>JAOEGL010000003.1:230606460-240606460 GCA_034509955.1 Urosaurus nigricauda
CTGATAGTGTTGGAGGGAGTGGACCGTGCAGGGAAGAGCACCCAGAGCAGGAAGCTGGTGGAGGCCCTGCTCAATGGGGGGCACCCAGCAGAACTCCTCCGCTTCCCAGGTATTTGGGAGGATGGGGTTGCCTCCACACTGGGGAAATAAATGTGGCTCAAGGCTATGGAATTCTGGGAGTTGGAGTTTGTTGTGGGCCCGAAGGGCCCACAACAAACTCCAACTCCCAGAATTCCATAGCAAGTGAGTCAGACAAAGAGTTGACAGTCCCCCATCCAAGGACTAACCAAGTCTGACCCTGCTTTTTATTCCCACCCTTCTCTACTTTTTTTATTGCAGAGAGAACCACAGAAATCGGACGGCTGATCGGTTCCTACTTGGAAAAGAAAAACGACTTGGAGGATCACACAGTGCATTTACTGTTTTCTGCTAACCGCTGGGAACAAGTGTAAAGAGATATATATATAATTTGGTTGAATATTAGAGGACACAATCTAGAACCTCTCTATTAACACCTGTTTAGTTAGGACATACTTAAAAACCTGCTCTGAAGAATCCTTGAAACTCTGGTCCAGGATATGGAGGAAGAACAGTTTGCTCTGTCCGCACTGTTGTTGTTTCCGTTACGGAAAGGATAGCGTAGGAATAAAGTGCAGTTAATCAGGTGTAAAAGTATTGCCCCAACCAAGCCTTGCAAACAGGAAAAGCTGTGGCTTCTTTTACTCTGTGCACCTGTAATGTGGCCTTCCTCTTTTCGTTGCACCAAACTGTCTAAATCTACTTTTTGTTAACGAAATGTAATAATCACATATTTAGAGTATTGTTTCTTAGGAGTTTTAGTTAAGTGGTTTATTAAACCAAATGTTCAACGGTGCTGTAATTTCAAATAATATAGAAAAGAATGGCGTAGTTATCTCAGAAGTAGAATATGTTGACATTATCAGTATAAATATCACTTCCTCGGAGTGTGGTGGAGTCTCCTTCCTTGGAGGCCTTTAAGCAGAGGCTGGATGGCCATCTGTTGGGGATGCTTTGATTGGGAGTTCCTGCATGGCAGGGGGTTGGACTGGATGGCCCTTGTGGTCTCTTCCAGCTCTGTGATTCTGTGATCACATTTCCCTCCCTCCAAAGCTCTAAATAGTTGAAATGGTGGAGTGGGTGGGAAATAAAATAAAGGAAAACCTTTAGTTTGCAATCCTGTGCAGACTTACCTGAAGGTGTCCCATTGAACTCAGTGGGGCTTAATCCTAAATAGACACATGTAAGGTTGCACGTTTGGACTACTGCACTACAGTCCTGTTAAGCTCAGTAAGATATAGTCCTCAGTAGCCACACATGATGATGATGATGATGATGATGATTAACCTTTATTTATATAGCGCTGTAGGTTTACTCAGTGCTATACATATAAACTTATAATTAGATGGTTCCCTGCCCTAAGGCCTACAATCTAAAAGACATGACACAAAAGGAGAAGGGAAAGGTGATGGGGAAGGGTATCAGGTCCGGTGGTTCTTCTCTCCCTCTGAGGCCTGGACCAAGGCAGATGGACTAGAGGGAGGGCTCGGCTTCATAATGCACAGTTAAAACGGGCCCGACAAAGTCACACATCTGGGAACGCTTCTCTAAACAATTGTGCAAACTATTGTGTCCTTAGTACATTTCAAACAAATACAGATCTTTACATCAATATGATTTTTAATGAATTGGAGACACAGATACAGGGCCAAATCCTTCATTAGCTCTATATAGAATACATCTATTTTAAATGGATTGATCTAAGTTAGTTGAAACGAATTATTATTAATTAATTTAATGAGTCTGATCTAGGTAGGACTAGTGCTAGATTTAAACAAACAAACAAACAGCTTCATTTATATACCACTTCATACCCTTAAGGAGTGTCTAAGCGGTTTACAATTGTAAGCTATTTGCCCCCCAACAATCTGGGTACTCATTTTAACGACCTCGGAAAGATGCAAGCCTGAGTCGAGCTTCAGCCCTTTGCTGGTCTTGAACTCGCCACCTTATGGTTTTGAGTGAGTGGCTGCAGTACAGGCATTTCACCTCACCACCAGGGCTGGTTTTCTTTAGTGCATATGAAAGAAAATTAAAACACTGGAAACAGTTGATGATCACATTCCTTGAAAAATGTTATTACACCCCTGAATTTGTCCAGTTAGATTGATTTATAGTATGCTTATTATAACATTAATTTTTATGAAGCAATGCATGTTTTTAAAAAATTCACAGAGGAAGTATAACATGGAAAACTTTCCACTTTGCATCCCAGTTTTGTTTCAGGTTATTTACATTTCAGCTTTTGTCTAATAGTGGTCAATCTCTCTTGTTCAGGCCATTGATTAAAGAGAAGTTAAATCAGGGTATCACTCTGGTGGTGGATAGATATGCCTTTTCTGGGGTTGCCTTCACAGGTGCTAAAGAGGTAAGTAAAATAAAAGTGCTTTAGGCTAGTATGAAAATGACTGAAGTAATATCTTATGTTTACTGTTGAAATTATCCACATTGAATATCCAGCAGTTTGTTTGTTGTTTTGTGTCTTGAAGTTCTGTCCCATTGATTTCAGTATGCTTACAGTAAGTATCACTAAATCCACATCCAGTGCAAAGTTTGAACATGCACATAGCATAGCTTTAAAGGCTGTTTTCTAGATGTATATTAATACAATGTATATTGTTTTGCTAGAATTTTACCTAATCTAGGTTTGTTGAGGTAATCTGAAATCAAGTCATACTGTGGTACAGTAGTTACAAATTTGGACCAAATTATTGTTGGATTTTTGCTGTTATCACTTCTAGGGATTTGTATTGTTATGTTTACATCTAATTTTTTTAATTTCCATTGGCTTCAATTATAGTTAAGCAGCTGATGCTTAAATTCCCCAGTCTTTGGAGAAAGCTTATAGGCAGTGTTAAAACATGTAGTTTTTATTCACACGTTCCCATGTTTATTCCTTAACATCAACATATAGAACTGGTAAAGACCACTGATCTGAAATATTAAAAAGGTTCTGTCATTCAGCATAGGCAGTACTGAAGTAGATGGACCTCCACCTTCCTCTCAAAATGACTTCATTTTTCTGTTAAAAGCATTTCTCTCTTAATCTCTCTCTCTCTCTCTCTCTCTCTCTCTCTCTCTCTCTTAATAGAACTTCTCTTTAGAATGGTGTAAACAACCAGATGTGGGGCTTCCAAAGCCAGATTTGATACTTTTTCTTCATCTCAGTACATCTGAAGCAGCCAAACGAGGAGACTTTGGAAATGAGCGATACGAGAACAGCTCTTTTCAAGAGAAAGTTTTACGGTGCTTCTGTGATTTGATGAAAGACAAGACTTTGAACTGGAAGGTAAGAAGCAAACTACTTAGAAGAACTATGGGGTTTATATACCAAAAAACCCAACAACCTTATATAAGATTTGATCCCAAAAAGGGGGGGTGTGTGTAAATCAAATGATAATATGTTGGGATATCACCAGTATAACTTGCTACTTGATTGAATGGGGAAGTAAGCGATAAACCTTGCTGGAAAACAAACCCAGTACAAAAAAATTATAAAGGTAATTAGATTCTTCACACCTTGATCATGTTTTAACAGGTGGAGGTTTCTTTCCCCTTCTCTTGATTAGAATATGCAACTGTCTACTTTTGTAGCTATGAGTCTCTGTACATGCACTTCATATTTGAGAAATGAGCTTATGGCAACTGTGAGTATAGTTGGCTCTGACATAAATAATAAGGAAGAAGAGGAAAGAGCTACAACAGCAAGAAAAATGAGAAGGAGTTAACAGGCATAGGTATCAAGTTGTAATTCACATATGTATGTATGTATGTATGTATGTGTGTATATATAAGTGTATGTATGTGTGTGTGTATATATACACACTGAAATTTTCCTGATGACAGTGTCTTCCTTAGATGTCCTGTTCTTTTAAGAATTATTCATTTTCATGTTGTTGTTGTTTTGCTTTGTTTTTGGACACAGGTGATTGATGCTTCAAAGAGCATAGAGGACTTACACAATGAAATTAAATCATTTTCAGAAGAGGCCATGCAAGAAGCTCAGCATAGACCTATAGGAGAACTGTGGAAATAGAAGTGGTTTATATCATCTTGTGTCACTCTTCATCTAGCCAAACTATGAAATATTCAAATATGAACTATTTATATCTGTAGCATTTTTAACAGACCAAGTAGGATTTCATAGTCTTGTTATTTATCTAACACTCCTCTCTAGACTATTATGCTCTAGATGAGAAGAGCCTGGTAATCCTTTAGAAGGAGGTCTCTAGGGACTTGTACTGGACCAGATGCATAAAAGAAGTACTGTGTAGTACTAAGATTTTTTTATTTTATTTTACTCACAGAGACTTGCACTTTGGGACAATGTGTTGCTGTTTTATAGACTATTTTTAAAAACAGTTAAATCAATAATGTGTTTCCTCAGCACATTATGTTAACATTTGGATGATCATGTATCAGGTTTCATGCAGATGAATGAATAAACAAACTGACATGTCTTCCCAAACTGTGACTCTGGTTAGTGGCTTTGGAAGAAGCCAGGATATTCAGCAGTGGTTTGAAGATGGTTTAATGTTATGGCTTGTTTTGAAGCATTGTTCCCTAGGTCAGATGAAATTTAAAACTACACTTGAAGACTTGCTGGTTTATGCAAAGGGACCTTGCACATTTCTAAAAGAGTTGTTCAAGTCTCAAAGCTGAGTCACAGTTGGCTGAAAAATCCTTTTATAACTATATATATATATTAGAGACCACCTAAATACATATTTTGAGTTCCTGAAGAACTCGAGTGAAGATCTACCAGACTATTTTGTCTGGGGGTTATTATCTTTACTGCTAAAACTTGAGCTGAGAATTCCTTAGAATATTAGTCAAAAACCTTTCTCATCTCTCCCTTATACTTTCAAGAAAAGAGTGGTAGAAATAATGAATTTGTCTGTTCTTTACCTTATTTTTACCATACCGCTTTTAGATGGTTTATAGTTCTATAGCAGGAGGAAGCAATCTAGTTTTTTCAGTGCTTTGTTTTTGTTTTTTGGTGGAAGGAAGAGAACTACACATCCTGTAATCCTGGTCTTTGGCTATGCTGGCTGAATTTTAATGGGAGCTGCAGTCTAAAGCATCTGGAGAATGCCAGATTGCCTACCCTGTTCTGTAGCTTCAGGCCTGTTTCCTATTTATTTTAAAGAAATTAATAGCTTGTATAGTTAGCAAATATGCTCTTCAAATTGCAGGATATATGTTAAGTAATTTGTCAACCTTTATGATTTTTGTATTTTTTTAAGGAAGTGATCTTGCCTGTTACATTCTATAGACTCTTTCATTTAATCACAATTACATTCTCTTGAAGTTATGTGTGCCTTTCCTAATCTGATATTCTCTAAGATTCCTGAAAGTTCTAGCTGCATGTTTCAGCTTCGCTTTAATCTTAGTTGTGAAGAATTCATCCTTTAAAAGACACTATGCTGGACTCCAGGAGGTTTTACCAATTAGATAGCATTTTATAACTTTATCACATAAGGTAAGCCTAGGTAGCACCATGAAGCCAGCATGGTATAGTGGTTTGAGCACTGAATTACAATTCTGGAGACTAGGATTCAGATTTCTTCTCAGCCATGTCACACTTCCACAGCCTCAGAGGTAGGCAATGGCACACTCCCTCTGAAGAAATCTTGCCAAGAAAACCCCATGATAGGGCTGCCTTAGGGCCATAGGTCCAAAACAACCTGAAGGTGCACAACAAAGCTAGTACTTTATACTTGCTATACAGTATCTTGTAGGACATCATGTTCGTGCCTTGTTGCTTGCACACATCTAGTTCAAAGCAGCGTACAAGATGTTTCAACCAAAATGTGCACTATCCGTTTTGTTGACTTATGCAGCTCAGATAATGGGCAAAATTTTGTGATGTAGGTGCCTTCCTGATGCTGAAGATCATAGTTAGTGTCTAAATTGAAAGCAGTGGGAAGATAAGTATGAAATTGTCCAAATTATTCTGTGAATAAAGCACCAGTGTTGTGTAAACCTTGTTAATAGTATAACAAATATTGGACAAATAATATATTGCAGAGCCAGTTTAGCATAGTGACTTGAGCATTGGACTATGACTGTTGGGACTGTTCAAGTCCCCACTGGGCCATGAAAACCCACTGGGTGACCTTGGGCAAGTCACACACTCTCAGCTTGAGGATGGCAGTGGCAAACCCCCTCTGAAGGAACTTGCTAAAAAATCTCTGTGGTAGGGTTGCCATAAGTCAGAAATGATTTGAAGATTCCTCCCTTTGCAATTTAACCCAAGATGGATGGACAGTCTGTTTTCCATGGTGATTAGTCTCCTCAGCCAAGCAGTGTCAACTTTCATTTCAGTCTTTGTGCATTTGGAGCTTATGGGTGACAGGTGAGTTTCCACCCATAGGAGGAGATTGGTCTCTGAAAAGAGAGACTGCAAATTAGTACTTTTCTGTCGACATGAGATTGTGATTTCACTTCTTCCTTTCTGAACTAGTTTATTCTCAAGAAATTGTTGAGTTTGAGGCCCAGCAGTTTCTGCTCATCTTGAGAGTAAACTAGTTCATAAAGGAACTGTTGAATGACCTCTGGGGTTGGAAGTGTTTGGGTCCCTGTGGTGGATACGCAAAAATTGTCCTAGGGATCAAGCAATATTTGAGGGCATAATGGTCATAATTGCCAGTCCATTGGAAGCTATGCATTTCTAGGAACTATTCAAGGATAACAAGCACCTTTCTGCTTTGGGATGCCTTAACAGTATGTAGAGTGTTACTTAGGCTGTTTTGCTGGAACCAGATTTATTGTGTTGGCATTGGGAGGACCATTGCTGGTGATCTGAGCAAGAAGATGAGATGGCTTTGTGTTTCTTCTTTTTGGCAGGAAGTGTTGGACTGTTGATCCACCTCCCAGTGTTTCATACAGCCCCAAATACCAGAAGAAGAGTTAACTGATAAGTCTGCCAGAAACTCTGCCTCCCTGCCAGGTTTTAGGCATTGAAGGTGCAGAGGTTCTGGGGAAACCTTCGAGAGGATGGAGTGTCCTCAAAGCCTACCTCATGCAGAAGCTGGTTATGGATACCTTGATAATGGTGTACAAGTGGTGGGCTGTTTTGTGATTCTATTTATTTTTATTATTTATTTAAGGTATTTATACCCCTCTCTTCAGCCTTAATGGCTATCAGAGAGGCTTACAATTATTAATTTTCATGAGACAGTTCCCTGCCCTCAGGCTTACATTCTAAAAATACATGACACAAAAGGAGAAGGGGATGGTGGTGGGGAAGGGGATGAAGTCCAGTGGTTCCTCTCTCCCTCTGAGGGCTGGACCAGGGCAGATGGCATGGAGGGAGGGTTCTCTTCTTCAGGCAAGCCCTGATGGAGCTGGGCCTGCCTCCTCACTCCCTCCCAAGCCGGAGAATGGCATTTGGCATGGAGGGAGGGTTCTTTTCTTCAGGCAAGCCCTGATGGAGCTGGGCCTGCCTCTTCACTCCCTCCCAAGCCGGAGAATGGCATTTGGCATGGAGGGAGGGTTCTTTTCTTCAAGCAAGCCCTGATGGAGCTGGGCCTGCCTCTTCACTCCCTCCCAAGCCGGAGAATGGCATTTGGCATGGAGGGAGGGTTCTTTTCTTCAGGCAAGCCCTGATGGAGCTGGGCCTGCCTCTTCACTCCCTCCCAAGCCAGAGAATGGCATTTGGCATGGAGGGAGGGTTCTTTTCTTCAGGCAAGCCCTGATGGAGCTGGGCCTGCCTCTTCACTCCCTCCCAAGCCAGAGAATGGCATTTGGCATGGAGGGAGGGTTCTTTTCTTCAGGCAAGCCCTGATGGAGCTGGGCCTGCCTCTTCACTCCCTCCCAAGCCGGAGAATGGCATTTGGCATGGAGGAAGGGTTCTTTTCTTCAGGCAAGCCCTGATGGAGCTGGGCCTGCCTCTTCACTCCCTCCCAAGCCAGAGAATGGCATTTGGCATGGAGGGAGGGTTCTTTTCTTCAGGCAAGCCCTGATGGAGCTGGGCCTGCCTCTTCACTCCCTCCCAAGCCGGAGAATGGCATTTGGCATGGAGGGAGGGTTCTTTTCTTCAGGCAAGCCCTGATGGAGCTGGGCCTGCCTCTTCACTCCCTCCCAAGCCGGAGAATGGCATTTGGCATGGAGGGAGGGTTCTTTTCTTCAGGCAAGCCCTGATGGAGCTGGGCCTGCCTCTTCACTCCCTCCCAAGCCAGAGAATGGCAGTTGGCATGGAGGGAGGGTTCTTTTCTTCAGGCAAGCCCTGATGGAGCTGGGCCTGCCTCTTCACTCCCTCCCAAGCCGGAGAATGGCATTTGGCATGGAGGGAGGGTTCTTTTCTTCAGGCAAGCCCTGATGGAGCTGGGCCTGCCTCTTCACTCCCTCCCAAGCCAGAGAATGGCATTTGGCATGGAGGGAGGGTTCTTTTCTTCAGGCAAGCCCTGATGGAGCTGGGCCTGCCTCTTCACTCCCTCCCAAGCCGGAGAATGGCATTTGGCATGGAGGGAGGGTTCTTTTCTTCAGGCAAGCCCTGATGGAGCTGGGCCTGCCTCTTCACTCCCTCCCAAGCCGGAGAATGGCATTTGGCATGGAGGGAGGGTTCTTTTCTTCAGGCAAGCCCTGATGGAGCTGGGCCTGCCTCTTCACTCCCTCCCAAGCCAGAGAATGGCATTTGGCATGGAGGGAGGGTTCTTTTCTTCAGGCAAGCCCTGATGGAGCTGGGCCTGCCTCTTCACTCCCTCCCAAGCCGGAGAATGGCATTTGGCATGGAGGGAGGGTTCTTTTCTTCAGGCAAGCCCTGATGGAGCTGGGCCTGCCTCTTCACTCCCTCCCAAGCCGGAGAATGGCATTTGGCATGGAGGGAGGGTTCTTTTCTTCAGGCAAGCCCTGATGGAGCTGGGCCTGCCTCTTCACTCCCTCCCAAGCCGGAGGATGGCAGTTGGCATGACTATTTCACTTTGTTTCTGATACTTTGCTCAGTAATAATCATGGCCTTTGAAAGAGAATGCGGCTACAGGATCATCTAATGGTAAGAACCTTTATTTGGTCCACAATTGCTATAGACCACAGTTTCTTGCCAAAGGATGGGACAGATGTAGGCAGTGAAACAGCCCACACAGCTAGGATAGATAAAATGACAACTATATGTTGTAGGACTCCTTATCCCCAACTGACATGTTGAGACTAGTAAACTGGATACTTTTTGATTTGTGGGAAGAGGATGGCATCTATCAAGGGAAGAGTGAAAACAGTATGCTGTCATGGGCCCATTCTAGATGCAACAGGCGAAGTTGAGGTGATAATTTTGTTTATGGATCTAAAAACCTGAGAGCATTTGCAGTGTCAATGCACACATCTTAGTGAACAGAACTGAACACTGCTCACTGGGGGGGGGGTTAGTGCTGGAAGAGAAATGCCACATGTTGGGTAGAAAAATTTGGAAGCATTAGTTGTGGATGACAGAGTTGAGGTGGGTTGTGTTCTTTGATGCCCCAACTGAAGGATGCCAGAGGTTTGGGGAGCAGCCTAAGTGAGGATTCCAGTTGTGACTCCTGCGGTTCACAGTGCAGTGTCTGGCTGGAATGCTGGACTAGAGAGCAGCAGGTACAGGGTTTTCTACTGGGGAGTACAGACTAAATCATTGTTTCCCTCCCCTCTGCATTTTTTCAGTAATCATTAATGGAAGCAAGAATACTAAACTATAAAAAGGAAAGTAGGTTTAAGGAGGAGAAAAAAAGATTCTGTTCTCATGATGGAAGAGCTAAGCTGATCTAAAAAACCCACAAAGAATAGTTAAAGCTAACTTTTCTGGTTGTCTGTCAGGTCCATACTGACTGAAAATTAAGACTCTTATGACTTTTTTAAAAAAAGCTGGTACTGTATTACATTTGGCTCTACAGAAATGAATACTAGAAATAGAATTTGTTTTTTAATTTGTTTTATTCATATACAAATTGAAAGCAATTGATGGAATGGAGCACAGCCCCACTTCTTCTGTCTCTTCTCCCTCAAACTGTCTATGACCAAGAGGAGAAGCAGCAGAGAGAAACAAGTTATAACAATGAAAGATAAGCATCGTGGTTCAGATTTCATCTGGCAGTTTAAGGGAGAACCAGATCTACTGCCTACTATTTGTAGGCTAATTACTCTTCTATGCAATAACTTTACAGATGGTTATACTACCACCTTTAGGCTGAGAATGCTGCTGATAAGTAATAATACAGAAAAGAATGCTTTGTAAACATATTTGCCACCTGCAGCATCCATCAATGGCACTAAAGATTTGCAAAAGATAGATAATATTGGGGGGAGTGGTAGATCCTCTCCAGCCATTTCCACCTCTTCTAGACAAAATAATTCTGCCATTTTAAAGTACAACCACCAGGTTTTCCATCCTAGGTAAGCTAATAATTAACCTTTCTGGGCAGCCAGAATCTGCTGAGTGTTCCTTTAGAACATTGTATTAAAAACAACTGAACACCACACAAGAGAAGCACAGTTTTGTGTAGTGTTCCAGAAGTTATTGCTTCTGGCATTGTAGCAAACCAGGTTATTAAAATAATAGTTTTTGTATTAAAGCAAAACTTAGCTTCATATTTCATGATCAAAGTCTAAATGCAGGACAATTGCATCAAAAGGAGGAATCAGATGTACTTTCAGTTCAATGAAGCTGGCTGATATCCCCAGCACCACCATATATATTAGATAGCAGCCACCATATTCTTAATATGTGTTAGAAATAGCCAACAAATAAAGGTTAAGTTGAACAAAGTCATGCCCAAATTAACTTTTCCTTTCATCCTTATGCAACTGCTGACCTCTTCATCTACTTGAAGATGTCATTTTCTCACCATCCTGTCTATGATGTGCTACTGCAGTTTCTTCCATGATATTACAGACTTGGCATGAGTGCTTATAAAAGAGAGTTTTAGTGTGTGGAAGCACTAACATGGGAGATAAATTAAAGCATGTGTACCCCTTTGTATTGTATTGTATTTCTTCTTACGTGGTCTACTGGGCTAAAGAAACAACTATTAGACAGGTGCCTGCATTATTTTATACTGCTTTCCATTTCAGACTGTCAAAAGTAGGGTCGGGGGGGGGGGGAATAGACAGAAGCAAACAAGATTAAGTTCTCCCTAACAGAGAGACATAATAACCAAGCTCCTAAAAGGGCTTATATTATTTTTGCTGAGCCTTTGGGCCCACTAACACAATAATCATCAGCCCCTAGGAACATTGCATCCCTTTCCTGCAGGTACTCTTATGCTGAAGAAGCCTGACTAAAGCTATTAAGGCCTTAATGATGACCTGTTTCTTGATCCCACTGCAGACAATCTACTCTGCTCCATGGCTGCACAGAACACGGGGGTGGATGGGAGGCAGGGATGTCAACAAGCACCTATGTAAGCTGGTAGCCCTAGGCTCTCCAAGAAGCTCCCCTCCCCCCCACAACACAAATTGGCAGAGTTGGCTTCTTATATTTCTTTTAAAGAGATAATATTTCAAAATCTTCATCCTCTGAATCAAAGAATCTTTCCAGTCTATCTGCATCAGAAGAGTCTGCAAGACACACAAAAAAGATAGCACCATTAATGTAAACCTGGGACTATTTAGACCAGCTCATACACTAATCATGAATGACTGTTTTGCACTTGCACAAATAAGATGTTTCATTTTGTTAGTGAAGAATATACACATACAATTGAAGGTAACAATACATTAAGACACCCCCACCCCACTAATTCATGGGGAATATGATCCAACCTCCATGGATGCCTGAAATGTGGATATACCGAACCCTATATATACTACAGTATATGTGGATAGTAGCGAAGCCTATATATACAGTACTATATATACTACAGTATATATAGCCCTCAGGACACCAAGGCCGATGTTTATTTTATTTGAATGCCACCTTTCTTCCAGAGCAGGATCCAAGGTGGCATTCAAAGAAAATAAAATTTAAAATTCTTAATAAAAGTTTCAAAAATGATTTAAGACCACACATTAAAATATATAATTTTAAAACTTACAAAAGTTTTAAAAAATACACATCCCAATAAGAAGCTCTCCTTACACATTAAGAGCCTGGTTAAACAAACAAAGCCTTCGTCTGCTGGCAAAAGAAAAGCAGGGAGGGAGGCAGCCTAGCTTTCCACAGAAAGGAGATCCTGAAGGTGGGAGGAGCTGCCGAGAAGGCTCTCATGTCTTTCCCAAGTGCAACTGTGATGGAGCCTAGAAAAAGCTTTGCCCTGTAGATCTTAAGACCTGGCAGGTTTATAAAGGGAGAGATGGTCTTTCAAATAATCTGAATCTATATTGTATAGGGCTTTATAAATGGTAACCAGAGCTTTGAACTGTGCGCAGAAACAAACTGGTAGCTACAAGTGATTTTTGTGGTCCCTACATATTGTCCTCATCTCCAAAAAAAATTACAATTACTGCCCTGTGAAACTGACAACTCCAGGTAAGTTTCTAGAGCAGATCATTAAACAGAGGGTCTGCGAACATTTAGAAGGGAATGCCATAATCACAAAAGTCAATATGGATTTCTTAAAAACAAGTCATGCCAGATTAATCCGATCAATACCATCTTGGAAGATGAAGGGAATGCTGTAGATATAGCATATCTTGATTTATCAGTAAGGCCTTTGAGTTCCCCATTATAGTCTTGCAAACAAGTTAGTAAAATGTGGGCTAGACAATGCAACTGTTAGGTGGATTTGTAATTGGTTGACCAGCCAAACTTCATCTTGGAGAGAAGTAACAGAGAGGTGCCACAGGGTTCTGTTCTGGGCCCAGTGCTATACAACATCTTTATCAATGATGGATGAAAGAATAGAGGGCATGCTTATCAAATTTGCAGATGACACCAAATTATTAGGAGTAGCGGTTCCCAACCTGTGCTTCGTGGAGCCCTGAGGGCTCTGCAAGTCAAAAGGTTTGGAACCCCAGACCTGGAGGACAGGATCAAAATTCAAAATGACCTTACTAGATTAGAAAGCTGGGCTAAAACTAACCAAAAAAATGAATTTCAACACAGAAAAATATAAGGTACTGAACTTGGGGGGAAAAAACAAAACAAAACAATGAAATGCATAGATATAGGATGGGGGACACCTGGCTGAACGAGACCACATGTGAAAAGGATCTAGGAGTCCTAGTAGACCACAAGTTGAACATAAGTCAACAGTGTGATGTGGCAGCTAAAAAAGCCAATGCAATTCTGGGCAGCATTAATAGAAGTATAGTGTCTAGGGGTCAAGGGAAGAAACAGTACCACTCTATTCTGCTTTGGTCAGGCCTCATCTGGAATACTGAGTCCAGTTCTGGGCAGCACAATTCAAAAAGGACACTGAGAAGCTGGAGCATGTCCAGAGGAGTGCAACTAAAATGGTGAAGGGTCTGGAAATCATGCCCTATGAGGAGAGACTCGGGGAGCTGGGTACATTTAGCCTGAGGAAGAGAAGGTTGATATGATAGCCCTGTTTAAATATTTGAAGGAGTGTCATAATGAGGCTGGAGCAAGCTTGTTTTCTGCTGCTCCAGACAACAGGACCCAGAGCAATGAATTCAAACTACAGAAAAAGTGTTTTCAAGGGAAATGTTTCCCCATCCAGCACAAATGGAGCCCCTACTCCCTGATCTGTCTTGTCTGGATTAAGATGGACAGGTTGCTTACCTGTAACAGTATTTCTTCGAGTGGTCTTCTGCGAATACATACAAATGGGTTTTACTGCGCATGCGCAGTGCAGCTCGGAAACTTCTGGAATCGCTAGGCAGATCTTGAATTGCAACTTTTTGGCGGTAGCACCGCCCACCCCTATATAAGCCCCGTTCCCGCTCTTTCCTCTCAGTTCCATATTTTTTTCGCCGCAAATAGCGACCATGGAGCACCAATCAGCGGGACACTGAGGGGAGGATGGGTGGGATTTGTATGTATTCGCAGAAGACCACTCAAAGAAATACTGTTACAGGTAAACAACCTGTCCTTCTTCTTCGTGGTCTCTGCGAATCATACAAATGGGTAGTATACCAAGCTAAATGAAGGCGGAGGGAGTGTCCAGAGAGCCATATAAGTAAATCATAACAATTTATTGAACAAGTCAACAAGCTGGAAACTTGTACCAAGATCAACATGAGTGAAGAGTTGAAATTCCCTCCAATACACATTGCATGTTCTGAATTCAATCCTTGTATTAAAATTATTGTGAAAACAATAAAGAACCTCATTTGAATAACCTGAGTGGTCATTGAGTACACAGTGAACCCTGAGACAAAATCAATGGATAATACATATATGATACATGTAGGCATCGAGGCAAACCTATGGTACAAAACATGTATCTATTTAACCTCAGGTAAAAGATCATAAACTGAGATGCGATGATTAACATCATAAAAAGTGCAATAATCTACACATTCACCTGTATTGAGGGTCATATCATCAATATATACACACTTCAAAGCGTACAGTAACAAGGCTTAGGCAACATCATAAGTGCAAGTAATAGGAGGTATGGCATACCCGTAGTACCTTGATGGCAAGTAACATAACATAGTGCTTATTTGAATACAGTACAAGTAATCAAAATAACCTGAGCAACAGGAAGAACAGTGGACCTTGTCAGTGTAACCCTGAAACCAACACTGCCCTTCCAAAAGCTGCATCCCGTCTGGTTCTCGTGTCCAGCCTATAATGTTTTACAAATGTCAAAGGCTGAGACCAGACTGCAGCTTTACACACATCCTCCAAAGCCACACCAGCTAGAAATGCGGAGGATGTAGCTACCACCCTTGTTGCATGTGCTCTGACCCTGGCCGGAGGAGCCTTGCCCGCTATCTCATAGCAGAGCTGTATGGTACCGACTACCCATTTGGAAAATCTCTGTGTCGAAACCGGCAAGCCCTTTTTCGGTCCCAAATAACATTGGAACAGTCTGTCCAACCTGCTACAGTCTTTAGTTCTGTCCAAGTAAAAAGCCAGGGCTCTACGCACATCCAGAGAATGAAGGCGACGTTCGGTTTCGGTAGTCGGGTTCGAGGCCAGGGTCGGGAGCACAGTGTCCTGACACATATGAAAAGAAGAGACCACCTTAGGTAAAAAGGAGATGTCAGTACGGAGTATCACCCTATCGGGGTGAAACCTAATGAAGGGTTGGTCTCTTCTTAAGGCACATAATTCACCCACCCGTCTGGCCGAAGTAATTGCAACCAGAAAGGCAGTCTTCCAGGCAACCAGCCTCAGGTCCGAAGTTGCCATAGGTTCGAAAGGTTTCAACATTAACGAACCCAAAACAACATCAAGGCTCCAGGCCGGGACTGGAGCAGAAACCGGAGGGTAAAGGTTGTTAATCCCCTTAATAAAACTCTTAACTAGTGGTTCCTTAAAAAAGGAAGGTTTACCATCAAAATAATAGTGGGCACAGATGGCAGACAAATAGCATTTGATAGAACTGAGCCCCAAACCCTTTTGCACAAGGGTCATCAGGAACTCCAAAACTATTGGGGTCGACACCTTGGAGGGAGGCACCCCTCTGGATGCGAGAAACTCAGCAAACTTCCCCCACTTGGTACGATACGATTTCTTCGTAGTTGGCTTGTGGGCCGCCAATATGACCGTACGGATCGGAGACGGGACGTCATCTAAGCTCCGATTCTCCAGGCCACCAGGGGAAGGTTGTCCACGTCGGGATGCCGAATCCGGCCGTGTTGGAGTGTGAGCAGGTCCGGTCTGTGTTCCAGGCGGAGGTACGTCCAATTTGACAGGTGTAGCAGTGAGGGCAGCCACGGCTGTCTCGGCCACCAAGGGGTTACTAGGATTGCGTTGCTCCTGTCCTGAATCATCTTCGCCACTACCCTCGAGATCAACGGAAACGGAGGGAAGGCGTACAGGAAGGCGTCTGTCCACTCGAACTGGAAGGCATCTCCTAGGGAGGTCCGAGCCTTGAACCGGGAGCAAAACCGTCGACAATGAGTGTTCTCTCGGGATGCAAAAAGATCTATGTCCAGAGTTCCCCATCTGCGGAATAGGGCCGACACTGTTTCCGGATGGAGTCTCCATTCGTGGCACGATGTAGCCGACCTGCTGAGTTGGTCTGCTAGCGTATTCTCTTCCCCGGGTAAATGTATGGCCTGTAGGGTGATCTTCCTCTGTACACACCAGTTCCAAATTTCCAGGGTCAACGTCAGGAGGTTTGGGGATCTCGTACCTCCCTGCTTGTTGACATAATACATGACAGTGGTGTTGTCTGTCAATAGGAGAACCACCTTGCCTGTCAGAACCGGTTCGAACGCCTTCAAAGCTTTCTGAACTGCAAGCATCTCCAGGATGTTTATGTGAAGACGCTTCTGGGACTCTGTCCATTTGTTCTTGACCGTTAGGCCTTCGGTGTGTGCTCCCCATCCTTCTAGGGAAGCATCCGTAGTTAAGGTAATTTGCGGTTGCGGCCGGGCAAAGTCCATACCGGAACAAACGTTGTCTGAGTCTAACCACCAGAGAAGGGTGCTCGAAACCGACCTTGGTATCGACAGCCACTTGTTGGCTTGGTCTCGCGCAGGGTTGAACACCGACAGGAACCATGACTGCAGCGGTCGAAGCCGGAGCCTTGCCATCGGAGTAACGAATGTTGTGGACGCCATGTGTCCCAGAGCAATTTGGACATCTTGAGCCCGAACTCTTCTCCTTGCCATGCAAACGCGAACAGCCAGTGACAAGGCCTGGAACCGATCCTGAGGGAGATACGCCCGACAAGTTAATAAGTCGAGCATGGCTCCGATGAACCGAATGCGTTTCACTGGAGCTAGCGATGACTTTTCCCAATTTATCACCAGTCCCAAGGATTGCATCAGCTCGAGAGCGAACTCGACATCCCTCCTCAGTTGGTCTCGAGAACCCGCAACGAAGAGCCAGTCGTCTAGGTAAGGGAATAAACGTATCCCTTTTTGATGCAGGTATGCGACCACTGGTGCCATGCACTTCGTGAACACTCGAGGCGCCGAGCAGAGACCGAATGGGAGGACGTTGTATTGGAATACTCGGTGTCCTATCGCGAAGGCCAGGAACCTTCTGTGATCTCTCCGGATTGAGACGTGGAAATAGGCGTCCTTCAGGTCCACTGTGGCAAACCACATGTCCTGGGACAAGAGAGGTAAGATAGAGTTTAGGGTCACCATACGAAACTTCCGGTACACCAAATGTTTGTTCAGGGATCGGAGGTCCAGGATGGGTCGCAATGAACCATCCGGCTTCGGAACCGTAAAGTAACGTGAAAAGAAACAGTGAGAAAAGTTCTCTTCCTTAACCAGGGAAATCGCCCCCTTAAACTGCAGAGTGTGTACTTCGTCGAGGAGGGTAGGTGAGGGTTGGGTGGGGGTGAAGCGGCCCGTTGAGGGCCAGTCCTTGAATTCGAGGGCATAGCCCCTATTCAAAGTGTCCAAGACCCAGGCGTCTGATGAGATTCGCGCCCAGGTGTCCTGAAAGGGTAGGAGAAGGTTGAAAAACTGAAGGGAACGGACGACGGAGCACGCAAGAGCCCTTCAGGACTTCTTTCTGGGAGGATCCGGGTCCTGCTTCCGAAATTGCTTTCGGTACCAGGAGAAAGGCTGTCGACGCCCTGAGGACGAGGACGAGTGAGATGGGTACCTCTGCCTCGATTGCTCACCGGATTGGAACTGCCGGTCTTGGTAGGGACGGCGGTATGTCGAATAGGGCGGACGGTAGAATCCGAAGCGACATCAATAGGACGACTGCGGAGCCGAAGACATACCATGCTTGCGTGCCGCTGATTTCATGCGGTACTTGAAATTCAATTTATCGTCTGTCTCCTTATGAAACAGGCCCGCGTCATCATAAGGCATGTCCTCAATGGCTGATCGTGCGCTTTGGTTCAGGTCCGAGGCGCGAAGCCATGCATGGCGTCGAAGGGCTATGGACGCCGCCATGGCTTTAGCTGAACAATCGGCAGAGTTCCTCGAAGCCGTGATCAGCCAGCTTCCCATCGAATGCGCTTCATCCCTTAGCTCCGTAGCCAGCTTATTGCTCTCTGCCGGAACGTCGGGCAGCACCGGGGACATACGTTCCATCAGGTACTGAATATACGCCCCCATGCAGGCATTATAATTAGCGACCTTCAGTCCTAAGACCGAGGCCGCGTAGGCCTTTTGGGCTAAGGCATCGATCTTCTTTGCCTCTCTATCTGACGGTGAAGTCGAAGTCTTGGGGGTGAATGTGTGTTGTGCCCCTTCAACAATTGCCGAATTCTGCCGAGGGTGTGAACGTAGCCATATGGCCTCAGACGGCGTGATGCGATAGAGGGACTCTATCTTTCGGGCTTGAACCACCGTAGACGCGGGAGCCTCCCAGGACCGACGAACTATCTTGTCCAAAGAGGGTAAAAACGGGATGGACGGTGGAGTAGGCACCTTCCCCTGTATCCTCTTCTCGATCGGATCGGAAGCATCGTCGTCCAGGTGGGCCACCTCGATCTCAAGGGCTCTTCCCATCCAGATTACGTGCTCAGTAAAGGAGCGGACATCATCGGTCGGGGAGGACGCGCCCGGGACATAGAGGTCCTGAGGAGAACCTGCAGCCTCGATTTCGGAGTCCCGGGATCGAGGAGAAATCGGTGGGTTCGAATCCAGGGATTCTGAATCTGAATCCGACGGAACCCGATGTACCAACACCACCGGAGATGGAGACCGCGATGGGCGTTGAAGGGCAGCCGTCTGCGTTGACGTCGTGGCATGTCTAGGCTCCTCGATGTGGTGCACCTGAGCCACAGTCCTCTGTGGACTCGCCTGCGGTTCGGCCAACGCACGCTCTCTTGGGACCGGGATATAATACGTGTCCGTCTCGCTGTCGTAGACGTACCTGGGTTTCTCCCGGACCGGGTGTTTAGCCGGGGACCTCTCAGGCATAGGCGTCGGAGACCTTCTACGCTCACGTCGAGGAGAAGACAATAAGGGAGGTTCAAGCTCCTCTGAGTGGTCCGACAGAACCTCAATCTGAAGCTCTTCCACCGAAAGGGCCTGTTCAGCCATAGGCAAGGCCCTCGACACCGACATACCGGTTCCCACGTCCTTCGGTACCAAAGCGGCACGTTTCGAAACCGGGGAAGTCACTGAAGCTGCTTTCGCGGGTTCATCAGAAGCCGGAGTCTCCATGCGCGGCTTCTTGGATCCGTGATGTCTGGACTTAGAGTCCTTCGCCTCCGAATGCTTCCGTTTCGGGGCCTTAGAATGCTTCTTACGCCTCTCTCCCTCCGACTTGAAGGCCTTCTCGGTACCTATCTGGTCCGCAGACTCCCTACGCGGTACAGACATCTCCTTTCCTCCCGTGGATGCCGGGGATCGCACAATGGTTGCGGTTGAGGGAGTAGCTGTTGAACCTGAGACCTTCGGGGCAGCCGACTTAGTTGTAACTTTCGAAGTTACCTTGCCCGCCGAGGCTGGCTTACTTGCCGAAGGTGGTTTGGAGCCCGACGGGAGAACCTCCTGCGGCTGGAGAGCTTGCGAGAACAACGCGGCCTGCAACCTTGTCGCGCGATTTTTCCGCGCCTGCGGCGTCATGAGATGGCACTGAGGGCAAGACCTGGGGTTGTGTCCCTCCCCAAGGCACAAAAGGCACGTGGAATGAGTGTCCTTTTCAGGAATTTTTCCTCCGCAAGTATCGCAGCTCTTGAATGGAGGAGCCGTGTCGCCCGGAGGCCATGATGCGCCCGACGGGCCGCGAAGCTCACGGAACGAGAGTAGTCAAACAGTCCAAGGGTCAACACCGAAGAATATCGAAGATAAAGTCGAGGATTAATCCGAAGAATGGTCACAAAACAGTCCATAGTCGAAAATACCAAAAGAGTTCAGAGCGATTACCAGCGAAGTTCCCAACTGCTGCTAACGCGGCGGAAAAAAGGAACTGAGAGGAAAGAGCGGGAACGGGGCTTATATAGGGGTGGGCGGTGCTACCGCCAAAAAGTTGCAATTCAAGATCTGCCTAGCGATTCCAGAAGTTTCCGAGCTGCACTGCGCATGCGCAGTAAAACCCATTTGTATGATTCGCAGAGACCACGAAGAAGAAACAATTTTCTTTGCCCTCATCCATTCCATTACTGACAACAGACATTGGTTCAGTACTGAGACAATTTACATGGAATCAGATGGGAAAGAGAGAGAGAGAGGGTGTCATCAGCATATTGGTGACACTGCATCCAAAAACTCTGGATGATCTCTCCCAATGGTTTCATGTAAATGTTAAAACAATATGGGAAATAAAATAGGACCCTGAGGGACCTGACATGCCAAAGACCACGGCATCAAACAGGAGTTCTCCCTTCCAAGAAAGACTGGAACCACTGCATAACAGTGCTCCCTAGTCCCATCCCAGAAAACTGGGCCAAAGGATACCATGGTAATGGTACTGAAAACTGGCAAGAGGTCCAGCAGAACCAACAGGAGCACACTACCACTGTCAAGTTCCCTGTCATCATCAAAGGCTACCAAAACTGCCTCTGTCCCATAACCAGGCCTAAAGCCAGATTGAAATGGGTCTAGATAATCTTATCTAGAAACCCCTGGAGCAGGAAGGCGACCATACACTCCAGAACCTTGCCCCATAAATAATTATTCAGAATGGTGACATCCCGGATGGTCAGCAGCCCTGGTGGCGCAGTGGTTAAATGTCTGTACTGCAGCCACTCACTCAAAACCATAAGGTGGCGAGTTCAAGACCAGCAAAGGGCTGAAGCTCGACTCAGGCTTGCATCCTTCCGAGGTCGCTAAAATGAGTACCCAGATTGTTGGGGGGCAAATAGCTTACAATTGTAAACCGCTTAGACACTCCTTAAGGGTATGAAGTGGTATATAAATGAAGCTGTTTGTTTTGGGTTTTTTTGTTTTTTTTTCTTAGTAATGGTCGCACCACAGCCTCTTTTAGGCAAGATGGAAATTTCTCTTACTGCACTGAGGCACTCACCATTTAACCACTTGGCCAGACCCTTCTAGCTGCTTTCAGAATTCAGGAAGGGCAAGGATCCACTGTACATGTAGTGGTTCTCACCTCTCCAAGGATCCTGTCCACCTCCTCAGGCTGCACAAGTTGAAACACATCCAACAACACAGGACAAGCAAGTGCCAAGATTGCATTCACTGGACCTGTCTCAACTACAGCAACCAAGTCAAAGCAAATCTGAGTGATTCTGTATGCAGTGTCTTGCAAATTTGTCAGCATAGGCTGTCAGGTAGTCTTTGTTTTCTTCTTACAGCTCTGCTGGACAACACTGTGCAGATGAAATGGTGATAGAGAAGTATAATTTTTTGCTGCCACCATTGCCATAGCATCAGCCTTTCAAGGAGCTCTAGCCACGTTCAGTCAGACTCTATGAGTCTTTCGCCATCATCACTCTAGTCTCCTTCCCATTTGATTTACTGTCAACAGCTCCCTAATGAACCAGGGGTGCACCTGGCTCCACTTCTTGGGATGGGATGCATAGGGGCAATTGTGTTCACTGCCCTAGCTATCACCCTATTGATAGGATCACCTGCCAGGCAACAGGAAGCTCCTGAAAGGCTGTCACAAATCCATCCAGACCCATAAATCTCCTGGGGCGAACCATCTGAATTGGCTCTGCGCCCCTGCAGAAGCTCTGAGCCCCAGTGAGACTAAATTCCACCAGGTAGTGATTAGCCCATGACAAAAGAACTACAGAAAGTTCCTCCATATCCAAATCACCATCATCCCACCCAGGACAAAAAACCAAGTCCAGAGTTTGTGCAAGATAATGGGTGGCACCAGATATTACTTGTGATAGACCCATGGTTGTCATAGTGGACATGAAGTCCTGACAAAGTAATCTCTGCATAGATGTTGACGTCCCCCTGCATAACAAGGCGAAGGAACTCCAACACTGCTGCCGAGACCAACTGAGCCAGCACAGGAAAGAAGACTGTTGGGATGGGAAAGGGTGTGGCAGCAGCTGAGATCCCCTCCTCACAGAAACCAAACGCTGGTATTAGTGAGGTGGCAGGAAGGCTCTCCACACACACTGCCCTGTTTTACCTCTACCTGCAGGAGCTTTCTTTCTTCCCCTCCCCAGCAGAAACCATTTCATGAATACAGGCCTGCTACTGAAGACAGGCAGTAATGAAGAAGGAAAAAAGAAAGATTTAGAGAACAGAAAAATGTGTTTAAAAAGCCAGCTTTGTGCTGAGAGAGGTAGGTGGATGAGAGTGGAGAACAGGCTGCTACTGGGCCACACCTCTCAGTCTTCTTGACCACCACAATTTTGTTTGTTGCCATTTTCTGGCTGCTTCTTTGATTGAGCCTCAGCCAACACCCTTTTGCAGTGGCACAGAAGCAGACTTCTCGCATGCCCATCTATTTGGTGTGGTCTCAAGCAGTTTATATACTGTGGCAAAAACTGCAAATAAATTACTGCAATATTTTAGGACCAATGGGTAACTGAAACTGTTGATACTGCAATTTTATTGGAGCTTTAAACATCCAATGCTTCATCTAGCTAACATGTAACCCAAACCCTGAAAGAAACCAAAGGCTTATTATCACAATAATGTACATGGAATAACAAAAAACAGAAGTAACAAGAATAATCTGAAAATGGACAAGGAAATAAGCATTACCTGGAGTGAGATTCAAAACATCAGGGCTAGAGAAGTGTGAAGGCTGATGTTCTATTAATTCAAACATTGGCAGAGCTCCTCTAATTAATGACAACTGTGGAAAAAATTGTAATAAGGAATATTAGTGGGTGATTTCATAACAAAGGTGCTTAGTATAGCTTGTGAATACTATACACATTTACTTATGCTATTTATCAATATAAATGGTCATGAAATCATGGCGTTTTTAGGTTTGGTGTCACCTAGTGCGGTCAGTCATGGCAGGGGTGGGACTTCCATTGCAGGACTTCCAGCACACATGGGAGCACGTGCACACAGGTGGAATTCTCCACTTTGGGGGTTTCTGCGTGATTTTAGAATACAAACTGTCGCAAAGTTATGCTGACTTTTTGTTTAAAAATGGGGTGGGTGGAAGGCTGCAGAAGTACAGCTCAAGAGCCTCACTTTGCCCATCCATGAAATAAAGGCATCACCTATTTGGATTTTTCTCTAATAGAACAGAATACCCATAATTTTGTAGGCTTCTTAAAGGTCTATAGTTTTAGGGTATTATTGAAGGTAGCCCCCTTGACAGAAGAACAATCTCATCAAGTCTGCTTGCCAGGCACCCAGTTTGATGAGCCGGATATGTCAGATCAAGACCTTATTTTAAAATCTGCTTAAGTTTTAATTAGCCCAAATCTCAATGAAAGTGAGTCCCACTGAAATCAAAAGGACAATCCCAATGAATTTTTATCTCACTAATTTTTGTGACTAGCTCTCATTGGATGGGAGGTAATATTTTGCAAAGTCACTGCTTCTGTTGTATGTTTATTGTTACCATTCTTTTTTGTGTGCTGACATTTTAAGAATTTTGTTAAGAAACTGTTAAAATGCATATTTACTTAAAAGTGAACTGCACTGGGTGAGGCTTGTTTCAAGGTAAGCATGCATAGGACTGCAGCCTTAGTCTCAAACAAGTCAAGCTAGGATGATCATGGCAATAAAATTGTTGACATTAATGCTGCATCATTAGTACTATTCAATGCTCAATTCAGTTTTGCAACATGACCCTGGATATGTTTCCTAGATGTGAAAATACCACATTTTAGCCAAAACAGGGGAATCCTAAAGCCAATAGATGGGACTTTACTAGTTGAGGTTACTACCTCCAACAAAGATAAAACTTTTTTTTCTTTTTAATTGGGACTGCATTGGCTTGTTTTACCTTAATAACAACTAAAAGTTTTCCTGATGCAAAAGCATGGAGACTTCCTGACAAATTCATGTTCTGTTCCTAACAAAGGGGTTTGTGGCCTCAGAAAGGATTAGAGGATTAGAGACAAGTTGGATCTCAAAGGCCGTAGCTTTTTGTTTTGCTAATGGACAAAATGCAGGCCTATGAATACTGTCACCTTTCTTTACTTTCTCCTGTATGATTTTAACACCTTTGAGGAAGGCCAGTGGAGCTTCAAAAGCTTGCAATATTTGTGCATTTTGGTTGGCCCACTAAAGGTATCACTGTTTTGTGAATTCAGGATGTTATTGTACTCAGATTTACACTATTGGCCATAATTTTTCTTCTTTTTAACAAAGAATTGGCTACACACAAACCTTTTTTATTCTCTGGCACCAGTCATTGAAGTCTTCCTCTTTGTTACAGAAGAAGCCCTGTAAAAGAAAGGCAACATTTGTACATAGACAGAATACATAGTCTGAAGAAGAAATAAGATATAGTAATGTCTCATGTTATAAAAGTGAACATTTTAAACATGTTTTGAGAAACAGCCACTTTTTGAATATTTAAAGATTAGCACAGCAGTGTATCTATCTTATTGAGACAACTAGATAAAGACGAAAGTCCTCAATTGTTTAGGGAGAGGAATCCGCTGGAAGAAAAAAGACAGCTGAAAGACTGCCTCAGATCCTAGCCCCCACCCAGAATGAAAATTAAATTGCAGACACACACTCACCACTGCAATGGAAGGATCAAGCTCTGCAATGCTCATTCTACAGGGTGGATGCTGGCAGTGGAAACTTTCATCAGGGATGTGACAAGTGTCTATGGGCTCTACTGCAGGTTGAGTGGTGTGTGGGTCAAGATAGATTAGCTCTTCACCTGGAGAAAAATAGACCAGAAGAAATTAAAAATCAAAACACAATATTGAACTTCTCATGGGATAAGAGCAGAGTTATTAGTGTGGGAGTAGGGGTAGTTTCCTGGGGCATTAGCAGATTTTGCTGAGAAATGCATTAGTCTCTTGAATATCTGAGACCAACTCCAGTAAGGCAACACAAACAACTAGTATCCAAGTTGTATAAAAGAAATATTTATATTTCCTTTGAAACATACATTCTAAACATACATACATATATAGATTCCTTTAGTTAGCTAGGACCTGGCAAAGTTTCAGGTGAGAAAGAACTGGCTCCCACTATCTTGAAGAAAGGAGAAAGAGAGAGAGAGGAGGATACCCATCTCTATGTGACCACAGACATCTGGGAGTTTCCAAGGTCACGTGGTCTGGTTACCTAAAAATGACGACCATGCATTTCAATCAGCAGTTGAGCAGATGGGGAAAAGCTTCAAAAATAGTGTGAATAGAAAAGAGAAAGCCTTAAAAGATTTTTAAAAGGAAAACATCCACAAAACCATTCCCCATCTTAGGGAGAGAAGGCAAGCCAGTTCCAGCAGGCCTTGCTTATGAGGAAGATTCCTCCCTCCACCATCTTAGGGAGAGAAGGCAAGCCAGTTCCAGCAGGCCTTGCCTAAAAAGAAGAAGAGCCCTCCCTCCAGTCCATCTGCCATGGTCCAGGCTTCTGAGGGAGAGAAGATATGCTGGACTTTCCCCCTTCCCCACCACCTCTCCCTTCTCCTTTTGTTTCGTGTCTTTTTAGAGTGATTCTATGTAAGGGAAATGTCTAATTAACAAATTGTAAGCCGCTTTGATAGCCTTGGCTGAAAAGCGGGGTATAAATAAAAAGTATTATTATTATTATTATTATTATTATTATTATACTGCCTATAGTCCTTATTACTCTAATTGAAAATGATTGAGAGGATGTGAAGAATGCTTGATGTAGCAGCATTATCCAACTATTACATCTGTCAGATAAGGACTGGAAAAGCCATGTTTTAAACTAGCCTTCCCCAAAGTAGGGCCCCAAAACTACTTTTTAAAAGTAATTTCTTTCCATTACTTGCTCTCTTGTTTGAAATGTAACCTACTGCTATTACTCACTGCAATAGTAATTAGAAACTTGTTACATTAGTAAAGCAGCACCACATCAAGGAAGGTTGTTTAAGATGTTCACATTCAGTATGCAACTGCTGGGATGACTGTTACTCACCTACATAGCCAATGAAATAATGAGCACTATTAGGTTTTCCTCCAATGACTCCTAAAGACTGAGGCATCATAAAACAGTGCTGGAAAACAACAGATGTGCAGTGTGTCACATAGCAGCCAGCAGAAAATGGAACATCTATACAAGTAAAGAACAATATACTGCTAGAAAAAAATAAGGATAGATGCTGGCTTGCTGTGTACCCGAGAACAGCTAACATATCTTTATTTAGGATGAAAGCCTTGTTCCAAGGGACATCAGTGCATAATGTTTATGAGAAGCAGCAAAGTTAAAAAGGTTTCAAAGTAGTAACCACTGAGTAACCACTGACTCTGATAAGATGACTGGCAAATACTGGCAATGACAACAATTTCCGTAGATACAGCACAATCCACAATCCTAGGCATACATATTCAGCCCTAAGTCCCACTGTCTTCAATGAAACTAGCGCTGAGATTAAGCATGCACAGAACCATGGCCTTGGTCATTTTTCACTGGATTTGCAAGAGTACAGTGATTGCAAAGGGGGGAAACAAGCAATTCAATGTAATTAAATTTGTGCCAAACACAAGATCACAACTGGCTTCAGGAATTCTCTTCATCCCACTTGAGCTGGTCATTCCACAGAGTTCATGCTGAGACTACATACACAGTCACTCCATCTGTGGTTATTCTGAAGTGATACATGAGATTTGTGAATTTCAGATATATCTGGCCTTAATGTTTAATCTTAGAATGCTTCTTTCAAATAAATTAGCACTGACAGCAGTATAAAACACTATGGCCTAGCTATCAATGAAGTAGATTTAATAAGGAGAGTTATAAAAATGTGAATAGAATACTGAACAGCTTTGCTTGTATATGTAGTACAAATTATCACTTCTTACCTTCAGTGTTTCAATATAGGCTTCATTGATATCTGTGAGTCCAAGGCGAAGAGGTATCAGCAACACTAAAGGTTTCCAGAGCAATAGCCTGTCTGTACATTCTGCTCCATCTGGATATCCATTGGAAAGTAAGTCTGATTCTGCAACAGGAAATGCTGAAGCTCCAGGACATGGACAGCTGAGTCTGCACAACCTTCCTACCCAGAGTAAATACATAAGCAGAAACACACTCAACATGGTCTCACATAATATGCCAAACCATTGGTCCAGTCAGCCTGATCCTAAGGTCTCAAGAAGAATTCTTTTTTATTCCTATTTCCAGATATCCCTTCAATCTGAAAGAGTAAGGACTGAGCCTAGAAGAATCTACTGCATGAAATGCTCAGACCCAAAAGACCCAAATACTAAATGCAAGAATGGCTCTACCCTTTAATTTCAAACCTGCATGTACATGTAATCTCTTTTAGTTACAGATCACGTACTGGATATAAAGTCATGATATATAGCCAATCAGATTTAGCTATGTATCAATGCAAGCAAAGTTAAATTAACTGGCTGTACAGACTAGCGATGAATGGGGTGGGGTGGGGGCGTGGCAACCGCACATCCAGACTCTGCTGTATGCTGGCGTCATGCCGCATGCCTGACCAAATGGCAGGTGGCATCACGTCACTTCTTCGGTGTAGTGTTTAGACACACTGTGACAAAGAATCAGCAAAAATCTGCCACCATGGCAGCAACTGCAGCTTTTTGCCATTCTAAACAGGAGTGGCATTTTGCTGCTTCTTTTTAGAGCGGCAAAGCACCAGATCAGGGCTGCAGCCCCTATCTGGCACTGAAAGGGGCGGTGCAGAACTGCTCCTTTGGGGTGGTCTGAAGAGCCCCAAAGTCCACTGAGAATGAAAACAATGCTGTGTCCATTAGCCATGTGGGTGATCATATCCAGTCAGGGACCACTTTAAACATCAAGAGAAAGAAATTAGCTCTCCATAAATTTATGTTATTGTTGTGGAAATATGAAAACATCAGGCAGGGTTTTCCAGGTTTAATATATGACTGGAGTTTGTCACTTCTACCACCATGAAGTTACAAAAGTAGGGGGGAAACTGCACTTCCTTTCTTCACATTTCAGAAAGCACCGTGCTGGATTGAGAAATCTTAGTTTTGGAACCTAAACTTTTCCCTTCTTCAAACAAAACACGTAATCTTTGAAACATACACTTCTGCTTATACTGTTTTAGTCACACACCTCTAACCATGACGTCTAACAAATTTCACCCAACGAAGGAAGTATCCTTATTTAAGAGTTCTCCAATTCACATTCAAAACATTACCATCTGAGATACCAAAGTCAACTGTATTCATCTCCTTTGTTTATGTGTTCTAAAGTATTTGTTACAGATGAGAAGAATGCCATTTTCAGTTTTTTAAAAAAAGCACACTCCAGTTTCATGCCATTCAGCAGAGAGGTTTTTCATCAAACACATTGATACAGTACAATGATACTCACTTATCTCCTCCATCACAACAGTATTGTCCATGGCTATGTGCACTGCCAAGGAGCTCCATGTATCAAAAGTAGCAAGTTTTCTATGAGGCAGAGAAAGAAATCTTAGTGGTAACACATTTGAAAAGATGCAGCTACATCAAGAATTTAAAATTTGCATGAGGTCTCCAAAGCTGCATGAGTGTTCATGTTTCACAATATAGCTGTTTAATACAATTATTAGATACAAGTGGAGCATCCCAAGGCATTGCTTTCACATTATGTTCATGAGATGATATTTGAGCATAGTGCACATGAAGTGTTCCCAGTGTTTAAGTACACAACTATATAACTATAAACCCAGCTGAAGAGTCTGAAGTCAGAAATGACTCATAGAATCATAGAGTTGGAAGAGACCACAAGGGCCATCCAGGCCAACCCCCTGCCATGTAGGAACTCCAAATCAAAGCATCCCTGACAGATGGCCATCCAGCCTCTGCTTAAAAACCTCCAAAGAAGGAGACTCCACCACTCTCCAAGGGAGTGTGTTCCATTGTCGAACAGCCCTTATTGTCAGGAAGTTTCTCCTAATGTTGAGGTGGAATCTCTTTTCCTGGAGCTTGCATCCATTGTTCCGGGTCCTAGTCTTTGGAGCAGCAGAAAACAAGCTTTCTCCCTCCTCAATATGACATCCCTTCAAATATTTAAACAAGGCTATCATATCTCCTCTTAACCTTCTCTTCTCCAGGCTAAATGGTCTGATTGTCTCCCAGCAACCAAGAAAGAAAGTCTACACAATGTTTAAAGCCTCCTTCTCCTACACAGGAATGGACCCCAGCCTCATTTTTCCTTTTCACTAAAACACCACTCTTCAAGAGATATAGACTGTAAGCAGTCGTAACAGTTTGGGAAAATGTATTTTTAAAAATGGATTTCAAAATTTCTCGTTACCAAATATTTAGTATCATGATATAGACACTAGCCTACAACTCTGCTGCACACAACATTCATGCAGTTGATTTCATTCCATTTTCCTTCATTATTTGGCTCAAGGATTAAATCGAATTGTTAGCACCTATTGGAACAGGCCCAATGCTTCAATGGGAATTTGGTGTCAACACTTAAGTTCCACTGATTCCAATGGTCTACCCTAGCTGGGGACTACCAATTAGGTGTGCAGTTGTACTTGCAGTCTAGACAAAGACAGAAGACAGTGCCTCAAGAGAAGTGGTTTCCCCAAGATTAGGAAGCCTACTGTTCATGTCTTGCAAGTAGCATTCCTTTGTCGATTCGCAGGCATACTCTGCCAGAGCAGCACTTGACAGTATTACTTATTTAACAGTTATCCCAATCACAGAGATATAAAAGGTCACCTACATACTTCGTAAGCTCTGGTGGCACAATGGCTGAGTGCCTGTACTGCAGCCACTCACTCAAAAGCATAAGGTTGCGAGTTCAATACCAGCAAAAGGACTCAAGCTTGATTCAGGATTGCATCCTTCCAAGGTTACTAAAATGAGTACCCAGATTGTTGGTGGCAAATTAGCTTACAGTTGCTTAGACACTGTTAATTCAGTATGAAGTGGTATATAAATGAAGCTGTTTGTTTTGTTGGTTTTCACTCCTTAGGTCATTTTAACCCGAATTATGGAATGCTGTCCTCCAAGAGGGCTTGCTTGGAACCTACATTGTCTTTCTGCACCATGTAACCAGGTCTTTCTTGCACTAGGTAAAAAGCTTTTAAACTTTCCTAGGCTCTTTAGTCTTAAGATCTGTTGGTGCTTTTTACATGTATTTAGTGTATTTATGTTATTCTCTAATGCCACTTTCATTTTGTTTTAGATTTTAATAATTAACATTATTATCTATAGTGCCAGATCATGGAGTTTTAGAAAATAATGAGGTAGGAATATGTCATTTTATGGTGTTAATAATCTATCATTAGCCACATTGGACACAAAGGACAAGAAACATGTTCCTACAGACATCTGGCTGACCATCATCGGGACAGAATCTTACACTAGGTGGGTCTTTTGTCCTACCATGCAATAAAAATTCAATTATTTCAGTTATTTGTACTTGGTGAGACTAAATTTACAGAAACCTTATTGAAAAAGCAATCACGTTTCTGAAAAGTTATGTATTATGCTTCTAGTTTCTGCTTGTGAGCCAGACGGAGAATTTGTTATTATATATAAATATTGAAATTAACTAAGGACTTAAACTAATTGTAAAAGTTTGGCTTTAATTTCTTAGGCACAGAGAGATAATTTGATTATCTATACTTGGGTTCACCTGCTTAGTCCATCCCTATAGTACAAGGTGCAAGAAGAATGCTGTCCTCAGTATTAAAAAAAAATGTTCCCAAGACATATCGTGATCAAAACACCTGAAATTCCCGAGTCTCTTTTGACTTGTTGAAGTGATTATTATTCAGAAGAAAAATAACCAAATAGCGCTGATCAGTTTGATTTTCTTTGAAAACTCTGCATTGTGGAACTCAGCATGGATAGTTCATAAAAATTCTGTGGACTAAAAAATATCCATGACAGTAGGAACCAGTGTGCACTCACCTGAGTACTTGTGCAACTGTGTTTGGTCCATACCACTGGCCTATGGATTTCCCCTCTCCAACTCCCATCTGGGCTACAACAAACAAATCAGAATGGTTCCATAACATCACCCAAGAATTCTTCTGGCCACTACAGATTCTTAACTAAAGTAACAAAAACTAGGCATTTCCCTAAAATTCTGGTGACAAATACAGAACTTATTAAAAATAATGATGAGATATCTCAAAAACCAGTCATCTCTTTACTTGAAAAGGAAGGCATATTAGTAAAGCTTTAGAGAAATGTACTTCTTATAATTGGTAATATATATACTGTATATTTTGGAGAGTACATATGAAAAATATGGAAAGGGATATAAGATTTTGAGAGACATCAAGTGAAGTACAAGCAAAGGAATTGCCATATGAATCTGTTATAGTTCTTTGATGTTTAAAAAAAATTATTAAGGTAGAATAACACCTCACTTTGGGAGATATCGGGAATACATTACTCATCACTAAACAAAAATGCAGCAACTCAGAATGTGTTGACATAAAATTGACAGCATGTCTTACACTACTCTTTTATTTCTTAAAAATCTTAACTTGTTAACTTTGAAACTACAAAGCCCTATTGGTGCAGTGGTTAAATGCCTGTACTGCAGCCACTCACTCACAAACTGAAGCTCAACTCAGGCTTGCATCCTTCTGAAGTTGCTAAAATGAGTGCCCAGATTGTTGGGGACAATTAGCTTACACCTTGTAAACCGCTTAGGGAGTGCTTAAGTGCACTGATAAGTGGTAAAGAAATGTACTTGCTATTGCTATCACTACTTCAATTACTTCCATTTGTTTCTAATTCTTAGTAAAGGTGACTGTGCTCACTGAATATGGCAGAAGTCAATCAAAAGGTAGATTCACAAGATGATTTTTTTCCATGGAGTTATTTGTGACTGTCATAGTGGAGAAAGCATATGGAGACTTCAGTTTCATCTACATATTAAAGAACTGCTCACTTTTCTGAGATGAAACATCAATGTTTTTTTTAAAAAAACATATTGTTACCATAATGAACTGAAATTAGCTAAATGACTACAGGATGCTTTCTTAAGGCTGAATTTTGTGTGAACCTGAGTATCAGGGGAATTGTGAAAAGGAGAAGGAATTTAAAGGGGAAAATATGAATAAAGTTGTACATATTAACAAAAAAAAAAAATCTACCATGCTTCATTCCGAGTATTCACTCTACATTCTATAAAGGAGAGATGCCAAAAACTATTGCTCATCCTGCTTACAGGCAAGTTGAAGAGCCAGTTCAACTCGTAGAGAGCATTCTGTTCTGTATAATCTCTTGACTTGGCACACTTGTTTAGAAGCAAGTCAAAATTCATTTGGACTTATTTCTGGGTATGTGTGTGTGTGTGTGTGTGTATATATATATATATATATATATCTTGTACTGTTATAGAATTAAGTGGGAGGATTTTCCGAAAAGGCCCATGACTGATGATAAAATACAAAATTTGAATCATTGCTATGTTTCCTTCTCTTTCAAAAGTTACATGGTGGTCTTTTTTCCTTCCTTTCTTTCTTTTAACAGTGCAAAAAATCTGCTTGTTTGTTCATTTAGAGGAGAGGTGAAAAACATTAACTCAAGGTCTGTGTTTCCTCAGGCAGAGGTGAGAAACATTAATTCAAGGGCTGTATTTCCTTAGGCAAACCTCGAGGGGCCATACATTGGTTTCTGGCCCTCTGTCTGCCAGAGTGGACAGGGACACCACTTTATTCTCGCCCCTTGCTATCTCTATCTTTAACAAAGAGGCTATTCACATGAATCCATCAATGCACAGACCTCTTCCTCTCTAACATTGCCCAGCTGTCTGCCTTTAGGCTGTGCAGTGGTTGTTGGGTCACTCTACTGATAACATTCTTTGCAAAATGCCATTGGGATTATCTTTTTGATAACTAGGATTGGCTTTAGCTTTTGTGTTTGTATTCAAGGGACAAATTGTCACTTGGCAAATGAAGCTGACATTTGCTAGATGGGTTAGCTAGTGAAATCAAAAAGCTACAGCAACATCTACAGTGAGTGTGGGATCACAGATGGAAAGATACTTTAACTCTCTACTCCTATGCTCCCTCCCTTGCTGCTTAGCTGAATAGTGAAGAACATGTGGAAGATGGGGAAGAAGGGCTTATGAAGTCCTACTCACCAGCCAAACTTCCAATTTCCCACTGCTTAGCTACACCATCCCAATTTACTAAGCAGAGGAAGACGGATGGGGTGGGACAAAAGAATGCTTAAACCTCAGCCTTTTTATACTGGCTCTCTCCTCAGTACTCAGCTGATTGTGAGAAACAAGTGAAAAGCAGGGAAAAGTGGCCCCAGCTGAGCAAAACTTGGTTTAAAAAAAGCCTGGGAAAAATGGAAGTCAGTGAGATGGAGAAGCTCGTCAGTTGACATACAAAATATAAAAATGTCCAACAATGAAAGTGCATGTATTGGTTTAAATGTATGCACTTCCAGAGGACATAACTGTGTAATAAAGATTAAAATACGAAAACAATAAAACCAAATGCATTTCAACTACATGTCTTCCTTAGTGGGGAAAATGAGCTGTTGTAACAGCACAATTATTTGTCTATTAGCATGGAATCATCCAGTGTAAGTAAGGAGTAAGTTAGGCAATCAAAACTAAATCCTGGATGCTCCACTGGATTGTAATGCATAACACTACAACAGTTCATTTTTTTCACTGAGGAAGATGTGTAGTCGAAACGTGTTTGGTTTTATTTGGTTTGATTGGTTTTGTATTTAAACCTTTATTATATGTTTTCTAGAAGTGCATTCGTTTATGCCAATACATGCACTTTGATTGTTGGACATTTTTATATTTTGTATGTCATTTGGTTTTCAGCATTTTATATATATTGGCAAAATCTGTACTTTATATTCGATATGCAAATGGATATTGTATACTGTTGATTGTTTTCATCTTCTGGCAAAGTGCACAGCCTTGAATATATACAGTATGCCTGAACGCCAGAGAATTATTGCTATAATACTACCTTTTGAAAACTTTAGATAATATTTTTGTATTTTTCTTTTGCCAATTTTCCCTAGATTTTTTTTGTTTTGCCACTCTGCTCTTTAGGTTTAGGGCAACACCTTTGTGCTTGTAGAAGCTCTCCAGTTGACAGCATACAAAAATCAGGTGCTCATAAGCAAGAATTCATACCCAAACATATTCCATATTTTTTCATAAGGCTGCATTCTGATATTGATTACAATATTAAAGGGAGATGAAGATGGGACACTGGAAAGGACACAGTGCATGTAAAAATCTTACCTATTTGGTGAATTGAGTAGTAGCTGTCTTTCTTGTCAATGAAGGCATTAAGGACATTATAATAGTTGTCTGTCTGTTTCTTTCCTTTCACCCACCTCCAATCTGTAATACCAAAGAAGTTTACATCAGTATTCCCAACTTAACATATTGTTCATTTTCTCTATATACTCACAATTAACTGATTAATTTGCACAAGACTACCAAATCCACTTACCTCAAAATCATGATTTGGTATCTAATTACTACAAAGGAATATGACCATGAAATACAATCCCAAACTATTCATGAAGATTACTTATTCAGAAAAGAAGTCATATCAACATTTCCCAGTCATCTTTTTCTTTCAATGAAGTTTGGATCATAAAAAACAATTTAAATTTTTTTAAGACACACGAGTTAAGTGTTTACCTCCACTGCTCTCATGTAGCACTAACAATTCTCACTACAATTTCTAACTTAGTTCCCATTGCAAAAAGAACACAAGCTAACCTGCCAACAGAAGTACAGTAACTGTGTTGGTTACCTGTTTGAATTGACTTCTAGACAGCATGAGCCATTGTATGTCTTCTGAGAGGTATAAAGCTATCAAGGCTGAATTGGAATATTTTCAGACCAGTTCACTGAGCAGTGCTTGAGGTGGGACAAAAGAATGCTTAAACCTCACCCTTTCCTTAAGGGTTCTTGACAATTATAATATTTTTGACAGGCTTTGTACCATCTATATAAATGAGTGCATCATGCTCTCCCACCATCATTATGATTGATGTTTGACATACCTCTGCCTAAGTGTCTGCAGATCAACGCCTGAGCAAAAATCATCTGGCCACACCTTAACATGCATCCCCAACCAGTGTCAGAGGTAGGACCCATTCCGCCTGAAGTCATAAAGAAAGAAGAGAAAACAAACTTATTAGCAAGTGTGTCAAAAACAGTGTACTGTACAGCAAGAGAGTGCTGTGGTATACCTTGACTAGGATGGTGAAAAGCCATGTTATGGTTGCATTCATATATAAACTTATCTTGGATTAAGCTATATTAAATACAGTGTGATTTAGTCCCATGTTAACATGCACAAGATATGCTCTAGCACCCCAACTCAGGCTTATAAACTTACTGTTGTGCTGTTATCTACTCTTCAGTTTGGTGGAGTAGAGGCAAAAATCAAAGGAAGGGTGAAATTAAGGCCCGAAACAGACAGGCCAAAAAATGCAGTTTCCAGATGCTTCAGGGGCATGGTGTGCAGATGATGTACACCTCTGATGTGGCCAGAAGCTGCTCTGAGGCTGCCTAAGGCGGGCCAAAGCTGGCCAGAAAAGGAGCAGCAAAAAGATGCTCCTTGTCAGTGACCCATTGAGGACCATGGCAGTAGCCAGCTTCAGGACCGTGGCATACAGTTACTGCAGTCCCAGGACAATCAGGGCTGGAGCAGCCTCTGGATGGTCAGCTTTGCCCATAAGTTATATATCAGGAGTGAGCAAAGTGTGGCTCTGAAGATATTGTTGAACTGCAACATCCATGGACTATGTTGGTAGGGCTTATGGGAGTAACAGTGCAACATCATCTGGAGGCCTGTATATTTTCCACCCTTCATATATAGAAATGTATTTTACAAAGTAATTCTTAATGAACACAGGCACCCTGGATACCCTATGATGTAGGTTGGGAAACAACTATACATATTCATAACTGTTTTGAGAATCACAACAAAAACCTTGAATAATCTGTTGCCAGATGTTTAATCTCAGACGATAACCATATCTACTTCCAATAAATGGTACAGTCCTGAGTTATAACATAACAACAATTTCTGGATATACAGATGCAACATTACCAAGTCTTAACTTAGGAAAATAATATATAGAAATTTATCTTTGTTTTTGACATTTAGAACAAGTATACAGGGAATTTCATTTTACAATTCTCTGTTGTCAACATTTTTATAACTACCACTTTGGTTTCCATTGCTTTTTGGGAATCTAATATTTATTCTGCTGAAGAAGGCAGATGCTAGAATGTTTAACTAAGGAATTGTAATATTTTCTGTGTTTTGGCAGTCTTCTTTAGCACATACGTAGACATGCAAAAAACAAGAGAATCAATAAGAAGCTTTGAAAAGCACACAATACTACCCCCTTCCCATATAACACTGGGGTGGAACAGATGAGCAAAATAAAGCAGTTTCCAACCGCTTTGAAGCCAGGGTGTTTAGATGAGGTGCACTTCCAAAGAGGGTGGAAATCAGACTGAAGCTACATCCCAGAGCTAAAAACTGGAGCAAACCAGGACGGTTTGGTTTAGCACAGAAAATGTGCACCTTCATGCCTGCATATAAATGCCCTGATGTGAGTGTGGTGCTATGGCAAAACAAAGAAATGAACGTGCAACAACTCCAATGGATGTCATTACAATGTACACAAATGAGACAGTCCAATAGAGGGGCATAGGGTGAAGGGGGCATGTGGAGGGGGGGGGCTCCATGATTGTGTTTTGCCAATGTATCACTTGCACATTGATGCACCAATACCCTGTACAGGTGGAGCATCGCAATCAAAGGAGCAGCCATGAAATGGAATGGCACCTGGGCAGATGTGTAAGCTACATGAAAGTTGTTCATGGTGTGTTTGTGTGACAGTGTGCAGTATGGTGGGGAGGCATAACAAAAAATGCAGCTTGATGTTGCACCTTGCAGTCAGGCTGTGCACATTCAGAGTGCTTTGAGATTAGGCCGTGGGAACAGTGGGATTTCAATCCACTTTGGGATAAAGTAGGATCAAGCTGCTTTTTCTTGCCCATCTGCTCTGGCCCCCTGGGGAATTTGCATTCATGATCCAACATGACTCCCTTTTCAGGCAAGCAGAGTCCCAACCAAAGGATTTTCAGGCACTGTGGACAGGGTGTATTAAAAGAAGCAGTTGTGGCAGGACCCCAACAATCCCTGCAACCAGGAGAGTGCTGCAGACCTTCAAGCTGCAGTCCCTTGGAAACCCTTCAGTTGGGGTGCTGCCAAGCTGAAAAGATAGGTTTTTGGAGGAAATGACATCGTCAGATGTAAGTAGGATGATGGAGAATTCCAGCCTTTGTATTCTGAGATTATATTTCTACTCCATACTCCAAGTGGCAAATGAGTCTTATCAATCTATTCCTATGAAATACTGGTGATGCAAGCGAACACAACATTCCTGTTCATCTCACCAGTTGTAGGTAGATCAAGTACTAAAAAATAAACAAGCCTCATTTTACAGTATGACTGGGGACACAAAGACTGCTTCTTACCAATCGCTGGAAAGTTTTTTCTATATGTGAGCCAGAGGCGAGAAGTCACATCCAACAGAATCTCTTCTTTCTCTAAAAGGTTGAAAACAAAGTCACTATCCTATTAGAAAGTGGTATTATGATAATAAAGCACTTTGGTACCACTTTGTCTGCCATGGCTTCATCTTATGGAATCCTGGTATTTATACTTTCATGAAGTATTTAGCATTCTCTGCCAGGAAGCTCAGGTGCCTCTGAAAACTACAAATTCCAGAATTCCTTAGGATGTAGCTGTAGCACTTAAAGTGTTATCAAACATTTTATAAGCCTCCTTTTAACTATGTATTAAGAAGCTGTGCCCTCCCTCCAGTCCATCTGCTTTGGTCCTGGCCCCAGAGGGAGAGAAGAACCACTGGACCTCACCCCCTTTCCCATCACCTTCCCCTTTTCCTTTTGTGTTGTCTCTTTTAGACTGTAAGCCTGAAGGCAGGGATCCATCTAATTTAAAATTGTATGTACAGCACTGTGTAAGTTTACAGCGCTATATAAATAAAGGTTAATAATAATAATAATGATAATAATCAGATGTAACTGTGCTGTATGAAAGATACTATCATTGAATAATAACTCAATGCATAAAAATGTGGAAGTGTTTCTTTTCAGCAATAGACTGATTAAATATCTGGACTTCAGACTAGAAGAATCACAAAACAAACAAAACAAAATAATGATACCATGTGTGTGATATAATGTTTTTTAACATTTCAGATTCTCTTGGACATGTTTCTTGTAACTTCTAGAAACCAGAATCATGTAGGAAAACAGAGAAGAAGAGTACACCGTGACATTCATTCCAAAAGAATTACAGTATTGCTTTTTGTAAAAATATTCAGTATAGCAAATGGAGGTTGTCAAGGAAATGGATAAGGAAAGGCTATTAGAGTAAGGCTTTTAAGTATGAGAGAAAACAGCATACACTTATCCTGTGTTAAAGTCTACTAACAGAAAGTGTGAGACAACATGGTTCAAAACAGTACAATAGAATATTAATAGCAATTCAAAATATTCAAAATATCTGCAAAATCAATACCTGTTAAAGCACTGTATTTCCTCCCCAGGATCCAAACAGGCTCTTTTGTCTCTGGGAAGTCTTCGTACTCAAACCTGAGTGTATCGTATGTAAGAGTAGCTGTTCCAAAACACAAGACACAAAAGATAGTCAGACACATTTTAACATTTGTTCTGTTTGCACAGGTACATTTAATCCTGAGAATTTAAAAAATATAACAAGTCTTTGAGAAGCTAAACAAAGTGATGCTAAGAAAGGACCAACTTTCTGAGTTGAGCTCCTGCACTAACTTACTGTAGTTTAACCCAGAACTGAACCAAAACTTGTCACACTAAAGAACATTTTATGGAGGTATTTTTTAAGATGGGACACATTGTGTGACCTCCACATATCCAGATGGCAATCTCTTACAACAGCACTTTGGAATGGAACAATTGCTTTTTTGAAAAACAGTGAGCATTATTTTGGCTGTGCATTCAGTTGTGAGCTCCACATTTTAAGAAGGATATAGGCAAGTTGGAGCAAGTTCAGAGGAGAGCAACAAGGATAAGATGTGTGGGGGAAAGAAAACATATGAGCAAAGGTTGTTGGAGCTGGGCATGTTCAGCTTGTTGAAAAGAAGACTGAGGGGTGACATAACTGCACTTTTTCAATATCTCAAGGGCTTTCACAAAGAAGAGGGGGCAGGCATGTTCTTTGCTGCCCCAGAAGGTAGGAGCAGGTCTAATGATTTTAAGTAACACGAGAGTAGATTTTGATCAAACATTATAAGGAGCTTCTTGAGAGTGAGAGCAGTCAGTTCAGCAATGGAACCAACTGCCTAGAGAGGTGGTGGAGTCTCCTCCTTGGGACACCTTCAAAAAGAGTCTCGAGAGCTACCTGCAGGGGATGCTTTGGCTGGAGATTCTGCACTAAGCAGGGGTTTTGAAGTTGGTGACTCATAAGGCCCCTTCAAATTCTATGATTCTAGGAATATGTATTGGGCACAATCCTTTCATTTTGTTATTATTCCATTCAGCACTTTATTTTCTGGTCCTTTTTTATAAAGTGGATTAGAGGATTGCACCATCTTTTACTTAAAGCACATGACAGCAACATGAACAGACTTGCTGCAGGAAACATAATTTTGTTCAGCAAGCAGAGGTTTTTAGCAATACAATGGGGTCTTGCCATCTGCAGGCTTGCCATCTGTGGATCTGAGCATCTGTGGATGGCACATCCCATTGTTTTCAATGGAGGCATGTGCACACAGCAGCACTAGCACATCACGCTGCCAATTGGGAAAAACGGAACTTGAAGTCCTACATTTTTTTCTTATCCCGGGGGGAGGGGGATACGGAACAGATCCCCCATGGATATGAAGGACTGACTGTACTCTGTAGACCAAATCACAAAGACCCACAAACCTCACTAGCCCCTACACGTGCTGCCCAGTCTACCTCTGACTAAACTATAAGCGTGATGGGAAACTGCCAGCAAGTAGCATACAAAGAAAATGCCTCAATAGAGCTTCTGGTTCTATGCAACCCTTACGGCTAGCAACAAAGTGATAAGCAACATCAAACAGATGGACCTAAATTGAGATGAATTTTCTTGCTGTCTGCCAAGTAAAACCCTCCACTGGAATCAACCACTTTCTGTTTGCATCTAGACGTAGACTGTGATCTTTCACTGTATGCTTTCAAGTGGAATCTACCAGTATTCAACCAAGGCCATCCCTGCACTTTGTGTGTTTGTTTTTGTTTGTTTGTTTAAAGAAGAACAAGATAAGCATATTGGGAGTGATGGGACAGGTGGAGAAATGTAAAGAGTAAGATGGAACAAGGGGAGAAGCATCTATTGTAAAAATGAAACTGGATTTCACATTAAAGACTCAGGTTAATAGCACATGAAAGCAGACAAAAAGGCTAAAGACTACAACTTTCCTTAAAAGAGAAAATAGGAGTAGTATGCAACTCTTCCAGATCTCTCTCTCTCCTCCTGTCCTTTTTCAGATTCAGGCAGAAAGGAAAGCTTCCTTATCTGCAAATGAAAACAGATTTTTCTCGCAATGTGCACATAGAGGCTGGATCCAGGTATTTGGAAAGTTCTGAAGTGCAACAGCAGAGCCATTCATATGGAATTTAAATTAATCCCAGCCTCTGCAGCACTTCTCAAATTTCACGTGCTCTTTTCACAAGGGATCATCAATGCTTCCACTAACAACCATGAACATGAACATAAGAACAAAATAGCAGTAACTTTTGCTATTCCTACCTATGTTGCTGTGTTCTGAATAGTATTTTGCACTATAAAATTGATTAAAAAGAAGCAACCGACACTGGATACTAGTCTAACAATGAACAACTGCCAATAAACTGTTAAAGTTCAAATGTTTTAATTCAAGCTATCATTGTTGTTCCAGTAGGGTTAGAAAGTAATAAAAATACCCAAATGTTAAACAGGGGTGGTGGAGTTCCCCCCTCCCCAAGTCATTTGGTTTAAACCTAGTTCAGTACAGACAAATGCACTGCAGAAGAAATGCTAGGCCCCATTATTATTATTATTATTATTAAAAAGACAACAAAGTGGAATATGTACCCACGTGTTATGTGTCTAAACTAGCTAAGAGGAATAAGTTAGGCTAATCTCTCATCAATCCAGTCTTAAGAGTGAGCACAAAGAGTTATGACTGCTGGAATTTTGTAAGTTCTTTGACATTGTTTGGCTTTGCTTCATCCTTTAGATCCTTTGTTATATGCTCCTAAATTTTATCTTCAACTTATTCAAGGGTCATAGCAAAATCAGTAATTTTGGCCCTAAAACTTGCCCTTGACTTATACATGAGGTTGACATAGTCCAATATATACAGTATAATTACATTTTGAGACAGAGCAATAAACCTCTAAGCAGCATGCTAATATTGCTGCTACCTGAAAGTTACCACAATTGGTTTGTTAAGGATGAAAAGAACTGCTCAGTCATTCTGATTTCTGAAAATGTTTCAATTTATTTCATGTAATTCTGCCAACGATCTCAACATTCTAATTGTTTTTACATGTTTTTCTCTGAAGATGCCAGCCACAGAGGCAGGTGAAATGTCAGGAATAAACTCTTTTGGCCACATAGCCCAAAAAACCCACAAAAAACTATGGATGCCAGCCACATAAGCCTTTGACTTCACATTTACATTTTTGTTCTATATGTCCTTCCACCTTTTTTTAAGTATTTCAAATGATGAGCCAGCTTCAGTTGTTCACTGATCTGCTAAGCGGAGAAGGAAGACAACCATTATGTACTCTAGATCCTGGATCAACTAATCAATTGGTTTGTTAATTAAGCAATCAAGTTAGGATAGCTAGCCTTAGGAAACTACCTGTGTAAACAAAGCTGCGCGCGGGGGGGGGGGGGGGGGCAGTAAGGTCTACAATGCTGCTAAGAAGTGCAGCTAAGAGCCATCAACCTCTTCTTATACAAGTACCAAGAGCATCACTTAGCTACAAGCTTGCTGTGTACTTAACAAACATAAAAAGAAGCACAGGTCAGTCAGATGTTCTGTCATTTCTTTCCCTCCTAAAGAAGGTATCATAGGAAACAACCATAAAATAATATGAACTGAAATGGCAACCTAATGCTAATTATGTTGATTTAAAATCATATGCCATCCAAATATGCTTCTCACCAACAAGTTAGCCTTATATACATTGTGTTGATGCTACTGCTGCTGTTATGTGAGATCAGGTTCAACTTACGGCAACACTATGAGAGACCTCAAAAAGACCATGCCACTAACAGCCCTCCTCAGGTCTTACAAATTCAGGACCATAGTTTCCTTAAAGGACTGAGAAATTAGTCAATATGATGCAACATGTGTGCTGGTGGCATACGGCAGTAAAAGTTCACACACACACACACTATTTGAATTAGGTGAAGTAGGAGATGCTCCCATGGGACAGCCTTACCGAGACAGCATTTCTGTTGCTACATAATACATGTCAATGATATAATGCATGTCAAAGATAGCATGCCTCCACACTTTTAGAAAGAGTTGCCATCACACTACTAGAAATGGTACAACGTTAAGACTCAGTGAACCATCAGTTAATCAATAAAAAACACATTTCATTGGTCTTGTTCCAACTGCTTTTTTAACTTCCCCACCTACAGTGGAGAGGATAAAGTCTCTTAGTAACATAACAATTTTAATCATACCTTGATGAATGCAGTCACACATCAGAGCAAAATACGCCATTAGTGTTTCTGCAATGCCAGATCCAGTGAACCAAACAACCCCAATTACTGACCCATCATTTCACTACGTTAACAACATCAAGCAACTTATCCTTAGCAACCAGTGTTAATAGAGTGTTCATCATAGTTCTAGTCTCAAGACAACTACATCTTATGGCAATGTACGGATGATATACTCCATCTTATAAAATATGATTAGGCTGAAATCAGAAGAACCTAAAAACAAATAAAATATTGTTAAATTGGCCCTTCAACATGACTTCTAAATGTGAGAAGCCAACTGAAAGCTGGAGAGAGGAAAATGTCCATGAAGCAAATAATAATAATAATTTATTTTTATCCCGCCTCTCCATCGGGTTCAAGGCTTCTACAGATACTCCAATAGACAAAATATTGGACATATAAAAATTAGTATTACACTAGAGATGATGTTATCCATGCATTTAGCCCTGGGTGTTTGTTTGTTTTACAACAACAACATTAAAAACAAAAACAGAACAGCTAGCACAGCAACAAGTGTGCATACCTAGATCAGACCATGATTTGAGGCAAGGAGGGTTTTAAGCCTTGGTCCCAGCTAGAATGGGAAGTGAACACAACAGCCTTTTTGTTTTACTTTATAAAGCTGAACTAAGGCTAAAGATATACATACGGTAGTATCATTAATAACCTTTCAAAAGTTGGTGAAATCTTGGCTTTTAGTCCAACACACATTGCATAAATAATCTAGTTTGAGACCACTTTAATTGCCATGACTCAGTGTTAGGGAATTCTGGGAACAGTAGTTGTGTGAGACATTTATTTAGCATTTTCTGGTGCCACGTTTAGCATTTTCTGGTGCCACAATAATAAACTACAGTACTCTTCCCAGGATTCCCTAGCACTGAGCCATGGCAGTAAAAGAAGTCTCAAACTGGATTATTTCTGCAGTGTGTTTTGGACTTTAGTTTGTACATATTAACTATTTTATGTCTTTGTTTTTTAAAAATATTATTAGTATCCCAAATGCTGTTAAACTGCAGGTTTTGTCTGTGCTTTATTCTTTGTGTTATAAATAGGAAGGACTTTTTCAAAATTGTGAGATTATTGACTTCACTATATATCACTCTCAGAAATGAGAGTTATAGCTCTATAACAATAAAGGAAAATGCCTATGTTGTCTACAGCAGCTATAACTCACCAGGACATTGTGTGGACACTTCAAAAACAGATAGAATGTTTTTGGTTGCAATCTAAGTTGCAGTCTTAAGTCCAAATTTCAAAAGGGAATGAGTGGTTCTGGAAGTAAAAAGGCGGCCTGCCACAACTGATGAAGAAATCATGGTAGGCGCCTCAGAATATGACAGTGTTTTTGGTCATCTCTGAAGCTGCAGCGGCTATTTCAATTTGAAATTCCAAACAGTGAGCTCCCTGGATGCAAAAAGGTCATCTTAACTCATTGGGAAGCATTTTTAAAAAGAGCTAAAAAGCAGGAGAACAACAGGACTGGAGAACTAGAGTCCTAATCCTAGTTTAATACTCTAAATACCACATCAAACTGGCTAAGGCACTTCAGGTAAAATTCCTGATGTAAAAAGTGGGAACAAAAATACAGTAGAGAGTCTCGATTATCCAACCTTCGGTTATCCAACATTCCGGATTATCCAATGTCGCGGCTGCTGTGATTTCTTTAAATTTTCTGTGATTTCTTTACATTTACTTTTACTGTTATTGCAATAAAACATCAATACATTTGCAATTCATAGTGATTTCAAGGCTTTTCTTGGACCTTCTGGATTATCCAACATTTTCGGTTATCCAACTATCAGCCGGTCCTGTTTATGTCAGAAAATCGAGACTCTACTGTATTCCCAAAGATGAGGATATCATGAAGATAGGATATTCTGAAGTAAGGGGCACATGCTTTCTAAAGCAATTATTTAACAACCATATGCTTTGGTCAAGAATTATTTCAAACAGTTTGTCACATGTTTTTAAAGAAAAAAGAAAACTGTTTCAAATCTGTCAGACATAAACAAGCTATGAGTAAGTTATTTGTGGTGCATCTTAGGTGTTTTGGTAATTGTTTGATTTAGTAAGAATTAAAAACAAAAAGCAGCACAATCCCATAATTATGTATTTTGAATCCTTGTTGTCTCATTTAGAAAAGTCAACAGCTTCAGACTAAAGAACAGTTTTCCACCCATGGAGCAAAATCAGAAATCAGGTGGAGAAGAAAAGGATGATCCCATTCCTCATCTTCTTCTGGACCATTCTTATAAATGTTGACTTAAGGCACTTTTGAGAAGAAAAATATAAAAACTGATTGTCAAGATGAGAACATCTTACATATAAACCACCGCTTATGTAGGAAAACCCACCTGAACACTACCATACGTACTCGACTATAAGTCGACCTCATGTATAAGTCGAAGGCAAGTTTTGGGGCTGAAAATTATGGATTTTGATATGACCCATGGATCAGTTGAGGATAAAACTTAGGGGCATCCAGCAAAGGATCTAAAGCAGTGGTCCCCCAAACTGTCTCCTTTAATAGGTTTTGGACTTCAGCTCCCAGAATCCCAAACTATTGGCCAACACGGCTGAGGCTTCTGGGAACTGAAGTCCAAAATCTCTTAAAGGACACAGTTTTGGGGGACCACTGAAGCAAACCAAAGAACTTACAAAATTCCAGCAGACATAACTCTTTGTGCCATGTACTTACATTGACCCATGGATAAGTCAACCCAGGGTCAGTCACTATGGAATTCTGGGAGTTGGAGTTTGTTGTGGGGCCCGGAGCGGAGCTCTGCTCCGCTCCGGGCCCACAACAAACTCCAACTCCCAGAATTCCATAGCCTTGAGCCAGAAAAAGAGCCAAAGCCAGGTTATTTCTCCAATGTGGATGCAGCCTTAAAGCCACTCATGGACTTTCCTTGGTAAAAAAATGTTTGTGAGGCTGAGAGAGTGTGACTTTTGACCCAAAAGTCATGGGATTCGAACCCAGCTCCCTAGCACCAACCCAGAAACCCTCACAAGCTGGCTCCCTTGTTCTTATGTTCCTGCTGTGCGCCTTCAAATGGGCAACCTTATAAATGCTTTGGCACTGAGCCTCCTCTGAGGCTGAGAGAGTGTGACTTGATTCACCATGATTCGAACCCAGGTCTCCAGAGTCATAGGAAGCCTCTCTGTGTCTCTGTCTCTCTACCAGAGTCCTAGGAAGCCTCCTTTATGCCCTCAGCCCCAAACAAGGCCCACTTCTGCCCCCCGCAGCCTCACCTGCGTCCATCCTGCCCCCAGAACCCGACTTCAGGGGCGGCCACGGCTCTCCCTCTAAGTCCCTTCTTTCACAGCCACGGACTCCCCCACGGCGCAATCTAACCTACTAGTCACGCGACATCCCAGTTCTCCACCAATCACGAGGCTTTTGACCCCTCCTCGGAGGACCTGATAGGCCGGCGGGAAAGGTCAGCAAGCTCATCTGCGCCGCAGCGCTTCCTCATTTCTCTTGCAGGGGGCCGCCATCTTGCTGTACGGAGGCCGTTAACTCCGCGCAGCCGTACAAATAGCAGACAGTGGGGGCCGCCATGTTTTTGTACGGATCATTAAACTACGTCATTCCCCCCCAAATATGGCGCTCTTAAAGAGCCTCAATGTTATTGTTTATGGGGGTTTTCTTCAGTGACGTGGCTAAAGTCACGCAATGCTGACTTTTTAAATATGGCCGAGCCGGGAATCGAACCCTGGTCTCCAAAACCATAGTCTGGGGCTCAAACCACTACGCCACGGCGGCGGGCTCCGGCGGTCTTCAAACGTCAGTCTAATCGTATATGCCAGCTGCCACTGTCTCTGGAGCTTACGTCACACTCTTATAGCGTACTCTTATTGCTCTTTTACTGCGCTGGTTGCCTCCCGTTGCATTCTGGACTTTGTAGTTCGGTGAGGCTTAAGAGCTCTCCTGAGAATTCCAAATGCCCCTTCCTTACACTTCAAATCCCAGAATGCAACAACAGGAGGCAACCAGAAAGGTCCGTCAGAGCGAGAGGGAGAGAACCATCTGCTCTGTACAACGACGGTGACGTATTACCACGGCCGTGGCGTAGTGGTTTGAGCGCTGGACTACGACTCTGGAGGTACGAGTTCGATCCCCGGCTGGGGAAAATAAATCTGTGTTATTTCTTTGAGGAACAGGTGAAACTTTAAAAGGGGGTGGGCGTGCCTTGGTGACGTAATACCCCTCCCGTGACGGAAGGGCCGTTGTTTCCGTACGGAAGTGACGCTCCGGGGGCGGGGCGAGAGAGAGGCAGAAAGAGAACGAAAGCGGCAGCTGTGTGCAGACAGACGCAGAGAGTGAGTGGGGCTGGGTCGGCCATCTTGTTGTACGGCTGGAGGGAGGGAAAAGGGAGCAATCGAGGGGCCTCCGGGGAGAGATGGTGATCTGCTGCGCGGCGCTGAACTGCTCCAACCGCCAGGGCAAGGCTTCCCGGGGCCCAGAGGCCGTCTCCTTCCACAGGTAACCGGACCCTCTCCGGGAGACACGGGAGCAGCCTCCTCCTTCCCCACGTCCCTCTCTCTCTGGCCCTCCGCCTCGCTCGGAGGAAACAATAGGACCAGGGCCCTCCGCTCAGTCAGTCAGGCACGGCCTCCAGCTCAGCCTTCTCTCCCTCGACGTCCTCCATTTTGAGCAGGACTAAGAAGCAGGGGCTGACATTGATAGAGGAGGGCTTATGAGGCTTAGGGTGACCACAGGTCCTCCTTTTCCAGGATAGGTCCTCCATGTTTTCTGCCCAAGAGGAATTCCCAAATGTCCTCCATTTTGAGCATGTCTAAGAAGCAAGGATTGACGTTTATATGAGTGTTTTTAGTTCAAGATGACCAGAGGTCCTCCTTTTCCAGGACAGGCCCTCCATTTCAGCCTTCTCTCCAGGAGTTGCTCCTAAATGTCCTCCATTTTGAGCATGTCTAAAAAGCAGGGAATTGACATATATATATATATATATATATATGAGTATTTTTAGTTCAGGATAACCAGAGGTCCTCCTTTTCCGGGACAGGTCCTCCATCTCAGCCTTCAGTCCAGGAGTTGTTCCTAAATGTCCTCCATTTTGAGCATGTTTAAGAAGCAGGGGTTGACATTGATATACTGTGTGAGTGTATAATATATGAGTGATTTTAATTCAGAGTGACCAGAGGTCCTCCTTTTCTAGGACCTGTCCCAAATGTCAAAACTTTCTGCCCAAGAGGAATTCCCAAATGTCCCCCATTTTGAGCATGTCTAAGAAGCAAGGATTGACGTTTCTGTGAGAGTTTTTAGTTCAAGATGACCAGAGGTCCTCCTTTTCCAGGACAGGTCCTCCATCTCAGCCTTCTCTCCAGGAGTTCTTCCTAAATGTCCTCCATTTTGAGCATGTTTAAGAAGCATGGGTTGACCTTTTTATATATTTTCAGCTCAGATACATCGGATGTCCTCCTTTTTTTTGGGCACGCCCTCCATTTCCACCTTCTGCCCAGGAAGGATTCCAGAATGTCCTCCATTTTGAGGGTGACTGAGGCTGCGTTCACACTGGAGAAATAAACCGGTTTAAGTGCCGTGGCTCAATGCTGTGAAATTCTGGGAATTGTAGTTTGTTGTGGGCCCAGAGCGGAGCGGAGCTCTGCTCTGGGCCCCACAACAAACTACAATTCCCAGAATTTCACAGCATTGAGCCACGGCACTTAAACCGGTTTATTTCTCCAGTGTGAACGCAGCCTGAGAAGCACAGATTTATATTTCTAAGAAACAGAAGCATGGATTTATATTTCTAGGAGTGTTTCTAGCTCAGGATGACGAGAGGTCCTCCTTTTTCCAGAACGTGTCCTCCGTTATCTGCGCTGAGTTCCAGTTCTGGGGAAAGAGTGGGATACAAATAAATATAATAATAATTATTATTAATATTATATTTATTTCAGCCTTCTCCAGTGAGTTATTTCTCCAGTATGGATGCAGCTGAAGACGCTCGAGTCCCATTAAATACAAGGATGTAGTAAAATGGCATCCCTTATAGAAAATGGCAAAATGAAGGATTTTATACATTTTAAAAAAAATACTTTCAGATCATGGATGCTGGAAACTAAAAAGAAATCTGTGAATACGGACGGCTGACAGTATCAATAGCCAGACAGTTTATTATAAAAGAACCTTTCTTCAAAGATTTCTTAGAATTAAACATTCTTCCAAACTACGGGTGCCTTTTGATCATGAGCTTCTGTCAAACCGGGTCAATCGGATACAAATTGGCAAGTAAAACACAACAACGTAAAGCACGCCACACACATTTTATAGTGCTACACGATGGTTTCCCGTGAGATTAATTCCCTTTCTCCAAGTCTTGTGGTTTCTCAAGGCACAGAGCGGTCTCAGAGAGAACGACACGGACAGCTTAGTACCACAGAATCAGATTATTTGTAGTGAATGTGCTGTTATAGCTGTGTGAGTACATGTTGTGTGCCTTCGAATCATTTCTAACTTACGGTGGCCCTATCACAGGGTTTTCTTGCCAGGATTTGTTCAGAGGAGGTTTGCCATTGCCTTCCCTGAGGCTGAGAGAGTGTGACTTGGACAAGGTTACCCAGTGGGCTTCATGGCCAGGCTAGGAATCGGATCCTGGTCTCCAGAGTCTTAGTCCCACATTCAAACCACTATGTCCATGCTGGCTCCCACTGTTATAGCTACAGGTCTCTTTAAAAAAATAATAATAATTTAGAACAGTGGCTCACAAACTTAGTCCTCTAGATGTTTTGGACCTCAGCTCCCAGAAGTCCTGACTGTTGGCCAAACTGGGTGGGGCTTCTGGGAGCTGAAGTCCAAAACACCTGGAAGACCTGAGTTTGGGAATTGCTGATCTACAACATGCTAACAGGCAGTTTTACAACTGATGCCATAGTGCCAGAAAAATAATAAAGAAAATAAATCTCTGTGGGAGGACATGTTTCTGAAAAACAATGGCCTGTAAGGAATGACTATCCATGGTAACGTTATCTTTAGGGGAGAATATAGATCCCGAGTTAGAGATGCTAAGAACAAACATGGACTGGACTTCATCATTTTTGTGCCCCGCTTGGAAGTTTGCAAAAGCATCTACCTTCTTGCTGTTCTGTCAACCAAGGCTGTTGGACTAGGGCTGCGTCTGCACTGCAGAAGTAATCTGTTCTGACACTGCTTTAGCCGCCATGGCTCAATGTTAGGGAATTCTGGGGATTATAGTTTTGTGTGGGACATTTAGCCTTCTCTGTCAGAGCACTCTGGTGCCACCACAAATTACCATTCCCAAGACCCCATAGTATTGAGCCATGGCAGTTAAAGCGGTGTCAATCTGGATTATTTCTGCAGTGCTAACGCAGCCTCGGCTCTCCTTTTGCCAGGCTTTCAGACTGGCTTTTAATGACTAAATAGTTGCAGAGAGCTTTTTATGGTGTGCTTGTGTGCGTACGCTGTACTTTAAACTTTTGTTGTTGTTGTAGGCCTTCAAGTCGTTTCTGACTTATGGCGACCCTAAGGCAAGCACATCACAGGGTTTTCTTGGCACGCTTCTTCAGAGGGGGGGGTTGCCATGGCTGAGGCTGAGAGAGTGTGACTTACCCAAGGCCACTCAGTGGATTTCCATGGCTGAGCCGGGATTTGAACCCTGGTCTCCGAAGTCTTAATCCAATGCTCAAACTACTACCCCACTCTGGCTCTCCCTTTAAATTTATTGTTATATTTTACAAATCATTTAATACTTTTCAAAATTTAGTAGTTTTTTGATGTGATGGCTGCATAATTTAGTTTTAACTTTCCATTATCAGGTTTTTAGCTTATGGTTTTATCTTTTGTAAACCGCCTTGGATTCCATGATGAGAAAAAAGTGGCATATAAACAAGCATGCGTATTACTACAATGCTAAATGCAGGTTACGACAAGAGCTACAGTACATCAAAGCCAATAGTCTCTCCTTCCTATTCTTTTCTCAGAATTAATACCAAGACACCCCTTCCCCTAACAAGGCCATTTCTAGTTCTGTGAGATATTTAGCCATAGAGCTCTGGTGCCAAAACAAACTACGGTTCCCAGAATTCCATCACATTGAGCCATGGCATTTAAAGTGGTGTCAAACCAGATTATTTCTACAGTCTCTGTGCATGATTGTGCTTCATTGTGGCGACTCTCTTTTTTACGAGTCGAGTCAGGTTCTAGGGCGAAGTCCTGCCTCAAAAGGAACCTTCGCCTTCAGGTGGGGGAATGCCGGTCTGTAAATATGCAGTGTTCCAGTTGGCATCAAGACTGCCTGTCTGTGTCTGACAAACCCTTGAGAAAACTACAAGACTTGGAGAGAGGGAATTAATCTCATGAGAAACCACCTTGCAGCTCTATAAAATGTGTTTGGCGTGCTTTAAGTTGCTGTGTTTTACTTGCTGATTCATGTCTGATTGACCTGGTTTGATGGAAGCTCATGATCGAGGCATCCATAGTTTGGAAGAATTTTTAATTCTAGGAAATCTTCGAAGAAGGGTTCTGTTATAATAAATTGTGTGGCTATTAGCACAGTCAGCCCTCCATATCCATGGTGTTGTTTTTTTTTACTCCCTGGATTTCAGCATCCATGATCTGAAAATATTTTTTAAATGTATAAATTCCAAAAAGCAAACTTTCATTTTGCCATTTTATATAAGGGATGCCGTTTTGCTATGTCATTGTATTTAATGGGACTTGAGCATCCATGGGTTTTGGTATTGAGGGGGGGGGTTCCTAGAACCAAACCCCAGCAGATACCAAGGGCCCATTGTAATAATAAAAAAGACTTCCTGTCTGTCTGACCATCCAGGTTTAGGAAATGGGGAATATAAATTAGAGGGAAAAACAGTTTGCATTCAAGTGTTTAGCAAACCTGCCAATGGACAGCTTGTTGAAGCCTTTACTTTTCCTAAGGAGAAGCCTCCTGGATGTTGTTTTTCCTGTTAGGTGAACTAAGATGAGGGTGTAACTGGAGAACCAGATCCTGGCAAGAGAGAGGAGGCATCCTCGCAGTGGATTAATTCTGCTTTAGGGAACTCCCAAAACAGGTAGAGAAATGTTCCATTATGATGATCATCGTTAAAGGAGGGAGCAGTCTTGATGACAAATCTCTCCTCTAAATTTAAGAATTTTGCACATCTGTTTAGGTAGGAAGTAAAAATTGCTAAATGGTAGGAATATGCAGAGCATACTGTAATTGAGGAAATACGGGATTGCATGTTAACTTCACATAAAACCTAGAAAGTGAATTGCTGGATGAGAGAGCAAGGCCCACTTAGGCTGCATCCGCACTATAGAAACAATCCAATTTGACACCACTTTAACTGCCATGGTTCAATACTGTGGGGTCCTGGGATTTGTAGTTTGTTGTAGCACCAGCATTCTCTGATTAAATAGCTCACAAAAGTACAAATCCCAGAATTCCATTGCGTTGAGCCTTGGCAGTTAAAGTGGTATCAGACTGGATTATTTCTGCATTACAGATGCAGCCCTAGTCCCAACAGTCTGGTTTATAGAATAGTGATAAGGTAGATGCTTTTGAAAACTTCCAAGTCGGACACAGAGATGATGATGTCCATGCCATGTTTGTTCTTAGCATGTCTAACTTAGAAGTTGTATTCCCCCTGAAGATAACATTATCATGGGTAATCATTCCATGTAACCTTTATGAGCAATTGTGTTTGAGAAACCTGTCCTCTCATGGGGATTCATTTTCTTTATTTTTCTGGCCGTATGGTATCAATTGTAAGACTGCCTTTTAGCATGTTCTAGATTTTAAAGAAATGTGCTTTAACAGCACATTTAATTTGACTAATCTGATCTTTGGGGGATTAGGCCGGTCATATTATTCTCTATGAGACCCCTCTGCATCTGTCCTATATTACACTTCAAAATCAAACAAACATATTTTTAAAAGTTTATCAAATGTAAATATCACAGTTTACTAAACTTGTTAAAATAACCAAGACGCTGTGTTGCTTCTTCAAGTGGGACAGATGTTGCCTTAAAACAGTTGTTTGTATCATAAGACACTTGATTCAGACATTGCATCATACCAGCCATATAATTTAAAATCCAGATAAGAGTTTGATTTTCTAAAAATATAGGGAAATCATGGGTTAGAACTGCTTGTCAGCTTTATTTTATACTGTTCAGCATTTCCATGATGCCAAGTCTTCCAAAGGAACAGCGGTCATAACTAATTTGTCACCTCTTTATTGCAGTGCATGGTTAAACTCTAGAATTCACTACCATAAGAGGTATTGGTGGCTACCAACCTGCACTGCTTTAAAAGAGAGTTAGGCAATTTAATACCGGTAGTAGATAGGGCTATTAAAGGTAGACAAAATGGCTATATGTTTCCTCCTCCAGTATTATTGCCAGTGTGCCTTGGTATACATTCTTACTGGGAACTAAGCCCCACTGAACACAGTGTAAACATGCATAGGATTGGACTGTAATTCTCAGATGATGATTTGGTGTGACATCTGTGTAGAGACAATGAAATACTTTGTAACATCTATTGGTTCTGCATCCTGACATAAGCTTTTGTTCTAAATGAAATACTGCTAAGCTGGAAATGAACGAAGAAGGGAAAGCTGCCAGTTTGCGCATGCATTTTGTACTGTAGGCAGACATATATGTTTGTGGCACTTTATTGGACTTGCTAGTGCCCAGCCTTCATCTGGACTCCTACTAATCAGCACAGAACATTGGCATAGTCTGTCTGGATTGACAGTGTCGCATATATTGAATTATTAAGCTTGAAATTTGAAAGCTCTACCTGAATTATCTTTATGATTGTACAGGAATTTCTGAAAGTTTGTTATGTTGCCTGATTATTCTCTATTTGCACTTTGTGGCAATCTTTTGCACAGAATATATTAATAAAAATGTGACTTTCATCAGTGACAGTGACTATAGTAAAGTCAGATATAGAGCTTTCTCATTTATCAGGCAAATAATTAAAAACATCTTGAGAGTAAACAACATTGTCAGTCTTCCCCACTCTCCCCCTGATCCCTCTGTCTTGCCTACCCTTATAATCTTCATCACATTCTTCCTCATGCTCACATACACACATGAATGAACAGTTCAGGTACATATGAGGAAAATTCTGGAGGAGTTTCTATTGCTATTCACACTGCATTGCAACAGAGGATAATAAATCCATTGTGTTTGGGCCCAAGATAAAGCTTCTGAGATACATAAAATAAATAATCTTTTGGCATAGTACATGATATAAACATTTTTTATATCTGAATAATGAATATCATAGTTTGTGCTAGGAGACAGATATGGATATCTAGTTTTCAATTACAGTCTCTGAACAGGTAAGTATTTCTGATTTATCAAAATGAGCTGCAATTTGGTTGATCGCTGATTCCCTGTGCCTTAAGATCTGCTTGGATGGTGACTTTTGCCATCTAAAATTCAGGGATAGATTACCAGTGCCACAGTGTTGTGTTTAATTTTGTTCAGAAAGATAGATAGATATGAGGGGGTATCCTAAAGTTTTAATTATCACCTTTAAAGAAATTTGATAGAAAGTTTGTTTTGATTTGTAGTTGTTAACTTATTTCTATGTAGCCACCATCCAGATTTGCACGTTTTTCCCAGCATTTCTTGACCCTCTGGGTACCTGATATCATAGAAGTTTGCAGATTGCACCTTATGAGGGAGTATTGTAAAGTAATAATTACCACCCAGAAATTATTATGGTATATTAATGAAATTTGTCAGTGTCACATTTGGTCCCTAAGTGCATGATATTGAGAAAATCAGTTCATTGCATCCTTAATTTTTGTAACAGGCTGTGCCAGAAGTGACTAAAGTATAAAATCCTCGTAAGGGGCAATCTGCTGACTTCTACAATAGCGGTATTTGGAGGGTCCAGAAACACTGGGAAAAATGTATCAATCTGGATGGTGACTAGGTAGAGATAAATTAACTACAAATCAAGACAATCCTTCCGTCAATTTTTTTTAAAGGTGATAATTAAAACTTTAGGATACCCCCTCGTCACTCAGTTAAAATAGTCCACTGTTCTTGAGGAGTTTTGATTTTGGAAGACACAGTAAGTTTGGAAGATGCTATGTATTTCTGTAGTGTGAGAAATAGTACCTAAACGTGTCTTCTAGAAAATTCTATTTTCTTAAACTCCATACTATTATATTTCCAAGAAAAAAATATGTACATAGTAACTCTTTTTCTTTTATGTTGTTTTCAAGGTTTCCATTAAAGGACTCAAAGCGACTAATCCAGTGGTTGAAAGCAGTTCAGAGAGACAACTGGACTCCCACCAAATATTCCTTTCTCTGCAGTGAGCACTTCACTAAAGACAGCTTTTCAAAACAGTTGGAGGACCAGCATCGACTGTTGAAACCCACAGCTGTGCCAACCATTTTCCAGCTTTCAGAAAAAAGGGGAGATAGCAGGGATTATGTCAAGAGGAGAAGAAAGATAGCAAGCCATACTCTGCAAGGAGATGGGAATCAAGCAAAGGAAGGAAGCAGTGACGTAATTGAGGGAACCTTATCATCTGACCAAGACTTGTTAGTGGACAGGATTAAAATGGAAGAAGTCACTCTTCAAGCTGAAATCGGGTCAATGTCTGAGCAGGGAGAAAACTTCCAGGTCCAACTTGAAGGTTCTCTTAGAAGGATGTTGGCGGATAATTTAGTCACAAAAGTAACGCAAAATAAACCAGAAAAGCATTCTGTAGATGAGTGTTCTGAAACAGTTATCAGTCCTGGGAGTTTCAAAATGGACAAGAGTGGGATGTCGGAGGATGACTTCACACCTTCTGTTTCTGGTGCTTGCAAATTTATCGGCTCCCTTCACTCTTACAGCTTTTTCTCCAAGCACACTAGAGAAAGGTCATCCTTGTCAAAGGAGCAAGTAGAAAGAAAACGGTTGAGGAGAAGTGTGGAACCACGCTATAGTAGCAACACTGTGGAGCAGGACACTAATTTAACTGAAACTGCTTCTACTTCCTCTCTTACGGCTATACCCCAGAAACCTTCCCAAATCATTTCTGCATCCCCTGCAGATCTGACTCCAAAACCAGCAACAGAAGCTGTTGTTGGTGAAAAGGGAGAGACTGATGCCAACCCCATGTCAATCAATGAGGTCATCATATCTGCCTCAGGAGCCTGCAAGCTCATTGACTCCCTCCATTCGTACTGTTTCTCCTCTAGGCAAAGCAAAAGTCAAGTGTGCTGTTTGAGAGAGCAGGTAGAGAAAAAGAATGGAGAACTGAAGCAGTTAAGGCAAAAGATCAGCCGCTCTGACAGCCAGGTGCGAAAATTGAAGGAAAAACTAGATGAACTGAAGAGGATCAATTTCCCGTTTCTGAGCAACTTACTATCCCAGGACTGTGGTCAGTATCTACTGCAGTCTCAAACTGAGGCAAACTGATATTAAAGTATGAAATTGTCTAGAGAAATATTTTAATGTCTCCAAGCACCTTTTCAAGGTAATCTAGCTTCTGCATTAACTTTGTCAGGTATAGCCCAAGTTTTGGAAAATGTAAAAAGTATTTTTATAGACTCATATTCATGGTTAGTGAAATATACCTCCTTGGCTACTCCCCCACATCCCATGCTTTACTATAAAACTGTGGAATTAGAATTCAAAGATATAGCTGTGTTAGAATCAGTACGTAGAAGGATCTTGTAGCACTTTTGAGACTCACTTGAAAGAAAAAAATTGCCAGCATGAGCTTTCTTAGACTTCAGTCTCCTTCCTCAGCTGCATTTTAAAATACATCTGAGGAGGTAGACTGAAGTCTATGAAAGCTCATGCTGCCAATTTCTTTCTTTCACTGAGTCTCAAAGGTGCTACAGGACTCTCTACTTACTATGAAATTAGAGACTGTCTTGCTGTACTTAGAACTATAGATTTTGAAGTTTTCATAGAATCATAGAATCACAGAGTTGAAAGAGACCTCAAGGGCCATCCAGTCCAACCCCCTGCCATGCAGGAACTCCCAATCAAAGCATACCCAAGAGATGGCCATCCAGCCTCTGTTTAAAGACCTCCAAGGACAGACACTCCACCATTCTCCGAGGGAGTGTGTTCCACTGTCAAACAGCCCTTACCATCAGGAAGTTCTTCTTAATGTTGAGGTGGAACATTAAGCTTGCATCCATTGTTCTGGGTCCTAGTCTCTGGAGCAGCAGAAAACAAGCTTGCTCCCTCCTCAATGTGACATCCCTTCAAGTATTTAAACAGGGCTATCATATCACCTCTTAACCTTCTCTTCTCCAGGCTAAACATCCCCAGCTCCCTAAGTCGTTCCTCATAGGGCATGGTTTCCAGACCCTTCACCATTTTAGTCGCCCTCCTTTGGACCCGCTCCAGTTTCTCCACATCCTATTTGTATTGTGGTGCTCAGAACTGGACACAGTATTCCAGGTGGGGCCTGGCCAAAGCAGAATAGAGTGGCACTATTACTTCCCTGGATCTAGACACTATACTTCTATTGATGCAGCCTAAAATTGCATTGGCCTTTATAGCTGCTGCATCGCACTGCTGACTCATGTTCAACTTGTGGTCTACTTGGACTCCTAGATCCCTTTCACATGTGGTCTCATTCAGCCAGGTGTCCCCCATCCTATATCTGTGCATTTCATTTTTCCTCCCTAAGTGCAAAACATTACATTTCTCTGTATTGAATTTCCTTTTGTTAGCTTTGGCCCAGCTTTCTAGTCTACTCAGGTCATTTTGAATTTTGATCCTGTCCTCTGGGGTATTCGCTACTCCTCCTAATTTGGTGTCATCTGCAAATTTGATAACTAGGCCCTCAATACTGTCATCCAAGTCACTAATAAAGACACTGAATAGCACCAGGCCCAGGACAGAGCCCCGTGGGACCCCACTGGCCACTTCTCTCCAGGATGAAAAGGAACCATTGTTGAGCACCCTTTGGATGCGGTCAGTCAACCAGTTACAAATCCATGTAACGGTTACCTTGTCTAGTCCACATTTTGCAAGCTTGTTTGCAAGAATGTCATGGGGAACCTTGTCAAAGGCCTTACTGAAATCAAGATATATCCACAGCATTCCCTTCATCTACCAAACTGGTAATTTTATCCAAAAAAAAAAAAAAAAAAGAGAGATAGAGAGAGATCAGATTTGTTTGGCATGACTTGTTTCTCTGAAACCCATGTTGGCTTTTTGTGATTATGGAATTATCTTCTAGATATTCACAGACTCTGTTTAATGATCTGCTCCAGAATCTTTCCTGGAATTGATGTCAGACTAACTGGACAATAATTGTTGGGATCCTCTTTTCCCCCTTTTTGAAGATGGGGACAACGTTTGCCCTCCTCCAGTCTGATGGGACTTCTCCTGTTCTCCAGGAGTTCTCAAAGATTATTGCCAATGGTTCCAATATTACATTTGCCAGCTCTTTTAATACCCTTGGTCCTGGAGACTTGTATTCATTTAGGTTAACCAGGTATTCCTGTATTATCCCTTATTCTGTGCTGAAATTCCCCTATTCTGTCCTCTGCTCCATTATCCTCCATTATCCTTTATTTGAGGGAGAGGGCACCTCTGGCCTACTGAGGATCCAGGTATGCTCCTTCATAGAATTCCAAGCCTGAAGTGAGGGGAGATTATTTCATACTCTGCATGCTACTCAATTTGATAAGAAACAGCGAGATGGCCCACTTTTGTGTCCTCAATGAGGAATATGAAAAAGATGTAACATTCACTCAGTGACTGGAGGTAAGAGGGTATTCTCCATGTAAAGAAAAGCATGGAAATTAATGCCTCTTTCTGCGTAGAGAAACAGAAGTGGTTGTCAGAGGAGGGAAGGATTCCATGAGCTGCCAGAGAAGGGAATGTTTTCAAAGCCCATGTATGTGGCAACAGCTTGTTGCTACATCACTCTGGCACCCAAGACCATTATAGTTCCTCCTCCCTGCGGTAGACAGTCTAAAAATATGCCAAGTCTCTCCATCTTGTCTTTTAATGCTTAGAAATTAAGGTTGTCTGTCATATTCACTCATTTATATATATGGTTCCCTACCACATCTCTCTTAGAAGTGAATTACAGTGTGCCATGATGTATTTAATAGCAGGTTGGGTCATGTGGAAGCTATTTAGACTACATATACAAAATGCAAGCCACCAATGCGTTATAAGCTTTTGCAGTGGTTTAGGCCACTATGACAAAATAATCGTTTTGATTGATTGTATAATATGGCAGAGCTTTAGCTATGCTTTGTGTGCTAAATGGAAGATGAGAGCACATATTTCTTCATCTACACCATGACACATTGTCTCTGATTATTTTAATGTATTGTTTTTAATATGTGTTTAATAATATTTTGAAGGAGGGAGGGAACAATTGAGGTACTGGACATCATATGTCTTCTTTTTAATTGTAAGCCACTTCGATTGTCTTCTCACAGACAGGCGGGATAAAAATAAACCTTTTATTATTTATTATTATTTCTTACTTATGAGCTTAAAGGAGAAAATGCGTGTTGGAAATTATCAGGCGTATGCGTAAGGTATTTCACTTTGCCCCATCTTATATTGTGTGTCCATTTGCTGTTGTTGCTGTGTTTCTTCAAGTCATGTCAACATCTGGAGACCTTAAAGAGAACCTATAATGGGTTTTTCTCAGCAAGATGTGTTCAGAGGGGGTTGCTGTTGCCTTCTTGTGAGGCTGAGACAATGTAACTTGCCAAAGGTTTCTATTACCAAGCAGGCATTTGAGCTCTTGTGTCCCAAAGTTCTAGTCCAGCATTCAAGCCACCATACCATGCTGTCCCTCTGTGGGATAAATGTTGTCTGGTTTTAATAATACAGTAATAATTTCCAATGTGGAGTCGAAGTCTTTCATGGCCGGCATCCATAGTTTTTTGTGGAGCTTTCGGGCTGTGTGGCCATGTTCTGGAAGAGTTCCTTTCTGACGTTTCGCCAGCATCTGTGGTTGGCATCTTCAGAGAAACGCCAGCCACAGATGCTGGCGAAACGTCAGAAAGGAACTCTTCCAGAACATGGCCACATAGCCCGAAAGCTCCACAAAAAACTAATAATAAAAATATTATAATTATTATTATTTATTTATATCCCGCCCCATCTGCACTCAGTGGCCAGTGCATGCACACTGTCTTTCCTTGCTGTTGCTGACTAAGCAAGTGTGTACTAGAAAAGAGGCTTTTTGGTTGTGGTAGCAAACTTACATCAGTTTGAGAGGGCTGCCAAAAGTGGTTTTTTAGGGAGGTCTTTGGGTTAGATTTACTTAGAATCGCTTGTTTTTCTGCCTGTGGTGCTTGGGTTTTCTACTATTTTGTTGATTTTTTTGTTTGTTTGTTTTAATTGTAACTTTTTTGCAAGGCATATTTTAATTTTAATATGTGTTGTTTAACTGCATTGTATTGTTAATTTTCTGTTGTGAGTTGCTTTGTTTCATTTTTTAGAAAAAAATGGGCACATCTTTAACATAAAATTGAATGCATCTGATTACTGTCACATTAAAGACTGATAAATAGGTTGGGAATGTAGTGGTTAGAAGTGAATTTATGGTTTTTTTTCTTTCAAATAAAAACAGGATTGAACAGGTGTATCATTATGGTTTACTGACTGGAATTTGTCTATTTGCAGTATTATTGATAAGAAGCTCCCCTGCCTTCATAGCTGCTAAAGGGTAGCAAGTCAGGCTTTTGCTAGGAAACTATGGTTAAAAACATACTGCAGAAATAATCAGGTTTGAGACCGCTTTAACTGCGTGGGCTCAGTGCTAAAGAATCCTGGGAACTGTAGTTTGTTGTGGCACCCAAGCTCTAACAGAGAAGGCTAAATGTCTCAGAAGACTACAGTTCCCAGTATTCCCTAGCATTGAGTCAAAGTTTCTGCGATGTGTTTTGGATTAAACATTCAGGTTAACAAGTTTGCCTTTACGTTCGTCTTCCCTTGCCTCTGGTTTGGATTTCAGGTTTTGTAAAACAGTACTAGAAACTGAAATGGAAGGCTTGTCTTTTGATATGCTTGCAGATATGTAGCTTATCCTTGCCCTGTGAGAACCAATAGGAGCAAAAAAGTTGTCCCACAGTTGTATGTCATTTCTGTGCAATTTGCTTAAACTAAACTACAAGTCCCAGAAAACACTGGGGTGACCTGTGTGCAGAGTTCCGGGTAGTCTCCTGTTTAACCTTGCTAGGCTGGTTCACAGCATTTCCTGGAGACTAAAGAGCAGGGATTCAAGAGTGGACAAGCCAGAAGTAGTTGTGTAAGATATGGCCAGCAATGAAAGCAATGCAGGTACAGTCTTGAACGGTTAACATTTTAATGACAGTGCTAAGATACTTTGAAAGAGGAAAGTTGGGTTTCATTTGAGCTTCTTTTTTGTACCTATTGAATGATTCTGCAGGGTGCTATTCTCAATCTTCTCCTATTAAATTAGTGCTTTTTCAAAACATGTTGTATGTGCACTTGCATGTGCACTTCACAGCTTTCATTAGTGTCTAGTTTGCACTTAAGATTTTATCCAGAATTGTGTACGCTCTCTTTAACAGACTTTGCCAGTGGTTGATGAAGATTTGGCTTTTATTATGCAACAACCTTTCACCATTTGTGGAATTTTATTGGGGGGTGGGGGTGGGGCAGTATCCTATGTTAATGTCTTCCCATCCTCTCCAAAGTTTCTTTTTTCATCTAGGAAAACATTGAAGAGAGAAATCCCATCCTCTCCAAAGTTTCTTTTTTCATCTAGGAAAACATTGAAGAGAGAAAGATGAAATAGTTGAATGTATAAGGTAGCACTAAGCACCTTCTGTTTATGAGCATTGCTTAAGTAGAAATGTTAATGTGAACAGGAAGATCCCATATACGGTTTGTTCAATTGTCAAACTTCTGTTTGTGGTGAGAGGAACTTGGCTAACTAGCATCGCTGTCAATTTGCAGGTTCAGTGCGTTTGAGCAGCTCTTTAGGTTATTCAGAGTATAGAGTTTTCAGGATTTTTAGAACATTTGTTGTCCACTCCAATTTTCCTTAAGATCTGCCAAAATAATGTATTCAATCAGTTTCTAGCTACCCTTTTCAGTATATAGTACTAAGCACAATGTTTGCAGATAAGACATTGATGTAGGTGTGTGAAGTTGATGAGTCAAATTATTTGTAACTATAAAAGTATGTGAATATTTAACCACAGCAATGTATGCTCTTCTGTAGGTCTTCCTTTTCCCCAGAGCATATAACCAAGATGAATCAAGGCATTAGAAAACACTGGGAAAAGTCAAAGGCATTAGTAAAGTGATATCATTTTAGTTCCTGACTATGTTTGCACATCAGAACAGAATTAACAGGTTCATAAATAGTTCATTAAAAACCAATAAATAGGTAGTACTTGAGCTGTATTTACAATGCAGTATGGAAGTTTTGGAGTTGCACAAAGTGGCACTTGGTATGTACTTTAAAAAGAGACTGAGAACAAGAAGATGTAATGTAAACAGCCTCCATTTTTTCTCTCTCTGTGTAAAAAGAGGAGATTATTAATTTATGAGAGCCAGTGTGGCATAGTTGTTTGAGCACTGGACAGTGACTGTGGAGACCAGGATTCGAATCTCCACTTGACCATAGAAACCCAATGGGTGACCTTGCATAAGTCACACTCGGCCTCAGAGGAAGGCAAAGGCAAACCCCACTGAACAAATCTTGCCAAGAAAACAATTCATTATATATTTGTTTCTGACCAGCGAATAATCAGAAGGAATTCCAAGTTTTTGCAATCTAGTTTTGCTTTTCAAATTGCTTGCGGTGAGGTAGAGTTTATCATAACCCAGCTGCAAATAATTATGTGATGATGGAAACTTTGTGAATGTATTCAATGAAATAGTGAAGGGCAGAGAACCTGTGGCACAATTGGGCTCCATTTCTCATTTGCCCCAACAGGTATGGCTAATGGTCAGGAATGGAGGATGTTATATTCCAACAACATCTGAAAGTCTCAGTTTTCCCAGTCTTCTATCATTGTAGAACTTATGGAAGTTCCAGCAGCCACCACTCAGTTCTGGATTGTTCTTGCATAAACATTCAGTACAGTCAACACCCCTTTGCCTATCTCTATTAAAATCTTTGGTTTTTATGTTGATGTGTGTGGGCACCTCTTAGTTCCATTCCTGGGAATATTTCAAAATACTGGTGGCTGTTCGGTATGAATCAAAAAAATGCTAATCCAGGTAAGGGTTCTGTCTCTCATTTTTATTTTTGTGTGACCTAGTCCAGCCACATCACCCCATTTCATTTATCAAGCTGCCATTTCCCCATCTACATATTTTTTATTTTTTATTTATTTGAGTATTTATACCCCAACCTTCAGCTTTAAAGGCTATCAGAGCAGCTTACCATTTTTAATTAGATGGTTCCCTGCTCTCAGGCTTACAGTCTAAAAAGGCACGACACAAAAGGAGAAGGGACTAGTGTGTGGGGGGGGGGGTATCAGGTCCAAAAGTTATTCTCTCCCTCTGAGGCCTGGACCAAGGCAGATGGACTGGAAGGAGGGCTCTTCTTCTTAGTTCAGGCCAGGCCTGATCGAGCTGGCAAGCCTCTCTGTCCCTCTGATGATGTAGATGGCAAAGGGAGGGCTCACCCACTTACTTTAGGCCAGGCCCAAAGGAGCTGGCAGGTCTTTCTCTCCCTCTGATATGTCACCTAATATGTCAATATTTGGTGCCATTGAGTTATACACTGGATTCTTTCAAGGTTTGTCCAATGTTAGTGTTTGCATCTCAGGCTTATTTTTAGAATTACTGTATATACACATGTATAAGTCTAGAAATTTTAGGCTAAAAATTGACCCCAAAAAACAGAGTCACCATATCCACTGGTCAATACAAGTGCTGTACTTTAACTTGTATTTCAAAAATGGAACCATCTCCTTGTGAAAGGCAAGAGTGTAATTTGTCCTGGAAGCACGGATCCACCTTTACTTTCTCATCCATTCAGTCTTTAGTATGAACACAAACAATTGTGCCAGCTGGAATTTTCTATGTTCTTTGGCACTGTTTTCCTTTGCTTTATCCTTTAGATCCTTTGTTATGTGCCCCTAAATATTATCCTCAACTTATCCATGGGTAATATCAAAAATCCATCCTTTTGGTCCTAAAACCTGCCTTCAACTTATACATGAGATCTACTTACAGTCAAGTATATACGGCACACTGATCTGCTATTTCACTTCTTGTGCATGGCTGATGAGGTTTGGACTGAATTTGCAGAGGCTAGAAAATCTGAATTCCCTGTTCTTCTAGCCAAGAAGTGCTGTGTATCCAGTCATCACTGGGCTGTTATGTTTATTCTTTTGTTCTCCACTTTATTCTCCCTCTCTCTCTCTTTCTCTCTCTCTCTTTTTTTTCTTTACATGTTCATGGTTCTAACTACATTAAATTCTTTTAGTTTCTTTGCTTAGATCTGTTGGCTCCTTATAGTACTCAACACTTATTACTTACCTCGTTTTCAAAAGGATACGTTTGTATATGGCCACAATCTGGATTAGGACTAACCTGTGCAGGGAAGGTTTAACACACACACTTAATTTTTTTATATGGAAATTTGCCACCGTCCTCATGAGAACGTTAGTATGGTTGTGTCAGCCTCACAGATTTCCCCCCTCTGAATTTCCTGGAAGGACATGCTGCAGTATGAGTTTAACCACTAGATGGTAGTAAAAAACAAAGCTTCTAACTCTCCATTTGCAAGTCTTGCTGTTTGACTTTGGAGCCTTTTTCACAACTTGAACCTTAATCCATGAAAAATAATATAATCAGTCTGTTAGAATTTAAGATGCCATAAGATTATAAACCATTATAAGGAGAGATTGCTCAAACCTCAGTAGGAAGTTTTACTTAGTGCATGAAAATGGCACTTTGCCATAAACATCAATACATTTTTATGCTTTTAAATGATTTTAAAAAACTCTTCCCTGATGGTGGAGCATTTTCAGAATAGCTCATAGTTGTTCTCTATGAAATCCAAATCAGAAATAATTAATTTTGAGAAAATTTTCCTGCCTCAAGGGAGGTTTTGGGTAATCAGAATGAACACCTCTGGGCTAACAGGCCAGCCAGCTACATGGTGGACCTGTTACACAACTCTTAGAAGGTTTCAAAGAAGTAGCCATGTTAGTTTCTTACCGCAAGAAAAGGAGGAAAGAAGTGGGGAGACAAGCTGGGGAAAGAAAATATGGCAGCACCTTTTAAGAATAACTGGTTTTTATGTTTGCATGAACATAATTACATGTGCAAATTATTCAATACTTCTGTTTGATCATTCTTTAAAAAAGCAGTTTCTCAATTTCTGTGTAGTTTGTTAAAGAAGTATATTTTTCTGAACAGTTAATTATTCATAAGTTACATGTGCAAATACTGAAAGAAAGATGTCTGTCATCATGCCTTTGACAGTGAATCTGAAAATTAAGTTTTCACAACTTGATGTTTAAAAAGATCTTTTAAGGCTGATACTTCAGCTTGTTCCCAGCTCATGGTATTTAATAAGAATGTGTTTAAAGTCTTCATGAGAAGAAAAACAGAGACTCTGTCCAGCTTTGGCAAAAATGTCCCCTTCACATCTCCATACTGCAGGTACAGTGTTGCAGAAGGATGGAACAAGTATCTGTCACTTACACTTTCTGATTTGCAGTTGTTACACTGCATTGGCTCTCCTATAGAAAGTTTCTGTTCATAATGGAACCATGTCTCTCTTTTATTGCTGTTTATATGGCTAGATGTAATATGAAATCATGGCTGGTTTGTGTAGACACCCCAACCAGGATTTGTGCTGCATGATAGGGGGAGGGAATGCATGATGAGAACCTAAGGCCCTTCGTTGCATTCAATCATTGTTTTGTTCTTATATGTGAATTAGTTCTCAGTGTTCTGTGTAGAAGGCTATTTTAGGGTTATGGCCCAATCCACTGAGCAGATGTAAAATGTAATACCGTAAGTTGTATTAGGCCTCACAGTTGTGATTACAACTTTCTTTTCTTCTGTTGACCAACTTCTGTGATTAAGCGGAACATTTTATCTAACTTAAATCTATCTACTAACAATTTAAGTATATAGCTTCTGGTATGTAGAAAAGGGAGACAATGGCTCTTTCTGTCTCTAGCAGCATTTTTCATATTTCAAGATTGTTATCAAGCCTTTCCTGAATATCTCTAAATAAAACAAACCCAGTTCCTTGTCATATTGCATGTTTCTCCACTCTTTATTGTTTTTATTAATCTCACCTGAATGAAACCAGATTTTGCACAGTGTGGAAGAATAGCACATTGTGTGTATGTGCTTCTGAGTTTGTAAAGAGTCACAACTCCTATGCATGGTAATAGGCAAAGTGAGGACTTGAGATCTTTTGCAAACAAATTGTATGGGTGGTCCATAGAAACGTTGGGCCAAAATAGACTGGCGGAAGGGGCAGCTTGAAGCTGCCCCTTCCAAAGGCGGATTGGGGCCACAACAATTCCACGCCACAGCCCAATCTGCCTTGAAACCGCCCGAAAAAGGAGCAGCAAAGAGCCTTTTTCGGGTGGCAAAAAGGCAGCTTCACACTTGTGCCATGGCCAGAAGCCGGCTTCATGATGCTCCAGCAGCATGCGACATGTAAACACTGCACCACCCAATTGTCATGAAGCCACACCCATGTAAACGGCCAGGTGGCTTCTGGGTGGCTTGGGAGTGTGCAACGTGTAAACACCATTCTCCCAAGCCACCCGGTAGGCAGCTTAACTTTCCAGTCTGTTCCACTTCTTAGTGATTTTTTGAGTCCTGTCAATATGAAGGGCCCACTATACTTGCCTTAAAAACCTCTTGAACCTATTTAGGAAAAGCCTGTAACTCCCGCCCTCCCCCATATTCAAGAGCTCAGACAACTGACTTCTAATGTTTTGTTTTGCAGTAGAGATTAGTGGGAAAGGCAGAGGCATCCCATTCCCCAGTGTCACTGCTCCAGTTATATATTTCCTCTGTAGCATATTATAATTCGCTGAAGTCAAAGAGTGAACATGCAACTGCCTGGCCAGAACTATTTTCTCATGTTGTTGTGTGCCTTCAAATTGTTCCCAACCTATATCGACCCTAAGGCGAACCTATCACAGTTTTTCCTGGCAAGATTTGTGCAGAGGGGGTTTTTGCCTTTCTCTATGGCTGAGTGTGTGATTTGCCAAAGATCATCCATTCCTCAATGGGGATTTGAACCCCGTGCTTCAGAGTCTTAATCCAACACTCAAACCATTACAGTACAATAGGCTGGCTTTCACTTACCCTTTTTTTTCTTTGTGATGTATACTTTTTAAAATTTTGATTCATCTCATCCCAAAGCTCATATGTGCTCAGGCATAAGTTTAAAATGTATTCAGGAGGAAGAGATAGTAGCTATGTAAAATAAGATAAAAATAGATAAAATGAAAGCTATTATCCAAAACAGTGGCAGCTAATGCCACTGATTCCCATGTGGTTTGACCTAATGGCCAGGCATGATGTAGTAAAACTAATTTAGGTTGCCAGGAAGCCTGGTTCAGTTTGATATTTTCAGTCTTTTCTTTCCATAGAAACCCCACAGCTGAACCCAGTGATTGAGCCTCTTTCCTGGATGCTGGGCACCTGGCTGTCAGACCCTCCAGGAGATGGTACCTTCCCAACAATGAAGCCCTTTCAGTATCTTGAAGAAGTGCACATCTCTCATGTGGGGCAGCCCATGCTGAATTTCTCGTGAGTTTTCTATTCTGGAGCATTGAGAGGGTGTTCCTAATGCAGATGTAACAGAAATAAGGTCAATGCTATAAACCAAAATAGCAAACAAAGTTCAGGAACAATCTACATAATTGTTTTTACTGTATTAGCAACACAGTTACATCCAAGTTTTTAGCAGCTTCAAATATGACTGGGAGGGAAGAAAACCTTTAGAGGCTCCCCACAATTGTGTTGCAGACTATGCAGACTTGGGTTCCCAAGCAGTTCATGTAAGTGAATAAGGAAAGACATATTTTTAAAGTTCTTAATAGTTTTACTTTCCCACCCACCCTGAGCTCCCTGTTCCCTCCCACCCTGAGCTCCCTGTTCCCTCCCAAATGCTCCCAGCCTGTACCACAAAAGACTGAAGAGGAGGGCAAATGGTAGAGGAAATAGCAGTAGTTACACTGCATTAGCTTGCAATCACCAAGGCTGAGGGTGTCTAAGAATCATGGGCCTTTGTTAATATGCTCCAAAAAGTAATACTACCTTGCTAAGAAGCAGACTCTTAAAGTGGTGGGAGGGGGTGAGGCTTTCTGTCAAGCAAACTAACAGCAAGTGATACTTTTCATACGGTATTAGCACATTTACTAACCAGAATGGAATTCCTGTATACAGTTGCTTATAACAAATGTTTTAAAATGCAAATTAATCATAGGCCAGTTTGAAAAAGCAACCATGGCTGTAGGATGAATTTGTGAACACTGAAATGGAAGAGTGTGGATGCTGGGTGTAGCAGCATTTGTGGAGAGTATTGCAATAAAAGACTTCTGGCTAACATTCTTCTGTTAACCTTTTAGTCCATCCTACTAGTCTTTCAAACAAGTTTTGGTCAAAACCAAGCAAGATGATATTTGATCACGTGTGATTTATTTCCTTCTAAGCCTATCAAAGAATTTTGGAAATATCAGACATTTTCCATCTCTTCTGATCTTGAAGAAAAGGCATTTATGTATAAACAGAAAAGGGAAGTTGTGAATATAATACTGCTTTCTGTTTTGTTTTTAGAAAAACATTTTTTATATTTTATGTAGTGGATTATAATGTTTAAAAATTGCAGAAAGGATTGGAAACTTGTTTAGATTACAATATTGTATAAGTTCATAAACATATCCCTGAAGATTCCGAATGTAAGTTCTCTGGCATTGTTTTCCCTTGCTTAATTCTTTAGATCCTTTGTTATATAACCCTAAATTTTACCCTCACTTTTCCACAGCTCATATTAAAATCCATAATTTTGGCCCCCAAATCTGCATTCAGTTTATACATGAGGTCGGCTTATAGTTGAGTATATATGCTAAGTTCAATTGGCAATGGAAAGCAGTTTGCAACATGACTATTCTACATGTAGAAATCTTTATATTGAATTGGCTGGCTGAGAGAGAGATTTTCACTAATTTTACCATTATGGACTCCTATAGATTAGATTGTATAGTGGTTTGGGTGTTGGATTAAAGCTGTCCCCACTCAGCCATCAAAATCCACTAGGTGATCTTGGACAAGTCACACTCTCTCAGCCTCAGAGAAAGGCCATGGCAACTTCCCTCTGAACAAACCTTGCAAAAAAAACTTTGATAGGGTTGCATTAGGCTTTCCGTAAGTAATTTAAAAAAACTTTAAAGGCATGCAACAACAAGATTGGATTGAGGGGGAAAGTGGTTTTGAAAGTATTATTCCCTTAGCTCCTTAGAGATTTTCTAGGTCAGAAGTAAACAACCTTTTTGCTTTGTATAGCTTGGAGTAGGAAATTTACTGTAGCAATATATTCAATAATACTATATATGTGAGAGAAGTTATAGAGAGGTAATAGCAAAAAGTATGGGAAATTTTGTATCTAAGAGGAAGAACACTGTTTCATTGCTCTCTATTGTCTACTACAGCTCTGTAATTCTTTATCTCAACATGTAAGGACATAGTTAATAGAATAATCAGAATACCAGAGATGGAAAAATAATTTCCAAGGTTCTGTTTTCAGGACCCTGTAAACCAATAATTTTATGTCATAACCTTTCTGTAAATAGTGTTCTTAAATAGGGCTTCAGAAAATTGGATAGAGAACTGTGCTTCTTAAATTGGACTTGAGAGAACATTTATGGATATACAGCCCATATTTCTTTCATGCAGAGGAGGCTAAAAATACAGCTGGGTGACTTCTACTTTCTGTGGAGAATTTGTTGATAGAAACATGGTAATGTTGGCATCCTCATATTGTAACAGATTCAGCGCCTTCCATCCAGACACCAGGAAGCCGATGCACAGAGAATGTGGATTTATCCGTATCAAACCTGACACTAATAAGGTGGCCTTCGTCAGTGCTCAGAACACAGGTACTGCTTTAATTACATTAGGGCTTTTAAATTCTGTTTTAAATCTGATTTCACTGAAAGGAGTTAAAGTATTCAGCTGCCTTTCCTCCCTATTTGATATAAACCATTAGTTTTGTGTTAGGTTTTGTGTGCTATTACAATTTTGTAAACTTCACTAGTACTGATAATTTGCCTTTTTCATCCAGGTATGGTAGAGGTGGAGGAAGGAGAAGTAAATGGGCAGGAGCTTTCTTTAGCTTCCCACTCAATAGCAAGGATCTCGTTTGCCAAGAAACCCTATACAGAGCAAGTGAGTATGCTTGAGTCTAGTCTTGGTGGTTGGTAACTATGATTACTCAGTATCCTATTGCCTATCAGAAGAGTAACATACGTAGATTTCTCTTTTCACTGATTATTATAGAAGGTTCTTTAGCAAAGTGATGCAATTTACTTAAAGATGTCATTTAAAGAAGGAAGAGGAGAGGTATCCTTTCAACCTACTTCAAGATTCCTTGAGAGTGCTTATATTTCTGTCCATGATTCCACATTTAACTATTCACTATTATTAACTACATATAAGTATTATTATAAGAAATGATATGGTTCTGTACTCTAAATATAAATGCAAGCATACAGTTCTTTTTTCAGAAGCCACATGACAGAGTGTAGGAGCCAATAAAAGGTCTTTTCATTTGTGTACTTAATAATCACATTCAGCTATCTTTTTGCAATTTAATGTTGAATATATCCCAGGGGTTGTCTTTGCATCATGCTCCTCTTCCTCCTCATCTGAATATGGCATCCTGAACTTAAGTTGCTTCTCTCTTATTGTCAGCCACACAAGACAAATTTGTTGTCTTTCTATCCTGGGTGGCCATTATAACATCAGCATAACTTCGAATCCAAAGCCGCACAAAAAGTTCCCATGATTAGAAGCTGTTTGGTAGCTCAGTGGGAAAGAACATTGCAGTGGATAAATATGAGATATGGATGATTCTGTGGCGATAGATGTATGAATGCTTTGTACACTTTAGGGAACTCATGACAAGGGATTGAGTGTGTTTCCAAATCTCACTTTGGAGATATGTGATTCCCCTCTCTGGCCTACCTGTCCTTTTAGCTTCAATTGCAAGGATTCCTGTTGTGTGTGGGGGGAGGGGGCGATCCTTTGTATCTGAGGTGTATCAATTTCCAGTTTCCCATTCGTGTTTTCTAAATGTGGGGACTGAAGGATTTCCATCTCAGGCAACATTTCTTGAAATATTGCATGTATATTGCATGGAGACATTATTATATATCCCAAATAATTGTCTTTGTTGGTTACAGATCTAGCTGGAATTTTGCTGTACTTTAGGAGGCTGGGTATGAAGAGGGAGTTGGTAGCAAGACAATTATCCAGGTCCCTCCTTCGGTTTCACCAATCTTTTTGCAGGCATTAGAGTATGTCATCAATGAGCCTTCAGCAGACATAGGATTTCTTCTATTCTACCAACTATTTCCTTCTTGTACTGTTGGTTCTCTTGCCAACTGTAGCATACCTCTGCTGCAAAACTTTTTCAATGGTGGTATAGCATTTCAGGTTTAAACTTCTTTTAAATGACAGTCCTATTAATAGTCCTATGTCATACACTTTTTCCTTCTTGAATAGGTACCAACAAACTAGGGAAGGATGGTTCTGTACAACAGAATGTAGACATATTCTGAAATAACTATGTGATGATTAAGCATCCTGGAAGTGAAGAAAATTCAGGTGGTGCTGCCCCCTTCCTGGTTGGGGGGGGGGAATGGAAAGATCCAGGAGGGATGTGAAAGCAAAGGGGTGGCAGAGGGTCAGTGAGAAAAAGGGGATGTCAGTTGTGTAAGTCAAAGTAATGGCACACAAGAAAGAAAAAGCAAACCATCAGCCTTTAGAGCCATTGTGAGGATGAGGAGTTAAGAGTATGTGGTGCTGACCTTTCACATTTGGGACCTTGCTTAAGCTTTGAGTTTTGCCAGGACATGGCTGGCAGGTTGGAGCTGTTCTGCTGCTCCTGATTTCTTTCATTGGACAGACTGTAAGGAGAGATAACAGAAAAAAAAAACAGTATCTGTGTGAGGAAGGCACATCTCTGGGAAGGGAGGGGAAGGAGCATCTGGGGTAAATTCTTTGAAAAAGTACTCCACCTCTCTCAGTTTGCAGCAAAGGCTGGCACAGGAGGAGGCTTCACACTTCCTGCTTGACCAGCTGCTCAGTCACTGCTTCCTTTGCACCCAGTCATCCCGGCAGCAGCAACCAAGTGGCCATCCAGCTGGTCTTCCTTTTGATGTAAGGCCGGTGCAGCCAAGAAGCGGGAGCAGAGCTGGGCTGCTATTGCTACTGTATTCACACATGAGAGGCAGAGGTGAAGTGGGTGCAGCTGAGGTAGACAGCACTGGCTAACTGGCTGCTGCACAAACAGTAGACCTAATATCATGAAATAGGCCTGAGGGGGTCACTAGTGTTGTTGACAAAAAAGAAAGGAGGTAGTAGCTCAAAAATGTTTAGGGACTAGAAGAATCCTTTATCCGATATGCACTTGGTCATATTAGCAAGATACAGAGTTGGTTCTGTGACTGTCCCCGATAAACAGATCTAAAATTATCGTATGGAGTTTTATATGCATACGTTTCCATTGCTATTGTAGACTGTAATTCCACTTCTAGTAACTTCAGTCAAATTGGCAGTCATACTTCTCTTTCTAATACTATGACCTGCTGCTGTCTGTCTTTTTATAAACCTATTAGGAGAGCCATGAGACAGCAAGACCTTATTTATGGAACAAATATTTTTATACTGTACTCCATTTACATCTTAACATCTTTCTGCACAATGCCACTATGGTCAGTGTGATTTGGATTGCAGAAACAGAAAAAAGTTTTCAGTATAAACTCTGCCCTTGCCATATGCGGGGGATCTATTCCGGACCCCCCTCCCCCCACATAAGACAAATTTCATGTATATTGGAGTCCCATTCATTTGAATGGTTGCATCTCCTGTGTCCTGCTGCACCCGCACCATTTTGTTGCTTGCTGTACACATAGGATCAAAGCCGCGTATGGTGAGGGCACCTATGGCGAAGGCAGAATGTATTATTCAAAGATATAGCCATGTTAGTCTGTAGAATCAGTACATAGAGAGCTCTTGTAGCATCTTTGAGACTAACTGAAAGAAATTGGCAGCATGAGATTTTGTAGACTTCACTCTAATTCCTCAGATATGTCACGTCAGATTTCCTATCTCTGAATAATTCTTATTTTATTTATTGTATCTGTTTCTAAACTACAGATATAGCAATAGCAGCTTCAGTTCTATGGAGTTTCTTACCACCTAAGCAGTCTAAGCGGTTTACAACTGTAAGTTAATTGCCTCCAACAAGCTGGGTACTCATTTTAGCTATCTCGGAAGGATGCAAGGTTGAGTCGACCCTGAGCCCTTGGCTTGTATTGAACTCGCAATCTTGTGGTTTGTGAGTGAGTGGCTGCAGTATAGGTATTTAACCACTGTGCCACCAGGCTCTGTATTCCAGATATAAAGTGAAATAACTTAGTTAATAGTGAGAAAGATGATCTCCCAAATATCTGAGTCCTTAGTTGTTTATGAATTGGGCTGCGTTGCATACTGGCAGGCAGAAATTTCAAAATGGTTTTGATATGTTGGCACCATGCTGCTTCTGTCAACATATGGACAGCAGCATTCCTTCTTCAAAGGAAGTTTCAAGAGTGTGATCATCTAATTAAGAAGTTATCAGAACATATTAATAATAATAATAATAATAATAATAAAATATTTATTTGTATCCCACCTCTCCCTTTTGAGGATCGAGGCAGGTAACAGCAAGATTTAAAACAGATACAGAAAATAATAACAATAATAATAATAATAATAATATTTATTTCTAGCCCGCCCCTCTGAGCAAGCAATCGGGGTGGGTTACAACAGAGGGGATTATACACACAATAACAATATACATGAATTAAAAAAACAAATGGCAATGTATTAAACAATAAGAATAAAATCAGATAGCAATTAACAATAACAATAACTAGCAAAATACATAACAATTATAGCAACAAAAATATATAGTAATTTAAGTAACAGTAAAATTAGCAAAGCAAAATACATAACAATTGGCATACCAAAACAAGTAAAAAGAAAATAATCCCCATTCTCAACCCCCTATCCCAATCCTAGAAACAATGTGAACTATACACAATCTTAAAAAAAAGGGGGGGGGGGAGACAAGACTCCTCCTTAAGTCCAGGAGCCAAGGCATGGGAGGAGCTCAGATGGAAGGAGGGCAAACAAACATTCTCTCAGCCGGTCTTCACTGGCAAATGTTGGAAAGGAGGGAAAGTGGATTATAAACATGGATTATAATGTTGTCTTCACACCTCTTTCCTTTGAAGCCACTTAGTTCCAGATTACATACCTGCTGTGTCAGGAGAGCATTATCGCAGCCAAACTGGCCATCTGCTTACATCTGTGGCTTGGGAGCCAACTGCTTTAGAGTCTTCATCATATCTGATTTTGGTTTCCATTTATTATCCCTCATCCAGTTTACTGCTGACTCCAGGCATTGGTCCTATGCTTGAACAGCCTTTCTTGGAGCATATTAAACAGAAAGATAGAGCTGGATGCCATCTGCATTGGTTAGACCAAACTCCTAATTCCAAGATAATACCCACACCAGTAGATTCACATAGACTTTAAGTAGCACAAGAGAAAAAATGAAATTTTACAGAGCCCTACAGCATAATTGCCATGAAATTGGGCAAATGTCTCCCAGTGTTACAGTGACTCTGAAGACAGGAGTAGAATCATTGTAATACACATTGCCTCCTGTATCCAACTTGCTAAGCAACTTGAGGATGCTTTGCTAACAGTGCTGAAAGAGTAATAATGTTCAAGGAGAATAAGCACAAACAAGATTACCAGTGATGGTTATCAGTGCCTATATCTAGGCCTGAAGCCAAACTGAAGTCAGCCTAGATGAGCAGTGGGGACCTGAAGGAGAATGAATAGAATCACCATACGATGGACTCAGCTTGAAGGTTCATAACAAATAATGATCTAAATTACTTGAGAAGGCCTCTTAAGAAACAATGCACCACTGTCTCATCCTTCAAGGGGATTGGCATAATTATACTACCACCACCAATTATACCACCAATAATGGGATATTAGACTACTCCTAAACACACTCAAACCATCTCTGAAAGTCTTCAAAAGCCAAGGGAACATGGCTGACATGGACATGTGGTTGGTTTAAGCTGAATCCATATTACAGTATTCCTAAAACATTTTTGAGACAACCCTATAAAAACAGCCTAACAATGTCTGTGGGCAGCCGCTTCATTGTCATAGATTTACAACACAACTCTTCTTATTTTATTTTGTTGCACCATAGTTATGCTTGGATGAAAGGTGATGACAGTTACAATCATTTTGTCATTTGCCATTTCTTTCCCTTCTTTATATTAGAAGATACTGTAGGGGGGGGAAACACTCTATTGGTGCAGCATTTGCTGACATGCAGGCTGTTCCCACTATATTGATCCCAGTGTTGCTCCCTCTATTGGAAATCATGGTCATGGAAATTAAGTAATTGTTCCACTGAAATGCCAGCATAGCAACATAAAACTTTTAAATGCTTTCAGAAAATCAGTACACAGCTTTAACTTCACAATGTTTGTGAAGTGCTTCAAATACTTGAAAACTATATAAATTTATGAAACATTTTATGTATCATAATTTTTATTTTCCCCCTTTTTATTGTATTATAATCACCATTGCTTCACTGAATTTACAGAATATGAGTTATCATAATACAGATAACAGAATAAAGCATCATGTATAAATACATTTCCACCCAGACCATAATAAAGTTTATTTAAACCAGATTTATTGTATGTATTAAAGAAACTACAGGTGGAAATGTCATTTATCCATTTGTTGCAAGATTTGGTGTGCTAGCTATAGATTTTATTCTGTTCAGTAATAATAATAATAATAATAATAATTATTTATAACCCGCCCCTCTGAATGAACAATCGGGATGGAGTACAACATTTTAAAACAGATACAGTTAAAATATTACAACCCAGTCCCGCCTCCCACCCCTTAAAATAAGATTAAACTAACACAGAATTAAAAACAGTATCAATAAACAAATAAAACCTTAAAACAATACAATATCTTCAATGAGAATTTATGGGCAGTTGAGAAGACATTATCTACATTTAACATGTGGGTGAAGTGATATGATTCTAGGAAGCCTAGAGCTATTAAAGCAGTTTTGGCTTTGTTCCTGAAGGCGCTCACTATCAGAGAGGATAATGGTAGTGGCCCTCACACACATTTCTCTCTTATGTATGTGCCCTAAAGGTTTTGTTGTTCAGGGGTTCTGCTGCTCTTCTAATTTCCTACCAAGTACTTATTTCAAAAGGACACATATCCCAAAGTGGCAGGAAATATGTGGAAAATAGAGCCAGCTTAAATTCTGTAGCCTGTGCCTCTGCTTTATGTGCTTTGTCTATATTCTTATCAAAGATTGTGTTTGTTCTCCTAAGCTCTGTAAGAGGAGGAAAGACTTCCTGGTTGAGGAATAATACTTTACATCTTTGCCAGTGCTACCAGTTGGCAAAAACTTGCATTATGAGCCTAAAATATACCTTGAACAAAGTGAAGATCCATGATTTCCACAATGCAAGTAATTACTCCACCAATGTAGATTACAACTATTCTATGCATAATTGCAATGACTATCACCAGTGGCCATCTTTCTGGTGACAAGCTTCTCTATACTTAGTTTGTCCAAGGGTTGCTCTTGAGTGACAGTCATAGCCTTCCAAATCTGGTAGAATCTGCCAGAGTTTGATCTCTGGTAGCATATTCACCAAGAACTTTGGGTTACTTCTATTCCATGATAAAATGGCAGAATATAACTTTATGGAAGAGAGGTGTCATATGCTTTTTTGTGTTTCAGATTATCTGTGGATAATTTGAAAATGGAAGGCTGGCTTTAGAAGTCTTATGAAGAGTGCTAGGTAGAAATGTGAGAATTGTTTAAAAAGGTGGACTCTTCAAATGTGTGAAATTGAATACAAGGCAAATTACTAAGGAAAGTGCTGGTCAATGTTTTCGATCTCTGGGATTCTAGAGGCTGTTAAGTCTATGAGAACTGATGACATTATTTGTTAATCTATGCACCCATCTAATAATTGCTCAACACTGTTACTGTTTTTGACAAGGCTATAATGAAGTCAGGGGAGCTTGACTCTGATAGAAGTTACCATATGTATGTGATTTGGTTTGTTGCTGGGCTGTGGATTGGCTTGTTTCTTCCTCTTTTCTTAATCATGATCTATTTCACCTAACTTAATTTGCTTATCTAAACTTCACTTCTGTTTAGAAAGAGAGCTATGTATACTCTGAATCTAAATAGTCCTTTATAGCTGAAAGGCATTTCTATCTCCCTCTCTCTCCCCATCCTACCCCCAGGCACCATGAAAAACCCATAGCAGTTAGAATTTGTGCCACATGTATGTGCGCTGACTGTGACAGTATAGACATGGAGTTTCAACTATTTCCTACACAAGTAGCAATAATGGTGAAAACTCTACAATGCAAAGCACTTGTTTCCTTCTTCTTGAAGTCTGGGCCCAGTGGCTTGAACTTGGGTGTCATTATAAGATTTTATAGCTATTCTATGAAGCCAGCATGTGTATAGGACTGAAGATCCTCAGAATGAAATAGTTAAAATACACTTCCAAAAATGTTTTAAATATAGCTAAATCATTTTGAAGTAGGAGTACAATTGCCAATAACAGTCACTTAAATTTTTTGCCACAGTGGTTCTGAGAATGAACCCTTAATAGTTCAAAAAAGGAGCCTTTCTTCTGAGGTCAGAAATCTGCTGTATACTTCTCATTGGCAACTGATAGTCCTGTGGTCATAACACCTTCTTTCAGAGTGAAAGTGTCCATTTCTGTTAAGAGACATATACAGCATGTAATGAAAGGATCTTACCTTCACCTACAGTCTGTTGACGGTCCTTTGGCAAAATGTTCAACCTGTAATTTTATCTAATGTTAAATGTTGCTTTCTTGTTTTCTGCCATAGCAACAACACTTGATATTGGCAATATTGATGTTGGCTGGTGTTTCATCTGCATAACTGTTGTGCATCTGAGAGAGAGTGCAAAGTGGAATATTGATAGTCATTGTAGCACAGAATTTAAATGTTCCACTTTTCACACACTCTGTCAGATGGGCAAGAGTTATACTGAGGAAGCCTCACTCTTCCATGGTTACCATGGTTTACAAGCACCCTGATCATCTTCTATCCTTGTTACTTATTACTGTCAGAATTTTTGTGGTTGTTGTGTGCCTTCAAATCGTTTCTGACTTATGGCAAGATTTGGTCCAAGAAGGTTTGCTATTGCCTTCCTCTGAGGCTGAGAGTGTGTGACTAGCCCAGGATTACCTAGTGGGTATCCATGGCCAAGCAGGGATTTGAGATTCCTGTTCTCCAGAGACCTAGTCCAACACCCAAACATCTGTATCATGCTGGCTCTAAATGTTTATGCCAGATACTTAATGCTGATAGTTTGTGTGTTTTTGCGATTCGTTGCATAAACAAGCTGACTGTAGTTTACAGATATGAATTACAACATAAAAACGCTAGTTGTGTTCTTGGAACACAGTATTTCAAAAATAAAACAACCAAACACATTGTAAAGATGCCAAGGTTTGATGTTGTAAAAAAGCACTTTATAAAAGTACAGGTTGAGTCTTCCTTATTCAGAATTACAAATTGTCTAAATGGGTGGCTGGGATAGTGACACCTTTGCTTTCTGATATTTCAGTGTGCACAAACTTTGTTTCATGCGCAAAACTACTTTAAAATACTATGTATAAAATTCTTTCATGTAAGTTTATAATGTATATATGAAACGTAAATGAATTTTGTGCTTAGACTTGGATCCCATCTCTAAGATATCTCGTTATGTATATGCAAATATTCCAAAATCTGAAAAACGATGAAATTCAATACACTTCTGGTCCCAAGATTTTCAGCTAAGGGAGACTCAACCTGTAGCCTCTGCAGGAGACATTTAGATTGACCAGCGATATAAACCAGGACTGCTCAGTGTACATGCTGGTTTAGCAGGGTAAAGATTGATAACAAGAAATGTGATTTCAGCAACCTTCATCAGTAGACTTTCCATTCTAGTTTGAAATTATTATTTATTTATTTTTTTGGTGTTTATCTGAAGAGAAACTCTTCTATTCTAGCACCAAGAATCTTTCCATAAATACACACACATGGGGGGGGGGGAGTAGAGTTTGAAAGAGTGGTACCAATACCAGTGGCTCCTGATTATAAATCCACACAATGCAGTATAAATCCAATTAATGTATGATAAACTTTACATAAGGATGAGTGTGCTTGGGCTTATCATCATCTGAAACATTCAGAAGCAGAGCCAGAGTCTTGGAGTTCACTTTAAAAACAAATTATCTGAAACACATGGTAAATATCAGTGTTTATTAAAGATTTATGTACTAAATAAGAAAATCCCGATAAATCTTGAACAGTCAAAATGTAATCCATTCCTGACACTGAAACAAATAAGCTCCATAGTGACCAAAGTTTGTTTATTTGGTGTATATCCTGTTCTATCCCAAAGGCTTTGACTGGCTTACAGAGATACTTAAATATGTTACTTTAAAAAAAAGATCCATTCTTGCTGCATGAGAGTGGGTTGAACTCCTAGCATCCCTTCTTTAGCTGCTGACTGGGGCCTTGTCCCCTGAGGACAGCTGTAGCCAAAGGGTTACTCTGCAATTTGTGCTGGGTAGGAAAAAGAAGCCAAATCCCAGCAGCTCTTGGTCTTTGCTGTGGTGCAGGAGGAGAGAGATCCCAGTGAAACAATATATGCTTTTCCTTTCCATTGCCAACCATTTTCATCTTCACTGGACTATTTCTGGACATGTAAAAAAATGATAATGTTCACCACTCTGTTTTTAAAAGGCAAAGTATTTTACTCCAAAGACATTTTGCTATATGTGTAAGAAATGCATTTATGTGTATGTTTCCTCACAAGATACACTTCAGTACATTTGTGCCTTTAGGTTGAACTAATGAGACTTTTTCTGTTTTGATTGCTCCATACTAAATCATTATTTTTGCTCAATGAAACAACCTTTGGCCATGTTTCTTAGGCAGAGTTCCTGTAGTCCTGGATGTTTCCTCTTTTTCATTTAGAAAACGGCAAAAGAGCAAAGGGCACTAACTAACATATACAAACCTTGGATTATGTTCATAAATCTTTTTACTGAAATAAATGGATGGACCTTGATGCAGGGCATTGCCAAAATGTGCTCTGACTATATTGGTGTAATGTCCAGTCTTAAATTGTTGGACCTGCTACTGAATCATAGTGTTCTGGTCCTTTTTTTTTTTAAGAGAAGTTGAATTCTTTTCTCAGGAATATTTTACTTTTGTTATGTTTGGCTTTGGGTTTTTTTGCTTGGTTTATGTCTGGCTTGACAAAAACAGTTTTCAGGTGAGCCACATTATTGAATAAGGAGGTCACAATTATTTGACAGTATACAGTCAATCATCTGTATTCACAGATTCTTTATGTATGGATACAATCATTTATGCTTGAAAATATTCAAAAAATATATAAATTCCAAAAAGCAGGATTTAATTTTGCTATTTTATATAAGGGACACCATTTTACTATGCCATTGCATTTAATGGGACTTTAACATCCATGGTTTTTGATATCCACAGGGTGGGTGGGTCCTGGAACCACACCCCAGCAGATACCAAGAGCCCACTCTATTTGTTTTCTTCTACTGCTTGGCATGTGTGGGGGATTTTCCATTTTCAATGTTGTTAAAATGTTGGAACCATCTCTATTTTTTAAGGATGCACACTTGTGCCTTCAGAACAGGGCTTGAAAAAGTTGTGCTTAGCACTATAAAACGGAATAGAAATGTACGTGCTATTGCTATATTGCTACTGGAGTCCAACATGGAAGCAAGTCTTCTGAAAAGACTTGCTTCTTTTTTCAAGACTTTACTTTCTGCTGTTTTTATGACATATATTTTCTGTCCTGTCATGATATCATTCTGTATTTTGGAGAAAAGGAGTAGTATGGTGGTTTGAGTGTAGAATTATGACTCTGCAGGCCGGGGTTCAATCCCCAATTTGGCCATAAAACCCACTGGGTGACCATGGCAAGTCACACACTCTGAGCCTCAGGGGAAGGCAACGGCAAATCTCCTCTGAACAAAAACAGAGATGGTTCAAACTTGCTGAGAAAATCCCATGATAGGTTTGCTTTAGGGTCGCCATAAGTCGGAAACGACTTGAAGGCACACAACAACAAAAAAACAAGACTTAATACTTTGTAGGATTTTGCAAGAGCGAGGAAACGTATTTCCCATTACTGAGGAAATAGTTGGATTTGTTTAGGCCTTTTCGTTATGTGAAGTGGAAGGCTTTCATGGCTGGATTCCATAGTTTTTGTGGGTTTTTCTGCCCACCCACAAATGCAGGCAAAACATCATGAATAAACTCTTCCAGAACACAGCCACATAGCCCGAAAAACCCACAAAAACTTTTCATCATGGCTTACTTTGCTGTTTCTCTTCTTGACTTATAAAAAGAATCAGATAATAAGTCGTGTGTTTTCTGTTTTCCTCCCATTAGATTACTAGGAAATTTAGGCTCAATTCTGACGGTAAGCTAGAACAGACAGTCTCCATGGCAACCACTACCCAGCCCATGACGCAGCATCTTCACATCACCTACAAGAAAGTGACTCCTTAAAACAAAGGGAAGTTGTTTCTCCACCAAGGCATTGAGGTCAAGAAAGAAGCACCATGTGGGGAGGACAGAAGCAGCCTGAAAGAAAAAACACAGTGACTTCACATCTTCATGACCCAGATCATACTTGACAGCAGAAATTACAGTGGCTGAAGGAGTCTCTTCTGAAGTTTCTGTAATGGTAGACTTAAAGCAACCGTAAAGCCAATAAAAAAGGCCTTTATTTTTAAGGGTGTGGCTTTAAATGGTTTGATGTTGTGTTAGGAATAACTACATGGGCACTCATTAAAGAGGCTTCCAATGTTTATTCTCTATGAAGTGTAGACATGATAAGGAGCTTTCAGTCCATGATTTTTCTTTTTGGCCATTTTAATAGTTTACAGACTGCCCAAAACCAGTGTTTTGCCCACCCTAGACACCAGACCCCTCCATACACATACTTCCAGTGTATGGTGCATCCCATAGTGAGGATGCAGGGGGGCAAAAATTTGCACCACCACCCTCATGTACTTCCCCAGCCCTGCTTTGATGAAATTAAACTATTAATGAATGTATGAAACTGAGAAGGGTGATAGAAGGGCCAAAAATGTGCAATGGGTTGTGTCCCAAAAGACAGTACCTTTCCTGTTTTTGCTAATTTCTTGAGCTAGGATGTTGTTCATAGCAGTTTCAGCAACGTTCCGATGATCAGGACAATTAAATGAAGAGTTTTTTCATCCATCTTTTTTGTGGGGGGAGGGGGGGGAGATACACTTAATCCAAAGGCATGCAGTGAAGGTACCAATAGAGAGGATGGGATATCATCTACATGTCCCATTATCAAAAATAATCTCACATATAAGGAAGATAATTGAAGAAATGGCATCAGGGACTTGGAACAGTGGATATACTTGCACTACATGTTGTTTGGTTTTATTGGGGTTTTTTTTTATAACCACTCTTTGCATTAAAAAGCCAAAGGCATTTTATTGCCATCTGTAATAAAATCAACACTATATCTATGAAAGAAGCATGTAACATAATATATAATACCACAACGAAGCAATGTCAGAATCAGATATTTCTCATAATGTCCCTCTTCCTTACCATTGTTTTCTATAATTGCCCTTCCTTACCTTTCTCACCAGCAAAAGTAGTATTTTAGCAAAAATGTTCATCCACCATCTATCACTAGTTTCTTTGAACATCTGTGGGATGTGAAGGATTGGATACTTCACTATATAATTTCAAAGCTGCTGTCCCCACCACCCCCATCTTTTGGGCATGCCACAACAAATCTGTATTAAGAGGAAGTACAGGATAATGAGGGAACAATTAGAATTGATGGGGGAGCACCCAGTTTATTCCCTATGTTTTTCAAGTTCTTGTTTCTCTACACTTACCACTCACCAAAACCTAAATTTTAGTACAAGTTCTTTAACACCATACACCAAAATGCTCCGAGTACATTCGATTCTTTGAAAATCATGTTTAAATCAATTCAAGGTAAAGGTTTCCCCTTGGTGTGAATGTCTAGTTGTAACCAACTGTAGGAGGAGGTGCTCATCTCCGTTACTAAGCCAAAGAGCCAACGTTGCCTGAAGACAATTCCGGTGGTCGTGGCCAGCATGACTGCACGGAACACTGTTGTTACCTTCTACCAAATTGGTACCTATTTATCTACTTGCACTTTTACATGCTTTCAGACTACTAGGTTGGTAGAAACTGGGACAAGTGATGGGAGCTCACCGAATCATGCGGCACTCGGGCCTCAAGCCACCAACTTTCTGACCTTGCAATTGTCAGAATTGGCATCTTAACCACTAAGCCACTGCATCCCTTTCTTAAATCAATTAAAGGTGAAGGTATTCTCCATTGACAAGGTTGTCAAGTCATGTCCAACCATGGGGCAGTGCTCATTGTTACTAAGCCAAAGAGCCAGCATTGTCAGAGACTACTCTGTGATCACATGGCCAGCATGATTGCACAGAATGCTATTTACCTTCCCACTGAAGTGGTACCTATTATCTACTTGCATTTGTATGCTTTCAAACAGCTAGGTTGGCAGAAGCTGGGACTAGTGATGGGAGCTCACCACACCATGCGGCACCTGGGCCTCAAACTGCCAACCTGCCGATCTTGCCATCAACAAGAGTCAGTAATTAATCCCTGTATATTCTAGCATGTTATAAAGCTTTCTCAGTATACTTAATTTGATTATTCTATTGGTTTGCATTTTATTATCTCACCAGCTGAAAGTATTCAGCTGTGTAAGCTGCACCATATTTTTTATATAGCATAGAAGATAAAGTCTAGTCAACCACATGCCCTTTGTCCTTAGTATATAACCTTCCTGTAATACTCAGGAGTGAGACTAATCTGATCTCCAGTCAGTCATACACTGAACTGAAATGGCAAGATATTGGTTCAGTTGCTTTCCATTGTGTCTGTCATTGCCTTATAGGTACTACAGAACTTCCATAGATAGTACACAACAGAATTTGTTTTAAGTCAGTCATGGTTGCATGATCATTCAGTATGTCCAGCTGTAGTGTAGGTCAACTTAGATGTCCACATGTTGGTTTTCTCACATGACTAAACCACCCTTCCAACCCAGTGTTGTTCTTAAACAAAACAAACATTTTAAGGATTCTGCTCCAGAGTTAGGGCACAGACAACAGGGAAAACGCCTTTTGGTACTGGTTAATTCATCTGTTCTGTTATCATAGATAGGACCTTCAAAGCACTTTATGCTTGATTAACAATGCTGATGCAATTAAGAGCACAAACATATGGTGAACATACAGATGTTTTTGTACTATTATATATGAGTGAGCTTACCGTATTATGAGCATGACCTTTGGTGCAGCTTCCATAAATAAGGGAGTTCCTTTGAGCATGAGCACTTGCTGTACAAGACCACTGCAAGAAATGAGAGTCTGTGATGTGTCTCATGTGGAATACAGGACTGGAATACAGTGGTATCTGGGAAGTGCACAGAAACATCACATTGCCTGTAGTCTCCTAACACAGAACCCATGTATGCCACATGACATGGAATGGGAAGACAAGGTTTTGTTCTAGCCCAGAGAAAACATCCCCAACCTTGCAGATGTGTTGGGACTACAAATGCAACGTCTCCAATCAACATGGCCTGTTTGAAGAGTTTTAGTTAAACCATTTAGCGGGAACCAGGTGGGACCAAACTACTGTAGAGGCTTCATATGCTTTCTCAAAATATTTACATTAATCCAGTACTTTGTATTATTTAGCATAACAGAACAGTGGTGGGAACCTCATGTGCATGTCCCCAGCCAATGTCACATGCAGCCTATACAGATATAAAAGATGGTTACCAGTAAATTAGAGGATACACATGTACTTGGGCTAGAAATGTCTTAACATATTCAATGGAAAATTTTGGAAAGTTAATTTTCTGCTGGATCTTGACCTCAGTCCTCTGTACTTCACTCCCATCACACTGCTCAGTTCACTGCTAAATAGGAAACTTAACAATGACAAATCATTACTGTCATTTCTTTAACAGAACAGGAAATGTTAGTATATGTCGTTAAGATTACTTGAAAATCAGTATGGTAGGGTTTAGCAGCCAAAAAATGGACAGAGGATGTTAGGGTGATAAATCATGCTGAACATTTTAATCTGTTTTGGCCAAGCAACAATAGAATACAGGAGATCCATGACTACAACCATCTAATTATAAGATTGTATGTACAGCACTGTGTAAATTTACAGCGCTATATAAATAAATGTTAGTAATAATAGTAATAATAGTAATAAATCCCTCCCCCTGAAAAGCAATAGTAGGATTGACCCCATTTTAGTATGGGAGATCTTAACCCATCCTTCCCCATGATTTTCCTGGTGCAACAATGTCCCACCCAGGGGTTTCACAAGCGGGTGCAAGAAATGCAGGATACCCTAAAGAGGGGGATGACATCACTGCTTCCCAAACATAATTTTCTTTAAAAGCATCACATTTTCACTTTAACCTCATCAAACAATGGGCATGTAAATACAACAGCCTTGTTTTATAAAGCTGTAACAGATTCCTCCCAGAGGACCTAAGTGTATGGTTACTGCACCAGGTGAACCCAACCCTAGTGACACCACTGATCCCACCACACCTTGCAAAGCTAATGTAGGAAAAAATGTAAAAGTGTTTGAATTGGGACTGCATATCCCCCCTCCCCGAATACTGCTAAAAACAACCAGAAGTTCTTTGATTTGACACACATTTTGCCCCCAACTATCAAATTCCAGGTGTGTCCCATGGCTACTTTTAGAAAATGAAAAACAACCTGGAAGATCATTTGTACTCCATGTTGTTTGGCTTTTTAAATTCAGACAAGACCAAGTGTCCTTAAAGCAACTGGTCCAATCAGTATGCTATCAAATTTTTTTTGGGTAGTTCTAGATAGTTAGCTCCTAGTGTAGGGGTGGGCAAAGTGCAACCTACAGGCTGTATGCAACCCTTGAGACTCCTAAGTGCAACCCAGTACCCCAGAACCCCCCCCCAATAATTGGGGGGGGGGCAACAATTTAAAGTGATTTTTTTTGTCCAAAGGCCACCATAAACTGCCTGAAAATGCAGACATTTGCTTCCCCTACCCCTCCCCCAGACTTCCCCCAAAGCTCCCCTTTTAAAAAAAAGTCAGAAATAGAGGCCAGAAATGATGCAGTCTCACTTTGAGCATGCCAAATATGTTTGTGTGGCCCCCTGGCTGGGTGCAGCAGGGAATGGCCCCTGGGTCCTGTGCAGTTCCCATCTCTGCCCTAATGCAACCAGTAAAAATAATATTGTGGGCAGCTATTCAATATTTCTCCTTAACCTTTTTTCTTAATGGAAAGAGAATTAGCAATGGGACAACACAGGCGTGTTGCACATTGAAAATGGCCCACTCACCCTTGTAAAATTTTGTGGAAGAGGCACTGATTACACAAGGAAAGCCTCACCTGATGTGTGCCTGGCTTCTAGCATTCCTTCTGATTTAGACATTGAGTTATTGATCGTGTTGGTTTAAACAGGGGTCTATGACGGTCCACTGTTTAGCTTGCTCTTGGATATTTTCTCATTCCTGCAAAAGTTGACTCTTGACTCGAACAATGTATCCAGGGTATTCATGTCAGCGGAAGATTGTGGCTTTCACAGAAACAGTCTTATACTGTCCATTGCAGCTGACTCATTTCACTTCTACTTCTGCTTTCCCCACTTCTGGAAGCACATGGCACATGAAACAGTCTATGAGCACTAAAGAATGAATGCTCTGTTGATTTAGTTCTCCTTTCTACAGTTCCCTCTGAATTGTAAACCAACCACTTCCTCACTCAGATTCCAAAAAGATGTAACACAATTCTCACAATCTCCTCTCAGAAAAGATTGTTTCTTCAGTTGCTCCTTCCATGGCAGAGTAGTGCTTATTTCAGGTAAAGTCAGGGTGGGAATCATGCAGTCTCCTAACCAATGTTCTTAGCCAGCCTAACCAATGGTCAGAAAAGTTAAGAATTGCAGTCCAGTGGACTCTGGAGGGCTGGATTATATACATCTCTAACTTAAAGTGACAGAACTTACCATATCTGCCTTTTAATTTAGATATCCAGGCTTATTAACCTGGAGGATAATTGTTGCATTCCATCACCCACATTTTCTGTTTACCCTCCTTCTCAATCAGTATTTTACAATCATTGAGCATCCTCTGCCATTTTTAGGTTGTTTTGAGGATTACCAGCTTTTAGAAACAGTCTCAGGTTCACACCATGAAATATTCAATCAGCATTTATTATTTACCACAACAGAAATAAAAGTCACACATTGCACATGGTAAATGCACTGCAGTGGATACAATTCACAGATAATGTCTTTTTGTTCTCCTCATATGTTTTGCAGATGGCATCTCCTACATCCCACATTTACTTTCTCATGCTCCAGTTACGTTTCTTTTGTTATATACTTTTAAGAGGTGCTGCAGCTTGTATTCTTTTGTTCCACTAGGCAAGAAGCACAGGATTTTTAAAAAATTGACTTCTGATCTTCCTTCCTTGAAGCCCCATGTAAGTAAAGGATAGAATCTAGTAGCCAGATCTGCTGTCCAAGCTACCCAATCTTTGTTTGGCTCCCCCTGAGGGTAGCACAGCTGGGATGATTCTATAACTTAAGAGAACCATAAAAATGTCATGCTTTTATAGAAACTCTCCATTTTACAACTTTAACCAGGACTCAAGAAAGGCTGGAGAAATCCAAGCAACAGTAAAAGAAAGAAGCAGTTGATACATTACAAATGAAGGGCACAGTTTTCTTCTTGACAGAGCTCAAATTATGATTCTTACTTTTTTCCCCCCTGCATAAAAACGGAACACAGTTTAAGCAAAAGGAAACAAATAAATAACAGCTACAAACCCATCATTCTCCCAAACCAGTGAACATGATCCTAAGCCACTCTGAATGTGCAAAGGGTGATTGCTGCAAGAAGTGAACTGAAGAAATATTTTCTCCATCATGGATGAAGACAGTCTTTGAAGTCTGGCAGCTGGGGAAACCAGAAGAATGAAAGTTGACCCAGCTTTCTTCCTCATTTAATTTCTTCCCCTTCTTTTTGCCAGCTATGTCTGTGAGAAGAAGATGATGGGCATCTGGATTTCATCTTTCTGGTAACAACACAAAGAAGATGGCCTTCAGGAAGTGGCCAAAGCTGCAAATGGCAGCCACTAGCCAATGGGAACGGAGGTTGGGGTCAGTATTTACCACACATTTTGTAATGTCAGTCTGCAGAGGGAAAAAAGAGACAATTAGAAATGTGCTATTCTTGCCAATGTGTCTTCCTTGTAATATTCAGTACCGGAACCTGAGATCTAATAGGGTTCACCAAGGATTCCTGGCAGACAACTTGTCTACTCCTCAGTAGCCTAGGTCTGTGCTGCTAGCTTAAACAGCTATGCCTCCACTACTCTCACAGAGATCTCAAAGCCAAGTGGCTTCCCAATCATAGCGTGTTCAGCAGAAGCTCTGAGCAAACCTTTAATCCAGGAGGACTACACTCACAGAAAAGGTGGTAGAAGGTCAAGAGCAAATTAGGTGAATGAGATTGGCTGGAAACTTGATAGCAAATATAGTCTCAGGGTTGCCATAGGTCACATGCAAAGCTGTTAGACAGACATGCAGAGCCAATAATCAGGATACTTGTGGGGTGGGGAATAGAAGAAGAGTTGATTGGCAAAGGTCAATAATAGAGAACTTTGCTCAGAGTTTGCATGTATTATGACTGTTCATAGTTCACAGGATCACTGTGTTTTTATTTAGGTCAAAAATAGTTCCGTAATGTATACCTCCACACTGTTCAGAGACTATAACTTGTGAAGGATGGAAAACGTCCGGTTTCCAACTCTTTTTCAAATGCAACTCCCATCATCCCTACCTGGCACAGCTATCAAAGAAGTGTCTACCTATCAAGGAGGACCACATATTCTCCACACCTGATAGGTAGTGGTACTGCTTACCCAGCCTCCTCTCCTCTTCATCCAGGTTACCAAAGTCTTGCGTACAAACTCTCCCAAGCAATCCACAATGGTATGGACCATAGCTGGCTGAGCATGTCTCACACAGTCCACAGCAAGGCCAGCTGCCACAGCATAGAGAGACACAATCTTACCCCATGTTATGCCTGTAGGAATAGAAATAAAGTTTCAGTACATGTTTTGTATTAAACTGATAGGAGAAAGTTTTGATATATGCAACTCTATCCTGTATCATTTGGTAAGCTTTCAGGACATGTATTTTTGCCCTTATAATTCTAACTTTCATGAGTAATAGTATTATCTCTTTCCTCATCTCACCCCAAACAAGGGCTGATAATCACTGGGCAAATGTAATATCCATCTATGCCTAAATGTGCTGTTTATATACAAGCAGCCTGGCCCAAATCTACAAAGGATCCAAACGTTACTTTCTGATACATGATTTCCTAACCTGCAGTCGCTGCTCAGGTGGTGACTGGAGCAGAAGACTGATTAGCAATTGTCAACCAGCCTTAAAAGAGATCCTCGTAAAGACGCAAGTAGACAAGATACTATGTAAACAATTAACAATAGTGAGAATAGTTTTTTTAATATGGAATGTGCAACCATCCCTCGCTCTCAGCTAGGACCCTGGCATAGGGATGGGGGAGGTCTCTGTGGTCCCAATCAAAAAACGTCCTCACACATACTATGTGCACTGTCTGAGAAATCAACTCTAATATAAACATTTCCATCACAATGCAAATAGCACACATCCACAGCTCCAATCTGGCTCAGGGCTGCAATAAATGACCTGGGGTAAAATTCTTATGCAACAGCTCCAATTTTGGATCATTACTACCAACACCAAGTAGTAAAGCCTGGTCCCACAATTTACTTTCAAAAAGCCATTGATGCAATTGTTCTTTCCATTAATGGTATTACGGTATATTAAATTTGGCCCTCACCATCTTATATCACATCACACCTGAAAGCACTGAAATTCATTCTCTCCAGTTCTCTGAGGAATTTAGACTCTTCTGTCACAGAGCTCTTCTACTTCACTAGCCTATAAATCCCAGGATTCCATAGTATCCAGCCATAGTAGTTAAAGTGCTATCCAAATGTCATAATTGTGTACTGTGAAATGAACTCAGAACATGAGAATTCACAGATAAGCAGATAGATAGATTGCTTTTAGATTCACATTCCCTTAGTCCATCCACCTTAAATGAAAACACCACTATTTCTAATTAAAATCAGGCAAAAACAAGATGTTCTTTTTACAAAGACACTCAGGAACACCATCAACTTTTTATTCTTATATATACGTGACATTTTAAAAACAACAAAGACAGCGCCAGGACACTGATAGAAACCAGCAGGGGTGCAGTAAAGAATTTGTCTCTATATTTTATCCCATAGACCTGAAATTAAAAACAAATCCCTATTTCAAAGCTGATACACAATGAAGGCGGGGGGAGCCATCTCTTAGATGGGTGTGTTTTTGTTTGAGCAGCCAGATGGAAGCCAGCTGTGAACCAGAGGTATGTAAATAATGACTGGGCACCAAAGAGAGAAGCAACCAGGATCAGCCAACCAGCCACAGGCCCCCTGCATCAGGCCTCCTCATTGGAAAACTTCCAAGAAGACATGTGGTGCAATATGTCTGGTCAGTCTCTGAACTCACAAACCACACATCCTTTAGTTAGATAAATAAATCTACTCGCTCCTGATTATCAAAATGCGCAGGACTCCATCCAGACCGCAAAACAAACCTCTAATGAGCCATATTACAAAAAGGGATGGGGGGGGGGGAGATGGAACCAAGATAATACAAGCACAACCCAGCCACCCAGGGCCCAAATGAAAACTCTCTGAAACCCTCCATGCCATGTCAAGTTTAAGACACAGTGTTACCCTAAGAAATGCCTATTATTCTTGAGATTCCTAAGAAGACCTTACTGTGCTTTGCTTAGCTTGTGCAGAAATCTGGCATTGGTGCACATCTTTCAGTACTATTTTTTCTGCCTTTATAGCAGAAAATAGCAGAATCAAAAATGCAGAGCTTGAAACATCCAGTATTTTTACTTGGCAGTTTTTTTCCTGGACATGGTGTCAGTGAAAAGAAGAAATAGCAATAGCAAGTACATTTCTATACTGCTTATCAGTACACTTAAGCACTCCTAAGTGGTTTACAATGTGTAAGCTAATTGCCCCAACAAGCTGGGTACTCATTTTAGCAACCTACAGAAGGATGCAAGGCTAAGTTGGCCCTGAGCTCCTGGCTGGCATTGAACTCACAACCTTGTGATTTGTGAGAAAGTGGTTGAAGTACAGGCATTTATCCACTGCGCTACCAAGGAGCTACAAAGGATGTTCAGGACACTGTTTAATTTGTCCTTGCCCTAAGACAGAGAATCTTCATTATTTTTCTTGTCTAAGGATACGTGAAGAACCTACTCTTGAAAAGTGTTGACTTTTAAAGCACTATATTCTAGGCTAGAATGCAAAAAAACCATGAGAGGGTCGCCTTACAGTCACCATAAATCTGAAAGGACTTGAAGGTGCACAACAACAACAACAAAATGCTAGGCTATTTAAGCAAAATGCTTTAATATTTGATCAACTGTATTGAGAGTTCTTTCCTGCCCATTAACTGTTGTTGTTGTTATTGTGTACCTTCAAGTCATTTCTGAGTTATGGCAATCCTATCATGGGGTTTCTGGGGCTGAGAGACTGTGACTCACCCAAGGTCACCCAGTCAGTTTCCACAGCCAAGCAGGGAATCGAAACCTGCATTCCAAAGTCCAGGTCCCATGCTCAAACCAACCATGCTCAAACCAAAGTCCAGGTCCTATGCTCTAACCACTGCACCATGTTGGCTCTCGCCCAATAATTACATGCATCTAAAGGATGCAGTTCTCCCCAGTTTAGCAGTCAATGAGGTGGACAGTGTTACAGTTTCTATCACCCCAATCAGTACGGGTATAAATTGTGGTTTTTGAAGTTCAGTCTGTCTGGAAAGGACAAGGTTATGGAAAGGCTGGACAATAGTAGCTTCCCTTCCACGGAGAAAAAAAATATTGCTCCAGACATTGTCAAATGGGAACTGGGAAGCTCTTTTTAAAAGATACTTTCCATTTGTTCTTTTGCATGGTGAAAGCTTTCCTTTTCAGCAGTGGTTCAGCTTGTTTAAGTCTATCCAGCCTAAACAAACACCTTACCCAAAGTTTATAGATTCCAAAGCCAGCAGCTCAAACAGACTTTACTTAGAAGTTTTTGAGCAAGCCCAATATTCAAAACATGCTATACAAACACAGGAAGAGAACTGCCACCACCCCTGACTTTATAGTCAAAATCATAAACTTGGTTTTTGAATCACAATTCCATGCATTTAATATTAATTGAAAGATACAAAAGAGAGACAGAAAATGGTCCACTTAGCATTCTGAAGCACCCTTCTATTTATGAAGTCAGGTTAGCTGAATACATGTTAAGAAGGGCATGCAGCCCTTTGCCCGTCTACCATAGACTATAATTCCCATTCTCTCTGAGCATTGGCTTTGCTATGTAAGGGAGAAGGCAGCAAGCTGGGGAAGACAAATGTTAAAGGCTAATATGGCCATGGACAGAACATTTTTCTCAGGATTTATGGTGGTACTATATTGGTTCTATACTTTGGAGCTAAAAAACAGCAACTTTAGGAACTAGTATGCAAAGATCATGTAGCACCTTCAAGACTAAATGAAAGAAAGATATTGGTAGCATGAGCATTCACAGACCTGATACTTCCTCACCTGAGGAAGTAGGCTCAAGTCTACAAAAGCTCATGCTACCAACTTCCTTCCTTCAGTTAGTCTCAAAAGTGTTACAAGATCTCTTTGCATGCTGATTTTTCAGGCTAACATAGCTATATCTTTAAATTCTGCCATTTAAAACCAGAGCAGAGTTGACTGTAACTCCACTGCTCCTTAACCAATTAGTGGTGGGAAACAGCAGTTGCTACTGAATGCAGGTAATACACACAGGGGATGGCTAGGCTCTAACCCCACGAGATGATTATAACTAAATACTTATTACTAGTTATTAAATACTAAGGGACAGGACTCATGTCCCTTTAGTACTTACCGGTATGTCAAAGAGCAAATTCCAGCAGGTATTGCTTGTCATGCAACCAGGTAACAAACAAAATCTGCTGAAATTCCCCTCTGCTACGATCATTACAGGGACCAGTGTCCCTTATTTCACTTGACATCCCTACAATATACATAAGCAAACAAAAATCAGGGAGAAGAAACCCTGTGTGCTTGGTCACATCTATTTTATCACTCACAAACACATACATGCACACACAAAAAGTGCCAAGAATTAAAATGCATGTACAAGCACTTCATATATAACATGCATGCATGGATTTTGCAGCCAGCTTCAAAACAACGTACAAATATCTATCATCCAAAGCCATCCTCTGTTACTTTAGCACTATGCTCCTCTGCAAGTTCAAATCTACAATTTTGTCCATATGTACCTAGAAGTAAGCTGCAATGAATACAGTGGGATTTACATGCATAGGGATATAATGTAAGTTGACCATACTGTTTCTAGAGGGAGAGGTGGGTTTGTGTGGGTGGCTGAAGGTATATGTTGTATTTTTTTTTAATCTGCAGGCTATATTTCAGAGGAAGTAAATAGTAAACCACCTCTGAATATTCCTTTCTTAAGAAAATCCTATGAAATGACAGGCGACTTGAAGACACATACATTCATATATATACAGGCCCAGTGCAGAAGTTTTAGCATTCAAGTCAGATTGAGAAAGCACTCCCAGCAGCTGCTTTTTGTCCTCTGTCACTGAGTCTGACCTTGATTTTTTTTCAAAGGGTGGAATGTCTGGCTCAAGAACAGCTGCCTTTTATTTTGCTAGTTTTAACATTAAGCCTCCTAACTGTTCCTTGGATCTTGTTAATAAAGACATAACGTCTTCTCAGAAAAGCTGCATTCCCTCTCTCTTGCTGGGGTGAATGCATTAAAAAAAGAGAGAGGACAGGATTTGTGCACCTTTACAAAGTAATATAAAAGGTGGACTTTCAGTAGATTTAGTCTGCATGTTATACTTGTAAAGTGTAGAACAAAGAGCCTTGTCCTTTTTGGCAACTTTCCACCCTAAAGCTAGGCGTGTGTTAATCCCACATGGATAATCTGATTCATAATAAGTGAGATGGCAAGTACTAATCATTTCTAAGAGATGTTAAATTTGGTACTAGAGGATGGAAAATAAGCTTGAGTCACACTGTTAGTTTACAATGACTATTGCATATTTCTTCTCCGAAAATTTCCAAGAAGATGGGAAGAGAAGCTGGAACATTTCTGACCCAACCAGTTAGTGGATTAGTAAGAGGTAGATTCAACCTCACTAATTAATATGATGGGATTTATTCCTGGTTCCTTGTCACAAACAGAATGTCATGACCAGTCGTAACTAATAAATTGAAGTTAGTATACACCTACCCTTAATGTATAATAATAATAATAATAACAATAATAATAATAATAATAATAATAATAATAAATAATTTGTATTTCCTGCCTCTCCCCTCAGATCGGGGCGGGATTCCAACAGTGTTAAAAATACATGTACAGTTCGATACAATCTAAAAACATTAAAAACAATTACATAGTCATGAAAACTAACTACACATTCTGTCCTTAGTCCAGCAATTGCTACCATAGCTATTGTAGATCTGGTTCTGTCTATCCATTCCCGATCCATTAAAGTAGATCGGGTGGGTAGGCCCACCGGAAGAGATCCGTCTTAAGAGCCTTCTTGAAAGGATCCAAGGAAGTGATAAGACGGATCTCCTCCGGCAAGTCGTTCCAAAGTTAAAGGGCTAACTGTATCTCAGGGTTGCATGGATTGAGAATCAATCTGGGACTCACTGTTGGCTTTGAGATACAACAGCATTCTTTCTGCTCCAGAGCACTATCTGATGATTAAATACATAATTAATGTATTAAACATACGATTTATGTTTAATGCTTGAATATATGATGCTTCCAAGTTATGCTCAGGAACAAAGGGCTTTATATTCCCCAAAATCAGAAATCAGCCATCGCAACAAGAGCCCTACATTCCCCAAATACTGCATATTATGGGATATCATACCATTATACATAGTATCCTGCTTCATTTTTGTGCAATGCTTCTGTGGCAAGGATTCAGGATCAAGAAAAGTGTAAAGAGCTACATACATGCAGTAAATGAAAATCACTGAATTTGACTCCTTCTATTTCTAATCTCACACCTACACACAATAGAAAGCAGGCAGTGTTTGTTCTGACCATCTTTAAAGGGTTAGCTATGTATCACATCCGTGCCTCATATTCCATCAGAGCTCAGAAACCTAACTTTTGAAAACTATGACTCACAACATCCCTCAGCATGGATAATAGCCATGTTGGCTAACAGATTCTGGGAATTACAGTCCAAAAGTAAATTTCCCAAGCTCTACTCACCACTTAAAATGTTACCCATCCCAACCTACTTTGCACTACAACTTCCAGGAATCTGCATGTACAGGACATGTCAACAGCCCCATATAAGCAGAAGTTATGCCAATCCCACACTTCATTCTTCATGCCAGATGCTTAAAAGACAAATATTCCTTCCTCTCCTACTGCAGCTGCATCACCTGCAGCAGAAGTGTAAGTATTTTGAGTTCAACAACTAAGAAAAGTTGTTAAAAGACAGGTGCATCTCGAGATGTTTCTATGTTTTAAGATGCAGAAGGCATATGTGTTTATTCAATAACAAAGCACACTTGTCTATTTTGGGAGCCATATGCAAAAACCATTGAACCATTCTTTCCCAGATTGTTCTTTCTAGTAGAATACAATATGCCATGTGGTTGTAACTCCTTCAAAAGCAGGGTTATGTCTTAATAGAAAATGGGACTACAGTCCTAACACACAGATATGGAGGCACCAGTTCTAGAAAATCCAAGCTCCCTGCTGCGGGACAGGAAATAGAAGAGACATCTGCAAGGACATAGCAGCAGCTGTCGTCTCAGGGTGAGTATTTTTGTTTAGGAAATATCAGATGTTTTGCTTCTTTGTCAATAATTTCTGAATTTTTTTTATTTCCTGAAAGCGCTCTCAATGCCATTATCATTGCAATATTAACTAACCTTATTCTGACTTTAGCTCCCATGTGTTCAATTGAAATTAATTCCAGAAAGTGTTGTATCTCCATCACTGTTGAGAAGAATCATAGCTTCTCCATTCAGCCAACCAACCACCCAAAAGCATTACCTGCCCAGGCCAGGCACATTTTACACACACCTCTTCTATATATAGTCAAACTCTCTAATTGGCAAAAAAACAGTTGAAAAGGCAAAATTAATCCTTTTGTAATAAAAAAAATTATATGTTGAAGATTATTAGTTTCTTTTAAATCATATACTGAACTTCGGTTTCTTTAATTAGTGAACTGTAAAACCCAGAATCCAAGGGGGTAGTAGAAGTTTAATTTTCTCTATCTGGTAACTTAGAATTTATTCTTAAGAAATCAATTAAATCTTTTGAGATTTAAATACATCTGTAGCTCCTTATGGGAAAAGGTCACACTAATGGCAAATCAATATAAGCATTAAATCAGATGCCACAACATTATCCCTTGCTCCTGCAGGCCCTACTAGCAAACACTGTACTATTATAGTGTCAGAATATACTTTGAGAACTATAAAACCTAGAATCCATAAACTAGCTAGAGAATTCTGAAGTGGAAACGCAAGAAGTAACTGCTCCAAACTCTGACAAAGTAACACCTCTTAATCTGCTGATCCCAGAAAGGGGGAGATAACCCACCTACCCACAAAATTAGCCAAATTGGGCCAACAAGACTTCTGTGCAGCTGAGCCTCCTTAGGAGTTATCAATTAGAAGTGTCACTATCTATCTATCTATCTATCTATCTATCTATCTATCGTCAGTCCTGGGAGAGCTCAACTACAGTAGATAATAGAGATCCAGAGAGAAGGGAGAGAAAAATCTACTGTAACTGAGCCCTCCCAGGAAAACAGGTAGGTAGGTAGACAGAAGACATTAATTGCCTTAATAGATAACTGCTCCCCCCCGCCCCCCAATGAATAGAAAAGCTCCATGACATCTATCCTATGAGTGCTTATTGGAGAGTAAACTACACTCAATACATCAAGAAGATTTCCAAGTACACACTGTACTTATTATGAGTGTTGTTGTGGGGTGTGGTTTTTTTGGCATCTTAACAGATTTTATTTTCTGTTTTTAGTTGGGATGTAATTGCTGTTGCTATTTTAATGCAATGTATTCTGTGTCCTCATTGTTTTGTGGAAACATACCTGTAATTAGAGACGTACCTGAAATAACAACCTGCCTGTCAGCATTGAGTCCCCACAACTTAAAAGTATTTCTAGAGTCCCCAACTTTGATCACAAGCTAATTCCAGTTCTCAGGCCTTTTGCTGCTGCCCTCCAGAGCAGGAGAAACTGGAGAGAAGCTTAACTTGGAACTCAGGACTAGCCTTCAATCCCAGGAGCCAAAGAGAGAAAGAAAAACAGAACAAAATAGATCCTCTGTAACAACAGGTGAGGAACCTTTGACCCATCCAAAATTGTGGAGTTTAACTCCTAGAAGACTCAGTCAGTATGGTCAATGATAATGGGGCTGTAGGAGCTGCTGTCCAAAAACACTGGAGAACCAAAGGTTCCCCACTGATATTGCAGAATACAGTCATCAGTTGCCAGAATATGTAGCAACCCAGATCTTGAAATCAAAGGGATTTCCCAAATGGGATAAGAGAAACAGGGAAAGCCTAAAGAATCTCCTCATCCAGTGAAGTGTAACAAAAGGTGAAAAAATACATGGATTTGTGTTAAATCATTACAGCAGCATTCACTGCCAAACTGCTTACAGTCAGGATCCTTTGCCAAATGGGCCCCGCCTTCCAAGCTAGCCTAAAACTTGCCTCTGCTTACACACCTTGCTTTGTCTCATTTCTGCTTCCCTCACCCATACTGCAGATTGGTTAGTACTGCACCTGAAGAAAAGATCTGAGTTGCCACTGCCAGGAAAGCATCCGTCACCACCGTTTCTGAGTGCAGCGAAATGTTTAGCTGTCGTGCAACATTCCGGTAAAGGTTGGGCCTAATGTATTCCAGCTCATCACCTAACAAAACAAACAAAACACAAGGGACATTTAATGGTTTGGGTCCTACATTTCAACCAGCGCTCCAAGTAGGCACACAACAAAACACAAATTTCTAAGAACACAGTAATCTTTAAAACAGTATGATAACACAGCATTATACAACCTTGATAAAGCTAAAACACACCAATTAGTGTCATAATTATGAGTCTGACTGAGGTTTTAAATATCCTCAAGCTAGTGCTTAAACTTCAGTAGAGGCAGAAACACTTATCTGGCATCAGAAACACTGCTGAAAAGATAGTATGCCACTACTGGAAAATCCTTGTCTTTGAGGATGTGAAAATTTGTCAGTTCAATGTTAATTATGCTTTTCAAGGTTAAACTAAAAGCTACTGTATATATTTGTGTATAAGTCAACTTCAAGTCAAGGGCAGATTTTGGTGCCAAAATGATTGCTTTTGTTATAACCCTTGGATAAGTCAAGGGTAAAACTTGGGGGCATGTAACAAAAGGATGTAAAGGACTCAAAAGAACATACAAAATTCTGGCAAACATAATTGTTTGTGCACTCCCGAGAGGCTGGATGGATGAGAATGGAACTATGGTAAATGGTGGCAGTGTGATGTTTCAGGGAGGCAACCAAGCATGGGTGGGGCTAAGAAAATGCATACATGTCAAAAAGGATACTAAGGCAAGAGTTAAGGTATAGTATTACCTCTTATCAAAAAGGGAATCATCCCCTTTTCTCAGTAGAGTAGTGAAAAGCAAGAGCTTACTCTATCCCAGGAAAACCTCAAAGAAGCACCAACTCTCTCTTGGTGCTCCTTTGAGGGGAAGCACAAAAGCCGCCACCATGATTTTCCTTCTGAGGCATTCAGAAATAGCTTCTGTGGTGGACAGAGTAGAGGGAGCTGGTGCTTCTTTTTGGTTCCTGGATGGACTAAGCTTTTGCCTTTTGCTACTCTATTCAGAGAAAGGGATAGTTTCTTTTTTGACAAGAGTTAAAGTGTAGTATTTATGTCGACCAATGGTTTGACAAGAGTTAAAGTGTAGTATTTATGTCGACAGTATGTGAAATGGCTCTCACATAGCTAAAAGCTCTTCTCTTTCTTTATTTGGAAATAAGCACACATGGACTGTCCTCCTGGAATGGGCCAACAATACCCTGAAGGGAGAGTTAAACCATCCTCCCAAGCCACTTGTGGTTTTTTAAAAAAGTAAATTCTTCATTCACAGAAGGGCTAAACACTAACACTAATAAGAGTTTTCTTTTAGTCCTTGTGTTGACATGAGGGAGGGATTTACTCTCATCCCCACCACAATTAAACACATTACTCAGAGAGAAGGATTAGCCTTTCCCAAGTCCAAACTGGGCCCCCATCTGCTTCCTTTTTTTAATATGCATATCTTAAACAGTTTTTACATACATACACTTCCATTTCTGAAGATTTTACAAATATGTGCATTTTTAATTTTGCAAATTTACTTGCATAGAATCTAAAGGAGAAAACAAAAAAGAAAAAAAATCTGACATTCATTGGTTCCTGCCAATAAGATGATACATGCACGTATGTGCACATTTTTATCAGTAGACACAAAGACCATGTATGAATAAATTAATTTTTTAAATCTCACTTAATGACAATTTCTTTTCCATCTCTGCCCATCTCCTATGACCACCAGTCTGATTTCTGATGTCAAAACCTCGAACGGGAACTTTGAAGAGGATGACACGAAGACTCATTGTGGTGGCAAGATGGACAATTCCTTCTTTCAAATTACCTGGGCGTAAATATTCATTTATGTATTCCATTCAAAGAGCTTTGTAAACCCCTCTGTAATTATTAACACTTTGCATAGAAATAAATTGGAAGCCCCAAAATGTTCCCCAGCTCAAAGACACAGGACAAAACAGATTATCGTTTACAGTTGGCCCTTCGTATTCATGGGGGTCCTTTCCAGATTCTCCCCCTCCCTGCAGACAGCAAATTCCACGGAACCTCAACTCGCATTCTCCTCAATGGTGATGCAACATGTGCTTGACCATGTCGATACAGCACTATCCGTGAATGCTCCAATCCATGGATGGCAAGCCCAGGGACAGGAAGGGCCGGTTGTAAATATATACTTGCATTTATGAGCATGCTTAGAAAACAACATATAATTCATACACTGAAATGGTATTAAAGCTGAGATCTGGGAAATAGATAGCATGAGCAGAAAGACCTAGCTGTTTACAATTTTATTATTTATTTATTTATTTTATTAGAAGACCAGGAAACAATACATAAATCATAATTCTCATCCTGCTTCCATGTTTCACCATGCCATTTAGCAAAATGATGACAACACCAGCATAATGGGATGGTTGATTATTATTTTACATTGCTCTCTTCAGAACTACATCATATTACTGATACTGTTCCATAAACTATTTTGTTTTTAAATTGCTCTCATAAGTCCCACTCTGATCATTTTTTCTAGACTGAAGCGTAGGACAAAGGTTGTTTAAAATAATCAGCCATCAAATCCTCTCCTCACATATAGCCTCGGGGCTTTCAAAATGTTCTCACAACAATCCTTTTCTATGGCCTTAGAGAGGATTAGGAAAAATATGATGGGCTGGTGCTTTCCATCTCTGGAAAGGTGTGGAAAACGGCTGTCTCAACACATTTAACTTTTGTAGGAAACACCCTTCATCAACTCCCTCTTGAGCTGCTGTCAAAACAGAAAAAGTATATCATGCCTGAAGCCATGGAACATTAATTAGGCAGCTATGGACAGGAGATGTTAAGATCTGGAGTACTCCTTTTTATGCTGGTTCCTTACAGATCTGCAACTTCATCACTCCCTACCATCAGGTGTGCACAGTATTTCTCTCAACCTTGTGAGCTTCCTGAACAAGTGTATGTCAGAGGTGGGAAACAGTAGGAGAGGTTCGTTTTTGTCACCACCGTGGGCAGCACCAGTGCATTTTTTGCCCAAAAAGTCTACCACTGGGTTGCACTTCCATGAATTTTATCCAGTTTTCAGCCTGTTTGTGAGGTGGAGGGATGTAAAGGATAAACCGCCCCAGAAATCATAGCCATTCTTGGGTAGTTTTACCCCAGCTTTTTGGTGTAGAGACAATCACGCAGCTCCTCAGATACTGTCAGATTGTAACTCCCAGAATTTATCCTTACACTGGCTAGGGCTGTTCGTTCTTCAGTCAAGCATATCACTCTCATCCACCACCCCCATGTAAGGGAAGGCTATCACACAGCAAGAACTACCGGTATGCCCAACATTAGCCTTCCTACTTACATTTGGAGGGGGGGATCAGTGTGAGCAGATGATGCTGGAAAGTGGCCAGAGGTTTAAATTATTCAAAGAAATGTCTCCAGAGACATGAAGTTCACAGAAGTCTCCAGTAGTTTTGCAAGGGTCATGGGAAGGGCTCTAGTTTAACTGCAGAACACATGCTTTCCTGCAAAAGATGTCAGCCTCAATCTCAAGAACGTCTGGTGTGAAACCAAAGAGAGGCACTGTGAGTCAGTACAACACAGCCATCTCCAAAGTGGTGTGCTTCAGATCTACCAGAGGGCAAGTTCTACAGTTCCCCACCCAGCCTATTTGTCACTTTGGAGATGCAGGTGGGGTGGTAAAGTGACCCATACGTGTTTTCTTGTACTTGAGCATGCATCTTTTAAATTGCTTTGCTTGCTACTTGGATTGGCTTAACACCATATACACTATTATATATATCATGGATAGATGCAATCAGGACCTGAATTTGCAGGACCTAAGCAGAGCAGTGGAAGACAGGGAGCTTGGAAATGTCTCATTCAGAGGACCGCCATGAGTCAGGGCTGACTCGATGACAGTTAACAAGAATAACAATTCACAACATATACACCACCGTAGTCTCCCTGATGGATGAATGGCAGTTTATACATTTAATGGTTGCATAGATGCATACACATACCTGTGCACCTGCCTACCTACCTACCTACACACACAGAGAGAGAGAGAGAGAGAGAGAGAGAGAGAGAGAAGGCTACCATCTTGGCCTAGCCTACAATTATTAATCCTATCCAATCTCATTAAATCTTCAAGATTAATTTTTAAAAATCTGCATTCAATAATTTCATCCAGTCTCTAACAAAACAATGATGATTTGCCACGTGCAACCTTCATGCAATCTGAACTAAGCCAACTTTATTTAAATGGGTGAAGCCCCAGAATTGTGTTTTTAGTGTGTGTGTTTTTTAAAAGAAATCTGCAAGGAAAACATTTGACCCTCTGAAGGGCTGAATTGTTCCATGTGATCTGATTTAAAAAAAAAACCAGAAAGGAAATGTGTATACATGCAGAGGCCTGATAAGAGGGAATATTACCCATTTGTAAGGGAGGAGGCTTTAAGCACAGGGAATGTAGAATTTCTTCTGAGAAAAACAGAAAAGGGAGGAAGCCAAGGATAACTGCTTCCAAGCAGAAACACACATTTTTAAAAGGATCCAATCCACTCCAGCCTGATTCTCGGGGGGGGGGGGGGGCACTTTGTTCAGCTCTCTGAATACTACACCTCAGTATTACATCTATCCAAAATGAATGAAGAGAGGTCCAAGACAGGCAAAAGGAACAATAATTTATGGCTCTTGTTGCATGCCTTCAAGCTGACCCCAGGGTTTTCTTGGCAAGTTTTACTTAGAAGAGGTTTACCACTGCCTAGGCTAAGAGAGTGTGACATGTCCAAAGTCATCCAGTGGCTTTCCATGTCTGAGTGAGAATTCAAACCCATGTCTCCTGAAGGGGTGACAATACTGCTCTTCAAACATCTGTATTTTGGCAGAATCAGATTGTGGCACTCATCTGTTTCCCTTTAAAAGACTTTAAGAAATGTTGGAGTGACGCTCCGTGGGAGGAGAAAGGAGAGGCCCCCTAAATTTTTTAAGTTAAAATATCACGTTTTAAATTTTTAAATTTTTTAATTTTAAAATTCTTTTTAGATTTTATTTTTAAAAAATTACATTTTAACTATATGTGTGTAAATACATTTAGGTTGTGTGTATATATTGTAATTTGAAGGTATAATTTTAATTTTGCTTGTTGTTTATGTCACAACTACTAGCATTACATTCAGTGGTATATGGGAATTACGATTTAGTGCAAAAAAGCATTGCTAAGGATCCTGTATGGTGTGAAATGGGAGGAGGGTAACACCAAGAGTTACCACACCAGGTGACACCAACCCTAGGGATGTCACTGTTCTCCTGGAGTCTTAGTCCAACACTCAAACCACTGCATTACACAGGTACTCAGATTATAATTCGCCCATAACATTTGCACTGCAGCATATGGTAAAAACAACCATATTCATGAAGGTCAAGGTTACATAAATGGCTGGTGATAAAGATGACTATCTAATAGGTACTGCCAGGATCAGAGACAATATAGTTTGCTCACAACCATAAAAAGAGAAGTTGCTTTGGGCTTTTCAAGCCACATCTACTTGGCCACTTTGGAAAAAACAGTATGCTGAACTTGATTGTCTTTAAGTCTGCTTTAGAAGGACTTTTCTTACTTATAAGATGCTGGATATACAGTGGGCCCTTGATATCCGTTTGGGGTTTGGTTCCACAACCCCCATGGATATCAAAATCAGTGGATGCTCAAGTCCGATTCAATACAATGGTATATGGGGCCCTTTATACAAAATGGCAAAATCAAGGTTTGCCTTATGGATTTCATATATTTATATTTAATATTTTCAAACTGCGGATGATTGATTCTATGGATAAGGAATCCATGAATACAGAGGACTGACTGTATCAGGATGTTCATCTCAAAATTGACTGAGCACTTCCGCACTGGAATGCCTCCACGTAATTACTCTTCTCCCAACTAATAAAGAAGACATTCAAAAATGTTCATTTGATACCAAGCCTGCTGAAGTAATTTTGGTGGAGTTAAGTGCTTGGGGATCATACATGACTCCAGGCACTTAAGGTGTTTCCCAGCCACTCTCACTGAGCCTGAACAGGTCCGACTTGTTGGGCCTGTTGACAGGGGTTACTACAGTTGGGCCTTCAACTTTCTGACACAGGTTGGGGAGCAGGAGAAATATTTAAAAAAAAAACCCAAAACAAACCAAAACCAGGTGTACAAGAGGGGAAAACTTTCAGCATTCCCAGTTCAGCAATTCCTTTATTTCAGTGGGTGGCTGTGGAAGTTAGTATCCCCTTCCTTTCCCCACATCAACCAATCCCCCACCCGACCTACCATAGAGCTGCCAAAGATTCCCCCATGGCCATTCATACCTAGTTAAGAGTGTGGGGAGGGATTATAGATGTGTCTAGCTATGTCCTCATAGCCAGGTATGAAGCAATTAAAGCAGCCACTGAGACCTTTGGAGGACTCTGGTGGACCTCAGCAGACAGTGTAATCATTTCATGTCTGGCTATGGAGACATTCAGATGATTCAGATAATTCTATCTACACCCCAGCTCTCCTCCAGGCACAAATGGGATTGATGGGGCAGATCTCTGTTAGGTCTGGAGGGGTAATAAATGTCTCAGTGTTGCATAGTTCTGCTTATGTTCATGCAGAACTACTATGCTATGTTGAGCCATGCAAGAGTAAAATCATCCATTGTTAGGTGATCAGATTATACATAGCAATCCGTGTTGGTGTTGGTGTTGTGTGCCTTCAAATGGTTCCCAATTTATGATGATCTTAGGAGGACCGTATTACAGTGTTTGCTTGGCAAGATTTGTTTGGGGGCAGTGTCGTTGCCTTCCTTGAAGTCTGAGAGAATGTGACTAAGAATGTGACACCTTGTTTATGGTGACCCAGTGGTTTTCCATGGTTGAGTATGGTTTTCAAACCTGGTCTCTCAGAGTCCTAGTCCAACACTCAAACCACTACACTACACTGGCTCTCAGAAATCCATACTGAGACGACGACGACAACAACATCAACAACAACACAATGGTTTTTATAGTCAGATAAAGTTATGATTATAGACAGAAGGGAAAAATGTGGCGGGGGATAGCAAGAGGTTCTGTATTTCTAAAGGTTTAATATTGTGTTTCCCCAAAAATAAGACAGTGTCTTATATTAATTTTTGCTCCCAAAGATGTGATTGCTTTTAAAAAGCTTTCGGCAGGCCTTCCCTGAAACTCCCTAAATCCCCGGCTTACTCCCAATGTTCCAACCCCCAACTTAATGTCGTGGCCGCTTAAGGAAGGATTTCCAGATGATATGTAATATATGTAATGTGTTTTTAATTATGTGTTTGGTTTTAATATATTGCGGGTTTGATTCATTTTTAAGGGGTGGGAGGTTGTTAGTGGGTAATGGGATTTGTTTTACGTTGTGTTTTTTAACCTGATGTACCTCGCTCTGATTGTGTGCACAGAGGAGCGGGTTATAAATTTATTATTATTATTATTATTATTATTATTACTATTATTATTATTATTATTATTCAAGGAATGTCTAATTTTTTTCCATGAAGAAGAGTTCACATTTATTGTTGAACCAAAAAAAAATTATTTTTTTATTTTATATTGTATATATGTGTATAGATATATATATGTATATATATATAGAAAAACTTTGCTAGGTCTTACTTTTGGGGGAGGCCTTATATTTAGCAATTCAACAAAACCTCTACTAGGTCTTATTTTTTGGGGATGTCTTATTTTCGGGAAACGGTATTAAGCAACATTTCTTAGATATGTAAAGCACCACAGAATTCTATCAGGCAAACCCTCATCATAAAGTAACAGTGAGGATAGTTGTCAAGGAGACACCTCCAGGATTAAAACCAACACTTGCTAGCCCTTTGAAACAATTACCACCCACTATCATAGAAAAATGAGACCTTGCTCCTGGCCAGAAAATGAGAGGGAAAGGAAAACAAAAAAGCTAGGAGGAATAATAGAGAGGGAACAAAGAATGAAGGAAGAAAATGGAAGAGAAAACAACACCCCTGTGGGACAAAAGCAGTGAGAAGGTAATAAAAATAACCTAAATAATAAAGATTTCAGATCTCAAGAAGTAGAAGTTGAAACCAAGGGAAATTGTCATTACAATTAGTAATGGATCCCGAGAGCCCTCAGGGAATTGGAGGGAGTTTGGATCTAGTGGATCCAAAGTCATATGTATCTTATCCTTGAAACTCTTGTTAGGGGTGGTTTATGCCAGGTACCAGTGGCAGAGTAACACCTAGGAGCAGCTTTCCATCAACACAGCTGTACCATTGGGGTGACCAGAGAACCCAAGCCCTTACTCAGTAGAGCTGGGTCAAAGCTCAGACAAGTTAATTGTTTGAACTAAGACTCCCAGAATACCTAAGGCGCCATGATCAATGGAGGATTCTGGGAGCTGTCATTTTAAGAAGATAACATTTCCAAGATCTGGTAGCAGAGGGCCTCTGACACATACTAACACACACACACACACACACACACACATCCCATGACCCCAGGTTAGGATTGTTCTGTCTTGGACAGCTTTGCACTTACCTAACCTTAGAAGTATGTTCGACACCTCTGCTAACTTGCCCCCGGGAACAGGTACACTGTGTTCGGGCTTGTTCCAGCCAATTCCAGCCCGAATCAGCCTGGAGTGGATGTAGTCTCTACAGAGCACCTTGGCCTGAGACACAAGCTCCTTGTCGGTGGGAGTCCGGTCGAATACTTCCATCACCTCCGCAGCAAAGACAGAAGAGCGACGCAGTACATCCATCTTCATCACCTGGCTCCCAACATGCAGAGTGGAGCTGTCATGAGGAATTCCTTGGTGCGGATGCCTGGAGAGGAACTTACTGCTGGAGAGGGATTTACTGTGATCTCAGTGACTTCCCAGCCACAGATGCAGTTTTCACCTATCTAGTTGATAAAGAACACCAAGAAATGTATGAATTAAAAGTGAGAGTTGGGGAGAGATCTAATCTTCATTACTTATCAACAGTAGTTGATGCCAACTTTGGCAGGACACTTTCTTTTTACAACAGAAAGTGGTTTACAGGAAAAATCCTAGCCATGTTTATTCAAAGTATTCCTCTATGTTCCCTGGGGTTCTCTAGCATACAGTACTTACAGCTAGAATTACAGCTTTATTGTCTCTTGCAAATGGACAGAAAAAGAAGTGAATACCCCAGAACCCAAATCATAACTTTGTTGGTTTCAGAATCAGGGATGTCAACAGAAGTTCTACAATTCTACATTCTTTTCCTCGGGGCCTTTTAAGAATAAGCAAAAGTGAGATTAAATTTTCATAGGACCACACAATTAGACTCTGGAAAGAACATTCAGAGCCAGGCACTCTCATCATGTTTTCTGCAACGCAAGCACAAAGAAACCCCAAACCAAGCAGCAGTAATGCCAGCAAGGAATGCACAAATCAAATCAAATCGCCCATTCAGACTAAACATGGCTGTCTGGGAGACGCGGATCACAACTATACCTGTACAGCTTCTTCACAGAACTTGCTTTATTGACACAGCTTCTGCACAAAAGCGACACAGTCATACCAGACTTGAGTTTGAAGCACTGGAGACATGGGGTGTTTTGCACATTGCTTGGTGCAAAAGAGACAGCAGTGGCTGCATTCTCACTGCAGATATAATCCAGTTTGACTCCACTTCATCTGCCATGGCTCAAGGCTATGGACTTCTGCGAATGATAGTTTGTTGTGGCACCAGAGCTCTTGAGCCATGACAGGTAAAGTGGCGTCAAACTGGATTATTTCTGCAGTAAGAATGCAGCCAGTGAGTCCTTGATCTTCATCAAAACTCCTGAATCATTATTGCTTGTGCTGTTTCTCACAATCCAGAATCCTTGTTGACTCCCAGCATGGAGGTGTAATTCATTTAGCATACCTTAAGCATCCCCACCATATGATCTGAGAGATGCTGGTTTAAAACCCAGAGAGAAGAGCGATGCGGAGGGAGGCAGAGTACATCCTTTATAAGCATGAGGTCTGGGACAAAGTCCTGGGCGGCCCAGTTAAAACAACTAGCCTGGGCTGCATCCACACTGGAGAAATAACCTGGTTTGGCACCGCTTTAATTGCCTTGGAGCTCTGGGCCCCACAACAAACTCCAGCTCCCAGAATCCCATAGCTTGAGCCAAGGTAATTAAAGCGGTGACAAACCAGGTTATTTCTCCAGTGTGGATGCAGCCCCAGACAGACCTCTCTGCCTGAAGCCCTGGGCAGTCAGTTAAGAGAGGACTGGCAAAGAGGGACCAGCAAGAGGTTATGACCTGAGGCTTCTGTAGGACAAAGAAGAAGATGTCTCTTGCAGAGAGCTACATCATAACAAGGCAGACTGTAACATCAATCTGATCCTGAGAAAATGCTGTTCAGTCCCTAACAGGGCAAGCAGTGTAACTGTGAGAATCCAAACTACTCCGCATACACACGCATGTTCGGACCAGACATCCTCCTTTCCCTAGACATGTCCTACATTTCAGCCTCCTGGGATTCCAAAATGTCCTCCATTTCGAACACAGCGAAGAAGCCGGAATTGACATTGATATGAGTGGTTTCAGCTCAGGATGTCCAGACATGTTCTACCTTTCAACTTTCTGTCCAGGAGGAATTTCAAAAATGTCCTCCATACTGAGCATGACTGAGAAGCATGAATTTATATTTATGTGAGTGTTCTTAGGTTTTACGTTGCAAAGTCCTACATATTTTTTTTTTTTTTTGGACCAGCCTCCATTTTGCGGTGCCTTGTCCTCCTTTGCGATGGTGACACCTGGCCAAATAAGAGACGCAAATGCCACTGGTGACATTTGAATCCAACAAGGCTTGCATCCACACTGCAGAAATCATCTGGTTTGACACCTCTTTGACTGTCACGGCTCCATGCGATGGAATTCCAGGATCTGTAGTTTGTTTGGAGCACTAGACTGGAGCCTAGAATTGCACTGCATGGAGCCATGGAAGTTAAAGCGGTGTCAAACCGGATTATTTCTGCAGTGCGGATGCAGCCCATATAAAGCTTCCCTTTGGGACATGAAGGGGGTGTTAAAAGGAGCTCACCTGGATGGTCTTGTCAGTCTTACCTGGTCAATTCTAAACAGGCTAAAAACAACAACTCAAACTGTACACTGTCACAGGGTGACTACATATCCCAAGCACAAAGGAGGACAAGGCCCCCACAAAATGTAGGACCTTCAAGAAAAATGGAGAGCATGGGCCACTCCAAGCTAAAAACACTCCTTGAAACTTCCAACTTTTTGATTCTATGAATATATACCTATCCATACTCCTTAGCCATGCTCCAAATGGAGGACCTTTTGGAATTCCTCCTGGAGAAAAGGCTGAAATGTAGGACGTGTCCTGGAAAAAAGAGGACCTCTGGCCACCCTGGGCTAAATAAAAACACCCCTAGAAATGTAAACTTCCTGCTCCTTAGAACAAGGCACTCCAATATGTAGGACATTCGAGGAATATGTAGGACGTTGATGGAAACCCTCCTAGAAAGGCTTCTTAGCCCTGCTCCAAAGGTTTTAGACTCCCTTCTGGGGCAGAAGGCTGACATGGAGGACCGCGTCCGGAAAAAAAGAGGACGCCTGGTCACCCTGGACTAAAAACACTCCTAGAAATATAACTGCATTCTTCTTCTCAGCCCTGCTCCAAATGGAGGACATGGGGGGGAATTCCTCCTGGAGAGAAGGCTAGGATGGAGGGTGGTGTCCGGGAAAGGGAGGACGCCTGGCCACCCTGGCTTCATTCTTCTTAGCCATGCTCCAAATGGAGGAGGAGACTGGAGAAACACCTCCTGGAGAGGAGGCTGGAAGGGAGGACGCTGTCCGGGAAAAGGAGGACGCCTGGTTCCCCCTGAGCTGCAAACACTCCCATGAGTATAAACCTATTCCTTTTTAGCCCTGCTCCAAATGGAGGACATGGGGGAATTCCTCCTGGAGGGAAGGCTGGCATGGAGGACGGTGTCCGGGAAAAGGAGGACCACTAGCTCCTTACCTCCCAGTTGCAGCAGGGCAGCTTCCCTGGGCTCCCTCTGGCTCAGCCTCTGCCTCCTCCTCAGTCTCAGCAGCCCTCTGCAGTCCACTGAGACTGACTCTGCAGCCAGGGAAGGAAGGATTGAGGAGGAGGAGGACTGGAGGGCAGGCCTCCTCTCTCTCTCTGCAGCCTTGTAAGGCAAGGGGACTGCCTAGCATGAGGCCCTGAATCCTCCCCTTTCCCTCCCCCTGAAAGGGAGGACTAGGCACTTAAGGACTGGAGGAGGAGGAGAGCACATGCAGGCCTAGCAGCACTAACACAGCTTCACAGGGCTATCCTTCTCTCTCTCTCTCCTGTTTGCCTGCTGGATGAAGCAGCCAGTGTGACTTCCAAACCTTGCAACATAGAACTGTGCATTTTGGTTGGCCCAATCAAGGCATCTCTCTTCAGATGCTATTGGGTTTGTTGTTGAGGTGATCCACTTCTGAGTCGATCTCGAGCCACACCAAAATCTCTAAGACCACCCCGTTTCCCCCTGCTCTGCTCAGGTCCTGCAAATTCACTCCCTTAGCCTCTGTTTTGATAGAGTCCATGCAACTGGTGTGCGGACTTCCTCTCTTTCTGCTTCCCTCCACCTTTCCTAGCATTGTTGTTTATTCCCAATGATTCATGTCTTCTCATGATGCGTCCAAAGTACGACAGCCTCAGTCCAGTCATCTTGGTTTCCAGAGAGATTCCTGGCTTGATCGGCTCCAGGACCCATTTGTTTGACTTTCATGCCCAGTTGTATATCTTTGCATTTCAGGATCTTTTGTCGTTCTTGCATAGCTGCCATCCCCATCTTAGTCATCTTATGATTTCTTGACTGCAGTACCTGCTCTAATCAATGTTTGATCCCATGTATGAGAATGATTTTACTCTTTCTATTTCCTCATTGTCTAGATTGAAATTGTGTAAGTTCTCTGTGGCCATTACTAACCCTGTAAGCAAGGGAGCCCTTAGAGCAATGGCCGCACTAGGCTCAGCATCACCCGGCACATAACCCATGACGGCACCCCTCTCCATTGACCTCCTCCCATTTCACACCATAAAAACAGACTCCTTAGTCATGCTTTTTTGCACTCATGTTACTCGGCAAGTCGTCATTCCCACATACCACTAAAGATCATGCTAGTAGTTGTGACATAAACCACTAGCAAAATTAAAACCATACCTTCAAATTGCGGGTGGCTTAGTGATTAAGGCAGCATTTCCAACAATTGAAAGTTCCGAGGTTTGATGTCCAAACGCCGCATGATGGGGTGAGCTCCTGTCACTAGTCCCAGCTTCTGCCAACCTAGCCGTTCAAAAGCATGCAAATGCAAGTAGATGAATAGGGACCACTCCTCAATGGGAAAGTAACAGCGTTCAGTGCATTCGTGCTGGCCACATGATCACCAGAGTCATCTTCGGACAACGCTGGGTCTTCACTGAATGCCATGGTTGTGGCATAAAACAACTAGCAAAATTAAAATTATACCTTTAAATTATAATATCACACACACATAGCCTCAATGTATTTACATGGATGTATTTTCATGCGGTTGAAGGAAGCTTTGATAGGATGCAATTTTTTTCAATAAAATTTAAAATTATTTTTATTAAAAGTTTTAAAATTTTATTTTAAAATAAACTTTTAAATTTTAATTTAAAAACTTAAATTTTATTTTTAAATTAAACTTCCATGTGTTTTGAACAGCTTGTGGAAGCCCTAACCATTTGAGCCAACCATCAGGAATGAAGAGAGCTGAAGTTCAAAACATCTGGAAGACTAATGTTTGGGAAACACTGTGCTATCCCATGTGCCCTGAGTTGTGGTCAAGTAGCTAATCCACTTATACACACCCACACACATTCCAACAACTGCTCCAGACAATCACCCACTGCTGGATCCTAATTGCTCAGAAACCCCATCTTCTCTGATGAGTGAGTTGTCTTGGAGATCCTGATGTTATTTTGTTGACCACCTTCATCCTCTGCCAAGGAAGATGCAGTATCTCCAATGAAGCCCAACTGCATCCAAGGACCATGAATCCCCATCTCTGATTGCAGCTACTTACATGCAACATAAAGTTATACAGCAGGTCCAGAAACTGACAAGTAGGAGGTAGGTTAGTGATATCACTTCCAGAGGCAATAGCCTTCCTCCAAGGGTAGAACTTCCTAGTTCAAGTTCTGTTGTACTATAACTTCACAGAATTCAGTTGCAGTTTTCAGAGACATTGCCTCAAAGCAAAAATATTTTTAGTAGAACAGCATAGAACAGCAGAAAATTCTCACAATAATACTTCTAATTTTTGCTTCTAGAAGTAGATGAGCATAATAATGATGCATTTATTACATAAGGATTCAAGATAACATGTTTCAACTAGATGCTCTAAGAAGTGCTGGCCTACAAGAGGAATTAAAGACTTGTCATTCCAATATCAGGGGTAGGAAGGTCATTTACCCCTATCAAGCAGGCCGAAAATACACCATTAAAAGGGAATCCTATTTTGTCATTGTTGGTTTTTATCACCATGTGAACCAGTACGATAGGCCTAAGAAACTCTTTATCATTACATGACACACAGGATTTGATGGACACAATCTCCTTTCCACCAAGGTTGGAAAGGGCAATTGGTTTGGGCCTGGTATTTAAAGTGACATGTTACATCAGAAAACAACAGAAAGAGGCAAGGAGAGTTAAGAGAGCATGCATATCTGCTTGTAGCCAGTTAACAAGGGGTTCTTTTCCTTTTTAATTGATATGTATATGAAAAATATGTAAATTATAAAGCAGTGATGAGAAATTACCTGAGATCTAGGGGCTGCACACATACCTACTGAACCTCAAATGTTGTATTCCTGTTGCACCACCTCGTTTTTTAAACTTACATTTTCTTAAAATTTTTTTTTCTAATTCAAAATGACCATGATTCCTTTAAGGAAGTAGGGTGAAAAATTTGCCATTTTTTCATATTTCCCAACATTTAACAGATGAAAACAGGGTCACGTGATCAAGCAATAGCAGAGGATGATCAACATGGCAAAAGTTATTAATGGGGAAGAACAGACAAGGTAGGAGAAGCTGCAGCAGTTTGCTTTTGCCAAGATACTGGAAATGACAAGACCCCATCCTTTCCCCAGCACTGAGTTAATGGACTATGACTACTTTTGCATTTTGAACTCCCTTTGCAGCAACAAGAAGAAATGGAGGATAAATGGAAGAAATGGGAGGACGAGAGAAAAACTGGGACATTTTAAAAGCAGCTGAAAATGTGGGACAGCAGAGAATTAATTGGAATTGTCTCTACCGAATCAGAGTAGTTGGAGGGTATGCATTTTTGCCTTTGCTGGGCTGCAAGAGCTACAACAAATTGTCTTGGGAGGTAGATGACTCTCCTTCGCTGAATGTATTTAAGAAGTTAGATGGACTTCTGTAATCAATGTTGTGACTGCATCCTGCCTCAAACAGGGAGTTGGGCTAAATGTCTCTTCCAGCTATGATTTTAGCAAATTTCTGAAAGAGAAGCAGATGATATAAAAGGAACAATCCTCACCACTCCCTTTCTATATCGTCTTTCTCCCTACTTTATGTTACATAGCCCACAGTAAGGGAGTCTGCTTCTTTGTCTAGTGTCTATAAATCTAAGTTAAACATTTTTGCATAGATCCTGTAGGCATGAATTTCCATAGATCTGAAGCATTCATAGTTGCTGCAACATTATATCAAATGGATGTTGCATCAACATCACATCACATTTGCAGTTAACTGTGATTCTACATGTTAACAAGTTTCAGTTTGGCCTCACTTACTTCTAGCTTTATGTCTGGAATGCTTTTTGAACATTTGCTAACAGTTGTGTTATGACTGACCACCAATAATATGCCACTGAAATAATCTTTCTTAGATTTGGCAATACCTTGGATAAAAGCCAGCATTTTTGAGGTCTGTGGCATATGTTGGGGATTGGGCACAGATGTTCTAATATGTTTAGTGCATGCCTGTAATATACTAGTAAATTAAGACTGCAGACCCAAGCCCACTTAAGACAGTATAAATTCCACAGAATTTGTACGGGATTATGACTAAATATGATTGGGACTGCCTTCTGCAAACAGTACATGCTTTTGGCTGCAACCAGAAGTCTGAATCCAAAACTTTTCCATAATAGAAGGCACCCAGCTCAGCATTCCTTCCCATGTTCAGGATTGCCAGTTTAGGATCAATCCAAGCATTGAGGTTTCCAGGCCAAAACCTGAAACCTAAGGACAGTTCCTGGTGATGTCAATAAGCATTATGCATTTAGTACCGACCACAGTTGCTCACAGCTTACAATCCAAACCTGTACATACAGAGAGAGCATGTTTTCTCATTTCAAAATTGAGACAGAAATCTTAGCTAAAGGGGTTGTATTCCTAGATCAAGGTGAATTCAGGAAATTATTCCTTCTCACCTGTGAGAGCCTGCATGGAATGTTTGACTAAAACTCTGGAGACCAAGATTCAAATCCCCATGGAAATCCTCAGCCATGGAAACCCACTAGCAGCCTTATCACACTAGATGAATCCTGCTCAGAAATGGGATTTTAAAAGTAGAAAAAAATGTGTTTGCACCAAACAGCAAAAATAAAGTGAACAGAAAGTTGACAAAAACTACACCTTTTTACTTTTGGGAAGTTCCCAAAGGTAGAAAGGTGTCATTTTTGTCGACTTTCTGTTCGCTTTATTTTCATATTATTGCTGTTTGGAAGAAATGTGATTTGTTATTTCCTACTTTTAAAATTCCATTTCTGAGCGGGATTAATCTAGTGTGAAAGGTTCTAGGTGACCTTAGGAAAGTAATATTCTCTCAGCCTCAGAGGGAGACAAAAACAAACTCTATGACAGAGTCGCCATAAGTCAGAAATTAAGTGAACGCATACAACCAGAACAAATTTCTTCTCATCTGTTTAGGGAAATGGGACAAGAAAAATTTAGTCTAGCCAGATTAGTTCTAGCCAAAAGGTAAATAGAAAATGGAGGATGAGCCCTGGTGCCATCATGACTAGGAGGGAAGGAGGAAGCTAACTATAAGTAAATACATTAGAGCCTCAGGAGAGTCTTTGCAAATTGCAGGAACCAATCAATTATGCCTTGCAAACTATAGCAAGCTGCTGTTCTACTAGGTGACCTGGAGATTTGCCCTGGAAAGAAAGCTGGAGCCCTTTCTTCTTGCCTGGAGATGAGCCTACCAAAACTGGTGAATCTGCACCCTTGCCTCCTGCCTGGAGATGGCCCAGAAAAACTGGCGACTCAGGGACAAGCCCTGATATCTGACAGAGCCGTGCACATGTTAATGACCTGTTCTTAATCTTTGGGAAATGCAGAAGCACCACTTGATCTAATCAACCAGTCCTACACATTTAATTAGATTTTCTATGGAAAGGGCTTATTAAGTGGAGGCACGGGCAAATACAATGTGCATAAAAACACTGGTAGCAACCATCGTGCTGATGTCTGTTTATTCAATTTCCTTGTCCTTTCGTCTTTATTAGGTTCAGTCACAGCATTTACATTCTGTGTTTCAAACATGCCTGCAGCCAAGGTGGCCTGATTTTCCTTCTGAACAGTTTCTCCCTGTCCTCAAGTGACTGCTCCTACTTCTACTTCTCCTCTCCTTTTTCCTCTTCCTTTCATTCTTTTGATGACAGCTTGCTTTGATGTGTTCTAGTACAGAAGCCCTTCCCAGATCTGTTGATTAACTCTGCACACTTTAAAAAGCACACAAAAGGCATTACGAAGGATATAAAGTTTCTGAAAATGCTGAAACAGGGTGGGGGTGCCAGTTTTTAAATATGGAAGTGGAAATTATGTTGCTAAAAGTATAAATAATGGAATGCTTACTTTCTTGTTGAGGTTTTACTTTCCACACTAGAGAATTTCACAACCATTATTTTGGCATATAATATAATACAGTTTGCAGTACTCTGTAATCCTGTGCTCCCTAGAGATCGATTAATCAAAATCTCTAATAAGATACAGACTTCCCATTTTGGATCCCCTCTCCATCAGAGAGTGGGAAAGCGATAATGAAGAGTGTGGTGCGAGTGGAATGGGAAAAACTTTGGATATACAGGATCCAATGCCATTCCAGACCTCAGCCACATCTCCGACAGGGTTTATCTACATTTGTTAATTACTTTAATAAAAATACAATGGGGTAGGAAAGAAAATTAACATAACTCTTCCCTCCTCTTTTCCCTACCAGCAGGAACCTGGAAATATATTGGATGCATATAACACTCTAATGTGCAAGTGCTTTAGCACCTTTCTTAGGAACCTTATCAGACGGGAGGAATTTCTCTTTATTGTGAATGGAGCCAGTTGGAGCCAATTTGAATTCACGTGAATTAGCTAGTTTAGCGAATTTACATGAATTCCAATTGTGTTCGGAATGTGTTCAGAATGACTTCCCATTACCTGAAAATGACCCCCATTGCCTGAAATTGCATGAGATGCTTTAATTCACAATAACATGAAACCCCATGATTACGTTCAGATTGCCATTAGATTATACTTCCAATTTCCAATGTCTGATAAGGTCCTAGTTTGCTCATATATTTGTGAAATGTACAAATGGACAAGGCCATACATGCATAGAACAAAGTCCTTCCATGATAAATGTTTATGAACTTCCTAGAGCTTATGACTGCAGCTTACATTTCTTAATTCCAGTCCAGTCAAACAAAAATTATTGATATATAGAAAGCTGCTGTACTCTAATGTGCCTAAATACATAATGCTGTGTGCCAGCTGCGAAACAGGAATTCATGTTGAAAATGGAAATCATTAACACCGTAGTAAACAAAAGGAAGGTTTTATTTTAGGGGTTTAGAACCTAAATGTAGAACTCGTTATCATTAAATGAGGAAGCAACTGAGTGAGAGGTTGACCAAATACTTTGGAGGGACAACATGCTTGGCAGTTTTCCAGGCTGGACTAAATGCCTAGGCATATTGAGTATTCTACTGTGTCAAAAAATAGTTTTTTACTGAGTGTGAAGCATGTTATTGGTTATGGGTTTGAAATAATACCTGAAAACAGTACATTAGAGGTATTTCTCCCCCACCCCACCCCCGAAAACTAACTTATTTCCCAAAAAATTGCATGCACTACTCTACTTCTGGCTTTACACATACACAAAGTGACTCGCAAATTATCCCTTAAATCCTGATTTCTTCCATTCCTGCCCCCACCTCTAGGGTCATTTCCTTCCCCCAATAAATGATCAAGAAGAAACTAAATTAAATTACACAGAAACTGATTTGCTGATAATGGATGTTTGGAGGCAAACATTGCTTCCACTTTAGCTCTGATCTCTGGAACTGCTATCTCTTGTTAATTTTTTACAGAGAATTATAATGATAAATCATTGCATTCTAACATTTTCTATGTTGTCCTCTTCTGAATTATGTATCTGATTTGTACCTATTTACTTTTGCAATAAAATTAACTGAACCAATGTAGACAGGCTACATTGACCGGCTGCTAGTTCTAGTACTATTGTAACAGATAATGGGTTCAGTTAGGACTGCTTACTCAAATCCTTAGCATTGACAGAATGAAGTAAAGGCAAAAGGACTCAGAGTCGGTTGAGAGTTCTAGTTTTATTCAGCCAGCAGAGTCCCAAGTGGAATTGAGTTTTCCAAAGACTGAGTCCTCGAACCATACAAAATGATGGGTTTTATCATCTTTTACACAAAGGATCTCCAAAAATGCATTCTATTGGCTAATTCATATCAATTTCAAGCAATCGGGCAAGAAATACATGAATACATTATAATTATAAAGTATTCACTTATGACTCATCTGTCCATGTTACAAAAGTTACTTTTTTTCATCAGCAAAAGATGATATCAGAAGCCTTTGTACAGAGTTACACAGTTGCATCTCTACTTATCTGGTGTTTTATGTTTTGACTTGGTTTGGCGCCTCCGCTTGGAGTGAAAGGGCACGTTGTACTTAAACACTCTCGTCTGTTCAGCATTTCTTAAAAAACTTTTTTCTAAATGCACAGTTTGGGTTTTTCCATTCTCCCAGAAATCAGCATTCTAAACTTTGGTTCAAGCAGCCATTTCTATATGCATATGGCTCACTAAATATTGATTATAAAAATTTGTCCACCACATTATTACCATTTAATTAAAAGCTTTCTGTTTTCATATGCTGCATGTTTTGTTTCCCTATTAAACATGGCTGATGAATTAGTTGTTTCTCAAACAGGCAAAGGTTTTAATGAGCTGTTTCTTTTTATTATTTTTCTTCTATAGCAAAGCATATGTTTATTTATGGAAAGTGCTCCCTTTGATTATGTAAAAAAGATTCTGAGCTGACAGAAATGAAACTATTTATATACCGTAGTTTATAAAATTCTAATCCTAATAGTTTCTAGAAACAGGCTTGCTGACCAGGTTACAAACATTTCTCATAGTTCTTTATAAAACATTGGTTTCTAAAAGCTGATATGGAAAATGGAAAGTGTAATTTAGTAAAGAATGACAGCTATAGATTTCCAGGACTTCAGAAAGTATTTGGGGGAAGCATGTATTGGTTTAGCTATAATTCATTACTTAAAATTAGCTTGCTCTAACAGTATCAAATTAGATGTTAAGGAGAATGTGTACTCCCTATAATTAACTAATTTTACCTCCCACAATGGGATTTCCTCAGAAATAGAGGCAATCAGCACTGGACTTGCAAATTAAATTTGTGTTTACCTTCCAGTGAGCAAACAACAAAACAAAGCCTTTAATGCAGGATATGTGGGAGATAAAAATCACATGCTTTGACAAACAAATGTCTTTTATCACTTGGAGAATCACCACTATAAAACGTATGCTAAATGCAGGATCTAGTTTATTTTGCAGGGAAATTTTGACTCAGACACCCAGCCTGCCACCATCACAAATCTTCTAGACTTCAAATGTGGGAGCTGTCTGGCATAGGGATTATAGATGCATATTTTGATTATATTTTGCTCCTGGGTTATCAATTAAAAAGCATGATGATGAGCACAGTCACTGTTCATTTAGGGCCTTACCACATTAGCCCCTCTCCTGCTACAGTAAAAGTAACTGCTTTTACAATGTGTGTGTTTTTAATGCTATACTGATGAAACAGCACTGATATCATGTGGCGAGGGAGAATAGAATGTGCTGTTATCCTACCCCTTTACTGTCCTTGTGAGATAAGATCCTTTCACAAACATGAAGAATGGCAGTAGAAAGAGCAATTTAGCAGCAGCATCTGGTGATACTGGTGTGTTGGTGGCACCCAACTCCATTTCTTCTGTCTACCTAACTCCAAGGAAGTTGTTTCAGTTCTAATCTTGTCTGTCATCAGTAATGGATTGGCTGTGGACAAACAAATTGAAATGTCATCAGACAAGACAGGTGTTCCTAATCTGTTGAAAGGCATACCAGCGAATACAGATTCAGCCTAGGTTGAATTAGTTGACACTTTCTCAGAAGATACAGGTTTGCATTTTGAGTGTAATCTTGGATTCAGTCCTGTGCCTGGACACTCAGATTTCTGTGGTGACCCAGACAGAATCCATTTCCACAATTAAAGCTGGTGTGCCAGCTGCACCCATTCCTGAAAATGTCTGATCTAGCCATGGAGGTATATACTTTAATTACACCCCTTTTGGATTAAAGTAAACCACTGTGTGGCACTGCCTTCAAAATTTTAACTTCTGTTAGCTCCAAGTACTGAAAGGAGCAGGTTCTGGTGAGCAGTGGCATCACTAGGGGGTGTGGAGGGTACAGGGGGTGTATCGCACTGGGTGACACCCCAGAAGAGGGGTGACATCCATCTGAGTGCACCCCCTCTTTGCCATGCGGCATTTTACTCATGAGTAAGCTGGTGCCTGGCAGGGAGGGAAGGTGTCCAGAGTACCGCTCTCCTTGCCGAGTGCCAGTTTACTCATGTCACGCAATGGCACAGCCTAATCATGGAGTCTCCAGTACATGCCCCTTTTCCTTCCTTTCCCCCATGTCCCCGTTGGACCAGCCAGATTGCTAATATTCTTATTAAATCCATTGTATTTTGGTTGACCTGCCACTTCATGGGGTAAGCAATGGGTTGATGATATAGCTAGCTGCTCCTGTATATGTGCAATCGATTAATTGGTGAGCAACAAAAAATACTATGGACAGTAATGGTGCTGCCAGCTTGTCGGCCTCTTCCCCCATCTCTACACCAGTGTACAATCCACACAGTGGTGTGGTAGTTCACACTTTCCAGCTTGATTCAGAGAAGACTAGGACTTATTTTGCTCCAGTATTTGAGCCTGGTTCTGGTTTCCTCCCATTTGGCTATGTGCATTATTTTAAAAAGGGTTGAAAACAGGGTGAAACCACTTATTTTCGCTTGTGCAGACAACCCCTGATGTCTTCTTCTCTTACCATCAGCCAACATGGAACTGAGTTTTATGGCATTATTATTATTATTAACCTTTATTTATATAGCGCTGTAAATTTACACAGTGCTGTACATACAATCTTAAATTAGACGGATCCCTGCCCTCAGGCTTACAGTCTAAAAGAGACAACACAAAAGGAAGAGGGGAAGGTGATGGGAAAGGGGGTGAGGTCCAGTGGTTCTTCTCTCCCTCTGGGGCCAGGACCAAGGCAGATGGACAGGAGGGAGGGCACGGCTTCTTAATACAAAGTTAAAAGGAGGCATCCTGGGGCGGATGGCACAGTCCTGGGAAAGCTTCCCTAAATAATATAGTCTTTAACTCAGTTTTGAACCTGGTTAGGGAAGTGATGAGGCATGCATGTGGGGGAAGAAGGTTCCAGGAGTGAGGGGCAGCAAGTGAGAAGGGACGAATCCGGGATGGGGCAGTGGAAATCCTCGGCTGGGACAGGAGACCTAGACTACCAGAACGGAGGGTACGAGAAGGAGTGTGAGGAGAAAGAAGTTCAGACAAGTAAGGAGGGGCCAGTCCGTGGAGGGCTTTGAAAGTCAACAACAAAAGCTTGTACTGGATGCGGAAGGGGAAGGGGAGCCAGTGAAGGGAGGATAAAAGAGGAGAAACATGGTCAAAGCGGCGAGCAGATGTGATAATACGTGCAGCTGAGTTCTGGACAGAGATTAAAGGATGGAGATGAGAGAGAGGAAGCCCTGTCAGAAGGAGGTTACAATAATCTAGTCGTGATACCACTAGGGCATGGACCAGAGTCTTGGCGGTGGAGGCCGAGAGGAAATGACGGATTTTAGCAATGTTGTAAAGAAAGAATCTACAGGTCTTGGCGGTGGCCTGAATCTGGGGAGTAAATGACAGCGAGGAATCAAAAATGAAGCCAAGACTGCGGGCTTGCTGAACCGGCTGAATAGAAATGCCGTCAACAGAAACAGAAAAGGAGTATTGAAGGGTGGGCTTAGGTGGGAAGATGAGAAGCTCTGTCTTAGACATGTTGAGCTTCAAGCGCCGATGCCGCATCCACTGAGAGATGGCAGCCAGACAAGAGGAGACTTGCTGTTCGAGCCCCGGCGAAAGGTCAGGGGTGGAAAGATACAGCTGAGTGTCATCGGCATACAGATGATAGGAGAAGCCAAAAGAACTGATGAGATTACCAAGGGACAGTGTGTAAAGAGAGAACAGAAGGGGACCTAAGACAAAGCCCTGAGGAACTCCAACAGATAAGGGGACAGAGGAGGAAGTCTGACCACCTGTGACCACGGCAAAGGATCAGTCTGACAAGTAAGATTTGAACCAGTTGAGAACAGAGTCGGAGAACCCGAGGTCAGAAAGTAAGTCAAGCAAGAGACAGTGGTCCACGGTGTCAAAGGCCGCAGACAGATCTAGAAGAATGAGAATAGAGTAGAGGCCATTTGCCTTGGCCTGCAAGAGATCAGTTGAGGCATCTCAAATAAGCTCTGAATTAGTGGTCTGGCCCTGGCTACTGCCCTTCAACACAAGTAAGGCTTTGTTTTGGAGGTGGTTGGAACCTAGAGAGATTGGCTGCATTGCTTTTGTCCAGTTTCTTCTGCAGGCTTTTATTTATTTATGCTGCTGTTATCTCTGTTTGTAATTTGCAGACATTAGGCTCAGAGAGCTGTAATACAGTTTCTCTAAAAATAATGAATTTACCCAACAAATTTACTATCTATTACCCAGTGCATAACCACTTCTGTCTTATTTCATCTGTAACAGCTAATATACAGGGCCTGAAACTGGCAAAACAGAACAGCTAGCCTATTACATTTCTTGGTGGCTGCTCCCAGGGTTTGGAACTCCTTCCAACCAGAAGCAAGAATGGATCCCTTCTTGCTGTCCTTCTGCAAACAAGCCAAACCATTTAGGAATGTACTGCAAGGGCGCTGTATTGTTTTTGCTATTTTTAATTGTCTTTTAAATGTATTTGCTTTAACTGGTTTTATATTGTGTATTTGCATTTTAAAAATGTTTTATATGTATTTACTAATGTCTTTATATACATTTTTATCTGGATGTTTTACTTTTTATGAGCACTTTGCATTCCAAAAGTGAATAAATATATCTTTTTCTCCCATTGTCCAGGTTGTGGCCCTGTTCTGTGTCCTTACTGCCTGGCCACCCTATGAACCAGGGCAATATCTCCAACAGATGCTGGCAAGCAGCAATTAAGCTTTGGGGAGGTTTACTAGTCTGTCCTGCCAGGACCTAAGCTACCTTGCTCTCCATAGGTACTATGAAGAGTGCTGTCCCATTCTCATGCCCATGCCCAAAGCTGAGTGAATATCACTCTAGTAGACTTCTGTATGTGTAATGTGCTTTGCCTCAAGGCAACAAAATGTCTCAGTCCAACCCTGTTCCAAATGCATCATATTGACAACAGGAGAGAGACTGAAAGAGACTGGAAAGAAAGGCCATCATTATTATTCTTGTTATTGTTGTGTGTCTCCAAATAATTTCTGGCTTATGATGATCCACAAAGGTGAACTTATCATTCCTGGCAAGTTTCTTTAGAGGGGGGTTTGCTATTGCCATCCTCTGAGGCTGAAGAAGTGTGACTTGCCTAAGGTCACCCAGTGGGTTTTTCTGCTTGAGTAGGGATTGAAAGCCTAGTCTCCAAAATCATAACCCAACACTCAAACCACTATACCAGGTACTCTTTATTTGTAAGATAATGTGGAGAGGAGGGCTTCTCTCTGACTGCTAAACATTGAGTGACAGCTATTGCCATTGTATAACATGGTAAAATTCCATTGAATATGTAATGTATAGGAATTCAGAGCTGGAGGGGGAAGGCTTGCCCTCCACATTCCCCTACTGATTAAGTACAAAGTGTCCAGGATTCCTAACAATGGCTGCATCCACACTGCAGATAATCCAGTTTGACATCGCTTTAACTGCCAGCGCAGTTAAAGTAGTGTCAAACTGGATTATCTCAACGGAGTTTATCATACGACGGAATTTGGAGGTATAATGCAATGGCAATCCTAATGCAATCATGGGGTTTCACGTTATTGTGAATGAGTGTATCTCACGCAATTTCGGGCAATGGGAAGTCATTCCAAACGTGATCATGGGGTTTCATGTAATTGCGTATTGGAGTATCTCACACAATTACGGGCAATAGGGGGTCATTTTCGGGAAATGGGAAGTCATTCTGAATGCATTCCGAATGCAATCAGAATTCACGTAAATTCGCTAAACTAGAAAATTCACATAATTGTGAATTGGCTCCATTCGCAATTGAGAGAAATTCCTCCCATGTGATAAACTCCAACAATGCGGATGCAGCCAATGTGGCCAGATAGATCAGATGAATCAGCTTCATCTCTGGGCAGTTTCTATCACCACCTCTTGAATACACAGGAGCACCCCCAGTGCATTGATAATATACATGCCTGAAGACTGGGAAAGAATAAATATTGTACTTCAGATGAGGAACAAAATCAAATTAAAACATATATTTTGTGTGTATGTGTGTGCATCTTGATATTTTAGAAATGTCTTTGGAACTTACAATTTTTCCTCAATTAGCTTATATTTTCTTTAATTTAATGTCCCCTTGTATAAACATGGATCATTTTAAATGGATTTTTAAAAATGTGTTTTGTACAAGCTCAAAGGTGGGGAATAAAACTGTAATATGCTTAACTATTATGTTTGTTGGAATAATTTCTTTCCACTTCTTCATTAGTGCATTAATTTACATTACAGATAGAAATAAGAGGAATATCGAATGTATGAAACCACTGTGAGAGGTGAGGAACGGAGAACAACCTTCAGATTCATCCCTCCCCTGTCTGCATAAACAGCAGCCTCGGGGAAAGGAGAGGCAGTTATAGCAACTTTCCTGATGTTCTGAGCTTCTTGGCAATCTGGACGTAGGTAATTACAGTATTAATTTTTCTAGTTGAATAGATTTTTCAAGCAAGTGCCTTAAGGGCATTTTCAAAAGGTCACTGCACAGTTGTGCAATGAGTGGGGCTTCAGTGCCGCAAGGCAGGCAAACAGACAAGTCCTGTTCTGTTACTGGTTAAATGGGATAGTTTATTGCATAACTAACCTAATTAAAGGGGTGCAAAAAGAAAAATAAGCTACCTAGGAACTGTTGTATAAGATTCAGTTCTGTTGTAATATCTGCTGTGACCTCTCCCCTGAAATGTTGTGTAGTGCATAATGCTGCATCACTAAAGGAAAACTGGGTCAGACCTTTTCTCCACATCTGCCAATTATCTGAAACATCAGGCTCTAGAACTTTTATGGTTATGAGCTAGAAAGCCCTATACAGCCTTGGTCTAGTAGTCTATCGAACAGATGATTTCTCCTCCTATGATCCTGGCCTGAGGTCTGCAGGAGATGCCTTTCTTTCAGCCTCATGACCTTTAGAGGTACAGTTGCTAGAAACACAAGACAGGGCTTCTTGGTAGTTGCCCCTAGACTTTGCAACTCCCTCCCTAGGTAAGCTAGAATAGCCCTTCCTTGCTGTCCTTCTATGGAAAGATTAAGCTTTTTTAAAAAAAAAATGCAGACAAGCTTTTAAAATTAATGGCTTTTAAGAAAAGGGCTGCAAGAAAGTGTTGTGTTTAAACTGTACTGTTTTAACTGTTTTAAAAATATTTCAAAAGTATGTTTTAATTAATTTTAATATAGTTAGTAGTTTAATTCTATTTTATTGTTGACTTTTTGAATGTTTTTAATTGTATTGTAATTGAGTGCCAGTTTTGGGAAAAAGATTGGATATACAGAAGATAAGATGATGACACCAGCACAACAGTAACAACAACTTCTGCTGAATGAATTGTAAAGAGAAATACTGAATGGATTATGCCCCATTCTCTTCATTTCCTATCTCGCTTCAGACATTTTTCTTTCAGGAAAACCTTGTTGTACTTATCCCTAGAAGCTGAGTTTTCAAGAAAATGCTGGGACAACATTTGGAAGGGGGCAGTGTTTCTATGCATTCCAGTTAAAATATAAGAACATGGTTAATCAATGGTACTTAACCCTACTTAAATTAAATTTATTTGGAACCATTAGATTATTCATGAAATGTTACCGAACTATTGAAGAAATACCAGCTTCAATCTGCATTTATGGTGGATTTGTCCAATAAACAGTAGGTTTTGGAAGACAGCTTTGGAAGAAACTATAACGTTCACCAATCCATCCATAACTTCAAATTCAAAATGGGTTTATTGTCTTTATATAATGAAGATCATAATTCACTACAGAGGAAATATTTAATTGATTTTTGGTGTCTAGCCACAAGGTTAGAAATTGCTACTAGTCAGAATGGTAATAATGAATAAATAATAAATTCCAATAAACCAAATAAATTAATGAAAAATAAGCTATGGAATTTTCCTCTCATGGACACACTAACATTAGATTTTAAAGTCATATCTGTATTAGTTTGGATAAGTATGCTAAGGGATCTTGTAGCACCTTTGAGATTCACTGAGAGAAACATTGGTAGTATAAGCTTTTGCAGACTTAAGACTCCTGTATTAGATTTTTATTACGTTAGAAGGATGGAAGAAACTGACTATAAGGTTTCTTCCTCTTCTTCTTTTAATTTGGCAACCTTTTGTTTAATTTGTAAATTTTAACCACCCCTTTCATTGCATGATGGAAAGACATGCTTTCCCCACCTGTTTTCTTCACTTTTTCCATGGACTGATGAAATCTTTTTTCCAATAGTCTCCACCCCATTATCTTGTCAGTAATTCTTAGACTGACCTATGCTCTGAAACCAGCTGTTTATGTATTAATTAATTTATTATTGTCTTCCTATTGCTAACTAATTTTTCTTGTATCTAAATAACAAAAAAATTAAGGAGAAACCTGAAATATGGCAATTTTACTGCCACCTGGGGGCTCGATGAAACAAAGCACGTGAGTGCAGTTGATTCAGTGTGGCTGTGCTTCTTCTTCATCCTACCCTAAGAGGATCTGCAAATAAATTATTTTTCTGTGGAGCAGTGGATAAATAGCACAAATGTTTCATCCACGTTTTATTGTGTTTAAATACAACATTTCTAAGCCATAGACTGGAAATTCACTCCTCCATACTCGTCTTAAGACTTAGGAAAGGAATAAAGGAGTCTTTAATATGCTGGAACACTCTGTGACAATAAAAATAACATAATTCAAGACCAGGAAGGAATAAAAAAATATGTTGGATACAATCCACAGAAGAGTTATATAAAAGAGATGAATAAAGATGAACACATGGAACAAAGAGCCATATGAAGATGAACCCCAAATTCTAAAAAGCTTTTTAATGTACTTAAAAAAAATTATACTGTTTTTAATGCTGTGAAGCCGCTCTGAGTCCCAGTCCTGGGAAAAGAGCGGGATACAAAAAATATAATAAATAAATAATAGATAGCGAGGAGGAAGCTGCAATGAGAAGTGGTGAAAAACAAGTCACCAGGAACAGATGATATCCAATCGAACTGCTGCAATCCATATTGACAGAGTCAACTATAGTGTTAACCAATAAATGTCAACAGATATGGAAAACAAAACGATTTGCTTAACAACAAACTACACCAAATATAATTGAATTCTATTCCTTACCCCAGCCAGCTTGGTACATGATGAGAGATGGTAGCAGATGTCATGTACATTTGGAAGGCTCCCAATCTTGGCCATAAGGAGTTTTATTCCCTTCCTTAGAGGAGGCTAAATCTTTAGTGGCTAAATATTTAAATAGTTAAAGCCAATAGAATATCTTCCCTGCTAAAATATTTTGGAAATCTTAGAGCTTACCCAAGCTTTCTGATGTCTAATTAACGTACTTGTACAGTGCTATTTTAACTGTACAAAGATCAGCGCTCAACGTAGAATTTGCTGGGATACAGCAGGAGTGGAGGATGTGTGGTGCTCCAAATGATGTTGGATCACATCTCCCATCATCCTTCCCAAGGTTGTGCTGGCTGGGGTGAAAGGATCTGCAGTCCAAAAAATTATTGGAGGGCCATACATTCTCCAGCCCTGCTTCATAGGATGATGATGCACAGATGATTCATGTGTGTCTTGTCAGGTATACATTTTTCTAACTACCAAAGTACCAAATCAATTACTCAGGACAAAACAAGTGAAGCAGCAATTTCCAATTTATTAATTACCATCTTGCAAGAAGGGGTGTCTCAGACAAGCAGGCACACCTGTCTGATATTTCACACAATATTTATAAGCCATTTTCTATTACAATATTTTGTCTGAATTTTTCATTGGATAATGTACAAACTTTAGAAACTCCCATTACATGATTATTTCTCCACACCTACTTCATGTACAACACACGATGCATGTTCATTTAAATCAGTCATTATAGATTCATGGGTGGGTTGCAATATTCATGAGCCTTCATTAAGCATGCTCAGTTAGATTTCTGGTGTGAATAACCCAAGTAAAAAAGGTGTTTTTAACATTTAATGAGGATGGAGCTCCCTTATCTGTCGGCTCCAGAGACTGGTCCTTGAATTCCAGGTGCAGACAAGGACTTTCTCTTTGAAGCTTTAATATACAGTAATTGCGACATTTATACAAGTCTAGTTCATTTTATTTATTTTTAAACAGAACACTAGCCATTTTAATAGTCTTAATATAGTGAGAAAAATATATCATTTATTCAGTTTATGTTTTATAAAATAACTAAACCCAGCATACCTTATTAATGGATATAAATGTTACTTATGATTAAAGCTATAAAAACAACCCCCTTATTCTTACAAAGCAATGTATTAATAGTAGTTCCTTACTATCTATATGTATTAACTAATTGTAGTACAGTGGTCCCCCGGGATACGAAGCCCCTGGGGAACGAAATCCCCGGGAGCTGAAACCGCCGGGACCGCCAAAAAGCCCCCGGGATACGAATGAAACCCCGGGATGCGAAGAAGAAAAACCGTGCAGCCCCTTTAAATTGGCCGCGCGGTCCGGCAAAAATAGCGGTCCCCCGGGATACGACGATTTCCGGGCTACGAAAGGTAATCCGGAACGGATTACCTTCGTAACCCGGGGGACCACTGTATATGATTATATAGTCTTACATGATTTCTATTCTATCCATGTGTTTCTAACTTTGTATTAAATCTTATGTGTTTGATTCAAATCAATTTCTCTCATGTCTGAAATAACTTTTCCAACTAATTGTGATATGCATGAGCAGAAATTCAAGCTCTCACCTCCTGATCCTATGTAGAGGTCAGATGGCCCAAATGGTCACAAGACTCTTGAATCTTTCAGAGACAGGAAGGCAGGAAAGACCCTGCATGCGCATTCTCTCTCTCCCACACATATCAGTGTTTTGTTTTGTTTTTGTATTTCTGCAAACATTTTGATTCTGCCATATCTACTGACACCTCTCTCATGTACAGTACATCAGTTTTTACAAAGACACACACTTTGAATATCTGCAAAAGACACTGCAGAAATAATCCAGTTTGAGACCAACATTTCTGTTGATACGGATATTAAAGATCTAGAGGAAGGGTGATCAAAGAGCAGCCCTTGGGACCCCTCAGAAGACCTTTCCAGTCCCCAGCCCCACAAAAAATAAAATAAAATTGGAAGGCAATTTTCAATTTTTTTGCCCCAAGTATCTCATTGACGTATGAACCATACTTACCTCTACTGTTCCATCTTTGCAAATGCCTCATTTAAGACTGGTAATTTCTGCAAGAACTGAGTTCCAATACAATCAAGGGGCAAAATTGTTGGAAGGAGAGTGGGAGGCTAATATGTTACCACAGCAACCATGCAAGCCATTTTTAGCCTTACTAACTCATGAGTTTGAGTTTTATAAGTGGAGTCCAGAAGACAAATATTTAATTATTTCAATTCCCTTCAAAAACAAATTTCTGAGCCAAGCCATAGGCAGCAGAAACCAGGAGCTAGCAGGACATGACTAAGGAGTTTATCACACGAAGGATTTTGGGGGTATAATGCAATGGCAATCCTAACGCAATCATGGGGTTTCACACAATTGCATATTAAAGCATCTCACACAATTTTGGGCAATGGGGAGTCATTTTCGGGAAATGGAAAGTCATTTGGAATGCATTCCGAACGCAATCAGATTTCATGTGAATTTGCCAAATTAGCGAATTCACGTAATTGCAAATTGGCTCCATTCGCAATGGAGAGAAATTCCTCCCATGTGATAAACTCCTAAGAGTGATCAAAAACCAAAAGAAAATTCAGAAATCAGGACTGAAAGCAGGATTAGTCATACAAAGACTTGGCTAATCCCTGTAAGGTAGAAAAAGAAGGGCTTTATACCTTTTTATACCTGGAAATAGCCATCATCAGCTTGGGCAAACGAAATCAAGGTTCTTTCCTGAGAGGTTGCAGTTAACATGGTTCGCCACTCAAGACAGTGATCAGCTGTTCCTGACTGCTGCATATCCTCCAACATTTCACAGATAAAAACTGGTACACATATGGCCAAACAACATCAGAGTATGGTCAAGATAGCAAAGTTATAGCAAAGGAAGACCATAGAGGCTAGAACAGGCTCCAGCAGTTTGTTTTTTGCCTGAGTCTACAGTAAAGGACAAGATCACTTGCTCCATTCCTTTCCCACCGTTGAATTAAATGAGTGCAAACGACTTTTGCCTTTTGAAGTCAGTTTGCAGCAACTGAAGTAAGCTGAGGACAAAGGGGGAAAGCGGGAGAAAAGAAACTAGGACATTTCCAAAGCTGCTGGCAAAGTGGGATGACAGAGGATTAATTTGGACTTTCCCTGCCAAACCTGGACAGTTGGAGAGTATGCAGTTGAGTAGTCTTACCAGAAAGAAGCATATTTGTTTTTTCTGTCAATATGGTTGGGCTTCCTGGCACATTTGAACCTACATAAAGGCTGTGTGGTAGCAAGTCCCAGAAGTAGCCTAAAATCCATGGCAAAAAGCAATAACCCAGGGAGGGGATTAATGTAGCTCTCAAAATATGGTAGAACTACAACTCCCAGTATTTCGTAACAGTGGCTATGCAGGTTAGGGCTTCTGGGAGCTGCAATCCAACAACATCCAAAGAGCCACACAGTTCCCACTTTAATAAATAAATAAAGTTTGTTTAATCAGTCCAGTCAAAGCTCAAAATGGCAGGTTAGAAAAGAACAACAAGAAGCACATTATATTAAGTACAGATTAAGTACAGTACAGCCACTGGGAGCAGAATTTTTTAATTTGTTTTTATTGAATCTTGTCGCCAGCGGAGCCCTTAAAGCTACCCAGGGCCTGACTGGCCTACTGAGGCTACACTCCCTTCTTGAGGAGTGGAGGACGTTCTTAAAGGGCTATTAAAAACTCTGGGGAAGATGGCACACATGGATGGCAAATGGGGCTGGGAGCAATATTGCAATGAGAACATTATTTTCGGTGTTGTTCCGTCCCATAAGCCATTTGAAAAGGTATGAGGGCCATTTCCCTTTCACAGGCTGTGCCATCACACCTGACAGGACTGGAAGTGGCATTATGTCACTTCTGTTTCCATTATACAACTGTTTTTATTTTGTTTTCTGAGAGTTAGTGAGAGGCAGGAAGACCCAGTGAGATGTGTTTGTGGCAGTTTGGGTGCTTTGGGACAGCTTTTGGCTGAAAATCTTACAGAAAAATTAATTAGAGGAATGAATGTCTAGGGAGTGGCTTTAGAGACTGCAGAATGGGGTCCGAGGGGATCAGGCCACACTTTCCTTACATCCTGTCCTAACACACTTAATATTATCACACCGGTTTCAATCTGCAAGTAGAGAGACTAGATCCAGTTTGTTCCCACTCATGCTACTGGCCCTAGGGATGCCAGAATGAAAATTGGAGATAGCTCTTGTACTTTTAATGGTTGCATAGAAGAGGGCATTTCAGCAGTTGTTGCTTGCTACCTGGTTATGCAAAAACCAATATCTGCTGAAATGCTGTCTTCTGCACACCATTACAGGGACATGAACCCACTTCAGTTTTTAATCTGGCAATCCATTCTGGCATGCCTTTCTACCGCAGAGTGACCTGACTGCACTTACTGCGGATAACTGAGGTGCATTCATAAGTTAACTGCAGTGACACACCTTCTGATTCCATGGTACCCAACGTGTGTCTTTTGTAACATTATGTAATGTATTACCAAAAAATAGGGAGGACCAATTTTTTCCCCCTGTATAAATAGGTGTGTCTGGTGGGGACTACCACATGCAGTCCATATATTTTCACTACGTGGTTCAGAAATGTGAGAATATATGCCTTACCTTCAATCTTCTTCTTGAAAGAAAAGGGTGAGGAAGTTGTTTTGTAACAGAAAGCTAAGATTCCTCATTATATAATTAGAGAGTGGGAGACTTTGTATAGGAACAAGTGAAATGCTGGCAGGCATCAAAGAGACTGTAGGGCTTCAGTCGCTCCAGGAACACGACAAACGATTTGCATAGTTACAAAAGAAAGTGTATTTACCCTTAGGAAAAGCCTTTTGGATCATTTTGCTAGCTAGTTTTTGAATTGCTTTTGAGAAATACAGTCAGCCCTCTGTATCCACGGATTCCGTATCTACGGATTCAACCCTCCACGGCTTGAAAATATTTTTTAAAATCCATAAATTCCAAAAACCAGATCTTGATTTGCAATTTTATATAATTTATATAATTTTATATATAATTTTATTACATCATTGTATTCAATGGGACTTGAGCATCCACACATTTTGGTATCCAGGGGGGTCCCCAAACCAAACCCTAGCAGATATGAAGGACACACTGTATGTTACAAATGTAGATGATAATTGCTAGATGCCACCTGATCTTTCTTGGTAATTTTAAAATATATTGACAAAATGTGATAAAAACCCATCTTCGCTCACTGTCTTTTATGTTGGCTCTGGCTCTATACCTTTTGCTAAGTAACCGTTATGCCTGGAAAATAATATTTTCTCGTTCTGACCAGTTCCCCCCCCCCCCCCTTTATCTGAAAAAATTTAATTTGTAAAGCTTTTGCTAAGTTTTCCAAGGTTTAATGTGCACTGCAGAAATAATGCAATTTGACATCACTTTAATTGCCATGGCTCCATCCTGTGGAAATAGGGGTTTATAGTTTGTTGTGACACCAGAGATCTCACAGAGAAGCCTAAATATCTCACAAAATTACAAGTCACATAATTTAATTGCACTAAGCCATAACAATTATAGCAGTGTCAAACTTAATTATTTCTGCAGTACAGATTAGATCTAGAGTAACCTGTCCCCTCCCACTCTCTTATATGATATTATGTTGTTGTTGTTGTGTGCCTTCAAGTTGTTTCCAATTTACGGCCACCGTACGGTATCATGGGGTTTTCCTGTTAATACTTATTTTTGGGGTTTTCTTGGCAAGTGTCTTCTAACCTATTTCTCTATGGAGTTTATCACACTGGGGCTAATTTTGGCATTAAAGAGAGATTAAAGCATATTTAAAGCATCCCACAAATAAAGCAGAAATGGCAAGTAATTGTGTCAATGGTTATCACACGCAATTGTGCAAATAAAGTGATATCGGATATGCATTGTCGCTGAAATCCCCAAAGTAAAAAGATGCACATTGATACTTCTTTGCAACCACTTTAATGGCAGGTTTTGTGTGACGTTGTGTGAAATCGTTTAATGTAATTACGCAATTTTTCATGGATATTCATGGGATAAACTCCCAGCCTCCTTCGTGTGATAAACTCCTATGTTCCTTTCTCTGTTATGAATCCTTGCCATTTTCCTTTCCTCATTTAAAAAATTGCCACCTGTTTTTGCAGTGCTGTACGTTCTCTAGTACATGGTGAAATCTGTGTGTATGTTATAAACAGTTCTCCAAGATCAGATACAACATTGTATTTGGAAAATAACGTTTTTGTGCCATCTTGCGGTGGCTATCAATAATGACATCCTAATATGAAAACTAGATTGTTACACACCTTCAGGTCTATTCTGATGTACTTCAAGCTGTATCTACCTATACATCACATAAAGGTGTAATGGTACAGAGACTCCTTGAGAAATTAAATTTATCTGCCTAATAAAGAAGCAGTGAGCTTTGCACAAGACAGGGACAGCCAGATCGCAGGAGAAGTTACATTACTGTTGCTAATGGAGTTTACATTTTATTGTCCTCACATGGCCAATAAGGGGAGTAGCTTTTGCCTGCATTGAAATCCCTCAGTACCATTTTAACTTGACATCTCACATACTGAATGTAGGCCTGTGACTCTAATATCATCACCATTTTTGCTGTATGATTTTTAATATCTTTGCCTGATGAAGAAGCCAGTGTAACTTTGAAAACTTGCATCATGTATTTTATGCTTTGGAGTTGGCTTATAAAGGTATCACTGCTTGTGGGCTTTGTTTGCACAGCCAGCACAGCTACCCCAACTATCTCTCTTTCTGATATGCTGTGATTTTAATTTAGGATTTTCTTGTCAGGAAGGAAAATGCAAACCCGCTCTGAACAAATCTTGCCAAGAAAATCCCACGTTCACCCTAGGGTCACCGTAAGTCAGAAACAACTTGAAGGCAGACAACAACAACAGCAACAATAACAATTTAATCAGAGGAGGCTTGCCATTTCCTTCCCCTTAGGCTGAGACAATGTGACATGCCTGAGTTCCAGGAGTCCTCCAGCACTCAGACCACTATACCACACTGGTGGTTCACTCAAAAACACAGGCCACAATTCTTTATTGCAATCTATGTTGTGTAGACTGCATAGGACTAAATACCTTTACGTCACCAGATCCTATCCTATCTGATCCTGGAAGGGTCAGCCCTGGTTATTACTTGGATGGGAGACTTCCAATTAATACCAGGTACTGTAGGCTGTATTTCAGAGGAAAGAACTGGCAAAACCACCTCTGAGGGGTGTATCTGCACTGTAGAAAGAATGCAGTTTGACACCACTTTAACTGCCATGCCTCCATCCTACAGAATCGAGGGATTTGTAGTTTTGTGAGGCACCAGTACTCTTTGGCAGATCTCAAAGGCTAAAGACCTATAAAAGGCTAAAAACTACAAAAACAGGAATACAAAGGATGATGCTACAGCACTTAAAACAGTGGCAAACTGCATTATTTCTACAGTGTAGATGTACCCTAAAGAAGAGCATACTTTTGTGCTATAATTCCTGATCCAGAAGACAAATAAATAAATAAAATAAAAAATATTGTTGTGCAAAATGTATACTTCCCTCTTCACCCTCACACAATATTCTAATACAGGACTCAGGCTACTACCAGTAGCAGTTAACAAAAGTATGCCAACAGTCAAGTTAAACATAAATGAATTCCTATTTTACTTCCTACGTGGACTATCATAGTGTTGACATTCTGGGAATATTAATGCAACTTCCTCCATTCACTTGAGCAATCTGACTCCACCCTATCCCCTTCTGTAAACTAAAAACCAGCAAGGCTTGCCAAGGCAACTACTGTATACCTGTCTTTTTGGGTTTTATCTAAACCAAACTGATAAACAAAGTGCTCGTTTCTGGAGCTGTACATAGACATAAAAATGGCTTGCTTGGTTCATATGTTTGCAGCAATGCTTTTATTGTTGGTTAGTTAAATAAAATATGCACTCTTACCTAAGACAATATGGGTTGGATCCAGGATCTGATTTCTGTGGAGTCAAACACTCTGCCTGTGAAAGGTGCTGCCTAGGGGATTCCTACTTCTCCTCCTTTCCTGTACCATAGTTCACCCCATTCATCCTCTTTACAGCATTTTCAGGGTCGTAAAGGGTCTGCCATGAAAAGGCGGAAAGTTCAGCTCTTCCAGTTCAGTTGCACACATCTAAATCCAGATTCAATCTTATGTTAACTCCTGATTATTATTGTTGTTATTATTGCTGTTGCTATTATTGTTGTTGTTATTATTATTTTGTGCATAGATCACAAAAGACTATGAAACGCCCTTAAACACATGGGAGCGCCAACACATCTAATAGTCCTGATGAGGAATCTTTACTCAGGACAGGAGGCTACTGTCAGGACAGAATATGGAGAAACAGAATGGTTCCCAATTGGCAAAGAGGTCAGATAAGGCTGCATCCTGTCACCCTATCTGTTCAACTTGTATGCAGAACATATTATACGAAAAGCAGGACTGGACACAGAAGGAGAGTGAAAATAGGAGGAAGGAATATCAACAATCGAAGATATGCACACAACACCATACTAGCTTATTTTATTTATTTATTATATTTTTTGTATCCTGCTCTTTACTCAGGAGTGGGACTCAGAGCGGCTTCACAACATTAAAAACAGTACAGTTAAAACATTAAAAAATTATTCAACATCCCTACCTGTCCTCATAACAATTCTTTAAACGCCTGTGTGAACAGGTAGGTCTTAACCTGCCAGCGGAAGGCTGTCAAGGAGGGAGCTTAAAACATCATAGACTTGGAAGACCTACTAAGGAAGATCAAGGAGGAAAGTGCAAAGGGAGGCTTGTTGAACATAACAACAACAGAAAAATTACACAGATTCAACCTAGGAAATAGAAATAGTAAAATAATTTTAATACCTGGGATCAAATATTGATCAGAGTGGGTACTGAAGTCAAGAAATCATAAGAAGACTAAGAATGGGAAGGACAGCTATGAGAAAACTAAAAAATATCCTAAAATGTAAAGACATATAACTGAGGATGAAAGCTAGAATCATACAAGCAATTGTATTCCCTGTTACCATGTATGGATGTGAGAGCTGGACAGTTAAGAAAGCAGATAGGAAGAGAATAAATTCATTTGAGAAGTGGGGCTGGAGAAGAGTGCTGAGGATGCCATGGACGGCCAAGAAGGCAAACAAAAGGGTCCTGGAGCAGATCAAACCAGAAATCTCTCTGGAAGCCAAGACTGAGGCTGTCGTACTTTGGCCACATCATGAGAAGACATGGCTCACTGGAAGAAAAAATAATAAGGGGAAAGGTGGAGAGAAGCAGAAAGAAAGGAAGGCCACATGCTAGACGGAGGTCATGGGCATGAATTTGCAGGATCTGAGCAGAGATGTCTCATCTACAGGCTTGCCATGGGTTGAGATCGACTTGGTGGATAACAACATTTGGATGTGATCTTTGCTTTGTGAGGCTTATTCCTGAAGAGAATAATAGGATACAGTTATTATAGGAATAACAGGGTCACAGAATCCTAAGAGTTTTCGTCTTTTTACTCTCCTAAAATCCAGTCATTCCACAGAAGACATGTTGCTTTATGGAAAAGCAGCATTGCTCTGCAAAGGAGGATGAGGCACCGCAAAATGTGGGATATTCAAGAAAAACGTACAACATTACAAAATGAAAGCTAGAAATATACGAATATAAATTAACGCTCTTTAGCCTTGATCAAAATGGAGGACATTTTGGAACTCCTCCTGAATAAAAGGCTGAAACGTAGGACATGCTCCAGGAAAAGGAGGGCGGCTGGGCACCCTGAGCTAAAAACATTTGTATCAACAGACAAACAAGAATATAATAAGAGTGATAATAATAGTAATAATAATATTTATTTCTTGCCCCTCTCTCTCTAAATAGATTGAGGCGAGGAATAACAACAATTAACAGACTAAAAGCATAATAATAACAATAGTTATTGATGCTTCTCAGTCATGCTCCAAATGGAGGACATTTTTGGAATTCCTCCAGGACAGAAGGCTGGAATGTAGGACATAATCCTGGGAAAGGAGGACCTGTGGTTCCCCCTGAGCTAAAAACACTTCTATCCATGTCAATCCCTGCTTTTTACTCCTGCTCAAAATGGAGGACATATTGAAATCCTTCTTGGAGAGAGAAGGCTGAAATGTAGGACATGTCCTGGAAAAGGAGGACCTTAAAACATTCCTATCATTGTCAATCCCTGCTTCTTAGTCCTGCTCAAAATGGAGGATATATTGAAATTCCTCCTGGGGACAGAAGGCTGAAATGCAGTGGGCATAAATAATCCTGGGAAAGAAGGACACCCTAGGCTATAGGGAGCAGCAACAAGCCTCCCAAACCAAACCTAACAAACTATCTTTCCCAGAAGCCTCCGCGCCTAGGGGGGGTTTGCTCTGGCCGCTGGTTCCCGCGATGCATGACGATTAGCGTAGTCCCTGCCTCTTACTGTTGTAATGGACACTATGGAGGCTTGGAACTACCTTTCCCAGAAAACCCTGCGGGGTGGTAGGTTCCTCCTGCGCATGGCGGTAGGCGTCCCGTTCCCTCCCTCTGTCCTCCCGCCCTGTTCTGTGTTCTATCTTCACAGTGTGTTTCTGTCCTCCTGGGCTGGTCCCCGCCGCGGCAGAAGAAGGGAGGATGGGGCGGCCAGGCGGGACGGAGCCCCAGGGCGCAGGTGAGGAGGGGGGAGGGAGGAGGGAGAAGGGCGCGCGGGCGGGGCGCGAGGGGAGGGCGCGCGCGGGGAGAGGCGGCGGCCGTTGGCCGTTGCCATGGCAGCCGGACCCCCAGGGAGGGGCTCGCGGGGGCTGAGAGGGAGATGCTTGGATTCTATCTCCTCCTCACTCACTCACCTGGTCACCTCCTCACCTGACTCTCTCTGCAGCTGCTGCTACTGCTGCCCACTTGGGAACTGTGCCCCCAACCACCACCAGCCCCAGCCACACATGAGAACCCATTTCCTCAGGAATATTATTGTTATTGATTACAACAACAATAGTAATTAATAATAATAATAATGATAATAATTATTATTATCCTGAGGCAGCCATAACCCATTTCCTCAGGATTGTTATTATTAATATTGATTACAACAACAATAGTAATTAATAATAATAATGATAATAATTATTATTATCCTGAGGCAGCCATAACCCATCTCCTCAGGATTATTATTATTATTGATTACAACAGCAATAGTAATTTATTATTATTATTATTATTATTATTATCCTGAGGCAGCCATAACCCATTTCATCAGGATTATTATTATTATTGATTACAACAGCAATAATAATTAATTAATAATAATAATTATTATTATTATTATCCTGAGGCAGCCATAACCCATTTCCTCAGGATTATTATTATTGATTACAACAAAAATACTAATTATTATTATTATTATTATCATCATCATCCTGAGGCAGCCATAACCCATTTCCTCAGAATTATTATTATTATTATTATTGCTATTATTATTGATTGCAACAATAATAATTAATAATAATTATAATAGTAATAATTATCCTGAGCCAGCCATAACCCATTCCCTCAGGATTATTGTTGTTACTATTATTATTGATTACAATAATAGTAATTAATAATAGTAATAATAATAGCAATAGTTATCCTGAGACAGCCATAATCCATTCCCTCAGATTATTATTATTATTACTAGTATTGATTACAATAATAGTAATTAATAATAATAATAATAATAGCAATAATTATCCTGAGCCAGCCATAACCCATTCCCTCAGGATTATTATTATTATTACCAGTATTATTGATTACAACAACAACAATTATTATTATTATTAATAGTAATAATTATCCTGGGCTAGCTATAACCTGTTTCCCCAGGATGATTATTGTTACTATTATTATTGATCACAACAACAACAGTAGTAATTAATAACAATAATTATCCTGAGCCAGCCATAACCCATCCCCACAGGATTATTATTATTATTATTTACAATAACAATAGTAATAATTATAGTAAGGATAATAATAATAATAATAATCCAGAGCCAGCCACTGTAACCCATTTCCTCAGGATGATTATTATTACTATTATTATTGATTACAACAACAATAGTAATTAATAATAAAAATAGTAATAACTATCCTGAGCCTGCCATAACCCTTTTCCTCAGAATTATTATTATTGTTATTATTTACAAAAACAATAGTAATGATAATAGTAATGATAATAGTAATAATAATAATAATCCTGAGCCACCCATGGTAATCCATTTCCTCAGGATAAATATTATTACTATTATTATTTATTACAACAACAATAGTAATAATAATAGTAATCCTGAGCCAGCCATAACCCATTTACTCATTACTGTATTATTATTATTATTATTTACACCAACAACAATAGTAATAAAATAGTAATGATGGTAATAATAATAATAATCATGAGCCAGCCATAACCCATATCCTCAGAATTGTTGTTATTGCTATTATTGTTGATTACAACAACAACAATAGTAATAATAATCCTGAGCCAGCCGTGATAACCCATTTCCTCAGGATGATGATGATGATGATGATTATTGCTATTATTATTGATTACAACAACAACAATAGTAGTAGTAATAATAATCCTGAGCCTGCTGTGACAACCCATTTCCTCAGGATTATCATTATTTTTCCAAGTATTATTATTATTATTGATTACAACAACAATAGTAGTATTAGTAATAATATTCTCAGGACTATTATTATTATCATTTATTACAACAACAACACTACTACTACTTCTAATGATGATTGAGAATAGTAATAATAATAATAATAATCCTGAGCCATCCATAAAACCATTTCCTCAGTATTGTTGTTATTATTATTATTATTGATTACAACAACAACAACAATAATTTGAGTCAGCCAAACCCATTTCCTCAAGATTATTATTATTAATATTAATTACAACAACAATAGTAATAATAATAATAATCCTGAGCCAGCCATAACCCATTTCCTCAGGATTGTTGTTATTATTATTATTACTTAAAACAACTGTAGTAATATTAATTATCCTGAGCCAGCCATAATCCATTTCCTCAAGATTATTATTATTATTAATTACAACAACAACAGCAATGATAATAGTAATGATAATGGTAATAATAATAATAATAATAATCCTGAGCCAGCCATAACCCATTTCCTTAGGATTATTATTATTATTATTATTAATTACAACAATAGCAATAATAACATTCATGAGGAAATGGGTTATCATGGCTGGCTGGTCACATAGCAATAACAACAAAGCAACAACAACATTTGCCTTTAATTGTTGTTCCTTGCCTCAATCCATGGGGAGAAGTAGGCAATAAATAAATAAATATTTTTATATTGTTTTTTGGTAACTGTTGTTTCCCTGCCTTGATCTATGGAGAGAGATGGACAAGAAATAATAATAATATTAATAGTAATAATAATACATTTTATTTATAACCCACCCTTCTGATCAAGCAATCAGGGCGGGGTACAAGAAAGAATTATTATTATTATTGTTATTGTTATTGTTGTTATTATTATGTTGTTGTTGTTGTTGTTCGTTAACTGTCCCCCCCCCCTGCCTTGATCTATGGAGAAAGGTGGGCAAGAAATTATTATTGTTATTATCTTTATCTCTTGCCCGACTTTCCCCATGAATCGGGGAACAACAACTATTAACAGACAAGCAACAACAACAACAGCAGAATAATAATAATAATAATAATAATAATAATAATTTATTGCTCACCTCTCCCCATGGGTTGAGATGGTGAAATAATGGTTAAGAAACCACAACAACAACAACAACAACAACATAATAATAATAATTCTTTCTTACCCTCCTCTCTCCATAGATCGAGGTAGGCAACGACAATTAACAGACAAACAACCACCTCCTCCTCCTCCTCCTCCTCCTCCTCCTCCTCCTCCTCCTTATTTCTTGGTCTCTCTGTAGACCAAGGTGGGGAACAACAACTAACAGACAAACAACAACAACATAATAATAGTAATAACAGTTGTTGTTGTTATTATTATTATTTATTGCTCACCTCTCTCGAAGAATTGAGGTGAGGAACATCAATTAACAGACAAACAACATAATAATAGTATTAATAACAACAGTAATAATAACAATATTTATTTTTTGCTCACCGCCCCCCATGGATCAAGGTGGGGAACAGCACATAACAGCAACATTATAACAATATTTCTTACCTCTCCTCATGGCTCAAAGCAGGGAATGAGAACACTTAACAAGCAAACATCATCATCATCATCATCATCACCACCACCATCATAATTTCTTACCCATATCTCCACATGGATTGAGTTAAGGAAGAACAATTAACAGTCAAACCAAATAATAATAATAATTATAATAATTTCTTACCATCTTCTTCCCATGGATCAAGGCAAGGTTCAATAACAAGAGACAACAACAACAACAACAATAATAGTAATAATAATAATAATATTTTTAACTTGCTTTCTCATGGATTGAGGTGAGCAACAACAATTAACAGACAACCAACATCAGTTAAAAAGACATCTGTTAAAATGCTTATCATTTTAAAAAGACAGGTAAGACGTATACATATTAAAACAATCCACATTTAAAATCCATCATTTAAAATTCACAATTTCAAAATCATCTGGGTAAGCCTGCCAGAAGACATTAGTCTTTACTGCTCTTTTAAATTCAGATGTAATAATTAAATTATATCCTGCCTTTCTCCCTATAGAGAGATTCATAGCAATGAACAGCAAATTTTAAAATAATATGATTTTTAAAAAGTACAAAAGCATTAAAATGTATAAATAAAAACATTAAAAAGCATTAAAATGTAAAGTGTGTTAATTGGGCACACAGAATTGTCTCTGTGGAAACAAACTCACAGCAAAAAGCTGTTTTGGGGCTGCTGTTTTCCCTGGGCAGTCCCGTCTGCCCTCAGAGGCTGCATCTGCACTGCAGAAATAATTGAGTTTGACACCACTTTAACAGCCAGGGCTCAGTGCTATGGAATTCTGGAAATTATAGTTTTGTGAGATACTTAACCTCCTCTGTCAGAGAGATTTGGTGCCACAACAAACTACAATTCCCAGGATTCCATAGCATTAAGCCCTGGCAGTTAAAGTGGTGTCAAACTGGATTATTTCTGCAGTGTGGATGCAGTCAGAGTAATCTTTGAGCACTGCAACTCATGTCATGCTTGGCAATAAACATGATCCTGGTAGCTTTGGGCTTGACTCCCAGTGCCAAAATTATCCAGGATTTACATATATTCAACCTACGGTGGATAATGAAGGAATCGAAAGAGTCAAAGATTTCCTGTACCTTGGATCAAAGGTTGATCAGAATGAGGACTGCAGCCAAGAAATCAGAAGGTTAGGAATGGGAAGGAAAGGTATGAAAGAATTAGATAAGATCCCAAAGAGTAAAGACATACAACTGAGCACTAAATTTAGACTCATCCAAGCCATTGTATTCATCGCCGTGTACAGATGTGAGAGCTAGACAGCGAAGAAAATGGATAAAGAAAAACTCATTTGAGACTTGGTGCTTGAGATGAATGCTGAGGATACTGTGGACAAGCAAAGAGACAAACCAGTGGATCTTTGAACAAATCAAACCTGAACTCTCCCTGAAAGCCAAGATTATTACATTTAGGTTGTCATACTTTGGCCACATTATGAGAAGGCAGAACTCATTAGAAAAGACAGTAACATTAGAGAAGATAGAGTGTAGGAGAAAGAGAGGAAGACCCACACCAGATGGTTAGACTCAATCAGGGAGACCACAGTCATGAATCTGCAGGACCTGAGCAGAGCAGCGGAGGGCTGGGGGACTTGGAGATGTCTCATCCACAGGGTCGCCATGAGTTGAGGTCGACTTGTGGGCAGTTAACAACAAAGGAGCTGTACATTAAGTTATCATCACCTGTCAGATCTGTGTAGTAGTATCTGGTTGCTAAAGGATGTAGTATCACAATAGCACTCAATAAATGAATGAATGACTAATTAGAATCCACATGTTTATGTTGCTTTTTCAAGGAGCTCAAGGTGTTTCTGGATATGTATGGTCCTGTTTTATCCTCACAGCAAACTGGAGCCCTTTCACAATCCACAATTATAGCACTATGGTTCCACTTTAATTGTCATGGTTCCTTTCTATGGGATCATGAGAAATGCAGTTTAGGGAGAGTATTTGGTATGCTCAACCAGGGAGCTCGATAAGCCTCAACAAATTATAAACCCTGGGATTCCATAGGATGTTGCCATGACAGTTAAAGTGGAATAATAGTGCCATAACTGAGTAGTGTCAGAGGGCCCCTGGCGGAGTTTAGGCTGGTCCCAGGTTACCCAGGAGATTATCAGATGGGGAAAAAAGCCGAGACTAAAAGGCATACTACTAGCACAATTGCACGATTACGCTGAAGATTTTCAGATACATTGCGCTCATCATTCTCATGCTGTTGTATTAACAGGAACTTTGCAACAATATTTGGTTGTGTTTTTTGTGTGTTTTCTTCATAGTTTAAGTGATCCATATGAGAGAGAGAGCATTCTATTCTTTGAGAAGACTGGTGCATGGGTCTTGTGCCAATTTTCAGCCATGGCTCATCTGAGGGAATTTGCCAATCAGGTAAGTGAGAACTGTACATGATTCCTAAACTTGATAAAATGGAATAAAAGCACCCAAATAGCCATGCTTATATAAGAAATTGGCCAATATACATTCATACTGTATACATTCCCCATTTAAGCCATCATGCTTGGTGACTAATAAATTTCCTGATAATGCCTTGATTGATAAACTAGAATCATCTCTTTTAAAATTGGAATTGCAAAGATGTAATGAATAGCAAAGATGTAATGTGTCTCTTGCAATCAGTATTGCTTGCTCTCTTTATAGATATATGGAGCTCAGGGAACCTGCAGCCATCAGTTCTTTCATTTTGGTAGTTTTTTTAAAAGCTAGAGGTAAGCAGGAGTGCAAAAGTAATTTAAGTCATAATTCAGTTCATAGTGTGCAATCTATGTAGTTTTGATAGTGTATTCTTTAGTTGGTATTAGTCATCACCTTATACTGTAGCACCTTATACTGTAGTTGAATCCACTTATATCAGAACTATCCCCTCCACCATGCTCTGAAAAGAATACAGTAGTTTACATTGGCTTGGCCCAACAGGACACCTGCTTCAGAAGGTAATTCTGTCATGCCAGCTTTTCTTTGTTTCTGTAATCTGTTTTCTAAATATGTGGGGTGGATTATAACTCTGAGATGTGTTTGAAAGTCACCTTCATTTTTTCAGTGTTACAGCATTTGAATAATTCTGATTCTTACTCTGAAATATCCAGCTTTTAAAAGATCAAATATTGTACCACATGAGTCTCATTCTTTGATCTGTCTTGTTCTTTATTTCAGCTTATTTTGATTCTTGAGTGAGTCAAGTGGAGTGTTTGTGAGTCTCAGGAGAGCATAGCATTGAATTTCTGCAGGCTGTGTTCTTGCTTTACTGTTTTACTTGATTCACATATTCAGCTTGGTATACAAAATTGTGTGCAGTCCTACAAGTTTTGCAGAAAAGCAGACAATTTACACAGTAAAAGATGGGTACATTTGGATTTGATTCCTGGCATCATATACTGTAGGTACTAGCAATAAATCTGTTTTTTAAATTCAGTCTGGGTGTTCTCCTGGGTTATTTCTGTTCTGTTCAAGAATCCAACATCAGGGTAGAGTCAGTTTGATTAGATTCTACGACAGTATGTGTCTGTCCTGGAAACTGTTGCTCTTTACCTGTATCCTTCTTTACTCCCAGGAGTGGAATTGAGCAGTTAAGAGTGAATTTGTAGTTTAGACTTTGGGGAGGAACAGAGCACCTTGAAGGGGTGGCTTCAAGCCGCCCCTGAGAAAACCAGATTGGGGCTACAGCAACTGCACACTGCGGCCCCAATCTGCCTTTTTGCCAGCCCCCCCCCCCCCAAAAGCAGCAAAGAGCTGCTCCTTTTTGCACTAGCAAAAAGCCAGCTTTTCCATGCCGCTGCAGTTTTAAGGCGCTCCGGCGGCATGCAGCATCTAAATGCTGCGCCACCAGAGCACTCAGAAGCCGGGTAACATGAAGCCAGCTTCTGGGCATCTTGTGGACGTGCATAACGTGTACTCCATGCCTCTAAGATGGCAGGAAGCCGGTTTTTCATGCTGGTCTGTTCTGACTCTGTGTGGAAGATTGGTTTAGTTTTAACCACCCCACTATATAATATCTCTCCTCCCATTATTATTATTATTATTATTATTATTATTATTATTAGCCACCATAGTGTTTGTGGTAAGGATGAGAGGTCAGGGGTAACCTGTGAGTCAGAAGGGACCTAGAAGCAACTTTGCAAGAAAGTAGTTGGGCAGTGTAGAGGCAGATCTGTTGAAATCATTGCTGAGCAAAGTACTTTTAAATGCTCTTGCAACATATTCTTTTGATATTCCACCTAGTTATTTTGTTAGGTCATATCATGTTCTGGCCCCTTCTATAAATGTTAATTTCCTCCTTTATCTCTACCAGTTTTTTAAAATAATATAGTAATTTCTTCCTTAGATCCTGCTGCTATCTTTTCTGAAGTGCATAAGATGATGGGTCACTTCCTCATATTTTCTCTTCACTTTTGTGCTTTTTGTTATGTCACCCTTGCTCTTTCCACCTCTGTTTTTCAATGTCTTATACTTCAGTATTTCTGGCATGGATTTATTCATAGGCCTGTGGTGTTTGGGTTCTGCTGTGGGGGTATGGGGACATTTTATTTGCCCTAACTGTGTTAAAATGATGCAGAACTCCGGTGGGAGGCCTGCTGTCTGGAAGCATGGGTTCTTGCATCATTGTAGGAGAGGCTGTTTATCTCTGGTACCGTGTCCAAAGGTTTATTAATGGTACTTTATCAGTTTAATTATTTATGATAAGAGGTGGTTCCATGGCCTCTGATTAAAATCTCATGCAGAGCAGGAACCTAAATAGGTGTGGCTGTTTTTCATACTTTTATTGTTGAATCTCTATTATAGTTTTTCACAGCAGGTGTGGAAAACTTAAACACGGATATGTATAATCTGTGCTCCTCCCTCAAAAAAGTACTGTTGCAACAACTACAGTTAAATTGGTATAAATTATTCAGAACGCTTATTTGTATACTTTATTGTAAATCTGGCTCTTGCCTTTATTGTTCTTTAACATTTGCTCTTTTTGATCAAATGATCTCACAGGTGTGATTTGCCGCAGATTATACTGGTAGTAGGGCAGTGAAGAGAAATGTATGGGTGGATGTAAAAGCTTCTCCCTACTGCTCTTAATACTGTTCTCATGGGCCTTTTGGCACCAACTTCCAGCCCAAAGAGTGCTAGTAGGGAGCACTGTATATAACTATCATTAAAGGATGGAGCTTCCCCTCGTCTCATAGCCAGAGAGATTGCAGCACCTGCCTCTTCTCTTGGTGATCTGTATGCATGTATGGGAAGGATATTAAAATTTCTCATCTGCTTTTTGGTATTCCTGCTTCCGTTACACTCATGTGGCCTGTGGCAAGCCTGGGGTGAAGAGAATATCGTGTAATAGTTACAGTGTTGGGCTGGGGCTTCAGAAATCTGAGAAATAGCTGTACACTTCTCTATCTCTCTTTCTCCCTTTCTTTCTGTAATGCCACATTGTAATTGTTCCTGTTTTAAACACCAGTATTTTCCTGGAAACCTTTACACACTCTTTTAATAGTGCTTATTTAGTCACAGCAGTGATCATTTGTTCAAATACATAGATTGACAGAATGAGACAGGAAAATTTGAATTTATTGTAAATGTAAATTTTCAGTGGTTCCAGGAATGGAATTACATTTTGGGAAGTGCCTCTTCTTGGTTGGTAGAAAGGGCTTCTAGTACCAGTTACAACAATGCAATGGCCTTCCCTCTCAGCTTTCAAGCTGAACAAGTGGAAAGTATATATGGAAATACAAGAAATAAATCATGTCATGTTATCAAAGGAGGGCTTTATGTGTACATGGTGGGAGCTACTATATCCCTGAAGTTGTGTTACTGCATTGCAAGCCTCCACATTTCAAAGAAGGTCTTAGGTGTGTTCCAGTTTGATTCTGATGTAAGTGGAACTGCAAGCTTGCTATTGAATTCTGAGTCTTTCCAGAATCCCTAATAATTTTGTATTTCTTCACCAAAGATTGGAATTCAAAAACAGTATGAAGATAGTTTTTTGTGGGTTTTTCGGGCTATGAGGCCATGTTCTGGAAGAGTTTTTCGTGACATGTCGCCAGCAGCTGTGGCTGGCATCTTCAGAGAATGCTGGCATGGAAAAGAGTGGGATATGTATATACACTGTTGGTTGATGGGAAGCAATTTTCATGTTAATATGTGTATTGTTCTGTTGTTGAATGGCAAGGCCTCAGAGTATCAATTTAATTAATGTTGCATTGTCTGCTATGAAAGCCCCTCCCTCTGGGTAGTTTTCATTTGTTTTCAAACAGCATTTTATTTCCAGGATGGGTTATTTTAAAAAATCAGCAATAACGTAACACATTGTAAACCATCATGGGCATAAAATGCTGTTTGAAAACATTGAAATTCTGGGCCATGCCAACAACTATCAGGTCAGAATGCACAGGGAAGCTATTGAAATCCATAAACACCTGGACAACTTTAACAGAAAAGATTAAACTCTTAAAGTAAACAAAGTATGGCTACCAGTCCTGAAAAACACCAAAATCAAGACCCAGCAAATGCAAATGAAAACCACTCAGGATCAGGGGTTTTCCCAGCAGACAATGGATCGTTAATTAAATAGACACCCTGTAGGCCTTGCCATTCAACAACAGAACAATATACAGATTAACATGTAAATTGCTTCCTCTCAACCAACAGTATATGTATATATGTATCTCTCTCTCTCTCTCCCATGCCAGCATTCTCTGAAGATGCCACCCACAGCTGCTGGCAAACGTCAGGAAAAAACTCTTCTAGAACATGGCCACGTAGCCCAAAAACTCACAAAAAACTATGGATGCCAAGCTTGAAAGCTTTCGATGTCACGTGATTAAGATAAATAGTACAAATAGTACTGAAAGCAATCCAAGGTTTTCTTGTTGCACAAGCAATGAATAAAATAACGAGCAAGTTTGGGTGCTTTCATGGTTAATACATAATTAAATTGTGTGTCATGTTAGTATAGGAATCAGCTTAGGGTTAATATGTTTAATATGTTAAGAAGAGCCCCTGCCAATCAGTTCAGTTAACAAGACTAATCTAGTCTAACATTGTGTTTTCCAGTGGTGGCTGACCAGATACTTCCAGATACAGGAAGCTGAGCTGAGCATGAATGGGTTAACTTCTGCTCTTGTTGACCTTGCCCTTGTTGACCATTGGCATTCAGAAATATCTTGCCTCAAAATGTGGAGAGTTTTGTTCAATTGTCCTGTCTAATAATTGTTTCTAGATCAGTGCTCCAAAAATCCTGTCTAATCCTACTTTAAAGCCCCCTGATCAAGGACTTTTACCATATCAAGCAAATCCATACATTCATCCATACATTACTGAAAGATGCACTTCGTTGTGTTCCTTTTGTGCACTCGGTCACTTTTCGTTTGAAACTTCTGTGGCCTCTGTGCTGGACCGTTGCCCCCTCAGTATTTTGGCCTACAACTTCCATGAGACTTATTCATCCTGGTCAGTGGGAATGAATGGTGGGAGTTGTGGTTTAAAATAACTAGAAGGTCAAATGTTCTCTCCTCCTCCATACTGTATGTACTTTAACTATTGGGTGCTTTTATGTGGTATGAAATAATAGGATGGCTTTAGCATCTGGTTAGACAGTGAAACGCTTGCATTGCTATTGAAAGCACTGAAGATTTTTTTAAAAAATTCTCTGTCTTCTCTTTGCCCCTCTTCCCAATCTTATTTATTCCTGCTGACACAGCACTCTCGGGTTGATCCAGAGGAACTATTCACCAAGCTGGAGAGGATCGGCAAAGGGTCCTTTGGAGAGGTGTACAAAGGAATTGACAACCGCACTAAAGAGGTGGTAGCTATTAAGATAATTGACCTTGAGGAGGCTGAGGATGAGATTGAAGACATCCAGCAAGAGATAACAGTACTTAGTCAGTGTGACAGTCCCTACATTACTCGTTACTATGGTTCTTACTTGAAGGTAATCAAAGCTACAAAGGAAGCCTGGATGGCAATGCTTGGGTTGCCAGTTACAAATTAACACCATTGCAATTTATTTACTGAAATGGAGAAATGTGGGATTTGTTTGTTTTGGTTTTTAGTTTAATAGTATTTGGATTTGCAGGGAAAACATGTTTGGGGGTGGAAATGGAAAAGGAAAACAAACCAGCTGATGATCTCTGAGAACTTTCCTCATAAGAAATAAATTCACAGAACTCAGCAAGCATTTCATAGGTTCCTTCTCCCATGAATTTTGTGGTAAGCACATTGCTAGCAAGTAAAGAACAGTGAGCATGTTAAGAGAACTCCATCTTCAGAGATCTTTGCACAGTTGGCATCAAATAAAGTTAAAATATCAATAGTCAACATAAGCATATATTTATCTCACTGGATATTTTTATAATCTAAGTGAAATTCAGAATCATACAAAAGAGGAAATAGGAAACTCATGTGATGCATTTCTCTCCCCATCTCCCAACTTGTTAATTCCAGAGCAGGCCTTTAAAATAGCTTACCTTTAAATAAATCTACAGCTTTTTGGTCTGTATGCTAAAACTATATTTCTGATATGACCAAGCACCCTTCTAAAACCCCTCTGTCTGATATGGAAAAGGAAAACTATATAGGAAAGCATTTAAGTGTGTGATGTCATCAGAACCACCTATAGTCTGAAATGGTACAGTCTGTCTAGCACTGTCACGTGTGATTATTTGCAGAATCCATCTCTAGAAATAACAAAAAACTATCCCCAGGAATATGGTTCATGATGTCACTAGGTCTTCAAGTCCCATTCAGGTCTTCAGGTTCTATTAGTTGGGAGTTTTTTCTTCTGCAAACTAGTAATCAGTTGCAAGAGCAATTAGGGGAACATACTCCATATTGGTTCCAAATTGTGCAAATAACCAATTTTATTTCTTTGTCTGAAATTCGAAAACAGGCAACAAAGAAATTACATTCATTTAAACAGTTCATGCTACTAAGTGAAACTAAAGTTAAAGGCATGCCTTCTAGGTTATATATATTTGTATTCTTTGTTACTTTTTCTAACAATCTAGGAAAAAAATAATCTGAGAAAAAGATTTGAGTACAACCATTTTAGATTCTGATGGGGAAAATTTGTGGTTGAAAGGGCCTATGAAACTCCTGTCTTTCAATATCAAATAGCACTGTATAAAATTAATAAATTGCCGTATTTAACCCCCATGAAATTGAAAGAATTTTCTAAAGGCTCAGGTGAGAATAGCTGGCAATTTGGTGAAGTGAGGTCTTACCACTGTATGTGGTTGTGACACAACCTCCTTTCTGTGCCTTGAGGTTACCTTTTACCTCTCACTTATAGAAGGCCCCTCATCAATGACACCTGCTCAGCGTCCACCGTTTATATACTTTCTCTAAATGTATAAGGCCTGGGGTCCTCCTCTTACAAGTTTATTATGGGCCAAAACAGACTGCAGGAATAATCCATCTTGAGACCACTTTTACTGGCCTGGCTCAATGCTAGGGAATTCTGGGAACTGTGGTTTTGTGAGACATTCAGCCTTCTTTGTTAAAGAGCAGTGGTGCCACAACAAACTACAGTTCCCAAAATTAGCACTGGGCCAGGGCAGTTAAAGCGGTCTCAAGATGGATGATTTCTGCAGTCTGTTTTGGCCCTATCTTAGGTAGTGTGTTTGTGCCTATAAAGTTCAGAATTGATTCAGGCAAAGGCTTCTGTTATAACAGATAAACATGGACTTTATTGAATAACATTTAGCATGAAAGTAGCTTAGGTAGAATAGTTCAAATGTGGTATGGTTACATTAATATAAAAGTTGCAGGCATTTCAACAGTTTCCTCTTTACAGTCTCCAATGCACTTTTTCTCCCAGTCAGTATCCTTTTCTGACTGTATTGAGAACCTTTGTCTGTTTCTCCAAGTTCTCTGCTGGCCTGTCAGAATACCTCTCTAGGCCCAGTCTGTTTCCTATCTGACCCTCTCCCTGGAACTCTTACTCAAGAACCTTCCCTGAATGCAAACCTTCCCTCAACTCAGTTCCCTTCAACTCCTTTCAGTTCCCCCTCAACTCTCATCTCCCCCCCAAGTGAACTCACAGTCACTCACTCCTGCCTTTTATATCTACTCCTTCCCCTGCAGCCCCTCCCTCACAGGCAACCCGAACCATGATTGGCTGTCAGGATAATAATATAATAATAACTTTATTTTTATATCTTGCCTTTCTGCCTGGGTAATCAAGGTGGCTTACATAGAATAAAATAGGTGTGAATAAAACATTGCCTGGGTAAAAAATAGAAACCCTCCCCTTAAAAAGAATTAAATATAATACTATTTAAAATGGAAAACTTACCAATTTAAAACACAACATGATATTAAAACACCGTCTGTCTTGATATTAAGTCAGGTCTGCTCAGTGACTCTGTCACAGTGGTGGCCATATCCACAAGTACTTCATTTCTGGAATTTGGTGTTTGTAGAAATCAGTGAAATTACATCACAAACAATTTCTTTATCACCAGAGTTGGAACAACTATTTTCCTTTATAATGCTAATAAATCTCTTTCTCAGAAAGAATTTATCATGTACAGTATTTATGATTGGAAGCATGTTTAGCGATTGCACATAATTGGAAAGGCTTAAACGCTATGTTACTTTCTCAGTGGTTAGACATAGTTTGGAACATCAGGCTGATGGAGAAATTAACTGGGAAAAAATAAGGGCTACTAGACATATGAAAGACCACTTTAAATTTTAAGAGACTTGACACAAGTGTATCAATTATGCAAACGACAATGCCAGTCTTATCACTCCCCTTTCTTCACATGCTGATTTTTAGAAATATACTTTATTATAATTGTTATCATTTAAGCTGAAGATTTCTTGCTTGGTCAGGAAACATTAGTTCAGTATACTTCATTATACTGAATCTTGGATGTTGGTTATTGGTTGTTTGTTGTATTTTAGTAAAGATTTTCAGTAAAAAAATAAATATGGTTCTTACTGGGGTTTTTTATATCTTTGTCCAACTCACAGGGCACCAAACTCTGGATAATCATGGAGTACTTGGGAGGCGGCTCAGCACTGGATCTAGTAAGTATCTTTGTTCATTTCTGATACTGTGTTGACATTCATCCTGGAACAAAGAATTCAAGTGAATGGAGCCTTGGTTCCAGGAAGCATAATCTCAAGTGATAGTAGAGAACTGCCACATCATGCAGATTCCTCATATTACTCAACAAAATACAGTTTGTCCAATGTGTTTATGAAAGAACATCTCAGCGCTGTTCAGTAATTCAGGCCCAGTTGGAAGTGGGGATTCCCTCTGATCCTGCTTATGTTTCTGTATAAGTTCATGCATGTGGCATTGACTGGAATTGAATTCTTCTCTCTCGACCAATGAATGAATATTCCACATATCCAAGTTAAAGCAGGAGAGATTGAACAACTTTTTTTATAAGGCTTTTAATTCCCAATGCCAACTCAGCCACTCCCTGGCCATCTTTCTATCTTTTCTTGCAGCTCAAGCCTGGCCCCTTAGAAGAGACCTATATTGCCACCATCCTGCGAGAAATACTAAAGGGTTTGGATTATCTTCATTCTGAGAGGAAAATCCACAGAGACATCAAAGGTCAGGCTCACAAAAGACACTCCTTTGTTCCTTTTCTGGCAGGTCTCCTATCAGACCAGTGAGGTCATGATTACTTTTTATCTGCAGCAATATCCCCAGGGAAAACAAATCTAGCTGAGACATCTCCATTTCTGGATTAAGTCTGGTTTTTGGTGCTGATCTCTGCACCTATGAGAGTAGTCAGAAAAATTCCAGTTTCTTTTTTTTAAGGACAGGTTTTGTGATTATGAAAGGAGAAAAAAAGCTTCAGTGAAACTGGTGTCTTCCATAGGGGTGGGGACAAGAGGAAACCTGGCTTCCAGTTGTTAGATAAGATAAAAAGATATCATCATTCTGCAAAAATCTCAGGCTCTGCCTGCCACCTATGAGTGTTTACTCAAATTGTGAAATGTATAGGAGTGTTTGAACCAATAGTGAAATATGTATATAAGTTACTTGAAATAAGGACATCCGCACTTGGGAGGGTCACAGTTACAAATCCATTTATTGTATTAAAGTAATTTATTTTTTATGAAAGTTATATCTTGTATTTTTTCTAAAACAGGGACTGGGATTTGGCTTCATAGAGAGTGGGCTTAATGGGCAGACTTTACATTAATCACAAAAATTGTTGGGAACGGTAATTCATTAGTATGTAAACATGCTTCCTATAATTCTGAGGATGCTTTAATGGCCAAACTTAAATTAATCACTTTTTAAAAAATTGCTAGCACCTGTAATTAATCAAAATGTAAACATTCTTCCTATGATTCTTATGGTTTGCAATCTTTTGTGGTCTTAATGGTTTGCAATCTTTTACGGAGACTGGAAATGGTGTGGTGGGAAAGTAGGCTTAAATAACAGTCAGCACTTCAGGCAAGACCACAGCATTTGTCCTGCTTCTGTCCTGCTATTATCTTACTTCTGAAGTTATAAGGCAGGGATGGGCAACACATGGACATGTGGCAACCTTCTATTTTGTACCCTGCTCAAGGGTTCCTTGCTAGTAAAAGAACCATGAATAGTTGTAAACAAAGTACATTGTAGTGTGCTCTTTGTTTTAGAGGTAAGATGCCATTTGTCAAGGTAAAAGGTCGGTGTTTTGCTGTTTTCTGGAAAATTCAGCAGTGGGGATGTGTATGTGACCCTCATTGGATTTAGGGTGGGCTCCCTGTGTGATTTCTTGAAAACCAGAACCTGATCTGTCCTGTCTTATGAGGTTGGACAGAGCTGGAGAGGGGATTGACTCAATTGCCAGTTGTATTCTTTCTCCTCTTCTAGCTTGGGGATGTACACAAAATGGTTTATTAGAGTCTCAAAAAGGCATAACTTCTTATTGAAAGAGAGAGATACAGTTCACTGTGTGATCATTTGATTCAAAGGTATTTCTGTGCCTTTTTTTGTATAAACAGCAGCCAACGTGCTACTTTCAGAGCAAGGGGATGTGAAACTAGCTGATTTTGGTGTGGCTGGCCAACTGACAGACACTCAGATCAAGAGAAACACTTTTGTTGGGACGCCTTTTTGGATGGCACCCGAAGTCATCAAGCAGTCAGCCTATGACTTCAAGGTGAGCTGAGGAAAAGGCAAAAGCTTACAATCATCAGCTCATTGCTTAGAATACATGACATGTTTTCTGAGCAAGTGATGGACAAAGGGTGCAGATAAATGTACATGAGAAACTGGCATGGTGAGAGGACATTCAGATCTAATTGCTTTGCAGGGAATGTGTGTAAGAATGCATGAGAAAGAGTGCGTGTGAATGGGGTGCTTGCCCTTATCCACCTTAGCTTTGACTCTGGTCCTTTCTGCAACTATCATATTTTCTCCTCTGCCCACTCCATTGATATCCCAGAGGGAACGTGCGTCATAAGGTGTGAAAAGTTCCTTACCCCACCTTGCTGTACTCCTAATAAGTAGTTATTCACAATTTGTGATATAAAATAATTAGCTGCACTCACTGCAAAGGGGGGGGTACATTCTTATTAGCATATTTTAGTAAAAAAGATCTGTTTGAATTTTGTTGACCACATTAATTTGATCAAATGCGCATCTGTGGCCCCAGCATGAGTGGTGCCGGTGCAGCACTGCTGCAGGTTTTTTGGCCCATCTTGTTTCAGGCCTAAATGTTGAAGATAGAGACCACAAAATGTTTTCTGTAGGCTGCAAGATTTCAGTCAAAGAACTAGTAAGGCTGACTATAGGCCTGCTTACTAATAAATAAAAAGAGAGTATGGATGTGTGGAACAGCTCTCATTTTCTTCTTGCTATCATTGGTCTAATGGTCCAACCATCAAAGCTGCCTCCCCCCCCCTTTTTTTTTTCCTTTTAGTAAGCTTTGACTTCATAAAAATGCTTCATGCTAAACCACATGTCTTGGTGATCCTGTGAATGTCAATCATAAAATGTTTTTTTTTTCTTATAATTAATGTTCATTTAGGCCTAGATCAGAAAGGTGGCAACATCATGATCAAATAATAATAATAATAATAATAATAATAATAATAATTTTTATTTGTATTTCCCACCTCTCCCTTCAGATCGAAGTTGTCATGCACTTGCATGTGGAAGTAGGACAAATCAGTAAGCAGGATAATACTGGCTGAGTGAATGATTGTATCTCTAGATTTTTCCTGTGAACTGAGATTAAACAAATTTTGTGCAGTGTTCATTTTGATGTGTAGTACAATGGGAATGTGTTCTGAGTACATTTTCTTTCCTTCTGTTTCCAGGCAGATATTTGGTCCCTTGGCATTACTGCTATTGAACTGGCAAAGGGAGAGCCTCCGAATTCTGACCTACATCCTATGAGAGTTCTCTTCCTGATTCCCAAAAACAACCCTCCAACATTAGAGGGACACCACAGTAAACCTTTTAAGGAATTTGTGGAGGCTTGCCTTAACAAGGACCCTAGATTTGTAAGTAATGTTCTTGCTTCTTAGAGCCCTGATTGTTGGGTGAAATAGACCTCCTGAAGGTCATGTTATCTAGCAGCTTCCAATTAAAAAGCTCTTAATACTTTTCTTAGTGGAGATCGGCCAACAGCAAGGGGCTGTAGCAGGCCCGAGTCATTTTCCAAATGAAAAGTTTTCCCAAAAATCTCACATAGTGGCTTTGATTTTGGCGACTGCAAGCAAACCTTGTTTTGTCTCCTCTGCTTCACAGAGGCCTACTGCAAAGGAACTGCTAAAGCACAAATTTATTACACGCTATACAAAGAAAACATCATTTCTCATGGAGCTTATTGATCGGTACAAACGTTGGAAGTCAGAGGGGCATGGTGAGGATTCAAGCTCCGATGACTCTGACATGTATGTATTTCTTCAGTTTTCCCTTATTCCTATTCTCTCTATGGCCATCATCACCCTCATATTATAACTCCATTACAGTTGCTATTGAGAAAGCTCTTTGTACACTGTAAATCTGGACAAATAACTCTGTAAGCATTTTCTTTTAGGTTAATCCAATAATAATGTTGTGTGGCTTGCTAGGGATGGGCAAAGGTGATGGGAGCAAACCTATGACTTGCCTTGCTTCCATAAGAAGAAGAGAGGAATGGAACACAGGAATTCCTAGTCCCAGGGAATGAATTGGGCATCTACTAGACAAAATGGGGATTCTGTGTATTTGGCCCCAAGTACTTTGTAGCCTGGATAGGAAGTGGCCTGGCAACTGTGCATAGCTTCCTTTACTTGGCATTGAATTTAGATATGAGCTTCTTTTGTACTTCTCGGTTTGTAGTGATGGAGATGCAGATGAAAGAGATCAAGGACCCATTTGGACTTTCCCACCAACCATTCGCCCCAATTCCCTGAACAAACTGCACAAAGGGATGGTTCATCCTGGGTCCCAAAAGGTCAGTTTCGTGTTCAAGGCAGCTGAAGAACAATTAACCAAAGCATTGTTGTAGGTCTGAAAGAACTGCAGCTTATGCTGCTCAGATTGTTTTAATTTGTGCTGAGCAGGCCAAGGGAGCCTATGGCCCTAAGGATTTCAAACTATGACTCCCATCATCCTTCATGATTGTGTGTCTGGGGCTGATGAGGGCTTTAACCCACCCACATCTTGAGACCTACAAGTGCCCCATGCGTGACATAGAGGAGTTTCTTTGGAGTAATACAGCAATAATTTAGTATTTTTGCCAAGAATGGCAATATGGCTTCCAAAGAGATTTGAATAAAAGTATTGGGCCCCTGGCATGCATATATTTCTTTTCCTGCCGGTGCCATACTTTCCCCTTATGTTCCTTTTGAAGAGAGTGACAGCTGCTGAGTCTGCAGCAGAATCTAGGTTTAAATGGATGTTTTCCCCATATAGTTTTCCCCCTCTTCCTGCCTTGGCAAGTGGATTAATGTTGCTTGCCAGTACAAATCCTTTTTGTGGTTAAAAGAGAAAACAACAGTTTGGCAGGACTGCACAGGCAAACATTGACCGACAACCTTTTTCCCTTTTCTAGTCTGCTGAACCCATCAAGCGGCAGCCACGGTCTCAGTCTCTTTCCACTCTTGTTCGTCCTGTCTTTGGAGAGGTGAGGCAGTGACAGTTTTGACTTTTCTCATACATTTGCTTCTAATACCTGAAGGGTTTTTGTTGAGAAATGTAAGACTTTGAGTTAGGAAAGAGTGGAGTAGAAGCTTAAGAACAGGAGATGTATTTGCATGATTCAGTAGTGATGCATTTGTTTATTGCTTCTAGTGGCTTCTCAGCTCTGACTGTTTTATCTAAACATACATGGTGATGCTATGGCTTTTCCTATATTCCCTTCCCTCATGCATGTGAATACATGTGAACAGTAGGCAGCTGTGGCTTCTAATCCTAACCAAGTTGGAGTCAAGCTATCATGGAGCACCATGGACAATGTTTCCCATGTTGTATTCCATTCACACATGAAATAGAGGTAGGGAGGTTACCTTTTCACAGTACTCAAGTGAGGAAGACAACACCCTACCTCTCCTTTGCCTTACCTTGGCAACATTCTTTTCAAGCAATCTTCTCTTCATTCCCACTGTCTGGGAGAAAGTTGCCTGAAACAAGGGAGTACAAAGGAGTAGGCAGGGTTTGTCCTCTCTGTGCTTAAAGACAAGAGACTCTTCCCCTCCTCATTTTGTGTGGGCAGACACTTGAATGCACATGGTTGTGCCATTGTGTCAACTTAAGCAACTCTTTCTCAAAGAGAAAAGTGAAAACTAAATGAAACAGTTGGTACTAAACAATACATTTAGCTCTGAGGGCTTGTTTGTCTATAGGCTAGATAGTGTTCTGTGTAATCTAGCAGAACTCATTTCTTTCCACCAGGGGGGACTAGAATAGACTTTGTTCTCTCAGAGTATTATTATTAAGCCTTGCCCTGTTCTACGTCCTGACAACGTGGGAGGCAGCCTGAATTTAGCAAAGGACAACTAGATTGATCCTTGGATTACAAGACAGTCTCTGTGAGGACAGTTCAAATGACTTAATTTATTTTTCAGTGGAACACAATTACTCAGCTTTATATTACCTAATGTGTGCAGTGTTTGTGCTTTCATACTTTGATTGGTCTAAATGTGTGGCCCAAAACTTCCAAGTGCTGCATTCAAAATTGTAGGTAAGAGCTAGTGGTTTCAAATTTGGTTTCAAAATGTTTTGACAGTTGTTTAGCCTAAGACAATGGATATAGTTGGCTTCTCTAGCTCTTGCTTTGAATTTGCTAAGTGGGATGTCAGAAATCACTTGTTTGTTTTAGTAAAGCAATATGTTGCTTATATGGGGCTGCCAGCTTATTATGGGTACTGGCTTTTGCATACACTCTCGAATAAAGCAAATGATCGGGTTAGAGAATAATGCAAAATGGTTCACTGCTTAATCTGACAAGTGTTTCCTGAATTCATAAGGTTAAGAGAAATGAGAACATACACACTCTTTCTAAACATTTCTCTGGAAATATGTCTCAACGACATTAGGCAAATTATGTGTAGTACCACAGTCTTAAATTGTATTAGACTTGCCTCTGTTCTAGTGTTATTGTACAGAGAAAAATGTACTACTTTTATCACAGAACTAGTTGATGCTATCACCTCAAGCAAAAATAGCAATTCTGTTACTCCTACTTAGATTTTCCTGATGTTCCAAACAATTTGCTAATTAACTTCTTGGCAGCTCAAAGACAAACATAAGCAGACTGGAGGGAATGTAGGAGCCATGGAGGAACTGGAGAATGCCTTTGGCCTAGCTGAAGAATCTTGTCCAGGAATCTCTGACAAATTAATTGCACACATGGTGGAGCGAGTGCAAAGGTAAAATCTGCTAAATTGACTAATTTGTTTTTGGTGCAGAGTGGGGCCAATCCTTTGATTGACGGTTGGATGGAGTAGTGAAATCTAAGTCTATACTGGGAATTGAATGCAGAAATAAATAATAGCTATTAATCTGGGCCATTTATTTTTAGTTAAGCATGGTGTTGGATATTTGGCCTAAGGCCATTGTTTACCATATATATTTGACTAAAAGTTGACCTCATGTATAAGTCGAGGGCAGGTTTTGGGGTCAAAATTATGGATATTGATATGACCTGTGGATAAGTCAAGGGTAAAACATAGTAGGCACAGGCAGGGCTAAGAAAATGCACATGTTGAAAAGGATAAAAAGGCAAAGCAAAGAACTATGTTAGCAGTGATTATAGCCTTTAACTTTGATGTAATAACTTTGTCTAATTTCAACCTAGAAAAGCTAACAAACATACACAAATGTCTTATTCAAATTCTTCAAAGCCTGGTTTTCCTTGGGGCACCTTTGAGGAGAAGCACCAAAAGCTGTTGCCACAATTTTCCAGCCCAGGCATTCAAAAAGGCCAGAAGTGGTGCTGTGGCAGGGTGTAGAGGGTCGGAGATTCTTTTAGGATGGACTAAACTCTCACCTTTCACCACTCAACTCAGAGAAGGGGACGGTTCCTTTCTTGATCAGAGTTAAAGTACTGTACTTACATTGAACCTTACAATTAACTTACAACGATAAGTCGACGGAAGTTTTTGGGGTCAATGTTTTGACTAAAATTTCTAAGCTTGTACATGAGTATATACAGCAATTCATTTTGGTGGTTGAATTTGAAGAAAACAGATATGAGGATGGTCTTTGAAGCCATAGAAATATCCTTTGCTCTCTCTTTTTCAGGTTCTCACATAGCAGGAACCACCTGACTTCAGCACGCTGAAGAGTCCACTCTGTTGCTGATAGGAGGAAGAATGGCTCCCCTCCAGCTCCACAAGAACTGTGTCTTGAATCCATCACCATCTCTGCTGTTGGATGTTAACATTGTGCTATGGATTCCCAGACATTTTCAGAGCCTTTGTATGTGTGTGTTTTTGTGACCACCCAGGATGGGATTCGCAACACAAATTATCATGGACTACTTTACAGAGCCCTGGAAGGGTAATTTCTACAGTATATTTCATGGAGGTTTTTAATTGTATCCAATTTTTCTCAGGTCAGAACTCATTTCAGAGCAAAATCCTGACTGCTGGAAAATGGAAATTCATAGATAAACACATTCCAAAAGGGAAGTAGGACTGTGGTAGTTCCGTTGCTCTTGCCAGAGGTAAAGTGTATTTGAAATTATTGATAAGTGAGAAGGGACTATCACCATGCAGTGGGATGGGCATACATGCTGGTGCTAATCCAAGAGAACCTTGTAATGTGTTCCTCCATAGCTAAGAGAAGATTGGGCTAGCAGTTGCTGAGACAGGTGAAGTTTGCCTCCTCCTCCTGTCTGTCTACTTGTTCCTTTTGTGAGGTAGGTTTGACTGCTGCTGTACTCTGCACTAGCCCATTTACTGAAAACAGCTTGGAGCAAATGTTCTCCCATTCTACCAAGATCTTTTGCTGCTACTTTGTACCTTACATAAAAACACTCACTCAGTTAAAGTATTTTGCCAGAGTATTATGTACTTTTTAAAAATGGAGGGAAACTAAATGCTTAGCTGCTACTGCAGCTTAGTGAAGGAGTGAGGGTCTACACAAAGTCCTCAAGTTTTGTAGAGGTTTATGATTGTATTAAACTTGGTTTGAGATTTTCAGTAAATTGAAGAATGTGTGGTGCCAACAGCTGGAAGAAGTCCTACCTGACAATTCCCCAAACATATTCTGTATTGTTCCTCCACTTCTCACTCTATTTGAAACTTGAATAGTACCAGTATTTGAGTTGATAGCAACTGTTATCTCTGAATTAATATATTAAGCATGTCAGATTTCAATTAGCTCTTCCTCTCCAGTGGTAATGTAGGAGATCTAGAGCAGCCACACATGTTGAAGACTGCCAATATGAAGTGTCAGTTCCTGAAAGTGTAGAGCCATTTAGTGACTGACAGCAGTTTTGAGGACTGGCTCTGAGAAGAGCATGTGATTGGCATATCTTCCATTTATAGTATGGGGAATGTTAATGGAGAAGACTGTATTCATGGTATTTATCGAGTGTGCTGGAACAATATCTTAAGAACTGTAGCTGTTACTTCCCAGTCTGGTTAATGGGTAATTAACACAGGCAAGAAGATAAAGAATAATTTTCCTTTATCATTATCCCCAGGACTGCTTATGAAGTAGATGGGACTATTTGGAAAATGAAAATAAGAAGTTGCTACTTTGTGCTGTTCATAAAAGGTACCTTGTATTAGCTTACACAGTATCACCAGAAAAAGTTTTCAAAAGTGTCTCCAATAATTAGAGCAACCAAGACTTAATTTTAAAATGAGCAGTGAAAGGGATCTGCCACTTCCAATAAAATTACCTTGTCAAGTAAATATATGATATTGTGCTTATTTATGCATTAATACTAGAAATACCAAAGCAAGAGTAATGTTCCTCCAAAGGGAGAGGAACTGACAGTTATTTGTTTGACCTAATACATTGCAAGATTTCAGTTACACTGAATAAAGGCCAGTGATATCTGCTACAGGGCTCATATAGAAACCTGTCCCAAGAGTGATATTTTGCTCAGGATATGACCTGGATTTAATTGCAGATCACTCATGGCACACTTACAGATATAGGTAAAGTAAAGAGCATTTGTTACAGTTATGTTCTGCGGAGTTATCTATCTGAACCTTAAGAATAAGCCAGACTAGAGTGAGTAGAGGTAGATATTTCTTAGAGAGCTGGAGCACTTTTTTGAAACTGAATATTCTCAGTAGGTTATGACAATTACTAGAGTGCCATATATAAAGGTCTACAATAGTTTTATTTCCAAAAACAGAACAACTAATAAATAAAAAAATACATTTAACTTACATTGAATGGCCATTATAATAGAAGTCTTTAGCACTTTGCAGCTTATCAATGAAGACGTCAAACAAAAAACACTGTGCCTTCCCTTTAAGTTCTATATGGGCACCTACCCCTAATATTTTACCTAGAAGACTGATTCAGCCCCACAGAATGTTTGGATCAATCTTAGGAGTAATGAAGGGACCTGCATTTGAACTTTTGCTATCACTCCCTTAGTCTCCCATACTACAAAAAGCAATGTTAAATATATAAATATTTTTCACCCCAGCCTGTTTCCTTTAAAATACGCTACCCAACACCACATTGTTGTTCAATATAACATAACATGTTAAGTATACTTTGATTTAAGATCAGCCATCATCAAACCACCAAGCTACTTTCCACTGCTGTTCAAGGGCAACATTGTCTTAATAAAGGTATTGTCTAAAGGTGGATTTTGGGTTTCTTTTTCATGGGCTGACACAGCTGTATTTTTTTAAATGATTTATGCTGATCTTTATCATGAGAGATTTCACATCTTAAGAAAAGACTCAGTATAGTGAATGCCATCATGCTTGGTGCCACTGCCCTAAGTTATAGGAGAGATTTGTGACCAGATTTTATCCTTGCTTTGAAAAGGTACATAACTGATTTAAATAAGCCATGTTACTTACTGAAGTGTGTTCGCCTGCTTTGGGAAATGAAAATGGTGAAGTTGCTATGTAGCAGCTTTCAGGAAGACTAATATTTAATGTGAACATAAGTTTTAGCATGCAAGGCATGTCTGGTTGGCAGAACAAGTTGCACAAGGACTGTTTAGCCAGAGTTGAGCATTAGGAAGCCACTTCAAAGCCATCAGACTTTACAGTCAGCCAGGTATCATCATCACATGCTATTCATTTAAGTTTTAAAGACATGTGTCATATAAATTCATCAGCAACAATTTTTTTATGAATGGAGTACTTCTGAGATTCTGTATTTCCTTTGGGTGACTGCAGAAAAATTCACCCACTTCCATGAGGCAACTAACTTGGCCACAGTAGTAGCAGATAACTTTTTTTTGTATTACTCTCAGGCTCAGACTTCTGCCCCCTTTCTTCCATGTTTACAGAAAATTAATATGTAACAGAGACCCAGCTCTGGTGCTTTCAGTTTGTAGTCTTTTCTTTTTCATCCTTTGGGATGAGGAGACTGGACCTTCCAGGAGAACTTGTAGCTCTCTTTATCACTTCCATCCACCTGTTGAGAGAACAGAACATAAGAGCTTAGCTACCTGCCAATTATTATTTGAACAAGTTACACAAAATTATTTTGGTGGGTATATTAACCCTTTCTACTATTTTTTTTTGGTACAATAAGCATTAATATTTTTCTGTGTTCATGATACAAGCAGAAGATTAAAGTAAGAATAATCTTTATATATACCAGGGAGGTCAATTGATACCCCTCTCTTTCACTGCTTAGTGGAAAGAATGTACCAGATCAATCCATTTTAAAATTCCCTCTCATTCTCTGTAAATATGACACAATTGTACTGTCTCAGCCAGCCCAAAAAGAACAGGTAAGTCAACAAACTGCCTATTAGTGAATTTGAACAGTAGCACATTGTATTTATGGTGCACTACCCTTCAGGTCTGGGGTATCAGTCAAATGTATCTTCCCAAGAATCTTAGGGCATAACTGACCACCAGGTGAAGATACTTAGTTCACATCCTTCTTCACCTACAAAGCACAGCCTTGTCAGTTGACTTTATCCTCAATGAGACCCAGTGTAAAACATGTTCTTTAGACTGGTTCTGTTGATGTCTGTCTGATAGAAAAATTAGCGAAATGCTGGAGTCCTACCAACCCCAGCTAGCATATTCAGTGGTAAGGAACTGCAGTCCAACAATATTCAGGGGGTTTTACTTTTACTAGAGAAGTGGCCAGTGGGGTCCCACGGGGTTCTGTACTGGGCCCAGTGCTATTCAATATCTTTATTAATGACTTGGATGACAGAATTGGGGGTATACTTATCAAATTTGCAGATGACACCAAATTAGGAGGAGTAGCCAATACTCCAGAAGACAGGATTGAAATTCAGAATGACCTGAATAGACTAGAAAGCTGGGCCAACGCTAACAAAATGAAATTCAATACGGAGAAATGTAAGGTACTGCACTTAGGACACAAAAATGAAATGCACAGATATAGGATGGGGACATCTGGCTGAATGAAACTACGTGTGAAAGGGATCTAGGAGTCCAAGTAGACCATAAGTTGAACATGAGTCAACAGTGCGGTGCAGCAGCTAAAAAGGCCATTTTAGGCTGCATCAATAGAAGTATAGCGTCTAGCTCAAGGGAAGTAATAGTGCCACTCTATTCTGCTTTGGTCAGGCCCCACCTGGAATACTGTGTCCAGTTCTGGGCACCACAATTCAAAAAGGATGTGGAGAAACTGGAGCGGGTCCAAAGGAGGGCAACTAAGATGGTGAAGGGTCTGGAAACCATGCCCTATGAGGAATGACTTAGAGAGCTGGGGATGTTTAGCCTGGAGAAGAGAAGGTTAAGAGGTGATATGATAGCCCTGTTTAAATATTTGAAGGGATGCCATATTGAAGAGGGAGCAAGCTTGTTTTCTGCTGCTGCAGAGACTAGAACGCGGAACAATGGATGCAAGCTGCAGGAAAAGAGATTCCACCTCAACATTAGGAGAAACTTCCTGACAGTAAGGGCTGTTCGATGGTGGAACACACTCCCTCGGAGTGTAGTGGAGTCTCCGTCTTTGGAAGTCTTTAAGCAGAGGCTGGATGGCCATCTGTCGGGGATGCTTTGACTGGGAGTTCCTGCATGGCAGGGGGTTGGACTGGACGGCCCTTGTGGTCTCTTCCAACTCTATGATTCTATGATTCTACTGCACCTGTATTATAACATAATTAACCCTGACAGCAGTGGGATAATCTGAAGACAGTAACGACCTATACACCATTGAAGAACTGTTCTCCATATCCTTTTCCCTTCCTACTTCTATTAGCAATATCAACCAATACTGCTCTTTGCATTTATCCTATATCTTCATGAAGATAAAGCTTGAACAGGATGCTTGTATTGCCTGTGAAAATAATGCCATTGGTTGGATTCTGTCTGGCTTGTGCAGCAGTTTCTTTGAGGGAAGATCTGAATGTAATGGTCTCTTACTGTAAAGATGCATTAATTCAGATTTACTCATGAAGAGACCTGTTGACATTTCCAAAAACGTTGAAGACATTGAGGCAGGAATATTTCTTCCTTAGTGTTTTTCAGAAATAAATGGACATTTTATCTTTATCAGTTCTAAGCTTATGGTACTACTTTAAAAACAAAATGCTTTATGTATATAACACATAAACTTGCACTGTTTGAAATAATTTTCTCCTGCTCCCCGCAATACTGCCTACTGAAAAAAACAAACAAATTTTGTACTCCATCTTTGCATACACCTGCCAGCAAATCATCCCTGATCCATCTGGGTTGTGAACAGCAATTTCTCATATGTGGAATACCGTTATTTGAACTATTTTTGTATAAAGTTTATGCATTAATTGGTCTGAGATAGATTTAGACATTATTTGAGTTCACCAGTTACTTTGTCCATCAGTGAATGTCCACAGAAAGCATACTTTTGCTCAAATTCTATAAAATTTTTAGTTGGTTAGCGGGTAGTGAACAGAATATTACCAAAATACAAATTGGGTCTATGTAGCACATTACCTCTCAAAGGTGTACTTGCTTTCAGCCCTGAAGAAATACACATGGGATTTAAACTGCAATTTGAAGACATAATCCTTCTGAATTCCATCTGCTTCCACAGGGATGCTGACTGCATAACCAAGAAGTGGCAAACTAGCCAATGGATAGTCATCCTGAGAACAGCAAAGTTTCTTGTTTATATTACCATTTAACAAATGTTTCTAAAGTTACAAATAAATACCACATACATTTAAAAAGTCTTCCTTCCATAACATCATTACATTGTTTTAAAATGATCCTGTATTACCAAATAAATACCATATATTTTCAACCAGCACGTATCTGTCAATCATAGAAAAGGAAACAGTTCTGTTAACACTTCATTGGGAAGCCTAGCTCATGCCACAAAAGAGAAAGCCTGTTTCTCTGGACAGATGCAATGTACTACTGGCAATTTGGTCCAATTAGGTGCCTTTAGAGAATTTGCTTTTACTCACCAGTTAAAGAAAGTATACTGTTCATACTATGATCAGCATTAGTTTTCTGTTGGTATGGCACTGGAAATATTTTCATACCTTAGGTGAAAATTACACTTGCCCCTTCTAGTTTGCCAAGGTGATATAAAGGACACTTATGTAAATTAAAGTAAGAGACAGAATGTACAGTAGGCCCTTGGTTAACGCGGGGGTTCCATTCCAGACCCCCCGGGGATAACAAAATCCGCGTTAAGTCCTCCAACACCACCAACAACAACAGGCCTTTCCCATAGTGGCAGTGGCAGCCGAGTTGTGGTGCTGGAGGCCTTGAAGCTTTCTGTCGCTGCTGCTCGCCGGTATTACCACTGCCGCCGCCGGAAAGGACTGGTGGTGGTGATCGCCACCCGGCCCTTCTGCAGTGGCGGTGAGCAGTAGCGACAGAGGCCTTCAAGGCTTCCAATGCCGGCACGCGGCCTTTTTTTTTTTTCCCAGCAGCGGTGGCAGCAAAGTAAGTTAGCAGGGAGGGAAGGGAGGGAGGCAGGGAGGGAAGGAAGGATTAGGAAGGAAGAAGGAAGGGAGGAGAGGGACTTTTGTCCCCAATGGTGGTGCATGAGCACCACCATTGGGGGACAATATGTCGGGCTTGCCATCCACTAAAATGGACTAAAATGATGAAAATCATGCCCTATTAGGAATGCCTTAGGGAGCTGGGGATGTTTAGCCTGGAGAAGGGAAGGTTAAGAGGTGATATGATAGCCCTGTTTAAATACTTGAAGGGATGTCACATTGAGGAAGGAGCAAGCTTGTTTTCAGCTGCTCCAGAGAACAGGACCCGGAATAATGGATGCAAGCTCCAGGAAAAGAGATTCCACCTCAACATTAGGAGGAAATTCCTGACAGTAAGGGCTGTTCGACAGTGGAACACACTCCCTCAGAGGGTGGTGGAGTCTCCTTCCTTGGAGGTCTTTAAGCAGAGGCTGGATGGCCATCTGTCGGGTATGCTTTGACTGGGAGTTCCTGTATAGCAGGGGGTTGGACTGGATGGCCCTTGTGGTCTCTTCCAACTCTGTGATTCTATGATTCTATGGATGCTCAAATCTGTGTATAAAGAGGGCCCACTGTATTCACAAGATATGTAAATACTAAGATGAGCCTAACTGCATCCCAAAGATTTTTTTACCTGGTGTGTTTTGTAGAAGAACAGGCAGAAGTTTGTGAAAACCACCCATAATTTCTGCCATCCGTTGCTATTTTTGAATTTCCTCAGTAGATATCCTGACAGCTGGTTCTACACGGCATAGAGAGAAATATGGTGTGAGTTGAGATCGTTATCCCTCATAGCTCAACGAACATCTATTGGTACTGCATATTTAAAAACAAATTGCTGTGGGGTGTGACTCTAAGTTGAGAAATGCCACATGGCACTTGCTGTTTCAAAGTGACTTTGCATGATTAGCTATTTTGTATTATACATGCACAAACTAGGCAGCTCTGGTGACAACATTCATCAATGTAATGTATATTTTGCTTTAAGAATGTCCCTTATTTCCTCCAGATATGCCTATGTGCCATGCAGAACATGAGTATGTTAGAAAAACCTTGTGAATAAATCTTTCCTACAGAATTAGTAATATATAGCAATATAAACCTAACTTTCCCTCTCCCAAGAAATGGCATCATTTCAAACAATTTAGTCTCTTTCTCAGCTCTTTGCGACTTTGTGCTCTCTCATGAAGCTTCCACAATCGAGTGTTCATCCAGCATTTTTGTTTTTTTTTTAAAATGACTGAATCCAGCAAAGCTACCTTGTCCATTGTAATTGTTATGTTTTCTAATAATTGGTTAAGTTTTCTTTTAATGCAGATTCACATCAATCCAGGTTTTTAAGAAAGAAAGAGGGTTGGGACAACAGTAAACTTGTCTCCAATCCAAGCAAGTACCTCTTTCCCAGTTTGTATACTCAAATAGCATTTTACTGTTTCAAATTGGGCTTATGGAAGTATTACACAAAAAATAAAATGTTATGCTTTATTTGGTCAAACAGTAAGACTAAAGCATTCTAATGTAATTCCTTGTCATAACCATTATTTATACTCCTTTTTCACAGAGTGATCCATTTCCATGTAACTACATACATTTGACATCTTCTTTTTGGTAAGGTACAGCAATTGTGGATTACTTCTTTGGTAAAATCACAGACCTCAATATACTTGCTAGTTAAATCCCCCACCTCATTTTGATTCAAGTGTGTCATCTAGTCCCCACAACATGGTAGCAATTAGCAACATGGAAAGTCTGAATTTGGTTAGTGAGACAAGACAACAAAAACAAGGCGAGAAAGAAAAATGTAGGGTCATAGAAGTAAGTGAGAATAAGGATCTCTGAAGAGCATTTAGCAATAATGTTACCCTGAACACCTGATAAACTAAAGCTTGAGCACAACTGAGAGTGTAGTCTGCTATGATTATAGGAAAAATTAAATTTAAAACATGTGAAAAATCTCTGGCTGTCCAGTATTTTTGAATGCTGTACTGCTTAAAGCTGCTGAGAGTTGCCATTCAAGAACATATGGATAATAACATCCCCACCTCTGATTTAAATGCTAGAACAGCAATATGTATTAAGGGATCTTTTTTTGGTTGTTCTTTTTTTGATACAACCCATTTTGTTGTATCAGATCCTTGTTTCTGCACACTAGAGCCACTGTGATGGTGATGACACAAGTAAAAAAGACATGGTTTACACCAGGGCTGAGCAAAGTGCAGCCCCCCCAGATATTGCTTAACTGGAAATTGCAACAGTCCTCGCTAACATAACTCAGGTGAGGAAGAGGTTCGTTTATACAGATCAACTTTAACAATACTGAGAATGGAAGAGGCAGCTTTACCTGAATCATGCACAGATAATCAGACAATGATAGGCTCTGATTCCGATACCAGCAAACATGGGTGATAGTGTTGGGCCGCTGGGTCTGGCCCAGCAAATAGCGAGGAGGAAGCTCTGGAGAAACAGCAAGGGAGTAGAAAACTGAGCAGAAAAAGAGCACAGGGCAGGAAAGAGAAAAAAGAGATTTAGAGAAAAAAGGACAGTAGCTTTGAAAAGGTTAAAAGAAATACCATGGGGAAAAACCAATAGCAGTGACAAAAAGACATGTAGATGTCATAAAATCCAGGGTTTGTAAGTCCTAAGATCATCAATGGAAGGGATCACAGAGCTTGGGGAAGAAAATATTAAGATTATTATTAATTTTTTACTTTAGGTAGGGGTCATTACACGGGAATTAGTCACAGGCAAGAACACAAATGTTTGACTTCACAGCCCAAAGCCAATTTCCTCTATTAGCTTTCTTGTCTTAAAATGGCAGTCACGGATATCAAGGTGATCTAACTGTTAAGAACTCCAGATAATTAAAAGCTTTACAGTCCAAACATAAGCGACAGAATAGACAATTAATGTGCAGAAATGATGCAGAAATGGAGCAATGGCATTTCTCCAGGGGAGAAATTTGGCATCTTGGGCACTAAAAGATTTTGGAATTGTTCTTTCTCAACCATATTTTTTCAAACCCTCTAGCTGAGAAAAATGATGGAAACATGTAGATAACACACAAAGAATATGTTCAGACATCTTGTAGACACTCATTCATTTGCTCTCTCTCACACAGCCAGTGAAATCAGTGAAATGAATGATAAAGATGGGGGTGAAAACCGCACAGATGTATATAGTGCAGAGAAACCAGCAACCAAGACAGACAGAGTGGCAAGTGAAAGTGATGTGTGCTCTGCTGCTGGGTACCTCGACGGCCACACTGTGATCAGTCATGGAGACACTGGTGTTGCGGTACCAGCAGACATGCATGGTAGTGTTGGCACGGTGGTGGCTCTGTCTGTCCAGGGAGCTACGAGAAGAATGTATGTCCTCTTCGGACTCCTGTTCTAGAGAAACCTCATCTGAGGATCCTGAGGGAGGAGAAGGGAGCAGACATTTAACAGACTGTGGTACATCAACAGTGCTGGTGGCATGGATCCTTCAAGGATATGAGCACCTTCCTCTCAAAAATGGAAAGAGCATGCATAGGTTATTCTACCCTTGGCAGCCATAGGCCACACATTGTGGAAATTCTATGGATACAGTGTTTCACAACCACTACAGTTAGCCCTCACTTGTCTGACAGGTTAGGGACCGCAAGACTGATAGAAAGTGGGATGGGTTGAAAAGTTTTTTTAGCCTGCATTTTGGCTCCTGAAAAATGTAACATACCATATATCACTTTTGAATGCATGCAAACGCTAAATTAACATACTATATAAATTAAATAAATTGACACAGTATATTTCTTGGTTGCAGGGGTCAGTCTAAATGACCCTTATATTTGTTTCCTGCAAGGATCAAACTAAGTAACTCTTAGATTTCTTTCCTAAAGGGGTCAGACTAGATGACTGTCAAAGGTAAAGGGAAGAGGGAAACCCTGCTCTTGCTGTGGGGGAAAACAGGGCTCACCCCATCCCCATGTAGCTCCCAGGACCTTAGTCATGACACACTCCTACACAAAGGCCCCCAGAGGAAGAAGCTGGCAGGCTAGTGGAGGGGCAGGCAGAAGGAAGGCAAAGTAAAAGGACCCATGCTGTTTGCTCCCAGCCACTTTCCTGCCTTCCTGACCTGCCCTCCTTCAACACAACAGGGCTGGAGGAGAAAGGGGAGAACAGGAGAATGGGTGAGCAGTCCACAGGGAGAACTGAGGAAAGCCCATTCTTTCCACACTAACAAATTAAATTACACAAACAAGTCTCATTAATTCAAGGAGAGGCTGTAGGCAACTGATGATTACTTGTCTGCAGTTTGACACTCTTGAAAGAGCAAGGTGTCAAATACCAAGGCATCAAAAATCAGGGGATGCTTGTACACAACTACTGTATAATGTTTCTGTCTGGAATCATCTCACCTAGATCTGCTTTGTAGTGAGGGAAGGCGAAACTAGGAAATATTTTTGACTTGCGGAGCCCTTTTTAGAATCACTTTCTATGGCGAAGCCCCTAAGAGGCCTACCCTATCTCTTAATGGTGTTTAGTAGTAGAGTTACTTTTTGTTTCTTATTCTTTAATTTAATTCAATTTTTATTTCTTTCATTTTCCTGGAGTGGCTGCAGAGAACCTGGGAAGTGCACACGAAGCCATAAGGGCTCCTCAGAGCACATGTTGGGTAACACTGCTTTAGGGTGTTCTAAGGGACATATGGCAGAGAACAATGCCAGAAATACAGGAAGCCACTCAGGAGAACACAGAACCTGAAATTTTATTTAACGGCTTCCCTAGATATGAATGTGAGCAGTAGTTTACAGGGATGGATATTTTCCAATGATGTAAAAAGGAGAAAAGGAAGATCATACAATGCAAAATTTATTACTATTACTTTAATTGCTGAAGTTTCTTATTTGCCAGACCTGAAATATCTAGACCATCAGAGAAGGTATGGAAGTTTATGAAGCCAGAATACTGATAAGACTATATAATCAGTACTTTTTCCTTCCCAATACAACATGCAGCATGCACAATTAACCAAGAGTCACAAATCAGAAGTGACAGAGGCTACTTACTGTTAGAACGATTACAGAGAGAATTTTCCAGAAACATATCTGATTTCTCTGTGATTTTCTTTGCCATTTCAATTGCCATGTTCAGATCTTCCATCCACTTCCCCATTTCCAGGCGAGTGCTAAAAGACCAACAGTAATTATAATGCTTCCACAGCTATGTGTCATTTATGGGGCAAGGAAAACACTGCTTGGCATATTCAAACCAATTTCATGAATTTTCATCAATCCCATATATAGTTATTTTTTTGTTTGATGCTACTATGATGGCTCTATCATAAGGAATCCATAGATTTATTGCTAGATTAAGTTTTATTAATTTTTAAAACAAACATTCTGGGCCATTTTTGACAGTTTATTTGGGGTTAAATACCATCTATACATCATCATATACAGGCTTTCTTTTAAATCACTGCACAAAATAAATTTTATGTCTCTGGAACATATTTTCCCCCATACATCCATATGGATATTATGCCCAAAAATTTGGGCCAACCTTATCATGTACTCTTTTACAGGCTCATCTTTTGTATCTAAGTTCAGAAGCCATTTATACACTTTTAAAATTATATGATCATTGTCTTTACACAACTCTACATAAAATTCATTTTCTCTAACCTCTATGGTTGCATTTCTCTTGCCATGATTAAATCTTTCCTTAATTTGCATGTAAAGCAAAACTAATAAGATCTTTGCCTTCCTTAAGAATATTTTTCTAGATTTAAGCTTCTAGATATCTTGGTCAAAATACAAAAAAACCATCATGGTGCAACCATCCCTGATTTTTAACCCATTCTCTCCTTTAAAATAAAAAGGGTACCTTCAAATCTTAGGAAAAAGTCAGTTTATACTTATACCAAACTTGTAGAAGAGCCTTTCTATTCCAATGATTTTTAATTTCAGCATGTGTCTTATCTTTATGGGTAATGCACTGATTTGGCCGGGAAAGGGTCTGGTTTGATGCACGCACCCTTCCTGGGCTTTTTCCTCCCAGGAGAATAGCCCAGGAGGAGGAGGGGGAGGAGGAGTGCACATGCACATGGTGGCTTAACTTCATGAGTAATCAAAACCACAAACGTCAAAGCTGCGAATGCAGAGGGACAACTGTATATTTTTTAAAAAGTTCTAGGTAGTCTCCTTTGATCTTCCTAAATACCTTTACAAACAACCCATTCCAATCACCCATGCTAGTTAGATTTTGTAAATGTAGTTCAGATGCTTTTCTTAATACATTTTCATAGAATATTGATTCCTTATTATCCAGGAATCCAGGGGTTTATAATTTAGTGAGGTAATTACTATTCTTGTCTGGAGAGCTCTAGTGCACTCCCCTGAACTATTTTTCCCAAAATATACTGAGAACATAGCATGAGGATTAAATCAAGGTATCTTGGGAAGCAAAGTTCAAGAAGAACTGACATAACTGTGTAGTAAGGTATCCTAAAGTCTGCAATCAAATTCAGCAGTGTGGTAAGTGCAGAAGCTTGTTTCACCATTTGTATATTCCATATAAATACAAATTTTATAAAACTATGTAACAGTGCAGAAACATCTGCTATTATTCTTGAGATCTGAAGCCCTATGAGGATGATAGGAAACAGCATGCTAGTATGCAATGACACACCTTAACAATAAAATTGCATGGTGCCACTGTCTTTCCCTGATCTTGGGAGCCATGCAACAGATTAATCATGTGAAAGGAAAGAAGGAAAACAGAAGCCTAATGGGTACAGACTCCGAAGTGAATCCTCTCCAGCTCTCTCTCTCTGCTTAGCTTGAAGCAGAGGTGGCATGATGCATGTGTGATGATACTGACAGATTTTACCACCCTGCTTCACTCACACCTTTTTCATCACGGAGGGGTCAGAAACTGCTTACCTTGCTGCCACCACTATAGTCTTCTGAGCTGAATAGATTGTAAAGCAATGAGGTACAGACCATTCATTTTCGCTCTCTTCCACCTGCAACAAGAGAAACTTGCTTCATCATTCAATGAGCAATAGTATAAATATCTATACTTGTGAGCAGCAAGTAATAGCCTGACAACAGTGACAAATCTGCACATCAGCTACTTTTAAAAGCACTGGCAATCCACATCTAATTAGCCTCTAGTGGAAAAACTATCAGCTACAATTACATTGCCACTTTAATAGGTGGTAAACAGGGTAGCCATTGTGTGCATTAGCTTATTACTCACCGGAGGATCCAGCACTATCAGCTGAAAAAGTAAACACATACACACAAAAATTCATTAAGAGGTGAGAGTACATGAAATGTTTTGGGTGGAAGCAATATCAATTAACACATTCAGCTGGCCTTGGAAATACCACCAACTTGTCAAGACTTGTCAGGTACTCTGATGCCAGACAACTGAGCGTGTTTGCTTTTCCAGCTATCTTTAACACATGTAATTATGCATATAAACATCCAAAGAAAAACTTCAGTGCCACCACCAGCAAAAGTCACTTGAAAGTTTAATACAAATGAAAGTTGAAGTTAAGATGTTTATTTCATTATGTTAATATTTGGCTGCTGTACACTTACCAGCATTCCATGCAGAGGAAGATGGCCATGAATTTTGAACTGATTTGTTCCTGTCACTCCTTTGCTTGTGTAGAGCAACATATCTGAAAACTGAGGCAGGAAAGATTGTCAAATTCAAGTTTACAACACTTTAGAAATATTCACAAATAACCTCTCCCATCATTGTCACTTTATTTGTATACTGCTTTCCCATCTACAATGAGATCAAAATATTCCATAACTTTCAGTGACAAAAACAATCAAGAAATACATACATCATCATTCACTATTTGTACCATTCATTGCCTTAAAAACAACATTTGTTTAGCTGCCCCTCAAGCCATCTGCATTATTTCTTTAATGTAACTCAGCATTAATACGGCTTTTCAAAATCAACCCCACTTCCCTACGGTAATACAGGATTTTATAAATTATTATAATGATTTCTCACTACAATACTACTAGGTTACAAAATGATTTTAAAGCAATATAGAATTCATATATAGTCCCCTCCCCCATATGTGGGTTTGACATTTGCAGTTTTGGTTACTTGCAAATGTTAAACCCCAAACCCCTCCCACCCTGGAAAGGCTTGAGAGACACTTCTCTCAAGCCTTTCCACGGTAGGAGGAGGCAGAGGAAGGGAGCACTCTATTCCCCGAGCCCCTCCTGCCCTGGAAGTGGCTGCTGTGGGGGGGGAGAGTGGGTGGGTTATTCATGGTTTTTCCACATTCACAGGGGTCTTGTTCCCCTAACTCCCACAAATGTGGAGTGCTGTCTGTACAGTCATGAAGAGCCCTTCTGAACCAAAAAGAAATACTTGCATTTTTTGGTTCATAATTAAAAAGACGGTGTCTAAAATAGCTGGCAGTAATTACTTTGTTAAGGTCTCCAAAATGGTTTCCCAGGAAGTCACCCATTCATTTTTAATTGTCCACATCAGAAAATAGCTCACATTATATTCCAGAGAATATCTTTGTATAAAACAACAGGAGGTTCACATAAACAACCCTGTCCACATAAGCACAGTGTAGGAGAGGATCTACAGGAAGCTGACTTTTAGAAATACCAGCCCTCACTCTACATGAACCACAGTCTTGAACAAAGATCAAACTCACCAGAAAGAACATCCTCTGCTGTAGCCCCTTTTTTGTTAACTTGTATAAGCAACCTTCGCGAATAAATTCCTGTAGAAAAATGATATTTTCTTTTCTCAGAGCACTTTTTAAAATTTGCTTCTATAATGCCTTTTTTCAGGGCAACTTACAAGGAAAATCAGATTTGGTGGCTCTTTGGTCTCCTAAAAATTATAGTACCCTCCAGCTGTTTCCATCCCCATTCTCAGTCCAAAGTAATACTATGGCTAAGATTTTATTTGATTTGTACTGAAGAGCATAGATCTCAACCACATTACCTACACCAGACAGCTCCTGGGCAAAGTTCCTTCCCATCTACTAAATGGTTGTTGTTGTGTTCTGCATCTACAGAAGGAAACACTACTGTAGCCTTCCAGGGTATCCCTTCCTCCCTGGTGTAAAATGGCACATGGATGGCATCCATGCAGCCAATGAGTGGCTGAAGCAGCTCTGCCCAGGAACCATTTGGTTTCCCTTGCACACATAGGGTAAACAACTGCACAAGGATATGCAGGATTTCTCCTTCTGCAACACTTTAAAAAATATTTGCCTTGGCATAGCTAGTGGTTATACCAGCGTAAGTCAGTGAAATAATCCTGGCCTATGATACAGAATTAAACAGATTCATGATGTAAGTGGGTCTGTTTGAGATTTAGTTTAAAAATCCAGTATGCTTTTATAGGGAGCATATAACTCCCTTGTTAAAACAGTTTCATTGGCTACCAGTTCATTTTTGGGCACAATTCAAAATGCTGGTCAGGACCTATAAAGCCCTATATGGCTCAAGTCCAGACTATCTGAAAGAGTGTATCTCCCCACGGGAACCCCATACGAGTCCTAATATCTACAGGTGAAGGCTTTCTCAGTTCTACCACCATAAAAGGTTTGCTTGGTGAGGACACAAAAGATAGATTTCTTAGTGGCTGCTCCCATCCTCTGGAACTCCCTTCTGTGGGGGGTTAGGCTGGCCCAATCTTTGCTTTCCTTTCACTGGCAGGCAAAACTCCTCTTATTGAGGTGTTTTATTTTTCTTTTATAACTTTTGTGTGTTTTTAAAATAATATTATACTGTTTTATGTAGTGATTTTAAAATTTTATGTGATGGTTAACATTTTATATGAAACTTTTTAAATTGACTGTCTGGGAGCCACTTTGGGTCGCACTCTGGGAGAAAGGCAGCTTAGAAATAAATGAATATGCCAACAGAATTTGGTTATTTGACATTGCTGGGCTTTAGCGAGCTGGCTACTGAATGACTTCTTTATTACTACCAAGGATAAGTAGGTACATCATAGATTATGTGACTTCTGTTTTCTTTACTGATGTAGCATAGAACTGGGAGTGCTGTGAATATATCCATAAGGAAATATGTACTAAGATTCCCTCTATGAAGAAAGACTGCACAATATTGTGTTGATTCTTGTCACCTGTGTGATTGAAAATAATGAAACAATAAAATAAGAGCCCTTCAAAGAACCATTTTCTTTGTGGTTTCTAAAGATTTCACTTTACAATCTATGCTAGCAATATATATATGCATGTTTCAAAGATGAAATATATTTTGGCAGGAGGTGTACAGTCTTTGCTAGCCCTAGAGTAAAGCAATAAAACCTGTAAAGCCATCATCCTATACTGTAATTAAACAAACAAAACAAATAATAGAAAAGTTCATAAATGTTGTTTAAAACACAGAAGGTTTAAATCTAAACTGAAAAAGAACTGCTTACTCTGCCAGCTGCTACAAGGTTATCAATGCCAAGCAGGTCATGTTGTAATTCTGTCAGCTTCTGGAAATTTTCCAAGCGGATCAGGCTGTTTTGAAGATGTGATGTCATTTCTGTGATTTCCTTCAGTGCATCTGCAGAAAAGAATTACAAAAAAGAACAACACACAAATCCAACAGATCAGAGTAGCACTGGCAAAACTACAGACCTTAGTTTACTACCACTTCAAATATTACATAAATGTTAAAACAGTTCAGACATAATCCTGAATTAAAGTAACACCCGATTATAAAAAATATGAGGAAACAGCTGAGAAACCAAATTCGAATTGGAGCTGTGATTTTTTTTATTACTCGATAATTACCACTTGGATATTCAAAATTAGTTTCCAGGTTAACTAACATTTCAGCAGAAGCCTCAGATGGCAAAATCCCAGTGCACTGGCTCTCTCTTCCCTTCTGACAGCTAAAATGCAGTATCTTGAAATCCAAAATAAATAAAATAAAATAAATCTAGGGGTAGCTGTGTTGCCCATATAGCAAATCCAATAACATCCAAACAATGATACTTTATTGGAACAACCAAAATGCACAAATGTTGCAAGCTTTCAAAATCACACTGGTTTCTTCATCAGGCAAACACATCTGATGTGTCTGCCTCCAACAAAGATAAAGCAGTTTTTTCTAATATTGGCACTGATTGGCATGCTTTAATGCTGCACCACCTAAAGTTTTCCTGATACAAAACATGAAGACTTCTTGAGAAACTCAGTGTTTTCTACCTACATAGGAGTCTGTGGTTTCACAAAGGGAGGAGACAAGCTTGATTCCAAGGAAACATCTTTGAATTGCAAACAGACAATACATTTCCTTAATTTTAAAAATCTACCAGTGACTACATGGTCAAAGGGGGAGGTGCAAGTCTGCAGACAGCCCTCTGTACCATCTGAAGTAGGACCAGAAACAACCTACAGGCCTATGACTAACATCTTCAACTTCTTTCTTCTGTTTGCCTAACGGAGAAGCCAGTGTGACTTTGAAAGCTTGTAACAAGTAATTGTGCATTTTGGCTGGTCTAATAAAGGTATGATTGTTTGGATGTTATTGAATTTACAATAAAAAGGCATTCAGCATGAATTCACACTTATTTATAACTTAGTGACAGCTGTCATTAAAGATCAAATTCAAAAGTCAATACTTTCCAATGAAAGCTGCTCATGTGTTTGATCACTCGAGCAATGATCCACTGAGTGAAGTACATGAATGTGTAAATCTGCCACAGCTAAATGTCACTCTGATCAAAGAATGCAGCACCAAATTTAAAAAAAAATAAGCTCAAGCAATTTTATAGCTGAAACTTTAGCTATTAAGTCACAGTTTTGAGGTCCTGAGACAAATTCCAGCAACCTAATAATTTGTAACAGGAAACTTTATAATTCTGTTTTAGTTACTTATGAAAGCCTAGAGGCCAAAAAAAAAAAAAATCTTATGAAATAGTTTCATTATGTATGCTATTCCCACCAAGGCACCTCAAGTGCTGGCAACCAGCAACAGAAAATGAGAAGGTAAAAATGTCAGCTAAAGGCTTTGCGACTATTTGCTTGATCCATCACTCACTTCTGCAGTCTGCATAGTCCCGGTGATCTGGCGTGTAGTGTTTGCAAAGTCTCCCCAGGATCAGTTTGTAGTGCATTAACCTCTGAATGGGTTTGAGTAGGAAAGTGTTGAGTGGCAAATAACAAACTTTCTGGAGTTCGAACTCCTTATAAACCATTTCCAGTTTCTTAATGCGCTTAGTTGCTTTCTCTAATTCTGTTAAGACTTCATCATGCTTCTGCAAGTAGCTGGTAAACTCCTATGGGAATCACAGAAGATATGTTCATGAGCAGACATAATATTTTCCACACATTCTTGTTTAACATTTTACACAGTTTTCTAAGGAGATAAAGCTGTTGATCCAATCTTAGGTTATCTGTGAAACTGGAGCAATTTCTGAGGGGAAAAGGTTCAATTCTAACAGTAACAGAAACTCCTTTACCAGCCAGGCTTGGCTTACATTATAATAAAAATGTGTTTGTGTGTATGTGCATGCGAGTATGTGTGTATGTGTTTAATCACTGCCTAAGCTGACCCTTACAAGGGATATTCTAATTCCCATCCATACCCAATCAGAGATGCAAAGAATCACAGAACAGTCTTGGTGCCCCCAAAGATAAACCAGGGAGAGGGCTAGGAAGAAAAGATAAAGTGGGTAGAAGGATCCCAGATGAAAAATAAAAGCAACATGGGAGTTGATCTATCAAAGTCCTTCTTTGCTTTTGTTTTTTAAATATTTCAACCTGCAGCCATGTATATATGTAATACATATATGGCAATGGTTAGGATTTGCACACAACAAATCTCAGACTGTTTTTTGTGACTTGAGAACTCAAGAGATACATAGAATCCTAGAAGAGACCACAAGGACCATCCAGTCCAACCCCTGCCATTGATGACATATAAATGTGAAGATTAACACTGTTAATCTTCAGATAAAATACTTCAGATAAAAATGTTAGGTGTATATTAGTGAAATACTGAAAATGGAAGTGCATGCAGGTTCACAGGAGTTATATTTCCGTACCTTTAGCGTATGCATGTTTTTCAGCATGACATCACCAATCCGTTGATAATCTCCTTTTGCAGAAGCACTGGAACGTCCCTCCCTTAAATTGAGAGTGAAAAGTTAGGCTGTATAGAAAACTGACCCATAAAAATTATTCTCCAGAGACAGAACCCCACCAAAAGCTGTTTTCCAGAAAGCAAAGGTTACCAAAGTGTGCAAAGGTTACCGAAGTGTGGTAAACCAGAACTGTTTTTTTTTTTTTAAAGTCTTACCATGACCAAGCATGTTGGTGCATCCTTATAGAAAGGCAGATCAAAGAATAGGAATTAAGCCTGTGCTGGATGTGGTTACACTCCCCCTGAAAATGCAGGTCACCAGCTTGGATGTGCTCTTGGACTCAACTCTGCACCTGGAAGCTCAGGTTTCAGTGGAGACTAGGAGTGCATTTACAGAGTTAAAGTTTGTGTGCCAGTTGTGCTTGTTCTATGAGATGTCAGATCTGTCCATAATGACGCATACCCAGTTGGATTACTGTAACAGGCTCTACATGGGGTTGCTTTTGAAGAGTGTTCAAAATTTCAATTGATCCAAAGAGCTGCAGTCAGATTGCTAACTGGAGCTGGCTACAGGGAACATACAGCTCCCTTGCTGCAACATTGTCACTGGCTGTCAGTCGATTTCCAGGCACAGTTCAAAGTTCTAGATTTGACTGATATGGCTCAGCTTCAGGTTATTTGAAGGACCATCTTCTCCCTTATGAACCAGCATACGTACTGAGATTTTCCCCTCTTTCTCATCACTCTCACAGGTACAACTAATGGAAACATGAGAGAGGAGGGCCTTCTCAGTGGCTGCTCCCAGGTTCTGGGAGAGCTTACACTGGCACGCCCCCCCCCTTTTTTTCTTTTCACATACAAGTAAAGGCTTTTCTGTTTAGACAGGCATTTGATTAATTACTTTATAAGGCCTATCTTACCTAAACATTGAGCGGGATCTTGCTAATTGTTGTGCTGGTTGTTGGAGGTGAAGAGGCATCAATGCTTGTATTTAATAATCACAGACAGAAGGAGCATTAAAATGCATCCCTGGCTTTTAGTTTTCATTGCTCTGTTTTTTTTATCTATTATGGGAAGTATCACACTATATTGTTATAACCCTATTATTCCATTTTTTACTTTTATGGCTGCTCCAGTGGAATTCTGGAGTTTGTAGTTTAGTGAGGCCTAAGAAATCTCAGGATTCCCCAGGAGGAATAATAGCACTATAACAGTGATATTCAGTTATGTGTTCAGGCCTTTTCTGCTTCCTGTCTGATGACAACAGTAAGGGGTTCTTACAGAGTTAGGGGCTCAACAGACGGGCAGCTCAATGCCACCCCTTTCAACCCTGGAAGCAGGCCATAGCAACCACATGCTGCGGCCTGCACACGAAGCAAAAAGAAGCCCTGAAAATGGCTTCTTTTTGTGCCATAGAAGGGGTGCCATAACCACCATGGTGTGGTGTTATGATGCCCTTTGTGCACAGTGCTGTTTGGACACTGCGCACAAGTGTTGTCATCGTGGCATGCCCTATGTAAATAGATAACTATCACCGCGCCAAAGTTGTGATAGTCACCAAGATGACTATCACTGCGCCAAAGTTGTGGAATGACCTGCCGGAAGAGATCCGCCATATTTCCACTCTTACAGCCTTCAAAAAGGCCCTTAAGACGGATCTCTTCCAGCAGGCCGTCCCAACCTAGCTAATATAATCTAGCTTTCTCCTCCTGTGGATATTTATGAATATGACCCTAATTTTGTGAGGTGTGTCTCTCCACCTGACAAACTGTTTTTAGGTTTACTTATTCTGTATTTTTAAATTGTCTTTAATTTGATTGTTTAATTGTAGTTTTAATATTGGGGAGGGGGTTAGGAAGGGATTAATCTGTATTTTATTGTATTTTTAATGCATTTTTATTGTTGTAACCCATCCGGATTCCTAGTGATTGGGAAGGCTATAAATAAATCATAAATTATTATTATTAAGATGGCACCTTGGCAGAGGAAAAAGAGCTTGGAGTATGTGAACGCTCAGCCCTTCTTCATCCCTAGTACGCAGTCAAGCTAGCACAAAGTACCGGTCTGTACTGCCTCTTAAGTCTTACAACCCTTTGTTTGGAAGGGAGCATCCATGAAGCTTCTGCCTAGGATGGCTTACACCCCACATGAGAGTCAGCTTTTAGTGGCTCGTCTACTAAAATATAAATCTTTTTTTGTCTATCTACTTTTCTATCACAGATGGATTTTCTGTAACAATAAATATAAGTTTTAGTTTTTAACCTTACCATAGCAACCTGCATATTTCTAACCTGTTTTCTGTCACAAGTTCACATGTACTACGATGTACTCTGCTTAATAAAGTATCCCAACACTGGTGTGCGTGTTTAATTATGTATGTTTCAACCTGGTTTTAATACCTTTTATTGTTTAATTTCCTTTTAACTTTTGTATCTTCTGAACTTTTAATGATCTATTTTGAATTTGTTGTAAACCACTTTGAGTCTGAAACTGGGAAAAAGGTGAGATAGAAATTAATAATAATATAATAATAGGGATTACTCTCACTGGGTTCCTCTACCCAGAACTGTCCAAATAATCTGGGGACTCTCCATCCATGGTTTGCTTAGCATGATGTCCAGATCTGGATCCCTGTCATCTTCTTCAAACCAGAGAAACAAGGCAAAGTTTTGGGTATGAACAGTTGCCACTGGCAAGAGGATCCTAGCAGTAATCTAGAAGAATGCACTAGCATACTTGCACACTCATAGGAAGCCAGATTATTATTCTTTTAATCCTGGTTTGTTATAACATTCAAATAAGCCCAGTAACAATGGCTTGGATTGAGTTGAGAACATCCATTAATGTTGTTAGAGGATCTAGTTAGCCCTTCCCTAACCTTCGTGTTTCCTCAAGATCTGCTGCAGAAGACTGGGAAGCCCTCCACAGCTGAGTTTTGAATGGTACAAGGTTGGGGCAAGGAAAGGAAAAGAATATTTCGTTTGAGGGCATGTGAGTTAGGAGGCATGCTGATGTACAAATCTTCTATATGCAAAAAAAATCTCGAGTATTTATTTGGCTGATAAAGTGCAATTTTAAGTTACGCTGCATGAGTGATAGGAAGTTTCATCAGCTAACAAGAGAATGTCATGAATCAAAGGTTCACAATGGACCTTATCAAACGTTGGAAATTGGAAGTATAGCAATTTGAATGTAATCATGGGGTTTAATGTTATTGCAAATTAAAGTATCTCACGCAATTTCGGGCAAAAGGGAGGTCATTCCAAATGCAATCATGGGTTTTACGTTATTGTGAATTAAAGCATCTCACACAATTTTGGGCAATAGGGGGTCATTTTCGGGTAATGGGAAGTCATTCTGAACACATTCCAAACGCAATGGGAATTCACATGAATTCGCTAAACTAGCAAATTCACGTGAATTCGAATTGGCTCCAATTGGTTCCATTCGCAATAAAGAGAAATTCCGCCCATCTGATAAGGTCTTATGTTGTAAAAACTCACCAGAGCGCTACACGCTGCTCAAGCTCTTTCAGAAAACCACTGTGAAACTCATAGATGGGGTCTATGTTAGAGAAGAACAAGGACATGAGGCCTTCTGGCATGGCATTCTCCTTAACAACTGCACTGCGGAACCACTGCAGAGGAAAAAAAAGTAATATGAAAAACAGGAAATAAAGCTTCCTATTCCTACTATAAGCAACTTGAAAACTATCAAAACCCAGAAAACTGGTGGAGGACATTTAAAACAAATTGAAACAAAGCCTTTGTCATCAGATACATTCATTAGATGAGATTGCATAAGAGGTTGTTTACAATTATGCCAACTTTGAAATTTCTATTTATAACATTTATCCAAAGGCTAAGAGAATGCAACAATGTGTATCTCTGACCCTTAATTTTTTTCTATGAGAAGGTCACTACCATTTCCATTTTATAGACAGGAAATAGAATGAGTCATTCAACCAGGTTCTACTGGCATGGATTTGGGATTAATAAAAACAAGATCCACACACACACACACTTCAGAAACCTAAACTCAGCCGATTCCATTCTTCATGCAAATTGTTGAACAAGCAAAGGAACACAGATAAGCAGCGCTTCTTCTGAAAATTAAACTGGGAAATTATGGCCAATGTCTGACAAATCTGAATATGAACTGGATGCTTCTGCATACTGACTTGTTTAGAAGCCACTCACTATGGCTTCCCATTCTGGATGTGCAAGGAAACTATGTTTAATTGCAATTCTTGGCTCTTTTGCTTATCTGAACAAAAGGAAGAATGAAACTGCTACATTTGGGTGCCTATCTTGGCTTATTAAGCTAAGGTCTTAACCGTCTAAATGGGGCCCACATAAGAAATAGCTTGCCATATCCAGCCACGCAAAAGATCTGGGTTCAGGGTCTTTCAAGAGTTTGTTTATTGCAAATTTTAAAGCAAACACTAGGGACTATAATTTGGAATGGGAACACAATGCTGAAGAAAGAGGGAGCTCAGTCATATTCACTAACACTGTTTCCCCAGTTTAAATCCTTCCCTGTAGGTGAACAAAAGTGTGGATTAATTCTCCTCTATAACACACATAGACTTGATATGTTGCTCTCAATGAAAAAAAACACACAGAGTTCTAGACCAATATAAAATCTGACCCTAAAAACAACAAATGTTTTTGATTATCAATAGACTTAATAGAATTCCAAAAGATGAGTTTACTCAAAAAAGGAACAGTGTACGATTAAGAATGAAGTAGCCAGCTCATGAAATATATCTGCAAGGCTACCTTAAGAGAACCATATGTTATTGATATATTTTGAAAGTATGCAAAATTCATAGGTCTTTCTTTCAAATGAAAATATAGGTGCCAAATAATCATTAGGCGGAGAGGAACCTTGATATGAGATTATTAGCCATGTTTGCAGTAGCAAATGATGAGAGATTTTAAGTGAAAGTGACCATCAAAACAAAACCATTAAAACAAAATAAAAGCTGCTGGGAAAATGAAGGGGAAAACTCAAGAAGAAAGAGGAAATGTTGATCTCCTTCAAGCAAGTGAAAAGCATGGGATTACATTGAAACACGGCTAATTAAGGCAAAGACTTGTAAACTGATTAAGACAACCTTTTGGGAGAACAAGAGGCCATAGCAGTTTTAATTTACTTACTACAGTTAGTACTTCTAGGTCCTTCAAATAAGTTCGTTCAGTAGCAAGAATTTCTTTTGCAATGAAATATGCTTTGTCTGTTGGATATCTCTACAAGATACAAGCAAATCCCAAATAAATGAAACAGAAAATGTTTCTTATTAACAATGAACTTGGCTAAGCTACAGTAAGACTCCTTGAAATGTTCAGATGTAGCAATACAGCAGACAACTGAAACCATGACCTCCTGCTGTGAATGGCTTTAAATTGTTTTTTTGTTTTAAACAGCAAAATTCTGAAGCATCTATGCTTCAGAATTAAACTTTAATCTGAGCTGCATACAGGAGTTACTAAACCACATTTTGGTTCTGATCCATATCTAATTTTTTGTAGTAAAGTGTTTCCTGTGTCCAACTATCATTGTCATAAACCTATTTCTGGGGGAGTCTGGAGAGGTTGAGGGCCAGAAAAAACAATGGTGGTGGTGGGGGACTGTCTGGATATGATTTTGCAAAGTCATGTTGCTTTGAATGGCTTCCATTTTAAAAAACAAAACACAGACCATGCAGAAACAGGAATAACATGAACACTGGAAGCCACAAAGTGGGGTTTCCCTCAATACACACTGATTTTTCAATAAGATACCAGACCACAGTCCTGCAATGCAGGGTTTGGCTCCAGGACCCTCCTCCGTGGATAACAAAATCTCTGGATGCTCAAGCCCCATTAAACAATATTTGCACAACAAAATGATGTCCCATATATAAAATGGAAAATCAAGGTTTGCTATTTGGAATATTTTCAAGCAGTGTATGCTCAAATCCACGGATAAAAAAATCTGAGGATAAGGAGGGCCAACTGTATATTATTTTTAACAGAAAATATATCTGCATAAAAGTCAAATTATTTTAAATTCTCAGTTCATGGTTATGGAAAATGTGCTAAAAAGCCAACCTGAAAGCTTTCTGTATATTATGTTAAAATAGGACTGCAAGCATTTCTAATTCGGGGGGTTGGGGGTGGGACAGACTCTTAGATCTAAAGATTATTTCTCTCACAACACGATCTCATGACTTTGCTTTTTGCTCTGGGCAGTTTCACAGTCACTATGACTGAATCACCAGTAGCAATTAATATTGTTATTAATAAATATTAGTATTGTTAATTAAGGATTGAATGAGCTTGGGAGACAAGCAGGAAACGTGTCATTATCCCATTTTTAAAAAAGATACGTGCTTTTCAAAAAAAATGTTTTTGAAAAGGCACGGTCAATTATTAGACTGTAGTATGGTATCTCAGAGATACAAAAACAGCTGGATTTAAGCCATTTTGTTAAACTATCTTTTACATTACACCATGCCTCCACAAGTTATTTAGGATACAGTTGATGTTCCTGAGATAACATTTAATTTGCATTTAGCTGTGACATGGATACAACAGAGGACTAGTTTCTTAGCAGTTTAATGGGCTGCACAAAGTAGACTAATTATTGTTTGATAGAAAAGATGAATTGGTTGGAAAGCCATGCAGGAAAGGGATAATACATGATATGGTTCTTTGGAAAATAGACTACAATATAGCACAAAAGTGCTTACATTGTACTAATATACAACTAACAGCAACAGAAGCTGAGAATCATGCAATGGTCAGAAATAAAACTGCATCTTTTATCAATTAGATTCCATTTCCCTCTGCTTTACCTTCCGCTTAGTTTCATCCTCTTCCTCTACTCTGGCACCACCAACATCACTCAGAACAGGACTCAAAAGCGGAGATGAGCCCTGGCCAGATATATTCATATTCACTTGGAATGGGGGGTTTAAGGTCATTGGATTCTTCATTTTAAAAGAAGCCAGCTGAGGACCTAAGCATCACATAAGGAAGGAAATGAGGAGAGAGAAGTGAGACTAATTTTGTTTTTAGCAGCATACCTCTCACATATGAAATCCCCACTCCACTTTCAAGCACTTTCTGTCAATCCCATTCTCTTTAAAAAGCTGTCAACCAGTCTTTGGACACAACCAGCACTTCCTGCAATTCAGCCTGGTATTGGATGCAAATAAAGACTTTTGAACAAAATGCAGTACAAAATAACAGCCACAATCCAGTTTCCTCTATTCTGTTTAAATCTATCAAGGGGTTGTCTGCATGGGTCAAAAGGGCCAGGTTTCCCCCACAGGCCAAAAACCCAGAGGCAGGATCGGACCTGATCCTGCCTATCCAGATGTGGATCTGGAAGATCCAATCAAATCCTTGGGTAAACAGCTTTTATCCCAGGGTAATTTACCCATGGTTTTCCATGGAGTTCCTAGGAAACTCCACGGCAAAACTGGGCTGTTTATACAACCCCCTTACATTCCCAGCTGACACTTTTACTTAGAAGCCCCCCATTGCTGCATCTGACATAGAAAATTGGCACCTGGCTGCGCCTGTTTGCATCAGATGCAGTGATGGGTGTGTGTGTGTCTTCTAAGTGAAAGTGACAGTGCATGAAGGAACATGTGCTGGTCCCAGGTCCAGGGTCAGCACAGAGATGGGTGTATGAACACCCACTTATCCCCGCACCAACCCATGGATTGACTTGGGTGAACACTGGTGCCAGGAAAGCACAGAATCAGTCCATGTTTCCTGGCCTATCTGCTCAGCCCCCAAGAGAACAATACGGTTTTAATATAATCCATTTGGATAAGTACAGTTGTTTAACTCTTGAAAAGAGGCAGGAAAAATCAGTATTAAAGAAATCCATATTAAAACAACTAATAGAATATTAAAAAGTTCAGATTGAAAGCCTGAAAGGTCCTCATGATGCTACCAGTGCAGCAGATGCACAAAACTCATGTCTGATTTACAGAGTCCACAAAGTCATGTTTTCAGAGTACAACTGATTTCAAAAGCTACATGTACATGGACAGGAATCATCTTTCTAGAAATACAGAGACTACACACAGTGCAGGAGCCAGGGGTTCCTAGCTGTACAGGAGTTAAATTATTCACGTTACATACATTTTCCTTCACTAGTGACAAACTACATTGCATTATTCATTGGGTGCATATAGGTTTTCAGTTTGTCAAGAAGCTTTTGTGAATATGTTTAGAAGGTCATGGCAACAATACTGGTGTTACATATCTTCTACAAAACAGCAAACCAGTGAGATACATAAAAAGTGTCACTTTAAATATTTCTGGTTCCCTAACAAGTGCTATTTGCTTCTTGAAGCATAAACCTTTGTCTCAGGCTGCTCATCTCATTGTCATTCACTTTCAAAACAAAACAGCTTCATTACAGATGAATTTTGAAATTTACTTATAAAGCTGTTTTGCAAAGCACCGTACCACAGATGGCTCCTACGCTGACACTAGTAAACTGCTCCTAAAGATACATTGCCACTCCCACTCCAAATTCCATTCTCTGCAGTCTCAAGAAAAAGCAGAAATCTTTGTGGTCTTGCCAACATTTATTCTTCATTCCGCAATTTGCTGTTTTTTTTAATTTACACCATACTGTCCAGAAATATCTATCCAAAGAGATCTTATGGACAAAGTAATTAATAGACATCGAATAATTTTATGCTTATTTTACAAGCAGGGATTAAGAAAATGGAAGAGAGCCAGTTGTAAGCTTTCTGGTGCACTATCTACAAGTATTCAGTGCTGGTCTTTTGACTCAGGAAGAAAAGCCTTTTAAAAAATCATGAGTGCGCAAGGAAGAGGGAAGTAGCATTAAAAAAGGAAAGGAAGTTTTAATGCATGTGGTCAGAGTGACTTACTCAGGAAGCTAAACAATGTTACACTTAGTCACCTGGAAGAGATTTGGACTATAGAGGATGAAGTTAACTATTAACAGGCCAAACAACTATATCAGTTCATGTGGCCCCTGCTTCGCTTCAGACTTTTTGGTATCCCTAAAATGCACAGTACAAGAATTTGTTGGCATTTGTCCCTTACAGGGAAGAGTGTTAAATCATTTTTAGCATGCAGTTTAAATATGAAGAAAAGGAGCAAGCAAAAGAGTGCTCCACATATTTACACTTGCAGTGTTCTGCATGTTCTCTCCTTTCTAACAGAAAACACTTCTCTCAAATGCTATCTAAACTTTCAAAGCTGAACATGTACGTGTGTATGTGAGGACATGGAACATAGTACAGCATGATGTATATTGTTGTTACAATGGTGGGAAGTCCTTCAATGGCAAAATCTCTCCCTTCTTAAAGTGCACTAATTCTGCCACTAAAGACTGTGACACACATTTCACACTAGCTGTATTCAACTGAATATTTGTATGGCAGTTGAATACTGCTACACTTTGATAAAAAATTTCTCAGAACTAATCAGGTGCTGTCAAACGTCTGCTATTACAAAGAAGTTAACCAATGGAAGTATTTTGCAGTCTATCCTGACAGAATTGAATATGAGAACATTTTGAAGGAAATTTAGAAGGGACACAATTTCTTTAGTTTTGATTATGGCCCACAAGTCTCCTTTCCCAGGTGGAAAAAGTGTGCTTGGAATCCACTGACATGATGGTCACTAGCTGTTACAGAAGCTAGTATTTCTGCTTCAGACTTCAGTCTCACAATTTGGTGGACCTTTTCATGTGTCTCTGCGTGTGAGGAAAATTCCCTTTGCCATTAAATCTGACTTCTGTCCTTTCACAGAATGCTGCACTTTGAAGCAGCTGTTTCATGTTGTTTTTCAGGCATATGCTTATAAAAGGAAACACAAATATTGTCAGAGAAGTGAGAAAATAACAAAAAGGGATTTAGATGCAGAACCTCAATTTATTTTTCTCCACACTTAAAAAGGAACAAACAAAACTAAATGTCTTAGTTCTCATTTCACGATATATATCCCCTATTAACAGTTTTCCCACTAAAATGCTGGGAGAGGAGAAATGTTTGCTAAATAAACTGCTTATCTTTTAAAGCTGGTTCAGTAGTACTACTGACTACCACATCTACAAAAGATTAAAAATCCCCAGGAGGTGAACACTCCCAAAGGCTTGCTGTTCCAGTACACCAAGAACTGAGAAGACTTCTGCATCAGAAGTTGCAGTAAAGCAAATTTTATTTTCAAAATGAATACTGCACTCTCAAGAGATGATATTAATAAACGTGCATCATTATGGATACACCCAATGTTAAATGAGTACTTAAGCAACATACTCCACCATTCCACTCCTCTCTCCAAATTTGCCCTGGAGAGCTGAACAACACTGTAGTGTGGATTATGGGTTTGGGAGTTTGAGCAAGGGGAGCAGAATCCATTCAACTGGCAGACAAACACTACTGGATACAACCAGAAGATTTCATAATAGCTCCAATCCATCTCAACTGAAATTTAGAGCACTGGATAAACCCTTTGGCAGGTCTTAACTACAACTGCACAAATGATGTACCCACAAAGAATAAGTGGCTCAGCTACAAAGAGAAGCTGAGTAGCTGTTTATTATATATGTACAATTTCCTCTTTCAAAATGAAATGTAATGGCTTGCCCAAAAGTATGGAATTAGCATTCCAGACCCACACATTGCTTTCAAAATATCAAACCATATCCCATACTGCACATATGAACTGCTGTGGCCAGAACAGCTGAAGAATCTAGTTTGTAAGATATGTTTGAACAAAAATCTATTTAATAAAAGTTTAGCTAAAGGTGTATCTTAGATGGAAGATTAAAAAGACACCGTGATGCATGAATTTAAACATTTAGAGCATCTTTTAAATTCATAATGGATACAAAATTTTGTCTGCAGAACTTACTGAAGTGTTGCTGTGATGTATTGGTTAGAAGTCTCAAGTCTTTGCATCACTAGTAGCTCTCTCACTAACTTTACCACATTACCTTATAAAACTCACATTCCCACAGCTTCGTCTTCTAACTGTAAAGCAGGGACATGAGTGGCATAATTATTGTATATTTTGAAGGACAGCTAAGGTATTACACCAAATGCTTTGAGACCACACAGGAGAAAAAAATATATCAATATTAACTAATTCTACTGCTACTATATTTGGTATTTTTATATGTCTAAAAACAGGCCTAAATGACTTGTATACAATACAGCTATATTTCTAAAAATTAACATTTTAGATTTACAATGTTAATTTGATAAAGGGCCAAAACAGACTGCAGAAATAATCCAGTAAGGGATTCTAGAGGCAGCTGCTATTTACCGTGCCCCTTACTGGCAGGTACACGCTGTAGTAGGTTCAGCTAGAGCAGAATTCCATTATTTCCCAGCGCAAATTTTATTGTACTGTATACTGCAGACATGATTTATGTGGCACCTCAGATTTGTGTTCCTCCAGCCCTCCTTCACTATCATCCCAATGTTGATGCTACTAAAAAAATCTTCCAGATAGTCAGTGGACAAGGAGAAATGGGGGCAGGGAATCATAAAAAGGCTTAGCAAAAATAAAGCTTCTTCGTCAGAGACATTGTTAACTGAGGATATGCCTGTATTACTGAAGTATTTTGTAAATTTCACATTTCAGCCAAAGATTTAATGCCCCATTAACGTTCGAACTGAATAAAATTTCTAAGTCCAGGAATACAAAACACCACTGCCTTGAAACTATATAGTTTTCCTATTACGGAACACTGGATATGCATATTTGATTCTCCTGAAAAACATTCAAAGGTCTCATGCGCTGACTCTTAAAATGGTAGTTGTAGGTTCTGAATAAAGAACCAATCTTTACAATAAAGGACTAATCTAGAACTTGTTATCATTCATTAATATCTGACTACCCATGCAAAAAAAAAAAAAAAAGCTGTTATTTGGTTTTCTCATGTAAGTGGTATCTGATGGAGTGGGATTGGAGATCACAAATGCTTATGTTAGAAATGTATTTTTCTCAGTCTCAAAGGTGCTACACAATTTCTTTGTATCTAAGTGATCTATGTTCATCATACACTAAAAACTTAAACAAAACATATGGTGTATGTAAAAATGCTATGGGAAACATTTTACTTACCTGTAACAGTAGTTCCTCAAGAACTGGTTCTGTGCATCAAACATTCACAGAACACAGTATGGGTCAATCTCTTAGTAACAAAAGCTTTCATAAAAGCTCTCAAAGAACAGACCTAACATTGTGTTAAGGTGAAATGCCAATTTTTAAATAGAACGTCATTATAAAGAAAATCTATGGTATATTTCATTTCTCAAATCAAGACAGATCTGTTGCTTTTTCTCACTTCTTTTATTTGTGAAGTTAAATATAAAACTGCCTAAAATATGACAAGCTCTTGATAATATGACTGTCAGTTAAATCAGCTGTGCTACAGTGACTTCTGTTTCTCCCCTAAGGATTCAGCTTCTGGAGAATCACACCTTCAGATAGTATTATTAAGTGTTATTTATATCGAAGAGGACGTGCCACTGTAGCAATATGCTCTTTCTTACATCAGGGTATGGTTTAAGAATATAATAATAAATAAGCAGGACAATTATATTCTTGAATCACAAAAATGGTAACCACATTTGATTAAGTTATGATACCAGTGAAGTGAAGCAAAACTAATTAAGACCAAGGGCCTGAATAAAATAAATATATTTATTACATGTATTCTTATTCTCACAGAGATATCCCTTGAAAGTTCTGCCTCAGATATAAAAATAAATTGAATAGTCTAGGTTATTATGTTCCTTGGGGATAAGGGTGTCGTCTGTCATTCTCCCTCAGGCAGCAGAACTGTGTGTGTCCTGCATGGATCTCAGGGCCTTACCAGTAAGAAAGTGGGCATGTGGAATTACTATGCAAATTAAACGAGCATTTAAAATAAGTACAAATGACAGTATGACTATTATCACACTAGAGGGCAAACAGAATTTAATCAGGAATTAAACAGGAATTAAACAGGAAATGCCTTATGTTTAACATAGGGCATTTAACATGCCTTATGTTTAATATAGGGCATTTCCTGTTTAATTCCTGTTTAAATCCTGTTTGCCCTCTAGTGTGATAAACCCCTATGTGTGGAGGACAATAGGAACAACTTTAACTAAGACAGGCCACAAAATGTCAGAATCTGCAGAACTCCTTATTGATACAATCATTTGGAGAGCCCATTTAGAATTTTGGGGGAATTCGCCAGGTAAGTTATATGCAGATCACTTTTAAAGACCTATCTGCACTAACAAAGCCTAAGATCATGCAGCAAACATGTAGTTGTCACAGTGAGCTACCTTTTAACTCCATATCTGATTTTTGAAACCCGCCTTAAAAGCAATTCTGAGTGATGGATCTCTACATTGCTGCTGAGTGGAGTGCTTCAGGATGACATGACCAGCCCCCTCTCACCAGTGAGTGCGGCTGGGAGGAGCAGAAACAGGGAGCCCAACGGTCATCTCTTACAACACTCTGCTGGCTAGCAGGAGGGGATTGGTCACGTCACCCTTAAGTGTCCCACTTATCAGAACCACACACCTCTGCTCCTGCAGAAGGTTTACTGGCTTTTAAAGTGGGCTAGAGGGTCATTTACTTTCGTGGCAACAGTGTCACAATCGCAAAGGAGAATACAAAACAGTTATGATGTCCTAAGTCTAACATAGGACATCATGACTGACTAAAAGGATGCTAGCCAAGGTAAGCAAATTTCTACAAGTGTTTATGTACAGATAATAATAATACAAAAATAATAACTGATGGTCAAAGCTGGCTTATTACAAAAATAGTGTCGCATAACAAAATGACTCAAGGGAAAAAAAACTGTGTTGTATTCTGTGCTGGTTGAAATGGCTTCTACCTTTCTAGACATCACACAGGAAGCTGGAAAAGGGCAACCTTTTTAAAAATAAATTTGTAAACAAGAAAAAAAGCTAAAGCATGTAGTATAAATCATAATTAATACCTCCTCATTTTATTGTATAAACAATTTCAAAACTATTAGTACAAATTCATTAAGGCAATTCCAATAGAAAACAAAAGTGTATAAAAAACAAACACTTTGAGTATGAAAATTATAGAATGATGTATTTAGATATTCCAGTCCAAGAAATATACTTGTCTCTTGAATATGTATGCACTACGTTACTAATTAAGTAAACGCTAATATCAAGGCACAAAACATTTGATGCATAAAACTTTAATATACATGTCTCACATGTTCTGAAGGTAATCCTTCACAATTTGCTACTAGTACAGATGATCTGAATTTTCTGATGTGCTGCGTAAACAGAAGGTATGACCTGAATCTGAATATGGCACTTTTGTAAGTCACATTTATTTCACATTCATTTTAATTTAATTGTAGGTCTGATAGCTAAGATGGTTCTTGGTTACAGATTAAGGCAAGCATGAAGAGCTGCAAAAAGCCCACAATATGAAATAGTTCATCCTAATTATAAGATTATTAAGATATAAATCTTAAATTTGCTGCAAAAGAGGTTTAGTATTTTTTAAAAAGTAACTAAAGTGGAAATCAATAGTAAGGTTCCTGATGTGGAATTTTTAATATTAAATATAATACCTGTAAAACAAAGACTTTGCAAAATGACAACAATGGGAATGAATTACCAACAGGTTTTTAACTAATGCCCTCCTAAAAAGTAAAGCCACATAAAGCACCTGTTAAAAATATACCAAATGGGAGGTTAATTACTGTTTAAAAGTTTGAAAAGTCTCAAAGTCAAATTGAATGCAAAGTACCCCATCCAAAATAACTAACCAATTCAAGTGGCAAATATAAATAATTATTAGAAAATGAGATTACTATAATAACTAATTATATATTTAATTCTACAAAGGGTGCACTACTACAGTTATACGTAGGCAGTTCCAGAATACCATCATTCCATGAATTAGTTGTTCTTAGTCTTTTAACTGGGCCAAAATAAATATGTTTAAATACAGAATGAATATAGGCCTAAAATAGTGTTTAAAAATATTGTTTAGAGTATATCTAATTAAGTTCTGAAGTATTTAATACTACCTTCTTCTGTACTATAAAGTGCAACTGAATTTGTACTACGGAGCAAAACTCATTTCTACAGCTGTTGCTATAACTATAAAAATAGCTAGATATCACAGACATTTTATTCACCTCCCCTGGCTACCTCATGTCTACTCACATCTGAGAAACACAATCTGTTAATTTTGCCTCGGCCTGACCCTGAGGCAACCAGCCACCACTTATGATAAAAGGCTGCTGATCACATTCAGAGGTTGCTTTTAAGAGAAATAAAAAACCTAAACAAAACAAAACAGGAATTCTACACTATCTTCCTTTCAAAAACCAGGTCTGTACTTTTAAAAAGTTGCAAATAAGTGAAATAAGTTTCAACATTTACAAATTTAGTAGAATTAAAGAAAATATTGCTAGATGCTATTGGAATTAACAGACATCACTTCATAAACATATAAGGTCTAAGGCTTATATAGCTGTTGAATCAAAGTTGCATTAAAATTACTGTATGAGAACAAGCTTCCCCAGTTCTCCACACAGAAAAGAATAAAAGCAGCACCCTTTGATATACCCATACATGTTGAAGGCCTTCATGAGGTCTCTTCGTAAAAGAGACTGAACCGCTGGTTCTTTGCACCATCCAGATCAGGAATTTATTTCCCAATCCTCTAGCCACATCTTCTATTCTTTAAAAAGGAGGAGGAGGAGGAGGAGGCAGCAACAAGTTGTCCAATGCTTTTTCATTGGGTTCTGGATATCAGTTCTTTTCTAGACCAAAATGATCTCGTTAATGCTTATGTTTCATAGATTTTGGGTACCATGTTGTGAAAGTAGTATTTTAATATTTTACATAGTACAGTACTATAAAAAATTATACTTGCATAAAGCGTAGGAGCTAAGAAGCTAGTTTCTTACCTGATAATGGGAGTACAGATAATCTCATATGTTAACAGTAAAAAAAATACACTATTGTTATAAAAAAGGATTATTTTTAAACGCCAGAAATTCAAGAAAAATTAGTCTCAAATAAAATGGTTCTGAGAATAAATTCCTATGGCCAGTCAGAAATCCCCTATCCAAATGAGGTCAGTGATGAGTTTTGAACCTTAGAGAAATATATCTGATCTTGGATCCCTTCAAAATCTGCTTAACCATAATGAAGATTACTGCCTTTTCTTCTGAAGCTAGGATCTTCAACCTAACAAAGGATTGAAAAAAAGTGTTGGAGGTAGATCCACTTAGAGACATAACCTCTCAGACCCTGACCACATTGCCAAGATATAGACATATATAGACCAGAATATGTCTGACTCATTAATAGGAGGGATTTGTTTGATTAAAAAGGGGAAGGGGGCCCTATGGAAGAAGAAACAGCTCCAAACTGTATCTGTCATTACGTCTATCCTGTTGAATTCAAAGCATTTTTTTCTTTCCCTTTAGTATCCAAATCCCAACAAATGGATTCTTTGGGAAGGCTGCAGCTTTAAAACTCTTGTAGAAAATATACTTCTATTAAAAGGCAATAAATGTAAGCTTTAATTGCCATTAGAAGGGTATATGGAAAACTTGCAAAGGGCAATATTATAGGGCCAATTTGGAAAATGTATCCACGTACATAAACTTCAGTAGTGCTATTTTATGTGAAATCTTTATACAGTTATTGAACAACATATGGGGATATAAAATGGTTCAAAATGGAAAAGAGATGGCTCATTCCTACAAAGTGAACTAACAAAACTGATTACTTTTAAAACATAAGGCATAATAGCACTCTTATGCCAAGAATTTAAAAGTGAATTGTTGTATGCATCTAACTTATGAGAAGAAATACAACTGTTTCATGTTTTCATTTAGCAACAGACCTCTTTATAGAAACCAAATATGTATCAATCTGTGAATCACAGCCCTTATTTTTAAGAATTCCTAGTTTGCATCTCCAAAGCTGTGCATATTTCTCCAGTAAGCAAGCCCTTTCTAAATGACTGGCCAAAAATAAATAAAAATAAATTACTAGCTCCAGTCTAGTATTATAACTTTTAAAATATTTTTTCTTATGGCAATGTTGTGGTATTACCAATACAGATACAAAAGAAGCAATCCAAAAATTAAAATCTATGTTCAATATGGGCTATGAAAGGCCATGTGAAGAGTATATTCCTGCACCCCAGTACATAGCTCATGTTGGCTCTATAGAGCCCTGGCATCTATCTTTAAGAAATTACTAGAGGCCAAAGAAGTCAGAGTTATAAATATGATATTTGGGCTTGCATTCTACGTTATATACTATTTAAGGTGCTGCTCCCTCAAACTAATATACTTCTTGCTGATATAATATTCCAAGAAAAGGAGATTATTACCATAGCTACTATAAAAATGCTTTAAAAATGAGAAAAATTAAGCATCTGGAAATCTCAGAAACAAAAAGCAAATTAATAGGTAGGCGAAAGATAATCATTCAATTGATCCAAGCAGCAAACACATAAAATTCATATAATAAAAAATTGGTCAGGCAGACTAAAGTAGTGGTTTAAAAGTGTGATAACAAGTCCACAGGGAACATTAATTTATCACAGGGCATAAAAAACAGCAATATTCTGAATATCTTAAAGGAAATTTGATAAATTCATATGCTGTATGTTTTTTTTTCTTTTATATAAACAGGAATTAAGTTCATAAAGCAGTCAAACAGACCAAAAGCTTGAAGTGGCCTCTGGCTGCTCCAGCCCCAGTCAGCCCGATGAGCGTGGGACCACGGAGACCAGAAGGCCTGCTCTGAAAATGGTTCTCACTAGGACACTGCCAAAGATGGCACAGATAAATCACCTGTTCTGCCAGCTTTTCCCGGCTGGGGGTGCTCTCTTGAGTAACTTCCAACCACTCTGGATGGGTACATCATCTGTATGCCCCACCCCCCAAACCATCGGAAGCCGCTCTTTCCTGCCCCTTTGCTTCGGGCCAAAGATACGCAAGCCTAATTAACCTTAAGAAGTAGTCCTTTCAGACTTATCCATAAGAGTATTCTTGTTTTCTTATTCTTGTATTTATGCTCTGCAACACAGAATCTATTCTCACATACATATCAGGAGACCAAGTTTGCCAACTCTTTATCATCTTAACACATTCTTCTAGTACAGTACCACTTTAATATGATTGTATGTGCTTCTTTTGGACTAAGATTTGTTTATTTACATTTTTCCAGCAGTCATAATGCCTTTTCTTGAAGAAGCACAATTTTCAAATCAAAGCCACAGGAATAATTTCTTCCCATATTTTTTCACAGATTACACAAAGCTAGATTCAAGGAAGTTATTGGCTTCTCTTTGAAATTTAACTTACTACATTATAATAAGATAGCTACAAGAAACTACAAAATAAGCTAAGTGCCTTTTCTAAACACTGATGGCAAAACTGTTGAAAAAAAATTATTTACAAAATTCTGTACCTAAGTTCAAAACTCACAAAGATGTCCTACATGCAATGAATACCTGTTTGTAAGTTCTCTTTAAAAAATCATTCCTACTTTGATTCTTGGAAGCATGGAGATTTTTCTTGCACAACACTGATATATTTCAGTGTCTCTTATATTCAATCTGTCTTGATTTCAAATATGGCCACTCTGCAAGACAGCCATTTGTGTTTTATGGTAGTTGATATCAGTCCATACAACACTTGTCATATGATATCTGAGACAACTGGTGGCTATGACAGATTTTGTTCAACAAAGCCAGATGCAGTCAACATCAGCTATGGCGCATTATCCCTCACTACAGCTGGCCCATCTATCTTCTGAGGTTGAAAACATATAGTACATTAATAATGTTACAGTGGTGTCCATGTACCATTAACACCTACACATCAACTTGAAAATCTATTTATAATGCCTTGAGAAAAATGAGAAAATGTGAGTATAAAGAGAAGGTGAGCTGCAGTATGGAAATTTAAAATCCAATTACAGGAATGAATGAGGTCAGAAACAGTGTATATACTCTTGCTCTCTCTTTTAAAACCTGATTCTAAATAGCATGAATGAATGTGCCATATATTAATGACCTGTCTGTGTATTTTCTGTTTTGTCTTCTTGGGTGAGATTTTTAAGATTATTCTGAAAGTCAAGGGTGAAATTCTCTCCAGCAGCCTGAGCAAAGGGATTGCTGAAAAAGAGGTTTACATCTAATGGAGCCACAGTTTCAGAATCCCAGGAGTCATCAGTACTACTTGAGTCTTCTGTAGTGGTAGGAGGATAGCTCAGTTGTTCTAATTGGTCGATAATATCAGTAAACTGAAAAGCTGAGCTTGACTCAGAACGAACAGAATATGCTGGGAAATTCACCATAGAGCTAGCTTCAGAATGATTAGCAGAACTGTAAGTATGTAAAAATGACGTGCCATTTAAGGTTAAATTGTTAAGAGAACTACTTTCAGAGCGATTGTTAATTAGTGAACTAGTTTCAGAAGGGCTCAGAAGACTTTGCATTCTGCTTGCCTGAGCTTTAACTTCAAACAGTTCTGAGGTATCTGATGGCTGCTCATTTCCATTGAAATCACTCTCTCGTTCAAATTCAAACTCATCATCTATGTTCATATCTACTGCTTCTATGGAGTACCTGTCAGGACTTGACTGACAAGACACAGTATTCTGCTGCAAAATTTGTTTCGTTAAAACAGTTGAATCTGAGAGACACTTAGATAGATCTGACTCCTGTAAATCTAAATCACCATACAAATAAGAAAATGCTTCAGATCCTCCACCAAAAAAGGACATTTCAGCTGGATCGTCATCAATATACTCTTCTGAAACCTGAAGGTGGGAACTAACCAATTTCATAAATGGGGCACCCCTACCTTGAGGCTCATGACATTTGGGAGCAACAGTCACACCTGTGGTAAAATCATCCTCATCATTGTCATTTTTACAAGCAATCTTACTTTCTTTGTCACACTTTTCTACAACCACATCTAAACCACAGCTATTCTCAGTAATAGCACAAGAGGGCCTGCAGTCTCCTGCAACATTACAAAACCCAACACCTTGGAATGACTGGAGAACTGGTGATCCAGGCTCCTGTATCACTTTCTTCCCAGTTTCTTCTGATATTCCACTATTTCCTCCTGCTGACAAGCTCCTTGTATGTGACATTCTGGGCTCCAAGAAATAAGGATTTCTGTCTGTGAAAGCGGGGAAGCTGGCAATGTTTGTGGACATTACATTATCCGAATGTAAGGAGGCATATGTACATGTATTAAACCCAGGGGATCTTACCCCATCTGTAAACGAGAGACTCTGAGGAGAAAAAAAGAGAGATTTATATTAGATAACTATTTCAGCTGTTACCTTAGCATGTCAGCAGAAACATGTAAACGTGCTCCGCCTAAGCAAGTATGCTCAGATCTTGGGTCCACAAGACCATAAATACTTCAAAACAAACTCAGTGACACTTGAGTCAGGAATTTGACCAAGATACTGGTGTGACCCAACAGTGAGGGGACCTGAAGATTCATCCTTGTCCTTCTTCCAGGACTTAAATGCCTACGTGGTCATGCGTGTCTGCCCTTGCACATATGGTGCAATGGAAAGATAATCTCATATTATATTGTATTTTCTACAGAAATCTAAGAGCTGGTTTTATCATTTCAGTACTATCCCTGCATTTAGGTAACTCAGATTACTCTTGCATGTCTAGCCTAAAGGCAGTATTGCCACCTAAATTACAGAAAATATTGTCAAGATTCTTGCTGTAGCCATCCAAACAAGGGCAGACAAAAGTGGCTGACTGGTTCTGTCACGGTGTCCTAATCTACTGCATCTTAGCTGAACATGTGCTTTATTATGTATCACTTTTATGAAACTAAATGTCACATAGTATTATTGATTGGATATATATATACACACCAAAAATCTATTTTTTAAAATGTCTGTTATTTAAAGACTATTAGGGTACTTTCAATAAGAAAGACACAATATGACATTGCTATATGAGTGGGTCACAAATTTATGGTACAGTAGCACCTAAATCATCTTGGTGTAAAGTTCGAAGTTTTGTTCAGAAGTATGGAATCCCGCCTCGATCAGATGGAGAGGCGGGAAATACAAATAAAATTATTGTTGTTGTTGTTGTTATTGTTATTATTATTATTATTAATGCAAGTTTCCATGCATATTTATGTGATTTTTCAGTTTGAAGATAGGTAAGAGTCTTAAAACCAAATTAGTTACATGATTCCAGGCTAAAGAATTATCATAGATTCCCCTCACCCTGCTTATCCAAACTGGTGTCTTCCAAATGTGCTGGAGAACAGCCCCTATCATTCTCAGTCACCACCACTTAATCACACTTAGCCTAATTTTTAATTGTGAAGAGAGAGAGAGAGAGCAAGAAAAGGCTTAGTCCAGGGTGGGAAAATGGATTGGCTCCTGGAGTCTGGCTTCTCTTCTGGAACCTATCCCTGAGGGCTGGATGATGCCATGGGACAGGTCTGTTGCCCAAAGCACTATTCCCTGACATAATCCTCAAGAAAGCTTTGAATGAGACTTGTGGGTGCATGACAAATGGGAGTCCTTCTTATTAACCTTCTTTAGCCTTCTTCCCAAATAACAAAGGGTTAAATGTGGGTGGAGGTACAGTTACATTTTAATGAGCTCAGCATCACAGAGGTGACAAGATAGCAATTGTCCAGTGAGAAGACCTGTTGGTGCATAAACCTTTGAGATGATTCGGAGCAGAAGTTATAAAAAACATGCAGAACCATGAGGTTCTTTGTCTCTCACCCTCCCTAAACAGACCATGAAGAAGTGAAACCAAGGAACATTAGGAGCGAGGCTCCATTTTGGGAAGCCTGGTGGAAGCTACACAATGGAATCCTGGCTCCCAACTATCCCATGAACATCAGACTACAAAACACATCTAATCTGTGAGTAAGATTAGGGGACTGTACTAGCTAGTCACATTAGGATTTTTTTAAATTCTTTTTCCTGATTTGGCTTAAACGATCTATCCTGTAACTTGCAATTTCTAATCTTTGCTTGAAGGAACATGTCTTTCATATAAGAGATATCCGTTGCTAGAGTTTACTTACTTTAAAAAAAGCCTTACTGTCTTTTTCATGTGCCTTGGCTTGGCAAGACCTAGCTCTTTCCCAGAATTGGGGGGGAGGGAAACACCTCTGCAAGGAAAGAGCCAGTGGAATCTCAAGTAACATCCCACTGTGTTCCCAAATTGGGGAGAGGAGTCAAATCATCTGGTGGTGGTAGTGATTAATTCTTTAGACAAAAAGATGGTCTCAAGGGATCCTATCCATTTCAGACAAAAACAGGAGAAGGAGGGGGACTCAACAGTGTATTACAGTAAAGGTCTGGAGGAACGGCTCCTTCACACACCAGCTGAACACCTTCCTCCATGCAGGCAGAAACACAGTGTCTACTTTCTGCAGGGAAAAATGCAAAATAGGATGGGGCCAGAAGATCGGACAGAACTTTGGGTAAAGGCCATAGTTCCTAATATCCAGCCCTTTGGATTGGTTTCAGGAATGAGACAATCTGATTTCCTTACCATGGACTAAGCCAGACTTTTCCAATATCTTCTGATAACCACTGTTAATCTGATGTTTGAGTTAACAAATAAAAGTCTTCTTTCTTTAAATTATTTTTAGCATAAATAATGAAGTGCAACTTCTACCAGTACTAGTCAGCATAGGTAATGGTGAAGAATTTCAAGAACATCTGGGAGGCTATAATATTCCCACCCCTGTAAAAACCATTTAGTAACTTGCCAGCTGTGAAACCCTTCAACTTCACATTTAAAAGGTCATGGTGTTTTATAAGAAATACCTACTTTTTCAAATGTTTGTGGGAGAGAAAATGTCTCTGTATATTGTAAAATGTATTGGTATTGTGTAAATATGCACACAGCAAAAGATAAACAGTGGTGAATGAGTATCAACATGAGGGAAAAGTAACTAAACACAAATAGATTCCAGTAGTGGTCTTGTGCTATGTGGACTCCATACATGACTTGCATCTGCTAATGTGTCAAAATATAAATACAATTCAAATAAAAAATGAGGGGAACATCATGCTGTTAAGAGACACCTACATTCCTTACTGAAACGATTTAATAATATTAACATCAAGATACCCAAGCAGTTTGGACAGCTTAGCCATTTGCTTCTGATTACTTTTAATGTTTGATTTGTTTTTCTTTATATATTCATTTATTTGGAAGCATATCTGGTTGAGCTTTATGAAGAGGTAGAGGATATTTATTGGGTGATGATTATGTTTACCAGATGATATGGAGATGAACTACCCTTTAATACAAGGACTAGTGAAGTTACCCACAAATATGCTACCATTGTAGACAAATGGGGACAGCTGGCATTGGAGTTGGGTAGGGTGGTTGTCCTATGCCCCCCTGTTGCGAGAACCACTGCTAGTAGCAAACAGCCATTTCAGGTTAGAAAGGTCAAGGCTTTGTGAAAAACCTTCCTGCTAAAACCTACATGAGACCTAAAATAGTTTAAAATTCTATGCTCAGGAAGTAATGTTTATTCATTATATGGCTGAGCTCATTGTAACACTGTAATCATGTAGACTGTATTTGTTCTTGAAAAGTTTGTTTACAGAAAAGCTTACTAATATAGCAAAGAAAAGTGTTATTTTATATATACTGATATGTCATGCTCACAATAAATTAAAAATTTCACTAATAAAAGGTATCATGAAATATTTAAGATTAAATCTTAAATCCAAACAATGGCATAATTCCACGTGCCAAAATGAGGATTTTTGTTAGAAGTTTGTATTTCTAAAATTATAAAATTCTGAAGGTACAGAGAGTTTCATAAGCAGTTTGTGTTAATGGCATGGAGGTCTGGCATTGAAAAAAAGGGGGGAAGGGGTTAGAACATTCCATTGGTCATGTTACCAAAGCAAGCTTCCTTTATAACCATGCACAAAGTATAAAACTGTGAGTAATTTCAGAAACATCTTTAGCCAAATTGAAAATATTGATTTAAAAATAATACATTATTAAAAATGTAAAAAGATATATCCAAATAATTTGATGTTTTCTTATCTTTCTGATCACGATACTTAACACAATTTCATTTCAGGACTAACTTGTTTAGCTGCATCAGCATTCAAGGTGTGAGCAGATATTCTGGTTTTGCTGTGCCTCCTGAAAACAAAAAATATGATGTGAGAGGCTTAGAAATAATCTAAATATTTTATCTGTTAACCTGTTTTCCAAGGGGAAAAAATTAAAAGAGGACCTTTTTGCAAAATGTTATCCCTCAGCCTCACATATTTTACAGACTGTTGCAAGTTCAAATTAATAGGTGGTTTAAAAATTAGTGATAGAAGTAAATGCGTCTCAGAACTGTGTCCATCAATTAGAAGCAGATCTTGATTTCATATCCTAACTGTAACTAAAAAGAATAATGTTTTCAATATATACATATATATTCATACAGATATTGGTTACAATGTTGTTGCTGTTGTTGATGTGTGCCTTCAAATCATTTCCGATTTATAGTGACCCCAAGGCAAACGTATCACATGGTTTTCTTAGCAGGATTTATTTAATGGTTTGTAACCATCTTTCTCTAAGGCTGAGAGAGTATGACTTGCCCAAGGTCACCCAGTTGGTTTCCATGCCCAAATGGGGATTTGAGCCCTGGCCTTCAGAACTGCAGTCCAACAATCAACCACTACACCATACTGGCTACACTTTTTACAAGTAAAATATATTTATTTTAAAAAATCTACAAGTTACTTTTCTGCAAAAAATGTGAGTGTGATAAACAACTTAAAAGCATGAGCAATGAAATTAAACACAGAGTACTGTATATACTCATGTATAGGTCTAGAAAAACCTGAGTCGTCTTACCCACAGGTCAATGTAAGTACTGTACTGTATTTTAATTCTTAGTAAAAAAGGAACCATTCCTTGATCAAAGATAAGAGTGTTATTTATTCTGGAAGCACTCACACCCCCTTTATATTCTCTTATCCATGAAGCTTTTATTATGAGTACAAACAGTTATGCCTGCTGGAATTTTGTAAATTTTCTGGCACTGTTTTCCTCTGCTTCACCTTTTGCATCCTTTGTTATATACCCTAATTTTACTCTCAACTTATCTATGAGTCATATCAAAATCCATAATCTTGGCCTCAAAACCTGCTCTTGATTTATACATGAGGTTGACTTATAGTCAAGTATATATAGTAAACAATAATTAAAACATCCAAAAACTGGAGTAAAACTGAAATCCTAAACAAATGTGTTTACAACTTGTTTAAAACAACACAAACCTGGGTACAATTTGACCTCTTTAGGGAGGGAGTTTCATAACAGAGTTGTTGTTGCAGAAATGTCTCTCCTATGTCCCTACACAACAAAAAGAGCCTTTCCCCCTTCCCCACCACCTCTCCCTTTTCCTTTTGTTTCGTGTCTATTTTAGATTGTAAGCCTGAGGGCAGGGAAATGTCTTAATTAACAAATTGTAAGCCGCTTTGATAGCCTTGGCTGAAGAGCGGGGTATAAATAATAATAATAATAATAATTATTATTATTATTATTATTATTATTTATACCCCTAATATAATAGGGGTGGGCAAAGTGTGGCTATGGAACTGCAACTCCTTTGACACACTAGGGGGCAAACAGGATTTAAACGAGAGTTAATCATAGGACATTTCCTGTTTAACTCTTAACTCTTGTTTAAATCCTGTTTGCCCCCTAGTGTGATAAAGCAGCAAGTGGCCCCCAAAAGCTGTTTTTACTGCCTTTGGCTCCTCCAGCTCCCTGAACTGCCAATGAGGTGGGTTTCCTTCCTACAAACCTCTAAGAGACACACTCCACCCTTCAAATAGGCTGCAGGCTCTCTCTGCACTGTTTAAACATCAGATAATGCCCTTTTTTCAAAAGTGAAGTTGACTTCCATCTACTTCCATTTTTGTCCTTTTGTACCATTTTTGGGAGTCCCGTGTGGTCTCTGGAAGATCTTAGGGAGAGAAAATATGTCTCTGGATCCACCACAGTAACTCAGTCCTGCTCTAAAATTGTGAATTATAGGCAGGTTATATGGGAAGAGATAGTCTTTCTAATACTGTTGCCTCAAATGTACAAGATGATCCAAAGGCTGCTTTTTATGCTCCCTTTTTATGTAATAGAATGCAAATACAGAAGAAATTAGACAAGTTTCAGATGCCTGCAACTGTCATTATAATTGTGATAAAAGTGGAGTTTAAAACAATCTTTTTGTTCTCTTGTCTTTTGAGCTAAATAACCTGCATAAAATGTTTTGACAGCAAATTATTGTTCCTTGCAATCCAATATAATTTCCAGCATCAAGAATCAAGAATCAAACTGAAGCTAAAATAAATCAGAAAGAATTTAACAGTTTAAACCTTGGAGTGGAATGCGGTGGTTTAATCTGCACAGCAATGAATCAGACAAACAGAAATTCATTATTACAGAATAGATTTAAAAGCACAGGATGACCTATAAAAGAACAATAAAAGTTCTTTATTCATAAAATAGCTTGTTACCTTTCATATGGAACTTTTTTCAACCCACTCTCTTTAACATAATCCACTAATTGTTTCTGTGTACGCCCACTGTAAAGCCAAAAAAAGAAAAAAGAAAATGTAGAATTGTTACCAAAACATCTTCATAAGAAATACATATAACTATAGGCTCATAGCAAAGATAAATAAATCCTAGATCTTTAAGTTAAAGGAATTATGTGAATAGTTTGTCTTTATTTCTTTTTCTTGGAGCAGTATGAATATCATAATATCACACCTGTATCTGAAAGACGATCCTCTGCTGAAGAAGACTGCTTTTGATTTTGGTTTTGGCTGATCAAATAACCTGAAGAAAGTGTGATACTCAACACATATTTTCCAGAAGTTCTTGCATTCATCTCTACTTCCTAAAAGAAATTCCAGAGTGTCCTGATATGGGCCCTAGAATTGAAACACAATGAGGCTCAAACATGCTACCATCACTCACGTATGGACAGACAGACAGACTGTAACTGTCAGATTTCAACACAGGGTTTATGAGTTTGCTTTAGAACATCCAGATCAGCAAGAGGGTAAAAATGTTAGAGATACTGAGCAACTCTTCCTCACTTCTTTCTATTACAGGTTAGATAAAACAGAATCTAGGTAATCTAGGCTAGTACATGTCAAAAGTATAACTGAACAAAAAATTAGTATGCAAAGCGGTCATGCAGCAACTTTAGGGCGAAACAGATGGGCAGGAAAAAGTGGCTTGAAGCTGCCTTTTCTGAAGCCACATTGAAACCCCACCAACCGCACTACTGGCTCCCAAGGCAGCTGGAGTGCTCATGTCATGACCACATTACATGGCTTCAAGCCAGGAAGAAGTTGGGGGGGGGGGGAAGCTGCTTCTTTTTGAAATGCCTTTTCTCTGCATAAGGACACTTTTCTGCTGCCTTCAAGGCATGTGCCATCTAAATGCCACACCTTCAAGCAAGCCTGAAAGCACCTCTTTTTGCCTGTCTGTTTAGCCCCTTTGAGACTGAAAGAAAGACCCCATGCATCTGAGGAAGTAGACTCAAATCTATGAAAGCTCATTCTACCAGCTTCTTTTCTTCAGTTAGTATCAAAGGTGCTACAAGATCCCTTTGCATACTGATTTTCCAGACTAACATGGCTGTGTCTTTGAACTGAATAAAAAAAATCAAAACACACTTTAAAAGGAGAAAATTATTGACCATTAAGTGAGTTGAACAACAGCAAGAGTGAAACAAATGAGCCCACAAAAGTTATTTGCCCGCGGTCATTCTTATTAGTCCACCAGTTCATCCACACTTACTTTAGTTATTTGTGTTGCACTAACTTTAGGAAAGCTTCAGAAACACAACATCACTCTTCCTATTTATAAAAACTTGCATATTTGGCTGATTTGAGATTATTCTTATTAGGCTTTTGGATAAAAAAGATGCAGAAAAGGGTGAAAAAAAATAAGCAAGGAACTAGAGTTAACAGTTACAATGAATGAGTTTGTTTATCTTTGAAAAAAGCAAGTAAGGAAAGATATGACAGACTTGTGTAAAATTATGGATAGTGCACAGAAAGCAGATAAGGAACAATCCAGGACTGTGCACCGAAGCTAAATGGGGAAAGACTGAGGAGAACGAAAAGTAAATCTAATCGTGGAATTCATTGTCCAGGATATACTTATGAGGATAAACATAGGATACATTTATTTATTTATATTTATTTATATTTATGCAATATATATTTACTACAACAGACCTTATGCACTGGTAATACTGAAAGTTATATTTGTGTAAAGATTATGTATAAACCAAATAGGAAACAGTATGTAGGCATTTGTGTCCGCTAATAGCTAGACCTGAGGCAAAGAGGATTAAGTGAAAAATAATAGCCACTGTGAGCCAGCGAGATGTAGTGGTCTGAGTGTTGGTGTAAGACTTGGGGAGGGCAGGGCTCAAATTCCTGCTCAACGACCGAAACCACTGGGTGACCTTGGGCAAGTCACACATTCTCACCTTCAGAAGAAGGTAATGGCAAACCCCTTTGAAAAATTCTTGCCAAGAAAGCCCCATGGTAGATTTGCCTTGCTGACGATTCTATACCACTTCGCATGAACAGCAGAGATGCAAGTGGGCCACTCAGAAACATCCCGTGACTTCTCCAATTGGGTCTTAAGAATCTTTAGGAAACTTCTTTTGTGCCACATGGACTGAAAAACCAGAAGCAGTCAGGGCCAATAAAGACTAAGGCAGTAAAGACCCACAGCCAGTGTCTGAGAGTTTGTCAGTGACTGATAGGGCTTGCTCAAATTGAAAGTCCAGAACAAAGCCAAATCAATATCCATACAAGAGAAGCCAAAAAACAGTCCAAGAAATCAGAAAACTAACTGAAAATCACACACAGTGCCTTTAAGGCTGCTACTATGGAGAACAAAAAGGATCTGCAACTTTAAGTAGGAAGCTTGCTGGATAGTTGTGTGGAGGGGATGAAGCTATCACCAAAAACCCTTACATAATAGCTCTAGAAGGTTGCAAACGGTGCACTACACGGGAGTAGATAACCCCATTTGTGTGAGTCACAGAGGCCAAGAAGTTGGCTTGGCCCCATCACTTTTAAGCTTCTAGTGGGCAGCCAAAATAACGCTGTTCCACATGGCATTCAGTGTGTGAAACTGCTGTTTTAACTGTATCAAAACTGGATTCTAGGGTTGTTTTTAGATTCCTTTTAAGAGTTTTAAAAGTGTATTTTAATGTGTTTTAAAATGTTTTTGTGTTATTTTAATTGATTTTTATTTGTTAGGAGACCTTATGGGTTGGGAGGCAATATAGAAATACTTTATAAAGCTATAAATATTTTTTTTAAAGTCCAAGCAAGAAAACTTGGACTTTAGTTTAGTTACACAATTTGTCGAAAACTCATTCTGTCAAATGTAAAATGCATTTGACAACTTCATGTGAGGAGGGGGAAAAAATCAGTTTGTTTTCAGCATGTGAGAATAAGACAAGTAGGAATTCACATCCTTAGCTGAAAGTTCTAAAATTCATGTAACTTCCTTTCCCCTTTAATTGAGCCGGTTCTACCTAGCATTGGTTTTTCCCCCCTCCATTCTAAACATTCCTCTCTAATGTTGAATGTATCTACAATAATCTAATGTTCTACAAAATTTATAATATCACACAGTACCTGTAAATGGATAGGTTACAAACTTATGAATACATTCTTAATTAATATAAAAAACTGCAAGACCTAAGAATAACTTGTGCAAATAAGACCATAGTTAAAAACTGTGGAAGAAACATAATGGTATTTTACTTACATGCACCTCTGGATGAAGCTTGATCAGGAATCGTTTTCTCTTGAAGCTTATTTTTCGGATTTTGGACCAGTTGAAAGTATTGATTTTGGTATTACCCTATATTAAAGGCAATATAAAAGAATGGAAGCAATATACCTAATATGCATGATCTGAACAGAATAAAAGAATGTATAGGCCTATATTATCCACTATCCAATCTATCTTCTAACTAAATTCTATGCTTTAAATAAAGCTTAATTCTTCATAATTAAAACAATATGATATTTCAAAAACCTTACAATGTATTCAAGGAGATAGTTAGAATGAATAAGTTAAAAGTTAAATTATCAAAAATGCTTAGAAGTTACTGGTTTGATCTTTTATTATAACCGAAGGCTGCAATGTTACTTCCTGCTAGGGATGTAAAGAATACTAAAGAATATTGAAAACTGGTTGGAAAATGTGATTCTCAAAGACAATAAATCCCAATAAGAAGAATCCTGGACTGATGAGAATTTCTGCAGTTCAGGACTTTAAGTCCATGCAAATTTCACACATGATTGTGTTGTGAATAAAACAACATTTTGTTAAGACACTTAATTCGACCTTTCTTAGGTCCTGTCAAGTGGCAATTGATGCAGCTAAGAAATCTTTCTACTCTGCATCCATCGCGTCTGTGAAAATTCGTCCAGCTGAGCTGTTCAGGGTGGTGAGGAACTTAACTCAACCACCACCCACCCAGAACCCTTTACTAGATTCAACTGTAGCCTGCTGTGACGCTTTTAATGACTATTTCACAGATAACATCTCTAGGATAAGAGCTGACATAGACACCAATCTTAAATCAGAAGCAATTAGAGAGGCATCCAGTGCCTCTGCTATTACTGTTAGACTGGATCAATCTGAGTTGGTAATAATAATTATTATTATTATTATTATTTTCTGTGCAGAATCCTTCATTGCACAAAAATATTACTTCTTATGTGGAAAATGCTGTTCACTGTGTAGAAAATATCGTTTCTTGTTTATTTGAATTGGCTATAGTACCACACTGTATATTTTGTCAGTAAATCAAACCATGTGGTTAAAGCTTAGCTGTAATTATCCAAGAAGATTTGGAACAACCTACAGTATCTCATCCACAAGTTTCAGACCTCTTATCCAAACTATAGCTCTACATATGGTATATGGTGGCAGCTAACTATTGTATAAACTCATGTATAAGTTTAGAAATTTTAGTCAAAAAACTGGCCCAAAAAACCTGAGTCAACTTATACACAAGTCAATGTAAATACTGTACATTAACTCTTATTTTACAAAAAAAGAAAAGAAATTCCTTGTAATACCAGTGCATAGCAGGTTACAGGGGAAAGAATCTAGGACCAAAATATTTTTTAACATTTTTTTTTTTGCCTTTCCTAGTCCAAGCCCACAAGAAACTTTTCCAAGTATTAAGAATCCTGTCAAATCCTGTATTACTTTTGACTGCAAAGAAGAAGAAAAAACAAACACAAAGCTATGGCTACAAAATGAGAGCAAATGAAGATAGTACTGCCAATGTTATGAGTGAGTATCCCTTTCTAAGGGCTAAAACAGACAGCCCTGAAGGGGCAGCCTGATGCCATCCTTTTGAGCACCAGATCGGGGCCATGGCAACCACTGGCCCCAATCCAGCTTTTTGCTGGCCCTAAAAGAAGCAGCAGAAAACTGCTCCTTTTTGAGCTGGCAAAAAGCCAGCTTTTCTGCCACCACTGCAGCTTTGCGATGCATAAACACCATGTTGCCAGAGCGCCGTAAAGCTGCCCACCATGTGGTTGGGTGGGCAGCTTCACGGTGGCTTCCTGCTGTCTTGGGGGTGTGCACTGTCTAAATGACATGCCCCCAAGCCACCGGGAAGCCATTGCTAAGGGGCCCTCTATTTTGACTCCTAGTCTTTCATCTGCAGAGTAATAACTACAGCCTCAGCAGCTGTCCAATTACAACTGCTGGCCATTGGCCATTAAATGCAAAGAAATGTGGCCACAGGTATGCTGGAGTTTTCCCTCCCCATTAGATACGCTAACATTGCTTCTCAGCCTTTCAGGGTGGGAAAGAAGATATTAAAGGGCCAGGAGGAGATACAACAACCCAGAACCTTTAAGGGCTCCATCTACCAGTGATGCCTCTCTCTTAGCTGTAAAGATCCCTGGGCTATAGAGATTTTGGTAGCAAGGAGGAGTTTGGATGATTCATACAGATACAGTTGTTAGAAATAAATCAGATTTGTAACTATTCATACCTTTAAGATAAATCAAAAGTGTTGTTGGTAGAACTACCAAAAAGTTATATTAAATAATCCTTTCCTACCTGAAATACCAGAACACCCAAATGTGAAACAGCCAAGTTAATTTTTGTCCCCTCACGGTCAGAAGCCAGGTGAAACCTCATGCCATACATCTCTAACTTCCGAGCTATTTCAAGTACTTGGAAATCTGATTCAGCAGGAGTTTGGCCACTATGGTAATCAGAATAAAAATAATGAAACAATTAATTAATTAATTATTAACAGGGATTAGGAAATTTTAGAGGAAAACCCTAACATACTGCCCTAACAAAGCCAACAAACCACTAATGAATAATACAGTAATTTAAATTCACTGTGCCAGACAAAAGGAGAAAATCTTTACAATCCTATTTATGAATATGATGCAAATGATAAGCACAAAGCAATCTATTTGTTTATTTTGAGGACTGATAGCCTACCCATCATTAAAATGGTTCTCAAAGTAGGCTTCAAGGAACAAATAAGTACAAGAAACTCCAGCATATACTCTCACAACTCAGCAACCCATGGAAGAAGGATGAAAGAGTAAGTTTCCTTTGGGTTCTGCAGTCCTTGGGCAACTGGAATATGGGATCAAATGCTCATTATGGCTGGAAGAGAGGAAGGAAAACTTTCTGCACCTGGTGCTTCTTCTGCTAACTGATGAAGCCAACCACTGGTGCCTAAAATCCCTCGCTATTTTTTAAAAAGGTGACTTTGGGGGTGATTTTTCTTCCAAAACAACACAGACAACCTCCCCAAATGTACAAAAATACACAGAAACATGTGCTGCCCTACCTCCCCAATAACCTGATACCTCATCAGAATGCCTCTCAAAATGGTGACAGGAAGTGATGTGAGATCATTTCCAGTCATTGTTTTGATAGAGATTCTGAAGAAAAAGTTATTTTGGCACACTGGGGAGTAGGCTGGGATGGAGTTACAGCCTATAGTGGGGTCTGGGAAGAAAATTGACTCAGACACTGACACAGTTGCACATCCTTGATTTATTCCATCTGAATGTCATTTAATATTTTCCATGGCCCTTGGAAAATACACAACAGCAGAGAAAAACCTTATCTCACACTAATACCCTCTTGCATGTAGTAGGCCCTCTATATCTATTAGGGTTTGATTCCAGGTTTGCATCAGGTCACCCTGCAGTATGGTAGGTAATATCTAGCAACACTTCATCAGTGCAGACTTTTATGGATCAGTTGCAGTCTTTATCTAACTTTGTTTTTCTGTCTTAGCACTTACAGCAAATTATTCTATAGATTTCTTGTTGCCTTTTATTCTTCTTTTATCAGGGAGTGAAGCTTTTGATTTCATCTCTTTTCATACCCACCAAAATTAGTTTAAAAGTGGAAACAAAAGCATCCCGTTTCCTCCCTCTGGCCTGCTAAAGGGTAGAAGGGAATACACAAGCTGGATATTCATGGTTTCTCACTACATCTGAGTCGCCCCAATATCATAAATATCACACTCCTAAGTTGCCATAAATATCACACTCCTAAGTTGCATAACTATTTATTGACGTTTCCATCCTATTTTTGTGACAAAGAATTCAGTACACATGCCTGCCAAACAACGAAATGGTTTAAACTAACCTTTTTGAATCTTCAAAAGATACTGTCTTTCTTAAGTGGGGAGAAAACCAGGAATTATTCCAATCAACCCACACTATGCAAACAAATGTTTACAAGCATAAAGCAGTTTCAAAGTAATTATCTTCAGATGTTTTCAGTTGACTAATCCTCACAGACTGGCCTGAAAACAATCTGGTCTAATTTCATTATCCGCTAAACAGATAAATCTGCTTAACCATTCTACTGCCAGTGAATTGCCATTTAGAGAATTTTCACAAGAAGAAATATATTTCTGCAATAGATTTTAATAGATAAAATGCTGTTGTTTTTAAAATGCATTTTGTTCTTGCATGGCAACCAAGTGTTTGAATATTGCTGTAATATTCTATCAATAATGAGGATCAAACAGATGGCAGATACCTTGAGAATACCACTAGAGTCAACTGACCATTGTGTATTCTTAACTTGGACAATTGGAAAATATTGTAAAATCACACATTGTAAAAGCACACAAGTGAGCAGAATACAACCGCTCCGCTCCACATATATTCCTACATTCTACATTTTATGATAGAGAAATAATGCTACCTCCACATTTGGCAACAGCAAAGTAAGCAGGGCCAAGAAAGATGCTCTTTTAGAGGAAATGGGTAGGAACCTGTAACTGCTTAATTCTTTTTTTTTTAAATGCTCTCCCCCAAGGTTCATTTATCCACCAGTCAGCACTAGCTTCTATTTAAACAAAGGACTTAATTATGTCCACAAGAAAGCATACTTTGTATTAAACAAGGAGTACACAACACTTTTAATTTCACTGTTATTTTGATTATGTTTTATTTCCAATTTAACAAATAGTTAGAAATAGTGAAAGCTCAGAACAGCAACAAGGGGCACTGATATTAACTTTTAACTGTTACATGCAAGCAATATGGTTTGAGTAGCATCTTGCTTGTGTGTGTGTGTTTTGTGTCTGTGTTATACCGTTCTGCACTGCATATCATGTTTATACTTTTGAACCCAATTTTTAATTTGACAGAACTCCAAAGTCTGTCAGATATCGCTGACAAATAAAGAAACAGATGAAAATGTTTATCAGTGGTCCCACTGGATACACTATACAGTAAAATTCAAAAACATATCCGTGTTAGTCTGGATCAGTATGCAATCCAGCCCCTGGAGTAATTTTGAAAGTCCCCCATAAGTGATAGGTTCAGACCTCTTGAAAGAACAGCTTGGGGGTAGGATATGTTGAAAAAAGCAAAACTACCAACAGATGAAATGCTCCACGCACTGAAGACCTCCTGTAGAATGTAAAGAAGGAGCATCCACTTGTGACCCTGAGTGGATGACCTGCTGAGGTTGTTAGCCATGGTGTTGTCTTTTCCAGGAACATGAACTGCTATGAGTACAATCATTTCGGGTATGCAACAGTCCAAAAGGAACATTACAAGATGAAGTGTCATTAAGTGAGTGTCGCCCTGCTTTTTCAAGTAAAAGACTACACTACTGTTTTCTGTTGTTACTTGAACATGGCGACTCTGAAGAAGGACCTCAAGTGCTTTTAGCATGGCAAAGAGTTCCAGGATGTTGATAGAACATTTTTTATCAAATGTAGACAAGGCTTCCTTCATAGAATATGATCTCAGATGGGTCCCTCTCTGTTCAATGATGTGTCTGTGGTGACAATCTGAGTCAGAGATCTGAGAAGCAAGCGAACTCCTCAAAGGAGATTCCTTTGGTTTGTCCACTAAATGAGGGAGTGACAGGCTGAGGCTGGAAGATTGGGGATCTTGAAGATTTTTGTCCATCTGTGACTGAAACATTGACAGAAATCAGAAATGGAGAGGGTGCATCCATAGCCTGGGAAAATATGTTATTTCTGTAATGACTGCCATGAGCCCCCCCAAGTACCTGGATCATCTGCACCTGAAATAGGAAAAATCCTCATCATGATATACTTGCAATACAAATTCTTGTTGGTATTGGTACTAATTATGGTATCAGTCCCAGTCAGAGGGAGGATCTGGCTAGTATTCTTCATGATATGCTGTGTATGTGTCTTATCAAGGTTGTCTATTCCTAGCAGAAGAGATATGATTGCTGATGGCATAGCTGGCCACCTCCTTGGGTAATGGTTGTGGAGGATATCTGACTGATTAGAGAACAATCAATCCAAGGCCATGGTGCTGTGGTCTCAAGGTCTGAGGATACACATGGGAGGGTTGATGACTGTTCAATCACCTCCCTTTCTGAGTAAGCACCTGGGCACTGGCATCAGTGGACTTTGATTCTTAGATAGGTCTTTTTCAAGGTACTCCAGAATAGATTCTAGAGACCTCTGTGGATTTACAAATGTTGGAGCCATGCATGATGGAAAGTGAGGACCAAAGTATTGTGGTAGAATAGCACCAGTATGGAGCAACTGAGTTCTTACCAATAGGCTTCTGCTTCGTCTCAGCACCAAGCGTCTTTGGTCTTCTTTCATTTCTAAGCTTTCCTTAAAGGATCTGTTGATTTACCTGGTGTCGGGGGGGGGGGGAAATGTTATGGAAGATGAAGCACGCAGGCAGGTTTCCATATCTGACTGAAGATGGACATTGAGTTGGGAAATAGTAGGGCATCTTGAAGCATCTGACACAGAATCACCCTGTATTTATGTTAAGTGTTTGGTACCATTTTCATCAATCTGGACAGTACAGAACAGATGGTACTTGAAGACATGTAAAGAGGCTTATTTTGTGCAGTGGATACAGAGGTCTTAATAACTGACTCTTAAAGATAGGCTTTGAGTCTGAAAACCCCAGTTGCAATAGGCTTGTTGAGAGAAAGTCCAGTAATGTACACACTTGTTTAAGATATAGGACTCCCTAAAACAGTAGGCACCTAGAATGGCTGTCAATCTGGGGAATTTTCTTCTCTGCACTCAAAGCACTTTTTAAAGGAAGCCTTAGATACCATAAGGGTGCAGGTGGGCAAGAAGGGAACAGAAGACTGCTTAGTTTTAGAAGTTTCCAAAGATGGACTACACAAGTGCAGATGATCCCATATTTGTGAATCGCAGGGGCCATGACGAAGATGATCGTATCATTCATCAGATTAATATTACATATGCCAAATTTCATGCAGCATTTTGTTTACATTTCAGCATGTCCAAAATGAGGCAACTTAACATACACCAAGAGCATCTTTGTTATAACATTACTGTAAGGATAGTTTTTTCTATAATGTATAGCAATGTGCTGTTTTAACAGAAATAGGGGATTATTTTTCACTTACATGTGTTTCCTGTGAAATTCAAGTATTTTTCCTTGCAGTCTATCCTGGTTTGGAAAATACCGATTATTTTTAAGGTGTTCTCGGTCCCCTGATTCATCAAAGTCTCCAATCTCCGCTGTGATTGAACAGAAAAATATATACAAAAGAAACTGTTCCTTAATACTGCAATTCCACAGACTCAGCAAACAAATCTTTAAAGTCACTTTCATTTACAAGAACCATTAATTGCTCATATCAACCAGTCCTTATTTCTTGGGGTTTCTCAAGAAGTAGGAATACTACAGTCTTGTGGAATTTTCGTTAAACAAAATTAGTAGGGTGACATGACTGCATTCTTTCAATACCTCAAAGACTGTCATAGGAAAGAGGGGGAAAGCTTGTGTCCTGCTGTCCCAGAGTAGAACTAGGTCTAAGATATGAAGTTACAGAAAAGTAGATTTTGAATGAACATTAGAAGCAACTTATTGACATTAGAAGTGGTTTGGCAATGGAACCAATTGCCTAGATAGGTGGTGGAGTCTCCTTCTCGTGTTCAAAAAGACGTTAGATAGCTACCTGCTGGGGATGCTTTAGCAGGAGAACTTGCACTGAGCAGAGGGGGTTGACCTATGGTGGCCCATAGATTTGATGGCCTATGAGGCCCTTTCCAATTCTATGATTCTACATGGCAATTATTTGAATCTATGAAAATAGAAATTTGGGTTTTTTTTAAAAAAAAAAATCCAGTAGTTTCAGCTGGTTGTAAGGGTTACACTTTCACAAGATAACATCTAATGAACAAGAAAGGCAAGAAGATAATCTCTGCTACATAAGCAAATGTATAGGATACACTGAGAAGCTGCTCTCAGCTATTAATTAGAATATTTAATTAAAAGAAGCACTGAAATAGCTCACTAAATGCCAACACAGAACAGGTAAGGCATGAGTTAAATAGTTTTGTCCACAGTTTTGCACCTATCACTAAGAAAGCCTTCTCATGTACATATCTTTTGGACTAATTGTAATGGCAGACACTCAAGAATGACTTTTGACACACATATAGGCAAGACTGTAGATGATCCCATAGCAACATGATCCCAAACTACTTAGAGCTTTAAAGGTTAAAACCAACACACTCTCAATTGGGTCCAGAAGCTTAGTGGCCAAAGTGTAGCTGACACTGAATAAGAGTTACCTTTTCAGACTTCTTAGTCTGTACCAATGTCCAAACACCTACACTTCATATGAAATGCAATTTCCAGACGGTCCTCAGAAGCAGTCCCAAGAAAGGTGTATTGGAAGCTTCTCCAGGACCATTTTTTGGCCAGGGAAATACCCTCAAACACCATCTAGCAAGCACGGGGGGGGGGGGGGGAGCGCTTTTGTCATATTTTTGGTTCCCCTGAGCTATTTTAAGTCCAGGAGAGGACTTTTTGAAAACAAGAAATTAACAGTTAGTGACCTTAGTGACTTCTGACTCCTGTTGAGTCAAACTCTCCTTATTGCTTCAATAAGGTTGGCTGAATCACATGTAGTCAGAGTCCATGCCAACATAATACAAAAATCTTAATTTCTTAGTGTTTTTGATACACTGTGGTATAGTAACTTTATGTCCCCCAAGGCCACATTGCATACTAACACTGCAGAAGGTGAGATATGAGGAGTGCTGCTGTGTTATCATTGCAGGTAAGGCGTTCCTCTGCTAGGTCTCTCTTGATTTGTAATGCAAACAGATACCTAAAAAGAAGAATCAACAGTATAACATTTGTCAGTTGAAACTATTCATTCTGGCAGGAAAAAAGGAGTTTAAATATTAGCTCTAGTCAAGGACAGCAGCAACATATGTTTAGAAGTGGTCCATGCTATATGCTATGGTTGTGTATCTATACAGAGATGACATTGCTTCCAATGCCTCTTAGACTGATAACCAACAGGAAGAGTGCATCACCACCATCAACCTGGCAGTTGCTGTTCAGAGACAGTCATCAACTGCCATTATATCTTCTCAGTGTTTTTTCCTGACATGACCAGTGTACCTGGCAAAACCAGCAACACTTTAGGAAATTAATCAACATCAAGTCATACAACTGTTATGTCTAAGGATGTTCAGCTTTAATCCAAAAGTGGCTAGGAGTTGGGATCCAGCAAGAACTAGAGAAACAGACTTCCCATCCCTGCTATATATTCAGCTTCCAATCTATACAGACTGTATCTTGAAACACATAGTCTAAATAATAATAATAATAATAATAATAATAATAATAATAATATATTATGATTATGATTATTATTATTATTATTATTATTTCTAGTCCGCCCCTCTGAACAAGCAATCGGGGTGTATTACAACAAGGATTAAATCTTCTACCAAGAAGAACAGAACACATACACTCCATTATTTGGGTTGCCTTGACAGAAACAATGGAAGAGATACTTTTTCCCAAACACTATCATTTCCCATAGATCCTCAAGTCATCCACAGAAGTGATTTAGGAGTGTCAACAAACAGAGAAAAGTGAGACAAGAATGGGAAGCTGGCTAGAAAAACTGGCAAGGATTGAAAGTCATTGATAAAACAGCATGTACAGGTGGAGTGAAGCAAAGTATACTAGAAACACGAAGCACAGCTTGACAGAAAATTTAGTCTGCTCAAGTATGCTTCAGGGAGTCTCAGGAAGAACACAGAAGATGAAAGTATTTCCTAAATACTTCCCACTCATAGCATGCATAGAAAAACAATGGCATAACAAGATAAACTGGATAAACCAACCAGGAATCGGTGAGGCACAATTACAGAGTAATATACAGAGTAATATACAGACTTTTGTTTAGCTATTACATAGAACTAGTGCTGGGAACTATCAGCTCAATCCTATGCATGCTTACTAAAAAGTAAATAACAGCAGGTCCACACTATGTGTATACAGAATGACAGCCTGAACATTCTTCCAAAGGAAACAATGTTACTTAAACAACTTTGTCCCGCTAGAAGTGGCTATTTTTATCCATTTTTGTGGCATATAAATTAAGTTTGTATGTTCCTGAAGCATCTTCTCAATTACTAAATTAGATTAGGAAAAAGCCAATGCTATTCAAAGCAAAGCAAAACTAGAACCAATATTATCATGGGAAATTGATTTCTCAGATCTCTTGCCTCCTATTCATGTTTCTATTGAAAATCATTTATATATTAACAGTTATTCTTTACCTGGTATACTCCTCTTGCAGCTGACCAGGATCAGGAGGAAAGAATTTTACAGCTAGACGAAGCATTGTGTTCTTTGGTCCTGTGAGAAAGTCAATACATTTTATTACATTTTCACCTTCATATTTTAACATTCATATTAATGACTGCTAAATTTAAAAAAGAAGGTCATGGGAATTAGCCATTTATGCTGTCAATGGGTTTCTACTGATCAAATCTTATGACTTGGAACTGGCTATAATTTCAGGCCTTCCCAAGCCTTTCTATAATGCCAAAAATTGAGACCAAATTCTGCTGGAGTTACTAGTAACTAGGCTTTTGCTCCAATATGTTTGTCCTATATTTCAGTGAAATTATTTTCTTGTAAAAGACTACAGATAACATATATGAAAATTATACATGGTTTTAAATTCACATATTTCACTGAAATATAGGACAAAAATATTGGAGCAAAAGCCTAGTTACTAGTAACTCCAACAGAACATTATTCTCCCACAAGCTCATGGGCATAATTTGCAATTCATCTAAAAACTGGTATGCTCTTTCTCTCCCCACTCCCCCCATCCTTGTAAAATTGGGTTTATCAAGCTCTAATTAAAACCAACCCATTAGCATAATCTTGTAAAAGGAGTCATACTGTACAAAAAATACAGTAATATAAAATCTACTGAGCATTTACGCTTATCTAGCTTCAGTGCATCTTGGTACAAAATAAAAAGATATATGGAATGAATACTGTCATGCCACACAATTTGGGTTGACTGAGGGCTGGTACAAGCCCAGCATGAAAAGCCAGCTTTCAGCAGGCTTGGGAGCACGGCATATGAACAACGCATACCGCCAGCTTCTGGGGCTCTGGTGGCACAGTGTTTACATGCCACACAAGCACCATAAAGCCACATCAGGGAGGGGAAAGCCGGCTTTTTCCAGCTAAAAAGAAGCGGTATTTTGCCACTTCTTTTTGAGCCAGCAAAAAGACGGATTGGGGCTGTGGCGTGCAGTTGCCACAGCCCCAATTTGGCTCTCTCAAGGGCAGCTTCAAGCCGCCCCTGTTTCACCCCTAAGAAAACACCTTCCACATATTTTCTATTTCTCATTTTTGGGCATTCTTCAGCATTGTATCAAAAGTGTGATACACTTCAAGCAGGCACAGAGTAGTAGCAATGCTCCTCTTCAGGATATACTGCCTATTGGCAACGGCTATTTAAAGAAGAAAAAAGAAATTCCCAAAAACTTGCAGTACAATAAATTCCTTTGATGTACAAGATCTGCTTCATATAAATTCAGTTACTGTGGGTTCTTACATTGGGTACTTGAGGTCTTTACCATCCCATAGTCAGATGTTATATACAACAGAGCCAAAGCCAATCACATGCTAAAATTAAGAAAACAAGGCACCCAGAGAGATTGATTTGAGTATTAACAGTTCTCACTTAAGAAAATGAAACTGAGGTTTCTTAGCACATTTCACAATTAATTCCTTACAAGAAACAAATGATCTGTTCAATAGGAAAGGACCCATCAGTTCCTCAATAAAAGAAGCAAAGCAAATCATCACACTATTACACTAAATATTAATAGGTTAATAATGTAAATCTTTAAATTGCAAAGCAAATCATGCAAAGAAAAAAAGGCCTTAGTATGAGGTCACTGTATGAATGTTTAGGAAATTATTCAAAAGCTTTGAACTCTGAACATTTCAACCTCCATTCTCCTAGAATGAATGCTACTTTTCAGAATTAAAAGAATACTGATGAAATCTTAAAGATGTAGCTGTACATCAGCACATATACAGAATTCCTGATCAAACATTTGCCGAATGGGTGGTAAAATGTGGCGTACAGGTTGCATGTAGTCCCCCAAGTCATTTTTGAGGACACTAAAGGCTCCTTCCACAACATTCCTCACATTCCCATGAATATAGGGTTAATGTCACTATGCTCCTATGTGCACACTTGCCCTACCCTAAATTTTAAAAAGCTAGTTAAAGGAATACAAAAGGTACAGTTTGCCTTTGAGAGTAGGAGGTACATGGGAGCACAAATGTGGACTTTATGAAACTCATAAAGGAATATAAATTCTAAGCCTGAAAAGAGATGTTGGTTTCTGAAATATGAGTATGTTGATTTTTTAAATTTTTATTTACAGCATATGTTTAAATATCATGTTTAATTTTGTTGCCTTATTTTCATTGTAGATTATTATTAGAATAATAAATGTTAAGAAGCAGACTCCAAAACCCAAAATATGGGTTTGAATAATCAAATCAGCAAGTGGGAATTCCATTTGTAAACTACCTTAAAATAGTTTCAGTCTTTTTTTGTCTTTTCCATGTGGGGAAATATCACCTCTAACCATTGATTGAACTGCTTAGAATAAGTCTTTGTGGCATGCATACTAAGTTGCCTATCTTCACATCTTTGGAAAATAGGAGCTATTAATAACAGCACTAAATAGCTGTATTATCCATTTCCACTTTAATTCTAAAAGGAAATTATTTGAAATAGATACTGTATGTACTTACTTCGTATTTGCTTAATGGTGGGTTTCATAGGCTCAAGCCAAATCTAAAGAAAAAAAAAAAAGAAAAAAGAAAAAAAATTAGGTAAGCAAGAAAACTAATTGTTTTGACAGCTAAAAAGCAAAACTTCCTCCATTCGTGGTTTTAACCACTATCTATACTAAGCAGTAAGCCTCAACATAGGTCTGTAAACAATCATTACAAAAATTTAATGAAAATGGGGTATAAGGACAAAGGAATAGTTTCTTGAAGCCAACAAAGGGAAGGTCACTGGATTCATAGTGTATGGATGCATAACATATTTTACATGAATCTGGGAAGAGGAACTATTTATACAGACACCTGTGTTCATGGAACAAGCAAAATGTGAACTTTCTCTGGAAGTGTTGAACAGGAAACTGGGTGAAATCAACCCAGACAGATAGGATATAGGGAAATCAGACTTCGTTAAAGACCAGAATAGATAACTCTTAGAACCCTTTCCAATGCATATATTTACATGCAAATTTCACAAACAACTTTAGAGGCTTTTTCACCCACCAAGAAAACACCTGGCATATCACTAGTCACATAAATCTGTGTGATAAATCTTGAAAAATGTATAGCATGAGTTAGAAACTATGGGGCGGTACAGACCAACACAATATGCTGGCTTCTCCAGTGGTGTGGGGATGTGGCGTAAGGACAATGCATGCCCCGACACAGCCCTGAAGCTGGCGTCATGCCGCCCAGCTGTTCAGATAATGGGCTGCATTGCAGTGCTCTGGTGGTGTGGTGTTCATATGCCACATGCCCAAAATGTGAGTGTAATTATTCACATAACTGCGCTAAACAAAAAACCCGCTATGTGAATGTCCCCTTTGATTTACAGAGCACCAGCCAAGCTACCACTGTAAAACATCTCTTCCTTATAGTTTTCTTTTCATACATTAAATGATATTTTGATGCAACTGTAGGAATCAAAATTCTACAAACACAAACTGAAAGAAAATCCATTAAAAGGCTTTTACACTCAGAAAAATACATGTTACATACCCAATATGACTGTGTATTCTGGTACTCAATCCCAAAGTAATCAGACTCAACCAAATTCAGATGATTAAATACTTCTGTCAGCAGTTTCTGGCCATAACATTTTGACTGGGAAAGTAAGTAAAAATGAGAGCTACAGTTTGTTACAATTCAGGAACAAAAAATACGTATCAACTCTTGAAACAAAATGATTGATGCTAGTTTTAAAGTTTCAGCATGAAATAACCAAAAACTCCAAACAGTTAATGACAATTAAAACTATTTCAGTGAAAATATCCACCACCATAATGTATCAGAAGTTTTTCTTTACATTATTTGCCATTTCTATTTCTTGTATTCCAAAAGTCAGTGTGATTTCTTGTATTTCTCTGAGTGGTCATCTGTGAAGTGACACATATGGGGGTGCATCTGTTTAGAATCTATTTCAGGAAGCTTCTATAGCAGAGGTGCATTCCAAACTAAGGACTGGACTGGATTCCTCGTAGCCCCCTAGGGCACTGGATGTTGGAGACGAAACAATCGCTCCATGTCTCTTTGTTCAGGAAAAATTGGACTGTCCCTTTCTCTCTGCTGAGAAAAGAACAGGATGGCTGCTACGCGGACAACAGCACAGGCGATCCCCTTCAGTGCTAGAAAAAGACAGTCTCTCTCTGCTTAGCTCTGGAAGATGGCTTTCTGTAGTAGTGGGAGAAGAAATCCCACTCATTTCTAATTAAGGACAGAAGATACAAGTTGGATTTCCTCTACTATTAACACAGGAAGACTGCCCTTCTCTAATGCTGGAAAAAAGGTGAAAGACAGTGAGAACTCCTTAGATTGGATTTGGCCCACAGGCTATATAGCAAGGATGGCCAAACTTTTTTTAACATTAAGAGCCACGTATGATATACCTCAGATGTTTGAGAGTTACAAGACATGAACTAGTATTACACACACGTTACTACTCTTATATGTAAAATTTTGTTACAGAAATATATAAATAATAAATACAGTGGACTCTGGATATCTGTGGGCTTGACATCTACAGATTTAAAAATCCACAGACAGCAAGCCCTATTGCTTTCAATGGGAGTGTGTGCATGCGGCCACATTAGTGAACACACACACATTGTGCTTGCCACTGAAGACAACAGGAATTGAGGTCCTGCATTTTTCCTTATTCACAGTAGAGGGGGTCTGGAACAGATCCCCTGTGGATACAAAGGGCGGACTTTATTAAGAAATACACATACATAATAATATTTAATCATTTATATGTAGTTTTTAAACTTAATTTGAATTAGTTTCAGTAATAAAGAGGTATACACACAGACATATCAAATGTTTGCAAAACCCTGATTGAATAAAGTTTTAACTATATTAAGCATATTGAATATAATAAGGAACTACGGAAACATCTAAGAAAAATATTCAAATCTGTGTATCATTAACATGAAGCAAGAGCTAAAAACAGATATTTGTAATATTTACTTATGTTAGTAAACAGCCAGTCAAAACACAGAGAAAAATATGTAAACCAATAGTAAGCCTTTGTTGTTGCTGCTATGTGACTTCAAGTTGTTTTCTTTTCAAGATTGTTCAGAGAGGGTTGGCCTTCTCCTTCCTCTGAGGTTTAGAGACTGTGTGACTTGACCAAGAAAACCCAGTGGGTTTCTATGGCCAAGTGGGGATTCACATTCAGTTCTCCAAAATTGTTTTCTGATGCTCAAACCACCACACGACACAAATTTCTTTAATCCCTGACTATTTAGATATACATAATGAGGTAACTTAGAGATGGGAACCAAATCCAAACATGAAATTTATCTATGTTTTGTATACACCTTATATGCATAGCCTTAATATTATACATATATCTGTGTACACTGAACCATTACAAAGCAAAGGTGTCATTATCTCAGTCACTCCGTTTTTGAATATTCTGAATTTTGGAATTCAGAATAAGGGGCACACAACTTTTCTAGGAAAAGACAGTAAAAAGGAGCAGGACAACATGCAGAGAATGTAATTTTTTAAATACTCTAAAACTTTTTGCGCTTAACTCCAATAAATGTGAACACTTATACCGGCTTCTAGTTATTTCAGGTCATGTAAGTTACTTTCTGTTATTTCCTAACTATTTTTTATGCCTTTCTATGAGCCAGAAATCATAAGTATTCTTTTTCAGTCATTGAAATTCTATGAAACTACGGTATGAATCTAGTGAAGTAACAATTAATAAATAACAGTGTGTGTTAGCAAGGTTAAGTAAGCAGAATTTGTATTATAATTATAACTACCACATAGATGTCTGCTTCATAAGCATCACATTTTTAAATTCCCTGAAGAAATACTGAAAGAAAGAAGAGTATATGAAGAACCTGTAATATATGATTTAGTCAGTCCAAATTGCATCATCCTTTCCACAGTCTCCTCAAGCAGGTTTCAAATCCTTAATTCTCAGGTTTGCTGACTTTACAGACTGATCAGTATTTTCACAGTCAGCAAGAAATATTGTACCTGTACTTTAAAATGGTAAAGTTTTGCTTCTCATCAAATAACATAAACAGCTATCAACACTGAATTTCCACATGTGTACTATACCGGTATGAAGTATCTTCAAATATAGAACAAAAAATATTGCCTTGAAATATAAATAGCCATGTAATTATGCTACAGCTTTGTCAGAAGCACCAAGTAGAGACCACTTCTTATTATAGAATGTCTATTTTAAAATAGATTTCATAACTCTAAGTTGTGAGAACTAAAAAATAATTTGGCCTATGGAAACATCTACTATGATATATACACCAAAACTAATACATGTATCTACATATTCACTGCACTAAATTTAATTTTTCTCTTCAAACTAGCAGGCATAGATTTAAAGATAAAATGCAATCATAAAATAGATGTATTTATGAAGAGTGAAAGTAAATGTGTACTGGCAAGAATGTCAGGTGCTGTAGGGTATATTGCAGAGGAAGGAACTGGCAAAACCACTTCTCAGTACTCCTTGTCTAATAAAACCCTATGAAATTTATGGGGTTGCCATAAGTCAACATCAGACTTGAAGGCATGAGACAAGAATGTTTCTGGATTCTCCAGAGCAGTAAGGAAATAATGTACTTCAACAAGCTGTTTGTTGCATTCTTAAAGTTTCTACAATATTTCTATAGTACTTCTCTTACCAAGCTAAAATTTCCCGCAAAGGGCTACTGTCCTTTTACAAATCAGGAAAACTCATATTATTTTCTCAGTTTAATGTTGCATTTCTTTGCATTCCAGCTAAATAAAGCAAGAAGTTGTACTTTACTACATGGTTATAGTCTTGATGAAAATGCAGAAAGTCCAGAAACTTCTTTAAAGGTCACATTTCATCAGGAATTTCCCATTTTGGCTCCTTTCCCAATCTGATGCCAACTATTCTTTTTACTGTGCCACCATTGTACAGTTAGTTAAAATATTATTGCAGTTCTCTCCCTAACATTCCATAGATTTAAAGTAAGGAGTAAGTAGATGACCAAGCTCTCAAATTTTAAGATGCCAAAAACCACTGGAATGCAGGTTTCCTAGAACAGGTTTTCTTTTCAGTCAGAAAAAAGATTTGAAATATATGCATGAACTCATTCATCTCATGAACTAAATGATAAATTAAAGTGATCAGTATAATTAAAGTTAAGACTCAAAGTGTACACTTCAATAACAAAACCAAAACCAGTCTCTACTTTCCAACCAAAAACAACAAAAAAATCAATTTTCTGTAGTCAGCAGGGTAGCTTAGCAATTTCAAATGTACATTCGCTTTGCAGATCACAAATGCATAGCCTAAAGCTCTCACTAGCCCCCTCCTTTTTCCCCCTGCAAAGCAAAGCACTTCCTCTTTGTCCACCTTATTTAAAATTTCTTAAAAAGCCATATTGATTTAAACTCTCCTTTATACTTTTTTTTTTACCACATTATCAATTTATCCATTACTCGTGTCTCCACACCTCCATGACTCTGGAGCACAGTCTTCCCTAAATCTTACATCAGAGTCTTTTTGGCTTCTCACACTCTACTACAATCTTTAGACTCTCTCTATATATAAAAAATAGAACTAAAATTTCAGAAGATGCAATATTTTCAACATTCTGTGGTTGTTAATTTCATACAGAAACTCAATTTTCATCCTGAGCAAGGAGAGAGTGGGAATCAAATTACAGGCAAACAATCTCTTCTTCATTTACATATTGTACCCAAGCTACTTGAAATACCATAATTTTCTGTATGATCCTGCCCAAGTTTTAAGATACTCATCAGGGCAGGGGGGAGGGAGGCTTTCTTTCAGTCTCACCACTGTCACAGGTGAGTAAAGGCAAAGGTCCTTCTCAGTGTTTATTTCCAGGTTGTGGAGGGCTAGCCTGGCCCTCTCCCTCCGTTCTCCTTCAGCTTCAGGAAGCAAAAATGTTTTCATTTGGAGGGGATTTTGGCTGTTGATTGATGCAGATGTGTCTTTGAATGGGGAGGGACTAGATTTTTATTTACATTGCTATGTTTAAACTACATGTATTTTAAATTAGTACTTTTTTTAAAATTTGTTTTGTTTTAATCTACATTGTGAGCCATGACGTGGCCCCATATTAGAGAAAGATGGGATAATAAATAAATAAAGTTATATACAATCAGCCCTCCATAATCACAGATTTGTCACCCATGGATTAACCATGCATGGGTTGAAAATATTCAACAACAAAATTCCAAAAAGCGAACTTTCATTTTGCCATTTTACATAAAGGACACCATTTCTGGTATCCCCAGAGAGTCCTGGAACCAAACCCTAGCAAATACCAAGAGTCCACTGTACACAATGAAATGTCTTCTGAATGACTGTTACAAAAGGAATACACATATTTTACTTCTCTAAATATATGACCATGATTTCATGTACATCTAGAACCAGAGAAACAGAGTTGGAAGAGACCGCAAAGGCCATCCAGTCAACGCATTCCTGACAGATGGTCATCCAGCCTCTGTTTAAAAACTTCTAAAGAAGGAGACACACCACTATGCGCTGAGGAAACTGTCGCATAGCTCTTACCATCAGTAAGTTCTTCTGTTTAGGTGGAATCTTTTTTGTTACTGTGAATCCATTGCTCTGGATCCTAGTCTCTGGATCAAGCAGAAAGCAAACTTGCTCCATCCTCAATAAGACATCCCTTTAAATATGTAAACATCAATATCATGTTTAAATTAGAAAGAGGAAGTGGCACTCAGAGAAATTGTCACGAATAAATTACCAGAACAGAAGATATTCCAATTGAACTGCTACAATCCACACGAACAGAATCAACTCAAGTGTGAAGTCTAACCAAAGCAGAATATCCCTACTGATGCAGCCTAGAATTGCACTGGCCTTTTTAGCTGCTGCATCATATTGCTGACTCATGTTCAGCCTGGGGTCTACTAAGACTTTTAGTTCCCTTTTACATGTATTGATGTCCAGCCAGGTGTCACCCATCCTGTATCTGTCCATTTCATTTTTACTGCCCAAGTGTATATCCGACATTTGTCCCTGTTAAAATTCATTAGTTTTAGCACAGCTTTCTAATCTGTTATTAGCTCACTCAGCTCATTCAACATATGAAGCTCTGTTCTAAATACACCTTCATGCATTCCAAGCACACTTTGCATTCTTTATCAGTGACCCAAATATCTCCACAGCTGTAAACTGTTATTGCTTTAATACTAGAGGAATGTAGTCTGATGTTCACAAATAAAAACTCAAAATGAATAACTGGCATGCAATGAACCATTTATCCCAAACTTGAAAGGTCTAGATCCACCTGCTAGTCTGTTTAGTTAAATATGGAGGTATAATGTTTCTTCCATCCCTTTTCCTGTTGTATTAAGTTGTAAAGTACTATTCTAAATTGTAAAGTGATTTGATGTCTTTGGCAGAAAGGGAGCAAGTATGTAACTAAAAAGTGCAGTGATTTCAAATCTAAATTGTTATCTTAAGTATTAGGAAGAGATGGTAACAAAGTTAGTTTGTTTCTGCATTTAGAAGGTCAAGGTGATTGCCTGGAACTGTAGTATAATAACCTTCTATAAGTGGTCATTTGTGGAGTCCCACAAACAAGGTTATCCTGTGACTTCAAGAACAACTGTCCACTATGTGTGCCTTTCCTAAACAAAGACGGCAACAAGAGAGGCCATCAGAATGAGGAATCTTATGACCATACCTGAGGGACAACTTTAAAGAAGCTCAAGGAGGCCATACATTTGCAAGTGGGCAGGAAGAAAATTCTTCCAAGAAGAAGAAAGGAAAAACATAAAAGAAAAAGAACAGAAAGAACAAAAGATATTCTCATGAAATTAGTTCTTGCTCCACAGAATGAGTCCCTGAAGCTGGTGTTAACATGGGGGCTTTTTACATTGGCAAGAAAGTGTGACATGAAGTTGCACTTTCCTTAATGCTTAGCAGCTAGACAGCAAGCCCCAGGTGTGCATTTAAAAAGTACAGGGCAGCTAGACTGAGGTTTTTTCTGTGGCTCAGCAACTACATGGGAAGCTGTCAAAACGCTACAAACACAGGCGGAGCAGCTACATGGGCCGCAAGGAACGTGGCTTTTAGCCGCACTTTAAACATTTTTTTTCCCTTGCTGGCTGCGAATTGCGCAATTGCGCAGGTACATCATACAGTCGGAGCTTATCACATGGGGGAGTACAGGACCATTCCGAAAGAGGGAGAAAGTGAGGTCAGTTCGGAAATGCACGTGATTACGCACAAGCTCATCACACACAAAACAAGAGAGCATCTACACAAAAAGAAAATGCAGAGTCAATACGAAAGAATTCATCACATGTGAACATACTGGTCGGCTTTCTGTTGCAAATTAAGGCATCTTGGGAAATGGTAGCAAAGGCTCATGGGAGTTGTAGTCTGTGTTCTGTCAGAGCATTATATTGAGTTGTCTTGAGGTTTCAGCCCTCTGTCCAGGAGGGATTCCCATATGTCCTCCATTCTTGAGCAGAGGCCCCCCTTTTCCAAGTTGACCAGGAACGTCCTCCTTTGCCAGGACACGTCCTACTTTTCCAGCCTTCTTTTTGAAGAGGAAACAGGAGGGCCAGGCGTGCTCTGGCCAGGCTCTGAGGGTCTCTTCCTGGCTCCTTCCCTCCCTCCCTCCCCGCTGCCTTCCTCCTCCCTTTGGCTGAGAGAGTGTGACTTGCAGGGAGGAAGGGCAGCGGTGGTGCTCCAGGTGCTCCTGATGCTGGGCCAGGACAAGCTGGAAACAGGAGGAGGAGGAGGAGAGGGACATGGGGCCCCTCTGCTGCCCTGCCTCCCTGCAAGTCACACTCTCTCAGCCAAAGGGAGGAGGAAGGCAGCCAGGAGAGAGCCATGGAGCCTGGCCAGAGTGTGCCTGGGCCTGCCTTCTCCTCCCCCCTTCGGCTGAGAGAGTGTGACTTGCAGGGAGGCAGGGCAGCAGAGGTGCTCCAGGTCCCTCCCCTTCTCCTCCTCCTCTTGCCAGCTTGCCCTGGCCTGGCTGAGCGCCTCCAGTGCCCTGCTGTCTCCCTAGAAGTCACACTCTCTCAACCAAAGGGAGGAGGTGAAGGAAGGTGCAGGCGCACTCTGGCCGGGCTCTGAAGGTCTCTTCTTGTCTTGGCACCTTCCCTCCCTCCGCACTTGTATCGCTGCCTTTAAATGGGCGCTTTAAAGATACAGAGCCCCATTTAACCGTTCAACTACACCTTAGCCTTTAGATGCAATAGCAATGTTGCACCCTTTTTAAAAAAGTAGTGGGGAAATCAAACTACTTTTTAAAGGCACTTCTTCTCCCTTAAAACTCCAAAATAGTGTTTTCATGGCACACTTTCCATTTTTCTCATCTAAAGGCTGGGTTTTCATGCAGCCTTCAACACACCTCTTTTTGCCAATGTAAAATGGGCCAGCTCCTTTTTAAAGCACTTCTTCTCCCTTAAAACTCCAAAATAGTGTTTTCATGGCACACTTTCCCTTTTTCTCATCTAAAGGCTGGGCTTTCATGCAGCCTTCAACACACCTCTTTTTGCCAATGTAAAATGGGCCATGGTGGATTAAAAGGAACTGAGGAGTTTAGGCAGGAAAGGACAAGAAGCATGAGAACTGAGGTGGGTGGGGCTGCTGCCTAAACAACAGCCTAGCACTAGAGGTTTCTAAGGATTTAGCTGCACAGGATGACTCCATTTGAATTACAGAGACCAAACAAGAACCTATACTTCTGAAAATAACACTAATTAGCACCAAATGTTACCTGGTCTTCACTGTGGTGCTTTGAAAATAACATTTCTTTTTTTTAAAAAATTAAAAAGCAAATTAGCAATGTTGTCTCTTGCATCCAGTATAACTTCAAAAAATGAATAGGTTGTTTGTTCCCTAGTTCAAAAGATCTTTTGGGCATTAAAAGTAAGTAAAGCAAATGAAACCATATGAACATGAAATGAAATTTGTGGTTGTACTTTGTCTTGTTTAAGCGCTAATAGTGTTCACTGTAAGATATTTTAAATGAGATCAAGCCAGAAATTTAAGAAAATTAGTAGGTCGGGTTTTTTTTTAAGACTCACTCCTAATTAAGTAGAAGTCACAACAACCATACACAAGTGAAACATATCAGAGATTTACCAGAAATAAAACATTTTTCTGCTTGACCTGATAAGCCTGAGAAGCACAAATATCCACTGGTCTGCGCCCTGAGAACTGCCCATTTACTACTACTACTAATTTTTATTATTATTATCCTTTATTAGTATAGCGCAGTAAATTTACACAGTGCTGAATATTACACAGCTGTAATCAGACAGTTCCCTGCTCTCAGGCTTACAATCTAAGAAGACATGACACAAAAGGAAAAGGGGAAGGTGGTGGGAAGGGGATCAGGTCCAGCAGTTCTTCTCTCCCTCTGAGGCCTGGACCAAGATGGACTGGAGGGAGGGCTTGGCTTCTTAATACATAGTTAAAACGAGGCATCCTGGAGCAGACAAGGGCACACATCTGGGAACCCTTCCCTAAACAATATAGTCAGCAATATACTTCTGCTTGTGAAGGTTATGCATGATTTTTGAACTGCATACATATTTGTGTAACAAACACCTAGAAACGCTAAATGAATCCAGGTCCTCAGGGCCAGATGAGTTGCACCCAAGAGTACTAAAGGAACTTGAAAACGTAATCTAAGAGATATCGTCAAACATCTTTGAAAATTCAAATAAATCTGAGCAGAATGGATAAGGGAAAATGTTGTCCCCAATTTCAAAAAGGGTAAAAAACAAGACCCAAGCAACTACTGACCTTGATGTCAACACCAGGAAGGGTTCCTGAATAGAACATTAAACAGTCAGTCTGTGCACACTTAGAAAGGAATTCTATGATTACTATGAGACAGCACAGGTTTCACAGAAGTCAAGCTAAACTAATGTTATCTCTTTTTTATAGAATTACAAGCTTGGTAGATCAGGAGAGTGATGGAGCATACCTTGACTTCAGTAAGGCTTTTGACCAGATTGGCCAAGCAAGCTAAACAGTGGGCTAGACTGTTGAACAGTTAGGTGTATTTGCAATTGGTAGAATCCAGAGACTATTCACCAATGATTTCTCTTCATCCTGAAGAAAAATGACTAGTGGGATGCCCCAGGGTTCTGTTCTGGGCCTGGTGTTATTTAACATCTTTATAAATGGAATAGATGATGGAACAGAAGGCATGCTCATCAAATTTGCTGATGACATCAAATTTGCAGAAGACATCTGGGAGGTAGCAAACATCCCAGAGGAGAGGAACATAATTCAAAATGAAATTGACAGTTTGGAGAGCTGAGCCAAAGCAAATGAATTTCAACAGAGATAAAAGTAAATTATTACATCTAGGCAGGAACAAGAAAAAGCACCTATATAGTATGGGCAATACCTGGCTTGAAAAAGTATAAGTAAAAAGGATCTAAGGGTTTTAATAGGCCACAGTCCAAACACAAATCAATAGTGTGATACAGTGGTCAAAAAAACCCAAAGAAATTCTGGGCTGCATCAACAGGACCATAGTGCCATATTAAGAGAAACAGCAGCAACATTCTATTTTGCTTTGGTCAGACTTCACGAATACTGTGTCCAATTCTGGGGACCACTGTTCAGGTATAATATTGACAAGCTGTAATGTGTCCTGAGAAGGGAAATGAAGATGATCAAAAGTCTGGAAACCAAGCCTTATGAGGAGTGACTGGGGAAGCTGGTATATTCAACTTGGGGAAAAGAAGACTAAGCAGTCAGTCACATGATAGCTATCTTTAAATATCTGGAAGGATGTTAAAAGATGCAGCTAGTATGTTTTCTTATCAGTCAATCTTTATTTTCAGTCAATGGACCCAGCTTGACACACTATAATTTAAAAGTATATAACATATCTATCCCCAATGGTATCCAACATCTACATGAAACCTCCAGATGAGATCACCTGCAGGCATGGGGTGGGATGTTATCAGTATGCTGATGACACCCAAATATACTTCTCCAACAACCAATAAACAATTCTGGAAGTTGGTATGCAGCACCTTATGCTCTCAAAACTCATGCCCCAATTGTGACATCCCTGGGTATGGGAAATTCATTTCAGGGAAATTTTTGATGTCTGCAACACTACATCTAGCACCCATGACAGATCCATTGTCATGCAGCTTGTAGCTTCAGCTACAAGGAGCGGCAGCCTGGGAACCAGTTATACTTGAAAATGTCACCAATCTTATCTCACAAAAACGGCATGGCCCCTGGAAATGACAACATTCCTACTGAATTGGTTAAAGTATATTTTCTGCTGCTGTAGAGACTACAACCTGAACCAACCAAATTCCAGAAAAATGTATTCCACCTAAACATTATGAAGAATTTTTTTTTTACTGTAAGAGCTATTCACAGTGGAATATATTGCCTTGAAGGGTAGTAGACTCTCCTTCTTTGGAACTGTTTAAACAGAGGTATAAGGGGGTATCTTTCAGAAGTTTTTAAACTGTATACTTGTATATTCGTATACTTTTTATTTTAACAATAAAGATATTCAAAAAATAAAATAAAAATAAACTGTGTGTTCCTGCATGGCAGGGGGTTGCACTTGAAAGCCTTGTGGTCCCTTCCAACTATGATTCTATAAGTCCTGCCTTTTCATTGTCACACTGTATCCACTCTTCTTTGAATAGATGTATACATGGGCTTTTCATTTCATCATCAAATGAACTCTGTGAAATGGTGCTAGTCTCTGTCACACTGTGGGGGACAAAACAACTGCCAGTCCTTTGAAGTCAGCCTAAAAAGCACAGTATATTCTATATCACTCCACTTATTGGCAAAGACAAAACTTAAACTTTAACTAGAAGCAATGAAACTCAAAAGCAATAATACCCAACAGTTTTTGAACATCTGCAGCGAAGAATTTTGCAGTATGAAAATATAGCCTCCTCATTAATTACTAACAGTCTTATTTTGAAGATGGAAGACATAAAGGCTGATAATACAAACAAATCACCTCATATAAAATACAAATACTTGTTATTGTGTGCCTTCAAGTAAGTTTTGACTTATGGTGACTCTAAGAAAACCCAATCACAGGATTTTCTTGCCCAGCTTCTTCAGAGGGGTTTGCCATTGCCATCCTCTAAGGCTGAGAGAATGTGACTTGCTACTTACCTATTTTTAAATTGTGTACTGTATTTATTTGTTTTACATTATACTTCTAATCAATTCTGTTTAAATAGCTATTTTATTTTGTGTTTTATTGCTTATTACTGTAAGCCATTTTCAGTCCCATCTGACGATATATAAATTCAATAAATAAAGAAATCATCAGACTAAGCAACAGCCTACAGTATTTTCATGAGAACTGTATTCTCTCAGAATTATCAGGAACACATTTAGAGGGTACTTCTGGATTCATTACTGGATTCATTACTATCCCAAAATGTGGGATAGACAAGTTAACTGTTACATGGATTTGTAATTGGTTGACTGGCCGAACTCAAAGGGTGCTCAACAATGGCTCCTTTTCATCCTGGAGAGAAGTGACCAGTGGGGTCCCACAGGGCTCTGTACTGGGCCCAGTGCTATTCAACATCTTTATTAACGATTTGGATGACAGAATTGGGGGCATACTTATCAAATTTGCAGATGACACTAAACTGGGAGGAGTAGCTAATACCCCAGAGGACAGGATCAAAATTCAAAATGACCTGAATAGACTAGAAAGCTGGGCCAGCGCTAACAAAATGAAATTTAACACAGAGAAATGTAAGGTTCTGCACCTAGGGCGGAAAAATGAAATGCACAGATATAGGATGGGGGACACCTGGCTGAATGAGACCACACGTGAAAGGGATCTAGGAGTCCAAGTAGACCACAAGTTGAACATGAGTCAACAGTGTGATGCGGCAGCTATAAAGGCCAATGCAATTTTAGGCTGCATCAATAGAAGTATAGTTTCTAGATCAAGGGAAGTTATAGTGCCACTCTATTCTGCTTTGGTCAGGCCCCACCTGGAATACTGTGTCCAGTTCTGGGCACCACAATTCAAAAAAGATGTGGAGAAACTGGAGCATGTCCAAAGGAGGGCAACTAAGATGGTGAAGGGTCTGGAAACCTTGCCCTATGAAGAACGCCTTAGGGAGCTGGGGATGTTTAGCCTGGAGAAGAGAAGGTTAAGAGGTGATATGATAGCCCTGTTTAAATATTTGAAGGGATGTCATATTGAGGAGGGAGCAAGCTTGTTTTCTGCTGCTGCAGAGACTAGAACGCGGAACAATGGATGCAAACTGCAGGAAAAGAGATTCCACCTCAACATTAGGAGGAACTTCCTGACAGTAAGGGCTGTTCGACAGTGGAACACACTCCCTCGGAGTGTAGTGGAGTCTCCTTCCTTAGGGGTCTTTAAGCAGAGGCTGGATGGCCATCTGTCAGGGATGCTTTGACTTGGAGTTCCTGCATGGCAGGGGGTTGGACTGGATGGCCCTTGTGGTCTCTTCCAACTCTATGATTCTATGATTCTATGATTCTATGACCACTTGAGAGGCCCAGGTGACTGATTGTTATGAACACTTTTTACCAACTTAAGCTAATTATAATTAAAATTAAGCTTTAAAAAGCACACTAAATCAACTGTCATGCCAAAATGCTATCTGAAGAACATCCTGTAGAATTTAAAAACCATGTAAAGAACCAATTTGCACTATTAAGTCTTAATTGACCAGGAGACAAGAACTCTGGACAAAAACCAGGGACATTGTCATGGAAGAATTAAAAAAAAGATTCTAACTGTAAAAAGAAAAGCTTCATTGGATAAGAGATTAAGCTCTTTTTCCTGGTCTACAATGACCTCATTAGTGCCACACCTACACAAAATAAACTGGACTCAAGTTAGACTGATTTGCTTACATTTCCTGTGCCCAAATTCAAATTGGCACAAAAGGGGTGAACATTTTTCTTCTCCTCAGCATGCTAAAAACCTATCAACCTCATAGCTTTATTATTTATCTGTCAATCCTTTCGGCTTGCACTCGAATCCTCATTCTCCTTTTATGTCCAGTGAGTGAAAATGAGCAGAGGCAGGAAGTCTAAATGTGTATTTGTTGATTTATTTTTTAACAATGTATTTTTAATGTCTCCTGAAATGCACACACACAGAGGACAGAAGCTGTCCATCTCCTTCACTGTGACTGCTAGCAATGGTGTGCTCTACCCCAGTTGCTGCCACCCACTCCCCAACAGAATCCCACTGGTAAAGCTGTTTTGAAGTCAAGCACTGGTGAGGGGGTAGAGCTGGGGATTTCATGCCTGAGGTTGGCTGGAGAGGGGGCAAGAGAGACCAGGGTAAAGTGCTCCACTGCAAGCCATTGCAAAGAAAGGAGATGCACAGCTTTATTCCCCACACTGCATCAGGGTTATTGATGCACTGAGCTATCTCCTCCCTCTCCTGCTGCACCGGAGTGAGTCAACAAGCAAATGAGTGAGGGGACGCACATGTGGGTGGCACTCCAACCCTGACAAATAGGAAGAGGGGACTGTGTGTAAAAAAGTTTATGAAATACTAAATATACCTCCATTTCAGATGTCCTGCTAACCTTCAGTTACTATGACCTGAATGCTAAAAATAAATAATTAAAAAATGGTGACACATGCCAAGCTTGCCAGATTAGTCCCACCCTCTAATTAGTCCACGCTGACATGTGTAAAAAATCCCGCTTTTCCTAAAACTGTGGAGTAAAAAGTGAATTTTTACAATTCATATTAATGACTAAAAGAGATTTCACTGTGAAACAAGGCATGCAACGTGTGTTCTTACAGAACTGGAAATGGAGTGAGTACATTTTTTTCCACCAATGTAAACAACCCCCGTGACACTAATAAACAATTGTAAAAACTATTGTAAAACAAATGATTTATCAGGAAAACTTCCATTAAAAGAAATGGTTCTGGATTAATACTAATGCATAGAGAGTTCCATGCACTGAAAGATACCAGGCAAATAATGTATGGCAGTATTCAAAGACATAGCTAAATTCAAAGACCCAGACTAACTAAATTTATTTACATGTACTTCTAAACTCCTTTCTCTCAGTTACATTCAAGACACAGACTAACTAATGGAAGACAATGAAAACCCACCTCTGAACAGATATTGCCAAGGAAATTCCATGGTTAAGTTCACCCTTGGGTTGCCATAAATCAGAAATGACTTGAATGCACACAACACCACCATGTGAGTGGGAGCCTGATTCAGTACAACTAGTTGAACATTTTGTTTCCCTGAAAGATATATGTGGGTCTGTGGGTACAGGCAACTTACCACATTTTGTCTTGACTATTTGTATTCATGACTGAATGAGAACCAAGAGATTTTGTGAAAAAGAAATAAGCTTAGTGGTACATTAATTTGTTAGTGTACTCCTCTGAGCACTAGCATTTGCCAATTTTTGTCTCCTCAGAAGAGTAACTACAACTTCTTATCCTATATTTAGCCAATCTAAAATGACTGATTGCACTACAACAGCTCAGACAACTGTAGATAAATACAGTGTACAGTGTGCAGTGTGCAAAATTTTTGAAAACAGAGCACTGGAAAATTTTGCACCACACATCTGACCCAAAGTATAGCATTCTCCCCGGTAAAAGTGAAATTAGTGTCTCAATGCCAACAGAAATGAAGCTGAAGCAGAAGACACATGCTGGTAGCACATTGGTACTCCCAACACACATACTATTAGCACACTGAACAGTAGACATGCTCCTTAGATTCAAGAGTGTATGGAAAGATGGAAAAACCAAAGGTAAGAATGGAAGGAGGAAATATGTACTTTTAACATGTGCATTTTATTAATTTTTAACTTACCAGTATTGAATGGAAATACAAACTGTAACTTTGTTAGTCCTCTGCCAAATACACACAGCACTGATCCATTATGAAAAAACAGGGTTGTTTTTTCTGACTTATGGAGACCCTAAAAAACTATTATGGGGTTTTCTTGACAAAATTTGTTAGGCAAGCTGAGGGTTATCCTTGCCTTCCTCTAAGGCTGAGAGAGTGTGACCCATCATTAAATGTACCTAGGGGATTTCCATGGCCAAGAGCGGATTCGAACCCTAATCTTCCAGGGTCTTAGTCCAACAGCAAAGTTGCAAAACCACTATCTGTTTTGTGACGTTTGATACTACACCTATTCATATTGGATGTTTCTATTTCTCTAAGGCATTTCCACTAGGATTGCTAAAATGAAGCAGGGTGCCATGGCCCTGACCTCACTGAAACACACCAGATTATTACACGGTACTGATGACATACAGCAGAGTGTGTAAAAAGTGACAGAAACAGAGGGGAAGGACTGTAGCATTATGGTGTGGTACATGTTTAGTTAAGTGGTTCTCAAATGGTAGGGCAAAATCCAAAGGGGGCAGAGAGACTTAGAGATTCTGATCCCTCCTTCCAAACTTTTTTGTGTGAAATGTATACTTGCATTGAATTAAATACTGAATTTACTTAAATAAAACTGCTTTAATCTGAATGATGTTATTTTCTTATAAAATGTTAAAATGTTAATATACATAGAAGTGTGAATGGAAATACGGTATGTACACTAAATAAACAAAATATTTTTATTCATATGGTACATCAAGTCGGGGGCAACATCTGCACGTAGATGTAAAGCAGGGTCCCAAGGGTAAAAAGCTTGAATGCCACTGTTTTAGTTCAATATCCATTCAAGGCAAGGAAGTACTCCTGTCAGTACCCTGGAAGGCTGCCAATAATATTGAGCTAAACAGACCAACAGTTCGACCTGGCATAGGACAGCTTCCTAAATCCTAAATTGTATTGTTTTAGCAAGAGGATTTTAAGTGTTTTGCATTTTTTATTGTAAAGTTTTAAACTGATTTTATATGCGAGCTACCTTGGATCCCTATCCAGAAGAAAGGTGGCATATAATTGAAATAAATAAACAAACAAATGAACAAATTCTGCATAAGTAGGCAGGGGACAACAACACAAAGGGCAGGACAGTGAGTTATACATTAGATGGGCAATGGACATTGAGCAGAAAATACAATATGGGAGATTTAGAGTTCAAAGATATAGCCATGTTGGTCTGTAGAATCAGTATGTAGAGAGATCTTGTAGCACCTTTGAGACTAACTGAAAGAAAGAAGTTGGCAGCATGAGCTTTTGTAGACTAAAATCTACTTCTTCAGATGCATATGGGAAATTTAATTAGCCTTCATACACTGAGAACCATTTAAAGATTTTTTTTCCTTTTGAGGTTTTACAAGATACTCTATTTCCAGAGAAAGATAATCAATATATCCATACCAATTAGGACAAGGTACTTACTATGCTACAGAAAGACATCTTTTGCTGTTGCAATGTTGTCTACAAAACACTATCAGCCAGCCCAGGATAATATGCCTCTCTTACCATAATCTCTTTAGAAAAAGAATAGAGACAGTGGCAACAGAAGCATATCTTTTGAGACACCTTTAATGCCAGCTGAACACAGAAAATTTTCATCATGAATAAGAATGGAAGGAGAGAGAGGAGACACTGATACATGGATGTGTGCATGGTTATTCAAAAGCTTCACATTTCCATCTATCTCCCTTTTTGGTTCACATAACATTCTTTTCTGATCTTAAGTAGCACAAAGCTAACTAGAAAGTTATGGTGCCATTGCTTCTTCCACTTAAAGTGGTATCAGTAGGAAGAAAAAACTTGTGCTCGGCCCTCCACATAAACAAAATTACCATACTTGCCAACACACTTGCCAATCTAGTAGTTGATCATGGTTTTAAATGTCTCTGTCACAGAGAAAAGTGTGAATTATCCAAAAGCCATACTAGTATTGTTACATAGAAAAGTAAGTTCAAAAGAAATTCTAAAAGATGTTCTTTATCAAAGAAACAGAATTTATTTCTTAAGACAAAAACTAGCTGAAGCACAAATTCTGTTTGTGATGCACATGGGAGGTACAATTCTTGTCCTCAAAAACTGTGTGAAAGGAATGTTGGACCATTAAGAAAAATAACAGGTTTAACAATATAGTAGACAAAATAACAGGGAGAACGGAAAGCCTAAATTACTTTTTAGGAGAACCTGCAATATCCACAGCCCTGAATTACTAACTCTCGTCTGAGGGCAGATAAAAATAAGCTTAAGACAGTTTACTGGCCATATTTAGAGTATTCAGAATCACGAGAGTCATGACAAACATCTGGCAGTGATTCTTTCTGGAATTATTCTATTTTTTTCTCTTAGGCAATAGGACACTGACTGTGCTCAACAGCATTTAGATCCTTGTAGTACAGTGTTTAATAGGATTTGAAACAGCCCATCCTCCCACATCCTGCAATTTAAAAGCTGTTAATACTTTTCACAGTGTAGAGAACAGGCTCTGTGAAATACAAGTATTGCACTGCAAAGGAATGACCAAAGCAAGCATTGGAATTTTTAAAACAAGTTATTTTTTTTCTGTAAGAAAAAAAACCCCTTTAGTTTGTTTCCTTCTTTGGGAGTAGTTATGAACACTAGGAATTTGTCAAATGCTGTCCAAAAACTACAGCATGTAGAAGACATATATTGTCAAATAGTAATACAGCAACAGAACTGATTCCTAGAAGTTTCCAGGTGGTCTGTTAATGAAATTATCTTTACAATTTTTCCCCTCTGTTGACATCTAACTGCGCAGCTTTGTTTGTATATGTATACTTTTTATATTCCCTCTAGTAAGCAGCTGAATTTTTCTGTAAAACCACAGGAAATAATAGGGTGGTGTAAAAACTTCCAATTACTTCCTGTATAGCTAAACTTTAAAAACCTTCTAAAATCCAAAAACAGTTCCTGATTTTTAGACTTCAGAATGTAGTAAGTCACGGTCAACCATACACAGTGTAGTTTTCAAGTAAACCAGATGGCTAAACATCGATTTAAAGCAATTGTATCTAAAAGAGTAAATTTTTATGCCATGCCCTGCTGAAGCTGCACAAAATCCATAAAAATGTAGAAACATCTGAATATTCCAATGAAAGGCTGCTGTTACACTGCAGAATTAACGCAGTTTGACACAACTTTAATTTCATGTCCTTATCATATGTAATCTTAGGATTTTTAGTTTGCTGTGGCGCCAGAGCTGTCTGACAGTGAAGGCTAAGTATCTCACAAAACTACAAATGCCAGAATTCTATAGTGTTGATCCATAGCAGAAGTTAACAGAAAAATAATTCATAACAAATATTAAGCCAATTTTTTTTAAAAAAATTGTTTTATCTGGATTCTATATACAGAATTTCTTCTGACAGAACTGGATAAAAAGTACTTATAATGATTAAAATTTAGAATATTGGTTTGGATCCAAATGTGTTTAGTGAAGTTCCACTGTCATGGAGAAAAGGGGGCATGGCAATGTTGTTCTTTTGTTCTTCTTTCCTCTTGCAGCCCACAGCAAAACTGCCCATGCTGCTGTGGAAGGCTGGGCATATTCTGAAATAAGTTAGCACTACAAGGGGGCACTGGAGAAGGGGAAATGTCCCCTCACTCCCTTCTTCCAGAAGAACGCCTCTACCAGATTCGGAGTCCCTCTGCAAAAAGGAACCTATTCATTTTTGGAGGGCCAGATTTGTTCAATCTGGTAAATTTAATCACTTTGAAAAACAATGTGCCCAAAATAACCTAACAGTACAGTTCTAATGTACTATTGGAAGAGCCCTGGTGGCGCACTGGTTAAATGCCTGTACTGCAGCCACTCACTCAAAACCATAAGGTGGCGAATCCAATACCAGCAAAAGGGCTCAAGCTCAACTCAGGTTCCAAGGTTGCTAAAATGAGTACCCAGATTGTTGGGGGCAAGTAGCTTACAGTTGTAGACCCTTTAGACACTGCTTAGGTGGTATGAAGCAGTATATAAATGAAGATGTTTGCTTGACTGCTGTAATCCGCTTTGATTCCCCACTGGAAAAGGCAGAATAGAAATAAATCCTATAATAATAATAATAATAATAATAATACTATTAGAAAAAATAAAATATAAAATAAAATTAGTCTAAAATATCTATTTTAAAAATCAGAATATTTCTTGCACACCATTTGGAGGAAGTAGTCTTCCATAAACTTCATATGTAGGGGACTTACAATCCTAAAAGTATGTCAATATATTTTGTCAATCACCTAAGGGACTGGAAGTCATCACTAAAAGACTTCATTCACTGACCTACAAAAAGCAGCCCTGCAATTCACTAATTAGAATGTTAATTACACCCAGCTTTTCCAGTTGATCTAAGGAATATGACTAGTTTGCATTTTAATCAGGATTAGTCATGCTGAATTTAAAAATCATTGCATTAGAAAAGCTCTCTTACATGTCTGGTATAAGTATAAACAAAGAGTTTTTCCTAAGATAATATTAGCTATGTCAACATAAGAAGCCTTTTAAAGGAAATAATGAGTTAAGCATTAAAAATGGTTGTACTAGGATGATCTTTTGAACAAGATAGCTGGAAGCTTAAATCAAGAGAGACGATTCTTAAATAAAGTAAATATCTTAATTGATTTGCTTATATGCAACTTAAGGACAGATTTAATCAAGACAAGAGAAATGCAGCCATAGAGGTTAGAGAAAAAGAGTTTTAATTAGAGTTGAGTAAAGACAATGTGGTATACTGGTTTAAATACTGGACTACAACTTGGACAGCAGGGTCCGATTCTCCACTCAGCCATGAAACCCATAGAGTGGCCTCGAGCAAGTCAGGGGTAGGCAATGGCAAACCTCCTCTGAACAAAATCTTGCCAAGAAAACCCTGTGATAGGTTTGCCTTAGGGTCACCTTAAGTCAGAAAGAACCTGAAGGCTCAAAACAACAAAAAACAATGACCATATAATTTAAAAAGTGTATACATTGCTTCAGAAACTAACAACAAAAGATGAGCCTGTGAAAGAGTAGGTGATGATATGGACCCAAAATTTTGGGCATAAAGTCCATAGGGATGTATGGGGGGAAATGTGGTCCAAAGATATAAAATTTACTTAGTGTAATAATGTAAAAGAAAACCTATGCAGGATTATATATAGCTGGTATCTAATCCCAAATAATCTGTCAAAAATGTCCCAGATGGTTCAAATCAAAGTTAGGAATGTCAAGATAACGAGGACTCGGTTTTTTCATATGTAGCTGACTTGTGAGATGAGGAAAGGCTACTGGTCTAAGATTTATATGTTAATCCAAAAATTGTAAAGCTAGATTTTTAATATTACTATAAATGTTTTTGTTGAGCATAATGGAGTAAGAATTGGATAGTAAATATGGATCACTTCTTTGAAATATGACATCATTAAAAAATATTGTTAACTCGAACTTGAAAATGGACTGAAGCACCGACAATGGATTGTTAAGGCTGCTGAGTTAGCCCAAATGGTCAAATTAATGTGAGTTCGAAAGCATAAGACAACTGAATACTTTTTGAAAAACTGGAAACTGTTTATAGACTTTTTGAGCAAAAAGAATTGTAAAGATGTAATAATCTGTGTCTATGTTTATTAGTAACTTCAACAGGATTGTTTAATTGGATTTGTAATGGCAGAACAATTTTTTCTCTTGTTTCTTTATCTTTTCACTACAATCAGAATGGGGGGCGGGGGGGGAGGAGTCAGAAACCTACCATGTAGTAATTGTATGTCTTCCCTCCTTTTTTCCTTCTCTCTCTCTTTTCCCCCTCTCTTTCTTATATTTCTTGTTTCCCCTCTTCTTCTTTCTCCTCCTCTAGTTTATCTTTGTACATTATTTTGATTATAAATTATATCATTTTTGTTTAAAATAATCTAAAATAAGGGTTGGTCATAGTTGCATATTCTAGTACTGAAATCAGGAAGAAACAGGGGTTCAGGAAGACAAGAAATCATACAAAACACAGTTACAGAACATAAATAGTAAACCTCTTCTCTACCATAACATGTTTGAAAATGTAGTTAAATGATCTACATTAAGTAGTGGAGGTGTTCTTTGGCTTGGCAACCAACCCAGTTTTTTTAATAAAGACTGATCCTTCATCTCATCTCCAAACAACCGAAAAATCCTGCACTGTACCTCTTAAAAAATGCACTTCTTTAATGATACGTTTTTTATGCACTGGTTTCATACTCCCTCTTCCTTATAAGAGCTCAGAGAAGTTAATGGAATCCAATATTATATCTCCTTTCCAAGTGAGAATACAAAAATATTCAGTGACAAAATTCCTAATACAGAAATCCATCACAATGGGTTAGAGCATTGCCAATGAATACCAACATGACTCCTAGGAAGAAGAGTCAACAGGCCCTAACTAAAGAGTATACTGTCTCTGATGTCAAAATCCAAGCTGCACTCCTCAACACTCCCTTGCAACATGCAGAGATCTAGCTGCAAATAGGATGGAGAAATGTTGCCACATCTTTCTTCCTCCTTATCAGCAATCTAATATAAAATATCATGAGAACAATATCCTTCCTCACCTCCATCCTCCTTCGAATTTCCTTTCTCCATTCTTACACCTCAGAACAGAGACACTAGACAACACACTATTATACTTAGAACAAAATACCTGTCTGTACAGCACCTCTGTTTACAAAACTGTTCACAAATATATGGCAATGTACATAGGTTTTGAGCATACCAGTCCATTCCTGTTTTAATTCCCATATTTAATGGAACTCTTGAGAAGTGACAATTAATCAAATAAAGCATTTGGTTCAATCTCAGGATTCCTATACAATATCTTCATGTGTGGTTCTTATGTATCTCAGAAGCAGATGTGTCACTGGAACAGCCTGAAATCTTTAATTCATTAGAGGAAGCATTTCCTATACAGATCTGCCACTCTTCTCCAAAAGGTACATTAAGAATTAAAATCAAGCAAAAAATATATCCCAAACTTTACTGGAAGCTTACCTCAATATCAAGCACCTCCACAGTGTTGTCCAAAAGCTTTATTTTGACCTGTAGAGCCCTCTCGTGTGTTTTAGCTGGTGCTATGGCAGAGGAGAGGTTTTGTCCAGGTTCCAGCGTACTCACTCCAGAGTTTTTCTGGACTCCCAAACGAGAACCTGGAGTCTGCAACACTCTGTAGGTGCCTTCTATTTCCCCCATTCTCACCTCCAAACAATAATCCAGTGACCTAACAGGGAAATATATAAATCAGTTTTAAATGTTTAATTTTAAAAAAATATTATACAATTATACAGTGAGACAACAAAATGTTGCTAATAACCAATTTCATGCAGTGTCATCCTCAGCTTTACATTTTGCTGAATGTAATCACCTGAAATCGATTTGGCTGTTACAACCATCACACAATCTTTATCATTCATTTCCAAAAAAATGCCTACAGTTAGTTCAAGACCATCCAAAAGCACCTGTCTATAAAACACAGATAAGAACAGTCTAAGAAAGACTCTATGTGAAACAAGGAATGTGGGGATTCTATGTCAGTACCAGAAATCTCACTGTGTATTTGCATACTATGTAAGAACATATATGAACAAAGACAACTGCATGTCATCACTTGATTTTTACCACATTAAAACATATCAGTAAAAATAAGAGTCATAAAATACTCGAAGCCTTTGAAAAGCCAAGTCCCACTGGGTTCAACAAGGTTTACTCTCAAGTAAGAAGATATATAATTGCAATCTCAGATATCATTTTGGAACCTCAAAGCATCAATACCTTCTACACTTTTTATTCATGGTATCAGTATAAATTGCAAGATGAAGGCATTAAGTCTGCTGTAACACAACAGAATGCAATTAAGAGACAGGGAAAATCAGGGGTTTAAACAGTGAAAATCCTGCAATCACAATTAACATTTTCACACAACATCACCATTAAAGTGCCATTATCCCAGGAATAAACAGGCAATAAACAGCAACAACTATTTCAAGGGGAAATCCCATGATTTGTTGCTGTTTATTGCCTGTTTATTTCCGGGATAATGGCTCTTTAATGGTGATGTGCGTGAAAATGTTAATCGCGATTGCAGGATTTTCACTGTTTAAAACACCAATTTTCCCTGGGTGATTAAGTCCATACAATTCAGGACACCAAGTAACTACAGTTCCCCCCTTTCACACTTCAAAATGAACTGAGTTAAACATCATGAGAGTAACATTATATCATGGTTTCTGTAACATCTTTGCTGATGTTGAGATTAGAGATCTCAAAAACTGGCATATTTTGGTGACATCCAGAAATGATCTAAAAATGGTATTGCTTTAATTTGTATTTTTCCCCTTTTAAAATACAACTATTACTTTCTGTTGGAAATGTACTTTGGTCTTTAGTTTGTTGCCTAGATAGCAGAGCCTGGAGTGGACTGAAAGCTGTGCCAGAAGCTCACCTACCATATTACTGTACTGTATTAACAATGCTCAAAGGTCATTATGGTGAATGAAGGAAAGCAAGGAAACAATTTCTGCCCTAGCTGGAAAGACTTTGTCTGGATATAATACTTACCTACTGACAAATAGTAGAGTAAAACCTGTACAGATTTCTCAGCAGGCCAAATCTGTCAATCCCAGCAAGAGTAACCAGTTCAAATTTACATCAGTGTTACTTACCATTCAGCACTGATTCACTGGATCTACTCTTGCTGGGATTGGCAACTGGATTTCAACTTTGGTGCTGAGGTTTCCGTATCTCTCAGATAGGGTAGAGGTTTTCTGACAATATTAGGGTTTTCCCCCTGACACAAGCTGTAGACGTTTCTACAATTCAGAATTCAAGTAATGTAAAAGTTCTGTTATGTTAGGGGATGTCAAAAGGGGCTGGCAGCAATTTGGGAAGCAAAGCAAACAGTTCAGGCTCCTCTATGACGTGGCCGCATAAGGAAGGGTTAGGATGCTGTTATATGTTTTTAAATAATTACTGTTTTAATCACTGCCGGTTTAATCTATTTTTAAGGGGTGGGAGATTTGGAAACGGGTTATGGGATTGTTTTAATCTATGTTTTTTCTTTTACTTGTACCCCGCTCCGAGTGTATGAACAGAGGAGCGGGCTATAAATAAACTATTATTATTATTATTATTATTATTATTATTAGGAGTTCAAGCTCAAATTAAGTGCCAGACTCCATTGGTCCTCTCTACACAGCATTCATCAATGTATCCAAGATGAAGGAAATCATCCAAGAAACTGGGAACCCTTTTCTTGATGATGACTTTACCAACATTATAAGGTCAGTGATTCCAACACTTAGATACACACGCTCAATATATTCTTAAAACTGCAGTACCTTGTTGTCCGTCTGGTTTTTTGCTTAACTTTTAAAAATGATTTTCTCTTGAAATAATGTTTTGTTGGAAGTTCATTATAACCCATAAAAAGGTAGAACACAACACTTTCCTGCATTACTGTTGTCAACATTTTCAGCATCTCCTACTACAATGGGAAGGCTTCGAATTTCATTCATCATGATGACAAGGAGCAAAACATGGACAGACGTGCACCAGGGATGTTATCAGATGGGAGGAATTTCTCTCAATTTCAAATGGAGCAAATTCGCAATTATGTGAATTCACTAGTTTAGCAAATTTACATGAATTCTAATTGCGTTCGGAATGCGTTCAGAATGACTTCCCATTGCCCGAAAATGACTTCCCATTCCCCCAAAATTGCAGGAGATACTCTAATACGCAATAACGTAAAACCCATAGTTGTGTTCAGAATGACTTCCCTTTTGCCAGAAAATGCGTGAGATACACTCATTCGCGACAACGTGAAACCCCATGATTGCGTTCGGATTGATATTGGATTATACTTCCATTTCCCGTCGTCTGATAACATCCCAGGAAAACGCACATGTCTTTTACAGCAGCACACTGTGTGTTTTGATTGGGATCACATAACAAGGTGCCGTCCCTCCTCCCCTAATCTGGGCAGATATCCATATATATTATATTATATATATCATTTTATATATTATTCATATTATAATACCTTAAACCAGTTTGAATTCAAGAATACAGAGTCCCATGTGAGGAAAGCTACAGCTTGGGCAACCTCTTTAGAATATTCCACCCATCAAAGATTTTCTATGTGTGTAGAATCACAGAGTTGGAAGAGGCCACAAAGGCCATCCAGTCCAACCCCCCTGCCATGCAGGAAGTCACAATCAAAGCATCCCCATTGACAAATGGCCATCCAGCCTCTGCTTAAAGACCTCCAAGGAAGGAGAATCCACCGCTGTTTGATAAAGTGTGTTCCACTGTCGAACAGCCCTTACTGTCAGGAAGTTCCTCCTAATGTTGAGGTGAAATCTCTTTTCCTGGAGCTTGCATCCATTGTTCCGCGTTCTAGTCTCTGCAGCAGCAGGAAAAAAGCTCGCTCCCTCCTCAAAGTGATATCCCAATGTGCTCAATGGGGTTTGGCCCCTCTTTAACCCTTTTTCTGTCTCAAGGCTATGGAATTCTGGGAGTTGGAGTTTGTTGTGGGCCCCAGAGCGGAGCTCTGGGCCCCACAACAAACTCCAACTCCCAGAATTCCATAGCCTTGAGACAGAAAAAGGGTTAAAGAGGGGCCAAACTGGGTCGACTTATCCATGGGCCATATATATATATATATATATATAGGTTGCCCCACAACAAACCACAGTTCCCTAAATGCTTAAAGTTTAAAGTGGTCTCAAGAATCTGGGGTTATTCCAACCTACCTGAGGTTCCCTCAATCCATGTTTTCCATTGGAGTCACATAATAATAATAATAATAATAACAACAATAGCAACCCTTCCTCACCTCAATCAACGCGCGCCTAATTCCCAGCTCTCTCAGTCGCACCTTCTTCTCTCTTCAGCGTCCTCCCCACTTCTGCCACTTCGCCCGCCTCAGAGGCACCGCTCCTTGCCCAACGCGCCCTCTCATTGGCTGACTCGAGATTCCAAGGGCGGGGCTTCTTATATCGCCACGCCTCTCCCGAGAGGCTCAGCCCCGCCTCCTTCAGCGGTGGGGGGGGAGCTGTATGTATATTAGCCAGTGTTGCGCCCTCTCATTGGTTGACGCGAGATTCCAGGGGCGGGGCTTCTTCTGTCGCCCCGCCTCCCTGGAGATTTATCCCCGCCTATTTCGGCGGTGGGCGGAGCTATATATGTTTGAGTGACAGCCATGGTGCAGCGTCTGTCTCCTATCTTCTTGGCGTCCCTATAATTCTGTTTTTGACGCCATTTTAACCCTCAATGCGGTGGAATGCTGGGAAATGTAGTTTTTTGTTATGTGGCTGCCTGGGCCCCATAAAACATAGTCACTGAGCCTTGTGGGGCGTCAAAACTCACAAATAACCCAGTGGAATCATGGGAACTGGAGAAATAACCCGGTTTGGGAGCGCTTTAACTCTTTGTCTGACTCACTTGCTATGGAATTCTGGGAGTTGGAGTTTGTTGTGGGCCCTCCGGGCCCACAACAAACTCCAACTCCCAGAATTCCATAGCCTTGAGACAGAAAAAGAGTTAAAGCGCTTTCAAACCGGGTTATGTCTCCAGTCTGGATGGAACCATAATAGAAACACCACCATCGCTCTCTGACAGGAAAGGCTAAATGCCTCCCAAAAAACGACAACGAGCGAACTAAAGAGGCCTTTCTCTCCTCACTCTGAGGGACAGTGTCAAATATGGCGCCTGTGTGGGCGACGGTTGGGCCTCCTGAGGAGAAGACAAGGGCGCAGCAACAACAAGGGACGCTCTGTGGCCGCCCAGAAGCCTCTCTCAGCCCTTAATTAGCCCTGTCTGTCTCCGCCATGCTGGCATTTCTAGGGTCGCCACACCCTCCAAATGGCGGCTCCGCCCTTCATCCCAAACAACAGTGACTCTGGTCGCCTCAGTCTTCCTGCTGCTGGTGCCAAAACACAGAGTACAGCCCCGCCGCCATTTTCTTTCTATTCCCTCCCACACCCAGATGTCATGATTTCACACAATAAGGGTCCAAAACACACACACTACTACAGAATTTATTAATCCAGTTTGACACAACTTTTTAACTGCCCCTGGCTCAGTGCTAGGGAGTCTTGGGAAATGTAGTTTGTTGTGGCACCAGAGCTTTCTGACTGAGAAGGCTAAATGTCTCACAGAACTACACTTCCCTGTATCCTCCAGCATTGAGCCAGGGCAGTTGAATAGGTCTTATTTTTGAAGTGTGTTTGGACCTCAGTGCTAGGGAATCCTGGGGATTGTAGTTCGTTGTGGCACCAGAGCTCTCTCTCTCTCTCTCTCTCTGACAGAGAAGGCTCAGTGTCTCACACAACTACAGCTCCCAGAATTCCCTAGCACTGAGCCAAGCCAAGGACCAAAGCACACTGCAGAACTAAAATTTGTTTGAGACAGTTTTAACTGCCCTGGCTTAGTGTTAGGGAATCCTGGGAATTGTAGTTCATTTTGGCACCAGAGCTCGCTCTCTGACAGAGAAAGCTCAGTGTCTCACAAAACTACAGCTCCCAGAATTCCCTAGCATTTAGCCAGGGCAGTTAAAGCGGTTTCAAACTGGATGATTTCTGCAGCGTGTTCTGGACCTAAATGTCTCACAAAACACTACAATTCCCAGAATTCCCTAGCATTCAGCCAAGGCAGTTAAAGCGGGTCTCAAACTGGATTATTTCTGCAGTGTGTTTTGGACCCAAGCGATGTCAAACTGGATTATTTCTGCAGTGTGTTTTGAACCAAGGCAAACCTATCTATGGGGTTTTCTGGGGCTGAGATTGTGTGACTTGCCCAAGTACACCCAAGCGGGAATCAAACTCTTGTCTCCAGTCCAGGGTCATAGTCCAGGGTTCGAACCGCTACACTCCACTGGTTCAATCCATAACCTCCACTGACATTGTTATAGTTAGAAGGCCCCAGATATACAGTAGTTCCAGGCTTTTGGGCCTTCTCAAACCCCATCATCAGCTTGACTGATTACTATTGTTGTTGTTGTTATTTCTTACCCGTCTCTCCTCGTGGATTGAGGCAGGGAACAACAAATAATGCAAAACATCAATCAAAACACGTTAATTAAAACATGCAACAATTTAAAAGGACAAATAAGACATAGACATTCTAAAGCAATCCCCATTTAAAATCGAGGTTTAAAAATCATCTGGATAAGGCTGCTGGAAGAGACTGGTTTTCAATGCTGTTTTAAACCCAGGCAGTGTATTGAGCTGTCAAATCTCTTCCGGCAGGTCCTCTGGCTGACAGATTGGGGGTAAGAGGTGGAAGAAGCAGAGGAAAGCATTAAAATCCCAAATTTTGGCTTGATGTTTTCACTGTGAGTTCTGTAATTAGTCCAGTTTTTGGACTTCCAACTCTTTTACCATTTTTTAAACACTTAGGTGCATCTGCACAGAAGATTTAATACAGTTTGACACTACTTTAAGGGCCATGGCTAAATGCCATGGTGTTTTGGGAACTGCAGTTTTGTGAGATACTTGAGAGCTCTTATGCCACAACAAACTTCAAATCCCAGGATTCCATAGGACAGTTAAAGCAGTGTTTAGAATGGGAACAACTTCCTCAGAGAAACAGAGTTGAGTGCCATCAGCATAGTAGTGGCACTGCACCTCAAACCTCACCTCTCGCAACAGTTAGCATTGGGGACAAAACAGACAGCAGCCAAGGAATCAAACAAACATTCCCCAGCACCACTTTCTGGGCTTATCCCCTCAAGAAGGAATGGAGGAGTCGTTGTAAAACAGTGCCTCTGATTCCGAGCCTAGTGAGGTGGCCCAGAAAGGTACCTTGGGTGATGCTATCAAAAGCTGCTGAGAGGAGTCCAACAGAAACAACAGAATATGAGGGGGTATCCAAAAGTTTTAATGATCACCTTTTTAAAAAATTGACAGAAAGTTTGTTTTCATTTGTAGCTGTTAACTTATCTCTATCTAGTCACTATCTAGATTTATACATTTTCCCCAGCATATCTTGACCCTCCAAATACAGTGGTCCCCCGGGTTACGAATCCCCCGAGGTACGAAAACCCCGGGGTACGAAACCGGCAGGACCGCGATTGTATCCCCCGGGATCCGAAAGATCCCCCGGGATACAAAAGGAAAAAAGCCACGCGGCCCCTTTAAATGGCCGCGCGGTCCATTGAAAATAGCGGTCCGCCGGGAAACGAAAGCTTCCGGGTTACGAAAGGTAATCCGGAACGGATTACCTTCGTAACCTGGGGGACCACTGTACTGATATTGTAGAAGCCTGCAGATTGCACCTGACAAAGATTGCGCCTGACAAAGACTTTAGTCACTTCTGGCACAGACAGTCACAAAAATAAAGGACGCAATGAGCTGATTTTCTCAGCAACGTGCACTTAGGGACTAACGATGACACTGACAAAATTTCATCACTATGCCGTAATAACTTCTGGGTTATAATTATTACTTTACGATACCCCCTTGTAAGGTGCAATCTGCAGACTTCTACAATATCAGGTATTCAAAGGGTCAAGATACACTGGGAAAAAAGTATAAATCTAGATAGTGCCTACATAGAGATAACAACAACAAATCAAAACAAACGTTCTGTCAATTTTTTTAAAAGGTGATCATTTTAGATACTCCCTCGTAGGTCCTGGCATAGGGCACCAAACAAGATGAGCAAAGCTGCTTGTGTCTCATAACTGGGCTTAAAAAACACGCTTAAATGGATAAAGATTAAATGGATAAACAGAAAAAGAAACATGGGCTGACAAGTGGAGCTCCCATGGGGAGAGAAGGGAGAAACAATGATAGAATGAGTGTTACCTGTCCCTTAGAGGTAATTTAAACTTCCATAAGAAAAAATGGGCTTCCAGAAGCACTTCTAGTATGTACAAATCCATACCCGATCAATAAGCATGGGAGAAATAATACTTAGCATTAAAAATTATTTGGAACATTTGTTTTTTCTATAGTGGATGAGTCCTGCCATTTTCTCCAGGTGTCTGACAATGTCTTTTCCTGTTCCCCTTGCATGGGAAGTTTGTACTTTTCCAGGGAGGTGGCTTCATATATTTTTAAAGCTTGCTATTTCTATTCCTGATAGTGTTAAAAAGCCATAAGCATGCTGTGAAGGGTGTAGCCCAATGTGCGTTCCAGAGAGGGAAGGGCAGAAATCCCAGATAAAAACCAAGCAAGCATAAACTGTATGACTGTTAATCCTGTTTTGAAGAGATACCATCATGCATGTCTTATCCAAACAATTAATATATTATAATTTGGGAAACAATTTTTTTTTACTCTGAGAAACAGTTTAATACACAATTAGGGTCCAACAATATGGCTGAAATCAGTTGTAATGAGTTCTGTCTTTTATTTATATTGTTAAAACGCAATTATGCCCAGACCAAAATAAATTTGCTATTTAAATTAATATCTTACAAGAATAGCTCATTTTCATCATTAACCAACGAGTCAGCATTCAAAATGCTGAGGTCAATCCCTATAAATATTTAGGGATGGAATGACAGTGAACAATGTTGTAAAGGGACAGATAACTTGTTAAAGGCTTATTATCTTCTGCTACTTTTGAAATATAAGACGCTTCCATATCAGACCAAAAGAACTCTCAGATCAGATCACTAGAACTCTCTGGCAGATAATTCCAAATGACCCTCTCTAAACTGCAAACCCCAAGATTTCTTAGGATGGTGCCATGATAGGTGGAATCATAGCACTATAATTGTGTCATGTGAAAGACCTCTAGGGCCCTTGGAGTATTCCAAGTGTGGTCAGATTTACACATTTGAATAATAGTTTGAAACATTAATATAAAAGGTTTATTGTGTTCATCATTAGCAACCTCAACAATCTAATTCATTTGCTAACATTGGTGGGGTTGGATAACAGATTAAATTATGTTTCCATTTACATTAACTTTAGAACATTAACCTTATCAGTTAAATTGCCATTTACTTTAACATTATAACACTAAGCCTTATCAGAAAGAAACATAAAAGTTCCATCCATGGTTTTATTCACTCATTTTTTCCACCTGTTCCTTTGTATAGCTTGTGCAGAGGCAGTAAAGTCTTCCAATTAATGCAGTCAAATATTACTATAGGCTCACATTTAAATCTGCTTGTCAATGGTGAAGGCAGTGAATAAAATCTTACTTCTCCATTCTGTTGCATGTTCTTCATGCTAACCAGTGGAACTTCTAGGGGTCATTTTGTGGCTATTGCATGCTGACCAGAATGAGGATGTGGAACTTTCCAATGCTCACTGTGACTTGTTTGCATGTTCTTTGGAGAATTACATTTCCTGCATCAACCAGAAACTGGGGCCCACTATAACAGCAGGTAAAGTGAGCAATGTATCCAGAATGCTGTCTTGCCCAGTTTAGCTGGATGAGTTTCAGCTAGTAAGGCTGTATGGGAAATAGATATATGCAAAAACTCCCATTATAGGCTTATCTTAAGATTGCCATACGTCAAAAATGACTTGAAGGCACACAACAACAACAACAATTGTGATTACGAGAAACAGTGACATGTCCAATTCCCCTCCAAGCTTAGAGCTCTGTATCTCTAGGCTGTTGGGCCTTTGGGCTTGTTTCCCCGCTATGTTTATGGAACACAGAATCATATAACCTTGAAATTTTGGAATATCTGGATAGGCAAGATAACTTCCATTAACAAGGTACTGATGACCTATGAAACTTGTCATAAACATTGATAAGAGTCAAGTCAGGCTATCAAAGCAGGTGTGAATAATTATGAAGTTGGTACAAACACACAAGGAGATTTTTTTATCTAAAAATGCATTTTTAGACTCAGAGTGGTGGGCTCTGACATATATTTTGACTGCTGTGTTACTTGTTGGCTAGCAGCTCAGATGTCTCTGTTGTAACATGTTTGGAGCTCCTGACAACAGAAATGTGAAATAAGATATTGTTGGCTTAATATGTTTCTTGTATCCTGCCTGTGGTCTAATAAAAAGATATACCCTTTCCTATTTGAGTAGTCTTTACCTTTGTAATAACCTCTTACCTTTTGGCGAAACAAGGCTCAAAGATCATAGATAAGGTGCTTGGACAGGTTTGTGCCACTACTTGTGAATTTATTCATTGTCCCTTGTGGTTAACTAAATTCACAAGGAGGATACAGCTGGGTCAAGGTAGTGGTTAACAACTTCTTGTGGAAAGTGTTGGTCCCAGATATGGTAGCCTTAAAAAGCCAATGATAAGACTACCTACTCCTAAAGAAGCCCTTCCTGGGCTGATCAAATCTTAGTATCTTCAGACCATTGGCCAATTTTTGCTTCCTGTGTAAGGGCTTGAGTGAGCAGTTGCCAGTCACCTCCAGTCACTTTAGGATGAAGCAGACTTTCTGGATCCATTTTTGTCGATTCTTCAGATCCAATTTTAGTGCACAAACTGTCTTGTTCTCTGTGCATGATGACCTATGTTGGAAGATAGACTGGGAGAACATAACCCTGTTTTGGTGTTGATCTCTGAACAACTTTTGACATCACTTATTGGAGTTGCCAGAGTGAAAAATGAAAAGAGCTCCTAGCCCTTTAATGGCTGTGCAGAATGGCTGCAGTTGGGAAATCAGAAGACTAGGACTTGGAAGGGCAGCTATGAAGGAACTAGACAAGATCATTACCTCACGTTCAAAAGCATATCACTGAATAATAAAATCAGGTTTATTTGCAACATAATATTCCTAATTTCTATGTATGGATTTGAAAGCTAGACAGTGAAAAAAGCTGATAGGAAGAAAATCAACTAATTTGAGATGTGGTGCTGGAGAAGCATCCTGCATATAACAGGAACTGCTACAAAGACCAGTGAATGGATCCTAGAGCCAATCAGGCCAAAACTCTTCTGGGAAGGAAAGGTGATTGAACGGAAGTTGTCATACTTTGACCCTATAATGAGAAGAAATTACTCACTAGAAAAGACAGTAATGCTTGGGAAAGTGGAGCGCTGTAGGAAAAGAGGAAGGCCACATACTGGTACCAAACAGATGGATTAAATCAGGGAAGCCATGGCCCTGAGTCAGCAAGACCTGAGCAGGGAGTTTGAGGGTAGAGTGACTTGGAGATCTCTCATTCATAGGGTCACCAGGGGTTAATGTTGACTTGAAGGCAGAGTTGCCATATTCCATTCCCTCATATGTGGGCATCTAATCGGCATATTATTAATTTGCATTCTGATTATCCAAATTCAACACATTAATAATTGCACTTTTCCTACCATTATGTTTCAACCTCAGTACAGCTGGCCCTTCGTATTCATGGGGATTACTTTCCAGACCCCCCTCCCATGGATGAAAAAAATCCCATGGTTTCAAGTCCTATGGTTTTCAATGGCAGAGCATTGCACACAGGTGCATGCACGCGTACCCATTAAAGGCAATGGGGCTTGCCATCCATGGATGCGTAAATTCACGGATATCAAACCTGTGTTTGGGGAAGGTGGGTTGTACTAAGCTAGGCTCCTTTTTCCTTCCCCCACCCCCAGCTGCTGTAAAGAGAGGGAAGCTTCCAAGAAGCCCCAGATAATAAAGGGACTTCTCAAGGCTGTTTGGCAACAAAGTTCCATTGTGCTGCCTAGCTCTAGGCTCTAACTGCCAACACAGTCAGCACACCACACAAGGCCATCTCTGCTTGCTTACCTTCTCGCCTTCTGGGCCTTTCAGAGGAAGGGGGAAGAGTATGAAAGAATAAGGTGGCAATGCCTGTGTGGTAGCAACTGAAGCCTGCAGGGCAGGATGAGGCTCCCATCAGCGCCAGTCTTTTTGCACAGTTTCCTGCTTCATCACCGCTGCCACATTTTAACCTACCCATCAGCCGTTGTCAAAGGAGAAATCTGGGATTTACTGCTTCAACCGGCCCAGCCAGCTGGAACATTTTTTTAGTCCCATCAATCCAGGATTTTCCACGTTTTCCAGGATAAATGGCAATCCTACTTGAAGGCAGTTAACAAGAACAACACTGGTAGTTTTCTTGAGTTTCTCTTCACTCCAAATCTCTTTTTAGATACTGGAATTGCATAGCATGCTGTTTTGCACTCTGGTGTGGAGAGTTGGCAATTGATGACTGATTTTAAATGTTATATCATTTGATTAGATCAATGATTTTATATTTCAGTTCTTTTAACATTTTAGAGAGATACTATCCACAGCTTAAGATCGCACCATGGGGGACTGGGTGCTGGCAATGGTAGGGATACTATAGTTGTCCTTTCCTATTATCATTCTCTCTCTCTCTCTCTCTCTCTCTCTCTCCCTCTCTTTCTCTCTTTCAGTGTATAGTATTAACAAAAATATATATCATCATTCTAGACCTTTACTTTTATTTTCAAAATATAAGAGGAAATACTTCAATTCTAGTCTGTCCAATTATTGAATATGAACATGGAAATCTGCTTTTAGTCTTCTGTATCATAGCTACTGTATATACTCATGTATAAGTCTAGAAATGTAAGTCCAAATATTGACCCAAAAAAACTGAGTTGACTTATTCATGGGTCATTGTAAGTACTGTAGGTACTTTAACTCTCATTTTTTTAAAAAAATGGAATCATTCCCTGGTGAAAGCAAAGAATGTAATTTGTCCTGGAAGCATTGACCTACCTCTATTCTCTCATCCATCCAGACTTTAAAGTGAGGACAAAGTTATATCTGCTGGAATTTTGTAAGTTCTTTGGCATTGCTTTGCTTCATCATCCTTTGTTATGTACCCCTAAGTGTTACCCTCGCCTTATCCACGGGTCATATCATATCAAAATCCATTATTTTGGACCCAAAACCTGCCCTTGACTTATATATGAGGTTGGTTTATATTCGAGTATATACAGTAGTCAATTTCAACACACTGGGGCAATTAATTTTTTTACACGTGGCACTTGTTTTTAATAATTTCCCTTAATCAGACTGTGCAGTCATTCTAATACTAAGTGCTTTTCTTAGCCGCTCTCTCCCCTAAAATAATTAGTATTTAAAGCATCTTGGCTGGCTTCAGCCATCAGTGGGATATTTGCCTCATTGTAACCTGTGGTTCCTGGCTCATACAGCCGCTTGTGTAATAAAAACGGTTACTTGCTGAGTCCACAGTCTCAGGCAACTTGTGAACCACTAAGCCAAAAACAACTTACCGTATATACTTGACTATAAGTTAACCTCATGTATAGGTCAAGGGCAAGTTTTGGAAAAAATTATTGATTTTGATATGACCTGTGGATAAGTCAAGGGTAAAACTTAGGGGCATAAAGCAAAAGATCTAAAGGATGAAGCAAAGCAAAATCATGTCGAAGAACTTACAATATTCCAGCAGACATCACTCTTTGTGCTTACTCTTAAGACTGGATGGATGAGAGAGTAGAGGGGATTGGTGCTTCAGTACTCCTGTTTTTCAACAGGGGATGGTTCCTTCTTTTAAATAAGAGTTAGATTCAGTACTTACACAGACCTGTGGATACCGTAAGTCCACTCAGGAGTTTTTGGTCAATTTTGTTACCTAACTTCCTAGACTTATACGTGACTATATACAGTACTAGCTATGTACTGTACTGTGGGCTGCATGATGCTTGACAACGGCCCTTGTTTCTGTAATTCCGTTCAAGTGGCAAGAACCGACTTTTTTTGTATATAAGCTTAAAAGCTGTATTCAGGTTGGTAGGCTGAAAAGTCATGATGGCCAAGACGATTTTTAATTTTACAGAGGACACAAACACAAACATTTCAGTTTATTTTAGGATTTAAATGCTGCTCCTTTTAAAAGAATGTGAAGGTAGTCGGACTTACAGTAGCCATTAGAGACAATGAAAACGACAGGAATTAGAAAGGGAAAGGGATAGCAATGAAGAGGTTACTTCTGCCCTTTTATTTTAGGTGACCAAGAGTGAGATCCAGGATGTACATTTTCTGGCCATAGTCAAAATGTTATCTTGTATAGACATCAAGGCCACATTTGCTATTCTACTTGGTAATACTGATTTTTGACTTGCCAGCTGTCTTGCCTATGATTTTGCATGGAAGTGCCCAATTTCAAACAGTTGCTAGAGGAGAAAGAAACATCATGTCTTGTACTGTTGTAGCATCTGAAACGAAAATGGCATATGGGTTGTCAAAAGTGTGTGTTTTTTTTTAGTTTCTCCTACCCCACTAGAGAAGCATCAACGCCCTATAATTTGTGTTGTTTGAGGAAATGCCTTAGTGGCCCTGCCCACATGAACCAATATAATTTTCTTAGTTCAAACAGTATAATAAAAATACTAAATTGGACATTTGGGCACAACGTTAACCGAAGTTAAAACTGTTTGTGGCCAAATGTCCAATTTACTATTTTCTAGGGACTTACACGTACAACTGTTCTACTTGTAGTGGCAGCTTGCCTTTCCTAACACAGAAACTTTCATTCTTGAGGAATGACCAAGAACAAAATTTTTAGTTTTGTTCACACTGAGGAGTTTGCAGCAAGGTTTTAAAGTTTTGGTGTTTTTTTTTATTTTAAACAAATAAACAGTCTTATTTATTCTCTCTCTCTCTCTTATTATACATCCATTCTTCCAGGATATTTTTTTTATTGAGAGGTACTAGGATTCATGCCTCTAAAAGAGTAATGGAGCAGCTGTGGGATAATTTTATTCATCCATGAAAGTGTAGCATAAGTCACATGAGAGAAAGAAGTGGGTAGCATAAGCTTTCATAGGTTTATCTTATTTATGTATTTATTTATTTCATTTATATGCCACCTTTCATCCAGAACGGACCCAAGGCGGCTCATGTCTACTTCATCAGAGCAGACCTAAGTGTATGAAAGCTTATGCTACCAATCTACAAGACCTAAACAAAGCAGTGGAGGATAGGATTATTTAAACCATAAATTGTGTGTGTTTACTGCGATAATACAATTTTAGGCATCCAGTGGAATAATGAAACTATGTAAATTATCCAGAAAATGATTGTATAGTAAACATATGGTAAAGTACTGTATATATTCATGTATAAGTCTATAAATTTTTGTCAAAAAATTGACCCCCAAAAACTAGGTTGACTTATTAATGGGTCAATGTAAATACTATACTTTAAACCTTATTTAAAAGGGAACCATCCCCTGGTGAAAGGCAAGAATGCAATCTGTCCTCGAAGCATTGACCTCTCTCTGCTCTCTCTTCCAAACAGCCTTTAGTGTGAGCCAAAACCATTATGCATGCCAGAATTTTGTAGGTTCTTTGGCATTGTTTTCCTTTGCTTGATCATTTAGATCCTTTGTTGCATGTCCCTAAGTTTTACCCTCCACTTATCCAAGGGTCATATCAAAATCCATATTTTTGGCTCCAAATCTGCCCTCAACTTATACATGGGGTCAGCTTATAGTGGAGTATACACAGTAACCATAAATGAGGTATCTCATCTCTAAAGCTTAACAAATCATCAAGGGATTATTTGTTTAACGACTCAGTTTAGAGACCTTCTGTGTGTAAGGGCACATACCCTACATCTCCCTTTTTGGTTTCTTATGCACAGGGTTATCATGAATTGACGTTGACTTGAGAGCAGCTAACAACAGCAACAATCCCACCTCTGTGACTAAATGTGGGCTTTCTACCCTTTGACCCACAAACTGTAAAGACATTCATGGTGTTCACTCCAATTACCAAGAGTCCAGGTTTATCCTAATCAACACCTTTAAAGGTACATTAAATATATCACAGGGAGCAAGTACATGAGATCTTATTTTATTCACAAAATCCAATATCTGTATTCCCTAGCCTGACATCTGAACCATGGAATCCCAGATCAACTTCCATACCCTTAGGCAATACACTATTATAAAGAATAAGCAATGGGCAATTTACTTCAAATCACACCAAACATACCTTTGAAAACAAAGGCTTCCATAAACATACATGTTTTTACACAAACTGATACTATAAAAAAGGGAAGGTGAAAGCAACATGGAAGGTCAAAGAACAAAATCTAACTAGTAAAGATGGGAGGGAAAGAAAAGCTGCTTACTACTATAAAGCTTCTTTATATTACAGTTGTGAAAAAAAATACTGCTTATCCCTTTTAAGCTGCCATCATTCAACATCCTAAAAGGGTACATAGGAAGGATATTTTGAAATGCTTTGTGGTGATAACTGCACAATTTAGTGCCTCAGAAATGATGTGCACGTATCTTAGAACGATGCAGAATTAATTCTGTTTTAAAAATATAATGAAAGATGAGGAACACTGTTATTGATTGAATGATTGCATCGTAAAAAGTTAACTTGTTAATTTAATCATACATTTGGATGACAAAGAAACAAACTTGCAATTTCAGCTAGTTTAGAATAGAAAAAATATGACTCTTCAATTATACAGTGTTGAAGACATTTGCGAACATGTTTATGCACATACTTGCTCTACCACTTGTCTTTCAACAGTTTGCTAGTTCAAGCAGGTTGTTACACCCTTAAAGGATCGGTTTACAGCAGAAGAAACTAAGGAAACAATGCAGATACCCACCAAAGTAATCAAACGTGGAGACAGTTAATAATGCCTAAAGTATTTATACTGAAGCTAATTCAACAACAAAAGTAGAATGTAATAAGGGGAAAAAAAGACTTGTTGCAAGTCAAAGGCAAAGAAAAGCAAGGATATGTTGCCCTCTAGTGGGAAGGATTCCTGACTGCATGATGCCAAATTAACTGCAATCCCTTTGTAGGTTTTCTCAGATTTAATTCTGAAATCCATACTGTGGCTATACCTTTACTATGTCACACAAAGAGGCACAGAATGAGTCAGAATTAAGGCTCATTCTGTTTACTAGCACTCTCAGTTATAAATGCAGTTTATATAATCTCAGTTATAAAGTTCAATTTTAGTCCTGGATATATGTAAATATGGTTAAATGCCTGTACTGCAGCCACTCACTCAAAACCATACGGTGGTGAGTTCAAGACCTGCAAAAGGACTCAAGCTCAACTCAGGCTTGCATCCTTCCGAGGTCGCTAAAATGAGTACCCAGATTGTTGGGGGCAAGTTGTAAACCGCTTAGACACTGCTTAGGCAGTATGAAGTGGTATATAAATGAAGCTGTTTGTTTTGTTTGATTTTATTTATTTCAGCTCTTCCTGTCCCTGCCTCCTTTATATGACAATCATGCACCATGAGTTGGAAAAACAAACTCAAAACTAGGAAATTCCTGATTTGAAAATAGATTGCTACTTACTTGTACATCCTTAGATATTTGTTTCAGTGTTTCCCAAACACACCTTTGCTGACCAATACATACAGAAGCAAAAACATACAGCAGCAGGAGGAGAAAGTGGAAGTGTTTTTGTTTGTTTGTTTGTTTTAAATGCAGCCCCTGGTTGGGGACTGGATTGCTCCTTCAGCTTTCCCAGAATGGTTATTCTGGGTAAGTATCAACCTCTCATTCTCAGCCTGGCTGAAGGAGCAATCCACAACTAGTGGGATATACCCAAGCTTTAACCTCAAGAGTGGGACTGGCTTATAGTATGGCTTGTGAGACAGTTCTTTCAAATGCAGCTGGTCCTGACTTGAATTTATCAACTTTATACTGCCTAAGAAATTTTGACAGTTCTTTCTGTCCCATAGCCTTACAAGTCTCTTCAAATAATGGATACTCTGAATGCTGTGGTCATTGCCATAGATCTTGGGGAACGTGCATAACATTAGCTTTTAAGCTTTGTGACCTAATGTCCTTGGGTGAAAGGAAACAAGGCTTCCATACACCCAGTGCCCTTTGTTCTTTGTATATATACTTTCACTGTCCTTCTCACATCTAATGAATACCAGATTTTTTTCCCCTTCCTTCTAGGGGCTATGTATAGGGTTTGGACAAAACTGGGCAATTCTAGAGATTTCTTTCCAGCTCTGAGATATAAAGTTTTAGGAAGAAAAGACAGGTGGTTATTAGAACAACCTTAGTTGTTCTGATTGATAACACACACCAGCATGATGCCTTGTTAAAACTTCCTGGATGTCTTCATGGCTTTTTGATACCACTGACTATGGCACAAAACCCCCCTATTGTGTGAGGCACAGAGACCACGAAGAAGAAACTGGATTTCCTCTGAAGAAAAATGTACATACTTTGGGAGTACTCTTTGATCCATCCCTGTCACTGGAGGCTGTAGTGGACTCTATGGCTTGGAGTGCTTGACACCAGCTTCAACTGATACATCACTATGGCCTTTCCTGACAGAGATAATGTTGTAGTTTATATATCGGTAACCTCCCAATTAGATTATTGTAATATGCACTATATGGAACTGACCTTAAAGACTTGGACTGCAACTTGAAGCCCTGGTGGGGCAATGGTTAAATGCCGGTACTGCACCCACAGTGCTGTGAGTTCAGTCCCAAAGGGCTCCAGGTTGACTCAGCCTTCTGTCCTTTCATAGGTCGGTAAAATGAGGATCCAGCTTGTTGGGGGCAATTGGCTTACAGATTGTAAATTGCTCAGAGCATGCTTAGTTCGATATGAAGCAGTATAGAAATACAGAGTGCTAGTGCTAATGCAAAACACCACCACTTGACTGCTGACTGGAATACTATATAAGCAGCATATAATACTATTATTTAAAAAATTGCACTGGCTTCCAATATACTTCTGATCTCAGTTCAAGGTGCTTGTCATGACATTTAAAGCCCTAAACAGATTGGGACCTCAATACTTGAGGGAGCACATCCACCTATATGTGCCTCCCCAAGGATGGAGGTCTGTTGAGGTGGGCTGCTCTGTATCCCACCGTTGAGGTCAATACAGTGTTGGGATGTCAGAGAGGGCCTTCTTAACTGTGACATCCCAATGATAAAATCCCTGCCCCTAGTCACCCTAATTTGTGCCAACACTGATTTTATTTAGGCGCCAAATGAAGACTAATGTTCAGCAACATCTTTAGGCCTCACTGATTCATCTCAAATACCAAAGTACATACTTTAAAAAATTTTAAATCTTAAAATCTGTTCTAATTATGTTTAACATGTTTTAAATTTAATTATTCGTATTGTTTCAGACTGTTTTAACTTGGTTTTATTTGTAAGTTGCACTGAAATTCTGGGGGGTTTGATGGTCACCAAGGCCTTTTTCAAGAAGTATGTCTCATGGTGGAAAAGGAAAGGAAAACCATTTCATAGATACAAAGTATAGGAATTGGCTAAGATTGTCCATGAGTGGATTGTTCCTCTGTGCTATCCAGACAAAGCTTTCTTATCTATGGACAATCTACATAAATGGTTCTCAATGTGCAGATATTTGAGATGTCAGAATTCTAGTACACTGGCTATACTGGCTGGAGCTTCTGGGAGCTGAAGTCCAAACCATTTAGAGAATAAAAGGTTGCACACCACTGCTCTAGATATCCTCCTTGGCAATATGTACAATTCTTGCTTCTTTGGTGTTTTTTATTGGCATGATCAAGAACAGTTCGGGGATTGGGATGAAAGGAAAACCCAGGGCTCCTGTCAACATTCTCAACTGTAGGTTCTGAAATAAGACCCTATGCTGATACATGATACAGAGACCAAGATGGATAAAGTATACTTATTTGTAATAAACCCTATGAATTACATGGGTATTTGCTTTTCAATAAGTACAGTACACATGTTCGAGCTGTTAAGCGGTTTCTGAATGCTTGTCACAATTCTGTACTGAAAAGGGGATCATAGATTTTAACACACGGTAGATTTGAGTTTCCCAATTATTGATAAAACTGTAAGATAATAAAATCATAAGACAGAAATAGTTCAGATTAGATGCTTGTTAAAGATTATCAGTCAAAAAGAATTTGACAAGTATGGTGCCTGGATCCTTGGAGACAAAGGCCTGCATGCATATTCTAGTCCTAAATAGAGCTGAGTCTCTGAATCAATTGCTGAATAGTATTTGGTGCCTAAATTGTTGATGTAAACAAGCAGATGTGTGCAGTTCAAGCAATCTCCGATGCCTTCGGAACTACCGGCGACCTTGGAGCTGTTCGGCTTTATCAGGAATTCTTCCTCCCAGTTGTTGATGAAACAGACTGGAGCCAAAACTCTCTCCTCAGAGGTTTTATTCTTAAGTTGCTGTATTTACAAATATACACACGCTTGTCCAGCAAATCTCTCCAACCAACCATCCACCAACTCCAATGACTGCCCAACAATCCACATTGCGGTATGCAGGCTATTTATAGACTTGTGCCATGAGGCCACAATACCGAGCCTCTTCCGATGACCTTTTTCCTGTGCCACCTGCAATACTGTCCCCTCATTCAGGAAGACTCATATTGTTTACATTAGGCCTATGTGTCAATAAGCACCTATCTGACCTTGAGAACTGTCTGGTTTCAGCCTTCAGCTGCATCCAGTTCCAGGCAAGCAAAGAGTAAATTACCCATAATTCCTTTTTTTACCTTTTGTGCACAGCTGTACATTTTATATCCAGGCCTCAAATCCTAACATAAATACCCTAAAGGCACCAGAATCCATCTGCTTTTGGAAGCTAAGCAGGCTCAACCCTGGTTAGTAGTTAAATGGGAGGCCACCACCACCAGGTGCTGTAGGCTATATTTCAGAGAAAGGAACTGGCAAAACCACCTTGCCTAAGAAAACCCTATAAAATTCCTGGGGGTTGCCATAAGTCAAGAGGCAACTTGAAGACAAGCACACACACCTGAACACTTATGTAATTCCCACATGATTTACTTAAGACTAACAGCTGAATTTAGGACTAGGAGAGACGAGGGAAGAAAGAGCAATGAACAGTGTCTCAGATGAGAAGCATGCATTACATTGGCTAGTGAATATGAGTTGACATCCAAAGGAATCCATCCAATAGTAGAACACCATCTTCCAGCAGAATGGATTCTACCTCCCTCCCACTCTTCCCCAATCTGCTCCAGAACACATTTTGTAAGGCGTAGAGATCAGAAAGTTGTATCATGTTTGAGTGCAAAACTCCTCACGCAACAAAGCATTAAGGGCAAAAAACTGAAGTCACACTTTAGGTACTGATCTACTGACAGAAAAACAATGATCCCCCCATTCCTGTTCCTTTCCGTCCAGAATGGAATGTTGGTTCTTAAGATGAAATGTTTATTTATAGTAGTGGATGGGACACATCTCCTTGTGAGTTGTTTCTTCCTCTCATGAGAGGTCCTCCCTCCATTGCTAGCAAACACAGGTATGCCTGCACATTTTGTTCCTGGAAAAGGAAAACCAGCTTGGTTGTGCAGATCTCTAGGCCTAGCCAACGTGGGTTGGGAAAGGCACCCATTAAATTTCCATGATAGGTTTGTCTTTGGCACTTCAACTGAAAGATATGCCTATTTACTGCCAGCTCAAAGAAACAGATTTGTTTGTTGTACAGTTTAAATGCACCATAGTAACTAATATGGAGTAAACCAGCATTAATATGCTGAATATAAGGACATCTTAGAATGTGGCAGGCCCTAGTGTTTCAAAGTCTGTTATATACACCAACATTTTGATAATATACACTTCTTTTTGTTGTTGAAGTTACAGGCATTCTGAAACTAATGAGAATGAGTTACCTTAATTCACATTGTCATCAATACTATTTAAAAAACAAATCTTTAACTTAAGCAGAAACATTTTTTTACATTTTACCTGCTAGTAGCTGTCCACAGAATTCAGCAGACACATTCATAATAATGTTATGTTTATTAATAGTCTTAGCTAATGTTGAGAGTACAGGGAACCAATTTTATGTTGATATTGTTTTATACAAAATTAGCCCTTTTAAGTATCCCAATACAAAACAGTAAAAGTGTTAATAATATACTCATAAAATTGTAACTATGTTAACTTTTATTAAAGAAAAGTGTTTGGAATGCTCTGTAGACTGGCAAGTATCCTGAAGGAGGAAGTTGAAGAATGCTGGACAAAATTAGTTATTTCTACTTTTCCTCAACATTAAATATTAGAAAGTTGCTTAATGCACAGAAAAGGTACTCACAGATTTTCAAAACTATGCCAGGCACAGAGTAGGGAAATACTGATCAATCCCATGGAAAGTACATCTCATGTCATTAAAAATATCATAAAATATCAAATCAAAAGATAAATTCAAAGTAGTAATCCATAAATGTTTCTTATTTTTAAACAGTTTGGACACTTACAAGCTAACATAAAAAGCCAAGACACTTCAAAATACAATTCCACAGGCAAAGACCATAGTATGTAATGGAGGTCTGGTCACAGCAACCAGGATACACATGCAGAGGTACATATTAGTTCAGAAGTTATGTAGGAGTTTCTTAGATATTTAATGAAAACAGAAATATAGTATAGCAAGTTTCTACTAATTATTTGGCACACACATTCAGATTTCACAGTTTTCCTACAACTGATAAATTCGCTCTATGTGCTCTATGGTTTGTTATAATAAATTTAAACACAGAATACTAATACTAGTTCAGACATTATCTGGACAAATGAAAGGTTCTTGAAGTGTGTTCAAAAGAAGTAGCGTAACTTAACTCCTCTCTGTATATGTGATCATATGTAGGACACAAAATATTGTAGTGGCTACTTTTGAGGAAAGGAGGAGAATAAACATATAGCCAAAAGCTTTATTCCATTTATGATTAGTTTTTTTCTAGTAGTTGTAATACTCTAATATAAGTTTTACTGTTCCTGCCAAGTATATGAAAATTCTGGGTTGAGCCCAGAGACGGGTGGGCAAAACTGTGGTCATTGAATACTGGCTGAGGGAAGAGAGCTGGAAGTTTATATTAATTTCCTTCTCCCTGCAGCACCATACATCTATCAAAAATCTGTTCTGGAAGGCTGTGAGACTTGCTTGAACAGTGTGCGGTAGGACATAAGAAACAGCAGGAGAGAGGAGCAATTAGAAAAGATAGTTGTTGAGCTGGCTTTGAAAGATTTGTTTGATAGACATCTATCACAATTGTATCTAGGTTCAACCCTTTCTTTTAGTACATTTCTCTTATCCTTACTATGGATACGACAGTGGATCCTTGGTATCCACGGGGTTTGGTTCCAGGACCCCCCCATGGATAACAAAATCCATGGATGTTCAGTTTCCATTAAATAGAATGGCACAGTAAAATGGTGTCCCATATACAAAATGACAAAATGAAGGTTTGCTTTTGGGAATTCACACATTTTAAAAATATTTTCAAATTGTGGATGCTTAAATCTGCAAATAAAAAATGTGTGGATATGGAGGGCTGATGGTATATTATAAGGAATTTTTTTTTTCATCTAATAACAAGGTGCTTATTTTTGCCATTCAAGGTCAGCTATGACAGTTTTTGAGGCAAACTCAGAGCTGTTACCTGAGCTTTAATCTTTAGTTTTTAATTTCAAGTGACAGTAATTAGGAACCCAAGGCTGTTGTCTATAGAAATGAGAATGTAGTATATAAAAGGAAGTCTACATAATATAATATTAGAAATGGTTTCATGTCCCAAGTACCTGTGCTCAGTCATTTGGCACTGAGTTGTAAACCATTTTAATTACAAATTCTACAATAGCAAAGATTGAGTTGAGCAGATTCTCAAAAAATAGGCAAACATTAAAAAATAAAACCATCAGAATGTTAGCAACCTCTCCCCTATTATAGTTCTACTGTATACTGTTCTACAGCAATACAAGATTAGCCCACAACAAGTGGCTTTTATTGCCACAAAGAAAATGAAAAACCAAGCATGTCTCAAATGGCAAACACACACCTGTGATCTTTGGGTAATTATTACACCTCTAAGGAAAACAGGAATTTAATGATTTGGCAGGGTCACTTTATTTACAACAACTGTTTTTCACTTTTTAGAAATACACACCTATACAGACCTGTTTTCAGAAGGAGTATTTTAAATGGCAATTAATTTAGAATTAAAGCTGTTATTTGCTTAAAGAGTAAATCCTTAGGGCTTCTTCTGTATGGACTACCATTAACTTGTTTTGTTGCAGTAAGAAGCACAGTCTTCCTTTATTTTCCAGAACAGTACAAAGACATGAAACATTATCAGAAAACAATCAGTATGTAGCAGTGATCAGGAGACGGATGTCAGCACACAACCTGTATACTCTCAGGGATTCTGCATGTTACTGAAGATGGAAGACTAAACTATGTGAGAACTCACTTCCTTTCCATACAGTGCAAATGCCAGAGCCCCTGAGTAAAACAGAGCCAACTAGTAACAGCCATTTTCCTGACTATGGCAAAACCTCATCTCCCAGAACAACATATGCCTGATGGTGTCTTTTGGTCATTTTTTTTTTAAAAAAAGGTTAAGTATATAAAAATACATATCCCTGAAGATGTGATAGAAATTGCTTCCTAAATTGTACCATGACTTTAAAAGTTATACTTTTTCTTAGTAAAGACAAAAATTACTTGTGTGGTAGTGACCTGGTAAAATGACACTATAATCATGGAAATGACTAACAGATCAAGCAGGCACACAGGACTAATATCCTACTAAATGCACGAAGAAATGGCACTGAAAAAAAAAATCACTTGCATTGTTACTAGACAGCCTAAAACCAAAGGATTCAGTCCCAAGGCCCAAATGTTCACTCACCTCCTTTATAGTTTTCTACAGCAAAAAGTAGCTAATGCTGAATATTCATGTGAGCAAACAAGGTTTCTTATTTCTGGAGATAATGGTTTCATTTTTTTTAATTTGTACACATATTAGACAACTAGGTTAACAGGAAAGTCTACATAGGAAATGTAAAGCATACATGCAAATTTTGGACCTTTGGGACTTTGGTCAGAATCAGGTGATACCTTCAGTGCAAACAAAGAAATACAAAATAGTGGTAAGTAATACGTATCTTCACATGAACAGTATCAAATTAAGAAACATCTGGAGTATTTGTGTAGCCAGAATAATTTTAAAAAAACTCAGTAAAAGAGTAAATTACCAAAGTTAATAAATCACCAAGTAACATTGTAGCATTAAAATAATGACCAAGTCTGTTTATAAAGTAGGCATTACAAAAATGACTACAATATACTTCCATGTTGAATACAATATAATCTTCCAGCTCACACTAGGATAAGAAGCATCTCTCATCACGAAATACACCACTGCATCACATCTCAAATGTCTTCATTTAATGGTATCTGGAAAAAAAATCGACACACTAATATTGAATAAAAGATGCGTGAAAACAATGTGTAAAGCAAATTTAGATAGCAATGATCCAACTTCTCAGCCATAGATCCATTCTCTTCCCATATGGCTCACTTTAGAAAACAGCACTGGGAAAGATGAAATGCAGGGTGGGAAAGATGAAATCCCAAGTTTATCTTGGGCAGGAAACCGAAGTCCAGCCATAATGACACTGTGTCTGAATCAAATTTGCATCTAGATGGGGCAATGGATAAAATATTGAAATGTGAAACACTTTTGACTGAAGTGACACAACCAGAAAAAGTGTCTTAATAGAAAGAATCCTGAGTGAAACAGATCTAAGCAGTTCAAAGGGAAGCTTAGTTAGGGTTATGAATACTTTATGGAGGTCCCAGGGCAAGAACCAGTTAATCACAGGGGGTCCTAATGAGAGGGTAAGATGAAAGATGATGATGATGATAATAATAATAATAATAATATTTATAGCCTGCCTCTCCCTACAGATCAAGGCGGATTACAGAAATACAATTAATACAATAAAATACATAGTAAAAGCAAATCAACAACAACAAAATCCCCCATCCCTCCCACCAAAGGAAAAATAGTAAATAATAATAATAATAATAATAATAATGTTTATTTGTATTTCCTGCCTCTCCCATTGGATCGAGGCGGGATTCCAACAGTTAAATATATATACAGTTCAATTCAAAACAATTGTAAAACAATTATAAAATCAATAAAACTCGCTACATGGTTTTGATCAATTAGTCTGACAGTTGTTACTGTATCTGGCATAGATCCAATGAAGTCTATTCATTCCTACTGGATCAAAGTAGGTCAGGAGGGTAAGCCCGCCGGAAGAGATCCGTCTTAAGAGCCTTCTTAAAAGCTTCCAAGGAGGTAGTAAGACGGATCTCCTCCGGTTGTTCCAAAGCTTCGGGGCTACTGCAGAGAATGCCTTGTGGGAAGTTGATACCAATCTTGTATGAATAGGATCTAACGGATTCTTCCCCAATGTTCTGAGAGTACGAGGCGGATTATGTAGTAATAATAATCATCATCATCTTTATTTCTAGCCCGCTCCTCTGTGAGTACAATCGGAGCGGGGTACAAGATTAAAACATACAAATTAAAACACTTCATTGACCCATTTCCAGCCACCCTCCCCTTAAAAATAAATTAAATTAACAATAGTTTAAAACCAACAACATTAAAAACATAATTCATCCTCCATAGTTCTTAGATTGAGGAGAAAAATAGCACCAGGCAAGGGGTCAAATTCAATTTATAGGTCCCGTTCGGAGCTGGGATCTAAGAGGTGTCAGGAGAGGGAGAGGCGTTCCTTTAAGTAACTCGGACCCGAACCATATAGGGCTTTAAAGGTAACGACCAACACTTTGTATTGCGTCCGGAAGCTAATTGGCAGCCAATGTAAGGATTTTAATATAAAGGTGATATGTTCAGATCTTGTAGCCCCTGTTAGTAATCAGGCTGCAGCGTTCTGAATTAGCTGAAACTTCCGGTCTTGGTACAAAGGTAGCCCCATGTAAAGCGCATTGCAGAAATCTAAATGAGAGGTTACCAGTGTATGTATCAATGTTTCAATGTCCCTCTTACCCAGGTAGGGGCATAGCTGGCGTATTAGCCGAAGCTGGTACCACACACTCTTGGCTGTTGCTTCCACTTGAGTTGTCAGCTGGAGCGACGAGTCCAGGAGTACGCCCAGACTATGAACTTTGTCCTTTAGGGGAAGTGTGACCCCGTCCAGGACAGGTTGACAAATCTCCATCCCTGGGCCGGGGATGCCTAATACAAGTACCTCCGTTTTCTCTGGATTCAGCTTGATTTAATTTAAAATAGCTAAAAAGCAAGATTATGTGCTGTATGAAGATAAAATGGATGCTAGTTATGTTGTTGGCAGCAACGTGTGCTTAGAATTGTGAAATATCCTTAATATTTGCTGTTTGGGGGAAAACAGCTTTTCTACAAGACCACTGCAGAAAAGCCTTCCAGGGTGTCTCACAGATTCAAAGGTTGGACGTTCGCTTAGATAGGAGAGTGTTTACAACCCTGTGGGATTAGCCCTGTTTTAAGTATGTTCTATGATCAACTGGGAAGCAGCTAAGTGAAGCCATTCTAGATCTGCATAGAAGCCTGGACCCTGACCCTCAAGATGCAGAAGTGCTGGAGCATTAGCAGTGCCTGAGTGGATAGATCTAAGAGATGGAAGAATGAGTCTTTTGGCCAACGTGGGGCCACAAAGACTTCTTACACATGTCCCCCTGAACCTCCTCAGCCTTCAGGGTATAGTCCTTGTGGTCAGGGAGTCTCCAGGGCATCCTGGGCTTTTGTCTTTGGAGAGCAAAATCTGATAAAATACCAGGTTGATCTGAAGGTGGCCAAAATATGTCTGCAGTTGGCTGAAAATGCGTAAGTCCAGACTCTATTCCCCTGGTTCCAGAGTGTGGCAACAGAGGAAGTCCACCTCTGCATTCAGGTTTCTGAGAACATGTTGTATCTGAATGAGGGCTAATGTGATGGCCTTTTCCTTTCCCCCTCTCTTTTATGAACATATTTTAAACATGGAATTAATTTAAAAAACATACATTATATTATTTTATATATATTAGTTTTTCTATAAAAAGTAATCTTACCAAATAACTTAAACTTTATGCCCATGAGTCAAAGCACTGTCTCCCTCACCACCCTGCCTCTGCATCTGCATCTGTGCCTGCATTCTGGCAATCATCTCTTGCATGCGACGGAGCTAAAAAAGAAAACAGAAACAAAAAGAAATCATTACCATCATCTTTTCTCTGAAAATATGGTTTCTCTACAGTATATTACAAGAAAAACAACAACTGCTTTTCACCCATTCTCTGACATGGTAACATAACAGCAAGAACAGTCAACTTATAGCAAATTGATGAATTCTTCCCTCTCATAACTGTTGTACAATGCCATTTTAAAATACTTGCTCTGAAACTCTAGCAAACTCCCTGGAGTTCAGTGGAATGAAATAAAGCAGTCACAGAACTACACAGTTAAGTTAAAGCTACTGTTTAAAGCTTGCCACTTCAAAGACAAGAGAGTGCTGAATAGTTCTTGGCCTGGCCCACCTCCCAAATTCTGGGAGTTAATTTTGTCACTGTAGCTTGAAAGAATGGCCTTTTGTATTATTAACTGCCAATATACAAGATCATAGCTCTAATTTCTGATTTTTTGCAGAGTATTAATAGAACCATGTCAATGGAAAGTGTGGATTTTCAAGTGCTAAATTCTAGGTTACTGCAGAAGAAAACTCCGAAGAAAATCCATGAGTGCATGATGTAAACATTGACTGGCACATGCCTATCATACTTAGTTGTGAAGAAGTGGTGTACCAACTTTCACCATGGAGATCTTAAGACTGAAAATACAGCAAGGTCTGGGAAGCCTTCAACAGTGTCAACTCCTAAAACTGTTGAGCGTGTTCATGTCCTGATTTTGGCAGACTGGGGAATCTCTGCTAAAAGAATTGCTGACATAATAGTGATATCCTGGGAACACCTTGGGTTTATAATTCATGAGCAGTTGGCAATGCCGAAGATGTCAGTCAAGTGGCTGCTGAAATGTTTGAATGCTGTCTAGAAATGACATTGAGAGGGGATACCAATACCAAGTAATCAAAGTTAATTTTGCAGCATTTTGAATGCTCAAGTGATTTTTGGAATGACTTGTCACTGCTGAAGAAACATACATCACTATGATCGGGAGACTAAATAGTCCTTTTAGTGGCAGCACTCAGGTTCTCCATGGCAGAACAAATTCAAGACTCAAAGATCAGCAGGAAAGGTCATGGTCATACATTTTTGGGATAAGGAAGGTATCTTGATGACTATCTTCAGAGAGTTAAACAGTTAAGGTAGAATACTTCTCTGACTTGCTTGTGCTGATTAAAGGAGGCAGTGAAGCTGTGGGAAGCAGGGACGCTATGGAAAGGTGTTCTTTTTTTGCAAGACAATGCACATTCTGACAGGGCTGGCAAAGATGATGGATGATTTGAGAACCTGAGCTTTGCATTCATAGGACCCATTCACCCTACCCAACAGATCGTGCTTCATCTGACTACTGTATTTCCTGTTTCCAAACCTTACAGTGATCAGGCATCAGAACTTTTTCAAAGGGTTAAAGAAACTTGAGAAACTACATCTCATTTATGCGTTGTGCAGATACACACCTATCCAAAAAAATTAAAAAATAATAATAATAAATTGTGCCATACACTACAGATTGAATGTTTGGCTTCTTTCAATACATCATAGTTAATATTAATAATAGTTTGCCATATTTGGTTATGATGGTAAGCAGCAATTCATCTTGCTTCTATACCAGATGAGGAGGAGACTGTGAGGAAAATACCAGCCCAAATCTTGTTGCAGTTCATTATCACAATAAAAAGAATAGCTTGGGATTATCTATGACAAGATCATTGTTAAATATCGGATAAGACATATGCAGCTTTTTAAATTATCTAAATGCCACCAAAAATTACTTTTACTTCAATAGTATATTTCATGATTTTTAACCAGGCATCATATCTACAGTTTGCCTAAATATCCTCATTTACCTCAATCTTGATTACTTACTATTTACTCTAGGAGAGCCAGACCCAAAATACAACCATCTACAACTGTAATGTATGTTAATAAGGTATGTCAGTTGCAGAAACGGGTGTGCATGGATGAAAAATTTGGCATACTGGCATGAAACTGGATGGGGTAAAGCAGGTGAAAAGTTTTGGAATTCAAGGTTGAAATGTATGGTCACAGATTAATTGCAGATACTGTACTATTTTAGTTGGTCTAAAGCAGCAGATCAACTAAATATTTATCAGTTGTCTCTAAAGTATACTTTATATGTGAGGGCTTACAAGAGCAGCAAAGTATGCCCAAGGGACAAACTGCAAAATTGTCTGAAGTGTGATGTACTAGTAAACTACTCTAATGGGTGATCATATCTTTGCAACAAACTCAAAATATATATCATCTGTCTATGTGCTGAGAATGGAGACAAGCTATGTATGGATATGATGTGGTTTTTGCAGGCCATGGCCCCATGAATCTTTTGTTTCCTTGTGTTCTTGAGGGAAAACAAAGAAAACCACCTGCTGTAAAGTATTAAACATATTTTAAGTGAAAGTAAAATCCTTACTTCAGCTTCCTTTTCCAGTAAGATCTGGTCTTTATTAACTTCCTCATCTTCTACCTTCCTATATTGGGGGGAGGGGAGAAAAGGACACATAATTATAACAGGAAAAGAAATGCCCTTTCAGTTCTTTTAGAAAGAAGAGCATCAGCTTACAACACAAAGTAATTAAGTGTATTTTATTAGCCTTAGCCACTATTTTTTCATTTATTTTTTTTAAACGTAAAAAGATTTATTTTAAATGTTAATTTTATAAAATAAAAAATGTGTCAAATTTAAAATAAGAAGGACACTGGAAATACACTTCAGAAAATAAAGTTCTGATCCAATGGATGTGGACTGACCAGATAATACATCTTCATATTAATCATACCTTCATCTCATGAGCTTTCCTGATTATGATTTTCTTCCATGATTATTTTTATGTGTTATTTTAAAAATTAATCCACTTTGCTCCTTAAAGGTGGAGCAGACAAGAGACTGAATACAGGTACTTCTTTCAAAGAACGTGTCAGAAAATGCGGTAAACAAATTAAACGTAGTGGTTTTTGTTTTTGTATTTCTTAATAGTCAACACTATATGCATGCAGATTCTTAGTCAAAACATGCAGAGAGGAAGTAAAAAAAATTAAATGAAATTTGATTCAATGAAGGAGGTACCCACCTGCCACCTTTTTTAAGTCTTTCAGAACGGAAGTTTTCATAGTGAAGGTCTTGAGTCACTTCTTGGAGATCCTGCATGTGAGTGCTAAAACAACAACCGGCCCACATTCATTATTAGTTGATTAATGTCATTTATCTCCTAACACAGGGCTAAAATTTAACATGCTCAAAAACAATTTATTTCCACCAGTACAGTGTGATCTAACTGCACACGGAACTTCAGCTTTTATAGTTGTGCATCAGACTGAGGTAACCAATTTTAGCCCCAGGTCAAAATTTAAAGGTGCCTTCAAAATTTCTGATAAATTCTGTCTAGGACTGCTAGGTGGTATAACATAATAATTTTGGACAGTTTTGTGCTAGCTTCTTTTAGTCACATAAATGATCAAACTCTTCATCCTTGAATGTTCAACAAAAAAGTTTATTATCACTTTTCAGTGGGATGAACTAACACTATATTAAGTAGTACTCAGGTAAAGGCAAAATGCTTACATTAGCATGGTTCTTAGTTTCAGGAAGTCATTATGTTCAGGGTTTTCCACTTCAACAACTCCCCAAGGATAGAGACGACCTCTAACCTTTTTACCTTTGGCTTCAATTAGCTGATTGGATCCCACTACACAGAATGGAATGCTGGTCTGGAATTGAAGTCAACAGAAGAAGTTTAACACTATTGTATTATTGGAAGTGGCTAACACTTAAAGTGAAGCACAAAATATCAAGAGTAAAAAAATTCTCAAAGAGTAAACTAAAAAATCAATAAGCTGCACATCAGGGAAAAAGGAGAAAGTATAGGATTCCCCGTTAAGTCCTTTTCTTAGCAACCAATAAGTTGCCAAGAGTCTATCTGAAGAAAAGTAAAAGTGGAAGAACAACAGGGAGGAGGCCAGACTGGTCATCTTTGGAAAAGAGTTCTGCAAACTAGGCACACCCATCAAGAAAAATCCCTCTCATGTACTGAAAACCTGGTTGAAAACCTGCTCCAGAGGGTTACAAAATGTTCCAAAGCCTATTTCTGGATAGTGACAGAGAAGGGAAGAAATGAATGTACATATAGCTGCAGGGGAAGTGAAGAAACTGTGCTAGTAGATGGACAATAGCATGATGTTGAATTTAGGGCTGTGGCAGAGCAAAGATCCCAGCTCAAAATGTTTCATATACACTTTGAAGACAAGTGGGAAGAGTTTAGTAAGAGGATAGCATAAAGCATATGATATGTGCAATGAAAACAATCACCTTCAAAAGCCTGGTCTGTTCTTTAAAGTCCTCATCCTCATCTGATTCAGCATCAGGCAAGTGATAAATCTTGATGCTGTGCTCTTCAATTTCATCCAGAATCTAGGGGAAAAAAATCTGTGTATTATGGACTAAGATCCAAAGGCTACAAGTGCAACAGGGCTTCTCTTCTTCTTTCTTCAAAGCAGTTCCTGAAGGTCAGGGGTGTCAAAAGGGCACAAAAGTCTTGACTTTCACACAAGTGCTTTTCAGTATGTGCAGAGGGCTGTTTTGATCTCAGAATTTGTACCAACTTTGTTTTCAAAGTGAACAAAGGAGAACGGGACAGGACGAAAGCATAAAAATAAGGTCAAAGTGCACACTGAGTGCACAAAGTAGTGTCAAGCTAACCATAGAGACCTTAAGATGCAAGCAATTTATTTCATGTATGTTTGATTGCACTAAATATTATTATGTATAACATATTTTTCATGTTTCTATGAAAATAAAAGCTCACCCTTTTTTTCAGCCTTTCCCGCTCTTTCAGAGTAAGAGTGTCAGCTTTTGCAATTACAGGTACAATGTTTACTTTGTTGTGGATGGCTTTCATGAACTCAACATCTAAAGGCTTGAGTCTAAAAAAGAAAAGATTAGGTTTCTATGGCATTTGAACCACTTTTCTTCACAAACAAAATATTTATTTATACAGTCAACACAGGAACATATCTTTCAAAACATAAAAACTGTGAGACAAAATATTTTTGCCTCAAATCCACAAGTACCTACCCATGGCCAAATGGTGAAATGAAATAGAAGCAGCAGTGAACTCGATTATCGACAATATGCCGTCTGTTCAAACCACTCTCATCATGAAGATAGCGCTCAAACTGCTCATCAATATAAGAAATGATAGTCCTGAAACTATTATAAATTATGAGTTAAGATTATTGAAACATTCGTTCTTTGACGTTCTTAGAAATAGTTGTACTTTGTGCTTATTCTAAAAATAAGTGCAATAAAGTACTTATTGTACTTTTCTGTATGGCCAACACATCTTCCCCTGGATAAGAAAACTGATTGTGTTAGTGTATAAAAATGTCTGTAACTTGATTATTCAAGTCAGCCCAAGATGTTCTCCTAACTGTTTAGAAATGGGTTTCCCAACCTGGGGTACAAGATTGAATTTCAGGGACTGCAACAAAAAGTGGCTTATGTCCTTGAACCATGAGTCACAAGTCATCACTCATCCAGCTAGAAGTGTCCCTAAAGGCTATCATGAATCCATATTATGACAATTTGGAGAAAATGTCAGATGATGAAGAACTGAAGGAGGATCCTATTGATCTGTGGATAACTCAAGCTCTTGAAATGCAATTTAAAAGCTAGACTTCTGAGGAGTTTTGGCATGTAGCACTAGATATATTATCAAAACTTGGTGGAAAAGCATTAAGTATGCATTAACATACTTGTGCGAATCTGGATTCAGTTCTCTTTTGTTAATCAAGACAAAATCTAGGAATCGCTTGAATGCACTGGCAGACTTGCACCTTGCAGTCTGCAAGGAAATTCCATGTTATGCCAAAATCATGAATGAAAACAGGAGCAAAGAAGCCATTGAATTCTATGTTCACAATTGGGTTTTAGTTTTACTGTTTATATTTTTTCTGATTAAATTAGAATCTAATTGCTCAGTTAAAAGAGGTGTGAAACTGGAATGTAACACTGAAATATATTATCTTACATTTCCATGTGTCACAGCATGTTCACAAAGCACACACGTGAAAATTGAAGGCTTCTAGAAGATTTTCACTAAATACATACCAATCTCGACAATTGATGGCATCACCATATCCTGGTGTGTCTACTACAGTAAGACGAAGTTTCACACCTCTTTCCTCAATTTCAACTGTTGAAGCTTCAATCTGCACAGTTCTTTCAATTTTCTCTAGAAGACAATAAAATCTAATCTCAGAAGACTGATGAAGGTGAAACTCTGAAGCAAGATTAGAGGTTAACAGTAACTAAAATTCAATATAATCTGATTAAAATATAGGCAAATCAGAAGAAGACTAGAGTTTGGAAGGGCAGCTATGAACAAATTAGACCAGATCCTGAAGTATAAAGATATATCACTGAGTACTAAAGTTAGTATTATCCATACCATTGTATTTCCAATTTATATTTACAGTTGTGGAGGTTGGACAGTGAAGAAAGATGATAGGAAGAAAATCAACTCCTTTAAAATGTGGTACTGGAGAAGATTTTTCTGGATATCGTGGACTGCAAAAAAGTGGCTCCTAGAACACATCAAGCCTGAACTTTCCCTAGAAGCAACCATGACTAAACTTGGATTGTTGTACTTTGGACATATCATGTGAAGACATGACTCAATAGAAAAGGCAATATTTGGTAAGGTAGAAAGTTGGAGGAAAAGAGAAAAACCATATTACAGGTGTATAGACTCAGTCAAGGAAGCCTTGACTCTGAGTAGGGTTATTGATGACTAGGTGACCTGGAGGTCCCTCGTTCATAGAGTTGACATAAATCAAAATCAACTTGGCAGCAGTTAACAATAAATTAATTATTATACTGCAACATCATGCATAAAGACCAGATTTTGTTGTTTAGCAAATAAATTTAGAAGGCAAAAGCAAGAAAGTATTAAACTACAGTGGGTGGGGGGAGAGATCAAAACCAATCAAGGCTCAAAACAATAAAAATGAGCACAACTATCGCTCCTCATCTGGAAAACTGCATTACATTCCAGATCCTAGAATGCAAGGAAAAACCAGTATGCTAAAAAGAGTGATGGAAAGTATTACAAAGGAATTCGAATTAACATTTAAATAAATGTTATATTTAAATCATTCAATAATAAACAAACATTTTAAGAAGGACTAAATTACTAATCTGCCAATATTGAATATGGACACAGAAGCATGTGTGAAACAGTTTGCAAACACACAAAATCCTGCAAAAAGCCACAGGTGTTTCCATGGCATTGAAAAATGGAGCAAGAAATCGTTTAAAACAAAACAAAATTGAATGAAGCAGCCATGGCTAAACACCTCAGCCACATATGTTATACAGTTGGCTCTCGGTATCCACAGGGGATCTGTTCTGGACCCACCCCTGCGGATACCAAAATACATGGATGCTCAAGTCCGATAGACCCCAATGGTGGTGTGGCCATGCACCTGTGCCACCACTGGGGACAATAGGACTGAAGTCCTCCCTCCCTCCTTCCTTCTGCCCTGGGCTTGGCTTCAAGGGTGGAGGCTGGAGCCGTCTACTGGAGGGAGCCAGGGCCGAGGCTTGGGTCTTAGAGCCCCCTGCCCCCAGGCCCAACGCCTAAGCTCCTGAGCCGGCTCCCTCTGGCCGACGGGGCTCTAGCATCCACCCTTGAAGCAAAACCTGGGGCAGAAGCCTTAGAGGGAGAGGAAGGAAGGGAAAGGAAGGGAGGAGGACTTTAGCCTCATTGTTCCCAATTGTAGTGCGGCTGTGTGCACGCGCCGCCATTGGGGATGCGCTTGCCATCCACAGATGCTCATAGAATCAGAGTTGGAAGAGATCACAAGGGCCATCAAGTCCAACCCCCTGCCATGCAGGAACTCTAAATCAAAGCATCCCTGACAGATGGCCATCCAGCCTCTGCTTAAAGACCTCTAAGGTCTTTAAATCTGCTGAGATCCGCAGATGGCAAGTCTGCAGATATGGAGGTCCCAGTGTCCATTCGAAATGTTAGGCACAACTTCTTTCCTTGAAGAGTAACACTCAGATGCCCATCATTAATAATTTTATAAAATGAAAACATCAAAATACACAAAATTCTCATTTTACCAGCTGCTCCTGGGATTATCCTTTCTGGGTAGAGATCTGTTAAGAACAGGCTGTTTATCAGAGTAGACTTCCCAAGTCCAGATTCACCTATAATCAGTAGGAAAACAATATTATGAACCCTAACATGTATAGTTAACTTTTTAACTATGAATTGCTAACATATATAACCTTTGTTAAAAACATGTTAATTCATGGCTAATATCCATTGTTACTAACTGCTAATAATGAAATTAAGTTGGCAGATAAAAGAGTTTACACAGAACATCTTTTTAAAGTAGTTAAAAATTTAGGGTTGCCATAAAACTATTTATTATGTATTTGTGAATTTTCGAACCCTCAGAATGCTTAATACATTTTTTACATGAAAGAATTTTTGCCTCAAGTCTTCCATCTTCTGCAATTTTTGTTTACTCTGTAAAACTGTTCAGGTTCAAAACTCACCACTGATTTTATAATTTTGGCCTATCATAAATGAGCAGTGCATTCATACATGCAATTCTGTTGGTCCAACCTGGTTTCGCCTGCCAGTGGTAGTGACTAAACACTCCATGATTGTGCTTTGCCACTGGGCACCCCAATACACAGATGCAATGTACAGGCAGTGCATCACATATGTGACCGATCATATATGGGCATGTATCTTAATGGAATGGTATCTGAGCAGGAAGAGGAAAGTAACTGGAGACCGCTGATGGTGTGTTTGCCTAATGGTGTGCATGCATGGTGAACAGGCGACAAGAAATAGAATTGTAAGGCACAGCCCATGGGTGTTTGGCACTAAACCCCAGGAGCTTCCAGAAAGGTCAAGAGCAATGGTTAAATAATGTCTACTCTTCCATTCCAGTTAAGCCACTCAGAAGGATACCATTGCTGACTGTACTAAAAACTGCCAAGAGATCAAGGACATCCAACAGATACTGTTTTGAGTTATTGATTTCACTTTAAATGGCCCATATGGAAATGAATTTATATCCATTAAAAACACATAAAAAGTTAATACCAAGATAATTTGGCATCCAGAACTAGAGTCCCTTTAACATTTATCTCCAACACTGCAGCCAAAAGAACAGCAAGGCCTAGTTTTAAACTAAAGTAAACTAGACACTTGAAGATTCATCACCTATTAGGGGACAAGCTTCTGCATTTCCATTTCTTCCATGATAGCTTCTAAGGTCCAGATATCTTGCAGATACCTCCTTAAAGACCCAGATATCAATTAATCTTAGAGACATAAGGCCTGGGGAGGGATAACAGGAAAGTTGTGTGTGTGTGGAGGGGAGGGGGGAATTAAAAATAGATTTTGGAATATTATCTTTAAGAAGAATGAATAAAATGCAAAACAAGTTGTTCATAAATTTATGCTCCCCAATTTCTAAAAGCTATACAACAGGAATATTTTGTGGAAGACAAATGTACAGTATTTTATCATTAATAAATAATAAAATAATAATAAATTTTATTTCTAGCCCGCCCCTCTGAACAAGCAATCGGGGCGGGTTACAGCAAAAGTTAAAACAGTGTCAGTTAAAATATCCCGTCCCTTCCCTCACCACCCCCCTTAAGAAGAAAATTAAATCACAGTAGTTAAAAACATGGAATAAAACAAAATAAGAATTATAATTCCTGGTTTTATTAGTCTCTTCTCAGTTCTTTTTGTGGGAATGAATTGACACTCTGGAAGACTAGAAGAGACTAAAGAATTGTCTGTTTTTTATCAACACTGATGGCTTATTCTGCTTTTAATGTTATTTGCCTGCACCTAATAAAGTGTAAAAAATAAACAGGTCTCTTACAGTTCAGGACCTTGTAGTTCCAGTTGTAACAATAAATAAAGGAATTCAGTTTTGAAAATACTGTCTGACTTAACTGCCCAACATAAACAATATTCCAAACAAAAGTGTTTATCCCACTTGATAAGGGGAATTGCGGGGGGGGGGGGGGGGGGAAGAGGAAAAGACCAGAAAGCAGATGAGGGCTCTCTGAGAAAACTACTAATATTTCTGGTGCTTAAAAAAGGACAGAAACAGTCCAAGACTATGTAAGGCACTAATAAAAAGAGTCATGGATTTAAAAGGCAGAAAGCAGGAAAACAGACTGCATGACACTCTTTGGGATAGGCACATTATGTCACTGCTGGATAAACTTCAGCAAGTGATGAATAAATCAGGTATATTTACATTGCACTACACTGATGATGCTTTTTATTGGAGAGAGAAAGATGAAAACAAAAGCTCTTACCAACCACCATGAGGGTAAACTCAAAACCCTTTTTCACAGACTTGCGATGAACCTGGTTTGGAAGATTTGCAAATCCAACATAACCAGGGGTTTCTGGGTTTGTAAACTTTTCAGTAGGCTGTTGCTGAAAATAAACAATTTTAAATTTAAATAACAATCTTATTAGAGATTAGAAACAATTATATATTAGAAACAACAAACCAAAAATGGGTATAATTCTCAGGTTTCCTGCCCTCTTCTCCATGTCACTCCCTCTCTTTCTTCTCCTTGGTTTTCCATGTGTGAAGGAGCCTCAGATCTGATAATATTTATATTATTAATAACAGTAGTAATTTAATGTTATAATATTTAATGATTATAATCACCTCTGAATGGTTTCAAAGGACCTAAACTAGCATAACAGTCCACTATAGCAGCTGTTACAGACTTTCTCTGCTCACATGGAAGCAGCCGCCACTTCTGAATGGTTTATTTCCAAATGCCTGGCCTCCAGGAAGTAGGTCTTCAGAGCTAATGATGATAGCTTATACAATTCCATAGGATTTTTAGATCGGAGGAATTCCCAGAGGCCATACACTTGGAAACAGATTCAAACAATGCCAGGCTGTGTATGAAGATATGCAGGTGAGGATTTTCTTGCAGTCCTGCTACATTCACAAGTGTGGTTGGTGAGGACTTGTGGAAGGCCCTCCTATGGGAGGCCAGGTTCACCACCTCCCACCACTCTTTCTGTCAGCAGGTGAAGACATTCTTATTTAGGCAGGCCTTATGAATTTTAATTATGGAATTCTATATGTGTGTAATGTGGTGTGCTGTATTTTAAAAATAAATAAAATTATATTGTAAACATTTTAAGTATTTTAATTGTTTTAACCATTTTTTAAAAACAATACTGCTATTTAATTCTCTTTTAACTTTTGTAATAAATGGTTTAGCTGTTATTGTTTTTTAAACTATTATAAGCCACTTGAATGCCATTTTGGGAGCATGGCAGGATTTAAGTACAATAAATAAAATACACTCGTTCCCTCCACATTTTTGGCTTTGACTTTTGAGGATTTGGGTATTCATGGATTTTATTAATATGTTCTAAGAATATCTAGATCCTCCAGCACAAATCTATGGTCAACTTTAACCAAAAGTCACACTGAAGGACTAGAGATTCCTAGAGAGAACACTCCACTAGGCATTTGTAGCTCCTCCAGTGCAATTCTATGGTCAATGTCTGGCAGATGTTGACCACAGAGTTGCACTGGGGGACCTAGAGATGCCTAGAGAGGTGTTTTCTCAGGTAGAAACATAGTGTTTTTGTTATTTGTGTTTTTTTCCACATTCACAGAGGTCCAGTGCCCCTATCCCCAGCAAATGTGGAGGGACAAGAACCAAGCTATTCAGAATGAGTAGCCACCTCCTTCTGCAGGAATTTACTGTGTTTCTTTCACTGGAAAAAACACACTGCAGAAATAATCCAGTTTGAGACAACTTTAATTACCCTGGCTTGGTGCTAGGGAATTCTGGGAACAAATTTCATATTTATACATACCGGTAGGTCCCATTTCCAAGATATTTCATCATATAAACACAAATAACCTAAGATCAGAAAAAAATCTGAAATCCAATACACTTCTGGTCCCAAGCATTTCAGATAATGGAGGCTAAATCTGCAGTGTTTATTAGTTAATTAATGTATCTTTATGTTATAGATATGTGTAACGAGGAGCTCAGTGTGGAGCAAGAGGGGTGTCCATCGCGGAAAGAACTTGAGGGGCACAGGATCCAAGGGAAGAAAGGGAGCAGTGGGTGCCAAGGGAAGGATCAAGAGGAACATCTGGTGACAGGGCAGGGACAGTTTAAAGGGAGAGGGAGAGACGTGGCTGGGGGGGGGATGGGAGAAGAAGGAAGATGTGTTGCGGTCGGGGAGAGAGAAAACCATAAGGCGGGCTCAGAAGGATGAGAGGGGTGGACAGCAGCACTGAGCCAAAGAGGACCATGGGGAAGTTGGAGCCCTGAATCCACCTGGGACCCTTGTGTGGAAAGTTTGCTGGATGTACACAGTACGAGCGGGTGACAGCCCTAGAAAACTGGGAAGACTCTCTGGGATACCGAGGCAGGTTCAGAGGGCGTCCTCCATGGTTCTGGGATGTGCGTGGCCGGTGATGGCCTTGGGGAGCACAGCCTGGTTCTTACGAGAAGGCCTCCAAAGCAATTGGAGAAGGAACAACAGGTCAAGGTTGAGAAGAAGCCATAGGCTTTTGGGGGTGTTCCTTCAAGAAACAGGCACTGTCTGGTAGAAAGGGAGGGGATTGTGCCAGAACATATCCCTCTCCCCCTTTTGGGTTTATAGTCACCACAAAGACTGTTACTTTCGGTTTGCTTGTGCCCATTAAAAAGTTTCAGAGCATCTAATTCCCCATGTGTGGACAAGGCTTTTGTTATCCCTTAAGTCTACATGGAAGGACCAAGACCCTCTCAGCCCAACCGGGAGGTAGGCGCCCTGGGGACAGTTAGACATCTAGGAATGACTTGTAACCTGAAAAGTAGGCTACAAATAATTGTAATAAATATATATTCTGAAAACCAATAAAGCAAACATGCCTTACCTTTGCCATCTTTATGGAGGTTCACACAATCTGCTAAAAAAAACCACACACAACAACATTCAGAATATTACCAGTTGTAGAAGATACTATAAATATGTCAAGACAATTTATTTTTAAAGCATTGATTAAATGTATTTAATCAAATAAATTGTGGGATCAGAGAGGACATAATTGAATTAACTTCAAAACGCTAGCTGTAGTGAGATCTGGAGTTGTAATCCATGGGAAAAGGTATATTTGTTGTGTTTAAACCTTAGAATATGGGATGTAGAAAAGGCACATTACATAAATATATGACTGTGATCTGCAATCAGTTTGCAGATCAAATACAAGCTTAAGTTTGCCATTGCACAGGAAACTTCTAAGTACGGTTTGTCTGACAACAGTAAAAAAAAGGGTTGCACGCGAGAAGAAAATTATTATTTGGGACAAGCAGAGCATTTCATGTTCTTGAAATGGTCTTGATATTAAGAACTTTTGGCTGAAATACTTTTACCATTTGTACCCCCAAGGAGGTACGAAGTCTTTATTCAGTTTCAAATCAAAATGGTTTTATGATAATAGAAATTAATGAACATGAAGTGTTGAGAACCACTGTGGTGTAGTGGTTTCAGCATTGGACAGAAATTAAAACCTCACATGAGAGAACACAGTGCTATTGTAATATTTTTTAACAAGTTAAAAAAAAAACCAGAACAGAATGGGAGATATTCAGACAATGCCTTAGACAGCAACTCTAAAATTACTAATTGTTCAAAAATTGGTATTTAAAACAAAGCTAAAAAGGAGAGAAACTGCCTAGTGGTTAAACAAAAGGAGATGATTTGTGATAAACTACATTCTGAACAATGCAGGCATTTCCATGTTTTTGTTTTTTAACCACAGAGACAATGCTTGCTGTCTTAATACAGCCCTTTATCCTTGTGTAACAGAACAGAAAGAGACAGCTTTGTTGCTTCTGATGAGCTCCCCCCACCTTTTAAAATTCTACACCATAGGAAACAACATGCTCCAAAGCTGGATGCAAAAAGAATAGTCTCCCAAATCAAGATGGTCCCTTAAAGTGCCAGGTCATTTAGAATGGCACAAGTACATAAAGAACAGAGTAGTACCTATGATTCTCCTTATTATAGTGATGTATACAACTCACAAGAACTTGGCAACTGCCTCCCTTCAGAAGTTGCTGGACTGCAACACCCATAATTCTCTCTTACTGGTTATGCGATTGCAGTCTGACAACCTCTGGAAGTTCACAGTTATCCACCTATGCCCTAGAGCAGAGATTCACAAAGTGAGTGGTATCGCCACCATGTGGGGATGGAAAAACAGGGGGAGGGATGGAAAAGGGAGCAGCAGGCTTAACACACAAGAAAGACAAGGGGAACCAGCAGCTTTTAAGACCACTGTGGGGACTACAGCTGCATGAAATTTCCCCTTTCAGGGTCAAATAAGACCACCACACAACCCCACTGAGTGCTTTGTGTGGTGGTGTCACATGAATTCACTCCCATGGTGCCATTTTGGGACAAACTGACTGACTGGAGCAAGGAGTTAAGAGTATGGGGCAGCAAGGGAGAAGTGGTAGCAAAAGGAGATTTCACATTTGGGACCCTGTTTAAATTTTGTGAGCTTTAACTGGAGTTGGCTAGCAGACTGGGGAGTCGCTGCTTCTCCTGCTTTCATTCATCAGATAGGCCAGGAGAACTGGAAGTAGAAGAAACAATGCTTAGCTGTGCAAGGATGACTTGAAGCTGTGTGGGGAAGGCATGTATCTGGGGAAGAGGGGGAGGAATATCGAGGGTCGATTTTTCAAAAGAGTCCTTTGACTCTCTTGGACTGAGAGTCCTTCTCGCTGGGTAGAAGTTTCTCCTTTTGCCCCCAGTCACCTTGGGAGCAGCAACCAAGAAGCCACTCATTTGCTCCAGCCTTTGCTGCTAGGCTGACATGGTCAAAGGCTTCTTGGTTGCCTTTCAGCCAGTTGCTTGGTTGCTGCTCCCAAGGTAACTAGGTGCAAAAGGGAGCAATAATCAAGAGTGGTTGTTTTGAATTTGCAGTAGAACATTAGAGCTAACATGAAGAAATAGGCATTTGGTGGGTGCTAGGGTTGTTATCCAAGAGGAAAGGGGGTGGTAGCTTGAAAAAAGTTTGGCAACCTCTGCCCTAGAGCAACTCCTGTACAGCAGTTTCCCTGACCCAGTACCTTCTTGGTGTTTTGGACCACAACATCCAGAATTTCTGACCATAAGCTCTGTTTGCTGCAGATGAAGCCAGCTAAAATCCAAAAGGTCTAGCTGGGACCTAGAGGCTGCTATATAATTTTAGTTGCATTATTACTGCAGGGGAAGAATTTCCACTTTTTGCCGAGGGTAGGCAACCGTGGCAGTTGGAGGAGCCAGTTTTCTGCTCCTTGGGAGCAGGGACTAGCAAAATTGCCCAAATATGGAAGAGGATTGAAAGTCCACTTGAATTTTTTTTTTAACATTAAGTGATGTGTTAATCAGTTATTCCCAAACATTTCTCTTCCAGGTGTTTTGGATTTCACCTCCCAAAATTCCTGACAGTTGACCGAGCTGGCTGGGGCTTAAGGCAGTTGAAGTCCAGAACATATGAAGGACAAAAGTTTTGGAACCATTGTGTTAAGTAATGTGTTCTTTCATGTGAAGTTCTATCTGCAAGGTCCACAGGTGCTGCTGGAGGCTTCTTGTTAGTAAAGGAGTGGTGAGGAGGCTTAGAGGGGTTGAGGGCTGTGGAAACAGCACTCTCCTCAATCCCAGCGGTAGTGGAGTCTCCTTCCTTGGAGGTCTTTAAGAAGAGGCTAGATGGCCATCGGTTGGGGATGTTTTGATTGGGAGTTCCTGCATGGCAGGGGGGTTGGACTGGATGGCCCTTGTGGTCTCTTCCAACTCTATGATTCTACTAGGGGAGCGAGGACAGCACCAGGTTACACCCTAAAGTGGGGTGACACTCTTTCTCCTCAAACACCTACTTTTGGGCAGAAACAGGCTGTGGCATTCACATACTTCCCTTTAAAATGCTTTAAGAGATGGTGGGAATGGGGTGAACCTCAGTGGGAGGAGAAAGGAGAGACCCTAGCATTTTTAAAAATTAAAATTTTAATGTTGCTAGTTGTTAATGCCACATCTATTAGCATGACCTTCAGGGGTAGACACCCCTCCGTTTTCACTGCCTTGAAGTCTGCATCCCTTGCTGGCTTGTGGGTGGCAAACGGAGGGGGACAAAAAGGGGTGTGTGCCGCCATTCAAGCCAATGGGGCTTGAATATAGTTGAATTTCCATTTTTGCAGGGGTGGGTCTGGAATGGATTCCTCATGAAAACGCAGGGGCGACTGTATATGGGAATGATCACTTATGAGTAGCATGAGTGCAAAAAAGCATGAGTCTGTATGGTATGAAATGGGAGGTGAGGGGAGTGCTACCATGGGTTACCGCACCTAGTGAAGCCAACTGTAGCGATGCCACTGCTCACTCCCACCCTAGATATTTAAGGGTTAGGAAATGATTCCCACCATTGCACATCTTCCTCTCCCCTCCACATCCTGTATTTAAAAGAAAAGCAGCCTGGGCTTGTCTCTCCTCCTCCGCCAACACATTCCGACCCCCGACCGGAAATCTGTCAGATGCAACAAGAGAGGCCACAGCTGCCCTGCTCTTCGCTGAAAGGACATTACTCTCCACTTAGCCACAGGAGGGTTACAGCTCAGGCCTTCTCCTCCATATTGCTGTGAGAAAGGCCACCGGGTCCAAATCCATGACACCCTCCAATTTTTTTAATATTATGTGTGTGTGTGTGTTTTTTTTTTTTTTTTTGGGGAGGGGGTTAATAGGCATCATAGCATGTGGTTTGAAAAGCTTAGGAAACTTTTGGCAAGCCACAGTCTTACGGTACCACAAAGGTAGCCCCCTTACAGCAAGATACAGTGGTCCCCCGGGTTACGAAGGTAATCCGTTTTGGATAACAAATGTTTTATTTAATTGCTTTTGACAAGAAGTGAAAAATGTCATCTGGGAAGAATTTTTAACAACTGTCAGTCAAAGTCACCACTGCCAATCCTTATAATAATAAGAAGTTTTTTAAAAAAAAATCCTTGCTGACAGTTGCAAATGGCCTCTAACTGCTTAGTCTGCTATGTCTGTAAGAACTAGAACCCATCATTTATCAAAATATACTATAAAGCAAACTGGTGTTGGACCCAGTTGGATTTGTACCTAACAGCCAAAGGCCTGGTTGGATGCGTACATCTTTTCGCAACCAAACAGCTATCTATCTATCTGCTTTAATAATGAATATTTTCATTACAGTAGAGTCTCGATTATCCAACCTTTGGTTATCCAACATTCTGGATTATCCTACGTCGCGGGTGCTGTGATTTCTTTAAGTTTTCTGTAATTTTAAAAATTTTTTCAGAGGACTGAATTGTTTATACTGTACATCAGAATATTTATTAGTGATTTCTTTACGTTTACACTTACTGTTATTGCATTAAAACTTCAATATATTTGCAATTCATAGTGATTTCAAGGCTTCTCTTGGACCTTCCGGATTATCCAACATTTTCAGTTATCCAACTATCAGCCGGTCCAGTTTATGTCGGATACTCGGGACTCTACTGTATTCAAATAATAAATTGGAAAGCTTAGGAAACCCTTTGGGAGCCACAGTCTTTGGCTGAGATGTTCTACTACCTTTTGATAAGGTCACTTTTTTGATCTCCTGGTGAGCCAATACTGTACTCTGAACCTGAGATACAATGAACTGTATGTTTTGTCACACTCTCTCGGCCTCAGGTTCGCCATTAAGTTGGAAACGACTCGGAGGCTCATAGTAAGTAACAAGAGGGAGAAATTCCCCTGCTACGTTTTGTAATAATAATAATAATAATAATTAATAATAAAAATTATTTCTAGCCCACCCAATCATGAAGAATCTGGGTGGGTTACAACAATAAAATACATAAAGTTTTGTAGATAAGGACCTATCTTTCAGGGGTTGTATTTCCACCGCCTTGAGCCTCTATGTTGGGAGAAAGGTGGGATATAATAATAATAATAATGATAATGATAAAATAGCATTTTAATTTGCTGTCTGCTACATTTTACTGTTTGAATGTTAACATGTATTAATATGCATTATATTTTAACTATTTTGGTAGAACGTATGCCATAGGCAGGCTGGTTTTATCTGTTTTAATTGATCGTACATACAGCGCTGTGTAAGTTTACAGCGCTATATAACTGGTCTCTTCCAACTCTATGATTCTATTAACGTTGCTATTAAGCTTCATTTATATAGCACTATAAATAATAGTAATAATAATAAAAATATTAACAATAGTAATAATAATATTGAGCTTTATTTATATAGCACTGTAAATAGTAATAATAATAAAAAATGACAATAGTAATCATGATATTAAGATTTATATAGCACTATGAATAATAATAAAAAATAACAATAGTAATAATAATAATAATAATACTGAGCTTTGTTTATATAGTGCTGTAAATAATAGTAATATTAATAAAAATAACAATAGTAATAATATTGAGCTTTATTCATATAGCACTGTAAATAATAGTAATATTAATAAAAATAACAATAGTAATAATATTGAGCTTTATTTATATAGCACTATAAATAATAATAATAAAAATAACAATAGTAATAATATTGAGCTTTATCTATACAGCACTATATAAATAATAATACATAATAACAAGAGTAATAATAATATTGAGCTTTATTTATATAGCACTATAAATAATAATAATAAAAAATAACAATAGTAATAATATTGAGCTTTATCTATACAGCACTATATAAATAATAACAGTAATAATAATGAGCTTTATTTATATAGCACTATATAATTAATAATTAATAATAACAGTAATAATAATAATGAGCTTTATTTATATAGCACTATATAAATAATAATAACAGTAATAATAATGAGCTTTATTTATATAGCACTATATAAATAATAATACATAATAACAGTAATAATAATGAGCTTTATTTATATAGCACTATATAAATAATAATACATAATAACAATGGTAATAATAATAATGAGCTTTATTTATATAGCACTAATTAAATAACAACAAATAGTAAATATCAGTAATAATAATATTGAGCTTTATTTCTATAGCACTGTAAATAATAGCAATAGCAACAGTAATTATAACAGAGAGAGAGGGAGGAGGTCCTACCTTCCCGCCGCCGCCGCCCAAACTGCCTCCGTCGCCCAACCGCCGCCTGATTTAGAACCCGCCCAATTACGTCACAGAACGCGACGGCGCATGCGCAGCGGCTTCCATCTCCATGATGAGAAAAACCTCCCCTCCTCCTCCTGCGCAGGCCACGCCCCCTCAAAACCATCACGTGACTAGGCCCGCCGCTGCTGGAGGTAACAAAAGCGCATGCGTGCGTAACGTAACCCCCTCTAGCGGTTGCTATAGCGACAGGAGGGGCGATGGGGGCGGAGCTTTCCTCCTCCTCCCATCCCATAATAGACCTCTCTTCTTTTCCCAAGATGGCCGCCGGCGTTTCGTATCCGGCGTAGCTGCCCCACGCGCGAGGTAAGGCTGAGCCCGCCCCCTGGCGCGAGGGTTTATTGTGGAAAAGCGCTTGGCCGAAGGCGCGGAGGGACACGGGATATATATAGACTATAATAAGACAGAAGCGCAAGGCCTTTCCCCCTCCTCGAGCGCGCGGCCGGACTCTCGGCCACTCTATCCTATGCGACTCTATGGTTTTCGCGCTCCCTGATTGGCTCCCCGAACGTCACGTGATGGGACCTTCCGCCAAAAGAACCATAGAGACTTCCGGAGAGAGAGGTTCTGAACTGAGGCTGTGTCCACACTGGAGAAATAAACCGGTTTCATTGCCGTGGCTCAATGCTGTGAAATTCTGGGAATTGTAGTTTGTTGTGGGGCCCAGAGCGGAGCGGAGCTCCGCTCTGGGCCCCACAACAAACTACAATTCCCAGAATTTCACAGCATTGAGCCACGGCAATGAAACCGGTTTATTTCTCCAGTGTGGACACAGCCATACTGTGTAAAATTAATCCACTTTCTTGACACCGCCTTATGGTTTTGAGGGCTCTATGTTCAGTTCCTGGCAGAGTTGCGCTGGAGAACCTAAAGATTCCTAGAGAGAACAGATTAATCTTAATCAAATAATGAAATCCACAAAAAGTCAAAGCCTCAAATGTGGAGGAACAACTGTACCGCCTTGGCCTTTTCCCTTCCTCTTTGTTATTATGACTCACGGCGACCCTGTGGATGAGACGCCTCCGAGGCCCCATATGCCAGTGTTTCCCAACCTTCCTAATGTCACGGCCCTTTAATACAGTTCCTCATGTTGTGGTGACCCCCAACCATACGGTTATTTTTGTCTCGGTTCCTAAGACCATTGAAAAATATGTGTTTTCCAATAACCCTGTGAAAGGGTCGTTCGACCCCCCAAAGGGGTTGTTGTAACCCACAGCTTGAGATATGCTGCCTTATGCTCAGATCCTGCAGGTCTTCCTCTCTACTGCCAACTTCCACCTTTTCTGATTACATTTGTCCATCCGCATTCGCTGGGGTTAGGGGCACGGGACCCCCGTGAATGTGGAAAAACCGCAAATTACAAAAACACGATGTTTTAACCTGAGGGAATACCTCTGTTGTAATCTCTAGGTGCTTCTGCACAACTCTGTGGTCAACATCTGCCAGACATTGACTATACAACTGCATTGGAGGAGCTACAAAGGCCAAGTGGATTGTTCTCTTTAGGAATCTCTAGGTCCTTCGGTGTGATTTTTGGTTAAAGTTGGCCATAGAGCCACACTGGAGGACCTAGATATTCCTAGAGAGAACATATTAATAAAACCAAGGATTAATCAAATCTGCAAAAATCAAAGCCACAGATATGGAGGAACGAGTGTATTCATTTTTCCTCATGATGTGACCAAAGTACAACAGTCTCAACTTAATCATTTTGGCTTCCAGGAAGACTCCAGGATTGTTCTGTTCTAGGATCCATTTGTCTGTCCCTCCACATTTGTGGCTTTGACTTCTGCGGATTTAATTCACGCATTTTATTAATATGTTCTCTCTAGAAATATCTAGGACTTCCAGTGCAACTCTGTGATAAACTTTAACCACAATTAGTACTGAAATACCTAGTGCAATTCTATGGTCAATGTCTGCCAGATGTCGACCACAGAGCTGCCCTGGAGGACCTAGAGATTCCTAGGGGGATGTTGCCACCCTTTTTTTTTGCACTATTCTCTGTCTGGTAGATGTGTTTTATCTTTGGCTTTGAAAACCTCTCACTTCAGTTTTGGATTGAAACCAGTAACAGAAGTGTTCTTGTGATGCTTATATTGGGAAGGGTTGATTGGAGGTAGTGCTACAGCTTCCTGATGTGCTATGGATTGTAGATTTTTTAAAAAACATTGATCAAAAGTGTTGTTACTAAAGAAGACATTAAACTGAAATTCAGATATCAATCATCATCATCATTAAGACATCAATCATAAATTGTGAAGTTGTGGGACATGCACCCCAATCCTTGCTCTCTCTCTCTCTCTCTCTGTGTTGTGTGTATGTGCACATGTCTTCAGGTCGCCTATCAAATTACAGGAACCCCATACATTTCATAGGGTTTTCCTAGGCAAGGAATCCTCAGAGGTGGCTTTGCCATTTCCTTCCTCTGCATCTGATATTCACTGGTGATCTCTGATCCAAATATTAACCAGGACTGACTTTGTTTAGCTTCCAAGATCAGATGGGATCTGATGCCTTTAGGGCAGCAGTTCTTAACCTGTGCTTCATGGACTCTCATGAGACCACAGTGTCCTCACACAGGGTCTGCAAATGCTTGGAAAAATTCACTAGAGCTTTTGACTATGTCTGTCCATCTGTCTGTCCATTACATAACTGCTGAACCACTTGACATAGCTTAACAAAATGTGGGCTGGAAAAATTGAAAGGAAGCCTATTCATTACAGTGAGCTTGCAACCATGCATCTGTCCTCCATCTTTTGTCTTTGTAAATGTCACTGAAATAACTTTCTAGTGAATTCTGCCTTTCAGGAGCCACAAAAAGGAAACAAAGAATGAAATCTTAATTTATATCACTTGTTTGTGTAAAAACATGGTTTTCCTAACCTACCACCTCCGTTAAAAACAAGTACAGGTAAAAATTGGTTATGAAAGGAACTGCTTGATAGCAAAAAAATATACCCAGTACTTGCTACTTCTGCATGTTGTCCATGTTGTGCCACCACATTCTTAGAATGTCTGTTGCTTCCAAGAATTCTGTAGCTGTGTCAAGAATATTCTCAAAGAAATTAATGTATAAAAGGAGGACCATGTTTGTAGAGAGTTCAAGTCACTCTGAGCGAATGTTTGGACAGACTAAAGAATGATAACTGGATTATTGAAAACGTTCATGATTCTTCCTTGATTTCTACAAATAAAAGATTTAATTATTTTCACATAAAGTGACTTCTTGAGGTTATAAAGGTGAATTTTGTAACAATACATATTGGCTAAGCCTCAGGATGGATCACTGGCTGAATCTGAAGTGTAAAACTGATGATGTTGATGAGGGCGCATCCTCTTCAAAGCAAAATGAAGCTTCTTTCAGTCATTTTTCCCCCCAAATTTCAGGGTTCAACTTGCAAGCAGATTTTCTAGATGCCTTACATAATAATATACTTGTTTGAAAAATCATTCTCTGCTCTCATTTGTGTTAAAAATAAACATAGCAACCATCTGAAAAACGTAGTCAGAACTCAGAATAGAAATTTTCAGCAAGATATAACAAAGCTTGTAAGTGAAATACAGCACCAACCTTTTCATAATTGATTGATTGATTAATTAATTAAAATTAACAAGTACTGTTAGGCTGTGGTTTGGTTCAGGTGTTGTTGATTTTTGCTTTAAATTTGTATAGAACCATTCCAGTAAAAATAGTGTGCATATTTACTTACTTCTGCCTTCTCTCCAGATTTGAAGACCCTTGATGAGCAACTTTAAATAAATATTCGCTGCACTTTAGGTCTTAAGTTAGGTCTTGGAGGTCTGTTGCAACAAAAGATATTTAAAGGGCATCTGCTAAAGAACAGGTTAAGAACCGCTGCTTTGGTGTATTTAGGCCAAACATTTCAACCTCATATCCATGGGGATCTGTTTCCAGACATACCACAGATAGCAGGAGCCGTGGATAATGGCAAACACTGTTTCTGCTGGAAGTTAATCATAGTGTTGCACTGGACAACCTCCAGATGCTTACAGAGATCTTTTCCCCCAGATGTGGGTAAGTGAAATCACAGAGTACTGACTGTAGCGTTGCTACTTAAGCCCTACCTCATAGTAGCACAGGTCTGTGAACAAAAATCCAGAGTTCTAGGTAGGAAGAATAAACTGTATCAGAAGGATTTTTTTAAAAGGAAAAAACAAAACTCCTCCTATAAGCATGGCAGTATAGCTCATCCAGAAAACTGTGGTTTTTCTTACTACCACATCTGCTGATGAAGAGGTTATTCCATTTCAAAATGTGTTTGATCTCAGTTGAACACATTTAATCTTCTGCAGCAGGGTGCTTCTCTCTTGCTGTGTTGCAATCTAATGCAAATTAAAGAGGGATTTTTACTACTGAGCTTGATGAGCTTCCTAGTAAACACCCATCAGATTGCATTCAAAATGCAATCCATTCATTGCATTCAAAATGCAAGTGGTGTGTATTTCACAGAATGAGGAAAATCTATTATATCAGCTGTAGTAAATTGTGGCTTTCTAGATAATTCAATACACTTCCTGAGGAGATAGTTGAATTTGCATTCTCTTTTTTGTTATCTCTTGTAGAAGCTGAGAGATCTTGATTCACCCCACCCCTGGAAATACTTGTTCTGTCAGTTTTAGTTCTTCTCTTATGCAATGCCTATACCTCAAGTGTTTATCAGTAATTATTTATTCATATTCAGGACCCACTCTAATATTATAACTGCTTAAATAGTTTGCAGTGTGGGCAACCATATTTTACCATATTAAACTGTGTTGTGATTACTCTTTTATCTGTGCATGAAAGTGTAGGAAATACCAGTAGGTCTTGAAGTCAGTTTGATCCCTGTGTCCATTGGGGATACAGCACTGCTGAAAATTTGTTTTCAGGCTGGTTTTTTTTTAAAATCAGGAATCAGGACATTTGAAAAGGATAAATTTTGTTAAAACAAGGCCCTGTGCTTTTAAAAACAGGCTGGAGACAGCTGGTGAGGCAGACCAGTGGCATCACTAGGGGTGTGTGCTGGACACCCCAGAAGTGGGGTGACACTTATTCTAGCCCTCCCTCGTGCCATCTCATTATTTTCCTCAGAAGGAGAAGGACAGAGCAGCACTAAGAGAGGCTGTGCAAGCCACATCTAGAAGCCCTGCCCCCCCCCCCCCAAAAGCCTTCAGCCACTATGAGGGATTGGCTGGCAGAGCCACAGAGTACTCTTCTTCCCCACTTCCTTCCTTCCCTTTCCCCAGCTTCCTTTCTCTGTTGGGGGTGGCCCCAGGTAGCAATCCTCTCCACCGGGCCCTCGAAAACACCAAGGCGGTGGGTGAGAGGCAATCCCTTCTTTACGGGCAGCAGGGGTCCTCTGCCAGCACTGGAAGCGTTGGAATCGGCTGCTAGGGTGGTGGAGTCAGGAGCCCTCTGTCTGCTCCCTCTGCTTCAGTTTGGCTTGGGGAAGGGGTGCCAGACACCAGGGTGACCAGCAGTTGATCCTCATTAGCTGAGGCCCCTTGCCTGCCTCCCCCACTTGGGCTCTCCACCAAACAGGTGGCATTGGAGGAAATCATTTGGTGCCAATTATACATTTTATTTATTTATTATTTATTTATGGTACTTCTACTCCACTTTTTAGTCCTAAAGGCTATCAGAGCAGCTTACAATTATTTTTTTTAATTAAACGGTTCCCTGCCCTCAGGCTTACAATCTACAAAGACAACACAAAAGGAGAAGGGAATGATAGTGGGAAAGGGGATGAGGTCCAGTGGTTCTTCTCTCCCTCTGGGGCCTGGACCAAGGCAGTTGGTGTGGAGGGAGGACTCTCTTCAGGCAAGCCCTGATGGAGCTGGGCCTGTTGTCCTCTTGCCTGGCTGCCCCTGCCCCTGCCCCTAGGTCTTGACAGGCAGGAGACACTGCATCAACCTGGCCCAACAGAGGGCCAGGGCTCCAGCCCTACCTCAGTCCACCATTCTGGTTCAAACCAGGGCTGGAAGGGAAGACCCACTGAGCCAGGAGATGTATGCAAAGATGCCTCCCCCAGGTGGTTCTGCAGGCTGCTGGCAAAAGCCCCTGGTTGTGTCCTCTTGCCAGAAGCCCCGCCCCCCCACCAGGTGATACCGGTACCAGATGTGGGGAGGGGGCACTGAGGCAGGCTGATCTGCTCTCCCCTTGATGGTTTTACTGCTCATGCTGAATAAACTCTGGAGGCAGCAGATGTTTTCCTTACCTTTTGTAGACAGGCATATACGCCTACAGTATTGTAGAATAGAACCCCATTTTTCCTACCTTCCAGCTCAAGATTTATTTGTTTATTGTAGAAACATTGTTGTAATCTGGCATTGATATTCTTTCTTTGTCTATCCCTCCTTCACCATCATGCCAATGCTGATACTTCTTTTAAAAATCTTGCTAGACAGAGAAGAGGAGGAGGAAAAAGTGAGCTAGGAGGACATAAAAAGACCTTGTAAAAGGAAGCTTCTTTTCAGAAGCTTTGGTAACCAAGGTATACCTGTAGTTGTATTTGTGTTAGTGGCTTCAAAATTAAGCTTTTTCAGACTACAGTGGGACCTCGGTATCTGCGGACTTGCCATCCACGAATTTGAGCATCTGCGGACAGCAACCCCATGCTGTCCCCAGTGGCAGTGTGTGCATGCAGCCACACCACCATTGGGGACAATGGGACTGAAGTCTTCCCTCCCTCCTTCTTTCTTTACTTCCTTCCTTCCTTCCTTCCTTCCATCCTTGCTTCCTCCCTCCCTCTCTCCCTCCCTCCCTCTCTCCTCATTACTCCCCCTCTAAGGCTTCTGCCCTGGGCTTGGCTTTGGGGGCAAAGGGTTGAGCTCCATTGGCTGGAGGGAGCAGAGCCGGGGCTGAGGCTTGGGTCTCAGAGCCCCCCACCCCCAGGCCCAACACCCTAAGCCCCCATGCTGCCTCTGGCTCCTTCTGGCTGACAGGGCTCCAGCCTCCACTCCTGAAACCAACCCTGGCCAGAAGCCTCAAAGAGGAAGGAAGAAAGGAGGTGAGGGAGGAAGAACTTCAGTTCCACTGCTCCTAATGGCAGGGTGGCCAGATGGCCATGCCACCATTGGGGTCAATGGGACTTGAGCATCTGTGGATTTTGGTATCTGCAGGGGAGGGGTCTGGAACGAATCACCCACGGATACCAAGGGCCAACTATACAATGAGCAAGGACAAGATTTGATAACTTGGGGGAAAGATTGTTGACTACAATATAGTCCTGTATGTCATCAAGAGTGGGAATTGGGCATCCCTTCAGATATTGAACTGTAACTCCCAGCATAGCCGAGAGTGAGGACTGCTGGGAAATGCAACATCAAGAGGAATGCACATTTCCCACCCTGATATAGACCCCGATAACTAAGAACTGACTCTTGCTACAAGGTGTTACATACAAGAGGCTGGAGGTGTTGCAGTTGATACATAGACTAACATTTCAGTAGTCTTCGATTTGATGCTGTGTGCCTAGGGTCCCGCAAGAACTGTTTCTGGTAATGATTGTGTTTGGACAGAGGTAGACAGGGCATTTTCTCCCTCAGATGCAAATATTTTAATTACATTCTTTGAACATTAGAATTTAATAAAATTATTGGGCTTATGTTAATGAGGTAATTATTACTGTCTGCATTTCGTTTTCCTCTAAGCTCATTGTTCACCGTTCTTAACATTTGTATGTATGTGGCCTTACTTTCAGCTCTGTATAGTGCTGTATGTACTTGTTAGGTGAAGTACAGCCCAGTGAAGATTCTGTCATTCTTTCCCAAACAAGCATCCTCAGAATTTTGAAGACTACAGTGCAGCCAGAATAGATATTGCCTGGGATAATTGCAATTGTAGTCTGGAGGATGCTGGGTTGGGTAGCACTGACTTAGATCATAATGAATTTGTTCTTCTTTCAGGCAGGTATGGGAACTGTGCCACTCTTAGGTTCTGCACTGAACTCTTCCGTGAACCCTCTTCCAATTTTGCAGCCCAACCCACCATTTTTTTTTTTTTTTGGCTGAAAACATTTCAAATATTGTATATTACTTAAATGTGCTGTTCTGGGGAAGAAAACTTTATCTCCTTGCCAAGAATACTCCAAAAGGCAACTGGATCACTTTCAGTCACCAAAATGGCAGCTTCATCAGCACAGCTGTGACCCCTCTGGATGCAATGAAAATTAGTGGGTGTGGTGCTCCTTCCTTCAGAACATGCCCATCACATCTTTTTGTCTACGGGCACGCCACACACATATGTGCACACACCTTTAAGTCATCTGAATGATTATGGTGACTCTATACTGTAATTTCATAGAGTTTTCTTAGGCAAGAAATACTCAGTTCCTTCCTCTGAAATACAACCTATAGTAACCGGCATTGCTTGGCAGTCTTCCTTCCAAGTGTTAATCCAGGCTGACCCTACCTAGCTTCCAAGATCAGACTGGATCTGATGCCTTTAGGGTATTTAGGTTGACCCCTCCTTTATGATGTCACAAAAATGTCACATTTTGTTGCAACAATCTAAGAGGGCTACCCTGAGGAACTGTTCATTAAAGAGACTAAATGCATTGGGGCTGCCGTTTGATGTATTCAGTGTGTTCTTTTAAAATGTCTCATCTTCTCTCTTGGAATGGTATAGCACAACATAAATAAACAGTTTTTCATGTGAGAAGAAAATTGGAGTAAACAGTGCTATTGTTTTTACTGAATTTCTTTTTGAAGTTATTGCATCCATTCCCTCCCTGAGGTTTCTTTTCTTTATCCTCCTACAGTATATGACTGATGATGATGAGTGGAGGAGGCACAACTTAGGACAGGCTGTACTCCCCATTTTGGAAACTTATTTCTATTGCAAACATGCTGTGTCATGTTCATACAACCAGACAATCCTAATTTAGGAGTAGCAGCAATGAGATATGATGGAAACATCCAGATTTATTTTTGCCTAGTATGGATTTGATGACATATTCTTACTAAAATCATTCATTTTGGAGAATGTAAAATACTTATACCTGAAGTATAGTGCATACAGTATATGCATTATATGCACTAAATTTCTCTTCTATATTTTATAACTGTAGCTTGAATATATCTGTTAACAGTACAGGTGTAGTATAATGGGTTATATGTGGATTTCCCTTTAGAAAGCTGTTTAGAGGGAAGCACAGTGCCCTGGTTTAGTCCATCGTAGATGTCATTGTTTATGAATCTGGAAACATGTATTGAGCCCCAGAAATGGTCTATTAGCCTTTCTGCTTCCTCTCACATGCTAACTTGGGTCCAGAGATCCAGGCTTTAGTTTAATATTTGGGAACTTTGGCTTAATGATGGTTTGCTAGCCAGAAAAATAAGTCAGGATGCAGCTTGCTTGTTAAATGACATTAAACTAGTTTCCTGGTTCAGGTGCAGTTTGGAAGTGGAATTCTGTTGTAAGTCTTGGTACTTTGCAATAAGTTAGCATGTGACAGTAAGGGGGGGGAATAAAGGCAGAACACACAGCCAGTGTTTGTCTGAGGCCTTAGACTGTCCAAATATAGCCAGAGAAATGGAAATCTGGTGGTTGAATGCCAGCAGAAGTTAAAAATGAATAATCTAAACACTTGCATTGAAAATAGTGGGGGGAACTCTTACCTCTGTGATGAGAAGAGTATACAGCCGCTCTTGTGAAAGATCTGGAAAGATGGTTGTAATTACTGATATGATTATTACCAGACCAGTAAGACCAAACTGAAGAAGACAGTCTTGTGAATGTCACTGAAGAACCCTTCATTGCATCAGCACAAATCCCAAGATGGTTCTGTTTCCAGTGCAGATCAGCAAGGGACCAGTATGAACTGAAGAATTTAGTGATATGGCAGTGTATCTAGCTTCATCTTTGTTTCCCATACTTGTAGTCTTTACACAAAAAGTGTGTGTGTAAAATGCTTGTAATTCTTTTTTTTTAATTTCAAGATGCTAAACAACTGTTAAATACTATTACGATTACTGTGATTATCTTTTTCGATTAAAAGTAGTAAATGTAGGATTAATTACAACTGAACTAATCTTGCCAAGAAAACTGCATAATAGGTTTGCCTTCGGGTCGCCATAAATCAGAAATGACTTAAAATCACACAACTACATAAATGAGTAATAGAAGTCAGGCCAGATTCAGTGAAGTTGAGAGCTGCTTGTGATGGATTGGTATTAAGGCAGAGATTGACGTTTCTGATCATATCTTGGATGAAGTATTTGCCATGTCTTTGAAACTGAAATTAAAGTGTTTCTCTTTGACTTGGAACTCTTTTGAGGACTTTGGCCTACTACATAAAACATCAGGGGAAACTAAGCTATTAGGAGAACTGTAAGCTGTGTGCTAAGCAGTATCAAAGATTATCTTTACTAATTCCTAAAAATAAATTTGTTCTTCATAAAGTTTTATTTTGTTACTGTCTACCCAGCCCTCCAGTCCTTCCTCCCAACTTTGTATATTTTGCAGATTTGATATAGTTCACTTTTTGCAGGAAGATAGTGGAATATCATCAGGTCAGCACCAAACCAGAATATTGTTGGATTCCTCGTCTGAGTCTAATATTAATCTGTTTGTTGCCAAGTTCTGCTCTTCCTTGCTATTCGCCTATTTGCTCAATTACAGTAATTTTGTTTCTTATTTTTAGCTAGACAAAGTTTACTGTTTTTTTTTGTTTTTTTGTTTTTGGGAAGAATGCCAAATGAGATTAAAGTTGCAGTTTTAAGTGCATTGAACTAGGGAATAAATCCCATTAAATTAACTAAACTTTATTTAGGAGTATGTGTGCTTAGGATCATGTTGGATATCAAAAGTGACACAGAAGAAGTCAAGATTACATACTGGCTCTGTTTTCCTTGCTTAACCAGGTATCACAAAAAACACTGAGAGCAATAAGGACAAAACAGAAGCCAAATGGAATGACATAGTATTCCTCTCAGGTGAGAGGAGCATGCAAAATAATATCATCCTTTTATTGTTGTTTAGTTTTCCCTGTTCACTGAGATTGAGAACTTTGAAACGTTATCTTGATACACTGTACTTCTGGAGTCTAACATCAGGGAGTAACAAATTTTTGGCAGCAAGACAGGATATTAGTTAGGCTGCCACAATTTAATTTACAGTGGATTGGATTGATCCAGAAAGTCTCAGGGAGCAGCAGTAAAGAGAAAAAATAAGTGCTCTCCTCAATAGCCACTTAGATCTTTTTTGTGAGATAATAGTCCATAAGGTCAAGGTCTTTTTCTGCTGAAATCCAAGGGGCAAAGCAGACGGCCTGCTAGAAGTGGCCAAAGGCCACTCTGGTTGTGATTTGGCCAGGACTGCAGCAACTGCACTGTCTGCTTTGGAAGCAGGCCACCACCAGGAGCTAGATTGCAATCCCGGAGTGGCTTCCGCTTCTGGCCACTTTGGGGGCATGCTTCATCTGAATGTCACGTCCCCAAAGTGGTTGTAAGCCACTTTATTTGGCCTGTGCGTTTCAGGCCCAAGAGATTTTGCGTACATACATTATCCTGCTGACCAAGAATAATTGTACAGTACTGCTCAACTTGGCTCTAGTTCTAAATTTGTGTTCGACTCTATTTTTGTTCTAGAAGATGTCAAATTTAAATTAATAAAAAATCAGAGCAATATAAATGATAAGGTTTTGGAGAAATGCATTTATTGATAGTTTACCTGTCTCCTGTTATGTGACCAAAGATGCTGACAATATAGTTTAAAACAAAATAAAGTTAAAAACAATAATAAGGCAGTTGAAAAAAAGATTTAAATTATCTAAAACAGCAGTCATTTAAAAGCATTTAAAACATGACAGTGAGGATAAAAGCACAGCACCTCTTATTAAAAGACCTTTCCACAGCATTTAGTTGATATCCAAAATTCTGTCTAAGTAAAATGGTATTTGTCTACTTGCAGAAGGAGAACAGAAGGGGAACCAACCTGTTTTCCCATGAGAGAGTTCCACAGCCTGGGAGTTCATATATTTGTATGATGGAAGACTGAATAAGTACAGTATGTGGGAGCATTTAGCTTAATGAAAAGAATGTGGCAGGGGTAGTATAGTGATAGTTTTTAAATACATCTATATGCATGTTGGAGAAGATAAATACAGTACTCTGGTTGGTGTTCACCTACTGAAGAGAAAAGCAGTGGTTTCCCAAGACAAGGTATATGTATGTATGCATGTACGGTATATGTCTTAAAGTTGCCTTTATTCTCATGCTGACCACATGAAGGAATACTTAGAGGTGATTTTACCAGTTCTTTCTTCTGAAATTTAGTTTGCAGAACCTCGTGTTCATTGGTGGTCTTCCATCCAAGTACTAGAAGGGCTGACCTTGCATAATTTCCAAAAACAGGTGGGATCTGATACCTTTAGGATTAGGCCTTACTTCAAAGATAGGGTAGATTTAAAGTGTACCCACATTGCAGAAACAAAGCAGTTTGACATCACTAACTGCCATGAAGCTATCCTACAGACCAGGCTGACTATTTCATCAAACTACAAATCCTAGGATTCCACAGGATGGAGCCAGAACAGGTAAAGTGTCAAACTTTTATTTCTGCACTGTGGAAGAATCCTTAGTTTATTAATGTACTGAGTGATGTGGTTCTTGGACTACTGTAGCATTGCTACACAAAAACTAAATGAAAGCTAGTCTCTTTCTGGGCACAAATCAAGGGTTGGTTATTACCAATAAAGCACTATACGGCTCAAGCCCAAGGTATCTATCTGGTCAACTGTATTCTCTCACAGAATCCCTTCAAGGCTGTGAGAGTCCAGGGATGAGAAGCTCTTGTCATTGTCCCACAACTCTCACAGCTCTCCCTGGTGGGAATAGGAAAGTTGCCTGAGCTCTTTGGCTGCTCCTGGGCTCTGCAATTCCCTTAATAGCCAGTTTAGAATTTTTGCTGTCCTTTTGTGGGGAGGTGAAGACTCTTTTTATTCCAATAGGCTTTTGAGAGTTGACTAGACTTTAATAGGGTGTGTTTAACTTCTTTTTATTCTTTTAATGTGTGCTTGAAATAGCTTTTAATAGTAGATGATCTTGAAATAGCTTTTAATAGCTTAATGATCTTTTTTATGTTTTTATTTATATGTAAATGGTTTAATAATTAAGCTGCTTTAAGAGGGGAATAATAATAAAACAAGAAAGAGAATGCACTGCATAAAATCTACTAGTGCAGTGGCCCCTTGTCTGCTGGGGTTTGTTCCAGGACTTCCCTGCCACCCCACCTCCATAGATAACCAAAATCCATGGATGCTCAAGTCCCATTAAATACAATGTCATAGTGAAATGGTGTCCCTTATATAAAATGGCAAAAACAAAGTTTGCTTTTGGAATTGATATACAGTGGGCCCTTGTACCCACCGGGGTTTGGTTCCAGGACTCCAAAATCCTTTGATATTCAAGTCCCATTAAATACAGTGGATAACAAAATGGTGTCCCATATATAAAATGGCCAAGATCAAGGTTTGCTTTTTGGGGTTTATATATTTTTTTAAATATTTTCAAACTGTGGATGCTTGAATCCATGGATAACAAAGCTGTGGATACAGAGGGCCGACTGTGCTTTGTATAATATGGCCTTACCAATGTGTCCCCCTCATTTTTTAAAGAGCACTGTTTATGACTGACCTCACTTGGGGGCAGGGGGAGAGAGAGCAGGCAGTGAAATGGAGCCTGGATCTGCCTTTGGCACAAATGGCTGGGATGTGCTGACATTGCATTCCAGGATAACTATCTAGGTTTATGCCTGCTGAGAGAGCCTGGAGATTCTAGGAAAGGGATTTCAATTTGGAGAAATCTTTGGTGACCATAGGTAACCTGGCCATATGTGCATTGGTGATTCGCACCGAGCCTGTTTACTCAGAAGTCAGCCTTGCTTGGTTCTGTAGGGCTTGTTGGAGAGTTTATGGCCCAATCTCTTCCTAATATATTAGGAAGCTACTCCTATACAGTCCTGTAGAGTCCAAGTTTGCTGTAGTGAAGGAGCTGAGGTCACTTTAGGTGAGTCTCGGTCTGCATCTGCGCTGCAGAAATAATCTGGTTTGACACCCCTTTAACTGCCGTTGTATGGAATTCTGGGTCTAGTTTGTTGTGGAGCATAATAATCTCACTCACGCATTCCCAATTTGTTGTTCGCACTATATTTGTTTTTATCGAAACCACATCTGTGCAAGGTCTATCGCCCACAGATATCAGCACAGTTAGTAAAGATGGAGTTGATGATGTGGATGTATTCAAAACACGTTCGCGACATGCAGAATTTTGTCCTGATTTATCCTGGATATATCACATCAGTTATTCACACAGCCAACAATACAAATCTTTCAGAAAAAACTCCCCGAATAGATTATCCTGGGGTTTTGTGTGGGTTTTTTGGCAGCCCCCTTACAAAAAATATTACTCGGATGTATTTGAAATCCATGTGAACAACACGGATTAAACCCGCGTTCTATTGAACTTACAGAGGATGACCAGGTGCTATAACCAGAGGATGACAAGGCACCGCAAAATGTAGGGCAGTCAAGAAAAAGATCAGAGACATTTTGGAAATTTCTCTTGGAATGAAGGTTGCCGTGCTTGACACGTCCTGGAAAATGACATTTTTTTTGACATTCCTCCTAGACTGAAAGTTGGAAGTGTAGGACATGCCCTGGAAAAGGAGGAGGACACCTGGTCACCCTGAGCTAAAAACACTCGCATATAAAAACACTCATATATCAAAGGAAAATCCATGCTGCTTAGACTCTAAATTGAAGACCGTTGGGAATGTCCTCCTGGAGAGGAGTTGGACATGCACTGGAAAGGGAGGACAGCTCTGGTCATTCTGAGTTGAAAACAGATATAAATATAAATCCATGTTTCTTAGCCATGCTCAAAATGGAGGACCTGTGGGAAAGTCCTCCTGGGCAGAAAGCTGGAAGGTGTAGGTCATGTCCTGGAAAAAGGAGGAGGACACTTGATCACTTTTGAGCTGTAAGAGCCCTCCTAGAAAGTAATGCAAGAATGGAAGAGAATGGACTTGGAGCCTACTGCAGTGCATCCAGATTGGAGTTGTAACCCGGTTTGGTGCTGCTTTAACTCTTTCTGGGGCTCTTTGCTATGGAATTCTGGGAGTTGGAGTATGTTGTGGGGCCCAGAGGGCCCCACAACATACTCCAACTCCCAGAATTCCATAGCAAAGAGCCCCAGAAAGAGTTAAAGCAGCACCAAACCGGGTTACAACTCCAATCTGGATGCATGGACAGAAAGGAGGGCGGTGTCTAGAAGCGCCGCGTTGGCTCCTGGTTCTCAGGAAGGGAAGGAAGAGAAGGGAAGGGAAGGAGCTGACGTGGGAGCCTGGGATTGGCAGCCTCTCTCTGCCCCAATAGAAGAGCCCAGGACTGGAGGAAGGAGGGGGAAGGCAATTGCCTGGTGGTGGTGCCTCTGCTGGACACTTTCCATCCTGGGAGCCTTTCCTCCAAGGCTGCTGCTCTGCTGCTGCTGCTTCCTCCACTTCTTCCTCCTCCAGCAAAGTCAAGGGAGTGAGTCCCAGGGAAAAGGGGGGGATGATAAAGGGGGGGAGGGATGTGGGGTCTCTCCATTGGTTGGAAGTGGGATGTAGGACCCCCCCCCGGGGAATGGAGGACCCTTCCCCCCCCCCCCCCAAGCAAAGCAGGGATCACTCTTTAGGAATGTAAAGCTTCTTAAAGGAAAAGAAAGAGGAGAGCTGCTCTTTTTTTGGGGTGGTTTTCTTCTCTTTGAGAAAGAAGGGTGGAAATTTAGGACAGGTCCAAGGGAGGGGGGAACAAGGGGTGCTCCTTTAGCCCCAAATGGGAGGCCATTCTGGAGGACAAGGGCAGAAGCCAGCTTAAAAAAAAAGTTATGAAAGTTATAAGGTTGAAATGTAGGAAGGGTCTTGCGAGGGGGGGGAGAAAGAGGACCTCTGTTCACTCCTGAACTTAAAAGACTCCTTTGGATGTGTCCCTGTGCTGCTGAGTCTCTGCTCAGAATGGAAGGCATGGCTGGAATTCCTCCTGTTGGAGAGATGGCTGGGGGAATGGAGGACGCGTCCGGGGAAAGGAGGACGTGGCCCGGGGAGGGCGGCCGGGCTACGTGTCACAGGCAGGCTCTAGTCGTCACCAGCCGGATCTCCTCCTCTTTCTCCTCCTCCTTCTAGTCTTTCCAGACTCAGCCTCCAAACTTTGCACCAACTTTTTCCAGGTCTGGTTTTTCTTGCTCCCTTTGGAGGAAAGCAATGGAAGGCTAGGCTTTGGACCCACAGGAGAGACTCTGGATGCATCCAGACTGGAGAAATAACCCAGTTTGGTGCTGCTTTAACTCTTTGTCTGGCTCTTTGCTATGGAATTCTGGGAGTTGGAGTTTGTTGTGGGCCCAAAGGGCCCACAACAAACTCCAACTCCCAGAATTCCATAGCAAAGAGCCAGACAAAGAGTTAAAGCAGCACCAAACTGGGTTATTTCTCCAGTCTGGACACAGCCCTAAACACACTGCAGAAATAATCCACTTTGAGACCCCCCTGGCTCAATGCTTAGGGAAATCTTGGGAACTGTCTCTTTTTTTGGAGACATTGTGAGCCTTCTCTTGTCTGGTGCCACAATAAATTACAGTTCCCAGGATAGCCCTGAACACAGTTAAAGCCATCTCAAACTGGATTGCAAAGACAAAAGCTTTCTCTAGTTTCCGGTGGGTTTTTCGGGCTAGGACATGGCCACATAACCCAAAAACCCAACCCCCCCAAAAATATGCCAGCCACCGATGCAGGCAAAAAGTCAGGAATAAACTCTTCTAGATCATGGCTACGTAGCCCAACCCCCCCCCCAAAAAAAACTATGGATGCCGGTCATGAAAGCCTTCGACTTCCCACCAAAAAGCTGTCAAACTGGATTATTTCCGCAGTGTGTTTTGGATCTGGATGTATAAAAATGTCACATCTTCAGTGTGTCCCCCCCCCCTCCTCAGCCCAGTCCTGATCTGAGACAGAGGCGGAGAAATGAGAGAGAGCAAAGGTAAGTTGGTGGAAAGGAGCTAGTGCCATAGTATCAAGAAAGTAGCACAGTGGTTCCCCAACTTTGGTGTTCCAGATGGACTTTGGCTCCCATCAGTCTTGAATGTTGGTCAAGCTGGCTGGGGCTTCTGGGAGCTGAAGTCCAACCCCCAGAGGATCAAAGTTTGGGAAGCACCAGACTAGCAGCTGCTTGCCTCTGCATGTTTGCTTTCCATCAGAGCCATAGAATCACAGAGTTGGAAGAGACCACAAGGGCCATCCAGTCCAACCCCCTGCCATGCTGGAACTCTCCATCAAAGCATCCCCGACAGATGGCCATCCAGTCTCTTCTTAAAGTCCTCCAAGGAAGGAGACTTCACCACTCTTTGAGGGAGTGTGTTTCACTCTCGAATAGCTCTTCCTGTCAAGAAGTTTTTTCCTAATGTCTAGGTGGAATCTCTTTTCCTGTAGCTGGCATGTGTGTGGGCAGAGGCGACTGTGCTTGTCAGGAACCTTACACTCAAGGGCGTGTGTGCCTTCATTTTCCCTCTGGACAGCCCCACAGAGGAATCAGCCCACAGTGTCCGGCCTTTCTTATCCCACCACCCAAGGAGGGAGAGGGGGAAGGAAGGTGCAGTTGTTCCTGCTGCTTTTATTGGGCAACTGCGTAGCACTTAATCCCTGGGCTCAGTGCTGGTTGCCACCCTTGTCCTAGTATGTATGGCATGATCCTCTGGCAGGCATGAAGAGCGATCAACTTCCTTAGAAGTGCACCCTGGGCAGGGGACATCCAGGCAATGGTGCAGATATTTCTGCCAGCTCCAAAGTTGCTTGACAGCTAAATAGCCAAGCTGCCAAAGAACTTGGGCCAAGCCTAATGGGTAGTTACTCTCCAAGATGGAAAAGAATGCTTTAAGGCGCTCAGAACACCTTGAAAGATCAAGCCATTGATCCTTGAGTCTGTGGATAAAAAAATTGGTGGATACAAAGGGTTGACTGTATAAATCTTTGTGTTTTTTTCTTTTATTACAGTTTTGATTAGATACATGTTCTTTACTTTTCGTGTTTTCCTGTTGTTAATGTCTTCTTAACTTCATGGAAGACCTCCTTTCTTCACTCTTCCAAGGTTGATTATCTTCCTTTTAATTTTCTTCACCTCTTCTTTTGAGTGTCATTTTATAACAAAAATAAAATCATTTACACGTCTACTACTCATTATAATTAACAGCTGTTCTCTATCAGTATTCTTCACCTTTTAATATGAAAATAATACTCAGACAGCTGTCATCAAAACTCTTTCTTTTTCTCACATTATTAACTTGTATACAATGTTTCCCTTTCCCCTTAAACTCTTTATTTTACATTGCTATTATTTTTCCTTTCATTCTTCTATTCTCTTTCAATTGTTTCTATCTTAGGTTTCCAGTCTCTTTCCCATGTGTTCTTTTTATTATTTATGATCACTGCCAGTCTGTATGTTCCTTTCATTTTGTAAATTTTTATTTTCCAATCTTTTACTTTCAGAGCTTGTCCCTTTCCCCATTTTTTTGCTATTATTTTCCTTGCTGCCGTTATTAAATATAAAATAATTTCCCAACATTTACCTTCCTTTTCTTTTCCCAAAATTGCAGTTATGTTTAATAAATCTTTCATTTTTTCAGTGGATAAGATTTGTAAGAATGAATGTCGTTCTTCTTGTGTTGTTTCTGTAGAACTCTTTGGCATACAGGCTGTTTCATAATGCCTAACTCCTCTGAGAGCGTTGCTAGCCCTTTAAGATTATCCTCTTGGGAGAGCACTGGGATGGCATTTAGGTAACTCCAGTTAGCAACACCCAGCATGGTTCATTGCCCACTGGCCCTTCCCAATGGGAAGGGGAACCAAGAGCAGGTCCCACTGTTATGCCACTCAGAAAGGAAAGTTCAAGCGAGCAAGCAAAAGGTTGCTGCTTGTGTAAGAAGCTGCTGCCTGTTTTCTTCCTTTGGGCACTGCACAGACAGGTAGACCTTGCTGCGGGACCATGCAGATAGAAGTAGGAGGCTGTGGCAAGTGGGCAAAAGCTCTAACTTATATGCACATTCCTTGGACAGTATCATGGGGCCCAATTCCTCCTGCTGCCAGGAGAGAGAAGAGGACCATCACTCTCTGGTTTATTTGCACATGCTCTATGTGCCACCCAGAGAGACTGAGAGAGAGAGGAAGTGACGGGATGCAGGTACTACCTCTTCTTCTTCTTCTTGTGTATTCTTGGATGTGGCTACCAGACCCCGTTCTTATTGTTGCATCACCCAAAGTGAGAGAGTAGTAGCAGCTCTTTCTTGTAGTCACCACTCACCATGGGACCCAGATTCAGCATGTGCTCCTCTCCAACATCTGGTCATGATTGGTGTCAGTCAGCCTTTGGGGGCTAAGGAGATGAAACCAGTATTGCCTGGAATTCAGACATTGTTAGTTCTGGCTGCTTTCCCCCTTTATGTGAGCTTCCATACCTATTGGCCAACTCTAAATCCCACATGAACAGAACTGCCTTGCTGTGGACAAACTGTAACTTTCTATGGGCTGCCTGCTGCTCTTAAGTTTATATGGGCACTTTTCCAGAGATTATTGCGAGTTCCTCTGTTGGAGCCAAGAATTTTGAAGCATTCAAAGCACACTGTAGAATTCATGAAAACTTCTCTTTTGCTCCCCCAACCAATCTTTAGAGATTGCCTTTGCCCACAGTTCTTTCATAGGCTGTCTGTACAGCAGTTCCTTCCCAGGAAGACAGTGGTTGCCTCTGTGGGTAGGGCAGGCTTTCATTACTTGCCTTGACCTTGTTTCTTAGCACATGGAAGAAACAGTGAAGTAATAGGGGGAAATAAAAGTAAGGTCCAATGAAATAGGGGTGAGTGTTAACAAAATATGTATTCTGCTCTTTCCATACGCACGAGAATAAGGGAAGTAGATTCATAAAGCGAGGTCAATATCACACTGTTGTTGTTGTTGTTGTTATTTTTAATTATATTTATTTGTATTCCACTCTTCACAGAACTGGGACTCAGAGCAGCTCATAGTATTAAAATAGTACCATTAAAACATTAAAAATTGGTACATTAAAATGGAATTAAATTATTACAATATTAAAATAAAATTGCTTATTAAAAGATTAAAATACATTTTAAAAAGATAAAACTGATTAAACACTTTAAAACAAGACAACATCCCAAACCAGTCCTTTAAAAACCTTATGTTTTAAATGCCTGTCTAAACATGTAGGTCTAGCACTACCGTACAGTTACCGTACTATTATTCCACGTTAACTGCTATTGCTGGCTCATGTGGGATTCTGGGATTTGTAGTTTTGTGAGGCCCAAGAGCTCTCTGGCTGAGAATTCTGCTTGTCCCTCCCTAAACAGAAGTTTCCCCCTAATCCCAGGATTCCACAGGAGGCAGCCATAGCATTAAAATAGAATAATGGTGCTATAGCAATGTAGTGTGATATTCAACCAAGTCTTCTTAGTTAAGATTTGTTTGTATGCACAGGTAATGTTGGGAGACCTTGCTGTTCTTTTGAAGTTCTTGGGCCGGGTGTCAACAAGCAAATGTGTATGTATTTGGCAATAAAGAGTTTGAGTAGCATCGTAAATAAATTGAACGTGGTGGAAAATGTCTTCATCCTAATCTTGTACAATTTTGCTTGTGTTTGTGGTTGTTCACAGACCTGGAAGTACAGTATTTTGATAAAAAAGAATTAATCATGATGTTGAAGGTACACTTATGTTTGTGCAGGGTTAAAAGAATTAGCTTCTTAAATATTACCAGGGTTTGATTTGGGAATGAGAAGGTGTTTGATTTTCTTCCTGGTTTGGGAAAAGGTTATGTATATGTGCATGTTTTTCTCATCTCCTTTAAAAGGTGATAGAATCAGTGCTAAAGTTTCAAATGCCATATAGAACCCAGTCATGAGCCTCCTGGTGGTATTTGACTAAGTATGTGAGATTTTAAAAAACCTTGAGTTTTTTGGGTCTATGATCTGTGCCAGATTTGTCTTGCAAAATGCTTATTATCTATTCAGGTATATTTCAGCATTTCAGACTTCTTTCCGTTTCTGAGAATATTTAGCTTCTTTGGAAGCCAAACCATTCTAATAATAATAATAATAATAATAATTTTCATCACTTATGTCACCGCTTGTATTATAGTAATAGATGATTGTATCTCTTGTGTCTATATATTAAATTTTATGTAATTTTAACACAGACTTCATTATTTAGTTTCCTGTAAATGTTTTTAAATTTACATTACACATGCATTCTTACTTACATATGATGACTGCCACCTTTATTATTTATTCTTGAAAAAGCGGAATAATTTTGCCTATAACTTTTTCATAAAAAAAGGGTTAAACAAGTCTTTCCATACTGATAGCTGGAGCTTATTCTTTGGATAAGTGATCCATGGAAAAATGTTTCTTTTGTGCATGTGTGGTGTATACTGTGTTGCTTACCCTTCATTCAGCTGCTGCCACTTTTCTGTTTCCGCCCCCCTATTTTAAGTGTTACATGTGTAATATTACTGTTGTTGTGCAGTTTTCACTCGCACATGGCACTGAGAAAGTTTTGGTCTGAGGTGCATGAATTAGAAGAAATGTTTGAGTAAAGTTTGAAGTATTGGTTAAAAAACTGCACATCAAAAAACGATACTCTGGGCCTTCCTAATGTTTCTGTGAGTGAAGCTAGTAGCAATGGATGTTGTACTTCTCATGTTGTTTCTGTAGAACTCTTCAGCATACAGATTACTTCACATCATTTCTAACTCCTCTGAGAGGGTTGCTAGCCCTTTAAGATTATCCTTCCCTTCCCCCTCCAAAGCTGTGAATGGTTGCTGGTGCAGGCAGTGCTGAGGTGGCATTTGTGAAAATTACACTCAGCTCTCTGCTGACACTGATACGCTACTAGACACTTCTGAAGTTTCCCCTGTCTAAATAATGGAATAGTTTGGAAGATGCATGTACACATTCCTGGGTGTCAATGTATAATTTTTTTTTCTGGGAGCTTTAGGAGAGGGAAAACTATTTTCTTTTTAAAATTTTTTGCTAATTAGGGGAAATGTTTTCTATTTTCAATATTCCAGAGCAAACTTATTGCCTACCCTCTTTTCTGATCTCACTGTTCTTTACACACTGATGTTTACATTGCTGTAATAAAGCTCCATGGCATATTTTCATTAACAAGTGTATATTTTCTTGCTGATTATAGCTCAATAAAATTCTAAACTTGTGAGGAGAGCGTTATACTAGCTAGCTCTGCCTTTTCTTTGGCACTTTTCTCATGTGAACATGAGGCTGAGGAGCTTCTTCTTTCTCTATGCTATTCAGAATCCTGAGTTTAGAATTAGAAGAGAGAACCCACACTTACTTGACACTTTGGTCTCCTATAAATCATTATTTTAGTCCATCTAACCCTTTTGCAAGAGGATGACATTTTTATAGGAACTTTATGTGTTTTGCTTATTGATGAACTTGTTCGCAGAAGTTCTGCATACAGAGCATGTCTTCAGATGTGCATGTCAGTATTCTAGTTCTCCACATTGCCTCCATCATTTGTTTAGAATTTACTGTTTGTTCATAATCTTCATTGTCCCCTTTTTAAAGTAAAATTTCTGCAGTACACAGCTTGGATTGCAGCCCTAAGTATTTGCTTGGGAGAAAGCTTGAAATCAGTTGGGCAGACACTTATAGGCTTATGTCTCTTCTGAGCAGGCTTGTCTATGAGTATGGTGGTAAAAGTTAATCCCATATTTTTATAGTTACTATACTGACATCTCCCAGGAAAGCAAGAGAACTGTTCAGAATTAATGATTGTCCATGTTACATTTGTTTTTCTCAACTGACTATTTCTGGAATCTTCTGGAGACTTCTAGAGGGAACTACTACTTTGCAAATTCAAGCTCATGAAGCTGATTTCAGCAGTTTTTGCAAGCAAGTTCTTCACAGCCCAGATGGGCATTTGGGAAAGCTGGCAGAATTGAGGGTGCTCTCTAGCAGGGGTAGGTCCATCACTGCTGATGGGGCCAACACCAAGAGTCAGGTTCCTCCTTGGAGAAGCCACTCAGGGGAGCACAAGAACAAGAGCCTGTCCTGTTCAGGAGAAGAGGGAGAGTTCTGTACTTGTTACCTCTGGGGAGGTCTTTAAGGAAGCGAGCTCTTGTTTGTTTGATCAACATTGAATGTTTTCCTGAGCTGTTTGGAGGCCTGCTTGGGAGTTTTGGTTGTTTTTCGCTGTGGGCTCATCCTGGGCACATAAGTGGGGAAGGGGGAGTGAAGAACAGATATTTCAGGGAACTTTAAGTGATAGGTCTAGACAACTGTGCCACTACATGTATGGGATGACAGAAATGAATGGTGATGGAGTTGTTGCGGTAATCTGGAATGTCTATGCCATGTTTATTTTCTTGCCAGAGGATCTGCTGTGTTATACCTGCAGCAAGTACAAGCTGGTTGCCCTATTGGAGGAAAAGGTGCAGCAGCTTGAGGCCTCTCTTTCTACACTTTGACTTAGGAAGAGCAAAGTGTGGGGTTTGATTTTTTTTTAAGAAAAAGTGGAGCAGACCTTCTGAAAGGACGAGAAATGGGGGATGCCTCTACAGAAGGTGACAATTCTGAAGCATAGGAGGAAGATCCTTGGAGGAATGTGACACACACAAGCACAACCATCAAAAACCGTGCTTTAAGCTTGGAGCCAAGCAATTGATTCCAAGCTCTCCCCTTAGTAGGTATTATGGAGCACAGGAATAGGGACAAGAGCCTCACATCTCTGAAAGCATAGAGGCAACATTGGAAGATTCTAGGGATGGAAGAGCTACTATCAGTTTCCAGAAGAAGAAGAAGAAGAAGAAGGGATGTGTGGTGGTAGTAGGTGATTTCTTGTTGTATGGAATAGAAGCAGTGATATATAGGCCTGATGAGGTGTCTTGAGGGCTATGCTGTCTCCCAGGGTTAAAGATCCATGGTGTTACCGAGAGGCTGACCAAACTAATCAAGCCTACCAACCATTGCCCCTTCCTTGAGATCCATGTTGGAACTAATGATACAGCAAGATAGAACCCTCAACATATTGCAAGAAACTACAAGGCTCTAGGGAAGAAGCTAAAGAACCTTGTAGCACAGGCTGTTTTTTAAATTACTATTTCCTGTTGAAGGATGGAACTCAGGAAGAAAGCGAATTCAAGAAGTGAACAACTGGCTCTGGACATGAACATCGGCGGGGGGGGGGGAATATAATATTCCAAAGAGTGAGGTGACACCAAGTACAGTGGGCCCTTGGTATCCACTGGAGTTTAGTAATTCCAAGATCCATCGTGGATACCAAAATTTGTGGATGCTCAAGTCCCATTAAATATAATAGCATAGTAAGGTGATGTTTCTTACATAAAATGCAAAATCAAGGTTTGATTTTTGGAATTTAGATTAAATATTATATCCAAATGGGTGGTAAAATCTGTGGATAAAAAAATAGGGGATAGGGCAGGCTAACTGCTTGGGAAAATTGCTTTAATGATAAAGGGGATTGATCTAATACTGTAGTACAAGTACCCAGGAATGGACAGAAGAAAATCTACAAAGAATTAGCTGGGGATAATGATTCATGGTCTTATATGTCACTACATTAATGCACAGAGCATGGAAAGTAAACAAAATGAGCTTGAACTCTTAACACAGAAAGCCAAATACAGTCAGCCCTCCATGCCCACATATTCAACAATCCACGAGTTGAGAATATTCAAAAGAAATATAAATTCCAAATAGGAAACCTTGATTTTGCCATTTTATATAAGGGAGACCATTTTATTATGCCATTGTATTTAATGGGACCTGGGCATCCACATGAGGAAATCTATGGCTTAGAGCAGTGGCTCCCAACCATTGATCCTCCATTTGTTTTGGACTTCAGATCCCAGAAAGAACAGACAACTTGGCCAACAGTCAGGAATTATGGGAGCTGAAGTCCAAAATATGTGGAGGACCAAAGATTGAGAACTACTGACTTAAAGCATAGAAAACAGTTTGAGAATGTTTGACTAAATTAAGGGGGGGGGGGGAACTGTGACCTCATTGTGTGCATCTACTATAGGATTTGTTTTATGCATTCCTGCAACAAATGACAAAATGTTAAAAAAGAAGATAGTAGCAATGGGAGACTTCAACAGGTATTTGTTGGAAGTCATACTCTGTTAAGAGTGCAATAGAGTCCCAATTATCCATCCTTCAGTTATCCGACATTCCAGATTATCCAATGGACAGATAAAGGGCCTCCACTGCTGGAGGAGCCCCGGAGAAGAAGGCCTCGCCATACCTCCTCCGGCATCTTCAAGCCACGCTGGGCCTCGCAGACCGGCCAGCAAAGGCCCAGAGGAGGAGGCCTCGGCTCAGCCAGGCCTCCGCCTCCGCTAGGGCCTCTGAGGCCAGGGCCTCAGCCAGGCCTCCTCCTCCGCTGCCACTGCCTGGGCCTCCGCCTCTGCCATGGCCTCTGAGGCCCGTCCCTCTTCCTCCTCCGCTGCCGGGGCCTCCAAGGCCTGGGCCTCCTCTGCTGTGGTTGGGGTGGAGGAGGCCCAGGCCCTGGTGGCGTAAGGGGAGGAGGAAGAGGCCTAGGCCCCAACTGCGGAGTCCCAAGCCCTGGTGGTGGCGGCGGTAGAGGAGGAGGAGGCCTCCTCCTCTGGGCCTCCGCTGGCCGGCCTGCGGGGCTCAGGCAGAGGACCTGTCAGAGGCGGAGGAGGAGGCCCAGGCCTCGGAGGCCCCAGCAGCGGTGGCAGAGGAGGAGGAAGAGGACTCGGAGGCCCAGGAGGTAAGCAGGTAAGGAGTGAGGGAAGGAGACGGGGAGGGAATGAGAGAGTGAGGGATGGAAGGAAAAAGGAGGAAGGGAGGAGGGGAGGGACATATGTTCCCAGTAGTGGCGCGGGTGCAGGTGTGCATACGCCATCATTGGGGACAAATGGGGTCTGGATTATCTGACTATCAGTCGGTCCCATTTATGTCGGATAATCAAAACTCTACTGTATAAGGTGTAATAAATTCCTCACTAGGCTTGCAGGCAATTTCACTGTACAAAAGGTGGAGGGAGCAACAAGGAGACCACCTGTTTTGGATTTTTTTCTAATCAATAAATACAAACCAGTCAATGGAGTGGAAATAGTAGGATCCTTGGATTAGTGTGGCCATGTCCTCTTGGGGTTTGTTATACAGAGGAAAGGAGAAACTAAACATAGTCAGACACACTGGACTTCAAGAAAGCAGATTTTGGTAAGGTAGAGAATTGCTGGGATAAACTGCATGATCAGTAATGCTAAAAGAAAAGGGGTTTCTTAAAGGAATTTCTTAAAGGTGAGATATTAAAGGTACAATTGTAAACAATTCCAGTGAAGAGGAAAACAAGGGTCTGTGTAAAGAAACCATGGTGGATGTACGAAGAACTTTCAGAAGAGCTGAGATATAAAAGAGAAATGTATAAGAAATGGAAGAAGGAAAGCACGTAACATGAATACAAACAAATATCCAAGACTTGTAGAGAGATATTAGATAAACTAAAGCTCAGAATGAACTCAGACTTGGCAGGAAGACTACATCTAATAAAAAGGGGTTTTGTTGTTGTTGTTGTATTTGGGTCAAGAGGAAGAACAAGGAAGTTATAGGGCTTAAGGTAGAGGTTGGGAGGTCTTTAAGTAGAATTTGGATGGGCGTATTTCCTAATGAAAGTTCTCATCTTAACAGCATCTGCTATAATAAAGTTTCTCTTTCTCTCCTACACTTTCATGAGAGAAAACTAGACAATTTATGGGCTGTGGAGCAGGACTAATGCTGTGATGTATTGTTCCCCATTTAATCCCACAAGAACAGAATGGTTAACAAGTGAAATCCTGGAGAAGAGGAAAGAGAGCAGCTATTTTATTAACGTGTTAAAAATCCTGCAATGCAATCCTTACACATATTTAAGCACTATTAGTCCTTAGAGAGTTGTGTTGAGTAAGCATCAAGCCATGTTAACAGTTTTGGGTTGGCAGGGTTGCTTACAAAGTCAGAGGAGAGAATTCGAAACACTTGGTTTGGGCTAAGCAGTGTTAGACCGGTAGTGATGTGGTTGACAAATATAGATAATGGAGCTGTGACTTTCTGGAATGGGGACAGCCTTGCCTAGCAGTTATGTTAATGAAGTGATGAAACTCATTTAGTAATGAAATACTGGGCTTTAATAGGAAGTCTGAAAAGGGAAACGTTCATACTTGTGAGACTGCACAAAAGGACATAATCTTCAGCACTGGTTGCTCCCCCCCCCCCCCCCCCCCCAATTTCAAAATGAAGGTTGGAAACAAATCTATAAAGCTGAACCAAATGGCATTGTCAAGTCAAAATTTGATCAAATAAAAGCTTGATTTTTTGTTGCAACGGCGTCTTTAAAATGTCTTTAGTAAACTTGAGCGTGAGAGTGGCCAGAGTTCCTAAGCTGTATACTGTGCAAAATAAAATGGTTATATAAGGCATACGTCATACCTGTCTTCCATCTTTCTCTCTCTTCACTCCCATGTTTATAGTTCTGGTCTACAGTGAACTTTACAAGAAGGCCACTGAGTTGAGGTTGATAGACCACCCCTCTTAAGCAGGTATCAGGCACTTTCATTGCCACAACCCCTGCTGTTTTCATATGTTCTTCTTTCCCCTTGATTTGTAACCAGATTTGTGCTTCTGTTTGGCTTGGGCAGATTTGGCCCTGGGGTTATCATTTTCTGACCTTAGTTAGCATCTGTAAAGTTTCCTCTGCTATTACGGTTATCTTACCCCAAAGCTACCTCCTAATTGTCCTATTGTTGCCATAATTCAGCCTTTTCTCTTTTCTGCCTTCTCACTAACCTGTCTGAGACCTCTGCTGGTTTCACTGTTGTTTTCCTGATCATTCTTCCTCCATGTCTCTTTTACTTTATCATTTGAGCTTGTTTTGTCCCTGTATATAGTTAGGAAAATGAGGAATCAAGCACAAGTGATTTGAAATCACTTCTTAATTCATATTGATATGTGTACTAGAATGTTATATCCATTGTTTCTATGACAGACAGGCAGGTGCAGTTTTGAGGCTGTGTCAAAAAGTGAAGGATGAAAATACTTGAAAAAGAGTGCTTTCAATACAGCTAAGTTAGCAAAGTAATGTGAAACACCTGTCTTGATTGTATGACATCTTCATTTTATCATAGTATGACTGGACTGTATCTGCCCTTTCATCTACATTTATTATTTTACAGTTTGATGCTCCCAGCAATTTAGTAAACAGTTATTAGCAGGATGGCAATATGGTCATTGAGAAAGCACTAAGCCACCTCAAGCACTGCTGAATCTGAAACACTCCTGAATCCAGGAGTTGTGGAAATTATTTAGTTGTGTTTTCACTTTGTAATTGAAAGAGGTCTTTTTGTTTCCTATCAACAGATCTTAACCTGCCAAACAGATAAGTAAACAGAAAGGCATTTCTGCCATTAGAAGAGAGTAGAGCGTAACCTTTATCTCCTAGAGTAGACACATCTTTGAGTTAAGTTGAACTGTAACTTGAGTTTTAATGCATGGATTTCATTTTAGATGTCTTGCAAATTTGACTCTTACCATCCTGAAGAGGTGTGTTAAGTTACAAGTGGTGAATGTTTTTAAAGGCTGTCCAGCACTGGGGTTTTATTCTAAATGGTCGATGAAATGTGCCTTCTCAGATTGTAATAATACCGGTAACATATTAATAGTAATAATGAGAATTCCATGGTCATTCAGCTGATAGCAGTTTTAGCAAACTATTCTTGGATTTTCATTTTAACAGTTTGGGTTGGACTGTTATACTAACGATTGAGTTCAACAGGTCAGCTCTTTTTTTAGTGAATGAAATTACCATTTGGCGAATAGGATGGCTTGTGAAATTTAAAAAAGGTAAAGTAATCCTTTGATTTTTTTTTTTGCATGAAATGGAAACATTTCTCTTGAAGGGAGCAAAATGCTTCACATTCCTTTTTCAGTAATGTGGTGTCTAGTTTGACATATTGTTCTTTTTAGGATTAAATGAATGATCAAGAGGTGGTGTTTGAAAAGGTAACGTCTTGAGGATGTTGTAGTTAAAGCTTCTAACAGCACCATCTTAAAGCTATTAACAATGCTGTCCAATACATGATTACATAGTGTCCTACTCTGTCAGTCATGTTTGTTCTGTAGCATGTGTGTTTCAGATTACAGCCTAAACGATCTTAATGCAAATGCTACTGGGGAGAAATGAGTTAATCTGTTTTGCGTCCTTTGGTTTTATGAAGGGATTGCCAGTACTTGTTCTGTCTGACCTTGTGGTAAGCAGCAGGACTTCAAAGTATACCAGTGTACTGGTTCAGCTTTTTTCTAGTGCATTTAATTACATGTAAAGGCTTCTGTTAACAGAAGACTAACCATTTAAATTAAAAAAGATTAAAATGGCACATGATTAGCCCTTGCTTGAAAACGCAGGTCCCATTAAAAATGTAAATTATGGCTAGATGTGTAGTGTGTGTAAATGAGCATCTTTTGTATGAAAATAACAAAGAGTATGTCATTTGCTAGAAGACAAAAGCAAATCTTTTAAAGCAGTGGTTTGCAACTTTTTCTGTGCCCCACGCCCCTAGGTGAAGATAAGGAAGTTTAATTTCTTAATTTTTAAAACTGCAATATTGAACCACGTACAATATTGAACCACGTACAACAAATTGAACTTTTAAAAAATAATCTTTTAACTTGGTGCATAAAATGCCAGTCTAAAATGAGCAATTACATTTTAATTCAAGAACAGCCCTCCCTCCAGTCCATCTGCCTTGGTCCAGGCCTCAGAGGGAGAGAAGAACCACTGGACCTCATCCCCTTTCCCACCACCATTCTCTTCTTTTGTGTCATGTCTTTTTAGATTGTAAGCCTGAGGGCAGGGAGCCGTGTAATTAAAAATAATAATTGTAAGCCGTTCTGGTAGCCTTTAGGGCTGAAAAGCGGGGTATAAATACCATAAATAAAATTAAATAAATAAATAAATAAAGTAAATCTTTCTCTCTTTGATTAAATAAACAATGGCACTACTATTTATGCAACACTACCACCTACTACCACTTCTCAAGGCTCACTGGGATCTGGTTGAATGATGACTTGTTGGCTTGTCACTCAAGGACACAAACCACTCTTTGTCACACCCCCTGAAATTCCATCTCACACTCCCAGGGGGTGTGAGCACCCCAGTTTGGGAACCTCTGTTTTAAACCTTCTTTATGGTTTATTTGGTCTTCTCTCTACAATTTGCCTTCCTCTTATGTTTTGTTGTAGTGCAGATCTCCCTTGTTGTTTTTCCTCCATTTCATGCACAGCTCCTTTATTCCTTCCAGCTTCTTTTGAGGCTTTTGCAGTCTTATGGCCAGTTCTCCATTATTTAAGCTTTTCTTTGTTGTTTCCCTATAATGTTGCTCTTGAGCATTCTGTTCCTTTGTATTTTTGGTGGTGCAGGTTTAGCTTCATGACATGGCAGAGCTAATAGAAAATGGATTTGAGGACTGCCTGCAGTATAAATGCTCCAAATTCAATGTCGTCATCCACATTCTGTTGCTCTACTTTGATATCTCTCATATTGTCTCTATCCAGCACCTATACTTGTTAACTTGCTTTTCCCGTCTACTATGAATGTTACACTGGAATAATTTACCAAGATCATTTCTGCCACAAACCCCACTAAAATGGATGAAAACAGAGAAAATAAAAAGCATTATTATCTGTTAATTTTATTGGGGCTTTCCTAGAAGAATATTGTCCATAGCCTTGTCCATCCACATTTGCTGTTTTGACTTTTGTGGATTTGATTATTCCAAGGATTTTATTAGTATGTTCTCTCTAGGAATATCTACGTCCTCCAGTGCAACTCTATGGTCAACTTTAACCAAAAGTCGCACTGAAGGACCTAAAGATTCCTAGAGAGAACACTCCACTAGGCATTTGTAGCTCCTCCAGTGCAATTCTGTGGTCAATGTCTGGCAGAGGTTGACCACAGAGTTGTACTGGAGGACCTAGAGATTCTTAGATAGGAGTTCTCTCAGGTAAAGTCATAGTGCTTTTTGTTATTTGTAGTTTTTCCATCTTCACAGGGGTCTTGTGCCCCTAACCCCTCAAATATAGAGGGATGAGTGTATAATGTATTTGTCTTTCTGTTGGTTTACTGTTTGAGTTTCTTGTTTTCTCCTTCTTTTAGCCAAAATGGACAATAAATTAGATTTGTACCTTAACTTGTCTCTAACCTTTGCAACCCAAGAGATGTGACCCTCCATCAGGTAACATAAACTTGAATTATGACTTAATTTCAGTTTCTGATTCTTGAGTGGTTTCTCTTTCTGCTGGCTAATTTTTAAAAATCTGCCTCCCACTTCCATACATCTCAAAAGCCTAGTTTCTAGGGGTAGCAAGCCCCCTATCTCAGTCTTCCTCAAACTGGTGCCTTCTAGATATGTTGGGATGAAACTCCCCTCATCCCCAGCATTGGGGATTCTGTCTGGGAATGATGAGGACTGGAGACTTTCTAACACATCATGAAGGGTGTTAGAATGAGGAAGGTTACTCTATGCTGTGACTCAAATCTAGTTAGTCCCAAGCAGAGTAGACCCACTGAATTAATGGGAACCTGATAAGATGATATTTATGTACATTCTGTTAATTCATTGGGTTTATTTTAAGTGTATTAACAGCTGGATTTATGCATACAATGTGTGGAGGGGAGAAGCACTCATGCAGTATTTTAATTATTAACTAAGCCTTCTTTAATTTTTATTTTTTTATTAGAACATTTTAAAAAATCTGCTTTTAAACCAATAAAAGCTCTAGCATTTGCAGTTTGCAAAAAATAAGAAAGTGATTTGTGTGTAATAGGATTAGAAATAACAAATGATTGTTTATGAATTGTCAACGTTTTGCAACTGATAGTGCCATTGGTACTATCCAGGGCTTTTCACCTGAACTGGCTGGAAAAGGAAATAGTTTGGGGAGAGAAGGGTTGTCCTAGAGCACAGTGTTCTCTTCCCCCAAATATAAAGCAAACAGATGAGGCACAGAGTCAGAGATTACATTATTCTTTTGCAAAAATAAAGCTGAACAGATGGTTTAACTAAGAGATAAGCAGTGTTATCTATTATTTACTTTTTTGCTATGTCACCTGAGGATTTTGAAGTGAAGAGATATTTGACCTGCCCTGCTAATCAAGATAATGTTGTGTAACTAAGACTCTTCTGTACCAAAAATCTACCAATCTTAGAACAAAACAAAATGCCAAAAACAAGTGAAGATTTTTTTAACAAAATTAAATTCCAGTAAACTTTTTAAAAAGTAAAAGTAAGAGGATCTGAAACATGTAGACCTGTGTTAAGATCTTCTCTTATAATCACTTAACATGACATCATGTCTATCAAGTTCTTTGACTTAAATTCTGGGCTTCAATGTATAAAGTAATCTCAGAGAAATTCTCAGGTTGGTTGTGTAGTGAGGCACAACTTGTGCTTTGGATTGTTATGAATCTTCTCCTGGTCCTAGGATTTGGCATGAATCTAGGAGGTTTCAGACTATGAATCACCAATATTATGTATAGAGCCTTTGGCCTTGTTGTACTCTGCTTTTTTGCCTTCCAACAACTTGCACTTTGCAATGTCTTCAATTCCAAATTACTAGTGTTGGTAATAAGTTTTCAAAGTAAACAGCATGACCAGAATTCAGTTGTATACTTCTGTGAGCAAAAACAACTTTAGTGAGCATAAGTGGAAGACAGGCAGTTTTACATTCCTTTTACATTCCTCCTTGCACTATAAAAGTCTGTTCTAATAGTAGCTGCTTATGGTACATTATTAGTACACTACAGTTGTGTGCATCCCTACTCAGAAATCAGATCAATCCACCCTGAAATACATTTTTGCCAGTAGTTGCGTTAATCTTGAAAGCAGTTGTTTTCTTTGCTGAAACCCAGTGACAACTCGATCAATGAAAGTATCATAATCTTCAAAGAACAGTTACCTGTGTGTGGCATTTTATTAGGAAAGAAATTAGGAGATCAACATTTTCACTAATTGTGGGTTGACATCCAATATGTCAATGAGGTTTTAATGCAGAATAGTTTAACAGAAAAATGTATATGAGGTTATACTGTGTTTTACTTTTGGGATTCAGTACTCTATTGTAGACTGGTCGTCCATTTCAGATTTTACTTAACATAGAGCTAAATGTAGCCTTAGCATAGAGTTCTTTTGTTGGATGCACAAATATCCATTATCATGCATCTTCCTCTGCCCTGCTCCCCATCAAACCATACTAAGCTTTCTCTGGCAGATCATATGAACCTAATCAGTGCTGACTTGTCTTCATTGAAGGTTGCTCCTTAACTCAGTTCACAAAATCTTTTTTCTTCTAACATCCTTTTTTAGAATGTGAGGCAGCCTCAGTAGTGTCATTTCATGTTTTCAAACCCCAGCAATAAGGCAAAACTAACATTGTTGTGAGCCAGCATGGTATAGTGATTTAAGTGTTGTCCTTTTACTCTGGACATCATTGTTCAGATCCCTGCTTGGCCATTGAAACCCACTGGATGACCTTGGACAAGTCACATTCTCTCAGCCTCAGAAGAAGGCACAGGCAAATCTCCTCAGAACAAATCTTGCCAAGAAAACCAGATTCTATGGCCTTTATTCACTTTCCACAATAGCATTTGTTTAAATTTGATTATCCCTTATATAAAATGGCAGAATTAAGCTTTGTTTTTTGAAATTTATTTTTTTAAAATATATTTTCAAGCCATGGATGGTTGAACTCATGGATAAAGAATCCTTGTATGTGGAGGGTTGACTTTACCAGCATTTTAGATCACAAGCCTTCTTGCTCAAGTTTTGAAGTGTTGTGTCTTCCTTTGACCAACAGTGTGGTTGGTGCATTGCTTTCCCCTCCTTGCATCTTGGGTTTCTAATTGTTTTCCTTTATCCAGTGAAAACTAGTTTCCTGCTATTGTAATGTTCACTACTGCTGCTGCTGTTCCCTGCTTCCTTTTTATCTTTCCAAATGGGTTTATTGTCCAGAGTTCCATGAAGAAGACCACAACCAAGCCTTGGAAGTGGATTGTGCTGTAAATAATTTGGATGTTTGTAGAACTGTTACATATATGAAGCTATTTTTTTCTGCTGTGTATAGAAAACTAATTAGCCTTTGTAAACCACTGGAGGCTTTGTCTTGAATGATGACATACATTTTAAATGGATACAGTTCCTTTTGCCCACTTTCTCATTTATATCCTTGGATTTTATTTTCTCCTTTACAGCAAATCTTGGGTTGGCTATTTTTCTTTTGATGCAAAATACCTGTATTTCCCCTCAACTAGCTGCATTTCACAATTGTTTTCCATATCCCCAAACCTTCTTCCACTTAGCTATGTTAAGAAACAAGTATTGTTAAGATACCACTCTCTTTCCATTTCCACAGCCCCCCTCCCCCCCGGTAATTTGTTCTATAATTTTATTGAATCAGTGTAGTTATCGTGTCTTGTGCATCACTTCACAGTTCTTCTACTATCAGGGCTTTTGATGAACATCCTGGCAATTCCCTTCCTTTTGTTGTTGTTGTTTGTTTTGCTTATAAAGATGAATTTAACAGATAGATTTTCAGCCTTCTTTAGATAATTCATGTTTTAATACTTCAGCTTTCCACAATTGTGTATGCCTGCTTGTGTAGTCACAGCTATTTGATGGCTGCAAGTTGAGAGAAAAAGGGAGATGCCATCAGTACCTAGCTCAGTCACCTTTTTGTCTTCATTTATTATGCCATCCTTTTTGGGGCACTGCAAGGCCTGAAGGGTGCGGCTCTGACATTTTGCTCAGTCTAGCCTAAATCCAGGTGTGGAGCATGGGAAGCATGTTGGCTGTCCCAAATTGACTTGACAGAGTAGTTTCACTGCAAGCATTTGCATGTTCCGTTTATGATTGCTTATGCCTTTGTCATTTATTCCTCCTACTGTATCACTTTTCAGTCTTAATAGTAATTACCATTGGTTTTTGCCATGTGTAACCTCTTTTAACTTTATAATATTTTTTTAAAAAAATGTTGTTAATGAATCGGTCAACGTATAGAATTCTTAATTCTTAAATTAGTTTTCCCATCAGTTTGTTACTAAAAGGACATCTAGTAAACTTTGAGGATCATTAGTCTTATAGCAATAGCTCCTTTTGACCTAGCATGAACTTTTGAGGAGACTCTTATTTCCTTTTGTTAATGATGCAACAGTAATTCACTCCTGAGGGATTTTTATTTTGTTCATAAATATGTTCTCTTTAGTCTCTGGTGTTGACTACTAGGCAAATCTCTGCAGCTTCTGTGGGCTGTGCAGTGAAACTAGCAGCTGTGCAACAAGGTTATATTCCTGTTGGGCAAGCTTTAAATCAGGTGACAGTACCCAAACATTTTGACTCAAGTTTGGCCTTCCCAGAACAAAGCATTAAACTCATGCCTAGCTCTAAAGAAGTTCCAAGAAAAGGAGCCAGGGCAAGAAGAAACTGCTCCTCTCTGTTTGGCATCGGACGTGGTAAGAAGAAGGGTGGAATGACTGTTGACACTGCTCTTAATAGTAAGGAGAGTATTGCATGATAGCTCCTGTTTTGTTCATCATGGCTAAGCCAAACGTACCAGGAGGACTATTTTCCTGAATCTCAGTAAAGAGTTTGATTAAAATCTATTGGAAAGCTGATAGCATAGTTAAAATGCTGCTTATTAACTTTACAGTATTATTCCACTCAGTGTTATAGAATAGATGTTATATGATGTGAGTCTTAGCATTGCCCAGATGCACCAACAGAAGTGTGTTCTGTTCCATAAGAGTCTTACATGCTACTACAGTTTCCAGCCAAACTCCTCTTCTTTGAAACAGTAACCTATCTTGCAGATTGACAGAGCACATGTTCTTCTTGTCTATCCTGAGTTGACCTTGTGGTAAAAACTGAGCTTACCCCACTTTTGTGTTTGGCCACAGTTCCTGTGAGCAACTGTACAATATATCTTTTCAATTACCATTTGAACCCTACTTTTTAAAAACTACTATCAGGCCCATCTTGGTTGCAAATATTTGTGGATTTGAATTTGTTTCCCCCTGCCCCAAAATGATTGTTCTAAGCTTTTTATTCTTTTCTGTCTTTTTGAGGTACTGAGGGCATACTACCTAGGTGACAAAATTACATTTCAATTTTAGTTTTAAAGGTTAGGGAAATGCTGAATGCTCCCACTTCTTTCAAATTGCAAATGACTCCTATCGTTGCAGTGTTCCAAGTAGATAGTAGCCCTACCAATAAACACTGAGTAGGCTTTCTCCAGAGAGCCAGCATGGTGTAGTAGTTTGAGTGTAGGACTTGGAAGTCTGGCAATCAAACTTCATTTCCCCATGGAAACCTGCTGGGTGAGCTTGGGTGAGTGACACACTCTGAGCCTCTGAAAATTCAATGATAGGTTTGCCTTAGGGTCGGCATAACTTGGAAATTACTTGAAGGCACACAACAACGAAGACTCCATTGCTGTGACTGTTTGCTTAGTTGTTTGAGCAGGTTGTCCCAGTGGCACAGGTATTTGAAGTTTGACTGTCTGTTAAATGCTGTAATAAATGTATTACTTCTTAAAGTATCACAGGACTGTCTGTTGGTTTTGCTTCAACCATAGAATCATAGAGTTGGAAGAGACCACAAGGGCCATCCAGTCCAACCCCATTCTGCCATGCAGGAACTCCCAATCAAAGCATCTCCGACAGATGGCCATCCAGCCTCTGCTTAAAGACCTCCAAGGAAGGAGACTCCACCACCCTCCAAGGGAGTGTGTTCCACTGTTGAACAGCCCTCACTGTCAGGAAGTTCTTCCTAATGTTGAGGTGGAATCTCTTTTCCTGCAGTTTGCACCCATTGTTCCGCATTCTAGTCTCTGCAGCAGCAGAAAACAAGCTTGCTCCCTCCTCAATATGACATTCCTTCAAATATTTAAACAGGGCTATCATATCACCTCTTAACCTTCTTTTCTCCATACTAAACATCCCCAGTTCCCTAAGGCGCTCCTCATAGGGCATGGTTTCCAGACCCTTCAGCATCTTAGTTGCCCTGCTTTGGACCCGCTCCAGTTTCTCCACAACTTTTTTGAATTGTGGTGCCCAGAACTGGACACAGTATTCCAGGTGGGGCCTGGCCAAAGCAGAATAGAGTGGCACTATTACTTCCCTTGATCTAGATGCTATACTTCTATTGATGCAGCCTACAATAGCATTGGCCTTTTTAGCTGCCGCATCACACTGTTGGCTCATGTTCAACTTGTGGTCTACTTGGACTCCTAGATCCCTTTCACATGTAGTCTCGTTCAGCCAGGTGTCCCCCATCCTTTATCTGTGCATTTCATTTTTCCGCCCTAAGTGCAGTACCTTACATTTCTCCGTGTTGAATTTCATTTTGTGCACATCTGTACATTTCATACTCAGGCCTCAAAGCCTAACATTGTTAGCATTGGCCCAGCTTTCTAGTCTATTCAGGTCATTTTGAATTTTGATCCTGTCCTCTGGGGTATTAGCTATTCCTTTGGTGTCATCTGTAAATTTGATAAGTATGCCCCCAATTCTGTCATCCAAGTCATTAATAAAGATGTTGAATAGCACTGGGCCCAGGACAGAGCCCTGTGGGACCCCACTGGTCACTTCTTTCCAGGTTGAAAAGGAGCCATTGTTGAGCACCCTTAGAGTTTGGCCAGTCAACCAATTACAAATCCATGTAACAGTTAACTTGTCTAGCCCACATTTTACAAGCTTATTTGCAAGAATGTCATGGGGAACCTTGTCAAAGGCCTAACTGAAATCAAGGTATACTGTATCCACAGTCTAATGTGGGTAGTTATGGAATCTTGTGGGTTAACCACTTTTCTCAAAAGATCTTTGATTAAGCTGGAAGTTCTTCTCTTGGGCAAAGGTATTTAGAGTTCAAGAAACCAGACAGATATACTGTATAGTGCAGGAGTTGGGCATTGTTGGGGTTGGTGGGAGAGAATATACACACACACGCACACACACACAAAATCTAGAATTGTCAGAGCTGACTTTATAGAGCTCTTTGCTTTTCTCAGTTTTAAGAATGTTCCTGATTCAGTCAGGCTCCACTAAACTACATTCCTATCTTCTGACTGATGTAAGTTTTCTTGGCAGGTTTTAATATCTTCTGGTTTCTCTGACTCTGTATGTCACACAGTTGGAGCAGCTTTTGCAGCCTGAAATTTCATATCAAACATCTGCTACTAATCTACAATTTCTTATCCTAACTTGGGGGGGGGGGGGGAGGAGCTGTGTCACCTCACCAAAGTGGAAATCTAACTTTAATTGGTCTTTACAATAGGATTTGATAGGATGATGTGGATAATGCATGACTTTTTGCTGTAGTAAGTGCACCCAAGAAATAATTGACACAAAGGCCCAATACAGATGGGCATGAAGAGGCGCCTGGACGGCGCCATTAGGGTTCAGGTGCGCGCATCATTTACACATTCCCAAACCTAATGTGTAATGGCGCCGGCACCATTACGTAACACCATTTACACGGCGTATGTAATTGCGCCACTGCAACTGCACAGCTTCTGCATGGAGCTGTGCAGTTGCGGTGGCGCAAAGGTGCTTAATGGCACCTTTTTTCTTTGCTGCACCGCAACTACACAGCAGAAAAGCAGCATGGTTTCACCACTCCTTTTTTGTGGCGCAACTGCACCACAGCTCTAGCTGCTGCAGCACAGTTGCAGCGCAAAATTTTTTGCGGTCTGTACTGCCCCAAAGATTGGTTTCTTTAAAAAGTTAAATTGGCAGAAACTTTGTTTTAAGACAGGTTAATGGTATATTATCCTACATTGTTATAACCCTGCGAACAGCAATAGTGAAGTACTGGATGAATAAATTATCTTAATAGCAGCCAACACATTGATTTAATTTTTACTGTTTTTCTGTATTCACTTGAGGAGGTCTTGTTGAACTCTGTGTTACAAACCTTTTAAAAAAAATAAATGCAAAGTTGTTATTCACTTTTAGCATAGTGTAGATGTAAGCCACCATAGTTACACTAGATCCCACAATTGCACAACTGATTGAGCAATAGGTGCCATGCCCTTGAGCTCACCCATTGTGCCACAATCAGTTAGGTCTCCACCCACTGTGTCAGAAATAGAGGAGAAAGGTGTGTGTGTGTGTGTGTGTGGTACACGCTTGAGAAATGATTGGGTGGGCTAGGGTCCATATTTCTGCAATCTCTGAGAAAGTACAACTACTTTACAACTACATTTATGTGACCTTAATTCCTCAAGAGGATTCCAGATAGTACTTTACTGTTTGGGTCCTGGCTCAAATTTATCTGAGTAACTTCCTGTCCAGTAAAATTATGCTTTTTCATATTTGATAACAGAATTTTAGTACTCTAAAGAGCTGACCACTTTTTCCTCTTTTTGAAAAGCAGAAGCTGGCAGGCTGACAGACAGCTCACAGGACGGACTTTCTGGCTACTGACCATTTAGCTGGTAAGTTTAAAGATCTATGTACAGTGGACCCTGTGGGAGTTCAATTCCAGGGAGCCCTGCAGATGCTAAAAATGTGGATGATTGCACCCCATATGATTCAGTGGTGGTGACATAAACATATACCGGTATGGTTCAGCATGTGCACATTCATGTTGCCATCAATGCATAATATAGGATGGGGCATTGTGATCCATGGGGGGCAAATTTGTGGATTAGAAGCCCACCTATAGGGAGGACCCACTGTAGTAAAAAGAATGTGCATATCTGACCTTTGGCCTTGTACAATGGGCCTTTGGTATCCTCTGAGGTTTGGTTCTAGGACCCCTGTGGATACCAAAAGCCATTGATGCTGAAGTCATCTTAAATACAGTAGCATAGCAAAATGATGTCCCTTACATATAAAATGGCAAAATCAAGGCTTGCTTATTAGAATTTATATATTAAAAAATACTTTCAAGCTGTGGATTATTGAATCTGTGGGTAAAAATCCATGGATACAGAGGGTCAACTGTAGTCATTTTAAATTTTGATTCTTGCAGTGCCCATCAATCCTTCATGAATTTCACAATTCTGTATACAGTAGTCTTGCTTAAAGAAGACAATGCAGTGAATTTGAGTATTTTAATTATTTTCTCAGTGCTTATATTTAAGCTACACATAGCACTTTTTTGAACTACTAAAATTGTAGAATGTGAAATGTTGTAAGAAGAAGTCTTCCTGAGCTGCATTGGGAATACAGATTGACTTATCAAACTGAATGCAGAGACAATTGCTGAAGAGAGTCAACATGGGGTAATGGTTTGCATGTTGAATTAAAATTTCAACAAACTAGGGTTTGAATCCTCATTCTGCCATGGAAACCCAGTGGATGACCTTGGACAAATCACACTTTCTCCATGTTGGAGGAAGGCAGTGCAAATCTCCTCTGAATAAATCTGGTCAAGAAAACTCTGTGAGAGAGTTACTGTAAGTTGGAGTCAACTTGAAGTCACATTACAATAGCAGTGAATGGGATAACAGCCCAAATTGTGGGCTACAGTCTCTGCCAAAGGGAGGGAAGCAACTACTCAAAGTGGATTTCAACTTTTAAAATATGCATACAACTACTTTGAGTTATTCTACCATTATGATATGAAGAAGGCAAAGTTTTGCTTGGAACATACACTAAATATTATCGTCTTACTGTTGTAAAAACAATATGCAAAGTTTTGGAGAGACAGGAGAAAGGTAATAAAAGAATTGAAGAAAGTCTAGATAGTCTTTAAATATCCAGATTACTTCAAAAAGAGATGTGCCGTATTTGAAAAGGGTTTGTATACAATTTCTCATAATTTAGATGGGTATTGCTCAGTTCTTATAATTAACAAGCAACAGGGTTGAATGGGAAGTGATTCTCACATAGCATGCAGTCAGCTTCTTCCATTAGATATCTGAAGACAATTTGTCAAATTAAGAGCTAGGCACCTTTTGACCTTGCCAGCTTTCTGAACTGCAGCTCCCATCACTGTTAGCCACCAGAGCTAGTGATGAAGCAGCATAGGAGCTGCAGTTAAGCTATCACTGGAAAACCACTAGTTGTCTACTACTAATATAACAGGATTTTTTAAAAATGCTATACTTTTGTTGTTGTTGTTATGTTCCTTCAAGTTATTTCTGACTTATGGCAACCCTAAGGCAAACCTATCACAGGGTTTTCTTGGCACGTTTCCTCAGAGGGTGTTTGTCATTGCCATCCTCTAAGACTGAGAGAGTGTGACTTGCCCAAAGTCACCCAGTGGATTTCCATGGCTTGAGCCAGAATTCAAACACTAGTCTCCAGAATAATAGTGCTCAAACCACTACACCAACTGGTTTGCTGTGTTCTCTAGTGGATACCTATTAGCCAAAATGGCTTAGATGCTACAAGGTAACGTAACAAAACAAAATGGACACTTATATTTATTTTGACATATCTGAAACTGGCTGTTGTCAGTATAATGAACTAGCAGCTCAATATCCTATACTAATATAGCATTTCATAGATCAGATATCAAAATTCAGAATATTGTTTCATGTACAATAATATTGTTCATAACACTTCTTGTGGAAGACCCAGGTCTATAAGAAACAGCAAGGATGCTTAACTCACATAACAAATGGTGTTTTATTCAACTACACATAGGATGTAGTTGTGGAAACAAGTGTTTGACTCATGCTAAGTCGCCCCTCTCACTCTGCATGTAAACTGGGGCTTATGCACATAAATCCATGTCTACAGAGATTTTTAAGAGCCATTGCATGGTAGTGGTTTCATTGTTGGACTAGGATAATGGGAGACCAGTGTTTGAATCCTCGTTTGGCCATAGCAACCCACTGGGTGATCTTGGGCAAATCACACTCTCTCAGCTTCAGAAGAAATCAAGGGCAACCCCAACCCCGAACAAATTCTGCCAAAAAAACAAAAACAAAAAAACAAAAACAAAACATGATAGGGTCACCATAGAGGTCCCATAAGTCAGAAATGACTTTAAGTCACACAACAACATTAACAGAAATTCTTGCTTTTATTAAAAGTTCACAGAGGAGGAGATTATGTAGCCCCAATTTTCACTCCTGTTCCCTGCTTTATATATATATATATATGTGTGTGTGTGTGTGTGTGTGTGTGTAAGTAGGTAAAGGCTAGAGCTGTGTGCAAACTGGTCTAGAATTATACCTGTAATAGCACAATAGATCTAACAGAGACACTGTTTTAGTCAACAGTTTCCTTAGGTGGGAATATCTTTCACTTTACACTGAGTCTTATATATAGAAACTGTTGTTACTCTATTCTAGCCTTTTGTCTTTCTAAGTTGTGGGAGGGGTAGAAATTCATTTTTCTCACAGAGAGAAGTACAAAATTTGGATAAGTAATGTTTTGGACTACTGAATCCCTCAACTAGTGCTTCTAGCTCTCTTTAAGTGCCATGATGCTATTACAGAGACTCTCCCAACTTTGGAGCGTTTATAGAGGTAACACTATGCAACAGTAATAGCATACACCACTCTTTTGCCAAGCTAATGGACAGAGTTTCATGGCACAACTTTTCATCCCTGAGATAAATTGTTGTGCTTGGGAACTAGTGATTCCACTTCCTTATTAAACCAAGGAACCTTGCTAGTTTTGTTTTGTTCTTAAAGTAGTGACTACCATGACAGTTTCTCCTTTCTTATCCCTAGTGGCATACCCGGATTGTGTGTGGGTGGGAAATCGACCATGAGCTCCGTGGCAGTTTTGACCCAGGAAAGCTTCGCTGAACATCGCAGCGGTCTTGCTCAGCAGCAAGTGAAAGGTAAGGTGAAAAGTCAGGTTTATTGTCAAATCCTAGTTGGGACTTGCTGCACAAAAGTGGTACATCCTGCTGCAGCTGCTTAATTACTTCTTGCAGAAGCCATTTTTTTATGCTTGAATAGAACTGTAAAATTTATAAGATTAGTCAAACTGCTTTAGAATGCAAGTTACTGGATATGGAAGTTAATGTTAGGTCTTTTAATTTTGATAAGCTGTTCCTGTGTGTATGGTACCTATTATTTCAACCCTTTTCCCATATAGTATATTTGTATACTTCACATTTTGAATCTTGTATTTGCAGATGCTGCTGTGCTACTAACACCAAAATCCTTAATCTGTGATTAAGATAGTATGATCTGGGGCTTTTGAGAATGGAAATCTGCCAACATCTGGGGTCCCAGAATTGGGAGCCACAGTTCAAAGGTTGAAATGCCTCTGTTAAGGCTAAGTTATTTCTAGTAAGAGCTTTAATAACATGTACTGGCATTTCTAGTCCCATCCTTTCACTCACCACCTACCACTAGAATGCAGACTCAGAGCTTCTCTAAAACTTACTTGGGGCTTTGGGTTGAAAGAGACAGGATCCTTACTTAGAACAGGGTTTGAGCTAAATTATCTTTAAGTTTTAGTAAATAGAATTTTGTAAGTGTGAGCAAGTAGCAGGATATTTTGTTAGTGAAGATATGGTCCTAACTGGGAATAGAGAATGTATGTTCCTCTAGATCAGTGGTTCTCAACCTTTGGTCCTCTGGATTTTTGACACTTCAGCTCCCAGAATTCCTGAACAGTGAGCATACTGACTGGGACTTCTGGGAATCGAAATCCAAAACATCTGGAGGCCCAAAGGTTGAGAACCACTGCTCTAGATGGTCTTTGGCTGCAACTCTCATCTCGTTTAACCAGCAGAGTCAGTGAGTGATCATGGTAACTGTAGTATAGCAACATCTTTGTAGCTGCATGCTCCATGTCCCTGTTCCCAATAGGGGATAGATGAATATGTGTGAAAGTAGCATGAAAGAGTTAGAGTGATGGACAAAGACTCTTATGAGTTGGTAGTGCAACGTAGCTGTGTCAGTGGGCAGAACTTGCAAGCAAAACAGGAGCCATTCATGAATGCGTTAACTCCACTAGTAAATATTAACAAAAGTACATTGGAACAGATGGCCGTATTGAGGCGGTTCGATGCCCCCCCTTTTGAGTGCTGGATTGGGGCCACAACAACCACACACTGTGGCACCAATCCGGATTTTTTTCTGGCACGAAAAGAAGTGGCAAAATGCTGCTCCTTTTTGCTCCAGAAAAACGGTGGCTTTTCAGCTGCAGTCACAGCTTTTCTGCGCTCGTGCGGTGAATGAATGCTGGCACGTCCCAACACTGCTGTTGTCGGGGTGTTGTCATCTAAATGCCATGCCCCCACGCCATCCCCCAAGCCGTCTCATTGTGCAGATCTGCCTTGCCCCCTAGTCTTGTACTTGTTCTTGCTGTTCTTTCCCCAATACGAAAATAACTTGCTAATTCAAAAAACAGCTTGAGATCTGTTACACAACATCTTAGAAATAATTATCAGGTGATAGAAGTAGTTGAATTGGTCATCTGCTTGTTCTTTTCAACAAAGATACATGCCACAATACTTTGATTGTAATGAGGAAGAGGTACAATGTGCAGGGGTACCAGAATGTGCCTTATGGAAGAAAAAACTTTTTTTAAAAGAGATGTGGACTTTCTCAGAAACCCTCAGTGCTGGGAAGGAGAATAGTAGTGATGACTGTCCATCCATGAAATTTTTCTTTGTTTCCTTGCTTTCTCTACTCTAGTTACAGCTTTAAATGCTGAAGAAGAGAATGACCCTCCAACTTACAAGGATGCTTTCCCTCCTCTTCCTGAGAAAGCGGCATGTTTGGAGCCAACCCAGGAACCTGCTGGTGCCTGGAGCAAAATTCGACCAATCAAGGCTTCTGTTATCACTCAGGTTGGGTCCCCTCTTCCCAATGGCTTGTTTTGCTACCCAACACAGGACAGGCATTTTATGAAAGAAGAGCTGAAGGCAGATGCTTTTTCCCTCCATTGTAGTGTTGTGGGGAATAAAGTGCTTGACCAGGCCAAAATAATTTGCTTGAGAAAGGCAGCATATGTTTGATGATACAGTTCTGGAAAATTATGTGGGTGTGTAGAGCAAGGCATGGTTGAGTAATGGTCCCATTGAGCAACTAAAAACATGGACCTGGAACAAGATGGCACAACATTAGTCTTCTGTTAGGGTATGTACTTAACTCTGAAAGTAATTTCTAGTCTGAAAAAATAATTTAAAAAAAATTGTGATATAATACAAAACTTCCTTCTTCACACCTTTAATGTTGTGCCCAGAATTTTTTCTATTGGTTTGATTCTTGTACATATAAATTAGGTTGCTGGGGCTTACTCCTTGGTAAATGAGTGTAGAATTATTGGATACATCTTTATTAGTACTTAATATTTAATCCTAATTGAATAAAACTTTGCTTTACTTGAATTAGGTGTTCCATGTGCCACTGGAGGAGAGGAAATACAAGGACATGAACCAGTTTGGAGAAGGTGAGCAAGGCAAAATCTGCTTGGACATCATGCAGAAAACAGGTGCCCACCTGGAACTCTCTCTTGCAAAGGATCAGGGACTCTCCATCATGGTCTCTGGCAAGCTAGAAGCAGTGATGAAGGCTCGGAAGGAGATCGTAGCTCGGCTTCAGACCCAGGTGAGCAACTCAGTCATCCTATCTTCTTGTTTGGTCTTTTCTGTTCATGGAACTCTCAAGGTGTGGATGCTCATAAAGCCGAAGGTAGTTTTTAATGTTCTAACTCAGCTGTGCATTGCATACATTCAGTGTGCTGCTGGGAAGATGCCACACTTTTAAAAGTAATTATATCACATAGTTTATAACCAATCTTGGCTTCCCCAGTTATTTTACCAGTAGCCAATCTCAGGCAAGTAATGCCCTTCCAGAAGCTCAAATCTCTTCATGTTTATATGTGATGTATACATTACTTTTTCTGCCCAAAGACATTCGTTGGATTCAGTTTTCATAGTAAAATATGATACCAATGGGCCCTTGTTATCCGATGAGGTTTGGTTCCAGGACCCTCCGTCAATAAAAAATCTGTGTATGCTCAAGTCCCATTAAATATAATGGCACAACAAAATGGTGTCCCATATATAAAATGGAAAATCAAGGTTTGCTATTTGGAATTTATACAAAGGACTTGTCAGGATTAAAGAAGGGCTGCCACATAACTTAGTGTACATATGCTGCCTCATATGCCTTAACTTGAATGAGAAATTGCTTATAAATTCATGATGGATAAAACAATGTACTGTATGTACAATCCAAAAGTACGAGGGAGTATCCTAAAGTTTTAATTATCACCTTTAAAAAATGTGATAGAAGGTTTGCCTTGATTTGTAGTTCTTAATTTATCTACGTAGTCACCATCCAGATTGACACATTTTTCCCAACGTTTCTCGACCCTCCGAATACCGTTACTGTAGAAGTCTTCAGATTGCGCCTTACGAGGATTTTAATCACTTCTGGCGCAGCCTGTCACAAAAATAAAGGATGCAATGAGCTGATTTTCTCAATATCATGCACTTAGGGACCAATTGTGACACTGACAAAATGTCATCAATATGCCATAATAACTTCTGGATGATAATTGTTACTTTATGATACTCCCTCATAAGGTGCATTCTGCAAACTTCTACAATATCAGGTATCCGGAGGGTCAAGAAACTACAAATCAAAACAAACTTTCTATCAATTTTTTTAAAAAGGTGATAATTAAAACTTTAGGATACCCGCTCATAACTTCTCATATTTTCTATTGCAAGAGATAGTAACGGGGACTGTTTAACAAAGGATAAGTCAGTCTGTAGTTATTAGCTGTAAACGTTAAATGAAACCTCTGTGTTCAAGTGCAGTACAGTGGTCCCCGGGGTTACAAAAGTAATCCGTTCCGGATTACTTTTCGTAACCCGGAAATTTTCGTTTCCCGGGGCATCGCTTTAGTGGACGGACTGCGCAGTTTTTCTGTTTCGGATCCCGGGGTTTGTTTCGGATCCCGGGGCCGTTTTTACGGCCCCGGCTCTTTCGTTCCCTGGGGTTTTCGTACCCCAGGGGATTCGTAAGCCGGGGGACCACTGTATATCATTACTAAATGTTCCAGACACCTTAGACCATTGCTATCCTTCTAAGAAGCTTTGGAGGCAACTGGCTATACATTGCAGAAAATAGGAAATTGGAATAAATTGACTTTTAGACTGAATCAGAAGGTGTACATGTATTCTTATAAAGCAATTTGATCCAGAGGCAAGAACTGCAAGTGTTTGACAGTAACCATGCATTTTAGCTCCTGTTCCATTCATCCTAATCATAGATTCTTAAAATATTTTACTGGCACAGTACAAGATGTCTGATGAAACATATGACTGCAAAGGGGATTGATTATTCAGGGTAGGTGAAATGTGACTATCCAGATGATGTTGGACTCCTCATGACTGGCTGTGTTGCTTGGACTGATGGGAATTGCAGTCCAACAACATCTAGAAAGCCACACCTTCACCAAACCCAAGTTTAAGATTAGTATTTTAACATAGAGTAAGCACAATTATAATGAATAAATGTGCTAGGTTTTTGCTAGATCCTTTCTAAATCTATTAAATTTTTATTAAGAGTAAATTACTGTAATTTCTTTGGTCAGAGTAAAAATCTAAAGTGAGAGTTTTCCTATGCCAGAGAGGCTTATGTAATTAATCAATATATTACAAAGCCCTGAAAATAAATCCCAGGTGAAACTGGAGCCAATATTGTCTGTCAGGTTACATATCTGAAGTAATAAAACTCATTTTAGATTGTTGGACTTCAAATTGAAGTCTGGACCAATATTTTTGTTTGTTTGCTTTTCTTTGTGAATTTCTAGATTCTGTATGCTTGTACGGTAGTTATACGGACACATATGGAAATATAATATAATCCAAACGTGCAGTTTCTGTCACTCGTATTCTGACAGTACAGTTTAGTAAAATCATAACCATTGAAATTAAAATTTATGTTGAATGTGTGGATTAGTGTTGAACTTGGGAAGATAGATATTTTCTCTATTCTGCTATTCCATTGTGTGCTGGGATAAGATGCCCCAGTTCACATTCTTCATTCCATGTTAGCTGAAGAAGTAGAAGACAGTTGTCCCTTATTAAAGTCCAACCTCAAGTTTGGTGGAGATGTGCCTAGGGTAGGAACTAGCTTGGAGCTCTTTCTCTTTTACTTACTCTTTGATGTAGGCTTCAGCAACGGTGGCCATTCCCAAGGAGCATCACCGCTTTGTCATTGGAAAAAATGGAGAGAAATTACAGGACCTTGAGCTCAAAACTGCTACAAAGATCCAGATCCCCCGCCCGGATGACCCCAGCAACCAGATCAAGATCACTGGCACCAAGGAAGGGATTGAGAAGGCTCGACATGAGATCCTGCTGATCTCTGCTGAGCAGGTAAACTGTAGCATCTGTGAGAACAGTTAGCAATCTTTTTTTTTTTTTTTTGAGAAAGTATTCTGGATAAGGTAGTAACTTCTGCAGAGCATTGGTATGGCTGAAACAGTACATCTGAAATAAAGTAGTTTTTTACGCATTTATATTGAGCAACTCAGTGTGGGACCTGCTTTTCCTGTCCATTTAAAGCTGTAATCTTTGGTGCACTTATTGGAGTATTCGCTCCATTAACATTAATTAAATGTGCTTGGGAACAAACTGTGCTGAGAACTGGAGTACTTGGGTAGATAGTATGCAGTGCTATATAGGACCAGTCTATGTATGCACTCCTGTTTACCTTGTGGAGGAAAACACACAGGTGTAATCTTGGCACCTGTCCTGTATTATTGGATACATTTCAATTTGTTCAGTCTGATAATGTGGGCAGGATCCTTGGGGAGGTAAGAACCACCACATGTGCACTGGAGCTTTGCCCTTCCTGTCTTCTGAAAATGACTGGAGGGAGACTAGTCAAGTGAGGAAGGGGAGTGGTCAATGCCTCACTGCCTGAAAGAGATTGTGGTGAAGCCATTACAGTGGGCCCTTGTTATCCAGGACCCTCCATGGATAACAAAATCTGTGTATGCTCAAGGCCCATTAAATATAATGGCACAATAAAATGGTGTCCCATATATAAAATGGAAAAATCAAGGTTTGCTATTTGGAATTTATACTTTTTGGGAATATTTTCAAGCCGTGTATACTCAAATCTGTGTATAAAAAATCCATGGATAAGGAGGGCCAACTATACTTAAAAAGACCTCCCTGGGTCTCACAGTTCTGAATAATTATTGGTTAGTTTCTTGACATTCCATTTTTGGGCAAGGTTCTGGTGTATGTGGTGGCCCCCCCAGCTCTGAGGATTTCTGGCTGAGACAGATTATCTAGATCCATTTCTATCTCACTCCAGATCTGATTATGGGACGAATGCAGCTTTGGTGGATGGCCCACGCAGGGAGCTGGACCTCTCAGCTGCTTTTGATACCATTGATCATGCTACCCTTTTCGTCTAACTGTCTGGGATGGGACTTGGGGGCACTATTATGTAGTGATTTCTGTCTTTCTTGGAGGGGCAAATTCAGGTGGTGGTGCTGGGGAACTCCTGTTTGATGCTCTGCACGTTGGCCTGTGGGGTCCCTTGGGGGTTCTGTTTTGTTTCCCATGCTGTTTTAACATCTATGTGAAACTGCTGGTTGAAGTCATCTGGAGTTTTGGGGTGTGGTGCCACAGATATGCTGATTTCATCCAACTCTGCCTATCCTTCCCATCTGATTTCAAGGAAGCTGTCTTGGTACTGAACCATTCTTCTTTGTGGTCTCTGTGACTCACACAGATGGGGTTGTCTGCACCTGTGCAGTGTATCATTCAGACTCTTCTAGAGCTAGGAGGTAAGCATTTTGGGAGTAGCCCCTCCCCTCCTCGCACACATGACCAGCATAGTTCTTGTTTAGCTCCTTTCTGACTTCCTCAGCCACAGCATTGATAGGAACTGTTCTCTGAGCATTTTTATTCTGGCTTTCTCAGTTATCAGAATACAGACTTCCCTTACTTCCCTTATTGTTTGCGTTTTGAGTTTCTATATTTTCAGCTTCTAGTTCATCATTTTGGCTGCATGTGCCCTCAGCGGCTTATGGCTTTATCCGTCTCCTTCAAGAAGTGCTTCAAGAAGTGGGGTTAAGATCCCACAGAAGAATGACCACTCAAAGCGCCTTTTGTGCCTGGGAGAAAGGCACAACATAGAGGCTTGCGTGCATTGTCAGCCATTCACCCCTCAGGCATGATGTAATCATTTGTCCTGGCTTAAGCTCTCCTGAAAGGCAGAGGCTGCTCAGCTGAGAGTAGAATGCTATATTCAGATTCTCTTGGGGTCTTCTCTTATTGCCTCTCCCCAATTCTGTGCTCTGCATAAATAACAACTGCTTTAGGTTTGTCAGTTTGAGTGGCCCTCAAGAGGTCTCTTCAGGAATTGGTATCCAAGCCTGAGAGGATGCAAGAGTCTGTGGGCCATCCTGTATTGGAACCAACTGCTCAATCTCAAGCCCCTTCCATTCTGAGCAGATGCCTCGATACCCTGTGCTGAATATTAGCAACCCACTCACAGGAGGCATAAGAAGAGGGGCCTGTGCTTTCTCACTCACATTCCAGGTACTGGTGCCACAACATCTGGAGCCATTTCCTCCTCTAGCTTAGCCAGATACTCTAACCAGGGTGCTCTAGATAGGGAACTTTCTGCTCCTGTCTTCATTGAGTTTTGAACCTCTTGGTCCATCTGTAAGGCAGTGCTGATGCTTTGGTGCAGGAATAGTGCACATAGACTTTCTTGGTGAGCACAGTGCAAGAAGAGAAGATTCTCAATTCTTCCTCGTGAACCCTACTTCCAACTGCTGATCCGTACTTGACACAGTCTCCTATCACCACTTCAAAAACAGTGCCCAGATTCTGCCATTCTCAGTCCAATAGCCCATGGTTACACTGGGCTCCATCTCTGCTTTGGCAGAGGGAGGTGCATTGACACCACAACAGGAGGGCTCGGTACAGTAGATTGGATGCAGAAAGAGTTCAGGACCTAATGTCATTGTGTCAGGTCTGTTACAGTACTATAGGAGATTTCCAGCTCAAGACTATTTCAGCTAATGAGGCTATGATTATTCTCACCTTCATAGTGAGTTCGACTCTCCTCGCCTTGCTCATCATTGTTATTGCCACTCAGTACCAACATTGGTACCATCACCAGGGTACCTAGCCAATTATGCTTGCCCTTGCCAACTCAGTCCCATATTACTGACAGCATGTGCTATCACCAAGGCCTTCTCATGCCATGCTTCTGAGCCATCTGCATTTGTCTCTGTCTACAGCACCTTATACCTGGGCTCCCTTGATACCATTGTCAGATCTGAAGCATACCTTGCTTCCATCTGCATCTCCATTCTGGCAAACCCATACAGTCTCCCAACTAGAATCCTCTGGTTTGCATGGAGATTTGTATAGCTAAAACTGGCACACCAACTGCACCCATTCCTTGAGACATTAAGTCTGGCTACAGTTATACTTGCCTTTATTAAATCCTGTTTGGACTACTGTAACACATTTCGTGTGGGGCTGCCTTTGGAAACTGTTCTGAAATTTTAGTGGGTCTAAAATTCTGCAGCTAGAATGTTGATGGGCCAATTCTAGAGGACATATAACACCTTTTTAAAAAGCAGTCATGACCTATAAAGTTCTATATAGCTTACGTCCAGATTATTTGAAAGACCTTATCTCCCCATATGAATCTGCCAGACTTCTAAGATATAAAGGGGAAGGCTTTTTCTCAGTCTCACTACTCTCACAGGCTCACTTAGTGAGGGCACAAGACAAACCACTCTTCCATGGGAGGCTAGGCTGGCCCACTCTCTGCTCCCCTTTCAGAGAAGGCAAAGACCTTCTTGTTTAAGCACTTTTTAAATGTGTAAACAGAAGAGCGTCTTGCTGGGATGTGTTGTTTTTTTTAATTTTTAACTTCTGTATGTCTTTTAAATGATTTTTATACTGTTTTATGTGATATAATTGTTTTTAAATTTTTATTATGAAGATTTTTCATTAACTCTCTTTGGAAGCCATCTTGGTTTCCACTCTGGTGGAACAGAAATGAAATAAATAAATAAAGTCCAGCCTATCTCCAGTAACTTGTATCTCCAGTAACAAGTTTACCTATCTCCAGTAACTTGTGAGTTAAACTCTAGGCCACTGTACATGTATGTGACCTAAGGGAAACAGCAATATAATATCCATGTTTCCCATAGCAGTCATCGACACATAGAGCTATCCCTGAACCATGAGCTGCTCAAGACAATTAAATGTGGTTAGACAACAAGGCTTCCTGGGTCAAATGGTTGCCCATTAGTAAGTTTTTCTGGAACAGATATGCTGTTCTTTTGACTCCTAACCATAACATGTTCCCATGAGGGATTTAAAATATATTTCTATTTGTATATTTAATTACATTTCTGTAATGAATTATACCTCTGGCTCTTTTGGCTTCTTCAGCTGTCAGAATATGACAGGCAGGTGCAATGTTACTTGTAAAGGCCAAAGCAAAGTTCCTATGCCATTCTCAGATTATTTGTTTCATGTGGACTATTGCATTTAAAACACTGCTGCAGTTCCAAGAACTCCGTTGACTATATTCCATTATGCTGTCTTTCTACCTTCCCCCCCCCCTTTTTTTTTTTTAAAAAACATTTCTGGACTCTGTTCTAAATTGCTTCTGTCTTCAAGATCTTTCTCACATTCACACATATTTTTACAGCAACTTATTTTCAGCTCAGTCCAGTTATAATCAGTGCCATGCTGTGTAGGATGAAGGTGGTAGTGGGTAATCATTCAGAATTTAGATATTCAGAAACTGAAGGCATGTGAACCTCAGGCTCAAGGGCTTTATACTAAGGTATGTAGGGATTTCATTAAAAATAAAGGCTAATCATCCGTTGGTACGGATGATTAGCACTCAGAACACTTTTCTAATGGTGACTAATGCCATGCTGTAGAATTATGTGTGTGTGTAAATAATATATACATGAAACTGTATTTCACAGGATAAACGTGCAGTAGAGAGGCTTGAAGTGGACAAAGTGTACCATCCTTTCATTGCTGGCCCTTTCAATAAGCTGGTGAGTGAGATCATGCAGGACACAGGGACACGAATAAACATCCCACCTCCTAGCGTCAACAGGACGGAGATAGTCTTCACTGGAGAGAAAGAACAGCTGGCCCAAGCAGTGACTCGTGTTAAGAAGATCTATGAGGAGAAGGTATGTCTTTGTGGCCTTCGTGTGATACCATATTGAGCAGTTTTGAAGACTCAGCAATCCTCTCATCATTGTAGTGATATTTTTTCTCCGTCTTCTCTCTGATTTGTGGGGTGGTCTTCTATGTCTAGCTTTCTCTTTGCCCTGAAGCTTTCTGTTTCTTGACACTTCCATAAGAACTAGTCTTGAACAGCTTATCTACAGTTATCAGTTCATAAGGGCATTTTGTGGTCAGTAGGCATAAAAGCACACACATAGAACCACTGATCATTTAATTAGCTAACTAATCAAGGTTATTTAGCTGTGGCGGGATTCTCAGTCATAACAAAACCACAGGAAATGAGCATTCAGTACTAGACTGCACACAGATATTACTGCATTCTTTTTTCCCTCCTTCTCTTTTTCTTTTCTCTCTGTCTCTGATATGGAAGAAGACAAAGAAAGAAGGAGAAAAGGGGAAAGGAGATGCTGTCTTACAATATTACATGGTTCTTTTATAAAAGCTGTACAGTTTGCTATACGTGTCTGTGTGTCCTTGCTCTGCTGCTAATCTGCGATTACTTTTTTGATGGATGATCTTTGTCCCCACAGAAAAAGAAGACTACTACCATTGCTGTGGAGGTGAAGAAGTCCCAGCATAAATATGTTATTGGCCCAAAGGGGAACTCCCTGCAGGAGATCTTGGAAAAAACTGGAGTCTCGGTCGAGATCCCACCCACTGACAGCAGCTCGGAGACTGTGATACTGCGTGGCGAACCTGAAAAGCTTGGGCAGGCACTGACTGAGGTCTATGCCAAGGTAAACAGGGTGTGGCTCACCTAGAACTTTCTGGTGCTCCCCTTTTTATATTTAACAAATCCTTGTTACAATAAGTGGGTCATTAAGGTTGTTTGCTGAATTCATCAGATGCAATGGTTCGGAATGCACACAGTGTATTCAATACTAAAGTAAACCTTCACCAACCCAACAAAAATGTTTACGGTTGGTGGCCAGAATCAATAGAATAATGGCCTTACTGTATTGATGTGACTTGCTGGAGACTACAACTTCCTGTTTGTTATCTGGCTTGAGAATCTGGCAGCAGGATATTGGGTTGGAATGGGAACTGGAGTAGTCAGTGTCTGTATAGTTAGGGATAGTGTATATTGTTCATTATGCCAACAATGTTATTGTTCATTATGCCAACAATGTCTTTTCCAGGCCAACAGTTTCACAGTCTCCTCTGTCTCTGCCCCCTCTTGGCTTCATCGTTTCATCATTGGCAAAAAAGGACAAAATCTAGCCAAAATTACCCAACAAATGCCAAAGGTATGAGCTTCTGAAAGTGGCTCATTTGGTTTGAGAAATTGTTCCAGAGCAATGGTTTAGTGTGTATGCATGTATATGCCCTGTAACTGCAAAAAAGCTTATGATTTGAGGGAAATCTATACATCTTTAGCAGGAATACAACAAATATGTCAAAAAACTTTGAGGAAGAGCACATCTTCTAATAGGTTTTGATACATGAAGCTAGTGATTTGGTTTAATATTACTTTTATCAGCTACGGCTAAGAAACCAGAAGAAATTACTCTGGAACCACTAGCACAATTATCACAAAAAGCGTCTACATTAAATATCATCCAGATTTGGGGTACAGTTCAATTGCTACCTAAATTTTAGTAAAGCAAAGTTCTGGTAAATGTGACTAAGGAAGGAATTCCACCAAGAGTATTCCACCACTAAGAAAACTGTCCCAAAGAGCCCCCTATCCCTAGCCAATCCATTAACATGTGGTTGCTTAGACACATTTTGTCTATTTTAATAAACATGGTTACTTAGATTTCAGTTATTTTTAGCCAGTGGTTTAAATTTTGTTTCTCTCCGAGAATATTCTCCCCAACTCCTATCTTTAGAAAACAAAGATACGAGGAATGCATTGCAACATCTCTTCTTATAAGAGAAAGTCATGTGTACTTGCCTGCCATTACAGTAGGTTGGTACCAATTCAGTAATTTTATTCTGATTATGAATTTTTTTCCTTATTCAAAGGTTCACATAGAATTCACTGAAGGGGAAGATAAGATCACTCTGGAAGGACCCACAGAGGATGTGAATATGGCTCAAGAACAGATTGAGAGCATGGTCAAGGATCTGGTCAGTTGATAAGCCATTGCCTTCATTGTGTAGCCATCCTCTGAAATGGAAGATGACATCAAGTGATGCAAACTGCAGATCAACTTTGTCTTTTAGACAGTCCAAGTCTGGATTTCTGCATTCTATTTAGAATAAATAAGCAGGTTATATTTTGTGACAAACCAAAACCACTGTTTCATAATGATTTATATCTGTTAAGTGTGCTTAGGACTGCAGTTCTCAGGACAAAAGGAGGCTGTTAAGGTTTTTCAATGGCAAAGTCATAAAGTTAACAAAAGGCTGTGTTAGAATGTGTCTTGGATAAAGCAGTGATGAAACTGCCGAGTGTCCCCAAGCTGTGTGCTTTTAATTCAGGCTTGAGTTACTTAGCTCAGTGAAACATCTGGACATGGTTTTGGCTAGTTAGATATTGTGTCATGATGGATATTGCTGTCTGCTTTTATTCCTTTGTTTTTGGGCTAGAGGATCATACAATTGCTCCTGATTTTGTCTAACTGGGCTTCTCTTTGTAGATTAATAGGATGGATTATGCTGAAATCAGTATTGACCATAAATTCCACAGACACCTGATTGGAAAGAGTGGAGCCAACAGTGAGTTAATTTATTTGTTTGTCTCTCCCCCCCCCCCCCAATATAATAGGTTTGATTGTTGTTCATGCTAGTCATACACTGCTTAGAATATAATGTTTTATTGTTCATGTGGATCTCTGATTCATGAAATTCTCTAGAAATGAGCTGTCCCAGAAATTTAGTCATGAGTTAATTAGCTGCAAGAATGGCTTATTGACAAACAATCAATTAGCTTACTGGAGAACAATTTGTGCCTACCTAAAATGGTGTAGTATAGAAGATGTGGGCAGTATATACAGGAATCTTCAGAAAAGACACTGCTGGAAACATCATTTTGCCCCACCACACATTTTTCAATGGATGCTTCCTATTTTCAGAACTCTAGTTGGAATCTTTATATTTACAGTCAACAGGATTAAGGATCAGTACAAAGTGTCTGTGCGCATCCCTCCAGACAATGAGAAGAGCAACCTTATCAGGATTGAAGGAGACCCTCAGGGAGTTCAAGAGGCCAAGAGAGAGCTGCTGGAACTTGCTTCACGTATGGTGAGTCATGGAGAACTGGATTCTGTTCCACATGAAAAGAGCTAAGCAGGAACAAGGATTTCTGCCAGTTTTCTCTCTTTTTCACATGCATGTTTACACAATACACAGAGCACATGCAAGTAAGGTAATTAATTCTTCCTCTCTATACCTGGATGATAGATGGATGTGAAGAGATTTGTGGATTGTCAATGTTGTTTGTAAATCACTACCAACTACAAAGCGTGGGGGAGTAGAGGAGACTGTGTTTTAAGGCTGTAGTATACACTTGGACTTTTTTCCCCTCAGGAAAATGAACGCACTAAGGACCTAATCATTGACCAGAAATTCCATAGAACTATCATTGGGCAGAAGGGGGAACGGATTCGGGATACACGGGATAAATTTCCAGAGGTAAAAAAAGACACTTTCTTAAATTCAGGTGTTACATTTCTTAATGTTTATGCTCCTAAATAGTGAGTTTCCATTGGGAGTACTGATGGTTCACATATATTTACAATACATTTCTGTCATAGATGAAGTTGAAACACCCTCTGGTCTTGGTATTTTAGATATCCCATTTCATACAGAAAATAGACTAGAGGTCTTAGGCTTTCTCCATTTCATTTCCCATTATTAATACTTACCTTATAGAAGATAACCAAAGACAAAGCAAGTCACCGTCTTATCTCAGTGACTGACATAGAGCCTTATGGATTCCACAGTGGAAACAGCCAGCTGGAACTCAGTAACTTGTATAACCTTGCGCTGGTTTAAATATTTCTTGCAGGTTATCATCAATTTCCCAGATCCATCACAAAAGAGTGACATTGTTCAGCTTAGAGGACCCAAGAATGAAGTTGAAAAATGCACAAAATACATGCAGAAGATGGTAGCAGATCTGGTAGGAAACAATTTTCATGTCTTTGGTTTTCTCACTTAGACTGTTCTTTAATTTTATTAGGGTTGTAGATATGATTTCTTAAGAAATGTGTGCGCACAAAGTAATGGAGAGAATTTGTTCAGCTGTTCAACACACTTAACCTTATACATTTGATTATGAATTGAAACATTTTAATCTAAAATTTTACCCTGAAAACCTGGGTCAACTTATCCATGGATCCGTGCTTGGGTTTTTTAGGAACCTCCAGGGAGCCTATGCTTCTGGAGAATGGGTTGAGTGAAGAGATCATCAAAAATCAACCTGGCAGTCTCATCCTGACTTGAGGTGTGCAGAAGGTGGGCTCTAGGGCCTTTTCAGCATTCATCTTCCTCCTTCCTTGGCCCCCAAGCTGGGTCTCCTGTGCCTCAAGCCAGGAGGAGTTTGCTGGGTTTGCTTTTTGACAATCTGCGACTCTTTCCAGTGGCCCAATATGGAGTAAACATTCTGGATGGTTTTCAGGGACTTCTAGAGAGCCCATGCTGCTGGGTCAGGAGGTTGAGGGAATGGATCATTTGAAAGCAACCTGACAAATCCTCGGCTTGAGGCATAGAGCTGTAGGACCCTTTCAGTAGGACCTACATTACTTGCAACCAGATGTTATTTATCACCAGAAAGGAAGGCCTTATTTATGGTACTAAAGCCTTCAGTTATATATGCTTAATATTTCAATAAATCCTACAATCAATCTCATGTGTGTTATGATAACATAAAATGGAAATATAACTTCTTATCCTCTATCACCCTATTTGTTCACCGTGTATGCATAAAATGTCATACGCAGAGGGAAATTACTCAGAGACAGGAGAAGTGAAGATCAGAGGAAAAAACATTAACAATCTAATATATGCAGGTGATACCAGGAGCCCTGGTGGCGCAGTGGTTAAATGTCTGTACTGCAGCCACTCACTCATAAACCACAAGGTTGTGAGTTCAATACCAGCCAGGGGCTCAGGGTCAACTCAGCCTGACATCCTTCCGAGGTCGCTAAAATGAGTACCCAGCTTGTTGGGGGCAATTGGCTTACACATTGTAAACTGCTTACATAGTGCGTAAGTGCACTGATAAGTGGTATAGAAATGTACTTGCTATTGTTATTTCTAGACCAAACTGAGCAAGTCACACGCTCTCAGCCTCAGGGGAAGGCAATGGCAAATCTCTGGATAAATCTTTCCAAGAAAAACCCATGAAGTCTTAGAGTTGCCATAAGTGAGAAATGACTTGAAGGCACGCAACAACAACATAGCAAATTCCTGAACTTTGAGCCCAAAACCTGTCTTTGACTTATCCATGAGATCAACTTATAGTTGAGTTTATATAGTAGTAATGTTATTATAAATAGGGACTTCTTCTTTTTTAGTTTTACAACAACCCATCCAAGCTGTATTCAGCCCTAAAAATTATATCTATTGTTGATTCAAAGACTGCAAATGGTGAATTCCTCAACATGAAGCATATCAAAACTGACTTTAATACAACTAACTTTCTTTGCCCTCCTTTTCTTCTGCTTTTGGCAGTTCTCCATGTTTTTCTCCATCATTTATTGTGCGTGTGTTTTGGTCTTCCTTTCTTGATCTGTTTCCATGTCTGTGGTTGGGATTTTTAGTTCTCCTTTTGAAACTGAACTGGCTCAGACAAAGATATCTTGTTCTCACTCCCAAATCACACCTGTTGTCAAAGGGCATCTATGGGGAAGGGGATTCCAAAACCATATAATGAGGGAGAATTCCTCAAAGTTGGATGCAAGAGCAGTGTGGTTTGCTACAGTAAGCTGTGCAAGAGCATTGATAAACCAAAATACACTTGATAGGAAACATTCTAGTTTTGTTGAGAATATAACAAGAGCCCTCTGTGGTCTGAAAAAAGGTTCTTCTGATCTAGCATTCTGTTTTCCACAAGCAGGAAACTTGGAAACAGAATCTGAAAGCAATGCCTCTATCCTGCTCAAACTCTATGCAGCTGGTATTTTGTGGCATTCTGCTTTCCATTATGAAGTTTGCATTTAGATGGCACAGATACAGATAAACCTGTAATTCATAATTGTGTCTAATACAGACCTTGAAAAGTGCTGTTGTGTTTTTAGACTACAACTCCCAGAATCCGCTCCAGACAGCATGGCCATTTGGTACATTCTGAAAGAAAGTCGTTCCAAGCTCTCCTGTAAAGCCATCTAGTGGTGGCAAATGGTCTTGCGGAGAGCTGGCATGCAGCATGGGGCAAGATGCATGATCAAGGACACCCCTCCTCCCCCGCAACATTTACCAACACTTGTTGTTGCCATTCTGTGGTCTGCTGAAGTACCAACATTTATATTGTATCATATTGTTTGTTTTGTTTTTCACTATCCAGGGCCTAGAGATTTTGCCTCCCCCCCCCACACTAGTGGCATATTGTATACATTAATTTTGCATGTTATGGATTTTTAAAAATCTGCTATTAATCTAATGGCAAAAAAAGTAGAGAGGAGTAAAACAAGCCAGGTTTTCTTCATAAGGTTTGTCTTTCCCCAGTTATGATTTTCGGTCCTCATGGTTTGTGTTTCTCTGGTTGCTGTTCTTTTTGGGATAACCTAATAGAATGGTACATACTTGATATTGTAGAGAATTACTGTTTTGAGAGAGGGAGAGGGAGAGAAAGAGAAGTGGCTAAAACACAAATGAAGTCATGTGATGTTGCATGAGAAATAAGTGATAGGTCTTTGCATCCACTATTTACTTATTCAGTTCTTTTTTTTCTTATAAGGTTGAAAATAGCTATTCTATTTCTGTTCCCATCTTCAAACAATTCCACAAGAATATCATTGGCAAAGGTGGTGCAAATATTAAAAAGGTGAGAATTTCTTGGTGTTTCCTATTAGATCTGGGGCTGTTTTGCTCTACACATTTATAGCACTGCAATTCCTCTTTATCTGCTGTGATTTTATCCTGTGGAATCCTGGTATTTGTAGTTGGGGGGAGGCGGTATTATTCTCTGACAGAGAGCTCTATGCCGTCACCAAACTATAGAACTCAAGATTTGATAAGAAGAAGCCATGACAGTTGAAGTGGAATTATTGTACTATAATTGTGTGGTGTGAAAGGGCCCCTAATATTTTTTATTGCTCCTAAGCATTCCTGTCACCTTCAGTTCTAGATTGAGCTTCATTTTTGCATCCAAAGCTGCCATTTCTAACATTTTTCATTTGCACTGTAGATCCGTGAAGAATGCAACACAAAGATTGATCTTCCTGCAGAAAACAGCAATTCAGAAACAATTGTCATCACTGGGAAAAGAGCCAATTGTGAAGCTGCTCGCAGCCGCATTCTCGCCATCCAAAAAGATTTGGTGAGAGAAACAGTCTTTCTGAGTGCGTTAAAGTGATGGATCTCAAACCTTTGGTCCTCCAGATGTTTTGAAATTAAAATTAAACTTTTAAACTTCCCACAATTTCTTACTACTAGCCATGCTGTCTGAGCCTTCTAAGGACTGACAGTCAAAAGATCTAAAAGACCAGAGTTTAAGAGCCACTGCTTACAGTGTCTCCACTAGAGACCAGAATGATTGGATACATTCCTGATCATGCACGTCGTTTAAATTTATTTAAAACAGCATTCTCCTATCTCAAAATGTTGAGTACCAATGCCCATCAGTCAGGAATTGCACCTCCAAGGCAATGTTTGTTTGTCAGGGGTGAGGGTTCCAGCCATACAGATTCCAAAAATATATAAATACAGTCGCCCCTCCTGACTTGTGGATCTGAGATCCATGACTTTGAAATTCCACAGAGAGGTGACCTCCACTATTTTTAATGGGGCGCCCACCCTGCGCACGCACACAGGCCCCATTCAAGCCCATGGGGCTTGAATATGCCTGAGCCTCTGTTTTGGCCTGGTGGTGAGGAGGGGGTCTGGAACTGTACTAATACACTTCTAGAAATGCCTCTTATTCCCACTCCAGCACAGAATTAAGACAGTCAAGAGCATCTGCTTAGTCATAGTTAACAATAGCCACATCATCAAAGGGTCATATTTTAGGTTGACAAGATGCTCAGCTTTTATTCAGAAAACCTTCCAGTCAAAAGGAATTTCCTAGTTACAGAATATTTGTGCAGAGTTCATGTATTTACATGCAGTAAAAATTTATGGTGAGAGCGTTGTGGAAGGTGATTTAGAGATGCATTTTATGTACTTGAATCACTGTTATTTTTATATTCTCTGGAAGCTTTCTTTCAGGAAAGCTTGTACTGTGATTTTTAAAAATAGTTAAACACTCTCACTATAGCAACAGTTGTTATCTAATTGAAAAGCAATTAGGTTTGGTATGTAAACAAATTAAGGTAAATATACACAATGAAAACTAAACTGGAAGTCTTTTCACCATGCTGAAGATAGCAATGTATATGTAAAGTGCCTTACTTTATCAAGATTAGTCATGGTCTGCTTTTCCTTTTTGGTTTATAGGAAATCATTTTACTAGTTAAAAGCCTCTTAATTAAAAGGAATTGCCCCGCCTTTCCTAACTGTTACATGATTGGTAGCGTAGAAAATGGACACATCCCTGACTGTGCAATCAACTAAATTTTGTGAATAATTCATGTAATGTTTGGGTATGAGCAACATGATGTGGTTGAAGTAATTGAACTATTGTATTTTCTTCTTTCCTCCCCAATTTCCACCTCTTTTCACATAAACATCAGAAAACACAAACAGGCCATTTTGTATGGATTACAGTGAACTGGAGACATCCATTAAACCGTTAAAAGGATGCGAAAAGACAGAATTTTGCAACATGTTCTGTACTCTCCATTTTAAACTTGTAACCAGATTGTATCTCTGAATACTGTAACAAGTACAGACCACTAGAAATCTGCCTTGAAGTATATAGGGCTTAAGCTTTCTTGTTAATGTAGCTTGATGCAATCAGTGACTGTCATTGGTTGACACATCCAGCTGCTTCTTGGCGCATGTCCCAGATTCCCCTCGGTCCCCATCAGTCTGAGCTTTGAATAAAAATGAATGGGAAACTTCCTGAGGTTATTGCTGTGGAGAGGACCTTTTTGTACCTTCCTGCTATTTTTCTACATGAGGGAAATGGCGAGGCAAGTTTTCATACTTCTCTTCCTCATGTCCCATCCCCCAGGCTAATATTGCAGAGGTGGAGGTCTCCATTCCTGCCAAACTACACAACTCACTTATTGGTGCCAAAGGTCGTTTCATCCGCTCCATCATGGAGGAATGTGGAGGAGTTCACATCCACTTCCCCACAGAGGGCTCAGGCAGTGATACTGTCACCATCAGGGGACCAGCCCAGGATGTTGAGAAGGCGAAGAAACAGCTTCTGCAGCTTGCAGAGGAAAAGGTGAGAACCAGGGAAGTAGGGTTGGGGGGGGGGGGGCGGGATTGCAAGCCTGTGAATTTCTGGTCAGGGTACGATTTTATATTAGTGTGTAGACAGAAGGACTGAAGTACAGTCACTGCTCCTTTCTCATGGACTTGAGGCCCATGGTCTTGGATATTCATGGAGGGGCGACCTCCATTATTGTTAATGGGATGTGCACCCCTGATGCCCGCCCTGAACATGCTCACATGCCCCATTCAAGCCTATGGGGCTTGAATATATGTGAGTCTCCATTTTTGCAAGGAATGGATCTAGAATGCATCCCCTGCAAAAAAGGAGGGCTGAATGTATTCCTTTTTCCTTCTTTCTCTTCTGCAAGGAAAACATTACTGGTTTACATTAATCACAGTAAAATGTGACAGCATTATTTTAAGTTCTGAACTTGGGATACTATAAAGAATGTGTTCTATGTGAACCTACCCATATGTTGAGATCTTCCTTTAAGATATCACTTCTCATGCTCCTCTTGCCAACACTATGTTGAGTGGCAGCACTGAATCATATCTTTATGGATGAGCAAAGCAATGGAATTCCTCTAAGAGGTTTACTTTGCTCCTGTCTTATTGGGGGTTAGAGAGCAGGCTAAGACATCTGTCTTCCAGAAAGCTATTCAGTTGCTCTGGTTGTCTTATTCCAGCCTTTTGTCAGTTACTGTGGCTACTAATTAGCTATTACCAGAGAGATCTAAAATTTGTTCAGTTTTCCTATGAATATTTTTGTTAGCATTTTAAAGACTTTTAATCAAAGGTTGAGTCATAATGTTTCATTAAAATGCTTTTGTCTTCCCATTCTCTCCACATCTAAGACTCTCAAGGCAGTTGACCAATCTCAGTTCAAAAATGAGTACAGTAATGGCAAAGCAGTCAGCAAAAATAGTCAAATAAAAACAGATAAAAAGACACAGAACAGAAACATACAGAAGTATCAGGACCAATAATCTGTATGCAGCATATAAAAGCCAGGAGTTTTAGCTGCTTCCCAGGGAGGGTTATGTGCACAGCTACTAATCATGATGGCCGTACATGAAGCCAATGCTGAAAGGCTACTGAGGAGCAGTTGCTCTGTCTCTTCATGTTCCTTTGGTGTGTGTTTCTCAGAGGCATCTAGTGGACCACTCTAAGAAACAGATTCCTGGGCTAGACAGTGGAGAAAAAGGGTCAAGTTATTAGCCAACATGGTCTGAGTAAAGCAAGCCAATCACGGCCTTTGGAATTCTGGGGGAGGCTGTCAGGAAAAATATAAAACTAGTGATTTGTTTGTTACATTAACAGGCAGGGCCACTTAAGAATAGAGAAATGGTCAGAGCCATAAATGAATGAGATCACAATAGAGACTCTGTAAGTTGACAAAGCTGGTTTGATGAAAGCTTGAGAATGTGGAAAGAATTCCAGGGAGAAGTGATACTTTGTCATAATTAAAGTGTTAGACTCTCTTGTATGTATATGGAGCCAACAGAATGTTAACTGTTTTGTTACACAATACATTTTTACTGTTTTTATTATCTGTCTGGGTATATTTTTATTTATGAATTAGTGGAGTGAATCAGTCTTGTCTTGCCAATGTGACTCTAACGTTAAACACTTCTACTTGTCCAGCATATTGGTCACCTTGGGGCCCTTTGTCAGATCCAGTGAGTAATATTAAAGTTAAAAGGACAAGGTGAGTGATAGGAATCCAAGGGTTTGAACTGTAGGACCACCCTAAGGAGGGGATCCATCCCCTTGGTCTTATCCACAAACACCCATCTTCTTAAAGGAAAACAGGGTAGTTATATGATTATTGAATTAAAAGAAACAAACCAGAGTAAGGTAGTACTTCTGTAAAGGTTTTAACAAAGTGTGCATACTTTTAATTACTTCAGAATTCTTCATCAGACTAGATAGTCTAAAAAAATGAGGAATGAGGAAAGAAACAAAAAGTTAAAAATCTGGCCAGATGTTCTGCTATGAGGTCTGCAGCTAGACAAATTCCTACAATGAATATTGAAGGCTAAAATGGAAAGATTAGGTGAGAGGTTACAAATTTATACTGAGTATGGTTTGCCAGGATACATTCTTGTCTTCTCTTTACTTTTCCTCACAAAAGGCTCATGCTTCAGTTATCATCAAGGGTCCTGCCTAGTTCACCTCTACATATCTTACTTTGCTGTGCCTCTACAACAGTGATGGGATACATGAGGTGTCACAAATGTTACTGGGATGTTGTTCCTATGTGTGCTGAGCCACTCTAGCCAGTGGTGGGAGATAGGAACTTGTAGTTCTGTGTCTGTAGAGCCATGTGTTTCCTATCCCTGCTTTAAGTCAACTGCTTTTCCTTTCTCTGGTACCTTCCACTGGTCATGCTGTCTAATGGTGATAGGAGTTGTAGTTCACATTTGGAGAGCACTGGGACAGGCAAGATGACAACAGACTAGGTAGTCATTTTTAGTTGACTCCTCGATATGACAGCAAAGTGCAAATTCCATGTCAAGTGACATAATAAAAGCTTTTTGCTATTCAGTATAAAGGCCTTTGTTCCCACTTCAAAAATAGGTTAATGAAATGCTATTCACTTTTCTGTATGTAGTTGTGAACACCAGTGTGTGAAACATTCTAAGAAAGTGAGCTCTATCTGTGGTGGACACTGAGCCTTGTAGTACTTGACATTTTTGGCGTTTTAGGGCCCTTAATGGAGGTGATCTTTGGCTTTGGCTCATGCCATATGAATGTGAAGCCTTCTATTAAGTCAGATGAATGCATGGTGGTGTTGCATTTACCTTAGTATTGTATTTTCTGATTGGCATCAGCACTCCACAGTTTCAAGTAGGAACCTTGCTTGGGCCTACTGTTCCAGTGCAGTTTAATTCCAAATTGCCAGCTTGCGCCTGCAACAAACTGGGGTTTTACCAGTGAGCTGTGGTTTCTCTCTGTGTTTGATTGCTTTTGTTTATTTGCCAACTCAGCATTGTCAAAGGCAATTGAGCATGTCATTCTCAAGCAATCTGCTATAGAAAAATCCTCTCTGGCATCTATGTGTGAATATGGGGAGGAAGTCTCTAAGCAATGGGATTATTGTTTTAATATTGATAGGATGACTATATTTAAAGCTAGACAAGGAGCTATTGTACTTGGGTTTTGCTCCCTCTGTCCTGCCTTTCCTCTTTCCTGCATCTTACAGGCATAGGAGGTTGTCTTGTACTAAGTGAGATACATAGGTCTATGTATTCTACTACTGCCAATAAAAATTGGTAGTGACTCTTCAAAATTTCAAGCAAGATTGTTTCCCATCTTTACCTGGAAATGGCAGAGATTGAACCTGAGACATTCTGCATGCAAAAAGGCCCCTCCCCAAGACATTTCCCCTACATCTGAAGGAACATTCACAGTCGGCCCTGAGTTTTCCCACAGTGCCGCCTCTTCCTTTGTGGGAAGGCTGAGAAAGGGAGATGAGCTGCTGCTGCTGCTGCTGCTGCCGCCATAGTCCTTTGGGGGTTTGCTCCCCTTCCCTGCTGCTTTCTCTCACAGCTTGGATGCATATGGAGGCACCAGATAAAGCAGAGGAAAGGAGCCCAGGAGGATGGCCAGGACAGGTGGTGTGGGGACCATGGGGAAGATACCTCTCTTTTTCTGCTGGGCACTGATATGATCCCCAGGGGGCTCACTGACCCTCCCTGCCTTCTCCCCCACCCACCCGCCTGTTTGCCATCCTGCCTCTTCCCTCACCCCTTGTTCACCCCCTGCCTCTTCCCCCATTTGCTCCCTCATTCACCTCATTTCTCCTTTAGCAGTAGCAAACAACTCCTCTTGGGATACAGAGGCAGAGGGCAGGTGGGGGAAGAAGGCAGAGGGTGAATGGACAGAAGTAGGGGGTGAGCACGCTAGTAAAGAAAGAGACAGAGAGGGCGAGGGAGCCCATCCCTGGAGACCGTGGTGGCGGTGGCAGTGGTACCCTGCAGAGGAAGGAGAAAAGGGGCTTCATTCCCCACATGCCCCTGCATGGCCTGGCCCCAACCACTCTTCTTGACTCCTTCTCTCCATTGCACCTGCGACCTCCATGTGTATCCTGGCTACAGGAGAAAGAGGCAGGGATGGCAGGCAGGCTTGCTCTCCAGCCTCTCCTTCATGCATGAATTCATGCATTCCACACTGCTTTTTTCTCCCATAGCCAGTGCAACCTGGATGTTCCAAGTGCTTTCTCTTTCTCTCTCTCTCTCATTTGCTTTCATCCCTTCTTCACACTCCCTCTGGACAAACTCATGAGTAATCAAATCCATGGATGTTAAACCAATAAATGTGCAGAGCCAATTGTAGTTTGACTGGAATGTTGGCTTCTTTTGGTCCCTTCAGAATAATTTCCTGGACCTTGACATTGACATGCTTGAACTTCATTCTGAGTTACTCAGAACTGACACTCTTTGTTTATTAAGCAATTAAACAACCTTTACATGCTAGTTCTCATTTCTCCCAAAGTTCTAAAGATGAAGAACAGATGGATCTAATTTAATGTTGGTGAATTTGGTCCTTTTGTTCTACTTGTGGGATTTGTGGTTGTCTTTCTAGCATTGTCTGTGTAACCAGGATATCTCAGTCTTAGGGAGGGGCCGATTTATGTGGAATGCATGAATTGAAAGTATACTTAATTTGGCATATCTTTTCCCCATGGTCTTTAGCTTGTAATAGAGTAAATACTCATATTTATTTATTTATTATGGGAAGGGATGGTAATTCAGTGTTGAACAGGCTTTGTATGCAGACATTTTCATGTGCAATCCCTGGTGTCTTCAGATAATGTACTCAGAGATATTCTAGTCTGAAACCCTGAAGAGCTGCTGTCAATCAATGCAGACTATACTGAATTAGATGCACTGAAGGTCTGACTCAGTATGAGGCACTTTCCTATCCTCCACCATAGCTTTATTATTCTGACTGTACACAGATCAAGATTCTCTTGATTTGAACACAGTTGCCTGTGCATGGAAGGATTGTTCCAGAGCCCAGTGGAATGATCTCTGACAAGCAGAAAATGTTAATAGAGACCACAAATGTACTTAATGTATCGTGATTTGTTCAGACAAATTTGGCTTTTCCCAGAGCAGAAGTTGTTTCAGTAACAACATTAAGAATAATCATAAAGCTTTGCTTTTGCAGATATGTTTAAAAAAAGGTTTTTAACCTGATTTGTTTTGAACATTGGATAGCAGCACTGTTGTGCTCTACTGACACACATTCATGGGTATTTTCTGCCAAAAATGTCAAAAGGAATTAATAAAAATACAATATCATTTTACTATATTGACTTTTATTTACTTATTTCATGTAGCAAACAAAGAGTTATACTGTGGACTTGCGTGCCAAGCCAGAGTACCATAAATTCCTCATTGGGAAAGGTGGTGGTAACATTCGCAAGGTGCGTGATAATACTGGTGCCCGGATTATCTTCCCCACCTCAGAGGACAAAGATCAAGAGTTGATTACTATCATGGGAACAGAGGAAGCTGTCAAGGAGGCCCAGAAGGAACTGGAGGTCCTCATTAAAAACCTGGTAAGGATAGGACCTTTCATTTATCACATAAGAAATTATTTTTTTGCTGTTGACATCAGTGTAATGAATATCATTGTACCACAGAATTCCATCTAATGATTTGTCTTGTGTGTTCACAGGACAATGTAGTTGAAGATTCCATGATTGTGGACCCCAAGCATCACCGGCACTTTGTCATCCGGAAAGGCCAAGTACTACGAACCATCGCTGATGAGTATGGGGGTGTGATGGTCAGTTTTCCACGTCCTGGTACACAGAGCGATAAGGTCACCCTTAAAGGAGCAAAGGACTGTGTTGAAGCTGCAAAGAAACGCATCCTTGAGATTATTGATGACCTGGTGAGTTTTCATCCTAGATGGTTTCTCTTCTCTGTGGTGACTGTTTTCTTGCCTACCATTCTTGTACACACAGCCATAACATTTTTGGTGTGTCAAATTACTGTATATACTCAACTATAAGTTGACCCCATATATAAATCGAGTGCAGTTTTTGGGGCCAAAATTAAGGATTTTGATATGAGCATGGATAAGCCGAAGGTAAAACTTAAGGGCATGTAACAAAGGATGTAAAGGACGAAGCAAAGGATAACAAGGCCAAAGAACTTGCAAAATACCAGGAGGTATAACTGTCTAATAAGAGTGAAAGTACATTGACTCATGGATAAGTTGACTTAGGTTTTTTGGATTAATGTTTTGACTAAAATTTCTAGATTTATACATGAGTATATACACTATGTACTCAAAAACCAGACAAAACAAGCCCCTTGGTGTGTTTCACACTTCATGTAGGAATTCTTAATTTCTAATGGCAGCCAAACTAGAAGAGATTTGTTAGAACAGTTTGGCTGTGAAGTGCAAGAGCCTGTCCTGCTTGGGACTGGAGTTGAGGTAAATTTGCCATGTATTTCTTAGGTTTGGAAAAGCTTTCTTCCATTACATGTAGATTACAACCTAGAAATTTATTTATTTTTTAATTTTGGAAGGAGCTTGGCTTTTCATTTATAGTTTTGGTATTGTTCAGTCTGATTTCTGTTTATAATATGGGTGCAAATCATGTGGCCCTCCAGATGTTGTTGAACTGCAAGTCCCAGCTTCCCTAGCCAGCATAATCGGTAGTTAGATGATCAGTTGCAGTCCAATAACCTCTAGATGGCTGCAAAATTTCTCCCGTTTGCTGTACCTTTTTAAGATACATCCTTCCTTATCTTATTCAGATCTTTAGGGTATTGTTCAGAGACACTTTTCAGAAGCACATGCTCTTTTTCATATAGCAAGAGCCTTGGATAATCCTGGAGGTTCCTGATACTCCCCAGCCTATTTGGTGACCAATTCATAGAGACTTTCTGTCTACATGATTCCAAGTCTTGGAACTCAAGTAGTTACATTATAATAAAAATGCCCTTCACTTTTTGCTTCTTGATTATTATTATTATTATTATTATTATTATTAACCTTTATTTATATAGCGCTGTAGGTTTACACAGTGCTGTACATATAAACTTATAATTATTAACCTTTATTTATATAGCGCTGTAAATTTACACAGTGCTGTACATACAATCTTAAATTAGACAGATTAGACTGTTAATCCTTATTGAAAGTGATATTCGACATTCCAAACAAACTTGATGTCTATTAAAGTATACCAAAAATATGAAGGGTTTTATTGTGTCAGATTAGACTTCCTTATACAAACTGGATGACTCAGGTTTTTATATCAAAGCACAACATGTGTGAGAGAGAATAAATAATTGGCCCAAGAGATTTTGTCTGAATTTTTTGCATCACTATATGCATTACTGGGATTCCCCTGTGTTGCAAAATGCCTTTAGTATATGAGGTTTTCAGAGGGAGAAATTGTTTTGGGGATCACACATAAAAAATCTCCCTTCTCTTACATTTGTAGGAAGCTCAGGTGACAATAGAATGCACCATTCCTCAGAAGTACCACCGCTCTATAATGGGGCCCAAAGGTTCCAGGATTCAACAGATCACTCGTGATCATGGTGTTCAGATCAAATTTCCAGATCGGGAGGAAAACACTGGTATGAGATCTTTCTAGTCTGTCTATGGAAACGGGTGCCCTGAGAGGGAGAAACTCAAAACTGCAATATTTGTTGAGATGATTTTTGAGTTGTGCAATATGTAATTGTATGAGAAGGAAAGTCTCTGCAGTGACATTTCTTTCCAAATTTTTAGCAATATAATTTCCATTTCATTTTGATCAGTCTAAAGTGAGCAAAATATGGTTTTTAAATGGGCTTAAGAGCAGCACATCCAAAGCTGGTTAATCAGCTACCCAGTACTAGGTAAAAATGAAGATGTGTCAGATCCACATAGCTTCTTTACCTCGTCAAATATTTGTATCCAAACACATGTTGAAAACTGATTATTTAATGGGTAACTCTTTTTAGTTCTTGAATATCACTTAGATTGTTACTGCTGAAGCCTACTTACTGTTTATGCATGACATGATTTGGTGGCCCAGATATCATTTTGGGAAACCAAAGGGACTTGGGTGCAGCATGGAAGTTGTCTGTTGTGTTTTTAATAGGGGATAATAATGGAGTACATTCAAAACATGGCTTTGCAATCATATACTGGAGACTGGAATTTTACAGTCTGCGCTTTCATGTAGCATTCATGTACTGCAAGTTCCAAGTAGTTGAGAGTCTCAGGGCTAGCCATGTGCACACTTATTTCATTTCATTTCTGTAACCACAGCTCCTTCTGCTGAGGTGGTAGCCCAGGAGAATGGCAAGGAAAGCAGTGAAGGGAAAGAATATAAAGAAGGTGATCCTGGCTCTCCAAAAAAATGTGACACCATCATCATCTCTGGTCGTCGAGAGAAATGTGAGGCAGCAAAAGAGGCCTTACATGTAAGTAAGATTGATGCTGGGTATGTTTAGAATCTTAGGGTGCTATCCATGTACTGGAAAATGTTACTTGCTTTGTTTATTGGACAGTGTAGCAAAAAAGAAACAGAATGTGAGGTTGCGTAGAAGTAGTGTGATGAAAATAGTGATCCCTTGGGGTAATGAGATCTAGGAAGTGTATTATGTAATATGTGCACATACTGTTTTCCTGGCACTTGCAGTTTGTTAGCTTCCCATTTGACTAGGGATGAGAATTTATTCACAATTTATTTGATGCACTTCAGATCAAGTGAAACTGCAATTTGATGTTTACAGACTGATTACTCTGGATACAAGTTCCGTGTTTTATGTAACTTTCACACATTAATTTAAGGCACTGGTTCCAGTGACCATTGAAGTGGAAGTTCCTTTTGACCTTCATCGTTTCATCATTGGTCAGAAAGGTGTTGGAATCCGGAAAATGATGGATGAGTTTGAGGTGAGCAGACAACTGGTGGCTTGTTTTTCTCTAGACTTTGGAGACCTCATGAATTGTTCATTTTTGTTCTATTTTGAGGGAAATTGAGATTTGCCAGTAGATGCCTGGCTTATGAATTAACTGAGAGCCAGAAGAGAACTGCTACTCTTCCCAGTTATCCAGAACCAAGCAAAACAGTTGAAAGAATATACAGAAAAACAATTTCTTGCCATGTGGTTGCAAATCTGTCAATTGGGCAGTAACATTCTTCAATATACAGTGCGCCCTTGCCTTATGTGAGGGATTCGTTCCTGACACCCCCCCCCCCCCCCACGTAAGGCAAATGCCACTTATGCTTGAGACCTATTGAAAACAATGGGCACCATGGGTGCATACACCATTGCCTGCTCCGTCATGCGGCTTTCAGTATAACCTGAAAGCCGTGTATGACGTGGGCGCACTGTAGTTCATTTTCTTTCCTTTCTTTTTTTTAATTGCAGATGCAGTAGACTTTTTAAATTTAACTTTATTGTTAAAAACAACATGTAACAAATTGGCAAACAAGATAAATAAGTTTCATATGTATAAATTATAACAAATAACTTCCTATCAAGAACTTCAAACCTTGTAAAATCTAATAACATAAAATACTCCCCACTGTCTTGTGACAGTGTAAGAATAACACTTGTAACTTGTAAGAATAACATATACCTTTGAATAAATTACCGTCCTTTCTTAACCAGAAATAAACCAAAAATATTATACATTTATATCAGGCCAATAGTCCATTTTCCTCCCCAGGTATTTTTAAAGTATTTGATAAAAGGATACTGGTCTCTTTTAAATGCTTCCATGTCTGTTTTTTGTATTAATTGTGTTAGTTTATCCGATTGCATAAAGTCGTAAGTTTTAAGTAACCATTCTTTTATTTCTGGAATTTCTTTTCCTTTCCATTTTGCTGCATATGTATTACGTGGGGCTGATGTTAAATAAAAGATAAGTCTCCCATGTTTTTCTTCTAGTGATTTCTTTTCATTTATGCATAATAGATATCTTTTGGGGTCAAAATGGAAAGGTGACTCTAGAATAGGCTCTAGGATATTATGAATGTTCTTTCAATGTTTAGCATGCACTGTAGTTCATTTTCTATCATATTTTGTGTTGTGGAGGAGTAGGTAATGTAAATATAGTCATGATATTTTAGGTTAATTTGTTTTGTTTTCTTAAACACATGGGAGAACCAGTTCTTTGAAGTAATGGAGACAGTGAATGCTGTAGTTGACTTTAAAATCTGGCAAATTGGCGAATCTTAAAGTCATGGTCTAAATATAACATTGTATGTACAGCACTGTGTAAATTTACAGCGCTATATAATTAAAGGTTAGGTTGCTCGCTTGGATTTTTTTTAGGTCAATATCCAAGTCCCTGCTCCAGAGCTACAATCTGACATCATCTCTATAAGTGGGCTTGCTGCTAATCTTGACCGGGCCAAGGCCAGACTTCTAGAGAGAGTGAAGGAGCTGCAAGCTGAACAAGAAGACCGGGTATGTATTGTGTTGGCACCACGATGAATTTTGACATCCTTCCCCAGCTGCAGTGTTTTATGAAAACAACAAAATTCAAGGATAAAATAAAACTTTAATTAAGGATGCTGCCAGATGAAAAGGCTCTAGGATCTTAGCAGCAGGTTTAAGTGGGCAGTGCAGGCAGTGTTTTAGGCCCTGATGATGGAGAATAAAGTGGAGATTCTGAACAGGTAAACAATTTGTGCCCTATAAACTTTGTCTTAACATCAGAACAGGAAATTTTACCCTCGATCAAAATCCCTTATGTTGTGTAAGAGGATACAAAGTGCAGCTCTATGAGTGGTAGAAATAAGTGTTTTAGAATGTTTGTATACTGCCGTTTAAGGCAGTGCTTTGTCAAGATAATTTACAGGATAAATTATAAACAACAGAATAGAAAACCATTAACTGTAGGAAACATACAGTGTTTTCAAAGTAATAGTAAAACTATTATACAGTGGTCCCCCGGGTTACGAAGGTAATCCGTTCTGGATTACCTTTCGTAACCCGGAAGCTTTCGTTTCCCAGGGGACCGCTTTTTTCAATGGACCACACGGCCATTTAAAGGGGCCACGCGGCTTTTTTCGTTTCGTATCCCGGGGGATATTTCATATCCCGGGGGATACATTGCCGGTCCGCCGCCTTTCGGATCCCGGGGTTTTCGTAACCCGGGGGATTCGTAAGGCGGGGGACCACTGTAATAGGAAAACTATTTATTATCTCTTCCATGTCAGCATTCTTTGAAATGCCAGCCACAGATGCTGGCAAAACGTCAGGAGTAAACTCTTCTAGAACATGGCCACATAGCCTGAAAAACCCACAAAAAAACTAATAGTAAAATTGTTTTTCAAAAACCTGTTTATAAACTAAATATTAGTATTTATTCATTTAAAAGCAAAGTAAACATCCAGGTCTCTTTAAGCTTGTTGTTCAAAAATAGCCAATGAGGGAGTGAATTCTAAAACTACATATGCTAAAACATTCCATAGAGATGGGGCTACCACAGAAAAGGCCCTTTGTCTTGTGGCACCCGAGCAGGGCTTCATAGCTAAGGTTAGCAGGTTCATTTAGGTCGAGATGGTCCTTCAGAGATGAATCATCTGAGAATTCACCTTTTAGATACCTGGAATTGATTTTTGTCAACATAAATTCTTATCAGAGGCAGTGGTTGTGTAGATCATTAAACACATTCCTCTTGGTGATTCTAGGCTTTGCGGAACTTTAAGTTGACCGTTACTGTGGATCCCAGACACCACCCAAAAATCATTGGCAGGAAAGGGACTGTAATCACTCAGATTCGCACTGAGCATGATGTGACCATACAGTTTCCTGACAAGGACGATGAATCCCAGGTGAGGGACTGTTGGAGGGTGGTTGTGTAGTGGCATGTTATCCGCACAATGGAAAATGCCTTCTCTTAGAGCGGCATAGAAATAAATCAGTGCCGTCTGCTGTTTCTCTTGCTGCCTCCTCTGTCAGTCACCATTATTTATCAAAGAGCGATGTGTTCTGACTTTGAGAAACTTGGCCCTAATTAACCAGACTTCCTGTTCAGGCCCAGGATCAGATCACCATCACAGGCTATGAGAAGAATGCTGAATCTGCCCGAGATGCCATCATGAAGATTGTTGGTGAACTTGAGCAGATGGTCTCTGAAGACATCACTCTGGATCATCGTGTTCATGCTCGCATTATTGGAGCACGTGGGAAAACCATCCGCAGAATCATGGATGAATTTAAGGTAAGTGAAAAGTGAAATGTATATACTGTCTGGTAAATAATGGAAGCTGGATGCATTCATTTTTATGACACCAGTAATGTGGGTTTTGCTTTATTTAAATGAAAGCATGCAAGAAACCCTAGCCCTGGGCTGGTTGTGCAAAGAGTGGGAAAAAAGAAAGGACTGAGATATATTTGTGATCCTAGAAAGAAGAGAAACATACTGTCTTTCCATCCTTACCTTCAGTACCTGATGATTCAACTTAATCACTCAGTGTAGACCAAGGTTTCTGCTTGATTCTTACACAGTAAATAGGATGCTACTTGGTTAGTTGACTTAGGTGTCTGCAAGTATGAACAGGCCTTCCTTTATATGGGAACCAAGCCAAATCAAACCACACTGGAAATGTAAAATGGAAACGAAACAAGCAAAGATCTCTCTGCCACCAGCTCTGAAATTTTCCTGAAACTTACCGTTCCAGGTGGATATCCGTTTCCCCCAGAGTGGAGCTGCTGATCCAAACTGCGTAACTGTGACTGGACTTCCTGACAATGTGGATGAAGCCATTGACCATATCCTGAACCTGGAAGAAGAATATGTGAGTGTCAAGCTTAGTGTGGCTTAATATCCTCACAGAGGTTGGGTTCCCTAAGTACAAAAATATAAATAGTATGGAAGCAATAAAAGCAAGGAGAAGAATGCAAGAGAGTAATGAAGGATGGTAAGAAAAAGGAACAAGAGTTCCAAGAACTCTAAATGATATTATTACAAAGTCCTGTCATCTGAATTTAGTACGTACAGGTTGTCTCCCTTATCTGAAATGCTTAGGACCAGACTAGTTTTGAATTTTGGAGCTCTTGGGATTGGAATATTTGTTTATGCATAATGAACTGTCTTGGAGATGGAACCCAAGTCTAAACATGAGATTCATTTATGGTTTTGTTTTGTTTTTGTTTTTGCTTTGGTGTACACCCTAAACATATAGCTTGAAGGTAATTTTATACATTATTTTTTTTAAAAAAATTGAACATGAAACAAAGTTTGTGTACATTGATTGATTGATCAAAAAGCAAAGATGTCATTATCTCAGCCATCTATGAACACAATTTTGGATTTTGGAATATTTTGAATTTCAGAATTCTGGTTAAGGGAAACTCAGCCTGTATTAGCAAGCCATAGGTATTGTGTGCGTAGCTTGGTGTGCCAATCCCAAGATTTTTTGAGAGGTGTCCATCCTCACAAAATAATGACAGGGGACATTTAAATTTCTCAAGGTAGAGAGCTCAACCAGTACAGATCAGAGCTTCCATCCAACCACCAGGCATGACCATATCATGTGAAGTCATGAGACACCCACAGTCCAAGACTACCAAACTGCAGAGGCATTCAGCACTCTTCATACAATTTTTTCTGAATTAGCCTTAATTTTACATTGGATGATGCAAGATGCACAGAGGTCAGCTTCTCTGTCCAGTGAGGGTTGGAAATAGAATGCTTCAACTGTCTCTTCCATTCCTTCCTACTCTGGCTATGAGTATCCTAAAAGATTCAGTTCCACGTCCCCACCTTGTTGGAGACTAAGATAAGATGATTGTGCTGAGATACGCATCACTAACTGGTTTATATTTTTCTGTGTTGCAGCTGGCTGATGTAGTAGACAACGAAGCTATGCAAGTCTACATGAAACCATCAGCTCACGAGGAAACTAAGGCTGCATCAAAGGGATTTGTGGTGAGAGATGCCCCTTGGACAGCAGGCAACACTGAGAAGGTATATCTGGGTTTCTGAACCTACTTAAACCAAAGCAGGTTGGCATCAGCCTGGGGATTAGACATGCTCTTGGGATGTGCCCATCTAAACAAACAAGGACAGGGAGTTTTAGGCATTCCCTTCTTGCCCACTGAGATTTGGGTGTCACTGCAAGTTGACGTCTGCACTCCACAATAGCAATAGTAAAATAGTGAGTGAACTACTACTGTGAATTATTTATATGTTTGTGGAGAGATAACAAATTGATTTCTAGAGATAGTACATTCCTCTTTGTATATATGTTTGCTGATGTTGTATGTAGGTTTTGTGTCAAGTTTGGCTTTTTGTTTTCCTGCAGGCCCCTGATATGAGCAGTTCTGAAGATTTTCCAAGCTTTGGAGCTCAGGTGGCTCCCAAGACTCTACCTTGGGGTCCCAAGCGGTAATCACTTGGAAACAGCAATCTTGTCCAGCCACCTGCCACAAGGTTTCCTTTCTGAATTCTGACCTCATGGCTGGATCTAGTGCAGATTGCCCTTGGGGGTCTCTTAATGAAACTAGAGTGCTACCCTTCTTGAGGTTCTCTACTGTTCCTGTGCTTAGGCCTCACTTTGCTTCAGTTTGACTTTTTTCTTTCTCCTTTCCCCTGGAAGAAACTTTCATTGTGGTTTCTACCTGAAATACATACATTTGTTTTTTCTGTTCCAAATTTCAATTTATCACTTGACGTTGGCCATGGTGTTGTAACCAAACCTCCCCATGTACATCTTACAAAGCACTCTAGCCTCCATTAGGAGATCTCCTCACTGCAGCTAGGAATCTACTTCCTGTCTCTCAACCTCAGGAAACACATTTCCTTGACTTTCTACAAAGCCAAAATATTTGCTCTTTTCCCCTCCTTTCCTGTTTCTCCAAGGCCTTACCTTTATAGAGTGCAATCATTTTTCTCCCTTTCAACTGCCACCTGCCCTCCCTCCATGTGAAATCTAATACTGCTATTGGAGGGGAGATGAAATTGGCCAGAATGGATGGGTAGAGAGAGAATTTTAACCCAGTAGTTGGAGGTCCCAGAAATCACTGACAGGGCCATGGCTGCACTAGTCTGCAGCACCATGTACCAAAATTCTTCCCTCATCAGTGTGAGTGTCGAATTGGAGCTCATCACCAGTGTTCTCCCATATCACTTTTTTGTTCTTCCTTCCCAACAGTAGTATGGCTGAGTTCAGCCAGAAAGCTGACAGTATTATGGGGTCTCACAGAACTTGGTTCAACCAAAAGTGCCATGGTAGCTGCAGATGGTGGGTGATTAACTTAGTGATAAGAGGGCACAGTGCCCGCCCCAGCTTGATTGTGATGGCATTTAAGTACCAGGGTTAGGGTGTGTCTTTTGCTTTTTACTATTGCCTTCTTTCTACCTCAAGCCAGTATGACAGTGGCCTGCTTCTTCAGACAGCCCCTCTTGCTTCCTGTTATCATGAATATTGTTCCTCTCCAAGAAGAGGAATGTATGTGTGGCTTTAGACAGGATCTAGGGTATCAAATATCCCCTCCAACAAAGATGGTCTTAATCACTGTCACATGATTTGACCTGTAGTCTTATGTGACAAAGGTTAGGCCTCGGAGGGAGGCAGGCAAGGAGTGGCTCTCATTTAAATGGAAGAAGCTGATTGCAGTTCAGTCTTAAAAATGAAGCCTCTCTTGGAGGGAGGAGAGAAGACTTAGTTCAGGAATGGGGAACCTTTGGCCCTCCTGATGTTTTGAACTTTCAGCTCTCAAAAATCCCAGCCAGCTTGATCTATGGTAAAAAATAAAATAAAATGGGAGTTGTAGTCCAAAATAAGGCAGGTTGAAGGTTCCTCAACTTGTGATTTACTACATTCTGTAAAAGCCTTCTTGTAGTGTAACAGCAAGTGTCTTGTCCTGTTGTCTTGGCAGCAGTAGTTGCTGCATTCTAGCTGCTGCCATAAAACCAATACAAGGTTACTTGTATTTTAAAGCTGCTCTTCCAGCCATTACATGGTTATCTATCTTTTCTGCTGAAGGTGCTGGCTTTGGTGCCAACTCTGCTCTGTCTACCCCTTCCTCTCCCTCTCCCAAGAGCTTTTCTGAGCCATTAGCTAGCATCCTAGCCCCAGGGTCACTTATGTCCCACAGTGCATACTGGGGAAAGGTCTGCAAAGCTCTTGTCTTTCTAGAGCACTCACTTGCCTGACAGGAAGGAAAAGCCTCTCGTTTCAAGTGAGTCTGAGTGAAGGGGAAGAAATCATTTCTCTAGGTAATTCCACATAGGGCCAGGATGAGCCCTATCACCACCTGAGCAAGAGAATGAAACAGGGTAGTAGTGTGCAATGTCTTGCCAGTGGTACCTGGTGTCTGAATGTCACACATCATTTGCACGTGTGTTTTAGGCTTGAACTGCCGTTGAGCATGGCTCAAACCCTGCCATTTGTTCAAACTGTTGAGAGTATTCCCTCCCCCTCTGTCCCCCATAGTGTGCAGCAGATGCTCTGTGGAGGTGTGCTCCATGTCCTCTTAATGTCTTCCATATTATGTTTCCATGGCAATGATCCCTTGGCCTTAACTTTGGAATTTGGAGATTATATGCAAAACATGTATAAAGGCTCATGAGTATGGATGACACTGGAATTTTATAAATTCTCAAAAATAAAATCTGAAACAGCTTTGAGTCGTTTCTCTTTATTTTCTGTATGCTTTATTTTTTGTAAAAAAAATCAATACATTTCAAGATTCCTACTTTCTAATGAAATTGAGCTATTAATTCTGATGTTTCTAAGTTCTTTCCAAGCAACTTATACCTTACTTCAGCAGTTCAAATCGAATGATTAACAGGCTCTGTCCATTTGTGGTGGTGGTGGTGGTGGGGTATTCTTCAGGCATGATTAAGATCTGTGTGACGTGGGCCACATTACTAACAAACTCCAGATGGATGCACTAAACATAATTACAGTCCTGTATTGTTTTTGTAGGGGGAAGGGAAGAACAGGTACCTTATGTAGCTGAGCACAAGCCATCTCACAGTTGCCCTCTTCTTAGTCAGTAATCTATATTAAGATTATTCTCACATGTTAAGAGGACTACATAATAATCTACTCTTAGTTCAGCTCCAAATGTGGTAGGGTTGTGATAGCAGCTCTCACTCTTTGGAAAAGTCTTGCCCAGTGTTTCACAGGATTCTCTTCCCCCCCCCCCCCCCCCACTACAACAAATATTGAAGAGCATAGCCCTAATCCATACTTTCTGATAGACTTAGCTATGGAAGCACCTCTTCACTGGGAAAGAGTGAGGGAAACACTAAAATCTCTTCACTTAGAACAGCAATTGAAAAGTTGACTGCTGGGCTGGTTGGTTTAATCTGCTGTCACAGTCTGATTTGTACTTCCACTACCCCACAACTTTTCTTCACAAAGACTTTTTGGCAGCTGCATTGACAGGAAGAGAGATAAAAATCCCAAGGCCTTAAAATGTTTTCAGTATAGTTCCACAGTATGGGAAATAGAACATAATAAACTGGGATGCTGCTTTTTCTTCCACCAATGAAGCCTTCTTCTTCAAACACTTCACAAACTGGCCTGGAGGAAATATAGTCACCTTATTTGGTTCTTGAGGCTTCCACTATGACGCCTTTTCTGCCAGAGGGGTTGGATTTCTCACATCTATCACCTCAATGAGGGCCTGTTCCAAGAGAATGATTGAAGTTTAGACATGTAAGAGGCTTTTGCCATTCATACCACCTGGACATTTATGACAAATCTGTATTACAGTGTGGTGAAACTGGGAAGTTGAATAGTATGATGCCATCACATCTGTTACTGTTAGTTTTAACTAATGGAATTGGAAGCGGGGAGGGGGATCACAGACATTTGGATCATCCTCCACTAGGTGTTGTGACAGCTAGGTTGCATCCAGGACTGTCCCTGGGTGTGAGGGGTCATGCAATAGTTGATTTTCATTTTGAAAATTCTTATTTGAATTTTAACACTGGTACCAAAAATGTCCTTTACTTGAAGTTATAGGAAGAGATATCAAACTCTTAGCTACAATGTCATAGCTATGTTTTAACTCCTCAATCAGCCATCTGGAAAGATGGAGGTCTTTGGTGCTGCTAAATGGTTCTGCAGGATGACATGGCCAGCCCTCATCCCACCAATGAATGATGCTTTTGATGAAGGGTTGGGAAAGGTCCCTGCTTCTGCTTCTTGCTGTGTTGCTCGCTGGTGGGAGGGACTGGTCACAACATACTGGAGCACCCCACTCAGGAGCAGCACAGATTTCAAATGCTCTTCATGTCTGACTGGGTTTAAGGTGGGTCTTTAGGTTCACTGCAGTGCAAAGGTTGCAAATGAGAAAATGAAGCACTTGAGATGTCCTAATTCTACCTTATAACATATGTGACTAACAGGATGGTGGCCTCTATTTGTCCTTTCCCAATTAGTAAGTCAAAACATCAATTGACTGATAAGCAATTCAAACATGGAACCGTAGCACTACGAGGAGTTATCTCATGCAGAATGTGGGAAATCGCTGGTTAACACACATGCATAAAGAGCATTAGAGAAGCCTTATGTCAACATAGATACTGGGGCATAGACTAGTTACAGACCCTATAATTAATTTATTCAGCAGCATTCCAGGAAAGAATACTTCTATTCTTGTTTCAATAATTTTCCAGAAATTGCCCCCATTTCCTATGTATCAAAAAAAAGTGCTTTAAACTGCTCTTTTAACCTAACATTCCAAGTTCTTGGTGCTTACCAGATCCTCTCAAAAGTACCTCCAAGATAAATAATTTAAGAGGGAAGTTATAAGAAAATTGTATATATAGTGTGGTGCAATATCAAATGAGATAGAACAAGGCAGTTGAGTAAGAAGAATATGATTAAAATAGAAATTCTGTTTTTTTCTGTCTGAACATTAAGATTTTCTTCATCATATTCCATAATTCATTGTGTGGCTGTAATTACATCAGTTCCCTGAAGACCAATGGAAGAAAACTCAGGTGTCAAATCAAAAATAGGCGACTAAAGCACACCAGTGTACTTAGCATGTTGCAGCCTTAATCTGCACCTGTAGATTAAATAGGCACAGAAATGAATTCTTTTTGCCCAGGCTGTCAAGCTCTTCACACAGGGGAGGAAAACAGGGCTAAGTATTCCTGTCATTGCTACTTCACCTGGGTGTTTACAAAGAACTGTCCCCACTCCCCATGAAGCCAGATAAATATAGATTAGTAATTGTAAAAATAAGGAACAATGTTGTTGTTAGGCAGGCATCTGTGGTCATACTTGAAAAAGAAAAGCAGGGATATATATGAATTGTTTACCTTATTTTCAGCCAGAGCTTGTTTTGCTAGATATTGTTCTCGCTTCACTTTTATTTCCACCACTTCTGGGATGTCAGGCACCATCATATCTATCATGCGTGCAATGAAGAAAACCACATGCTGGGAGAAAAAGAAAAAAGAGTGACAATGTTTTGCTTTACCCTGACTCATAGCAGGCCAGTGCAGGACCATGCAACTTGGTTGTGAGAATGCAAATGGGGGGCGCAGAAAGATGCTCTATGTACTACCTCCCATTGATGATGATAACAAAATACCCAGTAGAAAGATGGGTAGGTTTATCTGACCAACTCAGGACTTCAAAGTACCAAAAGATAGGACTCCATGCATCAAATATAGTTCAGCCTATTCTATTCCAACATAACATCTTTGAATTTCTTAGCCCTTGTGAGCATGTGTGGTTGCGTGTGGTGTATTATTGTTGGCTTTCCCCTTTCAAAATAAAACTCATTAGAAACCTGCCTCTGGAATTCTTTGTGTCTCTTGACTTGATATACATAGGGACTGGGTCCTTGGCTAAGTAACCTGGCCATTAAGCTTTGCTCCCTTTGAGCTAATACATAATTCCCCAAAGCTCACATTGGTATTTGAGTCTCTTTTTTGGACAGGTGTCCATCCCAGGGTTACATAATGTGTGAGGTGTTTAAAAACTGTAATAGTTTAATTTTATTTTAATGCTCTGTTTTTAATTGTACTGTTATTTTAAGCTGTGAGCTGTGTTGAATCCTAATTTTGGGAGAAAACAGGATATAAATATAATAAAATAATAATAATATTGTCCAAAACAAATTCACCCTGCAAGGAAATGTGATCTTTAGCCAAAAATGGGGGGGGGGGGGGGAGACCGCCAACCCCATGGCTCTGTTCTTAAGAATCACTGGCTGAATAGGAACTTGCAAGAATCTCATTCGGTAGTCTTACTTACATGTATTCAGCTTCTTTATAGTTTATCCAAACTGGTTCTGCAATTGTTACTAAATTCATCATGTAGAGAGATCTTGTAGCACATTTGAGACTAACTAAAGGAAGAAGTTGGCACCATGAGCTTTTGTAGACTTAAGTCTACTTCCTCGGATACATTTGGACGTCAACTTAAGTCTAGGAAACTCATGTTGCCAACTTCTTTCTTTAGTTAGTCTCACAGATGCTACAAGATCTCTCTACATACTGATTCTGCAGACTAAAATGGCTATATCTTTGAATTCTACCACAATGCTAAATTCATGTCACACATACCAACACACCCATTCCTGGCATTAGTGCAATGGCATTGTAAAAGAAAGTCTTCACAATTCTAACTGGCTACATTGTTACTAGACTAATATCATATCATATTTGGTTACATCGAGGAGAGAGCGCATAACACCTGTGCTTAAGTCTCTCCACTGGCTGCCAATTAGTTTCCAGGTGCAGTATAAAGTGTTGGTTTTAACCTTTAAAGCCCTACATGGCTTGGGTCCATTTTATCTTAGGGACCGCCTCTCCCCGTATGATCCCCCCCCCCGCACACTCCGGTCCTCTGGGAGGAATCTGCTGCAGCCTATGAAAACTAGGTTGGCACAGACCTCCCAGAGGACGTTCTCCGCTGCTGCTCCCAGGCTATGGAATGGCCTGCCAGATGAGATGTGTCTTATTACATCCCTCAGTTGCTTTTAAAAAGCTATAAAGACGCAGCTCTTCCGGCAGGCCTTCCCAGAAACCCCTTAATTCCCGGCTCTTGAATTGGGATATGTTTTCCCCCACCAGCTCCTGATACTTTGACCTATGATGCCACAGTTTATACTGCCCACGGAATGCTTAGTTTGTTTCTGATATTGCCTATGTTTTAACTGTCTTTCTGGTTTTAACTTGCTGCTAGTTTAATCTAATTTTAAGGGGTGGGAGGTTGGGTACTGGGTTATTGGAATTGTTTTATTCTGTTAATTTGTATCTGCTGTAACCTGCTCTGATTGTCTTGACAGAGGAGTGGGCTATAAATATTATTATTATTATTATTATTATTATTATTATTATTACATGACGGCACTTGGATTAGTTGGTATAAATTAGCAAATGAAAATGTCATGTACTACAAAGTAAGGGTGTTTTAAATGAATGAAAAAGCTTGATACAAGTGAGACAGCAAGCAACAGTGATGCAATAAAAAGATGAGTTCAGTGTTCTTTCAAAACCAGTAAGCACTCCTTTCACACTTGCTTCCTAACACACATTACAGAGATGGAAAATTGGCTTTTCAGATGTTTTGAACGACAGTTAAGATAATGCTATGTCACTGGCCATGATGAGTGATGCTGATGGGAATAGTAGGCCAAAACATCTGGAAGACCAAAGGGCACTTATACCAGAAATGAAGTCTCAAGTAGGACTAAAATTTAACCATTTGGGTAGATGAAAATAGGGACTATGGAATGTAATGAATAGAGAGGAACAATGTAAAGACATTTTGAGGGAAATGTACCTCAAATACAATTATGAAACCAAGACGAATTGCCAGTAGATTCCAGTAGGCAAGTGAATATCTGCCACTTTCTTCTCGGTAGGCTCGGTATCTGGGAAGGGAAAATATGAGTTCTAGAAGTATGCTAAATAGCCATCAAGTGATAAGCACAGCAATCACATTTCCAGGACCCAAATTAAAATTTCCTGTTGAATAGTCATGTGAGTTTTTTTTTTTTTTTGCAGCAAAAGCAACTACATTAAAGACTTTACAGTGTCAGAGAACCACCATTTGTGGTGGTCTCTTTCCATGTCTTCCTATATGCCATCACTGAATTCCCTTTAGCTGAATTATCACAGACTACGGCTACATCCACACTACAGAATCCGCCCAGTTTGACCCGACTTTAACTGCCATGGCTCAATGCTATGGAATGCTGAGAACTGTAGTTTGTTGTGGCCCCAGAGCTCTCTGACAGAGGAAGTAAAATGTCTCACAAAACTATAATTCCCATAATTCCATAGCATTGGGTCATAGCAGTTAAAGTGGTGTCAAACTGGATTATTTCTGCAGTGTGGATGCAGCCTCAATAAATATGTTGCAATAATGTCATCTGTCTGCTTTCTTGTGAACACCTCAAGAAGCCAAAGATTTTAGTTTTCATGGCTCCAGTTCTAAGGCCCACTGAACATATTTGGGATTTGCCACAAAGTAAACATGCATAGCATGGGACAGCAGATGTCACTGTACTGTATTCAATTGCCACATCTAGAGTACAAATATCACTGTATTAAACTAAAGCTTTTTGGTGGATCATTAAAGCTTCAGTGGTTCATTAAACCACTTTGCCCACAAGGACTGGTTCCCATACTAGACAGACATACCCAGGAATCCAGTCATTAGGTGTGCCTTTCCATATGCAACAGTATCAGATTTTTCCTTAGACCAAAAACCAAACCTAAATTCCCACAGTATCTAATCTTGTGAGGAAATTTTTTTGTACCCCAAATACAATGATTATTTCCTGTAAGCTATTTTTTGAGACCCAGGTTCAACTGTGACTTTGAATCAACCATCCCAACATCCTGCAGCAGCCAGCCACCCAAAGAAAAGAGCAAGAAGTCCTACCTGCATGTGACATTGTACTCTGCAACATAAGATTTAGGGGCATAGGCCAAGGTGAAATCAATGTAGCCCTGCAGATTGCTGCTACTTGTGTATTGGTAATATAACCGAGGGAGAAAGTCAGATGTGAAGGCAATCAAGAAGGCCTGAAAGAAAGAGGAACTAATTTAATCTTTTTCCTGTGTTGTTTAGTGACACATTTGAATTTTGCTGTCTCGTTCCAACTGTTGGCACAGTAAACAAACTACACTTTGGCAGACATCATGCCTATGAGTCAGTTTATTCCATAAGATGAGAAACTTTCAGTCCTCCAGATGTTTTGGAATTGCATCTCCCAGCATTCTTCAAGAGCAACTCTTCACCCTAGAACTGCTGGAAGTTGCGGTTCAACATCCAAAAATGGAGGGCAGCACATTTCCCTGCTATACCAGATGAGATCACTGACCCATTTAGCACAACCTTGTCAATCCCAGACTTCTGGGATTTTTCTTTTTTTTTTTCTTTCTTTTTAAAGCAGAACCTTTTTTAAAACTAGAAAGGGGTATATTATCCAGAGCCAGGTGCAAAAAAGTGACTCAAGTAGATGGACAGATGCTAAAATTAAGAAACACTGTACTCAGTATCAAGAACAAGTGTCCAAATTCTCTTGCGCAAACATAACTCTTGATTTATACTTACTTGTATCCCACCTTCCTCCCAAAATTGGGACTCAAGGTGGCTTACCATTCAAAAAAGAACAATATAGCTAAAAACATACAAAAAGTGAACAATAAAATGGAATTAAACTATCGACACTATTAAAACAACTTAAATATACATTTTAAAAGATAAAATAATTTAAAAATAATATCGTACCTTTAGTCTGTCCTTTTAAAAGTTTCTGTTTAAAAAGCCTTTCAGAGTAATAAGTTTTTTAAAATTAAGTTGATAAATCATTTTTTGGTATTCTATTACTGTCTTCTCTTTTTTAAAAAAAAAAATTACAACTGACATGGACATTTTTTTTTTATGTCTGAAGGTAAGATACTGGTACTTAATCATTAATAATAAATATACCCAACAACAGTTTGAATGTCTATATAATATGGCAACAGCCATTTTGGGTGAAAGATTTTTGGAAGACACACTGTAGTCCAAAATAGCAGTGTTCCCAAGCTTTTCCTGACCTGCCTCAGAAAGGGAAACTGCAAGGTAAGTGCAGTCAGCTCTCCATAACCGCAGATTCTTTATCCATGAATTCAACTATTCATGGCTTGAAAATATTCCAAAAAAAAATATAAATTCCAAAAAGCAAACTCATTTTGCCATTTGAACCTTATACCATTTTATAATGACATTGTATTTAGTGGGACTTGAGCATCCATGGATTTTGGTATCCACAGGGGATCCTGGAACCAAACTCCTGCTGATACCAAAAGCCCACTGCAAACAAAATCAGTGTTGAGCATGCTTGGAGGCAAACAACAGTGCGGTCTAACTACAAACTCTCCAAAGTGGAGCAGTTGTTCCTGCTAAGGATTTCCAAAGTTCCAAATAGTCTACCATTTCCTTGTGAAGAAGCCCTTTCTTGATTGCTTAACCTCCTGCCCAGTCTAACTCACATTGCTAATGACTGCCAAGTGTGTGATGACCTCCAGAATATGGAACCAGATGCCAATGCCTTGGGCTCGTTCTGCCACCGGACGTCGGTATTCACAAACAAACTTCTGGGCATCCAAGCGAATCTCCACCCAATTGTTGAGCAAGGCAAAAAGTGGTGCCAGAGGGCAGGCAGCCACAAAGATGGTAATGAAGCCAAACTGCAGGACTGAAGGCGGAATAAGAAAATTATAACTACTAGATACTGAGGAAAGGCAAGGACTAAAGAATCCCATGGAAGAGAAAATGGAGATGGACCTGTGCAATGCTTTTTTCAACAGCACAATTAGAAATTCTCTATTCTAAAGACTAGGATAGCAGTTGCTATTTGTTCATTTGCTTAGGAGTTTATTTACAATGCTGCATCTGGATAAAGTTAATGGCCTTTTATGTCACATCTTCTGTGTTGATTATTTAACCTTCCAGGACAGAATCCCTCAACCTGGCAACTTTACAATGACTTGGACTAAAACTAGATTAACTCAGGAAGTCAGGGTTTGTAGATTCTGAGAGAAATAGTCCAATGCATTTGGGGAAGGCTCCTAGTTCCAGATTTTACAACTGCTGGATTTAGAGAGTTGGTCCATTCTGTCACTCAGCCACAATTACCTTAAACTATTTCCAATTTTAAAAGGTGCAAAATATATATCTTCTTCCTTACTAGATCTATGGCAAACACTGGGGCAGCTGCAATTCAAACTTCTTTCTTGTTTTGTTTCATCAAAAGGCCTCCAATTTTAGCATAAGCAACAAATATAAGAAGTCATGTTCTTATTCTTTGCACAAAATATTTTTTTAAATGAAGAATTCCATGTGTGTCCTCTCTCATCTAAAAGAAAAACATTTTTCTCTCTCACGCACAAATACAAATGTGAAACTAAAGACATTATACATTCATTATGGTACTTCCTATTTTATAGGTTTAAACCAGTTAAAGAACTTTGGCCCCCTGCGCCAACATTGTGTGTGTGTGTATATATTATTATTATTATTATTATTATTATTAAGTTTTATTTATAAGGCACTGTAAGTTTTATTTATAAAGCGTTGTAAATATTTTTGTCAATGTTGTGAATAAGAGGTTTTTAAACATTTTGCCCACAGCGTGGCATGGTACAAAGGAGAGACAGCTTTTTGATAACTTCCATGTGGGAGTTGTAAAACAGCTGTCATCCTAAAATAATACCTCCTTTGGTAAGCATTAATTTCTTTCTTTTGTCTTTCTTGCCTTTTTGCAATGCAAAATAGATGTTTTCAGTGAATTGTCCTCAGTGCTATCCCCTGCCCCCAAATAGCACATACCCATTTCCAAGTATTCATCAAAGAGCCCATCATAGGGCAGCAGTTCATAATCACTCTCCCAGAGCTGCTTGATGAGATTTTCTTGACCCTTCCTCTTCCTTTGGGAGAGATGTCCTCGCTTATGCCACCATGTTTTCAACTTCCTGTGGAGAGCAAAACAACATAGAATAGAATCATAGCGTTGGAAGAGATCACAAGGGCCATCCAGTCCAACCCCCCTGCCATGCAGGAACTCTCAATCAAAGCATACCCATGATTATACCACATCCCCTCCATTTATGGTCAATAAGTGACCAATCTGGTTTGCACCTGAACCAAAGCAAGGCTTTGCCTGGCACACATAGCAGAACATATATTGCAGATGTATTGAAACTGGAGCTGAAAAAAATTGAGATTACAATAAAAATTATTTTGAGAGTTCCCACTGAATGTAGCTAGCATCTATCATCACTAGCCAACATGGCCAGTGGATGTGTTATCTTAAGCCCGAAAGAAAACATCAGGGGATACACTAGGATTAATAGGCCTATCTGGCAGGTGATGAGTTGTAGCCCAACACAGCTGGAGGGCATGGTTTTGGAGAAAGGTGCTATAATGAATGCCTGCTGAGGACACATATGGTGTTGGTCCTAGAGTAGGATGGATGGGGACAATATAGCAAGAGTCACAGTGAGATACATCTGACTAATTTCCATAATTATGGACAATGATTATAATTTCTACTTCCACTGTGGGAAATGTGCTCCTATCTACTGTCAGCTGGCAATAGTATCAAAGCTGGTAGATTCCTGAGATGCTTCCAAAGGAATAGCTATGTTAATTTGTCATAGCATTAAAAAAAGGAAAGAAGGTGGTCAGAAGGAATCTAGCAACACCTTTAAGACATACTTATTTATTGTAGTGTAAACTTTCTTGGATGTCTATCCATTCTTCACGTGCGCTTGTTCAGTGCATTTGATGAAGTGAAATGAAATCTATGAAAGTTCATGCTAAAATAAATCAGGTGGTTTTAAAGACACTGTGCCACCCCTTTGCTAGATTCCTCCTTCTTTTTTGTATTCCTGAGATGACATCCCTGCAGCAATACTAAAACTGCGCCAATATAACAGGGCTGCAACTGCTGCAAGAAGAGATGCAAAAAAGAAAATAAAAACAAAACATAGACCACATTATTTCCTCTGAGAAGCTCAAAGCCATGGTTCCTGCTTGCATACATTTATTACCTCAACAGCCCTAGGCAAAGAAACAGTGATAGGCCCAAAATCATCCAGCGAACTGGTGATTTGAACTTAAGTCTTTCCAATCTTAGTCCAACACACTAATTTGCTCTACTGCAGCCCATAGGAGTTGCTAAGTGGCGACAGTAGTGCTTGGGTCAGAAAAGGTTGTATGCTGAGCACACATATTTTTTATTTTTATGTTGATGTTATTTTGTCACTATAAAAAGGAGTTGAAAAACTGGAGCTTAATACACTTTTTGACACAATCACACTGTGCTGAGGCCACTGACAAACAGGTGTCTACTGCAATGGCAGAAATTTCCTTCATTGATAGAAGGTACATTCCTCAGGTAGATAAATGTTGAAAATAAATTTTTAAAAAATCATAAAACTGGAACTGTATGAAAACTGTTTTGGTTTTGGTTCAAAACAGGCAGGACGGGAAGGAGACCAAGGGTGCAGCTATAGCGGCCACTTAATCTGGAGTCAGTCCAGAGCATTATGCCCTAGACTGGATCCAAACCACCCATGATTGGGACTACATATACTTGGCTGAATCTGGTGCAATGGCACGTTGTTGTACAGGTTGGTCAACTGGGCTGAAACCAAATTGACCTCACTGGCCCATCCCATGTTTTTGGAGCCACTGCTGGTACTTCCTTGTGGGCAGGAGTTCTGCACAAAGCCTACCTGGTGCGCCACCACTTCTGCTGAGGACAAAAATGGGCACCTGGATATGTGATTAACAAGGAGCCCAGAGAGTCAAGGGCCAAACCATCCTCCCTCCCTGTGCTGATTGTTGTTGGTCACATATCTGAGCACCTGTTTCTGTCCTCAGCAGAAGCAGCAATGGTGGCTCAGAAAACAGGCCATCCCCTTTCCCTATGCTTCTGAGTGCAGGGAAGGGAGATGGTGCAGACAACTCAGTTGGGCCAAATTCAGGCCCGATTCAGCTGTCCACACATCAAAAGAACTTAATGTCATGCTGGGGTTTCCAGGGAAAATTGAACTTTCCCCAATTTTCTTTAGTTCAGAGCAAAGTCAGGTTAAGGGCAGAAAAAGCATGGCTCCTTCCAGGAAGTAGCCATACATCATCAGCACTACCAGCACTAGCTTTAGGGCGAGTACAGCATTTTTCAATGTTTTTACTTCTATCTTTTTAAAATTTTACCTTGAATCCCACTGTGGGAGAAATAAATAAATAAACAAATAAAAATAAACTTTTTTTCATCACAGTAGACAAGCCCCAAGTCGTTTGGTTTAGTCCCACCTTCCTTTTAATGGCACCCAGTGGTTCCCAAGTCAGTGGGGCAGCAAATCCATTCCAGGTTTTTATTTTTTTACTGTGAATCTTAAATGAGTTGTTCAAGATGCTGGGATTAGAGTTCAGCATCTTGGATAGCTCCTTTAGTGCTATGCCCTGGAATGAATTTTTCACCACCTCACTAGCAGGAAAGCCACTAGCTGCCACCGCTTCCTGTTCCTCACATGACCAAGACAAATTGTTCATTCTCTTATTATAAAACTACTCCATTTCATTTAGTCATTCTAGCAAAGGCCCCAAAACATTTTCTTGTACTGTGCATAATTTGTACCATTCCAGCAAAGGACGTGATCAAAAACAATGCACTCACGGTATGACGATCTCCTGCACATTGTTAATTATTTGCTTTCCCACCATAATGACCAGCAGCTCCTGGGCAAGTTCAATGAGGCAGCCACCTGGACCACACTGGGCAAAACAGAGGGAAACCTCAGATGAATAGGGTATAGCTTATGGAAGATACAAACTAACCTTCCCTTGAATTTTAGGCCAAAATCTCAAGCAGTATTGTTAGAGAAGGATGGAATACTCCTCCATGAAAAAGAAAAACACACAAACTATTACTACAAATGGGAAACTAGAACTCCTCTCTCTGAAATCAAGAATTTCTATATTCTGGCAATTAAAAAAAAGAGTATTCAATCATGTGTGTGTTGTTTGCCTTCAAGTCATTTCCAACTTATGGCAACCCTATCACAGGGTTTTCTTGACAAGTTTCGTCAGAAAGGTTGTGCCATCTGAGGCAGAGAGAGTGTGACTTGACTAAGGTTACCCAGTGGGTTTCATGGCCAAGTGGGGATTCAGCCACATGAGCCCCATTCTGCTCTGCAGAGCTGTGAAAGTTTACTTTTTTGGACTAAAACTCCTAGAATATCTATGCTGACAGGTGGATTCTGGGAGCTGTACTGCAAAAACTTCTGGTCCAGACGCAAGTTAGCCATGTCAGCTGCTGTTGATGAAAACTAGGCTTCAATGGCCCTTGTAATGTGCCTTCAAGTCAACTCTGACATGATGAACCTCACAGGATTTTCTTGGTAAGATTCATTCAGAGGAGGTTTGCCATTGCCTTCCTCTTAGGCTGAGGGAATGTGAGCTCCCATGGTCACCAAGTGGGTTTTTATGGCTGAGCAAAAATTCAAACCTCAAATCCCCTCTTTCAGTTCCCTTACTCCTTCAGAAAATGTCATACAGTGTACCATTTGGGTACAAGTGGTCTTTTATAGTGCAGTTGGCTCTTTTATAGATCATTTTACAGCATCATTCAGCCAACCATGTTCTGTGTGGATTGCTAGATTAGTGCCACTCTAGAACATCCCTAACCAGTAACTTTTTCATAATCCCATGCCACTCTCTTGTTTCATCTAAGATACTCACATCCTCATTACGGATGCCCAACAGTGTGTTGTAGTGGCCTGGGTAACCTACAAACCTAAAGGAAAAGAAAACAGAGACAATTACTTGGAAACCCCGACTCTGGCTTTCTTTGCTACTGGCCTAAACACTTCATACTGTCCCTCATCATGCACTTAAGTTCACACACACATTGAAAAACAATCAGAAAAGCTAACAAAGGCCATACTTTCTGCGGCAACATTCAAAGCTGTAATCCAAAACAGTATTTCCAAGATCTGCAAGCCATGCACGCAAGCACAAGTTTGTAGACACTAGTGTGTTAGCCACTTATCCCCACCATTCCCACCACACAGAATATTCACCCTGCTCTCTCATATGGCTTGGGTAACACAATCCCAGGTTTTTAAGTTGCATAAGCATTAAAAAAGAGCCCTGTATCAAGAAGAAAAAAGTCTCCCATTTTAAAAAAGCCACTGAAGTTTTGTTCTTGGTGTGGAATTTTCACTTAGGCCTGACACCATTTTCCAGGTCTTCTGTACCTTTCAGTTACTGAAATCCAAAGCTTTTTTTCATTCAGTATACAAAGTTACTGTTACCATAATATGCTAAGATAGCTGATATCCCAAAATCCGACTTGTAATTTTCCCCACCTCTGTTTTACACTGCTGTACTGTATTTGGGCTGCAGATGGCAACAGTACTTTCCCTTCCCCATCATATCAACACACCAAGAAATGCAGGCAAAACTGTTGCCTGAATTTGCATTTCTGCTATATTTAAGCATTGATGTGAAAAATTGCTGACTGCGTGAGCAAATAGTCAGATTGGTCCAGGAGGGGTCATAATGTCCCCTCCTGGACCAATCCATCAGACTAAAGGATGTCAGAGGTAGGGTCCACCAAACCAAACCTTTCTTCTGCCATGATATTATCATATCCTTTCAAAAACCCATTTTAACTTTCTCCATGGCGAAAGAAGCATTCTCTGCATGGAGGAAGGAATTTTGTCAGCATTTGGAGGAACAGCTCCTCCAAGCATTGTTTAGCTTGTGTGCCTATTTCACATGCCACTCATTGTCCTAACTGAGATGGTACATGAATAGACTCCTCATTGTTCTCTCCAATCATTGATAAGAAATAACTGTGGAGTTCTCTCTCATCTGCTGTGTGTGACCCTCATTGGGATGGTGAACAGCCATCAGAAAGACTTCTATGTGTGTATTGAGGGGAAATCCTTAGTATGGAAAGTCATGACGGGCACACTCCCAGCCAACATAGTAACAAAATTTAACACAGGCAAACACTGTGGCCTGGACTGGGGGCTTTCTTCTCTGTTCAGTAATACTAGACTCCAATGATAGCTCGATTTTTGTGCAACTGTTTGTAGAAGGAATGTATCAGTGATCACAGAATCTTCATGTTAGGGGCTCCTTTAGACAGCATAAATGTATGCTGTATTGGCTGCTGATGTTCTCAGGCTTCTTCAAAACAAAATATCCAAACAATGTTTCTATTGCCCTGGACTATTTTCTGACAATTTCCAGCAACAGCTGCAACATTTCATTCCCACTCTTGGATGTGTTTCTTTTTCATTTCAAAACAGAGCAAAGGAAAATAGTTTCTTTTCTACCTTTCTTTTTAAAAACAAACAATCCTGTTTTATAGTTATTGTGCATCAACAAACTGGCACTTTTTATTGTGTTATTGTGCATCAACAAACTGGCACTTTTGCACCATAGTTCTAAATTAAACAACAACAGAGAACAATTTGCCCTTCAAACTCTAGGACCACCTCAGCAATTTATCCCCTAGTTTAAAAAAAAAAACACGTCTGGAAGAACTCCAATGCATATCCAAAAACTGGTATGAATAGCCTACAAAAGGAATGGAACTGGACAAATAGAAGTGACAATAACTGGTAAAACCCAAGGGGCTGCATGTAGAGAAGTCATTGTAAAGGAGGCCCTAGGTAGACTTGAATCCAACAAAGCCAAGGGAAAGGTCTCAGTGTGGGTGAGAATCAAGAGTTCAATTAGTGACAAGTAAAAGACAGAGTTGAGAGAATTAACTAGATGAGTTTGTTGAGAGAGTCTGAGGGGAGTGAATGTGTACTGGTTGACAGAATTGAATGAAGGGTGAGGTCTGACATAACTCATGCTGAACATTATTATATGGTTGGAATTAAGTACTGGACCCTGCTAAAGCATTTATGAAGTATAATAAACCACTTTTACACAAACTTGTCCACACTAAAGTCACCTGATAAAGCTCAGACCACAAACCCCAAAGAGTGAGTTAAAAAGGGAATTACAGGGCAAGGTGAGAGTGGCAGGCAACCAAGGCCATGAATTGCATGACCAGTCTGAATAGGCCAACGTCACAGTCATGCATAAGTTTATGTTTCTCTCTCCACCCATGGAATCATTATCTATCCAGCTTGTGATTTTTCAAGAAGATAAGCAGAATGGCTAATCCTTCCTCATTTGCCATGGAAGCTGGCCTATTCCCCATGACAAGCAGACAAGATATCAAGTTATAAAAATAACTCAACAGGATGGGAAGCTACTGTACTAATGTGCAAACATGGCTGGTGCATATTTGTTACAACCAACCTTTTTTTGAGTGTGCCTGTATCACAAAGGAAATCTGCTTCCATTTTAAGCTCAGCTGCTCATTCCATAAAAGAGCTTACCTGCCTTTAAAGAAGGCAATGTAGATAGGAGAGGAGTAGAAGTTGACGAATTCAAAGACAAACACCTTAAAGGTGAAGGCATCTTCAAACATGGTCTGGGTACGGTGCATCTCTGTGGATGAGAAAGGTGAAATGGACACCATAAAAATGTTATCCAGACTTATCCAGTGTTATGCCATGATGGGCATCTTCGATGGACTACCTGAACCAGGTTTCTGACTGACTCAAAGCCTACCCACCCAAACCATCTTCAATGGTCTCAATTTTACAGAATTCTAATGTACATTGTACATTGATAGTACATTCTAGTTTTATTACTAAATACTAAATAAAAGAGCTAGAAATAAATTCTGATTTCAACCTGGTTCATATATTCCGTCCATACACAAGGCTAATGCATGGGGCAGTAGAATGGGCCATACCTTCTCGCTCTGCCTAGAGTTTCAAAAAGTTACTTTCTGTACTACACCTCCTAGAATACCCAGCCAAAACAGTGGCCATGCTGGGGAGAAGAGTCTAAGAACTGTATTCCTAAACAAAATAACATTTCCAAGCTCTGGCCCCATCACAACATGGACCCCACGCCACATCCAGTCTTGACATCGGCTAATGAAATCTGAGGTCTGCTTACAAAGAAGCAGCTGGAACTCACCCCACTTGGTAAGAAAACGTGCCAATGCAATATAAATTTTGGAGAGGATAAGAATGAAGATGAGGTTCACCACTGAGCCTGTGATGCTAGCAATACGAGAAGCCTAAGAGGAACAAACAGAAGGAAAATGATCCAAATGCAAATGATACAAAAATTCCCAATAGGAAGGGAGCCCCTAGACCCAGGTGTCTTACCGAAGCCACAACAAGGAAATTCCCAGACCTGGATACGACAACAGCAATGATGGCCCGGTAAAGGATGATGGAAATCAAAAACATCACCACAACAGCAATCTGCAGATATAGCCAGTCAGAATAAATGGCAATAATATGCATTTGTTGTTTCATTACTGTCATCGGTCTAACACTATAGCTTAGTTTGATTAGAGTACGTTTCCTCAAAAAGATGCTGTCCAGATGTGATGGAGCACAACTCCTATCATCCTCAGCCTGCATGGATTAGAGAACTGTGTAGAACCTATAGCTTCAGATGCTGTTGAAATGTTTCTCATCAACCCAAGACAGAATGTCCAGTCGTCATTGTAGTTGAACCCTTTCAATTGGCTGAAATCAATTGGCCATGCTAAATCAACTGCACTGAAGCAACCATGATGAATCACCACAATGAATTGTCCTAGCCAACATACAGATGTATATTCAAAGATAGCTGTGTTAGCCTGGAAAATTGGTATGCAAGGAGATCTTGTAACACCTTTGAGACTAACAGATATATAGATAGATTAAGGGCATTAAATACAATGACAATTACCTTGATTTCAGACTAGAGGGATATTGGCAGCCAGTTAATTTCTTTAAGACAGTAGTGATTGAAAGGCCTTCACTCTGAAAATGCTTAGGCATTTCATCAGTCACTTCAATAATCTGTTTCACTCCCACACACTCCAGTAGTGGCTTATTAAATAAATCAGAATGGAGTGGGTTGAGGTAAATTTTGTATGCACTGCGTGCAACAACTAGATTTCCCCTCAGGTAGACAACTATTACTTACTCATATTTCAGGTAGAGAGCTAAGAGAGAAACATCAACTTAATTAAGGCCAACAAATATATTTGTAAACATACAGGCAATTGTGTTGGCAATTTAACAAATACAAACAAAAATCCATCAGGATACCTTTATTGGCAAACTGAAATGCACAATATACTTGTTGCAAGCTTTCAAAGTTCCATTGGCTTCTTCATCAGCCAAGATGTTACAAACCAAACAGGAAAAGAGTGGTAACGGGTTTGTTTAGTTTGTAACATCCTGCCTGAGGAAGAAGCCCATGGAGCTTTGAAAGCTTGCAACAAGTATAAAATATATTTGTAGTTAAAGTTAGATTTGAACTTGAGTCTATACCTCCCACTCACTGTGCTAAACCACCATCTATGGGAATCTCTTCATCATATATACCCCACAGCAGCTGTTCCTTTACCATCATGATGATGACTGTGGATCCAGCCATGATTCTTTTAAAACGATTCTGCTTGGGAAAATAAGGTTCCTCCTCTCCAGTAATTGGATTTCGAGTTGTCATAGGGGCCATGGCAGTAAACTCTGGGCGTGGACGTTCCTGCAACAGAGAAAACTCGAAGTGATTCAGAACAGACAAAAGGAAGTACTGCACACAGTACATTGTTAGGGAGCCCCACTTGGTTGTACAGATGTCTGCCGTCAATTTGGATGCCATTTAAATAAATTAATGGAGGGCAAGACCATTAATGGCTACTAGTAATTATGGGCATATGCTACCAGTAGGAGTATATGTCTCTACATACCAGTCACTGGGATACATGAGCAGGAAAGTGCTTCGGCACTCATGCGTTGCTTTCCCATAAGACATCTGGCCAGCCACTGTATGTACAGAAGAGTTCTGGTGGTGGTGATGGTGTACCTTCAAGTTGTTGCCAACTTATGGTGACCCTAACATGGGACTCTTTCAAACGGGGAGGAATTTCTCCCAACTCCGAATGGAGCCAATGCGGATTTATGTAAATTCGCTTGTTTAGCGAATTTACATGAACCCCTGCTCCGTTCGGAATTACTTCCCATTACCCGAAAATAACCCCCTCCTGCCCGAATTTGCATGCGAAGCTTTAATTCGCAATAAGGTAAAACCCATGATTGCATTCGAATTGGCTTCCCTCTTGCCCGAATTTGCGTGCGAAGAGTTAATTTGCAATAACATAAAACCCATGATTGCATTCGAATTGACCTTAAATTATACTTCCAATTTAGCCTTGTATGAAAGAGTCCATGGGGTTTTCTTAGCAAGATTTCTTCAGAGGGGGGTTGTCTTTGCCTTCTTTTGAGGGCAAGAGAGTGTGGCTTGGCCAAAGAGTAGGTTTCCATGCCAAAGCGGGGATTTAAACCCTGGTCTCCCAGAGCCTGGTCTAACACTCATATGCTAGACTAAAAAAACCCTCAGTCTGATCCATCATGATTCATATTATGTTAAATGTAGTATATGTTAATTTTGGGCTGCAATTTTACTTGAGGCTCCCACAAGCTAATACCTCAATATCTTCAAAGTCTGAACAGTCCCAGCGATATGTCAGAGTAGCATTCATTCGCTTCCAGTACTCAAGAAATGTAACTGCCCACAGAGACATGAAGATGCTAAAGAAGACAGTCCCACCATGGTCAAAGAGACGACCAGCCTGAAAAAGACAGATAAAACTATTGTGGAGTATGTGCCAAAAAATGCACATGGGCTGGAAAACAGTGGCAACAGGAACAGTAATAGGGACCCACGATGTAACTGCAGCATATCTGGATCTCCAAATGAAGGTTTGTCTCAATCGTAAATAGAATAGGGGACTGGAGATGCAATGTAAACATCTTCAGCCCATGGGTCATCGCTCCACATTAAAATTCATATGCCCACCCCACTTTGTGCATGTGTAAGACAAACATGCATTTAAATACACAGGTTGAAGTTTGTAATTTGGATCCCAAAACTACAAATGGGTTACTCTGTATCATGCACTAAAACACAAGCACACGAAATTCCCAAAGTTTAGTTAAAGAATGTGAAAGCTGTTATATCCATTTAAAGCTGGTGATTGCCCCATGTATAGAAGCTGAAACAAGTTATTTTGTGCATGGTGTTATCGATTTATGTTGATTTCCTGCACACCAGTTCAAATGGACAAACATACAGAGAGAGCAGGTAAACTGAAAGAAATTGTTTAAAGCAATTGTTTAATAATTTAAAGATGATGTGGGCAACTTGCGTTCTTCTAGATGTTACTGGGCCAATCCCATCAGCCCCAGTCAGGATAGTCAATGGCAAGGGACCATAGGGGCTACAGTCTGTGAGAGTCAGATTGTGCTGATACCTTCAAATCCCACTTCAAATTCTCCTAGGGGAGTGTTCTATCAGCATCCCCACTGGATTCACTTTCTTAAAATTCTGTTATACAATCTCTTTGCCTCTAAGATTGGGTATAACACTGGTTAATGATCAAGGATTAAGCACAGTTATGTTAAATAATAAATATAGTTTTATTAATTACAGTTGAAGATGTAATATAAATGCTATTTTGCCCTTTACTGTAGCACATGGGTGAGGTACACAGGCTGCAAGTTGCCCCCTGAACCCCACTTTTACAGTCCTTGAAGCCTCATACCTTATTCCCAAAGCCACATTTTAAAAAAATTCATTTTTGGTGCAAAGTTTGGACATCTTTTGCCAAATGCTGCATCAAAACTAATGGAAATGTGTGAAAATGTCCTCCCACAAGGCTCTGAACTTTAAATTTTGGCCAGGATATAGCTAAAAACAGAGGTTAGGTTTGGATGGGCATATCCAGCCCACTGAAGGGCAATGGACAAAAACTGGTCCCTGTCCTATTGTGCTCTCAAGACCTATGTTGTTATTGTTAGTTACTGCATTTTCAATTAGATGGTTGTTTAATTTGGGGATTTTGTAAAAATGCTGTTTTTCTTTCCTTTTTAAAGTACATTATGCTTCCAAACTCGGAGGGTTTTGCTTCTATGTGAGTATTCAGGATCTCTCTTTTACATAGCCCTTACTGGCACAAATGAGAGGTGAATGCACCCGAAAATACTCTTCAATCTATTGCCAAAAGTTAAAATATGGCAGCTTATTTTTTTCTGTAGTACATCAGATTATGCAGACACTGGAAATCTAATATGGCTATCAAATCATACCTGAAACATTGGGCAGATGCTGGAGAGATTCCAATAAGGGCAGACTTTGCAGAGTGGGCACATCTGATATTTACCACCACTGGTACAGATCTCCTGCCTGCAATTTGTAAAGAGAACAGAAATAAAAATAAGAAGAAATTATTTACCTTCTAGATTTTACATAATTGATTTTTCTGAATTTCTTTGTGTTTCTGGTGCTCCCTATTTCTGTTCCTAAGGTCCCTTCTTCTCCAACTCTTTCAAGGATAAGCATGACTGTTTTAGGTCACACTTAGCACTGGTACCAACTAACTGGCCAAACTACCATTCATTTTCTGTCTGTTTCTTGAGAAACAAATTCATAACAGACACTATTAATCTAGAACCAAAAAACTGATTAAGCCAATTTTTTTGTGTTTGTTGATGGGAAAATCTGGGAAGGTGAAGCCACACTTCTTACAAATATTTGTGTGAAAGTCAGATGTTACCCATCCATAGAGCTTGATTGTAGGACAATGGGCAGCCTTCCTCAACCTGGTACCCTTGGATTAGTGATAATTGAGTAAAAAACACAGGGGAAGCAAAAAGTTGACACTTACGTAGGAATATCATCAAACATCATAAAGATGCCTATTATGAAGACTATTGTTCCCACGACAGCCGCTGGTAGAAGCCACCCAGTGTAGAAACCTGAATGAAGAGAGGAAAAGGAATACTGAAACTTCGGAATCAGATGCACACCACTGACCAAGGCTTGACAGAAAATCTGAAACAATTTCATACCCTCTGACACTCCTGATTTGCCAGAGTCAGTCCTGATTAATCCTGCGTCTTCCCATTTTCTCAGTGGCTTTTAAAATATCCCAGTTTTCCTCTCTCCCACTTTCCCCCTTCATCCCCAACTTACTGAAATAGATACAAACTGATTTCAAATTGCAAATACCATCGTTTTTACATTGCCAGTTGGGCAGTATATATAAAGATTTCTTGAAGATTTTCAGAACTGCAGAGCTATACTGCAGCCGCCTTAATGCAACATTACAACTGTTAAAACAACAGAGAGTCTAGTGGTACCTTAAAGACTAACAGATTTATTATGGTCTATTCCTTAATGGATTGCAGTCCATTTCATCAGATTAATGGAGTGTTGTTATGTGATAATTACCTTATTAACAATTTCCATTCACCCACTAGTTTTAGGGTAATGTCAGCAAAGTCATCCTTGCTTTCGTGAGTTGATTAACATGCATAGTGTCATTTTAAGAACATACAACATTGTTCCTATCCAAGCCACAGGAAATTATTATGAATGATGCCTCATGTTGCCACTCTCCTTGGCTTGTCCTTCCCACTGATAACATCACAACCACTGTCACCACCATTGTTTTTAGAATCAGATAACCTGAATAGTAGCACTAATTAGAATGGTAGTACTAAGTAAAGTAGAGAATAAAATTTAACTTCCCCTGTGGAAAGGAAAGCATAAGAACACAACTTATTCACATAAACATTAGGTGAAATGTAGCAATCAGAAAAGTGAACTTCTTCAGCCTAGTACCCTCCAGAGTTTTTCAATTAGAATTCCCATTGTTCCAACCACTGGCCATTCATGCTGGGTCTAATTGTAGTTCTAGCCCAAATTGTCCAGAGAGTATCAGGCTGAAAAAGGCTGGCAAGAAAAACATAAAAACACATAATAGATTATATATGAATTCTGCAGAAGGCAGTGTGCAGTAACATTAATCATGATAAAAATATAATACTGAGCATGTAGTGGATAATGGGTTCTACTAAGAATTATTTTGTATAAAATTCTCAGGCTGACAGAGTGAAGGAGACAAATGGATCCAGAAAGTCTGTTTGAGAACTCAGGTTTATTCTGCTGGCAAACGTCCCCAGTGGAAATTCAGTTTCCAAAGGCTGAGGCCCAGAATTATACAAAATGATAGGCTTTATAGTAGTTTTACACAAAGGATCTCCAAAAATACTTTCTATTGGTTAATCTTAACTCTAAACAAATGACTCTCAAGCAATCAGGCAACGAATACATGAATAATTAAAATCCACTTATGACTCATCAGCCCACCTTACAAAAGTTACTTTTTCCTGTCAACAAAAAAAAAAAATGATATCAGAAACCCCTGTACACCGTTAGAGTGCATTTCTACTTATCTATTGTTTTCTGTTTTGACTTTCACTGTGGCACCTGAGAGGGCATCTTGTACTCTTGTTTTCTCCTGTTTGTTCAGCATTTCCTGAGGACCTTCACTTAGCCCTAGTTTCTACATGCCAGTTTGGATTTTTCCATTTTCCCAGAAATCAGTGTTCAAAACTTTAGTTAACATTGTGCATATGAAGAAATGCTGAAAATGGCTACTGAACCCTTGTTAGCTAAAATATTCCTTTTCTGCCAATTTGTAAAATATGCTAAATTTCTCCATTGAGTGACATGCCCCCACCAGTACAGCAAATAGGATAACCTCTTGCATTACTGAGAAGAAGCATAATGCCACTCAACCAACATACCCTTTAACTGGCCTGATTTGGCAGTGATAGTCCTGATTAATATTCTGTCATTCAACTTTTTCAGCTGCTTTTCCAATGTCCAGTTCTTCACCTCCTCTTCCCATTTCCCCCCTTTGTCCATGGTTGCTGCAAACTGAGTTCAAAGTATAAAAATAACTTGAACCCAATGTCAGCACTGGGGAGGGGAAGGAGCAGAATCTTGTCTTTCTTATTAGGCTCAGGCAAAAACAGTCTCTCCTAGATTGTGTGTTATTCCTCATAACTTTTGCCATCCTGACCGCATTCTGATGTTCTTAGTCACACATGTCCCGGTTGTCAATACTGTGAAATGCTGGAAGGTGAGACCACAGTGGCTAAGGAGTACATTCAAAGACTCTAGTACTCACCAAGCCAGGCAAAGTAGAGAGCAATCTTCTCCCCAAAGTACCTCCGGATGTGGTCCAAAGGCTGGTACTTCTTCCACTTACTCCACTGGGCCCAGTAGTGGAAAAGAATCTGCCTCTGATTCAACGGAGGGGGGACCATCTCTTCTGATGGCATCTTGTAGGGACCCTTTTGGCAAAGTGTGATATTCACATCATGAACAGTTTTGTTTTATATATGTTCTATTTTATATTAACAGATAACTTTACTTTCAAGACTCGAATATAGGAGTAGGCAAATAGTAGTCCATGGCCTTAGGTGCAGCACTGGAGCAACACAGTTCTTTTGGACTCTCACTAGGACATAACTATGGGAATGGCTACCTACAATTCTGAACTTGCCACTATACCCCTTTATATTTACACAGGCTCAGATCAAAATCAAAATTTCAGTGTAAGCAGCTAATATCTAAAAAATTGTTTCACATGATGTTCCTTGAAAAATGGACCAAAATTAGTGGTTTTCCAAGGGAAAAAACCCAGTGTTTGCCAATTTTCCCTCAACATGCATTAAAATGTTCTGGATGTTAAATATCAGATTTGGTTCAATATCACACTACACTGTTATAACCAGGGTGACAAGGTGTCATCACCACAAAAGACAACAAGGCATCACAAAATGGAGGATATTGAATAAAAATGTAGAACACAATAACATCCCAAAACACTAATATAAATATAAACCCATACATCTTAGACATGCTGAAAATGGAGGACATTTTTAAAATTCCTCCTGGAGAGAAGTTTGAAATGTAGAACACGTCCAGGAAAAGGAGGGTGTTTGCTCACTCTTGTTTCAATACTATTATTCCACTAACTGCTCTGTCTGCCTCCTGTGGAATCCTGGGATTTGCAGTTCAGTGAAGGGCATTTAGAATTTAGAATCAGCTGAAGAACTCCCAGGACTCATTAAACTACAAACCCCAGAATTTCAGAAGGGAGCTATAGCAGTTAAAATGGAATAATAGCACTATAACAGTGTAGTAGTGTGATACATCACTCGTAAATATGTATTCTAGAGTGAACAATCTAAACCCGAAATGTTTGTTCAGGAAGTACACAAAGTAGTTGATGAAGCAGATGCAATACCTTACTACAGTTTCCATTTGGGTGTTATTTGATAACACATCATCTTTGTGACTCCATGAACAGGCATGTGGATGTGCATAAAAATAAAGTACAGATATAATATATTTGTGAGTGAATAATTTTGTCTTTTCCTGAGAGTCCTCAAGTTTTTCCAGGTCATCGTCACAGCCCTATCTTTGTAGAAACACTCAATTGTTCATTCATTGGAGAAATTGCAGAATATCTGCTACATGTTTTCCTTATGTTCTTCTTCCTCTTGTCTAGTGAATCAGGAAAAAATAAATAAATGAGAAAACTGCTTGCCAGCTTACATCATGCATTGGAAATGCAGCTGTGAAGACCTCCTCACTCAGAAGTCTTTCTATTCCAACCTGCCCTTCTTTGGGGTTTCCATATGATGTGGTCGCCAGGATCTCATAGAGCTGAAGGGAAACAGAAAGAAGTTAAAAAGAGGTCCGAAACACACTGCAGAAATAATCCAGTTTGAGACTAAAAGCTCAGCAGTGTACACTGATTTACAGCCTCCACACACATATGCCTAGCAAAAATAAATGTATATATATCAGTGGAGTTTATCACATGGGAGGAATTTCTCTCCATTGCGAATGGAGCCAATTCACAATTATGTGAATTCGCTAGTTTAGCGAATTTACGTGAAATCTGATTGCGTTCGGAATGCATTCAGAATGACTTCCCATTTCCCGAAAATGACCCCCATTGGCTGAAATTGCGTGAGATAATCTCATACGCAATTACGTGAAACCCCATGATTGCGTTCGGAATGACTTCCCATTGCTCGAAATTGCATGAGATACACTCATTTGCAATAACATGAAACCCCATGATTGCATTTGGATTGCCATTGCATTATACCCCCAAATTCCATTGTATGATAAACTCCAGCAACATAGCATAAAACGTCATACATCTGATGAGGTGGACTCCAGTCCACTCAAAACATATGTCCTAATAAATGTGCTAAAGTTGCCACAAGGCCCTTTGTTATTTGGGCTGCAACAGACTAGCATGGCTACCTCTCTTGAAGTAAAAATATTGTCACGAAGGGACATCACAGTCTTTTAGGACTAAGGATTGCATTAGCACTAATGCTTTGTGTATGTGTGTGTGTGTATGTGTGTGTAGTGTTAATATTGGATACAGAATTAAATAGAGGCTTTTGCTTTGAAAGAGTCAGGACTAAAAGCTCAGCAGTGTACACTGATTTACATGGGCCTGGGTGCAGAGCCAGTAGGAGGAACTTGTCTCAGGATAACCTGTATTATTGAAGGAGAATATTGTACTAACAAGTCATTACTTATCTTTCCCTCTCTTCCAAAGTGCGGCTTTCAGCATGCATTGCCATTATAGGACTTATAAGAATATGTATGAATATGAACATTCAACTGCAGTTCTAAGATGATGTCAACAGACAGCAGGAAAAAAATCCTGCAAGTACCAAGCTCAGGTTGAAATCAATGTGTCTTCAGGGTTGTTTTTAATAAAAGCCAGACATAATGAGGCAATCCACATTTCCCTGGAGAGAGAATTTCAAAGGTGCAAGGACACTGTACTGAGAAAGCCCTGCCCTTAGCATTTGTGATCCAAACTGATCTTGCTTATGGGTAAGAGACCATGGATTCCCACATAACTCAAGCAGTGCTCTTCTCTCGGTCTCAAGAAAAAAATTACTAAATTATTTGAAAGGGATATTCACATTTTTCACTTCCAGTTACTTTGTAAATTTGGCTTCTTTACCTTCATAATGGTAGTGCTGTTAGGGCTAGCAGCAAAATACGATGTGAGGAAATTCGCAGAGTTCAAAGGTATTTAGTCGTAACTACATTGGCTGGGATGGCAAAGATGTCAAGAGTGAGAAAGCAGTAAGCAAGTCCAACTGGGCACCCAGCCACCCACTGTATACTATGATATACACTGTATGGTGGACTTCCATATGTTGTCAAACTATAACTCTCATCAGCTCAAGCCAGCATAGCCAATGGTGAGGGAAGTTGGGAACTGCAGTTCATCAACAACCTAGGGTTTGCATCAGCCTGAGCATCAGACTTACTATTCTGTGTCGTTGTGTGCTACTGAAGAATGTCTCGTGGTTATCACTCCCGAGAAACCTGAGAAGAAAAACTTGAATGAAAAGGTATTGAAGATGAAACTCATATTTTAAGGAGCAGGATGCTCTCCCAACCCCAATTTGGAACTTTAGTGGCCAAATGCTAGGTTTCCAATCAAATCTAGAGATTGGTCAATGATCACAGACATCACTATAATTTGTTGGAACTGTCAAGAACATATTAACTAATATTCCTCCTATGACAACTAGCTATTAGTGCAGATTTAAGTACAGACAAATATTGACCTATGTGCAGATGTTCAGTTTGGAAGTGAAATCAAATGCAGCTGTTCTAATTTAATCAACTGCTTTATCAAAATCAAAGCTATTATTTTAACAACATTGTTTTTAGGGCTCTCTCTGCCATTAGATATGAAAGATATGAAAGGAAAGCAGATATTTAGTGTATATACTCATGTATAAGTCTAGTAATTTTAGACAAAAAAAATGACCCCCAAAAAACTGAGTTTACAACCTTGGGTCAATGTAAGTACTGTACTTTAACTCTTATACAAAAGTAACCATCCCCTAGTAAGGGGCAAGACTACAATCTGTCCTGAAAGCACTGATTCCTTTTTACTCTCTCTCATCCATCCAGCCTTTAGGGTGAGCACCAACAGTTATGCCTGCTGGGATTTTGTAAATTCGTTTGGAAGTCATTGTTTTCCTTTGTTTCATCCCTTAGATCCCTTGTTGCACACCTCTAAGTTTTACCCTTGACTTATCCATGAGTTATATCAAAATCCATAATTTTGGCCCTAAAACCTGTTCTCGACTTATACATGAGGTTGACTTACAGTTGAGTATATGGTAATTGTGTACTTTGGTATTTTTGTATTTTGAAAGCCAAAGAGGGGATGAAATTTTCATAGGATTTTCTGCTTCATGAGCTAAAATAATTTAGTTGCCTTGGGTAAATGGGAGTTAATTGGGTACATGGGAATGTCATTTTGCCTTGAACAGGAAAAGGTTTTGAACTGATAATTTTAGTTATTAAGTAGTACAATACAAAACAGCATGGAACCAGTAGTAAACCATTAATCTGGACTCTGCTAGGAAGAAAACAGAAAAAAATTGGTAGTTCCTGCTGGAGAAATGAGACACATCACAGGGTACTCAAAGAATCATAGGATTGGAAGGGACTGCAAGATGGTTGCTTTGTTAGTAGAAAAGCCAAATACATTTTGGCCTGGGTGTACTCTTAAGGCAAGGTTATCACTTGTCCAGTAAATGGTTTGAGAGTATCCAGTTCAGAAGTTTGATTTCAAATACCCCCTGAAGAAATCCTTAAAAGTATGCAAAGGCTGAAATGCACTGGCCTTTTTTTGCTAATAAAACAAACATGATTTGACGATCTTGAGATGTCTTTCTTGCTCCTCTTGAGGATTCCTCTGGATGCTTCCCAGCCTGCTTTTTCTGTGGATTTTTAGCACCACAATATGGAAATCTCCATTTTCTTTGCAAAATACTGATAAGATGATACAGATGCTCTTGGTCATGGGGCATGGGAGCAACAGACATTTGGGAAAAGAGCAGCTCAAGGAACAAGAACAAATTCCGTAATCTTACCAGGGTAATTTATTTGCCTTAAAATGACAGGTATAATAATCCACAGGAAGGTCAGGAACCTCATCATAAAGCAGATTAGGGATGCCCAGTTTCAGCAGAATCCTGTGAGACCAGTTTGTTACATCCTGATTGGGCACAACCTGGGGACAAAGTCACAGCAAATTACGCTAAGCAGAAGGAGGGTAACATTGTCAGTCAGGAGTCTGCATGCAAGTGGGGAACAAAGGTCCAAAACACACTGCAGAAACAATTCAGTTTGAGACCTTTTAAAACTGCCATGGCTCAATGCTAGAGAATTCTAGGATCAGTAGTTTTGTGACATATTTAACCTTCTCTGTCAGAGAGCTCTCGTGACACAATAAACTACAGTTCCCAGGATTCCCTAGCAATAAGCCAGTACAGTTAAAGCGGTCTCAAACTGGATTATTTCAAAAGTGTGTTTTGAGGCAAAGAGCAAAAATTAGACTTGGGAAATGTCACTCTTCTGGGCTACAACAATTTATCCAAAATAGCTGTCTCCAGTATGAATAGATAGGGGATTCAAAGTGTTGCAGCCCAAGCAAGTAACCTTTCTAAGCTCTGCAAACAATGCACAGAGGTTGAAGAAGAAGGCAACCAAATCTTAGGGCCAAAACAGAAACCCTGAAGGGGCAGCTTCACTCCGCCCCTTTGAACACCGGATCCAGGCTGCGGCAACTGCATGCTGTGGCCCCAATTTGCTGGCACAAAAAGAGGTTGCAAAGCTGCAGCAGTGGCATAGAGGGCACACTTTTGCCAGCTCAAAAAGGGCAAAAGTGTGCCCTTTCCACTACCACCACAGCTTTGCAGCGCTTAAGTGCTGGGCAGTATCTAAACGATGTGCCGCTGGAGCGCTGTGAAGCCAGCCCATGTGAGGGCAGGCAGATGGCTTCTGGGTGGTGTTGTGGCAGTGTCAAGGCATGCATCACATGTATGCCATGGTTCCACGCCGCCTGCAGGGCAGCTTTTAATGCTGGTCTGTACCGGCCCTAATATACTATAGTAAAAATCTTTATGACTTAAAGCAGGTTAACTCCTTCTACAGCCTGAGGATTCAGGCCTAATTATTACTTGCAGTAAAAGATATAAAGGAATCACATGGTACCTTTGGGAAGAAGAAATTTCATGGACAACAGTAGTCCACTACAAAAAACAGAAACAAAAACCCTTATGCTATAAATTGCCTCTTCCCAGTTAGGGCTGAAACAGACCAGCCCAAGGGGATGGCATGACACTGCCCCTGAAAGAGCCAGGTGGGTGCAGCAGCAACCACATGCAGTAACCTCAATCCAGCCAGCCGCTGTCCCAAATAGGAGCGGGGGAAAAAACTGCTCCTCTTTGGGCAGAAAAAAGCCACCTCTGTGCTGCTAGGACTGGCTTTTCACTGGCTGTGGGGTGAGTGATGTCTGCAACCCATGCCCCGAAACTAAATGAAAGCTAACCAGCATGTAATCACTGGCACACCTTCTGTCTCCAAGCCAGCATAGAGCCAAATTTTCAGGGTCATCTGTTTTGCCCCTTAGTCTCAAAGGTGCTGCTGGATTTCCTTATGTCTTTCAATGCTTTAAAAGAGAAAGAGAGAGAGAGAAAGAGAGAGAGAGAGAGAGATGGCTGTCTCTTTTAACAATACTACCTGGACTATGAGCCTGTGTTTTGCTCTAGCAAATAAAAGCAATTTGGGATGAGAAATAGTTGCAGAAAATTACCTATTTCTGTGACAGAGAGTACATGAGGCTTTCATTCTTTTAACCATGTATTTAGAGCCTATATTGTTGCCCAGTAAAAGACTGGAAACCTGCCTCTTGTCCATTCAATGCCCATGCTCATTGCAACACAGTCTACTTCTGTTTTAATGCTGTGTGTCTGCTCTTGTATTTGCCTTTGCGTGAGGGTTTTGGAATCTATGTGCTTTCTTTCTGTGACCTCAGATCCTCCTAGCTATTGGTATGCATAGCTAAATTAGCTATGTTGTTGTTTGTCTCAAAGTGTGTCCTCCTTTTTCCTGCTTCTGGCTGCTCTTTTTTGTTTGCCATGTGTATGTAAATATATTTCCTCAACAGGTTAGTGAGTGTATCTATTCAGGGGTTAGCTTGTGTGTGTGTGTTTTGAGGCTTTTTTTCCTTCCAATTGTGGCATGTCTTTGGCATCTGTTAAAGATCTTTCTTTCTAACAAAATCCTTCCCAAACCGATTGTAATGCACAGTTTGAGAACTGCAGTTTCAGTCTCTGGTTTTAAATGTTTTAAATTTAACTGACAGTTGTTTTAATTTTGTTTTTATTTGCTTAATTCAATGTTTGCTTTTTGGTGTGTTTTAAATGTTTTTGTTTATAAAAATGATTTTACTTCAGTTTGAGAAATATTTATTCTCTAGTATAGACAGTTGCATTATGATTATGTTAGAAATATTAGATGCCACTCCTCCCACTAACTGTACACAATCCAATATAACAATTTATCCTCCCCAACATTTGTTTAGAGCAGGACCTGGTGTACAGCCTATAGTGAGAGCAAAGTGTGGTCCTATGGCATTAGGCTACATAATATCCTCTCACCTGCAAAGGAACTCTCAGCCTAAGATCCTCAGCATAATAACAGAGTACACTCCAGGGCGCACTTAGCAATACAAAATGTACCAGCTTCTTTGCATTTTGGGCTACGTGCTAGAAAGGAAGGAGAGTAAAAAAAAAAACTGGGTTAAATTATTTGCATGAAATTCCAATTCTGTATATGCCCTTCCAGAAATACTGTAGCACAGAGAGACAAAAGTATCATAGCCAAAGCACTTGTCAGCCTCATGTTAACAAACAGCTATGTGTCCTCATGAGTCCTTTCCTACCTCAGAATTACGGCACCATGATTCCATTTTGACTGCCATATCAGGGCTTCATCCTGTGGAATTCTGGGGTTTGTAGTCTGATGACACACTAGAGCTCTCTGTCTGAGAATGCTAAATACTATCATTGTTGTGTGCCTTCAAGTCGTTTTCAACTTATAGCGCCCCTAAGGAGAACCTACCATGGGATTTTCTTGGCAGGATTTGCTCAGAGGAGGTTTGCCATTGCCTTCCCCTGAGGCTGAGAGTATGCGACTTGGCCAAGACCATCCAAATAGCCCTCCCTAAACTTCATACCTAGGATTCCATAGGATATTACTCTGACACTTAAAGGGCAGCCATAGTGCCATAATTGTGTAGTGTAAAATCTGCATCCAAACCAGACTTACATTGTGCAATCACATTGCCTCATTCAGATTCTTACTGGCAGACCAACCACTTGTCACCTTCAGTTTGTAGCTCCCTCTTGCTTTACACTGCTTTTTACAACTTTTTTCTTCCCAGAGAAAGTTGGTTAAGGAACAAAAGGCATAATTATCTCCTGGTTCCCCTTTGAGAGACAGTGTGGCATAGTGGTTTAAGTGGACTATGACTTTGGAGATCAGGGTTAGGTTCTTTCCTTGGTCATGGAAATCCAATGGGTGACTGTGGGAGAATCACACACTCTCAGCTCCAGAAAGCCCTGTGATAGGTTCACCTTAGGGTTACTATTAGTTGGAAATGACTTGAAGGCACATGACAACAACAACAACAGCAGCAGCAGCAAATCATTTGATGATTAGCATACTGGGGAGCCCAGTGACTGGAAGCACCCTCATGGTGCAAGGAGAGGGAATGCTTAAGCCTTACATAGTCCCTTCAGATCAGCCAGGTTTTAGCATGAAGAATCTCGGCCTGGGAGGACCCAAACAGGATAGAGATTTCCTGAAAAAACTTGGCAGGCAAAGGATGAGTGGACAATTGTCTCCTACAGTTGCATTGCCAAGGTTTTATTCATAGAGGCATGAACACTTTGGGAAAGCACGTTCCACCACTTCCCAAACTGCTAGCTTTTTAGTGAAAAGTCAAAAGCTATTTCATTTTATAGGATATTCACAACTTTCTGAATTGATGGAACATTGGCTCTTGCTGCTGGTTATATTTTATGTTTTATTGCTTTGCTGCTGCCCATTGTTTTTATTTTATGTTTAAATGTGCTTTTCATAAATCACTGGAGGCAAAAAATGTGGGGTATAAATATTGTATAAAATAACTCCATAAAATAAAAAAAATTGATTTGGATTTGCAATGGTAATATGTCCTGCCCATTGTGTTGTGCCTTTGTATTCAGACAGGCTTGCAAGTTATCAACCACCTCCATAGTTTTAAGCTATGGGACTTACCAATTAAAGAAGGGCAGGGCCAATGCATGATAGATTTCTCTTTCTCTCTGACACAAAATAGCATCTCTAATACTAAGATGCCATTGCACAACAAGCATCTTGATAGCACTTTACCTGTCATAGCTCCACCCCCTAAAATTCATTAGAGATGTCTGGAAGAGATGTCTAAGAATTAAATGACAAATCCCAGGATTCCACAGGACAGAGTCAATTACTATAACTGCATTGTGTAGATATCCCCGGGCCAGGACACAAAGAAAAGGTAAACAACAATTCTGCTTACTTCTTTCACTCTCATGAAAGTCCCACAAATGCATTGGTATCAGTAAATTGGATTACCTTTTCCATTTTGAGACCTGCCATCTGGAGTTTGTTCAAAAACTTCTCTCGCCAGATCCTATGCATCTCCATAGATCTCTTTTGCTTGGATTTCTGTTTCTGAGCTTCTTCACCTTGACCTTCCCAATTGTGATGATCAGATTCCCATACAAGAATGAAGTCTGAGACAAAGCACATACACACAGTACAAATGTTATGCCAGCTACCTTCTCAACAGCAAGCAGCGTGAGAAGGCATTGAGTTATCCATGTCATCTTCCAAATCCTAGATTATAAAACTGGGCAAAAACATGGACTGTAAAAGGGGAATCCAAAGGTTGTGGAGTGCTACAGAAAGGGTAAAAAAGGACTGAGAACATTCTATGCCCTTCATGCCACCCAACTCAAGAACATATAATGTAGAGAGAAACCATAATTATTGACCCAATAAAAAGTCAGAATGTAGAGCAATATGTTACAAGTAATAATGTTACTTGTAACATGTTACTGTTAGGGCTAAGGAGCCCATAATTACATCATTTTAGCAAAGTAATAAAAGTGTAATAACTAATATAATTTACTAATTAATTCTAAAATGAAGATGCCATCCACAGATGCTGGTGAAACATCAGGAAGAAACTCTTCTAGAACATGGCTACATAGCCCGGAAAACCCACAAAATACTAATTCTAAAATGATTTGGAAAATTCATTTCATTTTGCATAATTTCTAGCCATTTTTTCCCATTTCAAAAGTATGTTTTCAGAAAATAGAAGCAAGAGAAAAATAACAGGAAAAGTAATTATTAATGGTAAGATGTTACTGAAAAAAATAAATTAATTCTCCAAACTTTGAGTAAGGTACAGAGGGAAAGGAAGTCAGAACAGTTAGGTCACATGTGCTCATTTTAAGCTACAGATGTTTGAGGCCACATGTGGTATCTTGAGATCTCCATGATCATAAACACTAGGCAAATCATGTACGAATGGGAAAATTTGACAGTCCTCCTCCCACAGGAAACAGAGAGAAATATTTACTGAACCTTGAAATTTTGAGATACCCAGTGAGTACCAAACATAAAGGAAAGTTCTTCTCAGTGTAGAGGGGAAAAATGCTATGGTTAGCATCTCCTGCAGACTCAGAACTAGATTTAATATTTATTCTTTTATGTACAATCACAGCTGAATGATTGCCAAGAGAGCATGGGGGACATCTCCCAGGATCTGTGAGATGTATGATGGTGTTTTAAACCCCTTCCCATAGGTACCATACTTATCCTCCCTTGTAGTTATGTCCCTCCAACTAGGATGTCTTCTAGTGACTGATGGGGTAAAATATTTCTAAAATGACTAGGCCCCAAGGACTTTCCATGGCCCTTTTCATACAACATGATTATAGTGTTATGATTGCACTTTAACTACCATAGCAAAATCCAATGGAATTGTCCCATCTGTAGTTTAGGGAGGGGTACTTATTGTTCTTTGCCAAAGTGCTTTAGTGCCTCACCTAACTAGATTCCATAGGATGAAGCTATGGCATACAAAATAGAATCATAGCACTATAACAGTGTAGTGTGAAAGGGCCACAAGAGAAAATATGTGGTTTTCGAAAGGTTCAGCACACAATTGTATCTGTAGATTCTCCCCTTCAGAAGCTCTTCCCTACCTCTTGTGAATCTTACAAGCATAGTATAGGGCTTGGAGCCCCAGATTTCCTTCACAGTGTGTATCCTGGCTGTAGGATGTTCCAGGTCCTTTCTAGTCCTATCCAAACCCAGATTCCTGTCATTGTATTTCTGGACATAATTTTTCAAACAGAGATAACATTTTACTTCCACACAAACTGAATGCAAATTAACAATTTGGCAAAACTCAATACATATATAAAACTTGCTGATTAGACAAACGTTGACTTCTTATAAAGGGAGGAGAAAACTGAGATCAATTAACACCTCTTCCATGGAATCCTCTCAAAAACAGATTTTGGTCAACTTGTGCATTAAATGATTAACAATGACTTTATTTACCTATCCTGGTTTTTTCATCATTGAAGAAGTTTGCAGTGCTCTTGACAACACGGCCTACTGGTGTTTCTTTATTCCACTAAAAAGACATAAGAAAGCAGATGGAATCAGGTTTCTCACAAAACAACCACCCCCTCATCTAAAAAAAAGGAGAGCAGAGAAGAGTAATTAATCAGCCCAATTCCCTTACGCAGGGGAACTGTTCTGGACCCCCCCCCCCAACATAAGATAAATACCGCGTATAGTGGAGCCCCATTAAAAACCTTGGGGCTTGTGCCCATGGCACAGTGTGGCACGTACGCCATTGCTTCTTCCAGAATGGCTTTCAGCATTTGCTGAAAGCTGTGTATGACACAGGTGCACTGTACCTTTTCATTGGGAGGGCATCCCTTTTCATTGATGGGGAAACCCATTCATTGATCATTGATTTCATTGTTAGGGCATCCCTTTTCATTGATGGGGAAACCCATAAAATGTGCTAGTAATCAGGTGCAAAATGTCATTGCCAGTTAAAAGCACTGTGTAAATTGCAATAGTAATGTTGCTAGATAGAATAATTTACATGGTTACTTTATCTGACTTGTATATTATTCAAATGAGGCTGCCCATTCTGGAGGAGGAAGAGTAAGTCACATATTTTGACATGCTGTCTTAAGGCAATTTCCTATTGGGTCTGAATGAAGTGAAATAATAACAAGGTTGGACTTTCCACATAGGGTGGCTGTTACCATGCTTTGTAGAAGATAGTAATTTGTTGAAAGTGCTTGAAGGGCTATCCAGCCCAAGTCCAGTTTAAAAAGAAAGAACACTAAGGAGAGCAACTGTATGAAAATTGCATGAGAAAATTAAAATAAATAAAAATAAAATTTAAGAAAACAAGAAGGCATGCTGGGTAGGGCATGGAGGTAGGGTTAAGAGGGAGTCAGGAAGAGACCATGATGGCAGCAGTCGCATGATTGCAAAGATGTACAGTGATGTAGTCTATACAAACAAGTATAATTCCATTTTCATTGGCAAGTGCGATTGTGGTGAAAACAGGGCTTGTATGATAAAGCCCTTAGAAGAAAGAAAGAAATCTTTAAACAGTGCCACTCCAAGATATTTTGTTGCTTGAAATAGAACACACCCTGCCCTTCTGCACCCCTTCAAAATACTGCTTTACAACAAAGGAAAGAAAAGCAAGAGAGGACACAAATTTGCATATGCTAATAGGTAACCACAGTGCAAAGTCTGAAATAATTACTATGCATTAAATAATAGAACAATCAATCTCACCATAGAGGAGAAGACTGTGACCTGGAGACTGGTCTGCCTTCTTGGTCTGTTGTTCAGATGTTGAAGATTGATGGGCTACTTCAAGGCTGCTCTTGCTAGTGTTCTTTCTTTTTAAACTGGACTTGGGCTGGATAGCCCTTCAAGCACTTTCAAACAAATGACTGTTTTCTGCAACAGCCACCCTACTGCTTCCTACATGGAAAGTCCATCCTTGTTATTATTTGACTTCACTCAGACCCATTTGGAAATTGCCTTAAGACAGCATGTCAAAATATGTGACTTACTCTTCCTCCTCCAGAATGGGCAGCCTCATTTGAATAATATACAAGTCAGATATAGTAACCATGTAAATTCTTCTATCTAGCCGTTTCCTGCTGCCAGAGAATAGGAGTGTCGCACACCAGATCTGGTATCTCAGTGCTTGTGAATGAAGAGATGGGTTGTTCTGTCCTAATACGCTTTGTTTGCAAATTGCTTAAGTCCACAGATGAAAACAGTAACCTCCAAATCCTTTCCCCACAATATCACTGAATTAATATTTCAGAATATATTTGTTGTTTTGTGCCTTCGGGTTGTTTCCAACTTAGAGCTAACCTGAAGTGAACCTATAATGGGGTTTTCTTGGTAGATTTGATCAGAATAGATTTGCCTTTGCCTTTTTCTGAGGTATAGGAGATTATCACATGAGGCTTCTACAGCACAGTAATTCACTTTTTTGAAGCACACTGTAACATGAAGCAATCTTATTTGCACCTCTGCTTCAGTACCTGTATGGTGCTGCACTATGTAGTGCACTGGTATTCCCACTGCCTTGCCTCCACTTCTTCCCCTTTATTGCATGTTTAGGGCATTCAGATTGGGGTGGTGGGTGAAGAAAGAGACCTCAGACAGCAGGATTGAGATGGGGAGGATGTTGGCAGAGCACTCCTTTTCTCTCACAGCAGTTGGTTTCAGGAATGCACTAGCAGCTGTGACCATTCTGAGGGGAGGGAGAGCAGCCGAGGGGCAGAATCACACCCACTCACACCAAGGAGAGTATCACACGGGGACGGTATAGGGATGGGATCTCTCCCCTGTCCTTGTCCTGTCCATGACCCAAGTGAAAGTGATCACACTGATCACTTTCACATGGAAGAATGCTGAACCTGTCATTCAGCTGTCAATGAAGCATAATTGTATTAACGGGTTCATCTGTTAATATAAAATTACAGCAAATTACTGGAGAATTACACTTCACTGATGGCTGAAAGCACTTTTCAGAACACTTCCTGGGTGGCTGAATTATGGGTTCAGCATTCTTATATGTGAAAGTGATTTGTGCAGTCACTTTCATTGGTGCTTCCTGGCCAGGTCAAGTACAAATTATATGTGAAAGTCCTTCCTGTGATTGGGCGGGAAGGATGGGACAGGGACAGGACAATGACTTATCCTCTTGTGATAATCTCCCAAGTCCTACTAGACCACAAGTTTAACATGAGTCAACAGTGTGATGTGGCAGCTAAAATTGGCCAATGTGATTCTAGGTTGCATCAATAAAAATATAGTGTCTAGATCAAGGGAAGTAATAGTGCCACTCTATTCTGCTTTGATCAGGCCCCACTTGGAATACTGTGACCAGTTCTGGGCACCACAATTCAAAAAGGATGTTGAGAAACTGGAGCGGGTCCAAAGGAGGGCGACTAAGATGGTGAGGAAAGCTTTTAGTAAGAAAATCAACTCATTTGAAATATGGTATTGGAGAAGACTTCTATGGATACTGTAGACTGCTAAGAAGACAAATACATGGGTCTTTAAAAAATCAAGCCAGAACACTCCATAGAAGCCAAGATGACTAAACTGAGACTGCTGTACTTTGGTCATATCTTCAGAAGACATGACTCACTGGAAAGGACAATAATGCTTGGGAAGGTAGACAGCAGCAGGAAGAAGAGGAAGACCACATTAAAGATGGATAGATTCAACCAAGGAAGACATGGCCCTGAATTGGCAAGACCTGTTGACTTGGGTGACCTGACGTCTCTATTCATAGGGTCACCATAAGTCAAAGCAGACTTGATAGCACTTAACAACAAGAACCACCCAAGAAAGAAACTGAGTATTTTTGATCCCTGCCCGCACAGCCAAGCAAATACGTGAATGCTTGGGGGAGGCTGTGGGTGCCCCAACATCACATCTGCTCCAACTCCATGAACTGCCAAGATGCCTAAGCACAATAGTCTTTGCAGCGTATCTAAAAGACAGCATGATGGTAGTTTGAGCCTAACTTTAATTGCTATGCCTCTATCCAGTGGAACCCTGGGATTTGTAGTCTTTTAAAATATTTTATTATTTTATTATTAAAATATTTATATCCCACTTTATAGTTTTGTATCTCAAGGCAGTGATTTCAATTTTTAAACAAAATGGGGAAAATGAAATAATTTAAACATACTGAAAGCATATCCAACAATTAGTTTACAAGATATAAGAAAGGCAAAAACAGATGCAAATTTTCTGCATGCACATTTTGGAAAAAAAATCAGTTAGGCTTTAATAAAAAGCCACATTTTTCCTTGGTGCTGTAATGAAGAAGGCCTCATTGCTGGACAGGCCTTTGAGAGAAGGCCATTCCACAACCAAGGAGCTTATTGCTTGGGGTTTTAAATCGGCTCCAGCCTCCTGGGCTGCAGCTGGGATGCGGGATGGAGGCAGGAATTATCGCACACTAAATCATTGCCAAATTGTCAGCCACCATCAGCCCTGGTCCCAGCTGCACTCCACCAGCACTTTTTAGAAGCTGGAAAACTTTCTGACTTCTAAAAAGTGCTGGTGGAGAGTGGCTTGGACCTGGCTGGGACCTGTGCTGATGGCAGCTGACAATTTGGCGGTGATTTAGTGTGTGATAATTCCCGCCTCCATCCCATGTCCTGGCTGCATCCCAGGAGACTGCAAAAACACCAAGCGATAAGCTCCCAAGACGCTACAGATGAGAAGGCCTTGACCCACGTTCTCCAACAGCATATTGACCCCACACTGGGACACAGAGACATTTACAGTCCTCAGGCAGGGATATATAGGGAGAGGTGCTTCTTTAACTAGCAATTTAGAATGTTGGATTTCACTACCAGCACATGAAATAAGACCAGAAGTGTATTGGTAACCAATGCAATTCCTATAAGACCAATGCCATATGGTGTCAATATGGTATTCTGATCAGTAATTCAGCTGCTGTACTACCTGCCAATGGTGTCACTGCAGGGTGGGGGGTGAACCACACCGGATGACACCCCAGATGAAAGTGTCACTCAGTGGCATAGTACTCTCTGTGGGGAGTGGATGGCTGCCTTCTGGGTCCTGTGCAGCCATGGCCACGTGGGACTGAGAGGGCCAGGGGAGGAGATGGCTGCCTCCTAGGTCCCGTGCTACCATGACTACATGGGACTTGGAAGGCTAGGGGGGAGATGGCTGCCTTCCAGGGCCGCACAGGACCCGGAAGGCTGGGGAGATTACTTTTGCCCCCTCCCTCCGAAATCCCACCTCCCTGAACCAGGTGACACTCTAGGCTGGAATTCCGCTGCTACCTGTAGCCTCTGAAATCTTCTTCAAGGGCAGCCCCACTTTGGGCATCTTACAGTAGTCTAATCAGGCAGTTACTAGTGTCTGATCTACTGTGGCTAAGGCTGCATCTACAGAATTAATACAGTTTTACACCACTTTCACTGCCATTACTTGATGCTATGAAATTTGGAATCTGTGGTTTTGTGAGATATTTAATGTTCTCTGTGAGAGCACTCTGGTACCATGACAAACTAAAAATCCCAGCATTCCATAGGATGGAGCCATGCCAGATTTGCCAAACTGCATTAATTCTGCAGCATGGGCAGCAGCCTTGGTTATACCTGACCATGAAAGGCTGTAGCTGAAGGACCAGTAAATGCTGACCCCAAGCATTTTGAATCACAACTAACCAGTTTTTAAGGTATTTTAGAATTCTTTGCTTGGAAGCTCTAGTCCACTCCTTTGAGCGACAACATCAGAGCTCTCTGGAAGAGAATGCTGGCATTAAACTACAGTCCCCAGGATTCTATAGGATGGAACCATACTAGTTAGTGACACCACTGTTGTAATGATATGATGGAAATTGACTCTTTGTAACCACATATTCACCTCTCACTTTTTGTTTTTACTGCTGTCAAGAGAAGAGGCATAAAAAGTTCATGTTCCAAATCAGGGATGGGAGAAGATGGGTCCTCACATTACCATCCCAGGATCAGGTTCCCCCCTTTCTTTGACCTCAGACTATCCCAGGTTGTAGCATACATACTCAGTAAACCATTTGTGTGTATGCTTGTGCGTGTGCATGTGTCTGGGAGCCCATTCTTTCTCAGTGCTAAAGAGGGCAATAATTGTTCGCTTACCTGTGGGACCTCTAGGGAGGTGATGGTTACTCTCCTTGGTATGTTAGCTTTCACATTATGTACTGATCTTTTGTCATCCTGTGTCTTCTGCTCAGAGTCAGAGTCATAACCTACAGTTTCATAACCAGATAGCTTGATAGACTTCTCAGGTAGTCCTACAGTTCCATAAACATCATCCGTTGTTTGTGGCTCAGAACTCTTCTTTAAGCTCCCGTAACCAAATCCTTTGAGATCTTCCTCCTCTGTAATCAAGTTGTCATCTTCTTTATTTTTTCTTCGTTGCATTTTTTATTTTTCATGCCACTGGCAAGCAGGAAGTCTTGGAGGTTTTCAGCAACAAACTTGAGTTAGCACTGAGACGTCCAAGCATGAAGACTGCAAGAGGAGCACTCCATTCTCTTTCCTCAGGGGAACATGGGCTACCACTCTTCCTTGTCCAACTTGAATAATACTACTGCTGGCAATCTGATCCTTGTCCAACCAGTCCCACTGCTTACAAAGGCAGCAAAACAGCCCTGTAAATTCACACACTAGTTAAGAGAGGGTCCTGAGAGCAGGTAGTCACTATTCATGTCTGAGGTCTGTTCTACAAGGAAAACAGGAAGAAGAAAATAACTTCCTCAAGTTACACATCTACTCCAGCTACTATTGCAACAGTAACCTGAGGCTTAAAAGTTAAAACTTAATTTTTTATTAACGCAACGTGGGCTGTGAGAATTAAGGAAACAGCCTAATGTTATTTATCGTCACCAGAATAGCCAGCACTGTATTGAAATATTAAAACAGCTTTGAATTTGCAGAATAGATACTTTCTTTAGGTAATTACTAGTCAAACTGTGCAGCTCAATGTGGATTTGACTTTCAAATGCCAAGAGATCTGAAAAAAGTCTATCCCAAACCACTTTTTTCACATAATACTTTAATCCTGCTTTATACAGCCTTGCATCCTAACAAGGAACACACTTAAGGCCTCATTCCCACTACCTTTTGAACCGGATTGCAAATTGGTTTGAACTGGTTTAAACGAGCATGGTTCCCACTTAATTTAAATCACTGAAGCAATTCTGAAAGGGGAGACATGCTGTAGACCATTTTGACATTCATTTTTTCCACTTCTTTTCTGATGAATCTATTTATTTTGCAATAATGTGATTTAGCCCAAGTGTGAATTAAGTGCGGATTTGAATCCGCTCCCTGTGATGTGGGTGAAGGTGGGCTTGCCTCTCTTCCCAAGCTTCCTGGCATGTGTGTGCTGCAATGGCCATGGCTGCCGCCACTGCTTCCCTAACCCCATTTCTTCCTCCCAGGGGTTCCCTTCTGTACTCACTGGGGAGCCCCCTGAACACCTCCAGGGGACAGGCAGTGGCACGGCACCGATGGTCTGGTCTCCCTCTCCCAGAGAAGGTCAGGGGTCCCCCTTTGCCGAGCCGCTGCGTTGCCGCCTTCCGCAGCCGCATGTCTTGCCCGTGCCATGGAGGATCAGGAGCAGGGAGGGAACCTCCGCCGCTGCAGCCTCTTACCCCTTCCCTGGCCCCTTGCCTATACTGAGAGAGAAAAGGAACTGTTTTGATCAGCGCAAATGTAGTGTGACCCACGCTCTCCTGCTGAACTGATTCATGGATTCAGATCAGAAACCGAATTAGCTGTAAGTGGGAATAAGGCCTAAGAAGACATACTTTTAAATCATGGATCAGCAAATCCAAATGCCAAATCACACACCTTGAAGTGGCCAGAGGTCTGTTTGTGGTTTTGGAAAATAATTGTTTAAAAAATATTATACAGCATAAGAGCATTCTACAACCTCATTAAAATGTGAATAGATGCTCTTGGAGGCTCCCAAGAGAAAGGCAAGTGACATTTTTATTTGCCAAAACAGAGCAGTCTGAGTAAAGGGCCACAAAAGCCTCTTTGGGGATTGAATGTAGTCCCAGAGGAGGACTGTACTTATCCCAGCTGAAATCATAAGCTAGCTAAGGAAATTTAAATAAAAAAATTCTCAGGTCTCCTCCTGGTGCCTGCCACTTCTGTAACCAGGGCAATCTGTCCATGGAATCCAGGTGACTTCCTGAACAATACAAGTTAGGTGGGGATACTTGCTTAAAACTGGGTTTGCAATCTTAAACTAGTTATCCTAAAGAAATTCCAGGGAGGCAAGTTTTCAGCCTTTGCTCTTCCCTCTCCAGGAGTCCATTCGCAATACAAATAGTTCAGGAGGGGATCAGATTGGGGGGGCGGGGAGATAGGGATGAATGTGGCTACCTGGAGGAGGAAGGGCTAGGAGATATTGTTTCTGTTAACTCTTGTAAGAGCTGAGAAGAGCTTCAAGTCATGGTGCATCTGTAACTATTAAATTTTGGGGGATAACAAGTGACATGCTTATATTTTAAAGCAATGGAACAAATCAGAAGATTTACAGGTGTTATTACTAACTTTCTAGTTATTTTCAAAAGTTACTTTTAAGATAATTTCAATAGAAAGGTTTCAAGTTTTATGCCATTCTCTTATCAATCCAAAGAGTTTTTCGCCACCAAAAGTATACACACAATAGGGACACTTGCAGATGCCAGTTTTCTCCAGGGCTTTTGCGAGGGGCATGCCCACCTGTCAACCACAACCCTGTAAAGGATAGTGCTTGCCAACCCTTTGTTCATTGCCACACACTTAAACATACTCACAGCTAAGATAATGGAAGAACAATCTTTCTGAAAAACTAGTCAACTTTCTGAAAAATAAGTATGGAACTAAAATAGCAACCAAAAACAAAGGCTCTCTTCTTCAGGGCATACTGTTTCGGGCTGTAGTTTAGCAATAGACACTTGGGGAAATGTCATCTTGAAATGCTCTGAGTATCCATTTCAGTCAGTGAGTTACAGTGACACAATCTTACCCAGACTAGCTTAAAAATCAAAAACAAAAAGTGGGGTGCATTCTAAAAACAGTAACATCCCACTCAGTATATTTAGGTCTTTTACACTTTGAAATTCAAATTGTGAGCCTGAATTAGAAACAGAGGAAATACAGGCAATATTAAGCCCCTGTTGCAGCTTCCTGAAGTTGCCACTTGGCAGCAGGACAGCTGGGGCTGGATCAAGAAGATGGAAGGAGCAGTCAAATACGTCTGCCCAGAAAGGAGTTAGGGAAAGTACAATAGGCTATATAGTACTGGTTCTGTTATTTCAAATTGAAATGTATATACTGGATGGGGGTAAAATTAGAAACAAAATGTTGGTATCCAGGTGTGATGTGGGATCAGATCCATGCCGTGGAGCCTTTGGAGCAGAACTATATGCCAAACATCTAGGGGCCTATTCAGCAGAAATACCACACTACTCTATACAGTAAAGAGGCAGCTTCCTCCCCCCCCCCCCCAATTGATATAACCATCCAGTGTGGTGTAGTGGTTTGAGTATTGGACCAGGGTTTGATTCCCAGCTCAGCCATTAAACCCACCGTGGGTAAGGTACACTGTGGACTAGTCACACACTCTCAGCCAAAGGGGGAGGCAATAGTAATCTCCTCTTCCTCTGAATAAACCTTGCCAAGAAAACCCCAGGATAAGTTTGCCTTAGTGTTGTCATAAGCTGGAAATTACTTGAAGGCACAAAACAACAAACCAAATAACCATCATTGGCATCATTGGGAGTTGCAGCTTCTTTGTGGAGGATGGTTTGTGAGGAGTACGGGATTTCTAACAAAATCCTCAGTATCTCACAATTCCCAAGTTCTTTGGGGGAAAAACTATGACAATTAGCTGCTGTTAAAGTGGATACTGTATATCAGAAGGACTTGGGAAGGCAGCTTACTGAAGAAAACAATCACAATATCTTAACTATGTAGTACAGACATTAAAATCCTTTCTGGTTCTGAAACAAGCCATTGTGGAGACTTGCACAGCAGTAAAGTTTCCTTTGGGAAGATATATATGTGGGAGAGACTGCTTATAAATTTAACAATTTATTGTTTTTACTGGTCTGTGATTGGGATTTTGGAAGGATTCTTAAAGTATTTCTTTCCTGTGCTCCTAGTTAGACTAGTTACATCAGCTATTTGTGTCATAGCTCACTTGCTCAATTCACACTGGTAGTTGGATGGAATGGGATAAGGATGGGAAACTTATTTTATACATGCAGCTACAACGCTGCAGATGCTTTACTTGGTGCACCTGGTCTTAAGGTCTGGTACACTGAGCTTACATCACAGGTTTGTAGATGAGATCCATTCTTGTACAGTACTGCTCATATAAAGGAATGGGGCATAAGGCATAAAGGAATGGATTAAAGCAAGGTTCTGACCTGGTCCTTTCTATGATCTTGACTGATTGTCAGCTGAGGATAAGAATGGGAGAGTTTTGAAAGTTGTAGCCAATAGGAGATTAAAAAAACCAACAAACCAACATGTAGCCAACTGCCCAAGCAGTCTTACATAAACATCTTTGCATTCTTCTGATGTATAACATACTGTACTATAGACATGCTGTCTTAGAATATACCTGATGATAGTGATGGGGCTATTGCACCCACATTTTCTTTCCTTCTGTTGAGTGGATGATGGATGGCAATCTCATTTCACAGATCCCTGAGAGAGTCCAAGGAAATAAATGGCGTGCAATGAGCAGTGTTAGTCTTTTCCTCTCTTCCTCCCACTGTCTTCCTTCTCTTTAATTCCAAAGAAAGTGAAACATCACCACTTCGCTGTGAAGTTGTTCACCATCCACTCCACCAATCGATGCCTGCTGTGGTAGATACGTGGATGTATGCATAAGGTGGAGGAATGTCAAACTTGCAGGCAGGTTCCCAAGAGCATTTCTGTTCAATAACTTTTTAGTTAACTTTGCCTTTGTTTGTCTTAAGGGTGTGGATTTGCAGACTGGTGCATAAACGTAAGCAGCCACTTATATGAAAGATTTCCTTAAGGCAACTATAGAGAAAAAAGGATCTACATGAAAATAAGAGGAGGACTAATGTTAATGTTTCAAACTTTTCTCTGCTTTGGCTAATCTGAAAGAAGATGAGAAGAAACAAAGAAAAAGGAACTACAGTATTAATTCTCCCCTATCCAGGGGTGTAGGTATGGGAAGGGGAAGCAACACGAGAGCAAAATGGGGCCCTAAGGATTCTGCTTTTATTGTTGTTGTGCACCTTCAAGTTGTTTCTGACTTATGGAGATCCTATCATGGGGTTTTCTTTGCAAGATACGTTCAGAGGATTTGTCATTGACTTCTCATGAGTAAGAAAGAGTGTGATTTGCCCAAGGTCACCCAATGGGTTTCATGACCAAGTGATGAATCAAACCCTGGTCTTCACAGTCATAGTCCAACACTCAAAACCATAACAATCATTAATTTTTCCTCCAGTCTCTAAATTTCTAGCAGTAATTTAAAACTTCAATTGAGCCTATAGAAATAGATTTTGGATCCAGTGCTACAAAAAATTAATTAATTAATTAGGCAAAGTTCCCAACGGAATCTGAATCCAGCAAGTTGAGAGGTCTGGGTGTCACTGATGCTCAATGCTTCATTCTCTGCAATGTAGAAATGTGGGGAGTGAAAGACAATTTCATGGGGTGCACAATTTTATTTTAGGGTAAAATCTCCTCATTTTGTCCCCCTCCCTGCCCAAATCCTGCATCTCTTTCCTTCCCAATTTATCCATCTGGATCCAATCCATAGCTTTTAGATTGTATTTTAAAACTGTGTGAACCTATGCATACATATAAGGGAGTAACATCTACAGATGGTTTCCAAAGGTTAGATGAGTAAACATCTTTTTTTCCTATGGCAGGGGTGGGAATCATTTGGTTCTCCAGATACTGTTGGACTGCTACTCCCAGCAACCCTCACCAGCATAGCTAATGGTGAGAAATGCTGGACATTGTAGTCTAATATGTGGAGGGCCACATATAGGCCAGAGGGTGCACCTCCCCAAACCAGATTAGGCCTGAAGGTTGGAAATTGTTCTGCTCTGTTCTAGAATTTTCTTGAAACTGAAATGCAGTACAGTGGTCCGTCCACATTCACTGAGGTTAAAGGCACAGGACCCCCACAAATATGGAAAAATTGTGAATAAAAAATCCCTATTATTTTTACCTGATATAACACCTCTCTAGCAATCTCCAGGTCCACCACCTTGACCAGAAGTTGACCACAGAAACATGATGGATGACCTACAAATGACTAGAGAAGTGTTTTCTCTAGGAACTTCTAGATTCTCCGGCACAATTCTGTGGTCAATGTCTGGTAGAGCTGTGCTGGAGGACATAGTGATTCCTAGAGAGAAACTGCAAATAATGAAATCTGCAAATGTCAAAACTGCAAATGTGAAAGGCCAACTGTATCACCTTACAGCACCAGCCAATCAATATGAATCAATGCTTAAGAGGCAGAACTGTGTAAATATGAATGGGCAAATGTTTATTAGCCTCTTACAGTGTGACCCTACGCCTACACAGAAATAAAAGCCAATTAAGAAATTAGTGAAGTTATTCCTAGATAAAGAGATACAGGATTTCAGCATTAACGTATCACTCTGACAAGGAAGTAAGATTCAAGATGCAAACCCCTGTGGGGTTTTACATAACCCATCCCTTTATAATCTGGTTTATAATTATAACCTTATTATTTTATAAAGTTAAGCCTGTTAAAATTCAGTTGCTAGAATGGTGTGGAAAACATACATATGGCTCTAGATGTTGTTTTGCTTGGTAAGAAAACTGTGAATAAGTAGAATGGAAGGCACTAAAACTGTTAGGTTTGAGGCAAGATTTGCAAACTTCAGCCAGCACACTATGGGTGGTATTGGACACAGCCAATGTGGAGAGGAGGAGGAGAGTTCATTTTGTACTGTGACTTTGGTGACTCAGGTTTAAATTTTCCACTAAGCTATGAAATTTACTAGGCAGGCTTGAGCCACTTGTTGTCATTCAACCTGACTAGGTTATGATGAAGATAAATTGGTGAAGAGGACAGCCCTGTACTTCAGCTCATTCAAGGAAACGTGGGATGTCGGTGCAACAAATAAGATTTTTGGGGGGGAAAATTCTGATCATGAGATTCTACAAAAAACTGGAACAACAGATTATTTGGAATGACTCAGCCATAACCTTCGTATAACTTCCTCTGATGTACTCCCAAACTCTGCTCATGGTAGACAAGATTGCAATCTAAACATTTAAAAAATATTTTGATATTGGTGTATCTTACTTGCATATAAACAAGCTCCTTAAACAGAGACCTAAACCTGAAAGTCTGGCCAGTTCTACACTCACATGGCTTTAATTAGAGTGAGTTCAAGCATTTGCCTAAACATTTATGCGTGTCTTTCACTATGCTTGCCTGAAGTTCAAAGGAATAAATAATCAGTATTACGAAAGAGGGGGAATGTTGGGGACAGAAACTGTAATGATTTTACTAATATTACCCAGAAAATCTGTGGGAAGAGGACATATTTGAAACCTGATTTCTCTCCTCACAATACAAACTGAACCTTAGCTATCTCAACAGCTATCTTTCCTACAAAGAGATGTTAAAACCTCACCGTCTGTTGCTGATTTGAGAGTTCCAATGCAATCATCTATGAGATCATAATTGAAGAGTGATGGAAAATCTGGCAATAGGGAAGCTCATCCTCTTTAAAAGCAACTAAGCAAGCCCAGAGCTAATTTTTCAGGCAAAAGAAAGACCTTCAACAGTCAACTGGCCAACTAGGCAAAAGGTACCAGTAGTAATTTATAACTAGGAAAGCACTACATGGCTCTGAAGCAAAGGTCCAAAATCCAGTACTAGTCCTGATCCAAGCAGTAAACCCTTTGGATCAGTTGCTAAAAATCAACATGTATATAAATTCAATTTATTCAATAGGTCTACTCTATTGTTATTATTATTATCCTGACTTTTTCCAGTTTGGAACTCAAGGTGTTTTATGACACCAGACACCAGCTAAAATAAACATAGCTAAAAATTCACAACATAGAATTAAACTTTCAAAAAAAATTAAAACCTGTTAAAAATCGAAACTATTAAAAGGAAATCTAGTATATTATTCAAGGCCCTTTCTTCTTGAACAGTCTTTCAAGGCCTGCTGTAATAAAATACCTGCCTGCAGGGGCTTCATTAGGGGAATGGTGGGGATTCAGACTGCACCAGGTGACAATCTAAGTGAGGGAGATACCACAACTCCCCAAACATCTGCCTTTTGGTAAAATGGGCTGTGGCATTTGCCAGCGTCCCTTGAAAATGCAAAAGACGTGATGTGAGGGCAGCGAGGCTCAGTGGGAAGAGAAAGAAGAGATCCCAGATTTTTAAAATGTAATTAAAAATTTTTAAAAAATTAAAATTTCTTTCAAAAATCACACCTTACAAAATTTTCACTTTAACCACATGAAACTAGGTACAGGTAAATACATTTAGGCTGTGTGTATGTTATTGTAATTTAAAGGTATAATTTTAATTTTTCTCTTTATGTGAAAACTATTACCTTTGCATTCTGTGATATATGGGAATTATGATTTATGAGTAACATTAATACAAAAAACATTACTAAGGATTTTGTATGTTGTGGTATGGGAAAAGGTCAATGGAGCAGGGGTGGGGGGTTGACACCATGAGTTATCACACTGGGTGACAGCCACCCTACTGCTTGCCTGGGAAAAGATAGCAAGGAAGGTGCCAATCTAACTATGTGAAAGATGTTCCAGAGCTTGGGTTCAGCTACCAAGAAGGCCTTATTCCTTATTCCTGCCTGATGCACCTGTGAGGACAGTGGAACAGAGAGAAGGGCTTCCCTAGATTTCAAAACACAGACAGATCCATGTTTACTCGGTTTGGGACTTGCTGTTGAATTTAAGACTATGAATCCTTTTTTTGTTTTCTGTCTAACAAGAGAAATATGGAGGGAACATGATCCATTTGATAGTTAATAAATTTGACAAGCTCATGTAGATGTTGAAAAGGAATGCATATTTTATCATAGTCGAGACCTTATGGGTGGGGAGCTATCTGCTAGGTGCCACATTCTGTTGGTGGAGGCTGTACAGTGGGCCCTTGGTATCTACTGAGGTTTGGTTCCAGGAACCCTACGTGGATACCAAAATCCGTGTATACTCAAATCCCATTATATATGGTGGCATAGTAAAATGGTATCCCTTATATAATATGGCAAAATCAGGATTTGTTTTTTGGAATGTATATATTTTAAAAATATTTTCAAGCCGTTGGTGGGGAAACTCATCGATAAAAAAATCCATGGATATAGAGGGTCGGCTGTATTAAAATAGCAATATGACAAGAACTGAAAGTAGGCCCTATAGGCACCCTTGCCTTGCCTCTCCACTGATTTAGGTCACTGTGGAATGGCCAGTTACACCAGCAGAGGCTTGAACTGATTAATTTGTGGATGGAATTATTTGGATTTTTTTCTTCATAATTAGAACAGAATCTTGTGGTTTCTTGAAGACAAATAATTATAGTTCATAATTAAATTAATTATCATTGTATGGATTTCACTACACTGGGCTAAATACCCTAAAGGCAGCAGATTCACTCTGATCTTGGAAGCTGTCAGGGCCAGTTTTAGTTAGTTCTTGGATGGAGACTGTCAACCAACACCAGGTACTGTAGGCTATATTTCAGAGGGGGGACCTGGCAAAACCACTTCTGTGTATTCCTTGCCTAAGAAAACCATGTTTCATGGGGTCACCATGAAGGCGTGCATGCACACATTTACAGACACAATGAGACACAATAATGATTTGTTGTGTACTTTCAAGTTGTTTCTGACTTATGGTGACCCTGTCGTAGGGTTTCCCTGCAAAGATTTGTTCAGAGGGGATTTGGATTTCCCCAAGGTCACCCAGTGATTTTTCATGGCTGAGTTGAACCCTGGTCTCCAGATTCCTAGCCCCAACACCTGATACTCCAGAATATTTTGGCATTGCACTCTCTCTGTCCACTGACAGAGGAGAAAGTTGTAGCTAATAAATTTTGTAGTGTCCATTGGCCACACTCATTAATGAAACCCCATTACCCTCAACCACTGAGAACAAGACCAATTCCTCCATTCAGCTTGACTGTTTTTGATTCTTGTAAGCAAGCATTGGCTTGCCTTAGAAGAATCAGTGGCTTTCCTGGAAAAGCCATTATTCTTCTAAGCAAAGCAGTGTAGTGTTTCTCAGGCTATCTGATGTGGGGAGCTGTCGATTATTATTTTCTCCTCACTGTGCCAGGGACCAAAACTAAATTTGTGCCCATTTGTTCAATTGATTCCTTCTTTCCTGGAAGCCTACAAGGAACTGTACAGGGACTGCCACTGGTCATAAGTATAAAAGGTGTAGTAGAAACCATATGTGATCAAGATGACCTGGGTTCAAATCCTGGTTTTTCCATAACATTCATGGTCTATTACTTCTTTGTAGAAAAGCGAGATGCAAAGCCGTTTTTAAAAACTATATGCTCTGAGCATACAACATAGTTGTAAGATTTTTTATTTTTATTTTTTACAAAATAATGTGTCTTTCACAATATTTGTTCCTTTCACAATATATGTTTAACTTTACTTCAAGAGGTATGGATATGCCTCCACAAAAATAAGAACCAACCACAAAATCATGTTTATCTTGGTTGAGTCACTTCTATAATGAACATTGTTTGCTTACCAAGCCTAGATGTTTACTTTTCAAAAACTAGGTCTTACTTTTCAAAGGTATTTTGCATCATCCCAACCTATACATAACTGTTTATTATATTCCTCCTTCTACAACACTAAAAGGCAAATCCCACACACTGATGACGTTTGTTCTGCCATATTTTATAGAAGCCACAACAGTACGAAAAATCTCAAAAGGATACCTAGAGTGTTAACAAATGGCAACTTCAAGTTGCTAAGCAGAATTCCACAGGAATGTAGGTTTATAGATAAGATGTCTAAAACAGCAAATAGAAGCATATGAAATATGGTCATATTTGTAGAATGAGAAATAGCAGGATGTGATTATCCTTACTTCACAATGCAAATATTGATAAATTTGATAGCAAACGAAACTGTTCAGCCTTGTTTATATCTTGTTACCTTTAGCCTTATTAAACAAATGATGTTTGACAATTGCTGTTCATCTCTAGTTGAGGAATGGATGATATGGCTAAATCCTTTTTGTGCCTCCCATATTTTTTGGTAATAAATTTTTATCCACCAAAATGGCATTAATATTTCCTGATGCCTTTAGGGGTGGGGTGGACAATTTTTCCATTTTAGGTGCACTGAGCTATTTTAGACTCGGGGGGGGGGGTATTTTAAATTATACATAACCCTCATTAACACCGCTTTTTTAAAAAAAGGTCATTAAGCTAGTAGTGGAAGGTCCGTAGGGTTCTCAGCTTTCTGGTACTTGTCCTTCCCTCCTATAAATGTTGTTAGATTACAGCTCTGATCACTGGCCTAGTGCTGATAGTAGTCAAAGTCAAATCACTACTGGATGGCCACAGGTTCTCCTACAGTTTCTGTTCTTAACATAAGAAGGGGACAGAGTAGGTTCAATGGCTAGCCAATTACTAAGAGACCACACAAAATCACAGGGTGCTCAGGTTTCAGATTGTATTTCTGAACATGTTGCTGAACTGCCGAATAAGAATAAACAGTCACAACCAGGAAATCTCACATGTTAAGATTTAATAATAATAATTATAGTAATATTCCAAAACAACAAGAGTGCACATTATATTCAAGGTCTGCTATCAGTGCTCTTGGTTGGCCATTTGTAAGTGTCAATGGGCTGAAGACTGAGGGTGCAGTGTGGATAAAAATTCCAGCTGTGACACTCTGAGAGGAAGGAAGGCAAGGGAGGAGGGATTGGAGATGGTTCAGAATCGGACAAAAGTGGCATCTATCTGCCGGACGGATGGAAGGGCCAGCATGATTTTACGTCGATACTGGGGATCTTTCTGGAGAGGGTTTCGCTCTAGGTAGACTGTTTCCAAGTTCTTGGCTCCTTTTAACTCATCCAGATCGCTCCAACACTCAATGAGGTTATCGTTCATCTAGAGGATACACACAGAAAAAATAAGACTTGTCAGCCATTATTTTTTTTAAAAAAAGAGCCAATGCAACATGTTTAGTATCAGTGGGTGTATTTCAGAAACAAGTTCTGGCACACAACCCCATCAATGCTGCTGTAATTTTCTGGAACAGCAACTGCATGGGTAAAGATTGCTGTATAAACCCCTCCTACATGGGCCAGAACTTTTCACATTAACATTGGTGGCATATGCCAGCAGCTTTCCCTCCACAACTTGTTTCAGTTGGTCTTCCCTGTTACAGCTCCCAGATGGATCTGAGATTCCCATCAACTTCAATTTGACAAAAGATCAAGCAGTGGGGGAGGGAACAAAGAGATGGGAGTGCAGACAGAACACTGAACAGACAGAACACAGTGAGAAAAGAGGAGACTGATGAGGCTCAGAGGAACAGAAATCTGGAAGATGTGCACTAGAGATAAAAGGCCTTGTTACAGATATCAGTATTCTGGTCAGTGTCCTCTGCATACAGCTTTTACAGATAATCTGGAGGGTTCTATTGGGACAGCATACAGCTGCTCTATTACTTAAAGCATCTAGTCCATTAGACAATATTACTGTGTTGCTGGTGCATTGCTGGAGCCAGCGGAGCTCCTAATGACTAACCTGCAACCCTAAACAACATGGAGCCACATTATTTGAAGGACTGCATGTACCTACGTGAAACTGCCACAGAGGTTGAGCTCACAGTATCTACTGAGAGGATACTGAAAGGACTTGCTATCATGAGAGATAAGGTCTTTCCAGTAGTGAACTTTTTCTTATGGAATGCCCTGCCCAGAATTTGCTCAAAACCTATTACCTGACTTAAAAAAACAACAACAACAGATGCTTAAAGGTCTGGATGATCCTTACTTGTACTTGAATAGATGCCAATCTTTTACAAAATGATTTTTATTGATGTTGCCTCTTTAAAAGTTTTATGGTCTTTTAGTTAACTGTATTTTAATTATTTTGAAGTTTTACTTCCTGACTTATCTTAGAGAAGTGTCATCTCAAAGTACAAAGTTATTTTTTTAAAAATAAAATTAAAATAAAAGAGTGCTATGGTGGCAAACTGAAAGAGTGTGTGTTAGTGCCAACTGACGTGATATGTGCTCTGCTTGAACTAAAAGGCTTTGGATTTTGCTTGAACACTGTATTAAAGATTCCTTTCTGCAGTTCCTATTTTCTGACCACTTAAAAGGCCAGCTTGGGCCAAATGCCATCAGCATTAAGAAACTAGATCAAAGTATAAGCATCTAAGCTGCCATTCTGCTGTCCCACATTCTCATGAATACTCTCAGACTTACCCAAAATTCCTGAAGTTCTGTTAGATGGGAGATGTTTTCAATCTTTTTGATCCTGTTTGCTGCAATGTCCAGCATTGTAAGTTTATTCTAAGATTCAAAAATACAGAAAAGTTTTAATCTGAATTTTGATTATCTTCCACACTTTGCATCCTTGAACCAAACATGATTTGGAATAGTTAAAGCATATGGTATGTAGCAAAATATCTAGCCATACATACTGTATTCCGTTGCCCTCCCCACTATTAAGCATACTTGATCATTGGTATCTGAGTACAGAAGAGAGGCTGACATTTCTTCAATTGGGCAGCAATTAACTTAACCTGCAGCCAATCTGAATGGAACAGTAAGGGCAAGAGGTCATACAGCTTTTTGTCTGGAGAGGTGCAACCTTGACATCTTCTCTCTCCCCCTAGCCTAAGAAAACACAACCTGTTTTCTAATACAATATCAGTGGGTAGGTGCACCTCAATATTACCTCATATCATTAGAACTGTGGCTAGAACCCCTATGCATCCTTCACCAACTTAGTGTCCTCCCGATGTATAAGACTGCAACTCCCATTAAGCCATTCAGGCTAGGAATGGTGGAAGTTAAATCAAGACATCTGGAGGATATCAGGGGATTATATGCCATTATAAATTTTACTCCAAAGGAGAAACGAGGACTGAGCTATAGGAAATGGCAAGTTTCAAACTATTCCCCAGGTTAAAAATGTTGTTGTCAAAGGAAAATGATTTTAAAAAAAACATTTACACAAGAGATATCAAGATTAAATCTTTTTAAAAAAATGTTCCTAAATTCTGTTCGAGAGAGGTCAAACAAGTTATCTTAATTCTTAATCAGGTCTTCATTTTTAACCAAAATATTGTGACCAGGACACAGGCAAGAAGAGAAAGAACAGAGACCTGTTGAATTATGTTTGGCCTCTTTTTATGGTGGAAGTTCACCCAGATGTCTTTCTGTTTCAAGTCATTCAGTCTTTCACATTTAAGTCTTCTCCAGGACTCTCAGAGTGGAATCCTGTCCAATCTGTCTAGACTGTGTACAAGTTTATCAACAGTCCAATTTTTCAGGACTTAATCTAGGCAATATAGCTCAAGAAATCAACAGATTTAAATCTTGTTGAAGTGACTGTCAGCAAAAATTCCCGAGCACATTTCTCCCCACCCAAAAAATGGCAAATACAAGTTTGTTCTAAACTACAATCCTGATCATTACTGCCATGAACCCTATGGATCAAAGCATATAACTATGGTAGCTCACCCCACAGCTATTCTTTTCTCCTTTTTCTCAGATCCAGTTTTTACCAAGTCACATTGTTTCTTCACAAAAATGCATTCCCCTGTCTCTAGACAGAGAATAATAGAGGGATGCATTGCCCTGCTTTAGGATTCTGTTCCTCTGCCAAGGCACATCCTTGCATATGGTCATTGCTTGTCCAGGGTGAGCCACTTTCAGATGTCTACTCAGTCAAGTCTGCCCTCTCTCTCTTTTACTGCCCCATATGCCTCCTAGAATGCTTCTGTGGTGCAACTTCCTCCTTTCTTCAAAACCCTCTTCCAAAATCATTCTTTCTATAAGGGTTGTGGTGCAATCCCTGCATTCTAATACTCTACTGCAGAGGTGGAGAACAAGTTACTCACTGGATGTTGTTGGCCTGCAATTCTCATCAGCCGTTATAGTTTATATTAGTTTTGGCAATACAGTCAGAATCTATTTGCCAGTAGCTGCCCTGAAAGCTGCTGTGAAGAGGTTAATATAAATCAACACCTGTTGAAAATTACCAGACATCCACTACATTCAAATAATGCCATGGGAAATAATTTGTCCATTGTCCATCAAGGCCATGTGACGAGATGGTGCCTGTAAAAGTTTTATCTATGAGATAATGCTTGGTGGTGAGTACTTTGTACTTCTAATATGGTATCGGCCCATTTTGTGTTTTGTTTTCTACTGTTTTTTAATACAACTACATATCATCTTATTGCAAGCCTCTGAAGCACATATTGTAAAAATGTCTTCAGCCTTGATGTATTTTTACATGTGTTTTCTTATGCACATGGTTTGATTGAATGATGTTACACTTTTTATGCTAAACATTAGTAGTAAAATGTGTTGTTTTTATTTTGACAGGTTTTTGTTCTATGCTACAAATTCTCTTTGACCTTATGATTTTTATGAAATACTCATATATTACTAAATGATATTACATAATGGTATTGATTAAATTGTACTTTGGTACATCTAGTGGTTTGAGTGGGCTGTATCTCTGCACTAATTTAATAAGATAGGCCTTGCCCAACCCTGCTTATGTTTTATTCTTACCTTTTTGTTTGGCAGTCGCAGTCCAACAACATTGGGGAAACCTATGTTCCCCACCTCTGAGCTAACGGAACAAAGATTATAAGAGAAATAAATGCATACATTTTCTCTGTTCAACCCTGTCTCCATATCTGTCCCTTTTCTCCATTTCTATCCCCTTCTAGATTGTAAGCCTCTTGAGGTAGAAACAAGTCTACACATTTTTAACTTCAAGTCTTTATCTGTCTCTCTTGTGGTATATAAATCCATGGTTTTTTTCACAGTCATCATGATTGTTGTATTATTTAATGGGACTAAAATAGTAAAGTTTCTGACTTAATATATCTGGGTATTTTCCAAATGCACACTGTGATTTTCTGTATTTTTTGTAGAATGCACATTTATAAACCATTTTGAACCAAACCTGAACTTTAGGCTTCTGTTTACATTGCAAAGATTTCTGTGCAAGGTTGAGACCAACAAGTAAAGCAGTATTTTGGTTGATTTTACATGAACTTGGTGTGAAACAAATTTTAAGGACTATAGATGTTATTATTCAAACAGTTGTTTTATTAAAATCACAAGCAAAATCATCCATGTCAAGCTGGGCAATGATGGGGAAAAATTTCTAGTTCTCTACATGGACTGTGCTAAGTAAGGAGAAATAACATCTCACATTGTTTTCCAGCCCCTCAATGACTTCTATGCCATTATGGCTAAGATACAATTCTCGCAGGTTCACAAGACTTTGCAGCCCTTCAATCTTGGTCAACCGATTGCTCTAAAGTAGCAAGAGAAAATTAGGTTAAAATTATAGAATAAGAATTCTTTGTTAAGACATCTATCAGATAAAGTACTTGCACAAATTTCACAAGAATCATCCTTGTGTCATCCCATGTTGCACAACACCACATTAAGACACATATATTGTTTGGTTCAGGTACAGTATATTATAGTTCAGATCTGATACTTCTTCAATCTTGGGTAGATTGAGACAACTTTGGTCTTCCTCTGCATTATCAAAGCAACATGAGGACTGATACTTAAAACATGTACAGATCTTTTCATATTAATTTTGTAGATGATTAGGTAGAGTTCTAACAGTGTGAGGCAGCAAAGAGAAATGCAATAGTTCTCCTTCCATTAGATACTACTGAAGCAGAAAATGCTACCTTGTGTTGGATGTCTACACCTTAAGAAGGAATGAATCGGTTTATTTTGGTTACAGATCAGAAAAACAAAAACAGCAACATGTTTACAATGTACCCATAACATGTCTACAAAATGGAATTTACTTGGTACAAACAAATAGTCTGCCCTCCTTATCAGTGGACTTGCCATTCAGATTTAACCATTCATGGATGGCAAGCTCCCATTTTGCTTCATGGCACCACACCACCATTAATTTTAATCATACTTGAGCATGCACAGATTTTGGAATCTGCAGGGGGGGGGGCAGAACAGATCCCCCGCAGCTACGGAGGTCCAACTGTAATTATAATATAAAGCAGAAACATTATTCACTAAGATCATTCACTATTTATCTCCTTAGTTTTGTACCAGCAGCACAAAACATAGCCATTTTTAAAGTGCACTGTAGTACTCTATCCTCTGTTAAGTATTTTAAGTCATAATAATCAAATCTACCTGGAACTGCTACACAACAGCAGTAGTAAGTGCACAGCATATATCTCTGTAGAAATGCAATACAGTGTTCCCTTGGTATCTGCAGATTTGACCAATTGTAAGAAACATTTTTTTAAAAAAATACCTGCAAATGACTGCAGCAAGGCCAAGAAGTGGTCCCAGGGCAGTAGCAGGGGTTGCAGTGGTAAGGCCTGGGCATCAGGCATGGATTCTTCCCACTTTCCCCTGCTCTTTCCTTCAAAAAGCAGAAGCACTGACTGACATGCTCCCAACAGTAAGCAGAAAGAATGTGCGCTTGGTACTTGCCGCATCTACCTCGGTCTTCTCCCACTTGGCTGACAGAAGTCAGTCTCACCAGAAAGCCTCATCCAGAATTTAAACTCTTTCCTCACTCCCTTTCCCACCTTCTAACCACCACGGGTTTAAATTCTGGATGAGGCTTCGTGGTGAAAAATTTTATATTTTAAAATTTAAATACTGACTTGACCACCTCATTTAGAACACTTTGTTATGCAGATTGGCCTCATCCTCCATCCTTATTCAAATTAAGGAGAGTTTTAACTATTACTAGGTTTTAAAACAATATAGTACAGAAAGGCAATGCCCATTTATTTAACAAACTATAGGAGAAGCTTTTCCATTACTCTCAGATATGCAATCAGTTCACTACTTTAAGGAGGACATAGGAGAAAAAGGCCACAAAGCAATAGGCTGAACTACTGTACTCTTTAAATTACCAGAGTATTTACATGAGCAGTTTGCAATACTGCTAACTGTGACTGCCTGCAAAGATTATAAAATGAGGAAAAGAAAACAAGCTGAAGGATGTTCCTGTGAGTAAACAAAACAGCATGTCTATGTACCTGTATGCTGAGTACTGTCAAGTTTGTCAACGCATCAAGGTTCTGCAGCTTGGTGATTTTGTTCTTTCCCAGAAACAGGCTGTCCAGGTTAGTCAAAGTATCAATATTTTGAATTGCCTGTAAAATGACCACATCAAACATCTCACTAACTTGAAATATAATTTCTGGTAAACAATACTGAAGCCCAGCCAGCATACCCAAATGTTATCAGCCACTACATTACAATGGGCATTACTGAAAGCATTTATCTTGCCTCTCAACCCACCAAAGTACAACAGGTAATTAACATGCTCATGAGATTATTTTAACCAGATGACCTGCGCTATTTTGATTTGCACTTGGGAAAAGATTGGAATTTAGTCTTGCTCAACTTTCAGGTTTCAGCTCTTGTCACTTGAAGTCTTGCTACTTTATAAGAGGCTTTGTTAAGAAGTTCCTTATGAAACCAGAATCATTATGGGAGCTAATATGCAGTATGATGCATCCATTAATAGAATTCTATGCTTTAATAATTAAACACTTAAGATATCCATGCAGAGATGGTACAATAAGATAATGCTACTTGCAGAGAATACTTCAGAAAAGGTTTTGGGTTGGAGATCCTGTCAGTTTTGTCACTAAAGGAAAATTAGCATCTAAGACGTATGCTTATTATCTAAAACAATTGTAATTATACAGAGGTGCAGAAAGACAGAATGCTGACTACCCAGTATGAATGTGAATTCATCATATTCACCATCAAGCCTTGGTACTGAGGCCAGTCTATCAAACAGCTTTGTGAGGGTTTCTTTTAAAGGATCACCTTAGATGTTTTGTGTCTTACATTTCTGCTTAAAATATTTCATCCCAAACTGTAAGTTTTTACATAAGCTTTTGGTTACTGGTTCACCACACTTTTATCTTTTTTGCTGTTGTCGGGAACTACTTAATATTTCCAAAAGGTTCTGTGTATTGCTGATCATTCTGCAGCTTGGCTTTGTTCTGTCTTCAGTTATATAATAACTGAATGCGTCCCTCTCCATGTTGCTTGGAAGAATTATGTGACAGCTACAGTCAATATTGTAATGCATTTGCCTCTTAAATTATGTTTTTCCTGAATTTTTCTAAAAAGGGGGAATAACATACTTTCCTATAATAAGAGGGATAAAAGAAGAAATGGGACTGTATGCCATATGAACATACACTTTTCCCAATGCCTCAATATGAAAGGAGATGACACCCTGCACCCTTGCACAGTGCATCTATAACTTTAAGGTTAGCACCCCTCCCCCTTCTGTTTGATTGGCTGTGCCCAGAGAGCATCTTTATCAACAACTGGAAATAAATATTAACAATTGGAAATAAATACCTACCCTGATTCGATTAGATCCCAGCTCTAACATTTGTAATTGCTGTAAGTTGCTTAGGTTTTCAATTTTGCTGATTTTATTGTTTACAAGGAAGAGCTTCTTTAACTGAGTGAGTTGATCAAGCCCTTCAATGTGCCGTAATATGTTAAATGAAATATCCAAGACTCTAAGAGAAAAAACAAAAAAAACACTAAGAAAAATAGTCTTAGAGAGCATACACTATATTTGCATCCCATCCTTCTTTCGCCAATGAACTCATGGCTGTTTTCCATTTTATTGTCATCCTAACTACATGAAGGACAGCAGGCTGAGAGTGCAACAGACTACCCAAGATACCTCAGTGAGTTTATGGCGGCTCAATCAGCATTTGAACTAGGTTCTCCCTGGTCTCAACCTACCAATCAATCCATCACATCACACTACACAAACAGGAGGATAACCAAGATGCAGTCCTATACCACACAGGATAGGAAGGTTTGCCCTCCTGATGCTTTGGACTACAAGTCCTACAAACCCTTAGCCACTGGCCATGTTGTCTGAGGTTTTTGGGAACTGAAGTCCAAAACCATTTGGAGGACAAAAAGTCCCCCCACCTTTTATGCCTTTTAATTTAGAAGCAGATTCTAATAAAGTCTGGAAGACTTTCTGATTAGACATATATAGAAGAGGTCAGCAACCTGCAGACCTTGAGCTGATCTCATGCATCCCTATGCTGAATTTTAAAAGACCACCATAAATAATCAGTTCATGTCCCAGCCAAGCAGGCTGGGATGAGGAAAAAACAGTAATAAGGGCTTGCCTATTTTTGGTTCTGGTTCCACAGCTTGTTTTACCTTCAGAGCATGCACCCCAACTGAATACCCCAAAGGAATGTGATCCTCAACATTAAAAAGGCTTCCCATCCTAATATAAAGGATTAGATCACCCCCACACCCCACATATATATAGACACACAGATATATATGTGAGGAACCAGTGCATTAAAATGCTCTAAGTGAAGACTACATATTTTGCCACTGCCAGCTCAAGTAGGTTCCTTGCTTTCTGTCCAGATACTCACTCCAGACCTGTCAGGGCATCCAAGTTCTCAATCTTTCGAATCTGATTATCATAGAGATCCAGCTCTTTTAGACTTTGCAACTGTTCCAGATTCTCAATGCACTTAATCAAGTTCTGGCGGAGACAAAGAGTCTAATGGGTGGAGAAAAATGAGAAAACAATGATGTGGAAGATACACATCATTCTGTGGGGACAGTCCCTTCCTCTTACTTCAGCTATTTGCTCTGTTTCACCTCCCTTAATTCCCACTTATCTCTCACTACTATCATGGAAATTTCTATAGCAGCCAGAATGTCTTATTCTGCATCTCCATCAAGAATAACTGCACAATGCTGGTGGTGCCAGTCTAAGCAATTTCAAGGTCACAAAAGAACGCAAAATGGCAGCTGTAGCACACCTCTGCATTGTCTAGTTTAGGAGACAGGGGACCAAATTACAAGTGACATGGAAAATCAGATTTCTTGACTTACTTTCTCAGCTGTATAAGTACTTGAATTAGTACTGAGCAATGGTGCTGGGGAAGAGAGGCATTTACTGCTCTTGAACAAAATCATCTACCACATTTGCTATTAGGCCTTCCATCTTTTTTGCCAGTGAAACTATTTTGGGAGATGGTGTGGTGTAAATTTCAACAGAGGAATGTGTTTCAGGATGGGGAAAAGGTTAAACATCCCCATACCAATACCTAATTCACATCTATGGAATTCTTGACCTGATTCACTTCTATGGCTGTTTTTAAGTTTTTATTTTTTAAAGTATCTGGAATCATGGATTTTCTGCACTGTGTATACTTTGGGTTTCAGAAGAATGTTTAATACTATTCCTCTGGACACCCTCAGTCTCTCTCTTTCCCCATCAAATATGCTACTGTCTCCTGTACTGCTCCAGAACTGAAGCAACTGCACCACTATGCATTGTTCCCCTAGTCAGAGAACTACATCACAGATCAAGGGCAGCCAGTCGCACACATGCAGAAGTGGTCGAGTTACTCTGGGTCATTGAGACACTACTCTTTAAAAGCCTCACCTTCACTTTCTTAAGCACCTCAAATCCCTCAATCTTGCCAATTCGGAAATGATTCAGATCAACATCCTGCAAGACAAACAAGTGTAAGATGACTTAGCCATTTTGCAGGGGTTGGTGTCAGTATAAGTTTTAAGATGGGGGAATAAAAACAGTTCTACCAAAAGAGATTGTATAGCAAATGTGTGCAAAAGAGCTAGGTTTCTTGGACATGGTCAGCTTAGATCAAAACAAATTTGTACTTGTAGCCCACTCACTGCGCAGCACCCAAGTTGTCCATCTTTATGATTATTTCTGTAACATATCCTCTTCTTTTTGCTGATACCTGCTTCTTCTCATATCTGAATATTATACATACATGATCTTCCTTTCTTCCTGCTCCCAGTTTTAAAAATGTTACATACAAGCTGATGCTACTTAACGTACACCTGTTATATATTTCATAAAATTATGGCACACACAAGTAGCCACAATTAATTTTATAAAATCTACTGCACACTGCTTTATGGAAGAAGGGATGATCTTATGGCATAGCAGGGGCAATGCTATAACCCTGTGCACAGCTAGCTTCTCCAATAAACAGACAGGACTGGTTCTGACAATCCTCTGGAAAAGTCTGAATATTTAATCATGCTTGAAAAATTATGTGTGCTGCTTTACAGTTTCTGGGAGTGAGATACACAGAGGGCAGGTAATATAAGTCCTTTAGATTAAATTTTTTATCATGATTCATGGGATTCTAAACATTTCAACAGTGCAGATCCTCAAAGACAAGGCAAGAAACACAGAGAAACCCATACACCTTTCAGAATCAATAATAAGCAAAGTATATTTTCAGCATTTGAAACTCCCTGCCCTGATTTCTCTATTGTTGTGATTCAGCTTCTCTCATACAAAATATTTTCCATAGCCTACTTACAATGCAGCTTCATTTTTTTAAAAAAGGGAAAATAGTTCTATAACACAGTGCTCAATGGCCAATGGTTTAGTGATAATTCCCTAGAACTCTACTTATTGGATGCGTGCTCTTCCCATAATATGAAAATGGGGTCTATTTTACCTCTGCTTCTGGATCCAGGCTAATAGTCTCCATGTCCACTGGTGTCTCTGCATCCACTGCAACAGAACAAGTGCACTATGTGTAAGTCCATGCTTCTCATCAGTGAAAACATATTTGCACAGTCAGCTCTCCCACAAAAGAAACCATGTGTTAAGGACACAGGGAACATCTAATATGTTCAGACAGCAGCTCATAGTAGTCCTATGGCTAGTTTAGAATATAAAATGGTCATTTTTCTAGCAGGAGGCCACAGCCTTATGTATCATGCAAGCAAGTAATAACAAAACTTCTTTGAATAATATACACATTAGCAACATTGTCTTTCATTGCCTAAGGTAGGCACACCACAGCTGACAATGTAACTGCAAGCACTTTGGACTGTAAACTTAGCAGAAAAGTTAAGTTACTTGTGCACTTTGGCCATTTTCTCAGGCTTTCAAGGTGAAGAAACAGCTTATTCAGCACCCCTGCAGAGACAGCAGAAGACCTAAGGACCATCTGGGAGTGAAGAAAAGGGAGCTTGGAAGGTACCGTGTATTCCATCTGCCACATTTCTTTACCCGAGGACTTCTTCACCACATTTGAGTTGTGAGTTGCCTCCTTGCAGGATTGAGGCCCAGCCAACAGTTTCTCTGTCCTGGGGACTATAAATGGGACTACCATGGGATGCGGTGGCTTAGTGATTAAGATGCCAATTCTGATTATCATAAGATTGGAAAATTGGCAGTTCATGGCCCAAGTGCTGCATGATGGAGTGAGCTCCCATCACTAGTACCAGCTTCTACCAACCTAGTAGTTCGAAAGCATGCAAATGCAAGAAGATAAATAGGTACCACTTTGGTAGGAAGGTAACAGCATTCCATGTAGTCATGATGGCCACATGATCACAGAGTTGTCTTCAGGCTCTTTGGGCTAGTAACAGAGATGAGCACCGCCCTCTACAATCAATTATGACTGGACGTTCATGTCAAGGGGAAACCTTTACCTTTATCTTTTTACTGTGGATCCACTGGCACTGGGGTCACCTCCAAAAAAGGAGCCACAAAGAAAAGAAAACCTGCCTGCTTGCAAACACTGCCTTATTGGAATAAACAACTGACCATTGATATGGGGAGGGGAGATCTGCTGCTAATAAAGGGAGGGAGGTAATGAGACTCAGGAACAGGCAGGATAGAGATATGGAAATGGAAAATGGTTGTACTGTCCTAGGGGTAAAGTTTACAATAGGTGTTAGTCTCCCCCAAACTGTCTCCCATCCCAAATAATCTGGACAGCCATGCCAGCAACCTCCCTGGGTCAAAAAATGTTGCTGCTTAATGCCAGATTGGTGAATGGTAAAACATCTGCCATTCAGGACTTGATCCTGTATGCACGTGCTGACCTGGCCTGTATTCTAGAGATATGGTTGGATAAGGCTGAGTCTTCACGGCTCAGTCTTGTCCCCTTTTAAAAATCTACATGAAACTGCTGAGAGAGGTTGTCCAGAATGTTGGAATCAAGTGTCACCAGTATGTTGATGATACCCAGCTCTATCACTCTCTTCCACCTAATTCCAAGGAACCTGTTCTTGTGCTAAACCCATGCCTGCTAGCTGTAATGGACTGGATGAGGGCAAACAAATCAAAGCTTAATCCAGATAAGACAGGGGTGCTCCTGGTCAGTTAGAAGACAGGTCTAGGAATAGGGACTCAGCCTATGTTAGATGGGGTTATGCTTCCTTGAAAACGCAGGTTCACAGTTTGGGGAAACTCTCTGTTCTCCAGCTCTGAGCTTAGAGGCCCAGATTTCTGCAGTGACCAGAACTGCTTTTGTACAGTTAAAGCTATTGCACCAACTGTACCCATTCCTGGAGAAGTTCGATCAGGCCATGGTGGTACATGACCTGGCTATATCTGGTTTGGATTACTGTAATGCAGCTATGTGGTGTTGCTTTTGAAACGTGCTCAGAAACTTCAGTTGGCCCAAAGACCTGCAGCCAGGTTGTAAACTGAAGCTGGCTACAGGAAGCACACAACTCCCTCAGCTTCCTGTAGCCAACTCCACTTTACAACTCCAATGGCTGCCAGTCTGTTTCTGGCCACAATTCAGTGCTGGTTTTGACACACAGCTTGTCTCAAAGTTATCTGAAGGATCATATCACTCATTATGAGCCCATTGGATTTCTAAGATTATCCAAAAATAATCCCACCACCCTCTCAAGCTTGTTTGGTGGGAACAAGGAAGAGGACCTTCTCGGTGGCTGCTCTCAGATTTGGGAACTCTCTCCCTTTAGAAGCCAGAATGGCCATCCCTGCTCTCTTTTCAGTGACAGGTGAAAATATTTTTGTGTATTAAGGATTTTTCAAACTGATATGGGTTGGGATGTGTGATTCAGATTACTACTACTGGCGAAAATAAATAAAAAGACGAACAAACAAACAGTTCAATTTGGATAATATGGCTCAACAATTAAAATGGAAGAAACAAATTAATGCCATCTATCTGGTGGTAAAACACTGTTCAGTCACTTGAAGAACACTATATTCATATTTCTCTTCACTGGAAAACAGACTAAATATATATGCCAGCCATCTTACCAGGCCTTACATTTTCATCAGAATACAATATGTCTTACATTGAATGAGCTGAGTGTTACAAGCAATCTGAAGAAGTTATGTTACTGCTTTGAGGTTAAAAAAAAAAAGATCACTCCTGCCAAGTACACTCACTCTGTTTCACAGTGTGTGGAGTTGGACCTCAGAGATTTGTGCTGAATAATTCATACTTTCTCTCTATTTGGAAGGTGGGTAGATTCTTTCCCTCATGTATTACTGAGCCACACACAGAAACATCAATCCAGCATGCAGGATTTGTACTGAACAATTCACTATCATACTCTTTTGACTAGGATGCTGTGCTCCTAAATCACTCAACTCTACTGCCTTACTAAATCTTATGTTTCCTCTTTCCATCTGTGCCTCCTGTCCCTCAAATTGTTTGGCTTCACTCTTAATCCTCAACACAAAAGACAAACGCAAATCCACACTGGCTCACCTTCCTTTGTTACCTGTATCTCTTTCTTCTTTGTCATTCTGCTGTTTGGAAAGATCTGTCTTTTTTGAAACTCTGCAGTGGATTAGGGATACTACTTACTACTTACCATTTAAGAAGGGGCAAAAGAACCTTATAATGGTCCATGGGACAAGAATTCTCTAATAATAGTCTGTGGATTGGGAAGAGCAACTATGAAAAACCAGGATAAAATCCTAAAGGGCAAAGATACAACTCTGAAAACTAACGTAAGGTTAGTCTAAACCATTGTATTCCCCCTCACAATGTACAGACGTGAGACTTGGACAGTGAAGAATCATTTGAAATTTGGTTATGGAAGAAAGTGCTGGAGATACCATGGATGGCCATGAAGACAAACAAATAGGTTCCAGAACAGATCCAACCTGAACTCTCCCAGGAAACTAGGATGACTACATTGAGGTTTTCATACTTGGCCACAACATGAGAGGCATGATTCATTAGAAAAGACAATGATGCTGGGAAAGGTAGAGGGCAGTAGAAAGAGAGGAAGACCACATGCCAGATGATTAGACTCAACCAGGGAGGCCACAGGCCTCACTAGGGCAGCTGAGGAGAGGGGATCTTTAGAGATATCTCACTGAAAGGGTCGCCATGAGTGGAGGTTGACTCGAGGGTAGCTAACAACAATAACAACAAAGTCTGTCTTGATAAAGCAGTCTGTTTTCTCATACCAAACAGAAAGAAAATCCAAACTTTGTTCATTTTGAAAGGACCTAACCATTTTTAGTTCTTATTCTCCAAAGGTTTTTTATGCTTTTTTTTTTTTTTTGGCACAGCCATTCAGAACTTCCCTGGAAGGCATTCTCTCATCTTACTCCCTTTGAAGGAAAAGAGTGTTGTGATCAGAGACAGGGCCCTTCCTCTTGCAGCATCTCTTTTTGGAATATGAAAGTCTTCCTAGTACTGTACCTGCATCACTAGCTTTCGGGAACATTTATTTTGATTTAATTGGCTTGTTCGGCTTTGTTGTTGAGTGCCTTCCAGTAATTTCTGACTTGTAGCAACCCTTAGGCGAACCTGTCACATGGTTTTCTTGGCAAGATTTCTTCAGAGGCAGTTTACCCTTTTCTTCCTCTGAGGCTAAGAGAGTGTGGCTCACACAAGGTCATCCAGTGGGTTTCCATGGTTGACCAGAGATGGTCTCCACAGTCATAGTCCAACACTCAAACCATTACACCATTATGGCTCTCTTTGTTTCGCTTTAGTGGATGCAGGTAGTGGTCCATGTAAATAATCATCCTCCTAATTATAAATTTCAGTTACCTAAACCATCAAGCCACAGATATCCAACAACAAAAAATCTTTTTGAATACTGAGTGGTGAATAGGGTGAAATGCCAACTCTGGGCTGCAAGCCAGTGGATGAGATTCACTGGGAAAATGTCATCATTAAATGTGTACAAAGCAGCCACCTGCCCACTTTGCTAATTTGACTGTAGCATACACTCATAATCAAAACTATTGTAATAATCTGGGGGGCAGCCAGCTGACAATTTTGCCACCATGTGGCAAAGACTTAAAGAGAACTCCTGCTGTGAGCTCTGAAGGTACAGGCATTCAGGCAAAATACAATAAAGGAGTCCAAATTGCCAAAACTGCATTCAGGGAGGAGATGAAATACAGTGGTCCCTCCACATTCACTGGGGTTTGGGGTGAAGGATCCCCATAAATGTGGAAAACTGCAAATAAGACCTCTTTACGAATCTCCAGATCCTTCAGTTCAACTTTATGGCCAACATCTACCAGAATGTGGTCATAAAATCATGCTGGAGGACCTACAGATGCCTAAAGAAGTGTTTTCTCTAGGACCCTTTATGTTCTCCAGCACAACTCAATAGTCAGCTTCTGGCATAGTTGTGCTGGAGGACCTAGAGATTCCTAAAAAGAATTTATTATTCAAAACTGCAAATAATCAAATTGAGAAAAGTCAAATCTGCAAATGTGGAGGGCCAGCTGTACAGGCTGCCAATCTACAGCTGAACAATTTGAGGGGGGGGGGAGGCTGCTGCACTGAACCTACAGCCTGACTGTAACCCTTAGGCAAGGATAAAGAAACCAACAACAGAGACAGAATCACAGAGAGCCGAAGGGAGACTCATAGACTATTGATTCCAAACCTTTGCTCAGTGCAGGAAATCCAGATACAGTATCCCCAGCAGGTAACTGTCCAGCCTCTTTCTGAAGACATCTAGAGAAAGAGACCCCACTATCTCTCTAGGCCACTGGTTCCTTCTAATGCTCAATCAAAATTTACCTTTCTTTAACTTAAAACCATTAGACCTGGTCCTACCCTCTGGGGCAGCAAGGAATATGCCTGTAGCTGCCTCTCTGTGAAAACCCTTTAAATATTTAAAGAGTGTGATCATGTCAACCCTCAGTCTTCTCTTCACCAGGCTGAACATGTCCAGCTCCCTCAACTTTTCCTCTTGTGTTTTGTTCTCCATACCTTTTATCACCCTTGTTGCCCTTCTCTGAACCTGGTCCAACTTAGAATCATAGATTTGGAAGAGACCCCAAGGTCCATCCTTTCCAATCCCCTGCCATGCAGGAACACACAATCAAAGCACCACCAACAGATTGCCATCCAGCCTCTGTTTAAAAGATCTCCAGAGGAAGAGATTCCATCACTCTCCGAGGGAGTCTTATCTATATCTGAAAGCCTATATTGCCCTATAAGAACCTGCAAGAGTCTTAAGATCTTCAGGGGAGGGCTTTCTCTCAGACCCCTCACTATCACAAGTTCCTTTGGTTAGGACATGGGACAGGGACCTTAACAATTAATTTAACACAAATTCCCTGTGTAGGATATCTTGCCATTAAAACCCATTACGAAAGGTTGGCAATCAGAGTCAGATAGCCTGTTGCCATTGTGTCCCAATTGAGAGTGCCTGCCCCCACTTCAGAGAATGAACATACTTTTCAAAAAAGTCCTAACTAAGCAGATTGTTTCAAGATGGCAAGTTGACAAGGACATGTCAATTTTCTACATAAACTTTTGAATAGATATGCATTAGAAGCTACACAACTTCTGAAGCCAAGCCTGAATTGCAGACTTTTGAAATCCCTACGTGGAATCTATTCTAATAAGCTCATTTTGAACATTCATGATAGCACATAATACCATTATCACTAAATCATCTCAAATATTTAACTGGTGAGTGTATTGGCCACATTAGTGGCTTAAGTCTTTGGATATTCTTCGGAAGAACAAGAATCTTGTCCTGTTTCACCATCATATAACATAAATCAAATGAAAAAATCCAAGGAGCAAGAGAACTTCTCCATGCCATATGTTGGAAATGACATTTACTTTCCTTGACATTTTAACAAAAGCTTCTGTTAGCCTACCCAGGCTGCTAATGCACTAGTGCATACCAGAATTTGAGAGAAAAAGGAAAACATTCCTGGTGACTTAGGATCATCTGAGAGCTGCATAAGTATGTACGTTAAGATGTGTAAAGCTATTTTCTCTCCGTGGGTATCTACGCGTTATGACTCAATTTTTTTTTTGGCTAATCTAGAGCATGGGTGTAAATTGTATAATTACTGGACTTTAATTCCCACAGCCCTACCAACTCCCTACTCCCAATGGTGAGGAAAGCTGGGAGCTTCAATTCAACAACAACTGGAGGCCTACACAATTCTTATCCCTTATCCTATTGCACCAATTTGTTTGGGCCTGTTTCCTTTACCCACAGGGATATAGTGGATTCATTTAAGTGTGTGTATGCATATGGAATTTGTAACCAACAAATAATCCTAACACATTTTTGTACTTTGAATTCAGACTGTTGTGGGTTTAGTTGCTATTATTTCCTTTTGTTCTTCCATGTATTGATAGACCATGGACCACCCCGCTGTACTTCAGAAGTTGCTGTCAGCAGGGATTCTGCCCACCCTAATATTGGATGGCAAACGATTATAATAAATTGCCCAGTCCAATTTTGTCTGAAAAGCCCAACAATAAACAGGATTTTTAAAAGGAAGAGATTCTTACTTCTGAATGATCTATTCTTGGAATTTCTTAGCTAAAACAGAACACAAGTGCAAAATTGTACAATATTTTGAGGGCAAAGCTTACAAGGGTAAAACAAGTGCCTGGCCTACACCAGAGGTTGAGACTGAATACAGACAAAAACAATTTGGGTAAATAAAACAACCAAGAGCAGTTTGACTTTAAATCCTATGTGCCAGTGTCCACTTGATTCAATTGTTCTGTCCAATTTTCAAGTGTTCTTTAAACATCCTAGCCCATCAGTGGTTTATCCATATTCAGCAGTAAAGCTCAAAATAACAGATTCAGCTATTTGAACTGTACTGGGTATGGTTAATCAAAACTGTTTCACTTAGTTTAAAAAATACTGTTTCACTGAAAAAGGAGAAGTTATTTAATTTATATTCCACCCTTCTTTAGAAACAGCCTAGGAAAACCAATAACGCAGACAGAAAACACAATCCATCACAAAAACCTTTCTCTGAAAATAGTGCTATAAAAACAAAGAATTAATAAGAAACAACAGAACAAAAGCACAACCTGCCTATCTGCAAAATGCTTGCACATTTAAATGTTTCTTTCAGCTGGTGCCTTAATGACAATAATAAGGAGCAATCAATCTTGACTGAGAGGGAGGAGAAATTAAGATCTGACAGATTACTTTTTCCAGTGAAACCTTCTATGTCCATTTTTTCTTCAGAGATACAAACAGGATCATCTCTTTGGTCCACAAACTCCCATTCACACAAGAACATATCACCTCTGCATACAGAGTAGATGTCACTCTGTAACCAAGACTCCCTCACTTACATCCTTTCACTGGTCCTTAGGCAGATTGAACCCTAGAAGGATGCCTCTTATGTCTTTCATCCAATAATCCCATCTTAAATATTACAGTGACCTAAATATAAGAAAATATATTTCTTCCACATTATCCATAAACATTGTTTTTCATTGCAATGACAGTGCACATTTTATGTAAAACAAATATACTGTTTTGAAATAGACAACATTTTATTGCTATTCATAAAACAGCATGTCCAAACACTGTTCTTTGTTTGTTAGGGAGATATGATCAAACATGTGTTTCTTCAATTTTCAGGAAAAAAATCTTGAACAAAACTATTAGAGGTTGCCATCTTGAATTTTATATTACTCAGATGTAGCTTCATAGCTTCACTAAGTGCAACTCTTTTCCAACTGTGTACATTCTTTGCTAGGTAAAGAACTATATGCTGCCAGCTCATGTTATGTAAATGCTACTGCAGGTATTATATAATGTCACAGAGGAAACAAGAACATCCACCAAAACAACAAGAAATCCTCACAACTTGGCTAAAATAAGCTGTTATAACTGCTCAAAACAGTCAATTAACTCAAATCCTTTTTTCATGAAAAAGACATCGTTAACATGCAATACAGAACCACACCTATGCAACCAATAATAGAAATAAATTCAAAAATATAAAAACTCTGATAACATGGGAGGGGAAAACACCATAATAAAATCACTTCCTGGAAGCCTGGTGGCAAGGAATACCTTCAGTTGTTTCTTACAATTCTGGAAAGAAGAGGTTTTGAAAGGTTGTAAACAGTATACAGTCTCATTAGATGCAACAGATGATTTATCTATTTGAACAAGAGTTTACCTGTTGAATTCTCGCCATTCTGCTCATCCCGTAAACTCTGTTGACTGAGGTCTGTTACTATGCAAACGGCTTGCTTCTTTCCTTCATCATCTCCTGACTCTTCAGATTCGATCCTCCTGTCCACTGAGTAAAAGAGGCACACCATATTTAAATTTATTTCAGGAAAAAAAGAATAGAGGCAAACAATGAGACTCATCCTATATTTGCTTACTGAGAGTAAGCCCTACTGAGTCCAACAGTTCACTTCCAGGTATGTGCTCACAGACTACAGTGGTCCCCTGGGTTACGAAGGTAATCCGTTCCGGGATTACCTTCATAACCCGGAAGTTGTTCGTAACCCGGGGGACCGCTTTAACCAATGCACAGCGCGCCGGAAGCGTGCTGTTTTAAAGCGTCCGGGTTGCGAATTTTTTTCCGCAACCCGGGGTTTTGTTCATTGGTTGGGGCCGTTTTTCCAGCCCCAGCGGTTTCGGGTCCCGGGGATTTCGGATTCCAAGGGATTCGTATCCCAGGGGACCACTGTACAGCCTTAGAGCCAAGTTCCAAAGAATAAGCGAACTACCAGTAGTTAAAATGCTAAATAAACCAACATGCACAAATGGAATACTAATCTGGACATGCTCTGTCAAAAGAACAACCCCTTGGCTACTTGTAATATGCCATCTTATTATATATTATATACTATATATATAAATATATATTGTATTATATATGCCATAGATATATAAATACGAGGGCCAAACTGACAATCAAATCATGCCTTGAAAACATCAGGTAGGGGAACACTGATCTTAAACGATCTGCCTGTCACATCTTAGCTTAATAAACAGCGACAGGAATTAGGCTTGAGTCCCTGCATACAGCAAATTTGTACTTTTTTTTTTTACTTGTACAAGCAAATAAGCCATATTACCATGAGATTCCTGGCCTCTTGGGTTCAAAGTCTTGGGAATCAGTCATTTTCCATAATCTGTCATTCTACAATACTAAAAAAACAGCATAGTACTTTATTCCCAAACATCTAAGCAGATCTGCTACCATATATGAACCAAGAAGGAATTTATATCTACCTGCTACTATACACTATAGCTGGCATATTATATGTAGCCAAGGGGCTGTTCTTTTGACAGAGTATGTCCTTATCATGGACCAAACCATACTTTTATGTTCTATTTGCATATATAGCCAAGGTGCCATTTTTGGCAGAAAGATAAGAGATAAATTTAATAAATGAAATAACAAAAACAAAGAACAGGCTTCCCCAAATTCTTATTTCCCTTTCCACCCCAAGTAATGAGATCCTATCACAGTAGAAGAGATTAATATACGAACAGTCCATAGTTGTAGTCTCTATACTACTATTCAATAAAGCATCCCACTGCTCCTTTTTCAATTTAAATCTCAGCAAGAAAACACTGAAGTTGGGGGCAAGACAGTGCAATTTGAGAAGCAACTCATGAGAAAAAAAGCAGCAGCTAAGGAATATAAAACATGGGGAGGAGGGATGAAGTGCCTTTTTAAAAATGAGTCAGTAGCAGCTAAATCTGCTGCGCTAAAACGACAGGCACCGAGTAGTACTGCTTCAGCTGCTGGATAGCAAAGCCATCAAATGCCTCTTCTGCTGAAAGATGTCTTCGCTTCACCCATTTCAATATCCAGGGATAGCCATGTTGGCCATGTAGCAAAGCACAATAACATCCAAAATCCAAAAAAACAAAACAAAAAAACAAAACCAAACAGTGATACCTTTATTGGAACAACCAACATTCACAATAAACATGTTGCAAGTGTTTGAAGCTCCACTGGCTGCTTCATCAGGCACAGGTGTTAAAAAAAAAACATACAGCAGAAAAAAATTATGATGTTAGTCACAAGCCTGCATTCTGTCAAGATGTGGTTGTTGTCCTCAGTTCAGATGCTACGGAGGGGGGTATTTAGGCAGACAGCCCCCTCCTCCTTCTGGCTATGCAGGTACGCCAATAAAAAAAAAATTAAGCTCCATTAGCAAGACAAATGAAACTTAAAATTTTGTTGCCTGGAATAGCTAGGAAATACCTTGGATCAAATGTTGATTGGAACAGAAACTGCAGTCAAGAAATCAGAAGAAGACTAGGAATGGGAATGGCAGCTATGACAAAACTAGACAAGATCCTAAAATATAAAGCTACACAGATGAGCAATGAAGTCTGAATCCTCCAAGCAATGATATTTCCCATTACTATGTACGGATGTAAGAGCTGGACGGTGAAGAAAGTGGACAGGAAGAAAATCAACTCATTTGAAATGTGGTGCTGGGGAAGAATGCTCATGATATTGGTCCATGAGACAAGATTTCTCTAATAATAGTCTGTGGACTGGAAAAGGCAGCTGTCAAAGAGCTGGACAAGATCCTGAAGTCCAAAGATGTAACTCTGAAAACTAAAATGATGCTGGTCCAAGTCATTGTATTCCCCATCACAATGTATGGATGTGAGAGCTGGACAGTGAAAAAAGTGGGTAGAAAGCAATGCATCTGAGCTGTGGTGCTGAAGAAGGGTGCTGAGGATACCATAAAAAGACAAGCAATTGGGTCCTAGAACAGATCAAATCAGAAATCCCCCTGGAAGCCAAGAGGGTGAAACTGAGGCTGTCGTATGTTGGCCACAGAATGAGAAGACATGACTCACTGGAAAAGACAATAATGCTGGGAAGGGCAGAAGGAAGAAAAAAGAGAGGAAGACCACCCGGCAGATGGCTAGACTCCATCAAGGAAGTCATGGTCAAGAACCTGCGAACTTGAGCGCAGAGGCAGAGAACAGGAGATCTTGGGAGACGTCTCACCCACAGAATCGCCATGAATCTGGGTCGACCGGAAGGCAGCTCACAACAACAAAGCAAGATCCCTGAGATCGAAGTCGCCTCCGTCCAGTGGAGCTTTGCATGGATTTTTTGCATCTTGGTTGGCCCCAAAAAGGTGTCAGTGTTTTGTGGATTCTGGATGTTCTTGTACTTCACCCATTTAGAAAAAAAAATCACTCCTATTTGTTTTGCAGTTGGGGCAAAATGGAAATCGGGTACCAATGTCTTACTCTGAAAAACAGAAATCTGGCTCCCTGAAGTGAAAGGAAAGAGGAGACGGTGGCAGGAGATCAAGGGAGCTGCTCAGGTATCTTCCTTTTCCAAGGCATGTCCTACATTTCAACCTTTTCTCCAGGAGGAATTTCAAAATGCCCTCCATTTTGAGCATAGATAAGAAGCACGGATTTACACAGATATATGAGTGTTTTTATCTCAAGGTAGCCTGAGGTCCTCCTTTCCCAGGACCTGCCCTCCATTTTCAGCTCCTTCTGTCCAGGAGGCCTTCCAAAATGTCCTCCATTTTGAGTATAGCTAAGAAACATGTGTTTACATTTATATATTTCCAGCTCAGGGTGACCAGAGGTCCTCCTTTTCCGGGATCTGTCCTCCATTTCAGGCTTGCCTGTCCAGGAGATGTTCCAAAATGTCCTCCATTTCGAACCTCAATAAAAACCATGGGTTTACATTTACTGCAAAGGTTTTCAGCTCAGGATGACCAGACACATTTTACATCCACCTTTTCCAGGGCCTGTCCTACATTTCAAATTGTCCTCCAATTTGAGCATAGCTAAGAAGCATGGATTAACACTGATATTAGTGTTTTTTTTTTTAGCTCAGGGTGACCAGAGGTGTCCTCCTTTTCTAGGACCTGTCCTCCATCCCACCCTTTCCTATCCAGGAGACATTCCTAAACGTCCTCCATTTTGAGCATAGCTAAGAATCGTGGATTTAAATATCTCTGTTTGCAGCTCAGGGTGACCAGAGGTGTCCTCCTTTTACAGGACCTGTCCTCCATTTCAGCCTCTTTAGTCCAGTAACCATTCCAAAACGTCCTCCATTTTGAGCACAGCTAAGAATCATGGGCTTAAACATCTCTGTTTTCATCTCAGGGTGACCAGAGATGTCCTCCTTTCCCAGGACCTGTCCTCCACCCGTCCTCCATCCTGAGCATAGCTCAGAAGAAGGGATTTATATTTCCAAGTTTACAATCTAAAAAAGGCAAGACACAAAATTAGGAAGGAAGGGCTGGAGGGAAGCGGGAAAGGGCTATTTCTTAGGCCGCCTCTCACCCTCCATCATCTCCTGCGCGCTCTCCGCCTCAGTCGCCGCCGTCGCCGCCGCCATAATGCCTCGCTCCCCCTCCTCCTTCCGGCATCAGCCTCAGCGCCCGCCACAGCCAATAGGAAGCCAGGCCCCGAAGGACTCTAGCCAATCAGAGGCTCAGCTTCGCCGCAGAGCCTCCCGAGGGAGTGACTGCGCATGCGCCGGGCCCCGCAGCCCCCTGGGAAATGTAGTTTTTCTCTCACATCCCCCCTTTGGCCTATAGCAATGCATTAGCCACTGACTCAGTCAGGGGAGGTTTTTCTGAGCTATAAAGAGGCCCTGAAGGAAACCATTTCTGTTTTTTGGCCTCACTTTAACTGCCATGGCTGTAGGATAGGGGATTCTGGGATTATGGGGTTGCCATTTCCCAGAATGACAACATTTCCCATAATTCCACAGCATGCAGCCATGGCAGTCAAAGCCTGTATCAACACTGGAGACATAACCCAGTTTGTCTCGCTTTAAACACTTTTGTGGCTGAAGACTATGGAATTCTGGGAGTTGGAGTTTGTTGTGGGGCCCAGAGCGGAGCTCTGTCAACACATCATAATAGCTCCATTCTGAAGGATTGTATTTTATTTGTATACACATTCTGTCACTTTGGAAAATGCAGAGATTCCATCACGATGGTGATATAAAAAATGGAAACCTGCTTTGTCTTTTTGATGTCTAAACCTTTCTGTAGAAATATATACCAATGTGTACTGTGTTGTTTTTCATGATCAAATAATTTGTGAAGAATAAAAGAATGTAAATATTTTTAAATATTTTAATAAGTATATATGTGTGACAATGTTTTGTAATAAAGTATTAAAAAGGAAAGTATGTGCCTTCAAGTCACCAGGCTACTTACAGTGGCTCCATTAATTTTGTAGTTTTCTGAGACTATTAATATTTAGATGTGGTTTGCTATTACTTCATAATGAAGATGGACCAAGTTTGTTTTCTGTAGCTCCAGAGACTAGGACACGGAGCAATGGATAAAAGCTTCAGGAAAAGAGATTCCACCTCAACATTAGGAATAACTTCCTGACAATAAAAGCTGTACAGCAGTGGAATACACTGCCTTGGAGTGTGGTGGAGTCTCTTCTTTGGAGGTTTTTAAGCAGAAGGTGGATGCTTTGATTGTGTTTTCCTGCAGGGGGTTGGACAGTTAGGACTGTCCACACCATCATATTTTCCATCATTAAGCACAGGTATGAGAGCTGGACATTGAAAAACCTAATGGAAAGAAAAATCAGGGGCTATGCAGACCGCCCCTTTTACATTCAGATCAGGGCTGCAGCAACCGCATGTTGTGGCCCCAATCTGGTCTTTGCAGACTGCAAAAAGGAGCTGCAAAAAGTGACTTCTTTTTGCGACCTACCTGCAAAGGCCGCAGTAGCCATGGAGCAGTGGCTTTACGGCACTCTTTCAGCTCTGCGTCGTGTGGATATAGCACCACAGGAGCACTGTGACCCAGTGCACCGTGTAGTGTGGTGCGCTGCTTCATGCCAGCTTGGGTTTGGAGCAGGGGCATGCGTTGTGTGGACACTACACCGAACTCTGCCCCCAGGCTGGCTTTTCCTGCCAGTCTGCACAGCCTTTCATTTAAAATGTGCTGGAGAAGAGAGTTCTGTGAATAACATAGATGGCTTAAAAGACAAACAAATGGGTGCTAGAACAAACCAAGCCTGAACTCCCCCTAGAAGTCAAGATGACTAAATTGAAGTTGTCATACTTCAGCTGTATTTTGATATGACATGACTCACTAGAAAAGAGAATAATGCTTGGAAAGGTATAAGGCAATAGGAATAGAGAAATAGCACATAGCAGATGGATAGACTTAATGTCTTGGAGGAGTCTCATTCACAAGGTTGCTGTGAGTCAAGGCTTGAAGGCAGTTAACAACAACAAGTAACAAACAGTACCTGGTATTCTCTGGTGGTCACACTCCCAAGTACTAACCAGATCTCACCATGCTTATCTTTTAAGATCAGTAGGGACCTGTTGCTTTTAATGTATTACTATTGATTAATTTCCCTATTTCCTTTTGAAGTGTATGAGGTTGACAGTATTTCAGCATGCTGTCTTGTGCTAGTACCATCAGACCATTGCTTATTACTTTCTACTATGTCAATATGCTGGACTACAGATGCCAAAACTGAACCCGCACTGAGGTTTTCTATATATGAAGGATATTCTGTTTCTCTCAGCTACTGTCCTTTTGGGTATCATAGTGAACTGTCAAATTAATGAATTGTAAGACACCCTGGGAGCCTTTTTGGTTGAAGAAATAAATACTCTAAATAAATAAATAGAAACACCCAAATAGAAGCACCAAAATGCTATTTAAAAGACCAGTAAATCCACTCTGGCATAAAAATAACAAGAAATAGACTACAGGTATAGACTATTTATTGGGTATTCTGTGTAAAGATTCAAACAATAATGATTTGTATTGCCCTAGAAATAATACTAAAGAAGCACTACACACAGTGGGTTATGTTATTTTAGCCAGTAATCTCTGATCATCCAAAAAGACTGATGTGCTACCGTGACTGATTTGTGGAGGCTATAATGAAACGTGGGAAACAGTTCTTTAAGAAAACTAAAAGTGTGATTGTATGTGACTACTGAGAAGTGAGTAGCCCTGGATAGAGTGGAGCAAATGAGTTCAAATGACTGCTTAAGTGGCACGAAAAAATACAATTTGCAGTACGTTGTTCACTGTACTAAAATATACAAAGTATAGACCACTGAACCACTAGGACGCAACAGTGAGGGCACATAAAATTTAGCCTGAGGATACAATAGCATCCATCCATCCAGCATGTGACCTTCCTCTCTTCCTACTTCCCTCCACCTTTCCCAACATTATTGTCTTTACAGTCTTTTCCAGTGAGTCCTTCTTCCTCATGATGTGTCTGAAGTACGACAGCCTCAGTTTGGTCATCTTGGCTTCCAGGGAGATTTCCAGCTTGATCTGCTGTAGGACCCATTTGTTTGTCATTTTGGCCGTCCATGGTATCTCAGCACTCTTCTCCATCTCACACGAATGGATTTTCTTTCTATCTTCTTTCTCAACTGTTCAGCTCTCACATCCATACATGGTAATAGGGAACAGGATGGCTTGTATGATTCTAACTTTTGTGCCGAGTTGTATATCTTTGCATTTTATAATATTTTCTAGTTCTTTCAAAGCCACCCTCCCCATTCTTAATTATCTTCTGATTTCTTGACTGCAGTCTCCATTTCTATCAATGTTTGATCACAGGTATGGGAATTATTTTACTGTTTCTATTTCCTTATTGTTTAGGTTGAACTTGTCAAGGTCCTCGGTGGCCATTATTTTTGTTTTCTTTATGTTCACTATTAAGCCTGCCTTGGCACTTTCTTCCTTGATCTTCCTTAGTAGGTGTTCCAAGTCTGGGAGGTTTTCTGCTAATACTATATTATGTTACGTCTGCATATCTTAAGATTATTGATATTCCTGCCTCCTGTTTTCACTCCTCCTCCTTCTGGATCCAAGCCTGCTTTTCTTATAATATATTATATATTCTGAACACAAGTTGAACAGATGAGGTGAAGGGAGGCAGCCTTGTCTGATCCCTTTGACAACTGGGAACCATTCTGTTTCTCTGTCTTCTGTCCTGACAGTAGCCTCTTGTCCCGAGTACAAATTCTGCGTTCACACTGGAGAAATAAACCGGTTTAAGTGCCATGGCTCAATGCTGTGAAATTCTGGGAATTGTAGTTTGTTGTGGGGCCCAGAGCGGAGCTCTGCTCCGCTCTGGGCCCACAACAAACTACAATTCCCAGAATTTCACAGCATTGAGCCATGGCACTTAAACCGGTTTATTTCTCCAGTGTGAACGCAGGACTTTTAGATGTGTTGGCACTCCCATGTCTTAAAGGACTTTCCATAACCTTTCATAGCTATGTACACTATTCACCTGAAGTTTCCCTCAGAGAAAGGCAATGGTAAACCCCTTCCGAGCAAATCTTGCCAAGAAAACCCCATGAACAGTAAATCCATATAAGTCGGAAATAATTTGAAGGCACAGTGCATCAACAAATAATAATAATAATTATTATTTACATACATCCTTTTGAAAAGATCAAGGAGGTTTACAGAATTAAATAAAAATACATGACATGTAAAAAAATTAAAAATAGAGAGATATGAGAGAGAAAAAAAGAAAAGTATGGAAAAAAAGAGATCCAAGGGTAATCTTGAACTAAATAATTTGACTATATTATATAGTCAATATCACAAACTGAGGTATATTTTAGATTTATTATGTATAGGTTAAGTATGCATGCTTGTTTATATCTTTTATGTGTATTTATTTGTGTATTGTTTATTCAATAAAAGTTTAAAAACAAAACAAAGGAAATGCTGATTTTTCTTCTCCTTCTTCAGGAACTCCCAGCCAGGCCTTTCCTTTATTTCCAACTAGGCCTCTGAGTGAGGCTGGGCGTCCATGGCAACCGTTTGCGCGGGATTTTTTTGTTGCCCTTTTCGAACGTTGGGCAGGCCCCTCCCCTCGAAAGCGATTGGGTCGCCGCGCTGTCAGTTCCGATTCTCGCCTTCTCATTGGCTGGTGGATACTGGGGCTCCGCCTCCGCAGTTGGTCGCTTTTATCCGAAGTCTTAGGGCACTGCAGTTGGGCTGGAAGGAGGGGCGGCGGTGGCAGCTTGGAGGGGGAGCTCCGTTCGTTCCAGCGTCAGAAAGAACCCAAGCCAAGGGGGTCCCCTGAGCATGTGCAGAGTGCGTTTCCCTTTTGGTTGAATTTCATGGTTCACCTGGGAAACACTTCACTTTGGGAAGTATTTGAAGGGTTTTGGGGGCAATGGCTTTCTTAATTTGAGTGGATTGGATATCACCATTATATATATATATTAGATATAACCCTCCCAGTTAGCCTTAGCTCCCTTTTGCTCCAATAGGAACCACCTTCCTTTGCTGTTTAATTTAATTTAATTTATTCCAGTGGTCCCCAAACTGTGCCCTTTAAAGGATTTTTGGGACTCCAGCTCCCAGAATCCCCAGAGTATTGGCCAACATGGCTGAGGTTTCTGGGAGCTGAAGTCCATAATCAATTAAAGGGCACAGTTTGGGGACCACTATCAAGGTCTGTATCACACTATACAGTTACTTTAATACCATGTTTTGTAACAGCTGTGACCCCATCCTATAGCATCCTGGGATTAGTAGTTTCTAGTAGGTTTTAGCATTCTCTATTTATAGAGAGAGACATTATAGTGCCTCACCAAACTACAGATCGCAGGGGTTCCATATTAGGATGGAGCAGAGGTAGTTTAAAGTAGTATTTTGTTTGTTTGTTTTGAGTACCTGCTTGTTTGAAATTATTGGTCTTGTGGTCTTCGTCTCTTTCTACTTCTCTCCACCTTTCCCAGCATTGCTGTTTCCCCCCAAAGATTTGTGCCAATTTCATGATGTGGCCAAAGTACCACAGTCTTAGGCTGCATCCACACTGGAAAAATAACCGAGTTTGGCCCCGCTTTAATTGCCTTGGCTCAAGGCTATGGAATTCTGGGAGTTGGAGTTTGTTGTGGGGCCCAGAGCGGCAAACCTGGTTATTTCTCCAGTGTGGATGCAGCCTTAGATGGGGAATACCATGGGATGTATGATTTTAACTGTAGTTTTCAGTTGTATTCATATTTTAGGATCTTGTCTAGTTCATTCATAATAAAGGAAACTATGTTAGAGCAACACTATCTAGAGATAGAAAGATAGACTACACATTTCAGAGAAAGAAGAAAGGATTCTGGAGGGAGGGAGGAAAGACGCAAACTCACCCTGAGAATATCAGTTTACAAGAGGAAAGACCACACAGGACCAAAAGAGTAATAGAGTGCATGAAATGGCCTTAATTATCTTGTCTGTACCACTATGGCCTTCACTGTCGTTTCTGCCACTACTGCATTAAGGACTGTAGGCTTGTTGTTAACCACCTTTGAGTCAATCCTGACCCATGGAGACCCTGTGGAGGAGACATCTCCAAGACACCCAGTCATGGATGGGTGAATCCGTGGATAAAGAATCTGTCTGTATAAAAGACCAATTGTACTTTCCCCTGTCTGATGGACTTTACAATGATTTTCTAAGCTTAATAAGAGATTGTGTTTTCTGTGTTTAATACTATGACTTATTGTGTGATGTGTATTTCCTCCCTCCATCAGGCATTTTGAATCCCTGTTGAGGAGGAAAGAGGGGTAATAAATTAAAAGAAAAAGTTCTCCACTCCCTTCGTTCTGCAGAGAGATCCCCATTTATGTTTATAGTTTGTCACACCCCTTCTGCTACCTCTTTGTCTTGCTTCATCCTTACCTGTATCTCAAGATTCTTGTTAATGCAAATGGTGTTAACCTGCTAACTCTGAGATCTGACTGAATGTTTCTGTTTTTATTACAAAGATGCTGAATTTTATAGGGGGAAGAAGCACTCTGATTCAGATGTGACCATGGCAGCCAAGGAATGTGCCTCTTCCAAAGAAGCCCCGGTGGGTTCTTTGGTAACCCCAAGTCTACCAGTAGTCTGTGAAGAGTTAAACAAGTCCTTTCCATCGACTAACAAGAAAAGGAAGAATGGCCTTTCCAGGCTTTGCAAGAAGAAAACATCTTTGTCAGGTGATCTACTTGGCAGAAAGAGATGTATGTCATCTGTTTGTTAATTGAAGACAGAAAGGTCCCTTTCAGCAACTTGAGCTTGTCATGCTGCTGGATGGAAGTATTTTGGAAGAAGCTGCTTGGGAACAGAAGCATTAAAAGCAGATTCCCCCAATCTGGGCCCCTCTAGATGTTTTGGACTACAAACTTTACCATCTGTGGGGCTGTAGTGAAACATATTGAGGGTCAGATTGGAGGAGACTGCCATAAATGAATGGGAACTATGGAGGATGTTTACTGGAAAATGGAGCAGTAACAAATCATAACTATCGTTGAGTTCTGGAGATATTCATAAGTTTGCTGTTAGCTGCTGGTCTTTGAGTACTAGGTGTTTAGAATCTTGTGTTTGCTTTTCCATCTCATCCCAGTCATATAATGATATTGTCTGCAGGTACCATGTGCTTTTAGAGACATTATTCCAAAAAAAGAGAGCCCATTCCTATTAACTTTATATTTTTTTATTTAAAGAATGAGCTACGAGTACTTTTAAAACTTCTTGTTGCATGCCTGAACAACAGTGATGAGTCCTTCCCCTGCACCTTTATTAAGTTACATTTTGGGATTTGGTATTGTTAGATTTAATGATTTATAAGCAGTTTTCATGAAATCTTTCTCAGATATATACCATTCAGATACCTGGATAGTTACTTGTATTCTTTCTTTCCTAGAAAATGGATGGAATTCCTATTGCTTATCTTCATTAGCTGCCCGAAACATCTGCAGCAGCAAACTTCACAGCTCTTGGACTCACTTGGAAACTTCATCTCTCTCTTGTTCAATATGCAATGCCTCTTCTTGTTCCCTCTTAAATGTCCTGGCCTTGGGAGAATCTACTCAGACTCTCCCAACGGCTATACGCAGTCCAAACAAAGCCATCTTCACTGTGGATGTCAGAACAACTGAGGTACTAGCTTAGCTTTTGTAAAAGGTTAATGTAAAATGGGTGGAGCACTTATTGCCCTACAGATGTTGCTGGACTACAACTCCTATCATGTTTGTGCCTTAGGCATTGACTGTGCTGGTTGAAGTTGATGGGAACCTGGTGTCCATGACAGCTATAGGTTTCTGTCCCATGAGTTATATCTGGGTAAGCAGTGAAAAGGGAAGCTCTACAAAGAAGAGACTCTAATGCATAGCCCACACGAAAGCAGGTAGCAATGCTCCAAAAGAGCTCCTTAGTAGAAAAGCAGCAAGGTGTGCTGCTAGTGTGGCAAATAATTATGACAGGCTTGCAGTTTGGACTTTGTTGTGGCACCAGAACTCTGACAGAAAAGGCTAAATGTATCACAGAACGATAATTCCCAAGATTCCATAGCATTGAGCCTTGGCAGTTAAAGTGGTGTAAAACTAGATTATTTCTGCAGTGCAGTTGCAGCCTGTAATGCTTTGTTACAGGATAATTCCTTATCACTTTCTTTATCCCTTTGGGAAAAACACTTGTTGAGATATATGTACTGGCTAGATGCTCATTCAGGCTACTGATGCATACAGGGCAGTATTTGAGATGATCTTTCTCAATTTTTATTTTCAAAAAAAGTAATTGATTTTTGATAAGGAAGCACAAGAAACATAATTGTTTATTGTCTGCCATTAGAAAAGGTGGTAATTGTGCAGCCCTCCAAATGTTTCTGGATTTCAACTTTCATCAGCTTTAGCTGACATAGCAAATGGTGAAGAATGCTAGGAATTGCAGTACAACAACATAGGGAGATCCACAGAACTTTAGAAATTTCTGTTCTGCTTGAGTGGATGGCACTTAGCATACTTCATCAGTCTTTGTTCTCCCACTGCCAGATACAGGGTGGAAGATCTTTACTTCTTAAAGCAGTAGAAGAGAAATTCCATTCACTTTTCTTGTTCTTCTCTTTTCAGATTGTAGTTGCAAATGACAAAGGCTGCAAGCTTCTTGGCTATAGTACTCAAGAAGTGATTGGCCAGAAATTATCTCAGATGATTTCAAAATCCAGTTGGGATATTATGGAAGCACTGAAGAAAGAACATGCTGGTGCTGAAGTACATGAAACAGTAGTTCCTGGAACAGTGGTGTGTGAGACATGGAATAAATGTTCTCTAACAGATACAAGTGTGGCCATTATGTCCTGTATTTTATACTGTTGCTCATATTGTTAAGAAATGACAAGGCACCTATAGCAATCCTACTTGTGTGTTGTTGTGTTTTCTGTTATTTTCATATATATATCACCCCTTTTAATATTGGGACTCATGGTGGCTTACAGAATATTAAAACCAAAATATTAAGCTGCTTTTGTTCAAGTTAAAGAAGTATTTTTAAATTAGCTTTAACAAAAAACACCTAGAGTTGCAATTGAAAAATCAAATCATGCTCATTTGCTTGCATATTTGCATGCAGTAAAATCAGTTCTAGTGTTCAGCATTTCTGTATATTGAAAAAAAGAATGTGTGTGTATAACAAATACAGAAATTTGGAGTATAACCAGATCATTTCTAGACAAATCCAGGAACAAGAAATTTTAATTAATGGAATAATGGATTGACTGCATGCTCATTTGGGCTGCTGGTATATACAGGATATTCTCATCCCACCGCCCTCTGTGATAATTTGCTTTAAATCAGAAAATTCATGTTGGTAAGAGGAACATAATTTTGTATTGTTTTTTTCAAGCCTTATTTGGACATGGAGGTTGAGTACCAGTCCTTCTTAAGCTCTCTGACCAATGTAATACGGACAGCCATGTATAGCCGTAACAAGATTTAGCAATTAACTAGGGTTTTCTTCCAAGGATTGGATTGCCAATGTCAAGCGATAGTGTCTTGGACTGCTACTGCGTTTTTAAACAGTAGTCTCTCATAATGAAGATATCAATTGATGAAACTTTTTACATCACGACTAAATTTAGGCCTTTTTGCTCTCAATTGTGTATTTATGGCTCTAGTAGATGAAATGTTGGTGCTTGCTTTTAGGAAAGTAAGAAATGTTGTGGGACCTTAAAGATGAATATAGCTTTTGTTGGTTATGATTTTCTGAACTAGATAGAATACATTTCATCAGATGCATCTAGTGTTTACTCCCAGACATATATTATGTCAATTATTTGGCCTGAAACATTTCAATCCAGTCCTACCTATTTCCAACTCTGTGATTCTATACTGAACCTTGCTGAATTCAAGATGAAAAGAAAATTGTAGCCTTAGGAAGATTCCTAATGTTTAATATCTACCTTATGCTGTGGTACTCAAAATATATAGTAGTTGTTAAATTATAATTTTTTTTATTTTCAACACGTTTGAAATCAGTGGAAATTTTATTTCAGTGTAGCTTCTGAAAGTCTTCTAACATAGCATATTCTATCAAGAGCTGGTGTCTAGGAGTGTGACACTGAACTGTCAGTGTCAGATACCATGAAATCTCTAGGTGGTCTTTGGTAAGCAACTTTTTTCTGTGCCTGCTGTTCCACTATTCGGCTAATATAACTGATATGACATCCAAGATTTATTTTAAAGTTCCATTGCGATAAGTAACTGAGGGGACATGTACGAGCACTTGGAACATTAAAAGTACTATAAAATGATTAATATGTGATCTCTCTCTTTTACTTTTTATACATAATATGTCTGAATGAACTACCGATATGGACCTTTCAGCTCTATAAACATAAAAGGAATTTAATGTAAATTAGGCAACAAAGGCCCTTGCACAGTCCTGGAATAATTCTGCATTATTATAATTCTGATGGATATATTTAAGGATTAAGTATGTTGATAAAGCCTGATGCTTTATCAATATAGTATTATATTATTTGATATATTATTATAAATAAAGTCTTCTTTATCCAGAATCTTGTTATAACTGAGGCAGATCCATGACCAGAACCTTTAATGTATATGTCTGAATATGTATTCTTAATGTTGTAAACTAGATGCTTCAAAAATACAAATAAAAATGCAAACGGATATGAAATTGGACTGATGAAGTTCTATACTCTGTAGAATGGAAATGTAACAATGTATTTTATCAATAGGTAGATGTTATTTCCCGTAGCAATGAGAAGATTCCAGTCTCTGCTTGGACAAGAAGAATTAAAGCCCATCACAATGAGTACTGTGTGGTTGTTCTGGAGCCTGTGGAAAGACTTTCTGCCTCTGTTTTTTTCACAAGTAATGTGAGTAAAGTTAGGAAAAAGATGATATAATCTAAAATGAACAACAAGCATCCCTATGGATGTACAAGGAGCTAAGTGAAGCTATTTGGATTTCCGGCATATGTGAAACAACACACTAGCTGTCTTTGACGTGAAGCAGACGGGCATGAAGAAGCAATCTCTGTCCCTGATTGTTCTGGGACTGTGGCAACCACACAGCCCACTGCCAAAGTGGGCCACTGCCACAGCCCCAAACAGGCTTTTTTCCAAAGGCTTTGAGCCACCTTAGGCATCCTCAGAGCAGCTTCCAGCTGCTTCAGGGACATGCGTCTGGACGCCATGCCTGAAGTGGTCGAAAGCCACTCTATTTAGCCCGTCTGTTTTGAGCCTGAGTCAAAGAAAACAGACATGCATGTTTGATTGGTAGCTTGAATTTGTTAAAGTTATTGGTCTCAACAGATTGCTTAAAAAAATCTGTTGGGAACTCAAATGTTTTAATCATAAGAGGATGCATGTCACACCAGGAGTTGTTGTCCTATTGTATGTAGTATTGCTATGGAGCTTTTTCTGACATGAAGGGTCTGCAAAGCTTTGGCAAGCACTAGTGAATATAAATGATTTTTTCAACAATTTTTTTTATATTGTCTCATTGCTTTCTTGGAGGTCTGCTGAATGGCAGAAATACATTATATAATATTTTAAATCTAGTAAACATATGAAAATTGACTAGACTTTGGAAGATAAAGAATCCATGTGAAGATTCATTATCTATCTTAAAATGGCATTTCATTAGGACCTGACTTCTAAATCATTGTCTGGCATTGCTGCCTTCTGTAAGTTTTCAGTACTGTTAGAAATTGTTTTTTTGGATTGGAGTGCTTTGCAATTATAATGTGAACCTAATTCTGTGGAATTCTCATCTGAAGGGAGAGATTGCTTCCTGTGACCCCCTTTTTGCTCATCTTTATGGGTACACATCCTCAGAAGACGTGATTGGTCATTATATAACCGACCTGATTCCCTCTATTCAAATCCCTACACCTGGCAAGAAAATTCCAGAGGTACCATATTGTACATTATTAACACTTTTTCTCTTGAATGTCTTGGGCACTGGATTTCTACATAGGTTGCTTTTGTATACAATTCGAAATTTATGATACAGATTGAGTCTCTTTTATCCAGAATTCTAAATTCTGAAATACTCCAAAAACCAAAATGTTTTTCAAGGGTGGCTGAGACAGTGTAACACCCTTGCTTTCTGATGGTGCAATGTACAGAAATTTTCTTTCATGAACAAAACTATTAAAATAATAAATATTTTAAAAATAATAAAAAAGCTTTCTGTATAGGATGTATATGCAACAGATGAATTTTGTGTTTAGACTTGGGTCCCATTTCCAAGGTATCTCGTGTACATACGTGTAACTACAGGTATTCCAAAATCCAAAAAATCGGAAATCCAAAACGCTCCTGGTCCCAAGCATTTTGGATAAGGAATACTCAATGTGTAGTAAGTTGAGGCCTGCATCCAATCAGATTTGGGGGGGGGGGGTGGATTTTCTATTTACTGTCAACCAGTATTTGCTTTTCCTTCAGTGTTCACTATCCTATGACTGTGAACCTGTTTTTTTTTTTTTTTTTTAAGAATATCAAGATTCAGAGATCTGTTGGCCGAGCAAGGGAGGGGACAACATTCCCCCTCAGCCTGAAACTGAAAGTGAACTTCCCTGATCAAGAAAATGTCCCAGTACTAGAGAACCATGAGCCAGAACTTGATGTTGACATTTCAGAAGACAGCACAACTTCCTTGCACATAAATTGTTCTTTTTGTGCTACCATCTGGGTCTTTACTACCATCAGTGGACTGATAACTGTTCAAGCTGACGGCACAATTTATGGAATCAACAACACATTTTCTCTTATGCTGTTTGGCTATGAAAAAAAGGAACTGCTAGGAAAGGTAACTATATTGTTAACTGCCTCTTTAGAAAAGACCTGTTTAGTCATGAAGTGGGTAATACTTATTAAATTGGTAATTTTTTTACCAGCTTTGGATATAGCTAAGTGCTGAATTAGCATAACCTTTCATCAGATGGGCAGGTATATGAGACTGATTCATTTTTGCCAGTAATATTCAGTATACTATTATTACAGAGTGGAAAGAGCTTAAATTTAAGCTTTCACCACAAATCAGATTATACAGCTGTGGTTTGACTGCATATTAGACGAAGATCACATACATATACGTCTCTTTTAACCAATCCTAGAGTATATTGGCAATGCTACTGGGAATCATTAATGGAGCAAGGGGAACTACATACATTTTATCTTGTTTCATTCTATATTTTAGAATATCACATTCTTGATTCCTGGCTTTTACAAGTATATGGACAAAGTTGGGAACTCCTCTCTGCAGCTCCAAAGGTCTAGAGGAAGTGATGATGTAGATCTAGAAAATGTGAGCAAACTTAAAGGATCCCAAATGGATGGCTGTAGTACAGTAGAAGGCAATGAAGGTCAGTTTACTCAAGTTGTGAGCAAAAAGCTTTGTCTCTGTATCTCCTCTTTAAAATTAGATTGTACAATGCATATAGTGTAACCTTTTTATTTTGCTTTGGTATGTCCTTTCACAAAAATGAAAAGATGCCAACCTGAAATTGATAGTATTGAAAATGAATATTGATTTGAACTTGTCAGAGGATTTTGAACTGAAATAATTCATTTGCAATATGGCTTAATTTGCTGTCCCATGTACTTTGAGCTTACTATTATAATGTATAAGGTGTTAACCTTGCAATGTGGAGGATTGTGTAGCTTTTTGGACAGAATCAATGTTTACTGTAAATGTATAAAGTTAACAGAGTGTAAAGTTAAAGTATACTCTGTATTGTACTGTCCATTCTCCTCCATGGGTCTGAAACATGGGTCACCTATCGCCAACATCTACAACTCCTCGAACGCTTTCATCAGCGCTGCCTATGCACAATCCTAAACATACACTGGACTGACTATGTGAAAAATGTTGCTGTCCTTGAGCAAGTAGGGATCACCAGCATTGAGGCCAAGCTATTGAAAATGCAGCTGTGCTGGGCAGGTCACGTTTATAGGATGGAGGACCACCGCCTCCCAAAAATAGTACTCTTCGGTGAACTCGCCACAGGTCAGCATAAGAGGGGCGCCCCAAAGAAGAGATACAAGGACTCCCTGAAACAACATCTCAAGCTCGGCCAAATTGATCACCAACAATGGTCTACCCACATCAGGAGGCATGGAGGCGCACTATCCACAATGCTGCAGCCTCTTTCGAGAACTCACACTGAACGAGTCTCGAAGAGAAACGAAAACTCTGAAAGAACCACAACTTGGAAACATCACCCAGCTGTGCTTTCTGTAACTGGACTTGTTTATCTCGGATTGCCCTTTTTAGTCATCAACGCGCTTGTAGAAAGCTTGGGATGAGTCCTTCCTGAATCTTCGTTAGCGAAGAAAAGCCAGAGAGAGAGAGAGAGAGAGAGAGAGAGAGAAAGAAAGTTAACACAGGTTCTGCATTTCCAGATCTTTGAGCCTTTTAACTATATTGTAAATAAATGCAAAATAATGGCTCCTCTGTATCAATGTATTTGAAAACATATCAGATTCCTATTACACATCTTTATTTGGATCAGGAAAGATTTCATAATGTGTTTATCCAAGGCCTTTTGCCTGATAAGGGAGTCCTACTTTCTAGAATAAATGTCTTTTCTGAGGGGAAGTTAGACGAAATTGAAATCACCACTTCAGATTTAATAATTACACGTGTAGTAAATTTTTCTCCTGATAGAAGCTGTCTTTGGGGAAATTCCTGAAAGTCTCATAAAACTGTAATCTTAAACACACTTATCTGAGTAAGTATATTACATTATGGGACTTTCTGTGAATAGTTATGTATAGGATTGCACTGTAAATGAGGATAAAGTTCATCAGCTTCGCCACAGAGCAGTGATGAACAGTTTAAGTTCGTTTAAAAATGTATTGCAAACTGGGGTTGATAGGTTGTGTTTATGCTGGAACAAATGGGAAAGATTAAAAGGTTATCATACAGTCTATGGAGTCTTTATTCCAGTTAAAATAAGGAAGGGCAAGTCACATTACTTGTTCCTTAGCAACATCTCATATTTCCTGAAGAAGGTCTTCCTGAAAATCCATAGCTCTAACTAATCATAGTATACTTACTAATTTTTAAAAACATTTTAGAGGTTTTTTAACCTCTTATCTAAGAGTAAAATATTATGGGAGTTTTGTAGCTATACAAATGCTGAACATATGAAGTGGCTCTCAAAGTCTTTCTGTGTATATATAGCAGGCCAAAAGAACCACCACACCTCTGTTTTGTTTCTTTGATTCAGGCACCACCCCAAGCACTGCTGGAGATGTGTCTTCATTGAGCCTACAAGAACAACGGAAATTAACATGGAGTGATGGGGCAGAGTTCCATACTGAGAAGGATGCCCAGTTGGAAAGGGGGGGTAATTTGCCTTCCCTTCTGTCATCTTCCCTAGAGCCATCCACATTACTTAATCGGTATGTTTCAAACATGGGGTGTAACTAGTAACAAATGTACGTTAGGCATCCAGTTGCTACTGATGCTACATCATGGGATGGAGAATATATTGGAGAAGATGCTCTCTTGTTCTACACAACATAACCATTAAATGTTTTTTCCCCCAGTAGAGACTCTACAGTTAGCATGAATGTGTCTGTCATTGATGAGATTCTGCCTTCTGAGCAGCTATGTGAAGGAATCAGCATCTATTCCCAGATGACAAAGCCTACTAATTCTCAGCCACGTGAAACCTGTTCACCATATCAGTCTCATTCTGAACCACATGTGTTAGAAGGTAGAGCTAAACAGCAAGAGAAGCATCTTCCCAGGAGCAGTTGTGACCTAATTCAGGGAGAAGAAGAAGGCGATTCTTTAAATACTCACAGTTCTGGTTTCCCATATGAAATAATGGATTCTGCCACAACAATAAAAACTGATGTAACAGAGCTCCAGGATAGGAAAGAAACGCAGGAGGGTGGAACTAACCTACCTTCTCATATATCACCATCCACAGAGGCATCTGCATCACTGAATAGGTGGGTGGTGCATTCATGATGGAGGTTTTGAAGTGTACCAGGCACCCATTAGTCCTGCATGTTCAGCATTCATAGCATATTAAATATGTTATACTTGGATCACTCAGTTGGCACTACACACAACACGTGTCCTACCCACACCATCTGGACAAATTTCTGATAAGTACAGGGCATGATGGGGTGAATTATATTTTTTATCTGTATTTCTGTACTGAACCTTTTTCTCCTTCAGGAAAAGTTTGCTTTGGGAAGAAACTTATTATAACTATTATTATGTATGTTTATATTTATATTCTGCCCTTTTCCCAGTTTGAGACTTAAGGTGGCTTACAAAAGTGAAAACAAGTATGCTAAACATTCTCATTGTCCAAACATTAAAAATGTAATTATTAACAAAATTGAAACCAGTTAAGAACAACCATTAAGAGGAAAATAACAAATGGAAAATTCATCTCATTATGCAAGTCACTTTTCCCTTGAGCACTCAGTGTTCAAAAAGGCTTCGCTTGCCTGCAGAAATATAGCAAGGAGATCACCAGTCGAATCTCTCTTAGAAGAGAGTCACAACACCTGGGAGCAGTCACTGAGAGGGCCCTGTTTCATGTTCCCACCAGATGTACCTGAGAGAGGTGGGACAGAGAGAAGGTTCTCCTCACATCTCAAAATCGGCAGGCTTATTAGGGGTAATATGGTCATTTTTGAGCAGGGATGCTGGCAAGACAGTTTTGGGAGTCTTTCCTCACATGCTGATTCTTTGCTCCAAATTGCTGTCCATCCCCAGTGTTTCCAAGGTATGTTTGCAAGGCTCTGTCTTTGGGAAAAACAAGTATTTGGCCACTGATATGCAGTTTTATATACAAGCCTCTTACACTTCAGTACTTGGATAGATTTCATGAGTTATCTAGAAACTGGACAAAGATTACTATAGATTTAATTAGGACCTTCCTTGTGTTGCTAAATGACAACCTCCCTGTAGTGGGAAGTGGGTGGGTTTCTTTCTTCATGCTTTCTTGACACTGATGAGTGCTTTAAGTGAAGATCATCTTAGTATATGGACTATGGTTATAATACATTTCTCCAGCAGGTTAATAGTTCCACACAGACACAAATGCTTTGCTTACAAAAAAAAACAGTCCCCCTGCCCTTTAAAAAAACAAAAGGAGGTTGCTAGCTGCACCATCCCTAATAAGAGTAATTTTTTTTAAAAAGTACCAGTGGGGAGAACTGACTTTACCTGGCAGTGGAGTACATTTACTTGAGTGTTTTCTAAGCTGCAATCCTTTGCTTATTTAGAAATCAGTGGGGCTTTTTAGTGTCAGGATTGCTCTATCTTATTTCAAAATGAATATATTCACAATTGAAATTGCTACATATTGCTGATTCCAATAGGTCTTGCTTCTATGATAGAGGAGTAGGTAGCTCTTATGTATGTACTCAGCACCCATCATCAGGTAATGAGTAAAATGCTTGAGATAGCTATCACAGATCAAACCCCACAGACACGATTTTGCTGCCTCTGCCTGTCATCTCAAACAATACCAATGAAATAATTGGTCCATTAATACGTGAGTCATCTAGTAATATTCATGCCAGTGTGGTGAAGTTCTTTTCTAACCATTTACTTGGATGATAGCCTAAAATCATCCTAGGGCTGCTTTAGTTATTTTTTTACCTTGAGATCCTAAGTTGGAATGTTGGTGTCTTATGTCATCCCATACCATCATTGAATGATTCATATGGGGTTGCTCAGTTTTATTTAAAATTTTATCGAAATCACTCCTTATGCCAATAAAAAGTTTCAAAGTGGTTCAGTCAGAAGGTGCTATGCATTCTCTCAAAAGGCAGAAGGACTTAGCAAAATAAATTCAGTTTTTCTAAAAGATAATAATAGGGATTTGAGTGCTTGTTTGGCAGAGAATATTTTATAATGTAGTGGATGTGGTGGCTTAGTGGTTAAGACACTGACTCTGATGATCATAAGGTCAGCACCTAAGCGCTGTGTGATGGAGTCAGGTCCCATCACTAAACCCAGCTTCTGCTAACCTAGCACTTCGAAAGCATGTAAAAGTGTAAGTAGATAAATAGGTAACCCACTTTGGTGGAAGGTAACAGCATCCTGTGCAGTCATGCTGGCCACATGACCGTAATGTATATGAGCACTGGTGTCTACAGTTGGACATGACTAGACAAACTTGTTAAAGGGGAAAACTTTATTTTACAATGTAGATGTCTCCCGCACCCCCAGTTATTCACCGGATGACACGAAGGAAGAATCTACTGTGATTGGGTTATTCTTGCATGTTCACCAAATATTCAAGAGCCCATGATGAATTTTCGGGGGGGGGGGGGGGAGAAAGTTGTAGACAATGGGTATAAATATGATGCAGGTCACTGGCACATTGGAGAAAAACCTGCCAGTTCCTCACATCAGATACCTTGAGAAGCATGGGTTTAAGTGATGTCTTTTTTTTTTTTTTGGTTTGATGCTTCCTAAGCAGATGTGAAAGGTCTCTAGGATTATATTTCTATACACATTAAAATTAAAATTAGGCAGAGATCATGGGATGTGGAGCCCATAGCCAATCCTTTTCATTTCTGTACTTTAAATCTGATTTATATTCTTCATTATCTTTTCTTTAGTGATTATTTTTATTTTTTGTGTTGATATTTTTAATTTGAATAGTTGTATTTACACTTTTGTATACCATCTTGGGAACCTTTACATGGATGGTGGTTAAAATATTTTGACTCAAATCAAATACATGATTAGTATGGGGATCAAAACACTGGGGGAGGAGCTCCTTACCTTTTCATAACATGATCTGTAACTTTTTTTCTTTCTTTCTTTCTTCATAACAGGGACTGTACATCTGTTAGTTGTGGGCTTGACCCTGATGAAGTCCTGCCTTCTGAGAGCTTACATGGTGGACATTTCACTGAGACCGCAAAAGCTATTCGTTTTCAGGAGCATGAATCACATTTTCTAAAACAGTTGCATTTGGAGCCATGTGTGTTAGAAGATAAAACTAAATTAAAGGAGAGGGTTCTTTCCAGGAGCAGCTGTGACTTGTTTCAGAAAGAAGAAGATGATCTTTCTGATAGGCATGCTTCAGGTTTGCTACATGAAACCTTGGGGAAATGCCAATCTACCTGTATATCTGCAGGACAAAAAGGTTCTCTCTTGGGTGATCAGAGTTCGCCTGTGTGTATATTAGATGATGATGTTGGACATGGGACAAGTGTGCCTTGTGATGTATCATTCGGCACTCCCACACTGGATGAACCAGTATATAGCACAGCATCTAGTCTCAAGCAAACCCATGGAGCTCTGAAAAATAGGGCAACAAATGGGAGCTTTGAGAACATTGTGTTAGAAAATTCAACAAATAATTTGCCAGCCTTGTCCGAGGAAAGGAGCAGCAGTTCTCCTGTTTCTATCGGATCATTATTTCCTTGTGATGATTCTGCACTTGTTGAGGGAAAGACAGTTGATATGATGGATTCTCTTTGCTCTGGCCTGAAGGACTTGGCAGTCAGAAGTGGAGAGACATATTCAGATGCACATGTTGCTTCTGGGCTGATACAGCTCTCTTTGTTAAGTGGGGAAGATCGTGGCCAGTCCCTGGATCAGAGGAATAATATTTCTGCAAGCGTTCAAGCAGAGTTCCTGTTGAAGGGTGATTCTTCAGCTGGCTGTCACAGAAGCTTGCTTGCTAATAAACATTCAGGCCCCTCTGGTTTAGGTTTCTGTACCAACTGTTCTTCAGAGGCTGAATGTGCTGCAGAGAGCATGAGCCACCATCTAGAAACACAGTCTCCAAACAATGATGAACTGTCCCAAGAAGAATTTATGCTGTCAAAGCAGCAGAACATGGCACAAGCAACATCAACCCCTGTGAAACTAGAAGCTGTTCAATCTCAAGGAACTAGTTTGAGCAGTGAGATCCAGGAAGGCAGCTATTTGGGCAACTGCTATCACAGAGATGGTTCCAGACTCAGTAAGTCAGAAGTAGTCATATTCTTTCTGTGTAGTACTTTTAATTGGACACCAGTTTCCTCTTTGCTTGAAAAGTTTGCACACAGAAATGCATGTTCAGTGTGTATTCAATGTGTATTTAGCTGAGCAGAGAATGATAATGTAAATGTATGGACACAGATTTCAAATGAATTTGTGCCTTAATCCATTCCCATCCAGGTTTGGAATGCAGAAGCAAACCAGTCAAATAAAACATTAATTTGATTTTGCTAACATCTGAACTTGGTTCTCTGTGAAAGTTAGAACAAAATAGAAGGCTTCAACATATGCTAAAACCACTGGTGGGCAACTCTGGCAGGCTTAGAGACAAAATTTTGGCCCTCAGCACCCACATCTGTGGGTCTTAGTATCTTGTCCTGGACTAAGAGTTTTATGTATCTTTTTTCCCCATATCACCACCTATCAGAACATCCTCTTCTTTTGCAATGTTGTAGGCATACTCTTTGAAGTGAGACGTGTGGAACTGCAAGACCCTGCTGCTCTCTTTTGTATTTGGGTTATGAGAGACCATTTCCAGAGCCAGAAAGAAGCAGCAGCAAAGACACAGTTACTCCTTTCCAGTTGGGCCAGTTCCTCTCAGACCCTTGTAGATGTCCCTGCTAACAGTTTAGCAGAAGTAAGTATTCTGAGCCTTCATTTCATTAAGCCATGGTTTATGGGGACGAAATAACCATGATAAACAAATAAATATGCAGTGAACTGTATTCCTCTAGCAAGCTTGATCCATTTGGGGTCTGCTCAGTTTAGGTTCAAAAGAAACATTGAAGTAAAACTAAGTCACAGAGAGTCCAAAACATTGCATTTTTGGTGACAAATAGATGGAAATTGATGCAAAAACAGAAAATATAAACAAAGAAAGTGTTCTCATGTCCCTTCAGTCAAAACCCTGACACAGCCTCAAGTGGAGATGGTCCCTAAGTTTGTACTGCTAGATATTTACATTCTTTTACCCTCAGATGGGCCTTCAAGCTCTTGGTCAAGCCACCAGTATTCCCTCTACCCAAGACTGGAACAAAAGAAATCCCTTCTTGGTGTGGTCTTTAAGCCCTGGCAGGTTTGACTTTAGGTTTGAGATTATATTCAAAGGGTTTGGAGGGGTGAATTCCACCCTGCTCCTTCCCCACTGAGACTGAAAGAAGAGAGATAGCCCAACTGTCAGAGAGACAGCTTATCTGCACCAGGACTGATACAGCCACCCTGGTTGCATCTCTGTTTACCTTTAGGGTTATGGCCTCTTTACTGAGTAACCTGTTCCATGATGCTATGGAACATGGCTTTAAAGCAAGCTAGTACATATATATGTGTAGTTAGCAGATTAGAATGTGGTTTTTTTCCCCTATAAACAAAATGGTACTGTTATTAACATGAAAATGAGACATGGCCCACACTGTATTCTGTGTTCCATCACTGTGTTCTGCTTACTGATTTATTATTTTTAATGCATGGGTTTAGATCTCATTAAAAAGACCTAGTGTTCCAGACTAGTCTGGAAATTTTTCACATGGTATCCTTTTTCTAGGCTGTTGTGTATTGTTATTGCTGTTGTTGTGTGCCCTCAAGTCATTTCCAACTACAGTAATGGCGAACCTATCACATGGTTTTCTTGGCAAAATTTGTTCAGAGGAATTTTGTCATTGCCTTTCCATGAGACTGAGAGCATGTGACTTGCCCAAGGTCACTCAGTGGGTTTTTATGCTTGAGTAGGGTTTCAAACCCTTGTTTCCAGAGTTCTAGTCTAATGCTCAAACCATCACACCACACTGGCTTGATTTATTTGTCAAGTCTTTACAAGAACAAACACTTAGTTTTAAAAGTTTTTGAAATGTCATAGGTGGATCTGCCTTAAGACTCTTAAGGGGGAAGACTTCAGTCATAATTCAGCACTGAAACCATTGTGCCACGCTGACTCTCTCATTGTGCGTTACCTCTCTTTAATTACTAAATTCCCCCCCCCCCCTTAAAATGGTATGCTGTATTTTCTCAGTAACTCTACTGTAACTCTCATAGCTCCATCCTACAGAATCCTGGAATTTGTAGTTTTGTGAGGCACCAGCACTCTGGCAGGGAAGACTAAAGACCTTATAAAACTACAAATCCCAGGATTGCATAGGTTGGACCTACAACACTTAATACATGAAGACTGTATGACTTCTACAGTGTTGATGCACCCCACATATCTATTTCTATAGATATCTTGTTTAATTTTATCTGTCATTTTCAGAGTGCCAGGTGCAGTTTCACAAAGTTTTTATTAATGGAATAATCAGATCAGGACAAGATAGTGCAAGGAATAGTAGTTCATGGAGGGATAAAAGTGATGGAAGTACTAGTTTGGTTGCTTCTTCTTCGTGGTCTCTGTGCCTCACACAATAGGGGTTTGCGCCTGCGCAGAAGCTCCATTCGGAATGCTGAAAAGCTGAGCAGATTGGCGGGAGCCCTGCCCCTCCCACTCCCTGAGCATGCCCAATCCCGCCAATCTAGCTCCTCCTTCAGTTCTCTTTCGTCCGCCGCAAGAGTAACATCTCCTTCGGAGTGCTCTTCATCGCAACGAAAGCTGAGTAGCTAGACTTTGTTCTTTTTCTTTATTTTTCTTTATTTTTACTTATTTTTCTTTATTTTTATTTTTGTTACTCCCGTTTTTCTCCTTGAGCTGCCCCTTTTTTGTTCGGAACTCGAGGGTTTTGGCCCGGACGGGCCCCTCGCGATCGGACCGGCCTCTTATGGCCGCCCCGTTCAAGAAATGTTCCGACTGTGGCGGTAAAATCCCGGTTGTGGATGGACACTCGAAGTGCATTTTCTGCTTAGGCAGTTCCCACATCCCGGAAAAATGCAAGCATTGCAAGGCTTTTAACCCCGCCACGCTTCGCCAAAGAGCGGACCGGCTCAAGGCCCATCTGTGGGAAAAGGCCCTTTCGGTTTCCCACTCCTCGGATCCGTCCACGGACCCTTTGGGACGTCTTCCCATCTCTAAGTTCCCGAGGATTCCGAAAATCAAAAGACCGACCTCGACGTCGACGGTGACCTCGACACCGACAGAAACCTCCTCGGCGTCGGCCTCGACCACGACTACTATGTCTCGCCCCGAAGGGCAACACAGAGAGCACAAGAAGCGGCCTCCTCCCATCGAGCTGGAGAAGCCGAAAGCTAAAAAGCATAAGCATAAGGAGGTCCTTACTTCGGTTGCCTCGGCGGCTGCCCAGGCAGACCTGGCCATGTCTTTCCTTAGACAGCCTTTGGCCATTGACCTCTCAGTCCCGGCCACGGTCACTGTACTAGACTCGGCGCCGGAGACTTTGGAACCCGCATTTCAGCCTGCATCTGCCCAGGTCCTCGCCCCTACGGGGACGGTCTCGACCTCGGTCTCTACTGTTTCGCCTATTTCGGCTCCGACCTCTGTGCCACCGAAGGAAATCCTAGCCTCTTCGGAGCGTATTTACAGGCTGCGGTTCCCATCTCTTCCACCCCGGAAGTCTCCGGAACCCTTTGAGGAGCACTACTTCGACTCGCCCCACTCGTCGGCCTCCTTTCTGGCGTGACATTGGGCTGAATCATATTGGAGAGAGCGTCATCCATCCTACCGCTCCTACTCTCCTTCGTACCGGGATCGGTACCATGTCCGTGACCTCCACGTCGGAGACTTCTCACGATCTCGATCTCGATCTCGTTCTCCCTCTCGGTCCCAAACCGAATATAGGGCCATATCACCCCCGCCGGCCTCGACAGCTACGGTGTCGAAACCCTCGGAATCGGGTGCCATTATGACAGTCTCGGCCTCAGCTACGATTGCTACTTCGACGTCGTCAGTCTCTTCTCCGATCAGTTACGCGGACGCCTCGACGTCGACCTTCCTTACGGCGCCAACACAGCCTTATGTGGATCCGCAATTGCCAGCCTCCCAGTCCACGGAGGAATCCACGGGAGAGACGGACAACTGTCCGGACTCCCCACAGCCTGCCATCTCCTCTCCCAATGAGGAAGTTGAGGACCAGACACCGGGCTCGCCTGTCGAAGACCTCCATCTCTTCACTGGAATTGTCGACAGGATGGCAAGGGCAGTAGGCCTCCAAACGGCGCAGACGGCCCAGCCCCCCAGGGACCCCATCAATAGCCTCGTGGTACGTCCCCAGCAACCAGCGGTCATTCCTTTCTTGCCTCCTTTTTCCGACATTATGGTGGCCTCTTGGAACAAGCCAGCCTCGACACCACCTGCTTCTAAGAAGCTTGACTCTTTGTATCAGGTGCAGTCAGATACGGCACCGTTCCTGTTCACCCATCTGGCTCCTAACTCTCTAGTAGTGGAATCTACTTGTAAGTCTACAGGCAAGTCTCATTCTGCCCCCGTGGACAAAGATGGCAGAAGGATGGACATCTTTGGTCGACGTTTCTACTCATCTGCAGTTCTGGCAGCAAAGGTCGCCAATATGCAAGGTTGCATGGCCGGCTATCAGAAGTTTCTGTGGGATCGTGTGGCTGCTTTCATTCCTTACCTGCCTCAGGCACAACAAGAGGCAGCTCAGGAATTTTACGCTGAGGCACTCTCCCTCATTGCTCAGGAAGTGCATTCAGCTAGACATGTTGTGGACTGTTCCGCGAAAGTGATGGCCGGTGCAGTGGCACTCCGCCGTTTTGCCTGGTTGAGATCTACTTCCCTGTCTGAGGAAGCTAAGTCCAAGATCAAAGATCTTCCTTTTGATGGTGAAGGCCTATTCGCCGCCAAGACTGACGAATCTCTTGACACCATGGCCAAGGCTCGTCTGAACGGGAAGAGACTTGGGCTGACACCTAACAAGCCCCCATCTGGTCGGGTCTGGCGCCAAAGGCCTTACGACCCTGGCTTCACCCGTTCTCGCTCGGCTCCGTCCTCCACTTATAGGACCCAGCCTTACAATAGGAGGCCTTACAGACAACCTCAACAGCAGCAGCGACAGCAGCAACAACAAAGGCAAGGCCAGCAACGTCAGCAGCAACAGCCTTCCAGGAAACCTTCCTCCAAATCGCACTTTTGACGGGCTCTTGGAGGCGACACCCAATTTTTTTTTGCCAGTCACCCTTTCCTCAGTCCCCAGACTTCGCCATTTCTACGAGAACTGGTCCAAGATTACCACGGACTCCTGGGTGCTTACCATCATCCGCCTGGGATACGCCATAGAGTTCTCAAGTATTCCACCAAATGGCGTTTTCTGTTCCACTCCCTCCTCTCCTCCTCTTCTGGGGGAGATTTCCTCCCTTCTCGACAAAGGAGCCATTCAACGTGTTCCACCGTGCCACAAACACCAAGGCTTCTACTCCAGGTACTTCACAGTTCCGAAGAGAGGAGGAGGTCTCCGCCCCATCTTGGACCTGAGAGGCGTCAACTCATACATCACGATTCGCAAGTTCAAGATGGTGACTCTCCAATCCATCTTGCTGTTCCTGCACCAAGGGGACTGGCTTGCATCCATAGACCTAAAGGATGCTTACTTCCACATCAGCATCAGACCACAACATTGGAAGTATCTCCGTTTCGCCATAGATGGAGATCTCTATCAATATACCGTTCTTCCTTTCGGCCTCTCCACCGCTCCTCGAGTGTTCACAAAGTGCATGGCGGTGGTCATCTCTCACCTTCGTCTTCAAGGAATAAAGATTTTCCCTTACCTCGACGACTGGCTTCTGGTGTCGTCCTCCAAGACACAACTGTACAAAGACGTCCAGTACACTTTGGATCTGCTAGCAGGCTTGGGACTCAAAGTCAACCTGCCAAAATCCATTCTCCACCCTGTGAGGGTGATAGACTATATAGGCATGTCCCTGGACTCTGTGATGGGTCGAGCCTACCTTCCCACCAGACGGGCGGAGGCCCTCTGGGAACAGCTGCGATCCGTCCTTCACTCTCACCGTCCGTCTGCAAAGGACATTCAGAGACTGCTAGGCCACCTGGCCTCAACTACAGCGATGACCTACCTGGCTCGTCTCAGGCTCAGGCCTCTCCAAGCTTGGTTCCTGGCTTCCTTCGATCACCTGAGGAACAATCCGTCCAAGAGACTCTCGTTGCCACCTCATGTCAGAGACTCTCTCAAGTGGTGGATGTCTCCCTCCAACATCCTCAAGGGGATGCCCTTCCAGACGCCAGAACCGTCCAGGATGGTCACTACAGACGCGTCCATGTCAGGTTGGGGCGCACATCTCAACGGCTTGTGTGTACAAGGACTGTGGTCTGCACAGGAGGCAGAACTGCACATCAATGCCTTGGAACTGTTGGCAGTCATCAAAGCCTTCAGGGCATTCGAAAATCACCTGCTCCACAGAGTTGTGCAGGTAGTATCAGACAACACAACCACTGTCTGGTACATCAACAAGCAAGGAGGAACTCACTCTCCAGTCCTCTTGCGTCTCTCCCAGCAGTTGTGGACGTGGTGCCACCACCGATCCATTCACCCAGTGGCCATTCACTTGGCAGGAAAGGACAATGTGCTGGCAGACTCCCTCAGCAGGGACAAGGTGCTGCAGCACGAATGGACTCTGTCGAGCCCAGCCTTCAATCTCCTGACGTCTCGTTGGGGAATTCCTTCAGTGGATCTGTTTGCCACACCGGAGAACGCCCAATGCCGGGCATTCTACACCAGAGCGGGCAAAGGACGAGGTTCCATGGGGGATGCCTTCCTTTGCAGTTGGAGTCGAGGCCTTCTGTATGCATTTCTGCCCTTTCCTCTGATCTCCAGGACGGTGTCCAAGATGGCCAGGGATCGGTCCAATGCCATACTGTTGACTCCATTCTGGCCGAGACAACCCTGGTTCACTCCTCTTCTTCACTTGGCCAGGGGCCAATATTTCCACCTGCCGAAGTGGCCCGACCTTCTGTCTCACTCCAAGGGAGCGGTCCTGCATCCGGACTTGGTCAATCTACGGATGACGGCGTGGAGGATCCAGCCATAGAGTCTCCTGACTTGCTCAGGGTCCTGTCTGCCTCGAGAAAGGACTCCACCAAGAGATCCTATGCATATAAGTGGAAGCGTTTCTGTGCCTTCGCGGAGGCTAGGTCTGAACCTTCCTCACCTGTGAGCCTTAGTACTGTTTTGCATTTTCTGCTGCACCTCAGGGATCAAGGCCTGGCCTTCTCTTCCCTCAAGGTCTACTTGTCGGCTATTGTAGCCAACCAGCCACCCGGCTCACGATCAGCTCGCCTTTTCACGTCACCCACGTTAAAGAGGTTCTTCAAGGGGCTACATCACCTTTATCCACCGTTGCCACCACTGGCTCCGGCCTGGTCTCTCTCTCTGGTGCTTACACAGCTTACGAGACCCCCATTTGAGCCCTTGGGCTCTGCTTCCTTGAGACTGCTGAAACTCGAAGTGTCCTTTCTTGTGGCCATCACTTCAGCCAGACGTGCTTCTGAACTGACAGCCCTACGCTCAGATGAGCCTTACTTGACTTTTCATAGGGACAAGGTGGTCCTCAGACCGGACATTTCCTTCCTCCCTAAAGTGGTTTCTCCGTTTCACCTCTCTCAGGAGATTGTGCTTCCTAATTTTTATCCAGATCCTTCTTCGCCTCTGGAAAAGACTATGCACACCCTGGATGTTCGCCGTGCTTTGGCTTTTTATGTTCAGCGTTCTCAAGAGTTCAGATTATCCAGTAAATTGTTTATTTGTTATGGTGGTGCCAGGAAAGGCAACCCAGTTTCATCACAACGGTTTGCAAAGTGGATTGCTCAAACCATTTCTTTGGCTTATGAACTGGCTAAGCGCCCTCTCCCGGTTGGTGTTCGTGCCCATTCAACCAGGGCTACAGCTTCATCTGCTGCCTTCCTCAGAGGTGTTCCCCTGCCAGAGGTCTGCAAGGCGGCCACGTGGTCACAGCCATCCACGTTTGTGAAGCATTACCGGCTGGACTGCAGGTCCCGGAGAGATGCCAGTTTTGGTCGTGCTGTCCTTTCTTCGATCTTGCAGTGACCTTCCCACCTCCATAGGTAAGCTTTTCAGTCACCCTATTGTGTGAGGCACAGAGACCACGAAGAAGAAGTACAGGTTGCTTACCTGTAACTGTGTTTCTTCGAGTGGTCATCTGTGCCCTCACACAAATCCCGCCCTACCTCCCCTCGGTCAGGTCCCTGCCTTTTTTGCGGCGGACTTGAATTGAAGGAGGAGCTAGATTGGCGGGATTGGGCATGCTCAGGGAGTGGGAGGGGCGGGGCGGGGCTCCCGCCAATCTGCTCAGCTTTTCAGCATTCCGAATGGAGCTTCTGCGCAGGCGCAAACCCCTATTGTGTGAGGGCACAGATGACCACTCGAAGAAACACAGTTACAGGTAAGCAACCTGTACATCCTCAGACATGAGATGTTTTGTCAGGCAGATGTTGCTTGTGAATAGAGAATACAGCGGTGAAGTAACTAGTTAATTGAAAATGGAAGGCTGTATTACTTGACCATTCTCCCTACAGTGACAAAGCAACTGGTACAAACCCTTTTTCCCCCATTTAGCAGCACCTGATGTAGGTTTTCTCCTTCTGCCTTCCTGGAAAGTCAGGGATCATGTGGTCTAGATTTGAATGCTAAACCTTGGTGCTGTGAAAGTTCTGTCTTATTCTTTCTGGAGGAGGCTATCAACAATGCTGAGAGCACTTCTCTAGTTAGGGGAAGGCACATGGGTGTGTGCGCGTGCACGCATAGACACACATCTCAGCTGTGGTATGGTATGATTCCCTCCCCAAGAGGTTTCCTCTATTCAGGACTCTGACATCCTTGTTGTTCTGAGTCATTAGCAAGCCATTTCCCTAACCAAAAAGAGAAGAAAAAGAAAAGAAAAGAAAAGAAAAAAGAAAAGAAAAAGTTAGAACCAAGACTTAATAACAGTGGTTCATGAGATGCAATCTTGTTGGTGCACTATGCTAACAGTAACACTTTTTCCAGAATCACATAGCAGTGGCAAAGGGAAAATCTGCTGGTTGTAAGCAGTCCGTTTCTCCAGTGGCTGGCTTTCTTTCTGGCTGGCTTTCTTTATGGCCACTACCTCTGGAGTTCCCCCCCCCCCCCGCCGCATCTTTTCTGTTCCATCCTACTCTGGCATACTTGCACTGGCATAATGCGCCAACAGGATTATGGGCATAAAATGTTATTACTAAGTTGTGTTTTATTTATTGCCTGATTGTATCCCGTGATATCACCCATAGCTGTGCTGCCAACATTTATATTGTACAGCAGTTGGGCAGAGGCACATTTTTGGTGTAAAACAAGGTGCATGGGAGGAAAACTGTAACTCCCCCACCTCTCTCTCTCTCTCTCTCTCTCTCTCTCACACACACACACACACACTCTGCTACTCTTCTGTCAAAATTCAGCAGTGTCTTGAATGCAGCTCCTGGAATAAAGGCTTCAGATGGAGCCAATGGAGTCAACCATCCACTGGAAGGTGTATGCACTGAACCAGAGAAAGGTTGCCTGGCCCAGTAGTGGGAATTGTTTTCTGTTGTCGTTTTTTAAAAAAAAAAACACAATCATTCAATCTAATGAAAATATTGTTAGGGTACTTAGAGACTACGATTTATTTTGATTGTAAACTTCCTTTGTTACTGACTGTAAATATCAAAATAGTTGATAAAGGGAAATAAATGAGATGAGTGCTCTTAGGTTACCAGTACAGCAATTTGGGGGCAATTGTGGGTGGTAATATCTAAGATGGAAGTCACTCAGATTTTGTAGTGTGTGTTTGTTCCTTTCTCTTGCAGTTGATCAAAACAACACCTTTGTTTGAGAATTCACGGCGAGCTGAAGAGCTGGAAAAACTGAAGGCTTGTGAGGGAGAATATGGAAAGAAATATGATACACTTGCACTCATTGGCAAAGGAGCCTTTGGATTTGTCTGGACAGCCAAATGCAAGAAGGATCAAAAAGAAGTAAGCAAGCAAAACTAGTTTTCATGTATTTACATAATAGCAAATTTGTCGATAACCCTTTTGATTTTGGAATTAAGTCTGTTTGTAGTTTCCAAAAATCTTCATTTCAAACTTCAAGTAGGAACATATAGTTACTGATGGGTTCAGATTAACATTCATATTAAAGCTAGTTGTTTGGTATTACCTTTTATGTCAGTGACTTGTGTGATGTTAAGAAATTATGGTCTTGCTATTTGTTAACACTCAGGTTGGATGTGCTTTTTCACATGATACCTGGTTTCTTACAAGTATCAGATCATTTTTTCTCTCTGTAGAGAGTGGAAAATAAGCTTCTTTTCCTCCTTCCCATTAAGACCCAGTACATGTATAGTTTACCTGCCAACAGGTATGCCAACTGCTGGTTAAGTAACATTCCAAGGACTATAGAGTACCTATCTGATTAGGATTCTTGAGATCACCAGGCTGGCAGACTGTTCAGTTCTGGTAACACTTCTTTAAAGCAGGGGAGGTTGCACATTCTTTTGCGATGAGCTGTGGCAGGCAGAGGGTAACTCGAGATTTACTAGCAAATCTCTGCAGTTGATTTCTGATCCCCAGTTTTTAATAATAACAACAGAAAATATTTGTTCTTTTTAAATTAAGCTACTATAATGATACCATTACTAAAATATGCAGATTATGCCATATTACTAGTGGAAAGCATAACAGACCTGGAACAATTACTAAGGAAGGTCAAAGAAGAAAGTGCAAAGTCAGGCATATTCCTGAACACAAAGAAAACAAAATTAATGACCTTGGCAGATCTACAGATTCAACCTAGACAATGAGGAAATCAAAATAGTCAATAGTTCCCGTACCTTGAATCAAACATTTATCAGACCAGAAACCAGAAGAAGAGTAGAAATCGGAAGAGCAGCTGAGTAAACTGAGCACTAAAGTTAGAATTGTCTAAGCCATTGTATTCTCTTATCACTGTGTATGGACATGAGAGCTTCACAGTAAAGAAAGTAGACAGGCAGAAAATCAAGTTATCTGAGATGTGCTGGAGCAGAGTGCTGAGGATATGTGGACAGCCAAAAAGACAGACAAATAGGCCCTTGAAGAGATCAGGCCTGAACTCTCCCTGGAAACCAAGATGATCAAATTGAGCCTGTCATAACTTTAGGCCACATCATGTGAAGGCATGATTCATTAGATAAGACAATAATTCTAGAAAGGTAGAAGATAGTAGAAAGAGAGGAAGACTGCACACCAGTTGGATAGACTCAGTTAGGGAGGTTGGCCTGAATTTTCAGGACCTAAGCAGAGCAGAACAGAAGAAGTTCAGTTGTGTACATCTTTACTCTTTAAGATCTTGTTTAGTTCTTTCAGTTGCCTTTCCCATTCCTAGTCTTCTGGTTTCTTGACTTCAGTCTCTGTTCTAATAAACATTTGAGATGTGGTGCTGGAGAAGGGTGCTGAGGATTCCATGGGCAGCCAAAAAGACAAACAAGTGGCTCCTAGAGCAGATCAAGCTAGAAATCTCCCTGGAAGCCAAGGTGACAAAACGTAGTCTTGTGTACTTTGTACACATGATGAGAAGATACGACTCATTGGGAAAAACAATAATGCTAATGCTAGTAAAGGTGGAGGGAAGTAGAAAGAGAGAAAAGTTGCATGCTAGATGGATGGACTCTATTAAAGAGATTATGAGTATGAGGTTGAAGGAGATGAGCAGAACGGTGAAGAACAGGGGGTCTTGGAGATGTCTCAGCAGCAGAGTCGCCATGGGTTGAGATTGACATGAAGGCAGTTAATAACAACAACAAAGCAGAGCAGTGGTTGATGGGGTCTTGAGGATGTCTTATCCACGAGGTCGCCATGAGTCAGTTGACTCGAGGGCACTCAACAACAACAACTGTAATGGACAGATCTGGAGGAAACCCAGGATACATTTATGTGTGGCGTGACTGTGAACACTTTGTGGCACTAATATCAATTTTCTAGTGAATATGATCTGTGAGGAATTCTAATGGGATGCCACTCCTCCTGGTGCATTTTGGGGTTTTAATCAAAACCCAGGAAGATATGGAGAGCTTGAAGTTTGTGGACGAAGGAATGGGGAAACTATGCCCCTCCAGATTTTGTTTTGTTGAAGCTCCCATCATTTATATTGTAGTTGGCATTTGTTGCAATGTCTGATGGAGACAGCAATCTAGCAAAATCTAGAAAGCTACACATTTAACACCACATGTTCAGTAGCAGTAAAATAACAGTATCATAATGTTTAGTCAGGGCAGAAAACATTACACTTCTCTGTGAGACCTGAGAAAATGGATTCATCTCTTTATATTCATTTTTTAATCTGTTGTGTTATAAATTAATGTCTGGGATTAACAGCTATTTGGAACAGGTTTAAAGTGGTTTGTCAGGGGAATTGTTTAGGCTGTCTGTATCACATGCTGTTTTAAGGTGGAGCACTTGGATGTAAGGAAGTCCAGCTTTGCTGGACTCAGTAGAATATATAATCAGATCCTTTCCAGCTGTAGGACAATTGGATAGACATTTGTATATTTCACTGGAGCTTTCAGTTTGCATCTTTGTTGCATGGAGCTCAGTGTCATCAGTACGCTGATGACACTCAGATATATTTCTCCATGACCAGATCATCTGCTCAGACCTCAGATGGCGTCTCCTCTCTCAATGACTGCCTGGCAGCGGTAATGGATTGGATGAGGGAAAACAGATTGAGACTGAATCCAGACAAAACGGAGGTACTGACAGTCACCGGCCCGAAACCAGGTCTGGGAATACAACTCCCGGTCCTAGATGGAATCACACTATCCTCGAAGGACCCTGTTCGCAGTCTGGGGGTACTCCTAGACTCGTCACTTCACATGACCAGTCAGGTGAACGCGACGGTCAGGAGTGCCTGTTATCAGCTTCGGCTGATACGCCAGCTGCGCCCTTTCCTGGAGATGAGGGATTTGGAAACTGTGGTACACGCTTTGGTCACTTCACGACTAGACTACTGCAATGCGCTCTACATGGGGCTGCCCTTGTGCTTAACCCGGAAACTTCAATTGGTTCAAAACATGGCAGCCAGATTAGTTACTGGGACATCTAGGAGAGAACATATAACACCAGTGCTTAAATCTCTCCACTGGCTGCCAATTAGTTTCCGGGCACAGTACAAGGTGCTGGTTTTAACCTTTAAAGCCCTACATGGCTCGGGCCCATCTTATCTCAGGGACCGCCTCTCCCCGTACAATCCTCCCCGCACACTTCGATCCTCTGGGAGGAACCTACTACAGCCTATCAAGACCAGGCTGGCACAGACCTCCCAGAGGGCCTTTTCTGCGACCGCTCCCAAGCTCTGGAATGGTCTGCCGGATGAGATGCGTCTCATGACATCTTTAGATTGCTTCAAAAAAGCTCTAAAGACGCATCTCTTCCGGCAGGCCTTCCCCTGAAATTCCCTATTCCCGGCTTCGGTCCCAGACTTTGATTTCCTGCCTACTCCCATGTCTCTGATCCCCACTTATGACGTGGCCGCATAAGGAAGGGTTAGGATGTTGTTATATGTTTTTAAATAATTACTGTTTTAATCACTGCCGGTTTAATCTATTTTTAAGGGGTGGGAGGTTTGGAAACGGGTCATGGGATTGTTTTAATCTATGTTTTTTTACTTGTACCCCGCTCCGAGTGTATGTACAGAGGAGCGGGCTATAAATAAACTATTATTATTATTATTATTATTATTATTATTACTAGTTACAGATGTGCACAAGTATGCATGTGCATTGATTAAAAAAACACATCAGAAAATTTTGATATAATAACATGATTGCATCAATCATGGTGTATGACTGAATCAATGTTCTTGTATAATCATTAAATGAAAAATGAAAGAAAGTGAAAATTGCAATAATCTGCACAAAGTTCATCATTATTTTAAAATGGTAGAATGGTGGCTTAATAATGAAGTTATGCCACTCCAACATAGATCAGCCAAAAAGTCCAAGAAATTTAGAAGGGCAGAACTTCAACAGTGTTCCTTGTAGCATCTTGTATGTTGCAAATATGGCATATTGTTACATATTTTTAATCATAATTTGTTGATGTTGTGTGACTTCAAGTCTTCTCTGACTTATGGCAACCTATGACAGAGTTTTCTGATAGTATCCATTAAAAAATGAAACAGTAAAAGACACATAACTGTAGCAGCTCATTGGCCTCTAAATATGTTAGAATAGCCTACATTTTTCATGTCCACTTGTTGCAATTGTATTTACTCCAGAGTGTTTAATAACATCTTTAGTCAGTGCAAATGCTTGAGCCAAATCCTTTAAGTTATTAGATAGTTCACAGGATCAGGCTGTTCACTGGTGCAACCCTAGATATTCTAATGTAAGTGGAGACCTGGAACTGTAAAATGAGTGTGTCATTACAATGCAGTTTTAACTTTCTCTGTCCGCCCCCACGAGAAACTTCCAAATTTAAAAGAAGGAAGAATTGCATGTGAGAGTGCTCCCTTGCATGCCCAAGAGCAAGCTTTCAGCAGGTAAAATAGTTCCACAGCTATTTAAACAAATGAAAAATGTGCACATATTTAGACTGTGTCATATGCTGCTCACTGTATTAAACAGATATAAATTGCAATACAAGCTTGCATTCCATTTAATGGAGCTATGTATATAATATGTCACCGGGCCAGTTATTACCAGTTTAGGATTTCTCTCTGTTTTCAATTATTCACAGGTTGTAGTGAAGTTCATATGGAAAGAAAAAGTATTGGATTATTGTTGGGTGGAGGATCCTGAACTGGGAACAATCACTCAGGAGATTGCAATTCTCAGAAAGCTTCAGCACCCCAATATTATTAAGGTACAGTTTATTGAGTATGCAAATGCATAATTGTTGAGGTGTACTTTCTTCTAATCTGTAAATTCCTTTTATATACTGATGTGGCACAAGTTAATTTTGGTTCAAAACACACTGCAGAAATAATCCAGTTTGAGACTGCTTTAACTCCCCTGGATCAATGCTAAGGAATTCTGGGAACTGTAGTTTTGTGAAACATTTAGCTGCCTCTGTCAGAAAGCTCTGGTGCCACAATAAACTACACTTCCCAGGATTTCCTAACATTTAGCCAGGGCAGTTAAAGTAATCACAAACTGGATAATTTATGCAGTGTGTTTTGAACCCTTGTTTAATAACAACATTTTGCAGTATATAAAGATGACTAGATGTTATATCGTGCAGCCAGTTGTCCATACAGAGAAAATCCTGTTCCCATGTTGATTTGCAGTATCTTCTTAGTCCTTTATCAGGACACTGTTAGAAGATATAATTTAACTATGTTAGTTCTCTTACAATGGAAAATTGAAATGTCTAATTGTAATTCTTTATGGAAACCTTTTTCAACATGGTGCTCTTCAGATGTGCCAGACTATAATTCCTACTATCCCCATCCAGCAAGCTGTTAGATATACTACCTAGAGATGAGGGGTGTTGTCATCCAGCAAGTCTGTTGAATGTTGGATTGAGAAGTCTTGCTCCAAGGATTATAATATAGCTGGCCCAATTCATCTTTCTATGGTAAGGTAGTGGGATGCACATTTTAAAATTCCTTTGAGAATCAGAAATTGTATGATACCCTTTGTCACCAGGTACTAGATGTATTTGAGAACCAGCAGTTCTTCCAGCTAGTGATGGAGAAGCATGGATCAGGCCTGGATCTCTTCACATTTATTGATAACCAACCTGATTTGGATGAACCTTTGGCAAGTTACATATTCAGACAGGTAAGATTTAGCTGAAATGAAATCTGCAAATACGTACTTGTAAGTATATACCTAGACATGAATCTGCAGCTTGTTAGCTGATAGTAGGATAATGGCTACTGTGAGTGATGTGTTCTGGATCAAGTCCATAGCAAAGGCATGGCCCTCTCCCATATCCACATAACAGTTACAGTCCTGATAGCTACTGTTTACTTTTTTTAAAAAAATCTGTACAATTAGTAATTGTGTAAATAGTGTCTCATCTAATTTGGCTCCCATACCACTTGTGTAATAACACTTGTCAGTATTTAAGGGAGAAGAGGGAAAAACTCATTGGCAGACAGAGCAAAAGCCTTCAGGTTGCTGTCCTTCAAGTCGCAGCTGTTTAGATTGCCTTTGAGCCACCTCTGAGAACGGGTTGGAATCTTTATTAATGGAAAATTGTGCAGAATGAGTGTTATTTTGTTTTGTCCAAATTTTGAAGAATGTCTCTACAAGTTGGCATCCAGTGAATCATGTAAGTCCACAAATTTAGAAGGGAGTTTATTTCAATGAAGCATCATAGCCTTATTAATATAAAACTTAACTATAAACTTAACTATAATATAAAACTTAACTATACTATAGTATACTTTATAGTATAGTTACATGTGGTTCCAGGTTCCTCAGCTAGACCAGGGGCTGAGTGTTGGTGGGGTTATTGATACTGGATGACATTATGGTTTTGAAGACAAGCTGAGAGAAAATGATTGGTGAATTTCATGGCTCAGTGGAGACCGTAACCTCTCAAATTCTTTTTCAGTACTCTAAACACTGCACTGCACTGGCTAGTTTGTTTGTTTGCTTATTTAGTGTTGTTACAGTTGGGTCAGATATGGTAAGCAGTTGATAAATAACTTAAATAATTTTCAAGGAATTACAATCGGTATCAATTCTGATCTCTGGTTTCTTCTGAATGTCAGCTTGTGTCTGCAGTGGGCTATCTGCACTGTCAGAATATCCTTCACAGAGATATCAAGGATGAGAACATCATAATTGCTGAAGATTTCACTATCAAGCTGATAGACTTTGGCTCAGCTGCTTACCTGGAACCTGGCAAGCTGTTCTATACCTTTTGTGGAACTATTGAGTACTGCTCACCAGAAGTGCTCTCAGGCAATCCGTATGTATGACTTAGAAGTAAAACCTTTGCCGTTTTGACAGAAGTACCATAGATTAGGTAAGGGCAAGGCCTCTAGAACTAATTCAAGAGTGAAGTACAGAAGGACAGTGGGGAAGTTTGGATAATTATATCTTGGATTAGAACGTTGAGATACAGATGAGTTTTTTGGCTGCACATGCAGCCTACTGACTAATGGACAGAAGTTTCTCCATCACATTGTGGTTACCTGCTTCAGAATGTGCCAAGGAAATAAAATCATGGCTTGAAGTTGCCTTAATGTCCTGGCTGATTCTGAGGCTGTGACTTAGAGTTTACTGATTTGGAAGAAATGGGAAAGTATAGTTAAAGAGAGAAGTGGTGCATATATGTTCACTTGATTGTGCAAAAGGGTTATATGTTTAATAAGTGAGGTATGACTATCCCAAGGCAACCAGTTTCTTTTTAGTGGTCATCACTCTCCTTGTTTTTTCTTGAGGTCTCCTTCCTGTTGACAGATACATCTAGGCAATGCTTCCAGCCATCTCTCTCATCCTCTGTTGTTTATAAAATTTGAGAAAGTATGGTGGCAGGTTAGAAAGAACAGTGTCTTGATTGGCTGGGAAGAAGAATTTGTTTTGTTGATTTTTGTGCAAGGAACCTGTTTTTATATGTGTGTGTGTTTGTGCCTTCAAGTACCCCATTGGTTCATGGCGAACACATGAAATTGTGAGGATTTTCTTAGGCAAGGCATACTAGAAGTGATTTGCTGTTTATAGTATAGTTAAATGTGATTCCTTTTGTTAGTATTCTACTTTTGTCTAACATATGGACTTTAACCACTGTATTCCTCTCTAGATACCCAGGACCAGAACTCGAGATGTGGTCACTTGGTATTACACTGTATACTATAATCTTTGGAGAAAATCCTTTTTGTGAACTGGAAGAAACCATGGATGCTGTATTAAGACCTCCTTGCAGTGTGTCAGATGGTGGGTGACTAGGGGGGGAAGCACATGGTTGTATATCTAATAAATGTGCATATCTTCCCTTGCCATTTTTGAATATTCTAGAGATGGGAAAGAAAACTTATTTCACCACCCCCTTTGTTCAGTTTCTGGACTCTAATGAGCCTGGAGATGTAGCCGGGCATGTGGGGGTGGAGACAGGGTAGTTTGTGACTTGAAGCACTATTTTCAGGCTTTATCAGGTGAGACTATGAACAGTTTCTTGTTTTGTCATCCATATTGATTCCTCCTGCTTAGATGAGCAGTAAAGTGATGTAAATACTAGCCTAATTGCTGCAGTTCAATAAACACACCATTATCAGGAGGATGAGTAATGGTATCAGTGTACTTTAAAGTTAACTAGGGTTTCTGTATTGCTAGAACTGAGAACTGTGGTTGAAACAGATTGTTAAAAAAGTATTACTTTGTTAGATAATATTCCTTCCATGAAAAGCCTTGTGCCTCTGTGTCCTCTTCTCTATTTAATAATAATAATAATAATAATAATAATGATATAATAATATATTTTTTGTATCCCGCCTCTCCCTGTGTTGGATCTCCCTGTATTTAGCTTTCATTATTTATATGCAAACAATTTTCTGTACCTTTTCATCTTGGCTGTAGTAGTACTTTCAGTCATTGGAGGAGGACATACTTTATTGGCTGACTCCCCATCCATTTAAAGAAGTTTAAGACTTTCAGAAGCTTATGGAACTTTCACTGGGAGGAGCCATCCCATCAGACTGTGCTTTGCCAGCACTGAGATAGCAGGATCTGTGCTTCTTTTACCTTCTGGGATTCAGACTGAGAGACAGCTTGGCATAGTGCTTTGAGTGTTGGATTATGACTCTGGAGACCAGGCTTCATTTGCCAGCTCAGTCATGAAGCCTGCTGGGAACCCTTGGACAAGTCACATACTCTCAGCCTCAGGAGAAGGCAATGGCAAACCTCTGCACAAATCTTGCCAAGAAAACCCCATGTTATGTTCTCCTTAGGGTCGCCATATGTTAGAAACGACTTGAAGGCACACAACCACAAGAAGTATGCCAAAGAAGGTTTCAAGGCTGGTCAAAGCAGCCACTTATGGAAAATTATAAGTTTAATTATGTGTATTGTAGGCCTTAATAGGTAGATTAACTATGAGAATTAAATCCAGATCCAGTCTTGCTAATGTTCCAATCCTGAATGTACAATTATTTAAGAGCTTTCTGAAAGAAATACTAATACTAGCCAAAAAAAAAAAGGGGGGGGAGGGGGAAGAACTCTTGTCCCAAAAAAGTTTTCAGACTAGTGAAACATGTCTAAATAGTGTTTCATGGATTCAGTCTCCTTTCTCATCTTTTCTTTGTGACATGAGGCCACAGGGTCTCACTGGTTTATGAACTGGTAACTATTTGTAGGATTGAGTCTAAGGGGTGGTTTGAAAAGATATTCTATAGAGAAATTGTATTTTCATTGGTTATGGATGTCAGTTACATTCATTCTTAATATTCCCCCTCCCCCATTTATTAAATCAGGAGTTTTAAGCTGCCTTTCCATAGGATGAGCGTGGGCAAACTGAGGCTTCTGAGGGTACATGTAGCTCCCCAAGGTTTTGTGTGTTTGTGTCCCTTGATTTCTCCAGATTCCCCAAACTACCCTTTTAAGTCCTTTCCAAAAGTTTGCATTATTTATTTTAGGAGTTTCTAGGATTAATTTGCCTTCTAAATAGCTTGCAGAGGGTGGGTCAGGCTGCTGCACTCTTCAACATTAAAAAACCCCACATTTGTCAAACCTTGAAGATTTCTGTCCAGTTGTTTTGTTCTATCCTATAATCCTAAAGGTTTTATACTTTTTAGGGGGCAAACCATGTAACTCCTGGAGGTTCCCAGGGCAGCAGATGGTAACCTGGACCCACTGTGCTTATCCAGCCCTCCCCTAGAGAAACAGCCATTGGGATTTTGTTACATTCACAGGCATGTCATGTGTGCACCATTTCCACTATAAAAATTGAGGTGCTCATTATATAGCCTCTGTGTTGGACTTTTCTGTCTTTGAATTATTCTTATGCTACCTGTGGGCCAAATGCTGAGTCGTACAGCCTCAGAACAAGAGGATCCTTTTCAGAATAGCCATGAAAGAAATCTTAGTCCATTTCTCATCCTGTAGGGCAGTGATTCCCGAACCTTGGTCCTCTGGATATTTTGGATTTTGTCTCCCAGAATTCCTGACTCTTGGTCAAGCTGGCTGTGCCTTCTAGAGGACCATAGTTTGGGAATCACTGCTCTAGGGTATGCACTGGGCAGGTAGCTCTCAGTCTTTCAGTCGGTTTCATAGCCAAACAGAAATTGTGCTAAGAGAAAACTAATTCAGAATGGAGGAAGTTGGAATTTATAATTTATAAATGTGATTAGATGCTGAATTTCAGTTTCTTCATGTTATTGAACTAAAATGGTTGCCAAGGTCACTAAAAGCTATTGACATTATTTTTCTCTTTGCCCACTGCAGGCTTGATGGATCTTCTGTCTGGGCTCTTGCAGCCATTTCCAGAGGATCGCGCAACATTAAAAGTAGTAGTAGAGCATCCTTGGGTGACGCAACCTGTGAACCTGGCCAAGTACACCTGGGAGGAAGTATTTGTCTCTGCCAAGTCAGGTAAGATGCAGGGTTCGGAAAGTAACTTTCAAAACATTTCTTGAAATTCGAAATGAATAAAGGATGCAAGGAACACTACTGTAAATGACTTCCCATTTGATATAGTCGTCTAAAGGAGCGTGGACACAAGGGACATGCTAGTTTGTTTACTGGAAATACTGTTTATACATGCATAAGTCTAGAAATTTTAGTAAAAAAATTGACCCCCAAAACCTAAGTCAGTTTATCTATGGGTCAGTGTGAGTACTTTGCTTAAACTCAAAGGAACCATCCACTGGTAAAAGGCAAGAATAATCTGTCCTGGAAGCTCTGGTGCTTCTCTGCTCTCTCATCCTTCCATCTTGTAGTGTGAGCACAAACAGTTATGCCCATTGGACTTGTGTACGTTCTTTGGCATTGTTTTTGCTTATTCCTTTAGATTCTTTGTTACATGCCCTTAGGTTTTACCCTAGACATATCCATGTGTCATATCAAAATGGAGCATTTTGGGCCCAAAACCTGCCCTTGTCTTATACTTGAGGTTGACTAATAGTCAGGTATATACATTAGATCTATATGGCTGCTGTACATGTCTATCCATAAGTCATAAATCTTATTATTCTATGAAACCTAAATTTCTTAAAATATACAGGATTACAGCCTGGATTTTGGGCTGTTGCTGCTTTTGGAAATACGCAGTCATTGTTGAGCAATATTTGTGGCTCAGGTTTAATAATGCTATATTTCTCTCTCTTTTTTCTTCCTCAGAAACCAGCCATTTCAAAATTTACTCTACTAGCTGCAGTCATGGTGGTATCTGGGCAGCCCCAAGTCTGGACAGTGAGCAGAGCTTTAATGATGATTTCTGCAGTTATGAACTGGCTAATCCCCAGCACACAAGAACTGCCACTTCTTCAGAGCAAGAGCCATCAACCTCTCTCCAGTGTCGGGACTAGTAGAGAACTTCTGAACATTACCTTGCTCTTACTTAGTTGCTAAGAAAAAAATGCCACAAGGATATGAATTCTCTCTCCCTAGCTAAGTGTTGTGGATTAGTGGGATCATGCAAATCAATCTGCTTGCTATGAGCACCTCTCTCACCTACAGGCTTCCTGGACATAAGAGCATCTCATTTTAATGGTGCTTATGCACTAAACCAACACATTAAATTGTACGACAGGCATGCCATATAAAATCTAGGAACCAACAGTGGGATGAAAAACCCATACATTGGATTTTTGATAGCGGGACATCTGGCAGTCCTGAGGACTCGGTGAAGGTGTTCACAATGGATAGAGAAGACAACCACTCTCCTGTTTCTCTGCCATGCGTTGCTAGTGAGCAGGCCCATTCTTTTTTTAACTTTGTTGTAATTACTGTTTGCAAGAGAACCCTTAGTTGCCAAAGTGGCTTAGATTACTGAACTGATAGAAATGATCTTTAGACTTAAGATGTTTTAGTGCATTCTTACCAGAGTACCATTGCATGTGCTCCATTTGAGATAACTGATAATGTGAATTAACTACATTAGTGAAGCTGCTAGTTGACTGGGTTGTCCCTAGGGAGAGTTTCTGATAGTCCCAAATTCTAACTCCTCCTGTTGCAAGAGATGATCCTGCCATTTGAGGTTGATTCGTATTTCAAGCCAAGAAGATGATCAACTTGAGCCTATAAAATCCTTACTGTGACATCTAGGTATAGTTGTGGTACTGAAAAGTCCACTTATTGGAGGCGATTTATTCCTTGCTTATTAAGAAAAAAGAAAGTATTTCTAATATTTTATTTACCTATTACTTTAAAGTGAATGCCCTTTTTGTCCCCAAAGATCACTAGATCTGACTGTAAGTTCTAACTGTAAGTTACAGTAACTGTTTAAAGAACCTGACTCTGTTGAAAGAAGCAGACGTTGGAAAGTTCGAATTCAGTTAATTTGATACATCACTACCAAATAATTTCATATAAGTTTCTTTGGAAGATATATAAATTTTAAACTTTATGACAGCAATACCTATTTTTATAAAATGTGCAAACTATGTTTTATATGTTATTTTTTAATTGTTTTTGAAATGGTACAGTATTGTTTTTTCAACCGGTTTGTACTTTAGCACAACACAATCATTTTTCAATACTACTGTTATGAATAACAGGAAGGATTTTGTAAAAAATTAGCTTGCTTGTTTGAATTTTAAAGATGCAGGTGCTTCAGTAATATCTCTTCAAATTTTTCTTTATGAAATATATTTTACTGTTTTTTTTTATTTTTCCAGAATCCAATCCTTCCTGCCTTCCATTTCTTGAAGGACAATGTTTTTCTGTATTGGAAGAAAATATTTGAAAGAGCCATTAGCTCTCTCTCTCTCTCTCTCTCTCTCTCTCTCTCTCTGTGTGTGCAAAACTCATGTAGAATGTTGTTTGATTAGTCTACTTGTTTAAAATGTGCACCCACTTCAGTACTTTGGTTTCTGTTCTAAGGGTCAGTGTATTTTAGGAAAAAATGTCTTCTAATGATTATCCATAATATTAGAGAGATGTTTTCTGGGAAATTACTGAAACAAGATTGTTTCTAGGTGTTGCTCCTTTGGAGCAAAACTATCTTTGTTTTACCATGATTTGTCAAATGTCTTTAAACTGAGTAAGCAAGTCAGCTCTTGGCTCTTCAATTTATACTGTAGTGTGTATTTTTAAACATGTCAGCTTTTCTGAACATAAAGGTTGTCCTTGATTGCTGTGCACTGTAGTTGTACCAAAGGAATATGAAATGTTCATATCTTAACGTGTGCCTTAACATGTGTCCATACATATGTGTCTTAATATGTGTCCATACATATTATCTTGCTGTCAACAACTGTGATTGTCTTGCTCCTTTTTGTACCACAGTCATTTTTGCTTTACAAACTTCCCATTACAATCTTATCAGGAGAGGGAAAGTGCTGTGTTGTCTTTTAAATTTTACCTTTTCCCCAATGACATCAAACTAGGATATAGTTTCTTAGGGATTGAAGAGACCTCCAAGGGCCAGTTGGATATAAAAAATGCTGGAGTCTTGAATTCTTTTTTTTCCTTTAATTTTTATTGATATTAAAAACAAACAAACAAAAAAATATATCATTCATTAAGTCAAATATACATCCATTACATTCTATTACAAACGGAATAGAGAAAGTGATAAATATTCATATTAACACTATACAATACTTAGATTTTGATGCTCTCAGTTTCCCATAATTTGGACACTTCAGTTTTCTATATATTGCTGATTAGTTCTTTTATTTGCATAGGCTGAAAGTACATCTAAGATGGCAAGATCATTCAATTTCATTATCTACTCCTCTGTTGATGGTATCCATTTAGTTCTCCAATATTTCGTGCAGATCAGTCTAGCAGCCGTAATCATATATAACAAAACATCTATTTGGTCATGTGTGATATTATCTAAGATTTAATCCATTATATTTAGCAAAAAAAGGTCTGGTCTTAATGGAATATTCTTAATTACAGATATAATACACCTATGTATTCCTTTCCAGAACTTTTTAGCTTTTCTACACAACCACCACATATGGTAAAATGTACCTTCTGTTTCTCTACATTTCCAACACTTGTTGTTTCCATGTTTCCTTGATTTAGCCATTTTTGCTGGAGTTAAGTACCACCTATAGAAGAGTTTATAATAGTTTTCTATTATAATTGAATTGTTGAATTTTATCTATGATTTCTTGCATCCTAATATGATTTATTTTGTTTTTAATTATATTGAGTTCAAGTTGGATTTTTCTATCATTAGGGTTGTTTTTATTCTCTTTTTCCTTTTCTTTTAATTGTTCCGTTAGATTTCTCTCTCTCTCTGTTTTTTCGAAATAGCTTCCTCTTGTATCAATAATCCCCTTATTACCGCTTTACTAATCCCCTTATTACCACTTTACTAGCATCCCATATTATATGCATTGGTATTTCATTATTGATATTTTCTTCAAAATACAATCTTATTCCTTGTTTTATATTTCTAACTATTTCTTCCTCAGCCAATAGATTATCCTTTAATTTACATGTGTATTCTTTTTTACTGGATTTCAATAATAATGTTACTGGACAATGATCTGATATTTCCATAGGGAGAATTTCTGTCTTTAGAACTTCTTTACTTACTGTTTTGGACACACACAATAAATCAGTTCTGGACCAGGATTTAAATCTGTTGGAATAAAAGATATAATCTCTATCTCTTTCATGAGTCAATCTCCAAATATCAATTAAATTTAGATCATGTAGTAATTCTAATGCAAATACAGGGAGTTTTCCTTGGTGTTTTTTGATACATTGTGAAGATCTATCTTGGTGTTAATAATACCATTCCAGTCACCGGCTAAAATGATTCTTTCATAATCATATTCTTTTATTTTTAGATGAAGTGTTTCATAGAATTTACCTTTATTTTCAAGTGGAGCATAAATATTTACAATCAATATCCTTTCACCATTCCATATAATTTCTGTCGCAAGGAAATGACCTTCATTATCCTTAAAAATTTATTTCACATCAATTTTTTTGTTAACATATGTTACCACTCCTCTCTTCCTACTTGTCTTGTTAGATGATGTAAAGGTCTTTCCTAATTTCGTATTCTTCAACAATCTTATATCTTATTTTTAATATCTGATTCTTGTAAGCATATAATTTAATCCTTTTAGTTTATGTAAATACTGAAATATTTTCCTTCTTTTTATTCTTGAATTCAGTCCATTTACATTCCAAGATATTAGTTTGCAAGACATCACTGTTTTTAAATCCTGACCTTATACACCGGTTTGTCTGTTAATTTTCCCTTTTTAAAAAAAAACCTGGTTTTAGCTTTTCTTTTTTTCCTTCTGATTTGTGTAGATATAGGCCCTTCACCTATTTTTTGTTTTCCTCCTCTTCTTTCTTTTTGACTTAGTCTTTGTCTGTCTATTTCTACCCTGTCCTGCCTTTCCTCTATCTCAGAATCATCTGAGTTTTCATCTCTTGATCTATCTTTGCTTTGGTCCTGTGACTCACTATCTCCATTAGTTTCATTCAATATTTGGAGAGCTGAAGCTACAGACTCTGGAAATTCATCCTCTGAAATTCATCCTCCCTTATTAGACACTCTGTGCTGGAGGTCTGTAGGCCAAAACAACAGAAGTCCGTCACAGAGCATGTAGTTCTGGGACTTCCGTTTAAGCCGGGATCCTTGCCCTCACTTCCACTGGCAGAGAAGGGAGCAGCAGAATGCAGCATGGCTAAGTGAAGTAGCCGAGGATGAAACATTTGTGATTAGAGGGTCTTATTCATCCTTGGCTACTGCTCTTGGCCGTGCAGGAGCCGAGGATGAAACATCCTTCTTGGCATGCAGCCGTCTCAGTGGCCACATGTCATCAGTGCTGACGTGTGTCATAGGTTCACCATCCGGGGCTTAAAACAAGCAATTATGCTGATCCTGCAGTTAATCTCAGTACTATAGCTAAGTTCTGAAATGTCAAGGTTTTCTAGCTATTTGGCTGAAGCAAAAAAGGGAGACTGCTTTGGGGGTGAGCGAGGAAGGGAAGGAGACTCGCTCGCTTTGGGGCGAGCAAGGAGGGGAAGTCCACAGAAACTGGACACTGCTTTGACAGAATATGCGAACATTGCCACTAGATTTTTTTTAAAAAAATAGGAGGAAGCACTCATGCTATTGATGAATGGCTGCATGATACGTCACCATTGCCATCATTTGATTGACAACTAGGAGGCTCCATCTGAAATCGTTACTTGGTGAAGTGTGAACTTCAGCTGGGTAAAATGCACCAGGGAGCATCAATAGGGGCAAAGGTAGTGGCATGCCAAATCTGACCCGGTTCTACTCAGGGCAAATGGGCTAGTGAGAATGGGGCCGAAGTGTGAGGTCTCTGTGAGATACAGAGTTTCCCTGGGATTCCCTTCCCTCCCTCGCTTGCCCCCAAAAGATTTCCCTGGGATTCCCCTTTCCTTGCTTGCCTCCAAAGCAGTGTCCCTTTTCCCAGGAATTCCCTTCCCATCCTCACTTGCTCCCAAAGGATTTCCCTGGAATTCCCCTTTCCTCAGTTGCCCCCAAAGCAGTCTGTTTCCCTTCCTCACTTGCTCCCAAAGGATTTCCCTGGGGATTTCCTCCATTTGTTTTGAAAGCAGGCTCTCATTTGCATAGTTTGTCAAATGCTGCTTGCTTGTGAAGTGACCAATGAGAAAGAAGAGGCATGTTCCGCTCTCTGCCCACCCTCTGACCATTAGCCCTTCCCCTGAACTTGAACCGATCATGATTGGGGCCAGGTTCACATTCTCTTGCACTGAGTTTCCCAAAAAAATGAGGAATACCTCACTTTTGGATAATCCACGCTGAGGGGGATTTGCCCTGTATCCGGTGTACAAAACTCCAATGCGGGTGTACAAAACGTGGTGCTAGTGGGAACTTTCCACTTTTAAACCAGGTTGCAATTCGGTGCAAAAGGTAGTCTGGCCCCTTTGAGGGATGTGTTTCACAAGTTCTTCCTAATGTTGAGGTGGAATCTCTTTTCTTGTACTTTGAACCCATTGCTCCAGGTCGTGTTCTCTGGAGGTACAGAAAACAAACTTCCTCCATTTTCAGTATTTAAAGAGGGGTGTCATATAACCTTAACCTTTTCTCCTCCATGCTATACCCCCCCCATCCCTAAGTCAAGGGTAATGTGTCTCCCCCCACCCCGCTTTGTATTTACCTCTGTGCTTTAACTTGGACAAGGACACTAAGTGAATTTCCTCTCCAAAAGGAAGGCCACTTGCATGGGAGACTGAATAAAAAGAGGACCAGAAAGGTCACGCGTGTAGTAGTAGGAGATACTATGGCTTGTTTTCTATGAGCATGGTTTGTTGCTGTGTTCCTTAAGAGTTGTGGCAACCCTAAGGTGAACCTGCCATGTTTTGTGGCAAATTTTCTTCAGAGGACCGCCTCTGAGGCTGAGAGAGTGTGACTTGACCAAAGTGGGTTCTTCCATGGCCGAGCTGGGATTCGAACCCTGGCGTCCAGAGTCCTAGTACAACACTCAACCGCACCACACTGGCTTAGAACACATGCCCACATCAGGTTATTTATTTGTTTGTATTAATCAAATACAAAGATACAAACAACCACATTATATGCATCAATATCTGTGTCTTAATAGGTATCCATATGTATTATCTTGCTGCCAACAACTGTGATTGCCTTGCTCCATTTTGGACCACAATCCTTTTTGCTCTTCTATAAATCCAAGCAAACAAAAAGCAAACAATTCAATTGCTCTACAACAAGCAGTAATAGTAGGCAGGCCCCAAACTGTGCCCTTTAAGAGGTTTTTTGGACTTCAACTCCCAGAAGCCTCAGCCACGTTAGCCAATAGCCGGGGATTCTGGTAGTTGGAGTCCAAAATAAAAAAGAATCCCTTAAAGGGCGCTCAGTGGAAGTTAAGTTCTGAGGGGGGCGTGGTCTGGTGGCGGAACCTTGATTCCGTTTCCGGGGGGGGGAGTGTGCAGGGACGCACCTTCCTCTCTACTTCCGTCGCCACCGCCGCCATTTTTGTTTTGGGCGGAAGTGGGTTTATTTTTTTCCAAATCAGGATGGCTTTGGGGCTAGGTTTTGGGCAGGTGAGTGAGGGGGTGCCAGATGCCCCTCTGCGTCCACACTGGGGGAAATAACCCGGTTTGGGACCGCTTTAACTCTTTTTCTGGCTCAAGGCTATGGAATTCTGGGAGTTGGAGTTTGTTGTGGGCCCAAAGGGCCCACAACAAACTCCAACTCCCAGAATTCCATAGCAGTTGACCCAAACAAAGTTAAAGCGGTCCCAAACCGGGTTATTTCCCCTTGTGTGGAAATAACCCATCTTGACACCACTTTAACTGCCCTGGCTCAGTGCTAGGGAATCCTGGGAGTTGTAGTTTTCTGTGGCAACAGAGATCTGTCTGACAGAGAAGGTTCAATGCCTCACAAAAACTACAATTTCCCAGAATTCCATATCACTGAGGTGTTGTTTCAAAGTGTTTTAAACAGTTTTATTTTTATTTATTTATTTCCCCCCCCAAAAGCTGTATTTTATCTTTTGAATAAGATATAATAAAATTAAAATAATCTATATTGTATCTGTCTCTGTCTATACTGTAATGATTCATTTCCAATTTGCATGCATCACTTTTGTATGTTTTTAACAGTACTCCGCTTTTAATGTTGGGAGACGCATAAATATGATGATGATGATGATGATGATGATGAGCCATGGATGCTGGATTCCCGATGCTGCGTCCACAGTGCAGAAATAATGCAGTTTGAGACTGCTTTAATTGCCATGACTTGCTGCTATGGAATCCTGGGAACTGTAGTTAGTTGTGGCGCTAGGGCTCTCTCTGACGGAGAAGGCTGAATGTCTCTCCGGACTACAGTTCCCAAAATTCAACAGCATTTGACTCCCGAGGCTGCGTCCGCACTGCAGAAATAATCCACCTCGACAACCGCTTTAACTGCCACGGCTCAGTGCTGTGGAACCCTAGGAATTGTAGTTTGTTGTGCAGCTAAATAAAGTGGGTTATTTATGTCTTGTTTCGGCAGATTTTAAGGAAGAGTTACTTTCCTGTATCCTGTCATTATATCCAGCCATCTCTGAAAGCAGCGCGTGTTGAGTTCCTGTGCTCTCCCCAGCCTTTGGGATCCTACAGACTGACTGGGACCGATTCTGGTGAACAAAGCGAAGCGACCTTTCCCCTTCTTGGCTCCAAAGCAGACAGTGGCGAAGGCTCCAAGAAGCCCCTGAAAACGCTTACTGTTTCTCCTGTGGATCATGAGAGATCAGCTGATCTGGACTGCTGCTCCAAGCTAGGGAAGGTAGCAGGTCCATTCTTGGACATGGGTCTCAGTCCTGCTCAGGTGACACACTTGTTCAGCTTGCAGCCCAAACTGCCACCTCAACCCAGATTGGTGGTAGTTTCAGAGCTGCTCCTCCTGGGTTTAAGCACCGAAGCTATACTGAAGGCCTTACAGAAGAACCCTGAATTGCTAAGAATACCAGCAAAACATCTGAGAGACCGTGCAAATCTTCTGAGGAGGCTTGGCTTTAAGGAAGGTAGCGTTTTTTTGTGTGTGTGTTGTGGGAGTTACTGAATGTATTGAATAGTGTTCTGGAGCCGTAGTGGATTGTTGAGAACCAATTTGCTTGGATTATGGGAGCACAAACTTCCATTATTCAGCTGGATGTTACATGAAATGTAGAAGAGAAAAGCTGCTCTCTAGGAAAGGGTTCTGATCAGTTATGGGAATCACATCTGCTTCACACTTCAGTTTTTTAAATTCAAGCCACTGAATAAATCACGGGAGGTTGGACGGCCTTTCAAAGAAGGCATGGATCCTATTTTGAAGATTAGTTCCTCTGCTGCTTTGAGGAATAGTCAAAGGGAAATCTGTCTAAATGTTGCTGTGAAGCGTGGAAAGATTAAAGATAGACATTGAAATAATGAAATGGATTAGTGGAGACGCTTGCAAATAAAATCCATGCTGGACACACATAGATCAAGTTGAAATTTTCTTTGTATTTCACACTTTTTTCTAGTGCTCCAAATTATTTCTGTGTAAAGATAAACATGTAGATTAGTATTCCTTTCTGTTGCTATCGCTTTTCCCCTCCCCTTACTCCTCTCCTTGAGTGCAGTTACTTAAGAACATTGTCACTGTCCTATTAGTGTTTTTCATTTGCTCCTCAGTGTTCCCTTTATTTCTTCATTGCTTGTTGTATATTGAAGGCACATACACATGAGCATACAGAGACAAATATACAAATAAGGGAAATACATACAATTGCAGTGATGAAAATGTGTTAATGCAATTAGGTAAATGCAGTTAGATAAATAAACTTGAAATAGTTAATAATTCCTTATGGTGCCTGAACAGATACTATCGTGAAAAAAAACTATCATCTCTTGAACAAAAGCAATAACATACTCATGAGATGTGTGGATTTGGTGGTGAATTTTTAATTCCACACATGAATGAAGAGCAGACTAAATCACCTCCATTGTGTCTTTTGGGAAAAAGAACTATACCTATGTTATATATATGTCCTCATATTTTACAGGTGGGCTCAACCATGTGGCACTCTATTTTCCAAGTATCTTCACATTGCCACAGAAAAGGATTGAAGCTCTAGAACATCTCCTCAGAGAAAAATGCCTTTTCACAGTGGAACAAGTATCAACAATCCTACAGACATGCCCAAATATGCTGCTAGAGGAGCTAAATGATGTGGAATACAAATTCCAGGTAAAGCATGTTGTACAATATTTTTTAAAAGTTACTTTGCTAATGTGGGTAACTGTATCCATTTTCCACAATGGATTAGATAGCTTTGATCAACTTATATTTTTGACGAGAGACCATATTTTCAGGACTTGTTCAAAGTACTTGTTTACAGGGGATTTTGATAACCTATCTTCCACCCCCAGAAATTGATTGTGCTTTAAAAATATCTTAAAACTCCCACTCATTTCCAAATACTAACAGAAAATATAATAGCTTTTTTCCATTTTGTTTGCTTCTTGTTGGAATCTGCCATGTGGAGCTCAGGAAATTCATCCTTTTAATTTCCTTAATTTATTTTAAGAGAGACAAGAAATCCCTATCTTTTTTTTTTAAAGTGAGACCTGTATGCTGATGGCTCTACTAATGAATTTCTCCCCACTAATGCTTTCCTTGTTGTGTCCTGTTTGTTGTCTAATTCTCTTAAAGAACGAGAAGAACATGGAGGCTTTCAAAACCACCAGTTTGTCTAGATGGCTATTCTGTCTCTACTATATTGCCATAACTATTTCTATATTGCATTATGGACTTCAGACGCTTTTTCAGCTTTAGGAAGGAAAGCATATCTACCTTATTTAAACCCAGTAGCCCTGATGTTGTCGTGTGAACTAGTGACCTGTTTAACATGACAGTAATATTGCTGAGGCAAAAGCAAAGAAGAATAATATGAAAATGCAGATGAAATTCCTGAAGCCTTTGGCCCACTATTCAATATAGCATTAAGAGCAATTACACCCACTGGCTTGAGTGGGATTAAGTATGCTTAAATGTGTGTTGTGCCTTTGTTGATAGTAGTTTATTAAAGAATTGGTTTCTTCTGCTTGATAGTTTTGATATTTAGAATTCCTCTTCTTTCCACTCCCCAGTTTGCATATTTTAGGATGGGAGTTAAACACAGAGAAATAGTGAAATCCGGTTTCTTCCAAGCAAAGCTTACTGAAATAAAGAACCGGATCATCTTCTTGGAGCGCTTGGGACTCTATCAAACTCCTGACAAGAAAGGACAAACTCAGATTCTCAATCCCAAACTGAAAAACATAATCAGGGCTTCCGAAAATGACTTTGTGACTAAAGTAGCCAACTCTACAATTGAGGAATATGAGATATTTAAGAAATTACTGGCCCGTGAAGAAGAGCAGAAGTGGGAAAAGGAAGAGGCAGTGAAAGATGAACGGTCAGATTTGGAGAATGATGATGAAGGGTTTGATATGAATCAGGAGATGAAATAAAGATTCTTATGTGTTGTACTGTACAATCTGTTTGAGTTTCTAATTGCTTTATTGGGAACTGAATGTGTGAAATATGGAAAGGAAGAAGAAAAGGTGGTCATTATTGGTTCCACAGAAGATTTAACTTTGGAGTTACAACCTGGTTACACTCTATACAGTGGCTGTATAGAAGTAATAAAACCAGGAATGTTTGGTTGTTCTTATTTCCATTTACGCCATAAAAATTTCAAAAACATTTGTTTTACATATATATATATATATATATATATATTTTCCTTAAGAACTAAAATACTTCCAGAAGTAAACTGTGATTTAGTTTCTAGTATTAATGAATGAGTAATTTTAAACATTTGCAAAATTTAAGGTGCATGACTAGCAATACAAAGTCTTCTACCCCATATAATCTTGTCATCATGTTTCTTTTGTCTAATTACGTAGTGAGAAATCATCTGTTCATTTTTGTGTTTAAATCTGTTGACCCAGTTTTACTGTTGCCAGAACTAAGAGAGGCTTTTTCTTTTAAGTCTTGTGGAAGGGTACACATGAGTCATGGAATAAACAATCTGCGCCTTGAGACGAGTTGTCAAGGAAGATGAGATATAGGTTGTGATGGAGCTTTCAGATCAGAGATGTTAGGTGTTACAAGTTTTGTCAAGGACAGAATAGTCAGGGGTTTATGGCAGAATAAGTGGCCAGCGTGATGTGGTTTAAGCATTGAATCCCTGTTGAACTATAGAAAACCACTGGGAAACCTTCCTCTCTGTTTCAGAGGAAAGCAAAGGCTAATCCATTCTGAAAAAAATCTTGCCAAAAACCCATTTACATTCACCTTAGGGTTGACATAAGTTGGAAATGATTTGAAGACATACAATAATGGGGACCAAGGTGAAGCTCCAAAATAGCAATCAGCTCTGTTGTTGGGGAACACACAGCTTTTATTGATAGCTGGAGGCCAAAAAGTGGTTAAATATAAGAATATTGAATGATCTATACTGGATAAGACTAAAGACCTCTTTAGTCAAACAGTCTTTTTTTACAGTGGCAATTAGTTGCTTCCTATAGTCTGGGTGCTTCAGCATGGAACTATATTCTATATTCTTGATTTTTTCCTAAGATCTGACTTGTCATTTTTTAAAAAAGAACTTGCTGAAATTTTCTTTATTCTTCAACCTTAGAGGTTACACCTCAACTTAGTAGATATGTTTAGTATTTTGTTCTAGTACTACCTGGGTATTCAGAATGTTTAAATTTCTTAAACTCTCCACTAGCTGCCGATCAGTTTCCGGGCACAGTACAAGATGTTGGTTTTGATCTATAAAGCCCTACATGGCTTGGGTCCATCCTATCTAAGGGACCGCCTCTCCCCATATGAACCCCCCCCCCCCCGCACACTTCGATCCTCTGGGAGGAATCTGTTACAGCCCAGGAAGACCAGGTTGATGCAGACCTCCCAGAGGGCCTTTTCAGTGGTCGTCCCCAAGCTTTGGAATGACCTGCTGGACGAGATGCGTCTTATTCCATCGATTGACAGCTTTAAGAAAGCTTTGAAGACGCATCTCTTTCGGCAGGCCTTCCCGGAAAATGTCTAACATTCCCTGGCTCTATCTCTTGCTAGTTCTTAGTTTCCATCTGGTTAGACAGCTCAGGAAGTCTTTTGGTGTGTCATTGTGGATTTTGTTTATTTGTAACTGTTTTTAACTTGTCTTTGGTTTAATCCTTTTTTAAGGGGGGGAGTTGGGAATGGGATTGGATATTTTAATTGTGATGTTTTTTAACTTTTCTTGTACCCTGCCCCGATTGCCTGTTCAGAGGGGCGGGCTAGAAATAAAAATTATTATTATTATAAACTAGCATGAATGCTACCTCAAGTTGGGATTTAATGTTTAATATATTTTTCTTTATGTACCATTTATATATTGCAGCCAAAATCCAGCACCATCAGACATAGATAAAAAAACTCTGCCATCATAGCTACTTATGCTGATGGCAGCCTGCAAAAACTGACCACTTAAGTCAGACAGAACTCCAACAAAAGCATTTTGGAAGTACTGCAGAGTGGAGTATTGGGAAATAGCAACTGCAGTGCTTTTCCCAGTCATGTGTGTATAGAGGGCAGCTGAAGAGGCCCCTTGGGGTGCCGTCATACTCCATGATCAGGAGAGCATTGTAGTCATCACTTGCCAATGTCTACAGGGCCTTGGAAACCTTTTAGTTGGAGTACTGCTTGCCTTGATAGGTAGGTTTTGGGGGTCACATTTGATCATCAATGATCATAAATATAAATCCCAAAAGTTACAAGAGCACAAGTCCAGCTAATGGGCTTGTAAACATTGAACATGATGCCAGGTATTTATTCTTTGCTTAGCATAATTACTATAATTACTTTTACTATTTCAATTAATATTTCACTTTTTTGGTTAGTCACTGGGTCTTTGCTTTACGTTATTATGTCTTAATCATTGTCATCATCACCACTACAATATTCTGTATTTCCATTGTTTTTATGTTCTTTTGCTTTTCACTATTCTGTCTGTTGTTTCAGTACTTGGATGCTGGAATAGAGGGCCTGCTTATCAAATTTGCAGATGACACCAAATTAGGAGGGGTACCTAATACCTCAGAAGACAGGGTCCAAATTCAAAATGACCTTATCAGATTAGAGAGCTGGGCCCAAACTAACAAAATGAACTTTAACAGGGACAAATGTAAGGTACTACACTTAGACAATAAAAATGATATAGGATGGATGACACTTGGTTTGACAATAGTACATGCAAAGGGGATTTGGAAGTTATAGACCACAAGCCAAACATTAGTCAAGATTGTGATGTGGCAGCTAAAAAGGCAATGCAATTCTAGGCTACATCAATAATAGTACATTTATTTACAGTCATAGACCAATAAATGCTGCATCAATAGGAGTACAGTGTCTAGAGGGAAGTAATATACCACTCTATTCTGCTTTGGCCAGACTTCATCTGAACAATTGTGTACAATTCTTGGCAGCACAATTTAACAAGGATGTTGACAAGCTGGGATGTATCCAGAGGAAGTGACCAAAATGTTAAAAGGTTTGGAAACCATGCCCTGTGAAGGGTGGCTTAGGGAGGGGTAAGCTTGGCCTGCAAAGGAAGGAGTTAAGGGGTGTCATATTGAAGATGGGACAAGCTTGTTTTCTGCTGCTTCACAGACTAAGGACTTTATCACGAGGCTAGAAGAGCAGAACTTTAACAGGATAAAATGAAGTACCTACACTTCATGTCCATCCTGCTGCTGTTTTGCATTCCGTGCATTACTGTAGTGTACCTTTTCACTGATGAATCTTGCTGCTGGAAGGAGGCATTTGGCAGTGCAGAAAACAGATCATATGACTATGGATCACCAAAGTACTATCGTGGGGAAAAGTGTGATAAATTATACCAAACCAGTATCCTTTCATTCCTAAACTAGCTCAATTATGGCAGGATAGCAGGCTGGAGTGATAAAGTCCTAGGATTTTTTCCTATAAGAAAAGAGATTCTACCTAAATATTAGGAAGAACTTCCTGATGGCAAGAACTGTTCAACAGTGGAATACACTGCCTCAGAGTGAGGTGGAGTCTATGTTTTTGGAAGCTTGTTAAACAAAAACTGGATGGCCATCTGATGGGGGTGTTGTGTGTATATCTGCATGGCAGGAAATTGAACTGGTGTCCCTTGTGGTCTTTTCCAACTCTATCATTCTGTAATTGAGTTTATTTTTTGGTGTTTTAACTGTCACTCTCCATAAGCTCTCTAGAGCAAAATATAATAGTGGTTAAAAAAACCCAATTTTTCTCTTTAAGTTTGAAAAGAAACTGACTTTTTGAGTCAACTCCTGGAACCCCAGCAGTCTTAAAGAAAACAGGCTGGTTTTAAATAAATTGGATTTTTAATCTAAAATGCAAGACAAAATGACTTTGACAGAAAAAAATCTTTCTTAGTTTATTGCTGCATTACATATGCCTCATTCTGGCTATAAAATACTCGCTTGATATAGACTCTGTGCTACTTTAGATTGTACCTAGGGAGAAACCAATATGATTGTGTGACAAACTGACTATTGAAGATCTTCATCTGGTTTTTAAAACTCATACTGGGCTTGGAAAAGTAGGCTATTTTGCTGACAGTTATTACCACCCTTTCATTCTCTTTGCAACTTGGAAGTTCTATCTGTAACAGACATTCTCCCGCAAGCCAGTTTACTTCAAGTGCTTGTGTGGAGTCTGCAAAGAAACGTTACAGTATCAGAATTCCAGCAACTTCATTCCATTTCTCCTCCTCCCTCCAACACTCAGCATTGTGTGACAACCGGCCAGGTTCCCTCCTCATTGAGCTGTTCTTGGTTTCCTCCTCCATATGTTTTTGCCCCCTTCCTAAACATGTCTTACAGCTTTGCAAGACTTCACCTGCTGATGTCTCTGCTTTGTGTGAATGATGGTGTTTTGGCTAAATCAACAGCAGCACTCACAGCCTGAGCCTAAGAAACAGAAGACATGATAAACGTTCTCTTCTTGCTAATGGGATGTGATGAGACAAATTTCTGTAACACTTATGCTAATTTGTTTTACTGTGGAGCAGTGAAAGCAGCATACAATAATTTTAAACAAGTTATAAACTATGTCTAATGGAATATGTGATCCTTAGGGTAGTATCTCTTTCTCATCCCAGCAATTCACCTACGATGTCTTTAAAAACGCCTCCTCTTCTTATCCTGTTCTTTATCTTTCTCCTGCAATGGGAAAACCACATTTCAGAGCATTCCATTAAATAATGGTGAGTAATAGTGGGAAAAACTCAAATATTTGGTGTCAATCCTCTTATCATTTCCTCTTCTGTCCCAAGAAATAGTCCAGTTTTTAGGACTATAGTAAGAGCACCAAAAATTTAAAATCCTTAAGAGATATGACTTGCCCCAAAATGTCAAAAATGTGTAATTAGCACCTAGGAATGAGTCTAAGCATTTTTTGGCCTTTCAGAATAGGGATATTTAGAGCCATTTTGTGCTACTTCTGGAAGTGAGGGTTGCTATTTTTCCCTGCTGGAAATATTTCTTTTGCAAGGAATGCACCCCATTTCATTGAAGAAACTATATTTACAACTCTCAAAGTCTGCCAGGAATAATGTTCCAGGATACGAGGTTGATTTTCTGCAATAACCAAATGGCCTGTCATAGCCTCACTGCTACTGAAGGAATAGTAGTTTAAAACTAAATGAACCCCTGGCTGTATTAATTTATAAAATATACAGTATGTATATTAACACAATCTTATATTTAACTAGTCATACAAACTCAAAAGCTAAGAAACAGTAATGCTCCTTGAGTGGCTGGCCATCCTTAAGTACTAGAGGCAACAAACATTTGGGAAGAAGAATGGAAGAAAATTATGCTTTACCCATTTTCCTCCACTGGCATCACAAGAAGATGCCTTACCCATCAAAGAAGCAGAGGCAGAGTTAGAAGGGTTTTAGACATGTCTATTAATCAATGCATGGTATCCTCTCAGTTTAATAAAACAGCATGACTAGAAGCTGTACAACTAAAAGTCTGTTTTGATCTCTTTTTTTAAAAAAAAAGGTAGACATAGACTCACTAGCATAACTTTTGAAATGTTAAAAATCTGCTAGCAATAGCACAACATGCTTGATTGCTGGCTGTCTTGCAGTTAATTGGAAAGACAAAAATAGCTACATAATTTTAAAAAGTCACCGCATGGAAATGGAAATTATTTTAAACCTGAAATTGGCTTTGAACACCAAATATTTATGGCAGTGAGGTTCTCCTTTTTGGTTGTAATCCAGAACACAGGTGCCCCCCTCCAGACTACTTTTTCATTTAAGGCAGCTCATTAACCTCAGACTACATGATGAGTATCTCAATTATTGGTATGCCTGAGCTATATTCTTGTTGCAAGTGGCCCACTAAACACAGCAGTCCTGAGAAATTTTTCTAACATTTCATTCATCCGGTACAAAAAAATAATCAGGTGCTATGAAGAAAAGGCATCTGAAAAGGCAAGTGAGTCTTCATGATCTTGCCAAAGAGAGGGAGATATGGCTATCTGGTGAACGCCTCCTGAAGAAGACAAAGGGAAAAGGTCCAGAGCTCATGCTAGTGCAGTCTCCCCCTTTCTTTTTCAATCCAGTTTGCAGAAATGCTGAAGACTTTGGTTCCTGAGAAGGAAAAAATAAATCATGAAGGCAATCTAGGTGGTATGTATATGTATAAACACCAACATAGCTATTTCTCTCCATTCCAATCTATAAACATTTTGCATAGAGGACAAATCCTACACTGTGCTTGCTTGGCATAAAGTTCTCTCTGCACAGATTTCTGTGACTACTCCTATCACCTCCCCCAGAAGGAAGCCATCAAGTGCTGAAGATGCTCCAGCAGTAATACAATGACCAAGGAAGGCAGAAGACTCCTAGACAGCCTCCAACTGCAGTTCTGTACCCAGGAGAAGTGAGCAGATGCCCCACTCTTGAAACTCTAAGTAGGCTGGCTGGCTGTGAAGGCACATGCTGGCACTCAGGAGTTAGAATCATAGAACCACAGAGTTGGAAGAGACCACAAGGGCCATCCAGTCCAACCCCTTGCCATGCAGGAACTCCAAATCAAACACAGCCGACAGATGGCCATCCAGCCTCTGTTTAAAGACCTCTAAAGAAGGAGACTCCACCACCCTCCAAGGGAGTGTGTTCCACTGTCAAACAGCTCTTATTGTCAGGAAATTCCTCCTAATGTTGAGGAGTTGCCTTACACTGTGGTGTTGCAAAATACCCCCTCCTCCACATCCTCAAAATGGCATACACTGCCATAACCCCAATGTATAGTGTGAACATATATTTATATTCTGGCACAATCAGCAAGTGGATTAAGCCTGTACCCTTGCTCACTTACAGTTGAGCACAAGAGATTGCTTTATTCCTGAGGGAAATAAAATGCTGTCAAAGAATTATGTTGGTACAACTTTTGAAACCCATCAAATAAGAAATTGAAAGGGTGGTGGCAGGGTGCTCCATTTCTCTTATGGACTGAGACAAATGCTGCTTTCCATGAGTAATATCAAAATAAGCTGCCTGTGGGCATTTCATTTCTCTGCTCAGTGTGTGCAGAGAAAACTAGCTGGAGAACATTGTAATGTTAGAATGGTCAGACATAAGTATATATACGTATATGGAGAATGGAGTTGTGCTCAATAATTTTTGAGATGTTGCTTACATAGTAATGTCTGACCTTTCTGATACTGGAGATGTCCAATGTCTGCATCTAATAAAAGAATTCTATTTTTTTTTTCTGTCTCACTATCCCACAGAAGAAGTGTTGGCATTCAATGAACATAGCTGTTTTTCTCTTCATACTAGACCAGTCATCTAATCTTTTAATGACTCCTTCACAAGGGGAATGCAGCTATTATTTCCTCCATGATGAACCCACCATATTCCCAACTGTGAGGAATGATGAAAGGAGTGCAGTACAAGAAGCAGGATAACTCCTACAGTGGGTCCTATCTGGATGGTATATCCACCATAGTGACTAATAGAATCCTTATCCCACCTACTTTCCCACAGAGATACTTACGATAAGGCTTCAGTGTCTATTACTTTGTTTTCTGAAACAACAAGAGAAGATTTAATGTGTGAAACAAACAAGACATTGCTGTTTGTTCTGCAACAATTTCTTTTCTTTTCTTTTTTTAGGAACCTCATTGTTCCGAACATTAAATAGTTCACACAACAGAACTTGAGTTCTACAGGACTCATGCGGAAGGAATATTATCAACTGAGGTTCCCAGTAGGAAGTGTTCATATAGTTAGATACAATCTATAAGCATTAGGATGGGGGTTTACTCCAAGGTAATTGTGTATGGGTCTGCAACCTTAGAGTGCAATCTTAATTATGAAGATGACTAAGGACAAGCTGAGCCATCACTAAGCCAAATAAAGAAATGTTAACTCCAAGCCTTGCTCAGACTGTGGTAAATTATTTTGCCCTGCCCTAAAGTTATGGTAGGATGGTTGCATCTGGGTTGGAGGACGTTTGAATATGATGTAACGGTTTCTCTCTGATCCCACCTCTTCTCTGCTCCCTTGTACACTCTTCTACCAGCAGATCAGCAAAAGGGCATTTCTGCCAGCAGCAGAAGGCTGTGTCTAATCCCATCCCCAACAACTGGGACATCTTTGTGCTAGGATTACACTGTTAAGCATCCAAGCTAACTCCTCCCAAATTAAAATTCAGGTAATTAAAATTGAAATTGGATGGTATTTCCTGTCCTCAAGAGTGAGTTAAATGAGAAATAAGGGGCTACATATTGGAAGTCTTTAGGGTTTTCTCCACATTGATTTTTTGACATAAAGCCACCAAGGGCACGTTACCTGCTGAGTGCCTTATTTGTAACAGTGCTTTCACAGCTCTCCTTGTAGCAGACATCCTGATGCACTTTGTAGACCCTCTTGTATCTATCACAACAACAAATAGGTGAGGAGAACAGGCATGATTGTGAATACATAGCAACCGCAAATCCCTAACTGTAGGTTACATATTTGCAATTGTCCAACAGGATTCTGGCCCACACTTGTGACAAGACTTGGAGCATCTAACAAGCCACACTGTCATTCACACTTTTTACAAGAGTGTGCTATGACAAACTTGCTGTTGCCTACTAATAAATAGTATTCTTTATAGCTCACGAAAGGTTGCTAACTCTTGGATTACATGTTTAAAATCAAGTATGTTAACTTCTGAGGTCACACCTGTACAATAGAATATTACTAGATAGGTAAATAATTATTAGTATTCCATTTTCTTTTATGGCTGAGGTAATTTCATGGCAAGCAGACACTCAACAGTAAGGACACCTTGTTTGTTGAATTCTAGCCTGTAGAACTGTAGCAAGCACAGGTGATCAATTAGGTAATATAAGGATAATGAAAGAAACAGTGTAAGAAGATAGTTTTTTTTTTTTTTTTTGCTAGCTCATAGTTAAAGGAAACCACTTCTGAGAAGTGTGGCCTCTCAGCTTCAGCCCACATTGGATTGGATGCATTCACTTCTAGGATATAGTAATAAGATGTAATAATATCTGCTATAATTCTGAGAGTTAGGTGGAGGAGAAAAGGTTCCCAGGTGCAATTTCTCACCCTGTAATGGTGAGGTTTAAGAAAAACTGCACTTGCCAAATTTCTTACTTCTAGGATCTCTATTTTCTCTAACATCTTGCCTTCCTAGTAAAGTTAAAACACAAAACCAACAACTTGCTGCAAGGTCTCTGAGTAAACATTTTCTTCGAATTATGAGCTTGCATCCTAAAATAAGTTAAAGTGCAATTCTATATGTAATTCTGAACTCACTGGGACTTACATTTGAGTAGATATGTATAGAATTGTACTGTTAAAGAAATTCAATGTTGGAACTTCTTTAACAGTACAATTGTGTCTCATCTTACAATGTGAAGGAAGGACTTCTGTCCCTGTAGAGGGGAAGGGGTACAGAGGGCTACAGAGCAGAGGAGAGCTCAAGAAATTTCAGGGTCTTAGAATCATAGAATCATAGAGTTGGAAGAGACCAGAAGGGCCATCCAGTCCAACCCCCTGCCATGCAGGAACTCCAAGTCAAAGCATCCCTGACAGATGGCCATCCAGCCTCTGCTTAAAGACCCCTAAGGAAGGAGACTCCACTACACTCCGAGGGAGTGTGTTCCACTGTCGAACAGCCCTTACTGTCAGGAAGTTCCTCCTAATGTTGAGGTGGAATCTCTTTTCCTGCAGTTTGCATCCATTGTTCCGTGTTCTAGTCTCTGCAGCAGCAGAAAACAAGCTTGCTCCCTCCTCAATATGACATCCCTTCAAATATTTAAACAGGGCTATCATATCACCTCTTAACCTTCTCTTCTCCAGGCTAAACATCCCCAGCTTCCTAAGGCGTTCTTCATAGGGCAAGGTTTCCAGACCCTTCACCATCTTAATTGCCCTCCTTTGGACCTGCTCCAGTTTCTCCACATCTTTTTTGAATTGTGGTGCCCAGAACTGGACACAGTATTCCAGGTGGGGCCTGACCAAAGCAGAATAGAGTGGCACTATAACTTCCCTTGATCTAGAAACTATACTTCTATTGATGCAGCCTAAAATTGCATTGGCTTTTTTAGCTGCCGCATCACACTGTTGACTCATGTTCAGCTTATGGTCTACTTGGACTCCTAGATCCCTTTCACATGTGGTCTCATTCAGCCAGGTGTCCCCCATCCTATATCTGTGCATTTCATTTTTCCGCCCTAAGTGCAGAACCTTACATTTCTCCGCATTGAATTTCATTTTGTTAGCACTGGCCCAGCTTTCTAGTCTATTCAGGTCATTTTGAATTTTGATCCTGTCCTCTGGGGTATTAGCTACTCCTCCCAGTTTAGTGTCATCTGCAAATTTGATAAGTATGCCCCCAGTTCTGTCATCCAAATCGTTAATAAAGATGTTGAATAGCACTGGGCCCAGGACAGAGCCCTGTGGGACCCCACTGGTCACTTCTTTCCAGGATGAAAAGGAGCCATTGTTGAGCACCCTTTGAGTTCGGCCAGTTAACCAATTACAAATCCATGTAACACTTAACTTGTCTATCCCACATTTTGCAAGCTTGTTTGCAAGAATGTCATGGGGAACCTTGTCAAAGGCCTTACTGAAATCGAGGTATACTATATCCACAGCATTCCCTTCATCTACCAAGCTGGTAATTTTATCAAAAAAAGAGATCAGGTTCGTTTGGCATGACTTGTTTCTCTGAAACCCATGTTGGCTTTTTGTGATTATGGCATTGGCCTCTAAGTGTTCACAGACTCTCTCCTTAATGATCTGCTCTAGAACCTTTCCTGGAATTGATGTCAGACTAACTGGACGATAATTGTTGGGATCCTCTTTTTTTCCCTTTTTGAAGATGGGGACAACGTTTGCCCTCCTCCAGTCTGCTGGGACTTCTCCTGTTCTCCAAGAGTTCTCAAAGATTATTGCCAATGGCTCTGATATTACATTTGCCAGTTCTTTTAATACTCTAGGATGTAGTTCATCTGGTCCTGGAGATTTATATTCATTTAGGTTAACCAGGTATTCCTGTACTACCTCTTTACTTATTCTGTGCTGAATTTCCTCTATTCTGTCTCCATTATCCTTAGGTTGAGCACCCTTTGCCTTTTCTGAGAAGACTGAAGCAAAGAAGGTGTTGAGTAATTCTGCCTTTTCTCTGTCCCCTGTTAGCATTTTGCCATCTTCTGCACGCAGTGGCCCCACTGTTTCCTTCTTCTTCCTTTTGCTGCGGACATATCCAAAAAAGCCCTTTTTATTGTTCTTAACCTCTCTAGCAAGCCTGAGTTCATTTTGCGCTTTAGCTTTTCTGACTTTACCCCTACATGTGCTGGCTATTTGTTTGAATTCCTCTTTCGTGATTTCTCCATTTTTCCATTTCTTATACACGTTCCGTTTAAAACTTAGCTCATTTGAAAGTTCCTTAGTCATCCATCCTGGCTTCTTGAGACATCTTCCACTTTTCTTCCTCATTGGAATAGTTTGAAATTGTGCCTTCAATATCTCCCTTTTGAGAAACTCCCATCCGTCTTGAACTCCCTTTTCTTTTAGTATTCCTGACCATGGGATCACTCCCAGTATTTCTCTAAGTTTATTGAAATTAGCTCTCCTAAAGTCTAGAGTGCGTGTCTGACTATGCCTAGCTTCTCCCTTCCACTGTATTACAAACTCCAGGAGAACATGGTCACTTCCACCTAAGGATCCAACCACTTGCACCCCATCAACTAGGTCTTCCCTGTTGGTTAAGATCAGATCTAAAATGGCTGATCCCCTTGTTGCCTCTTCCACCTTTTGGACAATGAAATTGTCTTCCAGGCAAGTGAGGAATTTTCTAGACTTTGAGGATTTGGCTGAGTTTGACTTCCAGCAAATATCAGGATAGTTGAAGTCACCCATCACTACTACATCTCTCTTTTCTGAGTATGTGATTATCTGTTCTAGAAAGGCATCATCCAATTCCTCTGCCTGAGTTGGGGGTCTGTAGTAGACTCCCACAGTAACATCCCTGTTATTTCCCTCTCCTTTAATTTTTATCCAGATGCTCTCCACCTGGCTTCCAGTATTGACTTCCTGCATCTCTTCACTGGTGTAAATATCCCTCACATATAATGCTATTGCTCCTCCTTTCTTGTTTGGCCTGTTTTTCTTTAAAAGATTACATCCCTCTGTTTCTACATTCCAATTATGAGACTCATCCCACCAGGTTTCAGTGATGCCTATTATATCATATTTCCCTTGTTGTGCTAGGAGTTCAAGTTCATCCTGCTTATTTCCCATACTCTGCACATTAGTGGAGAGGCATTTAAGACCATGTGTCCTCTTTACTTGCTGCTTTTGCACATTTTTTTGCCTCCTACTGTTGGGTCCTTGCACTGTTTGCCTTGTTCCCTCTATGCCACTTGGACTATTCTCTCCATCCCTTTTGCCTTCCAGTATAATGTCTCCCTCCCCCACATAACTCAGTTTAAAGCCCTCCTGATCAGATTCTTCAGACTGTTGGCAAAAACGTTTTTGCCAACTGGCGTGAGATGCAGTCCATCCCTTGCCAGAAGTCCCTCCTCATGGAACTGCAGCCCATGATCCAAGAATCCAAACTGTTCTTGGCGGCACCATCTACGGAGCCAGTTATTCACCTCTGCTATTTTCCTCTCCCTTCCTGGACCATGCCCTTCTACCGGGAGTAGAGATGAGATGACAACCTGTGCATCCATCTCTTTCAGCTTCCTTCCCAGAGCCTCATAATCCCTTTTGATATTCTGAAGGCTGTGCCTTGCAGTATCATTGGTTCCCACATGAACCAAAAGAAGGGGGTATTGATCAGTAGGCTTGACAAGTCTTGTCAGCCTCTCTGTCACATGATGGATCTTTGCCCCAGGGAGACAACACACCTGCCGAGACATCCTGTCAGGCCCACAAACCACTGCTTCTGTACCCCTCAGCAAGGAGTCCCCCACCACGACCACGCGCCTCCTCCGAGGCTTAGCAGTGGCTGTTCCTTTTCGTGATACTCTCAGGCTCTCCTGCTCTGTCCCTGATGTCTGTCCCTGCTGCTTTTCCTCATCATCTCTGACAACAGAGAGAGATTCAAAGCGATTCTGTAGCTGCAAGCCACTCACAGAACGTTCCCTGGTTTCCTTACTTCTGTGTGTGACCTTCCTCCAAGCATCTACCTCTGTTGTATGTGGAATGACCTCCTCCACCCCAACAACTTCCTCTCTCTGTTTCCCACCCAAGACATTCTGGTCTGATCTGTTCAGGAGAATCTCCTGCTCTCTATGATGCTGGAGTGCAGATATCTGCTCCTCTAGCTGCTGTACTTTCTCTTCCAAGAGGGCTACCAACTTGCACTTGTGGCAGGTGTAGTTCCCCACCTCTGTAGGCAAGAAGACAAACATCCCACAGGTGTTGCAGGTGACTGCTGCAGGGCCTTCAGTGTCCATACTGAGAAGTCTTAAGGAGGCACTGAAACAAGACTGTGGGCTTCCCTTGCTAGACTTGGCCTTTATTCCCAAGCTCTGTCACTGAGTTCAAGTCACGGGGCCTATAGTTAGGTAGAGAGCTCCTGGCTAAAAGCTCCTTCCAAAGGCAAGTCTCTGATGCTTCAGGCTGGCTCCTCTTCTATTCTCTAAACACCTCCTTGACTAGATAAAAAAATCAAAATTCGCGCGCCGTTAAGCGCGCGCTTCTGCTAGCCTTGAGTAGCCTTAAGTAGCCTCCCAGCACTGGCTCCCAGAATGCAATGGCTCAAGTGTAAATTAAATTAGATCTCACCCAAGCACATGGACTAGAACCTCCTCCTTTTCTTTCTCCTCCTTAAAGGAAATGAAGCTTCTGCTAGCCTTGAGTAGCCTTAAGTAGCCTCCCAGCACTGGCTCCCAGAATGCAATGGCTCAAGTGTAAATTAAATTAGATCTCACCCAAGCACATGGACTAGAACCTCCTCCTTTTCTTTCTCCTCCTTAAAGGAAAATGAGGTTAATTTATCTTGGGATCCAAGTCACATTCTCCTATTGTATAAAAACTTTGAATAAAATTAATGGGCCATTATGGTATGTTAATATCAAAGATCATTGGAATGCAAGCCAACAATCTATCCAAGATGGGCCAAAAACTAATTTCGTCTATGAAGAAAAGATCTTCCGGATAGTACTTACAGATAATGACAAACACCTCCTTCCCAGACTGGGAAGGATTTGGTTTCTGAGTAGAGCCGAGTACAAGACTGAGGCACTTTCTTGCAGGCTGAAAAGAGACATTGGGTTGGTAGGGAAGAGAGATTTGATTGTTAAAAGTGCTGTAGTAAACCATAGCTCTTTGGATGTCAATTTCAATTTATATTGTGTATCTGTGCAATCCGCTTCCAGGCACTAAGAATATGGTTATGGCTCAGAGGAAACTGGACACCAGAGGACCAATGCTTTATCAGTTCAATATTTCTCAGCTTTTATCCTTCTAGATATTTTGTATGTCAGCTTCTCAAAGCCCCAGCTGGCATGGGCAAGGGGAAGAAATTCTGGGAGCTGAAGTCTAAAACATTTGGAGGGACAAAGGTTGAGAACCATTGCTTTAGGGACCAACACAGTAATGGCTACTGCAAGACACATTACTCCTGCCTGCTTCTTGAGGCAAAGTTCATGGAACTCGGAATACAAATATGCATGTGTCACAAATGTGTCACAAAAAATATTTGTGCTGTTCCATGATGGCCTGTAAGCTGGTTCAATACACTGTCATAGCACATTCAGCCTCTCGGTTAATCTATTATGAACAGAAACAGCAGTGACCGCTTCATCCTCTATTTCCATTTTTTAAATATTATTTTTATTAAGTACCTCAGAACATATCAAATATACTCAGCCAACTGAAAGGTATACAAGCACACACACACACATAGATACACAACATACTATATACATTAAAAAGAAAACTAATCAAACAAAAAATGATCACTTATCCATGAACCTTCAGCCTCTATTTTCAACTGCAGTAATTTCTGCAGGTGTTTTACTCCTGTCATGCAGACCTCCCTATTCTGCCTTATTTTCACACTATAGTGTGGCTGTTCCACTTAATAAGGCTTGCAATAGTTCAAACCTGGCTCATGTTTTATCTTTCTCTTAATGGCACCATAGCTATAGAAATGAGCAGCTATGAAGTAGGGTTGTGCTTTGAATTTAGATGACTCTTGAAACTAGCCTATTTGGAGACATTTGAGACATTTGGAGACATTCAGAGATGTCTGAATTGGAGCATGACTCCTGTGAAGTGCACTGAATTTGAAACCTGTTAAGGCAAGGAGCATGGGAATTATAGTCATAGAAATGCAAAGCTGTATGTGAGAACCAAAGTCTGTAAATTTCCAGCACAAGGTGAGATAGTGTAGTGAGACATGTACACAACAACAACAGATGTGAGTATAGCCATAACACACACGGAATAGCAACACAAGTTCCGGAAAGGAAGGTCATGGAAAAGGTAAACAACGACATCATTGAAAACATCACATGAGGGTTTAGGTCATAGTAAGAGGTTGGACTATAGTATGGGAAAGTGTGAAAATAACCAATAGTATTGATTGTACACACCCAGTACACACCCAGTGCACACCCAGTGGGTGGTAACAAAAGTTGAACTATTTCAGTATTGTTCCGGTGAGCCATTGTTCTCTGACCTCCAGCCCTGCACCATCCTCCATAACATCAACAACAATGTGAACTAGAAGGTAAACCTGAACTTGTAACTAAGTTTTTGTGCAGGAGGAGATGAGTATGTATATAGCTTGATTAGCATAGCCAGAGTGTGTTTAGCAAGAGCAAGAAATGTGTTGCAAGATGTTTATTGTTTTACTATAGTGTTTGTATTATTCAAGTAGTCAATAAAGATAGTTTAGTGCACAGCTCGCGTGGTTTGTTGACTGCATGAAGGGGGAAGCAGCAACAGTGATTCCAGAAGTTCCAGAGCTGATGTTTGTTCCTGAGCCGCTTCATGGGCAACTCTGCTACCTGCAACACATCACACCATTGATCAGTTCTGATCAGCCCAGTTTGACCAGATGGTGAGGACCTGAGCCTGGGTGAAGTGCATCACCTCCCATCATCCCCAACAAAGGTTATGGGCCCAGATACGTGGATGCTGGGCACTACAGTCATCCCAGATACGTGGATGCTGGGCAATCCAGTAGGTCCAGGCGTGTGAATGCTGGATGCTACAAGGGGAAATGCTGGATGTTCCTGAAAATGCTAAACACCGATGTATGCCGAAGCTGAAGTTCTTCGAAGGTCAGAGTAAGCTGTTTGTGCTACGCTGACAAATTTTTGTGGATTACAAAATTTATAGCCTCTTTGAAAATCCTGGCCGGAGTCTGCGGAACAGTCCGGAGCAGGGGAGTCAACGCTTGTCTACGGCTTATGTAAGTAAGCAAATAAATCAACAGTCTTAATTGTTCCTGAGGGAATCGGTCTGTGCAAACTCGGAAGGACTGAGTTAAATTGAGTCACTGCACACATTTACCAAGAGACTGTGATTTTTAATTATTTTTGTGTTGAGATAGAAAGCTACATTTTGGTTGTTTTACAATGGAGGTGTTGAAATTTGAGAAGCTGAACAGTAACAATTTTACGACTTGGCAGATTTATGCGAAATCTCTCCTAGTCCGAGACAGTTTGTGGTCTTCAGTGATAAATGGCCTGCCAGCGGATGCAAGCAGAGCAGAAAAAGAAAGGAATGAAAAAGCAGTAGCTACTTTATTTTTACTGATAGAGCCTGGTGAGCTAAATGCAGTCAGAGAATTTACTACTGCAAAAGAGATTTGGGACACTTTGCAAAGAATTTATGCTTCACAGTCCAATTACTCAAAAATCTTGTGGTCAAAACGTATTTACAGACAAAAGTTGGAGAAAGGACATTGTATAGAAAAGCATTTGAAAACTATGATGGATTTATTTGTACAAGCTGAACTGAGAGGAGTGGAGATAAGCAAATATCAACAGTGCTGCATTATTTTGGAATCATTAAATTCAGAGTGGGAAAACATCACCACTTTTTTACAAAACCTCCCAGAGACTGAGTTAAACAAAGACTTGATAATTGCCAGAATCTTGGAGGAAAACCAGAGGCGAAAGTCTGAGAGAGGAGAACCAGCAACTTCAAAACCTTTCACAGATGAAAGGCAGCGTGATGAAGCAGCTTCTTCAAGGGAGCTACGCAGATGTTTTTATTGTGGTCGGATGGGACATTTACGAAGATTTTGCAGGAAATTAGCTGCAGATCGGAAGGAGCAGCAATTTCGGAACCAGTTTAAGCGGCCCGAGCGACAAAGATGGCAGCAGAAGCAACAACAACCAAGACTTCAAAGTTTTAAGGACACTGGTAACAAAAAGGGGGTTGCTCAAGTAATTAAAGGGAAGTTAAACAATGTACATAATTGGTTGGTTGATAGTGGAGCCAGTTTTCATATCTGTAAAGATTTTGATTTAATGACTAATTTAAAACCTGCTAATGTAAGTTCTGTTGTGTTAGCTGATGGAAAGCAAACCAGAACAGTTAGGCAGATGGGAACAGTGTTTATTCCAGGTTTGAATGCAAGTTTTGACAATGTACTGTATGTAAAAGAATTGGAGAACAACCTGTTATCTGTGAACAGATTAACAGAGGATAACTACAAAGTGATTTTTCAGGGCAATGAATGTCAAATAACACGTAATGGAAAATTATGTGGTGTTGGAAACAAATATGAGAAACTGTATTATTTGCAAGATAGAGTTAATGGTAGAAATGATGAAAATGTGAACCATGTTGATAATGTGCCTTTACATTCCAACTGCATTCATGAGTTACACAGAAAGTTTGGCCATGCCAGTTTTAAAAGTTTGAAAAAATTACTTCAGTTGTGTCCTGAAGTAAAAGTAAATGAATGCAGAAATCACTTGGATTGCACAGTCTGTAATCAAGTGAAGGTCAAAGCTTATCCAGTAGCAAAGCAAACAAAGAGGATAGCCGAAAGACCATTTCAGTTTGTTCATGCTGACGTAGCTCAAGCAAATTGTTTGTCACTTAGCGGATGTAAATATTTTCTTGTGATAGTAGACAGGTATTCAAGGTTTTCGTTTGTAAGAATTTTGAAAAACAAGTCAGATGCCGGTGAAAGTTTGAAAGCATGGGTGAAAATGATTGAAAGAGAGTTTGATTTCAAAGTAGGCACAATAATCACAGATAGAGGTGGAGAATTTTTGAGTAAACAATTGTCTAATTGGTTTCAAAAGATGGGAATCCGACGTGAGACGACTTCTCCCGCATCGCCAGCGGAAGACGGGCTTGCGGAGAAATGTGTAAAAGATTTAAAACAAATCACAGCTTGTTTGATAGCAGATGCAGGTGTCAAAGATTGTTTTTGGGGTGAAGCAACTTACACAGCCAACCACATCAAAAATCGTTTGTATCATTCAGGAATAGATGACATACCCTACAGAGTGCTGTATGGGAGAAATCCAAACTTTAAATATTTGAGAGTGTTTGGACAATATGCACATGTTTTCATTCCAGCCTGTTTTAGGAGAAAGGGTGATCCTAAAAGCAGGAGACTAATGTTTTTGGGCTATTCTGGAAACAAGTACAGATTTCTACTTGGGCAGAAAGAGATACAATATTCTAGGTCAGCAAATTTTGAAAAGCATGCTGGTTGGGACAAATTACATGCAAATAAGGAAGTTTTCTTAAGGTTAGGTGACACTAACACAGACACACAAAAAGAACCAACTTCAGGAAACGGAGGGGTTTCAACAAAACAAGAATCTTCTGACAGTCACAGTAGTGCATCAGATGAGGACATGCAAGATAGACCCACAACAAGTAGGATGACACAAGATAAGAGATTTAGTCACAGGACAGAAACACCCAAGACAGACACAGAGGATGACACTGACAGAGTTGTAAGTTTTCAGCCTAGACGCACACAAAGAGTGAGGAAACCGCCTGATAGATTTGTGGTTCAAAGTGCAAGAGTTTGTTTAGTAACTGAGGAGCCTGAGAGTTTTGATGAAATACAGGAGCTTCCTAGAGAAGAGCAAGTTAAATGGTTTGAAGCAATGGATAATGAGTTTGATTGTTTAGTAAACAAAGGTGAACGTATTGTCAAGGAGAGTAAACAGTCCGAAAGTAGAGGATTGGACAGCTGTGAAACATTTGTTAAAGTATTTGAAAGGTACTTTAGACAAGAAGTTAGTAATCAGATATAGTGATGAAGATTTAGAATGTTTTGTTGATAGTTCTTTTGCTTCTGAAATGCATGACAAGAAATCAGTTACAGGAATGATTGTAAAATATAGTGAGAGTCCAATTATTTGGAGGAGCAGGAAACAGAACAACGTAGCTTTGAGTACAAGTGAAGCTGAATTTGCAGCATTAAATGAAATTGTGAATGAAGTTCAATGGATTACACAATTGTTAGATGATTTGGATGAGAGTTATAGAACACCAGTTGAAATTTTGGAGGATTCACAATCTTGTATAGCAATGGCAGAAACAGAAAATTTGAAAAATCGAAGTAAATATGTGGCAGTGAGATATCAGAATGTGCGGGACATGGTACAGAAAGGCGAGATAGAGTTGAGGTACATTGAGTCTCAAAACAACATTGCAGATTTGTTTACCAAGGCATTAACAGCAGAGAAACATGAGAGTTTTACACAACAAATAGGTTTGACAGTTTGAGGCACATACATCTTTTCATTTCGGAGGGGATTGTTAAGGCAAGGAGCATGGGAATTATAGTCATAGAAATGCAAAGCTGTATGTGAGAACCAAAGTCTGTAAATTTCCAGCACAAGGTGAGATAGTGTAGTGAGACATGTACACAACAACAACAGATGTGAGTATAGCCATAACACACACGGAATAGCAACACAAGTTCCGGAAAGGAAGGTCATGGAAAAGGTAAACAACGACATCATTGAAAACATCACATGAGGGTTTAGGTCATAGTAAGAGGTTGGACTATAGTATGGGAAAGTGTGAAAATAACCAATAGTATTGATTGTACACACCCAGTACACACCCAGTGCACACCCAGTGGGTGGTAACAAAAGTTGAACTATTTCAGTATTGTTCCGGTGAGCCATTGTTCTCTGACCTCCAGCCCTGCACCATCCTCCATAACATCAACAACAATGTGAACTAGAAGGTAAACCTGAACTTGTAACTAAGTTTTTGTGCAGGAGGAGATGAGTATGTATATAGCTTGATTAGCATAGCCAGAGTGTGTTTAGCAAGAGCAAGAAATGTGTTGCAAGATGTTTATTGTTTTACTATAGTGTTTGTATTATTCAAGTAGTCAATAAAGATAGTTTAGTGCACAGCTCGCGTGGTTTGTTGACTGCATGAAGGGGGAAGCAGCAACAGTGATTCCAGAAGTTCCAGAGCTGATGTTTGTTCCTGAGCCGCTTCATGGGCAACTCTGCTACCTGCAACACATCACACCATTGATCAGTTCTGATCAGCCCAGTTTGACCAGATGGTGAGGACCTGAGCCTGGGTGAAGTGCATCACCTCCCATCATCCCCAACAAAACCTTCTAAAGCTTTATTAGAAAGCCATATCTGGAGGGACATGATGAGCCAGGCACCTGCCATACTGCAGAATTAATGTAGTTTGACACTGTTTAACTGTCATGGCTTCATGCTATGGAATCCTGCGATTTGTAGTATGTTGGGTCATGATCTCTCTGACAGAGAAGGCTAAATAGCTCACAAAACTACAAATCTCAGAATTCCATAGCACTAAGTGGTGTCAAACTGCATTATTTCTGCAGTGTAGATGCAGCCTCAGAAACTAGGCATGCAATAATGGATACATTTCTCTGGAAAGTCTTCATGTAATACCATGCCAAGTTGGAGGGAGTAGTTTTATGGTTGATAGTTGTAGCTTCTAATCACAGTAGAATTTTCTCTCCCATCCTTGTGCTTGGCAGAGAAGAAAATGTTGATGAAATATTATAATCATATATTACAGGACTGTGTCAGTGCCAGGCTGTGGGAAAATTTTTAAGCAGGTTCCAAGTTACATTGTGATGAAGCAGGCTGAATTTTATTTCTACATGCTAAACCTTTCATCCCTCTTAAAAAGGGAAAGCAACAGTTGAATTTACCTCACTGTATATTTTGATGCTTTTTTGTTAATAGTATGTTTTCCTCATAGATGGGAAAGCTCACATTCCTACTAACTCACCCAGTTCACATTGTCTGCCCTTGAATCCAGGATTACAGTCACAATGGTACGTATCTGAGCCAGCAACACATGTCCCTCCATTTTTGCAGTAGTTTACAGAACAGTTCTGCCTGTCACCTGGTGAGGTAAAAGACAAGTGTGAGATACCCTGGACTTAGCACATAACACACTTAAAATGTTGTCATGTATCTTCAAGTTGACTCCAGCATATGGCAATCTTAAAGGTAAATTATCAGAGGGTTTTCTTAGCAAGATGTATCCAGAGGTTTGCCATGGCCGCCTTCTGCTGAGACTTGCCCCAAGTCACTGAGTGGGTTTCCATGGCTGATGAGGGATTCAAATCCTCATCTCCTGCAGTATTCAAATCCCTGCTCAGCTATGGAAATCTACTGGGTAACCTTGGACAAGTCACAATTTCTCAGCCTCAGAAGTCCAACACTCAAATGACTACAATTACACTGCGTCTTCCCCCACTGTTCAATGCAAATATTTCTCTTCTGTATGCAGGACTGAGTCTGTGGGACCCTATGGAAAGATTCTTTGGTGGCTTTTCATAGGGGCATTCATATTTTACATTGTACATGTGTTCACATTGTATGTACACAGGTCCAAATGTTACTGAGAATATCTGTATCTATGTTCATTCCTGACTTGTATCCAGCCACAAGAATACTCTTAAATTCAGAGTAGAGATCAAACATACAGCTGTATTTGGATAGAACTAACACTTCTATATTTATATGAATAATATATTTTCACTATGTAAGGCGTAAGTGTAGGGCCCTTACATTTTGCTTGGAGCACAACCGTGTTTGTCACTAAGCAATTACTACAGAATGTTCTGAGGGGGATACTTTGTGTGAGGAATTCTGGGTAAGAGGCAATTCTGAAGGAGATTCTGAAAATATGAAATAGAAAAGAGACTAAGGAGAGCATAAGGAGGGTGTGTGGCTTAAAAGTACTAAGAGGACAGAAAAGACAGAACCGCAGCTAATACCCTCAACACTGCAGAATGAACACATGTACATTCCGGTGCATGTGAATAACTGTAACACTGTACAGATCAGCAATATTTATCTACTGTATACATGTTGAACGTACAAAAATCTCTACCTGTGCACAAATCAACAGACTGTCCTCTATTGAATGCAATATGTAAAGATATTTTATATTAAATCTATAGGCAGGGTGATGATTGTCAACTGATTGCAGCTGACAAATTATTAAAAAAGGTCATGAATTAGATTACTGAGGCAAAGCACAACCTTCCCCTTGGCTTGAATGGCCATGTGCTCCCATGGGTGCATGTGCCATTTTAACCCTTCCCGCTTGCCAGTCTGTGAAGGACCAAGACCATAGACTTGAAGGGACGACTGTACTACGACAGCATGAGAAGAGGCATAGAGAAAGTTGCTTTTCTCTGGCCCCATTTTAGCTTCCTTTTCTCATGTGATAAGGTTGTTAGTGGTGGGTTCTAAAATATCCTCCCTATGAGATTCACAGGTGTTAGCACTGGCTAGAATAATCTCCATGACATATACAAGTATAAATCCTGGTTGTAAACATACTATGCAGGACTGGTGTCAGCTCATCCACAACACATACAACATAATCAGTGTGGCCAGATGCAAAAATGGACAGTTGTAAAAAAACCTGCATCTCCTGAAATCCCATACTCTACAACCCTATAATTAGGGCTACTTATGTCTGGAGAAGCAAGGGGCAGCCTTGCGTGGTCACATGTATAGCCCACAGAGTTACTCTTTATCCTCTCTTCAGACTTACTTTCTTTCTTACTGTTCTCTGATTCTGGTAGCTGCAATGCCAGATTGGCCTTGGTCGATTCCTCTGTGTGTTCTTCCACTTTCACAGGAGCTTCAGGTTCTAGAAAGAAGTAGTCAACACTGTCAGCCCAAGGACTTGTGTCATGGTAGGGATCAATACAAGTGTGGAGACTGAAGGGCACCTACGTGTTCTTACAGTGACGGATCTACTTGGTGAGCTGTTGAATTTAGTGGTGATCCTCCCTCTGCCATCCACTAGCTCTGTAAACCTTTAAAAGAAAACACTAGGATGTTCCTCATTTGTGATGCAATGCCAGCTGAAGTGATAAGTTCAGAGTTCAGTATTTTATGAACCAAGTCTATTCAACTTGGGTTTATTCTTACTGGCAACCAAGCTCCTTTCTTTACCTGGGTGCTAGGGAGGGTTCCTCAGGGGTGTTGTGATCTGCAAGCAGACGCAGTTCTGGCAGGAATGCTGGGGGGACTCTGTTTCTCAGCACACGAGGATGTCCTGTTTGGCTCCAGCGTCTTTCTGGAATGCCCTCCTTCTGCACTGCAGACCAGGGAGGATGAGGTTTAATGGAACTGAGTCAAAGCAATTTATTCCATAAGTTTTAGACAGTTGCACTGGTTCTTGGTTTGCTTCTAGGCATAAGTCAAAACTGGTATTGACCCATAAAGCTCTGAACAGCATAAGAACTAGGTACTACAGGGATCACTTCCTCCCACATGAAGATCTGCTTGAAGAAATTGTTAACAGAAAAAAGAGGGCCTGAATCAGATCATAACCTTGGTGCTGCAAAGGTTATGGTATTAAACCCTCTTTCGGTGCTGTTTTCCCAATGAAAACACCACTACTCAAATAAAAGCATCACTGGATGGAAATTTTTCAATGGGAAAATAGTGCTGGGAAAATATTAACTAATTTCCCACCAGATTCAGAAATTCTACCTCTATCTTGGCTGCTATTAAAGATTTAAAAAGTTATAAGTTAGTTAATGCAACTTCTAAAGTTGAGTCTAATATCTGGCAAAGACACATTAAATACAAAGGGATGAGCAAACTGAATACAAAAGGATGTGCTCTAGCATGGAGCCCCTTCCATCTCTACGTTTCTATTAAGATATCTGGCAATAGGGAGGGCTTTTTTGTAGGGCTCTCAGGCTATGTGGCCATGTTCTAGAAGAGTTCCTTTCTGACAAATGATGCCAGCCACAGATGCTGGCGAAATGTCAGAAAGGAACTCTTCTAGAACATGGCCACATAGCCTGAAAGCCCTACAAAAAAACTATGGATGCCAGCCATGAAAGCCCTCGACTCCACAATAGGGAGGGCCTTTCTGGTTTTATAGTTGCTTGTGTCTTGCCAAATCATAATTCCAGAAGAGCAGGAGGCAAAAGGTGAAATCTCAGTTCCTGCTAAGAAAAGGCCCTCCTGCTGTCATCACCACACCTTGGAAAAAGTTACTTATTTGAACTGCAAATCCCAAAATCCACTCAATTTAATGGCTACTGGCCATGTTGGGTGATGGGTTCTGGAAACTGTAGCTCAAAAAAGGATTTTTAAAAAAGTCTGCTCCTCCCAAAAAGTGATAGTGGGACAATACATGCTGTGTAATAAATAGCTGTGTAATAGACACAGATGTTTCTGTCTCTTTCACAACATGTTGAATATACTGAATATGTCACCCTAAACTGACTTTCCACACACCATATCAGAATACAAAAGAAATAAGTCACTTTCTGGGAGCTGGGAGCAGAGATAGCAATCTACACTTACAGGCTGTAATGTAGAGATGGGCAGGTTCACTAATCAATTGTCCTTGATCCGTGTTTTGGACAGCCATCACAGATAAGCGATACCTTTGACCTGGGTTCAGGTCACGCACTGTGTAGGAAGACAACCTTCCATTGGGCACATAGCGACTCTTCACATTCTGACTGGTGGTGACATTGATGATGTAACCATCACCAGAACCCACCAGGGGCTGTTCCCAGACCATCTGAACAGAGGTGGCTGTGACTCTGGATGCAGTGAGGTTTCTAGGAGGAAGAGGCCCTGTTAAGAGAAAAGAAGGACATTAAATGAGGAATTTCTCCAAACTATTATCTAACTGCTCCTTCACCTGGAGAATTACTACGGTACAATGGAGAAAGCCTCTCAGGAATGATAGGGAACATTCTTCAAGCCAAAGGCAAGCCTTTTATTTTACCTCATTGGCTGGAGGTAAGATACCCTATAGAACTGAGCTGTGCTTTATAGCCAAAAAAGCTGTATCGTGGAATGAAGTTGTGCTTTGCGGTCAGGAAACCTGTTATATTGAATCAGTTTTACCCCTGGCTGTAAGAGTTGCACAAAAACATGCAACATGGTTGTCTTTTTGAAAGGAAGTTTCAAAATTTAGCAAGAATCTTCTAAAGCAGTTTTGGAAACTTCAGGGGCAGAGGTTGCTGTTGCAATTATACAATAGAAAATTTTAAAATGGACATACAGTTGGCCCTTGTCATCCATGGGGGATCCATTCCAGAATACAGACAAAACACACACAAAACACACACACAGACACATGATAGCAAAAATGTGGATGTTCAAATTCATTCTTTTCATTGCATGTGCACCCATTAAAAAAGCCAGGGCTTGCCATTTACAGAAGCTCAAATCTGCAGATGGTGAGTCTGCGATTGTCATGGGCACATTGAAAACCTCCAGGAAGAAGAGAAAAAAGGCCCCAAATGATTTGGAAAATGTATGGATGCTTTGAAAAGCAATATAACTAAGGAAGCTTTGGTTGAAACTGGACTTTTGCAGGGACACCAACATAGGTCTTTCCCTTCAGCATCTGGTTTAGGCTCGAAATTTTGAATTGTGTACTTAGACCTATGTACCATATTACGTATTGCACATTTAAATAAAATCTGTTTCAGTTGGTTCATAGAGAATAAAGGTGGGAATACAATGTAGGTTACTGGAAATGATGGCAGCCTTCTTTGGAAATGGGTTTGCTGCTCCCTTTATTGTAAGACACCAGCTGCTCAAGAAGTTAACATCTTCTGACAGGTCAGAGGTAGATGTTATCCAAGAACACAGTTTCCTTTTCTGTGGAAGAATAAAACTAACCACACTGGATGTGGTTGTAAATAAAAAGTGAGGTGCCCTCAAGCTGCAGTGGTTAAATGCCTGCACTCATGAACTACCAGCCAGGAGCTCAGGGTCAACTCAGCCTAGCATCCTTCTGAGGTAGTTAAAATGAGTACCCAGCTTGTTGGGGGCAGTTAGCTTACATATTGTAAACTGTTTAGGACGTGCTTAAGTGCACTGATAAGCAGTATAGAAATGTACTTGCTATTGCTATTGCTAACACAAGAACCAGATGGGAAGTATTCCTGTCAAACTCACGAGTCCAGACATAGACGGGTGCTGTGGCAAAGCTCTCAGTAGGATGGTCTTCTGTGCTGAGGCCACTTAGGGTCCACATGTGGATAAGATACTTCTGTCCTGGCTGAAGGTCCCTGTTGGAGAAAGGGTTAGATGTGTTAGTGCAATCTCAGCCAGATGCTATGATTTTGGGACAAAGAACAGGCTATTCATTATTGACTGTTGGTGAGTCAGACTGGCATAAACTACCCACTCAGAGAGAAATGTGAACAAATATCTACTGCACACAGAGAGCTGTTGAGTAGATGAGGAAAATACCTGAAAGCATGTCAATTCCAAATTCCTTTCTGACCTGTCCAAGCCTCAACTTTCTTTCTAGTTTAAGGAATTGAAAGCTGAATTTCAGTGGAATTAAGAGAAAGAGGATTTAGACAGTGTGAGGATGTCAATTTAAAGCTTCCTAAAAAAATACTTGCTGCCTTGCTCTCACTATCCCAGTTTATCCACCAGATTTCACAGGTTGGGAGTTATGACTTAGAAATACTGGCTGGAATTCTACATGGGCTGCTTAGTTGTGTTTTCAAGCCTAAGTAACATCTCATGGCCTGATCCCTCCAAACCACTTTACCAGATATCAGCTACATTAAGCAAAGGAGGTCCATTCTGCTGGAACTGGAGATGTGGGCAGATGACATTTCCCCCTCTCACCAGTGAGCCAAGCCATAACAGTCAGAAGCAGACCACTTTCTCATGTTCTGGTTGCAGTCTTGCTCACTGGTGAGAAAGGGGTGGAAACATCATCATGTGCACCTCAATCACAAGCAGAATGGACCCGCTTTGCTTGGTGTGATTGATGCCAGTAAAGTAAGTTAGGAGGGGGGTCAGTTACAATTGTGGCAATAGTGCCATAGTGGCAACTACATAGAGATTGTGAATATGGAGCAGTTACAGATGCATAATACAAGGTTACATATGCAGAAGTGTGATACTGAAGTTTGGGCACTGTAATTACCTGTAAGAAATTAGCACACACCACACCCACAGGCAATGAGTGCATAACAATGTCATGTTTCAAAAAATAGCATAAGGAGTAGGGAAAATTTTATTTTATTAGTGTAACACCTGAATTTTCTAGTTACTTTTACAGGAATTTTGACAGGAAGATGAAGTTTCATGCCTAATCCAAAAAAAATAGCATTCTTTAAAAAAAAAAAAGGATAAAAAATTAGCAAGTAAGTACTCATCAAGTAATGCAACAAAGCACTTTTAAAAAATGGAAGCTGTAATGCACTGAATTACCTGATAAACACTATAATGGGGAATCGGTATGCAAAGGGATCTTGCAGCAACTTTCAGACTAACTGAAAGATAGAAGTTGGTAGTATGAGCTTTTGTAGACTTGAACCTACTTCTTCAGATGCATTGTAATGGGGAATGAGAACATTCCTAGACCAGGAAAGAACATGTGGGAGAGTAGAAGGTACAGATGCTGGTTTAAGAACTGTCACTTGGTCTGTTCTCTGTTGGTTACAAAGACTCCACAAAATAAGGCTGACCAGCTAAATAGCAGATGACAAGCTGATTTTATTTACCATCACTGCCTTCCCATCATCCCCACGAAATCTTTTTTTTTTGCTCACCAGAATGTGTATTTTGTTACAGTGTTGTTTAGTTCCACTGCACGATCCTCCACATCCTCCGGCTGCCGGATGGACACACGCACTTTGCTGACCGTAGCATGCTTCAGCTTATGGAGAGCCCACTGCACAGTAATGGTTGTGGCAGTCACATTGGCAATTTCAAATCCTTCCACTGGGTGGGGTCCTGGCAGGATGAGAGGGGTGAAAAGAGGTGGTTACCACTCACCCCACTTGATCGTGGCACACTCATTCCATCATCTTGGTGAGCAATATCTTATTGGAGGTATCTTTCTCATTTTAGTAGTTTCCTACAGAAGAAAAAAAAAAGTCAGGCTGGGCTTTTAACAGGACTTCTACAACAAAATATTCCCTCCCTTATTGAAAATACAATGTAGGGCTAGCGCATCTAGCACCGGTCCTACAAGACACTATAGACAAGTCACTTAGCAAACAACTAAGAACAGAGAAAATCTGATGAAAATTTGAGTCTGTGAAAGCTTATGCAATAAACATCTTTCTTTCACTTAGCCTCAAAGGTTCCTTTGTAAACCAAAAATACTGTATCACTTCAAAGATTAACAATTTTTATTTTGCACAAACCTCCACGTACTGCAGCCTATTTCATCAGATCAAGACCATTTACATACTTCACGTGGCTGGGGATACTTTGCACACATGAAGAGTCATTCATGCTTCCCATCTAGCACAATTCAAGTCTGCTAAGAAATTCAAGGCTCAAAATGAGTCTTTTAACTCCTTACCAAAAAGAATGTGATGTAAAATTACATAAATACATAGGCACAGGCCAGAATTCACCTCAAGTTTATAGAAACCACAGAAAAGCCTAAGTCCAAGGTAAGCTCTGTCAGGAATACTATGTGTAGTGATGATGTGGGAGATGAAAGGATTGCTATGTATGAACTATGTAGAATATAGGTCTTGTTCTCGACAAAAATGCTAAGTGATTTGTCTAAACACGCTCAGCTGATGTGCTGGGACCAGCTAATTGCATAAAAACCAGCATGATGAATATCATTCTGTAAGCTATCCACATAGTAGCATGCCCCATAACTGAGTAGGAAAGTATCTAAAGGAAAGGGTACTAAAGGACATGGAACATATTTTCTCCAAGATATAGGAAGAGTTGGAAGTCTACAAAGGAATTCAATCTTTAGTGTTGATCCTGCAAATACCCATTCACCAGGATATTTAAATCAGCGCTGCTAACCCACAGATCCTGCTTCTTCTTGGAACAGTAATAACTATCAAATGGATGTGTACAGTGACAGTCCCTATGTGGTTAACCCTTATTAACATGGATTATTATTATTATTTTTTTTTACTGAGTACCATCTGGGGTATTTTCTAACCCGATGGGAATTCTGATGTATTTTAGGGAATAAAAATGCTCGGTTGAATTCTGGTTTATTTCTTTATTAAATAAAGATGTTTGCTAGGCCTAAAACAGTGTAGGAGGATCCATAATGTAGCAAAACTGTCCCACAAGTGTCTATGTGGGTGTATTTTTTGAATCAAAATTTCTTTTAAAATCCAAGAAAAGGCAAGCAAGAATGGGGACAGATGGTCTTCACAATGGACTTTCAGGGATGGAGCTAATACAGATCTCAAAAACCCTGGCAATTGACTACATCAATATCTCTGGGCTTCAAACTCAACAGTTCACAGAATACATATATTCTACTGCAACCATACCTTTAAGTATGACATAATCTTGATATTAAGGCTCTTGGTCTAGCTGACTGATCCAAAACATAGCACAAGACCAAATGCTTAGGGGAAGTGATCAGACCAATGTCTAACCAGTCCTTGTTCAAAATGAATATTACCAATAACTACTCTGAAGGTTGCTCCTGTGGAGTTCTTATTACTTCATGCCCTTGATGAAGGAATACTTCTTCTTCTATCAAAGAAAGTCTGTTGTTCACAGTGTCCTTCAGGGCATTTTCACTATCTAATGCAAAAGCACTGTTTCACCTCTATTCTTGGTTTCAATCATTATCTTTTCTCCCAATTGGGAAATATCCCCTTCTTTAATCTGGTTTCAGTATGCTGTCTTTCAGTTTTACTGAATATATCCCCCTCACATTATGTTACATGCTGGATATGAGGTGGGGGAAGACATCAGATCCTCTCCAAGGTCATTTGTCGTTTTTGCTTGCATCTATTTTGCCTACCCATCTAAAAGATGTGTAATCATTTTACACTTTGATTAAAAGTCTTCCCCTCCAGCATTACTCATGGACTCTCCTTTGAGCAAAACATTCCACATGAACACCACTGTCAAAGACAAGAATGACCTTCAGATATACATATAAAGTTTTCAAAAAGATCCTATATTCTCCTCTTCTTTTTAATGCTTTAATAATAGTACTTTAAAAAACCAGCTGCTACACACTGTCCAGAGGCCATTACTGAACTGTCCAAAAAGAATTGCTCTTGGTAAGGTTGCCAGATATCAAGGCCTGACCCTGAATCTCCAGTTTCCATGGGTTATCTGCAGGCAGGAGACAAGAGTGCAAATTCTCATTTTCAGAGGTCTCAGTTCACAGCAAAAGAAAAGAGCTGAATACAAATCTCTAGCTCAGGTAGCAGAGCAGCAGCTTGCCACAATTTGAGAGTCTTGATTGATCTGTTGCTGCAACTTGTGAAGATTGTTTGGGAGGGGGTGTCTATGTATTAACTTGGGTAACTTCTTCCATCCCTCCTAGTCACTGTGGCACCAAGGCTCAACCTCCATCCTCCTCTACATCCACCTTCTGGGTAGAAGCAAGGAGGTTAGAAGATAGAGGCTCCATTCCCACTACATTTTGATTCGAAATGTGACACAGGCTATATGACCCTCGTTCACACTCAAATCGACTTCTGATCCTCATCGGATCGATTAGTGGAGGAAAGGACCGGGTTAAAAGCAAATAGCCCGGGCTTTCCTGACACTAGTTTTAAAGTGGTCTTTTTTGGAAAACACGATTCTGAAGCGTTTCCAGTAAGTGGGAACGCTGGTGAGAATCGTGTGGTTTTTTTTGGAGGGCGGTATTGATTGCAAAATCAATCTTGTGCATTTGCAATCTTGTGCATTTGCAATCTTGTGCATTTGCAATCTTGTGCATTTGCAATCTTGTGCATTTGCGATCTTGTGCATTTGTGATCAGTATAATGAAGAAAAAGAGAAAAAAAGGAAGGAAGGGGGGAAGGAAGGAAGGAAGGAAGGAAGGAAGGACCCCCCAGAAGCAAGTGTGTGTGTGTTTTCATTTTCTTCATTATACTGATCGCAAATGCACAAGATTGCAAATGCACAAGATCACAAATGCACAAGATCACAAATGCACAAGATTGCATTTGTGATCTTGTGCATTTGTGATCAGTATAATGAAGAAAAAGAGGAAAAAAGGAAGGAAGGGGGGAGGGAAGGAAGGAAGGAAGGAAGGAAGGACCCCACAGGAGCAAGTGTGTGTGTGTGTGTGTGTTTATTTTCTTCATTATACTGATCGCAAATGCACAAGATTGCAAATGCACAAGATCACAAATGCACAAGATCACAAATGCACAAGATTGCATTTGTGATCTTGTGCATTTGTGATCAGTATAATGAAGAAAAAGAGGAAAAAAGGAAGGAAGGGGGGAGGGAAGGAAGGAAGGAAGGAAGGAAGGACCCCACAGGAGCAAGTGTGTGTGTGTGTGTGTGTGTGTGTGTGTTTATTTTCTTCATTATACTGATTGCAAATGCACAAGATCACAAATGCACAAGATCACAAATGCACAAGATTGATTTTGCGATCAATACCCCCCCAATAAAAAAAATTCCCCTGCGGGAAGGGGATGGGGCGTTAAGGGCTGTCACCTTACATGGCAGCTCCAGTGGGAACTAGTGTACAAGCGTTCCCAGCTAAGAAAGCGGTTCCAAACAAGGCCCCTTTTCATAGTGTGAACGAGGGGCCTTTTGGAATCGTTTTGCACAGCCCGGTTCCAATGCGGGGTTTTCCACAAGTGGGAATGGGCCCTAAATGTTCCTTGTGTCATCTACCTAATACCCTAATAATCCCTTATTTCACTTTGAATTGGGAACAGCTCCTTTAGCTACGCTTTCTGTCTTAATTTCCATAAGGACAATATGACAAGCTGTGAGCAACTGTGGTTGGTGCTTAATGCATAATGTTTAATGACATCAGCATGGGCCATCCTTAGGTCTCAGGTTTTGGTCCAGAAACGTGTGAGTTTGGGATAATCCTGAACTAGCAACCCTAGCTGTAGATTCATTTTCATTTGTTACAGTTAAAGAAGCTCAGTACTGTCATGGATCATGTGCTTTAAAACTTTTGCGGGGGAGGGGATTTCAAAAATAGTTTGAAATCCCAAATCAATTAGCTCTATGAACTCTTTCATATCAACATACAGAAAGAGAAACACAATCTTCTTTCACAATGTTTCCTGAATGCTCATGGCAGCATTTTTGTTTTTGACTTATTCTGTGAACTTACATTACATCTTATTTACAGTGACATTTCCTTTTCATATTGTTGCTCCAAGGGAATGAGCATTTGGAAACAAAATGAAATTTATGTAGCATATGTCCTTTCAACATCATTTCTGTTTGCTTTTACATTATTTGGCCTATTTCAACTAGCTGTTGGCCCACGGTTCTTGTGATACGCTTATAAACATTTAAGTTGTACTGTGACAGAAACAAGCTCGCATATGTGTAGACAAAATTCCTACCATAGATAAAAGAAGCAGTGCTCCACTATTCTCACATTAGATTTGGAAACCTATAATGTGCTCTATAGGTATGAAAGGCCCCTGCCAAGATGATGGCCTCACTGCTGCAGCCAGGCATTTCTGCACCCACAATTCTCTTTTCCTGCAGGAGCTACTCACTAGTACGAGTGACGAGCATGACGGGCCTGCTGATATCATTCTTGTTGTTCGATTTGCGTTTGACTGAAAAGACAGAAATATTGTAGGCTTTGCCGGAGGCTAGTGCCCGCAAATGGTGGGCAGCACGGCTTCGGTCCACATAATCAGTCCAGCGGTAAGAGCCGTCGAAGGATACGTACGTCACGGCGTAGCCATCAATCATATGCCTGGCAGCCTGGTCCTTGGGAGGGTGCCAAGAGATTGACAGCCCAGTCTCTTCCACCTTTTCCACCTTTAATGATGTTGGTGGCAGCAGCTCTTCAGGGTGGCAATGCAAACAAGAAGAAGGAAGCACACAGCATCAGTTTTCATGCAACAGAATGATCTTCCTCCTTTATTCCATTATCAAATTTTTCTACAAGAAGCAGCAGGGAAGCAATGCTGGCATAAAACATACATTCCAAGCATCTAATAGGTATAATTCCTTCTCAAGTAGAAAGAAGTTTGTAAAACTAAACACTACACGGAGCAGCTGGTGTTTCTCAGGCCTGCTTCATATGCTTAACTTGGCTTAATAACTTCTTCCCATAGAAAAAGAGAGCATGGGTATACCCACATCAGCTGCACTCATATTACATACTCAGATGCTCTTCAGAAATATCCACATGCACTGAAAGCCAAAATGAAAGATCACCCTGTGCCACAATCACACATGCACTTTTTTTTTTGGAGGAGGGAGAATCACACAATCCAGACGGTTGTGGATTTTGATACCTGCATAGAACATTTACATCATATCAGAGCTTGGAGAAGTTATCCTTTTACTCTGCAAGCTCCAGAGGCCTATTGGTTAATTAAAGGTGGGGAAGGGAGCATTTCTTTCTTCCAGGCTCTGCATAACATGTTGCATTCTGAGCATGATTTATGATAGCTTTTTCAAAAATGGGAACAGATCATCAGCTACACAAACATTTGTACATGGCCTTAACTAAATTCTGTTCAAGACCTTAACATTTGTATACAGCCTTAGCAAGATTCTGTGATCCCTCTACTCCTAGGAATTCATTGATCAGACTCTTAAAGGCCTAGTTGGTTTCAATCCAATTAATCTGTGCAGATCCCAGTGAGTAACATTACAATAAATATCAGTTCTTCATCTTTAGGGAAAAAGCTTGCTTTAATCTCTATGTACAAAGTAAAGGGGACTGAATTAACAGAATGGGCACATATGAGTTTGGGATAACTCATGCGGTCATGTCTTACAACAAGACTATATTCCATTGGAAAGGTGGGTCAGATAATGAAATTATGAACTCCTCTTATCTGAGAAGCAACTACATAATCAAAGGGGCTGAACAGACTGCCCCTAAGTGGTGGCTCCGCGCCACCCCTGGAAATGCTGGGTTGGAGATGCAGCAACTGCACACCATGCCCCCAACTGGCAGTTCTGCAGTGCAAAAAGAAGCCATAAAAAAGTGACTCGTTTTTGTGCTGTGGACAGAGCACACTAGCCACTGCTGCTGCGGCTCTTCCATGGTTCTTTGGTGCATGTAAACACTGCATCAAAGATGTAGCATGATGCCTCTTACTTTGTGGTGGGGCATGTGGCATCACGCTGGCATGGGGGCAGAGTCGGGGCATGTGGTGTAGGGTGGCCATGCCCCCACTCTGCCCCATGCTGGTGTTTACTGCCTGTCTGTTTAGGCCCTTAATTAACATTTGCTCCAATACACAGGAATGTCCATAAAGACATTTTCTTTAACAACTTCAGTCTCTACTTTTATGTCATGAGATCTTGAAAGTGATTTTTCCTGTCCCAAGTGAGAAAATAAAACAAACAAGATAAAAGGGGAAGCATAGCATTTAGTACATAGTATGCACCTAGTAGGCAGAGGCAGGAGGACCAGTATGGTTAACAGCATCTCTATTCTAGATGATTATGGGAGTGGCTTTTTAGGTCTAGTTACCTTTCTCACAGTTCTTGCCAGTATAGCCCACTTTGCAGGTGCAGATGTGAGATCCGTTACTGGGCAGACAGTAGCCTCTGCTCCCACAGGGGTTGGAGAAACAAGGGTCACTAGCTGAGGAAGATGTGCACAATGAACAGTTCAAAACAGTTGTTCTTAATGGTGGCACAGGCCTCTCTAGGAAAGCATGGACATTTGTCAAGGAAGGATCAAACTTCCTCCATTAAAATATTTAAGTACTTATTTTACTGCATCAGCCTTTCCCAAAAGGCTAATGACACCTTTTGAACTGACTAAATGCCTTTGCATTTCATCTTAACTTACCTATTTCACAGTGATGACCAAAGAAACCTTCTGGACAGACACACAGGTAGGAACCACTGTAATTTTCACAGTCTCCTCCATTCCGACAAGGATTTGATTCACAGGCATCCACTTCTGGAGGGCAGAAATATATTCACTCAGATATCTGTAGGAGGTGTCACATGGAATTAAGAGGATGACTCTGCATCTGGTGGAGAATCCCTTGCCTACTTTAGATGCTTGACACAGAGTACTGCCTAAGCTCTCTGCCCTGGATCCATCCTCAAAATGTGTTTATCTCCTCAGTAAGCATGCAATCAGCGGATGAAATTAAAGAGAGGAGAGGTCACACTTCCTACAACCTGTTCAACTGGGGTGTGCATATTGCTTATAGCATCTTAGAATCATAGAATTGGAAGAGACCACAAGGGCTACTAATCCAACCTCCTGCCTTGCAGAAATACACAATAAAACCACTCCCAACAGATGGCTATCTGCCCTCTGTTGAAAAACCTCCAAAGGAGGAGACTCCAGTACACACTAAGGCAGCATATTCCATTGCTAAACAGCTTTTACTCTCAGGACATTATTCCTAATGTTTAGATGGAATCTCTTTTTCTGTAATTTGAATCCATTGCTCTGTGTCACTGGATCATCAGAAAACAAATTCGCTCTATTCTCAATATGACATCCCTTCAAATATTTAAACATGGCTATCATGTCACCGCTTAATCTTTTCTGCCCCAGTCTAAACACACCTTGCTCCCTAAACTGCTCTTCACAGGGCATGGTTTCCAGGTTTCCTTTGACTCCAGATGAATTGGCTGTTCAAAATGTTGGAGGGGGAAAAGAAAAGGAAGCATCTCTGCTCAGTTCATGTATATTATTCAGTAAGGAGTGCACTGGGAATGATTTGTCCTTGCACTCATTTTGCAGGAACGATGTGCTTAAAGGAGGCACAAGTGATATGGTTGCTGACATGCTCCTTCATCATGTTCACATCATGAAGCATACACTCCACAAACCTTCTCTGGCATGCTTATTTCAGCATGACTAAGCCTTTGGATATATATATATATATATATATATATATATATATATGATATCATGAAGATGTGCATCTGTGTGCAGGAATAAGTTGTCAAGCATGCCAAAGAACTAGGTCTTGTGACCATGATGGAGCATAACTATGGAGATCTCTCTAGTTGTTTTGTGGGGCCAGGTGAAGTTAAAAAATCTGGCCCTTGTTAAAGCAGTAGTGGGCTAAGTGTAGCCCAGGAGCTGCATGTGGCTCCCTAAGGTGCAACCCTTCAACCATCCGGATGCCCAAAGCATACCTATTCTGGCAAAACAACAAAAGCAGGGGCATTGAGGAACAGCAATTCACTTTTAAATTAGTTGTAGGGGGATCACTACTATTTAACAGGGGAAAACACCAATCAATTCCTTAGTGGCTAACTCTGAGTTGGGTTTTTTCCTTGCCATTTTTGGTATTTTTAAGCAGTCTGGGTAACCCCTAGAGAACTGACAGAAGCTTAGCCTCAGGTCCTGCTGTAGTTGCCCACCTCTGTGTAGAATAATTTATGGGTTATTTACAGAGAGTTCTCTGTATTCCCCTTTCCTCTTCCTTTTACTCATGAAAGTATATAGTGGTAGGACTGATCAGTACATGAATACTGTTCCAGTTTAACTCTCATTAGCTGTAGCCAGTGTAGTCAAAAGTGAGGGACAATGTGAGTTACAGTCCAGCAACATTAAGAAAGCCATACATTCTCCATCACAGGAGGGGATGATTTTCTATAATTCCAAAATTACTCAGAAGAAATCTAAATTTAACAACAGACGGTTTAAATTTAAGAAAGTTTCCAGGTGATGACCTGAATTCTGTTGCTTAGTCTCAACAAAAAGCAGACCCACTGAATTAACTAATGAAACACGTAGGTAGATTCACTGATACTACTGTAGTCTAGTCTAATGATAGGATTCAGGCCACAGTGATTTCATCAATGACAATATTCTGATCACTTAATTAAAAGTTTGAGTGGTAGAAAAAAAGGCATTAGAATGCATTGGACAAAAAAGAAGGATGGCTGAAAATGGAATGGTGGGACACTATCAGACAGAAACAGCTGCTTAGATTGTCCTACTGACCATGTGGAAATTTTATTATTTAAAGTGAGAGGCCTCAAGGCAAAGCTTGCCTTACAACTATATAGTCGCCTAAAAGTAAATAGCATGTCATTAAACTTGCTGGGACCATAGCTGGTCACTATAGACAAGACCCAGTTCGATGCCTCATCAAGGGGTCCAGTTTGCAGCAGGATGGGATTGGGGCCAGTACCAATCTTTTGCCGCTTGCCCTCACAAAGACAACTCAGAAGGCTTTAAGACAAATCTTGCAAGGCCAGCTGCCCCATGTGAGGTTATAAGAGATATCTGGGCAAAATCTCACCCCAGATCATAGAGAAGTCTTGCAAAATTTGGGGTGGCACTTCCAGGCCTTAAATAGGCTCGCACACGTGGCTCCAGCCAGTTGGAGCCAAGCCATCAATCATAATTGGATTTATGACCCAATTATGATTGCTTTATGTATATCTTATGACATTTATGATTGATTTATGGTGGCATTCATGGGGACATTTATGACCACCTTTACCCCAAAACACAGTGTCTGGTCCCTGATTTGTCCTGCTGCAACTACCTTCCATGCTGAGATTATTTATTGGTTACTGCAAGGCACTGTGCCACCCCAAACCTCTCTGGTCAGAAAGTATTGAGACTGCGGATCAAATAGTATTCAAATAGTGTTTTTTAAGATTCAAGGAAGTAACAATTTCAATTTTACCACTGTGGTCTTTGTGAATTACACAAACCCATGGCAACTGAATTGGTTACAGAAAGTAACTCCTGCTTTACAAGCCAAAAATAATAATCTCTATATGTGCTTTTAAACTTTGATAGTAAGAGGCATTAAGAAATCAGTGCTAAAACCAGAGGGTTCAATGAAGTGGATAAAGTAATTTAAGGATTACAGATTCCATGTTAAATCCCATGGATAAGTGGGGTTTAAATCTGGGAATATCCCGCAAAAGTGCGATTGTTTTCAGATGACGGTGGGTAAATTGAGCATTAACACAACATTAAACCATGCAGAAAGTTACAAAATTGTGCCGGTTTGTCCTTATGGGAAAATTCCAAAAGTAAAAAGTGGCACAATTTTGCCCACTTTTTGCACAGGTTAATGCTCAATTAGCCCAATGTGTCTGAAAATAATCCCCCTTTTGTGGGAGATTCCCAGGATCTAAACCCTGTTTACCCATGGAATTTGGGTGGTTTGCCTCCTGTGTGATAAGATCCTATATTAACCTCTTGCAGAAAAATCATCAGAGTCTTGTGGCACCCTGAAGACTCTCTAATTTTTAGCAGGCAGAAACACTGGTGTCCCCAAAAATGGTCTTCATTAATACATTATTTACCCGTTTCACACTGGATTCCAATGAAGCCCTCTGGGCAATGACAGATAAAAGATCCTGGTTGGTCTTTGCAGGTCCCTCCATTCTTGCAAGGAGCCGATCGACATTCATCAATCTCTAGAGAAACAAAGAGGAAATAAATACTTAATATGACTTCATCAGCACAACAGCACTATTGAAAGTAGAAAACTAGCAGCATCAGATTAATAGTTGTTGAGTAAAATGTTATGCCTTTTGGGAACAGTTAAAAGTAGTTAAAAGCTCTTGCTACTATTTCCCTTCTCCAAAACTGCATAATAAACTTATACACTTTATGGCAACAGCAGCTCTGCTATATTATCCAGAGCCAACAAAGGGTCATTAGAATGAGAATTAGGGTCATTAGCTCTTCATATCCATGGATTCTGCCTCCATAGATTCAACCATCCATGGCTTGAAAATATTGTCCCCTTACCCCCCAGAAAAATTCCAAAAAACAAACTTTGATTTTGCGATTTTATATAAGGGACACAATTTCACTACACTATTGTATATAAAGGGAACTGAGCATCCATGTATTTTGATGTCCACAAGAGGCCGAAACCACAGGGAAACCAAGGGCCGATTGTACAATTGCTATTCACAATTAATAGCATTTATTTGAAATTAGGCTTGTCAATAGCTATTAGCTCAATGAGAGGTGCCTTACAGCTAATGCTTCATTTAAAGCCTGGTCCTACATTCTCCTATGCAGAAGTTAGAGTAGCATATAGGACCATAGGTTGTACTTTGTTATTGCTGGGGTAATCCCTAGCAAGACAGGAACCACTCAGGGAGAGGCAGTAACTCAATAGTAGAGCATATAGTAATTTCCTAGGCAGAAAAGGAAAAGAACAGGCCAGCACATATTTTGGCATTGTATCCATAGAATCATAGAACCATAGAATCATAGAGTTGGAAGAAACCACAAGGGCCATCCAGTCCAACCCCCTGCCATGCAGGAATTCCCAATCAAAGCATCCCTGACAGATGGCCATCCAGCCTCTGCTTAAAGACCTCCGAGGAAGGAGACTCCACCACCCTCCGAGGGAGTGTGTTCCACTGTTGAACAGCCCTTACTGTCAGGGAGTTCTTCCTAATGTTGAGGTGGAATCTCTTTTCCTGCAGTTTGCATTCATTGTTTTGCGTTCTAGTCTCTGGAGCAGCAGAAAACAAGCTTGCTCCCTCCTCAATGTGACATCCCTTCAAATATTTGAACAGGGCTATCATATCACCTCTTAACCTTCTCTTCTCCAGGCTAAACATCCCCAGTTCCCTAAGTCGTTCCTCATAAGGCACAGTTTCCAGACCCTTCACCATCTTAGTCACCCTCCTTTGGACACACTCCACTTTCTCCACATCCTTTTTGAATTGTGGTGCCCAGAACTGGACACAGTATTCCAAGTGGGGCCTGACCAAAGCAGAATAGAGTGGCACTATTACTTCCCTGGATCTAGACACTATACTTCTATTGATGCAGTCTAAAATTGCATTGGCCTTTTTAGCTGCCACATTGCACTGTTGACTCATGTTCAACTTATTGTCTACTTGGACTCCTAGGTCTCTTTCGCACATAGTTTCATTCAGCCAGGTGTCCCCCATCCTATATCTGTGCGTTTCATTTTTCTGCCCTAAGTGCAGTACCTTACATTTCTCTGTGTTGAATTTCATTTTGTTAACTTTGGCTCAGTTTTCTAGTCTATTCAGGTCATTTTGAATTTTGATCCTGTCTTCTCTGGTATTAGCGATTCCTCCTAGTTTAGTGTCATCTGCAAATTTTCTAAGAAATGCTATGAGTGAAATGGCAAAGCAGCATCTCCCACAGGCAGGCCCCTGAAGCAAGCAAGAAGACCCTGCTACCAGGTCTGGATAAAATTTTTTGCCACCATGAGTAACTACAACACACTATCTGATCAAACTGCGATTTGAAGGAATGTAGGGACAGCACATTGACCATACATTGCTTAGTAAGACTGCTTGGATTGCTTCTGTAGTGAGATTCCCCTTGTGCATAAAGTTTGCATAAGCTCTGTGCACTTATGCTTGCCTACAGAGAGTTAAGAAAAGTATACTATATGCATATCAGGTTGTGAACTTGGTAAAACTTTAAAAAATAGTAAATAAATTGCAACAAATACGTGGAAGTAAAGACATCAAAGACAGTATTTAGTTCTGGTGTGGGAAGGTTAAATGCAGATCTAAAGGCCACCTATGAAAGTTGTATGGTTTTACACAAATCCCTGACCAAAGAGAGTCTGAAGGCATAAACACTGGTCTACAAGCAATGCATGAATGGGAGAATATGTGGGAAATACATGGAATTCTACATATAAAGGAAGAATAGGGCATGAAGTGTAATTAAACCCCTAATCTTGCAGCCTAATGTAACTGCAATGAGAAATGAGAATCTGAAAGTATTCTGACATATTACAATTCTTAACAAAATGTGTTTACCAACTTGATTATTTCAAAATACAGTAATAAAAGAACTATGTTTTCATTCAGTTAATACAACTTTGTCTAACTCTAGTGCCCACCAGATGTGTTGAACTACAATCTTATCAACAGTAAAGCATGGAGGTTGGGGATAGTGGGAGCTGTAGTCCAACACATCTGAAACATACCATCCTCTCTGAAGGAGGTGGCTGTAAAGCCTCTCCTGAAGAAACCCTCTCTTGATCCCCTGGACAGAAATAGCTACAGACCAGTTTCCTTGCTGCCATTCTTAAGCAAGGTGATCGAGAGAGCAGCCGCCTCACAACTCCAAGCCGTCTTGGATGAAACGGATTTTCTTGATCCATTTCAAATCCGGGCGGGATATGGAGTTGAGACCTCCGCTTGAGCACTGACAGGGGTAGTATGACCCTGCTGGTGCTCTTGGACCTCTCAGTGGCCTTCGACACTACAGATCATGCCATCCTTCTGGCCCGGCTGAGAGAGATGGGTATCGGAGGCACTGCTTTGCAGTGGTTCCGTTCCTTTCTCTCTGGCAGGTCCCAAAGGGTGAGACTCGGGGACAGCTGTTCCTCTAAAATCGAGCTAAACTGTGGCATCCCTCAGGGCGCCATTCTGTCCCTGATGCTAGCAGGAGCACCTGCTATCAGCTTCGGCTGATACGCCAGCTGTGCCCTTTCCTGGATACGAAAGACCTGGAGACTGTGGTACATGCTCTAGTAACCTCACGTCTGGATTTCTGTAACGCGCTCTACATGGGGCTACCCTTGTGCCTAACCCGGAAACTTCAATTAGTTCAGAATATGGCAGCCAGGCTTATCACTGGAAGATCTAGAAGAGAGCATATAACACCAGTGCTCAAAGCTCTCCACTGGCTGCCCATTAGTTTCCGGGCACAGTACAAGGTGTTGGTACTAACCTTTAAAGCCCTGCATGGCTCAGGCCCATCCTACCTTAAGGCCACCTCTTCCCGTATGAACCGCCCCGCACACTTCGGTCCTCTGGGAGGAACCTACTGCAATAGATGAAAACTAGGTTGTCGCAGACCTCCCAGAGGGCCTTTTCAGCTACTGCCCCTAAGCTTTGGAACGGCCTGCCGGACGAGATGTGTCTCATTACATCACTGGCTAGTTTCAAAAAGGCTTTAAAGACGCATCTTTTCCGGCAGGCCTTTCCCTGAAGAAGAGAATAAATGGAGCACCTGCTCCCTGCTCTGAAAATATAAAAATAATTATTAACGATCTCTTCACTTAATATGCTGAATCGATCTAATGCGGCTTTGCACATGGATTGTTCATGAAAATGCACTTTGTTTTAATAACTGTTGACCAATTTTAATTGTGTTAATTTTAAACTGTCTAGATTTAATTCAGTTTTAAGGGGGGTGGTTGGGGTGGGATATGATTGTTGTTTTTACTCTGTATCTTTTTATTCTGCTGTACCCCGCTCCGAGTATTTTATTAGAGGAGCGGGCTATAAATAAACTTTATTATTATTATTATTATTATTATTATTATTATTTAACATTTATATGAAGCCACTGGGAGAGATCATTCGGAGGCATGGAGCTCAGTGTCATCAGTACGCTGATGACACTCAGACTATTTCTCCATGACAAGATCATCTGCTCAGACCTCAGATGGCATCTCCTCTCTCAATGACTGCCTGGCAGCGGTAATGGATTGAATGAGGGAAAACAGATTGAGGCTTAATCCAGACAAAACAGAGGTAATGATGGTCACTGGCCCAAAATCAGGTCTGGGAATACAACTCCCAGTCCTAGACAGAATCACACTCTCCTCGAAGGACCCTGTTCGCAGTCTGGGGGTACTTCTAGACTCGTCACTCCACATGACTAGTCAGGTGAATGCGACGGTCAGGAGTCCTGTTATCAGCTTTGGCTGATACGCCAGCTGCGCTCTTTCCTGGAGATGAGGGACCTGGAAACTGTGGTACATGCTTTGGTCACCTCATGTTTAGATTACTGCAATGCGCTCTACATGGGGCTGCCCTTGTGCCTAACCTGGAAACTTCAACTGGTTCAAAATATGGCAGCCAGATTAGTTACTGGCGCATCTAGGAGAGAGCACATAACACCTGTGCTGAAATCTCTCCACTGGCTGCCAATTAGATTCCGGGGACAGTACAAGGTACTGGTTTTGACTTTTAAAGCCCTTCATGGCTCAGGTCCATCTTATCTTAGGGACCGCCTCTCCCCATATGAGCCCCCTCGCACTCTTCGGTCCTCTGGGAGGAATTTGCTACAGCCTATGAAAACTAGGCTGGCACAGACCTCCCGGAGGGCCTTCTCTGCCATTGCTCCCAGGCTATGGAATGGCCTGCCAGATGAGATGCGCCTTATTACAACTCTGGACAGCTTTAAGAGAGCCACCAAGACGCATCTCTTCCGGCAGGTCTTCCCAGAAAACGATTACCTTTCTGTCATCTACTGTCCCTCCAGCCCCATTTACCAAGACACTGATACTCTTGAGGCCGCCCACTTACACAGTTTTTAGAGCTATTATTGTCTAATGTTTATCTTTAATGTTTCACTGTTTTAAATCTTATTCTTAGTTTAATCTATTTTTAAGGGGTGGGAGGGGAGACTGAAGTGTTATTTTAACTGTATGTATTTTTAAATGTACTTCGCCCCGATTGCTCACCCAGAGGGGCGGAATATAAATAAATATTTATTATTATTATTATTGGGGAAAAACTAATTAGTGAATTTGCTACTTCCATGTGGCACCTTCTCTTTGTTAATAATGGCATCCCTCCCAGTCGATATTGTTTCATCTTTAATAAGAACTCAGCTATGTTCCCTGCAGTTCTTTCCATGCCTCTCAGAGGAAAGAATTTCTATGTCAATTGTACTAAGCCTTCCTTTTCTTGGTCTTCATTTGTGTTATCTGATAACATCATTTTTATATCTAAAAATATAAATATAATGGGAAGTTATGCAGTCCTCCTTCCCATTTCTGAGTTCAGCAGGTTTAAAGAAAACATTCTCATGAAAGAGATCACTGATCCTCCAAAGCTTGTTTTTGCCCATTTCTCCTGCTAGTGATACAGACACTCTACAGAGAAAGAAGACAATGCTATTAAGCAATGCAACTGAACAATGGTTACATGACAGATAAACTTTCCCCTTTTATCCAGTTGTAGTAGAATAATAGTGCCGTTGAGTGTGTAGTGTGAATAGCCACCTGAAGCAAGCAGAAGACATACCCCACTGGTACCCAGTAAATGCAATCTTCAAGTAAATTTGTGTCATTCAAAGAGATTTCTTTTAGTCTCATTTTATTTTGAGATCAATCTTTTTCTTTCAGTTTTTAAAAATACAGTTGTCCCTTTTGATTTGCAGGGGATCTGTTCTGGACCCTCCCCCATGAATAGGGAACATTGCTAATATTGGAGCCCCATTGTAATCAACGGGGGCGCGCTCCTGTGCATGGCGCAGCACACACGCACCATTATGTCCCCCCCCCCCAGCCTTCTTTCCATGAAAAACTGAGGAACATGAACGGCAAGATCGTGAATCGGGAAAGACGACTGTATAGATAGAGGTTGTTCTTAAATGAGCTGCCCTGATTAGTACTGTTCTGGATTTACAAGACCAAGGGACTGCAAGTGGAGGTCTTTTAAAAAATATTTATATTAAAAACAGTTACATGTTTTAGAGTGTTTGCAGCATTAACTCTTCAAGATCCATTTGGAAACACTTCGAACACATGCCCACTGGCACCCAGATTATCAGAACAGCAGATTTCCAGGTAGAGTGTATCTATACTACACAGTTATACAGCTATTGCAGCTTCACAGTTTGTTTAGAATTCTTTCCTGGAGAGTTCTTGTGCTGTAGTTCAGGGGAATCCATTAGAGTTTTGTAGCAAAGAATTTTGAGTACCATACAAAACTGCAAATCCCACGTTCTCCTAGAATGGAGACATGGGAATTAAAAGTGGGATCAAGTTGCTATAATTGTGGGGTGTACAAACATTCTCAGGCTGCAGGTACACTGCAGAATTAAGGTGGTGTCAAACTCTGTTAATTCTACAGTGTGGCAGCAGACTTAGTTTCCCAGCACACTAACCCTGTATAGTTCATCAGTCCAGCAAAATTAAGTGGGCCACCACAGCATAAATGGTGCAACCTCAAGAACAAGTAAATAGTTTGCTTTTCCCCCTGCCCCTCTCCTCTACCCCATTCCCTGCGCAGTGCATATTCATGTTTGTTGTTGCTTGTGCCTTCAGATCATTTCCAACTTATGGTGACCCTAAGGCAACCCTATCATGGTTTTTTTGTGGCAAGATTTGCTTAGAGGGTGCTCACCTTTGCCTTCCTCTGAGCCTGAGAGACTGTGGCTTGCCCAAGGTTACCTAGTGGGTTTCCATGGCTGAGTGGGGATTTGAACCCTGGTCTCCAGAGTTGTAGTCCAGTGCTCAAACCATTATAGCATGCTATCTCTAATGCTCATGCTACCACACTCAATTAAACTATTTTCACTGCCAACATCCCCACTTTTCGTTTAAATTTCCCTTTAATTTCTCAAATCTTGTGGAAAAGGTCACTTGTTCTTTCTTTTTTATTGTCAGCTTCTATTTCTCTGCCTTTATTATTACAGTAGTTCTCCTTGTTCTTGCTTATGAGTCATTGAACAGTTGCATTCAGGATTGAGACTCTTTTGCTTCTCATCTGTTCTTAACTGCTTGAAGTGACTTCCCTACAGTAGTATTATAACCATTTCACAACCCCAGAAATCCTATCCCCAAATGAAGTAAAGTTGAATTCTGTAACTGTACTGCTCCTCCCTCATGTTCTTGCCTTTTGCCTGTTCCCTTATCTGTCATATTTTCAAAATTTAGACTGAAAATGTCTTGGGATGTGGAGCTACTATTTCTCTCCTATCACTTCACCCAGTAGCACACAGTGGTTCAGCTTAGGGGCCCATGCTTAGAAGCAAGAAGTAGCAATGGGGCCTTCCAAGTGATCACCCTCTAGTGCTCTATGAGGTCTTGTATTAAAGATTTTAAAAGAGTAGCTGTTATGGCTGCCCTTCTGTGTTGGCTGTGGTTCCTAAGAATACCCTGTCTCCCTGAAAATAAGACATCCCCATAAAATAAGACCTAGTAGAGGTTTTGCTGAAATGTAAATATAAGGCCTCCCCTGAAAGTAAGACCTAGCAAAGTTTTTGTATATAAATATATATACAGTATACACACACACATACACACACAGAGTATATACACAGTATATATATACAGTTCATTTTTTGTTCAACAATAAATGTAAATTCTTCTCCTAAATACATCTCCTAAAATAAGACCTAGCACATCTTTGGGAGCAAAAATTAATATAAGACACTGTCTTATTTTCGGGGAAACACAAGTATGTGGGGGCCAATGGTGACAACCTGTGTTTTGTGGTTCAGGAGACCATCCGCTCTCCAGATTGGCCTAGTTCCACTCCTGATAAAGAAGATGGTTAATCAAAAACACAGACATACATATCATCTGAACTTCTGCCAAACATATTTACACATTCTCTTACCCAACTCACAGTGGTGTCCTGTATAGCCACCTTTGCACAAGCAGAGGAAAGTGGCAATTCGATTCTTACACAAGCCCCCATTCAGACATGGCTGAGACAGGCATTCATCAATTTCTGTAAGAGATGGAGGAAAAGACAGACACCATCAATCTGCCATGGAAAAGTCTGAAAACAAGAGCCCTCTTCAGTCATTATTTGTGTTCACTCAAAAGACTACATATTACTACATCACTATATCCCCTCATATTTCTTGTCATGACAGATCCATAACTTCTGGATATGACACTGGTACCTTTTAGAAACAAGCACTCTCAATTTTTAGCCTTTTCATGACACCCAAATTTAGCTGCCAGAGAAGGCCATCCCATTATGTTTAATGGCAGTACTGGTCCTGATATGTCTGTTCAATTGCTCCCTCCCCCAAACACACAACATGGATTACCATTACACTGTGGAGGGTCACTCCAGGCACCTTGTGCTCTGCACACCCTAGGGTTGTTCTGAGGACTCAAAGCATATCCAAGATCACACTGATATTTGGCCAGAGAACCTATCTTAGTTGAGTTGAATGTCACATGAGCATGCTTCACCTCATTGGGCTTGCCGCAGTCTACCTCTAGATGAAAAAAGAGAGAGATGAATTATGAAGAGTTGTGGTGAACTGAATATATTATATTGTCTATGAGCTGCAAAGTAAGCAAAACTGATGTAACTAAGAACTATTTACTGATCAGTCCAGTGCAAAGGCCAAGGACCTATTTTCTCCACACAGCCCATAACATGAAGGTACACTCACTTTGGTGCAAATAACTTGTTGAATTGTCTTTGAAAAGTGATCTTGTTCCATTCTGCTTTGATTAGATCTTTGATCAAAAACTGTTGTTCCATCTCCTGAGATTAAGTGGTCCCACCAAAGCAGTTTACCTGTCTGTGCACATTTTTTTAAGGGACAGGTTTAAGGGACAAGCTGGAACACAAGCATTCACAAAGATGAGGAATGCTTTCCTCTTTTCAAGGAAAGAACAACTTTGTTGAAAGGTCCCAGTTGTGAGATCTAGTCTACCTCACAGGTACTAGTCCCACATGGATGTTTAAGACAGACTTTTCCTGAACAACAGTCTTGAAATCACCCTAAGAATGGCCTGTTTTTAAGAAGCTGCAAGCCTTGACACCTGCATTTAGGAGATACATCTTATGTGGTGGTTCACATTTTCTGAGTGCTAAGCAATTTTCCAATAATTAGGTTTTTTTGTATTTTTACCTGAATGGCCAGTGTTCTGTATTTTTACCTGCTTCACAGTGCCTTCCAGTGTAACCAGCTGGGCATATGCAGACATAGCTGTGGCCAAGATCTTCACAAGTGGCTCCATTTTCACATGGATGCAGGAGACAAGGAGAAGGAGCTGAGAAATAGACCCCACATCCACCATAGACAATTATTCCATTACGTATTTTAAACAGTTTCATTTAGAAATTTAAACAGAGATTACAAAAATACCTGAAAAATTATAAAAGCATAATCCCACTGTGGGCTATTTTAGGTTATCCGCATTTAGAAAAGTTATGCTCAGAGTATTCTGCTATTGTTGAACCCACACAATGGGGCAGTGATTCTGGTTGTTATCCAGGATAATTCTAGCTCAGAGGTATGTATTTCAAATCATGTCTTCCATCAGTTTTTTAAACCTCTACAATGGAAAGCAACCAAATGTTTAATACTGTAGCCTCAACTCTGGAAAGAAATCTTCAATCTCTTGCCAGAGTCTTTAGGACTAGACTGGAGGTAAAGAACCTGTGGACATCCAAATTCTGTTAAACTACAACTCCAATTATGTCTCCCTTACTGGGCAGTGTTAGGGGTTGATGGAAATTATATTGCAGCAGTATCTGGAGAGGCAAAGGTCTAAAAGATTAAAAGATTAAATCATTTGGGGGACCAATAAATGGAATCTTTCCCATTCCATACCTATCTCGCAGTGCCGTCCAGCATACCCTGGAAGGCAGTCACACTTGTATTTGCCAATGTAATGGAAGCAGGTGCCTCCATTTTGACAAGGCCCTGAGGCACAAGGATCAGGTTTACCTGGAAGATCAGAAGATGCAGTAAACAATCAAAAGACATTTCATACAATTCCAACTCAAACAATGCATGCAGATAATGGTACCTATCTCGCAGTGCTTTCCTGTAAACCGGTAGGGGCAAGTGCAGTGGTATTCACCATCTGATTCCTTACATGTCCCTCCATTGCGGCAAGGGCTGGAGCTGCACAGCTTTGGCCTTGCTGGGAATAGAAAAGAGTCAATACTTATTACAAGCCCTTTAAGACAAACCTCTCCTACCTTAGAACCAGACTGGAAGAGTGCTACTCACTGCTCCTTCAGTCCTTTCACCACTTAAACAGCTTCCTCACCCTTCATTGCTCAATGCAAAGAAACTAAGATAAAAGCAGGGCACTTTTTACATCACAAAAATGTAATTCATTGAATGAATTTGCTGTGATGCAATATATAGATTGCCTCTGGCTTGTTTCTTTTTGTGATTTTTTTTAAAAGGACAGTTTCTTGATCACTGGTTGTCATTCATGTCAGCCATATGGAAACTTCACATTCAGAGGTAGCAAACCACTGAATACTAGATTCTGATGACTTAGGGGCAGTGTTAGTTTCTGTATTAGTCAAGAAATGAGTTTGCTCTGGGCTTTAGCCTGACCTTTAGAGGAGCTTTCCAACGTGTCACACACTATCCCCAAAATATGTCCAGTACCTTGGATAGATCCTTTAAAGTTAAAATTAAAGCCTAGATTTACCCAATTACTGTCACCAGCCACCTCTGCTCAGAAGAAACTGCAAAGGAGGTCTATTGTCATCATGTTCTGTTGGTATGCTCTCTGGAAGCATCTGATAAGTTAGTGTAGAAAGAAAAATACTAGACCAGACAGTGATTTGATTTAAGTCATTTGGGTTCTTCTCATACAATCTGTCTTGCAGCAACCAGTACATATGCAGATCCAGAGTGCTTTACTTAGAAGCTGGTTTTAAAGTTCATTAGTCTATTTATGATGTAAATAAGGCAAAATTGTTTTATAAATGACTCATATAACATTATAATTTAAATGAATCACATAATATAATTTAAACATCTATAATTATGATAAAATATAATTATTTTGTTTTAGTATTGTAAAGTCTTTTGGTTTTATAAATACATCTTTGTTTTTGTTATCAGCCACCTTTGGGTCTAAAATCTGGAGAGAAATTGAGGAATAAGCAATAAACAAAATAAATAAAACAAATGATCTAGCCAATCTCCCACCACTTTGACTGGCCACAGAAGAAACCATTCCCCATTCACCCATGGGACAGAAAGATATTGCTTAAGGCAAATTAACTCTGCCTGAGCTAGGAGACAAATTTTCATGTGTATTAAAGAAATATCAAGTATGAACACACTGCTTTACCACCAAGAGCTGTCATATACCTTTCTCACAGTGCCTGCCAATGAAGCCTCGGGTACATTCACAAGTGTAGGAGTCTTCTTGAGCTTCACATGATCCACCGTTCAGGCAAGGCTCCGAGTCGCAGGGAGAGGGTGGCTCAGCTGCAAAAGCAGACATGGCCTCACATGGGCTGATGCTAAATGAAAACCCCACCTGCCCCATGGAAAGGAGCTCAATTAAATGACATGGGGGAAAATGGATACATATGTTTGAATTAAGAAACCCAGAGGTCCACAAGCCCACATATTTCATGGGACCATTTACTGCCCCATACCTGATGCTTTTGGCAAAATATGTTAAAAATACATTAATTCCTGTCTTACAAAGGGCCTAACTAAATGTGATACAGTCTTTTAAAATCACTAGCAAGGCAGAAGTGGAGTGGGTTGATTACTGGTGGGACAGCAACAGTTAGCAAAGCAGAGTTTAATCCTTTTTCTTCTCCTGTAATCTTGAAGAAAATCCCGCCTCCAAAACTGGTGTTTTTAGGGTAACCCTACACTAGTTTCTTCATTCTTTCTTCATTCTTCTGTTCTCACACTTCCTTGTCATATGCAACATCTTTCTTGCATTTACACCAAACATTCTATCAATAGCATCACACTTCCTGACTCTGAGTTTCATTGTCTTTTACTTTTATTGACACAGCATCATGTATCATGGGCTGAGAAATAGAAGTTGGCATTAATATGAGTTTCTCACCACCATGAGCTTCTTATCCAAAGCACATTCTGTTGTTTCTGGGCTTCCTGTCCTACTTACTGTGGTTAGTCCCATAATCCGTATGACACACACAAAGATAACTGCCTCCATATTCCATGCAGTAGCCTCCATCTGGGCACTGGGTGTTCATATTGCAAGGTGTAGCGGTCACTTCTGTGGTAGTGGGGAAAAGCACATATAGACATGGCAATGCCCTATCATAGAGCTCAGTGCCAAAGAAATAAGTTTTATAGAGATGAACAGTAATATGCACTAAATCAGACAAATTGTGGCCCTCCAAATTTATTGAAATGCAACTCATATAAATCTCTCATTGTTTACTATGTATGTTATGACTGAGGGGAGGCTGCATAACACCATCTGTGTCCCATGAGGTGATATCAAACCTCAATCTGACATTGTGTACTTAGGGGAAAAAAGTAAAAAATGAAAATGAAAACTGCAGTTGGCATTGATTGCATATTTGCAAGTTCTTGTGGACTTCAGCAGGAATCACTGTGCTACTGCTACTGCAGGCCTCTTCCTTTTCATGCATAAAGATGAATCTCCTTTGTTTATCTCAGTAAAGGGTGTACATTATTTATATAATTAACACTTAGCACTTGGTACATGTTTTATGTACCAACAGAACACTGTTCAATTTAATGCAAGGTTTAATTCAAACATTGCAAGTACACATGGAAGCTGGCATGAAAGCACTTCATCAGAGTGGCAATCCATGGCAATGCCCAGATGTTTATCATACTGTTCATCTCTGGTGAGTTTAACACAATTGCTATTGTTGGATTAGCTGTGAGAACTTCAGCAGGAATCACTGTGCTACTGCTATTGCAGTCTGAGTAATACCAGGAGAATGCCACTTCTTAGCGCGCAGTTATTAAAAGATTATTTTGGACCAGCAGCTGGCAATTTTACATGGAACTTCCATGCAGTTATATAATTGAACAAACTCTACTTATATCTCACTTTCCTTCCATCAGACAGCATACAAGGACATGTATAGGGTTTCCAGGTGGTCTCCCATACAGGTATTGATCAGAGCAATATTTGCTTAGCTTCTGCACCATTTGCCTCTAAATCATGTCCCTGGGAATGAAGTAACTTTATCAAGAATTAAAGGCTATTATTTGGAGGCTCTGAAACCATATCCTTTGTGCATCATGTCATTACTGAAAGAAATGCCACACTAAGTGCATAGTCCATTTCAGGGTTTCAGTCTAAAAAGCATAACTGAAAGTATTTGGGGCAGCAATTCAATAATGTCTTTCATCATGGCACTAGCAAAAATTATTTGTGGTGTTGGTAAGCAAAGCACTCTTCCTTATATTCCTTAGTGTTTGAACATCTGATAGTCAGTTATGTCAAGAAAGAAAGAATTTCAGAATCTGATCAATATGAAGTAATATGAGGATTAGTTGTTGATCTGTATGGATGATAGGAGCTCATGAGAGTGTTATGTAGCCCCAGATTTCTATAGGTTGCTATTTTAATTGCCATGGTTCCACCCTACAGTCCTAGAATTTGTAGTTCTGTGAAGTATTTACAACTGTCTGCCTGAGAACACTAATGCTATAGTGTAGGGGAGTGCACTACAGAATTTCAACTGCCTCATGGAACTTACAAATCCTAGGATTCTGAAGAACAGAGCCATGGCAAAGTGGTATCAAACTGCTATAACTGTGCAATGGTTCAAAAACAACTACATCTAGATGTACAGTTGCCCCTCCATTTTCGCAAGGATCTGTTCTGGATCCTCCCCATGAAAATAGAAATGTGCTTATATTCAAGCTTCATTGGCTTGAATGGCACAGCACCCCCCCCCCCCACTTTGTCTCCCTCCGTTTGCTGCCCGCAAACGAGTGAGGGACGCAGACTTCAAGCCCACGAAAATGGAAGGGTGGCTGTCATTCTAAGGGAATTGGAATAATCACTCAAGAAATGAGGGACTCTTTGTTATTGGAATATAATATCTCAATTTCTATCTGGGCCAGTAAAACATTGGAAATGTATTTTGCTACTGATCTAAAAAGTCATGTTGAGTATTTGTATAACTTGAGAAGAGCTATGAAATTCATGGGGTCACCATAAGTTGACAGGTGAATCGAAGGTATATCCATCTATCCATCCATCCATAGAAAAATGTTTTCCAAAGAAAAAATATTATGGGAATTGCCATTTTCTTTCTTTGAAAGAGACAGAGACTGGAGATAGACAATAATATGTAGAGAATTAAGTTGATTTGGGACAGACAATGCTTCACAAGATATACATGAGATTGTTTTTACATCCCAGTTTTGCATTTGACCTAACAAGTTGATAGATTTTAGGAACAATATGTAAAACTCACTTGCCATAAGCAAGAGTGGGATACGTGTACATATCTCATAAATGCAATCCCTCTTTCAAACAAACAATTTGAAAAAATGGTAATCAGTTGGGCTACCATTCACCAGTGCTTTACTAATCTTCAGAAGGTAGGTAGAAGATCCACCAACAACTTTTAAGAACACTACTAGGATCCCTTGCTTTCCTAACTGTGGAAGCTATTTTTAGAATTGAGATAACTCCCCACAGAGAACCTTAAAGTTAAATGTATATCAAGACACTCTCAAACAACTATAATGATCACCAGTAACACATGCAGGCTGAGATCCTATTGAACACATGCAATGTGAAAAGTCCCACCAGCATAGTTATGTGGCATCTTCCATTGCAGCCATTGCTCAGTGACTGCGAAAACAAAAACTCCTTGCCTTGAACAATTTAGTCCATAAGTGTTGAGCGCTCCAAGCTATTTGCAATATTGTCTGTTGTATGGGATCTTGACTCCCACTTATTACAAGTTCTTGTAACTCAGCAGTGAGCAAGTTCAGCCCTCCAGATGTTGTTGGACTGGAACTCACACCATTGACTATGCTGACTGCGGCTGATGGAAACTGAAATCCAACAACATGTGGAGGGTTGCACTTCTCCCACATGAAGTGGACACATGGTTGATGGTTGCTACTGTTGTTTGCGAGTCTTAAAGATTTACAGATTTACTGTGACTTGAGCTTTTGTGGCACTGTACTGTCTTCTTCAGACACACAAGAGAGGTTAAGAGAATATAACAAAAAGGTTCAGGTAGACCAGAAAAAACTTTATTCCTACCAAATTCACAAAGAAGACCAAAATATCCAGGTGAGCACTGGCATATAGTTACGTTTCCATCGAGACACTTTCCTCCATTTCGACACTCACAGTCCTCAGAGAGCTCTGCACAAAAAAAGGTAAAAAGAAGTGTGTAGGAAGACTAATTAGGCTCATCTGTCTCAGTAAAAGCTCCACTCCTGAGGCCTTCACCCCCACCTCCACCAATAACCAACACAGTGTTGTTCAAGCTGCTGTAGGGAGGGATCAGGATTAAGTTTGGCTACGAGTGCTGTGGTGACAGAATCTTTACTCCCATTTCTCATGACCTCAGATATTTACCTTAATTAACACCCAAGAGACTGCAAATTATAAACCAGCCGCTGCTCCCCACTGGAGTCATCAAGCTCCACCTATCAAAGGCTCCCTTGTGGCCATATCTGTGCTCCGTTCAGCAACTCTAATGAGCCTTGTTGTTTCTTTTAAAAGCAGTACTTCACACTCAACCCCCCCCTCTACAGAATGACATGAGCCAGTGTTTCCTAGCATGGGTAGGAAGAGTGCAAAAGGACTAAGAGGTGTGTGTGAGTAGGGTTGGAAATAGGGCGAACAAGAGATAAACCTACAGTGAGAAGATGGAGAAAACTGCAGCTTCCTTAGTAATGGAGATGGGGTCTTGCTTAGGAGAATCTGCTTTAAAGTATTACCTGGGCAGATGGGATGCATTAGCTCATTAAATGGTTGTAACAAAACAATGGAAACTGGAAAATCAGTGGGCATTCATTCTCTGTATATTCTGAGGAAGGATTTTTATATACAATAATCTGTATCACCCAAACAAGAACCTATAATAACATGGCTCTGCTTATTGTTGCCTAGTGGAGTTTGTTTGGATCTCTTATGGTGCCCACAGTTTAGAATGAGAATAGGCAGGCCCCCATTGTGTGTTGTTAACTCATTTGTTTGTCCTGTCATTTTTCTGATTATTTTCTTAATTTTTAACATTGCTCATTACTTTGATTCTTTAATAAATTGTTTTATTAGTTTTTTTTAAAAAATATTGATTTTAATGTATCTGTACATCACTTGTACTTTAAAAAATGCACTAATTTTTTTTCAAATGAAAGAACAATTATTTAAATAAATAATGACAAATTATAACAAAGTTTAAGAACCACTGTCCCACGCTTTGGAGTACAATTTATGCAACAGGAGCCTATACCATTGTATGGTAAGTAATTATCTTGTTACACATTGAGAATATCATGGTACTGGTAACAATCTTTCCATACACGCAAATAATGTTGTGTGTGATTACCATGTCAGAGTCACTGCATGCAAATAACCATACAAACCAAATTTCAGAGCTGAGCTACATCAAACCCCAAAACTGCTATAAGAAGTTGAGCATGAGCTGGAAATTTGCACAGTGTGAGAGGGAATTTATTCTCTTTCTCAGCCAAAGATTCTCTCTGAGTTTATGGGTGATGGTCAAAGATATGAGTACTTCATGCCTCTCAGAGTCAAAACCAGCTTAGGGGGAGCACTATTGTTATAAAATGAAACCCATCAGGATGGAAATGATGATCTCCCCAACTCCCATGTGAATTTTTAGAGTGGTCTCTTCCATTAAGAAGAGTAAGGCTCTTACCTCAGGTAGCAGTGCATGAAGAGTCATGAATAAAGGTCCTCCCATACAAAGAGGGCCCACCCCACTGCTCAAGACAGCCTTACTAACTGGTGTGTGGCTCTACAGAGTTAACTAGATCCCTAAAATCTAGTTCTGACAGAGCAAGGCATTGTGGATGAGTTACCTTGGGACCACTGTAGCCCTGGCAGGCTCCCAGACCACCTGCCCACAATGGCTTACTCTGAAGGAGCCCTCAGAACACGATAAGACAGAAAGCAGGGAGCATCATTTTTCCCTTTCAGGCTCTGGGAGAGCTCAAGCAGCTACTGTGAACTTTTTAACCAGCTTGTACCTTCCCACAGCTGCTCTGAATAGGACTATTGCCACACAAAACTCAAGGAAAAGATTTGCATGATTGAGAATTCATGTAGTTTGTTTTGCCCTTGGAATCTTCTACTTACTATCTCTGCAATCTGTGCCTGTGTATCCTTCAGCACACTCACATACGTAACCTTGGCTGGTTTCAAGGCAAGTGCCCTTATTCTGGCATGGATTGGAGATACACGCACTGGGCATTCTTGGCCCACCTACAAAATATTAGTGAAAGATTTTTGGCATAAGGAAAGAGGGAAAGAGCTATTTTTTTTAGCACAAACAAACAAGACTGACTGCACTTAATAAAGAGTCTTCAGATACATGAAAGTTAGGATAGGGTTCAATATACAGTTTTTCTTCTCTGTTGTGCCCAAGGTAATGGATGTAAATTGGATGTAAACAAAGGCATTGGGATACCACAAGAAACTGTATAACAAAACAGTGTTTGGAAAATACTGAAGATTTTTAAATAGAAGCTTTAAGAAATATGAAGCTGGATTCATTTGTGTGATCTTGATCCAAAATTGCCTGAATGGTTTCATGAAATTGCATTGAAAATGAGAATAAAGTTTTTCCAGCAACTTTCTGCTACAAAAGCTACTGTATATGGTAGGGCTGGGAACTGTGCAGCCCACCAAATCTTACTAAATTGCAACTCCCAACATTCCTCCCCATTTTCTATGTAGGCAAAGGTTGCTGGGACTTGCAGTCCAAGAACATCTCAACACATACTGTATGCTTTCCAGGACAGGCATAAATGATAAGGGACTCTGGGACCTCCATTGGACAGAGGTGATCATATAGACTTATTATTTTTCTCTCTGGGTTGCTGTAGGTTAAGGATTAAGGGATCAGTCTATTTGTGGTTCATGTCATTTTACATGTAGTCAGTTAAAAGTCCATTCTGCCTAGTTTCTGCATCAGTCTGTATTTTCTTTTTTAAAAAATACATGAAAATATCCATTTATTTTCATATGTATGCTCTCCTGACATGTGGATTTTTACCATCTGCTATTCCAACGCACACATTTCTGTATCCAGTTTTTGAGCCAAGAATGGCATTGCAAAATTCAGAAGTGGGAGCAATCCAAAGGATAACCATATTCCAGAGCCACAAACATATTATTCTGGGAAATGTGAATGAAGTCAACTGGCTTCATGATGGGGACCAAATGAAATTTCTGCATACATAGCTGTGTTGTTGTTCTGCTTACCATATTGACAGTTGTTCCCATAGTAGCCTGGAGAGCATGTGCAGATGTAGCGCCCAGGGCGAATATAGTTGCATGTCTGCCGGTTCCTGCAATTCTTGCCCTCACAGGCTGTAGGATCTAAAGCAAGAACAGTCGGGAGCCTCAGTAGAGCCCAATGCAGCTAAATAGTTAGATACAAAAGGTACAGGGCTGGGCCTATATAGGAAGTCTGAAAGCATTATGAGAGGAAAGAGAGACAGAGAGTGTAGCTATGTGAGGAGGAAAATGCTGCCATGCAGTTATGAAATCAAGGCACCTGTTTCACAGCGCTGTCCTGTGAATGGCACCACGCACACACAAGTGAAATTGTCCACCAGGTCTATACATCGCCCACCATTCAGGCACGGGTTGGACTCACATTCATTTATTTCTGTAAAGCAAATAACAAAAAGATCAACTCTGAAAAAAGCTTGTAAAGCGGATAAAACTCATTATTTAGGCACATTTTAAAAGTCGTCATTCCCAAGTGTTGAGCTACATGCTTAGACAAAAGGAAATACTTTTTGTACAAAGCATGTTAAATTATGGAATTTATTACCCCAAGATATAGTGAAAGCCACTGACCTGAAACTTTATAAGGTGGCTAGATAAACTCTGCAGCAATTAGTCACAGTGACTATATATTGACCTGGATTCAAAAGTGGCATCATGTTTGTGCTACTCCCAGTTGCACAAGAAGACCTCTGATATTTTGTAATGCAAGCAGTTCTCACTGTTGTCCCATAATATTTGTCAGGTAATACAGGCAGCCAACATGGCATAGTGGTTTGAGCATTGGACTAGGACTCTAGAAACCAGGGTTCAAATCCCAGCTTGGCTATGAAAACTCAATTGCTGACTTTAGGCAAGTCAGAGACTTCATAGGGAGACAAAGGCAAACCTTCTCTGAACAAATCTTGCCAAGAAAACCCCACAATAGGCTTGCCTTAGGGTTACCATAAGTTGGAAATGACTTGAAGGCACACAAAAACAATAAAGTACAGATTAGGCCAGTTTATATGCTAGTCACTCAAGCACAGTTACATCCACTCCCACAAGCCAGGATGGAACTGATTGGTCCATGTGGGGTGACAGAAACTTCCCATGGACTATACAGGCACACTGGGTGCCACAACTTCTGCCATGCTGTTGATACCTGGATGTATTATTCCTACCTCTCTAAAGCCAAGCCTCACCAATCTGTGTAAATACATTGTTGGGGCTTTCTACTCTACTAGTTCATACATTGGATTTCAGGCCTGCCATATCAGAGGTGATGCCAATGCCAGTTGCTGAGGAATGTGACTGGGAGGCTGCTGTTTACACCCATGTTGTTGGTATGTTGATTTCTCGTTTGTTTGGCCAGTATGGGACCAGAATGATGGACTGGCATTAAATCGGATCTAGGAAAAATATGAATCACCAACATGGAGCTTCCACAAGTATGGGCTAAATATTACCCGATATGCACAAATATAGACATGTATTGGACTTCTGGATTGTGATGATATACACCACCTGCTAACAGCAACATGTACTAACAGAATCACATTGCCTTGCCTTGAAATATCTTCCAGTTCTGATTTTGGCCCACATTACTAATGATCTTCATACATATGCTCACTGATTGCTTACCTATCTCACAATCTTCTCCAGTATAACCTGGCTGACAAAGGCACACAGCTGTTCTGTTTGTGACCTGACATTCTCCACCATTATGGCATTCTTTGGCTTCACATGGAGACTCCTCTACAATATTTCAGGAAGGAAGGAAGATTAAATTAGGACAAAAAGACATTGCTATTCTGTTGACATAAGCAAACATGCTGTATGGTACTTGCAAGCTGCTACATGGGTCCTTCAGATAAGAGATATACATTATCCTTTTTCCAGTCTCTCAACATGCATATCACTCCAGATGCCAGAAATAACTATATATCTTTTCTGTAACACCAAAAGGGACACAGGGATGGGAAGACAGTGTCTGAAAAATGGAAGAATATGGGAATTATGATTGCTCAAAGCCTACCTAGTTGAAGTGCCTTTTGTGGGCACATGCTTTCATTCCAACACTGCAGCAGAAAATGAAATGGAAAGAAGTCAAGTTTTAATTAACTACCACCAGTTACTAGTTTGTCATAGGTCCTCTTAAAGGCTGAAATAGGTCTTGCAAGGCTGGAAAAAACACAGTCAAATTTCTGAAACCAAATATATTTGAATATTTATTTTTATATTTTGGTAATAGGCTGGAAGTGATGATGGATGCAACAGAGACATACTCCCCTTTTATTGATCACACATATGCAAAATGTATGAGTAGCACACCCTGTCACCCAGTGCACATAATAGCTACAGCAAATAGCACATGATGGGGGGGGGTGTTGTTGTATGGTTCTGACTATTGAACAGGTGAATGAAACATTGGCTTTACTTAAATTTTCCTCTAGGAAAATTTTTTTTTGGTTATGGAATGGACAAAGCGAGCAGAAGGCCCTAAACAGGACATTGTGCCTGGATGTTTTGCCAGCAGAGTTATTCAGGAATACTCTATTCAGTCACAAATATAGTTCCTTTTCAAAAATCTGATCTCTCCTACCTCACCTCCTTTTTCCAGCGTTACTTCCATTCATACTAAAATTTGTATCTTGGCACGGACTCTAGATTTATTATCTCTCTTTTTCTGTGGATTGTGCATTCCTACCTGTCTTGCCCCATTGCACCCTACTCCCTGATAAGAGTCTGTAGTCCTGGGATGACTGTCTGGGAGGGGCACTTGCTGGAGAATGACTGAGTAGCATCACCAGCACCATGAGTACAACCTATGTATGGCTCCAAAAAGGACTGACAATCTTGAAGAGATGGAGAAGGAAATAAGAGAGAAGGCACAGATGAGAGATGAGAGGAATAGTTCCATGAGTGGGAGGAATCGGTGCAATCCAGTCTTGGCAGGGAAATTGTTAAGAATCCTACTTTGCCTTCATTGAACAGATATCTATTTCTCTTTTTGCCTTAAGGTTTAGTCTTTAGTTTTAAGCTGTTGGGCTAGATTATGCTGTGTTTCAGTTTGTTTTGCTTTATCACATAATTATTTTCTGGTTATTTGTAATTGTTTCTTTTTTGGGGGGGGGATTAATATATTAATTGTTGCTCATTTGATATACTGAGCAAATTACTGTGACATGAGAAGCCAGGGATCCATGGGAACTCTGACTTGTTCTGAACAACTACTGTGCTGGAGTATGTTGCTCAGCTACTGTCAGTGCCCTGAAAGTCCCCCTCACTAACAGACAGCTCAGGAACCAAACTGCAGGGTGAAGCTCTGTGGTTTATTTATTTAAGTATTTGTTTTAACTGATGTAAGCTGCCTTGGGTCTCATGTTGGGAGAAAGGTGGGATAAAAATAAAATAGCTTGCTCATAGCCCTCCCTATCATCTGAACTAAGACCAGAGACAGAAAATTCAGGCCAATGACTAACAAATTCATTTTTTTCCTCCTGTTTGCCTAATGAAGAAGCCAGTGTGACTTTGAAAGCTTGCAACATTCAGTTGTGCATTTTGGCTGGCCCAATAAAGGTATTGTTGTTTGAATGTTATAGAAAATGAAATAAAGTACAACACACCCCTCAGCATGCTAAGGCCAAAGCAACGCTTAAAATCATATTAAAATTTTTTGTTGTAAACAGACCTAAACATTTTTTAAAAAGATGAACCAGTTTTAATACACACACACACACACACAAAATATTTTTTTTTAAAAAAACCAAAGCCAATCCTGGCTTTAGGACCAAAGGCAAAACTAAATAGTTCAATTTTGACTTCTAGCTAGAAACTTAAGAGAAGCTGCTTTTGTGGCAAGAGGGGTGACTGAGCACAGTGCCACAGCAAGTTGCTGGCTTGTGACAAACCAGGATTCCCACAGATTTCTGGCTAGTCACGTCATGGGAATGGGATGGTTCTGAGTCTCTTTGGACACAACCTTGGTTAGAAGCAATATAATCCCGCCACCTTTCCACAGGTGATGATAGTATTTGTCACAAACAGCTAATATCTGCCATCTGAATCTTCTGCAGTAAGGTCTCCTACCCCTAGAACTTATTTAGGAATGGGTGTGATCACATGCTAGCCTCTCCATTTTCTGTGTTGACAGCAGGAGGGAGCTGCTGTTCAGGGGATCCAAGGGTGTCAAAGGCAAATTGCAAACACTTTAATGAACTGCATGGTGTAACATTTCCTGACCCAGAACATTTCAGTAGAATACTAGTAGGACACCCTTCCTAAAAGCAATTTCCCCATCTCAGTTTCACATGTAAAATAACTATCCTCTGCCTGTGGTCCTAGAAGGGAAGGTGCCACATTTCATACCATGGGTTGAGCAGGTCATGCATCTTCATTCCTCATCTCTAAACTAGAACCGTAATTTAGAGGTGCTGATGAAAGTAAACCTTTAAAATGACCGAAATCTACCCATAAGTTGACTTCTTTTATGTGCCCTTACACAATTCTCCTTACCAATTTCACATGTAGCTCCTTTAAATCCTGGTGGACACTGACAATTGAAGCTGTTGATCCCATCAATACAGGAGGCTCTGTTCCGACATGGATTAGAAGCGCACTCGTCCACATCTGCAAAAGGATAAGAAGGAAGCTGGAGAGTGGAGTGTGCTATACACTGAGCAAATGGCTCGTTTGGGAACCAGTTTGCTCTTCTGGGAAATTTCTTGGGCCCTTATTGATTTTCAAACATGGTGGGTGCTTTCCACTTCATCTGTTTAATGTGGAGGTGCCTTGTTTAAAGGCAAAAAATGAGAGGTCTTGCCACTATACCTGAAGCACTGGCAGCAGGGATGTGGAGTAGGATGGGTAAAAAAAAAAAACGACTAGGAAAGGGCTGCACATGAGGCCTATCATTACTTTAAATGTTTTTCAGCTACTGTGAGTTATATAGATCATTCTATGGCAACACTTTGAGTACTTCTATGGGGAAATATAGAATTGAAAACTATCTCCTCAGTGCCATCAAAGCTAATTCCCCCAGACTGGTAGGTTGCATTCATTGTGGTAGTAGTCACTACAATTCTTAAAGAAAGGACTACCATGTCCCCCCACTTCACCACATGCAAGAAAGTGACTAATTCTAGTGTACCAAAGTCAAGTAAAAGGAAGTACTCATGAACATTCAGATCTTCCAGAATGTGGAAGATAACAGGAAGGACAGTAAAAATAAATAAATAAATCATGCACATTTATGAACTGCATGATGTAACATTTCCTGACCTAGAACATTTCAGTAGAGTACTAGTAGGACACCCTTCCTAGAAGAAATTTCCCCATCTCAGTTTCACATGTAAAATAACTATCCGCTACCTGCGGTCCTAGTGGGGAAGACGCCACATTTCATACCATGGGTTGAGCAGGTCATGCATCTTCATTCCTCATCCCTAAACTAGAACTGCAATGTAGAGTTGCTGATGCAAGTAAACATCTATAATGACCTAAATCTACCCATAAGTTGACTTCTCTCTGTGTGGTGCCCTTACACAATGCTTCTCACCAATTTTACATGTAGTTCCTTTAAATCCTGGTGGGCACTGACAACTGAAGGTGTTGATCCCATCAATACAGGATGAGCACAGGAAGCAACTTTATATTTAACAAAACATCCAGCCTTCTTCAGAGCTTCCAGTTAACCATGACTCTGAGGGTCTCACAAGAGGTCATTCCTGGACCTTTTGACCAAGATCCTCAGAAGTGAAGATGCTAGAACTGACCTAGAACCTTCTGCACACAACAAAAGCACTCTACTACTTGACTAAGGCTCCTCTATACAAGACTACAAAAAAGTCAGGACAAAACTCACCAATATGACATCGTTTCCCAGTGAAGCCAGCCAGACAAGAGCAGGTGTAGGAGGGATTCCCCGTGATGCAGTCTTCAATACACTTTCCTCCATTTAGACAAGGGCGGAGTGTCAGGCAAACCGAAGCTGCAGAAAGAATTAGACCCACTCTTCAGTAGAGGATGGCAGGAACAGAGAACTCTTAAAATACATTGTAGCAACAGTGAAAATGAACTGCCACAACCATCTTTGTTCCTGTGGCCTTAAACCCATTTGGTCTAGAATTAAAATATTGGGCTTGTAGAAAAAAGTACTGCATTTGGTTTTAAACTATGCAATTCAACTTAGCCTGTCTGCATTTCAGCTGGGCTGAAATTTTGTAGCAAATGAAAAAAACAAAACAAAACTAGATTTCTTTTGAAAATAAGAAGTTTGTTGTAAATTTTAAAGCCCAGCTTAAAGGATCAAGACTCCCAGAACAGATGATGAAGGCTTCTGAGTTGCCAATATACAGCTGACACCTGGAAAGTAGATTGAGAAGGCACATTGTAACAGTCCTTCCCATTCTGCTGAAATATATTACAATTCCATATATATTGCAATTCCATATATAATAATATATATTATTTTAAATTATTTCAAAATTTTAAAGACAATTTTTTTGTCTTTAAGAAAACATTTCCTCTTTTATGACAAAGTGTAATTCATATCTTAGATAGGAGTTGAAGGCTTAGGGAAGCAAAGGCTTCAGTCCAAGTTTTCTCTCAGAGCCACCCAGCTGCATATAGATTTTAAAGTGAACTCCCAAAATACCCTTCTCCAAAACAAGATATTGTCCACATTGCAAAGCAGAACTCTGGGGGAAAATACTGTTTGAATCCAAGCTGTCAGCCAATTAAAGAGCTTTTTTCCTTTTTAATGAGTTAATAATATGCCTTTTAGATGAATGACTAGTTTGCTGAGCTTTTAAAATAAATTTGAGTATTATTAATCTCTCAACAAAGGTGCATTTGGAGATGGAATTTAAATAAATGTTATCATTTACAGTTGTTAAAAAAGTAATATTTCACATATACTCTTTCATCCCATATTATGGTAAGACACAAGAACCGAAAATGCTGCAAAAACAAAACATTTAAGCTTAACTCAATTAAAATGTAACTAACTGAATTAAAATATGCCCTTATCAGTTAAAAGTAGGCTACAGTCCTATACACACACACATATAAATAAGTTCCCACAGATCTTGGTGGGGTTTATTCTGAGTAAATGTGCACAGGATTGTGCTGTTGTTCTCCACAATCAGTTAACTTAATTCAACTGATTACTCTACTGTTAAGGTTGCAGCCTTATGCCTTAAGGCTCTTTTTTAAAGCAAAAATACTGTGAATCCCATTCATCTCAATGTGTTCCATGGGTATTTTATTTTAACTTGTTTCAGGGTGCATGTACACAGTAGAAATACTTTAGTTTGACACCACTTTAACTGTCATGGCTCCATCCTACAGAATCTTTTATAGGAGGCAGGGATTTTTAGTTTTGTAAGGCACCAACGCTCTTTGGCAGAGAAGGCCAAAGACCTTGTAAAACTCCAGGATTCTATGAGATGGAGCTACAGCACTTAAAGTGTGCCAAACTGCATTATTTCTACAGTACAGATGCACCCTTATTTTCAGTTTGTTTCTAAAGATCCCACAACTAGTAGTGGCAGAAGAGACCACAGGTAGAGACTCTCTACTCAGCAGCATAGACATCCCCTCCACACAATTTGTAGCTTACATACTGATTCTGCACCCATGTGTTCCCTGTCCCCCTCTCTCCATTCTTCTCACAGTATAGTCATGCACAGGAGCCAAGAGTTCAGAGGTTCTATTGTCACACCCAAACTACACCCGTTGTATAGGCTGCTGCCTTGCACAGGCACTGTGATTTTCACAGGGACAAAGAGAACGGCTGGAAGAATTGGTTTGGTAAAATAAACCTAACTGCTGTCCTCTTACTTGTGTTGTTGCAGCCCCCCACTTGCACCTGGGCATCATCGATTCTGAACACCCAGCGCCCGGGGATACCCACATTTGTCGTCATCTCCACGTCGACAATGTCATCAGTACGGGATCCAGGGATGTTAAAATATCGTTTTCCATCACCGGCATTGAAACCTGCCTAGGAAGACAAGGGCAGAGAGTGAAACCTCTCGCTGGGGAAAAAGCAGGGCAGTTGTAAGAAAAAGCAAGGGACTTCTTTCTTCCACCATGCCCCAGTGCCCTGCAGAGGAATGGACTGCAAGAACATAAGCAATGGAAGCATCAGATTTCACCCACACTAGGCTTAAGGCTGATTAATGCCATCACTTCCCTCTTTGAAGGGCTAGTACTTAGGACATGAGATAATGCAACCTCCCTCACTACTGCTCTTCCAGTCCCTGTCTGGGGTAGCAGATTTCACAATGGAGAGTAAGAGGGCCCTATTTTGCTCTTTTGGAGCCTCTGCCCAGATGGATTCATTCCAGGCTCTGGATAGCTTTTCCCACTCGTTCTCTACTAGTCAGGGTCTGTAGACATATGATGCAGCAAATGTTCAGGTTCTGTAAAGTTATTTTTAGGGACTTCAATTCAATCCCCATGCTAGCTGGCAGGAAGGCATGTGAGCTGCAGCCTAAAAAAGTAACTTTGCCATCTAGATGGCAAAGAAGAATCAGATATAGTGGGCCCCCTCCCATCTGCGGGGCTTTGGTTTCAGGACCTCTTGTGGACGGGAAAACTGTGGTAACTCAAGCCCACATTAGCCTATGGGTGGCAATGTGCATGCCCCCACATCAGCACACTTGTGGGTGTGTACTGTCACTGGGCAATGTGGGGTGGAGTGAGGCAATCCATGGGAGCTCCAATTTGCAGATGGCTAGCCTGTTGATACAGTGGCTCACTGTATACACCATCTTGATTTCCACAGGAAAAAAAGGGATACAAATGTAATAAACACAATTTGATTGCATTTTCTTCAAGCAGCCTTGTAAAATAGTCATCTGCTGGGCCATTTGTAATATCTTTGTTATCCCACAATGAAGCATTAGAGAACTTGGTTCTTTATTCTTACTAGGCCACAAATGACTAGTGTTAGCTGACAGCTCATGAATGCATTCATGGACACTAACTTCTGAAGACGTATCTGCAAAGCTGCTTTGGGACACTTATTCCCCTCTAGGACCCCTGTTTCAGCTGCTGTAGATATACAAGCAAAAACTGAGCAGTCTTGTATCCTAGAAGGAATGCCATAGTGTTTTGCATGACATCTGTGATTGAAGACCTTGGCTATGACCCATGCTGAACTATCAGCATTAAAAGAAAAAAAGGAGGGAGGAAAGGGAAGGAGGGAGATCAGATGGTCTACTTTATTGCAACCCTTCTCTGAAATGGCTCTTGGCACTGCAACGCCTCAGCAGCAATCCCCGCAATATCCATGACTCACTTTCTGGAAAGCACACAGAAATGCTGAGCCTATTTTCATCCCCATTCACCCGCACAGGGTAAATCCAAGAAAATCTTGGACTCTCCCTCACTCCTTTCCGCGAAACGAGTACAGCTCTGCTAAGCTCCAGCCAAGCAGCAGCAGCCTTTGCCATGCTGATCCACGAGATGCTCGTGCCGAGCCACTCCACCGCCTTGTGAGTTGCAGCAGCACGTTCTCACAAAAAACTTGGTCATAAGCAGATGCCTGGTGAAAAACTTTTCAACTTCCTCTCTCTTCCCCCCCCCCCCCTTTTGGCTGGACTAGGGCAGGGTGTTCCTGAAGTACTGTACAGTATCCAAAACGTGTGGTTACTGCTCTGTTTACAGTCATAAAAGTCTGCACTTCTGAATTTCTGGGACTGAAAATGTGTCTATTTCCTTTACACCTGCAATTTCCTGCTTACTGGAGACACTCAGATGAGAGGCGGCAGGCAGCCAGGCACAGATCAATTAGTGGTAAATTCACACATCCGAACAGCCACCGGTTAAAAGAAAGAAAACAACCCATCAGGATGAAAGAGAAAATACCAAAGGAAAGCTGTACTTGTTGCAGTCACTGCTGGTTGGCTCTCTTTAAAAGGTCTGAGGTTATAAAGGGAAGGACCTGGGAAGCATCATGCAATGTAAAGAGCCCGAAGTTCCACTATAACAAAGCTCCTATGGGTCTTTTGCTCTGAAGAGACAGAACTACAGGGCCAATGTTTAAGATGGTGCTGAGGGAAGGTCATATTATTTTGGAATCCTGACAAGAATTAATAACAATAATAATAAAAATAAAAGATTACTGTTGGGAAGAAGGTGTGTCATGTATTAGAAAGAAGACTTGCTTGCAAGGTGTGACCATGGAGTCTACCTGGGCCGCAATGCCTCCCAGGCCTGCTGAGTCTCCCCCGCTGCTGGCATGCATGCCAGTGGTCCAGGTGATGGACTCATAGTTGAAGATAGTGAAGGAAAGCATGCCATCTGTGATGAGAACAATCTGGAAGGTATTTACCTAAAAGGAAAACAGAAATGAAAAGAAGAACATGTATACCAAAAGCCAAAAGGAATGCCACAATGAAGTACAGAACAGGTTATTAGAGCAAAATTATTCTTTCTAGAACTCTTGGATCAAGATTTTCTTCTCCCTTGTTGAGCTCTCAGGATCTGCCTTCTAAAGAGTTCAGATAGCAAACAGACAGAAATCTGACATAGAATTTTAAACAAGGGTATTGATTTCTGAAAAGGGGATCCTGGCATTTAACAGTTGAACTATCTTGTCTGTTTTTGATGCTTCTTGTTGCCTGGCTTCTTTTATCTGCTATTATAGTTTTTTAGTTAAGACTTTCATAATTTCTCAAACCATGGGGTATATATTACTTGTTATTATTGAAACTGTTTTGTATTTTGTCTTCTGAATATTTAAACGAAGGAAATATGGAATATAAAAATAAATGGGGGCTGGATGGCCTTGTTAGAATCAAAGAATCATCGAGTTGGAAGAGACCACAAGGGCCATCCAGTCCAACTTCCTGCCATGCAGGATGACACAATCAAAGAACCCCTGATAGATGGCCATCCAGCTTCTCTTTAAAAACCTCCAAAGGTTTAGACCCCACCACACCCCAAGGTAGCTTTTTCCACTTTTGAACAGCTCTTGCCATTAGGTTCTTCGTAGTGTTTAGGTGTGCTCTCTTTCCCTGTGATTTGAATCTATTGCTTTGTATGCTAGTCCCTGGAGCAACTCAAAACAAGACTTTTCCATTTTCCACATGGCATTCATTCAAATATTTAAACAGGGCTATCATGTCCCCTCTTACTTTTGTCCTCTCCAGGCTGAACATACCCAACTCCCTAAGCTGCCTCTCATAGGACTGCCCTCCTCTAGATGTGTTCCAGCTTATTAATATTCTTCTTGAATGGTGGTGTCCTGAACTGGACATAGTATTCCAGGAGAGGTCTGACCAAAACAGAATAGAATGGTATTATAATATATTGATGCAGCCTAGAATCACATTGGCTTTTTTGACTGCTACATCACACCACTGACTCATGTTCAGCCTGTGGTCTGCTAAGACTCCTAGATCTCTTACATATGTACTATTGTCCAACCAAGCATTATCCATCCTATATGTGTATATTTTATTTTTTCTGCCTAAATTTTTTCTGCCTTACATTTCTGCCTGTTGAAATTCATTTCATAAGTTTGGGCCCAGCTTTCTAATCTGTTAAGGTCATTTTGAATTCTGATCCTGTTCTCTGAAGTATTAGCTTCCCTTCCAAATTGGATGTTATCTGTAAATTTGATAAGCATGCCCTCTATTCCATCATCCAAGTCACTGATAAAGATGTTGAACAGCACTGGGTCTGGGGCCGAACTCTGTGGACCCCTACTAGTCACTTCTCTCCAGGATGAAGAGGCGCCATTGGTAAGCATCCTTTGGGTCTGGTTGGAGTTCAGCAGCTCATTACACTTTATAGCACACCCTCCCTCATCTATAAAACATAAAATCAGATGTTTCCTAAGAGTAAAGCAACCTGGAATCCTCCAAATGTTTGTCCTACAACTCCCACAAGTTCTCAGTCATCTGCTAGGCTATGACTTGTGGTCGCTGTCATTCAATACATTCATGACACTGCATTGCTTAACTGTAAGTCCCTCTCATTTTGTACCCTTCATGAATGCCCTTGCCCAACCACTTACTGGAGACAGGGAATTTCCTCCAAAGAAGGTGACTTGGTACCATGTGGCTATGAATACCCACTGGGCAGAAAAGTCTGGGAATTCTGGAAAATACTGCCAGATGTCCTTAGTGGCTCGTTCCAAGATTGTCTGGTCTGTGGTTTCCCGGTAATACACTTCTCCTGCACGGCGATTATCTACATCAGCCCAGAAAGCTGCAACCACACGCCGGTCATTGGAGATAGGAAATGCTACTGGTGTAAACTGAGACACCTCTTTCAAAAAGGAGATGATTCCGTTGTTGTTTACCTAAGCAGAAGAAAAAAAAATAGACATGGTGAAAAATAAAGAAGGGCAACAACCCAGTGATGCAAAATAAATTAACCTCCTGTGCAAAGAGATGGAAGGCTGGTGTGCCCAAAAGTTGTTCTCTTCCATGCCTTCCATAGCTGATTATAAAGGATGTGAGACCACAGAGGAATCCAGGAAGAACTTACCTGGAAAGATAAATCTCATACTCATTTCATTTTAAACACACTTTATTTGAGAAAGTATGTGTTACACTTCCCTGCCTTTGAAGTGCAAGCATGCCATTCTCCTTGTGTGTAGATGAAAATCTGTGTGCCAAAAAATAGTCAGGAAGGGCTTCTCTCCTCAGACATTCCCCTTCCCAGTCTCTCTACTCTGCCACTTGCTCGTTGCATATGAGGGCTAGAAAGCTATAGCCCAGGGTCTGAGAAGGAAGGCAGAACAAGCCATGCCCTGTTCTCCTGTCGGAGATGGGCCAAAGGAAGGAGGAACAGCTGAGAAAACTGCAGAACTGATGAGAACAAACAGGGTGCAGTTCATTCAGGTCAGTCTCACCTCAAAAGGCAACAGAACTTAGAATTCACTTCTTTGCTTTAAAGCAGCAGAAACATTTCTTCTGAAGAGACTAGGAGATGAGGTAGTTTTAAGTTACCTCTTGTTCAAAGCAGGATTGCTGAGGTGCTAACCGGAGCAGCACAGCTGAAGTAAGAGTCATCTCCCTGCTTTAGAAGCAAAACCCTTACAAGTGGAGAAGTCTATTCTCTGAGGCATTTCTTTACACAGTATCTCCCCACTGATAAATTCCTGTTGGTCAATAGTGAATCCTTAGGCAAAAGCATGCTCAACACAGAAACAAGAGAAGTAGCAAGGTAATAATACATATTTATACCTCAAATACATTCCACATACAAAAGACTTCAGGTACAACTACACCTTTAGAGCATGGCACAGGTGTCCTCATTGGACAGGACACCTCAGAATGAAAGAGAGGATTGCTACTCAGGGCATAATGCACCTGCTGAATAGACTCCGTTCCATAGTAAAACATGTTAGTTTGAAGATGCTGTAAGATTGTTTGTTGTCCCTTCACTACATTAAAAGTTCCCCACATATAGAAAACTATCAAAGCAGGGAACAGGCTGAGACTGAAAGGTACTCTTTAATCTGACAAGCTTTCAACAACATTTTTTTCATGTGGGAAAGCATATAGTCATGCCATATCTTGCTTGCATTCTGATGCAATTCAAGAAAGGCTACATTATATGCTTTTTCTGGGTCCATAAGACTGGCGGACAGCACATGCACTGTCCCATATCTGACTACCATAATTGGGTTAGAAAAAAATTTCCCCACAGAATCATGCTAGAGTTTCCTGCTCCTATCTCCCCCATACCAGATAATCCACTTACATCACTTGGAGTAAGAGTGCATAGTCTCCTTCCCCATATGGCTTGTATTCTCTCAGAGTTGATTTTCTTGAAGCTGTATGCAGATACTGATCTGTTCATAAGACTGAAACATTGGAATGCAGTTACGTATCATAGAATCATAGCACTGGAGGACACAAAGGCCATCCAGTCCAATCCCTGCCATACAGGATTGTCAACTTGACGGCCTTACCATAAGGCATGATAGCCAAAACGTCTTTGTGAAAGATGTTATGCCACTCCAGCTGCTACACTGTCTCATTGGGCCTCCAAGCTTATGTGTGATGGCCTGAGTCTTTCATTTCCTCTCCTGTGACAATTGATATCTGACCTCACAGCAGGGGCTGGAGAGGATGCCCTTTTAACTTCTGTTAACTTCTGTTATTCAGTCCAACATTGCTGTTTTAAGTTTGCTTTTTTAATGTTTTGCAATTTAATGGTTTGAATAATAATCCAGTAATTTAAGCATAATATGATATCCATTAAAAAAAACCAGTCTCTTACATTGGCAACAACATTTCACAGAATCACAGAATCATAGAATTGGAAGAGACCACAAGGGCCATCCAGTCCAACCCCATTCTACCATGCAGGAACTCCAAATCAAAGCATCCCCGACAGATGGCCATCCAGCCTCTGTTTAAAGACCTCCAAGGAAGGAGACTCCATTATACTCTGAGGGAGTGTGTTCCACTGTCGAACAGCCCTTACTGTCAGGAAGTTCTTCCTAATGTTGAGGTGGAATCTCTTTTCCTGTAGCTTGCATCCATTGTTCCGTGTTCCAGTATCTGGAGCAGAAGAAAACAAGCCTGCTCTCTCTTCAATATGGCATCCCTTCAAATATTTAAATAGGGCTATCATATCACCTCTTAACCTTCTCTTCTCCAGGCTAAACATCCCCAGCTCCCTAAGTCGTTCCTCATAGGGCACAGTTTCCAGACCCTTCACCATCTTAGTTGCCCTCCTTTAGACATGCTCCAGTTTCTCCACATCCTTTTTGAATTGTGGTGCCCAGACAAGGACAAGGAACAAGTGGGCTCCTAAGTTAAACCACAAATTACATTCAGTTTGGGTACATTGCACTGCTAAGCATTCATTGATGACTCCCTCTCATCCTGCCACAGCATTTTCCAAAGCAGACAGGGTGTTAGTAAATGAACACCCATGTCTTGTATGCCAACATTTTTCTAATTGGAGCTTTGCTTACCACCAAAAGGAACATTTCACAAGATGGACCCAGCCCAAGTTAGTCCCCCCCTCCCACTGCACCCCATCAAGAAGCCCCCTTGGACATAGTGACTATTTTGTATTCCACGTGCACACAGAGATCACTCACTTCTCCGGAATGAAAAGAAACCACAAACCATCTGAACTCTGGCCTGTATAGAAAGCAGCAGGAAAAATTTTGCTGAGGAAAGAAGCTGAGGCCTTGTTTATAGATGGAATGTGGTCTGAGATGCAGGTGTGACATTGGGGGTGGGGGAAGAGGAGGCTGCTTCACCCTGGTGAGCAAACTCAGAACTCAAAAAATGCTTTATGTGTATGTGCGAGTGGCCAGTCCCAAGCTTGGAATCTCAGCAGAGCCTGAAAATCACATCATCACTGTGTAGCTGAGCAGAGCAACATGAGGTTAAGACCCAGTCGCTCTGTAGCTGCAAAACAGATGAAAGGCAGTTTAGCCCAGGCAATGCATGTATTCTACTTTGGAAAAAGTATTATTTATGGAAGGCCCTTTGCATGGAGACATACGCAGATAAGGGTCAATCCTAAACAGACAGTTCACACTTGGGTTTTATAGTGAAACAGTAACTGGACACTGCTGAACTTGGGAAGTGTTTTCCCCCCCACAGCATCACTTTCATTTGTCTCCAGTTTTAATTCCATTATTCTTTTCTCACCCATAGAATTTATTCATAACCACAATCACAGAACTGCTCTGTTTTGGGGGTTGGGTGGGGCGGTGGAGGTAGATGCAAATTATTAAAATATTTATATCCTGCCTTTTAGCTGAATGTCTCAGAGCACCATACAATAAAACCAATGTGACAAATGCAAAACAGTGGTGATAATAAGATGGATATTTAAAGGCTAAAAATATATGAAATACTTTGTGATCAGGTGACTATTGATGGATGTGCTCTGGTTGTGTGTTAGGGTGCAGTCACATGGAAACACTTCCAGAACACATCTCACTTGATTTTCCAGGTGCACAATACATTGCAAGTGCAATTCTGGCATTAACCCTTCCTTCCAAAAGACCTGGCAGGAAGGGGAGGCCCAATGGCAAGCAGGATATTATTAATTTTGCCTACTGACCAGAACTATTTTTTAAAAATCAAAAACACAAACTACTGTATATTGCAATAACCACCACCACCACCACCACCACCACCACCAAGTGTAGCAGGTCACAATGTAACTACCATGAAAGTAATGTCAAAACTAATAAATGAAAAGTTACAAATTTTAATAAAGAAAAAAAATACAATTAATATAGGCAAAGGAAACAAATATGTATGACTAGTAAGTGAAAGCAAAGGTACCTATAAGGTCTCCTAACATGCTCACACTTCCATTACACTATTTTAAATACAAAAGCTGTGTTAAAAGATACAGAATCAGAGACAAAATACTCTCAAAAGAAAACACAAAACAGGTATAACTATCAAGATTGTGATACAGAGACTATCTTGATGAAGAACCAGTAGTTAAAGAGATCTATGTTAATGGTCAGGTTTGCTGATGCCAAATTCATTAGGGTGATGAGAAGAAAAAGATATTGTAAAATGTCCCAGAAAGATCTCTCTAAAATGAAAGAATGGGCTTTGAAATAGTACATGATGCTGGGATAAAAAAAAATCCCACTTTACATATACATTGATGGGATGTGAGCTGGCAACCCCTGACCAAAAGATCTAGGGATCATAGTTGATATCAATATGAAAATATAATCCCTGTGTGTGGCTACTGTGTAAAAAAGAAAAGAAAAAGAAAAAAAGGCAAATTCCAAGTTGGGCATACTGGTAATTAGAAATAGAACAAGAAATCAAACTGGCAAAGTCATGTTGCCCTTACACATATTTGGAATACTCTGTACAGTTCTGGGCACTGCCCTTAAAAAGTATGTTGTAGAGATAGAAAGGGTGCAGAAAAGGGCAACCAAATTGACTAAAGAATGGAAACAAATAACCTATGAAGACAGATTGATATACTTGGGGCTACTTAAATTAGAAAAAGACAAATAAGAGGAAGCATAATAAAGATGTATATGATTATGTATTTTTCATACTCCTAGAAGTCAAGGGGATTTGATAAAACCTACTGAATATACTTGACTATAAGTCAACCTCATGTATAAATCAAGGGCAGATTTGGGGGGCAAAACTATGGATTTTGATATGACCCATGGATGAGGGTAAAACTTAAAGGGTTGTAACAATAGACATAAAGGACAAAGCAAAGGAAAATGATGTCAAAGAACTTACAAAACTCCAGCAGTGGTAATTTCTCATGTTCCCCCTAAAAGCTGGATGGATGAGGTAAATGGTGGCTGTGCAATGTGTGGGAAAGGCAACCAAGAGCAGGCTAGGCTGAGAAAATGTGTGGAAGGCAAAAAGGATGTAAAGACAAAGCAAAGAAAATAGCAATTACATTAGCAGTGATTACAGCTTTTAATTTTAGTGTGATAACTTTGCCCAATTTGAACCCGGAAAAGCTAGCAAATATATATAAGTGTCTTATCCAAATCCTTTGAAACTTGATTCCTGTTGGTGTTTCTTTGAAGAGAAGTGCCAAACTGAGGCATTCAAAAAGGTCAGAAGCGGTGTAGCAGTGGAGACAGTACAGGGGATTGGTGCTTCTTTTAGGTGCTTCTGGATGGTCTAAGCTCTTGCCTTTCGCCACAGTACTCAGGGAAGGGAATGGTTCCTTTTGTGATAAGAGTTTTGATCAAGTACAGTACTTACATTGATCCCATACATAAATCAACCCAGTTTTTCAGTTTTGTTTCTTTAACTAAAATGTTTAGGCATATACATAGCAATTGTGGGAGATTCAGGACAGATCAAAGTAAGTACACATAATGTAGGTAAAATGTGAAATTTACTGCCACAAGATATAGTGATGACTGACAGCTTGGATAGCTTTAAAATGGGATGGGATTAATTCATTGAGAATGGGTCCATCAATGGCTACTTGTCAGGATAACTATATTTGATCTTTAGTATGAGAGGCAATATACCGCTGTTTATCAGCTGCATGAGAGTACAAGATAGAGAGTGTAGTAACACTTAAATTCTGTTAATGGCTTCCCAAAACAACTGTGTGAAGAGAATACTGGACTAGATACTTCCTCAATCTAATCCATCATGGCTGTTCTTATGTTCTCAAATCAGGCTATAAAATAAAGACTCAAGATTTTTTTTGTGAAATTCTAAACGTTCTTTTAAAACTAACTAATTAAAAAAAAATCAAGACTATAGAAAAATACAACTTCTAAAGAAGCACAGTTTAAGAAAGAATGAAGGCCTCTTCCTGGTCTAGACAATGGGGCTTTCTAGATTGGCAGGAAAGTGTGACATGAAGTTGCCTTTTCCTTAATGCTTAGCAGCTGCACCACAATCTTTAGATGGAGCTGCGCTGTTCCACAGTTTTTAAAAAAGAAGCTGGGAAAACCAGCACCTTTTTAAAGGTGCTTCTTCTCCCCTAAAATGCAAAAAAAAAAAAAAAAAAAAAAAAAAAAAAAAGCTTTTTCATGGCACACTTTCTCTTTTTCTCATCTAAAGGCTAGAGTTTCATACAGCCATGAACACACTTCTTTTTGCCAATCTAGAAAGCCCCAATGAGCAGCAAAAGATGCTCTTGCCTCTCCTTTCTGAGAGCTGTCCCACAAATTCTAACTACAAATAAAAGAAAACCTGTAAACAGGTCAAAAAAGGAAGGAAAGGGATAGCCCTATTTTTTACTTCCTTGCTAATATAAAGTACAGTGGAACCTTCCTATCAGCAGTTTAGCGATTTATTGATTCACCTGCTTGTGGATTGGCAGGGCCCAGATTATTCAATGGTGACACATACACACAGATGCACATCCAGTGTTGCTCGGTGAATAATAAGGGGCACGATCATCCATGTGCTGTGAACTTTGCAGTTCTACCTTTGATATGTGGTTAGGGACATAACACAACAGATGTGATTGCAGGAACTGCGTTGGGCTTCTAACTCCAAATTGTATGGCATATTTAAGAAATGCACAGTGAAGAGCTACTTGCAGATACAAGCTAAATGTGAATAAGACACAAAAAGCATTAAAAATGTGTTCAGCCTCCCATAAGCTGGGGACAAATGGGAGTTTGTGGACAACTCCCCTCATCTCCAGCCATTTGCCACCGTGATTGGTGGTATTAATCCAAAGATATTTGCACACTAAGCAAAATTGCCCTGAGCATTCTCTCAAATTTGCAAAGTTATCCTTTTATAATTCAGATTTAGTTCTTAAGAGTGAACAAAAACCAGGTGATGTTTGCAGTGTGCTACAACTGTAGGGTGGAAACTTTTCAGGGAAAAAATAGTGGGGGGAGGGAGGGGCATTCAGCTTTTTAATTAATTTACCTTGGTGGTAATTTAGTATTATCGGATGCAGTCAGAAAGAATCCTTTTTTGACCCAATGAAAGAGAGCTGCTTAGGCAAAAGGTGAGAATGCCAATATCTCTTCTGGCACTCTGAATGGACATTATTGGGCAGATTTAGGACAACATCTTATGACCCAAACAAAAGCAGAATCCCATTAGAATTAATTCATCAGCCTGACCCTGTTCAATTTATAACTGGAAGCAAATTTTGCAATATTTAGATAGAATTCACGATGGATATGCGGGTGGAGGGTGAACAATGGGCAGGAATGTAGCTGAAGGAAGGAGATCTATTTACAAGGAAAGCAAAGTTTTTTAAAGCTCTTATTATTTCATATATTAAAGGTCTGTTTAAATGACCCCACAACGCCCTAGTGTGGCCTGGTTCCTTCACTCAAATGGAATTACTACCCATACCAGCTATGCATCGCTACATCTGGCAAATTAAACAACACAGCTTCAACAATGGGTGCACATGAAAACAATGTTATTTAACTGTAGTTACATTTTATACATTTAATATCCTAGTCAAAATGTTTTGATGGAAAGAGGTGCCACTGAAGTATTGCAGAAGAGAAAGTAGAAGTCTTTGGGATATTATAATTCCCCCAAGTCCTTCAGTCTATGGAACCAATGGACATTGCATTCTGGGAGTTATAATTATTTTTTATAAAATTGTCCACACTTTGGGACAAAGTGGGATGATCCTAATAGAATTTAGCTCCCGAAAGTTTTTGCTGAAGGCATGTTAAAGTTAGTAACATACTAACAGTCTGTTAGTAACATGCAACACTCTGGGCATGTATCTACATGATATCAGCATGGTATGTACAGCACTGTGTAAATTTACAGCGCTATATAAATAAAGGTTAATAAATAAAGGTTAATTCTGGGAATTGTTTATGACAATTTGCAATGTTTTCAAGCTCTGGTTGGCTCTACCTATTCAGAATTCACTCAGTCCCTTGACTGACTTTGTTACTGCCTCACATTTCTCAGTACTGCTGTGTTTGAGGAAAGATTAAAGAAAAGGAGTTTCTTTGCAAAATTCCCTCATTTTGGGACCTCTCATGTGCTTATTCTAGAAAAGTAAGACACATGGCTGTATGATCTGACTCAGTACTCTCCTTTTATGCCCTAAGTAAAAAGAGTTTAGTCTAACATCTTTTTTTCATTCGATTTTCATATTAGTTTGGGATCCCAGGTCAAACGATCAGTATTAAACACCATCAAATGGCCACGTGTTATATACAGTCAAGAATGGTTTGTGTTAGTATCAGCTTCCACTTCTATGTCATCTTGTGTTCATCATCAGAGAGTGATAGGAATGAAAGTCCTAATTCTCCAACTCCAGGTATGCCTCAAGGTCCACCTGGTCCTATATTATGGCTGGTCATTTGCTTGATCTGGAGCTTTTTAGTAGAGTAGTAGGATAGTGATCTATGATGAGGAGATAGGTTGACTATTCCACTTCCTCTCTCTCTCTCTGTTGTATTTTGCTACATGGCTACCCCTGAATATGATTCATGGATGTAAAGATACCAAATTTTGCCACACCAGGGAAAACTTTTAGGAGGGAGCTAATGAACTGGAACTTAACTCTTTGAGATTTCTACATCCAATAAAGGCAGAACTCTTTCATTTGGACTACAATTGGCACATTTTACCTGTACAACACTAAAAGTTTTTCCAGATATAATAGTACAGAGACTTCTTGAAAAACTCAATGTTCTCTGCCTAGGAAAGGAGCAGTTAGTCTCACATGGGACAGAATTTGCCTGAATCTCAATGGAAGTTACTCTGCTGCTGCTAATGGATTTGGAAATTTATTGCCCTTTGTCCCCAATCCCCACATGGCCAGGTAGTGCTGGTTCTTACCTGTCTGCCACTGCTATGTCTGTGGAGTTTATACTGGGGCAAGGACTGCATTTGTAGTTTAGTGCGGATGCTTGCAGTGTGAATGTCAAGAATGCAAACACATGCATTCTCCATATAGCTCTGCCCTTTAATAGGAGAGCCATGGAAGTGGTTGGCATCATTTTGCAGTATATATTTGGCAAGGCATCATCCATGCATTTTGGTCTCCCATATACTTTAACGCCCTACATGGCTCGGGTCCATCCTATCTGAGGGACCGCCTCTTCCCATATGACCGCCCCCCCCCCGCACACTGGGAGGAATCTGCTACAGCCCATGAAGACCAGGCTGGTCCAGACCTCCCAGAGGGCCTTTTCAGCCGTCGCTCCCAAGCTGTGGAATGACCTGCCAGACGAGATGCGTCTTATTCTATCCCTTGAAGGCTTTAAAAAAACCCTAAAGATGCAGGCCTATCCAGAAGATGTTTAACACCTCCTGACTCCGAAATGCTGGTCTTGCTCGTTTCCACCTTCTCTCCAGCATTTCCACCCTATACAGTGGTCCCCCGGGTTACAAAAGTAATCCGTTCCGGATTACCTTTTGTAACCCGAAAATTTTCGTAACCTGGGGGAGAAGAAAGAGAAAAAAAAAGGTGTACTTACTGTGTAGTTAGGCAGGAGGGACCGGGAGGGCTCCGGGGAGGAAGCCGGCCCCGTGGAAGCCACGTCCGGCCTCCCTTCCAGGCAAGGCCGGCGCGTCCCGAAAGGCCTCCTCCGCTGCTTAGGCCTCGAGCCTTCGGGAGGAGGCCTGCGCCGGGTGGGACGAGCCTGGTGGAGGGGAAGGGACGAGCCTGGCGGAGGGGAAGGGAAGGCCCTGCACGGACCCGCCGGAAGCCGGATCGAGCCGTCCCTTCCCCTCCGCCGGCGGCCAGACCTCGATCCGGCTTCCGGCGGGTCCGCGTGGGGCCTTCCCTTCCTCTCCGCCGGCGGCCAGACCTCAATCCGGCTTCCGGCGGGTCCGCGCGGGGCCTTCCCTTCCTCTCCACCGGCGGCCAGACCTCGGAGAGGAAGGGAAGGCCCCGCGCGGACCCGCCGGAAGCCGGATCGAGGTCTGGCCGCCGGCGGAGGGGAAGGGACGGCCCCGATCTGGCTTCGGGCGGGTCTGCGCGGGGCCTTCCCTTCCTCTCCGCCGGCGGCCAGACCTCGGAGGGGAAGGGAAGGCCCCGCGCGGACCCGCCGGAAGCCGGATCGAGGTCTGGCCGCCGGCGGAGGGGAAGGGACGGCTCGATCCGGCTTCCGGCGGGTCCGTGCAGGGCCTTCCCTTCCCCTCCGCCAGGCTCGTCCCTTCCCCTCCGCCAGGCTCGTCCTGCCCGGCACAGGCCTCCTCCCAAAGGCTCGAGGCCTAAGCAGCGGAGGAGGCCTTTCGGGACGCGCCGGCCTTGCCTGGAAGGAAGGCCGGACGTGGCTTCCACGGGGCCGGCTTCCTCCCCGGAGCCCTCCCGGTCCCTCCTGCGTAACTACACAGTAAGTACACCTTTTTTTTCGTAACCCGGGGATACGTTCGTAAGCCGGGGCCATTTTTCTGGCCCCGGCTCTTTCGTATCCCGGGATTTTCGTTCCCCGGGGGATTCGTAACCCGGGGGACCACTGTATAGCTAAGATCACCGGGTCGGAACTTTTCGTTGCTGTTTTAGCTTATTTTTAATTGTTTAAATTAGCTATTTTAACTTTGCTCTGATTTAATCCTATTTTAAGGGGGGGGGAGCTGGGGAAGGGGATGGGATATTTTAACTTGTACAGTGGTCCCCCGGGTTACGAAGGTAATCTGTTCTGGATTACCTTTCATAACCCGGAAGCTTTCGTTTCCCGGGGGACCGCTTTTTTCAATGGACCGCGCGGCCATTTAAAGGGGCCGAGCGGCTTTTTTCGTTTCGTATCCCAGGGGATATTTCGTATCCCGGGGGATACATTGCCGGTCCGCCGCCTTTCGGATCCCGGGGTTTTCGTAACCCGGGGGATTTGTAAGGCGGGGGACCACTCTATTGTTTTTTAACCTTGTTGTAACCCGCCCTGATTGCTTGTTCAGAGGGGCAGGCTAGAAATAAAAATTATTATTATTTATATACTGTATAGACAAACCAGCTGAGAACAGTACCTGAACTTCTCTCCCTCAATCAAATGCATCTATGGGTCCACAAACTGGTAGGAAACTAGTTTCATGCACTCCATTCCAGACAAGCAAAGCAGCATTCCTTCCCAAAGACATTCTACATAAAATCTCAAAGTACCATACTTTTTGCAAGAATTCCAAGCAACCTTAGATAGAACATGCATAACCAGAAGCCAGGCCTGTCATCAAGCTCATATGATTTGCTCTTTGGAGAAAGGGGAGGAGTTCTCCAGATGTTCTGTCACGTTCTGGCAAAGTAAAAGCTTTGGAAGGAATTTGACTTTGGAGTCTTCTGGAAAACAGTAATTGGTACAGTTAGTGTTTTCCTAGTTCTGTAGTTCTCCTAAACACAATGGTTCAGCTATGTAGTAATCTGATAATATTTAATCAGTCCATCGCAGATTATTTCTTGATCAAATGTCAACCCTCCATACATAAAGGACTCACAGTCAAGAGCAGAATTTTTGTGTTCATGAAGACAGCCAAGAGAAGCTATGGCTTTGTATAAAACAGTAAGTGATATAGGGATACAGCTGAAATATTTTGACAAGCAGAAGTCAGGATACACAAAGTTAATATATGCTGTGTTATTATTTTGAGGCAATGTTCAATCCATAGAGACGATGTATGTGGCAACAGTGGCCATTTCTGCTCTCTACCACTTTGTGCCCTCCCTATATGGTGGACTACAACTCCTAGAAACCCTCAGACAGCAAAACTGTTGTAATCCAGCAGATTGAATGGGCACCAGTGGGGAAAGTCTGGCCTGTTCACATGATTCTATAATTTAAAAGCAATTATGATCAGGAAACAAATTTATATAGGTGAATGATCTCATCAACAGACAATTAAGGTTTTGTTCCATACAGTTCCAGAACTCTGGAACTGGGAAAAGATCATCTCAAAAAATAGAGGGAAAAAAAACGTTTCTAAAATTACCCCTTTTGATTTTTCTACCCAGATAGTTTCATATAAACATATTAATGACTAAGGTTCTTAAGACAGTTTTCATGTGTTGTGGTTTACTGTTGCATTGCTTCCCAGCCTGGGAAAAACCAAACCAAACTCTACTAAAAATGAAAATGAAAACCCTGCAAGTTGTGGACATTAGGGCTGCAGTTTACTCGAACATATTGCTGAAGAATTTGGTATAGCAACCCCTCAGGTCAGCATTCTGTATGAGGCAACCCCTTCTGTGTAAACACATGTTGAGTTATTGCCATGACTAAGGGGAATAAGATTACTGTTTCATAAATTCTTAGTAACCTTTTAATGTCCACATGGGAACATTCTTCCTATTATTAAAGCAATATGGGATGAAGCAGGGGCCAAGATTTTCTGAAAGAGCTGCCTAAAACGAGTTGGAATTTTCAAAGCAACCCAGGTTATTTTGATGCCAAGGGAATATCCATAGCATAAACAGGAGGTCATAGCAAACTGCCACTGCAAATCAAAGCATATTTACATGGATGTTAAGTACTGCTGATTCCAGTGGAGGTTTTTTCCCCCCCGAGAGAAGGCCAGCTCAAGACTTTTTGCCGTCAGAGGCAAAGGACAAGAGGATGCCTCTTCCTTCCACTCCACATACAGAAGAAGGCTGAGCTGGCAGCTGAACCTTATGTCAACACCAGCAATGACATAGAGTCCTACACCATCACAGGGCAGCAGGCCAGTTTAGAGAATGGAGGCCAATGTTGTATGGTGCTCTGTTTTTGAAGACTTGAAAAACCAAGTTGCTCAGGAGGAACAGGTGGATGGGTTGATATTGCTATCCCCCAGCATCTGCCATATGAGGTGGAAGCCTCACAGCCAGCCCTGCTCTTGCTTACTTAGACTTTCAAGAAAGTTCACTGAAAGTTCCAGAAATTCTGTGATTTTAGTTTGTCATTTAAACTATGCTTAGTTTTACACTGTAAAAGTGTTCTGACAAGCCCGGCACAATAAAGGAAGGGGACATGTATTTGTCCGTATGCAAGGGATGCAGTGACATCTCTGTAATCTTACCATATGCATATATTTCTTGCTGCTAGGTGAGTGCGCAAATCTTTTTGATGTGCATACATACAGGAACTTAAAAACATTTCTTTCATATATTACTCCTTCAGAGTAATCTCTTAATTTTTACAGTATGGAATTACAAACGAAGAACTGTGTCCTGCATAATGCCCCTCAGAAATAAGCTGCTATAAGTGGAATCCAGGATCACCCATGGAAAAACAACTAGGGATTGTCATTTAAAACAGCTATAGTCCAAAATAGTATCTTTAACAAACTCTACTATACTTATCGTAGGTAATACAAGATGCCATTGAAGTAGTACACCTGGATATATGGCAGTAATAAAGAGCCCAGTTTTCTGTGGGATGGAATTTTCATTTCCCATTGAGCCAGCAAGATACTCATATTCTAAGACAGGATATAGCCCACTGAACAGTGGGACTCAGCTGGAGATGCACAGTGGGTGCTCTTAACACTTATATTTTATTAGAACTGGCTGACCACTGGCCTAGAGTTTTATTTCCCACCTCATTCTTTAAGATGTGGCTTCCAGTTTATAAATTACTTTTTTTTTTAAATGGCTGCATCCAGGCTCTGTTTCAGAATGCACATTCAAATTAAATGCAGATGCCTTCAACGTATGTATGGGGTAAGCCAATATGAATCACAAGATTCACACTTTGCTGATATTCCAGGAAGGGGTTCATAGGCTTTCCCCCAAGAAGTACCCCGTTTCTGACAGTTGCCTTTTGCCAGAGTTCCAGAAAGCCACCTGTTGACTATATGTGTCACGGATCATGCATTGATGCAGAAACTGTTTTCGGAATCTATAAAAGAAACTAAACAGGAAAATGATAAACACAACATATGAAAGCAGAACAGTTAGGGTGGGAGGGGGGAATCTAAATTAAACCCAGAAACCTCAGAAAGGAAAAAACACTCCAAAGCCAAATAAAACCTAATCCCCAGAGAAGAGAACCAACAAGTAACACATATACACACTGATCATGACACCACCCATATATTCTCATGCAAGAAACACAATCCATCTTAGCAAAATGGCAGCTGGTGTTATTACTGAGTAATAGGCCTCTCCCATTTACAATTAAAAGTTTTCTCTTTATCTGGAAAAGTCACAGACCCTACAACTGAAAAAAAAAAAGAGCTTTACTTATTCCAGATGAGCTTTTGACATATCCCGGGCCATGCCTTTTAAAGATAAAAATAGAACATTCCCAAGCTTTATACAGTGGTGCAAGGAACAGCACAATCTTCTGGGTGAACCCTGCAGCTGATTAACACTCCCGGTGGGGTGGGGGAGGACAAGGCAAACAAAGAGTAAACATCAGTTTAACGTGCTGGGAAACATGTGGTGCCCTTCTCTGGTGGCTGACATTTAAGAAAAACACAAAAAAACACAGTTGTTTCACTAGCTCAAACAATTGGCAACACTGGATCTATGTGAAAAACACTACAGACTCTTATACAAGATTATAACAATTTTCTTTTAGGGGAAAAACACGAATTAATCTAGTGCTTGGTAATGCTGTGACTGCTACACCATCAAGACCAATGAATGTAGGGTGACAATACTCTGCTTTGACAAATGCATCTGCCAAAAAAAAAAAGTTAAGACTTTCAAATGCTATAAGATGCTGCAAAAATCTGTAATGGGACATCAACGTTTTTCTCTACAAATGCAATGCAATGTACATCTATTCAAGAAGTAAGTCTCCTTAATTTAGAAGGATTGCTTCCAAGCAGGGGTGGTGAATGGCCTTACTTCAGGTCGGATGCTGTAATTAAAGACTGATAAATTTTGATCTCTGGATGGTCTTAAGCAATTCCAAGAGCTTATGCCTAAATTCTGGAAAAGCAGGAAAGTTGTGTGCCTTCAATTGTTTCAAACTTATGGAGATCCTAAGGTGAACCAGAGATGCCTAAATACCCTAAAGGCACTGGATCCCACCTGATCTTGGAAGCTAAGCAGGGTGAGACTTAGCTAGTATTTGGATGGAAGATGCCCAACAATTATCAGGTGATATTTCAGAGGAAGGAACCAGCAAAACCATCTCTGACTACTCCTTACCTTAGAAAACCCTATGAAATTCACAGGGTTACCATAAGTCAACAGGCAACTTGAGGATGCACATGCATGCACACACATATACATGGCAAACCTATCATGGGACTTTCTTGGCAAGATTTGTTCAGAGAATGGTTTGCCTTTACCTCCCTCTGAGACTAAGAGTGTGTGACTTTCATAAAGATACCCAGTGGGTTTCCAAGGCCAAGGGGGGATTTGAATTCTGGTCTCCAGAGTCCTAGTCTAACACTCAAATTGCTGTGCCAAGCTTTTTATGTCCTACTTTACAGTCCTCTTTTTCAGATTTGAGGAACACATGGTTCTCCAGATGTTGTTGGATTCCACCTGCCATCATCCCTGGTGAGAGCTGGAATTCAGTAACATCTGGAGATCTACAGGCTGCCTACTCATACTTAATGTTAAGAGCTGTCAGAGGACAGTCCTTTATATGAAGGCAATCATTCCTCAAATCAGGCAAAGTCTATTTTAAAGATAACAGGAAGGCTGGGGGCCCCTGGAGTTGCTCATCTACAGTTAACTCCAGGACAGCCAACTCTACAAAGGCCACCCGTCACAGCCTTCTCCACTTGAGTGACATCATTGTATTACTATTTAAATTAAAGCAACTATTTCTGAATTTGCACTTCTACATTAACCCATGAAAATTCAACACAAACTGATGTCCTCTTTTAGACACATTCCACTTCTCTTCTGGGAGCGAAGGTGCCATTCTAGTCAGAAGCTTCACCCACCCCCCATATCTACAGCACAGTCCTTGCAGAACAGCTCTTTGCAGAAGGTGAGTGGTACCTTGTACTGTAGAAGGAATGCTGAAAAATCTTCAGACTTCCAGGAATTCTGGGCTACAGCTCTCACATTCCCCTACCATTGGGCATCCAGATGGGGCTCAGTTGATGGAATTACAGGCCAAAACATCTAGAGTTGCAAAGGTTTTCCAACCTTAGGGAAACCTTAGAGGATCTTGCTCAGAACTACAACACTAAAAAACAAGAGACTTCTAGAGTTTAGCACTGAAAATCTAAATTGCTACCACATGGGAGGCCAGGGTTGAGTACTTCTCCCATACTGAATCTGCATAATTTGAGGGATTCGACAAGCAGAATTTATAGGACAGTTTTGTTTATCTCAACAGTATATGTCAAAGAGTAGATAAGTCGTGCCAGGTAAATAGGTAGGCAGGCTTCCTTGCTTGCTCGCTTCCTTCCTTCCTAGAACACTAAACGCGAGGCTTTCTGGAGTTTAGCACTGAAAATCTAAATTTCTGCCACACTGGAGGTCAGGGTTGAGATGCTACTGCTCCCACACTCCATTCCCATCATTTGAGGGATCCAACAAGCAGAATTTACAGGAGGATTTGGTTTTTCTGAACAGTATATGTCAAATTGTAGATAAGTCATGCCAGGTAGGTGGATAGGTAGGCTTCTTTCTTTCTTTCTTTCTTTCTTTCTTTTCTTTTCTTTTCTTTTCTTTTCTTTCCCTCCCCCCTCTCCCCTAAACATCACAACACAGAATACAAACATTGGTCCCTCTGTGTAGAGGAGCCCTTTGGCTTCTTAACCACAACCCATTACTGCAAAGATGTCAGTCTTGCCGACTGGGAAGACCAAGCAAAATTTGCAACTCACTAATGTCCAAAGCTGGTGAGGAAAGCAAGCATTTGTACAGTTACTCCCATCTCAGCTGTCAGTGGAAACCAGAGCCCAGTATGCTAATGAAGCAAAAACCCCTTTAAAGTTACACCCCTCTCTTCCCGAAGGACCCATGCATCAAACTTTTTCCTTTTAGTGCATCCTGGCTCCCTCGGGTCATCCCCATGTGGTTGCTGCCAAATAAAACTTTGCTAAGGAGAACATATGCAATGCAGGCTGCAGGGGTCAATGCTGAAATCACACACTAATGGAAACTGAAGTTTAAACCTTCTGCTGTTAATACCTGTGGAAATGAGAGAAGTACATTTATCTCCTGAAGGAGGCGGAGGAGTTGCGGTATTGGTCAGTACCTCATAGTTCTACAATCTGCAGCATTACTCTTAATCCAATATTCAGGATATTCTTAGATATGAGTAGCTAGAGGCTGAAGACACAGACACAGAGTTATGTGAGTTTAGCTCCACAAACACTGAGAGGCTACTTGTCTCCTTTTCTGCCTACCTGGGGCACTTTCTTACTGGCAGCTTTGTCCCACAACAAGGGAGGTATGCATACTATATGAGAGAGAAATCCCTCTCTACTTTTGGAAACAAATAGTTACCAATGCTTTTCTTTGAGAGTGTGAGTGTTGGATTATGACTCTGGAGTCCAGGATTCGAATCCCCACTCAGCCATGGAACCCCACTGAGTGATCTAGGGCAATTCACACTCTCTCAGCCTCATAGGAAGGCAAAGGCAAATCTCTTCTGAACAAATCTTTCAAAGAAAAACCCGTGGCCTTACAGTCACCAAAGGGCAAAAACGATTTGAAAGCACACAACAACAGAAAGCTTTTAATATGCTAGAAGCAGCAACAAGAATAAAGAATTCTACAATAAGTTTGTAAAGGTCAATTAATCACTTAATCCATCACAGGTTATGTTGTTTTGGACCTGTCATTCAGCCTATGCTGGGGAAGATAACAAATAACAGTGAAAATGTATGCTATATATGAATGGAAGAAGCCGGCTATGCTTCAGAAATCCATAAGCTGGTATAGGGCTGGAAGATAATAAAATCTAAGCAGTTGCCTCAGAAGAATGGCCAAACTACATGTTATTTAAAGACAACAGAATTAACAGCTTGATCTCTTTTTTACTAAGAAGAAAGTACAGTGGTTAAGATGCTAACTCTGATTATTGCAACTCGGCAGTTTGAGACCCAAGCGCCGCATGACAGAGTGAGCTCCCATCACTAGTCCCAGCTTCTGTCAACTTAACATTTTGAAAGCATGTAAAAGTGCAAGTATATAAAGAGGTACCACTTTGGTGGGAAGGTAAGAGCGTTCTCTGCAGTCATGCTGGCCACATGACCACAGATTTGTCTTTGACAATGCTAGCCTCCTTGGCTTAGTAACGGAGATGAGCACCATCTCTTACAGTCGACCAAGTCTAGATAATCATTTCAAAGATGGTCTTCCCCATCAAATGAAACCTGGTCAGTTTCTCTCTCTCTTTCTCTCTGTTATGCAGTGAAACCAAGATCTACATGCAAAGCCTGTGTACTAACACTGACCTAGGGCCTTTCCCATAGTGCAAACTGTAGGACTAAGAGCAAAGAGTCAGTTTTTATTATTTATTTATTTATTTATTTATTTTTTGCCTGTGGTAGTATCACAGGTGTGGGCAACATTTGGATTAAAAACATTCATTTCCTCCACCATGTGGAAGCAAATATTGAAAAATGGCCCATATCCCCAACACACACTGGGAGAAAGGTGAGAAAACGAAGTTTGGGGTTGTTTTCTGCATGCATAATAATACTGGATTTGTTCCACAGTCTCTTTATGTGAGAGAGTAGAATTGCTCTGACAAGTTACTTTTTTGTACAATGACTCCCCATGATCATTCTTGGAGCTGTAGACCCCCCACCCCAGTTCTAGAAATAAGTCCATATCAACATCTGAGACTAGTCACACAGCCTTGGAGGCTAAGTTGCTGCTTTTTGGGGAGGATTTATGGGGTTCCAGCTCTTCTGGCAGCCTCTTCCCTGTACCAAAAGGAGGAAAGGCCTTGTTACACTAAGAAAAATCTATCCAGTACAGACTTTCTTTGCCTGACTCATCTTTGCCTTGTGCTTGGTGTTGCCTTTTACAACACTGCCAAAGGCAACCCACTAAAAGTCTGGCTCAATTACAAAGGATAGGAGCATTTTACAGCTACTCCATACGAACTGGAGTGGAGCCAGTGTGGTCTGGATGGGGGCAGGGGAGCGGCTGAACTATGCAAGAGGGATGTGAGATTATATTGATTTAACTCCTTTTAAAGAAAAAAAAACCTCACTTGACAACAAGCAATGAAAATGGGGGGGGGGAATAGTATACAACTAAGGCATGTTCTGTAAAACCATATGCTGGGCAGAATCTCAGGTGGATTATAAAATTATTACATAATGCTATTACAAGCTACAAAACTACACCCCAACACATTAGGGTAACAAAGGGAAGAATTAAAGTGGGAAGCAAAGAAATAAGATGAGAGATGTGAAGGGGTGGGATACATTTTAGCATTTCCAAGTTAAGGAGGTGCCAAATACAGACTCCACCAGAACTAGGGGCATGTGGGTGTATACGGGTGGTGGAGAAGTCCCTTTCCCACCTAGCACTATTCTGGGCACATGAAATCCTTCTTTAGTGACTGAAAATTAGAGAAAGCAACAGCAGATTCTCCAGCAGCTCATGGCTGAATTTTGATATCTGTAAAAAATAAATCTGATGTGTGCTAGGATTTAAAGATGCTTCTTAAAAGTCCAACTCTCAACCTGCCTCTGTGTTATTTAGTCCTACTATGATGAAGAGGAAAGATTTGTTTTATTGATTTTGCCTCTATGTTCTCCCTGATGTTATATGGACATCTATAACAAAATTGTAATTATTATTAGCAAGGAAAACGTCAGGAGCGTTCATGGTCACACATGCCCACGACAGTGAAAAATGTAATACTGGGCAAGCTACTTCTGTAGCCACTAGTAATGGACATTTATTCCCTATAGAACAGGCCATCTAATTTTCAAAATGGACTTCTACCATCTCCCTTGACTTCCCTGTTCCCTCTGAGTTCAGGCACCATAACTAGAAGTAAAATGTTCCCAGCAATAATGTATTATGTGTTATGAGCTATCCCTCTTGTAATCAAAAGTATTTCGAAGCAACTTAACCTTTCATATGTAAGCTTTGCAAAAGACATGCTCCAAGTGATGATAAAGACTGCTAGAAATGTTATTTTAAACAGACAGATCTGCACATTGCACTGAATTTAAAAAAAATTCTCCTTGGGGGTATTGTTATAGGGAATTTCATGCTGAGCACTGACACTTCACAGTTTACCAATATACCATTACCCAGCATGCACCAACATGCTTCTCTAATACTGGTAGAACCCCTGACATCAAGAAATGCCTTTTTTCCCCCCGAGAATCAGACTATCTTCTTCTTCTTCATCATCATCATCATCATCATCATCATCATCATCATCATCATCTTGATTTGTCTTTTCTTGCTTTACTAAGAGCATAGCCTGAAGATGTGTGCAATTTTCTATCACCTTACAATGCAGAGATGGGGCCAGGATCATACTCATCTCAATGAGATGCTATTTGGTCCAAATGTTATGAAAGCCATTTCCTTAAGGCCTCAGCCAGAATGGCCAGAAGTAAGGAACTTTGTGAGCTACAATACCAAGTGCTGGGAGGGCCAAAGTTTTCCCAATTGTTTTAAATTGTTCTTTAATGCCATAATACATATTAGGTCATTTAAAATCCCTAAAATGTGAATTACATTTATTATGAAATCTATTACTACTTTATTTTTATCCAGCACAAAAAATGATGTTAGGCTCAGACACATTCTTGTCTGTGGTTCTGCAGTCCAATATAAGGACAAGACAAGGTCTGATTTTAAAAAGCAGTATTAACAAGAGGACAGAGAAACAGGTCAGAAAGCAGTTTTGAAGAGAAACACTTTTATGCAGGCAAGAAGGTAGAGAAGGCCAAAGCTATCCACTTTGCCCCTAAGTGTCTTCTTCATCTGCCACCTTTTTCTCTCCCTCTTTTATTTATGTGACTTGAGAGATCATGCAGCACTTATCCAATGACAGAGCAGCCAGTCATTGATCCCTAAATCTTAAGGCAAAGGTCAAGAAGACCTATGACCCTAAGGGTCAGACTGTTTGCAGGTTCCTGCTAATAGGCTGGGTCAGAAAGCACCCGAGGATGGGCACTGCCCCTCTACTTGATGTCACCCCAGCAACTCCAATAAGGATTCTGCTAGAAAGATGTCATTTTCCTTCAGCACCCAAATTTCTAGCATCACAGACACTGAAAATCATTCATAACTAGAATTCTTTCATTCCCTTGGTATCTTTACTTTCCCCTTTTCTTTGGATGCCTAAGCTTTGTTTCTAAATACTCAACTGAAGCTTTAAGTTCCTAGAAATTTGGGGACTTTAGAAAAATGTCATTAAAGAGACAAACAGTATCACAGAAAAGTACTAACTTACTTTACGTATCTTGAATGCAATATAAATAATGGAAATATACTGTATATTTGCATACAAGTGTAGTAAATATAGTTCCTATGCTAGGTATGCAATTTTTGGGGGAAAAATTTAAAGAACAATAACAACAAACAGGTTTCTTGACTGTTGGGAAACTCTGATTAGGAGAATCATGGACTGACAAGAATCTTCTCTGTCTGGTCTTACTCTGCACAAAATCACACTTAGGGTTTTGTTTTTGTTTTTGCATGGAAAGCAGTAGTTTCTGTGCACAAAGCATAATTTTCTGACCAGAAAGTAATTTTAATATAATAATGTTAATAATGAAAACTGGTGTTTTCTGTGCAGAAATCATGTGTGAATTTTACACAGAATAAGTCCTGAACAGTGAAAAAGTCTTTGAAAGTTGCAGTTTTTGAAAACTCTCTCACAGAGGGAAGAAACTGGATGCTGCCAGTCACAGATGATAAAAGTAGTAATCTGATTCAGGATAAGCAAGCTTCCTTTGTTCCAAACACATAACAGGGAATTGCTAGGCCTCTTACTATAAAATAATCTCAACTTCATCATACAGCCTCAACTGCATGGTCCTCAGTCCTCACTGTTCTAGAATGTAATCTTAAACACATAGTACTTATTTTGATGGGTCATCCTTCTGATGAAGCATGCATAGGTTACAGGTGAGACAAACAGGGCATCACATAGTAATGCAGAAGGACCTACAGCTCTTGGAACAGGGACACAAGTAACACATTAGCGCACCAAGCTGTGAATGCTTGAGTCAGGAATTCTTTAGCTTTTGACAGGGTACTATTTTGTATCTTCAGCTGGAGTCCCAGGAAGATGGTCACTTTTAGACTGCACTAAAATCTGGTGATACACAATACTTATAATGAAAAATATTTGTAACAATCAGCTACCTTACATACTCACAGGTCTGGTGCTCTGAATCAAGTGTTGAGAAAGGTTTGGGTGCAAAAGAGAAACATGTTTAACTTGCCAGAGAGAAGTGGGTGACTCTAGTTGTGGGAGAGAGAAATCCATCTCCAGCAGTCTAAGGACACAGCAATTAGAAGGAAGGAGAGATGGCAGTCAAGACTTAATATGCTGATGAGGGGAGAGCCTGAGGTCTAGGAATGTCACCCAGAGCAGGTGCAAGCCACTTGCAAATGCTGCTACGGATTTCTTGTGAGTTCTTAATGCTTTGGGAGAAAAGTGTGATATAAATTTAATAATAAATAAAATAAGGTAAACTTTAAAAATTGTATCAGAGTGGGCAAAGTGTGGCCCTCCAAATATGGTTGCACTGCAATTCCCAGCATTTCTTACCATTGGCTTTGGTGGCTCGGACTAATAGGAGCTGCAGCCCAACAACATTTGAGGAAAATTCTTTGCCCACCTGTAATTTAAACAGAGGCATATTCAGTGCCTCTGAATTTGATGCAAACCAAAATCAGGCTTAACACTGTATCATCTGCAGACGAGAACAAGGCCTGGCTGGGAGAATGAATAAAGCAATGGCTCCATTAGGTCTGCCCTGCCTCCCACAACAGCCAGTGGTGCATAAAAGCTAAAGGATCAGGCTTGGATGTAGAAAAGGGACATTAAAATGTCCACCCAGCCATGATACTTATTGGGGTGGGTTCATGTTAAGACAGTGGGTTAACTTAACCAGATTCAGAGTTACTGCAGGAATAAAATAAGAACCTTATGCAGCCACTGCGTCTTCACACATTTGAAAGGGAAGTGTGGGATACAAACAGGACAAACCAATAATACAAAGCATCCCAACCAGATGGCTATCCTGTTTTTTCTTGAGATCTTCAGGCAAGAAGATTCCAACCCCCCTCTAAATAGTCATAAAATATTTAACCAAGATTTGCCATTGTGTGAAGCAATTACAACTCTTCCCCTTTTGAACCATAATTTCTCCATGAGATTCACAAAAAAGTGTCACAAGAAAGATAAATTGTTTGAAAAACTTGTCAGCCTAATCCAATCCACCCCTCTGCAATCCACCCAATCCATATGATCTTCTTTTTTTATATAAAGAAATAAGCACAATCCCTCATGTCTCCCTCTCCTCATGTCATCCTTGTAGATTCCACATAGCTGGTCTTCTCCAAATTCTTTTGAACTTGTCAACATCTTTCCAGGCATCAGAACTCAGGAACTGAACATCATATTCCGGATGAAGTCTTCCCAATGCTGTGTTACTCATTAATTATATTCAAATGTGCAAATTAAACACAGCCTTTTTGCTAATTATGTGTAGTGTAGTATAGTCTATTCTAACTAGCATGTTGCCCACTCCTAGTCTATCTACACATATGGGGTTCTCAGCTGTGAAGGTTTTCTTGTACTGTTGTGGAAAGCCAAAGGCACATTTCTGTGGAAATCCATTGAACTAACATTTTCTTATTCCTTCTATTCTTTCCTACAAGTAGTTTGTACTGTCCTGGCTTGACCTGCTTTCCCCCACTCAGATGGTTGAATACCATCACTATTGTTTGTAAGGCATTATTTCCAGATCTTGGAAAACAGGCGGGATGGTGGTGGTAATATATATTTGTAATTTCAAAACTGAGAATCAAAGTTTATTGCATTTTATTACTTTTCCTGTTCCCAGCTAGCCTAGGGGCCCTTCAGGGTAAAACCTAATATCCAATGAGCACAACTGGAGAGTCTTCGTTGCCGTTACATCTTAAAACAACATGCAGACTACAATATGAGTTTAAGACTGAGCCATCCTTTCTCCTTTTGTTCTTGCTTTTTATAACATTTTGCCTGATAAAGGAGGTGGACATCTCAAATGCTTGTGTAGATTTTTGTCCCTTTTGGGATAATCAAAGAAAAGAATTGCTGCATGAAGATATAAACCTTTCTTTATTTCATTCTCAAACATAAAGACAAAAACTACAGTTTTACCCCACTGGGTGAGATTATGAGAGGGTTTTCAGCCATTTTTCTTGTTTTAGGACATTTCTGTATAATTGCATAAAGGGATGTTTTCTACAAATACAGGGTTTTTTTTTCTTAAAATGCACAAATCTTTTGTAACATTTTTGAAAAAAACTCCTGAAAAGCAAAGAATCTTGCAAATGTTGATATTTTTTCAAATTGAGAGACCTTTTTTTTTGTCAAGGACCAGAAACCACTCCTGTTAACATATTATGATTCTGGAAATGTTCTTATAATCAATACCTATTGCTGGGTTTTACATGACAAATCTGTGTGTTTCACTTTCTTTGTTGTTGTTTTTTGTCCCTTCAAATTGTTTCCAATTTATGATGATCCTAAGCTGAACGCATCATGGGGTTTACTTGATAAGACCTGTTTTTTTGGGGGGGAGGGTGTTACTTCATTTGAGGGTGAGAGAGTGTGACTTGCCCAACATCCCCCAGTGGGTTTCCATGGATGAGAGGGGATTCAAACCCTAGCCTCTAGATTTGTAATCCAGTGCTCAAACCACTACACCATGCTGGCTCTCCTTATTTTTTAAGACATCAATTTGTTTTCTTATGTTTCTGCATCAGTTTGAAATTCATCTGGCAAAAATATACACAGAAATATATATACCCTTTTACTAATATTTGCATTTTGTACGCAACTTCCCCTGATGTATGATTTTTTTTAAAAAAAATAGAGAACCGCTTTGCAAAATTTCATGACGTATAAATACACAAGGATAATTGCATTCTATTTGTGTATTAATTTAGCAAGAGTGAATTAGGTCAGTTTGTATTAAAATGTTAAACAAATAAATTTCTCCCCATCCTAATTTACAGCCTAGAAGTGTATAAGGCCTCATCCAAACTGAGAACCTTATTTCACCTGTACCAGTGATACCCAAACTCTGGTCTTTCAGATGTTTTGGACTTCAGCTCCCAGAAGCCTCAGCTACCTTGACCAGCGGATTAGGATTCTGGGAAGTAAAGTCCAAAACCCCTGGAAGGCCAGAGTTTGGGAATCACTGATCTACACACTCAGGGCTCTTTCAAACGGGAGGAATTTCTCCCAATTCCGAATGGAGCCAATGCGGATTCATGTAAATTCGCTTGTTTAGCGAATTTACCTGAACCCCTGCTCTGTTTGGAAGGCATTCGGAATTACTTCCCATTACCTGAAAATAACCCCCCCCTTGCCCGAAATCGTGTGAGAAGCTTTAATTCGCAATAACATGAAACCCATGATTGCATTCGGAGTGACTTCCCTTTTGCCCGAATTTGCGTGAGAAGAATTAATTCGCAATAACGTGAAACCCCAGGATTGCGTTTGGATTGCCCTTGGATTATACTTCCAATTTCCCACGTCTGAAAGAGTCCTCTGTTTGCTTTGACAGACATTCTTCTAGAAGGGTGTGTTTCCTAAGCATTACCTAAGGAATCATGAGCCACATTCCTGGTAGCTTGTGTGCCCTGCTGGTAGTATTGGAAGATTTAAAGTTCATAATAGGTTACTTATACATGAGAAACATAATACTGTAGACCCTTGGTATCCATGGAGTTTGGTTCCAGCAAACCTCCCCCCCCCTGCCCATGGATACCAAAATCCATGGATGTTCAAATATCATAAACTACAATAGATAGCAAAATGGTGTCCCTTAAATAAAACGGCACAATCAAAGGTTGCTTTTTGTAATATATGTACATATATTACATATGTATGGTCAGCTGTTCATATCCTTCCATTCCTTATCCTCAAATTCAAGAAAATTATATATATATATATATATATATATATATTCAAGTTGTGGATTCTTAAATCTGCGAATAAAGAATCCAAAGATATGAAGAGCCGACTGTACATATGTATCGCATGAGCTGGGAAGTTTCTGGTGTGGAAAGGATATCATTGTTGTTGTGGTGGTGTGTGCCTTCAGGTCATTTCCAATTTATGGTGAACTTATGGAGGGGTGTTTCTCTAAGTGTTTTGTACTTTACTTTCCAGAATCGGCTAGTGTGACTTGCCTAAGGTCACGCAGTGGGTTTATATGATTGAACTGGGATTCAAACCCTGGTTTCCAGAGTCCAATGCTCAAACCACTACACCATGCTAGTTCCATGCTGGAAAGGATGCCTCTGTATTACTCTTCTGTCACCATTTTCACAAGATCCTCCAAGGCAATTACATAGAGCTGTCTTTAAACCTGAAGCCGCTAAGACTCTAAGAATTGGGTGAGAACACATGCTGTGCTCCTGTTTTCCATTCTAGCCAGCTCTGCTCTTCACTAGGCCACTCTATTCCAGCCCAACAAACTAAGACAGCATTCTATATGACCACTGTCCATGTTCAGACCTCATTAAACTGTCTGTAAGGAACCTATCGGTAACTTCTTTAGATTTTTTCCCTTAAGGACTGCTGGTATTTTGGCAAACTCTGGAGTTCTCCCATGCCTCCTGATACTTCCCTCTTGTGTGAAATTGGAATTATTTTGGACATATAAGGACCAATACTCTTATGTGATATTGCAGAATGGACAGTGCACTTCAGACTATAGATGGGGACAGTTCAGCCTGTTTACTGCTGTGTGTTTAACCAAGTCATAAGCTAGATGATCCAAAAACAGCAGAAAAGGAAGAAATTCTTTGTTGTGCCAACTTACCACTTTCAATTTTTTAATGTCGGAACAGATTTACAAAAAGGTAGTAAGCCTCCATCTTCAGTCCATTCAAGCACAAAATCAGAGATTGGAAAAGTTACTCTTTTGGATTACATCTAGATCTGCCCCTCCCCCCAATATGGTCATTGTTCATGATGGCTATAGAGAAACAATCTGCAAATGTAACTTCCGAAACTCATTGTAACTTCCAATTGTTTGACCAGGCCTGGGTTACTGGATGGAGGTGGGGTGGGGGAGGGACTGATTTGCTTCTTGATTTTCCACTTTGCCCCAGGCCTTTTGATACTACTGCAATTGGGTCAAGCAAAATAAACCATAGTTCACAGGAAATTGTGTTTTGCTGTCTCTTTGTATGATGAAAGAAAGTGAATTCCCATCACTGATGGCCCTAGATAACCCCTCACTCATTTGAATATACCACTTCAAGGGATTGTGCCCCACCTGCTGCAAATTCTAGGGATGAGCCAAATGTGTGATCACTATCTTTCAGAAACACTCTCAGCAGTGGCAAGAAGGGTACTCTTGATTTAACTGTTCATGATAACAGCTGCCACAGACTAAAGCTGATTAAAGTTCCTTTTTTAAAATGAAAAACCCAGAATCTTCCTTTTCATCTAAAAATGTAACTTTTCCGACCTCTACCAGAAGTAATGCTCATGCTTGTTTTGTCTCAGAAGATACCACTAAGCAGCTTAGGCCCTGTACCCACTGGCCTTTAAGGCTGGCATGGGGGCAGAATCGGGGTCTAGCGTCCTCAAAATGCATGCCTGACTCTGCCCCCCAACGTGCCCTGATGCTGCGTGCCTCTCCTTACAGCGTGTGGCATCATGGCACTCCTCTATATGACGCAGCACCAAAGGAGCGCCATATAGCCATGGCAATTCAGCTATGGTTCCCTTTCAAGGGTGGAAAAAGGACCCTCAAAAGGCTGAATTGGGACTGTGGCGTGAGGTTAATGAGGCCCTGATCTGACTAGGAAAAGGGTGGCATCCTGCTACCCCTTAGGGGTATTTTACAGTTGCACAGTCCCTTAGTGGTATTTTAAAGAATAGATTTACTGTAGCATAAACATTTATGACACAGAGTCCACCAAACATATGTTGCACTTTATAGGCATGACAAGGCTCTCTTTATTTCCCAAGTCTTACAGCTTCATGAGCGTACCTATGTGATTCACATCTGGCTTATGATAATGAGAGATAAGCAGATTCTATTTCAGCTATTTCTTAGATACTTCACCACTTTATCAGTTGCAAAATAATAATTGGGGAGGCAGAAAATTAGAAAGGCTTCAAGATAAGCCTGAGACAAGCCCAGTATTTATTCCCAGGGCTAAGGATGATCCCATCACTTCCTCAGCTCCTATCACTGATGGAACATTATATCTGAGGATGCCTGGTAGTTTGACTCCCAGTTGCCTTAAAAATACAGAGGTTGCTAGCATGTCTCTTACCACCTTTCAGTGTCTCTGAGATGCTGCAGAAAGCACAACAGAAGCACTTGGTAAATACCTGACTTCATGTTTTATTTCAAAGTTTCAGCACAAGGAAGTTGGGGGATCCTGAGTGGGAACAATGCACTGAATGGGAGAGAGCCTTCTTTGCTGTGGCACTCCAGTAGTGGAATGCATTTCTTTGGAAGACTAGTTGGCTCTAATGCTGGCTTCACTCTGGGGCCAAGTTAAAACATGGCTTTTTATTAAGGCTTGTAGTAGTAGTAGTTGTTGTTGTGCTGTTGTGTGCCTCCAAGTCATTTTTGACTTATGGTGACCCTAAGTCAAACCTATCATAGGTTTTCTTGCTAAGTTTCTTCAGAGGGGGATTGTAATTGCCATTCTCTGAGGCTGAGAGAATGTGACTTGCCCAAGGTCACCCCATGGGCTTTTATGATCGAGCAGGAATTGAACCCTGATCTTGCATTGAAGTCCAACCACTACACCATGCTGGCTCTCCTAATAAGACTGTTGGACCCTAACTTATTCATACCAAAACATTAAACTGTTTTAACCTTTTAAATCGACTTTGATTTGCTATATTATTATGTTTTTAATAAGTTTAATTTATTCTAACTGTTTTAAGTTTCACAGTTTTAAATTGTTAAATGGATTTTACCTGTTTGCCACTATATGATTCTGTGATATACAGCAGAATATAAATATTGTAACAACTGCTATCATTGCTTCCATTCCTACTTTTAGGGTACAGGTATGTCCTGTTGACCTGAAATGCTTGCTTGGCCAAGAAAGCCATTTCTCAGATTAGCTGATCTGCAGCAGTGAGCAAGTGCAGTAATAATTTCTAAACAAAATGAATGGTCCAGGACAACAGCCAAATTTGCTATGTTCTAACAAAAGAAAGTTAGCATGGTGTAGTGTCTGGAGTGTTGAAGTGGGACACTGAGCACACTGAAACACATAGTGTGAACCTAAGCTAGTCACTTTCTTACACAGAGTTGTTGAGAGGAAAAAATGGAGAAGACGACAGCCATGTACACTGCCTCAGGACATAAATATAACTACCTAACAAACAAACAAACAGAGCTTGGCATGAGAAAAGGTAGAGCCAAGAAAGAGCTCGCAGTTGTATGCAATTTTCAAGAAGGATGTATTTTCCAAAAATTCTTCTCATAAGCAAACATGTTTATAAAGGAAATGCCAACAAGTAGGTAAGCTGAGCTGGCTTTGGGAGAGCTAACATTTTCATTTTAATACTTTCTCGGGTACATAACCTTGGGGTACAGCCTACAGAAGATTAGATTTGCATACAATTGTTAATCCATATTGGAGAATGTACATATATTGTCACTTGCATTCAGTTTTGTGTAACAGTATTTTGCTTGACATAGATCTGAGGAATGTATGTTTGGCAACTTCTTCCTGGAGAAGGTATACACAACAAGAAGAGCCACTTGCTTGTCACAGGCGTTGAGAGTGGACAGAAGTGGAAGCAGCATGGAAGCAATAGCAATGAAAATTTGTCTTAAATACTGAAATCATCAGATCTAATTGCCATCCAAGGGGGTGAAGCTTCAGGTTGGCTCAACTACAACACTCTCCTCCACTGACTTATTTATGGGCAAAGCAACTGGATTGCGTAACAGATTCTCCAGAGGTAATTTCAACATCCACTATTCTTTTCAGGAAATTAGAGTTTGTTTGGTCACCACTGTAAGCAATTTCCTGTCCCGTGCCATGCCAGGGAAATGAAAAATTTCAGTCACCTAGTTCTTACACCTACCTACTTTTTGGAAACATATCTAGATTTTACTCAGCCACAGCAGTAGTCCTGTGGCAGTACTGGTTACCTACAGTATAAAGCTTGAGAACAAATCATCTCTACAGTGCATGCAAATTCCTTATAGTTACACTGATTCATGGATATAGGTAACAGAATTGTTGGGAGAGGTCAAGGCATACACAGATTGTCCTTCAGCTTTGAATCTTTAGGCCATTATATCGTCTTGGCTGAACAGTATAATAGCCTAATATAGCAAAGACTTTCAGATTCTCAACATCCTGTTACAGCTTTGATGGCTTAAATTAAATTAGACTGTTTGACTGTCCCCAAGTAAATCCAGATGGCTTTGGAAGAGTATGAAGAGACTTTAAAAAAAAGTAAAAATTTTTTAGAAGGCAGCTATATATAAAGTCATTCATTGCTAGTGTGGGATGAAGCAGTACCCATGGAATGAAAGTGGGTCCTTTCACCTTCCAGAATGGCTAGTCAGGCTGGAAACAGCAAGACTGATCTAAAATCTGAGAATCCATGGATGCTGGAGTCAGTGGCTTGGACCCCAAGATAAATTGACTGAAGGAAGCTCATGAAAGCAAACTTTCAAGTCTCCTCCATTTACTGGGACTCTAAAAAAGCATCTTCTCAGAAACAGCACTCCTCTTCAACAGTATGGGATGGAGCATCAATAGAGGAAAGAAGGGGATGTACATGAAATGATAGTACAAATAATCTATATCAGTGTTCCTTTTCAGCCATGATTGGTACTAGATTATTTAAAAGATGCTTCAGTGCATTTCAAGGGATCAAGATACTTATATGCTTTTCCTCGCAATCCCAAAAGTTTAAAGCCAACCTAAGCATAAGGCTGTGTTATCTAACTATCTTGGCTAACAGAAATTGATTCTGGTTGCAAAACATCTGGTTCATTGACTATGTGGTTTCCAAGGCAGTTTGTGGTATACTTATTAGAATCTTGAAAATCTCATTTTGGGGGTAGGGAAAAGAGTAGGATTAAAGTTTAAAGATCATGGTTGCATGGGGGGGAGGAGCGGGGAAAGGCTTAAAAATATGACAAAATGTTTTTAAAACCCAGTAGATAAACAGTAAAGATGCTGCTTTTCCAAAATTCATTTTTGAATTCCCCCTATGATTTTGTGGACTACTCTTAAAAGCTCTTCTTTGCAATTACTGAATCTTCACCCAGGAATGGGAATCCTGCATCCGTCCAGATATTCTTGAACTGTAACTCCCAGCATTCCTCTAACCTTATCTTACTCTTTTAGGCCACTGACTTTGTTAGAAAGCAGCCAGCAAAGAGAAAGGCAGGTCTCATGTGGATGTGCAGAAGTAGCAACTTTGATTACATAGAAATTGGCCAAAATGGATACGACCTTGTGGTCGTCCTCAACAACAGAAAGCTTTCAGGGGTCTTATACTGATTCTCAACCTTGGCTCACCCCATGTTTGGGACTTCAGCTCCCAGAATCCCTGACCAATAAGCCTACCAGCTGAGGACCACTGTCATCATATTTCAACAGAAATAAGATATTCACTGAACACACTTTCAAGATGGCACAGCAGGATCACCAAAAATGACACAAAAAAGCACCTTTCCTTGAGTATTAACAGCTGGGAAGTGGGGTGGAGAGGCACTTTTGCTCATTATCATGTGCCTTCAAGTCATTTCTGGCTTATCATGATCCTAAAGCAGCCCTATCATGGGGTTTTCTTGGCAAAATTTGCTCAGAGGGGGTTTGTCTTTGCTTTCCTCTGTGGCTCAGACAAAATTACTTGCTCAAGGTCACGCAGTGGGATTCAATGGCTGAGCAGGGATTTGAACCCTGGCCTCCTGAGTTGTAATCCAGCATTCAAACCACTACACCACACTGGGACAACTGATACATTTAAGCACATTGCTTGTCCAGTGATAATTTATACTTTTCAATTTGTACAGACCAAGATTGTGGTCAAGATTCTTGGAGAGGTGAGAGCCACCATATATGTGTTATATCCTTGCCCTTCCTTGTTTATTAAAAAAGCCAGAGGCTGAGTGAGTGAAGGGAGTGGTCAATGCCTTTCTAAAATAAGGCAGAGTTCTAGCATACTTAAAGAAGGCAGTTATATGACTAGTGTTGAAAAAGCTCTCTCTGGATCCCACCATATTAGACAACTTTCAACTCATTTCCAACATTCCATTTTTGAATGAGGTTCAGTTTGGTTTCAGGCTTGGCTATGAAACTGAGATAGTGTTGTTCACCGCGGTGAATGAACTATGCTGGGAACTGGATGGGGGGAGAGTGTCCCTGTTGGTTCTGCTAGACCTCTCAACAGCTTTCAATTCTATTGACCAAAGCATCATTCTGGTCCTCCTTGCTGGGATGGGTTTTGGAGGCACTGCTTCCCAGTGACTCTGTTTCTTCCCTGAGGGGCAAACCCAGAAGATGGTACTGAGGGACTCCTGTTTAATCTCTTGGCTTGTGCAGTCCCTCAGGGCTTAATTCTGTTTGGCGTGTTATTTTATACACGAAACTGCTGGGTGAGTTCTCTAGTGTTTTGGAGTTTGATGCCATCAGCAGGCATATGACACCCAATTCCATTTCTCCATTCAACTTCATTCCAAGGAAGCTGTCTCCGTCCTAAACTGGTGTCACTCATCATTAAAGGACTGGATGAGGATTAACAAACTGAAACTTAACAGACAAGACAGAAGTGTTTCTCGTAAACTGAAAGGCAGAGCAAGGAGTCTTGAATCAAGGAATCTTCCCTTGAAGATGTAGATCTGCAGCTTGGACATACTCGGGGATGCAGCCTCGAGCCTGGAGGCTCAGGTTTCAGTGGTGGTCAGGAGTGCTTTTGCACAGTCAAGGCTCGTGCAACAGTTGCACCTGCTCTAGAGATGTCGGATCTCACCACACTGACGCATGCCTTAGTTACATCCCATTTTAATTATTGTAATGTACTTTATATGGGACTGCCTTTGAAGAGGGTTTAGGAACATGAGCTGGTCCAAAGAGCTACAGCCAAATTGTGGAGCTGGCTACACGGAGCATGCAATTCCCTTACTGCACCAACTTCACTAGCTTTCGATCTGTTTCCAGGCATAATTCAAAGTGCTCTTATGATCTATAAAGCCCTCTACAGTTCAGGTCCAGGTTCTTTGAAGGACTATATTCTCCCATATAAGCCTGCCCATGTTTTCAATTCTTCTGGGTTGCCCCATCACTCACAGTTCCATGTGGCAGAAACATGCACAAGGGCCTTTTTGGTGGCAGCTCCCAGGATCTGGGGCTCTCTTCCTACAGAGGCCAGACTTGCTATCTTTTGCAGGCAGGGGAATATTTTTTTGTTTTGACAGACTCTATTGTCTATTTGTTGTTAGGTTTTTAATGGTTATGTTTTAAATGGTTTAAATTGTATTGATAATTGATTATACTGTATTTTAAAATGTTTGTATGATATGAATTTTTAGCTATGTCTATTTTCATTTTTGTAAGCTGCTTTGAGTCCTGAACTTGGAAAAAGTTTGGATATTATTAAAAGAAGAAGAAGTTGTTGAAGCTGTTTTTGATGTTTCAATGGATTGCAATCTGATTCTCAGAAGCACTGATGAGGATACGGTTTGCGCTGTTGTGATGAATTATCCAGCCATCACACCACACTATAAGGTCTGCATCTCTGTTTTGATCCCTCAGAATTTGTGAGGATGCCTTTCTTCTCCACAATCTTAGCGACACCTACTACCCAGAAGAGATTTCTGCCCCATTGTGCAAAATGTGCCAGGCAGTTCTATAGGCAGGAGTGTGACTTCTTACAGAGAAACAGCCCTCCTTTAGTTTGGCCAGATAAACTCTTGGAAAACCAGTCATGAATTATCAATATTTATATATTTCAGTATATTTTCCTCTTAATCTAAACTGCCCTTCATGTAGATTTCCGGAAACATAGAGGTCTAAATATACTAAAGGCACCAAATCCCATCTTAACTTGAAAGCTAAACACGGACAGCTCTGGTTAGTAGTTGGATGGGACGCTGTCAATGAATATTGGGTGCTATAGGCTATATTTCAGAGGAAGGAATTGTCAAAACCACCTCTGAGTATTCCTTGCCCAAAAAAACCCTGAAATTCATGGGGTCACCATATGCTGACAGGCAACCTGAAGGTGCATACACATACACATACACAAATAGAAATAAAAATAAAAATATAAATTGCAGCATCATGCAACAATCTACTCTCTGTGTAGCAAATGGTTCATGTGAGTTTTGAATTCACACACACACACACAAATATAAAACCAACATGCCCTCTGTTTTATTGGTACTGTGGACCCATGATCATTACACAGGACTTAAAATGCATTAGAAATGTGACTGCTGGGCTGTGTGAAGTGGAATTTGAATCCATTGCTCCAGGTCCTATTCTCTGAAGCAACAGAAAACAAACTTGCTCCATTCTCAGTATTTGAAGGGAATGACATATTGAGGATTGAGGAAATTTGTTTTCTGCAGTTCCAGAGGACAGGACCTGGAGCAATGGATTCAAACGACAGGAAAAAAGGTTACACTTCAACATTAGGAAGAATTTCCTGACAGTAAAAGCTGTTCGACAGAAGACACTGCTCTGGAGAGTGGTGGGGTCGCCTTCTTTGGAGGATTTTAAACAGAGGCTGGGTGGCCATCTGTATGTGTGTGGGGTACTTTGATTGTGAGTTCCTGCATGGCAGGGGGTTGGACTGGATGGCCCTTGTGGTCTCCTCCAACTCTAGGATTCTATGCTTCTATGAACACAGGCTAACAGACACTTTTCATAAGGCCCCCATCATCCATCCAACCTTCCTTTTAACCAAGAAGAGAAGCTTCTCTACAACTTAAGCGCACTGACCTTTTCTTAACTACAACAGCCCTCACCATCCAAAAGTCAATGCAACATCTAAGCTGAGGTGATGGAAGGCTTCTGTGTTGCTTTCACACTGGGGAGAAGGAGGTTCAAATCTCCATGTGCCATGAAGCTAACAGACTCAATGGACCATCTCCCACCAGAACCTACCTGCCAGGGTTGTTATAAGGATAACAAGCAAGGAGGGAGAACACCACAAAGTTCTTGGAGATTACGTGGGACAGAAACATTAACTCATAAATGATCTTAAGCGCTAGGAGTGGAAGGAAGCTCTGCCTAGGCTACCAAGAAAACCTGCTTAGGATTGTGCCTTCCAGCTCTAAAGGCCAACTATCCCTCTGGATCCAGGACAGATCTGGCCCAGGGCAGGCAACCACTTTTGGGACAGTCATTCCAACCGGCAAAGGGAAGGGTGACCAGAAGTCCTCCATTTCTAGGACCTCTCCTACATTTCAACCTTCTGTCCAGGAGGAATTTCGAAAAGTCCTCCATTTGGAGCAGGCCTAAGAAGCATGAATTGTCATTTATATGAGACTTTCTAGCTCAGGGTGACCAGATGGTCCTCCTTTTCCAGGACATGTCCTACATTTCAACCTTCTCTCCAGGAGGAATTTCAAAAGGCCCCCCATTCTGAGCCGGACTAAGAAGTATGAATTTTTATTTCCATTTATAATTTATATTTATATGAGTGCTTTTAGCTCAGGTTGACTAGAGGTCTTCCTTTTCCAGGAACTGTCCTCCATTTCCACCTTTTGCCCAGCAGGAATTTCAAAAGCTTCCTCCATTTGGAGGGGGACTAAAAAGAAGCATACATTTCCATTTCTACATCATTGACTTTTAGAGGGGTGCTTTGAGCTTTTACAGGGGTGTGTCCTCCATTTGGCTCCACTGTCCTCCATGTGCCAGTGCCTTGTCCTCTTTTGCGGGGAGACCCAAGCTGCGCACACATCTTCCCTTTTCCTTTTTTTCCTGGAGCCTAAAGAGATGCTAAAAAAGAGGCATCTGACAGGAAGGACCTGCTCAAAGAAATGACAGCACAGTACCTACCCATTGGGAAACCACACTTGCCCATAGAGGATCACTGGGGAATACTTGCCCATAGGGAAACATAGGAGAATACTTGCCCATAGGGAAACATTGGGAATGACTTCCCCATAGAGATACATAGAACACTTGCCCATAGAGATAAGAAGGAGAATGCTATCCCATAGAGAATCATTGGGGGATATTTGTCTATAGGGAAACCTAGGAGAGTCCTTGCCCCTAGAGATACATAGGAGAACACTTGCCCATAGGGAATCACTGGAGAATGCTTGCCCATAGAGATACATTGGCCATAGGGAAACATTGGGAATGACTTGCCTATAGAAAAATACAGAAGGATACTCTGTTTCCATAGGGAAATATTGAGAAGGACTTGCCCATAGAGATACATAGAACACTTGCCCATAGAGAATCCTTGGGGAATACTTGCCCATAGGGAGACCCATAGGGAAACATAAGGGAATGCTTGCCCATAGGGAATCATTGGAGAATACTTTGTCCATAGGGGAAACATTGGGAATGACTTGCCCATAGAGATACATAAGAGAATCCTTGCCCATAGGGAAACATAGGAGAATCCTTGCCCATAGAGAATCATTGGATAATATTTGTCTATAGCGATACATAGGAGAATCCTTGCCCATAGAACCAATAGAGTTGGAAGGGCCATCCAGCCCAACCCCATTCTACCATGCAGGAACTCTCATTCTGCCATGCAGGAGCTCCCAATCAAAGCGCCCCCCCCCCCTTTGCCAGATCCAGCCCTCTGCTTAAAGACCTCTAAGGGAGGGAGGCTCCCCCACCCTCCCCACTGCCTCGAACAGCCCTTATTGGTCAGGAAGTTCCTCCTTTAATGCCGAGGTGGGATCGGTGGAGTGTTCTCTGGAGCATCAGGAAAAAAGCTCGCTGGGTCCCTCCTCCAAGGTGAGAGGGACCCCTGTCCAGTGTAGCCACAGGAGGAGGAGGAGGAGGAGGAGGAGGAGGTACTCACGTAGAGGGCGTTGTGTTTGGCCCCGAAGAAGGGGATGCCGGCGGCCAGGGCTCTGGGCCCGGAGCCCCCGTCGTCCTGCTGCGGGGTGGCAGCGTCTCCGCTCTCCGGGCCGAAGGGGTAGAAGTCCTGCAGGGGCACGGCGCCCTTCGCCCCCAGCCCCAGCCAGCCACTCAGCAGCACCAGCCCCAGCCCCAGAGGAGGAGGCATCGCCCCCAAAGGAACAGGCACCCAGGAGAGAAGGAAGGAAGGAAGGAAGGAAGGAAGGAAGGGGGAGACTCTCCTGCTGCTGCTCAGGGACCCTGGCTGATGATGATGGCTCTCTCTGGGCAGCAGCAGGGGCTCATTCACAGCCACAGGGCAAGGAGGCATACATATTCATCCTCATCCTGCCCTGGGCAGCCAATGGGGAGGAGGGGGAGGAGGGGCTACAGGGAGGGGAGGAGGCCAGGCTGCTCTTCTTCAGGGGAGGAGGAGGAGGAGCCCAAAGGGCAGCAGCATTTTTGGGAATGACCTCCCCATAGGGATGCAATTAGGAGGAGTCTTGCCCATAGGGAAACATTGAGGAATATACATGCCCATAGAGATACAGAGGAGACTGCTCACCCGTAGAGATAGGAGTTCATCACATGGGAGGACCTTCTCTCGATTTCAAATGGAGCCAATTCAAATTCACCTAAATTCACTACTTTAGCGAATTTACATGAAATCTGATTGCGTTCAGGATGCGTTCAGAATGACTTCCCATTTCCCAAAAACTGACCCCCTCATTGTCCGAAATTGCGTGAGACACTCCAATACTCAATTACGTGAAAGCCCCATGATTGCGTTCAGATTGCCATTACATTATACCCCCCCAAATTCCATCATATGATAAACTCCACAGATAGCAGATTACTTTCCCATAGGGAAACATAGGAGAGTGCTTGCCCAAAGAGATACATAGGAGAAGTCTTGCCCATAGGGAAATGACTTGCCTATAGGGAAAACATAGGAAAATATTTGCCCATACAGATATTTAGCAGACTACGTTCCCATAGGGAAACCTAGGAGAGTGCTGGAAAATACTTGCCCACAGAGATAGCAGACTCCTTCCCCATAGGGAAACATAGGAGAATATATGCCCATAGAAAACCTTAGGAGAGTGCTTGCCCATATAGATACATGGGAGAATGCTTGCCCATAAGGAAACATTGGAGAATACTTGCTCATAAAGATACACGGCAGACTACTTCCTTATAGGTAATCCTAGGAGAATACTTGCCCATAGGGAACTTTAGGAGAGGGCTTGCCCATAGAGATACATAGGAGAGTACTTGCCCATAGGGAAACATTGGGAATTACTTACCTATAGTGATACATAGGAGAATGCTTCTTGCCCATAAAGATACAGTACATAGGAGAATGCTTGCCCATAGAGAATCATTGGAGAATATTTGCCCATAAAGATACATAGGAGAATGCTTGCCCATAGAGATACATAAGAGAGTGGTTGCTCAGAGGGAAACATTGGGAATTACCTGCCTATAGAGATACAGGGATGGTCACTGGGTTATCCCTCCTGACCTCTGTAGGAGATACTCTTCCCACACACAAGTAACAAGACACATAATGGGCTGGTGAAGGATGCCAAGCCACCACAGTTGATGCCACTCCATCCTTTACTGTATTTGCTCAAATGCATTTGAGGAAGTAGGCTTTTAAGTCTAGGAAAACTCAAAGGGTTAGTCTCAAGATCTCTCTGCAGACTGGTTCCACAGACTAACACAGGTCTATCTTTGTATGTACTCGTAACATTTCCAAGGGTAGTTGTGTCCGGCATATAGCAGAGTACAGTATCCTCCAAAACCCACAAGACCAAAGAATTGTATCCTCCACAATCTACAAGACCAAAATACTGTAGAGTCTCCTCCAAAATCAACAAGACCAAAGTACAATATCCCCCACAATCCACAAGACCAAAATACAATATCCTCCACAATTCACAAGACCAAAATACAGTATCCTCCAAAATCCACAATCCTTTATTGGGCCAACCAAAATGCACAATAATCTAAAAAGACAGGACACAAAAAGAGAAGGGAAAGGTGTTGGGGAAGGAGATCGGGTCCAAAAATTCTTCTCCCCCTCTGAGGCCTGGACCAAGGCAGATGGACTGGAGGGAGGGCTCTGGTTCTTAATCTAAGACAGGCCCGATGGAGTTGGCCTGCCCTTTCTCTTCCTCATTGGCCAGATGGTGTTGTCATGGAGGGAAGGGCTCTTCGAGGCCAGGCCCGATGGTGTTGCTAGACCTCTCCCTTCACTCCCTCCTGTTGCAAACTTTTAAAGCTCTGCTGGCTTCTTCCTCAGGCAAAAGGTGTTTAAAAATCATACGGGACAAGGGAAAAAATGATGATGTTAGTCATATGTGGCCTCACAAAGGATATGAGACAGACTGGATTTCAAAGGCAATAGCTTTGGCCAGAAGGAGAAGGGGCCACCCTGCATGAATACCCTTCCAAACCATCTGAACTGAGGACAACAACTGTAATGTCTTGGCTAAATGCAGGGCTATAACTAACATTGCCAATTTTGTCCCCTCCTGTGTCATTTTTAACACTGCTGAAAAAGCCAGTGGAGCTTCAAAGGCTTGCATTGTGTATTTTGCATATTTTGGTAGGTCCAATACAGGTATCACTGTCTTGAGGATTTTGGATAATACTGTACTTTGTATATACTCATGTAAAAGTCTAGAAATTTTAGACAAAAGAATTGACCCCAAAAACCTGTTTGACTTAGCCATGACTCAATGGAAATACTGCACTTTAATTCTTATTTTTTTTTTTAAAAAAAGGAACCATCCTCTTCTGTGAGTAGAGTGGTAGAAAAGTGAGAGCTTAGTCCATCCTGGGAGCACCTTAAAGAAGCACTGACCCCCTCTTTCTCTTCTCCACCCATCCTTTAGGGTTAACACAAAAAGTCATACTTGATGGCATTTTGTAAGTTCTTTGGCATAATTTTCCTTTGCTTCATCCTTTACATCCTTTGTTACATGTCCCTAGGTTTTACCCTCAACTTATCCACGGGGCGTATCAAAATCCATAATTTTGGTTCCGAAACCTGCACTCGACTTATACTTGAGGTTGACTTACAGTCGAGTATACACGGTATATAATTTTCATAATTTTCTTCATAATTTGTAGTTTGCCTTTGTCCTGTTGGTCTGTGAGGGTGAGATTCAAAAAAGCAATCATTATTTGGACCACTTGGTCATGTATAAAATGGGGATTGTATTGAATGCTATGGTATTCCCCATCACCATGTACTGATATGAGAGCTGGACAGTAAAAAAAGTGGATAAGAAGAAAATCAACTCATTTGAAATCTGGTGCTGGAGAAGAGTGCTGAGGATACCATGGACAGCCAAAACGACAGACAAATGGGTCCTTGAACAGATCAGGCTTGAACTCTCCCTGGAAGCAAAGATGATGAAACTGAAGCTGTTGTACTTTGGCCACATCATGAGAAGATATGCCTCATTAGAAAAAGCAATGATGCTAGGGAAGGTAGAGAGAAATAAGAGAAGAGGAAGACCACACACCAGATGGATTGACTCAGTCAGGGAGGTCATGGGCCTGAATTTGCAGGACCTAAGCAGAGCAGTGGAGGATTGGGAGACTTAGGACTTTATCACATGGAGGAAATTGGAGGTTTAAAAAGGCATTTTCCCAGGACATTTGCTTGACTGCAGGAAAGATTTTGTTACAATTAAAGAGGACTTATCCCAGGACGAACCAGGAATGCTCCAGCATTTCTGTGAATGATTTGTTGCTGGAGCATTCCTGGTTCTTCCCGGGATAAGTCCTCTTTAATTGCGATGTGAGGGAAAATCTTTCCTGCAATGGCGCAAATGTCCCGGGAAAATGCTTTTTAACCCCCTGATTTCTCCCCGATTTACCCTCATGTGATAAAGTCCTTAGAGATGTCTCATTCACAGGGTCACCATGAGAGGGCAGTTAACAACAACAAAAAAGGGAGCAAATGTCATTGAGTTTATCACAATTATTCAGGATCTTAAACAGAATACACATCTAGTTCTTACAGAGTTTTGTTGTTGTTTACTGCTGCCAAGTTGACTTTGTCTTATGGCAAAACTATGAATGAGAGACTGAAAAGGAGGAGGAGTTGGAATTAAATTTGGAATTGTAATATGACAAGTGTTTATTGTTGTGGAAATTTAGTCAAAAGGATGGAGCAATTTATTGGATGATTTTAATACAAAGAAGGTCAAGACTGAAACTTCCTTAATAGGGATCATTACTTATTAATGATTAGGAATCATTATTCATTTATTCCTTTTTACATCTCATGTCACCTGCAAGGAGCTCCAACATACATGGTTCTTACTACCCTCTACCCTAATTTTTTTTTTTAAAAAAAATTAAAATGTAAAATGGTAAAATGAGTTCACTTGAGATATAGCAGTCTAAGCCCCCAGTAAATTTTCTGATTGATCAGGTTTTGAACCTGAATCTCACCAGTCATAGAGCAAAGCTTTTACTACCACAGAACTGCTTACACAAAATGCAGAGTACATAAGACTTAGCTTGACTTTATCCTCACATAGATGGGTAGAGTGACCTCAAGCTACCATGAAGAATCAGTATTAAAATACTCATGAGTTTGAGTCTGTTTTTGAGTGAAAAGATTACACATAAAAACAGATTTTAGGAGCCTGAACTAGGCCACTATATTCTTACAAATTTACACCAGCTGCTCCTTGGATACTGAAACCTCTAAAGGGGTTTTTAACAAAATAAGTCTGGAAGAATGCCAGAAAAGAAAAGTGATAGTGTAATGGCCAAATGTGCAAATTAAAAATAGTAGGTTAGCTCCCCCACACCACTATTGTTCTATCTCAGCTTATCTTCTGATGTACAAGCATTTTTGTGTGTGTATGTGGGGAGGAGATGCAGGCATTGGAATGAACACAGCCCTGTTTGTCATCATACAGGCAAAATAATAATAATAATAATAATAATAATAATAATAATTCAGAATTCGGCTAGTAAAAAAATGATAGTAATATTAAGCAAAATGTCATACAGAAAAGCAATGGACAATTTCTTAAACACTGCAAATGGAAGCAGAAAATTCCCAAGCTTTTGAGTGCTATGTTTTCTTCCTTTCTTTGGTGATTCATATGATACATGCATCTTCCCTGTCTCATTATACATCCCTTAGCACTAACTGTAAAAGTAGTTTTAATGAAATCAATTGTAAGAAGGGTCCAGTAACTAATGGGGAATCTCTGACTCTCCCTTCCAGTTGGTATAGAACTGGGGAAAGCCAAATTCAAATCCCTCTTCAGGATTATGACTGACCATGGGACAGTCATAAATGTTTTGCCTATCCTACCTCTCAAGGCTGTTTTAAAGTTAGTGTGGGGGTGTGGAAAACTAAATACAGTGTAATGGCCATATAACAATCTGTTTGATGTGAAAGTAAGTAACATTGTAGTAGTTAATTTGAATACCTTTGTTATCGAATCGAATAACAAGGCAGTACGATGCATGGGTGAATCCGTTGTGCTGAATTACCTGCATGTAATAAAGGGGGAAAAAAAGAAAAGAAATTGCAATATTTTGGGGAGAAGCAGAGGGAAAGAATGACAGAAAAGTGTAGTCGTACTAGTGCAGAGCACTATATTGAAACCTCTTCTTTTAACAGTAATTATGATCTAGAGTACTTCCTAACAGGAATATTGTAAATATAATCTGGTGAGGATCACTGCCTGTCTATCAAGTACATTTTCTGCCTATATATCCTGCATATTCTAATTAAAAATTCTGGTAAAATATTCCCAGACTAATTAATACTGGTAGGAAAGCCAAGGAAGGTTATATCTAGAGACAAATCAAAATGAAATATTAATTCATTTGCTTTGGGGTGAGGTCATAGGAAGAATGACTGAGGTTGCAAACATATGGGAGCAGTCCCTTTGAGCACAGAAAGATTTTATTCTGAGTAAGTATTACATCATTGTGCAGCAAACATATACATATTTATCTACGAGTAAGCCTTGTTGAACTCTGTTGGATTTAATTTTGATCAGCCAGAGGAAAGCAATGAGAAGGGTCTGAGTACTCCTTGTCTAAGAAAACTATGAAATTAATGGCATTTGCCATAGGTCAAGGGGTGACTTGAAGGGGTATATGGTCACTTAGAATTGCATTGTCACTTGTTTGGTGAACTGGGATGCTGCAGTTCTTTCTTTTGAAATTTCTTACAATTAAATTTTTTAATGATAATGCAGGGGGAAAAACGTTTTAGAGCATAGTTAACAGATGAACAGACAATTATCAGTGTAATCATACAGTTATTATCAGCTTCCCAAAGATAAATTTGTTAAGGCTTTTTTTTCCAAAAGTTAGAAATATTGGCCATAAATCCAATACAAGTCCTAGCTAGACGGGACCTATTCAACCATTGGCTGAATAGTAAACAAACTTTAGTGTAAGTCCCATTGATTCAGTGGGCCCATTTGAACTGGCATTTAGGTTGCTGATTTTGTTTATGATCTCACCTGGGATACTGTGTCCAGTTCTGGGCACCATCATTCAAGAAGGATATTGATAAGCTGGAATGTATCTAAAGGAGGGTGACCAAGATTATAAATAATCTGGAAACCAGACCCTGTGAGGAACTATCTAGGGAGCTAGGTATGTTTAGCTAGGAGAAAAGAAGACAGAGTTGACATGATACCCATCTTTAACAACACAAACCAATGGATTCAAACTACCAGAACAGAGGCTCCACCTAAACATTAGGAAAGACTTTTTGATTGTAAGAGCTGTATGACAGTGGAATATACTGTCTCAAAGAATGATAGTCTCACCTTCTTCATTGCTTGGTTCCTTCAGGTTGTTTCTGACTTATAGCATCTCAAAGGTGATCTTGTCATGGGATTTTATTGGCAAGATTTGTTCAGAGGGGGTTTGCCATTGCTTTCCTCTGAGGCTGAGAGAATGTCACATGTCCAAGGTCATCCAGTGGGTCTCCAGGGCTGAGCAGAGATTCAGACTCTAGTGTTCCAGAGTCCTGGTCCAACTCCCAAACCACTATATTACGCTGCCTTCTTGGGAGGTCTTTAAATAGAGGTTGAATACCCATCTTTGAGAATTGCTTCCTCTGTGTATTCCTGTATGGCGGAGGACTGGACTAGATGCCCCTTGTGGTCCCTTCCAACTCTATGCTTCTAAGTGTATGTTACTACCCAGTGTGAAGAAATAGTCTGCCCATACAGAGATCTGGGAGACTTAGCCGGGAGCAGCTAAAGGCACATAAGCAGAAAGGTTCATCCTTTGAAATTGAAACCAATCCTTTTCTTATTGGGAGTTCAGTGATGGGAAAGATGCACCTGGAATTTGTCAGAAAGTTGGAAATCAAAGGGTATTGCCATCTGGAATTGTTACCATTTTATTTAGGATGCTTGCATTTATTGTCCATCTATTATCCACCCTTCTCACCATTCCTCCTCCTGGAAAGATTTTTTCAAAATGCCCAAGTGACTGCCATAGGCCACACTTTCCATTATATAAATGGCTGTTTGTGCCCTTTTAGTCAGTGTCAGTTGTTGGATTTCACCTGTTGGATTTCACCTAGACTCCTCAGTATTACTAGCCACCCCATTTCCAAGTAGCAAGCTGGGTCCAATCCACTCTGCAACCTTGCCCTCTCCATTGAAAAGACTGGCCTCTGAATCTGATATGTATTGCCCTACCCTCTGAATCACTACCACGCTCCCATCTTTTTCATTGTTAGTTCTTGGTGTGTGTGTGTGTGTGTGAGAGAGAGAATTAATGTCTCTGAGTCAAAGTTGATTTCCCCTTGCTGTTTATAAATAAAACTAACTAATTTGGAACCTGTCTCTGGAGTTCTGTGTTGAAGATCATTAAACAAAGGATAGATCTTGGTTATTGTTACTGTAGCCCTCTCGCTGCTCCCAACTGAGTGAAACGAATTTTCCCATTGAATAGATAAGCTGGTGCCCCTTTGGGACTCCCTGCAATTCAGGTAACAAGTATCTCTCAAAAAGAATGTATGAGACTCCAGAGGTAAAAGACAAGTTGTCCTTTTCTTTAGACTTTGCTCTCTAGATGGAATTATGATACCTTCCTCAGATTGTAAAATGAGGAATTCTGGTACAACGACCATAGGGATACAGTGGGATGCCTTTAGGTCTGCTTTTTAAGAAATGTCATATTTTGACTATTACTTCAGTTTTAAGGAGACAATTAAGATTACCACATTTTGCTCAAAGTTTAGAAAACCATTTTTGCATGACTTCTCCCAGAATCTCTCAGCCTGGATAGCCAGTCATGGAGGAATCTTTGCTTTCACTCTGACCTTCAAGACTAGGCATCCTGCTTTTCTGTGGAGGACATCAAACTACTGAGAATGGGCTTCAGCCTTGAGCTTGGGGAATCTGGGTAAAGCCTGTGATTTGCTTTTTAGGAGTTTGTGCCTTAAGCTCTCTGCATTAAGGCTGGAATAGTTCCTTTTTGGATTATACCTCAGAAACCCATCACAGCAACCATGGGAACTGGCTGTGCTGAGATCTTGGAAGTTGCAGTAAAAAAAACAATATTGCTGAGGAAGATCTTTTAGACTACAGCTTCCATCATTCCAAAGCATTGGGAAGCTGGGTAAGGCTTCTGGAGTTGGTTGTTCAAAACATCTCTAGAATATATGCCCATGCAGTGCTGGTTTGGGAATTGTAATCCCCCCTTTAAAAAACAAACAACCTTATCAGGTAGATATTTGTCTAGGTAGTGTTCTTCAGCTCTAATAACTGGACACCATGGTACTGGCTTTGGAGTTGTTCTGAGTGCAGCAGATACACAGTCTTGAACAGAATAAGCCTTAGAATGGAAAGCCATGTTGTTCGCCATCCTGTTACTGGTTTGGAATAAAATGAATATTTAGCCAAATCAGAGTAAAAAGATTAAAGAACCTACACTAGAGCTGGAACTGCCAAAACCACATTTGAGTATTTCATGCCTAAGGAAACCCTTTAAAATTTTGGGGTCACGATAAGCTGGCAGGTGACTTGAAGGCACTTACACAGAAATAGATCTAGGGGACAGTTTAACAGTTTCCCATGAATAAAAAGGTACAGGACCATTCCACTTCATTAATGGGAGAACGATGGGATGAATGCGATGTCACACAATATCATGTGATAATCTTTGCACAATCGTGCAATAAGGACGAGAACAGCCTGTTTCTCTTTCATCCTTTTCTCTGTTTGATACTCTCCATGGATTGGCCTTTAGTAGAGACATTGAAATCATTGAGGTTAATGTCTGATTAGAATGAAATCTACTTGGCTTGATCAACTCCAAGTATGGCTTAGTCTTGATCCAGCCTAAAATATATTCTCAGAGAATTTTGTGCATGAGGTTGTGATGAAATGAGTGAATGTGAGAAAGAGAGGCACTTTTCTGGCACTTTCTGACAGAAATAAAATGGAGAATCTCAATGCATGATACCTGGCAAGCAAAGAGAAGATTCCTGAAAGGCTGATGTGACAATGGCATATCCGTGAAAAAGAGGGTGCAGCTGCCTGTGTTATTTGTAAGAAGAACCTGTATCTGTAAAAAGACGTCCAAAAAATTCGAGAACAGCAATAAAGAACAGGACGCTTGGACATGAACTGATAAGAGAAAGAACACCTGAAAAACATCAAGTATGAAGCTTTGGCTTAAGCTAAGGTTTATGGAGAAGAGCCAAAGGCCTTTGGACAGTGCAAAAGTGAAGAACTTTGCAAAAGGTTTAAAAAGAAGAGGCTTTTCTAGCAAAGGTGTGCTTCTGTTCCTAGGCAAACAGAACACCCATGCACCTTGTGAAGGCGATTGATCCCCAACTTCAGCAAAGTGCCTTTTTGTGTGTATGTGTGTGTGTGGGAGCTCTCTTGGTGCTTGTGTTTCTGTATGTCTTGATTTTCAAATAAATGTTACATGCATGGTGAGTTAAACCAAATTTGCTTGTCTCAAAGTATCTGTTCCAGCCTGGCTTTGGGGTAGATCCTTTTGAAAGTGGGAATTTACATTTACACGCTCTCAGGAAACAAAGGACTGTCCTACAAAACCTGGGCATAACAAGGTTCCTGTAGTGATTGTTTATCTAACTCCTGGTCAGGATGGGTAATTGTATTTTTTCAAGAGCAGTAGAATGATGAGAATTCTAGAGAAGATCTTCAAAACTATGTACACCTCAGTCTCAGCTGTTTCCAGGGCTTGTAGTTGCTCTGTGTTTGAGTCTTTGTTTATGTGTATATTCTAAAAGTTGCTGCCAAGTCTGAAGACATAGCAGTTAACAGCCAACGTTATACTGAAATTCTGTTTCTTCTTTTGAAACTTTTCCCTCTATGAGCAACTTTGTTGTCTTTCTTCATGTTTTGCTTCTCAAGGTGCTAAAAATATGATCAGGAAATTCTTTTTAGCAATGTGATGTTTTAAGTTACATGTCAGATTCAAGTAGCCCTTTGTCTAGGCTTTAAAATATTTCAGCATTTATCTTAAACAAATCATTTTATCAAGGAGGCTCAAGTTACTCTTGCAAAGGGAGCACAAAGCTCTCTCACAGAGTTATGAAAGCTCCATGGCACTCCCATTTATAATACAAATAAATTTAAATATAAGTTCAGTTTAGATCTCAAACAGAGCAGCAATTTTCTGCTTAATGTCCATTTATTGATTATTAAAATATGGGCCACAGAAGGTAAGTAAATATACTTTGAAAGTGCTGAGGCAGATTTATGAGGCCATGGGGAAGCTTACACATCAGGACTTTATAAAATGAGTGTTCAGGGAGTTCTACAGTATTTGCTACAGTTCTGGTTGCTTTCTTTAAAACATTTTTATAACCATGTCTTACAAATTCTTGTGTGTACATTTGTGAAATCCAATTTAAATCAGAGAATGAACATGAAAGTAATCACAGGAGCAGGAGGTTGTAATATTCTCTCACTGGTTTCTGACTATTGCCTTTGCTGATGTCAGATGTGTGGGCATTTTCTACAGAAACTAGCCTATGTAGAATGAAAAAAAAAAGCCATTATTGGGAGATTGATGGCATATATCATGTTGGAAGATGAGTGTGGAAACAAGCCCTTGATGTTGTGACTGAAGTTAATAGCTAGAATCCTGTATGGCATAGTGATTTGAGTGTTGGACTAGAACTCTAGAGACCAGGGTTCGAATACCAGCTCAGCCATGAAACCCACTGGATGACCTTGGGCAAACCACATGCTGTTAGCCTCCGGGGATGGCAATGGTAAATATCTTCAGAAAAAATCTTGCCAAGAAAACCCCATGATAGACTCACCTTAAGGTCATCAAAAGTTGAAAAAAACTTGAAGGAACACAACACTCACAGAAGCACTGTATTTATGGATGCACAAGCACAGTAGTTACGGTGCTACACACTGAATCCCAGCCTGAGACCCCCACTTACTGGGAAGCAGCCTGCAATTGATGAGGGTCTTTCCCCCCGTCATTTGAGAAACAGTTGATTGGCAGTCCCTCCTGTGAGAGATTTCTGATGTGACAAATAGAAACAGGTCCTCATTACCATTCCCTCTCGCACAAGCATGAGGGGGAATTACAATAGGGAACCTATATCTGTCTGTCCAGTCAGAAATCACTCACAGGAGGGAGCAGGACCATCAACCAGCTCCTTCCTGATTGACAGGGGAATTGACCCCCATTGATCACAGTGACTGTTTCCCAGTAAATGGAGACTAGCCCCAAACTACAGGCTATATAGGGATCATGAATACATAAATGTCATGAGTGTAACTCTAGGTTACATATTTGTAACTAATATAGGAGATTCTGGCCATGATGTCTAAATGATGAAAATTTTCTTTTAAAACAGGAATGAACGAAATGTGATCCTTTAGAAGATGATGCTGGGCTGTAACTTTCCATCAGTGATCACCACAGGCTATGCTGAAGAAGTGGATTCTAATCCACAGAAACCTATAGCATAGTAAATGAGGACTTGCTTAAGGTCCAGACAATGCTGTGGTTTTTGCTGCTAGCCTCCTGGATGAGATTTGACTGGGAAGAATGCAATCAATAATAATAAATAATAAACTTTATTTTTGTATCCCACCTTATTGTCTGGGCAATCAAGGTGGCTTACATGAAATAAAATAGATTTAGATAAAACATAAAAGAGAAATATAATACTATTTAAAAGAGAAAAAAAATCAATTAACAACAACAACATAATATCAAAACAGCGATTTTCTGGTATATAATGTTGAATGGAGTGGGGAGAGCTCAGAGTGAGTTGGATTCCTCTATTCAGGGAAGGCATGCTGAAAGAGATCCATCTTGACAGCTTTTTTAAAGCTGTCTAAGTTCCTTATTTGATGGATCTCTTCTGGCAAGGCATTCCATAGCCTGGAATCAATACAGCAAATGAAAGTGAAGAGGCATTATCTAACCTGGAAACTGCTCAGATGCATTAAAAAAAAATCTCCTTCCTTTAACTGTCATTCAGATAACTGAATATTCAGAACCTCCTGCCCATCTGGGTGTGTCTACACAAGGGGGAAAATCCCATACTCACACCAAACTTTGTGCAATCAATCCAGATGACGTGTGGCCAGTTCTGTAGTAAAACTATTTCTTTCAGCCTTTAATCCAGTGTAAGAAAACATTGGATTAAGAGGTGATATTATAGCTCTGTTTAAATATTGGAATGGAGGTCATCTTGATGATGGAGCAAGCTTGTTTTCTGCTGCTCCAGAGAATAGGACCCAGAACAATGGATGCAAGCTACAGGAAAAGAGATTCCACCTAAACAGCAGGAGGAACTTCCTGAATGTAAGAGCTGTTTGAGAGTGGAACACACACCCTTGGAGAATGGTGGAATCTCCTTCTTTGGAAGTTTTTAAACAGAGACTAGATGGACATCTAACTGGAATGCTTTGATAGTGAGTCCCTGCATGGCAGGGGGCTGGCCTGGATGGCCTTTGAGGTCTCTTTCAACTCTGTCATTCTATGATTCTATGAAAACTAGGCAGTTACTCCGGCACTTCCAGGAATCTGTAGTGTTCTTGATGTTTTTGGAAGTGTAGACACCTAGATTGAAAACTACCCAGTTACTCTGGCACTTCCAGGAAACTCTGGAGACAACTTGATGTTTTTTGAAGTGTGGCCACCTGGACTAGTCTCGATTTAAGTGGGTGGCAACCGCTGCTGTTCTTTTTTAAAGGGCCAGTGCTACTTGCCACCCTCTTTGAGCCCAGGCACTTGTTAATAAAACAGTTCCTTTCTCCTTCGGTCCTCCACTGCTGCTGTCTTCCTAGGCAAGCAATTCCTCTGGCAGAACCCCACTGTCAACATATTGCTTGTCTGGCATCAAAACAAGGCAGCCAACCATGTGTTCAATGAGGAGGGGTCACTCTACCCCCTCCTTATTGATGACATGGCTGGGCACAATGTTCTGACCTAACCAGAAGGGACATCACAAGCAAAGCTCTTCTGCCAGAGAGCTGCTTCTGTGGCTGGCAAGGCAGATGCAGTGGCAGTGGCCCCGAGGAGGACAGGTCACCAGTGCTGATATGGGGTTGGCCAAGCTGACCATCTGGACAAGGTAGCTTTGCTTTGCTGTTGTGCGGTTGCATGTGGTGCTCACATAATGGATCTGGGCCAGCTCCAGAACAGAATACTCTAGGATGCACCCGGATTTTTTTGGCTAGATGCACCCTCTGTCATCAGAGAAAGAGACCATGCTGACTCAGGAGCTTGTAGGACAGCTTTTTTTCCTGACAGAGATGGCTTTTGCTACTCTGCTCTTTTCTGCTGCTATTAACCACTTGAAAATTGGACTTAAAGTGGTATCTTATACCATTACATCAGTGTAACTCACTAGCAGGACTCAGGCCAGAGTCCTAAAAGCAACTGAATTGGAAAGCAATAGGGGAGTCTGCGGGGCCCACAGCTCTTTCTTCCAAACACTTCCTTCACCCAGCATCTGTCGCCTGAGGCAATTGTCTCACTTTGACTAATAACAGGGCCAGCCTGGCACTCTGGATTTATGAAGAATTAGATTTATGGAGATTTATAAATTTATATTCATGTGATTGAATATTAATTGAATATGGATTTATGAAGAATTAGAATCAATAGGTACCAAATCAGCAGTGAATTTGCTGTACCTTGTGCCATGAACTTTTACATAATGTGCAATGTCAGACCACATTTTAGAAGCCCTGCACCCAGGGATATTTTGTCCCCTTATAGTCTACTTTTATGGCTATTTACACAGAGGTAATTTCCAGGGACTTACCGGTACTTCCAGCTAAATAGCATTGCATCTTTAATTTGCAAAATAATGGAAATAAATTGGGAGCAAACTAAATGCAAGGTGGTTTGCAAGCTGAGTGAGGCTCAGTTGTGTATGTATCTCCCTAGTCACATTTCACTTCTGTGTGTCATTACGATCCTATGAATTGGCCCATATCTCTCACTTGTAAAAATATGTAAAAATATTTTGCACAATAATCTAGCAAACATTAGGTTAATGACATTCCACTGAATTTGATGAGGCTTAAATTAAGTTATGACTAAAAACTGCAATTTTAATGCCCACTTACCTTGAAATAATTCACATGGAACTTGGCAGGACTAATTTTGGAATAAAAATTAATAGGATTGGGCTGCATGCCCTGTCCTGTTGCTTTTAATGGAATGTCCAGTATGTTGCCATGCATGCAGACTCAAAAGTAAATCCTAGGAATGTTGGATTTACTCCCAAGTAAGCTAATATAGACTAAGATTCTTAGTGTCAACTAATGTTTGCAGGATTTGTGCCCATTATGTAAAAACAAGTCTTATTGGCTGCCAGTGAGACTTATGTTGGTGTAATGTTTATACGATCTCTACTCAAAGTTCCAACCTTCCCATTTTCAGGGCAACTAGGCTGAGCTCTAAATTCTTCTACAAAGCGCGTGATCCAGTGGGGTGAAGAATGGCAGAACAAAGCTGACATGTTGTTTAATCCTTCTGCATTCTTTTTAAAAAGAAACAAAAGGCCGATAATAGGGACAGCTATGATAAACCTATTGTTTATAACCAAAAAAAGAAGTCTTGGTGGTTTGTTGGTAGCTGCAACAACAGTATTTAGCTTCCAGTGTTCTCAGAATAATACTTTTCCCAACCAGAAATATGCTTTGAAGAGTGTTCCTATATAGTAACAAAATAATAATAATAATAATAATAACAACAACCACCACCACCACCACTACCACCAAGACAACAACAACAAAACCCACCACAACAGCAACAACAGCAACAATAATGATACAACAGAAATAGCTATGCTAGTAGTAATTATCACTGAATGCTGAATGGAGGCCAAGGAACAGATTCCTGTGCAAAAGCTGAAACTGAGCAGAAAAGAACAGCAGGGCTCAGAAGGAACAGCAGCAGATTAGCTCCAATCCCCCATGGAAACTTTCCCTCATTGAAGCTTGACTGTGCCAGCAATGCACACACAGTTTTTGGGATTCCCAGTTCTTTGCCCACACAAAAACCTCATGGTGGAAACTGGGCACTGTCCAGCTTCTTCCAATACATATGGCATCTGGGACTTGCGTGATATCCATATGGCTTTCCGGCAATTAATGCTCTACATAACTAAAAGGTTTTGTTTTGTTTTTTAAAAAAGAACCCTGATACTGCTCTTGCTTCCATGCAAAATTCAGGGCTAAAACTACTCATTAGGGCTCAACTAAATAGATTCTAACTTATCTGGGTTTAAAAAACTAAACCATACCCTGTTTGGGCATACCTGTACTTTGTTTCTCAATTCAAATCAATGGAAGTGTGATTTGGTACTAATTTAAGATTAGGTCTAGTGCTGAAATCCTAACTTTTACCAGGTTTCAAGCTAATATGAATGATAATAGCAGATATGACAGTAACAGGTGCTGACAGAAATGGCTCCCAGCATCACTGAGTATGTTTACTCTTGATGTGTACCAAAAGACACTGTTGAGTATGTATTTTCTCTAATAAATCAAAGTCAGCCAAAAGCAGCTTTTGGTCCTTGAAGAGATCAGATTTATAATATATGTTTGATTTTTACCCTTCCTGACTTCCAAAAGTGTTCAGCAAGATGTGCTGGCTTGGTTGAATTGGAAAGAAAAGCTAGAACGTCTGTATAACAGGAAGTAAATCCATCATAACTATTTTATTTTATTGATTTATTGAATTTATATCCCACCTTTCTCCCAAAATGAGACTTATTAAAATGGTGGTGGTGAGATTTTTATTAGTAACACCTCCCTTGAAGCCCACCATATTGGAAAATTTCTAGTCTGACTCCAATATTCCATTCTGGGGCAGGATATCTAAGTATTTGGTGACATTGAAGCTTCAGATGTTTCTGGGTGAGGTGGATTATATAGAGCCATTTTGTTTTAGCTCCAGCCTGATTATAGGGCAGACACACTGTTCTGGCTGTCTTGATGGGTGAGCCATACCAGGAAGAGGACATGGCCTTTGTCCCTGTTGGTTCTTCAAGATCTCCCAGTGTCTTTTCTGCAGTATCCTTGTCAACTGTTTGGCTGGCATGGGACTTGGAAGACATTTTAAACAGTGTCTTTAGTCTTTTAACAATTACTTCATGTGGTAATTCCAAGATATTCCTGCTTCACATTTTCCTCAGGCTTTCATCTTGTCTCCCAGGGCACTTAACATATACATTAAACTCCTTGGAACAACTATGGGGTGGTCAGAGCTACTGGGCCACCCATACTACAGTGATGACAGTTGCATCTCTTCCTTCGAAATCAACAGAAAGTGTGCTAGCCAGTTTATGATGTAAGTAACTGACTAGATTAGGGCAACAAAATGAGACTTTTTCCACACAAGACAGAGGCATTCCTCATCAGTTAAAAGAGATTAGGGAATGAGTACAAACTGTGTTGGGTGCGTTACACTATGCTTAAAGACATAGGTTTGCAGTTTGAGTATACTCCTGGGTTCAGCCCTAAGCCTGGATACTCAGGCCTTTATCATTCCAGCTGACTTGTGCACTGAAGGGTGCTGCTATTTTCTGTTTTTGCAGCTCTTTTTAAAAAGATTTACTTTGATGCTTTAAATACAGTTCTGCGTTTTATTATTGTTAGACCCATTAAATTTTTATTTTTAGTGGAAAGGTAGGACATAAACATAGAACAAGAGCGTTGTGTGCTTCCTGTAGCCTGGGTTGCTTGGTGTAAAGCACAGTAGGCAGAGTTAGACATTGGTCCAAACACTGCAGAAATAATCCAGTCTGCTTTAACTGTCTTGGCTCAGTGCTAGGGAATCCTGGAAATTGTAGTTTATTGTGGCACCACAGCTCCCTGACAGAGCTGTGGCTAAATTTCTGTCAAAGGCTAAATTTCTGTCAAAGGCTAAATTTCTCACAAAACCAAAGTTCCCAGAATTCCGTAGCATTGAGCCAGGGCAAACAGTCTCAAGCTGGGTTATTCCTGCAGTGTGTTTTGGACTGTACTGTGCAGCCTTTGTGTCTAAAATATGTTTTGCAACTGAACGTGTAGCAAAATGCATGATACCATAGCATGATACCCTTTTGTTTTTGGCAAGACCTTAAATGTCTGAATGCAAACATTGGACAAAAATGTACAAAGCCCTACATGGCTTGGGTCCAACTTATCTTAGAGACCGCCTCCTCCCATATGAGCCCCCACATACACTTCAGTCCTCAGGGAGGAATCAGCTTCAGCCTATAAAAACTAAGTTGTCCCAGACCTCCCAGAGGGCCTTTTTTGCTATTGCTCCCAGGCTGTGGAATGACCTGCCGGATCAGATGTGTCTTATTACAACCTTGGAAAGCTTTAAAAAAGTGACCAGGACGCATCTCTTCCGGCAGGCCTTCCCGGATAGTAATTAATTTCCCATCACCTGTTGACCCCCCCCCGCCCCCATCCAGCCACCTACAGGGGACTGTGAATGAATGTATTTTAAATCTTGATTCTTTTAATTATGATTAGTTTAATACTGTTTTAAGGGGAGGGAGGTGGGTATGTTTGGAGGATTTTAACTGTATATGTTTTTAACATGTTGTACCCCGCCCCGATTGCTCGCTCAGAGGGGTGGGTAAGAAATAATAATAATAATAATAATAATAATAATAATAACTAATAATTAAAAACTCCAAAATAAATAAGATAGCAACAGGATTCTAGGCACAGTAAATGCAACAAAATAAAAGGCTTTCTCCAAAGAACCCAAGAAATGTGGGTTTTTTTGGTGGGGGGAGTTCAGCAAGTTCTTACCAATCTTTAGTTCCATTTATAGCATTTGGGATCCCCATGTTTTGGTTGCAAACTATGGAGGCTAAATCAGTTTGAAATGTGTTTAAAAATGAAGCATAGAGCAGTTTTCCCTAACCTGACACACTCCAGAAGTACTGAACTACAACTCCTAGCATTTCCTCACAGCATGATATTGCAAGGAATGCTGGATTTTGTAACCCTACACATCCAGAGGATGTTAGGTTGGGAGTACTCATATAGAGCATGTTGTGAACTATATTATATGGGGTGAAATACAACGTTTCAGTCTTTATGACACAATTGAAAGTGAATAATTCTGTCAACATGAAGATGTACAGTATCTTTAAGGGGAGCATTGGTAGACTTGAAAGTGATGAAGAGTCTTGTGGCATCTTGAACAGTAATAGGTTTATTGTACATAAAGCTTTTGTGAACTATAGTCTTCCTCGCCAGATGTACCAAATCTTATCCTTACTCCACATGAAAGAAACCTGCAATTTCTTGAAGGATTATAAAACTCTTTTTGTTGCTAACATTGTACTGCAAAGTAAATACTAAGGAGTTTATCAGACGATGGAAATTGGAAGTATAATCCAATGGCAATCTGAATACAATCATGGGATTTCAGGTTATTGCATATGAGTGTATCTCACGCAATTTCAGGCAAAAGGGAAGTCATTCCGAACGCAATCATGGGTTTCGTGTTATTGTGTATTAGAGTATCTCAAGCAATTTCGGGCAATGGGAAGTCATTCTGAATGCATTCCAAACACAATTCAAATTCACGTAAATTCGCTAAACTAGTGAATTTATGTGAATTCGAATTGGCTCCATTCGATATTGAGAGAAATTCCTCCCGTGTGATAAACTCCTAAGTAAATCAATACTTAGTAATTACTAATACTTAGCAAAACTAAGTACAGTGTTGGTACATTTATATGGTAGAAATTGTCCTCCGTATCATTAGGAAATGTTATTTAATAATCTGGAGTACATGTTCAGAAAAACAAACATTCACAAGGAAAAAATGTGGAACGATGCTAACAGGTGATGTTCACAGCAACTTCCAAGATGATTCCCTGTCATCACCAAGGAAACCAAAGTTTGATTCCTAAAGGGATTTCCTTGGAGCCTGTCAGCCGGGAGAGTGGGTGGAATGTTGAATTTTAACACTCTGACATATCTTAGGGCCAGCAAATCATAAGATGACTTGGCTTTGAGTTAATCTCAGCCACCTGCCACCATGAAAATGGCTTGATGTTCCTAGACACAGCAAAGGATTTGATCAATCCCTAGGAATGGTTACACTTTGCTTCCTAACATCTCTCCCTAGTGCCTAGTGCAGTTCTGATGCCAGCAGAAATACCTGCCTTCTCCGTTTTGAGAAGGGCATGCCGTGTGATGTATGAATTTGTGATGACAATGACGTAGCAACTACCATTATTATGTGTGTCACTATGTGAAGGGGTATAGCTATGGTATTGCAAGATGCAATATCATACAAGATACAAATACAAGAATGTACTTGACAAACCCTAAAGGAAAATAAAAGAACTTGGTGAGTGACAGAAATGCAGAGGTATTTAAATAAAATGTGCTCCAATCAGGTCTGCAGAATTTTACAGTTTGTACAGCCTGGATGCAGAAGCTTGCAGAGATCATGTGGGGATACACTAAGCAACTGAGAATCCCCTCCTTGTCAAATGTATTAAATTAATTAGTTAAGCATCAGTGCCCTGGTTTGCAAGCATCTTAGAGAAAACAGCTGCCCCCGCAGCAGGGTTTCCTCTTGGCATCATTCTGCCTAGTCATTTGCTGTCTTTACTCTGTCTTCCAAATGTTCAGGATATTCACATGAGTCGGGGGGGGGGGGCTTACTTGCTACAATTGGTAGTTGTAGAGACCTGGCTTCTTTGAGTGCTTGAATGCAAAAGACTGAAAATCCAGTGCCTAAACTGGACAGGGTCTTGCTGAAGGCCGGTCTGTCTATGCTGGCTCATTCTGAATCAGAGCACAGGGTCTGGTTTTGAATCATTTCACAGTGTGAAGCATCTGGCTCAGGTAGGCTTGCCTTCTCCTTACTTCTTGGTCCAGTTGGGTCTTCAGAGCATTCACCTGATGGAACGTAAGACAAACACATATGAATCAGGTTAGTTTAGCCTAACATTTTGTCTCTGTTAAGGGCTAGCACCATTAGAAGAGTCACGAGGCAGTTAGGAACAATACCTCTACTGTATATTTATTATTACACTGTGTCCAATCTTTTTTCCCAAGGAATTCAAAGCAATGTACTTAACCTCTATTTCTCATTGTAACTTCACAAGCAACCCTATGAAGTAGGTTAGGCTTAAGGATAGACTTCCCCCAAATTACAGCGTGTTCCACAACAAAGAAAAATTGAACCCAGAACCCAGTCAAAGCCCAGTGCTCCATTACTACATCACACTGGTTGTTCACCTTCTACAAAACAAAGGCTTAGGGACAATTCATGAAGCACTACCATTTGCCTTCAACAATATGAATTAATGGATCTCTGCTCTTGACCCAAATTTGCTAATTTTTAAAATAATATATGCCTGGCCTATAAAGGGGGCTCTCCTACTATTTCCTACACCTCCTTTACTACTTGGTGTAGCATATATGTTCATGAACATTAGACAAAACAAAGTCACTTCTTCATGAGGCAGATGCTGAAGAGCAGCAGTGGCATTCCCTGGCTGTTTCCCCTGACTCAAGTATTTGGAACGAGGCTAATATTCATCTGGAGCATTTGATGGACACAATAACTCTATCTGTAGATTCCATTTTAAAGCTGGGGAGTCAGGAAGTATTCTGAAGAAGATGGAATCTGGAAGCAGCAGTGTTTTATAATTCTTGCTCACCATTTTTCTTTCAAAACATGCCAGTTCCCCTAATTCTTGTCCTGTTCCTCTAAGCTTTGGCCTAGTTCTTGCCACCATAACGCCTGAATTCGGGCACCTCTTCTGTAAGCCTCTCAATTGTGTAACACATTATTCCAGTTACAGAACTTGGGCATCACTATGAAATTTGGACATTTGAAAGAAATATCCCAGCTGTCTCTTTCCTCTAACCTGTTCCTCCAAGCCTTTCACTTTCTGCCGATGGATTCTCTCACGGGATTCCAGCATTCGTTCAGCTTGGAGCTGAGCACTGCGCAGCTTCTCTGCTTCCATCTCCATGTCTAGCTGATGCCGGGATCTTAGCTCCACCAGTCGTTGGGCATGTGTTTGGTCCAGATCTGCAATCTGGGCCTAGAATGAGTACACAGGAACAGTGTCCAACTCCATAAGCCTGAGATCCTGGTAGTTTGAATATATTGCCTTTAGCTAAACTCCTAGTACTCTAAGATCTTGTTTCTCTTTTTATGGTACCAAGATGAAAATGACTGAACAAGGAGATCAAAACAATACTTATTTTATTTATTAATTAAAAAAATATATTTTCCTCTTTATTTAAAATCTCTGTCTGGCAAATAATAAATCAGAATGATTACTTAAAAAAACAGGAACAGTAAAAATGATTTTAGAAGTTTAAAAGGGTATTAAACAATTTAGCAAGTTTTTTAAAGGGCAGATTAAAACCAGGTAAAATACTTTAAAACAATTAAAAACCATGCAGAAGTATAAAACCATTCAGGTAGCAAAGGTTTTTGTAAACAATGGTTTCACTTGGTGTCAGAATGACAGCAGTGTGAGCCCCAGTTGGGCCTCTAAGGGGAGGGTGTTCTATAACTGGGATGCCACTGCAAAGAAGGCCCTCCCCCACATCCACTAACAGCATATTGTCCTGAACGATGGGACACAGATGAGAATTCCTCCTCTAAACCTTGAAAGCCCTTTTTGTTTCAGTGTCAAACATTGACAGTGACATTGTGGCAAATTTTGATCACTATCAACAAACCCTAACCAATTATTTCTGGCCTCAGCTACCATGAGTATCAGCCAAAGTGCGGAAGCCAGAGGCAGATGGTTTCATTGTTTCTGTTTATCAAAAAGTACTGGCTCTTTGTGGTTGTTACTAGGTTATTTCTCACATTTGTATTCCCAGAATAGGTTAATACAATTTTTCTGAAATTTATGTTCTGCAGATCAATGGTTTCAGCGCCTTAGGATCTCAGATGGAGACTGAACAACATGGAAGGGGGTCAAAATGTGAAACTGCTTAGCTAGCTTCCTTTCTCTATTTCTTACAATGTAATTCTCCACTAGGCAGCCTGCAAAGCACACAAGCAAGTATATGTTTTCCACTTTTTTATTGTTTTTAATTTTGTTCCATTCTGTAAGCAATTTCATGCTAACACTGAGTAATTTTTCCCCTCCATCCCAATTCAAGAGCACTGTGTGGTTTCAGAAATGTTGTTGGTGCTAAACATGAGCTTTTACTGGTTTCTTCTTCAGTTGATATAACTGACACAACTGACCTGATGTTTTGTTGTTGTTGTGGGCCTTCAAGTTGTTTCTGACCATCACACTAGGGGGCAAACAGGATTTAAACGAGAGTTAAATGAGAGTTAAACAGGAAATGACCTATGTTTATCACAGGGCATTTCCTGTTTAACTCTTGTTTAACTCTTGTTTAAATCCTGTTTGCCCCCTAGTCTAAAAAAGGAGCTAGAGGTACTGAAAGGTAAATTCCACCCACTCGTACAAAATGGAGATGGGATGGGTTGGAAACAGTTTCATAGTTAGATCAAAGGATGAATTTGCAAAACTAGCAACTGGCTTTGCAAAATACACATGTTTAGAGAATGATCAGGGATTTGTATTATCCACAAGTCTTGGACAAAATTCATCAGTACAATAATGTGTGTAGCTCTCCCTCCCAGGTTCAATATGTCTGACTGACCTGCAGATTTTCATTTTGCCTGAGGGTGTCCTCCATTTCCTGCTGCAGGCTGCTCAGGGATCGGTCTAGCTGCCCCTTCATCTGACTCAATCTGAAAGTATCATCCTTCTTCCTGAATTTGTCTTCCTGCAGAGAAGACACCAGAATCTCATATTCAATATCTGGCATGGCTCAGATTCCAATCTTGCAAGTTGTTTTTCTGACCTTTGTCAAATATCCTGCCAGTTGTTCAGGTTTTAAGATGCTAAGTGTCATGGGCTTTCTGCAAGCTCCTTAAGAAGGTGAGACGACATTTAAGTTTCTGAAGTGTTTGGTATGTCTACTATACTTCCCACATATTTATCATTTTAAGTAAAAGTCTTTGTTTTACAGCAGCAAACACACATGCACCCTATCATTTTTGTTTTGTTTGTCACTGTTGTTAACTGCCTTTGAGTGTATCCTAACTCATGGTAACCTTGTGGATGAAACATCTCCAAGACCCCTATCCTCCAATGTTCTGCTTAGGTCCTGCAGACTTAGGTTCATGACCTTCTTGATTGAATCTACCCGTCTGGTGTGTGTCTTCCTCTCTACTGCCTTCTGATTTTCCTATCATTATTGTCTTTTCTAATGAGTCATGGCTTCTCATGATGTAACCAAAGTACAACAGCTTCAGTTTTGTGATTTTGGCTTCCAGGGAAGGTCTGTGGTAACATCATCAGCACATCTCAAATGATTTTCTTCCTATCTGCTTTCTTCACTGTCTAGCTCTCACACCTGTACGTGATGATGGGTAATGCAATGGCTTGGACTATCCTCACTTTAGTATTCAGAATTATGTCTTTACAGTTTGTAAACTTGTCAAGTTCTTTCATAGCCACCGTTCCCATTCCAAGTCTTTTGCTGATTTCTTGACTGCAGTCCCCATTATGGTCAATATTTGATCCAAGGTACAGGAAATCTTTAGCTATTTTGATTTCCTTTTTATCTAGGTTGGATTTATGTAGTTACTCCATGGTCATTATTTTTGTTTTCCTTATGTTCAGCAGTAAGCTGAACGTTAGGGCAATCTGAGGATAATGAAATGGCAAAGCTGGAGAGAGATAAAACAGGAAGGACATCTGCTCAGGCAACACTGGAGGACAACAAAAAGTGAATCCAATCACACATGGGCTGGGGAAAAAAATAAAGATCCGTGCTGTGGTAGTGAGGGTGGTGAAGAAATCTTACTTCTCTACCACCACAGTCGCTGCACAAGAAAGACTTCAAACTTCTTTTGAACTGTGTGAAGAACTCCATTAGCCAGCAAATGGATGATTGGAATGGCAGTCCAACAGCAAATGGGCAGTCATAAGTTACTTACCATACTTTTGTACTAGGTGAATCTCTAGTTTACTAAGTGAGAAACACATGTAAAGCACTGCAGAACCTATTTGCCTTTGTCAAAGGTTGAAGTCTGCAGCATTATATGTCAGAATGCAAAATCATGTGATCACTGAGCTTATGTTTACTTCCCCATGGTTTTTTTAAGGGCAAAAACATCTGGCATGTCACCTAATGAGCTTGAATTCTATTCCGTCTATAATAGGAAAGCTTTTTTTATGCTAATGGAATCAGGATCTATTTGAATTTATGATTTTATGTGTATTTTTAATGATGTCAATGAACAGTAATGATATTTCAGTTTTGATAATAAAATTTAAAAATGGAAAAACAATGTCTGACAGGTCACGAGAAAAGCATCCATCCATCCATTCCAGCATTTTGCTTGCAGTATCAACTATGTGTGTGTTTGTTGTGTACCTTTAAGTCATTTTGGACTTACGGTGATGTTAAGGTGACCCTATTAGGGGGTTTTCTTGGCAAGATTTGGCAAGGAGGTTTGCCATTGGTTTCCCCAAGGCTGAGAGAATGTAAGGTGCCCAAGGTCATCTAGTGGGTTTCATGGCCGAGCTTGGCGCCTCAATAAGGCTCATATGCAGAGAAAGATAGAAGTTTCCATCCCTTTGTTTGTCCCCCAGACTCTCCTAATTAGAAATATACTACTGTTGAATATAGAAATTTCATTTAGTTACCATGGCCCACTGACCAGGGTCACCCTGGTGTTTTGCACTATAAATCTCATGAATCCAAGGCAGTGTGGGTAAGGGATTTATAGGACCTGCAGTCAAAGACAAACAGAGGGCACCAAGTTGCCTTCCTCTGTCATTAACCACTTTATGGAGAAGTGGTTTATCATGGAGGAAGGCAACATGGTGCCCTCTCGTTGTCTTTAACTGCAGGTCCCATAAATCATTTACTCATGCCTTCTTGGGCTCATGAGAGTTTACCTAATTCTTTTAAAAAGCTACCTATGCTAGAGCAAGGTGGTAAAATGTACAACTGAATTTGCTGGCAGGCCTCTAAGTGATTTCCTGTAGATCAGAAAGAATTTCTGACTCAGTTGTTTAAAAATGGGAACAATATTTAAGTGATTTCTTCCACCATCTTTAATTATACTCCTGAAATGAAGGAGACTTAAAGTGGGGGAAACCAGGAGATCTGGAACTGTTATGTGGAGGTCTGTGAACATTTTTAGGCTCAGTTTCTTAAACCAGGAAAGCCAACATGCTGTAATGGTTTGAAGATTGGACTACAACTTTGGAGACTAGGGTTTGAATCCCTTTTTGGCCATGGAAACCCTACTGGGTAACCTTGGGACATTGATACTCTCTCAGGAGTTTATCACACTAAGGAGATCGGGTGTTCATCCCGTGAATATCCTGGAAAAATTACTTAATTATGAAAACAATTTCACATGACGTTGCACAAAACCTGCTGTTAAAGTGGTCCTAAAGAAGCATTCATGCACATCTTTTTACTTGCGGGATTTCAGCAACAATGCATTTCTGATATCACTTTATTTGCGCAATTGTGTGTGATAATCATCTGTGCAATTACTCACCATTTTCACTTTATTTGTAGGATGCTTTGATCTCTCTTTAATGCCAAAATTAGCCCAAGTGTGATAAACTCCTCAACCTCAGAAGAAGACAAAGGCAAATCTACTCTGAACAAATCTTGCCCCCTCCCAAAAGCCCTTGTGATAGGTTCACCTCAGGGTTGCCTTAAGTCTGAAATGACTTGAAGGCACAGAACAACAGCAAACTCAAACAAAATGGCTGAGTCAGAATTCTGTAACTGTTCGCATATATCTTTTGCACAAAACTCTACTTTGTGCATCAGGAGATTCCAATTAAAAGACCAATAATTGTAAAGTTTGTGAAGGTCATAGATTTTTACTACTGGCACTATCCAAATGTTCAGTTTTCTACATTCTAAACAAAATATGGAGAAGCACTATTCACATGTGTGCTGTAAAATGACACTAGATTAATCCTAACTAGACTTGAACACAGAAATTACCTGGAAGTAGTGTCAGCTGGTGGCTCCCATGTCAGTGGAGTAGTTAACTCACTCCAGGGATTAGTCCAAATTTTAAAGGAGGTAAGCAAGGTCCTGAACCTATTTTGGAGATATTGCCTTGGATAGCTCCTTTAAAGTTCAGACTAAAATCTGTCTCACTGATATGGAAGCTGCCACCTGTCATCACTGCCTGGGGAACGACCTTTTTGAACTTCCCACGAGGGACCCCCCCCCCATTTCTCCATTTCCTTTTTTGGGGGGGGGGACTTCACTTCTTAAAACCTGAACAGGGCTTCCCTTCTTTAAAAAAAAATATTGGTGAAAGGGAAGGTTGGCCCTACTTCTGCAGTCAAGCCATATAGGACAGACCTGAGATCCAAAACAAGAGAGAACAAATCATGATGTTGGAAGAGACAAGGATCCCAGATTGGGAAGGGGGTTAGGAGATCAGGACTGAACTGGAGTAGGGAAGGGAAAATAATGGCATCGTGCTGTACAAAACTTCCAAATAAGAGTTTGGGTAATGGGATATTCTGTCCCTTTAAAACGCCATGCAAACTTACTAGAAAATGTTAAATGGAAAAGAGAGAAAGAGAGAAGCAAAATCCAGAATAAATAAACGGCCACATCCGGATTTCCCCTCTGGAGACATCAATAAAGGGTTTTATGAGCTTGATATGAATTACCCTCCCTGGCCATTTACAGCTGATCTTCTGGAACTCATTAACTAGCTTCTCCCCTTCTTCCAGCCCAGGGAAAGGGGTTGTGCACGGGGGAATTCAGGGGCACTACACACAAGGCTGTTTTATGCTTGCAGAGATAAATGCTTGTTATGCTGTTTTGCCATAACAGGAAAATATCACATTCGTCACCCTCTTCATTTTCTGCAGCTAGAAAAATCCATTAAAACAAAAACAGTAAATACATTTCTAGCAAATGCCAAGCCTGAACCTTTCTTCTACTTCTGGAGGGTTCTGGCAGGAACATTCTTTAACTCTTCCTTAGCAAAGTTCACATCAGCTAGAGATGGCACATCTCCACCAGCTGAGGCACTATGATACAGTTTTCATTCAGATCTTAACACGCAGGCCATTTCCAGAGGCCCTATAGGAAGATCCTAGGAAAGGATTAGGAACGTGGTGCCCTACTTCTAAACTGCTGGATCAAAATTTAAATAATAACAAAATAAAACAAGGAATGCTTTAGAAATGCAACATGTGACAGAACTTCAACTGAATGGGCCCAAATCAGGCCTGAATTCTCACTAGAAGCCAAGAAGCTAAGGTTGTCTTACTCTGAACATATTATGAGATAATGTGACCCATTGGAAAAGATGCTTGGCAAAGTAGAAGGCAGCAGGAAAAAAGGCTTAGAGCAGAAGCTTAGAACAGAACAGAGCTGCTGTTAAGCAGAACATTTAGGCACCAAGTCAATATTGTTAGGCTAAAGGTAAATGCATATTAGGGCAATAGAATGGCATGTCCTGGATCCTGTTTCCACAATTCCTGCTTTGGATGTGGGAAAGGCTTGACAATGATAGCTTAGCATTCCCGTTCCTCTCCCTTCAAATAAGGGCAATGATGATGCTTGTTGCATGATTCAGTGTAACAACAGAGCTACCATCAAGGAATTCCTGGAGCCTTAACTTGAAGTCTAGCTTTAATGACATGCAGTGCAATCCTACAGACATAATAGTCAGAAATAAGCTCCACTGAATTTATGAATTGCTCCTCCTCCTCCTTCTTGGTATATTTTTTTTATGAACCACAAACAAACAAGCACTAATTTCTATATATCTAAAACATGTAGGAATAACACACCTAAAACAATATCCAAAACTACCTAAAATAAAAAACAAAACAAACAAAAATTATAATAATAAAAAGAAAAAAAAAACAAAACAAAGACAAAGATGAAGAAACTGCAGCTTCAAGCCTTCCTGACCATGATTCTTTAGCATTACTTATCTAACTCCCCTGTGGCTGTTCAAAATTTTAATATTTAAAAGTATAGTATAGTACTGCCCCGATCTGGTCTTTCCAGGGCATGAAAAGGAACCTCAAAAAGTGGCTCCTTTTTGCGCCCTGGAAAGGATGACATAGCCATGGTGTGGCAGCTTTACGGCACTCCTTCAGCGCTGTGTCATGCGGTGTGTGGAGGCACGCCGCTCTGGGGGCACAGCCGGCCTTTGAGGCCGGTCTGTACTACAGGGCCATAGTTAATTTATTCATTTCTACAAATCCATACAATTTTAGCAACCAATCTTCTTGAGAAGGATTATTTTCTCTTTCCATCCTTCAGTCTTTCAACATAGCAAGTAGATCTGAATACCCAAGTATTGATTTCTTAATGACTGGTTTCATTTCCCTTAGGATTACTTCTGGAGGAAGCAGTCCGTAATTTCTATGCACATTATAGTAATTCAAATGGTTTTATCTGTCATGGCTCTGACCTACAGAATCTTTGGATGTTGATCCTTGGAATTCTCTAGAGGAATCGTTCTACAACTTTGGTCTTCCAAGTGTTTTGGGCTTCAGCTATCAGAATCCTTGACCATTAACCAGATTGAATGCAGATCTCATGAGATGAAGTCCAAAATACCTGGAGAAATAAAATTTGACAACTGCCACTCTAGTGGCCTTCCTTAAGCTGCAGCATCAATGCTTTATAGGAGAGAACTCATCAAGTGCTTCACCAACTAAAAATCCCAGGATTCCCTGAGGTGAAGCCACAGAAGTTAAAAGTGGCATCAAAATAATATAATTGTGCAGTGTAGAACTGATGGCAGTAAACACTAATAAACACCAGGAGCCCTGGTGGTACAGTAGTTAAATGCCAGGACTGCAGCCATAACATTGTGAGTTTGATCCTGAGGGCTCCAGGGTTAACTCAGCCTTCCATCCTTTAGTAGGCCTAGAATAGGAGAAAGGGACAAGTGTCCCTTGCACTAGAATAGGAGAAAGGGACAAGTGTTGAGTAAAGGTAACTTTTATATACAACTTTTTAGAGGAGTGTAGAAGGGACATAAGCAGGGTTGCTAGCATAAATATGGGACACGACTCCTATATCTGTAACTTTAACTGTTCCTGCTACAGGAAAATGTAGTTTTGCCAGGTGGAACTATGCAGCTTCTCTTTCCTCCCATCCAAAACCTACCCTTTAGCTGGTGCATCCCATCCCCTCAAGGCCATTTACTGGATGATGGAAAGTAGAAGGTGGAGCTGGATGTACATCACCAAAGGATGATGTCACTGTTGTATGTCCAGCTATAGGAACATAGCTAGAGACCTCTCCACTGCCTCCCTCCACATTCTCCCAACCAGTGGGGATGGAGCAGTTGAATGGTAAGTTTAAGGGATGAGGGAGGAAATGGCTGGTGGAACTTTACCCTACATTTCCCTCCCACTGGAGCTGTTAGCATTAGAAGTATAGGAACCCTGTCCTATATTCAACCTGGCAACCCAGGCAAAGGTCAGTTTGAAGAGGTTTTGAATTGACTTTAGGAGAAGGCTCTGCCACATGGTTTGGATTTTGCTTCTCCAGTACTAGAGCTAATTAGGCCGATCCAAGAGTGCCCCTGCTGATACCAAACACATGTGTGACAAATTATTTCTGTGAACTTGAACCAGTGCCTTGGAGCTGTATGTTAGTTGCTCCTCTGAACAGGAGAGGAAAGCAGGTAGCCTGGGGATGTACAAGCCCATATTTGTGCATGTGTGAAACCTGATATTTTACTTTAATGAAGAGCTCTGAATGCATTATTTGGAATGAATTAAAAGAATATGAAAGCAGTAATCATGTGTGTACTGGGATGTCACTGGATTAGAGCCACAAAACAAAAGTTACATTAATAAATGCATTCTCTCTCATTTGCAGAAAGGAACTTCAGTTCCATACCTAAAAGTTAGAAAAAGAAATTGAAGAATTGTCTCTTTGCATCTCTGCATTTTTCATAAGGTTATCATAAATAGCAGTGAATAAACCTTACAGTGTATACCATCAAATAAAGCTAAGGCATGCATGTACACAGAGCAAAGAAACATGAACATATCAAAATCATTTTTTTTCCCATTTGCATTTACACTTGCAGAGATATATAGCTTCCCCAGTTATGTTCATGCATTTCTGTGCAGGGATACAATGATGCACAAAAGAACAATAATAACTTCTTTTTATTGGGCAAACATTTTCACCATTATCCTACCCTAAAGTGCAAAGTGAAGAGGAAGCAAGGAGATATTGATAAAAGTGGACATTCTGTTTCTTTATTTGAGTGAAAAAGCATGGCAAATGCTTACATCCAATCTTACTATTAGCAACCATTGTGCCTTTCATAAGAAATGATATCAATTAAGCTTCATACATTTAAACCTGCAATAATAGTTATTACTAACTTATCTAGAGCAGGGTACAGCAACTTTCGTATACAAAAGATATGGTCGTAGGAGCATAAGTGCAGCTATGTCACTTTTCTCTTTCCTGATTGAAGAAAAAAAGCTATGTATTCATAAGAGAAAGGCAGAGGGGGTAGGAGCATGTAATGAGGAATAGCTGGGTTTTGCCTCTCAGAGATGTGAAGCTCCTAAACTTAGGCGATTGCTCCAGCTGGGTTGTCTTCTCTTCCCTGTCCCAGGGCCTTTACTGTTTTGAGGAAATGATTCCCAGAGATCCAGCTGGGGTGAGACTCATAGGCCAGGAGCAGATGGAGAGGAAAAACTGGCTTACCTCTGGGGTTTCCCAAGTCAAGGGGAGAACTTGCTGACCACATCACCAGCGCCCACAATAGGCTGACAATTGATGTACAGTCAACACTGCGCCACTCCCACTGGGAGGAAGGACCCACCAAAATGGAGCAGTATTATTTTTTTTTGAGTTCTATCACAAATGCATTACTCACTTCTTGAAAATGTTCTACTTGCTCCTCCAGATTTCTGCATCGCAGCTCCATCTCACCTAGTTGATCTTGCAGCAAGTGAACTGTGTCAGTCAAGCTGTGATTCTGCCTCTTGCTGTCTGACAATGCCTGCCGCATGGAATCCAAGCGATCCTGGCAAAGGAGAGAAACCCATAGAAGCAAAATGGTTTGATGTCATTAGATATGGACTCCCGTTCAGCACAGACTGTTACTGGCCAAGTGCAATTTCTATGATCCAGATTTACATAGTAAATCAACATATCCCTCAGTATTGTAGTGACATTTCAAACCAGTTGAAAGGATTTGAATTGCAAGAGTGCTGGAAAGTGGTGATACACATCCAGAAAAGGATCAGGAATTTATACTGAATCAGATCATTCATCCATATGGCTCAGGATTACCTATTGTGTCTGGACTGTTGAGAGACAAGGGCATGATGTAACTGAGACAAAAGTCTTCCAACACATTCTAACAGTTCATGCTGGCTAATTAGAATGCTGAACATTTGCTATGGCTTCAAGCAGTTTTGTATGGCCTCACCTAACTGAATATGGAAACAGGTACAGTTGGCCCTCCTTATCCATGGATTTTTTATCCACAGATTTGAGCATACATGGCTTGAAAATATTCCAAAAAAGTATAAATTCCAAATAGCAAGCTTTGATTTTCCATTTTATATAAGGGACACCATTATATTCATAAGAAGGGCCCACTTTCACTTCAATAGTTATAATGATTTTAACTACAGCCTTTATCTAAGAGATTCTAGCTGACAGTTTCAGCTTCCGCAATGTTTTGAAGCCACACACACACACACACACACAAACAACCCTAAGTTCCGTCTATTGGTTTTCAGTTTCTAATATTTCTTATGTTGGGAAATTGGATGGGAATATGGTCTGAGCCAGCATGATATACTGGTCTGAGTGATGGACACTGACTGGAGATCAGGGTTCAGTTCCCCACTTGGCCATGGAAATCCACTGGCTGACTTTGGACAAGTCACACACTCTGAGCCCCAGAAAACCTCAGGTGACAGGTTTGCCTTAGCATCGCCATAAGTCAGAAATAACTTGAAGGCACACAACTACAACAACAATAACAATGGTCGGTAGAAACCTCTATGGATCCAAAGAAAAATATTGGTACAACAACATCTAGTGAGGGTGAATCTTCCAAGATATATTGCTGTGTTACCATGCAACACTGTAAGTGTGCATACAGGCATAATGCAAAACGATAATTGCCACTTCTGGCCTTCAATTTTTGTTCACATGGAGTATTTGAGTACCCCCTCCAATCTGCAACACAACGTGAGCGTAAGAGGGAAGCTGGTAGGTGCTGAAATCAAGAGGTTTGTAGTGTTAGACTGGGGCTGGTCTGCAGAAAAGTATTCCTTTGGTCTACATTCCTGCATTCCCAGAACAATCTGGGGTTTGTAGGCCAATAAGTAACTTCTCTAACCTCTGAGTCAACGCAATGCTATTTACAATAATGTGCATGTTGTTTAGCTTGGTACAAAAATATGCTGTTTTGGTACAGAGAAACAAGCAGCAGCTGAACATCTGATGCAGCTGGATTCTTGTACCTGGAGCAGCCGGCGGTCTTGCTCCGCAGCACTCAGGGCCTTCTGGAGTTGGGAGATATTCTCTTGCAGGGAGGAGGAGCCAGCAGTAGCCTCCGACAGTGCCTGAGACAGACTCTGTATCCGGTCTTTTAAGTGGCATTCGGTACCCTCTGTCCTAGCCAGTGAGTGTGTCAGGTGATCGAGCTCCTGCTGCAGAAGTGCAGTTTTGCTGTCCCCATCTCCCACCTGGCAATGGAGCACCTTGATCTGCTCCTCTAGAGAGTGGATCTCTGTATTCCTCTCAGTCAGGCTCAGCTGGGACCGCTGCAGCTCTCCTTCCAAAGCCCTCTGTCTCAGCTCCAGTTTGGTGGCCCGACCCTCTGCTGCCTCCAGGACTTCCTTTAGTTTCCATTTCTCTGTCTCTAGCTTGGCCTCTTTGGCTTTCAACTTATTGATTTTCTCCTATAATAATAATAATAATAATAATAATAATAAAACTCAAACCACATGCTACTTCAGTTTTGGCTCATTTCTCCCTCTCTCATACATGGAAAAGAAAGGGACTGGGGATGCATTTTTGGAATTAGATGAAATCATACCACAGCTCTCTCTATATGCCTTAGAGAGCAGGGAAGAATACTACACTAAAGATGTTCAGATTAAACAGAGTTCGGACAAGTTATATTTTTGCACCACAACTTCTAGAATTCCCCAGCTAGCTTAACCAAGCATCCTCCTTAGGCATAACAATGAGTAAAAATAAAGAGTCTGAGTTAAAAGAATCAGAAGTAATGAATTATTCATAAGATAATATCACACTCCCCTTTTCAGTCCTTCCATCCCAAGCTAGGCATGGGCTTAAACTTTTTAAGCATGGATTTTCAGCATACCTCTGTGCCCAGGTCAGAGGCATCCCAAACCCAATCATGGCATCCCGTACCTGATCCAGACTTCTCAGGCACTTTTTGAAAGAACGGGATTTCCCCATTCTTTGCAAAAAGTGGGAGAGGTCCAGATTGAGTATGGGATGCCATGATTGGGTACAGGATTTCTCTAACCTGGGAACGGATGCATGCAATAAAATCCATGTGTAAAAGGTTTCTGCGCCCAGGTCAGGAGAGAAGGATGGAAGAGGACAGTGCAGAGATCAGTGTACACATCAAGAGAAAGACAGAGAGGGACTAAAAGAAGCAATGACTGCATATGGTCCAAGTGATATATGTAATTGCTAGTACTTTTTAATCTTTGTGGTCTTCTTTCACTTTAGAAAAACACTATTCTGGGATTTTCATTGTACAGTATTTAAGCACTTCATGCAAGAAAGGGAGCTGGAATGAACATGCTCACTTACCTCGCCATTATTTCTTTGGAAGTAATCTATGAGATTTTAGAATATTGATTTTCCAGGGTTTTAAAATGTGGAAGAGAGCCTCCATAAATAGTGGAAACTCTCCTTTGCTGACAGTCACTGTCCACAAATAAAGGGCAACAAGAATGGCAAAGGGAAGATTTATTGTGCTTGTCCCCATTCTTCTTATTTGTAGAGCTTATATGCAAAGGGAATGCCTGAAGATGGCTTTAACTTCTGTATCTGTATGGAACTGCTTCAGAAAACAAATATATACCAAAGGATTTTCAAATATCTGAAGCTGTAATGTATATAGATGACTTGCTTGGTAGTAATTACAGAAGCAGAAACAAACTGGTGGTAAACACACTGAACAAGCCAAATATAGTTGTGTCAGGATATGAAGTAAACTTTGCAAAATATGTCCAGATGGAATTAATGTGACAAATCTAACTAAAGATAAGATAGCAAGACAAGGAAATATGTAATGGAAAACTTACGGCATTATTTAATCTGGGGCTATCATCAGTCAAGGATATAGAAGTAATAATGGAAGTGAATAATAAAAGAAGTGTCATTGATTTAGTTGACTTTTATAGTTCATCTAATATATTTCTTTCCTGGGCTGAAAAGATATATACAGTTAAAGTGAATATACATCCAAAAAATATTTTTTTCTCAATTAATATTATCATGTGCCTTGAAGTAATTTCTGATTTATGGTGACTCTATCATGGGATTTTCTTGGCAAGATTTCTTCAGAAGAGGTTTGCCATTGCCTTCCTGTAAGGCTGAGAGAGTGTAACTTGCCCAAGGCCACCCAGTGGGTTTCCACAGCTAAGCAGGGATTCAAATGCTTTTTCTCCCAGAATCCTAGTCCAACACTCAGACCACTGCTCCACCTTAGTCTACAGGAATGGCAGGATTTTTACAGTAACATGGGAGGAAAAAAATTACCATGAACCGAAGAATTCTATCTAGGTTACTGAACAAAAGTGGTACTGGAGAAATCTATGCAATAATAAAAGATATACAAAAAAGAGAGCCATTAATTTCACAACAGAACTATGAAAGTAATTTGAGAATGTCTTTATTAACTGAAGTTTGGAAATGGATAGAAAATAATGTTAGGAAGGACATAACTGTAATGAATTTAAAACAAAAATGATTTAAAAGTTTACACTGTTGCTACTGTGTATGTGGTTAACTGCTCTCAAGTCAACTTCAACTCATGGTGGCTCTGTTTCCCCCTGTATTCATGCTCTCTGCTCAGGTCCTGTAAGCCCAGGCCTGTATCCTCCCTGATCAAGTCTAACCTTGACATGTAGTCTTCCTCTCTTTCTACTGCCTTTCACTTTTCCTAGCATCATTGTCTTTTCTAATGATTCATTTTAACTCATGATGTGGCAAAAGCTGAACAGCCTTAATTTAGGCTTCCAGAGAGAGTTCAGGCTTGATCTGTTCTAGAAACCATTTGTTTGTCTTCTTGGCAGTCCATGGTATTCTCAGCACTTTTCTCCAGCCCTACATCTCAAATGAGTTGATTTTCTTCTTATCACGTTTTTTTTAAACAGTCCAGCTCTTTTTTTTACAACATGAGATATGAGGACCCAAGAGTGATGATGGTCACAAAAAAGGCCACTAAAGAACTGCTCTTTGAATAATGCGAGTTTTTTTTTTCATTTGCCTCGCATCATCGCGGTTGCAATTGATCACACCAGGATCAGAAAAGGTTTCAAATGGGAACTAGGGTCATATAATTTGCTGGGAATGAGCCCGTAATCAGTTAACAGCTTTGCAAACCCTCCTGCCGCTTTTTAGTAGAGAAAGCATTACTCTCTCCCTCATTTTATTAGAGTGGCTTTTAAAGAATTTGGCGTATTACAGTCATGATTAAAGTTACCACTGTCTATATATTAATGAATTTTAGATATGCGAGAACAGTTTTACTGAAAAAGTTTGCTATACAGTTGGCATTCCATATCCTCTGGTTCTTTATACATGGCTTAAAAACATTCCAAAAAGCAAACCTTGATTTTGCTATTTTAAATAAGGGACACCATTTCACTAGGTCACTGTATTTAATGGGATTTGAGTATCCACAGATTATGGCATCCATGGGTGTATGTGTGTCCTGGAACCAAGCCCCAGCACATACCAAGGGTGTATGGTATTTTCTAAAGGCAAACTTCAAGATAGTATTTATCCTTATTCTTTATTTTCATTCTCAGCCCCAGAAAACCCCATGATAGGGTCTTAGGGTCATCGTAAGTCAGAAACAACTTGAAGGCACACAACAACATTATTATGTACCCAAAAGGAACAAATTAATATCATGATTATCACTTCATTTTTATATCTATTGTCCCATGTAAATGAAAGTGCTATCCAATATATAGTTTAATAATGATTTAATAATTTAAGTGGTTATCAGGTGCATAAAAAATGATCACTTATAATCTTATGAATATTCATCTTTTGTATGAAGAAGTGTTTTCTCTTTGATATACACATGTTATGGGCTAAATCAACTGTTACTCCCAACTACAGCAGAGCCAGTGAAATTCATGAGACTTTATGTAAGTGGTGACTGACCTGTCACATACATTTCAGTTGGGACTAAGACTGCACTTCACTCAATAACCCAAAAGTAACTGGAAAGAGGGCACTTCCAGATGGTTCTTAGGGGAACAACATCATCAGTGCTTCTGTTTCCACTTTAGCTATATTCCTGCAGGGAAAACTATCACATGGAAGAACTCTTTGGTGATTAGTCAAAAATGAACTGTCAGTTATAAAAAAATGCTGAATTTGGACAAGGATGGGTAGTAAAAATATGCTTCTTCTCAACAGTGGTGTCAAGAAAAACACTGATAGAAGACAGGTTTTCTTCATATGTTAGTCCAACCAGCAAATGTGAATCATGATTTGAGAGTTGAAAAAACAGCAACAGGGGTGTAAAATAAAAGGAAGATGCATTCAATTACACTTAAGGTGTATAGGTTCTGTTTTAGTAGTGTTTACCAGCCAGTGTCAGAAGCCAAGCTGATTTATAATTCTTCAGTCAAAATGGTCCTAACTCTGATGGCCACTTCCCATATCATCAGGCTTACCATCCAGCTAACAGCATTTCACCTTCCACCTTGACAAAATTACAATGTGAGTTACGGAAACCATTTACATGGAAACTTACCACATCACAGCCTCATGGTAGCAATAGAAAAATGGAAAGAATCAATGTTTCTCTTGAGACAGGTGTTAATGTACACAAGATGGAGCCCCACCCAAACAGTTCATGTTAGCTTAAGCAGTAATACAGCCAGACCCTTGCTAACTGGCTGGAATGAAAACAGTATTTAAATTGTTGGGCAGTAAGCCCTCCTGAAAACAACACACACCAACCAGTGATTTTCCTCTTGTTTTTTTTCTCTCTGACGTTTATTTGCATACATCTGTTTTTGGAATAAAGGAGGTTTGGATTTTGTGTGTGTGTGTGTGTGTGTCTTAAACCTAGGATCCAAACAGACAGGTCCAATCAAAATGCATTGTGCAGCTATCCTATTGTCTCTTCCTCACCACACTTTTTTTGGTAATACATAAGATGGAGGAAGTGGCAGGTAAATACAGTAGGCTTTCAAATTGAAGATAATATCATTGGGACTTCCTGTAAAATTATGCAAACCAGGCAAGGCATCTGCAGAACAACAACCTAATTTGGAAGGTTGAATTACACGAATGTCACATAAGATGGGAAGCTGACCTAAACTACACAGCTTTTGTCACAGCTTTTGAAGACTAGAGTATTATCACATTGCCATTCATCACACCTACCAGAAGCCCTTCCCTCCCTCCACATTTGTTGCTGTACCAGGGTAAACTGCCCTTAAAACAAGATGAAACTTCAAGCTTCTTTTTAAAGCTATGCCACAAGCTAGCTCTTTGCAAAGTCTCTTTAGTTCATACAAACACTTCAGTCCCCAAGGGACAAGACGTTTTGGCTGACAAAGTGCAAAAGAAATAAAGAAAACCCATTCTGGTTCATTCGGTTTGAAATCCCACAGAGTTTATCACCACATATTTCTTTGGATGGCATCTTTTGCTATAATATCTTGAATAATGAAACTCCTACTTCATGTTAGTGATTTTTCATAGATTCTTTTGCCATCCAGTGCCCCTGGGACTGCTTTAAATACTATCCATTTTTTATGTATAAAAATTTATTAAAAAGCATGCCTCAAACATGAAATGTGAAATGAGGCAAAAATATTTGAAACGTTGGCCCGAAACAGATGGGTGCTATGAGGTGCCCCCTAGCACAGGACGTATTCACGCCTTGCAACCCTAGCATGTGATGGGGGCATTGTCACTATGTAGTGCTATTTAAATGGCATACGTAGCAATGCTGTTGCAGCTGCGCAGTGTCCATATGGTGCTGCGCAGTTGCAACATTGCAAAGGTGCCCTATGGCACCTTTTACTTTTTGTGTGTCGCAACTGCAATGCAAAAAAGGAGCTGGGTTTCCCTGCTCCTTTTTAACTGTGCACCTTCACCACTCTGTCTAGCTGCTGCGCAAAGGTTTGCAGTTAAAAGAGGTTGCGCCAGATCGCCTGGTTTGGGCACTCTGTAAAGAACCTGAGTATCTTACAGGTATACTCAACAAAGGGCAAAGGCTTCTTGCTGTTGTGTATTGTACATGGCAAGCCTGATTTTGCTGCCATATAACAAGCAGGAATGCTTGTGCTCACCTGCAGTTCTCTGTTCTTCTCCTGACAAATATGCAAGTTGCGTTCCAGGGTGGCTTTCTGCTCTGAGAACATCTGTCGCTCCCTTTCTGCTTTCCGAATGGTTTCCTCTTGAAGCATTATCGCTGCCTGGGCACTGCTCAGACGCCCATCTGCTCCCCGCTTGCCTGGAGAGGAAAAGAAAATACTTCCTTTTTCAAAAAGAAAAAGTGCAGGTGAAATGGTTATGCAGAAAAAGCATTTATCCATGCATTCTAGTTTCATTACTACCTATATTAATCTCTACGACTAGTTAAAAATGCATATCCTGGGAATTACTAGATAAGTTCACCAAAGAAGTCCCACTTACAGAATGCCATTCAACAGGCAGAGTAAAGCTGTCAAACACCTTGAACTTAATGAAAGATCCATTTGTCAAAGAGGTTATTTCTAAAAGGAAATAAAAACCCTAACAGGAAAGATAATCTTATCTGCTCTTCCAACCTCTCTCTTGTCTATTTATTTAAAGTAAACTGAATTGGCATTTTATATGCCTAAGAGTGATACAAAATGCAAATATATGTAGCAAAGCCAGAACATTTTTTGTAGAATGAAAAATTGTTTTTGAAAGATGCCAGGGGCTCATTCACAGTACACAATTATAGTGTTATTATTCCACTTTAACTACCATATTCTATTGAATCCTAGAATCCTAGAATCATAGGATTTTATCACACTGGGGTTAATTTCAACCTTAACGAGAGATTAAAGCACATTTAAAGCATCCCGCAAATAAAGTGACAATGGCAAGTAATTATCACACACAATTGCACAAATAAAGTGATTTCAGAAATGCATTGTCGCTGAAATCCTGAAAGTAAAAAGATGGGCATTAATGCATCTTTGTGACGACTTTAATGGAGGGTTTTGTGCGACGCTGTGTGAAATCATTTTGTGTAATTACATGACTTTTCTGGGATATTCACAGGATAAACGCCCAAACTTCTTTGTGTGACAAACTCCAAAGAGTTGGAAGACACCACAAGGGCCATCCAATCCAAACCCCTTCCATGCAGGACTCACAAACAAAGCACCCCTGACAGATGGGCATCCAGCCTCTGTTTAAAGACCTCCAAAGAAGGAGACTCCACCAACCTCCAAGGGAGTGTGTTCAACTGTTGAACAGCTCTCACTTTCAGGAACTAGAGCTTGTGAGGTACTTAGAGGAGTTCTTTGGCTAAAAATTTTAAAAGCCCATTCTTAAACAGAAAATCCCAGGATTCCATGGGATGGAACTATGGCATTTAAAGTGGAATAACAGTGCTATAATTGTGTAGTGTGAATGGGCCCCAGGTTTTGAGAACAGGGAATAAGAGCAAGGGATATTGAATGCTTTTCGTCTCCTCATCAACTTGCTTTTCTTTCAGGTACATATTTATGGGTAAACACTCACCTGGACCTTATAGTGGAAAAGGCACCTTAGAGAATGTGGTTTGGAACAGAAAAATACCACATGAGGTATTGTTAAGTAGCACACATCCTCTTGCTATGTCGTTTCAAATGGAAGCTTCCCAAATCTACCTTTCATTTTCATTTTCAAAAAGTCTGAATGACATCTATGGCCCGATACAGATGGGCAAAAAGTGCCGCCCTGTGGGTGGGGTGAGAGCTGAGTGTCCCCACGCTCACAGCCCTCCCCCCACTGCCCAGGCGCCATCTTGGCATGCACCCATTCAGATGGCACATGCCATGATGACATCCCGTAGGTGCAGCAACCAAACAGCGCTGTGCCAAAGGGGCGTGATTAAGCTGCCCAGCAGTGGCTATGGCACTGCTTTGCAGGGATAAAAAGGAGCCGGAAAAAAACTGTTTCCTTTTTGTACTCTGCACAGGCCAGTTCGGTGCTGTGGCATGCATTTGTCACGGTATTGTCTCGCCGCTCCTTCCTGTTTGTACAGGGCCTATGTTCCCATTTCTGACTCAGCAAAATGACATATTTACATGGGAAGCAATACAGGAATCCATGGAGAAGAAACACTATGGAGAATAAAGAAAGTAAGGGGAAAAGGGGAAGAGAACTGGCCTTCCTCGCAGTCTGCCAAGAACTTCTGGAGTTGTGTGATACGACTCTTTGTCCGGTCATGGTCAGACTCCATTTCATTTAGCTGATGGCTCATATTCATTACTTGAATTCTTAGTTCATCCTGGGAACAAGAGATATGAACTGTGATATCTATGGCTTGTTTCCAGGGAAAATGGCAAAATACATGTAGAATTAACATTGCATATACCTTTTCTGCATGTAGTTATTTTTTTAATTCCTTAAAAATGTTGCAAAATCTATTCAGCTTCATAGAACCCTGAGGGCAGCATATAACATATAGACCTAAAAAAACCCATACAGTCTATCTGTAAGAAAATAACAAAATAACTATATTCAACAGATGTGGTTATATATTACACGAATCATTGGTGGCCTTTCTTTGGGTCCTCTCACTTTTGGACGTGAGGAAGGTGATGATCTGAGATATGAGACTGGGTATTTTCACTTGGGTGGAAATATTACCAGTTTGGTCTACAATTTTCTGAATCTTCAGAATGGGAGATTTGGAAAGCTGTAGTCCAAAAAAGTAAAATTTCCAAGCTGTGAAAATAGTTGAATGCATGCTCTTATTTTATCATTTATTCTTTCCCTAAGATCAGGGCTCACCTGAGGCAGTATGTGTTATGAAAATATTTTCAATGCATCAATGCACTTTTTCTATACATGACAGCTTTATGCAGATTTTCTTTACTGTAAACTGCACTGAACAATGAAGATCATATATTGAAGATGGAGTAAGCTTGTTTTTTTGCTGCCCAAGAAACTATGACATGGATCAAAGGTTTCAAAAAGGTTTAGATTCCACCTAAACATTAGGAAGAAATTCCTGAAGGTAAGAGCTGTTTTACAGTGGAGCATACTCCCTCGGAGGGTGGTGGAGTCTCCTCCTTTGGAAGTCTTTAAACAGAGGCCATCTGTTGGGGGTGCTTTTTGATTGTGAGTTCCTGCATGTCAGAGAGTTGGGCTGGATGGCCTTTGTGGTCTCTTCCAAATCTATGATTCTATGGTGATATTTTCATTAAACATGTACAAGACTTTATTGTTAAGGCTGCATCAGCATTTAATTCTGAGTAAAGTTGAAAAAGCAAGTGCTGGAAACGTGTTAACGGAAAGAGGTTGTTATTTACTGTAGATTCTTGCTTTGGTTACTGCATGCTAACAATAAACTCCAGAATCTTGGTGGGACAAGACAACAAAGCAAGGAATGCCTTAAATTTTATGCAGCCCAGAAAGAATGAACTGATTTCTCCATTTGTCAGAAAGACCGCTGGATGATCTGATGCTATGATTATTGTGACAGCCCATATTTTTTTAATTATTCTGGTACAGTATAAATATTTATGCATTTTTACAAGAGGCATGCTTTTGAGCAATAAATAGCACATGACAGAGAAAGGGCTGAACTGCCCTTGAATGTTGCTAAACATATGTCTTGGAAGTCAAACTGGGGTCAAGCTGAGCTAGATTGGTTCATGTGATCCTGCTAAATGGAGCCGGGATATCCTGATGGTTTTCATACTGGACAAACAAACTGGGCCCTTGCCTTAGCTCAATGGACTAAGAATACTAGAGAACTTGGGCCTAATCCCAGTTGAGATGGAATCCCTAGTGAACAACATGCATTCATGAGGTCTGAAGCTCTCTGCTAGAAAATAATTAAATTCTGTAGATGTAATAAATCACATATCTTTGCACATATTTTCTTAATTTCCATCCTCTTGCTCAAATTACAAAAAAACTTATGCAGAAATTTGTATTTTTTTCCATTCTAGGCTTTTTGTTTTATTGCTTTATCAGAGTCAAGATGGCGGATAGGGAAGAAACACTGGGATGGATCTTTCCAGCAAAATATGTGGAACAGGAAAGAAAAGGGGCAGACACTGGAGTCACAAGGAGAGACTTCCAGCAGCTTAGAAATGGTTAGATTGCACTTTATCACACCAGTCATATTATTCAACAAGTTTGTTTTATGTTTTCCAAAACAATACCACTTTACAATTGTTCAAAGCTTGCAGATGTTACCTTTTGGGGGCTACAGCTCTCAGAGTTTCCCAATGGCCATAGTCATTGGGTTTTTCTGGGAGATGTAGTTCAAAACATAACACTTCTAACATCTAAAATCTTTACATTATTCTGCTGTACCCAGTCTACATTTGAAGCAGGCCAAGAGAGTAATTTACTCAAAGCCCTGCCATGGATCTTTATTTGAGGTAGTCTTTGAACACAATCCTTCAGGCTCAAATGGAACAATCTGTGCCTAAGGGGCTGTTCACACAGCCCTAAAGGGGCTGCCTCCAGCCACCCCTTTTACAGCCAGATCAGGGCCACAACAGCCACACACTGTGCACCTGATCTGGCCTTTCCAGGGCGCAACAGCTGTGGTGTTGCTGCTTTATGATGCTCTTTTGGCACTACGTAATGTGGACACAGTGCTAGAAGAGCACCATGATGCTGCACACTGTGTGGTGCGGTGTCACACCATCCTGGAGGTGGAGCCAGGGCATGTGTCATGTAGACACTATGCCCCGACTCTGCCTGGTGTGCACATGACCTAAATTCATGCCCATGTGGTTTTTAGGTTCACATGCATTTCAAAACTCAGGCATTTATATTAGGAGTCAGATATTTCATCTTTTACTTCATGATCCTAACAGACTGCTGGAGCTAAGACACTTATAGCATTGAAATGTTTTACCTGTGGGTGGACTAAATTAGCCTATTGCTTTAGAAGACATGTACATATACTTTCTGCCTTGTGCACATGCATAATTTTCTACCTTATGCACATTCACCTTTCTTTGGCCTTTATTTATTGATTGAAAGATTCAAAGCAGAATTCAAAAGAGCATAGATATCTTTATAAAATAAAACCACAAAGTGATAAGAATTAAGACTTTTTTTAAAAAAAAAGTAATCTAAGGCCTCATTCATACTAGCCCATTTGCCCTGGTTAGATCCAGATCAGATCGTGTATGTCATTACTGAATCTCTCCGGAAAGAAGTTCATACTACCCTTTGCCCCAATCAATGCTTCCCGGTGCATTTTACCCCGCTGAAGTTCGTACATGCAAAAGTAACAATTCAAGATGGAGCCTCCTAGTTGTCAATCAAATGATGTCATGGTGACGTCTGATGCAGCCATTGACTGCGCGAGTGCTCCATCCAGTGCGCTTTTTTAAAATACTTTTTTACATTTGACAGATTATGCACATGGAGCATAGGGCTGAGAGCGGTGCAGATTGTGGGGATCCTCCCCCCCCTCCTCCTCCATCTCCATTTTTCTCAGCACCAGGAGTGCTTCATCAGGCACTTCTGATTTTTAAATTATTTTTACAATTTGACAGCTTATGCGCATTCTACATGGGGCTCTTTAAACGGGAGAGGGAACTCCCAATCCATATATGGATAGTTAGCTTCCATATATGGATTGGGGCTCCCTCTCTCTTCGTTTAAATGCTCAATATGAAGGGGGCTCTTTAAACAAAGGGAGAGGGAACCCCAATCCATATATGGAAGCCAACTATCCATATATGGATTGGGGGTTCCCCCTCCAGGCAAGATATGTGGATGTGATCTTATGCTCAACGTGGCCACAAGGATGAGTTTCGTAACAAACCAGAAAGCCACCATCAGAGCTTGGAAAAGTTACCTTTTGGAAAATAGCTCCTAGATTCCTAAAGCAAATGTGACCAGTGGCCATGTTGACCAGCTAGTTTCTGGGAAGTAAGTGTGTGTGTGTGTGTGTGTGTGCATGCATGCACACACATATGCATTCAAGTTGTCTGTTGACTTGTAGTGACGCCATGAATTTCACTTTGTGCGGGCCTGTGAGCGGAGTTAGGGCGCACTGTCCACATGGCTCCTTTTTGCGCTGTCTGGAGGCCTCATTGGGGCTGTGGCATGAGCTGGCCATGGTCCCGACCTGGCCATCAAAGGGGCAGCTGCAGACCACCCCTTTGGGGAGGTCTATATAACCCCATAGTCTACAGCACCTGACATTCATTGACAGTCTCCATCTAAGTAAAAACCAAAGCTGATCCTGCTTTGCTTCCAATATCAGATGGGATTTGGTGCTGTTAGGGGACTTAGGCTCCACTTCTAGGAATTATAGTTAAAATTTCCAGAGCATGGTAGGAGTAGAAGTTTTTGGAAAATCTGCATGAAGAAGAAATGATTGTTAGAGATATCTTTGCTTACCCTCTCTCTTTGAGTGTCCCGCAGCTCCTGAAGAAAGTCCCTCAAAGCATCACGAACAACTTCTGGGTCAATGTCACTTGTGGCTTGCTCACTTCTGAGAGGAGAAGGTTGGTGGAATGGGGAACGTGAGCGGCTTCTCTCAGGAGACCCGGTGCGGGATGCAGGAGTTTGTCGGCCACTGGTTCCTGTGGAAATATGTATTCTCAGAATCCAAACAGGGAAGGTCAAACTGGATTTCTTGAGGTCAGAGGGAAGGACTTTAGTGCACACGTCAATATTTTTTTTAAAAAAATAATAAGTTGTATTTTATTGACAGACTCATGAGAGCTTGTTTCATTGTCACAGTCAGAGGAGAATGGCCACTTTCTAACTTATGGCTAGGGACTGGAAAAGTTAAATTTTGGACTAAAACACCCAGAATTCACTAATCACATGGCCAGTAACTGTGGGCTTCTGGGAGTTTTGGTCCCCCAAAGGCATTTGCCCCACAAAATCTTGTTATTTCCTTAAATTAGGAATGAGGAAAGCACAGCCTGTGGGTTGCATCCAGCCCATGGGGTTCCATTTTGTAACCTTGAAGCTCCCTGCAATTGTAGCCTCCAAAACCCCAATTTTTTCAAAAGTGTTTTCAGCAAAATTTTAGTTCAGAGTGGCCCAAACCCACCAGTAAACATAGTAGTTTTGGCTCCATGCTCCCCCTGTTCAACCCCCAGCTCTCTCCGAAACTGGATGAAAATCAGCCAGAAAGAAAAACCAGAAGTGATGTGATGTTACTTCCAGTACGTTTAGGAGTGTTGGGATGACCCCACAAGGAGAGAATGAAAATACCCCCACACACAGTTGCCCTCCTCATTTAAATAAAATTTAGTTCATAGTATTGAGAAGGATGCTCTAGCTAGAAGCCTTCTGACCTTTGACTGGAGAGCAAGATCTTTGTGGTGATGGACTCCGGCTGCCAAGCCCCAGTGTGCGCCGTAGGGCTGAATGCAGTGCTATTAACTTCTGCTCAGCCTCTCTCTTAGCTGCCTCAGCTTTGGCTAACTCTACTTCTAGGCCATGGGTGCGCCCCTCAAAGGTGCTCAGGCACATCTGGAGGTTCTCGCTTGTTCTGCTGGCTTCTTGAAGCTTCATTTCCAGGTTATGGAGATCTTCCTTCAGCTTCTTCTCCTTTACATGGCTCTCTGCAAGACTCTGTGTGAAATCCTGTTCTCGGAGCCGAGCCTCTGTCTCTGTGGCAGATAGTTTCCTTTGCAAGTTCAATACCTGAAAGAGAACAGAGTCTGCCCTGCATGAAATGGTATCTGTGCTTATCTCCCCCATATCCATCTCCTAAGGGCCTATAGTAATGGACTACATCATCCCTGTTAGTACACAAATGCATAATTGTGGGGCTTGTAATCATGCAGAGTGAGACATTCACTTCGGGCAGCAGAAGTTGGGTGGTGAAGGATCAAAAAGTTATTGGCCTATGGTTATTGTCAGCATTTGTGACAAAGGACAGAGTAATGTGTTCCAAGCAGTGCCCCCTAAGCTATCCTAATGCCCCTAGGTGTGGTGAAAGATGCTGTTCCATGGTGAAATAGGATTCAGTTGCCAGTCTGGTGAGGTTTTGTACAAAAAGGGAAGAGGAGCCATTTTGTCTATTGATATAGGCAGCAAAATGTCTTGGGCTGAACCTGCACAGCTTCATGCTTATCTACCAAACAACTAATGCCTACCCATCTATTGCTACACTGCTGCACACTTCAAGACAAACTAGACAAGACAGTGGAAGCTCATGATTAAATCTCCCATTGAGACCAAGATTGAGTTTGATTTGGAATGTGTGTGTGTGTGTGTGTGGGGGGGGAGAAGACTCAGTCCTCCTGCACTTTGCTGTAGTCACCATTAAAACTGGGATCCCTTTTCCTGAACTTACAATTTAAACCCCGCTCTCCAGACAATCCTATTACATTCTTTCCACCATCTTGCTCAATTGTGCTCTAAACCGGACATCTGTAAGCTCATTCATACAAATATGTGCCTGTAATTCAGCTCATCCTTTCTTCAAAGCCCAGTAAAGGTTTGCTTTAGTTGATGCAGCAATAAGCTTGGAAGAAGTATAGTTGCAACAGTTCAACATCAAAGCATTTCCAGTTTTCACTTTGGTCTAATCCTTCTCCTGTCCTCTTTGGTCCACAACTCACCAACATGTGGCAACACTCCCATAATTAACTCCAACCCTGAGAAAAATATCATCCCCACATTCTTTTCAGAAACTAAACACAAAACTGTTATGAGCTACTGAAGATGACCCCTGGAGATCTTCTTTCAACTCTGTAATTCCTAAAAATATCAAATTGATCATTTCACAGTTTCTTTATCACTCTGAAATACAAGATAAAAGTGTCACCCAACCATAGATTTGGGTTTCTTGCCCTCTAATGAACTGCTATCCTTGCTTTTTAAACCTTTCGGTAAGATATGGTATAGAAGAGCTATATTAAAATATGCTATATTCAACCAGTTCAGCAAACCTGCAGCCTTGGTTTCATTTTTGATTCCCCTCTTTTTGTTTATTCCCCAGATACTGGTTGCTGCCAAGGCCTGTAGATTCTCTCTTTACAACATTGCTAAAATCCATCCATTCCTCTCAGCCTCTACTTCCAAGACTCTGGTCCATGCCCTAGTGGTATTGAGACTGGAATATTGCAATCTTCTTCTGACACGGCTTCCTCTCTCTCACCATCATCCATTAATCTATGTCCAGAACTCCGCTGCATGTATGATCACATCCGCTTGCCGCTTTGACCATGTTTCTCCTCTTTTCTCCTCCCTTCATTGGCTCCCCTTCCCCTTCCACATCCAGTACAAGCTTTTGTTGTTGACTTTCAAAGCCCTCCATGGACTTGCACCTCCTTATTTATCTAAATGACAACAACAATAATACCTCCTTGTTAGCAGAATCACGGGCAATCTCCAATCCAGTAATTTTCTGCTTCAGTTCCAGTGCCTCTTTGCTGTACTGCTGTTGTTGTTGTTCTTCCTGGATCAAGCGATTCTGAAGTTCATTGATTTCTTGGGCTCTCTTGCTGGTCTCACTCTCCAGAGCCTTTACCTGTGAAGGGACAGTTGGAAACCAAAGCATTCTCCAGGGCATGGTCTCAGCCCAGTTCACATGTAGACGCTGAACATATCAAATCCTTAATCTTAGACTAATAGTCTACCAGCAGAGAGCTACCAGATGCAAGAAACCAAGAATGTTGCATGATCTATTAAGGTGGCATGAGCAAAGTGCAGCCCACCAGATGTTGTTGGACTGCAATTCCCAGCAGTCTTAGCAAGCATAGCCAAAGGTGATGAATGATGGGAGCTGTAGTATATCAATGTGACTCCAACTTCTGCAGCCCAACAGTACTTGAAACATTCTGTCCACCACAGATAAAGGGAAAAGAAACACCAATGGTCTGAGAGGAGAAACAGAGTTCGAGACATTCAGAAACAGAGGCATAAGAGCTTGAGTCATAATAGATCATCTTAGGTCTCTTTGAAAGGGTCAAATTAGACAAGGAAGGTCTATATCTCCCACAGTTCACTCTGCTCAGGGAACATATAACAGCTACCCTGGAGCTCTCCCCCCAAATGCATATGTATGTATGCACATATGTGTGCATGCACACACACACACAAAACACACTCACATTAAAGCAAGGTCTTTTGTTTTTGAAAACAAGAGTCACTCCCCAAAGCTTCCAGGAGTGGCAATTCTCCCCTTTGTGCCATTTTTAAAAGCTCAGGTGGTAGTGAAATTCCACAGTAGCCAAGGGACATATTTGGCCCACAGGACATACAACTCCTGCTGGTCTAGAGCTTTGCCAATGTTTTCAACAATAGTAGGAGTCTCTGAATATATAAACTTCCATGACTTAAATCCAGTTGTTAATCCCAACCAGAGTAAATCACCAAATCAGTGGCATTTGAATATGTATTGATTTACCAAGGTGCCATTGATTCAGTAGGTCTACTCTAATTGGACTAACAGTTGGATTTAGGCCCAAATCTAGTAAAATCAAGGGTCTCCTACTGCAACACTTATGTTTGTAAAACTGAGATATGTGTGCATGAGTTTGAGAGACAGAAGGAGAGAGAGGGGGGGGGGGAAGACTGATCAAGGATGCAGATACCTGTCTGCGCAGCTCCTGTAACTCTCTTCTAGCATCCATGTGAGACTTGTCCACTTCCCGCAGATTTGCCCGGAGCTCTCCTACCTCTCCCTCAATGGCAGCTTTTGCTTCCTCCAGAACAGCAATCTTCTGCTCCTTCTCCTCCTTGGTTCTCTGCAAGCTATAGAAAGTGCAAGTGCTTATGCCATTTATTACTGGTGATCTCTTAAAACACGGTGAACTCACAGCTTCCAGGTTAGCAACTTGTCTACTAAGCTTGCCACTGTGCCATGTCGACCCACCTGAGCCTCTCATTCTCTGCTTTCTTGATTGCTGCTCTGAGATCATTGTTAGACTTCTGTAGTGCTTCCTTTTCTCTGCTCTCATCTGCCACTGCCCTGTGAATTTCCTGCAGCTCCTTTTGTTGGTGAGCACGGACCTCTTCAGTCTCCTGGAGCATGTGGTGGAGCTCTCCTAGTTCCTTGCGAAGATCTGAATGAGTGTCCTCTGCCAGCCGCAGCTGTCCTTTTAGCTGTTCTGCCTTTAAGTAAAAGACATTCTTTGATGAGTCAGGAACCCTAGAGCTTACACAGAAATAAGCTCATTGACTTCAGTAGGATTTAATCTCATGATAAAGACTGTATCTTAATGGCTGCACAGTTAAAGTGATGATGGCATATTCCAAGAGCTTAGAAAAATAACTTTTTTGGACAACAATTTAGACTCCCTTAGCCCTGGTGCTGGAGGACTGTGGGAGCTGTACTTTATAAATACAAAGTTATGTATGAGTGAGGGAAGATTATATCTGAGAAAAAAGAAGCCTGTAAGAACTCAGTTCCTGAAGATCAGCAATGGCAGCAACACCTGGCCTGAAATGATCTTAAGACCTCCTTACATTCTACAGATAACAGGAAGAAACATCAGCCACTCTTAAACTGCTTGTCTGTATTTGGAATGTCACCTTTATTTTTCAAAACTCATCTGATCTGCAGCATATGTACTGAAAATGCACAGGAACATGAATAGACATGGCCAAAACCAGTGCTTATGCACCCCATGTTGTATTCATTTGAGAGGAATAAATGTTTCTGCTAACACCTAGCAACATAATTTTTTTTAAAAAATGTCGAAGAGGTGGACATCTGAATTAAAGTCATGCTTGGCTAGTGATGCCAAGTTGCTGAGTCCTTGAAACATTTCCTTGCTTTTCTATCCTGTACATGTGACCCTTCCAACTGGCTCACATGGTGAACTGTTTCTACCTGGTTTCCAGTTTGGCATGGGAGCTAATAAGGAAAATCTTCAGCAGCAAAAGATTGGAGAAAAAGTTCTCTAGGAGAAAGGATAACAGTTGAATAGCAGAATCAGACTAAAAGGAAGGATTCATATGTGAATTTGAGTGAACTGCCTTAGAGAAGATCAGAAACTTGTCCAAACTCACAGGATGGCACACATAGCTGCTGCAGGGCTTCAGCCCCAGAGGTACCAGCTAGTCTGCATACCCTTCAACTATCCTGTTTTGGTAGGGACAATCCCAATTAATCTCTGCTGTCTTACTTTTCAGCTGCTTTGAATTGTCCCAGTTTTTTTCTCCTCCTTCCACTTTCCCTTTCTGTCCTCAGCTTACTTCAATTGCTGCAAACTGAGTTCACTCAATTAACTCTATTGGGGGGAGAGGAGGGAATGGAATTTTTCCAGTAGATTCAGACAAAACCAAAACTACTGCAGCTTCTCCTAGCTTGTTTGTACTTCCGCATTAATAACTTCTGCCATCTTGACCACGCTCTGATGCTGCTTGGCCATGTGTCGCCCACTTTTCATCAGTGAAATGTTGGAGGGTATAAGCCTGCATCCTGGCACAACACAGATGTGTCACAGAATTCCAGGGGATAATCCAGTTAACATCCGGGGCTGGTAGCACGGGATGTCTTAAAAACAGGAGAAAATGGTGCTCTGTGGTTTAATCCTGCCTTTTTGGAAAAGCTGAGCCTGCTCTTGATCTGTGTGCCCTGTGTATTACTGGGGCTGGGGCTAGGCAAGAGAATTCTGTACAAATTCCCAAGTCCCCATTTCTTTTCTTCCCAGTTTTCTTTCCCAATTCTTTACTGTAAAGCTCTAACATTGTCCAGATCCTCCCTGTTGGCCTGGCTTATTCCGACCAGCTCTCTGTTATTGTTGTTCTGTTTTTGAGAAGGATTAGGGTGAGCCCCCTTTTCTCCCAGCCCCCACCCACATATGGGATCCACAAACGCACTCACAGCATTTTCTGCTGAGCTCAGCAGAAATTTACTAAGAAAGGTCAGTGACCAAAGAACAGGACTATCCATCATAAAATAAACTGTTTTTATTCCCTGGGATAAGGGAAGGGGGGGAACAGGGGTGGGACTGAAAGGAAAAGAAAACATTGCACACAACACCCCCCACAACACACACACACTCCCCTCCTGGCTCACTCTCACTCTCTGTGGAAGTTAGGGCAGAGCTTTTCTCGTTTACAGGAACATTGCAGAAAAGCTCTTAATGTGATTATTATAATTATATCTTGACTAGAACTTTTTTCTTTTTCTTTTCTTTTTTTTTAATAAACAGCCTCTTTTGAAATAATTCTTGGGCAGCCAAGTCACCAGCTTAGTCCTGGACATATGGAAAAGGGTATTTTAGGGTAGGAGAGAAAGGAGGCTTAAAAATGAGCAGGGGAAACACACTGTGTGTATGTGCCTTCAAGTCGCCTGTCAGTGGACTCTTTCATACAAGGCTAAATTGGAAGTATAATTTAAGGTCAATTCGAATGCAATCATGGGTTTTACGTTATTGCGAATTAACTCTTCGCATGCAAATTTGGGCAAGAGGGAAGCCAATTCGAATGCAATCATGGGTTTTACGTTATTGCGAATTAAAGCTTCACATGCAAATTCGGGCAGGAGGGGGTTATTTTCGGGTAATGGGAAGTAATTCTGAACGGAGCAAGGGTTCATGTAAATTAGCTAAACAAGCGAATTTACATGAATCCGCATTGGCTCCATTCGGAGTTGGGAGAAATTCCTCCCCGTTTGAAAGAGTCCAGTGAATGGCAGCCCCTTGAATTTCATAGAGGTTTCTTAGGCAGAGAATACTCAGAGGTGGTTTTGCTAGTTCCTTCCCCTTAAATATAGTCAACAGCACTTGCTATTCATTGGCAGTCTCCCATCCAAGTACTAACCAATGCTGACCCTGTTTTGCTTCTAAGATCAGACTGGTGTCTTTACGATAGTGAGGCAGGTAACTTGAAGGCACATACACACAATGTGTTTTCCCTAGTCATTTTATGCCTCCTTTTTATGCACTTAATGGTATGAACCATCATTATATGTAGGTATTGTCACAATGATGTGTAACCTATACATGCACATGCAAATGTATGTGAATTCATGCAATTATTTCTACACAGCAAAGGTTCATTTTGTTGTTGTTGTTTATATGCACATAGACTTAAGAATTAGGACTTGGAAAAGGTACTTTTTTTGGACTACAACTGCCCAAATCCTCCAGGGATTTTGGGAATTGTAACCAATCCCCTCTTCTAAGCTCTGGTGAAGAAGCCTGCATCATATGAGTGCACAGATGACTGAGTGGATACATTTATGTGTTTATGTGGTGCAGGCATGCTTTATTTGTGAGTGTATGTATGTGCATTGAGATGAGGGCCTATGTGAGTGTGCTTCCATGTATGGGAAGGGAGACCTGCTTCAATGAGCCTGACTTCCTCAAGTTAAAAGGCTGTGAAAATGTTATGGTTCCCATGGTGATAAGTAGGTCAATGCTGGCGCCTGTGAGGATTTCTCTCTGTGTTTCTTTGCCCTCAGCTTGTTATATTAGTCCCACAACTGTCCTCTCCCACTCCTCGCACTCTCTCATATGCTGTTGTTGCCTCCCATCCCATGCTGTGTTAGTCTTTCTCTGACCATCCTATATCCATCTATGACTATACGCGCCCCCTTCGCCCCATTTCCATTCCTTTTGCCCTCCCTGCTCTCTGAAACAACCCTCTTCTGCTTGCTTGTGTGGTCCCTCCTGGGGCTGGACTTTGAATTCTGTTGAAAGGAGGCCATTTTTTGCCAAAATAAACAGCCTGTCACGTTAAATTACTCTCTCTTCCTCTTTTATGTCCTTTAATTTTCTGTTTCCCCCCTCACACCCCACCCCTGTCTTTTCAGGCTGGGGTCATTCTCTTGTTCTGTTGTTCTGTGTTTGCAGAGCACTAGAGCCCTGAAAACATCTGGCAGTGGGTGAGGGTTACCACCTGGGGATGTTTTCCAAAGCTTCAGATAATTTTCCACTACACAAGTCACCATCTAGGGATAGATATGGCAAAGAAAGGACATGGCAGGGTTGGTGGTGAATTCTGCTTCTGATTCAAACAACAGCAGGCCACTACTGGAGATGATGTATAGGCACTGATTGACTGAAGTCCCTGTTGTCTATTCTCACCCATCTTGGGAGGAACTCAGCTACTTCCAATGCTCTGGAGGAAGCCATTTTCATCCACTCACACTCTAGGCTATGGAAAGATTATACCACTCCAGAGTACTGAAAGTGGGATGATAGAAACATCGCTATGTCATTAACTTTGTCCTGTTGTCATTTCAAGTCAGAAATTTTGTAAGCTATGACAGTAGTGCAGAATATATGGCCCTCCAGAAATTGTTGAACTACAGCTCACATCAGCCCAAGCCAGTGGTGAAGGATGCTGGGAGATGCAGTCCAACAACACACTTTCTTCATCCCTGTGCTAGGTTTCTGTCTTTGCAACAAGTCAAACTCATATCACTTCAACTCTCAAAAACATTGTTATTTGTCTTCAGTCTATAGCTTGAATCCTGTTGGTTGGGGTTTACCAACCAACTAAAATCAAACCAATTGTTAAATGGTGAGTCACCAGATAGATATATCTTTTGATTCAAGTTAAGGCACAAACAGACATCTTCATAGACAGAAGAGCTGGTCATACATACCTCCTTCCCTACAAGCTCCTTCTCTCTTGCCAATTCCTTTACATGTTCATTCAAGCACTTGACCTCCTTCTGGTGGGCAGCCATTGCATCCTCAAACTGTGCCTGGAAGGTCCGTAACTCACTGGTGATGCTGGCAACTGTGTTCTACAATCAAGAAACAACAGGGAAAGATAAGGCATGATTATGGGTAAAGACCCCTAACATTACACTTAGGGTTAAGACCCCTAACATTAACATTACACATTACACTTAGCTGTAGCACTTTAAAATCAGCACTCTTTTGGACTGGGCACCTCTTACTCTTAGCCCAGCAAGCTCTTTCTAAGAAAGATATCAGTCTAGAATATTAGAAATCTGCTGGCCAGGGGGAAATTGTTGACAATGTTACCCAAAATGCTGGGGTCCAGGGAGGGCACCTACAATTGACTTCAATGTGGGAAATAATTTATCTCAATAGGAAGCAGTGAAAGGGCTTCAGGTAAATCTTTAAAAGCTGGGATTTTAGCTTATGCATAATGGTTCCAAACCAAGGACTCCAGACAGCAAATTCCAAATTAGTTTACTTTTATTTATGACAGGAAGGGGAAATAAACTTTCGCACTAAGTCACTCACACATGCACACAAAAACTAACAATGAAAAAAGTGGTAGGAGATAGCGATTTCAAAGGGTTTTAGCAGTGGGCAATACTTTATGGGATGAAGGGATGAAGGTATGATCGGGGGTGTGTAGTGGATAGGTATGGCTCAGCACGCAGGCTGGACCTGGGTGGGCCTGTGTGTGCCAAGGAATTAAGGGAGAAATGGAAAGGGTGGCTGTCTGAATTCAACCAAGATCGAGTTGGGTCTGCCAATTTATTTACAGGGTGAAACATGTCCTGAGGCAGTTTTGTAGCAGTTTGAAAAGATTATTCCAGGAGGATGAATGGCCAGATGTTTGTGGAAATGGCAAAACAATCAATTCAGATGTCCCACACAAAGAGGTGTCACCTTCAGAAGGAAGTGCCCTTTGATTCCCAACCATCTGACAAGTATCCAGTGTATTGCCTCCCATCACACCCTTGTGTGAAGGGACTATGCGGATTCCAGTCTCAAAGGACCTATTCTGTCTACATGAGCTAGCGCTTCCAAGTCAAGTCTTCTGGATCTCCTTATTTGGGCATGCTATTGTCCTCGCACTGGGGTGTCTCTGTTGGCAATGTGACCAAACATCCCTTTTAATATCTTGTTGATATAAAAGGTTGACTGGGGTGAAAGAGGGCCATTCCATGTGGTAACAACAAGCCTATCTGAAGACACTGGGAAACCTATAATCATCTCTGTAGAGCACTTTGTCTGCATAAGAGGAATCATATGTCAATAGAAGTCAGCATGTGAGGAAATGGAAAATTCAGTTGGTCACACATAACCAAGCCATCTTTATACAAATTAAGTAGCCTAATCCATATCATCAAAATGCCTCATAGACACTGAAAAAGTGTGTATTTTATTTTATTTTTTTGGGTAAAACGTTACTGTCACACTGTCCCCTGCACTGGTTTTTAAGAAAAGAATGAAAAACCTCTTGTTCAGTGCACGCAATGGTGGTGGGTGGTATGGTCTTTGGACCAGTGAATTCTAACATTTGAGATTATTCCACTATAGTGCATGTTATACATGCAAGATGATGATACATACATAATAGTCCAAAGTGATGACATAACAAGATTCATTCGCTTCATTTGAGGATTCCAACATTTTCCAAGTTAACATTTCATCAGGTCAGAATTTAGTGTGTAAATATTGGGTGCCACAGCCAGGTCTTTGCATTTCCGAAACTTTATCAGTTGAAAGACCAAGCCCAAAAGTCAGGAGAAACATTCCACACATCAGCAGGCAGAATGAATCTTATGAATTTAAGGTGGGGTGGGGTGGAGTGTGAGTCAAGGAGGGAGAATTAAATATACAAAAATGCTCTGCCTGTTGTAAGCCATCGTTAATGTGTTCCCTTTCCCCTCAATACCAAAGGCTCTTCTAATGTGGTATGCAAATGAGATATCTAGTAAAAACAGTTCATTGGAATTTTTTTTGGGGGGGGGTCTTTAGTGGTAAATGACCCACATGATACAAAGGAGAAAACAGAGCTATGTGGTTTAAAGGAAGTTGGAAAAGGGAGCATAGCAAAGGACTGGCCATTTGCTGTTGCAGCCTGATTCTAAGAAATAAACTGAACTTTACAAGGAATGGTGTACAATATGAGACCAGTTTTAGTGGGAATGAGAAAGGGTATGGTTAATATAAAACTTACTTTTTCTGGGATTCTGGTTTAGAACTGGGCTTCTAATAGACTGTATTGTGAAGTTAAGGTAGGCAGTATTACTGTAATACAGTTCAATACAATAACAGACAACAAAACTAACTGAAGACAAAGTATTTGACATATATACACTGAGACTTTCCTCCAGATATGTTCAAAATATGATTCCATATGGGTGTTAAAAATCAGGACAGAGTGCCTACAGAAGGATTAATGGAAATCATAAAGTAGTGTATCCTACTGTTAACCACAATTGATGCATGTGAACTTTCTATAAGACCAGAAGCCCCATGAGAGAGCATCATATGTAAATTTTGGAAGAAATACGTAGATATTCCTGAAAGATATCCAGGATGTAGACTTCCTTTCCCCAACTGTTGCTGCCACAAAACAGCTAAGTAGTAGGGTGGGTAGGAAATCGAAAGTGTGTGGGGTGTAGGAATATATGTATAAGAACATTAGAAACTGCCTTTAGCAACTCAACTTATTTGTCAGTCTAGCCCAATGGTTCCCAAATTTTGGTCTTCCAAGTGATTTGGATTTAATCTCCCAGATGCCCCAGCCAGCTTTGCCAAAAGTGAGGAATTCTGGGGGCTAAAGTCCAAAATACTTGGAGGACCAAAGTTTGAGACTTACTACTAATTCAGTGGAGCAGCTCTCTAGCAACAGCCATCAGGAATAACTCTGGAAATGTATGCACATAAAGTTCAGAGAACCCATAGCCCCTTCCATAAGGAGGCATCAGTGGCAGCAAAAATTATGCCAGACCAATCAAAATGAAGGATTTCTGCCTGAATTCAGTCAAAGTGCTTTCTTCCATGGTCATCTTATTTCAAAGCCACATGCATGTTATGAGTTATATGTAATGTTCCAAATCCCCAGTTAAACAACATTGATTAGTTTAAGTAGATCTTTAGGTCACCAATGACAATTCAATTGGGGTAGTCTTCTCTTCCTTTTACCTACTTTAACTTCTACAGTTTAACTATGCTTTACCTTGGCTAGCCCCACATGCCGCAGTGCTCTAAAAGGTAAAGGTTTCCCCTTTGACAAGGTTGTCAAGTCATGTCTGACTGTAGGGGATGGTGCTCATCTCCTTTACTTAGCCAAAGAGCCAGTGTTGTCAAAGACAACTCTTTGATCATGTGGCCAGCATGGCTGCACAGAATGCTGCTACCTTCCCACCGAAGTGGTACCTATTTAGCTACCTGCATTTTTACATGCTTTGAAACTGCTTGGTTAGGGGAAGCTAGGACTAGTAACAGGAGCTCATTGTGTCACCTGTTTTGACCATGACCTGCCGACCTTGCAATTGTCAGAGTCAGCATCTTAACCATGGAGCCACCACATCCCTTCCATACAAATGCCCTGCCCTCACATTATGCAAATGTGAGCAGTTCCAGTGGAATTACAGATATTCTTTCTACCCCAACTGGTAAGCAATGGTCAATTTGGGACCTTCAGAATGTCTTCCCCATTCATTCTATGAATTTTATGAATTCTATTACTGTATTTTGTAATTTCATGTCCATATGGATTCTCACAATGCTCTCTACTTGATGCCACAATGGACAGCATTTACATATCCCTCCCCCCCATGTTTTAATCTTTGTTATCATTACAGAAACTTCTGACTAGGTGGAGATTGAGTCATGGATACTGAGTGCCCCCTAGTGCTATCAAAGCAGCAGCACTTCAAAACTTTGGCCTAACCCTGGCCACAAGATACATAGCCTAAATAACTAAGATAATCACTTTGGACCCCTCAGCTAAGCTTGTTTCTACAGCTAGCCAATGTGTATAATATTGCTGTAACATACATTAACATTAAACATATTTAATCAAGATTTTGGATATTCAAATTCCATCTAAGCCATGTGCTCATCCAGGAACGTTATGATCCAGGTTATACTTTTTCAGTCAAGATCAATTACCTCATTGATTAAATAAGTACAGCTATTACCCATATCTCAGGGTCTGAATAACATAATTTAATAAGTTATCCTGAAACTCAGGCATGTGATAGGATATCAAATGAACTCATTATAGATCAAAAGTAGTTTGAGAGTTCTTCCTCTAACTGTGAAAGTCAACTTCATGTGTCCATCTCCTCATGAGATAAGCAGGGCTGGACTAAAAGACCAATGGCAAGATGGTGCCTTCTCTCAGTATAAAAAAAGCCAAGTGGACTGGCAATTCAACCCTACTTCAGCATTAATGGTAGCAGAGTGTTCTCTCTAACAGGCTAATTTAGAGTATTCATCACAGTCCACAGACTTAAATAGCCTTTTCCTCCAATTAAGGGGAATGTTCATGGGCTCAGGAGGAACAGGTGAAGGGACTGCTGCCCCCTAAAATCTGGTGTCTGAGATTACTGCTAATGGTAGGGCTGGTGGTTCATTAGTATAAAGAAAAGAAGGGACATGGTAACTAATCATGCCTTCTATGTTGAATCCCTGTCTGCTTCCATTCATCCACATATTAGGGGGCAGAAGCCTGCAACAGGCAGCCTGTTGTATTCATGTACATTACATGAGGACAACGGGCTCTGCATTGTAGATGTTCACCCTTAAATATGTGAATGGTAGGAACAGTGAAGAGAATCATAGATTCTCTGGGGCTAAAAAGACAGGCAAAAAGAGGCGCTTTCAGGCTGGCTTGAAGATGTGGTGTTTAGATTACACATGCCTTGAAGCCATCATAAAAGTATCCTTATGCAGAGAAAAGCCATTTCAAAAAGCAGCAGCTTTTTTCTGCTTCTTCCTGGCTTGAAGCTATGTCATATGGTCATGACATGAGCAGTCCAGCTGCCTTGGGAGCTGGTGGTGCCATTGGTGGGGTTTCAATGTGGCTTCAGAAAAGGCAGCTTCAAGCCACTTTTTTCCTGCCCATCTGTTTCACCCCATAGAATCATAGAGTTGGAAGAGACCACAAGGGCCATCCAGTCCAACCCCCCTGCTATGCAGGAACTCTACATGAAAGCATCCCTGACAGATGGTCATCCAAGCCTTTGCTTAAAGACCTCCAAGGAAGGAGACTCCACCACATTCTGAGGGAGTGTGTTCCACTGTCGAACAGCCCTTACTGTCAGGAGGTTCTTCCCAATGTCTAGGTGGAATCTCTTTTCCTGGAGCTTGCATCCATTGTTCCGGATCCTAGTCTCTGGAGCAGCAGAAAATAAGCTTGCTCCCTCCTCAATATGACATTCCTTCAAATATATAAACAGGGTTATCATATCACCTCTTAACCTCCACGCCAAACATCCCCAGTTCCCTTATAAGGCATGGTTTCCAGACCTTTCACTATTTTAGTCGCCCTCCTTTGGACACACTCCAGTTTCTCCACATCCTTTTTGAATTGTGGTGCCCAGAACTGGACATAGTATTCCAGGTGGGGCCTGACCAAAGTAGAATAGAGTGGCACTATTACTTCCCTTGATCTAGACACTATACCTCTATTGATGCAACCTAAAATCTCATTGGCCTTTTTAGCTGCCGCATCACACTGTTGGCTCATGTTCAACTTGTGGTCTACTTGGACTCCTAGATCCCTTTCACATGTGGTCTCGTTCAGCCATCCTATATCTGTGCATTTCATTATTCTGCCCGAAGTGCAGTACTTTATATTTCTTCATGTTGAATTTCATTTTGTTAGCTTTGGCCTAGCTTTCTAGTCCATTCAGGTCATTTTGAATTTTGATCATGTCCTCTGGGGTATTAGCTACCCCTCCTAATTTGGTGTTATCTGCAAATTTGATAAGTATGCCCCCAATTCTGTCATCCAAGTCATTGATAAAGATGTTGAATAGCACTGGGCCCAGTACCAAACCCTGTGGCACCCCACTGGTCACTTCTCTCCAGGATGAACAGGAACCATTGTTGAGCACGCTTTGGGTGCGGCCAGTCAACCAATTACAAATCCATGTAACAGTTACCTTGTCTAGCCCACATTTTGCAAGCTTGTTTGCAAGAATGTCATGCCTAACCTTGTCAAAGGCCTTACTGAAATCAAGATATACTATATCCACAGCATTCCCTTCATCTACCAAGCTGGTAATTTTATTAAAAAAATCAGATTTGTCTGGCATGACTTATCTGATCTTTTTTTGATAAAATTATCAGAGGACATGATGGAGGTGTTTGTATGTGTAAAGCTAGCCAGACCATCCTTTTTCTCTTCTCACTGTGAGAGAATTCCTGAACAGAATGGCATTCTCAGTGGGGTGGTCCTGTTATTTTGTTGCATGTCTGAATACAACAGGATTTATTTCTAACTAAACATGTTTTGGATTGTGCTTTTAATATTTTATTTTACCATTTCAGCTAAAGTAGGCCTGACATAAGCTACAACAAATCAGTTGATCTTTATGATGTACAGCATCTGCTGTTTTAATCATGAAAGAGAATGATGGACAACTGGATCCCACTTAAGCTAGAAAGAGGCAAAAGGGGACAAATTGAGGAGTGTTTGTTATAACATTAATTGATGGGCCTACGTTACTCTTGAGCAGAGCTTGGCAAAGTTACTGGCCATGTTAGCTGTAGGATTCTGGAAAGTGTAATTTAAAAAAAATTGCAAAGCTCTGGTCAAGAATGGCTGAGAATTGCTGGATGATGATGACTGAATTTCTGTGTAGCATGCAACTATAAACACTGGACAATTTTATAGGCAACTTTGGTCCAATACATGCGGGCACTCTAGGGCGCCCCCGTCATGTGCTAGGGTTGCCCGGGAGTGGAACCAATAGATTCTCTGCAACCCCAGCATGTGACGAGGGCTTGCTCCACAGTGCCATATACATGACGTGCGGAGTGATGACATCGCAGGTGTGCAGCAACTAAATGGAGCTGTGCACCTGCGAAATCATGAATGCACTGGCCGGAGCTTCTTACATCGCAACTGCGACACAAGAAGGAGCCCAGTTTCGGCGCTCCTTTTTCCACCACACCTTCGCCACTTCATCTGGTTGCTGCAGTGAAGGTGCACCGGAAAAGGAGGTGGCTCCAGACCCCCTTTGATAGCCAGATTGAAGGAATTGTTGACTACGAGAAGCAAGAAGTAACCAAACCTGACTAATCTTCTTTACTTTCATCTTGTTTGTTCATCTTAACTTTGTTATTGTTGTTAAGTGTCCCTGTGGATGAGACATCTCCAAGACAGCACTCACTGTGCTCAACTGCTCTGCTCAGGTCCTGCAAATTCAGACCTGTGACCTCCCTAATTGAGTCTAATCATCTGGCATACAGTCTTTCTTTCTGCTGCCTTCCACTTTCCTTAGCATCATTTCCTTTTCTAATGAGCCTTTCCTTCTCATTGTATGTCCATAGTACAAAAACCTAAATTTAGTCATCCTGGCTTCCAGGGAGAGTTTTGGCTTTATATGTTCTAGGACCCATTTGTTTGTCTTTTTGGCCATCCATGGTTTTCTCAGCACTCTTCTTCAGTGCCCCATCTCAAATGAATTGATTTTCTTTCTATCAGCTTTCTTCACTGTCCAGCTCTCACATCCGTACATGGTGATGGGGAATACAATGGCTTGGATGATCCTAACTTTAGTATTCAGTGGTATCTCATTGCACTTTAGGAACTTGTCTAGTTCAATCCAGGTAAGGCATTGATCCCATTGAACAGATTAGTGTATCCATTTGCACCAGGGAAATTATTTTCTTGTTTAGAACAAGATTCCCTTTGAATTCACCATCTAATGAAGGCTGCCTTTGAAAGTAGGATTGTTCATTTTTCCTCTTTCAAATTGGAGTGGGGGGTGTGTGACAGAGAAGCAAAGGATTCTTACTGTATTGGGGGGAAAAGAAGCTCTTCTCTCCACTCCTGTGAAAGAAAGAAAAAACAACAGCAACCATGCAGAACAAAACACTGGCAGGGATTCTAGTTCCCAGAATGGAACAGGGAGACTCTTGCTTGCCTTGCTTAGCTTGTGAGGCTCTGTTTTGCCATCTAGGTTGAAGGGAGCTCCTCTGGGGATTCAGGGAGGGGGAGCTCCAGGAAATGAGATGCTCTTGGGCAAGATCTTTTCTTCTGATGCCAGGAACTTGCTCACTGCATTGCAAGCCACACACACAAGCATCTCCAAGGGGGAGAGAGATCGGACCATGCATGGAACACAGCCATGCAGCTTCTAGCTATGAATTGCAACACCCCTGTCCCTGGGGAAGAAGGCTTGGCTTGGTTTCACTGCCTTGCCCTACTCTGTCCCAGCCTAGAAGAGTCCTCCTTGTCATGCACGGCCAGGCCATGCAAGAAAATGGGTTACTGTATCAGTCCCATTTTCTCTTTCTCAGTTGGATCAGAGTCACTGGTGTGTCTCAAAAAAGTCTGCTGGCAGTCTGCTGAGTGGGAAGATAGGAGAGCCCACAGTTTCAGAGGTGTTTGTTTTAGAACAGCAGACTGCCAGCAAATCCCAGTGACAAGGCAGGTCATGTCCATTCCTGTCATTCTGTGCTGTTCTATGCATTTTTGGGGTGGGGTTCTTGTTTACAGTCCTTTGGGGAAATTATTTGTTTTAAATCTGGCTTTCCTTTGGTTCCCAGTCAATGTTTCCAGATGAAATGCTTTTCAAATTTGTTCTGGTGGGGGTTTCTCACCCTTGTTGTGCTGTTTGTTTGCTTTGTCTTAAGAGGCTGTGCCTTGTGAGCTTGTGAACTGATCTCTCCAGAGATACAACAGGGCCCTGGCCGACACAGCCAATGTGTTTTTTATTTAAAAGCAGAACCAAACAATTCTGTATTGGGCTATGGGGTGTGTGTGTGTGAAGAAAGGAAAGTGGAAAGAAATCTTGTGGTGCATTATGGGAAATATAATGTGGACAGAAGCCAACACGAGTCCAAATCAAGCAATATGTGGGCCAACAGTGTTCCCACTGCTCTATATCCTCCTCACGACATCATCAGCATTTGCTAATTATATTGTTTCCTCCTTCCAGAGATCATCATGCCTCAAGCACAGAGCAAAATAACAGAGTTTGTATCAATTCTGTTCTTTTGAAAATTTCCAGGCAACAACTGTAGTAGCGGGTACCTAATTTTTAGTAATATTCTTCACTTAAACACTTGCTAAATAATCAGGAAAGTGAAAATTCAATTAACAAACATGCTGAGAGATCCTTGTCCGTGCTCCTTGCATTTTTTAAAACTATCAGTTTGACTGCTAGACAAACTAGATGAGTTTTATTTTAAAAAAATAACAACAACACTAACAGTCTGCAACTCACAAGAGTCTCAACTAGCAGAGCCAAAGATGGGAAATGATGGTGGTTGCAATTCATCCTCATTGCTGATTTATAACTTTTATGCTATTCCATTTTCCTAATCTAATATGTCAGTTCTTGAAGGTATGAAAATAATATTTTTTGAAAAAATATTTGGATGATAAGACGAAAAACGTTTTTTCTGACTGTTGGGAGGGTCAGACCAGAGCAAAGTATTCTTTAAATGGCATACACAGAAGCCTGAAACAATGTCAGATTGTCTGAACTGGAAACTAAAATATAGGATCCTGGTTTTTATGAAAAGAAAAGCATTAGTGTAGGAAATAAAACCAAACTAAGATTCTACAAAGAGAGCAGTAAGCTTAGAATTTATTTCTTATGATTAAATACCCCCTTCATTTTCTTTCAAATAAATCTTTGCGGCAAAATGGAATATAAAATGAATATATGAACATATGATCTACATTTTTACTGATCTCTGTTTTAATATGAAAGACTTTAGAAAAATAAGCCTCACACACAACAGTAATAAAGACCACATAACTAAACCCTTCGTCTTCTTTGGTCTCTATTGATTTGAATATTTTATGAATAAATCTACATCACAAAACAAACTGAACATCAAGCTCTTGGATATAATATTTAATGTTTTGATGTTCTTGTTTATCTAGTAGTTCATTTCTGCTGAAAACATCAAAAAAGAATATTAAAAATACCACTGAGTGTTTTTCTTTTTAAAATTTATATTCCTTCTGCTTTAGAACAAGAATAACCAACAAAATAAACCCCAAAATACAATTGTCATCAAGAATTAAAATCAACTTCTTCCATAAACCTGGCAGAACAAAAATGTTTTTGCTAGTTTTCTAAGTGGTTCCTTAAGGACTGTACCTGGCTGGTTTCCACTGTGAGGGAGGCGCATGAAGTGTGGTGTATACAGCACGGGAAAAACAACCCTCTTTCTCTCCCACTTTTATAAATGCGCAAACAGATATAATAATTGGACATGCTTAGCCCCAGAGTCCCGCTCTTCTAACATCAAAGAGATCTGACAAGGAGGCTTTGCCACTGCTACACCCACCTGCTCCTTGACATAGAAAACTCATCAAAACTGATGCTCACCTTATCATGTTCCTGGCGGTTCAGAGCTTCCAGTTTTATCCGGTCCATCTCTGACCTGGAAACCATAAGTTCTTGTTGCAACTCACTGATCTTTTCCAAAAGGAGATTCTTCTCTGCTTCCTTCTGGGATATAGCCTGGCAGGGGAAAGGGGGGTGGGAAGAAAAAGAAAAAAAGTGGGTTGGAAACCCATACATGTAAACAATTTTCACACTATCCTGGAAATTTCACTTTTCTCATTTATCCATAGTATTTTTAGGATGTCGTATAGCAGAGTTCAAAGAATAAATCACAGTAAGAAACAAAACTCACCCAAGCATAGGTACAGAAGCAACCGTGTGTATTCAGGTACCTGCCTCCTCCATATAGTCACTTCCAGTTAAGTGCCTTCTAGATGTGTTGGGCACATTCCTATAAGCACTGAAAGCATGGCCATTTGGCAGAATTGGATGGTTATAAGTTGAAAGTTGTAATGTTACAACACCCTACTGTGTCAGATCTGGGACCTCTTACCCAGTATTGGAGTTGTAGTTCAACACATTTGGAGGTGTCTGGTTGTAAAGGACTGCCTATTCATGTAGCCAATAAGGCCTACTGAGCCTCTCAAGAGATTACCACATGAGGTGATAGTGATGAAATGGAAGTGGAATGACAATCTATGATTCCTCTCCTTTTCACACAGTGACATGACTAGTTCATTGTTGATCCACTGTTATACTATTAGTATTGTTCAATTTCGCACTGACGAGAGATACCCATCAATATGAAACTGCATGATAATAATGGTATAACAACAAATCAGTAATGGATGAGTGACAATGTCATGTGAAAAGGAGAGGAATCATAGGTTGTAACTCCAATTCCATCACTAGTGCCTTGTGTGGGAACTAGGAGTTCATTTTTACTTAGGTTTACAGAGATAATCACCGGGCCTTGTGATGGGAGGGGCTGGGACTGCAGGAGGAATAATTGTCTTAGGAGCTTTACGGACTGGCTTGAACCTCTGGCATGGCGGCGTGGCATTTGGTGCTGCCCCCATGCCAGATCACGCTGCCCACTCAAGCGCATGGCAGGTGGCATCACGGTGCTCCTTTGGTGTGGCGTTTATACGATGCATGCTGAAAGGCGCACCAAAAAGTGCCACAGTAGCAGCAAGGGTGCCTTTTTGCCAGCTCTAAAAGGAGCAGCATTTTGCCATTTCTTTTACAGCCAGCAAAGCACCGGGTCGGGGCTGCAGCGTATGGTTGCTGCAGCCCTGATCTGGCACTTAAAGGGGCAGTGGCATGCAAGGTGCTCCTTTGGGTCCGTCTGTTTTGCCCCTATGTTATTATCACTCTTCACACACATACTCCACATCCTTCTCACCTTCTGCTTCTCATTCTCCAGTAGAATGAGGCTTTCATCCCTATTCTGCTGTACTGTGCGGATTTCCTCCATCAGTTCTCTCTTCTCAGCTTCACATTTGGATACAAGTTCTTCCTTCTCTTGCTGAAGATGATGCATAGCCTCTTCCTTCTCCTCAGTAAGGCTCACACACAGGCTCTCCTAGTGTCAGCAGAACATGATTTTAATATGTGAACTCAGAGCTTGAAAGACACATGGCAAAAATAATAATGTTATTAATTACCTCCTCCCACCCCAACTGATCAATAAGGGGGTAGTGGTGTTCTTTTTAATGGTTTTAACATTGACATTAACCTTTTTTTTATCTATGGGTACGCTCTACTTGTTACTTCAAAACATTATTGGGGAGTCTATCCTCTTGAGGCAATGCTGGATTTTAAAATGATTTAAAAAATAATGTAAAAGAAAAATATATGCTATGAGTAGGGGGAGGCAAACTCCAACAGACAACATTCTCCCATTAAATTTCAATTCAGCAGTGTTAGAACAACCAACAAACTCCTAGCTGTCTCAGCTTGTTTCTTTTTATTCTTTAGATCAGTGATTCTGTGCTGCGTGGAGTCCTTAGGGCTCTGCGTACACTTCCCAGGTGCTCTGTGGCCACTCCAGGAAAATGAAATAAAAATTGAATGAAATTAAAGAATAAGAAACAAAAAGTAACACTACTCCTAAACACCATTTACATGTAAGACATAAGGTAGGCCTCTTAGAAGCTTTGCCATAGAATCTGATTCTAAAAAGGGCTCCATGTCAAAAAGTTTGAGAACCCCTGCTCTAAATGAATACACACACAGATATACTTCTCTTTTTAGGGAATGCTTTCTTTAAAAAAAAAAAAAGAATATTGCATCACAATGTTTCTTTTTAAACCATTGTTGCAATTTACACTAGTTATAGCAGTGTTCTCTTTATTCCCATTATGTATCATCTCTATAACTATATCATCTCTACAACTTTTGGTTGTCTTATCAAAGTGGAAATACGTAGGGTTGTGAAAAAACCTGTCTGATGAACATTATAATGCACAGTAGAAAGAAGAATTCATAGTTACATAGTTTACCCCAGTTTTGAGAGTGGCCAGTTTTATAGCTGCTAGGGAACTAAACTGGATGAATACTAATAATCGTACATCAAAACACATGGTTATTTTTCTATTTATTTTCCTGTCTTCATATCACAGAAAACTATATTATTATTGATGGCAACAATGTACAGTCACTGTTTCTATGGCAAAATGTAAAATGTCACAGCAGATGTCATTATCCCCCAGAAAATGTAGATCATTCCACAGTCTTACTTACAGCATCCACTTCGCATTAGTTGATCTAGAGGACAGCTATCCCAGAGCATATGAAACACATGCAAATTGAGTTAAAGGCTTCAAAACCCATGGGACAAGTTTGTTACTGTACATTAGAATTTGGTTTGGCTAATGGATGTAATGGCCTTTTAGTAGTTGGTTATCACCTTTAAAGCCCTACATGGCTTGGGCCCGAGCTACTTACAGGAACACCTCTCCCTACATAATCCGCCCTTCACTCTCAGAACATCAGGGAAGTATTTACTTAAACACCAACAAACCAGGTTAGTAACAACTTCCAAGAGAGCATATGCCCCTTTGGCTCTGACACTTTGGAATGCCCTACCAGAACAGATTTGTCTTATTATCACCTTAGACGCCTTTAAGAAGGCCCTTAAGACAGATCTCTTCCGGAGGGCATATCCACCGGATCTAATATAAAGGTCATTAAGAACACTGACTCCATTTCATTGCAACTGTTTGAATAATTAATTGATTGTAGATTTGATGTTAGATTATTTAATCTTGATAATTTTAATGTATATTGATTTTATGATTGTTTTGTAATTATGATGTATGGTTTTTATGCTGTAATCCCACCTCGATCCGCAGGGAGAGGAGGGAAATGAATAATAATAATAATAATAATAATAATAATAATAATAATAATCTAAGCCACTGTCACCAGAGGTAGGATTGTTGTCTGCACACAGGTTAGAAAAGTTTCTTTTTGAATTACAATTCCAGATCCACTAGCCAATATCTCCATGCCCAAAAAAGTAAATTTTCCAAGTCTGCAGCACTGACCTTCTCTTTTCTGAAATGTTCAAGGTCCTCTTCAAAACCCAGCTTTTGTTTCTTCATGGCCAGCTGACAGTCTTGTTCCATCTGAGTTAGCTCATGCTTCAACATCTCTATATCTCTCCTTAGTTTGGTTTCTTGGAGCTCAAGTTCATGCTGAACTTTTCCCAATTCCACTATGAAAGAAAATGAAACTCATTAAGGACATATCTTTTGGTGTTCTTTAATACAAAGGCAAACAAATTGTTTTAATAACACAAATGTGCCATTTAAGGAATCAGCTTTTTTAATTTCAGTATTGTCATTTTTCCATAAGGCAGTGTAAGGATTTCTTTTTCTTTTTTTAAAATTGTGTTTTGTTCATTCTAGTGTGTATATATATATATATATATAAGTCCATCTTGAGCAAGCACAAAAATGCAAAAAAGACAGGATAAAAATACTAATCTGGATATTGATCTGTTGCTTGACATTAATGGGTAGAGATGTTACTGGGAAGGCACTGTGGCTTTGTGGGCTCTTCTGTGACCAAAGACCAGTGCCAGATCCCCCAACTTCCCTCAATCCCCCTTTGGGAAGAATTTGCCCAAGATCATTATACCACCATCCTGAAGACTTTCAGGTAGCTTAAAGCTTCAGGAAAAGAGATTCCACCTCAACATTAGAAGGAACTTCCTGACAGTAAGAGCTGTTAGACAGTGGAACATGTTGCCTCAGAGAGTGGTAGAGTCTCCTTTCTTTGGAGGTTTTTAAACAGAGGGTGGGTGGAAATCTATGGGGAGTGTTTTGATTGTGTATTCCTGAATGGCAGGGGGTTGGACTGGATGGCTCTTGGGGCCTCTTCCAACTCTTTGATTCTATGAAGTACATGCCTCAACTAGCAAAAGTATCCTCTGTTCCCAGTAAAGAAACAAACAAAAAGCCCAGGCAAACAACTCAGAAATGAAAAATGAAAGTTACTTCCAGTTTCATTTTTGACTGATTTTCAGCTTATTTTCAGAGTGGCATAGCCCTGCTGTGGGATAAAAATTCCCCTCCCCTCCACGTTTCTGCATGCCATCAATCACCAGCTATTAGGCTTAACATGTCCAGATCAGAGTGGATGAGTCTTTTTAAAAATACTCTCTGGCACTTTCAATTGACTTTTGGTATTCCACCCTGTTAGCTAAGAATTTGAATGGCAGGTTCTTTTTCTGTAAAGGGTCAATCTTTTGATGCACAAAAGTCAAACATACTGAAGTTGGGAATCAGAATCAGAGTTCTGTATACTATACCTTGGAGAGCTTTCCTGGAAAGGTCAATGCTTTGATTCTCTCCTTCTAGTTGTTCCTTTCGAGCCTCCAGCTGTGCTGCCAGTTCTTGTGCCTCAAAAAGGGAAGTTTCCAGGGATTCCTTCTCTACTCTAAATCACATCAGGAAATAATCAGTGCCAGTCAATTAAACTGTCAATGACTTGACTCTAGAGGCATCTACAAAACAGTGGTTTTGGAAAGGGAGTGATGCACAACTAGTACATCATTCCCAGAAAGTTCCTTGGCACTGGTGATCCCATTCATCACCCCTGGCTGTCCCCACAGAACAGGAACTGTGCAATTAACTATGAAAAATAGTACCTGCTTGAAGGCTTCCATTTGGCTAGTCTCTTGTGCTCCTAGATTAGCACGGAAATAGTGAGCTGAGACCACAGAACATCACTATTTGATCAGGTGAGAAAAAAGGAAGAAATGTGACCCAATTCAGTTCTCCACTTAGCTGTGAAGCTAACTATCTGATCAAATCCCTCTCCCTGTGAAGCATTTTGCTAGTGACATATGCAAGAATAACCCCACCTTATGCCTGCATATGGTCCTTTTTGATAATTGTGGAGGTTGGTATTCTCTTCCACCCTCTGTAACAACCAAAGTTCTCCTCCACAGACCCATGATTTTTGTTATGATGCCCTCATCCCCCCCCCCTCCCCAACATCCATTCCATTGCTGGTGGGTAGCAGAGAGGATTGGAGATGTCCAGATGATATGCTCCATAGCCAGATAAAGGCTGATGATATGATCTGCTGAGATCTTTTGGCAGAAGATGTTGTCAGCCCACATCTGGCTATGAAGCACAGCCAGATGAAAGGGTTGGGAACCATGAGCACCATATTGACCTTCCTGTTTAGAAAAGGAACTAATGTATATTTAGAAATCAGATAGATAGGTAGATAGATATGCAGAAGGTGACGGTGGAGGAGAGTGTAACTTTTGCTTTTCAGTTACTATATGTGTGCCTATTCATACAGAATTAAAGTGCAAGTCATTCAGACTTTGGAAGAACAGAATTACTGCCCAAGAAGAGCTATGAGACTGTGTCCCCAAACTTCAAATGGGACAAAATATCCCATATCTTTTAAGGCTTCCAAAAGAATGTTGTTTTGCATGAAATTCAGTGGTTGAAACTGCTGTTTTACTTTATTTAAAAATTGAATTCTAGGATTGTTTTTAGATTGCTTTTAGGAGTTTTTAAAGGGTATTTTGATGAGTTTTAGTATATTTATATAGTGCCATCACTGTACTTGACACATTAGAAGTAAAAGAACAACAAAACAGTTGTAATTGTTTTGTTTTTATTGTTTTTTATTTCTTCATTGCCTCAGAAGCCCTTGTGAGTTGAGAAGTGATATGGAAATACTTAAAATAAAATAATAAACATACAAAGGACTAATGAGGGCTCAAGAGACAACCAGTCCCACACCAACAGGCTATAAGATCAATATGTACTGAATATACTGACTTGCCTGGTTCAGAAGTAAAATGGTGGCTAAATAGCTCAAACCTAGACAGGGGAATTCAGTTAGTGGTTGCATAGTATGTGCAGGTGACAAAAGATGCGAGCCTTTTGGATGGGAAACACGTCAGAACTACATGATACAGGGCATGTGATTGCCAACCAACAAAAATAAAAGCAACATTTTTTTTTAAGAATTAAAAGCTGTGAGGTTAGCCTTGATTGGTTTTGCAAGACATATTCAAGGGAAACATATCCGAGTATGGACAGACAACATGAGAATCAGAGTGTACACCACAAAGCAGGGAGGACTACATTCAAATTTATTAGGGTTGGACATTGACAAAGACAAGCTGAACTGGTGGCAGGTTCTTTTAACAAATCTTTTGGTATTGTAGGGCTGTGAGCCAAGAGTTCCTGCCTTTTTGAAAACCATGGGTATTCAAACTGTGCAGTTGCCACCACAAGCCACAGAAGTCAATCTGCAAATGGAGAGGAAAGTTGAGGGAGAGAAGAGAAGACTGAAGAGTGACATGATTGTACTCTTTAAAAATTCCCTGTTACAGAGAAAGGGGTACATGTTTGTTTTCTGTTGCCTGGAGCACAGAAGCAAGTCTAATGATTTTAAGTTACAGGAGGGCAGACTTTGATTGAATATTGGAAGGAACCTCTTGACAGTAAGTGTGGTTCAGCAGTGGAGCTGAGGGTGGGGTCTCTTTTCTAGGATATCTGCAAAAAGTGGATGGACAGCCACCTGCTGGGAATACTGTAGCTGAAGTTCCTGCACTGAGTGGGGAGGGCTGGATGTGATGGCCCATAGGTGCCCCTTGCAACTCTATGACTATGATGACTAGTGTAGGCAAGTTAGCAGAGTTTAAGAGCTAATTGGAAAAGCAGTTCAACAGACCTTCTGAGCTGAAACTGTGATGGTGCAGCAAACCTAGAATTCCAGATGGGGGATTAGATGGGCTTTGGAGAAACACAACCTGCTTCAATTTGAAATAGAAGCACATTCATTAAGGGCAAAGTTATCTCATTTAGGGGAGGAAAACATAATGATGTAGTTATTTACCCCCTACCACTTTTCTTCATGGACAAAATGTGAGGTTTTCTTTTAAATGTCTCCTCATGCAACCAGCTGAACTATAGTTAAACACGGGAGAGGGTGTGATTAAATGTAAATCTAGCCACAATGGGGTGCATGCACAATAGACTTTTCATAAAACAACTGCAGATTAAAATCAGTACACCCCTGTCATCAATTTATCCAAGGAAGAGAACTGAACCAACACATTTTCAGATCCGTTGTCTCATTCACTATATTAAAAAGGGTCTCCCCTTTGCCTCTCTATTTTCCAGACTCTCCTGGTTCTTACTCCATCTGTTGTCTACAGGGTCCTGTATTAAAACAAGTATTGAGCAGGACTTATTAAGCAGGGATGGAGCAAGGCCAACCCAATAAATATAACATGACTTCACCTCATGCCACTCGTGTCATAATTAAGTTCACAACAGAGGTTTGTTTGTTTTTGTGGAGGCAAGAGACTAGAATGGTGGGAATTACAATCCTAAAAATATTTCTAATCTCTGATTAATATATACACTGACCCCAGGGAACCATCACTTGCTTTACAGGAGATAAACTTTACCTGAGATTATCTGCCTCCTCTGTCAACAATTTCCTGTGTCTCTCCAGTGCAGTGAGCTCCACAGCCAGCTGTGCCTTTTCTTTAGCCATTTCTTCCTTTTCCTGTAGTACACGGAGCAAAGAGTCTGCTTGCATCTCCATCTCTCTGTGACTTTGGGTTAGCTGCTCACCTAGAGTTTGCTTTTGGCTGTTCAGCTGGCAAAACCAGAGGAAAATGAGGAAAAGAGACAGATATTAGGAGCAAGAGCTACATCTAGATGCAGATCTCTGCCTGCATCTGCACTGCAGAAATAATACAGTTTGACACCACTTTAACTGTTATGGTTCAATGCTGTGGAATCCTTGGATTTGTACTCTGTTATAGCACCAGAGCTCTCTGACAGAGATGAATTCCATAGCATTGAGTTGTTGCATTTAAAGTAGTGTCACACTGCATTATTTCTGCAGTGTAGACACATCCAGAGAATGCAGGATAAAACAAGGAATTTAAAGCCACAGAGGATAAAAATAAGCATTACAGATTACAAAAATTATCAAAGATAAAACTCCTTAAAAAGTCAGTGTTTCAGTTAAAACAGAAGCTTCAGTCTATCATGTCCTGCCTGACATCTATCCAGAGGCAGCATGCTGGACAAAAAGGGCCAAACTGATCCAAGACAACTATGCATTGATTAAAAAGCCCTGGGCTTTCTGCGAATGCTCTTTACATACCTGCATTATTTGGTCCTGTAAATGGACTCTTTCCTTGCGCAGCAAGGCCATTTCCTCTTCCAGCCTTTCCTGCTTTATTTCTGAGGCCTGGCAACTTTGCTCTAGCCCTTGCTTCTCTGCCCTTGTGCCCAGCAGCTCCTGTTCTAAATGTGCAAGCTGCTCACGCCAAACAGCATGCTCTTGTTCCAGCTCCCGCTTCCTGACTAGCAGTCGGCTCTTCTCCTCTTCAAGCTGCACAACAAGTAGAAAGGGATGATGGGTTTTAAAAGCGGGCTAGGAGAGAGAGTCCAACAGGAAGACAGGTTGAGCCTAAAAATCACCTCACCAGAAGGGAACTGTTTCGTTAGACTGTTTTACTGAAAGGTGGTTAGGGAATATCTTTACAACAGTAGTGGGTAAAATATGGCCTGTGATGTTTTTAAGGATCTCTTCCACTTGCCCCCTGCAATTTCTCATTTTTATTTTAGTCTGTTTTTTTTACTCAAAATTCTCCCTGCACCCTCCAGTATGTATGCATGGGTATGCCATGTTGTTCTTTTCCCTACAACCTGGGGCTCTTTCTAACTGCCAAGGTTGCATACTAATGAATCATGTGTTTTATAGTTTGGGGAAACATTAATGCTTTCTGGCTAAGAACTGTAAACACCCCTCCATAAACTTGCAGAATGCACCCATGGCAAGTAAAGTGGAATATAGCACCATACAGTGGGTTCTTGGTATCCACTTGGGTTTGATTCCTGGACCCCTGTGGATAACAAAGTTCATGGATGGTAAAGTAAAATGGTGTCCTTTTTATAAAATGGCAAAATCAAATTTGCTTTTGGGGGTTCCTGCATGGCAAGGGGTTGGACTGGATGGCCCTTGTGGTCTCTTCCAACTCTATGATTCTATGATTTATGCATTTTTAAAATATTTTCAAACTGTGGATGCTTGAATCCATGGATAAAAAATCGTGGATACAGAGGGCTGATTGTAATTGCATGGTATGAAATAGTCCAATTCTAACCTGAGAGGACTTTTTTCCCTTCAAAACCAGACATGATACATCCTATTATCAATTTCCATTTTGACTCCCTGTGTTATGAAACAGAACACAAGTACTGTATATACTCATGTATAAGTCTAAAAATTTTAGTTAAAAAATTGACCCGAAAAAACCTAGGTTGATTTATTCATAGGTCAATGTAAATACTATACTTTAAATCTTATTAAAAAGGGAATCATTCCCTGGTGAAAGGCAAGAGTGCAATCTGTTCTGGAAGCACTGACCTACCCTTTGCTCTCTCTTCCATCCAGCCTTTAGTGTTAGCCAAAACCATCATGCCTACCAGAATTTTGTAGGTTCTTTGGCATTGTTTACCTTTGCTCGATCATTTAGATCCTTTGTTGCATGTCTCTAAGTTTAACCTGCAACTTATCCAAGGGTCATATCAAAATCCATACCCCAAAACCTGCCCTCGACTTATACATGAGGTTGACTTATAGTCGAGTATATATGGTGCTTGTCAAAGTACTTTAGTTGAGATCTTTAAACTTTGAATGAAGCTATCCATTCTCACCACCTTAATTTTTAAAAATCTGATTTATGATTGAATGTTGCTATAATTCTGGGCTATGTGTTCCTGTCGGTTTTCTTTTGCTTTGCTCCCTTGCTACAAGAATTTATTGCTCACAGGAGAAAAATTGCTGCCTATGCTTCCCAAGCTTAGCAGGTGCTTCACTGAGAGCATAGTCCTAGAGGCTACAATGACAGGAAGGCTTGGGTGATTTTTCCCATGGGCTGTGTAGACAGCTTAAAAGCTTCCATTAGGCAGCAATGCTATGCTTGAAGTCTTCCGGAAGTTGTAAATGCTGTTGGCATAAACTGTGGAGTGTGTGAGCACTACAAGAGTCTCCCCCATTTCAGGCCTCACTGCAAGTTACAAGCTCTTAGTGGTTACAAGCCCTGCAGGGATGGTGCTCATGAGGCTGAAAGCTTTCTGGCACACTATGGGTTTAAAGAGGCTCAAGAAAAGTGTGTGTTTGGCAGCCAGCACAACCATGGAGGAGAGCTATGTTTGCTTTATGCAATGGACATTCAAGGACTAGCAGGCAAACAAGATGCAGGGCAGGCTGTGCCAGTATATGACTACCAGGGTCCTAGCAGAAGAAAAAACACCTATGATGGGGCCTCATAATAAGAGCTCTGTTTAGTTTGCCTCTGTCAACGCAAACTAGAAGATGAAAATCATTAATTTAATAAAGTATCTCTTTGTATAAATGCAGCACTGTATGTGTGGGTGTGATCTGAACTGAGACCATGTAATTGGGGGGCAGTGGGGGCAGATGCAGCCAATGCACTGGTCTTCTAACAAAAATCTTCCCACCTATTTGACTAATCCTACAATTTTTTATTTTTATTTTATTTATTTCATTTATATGCGGACATTCTCTGGGAGCTGCTTTGGTTCCCACTCTGGGAGAAAGGTGGCATATAAATGAAACAGATAACATAAAAATAGATAAATTTGCAAAGGAGATATGGGGAGGTACTGTTTTTCAGACCCCCCCCCCCCCCCCCCCGTCCAGCTCCCTGTGAAGGCAACCAGTGCTCTCTCCATCCTATTACAATCCTATTTTATCTAGAAATCCCTGGAGCTGAGAGGGCACCATACACTCTAGAACTTTGCCCCAAAGTGGAATTTTAGAGACTGGCCAATAATTATTCAGCATGTTACAATTCAGGGAGGCCTTTTTAAAAGTAACAGCTACACCATAGTCTTGTTTAGGCAGGGTGGAAACTTCCTTTGATGCAGTGAGGCATTCACCACTCTCCATGCCCGCTTGACCAGTCCCCCTCTAGCTGCTTTCAGAAGCCAGGAAGGTTACATCCACTGGACCTGTTTCAACTGCAGCATCAAAGCACGATACCGCCCCTTTGGTACTGTCTGTTCAGGCCCCAAGTCAGCCAGCTCAGAAAGGTAGACTGTTGAGCAGTGAGTTGGGCAGTACTCCAGCAGAATTCATATTCTGCCTGGCCATTCACCTTCAAAAACACACACTCAAACTCAGCAGACTGTGGGACAGGGGACCTGGTGGGGTAGATTCCTGATAGACCATTGCCATTCTGGCTCTATGACCCCCATGCATCATTTGCTGCTGTACAGAGAACCCAGATGGACAAAACTGGGAGAAGTTAACCACTCCCTCCCCCCCCCCCCCCCGCGCGTTATCCAGCCAGTTCTCCATAATACAGGCTAGGCCAGCATGCTCATCCAGGATCAAGTGCAGGACCAAGGATTTCTTTTTTCCATTCCACAATGAGGCACTGAGCAACAAAGAAGCAAGACATCCAGTTAGAGATATCATATACAGGCACACTTGTGTTAACAAGGCCTCTGACAGACAAGCTCCCCTTTAAAGAGTCTTTTTCTAGGAGCCCAGCACCTCCCTTTTCTTGTCTTCTTGTCTTCTGTCCAGTTGCAGCAGTGTGACTGCAACAAACAATTTGATAAAGCTTGACTTAGGAAAGAATCATTATGCAAAGGAATCTTGTAGCACTTTTGAGACTAACTGAAAAAGAGAAGTTGGTAGCATGAGCTAGACTTGAGCCTACTTCCTCCGATGCATGCGGTAGCTCATGCTACCAACTTCTCTCTTTCAGTTAGTTTCAAAGGTGCTACAAGATTATTTTGCATGCTGATTCTCCAGACTAACACAGCTATGCCTTTGAATTCTAGGAATGATTGTGATTCTGCTCTAGGTGATCCTACTGTAGCTGTGTGTTTACATACAACAGACAAGGCAAACAGCTGCCTCCAGAATCACTTATTAAGCATGTGTGAAGAGCAAAACAGGGAGAAAAGGGGAGAAACAGATAAGCTTGCCTCACTAACTATCCCCAGTGTTTAAAAAAGTATAGACCTATACATTTAATCACCAAATTGGAAATTATTTCACATGTGCATAATGTTAGTTTTGAATAAAATGTTTGTTGGGACATGTTGAACTGCTCTTCTTTTTTGTGGGGTTGGAAACTATCCCCTTTCTGTCTATATTTCAACTTCTGGTAACAAAAGTTAGTCAAATGTAAAGTTCAGGAACACATCTACTTTGTCAACTGAGATATACCTGTATTCTTATTTAGTTTAACATTCATACTGCCTTCAGGCTAAGGTCTAATCTGCACTGCAGAAATAATGCAGTTAGATACTGCCTCAACTGCCATGGCTCCATCCTATGGAATCCTGGGTTTTGTAGTTAGATGTGGCACCAGAGCTCTCTGACAGAGAAGGCTAAATATCTCACAACATTACAAATCCCAGAATTCCATAGCATTGACCCATGGCAGTTAACGCAGTGTCAAACTGCATTATTTCTGCAGTGCAGATTAGACTGAAGATTCAAACAAAACAGACATTTGGTCTTTGCAGAAGTGCACCACAAATGATTGAAGACATTTGATTGTTATATCACACAATTTTCATCACTTAATTAGCTTATATTTAGCAAGCTGAATCATGATCTGTGATTGGACACTGAAAAGTAAATATGGGTTTAATTTGCAGGTCTGATTGCTTGGGAACTTATCTCTGAGGAAAATCCTGTTGTGGAAAAGAAAATGGGTTGATTATATGGAATATATATTCCCTTAGTATCTAATTTGACCCTAAGAATAATAACAGGAAGGGTTAGATCTGCAGTATTTCCTAACATCTGCCAAACACAGTCTGAGGGAATAGTTGTAATGTATGATCTCCTGACCAGCATAGCCTCTGCAATAACCAGTTGTGATTCTTAAGGGTATTGCTCCATGGGTCAGTAGTCTTATCATTGCATCACACTTCAAAGTACCCCAAATCCACAGTCTAGCTGTTTAAGTTAGCCAAATGTAAGGGTCATCTCTGTTTAGACAAAATCATACATATGTGGCTTGACTGCACACACTCATACCATGTTATAGCACGGCTAGACGTGGGGTCTTGTTACCTGTAGAATTATGTGATTGAGGTTTACTTTGTCATGAGCCAGTCCTTCATTGAGGGCTCCCATCTTGGCCAGTGAGTCCCTCAGCTCAGCATCTTCTGATTTCATCTTGTGCATGGACAGCTCAAGCTCTGCATTAGTGGCTTCAATCTGAGTAGGGAAATGGAAGCATATTCACATTTGATATTTGTAATAGTGGGATCAAATCTTATCATTTTGGTCATTCGGATATTTGTCAGTCTTGAACCATTTTTATAAAGTTCCTCTGTTTTGTTTTGCTCTTTACAGGGAAACCTCCAAGGTATTGGTAGAGATTTCTGTCATATTCCATACAGCCAGCTGCTTTCAGTCTTCCAATTCTTGCTGGTTCATTTTTCCTGTCCTCTAAGGAGCAGCCTCAGAAGAGAGCTGGGTCAAACAAATAGTGTACCAGGGTCAGACATACAGGTAAAAGTCAACCTTTTTCATATATTTGATAAGGCAATTTTTACAAGCTTTTTACCAAGCTGCTCATATGAGCTAAGTTTGAAAAAACTACTTTTTTGGACTCCTAGTCCCAGAATTTTTGCAGCAAGCAGTGGGCAGTAGCCTTGCTGGCTACATTCTAGGGCTAGTTGTTCCAAAATCAACTGTCCCAAGTTCTGTAGGATTGATTGAAATATTTCATTAATAATGTACAACGATCCATTTGCCCATTCTATTCTGAATTTAATGCCAGGTCAGCACCTATATTTTATTTCTAAGCAGCAAGGAAGGGAAGAGGAAATTCCTTAACATTCGTGTGTACAAATGTGAATGCTATTTTTCAGTGTCATTATGTAAGCAGGGAATAATCTGTCAGGAAAATGTAATTTTTTCCCTGGGTAATTTCATCCTGGCCAAAGTGTGGGTGGCAACGAGATCTGCTACTCACTTCAGCTGAGCCAGTCTGAGCAGTTTTCACAGGAGTGTTTTACCAAAATAGTTACTCATGCAGGACCTGCCCTAACACCCTATGGGATCATGGCCTTGGTGGGCATGTTATTTCTGAGAAAAAAGATTAAACTCAGTACACACAGTTTACTGTTTTGAAATATTAAGGCTTGATGATGTGATGTCATGCTATAGCACCTCACCCACAGTTCTGTTCTCTTCTTTTATTGTATAGAAAAGGGCATGAAGATGTTAGAAATGAAATTTGGTTCTTCTGGAGTGTCAGCCTGGCTTAGATACTGAAACTGTGTCTTCCTTGGTTATGTTTCTGGGATTCACAGCCTGAGCTGAAACTGCTGCTGCTCAGCATTGTCGATTGACAGCTCAGATTTCATATTCCTCACCACCAACTAAAAGGAAATGAAATATTCCGTGACATTTGCAGAGAAGAAGGGCATTACACTCCTCAACTAGCAGTGTTTTGCAATAAAACAAACTGCTGAAAGTTTTTGGGTACATGACTCATTAGAAAAGACAGTAATGCTGGGAAAGGTAGAGGGGAGTAGAAAGGAAGGAAGACCAGACACTAGATGGCTAGAATCAAACAGGGAAGTCACAGGCCTGATCCTGCGGGACCTGAGCAGAGAGATTGAGAATAGGGGGTCATGGACATGTTTCATTCACAGGGTCACCATGAGTCAAAGCTGACTTGAAGACAGCTAACAACAACAAGCCTTTCCAGAGCATTTAACTTCCATAAGACTCTGTAAATCTAGAACCAGTTCATTATGTACACTTGGCCTTCATCTGGTCTTCCAGTTCATTGAGTGGCAACATACTGTAAGTAGGGAAGCTGAGCAAGAATAGGTCAGATAAAAAGTACTTTAGGGTAATACAACAGAATAATTCTATGGTTTTCTTTTGATAGGAGAGCCAATAGTCTGCAAAAAAGGCAAATCAATGCTGTGGTGTGATGTGAAAGTAGCAGGGATGGATCTAAAAAGAATGTGAAAAGATACTCATCATCAGAGTGACAGATAGGAGTTGCACTCTTTGGCATACAGATCACAGCTATCACACCAATTACACATCCTTACTTTGGAAAGTGCTCTACTCAAGCCTTCCTTAGCACTCTCTAGTACATCCTTCTCCAGCATGGCCTGATTCAGAGACTCCTTGACAGTCACCAGCTCCTTCTTCAGGGATGACATCTTTTCTTCAAGTTGCTCCAGACACCTTTGCCTGAGCGAGAAGACAATGGATCAATCTGCTTTGCATATCAATTCATGCTAACTTCCATCTTGGCTTTAGTGTGTTTTATTTTTACTCCAGTTTGGCACCTCTTGTGCCATTATGTTTCTTTTACTCTAGTTCAGTACTGGGAAGGAAAATCATGGAACTCCCCATCTCAGAACTCCCCAATTCCAGATTCAGCTACCTAGTATCCCATTTCTTGTTGTTGCTGTGTGTTTTCAAGTTGTTTCTCACTTATGGTGACCCTAAGGCCAGCCTATCATGGGTTTTTCTTGGCAAAGTTTGTTCAGAAAGGGTTTGCCTTTCCCTTTCTCTGAGGTTAAAAGGGTGTAACTTGTCCAGGATCACTCAGTGGGGTTCCTATGGCTGAGCAGGGATTTGAACCCTGGTCTCCAGAGTAGTATTCTAACACTCAAACCATTACACCACACTTGCTCTATATCCTCCTCTTGACCACTGCCAATTTTGCATTAAACTTCACATCTTCAGCAAACTGTTGCTACTTGTACCCAACAGAATTTGCCCATGATAGTATGTAATTAGTATGTGATTAGCTTCTTCTGTAACTAGAAAAATATAGTACTCCTAGTTACAAAATCCAGTGTTCTGTGATTTTGATTTCCAGTGAATTATGGTCTCTTCTTACCCATAGTATACTTTCTCTTACAAATAGCACCATGTGCTGTGGTACATGAGTTACTTCTACCTTTTGAAGTATTTCCATCAAGCCATACTCATCTTGTATGATTTTGGAAGCTAAGCAGAATTAGTTCTACTTAGGTACATGGTTGGGACAATCGTGAGTGAATACGAGAAATCTCCAGAAAAGGTCCAAAAAGAAACCCTAACTTCAAGTCGACAATAATTGATTAGATTGCGGTGGCCAAAACACTGCCCTCCAGATGTTGGTGAACTGCCATTCCTAGCATAGCCAATGCTATGATGTTTTCTAGTTCTTAAACAGCTCTGACTTGATTTTTAACTAAAAGAAATATTACCTAAGGACTTCTATCTCTTTTCCACCTCCTTGAGTGTATAATTCTGGTAAAGTCTCATTACATTCTCCTAACACCAGTATAAAGCAACACGCAAGACTGCCCTATGCATCTCAGTCTAAAGCACAACTGCATCACCTCACCCTCGCTCGAGCTCCTTCCTCATTCTCTCCCTTTCTTTAATTACATCCTCCTTCTGCTCCTCCAGGACTTTTCGCTGTCTCTGCAGCTCTCCATTCACAGTCTTTAGTCGCTCTACTTCCAGATGGGAGGAATCAAGCTGCTGAGTCAGGTTTTCCATTGCCATCTCCAAGGCCTCTTTCTCTCTGAGGAAAGAAGAAAATATCATTGAGCAACCTGCCACCAAGAAAATCAGCCCAAAACAGAGGCCCCAGTTTGTCTGGATGAAACTATATGTTTCATTTCCTATATATGCCTTCAAACTTCATCTACTCACCTTCATATTACACAGGTGTGTACATAGCCACCTATTGACTGATATGGGCTTGAACTCCCATGTTCCCCCCCCCCCCCACCTGTGGGGATCCCAGATTCAAATCCCCATGGATTCGAAGGGTACACTGGAAATTGCTGATGTACTCACCATTCAACAGTCATGGTATGGAATGGTATTTATATGGTTTGTTTTTGAGCTGCCTGCTTCAATGTCCTGTTCACTAGTATTATTGCTGTTTTTCTTAAAGCTAAAAGTCATATAAACAACAGCAGATATGGCAGATATGGCCACATATTCCTCAGCAACATGAGACAGAATAATGGAAAAGAGTTAAAAGGATCTAAAATCTATCTATTCAGACATCAATCTTACTGTAATCCAGGCTCAATGTGTGCAGGAATAAGAGAGCAGGTACCCTACAGAAAGATATCTGCAGCACAAATATCTTCTGATGGTTCAAGTAAAGGAACCAGACCCCTCCCAAAAACAATAAAAGCAAACCAGCCAACAGAAAAGGGAGAATTTTTCTACCCCATTTAACCTCAATGAGGCTAACCAATTGAGAGCCAGTGTGGTATAGTGACTTGAGTGTTGTATTAGGATTGTGGCAGAATAGAGTTCAAATTCTCACTCATCATGAAAAACCTGCTTGGTGACTTTGTGCAAGTCACACTCTCTCAGCTTTAGAGGAAGACAATGCAAACTTCCTCTGAATAAATCCCATGATAGGGTCACCATAACTCAGAGGTACATAACAACAACAACAACAATAACAACAACAACAACAGTGACTTAACAAACCCTGGTTATGATACTCACCAAGTTTTCCCCAAATAAGATTTTTCTGGGAGCCTTTTCCATGACACAGAACCATCTTTCCAGGGCAAATTAATTACACATATCCTAATATGTGCATCCAAACTAAATAATGGCACTTTTGAGAAGAAGCATTTGACAACCTTTGGCAAGAATGAATCCTAGTTTAATTATTATTTTACTAATCACTTTTCATTTCTCTGGCTGATGATCACAAACAAAAGTGGTGCAAAGAAATGAAACCACATCATCTTAATGGAACATCCCTTTATATTAACATGGAAAATGGATTATACATTTTTAAAAATCTATCCCTCATCCAGGACCAAGTAGGAACATAATAATGGTGCCCATGGGTAGACAAGGAAACACTGGATACTCTTGTATACTGAGTGAGAAGAGTGCTCCATGTTCCCTTCTCACTCCTAAAGGAAGGATTTTCCAGGATTTCAGACAGATATCTTTCCCAATTTTATCTGCCTGGGATGGAACCTGATACCTTCTTTCCACAATCTGCTTCTGAGCTATGTGAAGGAATATTCAACTTGAGGAAGGTTTCCAGCTACTGATACATCACTACATTGGGAAGTGACTTCTTTTCTGAAATACATATCTGAAGATCACAATCTACATAACCTCCAGAAGGCAGAGTGTGAGCCATGTCAATTGAGATCATTACCAGATGTAGACTATGCCTTATTGTTACTGCTCTCACCTTCCTAGAACCTCCACTGAGGTTTTCCAGCGTTGTAGCTCCCGTCTGCAAGCCTCCACCATCCCAGTCAGCAACTCATATTCCTGCCTCTGTTCCTGAAGTTGCTGTTTTGCAATCTGTGTTTCCTGCTGGCATTCTGAGAGCTGCTTCTTGACAGATCCCAGGTCATTCTGGCACGACTCCAGCTGCACATGCAACTCCTGTTCAGAAAAAGAAGGATCAAGCAAGAGGCTCCTTTCATGTCACATTACATGATATACACAGGGGATCAGGCACCCCATTTAGCAACTGGGCCAAGTGCTTCCTGTGTAGTGGAGTTTCTGTAGCTGGGATTTCAGAAATCATTGTTGAAATCTATGTTTGGGATCAGTTTAAAAGTACATGAAAGGGTCAGCGTGTTCATACTATGAATGCCAGTTTCTTGGCCTTTATCATTTGGTCATTTAATCCTTCTGATCAGGTGTGCTTCACTACCTTGAGGAGGTACCTGTTTTCACACCTAGTACAACAAGATATGGCAGCTCTTGCCCTTTCAGGCCAAGATTAAGTTATTATAGCCTAATATAGCAAATTGGCCTTAAATTTGTTTTCAGGTTTCTGTCCTTATAAACTCTGTTACGTGTCACATTCCAAAGGATAGGGATAAAGTACAGCAGCAGACTCAGGTACTGTAACCAAAACAGCTGGAAAATCCTAACATAACTGAAGCAGCTGATATAATTTTATACATATTTTGAATTAAGTTTTAGCTATATGAATTGGATGACTTTACTGCTGTACTTTTTTTTTTACAAGTATTTTAACTATAAAAGCACTGAAAGTGAAAATCAGTATATCCAACCTGCTCATGCTGCTGTGATTTTTGAAAAGCAGCCTGCACTGCCTGTAGTGCTGCGTTCTGACATGATAGTGAGTGTGTCCTGGATGGTGATGCTCGCCGGCGGCGAGGAGAGCTAGATCGTAGAGGAGAAAGGTGCCATAAGATGTTTTCCTCTGATGCAGATTTGGCACTTTCCAGAGAGATTAACCCTGTGCTCATGGATTCAGACAGAGCGAGCTAGGATGTGCAAAGCCGAGAGGAGAGGAGAGGAGAGATAATTCTCATCAACCTATTACCAATAGTATGCATTCTGCTACACTACTACCTCACCACCCGTACAACAGATGCAAACATCTCCTACTACTTGTGATACTAATTTCAAATGATGGAAGGAAGAAAGTTTTAAATCCCGTTAAAAGCAGAACCTTCTTTATTACAATATTTCATGGTTACAAATATACCTAGTATAATCAGAGTCAAGAAACATTATTTTTGGATTACAGTTCCATAGCTGGTATGACGACTGTACTGTATGTACTAGCTGGGGAATTCTGAAAACTGTAGCCCCTACCCCCCAAACTTTTCCAGGTTCTATTTTTCCTTTCAGAAATCCATACCCACAAGATACCAGGGGGAAAAAAAAACCCTTTTTGATATGGGATAATTGCTTAAATATAATCACAGGATATATTTCCATATTTATTTAATTGTTAAGTTATAGTCAAACAGTTTGATAATCAGTTCAAGATCCATGAAGGTGTTTAAGTAATATCATAACACAAAATATCAGTAATACTAGGACATCATACATTGCTAATTCTCCTGCAGAAACCCACAGGTTCTGTCTTCTTGGATCGTGCACTTGACAAAAGTGCTCCCTTAGAGTTCATTTCACTGGAGCTTGTGTAAATGAAATTCCTAGTGAACTACATCTCTTTTCTATTAAATGACTGCTATCAAATTACACACCTTGAATCTGTAAATAATTACTCAACTGGATTGTCTTGTTGATGAAAATTTCACATACCTTTGTGATGTTATTCAAGGTATGTTGCAAAGATTCAATTTCCTCTTTCAGATCCTTCACCTCTTCTTGGTCCCCAGTCTTACTGGCCTCCTAGTGTTCAAAGATAAGTAGTTGCTCAGAAATGGACACAGAGAAAGATCAAAGAAAGTATGAGAGGGAAGGCACGTGTGGTAGTATGAACCAGCATATATGGAGCCTGTGCATCTCTGTGAGAAATGTATGTGTTTGTAAGGGCATGTGTGTTTGATTGAGAGAGTGACAGGAAGAGGGGTTCGTGGGTATGTGTACCAATTTCTGAATGTCCAGTTTTAGGGCAGAGATGGTCTTCTCTTTCTTTGTGTTCTGTTCTTTAAGTTTATCTCCTAAACTGTTCAGCTCTGTAATCCTGCAAGATATAAACCACACAGAGTAATCAGAGTGATCAGGAAGTTGAATAAATGGCCCTATAGCAGTAGCTTTACTAGGGTGGGCATCAACCAGTAATGTTACTTGTAAATCATAATTCCCATATATCATTGAATATAAAGGCAATAGTTGTGACATAAACAACTAGCAAATATAAAAGTATATCTTTAAATTACAGTATCATACATACAGAGTAAATATATTTACATGTACATGGTTTCATGTGGTTAAAGTGAAAATTTGATAAGATGTAATTTTTAAAGAAAAATTAAAAAGAATAATTTACAAAATTTTATCATTTAAAATTTTAAAATTAAAAAAAACCTTCTCCTCCTACTGAGTCGCACCCCATCTCTTCCACTGAGTTACAGCATTTAGAGGGATGCAGGCAAACATCACAGCCCATTTTTGCCAAAAGGCAGATGTCTGAGGAGCAGTGGTGTCATCTCCCTTAGAGTGTCACCTGGTGTGGCCTGTACTCTCTGCACCCCCTAATGGCACACCTTGCCTATAGAATTATTTCTTCATATCCTTGGATGAATTAGATTAGAAACGATCAATTAACCCATCATTTTAAAATGTAAAGGGTATAATACTGAAGAAAAGCCAATAGTACAATGCACCCATGCCATATGCAGGCTCGCTATGCGTGGACTTGATGTCATGTGGACAGCTTGACGTCCCGCAGTATTACTTTTATGTGGTGTGGTGGCAGAATGGATCCCCAGCTTAAATCGAGGGTCCACTGTACCTAACAGCTGTAAGTGGCATTCTTTTTTACACTGCACTTTCCAGTCCTACAAGGATTGGTGGAAACAGAGCTAGAAAAGAGGTGATGGGAACAGTGGAATGAGGGACTATATATCCAGTCCAAGAACACAGATTAGAGAATGAGGATCAGCTAGATCCTATATTAAATGCATAGCGTCAAACTGTACCATCTTTCTGCTTTTACTCATAAATGCACATGGGCCTGATCTAGATCAGAAATTCAGTGGTGTGTGTGTGTTTGTGCATGTGCATGTGCACATGTCGACCTCTCCCCTCCCCTTGGCAACTCTGCTCCTTCCCTTCCTGAGAGGTGGAGACTCTTAAAATATTTGTCTTAAAGCCTAGTATTCCATACCTCTCTGCTGTTTCCCATCAAATACATGGCCTATATTCACAAATAAGTGCTGGGGAGTGTGAGCCCATCAGTGTTGAGGGTACCAGGACTTGAGGGAAATCCAGCTTGGGAGTTGCTATCAGCAAGGGTTCCAGTATCTGGGGGCACTCTGGGTTCTGGGGCTCTTGGTTCTGGGGCAGGTGTTGGCACCCATGTGCAACAGTACATTCCTAGAAGGTTATATTGCTCTCCTTCCCATCTTGGATGGCCTGTTTTCCTAGTCACTGAGATTCTGTGGGGTTCTGAAACTCCCACAGAACCATTTTCCAGAAGCAAAGCGCCACGGGCTCCATTGCTTCCATATTTTTATTACCAGAATGTTATTTACTGTGTAAGCATCTACAAAGCTACAAAAGAGTCTGAAGACAAGATGCAGAAAAAAGAAAGAATGGGCACATTGAACCTTTGGGCCAGAGTTGAATACGAACAGCCCATAATGCACTACGCTTCACTAAGATTCTCAGACCCTAGAAACCCCCTAAAATGGCTTAGACCTTTTTGGACAAAAATGGTAAAATCATGCCTCTAGAAGTCTGGGAGGAGAGTCCCTCTAAAACACCTCATTTAGCTTGTTTTAGCAGCCTCCTCCCAGGAAAAAAATAGGTTTGAGCTTCCAGTCACTTCAGGTTTCACCAATGTATGGACATCCCATGGCAGATGCATGGAGAACTGGTGGGTAAAGATCCTAGACCCTCCAAAGTTGTCAGCCTCTAAACTATGGTCTGGACTGACTAGTGAGCTGTTGGGAGTCTTCTAACCTTGAGTTTAGATCTGCCTTTTCTCCATCCCAACAACTCTGCAGCTGGATCATCTCCCGAACTTTATCCCGAAGCTGCTTCTCAAGCAGGGAAACAGAGCTGCTCTCAGAGAGACGCAGGTTAGAATCCAGATTGAGACAGGCAGTTTGGAGGCGGCGGGCAGCTCTTGCCATGTCAGTTCCTGCCTCTGCAAGACCCCTGGTAATGAGAGAGTTAAAGCTCTTTTTATTCAGAATCTATGCACATCAGCACCTCAAAGCCTTATGTGTGCCAACAGTAAAACTGGCACATTTATGGGTGCCAACACCCACACTATTACCACAGGATTGGAATGTCAGCCACTGCCAGGAATCTCGGCAGCTGCTGGTAGCAAAGCAAAAACATCTAGTATTTCAACCACTTCAAATTCCTTATCATCATAGCAAAATTATGTATAGTGGAACCTTGGTATCCACTGGGAGTTGGTTCCAGGACTCCCTGTGAATACCAAAAATCTGTGGATGCTCAAGTCCCATTAAATACAATGGTACAGTAAAATGGGGTCCTTTATATAAACTCTTAAAATCAAGCTTTGCTTTTTGGAATTTATGTATTTTTTCATTATTTCAAAACAGTGGATGCTTGAATCTGTGGATAAAAGAATCTGTGGTTATGGAGGGCTAATTGTATATATATTTGGAATATTTGGTATAACAAATTGCATTTATAACTAATCTTGGAAATGAAACTTAGTCTTTTCTGTAAATGACCCTGGAAAGACTTCATATAGCTTTTATCTATATACATTGCAATGATTTCTCTGTGGTCTAAATCCAATGGGCCTACTCTAGTTAGAATGACAGCAGGATTTTGGTCTGTAAATTTCCATATACTCCCATGTTACTCCCATGTAACCTCATATAAAGTGTATGGCTGTTAACCCAAACAATATTGGTGGGCCATCATGGCTAGCCATTTGCAGTTGTTACCTCCCCATCAGCAACCTGGTTCCTAAGTGGAATTGTCGCATACAGGCAGACTTCAGCTGGCCTGAAGGTTAGCTCTCACATGTGAAAGACAATAGGACAACATTGCAGTCAGCTACAGCAAAGGTGACTAAAATGGCTCCCTCCTCGATGTCTTCCCATTGGAAGAAAACTATGTTTTAGTCTCACTGACAGTTTTTAAAGAAAGGGCTTTGATGTATTACGTTGTAATTGCTTTTTATTTTTTAATGTATGTTTTAAATTATTTTAATGCTATAGATAATTTAATGACATATTAATGATTATCTATACAAAATCTTTTTTATTTAGTTTTTTTAATTAATTAAGGATACTCCCCAAAGATAACGTATATATAAAAGTATATTTTCTCAGAATACATAAAATATTTGTATATAGTAAACAATGAAAGGTTTTTCCTATACAGTATATGTAGCAATATAAATGCAATGCAGCATTTATATTGTACATCTTTCAATTCTTTTGTTGTAATCTTCTACAAATCATTAAATCACTTTTGACTTCCTACCATCTCAGTGTTGGCTGTTTCTACACAATTATATTTCCCCTTCCTGTATTCTGATGTCAATTGTTACCCTACAGTACCATTTTAAAATTTTCTGTATATTTACCATTTGGTTTCTGAGTTTTATATTGGAATCATCCTATCCCAATACATACAGGCATGTTCATATTCACTGAACTTGTGAAATAGTTGTAATTATCTATATGCGTGTATTTTTATGTTAAATTTTATATTATTTTATTCTATGTAGGTAGAGAGTGAAAAACACAAGTTAAATCTGGAATAATAAGTCAATTCAAACAAAGAAAAAATTATCAAGATAGATAAATTAACCTACAGTAAAATAAACGTTACTGTATTAGAAGAGTCAAGGCTAATACCTGTATTTTAGGAGCATTTTTAATCTGCCATATGTGTTATCGTCAAAACATAATATTGATAACTGATCCGATCTTTGTTTCAAAAAATTTAATAGTTCTTTCCAATCTTTGCTGTTTCTATGAAGTGTCTTATCTTTCATCACCATTGTTAATTTATATAAATCAACCACAATGTATAGTTTTAATAGCCATTCTTCTGGTGTTAATATTTCATTATCTTTCCATTTTTGTTCATATTCTATTCTCGACGCCATAACCATATATATCAATACCTTCCAGTGTTGTTTCCTGACTATATCATCCAGTATATATGCCATATTAAGGAAGTAAAATTCAGGAACCATTGGAAATCTGATATCTTGAATGATTTCTCATGTGTCAAATACCACCTATGCAACATTTTATAGTAAATTTCCTTTAGTTTGTAACCTAATGTAAATTTCAGATTTTTCTTCCAAGTAAATTTCCAATGTTCTAGTTATAGGGAGTGTCCGATGTTCTAGGCTCCTTTCATCACTTCTTGTTTCATGTTCCAACTGAATAATAATTTGTATAACTTGGTTAATCTATGAACTTGGTTACCCAGGAGGGAGTGAAGGGACTGGAGAGGCCTAGCAACACCATTGGGCATGGCTTCAAGTGGAAGAGCCCTCCCTCCATGCTACACCATCTTGCCCAGGATGGAGTGAAAGGGCAGGCCAAACTCCATAAGGCCTGTCCTGGATTAAGAGGCAGAGCCCTCCCTCCATGCCATCTTCCTTGGTCTGGGCGTTGGAGGGAGAGAACAACTTTTGGACCTGATCCCCTTCCCCACCACCATTTCCTTCTCCTTTTGTGTCATGTCTTCTTAGAATGTAAGCCTGAGGGCAGGGAACTGTCTCATTAAAATAATGATTGTTAGCCGCTCTGATAGCTTTTAGAGCTGAAGTATAAATAAATAAATAAATATCACATGATCATCTTTCTCCAATGCAATGGTTTCAGATTTCTGTTTCTTAATTTCTGTGCCTTCCATTTCCTGATCCATCTTGAATCTTTCTTTAATTTGATTGTAAAGGAACCACTGGCATTTGATAGCTTGTGATGTTAGCTCATCTCTCATCTTCATTTCAGACTTTTCTGGCTGGATTTTCAGCACCTCTTTTTAAATCAGCCAGCTCTCTCCTTGTGACTTCCACATTCCAAAGAATGTGATAAGATACAAAGAGGCTCCCTTGTGTAGATTCTGATATTATATATCAGCCATATTCTAATAAAGTGATTGTTGTTGCAAATAAGCAGAAGTGCACAGTTCAAGCAATCTTCGATGCCTCCAATGCTGGCAGCCCCGGAGCTTCGGCTTTATCAGGAATCCCCCTCACAGCTGTTGATGTAAACAGACTGGAGCCAAAACACTCTCCTCAGAGGTTTTTATTCTTAAGTTGCTGTATTTACAAATATACACACGCTCATCCGACAAAACTCTCCAACCATCCACTACATTACACAATTACCCAACCATCCTCACTGAGGTGTACAGGCTGTTTATAGACTTGTGTCATGTGGTCACAAACCCAACCTTATCTGATGATTCTCCTTCCGTTTGTTGCCTGCATTTGTTGTCCCCTGAGTCAGGAAGACTCTTAATGTTTACATTAGGTTTACATGAAATCAAGCACATACTGACCTTGAGTACTGTCTGCTCCCAGCCTTCAGCTGCAAAGCAATTCTATCCATAATTCCTGTATTTCCTTTTGTGCACATCTGTACATTTCATACTCAGGCCTCAAAGCCTGACAGTGATCACCAAAGTTTTTATTGGCTTTTAGTTTATTGTAACAGATGAAGACTTGCCATCCAAATTTAAGGTCAAATTCTTCTAATTTTAGCATCTTTCATTTCCAATGGTTATCCAATCACTTATTCAAACTAATCCACAGCCGTGATAATATAATTTAAAGTCAGGTAGTCCTACACCTTCTCTATCTTTATCGTTTTGTAGTACCTTCCCCTTTATTCTTGGCTTTTTGCCTCTCCAAATGAAGGTTGATTAAATCCTTGTTCCATTGTTTAAATATAATATCATTAATCAAGATCGGTATGTTCTGGAACAGGAAAATCATTTTTTTGTAAAATGTTCATTTTTATTGTGAAAATTTCAATTTGGAACCAGTTTTTTAGGTCACATCTAATCTTGTTCCATGTCTTTTTATACTTATTATCAAATAACCACCGTTGCTCTTAGTAACTGTGATACCAAAATATTTCACCTTTCAAATAGTACGGTGACCCTCTCCTACTTAGTATGTTTGCACTTGAAATTGGCCACCACTGCATTTGCACAACTATTCAGTGCAACTAGTGTTCTAAAACTGAAGTTGCTATAACATTACTGATGTAACATTGCATTGGTTCTCACGAGTCACTCTTGGATACATGGAATAACTTTCAGTGTAATTCTATGCTTGTCTGCTCAGAAGTCTCACTGTATTTGGTAGAGCTCTATGATAAGATGTACTGGAATACAACTTATCCTGGTTGTGCATAAATTCAGTTTGCTGACAGAGCCATGACATCAGGAACTCCAAGCCCAGCTCTAAATAACATTATCTTTGCCACAACATCAGATTCATTTGTTATGAAGTCAGAAATGGGATTCACACAATAAGTTTACTTATGAATCTGACCTAGGAGAAATGCTTCAGTTGACAAAATTTAGGCCAGTTAAAGACAGGGGATTCAGATTACACCAGGGATGGATTTTATTAGATCATAGATTACAGTTTTAAGAAATCCTTTTCTCCCATTGCCCTGCTCTCAACTTCCCACTGATGATTTCAAAGCTGATAAATCAATCAATCAATAAAGATAAGTAAAGCTACCACCAGTGCTATCAGCTCTTTACTTCTTATTTTCCGAAGAACAATTATGCGCCTTTCTGTAGCATTTAGGGAGCACCTACCTCTCTACTGTTGTGCGTAGCTCTGCAAAGTTACCACGGAGTGTGGCAGCTTGACGCCATAGCAGGAGGATCCCACTGTGCTCATTGCTTAAATATGAACTGTAGCTCTGAAAGAACAATGGCAAATACATGACTGGTATGTTGCAATCTCCATCACTTCAGCATATCATTTACAGAGCACTGCAGAAACGAGTTCCTGATCTTTATTTCACTTCATACTTGTATTACCTAAACTAACATTGCCAAGTTGTGTTGAAGATCCTATACAGGTAACAGCACTAGAGGCATAATGAACATTCATTTTTTTCTCATCCTTGACAAGAAAGGGTACCCCACCTAAAAAACAAAACAAAACGAAAAACCCTGGAAACTACAGTGGGAATTTTCACATTTAGGGACTCTTTTTTGTGGCAAAAATCTCACAGAGGTCCAAAACACACTGCAGAAGTAATCCCGTTTGAGACCACTTTAACTGCCCTGGTGCAATGCTAAGGAATTCTGGGAACTGTAGTTTTGTGAGACATTTAGCCTTCTCTGTCAGAAGGCTGTTGCCACAATAAACTACAATTCTCATGGTTCCCTGAGCACTGAGCCAGGTAGCTAAAGCAATGTGTTTTGTACCTAAGTGACCTTTGTTAAAAAAAATTGCACAAAAATATTGGGACTTTTTTGTCCAAAACAATTTTTTGTACAAAGTAAAATTTTAAAAAATCATAAAAATTAGTTTGAGAAATGCTTGTAATTTTTCCCACCAGGGAGAAAAGGTCAGATATTTTTCCTTCTTGTGTATAAGAAGAATGTGAAGTCTTACATCCCTAATCAAGATCAGATAACATATAAAGCATGGGGGAGACCCTGGCACAGGCAAGTAGATACATTAACAGCAAGTTTTGTTTATATATAACTGATTGAATTGGTTTTACTTTTTTATGTGTGTTTTGTTTTCTTTTGTTTTGCAAGCTGCTGAGAACTTTTTGAAAAGCAGGATAGAAAATATTAACTAACTTGTTACTGACTTTTAATTTCCAATAATTTTTCCCTGTCTGGGCAGGGATGCTAATGCACCATCCCACAAATATCCCACAAAACTACTAGGGTAAAAAAAATATAGACCAAGGATATGCACTCTCTCTCTAGTGTTTTAGCATGGTTGGCATCAACTCTGGCTGAGCAAATATGTCTGAGCTCAGAACTTGGCCAAAATATATATGAGCTAATATTTTGCTGTACAAATGAACATATCTCAGAGCTTGTAAATCTACACATACAGATTATTCTTATATAGCACAACATAATATCAATCACCATCACCATAATCAAACCAATAAACTCTGCTGTTTAGAACTATTTTTTCCAAGGTTTCGCATAGAATCCAGGTTCAGTCACACAGAGAAGCCCTTTCAAAATACTGGAAGAGTTCCAACAGTGCCTTGGTGGTCTCAGCTCCTTAGCAGAGCAATTCAACAGCAATTTTAACTGGGTCACTACTGCAGCTGGTTAGCAGTGGCTAGAAATGCCACAGTAGTGGCAAATGTAACACTGGGGATAGAAGTGGAATTGAATTGAATTATTCTTTTTTGAAAAATTCTAACATTGTATGAAGTCCAGAATGGTCACAATCATTATTTTTCTTCTGAGGGCTTCAAACCAGGACAGGTTTTATGCAGGGAGGAAAAAGGGAAAAAAAAGGGGGGGGGGGGGAAGAAAGAAAATCCCATCAAACAGGGCAGTGCAGGAAGGGTGGCAGAGAGAGATTATAATTAAAAATTTGTATAGATAGAAATATTCATGGTTAGTGGCCTGAAATATTGGAGAATGATGAACCAATACCAACTGAACAAGCCAAGATGTGCAAACAACTCCAGTATAATAGAATTCACTTAAATATTTATAGGCCATGCTGACCAAACAGATGGATAACAGCCAAGCATTACATATTAGGGTACACATTTCGTTTACAGCAAACATTTATAGACAAGATATTATGAGAATTAAGAATAATTAATTATCTTTGAAGTAGCAGAGGCAAGGTCAACATATCCAAAGGGATTTTACTGTGAGGGGTGGAATTCCCTTTTCTTCTAGTGACTAAGGATATCACTGTGGAATATATCTTTTCATTGATCAGGAGCAGACAACTGCTAGGATTTAGGGGACTATATTGGGTTCCCTGTGGGTACCTGAAGGGCTGCATCTACCATTTCAAGGACTGATTATGGGAGGGAGATAGCTTTGGACACCTTGGTAGATGACCTTTGCCAGAAACTGGACAAGAGAATGGATTCCTGTTGGTTCTACTAAACTTTTTGGTGACTTTAGATGTGATTCAATATTGGATGGGACTTGGCAGCATTGTTCTTAGTATCTCTAGTTCATGAAGCAATGAGCTTAGAAAGTAGTGTTGGAGGGTTTCTGTTCAACATCCTGGCTGTGGACTGTCCCAGGGTTCAGTTCTGTTCCCCAAGTTATTTAAAATAAACATGAAACAGTTGGGAGAGGTTTCCAGAGTTCTGCAGTCTGCTACCACCAGTGTACTGATGCTGCTTAACTCTGTCTGTACTTTTCATCTAACTCCATGGAAACATTTTGGTGTGTAACTAGTGTCTGATATCATTAATGTACAGAATAAGAGTGAAGGAATTGAAGCTTGATACAGACAAGTCAGAAATAATCCTGGCCAGTCAAAAGTCTGATCAGTGATGATGGGAGTTGTAGTCTAAAGAATCTGGAAGGCAATGGGGTTGGGCGTAGTGGCTATGGGGACAGGATATTAGTGTAATATAAAGTGGATAAAATCTACCTCTCCACCCTTTTGCCACTGGGATTCCTTATGTTCGAGTTCACTCCTCAACTTCTGCACATCTGTAGCTGCCCTCTCTAGTTCTCCTGCTAGTCTCTGTTTTGAGGATTTCATCTGTTCCAGCTGTTCCCGAAGTAGAGTATTCATCTGGGAAAGGCTGGTACTTCTAGGGAAAAACAAAACAAAACTAAACACACTGACCTAAAGACAATGTTTTCCTCCACAGTCACCACAGGGCACAAGAGTTCTATTACATTCCAGAACACTCCAAATCCATCTACCAAATCCTCTTGACAACCGGAACTCAGTTGAAACATTCCCTCTGATACTGAAAACATTTGGAGATTAACCCATCCTCTAACTCAAGATTGCAGACAGTAATCTGTCATGGGTTGCATGCTAGCAGCAGGTGGCCTACACCAGTGGTTGACAGGAGCAGAGCCAATCCCATTGTATTTCTCCCTGTTCCCTCAACTGTCTCCGCTCTCTCTCTCTCTCTCTCTCTCTCTCTCTCTCACACACACACACATATCTTCCCCACATATCAGGCCCGGGCCTGAAGTGAACACTTGTTGAGGATTTTTAAGACCAGCCCATTGTCCTCAGAGCTGCAGGTTGGCATACCTACTCTACTTCTTCTATCAACCCAAACTGCAAAAATTGTACAAACCTCTTCAGTGAGAAGGATTTTGTAATAAGATACATCCAAGGTTCTGAGACCATTTTGAATACACCAATTAGAGTGCACCCAGTGAGTCAATGAAACTTCAGTTTCCATTTTTCTCTTTCCCTAACCAACTTGTGTCCATTTCCCTGACCACTTTAAAAAAACCAAAACACATTATGGTTAAAAACAATATCATCACTTATGTTACCTCACATAAAGCGTTTGCCATATGGTTTGATTATAATAAAATGCAATGGGGGGGTCATGATGGGCACTTCAATATGTGCCTATTATTGACTCAGAAGTGAAGAAATAATCCTGATTTTCTCTGATTTTTGACAAATTTCTTGTCTTTCCCTAATCTATTTTCAATTTCATGATTTTCTAGGAAGTGGAAACTCTGTGTTTCCTAGATCATTTTGCATATCATTGTCAATGACAGAGTACAGGAACACTGCTACCAAAAGATGAATGTTTAGTTATTTATATTCATATATTTCAATCTAGCAGCAAGACCAACTTTGTGCACTTCAGATGTGCTGGACAGCAACTCCTGTCATTCCTAGCCAATAGGCACAAGCTTTTCCCATGCATAAAAGATCATAAGTACAATTTTAAGATGCCAGACAATCATCACACTTTTATTGTAAACCATCCTGGATGCCAGTAAGTTGAAGGATATTATATGACTATACTACAAAAAATCAACAACTCATCAAAGCAAAGAGAAATCGTACCTCTGTTGCTCTTCCTCCAGATGGACAAGTGTACTTTCCAGCTCTGTAGTATGATCATGTTCAAAGCGGCGTAAACGTGATTCTGTTGAATCTAACTTCATCTGTAGCTAAGAAGGAAGAAACATGCAGGATTGAGCAACAGTGCTAATTGAAGCACAGACAGAGTTTAACATATATGAGCAATTGCATATATAATCATCTAAGCCTGGAAGAAAAGTTAGATGATTGCAGCTGATGAAGTGGACTGCAGTCCATAAAAACTTAGAGTGAATAAAAATTGATAGGTTTTTTACTTGTAGTAGGAGAATAGTAGCAGCTAATCCTTCAGCAATTATGGGTGCTCTGAACAGGGTGTTTAGTAAATATACTCCATATTTCTTTACGTTTCCTATATTTTTGTGCTTCTATAGGCCTCATGAATTCAAGACACTAATTTTTCCCACAACTTCTCCCTTTGTTACCTTTTACATATTCAGCCTCTGATTCCATTTTCCCTTCTCCCTCAGAAATTATAAGACCCTCCTCTATATCTACTGCTAAAGCAGCCCTTAAAAAAAATCTAAAAAATGCAAATTTCTCTTTGTAGTTTTTCTCCTAACATTACTTGCTGTTTTACATTTGTTGATGATTTTATGACTCTGGCTTATGGCAGCCCTACCAGATTTATTTAGAGGTTTGTCACTGCCTTCTTCTAAGGTTGGGAGACTGTGACTTGTCCAAGGTCACCTAGTGGGTCAACTTGCCTTATGTGGGATTAAAACCCTGATCTCGTGGAATTCTAGTTCAACAGTGAACACTAGAGCACTGTAGCTCTCCCAGTTCTTCTCTTTGTGGCAAAACAAACAAACAAACAAACAACCTTTGTTCATTTATACAGTTACCCCCAAACTAAGTTTTATTACTATAGCCATATTACAACATTTCCTGAACACCAACGGAAGAAGATATATATATATGCTGAGACTTGGATAGGATCTAAAGCAGTAATATATAAACGTCAGTGCTGGCCAAACAGTTTTCAGAACAATGCTGTTCCTTCATATTTTTTTTATTTATTTATTTTGTATCCTGAGAACTGCTAATGGATGCTGGAGTAAATCAGTTGAATAAATAGGAACTTACATTTCTGTAAACTACAGATTCACTGGTTCTACTGTAGTTGAGGCTAGCAATTGCATCTAGGCCATTATCTGCTATTTGCATGGAGTTTCACTGGCTATGATTCTGGACTGCTCAACCTTGGTTTTGGAATTTGTCCATCTCGGATCAGAATGTGCTTGCCTGATTTCTGTGATGTTCTGCACTTTCTATAAATGTTACTATATCTCTGATGTGAATTATGGTAAGGTATAATGTTTTATGATCCAGAGTGCCAATGAAGAATATAAATATTACAAGAGTTCTCATGCCTGGGATCAAACATTGATAAGAATGGGTACTGCAGCCAGGAAATAAAAGAAGATCAGAAGAATGGGGAGGATGGTTATGAAAGAACTAGAAAAGATCCTAAAATGCAAAGATACACAACTGACCACAAAGGTTAGAATCATACAAGCCACCATTTTCCCTCTTAGCATGTGTGGATGTGAGAGCTGGACAGTTAAGAAAGAAGATAGGAAGAAAATAAATTCATTTGAGGTGTGGTGCTGAAGGAGAGTGTTGTGGATTCTGTGGACAGCCAAAAAGACAAACAAATGTCCTAGAACAGATCAACCCAGAAATCTCCTGGAAACCAAGATGACAAAACTGAGGTTGTCATACACTGGTCACATCATGAGAAGGCACGAGTCATTGTAAAAAACCAATAATGCTAGGAAAGGTGGAGGGAAGTAGAAAGAGAGGAAGACCATATGCTAGACGGATGGACTCTATTAAGGAGCTCAAGGATATGAGTTTACAGGAACTAAGGAGAGCATTGGAGGATAGGGAATCTTGGAGATGTCTCACCCATAGGGTCACCATGGGTCGAAATCAACCTGAGGGCAGTTAACAACAAACAACAAGTGCTCGACTAGAGCCAGTGTGGAATAATGGTTTGAGCACTGGACTATGACTCTGGAGAGCAGGGTTCAAATCACCACTTTGTTATGAAAACCCACTAGGTGACCTTGGGCAAGTCACAGTCTCTCAGCCTCACAGGATGCCAATGACAACCCCCTCTGAAGAAAATTGCCAAGAAAACCCTGTGATAGGTTCATCTTGGGATCCCCATAACTCAGAAATGACTTGAAGACAAACAACACACAACACACAGTGCTCTACTAGGTGAGCTGGAAATTTGCTCACAGCTCTTTCTTCTCGCCTGATGTTGGTGTAAAATTAACAAAATGGAGTCAGATAGACTACCAAGATTGTGTCTTTTAGAACAGTTACAACTCCATCTACAGTCCACTGGGATTATACAATTAACAAACTTTTTAAGGAGTTGTGGTCTCCCTGTAAAAGGCACATTTAGTGATCAAGCAAAAAAGAATGCAAGACAAAGAATTCTGGATATTGAGGCCCAAAAATAACCACTCTTAGTATGGTAAGCAACTTAAAATGACAGAGCCGATATAAACAGACCTTTCAATTAGCAAAACTACCTAAAAATTTCAAATGCCAGAACACCTGAGGCAGGCATTTACCCGAGCTAGATTCGATCAGATTGATACTATGGTTAGATATGGGAGATTTAACAGCATCCCTTACAATGAGCAAACCTGCATCTGTGTAGTCCATGACATTAAGGACATAGCTCACATACTATTTAAGTGCAAATTATATCAGCAAGAAAGAGATCTGTATCTTGGCCCATATATTAAATGAACTTTGTACTGGGATATCCATGTTAGAACAACATACTTTATGAGTGGTCAAGATTCAAAAATATCTATCAACACAGCTCGGTTCTTAAGTAAAGCAATACATCTGAGATCTATATATGTGGATACGATTGGGGTAAACTGCAAGGGTGATGAAGAATTCTGATGTATAATCTTATTTTATTTTAATTGCTTACGGTATTATTGACTTTTGCATTCATATTTTTACTTATCCATTTTTATATCTTCATATTTTTAACCTTTCACATAGAATTTTACAGAGTGTTTTACAAGTTTTGTTGTACTCGTTGTACTAGTTGTCTAATGTATTGTATTTATATTTTATTTCTATTTCTATATATTTTACTTTATTTTAACATAACTTTTGTATAGAGTTTTATAGAGAGTTCTACTTAGTTTTGTGGTACTTTGAGATGGCCCATGGGCTATTCAATAAATATTGATTATTGACCTACCCTGCCCCCCTCAAAAGAAAAGAAAAGAAAAGAAAAGAAAATCATCTTGGAGAATTTGCACTCTTGTCACTTGCCTGGAGATATCCCATAAGAATGAGAGACTTTGGGCCAGACCTAAGATAAGGCAACACTATATATAATTGTATTTCTGGCTTGGAAAACTCTTACCTGCTTTGTCTTAAATCCAATTGCTACTCCAAATGAGAGTAATGGGAACTCAGTAAACTGGCATTTCCTACCATACATTTTACAGTTTTGTGCTATATTTGCTTGCAAGCTACTCAGAGTATTTCTGTTATGTGGCAGCTATGTAATGCAAATTCTACTCAAGCGCTTTAGCCATAAATGAGAATTCATATCCGCTGTGAGAAGAGCTCTACACTCAGCATGTCTTTCATGAATAAAGCACTTTTCAGCTTAGTTGTTTCTATAGACCACATTACACCCCCCACCCCCCACACCTATGGATATTCATGAAAATATGTATGAGGAACATTAATTGATGTGAACCATACAAAGTATTTGTGTCAAATATGACATTAGGATAGGCTGTCTGCCAAGTGCTAACTCCAGTTAAACGTGCATGGTATGGTGAACAATAATATACAAATTGTTCACAGTGCTAACAGTTAAACAGCCACATGGCTCATCATTATCATTTATATCATGGAGGGTGGGAGTGGGAGGCATACAGACCATCTGTTTCTGATGCTCACACTCAGATGTTTTCCCCAGCAGTTGCTGCTCCAGATCCCCACATTTTTTCTTGTACTGCAACATCTAAGCCATGGAGCAGAAAAAACAAATGTTTAGGTAAAGGCAAAAATAATTAAAAGTCAGGATAAGAAAGATGAAATGAAAGAGGTAAAGGCCCAGGTAAGGCTACTTACCAGGAGTAAAAGAGATACATGTTTAATATATAGGGGGTTCAAAGTTTCAATTCTACATACAATAATTTTCAGACACTGTATTAGGACAATAGCAAGAATTAAACCCTGATGTAAAAGATTGAGGGGAATTTGCCAACAAGCTTTAATAGATTTTCAATTAATTTTAAAGTGAAGTATAAAAACTCCTTAGATGTCTACCAAGACATTGAATAAGGACACGTACATAAACTGGACTATGACAGGAATGTTTAACGGAGACTAGGACAGAAGCCAGAAAAACAGAAACTACAGTTTGCACCCACTTGCTCAGTTGCATTATCACAGCAATCCCCCTCATATTAATCTTACAAATCTTCACGCTAATAGTAGTCACCATCTTTATCCTATGCAGACATTATGTGAAAGAATTTACCAAATTCTAAATCCACCAACTGGCAGACTCTGAAAGTTCAAATATTATGAAAAATATTGCAGTAAATTCAAAGCTGGCACTTAAGAGTGAATAAGCTTCCTCCCAAATATATTCACCAGTTTAGCCACTCAGAATTAATAGTAATTAATACATAAGTTAAAGAAGAAATAAGGGCAGGGTCTTTTTATTAAATGCTAGATAGTCTGTGTACAATCTTCAGTTTCCTGTCTCCAGCTCCAAAGTCCAGAGTGATTCCTGTGAAAGCTGTCATCAGATACAACTGATGAGGTTTAATGGGATTTCTTGCAGGTAGATTTGATCAAAAGTGCATCTTTCCTCAAATTCTGCCCTTAAAATACAGAGATTTACATGTTTTAACTTACAGTCTAATTAAAAAAATCACTGTGTCTTGCTCTTCATAGAAGCGACTGCGTATTTCTGAAGAAACCATCCACATGTGAACACTGAGCATATTCTGTCACCCCCATTCTTCTCCATCCTTGATTGTTTTTGTTCACAAGACAAATTGTTCCTCTTGTTCATGAGCAGAATGAAAGTTAAACCCCACTGCTCTGTTCACTTTATTTTAATAAAAATGTGTATTTCCTGCCTTTCCATCAGTATGAGGTCCTCAAGGGCACTTACTACTATAACAAATTCAACTAAATGAAAAAACAACAACAACAACAATCCATAAACATATACATAAAACTAGAAGACGCTTTAAAACACATAAGACAACAAATAATATACATCAAAATAGTTTTGTGGGGGAAATCAGCACACATTATTACCCATAAACAACAAAGATGTTTTGGGACCTTAAGTACTAACAAACACATGATCTGTTCTGGACTACAGCCCACCCTCAGCATCTGATGATGTGGGCTGTAGTATATGATAAATATGTTAGTTTTTAAAGATGCCACAAGACTGTCCTTTTTGCTGCAACAAACTAACATGGCTTCCATCCCACACTATGAATAAAATAGGCTAAAAGCCTCATGGAACAACAGCAGTCTTCCGTTTTGATTTTTGTCATCAAAGGAGGGAGCTAAATGTATTTCTTGGGCTGGCATTCCAAAGCGTAGGTCAAGTAATACAGAAGCCTCTATAATGAAGTCTCTTCATCTTGGGCTCAAATGATAGCAAATATGTAAAGATGAGACCTGTAGCTGACTTCAGAGTGTGGGTGGGGTCATGTGGTAGAAAGCAGTGCTTAAAACTTTAATGGTAATGATGAGGATAATGAATTGAATCAAAGGTGAACTAGAAGATGGTGCTGCATCATTCTTCAATTAATTGGATCCAGTCAGCTGAAGTCTGCAGTCACTCTCCAAAAGCAGCTTCTTTGGAAGTGTGTGAGAAAACAATCCAGTTGTGATGAAAGCATTAATTTGCCATGACCATGGCCAGATAGGCATTGTCCAGAAACTGAAGCACAAGCCTTCCCACAGATGCCACCTGAATATCCAGAAGCAAAGCTGAGCTCAGAAGTGCTTCCATACTGCAAATCCAACACTTATAGAGGAATGTAGACTCACACAAAACAGGCTTCATTTATTTGCCTTTAACAGATTAGTACTCCAACTAACCAGGAACACTTCCATTTTAGCCTTGACTGCCTCAAAGAATGATTCAACTTCCACATTTATGTTTATGGAGGCCTGCAAAACTGTAAATTATTCTTAGTTTGGATCACAGATTGAAAGTCATGCCTTACAAATAACAATGTTACCTTTAAAAAGGCAACATGATTGTAAGCCCAAGGGCAGGGAACCGTCTAATTATAAGATTGTATGTACAGCACTGTGTAAATTTACAGCACTATATAAATAAAGGTTAATAAAATAATAATAATAATTGGTAATGTTTATTGGTTAATTCCAAGATGTTGTTTTTGGGTGTCAAACAAAAAAAGAAAAAAGCTTCATTTATATACCACTTCATACTGCCTAAGCAGTGTCTAAGCAGTTTACAACTGTAAGCTACCTGCCCCCAACAATCTGGGTACTCATTTTATTGACCTCAGAAGGATGCAAGCCTGAGTCAATCTTGGGCCCTTTTGCTGGTATTGAACTCGCAACATTGTGGTATTGAGTGAGTGGCTGCGACACAGGCATTTAACCACTGCGCCACCAGAGCTCTGGAGGTCATTTGGAGGAGCAACTAAAAAAGTAATATGGATGCTAGGACCACATTATATAATGAATCACTCTTAATAACAATGGGTCTTGTGCAGCAAACTACTTTTAAAAGTTAATAATCTTCCAAGCTCTAAACACTGTACATCTAGCAACCTGAAGTAGAAATACCATATATACTCAACCATAAGTCAAACTCTTATGGGCATGTAACAAAGGATCTAAAGGATGAAGCAAACGAAAAGAATGCCAAAGAACTTACAAAATCCCCGCAGGCATAACTGTTTGTGCTCACACTATAGGTCAGATGGATGAGAGACAGATTACACTCTTGCCTTTCACCAGGGGATGGTTTCCTTTTTATATGAGTGAGAATATAGTACTTACATTGACCTGTGAATAAGTTGACTCTGATTTTTTGGGTCAATTTTTTGACTAAAATTTCTAGACTTAGACATGAGTATATAAAGTAAATAAACCAATAACTAGTCCCCAGAAAGGGGAAAAAAGCCAAGGACATGAACAATCTATATTTTCTTAATCCAGAGTTAAAGAAGACTTTCTGCATAAATTTTTCACTATTTGGTCCTGATGGAATCCATCTAAGAGGACCTGCCATTTTCACTTTCAGGAAACCTGGCCATGGTGCTGCCACCCACCTTGTTCTGCATCTTCTGCACTAGCTGAGCCTGGCGCTGCTGCCCATCCTGGAAGGCTTGCAGCTTGCGCTTGTATGCCTTCTCGTCCTTTTTGAACTGCTGCTTCATCTGCAGGAACACTGTGCTTCCTTCTACCTCTCCTCGCAGTGCTTGCTCCAACTACAAAAGCAAACACCCTCCCTGATCCAAATGGCAAAACAAGGGGTGGGAGCAGAGCAGCTCAGCTCCTCAAATGTCATACAAATACAATTTGTCAGCATACAACCACAAGCAAAAATGTCTATTTTTGAAAACAAGTGAAAGTTCTTCAGAACTACAGTACAACATTTCCAGCAGGGTTTCTAAGGGCTTTGATACTTTTGGAGCAAGTGAATCTCCTGTTCACTGAACTGGAGTAATCAGAATCTAGAATATTAAAAAGCTACATGTACATTGAAGTTGTAAGTGCAATATAAGATCGCAAATATGTATTTTTGTGTATAATTAATCTGCATTCTTCTCATTTACCATTTTGCCCTCCTCAGATTTGCCCGTGAAATATTGCAGAGTTTCTAAACTGATAACATATGCTTCTAATCTGAAAATTTTGGCAGGGAGGAGTTCAACAGTAACAAGGTTTATGGGCAGGTGAAAAGATGTGAAATCCTAGACACATTTAGTAGGGAGTAGGCTACACTGGATATATTGAATGTACTTCTGAGTAAAAATGCAGAGGAAAACACTGTACATACATTAAATATTGCCCTAGAAACTAAGTATCAGGTCTGTCACAGAAAATAAGGCACAATAGGTACAGTTGCCATGTTCAATGATGGTTCCACAGTTGAAGAATGAACCTACCTGGTGTCAGTGTCAGGTATCTATATTTTTATTTCCTGTCTTCCTTTTAATGTTAAGATACTGAAATGCTTTTAATTGTGCTTGTCAGCCTTTGGTGTTGTAAATTTTCATTTATTTTAATTTCATCTGATTATGTTATTGCATTGCAGAGGTGGGAACCATGTAACTTGTGCGTGACAAGCTTAGGCATATTTTGTGGTCATCAAGCCCCTATAGACGAAAAAGAGTATCAGCTAAAATCCAGAACTGTAGCTCTGGGAAATTCCAAAGAGGTATGACGCTCCTTGAAAACAACACTCAAGTCGTGTCTGTACATGCCAAATGAAACCACTCCCCTGCCCCCATCCTCAAGGTGAGGACTGGATGATGCAGAACCCAAACCCCAGTTCTGATGCGAATAGACTGGGTGACATTTGGCCCCTTCAGAACTAGAACCAAGGTATACCTCTTAAAATGCATTAAAATAAGTTCCTGCTTGTTCTGGATCTTCCTGATAGAAGTCCTCCATTCTGATGCTGGGCAGTGGTTTAAAACATATCCCTGTTTGCCAACCAACACCTTTGCAATTGGCTGGGTTTGCTCACTCTGAGAACAAGGTGCCCAGCCATGTGACTGCTGGGCTCTTGTTCTCAATGTGAGCAAATCTGGCTATGGCACATCAGCAGACATAGTGGGCAGCACAGCAGGATGCATGTGGCCAGCATTGGAACAGAAGGCTGAGGTAACAGGGGGATGTCGGGGCAGCTCTGAGGCCAGGATACTCCATGTTTTGTTTTGTCCTCCAAACCCTTATAAAACTTTTTATAAACCCCAATTAGCTCCTGGTAGTTACCCAGAACAGCAATTCTGGACACTTCTGCATTTGTTTTTGGAGGCTAGTGCAGCCTGCAGCTCATTTCTGAAACCAAAAATTATCCCTAGATTCCCAAAGCTTAGCAAACATTTGGCTAAACATTTGACAATTTTAATATCTTAATTTAAAAATATATATTAACTGTTTAGAAAACAAATATTTTGTTTATTTATGAAAAGTTTACTCCACATTTTCTGCAACTCAGCAACACGTTAACACAGACTTATTTATAATGCATTCCCTGAAGTTTTCCAATCTTTATATGTCCCTTTCATGAGTTAACATTGTTTCTGGTTTTAGAACTAATTTTCTAATGTAATATTATTGGTGTTTATGTTTCATGTACAGTTATTATCTGCCTTGTAGGAATAAAATGGCAGGATATCAATATTTAAATAAACAATAGACAAAATCTTCACCCCACAAGCCAGGGATCAGCACCCCACAAATCGGGGATCGTCTGTTTCATAATAAAGAATTGTGCCTCTGAGCATGAACACAGTGTCATTGAGTAACAGCGTGTCTTGACCTTCCTAGAATAAAATAGCAAGGCTTTTGAAAAAAGACAAAAGTCAGGATTCACATCCATCACCTTTTAAATAACTAAATTATGTACCACTGACAAGACACTTTCTTTTCTAGTCAGGGTCTCTGTACATTATGTTTTCTAGGTGCAAAATACATATATGGCAGAATAAAGACAAATCTGCTCCAACTGGTACTATTACGGCATCCCATGCCTAAGGAATAAAAAATGGAAATGTGATTCAAGCTATGAATGAATAAAGACCTCCTCCATTCATTCTGCTTTTCTGATATCATTCATTTCATTGCTACCATTCTGCAACAAGAAGCAGCTGGATGCCGGGCAATGGTCCCAGCCTGTTGCTGGAATAGCTTTTGGGAGGACTTGGTGCTGAGTCAGGCCTGGATCATTGTGCTTGTCATGAGGATGAGAGTGAAGGATTGTTTGGACTTAAAATTATTTATGCTCCTCTGGATGGGAACTTTTGTCCAGCCAAGAATGTACCCGTGCTCTCCTTTGGCAGCAAAACCAAGCAACAACTCTTTGTGGGGAAGGGAGGCACACAGTTTAAGCATCACAACCAGCTGCACATACATATGCTCTAGAAACTGGCAGCGTGTGAAAACAGGACCAACATCCTGTCCACTCTTAACATGCCTGAGATCTCTTTGCACACTATAATAATGCAGCATTTGCAAACTATAATGTGATTCCTGGCAGTTCCCTTTCAAAGGATCATTGCTGAAAGCAGAATGCTAGTTGGCTGGTTAGATTTAAAAGCAGCTGCTCTACCATTCTGTCTCTGAGGCTACATTCATAAATATTTTGAAAAAAAAGTCCTCATCTGGGTAATGATGTCACAGTGACCCATATTACAGCAATTTAAATGTTAACATATTTTGCTCTTAGAAATAACATGCTGACCCTGTCTGTCATGGGAAATGCACACCAGCAGGAGTTGGCTAAAGTTAGTTTCCAAAGAGAAAACTGATGATTGGCAGCTGCTAACAGGCATCTGTTAAGAACACACTTTTATTCATGGAAACAGGGGGAAACAGGCCCAGCAGATTCTTGACATGAAATGGCCTTATCTTTATGGTTAATTAAACAAATGAAACATGACTGTTGCCAAGGTTATATTATATTCATGTATAGAAATAATTTTTGAAACAGAACATTGAAGACACTTATGAAAGCATCCCAAATTTCTTTTTCTCGGAATGAGTTTGAGGAATGGCAGATTGGAAATGCTCTTCATTAACACAGTGGGGTAGGCGTGGAGTTCTCTGGTAGAAGAACCACACTGACCTGACCAGGACACTAAACATGAAGAGAAGGCTATTTTTTTAAATTTCCCTAACTATGGCCTACAATGAGAAGGAATTTGCTACATCACTTCTCAAGCAGTTATAGTTAACAGTTCTATTTGGTGTTCTGGCAGGATGGGGGGGGGGATAGGATTCTGCAGATCCTCAGTTGTCCCCTGTAAGCTTCCAAACTGCCTCATTTTCAACCTCATGGCTGGCTGAGCATTATAGGTGCAGTAGCAACAGCAATGGGGAAAACTGCTGCCATCCAGGAAAGTTCCTGTACAACTAGACCTCCTGCTCTGAAGGCACAGAAATAGCTCCAGAGCATCTCATGGCCCCTTCAGCAGCCTCATCCAATAGACAATAGACAATAGCCTCATCCAATGCCCCAATAGACAAAACTCATGTTTATTTATTATATTACACACTTCTGTAACTACTGCCCTCAGTGGTGTACATAGATGTTGTTGCTGTCATGTGCCTTCAAGTCATTTCCAACTTATGGTGATCCTAAGGTGGACTTATCACCTAGCTTTTTTCCATGGCCGAGTCACGACTCAAACCTCAATATCCAGCTCATGCTACCAACTTCTTTCTTCCAGTTAGTCTCAAAGGCGCTATAAGATTTATCTACATACTGATTCTACAGACTAACAAGGCTATATCTTAAAATCCCAGTATCTTTGGAAGAAAGAAGCGATTAAATAATAATAAAATAGGGTACACATGTAGGCTTCTCTTGGATAATCATTACACTTTTTTGAGAATATACTTACCTTCTGCATTTAAACCTGTGCTTTGTATGTTGATGAATGTACTTATTTAGGTGTTGGATTTTGTTGAGATATTGTTATTATATATTGTATGTGTGGTTTTTAATTTAATAATTTTTTTTAAATAAATAAATAAATAAATAAAATCCCAATATCCAGAGTCCTAGTCCTATGCTCGAGCCACTACACCATGCTGTCTCTAGCTCATAACAGATGTAGATGGCTATGTAGTAGTATTCAAAAAAACAGCCATGTGGAAAGTGAGAAGATGGAGAATTAATGTGGTTTATTCTGACCTATAGTATATACTTTACTAATAGTAATAGTAAAGAACAGTAAATACTTTAACATGTTCCAGACTTAGTTCCAAACATAAAACAATATTCAACCTGTCAGACGTTTCTTTCAGACAATTCAGACACCCAGTATCATCATCACTGCTAACTGATTCTCTCCTCTGATTCATCCAGCTGTTGACACTCAATGGTCAACCATGTCTCTACCCTCAGACACACACTCCTGTTTTTTTTAATACTTATATATATATACTTTTATATATCCCTGCACAGCCCCTCTTCACAGTCTCTCTGAACTGTGACTGGGTGCCTTGAAGCCAAGTTCACTTAGTGCCTCCTTCATATGCAGGGCAAATCTAGAACTACACAATTTAAATAATCTTCATTCTATTCGAATAGACTCTGATCTGGCCTCACACAATTCGGAGGCATTAAGGTTTTCTCCCCCCTCCCCCAAAATACTCCATAAACTCAGCTAAAAAAGGATTTGCAATTGTTTAAACTAGCGTATCAGTGAACATGTTTGTTATTGAACATGTGCCTGTGCATTTTCAGCAAAGGAAGGGAGAACAGATTTGAATTTGCACAGGAAAGTGAAGACAATTAATTGTCAATGTGAATGTGTGAAAATCTGCAGCAATTTGCATAATACACTTACATGTAGACTAGCCACTGGGTAGTGATGGTGTAAAATATTATGTTGCCATTCCACCACCTTTATGAGTACAGGAGAAATGGTTTTTAAATGGAACAACCTGAAACAGCGGAACAGTATGATACACATCTTTGGCTGCATACATACTACAGAAATAATCCAGGTTGACACCACTTTAACTGCCATACCTCAATTCTACTGACTCCTGGGATTTGCAGTGGGACTCTCGGACAGAGAGGGTTAAATATCTCACAAAACTACCAGTCCCAGAATCCCATTGCAATAATCCATGACAGTTAAAGTGGTATCAAATTGCATTATTTATGCAGTGTGGATGCAGTCTTTGTCAACCTTCTAATACTCAAGAGAAAAGAGACTATATGAACTTGCAGAAGGAAGTTCCTCTGTTTGGGCACCACTACCTACAGGCACATCTTCCATCTTTACCAAGTACATCTCTGAAGGTGGTGAAACATTGTCCAGGTTGGTGGCATTCTGTAGTGTTGCTGACTTTTGTTATGACTTGTATCCTATACTACATGTGCAGGGCCAGCAAGGGTGGAAGCGTTAGAAATGTGTAGATGAATATATGAAATATAACTGAGTCGGATTGTTATCACTATATAAACTGGGGAAAACTGCATGCCAGGCATACGTGTCAGTTTGTCTTTTCCTGGAAGGACCACAGAGCAACCCCCTGAGCTCCTTTCGTTCATTCCCATTCTCTGCTTTCCTACGGAAAAGCCCTAAAATGCTAAATGCCTTTTGTTATCAAAGCTGCCACTTATCTTGAAAAGTGATGGTGCTACCATTTTACCTCTGCTTCATGTAAAAGCCACTTCACTTGCAATGAGTAAATTATGTGATTCTATTTATTTAAGATTTGAAATTTAAGTCCTGCTATTTCCATACTTTTTTATTTATTTTGTAGGTGCTCAGTCATTTGTGATTAAACCTCTGACAGGATCCCACTTGCAGCTAGAAATGTAACTCTTATAAATTATTATTTACTCTTGAGACACTTACGAGGGGGTATCCAAAAGTTTTAATGATCACCTTTTAAAAAAATTGACAGAGAGTTTGTTTTGATTTGTAGTTGTTAACTGATCTCTATGTAGTCACTATCCAGATTTATACATTTTCCCCAGCATATCTTGACCCACCGAATACCTGATATTGTAGAAGCCTGCAGATTGCGCCTGATGAGGATTTTACACTTTAGTCACTTCTGGCAAAGCCAATCACAAAAATAAAGGATGGAATGAGCTGATTTTCTCAGCAACATACACTTAGGGACCAAAGGTGACACTGACAATATTTCATCAATATGCCATAATAACTTCCGGATGATAATTATTACTTTACGATACCCCCTTGTAAGGCGCAATCTGCAGACTTCTACAATATCAGGTATTCGAAGGGTCAAGATACGCTGGGAAAAATGTATAAATCTAGATAGTGACTACATAGAGATAAGTTAACAACTAAAAATCAAAACAAACTTTCTGTCAAGTTTTTAAAAAGGTGGTCATTAAAAGTTTTGGATACCCCCTCGTATGTCCATTTGAATTAGTGATCCTAGCTGTACCAACAGTTTATCCTACAAATGACAATTGTAAGCACAAGTACTGGGGAATGTACTTTCCTGCTGTCACTAGATATTGATTCATTCATTCAACTATAAAAGAGCAAGGCTGTTTTAATAAGGGAGTTATATGCTCCCTATAACTGGCTGTATCTTACTTTATGAGCCCACTAGAGGTGGAATACAGTAGAATTAATTAGTGTGTGTGTGTGTGTGTGTGTGTGTGTGTCAGAGAGAGAGAGAACCTTAAATCAACTGAAATCAATTTAAGTACGTACAATATTAACTCTTCATAGTGAACCAAAAGAAACCCAATGGAATATGATACGAACTAGCCTATTAATTATAATGCAGTTAGTTTCTTCTCCCCATTGAATGTGTGAAACAGTTTGGCACAAAATTGTATCTAATTATGTTGTTTAAAATAATAATACTTATGTGGAGCAGAGGGCATCTCCAAAAAGGGTGTGGGACCTATATGCAGCCTACAGGCTTCACTTTTCCCATTTCTGCTCTAGATTTTCAGGTTGCCCTAGCTGGATACTTAAATCCATCCATTCTTCCCTGGTATGCTAGGTATATTACATTTACCTTCTGCATAAAACACCACAAAGCCTAGTTGGCTGGCACTGTGAAGCAAAGTACAGAACAGAAACACCCAGTCACTGCACATTAAGACAATTCACCTTTATTCCCCATCTACACTATCATACCAATCTTTAAAACATTTGTCTGTCTGTCTTTCTCTGTTGATGTCTCATACTCTCTATATGCACTGTCACCCTCCCCCCCATATAGACAAACTTTTCAATTAAATTCTAATGTATGAAGCATACATATAAATAAATAAATAAATAAAGTATGAAGCAGCCTCCAAGCACTTCAGAATATTGCTAGACTAATATAGTGTGCCCTTTGTATCCGGACCCCCGTCCCACATAAGGGAAAAAATGCGGGACCTCAAGTCCCATTGTTTCCTATGGCGGCACACTCCTGTGTGCTGCACTGTGCGTGCACCACAGACACGCACACCATTAAAATTACCAGAGCTTGCTGTCCACATGACCTTGAGTCTGCATATGGTGAGCCCACATAAGGCGCAGATATGCTGTACCTATTTCTTTAAAGTATCATCAGGAGGACAGCCAGCATGGTGTAATAGTTTGAACATTGGACTACAACTCCAGAGACCAGGTTTGAATCCCTGCTTGACCATGGAAATCCACTGGGTGATCTTGGGCAAATCACATTCTGCCAGCCTCAGAGGAAGACAAAAGCAAATCCCCTTTACACAACTTTTGCCAAGAAAAGCCTGTGAAAGGTTTGCCTTAAGACTACCATAAATTGGAAACAACTTGGAGTTGGGTATCGGAGGCACTGTACTTCAGTGGTTACATTCCTACCTCTCAGGGAGATTCCAGATGGTGATGATGGGAGACAGTTGCTCTTGTAAAAGAGAGCTGACATCTGGCGTTCCCCAGGGTGCCATTCTGTCTCCCATGCTTTTTAACATTTACATGAAGCAACTGGGAGAGGTCATCCGGAGGCATGGAGCGTGGTGTTATCAGTACGCTGATGACACCCAAATCCATTTCTCCATGTCTCTGACTGAAGCAGTGACCAAGGATGGCATCTCCCCTCTGAATGTCTGCCTTGAGTTGGTAATGGGCTGGATGAGGGAAAACAAGGTCAAGTTGAATCCAGAGAAAACGGAGGTACTTGCAATAGGTCCCAATGGTCCAGGGAAGGAGATCAGTCAGACAGTCCTGGACGGGATCACACTTCCCCTAAAGGATGAAGTTCGCAGCTTTGGAGTGCTCCTGGACTTGTCTCTACAGCTAACATCACAGGTGGAGGCGATGGACAGGAGCGCTTGGTATCAACTTCGGTTGATCTGCCAACTGCGCCGCCCCCACCTGGCCCAGAAGGACCTTGAGACAATAGCACATGCACTGTAACCTCTCGGTTAGATTTCTGTCATGCGCTCTACATGGGCCTACCTTTGTGTCAAGTCTGGAAGCTCCAGCTGATCTAAAATGCTGCAGCCAGGCTGCTAACTGGTACTTCAAGATCTGAACTTATCACTCCAGTATTAAAAGCATTGCACTGGTTGCCGATTAGCTTCCGGGTGAAATACAAAGTGTTGGTTATTACTTTTAAAGCCCTACATGGCTTAGGCCTGAGTTACTTGAGGGAATGCCTCTCCTTATACAATCTCAGGACATCTGGGAAGCTGTTATTAGAATATCCAAATACTAGGCTAAGATCAACTTTTGACAAAATGTTCACTGCTGCTGCACCAAGACTTTGGAATGATCTCCTGGAAGAGATCCGTTTCATTAATACTCTAGACGCCTTTAAGAAGGCACTTAAGATGGATCTCTTCCAGAGGGCTTACCCTTCTGATCTATCTTAATGGACTGAGAGAACAACTCCTCACTTGGATGATTTGAAATACTGTACTTTAAGATGGTAATTGTGGTTTTGGATATTGATCGATTGATATGTTATTGATTTTAGAATTTTATATTGATTGTATTATTGACTTTTTTGCTGTTCTCCTCTCGATCCATGGGGAGAGGTGGGATATATAAATAAACATTTATTTATTTATTTATTTATTTATTTATTTATATCAGGCTTGCCCCAACCTGCTACCCTCCTGCTATTACAACTGTCATCATCTCTAGCTACTGTGGTCCTTGGGCCTCCAGCAGGTTGCAGACTGTCAAAGTGTATTGACACATGACATGTAATGCATAGAGGTTGCTCAAGATCTGGAGAACTTGAACTGAGTGCATACCATCACGACTCATCCCAGCAATGTAAAGTTCATGTTAACTCCTAGTAAGTCCTCCAACCTCACCCCTATGTGCTGTTAGCTGCCCTGCATTCTAACTGCCTATCTAGAAGAATTATGAATAATAATTCAAATATGAAGTCTTGATTCTTGATATATTTTTGGGAAAGAAAAGCATTGCCTAGAATTATTTCATTAAAAATAGAGTATAAAAGTATGAACTTACCCTCTCATTAATGGCCTGGTATTTGCTAGCCAGCTCATCCTTCTCTGCTCGGGTTTGGGCCAACAGGTCCTCAAGGCGGGAGAGCTCTTTCTGCAGCAGGCGGTTTTCTTCTTGCATATTGACTGGAAGGGTTGTTCCTGATAAATCTGGAAACAGTGGTAAAAGAATACATTAGCTATGGGAAATGCTACCATAAACAAATTGATGCAAGATTCTTGCCCCTATATATGTACTTTTTACAAAATAGGCACATGGATTTTCCTTAGAAATCATGGAGACACATTAACACTGCCATTTAACTTGTCAAAATGAATGTATTGGCACCAAAGAGTGAGAAAGTTATTTTTTGGACAACAGCTCCCAGATAAGTGGTCATAGGCCATGTTTTTTTTTTCATGTTTGAAAAAAAATCATGAGAGGTTCTGGGAGTTGTAGTCCCCAAAACAGTTCTAAACTCTGGTATTGAGAACTGATTACAGGTAAATACACCACAAAAACACTGCCTGTTGATGTTGGTTGTCTGGGGATTAGCAATGGCAATTTAGTAGTGAAGGTGGAGCAAAGGGACCCTCCACTTTTGTCAACCTCCAAGTTTGAGAGTAAATAGTATCAGCTAATATGAAATGTGAGAAACCCAAATTATGAGGATATATATGCTAGCTAGGGATTGACATGGGTGAATGCTCTTGTTCATTTATACATCCCTTTGCATATAAGTTTTATGTAACTTCAATTAAATAGATGGGAGAAATTATTTGGGTGAATACCTAGCAGACTCTCTACAGTAAACCAGTTGACATGAAGAATATGGTTATAATGCCTGATATTATCTGGTCACTGAAGAATGAGCTTCATCCACTACACATCCTCCTCAAAGAAAGTTAAAGAAAGAACAAAGCCATCCCATGTCGGACACTAGCTGCATGAATTGTAATTGGGTGTGTGGGTTAAATGGTTGGTGTTTTAGTTTGGCAAAACTGTGCAGTACTTCCTTGCTTTTGTGGAAATGCCCCTTTTTAGCAGAACTATCTTGTCTTCTGAAATTTGTAATGTTAAGTTTTTCTTTCTCAAGAGATGCCTGTGTAAATTTATTATGCTCTCACTACATACATTTCAGGGCTGCTTTCTAGGTCTCCTTCTGGGACAGAATCCTGGCTCAGACTCATTTCTGGCAAGGTTGTAGCTATGGAGAGAGGAGGGCAAAATGAGGGCATTACCCCTAAAATAAGGATTCTTTGCCTTAAATGAAATGCTCTTTCAGTCCCCAAGTTTCTAGGATTCCAGTAACATAAAACTTCACTTGAGGAATACAGTTTAGGCATCCAAAGCAAAGGGGCAGGCAAAATTACTCAGGGAATGTAAACACAATAAATATAAGAGTTCTAGTTGTGAATGGTTTTCAGTGTCTCAGACTGAAGAAAAATTTCATGGAAGGGGAAGGATTCTAATGAAGGGCAATGCCCTTATATTGCTCCTCTGCCCGTAGCTGCACCCCTGACATCTGGCCAAACATGCACCAATGGATTAAAGGAGTTGTATGGAGACAAGCTGCCTTGAAAAGGCCTCTTAATCACAAGCTTCATGTTAGCCCTGCCCAGTTATTAGAAGGGGAATGATAATCTTCCATGTGGGAAGTGGGAATCCTGGGCTCATTTTCCAGCTCTGGTCCAGACATGTTGAGTGTTGCTTGGCAAGCTGCTCAATATTTCTGCTTGTCACATATAAAATAAGGGCAAATAACTCCCTTCTCTTCTGGCAGTCTGGCTCTAGATAATCTCTCTAATTTTATGTTTAGCCAGCATTTGGCATGGGAGTGGCTGATGAAAATCTCAAAATATTCAGGGACTCTCAACAGCTAGGATTTTTGAAATGAGAGAATTTCATGTCCTTTAGTAATGCAGAAGAAAGGAGCAAATGTTTCAGGGAAGATGAGCCTAAATTCATCGCTTCTCTGAATATTCCCCTGCTCCTGGTGACCTGGTTCATTTGCCATTTGGTTCATGTGAATATCATTCACTGCATTAATTCTGCAGATGCAGCCTAAGTCAGATAGACTGCTTATCATGTACTGGGGGTGAGAGTGTATGTGCAACCACTTGCATGGCTACTGTGATTGAGTTTCTTATAGATTTTTCCAAAGAGGAATTTATAGATATGCACAGGCAATATCATTCCATTCTAGAATGGAAGTGGTGGATCTTAGAGTCCTCACAGCCTCCTTATACCATCTTCTGCATTTGCTCTTTTACACTTTCTCTGCCCCCGGAGATATGCTATATGCTCCTGTTCAGTTCAAAGTCATACCCTGAGATAATGGTTCTGACAAACTCTGTGTGATGATCTGTCGAATCCTGGCTGGGACAGTTGTGGGTTCAGCTCTCTCTCCTTCCCCGCGCACTGTCAATGCCTTGTCATCTTGGCTTGCTCTAGGATGGAGGATGGTGTCCTCTAGTTTCTGAAATACAGTCAAAAGTCAAAAGTCAAATGCTAGACATAAAGCCTGGGGGTATCCAGTGTATGAATGAGACATGAGTTTTATACTGTCATATAGAAATCATTGCTACCTTGGCTTCATCCATGGCTGAATAACACACAAGTTTATCTCCATTAAACAATTACAGCAGTTTGATCACTTTTTAACTACTATGGCTCCATCTGATGGAATCCTAGGATTTACAGTTCTCTGTGGTACATGGAATTCTCTAACACATTATCCTGAATTGCAGCATTAAATCTCTTTGGCAGCCAATTCTATGCATCATCATCATTTATTTATATAGTACCATCAGTGTACATGGCAGTTTACATGAGTGATTTACAATTGTTATTTTGACAATTCCTACCCTCAGGCTTACAATCTAAAAACAATAACAACATGAAAAGTGAAAGGTAGTGGAGGAGGGAATTACGTATATATGTATGAATGCATGTACTTAAGCATTTGTATGTCACCGCTCAACCCACCAGGACCCCCAGGGCAATGTACAATGGATAAAAACATTTAAAACATTAATTACATGAATGAAAACTTTAAAAACAGATAATAACTCTTTAAGATTACTGATCCCAGGATTTCATAGGAAAGAGTCATGACAGTCAAAGTGGGATCATGTATATGTTCATGGTATGAAGAGACTTCATATTGTTAAAATGGTAATAGGACTTACTCTACTGGCTCCCCTCAAACAGTTGCATCATTCTGCACATCACTCCCCTATGACCATATGTTGAGCATGAACATCTCAGGAGAAACCTACGTGATGTGACCACCACATCCATCGATTTCTATGTAGAAGTATCCTGCACTCAAGAGTCTAAATGTGTCCAACTGTCCCAGTTGTCGGAAACAGTTCCAATTAATTGTGTTTTCCTAGTTTTTCAGCTACTTTTAAAATGCCACTTTCTCTCTCCTCCTCTCACTCTCCCCCTTTGCCCTCAACTTACTTCGGTTGCTGCAAACGGAGTTCAAATTGCAGAATTACTTTACACTCAGTTAACTCAGTGGGGCAAGAGGAGACAACAAAGTCTTTCCCTTCTCAGTAGGCTCAGGAAAGAGCAAACCACTGCAGCCTCTCCTGGAATGTGCATTTTTGCTCATTAACTATTGTCATCTTGACTTCACTTTCATGTTGCTTGGCTACATGTGCCCCAGTTTTCATTTGTGAAATGTTGGAGGGTATGTGCATGCTGTTCCTTCTCAAACATTCCCACTCAATATATGGCTGTCAGGGGTGAGGCCATTGAATTCTCTGTGGTTACTTGAATTCTCTGTGGTTGCTCCCAGGCTGTGGAACTTTCACTGGAGGCAGAGTTGGCTTCCATCCTACTCCCTTTCTTTACAGGGAATTACTGTATTGAGAAATTCAATGTTCTGTTCCTAGGATAAGAGCAAGTTAGCTTCACACAGGATAGGTAGAGACTGGGTCTCAAGGGAAGTTATTTCTCTGTTGCTAGTGGAATTGATTTTTTTTTTTTACTTGTCTTTTATTTCCCTAGTCCCTACAGAGTCAAAAAGAGGTTTAGCCTCTGCTTGCGTTAAGATCCCTCCAAACTATCTTAACTGGCAATAGAAGTAATATCTGAGACACAAGGTAGGTCTGTCCCTCAAAAATTGTCACTTTTCTTCTCCTGTATGCTTTTTAACATCTTTGCCAATGAAGTAGCCAGTGAAGCTTTGAAAGTTTGCATGACGTAGTATGTATGTTTTGTTTGGCCAATAAAATTCTTTTGTGGATTTTGTATTTTGTTGTACTTTGTTGTAAGGCGAACACAGCTATCTATGGGGCTTTACAGACTGCCCAAAAAGGGCGGTCGGGCACCACCTTTTTTTACTGTGCACCTTTGCCGCAGCAGCTAGACGGAGCGGTGAAGGTGCACAGCAAAAAAAGAGTGTGCAAACCCCATTCCTTTTTTGCACTGCAGTTACAACACAAAAAAGGGGAAAGGTACCATAGGGTGCCTCAATTGCATTGCAGCTGCGCAGCTCCGTACAGATGTCTGCACTACGTAGTGATGACACCCCCATCACATGCTAGGGTTATGGGGCGTGTGTAAGCCCTGCCCCAAGGCAACCCTAGCACGTGATGAGGGCGCCTTAAAGGGCTGGCCTGTACCGGCCCATTGTTATATGTAGCAGTAGTGCATGTGCACCGATGTGCTGCATTCCTTATCCTTTATTAGTAATTATGTTTCAAAATTTAACTATTTTAATAATTTTAATAATACTTTTAATTCTGTTTAATTCTTTTTAAACTTCTGTAAATTATTATTTTAATTAAATCATGTTTTAAATTACTGGGAGACAGCAGGCTGTAGAACTCTCTTGGTAAGAATTCTAAACACTCTTCCATAAACAGCATATTTTTCAACATTTCATGTGGCAAAGCAACATCAAAAAGTGCTTGAGATGGCAAAAATTATTAACGAAGAAGAATAAACTGGGAGGGGCTGCAGTAGTTTGTTTTTGCTACTAGAGCCAACTGGGAAGGACAAGTTTCTGCAACCTCCTCTCTTCCACCCCTTCCTGAGTTAACTACTGAAACTACTGAGAAGAGAAAGACTCTGCCTGCTCCTCTCTTTAGTGTACTCAGTTTGAAAAAAAAAACTGAAGTAATCCGAAGACAAAGGAAGAAAGTGACTGGAGAGGAGAAACTGGAACATTTTAAAAGCAGCTGAAGAAATGGGACAACCATTTGTTATTTGCAACAAAATGCCATGATGTTATAAAACAACCATTGGCACTACTGACACCAGTAGGATATCAATAGTGTGTAGAACAATTTAATAATTCAGAATTTCCGCTCATAGAGTAGAAGCTTTCTTGTTGTTATATATGGCATCAAGCATATATAACCATTTTCCCTCCCCACATTTCATAAGATGGGCACTGTTGTTCTTCATAATGTTTCCCAATCTTTCTAAGATGAAGGAAATAATTCGAGAATCTGGGGAGGCCTTTCCTGAAAAACAATGCAACATGATATTCCCACATGCACACAGAGATATTTTTATTGTAATACAAAGAGATTTGATACATGTTGAAAACAAAAATGACATGCATAGAAATACAACAGCAGCCAAAGATCAACATTATCTAACATTCCCACAAAATATGATTCCAAACACCTAGCTAATACACTGAGATGGAGTATGAGTGAAGATAAATAGTTATAGTGTCTAGAATCAAATGCTTGTAGAAATAGCAGAAAAGGAGATATATTTTGCAATTTAACTGAATCAGAAAAACTTATTATATCTGTTAATGCCTAATTATAGAGACATCATAAAGTGAATTAGAAAAATAGCTAATCATTATGCAGCCATTCTTTCAAGCAGACTATACCATTAAACTTTTTGTTTCTGCCAAAAAACACTCTGCAGCAATTGTGAACAATCAATAAGCATGTGGATATATTCATAAGGATATATTTTTACACATAGGATCTATTTATTAATCTACACAACTAACCAGAACTATCAGAGGGTCACATGATATGAAAATATATGCAGTTACTGATACCACAATTAGCATTTCCAAAAATAACAGATGAAAGGAAATAATAATAATAATAATAATGGTTTATTTATAATCCGCTCCTCTGTAAGGACACTCGGAGCAGAATACAGCATATTAAAAAATATGAATTAAAACAAAGTTAAAATTAAAACAGTCCCATAACCCTCATTCCAACCTCCCACCCATTAAAAATAAATTAAATCAGCAATAAATTAAAAACTGTACGATCTAAAAATAGTATAGGTGTATCCAGACCCCTTCTTATGCGGCCACATCATAAGTTGAGGGTCGGAGATGTGGGAGTAGGCGAAAAGCATAGTCTAAGTCGGGAGCCGGGGTCAAAGGTTTCAAGGGAAGGCCTGCCGAAAGAGATGTGTCTTTAAGGTTGTTTTAAAGCAGTCTAAAGATGTCATGAGACGCATCTCGTCCGGCAGACCGCTCCAGAGCTTGGGAGCGGTGGCAGAAAAAGCCCTCTGGGAGGTCTACATCAGCCTGGTCTTGATAGGCTTTAGCAGGTTTCTCCCAGAAGATCGAAGTGTGCGGGGAGGATCGTACGGGGAGAGGCGGTCCCTGAGATAAGATGGACCCAAGCCATGTAGGGCTTTAAAGGTTAAATCCAGCACCTTGTACTGTGCCTGGAAACTAATAGGCAGCCAATGAAGAGATTTGAGCACTGGAGTTATATGCTCTCTTCTGGAAGCTCCAGAGACTAATCTGGCTGCCATGTTTTGCACCAATTGAAGTTTCTTAGTTAAGCCTAAGGGCAGCCCCATGTAGAGTGCATTGCAGTAGTCAAGACGTGAGGTGACCAAAGCATGTACCACAGTTTCCAGATCCCTCATCTCCAGGAAAGGAGGCATATCAGCCAAAGCTGATAACAGGCACCCCTGACTGTCGCATTCACCTGACTAGTCATGTGAAGAGACGAGTCTAGGAGCACCCCCATACTGCGAACAGGGTCCAAGGAGAGTGTGACTCCGTCTAGGACTGGGAGCTGTATTCCCAAGCCTGGTTTTGGGCCGGTAACTGTCAGTCCCTCCGTTTTGCCCGGATTCAGTCTCAATCTGTTTTCCCTCATCCAATCCATTACCGCTGCCAGGCAGTCATTGAGAGAGGACATTCCCATTTTTTGCCATTTTGACATTACCAACACCATCTTCGTTATCCCAGTATAGGTGACACAGGCTATTAGTTGTCAACTATTACTGATATTGGATTTTATAGTACAGTGGGCCTTCAACATTTGCTGTGGTTAGGGGCACAGGACTCCTGTGAAAGTGGAAAAAACCACAAATTAAAAAAAAACATTAAAAAAAATCTGAGAGAACACCTTCCTAGGAATCTCTAGGTCTTCCAGTACTGTACAATTCTACAGTCAACATCTGCCAGAAGTTGATCACAGAATCATGCTGGAAGACCTACAAATGACTAGAGAAATGCTTTTGCTAATAATCTCTAGGTCCTCCAGCATAACTGTACAGTCAACTTCCAACAGAGTTGTACTGGAGGATCTAGAGATTCCCGGGGAAAACATATTAATCAAATCCTCAAAAGTCAAATCTACAAATGTGTAGGGCCAACTGTAACATTCCTTTGCAGTATTAAAAGGGCCTGCTATACCGTGCTTGTGCTTCTGGTTCTTCCCTCATGTTCTTAGGATTCCCCACCCCCACCATATCCTTCATTCCATATAAAGTTTTGATGTAATTCACAACGCCTTTTGTGCAGACCTTGAATATAATACTATATATAATGTAAGCCTAATATCTTACAATACACCCACAAGCTGCATCTACCGGTACTTTAATTCCCACTTCTCTTACACTTGTAAAGGTGTAGAAGCGCTATCATCTTTTATATCTGGTTACCTCAATCTCGTGTGTGGGTATGTGCCTTCATGTCACCTGTAGACTTATGGTGACCCCATGAATTTCATAGGTTTTTCTTAGGCAAGGTATACTCAGTGGTGGTTTTGTCAGTTCTTTTCTCTGAAATACAGCCTATAGCACCTGGTATTCATTGGTGGTCTCCCACCCAAGTACTAACCAGGGCTGACCTTGCTTAGCTTCCAAGATCAGATAGAATCTGGTGCTTTTAGAGTATTTAGGCAGCTATTAATGTCTTTTCCTTCCTCTAACAATAGGGATGGGCAAAGTGCAGATCCCATGGCCCACAGACCAGTCTAGGGTTGGCAGAATGAAAACCGAAGAGGCTTCTTCTTGTATCTTTAATAGCTGTGTAGAGAAAAGGGATTTTTTTATAGGTGTTGTTGTTACATGGTGGCACAACCATTAAAGGTACAGGAGCAGTTTCTAGCTTTCAGTCTGGGGGCAGAAAACGAACCTCTTGGCACAGGGACCCAAGAACAGTCTTTAAGGTGTGAGCAGGTTAACTTTAGCAATGAGGTTGTTAGTTTTGTACCCTTGCAAGAACATTTTACCAAAGAACGAAACATTGCATGAAATCATCATGATCATCTTCATCCTTATCATCCAGCTCAAGTGGGTAATAACATTTTCTCTAATATTTCACAGAGGAAAACTGGAACAAATGTGGTCAAGCAACAAGAGTGTGGTCAAGATGTCAAATGTTATTAATGAGGAAGAACACATAAGCTAGGAGAGGCTACAGCAGTTTGCTGTTGCCAAAACCTATTGGGAAGGGCAAGTTTCTGCCCCCACATCTCTCTCCACCCCCCAGGTTGACTGAATGCAAACTACTTTTTCACTCTGAACTCACTTTGCAGCCATAAATATAAGATGATTGCAAAGAGGAAAAGTGGAAGGAGGAAATAGAAAAAAGCAGCAGGGGGGAAAATGGGATGACAGAGGATTATTCAGGACTGTCTCTGCCAAATTGGGAGAGTTGACAGGTATATAATAATTTGACTACAGTGAAAGCAATGGCAAAATACTACTGGGTCTAAACCCCTGAGGGAAAGGTGGTTTTGATGATGATGATAATGATGATGTCCCTTTAACAACTGATCCATTACCTCTAAATCGTTTTCCTGTTTCTGGCTTTCAAAACAACAGATGCCACATGTGAGCACAAAAACTGCAAGACCTGCAAAAATTCTGATCGCGTAACTCTAACATTCAGGCCACCTATCAGCAAAGGCCCAACACTTTGGCTTGGTAATGGGTTGCAGCTGTAGTGTGGAGACTTCGAATAGGACCCATGGAGATAGCTACTCCCTCTGCAGCTGGTGATGTCAGCACAGCTGTGGTAGCTGCAGAAAAAGCAACCAATGCTCAAGGATCCACATTTTAGCTAAACAAGACTGTCCATTCACAAAAAAAGGGGGATGAGAAGCACTACTCATAGCAGTACCACAGATCCGCATGGTCCCTGTACCTCTGCTACAGGGGCAATAAGACCTATAATAAGGAAACAAAGCCAAGGATAAGGGAGATTTCCCCCACTTATGCATTTCAAGCAGTGACCCCCACCCCAATTCATATAAACAGTCAAGAAAGGGTCAAAGGATGTCTTAACCCGTATGTATGAAAACACCTTTAGAGAACGACACGTTAGACCTTTTTCTGGTTCATGACAGATAGGTAAATGTGAAGACAGTATTGTCTTATTTTACTTCATTCTTTTGATTAACAGACAGGATACTGGACATTTAAGAGAAAACAGGATTCTAGGCCTCATTTCCTAAGCTTATGCCCCCATTTCTCTCAAATGCAGGTTCTGAACCACTCACCAAGTTGTACCCAGTTCCTACTTCATGGCAATTTACCATCCTAATACTATCCCAATTATTTGCCTTGTTTCCTATTGTGTTTTGATTTGGTGCAGATACTATTCACACAATAAGTTGCATGGTAACTGTTATTCAATGTAGGATGGGAAGTGCCTCCCAATGGATGAGAAACAATGTAAACAAACAAACAAACAGCTTCATTTATATACCGCTTCATACCGCCTAAGCAGTGTCTAAGTGGTTTACAACTGTAAGCTACTTGCCCCCAACAATCTGGGTACTCATTTTAGTGACCTCGGAAGGATGCAAGCTTGAGTCAAGCTTGAGCCCTTTTGCTGATCTTGAACTCACCACCTTATGGTTTTGAGTGAGTGGCTGCAGTACAGACATTTATCCACTGAACCACCAGGGCTCTTAATGTAATGTATAAAGCAGAGGTGGACAAATGTGGAAGACTAGCCCTTGAAGAAATCTTGGAGGACCACATCTGCTCGTGCAATATATATATTCTCTATATGGAATGAGAAATGGGCATCTTTTCCTCTTTCCTCACTAGAGAGCAAAGTATCTTGGGCTGGCCCTGCCCATTATCTGAAACTTTGGATAATGGGAGAGAATAGCTTTAGAATGGATATTAAGAAAAAGAGCCAGTTGTCCATGATAGTCTCAAATAGGATTGGCCACAGTCCAGAGCCTGGAAAGTTATACTAACACATTTTTGGTTCCTCTGGAATTGCCATGGCTGCCATTCTGGCCACTGTCATTCTCCTTTCAGGCCAGTTTAGGAGGATTCTGGCCATTTTGAGGTGGAGAGTCCCCACTTCAGCATTCTGCAGTCCCATAAAGGGGTTTCCAATCATGTACAATTTTAGGCTGCATCTATAGAAGTATAGTGTCTAGATCAAGGGAAGTAATAGTGCCACTCTATTCTGCTTTGGTCAGGCCCCACCTGGAATACTGTGTCCAGTTTTGGGCACCACAATTCAAAAAAGATGTGGAGAAACTGGAGTGTGTCCAAAGGAGGGCAACTAAGATGGTGAAGGGTCTGGAAACCATGCCCTATGAGGAACGCCTTAGGGAACTGGGGATGTTTAGCCTGGAGAAGAGAAGGTTAAGAGGTGATATGATAGCCCTGTTTAAATATCTGAAGGGATGTCATATTAAGGAGGGAGCAAGCTTGTTTTCTGCTGCTCCAGAAACTAGGATGCAGAACAATGGATACAAACTGCAGGAAAAGAGATTCCACCTCAAATTTAGGAGGAACTTCCTGACAGTAAGGACTGCTCTACATTGGAACACACTCCCTTGGAGAGTGGTGGCGTCTCCTTCCTTGGAGGTCTTTAAGCAGAGGCTGAATGGCCATCTGTCGGGGATGCTTTGATTGGGAGTTCCTGCATGGCAGGGGATTGGGCTGGATGGCCCTTGTGGTCTCTTTCAACTCTGTGATTCTATGAATCTATGTACATGTGATTTTTTTAAAAAAAAGAATTGAAAAGATATATTGCAAATGCCTTTTGGGGCTGATTTTATGTGTGTGAGTAGTAGGGCTTGGGAAAGGTGGAGCTTCCAAGAGTTTCACTGGATGCATTAAAAGGCTGCATGCAGCCCGCTAGCCACATAATTCCTGCTACTGGTCAAAATTAATTCTTACTCTCCACCATGACAGTTAGTGGCTTCTATGTCAATGAGGTGGTGAATACACTGTGGCCTTTAGTACATGGCCCATTTGAAGTTGCAGCTATACAAGCATCCTCTCCCCTAAATATATTCAGCATCTTGGATAGTCCATTTAAAATTTGGACTAAACGTTATGGCAATTTCAACATCACATTGACATGAGACCCCCAGCCACCACTGCCCTGAATTACATGCCACCCCCAGTTAAACCAGCACTTATTTGTCTTTATGGTGGGAATGTATGCAGCCCAGACCTATAGATCAGAGGTTACCAACCTGGGGTGTCCACACCCTCAGGGGGTGCAAGATGCGATTTCAGGGGTTGTGACAAAAAGTGGCTTGCGTCCTTGGATGACAAGTCATCCAGGTTTAAATTAGATTTTAATTTATTCAGAAAAAAAATGAGTGATGACTCGAGACTTGTAATCCAAGGACACAAACTATCACTCATTTTATTCTGAATAAATTAAAATCTAATTTAGATTTGCATTTCATGCACTGAGTTAAAAGTTTTTTTTAAAGTTCAATTGGTTCACCTGCAGTATTGTATGTGGTTCAATTTGTGGTCTGAAAATTAGAACTTAGGCCTCTTCACCTTCAAATATGATATTTGTAGGGGGTGTAAACATTGATCAAAAATTTTCTATGGGCCTTGGGCATAGAAAAGTTGGGAACCACTGCTTTAGATTTTTTTACTTCGAACTGAGTCCCACAAAGTCTGACCAGGCTGCCTTCAAATAAGAATATAAAAAAAACTGAAATCTAAGGCTTCATTCCAATTGCTAGTCCCAAACAGAGTTTGTCCAATGAATCAAATCCTGAGTGGCAAGTTGGCAGTTATGCAAATCCCACTGATTCAATGAGTCTACACTTAATTGGGACTAGTAACTATATTTGTCCTAAGACTGCATTCTTATGCATGCTTGTTTGGCAATAAATAATCTCACTCAATTATATCGCTGAAGAAGAATACGAAAGATAGAGCTGTAAATCTTATTCCAGTTTGGTTACCTCCAAGACTATGTGCAAAATTTGGTCTCATTTCTGAAAGCTTACTGCCCTCTAGTGAAATATGAAATGCCAACAGGCACAGAATTTCAGCCCTTGTAAGAAAAAGAAAGTGTCCTGCTCTATTAGGTAGAAAAATGGACACTGCAGTTAAACATAGGCACCATGAAGACTTCAAATTAGAGAATAAATCCACATAGAAAGGCTTCAAATAGCCCCCCCATCATATATTTAAAATTTTAAAAATCATCAGGGTTCCCTACTTGCTGCAGAATGCATGTGAATGTGACCATCACTCTTCTTAGATTACACATTGAAAGAGAGAAGAAAATGATCATTCTCTCAATCTGGCAAGCTTCATACCAAGACAATGTGCAAATAGTGTCTACACAGCATTAAGAGTTCTATAAACCCACTGCAACGTAATACCTGATACACTTTTCTAGTACTAATACAAACTCCTCTCCTCTCATGAATATTCCACATAAAACATAGAAAACTGCCATATCCTGAGATAAACCATCGACCCTTTTAGCTCAGTATTAACCACACAAATAGCTGGTTTTTAAGATTTTAGACATGTGTTGCTCCCAGTTCTATCTGTAAGTGCCAGGGATGAAACTGAACTTGGAACCATTTGCAAGCAAAACAAGTGCTCTGTTGCTCAATTCTTTCCCTCATGCTTCTAGTTACAACAATCCTGGATGCATCCTCACTGCAGAAATAATCCAGTTTGACACTGGTTTAACTGCCATGGCTCAATGCTATGAAATTTTGGGAACTGTGGTTTGTTGTGGCATCGGCTTCTCTGACACAGAAAGGTAAATGTCTCACAAAACTACAATTGCCAGAATTCCATTGTATTGAAAAGTGGTGTCACACTGGATCATTTCTGCAGTGTGGATGCAGCCCCTATAGAGTTTATCATACCTCAGAATTTGGGGGTATAATGCAATGGCAATCCGAACGTAATCATGGGGTCTCACGTAATTGCGTATGAGTGTATTTCACGCAATTTTGGGCAATGGGAAGTCATTCCGAAAGCAATCATAGGTTTTATGTTAATGCGTATAAGAGTATCTCATGCAATTTTGGGCAATGGGGGTCATTTTCGGGAAATGGGAAGTCATTCTGAACGCATTCCGAATGCAATTAGAATTCATGTAAATTCGCTAGTTTAGCAAATTTACATGAATTCTAATTGCATTCGGAATGCGTTCAGAATGAATTACGTGAATTCGAATTGGCTCAATTCGAAATTGGGAGAAATTCCTCCCATATGATAAACTCATATGAAGCAGGATCAGCTCAGGGAAAAGGAGAGAGAGGACTCTTTCAAACGGGAGGAATTTCTCCCAATTCCGAATGGAGCCAATGCGGATTCATGTAAATTCGCTTGTTTAGCGAATTTACCTGAACCCCTGCTCCATTCGGAAGGCATTCGGAATTACTTCCCATTACCCGAAAATAACCCCCCTTGCCTGAAATCGCGTGAGAAGCTTAAATTCGCAATAACGTTAAACCCATGATTGCATTCGGAGTGACTTCCCTTTTGCCCGAATTTGCGTGAGAAGAATTAATTCGCAATAACGTGAAACCCCAGGGTTGCGTTTGGATTGCCCTTGGATTATACTTCCAATTTCCCACGTCTGAAAGAGTCCAGAGAGTCTGGCCTAAAGTTACACACTGAGAATCAAGAATTGGATGAGGATTTGAATCTGGATCTCTCCGTTCCTTGTCCACCGTGTAATAAGCCATGGCAGTATTATTTGCACTGGATCAGCAAATCTGTAAACCATATAAACAATCTAGAGATAACTTGGGATCTTTATCTGCTCCTTTAGGAGCCCAGGAACTATAGCTTGCACAGACCAGGAATATGAAGGAGAGATGAATATGAAACACAGCCATTTTACTTTATTCATCCATTTTACTTGTCTAATGTCTAATTAACAATTTGTAAACCACTCTGATAGCCTTTTGGCTGAAGAGCAGGGTATTATTATTATTATTAATAATAATAATAATAATATTACTTTCCAAGGCTGAATCTTTGTCTGCTTTATATAGATGAACTAGATAAAGTAGTATCCAAAGCATCTTGTAGCATCTTTGCAACTAAGGTCCAAAACACACTGCGGAAATAATCCAGTCTGAGACTGCTTTAAATGTCCTGGTTCAATGCTAGGGAATCCTGGGATCTGTACCTTTATGAGACATTTAGCCTTCTCTGTCAGAGAGAGAGCTCTGGTGCCACAATAAACGACAATTCCCAGGATTTCCCTAGCACTGAGGCAGGGCAGTTAAAGCGGTCTCAAACTGGATTATTTCCGCAGCGTGTGTTGGACCTAACTGAGGAAAAGGCGCTGTCGCACACGTTTTCATCAAGTTTATCCATTTCCATAGACTGGTGCAGAAATAATGGTCCGCTTTGCCACCACCTTGAACTGCCAGGGCTCCATGCTATGGCATTCTGGGATTGGTAGCACATTTGTGAGAGATTGTCAGAGAGAGAGCTCTGCAAAGTGTTCAGCCAAAGTGAATGCAGCCAAGAGCTTGGGAAGGAAATCAAGGGGGGCATCCACACTGGAGAAATGATCCGTTTTGGAAGTGCTTTAACTCTTTGTCTGACTCACTTGCTATGGAATTCTGGGAGTTGGAGTTTGTTGTGGGCCCGAAGGGCCCACAACAAACTCCAACTCCCAGAATTCCATAGCCTTGAGCCACAAAAAGCCTTAAAGCGCTTCCAAACCGGGTTATTTCTCCAGTGTGGATGCACCCCCCCAAAAAGATACTAACCTGGATTGCAGCCTCCAGCCTGAGACTTGGCTTCTCCTCTTCCTCCCCGGCTTCACTCATTGCTCAGAGCCAGAGGAAGAAGAGCAGAGGAGCACAAGCCCTGCCTTGGGAAGCCTCTGCATCCTCATCACCCTCCTGCTGCGGTTGCCAGGCAACGGGGACGCCGAGTCCCCGGCGTCGCCATGGAAACAGAACGCGGCCCGGGGTTGCCATGGGGACCAGGGGACGCTGCTGCAAACTGAAACTGGGCCAGGCTTGAAGCACAAGGCGGGAAAAAATGCCCCCTTTTTTTTCAAGGAAAATAAAAATAAAATGATTTCCAATAATTTAAACAGATCATTGAATCCTAGAGTTGGAAGGCACACCTCAAGGGCTACCCAGTCTGCCATGCAGGGACTCACAATGAAAGCATCCCTGGCAGATGGCCATCCAGCCTCTGTTTAAAGACCCCCCAAAGAAGGAGACTCTATCAGTCTCGAGGGAGTGTGTTCCACTGTCGAACAGCCCTTACTGTCAAAAAGGTTCTTCCTAATGTTGAGGTGGAATCTCTTTTCCTGGAGCTTGCATCCATTGTTCTGGGTCCTGTTCTCTGGAGCAGCAGAAAACAAGCTTGCTCCCTCCGCAGCATGATACCCCTTCAAATACTTAAACAGGGCTGTCCTGGTAGCATACCTCCACCCCTGGCAAGAAGTACTTATTAGTTTCTACTTATTAGTTTCTGACAGCCTTTTTTGTTTTGTTTTTTTGCTCTTATACATTTTGTTGTTGTTGTGTGCCTTCAAGTGCTTTCGACTTACGGCGACCCTATCATGGGGTTAGATTTATTCAGAGGGTGTTTGCCGTTGCCGTCCCCTGAGGCTGAGAGTGAGGACCTTGCCACACGGGAGGCAGAGTGCCCAAATCCTGTGGATAAAGTGGATTTAAATCCTGGGAAAATCCAGCAAAAGTGGGATTGTTTTTTGTGGGTTTTTCAGGCTACGTGGCCATGTTCTAGAAGAGTTTATTCCTGATGTTTCACCAGCATCTGTTGCTGGCATCTTCAGAGAAAAGCAGGATTGTTTTCAGACACGTCAGTCAAATGGAGTATTAACCTGACAGTTATCGGTACAGAAAGTGGGCACAGTTGGCTGCTTTTTACTTCAGGATCAATGCTCAATGTCGTTTAAAAACAATCCCGCTTTTGCAGGATTTTCCTGGAATTAAACCCAATTTTTGTATGGAATTGGGCTGCTTCCCTCCTATGTGACATGCCCAAGGTTAGCCAGTGGGATTCCATGGCTGAGTGGGAGCATGCTTGAACCCTGGTCTTATCCATTCTTATCAGTTTGGACATTTCCTCATCACGCATACAAAGCAGAGCTAAATTTTGTGAATATCTGCAAAGGAGTAAGCTTGAGTACAGTAGGCTTTCTGTCTGCAAAACAGGCTTATTTTTTAGTATAGTTTTCCAGTATAGTTAAGCTGAGAGCCAACATGACGTAATGGTTTGCATGTCGGATTACAACTCTGGAGGCCAGAGACAACAAATCTCAGGCGCTGTAGGTATATTTCTGAGGAAGGAACTGGCAAAACTACCTCCTTGCCTAAGAAAACCCTATGAATTGAATGGGATTGGGATAAGTCGACAGATGACTGGAAGCTACATACATCATGCACATTTTTTTCTCCCTCCATCCCAATGCTCAAAGCCTGCACTAGTTTTCCATAAATTAACACTCCCTAAAATGGTGTAATCCTCTGTATGTTTATTCAGAGGTCATGCAGTGTCCAGTGGGTCTTAATCCCTTGTACAGTTGTCCATTCTTATGTAGCAGTTGACTTTCATAAACACAAAACAGATTGAACTGGCAAAACTACCTCCTTGCCTAAGAAAACCCTATGAAATGAATGGGATTGGGATAAGTCGACAGGTGACTGGTGAGGGTTTCAATGTAACACATTTCTGAAGCACAATTCATTATCTCCACCTGTATTTGAAGGTTTGCCTTTGCCTTATCTTTTCCATTTTCCTGTTTTCAAATTAATTTTTTATTCAAAGAGAACTTGGGCTTAAAGGAACTCTACAGTTCTACTCAAGTGCAGGAAAGGAGATTATTGCACCAGCAAAAAAACAAAAACAAAAACACAGGAGCATAGCGGTATGTTCCCCTCAATATTGTGTCATAACACAATAATTATCACACGACATCATGCAATGTTGTGAATATCCCAGTGCTACTTTTTATTCATGGAAAATCCCCATGAATAAAAAGCTGCACTAGAATTCCTCTTTATTCACAGAATAATTGTGGGATGATCATGAGGTTACGTGATAATCATTGCATGACTGCACAATATTGACGGGAGCATACCACTATGCTCCTGTCTTTTTTGGCAATGTGCTAATCTCCTACGTTGTTGAATATAACATGGACGTACCATTTGTGTCCAGAAAATGTCTGTTTACTTTCTTTCACAGGACTTTTTTTCCTTCCATTATTCCCATATACAAAGTTTTTATGCCCTGAGTGTCTCTGATTCTGGAGACAGATCTGAGGACTGAGGAGCCTATGGATACCACCCCTCCTGAGCCATCCAGGCCTGACACTCATAAGTGAGGAGGGGCTGACAGTTGAGATCTCAACCTGAGGCCTTCACACTTATCAAAACCTTGTCATGGGAGCTTATTGCATGGCTCAATAATTCGTTTTACCTCTGTTGACTTAAATCTTAATTGGGGCTGCATCGTGATCTTATTGGAAGGTTTTTGCTGCCTAATCTGCATACATCCCGAGTGCAACCCTGCTTCCAGGAGTGCTCTGCTGGCCATTTTTTTAAGCTGGAAAACTCCCAGATCCGAAAAGGGCCGTGAGGAGCGCTCCTGGAAGTGGGGATGCACCCAGGATGTATTCGGGCGGCAGATTTGGTGGCAAAAAACCTTCCAATAAGATCAGGATGCAGCCGGATAGAGGTAAAACAGATTATTAAACCATGCGATAACACTCTATATGGCCTAAGCATGATCTCAGCACTGGGACAGGTCACTCTTGCAGAAGTTCCATGTCCCAGGAATCAGAAAGCAAGAGGCCCAGCAGGGGCTCCCCAAGAGATAACAAAGTGCCTGGTTTCAGGCCAGAAGATTGTCCCTTAAAGTCTTCCTGCTTTGTAGGAAGGGATGGAGTAGGCATGGGCCAAAAGTATAAGAAATCTTACTTCAGCTTCAACCATTGTGGGAGTAAGGCACTTGTGAAGTGCTCTCCTGGTCATTAACCAAGACTTTCCTATACCTTCATGCACAGCCAAAACTGCTAAGAGTCCTCTGGTATTCACTGTTGTTGTGTGCCTTCAAGTAGTTTCTGATTTATGATGATCCTAAGGCAACCCTGTCATGGAGTTTTCTGGGGCTGAGAGTGTGTGACTGCCCCAAGGTAACCCAGTGGGTTTCCATGACCAAGCAGAGAACTTGAACCCTGATGCTCAAACCACTATCCCACCCTGGTTAAAGACTAAAACACTCTTAAAGACTATCAAATGTATTGTAGCAAAAGCTTTGTTGCCCACTCTAATCAAGTGGGTCTAGACACAAACACCTTCCACAATACATTTGTTAATCTTTGTTCTTTGTGCAGCAGTAGATTATAATAGCTGCCCTGCCATGGAGAACTAAAGCTGAAGCATCAGTAGGAGTGCCTTGAGACATTTTTCTGCAAAAGACGCAAATATTCATGCTTTCTCAAATCAAGGTGCATAGTACCCGATAGGAGATCCCACAACCAATCTCCCCTTCCAACCCTGGCAATAAGAACAGAACATGTTCCCCTTAAAGGAAGGTGTTTGTGCCTAGACCCACTTGGTACCTTTAAGGTATCCAAATTAGTTGCCTCACTTCACTGTGCTTCACCCAGATTCTTCATAATTAAGGCTGCAATTCTAAACACACTCACTAAAGAGTAACCATTGCAGGATGTAGAGGGGAACATGTAGTCCCCAGGCATTGCGGGACTACAATTTCCATCGTACAATACCTTACAATTGGCTATTCTTCCTAGGGTTAATGGGGACTCAATCTAGTAACACCTGGAGGGCCACCATTCCCTAACCCAGGGAATTAAGTCTGACTGAATAGGCATATAATTTGAATATGTATACATAATTTCTTAACAATGCTTCTTCTATGGAATTATTCACAGTTCCTAATTTTACCATTCTCACTCTGGAGATATGCACATTCATTCTTCATATATTATTCTGTCCACTCATATTTTACTTTAGTGTTTGCAAATATTATAATTGATGCCTTCCTTTTCTGTCTACCCTTACCTTTTTTCTTGCATTTTATTTGGTACAATCCAGAAACAGGTGGGGATTGGAGAGAAATCTTATATTAAATATACATCCACCCATCTTTAAAGTAGTTTTCACCCTTCATTAAAATGCACATCAGTTGTATTAGAAGGTTTACAAACATAACTTGTCCAGACATGGACCAGCAATGGCTATCTTTTTGTTCCAGGTTCAGATGGTTTTCCTGCTGAATGGTATAAAATAGACTTACATGTATTAGTTCCCAGACTTTTCTGTTTGTACAGTATCAAAAGATTTTTGACTCCAGCTCTTTTCAAGCTTCTTTTCATAAAGGCACTATTTTCTTTTATTAAAAAACCAGAAACTAACCTACTAGGTGGGATACAATATCGGCAAATAGGCTTCAGAATGTAATAACAACATTAATTAACCCAGTCCAGGTAGGCTTCATTTGTCATAGATTAATTACATAAGATTAATTACAAATTTGATTGCTGTAAGTACTGAAAGACTTGACTTTATTTTATTTCACCTCCTGCAGAGAAAGCATTTGACTGGCAGTTTATTTTTGTGACCCTTAAGGAATTTAGTTTTTCATTTGAACTTTTAAAAATAGGTTTATATTTTTTTACTTCATTTCCAGGTCAAAAGGGATTACAGATGGAATACTTTCTGATTTTTTTAAAGTAAAGAGTGGTATATCACAGGGATATATCCTCTCCCTTGAGATCTGATCAGGGTTTGGAACCAGGAGCAGATGCAGTGAGGCACAATCTAGAAATTTCTAGGTTTATAAATGGAAACTATGAATACATATGCTGCCATCAGCATAGTCTTTTGCCTCACAGGAGCACAGAATTCTACTGTATCAGAAAGATAGTGCCATTGGTGGGCATCAGCATATATGAATATAACCTTATATTCATACATAGAATTTCAGTCTCATGACTGCTGCTTTACTCAGGCCCTTCAGACAAAAGACAAAAAGCAAATAAATGAAGAATACCATGCTACTACAATCAGCTTTCATTTTGCAAACTTATGAGGGATAAGGAATCTGTGACTTTTCAGAAACTGAGGGACTACAACTCCTATCACGCCTAGCCAGAATATCCAATGGTAATGGATTCTAGAAATTTTAGTTCAAAGGTTCATCATCTTTGAATGCTACTTGAAATAATATCTTGAACACATACAATGAATTCAGTATTAAGATATCATAATGGTGTTGTGGAGTATGCCATATTTGGGTTTTCCATTTTACGTGCTGTACAAATTTGGCACTACAGTTGCCCCTTCTCACATGTGGATATGAGATCCGCAACCTTGGATATCCACCTCCTGCATAGGCTCCTGCTGCTGCTGGGGAGGGGCTGGTTGTTCTGGAGAGCCCTTTATGGGCCCCGCTGCTCTGGCTCCTCCTCAGCTTTCAAAGGCTCTAGAGTGATGGTAGGTGTGGCCAAGCAAGCTCTCTTGACCTTTGCTGTTTTCAATGGTGCATGCACCCAGGCTGTGCACATGGGGGTGTAACGCATTCAAGCCTATGGACTTGAACATGCGTGAGCAGCCGATTTCACATGTGTGGGGGGGATGGTCCAGAATGGTTCCCCTGCAAAAACAGGGGCCAACTGTATTTGCTGTTTCTGGATTTCCCTAGCAATCATGTCTGAGTCTCTATATTCCAATTATGGGGTGCTTGGATTGTGCAGTCCTAAAATCATTTTAATACTTGCAGTGTTGCAATGTTTATTTATTTCTCTTTTTGCTTTACATTTGCAGTGTTTCTGTAATGTAGGCATTTTGGAAATTATTTTATAAACAATAGTGGGGCACACGTTCTATATAAATAAATAATTTAACCTTGAAGGGATGATGGGAATATATTTATATATGCCATCCGTGCCAGCAATTATAGTCTCTGCTCATGTGTGTTACTTTCCATTGGACTTAGGGAGATGGCTCATAGCAACAGTATTTAGTAGTTGTGAATTATCTTGCCTTGCCTTAATTTTTAAAGGTTAATTAGATTTTATTAATGGTTGCAAGCAACAAATCTTAGCCAGTTTAAGTTAATCAGAGTTATCTCTCCACCTGATGAGGGTTAGCCACAATTTTGTATTGATGAACCACAGGGACTTACACCAGCTAGCCCAGTATTTCATGTTTTTTTGGGTGGGATGGGTCTGTGATGCCAGAATAGGTAGTCAGACAACCATATGTCTCAGATGGATCACCTGAACTTACCAGTTTGACAATGACTGTTTTAAAACAGCTTGGCACTATTTCAACTATGTAACAGGAAAACACTAAGTTTATTAATGCTTCAATGGAATTTCATTTTGTATGCTGCTCCTCCCTGCTCCAACTCTTTGCTTTGGCTTTCCCCTCCCACCTGGAGGCATACTTTTGTGTATACACACCTGCACCAACATTTTGTCTGCTTCAAAGACAGCCTGCACAAGAACAGCAAAGGAACATTCAGGAGGGATTAATTCTTTGTCTCTTTTCAGCCATGGCGGCAAAGAGCCCTCATTGGCATAGCTACCGCCAAGTGATCTTGTCCCGTGAAACTCAGAGAGTGGAGCACTTTCAGAAGGCAGAGAACACTTTGTTGATTGTATTGGAAAGAGTCAATGCAATGGACTCAAGGTTTACAGTGGACTATTCAAGAAACCTGGAAGCCTTAGAGTTTGCCCTCTGTGCTGCAGAGGATGAAATAACCATGCAGGTTCCCTTGTGTATTGATGCTGATGATCTGATTCAGGAGTGTTCAGGGGAACAGAGTGACTCTGAGAAGGTTAATAATGGGAACCACCAAATGTCAGGATCTTGCTGTTTCAAAGTACCCAAGGATGGATCTCACCAAAACTGGACCAAAGAAGATGTATTCAGTGTGGCAGGCAGTACTGAATCCAGTGGTCACATTGTACCAGGCAAGGTCCTTTGTCTCCTGAAAGAACTGATCGTTGCTGCTATTGTTCATTGCAAGAGTCAATCCCTCATCAGGCCAGGTACTGTCTGAGAGAGAAACAGAAAAGAGATGTCTCAGGGGAAGGGGGAAGCTGCATTCCTGTGTACACTTAAGTGGGATTAACACACTGAACTGAGTGCAATTTCTGAGTAAGAATACATAGGACTGGACTTAAGGAGACCAAGTGGGAGGGGAAACTGAGGAGGAATATAGCATAAGTCTCTTATGGATAGTCACTGACATCAATGTGTCCAGTGTACTTGTGTTTTTCACACATGAAGTGAGATGCACCAAAATGTGTATGTTCTCTCTCTACGTGCATCTAGAAAGTACAGAAAGCTGAGATGGATTATTTTTGTACTACAACAATGCACTATCCTGTCTTAATATAGTAAGTGGGGTAAAGGAAACAGCTGTGCCATGCCTTCAACTAAGACATGTGTATGTGTATATCCCTTCAGGTCAAAGAGCTAAGACACTAATGCTAATAAAAATAAACTCTCTACAACATTTGGGCTAGATAAGTAATTTAAATTGATAAGATTTGTGCACAATACCCAAAATACAAGATAAAATGAAACTGAAGATATGGCTTGGCATTTCAGTACAAAAATATGGAAACAAATAGTCTTTTTTTTGGCATTCATTTTTTTAAACTACTGTGTATACTCATGTATAAGTCTAGAATTTTATTCAGAAAATTGACCCCAAAAACCTAGGTCGACTTATCCATGGGTCAATGTAAGTACTTTACTTTAATTTTTATTAAAAAGAGAACCATCCCCTGGTGAAAGGCAAGAGTGTAATCTGTTCTGGAAACAAGGACCTCCCTCTGCTTTCTCTTCCATTCAGCCTTTAGTGTGAGACTGAACAGTTATGCCTGCCATAATTTTCTAGGTTCTTTGGCATTGTTTTCTTTTGCTTCATTTTAGATCCTTTGTTGCATGCCCCTAAGTTTTACCCTCAACTTATCTAAGGGTCATAACAAAATCCATAATTTTGCCCCCAAAACCTGCCCTCGACTTATACTGTACATGAGGTCGACGTATAGTTGAGTATATCCGGTAGGTTGTTGAGCACTGACATTGAATAGCAGAGAATTCACAGTCCTTTTTTTTTTAAAAAAAATTACAAATGGTATAAGCATAAAGTGAAAAAGTTGTGTTAATTATCACAAACTACAAGACACTTACATTAAGCACCAACCAATCATTATTTGATGTGACTCAAGTACTGCATTTCTTCAGTGCCTGTTATTTCTGTACTTAGCAACGATCATAGAATCAAAGAATGCCTTTAAGGGAAAACGTGAGGTTTATGTGCAACAAGCAAGAAACTCATTCTGATTTATTTCAATATAATAAGCTGCATGCAAATATTTCCAGGAGAGGTTGAAAGAATTTGGCTCATGTGATGCTAGGGACACTGTGAATGCATGATCACTAGCTAATTAGAAATAACGTGACTATGTGGTTGAACCACAGAACTACTGTAATAGTTGCAATCTTGAAGATAACTTCAGATTTCTCCCTGATTGGCTCCATTCAGTGGACATGTAAATACCTATGTGTTCCACTGAGCTGGAGAAATGAAAGGCCACACCATTTGAGGTTCTAGCAGAACATGTCAAATGATGTTGGCAGACCATATCTCTAATTGGAGAACAGCTGTTATCCATAGTGTTGATAAACTTAAAGAACAGAACTTATCACTCAATGTCTTCTAGAAAATGTGGTACCTTGAATTTGAAATAGAAAATGTTTTTCAAAGTACTTAGTTGATCAGTTTCCTGGTGCAGTTTCTGCTATAATTTTGATGTTATTTTTGGCAATTTTTCTTTCTACCCTAAGGTAGAAAGCTGGCCAAATCCCCATAACTACAGATTAAAAACAAGGAAACATGTATATTGATCATTTATTTAACAGATGCGCAACAGACAAATTTCCTTGTTTTTAACTTGCAGTTTTACACCTTTTCTCAGAGAGGAAAGAAGAATTGCCAAAAACAATATTAAAGGTAGATCTACTTAGTTACAGATATCAGGGTTTTAGCACACTGTGTAATATAAACTTCATGTAAAATATCTTCCTGTTATGAGATTTTGTGCAGTTTTGGCAATAGTACAAAATGTATATGTGAAAGTTATCATGTAATAAGTTAGCTTAATGTATTCCCATAAAAGGTATGTCTCAAACTACAGTGTTAACTAGTGCAACAGATTCCTCTCAAGGCATAAAGTACATGCTAAGACTGGTAGGAGCAGAGGCTTGAAGAGACACTTGTTAAGTCTTGGCAGTACATATCTATTGGCTCAACAACAAACTGTACTTTTTGATAAATGCACACATGGAGTAGAAATTGAGGAAAGAAGCAATCCTATATTCACACAACTGTATAAAGATGCTATCTCCCAAATGACTGAAAAAGCATTTCAAGAACTGCCAGTTCTCTCAAGTACCAAGAACTGAGGGCAGTTGAAAGTAGGGCGACCATTTAGGCTTCACTGAAAGGAAATGCATCACTGAAAAAATGGATAAAAGAAGGCGCAGATTTACATAAAGTTTGTATATGATAATTTATTTGTAATCTAAATGTATACAGTCACTAATTTATATAGTGATAGAATTCAGAGACATGGCTACATTAGTCTGGAATATCAGTATGCAAAGGGGTCTTGTTTGTAGCACCTCTGAAACTAGGTGAGTGAAAGAAGTTGTAGCATAAGTGTTTACAAACTTGGGACTTTACCACACAAGGCTAAAAAGTGGAATTTTAGTAGGATAAAAGTGTCTTTGGCTAGTGCTTACCACATGACATTGTGTCTGTCCTGCTGCCACCCTGCAGCCCATTGATCACTGTAGTGCGCTTTTTCATTGATAAGCAAAACCTGTAAATCTCTCTAAATGTCACTATTATAGCACAGCTGCATGAGTGGGTACGAAAAGTCTCTTCACTTCCATTCTGGCATTACAGGAGTCATGTGGCAGGACCGGGACAGATTGTCCTCCTTCTTCCCACCCAAAAAGCAGACCAATTCCATGGCTGTCATTTAAAAAAAAATCTTTGCTGTTTTTGCATACTTATGGTAAAGCAATAAAATAAAAATAATTTTGAAGCATTTTTCCAGGCATGGAGATAGCCTGCTTTTGAGGGATAGGAGAATCATACCCCCTCATGGTACTGACTGCTATAAAGGCAGAACTGTGGCAAGGAGACTTATCACATGCAGGTGTGGGTTTCAAAGCAGTGCTGTTATGGGAAAGAAGACAGGTTAGTAAGGAATGTTTTCAAAGCAGTATGTTCCTGTTTCCTTAGTAATGCAATTGTTATGAGACACAAGAATGGTGTAATAATGCCCTAGGTCTACTTCTTTGGATGCATGGAGTGAATGGCTGCCCAATAGCTCAGTTCACTCCATGCATCTGAGGAAATAGACTAAGCCTATAGAAATGTATGCTGCAACTTCTTTTGGTCAGTTAGTCCCAAAGGTGCTACCAATCCCTTTTTGCATACTGATTTATATAGTTAATCTCCAGAATAGTGGGGAAGACTGTGACCAGTTGCCTTGTGTCCTCCTGACCCAGTGCTAACTGCTAACAGGCAGATTCAAAGGCCTAGGGTTCTTTATCTTTTTATTGAACATGAGCAAGAGAGCTGCTGAAATACAAATTACTGTACTTCAGAAGACTGTCCCCTGTATAGTCTGATACATGGCTACCATAGATTAAATACATAGTCAACTGGGTACAACAAAATCATCTTCAAATGTCTTGCTGAATAACAGCTGCAGGCAAAAGCAGGAAAAGAATCACGAAACAATTAATAATTATTGCAATATTGTTAGTCTCTCTATACCATGTTGTCTTGGTGATTCTATAATTCTAAGAGTATTTTTTCCAAGCCTGCCCTATAACAAGCAGATAACATATGAGGAGCCTTGTGCTACCCATTAAATGGAAACATGATTCAACTAAGAGACGGCTAGAAAGAAAGCTCCATTATAATGTAAAAAAAAAAAAATCTGGTCAAAAGAAATAAGATGGGTTAGAAACAGAGTGTAACCATGGAAGACAAGGTTTTTACTAAGTCCAGTATAAGAGAAAAAAACACCAAAAGCACATGCTGGGAAAAGTACATGAAGAAATTTCAGCCAAAGTAGTCTATGCTAAAATATGAACCTGTTTCAGCACTACTCTAACCCTTATCAGGGCACAGCTTGATTATATTACATTTATATTATTGCAGTGAAGAAGGACAGCATGGAGGTGAGGTCTGCTCTGGCTTCTTTATGTAGACTCTAGCATCAGTGCAAGACAGTAGCCCAGGCTGGGATGCAATCTCCTGGCAAAAAAGGCAGACATAGGCATTACTAGCCATGGAATAGTACTTATGTTACTGGATCTTAACTTATAGAATTGAGCTGCTCAATTATAACTTTCTGCTACAATGAGAAGAATCAGTACAAACTAATCTGTGGCCACCCACAGTGATGACTGGTGGCTTCCATGTCAGTGGGATAATAAGTCTGCTTTGAGTTTTAGTCAAAATTTCAGGCACTATCCAAGGTGCTAGATGCTGTCACCAAAACAGGATCAGTATTATAGATGGCTGCCTTTCAGTTCAGATTTTTAGTGTTTACATCCAGATTAACATGGATTGACTGCCCCAGTGAAATAAAGCCACTGGCTGCCACAGGTCACCCTGAAGGAGGACCAAAGGAATGACTATAAAGTGACAACATGGTTGTGCACTCCCCAATTTCCAGGGTGGAATAATATCTGCAGGTTCTAGATTTCTTTGGATGGGAGCACACTGGGGATTTATGGTTCCTTATGATATCTGATGTATTTAAAAATAAACAAGAACATGCCTTGGAACAAGCAGGTACTCTTAGAGTAAAATACAAATCCACTAACTGTGCATGATATTCCTCAAAAGGCAAACTGTGTGACCTCCCATAAGTCTTTTCACCCTATTGCAGTTGGAAATTCCCATCTCTACCTTTCCCATATTAAGATTACAAACAGGCTCCAAACTCTTCCTTTTCCATTTCCATTTGCTTTGGTGGGGAGGGAGTGCCAAGCTCCAAAGGCTGGCTCCTGGGCCTTAAGGAAAAGCATCCCACAATCATTATGAAAGGGAGCATTAAGGTTCTTCTGTGGTTAATATCCCAGATAATTTCTTCACAGTGATCATCATAGCCAAACTCACAACATATTCTCTAGTCAGTAGTCTCTTATGTTGTGAAACAAACACTAAACTGTTGTTACTCTGCTAGTTTGGCCTGCTGATAGTCAAACTCACAATACAGTATATTATTCTTCAGTCAGTAGTCTCTTATGCTTGGAAACAAACATTAAGCTGTTGTTACTTTTCTAGTTTGTCCTGCTGAAACAGCATTACTTGTTCAGAGACAATCCTGAACTTGGTCGCTGCCAGCTTTTAGTCAAGTGTATTTTTGTCTTGTTCTGTTTGCTGTTTCTTCTGTGTTGCTGTTACACCCCGTGGCAATGTTGCCTCATTGCATCACTCCAGGTGTCTATGCCAAAGTAGGAAAGTATTCAAGGAAGTAATTCCAAAACTTGAATTAGGGTTGCATAGGGTTGCCAGGTTTCAATGCTTGGCTCCAAGTGTCAGGGTTGAACGGTCTCTGATCCCTTGCTCTCTGATCCCTCCAGTCTGGCTGTTGGACAATATGGGGAGGGGAGAAGAAAGAGAACATATACCTGCACTTAAATCTTCTTGCTGTTGTAGAGCTTTGCAGGGACAGCAGGGCACTGGTTTCTATGTTTGCTGGAAGATTACATGGTTGATTTAAATGGTTTTTGGTCCTAGTATGAAATTTGTTCTCAGACCCACCTTCTTCAAGGTACAGTGCTTTTGGAGAAGGAAAGTATATGTATTATAAACTGAGAGAAGGTTGATCAGTAAAGAAATGTGCATGCATACATGACAACATGAATATGCACAAACTAGCCAGACCCTAAACAAGTTCTGGGACAGGCCTGCTTGTTGCTACTGTAATATGAAGCCAGCAGATGGTATTTTAAAAGTTCACCTATACACATGGGGAACACCATTTAATTTCGTATGTGACTACCTAATTCCTTGGGTGTATCTACACTGTAAAAATAATGCAGTTTGCATCACTTTTAACTGATTTGGCTCCATCCTACAGAATCCTGGGATTGTGTGATCCTGGGAGTTTTGTGAGGCATTAATACTCTTTGGCGGAAAAGGTGGAAGACCTTATAAAACTACAAATTCCAGGATTCTGTAGGATGGAGCTATAGAAGTTAAAGTGGTGTCAAACAACATTATTTCTACTGTGTAGATGAACCCTTAATCATTGGCCCAGTTTCAAAACATATTCCATGCCAGTATCAAGGATAACCAAATTCTTTAATTTTTTCCACCTTAAGTATTTTGATAGCATGTTCAAACCTATAAAACATTTCTATTGTTGCACCTGTAGCTCTCCTGCTATAATGTTAGAAATTATTTCTTTTGATATAGTTTTTTGTTGCTTGCTAAGCATGTCCTGCTGCTTGTAACAATCAGCTCTCTAGACAGAAGAATGAATTACTTATTAGGAAGTGTAATTTTGTTCAAGGAGGACAGCATTTCACACTGCTTTCTATAACAGTTATCCCTCAAAGTTATTCCATAGCTTGCCATTGATTTTTTTTAAAGGACTCCTATCTTTATGCATATAGATGTTGATGTTCTCATCCTTTTGCTTGATTATTCTCTAATATCTCTGGCACTGTTATTCTCCATATGGAAGGGAACCCAAAAATCTTACTACAGCTGGATTTTGTTACCTCCAGTGGTGCAGCAAATGATGCTTCCTACCCACTAGCACCAAAATACCCAAAACCTGGCATGTTACTTGAGTATCAGAAGCAGAAAATCCAAGCACCTGCCCATTCCTTACAATAAAACTATAATACCTATTGTCATTATCTCTTAAAATTAGTATTGGCACTACCGCTAACATACACTAAGTCTGAGTCAGGGGGAATCTAGCTCTACAAAGATTGTTAAGACTATAAGTGCTACACCAGCACTTTCAGTCTAGAACATTAGGCAAATGCTAGTGTCCAAATGGCAAGCGTTGGATTTAATACCAGGCGAATCTCAAAATAATTCACAACTAAATTAAGGAAATGGGTTTATTTACAAACAATAGGGGATAGGGGCAGCTATATACAACAAAAACACATAACACAAAACTAGCAAAGGCATAACCAAATTAACTATGCACACCAAGCTGAACCCTCTAAGCAGTAGCCAACCACAGGAGCTCTACAGACTACAAAGCAAAACATCCACAAAAGCAAGTTGTGGAGAAATGAACAAAACATAAGAGGCATTTTACCCATAAGCAATAGCAACCAATTAATTGGTCCCAGAGTTAAGCCACCAGAATGCCTAAAGCCCAGTTCCTTTTTTGCTCTTTAGTCTGTTTCCTCAAGAGCCTTTTTAGGGGAAAAAAAGTTCCCAAACTGCTGAGAATGATTGTAACCTTAATTAAGCAAAAACAAACCCTTGTAGGTATAGAAGATAATTAAGTCTGAATTTTCAGGCTATCTGAGAATTAGTAGCAACTCATAGGAAGTGACAATGACCAATTAAAGTAACTAATAGTTGGCTGCTTTTTCATGCTTTTTCACACTAGGGGGCAAACAGGATTTAAATGAGAGTTAAACAAGAGTTAAACAGGAAATGTCCTGTGATAAACATAGGGCATTTCCTGTTTAACTCTAGTTTAACTCTTGTTTAAATCCTGTTTGTCCCCTAGTGTGATAAAGCAGACTCAGAATCTGCTGCCTGAGGCAGCAGCCTCACTAAACTTAATGCTAGGGCAGTAAGTAGCTTTATATTAGAAGTATGACGAAAGATCCAAACTCAGCTCACATAGATTACCCCTACTGAACAGCAGGGACTAGTGAAGGATAGCATTTCTCATTTCAGAGTTAAGGCAGTGAGGAAGAAAATTGGTGTAAGATGTCCTATGGCTCTGAATCTATCTTTCCGCCCCCAAAATCCCCATATGTAGAGAAACTTTCTCAGCGATGTAGACCATGATATCCCAGTTTTTTTCAGGAGACTGGTTTGTTGGTGTGAAATCCGGAACTGTTGACATATACATATTTTGGAAAAATTGACTTTTTTTTTTTGCTAATGTAATTAGTCTCTGAAAATTGTGGCTCTCGGGGATTCACAAGAGAGTCAGAATTCTGTGATTATATATATATATATATATATATATATATAGCCTTCCCTAAAATTCATTCCATAAATGCCTTCCAGGACCACTTTGAAATTTTCACAATAATGCAAAATGAGTAAGTTGGCTGTTACAGGGTTTTGGAAAGGCAAGTAATCTGTCAGCACTACTGAGATTCAAGTGGTAATAAGAAATTTATTCCATCCCTTGAGTTCTCGTTGTTTGGTTATGAGGAATGCTTTGAGTTGTGGTTTTCAGAAAGTATGCTGCAGGGAAGAATGCAGAACATTTTGAGAGAGAGAGAGAGAGAGAGAGAGAGAGAGAATCTTTTCAAAATCTGAGTATACGTTGGCCAAAATATACGAATAAAACAAATAATTTTTTACAGAAATGAAGGGCAGATTGCCAAACTACAGTAAAGATAACAAATAGCTAGCTCTCTTGATAGGGAGACTATCAAGAGAAGTTAGACAGACATTATTTGGTTGGGGAAAAAAAAACACATTATAGTGACTTAGGACCAAGCTCATACCATAAAATGTTAGAATGATATCAGTTATGGGGCTTGGACCCTGGTGCATACTAATCAATGGGAATGCAGCCATTTGCTTAGAAAGGTTGGGGAGGCAGGTATTTTATGGCCAAAAATCCATGGTATTATATACAAGCAACTCTTCAGTTAACACAGATATTACAAAACACAATCTAGTAAACATTAATGACTGCTAACCCCACTGCAAGCAAATCTTACTGATTTAATTTGGATTTCATTGGGATTTATTTGTATTGCATAGTGTCCATCGCAAAGCTTGGAAATGGTCAGTGGCTATGTTAATGCAGAGATGCTGGGAGATGTAGTTAAAAAAGTTTTCCAAGTTCCAATCCAAAGCATAATGTGCTTTGCATCATGAACCCTTAGAATTCCCTTCTCTATTCATAGGAGAAATACACACTAAGGGTTATGACAGTAGTAGGAGCCTGAAAAAGCTCTGTGGCGTGTAACTCTATTCTCATGTTTCTTTTGACCATTTCTAGGTGAACTCAGTGCAGAGAGGCTAAAGGACGATGATGTAAAGTTGCCTTTACTGATATCTAGTGGCTGGAAAATGATCTGCTTCAACATTGTTCCTGTAATAAGAAGAAAGCAGGGTGGTCTGAAACCTAACAACAGTTGGCAAGAAAGGGGATTTCCACAAGGCAGTGTGAGCAAAGTGACTCAGGAAGCCGACTTCATCCCTACCAGTTATTATCATTGGAGGTAAAGAAGTGCAACATGTTTGTTCAAAGGTATTTTGGGAGGGAGTGGGGAGACCAGCATAATGGTGCATAAGCATACCATGAATGCATAGTGCATACTGTAATGACACACTTTTGGCTTTTCTTCATCCAAGAGCCAGTGTGGTACAGTGGTTTTGCAACTACAACTCTAGAGATCAGGGTCTGAATCTCCACTTGGCCATGGAAATCCACTGGTTGTCTTTAGCCAAGCCATATTCTCTCAGAGAAAGGCAAAGACAAGCCCCTCTGAACACATCTTGCCACCCCCCCCCCCCCATTTTAGGTTTGTCTTATGGTTGCCATAAGTCCAAAATGACTTGAAAGCACACAAGAAGAAGTGTTACATTCAAACCTACAAACAGTGAGAGGAACAAAAAATCCTCAGAACAGCACTGTTGTATAACATGAGACATAATGGTCTCCAACCAAAGTTTATGTGAAGAGAGAGAGATATGTAGCGGGGGGTGGGGGGGGGGGTGGGAGACACTTAAGAAGTGTATGTCAGCTCAGATTTTAAAAAGTACTTAAAATATACAAGCCATTTTCTGACATTAGCAGAAGACTGATCAGAAAAAGAGTCTCCATGTTTTGTAACGATTTCCTTCACCTTGGATGAACAACCTGCATAGACAACAGTAGCATCTATAAGGCATGTATTTCTGGCACAGGGAGGAGGAATTGATATATTTGATTAGGGTTGGTTGTTTTAAAGGAAAAGCCTGGAATGTTCCTTTACATTATCAGTCTTTTTCACATCTGTTAACATTAAAAAAAACCATTTCAGATAGTGGATTTTGCATATAACAATATTTTGTTGTAATGAAGCACTCCAAATCTCTTTAGGAAAATGGACATGATAAGTCTAGGCTACTTTGAAGATTTGCCATCACGTGCAGTCTTTCAGCAACAGCCCTGCTTCTTGCAATATGGTACAATAATCTCAGTTTTTATCTGGATGAATCAGTAACATTATTTTAAAATGCTTATATTGGGGGTGGGGGGGAGGGGAATTCAGGTTTAATTAAGACCTGAGTTAGAAAGACCTCCTGCCTTTTCTGCCACCATTTCAAGCGGTAGTGGTGGTTAGGCAACTTTATCACAGCTATAATAAATTACTGTATTTCAGATTATTAATTTTTATGGGGCAGCAACTATGTCCTTTTTTTTTTTTTTTTTGGACAGATGAAAAATGGCTTTAAAATGAGCTATGAAATTCATTTTCCAGAAAAGAGGTTATGCTAGTCAGTAATGGTTATGTTTTACTGAAAACACCAGAACATTGTGGGATTATATATTTAAAAATGGGCAGAAGAGTGGCTGCACATTTTGCTTCATGTTTCACCCTTTACAAAAGGAAGATACTGTCTTTAAAAAAAAAAAAAAATGAAAACGGGGGATCTGGGGTTACAGATTAGGGTAAAAGACTCCTCCCTCCTGAAGTTGTCCATGGTTGCTCTGATAACATATTCTATAAATATAATGTTGATTTATTAAAAGCTGTTTCCTCCTGTTTCTAGGTTGTAAAAAAAGGAACAATATTAATGTAAGAAAAGCTTAGTGGGTATTGCAAGCCATATGAAAATTAAGGTACTGATTGGAGAAATATGTATCTCACTAGCATTAAATTATCATTGTATTTCTAGAGTGACTAGAATACTGTAAAATTTGCAGAAACAGCATAATTGGCTTAGACTGCTAGCACCTGCTAGTCCAAAGAGTGTTTCCTCCAGAACAATGCAGAGCAGCTGGGTTTGGTAGGTAGACTCTCAATAAGAGTGGTCTCAGAGGTCACAGTGAATGTGTGTTTGTCTGCATACATTACAACAAAGAAATATATCTAGGACCCAGGGGGATGCAATGAATCCTTCTTTCCTCCAGAGAGATGTATAGAGGGATGGGTACGTATGTGGTGTAATAAGATTCTCTCGAGAAGTGTGAAAGGAGGAAAGGGTGGACTTTGAGTAATCTGAAGCACACTGGCTGCTAGATGTCATAACCTCCTTTTACAACAAACAGTTGTTGTGCATTTGCAGTCGTTAAGGCCGAGAACACAAATTCATTCATTGCCACCAATTTATAAATACATGAAGAGAGAAATAGAAACAAAACATTACACATGCACACCCCCAGATCTTCTGATTTTGTCAGAACCTTTTAAATAAGTTCTAGAGTAGAATCCATTTCTAGTTCAAGTTCCAGTTGAAACCTTGCAGAAATGCTAAAACATGTGGATTTTATTTTATTTTATATCACATTTTTCTAAGGATCATGCCCAAGGTGGATAATCACAATAACAGATACACAAGTATTTTAAATCGCAAAATATAAAATGAAAATATCAGGGTATATCAAGGGGATGTCAGAGATGTGTGCACCCCTCCAAGGGAAAAAGTGGCTCTCATCTCCTCAGAATTTGTCCACTCTGAGTTCAGTGAAAACTGTCCTGGCTTAGAATAATGTTTGGGCTAAATAGATATTCTAGTTGTTTCCAGTTTATAGCAATCCTAAAACAACCATATCATGGGGTTTTCTTGTTAGCTAATCTATTTTGCCCATAATTCTATAACAACCTGTTATGGCAGAAAATCAGACTTTCAAGAGTCCTGTTGCACAGTGTTACTCAGACTTGTGGTCTGTGGACAAGTCCTGGCTCATGAACTTGGCTTCTGTTTTTGTGGTGAATTTACTGAAAAGAAAGAGACAATTGTAGTGAAGGAACACAAATATGGTTCTGGTGCCTGGCACATTGGTGCCAGTGGGGGAACCCAGTCCCTTATATCAGGTAGCTTAAGAAGCACTGCTGTACTGTATCTTTGTACACAGGGTACATAGATCTGTTGTTCTGTACTGGGGTTGAAAGCCTCTATTTTAAAATTGTGAGTAATGACAGCTCTACAGCTTTCTAAGGGAACTTGTTCAGGCATGAGATTTTCCAACATTATCTGTTCATATAAATCTTTTAAGGGTGGGAATCAAGGAGGAGGCCAGGTAGTGTAGATTATATACATATTAAAAGATGAAGTAAATTCTATTTTAGATTCTTAATTGCTATGCTTTTTGATTCTATGGATACAGGAGATGTAACCATTTCTGTATGGAAAGGTGTGGAATTCCCAAACCAGGTTCTGCTACGTCTATAAATGCCTTGAGGAGGTAATGGGATGAATGAGGAAAAACAAATTGAAGGTGAATCCAGACAAGACAGAGGTGTCCCCTCACCAATTTATACCAGGGGTGGTGCAAAGAGAGAGATATGTATCAGGATTACTGTGTTAGCAGATGGAAGGAAAGCTCTCCATTCCCTTGCACTGAGTAAAAGGTGATTGCTGCATGCACGGAAAAGGTTGTGCACCCTTGGTGGACCAGGATAATTTTGGCTACAGCAATTAAAAGTCAGTTCAGTCAAGATCAGCACAAAGCAGACAGATGTAATCTGCTTTTGTCAGGATCATTCTCTGTTTCATTGCCTGCCTTCCCAGCACCAAGACATGTCATCTTTAATGATATATTTTGCTAGTAAGCAACATGTCATCTTCAAAAGAGAGATAAGAGGCTGCCATTCAAAGAGTTACATATTGAGATCAACAACTGATTGACTCTAGCCAGAAGTAATATCAACTGGAGATTAAATACTATGCAGAAGTAATAATCTGACCATTTTAAAAGATGCTTTTTCCCTACATTTTTGGATCAGCCATTTTGCTTACCAAGTCCTGATTTAAACTTCTATATACTCATTTAATCAAAGGCACACATCTTCGAGGTGATGATTTTTCAGCCAGTGACGCCTGAAGGCCCTGTTGCAGAATTTCAGGTGAACCATGCTATCAGGGACCTTCAGGCTTTATTTTTATCTCACAAATCAGCAACTCCCTGCATCATTACATGAATGAGATGCATCTCCTGGGGATATTTTAGAGGTAAAAATGAAGAGCTAATAGACTTTACCTGACCAGTCATGAAACTTAATGGGTGGAATAGCCTTGCCTACAATTTGGACCACATACTTCTCAAGAATATGAATAATTGCAGTACAAGGGAGGAGATGGGCTTAACCAGTATACTTTGGGTTGATTTACATGTTACATTTTTGCAGGTATTTGTAGAGGAGGGAGTGACTCGAACATCTACATACCTGAAACAAAAATAGCATACAAAGTGGTAACACTGGCCAACGTCAATATGTGATGTTGCAATGTTACTGAACCTGCCTGTTCTACATTTGAGTGATTGTGTACATATCTATAGAACACATTCATGTGTAGCATTCTATGCGTATCCACCTAATCATTCCACCGATTAATTTTTATCATTCAAAACAGATGGGGTAATATTCATGCAAGTAGGATTGTACAAACATATGCAACAAAGACAGTACAGCAAATGTTCATAGCTATGTCTCTCATGCATTAGCTCCATTCAGTTTGAAAGAGCTGTGTGTCTATTTTGTAACATTACTTATAGAGACTATAATCCACATATCCCAGAGTACATGGAGATGAAGATTGCACAAAAATTCCAGGGTACTAAATTACAGCCGAGAACCTGTATTTGTCTGAAGCTGAGCAATCTCATTAGTGTTTTGAATTTTATATGACTACTTATGTTACTAGTTTAGAAATACAGTAGCGCCTCCTTCTTTAGAATCTGAAACAAACAAACAAACCTGAGTGACCCCTACTTCCATAGTCTCTACATTTCTTGTATAGTTCTCCTTAAGGGAAGACTAGCCTGGAGTATGTGTTAATGGGAGCATTGACTTGGATTGGCAACATCTATCATGAGAATGTTTTGTTGTTTTATTCTAGGGGTATGGGATGTCTGGGGACTCTAATTCAAATTAGACTGTGTCTCCATAACAAATGGTAAAGAATGATGAGAGTTGTAGTCCAGCAACATCTGAGAAGGGAGGCTTTTCCCCATCCCTGTTGTATTTTGTGGTTTCCCCTCTCTGATTAACTGCACTGAGGCACAGTGAATTCTGAAAGAACAATTCAGTTTCTAGTTTCATATTTTTCTTTATAGGTACTGTACCAGTCGCCCCATTCTTAAACTTCTCCAGATTTTGAGCAGCCTGAAGGGATATCATCTGGACAGTCTCCGTCTCCTTGACCAAGTTAACCATGAGAACTGGAGAGAGGAAAGCAAGAAAGAAGGACTTACATTTGATCACTTGAAGGTAGTTCTTTATTCTTTCTGGACTGTCAATCTTATTTTTTAATGCATTTGCCTCACAACAATCAGGGTTTTTTTTCCTACGGTGGTAGCTAAAATAGCTTGAAAGGACATACATTTCTTCTCCATGTGATATAAAAATACCCAACCCTATCAGTAAGGAACACCAATGGTAGGATTGTGCTGCTCTTTTTAAATTGTTGAATCCAGAAACACACACACACACACCCTTATCAGGATCCTTGTTCCTGCTCCGTAGTCTGTTTCCTACAGAATCAGAAAAGCTTGTCCCCCAAGCTGCACATGCAAAAAAGTAGGAAGGGAAAGTATGGAACAAAGAACAGCAGGAAAGGTGGAATGAATTTTGCTTTCATATCAGCACTGTGGCTTTTATGCATAGCTCTATAAGCTGTTTTCTCCATTTTGTAGCTGAATGGGCTGTAGGGGTGAGAGAGAAAAATAGCTCATATATCCAATATCATCCGAGAATGCCAGCAATAGGCCATCTGATGTTATTGAATGGGCTTTAATTGTTTAGATGTGCTTCATCCCTTACCACTACAGGTTAGAGAACATGGAGCAGCAGAACATGTTTTTTAAATGTTTGGGTGTATGCCATTTGGGTGTAGCTTGAAGGCATTTTACCTTAGTTGTTGCACCTTTTAAGTCTTACTAACTGTGAGATTGTTCTAGCAAAGGAAGCCAGCTTCAGAACAGATTACAGTTTTAGATTCCTGCCTTGTTTTTGTTCAGCTTTATTTGTGAATTATCTTCTTAATTGCCCTGTAGTTTGCTGTGCTTGCCTTGTTTGGCTGAGCATTATGAATTATTTTGCTTTGAATGAAAGCTCATTAGTTGCAATGTTTGTCTCTTAATTTCACAAAGAAGCTTTAATGAAATAGTACCCTAAAGGCACCAGATCCTGTCTGATCTCAGAAGCTAAATATTGTGAGCCCTGGTTAGTACTTGGATGGGACTTGTATGCCTCCCAATCATTTCCAACTTAAAGTAATCCTAAAACAATCCTATCACAGGGCTTTCTTGGCAAGATTTATTCAGAGGGGATTTGCCTTTGCCTTCCTCTGAGGCTGAGATAGTGTTACTTGCCCAAGGTCACCCAGTGGGTTTTTGTGGGTGAGCAGGGATTCAAACCTTGATCTCCAAAGTCATAGTCCAACATCATACGACTGCACCATGCTGGTAGATGGGAGACCAGCAATGGATTTCAGATACTGTATGCTATATTTCAGAGAAAGCAACTTGTAAAACAACCACTGAGTATTCTTCATCTAAGAAAATCCAATGAAATTCATGGGCTCACCATAAGTCCACAGGGGACTTGAAGGCACACAAATACACACCCACAAAAATGCCAGTCAAAAGTAATAGTAAAATACTGACCTCTGAGCCACTGTAGGAAGTCTGCTGTAATCTGCATGCATGGTGCCACCTCAGCACCTCTTGCCATAGGATGAGAGTAGAGGCAAAACAGCTATCCAGGGCATAGATAGATAGATAGATAGATAGGTGAGCCACAGTGTAATAAAGCAGCATTTTGTTCATAGTTCCATGGCAGTCAGAACCATCAGAAGTATAAGTTCACCATCATCCACTATCAGAAACATCAGAACTATAATTTTTCAAAATATCATTTCATTTTTCTGCAGTCAACACATATGGAAAATGTTAAATTGACTTATCAGACAGCAAGCAGATGATATACATGATAGATCTTTTGCTCGAGGGTAAGATTTAGGAAGCCTAAAACACATTTCATTAAGCAGCTTAGATGATTACTATAAGGAACGTGTCAGGTAATCCATGGAGTTAAGACTGCAACAATGCCACTCATGGTGCCCCTTTCCCAGAGCTGGGGGGGGGGGGATCACTTTTTGGATTACAAAACTCAGAAACCTCTAAAAAGCATGGCTAGTAATTGCAGCTTACATCACTCACCACACTCCCTACCTTTTTAAAACCAGCTATCCATACATTAACGCAGACACCTGGTTCCTAAATGTGCAGTACTAAGCCTGGCATGCTTATTTTTAATAAAAGTCTGAAACACAACACAACTGTCTGCATTGTCTTTAGCAACTGTGTACATTTTCTTCTAGATGGTGTTGCTCTGGGCCACTCACTTTTTTTCTTCACCTGAAGACTGGATATATCTGGAAGGGTCTGTGTATCGTCTGCTGGTGATCTTGCTTTGCTGTTTGGTGACAAAAAATCTTCCCCATTTCCTGTATCCTGAACAAAATCTGTTCCAAGATGATGGTTTGGACCTGAATAATTTGTATCCTAAAGTGGAGAGCTTTGCTTGCAGCCCAGAGCCCTTCCTGAAGTTCCATTTTGCCATCAGAGAAACCAACACACAACAACATCCAGACAATGGTCTCAAAGCCCTACTTCATCTCCCAGCTGAGGATAAGTCCTACTGGAATACTTCCTTCTTTGATATGCTGCTTGATAAGGTAATTGATTCACAAATAGAGGGTTTGTAAGTTACAAAAAATAATAATGAAATGTTGTTTTTTACGCTCTCAGTGACTACTTGGAATTTTCTCATGGATTCTGAGTTTAACCACTGTGGGTTCTTCCAGATTTTAAAATTTATTTTATTTAATATATTTACACACAGTTCTTTAGTGCTGCTTACCGGAAACTTTACAAAAATAGGTTTCAATATAAAAATCAAAATAAAATAAAATTTGCTACATGTTAACTTATCAAAAAATAATACTTTTTAAAAGTCTGAAAAAACTTAAGTCATTCAAGTAAGGGCCCGAACAGACAGACCGAAATAAAGCTGCTTCGGGTCACATTTTGGAGGTATGCTGTTTAAATGACACATGTATCTTAAGAGGACAGAAGCTGCGCCAAAGCTGTACTCTAATCCTTTAAACAGCATACCTCCAAAGTGACCTGAAACAGTTTTATTTTGGTCTGTCTGTTCGGGCCCTAAGTAAGTAGTAGTACTAAAAATATAGTAATATTGGTACCAGGTGCAATTTTGTGGAGAAATAATTCCATAAAGGTAATGCTAGAAGTGTAATGACTCATTAGAAACTAATTCCCATGGTTGATTATGCAGACAAACATACTGTAAAGAAAAAAAAGATAAAAAGAATGAATAATTTAAAATCAACACATGAGTAAGATATATAGTTGAGTGATTCCATCCTCTCACAATCACTACCTTCTGAAATTAAAGAAAACTAGATGATGATGACTGAGCCTTGCATCAACAATTATTCATTTAGATTTTCACAATTTAATTTCACAAGCTTTGACTCAGACTGAGGAATATCTTTAAAGCCTTTAAAATTATTACCAGCAAGACTGATATATGCCAAATGTTGAACCTACAGCTTCTTAATAAAGATTTATGGTTTAAATTATTTCAGAAGTGGCATTGGCTTAATATAGGCAAACAGTGGGCTTGTGGGGGCTGCTTTTTTCCTTCTTCCCTAGAATCCAGATGATGATGATGATGATAATTTTTTTGTCCTGCCTCTCCCTATTGGATGATCGAGGTGGGTAACAGCAAACCAAAAAAAAATAAATAAAAAAAAAATAAAATAGATACATATGATAATAAAGCATACAAAAAGTATTTCCCTATTCACTACCACCCTCTAACCCTTCCTTCCTCCATCAAGAGATGTAATATGACAGATTTCTTCCGGCAGACATGTCCTGGCAAAAATTACTTGAGACAGAAAGGTACAGTGGAATGCATAACCTACTGCAATTAAAAAGCCATATATCAAACTTCTGTATCTTACTACTGTATATGCCTGGGATTTCCAAGGCAGAACTCTTAAAATGGCCTGCACAAAAACATACTGAAAGACAAGAAATATATACTACTATTTTACATAAGAGGAATACTGAGGCAAAGACATATTTTACGGAGAGGTAGCCATGTCTGTTGCTGCTCTTTTGGCTAAGGGATAATTATATCAAGACCAGGGATGGTAGATTTTTTTTCATTTTTGCTTAAATTGTTAATATATTGGAAGCAGAAAAAACTACAGTGATCTACATATACTATAAATAATGCAGAAATCTATCAATGGAGCCAACAACCTGTTAGTCCTTGGATTCATGAATCTAGTTTAGTTTCATCTAAGACCTTTAAGTCAAACAGACCCTTAGGCTACTGGGAAATGGTGTGGGCCTGACCAACATATAGAAGAGAAGGGAAATATGCATTATTAGAATTCGGATTTGAATTAACAAACTTTTCATGTCTCACCTTGTAATCTTTCCCAAAGTTGTAACTAACCCCATTGGTTGTTTTCTTTTCAAATTTCAAGAACCAGAAACAGCAACCTTTTGATACAAAGTTGCATTGGACATAAGAAAAAAATCCTGAGACTTTTATATTAGGGTAATAACTTTAGTATACCACCTAAACAGACCACAGTGAGTACAGGTTCTTCAGAATTCTTCCTTATAAGAGTTCTGGGGAACTCAAAAGCTTGTACACTATTTTGCAACCTTGAGTTGGCCTAAAACTGTATTGCTCTATTATACATTTTGTTAGTTTTGATGATTAGTGACAACAACAACTGTATGTCTAACCAGGACAAAGTGTATGTTAGCTGGATTTGAGAAAACCTTGGCAGCCCCTTTTCTATAGCAAAGCACTTTCTGAAGCCCAGACATGTTGGAGAAAGCACTGATGGGGATTGATTTAAATGCATCCTTTGTTAAATGTTTACCTCCTGACACATCTACCTTGCTTAAATGTCTCCTGTCCATGATTGCTGTGGAGTTCCAGATCCAGAACCATGCCTCTCTTATCAGTACAAGCCTTATCAACACAAATTATCTCATGGGAAATGTTTTGGGGTGGTGTATCAGAACTTAGCGAGGATGAGGTTGGCAGGGGAAAGGTTAAATACCCCTTTCTACCCACTTTGCCTTTTCCATTTTTTTATTCAAAGTGTCCACTCCTAAGGGCAAAGGAGTGTGTTGTCAAACCACCCTGGACATATTTGATTTCCTCTGATCTTGGAAGCTAAATAAAGTGGGACCTGATTACAACCTAGATGGGAGGCCACCAGGGATCTCCAGTTGGGCTAGGAAAGAAATCCTGAAGAGCCCCTGCCAGCCAGAGCTGATAATACTGGATTAGAGGACCAAGGAACTGAGTGTAGGGAAGCTCCCTATGCTGTGGCTTTGTTATATATGAAAAAACAAACAAACAACTGGTTGCATAAAAGTGGCTGTGCTGGTTGGGGGATTCTGGGACTTGTAGTTATAAAATGCAATTTTCCTAGGTTCTCTGCAATCATATTTCACTTGCTAATTATTCTCACTGTGTTTATCAGTAGAACCTCCTAAATCAGTAAAAATTATGGGCAGCCATAAACCCATGTGGAAGGCCACCAGGGAACTGGGGAAGGGTCTGACAGCAGTATCTCATTGGCCTTAGGAGATCAGATCTCATTGGAAGAGGTGTAATGAGGGACATACCTTCAACACTAGCAAGACTAAGAGTGCTATTATACACATATGTGCAGGAGACAGAGTGGAGACAGCTCATTGAGGAATTAAAGGAGACACCAGATCCACAAGATTAAGGATGTGTTGGTTTAAGGTTACCTGATCTCAGGGCCAGGCTTGGGATCTTTTTTCCAGTCCTCATGGCAAGGGGGTTGGATCTCAGAGTGAGAGCTATCACTCAAGAAGTGTGTGTGTGTATGTGTATATGTGTGTGTGTGTTACTCTGTGTTGCTGGTTCTATTGCAGACTGCTTTGGAATGACTGGAATACATACTCCACGGGGTCCACCTGACCCCCCCCTTCCCTCCCTCAAATAATACTACCTACCACCTCTAGGTCTCAGGGTTTGGGCCCTGAAGTCTCAGACCTGGGATGCTGTTGACCTGGCAAACCTAGCAGTTATTCACACTTTGAAAATAATCCAGATGAATCTGGGTTAAATCTCTCTTGTTCACATGCATGCAAAATGCACCCAATTAAGTTTGGGGGGGGGGGCTGCAAAAAACCACTCAATCTGGGATAATCAATATCAAGGTTTCCCAGAGTTTTAAAAAAGATTTGCATTGTTGGTAGTGTGAATAACAGACCCAGGATAAAATGCTGCATACCAAAAAAGGGGTTCTGAATGCATTTGCACCGTAGGCTCCATCTTTATTTAAATACATACACATGTGAACAACTGAGCTCACAGAGATGCGCATTGATGGAGATCAATGCAGTTCCATAGTGTGAATGACAAACATGGAATGCATGAGTGAGATGATTTGCATAGTCAGGTTAAAAAAAGGACATGTGAATGACTCCCCAGTTTATGGGAAACAAGATTGGCCCAAGATGCCTAAATGACACCAAATTGGAACAAGCACTATGTCTTCCTTCCTCTTCTTATAGCTGTTGGCCTTCAATAATCAGCCACACTGCAAACCTGAAGGCTGGGATATCAAACCCTTAAATGGTGATACAACAAAACCCAGGAATAAATGTTTATCTTCCAGGGATGCACTGCATACATAAAACTTACCCATACCAGTCTGAGAACCGCTGGCAGTTGTGTGACCTAAAATGTTCATTGTTCTGTATAGAAAGTTTAGTAATGGTGGTGGAGGTTTTGTCCTTTTGCAGTGAAGGAGATGCCCTTTAATATATTTTCATAGTAACATTTTATTCAGTTTCAGGTGTACCAGATTAAGGATACGCAGCGGATTTCTGCTATGTCAAACATCCTGTCAAAAACCAAGAAAACAGAGAACAACCAGAGTTGAAAAGCATTTCCCTGGCATCACAGAGCTACCTGACTAGATGGATGATTTCAGTAAAGTTCATTTCCTGTGATCAAAATTATTCCTTGCTGTGCACTTGAGTTTCTTTCTCTCATCACAATTGGTTTAGTGGCAAAAAAGGAGAACAAAAATGGCAACTTGTGACCTTAGCCAGGTGAAAATCACCAGGTGGCAAGTCCATCATTAGAAATAATGATCCAATTTTCTAACCTTTTGTAGATCAAATGAATGCACATGGTGATCTTATTTTCTGTGTACAAATGTATTGTAACAACTGGGTGGAAACATTATATTTTTCAATCTCAGCAAGAAAATAAAAGGCTGTAGAATCTGTCAAGCAAGAAGCATGGATGCTGTAAAAAGAAGCACATAGTGATCTCATTTCACTCTAAAAGTAGAGTGTTTTCCTTTACTCTGTCTTTGCAGTAAGCTAGCTGGCAGAACTTTAGGGGCTCCTGAAAACATGGATAACCATCTACTGTCATTTCTGCATATCTCCTCTGGTCCTTCTCCCTTGACGGATGAAGATATGCCAGAGAAACTAATACAGGTTGAATATTTACATGGATCTTCTATTCCAGAAGGAAGTTTTGTACGCTACTCTGATCCCAGTTTAGGCTCTGCTTGTGTGTGCCTGTATATACATTAATTTCAGACACTGAGAAACCATCTGTTTTGGCTATGATGATTATGTCTAATAATATTGTCATTTAGTTGTAATACATTGTGTTTGTTGCAAGCAGAGCATTACAAGCTATGGTGGGCCTTATATATTATCTTTCTGTATGGGAAAATTTTATAAGTTCATAATCCAGTATTTTAGGCACTTAGGCCAAAAGGTGTACATATTTAATGTGTTTCCATACATTCCCAGTTACTTTCAAGCATCACTGTACCATGTTAATTCATATTTGTGAGAAAGCATGAAGCACTAATATTGTACTGTACCTGGTAATTAAATTATTTCCCCCCTCTTTTCTGCCTCCCATTTTATTCTAAAGAAGTTAACTGTAAATTGTTGTTGTTAGTTGCGTTCAAGTCAACTTCAACTTATGGCAAACCTATGAATGCTGCCAAATCTAACTCCTAAACAAAGTAGGCCCATGAAATTGCTGTAATTTCCATTGATTTCATAAAGCTACTCTAGTTATATTCTGCAACATAGACTCCAATCCTTTATGAAGAAATAAATTCCAGAGGTGCAAGCAGGATTCGGGAAAAACAGAGGCACTAGAGGCCATATAGTAAATATTCAATGACTAATGGAATACTCCAGACTCAGCATTTCTATGTGAGGGGGGACACACACTGTGTAAGTTTATGTTCCCTTATATTACTAGTGGAAAACATCATAGACTTGGAACAATTACTAAAGAAGGTCAAGGAAGAAAGTGCAAAAACAGGCTTGTTGCTGAATATAAAGAAAACAAAAATAATGACCATGGAGGATCTACATAAATTCAACCTAGACAATGAGGAAATTAAAATGATTTCCCATACCTTTGGATCAAACATTGATCAGAAAGGAGACTGCAGTCAAGAAATATGTAGAACTAGGAATGGGAAGGGCAGCTATGAAAGAACTAGACAAGATCCTAAAGAGTAAAGATATACAACAGAACACTAAAATTTGAATTGTTCAGTCTATTGTATTCCCCATCAACCTGTACAGATGTGAAATCTGGTCAATGAAGAATGAAATAAAATCAACTCATTTGAGATGTGGTGTTGAAGAACAATGCTGAGGATACTGTGGACAGCCAAAAAGACAAACAAATGAGTCCTTCAACAGATCATGCCTGAACTCTCCTGGCTGCCAAGATGATCAAAATGAGGCTGTTGTACTTTGGCTACATCAAGAGAAGGCATCATGCATTAGAAAAGACTATAATGCTAGGTAAGGTAATATAGAAGACAGTAGAAAGAGAGGAAGACTGCATGCCAGGTGGATAGACTGTATTAGGGAGGCCACAGGCCTGAATGTACAAAACGTAAGCAGAGAAGTGGAGGATAGCGGGGCTTGGAGATGTCTTATTCATAGGCTCGTCATCATGAGGCGAGGTTGACTCATGACGACGAGCTAATAACAACTACTAACTCTAGTTGGGACTAACACTGGATTTAAACCAGAATATACTGTACACCTTAGCAAGCTAATTTAAAAAGATATATGAAGACAAAGGCAACCCCCACCTTTAAACAAATATTGCAAATCCTCCCTCCAAACATAAGTTTGCTTGACGGCTGCCATAAGTCAGAAATGACTTGAAGGCACACAACAGAACCACAATGTAATAATTTGCCAAACTTTTATGAAAAGAAATTTGGAAACATGGTTGGACAATTGGACCTAGGTTTACCACCTCAGTAAGGATTAATCTGTTGAAGCCAGAGTAGGGTATGGCATTGCTAGAGTATGGGCTTGCCATTATTCTGGTGAATTGCTATGAAAGTGTCCAAAATACTGTATTTAAAAGAATTGTTTGAAAATCCAGAATTGTCCACTTCCCAGAATATCCTATGCAAAGCAATGTTCTCCCCCCCCAAAACACTCAGTGAAACCCCATTTGTTTAGTATTTACATATTCAGTTGCCTGAAAGAACATGGAGGACTCTAGGATTCCAGAAACAAATGCCATCAACCTATGAAAAGAATTCCAAAAGTCATTGTTAGCTCATGCACTGCAGAATTTTTCAAGCATTACACCTCCACCCACCTCTCATGAACACACACACATGGAAGACTGGATGATACCTTGGCACACCGTCTAATAAATACAGGTTAGTCTTTAAATTATGACTTTACACTTTGTTTTCTTTTTTTTAGTCTTTGGCTTTTCAAAGTCTTTGGGGATTTCACATATTCTGCAGTGATTTATCAAGAACCTTTTAGAATCTCAACGGATAAATCTGTCTTGAAAGGAAAGTGTGAACCTTCTTATTTAAATACTCACCTGCTTGTTCAGTTAGGAGATGGCCAAAGTGTTGGCAGGTGTCCTGTTAACAATAACTTGGGTCAGCATCATTTTAATACCTGTAATTTTTGGCCGGATTTGTTGGCATTCATCCAGGGCCATTTTGAAATCCTTTGAACTTTGGATGGGCATAGGGTAAAGAAGCAAATGCTCCAAGTGAAACAGCATCTGATCATAAAAGGCTTATTGAAGCGCAGCCTCTGCAACTCTTAAAAGTGATTCTTGTATGTGACAGATTTTGTGTGATTCCTGGATCTGCTGCGCACCCATTGAAAACTTATTCCAGAACCTGAGGGGCAATTCATAACAAATGACTGTTTAGTTGTGGCCAACAGTACCGATAGACAGACTAGATAATTATATGGCTTGAAATATGTTTTCTCCCATTCACATTTCAAAATAATGGGATGGGACATATGAAAAAAAAGGTACTTCCTCAAGTATTCCATAAATGGATTTAAAGATAAACTAAAAATCCTTGGATTTATTGCAAAAACAAATGTTCAGTCCATGGAGTTTACACAGAGCTGGTGGTTCTGTATACTCCATGAAATTAATGCCAAAATTAATCTGGCTGCATATTCTGGACCAATTAATGTTTTTGAACTGCCCTCCAGGTAGCTCTCCAAAAGTCAGAATTATAGTAATTAAAGGATCCCTTTTTGGGGAAAGGAGGATTACTAAAATAATCCAAAGCATGCTCCTTACCCTGGAAAACAGGCTACATAACTCTAGGAGCACTCCCAAGTTTTTTTGTGGGAAGCATAAAAGTCAGTGTGGTATAGGGGTTTGAATGTTGGACTACAACTCTGGAGATCTGGGTTCAGTTCCCAGCTCAGCCATGAAACCCATAGGGTGACCTTGTGCAAGTCACACTCTCTCAGCCTCAGGGGATGGCAATGCCAAACCTCTTCTGAACAAATCCTGCCAAGAAAACTCATGATAGGTTTACCTTAAAATTGCCGTAAGTCAGAAATGACTTGAATGAACACAAAAATAATGACTTTATCCACTAGTGGCATTTACATTTTTCCATGAGAATTTCCATGACCACGGATATGGTTCAGGGGCAAATGAATCCTATTTAAAGGAGAGCATTTTCCCCTTTTATTTCTTTGCTTTTCAGTTGGAAAAAAGGAAGGGAAAAATCAAAAGAACAATGGAAAAAAGGCAAAGTAGATAAACTGTATTTTGCCACAAGAAGGTTAAAAATATTAATTTTGTAAATGAAGACTGTGATGTAGTATGAGTAACTGCCTGGGTTATTATGCCTAAAAAATTATTATATAAAGGAAGAAGTTTTAATTTTCAATTACAAATGGATTGTAATATGTTAAGTACTAAAACAATTACAGAATAATATTCTCAATGGGAAAAAAGGAAAGGAAATAGAGGATTAGTTTAATTATGGAAAGATATAACCATTGCTTTAGGTCTGGAAGTCTTTTTTATTTTATTTTTATTTGTATGTGTTTTAATGTGTCTGAGTGTGTAATGCCTGTTTTTATCACTTTTTGTTATTATTTTATAATAATAATAATACAATTTTTTTTGTCAAAAATATATTTGTTTTCATCAACAGAATAAAGTTAAAAAACCAAAACCAAAATGTAGGACATTCAAGAAAAAAAGGTAGGACATTACAAAAATAAAAACCCAAACTCAAATTATTTATTGATATTATACAGATATAAATCCATGCTTCTTAGTCATCCTCAAAATGGAGGGCATTTTGAAATTCCTCCTGAAGAAGAGAAAGTTGAAAAGTAGGCCAGGGCCTGAGAAGGCTCAATGCCTCACAAAAACTACATTTCCCAGAGTCCCCTAGGGCAGTGTGTGAGAAAGGGTGATGGACAGGGAAAGCAACCAACCAAGAGTTCCTGGAGGGGAGGGGCTAAGGGGGAAGCCCCGCCCGCGCCTCACAAAGCTCCGCCTCGGTTTCTATGGCAACCCAGATGCGGCGCAGCAGAGGGTTCTTCTTCTGGCCTTTTGTTGCGGGTTGGCCTTTGCCGTCTGTTGCGTTGCCCCCCATCCCTTGCAGTCCTTCTTCTGCGCCTGCGCGGTGAGCCGGAGGATGGAGGCTGTTCAGGGGGTGCTTCGGTGGGTAACGACTTTAGGAAAGGGAAACCCTTGCGAGCGCGGCGCCCCTGTCCCTGTGGCGCAGTGGCTAGAGCGCTGCGCTACGATTCAGGCGACTCGGGTTCGAATCCACCCAGGGGCCATCAAACAAAACAAAACCCACTGGGTAGACCTTGGGCAAAGTCACACTCTCTCAACCTCAGAGGAAGGCGAAAGCAAAAAAATAAAAAGTCTGGTTTATTAATGATAGATTTACCTTGCCCCCCCCTCCAAAAAAAATTATGGGGTGCTTTGATTGAGACTTCTGGACTAGATGGTCCTTGTGGTCTCTTTCAACACTATAGGGTTCTGTCATGAGGGTTTTCTTGGGAAGTTCCTTCAGAAACTCTGAGGCTGAGAGAGTGTGACTCACCCAAGGTCACCCAATGGATTTCCATGGCAGAGCCAAGATTTGAACCCAGGTCTCCTTATGTTTATTCATTTATATTTATCTGGGCTGCATCCAGACTGGAGAAATAACCCGGTTTGGCGCCGCTTTAACTCTTTGTCTGTCTCAAGGCTGTGGAATTCTGGGAGTTGGAGTTTGTTGTGGGGCCCAGAGTGGAGCGGAGCTCCGCTCTGGGCCCACAACAAACTCCAACTCCCAGAATTCCATAGCCTTGAGACAGACAAAGAGTTAAAGCGGTGCCAAACTGGGTTATTTCTCCAGTGTGAATGCAACCGCTTAGAACCCCTTACTCTTAGGCCGACAATCTAAAAAGACACGACACAAAAGGAGAAGGCAATGGCGGTGGGGAAGTGGATCAAGTCCAATGGTTCTTCTCTCCCTCTGAGGCCTAGACCATGGCAGATGGACTGGAGGGAGGGCCTTCCTTTTCCTCTGGCGTAGGGTCTCCATAATTTCGGGAACGACTCGAAGAGGCGCACAATAACAGCGACAACGGCAACTCTAGCAACTCTGTCCTGCCTTCCTCTGAGCTGAGGAGGCGATTCTTTGTCTTCGGGGGCACATGCGCCACAGTCCTCAGATGCGGAGCCGTACTTGCATGTGTATTGTGTGTGCTTTCAAGTCGTTTCGGACTTATGGAGACCCTAATCGTGGAGTTTTCATGGCACGATTTCGTTCGGAGGGGGTTTGTCCTTGCCCTCCTCTGAGGCTGAGAGAGTGTGACTTGCCCAAGTCACCCAGTGGCTTTCATGGCCGAAGTGGGAATTGAACCCTGGTCTCCCGAGCCATAGTCTAACACTCAAACCACTCAGATAAAGTAAAGACGCTCCAACATTTTACAGATGAAAGCACGTGTGGTCAAACGACATCCAAGCGGTCAAGATGGCAGGAGCTATTAACAAGGAGAGTTTGCTTTGCTTTGATCTTTCTGGGAAGTACAAGGCTCCAGCCCTTCCTCTCCTCTTTATGAATTAATGAGTTTAGTTTTATTTGTTTATGTTTGAGTCCTATTTCTGGGCAGAAAGGGAGGGGATCAATAAATGCATAAGCCAAAGACATAGAAAAAAATGTTGTGACATGTAAACTAGTGATTTATACACTCTCGGAATAATTAATTGGATATTTAGAGAAATAAACCAACAATAACTGCTTGTAGATGCTTGCTGGAATGTCGTCAGTTTGATGTTCAGAAGTCTGGATTTGAATGGAATAAAGAACTAGATTGTTCCATAATTAATGAAACACTAAAGCAGCAGTCCCCAAACTTTTGTATTCCAGATGTTTTGGACTTTGTCTCTCAGAATTCCTGACTGTTGGCCAAGTTGACTAGATCTTTTGAGAGATAGAGTTCAAAACATCTGGAGGAGCAAGGTTTGGGAATGGCTGCACTAAAGCTTCTGGAGATTTAAAATATATACTGGACATTTAAAATATATACTTATTTTAAAAAACTAGTATTTTTAGCGTGTTCGATTCCGCAATGTTTTTCTGAAGAAGCTGGCTAGTACAGCCAGATGTTGGTGACATGATATGGATAAAGGCTTTGGGAAGTAGACTGAAGCATTCCCTAGATCGAGGGAAGTAATAATGCCACTCAATCCTTCTTTGGTCAGGCTTCACATGGAATACTGTGTCCAGTTCTAGGCACCACAATTCAAAAAGGATGTTCAGAAGCTGGAACCTGTCCAGAGGAGGGAAACCAAAATGGTGAAGGGTCTGGAAACCATGCCCTTAAGGAGCTGGGTATGTTTAGCCCGGAGAAGAGAAGGTTAAGGCACATGATTGTTGTTGTTAGCTGCCCTCAAGTAGCCTCCAATTCATGGTGACCCTACGGATGAGATATCTCCAAGAATTCCTATCCTCCGCTGCCTTGCCCCGATCCTGCAAGCCCATGCCCATAACCCCTTTGATTGAGTCTGTCTATCTTGTCTGTGGTCTTCCTCTCTTTCTTCTACCCTTTACCCTTTCCCAGCATTATTGTTTTTTTTTGTAGTGATCCATGCCTTCTAATTATGTGGCCAAAGTATGATAGCCTCAACTTGATCATTTTGGTTTCCAAGGGGAGCCCTGGTCTGATCTGTTCAAGAACCCAATTGTTTGTCTTCTTGGCTGTCAACATTAGGAAGAACCTTCTGAAAATAAGAGCTGTTCAACAGTGGCACATGTCAGGGATGATGGGAGTTGTTGCACATAACCTCTGTCTGTAACTCCTCACCAACTTGGTAAAGCAGAGCTGACCAGTTTTGGTCAGTGGTTGTTGTGTTGCAAATGTAGCAGAGTTGCGGAGTATAGAATCATAGAATCATAGAATCATAGAAATTTAGAGTTGGAAGAGACCACAAGGGCCATCCAGTCCAACCCCCTGCCATGCAGGAACTCCCAATCAAAGCATACCCGACAGATGGCCATCCAGACTCTGCTTAAAAACCTCCAAGGAAGGTGACTCCACCACCCTCCGAGGGAGTGTGTTCCACTGTCGAACAGCCCTTACTGTCAGGAAGTTCCTCCTAATGTTGAGGTGGAATCTCTTTTCCTGCAGTTTGCATCCGTTGTTCCGAGTCCTGTTCTCTGGAGCAGCAGAAAACAAGCTTGCTCCCTCCTCAATGTGACATCCTTTCAAATATTTAGGTGCTGAAGATCCTGACAAATCTCTTCTTGCACTCTTTCTCTCATCTGGATATCACCACCTCAGGAACTGCTGGTCCTTGTTTTCACAGCTTGGCACTCCTGCTTCAAACAGTCGAGAATCCACACAACTTGTAGTCTAAACAATAGAACTACTTTTATTCTGCTATCTGGTTACATACAACTAATAAAATAACAAACAACTTTGCAACACATTGACTAAGCTTCTGTAACACTATACATTCACTTCAAATCCTCACAGCTCACCCAGTTCAAAAAAACACCACCAGCACCACCACCACCACCATCATCATGGACAAGACTGGCAATTATTACTGTTGTTAGTTGCCACCCACTGGGTGTGCATATCCACATTGATTGGCTGACTTTTCTCTCCCCAGACTTAAATCCAACCCTTGACTATGGTGGTCTTGCCCATGAGTCACGTTCCAGGTGTTTTCAATGTACATTCTTTAGTGACCTTGACTTTCAAGACTTATTGTTTTGATTATATTTGCACCTGTGATTTTGTGTATGTGCCTTGCCATGCTGGAAACTTTCTAATTGGAAATCTTCTGTCCCTTTGTTTCTCATATACATCTTTTCATTTCAATTACTGCATGTCCCATGCTCCATTTCTTGACAGCACATACTCCCTCAGAAGGTCGTGGAGGAGTCTCCTTCTTTGGAGGTTTTTAAACAGAGGCTGGATGGCCTTCTGTTGAGGGTGCTTTGATTGTGTATTCCTGCATGGCACGTGTGGATTGGATGACCCTTGTAGTCTCTTCTAGTTCTATGATTCTGTGCTTTTGTAGTAGTCTGTAATGACTTACCTTTGCTTGAGAGCTGTAATTCAATTCACAATCATTTTGTCTTAGAAAAATCTTTGCCACTGGGAGATTTTTTCCTATTGTATGGTTGAAACTATAAGAGACACTGAAGTGGGATTGTTGGCAGTGTAAAGGTTTCTCAGGACATGACTGTGTGTAGGAAGTTCTATAATTTAAGTGCCATTTTGATATTTGAGCGCTATTCATTTTAATACTGTGGTATTTGTATTCACTCAAACTTGTTGTCGTTGCTAACTGCCTTTAAGTCGACTTTGACTTATGCCAATCCTGTGAATGAGACTTTTCCAAACACTCATCTTCAATTTTGCTCAGATCCTTTAGGTTCAGGCCCATGGCCTCATCTGGTGTGTAATCTTCCTCTCTTTCTACTACCTTCCACCTTTCCTAGCATTATTGCCTTTTCTAATGAGTTGTGCCTTCTCATGAAGTGTGACAGCCTCAATTTCATAACCTTGGCTTCCAGGGAGAGCACAGGCGTGATCTGTTCTAGGACCTATTTGTTTGTCCTTTTGGTCATCCACAGTATCCTTAGCACTCTTCACCAACACCACATCTCAAAATAGTTGATTTTCTTTCTATCATTTTTCTTCACTATCCAGCTCTCACATCTGTACATGGTGCTGGAGAATACCATGGTTTGGACCACACTTATTATAGAGCCTGTAGAAGTGCCAGGTGCTCCATCTGGTCAATTTTCATGCAATCAGTTTCAGTTGTTGAGGCCTGATGATGTGGACAAGGTGCTTGAAGCAGTTTGGTCCACCACATGTAAGCTTGACCCTTGCCTATCTTGGCTGATATAAGAGATATATTGACCAGGTGAGTCTACCAGGGTGGCCAATGCCTCACTATGCCAGAGGGAGATGCTTGTTGCCTTGAAGGAAACAATGGTGCTCCTGCTTTTGAAGAGGTTCTCCCTAGACTCAGAAATGTGAGAACTTCCAACATATTGCCAGAATCCCCTTTTTGGACAGGGTGCTTGAGCCTGCAATGTCTTGGCACCTTCAGACATTCTTGGAAGAAACTGACTATCTAAACTTGTTCTAGTCTGGTTTCAGGCCAGAACACAGCACTGGAATGGTCTTAGTAGCTCTGACAGGTGACCTGCTTTGAGTGAAAGATCCAGGGGCTGATGGTGGTGCTCCCCTTTTGATCTTTCTGGATCTCTCAGCAGCTTTTGATACCAACTATCATGGTATGTTACTGGGCCAGCTCCATTAGATAGGAGTGCCTGTTTTGCTGTAGTTTTGCTCCTTTTTGTGGTGCAAGTTTGAGAGTATCACTGGATGATTCCTGTAGTTCAGCCTCATGACCTGAATAATGGGAGCTTCCGTTATTCAAGAAATGGCTGCTCCGCGAATGCTTTGACAATGGGACAGAAGCAGGACGCCTCAATAACAATTTAGAAGCATGACTGGCTCTCACACCTCCACACTTCAGGAATGCTTCAGGAAAGTTTTACTGGCTTTTTAGCGATGGTAAGCAGCACCTCCATGTGATAATCTCCCTATTCTCTGCTGCCCTGCTCAGGTCCCACAAATTTATACCCGTGACACCCTTAACAGAGTCCATTGATCTAGCATGCTTCCTTCCTCTCTGTTCTTCATCCCTCCATCTTTGCTAGTATTATTGTCATTTCTAATGTGTCATGCCTTCTTATGATGTGACCAAAGTACAAGAACCTCCACTTTATTATCTTGGCTTCCAGGGAGATACCAGGATTGATCTGTTTTAGGACTCATTTGTTTGTCTGTTTAGCTGTCCATGGTATCCTCAGCACTCTTCTCTAGCACCAAATCTCAAATGAATGGATTTTCCTCTTACCCACTTTCCTCACTGTCTCGCATCTATACACGGTGATGGGAATACAATGGTTTGTATGATTCCAACTTTTGCAGTTATTTGTACAGTTTTAAATTTGTTATATTGGTTTTATTATTAAGCTGCCCAGAAATAAATGATCTTATAAACATACCGAATCTTATCAAATCAGTAGAATATCTATTTCCCAAAAGATGTCATAGCATTAATATGTTTTTAAAGCTTTTGTAGCCTGGGTCTAAGAACACTTCAGTAGCATAGTATTTTGTTTGACAGAAGTGATTTTAAGCCCTTAGATGATTATTGATCTAAAAGATTATTATTCTGTTCTTACTATGGTTCATATCCTCCATCTTCACCATTACTTCACCAGTAATTCTTTGCCATGTAGCGGGTAGATATTTGGAATACTGTAGATGTGTTGCTGTACTGTGATCCTGTGGGCTTATTTAAGTAGTGCTTTCTCTTTCATGTTGCTAATTACAGCTTTGGAGAATATTTGACAATGGATTTATTGGGCGTAGTAATTTTTACAACAGTCACCTCTTTGTGTAACTTTGTTGCCACTGCTGATACTAGATCTCTGTCTGGTCTAATTAGTAGTGTAATTAGTATGTTACCTGTAAGACTTGAAAGTGTTAGGCACACTTCAGGTTTGTATCCTGAGGAAGCACTAAAGTTCTCAGGCAGAAAACTCTAAATATCTCATAAAACTACAGAATTAGATAGGATGGAGTTATGATAGCTAAAGTGGCATCAAGGTGCTGTAATGGTATAGTGTAAGAGACATTAGTCAACATGCCTGCCATTTTAAAAAAAATCCTTTGACAAGAGTTCAGTAGTTTTACAGTCCTATGTATATTCATTGAAGCTTAGTCACAAGTCAAATGTACATGGGATTCTTCCTAAGCATTTTTGTAAAAGTGTTACTGTATTACATTGCCCATATTGTAGTGGAATCCAGGCAGGATTACTGTAATGTGATGTATGTGGGATTGTCTATAAAGACCCTTAAGGATCTTCAAGTGGTACAAAATATGACTGCTTGAATATGATATGCCATAGGTGGCTAAGCATGCATGCAATTGAAGTTGCACATTGCAAAGATGGTTTATAGATTAATTCTTAATTTTGATCTTGCCATTGTTTTATACTTTTTGAAACTGTTGTATAATGTTTGAAAGGGTTTGCTCGAAAAGGCAGCTTATAAATATTCTAAACAGTAAAGAATCACTTCAAAACCAATGGAACTCACTGATTTGTGTTTAGAGCCAATGCTAGATTATCTGCGTTCTGCAAAGGAGCGTTATTCAATCTTCTTATTTATGATTTTAGAGGGAGCAAAGATGAAACAAGAGATGGCATCTTGCAATGTGATAACATTCGTGGAAAAGGAGAAGAAACTCATATTGATGTTGAACTGGAGTCTGGTCTTGGTTATGAAGGTGATGGAGAAGAAGAAGATGAAACAAAAGATTTTGAGGAAGATAGTAATGAAGAGGAATATATATTTATTGAAGATGACTTGAACAATAACAAGATTGAATGTAAAACTGGTGTTCAGGAGTGGCCAGATGGTTCCAGCTATAAAGGAGAATTTGCGTTTGATCTAAAACTTGGATATGGAGAATTTGCTTGGGACAATGGGGAGGTAAACTGCTCTAATATTTAAAATACTGTACAATTTCACATTCCTGAGCATTGAGATTATTGTACTTACTTCTGAGTAAGCACACACAGATATGAACATTAACTTTGCTTGTTTCTTTACTATTCTCATAATCATCTCAGTTTATTTACTCAGAGGTAAATCCTGATGGTTTACTTTTGAGAAAATGTATGTAAGGTTTCAGCCTTTAAACAGCATTTGAAGAACATCTCAAAAGGGGGAGCTCTTACCTGTAGACAGGGCTGGTGGTTCAGATTTAGTGAGATCATCTCTTTGTTTTGAATTAACTCTGAATTGTTTTTTTAAAGTGTTTTGAATTTTATCTTGACTATAATCAAGATACAGTAATATCCTAAAGGTATCAGATCTGTCTGATCTTAGAAGCTAAGCAGACTACCTGGTTAGTACTTGGATGGGAGACTGCTAACCAAGTACTGTAGGCTATATTTCACAGGAAAGAACTAGCAAAACCATCTCATTCCAGTTTGTTGTTGTATGCCTTCAAGTTGTTTCTGAAGCTCTAAGGTGAATCTCTCATGGGGTTTTCTTGGCAAGATTCATTCAGTAGCAGTTTGTATTTGCCTTCCTCTGGGGCAGAGAGAATGTGTGACTTGCCCAAGATCACCCAGTGAGTTTTCATGGCTGAGGGGACCCTGGTCTCCAGAGTCAAACCATGGCAATATGATGGCTTTACATATTGATTTTGTAACCCTCAGGAATCTAATCTAATGATTTCACCAAATGTTGTGGGAGATTCCATATTCTCTCTCTCTCTTTTTTATTGAATAGTTTCACATATTAAATGTATAAATGCAATAAACACAAATAAACACAATAAACACCAGTTACAACACACAGGTTTGCTAACACCTGCTGCCTTTCACAGATTTGGTAATGCTTGCTGTGTAGCTTTTTAAAGAAAATCTCTAATACCAAATACTGTACAGCAGTTCTCTTCTTTTCCACTCATCATTCTGCATAAAAATGATAAAAAACATGTCTTTGCATACTTCATGAAAAAGATGGAAAATGCTAGAACATACCATGGTGAGGCATCCATGTTGTCTCCATTGTGGTCTCTCAGCAGAACTGAGAACTAAGGTGATTATCACACAGAGCCTTACCATTCTTGAAACATGGCTAAATAATTTGTAAAGCACATGGCTGTGAAAGCCAATTGTGCTTGCCTCCCGTGATTTAAATGTCATTGAGCTGTCATAACTTTCACGGAGCAACCATTCAACAACGGGAACTTTCATTGTTGGAGAAATGGCTGTTCTGAGAACACTTTGATGATGGGAGAGAAGCGGGATGCCTCAATGACAATTAAATCATGGGAGGCAAGTGCGAATATCTATCACACCTGCTTGCTTTGCGGATGATTTAGCCACGTTCCAGGGATGGTAAGGCCCCCATGTGATAATTGCATTACTCTTGGCTATTCCATATGACACCAGATTTTGAGAACAAGCTTACCAAAAAAGCATTCTTAGTATTAAGAATAGTCCCTAGAGTTCAGCTAGGTTATAGCCCTTCTTAGGGCTGTTTTCGATATATGCCTTCCTAGGTCTATCATGCTTTCTCCAAGCTGCTTGACAACTGCTGTATGCTGGGTGGAATGCAGCTGCAATGCTGAGAAGATACACTGGGAGAGTCATTCTTTCCCATGTGGACTCATCTACTTTCAAATAGCCAAATTGGTGTTTGGGCTTCTCCAACCCCATCTTTGTCTTCTTGCTGGTATGGAGAGGGATGCTGCTCTATCTGATCAGAAGAGCATATGGAAATGAGGATCATGGTGGCTCTCACCAATACACCTGGAAGAATTCCCTCCCCCCCCCCCCCCGCTGAATGGAGCATAATCTGCCCTTCACCATTCTAACAAGGGCAGCTCTTCACAGTCAGGAGTGTGTGTGTGTGTGTGTATGTGAGAGAGAGAGAGAGAGAAACAGAGACAGAGGGGAGGGGGAGAGAGAAAACATAAATGAATGTTCAATATGCCTGTGTGTTCCTATTCACAGCCTTCTGTGGCCACACACTGGCTTCTGGAGCCCAAATGCTCAGCTCATTTTGTAGGTGGCCCTCAGTGGCAAAAGGTTTCCCCATTCCTAAAGGATTCACCAAAATCTTCGATATTTCCAGAAATCGGTAGACCATATTTGTCAGGCTCATTTTAGTGGCTTGTTAGAAAAAAAACCCACTGTAAAAAGACTATGAGTTGTAAAAAAATCTCTGGCATTTTAGTGTCTATCTTAATATAATAACAAGCATTAGCAAACTGCCTTATGATGGGTCACACCAGGATTGGGAAAGCTCTCCAGATGCAGTTCTCATTCCTGACCTATAACTTCCACCACTGAGTATACTGGCTATGTCCTATGGAAGTTGCAGTTGAACCACATCTGGAGGGCCACGATTTGTCCTCCCTAGACCTAGTCCATTATTGTCTGTTCTGATTGGCCACAACTCTCCAGTGTTTTGTGGCTGAAGTTCTTCACATCACTTATTGCCTGATCCTTTTAGCTGGAGATGCTAAGAGTGGAACTGCAGGCTTTCTGCCTGCAGATCTTGTCCTCTGTTGCTGAGTTGTGGTTAGGGTCCTTTTTAAAAAATGTCATATTAATTATGCTATTTTGAAAGTAATATTTCCCTAGTCCTGGGTGTGGAGTACATTAGAAATATAACTGACGATAACTCTTGATGCTAATCCAAATATTTCCATCTTTACATTTAGAGCAAATGATTATTGCTGACTGCTCTGATGGCACCAATCTCTTTAACAGAGGAGAAAGAAAGACAGATAGAAGGATTGCTTAAATTCAGTTTTTCTGCAGCGGTTGAGTACATATAGAATTGTCAGTGTTGTTTTTTGGTGATGTGTAGTTAATACTGACAACATTTTGTGTCTGGTGGTAGAGCCATCCCTTTACCTGTCCCCAGCAGTAATGCTTTTGCACAGCTTTCTCTTGCAATCTTGCCTAGTTGCCATAGGTGAAAAGAATTATGGACATGAATGAATGGGCTGCACAGCAGGGAATGAGGGACTGTTGGAAAAGCACTTTTCCCCTCTTCTGTCAAACTACATAATGGGAATGTGAGAGGGATACGTCTCTCCTCCTTTAGCATATTTATTAAAAAACAAATTTGTTCTAGTATGCTAAGTGGATAATGGTTCCAGTGTCCAGTGATCCTCTGCAAGATATGTATTTGTTTATTTATTTAATATCCCACCTTTCTCAGTAGCCTGTGTTTTTGTGCTGAAAGTGGAGGAACAGGTCTGTAGCTTTCAAGGGGCTCATAACTTTTGTGAGTTTGTTTACAATACTGCTTTTCCTTGTAAAGGATTTGGGTCTAGATTGTCTTTATTGACAAGGATTATTTCAGTGTGATAGGAATGTGTGTGTGATAGTCATAAATGTGTAACGTAAGCAAACAATAATTTCGTATAGTCTATTTGTTCCTTTTGTAAAATAGATTATTTCAGTTTCCTTGTTTGTGCTCAACAATGTTTACTAGAACAGAATTTAATAAATATATCTCTATAATAAGGTATATTTGAGTTTATCCATTGTTTCTGATATGCAATGAAAGTAATTCACAGTAATCTAATATTAATGAAAATTTTCAAGATTGTAAATCCTGGCTTGAGCAAGGGTACTAGCTTTGTTTGAACTTTATCCTCCATATATTCCATTTTTATTAAATGTTATAATTCTCAATAAGTTTCTGTGCAGTCATTTCCCCTGGATGAAGCCGTGTGGAATAAGCTTACTGACTTGCAAATGAATGACTCTTCTGAAAATATTAGTTAAATCTGCTCTTCATTTCTTGCCACAAAATTCTCTGTGAGAGTTCTGTGGAATTGCACCTTGTTGTAACTTGTCACTGTACTTCACCTATTAAATTTCCCCGAGAATCCTCACTAATCTTTCTATTTTTTTGTTTGTTTGTGGAACAGCAAGCTGGGCCTAGAGATTGTCATACATAGGGGTGTCTGTCTGTACACATGGCTGATTTTTACTTTTGGCACCTCCATAAGATAATGCTCTGGAGGGTCACTGACTCTGCGGGATGGCTATGGTCAAGAATGATTGCTGCTGGAAGGGGCAAGCTAAAAACATCTTGACAGTCTGGATCCTAAACATATTTAGAAATCATAAAGATACCTTGGCCAGACCTTTTGGATAGGAATTGTAAAATGTGTCTGGGTATGAGAGAGAAAGGCAGAGAGGCTGTTTCTAACATTGACTGTTGTGATGGCTAAATCCAGGTTCAGATCTTGGGAAGTCTTTTTTATTTGCATCCTCCCTCCTCCCTTCAATTGGAATCATGATAGTTTAATATGATTCACAAATTAGATAAGCTATGGCTACAAACTACAGTTCAGCTCCAATTCAAAATTAACATCCTAATTTATACTATAATATGTAGATGAACATCATTTTAATGTACAGATTAGTTAACATTTCTCATGTAAGCCGCTTTGATAGCCTAAATGACTGAAAAGCGGGGTATAAATAAAAAGTATTATTATTATTATTATTATTATTATTATTTATGAATCATAACATTTCTTTGTGCATGTATATACTGGGAAGGCATGTTCTTTGATTTCCTATCCTGAGCTTAGGACTGGGGTGGCAGGAATATATAGATAGTTTAATAAAATATGAATGATAGTGAAAAAGGTGGTTAGAGAGAGCAGCTGTTCGCTCGTGATATCAGAACATCAATTGAAACTATTTTTCAGGATATTTAAGACTGACAAAAGCACATCCTTTCATAGTGCCTAATTAATTTATGTCATCTCCTGTTAAAATATTTCATAATGGCAGGACACTACCTCAGATGACCTCAAAAGGGACTATATTTATTCATGGAAGAGGACAGATCTAGCAGTGTCTTCAAATTATGATGGCTCTGTAGATAGTTCATAGAAGCATTACATTACAGTATTGGGAACAACAGCATAAGAACCACTTGTGACTTTTATGATGGCAGGTGTTTGGCTGCAGTGGGAAACAAATCACTGGCTTTCATGGATCTTTGGTTAGGCAAGATGTTTCTTTTGTTCTTATTGTTTGCATTGCCTCTATTCATCTCCTCACATAATATTCCAGAGGGTTGACATGTATTTTTGTTATTAGGTCAGGCATTTGGAATCTAGAGCCCTTGAGGTGATGTGATAAACAAATACTAATTTTTGGGATCTACCCTTCTGACAGCTGAAGCCTAAGCTTATATATTGAGAAGTAAATTTCACTGAGTTCAATGGGATTTACTTCTCAGTATGCATGTATGGGATTGTAAATTCAGACTATAATCTAGTGTCCATTTATTTGGGAGATTGCCCCATTAGAATGAACTTCCTTCTGTATATGGCACTGGACTGTGTGTCACATTAGGTTTCTCATTTCAAATAGCATATATGTCAGATGTAGGCAGCTGTGGGTCTCCAGATGTTCTTGCAGTACAACTGCAACTTTCTTAGACTATGCTGGCAAGGACTGATGGGAGCTACAATTCAACATCTGAAAAACCTCGTGCTTCCAATCTCTGGCCTGTACATATCCTTTTAGGTATTCTGTTGCTTTTGATTATATGTTTACATCAGTGATTCCTGAACTTTGGGCCTCCAAATGTTTTGGATGTCAACTCCCAGAAGCCCAAGCCAGCTTGGCAGCAGTCAAGAATTCTGGGGGCTGAAGTCTAAAACATCTGGAGGACCAGTTTGGGAACCCTGGTTTACATGTTGCTTCTTTATGCCATTAATTCTGCTTGGGAGTCTGCCTTACAATACTAAATAGAACTGTTGGTTATCTAGCATAGTTAGTTTGCACTATTGGCAGCTTTCTAGAATTGGAGGCCATCCCCCCCCCCCCCAGCCCCACTTTTCTATCCCTTGGTATTCCCTGATGTGTCTTATCCTAGTACTAAGAGATCTTGTATTCAGAGATTCCATGTCTGTATTTTGAAGTTATAGATTTCCAAAAACAGGCAAGCACAAGCTACGGCCCATGAGCTTTGCTGGAGATACTCGCCAATCATGCAGAACCTTTTCTGCAAAAGGGTTCTACTGTTTCTGTGAATGTTACTGTATGAATTATCTTGTCATTGGAGGTGTGGGACATGCAATTTATGGCACAATCCAGCCAATGTTAACTACTTTTATAACACAATTCTTATAAAAGCTTCTTAGAAGTAAGTTACTTTCAGGTAAATAAGATTTACTTCCAGGTGAACAGTACTGGAAACTCAGAAAGTGTTATTGGTTTAAGTGGGAGGTGAATCCATACAGAACTTTCCCTTACAGGAATCAGGCAAAAAATGTGTTTTAAATCCCCATAGATATGTGTGTAATTTTGGTGTGTTTACATTTAAACATTATTGTCTGCCTATTTTTACTTTCTCCTTTATTACAGAGATACATAGGGCAGTTTTATAAAGATCATCGTCATGGCAAAGGGGTTTACTTTTGGCCTGATGGTTCAAAATTTTCAGGATCATTTTATCTTAGTCGTAAAGAAGGCTATGGGACCATGGAATTTAATGATGGAAGAAGATTTCAGGTAATTAGAAGATGTTGACCATAGTGTTATCACCGAGTATATAAAATAAAGAAGTGCAGCAAATAATTACAGAATGCTTCTTTTGTTGAATTTTTCATATAAGTTTCAAAATTAGTACAGCTTTGTTTGCTTGGAATTGAAAAGTCAGTATACTTCTAATTGGATTGAACTATAGTTTGCCCTGAGAGTAATACTGAATTCTAAGCTACAATCAATTTGCACAGAATTTTGAAAAGGTCTGAAAAGTGTTGGTAATATCTGCTGCATATACATGGAGTCTTGTCCCTGTGATAAAAGCTGTTAATTATTTCACATAAAAAAGCAAGCTAAAACAGAGAGGTCGAGGTACATACAATGTCATATGTATACAACTTGGTAGTAGAAACATCAGCAGATGTAGGGTTTCCACCCCACTCTAGTTGCTAGAAACAGTATTCACCAGACTTTGTTCCTCATGTATAATTAATTTGTGGATCAAATTCTTATTTCCTTTTTCTGCTTCCTAGTTTAACTAATTAATGAACAACAATATGTTTACTATCATAATTTTACATCTGAGGAAGAACAGGAATACTTAAAACACGTTAATTGCATTGTTATGTAATACAAAATGTTTTAACATGAAAAGGTTGAACCACACTGAGCCTTGCTCTTGTGTGCCCCCCCCCCCGCCCGAAGACAGGAAGCTGCTGTTTCCATTTTAGATTGCAATTTGGCATGGCACTTAAATCTGGACAAACTGTGGTTAATTATTATGGTGGTTAATTGGAACAAGCCAGTTTTATAACCAATGGCTTTTTTCAATAGCCATTTGTTCATTTTTATTTATTCCTGTCTCTTGGACCCACCAGAGAAGCCAAAGGTGACTTTGAATTTGACGAACAGAACATGACACAAGTGCAACTAATATTAGATTTAATTTTCAGTTTCTACAACTTCTGTAGTGTTGTAGGTCCTATATGACATTACTCCTTTTGGGTTCAAGTACTACTATTCACAAAAATTCAGTGCTAATCATATATCCTGTTGGTAAATGAATGATTTAAGACAACAGGATCATATTGAACTATATCATGGTAAGGTGATAGCCTTGGTTTTGTAAGTTGATTTAAAGTTTGATATTCTGCTTTTCCCTCATACCTTCTGTTGTTCTTGATTTTTTTTCTTTTGAAGGGGCTTTATAAGGCTGATGAACGCTTTGGACCAGGAATTGAAACCTATCCAGATTATAGTCAAGATGTTGGCTTGTGGCATCGAAGTCATATAATTAAACTGTGTACGGAAATACCTAGCTATTTTACTCTTTCAGCTTTTCCTGAACTCAGCACATATTTTGATGCTGAGTCCAACAGAGAATATATTTCGGAGGATAGCAGTACAATGTGGGATCTGAATGAGGAAAAGGACCCATTTTTCTACAACTTCAAGCGTCTTCTCTTAAATGATGACAGCTACACTTTGCCTGAAAACATGTACATATACTCAATTGATGCAGAGCATCTTCCCCTTACTTGCTCCTTCCTGAAAGAGTTTGATTTCCAGTATTTTAAGAAAAGAAAATGCTTTGCTTATGAAAAGCGTTGGCCTGTAACCAATATAACTCCTTTTCTTATTAAGATGCAGAAACACACCTATAAATATAGGTAAGTGTTGATGTGTGGGATGGAATAGATGATTAAGTATAAATTTGATAGAGCTGCTTGTTTATTATTGCTCTTCATCTTTTCCGCCTGACAGTGTAGACTTCAGTGAGATTTTTTTAAAGCTTCCACCTTATGTGCCCATCTGTCCCTTCAACTGCTGCTGAATTACAAGGAAGTCCTATGTTTATAAAATGTGAGCCTTATGTAAATGTAAATGTCTGTACCAATTAATAGTTGTGTTTACTTTCTTACCTCCTTCATTGGCAGTGGTACTGCTGGTTGCACACTAAAAAAATAATTTTTTACAATCTTGTAAAGAAAATGGTTGCTAGTGGATTTAAAGTAGCCTGCTCTCTGCTCCTCTGGCCAGTTTTAGGAGGATGTCTTCTTTCCTTGAGTAGACCTACAACACTGGCTTGGGGAGGAGTATGGACAGAGAGACATGCAAGTGTAGATATTTGATCCATATGAAATCATTGTTGTTCCCTATAAAATCATCAGCTGCAACTGCCTGAGCGGTGTTTGAGGAAGAGAGGGAGAGACAAAGAGTTATGAATGAAGTGCCTAATCAATGCTCTGGATGTGTCAGTTTGGAGTGGAAATGGGAGCTTACCGGTACTTGCTTGAATGCTCTTCACATTAAAAACTTCCTATATACAAAAACTTGCCATATTGGAGAGAAAGATAGACTAAAAGCTCCTCCCTTTCAACTAGTCTTTGTGGCAGGGAGAATATTTTTGTATGGAAAGGTACTTAAAGTTTTTGATACTTCATCACCAGGAGAAAGGCGGGATACAAAGAAATAAAATAAATAAAATAGTAGTAGTAGTAGTAGTTATTATTATTATTATTATTATTATTTTCAAGTAAATAAAATGGGCTGGATCTAACTGGGCTGGCAAACAGAACTCCCTACAATAACTGGAAATGCTACACAGAGGCTCAAAAAACCCTGGTATCACACCTTTCTTTAATTGTATTTGTATCACTCCTTTCATTTGTATTTGTATCACACCTTTCTCCTGACATAGGGACTCAAAGTGGCTAGCAACAAATTTAAAACAGTACAGTCAACCCTCCTTATCCACAGATTTTTTTTATCCATGGATTCATACATGCAGTCCGAAGTAGTATACCTCAGAAATAGGTGTACCACTTTAGAAAGAGTTAGACCAGATGCAGAAAAAAACAGGTGAGGAACAAAAAAGAATTACATGTGGTTCCACCTGACACAAAAGTCTGAGGGAAATACTATGCATACTATATACCTTGAAGACACTAGATCCCCATCTGATCTTGAAAGCTAAACAGGGTCAGGCCTTGAATTGGCATACCAATTCAATATCAATAATACCAGGTCCCAAATAGTGTGCTGCTGAGGTGGTATTTCAGAGGACAGGCAATGGCCAACCACCTCTTGAGTATTCTTGGCCTAAGAAAATCCTGTGAAATTCATGGAGTCACCATAAGTTGATAGCTGATTTGAAGGCAGATGCACACAGCTATACATGTTTTACTGTCTCATGTTTTTGCTTACTTGCAGGCATTGTCAGAAAGACATAGACTGTGATGTTAATTTTGTTTTGGAAGGCCACAGGAGTGGTTTTGGAGTCAAAGGTCCTAAAGAGTGTGCCGCTGAGGAACTGATTGAGAAGTCAGCAGAAGGAGATTATAATAGAGTTTATGAGATTCTGAGGGACAACTTGGCCCACCCAGATGTAGCGGATGTACATGGATACACTGCCCTTGCTGCGGCTGCTGTAAGACTCTAAATCTTACTCTGGATTATGCTGCTTTAAGGCAAAATTGGTTGGATTTAATTTTCTTTTATCTACTGTGAAAGTTTTCATCTCTTTTTTAATGTAGTAGCTTGAAGGAACAGATGATAAATTTCCCATCAGCTGTTGTGAACATGAGCAGCACGTTAAGGACTAGTCTCCCACTGAGCAAGATGAAATCTTATCTTTTGGGTACATCCGTTTTGCAAAGATAAAATCCACACCTTCATGCTTTCTGCAAACTGAGGTTGAAAAACAATGCTAGCATTTAGGAAAAAAGTATTTTCATTTACACAGTTTTCTTATGCAGATGAATTACAAAGATGACATCATCAACCTTCTTCTTGATAGTGGAGCTGATGTGAATAAATGCAGTGATGAAGGATTATCAGCATTGTCAATGTGCATTATGCATTATTTCCCAGCACAATCATTTAAATCCAATATTGCTGAAAGGAGCCCTGGTCGAAGAGAGGTCAGTCCTTCATAAATCTGTAAGTTTGAAAATACAGTTCCATGAAATACCTGATTAGTTTTATTTTTAAGCAGTTGCATCAAATCCTATGTAGTAGAATCCAGAGTCACCCTTTCATGAACAGAAAGGCTTTGATCATTGAAGGTATCTCCTCCATTTTTGAGGATATTCTCATCATCACTTCCAGCTCCAAAGGCCACCTTATTCACGAGGGTTTTCTGACCCTCTGTGTAGCATTTCTGGGGAGCTGGTAAAGTTGTTGTAGGGAGGAGGGGGCAGAGAAGTTTCTGTTTGCCAGCCCAGTTAGATCCAGCCCATTTTATTTACTTGAAATAATAATAATAATAATAATAATCATCATCATCATCATCATCATAACAACAACAACAACAACTATTTTATTTATTTGTATCCTGCCTTTCTCCTGATTTAGGAACTCAAAGTGGCTAGTAACAAATTTAAAACAGTACCATACAAGTTAAAAACAACACAGAAACATTAAAATGTAGATATGTGAAAGTTTTTAAAAACCACTCAACAATTTAAAAAGTTCAAAACATTAAGTGTTTAAAATATTAAAATGTATTGAAAACTATATACAAACTTTGACATCTGAATTGTGCAGCTTTAAAAAAGCCCATTCTGCATCAATTTGAAATAGCCCAATAGTGCAAAAATGTTTTACCTGCACTCCTGGTTGCTGCTGAAACCTGGTCCAGGCTCAGAGTTGAATCCAGGAGTACCCGCAAACTGCAAACCTGTGTTTTCAAGATTAGTATGACTGATTTAACACAGGCTAAATTCCTATTCCAGATCAGTCATGATTCTATTATTCTTTCAGCTGGCAAGAAGTACCTCTGTCTTGGTTCAGTTAAGCCTCATCTAGCCTATTACAGCGGCCAGGCACCAGTTTAACACATGAACAGCTTCCTTGGAATTAGGTGGGAAGGAGAAAAACCGAGGGGTATCATCAGTATACTGGTGATACCTGACTCCAAAACTCTGGAACCTTCTCCCATTGGTTTCATGTAGATGTTAAACCCAGGCCTGAAACCAGATTGGCATGGTTCTCAATAATCTTTCTCATCCAGGAGGCAGTAGCATCACTAGGGGGCTGTGGGGGAGTGTGGGCCACCTGGGTTTGAACACTGAAGGGGGGTGACACCTGGTGAGCACTTCCCATCTCCCTGCTGTGCACCCCGACACGTGGTAGATAGGGAGAGGGCCCAGCTCCCCCCGTTCCTGCCCCATGCATGAGTAAAGTGACACGGGACAGGGAGTTGGGAGTGGGCCTTTTTGGCTCTGTCCCCAAAGCCCCACCCCAAAGCCCTGCCTCCCCCACACACTTGGTGACACCCTGGTGTGGGATGTGGCTGCTACAAGCTCCCAAAAATGGCAGCTTGGAGACTGGCCTATAGTTACCTAGTACAGTAGGATCCAGGGGATTCAGGGAAGTGTTTTTCAGAAGAGGTCTTAACCACAGCCTCTCTCTGTTGTATGTTGGGACAGTGTCTTACTGTAAAAAGATAGTAATCACTTCCCTTGCCTACTGAGCAAGTCCTCCTCTGGCCTGTTTAATTAGCCAGGAAGGGCAAGGGTCTAGGACACATGTGGTGGCTCTTGCCTCTCCACGGATCCTGACTACATTCTCAGGCTGCACAAACTGAAAAGTATCCATCAGCACTGGACAAGAAGGAGTCACAGTTATATCACAGTTATATCCATTGGAGCTGTATCAACTGTTATGTCTAAGTGAGAATAAATCTGAGTGATTTTATCTGTGAAAAGGTGGGCAGAGATTAGAAGTTGCTTCCAAATTTGAATGAAGGCATCAGCCTACAGTAGCTGGGAAATAATAGAAAGATGATAAAATTGCCCTTGTCCTTCTCTTCCACAGTACACTTTGCATTTAAAGTAAAATATGTTTTAAATTATTCTGAAATGGCAGTGTGCTTGGGCCTGTGAAACCATAAAAGTGGATGCAGGGGGCTTGTATGTGGTTAACTGGGTGCAGTTTTTCTTCCCCTGCTCTAAAGTGATAGATTCCTTGAGAGTCTGTTTTAAGTTTTTATAATATAGTGCAGCCAGCACATTAACACTCAGGAGGAATTTTATTTGTGGTCGAAAAGGTTCATATTATTACATTGGACCCTTCAAATCCATGGGGGCTCCATTCTGCCTCCCTCCCCATGGATACAAAAAAATAAAAAATAAATAAAAAATGCAGATCTGCAAAATTGCGGATTTGGAGCCTGAAGTTCCCGAAGGACCACTGTGTATACGTGGCTCCTGTTCTCTGGTGTACACATCGGAGCAAACTAATTTACCTTTTTATGAAAACTGAGTACCAATCATTGCCACTTAGGGCTGTTGAATATCTTTGTCTCTTACTAGTAGTTGTCCATAATCCAGTGAGGAGTATGATACAGTCATAAGATATAATTACATTGTTTAAGATTGTTAGATCTGGGTTTGTTCAGTACATAGAAAGGAGACTACTTGGGAACCCTATGTACCTTCAGTCAAAGAAGTAGTAGTAAGTGAGATAATAATTAGATTAAATAAATGAAGAAGCAAAATGCAACACTTTTGAGTAAATTGTCAAAAAAAGTAGCCATGTGAATTTTTAATTATTTTCCATGACAACTCAATAGTATTGATATGAATATATATGTACAGGATCCAGATAATTAAATGATTTATAACATGACAAGGTGATGCCTTTTTGGAAGGACTTCTTCTTCTTCTTCTTCTTCTTCTTCTTCTTCTTCTTCTTCTTCTTCTTCTTCTTCTTCTTGCAAATTGCTGCATGTTGGTTTTGTTTTACATAGGGAACAGACACCTCAGAGGAAATGTCTACAGGATCTCCTCCATTATCCCACTCAGAGGCTACTCAGCCATCTGCAGACAGCACCGAAATAAGATTATCTTCGACTGCCACCCCTGTATCACCAGCAGTAGCTTTATCTCCTGAAAAGGCAGAATGTAGCACAGATATTGAGGCAAGGTCTTCAGAGGAAACATTCTGTACTGGTGGTGGAAAGAGCTCTGAAACAATCTGTGGTATTTACAACTACAAGATTAAGGTTACTGCAGATGTCATGCAGCGTGGTGCAGTTGCACTTAGTCAACATATGTTAAAAATATCTGGCTTCTCTGACAGTGGGGAGATTGTTCAGCATGAAGGCACTCTGAGAAGAATGGCAGCGTCAATAACAGAGTAAGTGGCTCTTAGCAACAGGCTGCTTAAATTCCCTCATCTGCTCATTTGTTGTTGTTTTTAACCACTCATGTCAATTTCGACCCATGTGGATAAGACATCTCCAAGATTCCCTGTCCTCAACTGCTCTGCTCAGTTCCTGCAAATTCATATCCATGACCTCCTTAGTAGAGTCCATCCATCTAGTATGCAGCCTTCTTCTCTTTCTGCTTCTCTGCACCTTTTCTAGCTTTGTTTTTTTCCAGTGAGCCACGCCTTCTCATAATGTGTCCAAAGTACATCAGTCTTAGTTTAATCATTTTGCTTCCAGGGAAATTTCTGGCTTGATCTGCTCTAGGACCCAATTGTTTGTCTTTTTGGCTGTCCACAAAATTCTCAGCATTCTTCTCCAGCACCACATTTCAAATGAATTGATTTTCTTCCTATCTTCTTTCTTAATTGTCCACCCCTCACACCCACATATGGTAATAGGGAATCATAGAATCACAGAGTTGGAAGAGACCACAAGGGCCATCCAGTCCAACTCCAATCAAAGCATCCCTGACAGATGGCCATCCAGCCTCTGCTTAAAGACCTGTAAGGAAGGAGACTCCACCACCCTCTGAGGGAGTGTGTTCCACTGTCAAACAGCCCTTAATGTCAGGACGTTCCTCCTAATGTTGAGGTGGAATCTCCTTTCCTGCAGTTTGCATCCATTCTTCCGCGTTCTAATCTCTGGAGCAGCAGAAAACAAGCTTGCTCCCTCTTCAATATGACACCCCTTCAAATACTTAAAGAGGGCTATCATATCACCTCTTAACCTTCTCTTCTCCAGGCTAAACATCCCCAGCTCCCTAAGTCACTCCTCATAGGGCACAGTTTTGCAGACCCTTCACCATCTTAGTTGCTCTCCTTTGGGCACGCTCCAGTTTCTCCACATCCTTTTTGAATTGTGGTGCCCAGAATTGGACACAGTATTCCAGGTGGGGCCTGAACAAGTAGAGTAGACTGGCACGATTACTTCCCTTGATCTAGATGCTATACTTCTATTGATGCAGCCTAGAATGGCATTGGCCTTTTTAGCTGCCGCATCACACTGTTGACTCATGTTCAACTTATGGTCTGCTTGGACTCCTAGATTTCTTTCACACGTAATTTCATTTATCCAGATTTCCCCCATCCTATATCTGTGCATTTCATTTTTCTATCCTAAGTACAGAACCTTACATTTCTCCGTGTTGAATTTCATTTTGTTAGCTTTGGCCCAGCTTTCTAGTCTATTCAGGTCATTTTGAATTTTGATCCTGTCCTCTGGGGTATTAGCTACTCCTCCTAGTTTAGTGTCATCTGCAAATTTGATTAATATGCTCTCAATTCTGTTATCCAAGTCATTGATAAAGATGTTGAATAGCACTGGGCCAAGGGCAGATCCATGTGAGACCCCACTTGTCACTTCTCTCTAGGATGAAAATGAACCATTGCTGATCACCCTTTGGGCTTGGCCGGTCAACCAATTACAAATCCATTTAACAGTTGCCTTGTCTAGCCCACATTCTACAAGCTTGTTTGCAAGAATGTCATGTGGAACTTTGTCAAAGGCCTTAATGAAATCAAGATATACTATATCCACAGCATTCCCTTCATCTACCAAGTTGGTAATTTTATATATATAAAAAAAAGAGATCAGGTTTGTCTGGCATGACTTGTTTCTCTGAAACCCATGTTGACTTTTTGTGATTATGGCATTGCCTTCTATATGTTCACAGACTCCTCGTTTAATGATCTGCTCTAGTATCTTTCCTGGAATTGATGTCAGACTAACTGGATGATAATTGTTGGGATCCTCTTTTTTCCCCTTTTTGAAGATGGGGACAACCTTTGCCCTCCTCCAGTCTGCTGGGACTTCTCCTGTTCTCCAGGAGTTCTCAAAGATTATTGCCAATGGTTCCAATATTACATTTGCCAGTTCTTTTAGTACCCTTGGATGTAGTTCATCTGGTCCTGGAGACTTATATTCATTTAGATTAACCAGGTATTCCTGTACTATCTCTTTACTTATTCTGTACTGAAATTCCCCTATTCTGTCCTCTGCTCCATTATTTTCAGCTTGAGCACCCTTTGCCTTTTCTGAGAAGACTGAAGCAAAGAAGGTGTTGAGTAATGCTGCCTTTTCTCTGTCCCCTGTTAGCATTTTGCCATCTTCTGCATGCAGTTGCTCTACCGTTTCCTTCTTCTTCGTTTTGCTGTGTACATACCCAAAAAGCCCTTTTTATTGTTCTTAACCTCTCTAGCAAGCCTGAGTTCATTCTGCGCTTTAGCTTTTCTGACTTTACCCCTACAAGTGCTTGCTATTCGTTTTAATTCTGCTTTGCTGAATACAGTGATTTGTATGATTCTAACTTTTGTGCTGAGTTGTATATCTTTGTATTTCAGAATCTTTTGTAATTATTTCATAGCCACTCTTAATTTTCTTCTGATGTTTTAGCTGCAGTCCCCATTCCTATAAATGTTTGTTCTCAGGTATGAGAATTTCTTTCTTCATTGTCTAGTCTGAATTTGTGTAGATTCTCCATGGCCATTATTTTTGTTTTCCTTATATTAAGCTTGCCTTTACATGTTCTTCCTTGATCTTCCTTAGTGTTGTGCGGTTGTCTGCTAATATCATGGTATCATCTGTGTATCTTAGATTGTTGATATTCCTTCTTTCTCTTTTCATTGCTCCTTCTTTTTTGTTCAAGCCTGCTTTTCTTACAATATGTTCTGCATATAGGTTGAATAGGTAGGGTGATAAGATGGAGCCTTGTCTGACCCCTTTTCCATCTGGGAACCATTCTGTTTCTGTGTGTTCTTTTCTGACAGTAGCCTCTTGTCCTGAGTACAGGTTTCTCACCAAGACTATCAGGTATGTTGGAACTCCCATGTCTTTAAGGGCATTATCCACTCATGGACAACTGTAATTGCTTCTCATTTCAGCTCAGTTGTGGAGGCCTACTTTGTCTGATTGTGGCATCTTATTTGAAATACCTTATATGATATTCCCCCTGCTTTTGAGGAAGTATATAGCTTTTGTTTATTTGGTGTTTATAAGAACCATGCTATGAGTTCACTGTGTCGTTCCCAGCTGTGAGTCTGGCTGTGTCCTTTCTTATCAGTTGTTGTGTGTTCACTGACATGAAGCCAAGGCACATACTCTAGCATATTATTTTAATATTACTATGCCTTTTCCACAAACACAGTTTTTACATATAGGGTGCGAGGAGGCAAAATCATTGACAGAATTCCCATTATTTCACACATAGTTTTTAATACTGTGGTTATCTTGAAGTTGGATATGAAGCTCAGAGCAGGCCAAAATAATGGTTGCTGGCTGGTCAAGAGGATTTTTGAAGGTGGATTAAAAGAGCTGCTATATCTACCAATATCCACTTATATCAGTCTTGTATAGAGTGCTTGTAATATGCACATGCAGTAGAAGCAAACTGCAGTATGTGTAGAGCCCTTTACTTACACTTATTGATATCCCCTGCTGAGTGAAAGAAAAATTTGGGTGCTTTCTTTTCTTCTCTCTCATTCTGACAAATATGGTAGTCACTGGAAGGGAAAAGGAATACTTAGTGTTTCATCCCATTCACTGTGGATGGGCATTGATGAATAATAATAATAATAATAATAATAATATCTAGACACAGTTGCAAATTTTTTTTATTCCTTTACTGATCTGTATCTCTCTATATAATTTAAAAACCACTTTGGATATATAGTGTTTCAAGCAAGTCTCAAGTTAAAAACACATGTATGAAAGTTGAAGGTGATGGTATCTGTGTGTGTGTGTGTGTTGAAGACTGTTATGCTGTGCTAGTTTCTGAATGTATTAGCATTTAAAATACCTTAGCCAGATTTGATCAAGGCCTTTCAAATTGATGGGAGGCTGGGTGAGAGACAACAGATTACAGTCATTATATGATTGTATGATATGTATGATTTGTAGAACAGTATTACAGTTCTGGGTGAGGTTTTGAAAGCCATCTCCATGAATTTCAGGTCTCCCATTCTAGCCAAAAATTGTTCCATAGTTCTCACTGCTGTCATCATTTTGTTTGAGTTTTTCTTCTGTTTTTATACAGAGTGTGATACAGATCCTAAATTCAATTGCTAATACAACTAGAGTAGACCTTACATACATAAGCATTGACTTGCCTTGTTCCCATTAATTTAATAGGTCTTCTTTAGTTGAGATTTGCTGGATTAAGCACAGAAGTATTGTTCAAGCATAGCATTATTGGCCATGAAAGATATAAATGACACTTTTGTCACACATGACATGGAGGCTAGAGTCCGTACCATCCCGGAGAGCTGAAAATCATCCTAGCTTTCAGGTTTAGAAGATGAATTATTTACAGAACTGTGGAATGACCATTTTTCCTTCTAGATCTAGAATTAGAAACACTGATCTTCTACAAGTTTACAACAGTTGATAGGGCTCTGTTTTCTAATGGTTTTTAGACAGAAAAAGAGACTGGCTACAATCAAATGGCTCCTGAAGAGAGGTGCAGATCCTAATATGTGCAGCGTCCCGATGTATGCCCTTTTCTTTGCTGTTAAAGCTGCAGATGCAAGCATAGTGAAACTACTCCTAGAAGCTGGAGCAAGGACTGATATACGTCTGCCAACAAGAGTAAGGATATCTTGTTAAAGTGAAAATTCTTACTTTTTTTTTTTAAATTAGTTTTTAGAATTTCAGCTGATGTGAATATGTTGTTATGAATATTTGTGCACAACCTATGGCTACCTGCTCAAACATAATCCACCAGTCAGGGCTGGATTAACTATTAAGCAAAATAAGCATGTGCTTAGGGCATCAAAGAAAGGGGGGCGGGCACCATAGAAATTTTCCATTGCTGGCTTTACCATGGAACATATGGTTAGAAACGGCAAAAGGTGCAGCTGAACCAGTTTCCACACACACACACAAAAAGTTTGCAAAATAAATGAACATATACATACATATACCAATAATAATAATAATAATAATAATGATTAAAACAACAATAATAGAAGTTAATGATGTAGATTAATTTTGGGAATTGCTCAGATGAGCATTCATTTGATTGCTTGAAATATATTTAAAAATCCCAACAGAACAACTATGCAATAAGGTAGGCTGGGTGCCGTATCTCTACTAAGTATAGAAGCAGATGTGTTGTGTAAAAAAGTTTTGAGGATCTGATCAAGTACTTTGCAATTGGAAAAAGTAGGATGAAACATTTCAAATTAAAGTGGAAATAACTTCTCTGAATAAATCTTACAAAACAAAAACAAAAACAAACCCATGCTAGGTTCACCCTAGGGTTGCCATAAATAAGAAATGATTAGAAAGTGCACAACAACTACATTATAAAAATATTTTAAAAATTCACTTTACTGTAGCTTTTGGTTGATTTTGAAAAATAAAATATTATTGTTTATATTTTGAATTAGATATATATGGAGGCACGAAAATATTTTAAGTGCATCTTAATCTTGCCATGCCACCAGCTGTGGATGATGGTGTGCCAGGAACCTGCCCTTTGTTTTCTTTTTCCTTTTTCCTGCTGTGTGAGACATATAATAAAACCGAGAGTCCCTGATGGGTTGATGAGTTTTGTGTTGTACTGTTGTAGTGAAAAACTTCCTGAATTTTGGGTTCCCAAAGTGGGTTTATCAGTGGAACACTTGAACTGATCCATTAAAGGAGGGTTTTTTTTTAAAAAAAATAACAGCCCACATCTGTGATGTAAATGTGTAAAACAAACATTTCTTTTTTAAAAAAGAAGAAATACTTTATAAATCATTGTTTCTCTAAATTTATGCTCCAAACCTAGAGGCATACCTTACTATAGGGTATTTGCAAACCCATTAGCCTATGATACCCTACACTGATAAAACCTACCCACTCCAGTCAGTTCTGTTCCCATTGAAATCACTTAATTGGTTTAGCAACACAGAAATCATTGTGATAAATCCAAAAAGCTGTATTTTTGTGAATACACTGTGGATGATTTCTGAGTTAACATGTGGGATTGTGCTGTTGGATTGTTTTCTGTTCTGTAATTGGTTATAAACATGTTCACCTTCTCCAAGTGTAAAAGGGAGATGTAAGAAGAGTTTAATGGCAGTAGGAAAATTAATATATAAATAGTTGATTAACATCCTGCCTTTCTCCTTATAAATAATCGAAGGCAGTTTATAAATATAAAAATAGTGCACAATAAAAAATACACATGCAAGTTAAAAAACAATTAAATGACAATTCAGCTAAAAACACAAGGTTAAACAATGTAATACATAATTAAAACATAGTAAATGATAAAACAGATTAAAAAGATAAAAAGATCAACCTATTAAAAGCTCTTATAAGTCAAAGACTTGCTTGAATAAAAAGGTCTTTGCCTGCTGATGAACAGAAAGGAGAGAACCTCCTATAGGAGGGAATTCCATAACCGGGGAGCAGTCACTGAGAAGGTTCTCTCCTGAGCCCTCACCAAGCCTGTGATGGTGGTGGGCTGAGACAAAGAAATAGAAATGATGAATAGAAATAGAAATGTAGGGACTGTGCTTACAGTATGTAATGGAATTGATCTGTATTTTCAGTATCTCTTGATTTTGAAGTATGGGTGCTATGGTGATGTGGTTATCCTGATGTCGCTTTCTTGACTTTCATTAATATGGCAGAGGATATTTGTGTGTTTACCTGTAATGTTTTGAGGGTAAACCATCCCAAGGCAGTAAACAACAAAGCTTAAAACCACAGCGTGTGATAAAACAATCCAGATTAAAATGAGGCATTACTTTACATAGGATGGCCCTAGTAATCTTAGTTTTAGACCAAGGTAAGGTCTAAAACTAAAGTCTTTAGGGCCACAGGAAGGGCTGTGGTGATTGATCCTGGTGAAAATCAGGTGGAACAGAGTTTCATGTATTCCCTGCAAGAGGATCAGACTAAAGGCATGGATATGCTGCTTTGACATAGATTTGAAGGGACAGAAATAATTCTTTAGTTACCCATCTTGCCTGGATTAACTACAGTTTATCACAATGCTTATTTTCTCTAAATATATGCTATTTCAACTTAATTTTATTTAATTTTAATCATTAGTAGCTGAAATGCTACATAAATACAAAGTTAAAAGCTGGAATATCTCATTTCTGTAATATAATAGGAGACCCTAATAGGGAAATGTTTATGTGACTTATGAATTTGACATTGGAGGGCTAATTCAGTTTTTGCTTTTCAGCTTGGAGGTGTAACTCCTCTTCATATTGCTGCTGCCCTTCCTACTGATGGAGGGGTTGAAATAACAGAGCTGCTACTTCATTCGGCTACAGATCCAGATGTCAGAGCAGAAGATGAAAATGATGTATATAAGGTGGACAGGTGTTTCAACAAGGTATGTCTAATTCCTTTGCAATCATCTCTAGAAGAGAGGAATTGAACAATGAATCCACCTGTTCTGACTGATGTGATGTGTAAAAGGATTACATTGTAACACAGTAATTATATTGCTTATCTTGATACAGTGTTTCTAGAAATGACCATCACAGAACATGGAGTGATATCAGTATCTCTTTAAAAGTGTGTAGTTGTGAACTCACATTGTGTGTTTTGTTACTCTAAGTCTTACTGTTTGTAGTTTCCCTCTGTGAACTGTTCTGCTGTCTTAGGTAGGCAGGTGGTAGTCTTGACCATCACTGCTAGTTAGAGTAGGCAGGAAGATTGGGTTAAATTAATAGTATGAGGCAACCTCATATGGTTATGTGCAACACCTGCATGGAGTCCTGAAAGTAGCAGGCAATGTTTACTTTATTTACAGAATAGGAAGGCAATGCAGATTTCTAAAAGAAGCCATGAAGTTCTTGTTACAAGATTTACACAATCCCTAAGGGATAAATTCTGCATCACTAGGGAGACAGAGTGTATGTTTCTCCAAGATGTCTGCAATATCTGATTGCCTTATCCATCTCTACCTGTAGAATGAGCTTTCAGAAGCACCATCTATGATGAAAATGTTTAATGAAACTGGGCCACCCAAACCCTATTACAGAGAATGTACCATTATCCCTGAGGAAGGTGGGAGAACTCCTCTTCATATTGCTTGTGAGAGGAAGGATAATTTTAAGGTGAGTGGTAACTGTGAGAATCTTCCTTTTTGCAAACTGGATTCTTTTTTTTTTCCTTTTAAAAAAGCTTTTGACATCTCTACCCTTTTGAATTACATTTTACCTTGCTAAGAAATTATGTTTTCAGTGTGAGAATCATACCTGAAAGTTCTTCCACCTTACTTACAGATGGATATGCAAAGCTGAGTTTTAGAAGTTTGACGAATATCAGTCATATGATAATAGAGGCCATCCTGACCATACTAAATCTAATGCTCAATATATTTAGAGGTCTTTGATGAGTTTCAGTCTATTGGCTATCTAAATTCATTGCTCAAGTCTGAACACTGGATTTCCAGACTGTTCTTTTTATTTACATTTTGAAAAATATTTTAAGGACTGTAACTGAATGTATCATTAAACACATTTTCTGTCATTTTACTGATGGCAAGGTATGGGAAAAAAGCAAAGCTCTTTGCCAAGTGTTAAAACAAGCTGTGTAAATCTCACAGAAGTGGAAGAAAAGATACCAGCAACAGTGTCCTCCCCGCTTTCTCCCAACACAATTTGCAGTAATGAAATGAAGCACTGCAGACAGAAAAAGCAGTACAATACAGTCTTGCAATTGGATGTGAATTTTGTATCCAATTCCACACAATTGTGTTCAATATCAAAAGCCTTATCTTTTTATTGAGACAAATTGCTGAGAACATTAAAGAACTGATAGTTGTTTCATGCTGTAAGTGCTGATCCTAAACTTCACTTACTTGAAGAATTGACAACGCAAGTACAGTGAATAGGTTCTTGCCATATTGCAAAGAACACAGTTTAGCCCTTTCAAAATTTAAAGGAATATCTTGAATGTACAGTAAAGTGTTCCATAATAATAATTTTTATTTCTAGCCCGCCCCACTGAATGAGCAATCGGGGCAGGTTACAGAAGAGAGTTAAAACAACAGCAGTTAAAACATCTGATCCCATCCCTGCCTCCCCCCCAAGAAAGGATTAAATCAAACAACAAGTTAAAACATAGCATACTGTAAACAATATCAACAGTATCAACAGAGAGTCCTTGAGCTGTGTGGGTGGGCAGAGGCTGGAATCTCTACGACCAAAATTTGGAGCCGAGAGGTGTCAAAGATTTTCTGGGAACGCCTGCTGGAAGAGATGCATCTTTAGGGCTTTTTTGAAGCCATCGATGGATGGAATAAGACGCATCTCATCCAGGAGGTCATTTCATAGCATAGGGATGACCGCTGAAAAGGCCTTCTGGGAGGTCTGCACCAACCTGGTTTTCATAGGCTGTAGCAGATTCCTCCCAGAGGATCGCAGTGTGCGGTGGAGTTCATACGGGAAGAGGCGGTCCTTAAGATAGGATGGACCCAAGCCATGTAGGGCTTTATAGGGTAAGACCAACACCTTGTACTGCACCTGGAAACTGATCGGCAGCCAGTGGAGAGACTTAAGCACAGGTGCCATATGGTCTCTCCTAGGTGTACCAGTAATAAGTCTGGCTGCCATGTTCTGAACCAGTTGTAGTTTCTGAGTTAAGCACAAGGGTAGCCCCATGTAGAGCGCATTACAGTAGTTCAAACATGAGGTTACCTGCGTATGTATCACAGTTTCCAGATCCCTCATGTCCAGGAAAGGGCACAGCTGGTGTATCAGCCAAAGCTGATAACAGGCACTTCTAACCGTTGCATTTACCTGACTAGTCATGTGGAGTGACGGGTCAAGAAGTATCCCCAGACTGCGAACAGGGTCCTTCGCGGAGAGTGTGACTCCATCGAGGACTGGAGTTTGTATTCCCAAACCCGGTTTCGGACCTGTAACTGTGAGTACCTCCATTTTGTCTGGATTGAGTTTCAATTTGTTTTCCCTCATCCAATCCATTACTGCCACAAGAGATTGAGAGGAGAGACGCTATCTCAGGTCTGAGCAGATGATCTTGTCGCATCTGAGTGTCATCAACGTACTGAAGATACTGAGCTCCATGATCTCACCAAGCAGCTTCATATAAATATTAAACAGCATCGGGGACAGGATGGCGCCTTGAGGGACACCACAATTAAGCTTGATCTTTGAAGAGCAACTGTCCCCGAGCCTCAGCCTTTAGGATCTGCCAGAGAGAAAGGACCGGAACCACCGAAGTGCGGTGCCACCAATCCCCAGCTCTTTCAGCCAATCCATAAGGATGAATGGTCTATGGTGTCAAAGGCCGCGGAGAGATTCAGGAGCACCAGCAGGGTCACACTACCCCTGTCAATGCTCAAGCGGAAGTCGTCTGTCAGAGCAATCATGGCAGTCTCAACTCCATATCCTGCCCTGAAGCCGGTTTGAAATGGATCTAGATAATCGGTTTCATCCAAGACAGCTTGGAGTTGGGAGGTGACAGCTCTCTCAATCACCTTGCTGAGAAAAGGCAGCAAGGACACTGGTCTGTAGTTGCTCCTTTCCAGGGGATCAAGAGAAGGTTTCTTCAGGAGAGGCTTAACAGCCGCCTCCTTCAGGCATGATGGAACAATACTTTCCCTGAAGGATGCATTGATCACCTCCCAAAGGAATGTTCTCAATGTGTCCCCTCCCTGGACGACCAGCCAAGATGGACATGGATTGAGGGAGCAAGTAGTCTTTCTACTACTACCAAGCAGCTTGTCCACGTCTTCGGTACTTACCGATTGAAACTCATCCAGTAAACTGACAGCAACGGAATGGCTGGACGCCTCACTTATGGACTCTGAACAAATATTGGTGTCCAAGTTGGCTCTGATCCGAGAGATTTTATCTACAAAGTGGGTGTTAAACACCTCGCAGTGACCTTTATTACTGTATAATCAGTCACATATGTAATCACATAATATGTGTATTTGTTTCTCATTATATTATGAGAAATCCAGAAGTTTGCAGTCAAGAATTAGAACAATATTTTGTTTTTAAGTTCTGATAAGGCAATTTTGTGCCATGCAGGGATCATCTTATTTTAGCTTTTGCTAAAAAAATAAAAGCTGTGCTCCTACTGTGTCACTTATGCTACTGCTGAAGGTTGTTGTTTGTAACAAGCACCTACAGGTGTTGCCTGTCAGACTCATTTTGGGAAATGCTTGTTTTTATAAAATATTTCATTAGTTCTTTGAAAGCTGCTTATTTCTCTCATCACTAGTGCGTTTCCCCTGAGTTTACTTTTGTCAACAAGGATGAGTATTAGGGTTGCCAGCTCCACCTCCTTCACACATGCACACTCATTTTCACATACACATGCATCAGCCACTAGAAGGATCCTTCCACTTATTACTTAGGGATGTGTCATTATGCTTTTGGCAGTGACTTAGAGTTATGGCAAGTCAAGCAGTGAAGTACCAGTGGAGTAATGTAACATTTTGACCACTAGAGGCCCACAGCATTCTATGAAATTGAAAAGCATCATCCTTTTTCCAGACTGGGAAGTCTTGAGTGATAGTTTATGCAAAAGTTCAACATTAACATTAACAGCAACCAACATTTATTCTCAATTTATTCTGTGGAGAGAGTGAACAGCTATGCATCCAGTGCAAAAATAACTTGCTTAAAGATTCTTAACCAGCCAAATGCAGATGTAATATTCTATAAAACTATAGAGTCAATCCAGAAATATTCAGGGACTGCCTGTTGTTTAAGAACACCTTAGACAACAAAGTGGGAAAAATAGAGCCCCCCCCCCCCCCGCATCCCCTCATCTCAACTTGGGGATGCTGTTGCCATTCTTGTCATTTTGTAGACTCCCCATATATTTTAGATCCTTAGAGGCTTTCCTACATACTATAAGGGCCTTCCTCTCATGTAAGAACTGATTGCACTTTGTGCTCTGGTCATTTTCTGTTTCAGAGGAAGGCTTATATAGGCCAAAGAAAGTCTCCTAGAGGTCATAGAGGGTGTGTGTGGGGGGTCACTATTGGTTGTTTAGGTGCTCCTCCAGATTTTTTGGGGTGGGGTGGAACTGGGGGTGACTGTGTCTCTGCATTTGGAGGTCCCTTAAGATTCCACAGGTGGCAAAGCCCTTCTCTATTCTTCACGCAGTGTGTGTATGTGTGTGTGTAAGTGTAAAATGAAGTGGGGCCATGCACACTTTATCTTGTCTGTGTGTACACAAGAAGTGCAAATGGTGACTTCACTTGTGCTTGCACTGCCGCTATTTCCAAATGGCAAACTCATGCTAAGCTTGATTCTGAAGCTGTGGCCCCTCTGCTCCATACCTCCTTGCAAACGGTTGATTCATTGCTCATTCTGCTGAACTGCTATAAATAAAAATGGCAAGTCTTCTGACAGTTTAAACCATCTGTGCTGTTTTTGAAACAAACCATGCAAAGACAAAACAAAATGTCAAAATGGAGGTGTGACTTAACATGCATTAAAAATGCCTTTTTAAATCCTATGACTGCTGCTGACCAAACCAAATATGACATGGAATAATAATACTTGTGGGACCATGCGTACCGGAAAGAGAAAAAAAGAATTCGATCTGCAGGGGAAAACAAGTGGATATAGCAGTGGTGGGCCACTATGACTCTCCAGATGTTTTTGGACTGCAGTTCAGATAATGGATAATTCAGTGAAACTTATTGCCTGTGGGGCTCCCTCTCAGTGGTTGGACTGTGGGTCATCAGTGCACTCACCATGGGCTGTTACAGCTGATGGAAGATGTAGGCGAAAAATCACGCGAAGGCCTCAGTTGCTCACTCTGAAAAACAGGGACCTGTGTATTTTCCCACATAAGGTGAACAGTAGTTGGTCATGGGTGTGCAGTTTAAATTTAGAAAACAGATTGTAGAAAAAAGTTAATCACCATGCTATTTTCCATTATTTAGTTTCCATTCTAATTCCTTTCCTTGTCATCTGATGGCTACTATGAACTTATTTTAGCAAACCACAAGAGCTCCTGATTTGGGAGCTCCTATACATCTACTTGCACTTTTTGGAACAAATTGTTACACTGAATTCATCATAGAATTCTTATACATTTGTAACTGAATTCTAGACAAAAACAATGAATATGGTTGTGTGTTCTTCACATCTTCAGTTCTGTCCATCCTTATGTATGAAACGCATGTATAGATCTAGCAAAAAAACATTAACACCCTGAAACAACTCCCCCCCATCCCCCCAGGGTCTTAGGGGCTGCTTCAGAGGAATGTTAATATAACATGGGGAGACAAAAATATTCATTTGGAGATGAGAACTTATGCAACATCTCTTGGCTTTCGTACTGTTGAAGCACTTAATACAGTAGGAGAAAAGCTCCAGATATTTTTTGCAAAGATTTTTTTGCAAAGGTTTGTCATTGCTTTAACTGCCATGGCTCAGTGCTATGCAGTTCTGGGATTTCTAGTTTGTTGTGGCACCAGAGCTCTCTGAGAGAGAAGGCAAATGTCACACTAAACTCCAAATCCCAGAATAGCATTGAGCCTTGGCAGTTAAAATAGTGCCAAACTGCATTATTTTGCAGGTCAGCTATCTTTACTTATATCTTTACTTATAATCAATTTTTCCCAAGGTTTTTTTTTAAAGGAATTGCATAGTCGGCACTCTGAACAACAGATGCGAATAGGCTCAGGATATATTTTTACTTATATCTTTACTTATACTCGATTTTCCCCCAAGATTTATTTTAAAGGAATCGCATAGTCGGCACTCTGACTTTTATACCAGAGTAATACTTTTATTACTTTTATATCAGAATAATTGCAAAACCTATTGGTTTCTCCATTTACCTCCTCCATTTTGTTTGTGGTATTTCTGTTCAGTTTTGAACTCAAATGTGCTGATGAGTTAAATGGTTGAAGACAGGAAATTATTATAGTGCAGATATACATCAGTTTATGAAGTTGATATATTCCTCAATATTGCTTCTTTAACACCAAATTTGGTATTAGAGGCAGAAGCATGGAAAGAGTAAAGCAGTTCAACATGCTTCAATAGATTTTCTTTATGATTTTCATTTTGGTAGCTAAGTTTATAGATTTATGCTTTTTTAACATGTTGGGTGTAACTGGAAAGGCAGGTTTATCTGCTTCTTTTCTTTCTGTTTTGCTGTACACACATGTTTATTATGAGATTCTGGAGGCAGCTGCTATACCTTGCCTGTTGCAGAAGGGCACATACAACTAAAATAGGATCAGTTTGAGTGGAATCCCATTAATTCCTAGCCCATATAAAATATATATATATTCAGGATGGAGAACCTGACTGGTGGACTTGCTCCCAAATAAATGAATATGGGGTTGCAGTGTAAAGCTAGCTCTAGGATGGAAAGAAGGGGAAGAAAAATGCTTTGGAAAATGGTAATTAAATGGTTATTAAACTGGCAAAAGGTGAAAAACTTTAAATGTAGTTGAGTACCATCTGGAAATCACTTAGAGTTTTCTCATTGGATGATTTAAGGTTTTTTTACTTGTTAATTACATTTGATGATTGAATCTTGTGTAGATTAACTGAACTGGAAAAGTCCCATTTAATAGGCTGTAATACATTGTGTCCTATAGAGAGTCTCATTTCAGAAGTTGTTTGCTTTGTTGGCCTAGAATTCTTACTTTGCACTGCTGTCTTAAGTTGTATAAAATAAAAAGTTGATAACCTAATCTTCTTTTATCTTCTTATATATAATTAACTGTCTGTAATTGTGGTAGACTTTTGTTTATGGTAATTTGTTGTGGAATTTGATAGTTATCTCTAGAAATAAGTTGTAGTGAGTTCAGGGGAGCTTACTCCCAGCTAAGTGTGCATAGGATTGCAGCCTTAGTCCATTTCTTTTCTAATGCTGGTTCGCAGCTGTTAAATCGCAATAGAAAATGTAGGCTTCATTATATTATACTGTGTGTTCCATCATCCAAAAGATGTCATTGTTCAGTATACAGTTTATGCTATATTGAAATATTTTGACCAGAATTTTGATAAAATTCTCTGCTTGTTCCATCTTAGTCCTCATGTAAGGTCCTGTGCCAGTGATCAACTGGGCCTTCCTCAAAAAGAATAAGCTCATAAAATCATGGGCTTTGTCCACCTTCCTCTGTGGTACCATTTCTGCAGGACTCCTCTGATGTAAGATTCCTGATGTAATATTTCTGCAAGAAGACCCACTCTCTCCTTTCATATTCCATTAATGAGATGTAAAATCACTTTTGTTCCATCCACAGAGGAAAATCCGCATGAAAATGTAATATACGTAGCATGAAAGTCCGTATGAAAATCTGTATGAAAAACCTAATTTTAGTATAGGCGTACCTTCTTTAAATTACAGCTCCCATCCAATATCACAAATTCGATTTTGAAAGCACTTTGCTAGCTGGCGTGAAGCACTGCTGTTCAAGGAGTACAGGCTGAAAGCCTCCTCCCTCATGTGTGGAACTAGCTGTACAATTATTTGGTTTCCAACTATTGTTTTGTCCATTATACTGACAAAGTTTGCCTGTCATTGATTTGAATAGCAGCACCAGTATCTGATGATGCTGAATGTTTGTTCTTTACTTTTGGTCAGCTTGACGGGTTCAAGGTTTAAGTGGGAGAGAGAAACAGGTCAAATGCTTTGTTTTGCCTAAAAGCTTTGTTTCCTTTCTGTGCAATTCCATAACATCCCAGAGGTTAATGTTCAAGGTGCCCTCTACCATTTTTAAAAAGCAGCACAGAAGTCTTTCTGTCAGTTTATTTATTATTTATTTATACTCTGATCCTCTGACTGACAGTGGACCTCTAGAGCAGCTGCTGCTTAGAGAGAATTCAGACATAAGAGAGAGATACTGAGAGAGTGGGGAAGTGATGATTAATGAGAAAAGTTGTGAAGAATATATGCAAATTTTCTCATCATTGACAATAAATGGTGTCTCAAGAGAGGGGACACCCTATAGAAAAAACATCACTTTATGTGAGATCTTTCATTCCTATGGGAAAGGAAAGAGACCACCACCACCCATTTTTGTTTTGGTTGATTTTGTGGCAAAATACATAGTTTGCACAAAAACGCAGTATTTTTTGTAAAGAAATCTTTGCAGAAGCATGTGAAAATAATAAAAATGTACCCATACACTTTCAATCCAGAAGAAGGAAGAGCACCTTCTGATCCATATATTTTGTTGCTGTGGTAGTAGGCATCAGATACCCCTGAAGACGAAAAGATCACTTATTTTCAGCCCATCTAGGCTTTGGGGTGGTGGTGGTGGTATGTCATTTAGATGTCTGGTTTGTTTTAGCAGAACAATGCAAATTACCTCACTCACACATTCTGGGTTTGTTATTCAAACTGTGGATCTGCATCAATGTACATTTCTGCAAGTTTGGTTGCTTACATGTGCCAGCACTCTAATAAAGACGGAGTTGACAATGCGAATGAATTCAAAACACGTTCAAAGCATGCAGAGTTTAATCTCAAATTATCCTGAGACTATTCACATTGGTTGTTCAGAGTGCCGACTATGTTATTCCTTAAAAAAAAAAACCTTGGGGAAAAATCGAGTATCAATTATCCTGAGTTAAGTGGGTTAAGTTGGCAGCCCTCTAAAACTTAATCGGGTGCATTTGGGCTGCATGTGAACAACAGAGATTCATCCTGGATTCATCCTGGATTATATTAATGGTCTGAATAGCCCCTAGGTCATGGCCCCAGTCTTCCAAATATCAGTCACCAAAAGACCACAGTAATAAAATATCTTTCCCCCAGTCATTAGAAGCTCTCACTTTAACTTCCAGTAAAGCACAGTTGATGTATGTGGAGTCGAAGGCTTTCATGGCTGGCATCCATAGTTTTTTGTGGGGTTTTCGGGCTATGTGGCCATGTTCTAGAAGAGTTCCTTTCTGACATTTCGCCAGCATCTGTGGCTGGCATCTTCAGAGAATGAAGAATCTTCTCTGAAGATGCCAGCCACAGATGCTGGTGAAACATCAGAAAGGAACTCTTCTAGAACATGGCCACATAGCTTGAAAACCCCACAAAACACTACAGTTGATATACATAACATACATAAAGTGACATAAACAGAAAAAAGTCAAGGACTAGAATCTTTTTGGGCAGTTACAAGTATGTAACCTACAGTTTCACACTTGCGACTGTTTTGTATTCATGATCCCTATGTAACAGTTTAGACTGAGGATACATAAAGGTAAAGATAAAGGTTTCCCCTTTGACATGAATGTCTAGTCAAAACCTACTATAGCAGGCGTTACTACGCTGAGGGAGCTAGCGTTATCCAAAGCTAGTCTGTGGTCATGTGGCCAACATGATTGCATGGAACGTTGTTTCCTTCCAACTGAGAAGTGGTACCTATTTATCTATTTGCACTTTTACATGTTTTCAAACTACTAGGTTGGCAGAAGCTGGGCGTGATGGGAGCTCACCCCATCATGTGGCCTTGGGCTTTGAACCGCCAACTTTTTGATCTTACAATTGTCACTTAACTGCTAAGCCACCACATCCCTAGTACATAGCCACTGTGATTAATGAGGGTCTATTCCCACCCACCGGTCCTACCTCCCCCTCATGTAGATGATCTCTGGCATGCGGGGGAATTGAAACAGGGCAGGTCTTGCTTCTTTCTATTACACAGGGCAAGTCTTGGTTCTTTCTGCTGCTTCCCAATCAACAGGGAAACAGAGCCCTATCTTGTGGCCCAGTAAATGGGGATTGGGAGGACTGGGGATGGGAGTCAATGTGTAGCATTGTAACTCCTCAACAGGATTCCAGCCAGGATCTGTGTTCAACCCAGGAAGTTAATGATGGAGAGCAGGCAGCAGGAAGGCAGAATGAGAAGAACATATGGGAATGTAATGGCACATATTTCAGTGTCATATTTGTAGGTGGCAGAGAAAGATAAAGTCAAAGACCTAAATTTGATTAGGAATTTGTAGTTGATTCACTGAGTATTTTATAGTTGGAACTAGCAATTGGACTTAGGTCAGAGAATCTGCATTTGTAATGCTTATGTATATTAAACTAACACAGTGGTCTGCAACTCTGTTATTATTTTGCTGTGTAGTCTTCTCACCTAATTCAGATGTGGGACTGTGTACACTGATGTGTTTGTTCCTGCATTTATGTCAATAAAGGGAATAAATTTGTGTATGCCAAGGAGATGGGTGTGTGGACTCCATTTAAATGCACAAGCAATTCTTTTAGAGCTGGAGGAATTCTCTAGGCTCAGGGTTCCCGTGTCCACTGTTACTTTTGGAATATATCTATTAAGTTTGCATTGTCAGGGTTAGTCCTTTAACTCCTTAATTGCTATTACTTCAGTCTGAACATTTTATGGGTGTACTGCAGACAAATGTCTAATTCAACGTTAACATCAGTTATTTCACTTTGAGGTATGGAATGTGCTCATCCCTTTGCTTTAATGTTTATTTTTAATATTTATTTAGAACAAATACTGGATCCTTCTGTTTTCTCTTTAAAGTTTAAAAATGATTCTTTGTTATTTACCCAGTTTTATTTTATTCATATTTTTCAAGAATGCAGCCGAAGTTGTCCGTCTTCTTTTAGAACACAGTGCAAATCCAAATGTCCTGTGGAGTGGCCATTCCCCTCTTTCACTGGCTATTGCTACTGGAAATGATCAGGTATGCAATATTTTCTCCTTCTGACTCTCCATATATCTACTTTGAAAAGAGCTGAGAACATTGTTTTAAATATAATTTTGATTACTGTGCAAACTGAGATGGATGATTCCAGCTCCTGTTCAAATAGTAACCAGCTGCAAATACTTCATCTGTAGATATTAATGCATACAATTGTGCTTATAATAAAGATTTTCTAAAGTGCAGAAACAGTAGAAATCAATAATGTATATAAATATACATACTTTCAATATCCTTTATTAAAATCTTACTGGACCCTGGATACTGACCCTGGAAAATATTTCTGTAACACATACTATAAATATTTTAATCTGTAATTAGCCCTATGAAATAGTTTTGCTAGTACATTGACGCAGACGTCAATAATACTGTTAAAAACAAATGATGGGATGCAGGAGAAAGAGCCAGAGGGCCAAACCTGTTTGGCAGTTATACACATGTAAATGTACATGTACATATACATATACATATTAAAATACATATTCATATACATAGATTTATATATAACAGAAGCTGGGGTCAGCTGGATTACAGTCATGGCATGGAGGAAAAGCGTTTAGCCCTTCATCCCCATTGTGTTTTCAATCAGAATCAGCTACCTCTGTTATTTGCAGTGAGAGGAAAGTTCTTCCTGTTGGTAGTTGGAGTTTTCTTTTCATAGAAATTAGATTAACCCTCCCGGGCCATGCTAGTTCTAAGCAGGAGCAAAGATAAAATTCCTTGTCTGCAATGCTGAAAACACATTCTTTCTTGTTTGGTCTTGCTTTATATCATCTGTGTTGAAAAGAAAATGAACCACGCAGGCTTTATAACTTAACTTGTGGTTTGACCCTTAACATTTTTATTCTGGCCATCGGACTGAATACTTGTCCTGGATACTTGACATTTCAGATAGAATCAATAGTTGATGACACTTGCTGCTGAAATGTTTGGAATAAGCAACTATGGGGCAGTACAGACTGCCTGAAAAAGGAAGTCTGCAGACGTCCTTATTTGATGCGCAGCAGCGCAGCAGCAACCGCTGTGCACCAAAAAAGGAGCTGAGTTGCAGCCCTTATGACGTCACTTCTGTGCAGTGCCGTCTATCTACTGTGACACAGCTGCGCATCTTTGATGTCTGCTGTGTGGGTGGTCTGTAACAGCTGTGATGTCATTAGGGCTGGGTGCGATTGGGTGCCCAGCTCTATTTTGCCCTAAAATCACCACCTGTCACATCCTGGTGGTCTGTACAGGGCCTAAGTGTTATTAAAGCCACTCTCCAATTGTTCAAGATTAACTTAAATTACTCTTTCCTGTATTTCTGGATGGGAATATTTGCTGCTACTGTGGAGTGGCAGTGGTGAGAATGGGAACTTGCTTTGCAATGGATCAGTCTGATGCAGGTATGCTTCTTGTGTGCTATTAGACATGTCACTCAGAGAGCTACTAGCTGATTTTGCCTGTGAAACTCTACCTGGGATCATTAATGTCCGAGAAGGGAAAAGATTTGTAATAAGTTCTTACGATATTAGAAAGCTTTTACTGTTCTACATTAGAGCAGGGAGCAAAGTGGATGTCTCACAGTGTTCTATTCTGGCTTCAGTTTTGGGAGGAGGAGACAGGCAATGTGAAGGAAATGGATGAGTTTTCTCTGCAGCAGAATTGTTCTTCTGTTGTACAGTGACAATCTGGGCTGTGCCAAAGCACAAAAGCTGTATCGTCAGCGGTGTTATTGGAGCAAATAGTCCAGGGGCCTCAGTTGTTAGGGATCTAGGCTGTTGCTTTGCAGCCACACAAACACGTGCACATACAATTGTGATACTGTGGTGCTGTCAAGTCAGAAATGGTGGTGGGCAGAGGTGGGCTGTATATCTTTCCCTCATTCCCCCTTCCCAGTTGTAGAGTGAAGAAGTGGATGATGGTGATGATGATGACAATTATGATTTTAATTTATATGCCACCTTTTTCCCAGAAGAGACCCAAGGCAGATCACAGGTAAAAAAACATTTCAAAAAACATTACAATATAAACATAAAACATTTAAAATAATCTAAAAACCTTATAAAACCACATGACAACATATAAAAACTAAAAGGCATGACAACCCCCCCCCCCCCCCCAAAGCCACCCTCCATGCACAAAAGTCATGCATCGGGAGAGTTGTATCTGAAAGTGAAACCTTATTCATGCCAGCTGGGATAGAGGAAAGTAAGTCCCCAGGGCCCTCCATTCTCTCAGGCCTGTAAAGAGTACTTTGGCCATGGAAGTGGGGGAGGACTCATCAAGGCTGATGAACTGCTTTGCAAAGCCAGCCCTCTGATAGGAAAGCTCACATTTGTGCAAGGAGAATCCTTTTGGAATTGTTCCATGCCCCCAGTCCTCCTTAATATGGCCTTAGCAAGGTCTACCAGCCCACCAACTAACAAATTCAGTTGCTAGTTGTAAGTAGAGCAGAGCAAGTAGAGGTTGGCTCTTTCATTACATAAAGAAATGTGGCCTGTGTAAAGAGGTGGGCCTGGCATAGCAGATTTAGAAAAAAAAAGTATAGAGTCTGATGCTGCAAGAGCACAGCAAGAGCAGGACAGAGACTGGAAGATTTTCTATACCCTGTTCTTGCTATCCTGGCATCAGCAGTGTCAGAACTGAAGTTTGAATGCAGCTACCTTGGCTATGTTGAGAGAAGGTGGGAGGTGGTGGACAAGGACCTGTTATTCCCCCTTTCTCTTACCTCAGCAATTATGGCAGCCTCATATTTTGTTCCCAAAGGAAGAACAAGGGGCTGTAACTGTGGGGGCAGACTTTCTTTTCTGTCAGCGTAGGCCTGTCTTTCTCTTGGCCATGCTTGTTCTGGGAGTAGGCAATTTAAAAGAGAGGACGTTAATTTTGAGAGTTGCTTTCCTAGCTCTAGATCATATTGTGCTGTAAAAAACATTTGTACTAAGGAGTTTTTTTGGGGGGGGGGATTCTTTCACAGGCAGTGGCTGAGCTTGTAGCTGGTGGAGCTGATCCAAATGTCCCATTAAACCAAGCTATTGGAAATGCCCTGTGTGCTGTTATTAATCCTGCATATGAACACAACCGATCATTTCCAAACAAAATGGCTTTGGTAAGAAAAACGGAACATATTCTGATGTGGGTTTCTCAAATGGATGTGTGAGTGGTAACAGTAAGAGAAAAACAGGATAATATCAAATAGAGACACTAAGAGGCCCATGGTGATGCAAAGAGATGATAGTCTAAGAAGAAAGGAGGAGTAATTGAAAAAAGAGGTTGCAGAGAGACTTGTGTATAGCTAAAGCAGAAACAGAAGGCCTAACTTAGAGATGGTGTACAGCCCTTCAGTGTTGCAGAACATGAACTTTGGGCTGCTGAGAGATCTTGGATTTAAATCCATTTGTTAGTTGCAAGTAGAGCAGATCTATTAAAGCAATGGGAACTTTGTTAAGTCAACATTTATGTAAGTTCTCTTGATTCTGTCTACTCTGCTTGGACTAACAGTTGGATTTAGGCCGGAGTGTTCTATTGGGTAAAGAAGAGGAGGAAGGTTTAACAGACTGAAGGGTTTAGAGAGCTCTATAGTGGTAAAAAGGGAGGATTCTGTGAGCAGTTGGGCAGACAAAGAAAAAAAGTACCATATACAGTAGAATGCTAAAAATAAATTGCTTATGTTCAAATAGTAACAACAACAAAAATTACTTTCATGGCTAGATGTTTATAGCTCTCTAGAGTATTTATATTTATGTCTATGGGATTTGAGTCCAGTTATTAATCTCAAATACAGCAAACAGAGAGAATCAATGGGACAAGTGTAGTGTTGATTTAACAAGTCCTATTGACTGAATGGGTCTGTACTAGTTGGCATTAACATGTGGATTTAACCCTGGAATAGAAATCATTAGACAGGAACTTTCTTCATGCCTTATCATTAGTTCTTGCATAAGACTGCTGGGATTTGCTATCCAAAAACATCTGGAAGGCTTCATGATCCCCCCCCCCATTGCATCTTTGTTTAACCCTATATGTTTTAAGTGGCCTTCAAAATGATTTTCATTCATTACTGATCTAAAGAAGTATTGGGTGACTCTTTGGTTGAATCCTACTACTGTATATCAGCTGATGGTTAAGAAGGGTTTCTTTACAATCAGCTGATTGTAAAGAAGAGCTTGTGTTAAGAACACAACTCTTAATGTGACCTCCATGCCAAGACTCTGTACTAGTTTGGACTGTGTGCGGTATTCATGAGAAGGTGGTATGAGACTCTTGATGTTCAGCATTTGCTCTTCATTTAATTATTTTTTCTGTCTCCCCAGATTAATACTCTAATAGCAGCAGGTGCGGATATGTTAATGCCTATTACTATTGGGGATGAGATGAAAAATGCAGTGGGAACAGTAGTGGACTATGCACATTACAGATACTACCAGGTACAGTCCTCAGTACAGCCTAATACCCTAAAGGTACCAGTTCCACATCTGATCTTAGAAACTAAGCAGGATCAGCACTTGTTTGTACTTGGATGGGAGACCACTGATGAATACCAGGCACTGTAGGCTATATTCCAGAGGAAGCAACTGGCAAAACCATCTCTGAATATTCCTTTCCCAAGAAAACCCTATGAAATTTGTGGGATTGACATAAGTAGACAGACATGCACATGTGCTATCTTTATTCCCTAGAATTTCATAATCATAGTAAAATTAAGTGAACCCTGCTTCTGTTGGAAGCTGGAGTGTATCCAGAGGAGGGTGACCCAAATGATGCAAGGTCTGGAACCATACCCTATGAGGAGCTGAGTATGTTTAGCCTGGAGAAGAGAAGGTTAAGGGCTGACATGATAGCCATTATTTAAACATTTGAAGGGATGTCATATTGAGGATGGAGCAAGCTTGCTTTCTGCTCCTCTGGAGACTAGGACATGGAGCAATAAATTCAAACTACAGGAAAAGAGATTCCACCTAAACGTTAGGGAGAACTTCTTGACAATAAGAGCTGTTTGACAGCAGAACACATTGCCTCATAGAGTGGTGGAGTCTTCTTCTTGGAAGGTTTCAAAATAGAAATTGGATGGCTATTTGTTGGGAGTACTTTGACTGCATTTTTGCATGGCAGAAGGATGGGCTGGAAGGCCCTTGTGGTCTCTTCCAGCTCTATGATTTTGTTACTGACAAAGGAATTCATGTTAAATGCTTCAGATTCCCTTGATAGGTATAGTATAGGGAAGGGCAACTACAGAAAGTTGGGGATGATTTTCCAACTTGTTTTAGGTGAGAATCGGACTTGCCAGAAGTATGCAGAGACTGGTTCTTTGTTTATTTTTGTTTCTCTCCAAAAAAGTTAGCCATAAAAATAGCCTTGTCAAAACTTGCAGAGGCCACACAGTTCTCACCCTAGCCCTGCTCATTTTCCTGAGAACTCAAATGCACCTTTCCATTGACCTTTTACTTCAACAAAGATTTACAGAGATCTAAATCAGAGGATGTCCTTTGGGAACAGAATGAATCCATACTTCATATGAAAATTCTTCCTTATATTATGATATATTATGGATAACAGTCACCTTAGAAAAAGCAAAGGTTAAAGATGGCTTAAATTTTAAAGCAGCTCTAGAGCTAACCAAACTAAAGTATGGCATTAAAGTCACCTTTGCATTTTAAAGCAAGTAGTAGCTACTGTGTTGGGAATGTGGGATGTGTGTGCTAAATCATAGGCTCATAGCATTCAAACACCACTCCTCACACATAGTCCTGACAAAATTGAACCTGCTATTTGCATTGACAGAAAAGCCTCCATTTGGAACTACTTTTTAAGCAGACCAGTGTCAGTGGACATGATGGTGAGCCAAAAGGCTCCTGGAGCAGCTTACAAATGATCAATCTGACAATTCCCTGCTCTCAGGCTTACATTCTAAAAAAGTGCAATGAAAGGGGGATGGCAGCAGGAGAGGGGATTAAGTCCAGCAAATGCTGGCTGCTGTAAAGTATTGTCAAGGTTGGGGGAGGCTTTGAGTGATGGGATAAAGTGACTAAAGTGTGTTAGTGTTTATTATGATAAAAGGAAAATCAATAATGTTTTATTTTTAATGATAGATGAGTGAAACATAGAGGTAATCTAATATAATTGGCTTTTTGAAAAAGGGTAAAGGTAGTTTGAGGATTGGCGATTTCCTTAATTAACGAGTTATTTATGTAGATGAAGTGTAATTAATAGTAAGAAGTAAGAGGCAGAGAAGTTAAGGGTTGAATTATACCTGCAGTGAAGATGGAAGTCATTTTTTTCTTTGATATTCCTTTAGTTGTTACATTTTGTTCAGTTATGTGTAGTTTTGTCTTTTGTAGCTTTGTAGTTTCTTTCTGTTGTTTGTATTCTATTGTTCTGTTCTTATTTTATGTAGTTTTTATTCAATACCCTTTAAAAAAGAGATTTGTCTTAATACTTTTATCTCCCTAGATGTTCACCTGTTAATATAAATACCTAGTAGAACTGGTGAACATCTGAAAAGCAGTAAATTGGGAGTACTGTTTTGTTCCTCCACTATATGTTTAGGGGCATGTGCTCAGCTTTGCCTACGTGGTGGCACCTACGGGATACTAATAATGGATCACCTTGCATGCACAGAATTGGATTGGGCCTTTACTTTTAAACATAAACATTTGTTTTAGGAAAACAACTAAGTACAAAGCAAGAGAGATAAATTCTATTTCAACAACAGCAATTTAGTGAACATTTTGCAGAGTTTTACTGCCAGACCATACTTACTTTATACTGTTTTCCCTGTATCTTTATACTGTTTTCATGCACCCTCCTTCTGATACACCAATTTTGATGGCATTGTGGCATGATGTGGTTTTTATGTATTGCAGGATAAAAGAATGTTGCATACACCATACCATGCTCTTTCACCAACAGAGCGGGAGCTTTTTAGTGCTCGTCGAAAGTTGCTTGAATTTCTCAGCGATCGGCTTCGTGAAGCTGTTATCTGCAAAGAAAAACTTTGGGATAAAGAGGAACTTCGAAAACAAAGGTTTGGTGAGTCCAGGTTAAACAGTCCCTATTATAGAGCTGGCACTATTCTGGAATGATATTAGAATGCTTTGTAATGAAAAACTTTGATATCTGAATGAACGAAAATACGAGATGCAACAATATTGCATTGTGATCTTCCTTACCCCTGCCTCCATACTGTGGTGGCAGGAAAATGTAAAATTCCTTTTTATTCTGACAAGCTTTTGAAAAAATGTGGTAAGGATATTTTATTGATTTAATTGCTGTTTTAATAATTCCATTTTAATTTTCACTTTTTGTATGTTTTTAGTTGTATTGTTTTTTTTAAAACTGTAAGTTATCTTGAGTCCCAATTTTGGAAGAAAGCTGGGATATAAATAAATATAGCCATAACAGCAACAATGGTTTCAGCCTCAAATTCAGAAGTTTGTGTCTCTTCCATTATATCTATTCAAAGGTCAAATGATTCTGCTAAAAGTTTTGATACAAACAAGGAAACATTTGATCAGAGACCCACATGGAATCCATTGATTTTTGAAATAATAGTCCTCCAGTTTACATATTTTGGCTTTTAGTGAAAGATGTTCAATTTTCCCATTTTGTGTATTTTTTTGTCATACAGCAGTAAGGAGGAGGTCTACTGGGGCAGTAGGAATATCGCCAGAGAGAGATTCATCAAAGTAAGAACAGTGCACCAAAATAGTTTAATTCACATTGTCTTTAATCATATAATGTAATCTATACAGTAGTCTGTCTTTTCATTGGACCCTCTGGAAAAATCTTGTATTTTTGAGCCTGAAAATAATGTTTTCCCTCTGACATTCTGTTCACAAAAACATGCACGTCACCTAAGTTTTGTTCTTTTATCTTTCCCCCGCATAATATTGTAGTTTTGTTCATTTTTGAATCATATATTTAAAACTTGTAAAAAATACTGTTTGATTCTAGGGCCCTATGCCTTCAGTGCAGAGTTAGCACTAAAGTGTGTTCCTGTTAATAGGTTTCTGCACTAAGTGATTCTGAAACTAATACTTTGACGTACATGAGTGTGGTATGAAAAATGTAAAAATAGATGGGTGGCTTTTTTCCTGTTGAGATATTACTGGTATTGAGGACCCCACTACTCCCACCTTACCTCCCAGACTGTTCTATTAAATTTGGGGATGCAGGAGCTTGTTTGGAAAATTGATTTGAATTTGAAGAAGATTATGTCTAAGAGAAAGAGTACTGAAAGTAAATGTAGCCATTTTTAACAGAGTAAAGAAAACTCAGTATTCATAGTTTTTGGTCACTTTTTATTTCTTGTAATGACAAGTTAAAGTTTATCATTCCTTATTAACCCCATGATTACTTGCTGTGTTAATTTTGAACAAGTTAACTTGTGTAAATGTCACTGATACTGCTTTTTAAAACATTTCTGTATTGCAGACTGCCCATCTTTAGATATTGCTACCAGTGTGGGCGATCTGTTGGTGTGAATCTTTTACCATGCACGCGGTGCTATGACATCTACACCTGCAGCAAGTCCTGTAAAGTGAAGTCTTGGAATGAGCGTCATAAACGAGAATGTTTACATGCAGGTAGGCTGGCTTGTTTGGTGATGCACACAGCAAGATGTGTGTTCAGTGCAGATTGCAAAAATAGATCTTAACTAGATCTTAACTATCAGTAAGGTCTTTTAAAAAAATCAAAATTGCAAGTGTTGCAACAAGCTTGTACATATTTCCAACTTGTCTACATGTATGATTTTTATAGAAAATATTAATGAGCAAAAATAATTTGTTAATCTGGGCAATAGTTTTTAGTTTTCTCTCCCTCCCCCCACCTCCATATATAATAATAATCTTTACATATTTTTCTGAAAAATATGAAGACTCTGTTAGAAGGAATGTGTTCAGCAATTCTCTAGAAGAACCATACAACATGCCTGGATTGTGGCGTGTTATCCCAGGCTCATGGGATGTCATACACTCATTTTGCTGGGGAACCTACTGGAGGAATGAATTTTAAGGAAAGAGAACTAAGAAAAAGCTGAAATCTTGTAGAAAATATAAATAATCCAATTTTGTTCACGTTGTTTTGTATCCACAAAAATCAGCCAGGTTACTCAACCTTGTGACTGCACCGTGTTCTGGCACACAAATGAAACATTATCTGGAAGAGTGAACATGTATTTTGAGAAACAGTGAGCACAACTCAGAGCCCCAAATGTGCAAGCGTTTTATATATGTGTGAAACAAAAACCTCCTTGTACATATAGGTGTGCACAGGGTCATAATCTCTAGTCATCAGAAATCATATTGTTTTTCTGTAGGGATACGTTTGGACCTATGTGAAAAACCGTGATGCATTTTTAATTATTGAATCCCATTCTAAATGCTGTAACATTGGGTAGGAGGTAGGAAAACTGGACACTTTTCTTGTGTACAATGAGGAACAAACACCTTTTTCTATTAGCTACACCATGTTGTAGTAGTAGTGTGCTTTCAAGTTGTTACTTATGGTGACCCTAGGGCAAAACTGTTGCTGGTTTTTCTTGGCAAGTGTTGTTCAGAGGAGTTTGTTTTTGCCTCCCTCTACATCTGAGAGAGCGTGACTTGCCCAAGATCACTCAGTGGGTTTCCATGGCTAAGTGGGGATTTGAACCCTGGTCTCCAGAGTTGTAGCCCGACACTCAAACCACTACACCATGATGCCTGCACTAGAAGAACAACTACCACCACCTCAGGACAGAGGCTGCTACATCTGCTTTTGCTGCTGCTGCTGCTACAATTTGCATTTCTCCTGAGGGACTTGTTTGGGACTGCTCCCTGTCAGGACCAGGACTCACACATCCAGCCAGTTACTGGCTATACAGTCAATGAGGAACACCTGCACCCAGGACAGAGGCCTGCATCTAAATGTCTCTTCCCACGAAGTGGAGCCAAATGAACCCCCTGGTTTACCAGGGAGCTGGTGGTGATGAAATTAGTGGGACCGAGAACAGAGCAACAATGGCGGAAGACTCAGAAGGACAGGGGGACATGCCAATGCTTGAGACAGACGGTGGCATACCCCAACAGCCACAACACACAGACATGGGCTCAACAATACTTACTGCAGGGGAACATAAGGCGAGAGATGGAGGGTTCGTGATGCTCAAGCAAGAGCTACAAGAGGTTGCCAGGCCATAAATGATCCAGCAACTTCTTTCGGAGGTTGTTGCTCACAACTGACCATTTGGGATGAAGCAGCGCTCTGATCTCTTCATTTAGATTGACTGAACATGGGTAGAGCTTATTGGAAAGTCTATACCATAGTGATGGTGGCAGCAAAGAAATTATACTTCTCTGTCACCACTGTGTCTGCACAGTATTGTCCAGCAGAGCTGTTTTGAGTGGTCAGAAGCCTTTTACCTTTTACACTCTAGCTCATAAGAAGGAAACAAAGACCACTCGATGGCTCACTTTGAAGAATTTGCAAGACACTTTGCAGACAAAATCTCTTGGATCTGCTCTGACTTAGATGCTGTAGTTGACACAGGTCCAGTGGCTGTAATCTTGACACCTACTTGTCCTATATTATTGGCTAAGTTTCAGTTTGTTCAGCCTGAGGATGTGGACAGGATCCTTGGAGAAGTGAAGGCCAAGTGCATACTGGATCCTTGCCCTTCCTGGCTTCTGAAAGCAGCTAGAGGGGGACTTACCGAGTGGGTAAGGGGAGTGGTGAATGCCTCACTGCAGCAAGGCAGATTTCCATCCTGCCTAAAGGAGGGTGTGGTGAGGCCATTATTGAAGGGTCCAGACTATTTGAGAAACTGTTTCTCCCTGTATGAACCTTCTAGAGCCCTAAGATCTTCAGGGAGAATCCTTTCTCTCCATCCTGCCAATATCACAGGCTTGCTTGGTGAGGATATGGGACAGAGCCTTCTTTGTGGCTGCTCCCAACTTCTTGAACTCTCTTCTTTGGGAGGCTAGCCTGGCCTCCTCTCTGCTTGCCTTTTGCAGGCCGGTATTTGGTATATAATTCATAGCAGGGTTGTTTTTATGGAGCATGAGAGTTTCAGTTATGTTTTAACTTTTGTATATATTTTTATATGAATTTATATTGTGTGTAGATGTTTTTAATTGTTTTGAATTTTATTAAGATTTTAAATATTTTGTCTATTTTTATTTGAATTTATATCGTGTGTAGATGTTTTTAATTATTTTGAATTTTATTAAGATTTTAAATATTTTGTCTGTGAGCTGCCTTGGGTCCCTTTGGCAAGAAAGACGGCATACAAATGAAATGAATGAATAAATAAATATAAATACAAATACAAAATAAAGACTGAGAGATTGATCCAATCAGCTATTTTTCACAAGTGCATAGAGATTGGAATCCCATTCTGTAAATATTGTTTCTTCCATTGGGCCACCCTGGATAATTATTTTGATATTTCGTAATACAGATATTTTGTGATACTTCCATTGGGCCATTTTTGATATTTTATGAGTCCTGAGTAAACAAATCTTATCCAGGTATCCTCCATTGCTTTCACTCTAAAAAATTACAGACATCTAATTGAATGAACATGAGAAATTATCAGATGGAGTGTGGCAATACAAAGTGGGTAGTGACTTTTCGATTGTAGCCCTTCATATTAATTTTTAGATTTTCCAGTGACTGTAGATATATTAATTTGAAGCTACATATGCATGAAAACAATTGGGTATTAGCAGTATGTATAGAAGTACATTCTTCTTTTTTCTCCATGAGAGGATCATGTTGAGAGGAGTGAAATTTTTTTTAAAAAAATCTGAGTAGAGCAATCCATTTCTCTAAAGAAAACCCTCATATCCACTTAACTTTTTCTGTAAAAAAAGGTTGTTTGCTGTATTTTAAAATGAAGTTCATTGTTTGTGTAAACATAATGTCTAAGGAAATATCTATGTAAATACAAAATGTGGACACTCTGGATTTAAAACTCTTAATTTCTGTTTGCTGTACTGTATTATGTATGTTGAAGTTATGGCCTAAATCATACTTTAGAAATGTATACAGAATTATCAGAATCCTTGTAAATGTAATCACTGTAATAACATAAATAAAAAATTGTTTATTTTTGAGACTCCTGTAGAAGTTACTATATTTGGCACTTACATAGAGGGCACAGTTTCTTTGAGGCACTTGTAGTACTGTCTTACTGTTGAACATTCTGAAATGTCTTTGCACCTTGTTTTATTACTTGCAAAAGATGGTACATCGCCAGTTGAATCTGATGAAGGAGTATCTCCATCACTTTTGTCATGTAAGTAAATTGTCACCCTGATCTCTTTCATGCAGTTTGCTTTTTTGGGCTTTTCTTTTAATATTTCTAATAGTTGCTAATTGTAAATGTTTGCTGCTGTTTTTTCTTTTGCCAAAACTTTGTACTTCTCCTTTGACAGTTGTTAATGCGTTAATCACCATTGCTTTGTTACCTATGTTTATTGTTTTGAAATGATGGTATTTTTATTGATATTTTCTAATTTTATGTTATAAGCTGTCATGACTAATGCATGAGTAACTTATTACAACTGTGTGTTCCTCTGTCTCTCCATTATTCCAAGAAGATCCATTGGAGCTTTATATCCTCAAATGTACTTGCTGTGTGGTGGTGTTGTAGCAGTGTAGTCGCTTGTATAGAAGCATGTGGTATAGATACAGCATCTTCAGATTGGCTTGGTGGGAATAGAAAGAGATGACATTGATTGTTAAGCTCACAGAATTCTTTTTCTGGTCAGATTGAATTAGGTGAAGGAGACATTCATATATTTTAGAAATTATAAGGAGAGAAGCTAAACTTGGCTGGTTGCCACAAGATAGATAAAGGAAATCATAAGTTCTGGGGTACATACTTTGTCACATTATACATTTATAATAGGAAAGTGCCCAATGGTAGTCATTCTTTGTGGTGTGTGCAAAAGTAGTGCTTTCAGAGCCAGCGCGGCAGAAAAATTGCATGAGAATCTCTCCCCCTTTCTGATTGCCTATCAGTGAGAGTATGTTTGTTTTTAGGCAGCCTACATAGAGTCATGTGATGCATTTCTTTTGATCCTAATCTTTCTTCTCTTGGGGTTTTCCTGTTTTGCTGAATCTGGCAGTAATGACCTCCAGTCAGTAATTCATTCCATCATTTATTGAGCGTAAATCAGGAAACCTGTGGAGTTCAGCCATGCTGGAGGAAATTAAGTGATGATTTCCAAGTTCTAGATAATTGTCCATATATTTCAGATAGGATTGAGTGTGACTGATGCTGAGAGATGGCAGCTTAGTAAATGTGTCCAGAGGTTAATGGTTAAATGAGGTGTGAGCAGGGGTGTTCCGGGTTCTCATAGGTGATTTTCTTAACCTTGACTGTGCACAAGCAAGAAGATCCTGATTATTTATATACTATGACTGACATCCTGTTCGGTAATTACAAATGTATAAATGACTTATAGAATTGTAAAACAGTTCATGATCACAACTGTGGCACCATTGCAGCAATTGCCTTAATGCCCCCCCCCCCAAACCCGTCATAGATGATAGGCAGGGGCACCAACCTAAGGGGTTTTGAGGGTTTGGAGAGCAGGGTATTTAACAATGACACATCCAGCGCGACTGGCAGTTGTGACAGGACCATGTGGAAGTCACTTTGGATGCTGCTTTTCACACAGTTCTGTCCCCTCTGCTTTTTTCTTTGTCCACTGCATCTCGGCATCAGGTATTTATAAAAAGCAGGGCTGGTGTGCAAAAGATCAATCAAACATCCCCCCCCCCCCTTTTCTAGGGATGATCTTCCTTGCCTCCGGCAAACTTCATATGCCCTCATAAGTGGTCTGACAGCCCTGGTTTGCCTTTTGATATTAGTGAGCTACTGAATGAGGCTTTCACTTTGTTACGGTGATCAATTTGTGCTGCTTTGTATGTTCTTCTCCTTTCCATCATTTTCTGAAAGGTTGCAAAGGGACTAGAGGAAATAGTTCTGTGCTCCTCTTTGTCTCCTCCCATCCTTCCAAGCTCTTTAGATCATTCAGAGGGAAGCTCTCTAAACCCAATGAGAGAATGCTTAAAGGGGGAATTGGAGAGTATGTTAGCATGGATAAAAACATGGATATTTGGCACCTGAATTATGATTGATAGCAAAATGGCTAGTGTGCACTGTATTCAGTCATATGACAATCAAGGGAAAGATTTTTTTTTTTTTTGGCATGGCTATAAATTTCACGGCAGACTCTATTTTACCTCCTTTTATTTCTTCTTTCAGTTGTGTTACTCTGCACATTTCTCTTGCGCTGGGATTATGTATTTGCATATTTTTATTTCTTTGCAGTATTAAACCAAGAATTAACATTTTCCCATTCCTTTCAGTCATGTATGCACATAGATAAGAACTGCAGTGCATAGACACAACTCTGGTTAATATGGAAAGAAAATTTGTTGCCCTTAAGTTTTCTGTGTAGCATATACTTCTAAACTAAAGACTGGTGGTTTATGAGGTATTAGATGTTGACACCACTCTTCACACCATTGAAAGGCCACCAGTGTTGCCATAGCATGAAGCAAAGCACATTGCATGATTTTGTATGTTGGCATGTTTCTATTGGGCAAACATGAACTTGATCAGTGACATGACAGAGCAATGGCAAAGGGAATTTTCAGGCAGTGGTTTGTCATAGTGGTTATATATTATTACCTTGTTGGTACAATTTTACACTCCAAAGACTTGAACTTGGGCCTTTTGTGCAGAAAAAGGGATGCAAACCACATTTCAAAACTGGACTTGGATTCTCTCATGTGAAAGAAATGTGTACCAGTAATTTCATGGGGTTAACTGTTTAAAAAGTGAAGAGACAGACAGGAGTAGTGAGTCCCTGTAGTAGGAGAAAGGTGGGATGTAAGTGAATAAAAGAAAAAGAAGAAGAGTAATTTAAAACCAACAACACACTGTGCACTGAATAATCCTTTTATTCCCATCCCGTCTAATTCAGTACATTTGCATAGGATTATCATAAAAAATATCTATAATACTCTACAAAATGCCAATTATATATTTTCATATTTTTGGCAGTGCGGCTGCGTAAGCATAGAGTGGCAAAAGGCAAAGGAACTTCTCCATCCAGAAAGGCAAAGGAAGTAAAAGAAAAAAAGGAGGCACCAATCACCAAACATAAAAAAGTAGATGAGAAGAAAAAGATGAAAGAAGAGAAGTTCAAAGAAGACAGTTCACGACGAAAGCCTGAGAAAAGTAGCAGTGTTGCGGATCTCCCTTATACTGGAAACTATAGTTTCATTTAAATGCTGTTACTTTGTACTGGTACAATTTGATTTGAGAAATGTTATATGAGAAACAGAGAAAAATGGATAACTAGAAGATAAAATGGAAGCAATCTTATGTAGGCGTCAAAATCCACTTACTGTGGTTATAAAGGGATGCCAGGTAATTCTGTTCATGGTAGTGAAATGTCCATCTTCCTAAAGTCAATCTGATAGTTATGAAACCAAAGCTTTTCATATTTTTTAAAAAAAATAAGAATGCATAAACAGTTCACCAGATATAGCCTTGGGATTCTGTGGTGGGTTTCCTGAAGAGGCAGTACAGAATTGTAAAGCTCCTCTTGTTTTTCAACCACTGTCTTGTCATTCTAGATCTTCAACTTCCGACATGAACTTCTTACATATAAATCAAATAGCGTGTTCTTGGTATGCTACTCAGGGTTGAAACAAATGGTCCAAATAGTGGACTGCGGCTGCTCTGGCGCGATTTGCTCTGGGGCCATGGCAACCACACATGGCCGGCCCCAATCTGGGCTGCCACCATGGTTTTGAACTGGATCGGCAAAAGGAGCTGTTCCTTACCTCTCCTTTTTGGCTCAGTTCTTTGTAAAAGATGCGGCCTCAGTGCGGTTTCTGGCTGTGCTTGGGGCATGTGTCATCTAAATGCTGTCCCTGAATCCAGTCAGAAACCAGTTTATTTGGCTCATCTGTTTCGGGCCTCAATCACCATAACAATATAGACTTTTCCTGGCAACTGCTGATACTCTTTCACTCTTTTTTCTTTCTTTTTTGGGCTCCAAGTTGCCCATTCATGGATATTGAACATCTATGGAGATGTAGCCATTTTCTTCATTGACAGTAGATACGAACAGAAAGTGGGTGGAGAGACTCTGCCTATAGATTTGGTAGGAATATAAACAGATCTGATCTAATAAGATCCTAGACACATTCAGTTCCTAGCCTTTAATCCTGTGAGCTTTTATTGACTTCAGGATCAAATCATTGGGATATGAATTATCAGGATAGAAGATTCTGTGGCTTAACTTCTCTTCTAATATGAGAGATGTGACTTGAGTTGGAAAACACTGGGCAGTATTATTGGTTGAAACCATTGTTTTCAAAAGTGGACTCAACATGTATTGGACCTCAACATGTATATAGCTGACCTTTGTGGCTTCAGAGCCTACTGCTCTCAGTGAGGCTTGGGGAAAGGTGGGCTCAGCATGTGTTTGTTTCTGTTTGCAACTGAGTGTGAAACAAAGTCATGCCAGAATTTCTGGGCCACAAGCCAGCAGAGAGTTGTCATACTTAAGGCTGCTGACTGTGGTCCCAGGAGTATAGCATTAAGACTGGACAAGCCAGTTGTTTAATATGTTTTGTTTTTTATAATACAGTAGATTTTAAATGTTGCAAAATAAATATATATATACTTCTGAAACAATATGTTTTTGTTCCTTATTTTAGCAGCCTACAATCTGAAATCTACTCTGAAGTAAAACCTATTGACTTTAACGGGGCTTACACTCAGATAAGTTTTTGTAGCAACCTAAAGAAGTATTATTCCTTGCAAAATTGTGTCATGATATTTTTCTAAAGCAGTATTAAAGCTGCCCTTTCATGTGTGCCTGTGTGCATGCACACACCTCTCTGCCCCCTCCTTCCCCAAATCTGGAAGTGAACTTCTTGTCACTTCCCATTTCAGTGGAAAAATGCAAACAAAACAAACAAACAAACAAACAAACAAACAAAACAAAACAAAAAAGTAAAAACAAAATAAAACATAACCTAAAAACAACCAAAACCCTTCCATTTTTGAGTAAGTGTAGCGTAGCAGATTGCAAGGGAGAGGGACAAAACTGTTTTCTAGACTGCTTGCCCACTCCTGGGATTCATGGTATTTCATATATGTGTGTAGTTTATTTGCCTGGTCTTCAGTTATAGAAATAGAAATGCTTCACTAGGAATTATCCTATTATCCTTTGTCACAAGCAGTGGGATAGAGAATACTTGTTCTTTGAACAGTGTCAAGTATCTGGACTCTGTTTGCTGGAGCTTCTTCCTACCCTATTCAACAGGTGGTTCAGATTGGGACAAGTGCCTTATCGCACAAAATGCATGTCTGCACTGGAATTGGACCCCCATATAATTGTGTTGTGTGCAGAACCAAGGTATTGGATGGATGTAATACCCCTGCCTCTGGACTCTTCTGTGCTCCTGGAAAAAGCCAATAGGAGATCTCTGTTGCTGGATGGGGTATTACAGTCCAGTGTAGTCTTCACTGAAACAAGTGTAGGAACTTTTGCAGTGAGCACATTTCATCCAAAGTTGCCGTTCCCTTTGTTTGTAGAATAATTTAACACACTTCATTAACTTCATTTCTAACTTGACTTGGAACTGATAACTGAATCGAATATGGCAACTTCTTCCTCCTTCATCTCTGTATAATAAAACTATTAACTATGCCAGAGCTCCAGGAAAACTCTTAACCATGTTCTAGTCCATCCATGCGTGGCTGCCGCTTGGCTCACAGTACTCGATTTGCAACTGAGTGTGAAACAAAGCCAGTTCAGAATTTTTGGGCCACAAGCCAGCAGAGAGTTGTCATGCTTAAGGCTGCTGATTGTGGTACTCGACAGTCCTGCGTCTGCATAGGCTGGAACAAAGGTTCTGTGAAACACCACTGCATACATGAACTTTAAATCATCCAGTTGTGATAATAGTTTTCTAGCAGAGGGAGCTATAAAGACGTGTTTTTCGGTACCACAAATTGTTTTCCACAGGGCCTCCTGACCACTTACAGAAAATGGAAGTTTTTATATTATACGTAGAAAAGATGCTAAGTGACTCATCAATGCCTCCCAAGTTTTAGCATTATTCTAAATTAAGGGGCTTTACATCCAAAAAGGATGGTCTGGTGCCACCTCTTTTTCGTCTGCACTGTTGCAGCAGCAACCAAACAGAGTGGTGAAGGTCCAGATGAAAAAAGGAGCTCGAAAAAGCAGCTCCTTTTTGCATCGCACTTGCGATGCAAAAAGTACCACAGAGCACATCACTCCGCATGCTGTGTTAAAGTTGTGGAGCGTCTATTGGCTCCACTCACCGGCAACCCTAGCACATGATGGGGGCGCCCTAAAGCGCCCATCTGTATCTTGCCAAAGTTATAAAGACTATGATTAATTACACATAGACATACTTGTCAACATAGTGCTTTTGAGGCACATTCAGTACCTACTGAATGGTTGTCCTGATTCTGGCTAGAACATATATTTTGGCATACTAAGTCAAATAACCTTCTCATTGATATTAATATATGAAGGCTGGTGCGTACTTTAATATTACCGATGAAAGCCTGGTGAAACAATATAAAAGCAGACGAAATCAAACAATATCTTGTTGCAAGTGGCAGCCATATAGATGTAAGTCTCCAGCCTTTTTTTTTTATTTATACAAGGATTCAAAGAACATAGTTCAACAGTGCAAGATAGTTACAAGTACCTTGGTAACCAAAAGAAATATATAAATGGCCAAGTGTGCCCATAAGTAAGATAAATCTTAGCTTTTCAGACAGAACTGCACATTGTTGTTGTTTCTCTTTTTGAAGCCAAGGTGCGTTCTAAATATATTTGTACTTTAAATCCCTAACAAGCCCACCAGAAAACAACAGGTTGTTTGTCAACTGTAAAGGATAAATATTAGTGCTCTTAAAGCCTCTACTAACCCTTGCCCTTGGCTGAAAAATATATTACGGCACAAAAAGAATATGCTGTACTTCCATGTTTCCGGTTTCTGGTTGAGAGTTATGCATGGGACCCCAGTGTTAAATGCATTTGTCCAATTATTAAATCTGCCAGTATACATATATACTATAGCTTTGTGCTTTTAAACCTTGAAACACAGCTCTACCTTCTTGAAAACAACTATTTTTAAAAAACAATTAAAAAATTTCTGATCCCATGAGCATGAGATAATAGCTCCCATTAACAGACTTGGACTCAAACTACATCTGACAGTGGCAGAGGTGTTTAAATGGGTCTTCCCCATTGTGTATAAAGAGGATTTGATGGTCAGATTTTTAGTGCAAAAGGAGCCTCTGGGCACATGGAAGTAAGCTTGCCTCCTGCCCCAGACTGTCAGCTTTTTGATCTGGGAATCTAGCTGGAGGAAACATGTTTACAGAGCTTGGAAAGGTTTGGATTTTTTTGGAACCCCGCCCCCCCCATGCTCCCTTAGTCCAGCATTGCCAGTGGCCCTAATCCTATAGTCCAGAAAAGTAACTGTTCCAAGCGCTACATATCAAAGGGAGAAATGAGGTGAAAATAAGCGGAAAATCATGTGTCCTCATCTGTATATTGCTTTTGCTGTAACAATTTGACCATACCAAAACAGAAAACACTTTTCTGTTTTAGATGTGATTTGGGCAGGCTTTTTAAACTAATGCACTGATATTGTTACACATAGTTGGAATCTTACATGGGGCCCTAAATGATGTGAGTTTACAGATGCCCAGCAGGTTGGCAGGACATTTTCATTAATATGAAAGGAAATTATAGCTGTGTTTTTCTCCCACATTGTGTATAACCATTTACTTCTATAAATAAAATGCCACATATGCAATATTATTTGAATGTGGCACTTCACTTTTCTGGTATTTGAGCTTACATTGAAAGGAGGCAGAATGTTTGCTTTTCATGCTTCATTTGTATTTGGAATTATTTTAAGAATGGTGTAACTGAATTAAAAAAATAACTATAGTGGGTCCTCCAAATTTTTTGGGGTTGGGGCACAGGGCTGTAAAAGTAGAAAAACCACAAATAAAAAACACGATTTTTTTTATCTGAGAGAACACCTCTTTAGGAATCTCTAGGTTCTTCAGAGCAACTCTGTGATCAACATCTTCCAGAAGTTGACCTTAGAATCATGCTGCAGTACCTACCAATGCCTAGAGAAGTGTTTTCTCTAGTAATCTCTAGGTCCTCCATGGCCAACTTCTGTCAGAGTTGTGCTGGAGGACCTAGAGATTCCTAGAGAGGACGTATTAAACAAATCTGCAAATAACCAAATTTGCAAAATTAAAAGCCACAAATGTGGAGGGCTAAGTGCAGAACTGACAAGATCAATAAGGAAAGTAGATAGGGCATTGTTCTACTCACAAGGGATTTAAAATAATGTGTGCACAGCAGGTGCAGAATTCATGCTGTAATTGAACTTTGATATCACGTCTTCAAAACTCAACCAATGCAACTGGCAATCTCCAAGAGTGATTGGAGTGAGTAGGAAACTAATTTTCTCTGTGCTGCATAGAACCCAGGCAGGACCAGGAATGGGAAGGATGGCTGAATTCATTTGCTTGGTTACTGTCTTGGTTACTGCCATTTCTAATGCCATGGTACTTGAAATGCTCCCCTTACAGTATGCATTTTTGGATGCTGTTGTTAAGAAACACAACATTTGTCTTTGATGCAAGACACACAGTAAAAATGTCTCAACATTTGTGCAAAGCCTATATTATTATTTTTTAAATAAAAAAGTATGTTTTCATACACTTCCTGCTCCCCAAAAGGAAAGTACTGTAGTAATGTGATGCAAACTGAATTAACAGCAAAGTTCACATCAAGAGCTTTCCATCATTCAGTCAAATCAACAGGATTATCTTGATATACTAAGTATTTTTGAAAAAAGAAAATATGCTTATGGCTGTAGGTCTAGTAAGCGAAACTGCCCCAACAGAGAAATATGTCATCTGTATATTTTTATGTAGATCTGTGGTTGGACCGACTTTCATCTTCAATCTAATTTTAGCCAAACTGGTATCAGACAATGTACCTGGCAATTACTTTAATAAAAAGAAAATCAGATGAAGTGATGAGGTTGCACTACAAAATGGTTTAAGACAACATAGAATTTACTTTGCTAGAGGAAGTAAAAAAGGGTAACATGTTTGATTATGCAAAATATGGCTTAGGTCTGCTTGATGTCCATCAAGATAATTGATGGGGAATAGGCAGGACCAGCAGTCACTTGAAAATCTGATATTACATCCAAATAAATTTTCCAGGGATGTTTGATAGTATCTAACTGTTCTCTGGATTGTTCAATTATCACTCTTAGACTTTGCTAACACAAGTAATAATACACAAAAACAGTTTTTGTATTATCCTTCGGTAAAAGGTGACTATTGTCCCTGTTAATAATAGGAAGATGTTCAGCTTTAGACTGAAAGAGAGATTTCTCAACAGTCTCCCATGCATAATTCTGTCACAAATGTTGCATATTACAACTCTGTATTGCATTTTACCAATTTGATTGCTGTTTTCAAAGGAACACACAAAACCAAAGTCTCATGCCAATTTACTCAGATGTAAGAGAAATATTAAGTGGTTTCAGTTACTAGTGTTAGCAGACAAAAATATTCACAAATTAAAATACTCACCCCAAACTCCAAGATAATGAATCCTTTTGCTAACTGCAATTGTACAGAATATGTACTCGTACATCAAAGTAAAGGAGAGACCCTTTGCCACTTTGCTTAATGGAAAATTATGAACTGACTCCCTGTTGTAGACCTTTGAAAATCTTGAAATTAAAAAGGTGTATTGTTCCAAACAGAAGTAACTCAGTCTTGGCCACAGTTAAATAAGAATATGAAATAACTTGCATAATTTATTGCAGTCAATAAAAATGGTAAGCCTTGAGGGTCATTTGCTTCCCTCTCCCTCCCCTAAACCTTTTTGCCAAGATCTTTTGTATCCCCTTGGGTGCCTCTTTGTGGCAAATTAATGACTTTCCTTTTTCTTCATAATGTGGTAAAGAAAGAAGGGCCCAGCATTTGAAAAAGACCAAAAAGAAAAAAAAAGACCAGTTCTAGCACTGCCAGGTTATCACAAACAATCAAGAACTTTTATCTCTCTCATTTTGCCAAGATGAATTAAATATGTCCACATTTTTGGCAAATTTGAGACCTCCACCACAGTCTCTTTTGTGGCTGCATAAACAAGTTACCGCCACAGGTGTTGCCTTGCAACTACAGCCAGAGTAAGTAATAAAAGAAAGGAAGAAGGCAAAAGTATGCTGTTGTTGTTGCTGCTACTGCTGCTGCTACTGCTTCCCCCGACACCTTGTCCAGATTGCTTAGGCATAGCGTGTACCTCTGGCAGCCTGGTGCTGATTGTCTTGGACAGTCTTTTGCCACAGACATCATCAGGACAACCGTCGCCACTTCCAGAGCCACTGATGTCATCACCTGTCAAAGAGGGAGTTCAGGTAAGAGCTGCTGATAGAAAGCTTAATGTATTAACTCATGGTGTTTGTGACATCCCTTGGTGCACATTCCTACAGCATATTATGCCATGTTGCCGAATGAAGGGACAAAGAAGCAAGTATGCAGGGCTCTACCTGATGATGGGACTACCTCACCACATGCCTTGATCTCAGTGTCTCTCACACTCAACCAGTCAGAAGAAATGCTGCGGAAGAAGGGCCAAATCTGCATAGATCCATTCAGCACACATTGGCTGCATCTTGTTAGTGACATATACAACTTCCAAATCCACCTTAAGCTTACATGTCTTGGGGGGGGGGGGGTTCTTGTTGTAGTGAGTAGTATTCTCCTCCCTCTGTAGTGTCCAAAACTCTCCCAGCACTTCCCCTGTCACTGTGATAGCCATTCCCAACAGTCTTTCTCTGGTGGAGAGCTGGAGAGGTGTGTTGAGGAAGTGTCTGGCTTCTATGTCATTGCAGGCCAATGATATAATTCTGATACCTCTTGGAGGACCTCAGAACATCACCTAGGAAGATGACCTAGGCCCCTCCTCTGGATGGCTCCCCCAAATAGGGCAAGCGGGATCCTACAAAAGGTGGGCATTTTCAAAGATGGGCCTCCTATGTGTGCGATTCCCTCCACAAAGTGGCTTGCTTGGTGCCTATGTTACATTTTAAAAAAAGTGTCAGGTAAAGACATTTCCATTCTCCCATGCATTTGAACTGTTGTTTTAATACTTCTGCACCTTTGTATTTTCTATCCTGCTGGTTTCATTTTGGTTTCATAAACACCAGAGTACTACAGACCTCTTTCTTTCAGCTGTGGGTCATGTTAAGTTGTGCCACCTTTGCAGCACCACACTAATTCATCTTTTTACCACTGTACTTACTTGTATCTTGGAAATCAACATCATTCCCATTGTATGCATTGCGCAGTCGACTTGTCATAATCTTTAACTGCATGATTTGCTGCCGAATAGTCATGTCTGGTTTGGTGACATCTACATCCACCTCTGGGTTGTTGATCTGACTGGCTAGGCCATCTCCCATCACATCTGGAAGATATCTGTAAAGAGCATGTGCATTCATTGTTCTTGGTGTGTGCCTTCAGGTTGTTTCTGACATAGGGTTGGAATATGTATCCATTGCCAAATAGGGATTCAAACCCTGGGCTCTAGAGTTGTAGTTCAATGCTCAAACCATTGCATCACACAGGCTTTCACACAGTTAAACATAACTGTGGCCAGTTTGCATCCCCTTTCCTCTCTTGCTCTGGCATGGCTACAAGGAGATAGGAAGCATTCACTTTTCCTTTTAATCCAAGAGATGGACAACTCTGACACAGATTTTTATGGAATACAACTCTCACCATTGGGTCTGATGGCTAAATTAATGGGAAATGCAAGCAATACATTTATACGTAGGTCAGAGTGTCACAAAAACCCATCCTTGCTTTAACTTAACCTAGTTTCATGTTATATCAGAATGAGAAGGAAACTCTGGTTAATTTAAATCAGAGGCAGGATACCATACAGGTTCTAGATGCCACACCTGCCTGATTTGCTACCCTCCTAGACCCATGTGAGCCACACCTACTCTTCTTATTGATCAAATGGTTATGTTTAAAAATAAGAGAGCTTTTGAGCTCCACAAGGGTCTACTCTCCCATAGTCTTAAAATGGAGAAGTGTGGCTCCTAGAGGCTTCTGGAAACATAACCTTCCATTTCAGGGCCACTATTTTGCAGGAGAGGCATTGGAAATCTTGGAAAGGTCTACAGTGTATGGGGCCTCTGGGCCACACAAATCCTAACCCTGGTTTAAACTCTAGTTTCTTCAAAGAAGCCAGCATCAAACCTTTGTCACCAAAGCTGATGTAAGATCCAGTTACCCATCCTGGCTGAGAGAAGGGTAAAAATAACATATTCTTATGGCTGCCCTCCTAAGTCACAATAACATTAAAACTGGATCGATGAGACAAAAAAACAACTACTTTTTGGTTATGAAAACATTTTCGTGCCTATCATCCTGTTAGTGACATATACAAGGGTCAAATCTACTTTATGCTTGTGTATCTATTATTTTGGTCCTTGAAGAAGTTGGTGTTTTCTTCCTCCCTATGCAATCTCCAAAGCCCTTCCACCCCATTGTGCTGCAAAAGCCCTTCTCATGGCCATTCCATTGCTGGTGGAAAACAAAAAGGGGCAGGGATTGTCTCCTTATCCAGACAAAGATTGATAACATCATCTGCTGAAGCCTCCAGAGGACCACAAAGGACCTTGGTGGAAGACATCCTTGGACTGTGTCTGGTTACAGGGACAGAGCCAATTACTTCTCCAATGAACTCCTGCTTTTCTCCAGCAATGAATGGTCATGGGATGGTGAGTCCTGGGATGGTGACACGGGAGCCATAATGAAGGTCCATATATGGAACCCTTACACTATACCTGACCATATAAGATCGTAGATTTGTCAGTCTAAACATGGATGAAAATAGGATTCCAATGACATAAAAACATTCCTTTTCTCCTTTGCTGACAGTGCCTTTTTCTTACCATTTTCCATCATGGAATATCACCTTTCCAGGCTCCAAAACATAACAGTACATGAGGGCATTTAATATATGCTAAACATGATTATGCTTCTCATGTTAATCATTCTTACCTGCCCTTGGTCATCCCATTCCAGCACCTGTCTTCGTTCACAGAACCAGATGAGATTTTTTCATTGCAAAGTGTGGTTGGAAGTGATACCCAGAAGTCCCTGATCTCCCTCAGCTTCCCTTTGGCATCTGAAACCTGCCCCCCCAAAAAGTTTAATTAAAATTCAAAGAAGCATTGAATGCAGCAGCCTTTACAGAATCTTGGTCTTAATCTAGATGACACAAGGCAAATTTCGAGGGCAGCTGTTATTCCAGTAAAAAGAATATACGGGCCTGTGATGCCTGAATGCTTATCAGTTATAGTACAGAATAGCAATCATTTTACCAAACCTGCTGTATAGTGGGAAAGCTATCCAAACTACATTTCTTAAAGCTCTTCTAAGATAAAAAACAACAACAACAACAACTAAGAGGGATAAGGACAGATATATTCATAATCCCTGATTTGGGAGCAGAAGGGCTGGGGGCTTGGCATGGCTGTGGGGTTATTTTGCCCCCTGTTGGGAAAATGATGCAATAAAAGCCCATGCGATAATCTCCTATATTTTTAATGCGCTTGTATTGACTTTAACTTGTACTGTTTTAAATTTATTGTTATCTGCCTTGAGTCCCTATATCAGGAGAAAGGCAGGATATAAATAAATCAAACAACAACAACAACAACAACAACAACAACAGTGGAAAACAGTAGTGGCTTTGGGTCCGGGGGGAATCCTGCCTCCCTTTCTCCTTCCAGCTACTGGGTCTTCTTCTACCCCACCTCAGATTTTTTTTCCAAAAGAAGCACCAGAAAACCAGTGTTTGAAAAGAGCAATTTTTTTTTTTTTGCATTTGTCTCGCTTCAACGTGAGTCAGACCAATCACAGTCAAGTCTGAAACTATTTCCAATGGGAATGGGGCACATATAAAGCGATCAGCAAATTACTTTAAACCATAGTGGGAACGGGCCCCTAGCTTCTTACTTCCATCAGCCATGAAGTTCACTTGATGCCCTTGGGCCAGCTGCTAGCATGCAGCCCAGCCCATTGTACAAGTTTGCTGTGAGGAGAAGATAATGAGGACCACCTTGGTCTGGGATCCTTGGTTAAAGGATAGGATCAAAATCTATTAAATAAACACTGCAGTTGATTGTTAAAGCATTGACATTCGCAGCAGACTCAACAAGCTTTCTTAACAATGAACCACACAAATTGGTCTAAAAAATATTTGAAGACAGACACTGCATACTCACAAGTTTCTCTGAGCTAAGCTGTGAAGGTTTATCTTCACTGACATATTTCCCCCGCTTCTTTTTATCTTCAATGTTGGAAGCTTTGGAATTGATTTTAGGATTTCCGCAGCCTTGAAAGGTCTGAGGGAAAAGCAAAACAGGTTTATATACCAGATCAAAGCAATACAATAGTTTCCAGTGCTAGAAAATCTTACACTTTGGGACTACAACTGCCTGATTCCCCAGTCAGAATTATGGGACTTGTAATCCAAGAAAGTAGTATTTCAAAGATCTGGTATTTTCTCCATTCATCATGCTTCTCTCTAACTTTTAATTGATTCTGTCTCCTCCATCCACCACTGTTGAATTTCTAGACATCTTATTGCTCTAAAAATATAGGGGCTTCTATATTTCAAGTCAGACCAGTGGTCCATCTACTTTAGTACATCTCCAACATTCCAGTTTTTCCTAGCTTGACTGGTGTTGTTGAGGATTGAACAGGGGAAATTTTACATAATCTGCACTGATCTATGGCCTTCGTCAAATCAAATTTGTGCACTGCCACTCTGCAAATCCAGTCTCCATTAAGCTGAAATTCAGCCAATGATCTGAGGAGCCCTGTGTAGGATAGTACTTCTAGAGTCTTTTGTTCTACCAGATGAGTTACTGAAAAGATAATAATCTCTTCCAAATAATTTTCATCCTTTACTTTAAAAATAATAAAAAGAGGCAATATAAGAACGAGTCTTGTAATATCCTTAGACCAGGGTTTCTCAATCAAGGTTCCCTGAAATCTTAGGGTTCCACAAGGGATTGTGATTGGGGAAAAAACAATAACAACAATCTTGTATGGTCTTTTCATAAACATATGTACCACAGTCATAGCATTACACACTGTTTTTCAGTGCAACTCCCCAATGCTCACCTACCAGGCAGTAGTGCTGCAACTGATATGGATATGTTCCCCTGTTGCTCCTGCCATTTCCACCCCTTCCCATGAACAATCTCCATTATGACAGGCAGAAACAATCACTTGCGCAGGGATGGTGGGAATGGCACCTAGTTGCTTCCCAAGCAACAGCGCAATGGACCCTTGTCAACTGAAGTGGTTGCTCCTTGGTAAGTGGAGCTGGGGGACTTTCATAGTCCCCACATAGCCCCTAAACTAGGGGCTATGTAGGGAGAATGAATAAGTAACAGTTCCAAATGTGTAACTGCAGGTTATAAATTTGTAACCGTGATAAGGATTCTGGCCAACAATTTTTATGCAGGGATTCCTTGAAACCAGAACATTATTTAAAGGGCTCTGCTACAGCAGAAAAGGTTGAGAAGAATAGCCTTAAACACTTTACAGAACTTCTCAAATGTCTTGTTGGTTGTGCTTAGAATCTTATGTTCAACCAGTCTGGATGCTTGCATGCAGCCTCTACATTCTGGATGTGACTGCCCTTAACTGCTCATTGCAATGAACCAACAACCATTTAGCAAGTCCTCCCTGGAACAGATTTATCTTGCCCTCATAGACAGTGAAAACATAGTGCACCTTGGTCATTATCAGCCATTTGCACAGCAACAGAGAATTTCCAGTGCTCTGCTAGCCACTTCTTTTTAAAAACTATACATAAAATATTCTGAGATACAGCCATGTTAGTCCGTGGAATCAGTATGTAGAGAGATCTTTTCATCCATACACATTGGATTTGTCATTTGACTTGAGATCCTTACATACCAATGACATATATATGTCTGTGCCTAGCTTCCACTCCACTAAATGCATCCGAAGAAGTAGATAGAAGTCTATGAAAGCTCATGCACCCAATTTCTTTTTTTCAGTTAGTTTCAAAGGTGCTGATCTCTCTGCATAAAATATTCTGGTACTTTCCCCCCCAGCTTTTTCACTGTAGCGCACTTGTTTAAAGTTTATTATAGCGGTTATTAAAATACAGTTCTTCCAAGGGTAAAAAGAACATGCAAGAACAATAAAAATATCTTCTGGGAGGCAGGGATTAATTCACTCCCTTGTGCTCTCTCTCTGAATTGATGGCTCTGTTTCTACTTTGTATTAACACTGTATTTTGTGGGTTACTGTTGTGTTCTTTCTCTCTCTCCTCCACTTCTTTCTACTTGCCAGCCAGTTCCTGATTCACTCTCCATCAGCATCTATTAGTTACAGTAGGAGTGACAGGAAAAACAGCTGGGCTTCGGAACACAAATTATTCTGTTGTTACCATCAGCCTCAGTTGTATAGGGAGCTGCACAGTTTTAGGAATCATGCTGGAGTAAACCCCCTCTGTGCAGCGCTGAAGTGTCACATTGTGCTCAGAACTGCCACTGTGAACATCTTCAGAAATGAAGGGAGATGAGGGAAAGACAGGTGTAATTCTTAGAAGTTGTCACAGTTCCAACATTAGAAGGGAGCCTGGTACTGGAAAAGATGTACAAATAAAAGAAGATGGAGCTGCTTAACAACCACTGAAAAAAATGCTAACTCCACCTTTCCTGTACTCAAGAATGGGACAACCAATGTCTAATACTATCAACAGAAGTTACTGGAAACCCATCCCTGTAGCTTTGCAATAGATGGCAGAGATAAAAATGACATGCACCAACAACTCTTGTAGAAAAGATGGGAATCCTGTACCTTTCCTATGTTATTGAATTATAATTCCTAGAAGCTCTGTCCAGCACAACCAGCAGCCTGGAGAGTGGCATGATCCCCAGCTCAAACATACAGTATGGCTAAAGGCATATAATACAACAGCCATGCTGAATTTAGCAGATTTGAGCCTGGAGTGTGCCTGGATGAGAGTCAGCCTAGGAACAAATGCAAAATAAAAGAAATAAAAAAATTAAGATAGGCATGCCACAACCTGACTCTTACCTTGGTTTTTATTGATTCTCTGTTTTCTTGCATGTTAGAAATGGCTTCTGCAATCCTGGTATGAATTGTACCAATGACTATGTCTACATTGGATGGTCCATCAAAACGGTCAGCTACCATGAGCAGTGCATCTAACAGGGCAGATAATAAATAGGAACTGTTTAACAATATATCATGGAAATAATTAATCAAATATTTAATTGAATATTGTTATAGAACAATACCAGGCATATAAGATACCTCAATAGGACATTTCATGTACTCATTTACATTCAGGGACAAGATGCAGCCCAACACCCAATTTCCTACCAGGAGAGGCTATAGTAATACTTACTAATCTACATATAAATACCATTTGATTTATAGTAGAATAAATATATTCAATAATTTATTATAAATACTTACATTCTACCCTTTGAAAACTTTGTTAGAATGACTACGGATCATCATATAGAACTTAGTCCATGATATTGCAGAATCATATATGCCCCAGGGGAACACTTTGTAAAATGTAATGTACATCATGTACCAATGACACCCATGCTTTAAGACTGTCTCTCAAAGAATCCCTAACTCACATATATTGCATGTATAGTCTCATGCTATTATCTTTACATACTGGATCTCTTGAACAAATTTAAGATGACAGAGATGTTAGCCCCAGAGGTCTAACAATCTTCAAGTTAAACTTCATGCCACTATGATATTATATGGAAAATAATAGTCCTCAAGAGTACAACAAACACAATGGTGCTGTTTAATTGATCTTTCTGTGCCAGCAGGGGTAGGGTTGCCTGCACCATTTTATTTTTAAAATGTTTCTCCACAAAAACTGAGCAACTTCAACTTGCTTCAGAAAAACAGTCCAAATTGGAAAGGTGAGAGGATAGTCATTTCACCTGTCAGGTCTTTAAAATCACAGCTATTGCTCCAGGAATGACAAGGTAATTACAAGGATATATTGCAAAACTTTTCTTTCATTGATAATCCCAACCAGTGTTTAGTTCACTTTGTTGACCAATGTTAGTACTCCAAGGTCTTCTGTAAAAATGCAGATATTCAGTGTTCTTGAGATTTAAAAAAGGAGGTACTGCTCTTGAACTCTGATTAATTTAAGTCAGAGTTTTCAGTAGAAAATTAACCAGGCTAAAGGGCATCCATACCCCAAAGCCACAGGTTCCAAGCTCTTTAGTCTTTCCTCTCAAAACAGAGGCAAGAGCAGGGTTACTTGACAGCCCAGGGCTCAGTGTTAAACCAGGCTGTTCCCAAAAGTTTTAGGGCTAAAACCATCTCTTCCAAGAATGTGGGAAACTGTGGTGCAGGTCTGCATTTAGTCCTCCTAATTAAAAAGCAGGGATGGGAAACATCTGGGACTCCTGTGATGGCTGGCGACTCCCATGTCAGTGGATCAATGAATCTTCTTTGGCTTTAGTGTGATCCTAAAGTAGCTATCCAAAGTGTTGAACCTATTTTGGGAACAGAATTCAGCAATTTGCATAGTTCTTTTAAAACTTGAGATTTAAATCTGGAGGATTCACTGCCTCATCAATGTGGGGCATATCACCCACCATTTCACCCTGGCAGAAACTGTGGGACTGCAGTTGCCATCCTTCCTCATCCCACTGGCTCTGTTTGATAAGACTGATGGGAGCTGTAGTCCAATAACACTAAGAAGTTTACATGATCCCCACCCCTGCTCTGTAGGATGTAGTGGTGATTGAAAGATAAGCATATTGACAGTGGCTGGAGTCCTGCATGGTGAGATGAATGTCTAGCTGTATATCTAGATACACATCTAGCTATGTCTCTGCTGCTGTCTCTCATTGTGCTCAGCTCCACCTTTTAAGCAGTGCAGCCCCTCCTCAACATTGGGGCTTTCTAGATTGGCAAAAAGAAGTGTGTTCATGGCTGCATGAAAGCCTAGCCTTTAGATGAGAAAAAGGGAAAGTGTGCCATGAAAACACTTTTTTTGCATTTTAGGGGAGAAGAAGCACCTTTAAAAAGGTGCTGGTTTTCCCAGCTTCTTTTTTAAAAACTGCGGAACAGCGCAACTCCATCTAAAGGCTGTGGTGCAGCTGCTAAGCATTAAGGAAAAGGCAACTTCATGTCACACTTTCCTGCCAATCTAGAAAGCCCCATTGCCATGGCCATGTTGTTGGAGAGCAGGAGGATTAGCAGAGACACATCCAGGAATTTTCTTTTAGCAGGATGTGCTGCAACACAAAAATTTCTGGGGGTTCTTGGGAGATCTCTGTAGATGATAGCCTTGCAATCTATTGACATCCAGGAACATAGCTGGACTGTTTCTGCTGAGCCCTTAATCTGTAATAGCATGGAAATGACTGTATGTGGGGTGGGTGGGGGCCTGCAACCTTAAAAGATGGGATTGGGAAGGGATTTTGGTCACTGTGCAGTTGGTAAGGAATTCTATGCTCCTCAGTGAGAAAAAATGTGAGTTGTGATGCTGTAAGACTGACATATCATCATAATTCACCAGTAAGATTCCAGCTGATGTTATAGCACATAGATACAGTGGTCCCCCGGTTTACGAATCCCCCGGGGAACGAAATCCCCGGGACCCAAAACCGGTGGGACCAAAAAATATCCCCTGGGATCCGAAGGATCCCCTGGGATCCGAAGGAGAAAAACCGCACGGCCCCTTTAAATTAGCCGCGCGGTCCGTCTCCTAATGCGGTCCCCCGGGAAACAAAAACTTCCGGGTTACGAAAGGTAATCCGGAACGGATTACTTCCGTAACCCGGGGGACCACTGTATTTTGAATATATTGATCAGATGCTCTGGCTGGTCTCTCAACTGGTTTCTTGCTTAAAAGGAGGAACATAAACTACATGAAAAACCAGAGCGGTGGAAAGTATTACAAGCAGTTGCCTGCCCTCTTACCTATTAGGTTCTTCCACTCAGGGTCGAGGTCTGCTTGATTGGCAACACAGCCCTTTAAGACATTACGGCAGTAGTTGTTACATGGCTTTACATTTGACATGCCACGGCAATGGGCACAATACATCAACTTCATGATGGCCCGGCTGCAATACTGGCTCAGTGGGACCTTTTAAAAAAAAAATGTTATTTTTTAAGTAAAGCAATGTTTTTTTTCTTAATGAAATAAAAATATTTCCCAATAGAAAACAGGATAAATGAGAACAGACCTTGCAGAATGGATAAAGTGTGAAGGGGTACAAAGTGGACTGTTTTACAACAGATTACTGAATTTGTTAAGCAGATAAATAAATTATTTATTCACTGTAGGAACTCCAGGGACAAGACACATTTATGTCAAATTTAAGTCCACTTTTAGATCTGAGACAATAATAAAAAATTCAATACTACCTTTTAAATTCTGAAGATTGAATTTTGCCTGAAAACAGATCTTGAAAATTTAAAAAATGTATTGAAATATGTGTATTTAAGAAATGTTTGGCCAGTCTAGAAGTGTCTCTTGACTATTTGAACAATAATATGAATTACCCTGTATCCCCAAAAATAAGACATCCCCTGAAAATAAGACCTAGTGGAGGTTTTGCTAAATTGCTACATATAAGGCATCCCCCAAAAGTAAGATCTAGCAAAGTTTTTGTATATAAATATATATACAGTACATATAATGTGTGTGTGTGTGTGTGTGTGTGTGTGTTCAACAATTAATGTGAATTCTTTTTAATGGAAAAATAAGACATCCCCTGAAAATAAGATCTAGCACATCTTTTGAGAGCAAAAATTAATATAAGACACTGTCTTATTTTGGGGGAAACACGGTATCATGTGCCAAAAGGTTTTAACTAATAAATAGTAGCTGGCATCCTATTGATGACACATGTTACCATAATGTTGGTGTATGTCTGCTTTTGGTCATTGCAGGGGAGGAATTCAACATCCCACTCAAAGAGCACCTGTGTCTCCCCCCCCCCCCAACCATTTAATGGCTGTCAGAGATCAGGCAAGGAGAATTGGCAGAACATTTGGCAATTTGCATACCATGAATCTATCTAAAGGGGGATAGTCAGATTGTCTTCCACTGCCTTTGCTTTCCACCAGCCCCTAAACAGCTGTGGAATCAGGGAGGGCAGCAAGACAGAGGTGAGTTTTGGGAGTGGTGAGAGGGGAGATTTCTCATACATCTGACTCAGTGGAAATTTATCATCCTTTATCTCTTGTAGGATCTCAGCTTTGAATAAACAAAATCCAATCATCTCTATAAAATACCAAAGATATTGCAAGTCATATTTCAAACAGCCAGATATCAAAACAAATATGCAACAATAAATCCAAACATAAACAGTGTAACTTCTGAACATTTGATTTCAAAATTTTTAGAAATTTTAAGAACACCTTTTAGAGTAGATGTATTAAAATCTCCTATGGACACTTAATCATTCCATCATTTTATTCATGATTAAAGAAGCTCTCAAGAACACAAATGGATTCCAATCAGAGCCATTAGCCATCCTGGCTCATGGATTCTGGAGGCTGTGCTAATGGAGACTATCCCACTGTGCCATTATATTTGTGCAAACATCTCAAACCCATTTGGACAAGAAGTTGCAATGTTTATAGTAGGTTGTACAAGTAGTTGCTTTTTCTCCAGGAGCATGTACATGTGATCCTTAATGTTTCTAAATATAAGCTGTATCACTGGCTTGAGGTTTCCATTTTATGATTGCCTGCACAAATGGCACTGCCCGAATCAACAGGCCAGTGCTGTTGCTGGGGTGGGAGGGCCCCAATGACTCCTCCACTGGCAGGACCTTCCGCCCCAGCAGCCCATTTGCTGGTGAGATGGCCTGGTGTTGGCTGTCTGGGGCAGAAGGGGTGGCCTTTTCGCTGGCAGCTGGAACTATATCTCCCACACTGACTTGCTGCCAGCTGTGGCAGCTGATTGGCTGACCCAGATGGATGGGTGTGGGGAGCCTGTCTTTCCAGGTTTCCTATTGGCAGACAGGCCTAATTAAGGCCTTGGCACATGTGTCTCAGAGCCATTTTGCTCAGCTTTCCCACCCACCCTCCCTAGGCTAGGGTGTTTTGTCACAACTTTTGTGGGTGGCAGCATAGGTCCTGGATCTCACAGGCATGGTTTCCAGGGCTCTGTAGCACTGGATCAGGAGTCCTTTGGACCCAGGAGCACTGAGCGCATGCGATGTGGCCATTGCAGGGGCCACATTCCTTAGCTCCTGGTGACTAGGGGCATTAACAGATACCAATTGCATAAGAGCGTTTCCTTTGCCCCTATGTCCTCCTGATGCTTGGAGGGCCAAGCAACCTAGCATGAATCAATCAGGGTGTTGTTTGATGCTCCAGATCCGGACCTTATGCTTTGGGCCAATCCTAACTTTGTGCTGTGCTAATAAAGTTGTGGCCTTTATCTCCAATTGCTGTGTATGTGTTTCATTGGGCGCCTTCCCCTTCCCAGCAACTCTGCAGTCCAGAGCAACATAGTTATGCTATGCAGACGTTGAACAAGATTGTGGCCCCCAAAGGTAACCTTTCCATTCTCTGGTTCCAGTGAATGCTGAGCATGGTTTGAGCAGGAGGAAAAGTTGTGGAAAATGTGAATTCCATGCTAGGGATTATTAGAAAAGGGCCTGGAAATAAAACTGCTAATAATGTAGTGACCTTATCCAATTAATGACACAACAACACATGAAATACTGTGGCAGCATTTCCCCCCATATTAGTCACTTCATCTCAGTAATAGGGTAGAGTTGGAAGAACTGAAGACACAGAGCAATAAAAAGAAGCAAGGGACCCACTGAGATATTTCTCCTACAGGAAAAGACTGAAGGATTCTCCCCTACAGGAGTAGGGTGGCGTTGGGTTATAGAATTGTGCATAGAAACTGGACAGAGAGATGTTTATTTTTATCTACATTATAATTAGGGATTGTCTAATGGGGATGATTGGCAAGAGATCTCAAGAAAGATAAAATAAAGTGCTTCTTCACTTTTCTGGTCAATGACCGAATAAATTGAATTGATTGATTGAAGTGCTTCTTCACCCAATATTTTATTTATACAATTGACTGCTGCAGGATGTGTTGATAGGCATTGTCTTATCACACTAGGGGGCAAACAGAATTTAAACGAGAGTTAAATGAGAGTTAAACAGGAAATGTCCTGTGATAAACATAGGGCATTTCCTGCATAACTCTCATTTAACTCTTGTTTAAATCCTGTTTGCCCCCTAGTGTGATAAAGCATAGATGGCTTTCAAAAGTAATTGGACAACTACATGGAAAATAGAACTCACAAAAGGAAGTTATATGAGAACCCCATGCCCATAATCTGCACACTGCAGAAGGCCAGGTACCGGAAATACCGGATCCAGTTTCAACCCCTTTCTCTTCCCACTAATTATAGTTTTTCTTCATTCGAGTCTCATTCGATTAGACTCTTTTCTCCTTTGCAGCTTCGAGTTGCTGCCATTTATCGCCCTCCTGGTTCTGCTAACCAATTCCTTTCGGACTTTGAGTCATGGCTCACCTTTTTTCTTTCAGACTCAGTTCCCTCTCTGATTCTAGGTGACTTTAATGTCCACCTTGATGATCCTAAGAATCCTTCAACGTCTCGCTTTAGCTCCCTCTTAGCTTCTTTCGATCTTCAACCTCATCCACCTCTCCTACCCATTCTTCTGGTCACTGCCTTGACCTAGTTCTCGCTTCTAAGTGTGTCATCTCGGACTACTTGGCATCTGACTATCCATTGTCAGATCATCATCTAATTTCTTTTACTCTTACTTGCATCCCACCTCCTCGTAATGTTGTTCAACGCACTTTTTGTAATCTTCTATCTGTTAATTCTGATCATCTCAGTCAGACCTTGGGTTCTTCTCTCTCTTGTCTAAATTTTGGGGACTCTGCTGACTCAGTAATGTCTTTATTCAACTCCACTCTCTCTTCCACCCTTGAGAGCTTTGCCCCTGTATCTGTTTGCACGTCCTCCTCTATGTCTAGGCCTCAGCCCTGGCTCTCTCCTGTAGTTAGGTTTCTCCGGTCTTGCTCTCGAGCAGCCAAACGCCTTTGGAAAAAGTCCAGGGACTGGGCCGATTTTATTCATTATAAATTTGTTCTTTCATCCTTCTCATGCGCCTTTTCTATGGCAAAACAGAATTACTATTAATCATTGATCTCTTCCAACGAGAGGCGCCCACAGCGCTTGTTCTCCTGCTTCAATTCACTGCTAAAACCTTCTTCTCCCCCTGTCTTTTCATCATTTTCCCCCACTGACTTTGCCAACTACTTCCTCACAAAACTCACTACTATTCGATCTGAAATTGTTCCTCCTGATTTGCTCCCTACCACCATTCTCCTGGTACCTTCTACTAATAAACTCTCTGTGTTTCCCCCTGTATCTCTGGATGAACTCTCTACACTGCTAAATTCTTCCAAACCTACAACTTGTTCTCTTGATCCTATACCCTCCCATCTTCTAATCTCCATAACCCCTTCTTTTCTGCCCTCGCTCCTCTATATCTTTAATCTCTCTCTCTCTCTTTGGGATCCTTCCCTTTGGATTTCAAACATGCTCTCGTTTCCCCAATTCTGAAGAAACCCTCTCTCGACCCCTCTTCTCTGTCTAGCTACCGCCCGATCTCTCTTCTTCCTTTTCTCTCTAAGGTTCTGGAACGGATAGTTTATTCTCGCTGTCTTGAGTTTCTCGAAGCCAACTCCATCCTGGACACTTTTCAGTCTGGTTTCCGCCCACGGCACTCTACAGAGACAGCTTTCACCAAAATCTCAAACGATCTCTTGCAGGCCAAAGCAAATGGCCTCTACTCTATTCTCATTCTTCTAGATCTGTCTGCGGCCTTTGACACCGTTGACCACTGTCTCTTGCTTGACTTACTTTCTGACCTCGGGTTCTCCGACTCTGTTCTCAACTGGTTTAAATCTTACTCGTCAGACTGATCCTTTGCCATGGTCACAGGTGGTCAGACTTCCTCCTCTGTCCCCTTATCTGTAGGAGTTCCTCAGGGCTCTGTCCTGGGTCCCCTTCTGTTCTCTCTATAAACACTGTCCCTTGGTAAACTCATCCGTTCTTTTGGTTTCTCCTATCATCTGTATGCCAATGACACTCAGCTGTATCTTTCAACCCCTGAACTCTCGCCGGGGCTCGAACAGCAAGTTTCATCTTGTCTGGCTGCCATCTCGCAGTGGATGCGGTATTGGCGCTTGAAGCTCAACATGTCTAAGACAGAGCTTCTCGTCTTCCCACCTAAGCCCACCCTTCAATACTCCTTTTCTGTTTCTGTTGATGGCATTTCTATTCAACTGGTTCAGCAAACCCGCAGTCTTGGCTTCATTTTTAATTCCTCTCTATCATTTACTCCCCAAATTCAGGCCACTGCCAAGACCTGTAGATTCTTTCTTTACAAAATTGCTAAAATCTGTCCTTTCCTCTCAGCCTCCACCGCCAAGACTCTGGTCCATGCCCTAGTGGTATCGCGACTAGATTATTGTAACCTCCTTCTGACAGGGCTTCCTCTCTCTCATCTCCATCCTTTAATCTCTGTCCAGAACTCAGCTGCACATATTATCACATCTGTTTGCTGCTTTGACCATGTTTCTCCTCTTTTCTCTTCCCTTCACTGGCTCCCCTTCCCCTTCCGCATCCAGTTCAAGCTTTTGTTGTTGACTTTCAAAGCCCTCCACGGACTGGCCCCTCCTTACTTGTCTGAACTTTCTCCTCACACTCCTTCTCGTACCCTCCGTTCTGGTAGGCAAGGTCTCCTGTCCCAGCCGAGGATCTCCACCGCCCCGTCCTGGATTCGTCCCTTCTCACTTGCTGCCCCTCACTCCTGGAACCTTCTTCCCCCACATGCACGCCTCATCACTTCCTCCCGAGGTTAATAATAATAATAATAATAATAATAAATATAGTTCAGAATAGTTACTGTTTTTTATTCCACCCAGTAGAATCCCCCAGCCATTATGTCCAGTGGCTAGACTGACTGGGGAATTCTGGGAGTTGTAGTGCAAGCAATAAGGCAATGTTAGCAAACAGATTTAGCTTTCATGCCTTTTCATGAACTTTTCACAAAAATAATGGGACATACATATACAGCACTCAGGTGTGCATAGGGTTCCCTATCCTTTAGGTGGATTGTGGCACAAGAATCTATTCCTTTATACTTCAATTTATCTAAACCCTTACAGTCCTCTTTGGTTATCACAGGGTGGTGCTTTAGTTCTGTTGAAAATAGCAAGGCAATCAAAAGGTGCATGTTTCAAGAACAAAATCAATCAAACAGAAACAACACACACATGTACAGATAAAACTGCACTCATTTCATTATTATACTAAAACATCAAAGCCTATTAAAAGTGTTGTTTAACATGCAAGATACTCATTTAACTCCCAAGGCTGACTAAGCCACATTATGATGTGAACTAAGGGTGACATACCAGAATAGTAATGCTTTAGAAGAGCTAAAACATGAAAGAGGAAGGCTGTTCTACTGGAAAATAGTTTACAAAACCCTAGAAGCTCCCTTCTCTTCTCTGAGAACCTCTCTTCAAGGACAAGGACCACACCCAGCATGCTCTGGTGGAGAAAATCTCCATTTCACCTTCAGCTCATATGGGCTTCTAACCCATCCTGCCACTGAATGTGTCGGTGACAACATATAAGTATAACCCATTGAGGGAGAAAGGTGGGATATAAATCCTTGAAATAAATAATGAATAAAAAACATTACTTAATCATTCAAATTCCTTCTGAACACTCACCCTTTCTATGAGGCCTTTGGCACAACCCCTATGTTACAGGAGACCTGGTGGTGCAGTGGTTAAATGTTGACACTGCAGCCGCAACACTGTGAGGGCTCCGAGGTCGATTCAGCCTTCCATTCTTTCGTAGGTCAGAAAAATGAGTACCCAGCTTGTTTGGGCTAATTGGCTTACAGATTGTAAACTGCTTAGAGTGCTGAGTACACTATTAAGCGGTACAGAAATGTAAATGCTATCACTATTGCTAATGCTCCCATGTCATACTACTGGAACTGTGCCTGTGACTAAGGCTGCACCCACACTGCAGAAATAATGGAGTCTGGTACCGCTTCAACTGCCATGGCACCATCCTATGGAATCCTGGGATTTGTGTTGTGGCACCATAGCTCTCTGACAGAGAAGGCTAAATATCCCACAAAACTTCAAATTCCAGAATTCCATAGCACTGAGAGATGGCAGTTAAGGCAGCGTTAAACTGCATTATTTCTGCAGTGTGGTTGCAACCTAAGTATATATGGCTGAAAACAGACAGGCAGACAGACAGACTGACACACACACACACACTTTCTCCCTGTTTAGTCCTGTCTCCATTTTACATCCCTTCCACACATTGTTTCCTCTTTGTGGAACTGTAACTTGAACACTCCATGGGTCAGGGATTCTTTATAGATTACTTTTGCACTCTAACAGTGCCAGGCACACTGATGATTTCATAGGAAAAAACATTTAACTCCCAACAGTTCAACACCAAATTCAATGGCCTACAAAAGAATAGTGGACCTTGGAACCCTGGTGGCACAGTGGTTAAATGCCGGTACTGCTGCCACAAGATTGTGTGTTTGATCCCAGGCAGGGCTCTAAGGTCCACTCAGCGTCCCATCCGTTCGTAGGTTGGTAAAATGAATACCCAGCTTGTTAGGAGCAATTGGCTTACACAATGTAAACCACTTAGGGAGTGCTAGTTCACTGATAAGCAGTATAGAAATGTGCTTGCTTTTGCTAATATATATTCCTTTTATGAAAGGATCAAAACAACATTACCTGTGCTAGAAGCTACTCACTTCTCAGTCAGGTGAGAACTTCTTTCTCCCAACATTCCCACCTGTTTCCTCCATTCTGGTAGCCAAGGTCTCCTGTCCCAGCCCATGATTTCCACTGCCGTCCCGGATTTGTCCCTTCTCGCTTGCTGCCCCACACTCCTGGAACCTCCTCCCCTTACAAGCAGAGCGCAACACGTCTCTAACCAGTTTTAAGACTGATTTAAAACCATATTGTTTAGGGAAGCGTTCCCAGGAAGTTTGTGACTGTGACCTGGTTGTTTTGATGCTTGATTAAATATTTGATATCTGCTGTTTTAACTTGTTTCTTATGATGTTTTTAACTTGCTTTAATCTCTAGATTGTACTCCATAGGAAGGCTTTTTACATATTCCTGATTTAATTTGGTTTTTGTACAGCGCCGTATACATTTATGGCACTTTATAAATAAAGCCAATAATAATAATAGGTGGACAAGGGGTGGCACTTGAGGCTTAAACCCAAAACAGTTAGTGTTGTTAAAAGAAGGATGAGTAATTCTGCATTTACCTCACCTGATTTTATAGGCTGTTAGGAGCCAAGGCAGATTGGAAACTAATGTCTAGAGTTTGGGGGAGAAGAACTTGACCACAGGAAGCTGAGAAACATTCACCCCTAAGAAAGTACTGTATTTGAACAATAAAAATCATTCTGTATATACGATACGACTGGTAGCAAGAAACCACATGCCTCATTTTAGTCTGTATTACAGAATTCTTGTGCTTATTATTTCTCTTGTGTCTCTTCATGTATTTATAGTTCTGATGTGCTAGGTTTCTTAAAATTGCCATGTTACCATTTTCCAGTCACAGATTCACTTCTGAGAGCATTTCCTATGAAAATACTTTTAAAAGAAAAGAAAAGCCTTGGTCTTTGAGGTACCTTAAAGTCTAGCATTTCATTTTTTAAAAAGAATACGAGCATTTATAGACCACACTCCACTGTGTCTGATATTTGTCTATGTTTGTCCTGAGAAGTCCATTTCAGCATCTGATGAAACTCGGCTACTGTTTGACAAAATCTCATACTCTTAAAAAATAAGTTAGCCCTGGAGGTGCTTCAAAGATTAAAGATTTTCTTTTTAAAATTAACAACCAAAAGCTATAATGTATATAACCTGTATTTCCTGTGGAAATGGTAAGCAAGTGTGTTTCAGATCTTGGAAAAGTTACCCTTTTGTACTACAGCTCCCTGAATTTTTCAGCATGGTAATATTTTGAAACTTTCATTCTAGTAATGGGTTTCACCAACCAGTTAATAATATAACTAGGTTTGGAGACTAGAGGCACATGCTCTAGTGTGGAACTGATCCTGATGTATTATTTGTTTGTTATCTTGGACATTTATATCTTTGTTCTTCAGTCAAATGATTCTTCAAGAGGCTAACAAAGGTAATAACAATGGTACAATCAAAATCAATGGAGCAGCAACAGCATGCTCATACCTGAACAAACTAAAAAAAATCTAAAAACTTTAAAGATCTAAAAAGCCTTGTAAATGAAACATTATTCACCTGAGATTAAAAAGAAATCAAGGATGATGTCAGGCAGTTCTCCCTGAGGAAAGCACTCTGTAGTCCCAAAAGCCACACCTGGGAAGGCCTTACTTTGGATCACTATTCACCAAGTGAGGGATAGTGGCTTCCATGTCAGTGGGCCAGTGAATCCACTATGGACTTTGTCTGAATTTTAAAGGACCTGTAAAAGATGCCAAAGCATATCTCTGCCCCAAAGCAGACACAGCACTTGGACACACCTTTAATGCTGAGGCTAAATCATGCAGTATATTAACGACTTCAATTGTAGGGAGGCCATGAGCTAACACTGCACCCATTTCACCTCTGCAGGCTGGAAGCAAAAAAGAGCCTATTTGAGGATGATCTTAACACCCAAGTAGGTTTATGTGAGGGAAGGCAGTTCTTGATCCCATGCCGCCTAGGTACTTGGTAAAGAAGCAGCTCTTTGAGTTTTGGTTGACAATAGATCAGGAAGCAGAAATCAGTTCCATTCATCTGGCCACCATGTTAGTCATCAATTTTGCACCAATGGAAGTTTCTAAGAAATCTTCAACCAGAGCCTGGATCGCTCTGGTTATTGTGGCCCCAGTGTTTTTGATCCAGAGGAGCTGCAGCTTGCAGACTAAGCACAACTAATGAAAGATGGTTCATGATATACTTTCCACTTGGGGCACCAAAGCTGAGGTGTTCACTAATACCATCACAGTCTGCAACCATATTCTTTGGGAGAGTGCAACCCCACTCAGAACAGGCTGATGACCCCTACCAGGTCTGACAGAATACAGAATTACCACAGCATGCAGCTAAACAAACAGTTTGAATCCCAATTCTATGTAAATGTAAGTTTATGAACCTCTCGGCAGAAGACCTTACAAATTTACCTACAGATGAATGTGGATTTTATGGATGTGATCTAAAAAAAAGCATTTTCCAAAATATGGTCAGCTTGTATCTCTGCACATGCATAGTTCTTTTTCATATTTTATATATTTCATCACCCCCTTTTTATTTCATTTCCTCCCCTCTCATTCTGTATCATTTCTTGTAATCACACTCCAAAAATCCAATTTTAAAAAAATCCATGGATCTCTGTGTGTATATATCATGCAGAATCATCCTCAAATTTATTGCAGAACTGTCAGATATATAAGACATGCCAGTGCTGGATTTGTTCCACGAAAGATCAGTTTTCCGATCAAGCAGCTGTGAACAGAGAATAAACTATAAAAGCAGTGGAAGGTAAAAGGCATCAAAGCTTAAAACAAACTATACAACTCAGAGCATTCCACAGAAATATTCAGGCATTCTGAGTTAGTAACAAAGCTTTAGGGATATATTTTCAAGCTCTTACATGAAAAAGATTGGTTCAGTTGCTGGATTAGACTCTTCAGCACAAACACATCATCCAGGTATCATGGACTAGTTGAAGTTCTTGGAGGAAACTGAAAATAGCACCCATGAAACATGGTCTCTTGAATTTTGTATTACTCCTTTGTTCATAGGTTATGTTAGGTCACCTTGAAACTGAAAGTAGTTTCTCACAGTATGACAAGTTACTGCATACGTGAAGTTTTATTCTCTTGTATTCCCGAGGCTCGGCAACCAAGACCTGTAAATGTGTCTATGCATTTTGGATGATTGCTACCACCTCATATCAGACTCCTTTCAGATTCAGGACAGTGGAGAGTGTAAATAGACCAGTATTGTGTCAATTCTAGTGTAATGGAATCCCAGTGAAAGAGCAATTTCATAACTTCTGATAGGTGTAATATTATGTTCTAGTGAAAGCAAGAGCAAAGCACAGAAAAATATCTGGTTTTCTGGCTTCAGGGTGTAAGTTCTGATCTACTTCAGCTACACTCTCACAACTGCCAGCCAATTAGATTTCATTATTCAATGAGTTAATACACACAACCTGTTCTTCACCTAGAGTTTTCCTGGTATAAAGCATCACCTGATTTGTACAGAAGGCATTTGCCTTTGCCATCTTCTGATGAACATTTTAGTGTTGACTTAGGCATGGGATGGAATTCAATGGGCAAACAGAATCCCATCTACAAGCTCTGTTCCCCACTGTATACACATTCTGCAGGAGTGGCTTGAATATATTAAAAAGTATCTTTTATTTTAAAAAGGCTTTAAGAATAACTGCCACTTCACTGATTGCTCAAGTTTCATTTTGCATAACTCATTTCCTAAACATGGCAGCAGTCCCACCTTTCTTCTAGTATGTAGCATTATGGGAAAATGTAAACACATGAACTTGACAATCGCAAAATGGGGTCAATACAAAACAAACATATCTCATTGCTTCTGAAGGAAGCATTTATCACCGCACAAGTCATCCTTATTGAAATCAATGAAACTTAAAAGTATTAAAGCTTTGGTTGGATTGCCCTCATGATCTGCACTAGTCTTCATGTTTGTGTCATTTGGATACAGTGCTGCTTTGATTCATATACCTTTCTCCCACTCAGAACTGTGGAAACATAAATGGAAATGTGCATAAGTTTTTAATGAAACCCTTGCCCCTGCCACATCAAATTTCTTTTGGTAATTCCAAACTGTTGAAAAGTTATAAAGTGGAAATAGAGAGAACTTTCTCATGCTATGATGTGCAAATGGTCAGTAATCAGATTGAGGTCTACTATATCTGAGCGGCTGGCAAAGTGAGTAGGAGAAACGCAGCCAAAGTAGAGCTGGCATAATTTGTTCATCTTTATATAATCTGCTGCAGCATGAAGGTAGTACACAACAATGATTGATCTCACCAAGCCCCATCAATCCCAGATTCCATCTGCTGAAATACCTGGCTGTATTCCTGTCAATTCCACTTTTATTAACATAAGAATTTCATTAAGATCAGTTCAGACCAGGTTAGACCTTCAGGACTGTGAAGTGTCTTCTAATGCATCTTGACAACTCATTCAAGAAAAAATAACAATACAGTCTTTGTGGAAAACCGGCTCCTTTTGAGTGTGTTCCCAATAGTTTCCCTCAGCTGCAGCATGGAAGGATACAGCATGTTAGCTGGCTAACTCTCATTATGATGTGTTCCTACATGTTTGCAATGAGCAGGTGTGGTGGTGCACTTTGCCAGACATTTCAGAATTGTATTTACCCTTGAACTGAAGGGAAATGAAAGAGGTTTTTTTCAAGGTTCACATAAGGGACGTGTAAGATCTAAAGATTTGTTCAGACATGCCTAATTTGTTTTAATAGATTATCTTTGTTCAGAAGAAATATGAACAGAGTCTCTTGGGAATAAATAAATAATTCAGGTAAATAGCAGTTCAAGGTAAAAGTGATATGATATGTTTTTAGCATGTATGTTTCATTATTTTGGGATCATGTTATTCTAGCCAAGAGATCAATTAGAGGTTTGGCTGCTCACTTTCAATACATAACCATATATTAATTGTTCTTTCTTTCTGAATAACTGGCATAGAGTAGAATAACTATATGCCATTTTTGAAACAAAAGCTGCATCACACTGCAGAAATAATGCACCTTGAAACACATCAACTGCCATAGCTCAATGCTATGGAATCCCAAGTTTGTGGCACCATAGCTCTCTGACAGAGTAAGCTATTTATCTCACAAAACTACAAACCCCAGAATTCCATAGCAATTAAAGTGGGATCAAATTATGCATTATTTCAGCAGTTCAGAGGCAGCCAGAGTCAATATATGTTCAATGATCATATCTTTTAAAAAATGTTTCTCCCTTTTCAAATTTAACATGTAAGCAGACCACTATGAAGAATGGTCAGGCAAGTAGAACTGGCATAGTTTAACTTAGTGCTAGTTTCCAGGTTCCTCTCCATTGATGCCCCCTTGTGCATTCAGAAGGCTTCACAAAAGAGTCTGGTGTAACAAACACTTGAGGCAAAGCATGAAAATCAGTGTGTACAGAGCCACTGTATTGTCCATTCTCCTCTATGAGTCTGAAACATGGGTCACCTATTGCCAACATCTACGAATCCTCGATATTTCATCAGCGCTGTCTATGAACAATCCTAAACATACACTGGACTGACAATGTGATGAATGTTGCTGTCCTGGAGCAAGCAAAGATCACCAGTATTGAGGCCATGCTACTGAAAACGCAGCTGTGCTGGGCAGGTCATGTTTCTAGGAGGACCACTGCCTCCCGAAAATAGTACTCTATGGTGAACTCGCCACAGGTCAGCGTAAGAGGGGTGCCCCAAAGAAGAGATACAAGGACTCCCTGAAACAACATCTCAAGTTTGGCCAAATTGATCACCAACAATGGTCTGCCCTGGCCTCACATCGGTAGGCATGGAGATGCACTATCCACAATGCTGCAGCCTCTTTCAAGAACTCACGCCAAACAAATCTTGAAGAGAAACGACAACGCAGAAAGAACCACAACTTGGAAACATCACCCAAGGAGACTTTCTGCTGTGCTTTCTGTAACCAGACATGTTTATCTCGGATCGGCCTTTTTAGTCATCAATGCACTTGTAGTAAGCGTGGGATGAGTCCTTCCTGAATCTTCATTAGCGAAGAAAAAAAAAGCCAAAGTTTCCTGGTTAAATTCATAAGCAAAATAAACCTACTATGAGATAAGTATGTATTTTTAAATTAACACAAAAGACATATATATTGTCTGCTAATGTCTGCACGTTTTCTCTCTTCTGCTAATATGCCTATCCCCTCTCTTCCACCTTCTGTTCTAAGTTGCCCTATATGGGGCCTTTTGAAATGATACTTTGCTACCTTCATGCTGTTTAGAGGAAAGATGGGAAAGGCTTTAGGCTCACATGCTCCTCTTTGCATTGCACTGCCCCTCCCAACAACATTGATGGGTATCACATAGATCCCTCCTGTCATAATGATGGATCATTATCCTATTTCAAACATTAGATGCCAAGTATAATACATTGGATGCAGAGTTTGCCAGATTAGCTTGGGTTGGGAAACATTCAGCTCCTCATGGATTGCTTATGGCCCTAAAATATTTTTGTGCCTGCATACACATTCCAAAGACATCAGTGAAAACCATGCAGCCAAAATTTGGTGGCAAATTCCACCTCTGAATTTTGGCTGCCTTCAGGAAAAACCACCACCACAATATATTAGCATTTCACTTGCTTAAATGGCCAGTAGCAATTTTGTGTCAAATTTCAGCAGCAGGTAGGGTAAACCTTATTTAAAGCATGCAAATGCTTGCTTCAAAAGGTTCTTATTTTAAATTTTGTTTTCTTCGTGTGGCCCATAGTATTTTGGGGGCAGGAAAGAAAACTTGGATCTGCCAAAGCTACCCATTTTGGGGAATATATGTAATGAAATCAATAGGTCTTATATTACTTAATATCCATTCACTTCAAAGGGTCTGCAGCCCATTAAATTAGTTATTATAACTAACTGAAGTCCCAGTGATTTCAGTGGATCTGCTGCAATAGTACAGCTAAAGTCTGGATCTAATTCATAATAATGAAAATCAACAAGGCAGGGGTTAGGAATACAAATCCTCCGGATGGTGAAGTATAGTTCCCAAACAGTTATACAGCATTGATAGGTGTTGCAGCCTCATAATATCTGGAGGTTCACACATTCCCCACACTTGCATTAAGGGCTTATTTATACCACAAGGAACATTCATAGAATCATAGAAATTTAGAGTTGGAAGAGACCACAAGGGCCATCCAGTCCAACCCCCTGTCAATTGTCAATTTAGCATCTTTAATTATGAAAACAACTTTAATTGAAACAGTGATGAGTCAGAAGTTCGTAATGATTCAAGGGCATTCTTCTCTTTCCCATTTCCTCAGCCTTTGATAAACTGTGCAAAATCAAAATCAGAGAATGATGTGGATTTATGTCTTGCAAGGGCAAAGGGTCACATACACAAAAATACATAAAAACAGGATAAGGTAGGACATCATTTTAATAAACCCAGATGGTGATTTCAGAGGCTAATGCAATAGAACAAGCAAACCCCTTTGGTGCTGTGCCTTCTTAACTATAAACACAGACACTTCAAGAAAGCTGTCACCAGCCATTATAGTACAGTTATGATCTGTACTGAGAGATGCACTGAGCATCCTTTTGTGGCTCTTCTGGGGGATGGGGAGGAGGGTGGAAGGAGAGAAAGAGACATGTTTTCTTGTCATATACAACAACTGCATGCCTGGTTGTGTGGTTCCAAAGTTAGCTACACTCCAAGACGTTTAGAAAATTGTGTGTTAATATTTCACATAGTAGAATTTTCACTTTCACAGCACTCATGATACAACCACACAAAGTGACTAATACACCAAGATTATCTGTCTGTCAGATAATCACTAACCTTAAACAAAAGAAAGCAAAACAACAACAGTAAAAAGAAGTCTGTGGAAAAGAGGTGCACCTGGAGAAAGCATGACAACAAAATGAGAATGTATTATAATCCTCTATATTTTCAGTGACACTTTTTTTTCCTCCTCTCATTGCATTATTCACTTACATTATGCTACAAAGGGAGGGGCTGATGTATGTGTTTTGGAAATATCATCCCTTGCCAATAATGTCAAGCAAATACTCAAAATGTGGAACAACTTTGGGCTGTTCAAACTGCCTTCAGTTGCTCCAGATTGGGGCCGTGGCAACTGCACATCGTGGCCTCGATCTGGCCTTTCCAAGGCGCAAAGAGGAGCGCAATAGCCACACAATGGCTTTAAGGCACTCCTTTGGTGCTGTGTCATGTGGATGCAGCATCAGACGAGCGCTGTGATGCTGACTTGGGATGCAGTCAGAGTTTGTGTCATGTGGACGCCGCACCCCGATTCCGCCCCCAGACTGGCCTTAATGGCCAGTCTGCACAGGGCCTTTGTTAACACAATTCTCTCTTCCTATATAAATTATTGCAATTCGCCGCTCCTATATGGCAGTCTGCCTCCTTTTTTTATACACAGTGTTTTGGTTAGCTTTTGGAAATAAGGAAGTTCTATGAATAACTCCAAGAAATGGATGTTCTAAGATATTTGAAAGGGAAGTACCCAAACACTGATTTCCTAAGCGCAGTATTTCATGTGGTGAGCCTCCTTGGCTACAAAAGGCTTCTTGGTCTAGAAGTCCCCCACCAAAGTACAGAAGGCAATGAGAACAAATTGGCTAATGGAAATTAGTGTGCTTGTACTTCCTCCCCTTCTCTTGGTCATTCATCAAACACATTACAGCAACAACAACAACAACAACAACAACAAAAACAATAATATTTATACCCCGCTCTTCAGCCCTAAAGGCTATCAGAGTGGCTTACAAATATTATTTTACACGGTTCCCTGCCCTCAGGCTTACAATGTAAGAATGCCTGCATATAGGCTACAGAATAATGTGTAAGAAGTGGATAATACAACATTTGTATTAGATTTGTAGATTTTCTTTCCTCCATTGTCTTGCACATGCCGCAGCCAGATTGTTAAGAGGAGTTGGCTACAGGGAACCTACCATACCTTTGCTTCCAACAGCTCCACTGGCTGCCGCTCCATATTTTTGCTGGCAATGACCTATAAAGCCTTATACAGCTTGGGTTCAGGATATCTGAAAGAGTACATCTCCCTATATGTCTGCCCAAGCACCAAGATCTTTGGAGAAGGCCCTTCTTGTAGTCCCACCATCTTTCCATCAGCCCTGGTGGCGCAGTGGTTAAATGCCTGTACTGCAGCCACTCACTCAAAACCATAAGGTGGCAAGTTCAAGACCAGCAAAGGGCTGAAGCTCGACTCAGGCTTGCATCCTTCCGAGGTCGCTAAAATGAGTACCCAGATTGTTGGGGGAAAAATAGCTTACAATTGTAAACCGCTTAGACACTCCTTAAGGGTATGAAGCGGTATATAAATGAAGCTGTTTGTTTGTTTGTTTGTTTCCTGGTTTGTTTGGTGGGTATAAGGGAGAAAGTCTTTTCAGTGGCTGTTCCCAGACTTTGGGATTACCTCCCTAGTCAAGCTGAGATGCCTCTTTCCTTCTCCTTCTGCCACCAAAAGTTTCAATGGACTTTTGGGTTTTAAAAACTATATACAAATAGCATTTTATATGTTCAGCACTGTGAGCTTTCCAATTCCACAGGCTTTTAGGAACTGTCTGCAATCGGCTTTTAATAGCATGTTGTTTTGATGGCTTTTAAATATCCTACCCAGAATTAATTACAGAAGTTACAAAAGTGTAATCTAGAGTTACACATTTGTAACTACGTACTTCATACTCATGAGACTCATGATTCCTATGTATTTTCTAGTCATTTACCAGACAGCATCCACTGTGATTGTCAGGGAACTGTTCCCCTGTTGATCACGAAGAAGCTGACTGATGTTTCTATCTCATCCTTGTGTGAGTGATCTCAAATATTTTTGCAGAGAGAGTTTTTCCTACCTATTATAAATAATGGAATGATGAGAGCAACATATATTTTGTAATTCTGACCAAATCTGAGACACATGCTACTTTGAATTATAATCATAGTTATCAACAATTGCTTGATATAATTAAAATACAGTTAGGGCTTCTGAATTAAATCAAATTCTGAATAAAAAAGAAATGAAATGGATTTTTTTTTGTTCTGACATCATGTAACCTATATTTGAAGAATGTGGACAACATTTTAATTCTACAGAGAAATGTATGACTAAGTTAAATGAAATCCATATTTTTATATTGGTTTCTAAATAGAACACAACTTTGTTAATTTCCACTTCCTGGCTGCTACCTCATGTGTCAAAAATTTCAACTATCCCTTATTGCTGTCTTTAAACCCTGATAGGAAATGTTTCCATACTGTCTACCACCCTGCCCAATCTAGGTCATGTTCCTTCTCTCCATGGCATGGTCTTACTGTGCATGACTTGAAAAGAGGCAGCATTTCCCAGTTCTCTAGGCAACTGAACTATGCTCATTCTGTGGCTGCATGTCACTGTAAAATCTAATTGGCTAGGCAATGATGTGATGGTATCTTGTTCATTCTGACTGACTCACACAGAGGAAGAGAATATAAAATGGAGACAGAGTAGGTACAGCAGTGGGAATACAGGGACAGAAACATAAGATACTCAAATACAAATATTTCCATACTATAAGTATAAATCATTACAAAGATTACATACCTTACAAACAAAACATACTTTTAGATGTACAAAACTACATATGATTACTAGTACAGTACTATCTTATGGAGACATGAGTTAACAAATGAAAAAAAGACTGAAGGTTTTCAGGGGCTATTGCCTGCTTACAACTCTCCTTTTTGCTTTGAAAGAATTGTTTTCTGTCCGTCCTATTACTCAGCCCTCATCAGCACTTCAGTTTCTGCAAAACTGACCTTGCTAAAACATCTTTCACTGAAAAGGAAAAGTCCACTTTAGAGATTAGCACCTAAAAATGTGCAAATGATAAAATGAAATAATAATAAGAGGGAAATGTGTGAAGTATTTTGAGTATCTTTATATGGCTATAGTCAAGGATACAAATGGGATGACTGGACAGAAATCTACCAGGACACAAATATGAAGTCAGAGTAAGAGTTTTCTAATCTGGAGCGAAAAAAAGAAGAAAACTGTAATCTTCAAACAGAAATCTCATGCTTGAATAACTCACTGCCAGGGTGAAGTTTGTAAGAGCAATACACATTTTGCCTGTAATCTGTTAGAAAATAATAAAGATTTTCTTAGCTTGTCTCATTCATTTATTCAGATTTCTAATACAGATGCATAATCATGGAATAGACATTGCTGCCCAGAGATCAGCAAATCTAGAAGAACAAGAGCAAAATGATCGCTCTACCCTTCCTAAATCTAATGTCACTTAGGAATGTAGGCTGTAGGCTCCAGTGCATGTTGGTCTACTGAGTGACCTACTTCCGCCTGGATCTCACCACAGGGTGATGGACAAAAAGTCATCTTGTGGAGTGAGAAAAGCACTCATAAATCCATTCACACTGTGTCTTCTAGCACTGGCCTATTTTACTAAATTCTGTAAACCTGCTGGTAAGAATTAAGAAAGTATAAAAAATATGTCATCTTGTATGTAATACAAAATGCTCCCTTAGAAGAAAGTATGTACGACTTCAGCCACAGACGTCGAGATATTCTTGAGGAGAACCTGCTAGACATTGCATAGAGATACCTAAGTACTGTTTTAGGAGATTATTGCATTGTATTATCGCATTGTATCCCTGACAGGATACAGTCACGTTTCATTTTAAAACCAGGTGTTATCGCACGCAGCTGCAGCTGGGTGAACACAACCCGTATGCAGCCTGGATCCCAGCTGTGCTTATCCTGAAGCTTTTCAAAAATAGGAGTTTGCTGTTTTTGAAAAGTTACTAGATGTGCACAGCTGGGATTCAGGCTGCATACAGGTTGTACTCACTCAGCTGCAGCTGCGTACAGTAACACCCGGTTTTAAAATTAAACATGACTGTGTCCTGTCAGGGATAAGTCACTTTCGATACAATGCGATAATCTCTTTAGTGACACAATTAAAGGACATATTTCCCCCTAATGTTCTTAATCCAAGTAACCAGGAAGCTTCAGGCCTAATTAACAGAATGAGTTTCCTTCACTAAGGATGAATTTTACTGATTATTAGGAGACATAACTCCGTATTGCCATTTCTGGAGAAGAAACAAAGGCCTGATCTAGATTGGCAAAAAGAAGTGTGTTCACGGCTGCATGAAAGTCTAGCCTTTAGATGAAAAAAATGGAAAGTGTGCCATGAAAATGCTTTTTTTGCGTTTTAGGGGAGAAGAAGTGCCTTTAAAAAGGTGCTGGTTTTCCCAGCTTCTTTTTTAAAAACTGCGGAACAGTGCAGCTCCATCTAAAGGTTGTGGTGCAGCTGCTAAGCAGTAAGGAAAAGGCAACTTCATGTCACACTTTCCTGCCAATCTAGAAAGCCCCTATGAGTAGCTGGGTCTATTCCGGTATGCAATCATCAGGCAGTTTCCAGTCTATTCTCTCTTGACACAAGCCTGAACACATACCTTTCAATTGCCACCAGAGCTTCCATGATACCCAAAGCTTACTAAGACACAAATCATGAAAAAGAGCTAGATGGCAGAAATGTTAGAATGGTAACTGGGTTTGGCAGATGGTGGCAAGAAAAGAACTTCAATTTGGGCAAAATGTGAAGACAGAAGTAATTAAAAACAAATAAATCTCATAGTCCTGCTTGACACATGGTCAGTGACACACTCTAGTTCTCCAACTATGTATTGGCACTCTCAGAGGCCCTGTTATTAAACACACAGTTTCCCTTGTTTTTTGGGTACTAGATTTATAGGCGGAGGATCATCATAGCTGTAATGAAGAGGAACATAATGGACTGACACATATCCTTGTTTGCAGGTGTAAATACAAACATGGATCAAAATGTAAGCTAATATGCTGGTTTTAGGCATCAGAGTTATTTTAGAAGAAGTGAAGATCAGCATAACTCTCTGCTAGCAAGACACATGGAATGAGATAAATTCACATTTTCATCCTCCAGCATCCTCTTGTTTCTGAATTAAAGATAAACATTTCTGTATCAGTGGACTTGCCATGCATTTGAGCATCTGTGCATGGCAAGCGTGGGTGGGGTGGCAGAAGCAGTGGAGGGAAGAATAGGATGAGCACAGTGATGGAGAGGAGAAGAGGAGGAGGAGAAGGAGAAATGAGGAGGAGGAAGGAAGAGGAGGAAGAGGGAGGAGGAGGAAGAGCAGCAGCAATGGAGGAGGCTAAGAGGAAAAGGAGGGAGGAAGAGGAGGAGGAGGAGGAGAGAGGAAGATGAATAAGAACAAGGAGGAGTAAGAGCAACAGCAGCAGCGATGGGAGAGGTAAGAGAAGGAGTAGAAAGGAAGAGAAGGTGGGGAAGAGGAGGAGGAAGGAAGGAAGAGGAGGAGGAAAAGGAGCAAGAGCCATGGCAGCAGCAATGGGAGGGTGAAAAGGAGAAGAGGAGAAAGAAGAGGTACTACTCCTGCCACCTGCCATGGTGAGAGCAGTGAGTCTGGCTTCGGGGGGGGGGGGGGGGGCAAAGTGCCATTGTCCTCAATGGTGGCGCAGCCACACTACCATTCAATATTATGGAACTTGAGCATCTACTGATTTTTGTATCTGCAGGGGTGGGGTGGGGATCCAGAATGGATCCCCCATGGATAATGAGGGCCCACTGTACCTGCAAGAAGACTCCTATCTAGTAACTAGTAGTAAATTTTTACAAGTGATGGTATCTATGGATGCACCCACACTGCAGAAATAATCCAGTTTGATACCACTTTAACTGCTATGGCTCAATGCCATGGAACTCTGGAAACTGTAGTTTTGTGGCACATTTAGCCTTCTCTATTAGAGAGTTCTGGGGCCACAACAAAGTACAATTCCTAGACTTACAAGCCATGGTATTTCCAATGACTATGAATGGAAGTGAGTTAACAAAGTGGCTAAAAAGAAAATGAACTCATTTGAGATGTGATGTTGGAAAAAAGTGCTGAGGATACTGTGCACACCCAAAAAGACAAACAAATGGAAACACTCCCTAAAAGTCAAGATGACTAAATTGAGGTTGTTGCACTTTGGCCACATGCTGGGAAAATTTGAGAGCAGACGAAAGATAGGAAGACAACACATCATATGGCTGGACTCAATTAGGGAGGTCATGGCCATGGGTCTGCAGGACTTGAGCAGAACAGGAGAGGGAATCTTGGAGATGTCCCATCCACAGGGTCACCATTAGTTGAGGCTGACTCAAGGGTAGTCAAGAACAACAATAACAATAGAACAAGGAAGAGAATGAGAGATAGAAAGAAGGAAAAAACAAGCCTAGCCAAGAGAAGGAGAAACAGGAAGTGGAGGCTCCTCTGTCAGTAGACAATTGTTTCTCCTACTCTTGAACACCTTTAAAAAACAAAAAGTGGACATGCAATTCCTGCTATAATTCATATGATCTTGTCAGCTGCTGCAACACATCCAAGGTATGCATTCAACCTCACTGCCTCCTCCTGTATTTCCCTCCCCCTGCCAGTCCTGAAACCAGAGGCAATGGGGAAATTGAGAGAGAATTCCTGGCGAATCTATTGCAACCCATTTGAACAACCAGATTCTTTGAACCAAAGACACTTGACTCCTGTTGCATTCATTGAAAAAATGGTATAGCAGAGCCCCTATACAGTATTGCCAGAGAGAGTGGTGGTGTATAGAAGTCCTAAAATATGTTCTTGGATCCCACACCAGTGATGCTCAAACAACGGTTCATCCTCCCCACTCCCAATTCTACAAATACAAAAGAAAGTAAAGAAAGATAATGTCTCGTTCAAGTGGTCAACTTATTTCTTCACGCTCAGCACATGCTATATGTTACAATGCAAATTAGGTTGAAATGCCAAAAGAAAAAAGAATGAAACAAAAAATATGGAAAGGCCTTTAAAAATTCCATTTTCAAGTATGTATTTTTTCTGTGTGTTTTTTTTTTAAACAGCTTGATGGGTCATGAGAGCACAATGCTAATAAAATGTATAAAAGCTCTGCCACTCTTGAATGACTTTCTAATGGGCAATTTATAAATCAAAGCTTTGGCCACTGTTTTGATTTGAATGTTTCTCTTTCTTGAGTTTGAATTTAGAGCATCAAAGAGCACTCCTTTCCCCTAACCCTTCTGTCTGATGAGATCAGTTGCTAGTACAATTTGAGCATTCACAGTTTAGTCACACCCTGATTCTTCTTCAATACCAGTGGGTTTTGTGGTATAAAATATGTAAGTGATATCAGCTTTCTGCCCACTGTTTCCTTCAACTCAATCCTTGCACCTGCACTCTAAAGAATAAGCTTCAAATGACACAGCCCAGTACAGTGCATGCCATTTGTGCTAAGAAACAATATAACTTTTCATATGGAGATAAACCAACAAAAGCATAGCCTTTAAATTAGAGTACACATTCTTGGTGCATACTGTGAAGAATGGCATTGTATGTATGTGTCTCAGCATCAAGTAAGAGAGAGAAATAAGGCATTTTCATAACAAAAGTGCAAATATTCAGTGGCTTAAATGCCATTCCCAGCAATATTTTTCAAAGATGTAAAAGCCACTTTGATATCCTCTTTTCTTATAACATATGGACATGTCATCTAGGTCATGTGTGATGATCCCTCAAACTCTTGGTGACCCTGATAGGGGAAGCACCATAGTGTTACTCTTCCCATATGAAATCCAGTTTCTAGCATGACTGCGCAGCAGAGGACAGATTCATGAAGCAACAACAGTAACACAACAGGGTCCTAAGGCACCTATTTTACTGAGATAGACTCCTATGAAAATTGGCCATAATTTTAAATGGATACTAGATCCATTCTCATGCTATGTTTATGGGTTTCTGGCCAGGCATTGCTCATTACACATGATTGCAATTTTCCTCAATTGTCTCAGCATCAGGAAGTGGCATTCTTGTAGGGTTGTCAGACCTTGGCATTCTTGTAGAGTTGTCAGACCCTGATGTCTGTCTGACCATGCCTCCCACCCAAGTGTATTGAACATTTCATGTTGCCCATGATGTTTTCATTTGAATGTTTTTCATGCATTTAGTGTACTTCTTGGTAGTACCTCTGTATTCAGCCCTTTGCTGAGGTCTTTGAATAAAGGTTGGGTGGCCATCTCTTACGAATGCTTTAGTTTTGCATTTGTGCACAGTAGGGGTTGAATTAGATGACCCTTGCAGTCCTTTCCACATTTATGAATGGATGGTTTTATCAGGTTTTATTGGTAGCCAGGAGTGTAATGCATAGTTGAAACCTGAAGGGACAACTGCATTCCTCTTTGGACATGCCTATGGTAACACGTGCCTTGACTACATCCTATATATATATTATTATGGCACTTGGCCAGCACACTACATCCTATTTGAATTATTGTATATCACATTGGAAGCTGTTCAGAAACATCTGTGAATCCAGAACACCATGTCCAGATTGCAAATTATAGCTGGTTACAGGCAACATAAAACCCCCTTCTTATAACACCTTCATTGGCTACAAGTCCATTTATGGGCACAATTCTGGGTTGGTTTTTCCCCCTATAAAGCTATACTGTGTGTGGCTTGGGTTCAGGCTACTTGAAAAAAACATACCTGACCTTTGAATGCCTGGGTTTTGAAAACCTTGACAGAGACTTTCTCTTGACCTCAAATGAAAATTACAGTGAAACATTCCAATGAAAACAGTAGCCACTGCTACAGTCACATTTAGTGAGGACATGTGAGAGGGCTTTGCAGTGCCTGCTTCCAGGCTGTGGGACACTGTTTCTGCTTTCCTGCTGCTGGCACAGAAAACTCTTTATTTTGACAGGGTTTCGACTATTAAGGGGCTGTTGAAGAAGGATCTTTTAATTGGGATTTGTGTACTGTACTATTATCCTCATGTTTTTAAATGCTTTAAAAGGTTTTTTTTTTAAAAAAAATATGAGTATTGTTTTAATAGGATAGTTTATTTTTAATGTTTGCTTTCATGATAGGTTTTAGTTTTATTTTTAAAAATTTATGTTGTCTCATTTTGGTCCTATATTAGGAGATGGGCAGAATATCAATACAATTAATAAATGAATTAGTGCATTCTTTATTTTATGGAAAAATAAAACTGCATTTTCAGAAGAAAGCCTCTCAGTAACTTAGCTGCCTCTTACACTTAAAAGGAAAGTCCAGTATCCCCTCACAAATCTTACCTGCATTGGAAGGGGCCCCTTCTAATCTTCTGCTATTGCTTTCTAAAGGAATTATTTCTATGAACTGAAAGATGGGATGTCCATCTTATACAATATGTGCAAAAAATAATTGCTACAGTAATAATTAAGAATAAATAGAATCTTGAGAACTTCTCAGAAAGGGAGACAACAAAGGAATTGTACCTATGAACCTACCTGAGAGACTTTTCGAACAACATCATTGCCTACTCCAAGTCCTTGCACAAAGGATCGGACTGCAATGAAGGCCCTTGTTGCCTTCAGCTTCAGGTCCCTTGGAACCTCTCCAAATGGTTTATGCTGTTCAGAATGTTTCACCATGCAGTCCACATACTCATCAGGAAGGTGGTACTGAGGATTCATGAACTTAAAGAGCCGCTCTAGCAAGCGAGTCCAAAACTCATTGAGGGCCTCTTCTAGGTTGATGTTGGAACCACGGTAATAACGTCTCAGCTCACTATACAAGTCTTTGAAAAGCTTTATGTTCTGGATGTATAGGTCTCCATACATACCGGGAAATGTTTCATAAAGAGCCTTCTCTGACTTATTTAACAAATCCTGGAAATAACCTGCAGAAAGAAAAAAAAAAGGCAATTTAAACAAATCAGTGGAAGAATCAGAGATCTCCAGAAAGTTTTGTAAAAGAGTCAGATTGAAGATGGTTCTTCACACTGTTTGGATTAGCCTTACTGTTGTTGCATGTCCTTGTTTCCTACTTAAGGCAACCCTATGACAAGGTTTTCTTGGCAAGATTTGTTTGGAGGGAGTTTGTCTTTGCCATCCTTTAAGGCTGGGAGAGTGTGATTTGCCCATCTGACTCAGTGGGTTTCCATGGCTGAGCAGAGATTTGAACCCTGGTCTCCAGAGGAGCAGTTTAGTGCTCAAAACATTACACCATGTCGGCTCTCTGGATTAGCTTACTAGGGCCTACCATGGCCTAAATAGTCCAAAGGCACCAGATCTCATCTGATCATGGAAGTTAAACAAGGTCAATCCTAGTTGGTACTTGAATGGGAAACGACTAATGAATACCAGGTGCTGTAGGTTAAATTTTAAGAGGAAGAAATAGGCAAAGGGGAAATTTGAGTATTCCTGGCCTAAGAAAACCCTATGAAATTCATGGGGTCACCATATGTTGACAGGTGAATTGATGGTTCATGTGCACACACGCAAATGACATGGCAATGTGGAAAAGATATACTCCAATATGTTTCAGACACTGAAAAGGGAGCATTAATCACTAATGTTCATTTCTTTTTATTCATACATAGAAGCAAAATCAAGTTCATAACCATATCTATGAAAGTGTCTTTCTCAAAGCAGGTGTATAAATTACATTTTCACAACACTCCTACACTTTTGCAAGACACAGTCCCATATTTATCCTAAGTTGTCATGCATCTGGAAACAAGCCACAAATTCAGTTTGGAAAATAAAATAAAATAAGAACATGGGACAATGTTATCCATACAAATTATGCTGATACTTATTTCATAAAAAATGTTAGGGTGCTGGCAAAGGCACTAGTTAAATTCAAATGCAATCACACTTCTTCTGACTGTTTAAACCCTCAGGATAATGTATGTAAATTACTGTGTAAATCAGTATGACAAAAGGCTGACAGGATTAAAAGATGCTAAAAGCTTCTTTTCCATGCCACTGCTCCCAACAGTAACTTGTGCACATAAGCTAACAATCCTATTTAAGAGAATATGCCAAAAATTAATACTTGTGTGTGTGTCTGGGAGGCCCAAACAGCTCTTATAACATCAATACTACTCTCCATTTCAAAAAGACATTAAAAAAATGCTTGACATCTTGCAAAACCTTTGATTTTAAGTGAAATTGCATGGCAGACATTAAAGTGCTAGATCATCACCCACTTCATAAGTAACAAAAGTGAGCAAGTGTCATATCAGTATGCTGTTGACATTTCCGCTGAGGAGGTATTTTCTTTCAAAATACACTGGAGCAGTGAATAGTAAGTAACTAGAAGTCCAAAGAAATGCTGTTATTAGAATATCTTGGTGCAAGTCTTTAAATATAAAGGGAAAAGACGCTTCAAGTATTGTCTGGTTCTATGTACCTAACCAATGAAAGAAAGAGCTTCATCCCAGTTTTGGTGTCTGATTGAAATATGGCATGACCTGCTTTGTTTTTTAATTAAATGACAAAATGTTTAATTTAATCAGAGATAAGAGTAAAAGACATGTAATTGGAACTGCAGAAGAGAGTACTTCTGAGTGCCTTCGGGAGCTTGCAATTTGTTTTTAGTCCCAGAATGGTACTCAGCTTGCAGACATTTTACATCAATTCAACTCTTCTGTAACCCAAGCTTTCCTCATTTTAACAGCCTAATTTGAGTGGGAAGAGCCATTTTGTTGTCATGGTTGTTAAAACAGTTGGGAATCATAAACCTGCTGATCTGCAGCAAATTACCTAGAGGTCTATTAGTAGGTAGGTCTTCATCCGTCTTCTAAAATTTAGAAAGAAATTCATTAAATACTACTTCTCCCCTAGTCTTATCTGATTCACAAGTGAAGGTAGTATCTCCCAGAGACAAGGTACAAGAAATAAATCTGATTCTGGGAGTACTTCCCACTATCTCAAGACAAAATCAGGATAGTAGGGGAGGGGCTGTACCTTCAAGTCACCTGTCAACTTATGGGGACCTCATGAATTTCATAGGGTTTTCTTAGGCAAGGAATACTCAGAGGTGGTCTGGTCAGTTTGTTCCTCTGAAATATAGCCATCTACTGAAATATACTACTATATACTGTGAATATAATATAACATATTATAATATAATATACTCTGAAATATAGCCATCTACTGAAATAATCTGAAATATAGCCCTCTATCTGGTATTCATTAACGGTCTCCCATTCAAGTACTAACCAGGGCTGATCCTTCTCAGCTTCCAAGATCTGATGGGATCTGGTGCCTTTAGGCCTGGGGGGAGAGCTACTCCATGCATTTCCTTCATACATTGCTAATGCACAATGGGATTTATTTGAACTGCATTCTCACAGTTCAAGAAATGTTCATTTTCAAAGTGCAAGAAACTCTGTGTTCATTGATGGAGGGAAATTAGTTAAATGAAGGAGTAAAAATCTAAACCTTTAGTAGATACTAATCCAAACACTGATTCATACATACAGAAGTGTCTATCACTCCTGGCATTTAGTGACTTGCAGCTAAATACATGAGCCTAAATCAATTGATGGTACCAACTAGAGTAGATTTGTTTCATCAGTGGAACTTAATAGGATTCACTCTAATTGGATTTAGCTCATAGATTAATTTCACCTAAAAGTCTTGTTTTAGTATTTGTCCAGTACTAAGAAAGATCTATATCTGATATTTGATTCTTCATAGGTTTTTAACTTGAACAAGTCATCAGATGATATTACATTAATCAAGCCTACAATTTGTATCATCATTTGTTCAACAGTGGAACACTCTCTCTCTGAGAGTGGTGAAGTCTCCTTCTTTGGAGGTCTTTAAACAGAGGTTGGATGGCCATCTGTTGGAAATGCTTTGATTGAGAGTTCCTGCATGGCAGGGGGTTGTACTGGATGGTCCTTGTGGTCTCTTCCAACTCTATGATTCTATGATTTCAACAAAAATAAAGAAAGAAATACAAGTGTGCCAATGCATAGCCTCCAACTGTAATGAGCTGGCAGATACAGTCCTGATTAATTCCCTAATTAACCCTTCTTTTCAGCTGCTTTTAAATTGTCCTAGTTCCTCTCTCCTCACTATTTTCCTTTGTCCTCACCTTATTTCAATTTCTACAAAATGAGTTAATACAAAATAACTGAATTTAATTCTGCAAGGAGAATAATAGAATCTCAGAGTTGGAAGAGACCACAAGGGCCATCCAGTCCAACCCCCTGCCATGCAGGAACTCCCATCAAAGCATCCCTGACGGATGGCCATCCAGCCTCTGCTTAAATACTCATTGAGTCCATGGGAACTTAGCAAGCCAACATGCTAGTAAACCCTTTGAATTAATGGGAATTATTGGTAAATCAACACTATACAAGACCCACTGGATCAATGGGAGCTTGATCAACCAACACTAGAGTAGGCCCATTAAATTATTGGGAGAAGAGAAGGGGAAGGGGCAGAATCTTATTCTTCCACGCAGATTCAGGCAAAATATAACTGCTGTCGTCTCTCCTTACTTATATGCACTTCCTCACTAATAGCTTTTACCATATTGACCATTCTCTAATGTAGTTTTGTCATATGTGGCCTGGTTTTCATCTGTGAAATGTAGGAGTGTATGCAGATGGTATGCATTCTCCACAGAAGTGAGTGGTCAAACACACAACTCCCTCTGGAATTAATCCAGAGCAACCATATTAACTTCAGAAACGTGTTCTGGAACCCAGAAACACGATCCAGACTGAGTTTGGCTCAGCCTCTTCTCTGGTGTGTAATAATGTCATTGATAGGGCCCAGAGGACTTGGGCCTTGCTACAGCTTTTCTTGCTACAACTTGCTACAAGAGCATCTCATTACTTATTAGAACCAGGAGAAGAATATTCAGAAAATGAAAGTTGTAGTAGAAAGTGAAGCCTATGGGTTGCAATGCATGTGTGTCATATTTAGAGATGCTGAAAGCAATAGGAATACAAGTATATGTTGTGCTGTGACAGAAAGTGATGGAATAACTCTTAGTAATGTGAACACCATGGACCATTGTCTCCAGATCCTAAATGTCATTAATCAGTGCCAGGTGAGGAAGACATTAAGTATATATTTGTTACAGTCCTGACCTTGATCACAGATATTTTGGAGTCTGGTCCAAAATGCTTCAGTTGTTAATGTGTGCCATCAAGTCATTTCCAACTGATGACAACCTAAGATGGCCCTATCATAGAGTTTTCTTGTCAAGATTTGTTCAGTGGGAATTTGCCATTGCCTTCCTGTGACGCTGAAAGAGAATGACTTGCCCAGATTTACTTAGAGGGTGGCCATGGTGGAGAGGAATCTGGCTACTCCAAGATTCAAACCACCATACCCTGTTGGCGTAGTGGTTAAATGCCAGTATTGCAGCCACAACACTGTGAATTCGATCCCAGGGCTCCAAAGTTGACTCAGCCTTCCATTCTTTTGTAGGTCAGTAAAATGAATACCCAGCCTGCTGGGAGCAATTGGCTGTAAACTGCTTAGAGAGTGCTGAGTTCACTATGAAGCAGTATAGAAATATGTGGTATAGCTCCCAATGGTCAGTAAGATTTCCAAACTCAGAGTAAAAATTATGTTTTGTTAGAGTCTGGTGCCATCTTTAGTTCAAAGAAATAAATTCAGGATTAGTAACATCTAGTGTGAGCGTGTAAAATCCATCAACTGAACTCAGCAAATGTGTAACCATAATAAATACCAGTGGACCTGATCAAAGCACTCTCTCTATATTTAGTTGCTGAATCTAGCAACATAGTTGCAATACAGGCCAGTGAATTATATCCCCCCTTTTTGCAAATGCAAGGTTATCTGGGTTCTAATACCCCCCCCCCCTTGTAAATATGTATTAAAATGTTAACTTAAAAAAAAAGAAACCATTTATGATTGCTGCCATCTGTGATTGTTATAAAAAAGTGCTAAAGTAGGAGGAGGCATGTTCTGTCTGAGGAAGCTGAGTATGATGGGAAGGCTTGTTTGCAAAGTGGATAATCATGGATCATCACATTGGGAACACAGGTGCTTTAAACAATTTGCCGTTTCTATTTACATTAGAAGAAGCTACAGAATAAGCAGTCTAAGTTGCATGAGAAACTAATTTACAAAGAACAAGGATTTGGACTGTAAATCCAATATCTAAGAGCACTCTCCTACTTACTTATCCTAAGCAAACTTTTCCTAGCTGAACCCTGGGGCCAATTTTCAGTATGCATGCATTAATTTCAGAGTTATATCCTGCCTTAAGCATCCTTTACAAGACCATGAACATTTCAAAGTTTACAGTGCCACTCTGAGTTAGCATTCTTCTTCCTGCTGCTAGACTGTTTCTCTGCTTAAAGGCACTCCTCATTTGCATCAGCTCAGACAGGGATGTGCCAATCGTCTGCTGTGTATTTTTATGAGGAAAACTTGGATAATTTTAACAAAACAACCAACCAGGGCCAATGTTATCATTAGGCTAGCTAGGCAGTTGCCTAAGGCGCAGACCTCAGAGGGGTGCAGTACTGAGCTTTGCGGGGCACCATATTATACAGATTTGTTTTTTTTAACCCTTGTAAAAATGCAGCTATTTATGCTCTGTGTGCTAAAACACTTTTTTTTTTTGCTAAAGTGCTAATAAAATATTGTTCTATTACTTTAGTAAGTTTCAAGTTTTATAATTTCATTTTTTCTGTCAGACATCTGTTTCTGAAAACTGAAGTTAGCAGTTTTGACAGGAGGTACTAGTGATTTGCCTTGCCAAGGGAGCAAAAGAACCTGGCACTGGCACTACAACCAACATTAAACTGTTGCATTTGATTACATATTTATTATTTATTAATTAATATATATATATAGTCTTTCCCTGTATTGCAAGAGCAATAAGATAAGAAAGTAAATAATAATAATAATAATAATAATAATAATAACAACAACAACTTTCCCATCTCACGTCAAGGTGGAGAACAGCATATTAAAATATGGAACAGAATTAAAAACACATAAACCCACAGTTACAATACTATAAAATCATTAAAATACATTCATAAGAGTTCATACACAAATTAAAAAGTCATGATTTAGAACTGCCTGGATAGATTTTTTTTATCTCCTATTAACGCTAAGTTCGTGTCAATAGGAATCTACCTTCTTCTGGCTTTTCTTTGAACGTTTAACAAACGCTGCAGCCAGATTCGTTTCCATGACGATTAAGGAGCACTTCCAGGCTTCACACATAGAGGCTTTTTTTGCTTTCAGCCATCTTTGGAGGACGTTTGGGGAATGATTTACCAGTAATTCAGGTAAGTTTGAAAATCTTCATTGTCAGTGTCAGTGACACTATAGGTAATTAATACCACTGCCCTCCTGAAATTTACTGTTTGATTCAATATTTTGTTGTTGTTTCCAACTAATGACAATGCTAAGGTAAGATTTGTTCAGATGTTTGCCTATGTTTTCCTCTGAGGCTAAGAAAGGATGACGTGCCCAAGGTCACCCAGTTGGTTTCTATGGCCAAGTGGGGATTTGAACTTTGGTTTCCAGGGCAGTCCAATGCTCAAACACTCAAACCACTACACCACACTGGCTCTTGAAAGATGTCTTACAGATCCAATTGGGTGACCTTGGGCAAGTCATCCTTTCTTAGCCTCAGAGGAAGACATAGGCAAACATCTGAACAAATCTTACCTTAGCATTGCCATTAGTTGGATGAAAATGTTATACTGTACTCCTATCTCATTCATTCAATTAAGTACACACCGCTGATAAATTATTTCCTTATATAAATAATACTAAACTATTCTCTTTGAATTCTGGTTAGTGACATATCATCATGCACCATGTTGTGCCATAGAAGGAAAAAAAGGTTGTATATTGCTACCACACCCTGAATGAAAGGCATCAAGGGGTCCATAGTGCTGATACGTGCAATATTGTTCTAACAGTCCATTCACTTATGCAAAACATGAATATACGTTTATGTCAAAAGGGCAGTAAGGGTGCTGTGTTTGGTGCAGGACCCATGAGGTACAATGGGTAAAACACAGAATGAAAGGTAAGCTCAGGTCAAATAGGAGTTTGAGCACAGGAGAAGTGAACCAGAAAATCAATTAGAAGCAAACTAAACATTCCACAAAAAACATATGGATTGCAATGAAAAGCACTGTCAGGAGAGAGTGGGTGATCTTCTGCTCATCCTTTCTCAAGCTATTGATTTAGGAGGAAAAAAACAGAAACAAGAACAAAAAGGGGCTTTGGTGAGAGTAAATTGCTAGTTCACTTCTCCCTGCTCTCCCCTGGTCCCCAATTTATGGCTCAACTGTTTTTTCCATCTTCTTTCCTTCCAACTGTTAGTTTGATGGGATGCATATACATAAGACATTTGGGATCAACAGAAAAATCTATAGCAGAAGCAGATGCACTGCATGTGTCAGAAAGTAGGTGAACATCTGCAGAAACATCTGTTTCTGCCTTATTCAGGCATGTACAGGATGCTGTGAAGCAGCAGCCAAGAAGCACCTGCAGAGGAACTGGCATAATGATGGACAAACAAATCCTTTCCTTGCTTATAGGTCTCCACAGTGTTCAATGCTAAGACAGTAAGCACAGTAGAGAGAATATTAGTACTGTCTCTAAATGTGTGTTCTGGAATCTTTCTTTGAAAAATAGGGCTGGCCTGCGGCACAGCAGAAAGTGCCACTCCTGCATGTTAAGAGGAACAGTTGTGTATAGTATCCAAGGCTAGCCAAGTTGTTATGGCACAAGTAGCAAAAAATTCCATAAAATCCTCTCCCCATTCCTGGCAGTAAAAATATAATAACAACATTAAATAACTGGCAGGATTCTTGACATGACCTATCTAGTGTCCAATGTGGGCACTAATAGCTCCAATGGTAAGGCAGCCCTGTTAAAACCCAGATTTCATTTAATATGGCGTTTCTTCCCTGTGCCTCTAACTATTTGATTCTCTCTTGAAAAGTTTTGTTGGAAAGTAATGTACTTGTGCAGCAACCATAATGTTGTTGAGTCACTCAGAATATTTCAGCCTTATAGAAAAGTACTATGTAATGGAGGGTTCTTGAGATGGAGAGGGGGAAAAAAAAATCATTTTTGCTCCACGGTCCTCTCTCCTGAAGACACCCCTATGAGCTAATGTGATTGGAAACTGAATTCCTATTCTAATGATAATGACTTGGAGGCAATCACTATTGATTTAGAAGAACTTACCTACAAGTCAGTGCATCTGTGGCATCAGTTTTGATCTGCCAGTGAAGAAAAGTTTCATTTGCAAAGTTAAGCTATGCAAATTCAGGCATTCTTTCACATTGCATTAACCTATCTAATGGACTAAATATATGTGATGCAAAGACTGTGATCTTAATGAGAAAGAGCCCTAATGATAGAACACCCCAACACAGAAGGTTCCAACACTTCCCCTTCTTGATGGTAGGGGAGAAGTCACAACACAGCCAGTTCCTCCTTTGTGAGTCTTAACAACATCAAATTAACTTACTAATTCACAAGATAGACTCTCTGTGAAATAAATGAAAGCAAATGCAATTAATCTCAGAAGTGATCTATGTTTGAGGTTTGCTGGGTGGTGGGGGCGAGTACAGCTGGTAGACCCAGGTCCCTCCTCTTCTTCTGTCATTACTACTCCAAAACCCCTGATTCTCTGTAGTCAGAAATCTGGCCTAGATAATGGATGTGAAGCCACTAAAGAAAACTTTATTAGGCTGGGAGGAATGAAAAAGAAGACTCCCTCTGAGGTCAGAGCTTTACCTAATGCCTTGGAAGGGGGAAAAGTTATGTCACCATTTCAAATCATACCAGGGTTCTTAAGCATTTTTAATAATAAGTGCAGATTCTCGCTGTCCTGATATTTTTATTAGGACTGTAGAATGTGGGCTTGGAGATTATATTTTTCCATTCTTACTCATGATCTCTGGGACATCTCCTCTCTCTGGGATTGCAATAAGTGATAAAAAGAAAGGAGCTATTGAGAATCTTCCCTTCTGTCAGTAATTGCAGCGGTGTATGTGTTGTGTGTTGTGTGGCATGGCAGTTTTAGCAAAATCATAACTAGATGGAGAGTGTTAAATCTTTCCTCAATGGATACTGTTGTCCTAAAAAAATTCACCACCATCATATTCAAACAGACATGATTAGTACCAAGACATTTACATATGGTTGGACTATCAAGTAGTTAGACTTTGCACAAATGAAAACTTTGCACAGCTTTTGAAACTGAACAGAACTGAAGCCACATCTTTCTATTTTTAAATGAAGCAAACATTGTTCAATAGCAAAAACTGTCATCCAAAACAATGGGGGCTCATGATATCATTCTTGCTTTCCAAACAGTAAGATAGGAGATTTGAAATAGGCTTTGTTGTTGACTACTCTCAAGTTAACTTTGACATATAGTAACCCTATGAATGAGAGACTCAAGTCACCCTGTCATCAACAGCCCTGCTCAGGCCCTGAGACTCAGGGCCATGGCTTTCTTCCAGTCTATCCATCTGGAAGGTGGTCTTTCTCTTCCTTCTACCTTACCAAGCACTATTGTCTTTTCTAGTGAGTCATGTCATACGGCCAAAGTATGCCAGTTTAAAGTATATAATGTAGATATGCCCTTAGAATTAATTAAAAACCATGCTGAAGCTGTTCACAAGTCATTATGAACACCTAGGGCTAGGCCAAATTAAAGGGACATGTAATAACATTTTCATAAAGACCAGAAGCATCGGTATAGATATGGGACACCCATTAATACAAACCTTCTTTATGATTTGACATGTGTGGTTGAAGTGTGCCCTCAGCGCCACCCCCCCCCCCCCGAAAGATTACTCTTTTCTTGACAAAACATGGTGAGTTGCCTCACTTGGAAGAGACAATTTACCATGCCTCACTTTAAATACTGATTAACATTTTTGAAAACCTAGGTTTTGAAAATCAGAGGTGCATTTTTGACTAATTCCAGGTAATTTGGGGGTATTTTTGGCAGCTTCTCCAGCCTCCAGAGAATCCTGGGACAGAAAATTGGACCCCAGACTCACTGCTGTTGCTGATCTCTGTATTCAAGACAACTTTACCACATGTATAGGTAAAAAAAAATCCAATCAATGACGTGTGTGATAAGCTATTTAAAATTATTATAATACTGATGTCTGTAATCAGTTTGTTGCATCTGCAATCTGCAGTTTTGTTCACTATAGAACATGTCTTTTCATTTTCTTGGGCAACCTGAAGATCTCACTTAAAGGGAAAGTTAATGCACGGAGAGAGAGAAAAAATGTGCTCGAGAGAGTGAAAAAACAAAGTTACTCAATTTTCTGACTGGTTTATGAGGAATTAGATTAGCTCAAGGAAGTTAACTGTAGACAAATATTTCAAAGGATTTCTCAAGCTGTTCATAAAGCTGTTGTTATACTGAACAATTCTGCTCTAAGCACGATCTGTAAATGAGTAGTGCCAGTCTTAAGTGCTGGAAGCTTAACAACATTTATTCTCCAGAAAGTTCAGTGTGGGATTTTCCAAGATCACTAACTCAGCAAAACAAGTTGACTTTCTTCTTGCATGATGGCAGGTGCTTCTCCTGATCACTAAATTTTACAGCCTAAATACCATGTAATTGTGCCAGATTGTCACCTTTGATCTTCTGTTTATGCATATCATATTTTCATTACTGACTTGCTATCCTTAGAGGGTCACTATGTTGCTTCATGGTATAATTTGAGGAATGGGGGGGGGAGGGAAATTGACCAGACAGACTGATCTTATGTCTGCTCCCACATCAACTTTCCCATAAGTTCATCTTTCAGGTGTCCTCAAAGTCTGAAACTGTTGGAAAAATCTGCTCCAATTGGGCATTCTTTTTGTACTCTATTCTCTCACATGCTCTCAGAGCTGTAGGAGCTTTAGGAAGTATAAGGTTTTCTTGCATGCCTTTCCCATTTATTCTTGCTTCAAACTCTCCCCATTTGCTTAACTATAGATTGTAATGTACGGCCACCAATTTTAGGCAATGTGACCATGTGACCTCAGGTGCCTGTGGTCTGTTTCTCACTCTCCTCTCTCTCTGTCTTCCTCCTTCCTTTAAGAAAGTCCTGACATACCAAAGGCATCTCCATATATATGTTTAGAACAAATGTTTCAAAGTAATTAGTAAACAATTCAGTCAAGTAACTTGAATACTAGCTGTTTGCTTTGCTTTACTGAAGTTAGTTTCAAAGAAATCTGCAAGAGATTCAGAGCATTTTTTCTGCAAACTCTGCTAAAGGCGGCTGCCTCTTCATCTCCAAAGGAGCTAACTCCCCAGGTATCATGCCCTGTCTCCAGGACCCTGGGATGGACTCTGGGAATGAAGAATCTGATATAGAGCCTGAAAACCCAAAGGAGATGCCAGGTCTGCAGGCCACAAGAGGATAGCCTTCAGCAGTGATAGGAGAAGAGCTTTCAGCAGCCACAAACCTCAAAGGAAGAGTTACATACCAATACCTACGCTCACAAATAGTCATCAGGACTATATTGGGGGGATGGGTAAACAAGTATCCAATCAATAGCATGGACCACCAAAAAAACAAACAAATGAATGAATGGTCCTGGAACAAACTGGGCCTGAACTCTCACTAGAAGCCCAAAATGATTAAACTGAGACTATCATACTTAGAATATATCTTTAGGACTCATTGGGAAAGATGGTAATGCTTGATAAAGTGGAAGGCAACAGGAAAAGAGAAAAACTGACTAAAGGTGGATTGATTTAATCGGGAAAGGCACAGTCCAGAGTTTACAAGACCTGAGCATAGCAAACTGAAGACTGGTAGCAAGTTATTTGTAAGTCAGTGTATCTCTCTCTCTAGAATTAACTCTCTAGAGAACATAATGCCATACAGACAATAGAATTCAGCTCATTCTGAAAAGGACCCTCTACAAAGAAAAGATTAATATAAATGTATCAAATACCATATTGCTATTTCTCAGCACAAAATGTATGCACATCTTTCAGAAATTGATAGTCGCCAGCAAAGATTTTCTGTCCAGGACTACCAAATGGGTGAAATGCACTTCCCATTAATACAGCTATCAAATCTCAAGCATTTTGGTTTATAATAATATAAATGGAAGGAAAATAGACTGTGAGATGTCCTATATAACACCAACATAGAAGAAAGAAACATGTGGCTGTGCCTTTTCTTTCCTAGGGAGTGCTAGATGCATCATCATGAAAAATATTTTACATCTGTGTTTATCATCTCAAATCCCAACATCTCATGGTCTCCAATGTGCTTCTCAAAATGGGCTTTTATAATGCAGAGGAAGAAATTATGGAGACCTCTACATATGTGTGTCAAGCCTTTTGAAAATAAAATTGCACCTAGTTTGTACATAGATGTGTGGCAGCAAACCACCATAAAAAACACGATTACTCTTATGGCTATTACCACAAATGACCATGAGAACAAATTCCACACATTAATTGCACACATTGGGCAAAGAGGTACTTTATATCAGAAGATAAGTGCTCATCCAGAATATACTATGACCATCTCTATGTCCCCAAATTGACTTTGACCTTGGATTTCTCTAACAGCAGCCTACCAAAAGAGGCTGAAAAACAATTTCTGAAGCAGTTTATTTTATGTCATAAGGTTTAAAGTGGTCTGTATTCAAAGAGGGATAGAAGAAGCTGTCTCCCAAGTGCTGGATATACCCAAAGCAGCTCTTTGAACTCTGGCAATCATAAAAGAACAAAAGCTTTCCTCAAAATTAAAAGTCACATGAATTTGGCTTTGCAATTAAATATATTGTTTAGAATGACAGCTCATTCTCATCTATCATGAGATTGGATTGATTTATTTAGAGCATGCATCCTTACACACTTACATTATAGAAAAATAACTGAGGGTAAGAAACAGTCTTGTGCAGATCATTTGTGGCTATGTAACATACTTTGAATGGGAACCTGCTCTTACAAGCTGACAATCATAGCAATGCCTAAACATAGGAGGATTAATTGTAGTTCCTAAACATAGCAGGATTAATTCTGTGCCCTGATTCTCTCAACCATTTTTCTTGGAAAACCCTAGTGGGATCCTATGGATGCTCAGAATGACTGCTGATTTTGAACGCTCAGTTTCCCTTTTGGGGCATGACATGTTGAGAAGTACATTGGCTGTGAACACTCTTGGAATGGTCAAGGAAAGCAGAATGGATCTTCTTGCTCAACTTCACTGAATACGGTCCCCCTTTTGGAAGAAAAGATGTGACAGATACTGCTGATTACTGATGGAGCCCAAGAAAATGGCCAAGTCAATCCTTTTCTACCATCTCAGTGGCTAGTGAAAAGTATGCTTAAGGAATGGCAGAAAAAGATGACCAGGATAGCAATAGGGCATTAGTCCCTCAATAGGTTGCCTGTGATAAGTTTGATCTTTTTATTATTTTGTGCTTTGTTTGATTCCATGATCCCCTGTGGATACCAAAACCTGTGGATGTTCAAATTCCATTATATACAATGGTGTAGTAAAATAGCTTTTTAGTGAGACCTGGCCATCACTATGTACTGCATCTGAGGAAGTGGGTTTATATCTACAAAAGCTCATGCTAAAATAAAAACCAGTCTTAAAAGTGCTGCTAAATTCCTTCTCTCCCCCTTCCTCCTTTTTATTAATCAACAACACCATTCTCTGAAGATGCCAGCCACAGATGCTGGCGAAACGTCAGAAAGGAACTCTTCTAGAAATTGGCCACATGGCCCGAAAGCTCCCCAAAAAACTAACAGCACCATAATTTATGAATTCCACCCATCATTTACATTTTTAAGGGGCTTTACAGATGCCACCCCTTTCTCTGCCAGATTAGGGATGCGGCAACCACATGCCATGCCCCCAACCTCGCAGGTCTGCTGAGTGGTGGGGTGTGTAGCATCATGCCAGCATGGGGGCAAAGTCAGGGCATGTGGTTGTCATGCCCTCACTCTGCCTTGATGCCGGTGTTTATCGCCGGTCTGTTCAGGGCCACAGTCAATATACTGACTTATAAATAACTTGCTACCAGTCTGCAGTTTGACTTTACTCTTTCTCTCTTGGAGCACACACACATACACATTTTTGGATCTGTGAAACAATTCAACACCATTAAACTAATTATATACAGTTTTCAAGGCAGCCTTCTTGCTTCGTATTTTAAATTGGGCAAAACACACATTTTCCTGCTGCCATTTAGATTACAAAAGATCCATCTTATTTAACTTTTACATTTTGGAAAGCTTAACAATTTTGTGTTGCACTGTGTGCCCAATTTAGCGGCTATCCCCAGAGAGACAGAAAAGGAGGGAAGATGATAAACTAGCAGTACAAATAACACTACTGTTCTCAAAGTTCTCTTATCACCTGTTCTTACACAGCTTCACACAGTTTAATCTCTCTCCCATGCTATCAAAAACATTTCCTTTGTTACTTCAAATGAAACAGTATATGGTGTTTCAGAAATATTATCAAAATGGCTACCCTAAGAGTACGTTGAGGAAAATAACCTTGCCAATATGTTCCTAACACTTTCATATTTTTAAAATGTGCAGAGTTAAATTATTCAAAGCCATGAAGGTTAGGTACACTAAAAGTGTTAATGTGATGAATGCCTATGAAAATTTCTCCTATCTCAGATAATTCAGAGCATAATCCTAACCCCCTCAGTCGCCCCAGGATGTGTTAAGAAGAGGCAGAAACCCCTCTCTCTTGGCAGAGACATCATGTAGTTCAGCATATGATTACTGCCATAGAAATCTCTGGAGCACAAATCTAGGCCTGCTGCAGGTGGGTAGGTTGTGAAATGGGACATTGCTGAGGATGTGAAGGTGCCCAATAACACACCGACACAGCAGTTGGAGGTTGGCCACAACTTTATTAACCACAGCACAAAGGTAGGGTTGGCCCCAAAGCATAAGGTCTGGATCTGGAGCATCAAACAACACTCTGGTTGTTTCATGCAAGGTTGCTTGGAACACCAAGCATTGGGATGACATAGGAACATGGAAAAAACGCTCTTACGCAACTATGCCTTATTGGATAATGCCCCTAGTCACTGGTAATTAAAGCAATGTGGCCCCCGCAGTCGCCACACTGCATGCCTTCAGTGCTCCTGGGTCCAAAGGACTCCCGATCCAGTGCTACTGAGCCCTGGAAACCATGTCCACCAGATTTAGGACCTATGCTGCCACCAACAAAAGTTGTGACAAAACACCCTAGCCGAGGGAGGGAGGGTGGGAGAGCCACATGAAAGTGGTGCCGAGGAGAGTGCGCCACGGCCTTAAATAGGCCAGTGGGCCAATCAGGAGGCCAGGAAGATGGAGGCACCGCCTCCCAGGCTCCCTATACCAATGGGCTGCACCCAGCCACCTGGGCCAGCCAATCAGCTACCACCCTTGGTAACAAAGCAGGCTGGGACATATAGTCCCAGCTAAAACAGAAGGGCCTCCCCTTCTGCACCAAGCAGCCAATGGCAGACCGTCCTGCCAGTGCAAGGGCTGCTGGGGTGGAGGAACTCTGTGGAGTTGTTACTGGGGCTTCCCCTCCAGAGCAACATCGCCAGCCCAGGTGAGTCGGGTGGCGCCATTTTCAGGGGAAGGGCAGAGATGAGCTTGGATGCGCTTAATCCTAATAGTCTTTATTTCAACTAAGCCAGTTCTGAGTTCAGTCACAGGCACAAGAATTTCTCTTCCACTAGACCCAAAGAGAGAGAAAATGTGGGGAAAGATGCATAACAAAGCTATAAGATGCACAGCTATCGCTTCCCTTCCTCTTCCTCCAGTCAGTGTGAGTCAGCCAGGCCTTTGAAATAGCACACATGTGCTTATTTCATTTTCTCCACAACATTCAGAGAATGATAAAAGCATCTGGAAATTGCAAATTTTCAAATTGGAGTGGTACTTAGAAGGTACCAAGTTACCCTGAGAAGAGAGATTATTAAATTAGTTTGCTTCTGTAGTGTAGACAGGCACTCAAGGTACCTTAGGGACAGAAATTGAGGAGAGAAGACATCATTCTTAGCCTCTGATAATTTGATCCAAACGTTTTGTATTTCAACATTGAGAATCCCTGACCATTGGGTGTGTTGGCTGGGACTTCTGGGAGTTGAGGTCCTAAGTATGTGCAACATCAAAGAAACACAGGATTAAAGTTCTGAGGAGAATTGTAAATACCTTACCCAAGTATGAATCCCACAATTCCTTAGGATGGAGTCATGACAAAGTGCTAATGAAGCTAGTATAACTGTATAAAGATACAACTCTCATCCTGTATGGTACTTGACAGAAATATCACTTGAAAGGTGCTTTCTGGCTATTATCACATTATGATCTGTCTGTGTGTTCACGCTGTAGAGTGTGTTTCCACAAATCCATACCATCCACAAACTTTGAGGGTCTGGAAAAGTCTGTGATTTCAGATAAAATCCCTAATATGCTTGGTGGCATTATGCAGATAACAGCTTATCCTTTGGAGAAATTTAAAGCAGTCTACATGTGAAGCTTAGATGGGGTAAACTAAGATGGAGCCAAAGTAATATATTATTCACTTTGCATTTTTACCAGTATGGATGGAACAAGCCCATGTAGGTTGTTTTGGTGGTAGTGGTGGGGATGGCTTTGTAAACTTTCCCGAAATTTCAGCTGCCCTTTAGCCATATTAGGGATATCATAGCATTTTAGAGCTGTACAAATAGAAAATCAGAAGAATTCCCTACATCTCCTAGAAATGGAGGCAATTTAGACATGTTTGGAGGCGCTGTTTTATGTTCAGCAGATCTTTATTATAAAGCAGGAAGTAAACTGCAATACTGATTGGCCTCTCCTCTAATTTAGTCTTACATGATAGGACGGTATTTTAGAACATAAGCACTCAAAGCTGCATTACACAGCATGTGCAAGCATGGTAAAAAGCATTAAATTGATCCATGGATAAGTGGTGAAGTGCTTAACAGTTCTTTATTCAAGAGTCCCCTACCTGAACTAGAATTTACATACCTTAAGTGCCTGTCTGCACTATAGAGTTAAAGTGATTTAACCCTCAATTTTTTCAGCAGGGTCATATGACCCCCTTCTAAGTACAACGAACTACAGATGTGAGAACTCCTAAGGAGATAGTCATTAGCATTAAAATGGTATGAACCTGGTATAACTGTGCAATGCAATTGTGTCCATGGATGAAGAACAAAGGAACACTCTCAGTGTACATGCATTTTATTCAAACATGTATTCTGAGCTGGCAGTGGTTGTAATTCTAGAACTTTCCAAGTTTTATTTTGGTACCAAATACTGACATACATCACTGTTATATGATAAGCTTTATTGGTAGTAAATAATGTTGCAGATGGTCTATAGGAGGCCCGACTGGTGCCAACATTGGTAGCATTTCATTGCCCCAAGTCTAAACTTGGCTTTTTATTAAAGCGTTCAGGCCTAATTGATTTTATCCAGTCTATCCATGTGCTATAGTTCCACTGTTTTAAAATGTTTGAACTGGTTTTAAATTGTCCAGTTTTTAACTGATAAACTATGTAATATATTTTAATCTGTTAAAATTATTTTATTGTAAGCCACCCTGAGCTCTTCAGATACAGGATGGGAAATAAATAGTTGAATACAAATAAAAATTAATAAATACAGCAGTGAAAGCTTCACAGTCCTTTAGCTGATTGGATCCAGAATTTCCTGGCAGCAAGTGGTATAACTGGACTCCTGAACAGAATGTTTTAGCCAGACTAACCTATGGCTGGTGTTCAAGACCCCCATGGGTTGGTAAATGGAGTCTCTGAGCTGGGGGCACACCCCAGCTGTTACAATGCCAAAACAAACAAAGGAAATCAAAATGCAGAGGCATGACCTATCTCCCATCCAGATGGCTATGAGAACTACAGAAGTGGGTTGCTACCAAGAAAGTTTTTTCCCCATGCTCCATTCCCAGCTACAAATCCTTTCTCAGCCTTGAAGTATCAGGCTAAAGGGAAACTATCTAGCAGGGTCCCTGAAATCTAATCCAACACTTTCTATTCCACTGAACAGCTGTTAACAATTAGTCATGATGCTAACAAGGACCTTAAAACCAATCTGTGTGGTGGGAGAGTCTGTACTTACCACACCATGCTATGAAAAGTGCCTTCATCAAAAAAATCATATTTTCTATTTTGATATAAAAACTGAAATGCACAAAAATTCAGAAGCATCTGTATAGTGTTTTCATCCTATTCCTCAGCCAAAAAGGCTTGTGGAGTGGCTCACATATGACCAATAAACAACAGAACTTGCCTGAAGGTTCAGAATCTAAAAGGATGCATCACAAAAGGGGGAAAAAAAGACGATGAAGAGGAAACAGGGTAGTTTTAGCCGCGTTACTGGAAAGTCCATGAGATCACATCCCCTTCTGTTACAGACCATGGAAAAGACATTAGTGCTTTTCTTTTGTTCTTGTTTTGTACCTTAAAGTATTTTCTGACTTATGGAACCCTAAAACAACCCTACCTTTGGGTTTTCTGGGGCTGAGTATGTGTGACTCACTCAAGGTCACCTAGTGGATTTCCATGGCTGAACAGGGAATCAAATCCTGATCTCCACATTAGTAGTCCAATGCTCAAACAACTACAACATGCTGGCTCTCACACTTTCTCTTGCCAATAGTTTAAAAATGCTGGGGACATACAATTACTTTTTATTTCTTTATTTATTGCTGTGAAAGTAAGACATAGCCAATGGATAAAAGTGGTTATAAACATCTCGTTCAACATATTCTTGTTGTCTAACTGAGCTATTCCAGTAACTATGAAATGTTTCCCCTTTTCACACTGGGGACTTTCCAAATGGAAAAGTTTGAGCAGTGTTTGTTATGAGATGCTGAAAATTAAAACCATTTAACTTCATCAAAAAAATGACTTCTACATCTATGTGCAGGATGGAGGGAATTTAAGCCGTCCAATTCATGGCTACAAAGACAAGAGGGTGTTTAAGAACAGAAGAACTGGGAGCTCTATTATATAGTATGTGTGCGCACGACAAAAAGCATTACATTGATCTGTTAGAGTCTGTGTTGTGTTAAACTTTGGGGACAATCGTCTTGACTTTGGTTTTCAAGCAGCTGTTTCTGAAATATAAACACTCCACTGTACTCTCCCTCCCTCCCATCCTCCCTACAGAGGGCTTTGGTTTCAAAGAGTGCATTTTCTGCCTCCATGGAGACTATTAGGCCCAAAATCCTCAGTGGTGTCCTTATCCAGAATAAAAGTCCCTTTATGAAAATGTGACAATACAGAAATTCACAATTTTATAGTTAAAAATATATGTCTAAGCTCAAGTGCTTTATAAATGGGGTATCACTTCCTTCACTTTAAAATGCCCTAACAGCTTCAAAGACATACTGAAAGTTTTCATGTATTGCTTTTAAGAAATAAAATTGAAAACTGATTTTATTTAGTTTTTAAAATAATGGCTGTCATTTACAGATTCATAGCCTACAGACCCATAACTGCAGTAAGACTATACAGTTCTACTTCAAGATGTCAATGCTTTTCAGCCCACCTTTACAGCTGGCAGTTGCACTGGGCAAAGAAGATTTGTTCAGGGCACAAGGAGAATTGTATTTCCAGCCCCTTCCCAAGAGTGAGCAAGGCTTCAACAATCAGAAGCAGGACTCCTGTCATGATTCCTTGTGGTGACTTCACTCACTGTTGAGAGCGGGCTGGAAATATGGTCCTTCTTGCGACCTGGTTGGCAGCTCAACACAACTTCTTTGTCCAATGGGGCTTCTGTTAAATTTGGGTAAGGGCTTGTCTACACTTAGGGCTTGTCTAGACTTCCAGTATACTCCGGTTGCCTTCTAAATTTGCCCTCCCTTACCTGCTGGGCACCTCATTATGGTCTGAAAGCAATTTGTGTCTGCAGTAGTGGATTTGGCTGGCAGAGATGCTAAGGGATTGGCAGCTGCCTGTCGCCACTGTATTTTTCTCTGGGTTTTCTGGAAAAATAAATGATTTGAAGGAACACAACAGCAACAATAACAACAAGTTTGATATACTAGAACTAGAGAACTATAGAGAAAAAGAGAAAGATGTTTACACTGAGAGGTATTTGTTATGTACTACTGGAAAGTGCAGCCTCTACATTTCAATTCTTCTCTCTCTTGCCCCCCTTTTAGCTTCCATTTCTGCTCCTTTCCTTTCCTTTGGTTTGCTATCTTCCCATGCTCATTCCTCCTCTATCTCCCCTTTTCTAAAACAGGTTTCAGTACTGAACCCATAAATTGCCTTTTTGTTTAATTAAAAAAACACAATTTCTGGGAAAGTTGTGATTTCATTTTTTGCTCCCTCCAGATTACCTGATGGGGCTAATTACCTGCCCTCAGAAACTACCCAAGCTGTGCTCCTGTACATTTTGATTTATGTTCTTGACCAGTTTTACTAGACTGACATCAGCTTTATATTTTGATATATGTTCTAGTTTCTTGACCAGCTTCACTCGATTGTCATTCTCTGGCAAATAGACTCAGGGCTGCAGCAAACAAAGTTGTGAAAGCAGTTGATCTGAATTGCCCTCAGACATTTTTCTAGAAGTGCTTATTCCCTGAACACAAAGAATTTGTCTGCAAATATGTAGACAGGTAAAATTCCCTGAGTATGTTTGATCATGAGGGGGAAGGTCTGGACAGGGTACATGCCAATCTTACCACAATTTTAATCTTATTGTCTTATTATTTTAGAAAAAGGCCATCTGGCAGCTCCTTGTAGAGCCATAGAATATAATTGGAAATGACTGTTTTCTATATTAAAGCAAAAACAAATGAATGGGAAAAAATGCTGAGAGGACACCAAAATTTACTGTGTCAGAAATCTAGGACAGACTCACCCAACTCCTTTGTCCTTCATCTTAACAACTTTCAGAGGATAGAAGGACTAAGAAATATCGCTCCCAGGCTGTGGAATGACCTGCTGGATGAATGCGTCTTATTATGACCCTGGATGGCTTTTAAAAAGCTGCAAAGACACATCTCTTCCGGCAGGCCTTTCTGGATGACGGCTAATCTCTCCCAGTCTCCAATGACACCTATCCAGCTCTCACAGCCACACATCAGATGCCACCTTCAGGTTGCCCAAGAATGTTGATTTTAATACATTGTATTTTTTATTGCTATTTATTTTAATTCTGTGTTAGTTTAATTCCATTTTAAGGGGTGGGAGGTAGGGATCGGGTTGTAACTTGTTAATTATACTTGCTTTTTAACTTGTTGTACCCCGCCCCAATTGCTTGTTCAGAGGGGCGGGTTATAAATAAATAAATAAATAAATAAATAATTGGAAACAGCACATTTCTGATAATGTTGGCAATCATCCACATTCAAAGAATGGACCTTCCAAAAAAAGAAAAGTATGGACAAGACCTTGAGATTGTGTTGGGGGGGGGGTCATTCTTTAATTTTTCCCACCATTTGTTAGCTCTAAATAATTCTGTGCAAGATTCAAAATGCAACTAAGAGTGCCCCAGTGTTGCCATTCAAAATTCACCTTGATTTCTCAACTCAAAACACTTGATTTTCTTTAAATACATCAAGTCAGCACTGAATCTTTCATTATGCTATCATTATTCTGTTAGATTTTCAGTGAAGTATTGCTCATAATATATAGCTGTTCTCCTATGTCTTGTATTTGCCTTTTCCCCACTTTTTAGAGTTAAGAGAATTGAACAAGTAGGAGGGAATAGCTATAGGAAGAAAGATGCTACTCTTTAGTCAACATAGATTGCTAAGCTTTTGGAGAAAAGAAAACACACTTGTATTTCAGCACAATCAATCAATCAATCAATCAATCAAAATAAAGTAATTATTACAAGGATGATCCTAACCAGATTGGTAGACTTGAGATATTACACCCTGAGTACCAGAAAAAAACAACTCTTCACTGTATATCCCTGGGTAGTATCTAACTGTTAATCCACAGGATAGGTCCACAGTGCTATCCAGAGCCAATGGGTAGCATCACTGTTTTAGTTCCAGAGGCAGAGACCATCTTCAAACATATTTAGAAGGTCTGGAGATGTGAATCTTAGTTCTGAAGCTATGGCAAATTGTAGGACTCATACCATCATTTGATGCTTTCAACAAGATTTTTTACTGTTTGTTTTATAACTACTACTATATAACTTATAACTACTACTATATCCTTGCAATCAGAGGACTGATCTGCTTTTTGACACTACTTTTCTGGAAGATACAACTGTACTAAAACATGTTGATGAAAAGAGTGTTAGGGAGAGAGCCAGAGAACAGAGGTTGCTATTTGATGGTGTGATTATACTCAGAACGGCAGCCTTATGTGAGCAACTTTAGTTTCTTGGCTGTGTATGCTTGGTTGCCAGATGAAGCCAAGCATTTTGAATGCACAGAGGTCCTCTGTATATTGCTACATTCTATTTGGCTCCCAGTTCCAATATAAATTCACAAAAATTCATAGAAATCCCCAAGCTGTGATGTGTTTTTTTTTTAAAATAATGTTTCAATATGCTAACTGTAACACAGGTAAAAATTATGCAGCAGAACAGCAAAGAGGGAAAATGTAGCTCTACATTTCTCTATATCCAGTTACATTTTCCAATAAGTCATACTATTTTGTTTATGGAACAGGATATACACAACAGTAAGTAGTGGACAGATTTCTCCCACATAGATATAGCAGATCATTTTCCTCCTTTTAAAAAACATTTAACCTATAATCCTGAAAGCATTAAGATACACTTTATTAGTGTAACAATGTCCGTCTATTATGACATCTGTCTTTCAAACCACAGATTAATACTGTCTGACTTTAAAAAAATACTGCATGTATAAGAGTGCAATTCTCATTCCCAGTTCCAGTGGCTGAGCCAGGGGCAGAATGGGATGGACAGGCCCTTATGTCAGCCAAGCAAAGCTCCACTATTGGGGAGCACACATCTACTAAAAACACTCTTAGCAAGTCTTGCCAAGAAAATCCCATTATAGGGTTGCCTTAGGGTTGCCATAAGTCAGAAGTAACTTGAGGGCACCCAACAACACCAATGTCTGCAGAATGCAGGTCCATGTCCCCAGGACAGGTAGTATGTTTGGGGGCAGAGAACTGGTGGCCTTGACACACTGTAATCAATGGGAAAATTAGTGAAAATGAAAAGTAGTAATATAACCCTGACCCTCAGTCCTCTCAGAACAAGTCAGCAAGGCTTTAAGCCTTCAGTCTCAATCAATCACTTTATTATCAGTCTAATTTGCCCTATTTAAGATTGTTCTTTCAGTTGTTTATTTAGGTTATTAATTCTCATGTTTGTACAGAAAGTGAGAGAAAATCACTGATTTGTCATCTATTCATTTTACAGCCCTGACTGAAAGCAAAAGTGGGCCATGGTCACATCAAACTCACCCCACCCTACCATGCATTACCTATTCTCCTTGTCTCTTACTTACTCAGATAAAACAATACAAATCATACACATAAAGTTTGAAAATGTTAGCAAATAGTTCTATGGCTTAAAATATATGTAAAGAGAAGTTCTCAAGGCTGGCAGAATAACCTACTTCTGAATAACTAATTTCTAATTAATCAATTAACTTATTAATTTGTCTTGCTGCCTGAGGGCAGTGGGATTTTTCTCAAAGAGGAAAAGCAGGAACGAGACAAGTATGTGGGGACAGTAAGTGAAAGAAACAGAGACAGAACCAAGTGACAGATAGAAAACGGCTGCTCCATCATGCCCATCCTTATTTCCAGGCTCACCCACCACTACCCTCCACATTTCACAGTGAAAATGAACACATGAAGTCAAGCAACATCCAAATGTAGTCAAGCTAGCAAAAGTTATTAATAAGGAAGAGTACATAAGCTACTAGAGGTTTGATTTTTCCTGAGGCTACTTGGAAGGGCAGGATTCTGCCCTTCCTCTCTTTTACCTCCTGCTGAGTTAACGGAGTGCAAACTACTTTTGAACTTTGAAGTCATTCTGCAGCAACTTACCCTAAGTAAGATGAGGATGAAGGGGGAAAGTGGGAATAAGACAGAAACTGGAACATTTAAAAAGCATCTGAAAATGTGGAATGACAAATGATTAATCAGGATTGTCCCTGCTCAATTTAAACATCTGGAGGAGATGCCAATCTCCATATCCCCCATCTTTGTGGGGCATATGTGGCCTGCACAGATTATTCTGAGATGGAGTAGAGCCCTTGGCATTAAAAGGATTCTTCACTATAGTGAAAACTGTAGTGTTTCTTTGCAGTTATCCTACCTTTGTTCAATAAAACCCACCAAACACAGTACAAGCTAGGAAAGGTAAAAGGTAAAGAATGAACAGCCTATAGAAAAGCAGAAAAGGAAACAGAAACCCCACTTCTTGGTGCTTTGCCGTTGAGATTGGTTTCCATTACAAATATCATTCCATGTCCATCACCAAAATGCTATTTGAGACAGAGGATGGGAGGAGTGCTATTCTGTTTGTCAGTTTTTAAAAATGATGGTTTACAGATTGAAAAAAAAAGTATTCAAACAGCAAAACAACATTAAAACAGCAAGAGATGCAATAATAACAACACTAGCAGCTAAAAATGCATCAGCAACTAAGTATTATAGGAATCCTAAGTAAATACGAAAAAGGGCTTCATACAGTGCCCCCAAACCATGATCAAAACCCCGGGGGGGGGGGCAGGGGAAGCAACCAGGGAGCCAATGCTGAAAAAAACCCTTTGCCTGGTTTCCTCTCATTTGTTATCTTGTGGCCATTTGTTTGCAATAGATCTTCTATATGTAGTGAACACATATGTTTATGCCAAAGGAGGTCTACATTTTACTCCAGCTGCATCTGTTTAGCTAATATGGATTTTGCAACACTATCAAATCTTTGGGAGATGTAGCCTTTCAATTGGGAGAATTTCATTTTAGATGTACGCAGCTTGATTATTTATCATTCATATTCTGAAACCTTATGACATCATCTTCCAGTATGTTATTTCTTTCTTTGTTTCATACTGCTCCTTTCCAAATTAAAATAGGCGCTTTTGTGCATAGCAGGAAATTATTCAGCAAACAAAGTTTTCTGAGAACAAAGGCTAGTTGGTCTGCTTTTCGAAAATATAATGGAATCTTTCAAGAGTTACACTGCTGATTTAAAGTATTAAATCATTTTCTGTCTTGAGAGAATGACACAGTAAGCAGCCCAGAGGAGAGGCCCAAATTTGTGGCAACTTTCACAGATGTCTAGCAAATGTTTTAATCTTCATATTCTTTAGAAGATAGTGGAACAACTTCTGCAAAACATGTTTGTTCATGTTCTTCATCCATCTACTAGGAATTCTGGAGGGAAAACCCCTAAATATAACTGAGTACAACTACTAATATAAAAAGTATCTTCTAGAGCTTACTGTATATACTCATGTATAAGTCTAGAAATTTAGATTAAAAAATTGACCCCCCCCCAAAACTGAGTTGACCTATCCATTGGTCAATGCAAGTACAGTGAGCCTGTGCCATATGCGGGCTTCTCTTCCGTGGCTTTCAGCATACGCTGATGCCGCAGCACAACATTATGAATGGTGCAAGAGCCCCATTATTTTCAATGGGGTGCAACATATACGATTTCCCCCTTATGCAGGGGGGTCTGGAACGGATCCCCTGTGTAAGGGAAGGGAGGACTGTACTGTACTTTAACTTGTATATCCATCCCATGGTGAAAGGCAAGAGTTTAATCTGCCCTGGAAGCATTGACACCCTTCTACTTTCTCCTCTATTCAGCCTTTAGTATGAGTACAAACAGTTATGCCTGCTATAATTTTGTAAATGAGTACAAACAGTTATGCCTGCTATAATTTTGTAAATTCTTTGGCATTGTTTAATAATAATAATAATAATAATTATTATTATTATTTCTAGTCCGCCCCTCTGAACAAGCAATCGGGGCGGATTACAAGTTTTCGTTTGTTTTGACCTTTACATCTTTCATTACATGTCCCTAAGTTTTACCCTTGACTTATCCACGTGTCATCTCAAAATCCATAATTTTGCCTCCAAAACCTGCCCTCAACTTATATATGAGTTCGACTTATATTCGAGTATATATGGTAGATGTAATGAGTAACAAACAATAGCATTCCTGTTCTTGGCATACATTATTTTTCACAGTACCTTAACAAGTGGGAATAAATCTGCTTTACTAATGTAATGAGTCATTTCTTCTTACTTTTTACATATTCTCCAACAGTCCAGATTTGGCAGGGATATTCCCAATCAATTGTCTATTTCCCTGCATTTCCAGCCGCTTTTAAAATATCAACTGCATCTACACTGCAGAGTTAATGCAGTTTGATGCAGCTCTAACTGCCATGGTGCAATGCTATGGAATTCTGGAAAGGTAGGATAAATATATGAGTAATAAACATCTAAATACCCCAAAGGTACCTGATCCTATTTGATCTTGGAAGCTGAGCAGGGCAAGCCAGGTTAGTTTTTGACCTCCAAGGAATGCTGGGTGCTGTAGACAATCACAAACCACATCTAAGCATTGCTTGACAAAGAAAACCTTATGAAATTTTTGGAATTGCCATAAGTCAATGGGTGATTTGAAGGCATGTTCACACACATGTGCACCCCCCCCCCCACACACCACTAATGTATATTTATTGAGATAGCACAGCACTTAAAAAAACCCTCCAGTTTGCTTAAATGAGAAAAGGAATGGAGAGAGGAAGGAGACTGATGAAGGAAGTGCTTGTTTCCCACCATCTCTCATTCCAGCCTCAACCACAAGATCAAGTCCTGGCATGGAGCACAAGCCCAAGTAAGGGAAAAATATTTCACACCTCTCTGTATAATGGAAGAGAGAACACCAGCCATGGGAGATAATGTAATCTCTTTGTTTCTTCAAGGCTGTCTGCTCCAAGGTTTTCCATACCTCATTCTTAGAGGCTTGATATGAAATTCTCCTGACGAAGGCCCTTTGCCTTACATTCTTTAATATGTTTTATTAGTGGAAGGAGGTGAATGAATCTGCTACTGAATTGGATATTGACTTCTGGAGGAGTTCAGTTGCTGCTTCTGGTTCAGAAACATGTTGAATTCATTTGTGCTGAGCAAATAGACAATAAACCTAAAAGACCCAGAACATGAGAAAAGCTTACTCTACATTATTCTGTCTAAATGAAAAGAAAACAATCCTGTGTTTGTTTTAAAAGAGTCCAGGGTGTATGAATCTCCCTAGTATGGGAAGAGCTGAGGTCAAACAGAGGCTACCCACTCCCATAAGGATCACATGGAGGGCGGTGGAATTCCATGATCATTAGACAATATTGGAAATATTTTTCCTTAGAGGATAAGTAACACTTCCCATGACCCTATGGAAAAAGAAGCATATAGTGTACATTACTGCCTTGTTAACTCCACCCACTAACCCACTTAACCATATTGTTCCTGTTTTGTTCGATGGTACTTCAGACTTTTATTTCTACATTTAACAACCCTACCACTGACATCAGTCTTCCCCAAACTGGCACTCTCCAACTGTGTTGGATTATGACTTCCATCATTCCCAGCCACCGGATCCATAATTCCCAGCTATTTTGGGCAGTGGTGGGTTGAGGACATTTGCTTTGTAGGTAGTTAGTAAGTTTTGCACTTGAAATCTGTAATCTTCCCAAGTCCTTCTTGGATTCACTCCTTTCCAATTTTCTTTCCCAACTGAAATCAAAGCATTAAGTAGGTGTCACTGCTCACTTTCACCCTTTGTTTTTCTTGCATCTCCCTTCCCTTCTCCCCCCCCCCCCCCCCCGTTCTTTCTCTACTATTAAGCTTTAAAGCAGCGACAGGGGCCTCATAGCACTCCCTCTGTTTAGGGACTCCCAACTCTTAAGAATCCTAGCCAGTATTGCCAGTGATAAGGGATGATGGGAACTGGAGTACCACATGTTCCCCACCTGTTTTAGAGTGTAAACTCTTTGGAACAGAGAACAGTTTTTGCTTATACTGTAGTATGTCATGGATTGAATCTTGCACATGGTGAAGACTTCTGAGTCCTGGTAATTCCCAGCTACTAACTTCTCTGTTGGTGTTTGCATCTGAAGAACATTGGTTTGCAATGTAAATTCTTAACATTGCAAAAGCCATTCCATTAAAAATAACCCACAACTAATCAGAAGTGTGAATCAAAGTACTTACCTGATGAAGAGCCAAACAATATTGTTAAAGTGATTCAGAAATTAGGAGAGGAAATAATAATTGAACTCTAAATAATATATACTTTCAATCTAAATTTAAGAATTCTATCTCATTCAGAAAGCTACTTATTGTTCCAATAGTATTACAAGTTGAGGATCATAGAATCATAGAGTTGGAAGAGACCTATTACATCAAGAACATCTAAGCAGAATTCCTGGTCATCAGCCCAACTGGCTAGGGCTTCTGGGAGTTGAAGTCCAAAACACTCAGAGAACCAATGTTTGGGAAGCACTGCTCTAGGTCTTAGGAGAATTAAACTCATAACTTAGAGGCTTTACAGGCAGCCCAAAAAGGGTGGTTTAGCGTCACCTCTTTTTACTGTACAGCTTCACTGCAGCAAGTATACGGAGTGGCAAAGGTGCACAGTTAAAAAAAGGAGCGCAGAAACCCAGCTCCTTTTTACATCACAGTTGTGATCCAAAAAGCGCTGCCAGCGCTTTAGTAACATCGCAATTGCGCAGCGTCATATAGATAATGTGCAGCTGCAACATCATCACTGCGTACACCATATAAATGGTGCTGCAGAGTGATGATGCCCCTGTCACGTGCTAGGGTTGCATGGCGTGTGTAAGTGCTGCCTCGAGGCAACCCTAGCACATGACGAGGGCACCCTATAGCTCCCGTCTGTTTTGGGCCTTAGTTCTCTCAGTTCAAATGGATGTGATTTTAAAGTGCTACCCCATGTTTGCATCCTGTGCAGTCCTGTGTTCTGAATACTCACTTGGAAGTTAGTTTCCTATGTATTTACTTGCAGGTAAGTGTGCAGAAAATTTGTTTACAGTTTGATACTATGCATACTGGTTGGAAACAAGTTGCATTATACTAAGCCCAACTGTAGTCCTAACTTTGCTAGAACCATTAAAATAATTTAACTTAGTAAGTATTGACTTAACCAAGTTTCAATTGTTTTAGTAGGGCTACTAGTTAGGACTAACAACTGGATTTAAGGCACTGAGTTCAATGACACTGGACCTTAAATAAGTGTGCATAGGACTGCAGCTTTAATTTCTATGTCAAACAGTTATCTAAATTTGGCCAGTTTACAACCAGATCTGTAACATTTACTTGGAATAAACAAAGAAAAGTAAGATCAAGTAACTAGTTTGCTGCAAAACAGATGTCAGAAGAAGAACCAAAAAAAACAAAACAAAAATAATGATGGAAAATAGAGGTGACACGCATTTTGTTTAAATTTGCAATGCTGTTGTTCAGTTATGGAAAACACAAAGACCAGAATAAATGACACATGAATACTGCATTCCTGGGTAAAAGATCAAACACCGGAATCCTAATTGGGAGCATGCAGAGGAATGCAGCCACAGTTGCTTGCTCTTTAGGAGTAAAAGAGATTATGACAGACAGCTGTCAACTGGATTGTCACAGCTGGCTTTGCTTCTTTGGTTGTGGTCTCTTTGCAAACAACTGTGTTAGTCCTAACCCAGAGCTCTTCATAGCTCCTTCCATCTGTTCATATCACAATAATCTAGCTTTGCATACTGACCACAGATGCCCAGCACAGCTGGTCTGTCTTGGTGTTCAATTCTCTGCAGTACTGAGGCAACTGTTAAGCTTGTCCGCCACCACACTTCACAAGGTCTGTCTACAAGGAGCTGGAACTAACCCATTCACAACAGAGTTAGCATTTCTGAACTAATCTATTCCAACTGTGACAACCACCACATCTCAGCCTGACTTTTTGAACTAGCCTTAACACTGTAGAGAGATAAAATCTTTATTTTAACAAGATTATTATGGTCTCCTAGGCAATCCAATCCATATAAGCAATGGAATGAACAAAACATCATCTGAAAGACAGATCACATGAATTCTTTTACAGTGCAGTCCTATAAATTTCTACTCAGAAGTAAGACCTGTTGAATCCAGCAAGGCTTACTTCTAGGGAAGTGGCTACAGGATCACTATTTTAATATGTCTTGACTCTGAAGTGTCCAATGGGAAGAAAAGAGCATGTTGAAGGAATTTTTAACTCCGAGAAAGCAACCTTGAAAATGGAAGTGGAGAGTGCAAACTTGCCACCTAAAGTACAATCTGTACCTTTATTTGAATAATCAATCTCTTTTGCCTTGGAGCATCAGTTACCTCTGAATAGTATAAGAACATACAAGTAGAAGCTAGGAAAATGTATATGTGCATGTAATTTTTCACACAAGGATTCTTTGTAATTTCTCTATGCAGGGGAAACACAATACATAAAAGGGCAAATGGGACAGAACTATGAAGGCAATATTTAGATTTCCAGATTGTACAGCCATCATTCTAAGACACTCGTTCTCTTTTATAACATTGATAATAAGATTTTATGATGTAACACCTAAAGGGTGATTCTCTGGTTGTAATCACAGGTTCCTCCTTGTGGGGCAGCAATTTTTGCACCCAAAAAAGAACCCAGCTTTGTGCAGAGATGCTCTCTCTTATGCAAAATTCAAAAATCATATCACTTCTATATTCTGTAGAGCTGGTACTAACTATAACTACTAGCAGCAAATGCTATCCTATCTTTCTTTTTTCTTCTCCCCCCTCTTTTCCCACAAAAACATCTTTGAGAATACTTCAGTTACATTTTAACCAATTTATTGATCTGTTGATTGTAGAGATATGGTTGTACTAGCTATTATTTCATTCTGTTGGAGAGTGAGAACAGGCACCCTCTCTCATAACAGCATGTGCTTACAACCTTTCTGCAACACCTTGTCAACTCTCATTAGCATGAGAAACAGCATTGTCCATAAAGATTTCATCTGGCTTGCAAAATCAGGTTGTCAAAAATGATGACACCTCCATAATCAAAGTGCAGACAGATACCTGACCATGTTTCAGTTAGCCGGTTTGTGTCGGAAGGCTGAAATTAGCATGCTTTTTGACTGATGCAATATTCCACATCCCAAGGGCTGAAGGGGAAAAAAAAAAGACTAGGAGCAGCCTGGTAGTTTATAGGTCCACAATGCATGGTCAGAATGAATGGTTCAGATCGAAGCAGCCACAAATAGTTTTAAACTGACCAGTAGTCTCTAGGTAACGTACACAGAACTTGGCCACAAGAAAACAGACTTTTAACCATAATTGCTGTTTAGCTTCACCACGTAAACATGATATAAACTCTTGAGACAAAGTAGGTGCTTTCATTGTGGTTTTAAAATGGCTAAAAACCCCCAACAACAACCAGTAAGTGAAACGAATGTTCTTTCTGTTCTTCAAAAAAACCACATGTTGCAGTGATTGAGAAAGTGCTATAGAATATAAGTTTTTAAAGCTTTAGTTCAATTACTGAGCCCGCTTTTTCATCTTGGGCAGACAGCTGATACTTTTGGGCCCATATGAATGCAGGAACAAGACATTTCTGCCTGCTATGTCTTTTTGGACTGATTTGGACGGACCCCTTCCCTTCCCAGCATACCTTAACCTCAAATTAAAGCCAAAACTCTGCAAAATGATAACAATATGTAGGTATAAGTCCAAAACTGAGTTCAGAATTACAGCACATCTTCCTCCTATACTGTAGAGGATTCAAATGTACTTTACACTACCCCAAATACTCATAAAGTAGTAAATATATTCAAAGTAGTGAATGCCTAACTACAAAATCCATGCTTTCACTTCAAATGTTAGGAACACAGGAAGTGGACTTATGCTGAGCTGGACCAATGGTTCATATAGATTGGTACTGTTGACTGATTGGCTGTCAGGTATTTCAGGTAAGAATTTTGCCTACTTGGAGACATTAGGGATGTATCAAATCACTATAATTGTGCAAGTTCAATCCACAGAGTTAATCCATACTGCAACATCTACACACAACTGGGTGATATTGGTGAATTTTGGGGACCTTGGGGTTTGCAGAAATACAAGAAAATTTTGAAAGGGATAAGGGAATAAACCTTGCCAAAGCTCAAAGATCATCATCATCAACAACAACAACAACAGCAATAATAATATCAATAAAAATGGGGCATGCCCAATGGACGTGGAATGCTGATTGACTACTGGGAATCAGAAAACAAGGTTGGTGGTGATGGAAATGAATAGTTAGAAAAAAGAAGGGCAGGGAAGATATAGATATTAGAAGAGGAGAAACCACTATTTTATTGTCTTTCTTGGGCAGTTCTTAGTTCACACCAAGTAGCTATTTCTAAATGTCCTCAGGAGTAGAAGTGAGAGGTGCCCATGCAAACTGGGTGACATCCAAAATATTACTATAGCTAGATACAGTCACCCAAAATGAAGAAAAAATTCAAACCTCCCCATATCAGCACAGAGATCAAAGCATGCACAGAATAGGCATGGCATGTTACCTGAAGGGAAAGGGGAAGAAAAGAACAGAACTGAGAGGCTAGAGACCTTAAAATATGTTCTGCACTGGTGTTATGTAGTGTGTGTACTCAAAATCAAACTGCTGAGAAATAAGAGGAAAGCTCAACATTTGGAGAAGTACATATAGGAAGTAAAACAGACAAAATATCCAGTGAAGCCTGACCACACACATTTGCCAGAAATGACGAGAATGGACAACTGGGGAGGAGGAGAAGAAATGGGCTGGAGCATTATAAAGGGAGCCAGCATGGTATAGTGGTTTGAGCACTGGATTACAGCACTGGAAACCAGGGTTTGAATCCCCATTTGAACATTGAAACCCACTGGGTGACCTTGAGAATGTCACACTCACTCAGCCTCAGAAGGCAAAGGCAAACCTGCTCTGAGCAAATCATGCCAGGAAAATCCAATGATAGGGTTATCATAAATTGGAAATAACTTCAATGCACACAACAACAAATTGAGGTTCCATTAGTTGTTTCTTTTTTATAACCAGGTTCTAATCATAGCTTTGCAATGATTTATTCAAGCCATGTTATCAATACATTTGCAGTGATCCACGAAGATGTGTAGAATTCCTTTTTTTTCCCTTTAAAGGCTAACAACTTCAAGATCCAGGGATTTCGGTTTGCTCCAGAGTACATATGCTTCCTGGGCACATCACTTTAGAAACTTCATTAAAATTTCAAACCTGAATCGTGATAGCAAGTGACCTGGGACACAGAAAACTGATGAAAAGACCAGCAGGGGAGCTTGGAGCTCTTCTTTGATACCTTTGGCTTATATTAATGTTTAACACCTGCTGAGGAGGATTTACCAAATGCACTGACGATGAATAATCTGACAGATGTATCAATTGGCAATGCTAGGCAAAGAAGAGGAAAACAATTATACTCTTTCTATGAAGGGCAGATGAAACATGAATTCCATTGCCCCACAAAGTCCTAACTCATCCTTAAGATTGTGCATAAAAATTCAGAGTATAGAAATAAATATCATAAGTAATCAGAATCTAGCAAAGTAACCTTTTCAACAACAACATCCAGAAATCCACAACCATCTGGCCAGGTTTGTTGAGGGACTCTGAAAGCTGTAGTCCAAAAGGATATTTTCCAGGATCTGTAAATATGTGTTGAACTGTTAACATTAATTCTGGAATTTCTTCAACAGCTAAAGGAAGACAGTTCACATCCTAGGCCAAGTTTTGTAACAGAAATCCCATTGTTTATACTTAGGAGTTTATCACACAGGCCCTGGAATGGGCCTGTCATGTTACAAAAGGGGGCATGATGGGAGCAGAAAGTGGCACAGAACGCAGGTTACCACACAGGAGAATGGCACCACTGCCGGAAGTTCTCATTGCATTCCTGATGCATCCCAAAGGGGGTGATTTTCAGGAATGCTTCTAAAGAGTTCGTGAAAATTGCCTCCTGGGGAATGCATCCGGAATGCAAGGAGAACTTCCAGCACTGGTGGCAGCGTTTTCCTGTGTGGTAAACTACGTTCTATGCCGCCTTTCATTCCCATCACACCTCCTTTTGTAACGCAACAGGCTCGTTCAAGGGCCTGTGCGATAAACTCCAGAGTTTTGTTTTGTAATCACAGTTTGTTACAGCAGTGCATCCACATTCTCACAACTGCCTCTCTGAATCTCGATGAAAACATTTTTTGAGATGCACTTAGAAAAATGTATATGCATTACACTTACAGAAGTATATATATGTCTACTCTGCATGTTATGTTCATTTGAGCACTGCCAGGCTTCCTCTTAGGTGGGTTTGTAAATGATGTCAGTGTTAGGTTGTCTCAGGTAAGAAGCATGTCCAGATTAAATACCCACTAGAAGCACAGCTTTATTGCCAAGAATAATCTAGAAGAGATTTCCTGAGATTGAACATAGTGGTACTTACAGTTGGAATAGGGTTATAACATTAGAAATAATCACTTTTAAGAACCTTTGTATGCACTTCAGTTGGTGTCGGGGTTGACAGTTCGGGATCCTCCCAGATCCTGAGCCCAAAATCTGAAACCTAGGAGTGCCCCTGCTGTCCTTAAATGTTGGTAATTAAGAGAGAAATCTTAGCTAAAGGCTGTTCCTAGATCTAGGTGAAATGAGGGGATTATTTCTTCTCACTTATTCCTCAGAGTGTGTTGGAGTCTCCTTCTTTGGAGGTCTTTAAACAGAGGCTGGATGGCCATCTGTTGGTGATGCTTTGATTGTGAGTTCTTGCAAGGCAGGGGGTTGGACTGGATGGCCCTTGTGGTCTCTTCCAAATCTATGATTCTATGATTTAGGGAGAAGAGAGAAGGAACATTTAATCTAGTGTCTTTCCTTCTAGCCAGAAAGTGGATGCGGAGCAGTGGTTGAGCCCTGGCACCACAATGACAAGGAAGAAAGAAAGAAGCTAATGCACTGACCCTCTGGAGTGCCATGGCAAGTTGCAGCAAGAGATTGATGAAGTCTTGCAAACTGTAGCAAGCTGGTATTCTATTAACTGAGATGGGGAGTTGCACAGCCTTTCCTTTTGCTCAGAGTTGCCTCCCATAAAATCTGAGCACTTTGTACTCTTTTCTTCCACCTGGACATGATCTAGGAAAACTGAAGACCCATAGGCAGGCCCTGAAATGTGGCAACCCCAGTTGTCATGCCAGCTCCTCCACAGTAGTACCTATACTGGTTGGTATAAAGATATAACAAGTGTTGGGTTTTTTTAAAAAGGGAAGCAACATCTAATCTCAAAAGACAAGGATGTTTATGAGACAGATATTCAGTTACAGCACACTAACACCACCAACCCACAAGCCACTAGGTTATTCACTGAGAAACAAATCATATGGATTAGGCTATCTGTAAAACACAAATCTAATTTCCAGGTAAATATGTTCAGAATTTCAGTCCTATGAATATTTTTGTCCATGATATTTCTTATGAATGCTCCAGAAATGCTCCACTTACATCTACGTTTAAAAAATAACCTGTTTCTGACTGTTGAGTTTCACATCATTTAAAAAATAATAATAATCAGGCAAATGGTGATATAAAAAACAACAACCCATAATTGAGGGATAGCTTCCTACAGATATATCCAGCTGAATAACATTCCTGCTTCTCAAAAGGTATCAATTTGATACAGATAGGCTTAGAAAAATAAATCTTTTATTCAAAACAAAACAGAAGTAAATACTAGAGTAGGGATTTTTTTCCTCATCTAGTGTTTACAGTATGACTGGTGTGTATGAATGAAATCTGATAGGATAATGTTGCAAAAGGAGAGACATTAAAGTAGCAGAATTGAACAGGATGTTATATATGGGCTAAAACAACCTTTTAACAGCTGGAACCAAACTTTAATCCAGTTTTCAGTATATGACAGCAACCAGTCCTTTCCCTCCCCTTCTTTGTCCTCCACAATGCATATCTTTCTTTTTTCTTTTCTTAATTCTTCCACAATTAAAAGACCCCTCATTCGAGTTGATGAGAATGCAATCTGGTCACACGCATTGGCTTTCTTGGTTGCCACATCACATTGCTGATACATGTACAGCCTTCTGTCCACCAAGATTCCTAGATTGCCTTTTCATGTACTACTATCAAGCCAGGTGTCTCCCATCCTGTATCTGTACTTTTTTTTTTTTTTTTGCCCACGTGTAGGACCTTATGTTTCTCACTGCTGAAATTAAATTTGTTAGCTTTGGCACAGCTTTCTAATATTTAAGGTCATTTTGAATGCCCCTGTACTCTGGAATATTAGCTACCTGTCCTAATTTAGTGTCATCTGCAGATTTAATAAATAAACATGCTCTCTATACTTCTACATCAATAGTATAGTAAAATATAGTGGCTAGATCAAGGGAAGTAATAGTGCCACTCTATTTTGTTTTGGTCAGGCCCCACCTCGAATACTGTGTCCAATTCTGGACACCATAATTCAAACAAGATGTGGAGAAACTGGAGAGTGTCCAAAGGAGGTGAAGGGTCTGGAAACCAAGCCCAATGAGGAATGACTTAAGAGAGCTGGGGTTGTTTAGCCTGGAGAAGAGAAGGTTAAGAGGTGATATGATAGCCCTGTTTAAATATTTGAAGCGATGTCATATTGAGGAGGGAGCAAGCTTGTTTTCTGCTGCTCCAGAGAAAAGAACACAGAACAATGGATGCAAACTGTAGGAAAAGAGATTCCACCTCAACATTAGAAGGAACTTCCTGACAGTAAGGGCTGTTCGACAGTGGAACACACCCCCTCGGAATGTAGTGTAGTTTCCTTTCTTGGAGGTCTTTAAGCAGAGGCTGGATGGCCATCGTCGGGTATAGTTTGATTGAGAGTTCCTGCATGGCAGGGGGTTGGACTGGATGGCCCCAGTGGTCTCTTCCAACTCTATGATTCTATGATTCTATTCCATCATCCAAGTCATTGCTAATGATGTTGAATAGCAATAGCAAGTATGCTTGTATACCGCTTATCAGTGAACTAAGCTCTCTTGTAGCAGTTTTCAATGTGTAAACTAATTGCCCCCAACAAGCTGGGTACGCATTTTAGTGACCTATGGAAGGATGCAAGGCTGAATGGACCTTGGAGCCCCTGGGATCAAACTCACAACCTTGTGGCTGCAGTACAGGCATTTAACCATTGCACCACCAGGGTTCCTTTCATCCCAAAGGAGCTCTGGTGGTGCAGTGATTAAATGGACAGAATCTCATGGCATCCCACTATAATAGTAGTAGTAATAATAATAATAATAATAATAATAAATTTTATTTATATTTCCCACCTCTCCCTATGGATTGCGGCAAGAGTACATCCAACAAAATAAATATAAAATACAAATACAGAAATACAATCAATAAAATACTAACACTATTAATAATTACAGTAAAATAGCTAATCACTAATCATCATCCAATAATTATATAACAATCATGATATTCATAATCAAAGAAGTGGAGCATTTCATTTCAATAGACATCCTATACAGGGTCGGGTGGTTAAGTCTGTTGGAAGAAATCCATCTTAATTGCCTTCTCAATGGCATCTAAGGTGGTAATAAGAAAGATCTCTTCCGGTACGTTGTTCCACAATTTAGGAGCAGCGAAAGTAAAAGCTCTATGGGAAGTCATTGTTAATCTTGATGTTTGATATTCTAGTAGGTTCTTCCCAGATGTTTGGAGAGTCCAGGGCGGATTATGTAGAGAGAGGTGTTCCCTCATGTAATTTGGGCCCAAGCCATGTAGTGTTTTAAAGGTAATTTCTGCCCAGGATGAAAAGGAGGCATTGGTAGCATCCTTTCAGTTCCACTGGTCAACCATTTACAAATCCACTTAAAAGTCACAACAGCCTCATTTACTTCTCCTCTTTTTCTTCTCACAGATAATTTTTTGTTTGGCGAATGCTCACTGCTCTAAGTTCTTCTGCTTTTATATCACCAAGTCTCAGTTCATGTGCAGTCATTAACTACAGCTAAAAAGGAAGGAACCATCCTGTAACTGGTTCAGTTTGAAGGCACATGGGGAAAAAGAAAAAAGTACATAGGGAGATCAGAACCTATTGTAACTAAAGATATAAATCTATACACTATTAATAGCACATATGGAGATATTTCATTTAATAAATAATGGAATTCATTGTTCATAGAACTTTTTCAACTTTACTCTCCTTCCTCATGAGGAAGGCTAGTTGTACCATAAAGATGAAAGCTCCTTATGTATTGTGATATGAATAACGGATACAAGTGGATGAAAGTTATTGAATCAAGGATTTATTTGACAGGATTAATGTTGCTTCTGTATATAGTCCATTCTTATATCAACCATTTCTTGGGGTCTTTTCTTTGACTTCTTATGCTATTCTTTTCTTGTTGCTTTAGGAATGAAAATATGAAACACCTTGCAGACTCTGAATGTGTAAACATTACCAGACATTTTTTTTCAGGAAGCTTCCCTGTTCATTATTCTCTATTTTGCAGCAGGAAATTGCAGGCTTTTATTCCATCTGTGTTCATGACTCTAGAAGGCTGTACAAAACTAGACAATGGAAGTGATCATCTCTGAGCCATATCCTTAGGCAGAAACAAAACCGCACAATTCCATTGAACATCAAAGGAGCTGCATGGCTTCATCCCAATGGAGGATGCAGCCGTTTTTGTGCACTGTGTACCAGGAAAGCTTGTACATCCCAAAAAAGCTATACCCAAACAAACCACAGCTGCCTGAGGAAAAATCCAAAGGGCTTGCAAATAATTACTTGACTTGTACAAAATATAAATATAAATCCCCTCAATAACTTTCAGAAGATTACAAAATTCATTTTGAAACTGAATTCCACACTGATGTCCAGTATTAAAATTAAGATGCCATTGAAGAGGGGGAGGATGAAATAGATTTGCACAGGATTAGCAGCTATGATGCCAACAGTAGTAATGTCTCCTTCCACTATGATTTATTTGGGCACCTATAAATAAAACAAATATTACAGACACTTCTATTCTCATTCAGAGACAACTAAAGCCTGTTCAGGAATTCCTGGACTGTTCACTGCTCAGGGAAGTGGGAAGCATGGAGTTAGGAAAGCTGGCAGAATCCATCTGTTGGTACAAGATTTTCTCTGTTCTGATGGGTTAGCATCCTCACAATGCCATACTGCTATGTGACGGTGGCTAAGATAATAAATTTTTGCTTTCTGATGGTTTAGTGCAAACAAACGTTGTACACAAAATTATTAAAAATGTTGTGCATAACATTGCTTTCAGGCCATGTGTATAAGGTGTATATGAAACGTAAATGAATTTCATGTTTAACTAGGGTCCCATCTCCAAAATATCTCATCATGTATATGCAAACATTTCAAAATACAAAAAACTACAAAATCCAAAATGCTTCTTGTCCCATGCTTTTTGGATAAATGAGACTAAACTTATATTTTACATTTCAGGATCTTTTCTAGATTTTTCATAGCTGCCCTTCCAAGTTGAAGTCTTTTTCTGATTTCCTGACTTCAACCTGCACTCCGATTAATGATAGAGTCTAATCCTGAACTGTTTTAATTATTTCATCATCTACCATATGTGGTGGACATATGAGAAAGTGAAAAAGTTTTGGGGTCAAACACAGAGGTCACTGCAAGAAATTTTCAGAACCAAGTTGCCAATGAGACCAATAAAGTTGCCAATTGTTTCAGAACTAAGTTGCCAGTTGGTTTTGTTCGGCATACCGGAGGAAGATACTAAGACTTTATATTACAATATACAGTGCACCTACATCATACACATTATTTGCCTTATAAGGGGTGGGTGGGTCCTGGAACGAATCCCCTAATTTTAGACACCTTATTTCTTTCTCCACCTGCCTGCTCACATCTCTATCTCTTTCTCTGCCTGCCTTTGGATTTTACAGTGTACTTTTTAGTTAAGAATATGTCAAAATACATGCATATTTATGAATAAAATACATTCAGAGATGCATGTATGGTGATAAACCATGTGTATAATGAATATTTTATTAAAATACATTTCAAAACTACCTATTTAAATAGTACTTATATGTAAATCATTTTACTTTTTAAAAACGCACACATGTTGTACACTAATATGGAAAAATGACAGAACATTCTTATGAAAGAATATACATAAAACTGACACAGCCAGATGTCTGCTTAGTGGCACCATCAATGCTTATTTGTCAGCTCTGCCTCGTTTTCTAGGATATGGCAATTGAGTTCTTTAGCAGATAAATAATACACAGAAGATATATATATATATATTTCAAAAAAATTAACCATTCTATTTTTAAGGCGAGTTCAAACATTACAGCAATTTACTATCATGTTTTGGTCTTTATCTGTGGCACAGTATTTATCCTGTAAGTGAAATTACTGTGGTTGGAGCTGTCCCAAGCTTATGGAATCCTGTGTAAAGTACTACTCCAGTGAGTACTTCATCTTTCAAAATGAGCTCTTTATCTTCTTAGACAAGCTGTAGCCCTATGAAGGTTTGTTAAGTGAAAATGGGATAAGTTGTTCTTTTACAAGCAGCACAAAGTAATAACTCAGAGATGGCAAAAGCCTTTCCAGAATTCATGCACAAAATAAACCAAAGCCAAATGAGTGCATGCTAACAAAGCAGACACAGTGACAGCAAGCTGGGCTTCCCTCCTTTGGCTTCTTTTCACAGAAATATTGAGTCAGTTGTTAAGGGAATTTTGCTTTACAATATGATATCACTTGGTTATTTCAGTGGTAGCTTTAGATCATCCTTGAAAAACAAAGGCGTGTTTTTTAAACACAGGTCATAATTTCTTGTCAATACAGCTGGGGTGGGATAGTCTCAGGAATCCATTTCATAAACATCTCTTTTTGGTTTCTAATCCTTCCAATGTAGTTTTGCTCAGAGAGAGAATATGATATATTTTGACTACAGTGAGACATGCTGGCATGTATGCTAAAAATGGGGGAGGAATATTTTAATTGTTATATCTTTTCACATAAAGAAAAACATTTTCAAAAGCTAGGGACATGCTTATTTATACTAATCCCTTTCCATACAAGGTTGCCAAAAAAACCTTTTTCCTTGCTTCAAAACAGACCATCCCATAACAATAAAGACATCCCAATTCAGAGTAATTAAGCAGGAAGTTAAAGACTGTCATAAATTGTTCTACCAAAAATATTGTCTCAATAACTTTACACTATTTAGCATCCCACTTCTGAATGCTCACATAAACATGATGCTTAACTCAGGAACATGACCCATTTGGTTTCCTTTTACAAATCTATCCCATTTTCTCTGTCTATTGTTCTAAGGGCCTTACTGTCCTACCTCTTTGTTGTTTGTGTTTTGTGCCCTCAAGTCATTTCTCACTTATGGTGACCCTAAGATGATGATGATGATGATGATGATGATGATGATGATGATTATGATGATTTTTATTTATATTTCCCGCCTCTCCCTTCGGATCCAGGCAGGATTCCAACATATTATTTAAATACAGTTTGCATCAATCTATACTATAGTTAATTATAGTTAACTATAACCTTAGCAAAATCTGTTGATGGAATTTGTTCAGAGGGGGTTTACCCTTGCCTTTCTCGGAGGATGAGACTTGCCCAAGGTCACCCAGTGGGCTACTACTATGGCCAAGAAGGGATTCAGACCCTGGTCCCCCAGTATCTTAGTCCAACATTCAAACCACAACATCACTTTGGCTCAGCGATTATAGACCAGATGGAATTTAGCAGCTAAGGGACATTCCTTACAATGTCAGTACTTGGAGCAGGATTCAAAGACCATAAAATCTGTAAGTCAAAGGCAGTTATGTAGCTTGTATCCTTTCATTGCTTTCTTGGAAATAAGTACCTTTGAATGTAATACTCTCTGTTCTCATGTAGGTATGCTAGAACTGGCAACACTAGGGGGTGTGGGGGATGTGGACTGAACCAAGTGACACCCTAAGGGTGTGCGTGTGAGGCACTACTCCTCAAACACCTACCTTTTGCTTCTCTTTAAAATGCTTTAAGAGATTGTGGGAGTGGGGTGAAGATCAATGGGAGAGGGGAAAAAAGGAGAGGATCCAGAATGTTTTAAAATTAAATTTTCAAAATTAAATTTAAAAAATATATTTTTATTTTTTTGAAATTTTTATTCTTTTAAAATTTGCTTTAAAAACATCACATTTTAACCAAATCTTCACTATGTATATGTAAATACATTTAGGTTGTGCTTATCATATTGTAATTTGAAGATATACTTTTAATTTTGCTAGTTGTTTATGTCACAATCATTAACATTACATTAAGTGGTATGTGGGAATTAAGAGTTACAACTAACATTAGTGCAAAAAAGCATTGCTAAGGATTCTGTATAGTGTGAAACAGGAGGAAGTCAATGGGGGAAGGGTGACACCATGAGTTATTGCACCAGGTGACACCAACCCCAGTGACGCCACGGCTAAGAATGTAGCCCTGGATTTAGTTTTCTTGAACAGCACCCCCATCCTGCTGCATAGCAAAGTAATTTTGAAACTGAGATTAGTTGCAGATGCAGTGCATTTTATGGTACAGGAGTTAGCTGTGTAAAGGACTAGTGTAGGGCAAAAATTCTATCCAGGAGGCATAGATCACATGCTCTCTGCAGCTTTTTGGATTCTGTCCTTGAGAACTATTCATGGAAGTTCAAATGAAAAAAAATAGGAGTGTGTGTGATTATATGGGAAAAAATGAGTTAATGCCTTAAGATTTCTCAGTATCCCAGATTGGACCTTTTCCTCCTAGTAAAGTCTCAAACTTTATGAATACAATATATACAATATATTTGGCATACTCTGATTTCCTAGGATATAAGTATGTTTTCCAGGGCAAGACTATCTAAAAGAAGATATTATTCCATAGTTAAATAGCAGTGTACAAAACTGGCTTCTGCCTTTTCTGTTGTCAGCTACCAGAGGGTACCAATGTTAACATGTTGTCCCCCTCCCCCCCAAAAGAGACCACACCAAGGTCTAGTAGGCTTTTTTTTTCTAGTGTTTTCATACAAGTAAGTATGCAATCTGTACGACATCTTATTCAAAGCAAATATCCACAAGAGTGAGTTTCTGTCTCTTGTCTTTACTTATTCATGGGATATTGGGGGAAAAATTATGATGAGATGCTTGATATAATCTTTTCTTTAACAAACAAATTCTTTTATATAGTCAGGGGTGAAACAGATGGCCCTGATGGGGCAGCTTGGATCTGGGCTGTGGCAAACAGATGTAAGGCCCCAATCCAGCCAACTTCCACCCCAAACAGGAGCAGAAAAACATTGCTCCTTTGCCTCTGGAGCCAACTTTCTGCCATGCTCCCAAGTTGCCAGAAGCTGCCCAGTGTGTAATTGCTGGCGTCACTTTCAGGCCATTTGGAAGTGTGTGAATGTAAATGCCATGCCCCCAAGCCGACTGGAAGCCAGCTGAAGCTACTGGTTTGTTTTGGCCCTTAGTCTATTAGAATTTATTGTATTCATAAACTTTGAGGTCTTACTGGGAAGAAAATGCCCAGTTTGGGATACTAAGAAATGCTAAGGCACTGCTTTTTTAGTTCCCAGATAAACACTCCCATTTTTTTCAATGCTTATTCCTTCCTGTTCAATTGTCCTGCAAGCTTTCAAAGCTGTATACATTCGTATATAAAAACAACCTAGTATGCATTTTTATATAAACACAGTTAACTAATTGCTCAATGTGATCTCAATTTAATATGACATCTTCCAATGCAGATTGATTGAACCGGCATGTTTTACAAAGCTCTGGTGGTAGAGAGGGTAGGAAGAACATAGGAAGCTGCCTTATATTAAATTAGGCAATTGGTTCATTCTGTCCAGGGCTGTCAATTCTGACTTGCGGTAGTTCTCAAGGATTTCAGGCAGGATTCTTTCCTAGTCCTGTCTAGAGATCCCTAGTATTCCCTGCCTGGCTTTTATGCAAGTACTAACCTGGTCTGACTCCTCTTAGCTTCTGAAATCTGATGGGGCAGAGTGTGCTCAAGGTGATAAAGGAGTGAGAAGCAAGATTTACTAATAGGGTGGTGCTTCATTGTATTGATGTACAGTGGGCCTTGATATTTGCTGGGGTTTGATTCCAGGACTCTGCCCTTCATGGATAGATACCAAAATTCATGGATGCTCGTGTCCAGTTATATACAATGGCATAGTAAAACTGTGTCCCTTATATAACATCACAAAATCAAGGTTTGCTTTTTGGACTTTTAAAAAAATATTTTTAAAATGTGGATGGTTGATTCTGCAAGTGCAGAATCCATTAATATATTCCTAGGAAAGGCTTCTCGGGAGGAGGTGATCTGGCAATAACAGCAGAATGTTTATTTCTTTAACTAACCATAGCTCTTTAATACTGTAATCCATTTAACTAGGGATTTACAAAATTTTGGATCCTAAAAGCTATTAATGCAAGAATGCAACAAGAGAGACAATGCAGTGAGATATAGGAACCCATATGAAGAAGAAGGGTAAGGGAGAGAGAGCTGAGAACCACCACTTTCATCCCTCACTAGTGCTGAGGGAGGACTGGTAAGTGCCAGCTCAATCAGCTTATGTGTGCAGAGGGGAGGGGTAGGACTTTGCACTTTGCATCAGGCAGCAAAACATCTTGGGCTGGCCCTTACTAGTCCCTTTGCTTTTGCTCCTTGATGGAAACATATTATCAGGAAAATGGAAGATTGGGTATAGCACAATATAAAGATGGGACATAATAAGCAATATTATATGACTTCAAAGTCTGGCCTTAACTAAACCTGTGAAAATAAATGCAACTTGAAAATTACTTATAGGTTTCGTGGCATTTTAACTGTTTTTTTTTTTTTAAATAACACCACCAAAGGCAATCAACATGTGTGTGGTCCCTATTTTAAGACCTAGCCTTCTCTCACTGCTGAGCCTCTATAGAGTATTTCCATCTCTGTGACAGCTACTCTGTTGTGTGTTTGGAATCTGCTGACTGTGGTTTGCTCTGAGCATTGAAAACACCCAATTGAGAGCAATAACATGTGTCAGATGAAGAATTAAAGGTGTCATCTGATTTTTTTTTTCTTGTGACAAGTTTCGCTTACTGTGTTTCAAAATTACTACAACAGTCTGGCAGGCACAGAGGACTTTTGTTCCATTAATATTTTATAATCCTAACTGCTTCAGCTTGCACAATAGACTGCAAGGTGTTAATATGAGCAATACTGGCAATGACCACAATCTATCAGAAATGCCCTCTCCTGCTCCCCCTCACCTCTCCAATACTGGAGCTTAGGAAAATTAAAAGCATTTAAAAACAGAGTAAAACATATAAAATGTTATTGTTACAATACAGTTAAACAATCCATACATTCAAAACCCTTTTAAACAAATCTACTAATAGACAAAGATAAAAATCAGCAAAATAGCAGACCATTAAAACAGCATATCATTTAAAGCCCCTGCAGTTACATCTACCAGACTTGTTTCAACAAAAATGTCAAAGATGGAACAAATCTGATTGATTATATTTGCAAAGTGCCAGGCAAACTTTTCAAAATGAGCTGATGAGTGGTCTGAGTTCTCCTGTAGGCCAGGTTGTAAAAGGTGTGCCAAACCACTCAAAACAGCTCTGCTGGATGGCTCTTTGCACATGCAATGGTGGCAGAGAAAAAAAATATGTATTTCTTGCCCACACTGCCACAGCACTGGCTTCCAAAATAGGCTCCAGCCTGTGTTCAGTTGGACTCATTCTGAGGTTTCTGCCAGTATTGCTCTAATCCTCATCTCATTTGTTTGATTACTTTAAGCTCCCTAGAGAATCCAAGTTCTCCAATTCAAACAACTTTAGCCACTGTTTCCTGGTGGCTTCAAAGCTCTGAAGTGAAAGTTAGAACCATTTTATAAGATAAATATTTTTAAAATTAAGTGTATTAACACCATACATTGTTTGTTTTCAAAATCTTCCATTTTTACTTTTATTAATGCTTTTGTATTGTATTTAATTTGTATTGTTCTAAATATGGCATTAGCCATCTTGAGTCTCATTACTAAGAGAAAGGTGGGACAAAAATAAATTAAATAAATCCAGCACAATCCCAGTATCCATGGGGAATTCACTCCCATTATTACTGTGAGTAAGTGAAATCACAGTTAACAGCAAACACTGTATTTCCAGCAGAGGTTGATCATACCGATAGTGTCCTGCTGGAAGATCTCTAGATGCCTAGAGAGACTTTTTTGCCTCCCAGATATAGGTATGTGAGCCAGCGGCTATCTGTTCCTTGCATATAGTGGGGCTACTGTAAATAGATAGATAGATAGATAGATAGATATTCATTATGAAGCACCATTAGGAGTTTCCTTTACTGGTAGTTTTCAAATGTGTGACACACTCCTTGTGCTGGTCTGCAACACAGAACTCCTTAACATCTAAATAAAAACAACTTGAGTGGTAAAATAATCTTTTGCTTTGTCTATAGAAAAGCTCTGCCTGAGTTCCTGGAATATTGTGGCCAATCACAATAGACAAGCCTGGTCTAGAATTTAACTACTAGATGGACATATAATTTCACTTGGTATTAGAAACTTCATATGTACAAAAGTTACATTTACCTGTTTATGTCTGCCTACTGAGTACCATTCTACAAAATATATCAGAATAGAAGAGCCAATGCAAAACACTTTATTGTGTGAGACATCTGACACACCATAAATCAAATTCTATGGTAGTGCCCTTAATATAATGAGACAAATTGGGAGTTTCTGGGAAATGTTATTTCTCCTCCGCCTTGGAGCTTATTTGTCTCTGGCCTTTTCTCTCTGGGATTGCTTTCCCTGGCAAATTCTCTTTCCATTCCAGTCATGGGTGGGTTCTTTCTATGAGAAAAAGCAACGTCCTGTTGAATCCAAGCAAGACACACTGCTAGTTGGATAATTTCTGATGAGAAGATTGGCTGGTATGCTACTTAACTTGGCTGTTATGTATAGAAACTAAACATTACTGATGAGCACAGTTATGTTTGTTGTTTATCAGTTGGTCTTCATATAAGGGGAAAAATTAAGTTGTAACAACTACTAAAATATAAAACTAAAATGTAAAAGCAAAGAGCAAGCAGCAAGATGTTCCAGCAACAGCTTGGTGTTAACAGATGTGAGGGGAGGTGATATGTAGAAATATGTACACTGAATATTGCCTTTAAATGACCTTCCAGTGAATATAAAACACAATATTTATATATTAAATATTTGTCAAGCTCTGCAGCAGTCATACTGCTTTATGGCATGTTTAAGCAGACCTCATCCTGCACACCTCCCTTCAACATTAAATGAGAATTATGCAGGATGACTCATGCAATTAATGTCCCTGTAGTTTCTTAAATATATAGTTGTATTTTTTCTCTCCATCAACTTTGTTCAGGGCAAAAAACCCCCTCCAACAACCAAGAACCCCTTCCCCACCCCTTAATGTTATTTAAGGTTTAAATTTGCAGTGCAGATGTTTGGATTGTGATCTTAGGCTACAGATGTTTGGTTTTTACAGTGCCTAAGGTATGGCACCACCCACCCACTAAGATTGAGGAGATTATGAGTTTTCAGTTTCTTCTTCATTCCGGCACTGATACAAAGCAGTGGCCTTTGCTGGTCAAGGATTACAGGCTCAAGGAAGCAATTTTTTTACTGTTGAGTCAAAAACCAAACAGAGAAAACAATGCCTTTTCCATGCTCAAGGGAGCATGGACTGCTTTCAAACAGTGAAGCGAAAAACCTCTTCTAAAGTAAGCACAATAGACTATTTATTAGACCCCCTTAAGTATTTATCATAGCCAAACACAAGTCTGACAACTTACTGGTCCAAATAAAGTAATACTCATAACAGTTTTTATTTTGGTGGTTTTTTTTTGGGCTATGTGGCCATGTTCTAGAAGAGTTTATTCCTGATGTTTTGCCTGCATCTGTGGCTGGCATCTTCCGAGAATGCTGGCATGGAAGAGAGGTGTGTGTGTGGGTTTGTTTTTGAGTATATATAGGGAGGAATGATCTTCATGTTAATTTTTGTATTCTTCTGTTGTTGATGGCAAGGCCTCAGGGTGGGAGAATATGCAAAGAGGATTGGTGTCTGCTTAATTAGTGATCATTGTCTGCTGGGAAAACCCCTGACCTTGGGTGGTTTTCCATTTGCATTTGCTGAGTCCTGATTTTGCTGTTTTTCATGCCAGCATTCTCTGAAGATGCCAGCCACAGATGAAGCAAAACGTCAGAAATAAACTTTTCTAGAACATGGCCACATAGCCCGAAAACCCCACAAAAAACTATAGATGCTGGCCATGAAAGCCTTTGACTTCACAATACTCATCATCATTTCAAATCTGAATGTCTACTACTGTAACTGATAATTATTTAGATCTATATTGCCTTTGGTTTTTCATGTACATCTAATTAAGATTACATGTTCCTACTAAATTAGTAATTCTTCCAATACATGCCATCATGGTAAAAGGAATGAATTTATGTAATGGTATATCTAGAGTGGATAGTACCTTCAACTACCAATTCACATGACCAGTGATTCAGTTCTAAATCCAACAACCACCACACAGCTGGTTTATATGACATGAGTAACTTTTGGTCCTGTCCCTTTGGGTACATCAAGGCATTATCAAGATTTATGTTTCTGAGTGTCTGCTGATTTGGTTGTAAAAAACCACAGTGTGGCACCAACCACTTATTGTGATTCATAAGAGTATGAGTGTTTCAAGAAGAGGAACTGAATCAATGAGCACTTCACGGTATATCTGGGCTGCATGGCTGCATTTTTCACTAGGTTACATGTTATGATTTAATGAAAGTACCTATAGATAAAAGCTTTTATTACCAATTTAGTAGCAATTTAGCAACATCAGAAATATTCTGTAATAGTCTGAAGGCCCATGAATCTGTCTAATTTTGGAAGCTAAGCTGGGTCAGGCCTGGTTATTACTTAGATGGGGGATCCCTAGGAATACCAGGTGTTATAGGCTATATTTCAGAAGAAGGCAAATCACCCCTGAGTATTCCTTGTTAAAAAAAACCCTGTGAAATTCACAGGGTTGCTGTAAGTCAGAAGAGCAACAAAGATGATAAGAGGAACAAAACTTATGAGGAAAGATTGAAGGAGCTGGGCTTGTTCAGCTTGGTGATGAGAAAACTGAGGGGTGACATGATCACACCCTTTAAATACCTTAAAGGTTATCACAGAGAGGAGAGAGCATGCCTGTTCTCTGCTGCCACAGAGAGCAGGATCAGGTCTAATAGTCTGAAATTAGAGAAGAGTAGAATTTGAGTGAACTTTAGAAGGAATTCTTGACAGGAAGAAAGGATTGACAATGGGAGCAATTCCCTAGGCAGGTAACGAGGTCTCCTGCTCTGGGTGTCTTCAGCTACCTTCTGGGGATGCTTTAGCTAGAGATCCTGCATTGAGCAGAGGGTTGGACTCAATGTCCTATGATGTCCCTTTCAAATCTATAATTTTAGAAGTTGACAAGAGAATTCAAGTCACAGACACCCATACCTACACCCAGGGATATAGATATAAGCAGAATGTTTATCTGACTATATGGAATAATAATTTGGTTTTAAACCAAATATGTTTATACCCATATGTTGTGAAATACTCATGGCTGTGTCATTTTTATAGCAGAGTTGGAAAATACAGTATGTGGTTCTCCAGAGTACCTGAACTTCATCTCCTAGGGTTCCTCACAACTGGCTGCAGTGGCTAGAGCTGATGGTGGTTGCAGTCCAACAACCTCTAGAGGACCACAAGCCACCCACCTCTGTATAAGAATAAACAACTATTACAAGAAATACTTGCCTGAGCAGTCACAAAAGATCTACGGCCTGATATCTAACCTCTCTCCCTAACCTGGATGTCAAAAGAGCTTTTGCCTGCTCACAACAGTGGTGGTGATGGGATGCTTATGTATCTGGTGAAAGCCTCTTAAACCAATGAATACTACTCCTAAGAGGCTCTAATCTGAGCAACTGTCTATATCTCAATATGTTCCTTTAGAACACAGTTTGAGTTTATATGAAGAATGAAGAATTAAAGCAAGAGTCACACCTCAATTGATCTACAGAGATTCATTCACAGAACACAGGGAAAAAATAACCCACTTCTGATTTATAAGCTGACATATATAAAGCTCCCAATGTATTATGTATAATGTGATAACTTATACCTCTCTCTCTCTCTCTCTCTCTCTCTCTCTCTCTCACACACACACACACACACATAGAGAGAAAGAGAACAAAAAAGCAAAAGAGAGAGAGAAACTGTAAAGCTCTGGCATCTCAACACGGGTGGGCATTAGAGAAGGATATACATGAGTACTGAAAAGTAATAAAAAGATAATTATGTTTTTTAAAAAGTGTACCAGCATACACTTAGTAGCCTCTGAAATATTCACTAGGGTATTGCAGGTTAAATTGCTTGGAACTCAAAAGCCAGAATAATGCCAAGTCCCACTAATATGAACATCTTGAATTTATTAGTGGAAGTACAAGCAATCTGAACTTTCAGTTTTCAGAGGAATTTAATATTTCTTTGCCCTCCCTTTATAAATGAGAACAAAGAAAACATCCAGTTGTGCAACATCAATAGACTTCTGAAGTCTGATTATTATAAAATATTATACAGTGGTTTTATTTTAATTTTCCACAATGACACTTTTTAATAAGACATTCTATTCCCAATGAGCTCTCTGGGAAATTCTTGACCTGTACCCTACTAATTTCACTTTAAGTATAACACAAACCTGGCTTCAGAAACTTTGAACAGGGTAATCATTGAACCCGTCTTTTTTTCTCTCTCTTTGAAAATGATTTAATCCCCCCCCCAAAAAAAAGACCCCTTGCATGAATGGTATTAACAAATGCAATCATTTTCAGTACACAGAATAACTAAGATTTGGTGAGCCGACACTTTGTTGTTTAAAAAGAAGACTTCAGTGTCTCTGCTTTCCCTCTGATGCTGACTCAATGATCTACTAGAAAAGCACCCTTGAGTGCTGTCTCCCCTATTTTGAATTTATCAAATTGTAAGGGAAGAGTCTTGAAAACCACCCATGATGTTATATTCCCAGAGTGCCCTGGAGTAATATTATATTAGGCATTCCAGATCCAACTTAACACAGTGGGTGGTTTTCCAGGCTCAGATGCTGTCATCAGATAAGTCTATTGGCAGGTGGGAAGGCCACACTGTCAGTGCCAGTGAGTCCAGCTGGGGCACTTAGGTCTCAGCAACTGCCTGAGGGTGGCAGGTGCTGATGTCAGCTGTGATCTTAGAAAGGTAAAATATCTCCATGCCTTTGAAGGACACAGTGAACATCGATTTTACAAGGAATTATAGACATTCTTCTGGGAGGCAGAAAGAATGGAAATAGTACCCAACTGGAAGTCAGTTAAAGAACTTCCTATTACAAAATGCTGCAAAAGATTCTGGGAACCAGCCTTAAAAGACAAATATTACCAAACACAAGTCCGGACTACCCCCTCCCCCTCCAAACTATTCAAGATAACTTCAATGCTACTTCATATAAATTTACAGAGTACACTAATTGACAGAGGAAAGATACACAGCCTCCCATAACACATAATTAACTCATGGAGAGAACTTTCATGTTAACACTCTAAACAATGCAAACTGCTCCCAGAGTACATACAAATCCATTGTGTGTTGATAGTCATTAGAATTGCCCTTATGGTTTCATGTTTAATGTAGACATTGGAATAAAGATTTAAAATAAATAAATACAAAGTATCTAAATGCCACAGGAGCTAGAGATATAATAATGGCAACAAAATGTTAAGTTGCTAACACAGAACACCAGAAAAACCAATTAATAAAATACCTGTGTATTTAATAAAATACCTGTGCTGCAATTCCTGTTAGAGCAAGTGTCTCCACAGCATCACCATTTCATCACCATGAAATGGCCATATGTTACTTTATGGGTGCACAGAATATTGAACCATACAACTATTTTGACTTACTGCATAAATAGGTGGCTCCTAAGAGGAGGCACTGGTGAAAAACGAGAAAGAATCATGAAGCACTCACCAATGTAAGGTACTGTACCAGAAATACACAATTGGTTAGTTAAATTATTGGAGTTAGCTAATTTAGATAAATTAACCTGCCTGATCAAAGAAAATAAATTTTTTTGTTCAAAGTTGGGAGCAAATTATAAATTATATCAACAAAGAATGGGGATTGAGGGTATGATGAAAAAGATGGAGTGATTAATCAAACATTGAAGAAAGTCTCCAGGATCTTCGGGTTGAACAAGATGGACTGGGTTATATGCTTAAGAACTTTGAGAAGTAACTTAAATGCAAAATGACAGACTTCAATACTTGAAGGATGGAGCTAAGAGAAATAATAAAGTGGGGGGGGGGGCACAAGAATCTGTAAAATTTGAATGTACATATCTGGTCTGCTTGTATGTATCGAAAATAAAATAAAAATAAATAAATAAAATACAATTTTTACTTCTTCAAATATAGGTACGTTGTTTTCTACAACCACCTCATCATCCCTGCTAAGAAAAGCTTTTAGAGCCCTTTGGTTTCAAGCTGTGCCCACAGCCTAGCAGGAAAAGAGATGTGTAAACAGGAGATAGTGCATTTGTGGTTACCACATAGTACAGAGCATCATGCTGTACCATCACCTGGCAATACCTAAGGGCAGATTTGAAGCTGGGATTCTCAAACGTTTCACTGAAAGACAATAAAAAAACCTAGCTATATTTTTTAATGAGTGAAACAATTTTTTTTTTTAAAAAAGAAAGATATTTCGCTCTCATGGCATGCACAGGCACCCCCCCCCCACATCAGATATATGTTCGAGAAAAGATGGTATTATGCTACAGAGCCAATTATTTCAAGATGATATGTTCCATCTTTATGGCATTTTATGTATTCCCTTTTCCATTCCTCTGCAAGCACCTTGAGCTTCCCTGATTCTGAGATCCATAGATTGAAATTATGGTGCTCAGACCATGTAAGCAAAAGGGGGACAAGTGGAGACTAAATATATATAAAATTAAATTAGGTTCTAAAACAAGCTTGTACTGTCTCTCAACATCTGAAGTGTCACAAAATTCAAAAGACAATATATAGAATATGCAGTTAGATTCACCCCAAATATTTCTGTGTGAGCATTGAAACTGGGAGCATACTTCAGTAATAATGTGTGGGTAAAATGTATGGTACAAGATCAGGTCAGTGGAGCTTTAAAGGGTGAAAGGAACCTCAGATTAAAGGCAGGGGTGGTGGTGAAATGAAAATATTTTAAGGACTCTGGTGAGTTTGATACACACATACATATGTGTATGTGTGTGAGTGTCTAGTGAGAGGCATGTGGTTTTTACAGTAAAAAGGTTAGTATCCCTATAGAGCACAAATTATCCATATACAGCACAAATTAAAGCCCACAGGCAGCTCAAAAGCAACTAACAATTACACCAAGGAGGTTACAGCAAATACCCTGTTTAGCCCTATTTAGAGCCATTACAAGCCTTTAATTTAAAAAGGATCTATTTTCAGTTTCTTTCTAAGTCACAGAATCAAGAGCAGCTATGCTGCCATATGATACAGTAGGTCAGTTACAGAAAAAAAAATGAATTTACCAGAGATAATATATGGTGGCAGGGAGTTTAAATACAGCATTCAACAGCCTTTCTGCTTTTCTTTCTTTCATTGGCTGTTTTTCTTTTCACTGCTTCTCTCACTTTCTCATTAAGTAGATCAGTGTAAGGCCAAGATGGGAATACATTACTGTCTCAAGGTTAGGGGAAGACTTCTGGACTACTCAGTATTTGGACTGTGCATGCACTGATCTCACTGTAGGAGAGGCTGAATTGGGGGTGATTTTTCACCCCCAAGCCATCTTAAATTTCCCCAAACTATAGAAAAAAACAACAGTTTGCTCCACTAACTTCCCCCAGCCCCCCCAAACCTCCCCAAAAAACAAAGAAAAAATAAGCCAAAAATCATTCAAAATAGTGGACAGAAGCTACAAGACATCATTTCGGGTGTGTTGAAATGTGTTGTTGTGGTCTGCTGGGCAGGTGCAGGAAGGAAAAACCTCACTGCCCTGTTTCTAGTTGCCCACCCCTGCACTGTTTTGTGTGTGTATATGTGAATTTCATAGGGTTTTCTTAGGCAAGGAATACTCCAAGATGGTTTTGCCAGTTGCTGCCTCTGAAATATAGCTTACAGCATGTGACCTTCAATGACAGTATCTCATTCAGTACCAACCAAAAGTGACCCTGATTAGCTTCCAAGATCAGACAGAATCTGATGTCTTTAGGGTAATATGAACACCTAGTTTTAGAAGAACCCTAATACTTGGGTGACAGTATCCAAAAGCTCATATTACATCTCTCAAACCTAAATATAATCAGTGGTGTGGGTTTTCTGGAAAAGGTATATCTGTAATATTCCTAATTTTCTTGAGGAAATGTTTTTTATAAATGTTTTGTTAAAATGTTGCATTCAAACAGATTTAAAGATTTAGGTGAAAACTAATTTAATGGAATATTTATAATGATGTAAAGAGAACATCATATTCTGTTGACATAAAAGAGAATGCAAGACTGTGATCTGTTAAGAAAACCACTGACCCAGTTCAGCCAGCTGCCCTGCCAGACCCCAAAGGTGCTGCTGAATGTCAGCAGCACCCACCCCTACCAGCAGCCACAGATGGATATATCAGAGGATCAATGTTAGATTATATTATAGAGGTTGCTAGAAGGATTATTGTGTGTGCTATACAAGTATAATAGTCAACCCAGTGAGGGCTGGAACCCTGGGATGGGATGTGCTCGTAAGAATGTGGGATTGTTTGTGAGAGAGTCAAATGTGGTGCTATCACTGTGAGATGAGGAATATGTTTATGGTTCTGGCCATTTGGATGCTGTCCTGTCTCAAAGAGATGGGAGAAGTAAAAGCAGCCTGTCCTGCATGAAAGAATGTGATATTTGGGGGTTATCATAAAAGCATCATAATGGTGGGAATGCGGTAAAAAAGTTACTTGAGCGAGAACCTCTAAATTAAACTCACCAATGATAGCTGTTGTTTGACTTCAGGGATGGGATCTCCAAAAGAACTGTATAAAGGTGTCTGTTACCAAGTGTGCTTTAGAACTGACAATTTTCCAATGTCATCAAGTGCCTGTTATTCTATTTCTTTTTTTCTTCAGTAAATCTGTTCTGAGAAATAATCCAGAGATTGGCTATTGGTGAGGGGAGAGCTCTTCTAGTAGAAAATGTGACACAATGGTACAACCCACATGTGCCTCTGATCAAGGTGGTAAACTGCACTACAAGACTACAGCCAGCAACACAGTAGATTTTTTTTCTTTGTGAAGATAGTGCTCTCAATAAGGAAGGAAAAGTCACAAAGCAGCTATCCTATTGCACTCTATTTAATGACTCCTGAACCAGTTGCTGATGTCAGTCATGGTTTAAGATACTTTAAGAAAGAATGAGGATGGGGAGGATATGGTCAGCTGGGCTGATACGACAGTCTATAGCAGCCATTCCAATGCAACCTGCAGCATTGAGGCCAGCAGCGCATGGCATATTTTTTTTCTTTCCAAGGCAGCATTTTCCCTTTAAGAGTCCTCCCCTTCCATGAAACTTGTGGGAGAAGAACCAGGCCTCATATCTGGGAAACCTACTTATGCCATCAGGAAGTTGGTGTGGATCTGAATATGCCTCTCTACAGTTTTAGAGAGAAACACTTGCACTGCACCATTGCAGAACACACTATTTATTAAAATGGTTAAAGCTTATTACCTGAAACGGTAAGACCCCAAACACCATAATAAAAAAGGAGCACATTTCTAAATCTCATGGTTACAAGCTTGGATGTTTATCCCCCAAAAGATTTTGAAACAAACCATTTTAATCATTAGCCATCAGAATAGTTTAGTTTGAGACATTTGAGAAAATCAAGATTACTATCAAAGACTTCATTTCTTCTGTGCTAGCTAGAATGATGGCACTCTGCATGAATTACATATCAGAATTACAAGTCTAAAAATCAAGCAAATTTTGATAAGCTGCTTTCAGACAGTATCTTTGGGGAGTAACTGAAAATGTGTATCTACCACTCTATCAAGTAAATTTTGATGTAATAACCTTTCCTAACACTGAGCCACAACCAGCTTTTGTTCACAGCTCCCAGGAATTACAATACTTGGACTCATCAAAGAAAAGGATAGCAGCATACCATCTATGATGATAGAAATTATTTATAAAAACATAGTCTACAAAAAGCAATTACAGTCACTTCAAAAAGGGCCTGTAGAAGTGCATAACATATCATAGCTGGGATAGTACTCTGCACTGTAAATATTTTAAGATATGTTAATTTACTTCAGCTAAAATGTTGTTTGCCTCTCTTGAATCTTTCTAGAAATAATTCTGAAATATCTGACCACATGCACTTGACAGAGATTTACTAGGACATTTAAATATTGTGGATTACATTCAATACAGTCCTTCTGTTCAAAGATGGCCTTTTGATCAAGTGGGGCCTTCCATAAGATGAAAAAGGTGGGAGGAGGAGAGAGAAAATTTTGGTTTCCCTTCCCTCTTCAGCCCCTCTACCAGGGCCAAAAATCTACTCAACAGGTTGAGGGATCCATTGGAACTGCTTAGGTGGTGGCTAGGGGGGTGCAGAAGAAAGGGGGGGGTTAAGGAAAATCAGCTCCCCACTTTCTACTCATGGAAGCTCCTGATGGATCAAAGATTTTTCCATCCAAAGAAGGACAAAATTATATACTCATTGTACCAAACTCTATACAAAATTGGCTCAAAATATTCTGATGACAGGTATAGAACAAGATGGTATAGACAGAACCTTCTCTCATTCCATATGGAGAAGCGAACTGGACTAGCAGATTAAACACTTTTGACCTCCCCAGCTAAAGTTAATCTGTTAATAGGACGGATGTAGCACAGGGTAAAGCATAAGGAAAAACAGGTTAAAGTTTAAAAAAAACCCAGAAGGGACCAAAAGTTTTGGCTCCCACATGTTGCTGGACTACACCTCCCATCCCTCTCATCTGCCTATGCTGGCTAGGGCTGATGGGAATTGCAGTTTGACAAATAAGGGTAACACATTTCCCATGTGTGACATAAGGCATAATTTAGTGAAACAGTTTCAGTGGGACTCTGTGTTTACTGCTCCTGAGTGCAATGCATCTAAAAAGTTCAGCTATTCAGACTGGCTGAACTGTGGCCATTATATCTATGGTAAGTATCATTTAAAAAAAAACCCCATACATTTAGTATAGTAACTCTATGGTAAGAGGATATTGGTATTAAGCATTTTAACTATTATATACAGAAGAGTATGAGATATGATTTACCCTTATTTCAATTTGTAATCATTGCTACCTTTCCAACTGAGATTAATATTGATTAAACTATAAACACACTGCTGGATGCTTCTTGCAGTGAATCTGATGTATAAATTATAAAGGTCTGAACATTTTTGAAGGTCTTCAAACTATAGAGACTAGAGTTTAGCCCCTTTTTTAGCCTTTTCCCCCAATTCTGAAAATTACCTGACCATTTTTGTGTGCCTACAAGTTGCCTGTCAATTTATGGTGACCCTATGACTTTCATAGGTATTTCTAGGCAAGGAATTCTCAGAAGTGTTTTTGTCAGTTTCTTCCTCTGAAATATAGCCCACAGCACCTGCTATTCATTGGCAGTGTCCCATCCAAGTACTAACCAGGGATGACCTTGCTTTGCTTCCAAGATCAGATAGAATCTGGTGCCATTTTGCCAGATAAGTATCTGGCCATTTTTGCCAGCTCTTAAGTATCTACAGCAGATGCCTGGAACACAGTGGGAAAAGTATGGTGTTTACATAAATCATTTTTCAGTTCTCTAACCAAAACCGATATGTCTGCCATTTCCAACCTTTATTTTTCTTTCCAGACACAAACTACAGGAATATATTTAGACAGCGAAAACTTTTGCTAACACTGCTGTACTAAGCAAAGGGATCTTGAGACTAAGGTTGCATCTGCACCACCAAAGTAATCCAGTTTGACATCCCTTTGACTTCCATGGCTCAGTGCTATGTAACTCTAGGAACTGTAGTTTTGTGAGACAATTAGCATTCTCTGCCAGAGAGCTCTGCTGCCACAACAAACTACAAATCCTAGAATTCCATAGCACTGAGCCATGGCAGTTAAAGTGGTGTCAGACTGGATTATTTCGGCAGTATGGATGCAGCCATAGTGAAAGAACTTGTAGCATTAATTTTTAGAGACTTGATCTACTGTACTACTTTAGATCTATAGATCTGAGATATTAGACCAAGTATATGAAAGCTAATACCATAACTTCTTTTGCTCAGTCAGACTCAAAAGTGCTACAAAATCTCTTTACATACTGATATTCCAGACTAACATGGCAATGTTTCTCAATTCTACTGCATTGCTATGCACATCTACTCAGAAGTAAGGTTGCTGAATTCAAGTAAATGAGCATAAAATTGCAGTCTAAAGATATCAAGTCAAAACTAAGGGCCCAAACAGACAGGCCAAAATGAAGCTGCTTCAGGTCACTTTGGAGGTATGCTGTTTAAATGACACATGCATCTTAAGAGGCCAGAAGCTGCACTAAAACTGTGCTCTAGTCCTTATGTCTGAAGCATGGCTTTGGCGTCGCTTCTGGTCTCGTAGGACACATGCATCATTTAAACATCATACCTCCAAAGTGACCCAAAACAGCTTTATTTTAGCCTGTCTGTTCAAGCCCTAAGTACACTATGGTCAAGGGGATTTAACTGCCAGGAGATGTCTATATGGTTACAGCCTTAGAAAGTTTACAGACACATGTATTGAATTTTTCCTGATTCTTTAAAAAGCTTCCCATTTCAGTAAGGAATAAAGGAAAATGGGACTATATTAACCAGAGTGGCTGTGACTCCCATTTGAGTCAGTGGAGTGGCAAATAGATATTTTTATTATATGTATGCATGTATGGCAGAAATTTATATACAGTGCTGTTAAACAGCCTCCGGACATTTGTGCATGTATTACACATTGAATGCAACAACAATACATTGTAAGACAAATATTACATTTGCCAAAGGGCAGTACCTAATACTACATTTGCCAGGTCAATTGAGGATATTTTGTTGCCGAAGGTGAAGGGCAAGATGGTCATTGCACATACAAAAGATGGCTGGTTTGGCAGTTCAGTCTTTCTTCAGCACTGGCTGTGGAACAGAGCCCTCCACTGTACAGCTCTCTCCTCCAATACCTTGCATCCACCTCCTAAAATTCACAAGCAGAGACAAATTTCTCACTCTGCCTAATGTTAGAAATGTCCCCTGGTATTTGTTTGTAATCCACTGTTCAGTTCTATCTTTTTATACATGGCACATCCCTGCCCAAAGGGCTTGCGTGCTAGCAACTGTATTTGAGACAAAAGCTGTCTTAATCAGAGCTTGGAATGGAAGGGTTACAAATACAGTAATGATGTTATCCACAGTACATTTCAGTTTGGATTAACAAGACAGTCATGTTCCTTTCATAAAACAATGTACCTTGTAATAACAATGTTGTTACTTGTTCTGCGAGACATGTAATGTTATTTTTCTTGTTACTCTTTCGAAACAAAAAATGCATTTTGAGAAAAATCACTCCCCCATACAGTTTACGCTATTTTCTTTTTCTTTTTTTTTAAAAAAAAAGATGTATCCCTGCCAAAAGCAATAGAAATGAATGCTGTAACAAGCTACCAGAAAACACAAAAGAAAATAAAGATCCTCCTAAAACACTTCAAAACAGAAAAACATTTTAAATCAGTAATAAGTTACCAGGGAGGGCTTCCTGTAAAAAGTAACATAATATTTATTTTACAAAGTAACTTTCAAACCTCTGATTTTAAACATGTGAGACACAGATCAATTTTTCCCTGTTACTGGTCAAACTGTACACCTTGTTTTAAAAATTTCTCTCTCATTTCCAATTTTTTTTCCAATGTTTTGTATGCAAACTGGTAGAAACAATAAAATTAAAAACAAGTGGTTGATATCTAAAGGAACTCCAAAACACATAACTTTTGTTCAACTGCACTCTAGCTTTCATTCATTCATTATCTCTGGACATCATAATATTTTTTTCTAAATTGTGAAATAATAGCTTTAGCAATGGTCCGTTGATATCTCTACGAAAATCCTAAAAAGACACAACACTCCAATTCATATTCAATGGAGTATTTATGATCAAGTACTTTTAGTCTCCATTTACTCATGTATGTATGTATGTATGTATGACTTTGGGTGCAATTCTTGGGTGGGTGGGCAGGCTGCATTCTATTAAATTTTTAAATATCCAAATCTTGCCATTCTAACACATGCTTTCTGGGCTGCCGTTTCATTGGCATTCTTCCTTGATTTTAACAAAGCAAATTGCAATGTCATTTTAATGAGGAAAACCAATTCTTGTTGTTAATGATGCAAGTGGAAACAAAACATACTGCAATTGCACCCTTTTAAAATGGAAAATATTCACTATGGTAGCAGTGGAGGTTACCCAAAAGGTCAAGTGAGAGGAAAATTGGAACAGACTGGATCAAGGAAAAACATGGAAATAGTTTTCAATTAAAACTAAGGGAGTGCTAGGGGAGGTAATCTGTGGGTAATGCCTGGCATAAATTCACATTAGAGTTATCCTTGTAGTCACCCTGAATTTAGAAATTCAATCCAAGCTAGCAGAGCCCTCTTAACTTTAGCTGTATTCAGCATATCACTCAATATTCTAAACCATAACATTTGTGATCTTATAGCCAAACAGCTCTAATGCTACATGGCCTTGTGTCTGGGGCCAATAGCATTTTGAGCTGGTTATAATGTAGTGGTTTGAGTTTTGGACTGAGGAGTTGTCTGCACTGGTAAAATAAGGTGGCTTCAAACCAACCTGAAGCCTATCTGTTCAGACGATGTATGGTGCCAAATTGGGTGGAAACCAACAAGAAGCCATCTCCCAGGGCTAAAAACGAGAGCAAAAGAAGCTCTGATACTCTTCTTTAACGGAGATAATGCACACCATTGCACCCTCATATAAACAGCATGGCATGAGTGCAAGAATGTGGGAAAGCCCAGCCAGAGTATGGAACCAGTCTGGAGCATGCCCCTGGGACTAGTGAGATTCAGCCAGTGGTGTCATTGCTTGCCATACCATTTTTTCATTTGAGCATACATGCACATCAGTGGCCAACAGCATGATTGCTCCATTGAGCTGTCACAGATCCCTTGATGTGAAAGTATAACAAACACTGCAGGTCACCAATAATGCAATGGATGTAATTAAAACATACTCAAAACAGGCAGTCCAACGGGGTGGCGGGGGGGGGGGGACGCTAAGTTGAATGATATTGTTTCCTTATAAAATTGGTTAAAAGATGAATGAAAAAATGCACATCAAACAAAAATATTTTTGTTCATGTACTGCATTGAGCGGGGGGGGGGGGGCACAATGTCCACATGTAGATGTAAAGGGGGTCACCATTGGGTTAGACAAAACAAAGGAGTTCTTCACCCACTAACCAAATTATAGAATTTCCATATTTCCATAAAATATAGTGATGTCCACGAAACTGGATGGCTTTAAAAGCAGTTAAATAACCATTGATGAGCCTATCAAATTCACATATAGGGCTATCAGTAGCTACAAGGTAGGATGCCTATATAGTACCTGCAGAATCAGAGAGAGTACAGTATGCATCTATATCACAGCAGCTGAAGAACAGGAGTAAAAGGTCCTGCTTCACGCATTTCCTAGTTTTGAACTTTTTATTTGAATCTGATTGGCTAATGTGGGAAATGATGCTCGATTATAAGATAAATTTTCAGTCAGCTCCAGCGGGGCTCTTATGTTGTTATTACATGTAGAACACTGCAACATCTTGGGTGCATTCATCTTCTGACATAACACATGTTTTTAATTTACTCTCAGTATTATAAAGAGGTTACTGTTCAATGAGGTTAATATAATATTCTGTTTCATACTCTCAGTTTTCTATAATTGTAAGGTTTCCTCAGCTATAAATAGTAGCAAATAAAGCAACTTTATCACTTGGTGCTTCAACATTATATACACAAATATGATATCAACAGTAATTAGCTTCCTACTTTTTAGATGTATTAATTATTATACTTTTATTCTGACCCTCCTCAAAACCCCCCCATAAGGAATGGATACAAAAGGTCTTTCAGCCAGTGGTGATTGGTAGCTCCCATGCCAATTGGACAGTAAATCCACTGTGGTGCTGCTTCTGCACTGCAGAAATAAAGCAGTTTAACATCGCTGTGGCTCAATGTGATGGAATTCTGGAATGTCTAGTTTTGTGAGATATTTAGCCATCTCCATCAGGGAGCTCTGGTGACACAACAAACTACAAAGTCCAGTATTCTACAGCATGCAGCCATGGCAGTTAAAGTGGTGTCAAACTGCATTACTTCTGCAATGCAGATACAGCCTGGGTTTTACTGGCATTACTGAACTAACTACCAAAGGAGCTGAACTTTGGGACAGGCACCTTGGCTATTTTATTCCCGATCCAGATGAAAATTTAGGGATGGTTCCCAGCCCAGATGACAAGGAAATCACCAGTTTCTACTGCTTCCACCTTAATTACTCCCAAAACAATGTCATACGGCAGGCTAGGCTAAGTTGATTGGCCCAGAATCATTAAGTGATCTTCATGACTAATAGGGATTGGGACTTGGATCTTCAAAGTCCAAGACCACATTTCTATCCATTCCAATATTCTATCCACCACTGTGTTCATTTTTCCAGCATCAGCAGGTTCCTAAAGCAATAAAATGGGAGAATCTAGTGGCAAAAAGAAGACTATTAAGGTGCTTAGAGAAGACAGAGGAGAAAATGTCTGTTATCTGTAGTGCTCTTGATGGAGCATGCAGGACTGTGATGGAAAACTACAGCAAGTGGCAATTGAAAACAATTGGATGGGCTAAATGTAATTCCCCAGCTTCAGAAATAATACACTGTAGGAGATTATGATGATCACAGTGACAATGGAGATGGATTGTGATAGAGAAATAAAACAACCAGAACACCATCACACTTTGGCAACAAACAAATCTAGCCTGTGAGAATACATGTGCTATAAAAGAAGAATATCATCAAGAGCTGTCCAAGATTTTTCTGTGTGTTTTGTGCTCATGTTTGTACTGCAGCATCAATCTGAGGTTGCTTTGGTAACATATCCTTTTTCTCTTGTTTTCTTAGAGTGCTTTGACAGAAAACTTTGTGAGTGATGACTATTTTTGCTCTCATACAATATACAGTACTGAGCAATGTGTAGCCCTCCAGATGTTATTGGATTAAGCTCTAATCAGCCCTAGCCAGCAAAACCAATAGTTAGGGATGATAGGATATAAAAAAAGAAATGATGATGATGATGATGATGATAGAAATAATAATAGTAATAATAATAATAATATTCCCCATGGCAAATGAAAGCATTATACTGACTCAAATTGAATATCAGCTGAGGTTCATGATCACACCTTGCCAGTTCATTCAGTGTGATTTTTTCCAACCTATGTTTATACCTATTTATTTTTATTTAAATCTTTATTTATTTTTAAATAAATCTTTATAATCTGCCTTTCAAACTAAGTATGAAAACTCATATTGTAAATTACTGATTCTACGTTGCTGGGGATATATTTAATTGCATCATCTATATCTCCCATTCTAGAAAAGGTACAAATCTATGCATGCAAATTAGATCAGAAGATGTCTTGTACTATTAGTTAATCTAATATCTTTCATGCAGAAGAGTTAAATGATGAATTAATAAGGATGAGTACATTTGTATATATTTAGGCCTAGATCCAACTGAAGTTTTTTTTTTTTTAATGGCTAAATTCAATTGAAAGTAATGGGACTGAAGTTACTTGTGACAGGCTGCCAATAAAGGCTGGCACTGGGGCAGAGTGGGGGTGTGGCGTCCACATGACACATGCCCCGACTCTCCCCCATGCCAGCATGACACTGCACGCCCCACTGCATGGCAGGTGGCGTCACAGCACTCCTTTGGCACTGTATCCAGATGATACAGCGCCAAAGGAGCATTGAAAAACCATGGTACCCGCTATGCCTTTTTGTGGCTCCTTTTTAAGCCATGAAAAGGCCAGATTGGGGCTGCTGAAAGGGGTGGCTGTTCAGCCCCTAAATTGCTCCATTGGTTTCAATGTGATTGCACTACAATCCTCTTCATGTTTCCTCAGAATACCAGTGAATTCACAAGGCTTATTCCCAGCATATTTAGGATTACAACCTCAATCACAGGTAATTTGTTAGCCACCCCGATTGGTTTTGGAGGGGCGAGACATAAATAAATTATTATTATTATTATTATTATTATTATTATTAATAATAATTAATCTTAAAGTTTAAGAGGGTCCCGGTCCTTCCTTACCTGTGTTTGTCTCTGTGTGTGATGAGCTACTACATAATTTCGTGCATTTTCATATTGGCCCCACTTTATTCTTCTTTCTGCATGGTGATGAATTCCTCTGTGTGAAAAAGTCCAGAAGGAGATGGAGCTACAAAACATCCAACTCCTCTTTAAGAGATGGGATCCCCTTGAGACCATCTACCAGAGTAGCCACCAACTACTGACTTTAACCCCTCTTAGAAGTTTATCACACGACGGGAATTGGAAGTATAATCCTATGGCAATCTGAATGCAACCATGGGGTTTTGCGTTATTGCGTGAAAACTGATTACATGCATTTTCGGGCAATGGGAAGTGCTTCTGCAATTTTGGGGTTTCACTTTATTGCATGAGAAACTATCACATGCAATTTCGGGCAGTGGGAGGCAATTTTCAGGCAGTTCCGAATGCAATGCGGTTTCAATACGTAATCACGTAAATTCACTGAACTAGCAAATTCACTCAATTCTGAATTGGCCCCACTTTCATTACTTTCAAAATTGAGAGAAATTCCTCCCGTGTGATAATGTCCTTAATCAACAACTCAATGGGAAGTCACTGGGGAATTTAACACTTCCCACATCAAACTCTTCAGAGGCTTTCCTTTCCCCCTCCCTGGTTGCAGATGAGAATTATACATGTATAAACACAAACACAACTCGAGCAAAGGCATGTGAAAGAGTGAAGGAAGAAAAGAGATATTTTAAGGAAAGTTTTAGTCTAAGCAAGTAATCTACATGGCAAAAGGCTATCTCATAATGAAGGCACCTTCTTTAGGGGCTGTACAGATGGGTGGCTGAATGCCGCCCCTTTTTTCTCTGGATGGAGGCCACGGCAACCACAGGCCACAGCCTTCGGAGAGAGTAAAAAGAATCTGTGAAAAGCAGCTTCTTCTTGCTCCCTGGAAAAGGCGTCTGTACAGGGCCTTACTTGACCTTACAAAGTTGCAATAGCCAGATTCAGCTGAGATTCACAAGGACCATAATTTTCCTAATATGACTACACATTTCCTGTTCTACTCACAATATTGATGTAGCCTGCATCCTGGATGTCCATGGGGAGGCTGGACCTGCATGGTCCAGCCTATGAACAGAATTTCCCCTAGGTATGGCAGGCACCTCAGCCCCAAAGTCTCTCTCTGTCTCCCTTTGGGGATAGAGTTTAGAAACATAGCTGTGTTAGTCTGGAATCTGAGTATGCAAAGGGATCTTGTAGCAACTTTGAGATTAATTGTGCAAAAGAAGTTGTAGTATCTGAGGAAGTAGATCAGATCTACAAAAGTTTATGCTATGCTTTTCAAACTCTGAAAAGTATTTTCAGTTAAAAAAAGAAAAGAAAATGACAACTATCATTTATTGTTGAATTTCCATTCACATTTTTTTATTTATTTCCAGAACTTGGAATAGTTACTTTTCCAAAAAAGCCTCAGAACCTCCCTGCCAATTATAGGCATTATGAGCTGCAGTCCCAGAAACACCCAGCCAGCACTGCCTTTCCAGGAGTTGTCCCCAAAAGTAACTTTCCCAAAGATTTACTTAAGGACATAAATACTTGGATTTAAATCCATCGGTCCCAACTAGAGTGGACCTACTGATTCAACTGCTGAATGGAAAGTCAGCACTTACATAAATTCTATTATACCAGTTTTTTATGAACTATATTTCAGAGGAAGAAACTGGTAAAACCACCGCTAAGTATTCCGTGCCTATGAAAACCCTCCAAAATCCATAGGGTTATCATAAGTCAATACATGACTTAAAGGCACGTATACATACACACCATCTGTGGGCTGCATGATTCTGACTCTTGGTTTCAGACTTGGTAGTAAAACATTCTGCAGAACTGGATTAATTCAATGCACAAAACATTTCATTTAAAGATTGACTGGAAGATTTGTATAAAAGTGAAATATACTTCTGCTCTGGAAGGATATGAATTTACTGTTGATCTAGCCTTTGTGAGCTGTTTGGTCTACACATACATTTGCACATAGGAAGATATCAAAGAGTCCAACTGGAACAAGAAAGGGCTCAGTCTATGTGCCACAGCCAGACATTTTGGTCTGGTGGGGAAACATTTCAGCTACGTTGCTCTTTGTGGTCTGTGCTGATACTAGCTGTTATCTTGGAACAGTTGACCCTTTCATATTGCATAAGAGGAAGGCAGCCATTTTTATGATGACACAGATTCCAATCTATTTAATCCTTTGCAATGAAAATGAACTGTTACATCTCTTGAAAAGGAAATATTGGCCACTGATATGCTGCTGTAACTCGTTATTCTTTTAAATGTTTTTCACTCTTTGGGAATATTTTCTACCAAATCTGTCTGTCTGTCTATCTCTGTCTGTTTCAGAAATAATCCATCAGGCATGGTCTTTATGTTTACTCACAGTCCAAAAAAATAAGGACAAACATACCTACAAAAATATCTTAGCCTTACAAAGTCCATAGTCTGGGCAGGCAAAGACAAGCAAGGAGTGGCGTAACACCCTTAGAATCTATTGGTGGCTGGTAGATTAGAAATAACTACAACTGCTAGAATCACTGGCTATGTTGGTTGAGGGATTATGGGAGTTACAGTTCAAACTGGGAGGCATTCTATTTTCTAGTATCTGCCCCTGAAAATCCCCGTTGCTTTCTTTGTCAGAGTTTAGAAACCTATCTCTTTTTTTGGACAGCAAGTCCTACAGTCCCCAGGCAGCCTAGTTAGTGAGTGGCAACACTGGCCGGAGGATTCTGTCATTCTGTTCTGTTTCTTGCCTTGTTACAGTAGCATTACTGTGGGTTTCAGGGGTTCTCATTCTGAATTTCTCTGAAGCATCAGTTTCTGGGAGGAAAACAATGTATGTGCATAGGTAATTGGAACTGCATGAGCACCAAAATATCATGTAGTACACTACCTGCCATTTGTAAACCACTATGTCATCTGTGTATGGTGAGCTCACCTTACCAGTGGGCTACTCATCACCGGACTGGAGCTTTTGTAGATTGCCCCAACCACATATTAGCCAATGGTGTGAGGTGCCCATTGGTACGCTGATGCAGGCAAGTGCATGTCGCAGCTCATTGATCTCCCATGTTTTCTCTCTCTCACTAATGGGGGGCGGAGGAATGAACCAAACCCCCATGGATGGGAAGGGCCTACTGTGTAGTGTTAAACTATATTTTGGAATTACATGCACAAGGCTCCAGAATATTGTACTGTATATGCTGTGTGAATATGGGAGAGAGCCTTCTTTGCTATGGCACCCCAGTTATGGAATATCTTCTCCTTGGTAGCCTGACTGGTGACAATATTGCTGCTGTTTAGATACCAAGTAAATACATGGTTGCTTATGAAAGCTTCTGAGGTTGACCTGATTTTACAAAACCCTCCCATACATATGGTTTTGATTCATTTAAAACTATTTAAAATTATTTTAATGCTTTTAATCTGTTTCTTTTAAATTTGTTAACTGCTTAATCTGTTTTTACCCTTATAAAATTATTTTCATTAGACAGGTCTGCATAGTTAAGGGTCATTAAAAATTTGTAGAAAATGCATGGTGGTTTTGTAGGAATTTGACATTCTAAATCCAAAAATGATCTCAGATTTGTTTTACAACACATTTTGACATTTCTGTGTTGCAATATGTGATTGAATGAAATGATCCTGCAAAGAGTAACAAATGAGTCTTCTAATAAATGTTCAAAGCACTTTAATTTGATGCTATGAAAGAAAAATCCATTCAGATGTGCTAAAAAAATCACATTAGATCATCAATTTCCGCACTTAATCAAAACTGAGTAATAACTGATTTAATTTTTAAAAAATATCAAATTTGTGAAAGAAATGTGTGTGGTGTTTATAGTGTTTTTTAAATTTGGTACCTTATGTTACATTTAAAACATCTACAATATTGAAAAATGGGGGTTTCCCCTAGTAAACCTGTCATTTTAAATTTTGTTAGATTGGTTTTATTGTATCTTTGGATAAAGAGTGGAATATAAATTTTAAAAAATTAATTAATTAATAGTCAGTTAAGTCAAGCCATGTTAAATGGGCATTACTCTCAGATAGGTGTGAGCAGATTTGATAGGGCTTACTGCCAAAAAATATGAATAGATTTGTCACCTTAACAAGCTCTTCTTGTAATGAAGTCAAAGACCAAGAAATGAACACCAAGACTGGTAAGCAATAAGTTACTAGTCACTAACAGTAGAAGGGTCAAACATTTTTATTTCCTGCGCTGGGCTAGAATAATTTCATTTGCATTTCATAATACTGAACTTACTGCAAGGACATAAAACATGTTTATATAGCTGAATTAATCTGTGAGTAATAATTTTAAAAAGCTATCAACACACAGCCTCTGGTAATCAGCTGATGACCTTATGTACATTAATTGCAGGGAGATAACAATAATTGTGTATCTTAACTCTACAAAAAATGCTGACCCAAACTGACCAAAGTAATCTAAAAGAGAGCAGAGTCTGGCTGTTTTACATGGCACTTATTGGTTGTTTGGACAAAATATAAGTAAGAGGAATGGGGACACTGCTGAAAGTGCAAAACATTTTGATCTACACCTCTTTATTGGTATTATTTTAAAAATGACAGATGTACCATGTTTCCAAAATAAATAAAGTTAAGAAGAAAATTAATGGGGGAGGGAGTGATACACCCATGGCTGCAGACATCCCTTTTTTGGGTCTCTTCTTGTTTATACAGAACCTGTATATTTTTATATGTACCAGTGCATGATCAATACAAAAACATCATATATATCAATGTCTACACAAAAAAGAAAAAAGTGCACACAGAGAGACACAGCTGTGTTTCTAGCAATCCAACACAGACTGGAAGAAGAACATATTCAGCCTGCAGAACAGGTTCCCAGAACACAGAGAAGTCAATTTTTGAAATACTCCAAAATACCAAAATAATCCAGCCAGCATTGGCATGACTGTGAAGCTTAGACATTTCTGGAAGTTGTAGTTCCAAAATGCAAGTTTTCAAAACTCTTTTGACTAAAATAATCACTTGGAAGATGTAGTATTACAGAACTTAATCTCAATAAATTAATATCCCTATATGGGAGGTGTACACTAGAATGTTGCACTAAGGATAGGGCAGAAGTCAGCAATTCAGCAGAAAACCAAATCTCTGTAATTGTTAAGAGTTAGCTATGTTCACATGCCCAAACTCAGTAGTTGCTAATTTGTATCACTACGAGTTTAGTCATAACATGCATTCCATGTCATTTCTTCTTTGCTGGTCTTAGCTCAGTCCCTGTCTTCCTGTATTAAGTAGTCTGCAATTTGCTTTTCCTCTATTTGTAGTGTGTAGAACTCTCCCTATTTGCCATGTATGAAGAATACATATTACAGTCTCTCTCACCATGGGATGCTATGAAATCTTTAGCCTTTGTAAATAAACCTACCTCATAGTATTTTACAAAGGATAACTTAAAGTGCATATACACTGTAAAAATAATGCAGCCTGACACCACTTTAAGTGCTATAGCTCCATCCTATGGAATCCTGGGATCTGTAGTTTTGTGAGGCACCAGAACACTTTGGCAGAGAAGGCTAAAGACCTTGTAAAACTACAAATCCCAGAATTACATAGGATGGAGCTATAGCACTTAAAGGATGATAATTAAAGCTGTGTCAAACTGCATTAATTCTGCAGTGTGGTAGCAGCTTAAGGCTGCTTTATTTCCCTGCTAGACTCTTTGTGTGAGGGATGGTGATGTGAAGTTGGTTGTGGCTCAGCTTTTACTTGCTAATACTAATTACTCACATTCCTGTACAGTAATGACCTTGGCAACTATTCAGAACCCTATAGTATCCCTATCTTCTATCACTAAAGACCAAGGTAATTTTTTAAATATATAGTAAGTACAGGAATCATGCAGCCCTCTAGATGTGGATGGTCTGCAAATCCCAGTATTCCCTACTATAGGCTATTGTTGCAATTCAATAATTTCTGGTCCAACACAAGATTTCAACCATTCTTCATGAAGTGAAGGTTGTTCTTTTTCTTACTCAAAACAAAGCGTGGATGGCTCATTCTGCATTAATGGGTGGATTGGGCTTTAACAATCCTCTCCAGTTGTTTTCCCAATCTCCTGTGCACCTGAATTTTTTTAAGGAAAAAAAGCCACTGTTTGTTTCAGTAAGAAAAAAAGAGTGAGCATAGATGTAGTTAAATGTTATACAGTAAAATTTGGACTTTATACAACAAAGTGTTTGTGGAGAAACAACAGTGCTGTAGGAAAGCTAGGCTCAAAGATAGGGTACTTTGGCCATTGATATGAATCAACTGTCTTGGGCTCCCAACATAGCTGCTAGTTACCATAGTCACACGTCTCTTCCACAATACAATTGTTTCCTGGTTTTCTAGGTTTTGCACATACTTTTTCACATTCTAAAACACTGACGGCTCTTATTGGCGTGAAGAGGTTTAAGCTAAAATATACTTAAATGTTTGGCCCCACCCTTTTGCCTCACCCACTCCTGGAATGCAGTCCCACAAGAACTTCTCTGAAATTGAATTTGGCCCTCAGAGTTAAAGCAGTTTGCTAACCCTTTTCTCCAAAGCCCCTTAAAAGAGGTGCTCTTCACTAAAGGCAGATGGAGCCCCTGCATCACGATCAATTCAACTTTGTCAGTTTTAAAAGCAAACTGCTTCTAGTCCAGCTACCTCCTGTTATTCTGTCTAGTATGACCAAGCATACCATTAAGTGGAGGGAGGGAGATACTTCAGATGGCAGATGCTAAGGCCTGTGGATCGGTGGTAGGGGGCTAGAGGATAGTTCTGCTTGTGACACACAGGCTGCCCTGAGACTGGCCCACTGCCCTTTGGTGCAGTGGAGGACGCTGTCCTGTCACTATTGTTACAGTAAAATTTCACTTCAAATACAGTCAGCCTGAGTACTTAGGAGGCATCTTGTCTCCTGTGCCCCAGGAATGGGCTGGTATTGCTATCTAGATGCTTTTCGCTAGCTTTCAAGGTGGTATTGCCCTATTTAGGCTTTAGAAATACAAGTGTAAGTTTATATGTGATGGAGGAACACATCAATCTTGCTGGCTACTTCAACAGTTCTCACATGGAGAAGAGTGCTTTGAAAAGGAGAGCCTCTTCTATGTGTAGGGGCTCTTCACATGAATGGGAACTCTGAAGCACAGTCCCTTCCCCATTGTATTTACTGTACTGCATTATCAACTGCATTTCTAACACCTCAATAGGGCAACTATCACTCTGTATATATAATAGATGACTATTTTAAACTTATTTATTTGATTTATATACCCTCTTTCTTCCAACATGGTGCCCAAGGCAGTTTACAGCATAGATCAAACTACAGCTAAAACCCAATAATAAAAAGTTAGAATGCAATTAGATAAGCTATCTAATTAAATCACCACTAATATGAAACAAGAGCATAACAGTAAGGATAAATGTATAGCTCACATAACCCATGAAAATATCTTTCTTCATTACCATGCAAACAGAGAACAGAACCTCTCCTTCTATTGTGCTAGGTGCATGGTCATTTTACTTGATGTGAATGTTGAAATTTGTAGGAACCTTTTTAAAAACAGGAAATCTGAATGTGAAGTCTGAACTGATACAATCCACTCTATTTACTCTAGGACCCCACAGCCTCAGGAATTTCGTTTCCTGCATCAAGATCTATTCCCGGGAAAGAGATGTGAGGAACAGCATCTTCTGCTTTGAATGCCAAGTGGTAAATGATTTTGGCAGAAATTTGGAAAGTAATGAAGGGACTGAGGAATGATCAGGGCATATCAAGGGGGCAGGTTCTACAATAGTCAAGCAGTGTACTTGTTTGTAACAGTTGCTTGTGAAATCATGTGGAAAGGTGGGCAGAGCAGCATAGAGAACTTTTTTTAAAAAGCTGTGTAGCAGTCACTGAATATGTGTTTCAAGCCAGTGTGGTTTAAGTGCTGAACTAGGACTCCCTGCTTAGCCACAAAAACCCACTGTATGACTTTCGGCAGGAGGAGGAAGGTAATGGCAAATCTTCTCTGAATAAATATTGTCAAGAAAGCCCTAGAATAGGGTTACCATAAGTCACTTGTAGGCTCATAACAATAATAACAAAGAAGCCACTGACATCTAGAAATTAATGGTAGCTGTCATCAGTCTTTTTTGAAAATGAAACAACAGCACATGCTAAAAATGAAAATATGATGGGATAATATTGTTTGATGTTGCTGTTTATTTATTTATACTATTTATTGCTATTTGAAAGGTGCAAGTTAACCAAACAAGACTTCATTCCCTACAGAAGTGAATCTCAACAGCAGGTTTACCACATGCCACAGAGCAACATATTTATTGCTATTTATTCCTCCTCAAGGACCATTTTTCATTTTTTACTGACATTAAAACAAGACTTTATATTTTACAAGGAAACCACTCTGCTGTTTTAGGCCATCATAACAGCTTGGTTCGCTCCAGCATTTTAAACTCTTTATCCAGATAAAGTAAGAAATATTTTCAACTGTCTCACTTGGTGGATGACCATGACCACTGGGTTATTATTGATTTAAAAAAACAACAGTAATATGTGACTTGACATTCAGCTGAAGATGTTAACTTGATTAATGATTTTCTTTTAATGGACATGATTTAGTCAATGCATGAAACTGCCAATGAGTAATATTAATTGCCTAGCTGAGTGGAGGGAGAACTACAAGAACTTGTGCTGATCTCCTGTCCATCTCCAATGTGGACAGGACCAATATAGAGTGGTACAGTTCTTATGGTTCAATGCGTAATTTATTATGGGCACACCATTTTGAAAAACACTTGGTTTTTAAAAGGATTTTTTTCCTGGGGAGCAATGAGCCAGCAAATCCACAAAGAAGACATCTTAAGACTGATGCCCCCCCCCCAATCCTTAATGTAGGAAAATGAGGTCACATGGTCTCCCTGCACCCCCCCCCCACACACACCGCCACACTTTTGATACATTATCCAGAATGAGCAAACAGAGAACATTGGAAGAATGTAATAAAAATACCCATACATCCCAGATTTTGGCATCATTTTCAGATTGTATCTTTGCATGAAGCCAAGCATAAAGGCACCACTACATCTCTTTTTGCCTTTTGCTTGTAAGTCTTGAAAACAGCTAAGTCAATACTTTCAAATGATTAAAGACTAGGGTTGCAGGAATTAATTGATTAGGCTGTGTGATTACAATTTAATGGCTTGTTCACATATTCAAAGTGAAATTCTGATTCATTGGAGAAAGCCATCTTTATTCTAACACAGATTCCAACAGATCCTGGTCAGTTCTCTCTGCTAGTATATTTGTTTGCTTTCATGACAGCAAGTGGCCTCCATCAATTTCTGCCACCTTAAGAGTCTTCCAGATACTGAATATATTTCCAGTTTGGATATGATGTTGCAACTGATTCAGAGACTGGAGGAACTGCTTTATGGACTTTTTGGAAAAGTAATTCTTCCAGGGGTTGTTCTCATTATAGGCCAGTAAGATTTGTTAGAAGAAACAGGGATACATGGTTTCTCTTATGTAGTGAACCAGAGAAAGAATCTAAGGTTATAAGACCTCTCTCTCTAAATTAGGGGTGGGAAATTGTGGCCACCCTACTGTTTTTGAACTGCAACTTCCAGAATCCTTCACCACAGGCAATGTAGGCTAGCTGCTTTATCACACTAGGTGGCAAACAGGATTTAAACAAGAGTTAAATGAGAGTTAAACAGGAAATATCCTGTGATAAACATAGGACATTTCCTGTTTAACTCTCGTTTAAATCCTGTTTGCCTCCTAGTGTGACAAAGCAGTAAGACTGATGGGAGTTATAAACCAAAGGGATACAGAGGACCATAGCAACCCACCCTTGCTCTAAACAAATCTGTACTGAATTCAGCATTACACTGTAACAATTCTTAAGCATGGGATACTTACTCAGTGCCAAATTAGAATCGCATGAGAGGTACTTGGATTCTGTCACTCACATTAAGAACAGTGACTCTGACATAGTGATACACACTACATATATGAATTTAACCTACAATATAGCCACTTTGTACCACATCCCATTGTAGATGCATGACTGCATCACTGCGTGTTCCTTCACATGAAAGTCCTTGTACATGGAGAACTAGCACATCGGGTAAAATGCTATGCTTAAGCCTATTTTCCTCAAATGGTTTTTTAAAACTTGGGTTAATCTTGCTAACACAAAATTGGTATAAATTAAAAGCAGGAGACTCACTTGCCTAATTTGAATATTATGAGGTATAAAGTAAAGATGAACACATTTTCTCTCTCTTTCTTTTTTTTAAAAAAATGGTTTAATACAAGTTTCTCATTAACTAATATTTACCAGTAGAATTAGTCCTTTAAAAACAATTAGTATTAAAATAGGCTTTCCTCAGAGTTTGGAAAATGTTTTTACTCAACTAAAACTCCTGGTGGTTGTGCTATCTGGGAGATTCTGGGAACTGTAGTCCAAAAAGTACGCTTTCTGAGCTCTGGCATACTGTTAACACTCATAAGGAAGAGTTAAATGGATGGTAATGGTAAGAGCAATAGATATTTTCTTGGTGTTAATTTTGCTAATCATAATCTCGTGCATCAAAGTTTGGCTGCAGCTAATAGGACTCTTGGAAGGATGCATAAAGCATATAGCTGTGCCTGTCTCACTTTACAATTCTGGACCCAAGCCAGCTGGATGACTGTGACAGTATTCATCATAACATCTCTTCAGTTGCTGATGGTAACATCACGCTTTTATAATCAAAGTTTGGCAGATTGACTGTATATTGTATAAGACAAACGGTTTCAAAAGGATTTAAACATTAGTCCCTCTAAACATTAAAGTAAAATCCACTGACATTGTCCTCTGAAACAACTGACTGTACTTCATTCACTTAGTGTTCACAGTCGTATATCAAAGAAAGCTGGAGCTGTATTTGAAGTCCTGCAAACAGATGTCATTCCATTTTTGTCTGAACACTGAAGATCTATTTGAGACACACCATGGTAACATCTGCTACGCCATGGTGCATAGTGGCTGAAGCAAACACATTACTTTTCTGGCCTCAATTTCAGTTATTTTAAGCACAGCAGCTCACGAAACATGTCAGCTTCTACCCTCTTCATCAGGTCTTGTTATTCCTTGTCCACTGAACCCAGAAGTATTGTCTTCCCAGTCAGAAGACTTAAAAAAAAAGGCGGGGGGGAGGAATTGTGCTCATGTCATCCTTTAAAACAAATTATTGGGCGCACCTGAAATCATGCCCAGAAGCCTACAATGGAAGTTGGCAGCTTTGATAGGAGAAGCTGAGACGGTGAGGGGGAAAGCAACCCTCCAGGTGCTGGAGCTGTTACAGGTGAATAGAAGCCTTTACTTCCCTGAGGCAGCTATCTGTCAGGTTTAATCTCACCGAGTTCTGGAATGTGCTTTTGATAGACGCCATGCCCCATTTCAGTTAAATCATAACCACTGAGAGGGAAGCTGCTCCTCACTGTGTGAGGAGCGAATTGCCTCTTTGCTAGGGTTTGATTCCTGTTGAAAGCAGCATCTGGATAATCTTAAATCACTTTCTTGTTGTCTGTGTTTTCTAAAGGTAGATTTCCTCACTTCCTCCTGCTTTTCGCACAACATACAAACAGCAGGACTGCTTAAGGCTTCCTATCACCTCCTTTCCAAGAGGAATAAAAGGAATTTCTCTCTTTGTTCTGAGGGTTGTTTACTTCTCCTGCATAAGCCTCAGACATACAGTACTACTCTGTGAGGCAACATGCTGTGTTTGTCAAGTTAAAAAAAAGGCTTCCCAAACAACCACAGCAGAAAAAAGCAAGACAGATTCATAGAACTGATTCTGAAGTTTCGTTTCAGTCATTGAGCCAATTTACTCCTTGTTCAACAAGGTTTTTATGGATGTTTCAAACTACAGGCTGTTTTTCTTACCTTCAAATTGTGCCTGACTGTATCTATTGTTAAAGACTGTAAAGTGTGTAGGGATAAATTTCAATATGTAAGTGCTCACCAAGACACTCCTCACAACCATGCCCCAATGAAGGGTCTAAAAATGCAGGGAGTGTGTCAATTCATCTCTATCTGTCTGGTGTGTGTTTCTGGTATGCACACAAACATAAAACAAACATAGAAAAGACAAGAATAATGGAATATCTAATACAATAGAATCAGCAGAGTGTCACTGAGTAATGAGCTGATAAAGAGGGATATGCGAAGATGTCGTTATCCCCATTAGTGAAACAGTCCCAGTGTACTGACCCTGAAGGATCTGGTTTTGTTACAATATTGTGTGCAAGCATACATTTTTAGAAAATGCATGTTTGATAAAATTCCATAATAAACATGATGACAAATAATCCTCTTTATGCACTCCCCACCCCATACATCTTCTAGTATAAATATTTGAGATGGCCCTGAAATCTGCTTAGTCTAACTAAAGAGGGTGATTGCCTTATTACAGATCTTTGGATGAACAGATTGTTGGCCCCCACTAAAGCCCTCCTAGCCCTCTATGATAATGGAGAGCCATCATGCAGTATTGCCTTGTATCTTGTTGGCTCGTATCCTGTGAATAAGTATGGGATATGACATAGAGGAAGTCTTTTCATTTTCCTAAATGTTATCTCTACTGTAAATTGTGCTTTGTAGCACACAATCAGAATCATAGGAAGCCCCTGCCTACATATGCTGTAATAGTTCCACCTGTGGTTCTGGCAACAAAACAACTACTGGTAGATGGTAAAATAAAGCAGAATCTCACCTATTTGAATCTATTATGGAACTAAAAGGCCACAGCTGATGAATGATATAGTTAACCTATATTAATATGTCATATTCAGTTGCCACCGTCTGCTTCTTGGTCCTGATGACCTCTTGAGGCTGTCAGATCACAATGCTGTTGTGACATAATCCCCCTCCTAAGCAACAGTTAAAGGAACAGCAAATCTGTCAAAGTCACAACCATATTTCTTATTAAAGCTGTTATCTTGTTAGTCAAATACTTTATCAGGTCAGATTACAACAGAATATTTTAAAATGTCAATATACTGTAACTACTATATTAGAATAAGCTTGATATAACAGTCTATAAAAGCAGTATAAAATAATCTAAGTAAAACAGAATGACGCTTTAAACGTCTGGGTAAATTTATTTATTTATTTGTGGAAAGGCTTCATCCTATGCCCACAGACCCAAACTTTCCTGTCTTTTTGAGGGGCTGACAGCCTCCACTTCTTAGGCTCCAGGTGTCAGGCCTTCTTGGCTGCTGCTTCTTCAACTTCAGGTCTCCATCACTTACAGTTTTCACTGATTCCTGTTTCAGCCCCACTTTCTTTGCCCAGTCTGTTTCTTGGCCAGAAACCCTAGATCCTCCTATCCCCAAGGCATAAACTTGAACTCTGCTGAGTTGCTTTAGGAATGCTTTTTGCCTCCTCAACATCTCATCTGTATACCTTAACATCACTTCCACAACATTTCTTCTGCATTGCCCCTTTAGCAGTTGCACTATCTCAACAGTTTAGACTATCAGTACCAGTGGATGTATTGTCACAAACACAAAGGCCGTTTTCTGTTTAAGGGGGAAAAACTCATCTGGGCTAACAGGAAAAGTCAGTGTAACAAGGTCCCCAAATGTAGTGCAGTAGCCAGGAGTGCCTCACTTCAGGCTTTGGGGTGGACTACTGGACACTTGGAGGGCAAAAACATTTTTCACTTCCACTGCTAAGGGGTAAAAATGCATATGTGCAGCTCTCTAGGATCCTGTGGATGTGGGTGTGATGTGATCTCCCTGCCAATTGCCCATCTTTGCTCTAGAGAAACAATTCCTTGCTGCCTCTATTACATCAGTTCAATCTTGTCCAGCACAGCTGTTCCAAGGAGTTCAAGGGCTATTGCATTCTACATATCAGACTGCTGAGAAGGAGCTCTCAGGAAAGTGCTGTGACAAATTTGCTAAATATTTTTTACAAAGAAAATTGCTCAGATTTGTTCTGACTTGGATTCTATATTGAAGGTAGTCTGGGGAAGTAAGCGAATCAAGAACTTGTCCAGTTTTGATGGATGAGTTTAAGTTTCTTAACATGATGATGTGGAAAAATTGCTTGGAGAGGTGAGGACAACCATTTGTCCATCCCAAATAATTAAAGCTGCCAGAGGAGGAGTGGCCAATTGAGAGGTGGAGGTTGTAAATGCTTATTTAAAAGAGGGCTATGTTACAACTTTTCTAAAATAAGCAATTGTAATACTCTTGTTGAAAAAAACCTTCATTGGAGCCCCACCTCCCTAAGTAACATATTGGCCAGTCTCTAATCTCAGAAGTAAGCATGGTCTAGAGCAAGTTGTGACAAAACAACACCAGGCTTTCCAGGATTAATATCAAGATTGTAACTTGGGGATGCTCTTGGACCCAGTGCTACTCCTGAAAAGCCAGGTTGCTGCAATTGCCAGGAATGCCTTTGCCCAGATTTGGATGGTGTGTGGGTATGCCTTTTCTTAGGGAAGACAGATCTAGCCACAGTGGTTCATGCTATGTAATGCCCTTATTGGAAAAACCTTAACTGAACTGCACCTTGCTAGGTAACTATCAGACAGTCTCTAATCTCAGAAATAAGTAAGGTCCTAGAGCAAGTGGTGGCAAAACAATACCAAGCTCTCCCTCAAATATCAGGTCTGTAACTTGGGGGTTGCTCTTGGACCTAGTTCTATTCCTGGAAAGCCAGATACTTGCAATGACCAGCAGTGCCTTTACTGAGCTTTGACTAGTGTGCCAGATGTTCCCTTTGGTAGGGAAGATCTGGTCACAGTGGTTCATGCCTTATTTACCTACTGATTAGAGTACCGTAATGTACTCTTTGTGGAGCTGCCCAAAAATGTTGCAGCTAAGCTGGTGCTTCTGAGCTCAGTTTAAGGTGCTGGTGTTGACCTATAAAGCTCTGGGTGATTTGGGGCCAAGATATCTGAAAGACCACCTCATTTAACGAGAGATTGCCAGAAATTTGAAATCTTCAGAGAAGGCCCTGTTGCATGTTCGAACACCTGAAAGTTAGGTTGGTGGGTAAATATAATAGAGCTTTCCATGTAGCAGTGCCTTGACTGGATACAGTGGCATCATGAGGGTGGGCAGTGGTGTGACCCAAACTGGGTGACACTCCAGCCCTGCTTCGCCATTGTATCAGTGGTTCCTCACAAGGAGCTGCCACCATCACAGGGAAGGACAAGGCTAAGTGTCCCTGGCCCTGATTCTCTGAAGTTCCTTATGAGGAGCCACTGCCACTGTGAGGAAGGCCAAAGCCAAGGGCCCCCAGTTTCTGATTCCCAGAGGTAGCAGCAATTCCTCATGAGCAGCTGTCACCACCATGGAGAAGGACAAAGTCGGGGCACTTGGACCTGCTTCCCCAGTTACTCATGAGGAGCTGCCACTATTGCAGAGAAAGACAAAGCTGAGGACACCCTGCTCTGTTTCCCTGCAGTGGCAGTGGTTTCCCTATGAGGAGCTGCCACCACCTCAGGAAAAAAGAAGGCCACGTGCCCCTACCCTGCTTCCCTGTAGCAGTGGTGGTTCCTCATGAGGAACTGCCACTGCTGTGGAAAACAAGAAGGCCAAGTGCCCCCGGCCCTGCTTGCTCACAGTTGTGATGATCTCCTTATGAGGAGAAGAATGCTGCCACTGTGGGAAAGGAGAAGGGGTGAGCATGGCCTTTTGGCCACACACCCTGGAAGACCCGCCCACTGCACTGGTTGACACTGGGAGTGGCAACACCACTCACTGTGGATTTCTCTACCCATCTCTTTTAAGCTTCTAGTGGGCAGCCAAAACAGTGCTGTTTCACATGGCATTTACTGTCTGAAATTGCTGTTTTAACTGTTTTAAGACTGTATTCTAGGATTGTTTTTAGACTGCTTTTAGAAGCTTTTAAACAGTATGTGTTTTATAAATGTTTTTTATCTTTTTACTGTTTTAATTGGTTTTTATTTGTTCATCATCTTAGAGTCCTTGGGAGCTGGAAGGCAATAAAGAAATACTTCAAACAGATAGAATGGCTCTCACCTTTTCTGCTTGTGTGTTTGTTGAATGCCATATGCATGGACACATGGAACACAACATTCACGAGCTGCTGTTACTGTCCATGCTGACTGGGAGATTTTGAGAACTGTTGTTCAAAAAGCTCTGAACTTGATCCCTACCAATCTCAGTTGGCCCAACAGAAGTGAATATTCCACCCATTTTGTTTCTACATTTAAAGAAAAAAGTTGGAAAAATTAAAATTCTGAAATATCTTCTCTGAAACATACTTTCTGAAGGCCAATGAAACATCACTCAGGAGATCTTTATTACACCGTTGTTCTGATTTCTTCATTCCTAAATCTTTCATGTCTTAATCATTGGAGTAAATATATTAAAATCCTCCATGCAAAGACTGCAATGAAGAATGCAGTGTTTTTGAAATCGAATATTAATGTAAATGGAGTTTTTAAACAAAGCAATATCTGTTTGGTCTTGAAATCTGAGGCAAGAGTGGTGGAAAAAAATCACAGTAATTTATTGATAGTCAGATTGTTAATCTTTAGGTCGTGACAACTTCCAACATAATCTTCCTTCCTCTTACCATCTGAATTAGTGATTGAGTTTTAAGTGAATGCTTAACTGTTCAAATAAAATGCCAGAGTCATGATTTCAGTTGTCTTCTCTGCCTATTCATTCACTAGTTTGCAGCTAACATCAAATACATTTGCAGACTGCCTGCTAAAAATATACACTTACATAATTTACAACAAAAGAGCTTACAAATACCCTAAATAGTCTGCCTTGTTTCATTTTACAAATGACCCAAATTGTTCAAGAAATCAGAATTAGTTTTTTAATTACATGTTAACATTTTCCTTTAAAGAACTAAATAATGTTGAAAAACCAAGTGTCCCACCTCCCAGCTAAAGGTCAGCTGTCTCTCAGTCTGTGTAACTAAATGGAACCCAAGTGTTTGGGAAGAGCAGAATCCAACAAGATTAAATTGGGGAAAGAGAGGAAGGGGGGAGATTTTAGGGCTTAACAATTGTGCTTTGATTAATGTCATACCAGCAGCCTTGCTCTGCTCAATGCATAGCTCCTCATTGTCATTTCCTATTGACAAACCCTTGTTTTATTCATTGGTTTGGGGTTGCACCCCACAGTGTCTGTCTGCAAGCAGAAAGGAGGCTGCTGGTAGAACAGATTCCAACTGTACTTGCAACCCTCTGTGTGCCCCCTAATTTGCTCCAAGAGGACCCACTGTGCAAGTGGAAGTCTATTTACATAACTCTGGATGGAGCTGAAAGCTACCATAGTGTGTAGGATAACATTCTGAACTTTATGAACCTCTTTGATATCACTTTCCAAATAAAAAAGAGAGCCTTAATTTTAGTCCCATGAATGAAATCTAAAACATCTGAAGCACTAAGAGCCATTAAAAAGAATTATCTTAGTGATATTAGTGCATTGCTTTTTGTGTTGTCACATAATTATTTTTTTTTTACATTTCTGTGTATGGTCCAGCTTGTTAATTAGTGGAGTTCAAATTTCTGAGTAAAACCAAACAATTCCAAATGATTCGTGGGTGAACACCTAAAAAATCTGCCTAAACCTAGGTGCTTAGTCATATTTACACACTGAAAAGAAACAACATTTTTGGCCACACTTTTTAGAACTTGCGCCCCAATGAAATAGTTTACTTCAAATCAGATATAATATAAAATATCATCAGAAAGATATTAAGAATTCTGTGGCTATTGATTACTGATGGCACAGATGAAGTGGTAATGTTTGGCCATTAACCAGCAGAGGGCACACCTGCTGCTTTCTGCTGATTTTAAAAAGAATTATATGGAGGAAAAAAAAAAAGGCAAAACATATTGCTTTTTGATATCAAAATCATTATTGTTTTTCCTAATTTACAAGACTGTAAACTGTGCAGCTGTTGAGATTAAGTTCAACTTCGAAATGGGACGTAAAAAAAAACACCTTTAAAGGAGCCTCTAAGTTAATGTTACTGTTAAGCTTAGTGCAACCCTAAATGGTTGTTTGCAACTGTCTACCTTAATTGTAGACAACGAAACTGAGGGGACCACCAGCAGGAGAACCTCCTTTTCCAGACTCAGAGGGAGGTCTCACAGTAAGTGGTGGCAGTAGAACAACAACCCTCTTACCAGTTAGGTTTCTGCAGCACTGGCAGCTTGGCCTTGGTCTTCATTTTGCATACTTTATAATCTTTCCAACCCAGTATCATTCCAGAGCACAATAAATGGGTGGGGAAGATGAAGACATTCAAAAGGAAAAACTGATGAGAAATATATGCAGCAAAGACTTCAAAGTGACCTTCTATTATCCCAGGGGATGAAAAAAAGAAACATCTCTGAAACACTCTAAGAATACATGTGTCTGACAGACATTTAGAGATTCTGGCTCAGTTCTAATGCTGACCTCTGAGGGTATTTAGGCCCCTATGTGGTCCAGGTAGAGACACAGAAAACCATGATACAGCAGAATGCTCAGTATAGGGCTTGCAGAGGAAAATGAGGGCTGACATGGAAATATGCTAGCAACTAAAGCCTTTTTGACCAACAAGATTCTTGTCACACTAAAGTTACTAAACATGCTTCAGTATACACTCAAGACTTTTGTTTACATTTCTTTGCTATGACTATTTTATTCTGCTTTATTGCTCTTTTATCTGAGTTTTGTATGCCACTATAAGTGCCCAGTGGGCAGGGGCAATTTATAATTCTGCCAAATGAATAAATATTGTTAAATTGGGACTGGAACTGCAAACCAAAACAGTATTTTATCCACTATGCTCACTTAAGGCCTGTTTACACAAGCAACTGTCCTTCTAAAAAGGGTGTGATTCTTTTTTCTCCTTTCAATTTAGTTACATGTTCAAAAGCCGAATATGAGCTTGGACAGAAAGTCAACACCTTCCTCGGCTCTTAATTCACTGCTTTTGTCACATCAACAAGATAAGATGTTGTTTCACTGTCTCTCTCTCTCTCTTTTGTATATATAAATAGGGTAGCAGTTACTTTTCCCTAGTTAAATCAGGTTACAGTAACCTTTCCTTCTCCCTTATTTGATACAGTTATTTGATATTTGATACAAACTAACTCATTTAACAACAGAGTAACATGAACAATAGAGAAAGAGACAAACTACGACTGGAATCCTGTAGGTGTAATATATGTAGCCATATAATTAGTTTGGTGTAGATGGTGGAGGTAGAAGGAAAAAAGTGTCAGAAAACAGATTGCATAGAACAGGCAGATTTTGTCTGCCTTCCCTTGCTGTGCAACCTTGTTGCACTAATATTTTAGTGTACCAGCAGGATTCTGGACTATGTGTGATTCTAAAGAAAGCTTTATTATCTAACCTCCTTGTCAACTGATGTCAGCTGTTCTTAAACTACAGTAGAAATTGTGGGTGAACAACTTAGGATTCTCAATTATTGCTGTAAAATTTAACCAAGAGCCAATGGTTCAGAGAGAACTTGTACAGCAACCACTTCAGTTTTATACATGATGTTATTTCATCAGGAACCATTTTCTATCTTTTAAGCTATGTTTATCACAATAGTTGTCTTAGAGGTAGGAGCTTATGAGAGCAGCCAGAGAAGTGCTTTGCACAAGCAATACCTGTATCTTATGCATTTGAACAATGACACTTTTATGTAGCGTAAAGCCATACAAATTAACCATTGCAAATTTGAGATCCCCATTTAACCAAAGTTGTTTTGTATTTAACCCACAGGAACATATGATGCCTTCTAAGCATGCCAGAGGAAATAATGTTGTTAGCTTCATCTTTGTGTATTCAGTTTTCCAGCCCACTACTATCTATCTCATATCAGAGGTGACTATTCAGTTCAGTGAACCAATAGATTCCATCTGGCTTGGTTTTTCTATGGATTGTGAAAAGATGTTTATGTATGCTTTTATTATTATTCTTTTTATTGTTATTGTTATGGTCCAAAAATCACACACTATATCTCTCTGTATCACTAGTAAGATGTAATATTCACTATGTAAAACTCTAGTACAGCAGTTTTCAGTCTATGGATTGCTATCCCTTTGGGAGTCAAACAACCCTTTCACAGGGGTCGCCTAAGACCATAGGAAAACACATCTTTCTGATGGCCTTAGGAACTGATTTTATGGTTGAGGGGTCACCACAACATGAGGAACTGTATTAAAGGGTTGTAGCATTATGAAGGCTGAGAATCACTGCTCTAAAATGATGCAAACAACTTTCATAATGAATCACTTATATATCATAGATTATCACATGGGGATAAGAAATGGGAGAAAAATGGAATGCTCCCATCATTATCCTTTAATTGTGTGAAGATTATCACATGACATTGAGCTCATCCTGTACTTAGAATCATAGAATCATAGAGTTGGATGAGACCACAAGGGCCATCCAGTCCAACCCCCTGCCATGCAAGAATTTCCAATCAAATCATACCCAAGAGATGGCCATCCAGCCTCTGCTTAAAGACCTCCAAGGAAGGAGACTCCACTACACTCCGAGGGAGAGTGTTCCACTATCGAAGAGCCCTGACTGTCAGGAAGTTCCTCCTAATGTTGAGGTGGAATCTCTTTTCCTGCAGTTTGCATCCATAAAATTAACCAGCTTACAAATGGTTAATTTGACAGTTCCCTGCCCTCAGCTTTACAATAAATAAGACAGGACACACAAGGAAAAGAGAATGGCAGTGTGGAGTGGATGATGATGGCAATGATGATGATGAATTGAACTATACTGTTATGCTTCTCTCTTTTTATGCACAAAGAAGGAAGACAAGTATGGGCTCAGTTTCTACATTTATGACTCATGAGAAGTGATGCAAACTGAGTACTTCCAAGCCCTGGGTCAAACCAACACACTGGGACTAAAGTCTCTACCTTCATTTTCTCCCTGAATTTTTATGTGTCAGGGATTTTGATATAGGACAAAGTTCAAGAAGCTGATCCATCTGCATTATAAAGTCATCCAGCCTTATGAGGAGACTTTACTATGTCATAGAGTCTAAAATATGTACTTTGGCATTAAACAAGAAGCAAACTCACATACTGTAAACACATTTGCCTTCATGCCCTAGTGTTGTGCAGCCCAGCTCCAACATTCCTCTGCTAGTTTCAGCTTGTCTCTATCTGAAATATCTAGCAAGGCTGCAAAGAAGGAAAAATATGGTATACGTCCAATAGAGCTCTCAAAAATCAGCTTGCTTACATCATATAGAAAACACTGATTGTGACAATAGCTAAGCAAGTAGAAAGAACCATGATGGGTATAGTGAACATCTTCATTGAGCCCAGGTTATAGCTGCTGCAAAGGAACAATGATTTATACATAATAGTTTGACAAAATAGTATTTTGCTAGTTCTGCTGAAGGCACACATTACTTCATGACTTAGTTAAAATGTTATAAGAAATAGGTCCTGTATATCATATTTCTCAAACCATTGGAAAAACACAGATAAAGAAAATATGCAGTTCCAATCAGTAATTTTAAGATAAACCCTAGACTTGTTTTGGGGAAAAAAACCTAATTATCTGATACTGCACTGTTCTATCAGACAATCTGCCTGGTATGTTGTGTATTGTATAGAACATTCTGCTTTTAAGTACATCTAAGTCAAGAGGGTAGATTTAGCTCAGCGTCCTACATTTATAAATGCAGGCAAACATAAGTTCACAGGTCCAAAACATTGAATTAATTGCATCAGGTGAAGACTATTTCTTTCCCAGGGAAATATTGATTTTCCATCACTCCAGATTTAAATACTTTTTTTGAATAGGGGTGAGCAGCTTTGGTGGACTGTGGTCCAAACCATATCCCCTAGCATGCACCATATTACTCCTAGAAATGGCAAAATATATACATAAAATCCTGAAGTCAGAAGTCCATTCCCAGTGTCTTTTCTTTTTGCTCGGTATAAAGGCTGAAAGTATTGGGGAAGGATAGTGGTTGTGGCTGCTTATGGAAGACTTGAGAAGTAAGCAAGCAAACAAACAAACAAACACCAAGCTTAGTTTCCCCAGAAAATTGTTTTTTGTGTTTGGAGCATGTGTTTCAATTTATGTATTTATGTATGTGCACTTTGTGATGGATACACCATCTAAATGGTGTGGGCATATGCACATTCACAATCCATGTGACCCTCACTCCCTTCCCATTTTGAGGTGTCCAGATTGAGGTGTACATGTGCAGGTGATTAATTAAAGTTGGTCTAGGCAAACAGGAATAGCCTTAATTCCTGCTGGCATAGAATCTATAGATACTACATTTTTTCCTGTTTGTGTCCAGAGGTATTTTGATGCATGTGTAGCTCTAGAACAGTGATTCCCAAACTCCTGTCTTCCAGGTGTTTCAGACTTCAGCTCCCAGAATCCCTCACCACAGCTTGACATTTTCCAATTTTGCTTTACTGTCTGTTCACTGAAGAACCTGAACAATTCTTTTGACTTCAGCTTCCATGTGGAGTTTTGACAACAAACCAAGACTTTTCTATAGGTCTTAAGATCTGTTGTATATGTTTGTACAGAGTCGTTTGGGAAGAACATGAATAACAAAACCAGCCATACAGAAGAGAGAGTAAAAACGTACTCACTTAAAAAATAAACAAACAATAAACCACATGGTACAGACACTGGATTTTTCTTCCAAATTCCAGAATTAACAGTGTTAGGGTAGTTAACTTCTAGTTAACACTGCAGGTAAAATTAAAAGAAATGTGGATAAATCGGTAAATGCAAAACCAGGTGATGGGTCCTAGTTTCCAAGACTAGGCCAGGCTATATGTACTTTGCAATACTTACCATCAAAGTTCTTGTACTGGGCTGTTAAGATTACTTGCACTGAGCGCATGGCCTCTTTCAACATGCCTTCAAGTTCACTCCTGCTCTTGTTGGCAAAGTTCTCTTCCATTTCACTGGTACAGCAAGTGTAACCTTGTGGGCAAATCCTCAAGTGTTCCCCTGGGAAATAGAAGAAAGAAGCAAGGAACAATTTTATATACATACATACATCTGTATGAACATTTTTTAAATTGTACTGTGCTTTTAAAATGGTGTATGCAACCTTGGATTCTATGTTGGGAGAAAGGTGAGAAATAAATAAATAAATGCCATCAAAGGGTTTGTCACAGAAGTTAACATACAAGAAATCTCTACTAGGGTGAGAATGAGAGAATGTGCAGCAATTGTTAAAGGGTTGCTAATCCATTTCTGAAGGATTATTAATCCACTCTTTATCAAGGGAAAATCAGCAGCCACAGTTTTACCACATGGGTGGGCAAAGTACAGTCCACTTTTTCAATGCCCCCCCCTTTTTAAAAATCTGTAGTTGATTTTGGGTGGACCTTTCCACATTTAGAACGCACATAGGCTTGTTTTGGGGACAGAAAAGCTATTTTTAAACCAGAAAATAAATTGGAAACCAACATTTTTTAAAAGTTTAAAATGTTTCAGTATAGCTGTTTTTTTAAAAGGAGGGCAGTGGTTATGTATGTGCATGTTCAGCCCTTCAAGATTTTGCAGGGAGCCAATGCAGCCTTTCAGTCACTGGGAGAGTCCCACTCTTGGTCTATACCTAAAAACAAATCTCTAACTGTTCCTCCTATTCACTTGCTGACAGGAATTTACTTCAATAAATTCAACCAGTGAAAAACATATCTTGTCTGCCCATGCCCTAAAATAATCTAATTACAAAGAAGTCAGTGAATAAATATAATTTTACTGTATTGTAATAGCAACAATGCTGCCTGGTCTTTTATGGAATTGGCTGCTTTTAATGTCACAGCTGAGTTGGAGCATATATTGAAACCTATGTCTCATCTTGTTTGTGTTGAGACCCAGTTCTCAGCAGCTTTGCAAATGGAGAGGCTGCCTTCAGAAACTGTAAGGGCTGCTCCCAAGCATTCACCTTTCAGCACTCAGAGCCTTAAGGCTCCTGTTCTTGGAGATGATGAATATGTCTTGGACTCTAAATCACTCTGTAAACTGCAGAGCTGGTGAAAACACTGTCAGTGATATTTCAGATTGGCTGGATAGATAAGTGCTCAATATTTGGCAGCAATGAGGTAAAAGCATAGACCTGTCTAGAATCACTTTTCTCTGTGCCCCAACAGGAACACCAGACTGCAAGTTCAGTGCTCTGTATCCTTAGAGACACTGTGTTGCCTCCTTCTTGCTTCTTCCTAATTTAAATAGCACTGGATCTCTGCCAGTTCCTTCTGGGAACAGCAGAAGATCCGAGGAAAAGCTACAAACCCCTCATATTCCTCCTCCACCACCTCCTCTTCCTCTTCACGTAACTCCTACTTCTCACACACAATCATCCCTAAGCATATTCTAGATTCTTCTTCCCTGTGGTCATCTTCCAGTGAACAATATGAAATTTTGTTATTGCTGTGTGCCTTCAAGTAATTTCTGACTTATGGCAACCCTAAAGCAAACTTATCATCGGGTTTTCTTGGAAGGATTTGTTCAGAAGGGGTTGCCTTCCTCTGAGCATGCATGCCAAAACAAACAAACAAACAAACCAAAACTTTTTTCTTCTTTTGAACAAAATGATGCGCTGTTTTTTCAAAGAAAACTTTTAAAATGTTTTTTCACATTCTGAGACTATTAATGAAAAATGTATTTGTGTAGCAAAGTGCTTTTACTGCAAAATACACTGTTCCCTGGTTGGTTTGATTTTCAATGGATGAGATCTTACATTAGGAAACATATGACTAAGTTCTGACATAGCAAACTACAAAATATCTCCACCCAAGACTCAGCCTCCTCATGTACCTCCTTCTGTGGGCATACAGTGGCTGGTGGAAAGTGGTGGGTGGGAGTGACCTGTGAATGTTGGGTTAATAATAATAATAATAATAATTATTATTATTATTATTTCTAGCCCGCTCCCCTGTGGAACACAATTGGAGTGAGGTACAACAAGATTAAAACATACAAATTAAATAATTAAACAACCCATTAACACACACCCACCCCTAAAAAATAAATTACATTAACAATGATTAAAACCAACAGCAAGATTAAAAAACATATACATCCTCGACATAGTTCTTAAACAAGGAAAGGGATGGCAATCAAGCAAGGAGTCAGATCTGATTAATAGATCCAGTTTTGGAGCCGGAATCTAAGAAGTTTCAGGAAAGGCCTGCCGGAAGAGATGCATCTTTAGAGCTTTTTTAAAGCAATCAAGAGATGCTATAACACACATCTCATCTGGCAGGCCATTCCAAAGTTTGGGAGAGGTAGCAGAAAAAGTCCTCTGGGAGGTCTGCGACAGCCTAGTTTTCACAGGCTGCAGCAGGTTCCTCCCAGAGGATCGAAGTGTGTGTGTGTGTGTGTGTGTGGGTTTCATACAGGGAGAGGCGGTCCCTGAGATAAGATGGACCCAAGCCATGTAGGGCTTTAAAGGTTAAAACCAACACCTTGTACTGTGCCTGGAAATTGATCGGCAGCCAGTGGAGAGCCTTGAGCACAGGTGTTATGTGCTCTCTCCTAGATGTTCTGGTTACAAGCCTGGCTGCCATATTTTGGACCAGTTGGAGTTTCCGGGTTAAGCACAAGGGTAGCCCTTGTGGTTATGTGCCTATAGCCAGATGCAGAATGAAGATGTAAGCTCCTGAGATGCCAAGAAGACCCCTTGGAAGGAGGTTATCGCTTAACAACTGCATTCTCCATACAGGTAAATTGAAACTACCAAACAATAAGATCAAATCTTTGCACACTTGATCTCAAAGACTTGAGTTTATTGCACAGGCCCTGGAATGGGCCTGCTGCATTCTGATAGGGAGCATGATGGGAACGGGAGGCAGCATAGAATGCATCTTACCGCACAGGAGAATGCTACTACCGCTGCCAAAAGTTCCCATCGCGTTCCACATCTGTCCCAGAGAGGCCGATTTTCAGGAACACTTCTGAAGCATTCCTGAAAATCAGCCCATCTGGAACGTGATGGGAACTTCTGGTGGCAGCATTCTCCTGTGCAGTAAGATGAGTTCTGTGCTGGCTCCTGTTCCCATCACACTCCCTTTCAGAAAGCAACAGGCCCGTTCTAAGGTCCTGTGCAATAAACTTATAAGACTTAATTGGGAACCCTTCCAAGGATTCATTAATTTTATATATTGTGCCCTTTTGAGGGAAATTCACAATGTAAGCTATTAACTACAGCAGCTAAACCACAAAATAATAATTAAAAGGCAGGATTAAAAACAACCCGGTAAAGATAAAGGCCTAAATACCTTAAAGGCACCAGATTCCTTCTGAGCCAGTCTGGTGTAGTGGTTTGAGTGCTGGACTATGAGGATTAGAATCCCTGGTCAACCATGTAAACCCACTGGCTGACCTTGGACAAATCACTCTCTCTCACCCTATCAGGAAAACAAAGGCATCCCACGATGCTGATCTCACCTATCATTTCTTCACTTTTTCCTCTGTCAGGCCAAGAAAACATTAAGTGTACTCTTGGTTTTCCTTTTCCACACCATCTGGTTTTATTTTCTTATTTTTTTCTTTGCTGAAATGGGAGTATAATAAGGAAACTGGGAAGATGGAGTGGTGTTGAGGATGTGTGTCTTTCTTCACAACCACAAAGCACACAATCTCCTAGACAGGTAGTGGCTTCTACACTGAGATCGTAGTCAAGATCTCACAATGATTAACAAGCAATAATCATTGGGGCAAAGCAACAATTTCCCTTTTCAAGGCTGCCACTGACTAAGCAAAACAGCTGTGCCCACTGGAATGAAATATATTGAGAACAGTATAATGAAAGGATGGAAGAGACCTTTTCATGGGTACTAGGAGGGTGAACAGTGCTGACCTGAGTGCATAACATTTTTGTCCTTTGGTGTGCATGTGAGGCAGACAGTAAGAGGTTATCTTTCTTCCTCCTGATGGCAAACAGAATCCCCCAGCCCACAGAAACAAATTCTCCTCTGCAAAAGATCTGATACAGACCTTGGCAAATTTAGTTCATTTGGACAATAATTCCCAGAATCCCCAACACAACATGACTGGTAGTAAATATACCAAGCTCTGTTGGAGAGCCACTAGTCAGTTAAAAAGCATTCTTTCTTGGGGGACAGCAAAAGAAAGGACAAATTGGACTTGGCTTCTGAAAACAATTTTGCAACAAAGGAAAACAGATTTTAATCCATGAAACTCAAATTGTAATTAGAGTTGTTATATATTTATCTGTAACATGCTGGATTAATTTCTCAGAGAATGACAGGTTATAATTGTTTAAATAAATAATGCAGAAAAGAGGAAGAAATACCCAATTGCACTAATTTAAATGTCATTTTTACACATACCTTAGGTTTACAAGTTTTCATCTTACCTTCTGACTTATAGTCAAGGATAAGTGGGAAAGGAAATGTTAATAATGGTCATGGGAAAGAAAAGCAGCCAATGAGACTCACTACTGTCATTTTTTAGAGGGACAGAAAATGGAATATTTTACTGACACTGTCTTAAAAATTTGAAAACATCTCCAGAAACCTAAAAGCTTGTGTTTTAAAATAAGTAACTGCAATAACTTGCCTTTTCTTAGCTATGAGCAAGTCTGATAAGCCCAGGTATATGGATGTGTGTGTATGTGCCTTCAAGTAGCCTGTCAATATATGGCGAATCCATGAATTTCACAGGGTTTTCTTAGACAAGGAATATTCAGAGTCTGATAACCTGATAAACCTAGGTTTTGTCAGTTCTTACTCTGAAATATAGCCTACAGCACTTGGTATTCATTGGCAGTCTCCCATCCAAGCACTAACCAGGGTTGACCCTGTTTAGCTTCCAAAATCAGATGCGATCTGATGCCTTCAGGATATTTAGGCCCAGGTAGAACATTAAAAGTACCAAATTTAGCATAACATTGTGTCTTATCCAAGTACAGCAGCAAAATCAGATATTGCTGCTCTGGTGGTCTCTCTTCAAGTCCTTGCACAACACAAGCATGTAACACTGCACTATTCTGGGAGGAAGAAGCACTACCTCTACCTGTCTTCTCCAGCATCTTTATGGTAGTTTGATTTACTGGAGTGAGAGAGACCAAAGCAAAGCTGTGCCAGTCACCACTGAAAATAAGTGAGATGATACTGGAATCTTGTGGAGCAAGCATGGTCAGTTTCAGGAGAGCATTATAGTGGTCGTGGCAGAAAAACTGGCTGTATTTCTATAGTTTAAGCCAATTGGAGTGTGTGTGGCATAGTGGTTTGAGCATTGGACTATGACTCTGGAGATCAGGGTTTGCATCCCAGGTTAGCTATGGAAACCCCACATGGTGTAGTGTGCAGCTGTAAATCAGAAATGACTTGAAGGCATACACCAACCAGCAGCAGCAACATACCACCACCACAATTAAACACCCAGTTCACAACTTAACTCTCCACTGTTTATAAATAATGTGTATATATATATATTTGAAATGAGGATCTTGTGGCTCTAATCATGTTGGCACACTGAACAAGTGGCTGATTTTTTCAGAGTCGTAGTAGTAGGGAAAGGAGACAAAATCAGCCAGCTCCAAGTAGCTTGTATCACCAATGTCTTGCTTCCTGTTCCCAGGGTCCTTTTGTTCCTACTGCCACTGTTTACACCAGCATAGTTATAGTGTAGTGGTTTGAGCATTGGACTACAACTCTGGAGACCAGTGTCCCAGAGGTCCCATGGAAACTCACTGGGTGATCTTGGGTAAGTAACACTCTCTCAGTCTCAGAGGAAGGCAAAGGCAAACCCCTTTTGACCAAATCCTCCCAAGAAAAACCCATGATAGATTCACCTTAGGGTTGCCATAAGTCAGAAATTTCTGATTTATGGGACACAACGGTGCAAGAAACTTAGCATGCCACAACCCTTGGTTTCACACAGACATATTTGAGATGTAAAGACTACAGAGAAAAAGTAATTAAGGGACACCTTTTCTTCCATGGCTAAGGAAATGATTTTATCTCCCCCCCCCCCCCAATTGGGGACAAAAACAACAGCAGAACATGCTAAAGAAAACTGCTGTGAAATATACTTCCATTTTCCCACATCATAACCTACAGTTCTTGTTTCATTCTTTACAAGGTTTAACTAATTCAAAATGCATATGGTGGTATGAATATTTTCTGTGTAAGACAATCAACAACATTAAAGAATAATAATACATGCATACCCAACGCTAACATGCCCTGTGCAAAATACTCCAAACAGAATGCCTCTAGTCACTAATATTTTGACAACATGAGATTGATTCAATCCAAGCAATATTTTGTTTGGTTGGCTGTAAAAATTGTCATTCCGTTTTTCAGCTTTTATTCCCTCTCCTGCTTGTTAATGAGAAAACCTGAGATACATGAGCTTGGGTACCTTTAAGACAGAACAGTTGGCATGTCCTTTCCTCTTTAGTATTCCCAATAATATTCTAAATTTTGCTTGTACAAAACAAGGCATTTAATTTATACTGTTGAAACCGTGATCCTACATATGCTAACCCAGGAATAAGCTACATTAAACAGCTTATTCCTGAGTGGGCTGGTTCTAGATTAGATCATGCATTGAAAAGACCCACTGAAATTATGGTGGGCCCTTGGTATCCACTGTAGTTTGGTTCCAGGGCCCCTCATGGATAGCAAAATATGTGGATACTCAAGTCCATTAAATACAGTGGCAGAATAAAATGGCGTCCCTTATATAAAATGGCAAAATTGAAGATTTGCTTTTTGGAATATATATATTGTTTTTCAATATTTTCAAGTTGTGAATGCTAGAATCTGTGGATAAAAAAATCTCAGGATATGAAGGGCTTACTGTATGGGATTTTTAAGTATTGCAAACAGTCAACTCTAGATCCAGCCCTGTGTGTTTTGTGAGTTAACGTGCATACATGTCTACAATACAAGCCACAGGAAAAGAGATGTACGCCCATTCAATTCATACTTCTAAAGCCTTGCTGATCACTGTTTGCTTTTTACAGCTGGATAAAACCCAAGTCATCAATATATCTAAAATGTACATGCAAGAAATTCGGGTGGGTGGATGGGGGGGGGGGGAGAAGCCAGAGAGCAGACCATACTATTTCAGCCCACAGACCAAAGGTTTGACATCACATGTTTTGATCTGCCTGTCAAGGGCTTCTGGAGTTCTCCCACTCACTTTTTTTTTTTTTTTTTTGCATTAGTGCATTGCTCAGAGACCATCCTCCTGCCTGCACTTAGCAACCATTAAATGTTAGCACAAGTCAAATGCTGACATGGATAGGAAAACAGAACTGTCAGTACTGGATCATCAAGACATATATACCACATGATAAACAATGCAGGGCAGCAACAGTATGCATGCGTGCGTGTACACGTGTGTGCATAGGAGAACAAACCATATACTAAAGCATTCTTCCTGGAGCTGGCACAGCAAAAAATAAATAAATAAATAAAAATTAGCCATATCAAGATGTTGGTTTCTTTTGCATTACACAATTATAGCACTTTCTGGACAGATAAGGAAGAACATAGGAAGAAAACCAATTCATTTGAGATGTGGTAGTGTAGAAGACTGCTGAGGATCTTGGGGACAGCCAAAAGACAAACAAATTGGTCTTTGAACAGATCAAGCCAGAAATCTCCCTGGAAGCCAAGATGACAAAACTTAGTCTGTCATACTTTGGACACATCATGAGAAGTCATGACTCACTGGAAAAAAACCACAATAATGCTGGGAAAGGTGGAGGGAAGTATTAAGAGTCACCATGGGTCGAGACTGACTCGAAGATGGTTAACAACAACAACAACAACATACTACTTTAACTGCCACTGCTCCATCCTATAGAATCCTGTGATTTGTAGTTTGGCACTGTGTCCCTCTAGCAGAGAATACTAAATATCCCAGAAACTACAAATTCTAGGATGCTACATGATGGAGCCATAGCAGTTAAAATGGTATTAAAATGCTATAACTGTATAATGTCAAAGAGATCTTGAAGTAAAGCCTTAAATTAAATAATAATAATAATAAATGTTTTTATATAAAGTTCTTACTACTCCAAATATGAGTGCGTGCCTGTGTGTGTGTGTGTGTCTGTGTCTGTGTATGTGTGCACATACACACACAGTCTGAACATGAGCTGCTTTCAATATTAACATTGCCCTGCTCTGAAAATGCATAAAGAGAAATACTATCTTTACTCTGGCATTTTAGAAGTCATTTGGCAAACTGAATTATACTAGAGAACCCAGTGACACAATCTTTGTCACTAAATCAGAGTATGGTAAATCAGAAATCTTTAAGCTTTGGATAGTCTTGGTAGCTGGTCAAGGCCTGACTCTGGCCCAGGTTAGTGTCTTCCCTATCATCCCCATCTCCCAAGAGACTCTGAACAGTCCCTCAGAGACACTAAATCACCCACAAGACACCTTGTAGCTTCCAGAGTGCTCCCAATGCCCATGGCTGCACCAGAAGGGGCATTGGCTCTTTCTAAATCTACAGAGATGGGTACAGATCCTCACTATTTTTTTAATGTAGTGCTGGCAAGCACAACTATGTATCCCTGGCCTAAATTTAGCTCATATAGGATAATTCTGTTGAGGGATCAGGGCTGATGTCAGAGGTGGGAATTGCTGTGTACTTGCTAAGTCTAGTGCTTCTATTTTCAGCCCTGGAGGTCTCCTTGCTCTGCTCTTCCCAAATCTTGCCATTACTACTTATTCACAAGCCCCTTGCAAGCAATGACAGTACTGCGGAGAAAGAACAGCATTCCTCACTTGCCTGGTGCTCTCTTTCTGTGTGGTGTTATACAGATTATGTCCAGAGGGAGAGCACAAGTGGTGAATGAAAAGTGATGACAGGAGGAATGGGGTGGGCCCACTCAAATACAGTCCCACTGAGTGCACCTTGCTAAAGCTTTTCAGAATTTAGAGTTGCACAGTGACAGAACAAAAGGAGCTCTTATTGTCAGGAGTGGCTGCTACAGTTAAGAAAATTAATTCAGTTTACAGGTTAGAATTTTAATGGATTCTAAGCTCTAATCACCCAACTCCTGCAAATAATTATTACTGGAATCTGGTCATAAAATATGGGGCAGTGAAAATATTAAAGGATTAACATGAAAATGTTAAATTGTTGAAGGCAATTAATTCATCATGTTAAATATAATAAATTGGATATAGTAATCATTAGTAAAAACTGTTTATATTAAAATCCTATTTTATATTTTTTTTAGAAAAATGGCAAAATCACTCCAAATTAAACCTCATAGTAGCAAATTAAAACAACATGAAACAGTAACTTATTGAAATATCTAGCATCATTGGCATTTAACAATAAATTTTAAATTTGTTGTTGGCAATTTAAAGCAACAAACTGATTTTTAATTAATTGTTTGATTGACAATACATGATCATTAAAAAACAAAACAAAACAAAAATCAAACAATAAAAATATTTTAAATTCCACATAACATAGGCCATGACTTCCATTTAGTGAACATTTTTTATTCCACCTTCAAATGTACTAGACACCGAAAGTGGTGTACAGTAGAAAAAAGGCACAGAAATGTCTGAAAATACTTTTAAAAACATAATGCAATTATATCTGCAGATAATAGCTTAATAACCAGTGGGAAACCTCAAAGGAAAACCCAGCCAAAAGAAAACCTTACTCAAATTTGCCATGCATAAAGAATACACAGTCAGAAAGACACAAATATTTCATGAATGCTGCAAAGCTCTCAATAACGTCTCCACTATTCACTACTTGTCTGACCCTTGTAGATTAGAAGACACCTGTCTTCAGCCATTCACTGGTCACACTTCGCTGCATATTGTTCCACCATGACAGCTGGGAAACGCCATGTCAAACTGATTCACAAAGTACCTTCACAAATGTAACTCCTCAACTGTTCAGACCAATGAATCCTTCTAACATATATAAAATTTCATAGAGATTGATTCTCATCAGCTACTGACTCACAAATTGTCTCGTAATATACTTCTACTTTTAAAATTTGTTTCATCACATGCTCTTTACTCAGCAGCCTGCAAATTCGGCATAAACATTAGTAATAGATGTGACAATCTCAGCTATGACTCTGCCTTTTGTATATATGTTGTTGCTGTGTGCCTTCAAGTCATTTCTGACTTATGTCAACCCTAAGGTGAACTTATTATGGGGTTTTCTTGGCAAGATTTGTTCAGAGGATGTTTGCAATTGCTATCCCCTGAGTCTGAGAGCATGTGACTTACCCAGTGGGTTTCATGGTTGAGTGGGGACTCAAACCTTGGCTTCCAGAGTAATTGTTCAACACTCAAACCACTACACCACTCTGGCTCACATATAGTCCTTTCTAGATCAGCAGTCAAGTCAAACATTGTAAAAGTGAGGAGTCATCTATTGTTTAACCGGCTGCATCTGTTGTAGGAAGAATTGGAGACCTAAACCCTATAGGGACTGTCAGGATCAACATATCTTCATATTCATTCAGAATCGAGAACTTACATGTTTTATCTTTCCTGGAAGGAACCTCTGCACCAAGGTCTTCTGCAGACAGAACTAAGCTATGTGTCTTTTTTCAAACCCCGTTTAACTACTGCAGCTTTCCCGTAGTCATTCAACGACTGGTGGAGAGTGAAGGAAGGAATCAGAGAAGCATCTGGCTAGGGTATGTTTGCATTTCCAAAGGCAGACCAATTATATCCAATTGTCTCAGCAGACGATGTAATCATTCTGTATGACGATGTAATCATTCTGCATCTGGCTATGGGAACAAAGCCAAATACTTCTCCAGTCTCCCACCTTCAACTGCCACTGGATGGCTGTGTGGGTGCTACTACGTTGGCTAAATAGTGAATTCAGGGGAAGTTGGTCAGTAGAAGGGGATGAAGAGAATAACAATAACAAAAACAATAGCAACAACAGCAAAAGACATGCATGGGCCTAGTATGGATGTATGCTTCTGTACATCACTAACTGGATGTTGGTCATTCATTGGGAATGAGAGTAAGGAGCAAAATCAACATGGATATCCATTAGAACAAGAAGGCTTATGTCACAGTTCATAACTCAAACAGGTTCCTATTCTTTTCCTGGTAGCAAAAGTCCTGAAGAAAAGGATTGTTCAAAACTGTCAACAAGGATAGGTGGCACTTTTGACACTTGCTAAAATTATCTGCATCCAAGGAAATTAGCATACTACCCATGACTAAAATTAAAAGTCTCCAGAATGAAAGACAGAGAGCAGCTTAATTTGTAATCCCTTATTTCTATGATTTCAGATTAGTGACTCATAAAACAAGGTGGACAACTTCAGCAGGCCAAATATTGGGAGCAAACTATGAAACCTGGTTTATAGCAAACCATTTCTGTTTATTTTAAAGGTAGTTGGTCTGTCATAAGGCTTCCTGCCAAATTTTGACAGTGCAGTGGAGGGGCAATGCAAGAGGATGGGGGGCAGGGGAAAACTGGCCGTGGGACCTATTGAAGTTTTCACTTCTGTCTTAAGAATCTTCTGCTTAATGGCAGTTAGTGGTTTGCATCAAAATTTGGTGCACAATTTGGAGGGGGACACAAAACCAGGTTTAAGGAATTATATGGATGTGGTAAGCCAGGAATTTAAATACAGTAGGCCACCATACTATTGTTGAGTGTAAATATGTCAGTGGAAGCTGGGAAGGCAACAGTGCAGAGGCAGAGGAAACATAGTTATGGGCACTGAGATGATGCTAGGGGGATGGCAAGGAAAGCCATCTCTTACAGAAGAGTGAACTATCCAGCCAGCTCCCAAGATGTTTGAGATCTGGTAGGGCAGCTTCCTCTCCTGGCAGAGATGGCTCTCATTCCTTCCCCCTGCTGCCACTATGCAACACTTAAGAGAGTGCTTACAGCAGTGTGACAGAAACATGTCATTAAGAGGATCCTAGCTTTATATAACCTTATTTGTAAACAAATAGTGAAAGCACAGCAATGGTAGAACTTCAAGTTATGCTTTTTCTGAAAAGTCAGTAACAGACACAATGTAACACCTATGGCAAATGTTTGCATGACAACTTCTCATTGTATACTATACAATGGTAACTTTGGTGACAGAAATAGAACTTTGGGATGCAGGACAGAGTAACTACTACCCTCTTTCCCTCCCTCCCTTTATTTATACCTTGCATCTTCCCCAAACTGGGAGTCAAAGTGGTTTATAAAACAGGGAAAAATTATAAATAAAAGCACATATGGTTACAAACATACAAGAAACTGTGATTAAAATAGTATATTATCAACAAAATTGAAACTTTTAAAAATCAATTTAAAGTAAAATATAAAAACAGTAGAGCACCCTAAAAAGCCAATTTCTTGTTAAACAATCATTCAAAAAACATGTTGGAATAAAAAAGTCTTCACCTGCCAACAATAGTACATCAAAGAGGAACTTAGCACTGCCTCTCTAGAAAAAGTGGTCAACAGTTTGGGAGTACACACATAAAAATCCCTCTCCCACATGCTGCAGTTTCTACATAGTTTCCAAGAGCAGCCCCCATAGAGCTCATTACAATAATCTAAACAGAATGTAACTAAGGGGTGAAACAGACAGCCCTGATGAGGTGGCCTGGAGCCACCTTGTTTAGGCTTCATTGGGGCCGTGGCAAACAGACCTGCAGCCCCAATCCAGCCAGTTTTTGCCCCAAACAGGAGTGGAAAAAATTCGCTCCTATTTGGGGTAGAAAAAAGCCACACCTTTGCCTCTGGAGCCAGCTTTTCTGGGCAACTTGGGGGTGTGGCACGTGTAAACGCCATGCCCCCAAGCTGGCTTGAAGCCGACTAAAGCAGCCGGTCTGTTTCGGCCCTAAGATATGAGTCACCATGTCCAAACCAGACATCTCTAGGGATGGACACAGTTGATTCACTAGTTTTAATTGTGCAAGTGCTCTTCAGTCACCACTGAAACCTGAGCATCCAGGTTCAAGTCTTAATCCAGCAGTATACTCAAACTGCAAATCTTTGTCTTCTGGGAGAATGCAGCCCTATCCAGTACAGGCTGAATTCCTTTTTCCTGATATGCCTTTTGACTGACCAGGAGCGCCTCTGTCTTGTCTGGATTAAGCTTCATTTTGTTTGTCCTCATCCAGATTGTTACTGTCAAAAGCCACCTACTGTGACAGATTGGTGTTTATGCATTCTTGACAGGAGTTAAATAGTGCCAGCCACGTATGTATGTGTATATGTGAGTGTGTGTGCACATACTTGTCTTCAAGTATCCTGTTGACTTATGGTGACCCTATGAATTTCAAAGGGTTCTCTTAGACAAGAAATACTCAGAGGTGGGGTTACCAGTTCCATCCTTTGAAATAAAGCCTACAGCACCTGGTAAAAGTTATAATTTTGTTGACAAATGCAATACTTTTTCCAAACAATAGTTTACTTATGAAGTTGCTACAGCATGGGATTGTATGTCTTGCAAAGGTAATCTTAAAAGTTACCCTGACCCCAGGTTCACTACAAAAAACAAACATTAATACAAAGAAGTGCTGGACAACATACAAGGTGGACTTTAATTTATTCTGGTGGATTTTCAGACAATAAACATAAAAATAACAATAAAAAGTAATTTTTCTAAGTGCAGCTGCATGGTACAAACTACGTGGTTTTGTCAGTTTCTTGGCTATCAAATAGTCTAAAATATTTTGCTCCCCATCTGAAAGGCCTATGAGAAGATGGCATTTATGTAAGCTACAAGAAACACCACACAGAGACAAAAACACTTTGCTGTAGACACAATAGCTCCTCTGAAACCCAAATCTGTTAGTAATTAGAGCACCAACTGTCCCTAGACACAGTTTTTCTCCTATCCCCTAAGTAACTTACAACAGTGTGAAGAGAAATGGAATGGAACTGTCAGTTTTGATCTTGATAAGGTGGCAAAATACACAGAGATAGCTGGACATCAGGGAAGAATGCAAATTGGTTTGGCTTTTCCAACATCACAGAGGACTCCCAAAGGAGGAGGAGGAGGAGGAGGAGGAGGAGGCAGCTTGGGATAAACAAGCCCATCTTTCATATGTCGCCAAAAAAGAGGTAGAAACTGAGGGCTCACAACGCTAGGGTGGGGAAACTGTTTTAGCCCAAGGGTTGAATTCATTTTCAAAGACATTTTTAGGTCTGCATGCCATTGGTGGGCAGGATCCCCACCCCCCAGTAGAACCAAAAATATCAGCATATTTTATTTGAAAGCTCTTACTGACAATAATTGTCATAGAAGAGGAACTCCAACATTTTAGAACAGGAGAAGAAGACAGACAAAAGCCAGAAAACCATCAAATAGTAGTGTAATGGCGAAGGAGCATGGCTATCCAGGAGATCAGAGGTCTAGGTGGAGACCTCAGGAAGGCCTGAGGTTCTTTACCTCTATCTGTAGTTCTGAAATGAAATGAGTGATAGGCTGCCAAAACATAGGGACAACCCCCTATGATGTTATGGGGGCAAGTCCTGGCGATGTTACAAGAGTGAGGTTACAAGGGATGGCCCTTGGTGATGTCATTAAACATGATGCATTGAGCATCAACCACAGTTGTACAGAGTAAGCCATTAAAACAAGCAACACAGCATGCAGCCTTTTCAAGGTAATGCTCTTTCTCCTGCTTGCCCAGAGGACCAGAGAACAAGGGCCAGTTAGGATCTGAGAGCTTGGAATCCTAATTATCAATGACATCAAGGAAATAACTTCAAAATATTACTGCAAAACCCTCTGCTGAGCACATTTACCAGCAGGAACTGCTGCAACAACACATACAGAAGTTCTTGAAAAATTCTACCACAGTGAACGATCAAAGAATGGGATATACACAAAGAAGACACTGGTAGGAAAGAAAGAAAGAAAGAAAGAAAGAAAGAAAGAAAGAAGTTACACGGCAGAAAGCCAAAAAACCTTGGCACTTTGGCATGTGACTGTTCTTAACCCTCACCAAGTGTTCAGCTCCTAAGTAGTCAGGAGAAATGCTACAGAAATGAATATAGGGCTGAATCTGCACTGGAGAAATAATGCAGTTTTCATTGCTTTAACTATCATGACTTAACGCTGTGGAATCAAGGGATTTGTAATTTGTTGTAGCACCAGAGTTCTCCGACAGTGAAGGATAAATATCTAATAAAACTACAAATCCAGAATTCCATAGCATTCAGCTATGGCAATTAAAGTGGTTTCAAGCTGAATTAGTGCAGATTCAGCTTAAGTTGCACATTTGCACTGCTTGATGTGCAGTACAATCCTGTATGTATCTAATCAGAAGGAAACCCCAGTGTGTTCAATTGAACTTGCTTACAGCTAAGTGTGAATTATATTTTCTACCAATAAACACAGAAAACAAGTTAAGATGTGGCCTTCACATATGAAAGGGTTTTTAAAAGAAATGCTATCATATTTTACTAGTATTACTGCCCTGAGATTTTTATAATCTATTTTAGTTGGTCTTGTATTGTTTCCATCAATATGGATGCCAACCTCCTTACAAAACATATCAGACAAAAGGCGCATACACTATTTTTAAAAACTTGTATTGGTCAATAGCATTTTATAGGCTTCAATTCAGATAGAAAGTTGTGCAGAATAGAACTTAGAATCATATTCCTCTCAGAAAAAAGAAGTTATTTCAGGAAACTTAATGAAACTGTGCTGAGTCTCAAAATACAGAAAGATTTTGCTGTTCTGCACTGAAAGGCCTCAACATATGACCAGGAAATGTTTCCAGTATTGGTCGTTTTGTAAAATTAGTACTCAGATTCTGTGGGATCCTATATATAACTTTGACAAACAGCTTGCACAATCATTTTGTGGTTAATCATAGTTGTTTGCACTCCACCCATCAGAGAAATACTTATTGAAATATGTGCACCAGAAGTTAAATGAACAAAGAAAAACAGACCACATAATAAAGTATGCTCTCAAAACCATCAACTGATGAGGGCAGTGGAGGGGGAGAGATACAAGTCATAGCATGATCAGGTATTGGTAAAAACATGTGGGGAGTAATTACAGTGTCTCCATTCATAATGCCATGTAGTTACAAACTTAGTCAGGGCTTTTACTTAAGGACTTTTTAAAAGGAAAGTTTATAGCTCAGCTCTAAAATTAAAATTAGCTTCCTATGAAATTTGACAAAGGAGGCACAAGATTACTTAGTGATATATCCAGTTTTCTTTAAATGCAATTATTTTAAAGAGTGGAGAAATACTTCATCCTCTCTGTCTGTCCAATAGTGGGTGCTTTTTCTTGTCCATTCACTGTCTAGAGTTGCTCTAATTCCCAGAGAAGACAATAAATCACAATCTTCATCAGGTCTGAGAGGCCAAACTGGATATTTAATGGGGTTCTAAGAATATCACAATAATATCATTCTCACTTTGGATAGAGCTCCCCAAAAGACTGGAGAATATAGTCAGTTTGTAGGCCTCATCACTTCCAGGTGAACATGCTTAACCCAAAATGTTGCATTATATAGAACGTATCTCTTGCTTTCTCAAGATTTTTGTTAGGCAAGCCATAGAGAAGGTTAAAGTATCCATACAGAGATATAACCATGAGGAAAATTTGGATAGGAAAATAGATGCTGAAAAACAATTCTGGAAATGCATTTGGATAACTATATACAGTAACTATATAACGTAGTCAGTCCTCCACATTTGCCAAGGGAAAAAGTGGAAAAACTACAAATATCTTTAGCTCCTCCCCCCCCCTGCAAAAAAACACAAAAACCCCTGACTCAGTTTATATTGCTCTCTCTATCAGATAAGGACCCCTTTCCTTCTGCTGCAGGGCATGTCATAACTTGCAGTCCAAGATGTGACTTGAGAGGAAGAAGAGGTTGTGGTGGGATGACCAACATGAGGTGAAGTTCCAAGGGTGTAAGGGGAAGCAGAGATCATTGTTATTGTTGTTGCGTGACTTGAAATCATTTGTTTTGGGTTGTTTTTTTTTTTTTTGCCATTCTCATCCTCTGAGGCTGAAAGAGTGTGGCTTGCCCAATTTCACTCAGTGGGTTTACATGGCCAAGCCAGAATTTGAACCTTGATATCCAGAATTGCCACCCAATGCTCAAACCACTATGCCACGCTGGCTCAAAGCAGTGTTACTTGGAGTTATTTTATGCACATATGACTTACTACTGTGTTTCCCCGAAAATAAGACAGGGTCTTATATTATTTTTTGCTCCCAAAGATGCACTAGGACTTATTTTCAGGGGATGTCTTATTTTTTTCATGTAGAAGAAGTCACATTTATTGTTGAACAAAAAAAAAAACCCCATTTATTATATATTGTATATATGTTTGTATATAAAAACTTTGCTAGGTCTTACTTTTGGGGGAGGCCTTATATGTAGCAATTCAGCAAAACCTCTACTAGGTCTTATTTTCTGAGGATGTCTTATTTTCGGGGAAATAGGGTAATTATTCAATTTTCTTTACATTTACGCACCATCTGCAATTTTCCGCACTAGGCGACACAATTAAAAATAAATGAATCACCATTTAATTATTGATGACAAACACACAAATAATCAAATCTGCTAAAGTAAAACCTGCAGAAGTTGAGGCTGAACTTTATTTTGTGTAGTTCTGATTTTCATGGTGATGCAAAGTATCTTGTGAATTTTGAGCTAATCAGTCACTAAGCAAAACAGTTAATTCATTCATAACTTCTGGTGTTCACAACTATTCTCTGCCACACCATTCATTCCTTAGGTCATAGTTCCTGCCACTAACCGAATTCCTGAACTGACCTTGGATGCTCCTACTCTAGGATTTAACACAGCCTCTTATGTGACCCAGGTTTTGTTGCTGTTCAAGTCTGAAAAGCTGAAAACAGAGCAACAAGGAATATTATAGTAACTGACCATCTGCACCTGGGTTTCTGTATATAAGATTGTTCTATGAAGAGATAATCCTAGAAACAACTAGTGTCTATTTTGCAGCTTTTTATACCTTACATTTCAATATTATGCATGATAGAAGAATTTATAATATCCTTTTTGTGCTACAATGACTTGAAGGCCTAAAAAGCTATTCCTCATCTGACATGGATATCTTTATGTAGGCCAGGGAGCTTAATTTGTCAGTCTTTTCCTCCTCAATTACTCTAGAAAGTTCTGGCTGACCTCCACATTCAGCAGTGCATGCTGCCAAACCAAAATGAGAGCTTGCAGCATTCAGACATATTATCTGTCAGTCTACAGCTGAAAAAACTTTGGTGAGGGAGGGTGGAAGGTCTGAAGTTTCTGTTTGATAGAATGTTGTCTAAAAACTAGTAATATTAACTTCTTTGGAGCTTCTGGGTTTGTTGGAACTTCTTTTGATCAGCACTTCAGAAAATCAGTGACATGATGAAATCATAAGCCAATATGGAAAATCAATTTAAAAGGCAGATTATCACTCACTTAAAATACACATGCAGACACACACACACACATTAAACCCCTGTATTTCCTACATCCATGGAGAACCAGCTATACAAACAGTTATAGTCATGGTCAGAGTCAGAGTACATGTGAAGTTCTTACATTCAATTTTGGGTGAGACTTGACTCCTAATGTACACAATATAAAGAATAACAGGAATAGTATAAAGAAGATTAACAGGAATTGTTACAGCAGTTATTACAGTTTCTCACTTTTGTGTATTGCTCCTTTACATTTTATCTGATATCATTTTGTTTCCTTTTCTGCAAGAAAGGCCTGTATCATGCTGCAGAGTGATTCAATCCCGTCTTTCATAGCTCTGCTTTATTCAGTTCCCTACTCTCACATAATTTTTTGACTACAAATGTCAGTTAGCATTTTGCAATTAGTGAGCACAGTCAGTTTTCATCCATCTCTTTCTGTTTTTCTCTTTTAGTGGAACATTAAAATGGCTGTTGTGTCAGTTCAGTGCTTTCAGTACCATCACTGGGCCTACCTGGGTGTCCCCGCCAACTACAACCAGATAAGCCTGGAGATGCTAGGCTACTTGCTGCCACTGGGGAAAACTGGGCCTCCAGAATACAAATTACTCAAAGATCCCAGAACATCATGTAGGCCCCTGATCTATCATGATGTATGGGGGACCTGGTTTTTGGAGATGAAGAAGTTTAAGTCCTTGCCATAGTCCATGGTTTGCCAACAATTCCATTGTTTAGATTTGCAATGCATTTTAATCTAATTTAATTGTTGCCCCGGAAAGCTATTAAAATATCACATCTCACCTTTCACATTATTTCCACCTTACAGATTACTCGCACCCTACCCTCAAGGAGTTCTACAGCTGTCTCAATAAGATATTTATAAGTAACAAAAGCTGTACTTTGATCAGCAGTTGCCTTAAGCAGGAGAGATGATGAAATTACAAACTTCTAAAGCTACATTTGACAAAGCGAACAAACAGGAATTTATCTGATCTCCTTTCACAAGAGATGCCTTTTTAAAATCCTGAATCTTTTCAACATGACAGGAGGCATTTGCTTTAATTTCCACTTGATGCTCAACTAAAAAATGAGCCAGCTCTCACGTAAGTCAAATAACAACACACCTACTGGTTTAAACTGCAATCCCCTAGTGTTTCTAAAAGTTGTGTAAATTACTTGGATAGTTAATGGTGTACAATGGGCACTAAGAATTGTGCAAAACCTCTCATATGTCTGTCCAGGGAGAAATTTCCTTGAAGGATTTGTACTGGGATGCAAAAGCTAGGCTCATTTTGAATAAATTATTTTCCAGAGTTTTACACTACTAGAAAACGATGGAGTACAGGTCAGAAAAGTTATTTTATTGGATTACAGCTTTTAGAATCCCCCAGCTGGCAAGCTCACTGGCACTCTACAGGCTGGGGCATTCTGGAAGTGTAGACCAACAAAGTAACTTATCCAAGCTATGAAAAAACTTTGCTCTGGCTCCAACATTCAGTGGTTAAGTGAGGGGAAAAAAGTTAATCTGATCCTATAGGACAACTACAGAATCCCCCCCCCCCCGGTTCAAATTTCAAATCAGCAATATTAGCACCCATCAAAGTTTAAAACAAACAATACAGAAAACTAAGAGAGCTTTCTAGTTGTGATATTTACAAATGCCAAGGGAAAAGTAGTGCATCCATTTCCATATCATCCAGAGTTTAGGATTCCCTGTGAAGAGAGAACTCAACATCAGAGAGCTTGTGGGTCATTTTTGAAATGTGTAAAATAATCCATAAAGTTGCAAAAGATCTTTAGCTTGTAAATAGCAAGTCCCCCTCCCCAATAAGAACAGATGCAAATCTCCTAAAGAGCAGTCTTTTCAAAAAGATCCACCTAAGTGAAATGAATTTTTCAAAGGCCTTTTTAAAAAACAAACAAACCTTTCTTTTATGAAGGCAAGAGGGTTGGATGCAAGCAGGTTTGACTCCCATTGCTTAAAATTTCATGGGGAATTATGAACCAAGAAAGGAACTGAAATGGAATACCATGATCACATGAAATGACTTTGTAGGACATCATGATACAAGCTTCAGTTCACTGGGAGCTTCCACTTGCAAGAGCCTGTCAATTCCAATGCCTGAAGTATAACGCTGTAGAGCAGCTCAGTGATCTATATAAACATTTTGGCTCATGCAAAGCATGTGGTTGCTCAAAGAACTGATACATTGAAAGCTGCCAAGAATTTGTCTGAAGAAAGAATTACATTAAATGGTTCAACAAACAGAAATTCGTCTCAGGTCTCTTTCTACTCTATCACATGGACTACACTTGATTTGTACAGAGCTCACATGATTTATTTCTTTTAATCCTCAGCAAATGCAACATCCCTTGTCAGTAAGCATTGACTTGAAGAGGTTATGAGGGGACAGAAAGCCTTTATGAACAAAGACAGTGTATACTGTGAAAGAACCAGAGGCTGGGAAAAAAACCTTACCTTTCCCAGCTTCTCTCTTCCCTGCAGCAAGTGGTTTTGAAGTGGGGGAAATACTGCTATCTGCTATGTTGACAGAGAAGATTTATTGTTAGCGTAAACAGGCTTCTTATAATCCAGTGCTCTTCAGATGCGTTTACTACAACCCCTATGATTTTGACTCAACATGTTTCCTGATGATGATAGAAGATGGAATCCAATATATCTGGAAGGTACCTTTTCTTCCCTCCAAGAATCTCACAGTACAGTAGTATACATAGTCTTTTACTTGTAGGAGATTACTATGTGTGACTTTTAAACCATGATTTAAAAAGCAGCTTTGGTGATATTATAGCACACCACTGCCTCCAACCTGTAGCTACAGCATTCCCCAACCATAAATAGGGTATCCTTTTTCACTCATAGGGGGACCCTGTCAATGAGCTCTAAATAGCACAAGTCCCCAGGGGCGAAACATCACTCCAAAGACAGTTGCATTAGCAGTTTGGTGTCAGTGTCTCTTCTACCCCCTCTGTTCTCCCTCTCTCTCTCACTATTCCCAAGCAGCCTGGTTGACTTTCCTTCCTTCCTTCCTTCCTTCCTTCCTTCCTTGCTTTATTCTTATTTTTTACTTACATTGCTGTAGCAAAGCTCCATAATTGTGTGAGTTAAAAGAAGAATAAAAATAAAACAAAAATACTAAAAAAAATTCATGTAATTCTAAAGATGTGTGATATTAGTGCTCTGAACATGGTATGTTTCCATTTTTATTTTGTTTTTCTAGTAATGGCGATTGCTGCGAGAATGAGGCTTATGTGGTAAAGCTCTCCGTCTCACTACAAACCTGTGAGAGAGGTTACATTGAAAGATTGGGATTCATTCAGTATCATTCATGCAACATCATGCTAAACAGGAATTTGAATCTGGACATCCCTGATTCTAGATTCTAGCCATGATATCACACTGGTTCTAAAGCAGAGGTTGGCATAGTGTGAGAGCCAATGAGGTGTAGCGGCTTGAGTGTTGGACTAGGACTCTGGGAAGTCATAGGTCAGATTTCCACTCATGCTGGCTAGGGCTGATGGAAGTTGTAGTCTGACTTTGCCCATTTTGATTTGAAGCTTTTGCTTTAAAGGTTGCCTCATATAACAAAAACCAAGTGCTACAATCCAGAATTTGGAAAATGACTTATTTGGGCTACAATTCCCATATTCCCCACACAACATGGCCACTAACTTTATCAAGCTGTGCTATCATTACTCTGTTGTTGTTTTTCAGCATCCACGAAGAAAGATCAGTCAGGATCTGGGGTCCACAAACTGGGCCTGTCCCCTCCAAATCAGGACAATCCAAAATTAATCTTCCGCCATCCCACTTTTTCAGGGCTTTTACAATGTCCCAGTTTCTGTCTACTTGAGCCAAAGCAGATGGCCTGAAAGGAACGACCTCTGGTTGCTCTGGCTGCATTCACTCAGGGACTGTGGCAACTGGACAGCCTGTTCCTGAAGTGGGCTGCCACTATGGTGCTGAACAGGCTGGTGGCAGGAGCAGATTAAATTTTGTTGGTGGCTTTGGGCTGGTTTAGGCAGTCTCAGAGCTACTTCCAGCTGCTTTGGGGGCATGCATCGTCTAAATATCACCCCCCCCCAAAAAAAACCAGACAGAAGCCACTCTATTTTGCCTCTCTGTTTTGGGCCCTCTTCCCACTCACTTCTGGGCTCTGACTCAGCTTACTTCAACTGCTGCCAACTAAGGGGCTTGACAGACAGACAGCTCTGTGCTGCCCCTTTTAGCCCTGCATCATTGCCAAAGCCACCAAATGGTGCAGCAACAATGTGCTCCCTCCCGGGAGCAAAAAGAAGCTACCTAAAGCAGCTTCCTGGAAGGGGCACAATTGGTGCACGCATAACCCCCCCTCCATTGCATCACTTCCTCACAGTACTGTTTGGGCGCTGTGCAATGCTTGTGCCATCATGGCACCGCCCGTGTGGAGGGTGACAAGCCATGATGGTGGCATCATTGCAGACTAGAGCTGCTGGGCATGTAAATGTAGCCTCTCCTAGGTTGTCTGTTCTTCATCATTAGTAATTTTTGCCATCTTGACTACACTCTGATGTTGCTTGGTCATCTGTGAAATATTACTGGATGTGTGTCACTGCTAACCAGTGGAGATCACATTGAGCTATATAAACCAACAAGATGACATGGTATATGTGGACATCCTAAATTTGTATATTAAAGGATATTTGAACCTAGAGAGATAAAGAAAATATCTACAGACAGGGTAGGGGATGTTAGACTCTCAGATATTATTGGAGCAAAGGTGAACTGTGCAGAACTCAATGTGATAAAGGATATGTGTTTGTAATTCCATGTGAAAAAGCTTCTAAATCATTGGGGAACCCAAATTCTTATAGAAGGCTTCCCTTTATATCAGGGTTGGGAATCATAAGGCACAGCAGTATTCAGCTAGCACATCCAATGGTGAAGAACACTGGGAAATACAGTCAAGCTACATCTGAAAGGCTACATGATTCTCAGTTCTACTTCATAGGCTACTCACTCAACTCATGGATGATGGTTATATGATATTGGAGTCAGGGGCTGTGCCCCTGTTCTCCTCATCCACACAATTATGCATAATTGAGCTTGAAGCTCAACATGTCTAAGACAGAGCTTCTCATCTTTCCACCTAAGCCCAGCCTTCAATACTCCTTTTCTGTTTCTGTTGATGGCACTTCTATTCAACCGGTTCAGCAAGCCCGCAGTCTTGGTTTCATCTTTGATTCCTCTCTGTCGTTTATTCCCCAGATTCAGGCCACCACCAAGACCTGTAGATTCTCTCTTCACAACATTGCTAAAATCCATCCATTCCTCTCAGCCTTCACTGCCAAGACTCTGGTCCATGCCCTGGTGGTATCACGACCAGATTATTGTAACCTTCTTCTGACAGGGCTTCCTCCCTCTCACCTCCATCCAATCTCTGTCCAGCTGCATGTATTATCACATCCGCTCGCCGCTTTGATCATGTTTCTCCTCTTTTATCCTCCCTTCACTGGCTCCCCTTCCCCTTCCGCATCCAGTACAAGCTTTTGTTATTGACTTTCAAAGCCCTCCACGAACTGGCCCCTCCCTACTTGTCTGAACTTCTTTCTCCTCACATTCCTTCTCATACCCTCCATTCTGGTAGTCAAGGTCTCCTGTCCCAGCCGAGGATTTCCACTGCCCTGTCCCGAATTCGTCCTTTCTCACTTGCTGCCCCTCATTCCTGTAACCTTCTTCCCCCACATGTGTGCCTCATCACTTCTCTAACCAGATTCAAAATTATGTTAAAGACTATATTGTTTAGGGAAGCTTTCCCAGGATTGTGCCGTCTGTCCCAGGATGCCTCCTTTTAACTATGTATTAAGAAGCAGTGCCCTCCCTCCAGTCCATCTGCCTTGGTCCTGGCCCCAGAGGGAGAGAAGAACCACTGGACCTCATCTCCTTCCCACCACCTTCCCCTTTTCCTTTTGTGTTCTTTTAGACTGTAAGCCTGATATCAATTATAAGATTGTATGTATAGCACTGTGTAAATTTACAGCGCAATAATAATAATAATAATAATCATCATCATCATCATAACAACTGCCCAGAGAAGAATGCCTCAGAGGGGATAATCTGAGTTCATCTATTAGGTTTGGGCTGAAGGAGCAGGTGAGTGACAGAGATAAAGAACATTAGGCTGTCCACTGAAAACAAAATGAAAAAGAGAAAGATCAAGGGGAAGAGAAAAAGTCTGTATGTTAAGGTAGGAAGAATAGGTGTTACAAGGATATGTGTCATAACACTAACCTCTCAGCCCATGCACTTGGCTGGACAACTGTTGACCTCCAGGTGTTTTTGGCTTACAGCTCCCAGAAGCCCTAGCCAGTACAGCCAATGGGGATGGTTCATGGAAGATGAAGTCTAATCCACCTAGAGGCTACATTGTCTACCTCTGGTACAAAGGGATCCTTCAGAAGGAAAACAATGGAGCAGGAACACTTTGCCCTTTCCAGTCTCAAGAAAGAGTGTCTTCTTGAAACACACCTTTCAATATTGAGGAGGGCACGATTCAATAAAGGATTCTTATTTCCATGTCCATGTCCATTTTAGAAAGATTTTTTTTTTTATTAACAGAAACACTAAGATATTAAATAGTCGTATGCTGTTATTTCACATGCTTTAAATCTTCTCTCTCTATTTGATGGGTATCTCATTTAATTATAAAACTAAAATCAAGTTAATGTTGTCCTTTTTCTAGCTTAATTGCTTTGCAAGACATGGGCTAAAATAAATCATGAGAAGATGCCTGGGGGTAAAGGGAAAGGTTTCTCCAGCAATGAGAGTGAATTACATGTTTTGACAGAACTCTCCTAATGCTATCATGGTTTCTTCAGCTTAATTAGAAGCATGGCTAAAATATTGTTGACTAACTCCACAATGTTTTTCTGGTACCCCATACATGTTCATTCCTGCCATTTTGCTTTCCCCCAAATTATTATTACATGAAAGGCAGAGGATTATGGTGGATTTCTATTTATATATTTTTTAAAAGCCTAGGTGGAAATGTTGCCTTCAAAAGATGAGAACTGAAAGGGAGAGAATTGGCAGCTGTCTCCAAACTGTGTACATTTATTAGGCCACAGTCCTATTCAATGTTAAGTTACCTTGCAAGTTACAATGAAAGTGTTCCCCTCCATATCAAAATCCATGTCTTTTCTGGGGATAAAGGAGAATAACAACTAAATAGAAACAATGTTTTTGTACAACATGCCAAAGTTTCATTAATCAAAGAAGAAGCTCCAAAGGAGACTGGTGAATAAGAGGGCAAAAGAGCTCATGATATAGGTGGCAGTATATCATCATCATCATCATCATCATCATCATCATCATCATCATCATCTGTAATAAAAATAAAGCTTCCCTAAGGAGTTAATATATTACTGTAAACTTAAGCAGTTTTAGAAATGCCTGCCATGTTTGTTTTGATCCTGAGGGACAATTTACACTTTCCAAGGCAACTGATCCTACAATAAAGATTTGCCACAATGGACAAGATTAAAATGTGAAAGAAACATATTAATATAAACATGAGATGGACATATAGCAGGAGACTGTGTCCCACTGTAGATCTCTAAAGTATATTTACTACAAGTGTTGCTTCACCTCACACTTTACTCCGTTCACCGAGAGATACAATATGTACATTTGAAAGAATTAAATTTTGTTTGAAAGGAAGACTTTAACATTAGGTAAGTAAAGAAGTACCTGACTTTACTCTAGGACACAACTGTTTCAGTATTCAACTGCCAAAACACACATTCTTTTTTTGTACTCTGTTGAGTACAACTTGGTGATAGCATCATTTTTAATCGTCCTTGCTAAAAGTCCTTCAGGTGCTATTTAATGACTCCATTCAAACCTACAAAGTACAATTTGGTGCTGTCTGTCATTGCTACTCTGAATAAGTATTTGGTTGAAACACTGTGAAGACATTTTGTGACAGATAATTGAACCGATGGCATTTCCCTGATCTGCTGTGGGATGAGGAAGAAAACGGTGGAATAAAAGGCATGCAATCCTACAGAACCTTGTTCTTCCCAACAAGGAAGAATTCTTAATCAAGAATCTATTTTTTCTTTTATCTGTATGAAATGAAACCATAGCATTTCCTAATACAGTCAAACACACACACATACAAAGACCTATGCTTGATGTGACAACTGTGTTTCCAATGAGGCATGGTGTTACAAAAAATAAAAGGTAGTTTAGGCTCAGGTGAACCTTCCAGGTAAGGTGAGCCTTAAATATAATACAGCAGCCTCTTCCTTTCTGAGACATAGGAACACAGACATGGGAGTACATGGGGACATAGCATGTTGGCCCAAGGTAAAAGCATTAATGTAATATTTATTTGAGTAACATTAAGGTTGTGGGACACAGAGTGTTGTGGGATTTTTCTGCTCTTCATAGTAAACCTTAAAGATGTTTTTGCTCTTACTGGGTTTAAATATAATATTTTAACATGTGATTGAAAGGCCTTGCCTCACTATCTGCTTGATATGAGGGACTTAAATAATCTCATTAATGTATTTTGTCCTCTACTGATGCATACCACATATTGGGATAAGGGAGGAAGATATGTCTAGTACCAATTGCTATGTTATCATTTTAGTCAATGACTGAAATTAATTGTTGTTGTTAGGCTACAGTTTGGTGATTTAGTGAAGAGACCTACTCTGCTACACTGATATCAGAACAAAACAAAAGTAGGCATAGCAAAGGTCTCCTGCCCCAACTTGCCTTTTATCATCTAGGTAAGGTGAGTTTAACTTTATAAATTCAACAGAAACTTCAGGTAACGTTTCCCTTATATTCAATTATTGAACAATTAAATTTTCTAATACCAATTATGATGTAATTATGTTTATGTCTATTTAATGGTTGAATTGATAATTTTACTGCTTTTTATATTGTGCCAGTCCTTAAGAATCTCTACAGTGTAACAAGCAAAGGAAAATAATTCTCTGCCCAAAATATTTGCTACTACTGTTCAGCAGATGACAAACAACTAAAAGAGACAGAGGATGTTAGCAGCTGTACTGTATACAAATATTTTGAGTTAGAATAAAAATGATTTTTTTTAAAGCGGATATATCCTAGACAAAAGCAAACTTGGATTCTAAAGAAATGAAGAGAGAAAAATGGAAGAACAATTGGACACAAAACCTGGGATGCACAACTTCATTTTCCCATGAAGGGACATACTATTCTCCTTTGGGAGAGAATATCCTCTCTATGTCAATCAGCTTCTCTACTTAAAGAGTACTGCAATAAAGCCCAAGTATAAATATTACATTAAGAACTGGCAATTATTATGTGTTCATTTCTTGATGCCAAACAATTGCTATAGTTTATACTATCATTTCTGGCAGTCACTGTGCTCTTGCTCATGCTTTGAGAAGCTGACCTCAAGCTGCAGAAGCTCAGTAAAGGAATGTATGAAATCAGCAGAATTTAAATGATTTCAAAGTGAGACTTCTTGGATTTCTTTACACCAAAAAGATATACTGTTTGCTCTTATATGAAGAGCACAAACAGAACATCCAATAAACTCTTGTAAACTAAGTATTAAAAATTTCAGGATCAAAGCAAAAAAGTGTGCAGCAACAATGCGCAATTCTAGTTGTGTTGCAAAAGCATTTTCCTCCTTCTTGTTTTATCACCCAGGGTATTCATTACTGCCCCCAGTAGTATATCCATACGATTTGAGATACTGCTTAAAGGCTTCTCCAACAACCATTGAAGAATGAAGGAGGGGTGGGAATTGTTAGATTGAATGTCCTAGTAGCGCTAACCAGAACTGTTGTTGTTGTTTGTCACCAAATTGACTTCAGTCTATGATGACCTTATCAAAGAGAGACCTATCAACAACTGTGCTTAGGACCATGGTTTCCTTGTCCAAATTGATTCACCTGTACATGTGGTCTTCTCATTTCCTAACATCTTCTATTTTACTGAGCAGTATCTTCCTTTCCAGTGAGACACATCATCTCATGATATGTCCAAAGTATGACAGCCTCAGGTTAGTAATCTTAACTTCTAGTAGAATTCAGGCTTGATTTATTCTGGGACCCATTGTTTTCTCTTTCTAGCAGTCCAAAGTATCTACAGAACCCTTCTCCAGCACAACATTTTAAATGAAGCCAGCATAGCCAATGATAGGGAATGGTCAGAATTGCAGTTGGACAACACAATTAGTTTACAATTCTACACAGTTCTCACCCCTGAGGTGGCTGATACAGCTTCAGATAGCACATTTAGGATAGGTCTGATGTCACAGTGCTCCTCTAAACAAAAATTCTGAGGCACACAGGGAAAAATACATGTCAGAGGATAGGATTTTAGCCTAACCGTCTTCTTGACATGGTAGTCTTCTGAGTGGAGGAATTTTATTTTTATGGGGGTGGTGGTGTCATGGAGAAACACTGAGTTATGCCAACCCATCTGCTATCTGAAGTGGTATAACCTTGGCACAGGTTCATGATTTTACTGAGAACCAGGCTTGAGTCTCTGTGGTGCATCCTGATGTCCTCTTATCTGCTGACAGGCTGTGGGGGATGAGTAAGTTATCTGTGCTCAGCAAGTCACTGCATGTCATGTTCTCATAACAATGCTGCTGCTTCTGATCTCTTTCTGACAAATGGTGGTTGACAGTTTTTCTTTACCACACTATCACTGATGTGTGGGGAGGAGAAGGCAGCTGAGAGAGCAGATTGGCCCAGCAACAGTAATCATTAAAGTGTCTGGAGAATTGGAAGCAACTTTCAGTGATGTGTATGCAATATGGAAAGGCAATTTTGGAACAAAAGCAACTGACACTGTCAGTTTCAAATAACTCCTATCTTGGTCTGGGTGGGTGGGAGAGAACAGCTTTCTTCATTTAAAGTACCAAATGTGATGTGAAGACAACAAACTCTTTCTAATGATGCCACTGCTGAAGACACATGGAGGCTTTAAAGGGGACACAGTCTCCCCTTCTCAGTTAACTTCAGTTTAGCTATACAAGGGGGTATTTTAATTATCACCTTTAAAAGAATTTGACAGAAAGTTTGTTTTGATTTGTAGTTGTTAACTTATCTCTCTGTAGTCACCATCCAGATTTACACATTTTCCCCAGTATTTCTTGACCCTCTGAATACCTGATATTTTAGAAGTCTGCAGGTTGCACCTTATGAGGGGGTATCGTAAAGTAATAATTATCACCTGGAAGTTATTATGGAATATTGATGAAATTTCTTCAGTGTCATCATTGATCCCTAAGTGCATTATGTTGAGAAAATCAGCTCATTGTGTCCTTTTTTTTGTGACAGGTTGAAACAGAAGTGACTAAAGTGTAAAAAATTTCATAAGAAGCAATCTGCACATTTCTACAACAACAGTATTCAGAGGGTCAAGAAATGCTGGGAAAAATGTGTAAATCTGGATGGTGACTATGTAAGAATAAGTTAACAACTACAAATCAAAACAGACTTTTTTTAAAAAAGGGGATGATTAAAACTTTACGATACCTCCTCGTATCCAGTGGAGGCATTCAGACCAGACAGTTTTTAAAAAAACTTATAAAAATGTTATCCAAGGGGCTGAATCCTGTCGAGAGGAGGGTAACCAAAAAGGTGAAAACTTTGGAAGCCATATCATCTGAAGAGCAGCTTAGGGAGCTGGGTAGGTTCAGCCTGGAGAAGAGAAGTTTAAGAGGTGAAATAATAGCTATGTTTAAATATTTGAAGGGATGTCATGTTGAAGAAGGAACAAGCTTGTTTTCTGCTGCTCCAGAGACTAGGACATGGAGCAACAGATTCAAACTACAAGAAAAGAGATTCCACCTAAACATTGAGAAGAACTTCCTAACAGTAAGAGCTGTTTGACAATGGAACATCCTCCCTCAGAGTGTGGTGGAGTCTCCTTCTTTGGAGTTTTTTAAAAAACAGAATCTGGCTCATCATCTGTTGGAAGTGCTTTGACTGTGGAGATTATTGCATGGGCTTCCACCTGACCACAGAACAGACTGAAACTTTGGGATTTTTTTTCCAGATCGGACATTATCGCACACTTCCATCTTCAGACTAGAGGCATCATGACCCAATCCTAGCCAGACCTGTCTCCAATCTGTCCCAATTCCATCCTTTTCAAAGGATGGATAACTCTGTATATATGCTGTATTTATTGTGCAACTTTCTTTTGAACTGTCGCCCATTCAAAAGGATTCCTGCTGCGTCTAAGTTCAAAATTCATGTTAGATTCCTTTTCCAATTCCTGAGGCACCTTGACACTCAGCATCTCACACAATTTAAGCACCTGGTTCTTGATAGAGGTGGTCAAGGTGTCATTCTCATGGAAAAAAATCATATGGCCTCAAGTTTTATCTGCAGATCAATGTCTCTCATGAGAGATCCTGAAACACCTGTACTAGACAGCCATTGTAAGATAATTTTTGATTGAGGAGAGATTGCTCAAGATAGAATTTTTGACAGGCCATGGCCCCCAATGTTCCCTGTTTTTAAACCATGAAAGTAAAGAGAGAAAGTAAAAAAGGCAACCCAGTGTCTAGCTGTAGAATCTCAGCCACAATATAATTAATTGGATTAATAAATTATTCATGATTATTTATATAACATCAATGATACTGTGATTATTGATATGGTAGCAATTATTATGTGCTTACTAACAGGAATTTATAAATTATTAGAATCTAACCTTAAAATGGAATAATAGCAAATGGGCAGCACTGCTGTGTTTATGTGAAATTATTAAATCTCAGGCTAATGTCCTGTTGCTGCACTTTGATAAAAAAGGTTCCCTTCAATACCGAGTGAACTTTTTACGATCATTTTGTAATACTAATTGCTTTATATTGTCACTTTCTATGCATTGATTGCTTTAGTGATACAGGAATTCATTCAGCTACAGGTCTGAGAGACTCTATGTAAATGGTACTGCCTTTAGGAGACTTTCTGTGTGATGGAGAAGGGGCAGGTATGAGACAGAAGGTGAACAAGAAGCATTGACAGTGCAGAAATATTTACTGTACAGCATAATGATTTTAGTCTCTGAAACATTCTGATCTAGCACAGCTGTATCAGAAACACTGACCAAAACTGAACAGAAAAAACACAATTATCTTAAAGAGCCAGACCCAGAGAACTGAACCCCTTTAATAAAGAATATTTCCTTTCTTTTTTGCTGAGTGGGTCTCTGGACAGCTGGAGTGAGCAAAGGGACAGTAGTTTACTCCCTCCCCAATGTGCAAAGTGTTACATCATTCCCACATTTTAATGTAAGGGAATGATGACTTCCTTCTTCAGAAAGTGAGGGATTGGGGCCTTTCGTAGTGAAGAGCATTCAGCACAACAGAGGTGGATTCTCACACTCTTGGCAGAGTTTGGGAAAATTAATTTCTGGAGTAAACATGAAGAATCTCCCAGCCAATATGTCCACTGGCTTGGGGATTTTGGGCACTGTACTCTAACTAAACTCTCTTTCCCAGTGGCCACTGCTAAATACATCATATTGAAGCACATTAATCTCTAGTCAGATCTGGCAAGGCAAAGCATTCCTTTTGTAAGCATTCATGATTACACTGCTTCTATACCTCATCTGGTATATGGCAAAGGGCAAAAGTTTAGGAGGAGGAGGAAACACTGTAAATGACCAGAAAAGGAGAGATGTGTTTTGGTGTTGTTGAACAAATGTTGATAAGCTATGCTGATATTAAAAAGGCTTTATTATCTTGCTCGACGTGTTTCGGGCAACCCTTTTTCAAGAGCTGGTTCTTCTATTCTTTTTGTGGACAGAGTTTCTGCACTGAATCCAATCCTTTTAAATATCAGCATGGCTTATCAACATAGCAAAGAACAGCCCAAAATATCAGTGTTTGGGATCTATCAAAGCAAGTAATTTTTAGCTCAGTTGCCTATGAAAACAAGTTTAATAATGATGGTTGCCCAAAGAATCAATTAATTTTTCACATGCAGCAAAAGATGGAGCCAGAAATGTCAGCAGGGACATAGTGGTCAGTTGCCACTAACAAATAGCAACAAAGAGGAGAAGCCCAAGTCTTCACTAGTGTCACAGAAAGAAGGCAGCTGACTGACTGCTGACCAGCCAACCTTTACACTCCATTCAGGAAATTTAAGGTAAAATTTATTTGTTGGGTTGTCAATCCTCTTCCCACCATATTGGCGCTGCTTGTTGAAATTTGTCTAAGTAGGGAGTGGGGGGTCAAGGAGCAGGATTTGTATGTTCAGGTGTCATTTTTAGTATCCATTTCTCTATCCTTATGCCTAGCAGCTGCATAATAAAATATAACATATTTTCTCTTTCTCTCTGTAGATTCCCACACTCCTTATTTGTTCAATATCTATGCTGAAAGCATAATTGGAGAAGTTGCAATGAGCTCTAAAGCAGTTGTGATTAATTGTAGGACAGAGTATTACCAAGCAGGAATCTTCCAAAGATCTGCTTCTTGATAGCAGCTCCAAAGATTTGTGAATTCCACCACCATACTCACAATACTGATCACAGCAACCACTGTGCAGAGAGGCAAAACATGTTAATGCTGTATTTAGCGCTAGCATTTAATATGCTTTATAATACTCATTGATACTGATCTTGCACATTATAAGTAGTTTGTTTTTTCAAACACTCCTATCCAAATCAGGAAATCAGCACAACTGGAAGCCAGCCAGCCTAGCCTAGGCCTCGTGGGCCAATCTCTGCAACACCAGAGATCCATTTTTATCAGCTAGGCATTTCTATTGCTTAGATAGCCTAGAACTACAAGGACAATGGGTTAAAAAAAGAGGGGATGGATTCCAGCTTTTAATAGGTAGCAAGCTATAGGCATTGTACATTGTCCAATGAAAATATTGGACACTTTCCGATCCATGCTTCTTGGAAACATTAAACACTAAAAGAAAGCATTGCTGAAAGGCCAGCTTCTGAAACAAAAAGATCCTTTGTCAACTCTGCATAAATCACATGGCAATAGCAGGGGACATTTTAGGGTTCTAACTGCACAGCCAAAATGGGTCGTAAATGAGAAAGTTATAATGATGTCCTAAACATACAGTCCAAAGAATGGAGTCCTCGCCACTTCCCATTTTTAACAATGATACTGTGACACTGGGGTTACATTAAGATTAAGACACAGGTACACACAAAAGATAAAATTCCATCAAAATTCCATCAAAGTCACCAAAACCTGGGCTCAAAATGACATCCAATAGCATGATATTTTACTGCTGAATATGACAAATCTTGTTAAACAGTAGACACAGGTGTATATAAACTAGGTGTTGTTGCTTTGTGTTTTCAAGTCATTTCTGATTTATGGCAACCCTAACGTGAACCTGTTATGGAATTTCTTGGCCAGTTTCTTCAGAGGGGATTTGCCACTACCATTCTCTGAGGCTGAGAGAGTGTGACTTGCCCAGTGGAGTTTTATGTCCAAGCCAGGGTTCAAACCCTGGTCTCCCAGGGTCCTAGTCCAATTCTCAAACCACTACACCACACTGGACCTCACTAGGAGATTATTCCAGTAATTACTGGTTAATTTCAACCAGTTACTAAGAGCTGGAAAAAACTCATGCCTGTGTGGCCTTCCAAACTGGGAAGAACTTATTTTTGTTGTTGAAATTACAAATCACATACTAATTTGAAAGTAATATTGAATTAAAGGAGGAGAGGGACTTGGCAACATTATAAATGAATAACAACAAATAAGAAACAACTCACTAAGGGGAAAGGCAAGTTAAACTTAATTTATATAGGAAAAGGACTGCCTGCTTCATGCCTATCAGAAGACATGAAGAAAGTTAAATATTTGAGATGGCCATCTTGCTTTTAAGCCTATAAGAAGACTGAAGGAAGTTAACAAGTCTTTTTTGTGATATGGGAAGACAGAGATCAAAGTTATACTGCTGTATTTTTTAATAGGTACCAGAATGAAAATGTACTTGAACTGCTTCCAGCTACGGCACTGCTGCTCTTTCAATAATAAATACACTGAAGGATGACTGGGACATGTGTAATGGAATTTAGCTGAGGTTTACCCCTAGCCCCAGATTTAGAACAATTTCTTCTGTAACATCAATTACAATTTCTTCTTTAACAGCCAACTTTCCAACAGATATAGAATTAATACCACATTTAAATGCATGTGCTAGAATCAGTGGTGTCCCTAGTGTTGGTGTCACCCAGTGTGGGTAACTGGCACTGCTGGGCAGTAAGCCTGCCAGTCACCCAAATGCCAGTCACCCAAATGTCCCCTCGAGGGCTGCCATAGGGGCTGTTGGGCAAGTGAGGCAACCACAGAAGGTGGGAGTGGTGCACACACATGCTCACCCCTCCTTCCCTGCTGTCTTGTCTCATGCAAGTCATTCTAGGCACCACAGAAGGCAGGAAGATTGCATGAGTGAGGCAAGGCAAGGAGGAAGAAGGGGCAAGTATATGGGTACCCCTCCTTCCTTCCTCATTGCCTTGACTCATTTGGCCCAGAGCGCCAGCATACTGGGGAAGGAGAGAGGGGTGTGCACTTGTCCCTCTTTCTCTGCTGCCTTGGATCCCTCAGGAGTCACCACACCACCACCCTGGAGCAGGAGGAGGGACCAACTGGCTGTCACCTCTTCTCTGAGGTGTTGCCTGGCACAGTCCACATACCCAGCACACATACATACCCTGATGACACTGGATGGAATCCATGTGCAATAACAGTGGCTGAATGGAGCTGTGGGCCATTTTCAACTATAACATGAGGACAGTATTAAACACATGGTGACTCAGTGGTTAAGACACTGACTCTGAAGATCACAAGCTCAGCAGATTGACAGCTCGAGAGCTATGCCCCATGTGATGGAGTGAGCCCCCACCACTAGTCCCAGCTTCTGTCAACCTAGCAGTTTGAAAGCATGCAAAATCCAAGTAGATCACACTTGGATGGGTAATAGTGTTTGGTGCAGCCATGTTAGACACATGACCATGGACTCATCTTTGACAATATTGGCTCTTCGGCTTAGGAACAGAGATGAGCACCACCCCCTACAGTCAGACACAACTAGACAATCCTGTCAAAGGGGAAACCTTTACCTTTACATTTTATTCAAGTCAGCTTTCAACAAACAATTGTTTGTTTGGAATCTCACTTCAAATTAGTCATCAGCAGAAAAGAATCTTAAATTTAGATATTATGGGACCTAGTTTTTTTCTCTTTGCAGAGGAAATTCAAGCCTCAAATCTAGAAAAACTTTGTAATGCTAACTACTTCTCATTTAGTGATGGGTGTTTCTTCAAAAAGTGTATTATTGTTACAAAGATATACTGTGTTCACCAACTCTGCTATAGGAATCAGCTGGATGTCAGACAAATTAGTGATTCACACAAGTCCGTAAGTGAACAATGACTATTTCCTGATGACTAATTGTCCTATCTGATGTAAAAACCACAAAAAGAAATGAGTAACGTAAGGAGTTTACTTCTCCAAATTTGTTTAAATTATTCACTACTCATTACCTCCCTCTTTTATGAGGTATGACGATGTTCTGTTTCTTTGAGTTTTGAAGAAAACAAAGCAAACTGTATAAATCTGTAAAGGGGAGGTAGGAGAGAATTTATTGTAGCTTACCAGCATGCACACACTTACACTCCTTTTGCTAATTATAAGATTCTACTACAAATCCAAAATTACATCCATTGGGATAACATGGCAGCTGGAGCTCCCCATTTAAGATCAAATTTTGAAGCAAATTATGCAAAATAGGAAGACATCTAACATTTTAAAAAATGGTTTCCCACCTGCTCAATGCTCATATGTGGAAGTGCATTATCATAAGCACTGGGGCGGGGATTAATATATACCTTAGGTTCACCGCACATCTACTGAATGGGCTAAGCAAGAATCTGTGTACCTTTACATCACAGCAGAAGGAAAAATCAAGCTACTTAAAACAAGCAAGCAAGCAAACAAACAAACAAACTGTACTATTCTAAACAACTTGCATATTTGATTTGGACAAAAGCCCTTTCTTTTAAGATTAGCAATGCACAGAAGAGCTTTAGTAAAAGTGAAAGGCAATCCATTCCACAACATCCACTGCAGCTTCATCCCAAGGTTATTAGGGCAGTCCTGGTTAACACTGATGTAGATTTATACAACACTGAGCTTAAAGCAAATCATGGAAAGAGAGCAAGGGTTGAGAAATTTTGAGTGGGTCAGTGGAGGCATTCAGAAGAACTCAGTTTCCCAACTATTTATAGTTAATATACTGGGAATTTTACATCTGTACCAGATATTGTAGCTATGGAAAATCTAAGGATAAAACTAGATAGTGTATTAAAATACATGGCCATATTTACATACATTTTTAAAAGCAACTGTGTAATGGATCCAAAACAGGACCAAGGCACAGAAAAGAGGAGCTTAACCTCCCCACCTCTCACAATGATTTCTTTTTACCAGGAAAGTGGAGAAGGAAAAAAGGCTTAATTCCTTCCCTTCCATCTTGATACGGGCCTCCTAAATTGCTCTGTTGTATATTAACCCAACCACTGTTTCCAATGTATCCTTAACATTATTTGGCAAAATAAATGATGTAACAAGAAAAGGAAATTGCATGCCTTAAATTAGCCAGTCAGCGAAATGCAGGGCTCCTAATTTCGATTATGAACAGAAAGAAACTAGGGAAAGCTGGGTAAACCACATGAGGCCACACTATCCTAGCTGAGGGATGCAGGAGAACATGACTGATGAGACCTTTGCATGCCAAGCCTTACGTGCATAAATCCAGAAAGAGCCAGATTATATTCCCTTAAATTTATGGTTTAGCAGCTCTGAAAATCAGCTGCTCTGAGTAGCAGTATGAGCAATAGCAATCTTAGGCTCTTTCTCCCTTTTAAACATACCTGCTTCAATAACACTCCACTTCAGTTTGGAATATTTTAAAACTCTTGTGAGGTGGGGTGAGGAGTTACATGAGGAGTTACATAAATGAAGAATGGTATCAGAAAAAAACCTATACATGCCTACAAATGAGGGTGGAACTGTACTGTTAACATTTGCTCTGCAAAGAGGTCAGTTTAGTGATTAAAAATATATAAAGAGAATGTTTCTACGACAGGGTTTACAAAATTGGATAATGACACTGGGTCTCAGAGAGAAGCTACCTGGAGAATAAAAAGGCTCTCAGATGCACTGTGTTAATTCAATAGAGGTAAATTAAAGGTCAAATAAAAATCTGGAGGTTGCTTACTGTTTCCTGCAACCTTGATAGCCCCAACTTGTTAGATTTTGCATTTGACCAAACCAATAAAGTTCACCATCAAATTATTTTTCACCTGAGAAGCATTAAGCTACTTGTGTTACTCCTAGCCTATGACTGCAGAGCTAAGGGAGATTCTGCAATAGAAAAAAAAACTTCCTCAATAATCACTCAACAGCCCTAGTAAATTGAGGGAAAATAATATGCTGGCCATTTACTCTATGCCCTTTGTTTGCTGCTCAAGGAGAACTGTTCAACTTCCCCTATTCTAAACAACCTTTAAAAAAGTTTAGCCAGTTAAGAACTGTTCGTCACTGTGAATAAACCTTGAAATTTATTTCTTATGGATAGGTTAATTAAATTGTTTAATTAAGCAATAAAACAACATGGGAGGGGGAGTAGAAAGCTGAGACACCCAAAGTGTATACTGTTAGGGAAGAGCTTCAGCTCCTCAAAAGGCAAAAGATGAGCAGAAGTCACCAGCTTGATTCACAAGGATGTTCTTTTGTGTCAGTCCCATGGAAAAAATTTAGAACTTCACAATAGACTACCTAAGGCAAGCTCCCTGACCTTCAAATGATGCTCTGAAAATAAGCCCATTTGATTGTGGCATGTGCAGGATCATGGTGGGAGATATCTAAATCACATCCCAAATCATTCATCAGGGGTGGTTAAACATTAGGCAGTCTGGTATTTGTGGATTTGCTATAATGAACTAACCAAATGGCATATCTCAAGTTTTTGGGTGGCTCCAGAGGAGATTCATCAGCTGTCTTTGGCTGACCCTCTTCTAACTGGTGTCCCTTTTTAAGGGTTAGGCTACAACTCACATCATCCCTGCTAGTCCAAAACATCTTAAATGAACCAGGTTGGGGAAGATTACTTTTACCCTTATTACGATATCCAGTTTACAAGGTTGCATGTCTGGAGTAAGTAGAGTAGGATCTTGGCTGCTGGCTCTAGCCCTGTATTCCCATCATTCCTGTTCTTTCCTGTCCATACATTGGGAGGAGAAATTTTTGAAGGAAGTCTGCCCTGCTGAATGTAGATCCTAGCTCATTATGTGGGACCCTGACTATGTGGCTTGAATTTTGCACAGATTTGCCATGTTTTTCCTTCAAGGTTAGTGTTTTGGCTCTCCTGGTCGACACTGTATCCTCACAGCAATCCTATGGGGTAGGTAATTGCCTTGCCTAAGAGATGGAGTGACTGACTCAAGGTCATCCAATGAGTGTCATGGCTGAGAAAGAACTTCATCCCGCAACTCCTAGCCCAGCAACTGAGCCACTAAGGCACACTTGTTCTCCAAGCTTACATAAGCACTCATGAGATGTGTGTTCAATAGAAAAGCAATTTTGGTTTCCTCAATTCCTGTGGCATCATGTAGCTTATGCCATAACAAATTCACTGCTATTTAAGCTACTTCAAGACTCTTTGCTTATTTTTACTTTCCAATTGTCCCATTTCAGCCAAGTCAGCCATGGTTTTCGGTGCTCCATCGCAGAGAAAATCTTATACTACAATCATCCTGATTCCTGTTCTTAAAAGCTAGGTTTATTTCCCCAGTACCCACCCTCCCACCGCTATACATTCCTCTTTATCTGGGTGGCCAGCAAGTCCCTGGATAGCCACGTTCGGTTTGGAGGAGGATGTCTTCTCTGGGTTTGAGGACTCCTTCAATTTATGTTAGCCAAAAACATCCAGGAGCAGCAAAAACCAATCCCACCTATCCTTCTGGTATTTGGTTGCACAGGTGGAAGACATGCGGCCCACAGGCTGTACAACTCTACAGGTAGAACAGAAGTTTTGAGAATAGGCATCACAAAAGTAATTCCCTACACAAGTTGTATAACTGTAAGTCCTTAACACCCTGATATTAGCTTTTTGATAATGCCGAGCAATATTCTTCTTGACTTATCAGGGAAGCAAATGCTGAATACTCTGCCCACAAACTGGAATTTTCTCCTCCAAGTCTCTCTGCTAAATACAACACCATTTTACTAGTTCTCTCTGATGTTGCCATTTCACTGAGATCAGAGTGAGCATGGAGCATGGGTGGGTGGACATTTTGGTCCAAGGAAAGGTTCCACCCAGTTCAATGTATTAATTATCTTAAATTCCATCAGTTAAAAATTAATAAACATGAAAAGGGCTTTCTTCTACTCTGCCAGTATGTTGTTTAGAACCAGAAGGAAAGGATTTTTTCCTTACTTTGTAACAAGGCTGCTAGAATTAATTATGTGGAAGGCAGGATGAGAAGCAACAAAAAGTAGATTTGTGTATGAAAAAGAGATCTCAGTTCATATATTGATAGGGGTCTCATGTAGTGTCACTGAGTGTCATGCATTCCAAGACAATATTCTGAATGTTGGAAAAGATGGGAGAGTATAACTTCCATAGTTGTGTGCATTGCAACATATATTATTTCCTGATACTTAAACGGAACCAAATTCTATTAAATTTGTTTGAATTCAATACAGTGCACATCCATTGTGTGTGGTCTTACGAGTCCTTGGACCTTTTTAGACTACAGTGCTTAGAATCCCTCAGTTGACATGGTGCCCAGGTAGGCTGGAAGTTTCTGGAAGCTGTAGTGCAAAACACTGATGTTCCCAAATTCTAGTATTTGCTTGGGTACAGGTTGTGACATATCTCCTAGCTTTTCACATCTGAAAATCAGGCTTTGATGTGTAGTTTTTGTTCTTTTCTTCTTGTGGCAATTGTTAACCTAGAGTAGGCTGCCAGGCTGGGCCATGCCACCTCCCTGCCATTCTTTGTCTCTTTCACTCTTTCATCCATGTTGAGGAGATGGACATCTGTGAAGAACTGAAGGGTCTAGAAGAGGCCCAAGAAGAGAATATGACTACTTCATATTCAGATTTGGAATGAATGCATCCAACATTAGTAAGCAGGATCTAGTCATGCAAGCACCGTGCACAATACAATTTTTAGATACCAAAGCAAGATAAACAGAGATCTTCTTCCATGGTAGCTACAACTATTACTGACAATTTCAAAGACTGACACATGTTCATGAAAAGAGACATTCATTATCTAGCTCATGAGATAATGCTTTCTAAAACTTATCAAATCAACCTCTACCTCCTCTTGTTCCAAGGCTGCATTACACATGCTTTTAATGGTCCCCACATAATTAATATACCAGTTTCCTGGATATTCTAAATCTCTGTGGCAACCACCCTTTAACCAGTTACCTGCATTAAATATTTATGAGAAATGTCTTTAAAGAAGAATAGAGATTATTCTTCCCCCCCCCCTCCACTGTAGATTCCCATAATTCTTAAGCAACATTATCTGGCCTTTATTAGACAGTTAAAAGATGTTTCTGTGTATGTGTTGATGCATCTTCAAGTCACTTGCTGACTTATGATGATCCCATGAATTTCATAGGGTTTTCTCACATTGAAGTACTAACCAGTGCTAACTAGGGCTGACTCTGCTTAGCTTCCAAGAGCAGATAGGATCTGGTGCCTTTTGAGTATTTAGGTCCTATGAAAAGTCTGCTGAGCAGTATTTTCTCTACTGTAATAAAATATACTCTTAACTTTAATAAAAACATTAATATATAATAAATATGCATTCTATTAAACTGTAAGAACAGCTACCATGTATTATGCCAATATGATTCACCATTTTAAGAGTTCCCTCCTCCCCCGGTGCTGGATGAGTAATGCAAATTGTACTTTGCTCCCTCCCTCATGTATACAGCAGGACAGTAAGCCACATTTGGTACCAAACAACTACATACAGCTCTGGGATTGCTGAAGAGCAATTCTGTGTGACTTCATTTTTCCAGTTAGTTGTCTTGGGCAAATATTAGTGAAATGACTTCTATAACTGTTTTTATTAGTAAGTGCTCATGGACTATAATTAAAGCCTGAGAGCTGGAGCTAAGAACAATTTAAATCAGCCAGACACAAATTTCTTCAGTAAGTGTAAAACATGCATAAAATAAAAAGGAGGCAACTGAGAAATTAACCCTATGAACAATCATATGATCTCCCTCGGCAGTTGATTGGAGCAGTGGGAGAAACCTCCTCAGCAGGTAGGACAGCTTTGGAAAACTTTACCATTCAAGTTTCTCTCTTCCACATGGACAGATATAAATACTTGTGCCATTTTTTTTTTTTAAAAAAGCTAGTGGTTTACGGAGAAGAGCCAAGGAAGGGCAAATACAAGTAAATAACCCATAAACTAATCACCAAGAAAAGTGCATGTTAAAGTACTTGTTCTACTGATGGGTTGTAGGCACACTCAGTAGCAGCGCCCTCATTTGTTAAATAGCATGTATATGCAATATTATTATACATTTTCACTTCCTTGAATGAAAAGATGTTCCAAGGGTTCAGGAACTACATTAACTACTAGTTTTTCAAAGCATTAACTATTAGTTTTGCTTTACCCACCTTTATTTACAAATGCATAAGAGGAGCAGGTTAACACTTCCAAAAATATCCTGATTCCACTGCCCCATTTCACATCTCCATCCCCACAAAAGGTATTTTTCAGAACTCAGATCTAACCCTCTCCTTCTTCCTAATAAAAGGCACTACAGCTTCCCAATATCTTTCCCAATATCTAGACTGTATCAATTTTATCTGGGGTTGGTGTAAAAATGAAAGTATACCTTTTCCAGGATGTGCCAGGCACATTTCTAGCTCTTCAAATAGCACTGGCTTATTTAGGGTGCCCCTGCAGCTTGTTCTATCAGTTTTATACCACTGTAATTGTACTATGTTGTCTTATACAATCCTAGGATTCCTAGTTTGTGAGGCACTTAAAAGTCTTCCTAGAGAGATACTGGCACTCTTTGGCACAAATTTCTGAGTACCTTATCTATGAATCCCAGTTAATCTTAAAGGTGCTGTTATATTCCTTTCCCCTACCTTTTAATGAAGCAAGGTACTAACATGGTTGCTTCTTTGAAAACTACAAATACCAGGATTCCTTAAAATTGACCCATGATTGCTAAAGCAGTGTGATGAATCCATGGATAAAAAAATCTGTGCATAAGGAGGGCTGACCATATATCAAAACTATGCAAACGGACAGCAGGGGTGGATGGGTGGGCAGGAAGATAACTAAGAATATTGCACTAATGGGAAGTAGGGACAGGAAGAGGAAAATGATGCTCAGAAGCCATAAGAAGAACTGTTGTCACACTCAGACTACCTTCTGAAAAATGTTCTGTGTACACTAGCTAAAGATCTAGTATTGTTCCACTGCCTACTGCTCCATGGCATGCTGGATGAGGTTGCCAGAAAAAGGGAACAAAAGACAAGTCTGTGTTCTCACTCCTAGAGAACAGAATAAACAGTCCACTTAGCATGACCATAGGGGAAAGAAAGTTTCCTAAGAAATGAAAAGTAAAGAAGCCATGGGGAGTAGAATGAAAGGAAACAAAAAGCTTCAGAAATTACTCTCCCTCAAATGCTCTGCAAACCATACTATTACAGTGAACAACACCTACAGTTAAAAATATTCATATTAGGAAAGCCTGCTGACTATTGCCAATTCTTCTCGGGTATTCTGACCACATGCTGTTAATAAATTGTGTTGGAATAAGAAGTATGTAGCATGCTTTCCAGCACATTTCCCTGGAAAATCTTCTTCTTCATCATCTTCTTCAGAATAGTTGAGGGGAAAAAATCAGTGTTGTGATCCTCTCTGCATACACACCACCAAGAGGAACCAGGAAGGCCACCCAATACAACCGCATGGGAAACATCTATAGCTCTAAATATTTTGAAGAGAGAAGCTGAGCTTTCTTCTAAAGCACTTTTTATCTAAATTTCAACTCTGTATGTCTGATCATGGGGGATCCCATGCTCTGTAGTGACGCACTTACACTTTTTAAAAACGTATTTCCATATGGATGAAATTCTGGATGGAACCATGGCTCACATTAACATGTTGGCCTGTGAGGGAGAATGGTGGCTGAGGACCATGCTAAATGTCATTGTCTTCATGGCTGTTTTTTGACCACCTTTAATGACTGTTTACAGTAAGGGTGGGCAAACGGTGGAAGTGGTAGTGTCAGTTTCTGGACTATGCCCTTTTTTGGGCTGCAGTATCATATTTTGGCATGCTGGGAGTGATGTAATGTCTCTTTAGGACACAATTTAGGGGACATTTTTGTTTTCTTTTGGGGGGGATTCTGACATTGGGAAAAGGTAAACTACTGAATCTAAAGCCATTTGGAGATGTTTTGTATGTAAAAAAAATCTCCAAAAATCAGAAGGAAAAGATTTAATAATATTTGGGGGTATGAGAGCTTTGGGTGGCTTTTGGAGCTGCACTTTGGGTTCTAAAATGCTGCAAGCAGTTCGGCCACAGTTTGCCCACTTCTGCTTTTGTTTGTCCTGGAAAATGGGATGCAAACAAGTCTGATTTCTGTTTATTACAGAGTGTTGAATGCTACAAAGGGATTTTGGCAAGCTGCTATAATTTTGCTATGCCAAAATGGGATGAGTATGTTCAGCCATCAGCTATATAAAAAAAGAACAGACCACTAGTCAGACATTATAGCAAATTGCCAAGGCACAAAACAGTACCATCTGACTATACTCATGTAGCTTCATTTCCAAAAATGAATCTTGAGGACAGAAGAAGAGAACCATTTGTGGCCCTCCGGATATTTATTGGGGTGTAATTCCCATCAGCCCTAGCCAGCATAGCAAATAATTGGGAGATGATGGGAATTCAAGTCCTATAACAACTGACAGGTGGGACACTTGTTCACACTTGATCAGGGCATGCTTTGTTATGATTCCCTTGTAGAACTGTTGTGCACAATCAGCAGGGGCAGTAACTGAATGGTCCTCAAGATGGACTGGCGGATTCCAATAAACCCTCCCAATTGGATATGATGACAAGGCCTAACGAGAGCTCCAGTTCAACAACATCTAGAGGACCACATGTTACCCATCCTGAGGTACAGGATGATATGTGCTGCTTCAGAAGCAAGAATAGATTAAGAAATCACAAGAAAGCTTGGGCCCAGACAACAGCCTTCAAAAACACATGCACAAGCACCCTTGACTTTATTACCAGTGTATCAAATTGGTGATTGTCCCAAACCATGCTGTGCCATGCCATGATGGAAAATATGAAACACAAAGTATAGCTCAAGACTCACACCCTATGCCCAACAGCATTTAAAACATAAAAAGCAGGACAGACATTATTCAGTGCCATCTCTTTAACTATTGCTGTCCCAGCATTCCTGAATTTGTTAGGTTATTAATATTGCTCAGGGGTTTTTTTTTTGTTATTCAAAGCTTTCACTGCTATCAAATTACTGTTGCAAGGGCAATAATTAATGGCTGCAAATTGCCATAGCCAAGGTTAAACTAATTAAGACTGGAAAACAAGAGAATATTAATTAACAGCAAGCCAAACTTATTTCATGACAATTCCTTCTATTCTTCTTCAAATTGGAAAGAAAACATAAAACTCCTATGGATGGAATGGCAGCTCTTCTACTTCTCTTCTGATTTTCTCAGTGCTGTGTTTAACCAATTCTGACAGCCTCAAACAAGCACCGCACATTGTGCTGGGTTTATTTAGAGGCACCACTAATGTGTTTGTGTAGATGTTTCTAAGGCTACAGACGAAAACAGACCCAGGTAATAACTAAGTGCTAAGAAAATTCCCCAAGGAACAGACTTCAGGGTTTAGCTGGTGAATGCATCTTATTCTGGAGAGAAGCTGATGCTTCTTTAATTGTTCATCAATCAATTAACTGGACTCTCAAATGTCTAATTAAACAGACAACTGGAATTAAACAAAGGGCATCTTTGAAAGGCCAGCTTTTCTCAACACTATTCAAGTGACCACTTGATTAAGGTGTGCTTGCTCCAAAAGAGCCCTGTGGTTTAAAAGAGCACTCAGCCTCAGGATTAGTATGCTTCTCAGGCAAACGCAGAGGGGTGGGGGAGGAGAAATCAATTCTTTGTAATGCAACTTAACCTTCACATCTACCAGTGAGTGCTTAAGAAAGACTGTGAAGTGCAAAATGAATTAGTCTCACTTAGCACAGAGGACTGTGGCACAAACAATGAAATGCCCTCTCAGACAGCACACCTCAGCTGAATATGTAAAATGATAATCATAGCCATGAAGAGGCATATATATGAACAGGAATGATGATGGCAACAACAACAACAACAGAAAGACAGCTAGAGGATATCCTATGCCATCTCATCTGCTAACAGTCACTAAAAGCAGACATCCATGTCAAATGAACGCTTGACCCCCTTGCACATAAAGAAGCTGGAAACTCTGAAGTGGGGAAAAGGCTATCAGTCAGTGACCTCTGCAGCAGGAGCAAAAAGTTCAGTGGCTTTGCAACTGCTGGTCAAGATATATAAATCAAAACTAAGATAGAGGGAGGAGGGGAGGAGGAGAGGAAAGAAATGTGTCTGCTTGCATGTAGCTGGAAGGTGAATTCCAGGTGAATATTTTAATGATTTTCCCCAGTGTAAAACCAATTCAACCTAGACAACGAGGAAATCAAAATACACTGGGCCCTTTTCTTACACGGGAGATCTGTTTCAGATTCCCCCCCCCCCCCCACGTAAGAGGAATTCTGCATATGCTTGCGCCTCCTTGAAAACAATGGGCCATGGGTGAGCAGCAGCATGTGTGCATGATATGTTTAATTGTCACACGGCTTTAGCATAAGTTTGAAGGCACGGGTGAACTGTAGTTAAAAATTTCTCATACCTTAGATCAAAGATTGATCAGAACAGAGACTGTAGTCAAAAAATAAGAAGAAGACTAGGAATGGGAAGGGCAGTGATGAAAGAACCAGACAAGATTCTAAAGACTAAAGATATACAAATGAGCACTAAAGTCTGAATTGTCCGATCCCTTGCATTTCCCCATCACCATGTATGGATTTGAGAGCTGGACAGTGAAGAAAGTGGACAGAAAGAAAACCAATACATCTGCACATCTTCAATTGTTGATATTCCTTCCACTGATCTTCATTTCTCCCTTCTCCAAGTCTAAAACTTTTCTGCGTATGATGTTTTCTGCATACAAGTTGAACAATTATGGTGATAGAATGCAGCCTTGTATGACTCCTTTTCCAAAAGGGAACCTTTCTGTTTCTCTGGTAACTTTTTTTAAAAGCAGGATTATTCTGTAATCATTTTGACTGCTGAAATTCTAGTTGATGAAGATGTGAACACAACAACATAATCATAGTCCTGCTGGATTTGACCAAATGCCTCTCTAGTCCAACATACTGTCCACACAATGCCCAACCAGTTGACTGTGGGAATCTCAAAAGCATAGCATGATCCTCCATCTCATGGGGGCTTTTTAGATTGTCAGGAAAGTGTGACATGAAGTTGCCTTTACCTTAATGCTCAGCAGCTAGACTGCAAGCCCCAGGTGTGCATTGAAAAGGTACAGGGCAGCTAGACTGAGGGGTGTGGGAACGACTAATCTGAAGTCTTTTCTGTGGCTCAACAGCTACATGGGAAGTGGTCAGAACGCTACAAACACAGGCGGAGCAGCTACATGGGCGGCAATGAACGCGGCTTTTAGCCGCGGTGAACCTTTAAATTTTTTTCCCTTGCTGGTTGCGAACTGCGCAATTCCTCAATGCCCTGCAGGTGTAAAAGCTGGGGTTTAACCGCGAAGTTTTTTAAAGCTCCCAAACCCTAGCTCCACCCCTAATCCAAACCCTAGACATGTGCAGTAGGGACTCTGGGATGCCGTTACTATTATTCTACTGTGGATAACATGTCAATTCATTCACAAAATAAGGGGGTTCATTCATGATGCACCAGTGCAACGGCACAGTTTAAAAAGGCAGAGGAACCGCTGTGATAAACCGCTGACCTTTTAAATTTTTTTCCTTGCCGGCTGTGAATTGCGCAATTGCGCAATTATGCAGTTCCCAGCAGGCAATAATAATGTCACTGTATTGTGTACCTGCGCAATTGCGCAATTGCGCAATTCGCAGCTGGCAAGGAAAAAATTTTTTTAAAGCGCGGCTAAAAGCCGCGTTCCTTGCCGCCCATGTAGCTGCTCCGCCTGTGTTTGTAGCGTTCTGACAGCTTCCCATGTAGCTGCTGAGCCACAGAAAAGACCTCAGATAAGTCGTTCCCAAACCCCTCAGTCTAGCAGCCCTGTACCTTTTAAATGCACACCTGGGGCTTGCAGTCTAGCTGCTAAGCATTAAGGAAAAGGCAACTTCATGTCACACTTTCCTGCCAATCTAAAAAGCCCCAGCAATGTTGCGCCCTTTTTTAAAAAGTAGTGGGGAAATCAAGCTACTTTTTAAAGACACGTCTCCCTTAAAACTCCAAAATAGTGTTTTCATGGCACACTTTCCCTTTTTCTCATCTAAAGGCTGGGCTTTCATGCAGCCATCAACACACCTCTTTTTGTCAATCTAAAATGGGCCATGTTCTCCAGCAACTGATACATAAAAGCATGCTGGTTCTAGAAGTTATTTGCAGCCAGTGGCTTTATCCAAAACTCTTTTAAAGCAACTCACATGTAGAGGCAAACTAGAGGTGACCTATAACCAACCTGTCTAGTAGCCAATGATGGCCCTCATTTCTACAAATTTATTTCATCCTCTTTCACAGCTAAATCATCAACCATCACCACATTTTGTGGCAGTGAATTCCTCCTTTAAAAAACCACCTTATGAAGTGTTATCTGTCATGATCTACTTTTTAATGAGAAGATTCTCTCATGACATATGACTGGTATTTCTCTGGAAGAAAGAACAAAAAATAAACACAGTAGCATCCTACTAATGGAATACAACCTAAAGGAACAATGAGAACTTTCTTAATAAACATGAGCATTATTAAAGAGGAGCAACCAAAATGCCATTTTGATGTGTGTTATCCCCCTTTATTGCTCATTCAACATACCACTGCTTTCAGACCACTGCTTGCTGAGAAGTTTGCTGAGAAGCTTGGTAGCACTGTTGTTTAGATTATGTCAGTTCATTCAACTAGTATACTATTAGAAAATTTCATAAATCATTTTGATTTTCTCTAAAGGGCTTGTTCAAACCTTGCATTTTTCATTGCTTTGGCAATGATTTCAATAGGTGCACTTGATTTTACCACAAAATTTCAATAGAATAAATTACCCATGCAACTTGATGCTGAAGACTGCATCTAGCAACTAGCTCTAGACAACAGTTAAAATGGCAAGTAAAGCTATGGGTTGTATCATTTCTACTTGCAAATGTGGGACTACCCATATCTAAATGTGCATGTCCACACAGGTAGTTGTTGCTCAATATAGAAAACTAATTGTTAGAAGACAAGGGATCTAACATAGTTGTTTCCTCAACACACGGCTTTTCTATATATAGGAAAGTGGGTCAATGTGGAAGTATGGAGAGAGAATTTAGTCGTGTGAACACCTATATTTGTAAGCTGAAGAAGCACTACTCAGAGATATCTACTGTTTGTGGCTGAAGAAAAAGAATTTTCTTTGAATTAGATTTCCAGAACCATAGAATCATAGAGTTGGAAGAGACCACAAGGGCCATCCAGTCCAACCCCCTGCCATGCAGGACTAGTTTGATTTTAAGAGAGCACCTGAGACCATACCAAGCTGGGCAATGTTTGGCCCTCCAAATGTGGTATACTGAAACTCCTATCATGCCTCCTCACTTGCTAGACTGGCAAGGATAGATAAGAGATGCAGTCTAACAACATCTGGAAGCCCAAATCCCTGCTCTGTACAGACAACTAAACATTCTGGGTTGAGATCACTTCTAATGGAGTAGCATTCAAAGACACAGTTGTGTTAGTCTGGAAAATTAGTATGCAAAGGGATCTTGTAGTACCTTTGAGACTAAGTGAAAGAAAGAAGTTGGTAGCATTAGCTTTCGTAGACATGACCTACTTCCTCACCTGCATCTGAGGAAACAGGCTCAAGTCTACAAAACTCATGCTACCAACTTCTTTCAGCTAATCTCAAAGGTGTTACAAAATTCCTTGGCAAACAGAATAGCATGATTGCTTGTAATAATCTGTCGAACAGTCATGTTTCTCTTTTTACTGCACACCAGGTGGAGAGGAATGTCAAAGTGTGACAATATATATATTCACATCAATCCTATGAAAAGTACACTTAATGAATTTCACATTTTTTTCACAAGTTTAATGGGATAACATGCAGAGTGAATGTTTGGTATAGAGCTTAATACATTTTTCTTTTGGGGAAGACTCAAAGCGTTTATATGAAGAAGTATTATTATTTACATCTCTCTTTTTCTGATACTAGTGGCCCTACCTGGTTTCTCCCTTCAGGAATATAGTGTAGTAGGGCTCAAGGGAAGTCAATTTTTTTACCCATTCCTTCAACATTGAATCAGCATCCTCTGCTGCTGCTATGGGGATGGACGACATGACAATTAAACACATTGGTAGGTGGAAATCTGCTATGTTCAGAAAATACATGCGGAATGTTCACATTTTGAAGTAAACATGCTAACTTTTGCCTTTTGTTAGCTTTCAGATTATGTTATGGTAGATTCTGTGACCTCATCTGTGGCTATACTATGATTTACTGAGTGGCTCGCCAGGCACGGACCAGCCATCTGGGCTCCCAAATGGCTGGGCATATGAGGCCTGCGGTGGAATGGTCTACTCTAGTTGCTGTTTGAGGAGCGTGTTGGTCCTCAACCTGACATGCTGGTGGCACACCTTGGTGGAACGATCTGGGCTTGATGAAGGTCAAAGCCCTGATTTGGCAAGCAAGAAATGATTTTGAGACTATATGCCACACATGGCCCAGTGTGTGTATAATCTGGTCTGATATTTTGCCATTACAGGTTTGGAGAGGGGAAGGTAACCCATGTAAATTGGATGTAGCCAGAAAAAGAGTTAATAGGGGAATACGAAATTCTCTTTTACAGGAGACTGGTTTTATAATGAACCACCCTTTAATCCTAATTTGTCACCCCGAATGTTACAGGTTTGATGGTGTTCACCTTTCAGATGAGAGCAATTTGATATTGTTGAGGGATTTCCAAACTGGATTGAAAGCAATTTTGAATGGCCTTGTGAGGGAAAGGGACTAAGCAGAAGTTTGTCCCTTATTGGTGGTCCATATGGGGATGAAGAACACCAGTGGCACCCCTTTGTGGTTAGGCTCTGAAACAACTTAGATAGGTCAAGGGACCTTGGGGTTGTGAAATAACCTGCATTTGGGGTAGACATAGGGGTTTTGCTCAAACTTACAAACTGGAGGGAGTTTGGGGGAGAGTGCCTTGTGTATACCTCCCTAGGACTGGCTGAGGATATAATCATATTTACCTCAGGGTCTGGTGTTTGTGCCTAAAGGGAAGGCTGAAGAAGTGGTCTAGGACTGACACCTGGCTTCAGCTGAACCTGCACCAGGCTTTCACTTTAGTCGATTTCTCTCAAGAGTGTTAAAGTTTTAGTCTTGAACTTCAAGAGTTTAGCGTTAATTAGGTTATAGGTCAAATAAACGGCCTTTTATTCAGCCTATTTAGATGTCTGGTCTCTTTATTTTGTGGTTGGTATCAACAGCACAACTGCTGTTGAACAGTCATATGTTTCTTTTTACTGTACACCAGGTGGAGATGAATGTCAAAGTGTGACAATATATATATATATATATCTGCATCAATCCTAGAAAAAGAACACTTAATGATGTTTAATGGGATAATGTGTAGAGTGAACATTTGGTTTAGAGCTTAACACCCTTTTCTTTTGGGGAAGACTCAAAGCATTTATATGAAGAAGAAATATTATTCAGGTCTCTCTTTTTCTCATACTAGTGGCCCTAATTGGTTTCTCCCTTCAGGAAAACAGTGTGGTAATGATTATACATTTTTAAAAAATATATAATCATTTTTGGATAGAACTGTTCTGTTTATTCTTTGCACAAAATTTCTATACTAAAACAGATTACTATACATAGTTGACAATAAGTCTACTCTTAGTTTAATCTATTTTTAAGGGGCGGGAGGGTAGACTGATGTGTTTTTTTAATTGTATGTATTTTTAAATGTTGTACTCCACCCCGATTGCTCACCCAGAGGGGCGGAATATAAATAAACATATTATTATTATTATTATTATTATTATTATTATTATCATCATCATCATCATCGTCATGTTGAGGGCAGATTTGGGGGTCAAAAGTCTGAAGTGATAAGGAGGGAACAGTGTTAAACTGTGGTTTTACAGTACATGAGGGAGGCAGCCAGATACACACAGGGCTAGGAAAATGCACATATTTCAAAAAGAATGTAATGGCAAAGACAAGCAACAACAACAACAAACAACAACATTAGCAGTGATTACAGCCTTTAACTTGGTGATAACTTTGCCTCGTTTTAACCCAAAAAGGCTGCCAAATATACACAAATGTCATATTCAGATTCTTCAAAGCCCAGTTCCTCTTGGCACTCCTTTGAGGAAAAAAAACAACAACAACCAAAGAGCTATCACTGCTGCCATTTTCCTGCCCAAGCATTCAAAAAGTTCAGAAGCAGTGCTGCAGTAGAGAGAGGAGAGAACCCTGGCATTTCCTTTAGGTGCTCTTAGGATGGACTATGGTCTTGCCTTTTCCCACTCTACTCAGGGAAGGGGATGGATTCTTTTTTGATAAGTGTTAAATTACAGTATTTACATTGACCTGTGGATAAATCAACCGAGGGTTTTGGGACAATTTTTGACTAAAATTTCTAGACTTATACATGAGTATATACAGTAATTAGAATAAGGGAACTGACCTAATATTAAAAATTCTAGAGATTATCATTTGTCCGTTTTCCCTTGTAAAGGATTGTCATGAAATGGCAGACCATGAAATCTAGAAATGTGATTGATAGACGAAGAAGTAGAGTATTAGTCTTGCACATTAAACAGTTCTCTGAATTGGCTGCAGTGGGGGAACAAAATAACTATTCTAAGCAAGAATGAATTTCTATCTAGGATTTACAGACCAGTAACCCTGTAACTGTACCTATTCTTTTAAATATCAGGTTTTGAAAAAGTTAGATTGGTGCAGTACAGCTCTCTGAATCCTCTTGTGCAGGTTGGATTTTGGGAGCTGTAGTCCTTGTAAAAGGCCTAAATTCCCTGAGGGCACCAGCGCCCATACAACTTTAGAAGGTAAAGTAATGTTAGCACTGATTAATATTTGGATGGGAGATTTCAAATTATAGACTGCATTTCAGAAGAAGCCTCTGTGTATGCCTTACCTAAGAAAATCCTATGGGATTCACAGGGTCACCATAAGTTGACAGCTAACCTAAAGGCATATACACATGCACAACCCTTGTAAAGGATGATGCTGACAAAGAAGCTGAGTCTCAAACTCCATAAATATATTTATCTGCAGGTATCATTCTGGTGTCTGTCTTCAGGGTAGCAATCTTTTGATAGTTTACATCATTCCCCAAATTCATGAAAATAAATGTGGGTACTGAGCTGGGGTTTGGCTTTGAGGTGCTGATTGCAACCATACAAACCAGATTTTTCTGGTGTCTCAGTCTTCCTGGGTGGTATTGCATTACACTGGTCTTGGCATGTTCTTTCTTCTTTTGATTTCAGGTTCAGAAGTCAGCTAAATTCTTGAATTTGAAATTCAGAATCAATGGCCTTATTGAGCTTACACAACTTCACTTCAGTAATTTAATGTTCAATGCAGTCACAGAATTACAAAGAATTTGACAAACACAATACAGAATGGTTAAGGTAACATTCTAGTACTATCAAACAATTCCTCTCACTAAGAACGGATGGAACTAAGAATGGATAGAAACAGCGCTATTCCCAGTCTTCAAATCCTAGAATGTAAATTGTGACATTTCTATGATTTGTACAATCCAGGTTCATTTTGCTTTTAGTGAATATCACTGGGTGAACCTGGATTGTTCCAATCACATAATCATGCATAGCTGCATGAGCAAGCACAGCAAATCCATAAGACAAGAACATACGGTGTTAATATTGGTCAAACTAAAAGCCCTTTTCACCTACTTGACTTTGAATTGTTCATGCACAAGGAAGCAAAATGCATTAGGATCTGAAGGGACTAGTAACTAAAGGCAAGACTTTGTGATCAGGAAAAAAAGTGGCATATTCAAGTGGCAAGAGTGGTAAGAAGCAAATCGTCTCTCAATATTGAGGCAAGTGGTACACATGAGAAAGCTAATTCTCAAGAGTGGGGTTAAACAATTGCTGGTAGCTGCATGAGCAAGCACAGCAAATCCATTCTGTTGGTTCTGAACATTAAAACTCCCAAGACAGCATTTTACAAAAGAGACCAATGTTTATGTTCCGCCATGGAAGGCTGCAAGGAAAACATTCTCCTTACTAATCCTCCTTTTGAACCACTCCACCTAGCACATTGATTAGCTTCCTACTGCTGTTCTAATGACTCCAGTACAATATGTTGCCTGTCACTGTTTAATATGAAGCACCAGTGTCAGAGCACAAGTGCCTTTTCCTGGCTCACAACCAAATTCTTTAGTTAAAGTGTTATTTCTGGAGACTTTGCTTGCAATATTTGCTATCTGTGGGAAGCAGGAGGAATTGCCCTCCAAATTTCTCTCATACTTTATCCTATATATGAAATCCTACTGTATCCTACAGCCATCAAACCCTCATTTAAGTATTTTGAATAGATGCTATATTAAATCCATACAGGTGACAATGTTTAAGTATGTCTGTAGGTTTCTGCTCCCTTTGCTGACTTTAGGATTAAGCAACAAATCGCATGGCAGTACAGTCACTGCTTTCCAGACAGTATAGTATAGAAACCAGAAACTAGCACACTCACTAAAGACTACTTTCTTTTTAAAACTCAGGACTTACTCTAACTAGGGCATCCCAGAAAAAACTTTTACCCTATTCATATCGCCAAGCACTGTCTCAAACTCTTTTAATCTGAAGCAAAGCTTGGAAACTTACTTTTAGGAAGAATGAATATTATGGCATACTGAAGTCATCCATAACTGAGTAATAATAGGACAGTGCTCTGGAACCAATGATTAAGTATCTTCAGAACACAGCATCATCCTACCACAGCTCCTTTATGGATGGCTTCAACACATCATTATATTCAGTCTTCTTGAAAGTATGTTTCCAAGCTCTTTTCTAAAGATACTTAATCATGATCTTTTCATGAGAAATGTTTCTAAAACCACACAGGCTTTCTTTCAGTAACCCTGGAACAACTGAAGAAGATAGTATTCATCAATGAAAGGCCTCTCAGAGATAAATCCCATGAGACCATTTGTCTCTTTCTTTACCATGCTCCTCATGTAAGCTGATCTATAAAAGGGGAAGGGGTAGATTAGTTGCATCGTTTCCTAAATTAATGAATGCCTGGATCTCTGTTAATTGAAAGATGTGACCTTTCCCACTGAAGATACAGATTTCGTTTTGCTGACATGAAAGCAAATGTAAATAACGATATCCAACAGAATAGCAGATGTCATTTATTTATTTCGTTTGTATGTCACCTTTCTCCCAGAGTGGGATCCAATATGTGGATGCAGCTTCCAGAGAAAGCCAAGTTAAAAAAAAATCTTCACAGTAATATTTAAAAGCAATTAAAATCACCACATCAAATAGTACAAACGATACAAAACTTTTTAAAAAGTTAAACAAAACATTCCAATAAGATACTCCTGTGCTTACACATCAAAGGCATGCTTAAACAAAAAGGCCTCTGCCTGTAGTTGAAAGGAAAGCAAGGGGGCAGCCTATCCTCCTGCAGAAGGGAGTTTCAGAGGGTGGGAGCAGCCACTGACAAGGCTTTATCATGTCCTCACCAAGTAAGACTGTGATGGTGGCAGGACCAAGAGAAAACTTTCTCTTATAGCTTTTAGAACTATAGCAGGTAGGTAGTGGTACTCTTTCAGGTACTCTGGATCTAAGCCATTTCAGGCTTTATTGGTTATGACAAGCGCTTTTAGCTGTGCCTGGAAATGAATTGGTAGTCAGTTAAGTTGTTTTAAGAAGGGAATGAAACTGCTCCCTATAACTTACCCTGGTCAGCACTCTAGCTGCAGCATTTTGGACCTGCTGGAGTTTCCAAATAGTTTCCAAAGGTAGCCCCACATGAAGTGTGCTACAACAGTCCAAGCAGAACGTAATCAATGTATGTCTCACTGTAGCAAGGTCTGACATCTCAAGGAAAGTGTACACTAGTTTTAGCTGTAAAAATGCACCCATGCCCACTGCTGAAACCTGTGTATCCAGGCTCAGAGCTGAGTCCAGGAGAATATCCAAGCTGTGTGCCTGAGATTTCAGGGGAGTGGAACACCATCCAGGTGGAGCCCCTATTCCTTCATCTCCCCTTTTGACTGATGAAGAACATTTCTGCCTTGTCTGGATTAAGTTTAAATTTGTCTGCCCTCATCCAGTGGCAACTGACAACAGACATTGGTTCAATACCAAGACAGTGTCCTTGGAAAAAGATGGAAAGGAGAGATAGAGTTCTGTGTTAACAGCATATTTGTGGCACTAAACCCAAAAACTTTGGATGACCTCTCCCAGTGGTTTCATATAGATGTTAAACAGCATGGAGACAAAACACAACCTTTTGAGTTGTGCCCTTCCAAGAAAGACTGGAACTGGTGCATAGGAGTGCCCCCAAATTTCATCTGAAAGATATCAGGTCAATGGCCTTGAAAGCTACTAAGAGGTCTAGCAGAACCAACAAGAACACACTTCTCTGTCCAGTTCCCTGAGTCTACCAAAGCTGTCTCTATCCTACAACCAGGCCTGAAGCCAGATTGAAATGGATCTAGATAATCTATCTCATCCAAAACAACAACAACAACAACAACAACAACCACCTGGAACTGGGAGGCCACCACATGATCCAGAACCTTGTACAAAAAAGGAATGTTGCCAATAATTATTCAGAATGGTGGGATCCAGGGAGTAATGGTCTCTCTGCAGCTATTTTTTAGGCAGGATGAAAATGTCCCTTGCTGCAGTGAAGCATTTACCATTCAGGCTGTCCTCCTCTAACTGCTTTTAGAAGCCAGGAAGAACAAGGATCCAGTGTACATGTGGTGGGTGGCTCTCACCTCTCCAAGGAGCCTGCCCACTTCCTTTGGCTGCACAAACTGAAGCATTTCTAATAATACAGTACAAGAAGATGCTAAGATTATATCCACTGGACCTGTCTCAACTACAGCATTCAAGTCAGAATTGATCCAAGTGATTTTGTCTGCAAAGTTTCTTGCAAATTCATCAGAGTGGGCTGTCAAGTGGTCTTTGTTTTCTTCTTGTGGGCTAGAGTTGCTGAATGACACTGTGCAGATGCAATGGTGGGAAAGAACTATAATTTATTTGCTGCTACCATTGCCACAGCATAGAGCTTCCAATGAACTCTAGCCTCTGTTCCATTAGACAAATTGGTTGTTAAAATTCTGAAGACAAGGTTTTGTATTACAAAGAATTTCTCTTCAGGCTCAACTGTGTTTGTTCTGAGAATGGAATAGCACATTCCTAAATATGTTCACATGAAATTAAGATCAACTTTGTAGGGTTTATGCCTCTTTAAGGGGTAGGGCTGGAGAACACAGAAGGAAAACTATGCTCTGCAATCTACATCTACTATTTTCAATAGTTTTTATCCCCTTTTTTAAAAGGCCATTTTATTTGACTTAGGCTTCTTACTCTGTAAAGTCAATAATGAAATTATTTATGAAGTAATTTCTTCCAGGAAGGCTACAGAAAGGTTTATTATAAAGAAGGATGTCACAACTTCCATAACAAATCTTCCACAGAAAATATTTTTGTTGGAAGTTAATTGATATATATGTCTGTTTCAACTCACCCGACAGAGTGTTCAACATACGGTAGGGGTTTTATAAACTTATTGAAGAGTACAGATTATTCTGAGTGTACTTGCATTTTGTGTACAAAAGCTACCATTCACTGTTGAGATAAAAAGAATATTTTCTATGTCTTCAATTTGGAAAATATCACTATCAGATGGCTGATTTGGTGGGGACCCTTTACCCCCATGATAGTGAGCCTATGGCATGCGTGCTAGGGGTGACAAATGATGCCGTTTCGGCTGGCACAGGTCAGGGAGGAGGAGGAACAGGCATGTGCGCACCCATTGCTCTTCCTCCCTGCTGTTTCCTGGCCTTCAGCTGCCTCTTGGAGATAGTTGGAAACTGGGAAAATGACGCTGGGAGGAAGGAGTCACAGGCGTGTGTCCATTGCTCCTACTCCTGGACATTTCCCAGCATTCAGTTGTCTCTCAGAGATAGCTGGAGGCTGGGGAAAGGGCAGGGGGGAGGAATGACCAGTGCACTCCCATTGATTCTCCCTAGGGACCTTTCCCGGCCCCAGCTGCCTTCAGAGAGACAGCTGGGGGCAGGGAAATATCCAGCAGGAGAAGGAAAGGGCATGTGTCTGTTCCTCCTCCTCTCCAGGGACCTTTCCTGGGCTCCAGTTGCCTCCAGAGGGACAGCTGGGGGCAGGAAAAGGTTCGGGAGAAGAATGAATGGGTGCGTTCCTATTCCTTCTCCTCTCCTGGTCCCTTTCCCATCCCCCAGCTGCCTTCGGAGGGACAGCTGGAGGATGGGGAAAGGGCGGAGGGAGAAGTCCCACCCCTGGCACCAGGTACATAGGTGAGCCTACCCTCAGTAAAAGTAGTATGCCAGGCAGCCTGTCCATGAAGCTCCTGCAGGTATGGTGAGGTGGTGGTGGCTCTGAGGAAGGAAATGGCCAGCCATGCTGATGCCGTGTAAGCCCAGCTGGCCCCTGTGAACAAAACAATGCTGCTGCAATGGGTTTGGCCCAGTGTGTGTAGCTGCCATCGTGGCCATTATAGGGCCAGTTCTGTAGCATAATGCTCCAGGACTGGCTCTGGGCTTATGGCCATTGCAGACAGAGCCACTATCATGTTTGTCACAATTGAGCACTTATATATATAGAAGACCAGTGTGAGAGGAGGGGGGGGGGGAGGAGAAAAATGAAAATGTACTCAAAAACCACATCCTCTAAACTAAATGAACTCATCCAGTTACTATCCTCATGTAGCCAAAACAGTGCCATCCACACATAAGAGAAAAGTTATCAGCAAATGTTGAGGAGAGGATGAAGACATAGAAATGCAACACAACCTCAAGCAGCCCAATGTGCATTGAACAAGCACAGTGCTCATGAATGCTGACAATTTGGGGAGAGGGAGGAACCGAAAATCAGGAAGAGAGTGGAATGGTAAGGAATAGTATTCTGGAAAGAGATAAGGCAACCTAGAACCCAGAGCAAAAGCACTCTGCAAGGCAATGTTTTATTGCAGGCCTGTCCTATTTTTTCTCCTGGTGGAAGGGAGGGAGCCTGTACTTACATGGCAGGAACAAGCTCACTGTGCTGACTATCTGCTGAAATGCTGAGCAAACAATCTGAAGCACTAAATACATCTCTCTGGACTGAGGCCACCAATTTTAACTGAGTGCTGTCAAAACCTAAAATGCCTGTGGGTTTTTACCCCTGGAATGAAAGCTATGCGGTTTCACTCTGAAATGTAAAATATCTTTTTTTAGCTTTTGGTTACTAACTGAAAACCATCTTTAAGATTATTTTTCATCAAATTTGGCATGAGGAAGAGGGAGACAGTGTCTTTGTGGGGTTGGATAGCCTCACCCATGGCTGGTGGGCAAATCTTAATTTGTGACTAAGGCTTTAGTTGACTTGAATCAAAACTTGCAGTATCCAATTTTTTCTCTCTCACATATGTGTACACATGTACATATATGTTTCTAAAGACATGTATTTATATCTGTTCTGATAAAGCTCAGCCATCAGACTTGCTACGGATTTTGGCAAGGCTTCTTGTCTCTGATTCTTCCAGCCCAACACATTTGGTAAGATGCTCAAGGAAAAACAACACTGCAAAACTTCACACCACTGAGCACACACTGCAGCTCATAAAGGAAAGGAAGCGACAATTGGGGGAGGGGGGGGGGACACTACATGAAACCTCTGCATACAAAATAGCCATAGGCATGTTAGCATTGCAGATCAGCTGTTTCTCATTCGTGAAGTAAAACATGTCTGATAAGTATTGTATCTCAGTGCCAGAGGTACGGATTAGTAACTTGAGTTAAAAGGTGAGAGTATATAAGTCAATGCAAATATCCACATCCTCACACAAGACAGACTGTATTATATTCATACACTCTCAATTATTATTTTTTTCCAGCAGTCAACTAAAATTGGGAAGAAGTGTTCATTTTATACAGTAAAGGTTCAATGTAACCCTTTCTTTTTCTCATTCTGTCACATCCCTGTTGGAAGTTGACCACAAGTGCCTGTAACAAGTAGGAGGTCAATGGAAAAAATAGCCAGGCATTTCTCCTTTTCCTGTCTCTCTCTGTTGCTATACAGATGGCTTCTGTCAGGCTCTACTTCCTTAGCTCTTGTTCTGCAAAATTAGTTAAAGATCCCATTTTAAACATGGGATCGCCTTAGTGGCTACTCACATTGTATATGTACCCACCTATACAGACACCACCACCCCTTTTTAAAATTAAGACCCTTTTCATCCTGCCCTATTTCTGAATGGATTTTCTGAGATAGTAGCCTGGAACAGCCAGGCCAAGTGGCTTCCAGCCACTTTGGAGGTGTGGTTTGCCTCCAAATGCATGCCTCCAAATTGGCCCAACACATGCCTCCAAATTGGCCCAAAGCCCTGCCAAAACTGCACTCCTGTCCTTTGGAAGAGAGCAAAAAGGAGCTCGGATAATCTGGCTCCTGGAAGCATTTGGCAGCCACAACTAGCTTTCGGAGAGGGCCATGGGCCTGCTTCTGGCTGGAGCAGACTTAGGCTGCTCTTTCACACCCATCTGCCCAATGAAACATATCCTAAGCACAGATCATGTGATTAGCCTCTCACATGAATGCCAAACAATCCTTAAAATTCATAGTTAAAAATCAGCTGAAGTTGAAGTTGAAGATATCCTCACATATAATCTCCAGTCAGGCATGAGAGCTCTCCCTGGGATACTCTTTTCACCCAACCCTGTGTTTTGTTTGTTTGTTTGTTTTGTTTTTTGTTGTTGTTCAGCAGTTTCTACATCAGTATGCAGACAACAGGACAACAGGGGACAGCAGAGAGAGGTAGTCTCAACCTCCCTTTCCTGCATTTTCTTCTCAGTATGGTCCTCAGATGATGAACGGAAAACAGAAGAGAAATGGGAAGGGGGGAGTATGAATGCTGGGATTTCTTTCCCCCCGTAGAACTACAAAGTTCCTACACCAAGGATCCTACACCAAGGATCATCTAGTTCAAGTAAGCCATGGGCAAATATTCTGTCTTTGAAATTATATATGAAATAATTTCTTTCAGGGAGGTTACAACAAGTTTTATTATAAACAAAGATGCCACACTTCCAGAGGCTGCACAGACTCTACCCCCCCCCCCCATAGCCAAACCCCTCAAGAACTAAAAAGAAGTGGGAGAAGTCTATATCTATCCCCCCTCCCCCCAATGGGCATTAGTTGATGGTACCAGGAGGCTCTGCAATCTATGTAAAAAGTGAATGGTCTCTCTTGGAATCTTCCAGAATAGCAATTCATCCCTTTCGGAATCCAGTGAAAGAGAAATTCAGGAAAACAGGAGAAGCTGAGGGGTGCAAAAAGAGTCTTTGGAGGCCACATGCATCCCCAGGCCAGGCTTAAGACCATCCTTATCAAGTCCAACCCCGGTCAGTGCACAAATGCATAGCTACAGCAACCTAATGCCATCCAACCTCTGTTTTAAAAGCTTCTAATGAACGAGAGTCCTGTAGTAGTCTATTCCATCTGCAAACAATTCTTACTGTCAGGATGTTACTCCTCATCATTAAGTGAAATCTCCTTTCTTGTAATTTGAATCCACTGGTTCAAGTGAGATCAAGAGTAGCAAGGGAGAAGCTCATTCCATCTATTAGGCTATTATATTCCTTCTGCATTTTGATGATGCCTATTGAGATATGGAAATGCCCATTCCCCCACCTCCACCTCCAAATTCAGTATATAATCCAAGCAATCAACTCAGGGGGATAAGGAAGGCAGAGACTACTTAGAGAATATGTAAAACCCTATCCCACCCTGAAAGAGAGTATGGAGAAGAGCATTTTCGGGTCCAAAGCAGACTTTGGAAAGTTGTATTTTATGCACGGTTCCTTCCTGTTACTCATTACAGTGTTGATCAAGCAATTAACTATTGTTATTATTGGACTATGTGAAAAGTAACACACTGTTTGCTGTTTTCATGACTTTTTGCTTTTTCTTTTGAGAGAAAAGCACTCCTCAGGATTGACAGAATTGTTTGAAGAATATAGCTCAAAATGCCATTAAAAAGTAACTTTAACAATTAATAGTTATTTGAACTCTCCTTTCTTGTAATTTGACTTCAGTGGTCCAGGTGCTATCCTTTAAAGTAGCAGATAAGAAGCTCTTTCCATCTAGTAGACTACTGTAGACTCATTACATCAGGAGTTAGCAACTTTGGTGCCCCTCAACCCTCTAGTGGCCACACAGATTGCCAAAAAGGATGGAGAGGGAATTGGAAGTGGTGGGAAGTCCACTTCTACTTTCAAGAGGTTAAACATTAAAGTACCTCACATTTAAAAGATGAACCAACACTCATGAAAGTTTATAGGAAAGACAATTCCCTCTCCATCCCCCCCCCCCCCGAGGAAAGGCAGTCTGGGGGAATAAAGGGCAAAAACAGTTTTGGAGGGCAAGCTGCAGACCTGTAGCCAGACAGTGTCCATTTCTTTACACCAATGAAATAATTTTATTCTCAATGTTGTCTAAATGCATTATGCCACCAAACCCATACCTTGTTAAAGTGAACTATGTTACTTTGTAGCTGGTTGCTTCCAACTCATCGTCCAAATTGGGCAAAATGAAAGTTGCACAGGTTTGTGTTGGCTGTCAATCTCTCCTCTTTCATTCTGCCAGGAAAACTCACTGAGGCATCCCTTACAGCCCTAGAGCTGTCTTTGAAAGGTCATGTGTGTGTTACAAAGTAGAAGCAAAATCACTGGAAACATGGGACTGGATCCTGCAGGCATTTCCAATACCTTTTGCTCACTGAATTGTGTATTCAGAGAAAGAAGGCTCTCTCTAGAGCGGTGAACAGACAAAGCTGTTCTGATTTCAGACATGTCTGTTTTTAGCAGAAGGGCAATGGCCTGTTGTATATGGGGGAAATGATCCAAATCTAGGAAATGTGAAAGCTTTTCAATGAGAAATTTAACACCAAGCCTATGTGACTGTTGAATACTTGCCTATTGAGAGACTAATAAAGTATGTTTAGCTCCAATCGTTTCTTGCACAATCACAATACCACTGCTGAGCCAGTTAATGTCAGAACAAAGGAGAGAATTTAATAAAAGGAGCTCCCTTGGCAAGAAGAATCCACAGAGGGGAGAAAACCCTTCAACTGTATTATTGGGAAAGATGTCAAAATCCCTGTTTTCTGTAAATGAATAATACTAGAAAGAGGAAAAATATGGGACTCAAAATGCTAGCTATTGTTTTTTTCCTGCTGTTGCTCGGTCCTCCTAAATGTCAGCTAAAGCCATGTCTAATAGGCAAGGAAACAAATTATGTCCAATATTCAGAATGTGTCAATCATGAAGGAAGTCATTTCCAATTGCCAATTATTTTAAACTCATGAGCTTCAAATAACAAGAACAGTTGGGAGTTTGGGTCATGCAGATAGATAACTGTCCACTAGGAACTAGACAAAAATCAATGCTGAGAACTCTACAAAAAACTTTGCACTAGATATACAACTTTCGAGTATTAACAACCTGAGGCAAGTTCAGATAATATTACTTCACAAATCAGATTTGGGTGAAGGGTTGCACAAAAGCTTTATTAGGAGCTCCTGATTCACGTTCAAGTTCTTAAACAAACACAGGGGTACACTTTTCATTTACTTATTCAATTTTTAAAGAGGAATATTGTTTTTCAGTGGCTCAGCCCAACTCTGTGGATAAGCGCTAGGCAATAGCAGCAGGTATAACAGAAGGGTGAGGATATATGGGCACAATTCCATTGCCTCTCTTTTGGTGGTAAAAAGTTCTGCAAACACCAACATAGGTAAAGTTTACTACTCCAGTAGTCTATAGTGCAGTATTTCAGTAGTATTTCCAATTTCTACATAGAGGTATGAAAAGTGGGCACTGCAAAATAATTTGAAATGTGTTGCTGCTGCAGATGCCACAGCCTTCAAAAGAAACAAATAAATTTTGTCCAAGACCAAATCAAATCTGAACTCTTCATACAAGCCAAAATGACCAAGCTATTGTACTTTGGTCATATCATGAGACAACATGACTCCTTAGAAAATATGACACTGTAAAGTGGCAACTGGAAAAGAGGAAGTGCATATTACAAATGGATATATTCAGTTAAGGAAGCCATGGCCCTGAGTTGGCCCTGAGGGCTGTTGAGGACAGAGTTATCTTGGAGGTTTCTCATGCACAGAGTTGCCATAAATTGAAGCAACTAATAACAACAGAGTACACAATGACCACAATTCAGCAGAGACTGTTTTTCTGAAAATCTTCACAGAGTCTCAGCTTTTTTTTTTTTTTTTAAGAATGTATTTAGACTGCAGTTATGCTACTGGCCATACTGGTTGAGGGATTCTTGAAGCTACTGGCACTATCCAGAAAGTGCTTATTCTAACCTTTATGTAAACTTGAAAAGACAGGTTAGTCCCATAACATGATGGGAGCTAGATGTTTGATCTTACATAAAAGTATCTCCTTGGATTTTAATATTTGGTCTATGGAAGTACTAGCTTTTTCCTGTTCTTACTCCTTTTAACATTGGCAGTGCCTACTATACATGGCATACAGTTATCTTGTGTAATCTCCATCCAAAGATTAAATAATCAGCCATATCTTTTGTGCAATGGCAGAAAAATATTTCTAGATTTGTCTGGGAGTGAAAGAAACCCAGAATAAAATTTAAAACACTTCGCAATGCTAAGGAAAAGGGAAGCTTGGGAATCTCTAATGTTAAATTTAATTATGAAATCTATAGTTTTGTGTGGATGAAGGAATGGATATTGATTAGAGAGTCAAGACTCTTGAAACTTGGAAGGCCAAAATTTAAGATATGGTTGGCATAGTTATCTTTGGTATGATAAAATTAAGGCACACACTGAATTTAAACATCATTGTATTAGAAAGGCTCTCCTACAAGTTTGGTATAAATATAAACAAGATACTTTTTCCCTAAAATAATATTAACTCACTCACCACAGGAAGCCCCCTTTTAAAAGGAAAGAATGGGTTAAAAATTGGAAGTGATTGCTTTATAATGATCTTTTATATTTTGAACGAGCCAGTTAGAAGTTTAAATCAAGAGGGAAAGGGAAAGTTCTTAATGGATTTGCTTATATGCAACTTAAAGACAGATTCCATCAAGACAAGGGAAACACAGCCATAGAGGTTGGAGAAAATACTTTTATTTAGAGTTGTATAAAGACAATGACTATGTAAAGCAATTGAAAACTTTTTGAAAGATTAGAAAGTGTTTATAGATTTTTTTTGAGCACTAAGAAATCTAATAGTGCAATGGTGCAAAAAAAATTTCTACTGGTATAGATCCACTAAATAATCCTACTAAAATTACTAATTAGTTATTAGTAATTTTAGTAGGATGATTTAGTGGATCTATACCAGTAGAATATTTTTTTCTTTCTCTATTTATTACAGTGTATTACTTTTATGTCTCTCCCCCCCCCCTTTCTATCTATTTATCTATTTGGCCTTGAGGACAGAAAATGTTGTGCAAATTTTGTAACCTTTTTGTGTGCAAACTGTGCAACTTAATTTTTGTGTAACTTAAACTTTGTGTAAATGTGAACACTTTGTGCAAATTGCATAGCTTTATGATAGTTGCATTTTGTTGCATGAACTTTTAAAAAGAATCATTGAGTAGGTTGATTCCATCTTTTTTGATCCATCAACCAGTCCATCAACCAGTCCTTCTACAATTGCTGTATGTGTGTGTGTGTGTTGGGGTGGTGGGGTACTTTGTTTCACAAAAGAAAAGACAATAGTTTTGCCTAGAGACATTCTCTGCAAATTATGGAAACCACAATGAAAAGCAAAGTGCCCCTTGTGTTGTTCTTGGGCTGGAGGTAAAAACTCTTGTAGAGGCTGGCAATTTCTCAGTGGGCTGTTACTATGCCTTCAGACAGCCACTCTTACTGAGAAGAAGACAGGTTATGAATATTGTTCACACCACCAAGGAAAACATACCACTGTGACAGGTTTAAAGCACTAAAATCAAAGGAAGTAAAACATGAAATAGTCCATTTAGGAGGAGAAAGCTGTGAGACTATATGGCAGATGAATCAGGCATGTGAAATTTTAAGTAATTACTCTCCTGGCATATGCATAGGGATATTCAATATCACCTTATATTTGCTCAGAGAACTATTGTCCCTCATGATTACAGGGTCAGGCAGGCAGGAGCGATCTGTGTGTTGTGCGCAACCATTAAACCTCTTGAAGTGGAAGAGATTTATTCAGGGGCAGCAGCAGAAAAGTGGGGGGGGGGAGGACTGTGTGACCTGACTTGCAATAATCTTCCATAAAAGAAGAGTGAAGTCTTGAAAAGCACGACAGAGGCAACAAAAGACTAAAGAGGAGAAATAAGAGCAAAGGATTTACACCTAGAGCAGGGCTTCATTCCTATTATGCTAAACACCAAACAGACATGTCTAGAATGGACACTTACTGAATGTAAAGATCAAAGAAAACTAGAGATGAAATTTGTCTTTGACCTTGGGACTCTTCAATATCAAACTTTCTTATCCATTAATTTTAAATGTCTTGCTTTAAATCAGTCTTCAGATACAGCTTCAGCATCACTACTCATGAAAGGAAGGAAGAAAAGATCATGTATACATGCTGCCTACACAGTACTTAAAAATTCAAATTAAGGCTTCTGGATTGGGATGTATAATATGTGCCCACCTCCCAGAAGAAACTCCCTTGATTCTTTATTGTTAGCTACGCTGGCTAAGGCTGTTCAACAACATCCAGAGGGCTCACATTTTGCCTTCTCTCGTCTGTTAATTAAGGTCATGTTCTGAGGTAACCTGAATAATGGAGGTTAGATGTATGTTGAGTGAGGATCCTTCATTCATTTGATTTCTGCATGCAAGAATGAATAATTTCACCAATTTTCACGCAATTACACAATAATATAAGGATTTCTGCACAATTTTAAAGCACTATTTGTATTTCACAACTTCAGTAGGAAAATTTCCTCAAGCTGAAAACATGTTTTAGAGCAAGAAAACATGTCATCTGACCAAAAAGCATGTCTAATTTTCCCATATGTGAATTCTGTGCACCCCCCCCCCACCCCTATTTGTTTGGCCAGGAATCACAAGAGGAAAAACTACACCTGCTTTTTCTATGCAGAAATCTGTAGTGGCACAAATGGTATCAAGTTGCAGTTACAAATTTGCACAATTTGCACAAATACATTCTCTTGCACAGAACTACCATCTATAATTTTCTGCATGTGTTTTTTGTATAAAAATATCTTTGTGCAGGAATCATTGTATTTTGCACATAATACATGTTTTTCCCAACCTCACTTTATGTATAGGAAAATGTTGCAATTTTTTTGCACAAAAGAATCTTCCCCAGCAAAGTCCTGAAGTGTCAAGAACCTCCTCTTCCTCAGCGGGGTGGTCTCAAGTGTTAAGACATGCTTTTCCATCAAGAATGTGAACATTAATGAGTATTCTCCATATCCCTAGTGGTGACCAGAGGCAGACTTTTCTTTGCCATGGCAACCAAAATAGAGAATGCCCTCCCCAGAAATCTTTTATCAGATCCCTGTGTTGTGAAGTTGGGATGCAAATGAAAATGGAGCTTGCCCAGACTCTTCTGTGACTGGTATTTGCTGGTAACTGGATGCATTTTTAGTTGACAGTTTGATGGGACTTTATTTTCTTAAAGACAATCCCTGTGAGACCCCTTCAAGTTCTTTTAAAATGGAAAAATGGAGTATAAATATTTCTAACAAACAAAGTAAGATGACATTTATGTCAATGTTGTTGAAATCACAGCATCACATAGTAAAAATCCTCATACAAGCCAAAACATCTCTGATAGGTAGAACGATTGCTAAAAAACAGTTTTCTTGTCTTTATTAATCAGAACTATGTAGAGAACATTTGTATGTGTCTGCATGAAAAATACAAATTTAAATAGCTGTTATTTATACATAACAGGCTGTGTGCCATATGAGTAAATGGCTGCTGGCTTTCATTAAAGGTTCCAAGAAACAGCAACACAATTGGAGGCTATATAATATATATGGGCAATATTTTCTGCTACCTTTTCAGAAAGCAGGTGGTAGCTATTTGCTCTGGGCACTTTAAGCTTAGATGTGACCCATGAGAACTGTAAGAGATTTTGTGGACAGGGGAGGAAGAGAAAAATATTATGAACAGTCTAAATTTCTTCATTTGTCATGAAAATGATGACCAGGTCAAATGAAGGGCAAAAATGAACAAGCTCAAAAAACAAACACACATTTTCACATTATATCCTGAAGGGAAACTCCAAAAACACCATGAATGGAAGATGAATTCATTTATGTAACCCAGCATCAAGCAAGTTGTTGAGTTGGAGTCACTGGAGTCATCTGGTGAACAATAGATGTCTCCTTGAGGAAAACCATATTTTACACACACACACACACACACACACACACACATACATACACACACACACAAAGGGGGGGGCTATGCATCTGTGAGCAAACGGTCCTTTCCCTCAGTTATAACCATATCATACTGTGTGACAAAACAGCAACTTGAACTCTTGCTGAATTTTACAAATTGAACTTACAAGATAAAGAGTTGACTATCACCCCCCTGACCCAAGAAAGGTCAAGACTGAACTTTTATTCATTATTTTGTTTTGAAAAAGAAATTCTCCCCTGAGAATTATAAATGAATAAAAAAATTTCCAAGATGAATTTTTTCTGCAGCGTACATGCCTGTAATCTGGTTGTCTGAGACTACACAGTGGATTTTCCTTGCTGCCACACACCTCGTGTGCGCCAGAACACTTTTTAAAAATAAAAAATTGGTCAGGTAAAAGAAACAAGCATCCAAGCTACCCCTGGGTGAAAATGCTCTCTGTGAAAAATTACAATGTAGAGTGGACACTTGGTATGCACATGGGTTTTATTCAGTATGGATGTGCTGCTTTTGCCTTTATGTTCCTGGCTTTGTAAAGCACACGGCTTAAGAAAGAAGTCCTTTTTACCTAATCTATTCAGATAGTCATAGAATCATAGTTACAAGGGCTACCCTGTCCAACTCCTTGCCATGCAGGAACTCACAATCAAAGTACTCCCAACAGATGGCTTTCCAACAGATGGAAATTTTAAAAATTTCCATAGAAGGAGAACCCCCCCCCCCCCCATGCTCAGAGGCAGCATATTCCATTGTGAAACAGCTCTAGGCATGTTTAGGTTATTTTTTTCTGATGTTTGAATTCATTACTCTGTGTCCTAGACTCTGGAGTAGCAGAAAACAATATTTAAACAACATTGCTATTGTTGTGCACCTTCAAGTTGTTTCTGACTTATGGCAGCCCTATCATAGATTTTCTTGGCAAGGAGGCTTGACTGTGCTTTCTTCTGGGGCTGAGAGAGTATGACTTGCCCAAGGTCATCCAATGGATTTGATTGGATTTGAAGTGGTGATTCGAACCATGGTCTCCATTTAACACCCTCTGAAGAAACCTGAAAAGAAAACTCTATGATAGGTTTGCCGTAGGGTCACCATAAGTCAGAAACGACTTGAAAGCACACAACAAACAATTCCAGAGTCATTGTCCAATGCTCAAACTACTACTCCACATACATTAGAACTAATCACTGTTACAAAATCAGTTCAGATTCCCCTCCATAAAATAAAATGAATATATTTTATTTATATATAAATATATTCATCTATATAAAATATAATGACCAGACCCTTCTGCTTTAGATGAATATTGGTTCTTCAGCTGATCACTTCCTTCAAGCTGTGTGTTGCTCTGAAAGCTCTTTTAACAGATTTCATATGATATATGGAGTTTATTTCATGAAAAATAATGCTGGAAAGTAATGTTTCCATGAACAGAAAACAATGATACAGAACACAAGGGCTAGCCCTCCACTTCCTGTACCATCAAATTAAAACACTCTTGCCTTTGGGCATCTTATTTTAGCACAAAAGAGCAATTCTTCAAAGGATTCCTTTTGAAAGAGACTTCTCTGTATCCAGGTGTATTCCAAAGAAAACACTGCTTGAAGCTTGGTTTGATATGTTCATCTTCCAATGCCCCAACATGTTTTCTCTCCAAAATAAATAAATAAAGCACACCTTTATGCAACATTCTTTATTTTTAAAAGGAAGCTCCCGGTTTGGAAAAAAGCTTCTAGAGAAGGAAGAAGGTTGAGAATACATGACCTGGCCAAAAACTGAATTATGCCAGATATTGTGCAGAATGTTCTTTTCATCACCTTTTGAAAACATGAGAGATAAAGTCAGTAGTGAAATCTTTTTCTTTGTAAATAAGGAAATCTGTTCTGTGATCATTTCCAACAAAATGTGCAGGAGTCCTACTTTTCTTAATTATTAAAGGCCTATAGTATTCAGTGGATATAATGCTGCTTATACTAGAATCAGAGTCAGAAGAGACCACAAAGGCCACCTAGTCCTACCCTGTGCCATGCAGGAATATAGAACTGAAACACCCATGACCATTATGTATTAAGTGGCAATTTCTGAACTTATCTACTCTCCTGGCATAAATGAACTCATAAAGTTGTTGCAGGAACTGAGGGATGAGGTTCAGGGGGAACTCACTACACTATTATAATGCTGCTATTCCACTTTTTCTGCTTTGGCTGCCTCATGTTGCCTTCTGGGATTTGTAGTTCAGTGAGGCATAAAAGCAACGTGGCTAGAAACTAAATGTCCCTCTCTAAATGGCAAATCCCAGAATGCCACAGGAGGCAGCCAGAGCAATTTGAAATGGAATGACAGCACTATATGAATGTGATGTGGTGATCAATGTAAGCCACTCTGAGAAGCGCTGTAGAAATAATGAGGTTCTAATTTTCTCAAAGATGATGAAATAAAAATGAACGGCATGATGTTATTCTGGAGCATACCTCTATTAGGAATTAGGCTAATCAACTATTTCTCCACAAAGGCCATATTTATTAATTCTCTCATGTTCATGGGAAATCTCTCATTCCATTCATAGTGACCCTTGGTCTTCCAGGTGATTTGGACTTCCCAGAATCCCTTACCATTGTGTATGCCGGCTGGACCTGTGGGAACTGAAGTCCAAAACATCTGGAGAAGCAAAAATTGAAAATCACAGCACAATATTACATTACAGCATAAAGGATACACTCAGGAGGACATGGTGATGAGAACTCAGCAGAACTCCTCAAGAATGAATGCAGTTCCCATGTATACAGTATACTGTACTGCTTAGGGAGACACTTCAGCTGAATGCATTCCCTATGCAGATGGTATAGAGTTTATGTAGGCAGCTCTGCTCCTCCTCCTCTTCTTCCTTCATAGTGGTGTGAACAATATCTACCAGTGTATACATGTATACCAATTTCAAATGGTAATAGCTCTCTACTTGCCTATTCTAGTCACCATGTCTCTGCTTACATATCACTTTGTAAGACACTGTTTCTTTTCTTTTTTTTTTCTTTGATTATAGTCTGATGTCATTGTAATGATTGTGGAAGATGATGAAGAAACAGAACTGAAACAAGCTTTCGTCACAATCTGTGTAACAATTTGAGTATAATTTGGAATTAGAGCTCTGATTTAATTAATGACTTTAGTTAATACATTAAAGGATGATGTACAGAAAAAAGGGAATTCAAATTCTCGAAGTAGATGGTCATTAATCAATGTCTGACTTTCAGAGGAGTGTCTCTATATCTTTGGATATTACTTCATTTAGTATAATGCAATGTTGATCACACATCATGGGATTAATAGTCCCCCTCATCCATTCTAGCTTTTGCTGACATGGTGATCCACTACACTTCACTCTTCCCCAACCCGATACCCAGGATTCACCAGTGCTCAACTTCAATTCTTAGCTTGGGGATCTACTATAGATAATAAACCTTCTATGGAAAGGATGTCACTACTGTTTTCCAAAAAGCCCTAACACGCACTATGACTACTAATCATAGTTAAACAGCAGTTGTTACAATACTTTATTGTCTATCAATCTACATTCCACTGGGAATAAGAATTAAATGCTTAGTCTTGTTTTATGCAACTGAGATATTCCTCTCCTTTTTTATCTGGAAAAAACAACATTGAATGCACTTGTCTACTCATAAGTTAGTCTAACTGATTCATTGCAACGTACTCCCTACTAAGTGGATTGTAGCCTTAAGAATGTTAGATGCCTCCCCATCTCAATACATGCCTTTCTTAAAAATAAATAAAGGAAACATGAAGATACAATTTAAAAACTCTAGTGTTATTCACACAACATAACTTCACATTTTATTTGTGGTTTTAAATTTTGTCACATTTAGAAAATATGAAAGAGAAAGAGAGAGACTGAGAGAAAGTATGGCAGAAGAGTGGGTTAGTGGATAGAGTATTGGATTGGCATTTGAGAAACATGGTTGAACTTCTCACTCAGCCACGGCACTGGTAATCTTGAGTATTTTTGTGCAGCCTGATCTACCTCATAGACTTGTTGTGACGATAAAATATGGATTAAACAGGAAGAAAGAAAACTATGTATGTTCATTGAATGAAAGGTGGAGTATAAATGTAATATATATATAAACCTTAATACTGTATACCAAACACCACTAAGCTCTCAACCCTGGTGCTGATTAAATTTCTCAGTTCAAATTAATTACTTTCTCTCTCTCTCTCTCTCTCTCTCACACACACACACACACACACTCCTCTGCCAGCCTGAGAAAGGTTTTGTTTACCCAGTGGAATTGGGGGAGGGGGGGATAGAAGATAGTACAAAATTTATAACATTAAGTACAAGTTTGGTAGCTACAAAGTACAAGCCTTTATCATTTTCTAGGTCACAGAGCTAGCATTTTCCTTATAAAAAGTGAAACAAGACCTGCTTTGAAAAAGATAGCAATAGAATCTCATAACCCAGGATCCCTTGACAAGCTGACAATTCGAAAAAGACAAGTGTGCAGCTAAGCTTAACCTTTGCTATTTGAAACAAACTCAGCACCCAAGAACATTGGAGCAGGGGTGTGGGGTAGGTGAAAGAAAAACTTTACAGCCATTTCTTCAGGGCTTCCTTCATTTCTCAAGCTGCTCTGCTGTCTACACCAACTCAACAACCAGCAAAAAAGAGTAAATCACAACTTAATTAAAGGGACACTAATCAGAACTCTCAAATGCAAAAAGTATGCCAAGCACCAGCTCCTGTTGGAATGTAGAAACCAAGGGCGATTACAGTTTTATTAAATATACAAGGGAACAGTTTGTCCCAGAATGGAAGGCTTTGCATTAACACATTCAGCGGAGACTTGGAGAATGGCCTTCCCCTCCTCTTCTGACTTCTCCCAATGAGAAAACTTTTTTTCCCTGACAAAAGCTCACAATGAAATAGTCCTGGAAGAAAAGCAACAGGGGGTGCAGATCAAATCCAGCTCATAATGAACAAACCAGAAGTGAGTACTGCTTAAGCTTAGCCTCCAGATTTTTCATCTTCACTAGATTTGTGAGGTAAACTGACAGCCAAATGGATTTTCTCAAAGAGAAAGAGCTGGGCTACAGCCAGGAACATACAAAAAAAGTCCCCACAAACCTAATAATAGCTATAATTCAGATAGATAATACAAAAAGTGATGTACCTGCTGTATTCCCACGCCACTAAGGAGCTATTTATGAACAATTCAGATTAAAAATTAGACACAAGGGTCAAGATCCAGCTAAAATGAAGGATAAGAAATTAATGGGATTTAAACATGCTTGATTTTGGATGGATGGTCTTTAGTCTAGCCTTTTCATAGAGTTATTTATTTTTGCTGAGTTTTATCCATATTAATGTCATCAAAGGTTGGACAACTATTAAACATTAGATCACTGCAATCAGATGATACCAGTCTTAATGTTCTGTCAAACAAATACACTGTAAAATATTCCAAATTTGCAGTATTAGGCTACTTATAAATTTTTTTCTATGAAATCTGTATTCAAATGGCCTGAGATTCATGAAAGCAATTAAACAAAGTCAAGAAAAATGGTCCCCCAAAATATTTAGATTCAAAAAGTTGAATTTTATTCCCAAAAGTCGTTCTGCTATTTTCTGCTGTGCAGACACATACAAAACCTGCCAGAGGATTGCTTTCTTGTTTCATGACACATTTTCCAATCTTAGGAGAGGTCCTAAAAGTTGATTCGCTGTCTAAATCATCATTATGTGGAGAGGTTTTCTATACAAGCTGTGCCAGAAACACAAGGGGCTCACAAAGGCCAAGTAAGAGAGCAGCCTATAAATCAAATAAATGAAAGCTGTACCAGAAGCATCAGCAGACCCACATCATTCTTTTGCATAGACAGTATAAGCTTTTCTCCTGTTCATGTTGTAATTTTTGTACTCATCCACATGGTTTCAATTCAGAGAATGGAAAGGATATTGTAAAATCAGTCAGTACTGCACAATGCATGGCTGGCTTCTTATTTTGAGTTCATGGATGCCAAAGCCTAAAGCTACTATGCCACTAACTGTACACTAACAACATCATAAAGAGGTTCAGGAACCTTTCATGCAATCATGCTCCACACATAAATAATCTGGGACAGAATTTTTTAACTTCAAATTGCACTATGGAACACAGAGGTTAACAAAGTATGATTTAATTTTGAAAAGTATGTATCTTTGTTTTTTACAGTTCCAGCTGATATTTTCCTCAGCAACATGCAGTTCCATTGGACATTTATCTTCCAAGCCTTCCTAGCTCAATGATAACAGCCACAAACTATTGCCATGTTGTTCTTTCTCACACTGCTAACTGTTCCATTCCTGATTTTTTAATTTTTTTATTCAGAAAGTACATTATTGACTCAAATAATAACACATAGCTGCAGATCTTAACTTTTTAAGACAATCATAGAAAAATTTGTGAATGAATTGAGCACATATAGTCAACCAGTGAAATCACCCTGAAATTGGAAGAGTGGTAGCTTACAAAGCAGAAAAATCCCTAGTTCTTGGTTCTTGACATGGGAACTCCCCACCACTGTGGAAGATAAGGCATAGGGTAAGGGGAAGAAAGTGCAAGGGCACCACATTGCACCCTTGTGCATATTGTGGAGTCGCTACTAATCAGAAAACAGCATGAAAATCACATGGGAAGAAACAATGCATCTTTGATTGCTATCTATCAGTCCAAGCATAACCTTCCCTGGTCTCCAAGACATCTATCCAGCCTCCCCAGCCACATCAGACATCATCTTGAGGGTCCCCATAAATCTGGACTGGATATATTGTATTGTTTCTGTTTTTATTGTTGCTGTTTTAACCGTGTGCTAGTTTAATCTTATTTTAAGGGGTGGGAGGAGGGATTGGGATGTAACATTTTAAATTGCACTTGTTTTTAAATTGTTGTAACCCGCCCCGATCGCTCGCTCAGAGGGGCGGGTTATAAATAACAACTTCTTCTGCTTCTGCTTCTTCTTCTTCTTCTTCTTCTTCTTCTTCTTCTTCTTCTTCTTCTTCTATAATGGTACATGGTAACTTCCACAGAGCTCAGATCATTTTCTAAATCTGCTGTTACAAAATCTGGGACAGGAATAAAGATATAAAAAAAGTAGAAAGTAGCCATATTGCTCTCTGAGGCAAAAGGATAAAACAAAATCCACAGTCAGGCAGTAAAATTGTATTCCTTCAGATGGTGCTCAAAACTATCCTTACACATCTTGTTGTATTACCAAGAAAAAACAGTTATTTAAAAATGCAGGAAAGAAAGCTTCAGGATGGAAAAATTAAAAGCAAACCCAGTTGATTAATACTTATTTTCTGGGCTCAAATATCATAGTAAACCCAAGCTCTTGAGAATTGTGGCATACTATTCATAAAGTAGTATGACAGTGTATGCTGTCCAGTTGTACATATACAGCACTCTCTTGACTCTCTGTAGACAAGGCAGATGGGTGGATGGGTGAAAAAAAGAAAAGCCATCATTTTTCTGGCTTGTGGGGGAAGAGAGAAGCCCGAGTGCCAGATTTAGACATTAGAATGAACACACAAGAGGTCTGTGGCTGTTGTTGTTGTTGTTGTTTTTAGACAGGCAAGCATGTACAGCACACTACATTATTCACAGTATCAGACAATTCTAAAAAATTCAGGCTTATTGTGATGTCTGAATGCACTTTTTGTCACACATAACATTCAACTAACATGTAAGTGAAAAAGTCGATAGTATTTCACTCTGTTTGAATGAAAACTGCATTAATAACCTCTTTTCTTCTTAAATACCTAAAGTTCAATGTTGTTTGAAACAGAAGAGACCACAAACTTCATTTTCAAAAAATACATGGGGGATTTAGGGCAGATTGCCCATTTGCTGCCATTACATCCACCTGTGGAACCTGTGGTCCTTCAGATGTTGTTCATCTACAGCTCCCATCATGTCTCACCACTAGCCCAGGTGACAGGGGACTGATGAAAAGTGGGTCTAACAACAATGAGAAGACCATCAATTTCCCAGCCCTGGTGCACTGCAGGGTGGGATTTGGGGGCCCACAGACCACAAGAGGACCACTCAGGCCATTTGGTGGAACCCCTGGGCACTGCAAAAGTATAAGATTTTTTTAATGGAAGAATATGGCCTCTAGGGGACACAGTCTTGGGTGTGTCCCCACACTGTATTCTAGCAAAACATCCAAGTTTTTGAAAGCATAATTGGCTTTTGAAAAGGATTGGAATATACTGATATCTTAATGGGATAAATGATAGGGAGGTCTCATGGGGATGAATAATAGAGAATATTAGAGGAACACAGCAAAGAAAACAGAACATTTGGTAAATAAAAATGATGAGTAAGATATATAAGCTTATAGACACTTTATAAAGGTAAATAGGTAAAGCCAGGAGTTACAACAGAACAATTACGATGCAAAATGAGATTAGACACTAATTGTAAAGAGGTAAATGCAAAATATTTTAGGACGGAGGTCATTGTTGCATGTGTAGAGAATTATTAGTGTGTGTATGTGTATTGGTATAGTTGTTTGATTCTGATTATAAATTTGTTGGAGTTAGTTGTATGTAACTTAGTTTATGAATAGTTTTGCATTATTGTTTTGTATGTTGTATATTATGAACCTAAGTATTGTAATGTTAATGTTGTTCTTTTAGTTTTATTTAAAACAACTGATGTTTATTAAAAATGAATAAATTAAAAAACTGAAAAGCATAAGTATCTTTTTTTTTTTTTAAGCAAGTGACGTAACTTCCTGGACATTTCTAATTTCATTCTCAGGGGCTAGCACAGCCAGAAACCATTTTGAAGGTTGTAGGGCTGAAAACATGGAGCTTTTCCATCCCAGTCAACTGGATAACCTATGCTTTTGAAAACTAAAGTTATGTTGTTGGCCTTTGCAATTTTCTACATTTGCCTGATAGAGAAACAAGTTGACATCACATCACATCAGTTTATGTGTTTAGGGGGAGGGGAAACAACACATTGACTTGTTTTAAATTTAGTGCATACTCCATCACCAAACTTAATTCATGTTTTAAATGTCAATGATAAATTTGGTGGGTTTCCCCCATGTATTCTATCATCAGGTAATCACAATTCAAACCCTTAAATCTTTTCAATTTCTGTTAGAGAGAATTAAGGTAGTCTCCTTCTTAGGCTTCCAATGAACACTAAAATATACCTAAAGCAATAATTTTCACTATGGAACTTTGAAAGCTGCTAGGTGGTGTCATAAATAAGACAATATGAGCAGGCACATTATGTGACAGACACAGCAGATAGAGTACACTATCAACAGAAAGGCTGCTTTTCATAATATTTTCATTACAGAAGTGCAGCCTATGTTTCTTACATATTTGCCCCCCAAAAGTGATTCTTTACTATTCAGCTGGCATGATGAACCTCTAATAGCTCATTCAAACTAATGCATTCTAGGTTCTCATTGGAAATTATAATGCAGGACTGCACAGTAATTAATTTCAATGGAATTTGTAAAAGAATGGCACACTGGCACAACTTATTCAGAACATTGCCAAATCCATGAATGCCAGACTTTCAAGCCAGCACTAGTCTCTTAATTGCCTGAACTGCAAACAGGACTACAGCAGGACTTACACTGGTTGTACGCTGTGCACAACCCAATGTGTGATACCATGATGGCATCCCAGTTTTATGATAAAGGTCTTCACTGTGTGCACAGGTGTGCACTCAGCAGACTAAGGGCACTTTCCTGTTTTTCTCATCACAAAATGAAGGTACTATGAAAATATGTTTCATAAAACTGTATAGGATATGGCATGATTTTTTTTTAATTTCTTGATTTCTAGCCCACATTCTTCTGTCAAAAGATACTCAAAGTAGTTAAAATACAGTGAACAAGACAACAACAACAAACTACAAAACAAAAAAATCCAAATTTTAAAAGGCAAACAAAATTTAAAGCAATTTAAAAACAACCATCTTTTAAAAAAGTTATAGTCATCCATCTGAGCTGCCAGTTTGAACACAAAGTTCACTGCATGAAAGCAGAAGGACAACAGGGAAGTGAACCATCTAACCTCCCTTGGGAAAGAGACTCACATTCTGGGAGCAGTTACTGAGAAGGCCCTCACTCTCATCCCCACCAACTGTGACTTTGGAGATGATGGGACTATGAAAAAGATTTCTCCAAAGATATCAAAGTCCAGGGAGACTTGGGCTGCATCTGCACTGTAAAATGAATGCACTTTGACACTGCTTTAATTGCCATGGCTCAATGCTATGGAATTCTGGCATTTGTTGTTTTGTGAGATATTTAGCCATCTCTGTCAGGGAAGTCTGGTGCTACAACAAAGTACAAATTAAGAAGCCGAGCCCTCTCAGTAGTCCATCTGTCTTGGTCCAGGCCTCAGAGGGAGAGAAGAATTGTTGGACCTGATCCCCTTCCCCACCACCATTCCCCCTCTCCTTTTGTGTCCTGTCTTTTTAGATTGTAAGGCTGAGGACATGGAACCATCTAATTAAAAAGATTGTCTGTACAGCGCTGTGTTAATCATCATCATCATCATCATCATCATCATTCCATAGCACTGAGCCATGACAGTTACAGCAGTGTCAAGCTGCATTATTTCTGCAGTGTAGATACAGCCTTGGTCTGTAAACCTGGCTCCTACATATACTAATATACAAAATTTTGGAAAAGTTGGGTTAGACAGGCAGACAAATAGATAGACTGGCAAAATGATTTATAGCTTCATGAAGGGCAGGAGGTGCACATAGCAGTTGACCATACGAATACTGTTTCTACCTAGCAATCCGTGAATCATCCTGTTGTATAAAATCAGTGCTTGTTTAGGTGGCATTTATATTCAGTGGTGGCTGGGGTGTTCCATGTCAATGGGGCAGTGGATCCAGGTTTTAGTCAAAAGATATACAAGGTGCTGAACTTGCTTGGGGGATAGCATTTAGGATTACAGGAGCTATCCAAGATGATAGACTCTGCTGCCACAGAGGATTGGATTGCTCCATTAACATCTGGAGTAAAACCTGAGGCTGGAATTACCGTTCCACTGATTTGGGACCCACCAATGTATATTATGACTACTTCCCATCTACAATATTTTGAGTATGGTGCTTGCTGCAATCTGAATTTTAATTGGGTTTTGATTTAAGTAAACATATTCTTCATTCTTTCAGAGAGATCTAGTTTTGGAAGGGATACATAAATTGGGTCCTGTGCAAAGAAAAAGGATGGATGTAAATAATAAAAAACAAAATGGAAAAACATCCATAACTTCTACATCAGTGATTCCCAAACTCTGGTCCTCAAAAGTTTTGGACTTCAGTTTCCAGAAATCTCAGCCATCTTGGCCAGTAGTCTGGGATTCTGGGAGCCAAAGTATAAAACACCCGGAATGCCACAGTTCAGGAATCACTGTTCTAAATTTATATTCTTTACAAATTCCACACTTTGATGCTTGCATTTAAAAATGCTCTTCCTGACAGTAAATGCTGTTCAACAGTGGAACACGTTGCCTCCTTCTTTGGAGGTTTCTAAATGGAGGCTGGGTGGCCATCAGTCAGGAATACTCTGATTGTGTGTTCCTGCATGGCAAGGGATTGGACTGGATGGCTCTTGAGGTCTCTTCCAACTCTATGATTTTATGTTCTTCAACATCACCATTCAGAAATATAGAATCAGAGCTACATATATTCCATTCAAAATGAAAACTTCTGGTATCTTTCCTATTCTTGATAAATGAACAATATACCTACATTTGGAATGCAGAAATTAGAGTTCTTAGTGTAGAAAATATTTAACTTGTGCAATAAGGCCTTGTGATCACTAGGGCAATGTTCTCAGACCTTTTGCAAGTGTTGACATTTACATGAATCAATGAAAGTTGTTAAATGAAGTGCTTTCTTGACTCTGTGCCCACGTTTAACAAACCAGAGAAAATCAGAGAAATAACAACTAATACAAATAATTATGAATAAAGAGTAAACAGAACTAAACATAAATCAATACTAATTCTAAACAAATTACAACAAACTGAAGCAGCCAAAAATAAACTATATACATACAGTACTACATAAAATAATTTATATAAAGTTTGCCTGGCTCATAATACCAAAACAAGACATGTTACCATTTCATAAATTTGAAGCAATTTTGTATAAATTATTGCAGATACAGATGGTTAACAAAAATTATATTAAGAGAAAGGACATACACACACTCCTTGAGTAATTTATAGCATAAATTACTACAGATGCAGATTAAGAAAGCCAATGTCTTCATCAGTGTCTACTAGGTAAGGATAAATCATTCACTCATACTTGGGAGAATAGGGGTGCTTCTACCAGGCCATGTCTTCCTATTCTCAGCAGGTGCTGAAAAGTCAAGCTATATGTCTGTATATATTCTTTTATATTCTTTTCTGAATGGGCACCTCTCTCTTTTTTAACACCACAGCAGTAGGACAAGTTTCTGTTTATTCACAAACTGCAAAAATAAATGCAGATCATTTTGCAGCTCCAGGAAAACTGTGTTAACTAGTTAGAAAACTAAAAGAAATGTTTACACACACACACACACACACAAGTTCTAGACAACAAAGACAAGAGCAAACATTATTTCAAATGCTTATTCAATATCCTCAGGTTTGTCTTTAGAGGACAAGCTAAAGCTATTGACTTGTTAGGCTACAGGTTATTGCTGATCTTAGTGTGCACCTTGTTCGTTATCCATCTTCAAGGTTGGTGATCTTTTAATTGCTTTATGACGCACATATGAACACATCATTCTTTTTAAATTACTTCTTTACAGTACTCTGAAAGCCAGTATGGCATAGTGGTTTGAATGTTGGACTACAGCTCTGGAGACCAGGGTTCAAATCCCAGCTTCACCATGAAACCAATTGGGTAGCCTTGCGCAAGTCACATGCTCTCAGCCCCAGGGGAAGGCAATAGCAATCCTCCTTTGAACAAATCTGGCCAAGAAATCTCCAACATAGGTTTGTCTTAAGGTCGTCATAAGTCAAAAACACAACAACAACAACAACAACAACAGATCTCTACAAGTACAATACCAGTGCTTAGATTACAAGCCGTGGCAGCTCGATGGTTTGATGTTATTAAGGAGGTGAATCCACTCTGATTTGGATCCTGACTTTAAAGAAGATATCCAGCATACTGGACCATAGCCACAAAATAGTTACAGTACCTTTTACTTAAATTTTAATTAAAATTCAGGCTAAAACGTGCATGGGAGCAACCAACTGTTACTGATTATATGAGAAGAAGATGCTACATACAACAGGCCCTCCACATTTGCATCTCTGACTTTTGGAGATTTGATTATTTACAGATTTAATAACATTCAGCCCTCTTTATCCATGGATTCAACTATCCACGGCTTGAAAATATTTAAAAAAAAATCAGTTCCAAAGAGCAAACCTTGATTTTGCCAAATTATATAAGGGACACCATTTTACTATGTCATTAGTTTTGATGGAACATGAGTATCCACAGATTTTGATATACATGGGGGGGGGGGGGGATGTCCTGGAACCAAACTCAAGAGGATACCCATGATCTATTATAATATATTCTCTCTAGATCCTCCAACACAACTCTTGGAATTTGTCCACAAACTCATGCTGGAAGACCTAGAGATTCCTAGAGAAAACACCTCTGGCAGATGACCACAGAGTCATGCTGGAGGAATCAGAGATTCCTAGAGAAGTGTTCTTTCAGGTAACTTCTTTTTTAATTTGAGGTTTTTCCACTTTCACAGGGGTCCTGTATCCCTAATCCCAGTAAACCTGGAAGGCCCACATTAATTGATGATTTCCAGAAGAACCTGGCAGCTAAAGCTTACATTAGTGTTAGTGATGGGATGTAATATGGAATGCAACAACTAGAAGATCTCAGGCCAATACCCCACAACCATACCTAGTGCTACCCACAGCATCCACTATCTGAAGCAGCTATCTTATTCTTCTTAATGGTAGAACTAGCTCTGATGCATGTGTAAATACAGATTTCCTTTCTAGAGCCCCTGGAAAAGCAGACCAGTTGCCTTCAGTGTCTTTAAAGAGAAAAGCAGAAATTCATGTACTTATTCACCATTCATGTGGTTGCCACCATTTGTGTATATCAAGGTTAGGAAAGGTTAAGATGCTGCCAGACTGCAACACCCATCAGCTCTAACCAGCATAGTCAATAGTGTGGAATGATGGGAGTTGAAGACCATAACCATTCTGAAAATCTTCTCCCTGACCCTGATGATTAATTTAGCATATGGGTATCAGCATCTGAGCATAAAATGTACTTGAGAAGTTGTAGTTAGAAGGCATCTAGGCCTTTTAATAAGCCCGAATCTGGCTCTTCAATTGTCTATAGTATTTTGAACTCAATGAAGAAAAACAAAACAAAACAAAAAAATTCATCTCCTCCTCCATTTCATTTGGCTCTGCTGTGTGACAAGTGTAATGCATCTGAAGCCATCTGCAGCATTGTGACAAATTGCAGTACTTCAATGGTGTTCATCTTCCCTAGATTTCCCTACATCTCATCTGCTATGTGACTGAAATAATTATGTCCTTGAATTTTCTAAGCTTGCACAGTAGACTGAGCAGGTTGGGCATAAACATAAATTCAACTCTTAGAAATGGAGAGATGCATGCATTGCATATGTCTTTCCTTTTCCAGTTCTCTTTTCTGACAGCTCTTTTGTGATCCTTATTCACCTTCAGCTCTGTGGAACGCTCCCAACCCTCCAATTGCCTTTAATTTATAATGCTCCATAATGACTGCAATTAGTCCTAATTAAGCAAAGGAACCATGCACAGATCATGCTGCATAGAAAAGAAATAGTTCTCTTCTGCTGCATTTGTATTACATTATATTTATTAGCTGGCTGAATCACTAAATTATTCGGCAAAAACTGAGATGTAAGCCCTTTATGGTAACCCAAATATGACTGCTTCCCTCTAAAGTAATTAATACTGGTTTATAAACATTTAGGATTACGGAACAAATACTTAATTCTCTTCTAATCCCTCAGCCAGCAGCACTTTGTATTCGATGTACAGGAATATAGATTAACCAGCCTGAAGTTAATAGCATTTGAAGGACAGAGCTGCTTGGCCACGCGTAACACCAAGATATTGCAGTCTGCTTCTGGCAGAAATTTACTGTAACCTGCAGGATTAGGACATATTCAGCAGGCTGCCATATTTCTGGCTTTATGTTTAATGCAATTTTTAGCTTTCATTCTAAACCCATGTAAAATGAAAATTAGAGGCATTAAGACCTCAAAATTATCAAAACGAGATGATGATTTTGGGTTATTAGGCTAAACTCCTAGAATGATGGGCAATATGTAGTTTTGCTGCAGTAATACTGCAGCAGAAGTAATGGTTTTTAAAACACCCATTCTAGTTAATGTTAAAGTTTTCGAAATACAAATCATGCTCAAAATGATATTTTTGAAACAAGTGGTATCCATTGTTTTTAAAGGATATACACATATTTTGAAGATAGCATAACAGTTTAAAATAAGGTGTATTTTAGCAATTTTATACAACCACACTGGTGACTGTGTGTGTTTAATATGTATTAACCTTGGTGCAGTTACTACTTATCTCCAGATTTCACTTTCTCATGTACTACTTTAATTATTATGTCTACTTAAATAATAATATCTGTAAAGGAGACTTCTTTTCACTGTTCATTATGAAAACACATGGTTTTCTAGGTTATCATACCACACCAAGTGTATTTACAAATACTGATTTCCAAAAATGCAATTGACCTGTATCATTATATTTGCAAGGCCCACATGTTTTTGCTAGTGTTTCTAGATAGCCAAAGCTTGTGGTCACAATGGCTCATTATCTTTGCTATTACAGAGATACAGAGGTGCTTATAATACTGCTAATCCACAGTAACATGCTCAAGGATGAAATGGAGGGTGACAGGGAAGACCTTTCTCTGCCCTTTTAGTCAGGGTCATACTCAAGAAGAGGGCATTGGCTTGTCATTTCTCTGGAATATAGAAAAATATTTCCCCGGCTGGCTGAAGGCTTGAATCCCCATACATTTGAACTAGAATGTCACAAGTCTCCACAAGCCAAGAAAGCAACTTTTGATATCTTCCCAAGCAAGACTTCTAGCAAAATGAATACTCCCAAGAAAGAGAATGAGGAGTTTCCTTTCAAAAAGCACAGGGAGGGGAACCATAGTGATTTCAGAGAACTATATCATTCTGTGTAGTCTGGGTACAAGGGAAACTGCCAAGAATTAAAATCTTTTTATAGCCAAGGCTATAATCACTCCATGAACCCCTCTATATGTCAGAGTTACGCTGAATGGGAAAAGCTAACTAGGGGGCTTTTACTGCACCCCGCTTCCCTCTGAACATTGGACTAGGACATTTAGAGACCAGGGTTTGAATCCTGGCTCAGCCATGGAAAGCCACTGGGTGACTTCAGGCAGATCACACTTTCTCAACTCCAGAGGACGGCAATGGCAAACCTGCTCTGAAGAAACGTGCCATAAACCCCTGTGATAGGTTTGCCTTTGGGTCGCCTAACCCTAAAGGTGGGCTTTCTAGCCCTAATCACGCCTCTTTATGCCCATCTAAAATGGGCCTAGGGGGCTTTCTAGATTGGCAAAAAGAAGTGTGTTCATGGCTGCATGGAAGTCTAGCCTTTAGATGAGAAAAAGGGAAAGTGTGCCATGAAAACGCTTTTTTTTTCGTTTTAGGGGAGAAGAAGCGCCTTTAAAAAGGTGCTGGTTTTCCCAGCTTCTTTTTTAAAAACTGCGGAACAGTGCAGCTCCATCTAAAGGCTGTGGTGCAGCTGCTAAGCATTAAGGAAAAGGCAACTTCATGTCACACTTTTCTGCCAATCTAAAAAGCCCCTAGGATTCTATTATGGGGTTGTTGTAACCCGCCCTGATTGCTTGCTCAGAGGGGCGGGCTAGAAATAATAGTAATTAATAATAATAAGTCTTTCATGGCCGGCATCCATAGTTTTCTGTGGGTTTTTCAAGCTATGTGGCCATGTTCTAGAAGAGTTTGTTCCTGACATTTTGTCAGCATCTGTGGCTGGCATCTTCGGTTTCTCTGAAGATGCCGGCCACAGATGCTGGGAAAACATCAGGAATAAAATCTTCTAGAACATGGCCACTTAGCCCGAAAACCCCACAAAAACTAGGATCCTATTGCTTATTGGCCATGTCCTAATCATCCAGTCTAGGCCTAGAACATGCTTAGTTCTTGGGATTGTTTCTGAAATGGGATCGGAGAGGGATCAGATTGGGAAGTAATGCAGGAGGCATTCCTATGCCATTTTCCTGCTCTTCAAAAATGATCTTCTAACAATGCTGTTTATGTGAAGACGAAGGCTTTCATGGCCAGCATCCGTAGTTATTTGTGGGTTTTCATGTTTTTTTTTAACCTACAGAAATGCTATTTATCTTTCAAAGAAATGCCACTGCAGGAGATGATATCTTCAGGAGCACAAAGCAGCAGGGGTGGATGGGATATTCAGCATGCTATCAGCCTGAGGGAGAGGATTAACTCCTTTTCTCACAACCACAGACCAGATAGCAGCTATAATGGGGAAAGGCTGCATTTCTTTTTTTAAAAATCTCAAAGACACAATCATGTGGTAAGGTCTATTTATACAAGAGACTGACCACAGCTAAGATCTCTCTTAATAACATCTGGTTCTACCTTTGTATCTGAGAATACTGCTTTACTTTCTGCTATATATGTAATTGAGAGTCAGCATGGTATAATGGTCTGAACATTGGACTAGGACATTTAGAGACCAGGGTTTGAATCCTGGCTCAGCCATGGAAAGCCACTGGGTGACTTCAGGCAGATCACACTTTCTCAACTCCAGAGGACGGCAATGGCAAACCTGCTCTGAAGAAACGTGCCATAAACCCCTGTGATAGGTTTGCCTTTGGGTCGCTGTAAGTCAAAATATGTCCCAGGAATTGTCAAGGGAGCTCAAAACAATAAATACCTTGGCACTTCCTTCAAAAAATGTGCCCCTCTCTGACAACTCAAGAAAAAGTTTCTGCATATGCTGTAAATGCTGTGAAACATCCACTCCTGGTTCCAGAAGCGCTCTGTAGAGCTTCCTGGTCAAGGCCATTTTGGAGATAGCAGAGGTGTGGATATGAATTCCTCACAGAGACTCCCAATACTCCTTTGTGGACTGCAAGTCTCTTATATGGACCAATTGGCTTGCTTCCAAAACAATCCAGGAATGAGACTTTTGGGCAGCTATCCTTTGACCTCTGCCAGGCTGTGATGGGGAATTTTCAACAGCCTTCCTTCACAAGAAAACATCACATCTTCACAGACCAGGTCAAATAATTATGGTCATTGAGTCTCTCAGGTGGTAGATCACCGATCATTGTACTGGTCATGGCTGCTGACACTTTTACTAAAATAAATATCAAGTACTCAGCAAGCCTCTTTTTGCTTCTTGTCTGACTCAACACCAACAACAAAAAGACAAAAATGAAACCTCTTCAGACTTCATGCATTCTCTAAACTACAGCACCACTGTGGTTGCACTCTGGAACCATAACTACTGTTGGGGTGTACTGCAAAACATCACAGCAGAGTCGTGGAGTCAACAAGAATAGAGCTTTACTCAGCAGACGTCTTGAAACTGAAACAAAAACAAAACAGTACAAATGGCACAGTACATAACAACAAAAAGAAGCATAACAAAGCTCTTAGTTCAGCAGCATGTCACTTCAACATTACCAGTGCAGCAGCATGGAGAGTAATATTGCCAGAAAGGTCCCAACCAGCATGGAAAGCACATTCAAAGTGCTACCTGACAGCATGGAGAACATGTACAGAATGCGCTCAAAAATCCAGCAGACATTGCAATGCAGTTATACTCTGCTAATTGGCTAACACAGCCACCTGGCCTAATTAGCTAATTACATGACTGATTGTCTGTGCATCATGGACTTCACCTGCCACTTTACTACGCTTTCATCCAGTCACAACTTAGTCACAACTAGCATACTTTCACAGGCACACAGCAACAAACTTATGTAATTAGTAGTACCATTAGTACCATTAGTACAAAGGGACTAAAGCCAAAGAGAAAGAGGCACGAAATATAAAGGCACTAATAGAAAGCACTATTTGGCCAGTTCCTCCTCCAGGTCCATTTACACTGCCATGGATGCCACAGAATTTACATGGTCCCTGTTAGATCACCATTTGCAATTTCTTACCAGAGACAAAGTTCAGGGGTAGGTATAAAAATCCATCTCAAGATGAAACTGGAAGAGATGTAACTGAAGGGGATCTGTTGTTGCTACTTTTTCTTAAAAAAAAAAAAAAAAAGACATCATGGTAATCAACAATGTAGGTTTTCTATGGAATAAATATGTACATACAACCTGAGACACCATGAGGGAAAATCAGCAATCCTAAATAAACGATAGACAACCTGGTGCCCTCCACTGTTTTTGGAAAACAAATCCAGTAATTCTAGACCATTCTATATGTTTTCTGGAGTTTATCAAAGCTGCAAACTGAAATATCTGAAAGCTCCTAGGTGGCCTACCTCTGGTGCTCCTGGATCCCTTTAAGATTGAACAGTTATAGCACTATGATTCCACTTTAATGGCCATGGCAAAATCCAAGGGGATCATGTGATTTGTAGTTTGATGAGGCACAAGAGAACTCTGGCTGAAAATTCTAAATACCCCTCCCTAAATGGCAAGTCCCAGTTTTCCAAAGGATGCAACCAAGGCAACTAAAGTGGAATCATACTGCTACAATTGTACAGTGTGAAAGGGTCCCTGATTTCATTATGCACAGAAAATAACCCTTTATGCCAGTCTTTGGATATTTACTATTTAAGAATATAGAGGGATGTTTTGTGCTGGCTTACCTTGGATTCTACTTAGGTGCATTAAGGTCTCTTTTGGGAACGGCTGGGAAAATCAATGCAATTTTTGCAAATGATTTTCTGGATTCTCCTCGCCTTCCCCATCTTACCACTTACATTAATGTCTATTCAATGCCCATCTGCCAATTACCAGCAGAATACTGTATGGCCATTATGGTCACAATACTGTATGGTCATAACACTGTAATGATGGTGCTAGGTAGTGGTTTCTCTGTCCAAAGTATGGACACAAAGTGTTCAGCTTCCCTCAATGCATTTACAGCTTAGCTGAACATAAAATGCTTCTTTTAATATCTGGTGAATTCATATAGTCAATTGGACCATGTACTTTGCTGGCTACCATCATAGTTCTTCCTAGCAAAGGCTTATAGACTCATTCAGCAGATTGAAGAATATGAAATAAACCATTTGTACAGGGATTACTTACCTTACTAGTGAAATGTAGCCAGCTTAATGATGCATATCTGTTTATAAATGGAAGCCAAAGACCTCCTGTAAAAGGTGAAACTGATACTTTGAATTGTTTGCTTCTGTTCTCTGTCTTCATTTGAGCTGTGCTAAGCTAATAGTTACAAAACCAGCTCTCTGGCCTTTGTCTACTTTCTGATGTCAATGTAGCTTATTCAGCAGAAATCAGCCCCTACGTTCGTGTTCAGCTGGAATCGGTTTTCCTTCTTACTGAAATTAGTGAAAGCAATGGATCTACTGATCAGTAAACAAATTCATTTGAGCCTGGACACTCCAAAAGCTCTAAGGGATGAAGTAAACAATTTGGACACCTTTGTATTCCTCTGCTGGGATCCACCAGACAAACAACCCCAAATTGGTATTAATTAATATTTCCAAAGCAAATAGAATTAAATTGCAATACTTCAGCTGCAGCTGCACTTCAGAAATAATGCAGGTTGGAACCACTTTAACTGCCATGGCTCAATGCTATGGAATACTAAATAGCCCATAAAGGCTAAAGGCTAAATAGCCCATAAAACTGCAAACCCCAGAATTCCATAGCACTGAGTCATGGCAGTTAAAGTGATGTCAAACTGCATTATTTTTCAGTGCATTTGCAGTTGTAGTCAGAGGTAAAGCAGAAGCAATTCCAAAGTGAGTAACAAACATGAAAATGACTCAGTGTTACAATATATATATTACGCAGTGGTGGTCTAATGGGAAGTTTTGTAGATCATATCTCCTGAAGCACTGTTAAACAGGACAGCAGTACAGTTTGCTACTGAGGTGAGAAAGATGAACACAAAATTGTGACCCACTGGATAAACAGAAGCAAGAACTCAGAAGGGTTGTACAGTGGTCCCCCGGGTTACGAAGGTAATCCGTTCCGGATTACCTTTTGTAACCCGGAAGCTTTCGTTTCCCGGGGGACCGCTATTTTCAATGGACCGCGCGGCCATTTAAAGGGGCCGCGCGGCTTTTTTTCTTTCGTATCCCGGGGGATCTTTCGGATCCCGGGGGATACAATCACGGTCCCGCCGGTTTCGTACCCTGGGGTTTTCGTACCCCGAGGGATTCGTAACCCGGGGGACCACTGTATTCCTAATTAGAAGGAAGGCTGTGATTAATTCCTCTTGATACAAATAGCTTCTATTAGTTCTCAAATCCAGTTATTGCATCAGACAATTGATGATGATTGCAAAGAACAGCTGAGCACTACAAAGAACAGTATAATGATGAGTGGACACAGCTAAGCATATCAGACAAAATTCACAGAGATACAGGGAAAAGTCATATGCATCTATGAAAAATACACCAGTTTATTAGTGCATATGATACTTAAGAATAAGTAAGAGTCAGACTTGATCTTGATGCTTAAGGAAATGCCTATCTAAAATCTGAACTGAGGGAAAAAACAATAGCAAAATCAGGAGGAGGAAGAGAAGGAGAAGCAAGCCCTAGAATGAATTTGAGTGTATGAACTAAGTTGAATTTTAAAGAGGAAGTTGCGAATGTGCATTTAATTGGGAAGGATCCCACAAAGTAATGGGGCACAGCTAGCAAAAAGAATGGTGGACAGACTTAGGTAAATTCTTTTCCAACTTTCCTGTCTTAGGGAATTCTTTTTATATCAATTCCTTCGGTGCATTTACACTACAAAAACAATGCAATTTGAGACCACTTTGACTGGCATGGATCCATCCTACAGAATCCTTGGATGTGTAGTTTTGTGAGGTTCCAGCACTCTTGGCACAGAAAGCAAAATACCTTGTTAAGCTACAAATCCAATGATTCCATAGGATGGAGCTACAGCACTTAAACGCGTATATACAGTGTAGATGCACCCTAAGAATTCCCTGAATGGCTCTTATCTGTATTCCCAACATAGAGATCTATGGAGACCCTCTTATTCCTAGACATACACTTCATTTCATTCAGGGTGGTGGTCCACAGTTCACTCACTGCGAACATGAGAGAATAACCAACACATCAACCACAACACATTGCAAGAAAACACTGGCTGTGATGGGGAAAGGACTTCTTTAGGAAAGGTTGCCTGCCAATCCCAATTTTATTATTGAATAACCTGTGCACTGGCAAAAAATCCCAAAGATCTCCCAGGACTTGGTCTGAAAAGTTAAGAACAGACAGGTAGGATTTCCAGGTATTTTCATGAGGTAAAATGTTCAGATTCATCTATATTACATCTTCTGATTGACTAAGCCCTAAGGCATTCTGAGCTTTCTAAAAAAGGGGTATGATATAGCATTTGAGTTAAAACCATAGGGTGACCATTTACAGCTCTCAATAAGGCCTTTTGAATTTTTGTTCTTGTTAGCTGCCCTCGAGTTGATTTTGACCCATGGTGACCCTGTGGATGAGACATCTCCAATACTCCCCGTCCTCCACTGCTCTGCATAGTTGCTGCAAACTCATACCTGTGACCTCTTTAATAGAGTCTGCTCATCTAACATGATTGTCTTTACTTTGCATTTCACCTGCTGTTTCAAACTGTATTTAACACTGAATTTCCCTCTTGTTTTTATTCATCCTCCTAATGTTTTAATTTTATTTTTGTTCATTTTTTTTTTTAAAAAAACTGTTATTGTCTATATCGAAGGTTTAGCAATAAAGCAGGAAAAGCATGTCAGGCAGAGCATGTCAGGCAGAGAAAAAAATTATCAATTTCAGCTTCTGTCACTTTCCTTTCATTCCAAGTTTAAATTTGGTTTCATCGCTTTGTATTTTTTTCTTGAATGTTTTTTTCTATAGACACTTTTTCTATAGACACTTCTGCCCAATTTTATGAAATTTATAAGTAATTCCCACAAAATATAATGTATGTTTGTAATGATTTTCAGAAATACATGCATTTTTAAATGAGAGAAATGAAGAAATTTGAGTCTTGAAGAATAATTGCTTCAGTGCACATATTGGTGTTGGAAGTGCAAATTAGGTAGGTTCATATCTGAATATGAATTTTAAAAAAATGTCTTTTCATCTCTCCTTTGTATACAATATGGACTAGAGAAATATACAAAGTATGGCTTAGTAGACAAGGGAGTGGTAAGTCTCTTTTATCCTCTATTTAAGTATTCTAGTTATTGAAACCAGGCAGTTATTTGAAAGTAAAGTAGTCCAGTACTCAGATGGAGTGAAAGATCATCCCACATAAGCAGGCACCTGCTCTATGACAGTGGTTCAATTTTGCTTGATGGATGTAGTTAAACACATCTCTACTAATTTGTCAGGGAGTTCACTATCTAACCTTTTGAAACTCTCACCCTGATAAAAGAGGAACTGTACTTCAGAAAAGCAATACATACACAAATGAAGCAAGGAAGAACATGTTGGCAGTGAAAATACATTTTCATATTCTCTAAAGCAACAGCAATACATATCCCAAAAGAAGCTATTCCATGCAACAAGCTGATTGTGCATTTTCACCAACTACAGCCTAGATCTCATATAAAGAAAGATTATAACTGGAAGTGTCAGGAGGATAACCTAGTAAGATAGTAGGTTTCAGATGAGTAGCAAAGACAGATACAATCTACATAAATATGTGGTTTCAGCAGATAACAAGTCTTCCCAGTTCCTTAAAATTAATGCAGACTGGCAGTGTAGAGGAATATCTGCCAGCTCACAGGCCACTGCCTTGCTGCTGTAACTTGAGGAGTCAAATTGTTCACAACTTTCCACCAGAAGATCATTTTACAAGAACCCAAGGGGAACACACACAACAATGGGATACACACATAAATCACTACTGTAATATCCATACAGTATATCCTTTGGTCTGATAAAGTCAAGCCTTGCTACATGTTTCTGTGCAAAGGTCATGGAAAAGGAGGGAAGAACTTAATTTCTAACCAGGACTTATGCACATGGTTGGTAAAGTGTGCACCCCAAAGACATGGAAGAGTAACAAGTTGATATCTCTCCCACTTACACAAGTTTGCTGTTAATATATAGGTGATGCTATATATACCTTACCTATTTTTATTAATTTGATTTACATTCCATATTTCTCCAAGGAACATGATTTAAGTTAGTTACAGTTAAATACTACAAACATAATGAAAGTATAAAATGAATTAAAGCATTAAAAATTACACCAGAATTTAAAACACTCATCAGCCTATGAAAATATAACATCGAAACAGTTAAAAATCCTTTCTGCAGAGGATGAAGAAAAACATCTCTGCCTTTTCAATACATGTATATTCAGCAAATTCCACCTGTCTACATTCGTTTATAGCTTCAGTTTTATCTGATCAATTATATAAATTGTAAGAGCTCAACTAGTTGCTCTTAGCATACTAGTTGCTACTGCTCATCCTAATGGCCCATCACAATTACTATTGCACTGTTTTTGGTCATTTGCATGATCTCAAGTTCCCAGGCTTATGGTTTAAGTAAACTCTCTTCAAACAAGTCTGGCAAAACCTATCTACTAATTTTCAGAGCAGGACCGGGGCATGTGACCATCCAGATTTTGGACTGAAACTCTTCCAGATAGCAAGGATTTTAGGACCTGTGTCCAATAATACCTTGAAGGCCACAAGTTTTCCAGGCCTGGTTTACAATTGTGAATATGTTAACTTCTGTTCACTATCATCATTCCTATGAAATTTACAACTATGCATGCCATCTTAGTATTCTCAGTCTCTACACAAGATGCACCTTTAAAGCCACTTACAAGTGGAGGGAAAACTATTCCCAATTCAGGTGCACTCTGTCCCCAGATGTTTAAGTGAAGAGTATTTGAAATATTTTCTCATTTGGAGGATTGTGTGTGATGTAAGGGTGGAAACCTGTCGGTATTTCTTTCCTGGATAAATATTGATTCTTCAGTGCTTGAGGAAACAGGCTGGGAAAAGCAGGAGAGAGGTGAGAATTCTGCACAATTTTCACCTGGTATTCAAACATACCAAGGTGGCTTTGGAAATTATTGTTTAGAGAAATACACACAATCTGAACAAAAAAAATTCTGTGGATTAAATTCTGTTTCCAGATACCCACAGGGTTTTTAAATTGTAAAATGAGTGTTTGGTGTTGTTATTTTTTAAAAAACCCACCACCCAGAAATTTTTGCACAAAACCCCCACGTAGGATTCTGAAAGCACTATTTTTCCATGAGAAATGTGTTTCCACAAAAATCATCTAGCCACATCTAGCTTGTAACAACATAAGGGGGAGGAAAGAGAGTCCACTCAAAGGATATCATCTTGAACTTGTGAAACTTGCAGCTTCATTTCAAAGCAATCACCAAAAGATGAGCATTATTTATGTAGATGTTCGCAGAATCCCTCTCTACTGAAGCTTAGCATTTAAGTGTCTCTCTGTATGTACTTTCCCATTGTGTACTTTCCCATTGCCTGTCAATTTATGGTGACCCCACAAATTTCATAGGGTTTTCTTAGACAAGATTTTTGCAGTTTCTTCCTCTGAAATATAGGCTACAGCACCTCCCATTTAAATACTCACTAGGTCTGACCTTGCTTAATTTCTAAGATCAGACAAGCTGTGGTGCTTAAAGTGTTTAGGTTTTTTTTTAAGTATTCAGTAGTGTATAACACCATGTATATTCTCTCTCTCTGTTCAAGCAAGAAATATAAATTAGACATTAATATTTACAGCCACATACTCTCACACACCACAAATTACCAAGCAGAAGAAAACATAATTATTTGTGTGCAAAATACTTTGCATTAGGAAATAAGTCTTATTTGGAAATAATCACTGGAATCCTGTATCACCTTTTACTGAATGTAACTTTACATATACTTAGCTAAGTAGCAGAGGTACTAAGAAGCCCTGTTAGTGTATTGCAAAGATGTGTATTGGGACACTGGGATGAGCGCCTGATGAAAGTCTGCTGTTTAATAATGGAACAACAGCCCTCTACTGGATACAGACATTAGCAAATTGCCCAGTCCTAATTCTTGCATATCTAAGTCCACTTACAGAGACATAACTGTGACACAGGATATTTTTTAAAAAATAAACCAGACAATACTGTATAAAACAGGAATTTGATCTGCCTTCTTGGACTGCTGGCACATAATTCTTACTTGGCATATGCACCAGAAAAGATGAGTTATTAAAACTATATTACAAATTGATTTTATGGGCTTGAGGTCATCTTATACTTTAGAAATATTTGACACATTATCTGTCTCTGCAATGAAAAAACTAGGGGAAATAAAGATTATCTTCTTAGAATACCCCTCTCCCCTTTGACTTCTTCTTGCACAGATGTTTTGCCTGCATTTTAACTCAATTTTATTTGCAGTTCTCTACAGCTTCCCATCTGTTTGGGCTGCTTTCATGAGACACATTATCTTAATCCGTTTTGTTTCCTTGCATCAAACTATGGTAACATGGCTCATGACAGCACAAGTCACATGCTGTCTATACTCAAATGCTGGCATTTTCATGCTCTTAGAACTACTTACCATTTTTTCAGTGTCTAAGTATGATGAGCAAGTCAAATCAGTAAATGATACTTTAATATTGCAGCTCTTCACAGGAAAAGGAAAGTGCATACCATCCAAATAATTCCAATTAAACTGCAAAATTTCTGGCAATGAGGATAAGCCTCTCAATTTTCTCTGGATCCTTGCTGAGTTAATAGCCTTCTATTAAGCTCCTTTGCTCTAGCTCTGTAGATCCCAAACCCTGTTGCTCCAGCTCCAGAACTTGCATGACCAGGCCATGAACAATTACGATTTAATTGCAACCCTTCTCTAACATGTTGTTTTCCCCTTGTTCTCTTCCCCTTGTTCTGAGCATGGGCAGGGCAGCTAAGAGGCTCAGGACATGAAGTTTTCCTGTACACAGCTGAGATGTTTGGCATGATGGAGTGCTGGATGCCTGATTAATTATGCTAGTTTTCCGGGGGGGGGGGGGGAATGGAACAAGGCCTTAAATAGTATTATCTGAGGAGTCCATGGACAGCCAAAAGGACAAACAAATGGGTCCTAGAGCAGATCAAGCCAGAAATATCCCTACAAGCCAAGATGGCAAGACTTAGACTGTCAGACTTTGGACATATCATGAGAAACCATGACTTGTTGGAAAAGACAATAATGTTAGGAATGGTGGAGGAAAGTAGAAAGAGAGGAAGGCCACATGCTAGGTGGATGGGCTTTATTAAAAAGACCACAAATGTGAGTTTGTAGGAGCTGGGCAGTAGAGAGAGCAGGGTGGCCTAGAGACATCTCATCCATAGGGTCACCATGGGTCGAGATCGGCGAGAAGGAGGTTAAGAACAACAACAGCAAATCTGATTATCATGTCTGGTTTCAATGATATTCAAATACATTAAAATTTTTATGATAACTTATTTTATTAGCATGTAATAATAATAATAATAATAATAATAATAATAATAAAATTTATTTATATTTCCCACCTCTCCCTATGGATCGAGGTGGGATTACAGCATAATGTAACAATGTGAACAGAATAATACTTGAATTCTCCTATATTTACACTTTTGTTTCAGATACATACCTAAAAAAGCTGTACCTAATCTTTCATATCAACACTTTAACTTTCACTTGCTGAGGTTCAATATTTCAGCTTTACTCACTCACGCCCTGCACTGCTTCTCAGTTCCATTTCCAGTTGAGAAAAATCTCATCCATAACAGCTAGTTGAACATTCTGTTCTACTAAATAATGGGGGTAAGTCTGGTCCAGAAGTCAAGTCTGGTCAGTTGCCAGTTGCATTGTGCCCAGGCAAAGCTTGTCATATATTTTTTTTTCAATTCACTCATGGGCAATTGAACAGCCCCAGGTTATGTTAGCGGTGGTCGACTTAGAGGAAAAATGTATAGAAGTTCATATCCTATATTTAGGACTTTGAAGGTAATTGACAATCATTATAATCAGTATCATGTTCAGATACAGTAACTATGGGGAAGGAGAGAGACTAGTATCAGAAAAATTATTCATTGGCAACTCTGCCCAGGATGCTCCAATTCCAGGAGTCCAGGCATCAGTAAGGGAGATAAGTTGATTGAAACCAACCCACTTGTTTTCTCCACTAGACAGCACTGAAAGAGGTCATACTGTTTCCTCTTCTCTTCTGCATGGAGAAGGACTATATGGCTCTCTTTCATACAGTATTTAAGGAATTACTGGAAGCTTTTACTGTGAGCAGAGAAGAAATTTCATTCCAACTTCAGTTGGAGACCCAGTGACACTTCAGAGAAAGTGGCAACATTTGCCAATGTCATCTGATCTGTTGAGGGCTTTATCTGGCAAAAATGTGGCCTGCCACCCCACTTCACTGTCCTGATCCATAGTAGTTGAGACATTTTCAGGGTGTCCATTCTAACATAGTTAGATAACACCTGGAAGCCAATGTTATTGTGTAGCCACTATTTCAAAGGCTACAGTTTCATCATTATCAGCTGAAACACACAGTGGCTACAAGATGTTTTGGGATACAATCCATTGAACTATTAAATTAAAGGCGAAAAAGAAAGCACTATAAGTTATTGTATTATTTATTTTATTTATTTCATTCATATGTCACCTTTCCCCCAGATTGGGAACTAAGGCTGGCTCCCAGACAGTCAATAAAAAGAGCTTCACAATACATTTTTAAAAACAATTTACTACATAAAAACAATTACTACATAAAACACTATGAAAAGGCAGTTGTAGCTCAAGTGTGAATGTAGATGCCAATATATTTTGCATTTAAAAAGCAAATTGGTAAGGACTGGTGGGGAAGATTTTATTTGTTTTTTATCAGAACTGATCAGTATTTGCACACTTCTGCACACTCTGGATGGAACATACTTGAAGCGTAAACATATGAGATCAAGTGAAATTGACCAATTTCCCCTCTCCTGTGGAATGGAGATGCTTAATTCATGTACTCTTGAGGTTTCCATTAACATGACTAAATCTATGTATAGTTTACCTATGTTTATTTCATAGTACACAGACAAGCCACTTTACTATTAAACAGGAAAAAGCATTGCAATCATGAATTGCCTGGAAAATAACCATGCCTCAGTTATGAACAGCTTGTCAGAAAAACCCAACACTGAAGGGCAATGCCAAATGTATTATTTCTTATCTTTCCTAAAACCAGTTTTCTCTGCTTTTGTGACTTCCATCTCGTCACATATGTCCATGAAGTGCTCCCACTGGTAGCCACAAACTTAGCATGATTTAGGAAGTTTCTTGTCAGATAATTCAGAAATCCTGAATTTTATAGTTTTTGACATAACAATAGCTAAAATTATCTTTGTTATATAATGGTTATAATTAAAACCTGCAATGCTATTATTAAATCAGTGCTTATTTAAGGCAAAAATGTCATGGAACATTACAATTTAAGTCCTATTGAACTCAGCAGGATTTATTTCTTCATAGGCATGCACAGTACTGCATCCTAAATTAATCACTAATAAAAAATTCTAATCATCATATGGCATTATAAATGAAAACTAAGCAACAGCATTCCTTAAATAGAAAGACAGGAAACCAGTACATTGAACTATGCCTCTTACCTGAGTTCTTCAAAGAAATAACTCAGGTATCTACATCCACATAACATCTATGCAAGTGACCTAATTTTGTTCTCTCACACACTCACTCTCCTACCCAGCCATATGCTCTTCACTCTGAATTTGATTTTATAAAATAAATGTAAGGTCAACAAAAGTTCAGAAATAAATCAAAAATATTTTATATTAGTGATTAATTATACTCTTACATGAAAAGGAAAAATCCATTTTAGAGGCAGCAAATTATATGGCAGCAAATTAATTCTAAACACTGTGTATTCAAGATCTAAAGGAGTTTGGAAGTAAAAGGTTGCAGAAATTCTAACAGAAGTATTAATTTAATGCAAAGAGACAAAATAGTATTTTAAATGAAACAGAAGCAAAAACATATTGAAAGCACCTCCTTATAGTGAATACTCCTCCAAATGCTAAGCAACCTATGCAGATCTGAAGCTGTTACTGTCTAGGGAGTGCTTAAAAAGAAATTAGCAATGAAAGATGTTATAAGGGTAATAATGCCAAAGAAACTCAAAGCTCAGTAGCAGAAAGTGAATGAAGAAATTGTAATTGCAGACAACCTTTTTTCTCTTAAGAGGCCTGAAAAGAGCTATGAAAAGCAGCACAGTTTCACTAAGAGGTCCCCCCCCCCCGCCCGCCCCTTACAGACTATTGTGGGAAACACTGAGGCAACCTTCTTAAATACAACACCATTCAGATCTCTGGACTACTAATGACACCATCCCCAACTAGCAATGAACTGCTTGTCCCACCTTTTTCTTTTCGACAGAAAAAAATGTTTAAAAACAAAAAACAAATAACCCGGCAACAACTGTGTGGCAACAATTTCTCTTTAAAATCCCCCCCCCCCCCATTTTTAGGCCAAGAGCCTTTCTGATGGGGAAAAAAGTTATGGGTGATCCCTAATTTGGCCCCAGAAACTATTCTATTCATTTCATCTATTTCACTTTGTCCACCCATTATTTCCTGGGGTTTCTTCAAAATTGCTCTCAAACTAATCTTGTTTAAGTTAAACATCTTCTCTCACCTCATTTTCTTCAAAAAGCCAACCAGAACTGGGACTTGTGATTCTATCAAGACAGACCTGCAACATCAGGCCTGGATCTTGTTTAGTGCCCTGTAAATCGAACCACTTCTTAAATGATATGTCAACATAGAGCAAAATCTCATTCACTGAGTGGTCTACTTCAGAATCTCTTCCTTTTCCCCTTTCTTAATTATAATTTTAAAATAATTTAAATAATAATTTAGTCACAGAAAAATGAAATGAAACAAATATACACATTAGGCAAATGCAATAAAACCCTGAGAGAATTCATCTGCAAAGGCAATTAGCATGAGCTTTTTATGATAGTGTTCATCGGTGTGGTACCTTTAACCCTAAAAACCACTAATACAAGCACAGAGTATTTTTGTGAAAAAATGTCAATTCAGGATAGAATAGTAGGTCTGGGAACTGTCTGCTTTGATTCAATGCTATTGTAAGTCTTCCTTAACTTGAATGATTTCCCTGTAGGATCAGTTGCACCTAGTGGCATCCATGTAATTTGAAGTGGTGGATGGTATGGTTGAGTACCATGGATAGCTCCTTTGAAGTCTGAGCTAAAACTTGCCCCATTAACATGGAAGCCACCAACTATTATTGTTGTTCTTAACTGCCCATGAATTGTCCTCGACTCATGGAAGTGACATCTCCTTGCCCTGCTATTCTATACCATTGTACTCAGTTCCTGCAGGCTCAGGTCCATGGTCCCTGTGACTGAGTCTAGCCATCTGCCATGTGCTCTCCCTCTCTTTCTGCTACCTTTCATTTTCCCTAGCATCATTTTCTTTTCTAATGATTCATTTTTCCTCATGATGTGGCCAAAGTTGAATAGCCTCTATTTAATTATCTTGGCTTCCAGAGAGAATTCAGGCTTGGTCTGTTCAAGGACCCATTTGTTTGTCTTCTTGGCCGTCCATGATATTCTCAGCACTCTTCTCCAGCAACATATCTCAAATGAGTTGATTTTCTTCCCATCAGATTTTTTCTGTCCATCTCTTGCATCTCTATATGGTGATGAAGAATACAATGGCTTGGATGATCTTCTCATTGGTGTTCAGAATTATGTCTTTATATTTTATGATCTTCTCCAGTTCCTTTATAATTAACCTTTCCAATCCTAGCCTTTTTCTGATTTCTTGACTGTAGGCTCTGTTCTGATCAATATTTGATCCAAGGTATGGGAACTTTTTGGCTATTTCAATTTTCTCATTATCTAGAATGAATTCTTGCAGATCTTCTGTGGTCATTATTTTTATTTTCTTAAAGTTCAACATCAAGCCTGCCTTGGCACTTTCCTCCAATTATATATGTGTGTTATGTGCATTCCACTAGGTCAGAGTTTGTGTGTATGTATATGTCTTCAAATCACCTATCAACCTATGGGTACCTTATTAATTTCATAGGATTTTCTTAAGCAAGGAGTACTCAGAGGTGGTTTTATAGCCTACAGCACCTTGTATTCATTGGTGGTCTCCCTTCTAAATACTAACCAGAACTGACCCTGCTTGATCTCTAAGATCAGACAGGATCTGGTCCCTTTAGAATATTTAGGCATTCTATCAGAACTTAGTGATGGTATATAGATGAATCACTGCTTGGCAACCCACAGGTCCAACTGTGGGCTTATCACTCAGTCCATTTTGCCATACCAGCTTTGTGGGTCCATACAACCACACAGTGGCCAAACATTAACACAGAATATACAGCCCTATCCTCACTACATTAATTTAGCCTCACATGTTGAAGCAAACATCCAAACAAAGCTAGCAAGATACAGCATGGCAGAAACAAGACACTGGAAAGGGGACATTAAGAAGATCATATTGCAGAGGAAAAGCCCATCTTCACTTGGAGAAGAGGAATCTCCAAGTTCATTACAGAATCATATGACCTAAAAGGGACACAAGAGACTATTAAGACCAAGTGGTTCCAGGTTCTGAATGGGATCATTGGCTATAGGCTGTCTTGTTCCCTAGCCTGTGCCGAAGAAATAGCTGCTTATCAACCAACCAACTGGCCCTTGAGTTACGATGCCAGATCAGATGACAGAAACTCAGCACAGACAAACGTAGACAATTCATACCAGACAGCGATACAATACAAGTGGAGAGAAGGATTATGAAGTACTAGAATACACATCAAAGAAACTGAGATGACTCATGCATGCTCCTGACTTGGAGTGTAAATCTGATTTATTTTGTTCTTGCATGGAAGAACAAAGAATTTCAAAAGTTCTCTTCCTACTGCATGAAAAGAATTCTTTTAATGCATTTCTGTGCAAAAAAATATTATTGGAGTTTTTGGGGAAGGAAATTGGAAAAAAAAATGGGGGGAAAAGAATTTTCACAGAAAGTCTTCAAATTCAAAATAAATATAGGGTGGGCGAGAGAGATGGGGTACCTTAATGTGTTGAATATCACTTATTACTGCAGATGTAGAAAGGTGTGAATATCCTTAATATCCCTCGTCTCAACTAATCATGTGAATGGTCATTGGGTTAAGCATTAATAAAAATTGAATTGAACTAACACAACCCCATTTTCACAGAAGTCACCAGCATTTATGCTGACAAAGGAGACACTGTGTTGTGCAGCCCCAGAAATTGCCTCCCTTCACATCTCACCACATGCTGTACTGGCTAGGGATCATGGCAGATATATTCAACATCATCTGAAAGGCTATATATTCCTCAGCTCTATGCAGCATATGTGTTTATCTGGTGAAGTATGTCCAAGTCTCTAGAGATTCAGGTCTTTAAAGAAGAAGGGGAAAAATTATTAAGAAAACAAGTATGTACAAATTTAATTCCTATAAGCAGGCTACTGCATTTAACCTTTCCTAATGCATTACTTGTTTTACCAGTATCCTGATCTCTTTCCCCTTATGTGAATAACTAAAAGGCCTATTTATGCTTATAAACATGTCTAATTATTCGAAACTGAGAACATGTTACATAAATTTAATTACATGAACTGAGGCCAATTTTTCATTTTACCTCAGAGCAGATTGTCCAAAAGGATATTTTAAAAAGGCTGCTACTAAAATTGCACCAAGAAAACAAGCTGAGAACAAATGTAAAAGCAAGTTAACCTATTTTGGACAATTCTTGAAAACCGAGTTAATGACTTTAAGAAACTCTTTATTTTTTAAACTAAACCAGATGCAAACCTACTCATTTAGATTAATAAAAGATTTTCACCACAACATATGCCAATTTTTGTTTTCATGTATGTCCTTATAGCAGGTCTGCTACCCAGCTGTGTAGAAGAAACAGGAAACTTCCCAGAAGGAAATAGTTAAATTAGATTAAGAAGTAGGACTGAGAGAGAGAGAGAGGAAGATCTTGGCAAGTCTTCTGAGAAGGTATCAGCACAGCACACTGCCTGTGAAAGTCGGAATGTTGCAGACTCTAAACTACTTTTTCACATCTTTGAATTAACATAAGACCCTCCTACTGTTGTTCCCTTCCTTGACAAGACATCTTATAATGATGATATATTGCTGAAAAAGCTAAATAGTACATCAATGTCATGTTGTGACATACAAAAGATAATTGTACAAGAGGTGCTGTTGAAAATGATCTTTGATAAGTTACAGAAACAGATGTGCTTTCTATGCAACTGGAATGGTCAGAAATGTCTCAAAAGTTGTGCATTTCACACTACAATAGTCTGTACAGACTCATGGCAAAGGAGCAGAATACAGACATAGGCCCATGACATTTTTTTATAAAGCTGGTTAGGTGGTCACAAGTTGCTTTTTTAAAGATATAAAGACCTGTAAGATCTTTTAAAACTGTAAACATGCCCCCCCCAGTCTGTTTTTGCCAACCCTAACCAGACTCTTTCAGGATATCCTTGTCTGCGCAGCTCCTGGAAGAGTCCAGGGCCAGAAATGGGGCCCTTAGATTTTAAGTTTCCCACCCCTGCCAGCTTAATTATTTAATAAAATACTCACCAGGTACTTTAATAAAATACTTACCAGGTATTATTATTATTATTATTATTATTATTATTATTATTATCTTACATCCTGCCTTTTTCCCAATATAGGGACTCAAGGCGTCAAACAAGAGGTATAAAACAATACAATTTAAAAACAGTACAACAATATTAAAATATATAAATATAAAATTTAAAAACCAATTAAACAATTTTAGAAGTTAAAACAGTTATAAATTAAAATATAACATGTTAAAAATGCAAACCATTAAAATTTACATAGCACAACATTAATATGCATAAATATACAAATAGTGCTGAGTTTGGGTTTGGGAGGCTACTCTCTCTTTGTTTTCACCACTATTGCCTACTCTCTCCTCTCATCATAATCTATTGTTATTTGTTATTCGATGCCTTCAAGTTGTTCTGACTTATGGCGACTCGAAGGAAAACTTATCATAGTGTTTTCTTGGCAACCTTTTTCAGAGGGGGTTTCCTGGTCTCCCAATGTCCTAGTTCAATGCTCAAACCACTGCACCACACCAGCAACACTGAGGATAGAGGAAAGCTTCAGTTGCTTTGCCTTCTTTTGGTTTCCACTGGCACTAGTCTGCCCCTCTGAGGGGAAGAGGGTAGAGACAATCAGGACAAATAGCTTAATGATGAAAAGTCAACAGTAAGCCCTAACCTGGGACACAGGCAGTACCACAGTTTAACAACTACCGGTAATACCAATCTTTTGTAAAGGAACGATTCAGGTCAATTAATATATAGCTGTGTTTTGAAGACATTCATTCATTTGAATGTTCTTCTACCAGTTCCAGAGTAATGGTAAAGCACACAGAAAAAAATAACAGCTCCTAGACATCTATTTTATGAGGTGCTTACCAGAAATACCAGAAATACATAAATAAATGCCCTACATCAGCAATTCTTGAACTTTTATTGTTTATGGACCACTCTTCTGTTCTCCGGTTTCTCTGAAACTGTGGGTCACCAAAATGTCCTTCCTGGAATCACTATATGGCAGCATACTTGAAAGACCATATAAAATAAAATTAAACTCAGTGCAGTAGAGTAAAAATACTATCTGATATAAATGTTGGATATGAGTCACTGGTTTCAGTAGCCACACAATATATATGTAGATAAACATACAATGAATGAGCTTTTGCTAAAAGAGAAACAGCACTCTACTCACAGCCTATAGCTGTTGCAATATGAAACCTTCCTTTTCATTCATGGTGCATCATCCTAAATGCAACTAAAGTTAGAAACATGGAAAATAATACATGGGTAAATAGGAGGTATTCAGTGGGTATACTTTAGCTGGGAATAACTGGATTTAGGAAAATCTGTTTCTATAATTAATGGACCAGTGTTTTGTATACAAACACAGAAGCTTATACAGTAAATAAAATGTGTCTTTCTTAACAATGAGAAGTACACATATTGTGGAGTGCTACAAGCCCATTTGCATGTTATTTCCAAAGTCAATTACATTTTAAGAGATTCCTATGAAAACTCAGGGACTGAATGAGTGAGTGAAAGAACACAATGTTGACAAGAAAGCCACATGCCATCAATTTCATGCAAGTTGTTTTATTGAACGGAATTGTTGCAAGGCCATCCAAGCATACAAAATGGTTTTGTATGCTTGGAAGGAAGATTAAGAACAAAAAATAGTTATATAAGGCATGTTTCAAGAACCAGAACAACACAAAATGAGTTGCAACACTAATGCTGATAAAACAATGGGAAGAGTTGCTATTTAGTAAAACAAATGGACCTCAAGACCTACATCAATGTCAAAGGTCTAAATTAAAGCAAATTGAAAACTAGGAATGATTGTTACAAGAAGCACACCGGGTAACAATGCCACATCTCATAAATTAATAGCTAAAATGATTATGGTGGACAAAGCTTCACATTCTGTCCTCACTGTCCTAGTAAATGGAAACAAAAATGCTACAAAAATGTCAGATAAATGCCATAATTGCCTTCATTTAGTTTCTGTTTGCTTCTTTAATTAAAATCACTCCTGAGAGCCTTGTCCAGAATGGAAGAGGTGCTGACTACCATTCACACTTCATATGTGTAGTATATATGCCTTTTCCTTGCACTGAGATTCCACACAACTTTAACAGGGGTTTCAAAACTATACTCATTTAGAAAGTAATACAGATCTATCTACTTTCTGGTTCTTGAAATCAGATCTGGCTGATTTCCTACCTTTGATGGACTTTTTACTCTTTTTTAAATCAGATTCTCATAGCAGCTTACAAAGAACCTTAAATTTAAAAACAACATCAACAACAACAAAACAAAACACCCCAGTGGCACGTATGTGTGTATTCAGTTGTTGATATTGTGAGACACCGTTCTGATCCAGTAACTATGTGGCTGAAAATAGAGATCTCCACAATGGATAAACTTCTTTAGATGTAGTTCTAAACATTTCTTCACTGGGTCTCCTTTCTTAATAAACTTTCTGTTGCAGTACTATGCTTCTTAATATTAAGCTATTTTAATGTTTTGGATTTTTTACTACCCTGGATATCCAAGTAATATAAATCCTGGATATAAATAGTGCGAACCAAATGCAACACATGCAATGGATGAAAACTACAGAAATAAGAGATCATTGAATATTAGGGGTCTAAAGATAGCCAGAGAACGATCACTAATCGTCACCATTCATGCAATGTTCCAAATTCTCCAAACATACTTTGTCAGTCACCCTTGTACTCCTGAAAAGATAAACTGAAATTATCGCCACATCTGGATTAGATGCAATGGTTTGCCTAAAATGACCACTGAATGAATTCATGGTGGAATTTGAACCTATTTGCACTTCATATTTTAATTCCCACTTCACATTTTTAAGTAATACTCTACACCACCCTGCTCCAACCTGTTGCATTCTGTATGATTCAACTTTCTTCTAAATTCATAGATTATAATCCTACACCAATTGTTTAGACTATATATACCTGAAATTCTGGATACCAGTGTGTGCATCTGATGAAGACTTTGTTTTTATTTGCCATCAAGCTAACTTCATTTTATGGTGATCTTATGGATGAGAGACCTCCAAGATCCCCAGTCACCTAGCCTGCTTAAGTCTTTCAAACTCAAACTTGCAGCTGCATTGGTTGAATCAATCCATCTGTGATGTAGTCTCCCTCTTTTCCTACTGCTTCTGCTTTGCCAAATATTATTTTTTTTTTACAGTGATCCATGTTGACTCATGACATGTCCAAAGTATAACAGCCCCCATTGAGTCATTATTGCCTGTAGTAAGAGTTCAGGCTTAATTTGCTCTAAGGACCATTCATTTGCCATTTTAGCAGTCCATAGTATCAAGGAGACCTCTTTCACCACATTTCAAATGAGTTGATTTTCACCTTTCCAGTTTTCCACAGCTTTCACAATCATACACAGAAACTGGAAATAACATGGCCTGGATTATTCTGACTTTGATATTTAATGATGTATCTTTTATACTTGAGGACTACTGTAATAAACTATAAGACTCTTTATTGCTTTTGTTGCAGAAGACTAGCATGATTACCCTGTTTGAATTTGCTGAAAATGGGGGTATGAGTAAGTAGAAGAATCTGTCTTAGAACTGGAATATGCTCAGAAAGATTTGTCTTTGCACCAGCATTTATCTAGCATTTATGCCACAGATATGCAATGACTGATTATACTGTATTTAATACACATTTTCTTCCCCCTGCTTTCAGTTACTCTGTTTAGAGTCCTTTCTGTTTTAGGGAAGAATGATTTGCAAGTGTATTGTTCTGTGCTAATGGCAGTCCTCAGGGTGGGAGGATATGCAAAAGAGCAGCAGACAATGATAATGATAATAATAATAATACATTTTATTTCTAACCCGCCGCTCTGCTCGGCAATCAGGGCGGCATACAACAAGATTTAAAACAAACAGCAATTAAAACACATAATCAACCCAGTCTCTGACCCTCCCACCCCTTAAAACTAAATTAAACTAGTGCAGAATTAAAATAACAATTAAAACAACATAAATACTATGAAAACCAGATAGGGCAGCACAAATAATAATGGCAGCAACGGGGGGGGGGGCGGGGGGGGGGCGGGGAATAATACCACCTCCATTGAGCCAGGAAGTTATTCCGGGAAGGCCTGCCGGAAGAGATACGTCTTTTTTAAAGCTATCAAAGGTGGAAATAAGACAGATCTCGTCTGGCAGGCCATTCCATAGTTTGGGAGTGGTTGCAGAAAAGGAGGTCAGTGACAGACTAGTTGTCATGGGCTGTAGCAGGTTCCTCCCAGAGGACCGAAGCGTGTGTGGGGGGGGATCATACGGGAAGAGGTGGTCCCTGAGATAAGATGGACCCAAGCCATGTAGGGCTTTAAAGGTTAAAACCAACACTTTGTACTGTGCCTGGAAACTAAACATCAGCCAGTGGTGAGATTTGAGGACAGCTGTTATGTGTTCTCGCCTAGATGTTCCAGTAACTAACCTGGATGCCATATTTTGTGCTAGTTGAAGTTTCCGGGTTAGGTATAAGGGTAGCTCCATGTTCACTAACTAGCAGACATTAATCCTTTTTTGCATATCCTCCCACCCTGAGGACTGCCATTAGCACAGAACAATACACTTGTAAATCACTCCTCCCTTCCCAGGGTCACACAGGATATATATGCCCAATCCTTTTCCAGGCAAACATTCTCTGAAGATGCCAGCCACAGCTGTTGGTGAAACCTCAGAAAGAAACTCTTCTAGAACATGGCCACATAGCCTGGAAACCCCACAAAAAACTATAGCATAAAAGATTGGTTTCTAAACTGCATGGCATAACTACTTCTACAAAATTTCAAAGTAACAACAAACAAAGTAATTTCCAATGCAGAGAAAACACCTCTCTCAAAGTACATGGCTGTAATTTTCAAAATCATGGCATGCACTAAGACAGGGATGGACAACTGCAAAAGATTTGGAATCAACACAGACAATCAAAAATGTCAAACAAACCCAGAAATGTCCAGATGTCTATTTGTGGTTTTGAAAAAAAGAAAAAGGAAAAAAAAAACATTGGAAGGGAAACCTGCCATCTGTTTAAAAGGTGACTCTTGCAGGCTTCCTAGAGAAGCAATTTACCATCTCTTTTATGCCAGAAAGATGGTAATCCGGGAAATATGGGGAGGTCTAAAATACCCTTTGAAGCTACACTTTGCCCATCTCTATACTGGGGGAAAGGAGAATGAGGGCAACTGAAATAGAAGCTTATTTGTATATAAAATACAAGCTCTGTACTGCGGGACGGGAGAATGAGGGGAGCTAAAATACAGGAAAAGATAAATCAGTAGGTAGGATTGGGAGAAATCTCAAAAACTTCCTCTCATGCATTCAATTATTGCTTTCAGGATCATGTACACATGCCTCTTGTTGATGGCACTGAGTACAACATGGTCTTTTTTTTTTTTTTTAAGGTGCATTAGAAAGTGACACTGATGGATTTTTTTTTCACCCTGACTGCAATCCACCTTCAGCTCCTGTGCACTTTTCAGTGTGGGAAAAGATCAGGTCTGGGAGACAGCATTGTTCAACCTGTTCAGCATGTAGAACATCACATGAACAAGAGAATAAGCCCAAGCTGGAGCCTACTTTTCCTATTATTGCACAGACACTTCATTTTTGGAAGCAGTATCTGAACAAGTCCTGAGTTGTTTATTCCCCAGGGACTTTTTGTGTCAAGAGATTCAGAACATACCACTTAAACTTCACTGCAGAAAATATTTTGTCAGTAAATACTGTTAGCATTTCACACTGAAATCTGTCTGCAATAATTAAATGCAATTTTGTCATTTGATTCTATTAAATGGTATTTTCTGACAAGACCAAAATTAAGCTGATGGCCTACTTCCAATGAGCTTAACATCACCCTTCAAATAAAGCAAGAAATGTAAAACACCACCAGGAATCCATGAATATACAGTACTAGTTAACATATACTAAGGCCAACAGAGAGGCTGGGCACGAAACACACAATGGCTAAACTCTATCCTCTATTTCATGTGTGTAAAAGAACTCAGGGGTGCTCTTAAAATGGTTTCAGTGTCTTCACGCTCCCTAACATCAGTAAGCAATCACACCCATGTTTTTCTCTTTTCAGTCCGAATGCTCAAGACAGTTCATACAATGTGGAAGCAGCATTCCAAACTCACCCTGTGTACCTGTCAGAATTGTAAACTTTGAAATAAACCATTCACACAAGCACCTTTTACATAGTGAAGAGCATAGATGCTCACGGTGGGTAGGGTGAGGTCAGCTGCTGCTATTTAGAGCATGATTCAGTCTCATCCCCACAATGGGACATGTCTGCTTTAGAAGGAGTTACTTCTTGGGGCATTAATGCCCCTCCGAAACATACACACATAAACATTGCAATCTTTGGAGAGGAGGGCCTTGAAGAAGCAGGAAATCACTGACTTCATTCTTATCCAGATTTGGACCTGGAATCAGTTTCAATTCAGTGTGCAGCTTGAACACCTGAGCAGAGAACTTGAATTGCCATTTTCATTTGATGATGAGTAACTACAACAAGTTGGGTTCGGGCAAAGGTTTCTGTTCTTGCACCACATAGCTTTGAAAAGAGTAGGGAGAATCTTGCCCATAATCTATCCCCTGTGCTTTAGTTTCCCATACAATTGGGCTTTTTAAAAGGCAAAACTGCAAGGGATCACTGCTGGGAGAGACAGAAAGACGAATGGCCCGATCTAGATGGGTACAAAGAGGTGCAAATAGGGCTAAAAAAGGGCCTTTAGGGTTAGGGAGGGAGCAGTGTCCACACCCTCCCTAACCCTAAAGCGTATGGGTGCCGCCATTTTTAAATGGCAGTGTCCATACGGACGCGACATGATGGTGTCATGACGCACTCAGCGTTTAGAAATGCTGCATGTGTCATTATGCCATTGCGTTGCGGGAGGGCGCCAAGCATGCCCTTTCTGCGGTGCAAAAAGGAGCTCCAAAATGGAGCTGCTTTTTGCTTCAGGATCTTTGCCGCGGCCTTTAAACAGCCGCAGCAAAGACCCGGGGAGAAAGGGGCCACAGCGGCGGCCCCTGTCTCCCCTCAGCCCTGCCGAGGGAAGCGGGGTGCAGTGGGCGCCCAGGGCACCTTCTGCGCAGGGAAGTGGCAGTTTTCCGCTTCCCCGTGGCCTCCAGAAGAGATGGGATGGGGCCGCAGAGGCTGCAGGTGCAGCAGCCTGGCCCCATCTTGCCGCTTCTTGGGGCGAGTACAGACTGCCCCTTTTGGGTGGTGTGGAAAGCCCCTAATGTCTCCTTCCCCAAGCAGTCCAGAACTCTTCCCTTATCTTCCACAACAGAAAATTTAAAATTATTTCATGTCATTAGTGCAGATTTTTTTTAATGAGTGCATTACAAGAAGACTGTTCCTGGCTCATATGAATGTATAGTGTGTGTATTATATTGTTGATATTATTATAATTATTATAGTGTGTGTGTGTGTGCGCGCGCGCGTGTGTAACTGTATGTATGTATCAGTATTGTGAGAATGTATGCACATGCACTGTGTGACTGTGGGTGTGAGAAAGAAAATATGTGTCTGAGAGAAAGAGTTTGAGATTGAGAATGTGGGAGTATATAAACTGGGGCAAGCAACTATCCAGGGTGCAATGGCAGGTTGCACTTTGTTTACCACTGATATTAACACAAAGGCATAAATTCACACACCTGAAAGTTTTTGTGGGACCAGACTGGGTGTATGCATGGTCCCACCCACTATTTATGCGGTACCTAAATTCATGATGGTTCCCCACAAGAGAATGTGGCCCTTTGCCAGTCCTCCCTGCTGTGGTGCCAGAGACAGTGAGCAAGGAAAAAGGGCCTGGAGCAGTCACTTCCTTGCCCTTCCTCAGAGTTGGCACAACTCAGAACAGACATCAGCACAGGAATGACCTGGAGATTTCCTGTGTGAAGAATTCTACTCCCTTGTTTCCCATCTTGTGATGATGGGGAAACCATTTTGGCTTGTCCTGTTTATGGTGCAATTGTTTCTCTTCTATCGGTTGACTTCTTTTCCTTTAAAATAAAGATGGTTAGTGACAAGTAGCCTTTTTCAAATCCATCTTTAACATCATATTTAATTAGATCCAAATATTTACTACATCCTGAAATACATTACGATTCAATGGATTTGAAGAATGTACATCTTTTTTATTTTATGACAAAATTCAATGAAGATGTTTTCACCACATAAAAATTATGGTTAAAAAATACCCCATTATTTAAACATACCAAAAATTTACATCCCCCATATGGGGCTCAAAATATTTTTTGAGTTTACAATTTAAAGTACAATTAAAACCTTGTGTTAGTATACCACAGAGTTCAGTTTCTGACTGAAAGTCTCTAGGGAAAGAGGGTGACATTCAATTTTATTTTCCCCTGAATGTAATAGCCGCTGAAACAGTGGAATGTTTTCTGCTTCATAGCAAGCAGAACTCATTAGTCACCAAATTAAACTCAGTAATTAACTAACAATAATTGAGAGGAAAGAGACAGAGGGAATGGATCATAAAGAACTCTTTTGTTATAAGCAAGGGTGGAAGCCCTGCACTTTCCACATGTTGTTGGACTGCCAGTCCTAGCATTACTTACCTTTGCCTATGCTAGCTACAGTAGATACGACTTGCAGCCCACCAATATCTGGAGGGTTATACAATTCCCACTCGTGTTACACCAAGTATGAATCCCAGACATTAGTTTGAAACCAGGACATTAATAATGGGTCAAAGCAATCCATCTCTGTTAAGCCTTGTTTGAAAAAGGGTTGTGTATTTTCAGAGATCTGAAAAACTTGAGCAGAAACATTGGAATTCTGAGAATTGCACTTCTGGGTCACAACAAAGCAAGAACTACACTTCCTAGAATTCACTTATAAACACAGGCACCAAGCATGCTAAAAAGCTTCAGCTAGAGAGGATCAATGTCATAGGGTGAGTTCTTAGTTTCTACTGCTTTGGGGGCTTCAGTTTTTCCTCTTCTTTCCTGCTCTCCTCCTCCTCACCCTTGACTTGTAATACTATGAATCAGGGCAGAAAGAAAGAAAGCAGACTGAAAAATGAAAACTAGAGCCCAGGCTCAAATAAGATCCTGCTTTTGTATACTTCGGGTAGAATTCACCTAGGAGTTTGTATACATGGACATATTACCCCAAATTACCCCCATGGCTTGTTTTACAAGATGAGTCCTGTTTACATGATGCAGGGCCAAAATCCCAAATTGAGTGTAGACTGTCTTTATGACACCTGCACCTAATTCAAGGATTCCTCCTCCAATTGGCACTTAAATAACTCACATTTTTGTGACTCTCTTTGCAGTGACAGCAGTGGCATCATTCACTCATGGTCCTTTGTGAGCTGCTCAGCACTGCCACTGCAGGCACAAGTCACTCTGAGATCAGAATGAGGCACCCAGCAGGTGACAAACAAGGAGTGTGTGGGAAGGTCCCTTGTTTCCTGTGACAGCTGAAAAACCCATAGCAAAAGAGAGCAGGTAAAAGGGGGAAATTCAGGGGAAATTTCAGGCCACAATACTCCAGGAGCACCTTGGAGTATTCTGACAAGTGAAAACAAGCACTAGGATTGATATATCACTATTTTTCAATTTAGAAAACTAACTGAAAACCTAGGAACACAAATGTACTCATGACTCTGTTTTAAACATGGGTAATTTACAGGTAGCTACTAGTATACGACGAAGGTCAATTTTTTTTAAGACACAGGAGCCACCATATTGAACCCTCTACAAATCTATTTGCCAGTTTTTGTTGTTCTGTGCCTTCAAGTCATTTCTGACTTATGGCAAGGCAAACACATCCTGGACTTTTCCTGGCAAGATTTGTTCAGAGGAGGTTTGCCATTGCCTTCCCCTGAGGCTGAGAGCTTGTGACTTGCCCAAGGTCACCCAGTGGGTTCCATGGTTGAGCTGGGAATCGAATCCTGGTCTCCAGAGCCACAGTGCAACAACCAAACCACTATGCCACACTGGCTCTCATCTATTTGCTGGTAGCCATGAGAAAGCTTCTTCCAGCTCAGCTCTTGATGGATTCTGGCTTCATGGTGACCCATTTTTATTCATAGAAAGCTCTGGAAAGGGTGCACTTGGGAAGTGTGACCCTAATCCTTCCTGACAGTTGCCTCTTCCACTTGCCAGTGCAATTGGGGGATAGTGGGTGAGTAGAGAACTGAAAATTGTGTGCTTTCCCAGTCACCAGGGCACCCACACCTTCATTTCAGGTAATTTTGTGTAGGAAAGGAAGGGATTAACAGGTTTAGCTGGCAAGGTGAGAAATTATTACCCAAGCCTGAATTTTTGAAGCTGTAGGCTATACTTCAATGGAAGAAACTGGAAACGCCTCAGTATTCCTTGCCTAAGAAAACCCTATGATATTCATGGGGTCACCATAAGTCAACAGGCAACCGAAAGGGGCACACAGAGTGAACTCAGATTATAATGCAACAAGATTTTCTAAACTGTGGGGTGCAAGGATGATCATACTCCAAATTACCTATTCCTAAAGCTGGCCATAAGTTCTACTCAGAGACCTCAGCAACATTCAGACCCTTATCCCAAGTTCTTCATGAGATCCTGTATGCTCCAAGATGGAATGCAGAAGGAATAGCAAACTACAATTCCCAAGCACCCTTCACTAAGAGCTTTAGATTGGTAGAGTTTTCAAGCCTAATAAAGGAGGGAAGGTTTGGGGAAAGAAAGGACAGCTCAAGAAGGTCAACACATATTTCAGAGCCCAGCCAAATTTTGAATAGATTCTGATTAATAAAACACTCATTTCTGGCCTGCCTCCAAAATTCAGCAATATCGCTATTAAATTATTTCATATGTGCTTAGGTATCAAGATTTTGTTTTGGTTCTCTTTCTAAATCTTTTTCTAAATCCTCAAGATTACATGAACCACATATTCAAGAGTTATTTAAATTAAATCTTCCTGGAAATCAGTGACGATGTATAAATATACTAAATGGCAGAAATCAGAATTGGTGTCTCTTAGCACATTTACCTGCTCTAGGAGCAGGATCAGATGCAAAAAGACACTGATTTTGTGAATCACTTCTGTTAGCCTGAAAGAACCGAGGGTCATCCCATCCATACCACAACCCCTCACCTTGCTCCTTTGTAAGGCCAGGTCAGTGAAAAATAAATCTCATATCATATACAATCTGATAGAGGACGAGGACGCCGACCTGGCTTGTATTACGGAAACCTGGTTGGGAGAGGACAGAAATGTGACATGGGCTAAGGCCCTCCCAGCCGAGTATACCATTCAGGAGCAGGCAAGGGAAAGTGGGCAGAGGGGAGGAGTGGCCATGATCCACAAAACCACAATCAATTTGATCAGGAGACCTATCCGTAGAACTGTCTACATTGAGTGTATTTACCTGACCCTGAAGATCAAGGACAGTTTGGGGATTCTGTTAGTTTATCGTCCACCCTGTAATCTAACAGACTCCCTAACTGAGCTGACACAGCTGCTCTCGGAGCTGGTGCTGGAGTCCCCCAGGCTTCTTGTCCTGGGAGACCTCAACATCCCCTTCAAGGCCAGTTCATCAGATCTGACAGGTGCAGCTCGGCAGTTCATGGATAACATGACCACCATGGGCCTGTCCCAATTGATCTCGGGGCCAACACATTGTGCAGGTAACACACTCGATGTGGCCTTTTGTACGGAACAGGACAGTCCGTGGGCAGAAGTCATTGGGACTACTGCCCTGTCATGGACGGACCACTTCCTGGTCAAGTTAGGATTAAAGGTCACTACCTATATCCCCCCCCCCGGGGGGGGGGGGTGGAGGACCTATTAAGATGGTCTGCCCTCGAAGGCTGATGGAACCCAAAAGGTTCCAAGAAGCCCTAGAGGGATATTTGGTTGGGAATGACAGCGATTCTGTTGATGCCCTGGGTAATACCTGGAACACCGACCTCACTGGGGCTGTAAACAGTATCGCTCCTGAGCGTCCTCTCCAACTCACAACCATGGTATACACAAGATCTTTGGAGGATGAAGCGAGAGACGAGATGACTAGAGCGCCGCTGGCGTCAACACCGACGCTTATCTGACAAGGCACTCTTAGAGAACCTATTAAGGTCCTATGGAGCAGCAATCGATGTTCTATGCTGCACGTATTGCACCAGCAGAGTCTTGTCCAGCAGAGCTATTCAGGGTGGTCAAAGATCTAATTCGGCCCCCTCCCACCCTGAATCCTTTATTAGAAACAACAGTCACCTGCTGTGACGCTTTTAATGACTTTTTTGCCAATAAGATGTCTCAGATAAGGGCTGATCTGGACACTGGCATTAATGCAGAATACATAACAGAGGCGTCCAGTGACTCAGTGGACTCAATTAGACTGGATCATTTTGAGTTTGTGAGTATTGATGATGTGGACAAGCTCCTTGGAAGTGTTAGGAAGATGACCTGCTCACTTGATCCCTGCCCATCTTGGTTGACCATTCAAGGAGGGGACAAGGTGACGACATTACTCCAACTTGTCGTCAATGCGTCCCTCAAGGAGGGCAAATTTCCACAGGCACTGAAACAGACTGTGGTTAAACCACTCCTTAAAAAACCCTCCCTGGATCCCTTGATAAGAAATAATTATAGGCCGGTCTCATTGTTACCATTTTTGAGCAAGGTGATCAAGAGAGCAGTTGCCTTCCAATTCTAAGCTGCCTTAAATGAAGCTGATTATCTAGACCCATTTCAAACCGGCTTCAGGAGGGGATATGGAATTGAGACAGCCATGGTCGCCTTGGTCGATGATCTCCGTCTGGCCACCGACAGAGGAAGTGTGACCCTGTTGGTGCTCTTGGACATCTCAGCGGGATTCGATACCGTAGACCACGGTATCCTTCTGGAACACCTGAAGAGGATGGGAATCGAAGGCACTGTTCTGCAGTGGTTTTGTTCCTACCTCTCAGGTAGGTTCCAGATGGTGAAGCTGGGAGACAGCTGCTCTCATAAAAGAGAGCTGCCATCTGGCGTTCCTCAGGGCACCATTCTGTCTCCCATGCTATTTAACATTTACATGAAGCCACTGGGAGAGATCATCCGGAGACATGGGGCGCAGTGTCATCAATATGCTGATGACACTCAAATATATCTCTCCATGTCTCCAACTGCTGCAGTGACCAAGGATGGCATCTCTTCTCTAAATGCCTGCCTGGAGTTGGTAATGGGCTGGATGAGAGAAAACAAACTTAAGTTGAATCCAGAGAAAATGGAAGTACTTGTGATAGGCTCTCCCAGCCCAGGGATGGAGATCTTCCAACTTGTCCTGAATGGGGTCACACTTTCCCTAAAGGACAAAGTACGCAGTTTGGGCATGCTCCTGGACTTGTCGCTCCAGCTGACACCTCAGGTGGAGGCGACAGCCAGGAGAGCGTGGTATCACTTATGGGTGATACACCAACTGCGTCCCTACCTGAGAAAAGAGGACCTTGAAACATTGATACATGCACTGGTAACCTCTCGTCTGGATTTCTGCAATGCACTTTACATGGGGCTACCTTTGTACCAAGTCCAGAAGCTTCAACTAGTCCAAAATTCTGCTGCCAGATTGCTGACCGGGGCATTAAGAACAGATCACATCACCCCGATATTAAAATTTTTACACTGGCTACCAATCAGCTTCCGGGCACAATACAAAGTGTTGGTCATTACCTTTAAAGCCCTATATGGCTCAGGCCCGAGTTACTTGAAGGATCACCTCTCCCTACATAATCCATCCCTCACCCTCAAAACATCAGGGAAAAATCTACTGGAAGCCACCAATACAAGATTGGTGGCAACATTTAAGAGAGCATTCTTTGCCGTGGCTCCGAAACTCTGGAACGACTTGCAGGAGGAGATCCGTCTTACTACTACTCTAGATGCTTTTTAAAAAGCACTAAAGACAGATCTCTTCCAGTGGGCCTATCCACCTGACCTGATATGACAGTTTGAATGGTCAAGGAACAACAGAAGCTAATTAAGTAGAAAGTGATAACAGTATGGATAATTATTAAAGTTATGTGGTCCTTTTTTAACTGTATGTAATAATGTATGTACATTTTTATGATGATTTTGTAATGTTTTTAGTCTGTTGGAATCCCGCCTTGATCCATGGGGAGAGGCGGGAAATATAAATAAATTATCAAAACTATCTCAGATAATCAGTACCTCTGATGTGCCTGGAGTCAACTCTTTCCCTCATGTAATCCGTTACTGACACCAAACATCAGTTCAAGACTTCAGTGTTTTTTGGGATTAACTGGAAACAGGAGAATGAATTGGGTGTAATCTAACCAAGCCAAAATTTCTATGTAAACAGATGAAACAACAATTTAAAGGATTTTTCATTTGCTCTTCAGTAAAAAGCCTTCCAGAGCAGCTTGCATTAGATCAATAAAAAGTTTTAAACAAGACATAACAGAAGAGTAAAAAACGGTGTGTCAGGGGGCAAGCAAACTCAGGCACCAGCTCTTCAAGATACTGAAGTTTATTTATTTCTTACATATATCCTCCACTTGTTCTCTAATGAGCTGAAGTTACAGAACATGGCTCTTTACCTCTCCACTTTGTTCTCAAAACAAGGAATATGTGAGACAAGTCAGGCTGAGAATGAATGACTGACCCAAAGGCACCCTGTGAATTTCAGTGATGTTTAAACTTTGGATCTGCACAGTTTCAGCTCATCACACTGGTCTTATTCTAACTGGAAATTCTGACTGATTGTAATTTCAGCTGCTAGAATCCTGTAATGACTAGATGGGAGAGGGGTCCCTAAAAAGAAACCCAGTGGAAATATGGTGCATCTACACTGTGGAAATAGTGCAGTTTCATACCACTTTAACTGCCATGGCTCCATCTCACAGAATCATGACATCTGTAGTTCTGTCAGGCACCAGCACACTTTGGCACAGAAGGCTGCAGACTTTGCAAAATTACAAATACCAGGATTTCATAGGACAGAGCTACAGCACTTAAAGTGTTGCCAAACTGCATTATTTTTATGGTATAGATTCACCCCGCCCCAGAAACAAACATTCCATTTCTCTCTCCCCCAGCCCACTGCTTCTGCATCCAAATAACAAATGGAGAGCCAGTAGAGTGATCCATATAGATGGTAAACAACACAAGGGGAAAAATGGCCACTCCACATTGGTCAGTGGCCATGATTCCTTGGCATCAGTTTCTGACACTGCAAAATGATGCCTCTCAGTCACATCTCTTTCCAGCAGTCTAGATAAATACATTGGGTTAAGTGTACTGATTGCCACTGAGAGACTCAGGAAAATCAATACAGTCAGATTTCCAGTCTACCTCCCATCCTCAAACTCAGAGAAGAAATCAGACTATAAAATATTCCATGACATTCCATGAGTCTGCAATGTATACATAGTGTTGCAGAAACAAAATTGAATAATCTGAAGATACCTTGCAAGTAATTCATATTTTACCAAACTCTTGATTGACTTCTTTGAAAAAACAAAACACCTCTGCATAATTATTATGCCAGCAAAGTATTTTGCTTCACCCCAACCTAACTCGAATGACATCTCTTGAAGCAGCTGCCAAAATTATTTACATTGAAGTTAGCTGAGAGGTGCTATCTGCCATATGTAACCACTGTGGCTTCACCACAGCAAGCTCCTATTTACTGCCCCATAGTGTAGTTGGATGTAGATGACTTTCTGAGGTGTGGTACTTTGCTCAGTGCTTTATCACCCACTTGTATCCACAAACTCACTGCTGTTCTAATGTTCTTGACCTACCAGGCATTTTCCCCAACTTACTAGACAGAAGAAGTAACCACATGAGTATTCTGAGCTGTCATGGAGCTGTTAAACATGGTATACTGACATCTTCTTGGAAAGGAATCCAATGTGGATGATTGTTGAGGTTATCTAGCCAGTGACTGGAACGATAATTCTGACAAAAGAAGCAGGGAGGCAGTATACCTTCTGCTATTCAGCTATTAAAAGATTATAGTTAAATATGATCTGGGCATGTGGATTAGTGCAAAGGGATGATGAGTTTATAACTTTAACAAGCTACATCCATGAATCATCAGGCAGTACAGAGTGACATGAATAGTTTTAATTAATCTTGCAATAAATCTCTGTGGGCTCATACATCCCTGCTTGCATGCTAGTCATGCTTGTTAACTGTGCTTTGGCTTTACCAAATTTCTTTTAAAAATTTGCCCTAAGCAAGAAATCCAAGTGTACCCATAAAAAACCTATGTTGAAGGCAGGAGATGTGGCTTACTGGATCAAATGCCCTTTTAAAAACAACAACGATAATTAAATGGTATTCATTATATAACTGTTTTTGCAACTGGATATAACAGGGTGGTGGAGTGTGTGGCCCTGCAGAGGTCTTTGGTCAGTAGCTCCTAGCATCCCTCACCACTGGTGATGTTGTCTAGGTCTAATGGGAGCTACACTCCACCAACATTTAGAGGGTGTATGTTCTCCACCCCTGAAATATAATCAACCAATGGCCTAAAAAAAAAGATGATGGCATACAAATTTTAAAATTTTAATTACTCCTGATATTTCACATCCATACAAATGGAAACTCAAACATCTGTCCCATGATGCTATCATTGAGAATTTACTATGTATTTATTTATTTTAATTTCTTATATTTTGCTTTTTCCCCAATAATGGAACTCAAAGTGGCTTACAAATAATTAAAAACAGTACAGATTAAAAACTGTACAGAAATATCAATAAAAAATAAATATGAAAGTTATTTTAAAAACAATTAAACGACTGAGTTAAAGCCATTAGAATTCATTAAAAGGCCATATACCAATCAACAAACAGCACAGCTCACCAATAAAAGCCCATCACAGTCCACTTCTAAAAGCCTCAGAGAGTTAACTCCCAGTCCATTAGCTCTCTCTTGTTAAAGGGTCCCCTTTGCAGCTAAATTTAATATCTTAAAATCCAGGAAATATATTCAGGACTAAGCTATGTTGGCCATGCAGTAAAATACAACAAAATGCAAAATCCACAAACCAGTGACACCTTTATAAGACCAACCAAAATGCACAAAATACATAATGCAAGCTTTCAAAGCTTCACTGGCTTCTTCATCAGGCAAATATGTTTTTAGTTGACCCAATAAAGGTGTCACTGTTTTGTGGATTTGGGATTTTATTTTCTGGCACACCCAAATATAGGGAGGGTTTGGGGGCCAAAGAAAGGGCCCTCTTTCCTGTAGGCACCTACCTAAAAGAATGCACTGTCCTTTTCCAAATGAAGTGTAATACAAGAAATATGATCCTCTGCCCTGGCTCTTCCAAAAACTATTCCCCCTCCCAGCAGTCAGTGAACCAGTCTTAAAATAAAAGGAAGCACAGAAACAGGTTGAAGGACCAGGAATCAGGTGTAAACTGGATGTGCATCTGGATTTCATCTATCTGCATTTCAGCATTTCTTGATCTTAGCCAATAAGCTGAGAAATGATCATTTTCTTGTACTACAGTTCTTGGTACTACAGTTGTATCAGGGCAAAGTTGTAAATTAATGGAGGGGGGGAATTGTGTCAATTATACAGCATGGCACAGTATACGGTTCTATAAGAGAGCAGTATTCCTGCAGGGAAAAAATCATTTGCAATAAAGCATCTCTATTCTAGTCTCATCATTGGTTAACAATGTATATACATATCACATTGTCCCATTATAGCTACAGTAAATCTACTTCTAAAATAAATCAACAATTATAAACTACAGTAGTTTATTAGCTACTGTAGTTCCCATGCATCTAGCATATAAAACTACAGAAAGAAATAACAAAATGTATTCTATGACTTTTGGACAAGTTGTACAACCCATATTAATTTTACCGGGAACGGTAGATTGCTGCATTTTGAAGCATCAGTTATGTACTCCAAATGCTTCATTTTAAAAGTTCATGCCTATAACTGAATATATGTTACTGAATTGTCATTAGCTAAGGTTGCAAATCCATCATTCATAATCCGCAGATGAGCAATTTAGTGTGTTCTGACTAAAAGATGCACTGTCCTATACTATAAAATTCACTGGAGTTTGTTGTTGTGAGACTTTGAGCCAGTGGTTCCCAAACGTTGGTCTTTCAGATGTTTTGGACTTCAGCTCCCAGAATTCCTGACTACTGGACAAGTTGGCTAGGGCTTCTGTGAGTTGAAGTTCAAAATTACCTAGAGGACCAAACTGTCTAGCCCAGAGTTTCTCAGACTTTGGTCCTCCAGATGTTTTGGACATCATCTCACAGAATTCATGGTTAAGCCAGCTTTGGCTTCTGGGAACTGAAGTCGAAATCACTAGGATGATCAAAGTTTGAGAACCACTGCTTTAAGCCATTTCCAACATATGGCAACCCTAAGGCAAAAACCATCACAAGGTTGTCTTGGCAAGATTTCTTCAGAGGAGGTTTGTCATTATTTTCCTCTGAGGCTGAGAGAGTGTGACTTGCCTAAGGATACCTAGTGGGTTGCTGAGCAGGGATTTGAACTCTGGTCTCTAGAGTCCTGGTCTAACACTCAAACCCTGGCTCTTGGTTAGTTTAGGGAATGATATTTAGATTTCTGAGTCAGAGAGTTCTAGTGTCTCCATAAAATGCAAATCCCAGTACTCCATAGCATGCGGCCATGTGAACCCTAGTGCTGTAGTTATGTGGTGTGAAGAAATCCCAGCTCCAAGTGACTAGACTACAATGGATGCCCACTGATGTCATTACTACAGAAACTACACAGTATGCCTCAACATGTTTGAAAGGCAGAACAGCAAGGCTGTAAAAGTCAAGATATTACTCTGCATGGGTTTATGATTAATGTAGTTTAGCAGCAATTCCACTGCATGGGGTGGACTTAACACCAGTTAAAAATCTATAGAAATGTTTATGACAACTGGAGTTTAGTGCAAATTTGATTTAACCAGAAGTCATAACACTTTCCCATAAATCTGTGACTAGTTAAAACACTGACGACAAGTTAAGCACGACATTATTGAAATGTTTAATAAATACATTATATACAAATGTTATAAAATTGTATATAACATTATACTGCATCCCATAGTTGAATCAATGATCATATCTCTTCAACCACTGAGGAAGAAATTTGATTCTTACATACTTCATTATAGGGCAACAAAATAAATTGCATGACAAATCCTCAATTTCCCCATCTTCACAGATGGTAAGGAACAGTGCAATATCTTCCATTGAAAAATGTGGAGGGCCTTAAAGGAAACCTGAGAAGGGTGAGAGTTTTCTCAGTGTGCTTGTTTAAAACCATTAAATAATTTTGAAGCCCAAGCTTAAACATAACATACCGGGAGCAATTCTGCAATAGTGAATCAATTTGTGTATCCACAACTATCAATCTGAACTCCGCCTAAGACACATGCTGACAGGATTTCACAAAGGTGGGTGCAAAAATGCCTGCATGATCTGTATTGTTCTGTGATACCACATATGTATTTTGGTTTAGCCATGCTGGGCTCAGATTTTTGGTAATTTTTCTGCTAGCAAGTGCAGAGGTAACTGTGTTGACCATAAGACAAACACCAAAGTTCATAATGTAAACTTTACTAGGCCAATCAAGAAGGCAGAAAAACATCACTGTGCAAGCTTTCACTCTCCTCTGGCAGGCATTCTGCTTTGAACAGACAATTTAAAAAGTGTAACTGAACTCTAACTTCTCCTGGGAGAATTTTGGTTTCAACACTCAACATGCAGTTCTCCCCACCACCACCCCATCCTGAAAGAATGCATCTAAGCACACCTAATTTAGCTCTCAAAATTTTTTTTCTGGAAATAATTTAAATCAGATGTTCCATGCTGCCCCAAGATGCCAGATCTCTAACTGTACATTCACCCTCTCCCCCACCCCCCAAAAACGCTGGGAATGATTACATGCCTCCATGCAGCCTCAAGAATCTTAGAATTCCTACAGTTGTAGGCTTGATCTACCATACAGTATATATCTATTGTCCTGTCTTGCATTTGATGTGGTAGTGTTTTTAGGAATTATTCCATATATTGTTTGAGAATGCTGCAACTGATATGATGATATGTTGTGACAAGAATTTGTAGCTTATAGCCATATATCAGTGTCAAATTTTATTTGTAGAATGGATTTTAATAAAAACTATTCTGTTACAAGTGAACAGCTGCACAGTGCAAAGCAGTCAATAGCAGTTTTTCAGAAGCAAAGAAAACCTGATAGAGCATCTGCTTGATTACTACAATATTCACCTGTTGGTGGCCTTGTCACATCTCCTCTAATCAGAAGCTGTTCATAGGCTGTGGCTTATGGCAGAAAGTTGTACAAGTCAGCCACATTCCTTTGGCAAAAACTATGTGCTCTTGCTCTCTCTTGTAGTATGAAACTCTATTTAATAGCCTCATACATTAAAAATGGAGAATTGTGCAGCCAGATTCCATGCTTTCTATGATGGGAGACTGTTCAGTGAGGCTTGCCCTCAAATAAAGGGAATATAACATATAAGCACCCTAATTCTGAGAGGGCATATCAATATTTGCATTCATTTGAGAGGGCATTAGATATAAAAAAATAGTTAAATAGGAGATAAACCCAAAGATGGTACAGGTTAAGTCAGCTCTTTGTCTGATTCCGATGAGATGATATTTGCAAGATGTGAAAAAAATATTATGGGGCTCAGATCTGTTGGTGCTTTATGCCAGATTAATGATCACCAAGGTCAGAAGTGCCAGACCCAAGCACCATGTGACAGAGTCAACTCCCGTCACTAGTCCCAGCTTCTGCTAACCTAACAGTTTAAAAGCATGTAAAAGTGCAAGTAGATAAATAGGTACCACTTTGGGGGCGAAGGTAACAGCATTCCATGCAGTCATTTAGGCCACATGACCACAGAATCATGGCTTCCTCAGCTTAGTAACAGAGATGAGCACCATCCTCCACAGTCGGACATAACTGTCAAAGGGGAAACCTTTAGCTTTATTTATTTATTTATTGCTATTCTTTATTTTAGCTTTAATGATCCATTACTATGGCCATGTGCCTGAGTGAGGCAGCTGCCACAAGTAGAAAACTACAAAATTGTTCCCTTCCTTCTCCCACACTGGAAGAGTCTTGCTCTTCTGAAAACAAGTTCAGCACAGTTTTCTGGTAGTAAAAACTTTTCAAGATTAGGCACCAAGGAACTTCTAATTCTGTAGGAGGTCCTTCCTGACTTCTGACAATGAAAAGGTGGCTACTGCTGCTACCCTGTTTCCCTGAAAATAAGACATTCCCAGAAAATAAGACCTAGTAGAGGTTTTGCTGAATTGCTAAATATAAGATCTCCCCTGAAAGTAAGACCTAGAAATGTTTTTGTATATAACTATATACAGTATATAATAAATGTTCTTTTTTGTTGTTGGTCAACAATAAATGTGAATTCTTCTTCATGGAAAAATAAGACATCCCCTGAAAATAAGACCTAGCACATCTTTGGGAGCAAAAATTAATATAAGACACTGTCTTATTTTCAGGGAAACACAGTATGATCTTGGACGAACACTCAGACCTTTGATTGTTAGGTTTGAAAATAAATTTTATATTGTTAAAGATTATATATTGGAAGATAACTACCATGAATAACAATAAAAATAGTTCAGTTAGTTAAATGATTAGTATTGTCTCTTGTGTAGACTGTTAGTGACAGGCCAGACCATGGGATTTACAGAGAATGGCATGAAGGTTTGTTATTGATTCCTTCAAAAGGGTTCTTTTCATCCTTTTAAAGCATCCCCCAATCAAGAAATTTCCCCCATGTGGACGATGATGTTGCCTGGGAGTGGTGGAAGCTGAACATATTTGTAGCTGTCAAGTTGAGAAAGGCATCCCACAACCTCTTCAATTCAATTTGGCATTCGTCTGCACCTCTTTTTTCCTCCCTCTACACTCCTCTGAACACATACACCTTAATCACTCTCCAAACACCTTGTATATTAATAAGGAAAGATTTATTTCGGTTAGAGGGCACTGATTCATCATACATACAGCAACAAGCCCAGAGCCTATACAGTATAGTGGTTTGAGCATTGAATTATTCCCCATTTGCCCATGGAAACCCACTAGGTGATCCTAAGCAAGACACACTATCTCAGGCTCAGATGAAGGTGAAGGCAAACCACTTCTGAACATATCTTGCTAAGCAAACCCTGTGACATTAGCATTGCCATAAGTCAGAAACAAGGTCAGCCCAAATAATATTTCACAAAGTTTTATATTATACCATAAGATACAATAGAAATTGGCCCTGAATATAACCAATAGAGGGGAAGTTATTGAAGAGTCTTGAAGGTGCAGTCCCTACCCCCATATGCAGTCTAAGCATATGACTATATAGGCAGTCTCAGGAGCACCTCAGTTCCCACTCCTTAGCTGCAAAAGCAATCACAGAGCAGCCAGGCACCACCACTACAGCCACAATCACTGGCTGCTGCTTCCTTCTTTTCTTGCTGCTGCTGCTGCTGCTGATGCTGCTGTAATAAGGCTCCCTCTAGTCATTGATTCTTCCTCCTCCTAGCACTGAGAAAGAGGACAGAGATCGTTCCCCCTTGTGTAACATCGAGCTCACACCTAGGGAACTGGCTGCTTTTGGAGGCACTGTTCCCTTCCTGCTTCAAGCAGGAAAGAGATTAGAAATGGAAAGATGCTGCAGCTTCCACCACAACTATCAATGCCATCAATGGAGGCAGCAGTTTACACACAGACCTGTGTCTTGTGTGCCAGCCACTTTTTGTTGCTAGCACAGCTGCTCCGTGCTTGGGCCTTGAGCAGCTGGAAGTGCTGCCACAGTCATCACTATAAGGGACAGAGGGAATTGGATCCTTCTCAGCTGGTCACCAATGCCTCCTAGCCTCCCTTAACAGAAGTGAGGCTTTGCTGACAAAGCGGCAGTTGGTGCAACAACATCCAAGTTGGAATTTTGTTTCCTGCCTCAGAGTGCAATACAGCTCAGGCTGCCCTGGGTGTAGTGTACTTTTTGCAGGTCTGCAGTGGCCACATGAACAAGGCAGAAAAAGCCATAAACTGGAGGACTGACCAGACAGATCCTGTGCAGCTGAGGAACCAGCAGGGCAACTTTCTCCCTAATAGTGACAGCTAACCTCATAATTGCTGTGCTTCCAGCCATTTTATTCCCACTGCTGCTCTATTTCAGCTCCCATCTACTCTGGTGCCTCAGCCTGGGACTGCCCAACCTATTAGAATCATACAGTTTTGCTTCGGGCAAAAGTTTCACCAAGGTGTGTATGTGTTTTGTTTTGTTTGTTTGTTTCTTTCAGTGAATGGGTAATGGTCGAACATGCTACAGCAATGGATAAATAGCATGCTTTATATCCACACCTTCCAAAAGAAAGAACAATACATGACCAATTGGGCAAAATGTTGACTAAACATCACTACTGCAAATATAACAAATACATAGCATGAAGTCAAAAATAACAGGAAGCTTGACTTGTTCATTAATCCATTTTTTTTAAAGTTACTGCACCAGCAACAGTCTTGGCATAGGTGTCTGTCTCAACAGGCTTGTACTCTCTAAAGCTTTTATTGAACAGAGAAGACTTACATCTTAGTCATAATCCTCTTTTAAAACCATAACTAAGAATGGAGATTAAAATTTGCAGAACATGCTATAAATGTGCAGCAAATGCCAGTAATTCATTCGCAGCAAGCAACACAAGAGCACCTGGTAATTGACAGTTATCTTCATAAATGCCTCTTGCTTCAACTTGCTTCAACCAGATCTATGATGTTAATTAATGCAAGATCTACATGGTCTGGAAAGCTGGCTTGCATTACAAACACCTAGTGTCCTATATTGTCCTGTTCTTTTAAATGGGTAATAATCAAATATTAACATAAAGAACAGAGTAATCACATAAGTAGCAGAGCATAAAAACATGTAAGCCTCACTCATGAGAACATTCTTACTTTTGTTAAAATAGGATAGTGGCTGTTCTTTGGTTGCATGGTTTAGAACCAATCTTAAACTTGTACTAAGGAAAGCACAGAATCTGGTGCAGCACAAAGGAAAACAGTACAAAAGGCATACAAAAGGAAACATTTTTGGAAGAGGGATTGTTTATATAAGAACAGAAGATGAGATAAGAATCTTGCATCTTAAATATATTCTCTTGGACAAGTTTTGCTTGAAACTCAATTAAGCAGCATGAGAATTGCCCAAACTACATGGCTATTTGGGCCAAATACCCACCTACTCCACCATTTAGCTTCTAGCAACAGCCAACAAAATGCCACAAGGAAACAGAAAAGCCAAATAACACAGACAACAATCTAATTATATTATGAGAGAGATGCTGCACCCAGCCTTCCTCATTTTCTACAAATTCTCTTGCTCAGCCTTCTCTTCTGATTAAAGTAGCTGAAGGAACTTTAATTTTAACCCAAAGAGAACCTGCGGAAGCAGATAGTCAGACCTACAACTGGTGCTCCTTCCCATTGCCTTTTTTTAAAAAAAGGTATAAGCAGGATCTCCAGATTATGATCTGAAAAACCAATTTGTACCTGTTGTTGAAAGACACTGTTTCTGAATACAAATTCCATCTGAACTGTGATGCCATCTCAGTGAAATTCAAAGCAATGTGCAGAATCTGCAACTTTGTAGCGAAAAGTACACAAAACAAGGACTGGGACACTAAGCAGTCTGCACACAATTCTCAGGCAGCTCAAAGAACAGAACAACAAAGAACGGACACCACGCTGGTGATCAATATATTTGGATACTATACAGGTATTCTAGACAGTTGTCTCCCCTTGCCGATTCTTTTGTCTTACTACATATTGGAATTGAGAGAGCCTGGAGGGAGGATCTGGGAATGACACTCTTTATGGGAATCTTGTACAGTCAGTAGCACAACACAGATGTGACTTTGTGCGTTCTTACTAATTTGAAGTGCATATGGCAACCACCAACCAGGAACATGAAGAATTCCTTTTTAAGCACACAGCTGGCAAGGCTAGAAGCAGATGGCTCACAAGACCACACGCTCTCATTCTCTTAATTTTCCAATGTACAATTTCCTTCTACCAGTGTTCATGACTGTATCTGGGTAACATCATTGCTCATGACAACACACCGGCAAAAGACATCTTTTGATACTGTTTCATATCCTTGTCATTTACAGTTCATATCTTTTCTGGTAGCTCCCAACACTCTTTTCAACAGGAAGACAAGCATTATGACCCAAGTTCTTCTCTGGTGCAGATTTGAATTCAGGAAAAGCTAAACCATTTATTTTACTCTCTTTCGATCACCTGTCAGAGATTTTTAGCCTGCCCCCACCTTACTTTCAGTACCAGGCAGTCTTTATTACTGCTCTCATTCACATCTGCACTGCAGAAATAAACCAGTTTGATACAACTCTAACTGCCATGGCTCCAAGCGATGGAATTCTAGGGCTTGTCCTTTTGTGAGACATTTCGCCTTCTCTATTAAAGAGCTCTGGTGCCAAAACAAACTACAATTCCCAGAATTCCACAGCACTGAGCCATAGCCATTAAAGCGGTGCCAAACTGGATTATTTCTGCAGTGGGGATGCAGCCACAGTGGGCTGCATTCAGATTGGAGAAATAACTTGGTTTGGCACCGCTTTAACTGCCCTGGCTGAAGGCTATGGAATTCTGGGAGTTGGAGTTTGTTGTGGGGTCCAGAGCGGAGCGAAGCTCCGCTCTGGACCCCACAACAAACTCCAACTCCCAGAATTCCATAGCCTTCAGCCAGGGCAGTTAAAGCGGTGCCAAACCAAGTTATTTCTCCAATCTGAATGCAATCTCAATTTGCTCCATCTATGAACTGTGCTTTGCTCAGATGTCAAATACTGCAGTACTGTGTCAGTTCTGGGCACCACAGTTTTGGAACAATACTAACAAACTGGAAGATGTCCAGAGGAAGTAGTTAACACAATCAGTTACAAGAAAGGAGGTTCCTACTAAATATTAGGAAGAAACCTCAGGACAGTAAAAAAACTGCTTAACAGCAGAAGAGCTAATCTTGGAAGGTGGTGGACTCTTCTTATTTGGAAGTCTTTACTCAGAGGTTGGACAGCTACATTTGGGGGGTACTTTGGCAGAGGATTTCCATCCTTGCATGGGGTTGGTCCTTTCCATCTCTATAATTCTGTGAAATCCCTAGAGATCCTCCTGAAGTGCAAAATGGGCATGGACACATGGACATGGATAACGTCCATTAATTGCATAGAGCCTCTCGATAGTTAACAACCCATCTGTTTTAAGGAAGGCATATAAATATACATATTAAAAATGTCTGATTTTTTTTAAATTATTTATTTGTTTAATTTCTATGTTGCCTTTCTCCCAGAAAGGGACCCCACTCAGCTCACAAATAAAAACACTTTAAAAAACTTATTACAACCAAACTTATTACATCACATCAAAATAATATGAAATTACAAAATTTTTAAATTTAATGAAATACAAAATTATACCCGGTATAATAAACGCCCTATATAAAAAGCCGTACTGTGACGGGCAATGGGGTTTAAATTGTTTTGATTTCAAACAATCCATCCCACTGGCAAGATTTTGGACTAAAGTACAGCAAGAAAGTAGCCGTATCAAACAGAAATAAGGAGGTACTGGATCAGTGACTATGTATTATATCACCCATCAAGACTAAAGTATTTTTTATATTCGTTCTCAACTGCACACACTTGGGTTCTTCAGTATCCCTTAACTTCTTTATAATAATAATTTAAAAGTTTTATCTTTTATTATTATTATTTATTCTTCCGCCTCTATCATAAGTTCTAGCTTGTAACGGAGTAATGAATGCTACTCACCGGAGATCTCGGCCTGGGGGACCCCGCTGGGGCTGAAGCCTTTGGCCCCATAGAGCTGTCGGAGGTCGGAGCAGCTCCTGGCCTTGTTGGGCCCGTGGTCGCTCTTGGCCGGAGAAGAGGAGGAGGAGGAAGGCGCGGCGAAGAAGCAGAGGAGGAGGCAGAGGAGCCCCAGTCCCGCCGGGAAGCGAGGCATTCTCTCCTTCTCCCCGATGAATAATCTCCTCTGGAAATCTGGCTCGCCTTTCTTTCTTTCTTTCTCGAGGAACAATAGGAGCCGAGGGGGAAAGGAGACAAAAGGGGTCAGCCCCCTCCAAAGAAGAGAAGGGGGGAAAGGAGCAATTCAAGGCAGGCTCGGTTCCTTTCGCAGGAGTCCCTTCCCAAAAGGATAAAAATGGGGGGAAAGGAAAAGGGAGGAAGGAGGACCCAAAGTGGGGTCGGGATAAAGGAGGGAAGGGCTTGGAGAGTGACCTTTCTGTGAGAGAAAGAAAAGAAAAGAAAGGAAAGGAAAGAAAGAGTGAGTCTTGTGGTTGAAGCGGAGGAGAAAGAGCGGAGAGAAAGCGCTCTGCTCCAGGAAAGAAGAGTTGCCTTTGCAGAAATGTTGAGGTGGAAGGGAGGATGCTGCTGCTGCTGATGATGATGATGATGGGGACTAGTCTGGAAGAAGAAGAAGAGCAGCAGCGCCTGTATCCCAGCCGGAGAGGAGGAGCCGGACCCACCTGCAAGAAGAAGAGGAAGAAGAGCCCAGCAGCAGAGACTGAAAGAAAGACGGAGAGTGAGCGAGTGAGGAGTGAGCAAGGCAGGGCTTTCCCCGCCGGACGTGGCATCACCGCCACCATCATCCCAGCCCACCAATCAGAGACCGAGGGGGGCTCTCTCTCTCTCTCTCTCTCTCTGTGCTTTCTTCTTCTCCTCCCTCCAAGCCCCGCCCCGTCGTTAGCCGGAGGATGAGGCTGTTGTCCCGGTCCAGCTGCTCACCTGGCGGTGCGCAAGTGGGGGCCCCTTTGTGGTATTCTCGGAGGGGCTTTGCGCAAAGTGCGGAGGGAAGGAGAGGCAAAGCAGGGGAGGGGGGAACCACCCAACCTCCTCCTTTGGAAGAAAGGAGACCCCCATCATCACTGCTACCCCTCCCTTCGGTCCTTTGGAAGAAATGAGGGTTTTTTGTTTTCCTCCAAAGGAGGAAAGGACCAGGGTAGTCTCGTTTGAAAGGGACTGATCCTGACTTGCTAAGAGTCCCATTTCTGGAGGAAGAATGGGACACAAATAAATATATTAGTAATAATAAGAATAAGAAGTAGTAGTAGTAGTGGTAGTGGTGGTGGTGGACGACCCTCCATCAGTAGCCTGATTCTTTCCAACTTTGGAAGCAAACTCATTTCTCTCCAAAGGAGGAAAGGACCAGTGATGGGGTCTTATTTGAAGGGACTGACCCCAACTTGCTAAGAGTCCCAGTTCTGGGGAAAGAATGGGATACAAAGAAATAATAATAATAATAATAATAATGATAATAATAATAGGTTGTTGATGGCCTTCCATCACTACCCAGGTCCTTTCCTCCTTTGGAAGTAAACTCATTTCTTCCAAAGGAGGAAAGGACCAGGGTAGTGATGGAAGGTCATCCACAACAATGACTTCTTCTTCTTCTTCTTCTTCTTCTTCTTTTCTTCTTCTTCTTCTTCCATTTATTTATATCCTGCTCTTTTCCCCAGAACTAGGACTCAGAGTGGTTTCACAGCATTAAAAAAAATGGTATAATTAAAAACATAGGGGGGAAAAAGTACATTAAAAAGGAATTAAGTTATTACAGTAGGTATGCAGATGACACAGGAACACTAGCAGAAGACCGCATGGAATTCTTGGTCTTGCCCAAAATGGAGGGCATTTTGAAATCTTTCCTGGACATTTTTCCTGAAATGTAGGGCATGTCCTGGAAAAGGAGGAGTCCTGGTTACCCTGGATTTCTCCCCCTTCCCCGATCTTACCACCCCATCATACACAGAGAAGTATTATTCACCTGATCTCAAAAGTATTGAGTTATTACTTGGTCACCTGATGATGCAGACCATCATATAGAATACCCAAGGTGCCATCTCCCTATCACTGGATTGTTTAATGATTAATTGGTATTTTATTATTGTTATATATAGAATATTATGTTGTTATTTTAGAAGAGAAGAGATACTGGGACTATTTTAGATTTTTATATTGTCTGTATTTTATTACTGCTGTAAGCTGCCTTAGTCCTGATGGAGAGGCAGGATAAAAATAAATTATTATTATTATTATTATTACTATTACTATTATGATATAACTTGAGGAGAAATGCTGACAATCATGATTCTATGATTCTATGCTGTGGTGTCATGCACCCCAGCATCGACAGCATGCGCCGCATTGAAGTTGTGGCTGGTCGACTTAAAAAGCTCACAAAAGCTTTGATTCCACTCTGGAGGTGTTAAGGCAATGAGCATTGACTGAAGGCTCCTTCACTTAGCTAGCCCTGCTTTCCAGAAAGGTAGATTCACTCTTGAATCTGAGAAATATCTCACTCTGGTTAAACATAACAAGAGATGGACTGGGGGAGAGATGCACCTGTCCTCTCCGCACCCTGCTACCACAATGTACATGCTTCAGTATCCAGTGGCCTCTCTGTTAAAGACAAACTAGGACTGCGTCCACACTGGAGAAATAACCTGGTTTGGCACCACTTTAACTGCCCTGCCTCAAGGCTATGGAATTCTGGGAGTTGGAGTTTGTTGTGGGGCTCTGGGCCCCACAACAAACTCCAACTCCCAGAATTCCATAGCCTTGAGGCAGGGCAGTTAAAGCAGTGCCAAACTGGGTTATTTCTCCAGTGTGGACACAGCCCAAGAGTATAATGAGTAAAGGCTGCTTTTGTCGAGTTGCATACAGGACAGCAGTAAACCCCAGCCGCTTGGTCACAAATTATTCTTCTATTAGGTTTCTGTCAGAAAGACCATCAGCTGCATTTTAAGGAAGCTTCTGAGCTCCCTGAAGCATGCTGGTTGTTACCAAGGAGTTGTTTTTAAAGGCGTGATATCAGGAAGACAGAATCATTGTCCTCTGGTCTAGTCCTATATTAAGGCTACAGTCAGTTTGGTATAGTGGTTTGAGTGTTCGATTGTGACTCAGGAGACCAGGGATCAGTTCCCCACTCAGCTATGAAGCCCACTGAGTACTCTTGGGTAAGTCTCAGCGTCAAGAGATGGCAATGGCAAACCTCCGCCGAAAAAAATCTCGCCATGAAAATCCCATGATAGGTTTGCCTTAGGTTTGCCATAAGTCCAAAATGACTTGAAGGCACATGAACAGATTCTCTAAGAAGATGGCAAAAGGACAGCATGGGATTTTCTTCTGGGTGAACATGCATAGGATGGCACTGTGGGGAGAAACTGGCCCTACAGCTACAGCGGATTCAGAACCACTAGTCCCTATAGCATTCAATATATCAGGGAGAAGAAGCTGCTCTAAGGCAAAGAAGTCCAGAGAATGGAGCTCTTTCAGCAGCAGGAATGGCCTAAGACATTTTGCTGCCTGAGGCAAAGGAAAAATGCCCCCTTCTCCCTATTCCCTATGGAGCGTTATTGAATTAGTGGGTAAACCCAATTCAATATCTTCCATCAACACTTGGGGTAACACAGCTCTGTTTGTCCCTAGAATTTATGAGGAAGAACTGCAAAGTGGCTGTTGTTGCCTCACAGCATCTTCTACTCTCATATCATGTGACAGCAGAGCCAAAACTAAGCAAACAGTATAATTTTTAAGTAGCTGTTTTAGGAGGGAAAAAAAAGCTCTGGATATTGTTGAATATTCTAGATTTAGAATTATCTGGCAGAATATTCACAACAGCCCAAAAGAAGAACTTGTCTAAAATGGTGAAACAAAGAGGGTCATGAGCAGGGATCTATCAGAAACATAACAAGGAGGGGCCACAAACTTGTGGTTTGTTTTTTTTTTTTTCTCTACCAAGTGTCATGCCACTCATGAAAGCAGCAAAACTAGCAGGTTTTTCATCATTCTTGAAGGAAAAGAGACAGGCAGTCTTTTCTTTTGGTATAAAAGGCAAGCCACTGTTGTTTCGTTTGTTTGTTTGTTTCCCTATTTCTAGGTTGCAACTCCTTAGCACCAGGCAGTCTTGGATATGAATCATAACAAAGTCTGAAAATCCATAAATCAAGGGGTTGGACATTTTTTAAAAGTATTTTCATGTCCATTTAAAAATGAATTACAAAATTACAAGCATGTGGTTAACAATTATCACAGCAGAAAAGGCTTTATATCAAGATGGGTCAAGGCAGTCCATATATACTAAGGTAAAGGTAAAGATATTCCTGATTGACAAGGTTGTCAAGTCGTGTCCGATCATAGGGGGAGGTGCTCATCTCTGTTACTAAGCCAAAGAGCCAGCATTGTCAGAGACTATTCTGTGATGATGTGGCCAGCATGATCACACACAATGCTGTTTACCTTCCTACCAGAATGGTATCTATTTAACTACTTGCATTTGCATGCTCTCGAACTGCTAGGTTGGCAGAAACTGGGACTAGCGATGGAAGCTCCCCATCATGTAGCACCTGGGCCTTGAACTGCCAACCTGCTGATCTTACAATCAACAGAGTCAGCATCTTAACTACTTGAGCCACTGCATCTTATATATACTATTAGAACAATTAACCCAGCAGATGCCACTACAAGTTACCATAAATACCTGGAAGAAGTATATAATTTTCCTTACAGTTAACAGAGATGATAAATGGATACCATTGGTCAAACAAATCATCCCTTATTGACTGGTTTATGAATTTGCCCAGAAGCATCGCAAAACATTTTATTCCATTATTTCTCAGTCACAATGACTTGGTTCAGGTCATTAATCAGGATAGATTAATGCTTCCCCTTAACTATATGCATTACACTAGTAATCCATTATTATTTTGGAGTTCAGAGTTTTTCCCCCAGTGTATTTCACATTTAAGAGAAATTTTAATCTATGCTTTGTATTTTCAGTTTTATATAGAACTGTAAAGATAATTGTGTTTTTATAAATTTATTAAATAACTAGTGCATCTGTAAAAGATGTAGTCATCAGACACAAAAGCATGGAATTATTATTGGCTTGCTTGTTTGGCTTTTGGATTTACAGGCAAATGGTTTTGGTTTTATAAAAACACGTTGAAGGCATCTCTTTCATTAAATTTCTCCTTCATGCTTAAAAGAACATTCAATTGTAACAGCCAGTTTTGGAAATGACAACAACAAAAGTGTAGATTTGGATGATCAGTGTGGGAAAAGAACCGAATCCTAATTTATAGATTCTAACAATCAACGATCATTTAAAAGAAACAATAATTTCTGGAAAAGGAGACCTAGAAAAGAATTGTGAAGGGAAGGGGAGAGGAAGCACAACAGAACTTGAGATAAGTAGGTGTATAAAGAGAGAATGCAACAAAGAGAAAGGCAGTGACAGAGAGACAGAAAATCCATCTGGCCACAAAGAGCAGTGTTTGTCAGTCACTGGGGAAAAATGCTGTCTCCCGAAGAGCTGATTCAGACATTAGAATGTGATGGGGTGATAAACAGGGGCCATTGCACCTGGCACAAGGTAAGAATACAGAAAAAGAACAATCTAAGATTTGTAATTTCTACAAAAATAGTACAACACTGTACTCCTCAGCAGAAGAATCAAGTAAACTAAATATATTGGGGTGGGGGGGTGGGGGCGGGAGAATCAGCATTACTAATAAAATACTAGATCTGAAATAAAATAAATAATCGCACTGCCACAGTTGTGCTCTCTTTTTCCCCCTACTGCTTTTTATAAAAATCTTTTGCATTGTTTTTCCTTCTTGCTAATTTTTCGTTCTATCTTCCCTCAAGCTTATTTAACCTTTTCCTGTGGTCCCTTGCTCCCCTTGTAACCAGTCAGTAATACCTTCTGTCCCTCTCTGTTCAAAGAGTGTGAGAGCCCTGCATCACTCTTTTTTTCATTCTTACTAAACCCTATTCAGTTTCTCTCCTTACTTGCCCTTCTCTTTCTGGTTTACTAGGGAGTCCAATTCCAACTGTCAGATATTTGAAAGAGAACCACTCAGAGCTACTTACAGTCCCTCTGGACAAATTGATATAGAAGTCCTATCTTCAGCTTTCTCTTTAGGGATATTTAGGGTGTGGAGTGGTTTGAGTGTAGACTATGACTTTGGAGACCAAGGTGTGAATCCCTGCTCAGCCACGAAAACCCACCGGGTGACCTTGCACAAGTCACACACTCTCAGCCTCAGAAAACCCCATGATAGTTTTGCCTTGGTAGTGGTGTGCCTCTAAGTTGTTTCTGACTTATTGGCAACCGGAAAGACTATCACAGGGTTTTCTTGGCAATTTTTTTCAGAGGGGATTTGCCATTGCCACCCTCTGAGGTTAGTGTGGAGGGAAAGCGTGTTAGTGACTTGCCAAAGGTCACACAGTGGGTTTCATGGCCAAGCAATGAGTCATAGTCCAACACTCAAACCACTATACCATCCTGGCTTAAGGTCACCATAAGTTAGAAATGACTTGAAAGCACGCAACAACAAGGACCATCTGTCATCTAAAATGGTACTACATGCACCAGGTATTAGTGAAATAAATTAATAAATTTGAAATATAAAGTAACATGAATGTGTACTTCTATTTATATTTCACTTTTCTCATATATGGGAAAGTGTATTCATAACAAGATTCAAGTTTCATAGTACTGAAGCCACTTTGGGAGAAAGGTGGGATATATTGTACATTACATGAACTTATTTGCAATAGTTTTATTTTACTTTTGCTTTTGGTATAAATGATTAGGGATATGGAGGACTGATGTCATTAATTATTGAGATACAGACATGCTTGCTTGGAATAAGATAAGGAAACAGTTAAATATTGTTTATAAAGGTGATTTTTTTTTTTTTTAAAAAAAAGTTGAGCCAATTTATTTTGAGATATTCTACCATGCTGTTCAGTCAAACAAGCCTCCCAAGTATATTACAATCAATCAAATGGTACAATACCTGTCTTCAGGTTTACAATCCAGAAGAAATTACATGAAAGGAAAAGACTAAAGAGGAAGAAAATACTTGTTCTTATAATGACCACTGTGGATTGATTCTGACTTGTTTCATTGAACTGTAGTTTAAACTACTGGTTCTTTGTTCTTTTCGGCTATAACAACAAGCTGCATTTATTGTTAATCAGGAAGTGAGTGTTTTCAATCTTTTCTGAATTATATGATGGTGGGCTGATGATCTATGTGTGTGTGACCTTAAGCTAAATGTTATTTATTGTTCTACCAGAGCCAGAAAAAATTAATTTTTGGACCATCGCTGCCCTAACTGAGGAATCTTGGGAGCTGTAGTGCTAGCATACCTGACACTCTCCATGCCATGTATGTTTTTGTATTTTCATATCTGGAGCCAGGCATGTTCTTAAGAGGTCACAATGACCTTTGGGACACCAGGAAACCTTCCCATGAGAAGGGCATGTAGAGCTGAAGATATGTGAAGTACCCAGGTAATACCAAGATAAAAGCTGAATGGGTTTGCTGATCGCTTGATCCTGTTCTCAGATTTTCTGCATATCCTCTAGAAACAAAGGTGAGTAAGATACTTCCTGTCTACCCACTGCCATGTTCCCAGCCAAATTCCCTATCCATCTATTTTGGGGTTGTCTGAAATCCAGTCAGTGTTTTTGTTACTCTGAAGTTAAAGCCATCAATCATTCTAGAATCCCATTGTTGATTCCCTGGGAAGACAGTCATTTAACTTTACCACATTGCCTTCTCAGAATGGTACAAAATGGGAACAGCCACTTCCGGTCCCATCCACTCCAGTTTTGTACCATTCTGAGAACATCCTGAGAACGCAATGCAGTAATCTTATTTGTTACATTGCAAGACAGCACCTAGCATCCCTTGAGGTTAGGATATGAGATATAAATATCAGCCGCAGACCTAGCCGCCTTCTCTCTCTCTCTCTCTCTTCTCCTCCATCCTCCCATTTTGGCCCTTCCTTTTCCCATCTTGGTCCTTCCTGATGAAAAAGGCAAAGGGGAGGGGAGTTGATGTGTTTCTAACAGGAGACTAGACTGGTCTTGGCTGGAAAGGGGAGACAGAGAGAGAAGGGCAAAGGCTATTTGACTGGCTCTCAGCTCCACTGTTGCTCTGCTACTCAGTCAGCCTTTTGCTCACAGTGGAGGACTACATGGTAGGCAACACAGAGGCTCAGCCAACTAGCCAGGTTTGCTGAGAATCCTTAAAATCTTTGTGGACCCTTATGAGCACATTGTGGGCTCCTGGGGGTTCCTTGTCCACAGATAAAGAACCACTGCACTATATGGTTTGGGTGCCCTTGGTTGTGTTTAGGTTTTAAATAGTATCTGGCTCAAATCCCATTTCATCAACCTTGTGTAATGTATCCAAAAAGCAAAATAGAGGGAAAGTAAATGTATGCTATTCGTCATCAAATATTCTTGGCTTAACCAGTGGTGCAATCTAAGTAAGCAACTTTAAAGGCAGAGGTGTTCTGCCCAATTGTTATGGACTCCCCGCAGCTCTTATGCTGATCAAAAGATGCAGCAAATCAAAGTCTCTCTTTCAAGAGTGTCCCTCACAGCTTAGTAACACATTCGGCCAAAAAACAAAACAAAAACTAATTTGTCCAAATGAAGAGCAGCAGTGACTCTTGCCAGCACTTGTGCATTTACATTGATTAGTCAAGAGGCTATTAGTGTTTTAACCATCAGAATTATTGCTCTGTATTAGTCCAACAAAAGGAAACTCTTAAAGTGAGCCCAATGGAGAAGCAGGGTTCAAGAATAACTATTTACAAATAACATATTGATTGTATTCTTTCTTTCTCTTAATAATAAATAGGGCAGTTGTAGAAAACAAATGGTCCTGTAGACATTGTTGTACTGTATCTCCTATCTACCCTAGTCATCATAGCCAATGATGAGGAATGATGGGATGGGAGCTGTAGTTTAACATCTGGAAGGCCACTTAATATCCAGCCCTGAACTGGGGCATGACTATGTCATGGTGGCACAATGGTTAAATGCCTGTACTGCAACCATTCACAAGGTTGTGAGTTCAATGCCAGCCAGAGGCTCAGGGTTGACTCAGCTTGGCATTCTTCCCAGGTCACTAAAATGAGTATCCAGCTTGTTGGGGGCAATTAGCTTACACATGGTGAAGCGCTTAGGGAGTGCTTAAGTGCACTGATAAGCAGTATAAAAATGTACTTGCTATTGCTATTGCTATTGCTATAACTGTAATGTAATGAGAGATAACTTTACTTCTTTTGGGAGGTATCCATAACCATTTTAGTATGTTTGGCATTGCTAATTTTGTGTGTTTTATACCACAGGCAATGGATTGTAGGTTTTGTAGTGGTTTGTTTTACTTCTGGCTAATAAAGTAAATAAGTACTTTTAAAAATTGCAACTATTATAAATAACCACTGGCCTGTCAGCCTGTCTTCTCATGCACTTCTTACCTTTACCACAGTTTTCATCAATCTCCTTCTTCTGCTGGTGTTTGCTGCTCTGTCTCAATTGAGAACAACTGTATAGGAACACTTTGCACTCCATCACCACTGATCCACTTGGAAAGGCATCAGCACAGCAGGTAAAGAATTGTGGCATCCCTGATGTGAACCTATCATCAGGTTTTCTTGGCAAGATTTATTCAGAATAGGTTTGCCATTGTCATCCTCTTGGGTTGAGCATCTGTGAGTTGCCCAAGGTCACCTAGTGGGTTTCTATGGGTGAGCCAGAAAATGAACCCTGATCTCCAGAGTTGTAGTCCAATACTCAGATAACTGAACCACACTGTCTCACAGTATAAATTGTCCATTATGCAGTTGCACAATCATACTGAGGAGGTAGTTATCAAGAAAAAAGGAAGTGGTGGTCAAGCTTAATGTCTCAGGGCCCAGGGGCAAATAGTGATAGTTCCAGTTGATAGTCCAGTTGGTAATTGGCAATGCGATACATTAGTTAGTTCAGTTGGTGGTCCATTTGCCACCAGCTCCTATGCTCCTGCCAGTCCAACATACTGTAGATACACCCTTGAAAGAGTGGACTGTTAGCTGTAAAGAAGAATATGTAGCCACCCTTCTTTCCAGAGATGAATCACATAACTGAAAATCAAACTACAACTGAATACTCTCTTCCTTAAGTAAAAGTGGCTGACAATCCCTTCCTCTGATCCAGAGAGCACTGCAGTGTAGGGGGAGAGGTTAACTTGTCCCCTGACCTGCAAACTGTTTTCCTGCTCAAAACTACAGCCCAAGTTGCAGCTGCAAATAACATCTTCAAAGCAGGAAAACTGGCAGAATTTCATAGGGAAAAAAGCACAGGGGGAAGAGTAAGCTCCACCTGGGTCCCCCAGCTAGGGTCACAATAGAAATTGTTGAAGAAAAGGAATGGCCAGTTATAAGCATTAATATGGGCTGACTCTTGGGGTCTCTTGAGGAAATGCAGTCAGGTTGAATGGTGACCTCAAAGCACAGCATTCTGTCTACCCAGTTTACAGTGGAAATGGTGTGTTCCTGGGGCTCGATGTCTCAATCCTTCCTCTCCTTATACAAACTTAGACACAGACTTTCCCACACAGAATTCAAAAGAATATGTCTATGTTGATGTTTGTTTATGCTTTCTCTTTTACATTTAGCTTTAGGGTATAATTCTAAAGACATTTCTCAAGGAATAATCCTCAGTGGAAGCAGCAGCTGAATTTATCTTTGTGTAGGTTTCTACTGTAAATATCCTATGAGATGAATCATAATCTAAGCACCTTTTGATAAAGCAAATACTAAAGAGTAGTCCTGCAATCCTGTTTATAGTTTAGCTGCTTAAATCCCATTAAAGTCAATGGGATTTAAGTTGCCTAGGGATTCCAGCCTAGATGGCTTCAACATAGCTTATGACACTTCAGCACTCTCAGTCCACCGCAATGTAACTAATGCAATTATCCTAGGTTCTCATCAAATGTTTACTGTTATATATGATGAAATGTGCTTCCATCAAGTGCTTTGATTACAGTTTAGGAGATGTTCCAAGAGGCTTTGATTCACCCTAATGGACTTTCACACTTATTAAACTTTGTTGACACTAGCCAAATTACCTGTTCTGATGAGAAATGTCAGCAAGTAGTGCCAATAAACTAGACCTGAACACAAGAAACCTAAGACAATTACATAGCTTCTTAAGTGACATTTGGAAGGGATCAAAGATGAAGAAGTAGGACTAGGACTACTTCTAGTCCTTGTAGTATTGCTTCGTTGTAGATGACTTCCCTTTGGCAATTACATGACAGAAACACAGACAAGATTGTCAGCATTACATGTCAGTTATTACGTACCATAATACAAACTATACTAATGTATCAAATTACATTAATACACAATATTTGAGGCTAAGCCACAAGAAAACTGGCTTCCTAAAAATAAAGCATCAGATGAACAGATGTAGAATGGTTCAATTGGTGGCCATTGTTTTCAGAGACTGTGTGCTACTACCAAGTGATGAACACTGCATATTCCATGAAATATACCAGTCGGAATACTGCTGCTTTGGAAGTACATAGTAACACTGTGTGTTTGTAACCCAACTTCAGCTGTAAAAAAAATAAGGGAATTCATGTGCACCAGTCAAGCTGCAATACATAGCTCAAGATGCTACCTATTATTATAGTGTGACAGTCATTCTTAAGATGTACAGGTGAATTAATGTAACCAGTGCCCCAGGGAAAGATAGCAGGAGTGTGGGATTTGACTGTAGCATGGAGATTCCAGGGAAAGGCTGGCTCAGGCTGCAACCCTATTACTTTCAGCAAGGATAGGAGAATTCAATTGTAGATCTTGCTTGAGGATGTTTGTTAAAATTTGTTTCCTTCCTAAAACCTGTAGCGGGGATATAGAATCAGTTTGATTTACTTATGTGTTGAGTCACCATTCAACAATTGATTCAAAGAGTCTATTCTAGTTAGGAGAAACTAAGGATTCTGGCCAATATGTGCAAATCTGTCCATTCCTCTCAGCTTCTATTACCAACACTCTGGTCCATGCCCTAGTTGTCTGGCGACTAAGTTATTGTAACCTTCTTCCGACAGGGCTTCCCCTCTCTCACCTCTATCCTTTAATTTCTGTCCAGCATTCAGCATTCTACTGTGGGCTCTGAGGGAGAGAAGAGCCATCGTCTCTGGTCCCAGCAACTGGTAAGGCACCCTCCCTCCATTCCAACTGCCACCGCTGTGGGCTCTGAGGGAGAGAAGAGCCATTGTCTCCAGTATCAGCAGCTGGTGAGACACCCTCCCTCCATTCCAACTGCCACCGCTGTGGGCTCTGAGGGAGAGAATGCCCTCTGTGGGCATTCTGGGAGCCAGTGCTGGGAGGCTACTTAAGGCTACTCAAGCCTAGGAGAAGCGCGCGAATTTTGATTTTTTTTATCTAGTCAAGGAGGTGTTTAGAGAATAGAAGAGGAGCCGGCCTGAAGCATCAGAGGAAGTGAATCAGAGACTTGCCTTTGGAAGGAGCTTTTAGCCAGGAGCTCTCTACATAACTATAGGCCCCGTGACTTGAACTCAGTGACAGAGCTTGGGAATAAAGGCCAAGTCTAGCAAGGGAAGCCCACAGTCTTGTTTCAGTGCCTCCTTAAGACTTCTCAGTATGGACACTGAAGGCCCTGCTGCAGTCACCTGCAACACCTGTGGGATGTTTGTCTTCTTGCCTACAGAGGTGGGGAACTACACCTGCCCCAGGTGCAAGTTGGTAGCCCTCTTGGAAGAGAAAGTACAGCAGCTAGAGGAGCAGATATCTGCACTCCAGCATCACAGAGAGCAGGAGAATCTCCTGAACATGTCAGACCAGAATGTCTTGGGTGGGAAACAGAGAGAGGAAGTTGTTGGGGTGGAGGAGGTCACTCCACATATAACAGAGGTAGATGCTTGGAGGAAGGTCACACACAGAAGTAAGGAAACCAGGGAATGTTCTGTGAGTGGCTTGCAGCTACAGAATCGCTTTGAATCTCTCCCTGTTGTCAGAGATGATGAGGAAAAGCATCAGGGACAGACATCAGGGACAGAGCAGGAGAGCCTGAGAGTATCACGAAAAGGAACAGCCACTGCTAAGCCTCGGAAGAGGCGTGTAGTTGTGGTGGGGGACTCCTTGCTGAGGGGTACAGAAGCAGTGGTTTGTGGGCCTGACAAGATGTCTCGGGAGGTGTGTTGTCTCCCTGGGGCAAAGATCCATCATGTGAAGGAGAGGCTGACAAGACTTGTCAAGCCTACTGACCGTTATCCCCTTCTTTTGGTTCATGTGGGAACCAATGATACTGCAAGGCACAGCCTTCAGAATATCAAAAGGGATTATGAGGCTCTGGGAAGGAAGCTGAAAGAGATGGATGCACAGGTTGTCATCTCATCTCTACTCCCAGTAGAAGGGCATGGTCCAGGAAGGGAGAGGAAAATAGCAGAGGTGAATAACTGGCTCCGTAGATGGTGCCGCCAAGAACAGTTTGGATTCTTGGATCATGGGCTGCGGTTCCATGAGGAGGGACTTCTGGCAAGGGATGGACTGCATCTCACACCAGTTGGCAAAAACGTTTTTGCCAACAGTCTGAAGAATCTGATCAGGAGGGCTTTAAACTGAGTTATGTGGGGGAGGGAGACATTATACTGGAAGGCAAAAGGGATGGAGAGAATAGTCCAAGTGGCATAGAGGGAACAAGGCAAACAGTGCAAGGACCCAACAGTAGGAGGCAAAAAAAATGTGCAAAAGCAGCAAGTAAAGAGGACACATGGTCTTAAATGCCTCTCCACTAATGCACAGAGTATGGGAAATAAGCAGGATGAACTTGAACTCCTAGCACAACAAGGGAAATATGATATAATAGGCATCACTGAAACCTGGTGGGATGAGTCTCATGATTGGAATGTAGAAATAGAGGGGTATAACCTTTTTAAGAGAAACAGGCCAAGCAGGAAAGGAGGAGGAATAGCATTATATGTCAGGGATATTTACACCAGTGAAGAGATCCAGGAAGTCAATACTGGAAGCCAGGTGGAGAGCATCTGGATAAAAATTAAAGGAGAGGGAAATAACAGGGATGTTACTGTGGGAGTCTACTACAGACCCCCGACTCAGGCAGAGGAATTGGATGATGCCTTTCTAGAACAGATAATCACATACTCAGAAAAGAGAGATGTAGTAGTGATGGGTGACTTCAACTATCCGGATATTTGCTGGAAGTCAAACTCAGCCAAATCCTCAAAGTCTAGCAAATTCCTCACTTGCCTGGAAGACAATTTCATTGTCCAAAAGGTGGAAGAGGCAACAAGGGGATCAGCCATTTTAGATCTGATCTTAACCAACAGGGAAGACCTAGTTGATGGGGTGCAAGTGGTTGGATCCTTAGGTGGAATTGACCATGTTCTCCTGGAGTTTGTAATACAGTGGAAGGGAGAAGCTAGGCATAGTCAGACACGCACTCTAGACTTTAGGAGAGCTAATTTCAATAAACTTAGAGAAATACTGGGAGTGATCCCATGGTCAGGAATACTAAAAGAAAAGGGAGTTCAAGACGGATGGGAGTTTCTCAAAAGGGAGATATTGAAGGCACAATTTCAAACAGTTCCAATGAGGAAGAAAAATGGAAGATGTCTCAAGAAGCCAGGATGGATGACTAAGGAACTTTCAAATGAGCTAAGTTTTAAACGGAACATGTATAAGAAATGGAAAAATGGAGAAATCACGAAAGAGGAATTCAAACAAATAGCCAGCACATGTAGGGGTAAAGTCAGAAAAGCTAAAGCGCAGAATGAACTCAGGCTTGCTAGAGAGGTTAAGAACAATAAAAAGGGCTTTTTTGGATATGTCCGCAGCAAAAGGAAGAAGAAGGAAACAGTAGGGCCACTGCGTGCAGAAGATGGCAAAATGCTAACAGGGGACAGAGAAAAGGCAGAATTACTCAACACCTTCTTTGCTTCAGTCTTCTCAGAAAAGGCAAAGGGTGCTCAACCTAAGGATAATGGAGACAGAATAGAGGAAATTCAGCACAGAATAAGTAAAGAGGTAGTACAGGAATACCTGGTTAACCTAAATGAATATAAATCTCCAGGACCAGATGAACTACATCCTAGAGTATTAAAAGAACTGGCAAATGTAATATCAGAGCCATTGGCAATAATCTTTGAGAACTCCTGGAGAACAGGAGAAGTCCCAGCAGACTGGAGGAGGGCAAACGTTGTCCCCATCTTCAAAAAGGGAAAAAAAGAGGATCCCAACAATTATCGTCCAGTTAGTCTGACATCAATTCCAGGAAAGGTTCTAGAGCAGATCATTAAGCAGAGAGTCTGTGAACACTTAGAGGCCAATGCCATAATCACAAAAAGCCAACATGGGTTTCAGAGAAACAAGTCATGCCAAACGAACCTGATCTCTTTTTTTGATAAAATTACCAGCTTGGTAGATGAAGGGAATGCTGTGGATATAGTATACCTCGATTTCAGTAAGGCCTTTGACAAGGTTCCCCATGACATTCTTGCAAACAAGCTTGCAAAATGTGGGATAGACAAGTTAACTGTTACATGGATTTTTAATTGGTTGACTGGCCGAACTCAAAGGGTGCTCAACAATGGCTCCTTTTCATCCTGGAGAGAAGTGACCAGTGGGGTCCCACAGGGCTCTGTCCTGGGCCCAGTGCTATTCAACATCTTTATTAACGATTTGGATGACAGAATTGGGGGCATACTTATCAAATTTGCAGATGACACTAAACTGGGAGGAGTAGCTAATACCCCAGAGGACAGGATCAAAATTCAAAATGACCTGAATAGACTAGAAAGCTGGGCCAGTGCTAACAAAATGAAATTCAATGCGGAGAAATGTAAGGTTCTGCACTTAGGGCGGAAAAATGAAATGCACAGATATAGGATGGGGGACACCTGGCTGAATGAGACCACATGTGAAAGGGATCTAGGAGTCCAAGTAGACCATAAGCTGAACATGAGTCAACAGTGTTTTGCGGCAGCTAAAAAAAGCCAATGCAATTTTAGGCTGCATCAATAGAAGTATAGTTTCTAGATCAAGGGAAGTTATAGTGCCACTCTATTCTGCTTTGGTCAGGCTCCACCTGGAATACTGTGTCCAGTTCTGGGCACCACAATTCAAAAAAGATGTGGAGAAACTGGAGCATGTCCAAAGGAGGGCAACTAAGATGGTGAAGGGTCTGGAAACCTTGCCCTATGAAGAACGCCTTAGGGAGCTGGGGATGTTTAGCCTGGAGAAGAGAAGGTTAAGAGGTGATATGATAGCCCTGTTTAAATATTTGAAGGGATGTCATATTGAGGAGGGAGCAAGCTTGTTTTCTGCTGCTGCAGAGACTAGAACACGAAACAATGGATGCAAACTGCAGGAAAAGAGATTCCACCTCAACATTAGGAGGAACTTCCTGACAGTAAGGGCTGTTCGACAGTGGAACACACTCCCTCGGAGTGTAGTGGAGTCTCCTTCCTTAGGGGTCTTTAAGCAGAGGCTGGATGGCCATCTGTCAGGGATGCTTTGACTTGGAGTTCCTGCATGGCAGGGGGTTGGACTGGATGGCCCTTGTGGTCTCTTCCAACTCTATGATTCTATGATTCTATAAGAGCCATTGTCTCCAGTATCAGCAGCTGGTGAGACACCCTCCCTCCATTCCAACTGCCATCGCTGTGGGCTCTGAGGGAAAGAAGAGCCAATGTCTCCAGTACCTGCAGCTGGTGAGACACCCTCCCTCCATTCCAACTGCCACTACTGTGGACCCTGAGGGAGACAAGAGCATAACACCCCAACAAAGAGAGGAGGAGAGTCACAATGACCATCAGGAATCCAGGGGGAGGAAGATCTTGCTGACTCTGCTGGTACTTAGACCTCTGCCTTCCAAATAGATTCCTCTCTCTTCAGGACAGAGGCCCTGACTCAGTAGGCACCGTGTTTCCCATCATGCATCCCTCCCATCTCTCACAGCTGCTTTGCCTGCTAGGACTATAAAACCAGGACCTAACAGGATTCTGCTGCAAAACATCCCAGCAGAGAGAATGGAAGGACTGCAGTGGCTATCTGGGGCCAGGGGAAAGAAGAAGAAGCTGCTGGTTCTACTGCTACTTGGACCTCTTCCTTCCAAGAGCCTTCTAAGGAGCAGAGCCATCCCTCCAGTCCATCTGGTGCCATCCGGCCATAGAGGGAGAGATGCAGGCCCAGCTCCATTGGGCCTGGCCTAGATAGAAAAACAGAGCCCTCCCTCTATGCCATCTGCCTTGGTCCAGGCCTCAGAGGGAGAGAAGAACTGCTGGACCTGATCCCCTTCCCCATCACCATTCCCTTCTCCTTATGTGTCATGTCTTTATTAGAATGTAAGCCTGAGGGCAGGGAACTGTCAAAAAATAATAATTGTAAGCCGCTCTGAGAGCCTTTAGGGCTGAAGTGTGGCGTATAAATACTGTAAATAAAAATAAATAAATAAATTATCACATCTGCTCACTGCTCTGACCATGTTTCTCCTCTTTTCTCCTCCCTTCACTGGCTCCCCTTCTCCTTCTGCATCTGGTACAAGCTTTTGGTGTTGACTTTCAAAGCCCTACATGGACTGGCCCCTCCTTACCTGTCTGAACGTCTTTCTCTTCACACTCCTTCTCTTCCCCTCCGCTCTGGTAGTCAAGGTCTCCTGTCCCAGCCTAGGATTTACACTGCCCCATCCTGGATTTGTCCCTTCTCACTTGCTGCCGCTCACTCCTGGAACCTTCTTCCCCCACATGCATGCCTCCTCACTTCTCTAACCAGTTTCAAAATTGAGTTAAAGACTATATTGTTTAGGGAAGCGTTCCCAGGTGTGTGCCCTTCTCTGCCCCAGGATGCTGTGCCCTAATTATGTATTAAGAAGCTGAGCCCTCCCTCCAGTCCATGTGCCTTGGTCCAGGCCTCAGAGGGAGTGAAGAACCACTGGACTTCCCCACCATCATTCCCTTCTTCTTGTCTCTTTGTGTCATGTCTCTATAGATTGTAAGCATGAAGGCAGGAAACCGTCTAATTAAATGATTGTATGTACAGTGCTGTGTAAATTTATAGTGCTATATATGCACTATATAAATAAAAGTTAATAATAATAATAATTGTCTAGTTTATACATGCACATACCATACTATCATGTTTGCCTATTGTGAAATGTTGCATCTAGGGGGAAAATAAATAAATCTGCTTTTGGAAATTAATAGAAGTTCCATAATTCCCAACAGGCAATTACATAATTTCCATTTGGCTATTACATGACAGAAACATAGACAAGATTGTCAGCATTACATGCCAGTTCTTAAGTACCATAATACAAACTAACCTAATGTATAAACCTATTCAGAATTACCAATGGCAGCTGGTAGCAGGATGGAGCAAGCTTTTTGTCTGCTGCATATCCAGAGAATAGAACACAGAACAATGTATGCAAGCTACAGGGCAAGATATCCCAGCTCAACATTAGGAGGGACTTTCTGACAGTAAGAGCTATTCAACAGTGGAACACACTCCCTCACAGTATGATGGAGTCTCCTTCTTTCTTTTAAGCAGAGGCTGGATGGCCATCTGTCGGGGATGCTTTGATTGTGAGTTCCTGCATGGCAGGGGGTTGGGCTGGATGGCCCTTGTTGTCTCTTCCAACACTATGATTTTATGATTCTAAGTCATTGGGGCAGTGATGTTGTTCCACATTTTAGTCCCAACTTTAAAAGATTTCCAAGGAACTGAAAACTAACAGGTTTAGCACTTTGGACAGCTCCTTTAAAATTCAGACTAGAGCCAAGAAAGGATTTATTAAGTCACTAACATGAACCACCAGCCGCTGCTACAGATAAGGAGAGACCTCTTTTATATTAGGGAGAATTCTCTACCACTTATTACTTCCTCTCTGTTTTCCCAGGTTAGAATTGCTTTCTTTGGAGAAGGCATGAGGGACTAGTAGAGAAATGGTTTTGGACCATTCATCAGGAATTGTTAAAGCTGTATTGTTTAGAGAGATGATTCTGAAGAGGTTTGCCATGCCTGGCTCTGTTACTGTGGGTGAATTCACACTTCATTGGGGTAAAAAAGTTTATCAGCTCCCATATATCTTTTCCCTTTTCAATTTCTGTTCAGGAAAATGGGGGGGGGGGGGGGGGAGAATGTAGGAGGATCAGTATGCTTTATAAAGCTGAATTTTGCAAGAGACAAATGGATATGGGCCTCACATTCTTGAGGCTAAACAGGTTTTGCCACTTGCTTGCTTTTTGAACAGACATTATGACAACATGGAGAAACAGGGAACTCTGGAAAAAGAGTAGGCTGAATTTACTGGCACATCTCAAATGGTTAGCTTCAGTTTTACAAGGTAGCTTTCAAGTATGGCATTAATGTTAAATTGCTTGTAATTTTTGCCTGAGGCTACAGTTTCTCCCTTGTGGCTAAAGAGAGTTTAGAGCATGACAGTCTCTGCTGAAGTCAATGCCAGCAAAAAATAAAAATAAAATAAAATCTGCAAGCATAGAAATCTGACTGTAGATAAAACAAGAGACAGAACTTTCAAATTTTTTGTTACTGTTTTACAGAAGCTTTCCAGTCAGGTGCAATGACTCACTAAGACTGACATTTGGGGGAGAGACTGCTGTCTTTTATAATAACATTGATATTCTCCAATTGATGTCTCAACACAGGGCAATTTAGAAAAGAATCATGTAGTGTGAGGTTGAAAGGTCACAGGGCAGCCCCAGAACTCAGGAGATCACGGGACCATGAAAGAGATACACACTCTGGGAAGGGAAGGAAAAAGAGCCAGCTTTCTGAAAGGTGAAGTATTTAATTTGAACTCTCCCCCTGCTGTACTGCTGTCTTGAAATGAAAATGGCACAGAAGCTTCACATAGTCGTCACATGGGGTAAGGGGTGCAGGTAGGTGAAAATCCCAAGTTTACTTTTATAGGTCATTGCAGATCTGAATGCGTCTAAACATCACAAACACGGAGAATATTTTTCTCCCTTAGTTTCAGATCTTGATGCTTTCAGGCCACCCCCTTTTCTAAGTGTATTTTCTTGGTATCTAGGCTTTCTGAGCTGCTTATTGACTGTGAAATTAAATTATGAAATGTTAGATTGTTTGTAGCTATTCAGATCTGTCTCATCCTCTGTTCTTTTCTTCTCTCAATTCCACTTTTACTTTCAAAAGTAAGGAAAAGATTGCCTGTATTAAATCAATGCCTATCCTCCAAAATTTCACAGATGAAAACTGGGACATATGTGGCTGAACAACATCAGAGGGGCTTTTTATATTGGCTAAAAGGGGCGGTCCAAACTCACCCCTTCTAGCGGCGAGATGAGGCCTAGGCTGCCACACGGGCAGCCCCAGAGGCCTCATCCCACCGCAACGACCCGCCGCAAAAAAGAGCTCCGGGATCGAGCTCTTTTTTTGCTGCGCTGGAAGGGCGTGATTGGCGCCCTCCCGCGCCGCCAGAGCGTCAAAACGTGCGCAGCGCGTCAAAACGCTGCGCACGTGATGACGCTTGTATGGCGCCTCCGTATAGACGCCGCCATCTTTAAATGGCGGCGTCCATGCGTTTTAGGCTTAGGGAGGGTGTAAAGGCTACGCCCTCCCTAACCCTAAATGCGGGCTTTTTAGCCCTAAAAGCGCCTTTTTTTGCCCGTGTAAAACGGGCCAGAGTGTGTTCAAGATGGCAAAAGGTTTTAACAAGGGAGAGCAGACAAGTCAGGAGAGACTGCAGTTTGCTTTTGCATGAGTCCACTGGAGAGGATAAGATTCCAGCCTTTCGTCACCTCCCATGCAACTGAATTAATTGAGAGCAAACTAGTTTGTTCTTTGAACTCATTTTGCAGCAATAAGCAAAGCTGAGGACAAAGGAAGAAAGTGGAAAGAGGAGACTGAAACTAGGTCATTTTAAAATTAACTGGAAAAGTAGGACAATGCAGGATTTAATTGGGACCCAAACCAAATCATGACGGTTGGATGATACGTTTTTCTTAAATGGAGATACTGATATATTAGTAGTGGTAATAGCTGTACAAGTAGTAGTAGTATTCATTTTCTAAAAAAATCATAGTAGAGGGTAAAATTCAACCAAATCAGGACAGTTGGAGGATAAGTCAGTGTGGCATGAAGCAATCTACATGTATATGCACATGCACGAACACACACACCTGTTTTGACTTCCCTCATTCATGGGAGGTTGAACAATAAGTATAGCTAGCCTTTATAGTTGCTTTCCTCTGTTACTGGTGTAACTATATTGCCAGGGTGTGGGGGTGCAGCCCACAACAGGTGCCACTCTATTGCTCCCCAAACATCTGCCTTTTGGCAGAAATGAACTGTGATGTTCACTTTCGCATATGTGCCTTTCAAGTGCTGGAGCTCAGCAGAAGAGATGGTGTGAGTGGGGCGAGGCTCAGTGGGAGGAGAAAGGAGAGGCTCCAGGAGGGTTGTTGTTTTTTTTAACAGAAAATTCAGAACTTAGAATTAAAACATTATTTTAAAATTTACACATAAACACCACTTCTTATCAATTTTTCACTTTAACTACATGAAACTATGCATATGTAAATACATTTACACTATGTTTATGATATTCTAATTTAAAGGTATGATTTTAATTTTGCTAGTTGTTTAAGTCACAACTATTTCTATTACATTTAGTGATATGTTATGATTTATGATTAACATTAATGCAAAAAACATTACTAAGAATTCTGTATTGTGTGATATGGGAAAAGGTAAACCCAACTCATGACACCACAAATCACTGCACCAGGTGACACCAACTGTAGTGATACCATTGTATGTTACCAATAGCATCAACATGTTTGCAGTGAATGTCTCCGCACATTTAGCTCAACGATGTATTGTGTTGAGGGTTACTTGGGTTGTTCTAGCTGGTTCCACCCTCAGTCTCAACATATTGGGCCAAAAAGGAAAATGGCATTATGTAGACTATGGATAAGAAGCCTGAAGTATATGGGCTAAATTTGGCCACAGTGTTATTTTTGTTTCATGGCAGATTCTCAAGGCAAGGCTTCCTCTGGAAAGCTTTCAGGGTCTGGTGTGGCTGACTCTGGAGGCATCACCCCACCAAGGCCTTCAGGGACTGTGTGGCTGAAGCATCCCCTAGTGACACGCTGACTAAGGCAGATTATTTCCAAGAATGGGTGCAGCTGGTGGAGTAGCTTTAATTTCACGAATGGACCGCTGGCCACCACAGAAACCTGGGCTTCCAGGCTCAGAGCTGAGACAATGCGTACAGTATATGGAAACTAAAAACCTGCATCTTCAAGGGAGTGTAAATCCACCCAGCACAGACTGAATCCCTGTTCCCTAATCTGCCCTTCAACTGACTAGAAGCATCCCTGTTTTGTCTGGATTAAGCATCAATTTATTTGCCTTCATCCAGTCTTACTATGGTGAGACACCAGTTTCAAATGGAAATAGCTTCCTTGGAATGAGGTGGTAAGAAGAAATAGAGGATGCTGGTGGTATCTGGTCCCCAAACTCTGGATAACAATAAAGTAAAGGTAAATGTAGTCCCTTGACATGAATGTCTATTCGTAACCTACTGTAGGGGATGGTATAATCTCCGTTACTAAGAGCCAGCATTGTCCAAGAACTGCTCTGGTGGTCATATGGCTGACATGACTGCACCCAACACTGTTACCTTCCAACCAAAATGGTACCTATCTATCTATTTGCATTTACATGCTTTCAGACTGCTAGGTTGGCAGAAGCTGGGGCTAGTGACAGGTGCTCACCCCATCCTGCTGCACTTGCCAATCTTCTGATCATCAGAATTGGCATCTTAACCACTATGCCACTGTGTCCCTCTCACATGATCATATGTTACCATTTATGCAAAATGTTTGATTTTAGTGAAATGGGAACTGTATCTGCATTCTTAATAGTGTGGCTCATCTTATATCTAACAGCTGAAAAATCTGAACAATATGCATTCAGCATACTGGCAATGGTGCTAATTATAATTTATGTTAAAACAGTGCATTGGAATCTCTCTATGTACTCAAAGGGTTGCCTCCTCCTTCCTACTATTTCCCATGTCTTGCAACTGTCTAATTTCCTTCCAAAATGAAAAATGAGTTTCCAAATCCCAGGGCCCAAGCTGCATTTTTAAAGCAGCATGATGGAATTTTTCCAAAATCTTTCTTTGTCCATGTTATGTGAAACAAACTGTTCAAGGCCATTCATTTGTAGAACAGGAAGGGAAGGCTCTGAAAATCTCTTCAAGGAATGTTGTAATAAATGCATGCTTTTTCTCCCTCCTAGTATTTTGTTTCTCAAGTTGTATCTTGTTGTGAAGACTCATTGCTTCTTTATTTTGCATGATCCAGACAGCATTTTTCAGCATTCTGCTTCAATTTTTGTCTTTTAAAAATATTGTTCCAAGTTTAGATACAAAAATGCCAAACCAGGGAGAACATGTACAGAAGTGGCTTTTTCTTCAAGTCTTCTATGTTATAGACAATCAACAACACTCCACATGTTTTCCAAAGTCGGCTCTAGCCTATGAAAGTTTATGCCAGAATAAATGAGTTAATCTTTCAGGTGCGACATAAGAAATCTTTTTTCATGCAATAGATCAACATAGCTGCCCCAACTGGAATTTTTTTATTTGCTTATCCTGTTTTGTTAGCTTTTTAATTAAAGTTGCTAAAATGAACATTGTTGCTGAAGTCCTAACCCTGTTATCCTTCCACCAAAAACAATACTTCTTGGAAGCCTCCCTCTCTTCAACCAGCTGGGAGGGGAGGTAGAGAAAGAAGAGCTAAAGTTGAAACATAATGAAAGAAAAAGTGCAATGACTTGTGTTGAATTTACATACTCAAAATGCAAATTAATACATAAGTCAATACATGAGTCAACAGTGTGATGCAGCAGCTAAAAAGCCAATGAAATTCTAGGCTGTATCAATAGAAGTTTAGTGTCTCGATCCATTTCAAACTGGCTTCAGGACTGGATATGGGGTGGAGACTGCCCTGGTTGCCTTAACTGATAACCTTCGTGACACTGTTGGTGATTCTGGACCTCTTAGCGGCATTCGATACAATAGATCATGACATCCTCTTGGGAAGCCTGAGAGAGTTAGGAGTTGGAGGCATTGTGCTCCAATGGTTTCACTCCTTTCTCTTGGGCAGGTTCCAGAGGGTGATGCTCGGGGACAGTTGCTCCTCAAAAATGGAGCTTAATTCTGGTGTCCCACAAGGCGCCATCCTGTCCCTGATGATGTTTAATATTTACATGAAGCCACTGGGAGAAATCATCTGCAGACATTGGGAGGGGTGTTATCAATATGCCGATGACAATATTTCTCCATGCCTCAGTCATCAGCGATGACGACAGATGACATTTCTCCCCTCAGTTGGTGTCTTGTGGCAGTAATGGATTGGATGAGAGAAAAAAAGCTCAAGTTGAATCCAGACAAAATGGAGGTACTTACAGTAGGGGCCCCTAAACCAGGTATTGGGCTGCAACCTCCAGTTCTAGAGGGGTTCACACTCTCCTCAAAAGACTGTGTTTGCAGTTTGGGGGTGCTTCCTGACTCGTCACTTCACATGAGAGATCAAGTGAATGCGACGGTCAAGAGTGCCTGTTATCAGCTTTGGCTGATACACCAGCTGCAGCCTTTCCTGGAACCAGGGGACCTCAAAACTGGAGTACATGCACTGGTAATCTCAAGACTCAATTTTTGCAATGCGTTCTACGTGGGGCTGCCCTTGTGCTTAGTTCGGAAACTTTAGTTGGTACAGAACATGGCAGCCAGGCTAATTATGGGAACAGCAAGGAGTGACCATATTACACCAATACTGACGTCACTCCACCGGCTGCCTATTAGTTTCCGGGCACAGTACAAGGTGTTGGTTATCACCTTTAAGGCCCTATATGGCTTGGGCCCAACCTATCTAAGGGATCACCTGCTTCCATATAATCCTCCCTGTGCACTCAGATCCTTTGGGAGGAACCTATTGCAACCAGTGAAGACCTGATTGGTTGCAACCTCCCAGAGGACTTTTTCTGCAGTCGCTCCCTCTTAATGGAATGGCCTGCTGGACAAGATCTGTCAAATTACCAACCTGGATGGCTTTTAAAAAGCCATCAAGATGGATCTCTTTCAGCAGGCCTTCCCAGAATAAATCACTCAACCAAAAATATCCCTCCACATAGGCACATAGGACAACAACTCGACCAGTGTTATTGTTGGGACCTGTTGCAATTTTATTTATTTTTAATTGTTTTATGTAAATTTTAATTGTAATTTGTTTAATTCCTTTTTAAGGGTTATTTATATATTTCTTTATTTATATATATTTTAAGGGGTATTTATATATATTATTGTATGGTTTAAAATACTGTACGCTGCTTTGATTGCTATGGCAAAAAATCGGGGTACAAATAAAAGTTTTATTATTTTATTTATTATAATTCTATTATTATTATTATTATTATTATTATTATTATTATTATTATTATTTATAGTGTCTAGATAAAGGAAATAATAGTGCCGCTCTATTCTGCTTTAGTCAGGCCTGGAATACTGTGCCCAGTTTTGGGCACCACAATTCAAAAAGGATCTTGACAAGCTGAAGCATGTCCAGAGGACAGCAACCAAAATGGTGAAAGGTCTGGAAGCCATGCTCTATGAGGAATGACTTAGGGAACTGGATATGTTTAGCCTGGAGAAGAGATGGTTAAGAGATGATATGACAGCCATCCTTAAGTATTTGAAGGAATATCATATTGAGGATGGAGCAAGCTTGTTTCATGCTGCATGAGAGACTAAGACACAGAGCAATGGATACAAACTACAGGAAAAAAGATTCCGCCTCAACACTAGGATGAATTTCTTGGCAGTAAAAGCTGTTCAACAGTGGAATGCACTCCCTCTGAGTGTGGTGGTGTCTCCTTCTTTGGAGGCTGGATGGACATCTGTCAGGAGTACTTTGATTGTGTATTCCTCCATTGGATGAGGTTGGACTTGATGGCCCTTGTGGTCTCTTCCAAATCTATGATTCTAATATGCATAATTGTAATAATTTGCATAATATGCAAATTAGGTTCCCACATATGAGGGACTGGAATATGTTAACCCTATTCCAAACCCCTGCCAATAAAAGAACCCAGTTACTAGGTCCCCATAAATTTGGTTTGATGCTATGTACTGCTGCTCTTTCAAGGGATACACACACACACACATATACGCACATATACATGCACTTGCTTGGACAGATTTTCAATTTAATCTTTGTATTTTGAACCCTCCTTCTAGGTATGACTATAGCATCATTATCAGCACCTGGACTGTACCACTCCATTACTTCTTCAGACACATGAAACATTACAGTATGTGTGTACTTTCTTGTTTTAAACAGAATGTTGTGGGGAGAAATAACATAAGACTTGCATACAATATTTATATTAGCTCTTATATTGCCAGTTCAGGATTGTCCCAGGCATTGAAATTTCTGGATCAAAACATTAAAATACAGGAATGGTCTCCACTGATGTAATTAAGCATTGTGAATTAAGCACCATCCACAGTTGCTCACAGCTTATCATTAATTCAAACACAGACAACCACCAGCCTTCTCACACACATCATATGCCCCCGTTTGGAAATTAAGACAGAAGCTGTAAATTGAGATGAAGGGATTACCCTTTCTCATCTAGATAGAATACGGTCCATTTAATTTAGCCTATTTTCTTCTAGCCAGAAGGTGGATATGGAGCAGAATGAAGGATGAGACTTGAAGCCACAATGACTTGGGAAGTGGAGAGCAAGAAACTAATTCAGGGGTGGAACAGACCACCCCAAAGAAGCGGCTTTAAGGCTGATTGTGGCCATGACAACCACACACCACAGCTCCAATCCACCTTGAAGTTGGCTGAAAAAGAAGTGGCAAAATGCCACTCCTATTTGAGCTGGCAAAAAGGTGGCTTTTCCCACTCACTGCGGCCCATGGGCGGATTTAAACTGCTCTGGGAGCATGTGGCATGTAAACACCAGAGTGCCCAAAAGCCAGCCCTTGTCTGGATAGCTGGGCAGCTTGAAGCCAGATTCTGGGACTCTTGGGGGCATACGTCATCTGTATACCATGCCCCTGAGCTGGCTGGAAGCTGGCTTTTTATGCCAGTCTGTTTTGCCCCTCATAAAATACATAGATCCACTGAAGAGTCTTTGCAAGGGGAAACAACAAATCAATTAAGTCTTGCACCTCTAAGTATTCCTTACCTAAGAAGGCCCTATGAAATTCATGGGGTCACCATAAGTTGATAGGCAACTTGAATACACACATTATTACAAGCTGCCATGCTAGTATCCAAGCTGCAGATGTCCACACTTACCTTTCCTCTTGCCTGGAACTGAGCCCACCAAAACTGAAGAATCTGCATGCTCATCTCCCTCTCACCTGGAGGTGACCCATGGGAACCCCTGCCTGTCTGTCTGTCTATTCGTATTTCTATTTTTTCATTTGTGTAAAACTCACCATTATTCTAATTATTCTATGACTAAGTTTGAAATGCATATTGTGATGGTATTCATATGGGTGTGACAACAATTACTTATGAGTGTTCTGCTTGTGCACCAATATACAATTAAACCCTTACCACCTGGTTTTCTATAGTTCTTATACTTCATCTAGGCAGCCTCCTGCCTGATTAAAGAACTGCCTTGACAGTCTGTCATCACTGGTTTTTAAAAAGTAGAGGGCCTGTTACTGCATAATGCAAGGCTGCCTTTCCTTCTCTAGTAAAAATAGTCTCTTTGATGGACCCACATTGTTCAGGGAGCATGAAACCAACTACCACAACTGATCCTGGCTCAGCTAAACAATACCAGAAAGCAATGTGGCAGCTGACCTTTCAGTTTGCTTAGCTGATGCTCATTTTACTATTAAATACATTTGTCTGGAGTACAAAGGACATCTCCTCCCTTTTCTTTCTTTCATTGGAAGTCAGAGGTAAACCAACATCTCTCAGAGTGTTTTTTGGCTTAGGTCCCAGGTACTGAAATCCTGCAGCCACAGGTTTGGATTTGCACTAGGTTAATAAAAGTTGCCAAGCAGATGCTAAATTTCAAATCTAAATGACTTGGGAAGCAAGACAAAAAACAGAAGCCAATGGCCAGGTTTGGGGATCTGAATTCATTAGCTCAATCAGAAGCAAGGTGTTGTGGGGGTGGGACCACAAAGGAATTGAGTCTGAACAGTTGGTTTTCTTCAGACAAGTAACTAGACAGGAGCACTAAAAAAACAAAAACAAATAACCAAACAGGCAAGTTAGGCAGGGCAGTCCTTTGCATGTTTTCCTTGGTATACAGTGATGTTTACTCTTCAGCAAGTGTGTACAGGTCTGTAGCCTTAGCTGGGTTGAACATGTTAAAATCCAAGAAGCCAAAGATTCCTCAAAGTCCTACGTATTCTTTCCCACCAGAGAAATGGACCCAGATGGGACCTGAGGAAACAATTCTTGAAGTGAGCCATTATTTCTTAATGTTAGGGAGCAAGTTGGAAAAGCTAAAATGCATGGAAGAGTTCAGGCTTACTAGAGAGATTAAAAACAATTAAGAGGATGTTTTTTAAAGTTATGTTTGTAGTAAAAAGAAGAACAAGGAAATGGTAGGGCCGCTGCATGGAGAAGATGGCAAAATGCTAACGGAAGAGAGAAAAGGTAGAATTACTCAACACTTTCTTTACCTCGGTCTACTCTGGAAAGGACAACAGGTCTCAGCCTGGGGAAAACAGAGCAGATGATGCAGCACAGGTAAATGCAGCACAGGTAAAGAGGTAATACAGGAATACCTGGGTACTCTGAACAAATCCCAAGTCTCCAGGACCAGATGAACTACATCCAAATGTATCAAAAGAACTGACAGAAACAATCTCAGAATCACTGGCTATAATCTTTGAGAATTCCTAGAGAACAGAATATGTCCCAGCAGATTGGAGGAGGGCAAATGTTGTCCCCATCTTAAAAAGGTGAGGGGGGCCAAATAATCACCTCCTGGTCAGCCTGACATCAATACCAGGAACTATTCTAGAGTAGATAATTAAACAGACAGTCTGTGAGCACTTAGAAAGGAATGCTGTAATTACTGAAAGTCAGCATGGGTTTCTCAAAAACATTTGAGACTTATCTTTTATTTTTTTCATAGTCACATGCTTGGTAGATGAAAGGAATGCTGTGAATGTAGCATATCTTGATTTCAGTAAGGCCTTTAATAAGCCCCTCTGTTATAGCCTTGCAAAAAAGCTAGTAATATGTGGCCTGGACCATGTTACTGTTAAATGGATTTGTAATTGGTTGACTGTCTGAACCCAAAGGGTATTCAACAATTGCTCCTCCTCATCCTGGACAAAAGTGACTAGTGAGGTGTCACAGGGTTCTGTTCTGGGCCTGGTGCTGTTCAACATCTTTATCAATGACTCAGATGATGGAATAGAGGGCATGCTTATCAAATTTATGGATAACACTAAATTAGGAGGGGCAGCCAATACCCCAGAGGACAGGATCAGAATCTGAAATCACCTTAACAGATTAGAAAGCTGGGCCAAAACTAACAAAATGAATTTCAACAGACAGAAATGTGGGATAATACATTTGGGCAGTAAAAATAAAATGCACAGTTATAGATTGGGTGACAGTTGGCTTGACAACAGTACATGTGAAAGGGGACCACAGGCTGAACATGAGTCAGCAATGTGATGTGGCAGTTAAGAAAACCAATAGGTTGCATCAATACAGGTATAGTGTCCAGATCAAGGGAAGTACTGATACCACTCTATTCTGCTTTGGTCAGACCTCACCAGGAATATTGTGTCCAGTGCTGGTCACTACAATTCAAGAAGGATGTTGAGAAGCTGAAGCACGTCTAGAGGAGGGTCACCAAAATGATGAAAGGTGTGGAAATAATGCCCTATGAAGAGTGGTTTAGGGATCTGGGTATGTTTAACATGGAGAAGGTTAAGGAGTGACATGATTGTCATGTTTAAAAATTTGAAATGATCTCATCCTGAGGATGGAGCAAACTTGTTTTCTGCTGCTCCAGAGACTAGTGCAATAATTCCCAAACTGTCGTCCTCCAGATGTTTTGGACCTTACCTCCCAGAAGACCCAGCCAGCTTGGCCAACAGTTAGGCTGAAGTCCAAAATATGTGGAGGACCAAAGTTTGGGAATCACTGCCATAGAACAATAGAGTCAAGCTATGGGGAAAGAGATTCCACCTCAACATTAGGAATAATGTTTTGATGGTAAGAGCTGTTCAACAGTGGAAAATACTGCCTCAGAGAGTGGCGGAGTCTGCTTCTTTGGAGGTTTTTAAACAGAGGCTACATGGCTGTCTGTCGGGTGTGCTTACATTGTATCTTCCTGCATGGCAGTGAGTTGGACTGGATGGTCTTTGGGGTCTCTTCCGTCTCTACAATTCTATGATTCTATGAACTAGTATCAGCAATGGCAGTGCTGGGTAAATCAGTGGGACACATTTTAAATAATCACCCAGTATTGGAACAGAGGGCTCTGGATCTTCCAGGAAGACCCAAAGAAAAAGGTAAAACAGGTATTTTAAAAAAAGGTATTTTAAAACACATTATAAGGGATGGGGTATACCCTGGTTCCAGTCTGTTCACACCAGAACCAGGGATTGTGCTGTGTATCATCCAGTATCCCTGCCGAGGGGACAATGGGAGGCCATTTTACTTGGCCTCTGAAGACAGGACTTAAGGCTATGCCCACCCACATTAAAATTCCCATTGTGAAGCAGCACAGTGACATTACTTGCATGGATACACTTTGAAGCTATGGAACCATGCAGCTTCCTGCTGGTGATTCATGTAAGAATGGCAGTATTTCTTTTTTCTACATACTTTTTTCTACATACATTCTACATACATTCTACATACATTTCAAATTTGACAATGAGGAAATTGGAATAGTTAAAGATTTCTTGTACCTGGGATCAAACATTGTTCAGAATGAGGACTGCAGTCAAGAAATAAGAAAACGAGGAATGGGAATGGCAACCATGAATAAGCTAGAGAAGATCCCGAAGAGTAAAGATACACAACTGAGCACTGAAGTTAGAATCGTCCAAGCCATGATATTCCCAACCATTATGTATGGATGTGAGAGATGGACAGTGAAAAAAGCAGTTAAAATGAAAATCAACTTATTTGAGATGTAGTGCTGGAGGAGAGCCCTGAAGATACTGTGAATAGTCAAAAAGACAGACAAATGGGTCCTTGAACAGATAAAATCAGAACTGTCCCTGGAAGCCAAGATGAGAAAATTGAGGGTGTCCTATTTTGGGCACATTATGAGAAGGCATGATCATTAGAAAAGATAATGATGCTGGGAAAGGTTGAGGGTAGAAGAAAAAGAAGACCACAAACCAGATGGCTGGACGTAATTGGGGAGGTCACAGGCATGAATCTACAAGATTTAGGCAGAGCAGTGGAGGATGGGGGGGGTCTTGGAGGTGTCTCATCCACAGGGTCGCTATGAGTTGAGGTGGACCCAAGGGGAGTTATCAACAACAAACTTCTTTTTAAAACCCCCACTTGGCTTGCATGAATCACTGTTGCTAGGGAAATATAAAATCCTGACATCTAATGAATTATTTCCTTCCATTGGCAAGAATCAAGGGACTGCTCCATATGATGAATTTTAGCATGGATGAATGAGGTAAAAAATAAGCCTTCTGATTACAGCCAACGGTCTACCTTAATATGACATAGGAGGGAAAAAAAGAAGTGGGTCTACAATGTGACTATATAAGGCAGATGACTGAGATGGTGAATTTGGGGCATTATTAATGGAAATAGAGATCTGCTCTGTGGAATGCAAGCTGACATTCTTATGAATTGTGAAGTCAAAGGCTTACATGGCTGGAATCCATAGTTTTTTGTGGCATTTTCGGGCTATGTGGCCATGTTCTGGAAGAGTTTATTCCTGATGTTTTGCCAGCATCTGTGGCTGGCATCTTAAGAGATTCAAGGAACACAAGAGACACTGCAGACTGAATCAGCCAGAAAAATCAGCAGTAGCAGAACACATTGTAAACCATCCTGGGCATAAAATGCTGTTTGAAAACACTGAAATTCTGGACCATGCCAATAGCTATCAGGTCATAATGCACAGGGAAGCCATTGAAATCCACAAACACCTGGGCAACTTCTGCAGGAAAGAAGAAACCCTTAAAGTAAACAAGGTTTAGCTACCACTCCTGACAAACTCCAAAATCAAGACCCAGCCCTTGCAAATGAAAACCACCAGGGTCAGGGGGATTTCTTAGCAGACAATGGATCAGTGATTACCGGTAAATAAACACCCTGAGGCCTTGCAATTCAACAACAGACCAACACAGAGATTAACATGTAAATCACTTCCTCTCAATCAAGGGTCACATCTATACTCCACTCACTCCCATGCCTGCATTCTCTGAAGATGCCAGCCACAGCTGCTGGCAAAATGTTAGGAATAAACTCTTCCAGAACACATAGCCCCCAAACTCCACAAACTATTCTTATGAATTGCTTATACAGAAGATTGATCGCAAAAGTGGACAGAAGCTGCTGAAGATCACATCTCCAACAGCTCTCTTTTATGTCATGTGGGACAGGACAGCTTCATAGTGGATTAATTCCCATAAGGACATTAAAAGAGCACTGCTGGATTAGATCAAAAAGCTATCTAGTCTAGCATTCCTCTAGTGGCCAACTAGACTCCTGTGGGGATCCCACAAGTGGAATGTGAGTGTGATTTGCACTTGTGCTTCCCAGCAGCTGATATTCAAAGGCATAGCACTGCCTGACCAACATGACTTAGTGGAAGCTAAGGAACTGCTTGGCATTTTCCTCTCAGGCATCAAAAGTTTTCATAGATCAAAACATCTATGAACAGAGATTAGCCCTCCCATTAGCTAGAATGAGCTGGCTACTGAGGTAGTTAATTCTGGCTGCCAGACACTGTAGTTATTTTAAATTGTGCTGGTTGTGGGGTGGGGTGGGGTGGGGTGGGTGGTGGGTGGGAGTACTTTTCCTCTCTTTCTATATCATGAAGAATAAAATTGCAGCTGAACAAATTTTGTTAAACTTATTTTCTAATTCTAAACAGTGTTGTTCTTTCACTATATTGTTCTGGATGTCACTTTATCTAAAGAGCAATATACCCAACTTATTGCTCACACCCATCTCCTTGCAAGCTGACAGTAGCTTTTGATACAGCAGCTGTCTCAAAGATATTACTAGATTTCAATTAAATCTGTCTCTATTTAGGAGAGAATGGGAATGTGTTAAATGCCTCTTTCTGCCAACTTTTATTCACTAATAGCAATAGTTATTTTACTTGACTCTCGTCTTTCTAATCTTTTCTTTCCATAAAATTAAGAAATACCATGGCAGCAAAGTGTTTTATAGTCACCTTCCTGGACATATATCATTTTAAAAAAAGTCGTGTTGCACAGAGAAAATGTTTCAATATGACAAATAATAAAATGCTCTCTGGTTATAAAGCTTAGATTTTCCAAAGGTACAAATGGATATTCAGTGCCAGACATAATACACTCCATGTGTTTTCCCTGATTATACAGGCACATTTGTAACAACTTGTCTACATGGTGTTTTGCATTGCTAGAACTATATTGGTTTCTATAGCAATATATACCATTATGAATAATTGGATTTAAGCCAGAGGTGGAAGCTGGTGTTCCAGTATAAATGCATTAGTCAAATAACATAGGTCATTACAGGGTCTCCTCCGTTATACATCTTAGTATGCAAACATACAAGAACAAGACAAACTGTTGACTCATGGCAACCCCATGAATTTCATAGGATTTTCTTAGGAAAGGAATACTCAGAGGTGCCTTGCCAGCTTCTTTCTCTGCAATACAGCCTACAACACTTTGTTTTCATTGGCAGTCTCCCATCCAAGTGCTAACCAGGCCTAATTAGGGGCACATCCAGACTGATTCAAAAGACCAGAAAATGCCATATTTTGTTCCTGTTCTTTCCAATTTTATTTTGGATATCTACACACATCTTATGTTTATCCCATAATATTTTCTGTCAGTTCCCGGTACAATCAGGTACTTTTTACACTAGCTCCCAAGGTAAGTTTGTTTTGACTCAATATAAAAATCAGAAAGAACCTGAACAAGATTTTTCAGTTAGTCTGGATGCATCCTAAATTAATAATTTGTACTTTACATTGGAAGCAAAACCTCTGAAGATTCACATTCATGACATATATGGTCTTATGAACATGATTACTGGATGGACATCAGTTTTTGGTTTTGACCTTAAATATTACTTCTACATGACAATAAAATACATTTGGCAGCATTGTAACTGCTACTATGAAGAGTAAGTAACAATTGCTGCAAAGGAAGCCAAAATTAAAGGGCAGACCTCTGAAAGATGCCCCATAATCTATCAGGAATAGGTAGTTTTCTGATAATACCACTGTCATGACTTCATACCCTGGAAGCTGTCATCAGAGTAGATATTGAAAGGCCACCTCAGGCAGATTGAAATCCTTGTTCCCAGCTTTAATGACACCGTGAAGAGAAGAGAAGAGGAGAGACGAGACCAAAGAGTCAGGAACATAATGGAAGAATGAGGGATTTTATCTAAAAAAATTTGAAAGGTTATTTACTCTAGTGCTATTATAAGATCCTCCTCTTGCATTTGTCCTGGAAATGTCAGATTGCTTTGTTTCAGGACAGGAGTATATCCATCTTTGAATGCTTGTTTGCCTCTGCTTCTCTCCAGTTATTTCAGTAATGTTAGTATTCTTTTTCAAAACAAGTTCCCAGATAGCTACAGTGGGCATACTAATCATTTAAAATTCATTCACTTCATGCCCTGGATATCTCTATGACATATGCCACTTTCATACAAATTGCCCAAAACAAAACCCTATGGAGAGGGTTAAGAAGAACAACAGTCACACATATCCAAATTTGAATGCCTCCTATTGTCCCTCCCATCTCAGAAGCACCTATGCTTCTGAAATGTCTAAAGTTTCTTATTAATAGTTATCTTGCACAATAAAAATCTTACATAAAAACTTGAGAAAAACCAGAAATTTGTACTAAAAATAGCCACTTTGTTTTTTAAAAAAATAAAAATAAAAATGCAAAGTATTTTCTGTGCCAATGCAGATTGGGAAAGATTTTGGTTAATGGATATTACTTTTTAAAAAAATCTGTGTAGCAAACAGCAATATTGCACAAAAATACATGCTGTTGTCTAAAAACATGATTGTGTGTGTGTGTGTGTGCACGCGCAGACCTCTTACAATTCCCATCCCCCCTCCCCCCCAAAAAAGCTATCAAAATGAAATTCAACACAGAGAAATGCAAGATACTGCATTTAGGGCAGAAAAATGAAATGCACAGATCTAGGATGGGGGGCACCTGGCTGAATGAAACCATGTGTGAAAGGGATCTAGGAGTCCAAGTAGACCATATGTTGAAGTCTAGATCCAGGGAAGTAATAGTGCCACTCTATTTTGCTTTGGTCAGGCTCTACCACGAATACTGTGTCCAGTTCTAGGCACCTCAATTCAAAAAGGATGTGGAGAAACTGAAGCGTGTCCAAAGGAGGGCAACTAAGATGGTGAAGGGTCTGGAAACCATGCCCTATGAGGAACGACTTAGGGAGCTCGGGATGTTTAAATATTTGAAGGGATGTCATATTGAGGAGAGAGCAAGCTTGTTTTCTGCTGCTCCAGGGACTAGAACACGGAACAGTGGATGCAAACTGCAGGAAAAGAGATTCCACCTCAATATTAGGAGGAACTTCCTGACAGTAAGAGCTGTTCAACAGTGGAACACACTCCTTCAGAGAGTGGTGGAGTCTCCTTCCTTAGAGGTCTTTAAGCAGAGGCTGGATGGCCATCTGTCGGGGATGCTTTGACTGGGAGTTCCTGCATGGCAGGGGGTTGGGATTGGATGGCCGTTGTGGTCTTTTCCAACTCTATGATTCTATGAAAAGCCTATGTGTATTTCTATGCAGGGAAATTTCCTGAAACATTTTGAGGTGTGAACAAAACTTTGCGGAAATATTTTGTTTTCTCCTCAATGGCAAAAAAACCCTGTGGAAATTATTCTACCTCACTTGCAAGGACTAAATAGTTGTATATTATCATCCCTAATCAGGACCCATTTTTGTAGTACAGCTTCTTCCACTTATAAAGGAGATGTTGTCTGTTTTGGCTTTAATTCATTTTGGGAAGACTCAAAGACCATTTGCTTGATACATAGAGGCTCAATAGGAAACTACTATATTCAAGTTTCAAATAAATTGCATTTGAAATTAGACAGGGCACAAGCCATTTAGCTAAAGGACAGTATAGGAGAAAAAGTAACCATGAGAGTGAGAGAAGGAGGTGGAGAAGGAGGAAAGACATACTGTACACATTTTCTCTTCACTTTGAGAAAGAAGGATTCAAAATATAGGGAGAGAAGTAGATGAAAAATGAATAAAAATCCCCATACCTGGAAGTTTCTAAAATCTTATTGTACTGAATCTTTTCAATCAGACTGCATTAAACTATATTAACATTTCAGCTTCCAAGGATAGCTAAAATCCTGGGCATAGTATGCATTTTTCATTAGTGCAAGTGCCAGATGATCAGCCTAGGGCTACAAGGTCAGTAAATCACTCTCCACTGGTAAGACGTGTTTCTCCCTTAAAGGCAAATGAACATTTTGCCTTCCCCTTTCTTTCTAGAAGAAGATATACTGGGACTTAATTCTGCCCAGCTGTAATTCCAGCGAATGTACCAGAGGGAAAAAGAACTAGGTTGCCTGTGAATGTACTAGTGTTTCTCTCTTACGATCCATCAAGTCCTCTGTCGGAATATTTGCCACTGAGATCAGAGTGGTGTGACAAGTAATGGGTATGCTTGATTCTCTCCATAGTATGAAATAATAATAATAATAATAATAATAATAATATGTTGAAGAATCTGGGAGTTATCCAGAAAAAGCAAATTTTCCAATGATGTAAGCCTATGAAATAGTTATCAATATTCATTTGCAATATTCTGCTGTCTTCCTTTCTCCTAAGCCTCCTTTCCCTTAAGATTCCCAACAAGGGTTGGATGCCCTGTGCAGGCAATGGAAAGATCCAGAGGATGGTGAGAGGAGAAGCAGGCAGCAGAGATGCTTCCAGCCAAAGTAACCAGTCAAAGCTGTTAAACTCAAGGTTGTATTTTGGCAATACACTCTACATTGGGCTATCTTTGTACCAAGTTCAGAATATGAGTACATCCAGGAGTGATCACATCACACTGATCTTAAAATCACTCCACTGGCTGCCAACTAGTTTCTGGGAAAAATATAAAGTGTTGGTTATTACCTTTAAAGCCTTACATGGTGTGTGTCCAGATTACCTACAGGATCATCCCCTTCCATACAATCCACCCTGTACACTCAGGTGAAATATTTGCTCCAACCAGCCAGGACTAGACTGGCAATGGTTTCTCATTGTTGGTTGCCCTTTTTGTTGGTTGCCCTCAGACTGTGGAATGACCTACCGGAGAAGATACGACAGCTGAAAATGCTGACTTCTTTTGAAAGAGCACTAAATACATATCTCTTCCAGCAGGCCTACCCAGTAAATTTTAAATCGTAACTTTTTAACTGTATATGTATTCAATGAGCGTATTTTAATAATTTTATAGTGTTGAATTTTAACTATGAGTCAATGTGTTTTTAATTGTGTTTCTTATTTTTATATGTTGTATGATGGCTTGGTGGTTAGGACACTGACTCCGATGATCACAAGGTTGGCAGTTCAGCAGTTCGAGGCTGAAGTGCTGTGTGATGGAATGAGCTCCTGTACTAGTCCCAGCTTCTGCCAATCTAGCAGTGTGAAAGCATGTAAAAGTGCAAATAGATAAATAGGTACCACTTTGGTGGGAAGGTAACAGTGTTCTATGCAGCCATGCTGGCCACATGACCATGGAGTCATCTTTGACAATGCTGGCTCCCTTGAGGTAGTAATGGAGATGAGCACTGCACCCTACAGTAGGGCACAACTAGACAAACTTGTCAAAGGGGAAAACCTTTACCTATTTACCCTGCCTCGAGCATTGAAGAGAGACAGGAAAGAAATTTTTATTTTATTTATTCATTGGTGTGCAAGAAAGACTGGAGCACCAGCAGTCTTTTGAACCATGGTGGGAATGAGGGTTGCATAAAACTTCTTTTCAGGGCCCCAAAACAGCACCACACAACCTCCTTGATCTCTTTGTGTGATGGTGTCTCCCACTCTTTACCTCTCAGCACAATATCACTCCCTCAGCCATGTTTTTTGCCAGTAGTGGTGGTTGGAAAACTGTTGCAAGGCTTGGGTACAGTCATTTTTTTCTGTGGTTTGGAGTGGTGCCATTTTGAGACAGACTGGCTGACTGAAGCAAAGGGTTAGAGCACATGGCAGCGGGGGAGAAATGGTGGCAAAAAGGAGTTTTCAAATTTGGGACCCTAATTAAGCTTTGTGAGTTTTGCTATGATGTATCTGGTAGGTTGGAGCTGTGCTGTTCCTCTTTCTTTCTTTAATTGGACAGGCTGAGAGAAGAAGTAGCAGAAGAAACAATGCTGCGGGGAGGCAAATACTATGTGGGAAAGGCACATCTCTGGGGAAGGAGAGAGGAAAATATCTGTGGTCAATCTTGGAAAGAGTCCTTGTTGATTGTGTTCAGAGGTCTCTATAACTAATTTTAAGACATGAAATTAAAAGCTGTGAATTTCCCAAAAGGGGGGGGGGGAGAGATGGGAATAGTTAATTCCAGCACTTTTATTCTAAATTTAAAAATATGATTTTATAAGATAGTTATATCACTATCCCACCCTTTCTCCAAGTGATATAAGAGGGCATATATATTTCCCTTATCTTCAATTTGCATAGGAAATCTGCAAAAGAAATAATTAAGCACAAAAGATACACAGAGTACATGGTCATCCAGTGACCATCACGGCTATATGGTGATGGTGGTCCTGAGCTTTAAATGTTCTGCTTTGATGTTTTAACTGGCTGGCTACATCATAGGGACATTGAAAAGAATGGCCTTTTTAAACATTTAGGTTCATACTTTTATTCTAATGATTCTGTAATGTGCACAGGTTTTGGTAGACCTCTAGAGGTAAGTAGCACTTTCATTTTGGGCTAATGTGATTCAAATTCTGATTACTGTTAGACAGCATGTAAAACCTGAAACATTTTGTGTAGTTCGTTACCTATATTTTTATGGCATGGTGCTCATACATCCCTGACTCAGGCCTCTCTAAGCAATTTTGATAAAATCTTGCAACCCTATTAAGAAAAAATATTAACAGCCTGAATCCTGATATTTGGGGGTTGGTGTGTGTGTGTTTCTAAGGGGTAAGCTAGTGGGAATGCTGGCTGGAAACTTAAGTCCAAAAAAGTAACTTTTCCAAGTTTTGGATAGAATGGTTCCTTGCAGCAGTCTACATTCAGTTCGTGAAGGGTGACAATGACAGCAGCAGAGGGGGACAAAGTTAGCAGGCTCATCCCTGCTCTTCCTCACGCAATTCTAATCATGCAAGGGAAATTAATGCCTGAATAGGCCTTTAGTCAAACTGAGCCTAATTAGGTCTCTAATATGCATTTCTTTGATAAGAGAAATGATCTAGTATGAAAGGAAAATGGGTGGGATATAGGTCAGAAATGAATTAGTGTCACCCGCTATTTGAACTCCTGACTCGTCTTACAGAGAACATGTCTTGATGTTCCAGCCAAATTTATGTTGTGGGGGATCTCCTTGTACTTGCATAAAGTAGATTTGTGCATTCAATGCATTGTATAAAAGTAAGTTAAAACCCATTTGCTTTGCCTTGTGAAATAATTGACTGCTTGTGCTCATATATACATAGCAGAAAGGGCTAAGAGGAGGTGGTTGGGTGTCTTGAATTCAGTGTTACCATACCCAACACCATGTTGGTTACAGAATTCTGAAAGCTGTAGTCAAAATGTTAACTTTTCCAAATCCTGGGTGTTCTATTTTCAAAACACTGTTGTACAAGTTCTTTCAGCGTTTTCTTTTCAGAGTTGGAAAGAGAATGGAAATGATTCTAAAGATATCAAGGCACATGTGATTACATCTTTAGAGAACAAACTGAGCAGAATAATAAAATCAAACTCCAGAATGAACAATTTCATTGAAGAACTGAGGAAGGTTCTACTATTCCACCCTCAAGCGGCAGTCTTCAGTTAATTTAATTAGAGAAGTACAGGTACTGTAGACATGTAATACTGTATGACATTTAGTCCTGTAAGAGGTTGACACAATTTATGCTGTCTTTTGTTAGGTTTGTGTCTACTTCTGCTTTAGAGTACAATATTATGTTTATAAGGATGCATGGCAATGTAGTAAGAAATATACACTATTCTATGAATCCTAGAGCAATTTAACTCTTCCTGAAATCACCTAATTGTTCTGATTTTCTCACCAAGGTGTATGAAAACAATAGCAGAGAACAAGGCTATAATAGCAAGATAACTGCTAAGAGGAGGGATATATATGTGTTGATAATCCCCTTGAAAAGAACCGTGAGAATATGAAAACACTAAGGGCAAAAATACATTGGGAAATTTAAATGGTAGCTTGGAAAAAAATTAGACAACTACATGAGTGTATATGCAGACTTGGTTTATTTTCTCAAGGAATTGAAAAGATTAGGAATTAATTTTCAGGACCAGTTTAGATGTTACAAAATTAGATTAATAAACCATTACAAGACTCCCTTCCCTTCTGTGCCATAATTCTTAAACCACATTTCTCCACTATCGCTATATCCAAAATAAGAATACTTGGTCTAACAAACCCTATTCCAACTCAAATCAGACCTAAAGGGATTGTACTGAAGCACAATATGGCCCCAAACAGATGGTCAAATGGGGGGTGGCTTTTGGCCACTCCAGAAGTGTGTTGTTTACATGATGCATGCCCCTGGAACACCTGGAAGCCACACCGGGGGGTACTCTGAGGCCTCCTAAGGCAGCTCAAAACTGGCCCCAAAAGGAGCAGATCTTTCCTTCTCCTATTTGGGGCCATGGGAGGAGGCACCCTTAGGGCCATGGCATGTGTGTTCACCCTGGATTCAAGGTGACTGGGCTTCTAGCTGCTTTTTCCTGCCCATCTGTTCCTCCTATGGAATAAATAATCCTTAAACACACATCACAATAGTATAGGGATAGGCAAATGTACAGGGACCTGCCCAGCATGGGGCACCGTTGCCAAAAGTGTTGCAGCATCATGTCTGGATGCCATTTTGGCCAATTTTTGGCTGTTTTGTTTGTTTGTTTGTTTTGGATTTACTTGGGGGAAGGTTTGGGGGTTTGGGGAGCATGAGAAAAAGGAAAATGCCATATTTTCAGGACAGTTTGGGGCTGCTTTTGTTTACAAATTGCCCTTAAATCAGTCCTGCAATTATTTTTTGGAGGGCTGAGGCAGCTTAGGAGTGGTTTGGGGCAAAATTGCCACCAAATTACCCTCTCAAAGTAGTCTGGGGAAGGGGGCGTCAGGGAACTTTGGTAACTTTAGGAGTTCTGTGGGCTGTACTTTGCCATCCCTGCATTACAAGTAGTAACAGCAGTAGTAATAGTTACTGTAATAGAACTGCAGAGTTTTTCAATGTTGTTCTTGTTATTTTCTGTCCAGCTAACTTCACTTTATGTTGATCCTCTGAATAAGAGATGTCCAACAACCTGAGTCCTGAACAGGTCTCATAAACTCAGAGCTTTATTGAGGCAATCAATTCATAATGGATTGCTAGCAGACAATGGAAAGTTATTTTAAAAAAGAATAAACATAGAGCTAGACCAAGGTTTTCCACAACTGAGCTGTTCTAGGATGATAGTGTTGGAGCATCATCCTACCACTGTTAACTTAATGATGGTTTCACCATATATTTGTGTTCATTTTTTGTAAGTGTACTTTTTCTAGCTCTGCAAGAAACAACTTCCAAAAACAGACTGAAAAAAAAATATTTGATATAAGAAAACATATTTCACCTATTGTACAATGAAATGGACATGTATATAAAGTATCAAATGCACACATAATTTGTGAAGATTTGAAGCTTATGTTGAAATACAGTACCTTATTGAACTGTAATTGTCCAGATTATAGAATGTAATTCAATAGCTATAACAGTATGAGTGACATCCATTTAACTGCAAGGATTGTGAATTCCACCCTTGTGTTTAAAGTCTTTGTGGTTTATACTGATCCCACACAATTTTGATGTTATGTTTAGACTTCTCAAGAGACAAAGAATTTGAAAACCAGCTATTAATCCTTTAGTTACTTCTAAATGAAAGATGGGATAAATATTGCCATCCAATAGCTCATGATTGAGACAAGATTTGAAGTGGAGAATTCTAGTTCATTCTTCTAACCACCACCACCACCTTATTACAGTCATCTTTGGGATATGTTTGTTATACAGATACACAATTTGGAGACATTAATTTTTCCATTCAGGGTTTATCAACAACACCCATACTCTTGATTATCAATGCAAAGTAAAAGCATTATAATTTGAAAACGTTATGTGTATGGAAGCCAGTTTTGGATAGCTCTCTCTCCATGTAATCCTAGATGGACCTGACTCTCTTCTCTCACTTAGGAATAGGCACATAAGTTATAGACTCATGGCCACCTCTGTTACGATACTGAGAGAAATAGCTGCTTCAGGAAGTAGATTTGCAGTTTCATGAAAGGCAGCAAATAGTGGTTTAATTTAGTCTCAGTGGATTTTCACTCCTCAGGAGGGGGCAGAGGTGTCTTTGGGATTTTCTTCCTTAAATTCCAAAATAACTTGGCTGGAGCTATTTGCTGGTACCACTCATGCATCAAAATCAGTTTGTATGGTCCTGGGTAGAATGAGATACTCTATGAGCTGCTAGTACACATACTTGATTTTCTCCATGAGATCATGTATAGTCATATGCAGCTAAATATGACCACAATGATGACACTGGGCAAACTGAAGCTATGGATACAGAGATAATCAATGGCTCTCTATGCACAACCACATGTATTGTCATGTGTAGTGTGCATGTGCAGCCAATTTGCATTCAGTAGTGTGAATTAACTTCAGGAGATCTGAATGCCAATGACTGATGGTTTTTCCTTTGTGTAGCATATATACAAGTAGCATTATTTACAAAAGACTGGGAAATCATATGCCCTGAGAACATATATTCAATATTGCTGATGGAGGGAGATTCCTGTCTTCCCTAGGGAAAAAGTTCCAAACCTTGGGAGCAGCCACTGCAAAGGTCATCTGTCATATTCCCCAACAACATACCTGGGATGGTCAGGAGATTGAGAAAGGGATACCCTTTAAATATCTTAGAACTTGAACAGACTCATACAGGGAAGTGTGGTCCTTCAGATAGCCTAGAGCCAAGCTGTTTAGTTGTACAAAATAAAAGCTATTGAATGGTGTTTTAATTCTACTCTCTTTGCTCTCTATAAGAGTGTTAATTTTTTATTGTTTGTTGCTGTTGCTACTTTGCTATGATGTCATATTTTTAAAAACTTTATTTTGTCTCCTCTTTCTTTAGCCCCAGACATTCATTCAAAATCTCATCTTGTTTACCTTGCAGATGTCCTGATTTGGCAGCAACAGTACTGATTAATACTCTATTATCCCACTTTTTCAGCTGCTTCTAAAATGCCCCAGCATTTCTCTCTTTATTTACTGCATATTGAGTTTAAAATGCAAAAGTACTTTTTACTCAATTAACTCAACATGAGGGGAATGATAATAAGCAGATAGAGTATTGACCTTCACAATTGACTCAGGCAGAAGTAAACTGCTGCAGTCTCTGTTAATGTGAGTGCTTTTCTTCATTAATAACGATTGTCATCCTGACACTTTGTTTTTGCTTAGTCAAATATGCACTAGCTTTCATCTGTGAATTGCTGGAGTGTTTCCTCCTACAGATCAGAAGCTCACTCAAAGCATGTGCTATAAAGCATAAGTTGATAATAATCAGAAAGATCAATAGAATTCTGTGCTCATATATGAGTACTTTGGAAATGTAACTATGCCCTTCTATTGACTTTGGTGCTGCTATTGGCTATCAGTGATAGTAGCTTCAACTATATCATTTTCCCTATGAAGATATAGTATCTGTATAGGAAAACCCCTGTTGAACATATACATCCTATGTGTGAAAAAGATAGATAGATGCTGTTTCAGTTGTATATTTTTTTCCCTTATCTCTTTATAGGAAAATGTCTAGTTCAGAACGGCCCTCTCTCTGTAGATGTTGGCAGTGGTTTTGGATGGTGTCTTCATTGAGACTATAATACTGACAAAGACAATTCTTCCTCTGCTCACCTCCATGCTACTAATCTCCCAAGATGCTTGAACAGCTGTACTTCCTTTTAGTTAATTCTATCTCAGAGGATCAAAAGATGTTCAGAAATATGGACAACCTTATCTTAATAATCTACAAAGAGTTCTGTCCTAGAGGCAAAATTTTAATGGACAATGCCCACCTGTGTGAAAAGAGATAAATGAGGTATGCGTTGTAAAGAAAGAATTAAAACCACATCTTCAACAACAGTCAAGGTAATTTATTGGCTAAAATGAAAAGGAATAAAATTTTCTTCACTTAACAGGTCGCTTTCTTACCTGGCCGTTTTGCAAAGGCTCAGTTTGCCTTTAGGGCCAACATAAAAGATCCTGAAAAACTTTCCCAGCATGCCCTTTCAAAAGACAAAGTATGTAGAAAGGAAAGGGGCAGGGGACTTGAGACTGGAAGCTGAACTAACATATATTCTGTGAAGAAGGGAAAATTTCAGGCTTCGTTATGATCTGTGACATCTTTCTAGAGAAAATGATCATGCCTTTGGGGCCTCAGTATCTCATTTTTTATGTGCATCAATGATATTTCAATGTACTTATGAGCTCCTGCATGAAGTGGCTACTTGATGTTGTCTTGTGCTTGCATTGCACCAGGCGTGGACAAAATCTTAAAAAACACAATAAACAGAGTTTGATACCTCATGATCAGCACTAGAAATATGGTTTCCCTCAAAGCCAACAATGCCCACCCATTTTTGATATATGGAGATCTATTTTTCTCCCCCAATAAAAAATAAGAAACATGTCCCATGCAGAAATAAGAATAAACCCAGAAAAGTAGACAATCCCTTTTAAAACAGGAAGTGTAGTATTATGCTTAACTGATCAAACATCAAAACTGGGTTAAAATTTTAGCATGGGGAGAATAAAGTTTAGTCTTTATATGGCTCACTTCTAAAGACAATATTTTAAAATCTGTATCCTTTTCTCCTTGCAAACACCATCCATTCTCATTCTGGAATTACATTCATCTCCTTGGAGAAGCAGTGTGACAACAGAGATAGGCTGTATCATTAACAACAGGTTTAGTGCCCAGTAAAAACAGCAACACCATATTTTAATATGACTGAGTATAGTGGAGGGCTGTGGTTGTGGTGAGAAGGAAGTGGGATGGTTCATTTCAAATTACAGCCTTGCCTGTAGTGCATTCGTTTACTGTCTTTATAACCACATGAAATTGTTGGCTAACATAGCATATTTCAAAGGATAATAGTTAATTATTGTCAACGTTCAATCCTTACCATGAAAATCATGATTCTATGATTCTTTACTGTGAAAAATTATCCAGGGATGCTACAGAGAGCAGAATAGGTTTTACATCAGTCCTGCAGTCACCTGCTCCATGCCAGAACTGTTTGTAGATTTGGCAGAGGGATTAGGCAAGCACTGCAGAGGCAAGCAGGCACCTGATAAAATAGCTTCCTTTTTCTCCATGGTGAGCAGTCCAGAGGGATTCTATTCTGGTTGGGGATTGGTTGAAATAAGTAGAAGCTATTTTCTCAAGAACTTGGCTCAGCAATATCTCCCCTTAGCTTCCCAAACTGCTCTCGTTTAGTCAAATATATATTAATTGATCTGGTTTGTGGTGGAAATCTATCTCTGCTGTGTAAATCCCAGTATGCTTTTAAAAATCCTTGAACATAAATGGGACAGCATCTCACCTAAGGCTAGATTATGAATGTTGCACTTGGCGGAAATGCCTCTGGGCCCTGACTGGCTATAGGCCTCATGTTGATCACAGAATCATGGAGTTGGAAGAAACCACAAGGGTCATCCATTCCAGCCCCCTGCCATGCAGGAGTACACAATCAAAGCCTCTTGACAGATGTTGCCATCACCTCTGCAACAATGTCTTGCACTGTGATAATGTCCAAAAAAAAAAAAAATGTTCCTGGTAAGAATGGGGGCTGAAGATCACTTTCTCCTTGACCCCTCCCATACCCTCTGATTGTCCCAATATGACTCTGAATTATTCCCAGCTTGTTCCACTTTTTCAGCTGCTTTTAAAATGTCCTATTTTCTACCTTCTCCTCTCACTTTCTTGTTTTGTCATCAGCTTACTTCAGTTGCTGCAAACTGGCTTCAAAGTGCACAAACAGTTGGCACTCAACACAGCAAGGAGGAGAAGAGAAGAGGAGGTAGAATCTTGCCCTTCTCAGTATGGTCAGGTAAAGGAGATTATTGTATGCCAAATCTGCGCTGGGATAGATGTGGGTTGTAACCATCACTGATGGATATTATCGCACTGCCCCATGCCCAGTCAGTAGACAGCCCGTATCCAATACAGGCTTCTCCCATAGCTTTTCATGAATGGGATTTTTCCATTCATGAAAAGCTGCTGAAAAAGCATGGATTTGATACGGGCTGCCTACTACACGGGCACAGGGTAGTGCAATACAATCTATCAGTGATGGTAACAACCTGCATCTATCCCGGCATAGATTTGGCACGTGATAAGTGTCCTAAATCAAACTACTGCTAGCTTATGTGTTCTTCCTCAGTAACTGCTTTTGCCACCTTGATCACATTTTGATGTAGTTTGGCCACATGTTCGAGTCTGCAACTCTGAAATGTTAGAGGGTATGTTCTCCAAAATTTGGTAGCAATTACAGCAGTTCAATAAAAATCAGTTCAGAATACAATCTTTTCAGAATAAAAAGCAGTGCCTTTGGATCTTGCTGGCTAGGATAAATGCAGGAGCAATGCTAAGAGCTTCTCCCTTCTTCACTCTGGGTTTTGCCCTGAGGAGGGTTCCTTGCAGCGTGACAGTTGCAAGCCTAATCTCCCAGAATACCATCTTCCACAACACAAAGCTGCCCCTCTAACTGGTGAGCAGCAAAATTGCCAAAGACATGTGGAGATTTAGGAAGCATACGGGCATATTGATCAATCTTTTATTTTTCTTTAAAAAAATAAGGTGGGAGGCCAGTGGGTAATGTATGTGTTTTTTGAAGTATCAGGGAGAAGGCAACGCAGTCCTCTAACCCTTGATATCTGATTTAGATGCAGGGAAGTATTAGGGTGCCAGCTTTTGACTAACCCTGATTTCCTAAAAGAACCTGTGATGATAAGCACTATATAAATAGAAGAGTTGGAATCATTCTTTGCCATATGCTGGTTATGACTGCTGAGAATCCCATCCCAGAAACAGCACAACAATGGCTGGAAATTTGTATCAGCTACTTAGTTAGGTATACTTATGTCACTGTTGCCATGCTTGTAATTCCTACGTCCTAACTTACCTTACTGGGCATCGGCTGAATGGGGAGAAAGAGGTCTGTCTATTCAGCTGGTGATCACAATATGGTTGAATGATTTTTCTGTCAGTTTTTTTTTTTTTTGTGGGGGGGAGGGGGCAGTCAGGCCAGGAGAAGTTACTTAGTTAACAAAGGGATCTTGTAGCACCTTTGAAACTAATCAAGTTGGTAGCACGAAATATCATAGAATGGAGCCTACGTCCTCAGATGCATACTTTGGAGTGGATGTGAGCTGAAGTCTACAAAAGCTCATGCTACCAACATCTTTCTTTCAGCTAGTGTTCAAGGTTCTACAAGATCCCTTTGCATATTGATTTTCTTGACTAATATCACTGTATCTTTGAATTCTACCACTTTAGTTAGTTAAGTAGCTGATACAGAATTTCAACCAACATATTTAAACAATATAAATAAAATGTTGCATCTCTATGTATTTAACATCTAAGACATCCTCTTTAGCATTACTGTGGCTGCAGGGTGAGATAACCCCAATATGCTGCTGCAATACTGCTCTCTCACATCTATATTTTTCTTTTTATACAGGACTATTTTCTACTACTTAGTGGTCTGATCTTACCATCATGCCTAGGCAGCATATTTAATTCCATCATGATGGATGCTTCCATACATAGACTCATCTCCTAGGAAATATTTTTAGAGTTGCAAGTATATTGATGACTTCATCATCTCTTGAGAACAATGTACCCTGGGAGTTTCAAGGAAATGACTCAGGCAACATTAACATCCCACCAGAAAAAAAAGAAGGGCTTTATCATAGGGTAGGGCAGCCAACACAATCTTTTCAGTTCATTAGCATGGCTGTTAATAGATTGGGAAGACTTGGCAGGAGCTACAAACAGACTGGAGGGATTATGTAAGCTATTTTAGTCATTTGAGCATTTTCTGTGAGAGTAAAGAAAGCCTGTGCCAGGCTGCCCAGATGAACTAGAAAGTGTGGTCATATGAGGGGGAAAATTAGCCTTAAACACACAGAGATGAACACACATACACTGAAATTACCAAATTCTGATATCACTGGTGTCTTTCTTTGCAGAATTTAGAGGATTATCTTTCCTTGCATTGAAATCTAAACTGTGTCCTTCCTAAAAAGTAGGATTTTTTTAAAAAAATTTAGAACAGAAAAGTGAGAAAAACATAGGGAACAATGCAATGATACATTAGCAATTGTGTTGCTATTGTATACAGCACAAAAGAGGAAATGAAAAGCACCTGTTTATTCAGATCCTTTCTTGTGTCGAGTTTAAAAGTGAAATCAGATCTCTAGGTGGAAGACTGGTCACTAACACATGTTCAAGAGACACTTGTCAATTTTTCACCACTCAGGCATGATCTCTATGCCTCTCCTTGTCATCTTTTGCTGTGTTGCTTGTCAATTTTATGCAAAAGAATGGGGAGGAAATCAGCAACTGGTACTAAGAGATCAGAAACAGAATAATTTGAGTGTGGTAGAAAAACTCTGCAATGTCAGTATTTTTTTTAAAGGACCAATGAAAAACAAAACAAGAACACTTTCGGTTCTTAAAATAACATCAAGAATGTTAAACTGTATTACATTAGAAAACATATCCGGGGTAACCGTATTGGCCATAGAGTAATGTACAATAACATCCTAAATCCACAAAACAGTGATACCTTTATTGGTCAACCAAAATGTATAATGTATTTTGTGCATTTTAGTTGACCAATAAATGTGCCACAGTGTGAGAGAACAGAATGTTACTAGTATAAAGTAGATTATGAATTTGTTGTTGTTGTGTGACTTCAAGTTCTTTCCACCTTACAGAGATCCTAAGGTCACCCTATCATGAGGTTTTCTTGGCAAGATTTGTTCAGAGGAGGTTTGCCATTGCCTTCCCCTCAGGCTGAGAACATGTGACTTGCCCAAGGTCTCCAAGGGTTTCATGGCAGAGCAGGGAATCAAACCTGGGCTCCAGAGACGTAGTCCAACACTAAAACCACTATGCCACATTCACTACCTATAGCAAGAAATTAAAATGGACAACATTGGATGAACCATGCTCTCCTCACCAATGAAGAAAACAATGACAGGGTCACCATGAATTGGGTCTGATGTGAAGGGACATAACATCAACAAACAGCAAAAGATTAAGTTAAAGTAGTGGGCAAATTTGACTTTTGCAAAGGGTCTGTTCAAACAAGAATAATCTTAAGAGTGCTCTTTTTGGTAGTGGGCAGAACCAATAGCAGGGGAATGGTAGATGTTAAAAAATTATAAGGACAGTGCTACAGATCCCAGAAATGCCTAGCAAGCATAGGTAGGGGTCAGGCTGGCAGGAGCATTCTGGAAATTGTAGTCTAAACCACAGTTGTTTCTGGCTCTGGAAGTGGGTGGGAATTATAGAGAGATGTGGTTCATCTATTGTAACCCAGCATCTCAAGGCACAATATGCATTCCTTAAGCATTCCAACCAGGTTTCTTTTAAGCTAAATTTTAGCTTAGAAAAAAGAAGTGTGCATAAGAGGAAACAATGGTGGGATTCCCAAAGTGCTGTGCTGGGTGTTTTTACATTTGTCCATATGTGATCTAGAGTAATGAGTGGGCAATGTGGTAATAAAGCTAAATGACTATTGTTGGTAAAAATATGAAAAAAGAGCTTCAAACAGATTTCTTCAAATGGAATGCTTAGGCAATACATTGAGAGTTGTGTTTCCATGTAAGCAAATGCAAAGTGTTGCTTCCTGACATGAAGTGTGGCAATTTTAACTACATACCCATTGACAATGGGCTGTACCCTGGCAATGAGAGATCAATCAGTAAAAGAATTTTGAGGCCATGCTGGGTAACTTGGTCAGATAGTCAACTGAGTATGCAACAGCTGCAAAAAAATGGCATATTCCTTGTTGGAAATCATTATGAAAGGAATCAAAAGCAAAACAGCCCTCATACAAATCTAGAATACTGTGTAGATTTCTGGTCACCAAACTGGAAAAAGTGATGAAAAGGGTAAGTCAAACAATGACTAGGCTGGGGCAATTTCCTTATGATGAAAGCTTACACTATTTGGGGGTTAATAACTTATTAAAATAGTATACGGTAAATAAAATTATGCATGAGAGAGACAAAATGCACAGAGAACTGTTTTTCTCCCTCATTATACTAGTTTTCATTCTGAGTTCATTGAGTCAAAATGAAAGGTGTGGATGCAGAACAGATAAAAGGAAATACTTCTCCACATAGTCCATACTAGCACTGTGGTTCCCAACCTTTGGTCCTCCAGATGTTTTGGACTTCAGCTCCCATAATTCTGACTGTTGGCCAAGTTGGCTGGGTCTTCTGGAACCTGCAATCTAAAAGTAATAGAAGACCAAAAGTTAGGAATCACTGCACTAGAGAATTAATTACCATTCAGTTTACTGACTGGTCACTAATTTGACTGACTTTAAAGGGGGGGAAGGGTATATACAAGGAGGCAATGACAGCAGGTGGCTCTGCCAATGTGGAAGCAGCAAATTTGCATCTTACTGCTGCTCCTTTTGCAGTAGCTCCAAGTTGAATTGGAGTTCTGCAGGTGCCAAACCTCTGAAGGGAATGGATTCAGCACTGGCAGAACTCCTGTTCAGCGTGGTGCAACCACAGGAGGAATGACAGTAAAAAGTGAATTTGCCAACCTTGCATGGTAGAGAAGATTACCACCAGCTACTAGTCATGATGGCTCCAGGATCAGAGGCAGTATGCAGGGAGACATAAGTGGGAAAGTGCATTGTATTCAGCTAGTGGACTGCCCACAGGCTTTTGTTTGACTGCTGTGTGAACAGAATGCTGGAATGGGTAGGCCTTTAGTCTCATGCCCTCTTTTGAAAACCTCTAAAAAAAAAGATGTCATAAGTTCTCTGGGGAGATAATTCTATCGCTAGACTGCCATTAGAGTTCCTTATGATAGTACTTACTGGGCCCGGAGCAGTTAATTATACAAACTGTACCACCATCAGAAAAATCACTTCTCTCCTGGACTTGTATATTAAACCTCCCATCCCTGCCTGGAAGTGAGAGAGATAAAAAGCAACAACACCGCAGTTGGTGCTCTTAGAGTAATTGCTGTTATTTAGGGCCCATAATTTCACCTCCTTTTATTGTTCTTCCTCAGTCTGCTGCAACTGACTTTATGCAAAGTTGCTCCACAATGACTTCTCTAGCACAATTTATCTTCCATATTTCAAGTTGCAGGCTTTACCTTGCCAATGAAACCTACAATCTGTATCTATGGTTGCTTCTGTTCTTCTCCTCGCCTATAGTGAGTACAGTTTGCTAGATCTCTTTTACTGCTAAATGATCCACAGCACTTGTAAATTTTTTACTCAGTAGGTCATTTGCTGAAATAACAATGCTATGAGATGTTTATTTAAATCATTTTTGTATCAGTGTAAAAAGGGGTGGGAATTGTATGGTCTTCCAGATGTTCTTGGACTTCTGAGAGTAGAGCTGTAATTATTCACCAGTTTTATTCTCAAGGGAAGTAGTTTTTACAACATTTCCATCCACTATAAGAAAGTCTTTCAAAACTTCAGTTTTTGAAGACTGTTTACAGTTTGGGACTTGTTCCATGCAAAACTCACATGTATTCTGTCTTGGGCAAGATCTGTCATTTTTCTGTACACACCCACCCACACACACACAAAGAAAAGAAAAGAAAAGAAAAGAAAAGAAAAAACATTTTCTGCAGATAACATTCTATTTCTATGCAATTTGATATTTTGAATATTTTCAGATATTTTTCCATCTCTAAGTTGCAGTCAAACAACAGGAGGGCTGCACATTTCCCAGCCTCATAGTAAAAGATATGGTATTTTGGCTAGCCTCACATTCATTAGTAAAGTCAATGGTACAAGTCTTGTGTGTACCCTTGAATCTGATGGTGGTGTGAGCAAACTTTAGCAAATTTTCAGGTGTAGAGCAGCAGTAGACTGAACATTTATGTAATGATTTATGCCATTCCTATCAGGGAATTTTCTATAGTGCACAATAAACCTGGGCTAGGAGTATAAGAAGATCCTTTAAAAAAAAAAAAGATGTGGAAAGGCTGCTCTGGCACACCCACCCACCCATCCCTCCACATATACACCTGAAATTTGGCAGTCTTATTTTTGCCAAGAAACTAAATTAAATATTTAAACATGTTATTGGCACATCTATAGGAAAAAACATACTTTAAAGGCATGTATTATTTTTTTTTAAAAAAAAGCATGAGAAAAGCAGAATTAGAATCAGAAAAAGGAGGGGTCAAGATAGGAGGAAGCAATATTAACAACCTAAGATGTGCAGACAACACCCTAATATTAGCAGAAGATATTCAGGAATTGGATAATAAGGAAGGTCAAAGATGAAAGTGGAAAGGCAGGTCTGATGCTGAACATAAAGAAAGCAAAAATAATGACTACAGAAGAAATACACAAATTCAATGTAGACAATGAGGAAACTGAAATAATTAATGAATTCTTGAAAGGGTACTTGAACAGATCAGACCAGGGCTCTCTTTGGAATCAAAGATGATTAAGTTGAGACTATTGTACTTTTGCCACATAATGAGAAGGCATGGATCACTAGAAAAAACAACAATGCTAGGAAAGGTAGAGCATAGAAGAAAGAGAGGAAGACCACAGGCCAGATGGATAGACTCAATCGGGGGGAGGGGTTGTGGGCAAGGGCTTGCAGGATCTGGGCAGGGCTGTGGAGGGTAGGGATTCTTGGAGATGTCTCATCCACGGGGTCTCCATGAGTCGGAACCAACTCGAGGGCAGCTCAAAACAACAATTAATACACACACACACACACACACACACACATCCACTTAGTTCCCTGTAATTTAGCCGGCACATTGCATCCATTTCTAATCAAGAGAAAAAAAAAGTGTTAAACAAATTTTTAAATTTAAACTGACAGTAGGAGGGACACATACACCTTTAGATTTCTGAGTTTCAGCTTCGGTTTAGGATCAGAGTTAAAGCAGAATGACTCCAAATTGGTGCCAAAGTGGTCCATTTTCTGAAGTGCCTAATAGAAGTGTGTAGCCAATCCTGTGGTCAGTGTAAATGCCTGGTAGAAACTTCTGATATGTACATATATGAGTAAAACAGGGAAACTGAATAGATGAATAGACTTAAACTAGGATCTGAAGTCTGACACATCCCTTTTAAATTAGTGGGCTTCTTTCTGAGGGCAGGTAGAAACCTATATTTAGAAGTCCTGTGACCACATTCACCTCTGAGAGAAACATCTGACACTTTGCTAGCATCTTGTGAGATTATGGGGAAGGCAAATTGAAGACCAAGTGCCATTTTTAAACATGGTTGTACCTTTGCTTGAAAACAACAGTGAACACCATCTGACAAAAATGATTATCACTTTGACAGACTCATCCCAGAGACTCTTATTTGAGGTCAGGAAATGGTGCATACAAATACTAAGTTTAGAAGACTCAGGTGTGCCTGATCTTATATATGTAATTATTAGTTCAAGTTTAGAACTTTGTTAAACTTAGTATTTTTTCTCAGGTTTCCTACCTAGTTGTTTGAATGTAGAATTGACAATTCTCATCACCTCTAGTGATGGGGAATGCTGGAAGATACAGCCCAAAATATCTGGAAATCCAAAGATTCCCCACCCCCCACACAACTGGTTTCACACTGATCCTATTTGTGTCTACAATGCACTGTGTGCAGTGCCACATCAACTGCTACATGTCCAATGCAATTAGATTCTGAGGCTGCATCCTAAGCCACTCATCATCCAAACTTTGTCTGTCTATATAGTTATCTATTCATTTGGGTCTCTTTTCTAACCAAGGCATAGAATTTCCAAGTGGAAACACAGGATTCTCAGGTGGCCTCTCACCCATGCAATGAACAGACCTAGACTTCCTTATAGTTTGAGCATAGTTGTTGCATCATGTACTTCCAGACTAGGTCCTGCCTCACTATGCTCACCTGAGCCAGACAATTAGATTATGCTTTTCTTCATCCTGTTTCATGAATAGCCAGAATCACTGATCAAACATAACATTTGCTAGAGAGGTACTCATGACAATGCTGTCATTTATGAAGGAAATATTAGCTCCTTCAAATTAGAGAATATCTGGTGAATGTTAGCACAGAAGGAGGTTTGGTTCTTATTAAGTACCTGTACACTGAAATCAGAACATGTCTTGTAAGCAAGCTTCTTGGATAAAAATGATGGGTCATTAGATTTTGGCCATGTCAGTCTGTTCAGTCTGTTTTATTTCTAACATAATAGGGGATGACACTTTGGGAAAAATACACATATTCTAAGAGAAAGCTATGAAAGGGGAAAATGAAAAAATGATAGAGAGTGGGAGTAAAAACTGACACCTATTCTTTGAACATCTGGATTACTCAGTTACGTGTAACAGTTAATTGGTTACCACACATTTCCTCCAATGAACGGAAGGTACCACATGTTTCCCATTTTATCCTCAGCACTGGTCAGGGAGAGAGATTGAGAGCCTCTGTGATCCATGAGATTCAGTGCACTTGAACTTGGCTCTCTCAAATTGCAGTCTAAATCTGTAGATATTAGGCCAACATAAATATCCAGATTTCTTTAATGGCTGTGTCAGGCATGAGACCTCCCAGAAATAAGTGCTGTAGAAAATCTTTAATTAAAAAAATAAATAAAAATAAAAGCCTTTATTTTCATCTTACAAATGATGCACAGTGCAAGAAAGTAATCAGAGCCAGATACTATGTCTAACACTTTCAGACATAGCATAGTCAGGAAATGCCAGGCCTCAGCAAATGTGTTTGACAAGTGACCAGATGATGTAGACCTAGCTGGAGGAGCAGTTCTGGACTGTCTAAAAGTGATTCATTCTAATGGCACCATAGGGATGGCTTCCTGGAGCCTCTAGGTTCAAAGGCAGTATACTTAAATAAGATCATTGCCATTCTCTTGCTTGTGGACTTCTGGAATGCCTTTGGTTGGCCACAGTGAAAAACAGGATATTGGAATAAATGGACCTCTGGACTGATGCAGCAGGGTTCTGGTTTTCTTTGGGGAAGAAACAGCAGTGGCCATCAGCCATTGTCTGAGGTGATACAGCAAATCTGTGCTCCCACTGCCAAGGTGCATGATGGCCAAGGATAGCCAAACTGCTTTAACACCATAGCCCCTCAAATCTGTTACCTGAGGTGCATAGCATCCCTGATCTTCTGTTCTGTCTAGTGGTAGAACATGTCATTAGACAGCAGTAACACTGAATTGGGTTGGAGTTCTAGTAGCACAAAAATGTTGAAATGAGATGATAACTGAATCTTTGAACAAGAAGGTCAACCTTGGCTTTGCAATGACTCTACAGCTGTTCAGAATTGACATTCTTTTCTTAATTGCTGTACATATGTCTAACCTGCAAGGCATCCATGTTAAAGCTCTTCTTTCCTGTATTGAAACATTCCACATTTGAAAGGATCATCTCTGAGGCATCATTATTTGCCCTGGTTTCAGGGCAACCCATGCGTGTCCAAAATGATAAATGATTCAGGGGATTCCAAATATGATCTGTGGAATTTGTTTTCACTCTTTGCCTCCTATATTGGAGAAAAGGCTTTTGACATCTCTTCTATAAGTCTTATACAAAAGGACTTATATTAAAAGCATATTTGCCCCAGACAGAAAAATACTTGTGTTTAAAATAACATTGGCATCTGTCTGATGGTGAAAATAAAATAAAATAGTTTGGCTGTGAAAACAGAAAGCTGCTGTATCACAGTTGGCATGTCCATCTAGCCCAATATAGTCTTCTGGCTGACAGGTTTTCCTTACAGCCTCTGGCAGACATTGAGCAGTGTCCTGTTAGTGATGTACATGCTAATAAGTGTGGCTTACACATGTGCATGATAATTTTTTATATATAGGAAGCCACATATTATCTAGCCATTTGCACTTCAGCCAAAGCCTTTGTCCTCCAACTGCTGTTTACTGGTGGGAAAGGGAAGAGGGAAGGAATTCAGACAATGAAGATATGGCAGCTCTGGGCTTCTGGGGAAGAAAAAGGAGGGTGCATTTCATCTTTGAACACACACTCATTTTTCTGCCCCCTTACTTCAAACCAGTTGCTTCTTCGTAATCTGAATTGCTTCTTTCCCAGTTGGAAGCAGGCAAACAGGGCCTCTTCCCAGTTGTTGGAGCAGGGGGTAGATGCAGAACTTCATGGCACAGTGTTACACTATTCATTTATTCTTTATTGGTCTTCATCTCTGAACTAAAGATTCCCAGGACTGAACCGGGGGGGGGGGGGAGCTTTACGTATATCCTCTGCTATTAAGCTATACCCCATCTCCTAACTGTTATGTGTACCATTAGACTTTATTGTATGTACTTAATTTGATGTTAATGCATTAGGTTTATATTTTGGATAGGATTATTGATATTGTACTGTGTATATTTAATACATTGTAATCCCGCCTTGATCTGAAGGAAAGGCGGGACATAGAAATAAATCCTCTTCCTCCTCCTCCTCCTCCTCCTCCTCCTCCTCCTCCTCCTCTTTAGTTGAGCCTAATGGAGGACAAAACCATTAATAACTACTATCATGACAACACTATGTGCCTTCTGGTATTAGAAGAAATATCCCTCTGCATACCAATGCCAGGGCACATAAGATGGAAGGTTATTGAACCTCAATCCTGCTTGTGAGCTTCCCATTAGTATCTGGTTGGTCACTATGGGAGACAGAATGTAGGAGCAGATATGACTTTGGTGGGACAGATACATTCTATCCTGAGATGGAAGACAAGATGTTATCCCTGCTCTCACTCTGTGCATAAAAGTTGGTTGGATTAGCAGTTAAGTCTTCAATGCTAGCTGAAGGACAACAGCTTCCATTAAATCTTAGGCCACAAGGCTATATGTAGATATTCTGAACCCAACGCCTTATTGCCAATCCCTGGCTCGATACAGATGGGCACAAAGAGGCGCTGTCGCGGTGTCTTTAGGGTTTGGAAGCAAGCATCATTTACATGCTCCCGAACCCTGACACATGATGGCACCGCTGCCATTACGTAACACTGTTTACATGGCATATGTAATGGTGCTGCCACAACTACACAGCTTCCAGACGGAGTTGTGCAGTTGCAGTGGTGCAAAGGTGCGTAATGAAGATACAAAGGTTTACCCGCTCCTTTTTTGTGGCGCAACTGCACAGCAGCATCTAGCTTCTGCAGTGCAGTTGCACCACAAAAAAAGGTAGCTACAGACCATCCTTTCTGGGTGGTCTGTAAAGTCGCCCTGTCCCCAGCACTTGCACCTCAAGGCAGGTGCTTCACTTTGCCCAGTGGCAGGACTGCCTCTTGTTTTTTGTTCTGACTCAGCATCTTTTTGTATGTTCTTGTAACTTTTGAAGCCAATACTACACAAATGAGTAAAGAATTGCAGTTGTTATACAAAGAACATAATTTCCACATCCAGTTAAGGCATACAATTAAGAGTCTAATCCTACTCTAGTGATGGATAAACTCCCCTTGGCTTTCTTTGTAGTCACCTTGGTAATTACAGGTCTTCTTGGGAAAGTGATTGGGAGAACCTCACCTCTTTTTGAGAGTTCTTTCCCTGACTGTATTGTGTTGGTTCCTGACAATTATTGTTCATAGGCAATCATGCTCGATACTCTTTGGAAAATGTAACTACCATCCATTCTTGAAGGGAAACACACCGGTGAGGGTTTTGGTTCTAGATGGGGCCAACAATAAAATATAAAACATGCCTGGCATCCTGATGGTTAGATTCAACTAAAGTAAATACATTCAATCAATGGTTGAATGGTGAGTTAATTAACTCAAACCATTATACCACATTGGTGTGGAACTTTTGCATCTGATCACATGAGATACTTTTGCTGCTTGAACAAGGACAAAGAAAGAAAAGCTCAGTATATTGGAAAATAAATGTCCACTGTCTATTTATTTACATTTAACATATTAGTCTGATTAATATATTTGAAGTTCTTCCTCCCTCACAACACTGAAGTAAAAACTTGTTACAACAAGGTTAATTGAGGTTTTAACATTGGATTCTATAATTACTTGATGTTTGTTCATGAAAACAGTAGTTATAGATTATTTTTCAACACAATTATTGTTTGTTTCTTCCTAATGTCCCCGCTATGGCATTAGTCATCCAGGTTGTAATACGGAAAGAACAATTTTCAGATGATATGAATATGCTCATCAAGTACAGTGCAAGGACTAAAGGGAACATTAAGAGGGAAGCAGACTATATAGTCTAATGCTAATCAATGCTGATTTACACTAGTGCCTTCTGTTTCATATTATATAATCTCTGGAGAGCATATACAGTTCCTTGGAGCCCAACCAATAACTTTGCCACAAGCACATGAACATCTCTTGGTTTTCACATTGGAGATATAGGGGTAGATGACAAAGATAGGCATGTTCCAGAGGCTCCAAGACTGATCCATCTGACTCTCGTTCCCCCCCCCCCCCCCCACAAAACTGCAGGCTCCAGGATTTCATATGATGCAGGTATAGCAGCTGAAGTGGAATCATAGAATTATAGAATCATAGAGTTGGAAGAGACCATAAGGGCCATCCAGGCCAACCCCCTGCCATGCAGGAACCCACAAATCAAAGCATCCCCAACAGATGGCCCTCCAGCCCCCACTTAAACACCTCCACAGAGGGAGATTCTACCATTCTCCAAGGGAGTTTGTTCCACTGTTGAATAGCCCTTACTTTTAGGAAGTTCCTCCTAATAGTTTTTTGTGGAGCTTTCGGGCCATGTGGCCATGTTCTGGAAGAGTTCCTTTCTGACGTTTCACCAGCATCTGTGGCTGTCATCTTCAGAGTATGATAGCCTGGAAAAGGATTGGAGATATATATCTTGTGTGACCCTGGGAAGGAAGGAGTAATTTGTAAATGTATTGTTCTGTTGCTAAGGGCAGTCCTCAGGGTGGGAGGATATGCAAACAAGGATTGATGTTTGCTAAGAGGTGCTCATTGTCTGCTGGGGATCCCCTTGTCTTAGGCTGTTTCTCATTTGCATAGGTTGAGTCTTGGCCTCGCTGTCCTTCAAGACACACACACAATCAATGACAAAATGATAAACACTACCAAACAACAAGAACAAACAATGCATACACCACTGATTTCCAATCTCTTTTAACTGTTGAATATATTCCACAGTTTACTGTACTTCTTTAAATGGTAATATATGTATGTTTCTACTTTCAAACCCCAAACCTGATCTATGGTCCCAAAGGGATTGTAAAAAAAAAGTAGTAAACAATTCCCAATCTTTCTTAAATTTATTCAGTAATTTTGCCTTAATTAACATTGTCAATTGGACCATTTTAGCAAGTTCAATTGTCTTTGCCATCAACCTTCTTCTGTTGGAGTAGTAACATCTTTCCACTTCTGTGCATAGACTATTCTTGCTTCAGTAATCATATATCATTAAGTCCTTCCATATTTCATCTCAGTTTGTTCAGTTAACATTCCCAACAAAAAGGTTTCTGGATTTAACTGTATTTTAATTTTAAAAATATTCTGTAGTATTGAGTGTATTTTAGTCCAATACCTCTGGACTTCAACACAAGTCCAGTACATGTGGTAAAAAGTTCCTATGTTCTGTTTATATTGTCAACATTAATTTGGGCCATTTTAAAAGACCTTTAATAACATTTCAAATACCATCTGTACATCATCCTGTAAAAAAGTTATCTCAAGCCATAACTCCAAGTGAATTTCAAACTGTTTGTCCACATCCTTTCTCATTTTTCCATTTGGGTTGCAGAATCAATATTTTCAGCTCATTTCACCATGCAGTTTTTAACCTATTCCTCTCAGATCTCAAGAACAATTTATACCTTTTAGCAATCAAATGTTCATCATTAGTACATAGTTGAGTGTCAAACTCAGAATTATTTCAACCCCTTAGGTTATTTTGTCAATTTTAAATCTTTCAAATTGTTGTCTATTAGATATCAAGTTTAAAAACATGACCTTCAAAGTATAACTTGTCTCTTGATTTCAATTTATATTTACTATTTTCCATTATCAACAGATCCTTATATGTAATTATATGTCATCCAGTTAGCTTTCATTTTGACTTTTAAAAATGCTTCTATTGGTAAACATCAAGGAGGTGATTTTTGCACTTAGCTCTTACATTTCTATACCATTTAATACAGCACTTAGTAGTCTCTAAGTGGCTTACAACATGTAAGCTAATTGCCACCTACAAGCTGGATACTTATTTATTGACCTAAAGAAGGATGCAGAAGGATACAGAAGGAGTCCTGGGATCGAACTCACAACTTTGTGGCTGAGATACTGTCTGCAGTACTGGCATTTAACCACTGCACCATCATCTGTCTTTGTATCTATTCCAGATATGCAACAATGAACATCTCATTATTGCTTATTAAAACTTGAATCAACTTTAGCTTTGTCATACCAAAGATAGCGAGGAAGCCCAAAATTCAAATTTGGGTTCTCTAGTTGTAACCACTTTTTTCATTTATTAAATTTATCCAGTCCTGCAGCCATAACAAACAGCATGCAGAATAATATGTTTTTAAATCTGACAGACCTCCTCTCCCTTCCCCAATCTTGTAATATCTTAAATACCATTATCAGTCTTATGCCTTGCCAGATAAAAGATGACACATTTTTCTGCCATTGCTTAAATGGCACATCATTTAATATGATAGTAACAGACTGAAATAAAAACAACATTTTAGGCAAAACATTCATCTTAATTGTAAATATCATATCGAGTAGTGACAAACTGAGCTTTTCCATTTCTTCCGTTTCCTTTATGATTTCACTCCATACTTCAACACAGTTATCCTTAAATTCAAATTTTTATCTGAAATATAAACTCCTAAATATCTAACATTTTTTCACAAGCTGAAAACCCAATTTATCATGCAGAGACTTTTCTTCGATCTTTGTCAGGCTTTATCAAAATCACAATTTTATCTTGATTAATCTTAAAACTGGACAAGTATCCATATTACTTGATAAATCTGTTCAGATGTGGAGTCAAAGGCTTTCATGGCCGGCATCCATAGTTTTTTTGTGGAGCTTTCAGGCTATGTGGCCATGTTCTAGAAAAGTTCTTTTCTGACGTTTCACCAGCATCTGTGGCTGCATTTTCAGAGAATGTTTGCCTGGAAAAGGATGGAGATATATATCCTGTGTGACCCTGGGAAGGAAAGAGTAATTTGCAAATGTATTGTTCTGTTGCTAATGGCAAACCTCAGGGTGGGAGGATATACAAACAAGGATTAATGTCTGCTAACTGGTGCTCATTGTCTGCTGGGAATCCCCTGGCCTTAGGCTGTTTCTCATTTGCATAGGTTGAGTCTTGATCTTGCTGTCCTTCAGGACTGGTAGCCAAGCATTGTTTACTCTCAGGGTTTCCTCTTTCCTGTTGAAATTGCCCAGGTGTTTATGGATTTCAATGGCCTTCCTGTGCATTCTGACTTGGCAGTTGTTAGCATGGCCCAGAATTTCATTGCTTACATACAGCATTTTATGCCCAGGATAGTTTATAGCATGTTCTGCTACTGCTGATTTTTCAGGCTGTCCCAGTCTGCAGTGTCTCTCATGTTCCTTGATTCTTGTTTGCACACTGTGTTTGGTGGTCCCTATATAGACCTGTCCGCAGCTGCATGGAATGCGGTAGACTTCTGCGGCTGTGAGAGGGTATCTCTTGTCTTTGGCTGAGTGAAGCATTTGCTGGATTTTTTTTCGTCAGTGTGTAAATCATTTGAAGGTTGTGTTTCTTCACCACTTTTCCTATTCTGTCTGTGACTCCTTTGATATATGGTAAAAATATCTTCCCTTTGGGTGGTTGCTTGTCTTGAGTCTTCTGGGTTTTTCTGGGCCAGAGGGTCACACAAAACAGCCTAAGACAAAGGGATTCCCAGCAGATAATGAGCACCAATTAGCAGGCATTAATCCTTGTTTGCATATCCTCCCACCCTGATGACTGCCATTAGCAACAGAACAATACATTTGCAAATTACTCCTTCCTTCCCTGGATCATACAGGATATATATCTCCATCCTTTTCCAGGCTATCATTCTCTGAAGATGCCAGCCACAGATGCTGGTGAAACGTCAGAAAGGAACTCTTCTAGAATATGGCCACATAGCCCGAAAGCTCCACAAAAGACTATAAATCTGTTCAAATTTTCTATATTTTCCAAAGGATATCACCTGCCCCAAACATCTGCAAAAGCTTTTAGCTGTTAGTTTCAAACTCTGATCTTTAATGTTCGCTGATTTTATTTATTTTCTTCTTTCTTTCTTTATATATTTATTTAATTTGTATGCTGAATTTGTATGTGCTCAGCAAAGGACAGGAGGGACCCTCTCACAGCTGTAGCAGTTTACCGTATATCACGCAGCTGCAGACAAGTCTACATAGGGACCACCAAATGCAGTGTTCAAACAGAAATCAAGAAACACGAGAGACACTGCAGACTGGTTCAGCCAGAAAAATTAGCAGTAGCAGAACATGTTATTGTGATGATCCGAGGGGTTAAGCAACCGAGCAACACCCTGCTCCTGGCCCTTAACCCCAGGGGATCTTCTTTTGGGTTTCCCCCTTGGAGTCCTCTGGATCCCTGTTTCCACTCCCTGCTGAGTGGAATGGGCACCTTAGAGGTCCTCCAAACCTATCTACTGCTGCCACCACCTAGCGAATTACAACTGAGTTCCCCTGTCTTAGCACACGCTAGGGCTTGCTAAAGGGATTTATAGTTCTTTTCCACTTCCCACTTGCTACCAGCAAGCAACCACCGAGCTAAGGCACGTGTTATAGGAATAGAGAGCAAACAGATGCGTTCAAGAAAATGGATTTATTCTAACTACACAAGAATAGAGCATAGAGGTATCTCATTCATGCAAGGCCTCCCTGCCTTGCAGGTACAGGAGCATAGTTACACAAATGTTCAGTTCAAGCAAGCCATAAGAAACATAATAAAAAGGCCTAAATCGCACTAACATAACTCTAAGCTACTCACATAAAGATATGGACTTGCAGTCTTTGAGGAGTCTGGATGTGGGAGCTGGCCCCTTGTTGGCTAGCTCAGACCACATCCCAGCCTGCCCTGTTGGCAGAGGTCCAACAGCTGGACTTCAGGAAAAAGAAGACGGACTGCAGACCGAAGACTGAAGACAAAAGAGCACATGGGCTCAAGGCTTTTTAAAGGTTTCAGATAGAAGGTTCTTGAAAAGTCCCGGTCCAATTCACTGATTGGCTAAAGGGCTATAGGTTATCTGTGATGTAATTACTTATTAGCATGCATTGCCAGCTCTCATTAGCATGTACCACCCCCAGATTAACCCTTTGTAGTCTGAGACAGCCCCCAAGTGACTGGTGGGTCCCAGTCACTACAGTTATAAACCCTCCTGGGCATAAAATGTTATTTGGAAACACTGAAATTCTGGACCATGCCAACAGCTATCAGGTCAGAATGCACAGGAAAGCCATTGAAATCCACAAACACCAAGACAACATCAACAGGAAAGAAGAAACCCTTGAAGTTAGCAGTGTTTGGCTACCAGTCCTGAAAAACACTAAAATCAAGACCAAGCAAAATGCAAATGAAAAACAACAACAACAAAAACAAAAAACAAAAACACCCCACCCAAGGTCAGGGGTTTTCCCAACAGACAATGATCACTATTTAAACAGACACTAATCCTTTTTGCATATCTTCCCCCCCTGAGGTCTTGCCATTCAACAATAGAACAATACACAGATTAACACAGAAATCATTCCTTCATACACAGGGTCACACAATATATATAGACCTCACTCTCTTCCATGCCAGCATTCTCTGAAGATGCCAGCCACAGCTGCTGGTGAAATGTCAGGAATAAACTCTTCTAGAACATGGCCAAATAGACCCAAAAACTCACAAAAAGCTAAAGCTATGTCTATGTGTCTCTGTGTCTGGAAAAATCCCCTCATAAAGGCTTTACTTGTTTCCCATACTATTTTAAGTTCAGTCCCTTTGTTTAATTGATTTTTTAAAAAAACTTTTCAAACTTTTCTTAGCTTCAGTAATCACTTTTTCATCTTTTAATAGTATCTCATTCAGTCTCCATTTACAAGTCCCCTTTTTACTAAGCAGTGTGAAAGATATTGGATTATGATCAAAAAAAGATTTTGGAAAAATATCCATTCTTATTTTATTACTCAGTGATTTTTGATATTAAGAGCATGTCAATCCTTGAGAATGATTTATATCTCTCAGAAAAAAAGTATAGTCTTTTGAATTCTCATATTTAAATCTCCAAACTTTCCATGCTGGTTTAAAGGAGCAATTGAAGGGAAAAAAAAACACAGTGAGGGGAGCTATGCAAAGGTGTTCGCTTTTTAGAGGACAATGTACCTGCTCACAGGGCTGGTAAGTTGATGGATGTTTTGAAGAATCTGGGGTTTGAGTGCATAAACCATCAACCCTGCTCACCAGATCTTGCCCCACTTATTTTCTGTTTTCAAATCTTAAAAAAGTTTGAAAGGATGGACATTTTTGAATGATTCAGAGGTGATAGCAGTAGCAGAGCAGTATTTTAGTAGCAGCCTCTGTTGTTTTCTCTTTACACCCTGTCCTTAGGTAATCTCATTAGCTCTTTTTGGCTTTCAATACCATCTGTACATTGATGATACTCAACTTTATCTCTCTACCCCTGAACTTTCTCTGTCTGTCGAGCGGAAAGTTTCATCAGCTCTCTCTGATTGGATACTTCACCAATATTTGAAGTTCAATATTGTCAAAACTGAGTTACTTGTCTTCCCACCTAAGCCAACTGTGCAATACTCCTTTTCTTTTTAGCTGACGATATCTGTATTCAACCTGTGCAGGAAGTCCATAATCCTGGTTTAATTTTGATTCTTCCCTATCGTATGTTCCCCAGATTCAGGCTACAGCCAAGGTGTGATGATTCTTTCTTTACAATATCACAAAAATCTGACCATTTCTATTGGCTTCCATTGCTAAGATACTGGTCCATGTGCTGGTGGTCTCATGACTGGATTATTGTAACATTCTCCTGACAGGGCTTTCTCTTTCCTACCTCAGTCCTCTAATTTCTGTTCAACACTCTGCTGCTTGTATCATCATGTCTGCTCACCATTTCGATCACACCTCTCCTTTACTCTCATCTACCCTCTGGCTCCCTCTCCCTTTCTGCATCCATTCCAAACTTCAGTTAGTGACTTTTAATACTCTGCATGGATTGGCTCCTCCCTACTAGTCCAAGCTAGTTTCTCCTTACCTTCCTTCTCACAGCCTACAGTCTGGTTATCGAGGACTGCTCTCCCAGCCAAGCATTCTCACCTCTTCTGCTCACATATGCACCTTCTCTCTTGCTGCCCCCTATTCATGGAACCTCCTTCCCTTATGAGAACAGTCTATCTCTTCTTTAACCAGCTTCAAAGCTGAGTTGAAGACAACTCTTTTTAGGGAAGTATTCCCAGATGCTACTTGATTGTTCACCTATGTTTATGTTAACGTGTATTGTTATATTGGACTTCTTCGAATTTTAATATATGTATCAACTTTTAATTGTTCTTTTAGAATATACGCTGCTGACAGGTCTTTATTTTATTTTATCTATTTTTAACTATTGTTTACTATGTACAGTGCTGTGCAAATTACAGCACTTTATAAATAAATCTTAATAGTAATAATAATAGACATCAGATTTTTTGGGGGGGGGGAGAGTTAAAGAAACAATTTGCTAAATGAATCCAATTTTGGGGGTAATAGTGGAACAGCATATAAGTCTCATAGCTCTAGGTAATTCCTTTCTTGGTCAGGCCCAGAGCTTTTCAGCACCCCCTTATATCTATATGTACATACACAAATACCTACTTACCCACTGCACAAAGTGTTATAACTCACGTTGTAGAGTTCCAAGGAAACTTATGTAGTTGAATCAAATATAGGAAGGTTCCTGGCTCCAGATGATGGCTTCCCTTCCCAAAAATAAGCAGCTAATGGCCGATGCAGCTAATTAGGAACTTCAGAAGGGAGGGTTCCCACTCCAATTGAAAAACATGGAGGATCTCTCTTTAAGTGTCATAGCTTCATATTATGGAATCCTGAGGGTTTAATTTTGGTGAGGCACTAGCTCTCTGGTTGTGAATTCTAACCTCCCTTCCCCATGATAATTAAAGTGGAAACATAACACTACAATTCTGTAGTATGAAAGTTACTATTGTATTGCTTTACATGCTTCTTGATGACCATATAGATAAATACCTGGTTGATGGTCTTTTTGAAGGGCATGTTGATTCAATTGGGGTGATCTTGCATTGAAATGAAGCATCCTGTACTTGCCCTCTATAACAGTGAAGAAAGTGTCACCTTGTTGACATAAACTGCTATGAGTAGGAAGAGCTAAAAACAAACAAACAAAAAAAACACCACAAGTGAATATACCAAAATATCCTGCTATTGCCTTCTTGTGTGCATGAATGATTAATAGGTGAAGGATCATCACAGCTTTGCTTCAGTTTCAGCTTCACCTTCTTGGATGTGAAAAACGGATGTTTTAAAGTCTGTGCCAGATGTATGGAGTAAGTGACTTTCATTAGCTCAAAATTACATGCACACATACACACACAGAGTGAGAGAGAGAGAAAGGGAGTTACATATATTATAGTCTGCAATACCTTAAAAGATGCATATATTGAAGAAAAAAATTAGATAATTTTGCAACATGCTAACAAGAAGCCAAAGGCTTTCATGGCTGGCATCCATAGCTTTTTAATGGGATTTTCAGGCTATGTAGCTGTGTTATGAATAAATAAATTTATTCCTGAATAAATTCTACCAGAACACAGCCACATAGCCTGAAAAAACCCACAAAACACTAACAAGAAGTCACAGAAAAGTGATTTCCCCATTTTTTCATTTTAAAAAAATCTTCTGTTTCCAGCTGTTCAGACGTTACCACAAAATCTTGTTGAAGGGTATTCAACAACATAGTTCTTTCCTGGGATGGGGTGGGGTGGTACTAGTAAGTATTCACTAAATAGTCAGCATTGTAGTTTTCTTTTTAGGTGTAACAAGCACAAAAAAAAGAAAGAAAAGGATACTGTTGTCTTAAAATGTTTAGATTTTGCCTTATAACTCTAACATATCATATGGAGAAAAGACTAAGAAAGTGACATAAAGGACTTGCTCTCTCATGTCTAATTACAGATTTCTCCATTGCCCAATGGCAAAAGAAAAAGGATGAATTTACCTCACAGTAGAAAGCCTCCATGCAAGTGTAGACTAGCTTTCCTTAAATATTATTGTTCACCTGCAAAGCAAGTTTAAAGCTGATATTCCATACACATTTACCTGGAAATATTTTTGAATAATTGTGTACATGCAAACACACATCCTACTACAGTTTGCTTAAAAAAACAAAAAAAACTAGTGTGATTTCCTCCCACATGTTTAACTAATGAAAGCCAAAAAAAACACTGCATAATATCCTTTATTTAGTTTCCTTCTGCATAGAAAATTAGCAAAATTTAACTCAAGGACTATAACAGAGACCATTTGTAGGAGGGCTGCTTAAGAGGGTACATTCTATAGCAGATGGATTTCAAGTTATGTGAAGATATTGTTATTCTCCTCTTCAAACAGCCATTCTTCATATGAAGAGAAGTGTGTTTTTTCGAGTTTCAGAAAGACATCTTTCATATGTACAAGCAACAATGGAGAAGGCCATGACCAGTGCCCTTTCATGATATGCAATTTTAGCCATGACCGCATCATGTGGAATCTGAGATTTGCAGTTTAGAGAGGGATATTTAGAACTCTCAGCCAGGAGTCCTCACCAAAATACAAAATCTAGGGTTCCATAGGATGCTGTCATGACAATTAAAGTGGGATAAAGTGCTATAATTGTGTAGTATGAGAATGTCCTGTCTAATTTCCATCCCTATTCAGGCATTAGGAAATAAACACACAAATAGGCAGAGCACACTAACCCTATTCCTTCCTTGCAACTTTCCATTGCTGTCTGCATGTGGAAAGCAACTTTCTGAAAATAAGAGCCTCTTCTATCATGGAATAATCACCATTTTGGTTTATGTGGCAAATTCTCACACATAAAGTTATTCTCCACATGAGGGGATCAAAGAAACAGTGACAGAGGGAACAGGGCTAGTATGGCCCCCTCCTCATGTGTTTATTTTGTAACATCTGAATCAGGAAACAACCTGTCTATCTAGCTAAACTTATTCAAGTTTTCATAAGGTACTTAAGGTAAGGACAGGTGAGGAGGGAATTGTGCTATCCCTACTGGAACATGGAAAATGACAATTTGAAAAGAAGAGCCCATTCCACGCGTGCTGGCTCTTTGTGTGATGTAGAAGCAAGATGCCTGAAAGCCTGGAGAGCTTTGTTGAATAGAGGAGGCTCTCCTCTTCAGATTATTGCTCACCATATGTTGATTGCAATGACATTCGAAGAAGGGTTATCATGATGACATCTGCCTTTTGTTCCATTTTAACTGCATTAGATGACAGAATGCCTGAATAGGGCATCTATCAATTTTTCTGTCTGTTTATTGTATCATCTACAGTAGAACAGAGCAGAGATTCTTGTAGATATGTAATGACTAGTGAAAGCCTTTCATTAATGCATAAACAGAACAGCTTTAGCAAATCTGTTCTTTTGCTTTTATTTAGCAACTGCAGAGACAGCTTGTTTTTCCAGTGTATTCTATGGTCCAGTACAGATGGCCGCATTGTGCCATCATGGAGCCGATTCTAGGATTTGGGAGCATGCACCAACCACACACTCATGAACCTTAGATCTTGCCAGCACTGGCATCATGGCGGCCTCCCGTCTACACGGGAGCTGCCATCTTGATGTAAGCAACATGCAGTGTATAGGCATTGCTGCACATTGCTTATATAACTGATGCACCACAGTACACCAGTGGCACACTTGTGATGTCCATGTGGTGTCCCAAGAAGAACCTGGGTTTTCCTGGTTCTTTTTGGGACACAGGGAGGCCACGCTGTTTGGCTGCTGCAGTTTTCCTCAGCAGCAGAAATGGGCAGTCTGTAGAGCCCCTATGTTTCTTTATGAAGGCTATCCATACCTTGAAAAAGTTATTTTGGAATGATTTTTTTTTTTAGCTCTACTCATAACATCTCTTAAAAAAAACCACTATTCAATTTTACTGATTAAAAATACAGACTGGAAAGGACAAGGATGGGGGAAAGAATGTAAATTAATTAATTGTTCAGGACCCAATCCAGTTGAAATCTCTTGTGCATAATACCAATTGAAATACATACAATAAGACATACCCATAAAATAAGCCATAGTAGGATTTCTAAGCATTTGTGCAATATAAGCCATACTCTGAAAATAAGACATAGTAATAGGCCCAGCATAGAACAGAAGAGGTCAGGAAGGGAGCAGAAGGATTGGGACCAATGGTTCTAAAGGAAATGGAGTTGTAAGAAATTCAGGATGGATTCCAGATTTGGAGAGTTATGATGATGTTCCAGAGGAAGATGACTTAACTATATTGAATAAATGTAGATTGTTGTACCATACTTAATAAAAATTAAGACACCCCCTGAAAATAAGCCATAGTGTGTCTTCTTGAGGAAAGATAAATATAAGACTTATTTTTGGAGAAACACGATAGCTCTTCTGCAGTATCTAGAGCCTAGATGTTTCAGTGGTACTTTGGCAGGAGGAGTTCCTGGTGATAATGTTATAATATCAGAGAGGATATAGTCATTTTATTGCTTTAATAATTTATAACCCAGAAGACTCTTCACGTCATTCTTTTCTCCTGAAAAATGTGTTGAAGAGAGCATGAAAAGCCCCACACTGCAGGAAAGCCAAACAAAAACCCAAACAAAAATAAAGTACTGATTCATATTGTTCAGTTCATCTTGCGGCTCAACAATGTAAGGCTTAAAAGAACAGCAGTTTGAATTGTAAGAACACTCCTTAGCTTCTCTGTGGTAATGAATTCATGTGGAGTCTGGTTGCTGAGCAGGTACGGCTCAGTCAAAAAAGGTTTACAGCCAAAATGCCTGAGAGAAACTAGAATATTTCCTAACAATGAATTTACTAGGCAAAATCAAGGTGTGCAAACCACAGAATTTAGACATTTTTAAAAACCTTCTTCAAATTCTTTGTCTGGATATGTAGATTACACAGAAAAAAAGAACTGGAGATCTGCTACTAATATATCTTCTCAGTGGCTGATCCCACTCACTGAAACTTCCTTCAACAGGAGCCTAGGCTGGCTCTCTCCCTGTTTTCCTTTTGCTGTCAGGGAAATACCTTTTTATTTAAGGAGGGTTTTAATGTGCAAGCAAAGAAGTTTCATATTGATGTGTGACTCTTATTCTTATTTTTTAAACTTTTGTATGTCCTTTAAATAAATTTATACTGTTTAACATGGATATTGTAAATTGTTTAAATTTTTTATGGTTAAGGTTTTTTTTTTTAAAAAATACAGTCAGCTCTTTATATCTGTGGGGGTTCCTCCATCCCCCCATGGATAGCAAATGTCACAGGACCTCAAATCCTTCCCAAGGTGCAATGTGTGCATGACTGCATTGGGGCAGCCATGTTTATGTGCTGCCATTATGGAGAACAGGGTGAGGTCATTGCAGATGACAAGCCCTCGGAAGAGAGAGTTGACTGTAGATTCTCTTTTGGATCTACTCTGGGGAAAAGGCAGCATACAAATGAAAAAAGTGTAATGTTCTTTTCCAACACAATTAACATGTCTTCTTGAAAGTATCCTCTATTTCTGAATGGTTATTAAGCCCAAATCCATTTTCCCCCTTAGACACTAGACCCTTACAGAAATACCCTCTTGCTAGCTAGCAGTTCCCAACAAGCTTGAATGCTGTATAGAGTTTTGCGTGATTTTTCCAAAATTGTATCAAGGACAGATAAAAATAGATTAAAAAATCTAGGGACAGTTGTTTTTAACTCAATAATTCCCAAACTGTGTCCTTCCAGATGTTTGGGACTTTAATTCACAGATTCCCAGCCCTTTGGCCAATATGGCTAAGTCTTTTGGGAGCTGAAGTCCAAAACACCTGGAAGACCTGAGTATGGGAATCACTGTTTTAGTTTTTTTAATTCAATACAGAAACAAAAAAGTCAACAAATACCTGTCGCTCACAGATGAAAAAAAGGAAGGGAGAAAAGAAAGCCCTTGCTGCTGTTCAGTTATATATGTTAAAATATGAATAGGGGATAGGCTTATATTTATTTAAACTAAATTATTTGGCACTGAGGCTCAACAAAGGGAAATGGCTGGGAGGATTATACAGCCCCTACACATGGATGCAATATTGGCTAGGCAGCAACATTTATTGTCAAGTACTATGAAAGGAGAAGATGGAAGATGGCATCATCTGAGGCATACATTGAGAGTGATTATAAAAAAATGTGTGGAGCACAGTTGAAACAAACCAAGGATAATAACATACTTCTTCATCCTCATTTGATTACCTGCTACTATCAGTTTAGATGACACTACATTACATACTTGGAATAACAGCATTTGCAGTCCAGTAAATGAACAGTGAAACATGAAAAACATCTCTCTGATTTAAAATGCTCGAGAAAGCATTCACTGGGTAGCCAAGTACTCAGCATAACATGTTCCTTTGGGGTAGTAGTAAAAGAAAAGGAAATGTGATGCAGTTAGTGACAGGAAATGAATATGTAATGGTAACAAAAAGAGAGAAAAATAAACCATTGTATTTGTTTAAGGAGGACATACTCAATTTATTTTTTTATATGTAGAGCTATAGGGTGCTCTTTTTGCTCCATCTTTGTTTAAGGACATACTCAATTTATTTTTTTATATGTAGAGCTATAGGGTGCTCTTTTTGCTCCATCTTTAAAATTTGTGCTAGTACAAATGTTGTCAAGGAGACTGATATTTATATGAAAACACTTTTTTTTCTGTCTCATGAGCAGTTCCAACATTTCCCAAGTGTGCATTCAAATAGACATGTGTAATGTATGAAGTCGACAATGATAGATTAATTCAACAGCAGTCCCTTATGGTTATATTGCTGCTAACTGTACAAACTTCCTTGTACACTCATTAAATCTATTCATACTAATACATTCCGGGAGATAGTTGAAGCTGCTCAGAAGGCCAGGAATGGCATTTTAAAAACTGTTTGGATTTAGGGATGGAGCTTCTAGGTAAAATTTGGGCCTCCAGTTTGTTCTGTTAAAAGCAAACATGAAATGAATATCTGGCACTCCTTTAACTCCTGCTCAATAGTTGTTTTACAACATTATTCTATGTTGGGTAATTAAGAAAACAAAGCTGTGGGTAGTACAATAGCTAATTCTTATATTACAAAGAATTCTTGATTAGAAGAAAAAATTTAAAATACTATTCAGCGCTATTCTTCTCCTCAGTCTAAAATGCAAGTACAGGTGAAATTGCCAGTGTTAATAAAAGAGATTACTGCCTTTCTGGCAGTTGCCCTTTTGTACCCATAGTTTCTTCTATAGGACTGTGGCAAAGAGTCATTTTGGCAGTCTTGAAATATGTCCATACTATATTGCATAAATCTTATATGGATTTGTTGTTATCATCAAAATATGGTTATCAAAATCCCACTCCCAGTCATTATGAGTCACTTTCCTGACCTTAGCTAGATATGAATTGTAACTACTTTATTCAATTAAGAGTGGATTCTAGAATGGAGTCAGCATAAGTTAGGTACTGGAAAAAAGTCATTTACTACTACTATTTCAAAATAAATATTTGCAACAATCCTTATTCAGTATAATTCTTTCAGTGCTTTTCTTAACAGGTCAATGTTTATACCTTCCCTGTTCTTCATTTTAGATTTGTAAACATGCACTGTGTTTAAGCATGTCAGGTATAAACTAGCATATCTCGCATGTGTTTGTGTGTGAAGAAATCAATTTCTGTTATATGTGCATGAAAGTAAATTGAATTATATTCAACAGGAAAAACAATCCTTAGAAGCTATTAAATTACAGTGCTTTTCAATAGTTTTAAAGTACTATGTTTTAAGATGGAAACCCGGAAAATATTAAATGATAGATTCATAATTTCATTATCATGAAATTAATTAAGGTTTTCCAAGAAGGCAACTGTATCAAACACCTTTATGGGTGTTTGTTTTGAATCACCACACTGAAAGCTATCATGCATGTATGGAATGTCCTCACAAAACTTTTCATTCTGTAAAGTTTTTTTCCCCTTATCCACCTTTTCAAAATTAGGTTTCAAATTGCTGTCTTGCAAGATGGAGCTCGTCCCAAAGAGTTCTTCCATAAGAGTGTTTCTTTTCTCTGCTGAAACTGTACAAATCAGGTCTTCACTGTGTCCTGATGTGTCCTGCTTTATTTTGGTAGTCTTCCCAAATGATGGCTCATAGGCACTGGTAGAGTCATTTCCCTTAAACTCAGTTATATCACTTGGGTGTCTATTAACCTGCCTGTTACTATCTGTGGTACTTGTACTGGACAACTGTCTTATTGTAGAGAATCCCTGATGCAAATTTTCAACAGTTTCTGTAAATATGTACTGTTTCTTTAATTTAGATGGTGTTCTGTGTCTTTGCATTGCTGTTGTAAAATTATCACTTACTACTTCTTTTGGCTCTCCCCTCTTGTTTTCATTTTTTCGAATTTCAGCTGCGGCTTCTCCCAGATTGTTCTCTTTTTGCTCATTATCATGTGTAGACTGGAGTGATTCTTCAATACATAATTTCTCAAACTCTTCTTTCAATAAGTCTAATCCTTGCTTGTCTCTTCGGTTTTTCTGTCTTTCCATGTTTTCACATTTAAAATATTTTTCTTTGCTTAGAGATATATCTTCCTCTAGCAATTCTGAGCATGTTTTATTTGAAACTGCCTGCCCTGGTAATTGTTTTGTTTGATGAGCCTCTGCTTTTGGTTCCATCTCTTTATTTTCATCATTCAACTTATCTTTTGCACATACATCCTTTGTTGTTAGTGCCTCTTTTGAAAGAACTGCACTTTGCTTTCTCTCATGATTTTGGAAAGGCAACCTTTCCAGATTCATATCTACTTGTATCGATATGCTGACACTACCTTCTTCTGGGACAGACGCTAAATCATCTTTCTTCTGCTGGTCTTTAAAAATCTGGTTTGCATAAATATTTCGTATTGCAAGCTCTCTTTCTTTTTCCTTAATTTTTTGGTTAAACAACTTGATTTCCATTTTCAAACTTTTGGTAACCGACTCAGCATCCAGTCTCTTTTTCTTTTCAACTGCTAACTGACGAATAAAGGACGTATTGTTCAATGCCAGTTGCTTTTCCAGATCCTGAATTTTCTTATCACTAGCAGCCATCCTTTGTGTAAGGGCTGTTAATCTGTGTTTAAGTTCTTCTCTCTCAGCAAGATGCTTGTCTTCAGAAAGTTTCTGCAATGCCTGCAAGGTATCTTTTGTCTTTAACAGTTGTGCTTCCACTTCTCTAAGCTTCCTGGATGTATTTCGCTCCTGCTTCTGTGATTTCCTAAGCAATGCCCTTAGAGTTTTCACTTCACTATACTGTTTTGCCATAAGATCCGGAAGGTTAATCTCTGCATTTTCGTATTTATTTATTGCTTTCAAATGTTGAAGCTGCAGCCTCTTCAAGATCTGGTTTTCCATATTAGATGCCTCCAATTTATTGTTCAAAACAGACACTTCATTCATTAGTTCTTTAATGTTGTGAAGTCTGGCTGACAATAAGCGACGAGTCACATTATTAACATTACTGGTGTAAAAATTAATCTTTTGCTGCTTTTTCTTTTTAGGTAATGTCTTTCCCCCTTTAGCTGGGTGATCCTTTCCCCTTTTCTTTGTTGGTAATTCCTCTTCTTTGGTGTCTGGTTGTTCTAAAGTATTAATGAAGCAGCTGCTGGTGCTGCTTCTTCTAGAAGTTTCAGAAGAGTATGTCTGGGAATTGTCATTATAGTAATTCTGAGAACTTCTACAGTTGATATCTTCTGAACAACAGCTGCTGCTGCTGCTGCTGCTGCCAGCCCTCTTTGAAATGTTAGCATGAAAGTCATTGGAATAATCAATAATCAAGTCCACAGAAGGTTTACTGCAGTTATTAGCTTTATTATTACTATTGCTTTGGGTGCCTCCAGAAAGCCTGCTAGGAGAATCACTTGGTTTTCCATTTTCTGTGCATGATTTACATTCATTAGCTTCTTTGAATATAAGATGGAACAGTAAGTCACCTGAAGCCATCACTCCTTCATTAGTGACCTATAACTGAGGGCCACATCTGTTAAGCTCCAGAAACATTTTGGTTGATCTTGCACCAAATTTTTTCCCCCATAAGTTTCAGTCTCAGTGTTTGTATTACAGTATTTGTTTTCTGAATATGCAATGTACCAATACTTGCACAATAGACAGTGCTTGACTTCTCTCAAGGAACTAAAAAGACTTTCTTTACTCATGTTCCAGGGTTGCCTAGAGCCTGTGTTGGCATTGTTTTCAGAACCTAGTTTCTATGGTAGCCAGAGGGTTCCTTTCATGGGAGTTGTAGGACAATTGAAATGGAACACTAAAAAGAGGAGACAGAGCAAAAATGGTATGTCTTTATAGATTGTAATATGGTGGCAAGAAAATCTGGACTTTCAGGCCAATCTTTAGTTTCATCTGAGAGTCTTTTCTTTAGTTGTTATTTTATGTTCCCAGATAAATTGTCCAAATGATAATCTACCTTCTACTTAATTCTAAATAACTTGCATCTAGCGAAGTGGACTGCATTACACAAAAGCTATTGAATAATAAAATTGCTAATTTAAGGTACAATAAGAGACTTTGTTCTTTCCAATGGAGAATCCATCAGGGTGGGTCCAGGTTTCCAGTTTTTCTTTTCACCATTTGAAGTAATGGAATAACTGTTTAATTATGGAATAAGAAGGGAGCTCACCATTAGGCAAAAATTTATTTATTTAATTTTAATCTTACCTCTTTTTGACCAAAATGGAGCTCAAAAGATCCACTATTTTATGCTGAAGATGCAGGAATTAAATACTATAAGTTGTGTTGTTGTTGTTGTTGTTGTCGTCATCATCATCATCATATCAATTTGCTTTTTTCTAAAATAGTATCAGTCAAACAAATTTGATTCAGGGCACCATATTATTAGGAAGGCAGATTTCAACACCGTGCCAGATGATGGTTAGCCCTTGATTACCTTAAATATTTAAGATGTACCAGTTTTGCATGAATACCAGCAGGTACTCTATAACATAAAAGAAAAAAACAAACCAAGAACTTAAATTAACCACCCATGCATATTTCAACCTACTTCCTTGGTAGAGCACTTTTAAAGTAAAAGTCCCAACTCTTTCTTTATTTAGGGTGGGATTGTTTGTTGGAGATGACAATTATGCAACTCAAATTACAGTCAAGAAGCATGAATTTGTGGGAGGAGCAAAGGATAGATAGACCCTTTCAGTTTGCTAGTGTATCCTTCATCTGCTCAATCTATGCTAATTTCCCTTCTAGTCTAGACTACACTAACAGCCTATTAGTGCTGGTGCCATTATCCTCTTATCTTTTCAAATCTCTCTTGATCCACCAAGGAGGAGAAGATATCTTGGCTTTATCTCAAGAGTGCAAAGCAAGCCTGGCTCCCTGGCTCTTCAGTCAAGCTGGTTAGTAAAAATTTGTCTTACTTTACTGTCTCACTTTATCTTGCTTTACTATCTTCTTACTTAAACAAGAAAACAGACAGATATATTCCACGGAAAACAAACTCTTTAACCAGTCTGATATTCTGAAGGAATTGAATCCATATACATGCAGCTACCAAACTAGACTTTGCTGACACACTTGGTGGACTGAAAGATTTAGTGGCTTAAACCTTTACATGGCAACAGAATGTTCCAGTACATATAATGTATGATACATTTTTTCATACAGTCTGAGATGAACACCAGTGCCATATTTCTTACATTCTAACATTAGTAAGAAGAAGGGCCCTCCCTTCAGTCCATCTGCCATGGTCCAAGCCTCTGAGGGAGAGACGATCTGCTGGACTTGCCCCCTTCCCCACTGCCATTCCCTTCTCCTTTTGTGTCTTGTCTCTTTAGATTGTAAGCCTGAGGGCAGAGAAAAGTCTAAATAACAATTTGTAAGCTGCTCTGATAGCCTTTTGACTGAAGAGCAGGGTATAAATAAATATATAAATAAAAATAAAATTATGAGACTAGCATTCCAAACAACCTTATAAGTAAACCAGATACATGTCCTTAAAAGTTTGAGCTGAGAGATCTATTCTGAAACAGCACTGCTCATTCTGGACTACTTCTAGCCACACTTTTTTAGATAATTGGCTGAAGTGTGTATCTGCTGCTGTAGATTCTGAACTTTTAAACTTTTCCTTGACTATGTACTGTAATTACTACACTTCCTTCTGCATCTGTGTTTCAGAATTCTCCCTTGTGCATCCAATGCTGTGGCTGGCTTTGCAGATCGCAATAACAGCCTCTAGGTAGATGTCCCATATGTTAGCTAATAGTTCAGCTGCTAGCAATGTGCTGTTCAAATCAATGTGCTAATGCACAAAACAACAGCCATTGCAGCCTCTCGAAACTATTTTCTTGTGTATATCTACACAAGTATTCTCGCATCTTGAACATTCTTTTTAAACACAAAAAACCTTCAGTATCCTCAACTCACAGCATGCTTGGTTGTTGTTGTTGCTGCTGTTAACCACCTTCAAGTTGATCTTGACTCATGACGACCTCATGGATGAGACATCTCCAAGACTTCCTATCATACATTATTTTTCTAAGTTCTTGCAGATTCACACCTGTGACCTCCTTAATTAAGTCCATCCATCTAGCATGTGGCCTTCCTCTCTTTCTGCTTCCATCTACCTTTCCTAACATTATTGTCTTTTCTAATAATTCATGCCTACTCATGATGTAGCCAAAGTATGATAGCCTTAGTTTACTTATCTTTGCTTCCAGGGAAATTTCAGGGTTGATCTGTTCTAGGACCCACCTATTTGTTCTTTTCGCTGTCCATGGTATCCCCAGCACTCTTCTCCAGCACCACATCCCTTTCCCCACCATCATTCCCTTCTCCTTCAGTGTCGTGTCTCTTTAGATTGTAAGCATGAAGGCAGGGAACTGTCTAATTAAATGATTGTATGTATAGTGCTGTGTAACTGTACAGCTCTATATAAATAAAGGTTAATAATAATAATAATAATAATAATAATATTCTCGAATGTTTTTTCTTTTTGTCCATTTTCTTAACTGCCCAGCTCTCACATCCATACATGGTAATGGAGAATATAATTGCTCATACAATTCTAACTTTTGTGCTTAATTGAAAAGACAGGGTAAAAGGATGCAACCTTGCCTGACTCCTTTGCCAATTGGAAACCATTTGCTTTCTCTGTGTTTTTTTCTTACAGTAACCTTCTAGGTATAGATTCCTCATCAAGACTATCAGATGTGTTGGCACTCTCGTGTCTTTAAGGGCATTCTATAGCCTTTCATAATCTATGCAGTCAAAGGCTTTGCTATATTCTTTACAGAACCATAAAAGAACTTACTTTAATGTAGACTAAAGAGTTTCTAATGACAATAACAAACATTGTTGGAGGAGACTGAATATGGACTTTACAGAAGGTTTACACCACAAAAAGGGCAGCTCTAAACATTATCACCAATAGTGAAGACTCAATGAGAGTTGATTCTTAGCTTTGGGAGGAAGGAGGGTATAAAAATCCAATGTGATGTGATGCAATATGATGCAATATGATGCAACCTGTGTCCATTTGTAGTCACTATGAAAGCTGGTGGCTTGGTGGGAATGCAAGGCATTATGTCAGAACCTGACCAGAGAGAAATTGTGTATCAAGAACTCATCTTGCACTCAAAATAATTGTTTGTCATAGACCTTCAAAAAGTTATTTTTTGCCTATAGCTTATAGAATCTGCAAATCAGCATGGCTGCCTAGAGCTGTAGTAAAATAATAATAATAATAATAATAATAATAATAATAATAATAATAATCCTCTTCCTCCTCCTCCTGGAAAAGGAATGTTTCCAAGCTGTGGTCAAGAAGGAGAGGCCAAGACAATATGAGGAACTTAATAGAATCAATCTGCTTTATCGCATTAGGGGGCAAACAGGATTTAAATAAGAATTAAACGAGAGTTAAACAGGAAATGCCCAGTTAGTCCTCTTGGAGTGGTAGTGGTGCTGCAGTTCAAGCATGGATAAGGCCAGCAATTCCCTCTACAGGCACAGTGATCCAGTTGGTAAAGTGTCTGGGCCTTTTTCTCAAGTCCAAGCCCATCATCATCATCATCATCATCCATGTGCAGCTGCAAAGGACTCATAACTACTCATGCCACTGTTTTGTCTTACTCCCTCCAAAGTTTTGAAGTGCGCAGCAGAGCCCCCTGTATAAATGCTCATAATGCTATGCAGTGCTATTCTTTAAAAGCAATGTCAACTTTCCTGTACTGATTCTATATTAGGCATTTTATGTCATTGGCACCTCGAGAGGTTTAAACAATGTTCCCAAGTTTCAGCCACTTGCTTGTATACAATTTTGTGTTTATTGAGAACAAAATGTTCCAACAACTTTATTGCATTTATGTCAGTAGTTCCCCCCCCTCCAAACAAGGAAGCAACAATTCTAAATAGTCCCACATAATGTGTTTATATGTTTTTTGACCATAGGTGTTTGGCTTCTGTGGAATATCTTGATTCTGCAATTACAAACACTCTTGTAGACATTGGGGGGGGGGGGGGATTTTTATACCCTCAAATATTTTGGGAATCTCTTTGTTAGGTTAGGAAATATGCTAGGTGAAGGAACTCAGTGAGTGAGTGAGGGTCAATATAACATATGTTTGGATGAGTATTAATATTGTTGTTGTGTTTTAAATTCTGCTTGAACAGAGAGAAAAAAGCCTATAATAATTCTGTTTTGATTTTATAGAATGTTATATGGTTTAAGTCACTTGCCATGATCTGTTTCCTTTGATTCTCAGCAAGTCCTTTCATGTATTAAAGAACTGCATACCGGCTAAGAATACATAAACCTTTATATGGAATGAGTGATATTTAATAAACATACAAGTTAGGACCACTTCTGAAACCAGGATCTTAGTTAAAGACTGATCCCAGAAACATTTTGACAAGCAATCGTAATAAATTGATGACATTTTATGCAATGTATATTTGATCAGGTAATGCTCCTTTGATTTAAGTTTTATATTGCCAGACAATTAAGAGCCCAATATTTATTTTGCAACAACAGCATGCTTAAATATTGGGGATTTGTGTCTCCTTTTTAGAACTGTGCTCAAGAGTTACATGGTACTCCAAAGTAATTCACAAAACAGTCATACCTGTATTGGGACAACCAAAATGCACAAAATATATGTTGCAATCTTTCGAATTTCCGCTGGCTTCTTCATCAGACAAAGATGTTAAAAATCATAGAAGATGAAAAAAATTAAGATGCTGTTAGTTCAAGGCTTGCATTTTGTCAAGATGTGGTTGTTCTTAGTTCAAGTGGTATTGGATGTTAAGGAAAATGCAACATGGGATATACAGTAGAAATCAAATATGTATGTGAAAGTCAAAATGACTAAGCAAAAGCAATTGAGAAGTTACACAGGTGAAAAGGATAATGTAATTTAGAAGTCCTGAGAGCCAAGGACATATGCCAAGGATAAATGACAAGATACATATTGGCAACACCTGAGAGTCAATTAAGGTACAAGACAGTATGATGAAATACTTGGGTTAGACTTAAGTATGGGATGAACATTGTGAGCCAATCAGAATGTGTAAAACACCCACAAGTGACTATAAATGATGACACTGTATACCAATGTGTTGTGGAGTATAGTAGAGAATAATTGAACTGAGCATTGTACAGAGTTATATAGCAAAGATTGTATGGTGAAGGGCATTTAGTGTATATAGTTAAATAAAGTAGATCTTTTGTACAAGTCTACTGTGTTGCCTGGAATCTCGTGAAAGAGAAGATACAATTGCTACCAGATCCAAGGAGACGTTTGAAGACATCTCTGAGAGAGGAGTGAAAAGGCTGAAAGAGTTTGTCAAGGTCTTCAGCCTAATCTCAGAAGCTCTGCATGCTTGGAAGAAGCAACAACCACAGATCAAAGCTGGTCTGTTCTGCTGCACAACAAGGTGGTGAGTTAAAGCAAGTATAAGACAAGCTGCAACTCCCATCATCCTTGACATTGGAGGCATCATTTTGTATATTGTTGTTCTTTGCTACATGGCCAGCATGGCTACCCTGGATATGTTTCATGGTGCCCCAAATATATTTTTGATATTAAACATAAAGATGTGGCTTTTTTCTCATCAAATGTTTATGTTTTGAAGTATCCTAAACCCAGATGGTCCCAGGGTTAGCAACCATTCAACAAGTATAGGTTTCCCTGTCAGCTCTAGTTGAGTGCAAGTGGCCTGTTCAGATTTCAAATCATGTGCAGAGAAATTGGAGAGATAATTTAATTGAGTTTTTCCAAGGAGAGGAGAAAATTTCCACTACCTTTTCAGAAATGGGGTTTACCTTTAGCAGTAGTAAAATGCTTGTTCTCCCCCACCCCTATCTTTTTGTTCTTTTGCACTGCTACTGCAAGTGGAACATCAGCAATGGAGTTGGCCGGTGGGTTACAATTTTGTATCCTCCACAATATCCTAGATCTAGCATATTAGGTTGAACAAATCCCAGGATTCCATAAGAAAGAACCATGGAATCATAGTGCTATGGACTGTGCAGTGAGAAAGGACCCTTTGTCTCTAATGCAGATGCTTATAATACTTCTCCTTCTATGGAAGAACTGTGGCTGATATGAAGGAAGATGTTATCCTTACTTCCAGAACATGGACTCTGACTTAGAGACTGAAGCTGTGGACCTGCTGGGACCTGCTGCTGAACCAAAGCAGGAGGAGATGTACAGTGCTAGTGTTATTAAAGATCATTTACCCCTACCTACCTTAGCTGAGTGGAGACAACAAAGGGAGGTCTTGAGGAAGTCTTAGAGGGTTTATAGGCATCAACAATTAATTGAGCAGCACCTGTATTGAGCTGCTGCTGATCAATAAACCCCAAGCCCTGCCTTCCAGGTGTTGTTGGAGATTATCTGACCTACTTGGCACCCTGTTGTATTCCTGAACTCTGTGGCTGACCTGGACTGTGTTTACTAATGTAAAGTAAGTGATGAACTGTAACTTGCTCTGTGAATGGGCTTGGTATTAACTGCTGGCTATCCACTGTCTAGCAGTCAACATTTGGCTGATTGCCCAGACTGTGTTTGGAACAGAAGACAGTATTGTGCCCAGCACTGTGGAGGAACTACAGCTCATGCTGTATCAATATTTGTGTTTTTATTTCCTGAAAGTTTTCTCCCTTTATGAAAGAGGTTTCAGCTTTTCCTCTTTCTTTATGCTTTGAGATTATCATAGCTTTGTGAGATGGTTGAAGGTGCTGTGTGTTTATATTATTTCTGTTAAACATCTTTCTAGAACTCTGAAGCATCCCTAGGTGCTTATGCTTCCTGATGTAAAAAAAGTCCTTTGGGGAAAACATTATTGCATTACATCTTCCCTTGGGCTTTAACTGAAATGTGGGAAGCCAGAGAGGCTGTAGAATGCTGAAGAGATATTACACAGTAAAAGTCAGAATGCACACACACACACACACACACACATTTCACAGGTTGCTTAAGCACAAGAATACCACATCTCACTCATGAACATTTCACTGAAATGTTTTGCTCTGAATATTTCGTTCTAAAACCATTTCCTTACCTGCATAAGCTTTCAACTAAGTGCTGCTAGCCTCACCTCAGCCTTGTTTAAGCTTTCTCCTTAACAGTTTTTGCCTAAACATTTGGAGGGCTAAATAGGTGGAGAGGGTGCCTGATTCCAGGAGCAATGTAACTGGATTTGGCTGAAAATGGTTACAGAACCCATTGCAGACCTTCACATTCAATGTATGCGTTGGAAGACTCAGGCGGTGAGTTTTGAATCTAATGGGTTAATTTGTTAAGATAGGAGAAGGCCTCTTGAGAATCTTCCCATTATTCCCATTTTGTATAAGTTTTTCAAAATACCAGCCATGATCTGAATAGATCTGCCTAGCAATGCCCTTTGAATAGAGGTTAGCTGCTCCATGTTGTACATAAATTTTTCTTTTCTAGTAAAGGTTATTAGCATTTTCAAGACTTGGTGTTTCATCTGGTCCATCACTAAACAATGAGGAGTAGAGTTCACAACAATATGAAGGTTTGTGATGTTTATTGGGCATGTGGAGACATTCAAGGAGTATGTGCAAGCCCACATATTTGCCTGCATTTGCAGGATCCAGCACTAGCTATAACAGTAATAACTGAAAGGGACCCCAGGCATGAGATAGTACATGAATTTTATTAAAGAAATATAAAAAGCACACAAACATGGGCAACTCATCCAAACAACCAGCACAGAGAACTAACTAACTAGGGGAGTGGCATGAAATAACAGACTTAGAGGCTTAGGAAAGGGAGTGCAATTATTGAGCCTGAAAGAAGAATCCACAGAAAGACAGACAGCCAAAAGATTCAAGCCATGAGGCTTGGTTGAATAGCTTGGGAGAGGGGTGGACCAGACAAAGAAACTCAGAGTGAAGCCTGAAGACGACAATCACACACACCCACACCAAATATTTAGGCACCTTCTTTCAACTAGCATAAAAATCAATTATAATTATAGAATCATAGATTATTAGGTTTGGAATGGACTGCAAGTCCAACCCTCTGTCATGCAGGAATGCATGGAACTGCATGGCTTGTGTTCATTCTTCTCCTGCTCCCCCCCCCCCCCCCATTAGCCATTTGGCAGTATCTCTGACACACTGATGTTTTTCATAGGGATGGTTTGCCATATGTTTATAGAATAAAGTTATTGAAGTGGGATTTAATTTTTATCTTTAAAGTACTCTTTAAATCTGAAATCTGGAATAAAGCTTAATTAACATGCTTTTAAAATTTGTACTGCCATGCGGCTTCTGTTCCTATGCCATTTTTGTATGGTGATACATTCTTCAAAACAGCACCTATATGAAAAAGATGCAAATTACTATGGGTTTAAAAAATACAAAAATGTCCAGTAAAAAAATGACTTAATGTGCACAGCCAAACCCTCTTTGCATAGTTCTTGCATGGTAAAATGTTATTTTGGAACCAGTCTTTTGATTTGCAGCCTGGCATATTGGTTATATCCCAGTATGGTTACAGGTAAACATTTTCTATACATTTTACCACACAGCTGTGCATGGTACACACAATAACTTTCATTATTGTGTGGTGAAATGAACAGACAACAAAATTACCTGTGGAGGGAAAACATATGTTGAGGTCAATTAGGCAGTTCACTGTATGGACTTTTTGTCTTGCTGGGAATTGTTTTAAAAATGCTTGTAATGCTTGCTACTAGAACAAAGGAAAACAAAACCTAAATTATTAATTTTGAAGCTCATAATGTTAGCCTGAAACTATATTGTAGACACAGTCTGAAATTTCCCATCATGTCAGCAGAGACACTGTAGTTGTTAAAGGCGTCTTAAGATGCAGGATGGAGATGTCATATATGCTGACATGGTATGGATTGTTTGACATTAAGTCATGGGCTGTCAGCCAGAAGGGTGCAAATACTATTGGATTTAATCTTGTTTTCATCCAGGTTGCAAGCACTATTCTTTGCCTTTTTCCTTTTTCTTTAAATGATACTTAATGATTGATTCTGATACAACTAAATTGTGCTGTGCAAAGCTGTATGTGTGTTCTTTGAGATGCAGCTATACTGAAGAAGTAATGTCTGTTCTGGTGTGAGCTTAAATGAGCATTCCCAACCAAATATTCAAAATATTTTAAAAAAATGTCTAATTTTAAAAACAAACAAACAAACAAACAAACAGAAAATACCACTATTGGAGAGAGAATCCCAGCTCTCCCTCCCAACACTTTGTGCAATTAGGCACATTTGGTTGAGTTCTGTTTGGTTTCTTATTTTTTGTGACTGCTGCTTCTGTCTTCCTGCATTATTCATACTTGGGATTGCAGTGCTCTAAGGCTTATTTAGTTTAAAGGACAGCATTGTCTTTTTATCTTGAAATGTGTATCCTACCTTTAAGTATGACTATGTTTAGGTATCATCCACTTTGATTAACCCACAGTTATGTGAGACAAAATAAGAAAAAGTCTATATGGTGGCTCTTAATCTTCCAGTCACACTCAAACAAGTGTACAATAGTATTATCAAATTGTCTCATAGATGCTGAGCAAATGGAGAGGAAAAGCTGGCTTACACAGGGTTTTCTGATTTGTGGAGAGAACCTTCTGACTGCACTGCCACTTCCCACAATGTCCCCTTTCTTCTGTAAGGACAGAGCTGACATAATGGGTCATTTGCAGATACAAGCTGTACCATGCCATTATTTTTTCTGTCCCATCCCAAACAATGGGTGCAAGCTACAGGAAAAGAGATTCCACATAAACATTAGGAGTAACTTCCTGACAGTAAGAGCTGTTCGACAGTGGAACATACTCCCTTGGTGGGTGGTGAAGTCTTTTTTGGAGGTTGTTAAACAGAGGCTGGATGGCTATCTGTCAGGGGTGCTTTGATTGTGAGTTTTGGACTGGATGGCCAAAAGACTGTGGCCTCTTCCAACTCTATAATTCTATGATATGCATGCACACAAGTCCATGAAAGCACTGCCAGCAGCCACCAATCACAACTCTTGTCCCACCCACCTGCCGGCATATTCAACTCCCCATACAACCAGCCATACAGCTGGCTGTTTGTTCACATGATTGATTGACCACCTATATGGCTCATTGGTGCCCTCAGTGACATATTGGCATGGCACAATCATGGATACTCCTCTGTACATGCCCACTTTCCCTCCTCCCTCCATGGCCCCCTGTTTTATCAGTCAGTTTGTTAATGCTATTATTACACCCAGTGAATTGCTGGAGATCTGCTGTGTTGGTTGTTTTTTTACTTCACAGGGTGTGTGATGTGTCAATGTTGCAGCTGGCCACTCATGTACATGTGCGATCAAACCATGGATTTGCAATAAAAGAAATATGGGCAGCAATGGTGTTGGTGGCTTGCCAGTTCCTGCCCCTGTCTCTGCACCAATGTGCAGTCTGCATGCCAGCGAGACTGTTTGCAACCCAGGGGTTATTTTGCTTCAGTGTTTGGACCTGGAGTGTGGTTCCTTTCTGGATTCCTCGCATTTTGGCCACATGTGTTGTTTAAGGAGGTAGGGTTCAGAATTTGCTTGTGTGGACAATACCACTTTTTAAAAAAGGACATAAAAACTATACTCTCAGCCAAGGCATTTTCTGTTATTGGTATAAAGATATATAGTATATTATTATATATACAAACAACCTAGAGATCTGAGCAATGTATTCAGCAAGACCCTATGCTTGTTGAACAACAGCCAACCCCGTAATGCTAGGTTTGACGGCAGAAAGCTTTACTCTTGCTTGTCTTGTCTGCAAGACATGTTACTCCAATTGCCTTTTTTCCTGCCAAGCAGATCAGTGATGGTATTCTGTCATCATCCAAATTTTTCAGCAACTTCATCACTGAGCCACATGTACTGCCACTGGACTATGGGAATTGTCCTTGCTTACAACTGAGTTTGGAGTTCTATTTATTCCTATTGCAAGTCTGTTTTGACATATGATTCATGTAAAACTGACCATATAAACCTGCCAAGTAATTCCCTATTTTGAACATCAGTGAACATGTCTTTTAAATCAGTCTGCAAGATTGTCAAAATGTTCAGCGGTGATGATCAAGGCTTTGTGGGACACAGCAATTTCTAAGACAAGTAAAGTCAGTAAAACTTCTAGAGTTTTTTTTTTTTTTTTTTTTTTTGCTTTTAAGATAGTCTTGTGATGAATTTTTTGGCATTCAGAAATGTCTTTCTTGGACCTTGAAGCTTAGCATTTAAAGCAATATATTTCCTGACAATATCTGCCAAACAGCTGACCAGTACTGTGCCATTATCACATCAAAGTACCATGATTTCTGCCAAAAAATTAATCCTTCAGATGTTCAAAGAGTTTACAAAGCAATATGGGCAATTTCCTGTGGGTAGAAGTTGAACCTGTGCATGCATAAGGAACCTCACACATTTCTTATCAGCATCCTTGCAAAACATAAGATATGAGATATGAGAGGCTTTGACTTGGCTGTGATGTCTTTTATGAAAGAATTGCATTCAGCCAGTCAGGAATGATATGGTGGAAAGGATGATGTCATGATGCTGTGTGGCAACTCAGGATTTGACTCAGTGATGTGATCACTGAGCATAAGCCACTAAGAGTGAAAGGAAGCAGAAATAAAAAGGAAACCGGTATGAGAACATTTCCCAAAATCATGGACAACAGAAAAGGGTAGTTTTTTGGCACTGAAAAAAGTTTGCAAAAAACTAGGATGAGTTTGGCTTATCCCCAATCCACTCATGCATCTGTTAACTATTGTGATCTTTTTCATTGTTAAATTAAATAAAAACTCTTGATAGTGTGAATGCAATGATAGCAGGGTGAAATTCTGTCTTGTTAAATCAGATTTGGTTCTGCTATCATAGCTTTAGATGCCTTTATGAATTGTACTAGGTGAACTGCACATAGATGATCCAGTTGTTGCCCCTCCCCCCTCCACAAAGTCAGGCACAAAAAGGAATATTATTTATTTATTTCATTGTATGCTGCCTTTTCTCCCAAAGTGGGATCCAAGGCACATCCCAGAAAGACTCACCAAAAAATCTAAATAATAAAAAACCCAAAAATAAAATCATAACATGAAAACATTATATATATATTTTAAAAAAGACATACAAAGTTTAAAAAGAAAGATAAAACATCTCAATTTTAAAAAAAAACCCTTCCCTGATTATTCATTAACAGTTTGCTTAAACAAAAAGATCTTTGCCTGCTGGTAAAAGGAAAGGAAAGATTTTTGCGTGCTGGTGAAAGGAAATTTAGAGAAGGGACAAATAGGAACAATAAGAGTTGGGAAAAAATAGAAAATGAGATGATGATGATGATGATGATGATGATGATGATGATCATCCCACCTCTCCCTACATATCAAGGCGGGTTACAGTGATAATAAAAATACATAATACACCTATCATACAGTGATAATAAAAATACATAGTACAACTATCATCAGCATAATAGATGGGAAAGCCTGAGATTAACCAAACTAGGGGTAACAGAAAGAAAAGTGATAACTACTGTTCACAAACCCACCCTTAGAGTGACACAAATTGTGTGTCTGGAAGAGTCCAGAGAAGTGGAAAATAGTAGCTAAATTATAACAAATAAAAAGGATGTGGGAGGCAATATTCATTTTGTGCCCACTCCTGTTGCTCTTTCTCCCACATGCACTATGCAATCTGTGTGCAACCTGTGAGCTGCAAGTGTATATGGATATATAGTGACTCTGTGTGGGATGTGCCATGTGGCCTCTGGAACACAAATTTTAATTGAATGAAAGCATCTTCCCATCTAAAAAGAAGTATGGAAAGTTATTTTGAAGCAAATGGTTTAGTCTTGTCTTATGCCTAAATATATCCCTCTCTTGAACATTAAAACCCAGGAGAACTGCAAGCTCTTACATAAACACATACTTGCTACAGAGTTGTAAGGAATCTTTTTTTTTTTTTTTTGGTCTTATATTTAGAAACTCTAGCTCTAGGGGTTCCACTTCACTGGGTGACCTAGAGCCAGCCATTGTTTCTCAATCCTACCTTGCAATTGTTCTTGTGAGGATAAAGATGGGACGAAGGAGACATGTGTATGAATTCCTGAGCTTGCTGGAGGGAAGGTGAGACAGAAATGTAACAAATAAATAAAATTTATACAAAAGTCTCATGCATGGCACAGACACTTTCCCCAATATACTACAATGTAAAATTTACAGTTTAAATGTCAGATTAAATAGCACACTTTACATAGTATAGGAGACTATGCCTGTTCTTCCTGTAATTCTCTGTTGCATGAGTGAACATGTCTCACCTTAAACTTTAGATGGAGATAAAAAAATAAAATAAAATTAGAGAACAATTAATTTGTAATGTTGCTATTCAAACCTAGATGTTTAACTTAGCAGGTACCTTCTGTCTGTAGTAAGGGAAAATGTCATTTTGTGTAGCATTTCATCTAGAGGAAACATGATTCTCTGTGGAGGTAGTGACAGTCTTGTCTGGATCAGACAGAATTTCTTTGGTAAGGTGTTTGCAGAGACTGCCTAAATTTCACTGTCACTTATACATACAGTCTGAATGATGGATTTCCTTAAAGTCCAGATCTTAGTGAATTATGTCCTTAAATATCCTGCTTATGTTACTTTGCTGCAGGGAGATTTGCCTCCAGAGTCAAACCAAGACAGGGTTGGACCACTGCTTTTCAAAAATGCCTAGCAATTAGTGACATTTACTAATTGCCCCTGTAGAATAAACATTGTGAAAAATGTAGAATGTTACACTTCCACTGTTAATCTTCTGACTCTGTTACATTTGCTCCTGGTTTATAGGCCTCAGAGGAGGATAAATGATCAAGGCATGCACTTTTATTGTTATTTGTCTGTGGAGCAATACACATACTCAGCACTAAGCACAAGTTATTTTTCATGTAGTGTAGAGCTTTAAGACTTTTCAAGGTCAGAAGGCTTCAAGAAAAAGGGCCTATGATTGTATCTGGCTCATTATCTCCAGCTTTTTTCCTTTTAACTAAAAGTGCACATTGAGATAGCCTGGGGTGAGTTTCTCCTTACCAGCTTAAGATAGCTGATAGGAAGAGCTTATATCAAAACAATTCACCTGTTAATATGTTTGTTTTTAGTGTGGTTTGTCAGTAACTTAAAAATAAGAGGTAGCCTGTATCCTTCCACTTCAGTTTCCTGATGGCTGAAGTCCTAACTGTTGCTTATGCAAACTCACACTATGTCTTCTAGGTTATCTAATCCTATACAAAGAGTTCATTTGTGCATATTATTATACAAATGTTCAACATGTCTCCTTTGAATGATGCTCAAATCCTGAATTGGCATTGCAGGTGTATTTATATATAGTATGGAATGATTTCTGATGGTATAATCCCAGGAATCTATGCCCTAATTTACATAACAAGAATACTGAGGGACTGTGCAGATTGCTGCTGGTGGAATCATGGCAGTGGAAATCTCATGCCGCAACCCTGATCCAGCCTCTGAAGGGAGCAAAAAGAAGCCACAAAAAGTGGCTCCTTTTGGCACCCTCCAAGGGGCACTATAGCTGTGGCAATGAGGCTTTATGGATTATGTGGATGCAGCGCCAGAGGTGCATCATGATGGTGCACACTGTCTGGACTGGCACGTGCCATCATGGCACCATGGGGACATAGTTAGGGCATCTAGCATCAGGATGCTGTGCCCTGACTCCACTCACAGGCTGGCACTTTCTGCTGGTTTGTATAGGGCCTTACTCGTGTTGTAGTTACTTTGTATGATTCATATTTTTAGCCACCCTCCCACCCTTCACTGCAGACCTAAAACTAGAGGCCCTAAAGAATAAACAAACTGTGCAATAGTTACACAAATTAGAGGGCAGATATTTCCAGGCTCTGACTTTCACTGAATAAAGGCTGAATTTTTTTCTGTGCATGCAGTACATGATAAACATTTTCTGAATAATAATATACATTAATATAAGAATTACACTGATTAGTATGCTTTTGCGGTTCAGCGCTGTATCTTCATTATATGTCTGTACATTCATTGCATAGTGAAGTCTTGATTCATAACTTTGGCCCCCTGGCAATTCCATTATACAAATCATCATCTCAGCTTTTGTGATAGCTCCTGCGGCAGTTACACTGAGAGTTCATTTATCAGAAAGGCTGATGGTACCTTAAAAATAATAAGATAATCAGAATTAATTTTATTTATTTATTTCAGTCAACTGATTTCATTTTCAATCAAATAATTTTAATGTGAGCTGCAATGATATGTAATGGTGGCAGTGGCTTACATGTCAGTGGAACAGTGAATTGGTTGCAGGTTTTAGACTAAAGGCAATATCCAAACTGCTGAACCCTATCACCAAAACAGGTTCAACACCTTGGATAGTTTCTTTAAAGTTCAGACTAAAATCTAAAGTGAATACATGGACATGAAATTTCCCAGCATCACTACCTCTAAATTTTCTGTCTTTCACACATGGTCCAGCTGCTATAGCTATATTCTGACTGATGAATAGTGCCAAAGCACACTAAAACCAATGTGCTTCAACTGTTAGAATGTTGGTGACGTTGTTGTTGTTAACTGCCCTCTAGTCGATCTCGACCCATGGCAACCCTGCTGATGAGACATCTCTAAGAGCCTCTGTCCTCCACTGCTCTGCTCAATTCCTGCAAACTAATACTCGTGATCTCTTGAATAGAGTCCATCCATCTTGCATGCTGCCTTCTTCTCTTTCTACTTCTCTCTACCTTTCCTAGCATTACTGTTTTTTTCCAGTGATTTATGCCTTCTCATGATGTGTCCAAAATATGACAACTTGAGTTTTGTTCTCTTGGATTCTAGGGAAGATTTCTGGCTTGATCTGTTCCAGGACCCATTTGTTGGCCTTTTTGGCTGTTCATGGAATGCTCAGCACTCGTCTCCATCACCACATTTCAAATGAGTTGATTTTTTCCTCCTATCTTCCTTAACTATCCAGCTTGCAGATCCATACATGGCAATAGGAAGACAATGGTTTGTATGATTCTAACTTTTGTGCTTAGTTGTATATCCTTGCATTTTAGGATCTTCTCCAGTTCTTTCATACATGTCCTTCCCATTCTTAACCTTTTGATTTTCTGGCTGCAGTCTCCATTTGTATTAATGTTTGATCCCGGGTATGAGAATTCTTTTACTATTTCTATTTCTTCATTGTCTAATTCAAATTTGTGTAGATACTCTGTGGTCATTATTTTTGTTTCCTTTATGTTCAACAATAGGCTTGCCTTTGCACTTTCTTCCTTGATCTTTCTTAGTAGTTGTTTCAGGTCTTTGAGGTTTTCTGCTAGTATTATGGAGTCATTTGCATATCTCAGATTGTGACATTTCTTCATCCTATTTTCACTCCTCCTCCTTCTGTGTCCAAGCTTGCTTTTCTCACAATATGTTCAGCATATTAGTTGAACAAGTAGGGTGATAAGATGCAGCCTTGTCTGACTCCTTTGCCAATGGGAATGTTATGTTCTGACAGTAGCCTCTTGTCCTGAGTACAGATTCCTCGTCAGGACTGTCAGATGTGTTGGCACTCCCATGTCTTTAAGGGCATTCCATAGTCTTTCATGATCTATGCAGTCAAAGACTTTGCTATAGTCTATAAAGCACTTGCTGATTTTCTTTCGGAACTCCCTGGTGTGTTTCATCATCCTGCGTATGTTTGCAATGTGTTCCCTAGTGCCTCTTTCTTTCCTGAATCCCACTTGGACCTCTGGGATTTCTTTCTCCATGTATAATTGGAGTCTATGTTGTAAAATTCTAAGCATAATTTTGCTTGCATGTGACATAAGTGCTATAGTTGCTGCAATCTTTTGTGTCTCCTTTTTGTGGATGGGGATGTATATTGATTGTTTCCAGTCTGTTGGCCATCGTTTTGTTTTCCATATTTGTTAACATATGTTAGTTTGACTCTGTCAATGTGGACTGGAGCAGCTCAATTGGAATATCATCTGTTTCTGGTGACTTGTTTTTCACAATTTCTCTTATTGCAGCTTCTCCCTCATTTATTAGAATTTGGGGTTCATCTTCATATGGCTCTTCGTTCTATGTGCCCTTAATTCTGTCATCTCTTTTATATAATTCTTCTGTGTATTGCATCCATCATCTTTTTATTACTTTCTGGTCTTGAATTGTGTTATTTTTATTGTCATAGAGCATCCCAGTCCTTGGTTTGAACTTTCCTTTGATTTCCCTGATGTTGTGGAATAGGTTTTTCATTCTCCCCTTTTTGTTGTTGTCTTCTATTTCTCTCACTGCTCATTGTAGTAGTTTTATCTTCATGCACTAGCTGTTGTACTGTTGCATTCATGGTTCTTAGCTTGTTCCTATCTCCTTTTTGTTTTGCTTCTCATCTTTCCTTTATTGCTTGTAACATTTTATCTGTCATCCATGGCTTCCTTGCCTTCTTTTTGCCCATTGAAAGTATCTGTCTGCATTCTTCTTTTATTATATCCTTAGCTTCAGACCAAAGCTCTTCCAGTTCTTGGTCAATTATGCTTAGTAGTGCACATCTGTTCCTTACATTGTTGATGAAATGTTGGAGATATTGTTTAGATCATATTTTGGAATGATGACTGTTTTTGTTTTCTTCTTCAGTTTTACTTTTATTTTTGATATGAGTAATTTGTGATCTGTACCACAATCAGTGCCTGGTCTTGTCTTGGCCACCAGTATGGAGCTTCACCATCTTTTGCTTCCAATGATATAATCTATTTGGTTTTTGTGTTAGCCATCTTGTGATGTCCATGTGTATCACCTTTTTTCTGGTTGGATGATAAATGTGTTAGCAATGAACTGGTGACTTAGAACAGCCAAATTTCAGTCTTAACTGTAGTATAAAATTCAGTGGGTGATCTTGAAACAGTCACTCTTGCTTTTAGCCTGGCCTACCACATACAGCTGTTGGGTGGATAAGGTGAGGAGGAGGAGGATAACCATGTATGCTTCATTGAAGTCATTTGAAGAAAAGTAGGTTATACATGTAACCAAAAAAGAGCATTGTTATTTATTATATTTATATCCACCTTTTTTTTTACTCCAAAACCTAATAAAAACCTAACTTTTATCCTGACAACTACCCTGTGTGGTAGATTAAGCATAGAGACCCAAGCTGCCCCACTGTAGTAGAAAAAGGATCTGAGTCCAGTTCTGCTGTCTAATCCATTCAATAATATGCCAATAATATATCCATTATAACAGTTATCCATATAGAAATGTACACTGACTAAGGACTAAATAAAAGGTGATGCATCTGACTCATGATGAGTCAGTAGTTCCAATTATCCTTTTTATGCAAGTCACATTGAAATAAATGAGAGTTATGCAGCACAGCCAGAGAAATTGTGCTCTAGATGTTTTAATTAATACAGGTTCCTTTAAAAATAATTGTGTACTTCAAAATGATGATTAAAATTCCAAACTCAAAACAGATTGTAGAAAAATTTCAGCAGTTGTAGCCAAGGCAATTCTTTAAAATGTTGGAGAAAGCTAAGGAACACACTATTGTTTGTCAAATGGAGACAAGCCAAAATAGCTAACATTTGTTTCTTTCAGAAATGCAGCCATCAATATCAGCACTCTCTCCCCCTGCTCTGCTTAAGCTGGGTTCCATTTCAAGTAATAAAAAAAAAGGGGGGGGGGGAAGATGGGCACTTCAAGGAGATTTCAGAAGCTGTGTCTCTTTGTAAAATGTGATAACCACAGCAATGTCAAAGAAAGGAGACAAAAAACAAAACAAAGAAAAAACATGTTGCCAAAGTAAACTTTAGGTAGCACCAAACTTCTCACCTCTCATTTGTCCATAGCTCAATTCACACAGAAGGCAGTTTCAAGCATTTATTAAACACAAAAGGTATCTCTTCACCTTCTGCATCACCAATTGTCCTTTGTTCCTGGACTTTTTCTTTTTCCTGGACTTGGTTTCAAATCTGTGGAAGAAAGCAAAGGAAACAAAGTTGAATGGATCTGATTTATTTGTTCAAAACTCTCTCCTTCAATCTCTCTCTCTTCCCCAATGTACTTTACAAACTATCCCTAAAGACCAGGGATAGTTTGGGGATTCTGTTAGTATACTGGCCAAGCCGTTGCCTAACAGACTCCCCGACCGAGCTGACTCAACTGGTCTCTGAGTTGCTGTTGGAGTCGCCCAGGCTTTTGGTCCTGGGAGACTTCAACATTCCTCTCGAGACCAGCCCTTCTGATCTACCTGGAGCAGCTCAGGAGTTCATGGAATCCATGACAGGCATGAACCTATCCCAATTGGTCAACGGGCCCACCCATTATGCGGGTCACACACACGATGGGATCTTTAGTACGGAACAGGAATATCCATGGGCAGAGGTAACCAAAACCTCCACATTGTCATGAACAGACCATTCTCTGATAAAGATGGAACTTAGAGCTGCATCTCACCCCTCCGGGGGTGGCGGACTCATTAGAATGGTCCACCCTCGAAGGCTTATGGAACCAATTGGTTTCCAGAAGGCCCTAGAGGGTTTAATGGTTGGGAACGCTGGCGACCCTGTCAAAGCCTTGGTGAACACCTGGAACACCAATCTTCCCAAGGCTCTTGACATCATTGCCCCAGAGCGTCCTTTCCAACCAGCTTCGAACCGCAAACCCTGGTTCACAGAGGAACTCAGGGAAATGAAGCGGGTTGGACAACAACTAGAGTACAAGTGGTGAAAGACTCAGTCCTCATCCGACAGAACTCGTCATAGGCAGCATCTTCGCGCGTATCGGGAGGCACTGCATGCAGCGTGGAATTTTTTCTACTCTGCACACATTGCGTCTGCAGAGTCTCATTCAGCAGAGCTGTTTAAGATAGTTGGGGAGTTAATGCAGGTTCCCCCTGCGTTCAACCCCCTCCTCGACCCGGTGACAGCCTGCTGCGATGCATTTAACAACCACTTTGCAGACAAAATCTCTCGGATAAGGGCTGACTTGGACGCCAATATTTCTCCAGTATCCATAAATGAGGTGACCAGCAAATCCACTACTGTAATTTTGTTGGATGAGTTTCAATCTATAAGTACTGATGACGTGGACAAGCTCCTTGGAAGCGTGAGGAAGATGACCTGCTCTCTCGATCCATGTCCACCATGGCTGGTCATCCAGGGAGGGGATACATTGAAGACATTCCTTAGGGATGTAGTCAATGCGTATCTCAGGGAGGGTATTATTCCATCCTTTCTGAAGGAGGCAGCTGTAAAGCCTCTCCTGAAGAAACCTTCCCTTGATCCCCTGGACAGAAATAACTACAGACCAGTTTCCTTGCTGCCGTTTCTAAGCAAGGTGATCGAGAGAGCAGTTGCCGCACAACTCCAAGCTGTCTTGGATGAAACCGACTTTCTTGATCCATTTCAAACTGGCTTCCGAGCAGGATATGTAGTTGAGACTGCCATGGTTGCTCTGACAGATGACCTCTGCTTGAGTATCGACAGGGGTAGTGTGACCCTGCTGGTGCTCCTGGATCTCTCAGCTGCCTTTGACACTATAGATCATGCCATCCTCTTGAGCCAACTGAGAGAGATGGGTATTGGAGGCACTGCTCTCCAGTGGTTCCGTTCCTTTCTCTCTGGCAGGTCCCAAAGGGTGAGGCTTGGGGACAGCTCCTCCTCTAAAATTGAGCTAAATTATGGTGTCCCTCAGGGCACCATCCTGTCCCTGATGCTATTTAATATTTATATGAAGCCGCTGGGTGAGATCATCTGGAGGCATGGAGCTCAGTGCCATCAGTACGCTGATGACACTCAGATATACTTCTCCATGACCAGTTCATCTGCGCAGACCTCAGATGGCATCTGTCCTCTCAATGACTGTCTTGCAGCGGTAATGGATTGGATGAGGGAAAATAGATTGAGGCTAAATCCTGACAAAATGGAGGTACTAACAGTCACAGGCCCAAAACCAGGCCTGGGAATACACCTTCCAGTTCTGGATGGAGTCACACCCTCCTCTCAGGACTCTGTTCACAGTCTGGGGGTACTTTTAGACTCATCGCTTCACATGATGCGTCAGGTGAATGCAGTGGTCAGAAGTGCCTGTTATCAACTTCGGTTGATCTGCCAGCTGCGCCCTTTCCTGGAGATGAAGGACCTGGAGGCTGTGGTACATGAGCTGGTCACCTCACATCTGGATTACTGTAACATACTCTACATGGGGCTATCTATGTGCCTAACCCAGAAACTTCAACTGGTTCAAAACATGGCAGCCAGGCTAGTCACTGGAACATTGAGGAGAGAGCATATAATCACCAGTGCTTAAATCTCTCCACTGGCTGCCGATCAGTTTCCAGGCACAGTACAAGGTGCTGACTTTGACTTTTAAAGCCCTACATGGCTTGGGTCCAACTTATCTTAGAGACCACCTCCTCCCATATGAGCCCCTGCGTACACTTCAGTCCTCTGGGAGGAATCTGCTTCAGCCTATAAAAATTAGATTGCCCCAGACCTCCCAGAGAGCCTTTTCTGCTATTACTCCCAGGATGTGGAATGACCTGCCAGATGAGATGCATCTTATTACAACCTTGGAAGGCTTTTAAAAAGCGACCAAGATGCATCTCTTCCGGCAGGCCTTCGCAGACAATAAGTAATTTCCCACCGTCCGATGACACTCCCCCTGTCCCCATCCAGTCGCCTAAAAGGGACTTGAAGGATTATGCATTTTTAATCTTGATTGTTTTAATTATGATTAGTTTAATACTGTTTTAAGGTGAGGGAGGTGGGAATGTTGGAGGATTTTAACTGTATATGTTTTTAACATGTTGTACCCTGTCCCGATTGCTTGTTCAGAGGGGCGGGTAAGAAATAACTATTATTATTACTTCTTTTTTACTGACTGTATGTATGTTTTTATGAATTGTTGGAATCCCGCCTCGATCCAGTGGGAGAGGCGGGAAATACAAATAAATTATTATTATTATTATTATTATTATTATTATTATTATTTTAAAAAAGAAGGCATACCAATGTGCATACAAATGGCTCCATCATATGCAAATTAATTTGTGAGTGAACTAGAGGGAATAATTCACAGGGAATCTTATTATAAACCATTTGTACTGGTATGCTGGAGATACTTTGATGGTATCTTCATGATATATTCCAGTGGTAGAGAAAAGTTGGAACCTTTTGCCCAGTACATCAACTCTGTTTATCCTACTGTTAAATTCACCTACAGCAAATTCACCCTGAAGGTTCACTAATCTTTATCCTGCATGTCTTCCCAACCACCAGACATAAAAAGGTTGTTACAGATCTGTTTTAGAAACTAACTTACGGTCATATGTATTTGAATTGGAACTCCTGTTATGTCTATGTACTCAACAAATCAGGAATTAGATCTAAAATAGACACATGGACAGATGTAAAATATAAATGGTATAACAGTTCATGACAAAAGTTGAAAATTCATCTTTCTATGTGTGTTCTACTTTATTTTCTAGTTAAGACCTGATACTGAATGTTAGCTAGGCTGAAAACAAAATATGTTTGAAGTAACATTTGGATCTGATCCTAACCAACAGGGAAGACCTAGTTGATAGGGTGCAAGTGGTGGGATCTTTAGGTGGGAGTGACCATGTTCTCCTGGAGTTTGTTATACAATGGAAAGGAGAAGCCAGGCATAGTCAGACACGAATTCTAGACTTTAGGAGAGCTGATTTCAATAAACTTAGAGAAATATTAGAGGTGATCCCATGGTCAGGTACACTAAAAGAGAAGGGAGTTCAAGACGGATGGGAGTTCCTCAAAAGGGAAATACTGAAGGCACAATTTCAAACCGTTCCAATGAGGAAGAAAAATGGGAGATGTCTCAAGAAACCAGGATGGATGACTAAGGAACTTTCAGCTGAGCTAAGTTTTAAATGGAACATGAATAAGAAATTGAAAAATGGGGAAAGCACCAAAGAGTAATTCAAACAAATAGCCAATACATGAAGGGATAAAGTCAGAAAAGCTAAAGCACAGAATAAACTCAGGCTGGCTAGAGAGGTTAAGAACAATAAAAAGGGCTTTTTTGGGTATGTCCGCGGTAAAAGGAAGAAGAAGGAAATGGTTGGGCCACTGTGTGCAGAAGATGGCAAAATGCTAACAGGGGACAGAGAAAAGGTGGAATTACTCAACACCTTCTTTTCTTCAGTCTTCTCAGAAAAGGCAAAGGGTGCTCAACCTAAGGATAATGGAGCAGAAGACAGAATAGGGGAACAGCACAGAATAAGTAAAGAGATAGTACAGGAATACCTGGTTAATCTAAATGAATACAAGTCTCCAGGACCAGATGAACTACATCCAAGGGTACTAAAAGAACTGGCAAATGTAATATCGGAACCATTGGCAATAATCTTTGAGAAATCTTGGAGAACAGGAGAAGTCCCAGCAGACTGGAGGAAGGCAAATGTCCCCCTCTTCAAAAATGGGAAAAAAGAGGATCCCAACAAATATTGTCCAGTTAGTCTGACATCAATTCCAGGAAAGATTCTGGAACAGATTATTAAACAGAGAGTCTGTGGATATCTAGAAGATAATTCTATCATCACAAAAAGCCAACATGGGTTTCAGAGAAACAAGTCATGCCAAACAAACCTGATCTCTTTTTTTGATAAAATCACCAGCTTGGTAGATGAAGGGAATGCTGTGGATGTAATATATCTTGATTTCAGTAAGGCCTTTGACAAGGTTCCCCACATTCTTGCAAACAAGGTTGCAAAATGTAGACTAGACAAGGTAACAGTTTCATGGATATGTAACTGGTTGACTGACCGAACCCAAAGGGTGCTCAACAATGTTTCCTTTTCATCCTGGAAAGAAGTGACAAGTGGGGTCCCACAGGGTTCTGTCCTGGGCCCAGTGCTATTCAACATCTTTATTAATGACTTGGATGACAGTATCGAGAGCCTAGTCATCAAATTTGCAGATGACACCAAATTGGGAGGAGTAGCTAATACTCCAGAGGACAGGATCAAAATTCAAAATGACCTGAATAGACTAGAAAGCTGGGCCAGAGCTAACAAAATGAAATTCAACACAGACAAATGTAAGGTTCTGCACTTAGGGAGGAAAAATGAAATGCAGAGATATAGGATGGGGGATACCTGGCTGAATAAGACAACATGTGAAAAGGATCTAGGAGTCCAAGTAGACCACAAGTTGTACATGAATCAACAGTGCGATGCAACAGCTAAAAAGGCCAATGCAATTTTAGGCTGCATCAATAGAAATATAGTGTCTAGATCAAGGGAAGTAATAGTGCCACTCTATTCTGCCCCACCTGGAATACTGTGTCCAGTTCTGGGCACCACAATTCAAAAAGGATGTGGAGAAACTGGAGCATGTCCAAAGCAGGGCAACTAAGATGGTGAAGGGTCTGGTAGTCATGCCCTACGAGGAACGACTTAGGGAGCTGGGAATGTTTAGCCTAGAGAAGAGAAGGTTAAGAGGTGATATGATAGCCCTGTTTAAATACTTGAAGGGATGTCACATTGAGGAGGGAGCAAGCTTGTTTTCTGCTGCTCTAGAGAACAGGACCTGGAACAATGGATGCAAACTCCAGGAAAAGAGATTCCACCTCAGCATTAGGAGGAACTTCCTGACAGTAAGGGCTGTTCGACAGTGGAACACACTCCCTCGGAGTGTGGTGGAGTCTCCTTCCTTAGGGGTCTTTAAGCAGAGGCTGGATGGCCATCTGTTGGGTATGCTTTCATGGAGAGTTCCTGAATGGCAGGGGGTTGGATTGGATGGCCCTGTGGTCTCTTCCAGCTCTGTGATTCTATGATTCTATGATTCTGTGATTCTATGAACAAGAGCCCAGGGGCATAAGGAAAGGGAAGGGTTCAGCTCCTTTCACTTGCATTGACTCTGGTGTGTGTGTCCTAAGTTTTTCTAAACCTAGTGCTTTGACTAGGGGAATTTTAGTCCATCAATTCAAGGCTGAATTTTATTCTCAACTTTCAGTAGGACATTCCTTCCTACATGCCTAGAATAGCTGTTCACTGTAGGGCACAAATAGAGAATCACCGATCACAACTCCACTATAGGCACTACTAAAAAATTCTTCCATTTGGTACTGCTCCACATGGAAAACCGTAACATCTGGAATCTTCTTGCTTTGAGAGGCCATGGAAATATCTGCAATTTCCCATGATAGAATTTGATGCATAAGTTGGGCAGATGCACATGGTAAGCACCTGCTAGATATTACTGCTTGATGAAATCAAGGAGATGTTCTTCTTGATGGCAGTAACATTTAAACCATGCCTGATTACCAAGTTTACACCCTACCTTCAGGGAGAACTACAGGCAGTTGTAAACAGTTTACTGGGTTTCAGTCCAAAATGTATTCTGTTTCACACTACTATGACGTTTGTGCCATTAGGCTTGTATAAACTAATTAGAGTTAGACTTTTAACACTGTGTGATCCTGTTTTAAGGTTGGTGTACTGTCTTTTAATTCATTTTAAATATGTTTACATTGTTTACATTGTTTAATTGTTTTTAACTCTTATATTTATACTTTTATTAATACTTTTGTATTAACTGGTATTGAATAATAATAATAATAATAATAATAATAATAATAATAATATTTATTTATATCCCGCTCTTCAGCCCTAAAGGCTGTCAGAGCGGCTTACAATTATTATTTTAATTAGACAGTTCCCTACCCTCAGGCTTACAATCTAAAAAGGCATGACACAAAAGGCGAAGGGAATGGTGGTGGGGAAGGGGATCAGGTCCAGCAGTTCTTCTCTCCCTCTGAGGCCTGGACCAAGGCAGATGGCATGGAAGGAGGGCTCTGCTTTTTAATCTAGGACAGGCCCAATGATGTTGCTTGGCCTCTCCTTTCACTCCCTCCTAGGCCAGATGGTGTTGTCATGGAGGGAGGGCTCTTCAACTTGAGGCCAGTCAGCCTTTATTGGGAGAAAGATTGGATACAAATTAAAATAATAATAATAATAATAATAATAATAATAAAAATAAAAAAAAAAAGTTGTGTGCCTCCAAGTCATTTCTGACTTATGGCAACCCTAAGGTGATCTTTTCATTGGGTTTTCTTGGCAAATTTCTTCAGAGGGGGTTTACCATTGCCATTGTCTGAGGCTGAGAATGTGACTTGCCCAAATTAATTTTTTTAATTAATTTTTATTTGCGTTAAAATACAGAAATATAGTGGGGTTTTGTGCTTGAGCGGGGAATTGAACCGTGATTTCTAGAGTCCTATTCCAATGCTTAAACCACTACACCACACTGGTTCACTGTCAATAATAATATACTGTTAAGCAGTTCATCCCATTTCCTGAAAATTACAGCCATAAGATACTGTAGAAGTCACTGCATCATCTCTCTGATATGATATACATTTTAACCTCTTTTTCTTCCTTCCTAGATATCCTTCCAGTCACCTAATTGGTATTCTGTTCCCTTAGCTTCCTTCAATTTGTCTTCATTTTTCTGATATTGATATGCTCATAAGGGAATAGAGTTTGTTAGAGTTCAATGGGAAGAGGCTATCTGCTACCTATTTTCATGATGGGATGCCTTTCCTTCTGTGGCCTAAAATTGCATTGACCTTTGCAGAGCACTGCAGAGTCAGAGATGATTTTGTCTTCCACTATCAGCTGTAAATGTCTCTTAGTATTAACACTGAATATCTGTGCACCAGGGTCTTGTTTTGTTAACCTGCTTTCCAGATTGAGTTTCTTTTCTTCAAATCTGAATTCATTTCACTATACAACTGTAATACCTGCTATACTTTTAAGGATGCTGTTCTAATGTCCACATAGGCTTGCTATACACATACATTATCTGGTAGCACAGATATGTACTAAAAAAGACTTTTAAACATTAATTGAGGAATTCTGGAATAGCTTCAGTAATGAAAGAGAGGAATCTGTGATGATCACAAAGGACATCATAGAACACTTGTCCAAACATCCTTTGTGTGTAACAATAATTAGCAATCATGGGACAATGTTTCAGTGGTCATAGGAAATATCATATCTCCTCCCTCAGAGAGGCAGAATGCTCTGGCCTTTATCCTCAAGGACAGATCTATGTGGCTTGCAAAAGTTTAACAATGTATGCCCTTTAGATAGTTAAAGGACACAGGCTTTATTGTTTCATAGTTCATCCCCTGTCAAGGGCCACAGGCCAACTGTTATAGCCTTCCCAGACACACAATAGAAAACCTGAGGTTAATTATTTATACCCAAATTTGGGACATTCTAACAAACCTGGCATGGTTCAAGGATTGAATCAGCTGCAAACATAACAGACTCTTTTCCTTACTCCTCTGTCATCTGAATTGTGATGTCAGACAAGGAAAAAAGAATGAGGATCTGGAGCACACCATGCTGGTGCCTTCAACCATACACAAGCCTCCGACCGTCTGCAAACTACCAGACTCCCAGCTTGAATCACACTCCATTCCTTACCACAGGAGAAACATTTCACCAGCTTTGGGAGTGGATATACAGTACCTGGTGCTATGATCTCAAAGCACATTGCCTTCAGTGACAGGCAAATATCAGAAGTAATGCCCCTTTCCAAATAGATCAGATAATAAAGACTGAACTACTTAAGCCAAGTGTAGACAAGGTATGCATACCTCCTTTAAAGTACATGCAAAACCCAACCAAAATGTTTGTTTTGTCTTTGTATGCTTTTAAATCATTTTCAACTTATGGCAACCCTAGGGTGTCCCTGTTGTGAAGTTTTCTGCCTTGAGTGTGTGTGATTTGCCCAAAATCACTCTGTGGGTTTCCATAGCCTAACGGGGGATCAAAACCTGATCTCCAGTCATACTCCAACATTCAAATCACTATACCATGCTGGATGTCATAGCTAGTCTCAGAATGTCATTCAAACACAGAAGTGATACTTGGCTTTAGTCACTTATACCTATATTTGCTTAATTTTACTTATAACAAAATAGATATAAAGAAAAAAGAGCATAGTTTGCTTTTAGACCATGCATATATATTTCAAAGCATTCTCCCTTCTCTTTCAGTTTGAAATTTGCCATCTGTAATGATATGTTCATCTGCAGTTTTTATAAATACTTTTATTAAAATAATTTGAAAAATTAAATAAAATCTTCTGTCCAATTAATCACAGAATTCCACTGTCCACAAGGGTTTAAACTGATTATCTACATTACTAAATGTGGCAGTCTTAATGAAAATCCATTTCATAGCACCTTGTTTCAGATTATTCCCCAGTCTTTTCTTCTAGAGGCTCCCTTCTCACAATCAACCCATTGTTGCCTTGTTTTATATCAGGATCTGGTATCCAAATTATTATTCTTATTATTCTGATTCTTATTTTATTTTCTTATATCACGCCTTTCTCCCAGTATAGGGATTCAAGGTGGCAAACAACAAGTATAAAACAGTACAATTTATTGTACAAGAATATTAAAATATATAAATATAAAATTTAAAAAAATAAACTATTTTAAGAGTTAAAACTGTTACAAATTAAAATATAACATGTTAAAATATAAACCATTAAAATTTATATTGCACAACATAAAAAACCCAGTCCTTATTGGTTTGTAAAGACCTGGCATGAAAATGTCTTACAGTAACCTGGCTGGGGGACGATAGTAGTGTGATGTGGGCTCAAGCTCTCCCAGCTGGGTATGCCATTAGTGAGCAGGTAAGGGGAAGTGGGAGAGGGGGTGGAGTGGCCATAGTCCATAAGAATAACCTTACCCTGATCAGGATACTTCTCTGACACTTAAACCACATTAAGTCTATGTACCTTCACCTGAAGGCAAGGGATATTCTAGGGATTCTGTTGGTATATCAACCACTCTGTTGTTTAACAGACTCCCTAGCCGTGCTGACTTAGCTGGTCTTGGAGCAGGTGTTGGAAACTCCCAGGCTTCTTGTTCTGGGTGATTTAAAAATCCTCCTTGAGTCCTGTTCTTCAGATCTTATAGGTGCAGCTCGGGAGTTCATGTGGGCCATGACAAACATGGACCTACCCCAGATTTTCTCCGGGCCCATGCATTGCACCGGTCATACCCTTGATGCGGTTTTCTGCTTGGAACAGGAATATCTGTGGGCAGAAGTAATTCATACTTCCCCTCTGTCATGGATGGATCATTTCCTGGTTAAGGTTTGACTGAAGGCCACTATTCCTACCCATCCTGGGGTGGTGGACCTATTAGAATGGTCTGCCCTTAAAGGCTGATGGAACACAAAAGGTTCCAGGAAGCCTTAGGAGGTGCTATGGCTGTTAACATAGGTGATTCTGTTGAAGCCTTGGTGTCCCCCTGGAACAACGATCTCACAAAGGCTATCAACACAATTGCTCCCAAGCGTCCTTTTCAGCCCACTTCAAATAGAAACCCTTGGTATACTGAAGATCTTAGAAGGATGAAGCGGGCTGTACAATGATTAGAGTGCTGCTGGCAAAAGACTCAATGCTTATCCGACAAGACATGTCATAAGACTTCACTTAAAGCCTGTCGAATGGCAATAAATGCAGCAAAGAAGTCTTTCTTCTCTGCGTCTATTGCATCTGCAAAGTATCGTCTGCCAGAGCTTTTCAAGGTGGCTAAGAATTTAACTCAAACTCCTTCCACCCTGAATCCATTATTACAGCCTATGGAAGCCTGCTGTGACTCTTTTAATGACTATTTTGCAGATAAAGTCTCTTGGATAAGGACCGACTTAGACACCAGCTTTAATACAGAAACTATAAGAGAGATGGCCAGTGATACCGTAGGACATTTTATTATTTATTTATTTATTTATTTATTTGCTGCTGGAAGGACAGCAGGGATGATGCCATCCTGGCCTCATTAGGGAGGGAGTTCCAAAACTTGGGAGCAGCCAAGAAAATCCCTGTCTCTTGTTCTCATCAAACATGCCTGAGAGGGTGGTAGGACAGAGAGAAGGGCCTCTCCCGATGATCTCAATACTCTGGGGGGAAGGGGGAAGAATCATACAGGAGATATAGTCCTTCAAATAGCCTGGACCCAAGCCCATATATTATTGGACTGCAACTTCCAGCTTCTAGACAGCATAGTCAATGGTGAAGAATGTTGGAAGTTACAATCCAACACCATCTGGAAGGCTGCACAATTTTACACCCTTGAACATAGATTCTTCAGTATTAATTAATTACTCATTTGTTTAAAATTCAAGGCAATGCTTATTCCTACCTCTGCTATGGTACAATTTCTAAAGGCCATGGTATGCTTATTTTCAGCTCTCAGAATAATTACTTCTCTGGGCAAAAACAGCCAGATTCCCATCTAGCATGTACCCTATCATAATGGCTGATGTTAAGAGGAAGCTGTAGCCCCAAAACCAACTTTTTTCAAGTTCAGCTTCTTTGACAGTGCACCCAGGCACCCATAACATAACTAGATAGAAATTTGCATAAGCTTCAGCATTACCTGGATGCCAACAAATGCCACTCTTGAGGCCATCTCTTGGAATATACAGGCTTATGGATGCTGCTGTCTTTTTATGAGGTGATTAATTGATACCACTGGCTTTGCTTTCCTCTGTGCATTTGGGACTAGGAGCCATCCACTAGTCTCTCTTACATGATTTGTGTATGAATATGAATCCTTCAATGGCAAAGTGCAGGCTATGTATGATTTACTGCAAGCTTATATATAAGAATAGTCTCCAAGACTGCAGGGGCTGCATTTTGATTTCAATGATGAGGGGTTTTTTTTCTTTTTTGGGTGGAGCCCTGAATCTATTTATGTACAAATCTTTGAAGAACCTGTCTGAAATAATAATAATAAAAAAAAATTACCAGAAGAAGGTGAGTGGATGGGTCTCTGAATTCCAGATACCTCTGCACTTAAGATTTCAGTAACATCTACTAATAACGTTTAAAAATAGGATTCTTGGAAATTCTTGGAAACTGTGAAGTCTATGGCTTTGTGCTTTTCACTGAATGGTCAACTGTAATTATGTAGCTTCAAAATTTAGCAGGTCAGTCCAGACTATGGACTTACACATACATATCTGGATTTACATAGGCACAATTGTACTGGTGGCTGAGACAGAGTTGGTACTGGTTTGGAAATGTTTAATACAATTTTTCCTCTTATTTTGCAGACTGTTTAAGGTATTCCACATAAGCCATATCTTATAGCTTAACAAGGGAGGCATTTCCTCTCAAATCCCTGATCCATATGCAGATTTAAAAACTGTGTAAATCCTACCCACACACTGCATCACACAAGCTTGTCAATGCCTTCAATGACTTTTGAGCCTCTTCACCCACTCACAAACCAGGAAGGTGAAAGTTTTATATAATAAGATCAGGCAGGACTGGAAAGTGAATAGAAGTATTAGTGAGATTTTCTTGAATTTTCAAGTTGTGGGAAAAATGAGTTTTTCACTGGGTATTCTTTTTCTGACATTTAAAATTTCAGTTATGGAAAAGAGTTGGAATCAGATAACACAGAAGAAGAAAATAAAATGGCAAAAAATACCCATATATTTGTATGTAATACTTGCCTAAAGCAACGTTTTTGTTGGGAGGGGATGAGAGGTCCATGTGATAAGCTTCTATGTTGCAACTCTTTTTTCATCCACGGAAGTCTCTCCCCTGCTTTTTCCAGGATCTGACCTGGAAGCATAGATTCTGAATCTTGCCTGATCAAGTCTTTATATCAAAGTAGAAAAATGAAGAGACTCTTGTCTTTTACTCTTCTTTCTGGTTTGCTTTTAAGCAAAGTTAGCTATAACTGTTCTTGAAACATCCATTATTGATCACTTTATTTTACTGGATTGTGCATATATGTTGAAACAGATATTTGCTAAAAATCTCATTTTGCCACTTCTACATACCAGAAATAATAAATACTATAGGTTGCTATTTTTCTAGTTCATACTCTGCCTGTATTACAAGAAAGGAAGAAATCAATTCCTGTGTAATTCTGTGCTAAATCACATGCTTCCAACAGCTTATCAGCATTCATTCCTCTACTTACCCAATGTGTGTTAATTACCTTTCATTTCTGAAATAATTGATATGGTGATACTCTTAAAGATAATGACTTCCTGATTTCATTCCCAGGAAATACTCCATAATCAATTGCCTCCTCTAATCATAGCAACTGCCCTGCTGCCTGTGACATCCTATAGATAAGGTTTGGAAAGAGAATATATGACTTAGATACAATGCCACTCAAGGAATCCTAAACCGCTCCTGCCAGTAAGTTATAGCAGGAAGACTCTAGGTTGTATTCCCACTGTGCCATGAACTTGGGCAAGCCACTTTCTTTCAGGCTGATCTATCTCACAAGATATTTATGAGGATAAAGCCTGGAGTGTGGGAAGCCAAGTATGTTGGCTTGAATTCACTGGATGAGAGGCTAGATAAAAATATAAGTAATAAATAAATAATGTTTTATAAAGGAGTTTATAGTATTTGACTGTGATAGTATTTAACTATGATAGTATTTAACTAACATTGCTTGATTTGAAAGCACCAAAGCTTTCAGCACCAAGGCCTTTCAGAAGGTGAGAAGTCAGACCTGGGTCTATGTAAGTTGCTCCACATTCAGTAAGCTGAAAGAACACAGGCTTTGTCCCAAGAGACAAAATAAGAAAAGAGGTGGAAAGGGAATCATCCAGCTAGGCCAGCACATTGATGAATGTAATGAGGACAGAGGTGGAGTTTACCACCATGTATATGGAGTTTACCACTATGTATCAAATGTGTGTAATTGGTCATATTGGCTGGTCAATTCTGGGAACTCTAGTCCAAAAAAGTAACTTTCTGAAACTATGAGTCCTGTAGCTAGGGCTAGTGTCTGCCCATGCTTGACAAACCCAACTTAACTTATGTGCCAGACACCCTCAGTGATATTGGTTGTGTTAAGTCTTTTTGACCCTTTCTCAAATTTCTTAATGTACTGAGTAATTTGGCTGCATGCAGCTCCAAAATTCTGATGAGCATAGAAAAATAATGACAGAAAACAGATGAGGGGGAAAAAGGAAAAGAAAGTCACATGGGGTTTATGGGTTGCAATAGCTCAGAAGGAATAAATTCTATAATAAAGTGGATTTGGATTTGATGTCATGAACTGGAGAAGGGGGAAGTTTAATAAAGACTGAATGATTCTATGGAAGGCACCCTCCTTGAATGGAAAAAAATTGTAATGCGTAAAGCACAATACCAAGGAGTTAATGTAATCATCATCAATTAAATTAGCATATGACCTATAGAGATGGATAACAAAGTAGTTAAGCTAATTTATCTCCAGCCATTTACAAAATTATATACATGGCTATTCTCCAAGTATATGGAAGAAGGTAAAAAAATATATAAGTGGCAAATACCAAACATTAATATAGCACTTGTAGAGAATGAACTGGTGGGTGACTTAGCCTATTAGCAGAAATCTACTACAGTGGGTACTTTCATAACTTTTGCTAAGGGTGAGTGAGAGCTTTCATCTTCTGATTAAGTGGTGTAGTATCAGTGGATTAATTAGGAGGCCATTGTGGTAATATTAATTATATTAATATTATTTCTACCTACTTAAGTATGTAGGCACCTTTCAAAGGGTGTGTGTGTGTGTTAGGCCCAGGTTTTGTAGGGCTGTTCTTTGTTTCCTGAGAGTGTATTATTGTAAATTCCCTCTTTCAAAAGACTTACCCCAAAGTCAAGTTGAAACAGACACTTTGAGACACCAGATCTGGATTTAAACTACTTTTACTAAGGCATATAAGACAAGCAAATAATCTAAATACTATGCATATAAGGCAAGGAAGTAAGTATCAAGAGAGATCTCTTTCATACACACACATAAACACGCAGACATACATACATACATACAGACAGAGCCTCACACACACGGTCCCTTTGCCGAACGAGTGGCCAGTTCGTCCTCAAAGGGTTGGATGAAACCCGCAGGAATCACCAAAGAGAGCCTGGAAATCCTCCTGTTTTATACTTTCTTCTTCTCATCTCTTGAGCAAGACATGTTATTGTTCCATGTTCCATGTTATTGGAACACAGTGAATGGTGTTCTAATGCTGACATGAGTTAGTGAGGAAGATGTTCATGTTGTCAGTTGTGAGACCTCGGCTGATGTCACAGCGATTGCCATAGTCCTTGCAGCTCAGGGTACATTCCATTTGTGCAAATTCTTCTTGTTTTGTAGAAACTCTTTTCCCTGGCCAAGTCAAAACTTCTTGATTCTTAGTCTCCAAATCCTTCCTTCAGCAATGTAACACGTGCAGCCATTTCCTTTGGTTCAGGACGATATTTTCAACTGAAACCCACTCACCCGGAACCCACTCGTCCATTACATGTGCATAAAACTATCAGTGGTAGCAGAACAACTCTACTTATAAAAGCAAACCACCTTCAAGACAGCTTCATGTAATACATCACAGGATTTTATTCCTGGCAGAACTTTATGAAGTCATTTTATAAAACCTTAGTTCCAGTAAATCTAAATCATATTTGATTTAGATCTGTCTGCTTGTCTGCCAACATTTTCAGGGTGCTCCACACCTCAGTTTGGATTTTAGTTGACCACTTATCCAAGGAAATGCTTAGAGCATTTTTTTTCTTTTTAAAAAAAGCCTTTAGTTGTTAGTTTTTTATGAAGCTTTTGGGCTATGTGGCCATGCTCTGGAAGAGTTCCTTTCCGACGTTTCGCCAGCATCTGTGGCTGGCATCTTCAGAGAATGATAGCCTGGAAAAGGATGGAGATATATATCCTGTGTGACCCTGGGAAGGAAGGAGTAATTTGCAAATGTCTTGTTCTGTTGCTAATGGCAGTCCTCGGGGTGGGAGGATATGCAAACAAGGATTAATATCTGCTAACTGGTGCTCATTGTCTGTTGGGAATCCCCTGGCTTTAGTTGTTACCTATCCCTTGTAGTCACTGATGCAAGCAGCAGCCAATTCTTCTGTATATGTATGTGTATGTGAACATTTTTACATTGCTACAGCATATAATCATCTTTTCATTTGATGCTAGATTCTGTCCAGATGTCTAGAATATTTGCAATTTCAGCTTCAGGATTCTATGGAATTACCTTCTTTGAACTCTTTCACTCATTCACTCTTTCTCTCTCTCTGTGTGTGTGTGTGTATGTGCATGTGGAGAAAGATAGTGACTCTCTATATAATTTGAACAGGTTGTTGAAACTGAAAGATGGATGAAGGTATTCCATCTTGGTTCTGAAAAACACATTTTTCCTAGCCTTTTGAGGGAATTTGTGGAAAAATATTATGGTTTTCACAAAATTCTCTAGAGCAGATAAACCTGGCACATAACAAATATTTTTGTACCAGTTCCCCACTGTCCCTCACCTTCCTTGCAGCTGTTTACCTTTCTGCCTTTTTTGTGAGTGATACCCCTTTCCCCAAAATTTGCCTTCTAGGAGGAGGAGGAGGAAGTGGAAGAGCTGGAGTTACAATGAATATTGGGAAGAGATGCTCTTCAGGCCTTCATTAAGCCTGAAATCTATCACAACAGAAAAATGTCCAGCACAGTTATGCCAGGGAATCGTGATACCTTATTTATATCCTGTTTGATATAATACACTCTCTGTAGGACAGTCTTTGAAGAGTGTTTGCTGAAGAGAAACTTCTGCTGGTCCAAAGAGTTGTTAATCGGGGCTGGTTACAGAGACCATACTACTCTCCTACTACAACTGCTCCCCTGGCTGCCAGTCTGTTCCTGGGCACTGTACAAAGTGCTGGTTATGAACTGTAAGAACTTGTATGGCTTTCCAGGCTGTTCTCAGAGATTGTAGCTCTTTGTATGAGTTTGCCTGAGCCTTGATTTCCTCAGGAGGAACCCTTTTCTATTCCTAAGAACAGTCTAAGAACAATGATAAATGTAATAGAATGGGGGGGGGGGGGAAGAGCAGCCTTGATTTCTGCAGACACAAAGACTATTGACCATAGAAGGATATAATAATCATTATGGCTGGCACGCATACCTCTAGTAAGAAAAGACAAGAATTCACAAATACTATGAAAATGACTTTATTAGAAAATCTCTTCTAAAAATTTGGGTAAAGCAGGAAAAAAATTATATGAGGATGATAAGACCAATAATAATAGAAAAATCATTCCCCCCAAAATTAAGAGATTTACTAGATAAGGAATTAAAGGAAAGGAAAATGTATAAAATAGAAAATTGGATAGAGTTAAAGATAGGAAAAGAAAGTATAAAAGAAAAGCTTAGCAGAATAAAAATGTCTTGGTTTCACTATATGCAAATAGAACAATGGTTTAAAAATTGGAAAAATAAGAATATAAGAAAGGAAAAATATACACAAATAATTCGGCAAGGGAAAGAAAGGGAGGAAAATGAAAATATGAAAGGAACAACAAGTAAAATGTATAAAATATTAATGGAGAGCAAAAGGGAAAATTAAATCAAAATATTTTGAAATAAACATGGGAAGATGAATTAGGATACAAAATTTGTGAAAATGAATGGAATAGAATTTGGGAGCAAAGACATTTGAAAAACTTATCGATATGAATTAAAGAAAATTATTATAAACTGGTTTGGAAATGGTATTTAACACCAATAAGATTACATAATATAAATAAGAATAATTCAAAATACATATGTGGTGGCAATGTAAATATGTTCAAAAATTTTGGGAAATAGTAATATTAGAAATAGAAAATATTTTGAATATTAATAATAATTATTTATTTATATTTCCCGTTTCTCCCCAAGGATCGAGGCGGGATTCCAACACAAAATCTACAAGTTCCAAATACAATTACTAAAATCAATTACAATAATAAAATCATTAAAAGCAATCAATCCTTGTCTTATATCATTATATAATGAAGTCGAATGGAAAAAAGAAGAGAAAAACCTTATAACAAATTTATTTACAGCTACAAGATTAATTATAGCAAGAAATTGGAAAACAAAAATAAATGTAGAATTGGAAAATTGGTATAAAGAAGTTTGGAAATTAGCAATTAATGATAAATTAACATGTAAATTGAGGGTAAAGAAGGTATTATGGAAAAGAAATTATTTTGATGAAATTTGGAAAAAATTATTGAAAATGTTCTAGCAAAAGAAGATTGGAAATTACCTCTGTGGGATGAATTAAAATTTTTGATGGAATATAAAGATGGGAATGACTCTGGGGGAGGGGTGCACTAAGGTGATATACAGGAAAAAAGCAAAAGCAAAATGTTAAAGTATATAAGTATGAAAGAATGTTAAAAAAATTATATAATGATTCCAACTTGGATTTCAGTCCAAGAGGCCTTCCAAGAGTAAGTGGAGTAAGTGAAGGATGAATTGAAAGAGAGGCTCATAAGAGGAAATTATGAAAGAAGATGAAGAAATGAATGAGAAAAAGTGGAGTTTAAGATAGATGGATAAAGGAATGATTTATAAACTTGAAAGTAAAAGGAAGAGATGTTAAACACAATGAAAGTTAAAATGTATTATGTTGCTATTGCCATAATAAGACTGAAGGGAAGATTGTAACTGAACAAGAAATGCATAGTTTTGTTTGATGGTGTTGATTTGTTTTATATTAAATTCATTTTAAAAAGTCCTTATATGGCTATTCCAGGCTATCCTCAGAGACTCCCTGTATGAGTCTCCCTGAGTCCTGACTTCCTCGGGCGGATTTACAGGCACAGATGGTAAGAAAACAAGATAGGGCCATCTTGGTGGCAACTCCCAGGCTCTGGGACTCCATTCCCACAGATGCCAATGTTCTCTGTCTTTCCATCAGCAGACAAGTATTTATTTTATTCCAATAGTTTATATAAATAGAATGGAATGTTTTTAAACAAAGAGCTTTTAAGAATGTTTTGTATTGTTTTAATTGTACTATTTTAATAGCTTTTTATTATTTTAATTGTCATGTGTTTTCAACTGCTTAACTATTAATAATTTAATTCTAGAGAGCCAGTGCGATGTAATGTTTTGAGCAGTGCACTATGACTCTGGAGACCAGGGTTTTAATCCTTGCTCAGCCATGGAACTTCACTGGGCGACCTTGGACAAGTCACATTCTCTCAATCTCCAAGGGAGGCAAAGACAAACCCCTTTGAACAAATCTTGCCAAGGAGCCACTCTGATACATTTGCCTTAGGGTTGCCATAAATGATGATGATGATGATGATGATGATGATGATAATAATAATAATAATCTTTATTATAAAGTGCCATAAATCAGAAACAACTTAGGTACAGACCACTTTAATAATTTGGACAAAGTTGCCAAGTCTCTCCTTTGTAAGGGGAATTTCAGGTAAGTGATCTACATGGACTAGGAAATAGTTGGAGTCTCCTATGGAAGGAGAGAGTCATTTTGAGAAAAGGGGATGCCTTTCTCTTCCTCTTCCTCCAAATACTGGAGGCCATGAAGAAAACAAATATCCAATTGTAGCTTGGTTGAAAATGAGGAAGTGAGGGGCGCTGTGAATATTTTTGCATGCTGGTTTTCTCCCAAGAAGATATCATGTTGGAACAGTGGATTATAGCTGTCTTCTTGAGTATTTCAGCTGTACATCCACTCGTGTTTAACCTGTACATTTGTAAATAAGCACAAATATTACTAAATTCCAGTAAGAATTCAATTCCTTTTCCAAAAGGGAGCCAAACTTGGGTAAGGACTGTATCTCAGAACATACTCCAGTCTGGTGGAAAGGTTAACAATATTTAAAACCTAAGAATCCCAGGAGACAAAAGAACTCTGAGGACCTTTAAGGCCTACCAAAGATTTTTACCTGTATAATTAAGTTTCTCTCTTGGCCTGTTCAAACTGTCTGAGTTTTCATTTCACAAGTGCCAATTAAATTTCCCTCCTCTCACTGTCCTTGGGCATTAGCCATTTACAGTCTAATCTTACAGATGTTTATCTGTCAGTAAAGTTCACTGAATTATGTTGCACTTGTTCTCAGGTAAGTGTGGCTAAGATGGCAGCAGAATCCAACACAAACCTACTTGGAAGTAAGTCTGATTGAACTTCATGGAGCTTATTTCTGAATAGCATTGGGCTCTGTCACAGAGCTGAGTTCACTGAAACACAGAACATTAGCATTTAGGAAGGAAAACAGTAGGTTTTAATTAGGCCATTGCTGCAAACTGTTGCTACAAGGGATGATCCACAGATATGCAAAGATGGACCCAGATGTAGGTGGCTTTTGCCAGATAGCAACATTCCAGTTAATAAACAGTTGCTGATTTGCTGGGAGAATCCTGAAGGCACAATGAGATTTAACAATTATCTTTAAAGCCTTAGCAACTTGGGAGTCAAGTACTTGATATTTGTTCTTAATAATTTCTGTGAGTAGCAAAATAATATACTTGGGACTAAACCACAAAGTCCACTTGTTTATCTACCAGAAATACTCTGGCATGGTTTGTCTCCCTGTGTTTGTTGTCATGTAATTTTCAGCAAGTACGTGACATTTTGGGAAAGTATTTTTTCTCAAAAACACGAGCATATTTACAGAAGAGTGAAGTACACCTTTGACTTCTAAATTACAACAAATTAAATTCAATTATCATTTTCATTGTCAAATGTTTGGTCCTGTGCCAGTTTTCAGAAACCTAAGAGCAAAGAACTATCAAAACATCACAACATCCACCAATTTCATTGAAAAATTAGTTTTATGGGTGAATACACATCCTAACATTGGCTTAAACTGGCCATTTGTTCTCCTTATATGATATAGATGACATCATATAAAATAGATCTGATATAAAAGACATATTCAATTAATTTACTGTATATACTCATGTATATGTTTAGAAATTTAGGTTAAAAAATTGACCCAAAAAACATGAGTCGACTTATCCATGGGTCAATGCAAGTACTGTATTTTAATGTGCACACACACACATATATGCAAAAGTTTAATCTGCCTTGGAAGCACTAACCCCCTTCTACTCTCTGAGCCTTCCAATCTTTAGTATGTGCACAAATAGTTATGCCTGCTGGAATTTTGTAAGTTCTTTGGCATTGTTTTCCCTTGCTTATTTCTTTAGATCCTTCATTACATGTGCCTAAATTTTACCCTTGACTTATCCACACGTCATATCAAAACCCATGATTTTGGTTCCAAAACTTGCCCTCGACTTATATATGAGGTCAACTTATAGTCAAGTATATGTGGTATGTCCTACCTTCTCCATAGAACTGAGACTCAAGATGGCTTATAAAAGTTGAAACAGACACATACAAAAATACATAGGTAAAAACATAGAAAAGGTGTTGCTAAAATGTAATTAAACTATTTAAATCATTAAAACAATGTAAAACATCCTTTAAGATAAAATCCATAGAACAGCACACTCTTAAAGGTTCTTGTAATAACTTACATGTCATAACCTACACTTTGAATTATGTACAGAAACAGAGTGATATCAAGTGCTCCTTGCAGTGCAGGCAATCAGTTCGATAAACATTGAACAGAAGCTCTGCTAACAAAGTTGCCAGTCATTTATGTGGGAATTTTTGGGGGAGAAATTTGAAGGAACAGACCAGAGTTCTGTTTTTAGCCCCTTCTCTAACTGCTTTATCACACTATGGAGCAAACAGGATATAAACAAGTGTTAAACTAGGGAAAACCAGGAAATGTCATGTGATAAAAATCAGCATTTCCTGGTTTTCTCTAGTTTAACTCTTGTTTAAATCCCATTTGCCCCCTAGTGTGATAAAGCAGTAAGACTGCAGAATATGAATGGTGAGGGATCTGCTTCACTCACCTGCAACAGCTGTGGTATGTTTGTCTTCTTACCAGTGGATGTTGTTAGCTATACCTGCAGCAAGTACAAACTGGTGGCCCTGTTGGAAGAGAAGGCCCAGAAACTTGAGGACAGGGTGTCCACTCTTCTGCATATTAGGGAGTGAGAGGATTTCTTGGACAGTGTAGAGCAGCCTGTCCTGGATGGAGAATACACAGGGAATGTTTCTGGAGAGGAGGTCTTCTCCCATGCACAGGAGGTAAACACTTGGAAAAATGTGACATACAGCATTCATTCTGTGAGCTTGAAGCTAAAGAATTGATTTGAGCAAACCTTGGTGAAGCCCCAGAAGAGGTGTGTGGTGGTGGTGGGGGACTCCCTGCTGACGGATACAGAACCAGTGGTTTGTGGGTCTTTCAGGATCTCTCGGGAGGTGTGCTCCAAACATATGTGATGTAACAGAGAGGCTAACAAGGTTTGTCAAGCCCACTGACCATTACCCCTTCCATTTGGTACACATGGGTGCAAAACATAGTCTTCAGATAAGGGATTATGAGTCTCTCAGTAGGAAGTTGAAAGATGCCTGGGTTGTCATTTCATCTCTTCTCTCAGTTGAAGGACACAGTTCAGGAAGCAAAAGAAGAATAACAGACATGAACAACTGGCTTCACAAATGGTGCCACCAAGAACAATTTGTCATCTTGGACCATGACTTGCACTTTCAGGTGAATGAACTTCTGGAAAGGAATAGGTTGCACCTCAGAGTAGCTGGCAGGATCATTTTTTTTTTTTGCCAACAGTCTCAAAAATCTGACCAGGACAACTTTAAACTGAGTTATGTGGGGGAAGGGGACAGTATCCTTGAGGGTGGGAGTTCATCAAGTGCTGGAAATAATAGTCCAATTGTTATGGAAAAAGCCAGGCAAACAATACAAACAAAAATCCAACAGTGGGAGAAAAAAACCTTAAATAGGTGTCTAGAGGGAATAAAACATTTCTTAAATGCCTCTATATTGAAACAAAGAGTATGGGAAATAAACATGAAGAACTTGAACACCTAACACAGCAAAGCAAATATCACTGAAACCTGGTGGGATAAGTCTTTTGATTGCAATGTAGTAATAGAGGGGTCTAAACTGTTTAAGAGAAATAGACCAAACAGGAAAGGAGGAGGGATAGCATTATATGTCAAGAATAATTACACCTGTGGAGAAATCCATGGCTTAAATCCTGGAAGCCAGGTTGAGAGCATCTGGGTAAAAAGGGGAAGAGAAACAATGGAGATGTCATTTTGGAAGTCTACTACAGACCCCAAGCAAGACTAAGGAAATGGATCAGCTTTCCTGGAACAGATGAACACATAATCGGTAAGGTGAGAAACAATGGTTACAACTATCCTAATATCTGCTGGAAGGCAAACTCTGCTAAAAATTTAAGGTCTAACAAATTCCTAACTTGCCTTGCAGATAAATTAATCTACCAGAAGGTGGATGAGGCAACAAGGGGTTCAGCTATTTTAGATCTGATCCTGATCAACAGTGATGACCTGGTTAAAGGTGTGGAAGTGGTGGGCTCCTTAGGAGGGAATAATTATGTTCTTCTGGAGTTTGTTATATAGCAGAAAGGGGAAGCCAAGCATAGTCAGACATGCATTCTTAAGAAAGCTGATTTCATTAAACTTAGGGAACTTCTGGGTGTGATTCCCTGATAAGGAACACTAAAAGAGAAGGGGGTTTAAAAAGGATGGGGGTTAAGGCACTGCTTCAAACAGTTCCAATGAGGAGAAAAAATGGGAGGTATCTAAAGAAACTAGGATGAGTGACTAAAGAACTTTCAACTGAGCTATGTTTTTAAAGTGACATGTATAAGAAATTGAAAAAGAAGGAAATCATCAAAAAGGAATTTGAATTCTATTAGCATCTAAGATCTTAGAGGAAGTACCTTTTCTGTTACTAATAGCATTCAAATTTTATCTCCTGGGCTTTGGCATGCTTTGTTCCTAGTGCCAAATGGCCAGAAGAAGGAGGGGCCTGCCTGCATAGATATCCCTTCACACCATCTCAATACAGAACATCATCTTGACAAAATACAGGGCTGTGATTAACATTGTCATATTTTTTCCCTCCTGTATTTTTAACATCTTTGCCTGATGAATAAGCCAGTGGAGCTTTGAAAGCTTGCATCATGTATTTTTGTGCATTAAGTTGCCTGAATAAAAGGATCACTGTTTTGTGGATTTTGGATATTATTGTACTTTGCTATATGGCCAACATGGCTACTCCGAGTATGTTTATTGAATGTTACATGGCTATCTTAAGTATGTATACTGAGTGTTAACACAAAGTGCTTTTGGGCTATTTGCCAATTAGACAACATATTATATGTGTGTTTTTAAATCAAATTAAAAATATAACAAGAACCAAAGAAGAAACAAAATATAACTGAGACAGGTACAACATACAGAGTATTAGTGAATTTCAACAAACAAAGCAGGCAGATAGTGAGTGCATAACACATGGTGAGGGATGTTGGAAGCTGTAATAATACCTGAAGGATCACATATTCCCCATGATAGACTATTATGGAGAATATAGGCTGCAAACAAGGAATTATGCCTAAGAGGTCAAAATAAAATAAAATCAAATTAAATCACAATAAAACAAAAACAAACCAATAAGAAAACAACACACAAACACACACCATCCTGCATACTTTTGCAACCTTATCATTACTTAACCCCCAAATTTGGTCTCTTTTTGAGGAAGAATGTAATATACATTTCACTTGAAATGTTTACAATGTTTCCTAGACAATATGCACTCAGTCATTGGACTTCATCACTTTTTTCTGCTTTGGTAAATTGTAAGTCTTCTACTAAAGCAGTAATTACTGTCACATCATGCTTGTTCTATTTGCTCCAAAGTGTGACTCAACTAATCATTACTATTGCTCAGCCTCATCACTCTTCAGTCAGTTCCCTGGACTGACTACCTGACATCATTGATCTGATAAGTGTTGTACTGGATCTGGGCCTAAATTTGAGAGTAACTGTAAGGGCATTGTTTTACAAGCTCCTGGTGACTTCAGTGAGTTTTGAATCATCCCCGTTGATCTCTATGAGGCTACATGGATGCTCAAATTTATGCACATGCTTAAGTGTTTTGTTGGCTTGAAGCCATGCTATTTGCTCACTGGCACGTGAACTCTTTTAATTTCTGAAGTTGCATCTTGTATAATCTGGCTATTACAAGGGAAATGTCTAAGGAGTGTATCATGAAGGTTCCAATGTAGTTTTAGCATAGTTATGTTTCTGTTTTGAAGTGCAGGGTGAAGCAGAGCCAGCTGGAAGTTGTAGTCTAAAAAGTAACTTTTACCAAGTCTTCAATGAGGCTATGGAAACCAGGAGTCTCTGGGATGTCAGTAAGAAAAATGCAGATTTTAAATACATTTAAAACATTTGTTCCTGCTTTAGTTCCATTCAGTGCTTTTCTTTTTCTTTTTAAATCTATCTTCTTCTAGAAACAGAGACAACATTTGGAATCCAGATGTATCCATACTTATAAGTGACACAGTGGGGCTTTCTAGATTGGCAGGAAAGTGTGACATGAAGTTGCCTTTTCCTTAATGCTTAGCAGCTGCACCACAGCCTTTAGATGGAGCTGCGCTGTTCCGCAGTTTTTAAAAAATAAGCTGGGAACACCAGCACCTTTTTAAAGGCACTTCTTCTCCCCTAAAACGCAAAAAAAAAAAGCGTTTTCATGGCACACTTTCCCTTTTTCTCATCTAAAGGCTAGAGTTTCATGCAGCCGTGAACACACTTCTTTTTGTCAATCTAGAAAGCCCCAGTGAAATCAATGGGACTGAAGGAGTATGTGTGTGTGTACCAAGTTGTCTGTCCACTTATGGTGTCCCCATTAATTTCCTAGATTTTTAAAGGCAAAGAATACTCAGAGGTTGTTTTACCAGTTCCTTCCTCTGAAATAAAGCCAACAGCACCTGGTATTCATTGGCAGTGCCCCATCCAGGTACTAACCAGGGCTGTTCTAGCTTAGCTTCCAAGATCAGATGGGATATGGTGCCCTTAAAGTACTTAAGTTACAAGACTTAAGTTAGATGTCACTAATCTGGCTCCAACTCATTTTATTACACAGCAAATCAGGTCTGGCCTATGTGACACTGAAGGCAAATAAAGCTAACACTAAGTGATGAGAGGTTTTCAGAATAAGCTCTATGGTATCTTTGATGACATAACCTAGCAAAATGTGGCTACTTGGCGATGTCAATGGCCAGTATTCTGTATCAACTACTTATTTAAGTATACTTTAAAATTATACTTAATAGTAAAAAAAAATTATTTATATCCTGCCTCTCTGTCATGAGGACAATCGAAGTGGCTTACAATTAAGATTCGGTACAATATAATACATAACATCCCAATGTACCCCTCCCCTTAAAACATCAATTAGAATAATAGAATCATAGAGTTGGAAGAGACCACAAGGGACATCCAGTCCAACCCCTGTCATGCAGGAACTCTCAATCAAAGCATATTCAACAGATGGACAGCAGCCTCTGTTTAAAGACTTCCAAGGAAGGAGACCCCACCACATGTGAAGGGAGTGTGTTCCACTGTTGAACAGCCTTTACTGTCAGGAAGTTCCTCCTAATGTTGAGGTGGAATCTCTTTTCCTGCAATTAAACACATTATTAATTAAAATAATCAATTAAAAAACGTACACAATAGACGGTGGGGTTATAAACTAGGCAATGAGGTGATGGACTCAATCTGTGGCTGGGTTTGCTATTCAGGGAAGGCCTGCCAGAAGAGATCCATCTTGACAGCTTTATTGAAGTTGTCTAAGCTGGTAATGTAACAGATCTCCTCTGGCAAGCCACTCCACAATCTGGGAATGGTTGAAGAGAAGGCCCTCTGGGTATTTGCAGTTAAACTGCTCTTTATAAGCTGCAATAAATTCCTCCCAGAGGACCTGAGTGTGTGGGATGGGTCATATGGAAGAAGGTGATCCAGTAAATAGGTTGGACCCAAGCCATGTAGGGCTTTAAAGGTGATAACCAACACCTTGTACTGTGCCCAGAAACCAATGGGCAGCCAGTGGAGTGATTTTAGAACAGGTGTTATATGGTCACTCCTGGTTTTCCAGGGACTAGCCTGGCTGCCATAGTCTGAACTAATTGAAGTTTCCGGACTAAGCACAAAGGTAGCCCCATGTAGAGTGCATTGCAGAAGCAATCTTTTCTTGCCCGTCCTACCCCAACCCAAGAGAAACATCATTCATCTGTGCAGAATGGACCTCCTTCTCCCCATGCAGCTGACACCCTCTCATGACCTCTCCGATTGACTCTATCCATCTGGCATCTTTTCTTTTTACCATCCTCTACCTTTCCTAGCATTATTATCTTTTCTAATGAATTGTGCCTTCTCATGATGTGGCCAAAATACAACAGCTGCAATTTGATCATCTTAGCTTCCAAGGAGATTTCAGGCTTGATCTGTTCAAGCACCCCCTATGTTGGTCTTTTTGAGTCTTCACTGTATCCTCAGCACTCTTCTCCAGTACCACATCTCAAATGAGTTGATTTTCTTTCTATCAGCTTTCTTCACTGTCCAGCTCTTGCATTCATATATGGTGATTGGAAATAGTGTGCCTTGAACGATCCTTAGTATTCAGTTTTATCTGTTTGCACTTAAGGATCTTATCTAGTTCTTTCATGACTGCCCTTTCGATTCCTAGCCTTCTTCTGATTTCCTGATTACAGTCTCTATTCTGACCACTGTTTTATCCTAGGGACAAAAACACTTTAACTATTTTGAATTCATCATTGTCTAGGTTGAATTTATGTAGATCCTCCATGGTCATTATTTTTGTTTTCTTAATGTTCACCATTAAGCCTGCTTTTGTACTTTCATCTTTTACTTTCCTTAGTAATTTTTCCAAGTTTGTGATATTTCCCCCTAGTAGCATGGTGTTGTCTGCATATCTTAGATTGTTGATATGCCTTCCTCCTATCTCTATACTCCTCCTTCTTCTGTGTCTAAACCTGCTCTTCTTATGATATTTTTTGCATACAAGTTGAACAAATAAGGTGATAGAATGCAGCCTTGCCTGACCCCTTTGATGATTGGGAACCATTCTGTTTCTCTGTATTATGTTCTAATTGTAGCCTCTTGTCCTAAGTACAGATTTCTGATCAGGAGTGTCAGATGTGGTGGGACTCCTATGACCTTAAGAGTCATTCATAGCTTTTCATGATATATGCAGTCAAAGGCTTTGCTGTAGTCAAGTGCAACTAAAAACAAACAAACAAACAAACAAAAAACCCAAAGCACACATACACACTGTAGCTTAAACAAGTCAACATGAACCATACACACAGTTACTCCACAGGGCTGCACACTACTGCAGGTTAAGATTCTTTGTTTCAGCAATCTTATTTATCTTTTCTACAGCATGTCATCTCTCCCAGTAACTCTGGAGCCAGGGCGAGGCAGGGGTTGAAAGATGTTTCCATGCCAACTGCCAAGATGCTTCTGAGTTGGAACATCTTATATGTTGGCATTGGGAGGCAGCAATTCCATCACCTCCCTGTACCATCCAGCTGCAAGAAGAGAACTGGCCTTGACTCAGTCTCTCCTTTTAATAAACAAGGCCTATCATAAGGATGAAGCCAAAACCCAATTTTAATAAAGCTACAAGCCCTAGGACTAACATACATGCTGATCCCCCCCCCCCGAAAAATTCCTTTGTATGCTCCATTAGCCATTGTATGCTTGCAATGTGATCCCTGGTGCCTCTTCCTTTCCGGAACCCTGGTTACATAGCTGGAATGTTTCTCTCTATGTATGATTTGAATCGGTTTTGGAGAACTTTTTGCATAAGTTTGACTGTGTGGGAGATTAATATTATCCTCCTATAGTTGCTGCAGTCTTTTGTGTCTTCTTTCTATGTGGATGGGGATGTTGGTCCATCTGTGAGCCACTGTTTTGTTTTCCATATTTGTTGACATATATTAGTTAGCATTAGAGTTGATTCTGTCTGTTTAGATTGTGACAATTCAATTGGAATATCATCTGTTTCTGGTGATTTATTTTTCTCAGTTCCTCTTATATGGCTTCCACTTCACTTTTTAGAATCTGAGGTTCATCTTCATATGGTTCTTCATTCCATGTGTCATTCATCTCCCCCTCCCCCATCTCTTTTATATAACTCTTCTGTGTATTGCATCCAATGTACAGTTATTTCTTCATCGTCTTGTAGTAAGTTTTTTGTATTGTCATAGAGCTTTCCAGGCCTTGGTCTGAACTTCCCTTTGGGTTCCTGGATTTTGTGGAAGAGGTGTGCCATTCTTCTTCTTTTGTTGTTGTTGTTATCTTCAGGAGATACAGTTATTCAACTAGTCTGGTGTCCACCATAAATACAATTTTAATTTTATGGCAGAAAAATGATGATCAACATAAAAAATGCAACATGTTCAATATCTGTGTTTAGTTCATGTTCTGACAAATATGTGCCCCAGGAAAGCTGAAGGAAACTTGTAATATCATTTTTTAAAAATTGTTAGCTGTTGGAACTGGCAGCCTTAAACCATATTCCAGATAAGTCATGAGTAATTCTATTTTCTTTTAATGCCTTGCAAATATTTAGTAGAATTTGACTGCATACATAGAAGTGCTAGAAAACTGGCAACTGAGTAAGCAATAGATTTATATATTATATTTAATAAATTATACTACAATAATGCTGAATAAAATGACTTTAAACAGATCATAAAATGCAGTGATTAAATATTAACTTTCTCATAACTTCTTGCATTTATATCTATTGAAGGCCTAAAAACATTATCTTAATGTTGTCTCTACTGGTCATTTCCTGTGAAACATAGAAAAGCCAAAGAAAATGGACATGCCATTTAAGACACACAGCCCCATATCATACCTTTGTTTATCCATTTATGGTGTACATCCGTTACATCCTTTTAAAGGTTGAAAGCATTATGACCCCCTGGAGGAAACTTATTTCCTTGGGCCAGCACTAATCTAGAATACTTCAAATGGATTATTTTATTATTAAGAAGACCCTTGTGAATTGTTATGAGGAGTTTTTTAGCAATTTAAAAATCGTAGACTTGCCCTCCCTTAAGTGCTTCCGCTGTCTATGAAATATGCAGGCTTTAATGAAAAGAGAGTTTAGTTCTGGTCTCGTTTCTTCCAATAAAAATGTATATCAAGAGGCACATTCACAAGTTCAGAACTTATTTTTCTATTGCATGCTCATGAAAAATGCAGAATAAGATACATCTGTGTATTTTAAGTTATGTTGCTTTAACTCATGGGTGGGAGAATGGAATATCAAAGATTTGGTTATTCAAGTAGCATAATTTGAATCCTTGTTGTTTCATGCACTGACTGGATGGTGAATTCTCCGGTTCAGACTAACTGATTTAGAAAACCAGCAATGACTGAGGAGGGAAAAGATCTTGGAATTGTGGTGGAGAACTTGATGAAAATATTCAGCCACTAAAAAAAAGAAAAAAAAAAGACGTCAAATTCCTTTTCGCCTACATTGAAAAGGAATAAATAATAAAACTGCTATCACACAAAAACATGCTGGAATATTGTGTATCATTCTGGGCACTGACCCCAGGGATATAGCTATGAGGGAGGGAAAATGAGGACATTGTTGTCCCAATAAAAATTCTGTCCTCCCATGAAATTTTCTGTCAATCCCAATTTCTATCATTGCAGAGAGAAGACACTGAAAATCATCCACACCTGAAACTGTCATATATGCTATGTTTGCATCTCCTTGGTAACTTTCCTTGTTCCTTTTCTTTGGATGCTTAAACTGTATTTCTAAATGTTCAACTGAAGTTATAGGTTTCTTCAATGCTGCAAATTTGCAGGATGAAGGATATTTTTATTGGGATAGGGAAGAATTCTTATGGGGGAGCAATGTTCTCCTTTTGCCCTCCTCATAGCCACACCCTGACTGAATGTCATTAGTTTACAGTTGTAATGCTTCATATTTACACCCTAGTCATTGAGAAAAGTAACTAAATGTAATTAACTTGTTTATAGTGAGTTACTTTTCAGGCCCATATAAATCAGAAATAAAGGACATTCCTGAATTTTTGGAAGAAACAAATCAATAGTCTGCAGAACAGAAGTGTTTCAAATGCTTCTTTTATCTTACACAACACTTTTCTTGCATCGTGACCAACAGTATTCCTTCTCCTCAGTATACTTATATAAATAATGGGGCCATGAACTAAGCAGATGTAGTGGAATGGTGAAGCAGATATGGAAGCTTGCTTAACTGAGGCAACAAACAGGGGGTCAGGACCAGATAATTTTGTTTATTTCATAATTAGTAGAGCTATGTTGGTATGTGCTTGTTAACCAGCCTTTTCCCACAATTGACCGTCTATGGTTCATCCTTTTGGATTAGGGGGAAAAAAGAGTGGATATTTTTTCTGGAGATGATTCATTGCTAGCTATCAATCAAAAGTCTTAGTTGCAATTCTGCAACATATTATTTCACCCAGTTGGCCTTTGCCCTAAGTTAGATGGCAGAGGTTAGAAGTTTAGCAGACTCTGAGTGAACTGGAAAGGAAACAATTAACAGAAGACAACCCGATGTATGCTATAGGCTGAACTAATGGGGAAAATGAGGCTGTAAGAAGTACTGGTCAGTGGAAAGAAGAGGAGCCAGCAGTGAAACAGTGAGGGCTGGGTCTTGAGGACAAAGCCCTGGATTGCCTGTCTACTGGCCCTTCAGTGACCATCTAGATAGGAGAAGGTAATGGGATTACCAATGATGCAGATGATTATCCATATCCACCTTCCTGAGCACCTTATCTCTGAAGACCCCTCCAGAATCCAGGCATTGAAGAAGGAGGAACCAGTAGCTTTCTTCTACCAAATGATAATAACTTTGCCATACATTCTTCTACAGTAAATGATCATCTTCTTCTTCCACCACACTATCCAATGAAAAGTGCAACTCCTATCATAAAAGGCTGTTCAGCTTTCATGGTTCACCAACATGATTTTAGCCTCATAACGCAATCACAGAATCATAGAGTTGGACCATCCAGTCCAACCCCCTGCCATGCAGGAACTCCCAATCAAAGCATCCCGGAAAGATGGCCATCCAGCCTCTGCTTAAAGACCTCCAAAGAAGGAGACTCCACCACTCTCCGAGGGAGTATGTTTCACTGTCAAACAGCCCTAACTGTCAGGAAGTTTCTCCTGATGCTGAGGTGGAATCTCTTTTCCTGTAGCTTGCGACCATTGTTCCAGGTCCTAGTCTCTGGAGCAGCAGAAAACAAGCTTGCTCCCTCCTCAATATGACATCCCTTCAAATATTTAAAAAAGGCTATCATATCACCTCTTAACCTTCTCTTCTCTAGGCTAAACATCCCAAGCTCCCTAAGGCATTCCTCATAGGGTGTGGTTTCCAGACCTTTCACCATTTTAGTTGCCCTCAGTTGGACATGCTCCAGTTTCTCCGCATCCTTTTTGAATTGTGCCCAGAACTGGATGCAATATTCCAGATGGGGCCTGATCAAAGCAGTATAGGGTGTCGCTATTACTTCCCTTGATCTAGACTCTATACTTCTATTGATGCAGCCTAAAACTGCATTGGCCTTTTTAGCTTCTGCATCACACTGTTGACTCATGTTCAACTTGTGGTCTACTTGGACTCCTAGATCCCTTTCACATGTGGTCTTGTTCAACCAGGTGTCCCCCATCTTATAACTGTGCATTTCATTTTTCCATCCTAAGTGCAGTACCTTACATTTCTCTGTGTTCAACTTCATTTTGTTAGCTATGGCCCAGCTTTCTAGTCTATTCAGTTCATTTTGAATTTTCATCCTGTCTTCTGGGGTATTAGCTACTCCTCCTAATTCGGTGTCATCTGCAAATTTGATAACTAGGCCCCCAATACTTTCATCTAAGTCATTAATAAAGATATTGAATTGTACTGGCCCAGGACAGAGCCCTGTGGGACTCCACTTGTCACTTCTCTCCAGGATGAAAAGGAACCATTGTTGAGCACCCTTTGGGGACGACCAGTCAACCAGTTACAAATCCATGTAACAGTTACTTTGTCTAGTCCACATTTTACAAGCTTCTTTGAAAGAATGTAATGGGGAACCTTGTCAAAGGCCTTACTGAAGTCAAGATATACTACATCCACAGCATTCCCTTCATCTACCAAGCTGGTAATTTTATCAAAAAAAGAGATCAGATTGGTCTGACATGACTTGTTTCTCTGAAACCCATGTTGACTTTTTGTGATGATGGAATTATCTTCTAGATATTCACAAACTCTCTGTTTAATGATCTGCTCTAGAATCTTTCCTGGAATTGATGTCAGACTAACTGGATGATAATTGTTGGGATCCTCTTTTTTCCCCCTTTTTGAAGATGGGGATAATATTTGCCCTCCTCCAGTCTGCTGGGACTTCTCCTGTTCTCCAGGATTTCTCAAAGATTATTGCAATTGGTTCCGATATTACATTTGCCAGTTCTTTTAGTACCCTTGGATGTAGTTCATCTGGTCCTGGAGACTTATATTCATTTAGATTAACCAGGTATTCCTGTACTATCTCTTTACTTATTCTGTGCTGAATTTCCTCTATTCTGTCTTCTGCTCCATTATCCTTAGGTTGAGCACCCTTTGCCTTTTCTGAAAAGACTGAAGCAAAGAAGGTGTTGAGTAACTCTGCCTTTTCTCTGTCCCCTGTTAGCATTTTGCCATTTTCTCCACACAGCGGCCCTATCATTTCCTTCTTCTTCCTTTTGCTGCAGACATACCCATAAAAGCCCTTTTTATTGTTCTTAACCTCTCTAGCAAGCCTGACTTCATTCTTTGCTTTAGCTTTTCTGACTTTATCCCTACAGGTGCTTGCTATTTGTTTGAATTAATCTTTGGCGATTATCCCATTTTTCCATTTCTTATACATGTTCTGTTTAAAACTTAGTTTAGCTGAAAAGTCCTTAGTCATCTTGTGTATGCTTGTTCAGAAGTAGCTCCTAATGAACTCAATAGGGCTTACTACCAATTTATTGATGAGAGGATTGCAGCCTGTGTTTTAGGATATCACTGCCAATAATAAACAATAGGTAATACTCTCATGCAAATTAAGAAGAAAACATAGTTAAAGTATGAAACCCATTAATTTTTCTACAAATACTTTGGATTATATAAAGTTATTTAACCATTAAAATATGGAGAGATAGAAGCTTTAATCACCCTCTAGATAGTTTCTTGGAGAATTTAGTCCTTAAAGGATTATTTTCTTACTGTTAGTGATATTTCATCTTTTTATGGAGTGTGTGGGGGGAGAAAAGGGGCTGAGTTCTGAGCACACTGCTGAAAAAAAGGAGTTTGATACCATTTTAACTACCATGACTCAATGCTATGGAATTCTGGGATTAGTTGTTTTGTGAGATATTTAGCCTTCTCTGTGAGACAGCTCTGGTGCAACAACAAACTGCAAATTGCAGAATTCCATAGTATAGCACTATGGTAGTTAAAGTTTTGTCAAACTGCATTATTTCTGTAGTGCAGATGCAGTCTAAATTTGTTCACTTTTTCAGTTTTGTTCTGAGTTGTATTTTCTTCAAGTATCCTAGCTGCCATGGTGCAGCTGAGATAATTGCGTGTACTTTTTTGATGCATAGGTGAGTACCCTCTATATTATCAAGTTATTAAAACAGTTGTCTGTCAGGCAAATTCACAGCAGAAAAATTTAAATGCAGCAATCTCAGGTGACAAATAGTACAATTCCAATTGGCATTGGGGCAATTGCATTGAAACAATTGCCCATCATGCTTGATATATTGTAATAAATTGCAAAATTCTGGAGGTAACTTCCCAAAGTGATGGTGAAGATTGTTTTATTTAATTTAGCATTTGATATCTTTTATTGCTGTTGAGATATTGATTGATGGATTGATGTATTTATAAAATATTTGTCTCATCCTCCATCATAAATTGAATTCAGTGTGGGTTAAAATCTATTACAAAAACAATAAAACTAATGAAGATATGCTGGCCAGTCAGTATCAAAATATGGCATGCATCCCCCTTTAATTATGTTGTTACAGTAGAGATGTTCATTTATCTAATCAAAGGCCTTGTGGAAAAGGATGATTTTTATCAGAAGTGGAAATCTGACCATAGTTGGTACCACTCTAATAACTGTTTGTGTGTGTGTGTGTTTGGGCGGTGGATGTGAGAATTGCACCACTGAGATGCCACCACTGCCAAGGCCACATTGTAAGTTCCAGCAGTCTGTAACTCATCAGGTAAGGGTACCCTAAGATTTCAGTTCATAATTAGGATGATACAGGGAAAGGGGACTCTGTTACTACGTCAGTGATAAGACTTGCTTCGCCACTAGTCCCTAATTCTTTGCTGCCTAGTACCTTTGATTGAATGATGTAGGATTACATTAGGAATGGCAGCCCATGTTGCTCTCCACATGTGATGTCTGGCAACAAAGTCTCATTCATCTAGGCTACTTCATTGTGCATTATTACACTTTGTTTCTTGCCCTTGATTTTGACTTCTTGTTGCTAGAGCAGAGGCTGATTTATTTACTGTAGCTATCTATTTTTCATTGTTGTTATGAAATGCTTCACCTATTGAATTCTCCAGTCATAGGTGTTTTTCCCCCTTTAAGTACTATGCAAGGACAAAAACAAACCTAGCTATCTGGTCACTTACATATTTAGACATTTGATCCTGCTGCCTAGGAATTTCAAGTGTTTGTTGAGTATTATGCAGAGTTAGATGCTAAGTTGTGATTCTAGCTCAAAGATAGACAACTTTTTAAAGGTTGTGAACTGGTTTCCTTTGTGGCTAATCTTACAGAGGTTGCTGAGAGCCCCTCTCCATTCTTACACACTCTCCTGTCTCATATATAAAACCACATATATAGAACTGTTCTCTCATTCTAATTTTGCATCCTGTCCTATCTTCGGTCATTCTGTTCTCCCTGCTTTGTTTCTTCTGTAATTAGTAAAAAAGGAATTGGGCTGGCAATATAGCAATAAAGTGTTCTCCTGTTCCAGTCCAATCAGATATGTAGTGTTGGCAAAACAGGGCACTCTCTCCTTGCCATTTGGCAGAGTGAGGTGGCTGTCTCATATATAAAATGTTGAGAGGTGGCAAGTACAGTCAGTGCTCCACATTTCTGGCCATGACTTTTGAGGATTTGAATATTTTCAGATTTGATTAATATGTTTTTACTAAGAATCTTTAGGTCCTCCAGCACAACTCTGCTGGAAATTCATCATATATTTGTGTTGGATGACTTAAGAGATGACTAGAGAAAACACTTCTCTTGGCATTTGTAGGTCCTCCAGCATGATTCCATGGTTAACTTCTGGTGGATGTTGACCATAGAATTGTGCTGAAGGACCTAGAGATTCCTAAAGAGGTATTGTAATATCGTGCTTTAACGTGTTTTTTCCACTTTCACAGGGGTCCTGTGCCCCTAACCCCAGCAAATGTGGTGGGCCCACTGCATGTTGTTGTGGAGAGAATTGTATACTATGCAAACTGATCTTCATCCCCTAAAATAGCTTACTGTACTCAGATGCAGTGGAAGACACTGTCTCAAGTGTTAAAGACAGTTTTGAAATGCTGGTTGAATAACCCCCTTTCCCTGCAGGAACACGGACTTTGTCCCTTCGTCACCAGGCAATTGGCTTCCATATTACCTACTTCCACACCACACAATTATAGCTCTGTGATTCCACATTAACTGTTTTGGCAACATCCTATGAGAATTGTGGTATCATGGAACAATGGATGCAAGCTTCAGGAAAAGAGATTCCACCACAATAGTAGGAGGAACTTCTTGACAGTAAGGGCTGTTTGACAGTGGAACACACTCCCTCAGAGAGTGGTGGGGTCTCCTTTCTTAGAGATCTTTAAACAGAGGCTGGATGGCCATCTGTCAGGGATGCTTTGATTGTGATTTACTGCATGGCATGGGGTTAGACAGGATGGCCCTTGTGGTCTCTTCCAACTCTATGATTCTATGACTCTATGATTCTACTCCCAAGGCTGCTACCCATTTTGGATTCCATTTTGGGATAAAGGCAGTCTGTCTATATTTAAGTAAATAAATATAATTGCTTAAACACAACTGTAGCCTTAACATTAAGAAAGTTTATTAAGAACAACATTTTGCTTTTGAACAAACTTTTGCAAGTTTCTTTTGGCTAACAAAAGAAAACTCTTTTTCGTTTCTGCCGCTGCAGAACAGTAGTACAATGGCAGAAAGGGATGTTAGAGGCAGATGAGACTCTTCTTCGAAGATAGTGAAACTTTTCTCTCAAAGGTTCAGAGCCAAAGGAAAATTTGAAAACAGACTTGTATAGAAATGTTGACTGAATTTATATGATCATATCATTAGCTTGAGAGGGAAATATATCAATAAAGCCTGTTTGCTTTTCTGGAGCAGAAACCTATTGTGAATAATAGACATAGGCAAGCAGGAACCAACTGTGAAGATTTCTACACAAAATAAAAGGATGGGAAGACAACCATTCTTTTGCAAAAAGAAGAAAAATAAACAGATAGGGTTTAATTCCTATTCTAGCAACACTGTATATTTTGTCATCTCAAAGCCTGGCTATGTGTTAGAGTAACCACATGAGAACAGTCCCATCATGTGAGAAAATTCTAAAGGCCCCCACTAAAAAGCAGGAAAAGCTGAATGTAATCACACATCCAGCGAAAAAGAGCCACTGAAAGACTTTTCATTGTTTATTTCCTCTTATGTGACTTTTTTCTCCTGGAGCTGAGAGAGAGACCAGCTGGAAAGTTCACCCATTAACAGAATAGATAAGGGCAGACAAACAACATGTGTGTGTGTGTGTGTGTGTGTGTGTGGTGTTTCTACAAATTTCTCCTTCAGTATGTGTATGTGAATTCTATCTTCTCTAGAAAAGGTACTTGCTTTTTTCCATTTTCTTGATTCTCCCATGATTCTTGGTAATAGTCAAAATTTGGAATAGTTACTTTTTGGACCACAGCTCCCAGTAGCCATGCTGCCTGGGGCAATTTTAGGAATTCTAGTTGGAAAAAAGCCCTCATTCTAGTATTAAGAGAGATGGAAGAATACTCTTCTCTATCCACTTTTTCCACACCATGCATATGTGAAGTGGTGTCATTAGGGAGTGCGGGGAGTACAGACCACACTGAGTCTACATCTGATGGGGTGGTACATCCCATAGGAGTGCAGAGGCTTCTGGCTGAGTGAGAAAGGGCATCGCCTCCCTTTCTAACTTGCCAGCAGTCATGCCAGAATCCAAATGGCCCTTTGGAGACCATAGCATTTCCCCCTTAAACAATTTAGGCTGCTTGGGAGTACATTCTCCAGTCCTCGATGGAGTCACACTCTCCTCAAAGGACTCTGTTCGCAGTCTGGGGGTGCGCCTTGATTTGTCGCTCCACATGATGAGTCAGGTGAATGCGGTGGTCAGGAGTGCCTGTTATTAGCTTTGGCTGATACGCCAGCTGCGCCCCTACCTGAATCTGAGGGACCTGGAAACAGTAGTACATGCCTTGGTAACCTCAAGTTTGGATTTCTGTAACATGCTCTACGTGGGACTACCCTTGTGCCTAACCCGGAAACTCCAACTAGTCAAAAATATGGCAGCCAGGCTCGTCAATGGAACATCTAGGAGAGAACACATTACACCTGTGCTTAAAGCTCTCCACTGGCTTCCGATTAGTTTCTGGGCACAGTACAAGGTGTTGGTTTTAACCTTTAAAGCCCTGCATGGCTTGGGTCCATCTTACCTCAGGGACCGCCTCTGCCCACATGAACCCCCCCCCCGGCACGCTTCAGTCCTCTGGGAGGAACCTACTGCAGCCTATGAAGACCAGGTTGGTGCAGACCACCCAGAGGGCCTTTTTGGCTTCTGCTCTGAGGCTATGGAATGACCTGCCGGACGAGATATGTCTCATTACAACGCTAGATTGTTTCAAAACAGCTCTAAAGACGTATCTCTTCTGGCAGGCCTTTCCAGAAACTGTATGATTCACCCGGCTTCTAAAAGCTCCCAGCCAATTCCCTGCCCTTCCTCCTGCCGTACTTTGTTCTACCCATGCTGTGGCCAGCAATGTGGTTTTATTTGTGTAATATGTTGGTTCTATTTTTATTGTTTTTATTGTATTTAATTTTAAACTCAGCTAATCTAATTCTATTTGAAGGGGTTGGAGGTTGGGAATGGGATCATTGAATTATTTTAATGCAGCTGTTTTTTAACTTTGCTGTGCCCCGCCTTGATTGTTCTTACAGAGGGGCGGGTAAGAAATAAACATTATCATCATCATCATCATCATCATCATCATCATTACAGGCCCTTGAACATTTTGGCTGCTCTTTTCTATGCCAACTCTACAATAGGTCTGAGATTATGACAGCTCCTTCTTTGCATTGTGTTTAAGGTTGCTGAATCTTTGGCCCTGCCCCTGAGTTTCCAGTTTCTCCTAGCAGAATAAGAGGATGCAAATTCTCATGTTTTGCTGGACTTGTCTCTGGACAAGATGAAAGGAGAGGGTGCAAATCCCCAGCTCATTGAGGAGAGCAGCAGTTTGCTACAATTTGCAAAGCTTAATTGATCTGCTGTTGCAACTTGCAAAGACTCAGGAGGGGCAGTGTCTATTTATTTACTTAGCTTCCTCCTTCTCTCACCCCACTCTGCTCTTCTGGCTAGAAGCAAGTAGGCTAGATTAAATGTCACTTTTCCTACACATTACCTGAGAAAGAACAATCTGCTTTGTCAAACAGGAAAATATTCTCTCTCTCTTTCTGAATTATAAACTGTGAGCAACTGTAATTGGTTCTTAGCAACAGCAATAGCAAGTACATTTCTATACAACCTATCAGTGCACTTAACAACTCCCTAAGTGGTTTATAATGTGTAAGCCAATTGCCTCCAACATGCTGGGTACATTGTAGCAGCCTATGGAAGGATACAAGGCTCAGTGGACCTTGCAGTCCCTTGATTCAAACTCACAACCTTGTAGCTGTGAATGGCTGCAGTATTGGCATTTAACCACTGCACTACCAGGGCTTCTTGGTGCAGAACACTTAATGTACAACACTTAATGATATTGCCAGGGGACATCCTTAGGTCTTGGGTTTTGGCCCAGAAACTCTTGTTTTCTCAACATTTGGCAACCCTAATTGTTGCAACAACTAAAGGTACTTACATATCTCTAGTGGCAGAAGTTGCATGCTGTACATTTAATAAGACAGCCAGTGTGGTGTAGTGGTTTGAGCGTTGGACTATGACTCTGGAGGTCAAGGTTCGAGTTCCCATCTGGCCATGGAAACCCACTAGTAACCTTGGGTGAATCACTCACTCTCAGCCCCAGAAAACCCCATGATGGGACTGCCTGAGGGTCACCATGAGTTGGAAAGTACTTGAAGGTACACAGCAACAAGAACAATAATATCTAATAAGTCATGTGCCTACTACCACTATGACTACTACCCTCCCTCCATCTACCATCTTGAGGGAGAGAAAGGCAAGCCAGTTCCAACAAGCCTTGCCTGAGAAGAAGGAGAGCCCTCCCTCCATCCACCATCTTGAGGGAGAGGAAGGCAAGCCAGCTCCAACAGGCCTTTCCTGAGAAGAAGGAGAGCCCTCCCTCCATTCACCATCTTAAGGGAGAGAAAGGTATGCCAGCTCCAACAGGCCTTGCCTGAAAGGGAGAAGAGCCCTCCCACAAGTTCATCTGCCTTGGTCCATGCCTTTGAGGGAGAGAAGATCTGCCGGACTTTCCCCCTTCCCCACCACCTCTCCCTTCTCCTTTTGTGTTGTGTCTTTTTAGATTTTAAGCCTGAGGGCAGGGAAATGTCTAATTAACAAATTGTAAGCCGCTTTTTTTGATAGCCTTGGCTAAAGAGTGGGGCATTAAAAAAAAACCACATTATTATTATTATTATTATTATTAATTATTATTATTATTACTACTACTATCATCCCAGGACATTGACCTTGCAAGACCTGCTTCATTGCACTACTGCTCCATCCGTTCTTATATTTCTATAGATTTTTGAAGATGTCACTAATACCAAAATGAAAATAGCCTTCTCTTGATAGCAGTGAAGTGTCCTTAGCAGATTAAAACAGCATTTTAAAGCATTCCCGAGAAGGGCATAGTCTGTAATTCTCTGTGTACTGAGGAATGAAATATCCAATGTGCTCTTAGAATAAATTATAGCCTCCTCTTGTTTAGTCATGTGAAGGATCTTCATGTGCAAAATTGTGCTTTTTAACTGAATTTAATTAATTAATGTCATATTTACATCATCTAAATTAATTGTATTGGTGCAGTATGTGTTTGCAAGGCTAAAGAAGCAAATATGAAACAATTATAGGATAGTTGTCTTCTGGGAACACAGCTGGTTTGTGTATGCTGTATGTTAGGGTTAAAGCTTAATGTACAGTATAATGGCTGACTGCTTATAATAAAATAAACTGAATGGCTTGACTAAGATATCATGCATCCTCATACTGTATAGGTTTGTTCAGAAGTATGTTCATCCAGTTTAATAAGACTTATTTCTGAGTAAATATGCATAGAAACTTTTGTCAGTAGTAAGCATTATTGAACACAGTAGAAGTCAGTTCTCAGTAAACTTTCATATAATTCTATGATATGTGACATAAGGAGATCCACTGTCCAAAATAACTTTCTCCCAGTAGTGTATTCAAGTGTTTTATTCAAAGTCTCAAGTCACGTTTCAAGCCTCTATCTTCAAGTCTCAAGTCAAATCTCAAGTCCTTGCAAGAGATTCTTTCAAGTCATGTCTCAAGTCTGGGAACCAACTTTAACAGTAAAAAAGGATGTGGTGGTCATGCATGAGGTGATTAGAAAATCTTTAATTAGAAAATCAAGATGACATGCACAAAGTTACTTTTAAAAAGTTCTCAGAGAGGAATAGTAAATGTCTTTGGCAACAGGTTTGAGGAGGGAGGATCCTTCTAGAGCTTTTCAGTAGTTTTAGAAGACTCCTCTGATGTGCAGCTGGGACAGGCTGCTGAGTAGACATCACCTCAAACTCATTGCCTAACATGTTTGCTGTTTCTGGATAAAGTTAGACCAGCAAGCCATTTGCTCAAAATACTATTCTCAGATTGAGTTCACTTGAGATTAGGTCTTCATTTATTACTGAGCTGAGACCAAGTTGAGTCTTTCAAGTGACTTGAGGCCAACTTGAGTCTGAGTCAGTTGACTCAAGTCTATATAACTGTCTTCTCCATCCAGGTAGCCTGTGTATATATTGGTTTACAACTCCAAACATCTTCAGCCAGAGTACAGAGACTATAAAAGTCTTTTACTTCAGGAAACATTGTAATTTCATTAAACTTTTTATAAAATGACAACTTATAACAGGTATTCACTTTAAAGTAGCTCTTTAGTATAGTTAAGTCACCAGTCTCTTTAGCAATAACTATATTAATATTATTGTGACCACAGCTGACAAACTCTGCTAAATTCTGAGAAATATCATCTCCAAGAAATAATGATTGCTTCATTTGTAAGAGTCACATTATCTATGGAATGCTATTTGTCAAATTTCTATTATTGTGTTCTTTAACAGAAATGGGCAATGCAATGAATACATTGTACTCAAGAAAGCCCCAGGCAACAGGAACTTATATAAAAGGTTCATAATTTTTCAGTTCAGCTTCATAAGAAGAGACAGAAATGTAAAATTATATCATTGTAACTGAGCACTGTATTAGTTTTCAGTTTAGACTGCCTATAACATAGGAGTTAGAATCACAGAGTCATAGAATCATAGAGCTGGAAGGGCCTCATGAGTGATCAAGTCCAACCCCCTGCTCAGTGTGGGATCTCCAGCTAAAGCATCCATGGCAGGTAGCTGTCTAGCCCTTTTCTGATGATATTCAGAGAAAGAGACCCCACAAACTCTTCCGTTGCTGAATCACTCTTAAGTGTCAAGAAATCCCTTTGATTGTTAAATCAAAAGTACCATGTAACTTCAAACCATTAGATTTGTTGCTACCCACTATGGCAGCAGAGAAGAGGCCTGCTCCCTTCTCTCTGGGACAGCTCTTGCAGTATTTAAAGAGAGCAATTATGTCAGTCTTTTCTTCACCAGGCTGAACATACCCAGCTGCTTCTCATAGGTTTTGTTTTCCTCCCCTCATATTCTTCATATCTCTTACCATCCCAATTGTGATTCTCGGAACCTGCTCCAACTTGTGTATATTCTTCAAAGATGTAGTGGCCAGAACTGAGTGCAACAACTCAGACAAGTGCAGAATGTAGAGGAACTATTTGTTCCCTCAACTTGGAAAATATACTTCTGTTTAGGATCCCTTGTGGCACAGTGGTTAAATGCTGGTACTGCAGCCACAACATTGTAAGTTCAGTCCTAGAAGAGAGTTCCAGGGTCCACTCAGCCTTCCATCCTTTTGTAGGTTGGTAAAATGAGCACTCAGCTTGTTGGGGGCAATTGGCTTAAACATTGTAAAGTGCTCACTGATAAGTGGCATAGAAATGTACTTGCTACTATTAATGCAGATTAAAATAGCATTTGCCTTCTTGGGTACTGTCTCATGTTCATTTTATGATTAATAGTAGTTCTAAGGTCTTTTTCATATGCAGTACTGCTGAGCTATGCATCCCTCTTCCTATACCTGTGCATTTGTTTTTTGTGGCCTAAATGCTGAATTTTGCATTTGTCTCCATTTTATTTTATTCATTTCTGTCTAATTTTCTCATTTATCTAGGTCCTTCTGAATCCTCTTCCTTTCTTCCAGTGTGTTAGCTAGCCCTCCCAGCTACAGATTCCCTCCATCATATCATCTCAGTTATTGATAAAATGTCAAAAAGCAATGGCCCTAGGACAGAACCTTGAGATCCTCCAATAAGAGCCTTACTTTCAGTTTGAAGTGCAGCCACTGATGATTACTATTTCAGCATAGTTTTCTAACTAATCATGGATCCATCTGATCCCATTTATTCCACATTTAATCAGTGTGCTAATCAGAATATTATTTGGGGCAAGGGCAAATCAAATGCTTTGTTGAAATCCAGAAACATGACATCTGCAACATTCTCACCATCGTCTTAACAAGTTTTATTCACAGAAGGTTTTCTGTTGCCTTCCTCTAATGCTGAGAAAATATGCCTTGTCAAAGATCACCCAGGGGTTCTCCATGACTAAGCAGGGACTGGAATCCTAGATTCCTGGCATCCTAATCCAGCACTCAAATCACTACACCATGCTGGTTCTTCAATGTTTTAATAATAAATCACCTTTTTTTTACAGGTGGGGAAATTAAGCTAGAAATAACATAACTTTTCTTGAGTTTCTGTAGACACCTTGAGTCCCTGTAACTGGGAGGAAGGTGGGGTATAAATAAACATAAACATAATAATAATTAATAATAATTTTCTCTCAATGAAACCTCTTAGAATTTTGAGGGCATTTTCAAGGAAATGATACAGAAGCAGCATTTTCATTTTCTATGTTGTTCTCCCTGCCAAGTCACCTCCCCTGTTGCAACAGCAAGCAACAGTTATGATGAACATCAAAGAGGAAGGGAAGAAGGGAGAGCAAAAAAAGCAGGAAAAGGAGTCATGTAAGACACTGCCTTGTGATGCAGAGGTGTTCGTGGGAATGGAAGGCCAGCTTGTGCAGAAAAGTACCAGCAGTACTTTTCATGTTTTTGATCTTGGAGTGGCTACAATTTGCACCTTTGTTTCACTTCTCACTTGATTTGTTTACCTGGCTTGCTGAATGATCTCTGGCCCAGCTGTCTTGGTGTCCCAAGAATTAGGTGGTTAGAATACAATTAATGCCATCCATGTCAGTCAGAGAGTATCTGTCAGGATGAAGGGAGAAACAAGAGAGTGGTCGACAGCTGGGCCAGATATTATTCAGCAAACCAGGTAAACAAATCAAGCGAGAAGTGAAACAAAGGTGCAAATTGTAGCCACTCCAAGATCAAAAACATGAAAAGTACTGCTGGTTGCTAAGAAAGGAGGGTTGAGAGCAGCTAACTGCTGAGGAGTGGCTTGGAGATTTATAGGCAGCTGTTTTAATACCCCAGGTACCTAATTAGGTCAGTATCTCCTACTTAATAATCTCAGTGTGTAGCACAATCTTTCTTTGTCTTGTAGTTGCTCAATGAATCATGACATTTGATTTTCAGTGTCTGCACCTCCTACTGGGGAGCGTGCTTCCTTCTGCTTGAACCTCCAGCTCTTCAGGCTCAGATAGAGCATCATTACCAGAGCTGCAGATTTCTGGCAATCTGCCTCTTCCTCTTCCTCTGAATCATTGGACTCTAGAGGGTGAGTTATGACAGGTGACCAGAAGATGAGAAACAACTGGAGAAAGAGCAGAGGGAGTCACACAAGACTAGAAACACATGGTGGAGTTGTGAAGGGAGCATAAGGAAAAGGGAAAAGACAAGAGCCAAGAGAGGGAGAATGAAGAGATAAGAGGAAGAAGGCACACAACACCACCAAATGACAGTGACAAGGAGATATATGAACAACAGAATGTCAGTAGAGGTGAAGTGGTATTTGAAGAAGATGCTTCATTGTTGATCTGACAATTTCTGCGAATTGTTCTTGAGGAGTATTTTTTGATAGGGGTAGTGTGCATAAGGTAAAGATAAAGGCTAAGATCCTGCATCATCACCAATTAGAGAGCTCTGTTATAGTTAAGTCTGATGATGCCATTCCACCCCCCCCCCCAAAAAACCCCTACCTTTGTACCCTCATGGCACCCTAATCAAAGTGGGGTGAATCCCCAGCAGTTACAAAATCATAAATCCAGCTTATGTAACTGTTGAACAGCATGTCAATGAACCGTGTTTATTTCTTCCACTCTTCCTGTGTTTCTTTATTTCCTTAGCAAGAGGATGAGATATAAATATAATTATAATAATAGCCAGCATTTTGCAGCAGCTTTTAAGTGAAGTATACGAATGATTAAATCTAGATAAACTGTTCCATATTCATGATCATTAATTATTTATGACCATGACATTGTTGCCACAGTCATAACTCCTCCCACAAAACTACTTTACTAGGCACCAGCTGCATGGGTAGAAAGGGGGGGGCATGGGTGAATGACATTTCCATCATGTTTGGGAGGTTGGTGTAAAAATGAATTTCCCAAAATGCATGCAGCTGTTCCTCTTCTTCAAAACTCAAACTGGGGACATGTGGGTAGTGAGAGGAATGAATTCATGTATGGCATTTTTTTCACTTGAATTCCAGTAAGGTGGTTGTTATTGTTATTTTTAATGTAGTAATGAAACATAAATTTAAATGCCAAATTAGAGTCAACATGATTAAAATAAACATCTCATTTTTCCTTTCAAATACAATCAGTATGGATTTTTAAAGCTTTATAGTGTAAATGTAATGTAGCTTTTCTACTATTTTTTCTATCTTTGGGGTATGGCTCCAACAACATCTGAAGGCGTGCACTTTACTTGCCCTGTTTTAGGGGAGGAAATTAGCTTAATGGTCTGCTGATGTTTTGATGAATAGTTGTTGTTTCACATTATGAATTATAATCTTTAGTATTTGCTTTTAATGTTTTTAGCTGGCTTATAAATATTTTTAATGGAATGGCAGGATAAAATGTTTATATAAATAATGTTGGTCTGTAGGCTCTCAGTTCTCTACACAATTTGCGATGAAGAATCACTTGATCCTGATAGCCATAACCTTGTCCTCATGCTTGGTTTAGCTTGATAAACCTTCTGTCTTAATGCCTTACACTAAACCCAGTCCATTAACCTTCAGTTTATCAACCTAATTTTACCTCTTAGAATCATAGAATCATAGAATCGTAGAGTTGGAAGAGACCACTAGGGCCATCCAGTCCAACCCCCTGCCATGCAGGAAATCCAAATCAAAGCATCCCCGACAGATGGCCATCCAGCCTCTGCTTAAAGACCTCCAAGGAAGGAGACTCTATCACCTTCCGAGGAAGTGCGTTCCACTGTTGAACAGCCCTTACTGTCAGGAAGTTCTTCCTAATGTTGAGGTGGAATCTCTTTTCCTGTATCTTGCATCCATTGTTCCGGGTCCTGTTCTCTGGAGCAGCAGAAAACAAGCTTGCTCCCTCCTCAATATGACATCCTTTCAAATATTTAAACAGGGCTATCATATCACCTCTTAACCTTCTTTTCTCCAGGCTAAACATCCCCAGCTCCCTAAGTCGTTCCTCATAGGGCATGGTTTCCAGACCCTTCACCATTTTTGTCGCCCTCCTTTGGACACGCTCCAGTTTCTCAATGTCCTTTCTGAATTGTGGCGCCCAGAACTGGACACAATATTCTAGGTGGGGCCTGACCAAAGCAGAATACAGTGGCACTATTACTTCTCTTGATCTAGACACTATACTTCTATTAATGCAGCCCAAAATAGCATTGGCCTTTTTAGCTGCCGCATCACACTGTTCACTCATGTTCAACTTGTGGTCTACTTGGACTCCTAGATCCCTTTCACATGTAGTTTCATTCAGCCAGGTGTCACCCATCCTATATCTGTGCATTTTATTTTTCCGCCCTAAGTGCAATACCTTACATTTCTCTGTGTTGAATTTCATTTTGTTAGCTTTGGCCCAGCTTTCTAGTCTATTCAGGTCATTTTGAATCTTGATCCTGTCCTCTGGGGTATTAGCTATTCCCCCTAATTTGGTGTCATCTGCAAATTTGATTAGTATGCTCCCAATTCTGTCATCCAGGTCATTGATAAAGATGTTGATAGCACTGGGCCCAGGACAGAGCCCTGTGGGACCCCACTGGTCACTTCTCTCCAGGATGAAAAGGAGCCATTGTTGAGCACCCTTTGGGTTCGGCCAGTCAACCAATTACAGATCCATTTAACAGTTCCTTTGTCTAGCCCACATTTTACAAGCTTGTTTGCAAGAATGTCATGGGAAACCTTGTCAAAGGCCTTACTGAAATCAAGATATACTATATCCACAGCATTCCCTTCATCTACCAAACTGGTAATTTTATCAAAGAAAGAGATCAGGTTCGTTTGGCATGACTTGTTTCTCTGAAACCCATGTTGGCTTTTTGTGATTATGGCATTGGCCTCTAAGTGTTCACAGACTCTCTGCTTAATGATCTGCTCTAGAACCTTTCCTGGAATTGATGTCAGACTAACTGGACGATAATTGTTGGGATCCTCTTTTTTCCCCTTTTTGAAGATGGGGACAACGTTTGCCCTTCGCCAGTCCGCTGGGATCTCTCCTGTTCTCCAGGAGTTTTCAAATATGATTGCCAATGGCTCCGATATTACTTTTGCCAGTTCTTTTAATACCCTTGGATGGAGTTCATCTGGTCCCGGAGACTTAAATTCATTTAGATTAACAAGGTGTTCCTCTACTATCTCTTTACTTATTCTGTGCTGAAATTCCCCTATTCTGTTCTCTGCTCCATTATCCTCAGGTTGAGCACCCTTTGCCTTTTCTGAGAAGACTGAGGCAAAGAAGGTGTTGAGTAATTCTGCCTTTTCTCTATCTCCTGTTAGCATTTTGCCATCTTCTCCACGCAGCGGCCCTACTGTTTCCTTCTTCTTCCTTTTGCTGCGGACATATCCAAAAAAGCCCTTTTTATTGTTCTTAACCTCTCTAGCAAGCCTGAGTTCATTCTGCGCTTTAGCTTTTCTGACTTTACCCCTACACATGCCTGCTATTTCTTTGAATTCCTTTTTCGTGATTTCCCCCTTTTTCCATTTCTTATACATGTTCCGTTTCAAACTTAGCTCAGTTGAAAGTTCCTTAGTCATCCATCCTGGTTTCTTGAGACACCTCCCGTTTTTCTTTCTCACTGGAACTGTTTGAAATTGTGCCTTCAGTATCTCCCTTTTGAGAAAGTCCCATCCGTCCTGAACTCCTTTATCTTTTAGTATTTCTGACCATGGAATCGCCCTCAATACTTCTCTAAGTTTACTGAAATCCGCTCTCCTAAAGTCTAGGATGCGTGTCTGACTCTGCCTGGCTTCTCCTTTCCACTGTATTACAAACTCCAGGAGAACATGGTCACTTCCACCTAATGATCCCACCACTTGCACCCCATTAACCAAGTCATCCTTGTTGGTTAGGATCAGATCTAAAATAGCTGACCCCCTTGTTGCCTCTTCCACCTTTTGGACCATGAAATTGTCTTCCAGGCAAGTGAGGAATTTGCTAGACCTTGAGGATTTTGCTGAGTTTGACTTCCAGCAAATATCAGGATAGTTGAAGTCGCCTATCACTACTACATCTCTCTTTTCTGACTGTGTGGTCATCTGTTCTAGAAAGATATCATCCAATTCCTCAGTCTGACTTGGGGGTCTGTAGTAGACTCCCACCGTAACACCCTTGTTGTTTCCCTCCCCTTTGATTCTTATCCAGATGCTCTCCACCTGGCTTCCATGATTGATGTCCAGGATCTCTTCACTGGTGTAAATATCTCTGACATATAGTGCTATTCCTCCTCCTTTCCTGTTTGGCCTATTTCTCTTAATAAGGTTATACCCCTCTATTTCCACATTCCAAACATGAGACTCATCCCACCAGGTTTCAGTGATGCCTATTATATCATATTTGCTTTGTTGTACTAGGAGTTCGAGTTCATCTTGCTTATTTCCCATGCTCTGTGCATTAGTGTAGAGACATCGCAGACCATGGTTCCCTTCTACTTGCTGCCTGTGCAAGTTTTTTTGCCTCCCACTGTTGGGTCCTTGCATTGTTTGCCTTGTTTCCTCTATGTCAGTTTGACTATTTTCGCCATCCCTTTTGCCTTCCTTATTGTCTCCCTTCCCCTCGGAACTCAGTTTAAAGCTCTCCTGATCAAGTTCTTGAGACTGTTGGCAAAAACATTTCTTCCAACTGGCGTGAGATGCAACCCGTCTGTTGCAAGAAGTCCCTCCTCATGGAACCGCAGCCCATGATCCAAGAATCCAAATCCCTCTCGGCGGCACCATCTGCGAAGCCAGTTATTCACATCTGCTATTTTCCTCTCCCTTCCTGGACCATGCCCTTCAACTGGCAGAAGAGACGAGATGACAACCTGTACATCCATTCCTTTCAGCTTCCTACCAAGCGCCTCGTAATCCCTTTTGATGTTCTGAATGCTGTGTCTTGCAGTATCATTAGTTCCCACGTGGACCAAAAGGAAGGGGTATTGGTCAGTAGGCTTGACCAGTCTTGTCAGCCTCTCTGTCACATCCCGGATCTTTGCACCTGGAAGACAACACACCTCTCGAGACATCTTGTCAGGCCTACAAATCACTGCTTCTGTACCCCTCAGCAAGGAGTCCCCCACTACGACCACACGCCTCCTCCGAGGCTTAGCAGTGACTGTTCCCTCGGGTGGGACTCTCAGGCTCCCCTGCTCCGTCCCTGAAGTCTGTCCATGCTGCTCTTCTTCATCCTCCTTGATAAGGGAAAGCGCTTCGAATCGATTCTCTAGCTGCAAGCTCCCCGAACAATTCCTTCTTGGTTTACTTCTCTTTGTGACATTCCTCCAGCTGTCTGCCTCCTCTGTTTGGCAAGTGACCTCTTCCACCCTAGGATCTTCCTCTGCATGGTACTCATCCAAGATGGTTAGTTCTATTGTGTCCAGGAAATCCTCTTGTTCCCTAATCTGCTGAAGTGTAGCTACTCTGGACTCCAGCTGCTGCACTTTCTCCTCCAAGAGTGCCACCAACTTGCACTTGGTGCATGTGAAGTTCTCCACTTCTGTAGGCAAGAAGAGAAACATCCCACAAGAGTTGCAGGTGACCGCGGCAGATCCCTCGTTGTCCATACTGCAAAGTCTAATGCCACTTGAGCAGAGTTGTTCAGTTAGAGAAAGCTAACGGCGCGCGGCTCTGGAAGGTGGTATATAAAGCTAGTCTGCTAGCTCCGCCCCTTGTGACTCACAGATGTGACTCACAGAAGCTCCTCCCCTTCAGCCACGAGCACACGGTCTCAAGCACACGGTCCCAAAATGGCTGCCAAGCAGCTCCTCTCCTTCTCCTCTCTCTGGCCGGACTGTTCTGGAAGGCTCTGGAAGGTGGTATATAAAGCTAGTCTGCTAGCTCCGCCCCTTGTGACTCACAGATGTGACTCACAGAAGCTCCTCCCCTTCAGCCACGAGCACACGGTCTCAAGCACACGGTCCCAAAATGGCTGCCAAGCAGCTCCTCTCCTTCTCCTCTCTCTGGCCGGACTGTTCTGGAAGGCTCTGGAAGGTGGTATATAAAGCTAGTCTGCTAGCTCCGCCCCTTGTGACTCACAGATGTGACTCACAGAAGCTCCTCCCCTTCAGCCACGAGCACACGGTCTCAAGCACACGGTCCCAAAATGGCTGCCAAGCAGCTCCTCTCCTTCTCCTCTCTCTGGCCGGACTGTTCTGGAAGGCTCTGGAAGGTGGTATATAAAGCTAGTCTGCTAGCTCCGCCCCTTGTGACTCACAGATGTGACTCACAGAAGCTCCTCCCCTTCAGCCACGAGCACACGGTCTCAAGCACACGGTCCCAAAATGGCTGCCAAGCAGCTCCTCTCCTTCTCCTCTCTCTGGCCGGACTGTTCTGGAAGGCTCTGGAAGGTGGTATATAAAGCTAGTCTGCTAGCTCCGCCCCTTGTGACTCACAGATGTGACTCACAGAAGCTCCTCCCCTTCAGCCACGAGCACACGGTCTCAAGCACACGGTCCCAAAATGGCTGCCAAGCAGCTCCTCTCCTTCTCCTCTCTCTGGCCGGACTGTTCTGGAAGGCTCTGGAAGGTGGTATATAAAGCTAGTCTGCTAGCTCCGCCCCTTGTGACTCACAGATGTGACTCACAGAAGCTCCTCCCCTTCAGCCACGAGCACACGGTCTCAAGCACACGGTCCCAAAATGGCTGCCAAGCAGCTCCTCTCCTTTTCCTCTCTCTGGCCGGACTGTTCTGGAAGGCTCTGGAAGGTGGTATATAAAGCTAGTCTGCTAGCTCCGCCCCTTGTGACTTACAGATGTGACTCACAGAAGCTCCTCTTCCTCTATACATTTTAGCTCCTTCCTTTTCCAGCAACTAAACTGCTTACCCTCCTCTCACACTGTGTATGGGTTTGCCAGTAGATTTATTTGACAAGTTTTAACTTACCTCCCTGCATTGGTTTTGAAAGCTCTGTGAAACCATCTTTCATGAACAACTACCAGTAGCTTCTTTGGGAACCATATGATTCTTTTTTTAGAAGAGACTTACATTGACACCTATGTGATTCAGGGGGAGGCGCTAGATATTGAGGCCAAGCTCCTACTTGCTGGTGTACCTTTGTCAGTGGAGCAGCAACATGCTAGCAGAAGAAAGGGGGCCATCAGCACAGCAACAATTGGAGGAGGGACAACAATGAGCGGTGTTCTCGTTAGGAGTTTATCATGTGGTGGTGGCAGCTTATATTCTGATGGGGATGGCGTTCACTCCCCACCCACCCACTGCTGCTATGCCCTGATTTTTTTTTTTAAAAAAGTGATTTATGCTAGCATAAGCCATCAACAGGATTTTAGCCTGACAGCCCTCTGAGATCACCATCCTGAAAGATAAATTCTGTTTGGGGAAACAGTCTTCACTTGATGCACTGAATGGCACTACACCCCTAACTTCAAATCACTGGTCTCCTAGAAGGAGAAGAATAGGTATGTTTGATACAAATCCTAGAACTAAAAGTGCAATATCCACTCTGTAACATCTGGTGACTTCTTTTGAGCCCTGCTGAGGAGAAGGAAACCAGACCCAACAGATGGTTCAGAGGCTGAGCATGGCCATGCTGGTGTTCCAAGAAGGAATAGGATGAAGGGAGCCAGGTATAAAACAGTTCAGTCACTACTCACCCACTACTAACACCTTAGTTCAGTTGTTCCCATACTTGGTTCCACAGATGATAAAATCATAGAATCATAGAACTGTAGAGTTGGAAGAGACCAGAAGGGCCATCCAGTCCAACCCCCTGCTGTGCAGGAACTCTCCATCAAAGCATACCCGACAAATGGCCATCCAGCCTCTGCTTAAAGATCTCCAAGGAAGGAGACTCCACCACACTCTGAGGGAGTGTGTTCCACAGTCAAACAGCCCTTACAGTCAAGAAGTTCCTCCTAATGTCTAAGTGGAATTTCTTTTCCTGGAGCTTGCATCCATTGTTCCGGGTCCTAGTCTCTGGAGCAGCAGAAAACAAGCTTGCTCCCTCCTCAATGTGACATCCAAAAATTTAAACAGGGCTATCATATCACCTCTTAACCTTCTCTTCTCCAAGCTAAACATCCCCCAGCTCCCTGAGTCTTTCCTCATAAGGCATGGTTTCCGGACCCTTCACTGTCTTAGTTGTCCTCCTTTGGACATGCTCCAGTTTCTCCACATCCTTTTTGAAGTGCGGTGCCCAGAACTGAACACAGTATTCCAGGTGGGGCCTGACCAAATCACAATAGAGTGGCACTATTCTTGTGGATTCTATTCTATGATGTTGGACTTCAACTCCCAAAAGACCCAAGCAGCATGGCCAATAATTAAGCATTCTGAGAGCTGTATTCCAAGAACATCTGGGGATTCAAATTTGGGAACCATTGTTAGCTGAAACAGATGGCTTGGTAAAGCTGCCTTCTGGGCAGCTTGAGAGTATGGTGTTTATATGGCGCATGTCCCCTGGCCGATTACATGGTGGTGGCTTCAAGGTGCTCTGGGGGTGTGGTGTTTACACACTCCATGCTGCCGGGGCACCCAGCAGCATCTTTGCCTATACGCAGGAGGAACTATTACACAGGTGTGTATATATTTCAAGGATGGGGTTCCTGAGGAGATAAATGTAGCAGATGTAGTTGTTTTTTAAATTGTGGTAATGTTATATTGATTTTATTGATTTTATTGCTTTGTATTTTTATCATGTTGTAATCCTGCCTCGATCCATAGGGAGAGGCGGGAGATATAAATAAATATTATTATGATGAATACTACTACTACTACTACTACTAATAATAATAATAATTGCTTTTTCACTTTCAGAAAAGCAGTGTCGAATGAGGTTATAGTAATGCAGCTTGTGACTTCAGTTTTACACATAAATATATTTCAGGAAAGGTGGTACATATGGAGCTCAGATGCCTTTCGCGTTAAATCTTGCTCATATGTCTTCAAACAAACTGGTGCTGCACTGAAGTCATTATCCTTCTGGCAGGACTTAGGATTGCTAGTAGGGTGCAATATTACAAAGATAGCTTTTTGAAGAAGAAATCATTTGTAACTTTGCTATATTCTCCTTCATAATAATACCTCAGAGCAGGCATTTCCTTGTTTCTCATTTATCTGTTTTTGTGCAGATTTCTACCTCAGATGACACTCCTCAGGGAATGAGAGAGAGACGGTAGAAGAAAACATTGCCAATGCTGATGCTGCTGGGTGGGATGTATTGTTTCTTGTTCTTGCTTTGTGAAATTTGCCACATTCATCTATATAAAGGAAAGTGTGTGCACAGCATGATAGCTTTCAGACATTGCGCTTTCAGAAAGCAACATGAAATTATATATCTTGGCTTTGCAGAATCATGTTGAAAGATTTTTGTGTTTTTAAGATAGTTACAGTGTATTGGTAGAGACTTATGACATACCCACAGTACCAACCCAGTGCGTTTCACACATATGACATGTTGAACGACTGCAAAAGTCCATCCCATCTCATTTCGTTATTCCATTCACAGGGGACAAATTCCAAACAAATTGCAAAAATGGGAGTGACTGGAAAAATTTTGGCAGGGTAGTGAAATTTCTCTAGAAGTTTAGGGTGGGATTAGAATTGGTAGGTAGAAGTGAGTGGTCACAGAGTAACCTTGGGCTAGTCATATTCTCAGCCTCAGAAGAAGAAAAAGGAAAACTCTTTCTGAACTAATTTTGCCTAGGAAACCCCAAGATGTGTTTGCCTTAGGATCAATACGACAAAAATATTCCAAAAGAAGGGTTTTAAAAACAAGTCTTAAACTGATAAGGTGGTTCTCATGAAAGAAACAGAACACACCTATCCACATATTACACCCAAGTATCCCAAATACCTGTTGTTAGCTTCTGATTTTATCTAGAAACATCTAAAGAAGAAAAGTAGTTACCATTTGTAGCTTGAGGTGAGATAATAAAATATATGCTTTCCCTCCAGAAATGGGTCTTGTGCTTTAATCTGCACCTGGCAAATGTTATTGTTCATATTCATTCAGAGACTCCTTAGAGTATAGAACACACTCAGAGCTAATGCTGCAATTCATTGCCCTTTACGCCATAAATGGGTACGATTTAAGCAAAAGTCAAACATACTCACCCGTGGGGATTTAATAATGATTAATTATTATAATTCTCTTAGTGGACGGCAGAAAGGAATAGCAACCACACTTGGGAGAATCTAATACTTTGAAAGCAATTAATAAATGTGGCCCAAAAAGAAAGCAGAAAACCTGTGAACACAAAAAAGAGCCTATACCTCTGTGTGTGCAATGATGGATATATTTGTGGACTAAAAGTAATCACCGCCCAGGAAGATATTTCTGTGGTTTGAGTGGCTTACAGGAAAGCAGTGTGTGTGACCTGTAATAGCTTGCACATTTTGCAAAGTAAGGTGAAAGGGGCTGTATTACTGGGACAAGAATATTGCTAATAAATTATAATTAAATATAAATACCACAATTTTGTGATACAAATATTCAAATCTTAACATTCTTTCCTTTTGGAATTTTCTTATTAAAGTAATGTTGAAGTGGGAGATATTACACCTCCTCCCTTTCCTTACAATTTTTTAAAAAAAATATCGGTGGGGGTGGAATTTCTAGAGGAGGTTGTGAAGAGTGATAGTTAGCCCTCAGATTCACCTTATACAAGTGTTTTATATGCTTAATGGATGCATAACATATAACTGAGCATTTACTAGTTAATCAAGCAGGCTGTAGCAAAAAGTATTCATAATGTGGCCTTCAGTAGTTATAATTTCTTGCAGGCTATGCAAGGTCAGTTCATGCAGAAGAGATAGATAAGAATGTTTCTCTCTTGGAATGCCTGGGAAACTGTTTCTTTATTTGTTCCAGTGGTGTTGTCTCCTTCATTTTGCCTGTGAAAGTGTCAGCACTTTCTAGAACAGGGAGGAAGGGAATTGGGAAAGATCAGGCTATCAGTGGCATCTTGGGGGGTTAATTCAGCCATCCTGAAACCCTGGAAATTCTTCTGTTAGGGCAGTGTCTAGTTCATTGCTGCTGGGACCACTGGTGAGCAGCAGCTGTGAGGAAAGATTGCTTCAATCAGCTAAGACTGTTGTTGTTTTGTGCCTTCAAGTTGTTTTTGACTTATGGTGACCCTAAGGCAGACCTATCTTAGGGTTTTCTTGGCAAGTTTCTTCAGAGGGGCTTTGCCATTATCTTCCTCTGAGGCTGAGAGAATGTGATTTGCTCAGGGTCACCAGTGGGTTTCATAAGGCAGTAGTTCTCAAATATTTTACCCTTGCAACCCCCTTTATATCTACATGCAGATGTCTACCCACCCCCATCACTTGATGTAGAGTATGAGTAAAAATATTTTATTTGTTTAGTGTGCACATTTTCATTTGCACATTCATGCATATTCATATTTTAACATTTTATAAGAAAATAGCTCTCCTCTTCCTTCCAAAAGCAGAGGTGCAAAGCACCCTGCTTGCCAGACCCCCTCAAATCCACTCAAAAATTCTGGAGGGTCACATCTCCAGAAGCTTCTAGGAAGAATAGTTCTTGATTTAAATGCCACTACAACCCTCTGGAGCTTTTAAGGGCCCCAACAGAATTTTTAGAAGTTTTTTAAAAATGGGCAGTTTGATGCTGCAGAGGTTGAGGGTACTGAACAATGGAAAGGCAGCAGTTCCCCAGCCCTTCAAATTGACACAAGGATGTTGTAATGCAGTCTGTTCATTTCAATGGCCTCCTGATGTCTTTAGATTCTGGAATTCTCTGAATATTTTTATTGGATTTCAGAGGTGTAGGGGATGTGAAAGATGACCTGTCATCTGCTGTAACATATGAAAGGGGAATAATATGTCTCTGCCCTGGGGAAAAGTATTTGCTGAAAATGCAGGTGTCACAAACCCTCCTTTAAGAGCAGATCCAAGATCACTCTTGCTTGTTTAATGCATTAGTGCTAGACTGCTGTAGGGATGTATGCACACATACATTTTCCTTTATGTGTGTTTATATCTTTTTGAGGCACTGTTGGAGCTGGCAGTGGCATCACTAGGGTTGGTGTCACCTGGTGCGGTAACTCATGGTGTCACCCCTCCATTAACCTCTCCCATACTGCACCATACAGAATCCTTAGTAATATTTTTTGTACTAATGTTACTCATAAATTGTAATTCCTGCATATCACTGAATCTAATGGCAATAATTGTGACATAAACTGGCAAAATTAAAATTATACCTTTAAATTACAATATCAAACAAAGATTTAAATTACAATATCATATGGTAAACAGTGTTCTGTGCAATCATGTTGCCCACATGATCACAGAGTAGTCTCTGACAATGCTGGCTTTTTGGCTTAGTAATGGAGATGAGCACCACCCCCTATTGTCAACGGGGAATACCTTTACCTTTTATCATACGGACAGCCTAAATGTATTTACATATGCATAGTTTCATGTAGTTAAACTGAAAATTTGGTAAAAGGTGATGTTTTAAAAGAAAATTTTAGAAGAATAAAAATATTTTTTTAAAAATTAAAAATTAAAATTTTTCTAATTTTGATTTTTTTAAAAAAAATCTAGGGCCTCTCCTTTTTTTTTTCCATTGAGCTTCATCCCACGCACACCATCTCTTATAGCATTTTAAAAAGAAACAAGTGAATACCACAGCCTGTTTCTGCCAAAACGCAGATATCTGAGGAACAGTAGTGTCACTCCCTTTAGGGTATCACCTGGTGCAGTCGACACACTCCACATCTCCTAGTGATGCTGCTAGGGGTTAGTATCCCTTTTTTTCCTGCATACCACCGAACCCTCCCCTTAAATGACAGCCTCTGAAACTCCTCACACAGCCATCCTGGCTTTGTGGGGAGCAGGCAGGATGATGGAAATATCTTCCTGTAGTCAGACATGAAATGATGACATCAGCTCTACGTTCCTTCATAAACCTCCAGATGTCTCAGTGCTTTTGTAATAATTTCATATCTGGCTATGGGGGTGTAGCTAGATACATCTGCCTGGTGTTGGTGGGGGCTTCAGAGGCTTTTCAGTAGGTTCAGATGGGATGGTCTTATTTTTTTTTAATTGAATGTAGGAGAAACCCAAACTGACAGCCTTGCCAATCTCAGGTTCAGCGCTCTGAGTGGTTAATTTTTAAAAGCCTAGCTTTCAACACTGACAGTTTTTCTCATTTCTCCATCACACATTGCTCTCACCAAAATGCACTCTCCCATAAAGAGGTCAATTTCTGCACCTTGGTACTCTGAAGAGAGATGAAAAAAGATGGACATCCTTTTTAATTTTTGTTTAATTTTTAGAAAAAAATGAAGTGATCCATAAGCAGATTGAATCCATCTAGTGGTGGCTGCCTTTTGCCATGGAACCTTTCAAGATGGAGGATGGCCACCAAATGGAGGCCTTTCACCTTCCCATGGATGGAGGTCAGTTGCTTCCATCTGGCCACTTGGGTGTGCTCTTCCCATGTGAACACTACAGGGACTCTGGATAGCACTGCAAGCCAGACTGGGGCATTGAAATGAGGTCAGCCATGTCATGTCTCTCAGCATCCTTGGCACTTGTATTGAAGTCCTTCCCTCCCCAACATCTTCGTGTACCTGTTTTACATCCTGTGCCTGGGAATCTGAACCCAGTTTCTTCCTGGCCAGTGCAGGACTTAAAGGAATCTCTCTACACCACATACACACACACTTCTTGGTCGTAAGTCTTGCAATAAGACAGGGAAGTAACTGGTTTTCAGGCCCTCATCATGTAACTTTTAAGCTCCTTCTGGACTTCTGAAATATGAACACACACAGTCACATTAAAACTGCCTTTTTAAAGTTTAAAAAAAATGAAGTGAGTCCATAACTGTAGGCTTGGGTTAGAGTGATTCCTGAATAGCTGGACAATTGTGGCTGTGAAGGAAGCACATCTAGTCTCTTCCTGGTTTCCTCTGTTCAACCTTTTTTTCTCATCAGATTCTCACCTCACTATCTCATTTTGCAAACTGCTAACTAATCAGCGTGTATACCACCCCTTTGTGTTCTTATACATGGCTTGACACTACCATCCCCTTATCTACTGTTTGTCCTGTGAAAGAGAAATGTAAGGTCACAAGTGGGTGTGACTACTTAACATGGATTACTTCCCTTTCTAGTATTAAAGATCAGATGAGTGAGGCTTGTTTTTGGATTGATAACATTTTCTTTTCTTTTCTTTTTCTTTCAGAGGAGAGCATCCTGTCTGTTTGCAGAGGAGTTCTCTATATTTCTTGTCTAGAGCTTTAGTGACAAAACAGAAAACAAGGAACTGCAAACCAGAAAAATAAGATATCATGGAGATAAATCTCACCATGCGCACTCAACACCATCCATATCCCATCTGCATCCCTTCTCTCAGCTGATACTTGGCTGACTTGGCATGAGCTATGTGTCACTGCTGAAAAGTGCTGTTGTTTGCCTTCAAGTAATTTCTGACTTATGGTGACCCTAAGGCAACCATATCATGGGGTTTTCTTTGCAACTTTCTTCAGAGGGGGTTTGCCATTGCCATCCTCTGAGGATGAGAACATGTGACTTGCCCAAGATCACCCAGTGGGTTTCCATGGCTGAGCCAGGATCTGAACCTGGTCTTTCTGTGTCCAAGTCCAACACTTCAGCCACTACACCATGCTGGCTCTAAGAAGTGAGAAGTACTAACAAATGTACTGAATTCTATTAGAAAGATTAGGTTGTGTGAAGGATACCTTTAGATTTGATGGGTCAAACTAGTAGTGGTTAGTGGATCTCATAGGAGTTTATCACATGGGAGGAATTTCTCTCAATTACGAAAGAAATTAAAGTGGGACCAGTTCAGAAATGAGTGAATTCGCTAGTTCAGTGAATTTTTGTGATTGCATATTGATGCTGCATCACGTTCGGAATGACTTCCCATTGCCCAAAATTGCCCAAAATTGTGTGTGATAGTTTCTCACGCAATAACATGAAACCCCATGATTGCATTCGGAATGACTTCCCATTGCCCGTAAATGTGTGTGGTAGTCTTTCACGCAGTAACATGAAACCCTATGATTGCGTTTGGACTTCCATTGGATTATGCTTCCAATTTCTGTCATCTGACAAACTCCATATAAGTGAGATGGTAAATTTGTTTTTTTTTTTAATTTTTTTTAATAGTTTTATTGAATTATTTACAAACACATAAGTACACTTAAACAACACATCAATATACTTTCAAGTATCATAAATTACAAAAAAAAAAGAAAGAAAAAAAAAACACAAATACCCTCAATCATCCCCAAACATCCATACACTGAAACAACCATAAATCACTATCTGGCTCGACACATATATACAAAAGATATATATACAAAAGATTATTCTATAGTTTAGAATGAAATTTCATGTAATCTTCCTTAACAGTTGTATTGACCTCTATATCTAAAGTTATTATAAGTTCCTTCTTTACATTCCAATTATATCCTATATTATTATTTCAGCTTCTAATTTATTTTACTTAATGTTCTATTTTCTGTAAACTGAAAATAAAGTCCATATATTTAGATCTTTTGAACTTTGTCTTCTTTTATATTATTACATAAATATTACTTTAAATTAGTTAATAATAAATTTATAAGAATTGAGACATTTCTACTCTTCCTCATAGCTTTCTTTTGTTTTCCCCTTAAGTAAAGCAGATACAATATCCATATTTTTAGCTTCATGTAATCTCAGCAACCATTCTTTATTTGTAGGTGTATTTGGTTTTTTCCACATTTGAGCATAGAGTATTCTTGCAATAGTAATCATATATAAGAGTATTCTTGTATATTTTGTATTTTCCAAACTGCTTGTCATGTTAAGTAAAAATAAGGTTGGTTCCAATGATATAGACACTTTAAGAATATCTTGAATTAAACTACATATCCTCTTCCAATATTCTGACGCTTTAGAGCATTTCCACCACATATGATAAAAATTACCCTCCGGTTTCCCACATTTCCAACATTTTATATTTCCTGTTTTATAGATATTATGTAATTTCTGAGGAGTTAAATACCACCGATGGAACATTTTGATATAATTTTCTTTATAATTTTGACACAATGTGAATTTATTTGTTTCCTTCCAAGATTTTTCCCATTGTTCTAGTTTGATTGTTTTATTTATGTCTATTGCCCATTTAACCATATTGTGCTTAATCATTTCATTTTCAAGATCTCTTTCCTTCAATAATTTATAGAATTTTGCTATATGCTTGTTTTGTCCATCAAAAATTATTTTATCAATCTCATTTTTCTCTCTCATGAAACCCAATGTTTTCTTATCTTTTTTAAATTGTTCTTTTAATTGATTATATAAAAACCAATCCTTCTTATCTTCCATTCCATAAATCTGTTCTATCGGTTGCATAAACCAATCTCCTATTTTATCTGTCTTTATTAGGTCTTGATACGTAATCCATGGTTTTCCCTTATCTTTAGTTCTTCCATAATAAGCTTCTTGAGTAGAGACCCATAAAGGGATTTTACTATAATGTTGATGCTTTATTTTATTCCATACCAGTAAAAGTGGTCGTCTAATAATATGATTATTGAATATTTTATTTTCTTTTAATTTATTAAACCACATATATGCATGAAATCCCAGACTCAAATTAGAACCTTCTATTTTTAACAGATTTTCATTAGTTAAATTAACCCATTCCTCTAACCAGTTGATACATGCCGAATAATAATATAACTTCAAATTTGGTAGGTTACATCCCCCTTTTTGTCTATCTTCTGTCAATATTTTCCATCTCGTTCTTGCTTTGTTACCCTGCCATAAAAATTTAGACAGATCTTTTTGCCATTGATTGAAGCATTTTTCATTAGAGATAATCGGAATATTTGAAAATAAAAATATCATCTTTGGTAATACATTTTGTTGAATTACTGCTGTTCTTCCCAAAAAAGAAAGATTTAACTTAGACCATTTTTCCAGATCCTTTTTTATATCTCCCCATGTTTTATTATAATTATTCTTAAACAACTCAATATTCCTTGTAGTTAAATTGATCCCCAAATATTTGACTTTATTTACAATGTTGAACCCAGAGATAGATTCTAATTCTAATTTTTCTAATTTTGTTAAATTTTTAGTGAGAATAGATGTTTTCTCTGTATTTATTTTAAATCCTGACACTTCTCCATATTCTTTAATAGTGTTTATAAGGGTTTGTAAAGACTTCACTGGATCTCCTAAGAAAAGAATAATATCGTCTGCAAAAGCTTTAATTTTGGTGTGTGTCCCTTTAATTTTCACTCCATTAATACTTTGATCTTCTCGTATGTTATTGTTCAATATTTCTAAAGTAAGTATAAATAATAGTGGAGATAGAGGACACCCTTGCCTTGTTCCTCTTCGAATATCAATGTTTCTAGATTTTTCTTGGTTTATTAATAATTGTGCCTGTTGCTCATTGTATATTGCTTTGATCCAGCTTATAAAGTTTGATCCCATTTGCATCTGATGAATCAGTTCTAATAGAAAATTCCAGTTTACTCTGTCGAATGCTTTCTCTGCGTCTAATAATATACATGCTAATTTTCTTTCATTATAATACTCAAAGTGTTCAAGGATATTTATTACTGTTCTTATATTATTTTTCATTTGTCTTTTTGGAATGAACCCGTTCTGGTCTTCATGTATTATCTCAATTACAACTTTCTTTAATCTTTCTGCTATTAGTGAACTAAAAATTTTATAATCCACATTTGTCAGAGAAATAGGTCTATAGTTCTTGATAATTGTTTTATCCTTATCTCCTTTTGGTATAAGAGTAATCGTTGCTTTTTTCCAAGATTCTGGGATGCCCATAGTGTTGACTTCATTAAATGTTAATCTGAGTGGTTCAATTAGTTCTTGTGTAAACTTCTTATAGTATATTGCAGAAAAACCATCTGGCCCAGGTACTTTTTGTAATTTTAACCTTTGTATAGCCTCTTCAATTTCCTTATTTGAAAATTCTTGGTTTAAAATATTGCGTTGAGTGTCATTTAATTGTATATTGTTATATCTGTCAATATACTGCTTAATCTTCCTTTCTTTTTCATCTGTTCTTGCTTTGTCATTATATAAATCTTCAAAGAAATCTTCAAATGCTTTAATAATTTCTTTTTGTGTAGTAAAACGCTTGTCTTTATATTTTATTTCACTAATATATTTCTTTTCCTTCATTTTTTTTAGTTTCTGAGCCAATAATCTCCCTGCTTTATTTCCAGCTTCAAAGTTCTTTTGTTTTGCTTGCATTATTTTTTTCTCTATCTCAGAAACATATAATGTTTTCAGTTTTTCTTGTAATATGTCCAATTCTAGTTTTAAATTTTTATGACCTTTATTTTTCCATTCTTTTTCTTTTTTATCAATTTCTGCCAATAATTTATTTTCTTCTTCTTTAATTTTCTTTTTATATTCTGCGTTATATTTAATAAAGAGTCCCCTAATCACAGCTTTGCTAGCATCCCAAACAATTTTCATTGGCATATTCTCAGTTTGGTTTTCTTTGAAGTACCATTTCAAATTTTGTTTTATATTGTTTATTACTTTTTCATCATTAAGTAAATGAGTATTCAATTGCCATGAGAAATCCAATTTCTTTTCTTGTATACTCATTAATATAGGGTTATGATCTGAGCCCGGTTTTTGCAGTGTTTCCATATATTGGATATTGGATAATAAAGTTTTAGAAACTAAAAATAAATCTATCCTTGAAAAGGAATTTTGTGATTCTGAAAAAAAAGTGAATTCCTTTGTTTGACCATACTTATATCTCCAAACATCATGTAAAGAAAAGGTCTCTAACATAGTAAAAAAGGATTTCGGAAGCTTTCCTTGATTCTTCTTTATCTTGTTTCCTTTATTAGATTTCCTATCCAGCTCTGGTTTTATAACTGCATTAAAATCTCCAAGGATTATAATATTATCATAAGTTAAATTCTCAATTTTCTTATGTATTTTTTCGTAAAAAATATCTCTATTTTCAGATGGTGCATATACTCCAACCAACAGCATAACCATGTTCTTTAGCTTAACTTCTATAGCTATGTATGTTCCTTCCCCGTCGTCTGAAAATATTTCTTTAGCTTCAAATTTCTTATTTAAATAAATTGCTATTCCTTTCTTTCGTTTAGTGTTAGTTGAAGCATAACAATAGCCCAATCTAGGATTCCTTATATATCTTATTTCATCATTTTTTATCTTTATTTCTTGAATACAAATTATGTCACATTTTAGCTTCTCAAGTTGATGAAAAATTATATTTCTTTTGTATTTATTATTGATTCCTTTAACATTCCATGATAGTATTTTTGTAGACATTCTTGGTTATTCTTGTTATTGTTATTTTAATATATTATTATTGTTTATCGTTGTTGTTGTTATTATTGATGTTGTTATTTTTATTGTTATTGTGCCACCCCTTCCTCCCACTTCTTTATTTATTTCACTCTTAATATATCTGTGTACTGTCAACAATCTGTCGACAAAGAGAAAAAAAAGATTTTTTCCCCCCTAAAGATAGTTTTAATCAATCTAAAAGGTCTGTTTCTGTATTATCTTCTAAGATATCTTCTTTTGTAGATTCTTGACTTCCTCTGAGCTCCTCACTTTCTTCCTGTTCTTTCTCTTTCTCTTTGTTCTGCTTTATCACTGAAGTCAATTCCTGATCTTCTCTCTCTGTTATTCCATTCTCTTCTTCTCTTTTTTTATCTTTTGGTTTTGACGCTCTCCATTCTTTCGTAGAGTGGTTTCTTCCATATTTTTTTCCTTCACCATTTCTGTATTCTTTTCTCAACTTGTTTTCCATTTCATTTGCTTTCTCGATAGTATCTATCTTGTATCTTCTTAGCTGATATTGAAAAGATAATCCTTCGATTCTTTCCCATCTATACTCAATACTCAGATTTTTTAGTAATTGTGTGAGATGTCTATATTTTTGTCTGTTAGCCATAATTTGGGGAGGAATGTCTTTAAAAATTTTAATTTCATTGTCCTCTATTATTAGTTTAGAGACATAGCTTTGTTGTATAAATTCATCTCTTATTCTAGACCTCAGGAAACATACCAGAATATCTCTTGGTATCATTTTGTCTCTTGCGACGAGAGAATTAATTCGAAAAGCTTTGTCTATTTCATTTTCCATTTGTCTTGTCGAGATACCAATAAATTTCGCTAAGGCTGGGAATATTGTTTCATATATATCTTCTCCCGATTTTTCTTTCAGTCCTCTTAATTTAATGCATTTCTCCCTATGTCGTAATTCATTATTCCATTCCATTCTTTTTTGTTCCTTTTGTTGTTGATTTAATGTCTCTGAATTTTTCTCCAAAACTTTAGTTGTATCTTTAATTTGCTCTACTTCCAACTCCATTTTCTTTTGATCTGATGATAATTTATCTATCCTTTTTCCTAGAGTATCAAGCTCTTTTTTCAAATCCTTTCTTATCTCTGATCTCACATCTTTAATCTCCCCTCTTAATTCTGCACAAGCAACTTTAATATCATCTTTTGTTTCTAATCTTGCTTCTTTTATTTCTTCTCTTACTCTTCTAATTTCATCTAAAATAAGCATGTTTGGATCTATCATTTTGACCACATCTTCCGAAGATCCTCTTCTTGTATTAGAAAAAGTAAGCTGTGTTTGTATAGGTACTTTGTTGTATTTCGCCATGTTTTCTATGTTCACAAGTTTTTCAACCTGTTCCTTTTTTTCTCTTCCTTTGCTTCTTGTTGTTACTCCTGTGTCCATATATTCTTTCCCTTTTATTGTTGTTTTTCCTCTTCTCTCACCACTCTTTTCCTCTTTCCCCTTTCTTCTTTCTTTCTTTCTTTCTTTTTTTTTTGTGTTGTCTTTTTTCTCCTTGTTAATCAAATAGTCCGTTTCTTTAATAGATATTTAACGTCTCTTCCTCTCCTCTACCACTCAGTCCCTTTTGGTTCCCTTCCTTCCTTTCACGTCTCCTCCACTGCTTCTCCGTCTTTTACACCTCTCTCTCTCCTCTCTCCTCCGCTTTTCTCCGTGTCTCCTTCCCCACTCCGTCCCTTCCGTATCTCTTTCTTGTCTCCTCCTCCTCGCTATCACTATCTCTGTTCCTTCTGCTTCGTTCTCGTGTCTCCTCCTCCCCTCCGTCTCTCCGCTTCTCCCTTGTGTCTTTCTTAGCTCCTCCTCCTCCTCTTCTTACGTCTCTTCAGCCTCCCCCAACTTCCAGGAGTAGGTTGGGTCTTCCCACCAGTGACTCTGGGTAATGTAGTCCTTATATGTAAGTTGGGTCTTCCCACCAGTGACTCTGGGTAATGTAGTCCTTATACAATATAGTCTTCTATAATCACCTTCTCTATGCATTTAAACAAGGAAATCAGTAGTGGACTATAGCCTTTGTTATTGTTATATCCAAATCACAAGCAATTCGTTTTCCAAAAAAATCAAATCAATTCAAATATATCCACTTTGCTTATAATTATCAGCTCCTTATTTCTCCTTCTCATTCATTCTACGTCACTTCCTCTTTAAATATCGCCAAGTACTCTGGGTATTGTAGTTCTCCCCGACTTCTCTTAAAGAGATATTGAAAAAAAAGGGGAAATCCTCCCCAAAGTTCAGCTACACACCTCCTAGTGATTGTCCAACACTCTTCCAACCAGTATTTGTCCTTTAGGAACTACTAAAAGGTAATACAACCATCAAACCTCTTGGTGTTGCTTTTCCATTGCGTTTTCATAGGTGTGTTTGGCGTCTTTACCTCCTGCAGAGATTGCTATAGCGGGAGTCAGCAGCTTTCGGTCTGTGTTCTTCTCAAACCCCCTATATGGAGGTGAGGTATCACAAACCCCCTGCTTGCTGCCCAGGTTACCCTCTCAACCCTGAGAGGATATGGACGGGTAGAAGGTATCCCCGTTCCACCAAGAACCACTATAGCGAAGGCTAGGTTAAGAGAACTCTCTAACCCATGTCCTTCTCAGACGCCATAGCACCGGAAGTCCAGCTTTCCGTGAGATGGTAAATTTGCTCAGAGATTTACTCGAGATTTTAAAGGAACTGTTGAAACCTAACCCCCAAATAGGTTCAGTATCTCATACAGGTCTTTTGAACTCCACACCAAACTCCAGAGTAGAGTCACTGCTCCAATGACATGGGAACCACCAATCAGCATTAAGTCAAACTTTAAACTCTCCAATAATAACATAGATTTATTTCTGTTTTCTGCATTTTTTGTTTCTGTGCCAAAGGTGATTGTTAATTAAAACTTTCAAGGGGAAGCCGAGACCTTCACATCACATACACTTGTCTTTTATACTGGATCTATACTGTTTAAAATTAAAACTTTCAATTGCAATTTTTAATTCCCTTCAATAGGTAATTCTAACAATTATATCTGCTTATAACTGACCATTACAAAATCAACAAAGATATTAAATTTCTGATTAAAATAATCTAAATCCATGCCTTCCTTTTGTTCTATAAAGACAAACAGTAAATTAATGAAATTTCCTGCAAAATTTCCTGTGACAGTTTGAAGTAATATACTTTTTCTGAAGGTTTATTCATTCATTTTTATATACACACAAGGAAGACTGGGCTAAACATTCCTGCTGCATCATCATCACGGGGGCCAAGACTATACGCCAGAAGAACTTAAGAGTGAATGCTAGAAAAACTTAAGAGTGAATAAAAATGGTTGTTTTTACCCGTTAATTTTTTTTTTGTTACGTGAATGCTTTGATTGTGAGTTTCTGAATGGCAGGGGGTTGGACTGGATGGTCCTTGTAGTGTCTTCCAACTTCCTATGTTTCTAGGAACACTTAAAGAGAGGTTTACAGTTTAAACCAAGTACTTTATCACACCAGACTCATAAGATTATCCAACAGGTTCGAGTAGGAAACACAAACATATCAGGTTGGTTACAGTAATTTTACAGAGTTCTTCAAAAGTGCAATGGTGCTGCTTCTGTCCTAACCTCTGCCTTCTGTACTTTGGCCTTCATAGCCCCACCTGTCTGCTCTAACGTTTTCCCAACATGACATGACATGTATTTATTCTTATTTTTAGTATGCGATCTTGGCAATCCATTAAATAAAAAGTAAAGAAATGAAATTTTTAAAAAGAAAAGAAAAACAGCCTGCTTGGCTATAGCAAGGGACAGGAGGGAAGAGGAGCATTATCATGCCCATTTGCACCATGTGGCTGCCTGCATATTGCAGCTGCAGCAGGAGAAATTTATCAGATGTGAATCAAAGTGGAAAAGCCGTGCAACTGGGAGGCACTGCCAAGTTTTGCCATCAGTAAGAAAGACCACTCCAGCAACTCATGGACTACAGGCCAGTTATTGGACAGACACAAATGTGATAAGGTATGGCCACAGGCACTGCTTTCCTGCTATAATTCCACTTTCAAATCTTATGTGATAAAGTCCCAAGTAACAAGAGCAGAAAAAGAAATTTACCATGAGGCAACTATGGTTAATTTGCCTATCTACCTCCCCTCCTCCCTCACAATATATTTTGAGACCAATCTGATATGATGAGAGGGTTCCTGCAGTAAAATGCATTAACTAGTTTTGTTCACCCCAAGACACTTTGATGGCACACTGAGATTATACTCTCAAGGTTAATCACCAAATGATTAAATGCAAAAGGCACCAGTCAAATGTAATACAGTAGCAGAAGGGTCAAGAATGAATTTTGTTCTGCCTCAGCTTTATACATTGATATACTACTCTAACTCTCCCCAAATTTTTGAATAACTGGGTCTTTAAAAGAAGAAAGTCCAGTGGTAAGGGGTGGCCTACTTAATAGAAATGAATCAATGTTTCAGATACCTTACATGGACAATGAGTAGAAGTGGGTCAGCATTGCTATCCTGTTTGCTCTTTTCCACGGGCAACCAATAGCTGGTTGGAAGATGACTGAAAAAGTGATTCCAGCTACCAGCACTGGGGAATAATCTGACATCTATTTTCATGTGTACAGTGCCATCTCCTCTTGGACCCCAGGTTGGGAGAGATGAAAAGCAGCAGAGTCCATTTGGAAAATAGATGTGAAAAAGGTTTTTCTCTGAGGCATTTAAAGATTACTGACTATATTTTTAATTATGTCGTTAAACAGTCCTTTTAAAGGCTAATCCTCTATCCCCCTACATGAGTCTGCCAAGAGAACACTCAGGGGGAAGTGAATTGCTGTTAAAGAGGCTGTTAAGATATTTTGAAACCATGTTATTTAACAACATTTATTACATTTTAAACAGATTGCTGGTGGTTGCCAATGAACAGCACATGTGGAAAGGAATGCTGTTCTTTGTGAGCCTACCATTTTAATATTGTACAGTTATAGACAGCTGTTTGTGTAAGCCATCTATCTGTAGCTGTGTATATATGAATGTTGAGTATTATACAGCAAGGCGGAATTATCTGAAACCTTACATAGCAGTTGACCTATTAGACTGAGCTAGATGGAACAATGGTATAGCTTAACAGAAAACATTTTGATGTGCATTCATTGTTGAAGGCCAGTTCATAGGATTACAGTGATTTCCTAAAGTTAGAATGGATTTTGGACATCTGATTCAACTTCTTGTTCAATACATATTTTACAATGCAGGATGCAACAACTGCATTTCTGATAAATCGTGTCATGCTGTCACTTCAATATCTCCAGTGAAGGAGACCCTCTATCTCCTGAGACCCTCTATCTCCTGAGACAGTCTACTTAGACTAAGGCAGTTTAAAGTGGTCTCAAACTGGATTATTTCTGCAGTGTGTTTTGGACCAGGATGAGGAAGAGAGAGAAAAGGAAAAGAAGGCCATCATTAGGTCTCCTGGGAAGCCAGCTTCATTGGGATTTGCTTCTCTTGCAACTATCATAGAATAGCCTTCTTCCACGTTTGGGCAGTACAGATGGATTAATTATATGAGCCACATAGCATTACACACTTGTGACTGTGTTTTTTGGTATTCCTTTCTCTTTGCCATTCTCTTTTTGGTTTATGTTGTGTCATCTTGGATTGTGTCTTAGGGCAAGAATTGTATTATTTTGTTTTCATTTTATGTATATGTAAACCTCTCTAAGAATGTCTTTGGCTGTGGGGGTATAAATGCTATATTTGCATTCATTCTTTCATTTATTCATTGGGCTTTGCAGAGGCAATATTTAAGAGATTATATTCTCAGGATAATTGGTAAAGAAAGAGGACTTGCCACAGGCCTACTGTTATGCTTTGCTTTTGCAAGTTGGTTTAGGATCAATCCTATCTTACCCAAAGGCCATAAATGTGGATCATCAGGAAAACAGGGTTAATCAGTCATGAAACATTACATTAAAGTGGTTGATTACCATCTAATCAACATACTCCTGAAAAAACTGCACAGCACTGGTATTCAGGTTTCAAAATTTCAAAACTTAAAAGCAAAATTCTGTTTTGGAAATGCCCAAAATGATGTTCCAACTGTGGATCAGAACAGTCTCCTAAAATTGTGTCCAAGATCCTGCATCACCAGATGTAATTATGACACCAGAGTCCCATTGTTAGAGCTAGATCTGGTGATGCCATTGCCACAAACCCTACCTTTGCTGCCTGGCAGCACCCAAAATGAAGGGTTTCTGGGGTGCTACATTTTGGAGGAGCTGGAAGTTGATGTCTGCAACATTCTCTCAGTTGCAGGCCATGTTAAGAACCAGCAACTGGAGAGATATCTTGGGGTCCTGCTGCAACTGCTCCTCTCAGTGCCTCCTATGACCAAGAGAACACTGTGGACATACTTCCCAGCCCCCTAGAATCATAGAATCATAGAATCATAGAAATTTAGAGTTGGAAGAGACCACAAGGGCCACCCAGTCCAACCCCCTGCCGTGCAGGAACTCCCAATCAAAGCATACCCGACAGATGGCCATCCAGCCTCTGCTTAAAAACCTCCAAGGAAGGAGACTCCACCACCCTCCGAGGGAGTGTGTTCCACTGTCGAACAGCTCTTACTGTCAGGAAGTTCCTCCTAATGTTGAGGTGGAATCTTTTTTCCTGCAGTTTGCATCCATTGTTCCGAGTCCTGTTCTCTGGAGCAGTAGAAAACAAGCTTGCTCCCTCCTCAATGTGACATCCCTTCAAGTATTTAAACAGGGCGATCATATCACCTCTTAACCTTCTCTTCTCCAGGCTAAACATCCCCAGTTCCCTAAGTCGTTCCTCATAGGGCATGGTTTCCAGACCCATCACCATTTTAGTCGCCCTCCTTTGGACATGCTCCAGTTTCTCCACATCCTTTTTGAATTGTGATGCCCAGAACTGGACACAGTATTCCAGGTGGGGCCTGACCAAAGCAAAATAGAGTGGCACTATTACTTCCCTTGATCTAGACACTATACTTCTATTGATGCAACCTTTTTGGCCTTGGCCTTTTTAGCTGCTGCATCACACTGTTGACTCATGTTCAACTTGTGGTCTACTTGGACTCCTAGATCCCTTTCACATGTTGTCTCATTCAGCCAGGTGTCACCCATCCTATATCTGTGCATTTCATTTTTCCGCCCTACGTGTAGGACCTTACATTTCTCTGTGTTAAATTTCATTTTGTTAGCTCTGGCCCAGCTTTCTAGTCTATTCAGGTCATTTTGAATTTTGATCCTGTCCTCTGGAGTATTAGCTACTCCTCCCAATTTGGTGTCATCTGCAAATTTGATGACTAGGCTCTCGATACTGTCATCCAAGTCATTAATAAAGATGTTGAATAGCACTGGGCCCAGGACAGAACCCTGTGGGACCCCACTTGTCACTTCTTTCCAGGATGAAAAGGAAACATTGTTGAGCACCCTTTGGGTTCGGTCAGTCAACCAGTTACAAATCCATGTAACGGTTACCTTGTCTAGTCCACATTTTACAAGCTTGTTTGCAAGGATGTCATGGGGAACCTTGTCAAATGCCTTACTGAAGTCAACATATACTATATCCACAGCATTCCCTTCATCTACCAAGCTAGTAATTTTTATCAAAAAAAGAGATCAGATTTGTCTGGCATGACTTGTTTCTCTGAAACCCATGTTGGCTTTTTGTGATTATGGAATTATCTTCCAGATATTAACAGACTCTCTGCTTAATGATCTGCTCCAGAATCTTTCCTGGTATTGATGTCAGACTAACCAGACGATAATTGTTGGGATCCTCTTTTTTCCCCTTTTTGAAGATTGGGACAACATTTGCCCTCCTCCAGTCTGCAGGGACTTCTCCTGTTCTCCAGGAGTTCTCAAAGATTATTACCATTGGTTCCGATATTACATCTGCCAGTTCTTTCAATACCCTAGGATGTAGTTCATCTGGTCCTGGAGACTTATATTCATTTAGATTTCCTCTCAGCCTCCACCGCCAAGACTCTGGTCCATGCCCTAGTGGTATCACGACTAGATTATTGTAACCTCCTTCTGACAGGGCTTCCTCTCTCTCATCTCCATCCTTTAATCTCTGTCCAGAACTCAGCTGCACGTATTATCACATCTGCTCGCCGCTTTGACCATGTTTCTCCTCTTTTATCCTCCCTTCACTGGCTCCCCTTCCCCTTCCGCATCCAGTACAAGCTTTTGCTGTTGACTTTCAAAGCCCTCCACGGACTGGCCCCTCCTTACTTGTCTGACCTTCTTTCTCCTCACACTCCTTCTCGTACCCTCCGTTCTGGTAGTCTAGGTCTCCTGTCCCAGCCGAGGATTTCCACTGCCCCATCCCGGATTCGTCCCTTCTCACTTGCTGCCCCTCACTCCTGGAACCTTCTTCCCCCACATGCACGCCTCATCACTTCCCTAACCAGGTTCAAAACTGAGTTAAAGACTATATTATTTAGGGAAGCTTTCCCAGGACTGTGCCATCCGCCCCAGGATGCCTCCTTTTAACTTTGTATTAAGAAGCCATGCCCTCCCTCCTGTCCATCTGCCTTGGTCCTGGCCCCAGAGGGAGAGAAGAACCACTGGACCTCACCCCCTTTCCCATCACCTTCCCCTCTTCCTTTTGTGTTGTCTCTTTTAGACTGTAAGCCTGAGGGCAGGGATCCGTCTAATTTATGATTGTATGTACAGCACTGTGTAAATTTACAGCGCTATATAAATAAAGGATAATAATAATAATAATAATAATAATAATAATAATAATAGATTAACCAGGTATTCCTGTACTGTCTCTTTACTTATTCTGTGCTGAAATTCCCCTATTCTGTCCTCTGCCCCATCATCCTTAGGTTGGGCACCCTTTGCCTTTCCTGAGAAGACTGAAGCAAAGAAGGTGTTGAGCAATTCTGCCTTTTCTCTGTCTCCTGTGAGCATTTTGCCATCTTCTGCACGCAGTGGCCCAACTGTTTCCTTCTTCTTCCTTTTGCTGCGGACATATCCATAAAAGCCCTTTTTATTGTTCTTAACGTCTCTAGCAAGCCTGAGTTCATTCTGCGCTTTAGCTTTTCTGACTTTATCCCTACATGTACTGGCTATTTGTTTGAATTCCTCTTCGGTGATTTCCCCATTTTTCCATTTTTTATACATGTTCCGTTTAAAACTTAGCTCAGTTGTAGCCCTGATCAGCAGCACTTTGGAAACGTACCAGCTGGGTTGGTTTCGGGGATATTGTTCTGTCATTAATGACTGTAAACATGAATCCCAGAAGAAATGGTTATGAGACCATTATAATCTTGTAATATTGAACAAGATGTCACCCATAAAATAAATGATTCTCTCTTGTGTTTCCACCAAACATACCTGTGAAGTTGTTGGAACAGAACAATGTTCAAGATGTTTTCTATAATAATCCCTGTCCCTTTCTGCTAGTACTCAGACAGTCATTTCTTGAGCTTTTGCTTAAGGCATCATTGTTAGCATTAAGGCTGTGAATCTCATGGATAACTTTAGCTCCCTGTGCCAGCTGCTGCTGAAACCCATCTCCACAATACCACAGCTTCAATAGCTTCTACAAACTCTGGTTATGTGTATGTAATTTGTCATACTTGGAAGCCTGTGGCTGTTCTGATAACTGATACCTTTGCAGGGCATCTCAGTAGTCTGCCATGTGTAAACCATACTGGAGAAAGAATTCCTCTGTCAGTTGGTATTCATGTGATCTATCCCTGGATGTGCATTTAATAAGTGTTAACTTCAGTAAAGTAAAAACATGTGGGATCTGGAAAACGGTATGGCAAATGAAGTCACTGCACTGACAGGACAAGGAAGGCAACTGAGAAAGTCTGTTTTTCATCCTACCTTTCAGTAAAGATTCATCTGACAAAACTAGATAAAGTTACATAGATGGGGCATACACTGTTTTAGACAAATACATTGGTTTGCTTCTTTTGTTCCTGTTTTGGAAATGGAAATGATGCCATAAATGTTTTGCAACATTTGAAAATGCACTCTTTGGGTTTCTTTTACAGAAGTTTGATGCTTGGATCACCAGATTAATGAAATTATTTTGGATTGATTCAATCTGATTCAGACCAAATTTGGATTCAGTATGGGATTTAGTCAAATTTTGTTAGAGATCTGGCCAAATTTAGTTTGAGATTCATCCAAATCAATTGAATAAAGCTAATTTTAGTGCAGTGAATGAGAAACATAATAAGACAAAGACATCACTATCTTGGAAGAAATGGCTTTAGAAACTCACCCTTTTATGAAAAATAGCCTGTTATAAATATTTGAAGTAAATAAATGCTTCCTTCTATTTCTGTCTGTTCATTGCAACTGCATCTTGCTTCTCCTGTAATGATCACAGTATAATATATGTAGAATTTCAAAACAACACTGTCAAAACACTGTCAAAAAGGTTACGGCTGAGAAGAAATGACTGGTCAATATTGCACATTGAGCTTCAAGGCTGAGTGCGGATGCATATATAAGACATTGGTATCCTAATCGTTATATTCCTGTGAAAAGCCCTCATACACAGATACCTTTGAAATGAATGAAAATAGGATAAGAACCTCAAGATCCAGCATGCTATAGGGGTTTGAGTGTTGAACTAGGACTCTAGAGAGCAAGGAGCAAATCACTGCTCAGCCATGGAAACTCACTGGATGACCTTGTCACACTCTCTCTGTCTCAGAGGAAGGCAAAGACAAACCTCCTCTTAACAAATTTTGGTAAGAAAACACCACGATGGGTTCCCTTTAGGGTCTCCATAAGTCAGAAATGACATGAAGGTACACAACAACCACAGCAACAACAGATAAGAAAAGTATGAAATTAAATACCCTACATCAATATTTATCTATATATCAATAGAGGCAGAGTGAGGATGCATCTACACTGTAGAAATAATGCCGTTTGACATCACTTTAAATGTTGTAATTCCATCCTGGGATTTGTGTTTTGTTGTACACCAGTACTCTCTGTCAGAGAAAGCTAAATAGCTCACAATACTACAAATCTCAGAATTCCATATCATTGAGCCATGACAGTTAAAGTGGTGTCAAGCTGCATTAATTTTGCAGTGTAGATGCAACTGTAGAATAAGGGAAAAGGCAAGGGAGAGGGAGAGGGAGAGAGAATGTGGATGTGAGGAAAATTGGCACATGGTATGCCTCATAATGGACTTTTTCTTAAAAACCATCCTATTTAGCAGATTGAGTTGAATAACTAATATTCATGGTTATCAAGATTTGATAAAAACAACAAAAGCAAGTTTACAGCCAGAGTCAATTGTTCTTTCCATAATATTATTGCACCATGAGCTGCTGGAGTTGAAACCAGGCAACTTCAGTTCTGTGTGAAGCTACACCATGTGCCAATCCACCAGAAAAGCAGTTTAGAACCATCTTCCTGTCTGTGAAGTATTCTCATAAACTGGCCCTGTATATTTAGATTTTGTCCATTGGGCCCACGTGGACAGGAAGCATTTTAAAATGGTTTCTTTGTGGGCTAGGATCTAATGTATTTTGGTTTTGTGTATTTCTCTCTGAGATACACCTATATTTCTTCTTTGATATCTGTTTATGGCTGAACGTGCAGAGATCCAGCAATTTCAGCTTGTGAAAAACGTGGCATAAGTGCAAATTGCCATTATTCAGAAACATTTAAATATGAATTTAATGTTTGAAATTGTATGAAGTCACCCGGTTAGAATTTTTGTCATGCCTGGCATCATAACTAGTATTGTGGCTGAGAACATATCTACTGTTATGGTTCCTATTATTGGTGATATGGATATTTGCAATTTCTTGTAGTACAACTGCAGACATTGGAACACCCATGTAACACCAGATTTTGGGAAAGCATGTCACATATTTTTTTTTCCAAATTATGGGAAATTTTCCATTATTCTGAATCATCATTAGACATTTATTGATAGGACATCCAATCTACTTCTCATATGAACAGGTTAGCTCCCAAACTATGACATAAAACTATAAGCAATTTTTACTCTTGGCTGGATATGAGGTAACTCCAAACTAACTGGGTGGCACATAGAAAGGGGATATAACAGAACCTGACAAGAGATTCAGATTTAAACAAGGAAGACAGATTCTGTATCCATAAGAACCTTCTTACTCACATTGAGTATTTAAAGAACCAGCTAAAAGAGCCTGACTATTGAAGTATCTTAATCATTTTTGTCATTTTTTTCACACTGCTTTCTTGAATAGCCAGTAAAAAGGCTTTGACTCTAAAGTGAGAAAATGGAAAAAGAAAAAAAAAGCTATTTGATTGATAGACCAAAAGTATCAAGCTCTTGAAGAGGTAGAGTGACAATGTGAAATAATGCAGGCTATACAAGTGCTCATAAGACTATGAGGAGAGTCGCTGTGTCAGGTTGTTTCAGCAAAAGTCTTGTGGCACCTTCAAGGCTAACAAATTTTATCTGTCATAAGCTTTCATTATTAGAAGACATTCTTATTAATGGGCAGCCTTGATCAAATGCAGCATATAGACAACTTGGGGCCTTCCAGATGTTTGGGACTACAACTCCCATAAACCCTGATCAGCAGGGCCAGTTGCCAGAGACTATGGCAGTTGGGATCTAAAACACTTGGAGGGCACCAGTTAGCTTACTCTTGATCAAGAGTAATTGGATCCTTAGACTGCAGAGCATTTAGTTCAAATCTCTGCTCAGCAGTGAAAGTCAGTGGCAATGGTGCCTGGGAGTTCTCAAAACTCTGCATCCTAGATTAGTCAAGACTATTTGATTTCTCACATGGCTTCAGATTGTTGCTTGGAACAGCATCCTACCTATAGGATCCTGGGTGTCTTGTATCCAGCTTGATTTAAACCCAGCTCCACAATGAGTTGATTGTGATCTTGCTCTCCTAGGCTGGATTCCTGTTGAACTTCATTAATACTCCTATGGATTCCATCCTGAAATAGAAAACAATAGTAGCAATTGCGCTGAGAATTTTTGGATTTTATTGGGAAATTCCAAATTCATCAACAAATTAATTGAAAATATTGATACAAATAATTAACATAGGTGATACAATGAGGAAAAAAAGAAATACATTAGAGACCATTCTCATACATTTGTTTCTGCAGTAGTTCAAGATGATTTAATATCCTGTCCTTCAAATAACAAATACAAAGCCATTTAATATTGAAGAGCCAAATGAAGTGTAGGTCAATGCAGAATCAAAGTGTTGTAATCATCTTGGGTGGGAGTGTGTGATTTCTTAACCAAGATGACCGCAATCTTGTGGAAGGCAAAAGGTACTGTTTCCTTTCCATAAATAAAATAAAACAGATGAGCTTTTGTTTTATAAGCTGTTCATGATTCTATGGAAGAGTCGAAACAAGCTGAGAAAAATAAAAATCAAAAAATCAAGGAAACAGAAATAAAAATATTAATGGAAAGTCCAGGTAATTTACAGTGCTTGTCTGCTCAGAACCGTCAACTCAGTGTTCTCCAGGTAAGTGGATAGAGTGTTGCATAATTATGTTACAAGATGGCTGTGATGATAGCTAAAACTCTTCCAATAGTCAATCTGTACTAAAAAGCGAAGCAGAAGAAAAATAAAAAGTCAAGCTTTAATCAGTTTTTGACAATTGGATATAAAGCAGGTAAAAGTTGTCCCTTTTCTAAATGGGACCACATGGCTCTTATGTTTTGTCACATTGTAGGGACCTTAGAGACACCTCTAGGAAAAGGCTTTGAGTTCATTGCCTTCTGCTTCTCTTCACAAGTGTTTCGTTTCCTCTTTAGTATGAATGTGACAGGTCAGTTCCAAGCAAACACTCAGGACCCCAGCCTTCCCTTCATTGAAACCATATCTAGTAGGCTAAGCTCCTGCAGCTCTAGCTTCCCAGGAAATATGGAAACAAAGCAGCAACATGACTATAAATCAAGCCACTATGCCAATGGAACTATGTGATTATTCCCATGAGGTCATAACAACACATTGTTGTTATTTTTATTTTATATATTTTTAAGCAAGCCTGTGCTCAGTTTTGTAAGACAGCTTTCTCAAAGGCAGGATATGAATCCACAAAAATAAGAAGTATTTTTTTCTGAAATAAATTTTCAAAGCAGCACATTGCCAGGCAATACTAAGTGTTAACATAACAGATGTAACCCCCGAACTGTTGTCTACGAACATGAGAAAGGGTGGAGTTTCCTTGCTACCGATGAAAAAAAGCTTTGCCAGAAAAGAGTGTGACAACATCTACATCCTGGTTAAACTAACATGCATAAACCTACCACTAACAGCAAGTCCCAAACAGGGCATTATGGGCCAGGGACTGGATAGATGTGGCCTGTGATTCTCTGAATCTGAGGCATCCTATTGGAACAATGGCAGCTACCTTATGTTGAGTCAGGCCCTGTACTATAAACCCCCACTGCCAACAACTCAACAGGATTTTAGGAAAGATATGAAGAACACTTGTGAATACTCATGTCTTCAATGAAAAAGGCTACCTTGATAAAAACAGGAGAACAGCCATGACTAGATATGTGAAAGCATGGGGGGGGGGGATGGGGGAAATAGGGAGGGGGAGTTTTTCTTCTCATTCTCAACCCCACCCCAGTTTGGTCTTTGTGCAAAATTAAAAAAAATGAATTATCGAATATTTTCTTCTAGTGTGATGAAAACAATACCTAAGAGAAGGTGCTACCATATTTACTGCCCCACAAATCATTTCTATAAACTATGTAAGAGGAGGACTTTTGTGTAAGACACTGGCTGTAAATCATGATCACAGTTATGAATGAATAACATAGAGTTACACATTCATGACTGGTTTGTATTCACATTCCCTACTTATTGAATACAGGAGGGAATCTGTAGGTATTATGAAGGTCCCCAGTCTGGACTTACTGGGCAACAGCTATAAGCAACAGGGGTCTGCTCTCCTATAGATTAGGAGACAGCAGACTGCCATTTCCATACCTCTCCCGGGACCAATCTCCAGTGTGAGAGGGAATTATGGCAGAGGTCCTGGTTCCGATTGTCACACTGGACATCTCTGGAAGGATGGTGGTGGTGGAAGCAACAATATGCTGATGTTCTGATAGACAGGAGACCAGACCTCTGTTACTCACATTGACAGCTGCCCAATAAGTCCTGACAGGGTAAGTTAGGCTGAGAAATGCTAGTTAGCTACATAACTATGGTAATTATGTAGCTAAGTAACTGATCTGAAACTCAGGCCTATATATTATATCAAACAATTACAATTCCTGATCTTTGTTTCCTTTCCTCAGATTTTTTTAAATGGAAATGAGTGCATTATTTCTACTTGAGTGCATTATGTCTATGTACTATGGAGAACTAGTGAAGACAAAACAAGGAACTATTCCCTATTTTAAAATAAAATAAAAGAAATAGTCCAGATTGATACTCCTTTAACTATCATGGCTCCCTCCTATGGAATCCAGGGATTCCTAGTTTGTTTTGGCAACAGAGCTCTCTAACAAAAGGTTAAATGTCCCAGAAAACTATAAATCCCAGAATTCTGTCACATTAAGCCATATTAGTTAAAAGGGTTTCAAACTGCATTATTTATGGGGTGTGGAAGCAGCCCTTGTTTTACTTATGTTGATGGATTCTTGTGTTTATCTACCATATATACTCATGTATAAATCAGCCTCAGGTATGAGTGAGGTCATGTTTTGGTGCTGAAATTATGGATGTTGATAGACATGTGAATAAGTGAAGGGTAAAAATTAGGGGCATGTAAAGGATGTAAAGGATGAAGTAAGGGAAAACAATGCCAAAGAACTTACAAAATTCGTACATAACTGTTCATGCTCACCTAAAGGCTGGATGTATGAGCCTTATTGCAAATGGTGGCTGTTTGGGGTGGAGAGGTGAGTTGGGCTAAAAAAAACCGCTCACATGTCAAAAAGGATGTAAAACCAAAACAAATTTAACTTAAATGTGACAACTTTGCCAAAGTTTTAAGACAGAAAAGCTGGCAAACATACACAAATGTCTTATTCAAGTTTGTCAAAGCCCAACTCCTCTCAGCACTCATGTGAAGTGAAGCACCAAAGAGCTGCTGCCACCACCAAACTATTCTCACCAAAGCATTAAAAAAGGCTAGAAGCAACACCACGATGGAGAGAGTAGAGGGAGGTGGTACTTCTTTTAGGTGCTTCCAGGATGGATTAAGCTTTCACCTGTCATCACTCTATTCAAAGAAGGGTTGGTTCCTTGTTTGTTAAGAGTAAAGGTACAGTACTTCCATTGATCTATGGATAAGTCAGCCTAGGTTTTTTGGGTTGACTTTTTGACTAAAATTTCTAGACTTATATATGAGTATATATAGTAGCTGAAAAGGGGATTTCCTCATTCTTCATGTCCCTTTTTTTCTTAGCATTTAGTGAACCAAACAGAATTTGATAGTGGTTTGAATCTGTTCCCTCAAAGCAGAGGACTGTGACCTGATAAAGAACAGATTATGTACTGCCTGGAGTTTTATTCCCCATGGTATGTCTATTTTCTTGACTCATTTTAAAAGGCCCTATTAAACCCAGTTCAGAAAAGAAAATGCATAGTTCATGATTCATTCCTTTATGAAAATGTGCAGGCCCTCCAGATATTCTTGACTGCAGGTCCCTTTATCTGATACCTTTGGCCATTATGACTGGGGTGGATGGGAACTGAACTTTAAAACACTTGGAGGGCTAAGGGTTTCTCACATCTGCCTTACAAGATGCCCTGTATATTTCATGAATAATCTTGCCTTTCATTCCTAGCTAGAATTCCTTTTAAAACAGAAAGTGTCCAAACAACAAATCTGTTTTGATCCTGTATCTTTCAGATCACTGTCTACCCAATTATAAACTGGATTCTCTGTGCAGGCTTGCATTATGAACATTGCTATAAAACTGTATATAACCATTTAAATAAACAATTTGCCACTATTTACAAAGACAGTAATAGTGAAGGTTCAACAAACCAGATAGAAGCCATGCCCTTTCTTGTATCCTCTAATGTTTCTCAGATGAAAACTGGCATACATGATGAAGCAGCATTAGAGTGTGGTCAAGATGATGAGGGTTTTTAACATAGAAAATCCCATGAATTAGAAGAGGCTGCAGCAGCTTGATTTTACTTGAGTCTTCTGTGAAGAGCAAGATTCCTGCCTCTCTTCTTCTATCTCCCAGGCTGAGTTAACTGAGTGCAAACTACTTTTGCACTTTGAACTCAAATTTGTAGCAAATGAAGTAAAAATTAAAGGGGGAAAGAGAGAAATTGGAACCTTTTAAAAGCAGTTGAAAATGCTAGGTGATGGAGGATTATTTGAGACTGTCCCTATCAAATCAGGACAGTTGGAGGGTATACTTTCTTAAATAATTCTTGGCCCCTAATCTCAGATATATTATGTGTGGTTGTAAAGCAGGCTTTAGGCTTTTTGGTGAACTGAAGCCACTTTATTGTCATATATTACCATGAAAAGTCCTACTCTTCAGAGGAGAAATGTAAACAGTCATGAAGATGTGGATTATCAGGAAGAGTCAGTAGGAAGCTGGAGACTGTGGACATCAGATCTCCTCTGGGCCATTGGCAGTGATCCTATATCAATTAGGCAGAGTGTACTGCTGTGTAAAACTAGTGTAAAACTAGTGGCTCAGGTGGTTAAGACGCTGACTCTATTGATTGCAAGGTTGGCAGTTTATTGCTTCCCGGCCTTTTGGCTAAGATCAAGTATGTAGTTTGATGCTGCATGATGAGGTGAGCTCCTGTCACTAGTCTCAGCTTCTGCCAACCTAGCAGTTTGAAAGCATGCAAATACAAGTAGATAATTAGCCACCACTTCTCAGTGGGAAGATAACATCGTTCAGTGGAGTTATGCTGGCCACATGACTGCCAGAGTAGTCCTTGGACAGTGTTGGCTCTTTGGCTTAGAAACGGAAATGAGCACCACCCCCTACAGTCAGGTATAACTAGATATTCGTGTCAAGAGACTACCTTTACCTTTACCTTTAATGCTCCACCTATTCAGTTCTGTGTCTACTGATGGGGAGGGAAATGAGAAGGGAAGTGATTCCAACAATGAAGAGAGGGCTGGACTGGTTTCCTAGGGAAAAGGAGAAGGATGGTACTGCTTATCAGTAAGCAGCTGCCACCACCACTGCCCCTCCTAGGGCTTGACAGCTGGTAGGGGGAAGGTTTTAGATTGTGCACAAATGGTATAAAAGAGCTCCAATACAAAATCAGACATGTGTGTGCATAAACTACGTATGTACACACTTATGTCCCTAACTTTGGAGGCTGAGGCCACACCCAGGCCCCTTTTCTTCTCTTCAGGAGATAGCTCTGATGTTTATTTTCCTCCCTATAGCTAAAAATGTCAGCTTAAGCAACCTTGTGTGAAAAACCAGGAGCAGAAAAGTGCTAGATTTCAAGACAGTTTAACTCAGCAGTTGGAACATCAACAATCTAAGGGCCAATACAGACTGCCAAAAAGGAGCGTGGTGGCGGCGATACTAGGGTTTTGTTGCATGCAGCAACTGCATGGTCCAGAACCCTAGTATGTAATGGTGATGTCATCATGGTGGCATCCCGTCCACATGGGCACTGACATGATGATGTTGCTGCTGTGCAGCTTCCGCATGTCGCTGTACATCACTGACATCACGAGTGTTTCAATGGCACACTCATGGCATAAGATGGACACCACAAAAAGAACCCAGAAGAACCGGGTTCTTTTTACTGTGGAGGGACACCACACGGGTTGGCCGCTGTGGCGTCCCTCCACAGAAGAAAAGGGTGGCTCCAGATTGTTCTTTTCGGGTGGTCTGTCAAGCCCCTAAAAAATGCAGATGACACCATACCGCTAGTGGAAAACATAATGGACTTGGAACAATTACTAAGGAAAGTTAAACAAGAAAGTGCAAAGGCAAGCTTACTGCTGAACATAAAGAAAACAAAAAGAATGACCATAGAGGATTTACATAAATTTGAATTAATTAATGAGAAAATTGAAATAGTAAAAAATTTCCCATACCTTGGACCAGACTTTGATCAGATTGGAGACTGCAGTCAAGAAATCAGAACACTGGGAATGGGAAGGGCAGCTATGAAAGAACTAGACAAGACTGCAAAGGGCAAAGATATACAACTAAGCACAAAAGTCACAGTTGTCCAAGCCATGGTATTCCCCATCACCATATATAGATTTGAGAGCTGGACAGTGAGGAACATGGATAGAAAGAAGATCAACTCCTTTGAGATGGGGTGCTGGAGAAGAGTGCTGAGGATTCTGTGGACAGCCATAAATACAAACAAATAGGTCTTAGCACAGATCAAGCCTGAACTCTCCCTGGAAGCCAAGATGACAAGACTGAGGCTGCTGTACTTGACCACATCAGAAGAAGGCATGACTCATTAGAAAAGGCAATAGAAAGAGAGGAAGACATCCCACCAGATGGATAGACTCAATTAGGGAGGTCACAGGCATGAACCTGCAGGAGCTGAGCAGAGTGGTAGAGAATAAGTGTCACCATAAGTCAAGGTCATCTCAAGGGCAATTAACAACAACTTCAACTTCTGCCTTGCTCCTTTTACCTCAGTCTTACTTCTCTAGATATGTCTAGGTGCCAAAACTATTTTCCATTCTTAAACAGAGCCAAATTGTTTAACAGGTTTAATGTTACTGAATTAGTATGAACATATATGCTAGGCAATGATAAACATTCTCATACACTGTGGCAGCTGATGGTTTTCATGACAGTGTTGTAAGAAATTCACTCCAGAGGTTAGCCTGTAGTTTAAATGAGCTATCTAAGATATTGAATCATATCCCCCAAATATGTTCAGCACCTTGGATAGCTACTTCATGGCTGTGGATGCCACCAATCTCCATTGCCCTGAAGTGAGTGAAAATTGAACAGTACTATGTTTTTGACAGATGAGAGCCGTTCAAGCTCAGAGCAATTTCATTGCAGGCGTGCCTGCATTCTGGACTATATCCCTACCTAGGTCCACATTGACCTAATTACCCCTTCCCAGATGACCTATTAGTGCATTGGCCTCAATGCTCTCTTACTATAGTTCCTGAAAAAAACACACACTTTAGTTTCCCTTTCCTGCCCATTCCACAGAGCCCAGTGATCTTTCTTAAGACCTGCTGAACCCACTGAATTCTGGAGGATTAGAGACAGTAGTTGGCATCAACTGAGCAGTAGCTGGTGAGTACTGACCTATCCTATTAACCTTTGTAATACTAATCTTGTGAAAAGGACAAAGCCTTCTCCAGAAAGAGTAACGTGAAAGAAATGTTAATCTAATTGTAGGTTTTGTCATATATATAAAATGGTAGATATTGGGTATTTTGAGTTTAGAGACTGTTCTTGCTAGAGAGTACAATGGGTCAAAGAAAGAAAGTGAAGACTGCAGTGGTGCAGGCAATAAATCTAACTAGAATCAGAAATATTGCAACAATCTAAGTTTGATTTTCTTTGCGTTAGACTGATCTCCTGCTTTGAGCTTGCAGAATTGCACTTGCTCATCTCTTGTCCTGACAATGCCACCTACCATGCCACTAACTGGATGCTTCCCACAGCCTTTTAGTGGCAGCCATTTAGTGTAAGAATAGGGAGTGTCTAGGTAGCATCTGGATATGTTTCTGCAAGTCAGACACATGAAGACACCATCTTCCTTGACCTCCAGGAGAGTACCTGCTTATTCAGGAAAACAATTGAATACATCCTGGTCTAGTAGTTCCCACCTCCTTGAAATATTATTACAATAGCTCTTCCATTGCTGTTTCTTTCTAAATTTTTTAAAGGAGAATCCAATTTGTTTGATCATTTTATCTTTGGCACAGTGTCTGGATTTTCATATCGTGACATATACTTCCATCTCCCCTACATACAATGGATTGTCTTCATCATTCATAAGGTAAAAGTAACAAACTGTTCTGTTTCAAAGTGGCAAATGCCCAGACACTCCTTTTCTTCAGGATTTACATAAAAAGATCCATGCTCTGCTTCCAAAGCAGGGATGTTGACTTTCTCTGGCTCTGACTGGAGTATGTCATCCTGGGCCTTCTCTTCTGATTCCACATTTGAGGAGACATCCTCCCAGCGATATAGATTATCAGATGAAGCTACAAAGTGGAATTAAAGCCAAACAGAGGTGTCTATAGCTGAACCTTATCAGATAACACCGTGGCTGAGCTGTAACTGTAGTGTCCTCCTGTAGGTGTGACTAGTGCACACCTTTTTGTTGATAGGTTGCTGCCATCAATTGCAGCCAATATTGCTGGTGTAGCATTAGATTTGTGTGTGATAATGTCTGGGTTTCAGACCTGGCTTTGGGCAGTCATGTGGTGACAGTTTCCTCTTTTGCCTCAGCTTTGCCTCACCTACTATCCCCAAGCAGTTTGATTTATTTTTAACCTCCCCATGCATAAATTATGTAAATATTTTTTTAAAAAAATACACAAGGTAACTTGATAAAGCAACAGAACAGGGAGGCATGGATAAGGAGAATACTGGGAAAGAGTCCCAGAATGGCAATGGCTACTACAGTGGTCCCCCGGGTTACGAAAGTAATCCGTTCCGGATTACCTTTCGTAACCCGAAAATTTTCGTAACCCGGGGGAAAGAGAGGAAAAAAAAGAGACCTCCGGAGGCCTCGGAGAGAAAGGGAAGGCCCGATCCAGTGGATCGGGCCTTCCCTTTTTCTCAGCTGGCGGAGGCCTCCTCGGAGAGGAAGGGACGGCCCGATCCGGATCAGGCCGTCCCTTCCTCTCAGCCGGCGGAGGCCTTCGTAACCCGGGGATACATTCGTAAGCCAGGGCCATTTTTCTGGCCCCGGCTCTTTCGTATCCCGGGATTTTCGTTCCCCGGGGGATTCGTAACCACTGTACAACCACTGTACAATGATTAGAGACACATGAGATAGGGACTTCTTCCAATTCAGTATTTATGCATTTATTTTCATTAACACAATTGTAATGAGAACATTCTATATAGATGAAATATCAAAGGCTTTTATAGTAAATGTTAAGACTAAGTTGATTAAGCTTCAATTAAGTTGAAGCTTAATCCAGACAAAACGGAGGTGCTCACAGTCACAGGCCCGAAACCAGGTCTGGGAATACAACTTCCAGTCATGGATGGAGTCACACTCTCCTCAAAGGACTCTGTTCGCAGTCTGGGGGTACTCCTTGACCCGTCGCTCCACATGACAAGTCAGGTGAATACGGCGGTTAGGAGTGCCTGCTATCAGCTTCAGCTGATACGCCAGCTGCACCCTTTCCTGGAGATGAGGGATCTGGAAACTGTGATACATGCACCTCACGTTTGGACTACTGTAACACACTCTACATGGGGCTACCCTTGTGCCTAACCTGGAAACTACAACTGGTCCAAAATATGGCAGCCAGACTACTCACTGGAACATCTAGGAGAGAGCACATTACTCCTGTGCTTAAAGCTCTCCACTGGCTGCCGACCAGTTTCCGGGCACATTACAAGGTGTTGGTTTTAACCTTTAAAGCCCTACATGGCTTGGGTCCATCCTATCTAAAGGACTGCCTCTTCCCATACGAACCCCCCCCCCCCGGCACACTTCGGTCCTCTGGGAGGAACCTGCTGCAACCCATGAAGACCAGGCTGGTGCAGACCTCCCAGAGGGCGTTTTCGGCTGTTGCCCCCAAATTGTGGAATGACCTGCCGGATGAGATGTGTCTTATTTCATCTTTAGAAGGCTTTAAAAAAGCCCTAAAGACGCATCTCTTCCGGCAGGCCTTCCCAGAGAATGTAAACACTCCCCGGCTCCAAACCTAGGTTTAGAGTGGCTTTTCTCCCAGCCTCCCCTCTCTGTTTTCACTTCTGCGCAACCTTGGCTAGGGTCTGTTCTTCTCCCTAACCTGTTTTTACTACTATTTTAGCCAGTTACTGTTTTAACTTAATTGTGATTTAATCTCTTTTTAAGGGGGGTGGTGGTAAGGGAAAGGACGGGATATTTTACTTGATATTGTTTTAACCCTTGTTGTAATCTGCCCCGATTGCTTGTTCAGAGGGGCGGACTAGAAATAATAATAATAATAATAATAATAATAATAATAATTATTATTAAGACTGATCTCTTCCAACAGGTCAATATCTCTTCCACTGATATTGATAGCCCTTGTCTGCCCCAAGAAAGATGTCTCGCCTCTAGTTACTTCTAATTTTAACTAATTTTTATTATTATTTTCATAGAATCATAGAATCATAGAGTTGGAAGAGACCACAAGGGCCATCCAGTCCAACCCCCTGCCATGCAGGAACTCCAAGTCAAAGCATCCCTGACAGATGGCCATCCAGCCTCTGCTTAAAGACCCCTAAGGAAGGAGACTCCACTACACTCCGAGGGAGTGTGTTCCACTGTCGAACAGCCCTCACTGTCAGGAAGTTCCTCCTAATGTTGAGGTGGAATCTCTTTTCCTGCAGTTTGCATCCATTGTTCCGCGTTCTAGTCTCTGCAGCAGCAGAAAACAAGTTTGCTCCCTCCTCAATATGACATCCCTTCAAATATTTAAACAGGGCTATCATATCACCTCTTAACCTTCTCTTCTCCAGGCTAAACATCCCCAGTTCCCTAAGGCGTTCCTCATAGGGCATGGTTTCCAGACCCTTCACCATCTTAGTTGCCCTCCTTTGGACATGCTCCAGTTTCTCCACATCTTTTTTGAATTGTGGTGCCCAGAACTGGACACAGTATTCCAGGTGGGGCCTGACCAAAGCAGAATAGAGTGGCACTATAACTTCCCTTGATCTAGAAACTATACTTCTATTGATGCAGCCTAAAATTGCATTGGCTTTTTTAGCTGCCGCATCACACTGTTGACTCATGTTCAGCTTATGGTCTACTTGGACTCCTAGATCCCTTTCACATGTAGTCTCATTCAGCCAGGTGTCCCCCATCCTATATCTGTGCATTTCATTTTTCCGCCCTAAGTGCAGAACCTTACATTTCTCCGCATTGGATTTCATTTTGTTAGCACTGGCCCAGCTTTCTAGTCTATTCAGGTCATTTTGAATTTTGATCTTGTCCTCTGGGGTATTAGCTACGCCTCCCAGTTTAGTGTCATCTGCAAATTTGATAAGTATGCCCCCAATTCTGTCATCCAAATCATTAATAAAGATGTTGAACAGCACTGGGCCCAGGACAGAACCCTGTGGGACCCCACTGGTCACTTCTCTCCAGGATGAAAAGTAGCCATTGTTGAGCACCCTTTGAGTTCGGCCAGTCAACCAATTACAAATCCATGTAACAGTTAACTTGTCTATCCCACATTTTGCAAGCTTGTTTGCAAGAATGTCATGGGGAACCTTGTCAAAGGCCTTACTGAAATCGAGGTATACTATATCCACAGCATTCCCTTCATCTACCAAGCTGGTAATTTTATCAAAAAAAGAGATCAGATTTGTCTGGCAAGACTTGTTTCTCTGAAACCCATGTTGGCTTTTTGTGATTATGGCATTGGCTTCTAAATGTTCACAGACTCTCTGCTTAATGATCTGCTCTAGAACCTTTCCTGGAATTGATGTTAGACTAACTGGACGATAATTGTTGGGATCCTCTTTTTTTCCCTTTTTGAAGATGGGGACAACGTTTGCCCTCCTCCAGTCTTCTGGGACTTCTCCTGTTCTCCAGGAGTTCTCAAAGATTATTGCCAATGGCTCTGATATTACATTTGCCAGTTCTTTTAATACTCTAGGATGTAGTTCATCTGGTCCTGGAGATTTATATTCATTTAGGTTAACCAGGTATTCCTGTACTACCTCTTTACTTATTCTGTGCTGAAATTCCTCTATTCTGTCTCCTGTTCCATTATCCTTAGGTTGAGCACCCTTTGCCTTTTCTGAGAAGACTGAAGCAAAGAAGGTGTTGAGTAATTCTGCCTTTTCTCTGTCCCCTGTTAGCATTTTGCCATCTTCTGCACGCAGTGGCCCCACTGTTTCCTTCTTCTTCCTTTTGCTGCGGACATATCCAAAAAAACCCTTTTTATTGTTCTTAACCTCTCTAGCAAGCCTGAGTTCATTCTGCGCTTTAGCTTTTCTGACTTTACCCCTACATGTGCTGGCTATTTGTTTGAATTCCTCTTTCGTGATTTCCCCATTTTTCCATTTCTTATACATGTTCCATTTAAAACTTAGCTCATTTGAAAGTTCCTTAGTCATCCATCCTGGCTTCTTGAGACATCTTCCATTTTTCTTCCTCATTGGAACTGTTTGAAATTGTGCCTTCAATATCTCCCTTTTGAGAAACTCCCATCCGTCTTGAACTCCCTTCTCTTGTAGTATTCCTGACCATGGGATCACTCCCAGTATTTCTCTAAGTTTATTGAAATTAGCTCTCCTAAAGTCTAGAGTGCGTGTCTGACTATGCCTAGCTTCTCCCTTCCACTGTATTACAAACTCCAGGAGAACATGGTCACTTCCACCTAAGGATCCAACCACTTGCACCCCATCAACTAGGTCTTCCCTGTTGGTTAAGATCAGATCTAAAATGGCTGATCCCCTTGTTTCCTCTTCCACCTTTTGGACAATGAAATTGTCTTCCAGGCAAGTGAGGAATTTGCTAGACTTTGAGGATTTGGCTGAGTTTGACTTCCAGCAAATATCAGGATAGTTGAAGTCACCCATCACTACTACATCTCTCTTTTCTGAGTATGTGATTATCTGTTCTAGAAAGGCATCATCCAATTCCTCTGCCTGAGTCGGGGGTCTGTAGTAGACTCCCACAGTAACATCCCTGTTATTTCCCTCTCCTTTAATTTTTATCCAGATGCTCTCCACCTGGCTTCCAGTATTGACTTCCTGCATCTCTTCACTGGTGTAAATATCCCTGACATATAATGCTATTCCTCCTCCTTTCCTGCTTGGCCTGTTTCTCTTAAAAAGGTTATACCCCTCTATTTCTACATTCCAATCATGAGACTCATCCCACCAGGTTTCAGTGATGCCTATTATATCATATTTCCCTTGTTGTGCTAGGAGTTCAAGTTCATCCTGCTTATTTCCCATACTCTGTGCATTAGTGGAGAGGCATTTAAGACCATGTGTCCTCTTTACTTACTTATTTTATATTTCTGTTTATGTTTATTTTTGTTGGGGTTTTTTGTTTTGTTTTTAAGGTTGGGAGGGGGATGAAGTAGGGGATTATTTTTAAACTTTAAATGTATATAGTATTTTATTGTTATTTTTGTTTGTTGTAACCCGCCTCAATTAGTAGGGAAAGGTGGGCTATAAATAAAATGTATTACTACTACTACTACTACTACTATTAAATGTAACAGGAAGGGGATTCACCCAATGCTCTTAGCATGAAAGGAAAAGAAAATTGCAGACTAAAATTGTTTTCTTTTCTTCCCACTTATGATATAGGGTACAGTAATCCAGTTAGTGCCATGAATAACTGCTTACTACAACTCTTCTAGACTTTGCCATTGCTTCAATTCTGGGTCCATAATTTTAAATTACAAAGCAGGAGAACAGTGTGAAAGAGTAAGGACTGTGGGGTAATCTTTGCCGAATAGGCTCTGTAACTAAGGATTTTAGTTTTGCTGGTGTAGTTAGTACTATAAGGACTGCTTGGCTCAATTCCAGTAGATAGTAGGGGACTTTCCCTGCCCATTACATTGTAGGCGGCAAGAAAGCACCCCTTCATTAACTGTGGAGAGCTGTGCTTCCTATTCTTTCATTGATCAATGAGTCATCATTCACAATAGCTGTTAGTTCCAGCAACCACAGGATTCCCATTTGCTGCAAATATCTTCCATTCAGAAAAATAATGCTCACTTTCATGTAGGTCAGAATTTCTTTTATTGTACAGAAAAACACAGGTTGTTTGGCAATCAACTCATAAGGCTCAAACTCCTACCCCATTGCTAAAGTAATCAAATTGATTTGTTTCTTCCAGTGAGTGTCATTCCACCAGAGGCTCTAAAGAAGTGGATGCAAATCCAGAAAAACCCATGCTTCTATATAATGGTGTTGCTAGATCCATTTTCTTTCCTCTCCACCTCTCCTTTTTGTACTACAAAAGACTAACCTACTACAAGAATTTTCTTTCTAGCCTTGTGTTTGCTGTAATTGCAGCATTTCAGTTTTGGCTTATTGTCATTCTCCTGAAACAGATGCATGTTCTATTTATACTGATGTTCCAGGCATGTTACAATGGCCCACAGTGTCGATGCAATCTTTCAGCAGAAAAGAAGAATGTTTGTTGCAAATTATGAAAAACAAAGAGAAACTCTTTGATCTAGTTCTTAGAAATATCTCAAGCAATAAAGACACTCTTTGGGTTAATTTTCCCTATTCTGAACAAAGCCAAATTTATCATACTTTATCTTGCCTGATTAAGTTACACACATGTCCTGGCCTGATACCCCTTCTTCTCTACTTTGCCAGGAACAACCACATTGGTCTGTTCAGCTTCTGATCAGGGTGCAAAGAGTGCTTTTCCCACCTTTCTTTTACTAGTGATTAAGACTTCAACAAAGAATTGTGATAGGTTTTTACTTCTGATCGTCCCAGCCTTGCTCTCCGGTGGAAGGAGGGTAGAAATGTCATCTTCCTTGTTTCCCAATTGGCAGCTGAAAAGACCTCCATCACCCAATGCAGCTGCTTGGTGTTTAGGTGGGCTGGGCAGTAGGATGACATAGTTTTACTGAAGATGGAGTATGTAGAGAGACCTTGTAGCACCGTTGAGATTAACTGAAAGAAAGAAGTTGGCACCATGAGGTTTTGTAGACTTAGGTCTACTTCCTCAGATGCATTAGACTTAAGTCTATGAAAGCTCATGCTGTCAACTTCTTTCTTTCAGTTAGTCTCCAAGGTGCTACAAGATCTCTATACATACTGATTCTACAGACTCACATGAGTACATCTTTGAATTCTATGAATATGGAGTAAATACAGATCTGTAACTGTAGCTTATGAATCTGTAACTGCAATACTGAATTCCAAATTATACTTTATGCATCTTATTGCCTTTTTTATTTAACATGTTTGGATTATTTATAATTTATGAATGAATTTATTTTCTGTTCCAGGCTTTCCCATAATATTTGCTGTTCTCCAGCACAATTAATTTGCACATTTTTATTCTTCCATATTTGATAACACTTTCCCTGCTCCAAATAGCTGTGTGAGTGTGGCTCACTGGATCCAATCTCCCAGGACAGGTTACTCCCAGATTTCAAAGATACCTTCAGTGTCTGTATGCTCATAGTGTGTATGAGTTCAAAATGTGTCTGAAAACAGCACCTTTTAATAACCTTGAATCAGGTGCTCTGACTTTTGAGTGTTCTTTGAAGTCTGTGTAAAGAAAGAACTATCAATACTGAGTTGGGAGGGAGGGAACACAGGAGAAGGAGATAAAAAGCACAATTATTAAAATCAAGTTCCTAATGTAGAATATAAAGAAACAAGCTATGACTCTTAGGATAGCAAGGCAAGTGGGAATAGATCTTTTGAAGTGAAGAGAATCTAAATTTCACACTGAAAGAGTTCCAAAGATTGTGACAGCCTCTTAATTAGGGGATAAACGCAGAGCCTTCAATTTAAAATGTCTTTCTGAGGCAGCAGTTTGTAGATCAAGCATTCTTCTTCCCTCAGCAGGAAAGAAACTCTATGCACGTACCTTTTGATTTAGGTCATGAAATCTCTCCGGTCCATGCTAATCCACAGGGTCTGTTCTGCATAGGCAGCGAGCTAAGAGTTTTACATCTAAGGAATGATCAGCCACTGGGAAAAATAATCAGCCATTGGAGATACATTGCAGCAGCGAAATTTATTCCTAGTGCTACTATACAAAGCTTTATAGAGCCTGGGAGGATAAAAATATATTAATGCAAAATGATGATGATGATGATGTTTTATTTCTAACCCACCCCTCTGCTCAGCAACTGGGGTGGCGTACAACTGATTTAAAACATGTACAGTTAAAAACACTCCCTCAACTCAATCATGGATGAAAATTCCAAATGAAGAACCCATGAATATAGAGCTTAGTCAAGTTTTGTGAGTGTTGTGCTCTCCATCCATGCAGGAAAAGCTTCTATTTAACCTGAGTCTCACAAAAACTGTGAAATGTTTTCTCTCCTTTCATCTAGGATCTGCACCCTGGGCAAGGAAAGATCTGCTATTTTAGTCCCTGGCATCTCCTGGTAAGGCTGGGAAAGTCTGAAATCCCAAGAGTTTCTACCAGACAGAGTAGAAAATTTGCTGATTTCCAGGGAAGTCCCCAAAATCATTGTGTAAAAATGGAATTTCGGGTATTTTTTGGTCCCTCTAGATGGACTATGTTACTTGAAAGTCTGTATTCTCCCATATAAATCTGCCTATGTTTTGAGATCTGGCAAGGCCCTAGTCTCATTGCCTACAACCCTCGCAGGTACACCTGACAGAAATTTGGAAGAAAGCCTTCACACTGACTGTTCCCAGGCTCCGGGATTCCATTCTCAGAGAGTCTAGATGGGGACAATCCTTATTATCTTTCAGCAGGCAGGTGAAGACCTTTTTATTCCAGCAGGCCTTTGAAAATGGATTATTGCAAAGATTGCAAAACTGCTCAGTTCTTTTTCCCACAGATGGAAATCCATTTGTGAAAACATAAGTCACCAAGGGAAAGTCAGATTAATACCTTATTTTTATAGATGTACACCTTAATTGTCAAAGGTTTGTCTGAATTAAAAATAATCTGCCAGTCACTTTAGGGACCAACTGAGCTAACTCTCCATTAATCACTTTGTAGATTTGTTTTCCTATGACCTTTTCCAACTCATGTGATTGCAGTGAGGTGGAAGCAAACTACTACCAGTTTTGATGTGTGTCTTGTGGACTAGGCTAAGGAGAGAAGTCTTGTTCTGCAAAGCTGGAGGTTTAAAGAAAACTCTCTCTGAGGCTCTTGGTTGCAGTGATTTTTGGTTAGATGATTTATTGATGAATTACTCCTATCTTGCTCATACTCTGGACTGCTTATATGTGAATGTTTGAAAGCTTTGGAAGAAAAATAAGAGTTTCAAGGGAGAAATCAATAGAAAATGAAGATGCTTTCCCACAGCAAAGTGAAACTGAAAATATTGCTCTGGCAGAAGTGTGGACATACTACCAAATAGAAATTAATTTGGATGAACCTACAGTACTTAGTGGTTGGTGTGACAATCTCTTATCTCTCAGCCCATCTTATCTCACATGTTTGTTGTCAGATTTGGAAATGAAACAATGGTCAGTATTTAAAGACTTAAAGATGTCCAAGAGAGCAACAGTTGAGGTACAGTATGTAGTTTTCAGTGACCCAAAGTCTTCTCATCTCATACTTCCTATCTTTACATATCTGTAATATTCACTGTTATTCTTAGGGATCTTTCTACCTCTTCAATTCCTGCTCCCTTTATCACTTCTGGTGAAACCAGTTTAGTTAAGTTTTAGCTTTATTTAGCTCTTTTTACAATACAGCTTTAGTTTGTTTTCTTAGCTGTTCAGGTATTTACCCCAGAATCATTATTACTAACTGCTGCCTACACAGGAAAATGTATGTAGTGTAATCCAACAAATATTTATTTATTTGCATCTATTATGCAAATAGGCTATTATGCATCTCCAATGCTCATTTTTCCAGAAACTGATAAGACAAAATGACAGGTGAATACTTATTCTATAGATTTAGGCTGCAATCTTATAACAGGTTCCTGGGACTAAGCCCCACTTAATTCAGTGGAACATACTTCTATAAAGGGCTATGTAGTCTGTAGCTATTGTGCTACAACTTCCATCAGCCATGCCCAACATAACCAATAATAAGTGAAGATGAAAGTTGAAGTACAATAACATCTGGAGGGTCACACATCACCTGTTCCTCTGTGGCATAGGAATGCATTTATAAAGCACAGAGCCCTGGTGGCGCAGTGGTTATATGCCTGTACTGCAGCCAACTCACTCAAAACCATAAGGTGGCGAATTCAATTCCAGCAAAAGGGCTCAAGCTCAACTCAGGCTTGCATCCTTCTGAGGTCACTAAAATGAGTACCTAGATTGTTGGAGGCAAGTAGCTTACAGTTGTACACTGCTTAGATACTGCTTAGGAGGTATGAAGCAGTATATAAATGAAGCTGTTTGCTTGACTGCTGTAATCCGCTTTGATTCTCCACCGGAAAAGGCGGAATAGAAATAAATCCTATAATAATAAATAAAATCCTATATTACCTATCTTACGTCATCAGTGGAAGTGTATTGCAAATGTATTTGAAAATCCCAATAAACATTAAAAAATTCAGCCATAAAAAGTCTGATTACTTTTTATTGTTATAACACAGAAATAATTGTAATTACAAATAATAACACAATTGCTATTTTTTAAATGTCTCCTTCCTGGTCATTGCTATGATAACAGTTCTTTGATGTTTTAAAACAGATTTCATATGCAAAATACTCCAGAAAAAAAGTATGTGTGTGTTCAGCAATATGCCCATAGTAGAATATGATGGGGTATAAAAACATCTCATTCAGTAGATAAAATATCACCAAGAAAATGAATACAATATAGTCAGATGACTAACTTAATTTGTATGAAAGGTTGTTGCAGATACCAGCAAATCCAGGAATATAGTTTGACATGAATACTACAGTTCTGTATATTTTTATAGGTGGTTAGTCCCATAGCTGTTGTGATTTTCTAATAATAGTATTGTCAGCTTGTTATGCTTGGATAGCACTGAAAAATATGAGGTAAGGCAGCAATGTTGCACAGGAATCACAGGCAAAAATTAGAAAGAAACCAAGTCAAGATGGTAATCAGCATGTCTTCTTTTCTTCATTTAGCTGGTAGAAGTTATGTGCAAAAAGAAATCTTTATGAAAAGGATTATCTTTTCAGCTTGAATCTTGCTGCTGAAAACAGAAGAAACCCCTACATCTGTCACCCAAGACTGAACATGTGGCACACTTTGTGATTCTAACATTTACCCTCATTCCCAAGGTAGAGACACAGTTGCACTGTTGTGTATAAGGGTCTCCAGAGTACAGCAGGAGTGTTGAAATGGACTTATCTAGATTCTAAAACTAGACAGGGCTTACATAAGACTTGGAGGTTTCTACGATTATACTGCACATGAATCTCCTTTGAAAAGTAGATAGGAAAAGCTGTCCTGATTGAGGACATGAGGCACCCTTATCCCTTTCTTTTGAGACTGGCTATAGGAGATAGTTTTGATGGATTCACAACTGCTAAAGGTGGTATTGAACATAAATTGAAGTGCATTGGTGGTGTTATAATGCAATTTGACTCTTTTTCAGTGGGATTCATCAGATTTTTCTGTCCTCCCCATCTAGGTTACCCCAAAAGAGATCTTGGTTTTGTTGTCAGTTAATGCTGGAGACATGTCTAAGAGTTAATTAGGTCCAAATCCATTTAGTTGGGATAAGGAGTTCAGTTGGGATCAGGAGTTCAGACCTTTGAATTTCAAACAGCGCACTCAAACACCAAGATCTTCTTTCTATGGAAATTACCATGGACTCATTCCACCTTACTGAAGCTGGTGAAATCTTAGTGTGTAGTTGCCATCTTTTTTTCAACATGTTGCAGCGTTTTTAAAGGTAAACCTGTGCTGAAGAAGTCATTGATGTATTCAGGCCTATAAGGCTTCGTTTTGCATTTTGCGCCCCCCCTCCCTGCAGCGTCTCCTAAGGCACTTGCTTCTTTATGTTAGGCACAGTACCAATGTCTGTCTGTGTATTGTTTTTAAAATGACAGCATAGAGGAGATGGAGAAATGAACAGGTGGCATTAGGAACAAAACAGCACAAAGAGAAATACAATTTTCAAAGTGCCTATATTTATTATAATGCCCATCATGATTCAGAAAATTATATATATTTGTTTCATCTGGGCAGACCGATAAAGACTTTATGCACTCTGAAAATTAGTGGGAGTGAAGACGGCAAAATAGACCCAGAGATTCTGGATAAGCATTAGGGTACAGACTCTAACAGAGACAAAAAGTTATACATGTAGGCTGTGATGGAAACAAACAACTAGGATTAGTGAAACAGAAGTGAGCAAGCTTTTCTCAAGAAACAATTCCTTCCCAAGCACATTTCTATTTAGTATTTTGTTAATGTCAAAACAAAGAAACCAGAATCATAGCACTTGGAGTTTGTATTGATTTGTATCTCCTGTGGGTAATCCTTTCATCTCTCAGGAGTAGGAACAAATGGAAAATACTCATCTTGCTTTCTAGTTCAATATCAGTTTGAGTGATGTTTCTTGAATGAACAGACATGCTTATCTCTGAAGATCAAAATGTAGATGATATCCTTACTCTATGCTTTTCTGTAGTTCTATTGGCCAATGGCTATTTACTGGATTTGAATCCCCCTGTTCAGCAGAGATCTCACTAAAGTCAAGGCCATGACATCCCTTGTAAAACTACCACAATGAGAAACATAGCTGGGAATAAAACCCATGCTGATCACTTATATCCACATACTGCACATTTTACATATTTTTATAAAGTGAATTCATACTTGTAGCTTGAAGAGCAGGATTAATTTCCCCCCAGGAACAGTCTATTGCTGTAAGACATGTAATGAAAGGTACTGGGGGGAAGGGATCTTGGTTTTGAATGGAAAATTAAGTCCCATTAACTTTACAAAATACATGTTCCTGATTGAAAACTGCTACAACTAGTTTTACAACATAGACCAACCAGCATTTTACATCTTTAGATTCCCCTTATTGGGTGTGGCTGCAATGGAGACATCTGCTCAATTTTATTACATCACTGATTCAGATTGTTTTGAAGTACTGTGACCTGATTCTTATACATTCAGTATGACATCCTGGATCTCATCATCATCTTTGTTCCAATGCGCCAAAGAAATTCTTAACCATACAATTCTTCATACAGCATATTTGAAAGACAGAAACACAGGTAAGCTAAACTTGGGACCCTATTTCATGGGGTGAAGACCCTGGTTTACCTTTCCTAAATTTAGTCCTAATTTGGGAGGCAGCCAGATGTTATCACAAAGAAATTGCCACCAGATCGCTGCCTGGGTCCATCCCAAATGCAGCCCGGGTCCTCTAAGCTGCTTCGGTGAAGCGGTTTAGAGGACCCAGGCTGCATCTGGGATGGATTTGTGTAGTGATTTTGGCAGCAATTTCTATGCAATAGCACCTGGCTGCCTCCCGAATTAGACTCAATTCAGGAAAGTTAAGCCAGAGTTTTAACCCCATGCAATAGGGTCCTTAGTATTGGCATAGACCATTTTAAAAACCTACTAGCTGAAAAACATTTTATGAGAGTACAATTGCAAAGAATGCATAAATTTAACAATACTGTACATTCCTTCTCTCCCTTATTCGCCAATTTAAATGTTTATTCCTCAGACAGCATTCCACATTCTTACTAATTAGGTGTGCAGAAAGGGCATGGTGGACAAATTACACTTTTTCTTGTAACAGCCAAAGTGAGCAAAAGTTAATTGCTTAGCAGTCAACAGATGATTTTTTTTCTTCAGATGACAGAATTGTTTTGAGTGTAAATAGTACCACTGCAAATTGTTAATTAATGGTTAAAAAGCTGGAATGGAATGATAAAAATGCAAGACTATGCAACTGCATGATTGTTTTAACACATTTTGCAAGGAAATAAAACAATTGATTATTGCTCTGTAATAGCATTTCTGTGTATTTCATTAAAGTGTCAGTGAATTCTGGTTAGTTGTAGAGTACCTACCTGAATTGAACTATGTCTCTTATCTGTTTAACTTTTCTGCAAAAGGGGAATCCCTATTTATTTGCTTCATTTATTTTTTAGGAATTGCATTATGATATAGAAGAACACTTGTTGCTTTCCTCCAACACATGGAATCTTGAACAAGCTTATTATGTTCACTAAAAGAATTATAAATTCCAGTCTCCAAAGAATGGTCTCACAGAGGCAGTCACGATGGTGCTGTGTTCATTTTTTCAACTGTGAATCTGAAATAGTTGGAATATTTTGGTGATAACAATAAAAAATTTAACAAACAGAATTTTAATTTACTGTCCACAATTGAAGTGCTCCTATCCAAAATCTGATACACATCTAATACAATATCAATACAGATAAAATACAGTATCTAATACAGTATCTAATAAATATTCAATAATACAATATGTTTTATCAATTAAGGGCTAGTGCGGTATAGTGGTTAGAGCAGTGGTTCCCAACATTTCACATCCTCCAGATGTTTGAGACTTAAGTTCCCAGAATTCCCCGTGTTGGCCATTCTGGCTGGAACTGGGAGTTTATGTCCAAACCACCTGGAGAACGAAAAGCTGAGAAACCTTTCATTAGATTGTTGGACTGGGTCATGTGAGACCTGGTTTAAGTCACCATTGAGCCATGAAACTCACTGCATGATCTTGGCTAGTCTTTTGTGGTCTCTTGCTTATGGTTTCTTTTTCTTGCTAATCGTGGCCTACCTCACAAGGTTGTTGAGAAGATGAAGAGGGAAGGAGAACACTGCACTGAGCTCACTGAGGACAGAAGGTAGAGTAGAAATGTAAATAATAAATGAAATAGCTAAAAAAATAATGGTTCAACAAGTTTTCTTTCTTTGCTCATTGTTATTGTAGTTGTTTTACAATGGAGAATATCAGATAGGGTCAGGATGTCCTTGTACCAGCCATTTCCCATCCTTGTCCCATCCTTCCCGCATGATTGTGAGAAGGACATTGAGATGACATAGCACTGATCCGGACATTGTCCCATCCAAGAAGCACAAACGATAGCAATCTCATGACTGTCATATGACATCACGTTGATCCTGTCATTGTTCCATTAGTGAGGTGGAATTGTCCCATCTTTGTTCATTTTGCAATAATGGAAGAACCCATTAATGCAATTCCACTTCACTGACAGTTTATGACAAGATCAGCGTATCAAGAGTGAAAATCTTTCACATGGTCACTGTGATGGACAGGATAAGGAGAGGCTTCACTCTTGTCCCCCATCTGATAATCTCCTGTGAGTACAACAGATGTTTTGTAAAAGTATCTCTTTGCTAAGAAAGAAATCATAGTGTGAATTAGGGAATGAGAAAACAAGCCCCCTCATAAGCTCTCGTACAACTTGGTGAACAAGAATGGATCCAATAGTATTATCTTCATGTGCTCAAGATGAGGTAGCTTTCAGATAGAGTGCCCAGATGGCCATGAGGGTTATTTTTAATGCTCCATTTGTTTTCAGCTTTTTAAGCCTTTTAGATATACTATTTCAAATATTTCATTCATCTTCATGAGAGAAAAAACTTTACTGCACAATTCAGCCAGAGATGAGCCTTTCTAGTTGCCATTAGTTTTAATGGGACAGTTTAACTCTTCTGATATAATCAATGGAACAAAAGTGCTTATGTTTGGGCTGAGTCATGACCTTAAATGTTAAAACTTGAAGACACAGCCATATAAAGAAAAAGAGACCAATAAGAGACTAATAAGACTTTGTCTCCGCCTTCTCCACCCTGATAACCTCCAGACATTTTGGACTTCAACTCCCCTCAGCCACTCCAGCCAGCATTGCCCCTGGAGAACACCAGATCACCGAAGACTGGAATGTATGCTCAGTACACATGAAGCATCATGTACACAATGCATGTGTGCATAGAAGGTACCAGTGAAGTGAATGGTGGGTGCTTGAAGGCCAGGAATTGTGTGCGTGTGTCAAAAGTGAATCACCGTCAAAGGAATAGTTGTCTAGTTGTATCATATTTTCATCCTAAACAGATTTGTGTACTAGAATTAACATACTAGGCTGAGTATATATTTATGTGAATCAAACTGCTGAAGTAATTGCTCTTATATCCCCCCTCTCTCACACACATCAAAGACAAATATTTTACATTATATCTTATAAAACTGTACACTGTAATATTCATTATTGTGAAAACAACTAATCAGTTATGTGAATTATTGGCTTTGTTAGCAAATATAAATCTGAGAAATAACATCCTAAATTCAGCATTAATCCTACCTAGAGCAGAGCCAACAAAATGAATGGGATTGGGTAGATGCAACAAACTTCAATCCCACTGATTTCTGGTAGGACTAACTCTGGATTTAGTCCACTCAGTTATAAGTGTTAATTCTACTTAGACTGCAGTGTATAGATTTTCAACAACATTGTAAAAACAGCTCTCAAAAATACAGGTATTAGCCCTATCCTATCTAATGATGGTCTTGCAACATCTTTTCACACTGCAAAATAATTCAGTTTTGTTTAATAACTAAACAACCCCTCATTAAAGTTGCATGCGGAGAACCCTGAAAATATATATTAGATTAGCCTTCTAATGTGTTGGACTTCAACTGCCATCAGCCCCAGCCAACATGGCCACTAAAAATGGGAGGTAACAGATGAAGGGAAGCTGTATTAGAGATAAAGCAGCAAATAACGGAGTTTAACATTCTAGGGTTTTTTCAAATTTATTTTTCCTGGCACAGTACAATAGAACATTAATTGTAACTAATTATAGGACACACAGTAAATTGTTGGTGTATAGTGCATCAGTGTCCCTTATGGGATAAAAAGAATAGCGATTGCTTTTGTGTGTGTGTGCAGTAGCTAGATGGAAATGATATACTCTAGTTCAGCAAAGGCAACTTGTACTCTTTTGGCAACAAGATTAGACCCTGCCCTGTTTGTTTAAAAAGGGGTAGGATGTAATTCTTCCCAGACTGAGGCTATAGACATATCCACAAAGCAGACAAGTGGTTGGCACTGTAGGTTTGAACAGTGTTGTTCACTTATTTGTGATGATTTCAGGCTTAACATTTCCCTTCTTTCAAACAGGAATGTACTTCACAGCTGCTAACCAAGATCTCTGGATTAAGGGTTTTGTCGTCTTTGCTGTTGCACCATACAGGCCTGAGGGCCTGAATCTAGGGATCATTGCCCTAGAGCACTCACCACTACAACTGTAGATTTTCCCATTGTGGAACTAGTTGAGCAATGCAATTGCATGTACACACTTTTTTGTATGACTGCATCCACAATAATTAAATCCAGCACATCTATGTTTGTTGGATTTTCCCCATTGGATCTTGGTCTAAAACTTCAGCTCAATGACTATTTTTATCTCAAAAATCTAATGCTCTCCCTTTTTCCATTTGTCAGATATTCACAATGTAGTCAAGGCTTAAGCCCAATGAAGTGCATTGGCAGAGAGATGGTTCTACATGTTTCAAAATAACTTGAGAGATATTTTTACATGTTGCTATATGGTTAAGGCAACTAAACTGATACATTAAACACAGCATATGGTTCTTATATTGCTTTCTACATTCTAAACATTAAAAATGAAAATAAGTGATTCAAATAAGCAATGAATTTCTTGATCAGTTCAGAATTGTATCCAACTGGTGGATATTGCTGCACTTTTGCTTATAAGATAGTGGCTGATCCCTACAGGTAAAACTTAATCAACTCGAAATCAAAGAAACACATATGAAAGGTAAAACAGACAACAGTTCGTTATCCAGTGAATGAAAGGGGAGAAATGGTGACATATTAATTTACAACTTTAACATTCTTAATTGTACCTATTACAATAACTTAATCTACTCAGGTTTCCTGTCTTCATCCTTTTTACATCTTGAGTAGATGAGATGTTATCAGTGTAATCATCTCTATACACTGTGTACTTAGATGCTTGTGGTTAGCCAGTCCCAGACTAATATTTAGCACTTACACTAATATATCACATAATACTAGAGTGCACAATTTAGAGAGCCATTTCACTTGGTTTTCACTTGGATAAGGCTGTGGGTATAAATGACAGTGAACAGAAATTGCACAGTTACTGCAGAGGAAGGCAGCTATGACAAAGAATGCCACACAACTGCAAGGGCTGTCATCACAAAGAGCAAAGAACATGAAGCTTGATTGCCCTTATCTCTGTCCGCTTTATGTTTTGGAGATGATTTTATGATCATTGTGGTTGTGGTGTCCTTCTTTTTCACAGTTGGTTTGGATTCATTTCTGTCCCCTGGATTGGCTCCAAGAACATCTGACAGAAAACAGAAACAAGCAAGCAAAAAAATGTTATTTCCTTACTTAGAAGACTATGCCAATAAAATACAAATAAAATTATGTCTTTCACAGTTCCACTGCAGTGACACTATCTCAGTCTGAAATAAGCAGAACATGGAAAAAGTTTCACAGTAAAACATTCAGGTTTCTCCAACCTGTGGATCTTGGGAGCTATAGCCCCAAAACATAACATTTGAAAGTATTAGGGATAACATATGCAAACTAGGTAAAGAAGGGCCCCTGTCCCTTTTGAGCATTAGGGAATTTGTTGTATGTATCATGTGTTGCATGTATGTAACCACAACTTTGAATACCCAAGTGGTTATTAATTTTTCTTAGGAATGTAATTCTTTGTAAATTTCATTCTTTCAGGAAAGAATGAATAATTTTGCCATTTTCCATCTTGCTGCAAGCAAGTTATCAATACCTGCACAATCTTTGAATACAGCAGTTCAGGACTTATTCAGTACAAAACACACTTTTTTTCTGTGCAGAAGCCTGAAGAACAACATTCCACACACACACACACACACACACACACACACAACTAGTTTCTTGAGTAGAAAACAGAATTTTGCATAACTTTTTTCTATACAGAAACTGCTGGGTGAAACTAGCTAAGCTTGATGATATCTTCAAAGCTAAAACTCCATGAAAGGTTTGCCATAGGGTTGCCATAGGTTGGAAACAACTTGAAGGCACACATCATCATCATCATCATCATCATCGTCGTCGTCGTCAATAACAATAACAACAAAGAACTCAGAATCAAAGGATGGCAAAAGTACTTCCTCTGGAGTATGAATGTAGGAGAGCTTGTTCCTGGGAGACTCCTGGAGGGGAAGATACTAAGGGAACTTACTGTCTTCTGGAACTGGTTGCTCTCTTTATTTGTTAATTCAGGCATCATATTCTCCTAGATAAAAGCCAACACAGTGTAGTGGTTTGAGTGTTAGACTACAACTTTGGGAGAGCATGGCTGATATTCCCCATTCAGCCATAGAAACTCCACTGGGTGACTTTGGGCAAGTCATACTCTCTCACCTATGTAGGATGGCAATAGCAAATCTCTGCTGAATAAATTTTTGCCAAGAAAGCACTAGGAGAAAGTCAGTATCTGTCAGAATCAACTTGAAGGCACAAAACAGATTCCAAATAGAGCAGCTTCTGGCTGCTTCAGGGGCAGGGTGTTTATATGACACATGTGCCTGAAGTGTTGGAAGTTGCTCTGAGATTGGCTAAGGCAGCCTGAAGTCACCGGCAAGAGGAGCAGATTAAATATGCTCCTGCTGGTGGTCTGTTTGGGGTTGTGGCAACAGCCTTCTTCAGGTGCGGGTCATCTGTCCATGGCTGGAGTGGGCAGAGGCTGCTCCAAGCTGCCCATCTGCTTCTCCCCAGAGACTAAGGGGATTGTGCTGGATCACAATACCAGTTAAATTCCCTTAAATATTTTCCAAAATAAAAACTTTTTTTTTTTTTAAAAAAATAGAGGTATTGTGTTTTTTGTTTTCTGAAGGAATTATTGAGTAGCAAATTCCTGGAAGAAACTGGTTAGATAGGGTGGATTCCAGAAACATAAATGTAACCTGAGATCATTGTCTGCTGGCTAGTTGCTGCAGAGAAGGTATCAATACATTCTGCATAGATCACAGAAATTAGTGCATTATGTGTGGGGACCATCCCCAATATCTCCGTGGTATAAATCATAGAAGAAATGCAGTGTTCCCCTCAACTTCACCATAATATCAATATCAATCTAGGGGGAAGACCTAACAACTTCTAGGGTATGTTCCAAAGTTTGCTGCAGGGAACAGTTTATATATATTTGAGGGCATGGGAGAACTGGCAACTCAGGCTCATTAACTGGTACTTTGATTCCTGACACAGTTCCTTTTCTATTATATTGAAATTCATTTGAATGAAGGCAGAGAAAAGAGAAGGGAGGGCATATTTAGAGGGGAAAACAGTATTATGAGAATACTTGAAAAATGGACACCCTTCAGACAAACAGTAAACAAATGGTAACTGCAATAAAATGATGCAGTGGGCCTATGCCCAGGTTTCCAACCAGTAAGCCATACCTTCTTTCATGACAATCCCCTCAATTATCCCTCTCCTTGGTTTTCTGTGGCTGCTGAGAATGCTCAGTTCTTATTGCAACTGTTCCCTCCCATCACGGTTTCCTTCTTGTGTATCTGTAAACCTCTTGATACTTCCCTGCTTTGAGTGTGGGTGGTGCTGTTTTGGCTATGTAAGCATTGGACCGTAAGAAACAGAAGAAATTACTGAGAAGAAATCATGTCAATAGGTGGTTTTCTGACAGCGCTTGGCTCCTCTTTCGATCACTGTCATTCTTTGCGGTAAAGGCCCTATTCCTCTGCTGCCTCTTATATCATCTCAGCTTGCTGACTTCAGCTCTCTTGAGCCTGCTGATTAAATAAAGACTTCCACTAAGTTAAATGTATTCTTCTCTTTCACTTGGCCATATCCAGTGTTGTAACTTGATTGGCTTCTATAAATTGGCTAAGCTGGAATATATTAATTCATTTTTTTTCCTGATATTAACTTAACCAAAACATCAGATGTAAGATTGAATGCTATCAAGAAAGAAAAGGGGGCCATTGCATTTTAAAAGCTTTCACCTCAGTACTGACTGCTTAATGCACTACATAACAAGTGTTAAATAATGCATTACGAAAATCTGCCTTTAACCTTTCTAAGGAAAGGACTTCAATGTTAATTTTCTCTTTCATTATGGTTTCATAGCAAAGATTATTCCATGGAATGCTATGCACAGCAATTTAGAATTGAAAAGGTAAAAGGTTAGATGTGCAAATCAGGCATCTTGTAAATCTCTCTTTAAAATTAAGTACATGGTGCAAAAGTATTGTAAGCAGACTGGGCCATCCTTTCATTGCCAAAATGAAAAATTAACAAGTATGTACTGTATTATTTATCTTAGATGGAAATTATTTCTGAGAAAAAAATAGCAATAAAATTGAAGCTTTTTCCTCCGGTTATTTGGCATTGGGGAACTAATACTTGGGAGAATATAATAGTGAATCGCAAACCCTTCTCATGTGATTATTTTTTAAAAATTGCTGGGAAAAAATGGCTATGATGTCATGGCTACATTCCTTCTTTCAGTCTGATCCTTCAAGTCAACAGCTGTCTGGGGTGGCATTTGTGGTTATGGCAATAGTGCCATGACTGTAAATGTGAATACCAAACAGTTATGAGGTTTCAAGGCTAGCTTCTGACATCATACCTGCCTAAGACGATGGTAGACAATGTGCAAATGCTATTGGTATTGATTATTTATTCATTCATTTAAATCATTTTATCCTGCCCTTTTATCATGAGATCTCAAAAAAGGAAACGGACCAAACAACATAAACAATGTAAACAATTCCAGATTAAAATCAATGAATATTTCACACAAGATAAAAGCATATTGAACAATTCAGCAAATTAAAATCTTGAAAAGGCCAAAATAGTTTAAAAACTATCTACATGCTTAAAAGTAAATTAGGCTCAAAGGTTACAAAGTGATGTTTCACCCTTGTACTAGAAAAACAAAAAACAAAACAGTGCTGGTATTAGTCAGGCCTCCAAGGGGAGGGAATTACACAAGTGGAGGACACAACCAAGAAAGTGCTCTTCCATGTTCTTTCCCATCTTATTGCCCTCATTGTTGGGACACAGAAGAGCTCCCTCACTGGCAGATCTGTCTTTTGATGAATTCATATAGGGAGAGGTATTCCTTAAAGTATCCTTCAAGAGGCAGCAAGTCTCATTATGGAAAGCACACATTTAGATGAGGTCTGAAAACACATGTTTCAAGGGAATGCAACCACTTATAGTTATCATCTGAGGGAATAAACCCAAATCTATTTATTTTTGCTTTATGTAACCTCTGCATGTTTTTTTATCCATTTACATATTAATGTGTAATTTTGAACATGCTTTTCAAGAACATATATTTCAATATGTACTTTAATGCATAAATAAATGTGTATTTGCCTATCAAGCTATGCATTTAAATGTAATTTTGGTCTGTTTAAACTGCTAAAAGTTGTGTTATGACATTCAAAGAAGTTGAAAATCTGGTGGATAGATTTTGTTTATTGACTGGATACATGCAGAGCAGATAATTCTGTTTAGGAATCTACAAACACTGAATTCCTATCCCAGTAGCATCTTTGAGTGTGCATACACACACGCGCGCACGTGCGCGCACACACACACACACACACAAATATAAGAACAATACCAGACAAAAATACCCAGTAAGAGAAACATAAAAATCAACTCACTTAGGACTTAAAGACTAGAATTGTTAGGTACATCAACATGCATAACTTTCCCTTGTAAATGCAGATTACAAATGCAGTCCTTTTTTGGCCACTGTGGGGGTCAGTCTTCTCTTTCCCTCTCCCCAACACCCAAAGTTCCCCCTTGAATTACTGATACTCCAGAGCTGCCCTGCACAGCCATTCTATGCTTTGATGCAAACAGGCAGGATGACAGAAGTATCTGGTTACATGTCACTATAGCCAGATGTGAAAGGATCACAGCAGTGCTGAGACCCCCCCCCCTCCACTGAAGATCATGGCAGATCTCAGTGCTAATGTCACATTTGCATCTGGCTATGGGGAACTAGCCAAATTCTTCTTTGAACCTTCATCCATGCTATGAAACAATGAATGGCAGTGTAGGGTGGCTTCAAGGTCTTATCAGTAGGTTGGGAAAGAGTATATAGCTCAGCATAGCATAGGTTCATATGCACATATTTATGCTACATGAAAGGGATGTAGAATTAAGGCCCATACTGCTATATGGCTTGGAAAATTAAGAACTATTTAGTTGGTGCCATATGAATGACAGTGTCAACACTGGATGAGTTTCTCTAGGAAAAAAACTAATGGCCCTGTACAGACCACCAGGATGTGACATCCAGCCCTAATGACATCACAGCTGCAATGGACCACCCACACAGCGGATGTCGCAGCTCCGCAGCTGCACCACAGCATTCAGTCAGCTCTAAGTGCAGTGTTGCTGTTGCGTTTGGTCACTGCAGCAACGCTGCACAGTAAAAAGGGGTGGCACTTCTCCACCTATCCGTACAGCCCCAATATTTCACAGAATAGTCTTCTAGTTATAAGACCATTCCACAAATGGAATGCCATTCAGTGGGGGGCTGGGGAAGAGCCTTTGTCTTCAGGGAAACCACAGAGTGACATGGCAACAGGTAATACTTTAGGCACTCTGTTTATAGATGGGTGAATTCTTTTTCAATGCCTGTCTCAGTCAGTAACTGAGTAGTTCTTTCTGAACTAAAGTGTAGTTCAGTTTTGAAACATGGTGGCCTCAGATTACATTTGATTGGGATGGGCAGGCCTGTAGATCCAGTGACCAGTTTTCCACCATAAGGGACTACTGTAGGCTGTATCAATTCCCCAAATGAGCAAATAAAATAAAATAAACCCAATACCAGCCATGGATGGAAGTCTACTTCCAGTTTTGTTGCGAGTGGATGGGTACTGGAGGCCCCCTACTCTGTTTCATTGCAAAATCTCTGCTTCTGGGTTTTCAAGAGTGGGAAATGGTAAGATTCATCAGAAGATGTGGGGTGCCTGACCCCCAATGAGTGGGGCTGCTAGATATACTTGCCTATTCTCCTTAACTGGTCCAGAGAGTAGCAGAGCATGGATAACTGTGGTGAGAAAATAATTAGCATGGAGCAACAGTAATAGGCATTCAGGATGAAACTGGTGAAGAGTAATCTGTGCCACAGAAGCCATTTGTACCTGAATGACAAACTGCATCACAAAGCACTTCTGAAATGCAAATCCTATATTCAAAATACGCAATCCTACGCTGAATAAATTGAACTTTGCTGTACAGAACAGAAGGGCTCCCCATTGAAAATAGCTGCAGCTTCTCTAGACAGAGTTTCAGTTTATGTTCACTAGTGTTACTTAGCATGTGCTAATTCAGACACCTGCCCCAAATGAACACTGGCAACGAGCTCATAGGTAGCTTTCCTTCTATGCAGGTCCTTTTCAGGAGAAGCTAGGTTATATCTTCAACTCTCAGCAATGACCAGTTTGGATTCTTTTTTGGATGAGAAATCTCCTAGCAAGCATTCTGCGACAGTTAATTCAAAAAAGTAATTATCCCAAGTTCTACTCTAAACATGCAGACATACAATGCTGTCTAGATCGTAGCAGGGTGGGCATATCTGTTTAGCAAATTAATTACAGAATGACTCCATAGAGTCCTTAAAAGCTCTGATAAAACCCAGTTGCTTGCCTGCAACTAGTATTTTTCAATAGTTTGCTGTGCAGTCACAAGTCTCTGCTTTTGAAATGACCTAGGGCTCTAGCCAGGGAGATGGCACTCATTTCCTTTTCCATTGATGGACAGTATTTCAGAGCAAAGCTGGAAAAGGAAGCAGAACAATACTTCTACTGTGGGGAGGAATGTGATCACAATTGGGAGGGAACCTGTAGTCTTTGTAAAACCCTTTGTTTATGCATTATATTGATGGACTTTTGCAAATCAATAAGAGACTTGTGCAAGCATTAGTGATTTTTTTTTTCATAACCCATATGAACACATGAATTACCTTTGTGAATATAATTCAGTACCATGACCTTAGTATTCTATTGTATACTCCATAGGCATGCCTTCAATAAAGCTCAGCAACTCCTGTCTTAAGACAAGTGTTTTGGGAGATTATCAGATATCAGACATCTTTCTCTTACTCAAGATTACAAAGCTTTTGGTTCTTTCATCACCTAGAGATAGTAACTGTCAAAGTACTAAGGACAGTAAAGATATTATCTTAAGCAAAGACAATTATTAAAAATATGCAGTCAAAAGAGAGACTTCATCAAACGTCTGTGAAACTGTGCCAAGGTTATAGAAACTCACCTAACTACCTTCAAAAGCAAATGCCTCAGGAACCAGGGATCACATAGAAGTAATCTTTTTACAAATGCTGAGATTCATCCAACCATCCCCAACCCCAAATCTTAGCAGTTCCTAATGTTAAAAATCAACAATAAAAGAAGGTGAGAATACGTGCAACATGTGTGAAAGATGAAAAGAACCTGCAAGCTCTAGTGAAGAAATATATAAATGATGACTAATCAAAGAACCTTCCATCCCCCTCAATGCCTAGCAATGAGAACTACCACAACAACAAAAATAATACAGAAGTTACAGAATTGAGACTGCGTTCTAATATTTCTATCCTAAAATGACAGAAAAATACATAAGGCCCAGAGTTTGGAGACATTGCCATGTTAATCTGGAATATCAGTATGAAAAGGGATCTTGTAGCAACTTTGTGACTAAGAGGCAAAACAGACTGTGCCTTTGGAGTGGTGTCCTGTCACCCCTTTCCTCACCAGATTGCCCCAATCAGGCACATTGCCAGCACTAAAAAGAATGGTAAAATGCTGCTCTTTTTTAGCACTGGTAAAAAGGCGCCCTTGCTGCCATGGCAGCGGCTTTTCATTGTTCCTTTGGCACAGTGCGTCTAAACGAATGCCCCCCGCTGTGTAGTCAGGCACCCAGCACACCCCCATGCCAGCATATAATGCTGGTCTGTTTAGCCCCTAACTGTGTGAAACAGGTTGTAGCATAAGCTTTTGTAGACAAAGGGTGCATCCACACTGGAGAAATAATACAGTTTGACACAATTTTAACTGCCCTGGCTCAATGCTATGGAATTCTGAGCATTGAAGTTGCCTGTGGCAGAGCAGAGCAGAATGTGATGTGTGCAGGCTGTCAATCAAAAAGAAGTTCTAATAACATGGCTAATATTTGGAGAATCCCTTCCCCACAACACTGAATATAGAGCCATAGACCTATACATTGGATTAAATTAAGTAACAGATCTCCCAGGACAGATAGCATGATATTCAGGCAATTTTGGAACTTTGAGCCTGGTACTTTCCTTAGGAATTATTCTTTGGCTTCCAAATATATGTATTTTTTCTTTATAGAATCTTTGAGCATCAAAATTTGGGGATTATGATCAGACATCAATCTTGTCTTGGTAGAATTTCCATATCTTTTATTCCATTCAATAATGGTTTACTAACTAAAATTAAATCTATCCTAGCCAGAGATTTATGATTGAGTAAAATGTATACCCTTCTGCTGTACCATATACCAAGTATATGCAGAATTATCTTCTGATGTCTTAGTATAGAGGGAGATAATTTTTTCCCCAACAAAGTTTTTTTTCCAGAAAGAATGGGATTTTGTAAAAACCCTAAGAATTATTATGTAATGCACCTTTATAGTCTGTTACTTGAAGTTTCATTGAAATTTCATAACACTAGTCATTAACTTCTAATCGGAGTTTGTGCTCTTGATTCATTGATTAATTTATATGTGTCTTGTTTATCTCCACTGGGTGTCCATTTGGACACAAAACTATTACTTGAAAGTGTCTTGTAAGTTGATCAGATGTTATTTTATTTATTGATCTAGTGTTATGCTGGTTTTATTGTTGTTTATGGAATTTCTAAAATATTAGATGGAACAGTGATGAATTACAGTCTTAGCGATTATATTCAAAAAGTAATACCATTCCAGCACGCAACTGCAAAATGTAACTTGTTACCAAAGTAATTTATTGAAAGTAACATGTTACTTCCAATATCAATTTGCAAATGGCTTCACAACCCCCACAGCTCCACAGCTGCCATGCTGGGTATAAACAGGACATTTCTGTTAAGTGTCTTGTTAAGTTGTGAATTTCATAATTTGGAAAACATAATTAATTGATTTCAATGTCCACTTTTTCCCAAGTGAATGCATTTATAATTGAGGTAGAGATCTCCAGGTACAATCTAGGCTCACACTTGCTTGGGAGTAAGCTTTTTTGAACATGGTGGAGAATGACATTCATATAGGATGCACAGCATGCTGGCTGAATGTGTACCATGGCCTTGATAAGTTATCCAAAGAGAATAAAAGTCATGATATCCATCTGGAAGGAAATGTAAGCATGTTTATGGTGATACTCAGTAACTTGATGATCTCTCCCCTGATCAAAGAGACTGTTTTGGTTGACAGCTTTGTGAGAAAATTAAGGAAAAGTGCAACCTGGTGGAACAGGCTTTTAAATTACAGTAGATACAGCACCACTGTTATTACATTTTTATCACCTTTGATATCACTAGCTGAAATTGCTTTTACATATCCCAAACAAGAAGCCCTCAAAACAAGGTAATAACCATGAAATGTGCAATTTTCCAATGGCACCAAACTATTTCCAAATGATGCATTATCCTGACATCATGACCAATACTAATTATTTTCAAATGTGGCTGCCGCAGACAAATGGGAGAAATGAAAGATTATGCCTCTTAGAATGGAAGTGGAAATTAGAGAACCCTCAAACTGTCATGCCTGTAGAATTCATAATGCAGATTTGGGGTCCTAATGAATTCTTTTCTGCCAAAGAACTGGTTAAGGAAGTCAGTTATATTTATTAATGCAGTAGCACACACGATTAATACGTATAGTATACAAGATCCTAAAGAGTAAAGATATACAACTGAGCACTACAGTTAAAATTCTTCAGTCCATTGTATTCAGATGTAACAGCCAGACAGTGAGTCTAAAAAGTGGATAAAAATAAAATCAACTGTTTTGAGCTGTGGTGCTGGAGAAGAGTGCTGAGGATATCATGGACAGACCAAAAGTCAAACAAATGGGTGCTTGAACAGATCAAGTCTGAACTCTATCTGGAAGCCAAGATGATTAAATTGAGGCTGTCGTACTTTGGCCACATCATGAGATGGCAAAACTCATAAGAAAAGATAAAAATGCTAGGAAAGGTAGAAGGTAGTTGAAAGAGAGGAAGACCACATGTGGAATGGCTAGATTCAGGGAAATCACGGGCCTGAACCTGATGGATCTAAGCAGAGTGGTGAGGGATGGTGGGGGGTTGGGGATGCCTCATAAACATGAGTTGAGGTTGATTCAAGGGCAGCTGACAATGACACATCACACTAGGGTAAACAGGATTTAAACAGGAATTAAACAGGAATTAAACAGGAAATGCCTTATGTTTAACATAGGACATTTCCTGTTTAATTCCTGTTTAAATCCTGTTTGCCCCCTAGTGTGATAAACCTCATGGATGCTCTCTTTTGCAAGGTGTCAGCACATTTGTTTATTTATTCATATTTAGGATCTCAACATAAAGGTCTTAAGTGTTAGTTCTGTACTAAACATGCCAGCTAACATATGGGTAAATCAAGATATAAATGCCATAAATAAAGACATGATAAACAAATATGAACTTGGAAAGTGAACACTTACAATGTTAAAATACAAAAATAAATGCCAAGCACAAATAGGAAGATTTCTTCTCTCTCTCACTCTCACATATGTTCAGTCATAAGTCCATTCTGTCCCCTTTCCACATCAATCTGAATGTTTTTAAAGGTTTTTAAAGCATGTTTTCTTTTAAAAGTTCACACTGATAAAGACATTTCTTCTCAATATACACATATTGTTTTCAGTTCTTTATTTGGAGAAGTGAGAAATCAACTGGATAGCTGTGCTCCAATCTACCTATTAATAGTGGGCTGGACAACACATCGAGATTGAAATCCTCAAGGGCAAAGGTGAATTTGCAAGATATATCTTTCTTCTAAGGCTTAGGCTTCAATCCTACACAAATTTAACTGAAAGTCCCATTGAATTCAATGGGGGTCACTTCTGAGATTCTATATAGTGTTTTACAGCACTGCTAGCACTGCTAGCTTAAAACCTCACCCAGATATTCCAGAATCACATAAGGTACCCATACATATTCATACATATTATGAAAAAGATTGTCATAATAAAATAAAATTATGACTCAACAAACACAAACATTGGTTATTAGTCAGAATCTTCTATGAACTAGTTGGTATATAATCACGTGGTGAGTCTCAGCCCTGACCTCCCCTCCCATCCTCACTTTCTGGTCAACAACCACTGCAATTAATGGGGTTGGTTCCCCTACCACTCAGAAAGCACCTGACTAACATTTCCACCCCATCACATGAACAATCTCCATTGTGACAGGCAGAAACAGGGTCCCTATCGCAATCCCCCTTTGCAATGGAGACTGTTAATATGAGGAGGAGTAAGAACATTAGTCAATTGTTTCATGCATGACAGGTAAACAGACCCTCATTGATCACAGCTGCTGCTGACCAGTAATCATGAACTGGAGAGCTTTCATGGTACCTATGTATCCCTTGAGTAAAGGACACATGGGGATCATGAATACGAAGCATTTACAAATATGTAACTTACAGCTATGCATTTGTGACTACCCAGCCAATATTTCTTACATTAGATTTCACTAACTTATTACTCGTGCCAGCCTTTGGCAACACAAAATATTGGATATCCCCAAAGCACAGGATATTAGATCCCAGCTTGGTTCATTTTCCAAGGATCCAAAGGATCATTTATCCTTTAGATAAAGTAAGAGTAGTTTGTTTATCGTTTCTTTGTCAGTGGCTCTATGTGGTGTTTTAAAAAAAATCACAAAAGAGGAACAGCTGATAAAAATAAATTTAATCACACTTTCCTTCTAAACACACGTTATGTGAACTGTAAAAATGCCACAAAATTGGCAATTTGCTCACAAACAAAATCTAGTCCTGTTCTTTGGACTCCCTCAAAACAGTTTCAGTGCCGCCTCCCCAACACACTTAACAATATTTTTTTTAAAGAAATAATTTGGACCAAATATAAACAGAAGCACTCTATAGCAAGTAATCTGGTTGAAGAAAATAATGTTCTTTATAGAATTAATTGCCAGGCACAGAGTATGAGCTCTTTATATAATGTTTTTTAAAATGTTCTGGGTATGATATTCCTCTACTAAGATGTATTGTGTATTAAAGTCCTAAGCAGTCACTAGGTCTGACTCTGAGCAGATATGAAGTGATCGCATCATTAGTAAACAAATCTCTGCTATGTGGAACTAGTCAGGAGACATAGTATAGTAGAGATGAAAGTAACTTTAGTTACCCAGAGAGCAGCTACCAGGAAGAGATTTAGCCCCAAAAATACAGAGACAAAGGACATAGACAGCTGGAAACTAAAGCACACATAGTTAAACTAGGGACTCGGTTTTATATAATGCCTGCTTGATTCTTTCCTGTTGGTGAATTCCACTTGAAACATCTGGTAAACAGAAATGTTCCTTGTTTATTTCTGCTCATGTATAATTTAATAATGATTTTCAACCATGAGAATATCCTGTATTTTATCAATTACTGGGTCCTTGAAGGCCCCAATAATTGGTTCAATTTCCCTAGGATTCTTTTCCTCTCCCTTTGGGTGATGCTTATCCAACGCAGGGGTGCCATTATATTTAACAATTGTTGTAATACAAATAAAACTAACAACCCCTCAAAAGGTATTGAGAGTTTTCTTTAGGGAAGTGACACATGAAACTTATACATCATTTACAGCATTGTATTCTTCTTATATGACATAACATAAAACAGTTTCATTCTAGACCTTTGCTGAATATTAAATTGTCTTTGAGGTGGCATTGCAAGCATGACTGCCAGTGTTTTTATGTGCTCACTGATATATAACTGTCAAAGCAAAGGATGGTGATCTGCACATGGAACAATAAAATTGCATTTGTTCAAAAAGGAAGGGGGAAAAGAAAGACATATAAAATATGTTGTGTGATTTAAAAATGCCACTTCCTTTTTTTCTGGAAGAAATAAATAATTGAAAGCCAAGATGCAGATATTATGCTGCATTAAAAATAGAAAATAAAGAGACTCAAAACTTTTGTTTGTGCAGTTTAGAGCCCATTTGAATGACAGAAATAAATGGGTCCAAAAGAAAGCTAACTGATGTTTGAAACATGCTTTGTTATTTATATAACACAACCTACCTGAGGGGTTAGATATTAGGTTAGTAGAGAGTGTCATCAAGAAATCAGAAGACTTAGGCCCTGTCTGCACAGGCCAAATACCCCCCCCCCCCCAATCTTGGTGAAGAGACTCGCTGATGCACAGTTCAAACATCAGTTCTGTTGAGCAAGAGAATTGGGAGTAAGGATTAAAAAAGGAAGGTTACAGGTAGATAGACTGAATCAAGGAAGGCACAACCCTGAATTTGCAAGACCTGATGAGGGCAGTAGATGATAGGGTAGTTTGGAGGTCTCTCATTGATAGGACCCATAAGTCAAAGTCTTGAAAGCAATTAACAACAAGAGAATTATCAGAGTGTTTCACTCCACAGAGGTGTAAAAATATCAAACTAGCAGACATGAATATATATCCTGATATGTAGTGTGAGAATTCTTGTAAAACATAGTTGGCCAACATGTGGCTTCCAGACACTGCAACCAGTCTGGAATAGGTGGTAGTGTCTACTTTTGGCACTTTCTAAGCCACCAAAACCAACCCCCACCTCAGTTTCTTTCAATTCCAAAGGGAAGGAGGCATTTTGCTCTATGAGGACTACATGGAGTGTGTGTGTGTGTGTGTGTGTGTATGAGAGAGAGAGAGAGAGAGAGAGAGAGAGAGAGCACCAGCCAGACAGCCAGACAATACAATTTTAAAACATAGTTTTTTGTAGGGCTTTCTGGCTATGTGGCCATGTTCTAGAAGAGTTCCTTTCTGACGTTTTGCCAGCATCTATGGCTGGCATCTGTGGTTGGCATCACTTCTGGGCCAAGTGAAGTTTCTGAGCACTTTTCAAAGGCAGCCCCATGAAGAGCACATTGCATTAATCCAATCACTTTCTGAGAGAGGAAAGAAACTTCAAGAGAGTAACACTTCAATATTTGAACTAAACAATTTGACCATTTCACTATGTCAACTAAATGAATGAAAAGAGAGCATCAAGCAGGAGAAAACAAGCTCTAGCATGAAACATTTAGCTGCACTTTCTCTCAGGCGCTAGTTTTTGGCAACCATTCAGGATTCATTTCCCCTCTCCCTGTTACACATTGACAGGTTTATCCAGCCAACCAGAACCTTCGCTCTATCACAGTTGACAGTTATTGATGGAGGGGTTGTTTAGAGCCATCAGTTCGTTGAATATCTGTATCGAGAATAGTGCATTTCATGTAGAAACACCAAACTGGTTAAAAACATTAATAATTAATACCATGCTGCGAAACTGATGAACCCTTCTTTCATCTAGCCGGATGAAGAATACCCAAATCAACATGGATATAATGGAGGTAAACAGCCACAAATGAAAAATAAACTTATTTGGAATAAATGTTGTTATCTACATGCAATATACTGTGTGCATAGATGTTCCTGGACAATGTTTAGCTGCTAATATGAAAGGGGAAGGAAAACCCCATTTTGGCAAACACTACAGTTTCAGGTATTAGCTTTCACTTTTGGAATGACAAAGAATTAGGGATGGAGATTAACCCATTTCCTGAATGGAGTTGAAACTGGAGTTCCTGACCTTTTTGGGAATTGAGGCAGAAAGGAAAAAAACAACAATCAAGAAGTTCTGTACAGTAGTTCGGTCAGGACCTCTTGGCCCAAAGCTATTCAGTTTTCATTGAAAAATACTCAGCTTTTCCAGCTGACGTGTACTGGGTACTGTTTTTCTAAGGTTTCCCCTCCCTTGGTGTAAGTTCAATTTCTGCCATTTTAATTCACCAATCAGATGCCAGCCAATATTTTTGATTGAGTTTCTCTATGTGTAATAATAATAATAATAATAATAATAGTTTATTTATATGTTATATGTTTATATTATATGTTAAAACACTCTTTCTTTTCAAGGATGAGAAAATGTCTAACTATTCTCTACATTCCTCTTTTATTTTAATCTGGAAGTATGACATTGGAAACAAAACAACCTCCCTTACCAGCTCGGTGCAGCCAGGGAGCCAAGTAGAAGATGTGGGGCTTGCTTATGGCATATTTATGCAAAGTGAACAGAAACTGCAATGCTGAATTCAATGGCAAAGTTTAGGGTGAACACGAAACCATAGTTTACAATTTACAAGAAGAAACTGTAGTGAGCCATGGGCTCATGTGTGAGAGAAAGCTATTCATTTTGAACAAAAATTCTAACTGTGGTTAGTAACAAACCAGAACCTTAAAATATGGCTTTATTCTTGATTGTTCAAACTTGTTGTGTGCTGTTAAGTTGTTTCTGACTTACCGTGATCCTAAGGTGATCCTATCATGGTGTTTTCTTGGAAGAATTAGTTCAACTGGGGTTTGCCCTTGGTTTCATCTGGGGCTGAGAGAATGTGACTATCCCAATATCAACCTGGGGGTTTCCAGGGCTGAGCAGAGATTCAAACCCTGGTCTTTAGAGTTATAGTTGCTGAAACAACTAACCACAGTTAAAATAAATCACAAGTAGAAAGATAATAAATAGCATTTAGTTGGACTATGACTCTGGGGAACAGGGTTCGAATCCTTGCTCTGCCATGAAACCCATTGGGTGAGCCTGGGCAAGTCACACTCTCTCACCTCAGAGGATGACAAACCACCTTTGAAAAAGCTTTCCAACATTTACCAAATGTAAATAAAAATATAAAGGGGAAAAAAAAGCTTGCAAAGAAAATCCCATTATATGTTTGCCATAGGGTTGTCATAAGCTGGAAATGACCTGAAGGCAAACAATAGCAACATTATTGTCATTCTTAAGAAATAAATATGATGAAACCAATGTCATATAAAGCTAATAAGTTCACCAATGGAATCACCTTATTTCAGAAAACATGACCTGATCTTCCAACGTGACAATCCGGTATAATATTGGACGTCTGTTAGAATGTTGGACTTCTGTTAGGAGGACATGAGCTCAGCTTTCTACTCAAGACAAAAAAAGTTCACTGTGAGAACTTACACCAGTTGCTGCCTCTTAGGCAAATAAATTTCACACATTTGTTGTGATGATAAAATAAGGTGTGGCAATTTTAAGAAGACATTTAGTTTTTTATTTAAAATAATTGGGGTGGGGAGATCCTGCATCACCCTGCAGATCCCATCAGAGCATGTCCAACTACAGGAAGATTGCTGAAAACATCCTGTTTATTCTGTAACATGGAAATGGCCATGTGGCAGGTTGGCTGTTCTGTTTAAAAGGTAGGCTTTGAGGAGATGGAAATCACTTTTATGGACAATGATCATATAAGTGAATTGCAACAGTGTGAGTCAGATTTATGCCATCATAATTCATGAACAGGATGCCAGTCAACGGTTTGGTCTTGCCTAGTGACTTGTCTATGTGGGATATGCTAAAGCAGGGCAAGGAAAATTTACTTTTTTGGATTATAACTCCAAGAATCTCCCAGGCAGCATGGTAATGGTAGGGGAATCTGACAGTTACAGTCCAAAAGTAATGCCTTCTAGTAGAACAAATGTTTATATTGATAACTGTTGCTTGTAGGTGCAAAGGTGATTTTTAAAAAATTCTTTTATTTTCAGAATGGCCTTTAGAAGCTGCAGAAAGGCATAAGACACTTCACAAGAACAGATTATGTTTTTGTGTTTGATCTTCTTTTCTTTTCTTTTTGCCCTTGTGTTTTATTAAGTAAAGAGCATCAATATAACCCTGAAGACATAAATAATGAAAATATCTATTAAGAAACAAAAATGCAGATTACTTCCCTAACACAAGAAGCTAAATAAATAAATTCACTCCTTGTGAATCAAGGGTGAAGTTCTATATGTTCAAAAAATGCCATCTGGATGTATGAGTGAAATTTGTACTACAAAAGTTAACTTCTAGAGAAAGCAATGATGTAGCTGATCCCACACTTAACATAATCAGTCTACTTAGACCAATAATTTCATTACTATGAGGAGTGTGAAGAAATATCTCTCTTTGAGATCTCATGTAGTAACTGGTGCACAGATGGCATAACTGATCCTTCCTCAACCTGGTGTACTCTAGATCTGTGTCACTCACAATTATGGTCCATGCATAATTGGCTGCCTGCCTGGTGAATGTCCAGGAAATAATGAAACTATTGCAGTTGATGAGAATATAATACTGGTCCCTGGCACATTAGAAGATTCCCCCCCTGCAAATAATAATAATAATAATAATAATAATAATAATAATAATAATAATTATTTCTAAACTGCAAAATTAAAACAAACAGTAGTTAAAACATTCCAAGAACCCAATCCCTAACCTCCCTCCCCTTAAAATTAAATTAGAGAATTAAAAACAATCCAAGCAGTAAAATACCAATAAAACCAATTAGGATCAAGCAGCATAAGCGGTGGCAGCATGGGTCCATTTAGCCGGGGAGTTTAGTTCGAGAGTTTTGGAGCCAGGAAGTTATTCCGGGAAGGTCTGCCGGAAGATCTATGTCTTAAGAGCTTTTTTAAAGCCATCAAGGGTGATAGCAAGATGAATCTCATCCGGCAGGCCATTCCATAGTTTGGAAGCAGTAGCTGAAAAGGCCCTCAGGGAGGTCTGCGACAGCCTAGTCTTCATGGGCTGTAGCAGATTTCTCCCAGAGGACCAAAGCATGTGGGGGGGGGGATCATATGGGAGGAGGCGGTCTCTAAGATAAGAGGAACCCAAGCCATGTAGGGCTTTAAAGGTTAAAACCAACACTTTGTAATGAGCCCAGAAACTAATCGGCAGCCAGTGGAGAGATTTAAGCACAGGTGTTATGTGTTCTCTCCTAGATGTTCCAGTAACTAGCCATATTTTGTACTAGTTGAAGTTTCCGAGTTAGGCACAAAGGTAGCCCCATGTAGAGTGCATTGCAGTAATCCAAACATGAGGTTACCAGAACATGTACTACAGTTTCCAGATCCCTTGTGTCCAGGAAAGGGCACAGCTGGCATATCAGCCGGAGCTGATAGCAGGCTCTCCTTACCGTCACATTCACCTGATGAGTCATGTGAAGCAATGAATATAGGAGTACCCCCAGACTGTGAACAGAGTCCTTAGAGGAGAGTGTGACTCCATCCAGGACTGGAAGTTGTATTCCCAAACCTGGTTTCAGGCATGTGACCGTCAGTACCTCCGTTTTGTCTGGATTTAGTTTCAATATGTTTTTCCTCATCCAATCCATTACCGCTTCAAGACAGTCGTTGAGAGGAGAGATGCCATCTGAAGTCTGAGCCAATGATCTGATCATGATAATATAAGATAACATAAGAGGCATTGCTCCATATGTCTTGGACTACAACTGCCATGGACAACATGGTAAATGTTCTGGAATTATAGGGGGATATAGAGGAAGTTGACATAAATACTGTGATACCTACAGGTGAGGCAGATGAATCTAGTCTCCTTATTCTGTAAAAACCAAAAGTGGAATCTTGAATTATGTTCAGAAAATTATAGAAAGTTACTAGAACTTACCCATCACATGCTCATATGATAATCTATCCCTGACTAAAGTCAGGCAGTCATACATATCAAAAAGGTTGCTGAAGGCATAAAGGGTAGTTAAGCACAGAACCACAAATAATAGGTGTTCCCATAACTGATAGGTACAGAGAAGAACAGATCACTGTTTCAGTCAGATCTGTATCTAGCTTCAGTGAGAGCACTCACAACCAAAATACAATTGTCAGAAGGTGATGGGCAATCATGAGCCTGGTACAATAGATGGAAACCTTAGCACAGAAACAGTGCAAGCCTTTTTTGGCTGGGAGTCAATCAAGTCCTTTTGGGTCCAGTCTCCAGGGTCCTAATGAGAGGAATGCTCTGAATCAAAATCAGATTTGAACACACCTCCAGATTTATTCTTTTTGCTGTAACCCAGTACTTTATCTGTCAAGTAGAAAACAATAAATCACCCCCAAGGCCACTGCACTGTCACAAGGGGGAACTTGCTTATACCTGGATCCATCTATAAGCAATCATATATCTTTTTGGGGTGGTGGTGGTGGAAGGGAGGCTGCAAAAGTATTTCTGTGCTGAAAATGGTAGAGATCCTAGATTAAGAGACACAACTATATTTCTGTATCTACATCCCTCAATGCTAACCTTTAAAAATCCCCACCTTGCAGGCAGTGCACTGTGACAACACAGCAATTTCCATGGTGTTTGGGAACAGGAGCTCAGTGGGATGTATCCACCTGTTTTCCTGTAAATGGGTGTTCCATGATAAAGGGAACTTTGGGAATCCTCAGGAAGTCCCTGTAGATGAAGTTCTTGCAGATGAGAAATGCAGGGGGTGCAGACCACACCAGGTGATACTCCAGAGGATAGGTGACACCTGGTTGGGCTCTCCACCCGCTTCAGAGCAGGTGGTGTGAACATGTGCTCTTCCCAGCTGTTCTGTCACTGGGCTGCTCCTTGGGGCAGAAGCGCAATGATGGAGCAGCAGGAGGGGCAAATGTGTGCCCTTCCCAGGTGATAACCTTTGCACTGGGTGACACCCTGGCTAGTGATGTCACTGATCAGAGATCCCCTTTCTGAGCTAAAAACTGAGTAGCAAAGGAACATATTTTACCTCACTAGCTAAAAACAACTATGAATAGTAGTCAGTCTATATGTATGGGGTGGGTGGGTTGGCCTTTGACGACATAACCATAAAAATACAGGATGATTCTTATTCAATTTTGCGCCATTCTTTTTGAATCACCTTGAATACGTACATTTTGACTGTTAGATTGAAAATAAGGGAGGTATTTGCCAAATGATTCGGTGGGCAAACAGGCATTTTATTAGCTTCAGAAAAAGGTAAGCTAAAGGACTATTTGATAGCCAAGCCTTTCAAAGCCTGATGAACTTTGCTGTCAAGGCCACTCTCTTAAAGGTATGCCAAGCTGTCTTGTGTGATAAAAGAGATTTGGAGTTCTCAGTCCTTCCAGAGGGATCAACTGATAAGGCAGGAAAGCAAATTTGGCTGAGAGCAGAGTGAACTAATGAATTGTTAAGAGTGTGCCTGCATGCATTATGTATCTTAGTAAATAAACTGTTTCACAGTCACTATGCCAATAAGTAAAAGCTGTAAATACAGGCTTGCATTCTGTATAATCAGCTATCCCCATTTGGGGTTAGCTGTGTTTGTGGTGCGTCTATAAGAAATCACCACTTAGAATACCATGAAGGAAAGGAAAATTAAAATGAAGGAAAAGTTCTGCCTTAACACTGTGAATTTCATAACTGCTGAAAGAATAACCTCATTAACCCCCACCTCACAACACAGTGAATGAAATACTACAATGTAAACATAAATCCTACTGGCTTTCATATAGAAACAAATAAAGATCATTCCCTTATGTCTTATAATATGGACAGCATCCAATTACCTTTTAAAATAAATTATGTAAATATGTATTAGGAGACTTTTGAAAATGCAGATTACAAATAATGTGTATAACCAATTGACTAGCTAGCATTTTTTTTTAAAAAAAAATGGTATGCTAGGAAAGAATGTGCTGAGGATACAAAGTGCACTGATCTCTTTGGATGACAATAAATTGGTTTAATTTTAGGCCCAAATCAAATTATTATTCCTAGTTAGAGGAGACTCATCAAATCAATGGGATTTACATAAGTGTTACCAGTTCCTGTTGATTTCTACTTTGTTGGGGACAACCATTGGATTCAGATCACAATATAGTAGTGTTGCCCACACCACCTTCTACATGAGTTTAAAATTGATTTTTTTAAAAAAATATATCTGATCAATTGTTTTTGGTTGTAGTCTGCTGGTAATGCGTTACTGAGGAGCTCTACAGACCACCCTTTTACGGGCCAGATTGGGGCCACAACAACCTCATGCCTTGGCTCCGATTTAGCCTTTTGATGGCACAAGAAGGAGCCACAGAAAGCATCTCCTTTTTGTGCCCTCCAAAGGGCACCATAGTCATGGCAGCACTGCATCATCTGGATGCTGGAAGTGTGCCATGATGCCTCATGGTCTATAAAGGCCCAGAGTCTCAGAAATGCTGTGATCAGTGCTTCTATTTAACATATTTTTGTGATATGAAGTTCTTTTGTTTTAAATGTTAAAAAGTATGTATATATCTCAATGTATTTTTTTGTAATTTTGTGTGCTTAATAATTCAATTTTTGAGAATTTAATACTATTTTGAGGATTTAATACTATTAAGTACTTAACTTTGAAACAAATTCTCCTGAAAATTGTTGTAGTCCTTAAACTGCAAAACCCCAAAGCAGGAAAACAAATGTTAAAACAACATATAATGGTAGAATGGGTAAACTGCAGACCCTTGCCCACATATACCCTCCCAAGAGTGTACTCCAACACCTGTGCCTCTTACCCCCAGGGATTTCTAGTCACTCCCTGCCACCCAACAAAAGCTTAGCTTAAACCATGTCAGGGAAGGAGGAGAAAACATGGTGAAATTATCTTCGTGACCTGTAGAGGACATAACAGACATTGTTCATTTTTTTAAAATTGGGGAATGGGGACCATGGAACCTTTAGTACTTAAAATCTAGAATTTCACTGCTCAGAACAGCAGCTTTGTGAATTCTTAATTTTTGACTTGTCATTTCCTGGCCACACCCTTTCAACAACATTTTGATATTGTGCAGGCACATATATCCCAGTTTTCATCTGTGAAATATTGAAGAATATGAAGAATATTCCTACATGCAAGTTACTTTTATGTGTAATAATAACAAATAATTAATTCGGTGCAACAGTTTTATTAATTTAGCGCAACATTCTGTGCTATAGTATATTTTGTGCCATGGAAATGGGGGCAATAGATCTAGGATGTCTGAATGCACAGATAGTATATTTATGCTTACATGAAAAATGCTTTCCATGTGGGGAAAAAATTATAATGTATGAAGTTGCTTGGGGCGGAGGGAGAGAAGGAGAATTTCCAAGACAGCTGGTCTCAAGTCTTCCAGCTCTTTGCTTCCCAGCAACTTCCCCGAGGGATGCTGCAGCCAATATTAGCTGCTCTATACTTGCAAGAAAGATTTTTTCTTGCTAATCTCTGTGTAACAGATTTTCTCACCCCAGCATTCCCTGACAGAAAAGCTACAGAGCAGCTGCAGCTGCCGTTCACTGACAATTGTAAGAGTGAACTCATAACTCATAATAACATCAGGGGAAAAAATTGTACAAAACCACCTATGATTGTCAGAGCAGAGAATGACAGAAAAAGGACTCCTGATTCACTCCTGAAATAAAATAGTTTTTGTCCATAGTGGGAATGACCTCTGCATTCCAAGCGCCTGTGCATACAATTAAAGAAAATGGCAAATACTGTGTTCAGTAAATGGCAGAGTTAAATTGCAAGCATCTCCTATAAAAACTGAGTTGACCCTGGGGACATACTTGGCACTCATACTACAGATCTGCTATCAGTGTACATGAAAAGATGCAAATAATACAAGCCTGGCAGGGAAAAGAAACTGCTGAGGCACACAAATGTCCAATCTGTTGAGTAGGCACAAAGATAAGTGAACTGCCAAGCATGCAGGCCAGGACAAAGCTCAAGGCTCTCAACATGGTTTGGCCTACAACTGCTGTTAGCCATAGCCAGCATGGCAAATGTTAAGGGGCCGTGGGAATTCTAGATCAAAATATTTGAAGAGCCAAAGGTTCCTCACTCTTGGAATAAAGAGAAATACATGGTCTGGAAGAAGGGCTGATTTTTCCTTTGATTTTTAGAAATCTGCTTTGTACTTCCTTTACTAGGAAGTTAACTCTTTAAGTATGTGAGTATCCCTTCATCAGGTGTAACTTTTATGCAGTTCCATTGAAACAGGCATAATAAGCCAACCACAATGACTACAACAGTTCAAAACAACCCTCCACCTTTCATTCTCTTCCACTTCAGTGTAATCTAGGGTGAAAACCTATACTCACTAACCAGGGAATAAACTTGTTAGGAGTATTTGGAAATGTGTGACCAGAAAGTTCAAGTACAGAAAGTATAGTTTTGGTAGTAAGTCACCATCTCAGGGAACATATGACATTTGGACTCTTTGATGACAGTGGTTTTCCCTTCCAAGTCAGAAGTCCATAGCAACATATCTGTAATGTCAGACAAGGGTATTAGTCATCTGTTGTCTTCCCAAGGGCATGAATAACTCCTTTCATTATATATTTTCATTGTTTCCTTTCTCCAGAGATTCCTTCTTTCACTGCAGAGTAACAGATGCTGGGGCAGTCACTTTGAATTTAGGTTAATTTGCTAGGAGTTTGCTTGCATAAATTAAGCACTTTTTTTCCCTTGGCAAGACAATTTTTATTATTTACTATCCAGCCAAATGACACTGACATGTATCTTCTAGAAGTTTATAGGAAATATCCTTATATTGATCCTAGGCAAAGCCAAAAGGACAGTTTAATTCACAGTTGCATGGAATAAAAACGACAGAGCATTTGATAGTTATGAGGAGATGCACAGGTTTAGCAAGCAGTCTGCAGTACATGATGAAACATATGAATCATTTTACAATGCTAAAGATATTCAAATTCAGTCTTTTAGGCCACGTGGGAATCATGAGTCTTGAAAACTTTATTGGACTGTAACTCCAATAATAATAATAATAATAATAATAATAATAATAAGTAATAATTTAATTCCTTTTTAATGTACTTTTAAAAACTGTTTTAATTGTACTGTTTTTAATGCTGTGAAGCCACTCTGAGTCCCAGTCCTGGGAAACGAGCGGGACACAAATAAATATGATAAAAAAAACAAACTCCTAGTCCCTTAATCAGCATAGCCAATGGTAAGGAATACTGGGAGATGCATTCAACAAAATTTGGAGAGCAGCACAAATTCCACCCCTGATTTAGGGTACATTGTTAAAACTCAAAGCAAGAGGGTACATGGTATCCAAAACAGTTTGCTTCTGTATATTTGCACATGGAAAACAAGATGGAGGCCACAGTTCCATTAATGTCCTTATTTTGCCCTTCCAATAGGCAACTGGTTTGGCTGCTCGATGTACAGAATCTTGGATGAGAGAGACATGTGGTCTGATCCAGCTCGGATCTTCACATATTCTTAAGAGAGAAAAAAAATGTGATAATTTTTTGGCCCCACCTCCAGCTTGGTTTCACTTTGTTCTGCTGATTAAGTCATGTGCTTATTTGGAAGTAAGGCTTAGTGAACTCAACAGAGTTTCTCATTAGATATGCATAGAATTGCACTATTAATCACTTATTGTCCCCCCCCCCTTCTAATGTTGCCATATTACTCGGTTGTTTTTTCCTGGGAACATAGGCTTGCTACCTACAGTGATCTGATGAGAAAAAACTACTTGAAATGACTGTGCATGACAAAATGTTGTCGCCATCATAACCATTATCATCATGAGCAGCACCAGCACCAATCAATATTATTTGCACTGCACCAGCAATGTATGTGGCTATATGTACATTCTTGGTACACAATTTGTACGGTTCATTTCTCCACATTACTCTCTGCTATAACTTTGCAAGTGTTTACTGAGAGACAAGGACTAGTCGAAGGTAACTTGGTGAGTTCCATGACTAACCAGGGTCAAGCAGGGTTACATGACCTAGCAGCATTTCCCAGTTCAAAGTCTAGCACTCTAATCATTAGGCTATACTAGATCTCTGGGTTCAAGGCTTACCATATATATGATATTAAAGGGGAACCATAATAATAATAAAGAAAGCAATAAGTTGGATTTAGCTATATGACTCACCAATCAACAATTGAATGAATGGGTCTGCTCCAGGATTCTGGTTATGTAGTTGCACATACTTGGATTTGTCAATAGCATGGATGTATAATTTTATTCTTCTGAATTCTAGAAATAGACACTGTGTGTTCCCAGTGCATAATGAAACAATAAGCAGATACACAATCAGTTGTATAATTCAGTAGAAGGGTGGTATTGTGCAGCCTCTGTGCAACTATGTGAGTGTAGAAATTTATTACTTAAGCACTGCTGATGCTATGATCCAACAATGAAGATGACTGTATAGTTCTGAAAGAAAAGCAATCTATGAGATGAACGTCTGTCTCTATGATAAAAACCGGAGGAATAGAACAAGGAAGCAATCAAAGTAATTCGCTAAGATCAAGCCAATGCTCATTACAGAGTGTTGAGCTATGAGGTATAAAATTACTTGCCACTGTATGAATGTCCAGTTTTTAGATGTATAAAAAATTATTAGCTAGGGAAAGAGTACATCTAGTGGTCTTCCTTCCACAAATGTCAGAATGATGAACATCTCAGTTTTATGACATCTTATATAAAAACAATAAAATATTGCCAAAAAATGAGTGCTTGTTTGCTATATTATCCCCAAAGTAACCATTAGAAACATCTGAGTAAACTTTTGTTTTCTAAGATAGATTATATTTAAGAATGTCTTTCCCATTAAGGTGCTCTTCATAAGTTTTGGACTAGCTCTCCTATCCTTCCTTACTACTGGCCATGGGGCATTTGGGATTCTTCTTCAATTTTAGTTGCCTGTCAAATAGGGCAAATTGATTACATGTGATGGGGATATTCAGGATCTGTAAAGGAGAAATCATCTTTTAAGGAGTGTGAATCTCCTCCTCTCTAGAGATGGACTATTTCAGAGACAGACTGTCAGGAAACCATGACAAGGAGAAACCTGGTTTGCAGTTCTGAACTGATACAGTGAAAAATTTTCACACAGATTTTTTTTGTACAGAAAACAACATTTTCTGTACAAAAAACAGAATGTTTTGTGCATTTATTTGCATTATATTACAGTGTATTATATTTCACAGCATATAATAAAACGCACACACACACAACATGAAGTTTTTGTGTGGTCCCAGCAACAGCATTTTGTTCAAATGAAACAAAATTTATGTGCAGAAAATAATATTTCTGCACAGAAATAATACTTTCTGTGCAGAAAATGCCATTTTCTTCTGAAAAATGTGACATGCAAATTTTGCATAAAACAAGGCACGAACTGCAATTTTTTGAAAACTCCACAGTTTTTGACTACTGACTCATTGCTGTAAGAAAATGACTAACATTACTTCTTGTTTCTTTTAAGAAAGAAATTAAGAAAGAATTATATCTCTGAGTGAACCATACAGGCAGGATATAGATGTCTGTGAAGCTTACTGGATTCATCTACCTAAATCTACCTAAACAACCAGGAATGAAGGAAGGCCACCATCCACACCTTTATTGTATGGTCTCAAGGTAAGAGTGGGAAGAAGATCTGGATTAATCAGAAGCCAAGCTGCTATCCTTTGCTTAAATTCAGCTGGACTGAGATTTTCTTTGACACAGGTATAACATATTCTTTAGCATCTTGATCTATCTGGGATAGCGGAGTTGTGTGAGGGCAAGAGTGCTAGGGCTGCAGAGAAGGACAGAGATGTGCCTGTGCAATAAGGGATAGGATACAACATTTTGAGTCTACAAATAGACATCAAAAGGACATGGAATTCTGTGTCCTTCAGTTGCAGAAGGGTTAAGGCACAATTTTTCTGGCCAATGCTAGAATCCCCAGCCTACCCTAATGCCAAACCCCCCAAAACCATGCCCTATGAGGAGTGGCTTAGGGAGCTGGGTAGGTTTAGCTTGGAGAGGAGAGGGTCAAAACATGACTGACATTTTTAGATATTTGAAAGGATGCCTTATTGAGGATGGATCAAGCTTATTTTCTGCTGCTCCTGAGACTAGCACACAGAGCAATGGATTCAAGCTACAGGAATAGAGTTTCCACCTCAACATTAACAAGAAATTCCTGATGGTAAGAGCTATATGATAGTGGAATATGCTACCTTGGAGAGTGGTGGTCTCTCCTTCTTTTGAGCCTTTTAAACAGAAGCTGGATGGCCATTTGTTAGGAGTACACCTGTGTATTCCTGCATGGAAGGGGGTTGGACTGGATGCCCCTTGTGGTCTCTTCCAACTCTATGATTCTATGTTTTTAAACCCCAAATAATAGTAATGATGATATGGCACAAATATGGTACTGACATTGGGACCCCCATCCCACAAGCATAACTGATGGAGAGAGATGCAACCCATCAACATCTGGAGGGACATACTTTGCTCATCTTGATCTACTAATAAACTGAAGATATATATAAGCTTTAGTCTACATAAACTGCCTTTAGCATATGAATTGTTTATTATCATGCTCTGGTAATAGCATTTAAGCTGCTACAATTAAAAATGTAAGCTTATTTTATAGCATCTGAAATTTATTCCTTTAATTGTGCTTGCACTTATATCATTTTTAAAAAGGCTTGTCAAGTGGGAAAAACTACAGTAAGCACTGAAACTAGAATAAACCCTTTCAAATAAAAAATAAAAAGCATAATAAAATAAAAACATGTGCATAAACTAATTTAATTCTCTTTGGGTAGATTTCAAGTTCAGGGGCTAAGTAAGTTTCAGTAAGAAATAACTGTTATAGGTTGGTTCCCCCCCCCCCCCCCATGGCAGTTTTCACTACATCATTCGTCATTTGAAGTTTAGGCTGGCTGTACAAGTCAGATGTTATTTTGCCTTTCTACCACAATTATATCCGTTCACAACATAGAAACAGTTTCGTGTTTGTATGAGAAGGGAATGGTTCAGAACTTTGAGTCCACTATTCTTACAAACGGAATGAGATTGTACTCTGAACATCAAAGCCCTTATCCAAGCTGCTGAAACCTTCCCCCCAAATAGGTCCAGCATCTTGGAAGCTCCTTTAAACTTTGGACTAAAACCCAGAATGGCTTCACCACTTCAGTGACAAAGGAACCACAAGGCATCATGGCTCAAGTCACATTTGACCACTCTTGTTAAACAATACGCCCAGATGATGTAGTCCTACACATTCCACTCAGGAAAATCCAGTTGAAAAGACACAGGTATATTGAATTGATTATGAATTGTCGTTGTAGTAGTAGTGGTTCCTTTTAAATACAAACCCTATAAAGCATCAGGAAGGGAATGTTAAATACTATTTTGCTGCCAATTTAGGCCAAAATATGCTATTATACTTCTGATTTCCAAGCCCAGCAGTATAAATAGCTGTTATTCAACTGCTATCCCATGCTATTTAGCACATGCTGCCATCCATATTGTATACCCAAGAACAGATTGTGCCTTGAAGGCTTGTTTTGGTGATGAGGCCAAGTCACAGTGTTTCTCCACATGGAGTCACAAGGACTGTGTGTCTGGCACTATATCAATTTTTGGGACAGTTGAACACCTTTCTTCACATCTCCCTCTCAAATGACAGGGATCAGAATGAATAACAGCATTACCTTACATCTGGTCACCTACCAAGTTGAAAGCTTATAAGAGAGATTTCTTTTAAATCATCTGGGGGAATACAAATTGTTTGCAAAGAAATTATGATTGATCACAGAGCTAGCTCTACAATGTAGGCAGAAAGAGATGGCTGCGTCAGACAGCAGATTTTAACTAATTGTTGGTAATTGAATTTATTATGGTTGTGTGATTACTGCCATAGATTGAGAGGGGTATCTTTGGGTGTGGGATCTTTTGGTGCCAAAATATCTTGCCAAACATTTGAATAGTGGCAGCTGGTGGTTCCCATGTGACTGGGGCAATGAATCCACTCCAAGTTTTTAATTCAAGCTTTAAAATATATTCAGCATAATGAGTAGCTTCTTTAAAACTATGCAAAACCTGGGATGGAGGCACTGCCGCAGTGACATGGAAGCTACCAACCACCACTGCATTTGATATTGTCCACTTTGAAATGGGTTAGTGGAAGAAGAAGCATTTGGCTGTAGCTCATGGAGCTGTATCACTTACCACTGTCACAGCTAATGTTTTACCATCTTTCAGTAGGAGTTGACACCTCCATCAGCAATAGTGGATTTCCCAATAAATGCAGTTGGACAAAGAGTTTATAAGATCTGCACCTGGATGATCGTTGTGTAACTGCAGAAGAGGTTGAATTTCTCATGAACCAACATAATGTATTGTTCTGAGTGTTGGACCAGGACTCCAGGAGACCAGGGTTCAAATCCCTGATTGGCCATGGAAACCAACTGGGTGACCTTGGGGAAGTCACACTCTCTCAGCTTCAGCAGAAGGCAATGGCAACTGCTCACTTCAAACAAATCTTGCCAATAAAAATTCTATGATAGTGTAGCCTTAGGGGAGGTAAAAGTCAGAAATGACTTGAAGGCATACAAAACCAACAACCTTTAGAGCAGGACTAGGCAATCTGTGGCCCTCCAAATGCCTTTGGACTGCAGCTCTCACAAGTCTTTGCCAGCACAGCCAGTCATGATGAATGCTGGGGACAGAAGTCCAACAATATCTGTATGGCCACACATCCCCCAGCAAGGCTTTACAGATTGTGATATCCCCTCTAATGTATTCTGCATTATCCTAGAATTGCTGACTATGAGATCAGACAGGTACTTTTGAATATAATTACCATTTGATAATTGGGATTATATTCCATTTTGTATCTGTAGCTTCTCTCTAGAGCCAATGTAGTTGGATGTGTAGTGTTCATTAGGAATGAACTTATCAGTGCTTTGCTCTGACACCAATTGTTCCTGCTGTAGCTCCTTTTCATTTTAAATGGAGCAATGATTCGCATTAGAAGTAGAAATAATTCCATCGCTACACCCTAGAGATTAAAGGGACGTGATTTGTGTTGCAGTCAGAGAACATGAGATACACTTTGCTAATTGCCGATTACCAAAACAGCACAGGCATGGTCCGTAAACGGGAAATAGCATTAGCATCAATACCACATCAATAGAGAAAATGAAACGGCAAACAGAACTACAGCTGTAGCTGATGAGCCCCACTGTGACATTCATTATTTATTGCAGCAATGAGGGTTTGATTTTATTCAAATAGCTGAGCTGACTCCTTTGTATTTCATTTATATGGATAAAAATGAAAGGCAAACCACATGAGGAATTCATTCACAACACATGCACATGTGCAGGCAAACACACACACACACACACACACAGAGGCAATCTATTTCATGGATAGCCTACAGCTTGCATTCTATTAAGCAATATTAAGATAATTGGCCACCTAGGGTTTTTACACTCAGGGCTGGTACATTCACACACCAGCTTGTGACAGCTTGACACTGCATAATGAGACAGGTCACAGAAATGATTTGTCACAAGGTGGTTCCTTATTGAATGAAGCTTCCACCCTGCATGAAGTGGCACCAGAAGAGAGCTATGAAATAGTCTTTATGCCCCTTCCTTTAGTAAGAAAACCCTCCCTCTTTGGGTAAATAAAATAAAACATCTTTTTGCCTGCTTTTGTACCTCAAATAATGTCCTAACAATGTTGTAGTCCATAGCTGGGACTGTGGAATCCTGGGATTTGTAGTTCAATGATGTGCTGGAGCACTCTGGCAGGGAATTACCTTACAAAACTCCAGAAAGCAAAATACCTCACCAAGACCCCCATTCCCAGGATTCAATTGCATGGGAATATAGCTGTTAAATTGGTGCTAAAATTGTGTAATATGAGAGAGACCTTTCTCTCCCATTCCATGGAATGTGTGTCTGTGAGTCTGTGTGTACAGTATTTGCATTTAGAAAAAAAAATAATGTGCAGGTTTTCCTACAGCCAGTGGCCAGGGATAACTGGGGAAGGTCAGGCAGCATTCTGCTCTTTTCCTTTAGCCAGACATACAAAAAAAAGCAAGTATCCTGCTCCCACAGGTCCTCCAATGGTCAAGGAGGATGAAATAGTCTTGTGTCCAGTTACAGGAACACAGCCAGACACTGTCTAGACACTCCTGCCCTCCCACAGGCACTAAATGGCTACTGGGTGGAAGTGGTCAGTCAGCACAGAGATAAGTGGCATGTTTGGGAAGATGTGGGGAAGGGTTGGAAATATACCTGCTGATACTTTAAACTCTGGCAGGACCATGCAAGATCTCAGCCACTGTGTGCATCCCTCCATTGATAGGAGGATATTTCCCCACATTTCTAAAATGTACTCTTGTGCCTTTGCAAGTGAACATATAGGGGCCTGAAAGCAGGGTGAAGCAGGCTGCATCCCACTCTCCCCGGTGTTGCCAAGAGGAGAAAGGGGCCACCGCTGCAGCCCCTTTCTCCTCTGGGTCCTTGGTGCGGCTGTCTAAAGGCCGCGCCAAGGACCAGGTGCAAAAAAAGAGCTCCATTTTGGAGCTCTTTTTTATGCCATGGAAAGGGATCTCTTGGTGCCCTTACAGCATGATGTCATCAGGTGCATGCAGCATTGTTTAAACGCTGCACACATGACAACATCATGGTGGACCCGTATGGATGCCGCCATTTTAAAATAGCGGTGTCCATACTCTTTAGGGTTAGGGAGGGTGTAAATGCTACACCCTCCCTAACCCTAAATGCACCATAAACAATCCTAATTGTGCCTCTTCATGCCTGTCTGTATTGGGCCACTGTTTCATGTATATTCCCTCCCCCACAACCCATTGCATGCCTTATAGGTGCATGGATTTTCAAGGTGAAATAAATTCCATCCCATGGGCCATCTTGAGTGGTATGAAACAGGTTTTTCAATTGATTGAAACATGAATCTGACAAATTTCTCACTGTCTGATCGTGAAACTTGTGGGTTTTTTCCCCCTAAATGCAAAGATACACACATGAAGTTATAGATCTTTTACTGACATACAGTAAACTGTGTAGGTGTACTATCCTAATTGAATTGACAGAGACTGCAGCCCTATACATGTTGGAAGTAAATTTCACTGAACTTCATAGAATTTAGTTCTGAGGAGACCTGCACTGCCACTGAAAAAATCCTCTCTTACATCACCAACAAATGTACTTGCCATAGTGGTGGGACTGAGAAAGGGTCCTTTCCTGAAGATCTCAAAGCCCAGGCCAGCAGATACAAGGGGTATGGTCTGACAAATAGCCTGCTTGTTATCTGCCCTTGAGTTGACCTAGACTTATGGTGACCCTGTGGATGAGAGACCTCCAAGAACGCTTATCTGCCAACTTTCTGCTGAGTTCCTGCAAGCCCATGCCCCTATCTCCCTGATTGAGTCCATCCATCTGTCATGCAGTCTTCCTCTCCTTCTTCTACTTTCTACCTTTCCTAGCATTATTATCTTTTCCAGTGATCCATGTCTTCTCAATATATGGACTTGAGCCATATTGGGCTTTATAGGTCATAATAAACAGTTTTATATATTAAACCTCAACAGATAGACAATTTCATATGCTAATGAAGGGGTATAGTGTAAAAAGGATTACACTTCATAGCAAGCTGCCCTTCACAGAATCATACCTTTTGTGATTTGATTTCAGTATTCCTGACTCTGACTGGCAGTAGCTCTCCCAAGCTTCAAGACACAATTCCTTCATAGCCCTACCTGAAATGCTTGGATTGAAACCTGTGGTCTTTGGAATGCAAAGCATGTGCTCAACTTCTGAGCTACATGATTACCCCCCATTTTCAATTGGGAGCGAATGAGACAGTTCTAATCTTCTAATCAGAATTAAAGTTCCTTGAAAATGGGAGTGAAACATGCCATGTCATAAATTTTGCTTTTCAGCTGTAATCTGGTATGCTAAATGACTGGTAAGATCTATGTTATTGTGATCTGAGTATATTACTGTTTATGAGTGGGCTGCTCGCTAAATTGTTTTGTGTGTTACATTATCCACAAATGGAAGTTTGGCAGTCAAAGCAGATTGTACCTGACTAGTGCTGCTGTAGAAAAATGGAGTGATATTGGATACTAGTATAATCAAATCTTAGCGGGTTATGTCTGCAGGAAGAAATGAGCTACTGATGGAAGTTGGAAAACTTATAGGCTCTGCAATAGCAAGAACAAATTAAAACAAGAAAATATGTAAAGAAACTCAGAAAAGTACAAAGGAAGTCAAATTGTTGATCATGTTTTTCTTAGAAAAAGTGATTTTTCTGTTGCTATCCAGTGATGATATTCACTCTCACTGATGTGCTTGAAAATTGGAAAAAAGCTAAAACAAGGAAACTAAAAACATTCCACAAAATGCTTTTTAAATACAGTTCTAAGTCTAGATCAAATTCTTAGTTCCAATTAGAGAAAACTTGCTGAATCTGTGGACATTTGGTAAATAAACACTTGCATAATTCTATTGATTTGACCAATCATCTCTGGTTGGCACTAACAATTGGTTTCATGACCCAATGTCCAAATGTTGCAACTATTATAATTTGTGCTACTGAAAGCCTTATAACTTTCAAAAATGTTCAAATCAACAAGTATGGTTGGGTTGGAGTTATAAGGCCTGGTACAAATGGGCATTTTGCGGTGTCCTCGCTGCAAACTAGGGCTAGATGAGGCTGGGCATTTAAATGCCCAGTAGCCCTAGTGAACAAGGACATTGCCATCATGGCTTGACAGCATCATGAGTGGTGCCATGATGGTGTGAGCATTGTGCAGTGTTCTAACAGTGCTCACAGGAAGTGATGCAACTGGTGTGCGTGCACCAATCATGTCCCTTCAAGGTATCTGCTTTAGGCAGCTTCTTTCGTTGCCGTGGCATTTGACTGCTGTGGCAATGATTTCTCCTTTATCAACATTGTCAATTTATCCATTGTAACAAGTTCCATTATCTTCATCAACCAGTCTTGTGCTGGGATAACAGCATCCTTTTGCATTTGGGCATACACTATTCTCTTAGCAAATGGGATCTTCAGCAAGGACACTAGCTGTGCACAATGAGTCCCTAAACTGGGAGAAAAGCGGAATATAAGAAAATAACAACAACAACAACGCCAATCCACTGTCTATCCATTACTTTTTCTATTCTATAACATCTGCATAGAGTTCTTGAGTAGTACATTAAAACTTCATATGCTATTCCTTGTTATTGTTGTGTTGTGCCATCAAGTTGGCTTCTACCTATGATCACCCTATGAATTAGGGACCTCCAACAGATCCTGTTATTAACAGCCTGGTTCAGGTTCTTGTATACTCAGGGCTTCAGCTTTCTTGAGTGTGCTAATTAACCTGTAATACATTCTCTTTCCTTCCTTTGGTGTTGTCTTTTTAAATTTCTTTGCATGGCTTATTATAGTTGTCTGGCATTCAGTGTTGTAGTTACAAATTCACAGCCTAGAGTACATAACCCAAAATCTTGCTGTAAAACTATGCAAATGCCACCACAGCCCACTTCAAGAGCCAGCAGTCAGATCAGATATCTGTTTAGCTTCCAATGGGGGTGGTGGTGGTGGTGGTGGTGTTACATGTACTTCCTCCTCCTATCAGCAAATGCAACTGCAGCGATCAGAGGGAGGGCCCCAGTTGCAAGTTCTTGTTGCAGTCTTGGTCACTGGCAGAAGGTTGAAAACATCTTCCTCCTTGTGCCCCAAATGGAAGCTGAACAGACTTCCTTTGCCAGATCTTCTTGCTGGCTTTTAAGGTGGACTGGATGGGGGTGGTCAGGCCAGGAGATGTTACTTAGTTATGCAGACGTAGCTAGGTAGCTGATATAGAATAATCAATAGTTGTCTTGGTCCCTACCAATAAGCACTGAATAGTTACATTCATGTTTGTGAACCTGTATCTGTTACTTTCTACTTTTGCTTCTTGTTTGTTTTTTTAAACAATGAAGATTTTTTGGTTTTTGGCTACTGATAAAAATGCTTTCTCCAAATTCTTCCATATTATTACAGTATGTTTCACTCCCCTCCCCAAAACCCATAAATACATAGCTACACTGCAAGCAATTGAAGGAGTAGTTTCAGGAAGGAAGCTGATAGCTTTTTTGTGAACTTCACGTGCATTATAAATTAGGACGAACCAATTACTGATATTAATCATTCCTTTCCAAATTGATTTATAACTTAGAAAAAAAATTAATGGTACGTAGCTCAACAGGTTGCCTTTGAAAATGCTTTGAATATATGAGGCTCCATATATATTCAGAGAAATACAGGTGTAAGTAGGGCTTTTCCTATAACCTAAATGAAAGTAGAAATGCAACATTTAAAAGACTCTGCTTCATGATTCATGGTTTCCGAATCAAAAATCACTCTTAGACTAAATGTTTCCATCAACATTTAACTGCATGGCATGGTGCAAAATAATGGACAGTTCTTTGAAAAGCTTCCTGATAAGGCAAAATTATCTTGGATTCGTAGCACTGTCCTTGCTTCTAGATTTGTAAAAAGGCTATGCTGTATTTGTTTCATTGGGGAAGAAACACAAGATAATGGTTTTGTGAAGATTAATTGCATTCCTTTTGACGTGGGATTCTTCACTAAATGTGTTTGTTCCCATCATTCTGTCTTACTGAAATGACAAGTCTTCTGATAAACATACAGACTTTGTATAATTCATCAGGAATTTAAACAAACACTGTCTCCAAACTTGTAATTCCCCTTTCTTTAATTCCATGGGCATGCTCCAAAATAACAGTGTCTGACATGGAAAGGCAAAGCTGTTTGGGGGATGTTAAGGTTTTACAAAGCTCTTTAGAACAGCAATTAGATAGACATCTTACACACACACACATACACACACAAAGAGTGAATTTGAGTTTAATGGCCTGAAGCCACACAATTAAAGGACCAGACACTGCAGTTTATGTGACCTGGCTATTTGTTTATTAGAATATATAACTGGCTAATTTTGCCATTACTCGATAGGGAGGAGATGAGACAGGGTGAAGGTCAGCTAGAACAGAATGAACAGCAGCAGGAGCATTCTTTTAAGTATGAGACTCACATATCATCACTGTTGACTCTCCGTTTTCTTCAGAGAATACATACACAAACACACACACACACATTTTTATGGTTTGTAATATAATTTTGGATGCTTGAAATAATCAATACCTTTTAAAATTGTGAATGTGCACATATATACACAAAAATGTGGACATTTGGAAAAGTACATTAATAACTGTGTACATTATGCAAAGAAATCTTGAGATTTTGTGAAAGAAGTTGCAGCATAAACTTTCATAGATTTGGGTCTAATCTGCATTGCAAAAATAATACAGTTTGGCACCACTTTAACTTGCATGGTTCAATGCTAAAGGGCAGACTATTTTGTGAGATATTTAGCCTTCTCTAACATAGAGTTCTGATGTCACAAGAAATTACATATCCCATGATTGCATAGGAGTGAGCCATGGCAGTTAAAGTGGTGTCAAACTGCATTATCTCTGCAGTGCAGATTACATCCAAGTCTACAAAAGTTTATGCTCCAAATTCTTTTACATAGTTAGCTTCAAAGATCCCTTTGCATATTTATATTCCAGACTAACACAGCAATGGCTCTTTGTATATTATTTATATACAAAACCATTTACTGACCAGCAGAATGTTAGCACACCTGACACTCCCACGTTGTATATGGGACTCTTCATATTTTTTATCTAGAACCCGGCATTTCAAGAGGTCAGGATGACTTTTGGAACACAGGGAAATTTTCCATCAGAAAGGAATGTGGAGCCAAAAACATGTGAAAGATCTAGGTAGTACCAAAATGAAAGCTAAATGGCTTTGTTGATTGGTTCATCCTTCCCCAGCCATATCCTCTTGCATCGAGAGACAAAGGGGGTCTCATTGCACCAGTTTTTCCTACCTATCCCATGCCATGTTCCTAGCCAACTTCTTTACAGTGGACCTCCTTATCCATGAATTTTTTTATCCATGGACTTGATCATAAATGGCTTGAAAATATTCCCCAAAAGTATAAATTCCAAACAGCAAACCTTGATTTTCCATTTTATATATGGGAAACCATCATGTTGTGCCATAATATTTAATGAGACTTGAGCATCCACGGATTTTGTTATTCACGGAGGGTCCTGGAACCAAACCCCAGTGGATAACAAGGGCCCACTGTATTTATTTTGTGGTTGTCCTAAATCCAATTGCTAATTTTTAATCTGAAGTTAAGGTCTTCAGTCATTCCAGAATCCCATTATTGGTCTGTGTGAAGACCAACAGGCCTTTATTACACTGCGAGATATCAATAAGTACCCTTCAAGTATACATGTTCTTATACAGAACATGTATAAGAAATGGAAAAATGGGGAAATCACCAAAGAGAAATTCAAACAAATAGCCGGCACGTGTAGGGATAAAGTCAGAAAAGCTAAAGCGCAGAATGAACTCAGGCTTGCTAGAGAGGTTAAGAACAATAAAAAGGGGTTTTTTTGGTATGTCTGCAGCAAAAGGAAGAAGAAGGAAATGGTAGGGCCACCATGTGGTGAAGATGGCAAAATGCTAACAGGGGACAGAGAAAAGGGAGAATTACTCAACACCTACTTTGTTTCAGTCTTTTCAGAAAAGGCAAAGGGGGTTCAACCTGAGGACAGTGGAGTAGGGGACAGAATAGGAGAATTTCAGCACAGAATAATTAAAGAGATAGCACAGGAATACCTGGTTAATCTCAGTGAATACAAGTCTCCACGACCAGATGAACTAAAACAAACAAACAGCTTCATTTATATACCGCTTCATACCCTTAATGCGTGTCTAAGCGGTTTACAATTGTAAGCTATTTGCCCCCCAACAATCTGGGTACTCATTTTAGCGACCTCGGAAGGATGCAAGCCTGAGTCAAGCTTCAGCCCTTTGCCGGTCTTGAACTCGCCACCTTATGGTTTTGAGTGAGTGGCTGCAGTAAAGGCATTTAACCACTGCGCCACCAGGGCTGAACTACATCCAAGGATACTAAAAGAACTGGCAAATGTAATATCGGAACCATTGGCAATAATCTTTGAGAAATCCTGAAGAACAGGAGAAGTCCCAGCAGACTGGAGGAGGGCAAACGTTGCCCCATCTTCAAAAAGGGGGGAAAAAGAGGATCCCAACAATTATTGTCCAATTAGTCTGACATCAATTCCAGGAAAGATTCTGGAGCAGATCATTAAACAGAGAGTCTGTGAATATCTAGAAGATAATTCCATAATCACAAAAAGCCAACATGGGTTTCAGAGAAACAAGTCATGCCAGACAAATCTGATCTCTCTCTCTCTCTCTCTCTCTCTCTCTCTCTCTCTCTTTTGGATAAAATTACCAGCTTGGTAGATGAAGGGAATGCTGTGGATATAGTATATCTTGATTTCAGTAGGCTTTTGACAAGGTTCCCCATGACATTCTTGCAAACAAGCTTGCAAAATGTGAATTAGACAAGGTAACCACTACATGGATTTGTAACTGGTTGACTGTCTGCACCCAAAGATGGTTCCTTTTCATCCTGGAGAGAAGTGAACAGTGGGGTCCCACAGGGTTCTGTCTTGGGCCCAGTGCTATTCGATATCTTTTTTAATAACTTGGATGAAAGCACTGAGGGCCTAGTTATCAAATTTGCAGACACCAAATTAGGAGGAGTAGCTAATACTCCAGAAGACAGGGTCAAAATTCAAAATGACCTGAATAGACTAGAAAGCTGGGCTAAAGCTTACAAAATGAAATTCAACACAGAGAAATGTGAGGTACTGCACTTAGGGAGGAAAAACGAAATGCACAGATATAGGATGGGGGACACCTAGCTGAATGAGACAACATGTGAAAAGGATCTAGGAGTTTAAGTAGACTATAAGTTGAACATGAGTCAACAGTGCGATGCAGCAGCTAAAAAGGCCAATGCAATTTTAGGCTGCATCGATAGAAGTATAGTGTCTAGGTCAAGGGAAGTAATAGTGCCACTCTATTCTGCTTTGGTCAGGCCCCATCTGGAATACTGTGTCCAGTTCTGGGCACCACAATTCAAAAAGGATGTGGAGAAACTGAAGCATGTCCAAAGGAGGGCAACTAAAATGGTGAAGGGTCTGGAAACCATGCCTTATGAGGAAAGACTTAGAGAGCTAGGGATGTTTAGCCTGGAGAAGAGAAGGTTAAGAGGTGATATGATAGCCTTGTTTAAATACTTGAAGGGATGTCACGTAGAGGAGAGAGCAAGCTTGTTTTCTGCTGCTCCAGAGAACAGGACCTGGAACAATGAATGCAAGCTCCAGGAAAAGAGTTTCCACCTAATCATTAGGAGGTACTTCCTGACAGTAAGGGCTGTTCGACAGTGGAACACACTCCCTCAGAGGGTGGTGGAGTCTCCTTCCTTGGAGGTCTTTAAGAGGCTGGATGGCCATATGTTGGAGATGCTTTGATTGGGAGTTCCTGAATGGCAGGGGGTTGGACTGGATGGCCCTTGTGGTCTCTTCCAACTCTGTGATTCTGTGTTTCTGTGAGTACTTAGAAAACTAGAAATCAGATATAAATATCAATCCCAGCTCTAGCCTTGTGTGTGCACAGAGGGTCTCCATTCACTGTGTCACCCTCAAGTGCTGCCCCACTTTCCTCTGCAGGGCTGGTAAATATCACTCCCTCTTTAACCCTCAACCTCCACAATACAATTTTCAAATTTCCATTTTGGTTAGTCTTGTTTGAGGCCTAAGACTGAATTGTTAATATGTGTTTGTGTACTCTCTTGCCTATTTCTAAAATAAAACTTCCTTTATTCATCAAACTTGGAGTCCTCCCACAGTTAGTGACAGTATATATAAGTGAAAACTATCCTCAGGTTACCTAACCTCTTGCAAGCATCCTTTCAGCAATTCCCCAAACATTTAAAGACATGCTGACACAGTTAGTTGGGGCTCCCAAGTCCCCCCACCTTTTTGGATAATAGGAGGGTGGGGAAAACCAGGCAGCATCCAGCTGTGTTCTTTCAGCCTGAAAAATAACAAGGTTGGTATCCTCTTGGATCTCCTGGGGGTCTTCAAGAGGCTCAGAAGGATGATGATGTATTTGAGCATCCAGAAGCAGGAAAACAGCCAGATACTGCCTAACCATCTCCATCCTCCTCAGGCTACTAGACAGTGGTAGGGAAAGTGTCCCTGTGACAGAGAGGTGGACTGAGTATGCGGGGAGATGAGGAAGAAGTGGAGCTACATATTGCAGAATTTTACATTTCACTAGATTGATCTTAGACTATTACTGTCCCTTCCTGCAGAATTCATCAAGGAGTGGCCACCTCACCGTGCCTAATGGTAGGAGCTAGTCTGGGCTTCAGCTGTAACAATGTGATTCCTTCAGTATATGCCTCAGATATTTGGAAAAGATTTTCCTCTGTTATTAATGGCTGTCCTGGCCATCTAAGATTCAATTGAGCAGTTTTGTTTGTAACAGACTGTATTGGCCATTTTATTATATTCTGACTCATTCCACTTTGTCTTGGCTTTAAATAAAAGCATGTAGCAAATTCAAGATACAAGCTTTGTAACTTATTAAAAAACAATAGTGTTGTCATGTAATGGCAGCTTAGGTAACCTTCACGACTGGTAGGGAGTTCTTACAAAGCTCTTTAGATAGTTATACCCCAAAAGATAGTAGTGTCTTGGGTAAGTCACAGGCACTCTGCCCATACAGTGAGTGGGCCCTTGATTTCTGCTGAGGTTTCATTCCAGGACCACCTGTGGATATCCAAATATATGGATACTCAAGTCTTATTAAATAAAATATAAGTTAAATGGTGTTCCTTATATAAAATGGCAAAATCAAGGTTTGTTTTTTAGCTGTGGATTCTCAAGTTGATAGTTGAATCCGTGGATAAAGAACACATGGATACAGAGGGTCAATTCTGTTTTGTGAATGTTTACTATACTGTTTCAAAGTCACAAGAAGCCTAGTCTTCTGAACTCAAAGTGGGAATACAATTATTTTTATGATCTAAAGTCAACTACTGTAATTCAGCTCGCTTTCTAGTCAATACAATGAAAAATGCCATTCCCGTTTTAGCAAATGGCAGCAGAAATGCAATACAAGGAGCAAAAACACTAATACAGAAATCAATATCTATTACAGTTTAAATCACATTTTGGTCCTTTAGCAATCCTTTAAAACGCTATGGCTGATCCTGTTTGTATTAGAAATCATTTCAGTGTCTTTCAGGGTTTTCATTTTGTTGCTTCAAAATCTGGCACTTAAAAGCCAAACTGTCAACTTCATCTCTTCACCCCACTGCCTTCATCTTCTAAACCAATGTAGGCATATTCCATCCTCAAATCATTGCTATATTTGTATAGCACAGCAACCAAAAACTTTGTGACATGTGAGTGACATCCAGACCTACTGAAATGTGATTGTGACAGCTTTATTGACAAGATCTGTTATTTTCTGTGTGAAATGTTAAGCACAATTGTGGTACAAATCCTGGACTCAAACAGGGATGTTTATCAAGCATTTCAGTTTTGCACCTCAACTGGTTTTCTTGATAGTTTCTCATATTCCCTTATGCCCTCCAATACATGCACACATACACACACACACATGCACAGAGTTATTAGTAGTAAAAGTGATGATATTACACCAATATTGAAGTCATTCCGCTGGCTGCTATTAGTTTCCGGGCACAGTACAAGGTGTTGGTTATCACATTTAAAGCCCTCCATGGCTTGGGCCCAATTTATCTAAGGGATTGCCTGCTTCCATATAATCTGCACTGTGCACTTAGATCCCCTGGGAGGAACCTATTGCAACCAGTGAAGACCAGATTGGTTGCCACTCCCCACAGGACTTTTTCTGCAGTTGCTCCCACTTTATGGAATGGCCTGCCGGTCGAGATCCGTCAAATTACCAACCTGGATGGCTTTTAAAAAGCCATCAAGACGGATCTCTTTCAGCAGGCCTTCCCGGAATAAATCACTCGACCAAAATATCCCTCCCAAATAGGCACATAGGACAATGACTCTACCACTGTTATTGTTGGGAACTGTAGTAATTTTATTTATTTTTAGTAATGTATGTAAATTTTAAATCGTAATTTGTTTAATTTCTTTTTAAGGGGAGGTATTTATATATATTGTTGTATGGTTTTAAATACTGTAAGCCGCTTTCATTGCTACAGCAAAAAGTGGGGTACAAATAAAAGTTTTATTATTATTTATTATTAAGAGTGTCAGGCATTGGTAGCTGGAGTAGATTATCCCATACACTAACAGTGCATGAAGCTTGTTGTTGCTGCTGCTGTTGGTATTTTTGTGTGTCTTCAAGTCATTTTCAACATATGGCAACCCTAAAGCAAACCTTTCTCTCTTTTTTTTCTTGGTCAGATTTATTCAGAGGAGGTTTGTCATTGCCTTAGAATCAAAGAATCATAAAGTTGGAAGAGACCATCCAATCCATCCACTACCATGCAGGAACCAGCAATCAAAACAACCCCAACAGATGGTCATTCTTCTTCTGTTTAAAGACCTCCAAAGAAGGAGATTCCATTGATCTGGGTCTTATTCTCTGGAGCTGCAGAAAACCTTCCTCTTAGGCTTAAGACTGGATTTTCAGTTCACACAGATGTAAATGTGAATTGTTATCATTATTGTGTGTCTTCAATTCATTTCTGACTTATGGAGACCCATATCATGTGGTTTTCTTGGCAAGATTTATCCAGAGGAGGTTTGTGATTGCCTTCCTCTTTTGCTTAGAGTTACTTGCCCTCTGAGGCCGAGAGAGCATGACTTGCTCAAGGTCTCACAGTCGATTCCCATGATTGAGCAGTAATTTTAACCCTGAACGCCCAACACTTAAACCACTACATCACACTGCCTCTTGTAAATTGGAAAGCAGTACCTACATTGGTGAAAGATACAATCAATCAAAAATGGATTTCCTTCTTCATAATGTAATCCAGAAGTAAAGGCAGTTATAACACTACTCATGAAACAAACAGATATGAAATAAAATTTGGATTAAAAGAATCATAATGCTGGTGCTGTAAGTTTTAAGAGGCCAGTAAAATGTATGAAACATTTAAGTTAAATTTTGTCTTGAACTGTCCTACTTGACTTTTGGAGGTTTTGACTGAGCCCATTAACAATGTCTTTAAGAAACATTAACAAATAATTTCCAATTAAAATGAAAAGGCCAGTTAATAGATTGTATATACATCAACCAATGTTATAACCCTCTTATGATTGATTATGTGTTTTTAATTCTTATAATCTCCATGAAGTTAAATTAATCATTACTATGGAAGCATATTAATATTGGACTCTAGTGACATATCACCACTTGTTCACTATGCCCTGAGGAATCATAAAAATGATTATTAAAACAACTGGAGTTGGCTTGGATCATAAGCACAATCTGATGAAAAAGAAATGAGATTTTGTGCAGAAAACAAATCTGGAAGAAAATATGCATATTAATATTTATTAGAAAATTATTCTTATTTGAGATTAGTCAGCAACAGGAGTGTGGAATATAGGAAGCCTAAAGGAATGTAAGGTCTAAGTAGGATGGGGCAGGCCAGTGATAAGACCACATGGAAAGGGCTCTAACTCCGTGGTAGAATATGTGCTTTGCGTGTAGAAGGTCCTAGGTTCTGTTCCTAAGGCTTCCAGATATAGATAGAAAAGATTGCTGCTTGACACCACAGAGAATTGCTGCCAGCTAGAGTCACCAATACTAAGCTAGATGGACTGATAGCCTGACTAAAGGAACTTCCTATATTCCTATCCTATATAGGGATACTTTGAGTCGCAGGAAGGAAGAAAAATGGGATACAGATATAATGAATAAATTAGTAACATAAATAAGACCAGAAGTGCCTCACTGTGAGCAAGCAAGCAAGCAAGCAAGCAAGCAAGCAAGCAAGCAATTCATATAAAGAAAATATTAGCAGTTCAAAAGCTGTGACTGGCAGCTCTAGCCTCTAATTGCAATAAATGGTTTTTACTAGGAGTCTCCAATCCCTATGTTTTAGAGAAGTAGGAAGATGCTGAAGCAATATAGTATCCAGCATTTAGTACTTTTTGCAAGCTCTATGTTCTAAGAGAACAAATGTTGAAATATTTTGGTGAAATCTGTGGGATGTGAGGGGATGTAGCACTGTAAATGCTTGGGAAATGCTGGATGTTCAGGTTCTGTAATTGTAAATTTCATGTCAACCATCCACCACATCCCATTCACTTACTGTGACTTCAGGGCTAATTGAACAGAGAACACAATAAGTGCTTAAATTTCTTTTCCCCATTTACAATTCATCTTTCCCCTGTACCTATCCTCCAGGTTTCTTGCTTAGAGATCCTTATCCGTCATGTACCATTTTCATATAGATTGCATGAAAACTTTATACAAGAAGAAGAAACAAACTGACCCTGTTCAGTTCCGAATACTCCCCTTCTAACCAAACCTCTGAAAATATCCTCAAAAATGTGTTTATAATTTACAAACAGGAGCCAGTGTTAGATTAATATTAGAATATGCGTAGGTAGCAAGCCACCTTCTGTTTTCAGGTAACACATCCTTCTTACATAAAATGTTTTCAAGTTGCATTTATTGCAATTATGGGGAAGGGCCAATCTTTCTGACAAGCTGTTTCAGAATGTCTGGCTGGAGAATGTAGTTAAGTACTTGGTCAGCATTAAAATTACTTCCTGCACTCCAGATATACATAACTGACAACTTGCTTTAGGGCTGTGTAGCAGCATCCCTTACCTACTTTCAGATTTTTTCCCCTGCAGCTTGTTAGCAATTACACCATTATACTAATAAAAGGAGCATACTTGTTTGCCAGTTCCCCAGTCTAGTGGTCCTCACAAACATAACTGGATGAGGAGCAACAGTCTTTCTGACCAAAAGGATGATGGAACTCTACTCTGGTCATGCTACTCCAGCAATAGTAATAGTATCTGTTTAGGAATGTAATACTATATATTATAATACCAACTATATTTTTCATCAAGCATGATTTCCTTGAATAGCGTACCTAAGCTTTAGAATGCAGAGATTTAGCACAGGTGCAAGTCTTTGAATGTCTACCAAAATGCAGGACCACATAGTACTTTCCAACAAAGCAGCAGCATATAAAATCACTGTCATGTTGGGTTCTGACAGAGTATTAACAATACTGGAAAAATATATTTAGGACCATTTTAGAAGAGACAACAGATGCAAATTAACAATGGTTAGTGACAGTAATATTTTATACAAACTCAGTGTTTCAGCACCATGTATCTGGACCAAAAAATACATCATCTGTGGTGAATAGAAGGAAGCTGCTGTAATTCATTATGTCAATGGCAGTGACAGTGTACTTGAATAATCTGATCTGCATTTTGCAATTGGAGATTAATAAGTACAACTATATCCTGAAGGGACACTGACTTGTGCAGCACTGTACAAGTTTTCAGTTGAGGGGTCATTCATGTTTTTGTTTATTTGTTTGTTTGTTTTACTGGAACAATGGGGCGAAACAGATGGGCAGGAAAAGGTGGCTTGAAGCTGTCTTTTCTGAAGCCACATTGAAACCCCACCAACTGCACCACCATTTCCAAGGCAGCTGGAGTGCTTATGTCATGACTACATGATATGGCTTCAAGCCAGGAAGAAGTGGGAAAAAGCTGCTTCTTTTTGAAACGGCTTTTCTCTTCCTAAGGCGCCTAGAGGGCACTTTCCTGCTGGCTTAAAGGCATGTGTCATCTAAACGCCACACTTTCAAGTCTGCCTGAAAGCACCTCTTTTTGCCTGTCTGTTTAGCCCCATTGGGGCTTTCTAGATTGGCAGGAAAGTGCAACATGAAGTTGCCTTTTCCTTAATACTTAGCAGCTGCACTGCAAGTCCCAGTTGTGTAATAAAAAGGCATAGGGCAGCTACACTGAGGAGGTGTGGGGACAGCTTATCTGAAGTCTTTTCTGTTGCTCAGCAACTACATTGGAAGCTGTCAGGGTGCTAGAAACACAGGCGGAGCAGCTGCATGGGTGGCAATGAATGGGACTTTTGGCCGCACTGAAACTTTAATATTTTTTTTGTTGCTGGCTGCGTACTCCGCAGTTGCACTGGTACATCATACAGGCAATTGTATTGCCAGCTGCGAACTGCGCAGTTGCACAGGTACATCACACATGAACTGGGCAGTTATGAAGATCTGTTAAATTACCATTGTGGTTTTGCTTCTCTTTTTAAAGTGTGCAGTTGCATCGGTGCACCATGAATGAACCCCTTTATATAATAATAATAATAATAATAATAATAATAAATTTTTAATACCCCACCCCTTTGAAATCAATCGAGGCGGCTTACACATTAAAATACTATTACATCAGTAAAACAAACTGCATCCCTCCCCCCTTAAAAAGATATTAAATCCGTTACAATTTAAGTTTATAAATACACTTCTTTATTTTATGAAGGAATTGACATTTTATGCACAGTTGCATAACAGTTATAGCATCCCAGAGTCCCTACTGTGCATGCCTAGGGTTCGGATTAGGGCTGGAGCTAGGGTTTGGGAGCTTTAAAAAACTGCACAGTTGCACTGCAGCATTTAGACACAGCTGCAACAGATACACCCTTTTTAAAAAGAAGTTGGGAAAAGCAGCTCCTTTTTAAAGCTGCTTTTTCCCCACTAAAATGCAAAAGAAGTGCGTTCATGCCAAACTTTCAGTGTGGGTCATCTAAAAGCTACACTTTCATGCAGGCATGAACATGCCCCTTTTTGCCAGTCTAGATCAGCCCATTGTGATTATCCTCGCTCACACATTTCAGTTTTCTTATTCACACTTTGGAATGGCATCGATCTGCATCTTTTTGGGATTTTAGCAGGAGCTGGTGGCTGAGGAAGGTGAAGTGTCTCACAATCATGGGGGGGGGGGGTCTCACAATCATGGGGGGGGCACTGCTTAAGCCCCCAGAAGCCACCCATAGCAATGGGTTTGCAGGGAAGAAGGAAGAGGTGGAGTGTCTCCTCATAAAGCCAGCTGGCTGGATCCTCACCCCACAAATTAGTTGATGATATGAATATTTTTTAAACCTGTTCAAGGTAGGCTACATTTAATCCAGGTCTGTTTACATTTTTATTCACACTGCTGACAATGCAAATCTTTTTTAAAAACTTGGGGAAAGACTCAGTGACAGATATCCTGGATTAAGTGGGGTTTTTTGGTAGTTCCTCACCCAAGTGAATCGGGTGCATTCGGGGTGTGTGTGTGTGTGTGTGTGTGAACAGCAAGGATTTAACCTGAATTTAATCTGGATTATTTTCATCATGTGAATAGGGCCTGAGTATGCACAGAGTGAGATGTAGGTGTGACTACAGCAGGAGGTCCCAAACCCCTGACTATTCACATTCAGTAGAATGTGAGAAAATATATTTTCCATGGAAAAACTATGCATGCTTAAGATGTTTGGCAGACTTCCAAAAAGTGCAAACAGAGGCTGTGATCCTGTTGAGCACTATAACTATACCAGCATAGGTAGTGGTGGTGGCCTAAGCAGCAGTGCAGTGGCAAAGATGAAATGGCCATGAGTTCTATAGGGACTGGAGGAGTATATTAGCAAGTCTCTGTCAAGAGAGAAACTATTCCGCTAGCTCCCAGTCGTTTTGGGAAGCTTTCTCAAGTGAGAGAGATGGCTTTCTCTGCTGTCCCCTCTCCCTACTGCACACCAATATACTATCTTGAAACAATAGGTCAAAACATTTACAAAATTCTGGCCCCTGGTCCTACATTCATGTTCAGTAAAATTAGATCATTGTCTTTATATTTCTGTAGACATATTTTGGGTCAGCCAAGTCCAGGACTTCATTCCTTTGTTTACAATATCAATAGATTACAAAGCAGAGACTTTCTACCTGTTTTGGCTAAGAAACCGCTGCAAAATACTGTGAAATCCCTTCTCCCTTTTTTCGAACACAAAGGCCCAAGACAGATGGGCAAGAAGCCACATGATGGCAGCAATTCTAGGGTTAGGGACTGCACACTAACTGCACGGTCCCTAACCCTAGTTCGTGCCAGTGGCAGCATCATGGTGGCATCCCATCCACACGGGCGGTACCATGATGACTTCACATGTGCACCGCATCCAAACAGCACATATGTGATGTCTCCGTGCCACCCCAGGTTGCTTATGGCGGCCAGAGCTTCTTTTTGTGTGCACATGATTGGAGCGGCAACCAAATGGCCATGCCAAAGATGCAGAGGAGAAAGGGGCTGCCCCTTTCTCCTCTTTAGTGCCAGGATGCAGTGGGCGCCTAAGGTTCAAGGACACCCCTTTTCAAAGCCAAAGAGTAGTGGTACTTTCTCTTTGGCCAGGGAAAATGCTGGATTGAGGGTGCAGGGCTACCGGCAAGGTTGCCCTGGCCCTAATCCAGCGTGAAATGGAGCAGCACGGAGCCACCCCTTTCAGGGATGTCTCTAAAGCCCCATAGTTGTTTTAAAAAGGTAAAATTTAAACTGTAATTTATTTACCAATTACAAAATTTCATGGAACTCCGGGAAATATTCATGGAACACTGGGTGAACAACTTCAGATCTTTCATTCATATTTTAACAGGTAAGAAATTGAAGCCTATATAGTAACAGTTAAGTTATATGCCTAATGTTTTCACAGCTACCCTTTACATTAGTATACTTAGTAAGACAAAAGTTCTCAGCTCTGTGTTGGTGCAGACACTCTACCAAACTCATACCTACCATGACAAGATTAGACATAAAGCCTGTGGGCAGAGCCCATAATATTTCTTATTTGCTTGTGGATGCCAGGGATGGAATTGTGTTCAGACTCCCACACTCCAATAGACATGGACCCTGCAATGCAGGAGAGGATTTCAAGTCCTCCCCAAAAGCTAGTCTAAACCACTCCTCCTCGAAATGAGTGATCACTCACTAAGAAATGTTATGACAGCTATTGTCATTGAGCCTTCCCAGGAATAATAAAGTCTGCCTGAAATCTTTTTTTTTTTTTTGCACATTTTCTTGAGAGTACCGACTCTCCAAGAGGACTTCTAAGTATACACTGTTCTTGTAAAAGTCCTCATATTAAAAGAGGCTTGAACACTATGGGTGGGAAAAGTAATTTGCCCTGCTCCTGCAAGTATATGCAAGAAGGCAAAATTAATAATAGCTTGCTTGCCAGTGTTGAGCCCCCACATCTTAAAAACAGCTCAGAGGTCCCTGCCAATATGTCCTTCTCTGAGGTAGTGGCAGCTGGTGACCTCCATGTAAATAAGGTAGTGAATCTACTCCAGGTTTCCATATAGTATTTAAAATAGCTGTCAATGGACTTCACCCTATCCCCCAAATAAACTGAATTTTTATTGCTGCTTTAAAGTTCAGATTAAAGCAGAGATGCTCTGTGGGAAGCTGTCTGTATCCCATCAAAATGGGAACCACCAGCCACCATCGCTCTCAGGTCAACCCTCACCAGACAAAGACAGGATAATAAACAGTTTGCCAATGTGTGCGATGCAAATGTAAAACAATTCAATATTGAGCATGGCAGGGGATTGGACTGGGTGCCCCTTGTGGTTTCAACTCATCCAATTCTATGCTAATTCTGTGCTCTTGTAGCCTTCTTGGAAGATCTGGGGGTAGCCTGGTCCTGCTGCCCCATCTGCTCACATAGAAGCGATTCATGATACCTTAATACCTTAAATCTTCAATAATGATGGCATTACTACAATTCACTTTTTAGTCCCAATCTCTTGTGTCAATCTTCTTGGGCAGAACACAAGACTGTTGTCATATACTATGGAGTTTCCCTCACTGGAAATGCAAAATACAAGGAATTAGCCAGGTTGCAATCCAGAATAGGGATGGATGTCTGAACAAAGAGGTGGATGCATTTGTTTAATGAGCCTCTTCTATAAAAAGAGCTGCCAATATCCTGCTCAGCAGGCAACCAAGAGAAGATACGTAGGTATTGATTGGTGCCTTTGGTGGGAGAGAAGAAACCTGATTACCGTTCTCATGAGTACACAGCCTACATATCTTCTCTAAATGAATGGAGATGCTAATAACAATCTTTTTGTGGTCTCAGAAGCATATTATTGTTTCAGCAAGTAGAACAAAAGGCAACACAGTCCTTTCCACAGTTATTTATTTTAAGTGTCATGTAAAAAAATAGATTATTTAAATTAAGTCTTTTGCCCATATTTTGTGGTAAGGAAAAAAAAAAAAAAAGAAGAAACCCAAATGTTGCCTACTGGGGTGACACCTCATCTCTAAAGCTGCCTGCTCAAAATGCAGAAACTAATTCTCCTTGACGTGTTAAATGTCACTTAGTCACAATGTGTGATATTCTTCTTTGCATGTAAAATAAACAGACTGAGCAGCTGCAGATATTTTGTACTACGCATGTGCATGTACACATACACAAAGAGAGAGAGAGAGAGAGTTCCTGAAGGGATAGAGAGTTATTTCAAGTGTGTCGGAACAGAAGGAACAATGTGATAAAACCACATTTGTGCAGTGATGATAGCTTTCCATATCAGTCTGAAATGAGCATGATGTTAAGTTGGTGAGTCAAATACCACTAACATAATGCCTGTATTGTAAGTAGAACTAGAAGGCAGACATATTGCACGAATGAGATTCCACTCTCTGATTTGGCCTTAAAAACATATGCTGAAAACATTTCTTGAATTCAGAAAAAAAATTATTTTTGCCACCACAGCTAGGTTTTACATAGTACACTGAAACACATGATGATTATTAGGAAAAAATGTGAAGCAGTATTATATTTTCTAAATATTAGAATGATTTTTAGAAGATGCTCCATGAAAAGAATATTAGTCCAACATAGGCCCTGTCTACACAGGCAAAAAACAAACACACACACAGTCTGATCTGAGGGTGGTACTGCCTTATCGCCTGACACTTGGTAACTTCCAGTGAAATGCCACAGATCTTCTCTGGAATTAGCAAAATCACAGTGTCCTGGTGTTTCCTGGAAAGTGCAGGGTTAGTATGGGCTTTGTGGTGTGTGAACCGCTGAATTGGTCTATAGGGCTGGCCAACTGTTCATATGCTAAGCTGTTCATATGACATCCCCCTTCCCAGTGCTGACCAGTGTAGGGAAAGAGGATGGCCTGTCCCTGGAGATGTCACAACCAATACCATATATGCATGAGTTCTGTGGACAAGCCTGTGCTGGGAGGGTGGGCTGGCACATGACCACCAATGAGAAACAACTCACACATACAACCAACTGATAACATGCCGGGAACCTCTCCAATCACATGACTGGGCTCTGTGAAGGCTCCTCCATGTGATTGTGGATCCCTCTACCCTCTCTTCTCATTGCTTGCACAGGTGGGCCTACCCTCAGAAGAAGTGACCTGTTCACAGAACTCTTGTAGATACTGGCGACAGGGGACTGGCTCCAGATACAGGGATTGGGTTAGCCATGCCAGTGTGGTTTTGGCTGGGTTGGCCCATGCAAACAATGCTGTGCTGCCACACTGGGTTTGACCCAGGATGGGGAGCTGCCATCACTGCCAATCCAGGGCAAGTCCTGGAGCACAATGCTCTGGGACTGGACCTGTGAAGACAGGAGCCACAGGTATAGAAAATAGTTCTTAAATAATTCAAATGGAGGAGTAAGATGGATTTGGAGGATATATAGTAGTTTTTGAAAATATATGAAAAATATAAAACTATATATAACTATTTTGGCTCAGTATATTTAACTATACAAAAATAGTGCATGGTATGAATTGGCATTAGATACAGGAGTTACCTTAGTGTGAAATTTAACTGACTACTAGTGGGATATTGATCAGCAACCTGATTGCCATATAAAAGATCAAGAATTGATTATTTGATTTCAAAATCCCTGACAAGATGCCATATATACGCTAGTATGATACAGAAAGGTTTAAATATGGAACACAGCAATAAAAAGGCCGCCATCTTTGAATCAAACCATTTCTAAAATGGCTGCAGCTCTGAAATCAAATCCTGCAATCCTGAAAAAGTGGATATTCTTAACATAATGCACAGTTTTCTTGTAGATAAGTCTATCACCCACATTAAGGAAAAGAAAGGAAGCTTATCTGTTGGCAACAGGCCAATAAAGATTAGTTTATACTTCAATTTATAGATTGAAGATTTATAAAGAAGTGAAAAAACAACTTCCAGTATAAAAACAGTTTAGCAGTGGAATATGCAGATCCCATCTATATTAAATCTAATGTCAGTCCAAAGTAACATACTTAGAACTTCAGCCTAAGGAGGTTGGAGAATTTCTTTTTATAAAGATTTTCAAGGGGAAAAAATCTAAACAGATATATAGTATACTGTATACTTCCAGAAATTCATATTCATAATTTAGCTGCCATTCACAATGGCCTCTTTTTATGAACTACGTAAATAGCATACACTGTGTCATCTCATTGCCACATTTATGGAATTTCTTGCCTGTATGGCAATAAAAATTGCAGGACTTATTCATAAATTACAATAGACTATTTTGGCATTCTATATTTTCATTTTCATACAAAAAAAAGTATATTATAGGAAATGTTCCCATGTTCCTTTATTCATCCAATTTACATGTCTGGTCTCTTTAATTCATGGTTGGGTATCAAATGAAGTAATCTGAGGGAAGTAATCTCAAAGAGAAAAGTGGGACAAGAAGAAATAAACTGGAACCTTTTAAAAGCATCTGAAAAAGTGGGATGAGAGAAAATTACTCTGGATTTTTCCTGCCAAACTGAACAGTGGAAGCAAATGCAAATCTCAAAGAGAACAGGACTGGCTTTTCACAAACAAATATTCGATTTTTATAGGTTTTTGTGGAGCTTTTGGGCTATGTGGCCATGTTCTAGAAGAGTTCCTTTCTGACGTTTCGCCAGCATCCGTGGCTGGCATCTTCAGAGAATGATAGCCTGGAAAAGGATTAGATATATATATCCTGTGTGACCCTGGGAAGGAAGGGGTAATTTGCACATGTATTGTTCTGTTGCTAATGGCAGTCCTTGGGGTGGGAGGATATCCAAACAAGGATTAATGTCTGCTAACTGGTGCTCATTGTCTGCTGGGAATCCCCTGGCTTTAGGCTGTTTCTCATTTGCATAGGTTGAGTCTTGACCTTGCTGTCCTTCAGGACTGGTAGCCAAGCCTTGTTTACTCTCAGGGTTTCCTCTTTCCTGTTGAAATTGTCCAGGTGTTTATGGGTTTCAATGGCCTCCCTGTGCATTCTGACATGGTAGTTGTTGGCATGGTCCAGAATTTCAGTGCTTTCAAACAGCATTTTATGCCCAGGATCATAGAATCATAGACTCACAGAGTTAAAAGAGACCACAAGGGCCATCCAGTCCAACCCCCTGCCATGCAGGAACTCTCCATCAAAGCATTCCTGACAGATGGCTTATAGCATGTTCTGCTATTGCTGATTTTTCCAGTTGACCCAGTCTGCAGTGTCTCTCATGTTCCTTGATTCTTGTCTGCACACAGCATTTGGTGGTCCCTATGTAGACCTGTCCACAGCTGCATGGAATGCGGTAGACTCCAGAGGCCGTGAGAAGGTCTCTCTTGTCCTTGGCTGAGTGAAGCATTGGCTGGATTTTCTTAGTCGGTTTGTAAACCATTTGAAGGTTGCGTTTCTTCACCACTTTCCCTATTCTATCTGTGACTCCTTTGATGTATGGTAAAAATATCTTCCCTTTGGGTGGTTGATTGTCTTGAACCTTCTGGGTTTTTCTGGTGTTTCTCTGATGTTCACAGATGTCTTGTTCTTACAGGAGGCAGAGTGCCATTATCATCATTCCTGCACCTCTTTGTTGCAGAGTTTCTTACAGCTGCAGTGGAGAGCCTGAAATAAAACTGCCAGCTGATGGCATTGAACCTTCTACAAGCCCACAGAACCTATGTGCTACAAGGAAGTCTATATAGGATGTGAGGAATGGTAACAGTGGCAACCACTGCTGCAGGTAGGTGCATACTGTTATCACATATTTGCCACAGTTGGGCTTTCCCCCAGCACTGGATTGTTATATTAACTGGTTAGCCAGGATTTACCAGTTTCCAAGATCAGCAGGCTTAGAAAAGGGCCCAGCTTTCTCTCAAATCTTTCCACAAATCTTGTTTTACTGGGAGATGACCAGGACTCATTTTCTGGTCTTAGGTTTTATTCTTGAGATTTCAGGGAAGAGTATGCTGCTGTCCTGGCAACTCTAGTTATCGCTGATTTCTTTAATACTATTTTTTTTTCTGCTGCTTGCTTGATTTTTGTTGTTGTTAGCATTCCTCCAATTGTTTATGATTTTGTGTGATTTAGAATATTATTGTAAAATGGTATTTGCAAAGAAGGGTAGGTTGCCAGTATTAAAACAAATAAATACTCTATGCCACATGCCAAGTAAAAGATAAAATGCCATTTCCAGTAGAAAGGCTCACCTGTCAATGGTATGTTTTTTTCTTCATTTACATATATTTTGACTGCATTCTAATTTACTTTCAATGTAGAAGTATTTTATGGCAGGAGAAAAACAGTATTAGACAGCAAAACTATGTGTGATATATTGAGAGAGGTATCTGAAATGATAAAGTGATTGAAGAGCAGAAGGAACAGACAGTGGTTTTAATGTTAGCTATTATTTTATAGATGCAATTGGAAAAGATTAGGGTTGCTTGCTGCAGGGACCTATTATGTGCAAATAGCTATGGGACATGGAAAATACTATACAGATGGCACTGAAATTAGAGTGGAACAACATAAAGATTTAGGCTAATGTCTCCATATTTCAAACACACAGAGACACGGCCAGCAAGGTGATAAAGCTGCCTGTGGCTTTGGATGGGAAGTGGGATGGGGATTAGGGTTATAATACTGACAAGTTCTTTATCCTCTGTCTGGAGAAAGAACAAGAACAACTTACTGAACATGCCATAAACAATGTAACATACTGGTCCCAGCCATGAGTGATGCCAGACTCTGAGCATCCCAAACCCTGAGATTTCAGGATTAAAATCTGAGACCAAGACCAACAGACCAGTGCTGGTGAAATCATTAAGTACGATACACAAAGTGTCAAATATAGTTATACAGAATATGTCAATCAAATAAAAAACATAGTATCTAACAAATGAAAAAAATACTTCTCTGGCTGGAAATTACATTTTCCCAATGAACAGGAAACTCTCCCTCCCAACTCCAACCTCTGTTTTTATTATCTTTGCAAGTACTTAAGAGAATAAAAAGCACTACATGGGAGTTGTAGTCAAAACAAAGAAAGTTTTCCAAACTCTGAAGCAAAGAAGGAGAGAGAGAGAGAGAGAGAGAGAGAATACATAAAATCAACAAATAAAAGAGAGAAAAAAATCAATTGTCCAAGTACAGCTGGAAAAGAAAAACTTCAATTACAAGTCTTTTTGCTAAAAATGGTTGAATCTATGAATGATTTTTTTTTTTTTGGTGATTTCAAACCATTTCGGGTGGGTTGAAAAAAGTGGGAAGGGGACTTGGACAGTTCACAGTAAACTAGATAAAGCAGTAGTAACATATACATATTTCTTAGTCAACACGTTTGGCAAAGCACTACACTGGTTCCTTCAGTGCATGGTGATCAGCATCTTGGCTGGCTTTTACAGAGAAAATATCTGAATGTATCCTATATCTTACAACATGTAAGTGTAAGTTAATCCTACACCTACATATGTCTATTTTTGGTGTCTGAGGAGGTTAGTATTTCCTTCTTTCCTCTGAAGTCCCCTGAACCTGTTGCTGAAATGCTGAAGCCCTAGCCCCCACCCATTCAATGCCTGGTTGAAGGTATAGGATCTGCAGAATCATCTTGCTATGTGGAGTCAAATGCTTTCATGGCCAGCATCCATAGTTTTTTGTAGGGCTTTCAGGCTATGTGGCCATGTTCTTGAAACATTAGAAAGAAACTCTTCTAGAACATGGCCACATAGCCTGAAAGCCCTACAAAAAACTATCATCTTGCTCTGTTCCTGTAGCCAGACACAAAATGACTTCTGCAGACTTTAGCAGCTGAAGTAATCATTTTGCATCTGCAATCCTTCACACTCTTCACCAAGCATGGAAAGGTCAGGGTTTTCAGCAGATATATATTAGGTCCAGGTGGTGGTGATGGTAAATGCTTCAGCATGAGGAACTGCCATACTACACTGAGAGCAGGATTGAAGCCTATACAGGTTGTGAGTGAATAATAAATATTAGCAATAAGAAAAGAGGTAGCAGGCACCAGATTCTATCTGATCTTGGAAGCTAAGCAGGGTCAGCCTTGGTTAGTACTTAGATGGGAGACTATCAATGACTACCAGGTGCTGTAGGTTATATTTCAGAGGAATGAACTGGCAAAAATACCTCTGAGTATTCCTTGCCTAAGAAAACCTGTGAAATTTTTGGTGCTGCCATAATAAGTTGACAGGCAATATGAAAGTACATACATGCAGAGCTTCTGATCAGAACTTTTTGAATAATACAATAGAATTTAAAGGTATTCTTACAGAAGTTTTTGAAAATCACTAGAAAGCAATGTATTAGTTATGATATTCAGAAATGGAAGAAAGGCTTATATGGTACTGAGTTTCTTGCTTTCATGAAGGATCCTTCAAATTTTTTGATCTCTTGGTAAACAAAGACTTTGGAGGAAACCCTTAAAAGCCTTTCTAATGGTTACTGCTATTTTATTGACAAAGCTAATGGCACCTGAGGCCACATTTTCAAAATGTATTTCATAGGTTTGCATTTCCTCAGGCTCCACTATTTTGTAGCTTTCTTGCAGAGTTTCATTTCTCAAGCAAGCAAGCTCTGTCCAATCCAAAATGCAAGATTTGTCATTTTCACTCTCACTGATTCAGTTGTTGGCATTAGAATAGGAAGGAAAAGGTGCCACAGACTAGCCTTTTCATAGCTGGAGAAGTGGCCCCTAGATGCCTTCACACACATCCCACATAGTAGTCTCCTTGCCAAGGCAAAATCTAATCAGAAGTGGCATAAATTTCCAAAGACACTTTGGCCAGAAAAGTATGTAATGCTTTTCATATTTCAGAGTTTCATATTAAAGCAAAATTTTATGAGAATTTGGGGGAGCAATATTTAATTTAAAAAACCCTGAAAATGCCTTAATAACACAGTACAAATAGTATGCTTATTCAGTATAAACATATCACACCTAAGATCTGACAATGGATTCCTAAACAGTACCTTTTGGCAATATTCAGCCTTTTCAGAGTTCCTCTACAAATTCAGAGAATAGGTAGATGAGTAGGAGGAAACACAAATAAGGGGCAAAACAGACCACCTTGAACAGGAGGCATCACATCGCCCCTGACAAAGCTGGATTGGGGCAGCGGCAATTCCATATCGCAGCTCCTATCCACAGTGGCTGTGGAAAAGGTGCCTGTAGCAGCTGTTCTGCAACCCTGTGGCAGCTTTCTGGCATGCCGGCGACTTGTGATGTGTAACCACAATGTCCCCAAGATTCCCAGAAACCAGCCCATGTATGGGCAACCAGGCGGCATGAAGCTGTCTTCTGGGCATATGGGGGAGGGGGTTGTGTGTATACCATGCCCCCCAGCTAGCTGGAAGCCAGCTTTTTATGCCAGTCTGTTCCAGCCCTAAATGCCCTTATCATGTTCTCTAGTGCAGTGCATCTCAGCTTTGAGCACCAATGCTCAGGTCCTGTAATATTCTTCTAATGTGCTAGGGACAGATATCCTATTTGTGCCCACTGGCTACAATTGATTCTGACACAAGTCTACGGATTACCGTACCACTTTCAGTAGCAAAGTAAGTAGCACTGCTCTAGCATCCACAGATTCAGCCAAACACATGAAAAGTGCTCTTATGTAGCCAGAATAAGAGTCCTGTGGTATGATGTGTTTTCATTGCTTATGTATCTACTGATATGAACCACTTTTTGCATTTACATATTGGTATTGTTTTCTTTACAATAAAGTTCTATGTACATTAAAGTTGTAGTAAAATTACCAACGTGTTCTAACTTAAACTCTGGAAATAGTTTCTTCACTCAGGGTCCATAATCTTCACCCTTACTAATTTATTTTTATTTCTAAGTTTTATTTCAGTTCTACTTTAAACCTCCCATGCCTCTCTCCCTGATATTTAATATGGTAAATATAAAGAAACACTTTATTTAGCAGTTTATCTTTCAGTAGAGCAAAGGGCAATTTTATATTTATGGAAATCCCAACTATGCTAAACCTTGACTAGAGACTGAGCAGTCCTTCCAAAGTAATAATATTCAGAGTTTCACTCAGGTTATTTTCTGCTGTCCCTAAGATATAATATAACACTGCTGGCTGATGTACTCTCTTACCTATTAAGCACTATCACTGACAGTAACAAATTTACTAAATAGTATTGCTAATGATTCAGTAAATTTTAACCCATCACACCACTATGCATTGGCATTTATGAACCTTACATTGATATATTTTATCTTCCCATTGTGTTAGAGAAGATTACTAATACATTTTATGGTTAAATCAGCATTAGGCATTGGTGCTCAAACTAGTTTTATACATGATTATCATTAACAATGAAACTATCACTTTTTAGAGGCTATTCACAATTTGCACTATTGGCCTTAATTTGGCCTATTACTAAAGTAAAGTCTTACAGTATATCATGTAGATAAACTCCTCCTCTTTGCATACAGCATAGTAAGGTAACAAGGCGGTGTTTTAGCAGCTTTGTGCTGAGAGAAAAATGTGTCCAGTTTAGTTTTCTTGACCTCCCTGAAATGGAAATTATGTCTGAAAAATCCATAAAGTAAAAAAACAAACAAACAAAAAACAAACAAAAAAACCACACACAACCCACCCGATTCATGCCTATTAAACATAAAATCAGTCAATATTACCAGCTCTTTGCTTTAACTGGATGCTCTTACATAGCTGAGTTTCACACTCACAGCTATACTGCATAATAGTCTTGTTGCCTTGAGGCAGTATAAAGAGTTGTTGCTTGTTTTGCTTGTGGCTAAATATTGCAGGAAATAAAGTTTAGTTCATGAAATCTTGAAAACAACAACAACAACACTGGACGTATGACACAAAAAGCATAAAATTCCATGATAATATAACTAGTCCAAGAATACGGAACAATGATAAAGAAAGCATACCATCTCATATCAGATTAATATCTGGAAAATCCATAGAAGTGGAATAAATTTGTTGCAACCACCATTTTTAGTTATGGATTTGGAAATGATGAAACTAGAATATTTACCAGGAATTCTCTACTGAACAAAATATTGACAACTTAAAATTTCAAAGAAAAAGCTAACATTTCAGACACAAATCTAAGCTCAACAAACATATATAGCCATTTTTGCAAATCACTATTTTTGCCATTAGTTCACTAGGGAGTTAAAGTAGTAGTATTTAGACCAAGATCCTATGCCCTTTTAGCATCATATAAATAAGGGTGGGGAAGATTATCACACAGAACCCTGTGCTTCTTGTCCCGTTTGTAAACAGTAATGGACTCATCATTTGGTATTAATGGAAACTCCCATTAATACCAAATAACAGGTCCATTACTATTTACAGATTGGAAAAGAACAGGAGAAGTGAGCAGGGGTTTGATAATTCGATAGTGTGATTTAAAAGATTTAATGACAATTTAATGATGGGAGGAGGAGGCTTGCCTCCTCCGTATCATAAGCTCTATTGTGTCACAACAGATTTACAAACTCTCCCCACATTTGTGTAATATGAGAGTAAATTTTCAAAGCAATATTTTATGACAGGATAAAAAACATTCTGCATTGCTCATGACGTATTTAAAAAGCACAAGTTAGTTATTATAGTAGGATAAATTTTTGCTTCATGAAAATCTATGAAGCCTAGGAAAGAATGCAGCCTATTTCAGTACTGGTAATGTGGAAAGTGCAAAACAGACAGACAAGCCCAAGGACTGCATGCTTACATTTAGTTGCATCTAAAGACCAACATATCCGTTGCTTCACTCCAAAGCCCACAGTATGATTAAAAAAGCCTTAATACAAAGTATTCTATAATTCCTACTTTATTAATTTCTCAATAAAATGTAATTGATATGAAGTCAAGATTAATGTTATTCAGTATTGTTCTTTATCATCTTCAGTAAGGGATCATTTCTCTAGATGGCATTTTCTTTTATTTCTTATAATTTTCACACTAACTGAGACACAGAGAAACATACATGAATGCATGAATTCTGAAGCACCTAGGGCTAATTGAGCAGCAAGTAACCTCTGCTTTGCTGGTAGCATTAAAAACGTTTATGGACCAAACGTTTAATGCTGATGACACTGAAAGAGGATGGCATTTTTGCTTGACTTGGGGTCATATATCACATACTGTGCTGAAACTTGTGCACACTGGTGATGTATAAGAGGGGAAAGGATGAGGACTGAAAAATGTAGTAAACTGGATGCACCCATTCTGGAATTTATTTTAGAAATTTCTCATATCTCATGGTAGGAGAAGAGTGGGGTATAAATTCCACCAGTCAATCAATCAATCAATCAATCAATCCAATTGGAGGGTAGGCAATGCAGAAGAAAGGTTAGAACCAACCCCATGGAACAATACTGAAAGAGAGCAGAAGACATCTGCTGATTTCTAAGTACTAGGTATTGCCACTACAGTAATTAATATATAACATTTATACAGTACATGAAAAATGTGCTGGCCAATGTGAAATTATAGTGACCTTGACCTGAAACAGATATTCAAAGTGAAAGGTTCAGCAGAGGACAATGAGCAGCAGTGATGAAAGCTGGAAATTTTGAAGAGCGAGAACTCATCACAACTCTCTGTATAGTCATATTGTCAAGGAGACTTTAAAAATGCAGACAATGGTCATGGTCCATTTCTCTCCCTCCCCCATCTATATGCATGCATACATGAATTCATAACAATGCATCTTTGGGAAAAATCCATATTATCCACCAGCTGCTGCGAGGACTGATGCTAAGGTAAGAATGCACAGGGAAGCTATTGAGTGGCGTATATGATACAATAATCTATACCAATCAGAAAGTCCTGTCACTTTGATCCTGTGAGTCCTGGTTTTCATACACTTTTGGTAAGAAGCAGGAGTGGATTTTTCAGAATAACAGTAAAGGAACATGGAAAAGGTGAGCCTCCTTCACTACAAGGGAGAAAATATCACAAATGTAGACATCAAGAAGGTCTTGAAACAAGAAAGGAAATGGGTTGAACAACAAAGTGCAAAACTGTGTTCCAAACATAAGGAGTATGATAATGATCCCTGTGAGGAAAGAATACCAAAGCAGGCAAAAGGAGACGAACTTCTGCTGTAGAACAGAGGAGACAAAACTGTACATATGGGAAGAGCAGAGATGAGTTACATTATTCATTACTTTGATGACCGTAGCAGCTTTAAAAGGAAAGAAGGGTAGCATATATGTGAACTGTGATGTGAGGCAGTGTAAAGGGAAGTGCACTTAAGGAGAACGGGAAATAAGCACAGTTCTGGAAGACAGAAATAGACATCAGTCATGCCAGTTAGTATTTTACATGTATGCTTCACCTACTGCTGGCATTGACCATCTTTATCTGGGAAGGATAAATTTGTATGTGCTTTGCATCCTTGTGACCAATCAAAAGAGACAGAGGCATAATTTGTTAGAACACAGAGCTTTTCTTAGTACTTAAGTGAATTAGAATTCAAGTGGTTGAGAGGATCTACAAAGAATAAAGAATAAAGATTTCCCATACCTTGGATCAATCATTCATCAGAATGGGGATTGCAGTCAAGAAATCAGAAGAAGACTACGATTGGGAAGGGTAGCTATGAAAGTATTAGCTAAGTTCTTAAGTGCAAATATATTAAACTGAATACCAAAGCAAGGATCATCTAAGCCAGCGTATTTCCCAGCACTATGTATGGGTATGAGAGCCAGGCAGTGAAGAAAGCTGACAGAAAGAAAATCAACACATTTGAGATGTGGTGCTGGAGAAGAGTGCCAAGAATGCTGTGGATGTCCAAAAAGACCAACAAATGGGTCCTAGGACAGATTATGCCTGAAGTCTCCCAGAAAGCCAAGATGACTAAATTGAGGCTGCCATATTTTGCCCATATCATGAGAAAGCATGACTCACTAGGAAAGACAGCAACACTAGGAAAAGTAGAGGACAGTAGAAAGAGAGGAAGACCACATGCCAGATGGATAACTCAACTAAGAAGGCCATAGCCCAGAACCTGCAGAACCTAAGCAAAGTGCTTAAGGCACTTTGAAAGGGTCTCATTCATGGGATAGCCATGAGTAGAGAATGACTTGGGGGCAATTAACAACAACATGTGAAACATTCCTTTCCTACAAACATATTTTTGGTATCTAGAAATGGTTAATACACAAAAATATACTCAAGCTAAATCAAACACTTCATTTCTGATTGAAAACAGATGCATCAGTCAACTCCCATTTCACTTTTCTCAGTGGAGAAAAAGCAACATTTCTTTTTAAATTAAAAAAAAAACTCTTCTAACACCCTTAAGATTCACCACCATTTTCTGTCAGCCCAGTTGCACAACCTAGCAATGGCTAACTTCATTTTTATTGTCAGGGCTTGTACCAAATGACTGAAAATATTTTTTTCTAGATATTTCCCTGAGTATCCTTTCAGTGCAAAATCTACACCTTCATATTAAGGATGGACAAATCTGTCAGTTTTGCCTTTTCCCATATTAAAATTTTTGCAAATTTTGATGAACAGTATACAACCACAACTGATATAATTTTTTTACCCATCTCCAAGTAAGATAAAACCACAATGAAAAAATATCAGAGAAGAAGAGAAGGAACCTGGGAAGAAGAAGCTACTTATCTTAATCCCCCGGCCTTGTACTGCTTGAGTAACAGCCAATTAACCAATTTTTTGATTCTGATATGGGACATCAATGGTGTGCTAATTGACTTTTTACAGATGAAAAGAGGAATTATTTAATGCTATATATAAAAATTTCTTCTTTGGCCTCTTTCGTGACAAAGCAGGGTTAAATAATTTTTAAAGTGTTTTTTTTTTTTTTGGAATTACACACCTTCTGGAATTATTAATAAAGGAAACCAGACTCACTCCTGCACGTTTATTGCTCTCCCATGCTTATGAATTAATTGCTACAGCAGAGATATGGCCCATAAAGTCTTCTAGGAAAAAAGGGCCAGCTGCTTATTCTGTAACAACAGACACCAGATCTTAGAAAGGGCTCAGTTCCTATTTTGTGACTGACTCATTCATGTATTTTTGTACTATCCAAGTGGAGTGGGATACACACACACACACACACACACACACAAACACACATACTGTTCAGGAAGTTCTCAATCACTTCTGGTTTACAAAGAAGATGCGGCATACAACTTTTGGTGAAAGTCCATAGAAGCCCTAATTATCGCTTTAGTGTTCTTACAGTTCTCCTGAGTGGATTATTTGTATAACAAATTACGTTGTTGTTGTTATTGTTGTGTGCCTTCAAGTCAATTCTGACTTATGGTGATCCAAAGGAGAACCTATCATGGGGTTTTGTTGGAAAGATTTGTGTATTTCCCTTTGTTTTACCTTCCTCGGAGGCTGGTAAAAATGTGCTTCATGTACATTTCTTCTGACATAAAATAAAAATGGGTTCTATCACAGCATCTATCAGAAATGTTGAATCATGAATCATTCTAATTAAATGATAAGCTAGACTGTGTGTATCCTTAGGTTTTTTGCTTCTTTTTTTCATACTATCAAAACATGTTATTTATTCTGAATTATGTATCCTTCCCATGTTATTAAGTACCAACTTTTTGATACTCTAGTGGTTCATCTTTCTTGCTAATTCTGTAATCTGCCACATGGAACTCACTTCCTCTTGAGGCTTCACTTTCTCTTGAACTCACTTTCCCCTGAGCCTTCATCTCTTCTTCTGTCTCGCTTCTCACTTTACTTATTAATTTAACTGTGGAAGAGCATATTAATGTACAGCAATGTAATTTTGAGCTCTTAGGTTATATTTAGATTAAAGAATCAGACTCCCTTGTCATGGGATGTATACTGCAGTGTCCAAATCTGAGTTTTCCAAAGAGTGCATATATAACATTCTGTTTTCTGTAATATGAAATAAATATCAAGAAACTGAATGCATGTTAGATGGATACAAGTGTCTCTTTCTCTGTGTTTTGACAATGGATATGATATATTTTTAAAAGCTTTCTTTCTTTCATTTCCAGGATACTGGACTTGAGAAATAGCCCGTTTAAAGAAAATCCAAATACAGACATGGAAATATCTTTTCTCTCAAATGATGAAAGCCTCCCAATTTATATGCTGTTTGCATGGTTCCTACCCAGTAACCTAGAAAAATAAATAGCATCCTAAAGCACTCACAGAGAACAGCAAAAGGCCATTAACTGTAAGAAACCCTAACAACTGCCATGAGAGACATTCTGATATCCATTACCTTCCTCTCATCCAGTGCACTTCTTGTTTGTTGTAATTAGGTGCACTTTAGATTTATGCAAGAGCGCTTTCCAAGACAAGAGCACATTCTTAATTTTGTGCAGTTGGGTACAGCCAATATATATGAACTACCAAATTAGGAAAGAGTTTCTCAACACTGGCAGATATTTTACGATTGAACAGTTCCTTTAATAGTAAAGCAGCCATCTGGTTTGCCAGAATATCTACAGCCAGTGTGGTTCCAACTGAATATTTCTACTTGATGGCAACTGAAAACCTTTGAGCAGAATTTGCTGGAAAGTGTTACTGCTTAAACTCCACTGACAGGAAGGAAAGGGAACACAAGAAATATAGGGTTTGTGGGGAAGAACTTCCCATGTGTCCTTTCTAGACTGTGGCTGTAACACAGCGTGTCATTTTTAAACTGGATGTTTTGTGCACAGTTTATTCAGAGGGGGTCTGCCCTTGCCTTCCTCTGATGGAGAGAGAGTGTGATTTACCCAAGATCTTCCAGTGGCAGAATGGGATTTGAACCCTGGTCTTCCAGTGTCCTAGTCCAACACTCAAACCACTGCACCATGGTATCCTAGTCCAACACTCAAACCACTGCAACCCCCCCCCCCACATACATTCTCAGAGATAGTATATTTATATATTTGTATACATTTAATTCATTTGAATTGTCCTATGCTATCTCAAGTAGATCTCTCTCCCTCTCTCTCTTTCTCTCCATCTCTATAACTATCTTTATATCTCTTGTTGTTTGTTGTTAGCTGCCTTTGACCACAACCTGGATTTGTGGAGACCCTGTGGATGAGATGTCTCCAACACCCCTATTCTCTACTACTCTGCTCAGGTCCTGCAGGTTCAGGCCTGTGACCTCTCTGACAGTCTAGTCATGTGGTATGCCATCATCTATCTATCAATCTATCGATCTATTGATCTATTGTTGTTAGTGTTGTTGTTGTTGTGTGCCTTCAAGTCATTTCCGAATTATGACAACTCTAAGGTGAACCTATCATGGAGTTTTCTTGGCAAGTTTCATCAGAGGGGGTTTGCCATTGCCTTCTCTCTCTCTCTCGATTTATATTACTGAGGTTTTACCATTTCTATTAATTCTATTAATTAACTAACAGCTACTGTTAGTCTCAACCAAAGTAGACACATTGAATCAATGGAAGTTATGTAAGTGTTCACTTAGCAAATTTCTTTTCATTCAGTAGTTTTATTCTAGTTGGGACTAGCAATAAGTGTTAGGCTTAAGGCTGCATTCGTAGCAAGTTATGAGGAATAAGACTCACAAAACACAATGCAACTTATTTCCAAGTAGATATATCTGAGACAGCAGTCTTAGTCATATGTGATTAAATTAAAACAATTGCTACAATTATACTTGTTCTTCAAGGTATTTTACTGGCACACTGTTTTAATTCGACATGTTGCTATGACATCTGGATGGTAATATTCCAAAACAGAAAACCCAGTGTGCTATAATTAATTCATTGTTGGTCTTAGGCTGCTGCCACATTGCAGACTTAATGCAGTTTGACACTACTTTAATTGTCATGGCTATGTCCTATGAAATTCTGGGATTTGTAGTTTATTATGGCACCAGACCTGACAAAGAAGGCTAAATATCTAACAAAACTACAAACCCCAGAGCACCATAACATTGATGCCTTCTAAGAAGCAGAGCCCTCCCTCCAGTCCATCTGGTGCCATCCAGCCATGGAGGGAGAGATGCAGGCCCAGCTCCATCAGGCCTGGCCAAGATTAAGAAGCTGAGCCCTCCCTCCAGTCCATCTGCCTTGGTCCAAGCCTCAGAGGGAGAGAAGAACTGCTGGACCTGATCCCCTTCCCCACCACCATTCCCATCTCCTTTTGTGTCATGTGTTTTTAGATTGTAAGCCTGAGGGCAGGGAGCCGTCTAATTAAAAATAATTAATAATTGTAAGCAGCTCTGAGAGCCTTTAGGGCTGAAGGGTGGGGTATAAATACCGTAAACAAATAAAATAAATAAATAGAGTCATGACAGATAAAGTGGTGACAAATTCCATTAATTCTGCAGTGTAGATACAGTCTGAATTTGGTTTGGGTTCTTTGCTCAGTACTACTTTAGAGCTCTGATGTGGTGCCCTAAGATATAGGAGTGTAAAGTAACTGTGGAAGATGAGATAAAATGTGTTCCAATCAGCAGGTCAGGCAGCACATAAATAAAACATACTTTGTGTGGGCCTTTCCTCTTGTGAATTGTTTGATCGTCTCTCACTTAAGGCATGAATATGTCTTAATCTAGCCTACTGCAAATTTTCTTTGCAAGGTCCAGATAATCTAAATGTAAGATCTCATACACCAGTTTCCAAATAAGAAACAGAACACTGTGATGTATATTCTGTTATGAATGGTAATAATAACAAGTTGTCTACAAAAGCCTCATTTTCATACAGACATATAATATACACGAGGGATAGTTCATAATAGATGAGGGGTTTTTTTTTAAATGGCTCTAGTCCAAAAACTCCCACACATAGCAGCATGGGTTCACTGTCTAGCAGACAGCTGAGCAATTAATCAAAGGATCAATAGATGGATGACCCTTAGGCTCCCTTCTAGTTCTATGATGCCATGAAGCTGATAGAACTAGCTCTCAGTGAGGTATTGCTATGGGACTCACATGCAGAAATCTGATGCAGATCCTGGATGCTGAGAATCAGCTGTTGGAACTCAATTTGCTATACATTTTTCTAGGTGATAAACATTCAATAAGGTATTCATGTTCACAAGGTGGTTTCCACACATAAATCATCCTCACTGGATCAAGACTTATGTCCCTGTCCTGCCTATCTCACTGAAACATCAAGTTTTGTAACAGACATGCTGTTGAAGAATTTCTTGTGCAAACATACTGCTCATCATATAATCCTGTCTTCTCTTCAGTATATGGATTTGTGTTGTTGGTATGCACCATCAAGATAGCTTCCACTTGTGGTGAACCTATGAATGACAGGCTTCCAAGAAACCTAGTTATAAATAATCCTGAACACAGTTTGAAATTCAGGGGCAGGATTTTTTTTAATTGAGGAAGCCCATTTATGGAGCCCCCATCATGTGCTAAGGTTGCCTTGGGGTGGGGCTTACACACGACCCACAACCCTAGCACGCGTCGGGGTGCCGTCGCTACATAGCACCATTTAAACAGTGTACGTAGCAATGCCGTCGCAGCTGCAGAGTGTCCATAAGATGCTGTGCAGTTGCGACAGTGCAAAGGCGCCCTATAGCGCCTTTTATGTTTTGTGCGTTGCAACTGCGACACAAAGAAGGAGCAGGGTTTCCCTGCTCCTTTTTAACTGTGCACCTTCACCACAACATCTAGCTGCTACAGCGAAGGTCTGCAGTAATAAAAGGTGGCTCCAGACCGCCCTTTTTGGGTCGTCTGTACAGCCCCTATAATTCTTCTTTTTCACTTCAACTTTGTCAATGACAAAGGACTGACAAAGGATTCTTTTAAAATCCACACATACACTTATCCAGTCTCTCTGTAAGCAAGGGGTACTTATAGCAAGATCATCAGAGTCCTTCATAGTTGAAAGGTGTGCAACAAGTCAACACAACATCTCACTAACTGGCGAATTCGTCTCAAAATTTCTTTATATGTACACTGAAGTAAACAAACAAACCAGGAAGACATAACCAGAGTGTGATTAATGTTAAGCAAATCAATAGATTCAGCTTTTGGTCTGCTTGAAATGCATAACTGAGATAGCCTTCTACCACTTGAAGCCAAATTCTTTCATCCAAAAGTGAACCATAGCGCATCATCTTATTCTCCAACTGTCCCGATTTGAGAGGGATAGTCTTAGTTAATCATCTGTTGCTACACTTTTCCAGCTACATTTTAAGGGGCTACACAGACAGGCAAAATGAGGTGCTTTCAGGCTGGGTTGAAGGTGTGGCATTTAGATGACACATGCCTTGAAGCAAGCAGGAAAGTGCCCTCTAGGTGCCTTATGGTGTTTCAAAAAGAAGCAGCTTTTTCTGCTTCTTCCTGGCTTGAAGCCAGGTCATGTGGTCATGACAGCTTGGGAGCTGGTGGTGTGGTTGGTAGGTTTTCAATGTGGCTTTTAAAAAGGCAGCTTCAATTCACCTTTTCCTGCCCATCTGTTTCACCCCAAAGAATCCCAGTTTCTTTCTCTGGCTCTCACTTCCACCTTTGTCTTCAGCTTACTTCAGTTGCTCCAGACGGAGTTCAAAGTGCAGATGTTGTGTGTCCCTCATTAACTCAGTGGCAGAACAAGAAAGAAGGGGGCAAAATCTTGCTGTTCCCTGTTTGCTCAGGCAAAAGCAAACAGCTGCAGCTGCTCCCAGCTTGTGTGCTTCTCCTCATTTATAACTTTCTCAACTACACTCTGCTTTTGCTTGCCCACACACATCTTGGTTTTTCTCTGTAAAATTTTGGAGGGTATGCATCATAGCTGAGAGAAATACAACAATTGGAGACTTTAAAAAAAAGAAATTAAAGAGAGGAAAAGGTATCATCTGCATCTTGTGAAGTTTGCAAATTATTTTTTCAATATTCCTACACAGAAAGAAAATGAGTCCATTGGGATGTCATGACTATATGGCATTAAGGACAATTCCAACAGTTAAGGACAAGTCAGCAAGCTAGGGCATACTGACTACTGGTCACTTTCACTTGCAGTTCATAGCCAAATGGATCACAGTAAAGTAAACTTTGATCCATGGTTGTTTGTTGCATTGTGAGCCTGGCAAGACCTTTTTCTCTGGCTTCTCATTTTTCTGTCAAGCCATTGCTTTATTTTAGGTTATTTCTCAGTAGATAGAAAAGCCAGAGAGTTGTCTTCTGTGGATTTCATGTATCAAGATAAACATGAAAAATGCAGTCCTTATTTATCTACTCATCTGGGAAGCAGGAGCAAACAGGCAGCATGCTGCAGCATGTTACAGCATGTTGTCCATACATGATAACTGTTCCAGTTTGGCAGGGACAGTCTGGATTAATTTTTTGTCATGCTACTTTTCTGCTGCTTTTTAAAGGTCCCAGTTGTTCTCAGCTTACTTCAGTTTCTACAAAATGAACTGAAGACATAAAAGTAATTTGTACCCAATTAAGTCAGGAGAGGAGGAAGAGGCAGAATTTTGTCCTTCCCAGTAGGCTCAGGCAATAGCAACCTGTTGCTGCCTGTCCTAGGTTATACGCTCTTGCTAATTAATATATTTTGTCAGGATGGCAGTATCCAGGGAAAATGTCCCAGATGTAACAATATGGGATAAAGATGAGAGGTTACTCTGGTTCAAGCAGAAGCCATAATAAGTTAGCATTTGAGGACTGCTTATCATAGGAAGCTGATGACACACAGGCAGGGCATGAAGTCATCAGGTGGCAAAATTGCAAAGTCAAGACACATGGGGGGGGGCAGGAAATAAGTGTTACACACCAGTAAAGGGTTGGGCTAGAAGCTCCAGCACTTGACACGTATATAAATGAGGAGCTTCAATACCCAGGGTTGGTGATGTGGTGTATATAATATTGGCGAAGCATTCTGTTGGTGAGAGTAAGGTTTTGTAAACAGTGGAACTACGATTAAAAGCCTCCTTGAGAGAACTCAGCATGATGTCATGTCTCCAGCTTCTGTGTGTGGGAGAAAGAGGTCTCCAGCCTGCACTGAACTTCAGTGACTCCTGTGGCGTATATTCCAGGCACACAAAACTTCAGTAGTGTGCACTTCGAGTTGCACAAGCAGGCCAATAACTTTTGTTATTTTTACTACACTCTGATGTTGCTTGGCCAACATATCCTGCTTTTCATCTGTGAACTATTGGAGGTCATGTGGGTAAAGGTCCCAGGTTTGAATTTCCATGCTTGGTGCATGCATTGAATTTCCATGCTTGGTACATGTTTGGTACATGCATGAAATCAGGATGTTAGAAATGATCCCACTAAAATTTGATGGGTGATAATGAGCATCACAGCTATATGAGGTTAAATTTCAAACACAGCTTAAACTACATAACTGGAAAAATGCACCAGTGCAGACAAACCAGTATCAACTCCCTCATTACATCCACTGGTATGGCAACAATGTTTTGCTACATAGAATTTAACAATCATGCTACTTTAGGAGGTAAATACCTAAAGAAATAGTGTTGTTTTAAATATCAAAAAATCTAACTATTTCAAAAAGGGTACGCTAAAATAAACAAATGATTTGGATGTAAGACAATGCACAGAAAACAAAGCAAGGGTTTTTAGTACTTAATAGTGGCCTAAATACTGGCATATATATAATTTCCCATACAACACATTGCTTTTTAAATTCTTTACTTGTTATTTCAAAGCAGTATGCCATCTAATTCGTAGGCTGTAATTTAAGAGCTGAGAAATAAAAATTCATTTTAAAATATTTAAACTCTTCTCATGGGATTAACTGGAGGTTTTAAATTATTTTGATATGTTAAGTGCAATCCAGAATGGAATATTTTCTCACTGGCACCACTGTATTGTACCCATAAGAATAGATAGTGATGACTATCATTTCTTGAGGATTTCATGTGGTTGCAAGAAAATATTAAAAGAAGCCCAAGACAATATCAGAAGCTACATTTCTTTTATTATTCTAAATTTCTTCAGGTTGAACTCTAAAAAACAATTTAAACATATAAGGCATATGACTATTTATGATTATATATCAATCTCTCCCTAAGAAAGCAGTATGTTTCCCTGCTTTTCTGGCTCTAGAGTGGGGAGGGAAAGAAGACAATATATTTTGGCCATGAATAATCATGTTTGGTAGAAGGCAGTAAGACCACATTACACATGGATAAACTCAATAAAGGAAACCACAGCCCCAATTTGGAAGACCTTCATAGGGGTGTTGATAACAGGAAGACTTGGAGGTCTCCCATTCATAGGGCCGCCATAAGCTGAAGTCATCTTGAGAGCAATTAACAACAGCGTCAACAAGTATTGTGGTGAACACATTTGTATTCTAGCATCACCACTGCTTTCCTGTACTAGGTGGTTGTTATGGTGTCTTCAAGTCAGCTCCACTTATGGTGACACTATTTCTGGTTTTTCTTAGCAAGATTTATTCAGAGGACATTTGCCACTTCCTTCCTCTAAGGCTGAGAGGGTGTAACTTGCCCAATGTTGGTTAGTAGGTTTCTAGAGCTGAGATGGATTCAAGTCCTGGTCTCTCAGAGTCTTAGTCCAACACATATACCACTACATCATCCTGGCTTTCTTATAGTAGGAACAGGGTCCTTAAATGGGCTCATTACCTATAGTCTGCTGTGATTGCTACAGATTTTCCAAGTGGCTACCTACTGTTGCCATCAGAACATTTTCACAAAGTTTTTGGATCTCTGGAGAATCAAATAAAGTGAAAGTCAGGGTCTTCAGAAGTGCAGTACAACAAGAATTTATAATCTGGGTCAGTGTTCAAAGGTTGGGATGACCTGGTAATTTTTTTAATATTAGCATTTCATTTAGTTCACAGTTGATTTAAGCTTCTTACTAAAGTTTTCAGTATTACCAAATTCTGAGCAGTTTAGATGTAATAAAATACAGAAAATAATATAACTTTTCAGGTAGAGAATAGGAATCCTTTATGCTTGGCGCATCAGGAATTTTGCACTTAAAAGTAAGGGTGGCTGGCTTTGAACCATCCAGAATTGTCAGACTGCAATTTTCATCAGCATAGCCAGCATGGGCAATAGTGAGGAACGATGGAAGCATCTATTGAATAATACCTGGAGGTCATAAATTGCTCATCTCTAATATAATGAGCACATGAGTATGGGGGTTTGGTGAAAGGATTAGCAATTTTATTAAACATAGCCTTCCTTTCCCATTTGTAGCTTTTTTTTAAAAAAAAACAAAACCTCAAAGCGGAGATTCTTTTGGTTTTCTTACATGTCTAAAAATGATCTTCCCTTTGTTACTACTGAGTTTATTCACCATCAATAAGAATGTACTGAGGTCTAGAATCATTGGGTAGCCTACGGAGAGAGAAGATTCACAATCCAATCCAATCACTTGGAGCTATCATAGTGAATTTTCCTGATGAATCAGTACAATAAATTTGCTTTGTACTTTATAAATGATCTTAGAAATAATTTTCATAGGCTTTATAGTAATATAAAAGAAGAAAAAGGTTGAAACCATATTAATTGAATCTGTGGAACTGGAATAGTAGTAGAACTACATGGGTAGCATTCCTGTGAAAATTCATTTGGTGATTTAAATAACACAGGCTTTAAACCATTTCACATAGAACAATCTCAGAGAAATTATTAGTTTGCTTTTAGAGTAGGCAATGTAATTGAGTGGAAAAACTCAATAAATGTATGGTTTGACAATGGCAACTGAAGAAGGGGTCACACGTTTACTGTATGTATGACTTCTCGTTGTCTTAACTCAGGTCTTGACTTACAGGGAGGATTCCCAATGTACTAGGGACAAGGAATGATATAGTTAAATGATGTGAAGAAATGTCATGGTTTACATAAACAAAACCAAGACAGAGCTGCATTTTAAATGAAATTTCACACAAAGCTAATAAGTCCAAATGTTTCCTTAGGCAATAATTGCATTTGCTGACAGGGCAGATTGTGAAAACATAATTCTCATTTTACAAGGTCCTTTTCAGGATTCCAAATGTTGTAGCCATGATAAAATGATATAATCTAACTGCAGATGATCTTAAAAACACAGCATCAGTGCATCCATGCCAGCAATTCCTGTTAACTTTGTGCCACATTTATTTTTGTGGCCTTCTGACTATTACTATTGTACATTCCTACATATCTCACAATCTTGAATAATAAATGTGATGTAAAGAATTGGTATTGTTACTGGAGTGACCTCTTTTGATCACAGATTTTTCCATAAGAAGCACTAGGTATAGTGCACAGAACTGGAAAACATTAATTTTGGATTAACCTCCCATAATTTTTCAGCCAACATCAAACATGGGAATACTGAGAATTGCAATAAAAAGTAACTTCTCCAAGCTCTGAGTTTGGTCAGGTCAATGTTTTTTCTTCATATAAAACAAGTTGAACTGTGTCAATATGACATCGTGGGGGGGGGAAACATTTGTGTGGTAAGGAGACAATAACCCAATTCACATGGCAAGTCACAGCATGTGAAGTGCTTACCACATGGTGGAACCATCATGAGAATCAGTTAATTTCATGTGAAAGCCATACAATATTCTCAAGCAGATTTGTGCACCAAAAGCATGATGCTTATGCTGCAATTAAACAAAGAGGAAGGACAGGAATAAACTACTTACAAGAGCTAAAAACAAAAATGGAAAAGTAAAAGTAAAAAACTAAGGCAACATGTTTGTTTTCAGTTTTAGAAAGTGGCTAGTTCCATTAAACAGATATTTGCATAATCATGTAAGGTTTTATAGAAATCCAACAATAACAGAATGACTTTTTTTTAAAGAGCCTTCTTAGATTTATGCTCTCAAATGATTTGGACTTGGTTTCAAAAATGTTATAGAATACAAATAAAAGATGGCACAACAGCAAGATACAACTGTGTTCCATTATATACAACTCTCCAGGATGTCTGCAAAATAATAATACAGGAACCTTCTCTCAAAAGCTAGAGGTTATTTAACAAAAGCTAGAGGTTATTTAACTATCTGGAAACCATTTCTCCATTTTGCAGATTTAGGAGTGCTGTTACTTCCCAGCAGCTGAATCCATGCAGAGTTACTGAGAACAGAGGTGCCCATTAAGGAGATGCACACTGTGGTCCCTGGGATAGTTTATAATAAGCTATTCCAAAGCCACTGTGTTAAATCCTGTTCTTGTGGTCCAGCTGATATCAAAATACTATAAAGTTATAAATGAACTGAGATTTTCATCCAGTAGGACATTTTTTCCAATATCATCTACAGAGTGTTAGAGAATTCTAAGGTGCTCTTCTACCCCCCTCCATGATATGTCACTGCAGTGGTGCATTATTTGTCATACCGAGCTCTGCACTAAGTGCCACTGTAAACCAAAATGAGATGAGATTTAATTCATGAACACCTGCCACAAGTAATGGTTGCTCTTTCTGGGTTTCTCTATGGCTTGATTTGCCATTATTATTATTATTATTATTATTATTATTATTATTTCTTATGCTGTAAGTTTACATAGTGCTGTACATACAATCTTATAGTTAGACAGATCACTGCCCACAGGCCTACAGTCTAAAAGACAACACAAAAGGAAAAGGGGAAGGTGGTGGGACGGGGATGAGGTGTAGTGGTTCTTCTCTTCCTCCAGGGCCTGGACCAAGGCAGATGGACTGGTGGGAGGGCTTGGGTTCTTAAAACATAGTTAAGAGGAGGCATCCTGGGGAAGATGGCACAATCCTGGGAACGCTTCCCTAAACAATATACTCTTTAACTTACTTTTGAACCTGGATAGAGAAGTGATGAAGCATGCATGTGGGGGAAGAAGGTTCCAGGAGTGAGGGGCAGCAAGTGAGAAGTGGAAATCCTCGGCTGGGACAGGAGACCTTGACTACCAGAGCGGAGGGAATGAGAAGGAGTGTGAGGAGAAAGAAGGTCAGACAAGTAAGGAGGGGCCAGTCCATGGAGGGCTTTGAAAGTCAATAACAAAAGCTTGTACTGGATGTGGAAGGGGAAGGGGAGCCAGTGAAGGGAGGATAAAAGAGGAGAAACATGGTCAAAGCGGCGAGCAGATGTGATAATACGTGCAGCTGAGTTCTGGACAGAGATTAAAGGATGGAGGTGAGAGAGAGGAAGCCCTGTTAGAAGAAGATTGCAGTAATCTAGTTGCAAGACCACCAGGGCATGGACCAGAGTCTTGGCAGTGGAGACTGAGAGGAATGGACGGATTTTAGCAATGTTGTAAAGAGAGAATCTACAGGTCTTGGCGGTGGCCTGAATCTGGGGGATAAATGACAGAGAGGAATCAGAGATGAAACCAAGACTGCCGGCTTGCTGAACCAGATGAACATAAGTGCCGTCAACAGAAACAGAAAAGGAGTATTGAAGGGTGGGCTTAGGTGGGAAGATGAGAAACTATGTCTTAGACATATTGAGCTTCAAGCGCCGATGTCGCAGTCAGGCAAGAGGAGACTTGCTGTTCAAGCCCTGGCGAAAGGTCAGGGGTGGAGAGATATAGCTGAGTGTCATCGGCATACAGATGATAGGAGAAACCAAAAGAACAGAGGAGGAAGTCTGACCACCTGTGACCATGGCAAAAGATCAGTCTGACAAGTAAGATTTAAACCAGTTGAGGACATAATCAGAGAACCCGAGGTCAGAAAGTAAGTCAAGCAAGAGACAGTGATCCACGGCGTCAAAGGCTGCAGATAAATCTAGAAGAATGAGAATAGAGGCCATTCGCCTTGGCCTGCAAGAGATCATTTGAGATCTTGGTGAGGGCCATCTCTGTAGAGTGCCGTGGGCAGAAACCAAACTGAGAAGGGTCCAGGATGGAGTTGGCTTTGAGAAACTCAAAACAGCGAGAATAAACTACCCATTCTAGAACCTTAGAGAGGAACAGCAGAAGAGAGATTGGACGATAGCTAGACAAAGAAGAGGGGGCGAGAGAGGGTTTCTTCAGAATTGGGGAAACGAGAGCATGTTCAAAGTCAGAAGGGAAGGAACCTGAAAAGAGAGAGAGATTAAAGAAATGGAGGAGCGAGGGCAGAAAAGAAGGGGTTATAGAGATTAGAAGATGGGAGGGGATAGAATCAAGAGAACAAGTTGTAGGTTTGGAAGAATTTAGCATCCAGAGAAACAGGTGGAAACACAGAGTTTATTAGTAGAAGGTACCAGGAGATTGGTGGTAGGAGGCAAATCAGGAGGAAGAATTTCAGATTGAATAGTGGTGACGTTTGTGAGGAAGTAGTTGGCGAAGTCAGTTGCGGAAAAGGATGAGAACACAGGGGGAGAGGAAGGTTTTAGCAGTGAATTGAAGCAGGAGAACAAGCACTGTGGGCGCCTCTCATTGGCGCAGATCAAGGATGAATAGTAATTCTGTTTTGCCATAGACAAGGCGCGTGAGAAGGATAACTTTGCCACAGTGTCAATCTTTTCAAGTGTTCCATAATAATTTTATTAGTTCTGTTATGACTGGAATGATTATTTTGGCAAGGCAGAGATTACCATTATTTAAGGGCAGGATATATAACAACCACCATTGTGCCCACACCTTCAAAAGATTCTTTCTGACCATTTTCCCAAGTCATTTCTTGCAGCCATTGTTTATTGAGACATGATGCTTAAACTCCCTGGCACATTTGAGGGTCTGTGGAGACAAAAGAGAATTGCTCCTCATTCCTTTACTGTAACTGGCTTCAGCGCATATTAGTTTTTATCACATATATCCTAAGAGGATAATTTTCTATTCTATTCTTGGCAAATACCCAGGAAATAACATGGAGCTACCTTCTTCCATGAGAAGTAATTACGTCAATATGAATTCTGTAATATAATAATGAAATATTCATAAATATCAAAAACTGCTTAGCAGCAGTATTCTGGAGCCAAATGCCAGCAGCTTCCACAGTCAGAATTTTTGCTTAGTCTTGGCATCTTGGACCTTCAAAAGCCTCTTGCTTTGTTAGGTAGGCAGGTTGTAAGCCAACACTGAAGAAAAAACATGGCTGCTGCATGTAGACAGTGATTTTTAAGCTTTAGACTGCCAAGTGTTTAGAACTTCAGTTCCTGGAAGCCCAGGTTGGTCAACAATCAGGAATTCTGGGAGCTGTAATCCAGAACATCCAGATGACCAAAGTTTGAGAATCACTAATGTAGACCTAAAGCCAAAGCCATGGACAGAATACCTGTCCTATTAATAGGCAACACAGACATATTTCTTGGTGTAAAGAGAGAAGGTGGAACTTGGGAAGAAATGGGCTCGCAACGGGAAGAAGTGGGTAGTGGATGAGAGATAGTATTTAAAGAGTTGAAATTTGTAGGCAAGTAATTCTCTCACAAAAAGTCGCATATTGGCTGGAAAAGAGAAGAAGGAAAACCAGCGAACCTTCCACACAACACAATTATATCGCTATGATTTCAATTAAATGCCATGGCTGTGCCCTATGGAATCCTGAATTTTGTAGTATGGTGAGACACTACATTTCTATGGTTGAAAATTCTAAATAACCTTCCCTAGACAGAAAATCCTAGAATTCCACAGGATATTGTTATCGCAATTGAACTGGAAATATAGTGCTATAATTGTGTTGTAACTGTGTGCAGTAACTACAGGACCATTTCACTAATCTCCCATACAAGCAAAGTCATGCTCAAAATTCTTCAGCAAAGACTCCTTACCATATATGGAATGAGAAATCCTAGGGGTACAAGCTGGTTTCAAGAAAGGAAGAGGCACTAGGAACTAGATAGTAAACAGTACATGGATAATGAAGCGCATAAACGATTTCCAAAAGAAAATCCTTATGTGCTTTATTGACTACAGCAGAACCTTTGGCTGCATAGATCATGAAAAGCTATGGAATGCTTTCAAAGAAATATGCACACCATTCCATTTGATTGCACTCATGTGTAACCTATACTCAGTTCAAGAGGCTGCATTAGAACTTAGTATGTAGAAACAGAATGGTTTCCAGTTGGCAAAAGGGCCAGGCAAGGCTGCATACTATCATCCTATCTATTCAACCTTTATGCAGAAAACATCATATGTGGAGCAGGCAAGAGGAGTGAAGTTCAAAGGAAGGAACATTGGCAACCGCAGATATTCAGATGACATCATACTACTAGCAGATTTGTTGTAGCTGTGTTGTCGTCGTTTTGCCTTATGGTTTGTTAACTGTAATAAAGGCTTCGATTGACTGATTGATTGATTGACTACTAGCAATCAAAGATCTGGAGCAATAACTGCAGAGGTTCAAGGAGGAAAGTGCTAAGGTAGGCTTGATGTTGATCATTAAGAAATTTAAACCAAAGACCATGGAAGATCTACAAGAATTCATCCTAGATAATGAGAAAACTGAAATAGTAAAGGAATTCCCATACATTGAGAAGAACAGAAATCAGAAGATTAGGAATGGGAAGGGCAACCATGGAACAAGATCCTAAAGAGTTAAGATATCATTCTGAACAATATTGGAAGAGCTGTTCCTCTCTGCCATCTGACACCATCCAGCTTCAGAGGGAGAGAAAGGCCAGCCAGCTCCATCAGGCCTGGCCTAAAATAAGAAGAGTCATCTCTCCAGTCCATCTGCCACAGTCCAACCTCAGAGGGAGAGAAGAACCACTGGACTTACTCCCCTTTCCACTTCCATTTTCCTCTCCTTTTGTGTCATGTCTTGTTTAGACTGTAAGCCTGAGGGCAGGGAAATGCTAATGAACTATCTGTAAGGCACTCTGAGAGCCTTTCTGGCTGAAGAGTGGGGTATAAATACAATAAATAAGTATAAATAAATAAAATTAGGATGGTCCAAGCCATTGCCTTCCTTGTCATCATGTACAGATGTGAGAGGTGAAGAGTGAAGAAAGCCGACAGAAAGAAAATAAACTCATTTGAGATATGGTTCTGGAGAAGAGTGATGAAGATATCATGGATGGCCAAGGAGACAAACAAATGGATTCTAGTTTTTTGTGGGGTTTTCAGGCTATGTGGCCATATTCTAGAAGAGTTCCTTTCTGATGTTTCGCCAGCATCTGTGGCTGGCATTTTCAAAGATGCCATTTCTCTGAAGATGGCAGCCACAGATACTGGTGGAATATCAGAAAAGAACTCTTCTAGAACATGGCCACATAGCCCGAAAACCCCACAAAAAACTACGGATGCCAGCCATGAAAGCCTTCAACTCCAAAATGGATTCTAGAATAGATCAAACCCAAACTCTCCTTGGAACACAGGATGACTAAAATGAAGCTGTCGAACTTTGGCCACATCATGAGAAAGCATGAATATTTAAAAAGACAATAATGCTAGGAAAGGTAGAGGGCAGTAAAAAGAGAAGGAGACCACATGCCAGATGGATGGACTCAATTAGAGAAGCCATGGGCCTGAGCCTGCAGGACCTGAGCAGAGAAGTGGAGAACAGGGAGTCTTCAAGAGGTCCCATTTACAGGGTCGAGTTTAACTTGAGGACAGTTAACAACAACAAATTGTATGATGTGAAAGGGCCCAAGGTGCTACTTAACTCTTTTCCAGAGACCTCAGTGGGAGTCATAGGACAAGAATCTTTGCTACATGCCAAATACCACCACAGTTCCTTCCACTGTTGCTATGTAAGGCACATTTCCAGAGGGATGTACTGTGAATTTGGTGTTTCTTTTAGCATGCAACTGGAACTGCAGTGAGTGCATGTGAAGAAGGAAGGGACCAAAAGTTAAAAATGGATCAACAGTATGGTTGGTTTAGACTATTTTAATATTGTATATTTTAAATTTTTGTATTTGTAATTTTATATTTTTATGATTTTAATTGTACAATTTTAATTGTACAATTGGGTCTCACTTTGGGAGAAAGGCGAGATAAAAATAAAATAAAATAAAATAAAAGTTACATAGTTGAAAAAGCTAATATAGTTCTAGGCTTCTTTACCTCAAGTATATTGCACAAATCGAGGAAAGTAAAGGTAATACTATTCTGCTGTGGTCTTGGTATCTAAAGAATAATCACTTCCTCCACAAGAAAGAATGTCTCATTTTGACATGTTACAAGAGTTTTTGTTCCTTTTCAATTGTTTCCCATTATAGAATCTCAATATATTCCATTTGTGTGTCTTCTCCTTGAAAGAAGCACTATTCAGAAAAGCATCTCCTCTTTCTACAACAAGGATTAAACTCTGTAAGGAAGTTTTTAACTGTGTTAACATGAGAGTAAAGGCCATGCAGGAAAGAGGGCAGAAAGGTTACACTACATACTCTTCTTCAGATACAGATGATTTTACAGATTATTAAAAAAAAAAAAAGTTCTTAGGCAATGCTGCATATTACATAACAGATCACTGGCAGAACATTTCATCCAGTTTGATTACATTTTTCAAGATCATTTATATTACTCCATTTTGAACTGTAGAATAACCTTTTTTGTTTACCTACTAAAATCTAAGGAGTATTTCTGTCCTTGCCCCTGGCTGTTCTTGATCAAAGCACATTTTAAGCACACTTTCAATGGCTCTTCCACTACTTCCATCTACCACTTAGCTACTCGCTCAGCAGCAACTGCTACTTTTTTCCTGCTAAGAGGACACATAGCTGATTACAAGGCTGTCCTAAACCAATCACATCATATTATCCCATGGGAGCACGTTTTTCCACTTGTTGATCCATTTATGCCTTCAAGCATGAAGATTAATAGCCTTGGTTGGCATTAACTGCAATGCCTCCAAGGGACATCTTTGCTTCTATTCCATTTATTTTGCTTGACAATATCAAATTTCTTATTTGTCCCAGACAGCTCATTTGAGAGGAGCCATACTTTTGTGTGTGAAAGGTATTAATGTGCTTAGTAACCACATATTTCAAATTCCCCTGCCTTCTCTCCAGCTTGCTGTTCCAAAGAGGTGAAGGCACTTATGATGAATTCCCCGTTGCTACAATATGAGACTCAACGGAAGGAATCTTTACATTTTTAGAGACCACACAAGATTTCCTATCAAAAATAAGGAAAAACTACCTGATCTGAGAAGAGTTAGTACTGGACCTAAATACTTTAAAGGCACCATATCCCATCTGATCTAGGAAGTATAGCAGGCTCAGCTCTGCATCCCAGGTACTGTAGGCTATATTTCAGAGGAAGAAATTGACAGAACCACCTCAAAGTATTCCTTGCACACAAAATCCTATGAAATTCATGGGGTTGCGTAAGTTGACAGTTGACCTGAAGAAACAAATCCACACACAGTACTGAAGCTGAAATGTGGAGCAATGAATAGCATGAAACAAGGCAATGAAACTCTAACTAGACAATCTATGCATTCTCTAGGTAGCAGAACCTAGAAAGGTTCCTCCCAAACTTCCCCAACCAGCTAGCCATTGGCCACTCTGGTTGGAAAATTCTGCTGACTGTAGTTTACAATATAACATTTCCAAGCTCTAGTAAATATTCTGCCTTTTCTCTGTCCATCGTTAGAATTTTGCCATCTTCTCTGTTCAGTAGCCCTACCATTTCCTTATTCTTCCTTTTGCTGTAGTCTTTCCATTTAGTTTAGTCATAGATGTGCCTCCCTCTGAAAATGTTCTATTTCTTCTTTCCAACTTAATAACACAATATACTCCACTTCCTTGTTTGTAGAGCTGCATTAGATCTGATCCTTGTTTCCAGCCTGGTGAAATTCAGAATCAATTAGCAGTGAACAAGCATTTTCACATTTAACACCACTAAGGCCTGAAACAGACAGGCATGAAGCCCTTGTGGCGCGTCTAGGGATCGGGTGGGCACAGCATTTAGACCCTCCCAAACCCTAGCGTGTATGGACGGCACTATCTTGTTTCTGTGCCATCCATATGTGCGCACTGCAATTACGTCATGGCGCGTGCCGCATTTAGACATGTGGCGTGTGCCATGACGTAATTGCACTGCAAGAGGGCGCCTATGATGCCCTTCCTGCAGCACAAGAAGGAGCTCCGAAAAGGAGCTCCAAAATGGAGCTTCTTCTTGTGGTTTTTTTCCCTTGGTGCGACCTTTACACAGCTGCGCCAAGGAAGCTCAGGGGAAAGGGGCCATGGCGGTGGCCCCTTTCTCCCCTTGGGACCACCGGCTACTGCAGAGTGTCTGAGAAAGCAGCAGAATGGGGCCTCTGGGGCTGCTGGTGAGGCAGCTCTGGCCCCATCTCGCCTCTTAAAGGGGCGGCTGCAGACTGCCCCAAAAGAGTGGTCTGTAAAGCCCCTATAATTCCTATTACACTGAAACAATAAAGATGGCTTAATCCACAAGTGGTTCCAGAGAGGAATTGTTCAACTGACAAAGCCTGTCCAGTCCCAGAAATTCTTCCTGTTTATTAAACCACTGATATTTCATGATTTTTAAAGTGAATTGTTCTATCCTATTACATTCCAGGTGTTTAGCTATTTTGGTTGGTTGGTGGTGGTATGAGGACATTGCTCCAGCTAAGAATCCCCCCCCCCTCCATGAAATTTTCCTTGAGTTACCAATTTTTTAGCATTGGAAAGAGTGAGACACTGAAAATTATCCATCCCATGAACTCTTATATTTGCTGTGTACACATTCTCCTGGTACCTTTGCCTGTCCCATTTCTTTGGAAGTCCAAACTGTATTACTAGATACATTTCTATACACATTTCATCACCCCTTTATTCAAAATGGATAGTGTGCAAGGCCTTTATTTGGTTCAAAGATATGAATGATATATCTTTAGATATGATATGATATATATATATTGAGAGAGAGAGAGAGAGAGAGAGCAAGCACTAATATACTGGTAAATGGCTGTGTGATGGTATCCCATCAGCTTCTGGCATTATCTGGCATTGTGATCTGGCATTAAGGGGGAGGGAGAGAGACTCAGATTATTATTATTATTTTTTTGGTTATTCTTTTGGGATTTTGAGTTACTGTTGAATTTTCGTAAATGCACATCTCCATACTGCAACAACAGTTGCATCTACACTGCAGAATTAAGGCAGCTTGACACTGCTTTAACTGCCATGGCTCAATGCTATGGAATTCTGGGATTTGTAGTTTTGTGAGATTTTTAGCATTTTTTGTCAGAGAACTCTGTTGCCACAGCAATCTACAATTCCTAGCAATTCATACTGTTGAGCCATGGCAGATAAAGGTGTCAAACTGCATTATTTGCATTGTGGCAGCAGCCACCATCATGGATTATAATACATTCCTTCTTGGGCTTCTTGGGCTTCCATCACAGATGTGCCTCCCTTTTTACCATGATAAATCAACCGGCAGGCTGGAGACAGTTACAGAAGTAGCAAATAAATGAATAAATAAATGCACATTTATCATGACTGGGTGAAACTATACAACAAGCAGCTGAACCTCCTAGTGGTCATGTGCAAATGCATTGGTTGCTTAGGCATACCAGTCACACCACCAACCAACCCCAGTTTGAATTAGAAATAAAACAAAGATATATCAAAGCCAGGCTCAGTACACATTTTAGAATAATAACAGTACATTCAGCTAATGAATTGGCAGATTTCAGGTTGCAGTGGCATGATTAGCAAAAAACAGCACTGAAGGTGGCTATAGACTGTGGGAGTAAGCAGGCATGAAAAGGATAATAATAATAATAATAATAATAATAATAATAATAGTTTATTTATAGCCCGCTCCTCTAATAAATACTCGGAGCGGGGTACAGCAGAATAAAAAGATACAGAGTAAAAACAACAATCACATCCCACCCCAACCACCCCCTTTAAAACTGAATTAAATCTAGACAGTTTAAAATTAACATAGTTAAAATTGGTCGGCAGTTATTAAAACAAAGTGCATTTTCATGAACAATCCGTGTGCAAGGCCGCATTAAATCGATTCAAGTAAGTATTAAGTAAAAGAATCGCTAATAATTTCCAATGCTGTTTATATTTTCAGAGCAGGGAGCAAGGGTTTCACTTATTCTCTCCCTCAGGGAAAGGCCTGCCGGAAAAGATGCGTCTTTAAAGCCTTTTTGAAACTAGCCAGTGATGTAATTAGACGCATCTCGTCCGGCAGGCCGTTCCAGAGCTTAGGGGCAGTAGCTGAAAAGGCCCTCTGAGAGGTCTGGGACAGCCTGGTTTTCATCGGCTGCAGTAGGTTTCTCCCAGAGGACCGAAGTGTGCGGGGAGGTTCATACGGGAAGAGGCGGTCCTTAAGGTAGGATGGGCCTGAGCCATGCAGGGCTTTAAAGGTTAGTACCAATGTTTGCTGAATATTTTGAAACCACCAGAAGTTCTCCTTTTATAGTGAAAATATTTGACAGATATGCTTGTAGAATTTATTTAAAAATCTTTTTTCTCCATATTGGTTTCTGTGTGGTCCCTCTTGTACAACTTCAGCACAAATTGCTCATTGAGAAAAAGCGAAAATACCACGGTATTTTGCATTCTTTCTGTTTAAGAGGATATTATTCATGTATTTTTAGTTCTTTCTAAGGAGTTCATTCTTGTTGCATTGTTTCGAAGCATACATCCTTCAGGCTTAAGGAAATGAGGTGAACAACAGCTTATACACTCCCTCTGCTAATATAAATAGATGAAATGTGATTTTTTTTGTCACTGAAAAAAAAGTTTGGCTGACTCCAAAGAGAGGCCCTAGATGTACTACTATACTATTGAGGGATCTGTTTTGCAACAGATGTTCTTTTCTTTATGGTGCTGTTATTTTGGTATCTCACTGCCATGCAGAGGAGGAAGAATAAAACACTACACAAGGGCTTCTATTGTTACAACATTTACACTGATTGACTCACCAAAAGACATTTTTTAAAAAAGGCCTTTCCTATAATTTAATGAATTAGAAACACTTTACATTGGGAAGTCCCCATTAAAACAGTTACTATCCAGCACTAAAGAGGCTATATCATAAATGGCATTTTGAAAAAAACAAAATGAACTTTCCTATTGACATATTGTTGAAGACTGGGATAGTTGGAAGTATAATTTAGTTCCACTTTAATAACTGAATGTTACTTTTAAAAAAACAACCAATGTCTGGTGGTGAAAGTAGGAGTATGGCAGGGCTGTTTGGGGGAAGGCACTCACAGCTCATGCCAAAGGCTGTTGGTGTTTCCCAGTGACCTTTGGTAGCATGATTATTCTGGCTCTTCCTACTGTCCCCAAAACATTCATGTGTATTCCTAGACTGCAAGACTGAATGTATAGCAAATGTTTAGATAAATTGCCACCTGAAATGAGCTTGCAATAGCTGGGCAGAGTAAGGATCATGAAGTCTGGTCCCCAGCTGCCAATTGAGAGGTTAAATAGAGTGATGACAGTCAATTTGTGAGTAGAAGGCTCCATCTAAAGTGGCACCCAACTGACTATGGTAATAGATGTTTCAAGTTTCTGTGATTCATTCCCCCCTAGTTAATAGAAGTGATTTGGTCCTAAATTCATGCATGAAAAGTTTCCTAGTTTGGACCTTATTACAGGCAGACATCTAACTGATATGTATAAATCAATCTGCTTTACTCTTGACTACGCTCACTGTCATCGATTAAATATTTGTAACAATTAGGTTGTTCCAGTCTTCCTTACACACACTTCTGGAGGCCATCTCATTTTTATTTTCATTCATTTTCATTATCTTAAATTACTACAATAAAAGGCAAGTTATATGGACAGATTAAACTTGCATCAACTTAAATTTGTTGCAATAATTAGTTTCTTATGATGGTTCTCTTCTTTGCAGACCTTGGTAGGTTCAAGAGCATTTTCAGCCAGGTCAGAAGAAAATGTTGGTGCTGGAAGACAGTGCTGCTGACTAGAGCTGATATGTTGCTGATGCAAGATAGAAATAATACAAAAAGATGGAATCTATTGAAGTGAAGGCTAGGATGGGGGTAGAGGACATCTGAGATATATTGATAATACTGACATTTGAAAGATATTTCTGAGAGTGGTACAGTGTATTTAAAGAAGACTTTGGAACTGAATTTTCTGTCAAGAAAGATTTTTTTTTTTAAAAGTATTCATTCTGATGTCTCACTTGTTCTGTCTTATTTCATCCCAGTTTTTAAGGAAGAAGTGAGTGTTAGTGGGAATCAGCTCTATAGGAATCCCTGAAACTAGACCTAAGCAATGGGATTCCATTAGTTCAGACCAAGATAAGAACAGTGAAACTAGCTAGATCATCAAAGACTTTAGTCCAGGTTTGATGATCACTTTATCAGAAGGGGACTTTACAGCTCTGTTGTGAATGGCCAATATCACATTGCCCTTCCAATGAAGTGAGGTGGTGCACATTTTTGCTATGTTCCATCTCATCAGAAGAAGACAACAGGAAAGCTTTCTAATGTTCGGACATAGCCAAATCTGATTGGCTAGGGCTTGCTCTTCCTCCACCATGTTTACTCTGTGATCCCTGATTGGTCAGAATCATAGAGAGAATAGATTTGTGGTAGTAAATCATCCATATTTGTCTTGAGAAACTAAAAAGTGCATTCATCAGGCTGGACTGCAAACTTCAAGGGAAAGCCCAGTAGATTTTTCTAGGGAACCATATTATGCAGAACTCCCAAACTGACATCTTTTAAGTGACAGTGGTAAGTTGGTATTTCTTACAATATCAAGATTCCCAGGGATAAAGTAATTGAGTATAACCCCTTGAAAAAGCTCTTGAAACTAATACATAGATTTTGATACAATACCAGAATAGCATAAAACCCTGAAATAGAATGTTTTGATTGACTGAGGCAGGATCTAAATTATATTCTGAGGCTTCAAACATTCATGTTAGAGTGTTGTGTATTTATGTGGACACTTAATAATTATGCAAAAGAAATCCTATCACCTTTATTTATTAAAATATTTATTAAGATTTATATATATTTATTAAGATTAGTAACTGTATTTATGTTGTGTAATCTTCTAACAGGAGAAGCAACCAAAATCTGTTTAAGAATGTCAAAAATATGTATTTTGCAAACTATGATTAGCTTATGCTGATTTAATTGTAGAGTATTTACCTTTTTTTCAAAAGATAAAGCCCTGTGCACTGTGCTATATAAACACTACTATTACTACTACTACTACTACTAATAATAATAATAATAATTGAAAATAATTGTGCAAGAGGGCATGAAAGAGCCTGCTCAGAAGAAAAAATGCCACTGTTCCAATGCTTTGTAATCTGCATGACTTCTTTCCACATAGCTGTATTTAGAGCTGAGGTGTCAAACTAGATGTCATCTTCATGTACATAGCAACATCACGCAGGGAACTTTTACATCTTTTCCCTCAGATTGTTATGCACTACTGCAGGCTAATGAACAAATCTTTAATAATATTAATGCCAAAATGTAATTTTAGAAGCAAGGTGGGAGTGCTTTGTGGTGCATCCATTAGCATTTTCCTTGCTGCATGTTATTTAAGAAATTCACATTCACTCAGACAATGAGGGATATTTAAACTCATTAAAAGTGGGAAATTTCTCTAATTTCTTTTCAGTATAAATCTCCTTAAGTGTCTATGTCTTAACACTTTAGAAGACTAAAAAACCTTGTATTCTGATACTTTAATGGGAAAATGTTAGCATACTCACAATCTTACACTCCCAGTTATTACTGCACATTGTATGTTATCTTAAAAGAAAATTCTTTCACATTTGAGAAGTCATTTCAGAATGAGGGCTAAGGTAACATTTAAATTAAACAGTCACAATGACATGAATTGCAAGGATCTGGCCCTTCTTTCTGGTGGAATGTTTTGCATGACCAAGAGCCATTTGATAATCTTACTACCTCCAGCCATGCAATGTCTCGTGCAAATATTACCTTAGCCACATAAGAACTGCATGTGGAAAAAAGGGTTTGCATGTTACATTTATCGAAGACAAAACTGGGAGCTCAAGTTAGTAAAAGCCAGAAAAATTCAGCTATATTTTTAAGCCAGCAGTAGGAATGGTGTAGCTTTCCAGATATTTTTATACTGGAGCTCCCAGTCCTCTGTTCATCATAACCAATAGTGAAGAATGCTAGAAGTTGCAGTTGAACAATATCTGAAGGGCCTCCTCTTCCCCTCATTCATTTTTATCCCACTTTTCTCCCGATAATGGGACTCAAGGTGGCTAATACCATATTTAAAACAATACAATTTAAAAACATCACAAAACAATGAATAAAAATGTAAAAATAAGATTTAAAAACCAACTGAACAATTTTTGAAGTTAAAACACCATACATTTAAAATAATAAAGTGTTTTTAAAAGTCTATCAACCACCTTAGCCTCTCTGAATTTTTTTGTTACCATTCAATCATTGGGGTTGTCAGTTCTCAGGATTTTGCCTAAAGTCTCAAGGAACTGCTGTGCTTTTCAGTTTCTCCAGGAAGGGAAACCAATCCGTAGATGGCATAATAGATATATGGATAGGGTCCCATATAAGATTACCATCTGGGGTCATTCAGTAAAACTGAACAGTGAGGATTTTGTAAATGCTAGGAGTCTCTGAACCTGTAAAAAGACTATTCAGTTCTATTGAATTCATTGGAACTTACTTCCAAGAAAATATATTTGGATTTGCATTGACTGGTTACATTATACTCCTTATTCCTGGAAGCAAGTCATGAACATAATTGGATTCCTGAGTAAAAAACACATGAAATAAAAACTGCATTATAACGACTTTCTCTCACAGCACTGGACTATATCTATATGAAACAAACAAAGGCAAATGCAAGTAGTATGTGAAGCTAGCTTCTTTTTTCTAGCACAATGCAGGAGATTTTTAATTGATGATTTGATATTTAACAGGATGCAAAGAGTTTGCACATGGTTAGTCAATAGTTCACTACTTTACATAAATGCTTTACAAATGGTGACAGTAATTACAATTCCAGCAAATGGTTATTATCTGTCTCTTCTAAATTTTCCAGACTAAGTAGAAATTTCATGCATACTGAGTACATTTGCACTAGCTCAATTCATCCCACCCCCATGGCTTCATAAGGTAGGCATAATATTAATTCTAAATTGCTATTCAAATATTTTAGGCATCCATTTATCACTAGTTACATTTTAAAGAAAGTGAGTCTGCACTGTAAGCATATTCACTGTTTGCATAATCCTTTGGAGAAATTTATTCTACACAATTTTTATTTGCATTTTTTTTAAACAAACCTTCATTTGATGTAATCTGTGCATTGATGTTTTTCAACGTGCATATATATTTATCCATACATATTTTAATGTTCCATCTTTTCCAATAATTTTCTCCTAGTTTGCAGTATTTTTAAAACAATTTTGCAAAGTATGCTCTGATTTGCACTTTTATAAAAATCATGCCAGTCTTCTTGAGTACCAAGCCCAACCCAAAGCATTTTTTAAAAATAAAAACTGGCATGGTGAGCATGCTACCTGCCTTTAAAGAAATAATTGAGTTGTGAAGTTTTGAAAAGTGCCCAGAGTCTCTATGCACAAACTAAAAATAATCCTTTCATTCACAAATTAATTCAGATGACTCATCTTCAGAACCCAATGTAGGATCTCCCACAAGACGTATTTTAATTATGCATACAAGAACCACAGCTATGCCTTCAAGAGGGAGGGAGGGAGGGAGGGGGAGGAGAGAGATCCACCCAACATATTAACTTCCAGAGTTTACATGAATAAAAGCAGTCCATGAAATCCTTCTTAAGGGAAGACCAGAGGGTGTGTGGGTTTGTGTTACTGAGAAGTCATGAATTATGAGATGGAAGATGCTTGGATGTGAATACTATGTGAAAAATTGTACATTTCCTACCATTCCAAATTTATGTCAAGTGCCTGATACAGTACAGCACTGTTTTTGTATCCACTTCAGAAACAGAAATCAGATGGGGCCATTGTTCTGCTCTAGAGCGTTGTTTGAGCATACCACTTTCTCTCTGGCAATCCAAACAATGCACTTTTTGTTCTAATTTGTTGAGTTTCACTTTCGCAACATCACAGTATACTCAACATTGTAACATAATTTTTTCCCACTATATTTTTTCCCAGTCACAAAACATTCTGTTCTGGAGGGTGTGTGTGTGTGTCTGATATCATGTGTGGTGAGAAATTGTCCATGGGTGTCCCCTCCTTTAATGATTTTTCTTCCCCCATTACTCACATTCAGAATTATAATTTCTGGAAACATAACAAGAACACTCTATTCTCATCTGTCTTGATGGGATGACAACACGGTGGGATCATGATTTCACCCATGGTATCATGCAGGCCCCCAAATGATAGACAACTCATTGCATCTGTGAGCCCTACAAAATACAGATACAATACATATGGGATTTCATCACACCAGCTTATGGAGTCATTCTAATCACATTGTTGAAGCAAACAGGAAAATGCCAGTTTGAAAACAATCGTTATTACACTTCACAGTAATTGCACAATTATGCTGTTTTGGTGATCCATGGCCTCACATTCACTCTTCCACACCATCTCACCAATCCTGTCTTCTTCCCCATGTATGTCATATCCAAAGCATGTGTTCCTGCTTGGGACTAGTGAGGGGGAGATGAGGAGAATTATGCCCATTCATTCCACGTGGCTGCTGTAATATTGGAAGTGCAGGGCAAGGGACCTATTGCACCACCTATCCTATGGAAAATCAGTAATATTGGGAGCAATTGATAGGGTTTTCCCATTAATGAAAGGGTGCCATCCAGCAACTATTGAAATGCAAAGTGGCAACAGGAGAGGAATGACATAATGTGATAAGTAGCATAGAGCTATAACTGCCTCCCCCCTCAATATTAAAGTTAAATGCAATGCTCCATGGTACTGATGGGATAAGAGGTCAGTGTCATGCAGCTTTCTCTTTCCCTTGTATGAACAACCCTTCCTTCTCCCTTCAGGGTGTTTTGATCAGGGACCCTTCCATATTGTTCAGTTAAAGCACTATGATTCCAATTTGACTACTATAGCAACATGAAATGGAATCATGGATTTGATAGTTACAGAATTTGAAATTCTCAGCCAAAGAGCTTTGATGCCTCACTCATTACTTACCCCAGGATTCCAGAGGATCATAGACATGTAAGCCACTTGATTGTTTTTCTCCCCTGTTCTGACCAGAATATGTTAAGGAAAACCAAAGAAACCATAACAAATAACCATAACAAAAGAAAACATAAGTGACGAAATACAAATGACTACTACCTTGGATGCAAGTAAGGTGGTGTTGTGAGACTTTTTTTATAAGCCAAAACTTAATATTGAAGAAACAGGAAAAAATGCATCCCTAACTAGATTGTTAAAAGAGAAAGAGGATGAACTCTAAGAAAATTGAAATAACAAGGACCTAGTTAAATCAATTAAGATAATTCAAAAATGAATATCTTCCAAAATTACATTAGAAGTAGGGAAAAAACTAAAACTAACCAAACAAAAATCTTTTGAACACTCTAATAAGGTGGGGAAATGGTTAGCATATAAATTGAAAAGAGAAGGCTATAAAAGAACAATAACAAAAATTTAAAAAGGTGACAAAATAAAAACAAAACAATAAGAGATAAAGGAAGTATTTCATGACTTCTACCATGAATTGTATAAAGAATATCCAGTAGAGATAGAGAAGATAAAAGGAAATATAAATGAAATGAAATTTCATTTACCAACTGAACAACAAATACAAAAACTAAATGGTCCAATCACAATAGATGAGATAAGAGAGGCAATTAAGAAATCTAAAGACCAGAAAGCTCTGGGGCCTGATGGGTTTACGTCAAGATATAAAATTTTTATAGAAGAGTTAATCAGTCCCATTTAATGCTATATTGAAAGAAGGAAACCCTAATACATGGAAGGAAACAGACATAATAGTAATACCTAAAGATGGGAAAGACATTACAGAGCCTAAAAATTATAGGCCAATATCACTTTTTAACCAGGACTACAAAATTTTTGCAACTATCCTAGCGGACTGATTCAAATCATGCTTACAGTGCTGGATTGACGAGGACCAGAGAGGGTTCCTTCCGGGAAGGTACATGAGAGAAAACATGCAAATAGTGTTAAATGTGTTGGAGTATTACGAGAGGAACATAGAGAAGGGGCTCACTCTGGTCTTCATCGATCCAGAAAAAGCGTTTGATTCGGTGAACTGGGTTGTCCTAAAAGAAATCATACACAGAATGAATCTGGGCCAAAACTACTACAGCTGGATAAGTGAAATCTACAAAGAACAGAGAGCCAGAATCTTAATTAATGGGGAGCGAACGGAAAGTAGAGGAACGAGGCAGGGTTGTCCCTTGTCTCCTCTTCTATTTTTACTAGTTATAGAGCATTTAATCCAACAAATAAAGGATAACAACAACATCAAAGGACTGAATATAAAAAAAAAACCCATAGTTTTAAAATTAGAGCGTTAGCAGATAACTTAATTATAATATTGGATGATCCCCTAAAGAATATTAAACCACTTTTAGAAATACTAAACAAATTTGGCAATATTATGGGTTGTAGAATTAATAAAGAAAAATCATCTATCATTACAAAAATTCTCTCCAAGGCAGATAATCAAAATATCGAATATAACTCAGGAATTAAAATTCAAAATTCTGTGAAATATTTGGGAATAACATCCCAAATAAGAGCATGAACATATGCAAAACAACAACAACAACAACAACAACAACAACCAAACTAAATTAAGGTGTGGGAGGGGATCAAGAAAGATTTAATTAGGTGGAATAAATTAAATTTATCACTGCTAGGCAGAATGGCAGTCCTAAAAATGTCAATTCTTCCCTAAAATGTTGTTCCTTTTCCAAATGATTCCTGTGGTGACAACCAACAAAATTTTTAAGACATGGAATAAAGAATAATCTAAATTTTTATGGGGTGGCAAAAAACAAACAAACAAGAATTCGTTCCAAAATATTGCAAGATTCTAAAGAAAGGGGTGGACTGGGCATACCTAATTTAAAATTATATTATGAGGTCTGTAGTTTAACCTGGTTAAAAAATTGGATAAAACTAGAAGACAATGTATTGTTAGAATTAGAGGGGGAGGGGCTAAGATTTGGGTGGCATGGGTATTTGGGATATCAAAAAGTGGAATGTAATAGAGACTTTAACAATCATTGTATTAGAAAAGCATTGATGAAAACCTGGAAAAAATATAAGCAGGGAAAAGCAGGGGCGCTATGAGGAAAAAAAATAATAGAATCATAGAGTTGGCGAGTATGATGACTATGTAAAACATTTGTATCCATGTATATATGTAATCATATAATTTAGAGATGGATTGTATGAGTTGTTTTTAATATTGTTAATAAATATTTTTAAAAAATGAAATTCTCAGCCAAAGAGCTTTGATGCTTCACTCATTACTTACCCCAGGATTCCAGAGGATCATAGAATTATAGAAGCATAGAGTTGGAAGAGACCACAAGGGCCATGCAGTCCAACCCCCTGCCATGCAGGAACAGCTATAACAGTTAAAATGGAACCATAGTGCTATAATTATGTAGTGTGAATAGGCCCCAAATGATCAGCAAAGCTCTGAATTGATATTATTTAGATCTAGTAACATAGCAAAAATAAGGGTAATTGTGACAACAATGCTTTCTATATCAGGGGGGCTTGGTTCTATTTACTCCTCTGCCCCTTCTCAGGTTGATAATGAAGAGGCTATGAGGGTCACAGATAATGGAGCCTTTCACACAACACAATTATAGCCCTATGATTCCACTTTTACTGCCATGCTAACTTTATTTATTTATTTATTTATTTATTTCTCACCTTATATCTTATATCTGAAGACCTCACGGTGGCTTATGAAAATCAAATTAAAACAATAATAAGTCTAATGTAAAAAGACTAAAATATATTAAACTATTTCTTGTGGAGGATGTGAATATTCTGCACATCATGGCAGAATAGTGTGGCACCTTTACTATCTTTGATCTACACATTATATTTCACTTCAGAAATAGTTTTGGGCCTATCCTCCGTCCATCATCCACAGTGTTCATGTTCAGGACTTTTGTAATGTTCTACTGAGAAATAAATTGTATATTCTGGAACTGGAAAAACAATCTTGTGGCCAGGAGGAAAATGGTTCAGGTGGCCAGAAGGGATTTATAGAGCAGTGACATTCTATCTGAGACATGTAAGCTCCTTGATTGTTTTTCTCTCCTGTTTGCAAAGTTGTTGTAAAAAAGCCAAAGGCATTGAGGTAGATTATATGAGTTTTTTTCTGTCCTCACATTTATTTATTTTTACGATGAGTAATAAAAATATTCTAGCTTTTCTGGCACGGTACCACATTGTGGCAACAGTATGCTTTCCTTGATTTTTTAAAAGCTAATAGCTTGTTTTCAAACTATGCCACAAACTCAATTTATTTATTGAGCATGCCATAAAGGCACAACATAAAAAGTGTTTTTAAGTTTTTTTTTTTTAAAGAGACCAACTATGGGGTTCACAAATGCTGTCCATATCAACTACAGGGGCACAAGCACTGAAAAATTCCAGGCTCCTGAGCAATACTGACTGTGGCTTTTGAGGCTGAGCAGAGCTGCTGAAGTACTCTCAGATAAACACCTCTTGTGGAAGCCAAGAGGACAGACAGCTGCAAATATGGATGGAAAGGAAATCTGCATTGACCAAGATTTTGTACAATTTTATTCAATTCATGGTCTGCAGCACAGTTAAGGACAACATCCATGCTTCTTTCTTGCAAACTGGAAACTATGCTATATGGAGCAACGGGGGGGGGGGGGGGTAGCCTGGAGAAGAGAAGAATAGGAGGTGATATGGTGGCCCTGTTTAAATATTTGAAGGGGTGTCATGTTGAGGAAGGAGGAGCTTATTTTCTGCTGCTCCAGAGACTAGGACACTGAGTAATGGATGCAGACTACAGGAAAATAGATTCCACCTCAACATTAGGAACAACTTCCTGACAATAAGACCTGTTCAACAGTGGAACACACTCCCACAGAGTGTGGTAGAGTTTCCTTCTTTGGAGGTTTTTAAACTGAGGCTGTCAGGGTGTTTTGTGAGTTCCTGCATGGCAGGGGATTGGACAGGATGGCCCTTGAGCTCTTGAGGGTGGGAGAGGACAGGGTGGCAGGAGAGGGTGGCAGGAGATGAGCAGCCCTGGCAGGGATGAAGCAAATAAGGGATAAACAGAAATTCTGAAATCAGAGTAGGCAGGCAGGTGAAGACTTGGGGGAAAAGGGCTGTTTTTTTAAATTTCCTCATCAACTTATTTCAGTTTTAGCTGCTTCTTGTGAATTAATTATTTGTAAAATCATGAATCACTTGTAAAAGACCTTCCAATATCTGATATAATTCTCTTTATCTGCCAGTTGTGGAGAATAATTTGGTGAAAAAAGACTAACATTTATCTTTTTAGAACATCTAAACGCCTGTTTTTAATAAATAAAAGGAGGAAATTACATGAGCAATGATTACTCATGCATCTCTCTCCTGTTTTATGAATGCTGCAATACTTATTTGATCACTGAAGCCATCTAAGCATTACCTTCAAATACAGGTTTAAAACTTGATTGCTGTCAGAAAATATATCGAATACTTGTTCAGAGGTTGGATTTTTCTATTACTTTTACAGGTCATACTCTCAAAATGTTTAGCTATTTGTTTGTAAAACTTACATCTAGAAGTACACATATCATTCTGAGTACAAAAGCTAACCAGGCAATATTCACTTGTTAAAACACAAAACACAATCCCAGCTTTGATCAAGAAAAATGTGTTATGCTTTCAGGAAGCGCAACATCAGGAAGTGGGGATTTATTTACCTGAAATGAAAAACAGATTGTAGACTTCAGGGATATATCCATTTGGAAGATGAACAAACTGTAGAGTTGACATTGGGCACTTGGGTATACGAAAAAAGGATTTATCTTCAGTATCAGGATGTAATTCAATCATAGTGTCTTCCTTGTAGAGATTTTATGTTCCTTCATGATTCCCACATGATTTTGATTTTATTTTCCAACAGGATCAAATGCAGGAAACAGCAGCAAAAGAGTTCAGGGGACTGGGGCAAATTAACAGTGAAGACACACCAGTGTCACAGTTCTCAGATCAATTACTCTGTTGCCAAATTCTAAAGGACTACATTGGAAGTTAAAAGCGAGTCTAACTATTATATATTGAATTGGAAGTTTTATTTACTTCGAAGGGTTTGTTTACTATATAAAGATATATACATAAGCTAATGTATATGTGTAGGTGTAAACAATTCTTATTAATTTAGAATATAAATATGTCTTGCCAGTAGTAGGCAAGGCTGACCTGGTGATCTGAGAATACAGCAGTGATGTATTCTAAAATTTTACCCAAGTCTCAAGTATAGTCTCAACTCACTACCTTAAGTCTTAAGTATCAAGTCCTTAAGCTGAATATCATGTCCTTGAAAGGTACTTTCATGTCAAATCTCAAGTCGAGTCTCAACTCTGGGTGCCAATTTTAACAGGAAAAAGGAGGAGGAGATGGTGTGTGTGTATGTGTGCGTGTTTTCCTGATGGAGGTGAGGGATGGAAAGGAGGGACCCAAGTTGTTTAAGTAGATCAGTGGCACCAAGGGGTCTGAAATAGTGTGCAACTATTTCATTTGGTCTGGGGGAAAAGCAGGAGAGCTATGATAAAAATAAATAAATAAAAATCATAGAATCATAAAATCTTAGAGTTGGAAGAGACCACAAGGGCCATCCAGTCCAACCCCCTTCCATGCAGGAACTCAAAATCAAACACCCCCGACATATGGTTTAAAGACCTCCAAGAAAGGAGACTTTGCCACTTTTTGAGGGAGTGTGTTCCACTATCAAACAGCCCTTACTGTCAGGAAGTTCTTCCTAATGTTGAGGTGGAATCTCTTTTCCTGTAGCTGGCATCCATTGTTCTGGGTCTTATTTTCTGGAGAAGCAGAAAACAAACTTGTTTCCTCCTCAGTATTCAAGTATTTAAACAGAGTTATCATATCACCTCTTCTCTTCTCCAGACTAAACATCCCCAGACATCCCCAGCTCCCTAAGGCATTCTTCATACACCATTTTAGTTGCCCTCTTTTGGACACGCTCCAGTTTCTCCACATCCTTTTTGAATTGTGGTGCCCAGAACTGGACACAGTATTCCAGGTGGGGCCTGACCAAAGCAGAGTAGATTGGCATTATTACTTCCCTGGATCTAGACACTATACTTCTATAATGTCGCTCCATCTGACTTCTCAGGTGGATGCGACAGTCAGGAGCACCTGCTTTCAGCTTCGGCTGATACACCAGCTGCGTCCCTATTTGGACCGGAGGGACCTTGAAACTGTAGTACATGCTCTGGTAACCTCTTGGTTGGATTTCTGCAATGCGCTCTACATGGGGCAGCCTTTGTATCACACTCGGAAGCTGCAATTAGTGCAAAATATAGCAGCACGGGTGGTCACTGGTGCTCCCAGGGCCTCCCACATAACACCAATATTGAAAGATCTTCATTGGCTGCCGATCCGCTTCCGGGCTCAGTACAAAGTGCTGGTTATCACCTATAAAGCCCTATATGGCTTGGGCCCAGGGTACCTGAAGGACCGTCTCTCCCCACATAATCCGCCCCGCACACTAAGATCTACTGGGCAACAATTGCTTAGAGTTCCAGAGGCTAGATTAGTGAATACAATGAAGAGGACGTTTTCCATCTCCGCCCCTAGCCTCTGGAACTCACTGCCCACTGAGCTCCGCTTGTCTCCCTCCCTTTCCCAATTTAAGAAGGACCTGAAGACTCTCCTATTTAAGCAGGCATACTCCTGAATGGGCCTCTCCCATCATTTGCCTTGTCATGTAATGCCGCTTACCTTATCATTATTGCATACAGAATTGGGTGATATTGTTTTTATTGTTTTTATTGCTTCTACTGTATATTGGACTGTTTTTATCCATGCTGTTTTATGATATTTTTAATGTTTGCATATGTTGTACACCGCCCTGATCTTTGGAAGGGCGGTATAGAAATAAAATTTATTATTATTATTATTATTATTATTGATGCAGCCTAAAATTGCATTGGCCTTTTTAGCTGCCGCTGGTCAAGACCCTTGAGATAAACAGACTTTGTGGAGATGTAATTCTGTATTTTCTCTTTCACTGTTGATTCATGTTCAATCTGTAGTCTTCTTGGACTCCTAGATCGCTTTCACATGTAGTCTCTTTCAGCCAGGTGTGCTCCATCCTGTATTTGTACATTTTGTTTTTGTGTCCTAAGTGCAGTACCTTACTTTTCTCTGTATTTCATTTTGTTAACTTCGGCCAAGCTTTCTGGTCTATTCAGGTCATTTTGGATTTTGATCCTCTCCTCTGAGGTATTAGGTAATCCTCTTAATTTGGTGTCATCTGCAAATTTGATAAGTATGTCCCCAAGTCAGTCATCCAAGTCATTGATAAAGGTGTTGAATAGTACTGGACCCAGAACAGAGCCCTGTGGCACCCCACTGGTCACTTCTCTCCAGGATGAAAAGGAGCCATTGTAAACCAGATCTGGAGGTTGAGTTCTGCTTGGCAGCCTGATTGAAACACTTCCTGTGCTCTGCAGGATGAGTATTGCCTGCTACTTAGGAAAAGCTTTAGAGAATCCTTCAGCCTCAAGCCTGTTGCTGAACTGTGTTCCCCTCTGATAAATGCTTCCTGCATTCTGAGTTTTGCATGTTGCTAGGTAATGCTTTATAAGACTGTTTCTCCTTCAAGGCCAGCTAGTCAGCAAAAAAATATGCAGGTCTCAAGACAAGTCAAAGTTAGAGCTTCATTTGTAGCAGAGCTAAGTCCAAGTCAAGTCACTGAAGTGATTTGAGTCCGACCTGAGTCCAAGTCAAATGACTTGAGTCTACACCACTGATTTAAGGGCAACTTAAAAGCCCACATTTCTTATATTTTTCTTATTTATCAGATTAGATTTGGTTTAGACAAAACTTCATATACAATAGACAACACTTTGAAATATGGAACTACCCTCTATACTAAAAGCAACATCTGAAAAGGTGTGTTTGATCTTATCATAACTTAATTTTCTTAGGGCTTATATGAGGGAAAAATCTACTTCTTAATATTTAACTCCCTGAATATGGTGTGGGTGTGTGGTTGTAGAACTTTGATTAAATTGGCTCAGAAGTTTCTAATCTTTCAGGGCTGGTGGTGGAGTTGCCCCCCATTCCTGTTATGGTGTGTGGTTTTCATATAAATAAAGGAGTGAAAATGCTCTGTTTTAATATGAAATTTAAAGACACTGTCTAAGTGTGTGAAGTCTTAACTCCCAAATAGCTTCAGAACCTTGGATAGCTCCATTCAGTTTCAAATAAATCTCAGAGTGGATTCATTGTCCCACTGACATGGAAACCATCACCTGCCCCTGCAGCCTTTTCTTACTTTCAAGCTGAGAGAAGATGAAAGTAGCTCTGAAAGTGTTCAGGAAAAAGAGGGAAGGCAGGATTTCTCTTCCCACCTTCCTTCATCTGTATTGGCAAATAGAAGGCTGAGGAAGAATGGGAAATGCTGTTCCAAGGGTTCTGATTTACAATTTAATTTGTCTTTTACATTTGTTGTTTTTATTATTAGTTGCTTTCGAGTCAGCTCCGACTCATGGTAATCCTGGAGATGAGACATCTCCAAAAATCCCTATCCCCCACTGCCTTGCCCAGATCCTGCCTTGCCCATACCCCCCCCCCCAACACATCTATCCATCTCATATGTGGTCTTCCTCTCTTTCTTCTGCCCTCTACCTTTCATAGCATTATTGTTTTTTTAGTGATCTGTGCTCTCTCATTATGAGGCCAAAATATGATAGTATCAACTTGATCATAGCTTCCAAGAAGAGCTCTGGTCTGATCTGTTCAAGAACCCATTTGTCTTCTTGGCTGTCCACGGTATCCTAAGTACTCTTCTCCAGCACCACATTTTGAATGAGTAGATTTTCTTTCTGTCTGCTTCCTTTACTGTCCAGCTCAGTACATGGCAACTTGGAAATACAATGCCCTGAATGTTTCTGACTTTAGTGCCCAGTTGTATGTCTTTGCTCTTCAATATCTTTTCCACTTCTTTCATAGCTGCCCTTCCCGTTCCTAGTCTTCTTCTTTTTCTTGACTGCAGTCTCCATTCTGGTCAAAGTTTGATCCTAGGTATCAGAATTCTTTAACTATTTCAATTTTCTCATTATCTAGATTGAATTTGTGTATTTTTTTCTGTGGCCATTATTTTTGATTTCTTTGCATCAAACCTGCCTTTGCAATTTCATCTTTGACCTTCCTTATTAGTTGTTGCAATTTCCTAATGTCTTCTGCTAATATTGTGGTACTGCATATCTTAAGTTTTAGAGTTTGCTTCCTCCTATCTTAACTCCTTCTTTTTCTGATTCTAAGTCTGTTTTTTAATGATATTTAAACTTTTATGTTTAGGAGCAATAAATAAATAAGCCTGGCATGGTGATGATTTGTCTTGATATTAAGCAGCAAAAATGTAAATATATCTAAATTTAAAATTTACCAAAGAAAGCATGAGTGACAGAACAATCCTAAGTGAGGGAAAAACAATGACTGATCTACCATGGCTGGCTTACACTGGTCAGGGCCAGTACAGGGGACAGATTTTTCTACAAAGAGACCCAATGGACCTTCAGTTTTTAAGGCTCACTCCCTTGAAATCAATGTGAAAAATCTATCACATTACTAGGTTTAGGCTGCTTCATTTTATCATCCAGGTCTTTGGTCTCTTGGGTATTAGAAGGGTTTTGGTTCTACTTTGAGATGTTTTCAGAACAGCAGAAGGTCACTTCCAACCCATTCTCACCTTTTTGACAGTCACCTAATGGGTTTAGGACTACACTATAAGATATTACTTGGAACAGTTCATTTCAGTGGTATAAATAAATGTTGATCAAAACTGAAGTATTTCCTTTCTCAATAAACTACCTAAATTTTCACCACAGACCTTCATTTTTCTATGACAAATCACTGATGGTAGTATCTTTCCAAGCAGAAAAAAGGACCATTTTTTGATGAGGCTTTTGCAGAATAATTCACTGGACTTGAAGATAATTGATTTATGCCAAGAAGGAGTTCGGCTGTTCACGGTTTGTTAGATTATTTTAATATTCAGTTTGAATTTCATATCTTTTAGTTGCTGACCTCTATTAGATTTCTATGCCTCATTGGTGCTGCTCTCTACTGTTGCCTACAGAGCTGTATGAGAAAATGATTTTTCTTTGAAAATGTATATAAGCTGGCAGGAGGGATCTATTGCCCAGAACTAAATAAGCATCCATTTTCAGAGTTTATAAACTGCTGCTTCAAAATATTAAAGCCATCTGTAGCCACAGTTATGTAGCTGCTACCATATGAAGTACAACAAACATTTCCTGCAGTGGTGGAAATCTGTCCTTAGATTCTTTAATGGTGTAATACTATAAACAGTGAAAAATAGATTTTGTCTTCTGATGAGGCATATTGCATAATGGTCCACATGCAATACAGGTGTAGAGGCTACAGGTAGAGAATCCAGTTTAGCTCAATAGTATAGTTAGGAAAAAAATGCAGTTTTGTACTACAACTCCCAGAATCCTTAGCCAGCAAGAACAATACCCATGCTGACTGGGGGCTTCTGGGAGATGCCACTACAAATAATAATAATAATAATAATAATAATTTCCCAACCTCTGTTTTACAGGTGCTTTACAGACCGCCCAAAAGAGGCAGTCTAAAGCCTCCTCTTTTTGCTGCGGAACTTCACTGCAGCAGTTAGATGCAGTAGCGAAGCTGCACAGCAAAAAAAGGAGCAGGGAAATCCCGCTCCTTTTTAGTGCCACAGATGCAGCGCAACAGACGAAAAAGGCACCATTGGGCACCTTTCCACCATTGGGCACCTTTCTAAATGGCGTTACGTGATGACGCAGCCATCATCCCATGCTAGGGTCAGGGAGCATGCAAATGCTGCGCGCTCCCTAACTCTAATCCCACTGCACAGACGGCCATTTTGGGCCATTTGTATCAGGCCACAGTCTCCTTTATAGGAAGACATATGGGAGGAATTTCTCTTTATTGCGAATGAAGCCAATTGGAGCCAATTTGAATTCACATGAATTCGCTAGTTCAGCGAATTTACGTGAATTTCAATTGCATTCAGAATGTGTTTAGAATGACTTCCCATTACCCAAAAATGACCCCCCTCATTGCCCGAAATTGCGTGAGATGCTTTAATTCGCAATAACGTAAAACCCATGATTGCATTTGGAATGACTTCCCTTTTGCCCAAAATTGCATGAGATACTTTAATTCGTAATAACGTGGAACCCCATGATTACATTCGGATTGCCATTAGATAATACTTCCAATTTCCATCTGATAAGGTCCTTAGGTAGGGTCTAAGGAGAAGAACATGACACCTCTCGGCATCAAGGAAGCTTGCACACATATCTCATTCTACTTTTAACATCCCATTGCACAGCCCTTCACCTTGTCTGTGCATAAATATCAACAGATGTATTCCTCTGGGTATGCTAAATGCACAGGCACAAACTCTGCAGTAGCAGAAGAAGTAATGTTCCAGAGCCTCGTCTAAAAGGAAGAATGGGCTAAAAGGAAAGTATGCTACAAATAGCTATACTTGTGCTGAAATCATAGTGCTTTTTTTTTTTAAGAAAAAAAGATGGAGCTACTGTAACATTCATCACCTGAATATGCATATTATACAATAGGACATACTTTACAAGTGCTTACAAGTGCGTAGAAGCTTCCCCACCTTCCCAGCATACAGGCAAAATGATTGATTGGAGCTGCTAGAGCACTTCTTTGAAGGATTTGGTTGTGCTGATTAATGTGCAATAGGTAAATTCTCAGCATGGGGTGGTAATATTACACCTTGGACAACTTCTTGCTGCTGCTGCACCACTGCTTTTCTTTAAAGACAAGGTGTACCAGGAGCATATACTTGCAAAAGCAAAATTCTACTTTAAAACTATGTGTGGGCTATCCACGTAGCTTGTTATCTAACAAATTTCTAGTTATTTTCTCACCATCCTGCCAAACTTTGGCAAAGCAATGGAACCTTGGTGGAAGTGAGAGGGAAAGAACAAAAATATCTGGAGATAACCTAGTATACACAGGCTGCATTTTGTACACTCTGACACTAATGGATAACTGAATTCCACCTCAAATGGTTGAATGCAGAATACTCCAGCTGTAGTTTCTTGCAATGTAACATAGCAGTGAATAAGACTGGGCTTTTGGAATATAAGTTCTCCTAGCAGACCCCGTGCCATACCTATACAATGAAGAAATATAATACACTAGTCAAGTTACATCTTGGTATCAGCCACAACAGTAGTACAATTCAGACACACCACTTTCTGCAGCACTGAAGGTGTGAGACTATGTATGCTGTTTTGATTCTGAACAATCCCATGTATGCCTCTTCTACCCCTGGCCTTCCTGTGTTGAGTGGGAAGATTCTGTGTTGTCTTTCCAAAGGAAGACTGATCAGTGTTCCTTATCATCAGGAAGATTCACAGCATGTTCAGATTATCCATTGCATAGCCATCACAGAACCTCTTTACACACATGTGCCATCAACTGCTTCTGAAAATTAGAAGAGGGTACAGGCCAATACTTATTCAAAATGTGCTGTTACATGCAAAAACATTGTGGGCAAGCCAGTTTCCACAGCATTGCCCCCATGGGGCAGGTATTAACATGTGACTGGGGCTATTGCGATATCAATCTGGACTGAAAATGAAACTCTTAACCCTGTTTAGGCATTCAGAGTGAACATGATAGTCTCAGTGAATGAACAGGGTGCTATCACCCTTTACATTCCGGTGTGTGCCACTCATGAAATTCTGGGAGATATAGTCCTAAAGTTAATTTTTCTGAGCTGTTTCAGATCTTGCTGTGTTAACTAGCAAGGTCCAAAATGGAATTCTATTTGCGACATATTCACCTACCCTGCTTTCCCTCCTTTCCAACATCTGCCAGTGAAGACCGGCTGAGAGAGTGTTTGTTTGCCCTCCTTCTACCTAGGCTCCTCCCATACCTGGGCTCCTGGACTTAAGAAGGAATCTTGTCTCCCCCCCCTTTTTTTTAAAAAATTGCGTATAGTTCACATTGTTTCTAGGATTGGGATGGGCGATTGAGAATGGGGATTATTTTCTTTTTACTTGTTTTGGTATGTTAATTGTTATGAATTTTGCTTTGTTAATTTAATTTTAATTTTTTGGTTATTTTTTGTTATAATTATTATGTATTTTGTTGTTGTTGATATAACTGCTATGTATTTTTGCTTTGTTAATTGTTATGTATTTTGCTTTGCTAATTTTACTGTTACTTAAATTACTATGTATTTTGTTGCTATAATTTTTATGTATTTTGCTAGTTATTGTTATTGTTAATTGCTATCTGATTTTATTGTTATTGTTTAATACATTGTCATTTCTTTTCTAATTCATGTATATTGTTATTGTGTGTATAATTCCCTCTGTTGTAACCTGCCCGATTGCTTGCTCAGAGGGGCAGGCTAGAAATAATAATAATAATAATAATAATAATAATAATTTAGAGTACCCAAGTATCCTGGATTCTACTTTCATCCAACCAAAAGTGTGCAGCTCCTTTTAAAGAACTGGTCACCAGACATGGAGGCAGGACCAGCATGCACAGCCTTATACCCTGTTTTCTTGTTCAAGAGCAGGGCTTCTCAATATATCATGATCTGCTCCACCAGTCATGTTATTATTATTATTATTATCTTGCATTTCTATTCCACTTCATTTATGTGCCATTCTCTCACACCCACTCAGTTAAGCTGTCTGCCTTCCCATAAACTCTGCAGAAAGCAAACCCACTGTGTTGATAATGGGACTTGATTAAGCTATAGTTAGGAGGGATTGTAATCCTTCCACTCAAGGATCTGAGATACCAAATAAGGGGTGGGGGGAGGTTTTCAACTAAAGTAGGCCATTAAGCTCTTCCTGAACAGAATGAATCTGTTACAGTGGCATGACACTGAAATAATTTGTAAGGATTGTAAAGATCGGAAACAAAACACCTCATGAAATGCAGGATTAAAAAAGAAAGAAAAGAAAAGGCTGCAGCTCCAGAATGATGTGTGATGTGTAGAATTCTAATGATAGGAGCAGTGAAAAATGTAAGAGCATTCAACAGTATGATAATATGCAAGGAAGCGGGAGACCTGCAGAGAGGAGGACCTGCTACCTGTGGCATGCTGCCAACAGATGTTCTACCCTTTGAATATTGATGAAATCATCATTAGAAAAAGAATCACCAGCTGTATGGTTACATATTTAGATACATACAAGCCTTAGCGCAACCTAAGAACATGGCACATGGGACTGAAGACTGATTAAGAGGGCAGTTTATACAGTACATTGGTGTTGAATGGAGGCATAGATGAGTTAGCTGGTAGAACATAATGAGGCCTAAAATGTACCTCACATAAAGAGAGAGAGAGAGAGAGAGTCCTAATGATAGTGTTTGTGAACAATGAAAGAAATACATTAATATTCAATAGCTGTTGAGATATAACATAAATCAGGCAAGGGAATGCCAATTATTCCCCAATCTGCATATTCCTGTAAATTAGTGAGGACAGACCTTATCAGGACTTGGAAACCCTACTTTCTGGGCCACAAATCCCAGAATTCCTATGGTCTTCCCATTTGCAATTCTGCCAAAAGGATTTTCTCCCCACACTCTGTTTCGTATATGGAGTCAGCCCTTCTCATCCACTGATTTATTATCCACAGATTCAAGTATTCCAAAAAAGTATAAATTCTAAATAGCAAACCTTGAGTTTCCATTTTATATAAGGGACACCATTTTGCTTTGTCATTACATTTAATGGGACTTGAGCATCCACAGATTTTGTTATCCATGGGGGATCCTGGAACCAAACCCCAGTGGATAACAAGGTCCCACTGTACTAATAAAGAACTTATTTCCCCAAGAATGGATCCCTATGTAAGCTAACAGAACCAACCATCAATACACAAGACATAGGTACTAATGGGGAATCTCAAGCTTGGAAGAAATAAAAATAATATTTAAAAGGGAGAAAAATCTCTACTATGGAAATGGGGAAGAAATGTCAAAATGATCCATTGGTGAATCTGCTTTGCTTTTCATTATTATTATTATTATTATTAATATTTATTTATAAAGCACTGTAGGTTTACATAGTGCTGTACATAAAGTAGAATAAAATAAAATAAAATAAAATGGATCTGCCAGTGGCGTACATTCCAGAAAATGGAATATAATACAAAATTGATAGACAATATGAAAGGAGCTATCCAATGTACTGCACCTATTTGAAAGGAATGTAAATCAGAAACTTGTATACCTCTTTCAAAGTTTGGGACTATATCTCAGAGCAGAGTCATTATCCCACTGACATGGAAACCATCAGCTGCCAGGGATTGATATAAAGGAAACACATGACCCAGACCTGGGTCTCTCTGTGTGTACACACCCAGACCCTCTACTATTCTTGCTACGAGATTTCTTTCTGGAGTGCACTATGTATTTGAAGCCTGGCCTTTCCAGCATCATACTGCAGCACACAAACCACTACACTCCGCTGGCCTTTATTAAACAGGTCAGGCTTACCTTTTTAAATTAACAGCTTCAATTCAAAATTTTCCCAGCAATAATGAAAACAGTCAGCATTTGACTTTTGTGATTTGATTATTCACAGATTCGATTAATGCATTCTGTCTAGGAATCTAGGTCCTCCAGCATGAAGAGGTTTTTTATTTATGATTTTTCCACTCTCACAGGGATCCTGCACTTCTAACCCCAGTGAATGTGGAAGGCCCACTGTACATATAAAAAAAGGAGGGGTCAATGATAGAGAAAAGAAGGAACTATTAGGACCGGAAAGGCAGAAAAGCTATCTTAGTAAAATGGGAAACTTCCCTCTCCATGAGAGAGTTGTACCATTGTAAGCAGCTTAACATCTTTTTGTAATGGCAGCTGTGGGCTTCTATGACAGTGAAGTGAATTTGCTACAGGCTTCAGTTCCAACTTTAAGACAGCTATCCAAGTTGCTACAACCTAATCCACCTTGAAGAGTTCCTTTTAAACTGGGAATAAACCCCAAAATGGATTCACTACTCCACTAGATGCATCACTACTCGATCACAGCTTTTGGGGAGAAAGGTCCATGAATTCTAAAGGATGGCATATTTCATACAGGTGGCAGACATGTTCATGAAATAGTTTAACTACTTCTGGCTCAATAGTACCATTAATTATGAAACTTTTAAATAGCCACTTGCTGTTCAGAAATCCTGAGAAATCCCTGAAGAGTCAAAAATGTATTTAGCTCAACTGTATGGATTCAAATTGAATAACCCTGTGTGAGTCTGTAGTAGTAATTAAATATATTATGCTTAAAATCTAAATGGTGGTTTTAGAATTAATGATTGCTTTTGCTATAAACGGCTTATTGACAATTATAGTAAACAAAACACTGGCTTTTTACACAACTTAATGGAAGAGATTAAGAAACATAATGAAATGCATTTATAATACCTTTTGATTCATTGTTTTAAGGAAAATGCTTAGTGGGTGCTCATTAACAGAAAAGAAGGGCCTATCTGAACTTGTTACCAGTTAAAAGTGCAAAACTGAATCTCTGTGCCCTTGATAAAGAGGCTGTCAATGAACTGACCCTTCTATTCTCATTTATAAATATGAAAAATATAGTGCCCTTCAGAATGGACACTGTGCTTTACCTTGCTATTATATAACTACAAATAGCCTTAAAGTGCCATAGAAAGAAGATTCCAGATCAGTGGTTGTCAACCTTTGATTCTCCAGCTTGTATGGTCTTCACTGTCTAGAAGCCTTAGCCAGCTAGGTGAATGTTAAGGAATTATTACAGGTGAACTTCAAAACATCTGAAGGACCAAAGTCTGACAACCAGTGATCTAGACATGGGTTGTATCTAACAGTGTTGGTTTGCCAATTGAATGGATACATCTACTAGCACAGAATTTTTTCTCCTTTTGCAGCCCCTTACATGTTCCTTAAATCTCTGGAGGGCTGGGGGACCATTTGAAGCAAAACTGGGGGCCATGTGGTTAACTACAAAGGATGGCAAAGAAGGGAACAATGCTTCCCTGTTGTACAAATGCAAAATCTGTTTGCATAATTCAGCTATTTACAAAATTTATGCTTGTGAATCATACTGAAAATGCCTATTCCTACTAGATACTGGAGGGCTCAGGCTCACACACAGGCAGAAAATGTTGCCAGGAATAATTGGTGGGATTACTGACATTAGTTGTGACTGTAAAAATGCAATTTTATATGTGCTACTTTTCATCCTAAACTAGATATCAGAGAGTATATTTGACTGGCTTTATTTATTTTCAGAGGATTTTCCTCTTGATATATGTAGTTACAAAATTATTAATGGATGTACTCTCCTGCCCTCATCCACCCCCCTTCCCTCCCTCCCTCCCCATACACACTCTCACAGATATGCAAAATCAACATGTTGACAATACTACATAGAGAACTTAGCATAAATGAACTTAATGTTCGGTATGCTCCTTTACTTTTACCAGTTGTAATGTCATTATGTGGACTTAAATTATGTACTTTAAAGTAAGAGGTGACTAACTGTACTATGAAAGGACAGACAAGGACCAACAGCATATAGGACAATGAAATTGAAACCAATCAAACTAATAAAAATTGTAAATGTTTCAGAAAAGAAAAAACAAATTTACCTGTGAAACCATTCCTTGGCACAAAATTAAAATGAAATGCCATTCCAACAAGAATATTTACAATCCTTCAATAAGTTCAACTGCACACAAGATTCTTTGCTTGGCCTGATTTTCTTGTACCTGGATCCTACTGAACCTTACAATAATCGTGCACAGTATCTGTTGAGAAATTTCTTACACCATATTAAATCATTCAAGGGAGCTTAACTTTATGGTCTAAATTCAATGTTAATCCCAACTAAACCCATCTCATCAAGAAAACTAAGTGCTGCCTTATTAGATACCCAGTGATTGAATTGATATGTTCTAGCATAGAGGGATATAACCTTTTTAAGAGAAATAGGCCAAACAGGAAAGGAGGAGGAATAGCAATGTATGTCAGGGATATTTACATCAGTGAAGAGATCCAGGACATCAATCCTGGAAGCCAGATGGAGAGCGTCTGGATAAAAATTAAAGGGAAGGGAAACAACAAGGATGTTATTGTGGGAGTCTACTACAGATCCTCAAATCAGATGGAGGAATTTGATGATGCCTTTCTAGAACAGATGACCACATACTCAGAAAGGAGAGATGTAGTAGTGATGGGTGACTTCAACTATCCTGATTTTTGCTGGAAGTCAAACTCAGCCAAATCCTCAAGGTCTAACAAATTCTTCACTTACCTTGAATACAATTTTATTGTCCAAAAAGTGGAAGAGACAACAAGGTGGGCCATCTATTTTAGATCTGATCCTAACCAACATGGATGACTTGGTTAATGGGGTGCAAGTGGTGGGATCATTAGGTGGGAGTGACCATGTTCTCCTGGGGGCTCCAGGAGCCTCCCCCAGTTATGATTGCATGATGAGAACGAAGCAGGAGCTTCAATTCCACTTCTGTAACACCACAGGGGATCACACCCATGGCACTTCCATGACGTTTGGGGTACATATAGATGACGTTTATCACACGGAAGGATCTCCGTGTGATAAACTCCTATGTGTTGTGTTGATATTTTTGAGTAGTAATGTATAAAAGGAATTTTATGTGAAACATATATACTTAAAAAAAAACCAACAATGGGTGGTTAGCAGGGTAGCCACTTTAGGGACAGCAGTGATGACTACTTGCTAAACCTCTTCATGTCCTGATGCTGTGGAAATTTCCTCTTCCCCACCATATTCACTCTGATGATTTACATTAAAGTCACAGTGGATAAAATTGTTGCCATGTCACCCTGTTTTTGCACAGAATACGCAGCTACAGCTTTAACTTCAACTACCAGAGGGGCTATGGAGAGAGAGGTGAGGAAAGGAAGCCACCTGCCACACTTAAAAACCAAAAGTCATCATCACTAATGTGGGGTCTTCCTCTAGATAAATGAATCATCAACCACTAACTTAACTCCATTCATGACATGTAGTTTCAAGTGACAAGCCGATAGCATCTCCTTTGATACACTCCTGATGAATACTATATGCTGCTAAAAAGGCAGAAAGAGGTCTATATCTACATTTGAATTAGTGTTGCACAAGTATTTTTATGGAGGGCAAAAATGATGGTTGTATCTCAGGCTGTGAAATATACTAATCCACAATTTGGTACCAGTTTAAACAGAACAAGGTTTACAGCATTATACAAAATTGGCACAGAATGAAATTATTGAAATTGTGAAAAGTCATATCACTGTTAGAGCTAAGGAGCCCTTTAATTGGATTACTCCCACTCTTTTTCTTAATTGCATCGAGATATGCAAAACAGATTTACAGCCAGCGGCCTAAACACATAACAGTACTTTAAAGTTAATTACAAAATACCATTATAATTTTCTCAAGATGGAATTGCTGCTCTTAATGATACAAATCCAAAGCATTCACTACAATATATTTGGTGTATATTTTTAGTAGACAATGTTCCTACTGAATCATTGCACTGGCAGTTATGAAACATAATTATTTTTCTTCTTGAGCCCTTCTAACATCCATGGCAGTGTCAAGGGGTTCTAAAAAGTAGATTCTGTATGGTGTGTTTATGCTGATAAACTTCACTAGTAGCCAAGTTTTAAAAGCATTATGTTTTACACTCATAAATGTCAGAATAACAATAGCATCCTGGTACATTTTGGCAAAGCATAACACATAAATAACTTAATAGTCAATTAAAACATATTTAGTAGCACCTGGGTGCTCTTTATTTTCTACTCATTGGAAGTGAAAACATGTTACTTAAATCACTTAACAAGTCTAAAATGTTAGTTGAAGAACACAGAAAGGAAATGGCATGTAATATTTGTCAAAAAATGCTGACAAAGAAAAAAATGTTAAAATAAAAATAAGTTATTTTTGTTTTGACTACAGTAGTGCTATGGCCTACAGACTTCTGATGATTGATAAACTACAGAGGTGTTCCTACTGTATACAGCAGCATATTTGCATCTCCAAAGTGAAGCGCAGTGCATAAAAACCCAAAACAAATAAATCACAATCTTTCCAGGCAAAAATTTAACACTTAAAACAAATAACAACAAATAACAGAGAATATATATATATATATATATATATATTTAAAAATGTAAGTGAATGACAAGACTTAGATTAGAGCACTGTATACACTGATTTCTATTTTCAAATTCAAAGCAATAGAATGTGGTGAGCCAAGTGTATTCGGTGGACAAAGTATGTCCACCCAATCAGGTGGTCCCCAGGCATCTCCTAGATCCCCTGAGACCCTTCCGACTCAAAGGAAATGGGGAACAGAAATTCACTTATCATTCCAGGAAGTGGAAATTTTGCACAATCCCCTACATATCAAAACCAGAAGTAAACATTTAGTCATGTTGGGTGTGGGTGTGTGCATGCTTATTTTTCACATCTGGGGACCCAGCATAACTAGCAGTGGGTCCTAGGGATGGAAAACTGACATTTGTTCACCTTTGTACTAGGAACTAGTGTGTGTGCATACTAGTATTAGCAGTCAAGCTACAATATCACCAATGCAAGACTTAACTCATAATGGCTATGTTCATACATGGTTTAGTGTGACTTGAATGATCTTATCCTGACTAACGCATGCTTCCTCCCATATAACCAAAAGGATAGGGAGAGAGACTTAAGCTTCTATATTTAGCTAAGAAAAGCTTTCTCTTTTGTCAAAATCATGATATAACCCTATCATATATAACCCTATAATATGATAATATAATAATTTGCATGGTCAGTGAAACTAAAATGTAATATTTCTAATCTTTGAAATAACCACACTTAATAAAATGATAATTCCCTCTTTGAAGAAGATAGGAAGTTGTGATTAAGTAAATTCAAAAGCAAAACCTATGAACTCCTGCTCTTGGCTTCATGGGAAAAGAAAGGAGAGGGAAGTGGGAGTCACATCTTGCTAATGAAGCACTAAAAATGGCTTTAAAAAAAAACCCTTGAAAATCTCCCTATTGCCGCATTGCCAGAAGGAGGAGGAGCCTGTCTGCAAAAGATATCCTCCCCAGCATACCATCTTTACTAAGGACACAAAACAACTTACAGGCATTTGACTAACATCTCCAATTGTTTTTTTCCCCTCCTGTTTGGTCTGTAACATCTTGCCTGTTGAAGTATATTGATGCATTTCAGTTAAGTATCACTGATGGATTTTTGTTTGGATTTGTTAAATGGCCAACACAGCTACCCCTGCATGAACCCTGAATATGGTCAGTGTTGTAGAGGAACACAGTCATTTTGAATTTCTTCAGTGTTTATGAGCAAAACAAGTAGTCCTACCTTTTGTGTAGGTTCGATCACCTGAACCTTGACATCCATCTTCATCATCACAATCTCCACTTGATTCCATCTCTTCATTCCTTCCATTCCCACTGCCACCTTCCCTGGTGCTCCACCTTTCTGATTTTAAATTTGTCCTCTCAGTTGCCAGCTGCATGTAAAACGGGCATAGTGACATATTGGCAATGTTTTAATATTTTTCTACAATTCAAACAGCAAAGGATGAAAAAGAAATATTCTGGCATCGGATTGGGCTTCCCAATGCCATTGACCCATTTACTGATTAGAAGCATTGGCACATTTCCTGGTCACACACACACACACACACACGACTGAAGAATTCTGAGAGCTGTAGTTGGCAAAGGTAATTTTTCCAAGCTTTGTTTGTGCAGGCTGTGCTGTAGTATGGTGGTGGTGGGAGAGGAAGAGAAGGAACAAAGACAGGATTGCTCTCATGTGGGCTGATAGGACACCATCTTCCTTTTGTCCTTTTTTTAAAAAAATATTATTATGACTGTGTCCTATTGACTCCTTAACCTGGAGGTGACAGGGAGAAAATTAGGGAGAAATGAATTAAAAGAGCTAGCTTGGTGTAGTACTTTGATTGTAGGACTTGGAATCTGGAGGTCAGGGTTTGATTCCCCACTCGGCCACGGAAACCCACTGAGTGACCTTGTGTGAGTCACATACTCTCAGCCCCAGAAAACTCCATGATAGGATCATGTTAGGGTCACCATAAGTCAGAAATGACTTGAAGGCACAAAACAACAATAAATGAATTAAAGCAAAATTTATTTTTGTAGAAGTGTCTTGACAGTATGTAAAAGCTGGCTTTAAATTCTCTATGGAGCTAAAGATTAGGGAAAATCAGAAGGAACTGGGTGAGATTTTAATTTTTTGTTTGTTTTTTGGAGGGGAATAGATTTGAGGAATTTGGTGCTTCCACATGGTCCAGACTGTGACATTGGATAAGACAGGCAAATCTGATTGCCTACACAGAGTAAACTAATCTCTGCTAGATATAATATTAACTAATATCAGGCTAGATATAATATTAACTGTGTGGATTCTGTGAAGATGCACCATTATTTGTTATGCAAATGGATATACAGAAAAAATAAAACACCCCCAGGAGCTGAGTGGTTGAAGGAGGGAAGTTGAACTCTAGTATGGTTTTAATTCTAAAGACAGTTCAAAATTATTTTAACCTTAAACTTTTCATTTGTTTGTTTTTTGCCATATGTGATTTTACTTGCATCTCTTTATTTTATTAGTTGCCTTGAGTCCCACGTTTGGGGAAAAGTTAGTATATAAATAAAATGACTGATAGATTGATCTCTTTTTTTCCCTAGCAGAGTCCTGGCAAAAGTGACCCTCTATTTGCATGTCAAGGCTTCCACTGATCACAGAGACAGATATTACAAAGATATTAGTTTGAGATTTGAAATTTAATCTGTCTTTCTCTTTGCAGAATTGTTTAAAACAAAACAAATCTGTTTGCACTTCTTTCAGGTTGAATATGTTGACTGTACAAGTGTTCTGGTTATAGGATGTACAATATAAATAGGAAAGGATTATCCGCTTTCCCTGTAAATAATATTTTTCACAGTTCCTTTTCTCTATCAGAAAACAGACTTTTTCACCATTCTTTTTTTATTATAGTTCCTTGTAGTACTTGTGTGACTCATTAACTGTGTTAAAAATCACTCTGAAGACCAGCAAGGGTGCCCCTGAGAAGAAATGGACAATGAATTTCTTGTGCTGGAAGCATTCAGACAATGGAGGAGGTAGGTGGCAAGATTTGATTCATAATGAATCTGTTGACATGTATTTGCATTACCCATCATTCAGTGAGTCATTGCAATCTTTTATAGAAGGTAACAAAGGCATGCATCATCAACAAATGTTCCTTTCTTTTGGAAAAAGCGTTGGGTAATTATTCAGCCTTATTTTACAAAGTTCATGGTGTCATACTTTCTATAGATAATTTCATTTATGGGTATCGGAGGCACGATCTATGCCAACAAGACAATATCCAATTGTAGTTCAATTTCATTTTGAAACAAGCATCTTGATGTTCATCATTGCTATTATTCATTATCTGAAAGCCTGATGTCATGCAAGCATGGCAGAACAAAATTGCTTTTTTTAAACCTTTCTGTACATGATGCAGGATTGCTGAATTGTCTCACAAGTTTTTATTGTGTTTGGACTGTAAGGTCACTGAAACAGAGTATTAGAAGGAACCACAAAGGTTATCTAGACCAAACCTCTTCAAAAGCAGGAAACCCACAGGACAGACTCGTAGAATAGCTTTATATAATCAGTGTTTTGATGCATTACAGCCACTGAATGATGGCTCATGGTGTCAGCAGGGAGGTCCTTCACTCCCCCAATTTGAAGTGATGCACCCCCCCTGCTTGCATCATGGACCACCGTTGCTAATAGTGAGTACAGTTGGTCTCCTGTTCCACAAGCTTGCCATCCATTGATTGGAGTATCTGTCCATGACCCTGCCTGATTCTCCCCAATGGTGCTGTGTGCACGCAGCTATGCCAATATGGCCGTGTGCACTTTGTGCCACTATTGGAAAGGGGAGGGGGAGTTCTGGATACAATCAGCCAACTGTACATCATTTTTAAAAGAATCAGTGTGAAATAAAAATGTAGGGTTCAGGAGAATGCTGCCAATGAAAAGAAGTAAGCAGGCTCAATGGAAGATAGAAAGTCTTTTGAAGATCATTTTTGGATTGAAGTGAACCATTCTCAACATGCTCACTCAGAGGTAGGTCATACTGAAGCCAGTAGGACATATTTGCATGTCACTACAGATGGGATGTAACCCCAAATGGGCTTTGCTTATACAGTTAGAAGGCAGTTTTAAGTAGATAGATTTCTTGGTTGAAGGGGTTTGTGCTTAGGAAGAAACCTGCCATTAATCATAGTATCATAGAGTTATAAAAGACGACAAGGGCCATCCTGTCCAACCTCTGCAATACAGGAATTCACAATCAAAGCATCCCCGACAGATGGCCATCCAGCCTCTGTTTAAAGATCTTCAAAGAAGGAGACTCTACCACACTCCAAGGAAGTGGGTTCCACAGCTCTTACTGTCACGGAGTTCCTCCTAATGTTGAGATGGTATCTCTTTTCCTGGACCTTGCATCCATTGTTCTATGTCCTATTCTCTGGACCAGCAGAAAACAAGCTTGCTTCATCCCCAATATGACATCCTTTCAAATATTTAACCAAGGCTATCATATCACATCTTAACCTTCTCCTCTCCAGGCTAAACATATCCCTAGGTCTCTCCTCATAGCAAATGGTTCATAGAATCATAGAATCATAGAATCATAGAGTTGGAAGAGACCACAAGGGCCATCTAGTCCAACCCTCTGCCATGCAGGAACTCCCAATCAAAGCATCCCTGACAGATGGCCATCCAGCCTCTGCTTAAAGACCTCCAAGGAAGGAGACTCCACTACGCTCCACTGTCGAACAGCCCTTACTGTCAGGAAGTTCCTCCTCATGCTGAGGTGGAATCTCTTTTCCTGCAATTTATATCCATTGTTCCGCATCCTAGTCTCTGGAGCAGCAGAAAATAAGCTTGCTCCCTCCTCAATATGACATCCCTTCAAATATTTAAACAGGGCGATCATATCACCTCTTAACCTTCTCTTCTCCAGGCTAAACATCCCCAGCTCCCTAAGGCGTTCCTCATAGGGGTTTCCAGACCTTTCAGCATTTTAGTCACCCTCCTTTGGACATGCTCCAGCATTTCTACATCCTTTTTTTAATTGTGATGCCCAGAACTGGACACTGTATTTTAGGTGAGGCCTGACCAAAGCAGAATAGAGTAGCACTATTACTTCCCTTGATTTAGACACTATACTTCTAATGATGCAGCCTAAAATTGCATTGGCCTTTTTAGCTGTCACATCACATTTGTTGACCCATGTTCATCTTGTGGTCTACTAGGACTCCTTGATCCCTTTCACACATAGTCTTGTTAAGCCTGGTTTCCCCCTTATATCTATATGTTTCATTTTTTCTGCGTAAGTGCAGTGCCACACATTTCTCTGTACTGATTCATTTTGTTAGCTTTGGCCTCGACATTAGCTAACCCTTCTAATCTATTCAGGTCACTTTGAATTTTGATCCTGTCCTCTGGGGTATTAGCTATTCCTCCTAATTTGGTGTCATCTGCAAATCTGATAAGCATGCCCCCTATTCTTTCATCCAAATCATTGATAAAGGTGTTGAATAGCACTGGGCCCAGGACAAAACCCTGTGGCACCCCACTGGTCATTTCTCTCCAGAATGAAGAGGAGCCATTGCTGAGCACCCTTTGGGTTTGGCTGGTCAACCAATTACAAATCCATTTAACTGCTGTACTTTCTAATCCACATCTTACTAGTTTGTTTGCAAGAATATTATGGAGAACCTTGTCAAAGGCTTGAAATCAAGATATGCAATACTTGAAATCAAGATATGCAATATCCACATCATTCCCTCCATCTACCAAACTAATAATTTCATCAGAAAAAGAGATCAGAATAATCTGGCATGACTTGTTTGTCTGAAACCCATGTTGACTTTTTGTGATTATGGCATTTCCTTCTAAATGTGCACTTACACTTACTCTTTGTTTAATGATCTGCTTTACAATCCTTCCTAGTATTGATGCCAAACTAACTGGATGATAATTGTTGGGATCCTCTTTTTACCCCCTTTTGAAGATGGGGACAATGTTTGCCCTCCTCCTGCTGGGGCTTCTCCTGTTCTCCAGGAGTTCTTAGATTCCATTTGCCATTCTTAGATTCCATTTGCCAGGTCTTTTAATATCCTTGGATGTAATTCATCTGGTCCCGGAGACTTAAATTCATTTAGATAAACCAGGTATTTCTGAGAAGAATGAGGCAAAGAAGGTGTTGAATAGTTCTGCCTTTTCTCTGTCCCCTGTTAGCATTTTGCCATTTTCTCCAATAGTGGCCCTACCATTTCCTTCTTCTTTTTGCTGTGAACATAGCCCAAAAAGCCCTTTTTGCTGTTCTTAACCTCTCTAGCAAGGCTGAGTTCATTCTGAACTTTAGCTTTTTTGATTTTCCCCCTACACATACTTGTTATTTGTTTGAATTCTTTTTTGGTGATTTCCCCCTTTTTCCATTTCTTATACATGCCCTGTTTAAAAGTTAGCTCCACTGAAAGTTCTTTAGTCATCCACTCTGGTTTCTTGAGACATTTCCCATTTTTCTTTCTTGTTGGAACAGTTGGAAATTGTGCCTTCAGTATCTCCCTTTTGAGAAACTCCCATCCATCCTGAACTCCCTTCTCTTTTAGTATTCCTGACCTTGGGATCACCCCCAGTATTTCCCTAAGTTTACTGAAATCAGTTTTCCTAAGGTCATTAAAAAGAGGTTAGGATTAGGCACAAAACTAATTAACAGAAAACAATTTATGCTCTCAGAAGTTAACTTTGGATGGCAGATTTAAGACCAGACTGGTGCAGACCTCCCAGAGGGCTTTTTCAGCTGTCGCCCCCAAGTTGTGGAATGACCTGCCGGATGAGATGTGTCTTATTCCAACTTTAGAAGGCTTCAAAAGAGCCCTAAAGATGCATCTTTTCTGGCAGGCCTTCCCAGAGGAAATTAACACCCCCAGCTCCACACCTAGGCCTTAGGGGTTTCCTAAGCCCTTTTCCCTGCATTTTATCCTCATACAACCTAAGCCTGGGTCCGCTCCCTGTTATTGCACACTGTTATTTTAATCATTCATGCTTTTAACTTTATCATGATTTAATTCTCTTTAAGGGAGGGTGGTGGGGTAAGGAAGGGGTATTTTAATCTGTCATTGTTTTTAATTCTGTTGTACTCCACCCTGATTGCTTGTTCAGAGGGACGGATTAGAAATAAATATTATTATATTATTATTATTTGGCACCAGAAAAATCTGCCAGTAGAACTGCTGTGCTGGCTAAGAGCAGAAAAGCCCAATAAGGTGGTAGAGAAAGGGTTGGGAGAGGGTGGAGCCAGGTTATACCAAATCCAAATTTCCTCCAGTCTAAGAGTATATCTTACACCAGAGTGAAGATAACCTTACATAACTTAAACACAATTTCAAGTGGTTTTTAGTTTCCGCACAGCTGGCATCTGGTTATGTTTGCCAGTTAGGAATGCATTCTTACTTTTGCATGTTTTGAGTCATACATTTTTTCCTCTCCGTCCTCCCCTCTTCAGAAATGCACTTGGAGAGACTATAAAATCCACCTCTCCATAACTTAGCTTAAAGTTACACAGATACCTATCAAAACCCTGGAGAACTCACAATCACATCCTCCAACACAAGTTTCTCTCCATGGTAACTGCCCAACATTTAGAGAACACCTGTACCTGTGTAAGGACCTTCCTCTGTTTTTATATGGATGGCAAAGAAGTAGAACCAGCTTCAATTTATGACAGGGGTGCCTGGAGTGCCTTCCTTTGAAAGCTGTTTTAGTAAATTATTTTTAGGAACCAAACAAGTTTCATTTACTAATAAAATGAGTCTTCACTTTAGTCTGAAAACTGTTTTCTGGACTTCTCTTTGTTTGGTTATTTAATAAATGTGTCCAACTGAAGCTGAACTGATTCTCTTACCTAGTTCAAAGGTCAGCATCACCCTCTAACTGTCCACTCAGATGTGACTTTAAAGGAGTTTAAGGGTAATGTGGAAAAAATATCTATTCTTCCTTGCAAGTACGCAAGCCTAGTTTTTCACATAATGTAAGAGTTATTAAAATCCTGAGTGGTGATAATACTAATACTAATACTAATAATATAATTTTTTATTTGTATTTCCCGCCTCTCCCTACAGATCGAGGTGGGATTACAGCAAAAGAAAAAACAACAATGGCCTGATCTAGATTGGCAAAAAGAAGTGTGTTCATGGCTGCATGAAACTCTAGCCTTTAGATGAGAAAAAGGGAAAGTGTGCCATGAAAATGCTTTTTTTTTTTTAGTTTTAGGGGAGAAGAAGTGCCTTTAAAAAGGTGCTGGTTTTCCCAGCTTCTTTTTTAAAAACTGCGGAACAGCGCACCTCCATCTAAAGGCTGTGGTGCAGCTGCTAAGCATTAAGGAAAAGACAACTTCATGTCACACTTTCCTGCCAATCTAGAAAGCCCCAATATAAAACAATATAAACAACAGTATAAAAAAGCAGTAAATACAACACAATCAATAAAACAATTAAATTACTAATCACTAAAATCATCATCATCGTCTATATCCATACCATCGTAGTTACAAGTGGGGATAGTTCTTAAATTGCCTACAAGACATGCGTCTTAAGTGCCCTCTTAAAGGTTTCCAATGAGGAACTAAGCCAGATCTCTTCCGGTAGGCTATTCCAAAGCTTGGAGGCAAAGAATAACAAGGTTAGATGTACAAATAGAATAATTTCTAACACATGCATACCATGATAACTGAGCACAGATTCTGCTCTTAAATGCCATTGGGTGGGCTTTTACTTGAGAACCAGAATGATATAGTGGTTTGAGCGTTGGACTAAAACTCTGGAGATCAGGTTTTGATTCTTTACTTGGCCATGGAAACCCATTTAGTGACTTTGAGTGAGTCACACACTCTCAGCCCCAGAAAACCGCATGATAGATTCACCTTAGGGTTGCCATCAGTCAGAAATGGTCTAAAGGCACACACATTGGCGGTGGCAGCATCTTTTACTGCATTGTTTACAGAACTAGACAACCAGAAAAAATGTCATAATGATTCTGGTACATAGATTAATACTACTAAGTATGTAGGCTGTGAAAAGGTTTTATTAGCTCTTTCAGAAATGTCCAATTGGACTACAAAATTGGTCTGTATGGCAAAATCAGCTATTCATTTTCCCTCCATATTCCAATTTTATCTGCCAACATGTAGCTCGTTTTTGGTCTGATTAACTTCTCATGCAGTGTTACAAAGTGCTTTCTTTCTTTCCACTGAGATGTCTTAATTGATGCTACTGTCAACTGAAAAAAGCAAGAGAAATTGCATACAAATGAAGCCTCTTTCTAAAAGCTTTTAAAAGATGACCTACTAGTTGCATCAAACATTGTGTGTGCAGTTCAGACATCATGTAAGTGCTTCCTATGCTATTCAGGTTGTGTGATAGGTCGGAAACATAATCAAAACTTACATGTACAGTATTTGTTATGTCTATATCTGAGCTCAGATTGTTCCACAGGAAAGTCCAGTGTCTCCTGACATCTCAAAGAGAAAATACCAGTTCTACTGAGTGCAAATGCCTAATGGGTAGCTGAGAACTCTATGCCAGTCAAAGTTGTGATGATCCAAGTGCTTCTCAGACTAGGCTTGTTGGAAATTATTTAGTCTGGTTTAATTTTGTACTGACATAATTTACCTTGTCCTGTCCTCACACTGTGTGAACTTTGTGGTTGTGTCCCTGGTCTGAAGTAGGCTTGCATCTTCTTAGATCCTCCCTCGCCCTAACTCATTTCTTCAATGATTCTAGCTCTTCTTCCAGCAGATCTTAGTCAGCAGAGAAATTCTGTTGGCATGCCACTTTGCCAGCAGTTCTCTTGAGATCTGCCAGCAGAAAAGGTTTCTGCTTGCAGAAGAGGCTTGGGTGTAATCCTAACCCCCAACAGGATGATATAGAGTAAGTAAAGACTGGAAGTGAAAAAGAAGACAAAAACAATGACATGGCAGAAGAGCTGGAAATGTGTAACACTGTCAGTGAAAATTTATTATTTATCATTGTAAGAAAGGGCATTAAAGTACTAAACAACAGAGGCATGTACCTTCATCTTTTGAAATGTATACTTTCTCTTGTCTGAAACAAACAAAGAAAAAATCATGTGCAAAGTGCCCTTTCTATAGCTTCATAAGGAGACAAGAAACTTCACTGACCCCTTTGGGTCAATGGCAGCATGGCTACATGGCACCCCTTCGGCACTGTGTTATATGGATACAGTGCCAGAGGTGCACTATGATGCTGCATGCTGTCTGGAGTGGTGCGCAGTATCAGGGTGCCCTGGGGGGCAGAGTCAGGCATGCATCATCAGGACTCTGCACACCAACTCTGCCCCCAAGCTGCCCTTTCAGGCCAGTCTGTAAAAGCCCTTAGTTAATATATGGAATCTGAATAAAGATTTAAATCCTGATCATCACATTTCTTAGTCTAAGTAGTTTTCACCATGCCACACTTGTCTCCCCCATCTTCTGCATTCAATTTAACTATTGATGCACACTAGGAACACAAAGTCCTAAATTCTATACAGCAATTAGTTTCTAAAATGCCTTTTATCTTGTACTAACCTTCAGCATGAATAGTCACAAAGTTTTACACTTAAATTTCCCCAGGAGGCAATCATTGCAAAAATGAGAACAAACCAGAATTACATCTCCCTCCTTGTTAATTATCTACAAAGCCAGAAATTGGAGTCTTGGCTTTCACTTGCTGATGCTTTTATGAAGGCCAAAAAGACATTTTGGCACGGGCCATTTAGTAACCAAAAGCATGATCTTTTAAAAAGACTTTGGCATTTAATTTTCGTTTTAATATGCTGTAGTGAATTATGTATTACCATGTAGCAGAATGAGTAAATGCTGCTACTGACTGTTTTGTACCTGTCGTAAGAGCATATCCTTGTACAAAGTCATATTTTCAGCTTTAAAAAAGGAATTGGAAAAAAAAATCTGCTTGCATGGTCATAAGTATCTGTTTTACATCAGTTCAGACTTCTTGTTGGCCATTTTAGCTAGTCACCTGACGTGGCTATCTGAGATCTCAGACACATCAATCTGCTACTGGTTTTGAGCTGGATTTGCTGGGCTTTGAATCTGGGATTTCCAATATGCAAAACATGTAATTCATCACTAAACTATGGCTCATTCCCTCATGGGAATTCTCCTATGGGGGAAAATTTATAATCTACTCATACTTCAAATTATTGGAGTATGAAAAATTAAAATGTTTCTGTTGTCATTGTCATCATCATTATCATTATTTCCATCACAGTCACCGCCCTCCTCCTTCTCATCATTATCATTCACTGATTCAGAACTCCTCGCCTACTTGCACAATAGGCTTTTTTGTTGTCAGTTTTGTTGTCAGAAAATTAAGAATCCTTCAAAATCATGGAGTTGTCCTCTCTGCCAGGATCCACGAAAAAGGAGTAGACTTGCATACATAGAATCATAGAGTTGAAGATACCTCAAGGACCATCCAATTCGACTCCCTGCCATGCAGGAAGACACAATCAAAGCACCCCTGACAGATAGCCATACAGCCTCTGTTTAAAAACCTCCAAAAAAGAAGACTCCACCACTCTCTGAGGGAGCATATGGCACTGTTGAACAGCTTTCACTGTCAGGAAGTTTTCCTAATGCTGAGGTGGAATCTCTTTTTCTATAGTTAGAATTCATTGCCTCAGGTCCTATTCTCCAGAGTGGCAGAAAACAAGCTTGCTCAATCAATCAATCTTTATTTATGGTCTTTGAGCAAAGATATTTCAGAATTGGATACATATTCCTAAAAAAAGTTGTATAAAAGTACTACATCTAAATAAAATCAAATTAAAACAAAACTTGAAGCTAGAGTATACAAGTAGAGAGAAACGTTACACATCACTGTGAGGGGGGTAGTCTTCTAATACATTTCCAGCTATTACCATTCATTCTGATCTTTAATGATTTGTTTGTGTGTGCCAATAGCTGCTGCACAAATTGTTCATTCGGGGGGGGGGGGTTATAAATAAAAAAATTATTATTATATTATTATAACTCGGGCCATATTTTCAGTGATTGACAGATCTCTATTCTCGAGCAATAAAATCAAATAGTGGTTAGCTGTTCGGCCTGGATAGTTTTGTAAAATTTGATAAATCAGAGAAGAATGCACTCCTTGATAGAATGCACAATACAATATGATATGTAGGAGTGATTCAACTGAAGTGTCAGAGCATAAGCAAGTCCAGTTCTCATAAGGGAGGTTCTTATATTTCCCATCTAGGACTGCAGAGGGGAGAATATTAAGGTGGGCTGCAATAAAGGCCATCCTAAATTTTTGTATTATTATGTTGGTTAAATAAAGTGGCCTAGTAAAGGTCTTTTCCAAACTTATCAAGACTGGGATATTTCTGATTTTGCCTCTGTGAATTTGTAGTTCTATGTCCCAGATCCATTTTTTGAAGACCATTTTTGCCCTTTCATGGCCCATTTGTATAAGGATACTTTGTGAGAAACCACATTTGCTCAAGATGCTGTTTATCGTTGTTTTCCAGGAGGAGGTATAGCTATCTAATAAAACTAAAGGAATTAACCCACATGGAGCAAATATAAACTTAAGCCAGAAATTAATTATTAGAATCCAAGCACATGCTTTGATTGTGATCAGCCCGCCTCAAGGTGGATTGCTGCATTTGGCACTGAGCATGATATCGAAAATATACTTCTTAAAAATTTGGTCTGTATTATCTCAAATTTGTCAAAGTTATTTTAAATACAAATTTGAGCTCCAAAAAATAAGATTGAGGTGATCTTGGCTTGAAAAACTTGTATAGCCACTGGTATATAATGTCCTCCTTTGGTGTAGAAAAAGCTCTGCAGTGCTGTCATATTCCTATAAGCGTTATTAATTGCCATTTCTGCCTGGCGTTTCCATAGTCCTGATGCCTGAAAGACTACCCCTAGGTATTTAAAGCTGTTTAATTGCTACACCATTTATATGCCATTTATGGATGGTTTTCTTGTTTAAAAAGACTAATATCTTAGTTTTATTGTAATTGAGCATTAAAGCTTCATTGTGGCAATATGTGGCTAGTTGTCTAAGGAGTCTTCTCAGGCCAATTTCTGTATAAGATAATAAAACAGCATCACCTGCATAAAGCAAAATAGATATGGGGTGGAATGGATTGAGGGGAATGGAAAGATTCCCCGTTTTAAAAAAAACCAATTAAGGAGTTAATGTACAGATTAAATAATAGAGGGGCTAATATGCAGCCTTGTTTAACACCTCTATGGGTATAGATAGCATTAGTGAGGTAGCCCTTTTTACTGTATTTAACTCTGAGGCTTGTGTGTGAATAGAGACCCTGAATGAGTATTAACAATCTGTTATCTATAGATAATAAATCTCTATCAATTAAATCAAAAGCAGATTTAAAATCAATGAATGCTGCATAAAGTTCACCTGTATATGAGGCCTTATATTTCTCAGTCAGATGTTTCAAAATAAGCCCCTGATCCATTGTTGAGAGACCAGGTAAAAAGCCAGCTTGTTCTTCCAGTAAGATGTTTCCTTGCTCAAGCCACTCCTGTAACTTAAAATACAAGTGTCTGGCATATAACTTACAAATTACACTCAGTAAGCTAATTGGCCTATAGTTTGCTAGGTCTAAGTGGTCACCTTTTTTATAGATAGGGATCACAATGGCTGCTGCCCATTCTTTGGGGAAGACAGCTGTCTGATCAATCCAAGTAAACAGGTGTGCCAATATTGGCGACCACCTTTTTAAATTCCTTTTTAAGAGTTCTGGGGGAATATTGTCATTTCCTTCTACCTTGCCTGGTTTTAATAAGGCAATTAGTTTGTTAATCTCTGCCTCTGTAACAGGTGGCCGTTCAGGTATGTTATCGTTAAAGTTTTGGTTGTAATAATTACTGATTTGTTCTTTTGTGAATATCCTATGAAAAAATAGTTCCCATGAAGTTGCTGATATATGGCAATCTGCTCTGAGGTTAGATTTTTTTTGTGTTACCTGTCATTATTTTACAGAAAGCAGAAGAATCATGGGATTTACAGGCACAGATTAAATGGTGCCATGTTGTCTTTAAGGCTTGTTCCTTTTTTGTTTTTATTAGAGCTTTATATTTCTTTTTAGTAGATACCACTCTTCTGGAATAGAGGACATATTACTCTCTATATACATTTTATAGCATTCAACAAGTAAATTTTTTGTATTAATGAATTCTTGATCAAACCAAGGTTTGGGCCTGTGATTTGAGATCTGAGGTCTATATACTATACTATCAAGCAATGTCATTTGTATGGTTGATATTAATTTTTGGTATTCTTCTAAAACCTCTCCCACGTTATATGTTATTAGGAGAGAGTTATGGATTTCCAAGAGAGATTCAGATTGCATGACTTTTTCCATTATATTTTCAATCTTGGGTGACCATATAATAGAATAAGCCCTAGTCTCAGATGTTGTTTCTATAAGAGTGGAGCTTTTTGTGTGTAGAAAAGCATTTCTCTGTTTCAAATGCACAATCAAAGGTAGGTGATCACTACCAAGGTGGCCTTCAATTCTTAATTCAGCTATTAATTTCAAAATATCTTGTGAGGCCAAAAAACAATCAATAGTCGTGGCTCCCATGGATGTTAAATGGGTAAATTCTCCTGGGATATCTCTATCTATATTGCCAAATTATATTTATTGGTTAACTTTGCTAACAGGCTTCCAGCATAGTTAATGCCCATATCTTTGGATGATCTAGATGAAATAAGATGGGATTCAGCAACTATGGGTGGTGTTTTATACATATAAGAGAACAGGACCTTGTCATTTGGTCCCATCCGAGCATTGAGGTCACCCTCTATGAGAAGAGCAGCTTTGGGGTTCTGAGTAACTAGTTGGTCTAAGTATTCCTCTAGACTTACTTCCACTTTTGTTCGATGTGGGGGGAGTTATACATTAATAACCAATATAGAATGCCCACTGCATCTAACTAGGACTGCCATAGCCAATGGGGATAAAAAAGGTAAATTGGTGATTCTAGCCTGTAATTTTGTATTGATTAAAATTGCTAAACTACCATGTGCTCTGCCTTTCTTATTGCCATGTAATGCTTTTATAGAATATGAGATAACGTCATTCAGATATAAGTTCTCAGTATACCATGTCTCTTGAAGGAGAAGAATATCAGCATTAGTTATAAAGTTGACAAAGTAGTGATCTTGGAATTTGTTGCACCATCCAGCAATATTCCAGCAAAGAATGTTAAGCTGGTGACCATGCTGGACTGGATTTCATCATATGGTAATGGGGGAAGAAGCCTTGTCATGCTGTCTTCCAATCTTGTATTTTGCATGCTGGATAAATGTTCTAGTTGACTGAATAGTTCTAGTTGACTGAATAGTGAGGATGGCAGATTTCCCTTCTGGTCAGATATCAGTGGCGTGTAGGAGATATGGGGAAGTATGGACCAACATGGCAATACTAGCTACAGACTCCAACGAACTCCCTCTAGACCAGCTAATACCTTCCATGCCCCAATTGGAACAAGCTTGCTCCATCCTCAATATGACATCCCTTTAAGTATTTAAACAGGGTAACAACAACAACAACAACAACAACAACAACAATATGCACCTGTCACCATGGATCAAGGCATGGAACAACAATAATTAACAGACATATCACATCAGTTAAAACACAACAATTAAAATACACATCAATTTAAAAAGACAAATATAAGTCTTTTTAAGTATAAGATATACACATATTTAAAAAAAAATCCACATTTAAAATCTATGATTTAAAATTCAAAATTTAAAAATAATCTGGATAAACCTGCAGAAAGAAACTGGTCTTTAATGACCTTCAAAATTCAGATACCATATTTAGCTGCCAAATCTCTTTTGGCAGGTCATTCTAGAGTCTAGAAGTGGCTGAAGAAAAAATTATCTGGCTGAGAGTTGCCAATTTAGTTTTTGCTGACTGGAATAAATGTCTGCCAGAGGACCTGAGTGTACAGGGCAGATTACATGGGAAGAGCAATCCTGTAGGTAATATAGACCCAAACCATGTAGAGCTTTAAAGGTAGCAACCAACACTTTGTACCTTGCCTGGAAACTAACTGGAAGCTAGTAGAATGATTTTAATATTGGTGTAATATGATCATGCCTGGATGTCCCAGTAATCAATCTGGCTGCCATGTATTGAACTAACTGAAGCTTCTGAACTTGGTGCAGAGGTAGCCCAGTGTACACCGCATTGTAGTAGTCCACCCTTGATGCCGACTGTGAAAGCCTTCGACTTCAGAAATCCAAAAAAAAATTTTTTTAATGTACAAAATTGTACTTTTACCAATCTCAGTGTTCTCAGTCCATGCATGACATTCATTCACCTACAAAAAGTTCACTGAATTCCAGATCTATTCTTTTCCATTTCATTGTTTAAGGCTGTAATTCCAAGTACATTTACTAGGAAGTAAGGCCCAGTGAACTCTGCAGGGATTTACATCTAAGTAAACATGTATAAATTCTAGCTGTTAATCTTTTCATCATATTGCAGACTTTCAAGTCTTTGAGTTCAGAGGCTCTATGTCTGTAATGCTGGAAATGTTGAGAAGCAAGAGATCAAATAGAAGTCACATTTTCATCAATGGTAGCTTTAGTGCCTACAGGATTCCTATTGGTCTCTTTTAGTCCAGATTTTAAGGTAGCCAGTGATTGTTTTAAAACAGAGGTGTGATCTACTCAAGGCTTGGAAGCCACAAATAACTTGCCCTAGATATCAAAGGACCCCCTCTCTGCCATGGGAGACTCTACCCCTGTTTCATTTTTAATGTTGATTTATTGATTGCTCTCTCTCTCTCTCTAAAAGATGTGGGATAACTTACATCTTTTTATATATTTTATTGCATTATTTATATCCCATTTCCTTCCCAAAGCTTGGACTCAAGGGATCGATGCCCCTCCATCCTTCAGCTATATGAGGCCCACGGCAGATCTTTTTAAAACCATGAAGTACCCGTTTGAAACCATGAAGTAAATCAGAAGTCACTTTGAATAAAGCTCAGCTCACCAGTCCTAAAACAGCCCAGGGATACTGCCACCGATACAAAAAGGAGTTGAAGCTACATTTTATTACTTTGAAAACTTAAAATTGCTTCTGGAGCACATGGTTAATATTAGGAGCATTATATTAACAGAACTAAATATATACTTTAATATACACACACTCAGGTTTATATGTGACCTCAAGGAAAAGGAAAAGGAATGTGGATTCTCTAAATCCTGCTGTTAACAAAAGTTGTATAAGAAGTTTTTTCCATTATAGGAAGTTGTTATGGATGGGAGCCAATGTGGAGTATAGGTATTGTTGTTGTTTTGCACCTCCAACTCAACTCTGACTTTTGGTGTGATCCTATCTTAGGCTTTTCTTGGAAAGATTTATTCAGATTAGGGTTGACATTGCCTCTGAGGCTGAGAGAGCATGACTTGCTCAAGGCATGGGTTTCCATGGATGAGTGATGAATTAAACCCTGTCTCTGAGTTCTTTTCCCATTTTATATCCCATTCTGATCCTAGGTATGGCTGATATTTATTTATTTGGGGGCTTTCAGACAAAGTAGAGAAGGCACACAACAAAGAGGAGGTATTGTGTGCCTAAAGTGGTGATATTGTACCACACATGGGAACTGCAATATACTTTTTTGGACTACAATGCTCAGAATTCCCCAACAAATATGCCATGGCAATTGGGGAAATCAGGGTCTCATAGTCCAAGAGAGTAATTTTTCAAAGCACTAGTACTTACATATGGAACTTTGCATCAGTGAAGCCTATCCTATTTCCTACTCTTATGGAGTTCTTTGATGGAAGTAGACACTTTAGATTTTTACAAAAGACTTTGAAATCAAAAGGAGCCATCAGATAGTGGGTACAAGGTCCAGAAAGACTGCTCTAAAGAAAGAGTGAGAAAGCTATGAGGTTGATCCCCTAAGCCCCAGTCATCAAGACCAATATGACAAAGGATTATAGAAGTTGTGTGAGAGATACCTGGAGGCTGTAAGGCAGGGGATTAAAGTCTGTACCATCATTCAGAGAGCTTAGAAAACATTATCTATTGACTGTGGTGGCTGATAGCTACTATGCCTGTGGGGTGATAGATCTGCTCCAGTTTCTAATTTAAATGAGCTACCCAAAGTACTAAGCCCTATCCATAAAATAGTCTGGTACCTTGAATAGCTCCTTTAAAGTTCCAACTAAATTCCAGAACAGATTGATCACCTCACCTCACTGGCATGTGACCCATTAGCTACCCTTGCATTTTGGATTACAGTTTCCTGAATTTCCCAGGCAGCATGATCCATATTAACTAGGAGATTCTGGGCCTTCAAACCGAAAAGAGTGATATTTCCAAGTTCTTCATGTGCAGAATGGATGTGTAAGATAACAATTTGTTTCCACATAGAAGCTAATGGCACTGGGGAAAAAATAAAGGGATGTATTAGCAAGCAGGATTTCCACAGACACATAACTGAACCAAGCTGGAAAGTCCACACAGAATTTCCTAGGACATATTCTGTAAGGAGGAGCACATGCCTTGCCTACTGAAGATTCTGTTTTCAATTCTAAATATTTCCAACTGAGCGGGTCTCAGGAAATAGCACAACCTCTGCCTGAGAACTCGAAGAGACATTGATAGCCATAAAAGATCATACTGAGAAAGCAAATCAAAGGGATGGCTCAGCCAAAAAGGGTTTTGTATTTTAGAGTGAAGAGTAGTGTTCCTAACCTTAGTCCTACAGCAGAGGGATTTATATAGTTCTGCTGCTCAGAATTGGTTCCAAGTCAGAGACTAGGCAGACAGGCCCATAGAATTCAAGGGTGAAGCCTTGCTGCTCTCCCTCAGGGTTTCTCCAAAAACCTCTCCATCTAGAAGGTTCTCCCTTTTCCCCAGTGACCCATCCAACTGAACAGTTGTCCTCTCCCCACCAGTGATGTAAACTCTTTTCACAATGTAACAATACCCCTTTACTTTGTTATCCATGGGGAAGGCTCGGATAGATGGGGAGACTCCCATTCATCACACTTGGGTATGCTATTAATAATAAAACTAAGGCTGCTGGGAGAATCAAACACTATTTGATCATTTTTTCAGAGCAGGTGTACTAATGTAAACTGCTAGAATACAAGAATAAGTGATGACCTCTGTTTGCTTTGACTAGTGGGAACAAAAAGCAATTAACTCTTACTAATGTTTGTTGCAGATCATGCCAGAGGATAAATACTGGGCACTTTTTTCTTTTCTTTTGTACAAATCCTACTTCATGCTGGCAGTAAAAATAATAATATTTCTTTGCATGATAATACATATTTTTTAAAGTAATAACTCAAGGTAGTATTTAAAACGGCTGAAGATCTTTCATTAAAGTGTATTACAAGCTGAACTGAAGCAGCCAGAAATGAACACTGCTGAGTTCAATGATGCTTAAGCCTAGGTAACTAGGCATAGGATTGCAGTCATGCTCCATAAACCTAATTGTGAGATTATATTATTCTTTTGTTTGGTTTTAGAAGCCTGTATTTTATGAAAATTCTTTAAACCAGAATGTTAGCTCCTATAAATAATATTAATAAAAATATCAAGAAATTATAGAGATCCTTGGACTTTTAGTAACCTAACTGATTTCCACGATAAGGTGCAGTATCCCTCTGAATATCGGGTACTGTGGGCATACAGTAAAGGAGTCTCTCACAATTTGTTACCTTCCAGATATTTTAGACTACAATTCTCACTATTCTTGATGATAAAGCATGCTGGTTAGGGATGATAGGCATTGCATTCCAATGCATTTGGATGGATCAGGATGTGGGGAGGCACAGAAAAGGTTGGCTGTTGCTTCTCTGCTCCGATGTGTACATTGATGGGAACAGTGCTGGATATGTGTAATAATTTTCTGATTAAAATTTGGGAATAGCACAAAGAAAGTGCTTAATCAGAAAATTATTACACATATCCAGCACTGTCCCCCACTTCCACCCTTGCAAAACAGCACAGAGAGGAAGGCAAATGACTTCTAGAAGACATTTGGGAAATAATGGCTGATCAGCTTTGACTTGTGATAAAGCTGTCCTTTTTAAACATTCACGCCTGGCAGCTTTCAGACTTCTAATAACAGGGCAAGAACATTCTGTTTGATCAGACTTAGGAAGTGTGAAATGAGAAGCGTCTGCAATCAGGAGGCTCGTCTCACTCCATCACTCCTTGAATGGCACCATTTTGAGAAGGCATGTTCTGATGGGTTAAGTGAGTAAACAGTGGCTCCCTCCAAATTGTCTGATGAAGGCGAACAAAATGTCTCTCCTTGCTTTGTGCTCAGACGGCAATTACTTTCCTTGTTTGCTGAAGGAAATGTTCAGGACATGCTCTAGTGCATGTTAATTCTCTTCCACGTGCTTGGATAATTATCTGTTTCCAAGCTCTGAATTAGTGTGGATTATTTTCATGACAATTTGAAAAGTTTGACATTTCTTCTTGCAGCATGAGGGAACAATCTCAACATTTATAGTGGCAAAGTCTTGGGCAGTGTTAAATTAATAAAACCACATACATTTCACTACACAGAGCATCTACTAAGAAAGAAGATAATTTTATCTGAATGTCCAGAATGGAGAAAAAGTCATATTTAACTTAAAGAGTTACCTGGGAGTAAATCATACTGAAATCCCACTGAATGAAGTGTGTTCTGTTTCTGAGTACACAGACACAGGATTGCACTATCAACTGAAGTAAACACTTAGCAGTTGGTCATCTTCTCTGGATCTGGTGAGAAAATAATCTAGTCCTACCAGGTGATTTTGCAGATTTGTTCTCAGATCTGCATACATTGATATCACTGAATCATGCAATTTATCATCACATTAGAAGCAATATTTACATTATGATAGGATGATTACTTTCTCCCCCAATCTCTTCATCCAAGATTGCTCCATGTATAAGTGAGATAGCAAGCCAAGAACTAACAAAATATTGCAGTATCTATTACAATGATTAAAAAAGATCCAAAATAGATGTAAAAATAAGAATTCAGTTATAACATAAACAAGAACAGAAGCCATGCATTCATGCATGTATGTTAACTTTGTATCTGGAATGAAGAACATTTTGATCCCACTGGTTGGATTCTAATTTGGGATGGATCATTGAAACTGGATCACAGTAGTGGTAAGGGCTCTTGGTGTGAGGTGACGTGAAAACAAAGTATGTGGGGCCAGATGTAATTTTTAAACATTTAGACATTTCCCACCATGCATACAAAATAATCTTATTTCTAATTCAAATACCTAATTCTCTTTATATGAGTTGTTTACAACCACCCATTAGAGATAACAGGAAAACAGACTTGCAGACTGGATGGGGAAAGCCTGTAGGCCATATCCAGCCAAGAGGTGGTGGTGGGGGGATGGGGTGGAGTCTGATCCTGGGACCATGGCATCCCACTATAGGAACACAGTAACTCTACATATCCTGTCACTACTACACCCTTATTGTTCTATCCTAACATGTATGGGTTTAATGTGAGCATACAAATCTTTTTTAAAACATATTTTATTAGCACATAACTTTTAATAGTATAAAACAACATACACACTACACAACTAACTACACAAACTAAGACAGTAGGCACATATATGTAGCAATATAACAAAGGAGGAGGGGAACACACAAGACTTTCAACTTATTAGATGACACTTGTAGTTATCAAATTATTCTATTTCCTCTAAATAGACATATAGAATACACTTCTACTAGTTACTGCATTCTACTATTCTTCAAATCCTAAAATTGCTATTTTCCCCCAACATTTTCTGATAAAATCAGTTATTAGTTCCCAAGCTTTTTAAAAATTATTAACAGACCTCTATGTAATCAAATTCATCAGTTGATCAATTTGACAAAGTCATACAATTTTCTCTGAAGATGCCAGCCACAGATGCTGGCGAAATGTCAGAAGGGAACTCTTCCAGAACATGGCCACATAGCCCGAAAGCTCCACAAAAAACTATGGATGCTGGCCATGAAAGCCTTCGACTCCACATCATACAATTTTATCAACCATTCATCTTGTGATGGAAATCCACATTCTACCATGTCTGTGCATAAAGTATTCTTATGGCTGTAACCACATATTGGATTATTCTTTCCTATTTCTTTTTCATCTTTTTTTTCCAGCAACCCCAATAGAAACAGTTCTGGCTTCAACTGAAATTTAAAGTTCAAAATGTCTTCCATAATAAAATGTATCAATATCCAATATTTTGTCACCTTATAACAGGTCTACCACATTTGATAAATAGCCCTCTCATTTTCATTACATTTCCAACATATGTTAGTGAAACCTTTATACATTTTCAAATGTCTTTCTGGATTCAAGTATCATCGGTACATCATTTTGTAAAAATTGTTTTCTGTCCAGAAAATGCAATTTTCTGACAAAAAGTGCATTTATCATGTAGAATAAGTCATGAAGTGTAAAGATTCTTGTCTGTCATTCTCTTTTCAAATTTAACAACACTTGAATCTCCCCCCTTTTAAAAAAAAACTATTTTAGAGTGGAAGATAGGTGGAGAGTGGGGGTGGAACTGGAGGGAACAACAGCTGGGTGAGCAAGTAGTATTTTAGAAGGAGATTTGAACTGGAAGAAAAATGTTTTCAAGAAAAGCAAAGAGAAAATTCTGGAAAGTTTTATGGGATAAATGTTTTCTATTTGATTGCAGTATGATAATGTGTATAGAGAACATGGGTGACAGCCTCCTCTGACAATAGTGATGGGAAAATGCCCAAGGGGGTAGAATCACACTCCCTAAAACAGAAATGAAGTCCTCAGCTTGGTACTGCTTTCACAGCTTCATTTCAGGTCTTTCCCTCCAGTCATCTTTAGGACTTGGGCTTACAGTCTCAGAGACATCACACACCCACCACCACCTGACATCTCTGGCCTCACTCCTTATACTTCCTCTCCCCCTGACTATTTGGGTCTAGGGCCTGACCCTGCCTCCCCATCCTGACAATGACACTACTCATTCTGCCTGGTAGCCCACAAAGTCTGCAAGCTCAAGCTCTCAATGTCTCCTGCCTCCCACTCTGACTGTGCACCTGTAGTAGTGGGCTTGCACTTTCCTTTGCCTCATGGTATTCCCAAACTTCAACTACCCACCATATTTAGCATAATGCCCAATCTAATGGTAAGTAGTGGGAGTTTGGGAGTACCATGAGGCAAAGGAAAGTGCAAGCCCACTACTACAGGTGTAGAGTCAGAGTAGGAGTCAGTAGGCATTGAGAGCTTGAGCTTGCAGGCCTTGTGGGCTGCCAGGCAGAATGAGTAGTGTTGTTGTCAGGTTGGGGAGGCAAGGTCAGGCCCTAATGATTAGAATATTCCCCTAATGTTCAGTGACAAGGGGAGCAAAGCAGTGAAGATCCCATGGAGGGTGGTGATGAATTGACTGTCAGTATTTCGTAGTAATGGTAGAAATCAGAACACCTTGTTCAAAGGATCCAGGGGGAATCATGCTCCCACAGATTTATTTAATTTTTTTATTTAACAGGCTAAAAATATGTCAATCAATAAGACTATTTTCTAAATATTCTTGAATATTCTTAATATTCCTAGTTTAGTGAGCTATATGAAAAAAGACACCTTTGCACATACATAGGGGCTATACAGACTGCCCCTTTGGAGTGGCCCCATTACTATCCAGATTGTTGCTGAGGCAACTGCATGCCATGGCACCAATTTGGCCTTTGTAGAGCACAAAAATATGGTGCCCCAAGTAGCTCCTTTTTGCGTCCTAGAAGGGGCAGCATAGCCACCACCGCACGGCGTGATGCTGCATTTGGTGCTGCATTATTTGGATGCTGTGCCAGAGGTGCATCATCATAGTGCACACTGTGCGGACTGTCACATGCTGGTAGTGGTGTTACGACACTGAGTGTGGGAACGCTCAACTCTGACTCCATGCACAGGTTGGCACTTTTTGCCGGTCTGTCCAGGGCAATTTACACCCATTTAAACAACATGGAAGTTCAGGATGAGTCTGGCCATCACTATTCCAGTCTGTCCATGTGCTTAACACTGGTGGAAAGGCACACAAAGGATGGGATTGATCAAGAAGAGCTACATAGAGGTCATAATCCATATGCTCCTACCAGCAGAGGTAAAACCTATACACATATTTCTCTGCAATACCAATGTCTGTCCCATTTTCTTCAAAGGCAAATAATGTATAGGCTAAGTGTCACACAGATTCAGATGAATGAAGGAAAAGATTATACTGTTTGCAAAGCTTTACATGAGAATCTGAACCTTTTTTTTAAACCATGATACAGCCTAGTTTTACATAATGAGACGGGCTTAGGATCCAAGTTGTTAGATTCTTCTAAGCCAAGTTGTCAGAAACCCTTTAACTGGAGGTGTTTAGGACTGAAACTGCAAGTCATGTGTGGTAACTCCTAAAAATATGTATGTCCCACTTGCTAGCTCAAGAAGGTCACACTGAGAATACATGAGTGGGAACATGCTGTGCATCCTTGCCACTGATCTTGCAAGTGTCATGTGATCTCCATTAACTGACATCTGTAAATAGAGCATGGACACCTGCAGATGGTAGTACTTCACACATTCACATATACATGAAGAGATCCCCATTCTGAAGATGCTCATGCTGTAAGTGCAGATGCCAGCCAAGGAAGAGGTTACACGATGTAATCTCACATGAGGGGTATGGGGTACTTCCCTGCTCCTGGCTTAGGTTCTTCCATTGCTTCTTTCCTAAACAGTCAACTAGGGCAACATAAAATACAAAAATATATAGAATAGAAAACCTATAATTGTAAAGACACATTTGAATAATGTGTGCTTGCCTGTTGTTGCATATTAACTGCTGCTAAAAATGCCTGATGTAATAAAATTATACCAATACTAAATATAAAAATTTAACATCTCATTAATATGCAGACATATATCAGTGTAGGCAGAAAATTTAGTCAGAACAAGGCAGACCAGAACAGGCAGTTATCCTGAAAACTGTATTTTTGTAAGGCAGATTTCCTATATTAATAATGATTCTTAACTCTGTGAAAAAGCTGCAAATATATGATGGAATGTGTTTGGTTTTTACTATTAAATAAGCAATGTCTTATCATAGAGAATGAATACAGATCTAATCATCACTGGAATTAAAACAAATATACATTATTTATCCTGTTTATTTAAATTATCAGATATCTGATTTTATTCTAGCTCTTCAGATGGATACACAGCTTGTATAGGAAGTCACAATTATTTGTTAAAACAAAGGATCATTTATGCAAACAAGATGAGGGCTTCCATACAGTTAACTTGTCAGTAATATTAATGGCCCACTTTTACATTAGGCAGCCTTGATTTAGCCTCAGGCAGTTCTCTCACAGCTACTCATTAAATACCAAGAAAGAGATGGCACAGAGAGATGATGATTTAAATAAAAAACAGTGTACTTTAAATTTCTCATGTTCTGCTGTGAATAACGGCTTTTCTCCATTCCCTATAGGTTATGGGTTTTATCTTGAAGCCATTGTTTATCTAGGACTTCTGCGCATGTGGTACATTTGTGAGCCCATGGGGCAGAAAAAGCAAGGTAATAATAAATAATGTTTATTCTTGTTGTGATATTTCAGTGTGTGGTTTATTATAAAAACCTGTGTATTGCTCCAGATGTATAAATCTTAACATCTCTGATTTCTTCTCCTTATCACCTCTGGACTACAGCCTTCCTCAATTTATGCATATCAGATGCATTGGATCATAACTTTCATTATCCCCACCCAATACCACACTCAGAGTTGCAGTCATAGTCCAACACACTGGGGCAGAGGTGAGTTGGGGACAGCTATTTTTACTTGCATCTATTGTATTTATTGTATTTGCCCATTAAACAGGTTCTCTAGACCTTGTACAGTGTAAGAAAATAAAATTGTAATATTCTAGGGCCAGTGTGGCATAGTGGTTTGAGTGTTGAATGATGACTCTGGACAGCAGGGTTCAATTTCTGGCTTGGCTGTGAAATGCACTGGGTAACCTTGGGCAAGTCACCCTCACTCAGTCTCAGGGGAAGGCAATGCCAAACCTCCTCTGAACAAATCTTGCCAAGAAAACTCTATGATAGGTTTGCTTTAGGGTTGCCATGAGTCAGAAAAACTTGAAGACACACTACAGAGCTTATCAGATGAATTTTAAAACTATCTCAAGCCTCCCGGGCTGCATCCAGGATGCAGGACGGAGGCGGGGATTACTGCATGCTAAATTGCTGCCTAATTGCTGCCTGCAATCACCCTGGGTCCCAGTCGTGCTCCACCAGCACTTTTTAGAAGCTGGAAAGCTTCTGACTTTCAAAAAAGTGCTGGCGGAGCACAACTGGGACCTGTCTTGGACCTGGAATGATGGGGGGTGGAGATTAGGCAGCAATTTAGCATGCGATAATCCTTGCCTCCATCCAGCATCCCAGCTCCAGCCCAGGAGGCTAGAGATGGTTTCAAAGTTCATCTGATAAACTCCTATGAGACTATAAAAATGCAGTAATCCTTAAAACGCATTAAATATTTTAAATACTAAGAATCTAGCATATCCAAATCATGGTTCCAAGGTATTTAGGGAGGGAGTGTTGAAAGAGAGAATAGGTTCAAAGGACAGAGAGTGACAGAACACAGAAGAAGAAAGATGATGACTGTACCTCAGAGAAGTTGTAGCAGAAGAGAGGAAGAAAAAAGAGGAATGAGACACAAGAGAGAAGTGTAAACAGGAAAATTAAGGATAAAGGAAAGGAGAGAAAAGATAAGTTGAAATATAGTGGAATAAGGACAGAGAAGGGAAGAAGAAGATGATTAGAAAGTTTGCCAAGGTCCATACCATGAAACTGGGTGAGGCTTGAGGTCTGAGAATCCTAAATCAATGAAGATATTTTCATCCAGTGTTAATTGAATGTTGCATATGAAGTTGGGAAATGAAGGGAACTCCCCCCCCCATTTAATTTTAAAAAGGACAATTCATATGTCTCTGACTATTATGGAATTAAATGTATTACTACTAATGAAATTAATTATCAGATTACAGCTACAGGACAGAACTAAATAATTTTTTTTCTTGGGATTGTTTCCTGCTGTGTTGAATGACATATATTTCAGGCATCTACTTTTTCTGCCAATCAATCTGTTCAAAGAGTAATGGTGTGTCATTCCAGACCCAAGAGACATGTATTAGACACGTTAATCTACCTGACAGTTTTCCAACATCTGCAGCTAATTTAACCACCAGGTCAGAGGTTGTGTGACTCAAACCCTGGTTTTCTAGTCAAGAACAATAATTCCTGCCTGTTGAATCCTCTGAGCAGTCACTGAAAACTTAAGACTCGTGAAGATCTGTAAAGATGTGCTCAGCAATCTTAGCCTCTTTTTCAGTTGGCCACAGCTAGGGATGGGGCAGAAATTCATTTCCTTTACATTTTTATGCAATCTCAATAGTAATTCCTGATCTAAACCAGTATGTGAATTGAAATATAGCTATACAACCATCTTTGCATTTTTCTGACATTGTAGAAATGAAAAGGAGATTCAAAAATATTCATAAAATAAGCAACCTCCCTTTCCCCCAAGTGTCAGGAAACACAATGAGGACAAATCTAAACTGATGAGAATATTCACAATTTGAGACTTAAGTCCTTACCACACTAGCAAAATCCTATTCAGAAACAGGATTTAAACTAGATTTAAATTTTTAAAAACCCCACAAATGTGGAAAGTTTATCACATGACATTCCTGCAAATGTGAAGTAACACAAGAATAAACTAAAGGTAAAATGGAGAAATGGTATCTTTTTACTTTCGGAACTTCCTGAAAGTAAAAAGTTGCCATTTTTCTCCATTTTATCTTTGGCTTATTTTCTCATTATTTCATGTTTGCAGGAATGTCATGTGATAAACTTCCTGCATTTGTGGTGTTTTTAATCTATTTAAGTCTAGTTTAAATCCTGTTTCTGAATGGGAATTTGCTAGTATGATAAGGTCCATATTCTATGCAAAATTCACATATGATTATTTTGAACAGAAAACAGCATTTTCTGCATAAAAAACACACAACCTATTCTGTGCAAAATTTGCATGTGGTTGGTTATGTGCAGAAGGCAGAAATTGCTGTTTTCTTTGAAAAAGAAAACATGTGAATTGTTCAGAAATATGACCAAAATTGTAAATAGTCTTTGGAAACTATGCAGTTTTTAAAATACTTTCAGTGGGAAGAAAATGGTTTAAATTACTGATTGTTACTCCTCAGTGAAGAATTACATCCCTATCAAGTTGCGTGTGCCTGTTCTTCTGTCCCTGTAAGATGAAAAAGATGGTTCCTTAGAAACAATACAGTGAGATCCCAATACAGTGTAAAGAGATGGTGGGAGGGGGGAGAGGATTGATGAAATGTTTAAGGAGAGTTGCATAAGACTGGTGAATAAAAGTTGGTGAATGGCAATTAGACCATTATGTGTTTTGAGTGAGGCAGTTCATATTAATTAGGGATTTGGTATGGTTGGTCTCAATGGCAAATGCCCTCTGATGAAACTTGCAAGAAAACCTATGATAGGTTCACTTTAGGGTCACCATAAGTAAAAAATGACTTGGAGGCACACGACAACAACAATGACTGATCTCAGTGAAAGGATGTGGAAGATTTATGATTAAGAATTGGCCAGGTTTGGTCTGATTTGGTCTTCTGTACGGACACGGAAACTCTGTGGGCTGAAATTACTAATATTTCGGCCCTGTCATGGACGGATCATTTCTTGGTAGAGGCAAGCATTAAGGCATCATCCCAGATCCCCCCTGGGGGTGGTGGACCGATTAGAATGGTCCACCCTCAAAGGTTGATGGAACCTGATAGGTTCCAAGAAGCCCTAGAGGGATATATGGTTGGAAGTGACGGCGACACTGTTGATGCCCTGGTTAACATCTGGGATATGGATCTCTCTAGGGCTATACACAGTATCGCTCCCAAGCGCCCTCTCAGGCTCGCTTCCAAAAAGAAGCCCTGGTACACGGAAGATCTCCGGGCCAGGAAGCGGGTTCTGCGACGGCTAGAGCACACCTGGCGGAAACATCAGCGTTTATCCGACAAGGCTCTCCTAGACCACCTCTTGGAGGACTACGGAGAGGTGATACGAGCAGCTAAGAATTCGTTCTATGCTGCTCGTGTCGCGTCTGCGGAGTCGCGTCCAGCAGAGTTGTTCAGGGTAGTGAGAGAGCTAACTCAGCTCCCTCCTGCCCCGAACCAGATCCTTGAACCTACTAAGGCCTGCTGTGACCAATTTAACAACTTCTTCGCGGATAAAATCTCTCGGATAAACGAAGATCTGGATGCCAGTGTTAAAGCAGAATCCAGAGCAGAGGCGTCCAGAGCTTCCGTGGACTTGGTTGTACTGGATCAGTTTGAGTCTGTCAGTACCGAGGATGTGGACAACATCCTTAGAAGTGTTAGGAAAACAACTTGCTCCCTCGATCCCTGTCCCTCGTGGCTAGCGGTACGGGGGGGGGGGGCGGCTGTAACATCACTGTTACACCGGATCATTAATACATCCTTGAGGGAGGGGCGGTTTCCTGAAAATCTTAAATTGGCCACTGTAAAACCGATATCAAAAAAAGCCCTCCCTCGACCCCCTGATTCATAATAACTATCGGCCAGTTTCGCTATTGCCATTTTTGGGGAAGGTGATCGAGAGAGCGGTTGCGATCCAGCTTCAATCAATCTTGGATGAAACGGATTATCTAGATCCATTTCAAACCGGTTTTCGGGCAGGCTACGGGGTTGAGACTGCCATGGTCGCCCTGGTCAATGATCTCCGTCTGGGCATCGACAGGGGGAGCGTGTCCCTGCTGGTGCTCTTGGACATCTCAGCGACTTTCGATACGATCGACCATGGTATCCTTCTGGAGCGCCTGGCAGAGGTGGGAATCGGAGGCACTGTGCTCCAGTGGTTCCAGTCCTACCTCTCTGGGAGGTTCCAGATGGTGCAGCTGGGGGAAGTTTGCTCTGATAAGAGGGCCCTTAAATCTGGGGTCCCTCAAGGAGCCATTCTGTCCCCCATGCTTTTCAACATTTACATGAAACCGCTGGGAGAGATCATCCGGAGGCATGGGGCGCAGGGTTATCAGTACGCTGATGACACCCAAATAGTTTTCTCTATGTCTCCGACTGATGCAGTGACCAGGGACGGCGTCGCTCCTCTCGTGGCCTGTCTGGAATCAGTAATGGACTGGATGAGGGAAAACAGACTCAGCCTGAATCCAGAGAAAACGGAAGTACTCGTGATAGGTTCCCCCGGCCCAGGGATGGAGGTGGTTCCACCTGTTCTGAGCGAGCTCACGCTTCCCATAAAGGACACCGTACGCAGCTTGGGGGTGCTCCTTGATTCGTTGCTCCATCTCATTTCTCAGGTGGATGCGACGGTCAGGAGCACCTGTTTTCAGCTTCGGCTGTTACGCCAGCTGCGCCCCTACCTGGACCGGAGGGACCTTGAAACTGTAGTACATGCTCTGGTAACCTCTCGATTGGATGTTTGCAATGTGCTCTACATGGGATAGCCTTTGTATCACACTCAGAAGCTATAATTAGTGCAGAACATGGCAGCACGGCTGGTCACTGGAGCCTCCAGGACCTGCCATATAACACCCGTATTAAAAGATCTCCATTGGCTGTCTATTTGCTTCCGGACTCAGTACAAAGTGCTGGTTATTACCTATAAAGCCCTAAATGGCTTAGGCCCAGAGTACCTGAAGGACCGTTTCTCACCACATAATCCGTCCCGCACACTTAGATCTTCTGGGCAGCAACTACTTAAAGTTCCAGAGGCCAGATTGGCAACCACTAGAAAGAGGGCGTCTTCTATCGCAGCCCCGAGCCTCTGGAACTCGTTGCCCATGGAGCTCCGCCTGGCTGCCTCCCTTACCCAGTTTAAGAAGGGGTTAAAAACATATTTGTTCAACCAGGCCTACCCCTGATTATCCCCCCCCCCTCGTTGCTACCCTTCCCTCTTCATGACTTGGATCGGAACACTGTTATTCTTGGGCCGAAATTGTTAAATCACTATTCTGATCCATTGTTTTAACTTGTGTATATGTTTTAATCCGTGTATATGTACACCGCCCTGATCTTTGGAAGGGCGGTATATAAATAAAGTTTTTATTATTTATTATTAGGTTTAGGAATATATGAGTGATTTAAAAGGGTCTGAGTTAGTGAGAGAGGGGTATGTGAGAGTGTGTGTGGTGTTTTAAATGTAAATAAAGGATTGTTTTTATGTTTATACATTTTTGGTCTCTAGGAATGCTACCTAAACTGAAAGCATGGTTTCAGACAAGGTGTTTGTGGTGGCCACATTGAATACAGAAGGGTAGTGTTGAAAGGTGAAAGGAAGAACCAGGTTTAAGAAGGGTTCTTTTCCATCATAACCTACGAGAGAAACAGAAGTTACATAAATCCTCATAGCAATCCTGAGGACATTCATAAGTCCTCACAGTTGTCTGAGGAGAACGCTCACACAAGGATGACAGGAGGAAAGTTTGATTCCTTGCACTGGTGACAGAAGATCAGAGAAAGCCTTCATTCTTGATGATTGTCAGCATGATGGAAATTTTCAGGTTTGGTGGGTTAAAGGGTAGAAGCCCATTTGGCCACAGTGGTGGGATATCCTGAAAAGAACCCTCACATGGTGGATGCATGGTGGGATAAGAGTTGCAAGGGCCACTGGCAACTCCACAAGGATCTCTGATAACTCCATGAATGTTCCTTGAGAGTTCTATTTCTCATTTTGCAATGTGCCATAATCTAGATGCTTTGCTTGTCAAAATCTGCCCACTTTCATGTTCTACATCACTGTAGGCCATTTAGCATTTACATAATTTAATTAATTTTAATGTCTGCAAAGATGACATTTGCCCTCAACTTAGCATTGAGATAGTGCATAAAAATGGAAATGGAAAAATAGAGCACTGGTTAAAACTTACACTTTTAAACATTTCAGTTAGATTTTCAATCTTCTATATCAATTTTCCTGACCTCCAGATCATCATCCCATGTTCCCAAGCAACCTACTTGTATCTCTGGCTTTTAATTATGTTGATTTCCTATCCACAATTTTCTTTCAGAAAATCCACCCCCTTCTTCAGTTGTTTTAAATCTACACTGCCTCATCGTGAATTCATTCTCTGAATACACTCAACACTTTATATAATTTTCCAGCTTTGACTTATACATGTCAAACTTACACATTTGGGACACCTGGGTCTTATAAGTGACCAACTGGGTTCAAAATTGGCACCACAACCCTGGATAGTATTGTGAAAAAAACATTTTTCTCAGCATTGGTCCTACAAGATTTTGAGCAAACCTTATTAACCCAAATTTTACTATACTGTTTGCTCAAGATACTATTTTAAAATAAAAATGTCATTTGCTGTAATTTTTAATTAGGCTGCTCCAGTTTTACTTCATCATTCAGTATATGGATGCATAGAGAGATAGGTGGATTAAACGGATATTAACATTGTTTATACAGCACTTAATGATTCGGTTTATTTTTAACAAGGAAGCATAGACTAATTGTGCTCATTATGTAATTCAGGATTTTCTTGCTGCTGTAACTGGATAGTATTTATTTCTGAGGAATTTTCCTAAAATGCAATGAAATGAGAGACGTTCCATGAATGTATGTATAATGTCTCTGTGTGGGGACAGGATAAGGGGTGAGTTTGCTGAAACAACTGATAATATGGAACCTTAATAAAGGACCTTCTGGTGTCAAGTTTTATCATTTAGTAGGCTTGGATTAATATGAAATGCACAGCTGAGGTACCTGTGGTTTGAAGTGCTTGAGTGACTCTTTTAATTGCCACAATCTGTTGTTTCTCTCAGATCTATTTGGAAAGGTGTTCAGTAAGGCGTGTGTTTTGCTGATGAGCTGTTCAACGTCTTGTAAAGCTGAAATGTTTTGGCTCATGTCAGATGTTGGCACTGCAGATACTTAAAGGTTTAAAAAGAGGAAATGAAAGGATGGAGCCTGAATACTAACAAAGAGAGAAGTACAAATACAGTAATGACTCTTTGAAGCAATAGCATGAGGTAGGTTGTTATTCTGTGGTATTTTATTCTTAAAAGAACAGAGCCCAGAGATCTCCCTCCAGGAAACTACTGACATAACATTTGTGTAGCAGAATCCACTTATCCAAGTAGGTTGGATCACAACCTCCGGGCAGTCTGTTTTCATTATCCAAGATGTTGAGGGGGATTTTTTTAAGATAAGAAATTTGGTTCAGAATTATTACTTTCTTGCCAAATGGTTGCAGAGTATTAGCAATAAACTGGAAGTTCTGTTTCTTAATATTGATTGATTAATTTTGTAATTAATTTATTGATTAAGCATAAGTAATTTAATTGTCATTTGAGTTATACATTGATAACACAAGGGCCAGGCCAAAGTTACCATTCTTTTCATAGAAAAATGACATTTGCACTTGCAGTAATCTAGTTCTGGACTTTGCACAAATGGGCAACCCCGTGTAGTCTCCAGTTGTGCAACTGGCTGCACAAACAGTTTCATAGTCAGTTGAAGAACTATTTGCCAAACTCCTTTCACAAGCAGTAGTGTCTGGTAACAGTAACAAAAAATGTGCTATAGTTTGTGTGTTTCAGTGAATTCCGTGAGCACACTGTTTCCCTCCAGTAACATTACACTGGATTCCCATGAATGTATCCATTATCAATGAGTCTTAGAAATGAGGTTTTGGACTATAGGAGCCAGAATCCCCAGCCACTGACCATGCTGGTAAGGGCTGATGAGAACTGCTTCCTAACAAGTAGGAAACCACTTGTCTAATCCCATCAAGAAAAAGTGTAAATCATCTGCAACAACTATCCTTCTAATGTTCTCTAGAAAAAAAACCAATATCATCATCATCATCATCATCATCAGTCACCCTCATCATCCTGAACATTTATTTACATTGCACCTTGCAGCACTCTATCTTCTTTATCATAATGGGGGGATTTAAATAAGAGTTAAACAGGAAATGCCATATGTTTATCACAGGACATTTCCTGTTTAACTCTTGTTTAACTCTTCTTTAAATCCTGTTTGCCCCCTAATGTGATAAAGCAGTATGAGGGAGGGTGTGTTTATCTTCCCCACATAACTTTTAGATAAATCCATCTTTAACTAACCATACAGCATAACCACAACCATCATTTAATTCTGAAATAAAAAGCTTCTAGTTTTAGGTTTGTCCATTGAAATTTTCAACTATTTTTCCCATCATTTTTAGGATGTTTAAAATCAACCTTCCCTATTATCATCCTTAAATTCAACAAATGGAGGATCATAGATCCAGCCACCTGCTTGTCCAGTTTTGCTTGAGCACACATAGACATATACAAGAGTTTTATATTTATCCTTTTAGTTTTCATAAGAATGCTCAATGGTTTTAGAAGAAGGCAGACAGTGAATGTCTCTAAGTTAATCAGCAAATCAGCAGGGAGATGCTTTTCTTCCTTTGTCTAACATCAGTTTGCAGCAAATTTTCCTAAAAGTAAAGACAGTTCATTATTATTCCAACTTTCCAGCTCCTGGCCTGGGATGAAGTTATACAACAGAGGTAAACAAACTGTGGCACTTAGGGCTACATGTGGTCTTTGACAGAGGTAAACAAACTGTGGCACTTAGGGCTACATGTGGTCTTTGACCTAATCTCACATGGCCTGTGACCTAACCTTCTAAGTTTTGCAAGTGATAAATTCAGTATCAGATGAGCACAATTTACTAGGTGGGGAGGAGGAGAGAAAAGAGGATGAGAGAAACACAAAGAGAAAAAGGGGTTATCTTTGGATCTGTCCACAATTGACCTCACAGCCTCCATTTACTATTGATATGTGCCCTCCCCAACTGATTACTCTGAAAAAAATGGCCTCTTAACACACACAAAAATTGCCTCTTAACACAAGTAAGGTTGGCATAGAGCAGTGATTCCCAAAGTGGGTGATCCCCTGAAGCAGGTGCAAAATCCAGAGAAATGTGTGAGAAAGGGGGGCAGCCCGGGGGGGGATCACTCAAAATATTGGCATGCAAAAAAGACAAGGGGTATAACATCTTTAAGACCCTGGTGGGGTTGAAAGATGTGTGAAACATTTCTTTTCAGGGTCCCTTAAAACCACCACACAGCCTCCCCTCTCTATGCCTGCCTACACAAGCTCACTCCCATGGCACTGACTGACTGGAGTGAGGAGTTAGAGCATGTGGCAGTGGGGGAGAAGCAGTGGCAACAAGGAACTTTCACATACGGGACCCTGCTTAAGCTTTGTGAGCTTTGCTGGGACTTGTTTGCCAGGTTGGAGTGGCACTGCAGCTCCTGCTTTCTTTCATCAGATAGACCAAGACAAGTGTTAGTAGAAGAAACATTTGAGCTAAACAGACAGACAAAAAGAGGTGCTTTCAGGCTGGCTTGAAGGTGTGGCATTTAGATGACACATACCTTGAAGCCACCAGAAAAGTGCCCTTATGCAGAGAAAAGCCATTTCAAAAAAAAAAAAAAAAAAAAAAAAAAAAAAAAAAAAAGAGAAAAAGAAAAAAGAAGAAGAAGAAGAAGTTGTTTCCTACTTTTTCATGGCTTGAAGCCATGTCATGTGGTCATGACATGAGCACTCCAGCTGCCTTAGGAGGCAGCAGTGAAGTTGGTAGGGTTTCAATGTGGCTTCAGAAAAGGCAGCTTCAAGCTACTTTTTCCTGCCCATCTGTTTCACCCCAATGTTATGTGTGTGAGGATGACTTGAAGATGGCTGGGGAAAAGATGTACCTGTGAAAGAAGATCTAAGGCTGATTCTAAGGTTGTCACCCAAAAGGAAAGGAGACAGCAGCCCAAAAAGGTTTGAGGATCACTGGTATAGTGCACCCCTGGGACTTAAAAGCACACTGATATTTTAACTTCTGATCCACTAGCTAAAGTAACTTAAAGATTTTTTTCCAAGCAATGTTAATCATCTGACAATTACAGCACAATGGTAAATGTCTAATTGGTCCTGATTGTACACCAGTCAGCCTGGCAAGCTTTATGGAAGCAAAATGAGATAAAGTAAAAACTGCTTGTACAGATGCCCCTCTGTTTTTGCGGACTTGGAATCGCATCCCACACCCGTTCGTGGGCAAAAAATAGAAGGGGACAAAATGGGACATGCACCCATGGGCATACACCATTATTCAAGGCAATGTGGGTTGAGTATCGTCAATTTCCCATTTTCATGGGGTGTGTGTGGCTGGAACATATCCCCCATGAAAATGGAGGGGCGGCTTTAGTATAAAAGCTAGAAACTAAAGTATCATTCATAGACTGTGGGTTTCATACCCAAGATAATATGCAGTTCTGCTTGCTAAGTACACCTAATCTCCCTGTTTCTTGGCAGGTGGGGTATAAAGGGCAATGTGAAGTAGAGCTAATGTTCTTTTTCAAATTTGTACTGAATATTTTAAAACTTCTGATGAACTTTATTTATTTATTTATTTATTTTATATAGTGCTGTAAATTTACACAGTGCTGTACATACAATCTTATAATTAGATGGATCCCTGCCCTCAGGCTTACAATAATTTAGAACAGATCTATACTACTCACACTGACTTCACTAAATGTTCCTGGCTCTATGGCATCTGATAACTACTACTACTACTACTACTACTTCTTCTTCTTCTTCTTCTTCTTCTTCTTCTTTTTGAAAACCAATGGGCTTGTGCATATTGGATAGAAGAAATATAATAAAAGTGAAATACCCAGACAAGACAGGATGATTCCTCAGCTTTAGGAACTGCACTATAACTAATTTTCATGGATGTTCAATTAAGGTTTGGTATGGTGAGGTGGCTGTGTATATTTCAAGCAGCAGGCAGGGCTATCCTACATGGTTCTGTGAAATTATTCACTCATATTTGGGGAAGAATTCTATTGCCATACCATCCTGAATATATCTAATCTGCTCATTTTGGAAGCTAAGGAGAACTGGGCCCAGTTAGTACCTGGATGGAAGAACACCTACAAATACCAGGTAGGGGCTAACAAAGAATCCTGACTGAAAGCCTAGAGAGCCACTATTGCCAGTCAGACTTGACACTAGATGAACCATTGGTCTGATTCAGTACTGGGCAGCATCCTATGTTCCTAATTTGTTTGACGACCCCTAAGGATATACCTCTAGTGAAAGCAATGACAACATTTGTATTCGTTACAAAATCACTAGGTCTTTAGATTCTGAGGAATCACATCTCCCTGATAGTTCATACATTTTGCAGGCATGGGATATGAGAAACGACCATTGCTCTGTGGTGATGCTCATTGCCTACATCTGTATCTGTCATCTCCAATTACAAGTTACACATAGAAAGAACAGGAAAAAGAAATAATAATAATAATAATAGTAATAAGTCAAGAGCTTCCCTTAAGACCATGGAAAATTGCAATCAGTTGAGGCTGGCACTTCTGAATGAGACCATTTCCTTCAAAGTACAGCGATAAGAATAGTCTAGAATTTCTTTACTTTTGCTCTATATTCAAAACAGCTCTGTTTATCTTGTAGGAGAGCTGTTAGCATTCCTTTCCTGGACCACTCCTCTGACTATATTTTAGGATGATGCTATTGACCTGTTCAAATTTATGCCAATTTATTCTACTGCAGACAGAAAATGCAACTCCCGCATCAACAAAGGAAACAAAATGAAATTCCACCCAGTAACAATAAGATGTGATCAGTATTTCCTCTCTGCTGAATGAATAATTCCACTCATTATGAATTTTGAAAAAAAAAATCCTTTCACAAAGAACCTTTAGGTTAATTAGCTTATTTGCAGCTTTTGGAAATAAGCCCTTTCAAGCAGAAACTAGAAAAGTCAATAGCGGCTTAGACAAATGATCAAGTGTGCTGATACGGACACAGCCTGCTCCCTTTCAATCTAAAACACTCCACCAACAGTCTGTGCCCTCACATTATATCCCTAGAAACTATCATCAGCACAGAGGTGTTTTTTTGTTAATTTTTATTTAGGTCAGAATTACTTGCACTGTACTTTTCTTTTAAATTATCCTTGTCTTTTACATAAGCTCAAATATGCTTTCATTTAATCAAGGGCACACAAAACCCACTTTTGTTGCAGCACAGTTGTGTTGTTGTGTGCTTTCAAGTTATTTCTGACTTAATGGTGACTCTAGTCTAAGGTGATTTTATCACAAGTTTTTCTTGGCAAGATTTGTTCAGCGAGGATTTGCTTTTGTCTTCCCCTGAAGCTGAGAGAGTATGATTTGCCCAGTGGGTTTCCATGGCCAAGCAGGGATTGAAGCCCTAGTCTCCAGAGTTGTAGTCCAATGTTCAAACCTCTGCACCATATTGTCTGGCTGTTGCAGCATTAGTGGAAACTGGTATTTTGCTCTCAGCAGGCACAAGTAGTATGCAATGTGCTCTGTACAGGAGACATGGCAGCGAATTGGATAGATAGATAGATATGGTATCACAATAACACATATAGGCTGAGCTTCTACATCAACACATAGCTCTGCCCATGCAGTTTCATGACAGGCCACTTCTGCTGTCACATACTAAACAAACAAACAGCTTCATTTATATACCGCTTCATACCCTTAGGAGTGTCTAAGCGGTTTACAATTGTAAGCTACATACATACACTACATACTAGTGTGGAGATGGTTCAGATCATGGAGAAGGAACTGGTCTCAGTTTTGTCTGGGGGAAGGAAAATGAGGATACACTCTTAAATGGAGTGAATCTTCTTTCCCCTTTCCCTTTGGAGTGCAGGGCAGCTGGATTTTCATGGTATGAATTGTCTTTCCCTCCTTCCCAAGTACCTAAACCAGGTTTGATATGGAAACCACTAATAGGTTTTTCTTTTTCTTTTTTTCTTTTCACAGGATACCACCTTTTCAAATCCCTACTCTGAACTTTAGCTGGACAAATCTTAGTTTCACTTTCTAGAATGGGCACAGTAGTACTTTGCTCTACTTTTACTTCTTCACATTTTTCCAATTTTTTATATCTGCAGAAATGTGCATTTTATATCCATTTTTCCTCATACACTAATGCTTAGAAGCAGTTTCCCCATATATGTGCATTTTGTAAGCAATTTTCTTTATTATACAATTTGCATATAGTTTTTCAAAATGTTCATATTTGTGCATATATTTTTGATAGGAGATCTGCTCTGCAAAATTCAGAGAAGCATAAAAAGGGATACTTAAATTTTAGTTTGTTTACTAGTTCAAGAAGTGCAGGATAAATTGGTTCATAATAAATACTAACCAAGCAAATCTCTTTTCAGTCAGTTCCAGTAAACCTATAGACATATCAATTGATTTCCAACATATGTTTGAATTACATGGCTTCTTCTCAAACTTGTAATGCCATAACGACTTACATCATTTTATCTGCTATGTCATAAGAGAGATTTTGTCAATTTTACTTTTGTGCAAGATAAATTGATACTATGTGATAAATGTGAAGAAGGGTTGAACTTGAAGACAATGACAAAGCTGCTGTAGAAAAAGAATGCCAAACAAATCACAAGGTATATTTCCAGGAAATCTAGCTACATTTTTGACAAAAATGTAGGTTTTTGACAAAAATAGGTTTCCTTTGGAGAAATTATTTTTTTAAAAATATGAAAAGTATGCATCCTAAAAATAATTGTTCAGCTCTAATTTTAACTAAACTATGTGATATCATAGCTTCCATACTGCTTAACTGTCATGACTCCTTCCTATGGAATCCTGGGATTCATAGTTTGTTCTGGTACCAGAGCTTTCAGAAAATGAAGGCAAAATATCTCACAAAACTACAAATTCCATAATTCCATAGCATTGAGACATGGCAAGTAAACCAGTGTCAAACTACATTAATTCTGCAGTGTAGATGCAGCTATAGAAATTATATGTCAATGATATTAACCCGCCAACACACAAACACACAAATACCAATATTCATTAAACATCAATACTGATGTTAAAGAGAGCCTGTCTTTCCCATCACCCCATCATATGGGGTGTGATGAAGCCCCCCTGTACTGCTATCAGGGACCTTCTCTGCTCTGTAAGATCCCTTGAAATACTGCACAACTTTAATACTGCAGAGGGAATGAATAATTTAACACAGTTTACAGCTAGGCATATCACTAAATAATGTTAAACACACAGGGTTTTATTTCACCCTTACCTTTGAAAGTAAAACAACAACAACAACAACAACAACCTATCCATGCCACATGTAAAGTTTCAGACAAAACACTTGTTTAACATAGGATAATTTCTATGGAAAAGGAGTCAACTTTTGATTCATACTAGTAACATCTTGACATCCCTTCATGAAATTCTAAGTGCAAGGTAATATACAATGTACCAAGGGTCCAAGGTAACATGAAGGAAGTTCCTGGTTAACTGGCTCAATTACAATAAAACATATGAAGTTGGATTCAGGAGTGAATTTGCGATCTCATATTTTATATAGTTAGATACTGCATTTGATTTTCAACTAGCAAGTGGTTTCCAATTGGCAAAGGAATGAGGCTAGGAGGAAGGAACATCAGCAATCTAAGGTATATGGATGACATCATATTACTAGCAGAAAATAACAAAGACTTGGAATACTGTAATTACTGAAGAAAGTTAAGGAAGAAAATGCAAAGACAGGTTTACAGCTGAGCATTAAGAATACAAAATAATTACCACAGATGATATACATAATTTTAAAGTAGACAATGAAGACATTGGAATAGTTCAAATTTGTCTATACCTTGGCTCAACAGTTAAACAGAAAAGAAACCACAGTCAAGAAATCAGAAAAAGACTAGGATTTGGATGGCAGCTATGAAGGAACTAGACAAGATCCTGAAGTGTAAAAATATTACGCTGAATATTAAAGACAAGATGGCCCAGGCTATAATATTCCCTATTACTATGCCTGTCTGTGAAAGAAAGCTGATAAGAAGAAAATCAAATCATTGGAAATGTGGTGCTGGAAAAGAGTTCTAGAGATACTGTGAGCTGCTAAAAAGGCAACCAAATAGATCCTACATCAAATCAAGCCTGAACTATCCCTAGAAGCCAAGATGGCTAAACTGAGATTGTTGCACTTTGGACACACCATGAGAAAACATGATGCTTAGAAATGTGCACAGTATGCCAGGAAAGTCTGATCACTCCAGAAGAGAATGGCTCTATTGCTTCCTTTGATCTTGACTCTATACCCCTGTTGATATAGTCTAGTAACAGCAGCAGCTGCTGCCTCCTTCTCCTTCACATCCCTGCCAGCACACCACACTGCTGATTCACATTTAGTTTGCAACGTATTCAAACCCAAGATTCTTTTCCCATATGCCACTGTTAAGTATAACTATATCTGTGCAACTGATCTTCTTTACCTAAATGTAAAATCTTTAATTGATCTCTGTTGAAGTTACAGCTGTTAGTTTTGGCCCAGCTCTCCAACCCCTTAAGAATAACCCGAATCTCTCTTCTGAGATATTAGATACCACTTCCAGTTGGTGTAACATGCAAATGTGATCATAATACCTTCCAGTCATTTACAAAGATATTGAGCAACATTCATCCTAAGAGAAAACCCTTTGACACTCCACTTGTCAATACTTTCCAGAGACCATTGATGGGAAATCACTGGTGTACACTCTTTGGGATCAATCTGTCAAAACTCGTCAGAGAGTAGCAGCAACATTTTTCTCAGTGTCTCCAAATCTTATTGAAAGCTTTACTGAAATCCAGATACACCTACAGCATTTCCCTTATAACCTTGTCTTAAAAAGAGAGAGAGGATTAGTCTGGAATGTTTCTGAGAAACGCATACTTTCTGTTATTATCCACAGCTTCCTTTTTTATGTGCTGTTAGAGAACAACAGATTAGTGATCTGTTTTCAAATCTGCATAGTACTGACATCGAGCTACTTGATTGTGAATTGCCCATATTCTCTCCTCTCCTTTTTTCTGAAGATGAGAACAACTTTTGCCTGCCTACAATTTAAAGGCACCTCACCTGCAATATTTCTTAAATATTACAAAAAAGATGTTCTGAGATTATCCTTAAATTTCCTTTGATACACTTCAGTGCAGTTCATCAGGCCTCAGAGATGTGAATTAATTTAAAGCATCTTGCTGTTCACATATCACCTCTTTACCTGTCTTTGGCTGCAGCTCCCTTATTTTATCATTAATTCTGTTTTCATCAGGAATTAGTTCCAGGCTCTGCTCCATACATACTACTTTGAGATCTTTGGGGGGAGTTGCAAGGCATAACTATGATAAACGGACCATCTCACTGTACAAACAGCTCAGACTTGAATTTACTTAAAGTCTTAGGTTCTGGTCTTATCTGCACTACAGAAATAATGTAGATTGACACTGCTTTAATTGCCAATGTCTCAATGCTATGGAATTTTGGGATTTGCAGTTTTGTGAGCTATTTAACCTTCTCTGTCAGGGAGCTCTGGTGCCACAACAAACTACCATTTCCAGAATTCCATAGCATTGAGCCAGGACGGTTAGTTGTGTCTAACTGCATTATTTCTACAGTACTGATTAGACCTCTGATACAAAAAATCCAAGAGCTAGTATAGTTGTGTAAAGATCAAAGTTAATTGATATTATTTTATAGGTGAGGCCCACTAAGACTAAGAAATATTATATGAAAGCTGAACTACTGGGAGCCAGAAATCCTTGCTGATCAATACTGAGTTCTACAAGGAGATCCTGATCTAGATTGCAGTCTTGAAGCTTTTTTTCTTCCAAAGGATGACATCAAGATAATTTCTTAATTCTCTCACAGAAAATTAGAACATCCTTTGGTCTTCTTCTATATATGAAACCCATAGCTAATGCCCATAAGTTACTGAGAAATGCTCTTTTAAATATTTATCACAACATTTCAAGCTAGGCTAATTGGGTATATGAATATTTTGCACTGCACAGAAGTTAATAATTAGTGCTTTTATTTCTCCCTCAGTATAAAAGTGTAAATAGGGGAAAAATCAGTAAAAATCAAGAAGCATTTCCTTAGGAAAGCAAAAACACGGTTAATGGATCACTCTCACACTTTCAGTTTGGGGTGAGGCAGAAGTTACAATAAGCTTTACTGTTCCCTGAACATTCACAGAAGATTTTATATATATATATATATATATATATATATATATAGTTTTGAGTAATTCACAGTCTACATAGTCTGCCCAGCCACTCTAGAGTAAAAGGAAAGAAATACTTTCCATGAAATGCCTGATTCTTGTCAAATCTTTTAGAAGAGCAGAACTTCAGACAATGACAGCTCTTAAACCATTTAAATGGTAATTATGTTTGCCACTGCTGCAAAATGAGGTGCTGTGTAGTTTGAGGCCTATTCAAATAGAACTGTGACACTCCAATACATATTAGACTAGGTTTATGTATAACATAAAAGATATAGTACTGTCAGTGTTAACAATACTGGAGAAAGGGAAAAACTTCTCTGGTTCCTCAGTCCTTCCCCTTCAAACTAAGTGACTGCCTCTATCTACCCTAATTTTAAAAAGAGTGTTTTGCAAATAGAAGCTATGCATGCAGCTCTCTGATGCTCATAAAAAGTTTGAGTTGATGCCTGCAGCCACAATGGGAAGATACTTAGCAGGTTGCTGAGGGTCTCTAAATATTAAACACACTTTACAACTAGATATTTCACCAGCTGCTGAACAGCTCTAGGTATTAAATATTTTAAAAGCTTCCCCTCATAACTGTTGAATGTCTACATTTTAACTCTTCATGAGATTTTTCTAGAGTTCCTGATCAAACTTTATAAAATGCAGTGGACTGTTAAAACCAATTACAATTTTGTTGAGCCTTGCCATCTTTGCTGGCTATAACCATTTGAACAATGCTTCTGAAAATACACCTAATAAGGATGGTGAAGGAGTCAGTGAGAAATTAGTGGGATGGGTTGTGAGCAGGTTATTACCTATTAGGTAACAAAGAATAAATTCTTCTAACTTTCTGCTTCTGTGAAAAAAAATTCAGTTGTGTATGAAACCTGTTTGTTTGTTTGTTTTCTATCCTGCCTTTCTCCCAGTGCAGGATTCGCTATGTCATACAGCACCTTTTAAAAAAGAAGACAACAGTAATATATATATATATATATATATATCCATCCACCCATCCATCCTTTGGTCTTATTCTATATCCTTTGGTCGTCTTCTGTATTTGAAACCCATTGCTAATGCCCCTAAGTTATTGAGAAATGCTCTTTTAAATACTTATCACAACATTTCAAGCTAGGCTAATTGGGTATATGAATATTTTGCACTGCACAGAAGTTAATAATTAGTGCTTTTATTTCTCCCTACACATACACACACCTACCTCTTAATACAGACATACACATACACACACCTACCTCCTAATACAGACATAAAATACCATTAAACTAACTTTGATTTTAAAAGTTAAGACAGCATTTAAAGTGAACTCCTCTACTGTTGTAACCTGCCCAGATTCCATGTGAATGGGCAGGATATAAATAAATAAATAATAATAAAAATTATTATTATTATCTCAACTGCTGTCACAAAATGCTTCCTTAAATCAAAAGGTCCTTATTAGCTAGCAGAAAGACAGCAGGAAGGGGCCAACAGTTCAGCGAAGTTCAGGGAAGGGAGTTCCACAACTTGCAAGCAGCCACAAAGAGGACTGTTTCCCTTGCTCTCACCAGACTTGCCTGGGATGGCGGTGGTACTGAGATTAAGCTTTCCTCATAGATCTCAGAGTATAGACAGGCTTTTCAGTTTTTTAAATAGCCTGGACCCATGTAGGGCTTTATTACACTTGGTCTTATCCAAAAGGTGATGTAGGGCTTTACAAATCTTTGAATTCTGCCCAGAAATTGGTTGGCAACTGATAGAGTTGTTTCAGCAGGAAGGTTATGTGTTTCCTATAACCTGCCCCTGTCAGCAACCTGGCAGTTTTGACGTGCTAAAGTTTCCTAAACAGTTTCAAAAGGCACCTTCATGTAGAGGGCACTTCAGTAATCCAAAGGCATGTGTCACTGTAGACAGAACTGACAGATCAAGGAACATTTACAGCTAGTAAATGAGTCTTAATTGTGCAAATGCACTCTGGGCCACCACGGAAGCTTTGGCATCCACACTCAGATATGAGTCCAGGAACACACCCAAGTTGCAAACCTGAAATGTCAGGGAAAGTGTAACTCCATCCAACACAGGCTAAATTACTATTCCTTGCTCCGCCTTACAACTGACCAGGAGCACCTTTTCTTGTCTGCATCAAGTTTCAGTTTGTTTGCTCTCACAGACAGAAGACATTAGTTTACTACAGAGAAAACTTCCTTGAAACTGGATAGAAAGGAGAGAGAGAGTTTGGTGTCATCAGCATACTGATCCAACAGCCTGAGTTCTCAGGGAAAGGGTGCATTAGCCCAGGACTGTGAGTGACTCTTATTATCCAGGAATATGTTCACCACCAGTTGGTATTTTTCCATGGCTCTCACTTAGGTGTTTCATTTTATGTCGTATGCTATGCTGCATTATTCTATTATCAAGACATAGAATTTCTGCACAGAGGTAAAAAATCAAATTAATGTTTCCTACTTAAGCTAAGAGCCAGCAGAAGTAGATTCTCTGCAGCAGAAACAGATCCTCCCTCAAATAATCCAAATATATAAAAAACAATTTATCCTTATACAATATAAAGTACGGTACTAAAAATTTTTTGCAACAGGAATCAGGATAGACTCTGTCATTGTAAAAATATATTTATAAGGTCCTATAAAAGAAATGGTGCTTGCCAATGCACACTGAATGTGTGTGAGTGTGTTATTGAAACCCAAGGAAAAGAAGTTATAGATATCAGTTTCTCCCCTTGCCTTCATTTTCTGGTGTCCAACTTGTGCTGAAGAAAAGGACAGTGTTACCAGAATATTTCATGGGCTCTGGTTATTCACTTGCATGGAGTGGGTAGGAGAATATGATAGGTAAGGATTATATTTCATCTCCCATGCAATGGTCCTGTGGGATCCATCTTGCTTCTCTTTGAAATAAACATTTGTCTGAATTTAATACAGCTGAAAAAGACCAGACACAATCTTAAATTAAGACAAAAACACCCTCACAAAAAAGAGAAGACAAAATGAATGCATCATATTGTATTAATATAAAGGTTTGAAACCACTGACTATCACAGCTGTATCCTACATAGGGCTGGCATATCAGCTGAAAACCATTCTCAGAAATTTCAGGATCAAAACCTAAAAGATTTTTGTAACATCATAGAAGTGAGTCCTTGTAAGGTCATAGATGTGGGACGAGAAAGGACTGGAAGGTGAACTTCTGAATCATCTGGTTATGGAAACAGAAATAATGGAAATCTAAGCAAATGGACCCACAATTTGGCTAAAACCCAGTTAACCAAATAGTATAGCAATTTAGAGCTGGGGAGTGTGAAACGTTTTTGGCAGACAGGTGTGCAGATCGGCAGAATGTGTCCAGTAACTATAGCAGCTGCCACAGTTCCATATAGATCTTTCATGACCAGATCCCAAGTGGCCTTATGTATAGAACATATGAGATGTGGAGAGTTTTTCTAGGTCCTAAATCAAACCAATATTGCCTTCTTGAACTAACAGTCCAAGTAGAGATTGTGGCAGACTGACCACCAGCCATCATGCCATTTTTCCAGGCCAGCGTCATCAGTGCTAGAACTTGACAGGAAGAAGTCTCATGATGGGAAAGCTGGGGATTCATTTCCTGCCATGCTCCAAATGACATGATGTACCCAAGTGCCTGCTCTAGGATATCTCTTCAAAGTTCTCATTTTATGCTCCTGGCCTTTGGTGCACCAACACTGTACAAATGCAACATACAAACAAACATCTTAGCATTCAGTCCGGGAGCCCTAGTGCCAGCAGGTAATGGTGGGAGATGCAGGCTTAGGCTTTAAAGAAGGAGTGGGCAATAGGTTTGTCAGGTCATGACTTTTAGGGTCAAAACCTGAGCCTAAGGGATTTCACAGGGGACTGGGCCCTGGTGATGTTACAAGGGTGATGTTATAAAGTGATATCATTGAACATGATGTATTAGGACCAACCGCAGCTACCCAGAGGACGCTACTCAAATAGAAAAGCAACTGTAAGAAATGAGTAAAATATACTGTAAATACTCATGTATAAGTCTAGAAATTATAGGCAAAAAAACTGAACATTGAGTTTGGCAGGACCTTTAGATTTCTGTACTCAAATTCTGGGGCACATATATGCTAGAATAATCTAGCAGAGAATTCTAAGAAGCCATATGACAGAGCTATGACAACAACAGTAAAAAAAGACCGCTAGATACACTTGATGTCTATGCAATGACAGTCCAAAAAGGGAAACATTTATAGGAAATTAGTGTACATTATCACAGAAGCAAGTAAGTTTCTTTTATAATACCAAGCTTTTTGGTTTACAGTTTGAGAAAAGGAAGGTCATCTTATGGTGGAAGGGTATCTGGCAAAAAATTAAGCCAATGATTTCGAATCACACTGTTTAGGATCATGCCTAGGATATTTTAAAGTATAATGGTGGTAAAATGAATTTAGCACATCTTTGTTTTATAGCTTTTACTTGTTTTTCCATTGGATCATAATGAATTGGAAAGATTGTTGGTGAGGTAGTGGGGGTTGGAGAAAAAAAATGTCTTTTGTGGAAGACACTCAATTTTAATAAAAGAAATATTGAGACTATAAACCACACTGCAATTTCACAGCAATAAGGATGGGGTCAATTGGAGTCATTTAGATTTTTAGCATCCACTGTTTCAATCCTTTACAAGTGAATGCATTAGTTTAGAAAATTGCGGTCTTCCTATTTTAGCATTCAATATAGAAACTAAATTACAGAATGTCAACTTGAAAACTATGAAACAAAGCATTTTGCTACTCCACAAAGTAAAAAAGAAAATGCCATGTTTGACATCAAATTTCAAACCTAGCTCTGGTATTCTTCACAAAGATGACAACTGTTTTCAAAGTCCTCTTGGAAAATACATATTAACTGATCTACCTTTTATTAATCAGTGACCATTTAAAACTATTCATTTGACTCATTTGAAAGAAGGAGACAGAGGAAGCACCAAAAAGTGAAATTCTTTCTTTTTCCTCCCCTCCCCACTTTGTCTCATTCTGAAAAAAATGGGAAAGGAAATGCCAGGGCTTTTTCTTATACAAGAGAATTAGGGTGTGATTAAATGAGAAGTAAACTATGTTCTCTTCTCCTCCACTTCCTTAATAGAGTTTTGTCTTCATTATGTGCATAGTGCAATGAGATGCTTATGTATCTTCCAGATTTGTGCACATATTAATTCCTGCACAGCCAATCTTTCAGCATTAGATCTCCTACTACAACTTTAAACACTGCAGGCATGGTTCTATTAGCAAAGCCTCTGATCAAGAAGCTCATTTTTATGGGAGCTGAGCCCTTTTCCCCGTCTTCACTGTAACTGGAAAGGTTTTTTTGCAGTGTTGGCATTAGGAGGATGGTAAAGAAAGGTTGGAGAAAGACAGATTCAGTGTTAGTTGCAGAAGCATGTCTACAATAAATAACGCAATAAAGGCTGACCTGGGGAAGGATGGGATTCTAATTTTGATGATCCTACTTTTAAAGCTCTTCAGTGTTAGTTATAACCTTTAAAGCCCTTCATGGCCCAGGTCTAGCCTACTTATAGGATCACCTTCTCCCATATTATTATTATTATTATTGCGCTGTAAATTTACACAGTGATGTATATACAATCTTATAATTAGACGGATCCCTGCTCTCAGGCTTACAGTCTAAAAGAGACAAAAGAAAAGGAAAAAGGGAAGGTGCTGAGAAAGGGATGAGGCCCAGTGGTTCCTCTCTCCCTCCGGGGCCAGAACCAAGGCAGATGGACTGGAGGGAGGGCACGGGTTCTTAATACATAGTTAAAAGGAGGCATCCTGGGGCAGATGGCACAATCCTGGGAACGCTTCCCTAAACAATATAGTCTTTAACTTAATTTTGAAACTGGTTAGAGAAGTGATGAGGCATGGATGTGGGGGAAGAAGGTTCCAGGAGTGAGAGACAGCAAGTGAGAAGGGACGAATCCGGGATGAGGCAGTGGAAATCCTCGGCTGGGACAGGAGACCTTGACTACCAAAGCAGAGGGTACAAGAAGGAGTGTGAGGAGAAAGAAGTTCAGACAAGTAGGGAGGGGCCAGTCCATGGAGGGCTTTGAAAGTCAACAACAAAAGCTTGTACGGGATGCGGAAGGGGAAGGGGAGCCAGTGAAGGGAGGATAAAAGGAGAAACATGGTCAAAGCGGCGAGCGGATGTGATAATACGTGCAGCTGAGTTCTGGACAGAGATTAAAGGTCTAATCTGCTCTGCACATTGAGGTCCTCTAATAATAATCTACTGCAGCTAAAACTAGGCTGGCTGCTGTTACTCAGAGGACCTTTTCTTCTGCCATTCCCAAATTATGGACTAGCCTGCCAGAGGAGATTCTATGTATTATTAGTCTTGATTGCTTTAAAAAGGAAATCAAGACATATTTGTTCCAGCAAGCCTTCCCAGATTAATATTTTAGCAACCTTGTATTTAATCATTCAACAACTGCCCGAACTACCTCTGCCATTTAATTTTAATCATTGCTTTAATAATTGCTTTTTAATTGCATTTTATTGTGGATAGGAGGGTTAGGAAGGGTTTGGGATACAACAGTAGCAAGCGATTCTTGTATTTTAGGGATGTTTTTAGTGTTAGGCGCTTTGATCTTCTGGAGAAACGGTATGCAAATAAAGTTGTTGTAGTAGTTGTTGTTATTATTAATTCTTCCATACAATAGGTAAAGTAAAGAGTCGCTCCAGACATACTGAGCATGTGTGAAGTGCAAAACAGAAAGAAAAGAGAAAAGCAGATTACCCTGCTTCACCAACTATCCTGGTATGTTGAAAAAACAAAGATTTATAATTTTTATCAAAATGAAAATCATAAGAAAAGCACTTCTCTGTTGAAAGAGAAGGGGGGGGGTGCTCTTGGGATCCAGTTTAAGAGAAGTTTCCAAGTGGTTTCTAGAAGATCCAAAATGTTTTTTGTTTGCTTATGTTTACCTGACCTGATTGTTTCATTTCACATGTGCATAATGTTAGTTTTGAATAAAAAGTTCAACATGATGAACTGTTATTCTTTTTGTGGGATAGAAACCTATTTCTATTGTTTCATGTTATACCATTGGTACCAAAGTTTCTTTTAAAGAAGTAAAGATTAGGAACAGATCTACTTCATTATCCGAGGTACACCAGTACATACATGAGAATGTTTCAATTTCAGCTTTTCATGCAACAGTATTAGAAGTACAGAACATGGCAACTATGGCTGGCATCCTTTTACTGAGTTACAATAATGTGAGCTCAATTTACACTATCGTAACTGCCTTTGTTGTTGTTTTGGAGGCTGTAATTCTTTACCAACCTCAATGACAAAATACTTGCTCTGTCCAACATTTCTGTGTTGTGTGCAGTGAATGGAGTTATAAATTATGGTTTTATCCAACAGTTTGTGCAGTCAACATCTGGAAACACCAGATTACCAATGTGTTTGTAATACAGAATGTACATAGCAGCTCATGTTTTAATGCCAGCTTTGAAACTTGATTATGCTGTGAAAAAACAAACAAACCTAAAGTTGCCCAGGCATTCCATCTAGTGATGAAATCACTGATCTACAGTTTCTGACTTCTTCTCCATCTTGCCACTACTGCTTTGATTCAAATTACAGTACTATATCCTTATTAGTATTCTTTAATAGGAAGTGAAATTTAGCTAGCAATAAAATCTTAGATTTGGATTTCCAGAGGTCAAGATGCTATTTTTATAGCAGGTGCTAATCTTTGGTTTTGCTTCTGGCAGTATTTAACTTTTCTATCAATAAATCTTCTTGTTCTTCTCAATGTGAGTCAATATCTGCTGAATATTTCATGCTACTGCTAACTGTTGAGCACCAAATAAATTTGCTTCCTGAGGCTGTAAGCAGTGAATAGGGGAAATATAAATGATCTGTAAAAATATCTCCAATAACACTTGAGATTGCATCCACAGGTGAAACAGCACTGATTTCCATCTTATTCCAAACTGTATCTTGTGATTACACATTATGAACAGGAAACTCTGCAACTGGTATTGTCAACAAAAGACAAAATGACAATAACCACCAATGACCAACATTCAGCCCACGTTTCAGCTGCCATAGGCAACAGTTCACAAATCTCTAACTCCAGAATTGCTTCATTAAGACCCTGCTGAGTGAAAATGCTTGGGGATGTCAAGAACAACTAATATGTGAATTTTAGATGCTATATTGATATGTCTTTTGCCATACCAATGTCTGTTGCATTCTATCAATTTAGCTTATCAATGCCTGAGAATCATTTTAGTATATCACTTATTTGTCTACATCTCTATAAAACTATTATAATATTTTGATTAATGATAATCCCTATTTTAGTTAGGTGAGATAACTTCACATATTAGTAATATTCAAAAACATAGCTGTGTTAATCTGTGACTAAAGGTTATGCTTTCTGGGGAGGATGGAGGTAGTCCAACATAACTGTAAGCTATCAGTCTGGGAGGAATGGGCTCTGGTGGTTGGTGGAATGGATAGAGAGATACCGTTACAGCACTCATTCAGTTGGGATCATACCAAGATAAGATGGGGGGAAATCATAGTGTTGGAATGGGCCTTATGAGAGATCAGGTCCAAGCCCCTGCTCAATGCAGAATCTCAGCTGTCCAACCTCTTTCTGAAGATATCCACAGAAGGAGAGACCACCACCTCTCTATGCAGTTGGTTCCACTGACGAACTACACTTACTGTCAAGAAGTTCATTCTGCTGTTCAAGTGAAATCTATCCTTCTGTAACTTAGAACCATTAGATCTAGTTCTACCTTTCGAGCCAGCAGAGAACAGTCCTGCCCTGTCCTGTTTCTGGCAGTCCTTTGAAGTATTAAAGAGTACACTGTCACTCATCAGTCTTCTCTTCATCAGGCTGAACATGCTTCAGCCTCTCACCATATGTATTATTTTCCATACCTATCATCCCCATTACTCTACATTGAACCCAAAGGGCCTGCAGCTGTTTCTTTCCTGGTTGGATCTGGGCCATGGCAACCTCACACTGTGATCCTGATCTGGACTCTGTGGGCACAAAAAGGAGCCAGGCACAAAAAGGAGCCATTCTTTGCGGCTCCTTTTTTGTGCCCTCCAAAGAGTGCTATAGCCGCAGCAGCACAGCTGTATGGTGCCCCTTCGGCACTGCATTATCTGGATGCAGCACTGGAGGCGTGCTATGATGCTCCGCGCTGTTTGGAATGGCATGCAGCATCATGATGTCATGGGAGCGGAGTCAGGGCATCCAACATCAGGATGCTTCACCCTGACTCCATCCACAGGCCTAAATCCTACTTAAAATGAGACACTGAACTGAATGCAGTATTCCAGATGAGGCCTGATCAGCACAGAATATAGTGCAACCACTGTTTGCTCTATATTCTGCATGGATCAGGCCTCACCTACAGTACTGTGTTCAGTTCTGGGTGCCTCATTTTAAGGACAACATAGAAGCAGTCATTCTCACATCTCCACCTGCTGCAGCAGCTGCATCCTCCTTCCAAATTGTGTTAATAGAGAATCGCTCCTGCTAACATTGCTAGCATATACTTTGCCTATAGAATGAATTGGTTATTTAATTGAATAATAATAATAATAATAATAATAATAATAATAATAATAATATGATTTATCTATATTTTGCCTTTTCCCATTGGGAATCAAAGCAGATTACAGCAATTGTAAAAACACCATGAAATAAAATTACAATTCAAAATAAACAGGATTCCCCCCCCCCCCCAATATATTGAAAAATGCAATTAGAGTCAGCCCACCATATCCACAGATTTTTTTTATCCAGAGATTCAAACTATGATTCTATGAAATTCCCAAAAGAAAACCTTGATTTTGCCATTTTGTATAAGGGACATCATTTTACCATGCCACTGTGTATAATGGTACTTGAGCAACCATGGATTTTGCTATCCAAAGGGGATGGAGTCCTAGAACCAAACCCCAGCAGATAACAAGTTCCCACTGTATATAAATTTAATTATAAAATTAATATGCAATTATATCCAGGATATATATATATATATATATATATATATATAATTTGTTTGGCAAAAATACCATGTTCGATATATTCAAAATGAAGTTTATTCAGAACATAATCATAGACTGAATCTCCTTCCTAAATGTACAAATGGAGCGCAAGGTCCTGAACTGTGAGAGCACCTAAACTATAAGGAATCACTTTGGCTTTGCCACTTTAAGAAAAAGCAAAAAGTAACAGACAAACAAACAAACCTGACAACACCCCCATACACACAAAATAATAAAAATAAGACAAAATATCAATATTAGTAAAACAATTATGGCTCCGCTCCGCTCTGGGCCCCACAACAAACTACAATTCCCAGAATTTCACAGCATTGAGCCATGGCAATTAAACCGGTTTATTTCTCCAGTGTGAACACAGCCTTCGTTTCTACTAGTTCTCTGCTGTGCAAAACAGACATAATGCTCTCAGTTCCATAAAATGAAATGAGAAAAGGAAACCAAAACCAGGAATTATAGTGACCTGGTAGGGCAGATAGCCTTCCTCTTTCACAGTTTTAGAAATGGTTTTGGAGCAATAAATGCATGAACACCTTTTCTTAATATTATATTCATTATTGTAAAAAGTTTCAAAGTTCATTTAAAAAAAAATCTTGAAAAAAAGGCATTAGGAAAACATACCCCCCCTTGAACTTTCCCACACTCTCCCCAAGGCCTTCACATTTTTACTGTCAACCAAAGAGTCAGAATTGCTTTAAAATGCCGTTGAATCTTCTGTGTCCATGAAGACTGTGATAACTGAACAGCAAAGTTACCTTTTAAAACTCAACTTTCTTTTCCATTACACCATATGCAGAAGAGAACTCCATGTCTGTCATTCCCCCTCTTCTTCCTTCAACTTCACTTTCTTCCTGGGTTTTATTTTATTTTATTTTTTTTTGGTCTTATTGGGTTGTACAACCTTGCAATTTTTTGCTAAGTGTCCAAACTTTCTATATTTATAGTACTTTTTTGTTTGTTATCTTGTTATGTATTGCGTAAACTATATTTTACTTTATATTTGTTATGTTGCGATATAACAAAGTGAGAGTGAAAGCATTACTCCTCAGTGGGAAGACATTTTTAACTTTGGGTTCTGAAGTTGCTTTATGGACTCATGGTATGGTTTTCCCCCACCATCTAGATGTAAAACCTATCAATTTTTGCTATTTCTTCTATACAGTTGCCACCTTTACAGCTTTGTCCCAGGTAAGGTCTCCATCTTCTAGTAATTTATTTTGGATGTTAACTTCCGCAGTGCCACAAACAAATGTTTCTCTGAGCACAGCTTCGAGAATAGTGAAAGAACAGTGTTCAGAGCGGGGTTTTCTTGCAAATTTTGGTAAATTGTTATACAAATAATCTGAATAATCTGGTGGTAATTTCTTCACCAACAAATCTCTCTTCAACTAGTGTTTAAGATTTCTTTGTCACTACTATTAAATTCCCCATTTTAATGAAGACAGAATCTCTTCACTTTTTGTATGAACAGATTATAAGTTGTTTGCTGAATAACAAGGTAACTAATACTTAATGAGCAAGTGAAACTTGTTGTCCTTAGCACAAACACAACATAATGAGCACTTGAAAGTTAACTCTTGTTATTTCCCCATGACTCATGCAGGGAAACAGAAAACACGTTTATAACACAATCATATTTTTACAAAGTAAGGTAATAATTTGTACTATCATTTTAAAAAGTTAACAAGAGACATTTACTTGTTATTCATGAATTATTCAATAGTAGTCACTGTATTTTGGGAGGTTCTTTGGATGGATTTGGAGTCAATGTTCTATTTTAAGTGGGGGGGGGGGTTGGAGGAGTATAAAAATATCAAAATGGTACTAAGCTAAAAGTTATAAAATATCACATAGCACACAGCGAAATGTTCCTTTTAAAAAATGATGGATAATGCTAGCATACAGATTTTTTTTTAATGAAAGTTCCAGGCTTTGCAATTGTTTTCACTTCAGGAAGAGTAAGAAGGACCCCTAAACAAGATGAGAACATGTCTTCATTTTAGGTATAACTTTAAAGGGTTTTTTTCTCACATAGTTTTTTTTTTTTTACTTAGCCAGTCTCTGTAATGTGTCCTATTACAAAAAGTAATGATTTTGTACTGATGAAGGTATCTTAATTACAGAAACACAAACAATGTAGTACAGAGATCAATTAGTTTAGCATTATCTCTGCTGTTGCTGTTGGACTTTCTAGTTTTTGAGGGGGAAAAATATGGCAATGCAGGAATGTAAAAGCAGACCTGCACAGTATTCTACCTTCTGTAAGAAATATGCAAGCATTAGATGGATCAATACCACTCAGTGCATTCATTTTGTAGGTGAAAGCAGCTGCCAATTAATATTGTATTCAGGAAGAATAAGGTCCTATGGATGAGCTGATTAGTCTATTTCTATTCCATGCATTTGCTGATGTGGACATAACGCCACAAAAGCTTATGCTATCATGCATTTCTTAGGACTGAATCCAGACATAATCATATTTTAAAGAGACAATGACTGCTTAAGTCCTATTCATTTCAATGGGGCTTTATATGTTTATATCAGGATGTAATCCATTAAGGTGACACATCTCACTTTTCATTTGGAGTCTCCTTCCTTAGGGGTCTTTAAGCAGAGGCTGGATGGCCATCTGTCAGGGATGCTTTGACTTGGAGTTCCTGCATGGCAGGGGGTTGGACTGGATGGCCCTTGTGGTCTCTTCCAACTCTATGATTCTATGATTCTATGATTTTTTGCTGCAATAGACTAACAAAACCGTTCTTACACATATCTCCCCACCCACAAATGCATTTATCAAGTTATTTTTAGAATCTTTTGAGCCACAAGCTATGTCACAGTATTTAGGAAATAAAAGCAGCATGTACAAATGGAAAGTCTGTGTGTTAATTTGAAAATTGCAGATTTCATCTATTTGAATTATAAATGGCACAGACTGAATATGTCAAGCATCCCTAGAAGGTGCCATGTTTCTAACTTCAGTATTTCAAAAAGAAACAAGGTTTGACAGATGGAAATTGAAAGTTTTTAAAAGTAGAAAAGGGAAGTTTAAATACTAGGCTAGGAATATTAATAACAGGATAAGAAGAAATTGATTTTGAAGGCTAGGAATAAAACAGGAGGCTGTAATTATACAATATTTTACCAATGTTTATATCTTTACAAGTAACAAATCCTGTAAAGTCAGGTTATAACAGTACCTATAAGAACATACTATACTCAGATCAACAGTGTGCAAACAACTGAGAACAAACTTAAAAGTGGTGTATATTGTTAAGGTTTCCTACATTCTCATGAATATGGAGAAGTATTGTAGAGTCTTAATCTCACCGTTTCTATTTCATTCTTATGTACCATGTAGGTCTCTTTTTGCAAGGGGGCACATTTTCCCTATAGTTAATAGAGAGATTCCTTATGTGAAAGGCTGCAGAATTTTAATGAACTGCAAAATCTAACTAATTATGAGGGGAAAGCATCTTCTGCACTTTCTCATGCAAATTTGACAAATTAATTGGTGTCCAGGGACTCTTTTTTTAAATGCATGAAAACCTTGGAAGGGACAGTGTGTGTATGTGTGTGGGGGGGGGGTGGAGTAGGAAAAAAGGCCTCACAATTCAATATCCTGAAAGTTAATAAAGAAAAAAAAGGGAAATAACATATTTTACAAATAAGTTGGATAATTTCTTTAAAGTATGTTGGACACTTCTTTCAATAACCCACAAGCCAACTATCTGCTTTTATAAATTTCTCATTCTTAAAGTTAAGAGTCTTGATTCAAAGTCCTTCATGCAAAGTTACTGTCTTGTAGCTTGTCTGGCTGCAACTACACAGCATAAATAACCTGGTTTGACATCAGTTTAACTGCCATGACACAATACTTTGGAAATCTGGGAGTTGCAGTTCCCAACAAACTACATTTCTCAAAATTCCATAGCACTGAGCCGTGGCAGTTAAAGTGGTGTGAAACTGGATTATTTATGCCGTACGGATGCATCATATAGAGGCCACCATGAGGCATCTTGAGTACAAATGGCCCGGAAGGCCTCATTCCTGATAAATTTCGTTCACTCAGAGCCAAATTCAGGCTGCCATCCCAGAATTGTTGCCAAAACCCCTGGATATTGATTCAGTTTGGAGCAACATGTATAGGCGTGGATTGGGTGGTGGAGAAGAGAAGACATCCTCAACAAGAAAAACCTGATGGCTGCATTTTATTAAGAAAAATATACAGCTACCATTACAAAAAAAAAGTTTGGCCCTGCCTAGAGCAGACTGGAATTATGGAAGTTGCACTTTAGAGGCATTGGACCAAAATCCAGATCATTGAAAATAAGTGCTCCATGTCTTTTTTTATACTGGTTTTTTTATACTGTCAGACCACAGACCCATCTGTTGAAGTACTGTCATGTTTGTCTGGCAAAAGTTTGCTAGGACTTCAGGCAGTATTCTTAGCATTACCTGGATATGCTGGGTTTTAGCATGGGAACTTTGACACAGAAAGCAAGCACATCACTCCTGAATTACACTCCTTTCCCAATGTCCTATGACAGGTACTGGCATTACTTCATGACTTGTGATTTGGGCTCTTTATTTATTCTAATTGGAATAGATTTGGAATAGATTTATTCTAACTGTAATATGGTGGTAACTCACATCTACTGAAAACAGAGTTTTACCCCTTCTCCTGAATCTGTGATACATTACTGCCTTCTCTAGTTTTATTCCATGGGCATGTGTATTTTATCCCAATCAGGGGAATACAGAGTTTCACCAAGAGGTCTTTTAATCCTTTAATCTCTATCCAGAACTCAGCTGCCCATATCATCACATCTGCTCACTGCTTTGACCATGTTTCTCCTCTCTTATCCTCCCTTCACTGGCTCCCCTTCCCCTTCCACATCCAGTACAAGCTTTTGCTGTTGACTTTCAAAACCTTCCATGGACTGGCCCCTCCTTACTTGTCTGAACTTCTTTCTCCTCACACTCCTTCTCGTACTCTCCGTTCTGGTAGTCAAGGTCTCCTGTCCCAGCTGAGGATCTCCACCGCCCCGTCCTGGATTCATCCCTTCTCACTTGCTGCCCCTCACTCCTGGAACCTTCTTCCCCCTCATGCATACATCATCACTTCTCTAACCAGTTTCAAAATTAAATTAAATATTATATTGTTTAGGGAAGCATTCCCAGGACTGTGCCATCTGCCCCAGGATGCCTCCTTTTAACTATGTATTAAGAAACCAAGCCCTCCAGTCCATCTTCCTTGGTCCAGGCCCCAGAGGGAGAGAAGAACCACTGGACCTCATCCCCTTCCCACCACCTTTCCCTTCTGCTTTTGTGTTGTCTCTTCTAGATTGTAAGCCTGAGGGCAGGGATCCATCTAACTATAAGATTGTATGTACAGCACTGTGCAAATTTACAGCACTATATAAATAAAAATAAATAATATACAAAAAATAACTTCATCTGTTAACAAAATAATCTTCACTTCCAGCTTCACCACCACCACAAATATCCTAGAACCTAAAATGCCAGTACTCATCCTGACATCTGAGTAAGATGAGTCTTGGAGGAAGTAAATCATCATCATCAGGCCAATCTTCAAATCAAAATACCCAGCAGGTACACTCACAAAAGAAAATATTGGAAATTACAGGCCAGATTTTAAGCAAAGTGGAATATAGTAGCGTGGATCAGACCCAATTCTAAATTCCTTCACTGAGAAAATAAGCTACATGCTTCAAAGAATCTTTTTATGTGTAAACAGACAAATTTAATCCGTCTCTTTCTTTTGAGGAATAGTAAAATTAATAAAATAGTGAAGGCTCTATTATTAATACTCAATTTGCATTGAGGCACATAACATTTTGTACTGTATGTTTCTTTCCCTGTTTAGTACAGCAATGGGCAAGGACCGTGAGGATCAGAAAGACATATGAAGGCACATTTCTTATTCCATGTTGAATTTATACCTGAGCAAAGGAAGTGTGCCGTCGGAATAAGGACTTGTGCTTTCCAGATGCTATTCTGATTAACTAATTCACTAATTAATCTTCACAGCATCCCCTAGAAGGCAAATACTGGAGGGGAGTTTCACATCTTAGAGAACAGGGAGAGTGAACTGTCAAGATGTAACAAATTCGAGCATTTAAGGGAAATAAAACCTCAAAATGAAAAATGAACATGAAAGTGATGGAAAAATGATAAATGCTACATTTTTATCAAGGTAACACAGTTCAAAGCAATGCAAACTATTGCTGATATTAACTGAAGGGAAGAGAGAATGCCCTAGGGATATTACAGCTGGCTTAAAAAACTGATTGATCTGAATAGTGCATCTAAAAAGGAGCCACAGAATGTTTTGACTGACAAGGATAAAATTTTGTTTTGTGTTTTTTTTAAATGACAGGCTATGAATCATGAACAAGTGCCACTGTGGAAATGATAAATTCCAGAAGATTTGAAAGCATGATGAGATGAACCCATTAGCTAGCACACTGAGAGTATGAATATGCTTGTAAGGCAGGCATCCTGATCTGGTGCCTGCTTGAAAAACTTGTTGTTTGAATAGTTTCACTGATTACTACGAAGTCAGGAAATTCTTTTCCTCCTCTTCCTTGATAGTGGGCAAGTGGGGAGACAAGGTGCTCTGCACATACAGTAAGTTCACTTTTTAGAATAGAGCAGGATACAAGCTTCCAAGCATGAAAATAAGCTCCCAATACTATGTAGTGTCTGCAGTCAAAATGATCACATTATCTTGCTTCAAGTGTACTCTAAAGTCTGTCCTTTCTTTTCAAGTCTTCAGCCTTGTCTACATTGACAAAATACACCAAGCCTGCTCAGGGTCACTGCATTCAGTTTACACAATGCAAGCTCAAAGCTCCAAATTGAGCCTGGACTGTCTTAATGACACCCAGACCCAGTTTGGAGTTTCCACCCATTAACCCACATTTATGTAACTAATCTTTTGCTGTGGGTTTTTCGATCTCTTGGTGACAATGATATAGCTGTTGATATGGGTGTGTCACAAGGTCAGAATGAGATTCCCAGCATCATTAGCATGGCTCTATTACCTTGTTCTGGCCTTAGATCAGTGTGCCCACACTGGCAGGGGCAGCAGACAGCTTGGAACCATGCAAGTGAAGTGATCATCATTACTGTGAAGCAGGCAAAGGGTGAATTTTGGACCATAATCCTTCAGGGACATTCTGGAAAATTTTGGAAGGTGTAGATGAGGCCATAGTGCATGTTTGTTTGCCTAGAGTTGACAGGAAGCCCATAGCATTACTAGGGGTGTGTGGAGAATGCGGACCACACTGGATGACATAACTGAAGAGAAGTGACACCACAGAAGGGGGGGGTGACAGCCGGTGAGCTCCCCCACCTCCCAGCACCAATCCATCTCTGCCCCGCATGGTTTTACTCTGAAGCTGGGCAGGCAGTTGGGAGTGGGTGACACCCAGGTGTAGGATCCTGCTGCAGGAAACAAGCACTATAACATTCCACAGACCTTCAGTTGTGAGCTATAAAAGACCTCTTGGCTTGTCCTGTGCTGGGGTTGAGCCCTTACAAATAGTTGGACTATAAATTCCAGCACTAAATAGCAATTACAGCCTCATTTTATACCGCTTCACACCGCACTAAGCAGTCTCTAAGGAGTTTATCACATGAAGAGAATTGGAAGTATAATCCAATGGCAATCTGAATGTATTCATGGGGTTTTGCGTGATTGCGTGAATGCTGATCACACACATTTTCGGGCAAAGGGAAGTCCTTCCGAATGCAATTGTGGGGTTTCGTGTGATTGTGTGAGAAACTATCACACACAATTTCGTGCACTGGGAGGCAATTTCGGGCAGTTCTGAATGCAATGCAGTGTCAATACGCAATCAAGTAAATTCACTAAACTAGCGAATTTGCTCAATTCCAAACTGGCCTCACTTCCATTTCTTTTGAAATTGAGAGAAATTCTTCCCATGTGATAAACTTCTAAGTGGTTTACAAGTATAAGCTAATAGCCCCCAACAAGCTGGGTGCTCATTTTAGCAATCCCAGAAGGATGCCAGGCTGAGTCAAACCTGAGCCCCTGGCTAAGATTGAACTCACAACCTTGTGATTTGTGAGTAAGTGGCTGCAGTACTGGCATTTAACCATTGTGCCGCCAGGGCTCCTTTGGCTATAGGTGATAGAAGCTGTTGTCCAAGATCACTGAGAAAGTTGCACTTTGGCTACCTGAGTGTAGTCATATGTCTGTGTGGAGTCATATGGCTTCATTAGAGTACACAGAAGAAAAGAAAGAAATTTCAGGAGCAAATCCTGAAGCTGGATCTCTTCCCCCCCCCCCCCCATTCACACACTTCATTTTTGCTCCTTTAGTCTCTTCAATTGGTACCTACTCAACATAATGGCAGTTGCTGTTAAAAGTAGTAGCCTTAGCATAGCTTTTCTAAGAAGCTCTTAGTTTGCATGTCTCTCCAAAAATTTAGGCACAGCAGGTATCCATGTAATTCCTTGTTTGTTAATCTTAGTTACTGCCTCTCCTTTCCTACATAAATTAATCTGCAATTTGTCTGACTTTTATTTTCCATTTTGTAGCCTGCAGTTTTTTCTCTCCTCTGTATCTGAAGAGCCCATATTACAAAGTGTCTCACCATGAGATATTGTGAAACCTTTGGTATTTGTAAGTATACTTATTTCATATGTAAGTTGACGAAGAGATGGTTAAAAGGTGATATGATAGCACTGTTTAAATATTTGAAGGGATGTCATATTGAGGATTAAGCAAGCTTGTTTTCTTCTGGTCCAGAGACTAGGACCTGGAGCAATGAATTCAAATTCCAGAAAAAGAGATTGCACCTAAATATTAGGAGAAACTTTATGAGAGTAAGGACTGTTTGACAGTGGAACACACTCCCTCAAGTCTTCTTCTTTGGAGGTCTTTGAACAGAGGTTGGATGGCCATCTGTCAGGGGTGCTTTGATTGTGAGTTCCTGCATGGCAAAATGGGGTTGGACTGAATGGCCCTTGAGGTGTCTTTCCAATTCTATTATTATATATTTTTAATTTTAAAAAAGAAGACAACTTAAGCTGTGTCTGCACTGCAGAAATAATCAAGTTTGACACCACTTTGACTTCCATGGCTAAATTCTATGGAATTTTGGGAACTGTAGTTTTGTGAGACATTTAGCTTCCTCTGTCAGAGAGCTGAGGTGCCACAACAAACCACAAATCCCAGTATTCTATAGCACTGAGCCAGGGCAGTTAAGGTGGTGACAAAGTCAATTATTTCTACAGTGTGAATGCAGCCTAAGCCTCCTTTAATTCTCTATGGACTCTTTCAAACGGGAGGAATTTCTCCCAATTCCGAATGGAGCCAATGTGGATTCATGTAAATTCGCTTGTTTAGCGAATTTACCTGAACCCCTGCTCCGTTCAGAAGGCATTCGGAATTACTTCCCATTACCTGAAAATAACCCCCCCTTGCCCGAAATCACGTGAGAAGCGTAAATTTGCAATAACGTTAAACCCATGATTGCATTCGGAGTGACTTCCCTTTTGCCCGAATTTGCGTGAGAAGAATTAATTCGCAATAACGTGAAACCCCAGGATTGCGTTTGGATTGCCCTTGGATTGTACTTCCAATTTCCCACGTCTAAAAGAGTCCTATGACACTTTGTGTGTTTGAGGTAGTAGGTTGTGGGACCTGTTCTTGCTCATCTTTGACTCTGCCTTTCCACACATGTAGGCACTGGACACTTTTCCAGTGGGCTGATTTGGCATCAGTATGTTGAAGCAAAGACTACATCTTTCTATGTGTATGGCAGTCATTACCTGATAGTATTTCTGCATGGATTACTATTTTCATCAAGAAAGTGATATTGTATGATTATTATATGTTTTCTTAAGTAACGCTGACAGACTATAAATTTTATTTTGTTCTGTTGAGTTTTGTTAAGTTTTCTTTCAATAAAAGTATAAAGGAAAGAATGAGACATTCCATACCATTTTTACCTCTCAAAAACCACAATGAAGTACTTAGAGGGACTGTTTTACACTGTATATATCACTTTAAATTCACACTTTCATCCTCTCTGTCGTCAGAACTTGAGTCTGGCTTAATGGCTTTAATTTAACTGAAGGGCAAGTACCACAATTCCACAGCACACTTCAATCTTAAATGCCAGGCAAGGTTTCCTGAGCCATAATCAATCATATTCCTGTTGATTAAAAAGGTATGTTGTTTTAGAACTCAGGCATGCACTACTAGGGTCAGTGCCATTGACTACAATGAAAGCAGGATCAGTCCATCAGGGAAATTAAAACCTTCCTAGAAATGATCATTACAAAGCTTATGATGATTAAAGCAAACACTATGGAATAGCTCAGGTTTTGAATTCAAAAATTTATAACCCCTAAAAGAGCATACAAATGTCAAATAGATTATCTTGCAAGAAGGGAATTTATGACAAATGTAATTTTCTCACTCAGAATTGTGTCTTCTCGGTAGAGAAATTATTCCAAGCTTTTTTCTGCTAATGGAAAAAAAGCTTCTCTTGATTGTAATGTGTTCCTGAGAAGGCCTCAAGTCACTGTGGCAATACTCTAGAGAAAGCTAATTGGTATCTACTGTTCATTGTTACTTCTCTGAAGAGGATTCCTTCTGCAGCAGGAAAAGTAGGTTGATGCCCAACAGCATATCTACCTCATGCTGCTATTCCATGGGTTATAAAATTAATCATTGCACAGGCCTTTGAACATGCAAAGAATTCTATAAATGGCATGTTATAATCTCCTCAGATAAGCAAAAGCCCAGCAGGTGAGAATTTTAAACCTAGACAAAAATGCTGCAACTAATTAATGCTCTCAGACAAAGTTATTGAGCACTACATACTTCTGGCTAGACAGAAGATCCTTGTCCACACCCCACCAACACAGCATTTGTTAAAACAAATGTTTAAAGTCTCAATGCTCTATCAAGGCAGATGCATACAACTATCATCAAGACAGAGAATCAAGCTACTCAAATATTTCAATCAAAGGCTTCATAGGATTCTGCTGGGCTGTTTCTCCTTGTGTGAACAAGACCTTCTCAATTCACAATAGGAGGAAACAGCTCAGTCCATGCCATGGAGAGGATCACATCTGAACTTAGCACAGAATGGAATGGAGTGGTTCCCTGTATTCTTTTTATTTCTTTGTATTCTAGCTAATTGTGAGCCTAGGCATACACATGAGAATTGGACTTATACTGTATGATTTTTTTTGGGGCGGGGGGGGGGGGGAGAATACAGGTGGTGAAGTTGGGACAGTGCCCTGTAACCAATGTATCAGTGAAGGAATTAAGGAATCTTTCTTTTGTGTTTTAATATGTACTTCGGCCTCCATCAATTTTCCACTATCCTGTCTTTTTATATTTAGGTCTTATTTCTCCTAGAGTTCATCCACTTTCCTACTATTATTTTTTCAATGTACACTATCATCCTTGATCAACTTCACACACGCCATCAGTCCTTTCCAATTCTCTCAAATTCTCTCTCTCTCTCTCTCTCATCTCACACAAGGAATTTAGAAAATACCATAATGTAATAATATCATGGGATCAACAAGTTGACAGACATCCCTTATAAATATCTCAAGTGGTTTTTTTTTCCCCTTAAAGCATGAACACTGATTATACATTTACAAAATCTCTCTCTTCCTAAGCAAGACAGTACACCTTCCAAAATGTTAGTAAATAATCTGAATATTAGTTGTCAAAGCCATACCCTTCATCTGTCCCAATTTGACAGGGACAATCCTGATTAATCATCTGTCATCCTAACTTTTCAGGTGCTTTAAAAATATCCCAGTTTCTCTGGCATCTTCCACTTCTTCCCTTTGTCCTGACTTATTGTTAGGCTTTTGAGGCCTGAGTATGAAATGTACAGATGTGCACAAAAAGGAAAACCAGGAATTATGGCTAGACTTGTTTACAGCTGAAGGCTGGGAGCAGACAGTACTCAGGGTCAGCATGTGCTTGCTTGCATGTAAACCTAATGGAAACAACTGTGTCTTCCTAACTGAGGGGACAACAAAGCAGGCTATACAAACGGAAGTAGAATCACTAGATGAGGCTGGGTTTGTGACCACATGACACAAGTCTATAAACAGCCTATACACCTCAATGAGGATTGTTGGGTAATTGTGTTCTGTAATGGGTGGTTGGAGAGATTTGTTGGACGAGCGTGTGTATATTTGTAAATACAGCAACTTAAGAATAAAGCCTCTGAGAAGAGACTTTTCGCTCCGGTCTGTTTCATCAACTGGGAGGATTCCTGATAAAGCCGAAACTCCGGGGTTGCGGTATCAGGGGCATCGGAGATTGCTTGAACTGCGCACTTCTGCTTATTTATCCTAACACTTATTTCAGTTGCTGCAAACTGAGTACACAAGTAGTTTGTACTCATTTAAGTTATCAGGGTGAAGAGGAATGGAGAAAAGCAAACTGCTACAGTCTTTCCTAGCTTGTCCTTATTAAAACTTTTGCTGTCTTCTGTTGCTCATGTTGCTTGACCACATGCATCATGTTGTATCTGTAAAATGCTGGAGAATATGCAAAGCTGGGTGTGCTTTAAGCTTGTAATCAAGATTCCTAGGTTTTTGATGGCAAATTGCCATTTGCAACGGAAAGTCTCCCAGTCCTTTCAGAACTGCATAGAAACTAGAAATCTCACAAGCAAAATTTTCTCTATCAGTTTAGGATCACATTACACGTTAAGACCTTAGTGTGCAGCTACCCCTCCACATTTCTTTACTGGGTATGTAATTTATATTACAATTTGTTTTTGAAGAAATAATCTGAGCAATTTTCCTTCTATTGCCAAAAAGTTGCAAGGAAGAAACTTCACAGTTTTGAAAGAATATTAGTAATTGAGGACTTACTCTCTCAACATATGCATGTGGTATTTTGCATAGAAAATAGGGTTTTTATTTTTTATTTTTACTCACATAGTGTGGGTCCTAGTAGGGAGGACAAAACACACAGAAAGAAGATTCAAATCTTCTCCCAGCCTACACCTCTCCTGATATGTGTTGCACCTCTGCATGTGGTATGACTTCAGTTTGTTTGGAGGGAAAATATTTTGAGACAAATGAGTACTGGTGAAGGGCTATATAACATTCTTCTCTGCCCATGTTGTGGGCATGCTGCTGCACCTTTGCTTTTCTTCACTGGCAGTAGGCTCAAGTCTACAAAAGCTCACACTATAATCTTCTTTCTTTCAGTTAGTCTTAAGGGTGCTACAAGATCCCTTTGTATACTGATTTTCCAGACTAACATGGCTATGGCTTTGAATTCTATTTAATGTAGCATGTAAGTTGGTCTTCAGATATCATGCAATCTTAGTGGTCAAATTGTCAGATGGGATCAGTCTTACTCCACAGCTATATTGGTAGACCCTTAGTGAATGTTTCTAGATAGCCAGATGGTGCATAATTGACTAAAACTGGAGGAAGGCAAGTTATGGTACTCCATGCACCCCCAACAACAATTTTAGCATTGGTCATATAAGGAAAAAAATGTTGCTTCTGCAAATTTTATTTGATATGTAGGACTTAAACACATATCCTTGACAGATGACAGAAAACCTTGGCACTACTCCTGAAGTTTTCATTTCTCTGTCATCACTCTAAATTCTTAAATAGCCATAATTACTCGAGAAAATGTATTGACATAGAGAATTGAGATCCTCAAGTTGATCTCCATCTCTTTTGAAATCAAAGCTTTATATAAAGTGGTTTGGGTTTTACAGCTTTACTTCAATACAATAATTACTCCCAAGCCTCAAAACAGACATCTCTTTTGAAGGTCTGCAGTCAATCTGAACACTTCATTTTTATTTATTGTATGCACCTGACTCATCTTGTTACCTGACTCACTTCCAGGCATAGTTGCAAAAGGAAAGGTGCCAAAACACCAAAGAAATGCCTGTTCTAACATGATAGCTATGAACATGTTGAGTAATTTATAATTTATAAGAGTTCAAAGTTCGTAATTGCACTATCACCACTTTGTGGACTCAAAAGATGGAAACCAGGTAAAGAATTTGCTTAGATTGCATAGACTAGGGTGGGAGTCATATGCCCATCCAGATGTTACCAAACTACAACCCCCAGCATCCCTCCCACTGGCTAGGAGTGCTGGGACTTGCAGTCCAAGAATATTTGAAGACCTGCATTATTCCCAACCCAGCTTAAATTTATGACAGTTTACTAGCACCTTCATCAAGATAGCAAGGGCCTGCTGGTGTCCTTCATACACTCAGGTCTCATTTTTCACATCCTGTATGGATGTTCCTCATATTCTTTTGTGATGCTAGTTTTATCTTCAGTCAACTCTGATCAAGTGGGGAAAACCACCTTAAAATAGAATCATCGCAGAGCTAAGATTTCCTGTCCCATTTATATGGGGTATACATTTGTGAATTATATTTTTCACCAAAAACACATCTAAAGGGGAAATAATTTAAAACATCAGTTCCTTCTTTCCAGTATCTGATGTATGTGTTTGGGTATTATGGTTTGTGTACTTCAGCATCTGATTAAAGAAGAATGATCTGTTAAGCTTCAAGACATGATGTAATAAATCAGGATAATTACCATTCTACATTATCTTGGAGGTACATGATATGAAGGGCTTGTGAAGTGCAATTGTAGTTGCAAGGTTTGTATGCCCTTGTAATGAACCTGAACCACAAACAGATTTCCCACCAGCCCTCCCTGGCCCTCTTGCCCAGATCTTTCTCAGAACCCAAGCATAATGTGAGGGTGTCTTGTACAAACCTCTACAGTGCTCTTCTGATACTAGTGCCATAATCCCTCATCCCATGCATGCACATTCATAAACCATGAAAAGAATTTGATTAATTCTGAAATTACAATTTCATTTTTTTCTGAATTTTTTCATTGAATTCAGCCTCCTAAACCAATTTCTTTAAGTTAGACTTAAAAGGTAAGATGGCTAAGTGCTCTAACCATTCTTACGAAACTGAATAATTCCTGCAGTTTTTGATTAGTGCTAATATGCTGAAACATCTTCCAGGCAGTGCACATTCATTAGCAATGTCAGTAAAATCCACAGACTTTAATGAAAGTTAGTTGCAGTTTGTTTTGGTTTGTTTGTTTTGATTTGTAAATCTCATCTAACAATATATGCAGTAATAGTAGTCAAAATCTTTTTCAAGAGCAAGTTTCATAAGAAAAATTCTCAGAAATTTATGTGGGATACTTGTGAAATAAATATTTAGAAGCTTCCTCCAGCACTCTAAGTTCTCTTGTAGTCTATTTCAAGGCTGAACAGAATGAAAAGCAAATGTTCTCAGAACTTATTCTCTAACGATTGAGATTGTACAAAGCTGCATGAAAATTCTGACACTTAAGGAATTAGATACTTATGCAGAGGCCTGCAAATCCTACAGAAGAAATAGCAGTATACTCCCACTGTCTTAGGATGCTTTATTTTGCTGTTCCTATCAGACATCTTTTCTTTCTGCTTATGTATAAGGGACACTGGGACTTTTAATTCCTAATATGGTAGACTGTGTCAAATAGAGGAAAATAAATCTCTTTGGCCAGATAATGTTGATAACATACACTTGGTTTTCCCAGTGTACATACATTAAATGAAATTGCACAAGGAGGTATCTTGTACTTTCCCATGTTTTTGCTGTGCAAAAGTATCCAGGGGGCTTCCTGATATGGCCCTGGCCTTTGATGTTTCTGTTCACCTTATGCCTACCTTTGAGCACCCAGTGAAGAAGGAGCAGCCTTACAATAGGGCTGGAAACTATTCCTTCTCTTACAGATGTACCACCACAGTCCAAACATGTACAGAAGCTGGATCATGCCTCATCAATGATAAGAACAGACATTTCTGGAAGCCTCTTGGTTGCTGTTCCACACTAGAAGAAGGTGGGGGTGGTAGACAAGGAAGCTACCACCGCTCTCATGTCATCAGTTTAAACAGGCCAGCAGACATCCCTGCTGGATATAGACTTTGCTCTTTCAGCCTCACACAGCCTAACTGCACAAAAACAAACAAACATGGTCTCTGTTCTAGAGAAGGACATTAGGTTGGGGTTTAGCAAGGATAATGTTGCTTGAGCTTGCTGTAACAATACTTTTTAATGTCCCTAGCAAACACAGCATATGGGCACAAGTTACACTAACACAAGAAGATAGGTTTCTATAAATATGATCAAGTATTTTCTACAATTTATTTGTATTTTTTTGCCTCTAGCAATGGGGAGGGCAACCTGGGCTACGCTCCCATAGATGGCTAAGCCTAGGCAAAGTGTGTAATTTTCTCACATGTGGAGGCTCTGCACTGCTCACAGAAGTGCCATCCTGTAGTCCTCCATCCAATTCCTTCCACTATTCCTTTAAAAATATGTCAATAAAAGAAAAAAAATGCATTTTTCTATGAATATTCAACTTCCCAATATTAATATGAAAACGTGCCCAATATCAAAATTTAAAGTCAATTCACAGAAACCAGCAACTATATCTGATTTACTGTGTTCACTCATAGCTGACTGACTGATATTTTATGACCTGGGATGAAGCAGCCAATAGTGCAGCTCATCCACCCAACCAAATTCAAGGAACTAATACCCAGCCAAGTTATTTTACTATTGAATATCCCATCGCTGTCAATAAATATCATAAACTGAAGAATTAACCATGATGATTTCATGACACAACAAACCTACTTGAAGTTCTAGCCATTCTCTAGAGATATAGATAAAAGCCTTGTGCTGGTTGGTGATTCCAAAGGATTAGAGGGCCCTTTTGACCACTGGAAGCTATGTCATTTTTAAGATTTTCATACCAGCACTTTCTGTGAGGTAAGTGCTGGTAAAACGCCAGTAAACTGCTGGTAAAACATTTAGTGTGTGTGTGTGTGAAAGCCTGACATGCTTCATAAACATCAGGGAATCGCCTCTTCCCTCCAGTATCCCTGAATCATTCAGGGATTCCATTAAAAATCCCATTAATGTGAAATGACTACTCCTCAAATGATTCAGGGATGCTGGAGGTGAGGGGACGATTCCCTGACATTTAGGAAGCACATCAGGCTTTCACATATATGTGCTTCCTAAACGTTTTACTGGTGTTTTACCAATGCTTAATCCACAGTAAACGCTGGCATAAAAATCTTTTTTACTGCTATATCATTTATAGTGTGTGTGTGGTAAAATCAGTCAGAAGCATGTTTCATCTGGCAAATGCTTCAAGGAGGCTAGATTTCTTCCTCAATTTTATATGACTCTTCTCCTCTCATTTACATGGCCTCTGTTGGTCAGGAGGTCTTTCCAGCTTTCCAGACAAGTTTTTTCAGGGGTACAAGTGTTTGCTGGGATGGAGAAGAATGGAAAGGAAATGCTAGTTGCATAAGCCACCTTCTCTGCTTACAAATCCATCTTGGAAGCCTGAGGTCATGTACTTAAAACAAAGTATTTCAGGGAGACTGAGGCCTGAATTCTATTGGTAGTCGCAAATGGAGTAGGCCCGGTGAATCAAGTACTGAATGGACAATCAACTCTTAGGTAAATCCCATTGGTCTACTTTGGCTGACATGATCAACAGGATCTCTTCATATATACTAAATTCCCTTTAATGAAAACAGTGCTGCTTCAAATCATTTTTCAAAAATGCAGTCTGTGCAATAAAATGTAAATAAAATACAAACTTCTGGTATCAAATATTTATGTCAATATACCTTTATACTATCTGAATTATAAAGTTAGTGAATGGTATTTTAAATATATGTTGTTTTGGTCTTGTCTTTTTGGGATAAAATTATTCCAAACTTTTTCAGGTTTTATGAATTTGTAGGGCTTTTTTTTAATAGACCTATGAACCTTCCTATTACATCTTTATGTATGCCTAGTGAGGAAAAAAGCATTGCACCATGAATTATATATTATTTGGTGGCCTTGGGTCATAATATTGTTAATTGTGGTGTCTACAAACTCTTGCATTACATTAATTCTGGGCCGTCACTGCTCAGGAAGACTTATTTCTTGTAATAGTAAGAACAGCTATAAACAGTTGTTAACTAAGATAATACTGTTGAATTCTTTTTGAAAGAACAACTATATTATCAGGTGGATATAAAGAGGGTTCTAAAGCTTCTTATACACATGGATGATTAATTCCAAATTGCTCTGAAATATACATGTAATAGACAGATGTCAACTCTGTGATTCAACCCTCAATTATACAATTTAACAGTTCATAATTTAATGATGTGTTCAATTATAAAGAGAATACTACAAGATTAAATTAAAGTTGAATGTGACATCCAGTAAGTGTCATTTCTGAGCTCTTAATTTATACTCACCAGAAATGGAATATTTGCAATTTGGAGAACAGTAAGACATAAGACATCAATTTCAATTCCCTATTCAGTAAACACTGGGTGGTTCACAACCCGATTGCTGGCAGATTGACCCATTCCATTAACTTTCCTTTCATACCAATTGGCTCTTGAATTCCAGTCTATGAAGATGAAAGTACCATGGCCAGAACCCTGTGGTGTCATTCTGCCAGAACAAATGACTGTGTGCTTGGAGATACCTAGTTCTAGAACAGTGCTTGGGAAAAAATTTTTTTCCCTTTTTGATCACCAGAATGCCCCACTCGCCTGGACTATGTACAAAGGAAGAATCCAGTTCAGTTTCCAGTTATGCAAGCACAAGTCAATTGAGCAACTGATTGCAGAAATGGTTGCACAGCCAGTTACACACCACATCGGAGAGCTGATTGATTGAAAGGTGGCATGCCTAGAAATCACAGGCATTCATTCACATTTCATATATGGTATAGCTGGCCCTCCCTATCCATGGACCGTGCGTCCTGGAGAACCATCCCTGGCTTTAAAATATTTTTAAAAATATATTCCACCAAGCATTTTTTGATTTTGCTATTTTATATAAGGGATGCCATTTTAGTATTTCACAACCATTGTATATAATGGGAATTGACAATTGATTAACTTTGGTATTCATGGTGTGTGTGTGTGTGTGTGTGTCCTAGAACGAAACCCCAGTGGATATTAAGGGTTCTGTGTAACTGATGTGTCCTGTCACACAGTTCCAGTGATTTTCATATTACATCTTTACATGGAGTGAAAATCATGGCTTGGACACTGACATAAATGTAGATGGCGAGATACATCATACAAACAATTTATCTTGTGGAGTAGGCTTCTCTCAGAAACCTTTTCCAATTATTCAGTTTTGCATGTGTAATTTTGTTATTTGTATCTTTAGGTCCTAGGATAGGTATGCTTAGGACGTAAGTTGGAAATGACTTGAAGGCAAACAACACACAGGTGTAGTTGTTGTTGTTGTTGTTTAATGAAACTTAGTCCATTCTTTTTCTCCCATGTTCTTACATTTATTAATATCACTGCATCACTTGCCTTCATTCTATTCAATTTACAAGAGAAGGATGACTGAGCTCTTAATGATGGTATTTACTTTGGTTTACAACTATATTATTATAGCAGATATTAAATTGTGATACCTGATAAGGCATCTAATTTATTATGATAAAATTAACAACTTCATATATAAATCAATTTTTAATGGTTAGCTGATTAACTGACTGTTCTTGATACCTTCAGCAACATCTACATTTTTGCATGCTAATACTCAATATGTGATAAAATGGAAATGGTTATATTCTACACTGAAGTGAATACTTATAGTATCAATATACATTTATTTACTTAATCATAGTATATTTTATCCCCAGAGTTAGGGTGCAGGGTAGATTCCACTGTAATTAAAACATGTTCCAATGACAACATAAAAAATTTAATAGTACTGTACTATTAAAACACCCAATAAAACAATATAAAATGTCACACTAATAATAAAGAAGCAGAAACATATTGGGGGGAAAACCGCAACACTTCCATATTATAAACTCTGTCTGTAGCAGGCAGGCAGTTGCTGAAGGTCTGCCTGAACAGAAAAGACCTTGCCTGCTACCAAAGGGAGAGGGTAATCATAACCCTTGCTGGATGGGGGGCAACCATAAAGAAAGTCCTCAGCACACCAAAACATACATGTGGAACCTAGCCACAAAATTTTGGACTAGCTGCAGTTTTTGAACACTCTTCAAAGGTGGAGCCATGCACATGTTACAATAATCCAAACAAGATCCCAAGTTCATGTGTCTCTGCCACCATTGCTAGGAATGGATGCAGCTGGTGCATGGCATTTAATTGCACAAATGAACTCTCAGTCACTGCTAAAACCAAGAAATTCAGTTTCAGGGTTGAATCTAGGAAAGCACCAAACTGTCACCAAACCTCAAAAGGAGGGCAGCTCCAGGATTCAAACCTGTAATCTCAACTCCTTCAGCCATGTAGAATAAATACCTTTTATTTGTATTATCCAAGGAGGTGAAATAGCATTTGCAAGCTTGGAAACATTACACTGTAACATTACACTGTAGGATCACACATCCCAGTAGTGATGTAAAGAGTATTCAGCAAAATTCAATAAATAGAATAAATTTCTGTTACTCGAAGATTTGGAAAGCTTTTTAAAGAGAAGAAATTGTGAGCACTTCTTGATCAACGAGTAACAATTTTGGTTTTTCATTTGATGGCCAGGATATGAGTATTTTGCATAAGCAAAGCTACCATTCATAGTGCGTTTTTCTAGCAGAGGACTCATTTAAACCTCTGCCAAACTTCCTTTTGACATGCTGAGTTGAAATGCCAGGTAATTAGTGGAAATGTTCTCCTCCCTTGTTTTTTATTTTCATTCGAGAAATTTGTGAAGAATAGTTCTCGACAGGAAGAGAAAAAAATAACCTTTTGAAAGTGAGAATTTTGAAAAGAATATATATATTTTTTTTTTAAAAAAAATCACATCTAGTTCTCGACTACAGAGAAGAAAAAATTGGTTTGTCACAACACTACCTTCCAGTATACCACTGCCAACATGGTTAGTGGCTATGTAGACTTGTTAGCTGTGGGATTTTGAAAACTGCACCACTCCCCCCCCCCCCGAAAAGCCCTTTTCTAATTTCAAGGCTATTCCTACTTCTTAAGGTTGCATGAAAGATTTCATAGAACATATTTTGTTGCAGCTTAATTACAATGCAATGCAGATGAAACACAGCATAATTCACAGCACAGAACTTGCTTACAACTTGAAGCAAATGCATATACGTAGTACCTGATTTCACCCTTCAAATCCAGATTGTGCCATAAAATTAACGAAAAACCTACAGAGCTAAATCAAGACCTATAATATAAAAGGGTAATACACTTTAAAAATAAACTGAATGTACTGCTGTTATTTCAACAACATAGAATGTAAATGGTCATTTTCAATTATTATTAGATTGAATTTCCAGGCCACTGGTAAATTTCTCTTAGGGTAGCTGTTTCATCATTTTTTAGTTTACTGAATAATTTCTCATGCTTATTAAAACTATATATATAAATAAAATAAAAACTTTAGGGATATTTATAGATGCATTATGACTTGCGTAACAAGTGAATATATTATTTCAGTTTCAAAAATTAAACATAGGAAAGATTTTCTAAAGAAACATTACATAAAATTATGCACTGTTTTAAAAAAATGACTTATCTGTTCACTGATATTCTCTTATTTGAAACATGGGAGAACTGTTGGCTCATTGGAAGAAGGAGATTTTTAAAATATCCTCTTGTGTAAGTGAGTCATGACCCAATCATCAGCACCATGGACAGTGAACTTGAGGTAAAGAAATACATTGATAGTGCTTTCTTTGCATATACCCACACCACATCTCTTGGATACATGATAGGTTATGACATCCTCTGTACAGGGATTTTGTTGGGGAAAGTTGTACCTGACACAGGGAGAGGAAAGATGGAGGAAAGAAAGTCTGAACATTCATTTTTCAAGGTAAGCCCCCCTCCCCAACCAAAAGTTATCCTGGAATGACCTGTGCTGTAAATACTTTCCCCTATCATGGATTTCAGAAAGGAGTTTTAAGATCACCTCTCATCCTAATTCTTGTTCAACCATTGTTTATGCTTTCTAGGAATTCTCTAGCATTCCACATGTCTTGACCTTAGGTACTTACCAAGTAAATGACTTTTTGCTCCTCTTTGGTGCTTGGGGAGGGAGGCCTGGCAGGCAAAACTGGTCAGCATTTTAGATAGAAGATGGGAAAAAATTATGCTGAGTCAAGCCTATGTCAAAGTATTGGGCCTTACCCAAATTCAAATTTCAAACTCATTTCGAATTCTTCTTGCTCAACCATTTTTGCCATCTCCACTTCAAATCTGAAACTATGGCTGGATAAAAGATGAAACTGAAATGGTTGGAAGTGGATGAGAAGAAGAAGAGGGTGTTATGCAGAGAACAGCTATGTCTTGACTCACAGCTAAAAGAGCGAAGATACCTCCCTGTTGTTAGTTCAACACAGAGGTGAATTATAATTTTGAGAAGTCGTGGGAAAGTGCTATTTTACTGTGTGCTAAAACATTTGATGATTTGTGTAAAACTTAGGGGTGTAAGTTCACAGTAATTAGTAAAATGCAAGCAGCCCAAGAAATACAGTTAACGATCCCAAAGGAAAGTGTGAAGCTTGCTGACAAATAAAAATACTTGGAGTCTGGTGGAATGAGCAGTGGGATCATGATCATGCAATAAATGTCACAACACAGATGGCCTGGAGTAGCTTTTTAAAGATGAAAAATGTAACATGCAGCAAGAACTTAAAAAGTAGACTTGGGAATGTACATTGCATTAAGTTGTGTGTTTGCAGTTCTACATCTTTGATTTTAAAAAACAACAACAACCTTACAGGCATTTGAAATGAGGGTTTGCTTTAAGTTTCAAGAATTTCTGGACTGAGAGTTGGTCCATTAAGAAATTCTTTCTTTTTAAAAAAAAAAATGTACAAAGAGCATGACTGTCGGCATGGTATAATGGTTTGAGCATTAGACTATGACTGGAGACCAGAGTTTGAATACCTACTTGGCCATGGAAATTCACTGAGTGAGGCTGGACAAGTCACATTCTCTCAGCTTCAGAGAAAGGCAAAGGCAAACTACCTCTGAAAAAAACTTGCTAGGAAAATCCTATTATAGGTACACCTTAGGGTTGGCATAAGTTGGAAATGACTTGCAGGTACACAACAACAAAAACCATGAAATCATGAACTATATAAAAAGCAGAAAACTAAAACATTCAGAACATACAATGAAAAATGAAAAATTTAGATCATTAGATGTGATTATTCGAAGTAAAGTAAATGGAAAAGAAGGATAAGTGGAAGATGACCTTCCTGACAAAAAAAACCTTGGATAATTATTTCAATGCAATATAGTATCTTTGTTTAGTGGTCACAGCAAGGACAGTTTAACCATAAGGGGGGTCTAAACTCCAGTAGGAGAAGAGGAAGAGAAGGCATACAAATCTTTATTTATCTTATTCTCTCACATAAGAGAGTATCAAAAATGTAAAATAGTTCTCAGTTCACTGGGTGAGACAAAGAAAAAGGCTTTTGCATATTTTCAAAGAAAATTTTCAAAGAAAGTGAGACTTTTTTGTGCAAACTGTGCAAATAATTTTAACACAAAATACAAATCCAGGTTCTTTTTTAAAAGGTTGAAGTGCAAGATGCATTGTTTAAATCTTCTTTAGATAATAAGCATGTGTATTCTTGCTTAACTAAAAGGAAAGAAAAAAGTTTTGCACAGCGACTCTGCACAAATAGGGGATATTTTATGGAAGGGGTGGGGAGAATCACTCATTTTTTTTCATGCAAGCAGAGATATGTGTATGTGTGTGCACGCACATGTATTTGTTTATTTGAGAAAAAGGTACTGATATAACCCTTCTTATCAAGAATGAGCAATATTTCTATCCCTTATAAAAAGGTATCATTTTCATGCCACTGTAAACTGTTACAAATGATACTTGAAGTTATGTAACACTATTTGAGCAACTTAAAATACTGTCTTCAATAGGAATGGCTGGACAGGGTTCAGTTCAGTTCATGACACTTCCTGTCACATAAGTGATACTGAATCTTTTCCATCCCACTTGAACATGTTAATTTAAAAACAAAATATGGAAATTCTTAAAACTAGTAACAACAAATTACTAACCACCAGTTCACAAAGTATTCTAAAGACTGTTTTTAAATTTTTATTTTACTTTTTTTAAAAAATAGGCTCTTCTGCTTCTTGAAGTAGCTAGAAAGCAGCTTTCAAACAGTTAGAAATTGGGATTGAAATTTTCTGGATGGTATTATTATTATTATTAACCTTTATTTATATAGCGCTGTACATTTACACAGCACTGTACATACAATCATTTAATTAGACGGTTCCCTGCCTACATGCTTACAATCTAAAAAGACACGACAAAAAAGGAGAAGGGAATGGTGGTGGGGAAGGGGATCAGGTCCAGCAGTTCTTCACTCCCACTAAGGCCTGGACCAAAGCAGATAGACTGGAGGGAGGGCTCGGCTTCTACACACATAATTAGGGCACAGCATCCTGGGACAGAGAAGGGACTCACCTGGGAACCCTTCCCTAAACAATATAGTCTTTAACTCAATTTTGAAACTGGTTAGAGAAGTGATGAGGTGCACATGTGGGGGAAGAAGGTTCCAGGAATGAAGGGCAGCAAGTGAGAAGGGACAAATCCAGGACAGATTCATTACATTATGTACATTATGACATATTGCTCTTTGTACACACATAAGGAAAAAAAAAGAAAAGAAAAAGAAAAGTCTGCTTCATGTAGCCAGAAGACAGCCATCTTTTCCTCCATCAATATCCTATCAAGGAATAGTATGTCATCACATACTTTAAGTCCTGGGAAATTCTGGACTTCATCCCCATCCAAGCAGCAGCTGTTACACTTTCTAGCCGCTTCAAAGTGTTAGAAAAAGGTGGTAGTGGAGAACCTAAATGTAAAAGGCAGTCCTCTAAGCACCTTGTAGGATTTCACAGGGATGCACAGAGATGCATATTTTGAAGAGGACTATGTTCTGTCTAATCCACAAATCATTGCAGTTCATCAGGACACTTTCCTACAGACTCTGGAACCTTCACAATTCTCCAAGCATATTTTGGCCCCAGGAGGTGATCGTTTATTTTACAATTACTGTTGTGAACCTTAAAGTTGTTTTCAACTTATGGAAAATCCTAAGGGGTTTTCTTGGCAAGTTTCTTCATAGAGGGTTTGCCACTGCTATCTTCTGAGGCTCAGACAGTGTGACGTGACCAAGGCCACCCACTCAGGTTTCATGGCCAAGTGGGGATTCAAACCCTGGTCTCTAGAGTCACAGTCTAATGCTCTGGTTCATTTCCTGTAACAAAAAATTGTTAACATCTCTTTGGACAGAGACTTCATGGGGTAACAAATTCTCAGTTTATCTAGAACAATTTCACCATGGATATGGCTAAATTTCTGCACTTTTCCCATTTATTATTCACTTTGATTAGTTTATCAGTCTCAAATGCCACTTTAAGCATGGCATTGCTTCAATGAAGCACAAATCATCCTTTCCTATATTACCTAATTATTACCTTCCTCATCTGTCAGTTCACTCCAGTAAGTATGCCTTTTTGAAGAATTCTATTGAGAAAGGCTTGTTATGTGAAGAGCAAACAAATTAGAGAACAGAAATACCAAAATGACATTGAATACCCTCTTATAGTGGATTGCTTCAAATTCATAAATCTATTGCTAATGTTGTAACAAAAAGGCACATCTCCTGACTTTTTGGTCATAGGGATCCAACACCAACTCTTTCCATCATCTCTGTACAACACCATCCACAGGTAACAGATATATTTTTCATGTTTTTTAAGTTTGGGAGAAGGCTATACACATGCTTCTGCCAAGAGCATTACTCTTCCACTGTGGTAGGCTTGTATACTCCTGTGAGGCACAAGGCAATGTTGCGGGCAGAAGTGCTGCTAGTTGGGTCTCCTATGTCAGACAGGCTTTTCTTGAAAAACCAGACTGAATGTGCCAAACAGCTACCGGGCAGCAGCAGTAGTGGTGGGTGACATTACCAAAGGACCTTTCAGAGACAACAGTACTGGCACTCAAGCTAACACTTGTTAGTACTGCACAGAAGCAAGTGCAGTAAACCCTCCTTTAATGTCTTTTTAATGATGAGACAATCCAAAATGAAACAAGCGATAGTGCCAGCAGATGACACTCCCAGGTTGGATAGCACTTAATGAGCTACTGGGCTACTCAGAGGACAATTATGAGTAGCTTATGCAACAGCGGCAGAATCATAGACAACCTGTTAATCATAGACAACTGGAATGCTAAAGTATTCCAGGATCAAAGACTGTAAGGAGTTTATCACCAGGGGACAACTGGAAATATAAACAGTGATTAACCCATGATAATCCTGTAATTATGCTAATGGTTTTCACATGACGTCATCTTCAAATTGCTATTATCCCATGAATGACCCATGATAATCCCACAATTGTGCCAATGGTTTTCACATGGCATCAAGATGAAACATGATTAAAGTGCCGTTATCCCATGAATAACCAGGCAAGAAACAGCTGTAAATCATTCATGGGATTTCCCTGTGAATGACTTTTTCTGTTTATTGCCTGGTTATTCCCTGCTCATTCACGAGATAATGGCTCTTGTCTTTATCTCATTTTAATCATGTTTAAATGTCAATTGCACATTTTTCATGGGTTACTTACTGTTTAAACTCCTAATTTCCTCCTGTTTGATAAACCCCTAGGAGAATTTGGCCTAGGATAAAGAAATGAAGGAGGAGAATGATAGAGCGGATTTTATGACGTCAAAAGTTTATCACAAACAAATTCTTCAGGCAACCATAGAGGTGTATACATGGACATCACCTGATAGCCAATACAGAAATCAAATAGACTAAATAATTGGAAGCAGAAGATGAAAAGGTTCCATTTTCTCTTCAAAAAGTTCAATTCTCTCTCCCCACCACCACTCCCTTTTCCTTTCATGTCGTGTCTTTTTAGATTGTAAGCCTGTGGCAAGGGAACCATCTAATTAAAAAGATTGTATGTACAGTGCTGTGTAAATTTACAGTATATATATATAAATAAAGGATAATGATGATGATGATGATGATGATGATGATGATGATGATAATAATAATCAGATTATGCCACAGACAATGAACTGCTCATACAGTTGGCCAGCCACATGAACATGAAGATATTACCAGGATCTTGAGTACGGTATTCTGATCCATACCTACTTCTAATTAGTTATCTTGTACTTATCATAGCTATATATTTTTCTACATCCTACAGCTTTTCCTGGACAACACCATAAAGCCCTTGCTTGTACTGGCAAGATAAGAGGCTAGTATTATCCCCCTACAATGAGTTCCACTTCCATTCTTTAGACGGATATCATCATTTTGATCACAGCTTGTGATGGTTTTGATTTGAATTCTCTTAATTGGCAATGTTTGGGATAAACTTTGCCCAGTCTGTTGCAATGCTGTCCCTGTTTAAATCTAAGACTTCCTCTAACCATCTTATCCAGAATTAAAGAAACTGCATCTGCGTTTGCTAGAAGATCTGGGCTTCCCCTGAAAATATTCCCTATTTCTTAAATAGCTTATTTATTTTTTATTTACTTCATTTGTATGCCACCTTTCTCCCAGAAGGGACCAAAGGCAAAACAAAGACCAAATTCATTAATATGGAAGCTGCTTGTTCAGGCAAGATAAGAAAAATCAGCATGTTGAGATTACAGCATGATTGCTAACAGTAAGCAAATGAAATGGTAGCTGGCAGCTTCCATATCAGTGGGGCAGCGAATTTGGTCTGCATTTTAGCTTAGACTACACAGGATCTATCCAAGGTGGAACTACAGTTTTTGAATGTAGGCAAAAAAGCAGGTTGAATTTCATCTTCCAAATTTTATGTCCCAAATAATGTGAGCAGTTTGGATAGCTCCATTGAATTTTGGATTAAAACTCAGAACAGGTTCACCACTCCATTGATGTACGAAACACCACAAACCACTAAGCAGAAAGGACAGGTGGGCAAATTATATATATCTGTGCTTTTGTGAAAGGCCACCTCAAATACAAGTTGTAGATATCAGGTTATTAAATGGAAGTTTTAAGCATCTCTTTCCCCTTCTGGATTCTCTCCTTTCTCTTTGGTCAATAAGCTTTGTTGCCTACATTCAAAAAAATGTAGCTCTACATTAGATTGGGGCCAACTTAATTCACTGCACACTTTGAATCAGTTAATATACTCAACCACAAAGCAAAATTGATGGTTATGGAATGAACTACAGCAATTATTTAAAAACAAACAAACAAGAGGCTCCTCCCTTGCTTTCTATGATCCTAATGTATTATTTCTGGTCTTACACCACAGTAAAATTAATTAGCCACCAAATACACATGGCTGAGTCATATTTAAAAATGCTACTTATATCATTTGCCAGTATTTAAATAATGCATTTCAATAATGCATCTTTTAAATCTTTCATTTGTAATGGGATCCTATTTTAGTCTAAAATCTAAAGAGGGGGCAGGAGAAAATAAATAAGATGGATAAATGAAAATACACCTACTTTGCAGTTGCTTAAGCAGAGGAGAAAATGTTAATCAGGCAGAAACTATATCACCATCAGACCCACAGCACATGTTGATGCTGTTAGAAAAATATGGGAACATCTGCATGCTAATTATTTGGGGCAGACAGCACTGCTTATGAGATTTTGGGACTGCCAAAGGGAAATGTGCCCATATTTGCTAGGGGTACTTTCAATTTTGGGCAGAAATGAATCAAGGGCATGGGTCGGTGCTACATGAGTATGTCCTACTCAGTTCTTTCATAGCATCTCTTCCATTGCCCAGAAAGCATGGTCATCACTTAAGAACAAAAGGAACAGTTTTTTGCCCCACAGAGGTATTTTACTCCATGAGTAATTGGGATTATCACTGATATCTATGGACAGCTCATTTGGTTTAGCTTACTTGTCAGGACTCACCTAATTTAATATTCTGGAGGGCTTGGACCACTAAGGGCTCAATCAACCAAAGGTAAGCTGAAGTAAAATGAAGGCACTGATGATACAAACTGCCACATTATTGATTATACAGTAGTTAGATGGTGAATGGATGCAGTAATAGAAATAAAAGCAAAAATAGTTTTCTCTTGAAAGCAAAGATAATGTATATCTAGTCTCAAGGTTTATACCCCAGCAGAGCTTGCTTTCAAGAAGGTGGACTAAGCTGACAGGTTGTAAAAGGGAGACTTCACCCCTCCCTTTGGCCACTGGAACTGGGAGAAAGAATATTCCTGTTTTCAGGGCTTAGCAATAAGGAGGCTTCAACAGCCACATAGCAGCTGGAAAGATGTTTATCTTAGAAGGTGTACCAGGGCTAGATGAAATCCAAGCAGAGAGAAAGAGCCCTGTCAAGGTAAATCATAGAATCATAGAATCATAGAGTTGGAAGAGACCACAAGGGCCATCCAGTCCAACCCCCTGCCATGCAGGAAGTCCCAGTCAAAGCATCCCCGACAGATGGCCATCCAGCCTCTGCTTAAAGACCTCTAAGGACGGAGACTCCATTACACTCCGAGGGAGTGTGTTCCACTATCGAACAGCCCTTACTGTCAGGAAGTTCCTCCTAATGTTGAGGTGGAATCTCTTTTTTTTTAAAATGATTTTATTTTATTTAAAAAAAAACATACAAACATAAAACTCAAGACAGACAACCATATAACCATACACATATACATGACCTTGATTTTACACATATACATGACCTTTTCCTGCAGCTTGCATCCATTGTTCCATGTTCTAGTCTCTGCAGCAGCAGAAAACAAGCTTGCTCCCTCCTCAATATGACATCCTTTCAAATATTTGAACAGGGCTATCATATCACCTCTTAACCTTTTCTTCTCCAGGCTAAACATCCCCAGTTCCCTAAGGCGATCATCATAGGGCATGGTTTCCAGACCCTTCACCATCTTAGTTGCCCTCCTTTGGACACACTCCAGTTTCTCCACATCCTTTTTGAATTGTGGTGCCCAGAACTGGACACAGTATTCCAGGTGGGGCCTGACCAAAGCAGAATAGAGTGGCACTATTACTTCCCTTGACCTAGACACTATAAATGATATAGGCCTCTAAGTAGCTGAGAATATATATATATATATATATATATGCATAGAGGATGATACAAAAACCCAATAATTGAACTCTGCAAAAAAAAAAAAAATGAAAAAGTCAACCTACTATAGTTGGCAATAAACTGTCTGGTCATAGACAAATATCAAAATGCTTTTGCTTTAAAAATAAAATAAAAAGCTGGCTCTGGACCTCTTGATTATATCATTACATTAAACTAAAGCTGATTTGCAACCAAAATTTCATCCAAATATGTTAGACTACAATTGTCATGATGTCCCATATAGCATGGAAGCCGTCCAGTGGGGAAGGCTGAAATAACATAGTCAAGCAAACAGCCACAAGATTCCTTGTGATTGATCTTGACTAGAACTGAGCCAGGATGATGTAGAGGTTTGAGTGTTGGACTATGACTCTGAAGACCAGGGTTTGAATCCATGGAGACCCACTGGCTAACCTGGGGCAAGTCACACACTCTCAGCCGCAGAAAACCCCATAATAGGGACACCTTAGGGTCATCATTCGTTGGAAATGACTCTAAGAACAACAACAGGAACAACAAGAAGAAAATGGAGAGCTGTTTCTCTCAATACTTAGCAACGGCAAAAATGGCTCACTTATCTTCAGCCATTTTCCTGGAGTACTCTTGGAAGAAGCAAAAGTATGTACTGATTATGAGTGAGGTCAAACTCAGCAAGGAACATTGTTTTGACACTCAACTGGCTGCCCTTCCCCTCAGTGAAGTCTATTCCCACATCCAATTTAATTGTCTATGTAATGGTAGATTGGCTTGTATAGGGATGGAAAATTAGTCTCTTTCCTGTCCATTTCTCTTTCTCATAATATTCAGTCCATAATCTCATTCTTTCCTATTTCTATTTTAAGTTTTTCCCCCAAAAAATATCATAAAAAGGCATTTTCAAGTACATATTCTGAACATATCTTCTCACAGTATCTCCATCTATTTTACTGCATCTATTTTACTGCAAAGTATGTATTTCTAATTGTATTTTGACTTAAAATACACATTTTCAAATCCCTCTTGGTACAGCTGTGGAGCTGAGAGCCAACTTCAAAGTTCAGAAAAGTGTATACACAAAATGACTACAACATTATTCCAGTTTACACATTTAAAACAGAAAGTGCATATCGAGTCAGTTTACTTCAGAATTCAAAATGATTGGATTCCATACCTAGCATGGGCCCACACCACAAAGAAAGAATCTGTGAAAAACTGACACCAACTATGGTATTTCCACACATAGGACTCTTTCAGACATGGGAAATTGGAAGTATAATCCAAGGGCAATCCAAACGCAATCCTGGGGTTTCACGTTATTGCGAATTAATTCTTCTCACACAAATTCGGGCAAAAGGGAAGTCACTCCGAATGCAATCGTGGGTTTAACGTTATTGCGAATTTCAGCTTCTCACGCGATTTCGGGCAAGGAGGGGTTATTTTCGGGTAATGGGAAGTAATTCCGAATGCCTTCCGAACGGAGCAGGGGTTCAGGTAAATTCGCTAAACAAGCGAATTTACATGAATCCGCATTGGCTCCATTCGGAATTGGGAGAAATTCCTCCCGTTTGAAAGAGTCCACACACACAAAAGGGGGGGGGGGTTGGATTCATTTTGCAAACAGTCAAGGAAATATAAAAATTGGAGAGGGGCAATGGAGCATTTGCAGACACAACAAACTGAAAATGAGTGAATGGTTGACACAGCTCTAATCTTGCTTTTTGAAATGATACCAAGTTACTTTTTGAGAATTACAACTCCCAGAATTTCCCAATCAGCATGGCCAGTGACACCACTGAGGTACCCACTCTCCACTTCTCTGTCTTTAAAAGAATAAAAGACCTTATCCTTGTCTGCAGCATCTCTCTTTACAATTAAGCTCTCAAAAATAGTAATCCAAGGATGAGGGCAGGATCTTTGGTAGAAAGAAGTTGATCAATTATTCCTCTGATGTTTGCTCTTGTGACCTTACTCTCTCCTTTTGAGACTGCACTATGAAGCCAGGGAGCTTGTCTGATTTTTCCTTGCACTTACATCATAGCCATTTCTTCCCTCTAAAAAGAATACATGATTTATAACATGCACACAAATGGCATCACACTACTTCACAGCTTCAAATCTCTTTGCATAATACAATTACAGTCAGAATAATTCTTCAAGGATGGATCAGCAACCATAGCATCATGAAGAGCCATGAAAGGGATAGGAATATAACTGTACCAAATTAAAGGAAGCTTTGCTATCCAGCCTCAGCCTAACCAAAATGCCTGGCTAGTACAGAAGGGCCACTTAAAAAAAACAAAAACATGTGCAAGTGAACATTGAAGGTTTGATTCTCCTTTCCAAGGTATCTGATTGGTCATTCTCATTGCTCCCATGATTTGGAAAAAAGAATAATTGCATCACAGAAAACCCAATGATTTTGTTCTGTGCTTTCATCTCACTTGAATCCTAGGGATGCAGGACCTGTGTTGGATGACCTTCATCTTCCTTTCTGCAGTTTAATTTGGAGGCTTATATATTTTATTAACAGTGATGGATTCTTTAATTTTAACTGTACCTTTCCTTTATTTTTAATACTTAGATCTCCAAACTGTAGCACACTTTTTAAAAATCTGGCTCATGCAGTTATGACTCAATATACCATTCAGATTTATTAAGACTAACTCTTCTTAATGAAAACACACAGGGACAGAAGGTGGAAAAAGAACATATAGAAAAGCCCAGCAGGACAAATAATTCTTAAAAGTGATTGCAAGACAAATGGCAGCTATATATTTTGCAAAAGAATAATAAGCAGGTCTTTTTAGAAGCAGCCTAACACATAATATTAAAAGATGTAGATGTAAAATTTGATTTAAAATATTGTACTTGTGTTTAATTGGTAGTGAGACTATTTTACATGATTTGTTTCCTGGGAAAAATATTCTTTCTTGTTTTTAAACTCTAAAGTGCATTAGTAATTCTTAGTTTAATTATATCCAAAGTTGGTATATTTTCATCTAAAGCAAACAGAACATCTGTAGTTCTCAGGTACATAAAATCACACTGATAGCACTAGAAGGTGTAGTCATTAAATACATTTGAGACCAGCTGTTAAATTAAGAGTCTGTAGATCTTTTAGATATATTACTTCCTTAGCAAGACAATATGCATATGAACCTACAGTTTCCTGTCTCTGGTTAGGAACAAATCTTTCTGTCATTACAAATGTTATGAGATGGACTGCTTCTTCCAGAATCATCCATATAATTTGCTACTCTTTGCAATGATGTTGCATGTAAGCCTGTGTTAGAGCAAATCAAGATAGCATGGCTGAAAGGTCATTAATTTGGTTAAGATTGCTCAAATAAATGAGGAATATTGGACCAAAAAAACCTGAAGTGAACTGCATTTAGAGATGCTCCAGACTGGAAAAGCATTAGGACTCTGATCAGGTGCCATGTTGACTGACAGAGAACGTGGTTAGTATGAAGAAGATCCCAGGTACCCAGCATCTTCATTTTTAATAGAGCTGGTGGTAGGTGTTGCATCTTCTTGCAGTGCTTGAGTTCGAGGGATAAGCATGGTGTAGTGATTTGAGTGTTGGACTCGGATTCTGGAGACCAGGATTCGATTCCTTGCTCGGCCATGTAAACCCACTGGGTGACCTTGGGGAAGCCACACTCTCTGAGCCACAGAGGATGGCAATGATGCTACCCCTGAAGAAAGTTGCCAAGAAAACCCCATGAGAAGGTAACCTTAGGGTCGCCATAAGTCAGAAATGACTTGATGGCACACAACAACAGCTTGGGTTGCAGGGGAGCAGAGAGGTCTCAGTTCCTTTACCTGTGGTGCTAACAACCTTGGCTGCTGCTTTTAGATATCTATGGGGAGGCATTATTTGTCTAAAATAGGAAAGAGTGAGACAGTGGTGTTTGATGCTCCCAGCTGTCTCACCCATAATTTGAGGACTGCATTCCAGCTTGCTTTTCTTGAAGCTCTTTGGAGGAAAGAGCTAACAGAGAGACTCAAATGCTATCCAATGAGCTTTTAATGACAAAGCAAAGCAGACACCATCCTGAACATGCTGACCTCTCTAAAACATGACAAAGATTACGGCCAGTATCTCTTGGGGCATGATGAAAATCAGGGATACTGTATAATTTTTCGCTAATTTTCTTCTTGAAGGAATCAATGAGTAATTGTAACAATTTTCTTCTTGCTATAAGAAAGTCTTCAAAAGCTACACATCTGTTGATGACTATTTGCAGTATAGGAGTTATTCTGTGCAAAATTTGCACATGATGTTTTCCCACAGAAAACAACATTATCTGTCCAAGAAGCAGCATTTCCTGAGCAAGCATAACATGTTCTTTCCTGGGCAGAAACTGCAGGTTTCTCTCTCTCTCTTTTCCCCTCCTCCTTCTCCTCTTTCTTTCTTTCTTTTGCAATATAAGTCCCAAACTGCAAAGGATCTCATCAGTCCATGATCCTTCTCATCAGGGTTTCTCAGTATTTGATAAACATGTTTTTCAACCATTTTTAATATATTTTCAAAGATAATATTCTTCTCGTCCCTAATGGAAGCATAATAAATTTGAGAGTTATTATTATTCATTCCACTATCTGAACTCATTATAAATGTCTCCAGAGTAGGCAACAAGGAAGACTTAGCTTATGCCCTTGATGTAAAGACATCTCTGTTTATGGAACATCTTTGCAACATATTCAAAGATATGCAATTGTAGAATGTGGAAGACTAAATGTGAATTAATAGTTTAGACTGGAGTACTTTGGTTTAAATTTAAACTGAATAAACACATTTCTGCCACATGATAATAATAAGAACAGTTAATTTACACACCTAAACTAATTCCTATCACTTGCTTCTAGTTGCATCCCTATAATGAACACATACAGAAAAAAGAATACAAACTCAGTAGCTTAAAATGGACCAGAAAATTACATATTTGATAATAACTACAAACAATATACAGTGGAATCTTGGTATCCACTGGCATTTGGTTACAGATATCCACTCACTGTGGATACCAAAATCCTTGGATGCTCAAGTCCCATTATATACGATGGCATCATGGAATCATGTCCCTTACATAAAGTGGCAAAACCAAGGTTTGCTTTTTGGAATTTTAAAAATAATATTTTAAAGATGTGGATGGTTGAATTCATGGGTGCAGAATCTGTGGATTTGGTGAGTCAACTGTATGCTGTTGGTAAGAAAAGACACACATTAGACCTTCTTCATGACCTAACTCAACAAATTGTTTTCCAAAGGATGTTGTAAAAAGAGAGAAATTGAATAGCAAAGTCTAAATCCAACAACAAAGTGTGTGTGTGTGGGGGGGGGGCATGTCAATCATTGTCAAACTGCTGAAGATGGTTCCTATAAATAAGCCATTCCATATTATTTCTGTCTCCAAATTGGCTGAGTCCATTCTCATACTTTCCTACATTGCTAAATTTCACATTAATCCTTTGAAATAGTTTCTCAGAATCTTCTCTTTACCTTCTTTTAGATTTAATGTGAGGTGCCAGACACTGTAATGGTTAATTCCATAACAACAACAACAGCAGCAGCAGCAACAGAAGCAGCAACAGCATTTATTTATAATGCCCTTTCCAGCAAAGGCCAGTACATCAGAACAATAAAAACAAATGATAAACACCACACTATAAAGTGTTAAATTAGTAAAATAATGTACTACCGGTAATATGCTAAAAACAGGAATTGATTTCATCATGAAGCATTCAAAGAGAATTAGTTTGATCAGCCTAATTGTCTAAGAGGACAACTGCTTATTCTGTTAGACAATCTGCTACACACCTTCCAGTTTCTCTTCTGCAAACGTTAGTGAAATGGAGGTCATGTTGCCTCAAGGAATATCCCCTGAGAAGCAAAATCCACACAATAAAACAAAACTTACTTCCATTTTGAAATGACAGCAATGAAAGGAACAAGAAGCAGAAATCATATTCATGCAGATCCATGCAAAACAGCTACTTTGTTGTGTGGAAAGTAGTTCTCCTTTGTTTCTTGTTATCAGAAACATGAGTGTACACTCATACTTTTTTGCTTTGTTTAATTGTCCCTACATGGCAAACCCATTTTCGCCACCACTGCAGGGAATAATGTCTGATTGATCACTCTGTCCAACTAACCCAGTATGTGGCATATCCAATTACATCAGCAGCTTAGCAGCTTCCTCTCCTATCAATTAGACAGAATAGATTCCTCCCCTTATTTTATTCCTCAGTGCATTCTAATGAGATCCATAGGCAGTTTCTCTTCTAACTCATCTCTGAGGCTGTAAAACTTGATGACATCAGTTCTGAGTTCTCTTAGCATTCGCTTTGTTACCATGCATTAGATTTTAACAGTCCAATCTCTTTGGTGATCAAGCTTATATTTGGAGTTCCTCAGTCTTACTTTATCATATTTTGTGCCTTAAGAATGGCGCATAAATGATACTGAAGTCATCAAGTCAAGAAGTGTATCAATAAATGCCATGGTCAGTTTGGCCTCCAATTAAACACACATTTTTGTTATGGAGTTTCACTGGAGGTCCCAGAATGATTCTTCCTTTTGCACCAAACTGCTGCTCCTCAAGGCCTTCAAGAGAGGCAATTCACCCTAACCATTTTTAGGGGGGGGTCAGAAACATGTAATTTGGGGAATGTGGAGGTCAAGTGAAACAAAAATAGCTGGGGCATGCAACTTTGCCTACCCTTGATATTTACCTATGCATTATTTGAAGTGGAAAAATACTTGTCCTTATTCAAAGTAATTACAAACGTTGGTAAAAAAGGTTCAGGAAATCACAGCCCCCCCCATACCAAATTTTACCATGTTAAAGCATACAGTGTTATGCAAATATATTCATGGCCTCAGGCTGCGCATAGGTAGAACTGTGGCTACTTCTCTGATTCACTTCCTATTGTGGATTAAATTTAGAAAAATTTGTTCAATGCAACTATTAATACAGTCCTGCATATATTCTTTCTAATATGTGTTGTCTTTATGATACTTTTATTTATGCTATAACCATATGTATCCAGCTCACTGGCCAAACAAAATTTAGAAGCAATAAATACTGGGACTTCCTAATATAGCATTTCTTGTAATGTGCTAGACAAAAGATACAGCAATTCTTAAAAGACATTATGGATGAATTTGGAGTTTAAAGCTAAATCCAATAGCTAGCCCCCAGCTAGAGTAGACCTATTAAGTCAATAGTATTTAATTAAATCAATGGGATTTACATAAATGTTAGCCAACAATTGATTTGATGGGTCTTCCTTATTTCGATTTAGGCCTAAGATTACAGTAGGAAGTAATTTAACAGGATTTTTACAAAAGCAGGATAACCCTGAGTTGAATGAATACTACACTTAAGTCAATCCACCCATAAATGGCCTTGTAGCTTTGCTTTTTGAATGCAGATAGCCAGCATTGATAATCCTTATTAATTTTTGTATACTGCTTTAAAAAGTATTTGTTAAAAGCTCTGGGGGTTTGTTCAATTCAAGCTCCAGTCAAATATGAACACAAAACCCAATCGCTTGTATGAAAGAATATTATATGGCTTATTAATCATACATCAGTGACATAAAGATACATAAAACAGACAATAAATGAAAAATAAGAGCTGCATATGCATTTTAGAAATAATCCAGTTTGATACCACTTTGACTGTCACATTCAATGTTGTGGAATTTGTGAGGCATTTAGTCTTCTCTGTCAGAGAGCTCTGATGTCACAACAAATTACAGTTCCCAAAATATTATAGCATTGAGCTATAGGAATTTAAGTGGTGTCATACTGGGTTATTTCTGCAGTGTGGATACAGCCTTTAAAGCTTCAATATCCCTTAGCTGATAGATTCCCAAAACCTTGCAAATATGGTTGGCTGGTTCCCAAGATACATCAGGATGTTGCTTCATGGAGTGACAAGATGTCTGGGCAGATGGCACCCTTGTCTTTCCCTCCTCTAGTGAGATGGCAAGGCCGATTTTCTAAAATATTATATAGGTGTGCTTAATGCTCTCAATGTTATAATACTCTGTCTTCTCAACGCTATGAGACAAACAGGCCGGGAAACAAATCTCCTTCACTATAAGAGGGCCCTTTCTCTAAGAAAGGTAAGTGAGAGAACATTCTTCCTATGGGATAGCCAAAGCCATTTCTATCAGAAAACTGAAGTAATTGATAAGAACAACCAGGCAACTACATGATTCTTTCTGTCTGGGGCTATGTTTGCCTGGTACTGAATAATCTAGGAGGGAAGACTTCTTTCCCAGCTAATCACCAACATTCCTGACTCCTTGCCATTTCTTTTGTGCTATCACAATACACAACACAGAAGGCCTCACATAGTGGTGGGTATAATTCTGTTACTGGAAAGCTCATTCTTGCATCTATTTTCATTATGCCCATTTGACTAAAAAAATCCAGTGTCCTTGAATGAGATCTGTTGTTTGTTGCTGTTGTCAAAATCCAGGACCCAAACCACTACATCACGCTGGCTCTCTTGAATAAGGTATCTCTTCTTTTTACAAGAAGAAGGCATGAAAACAGAGGCTTGTGGTATCATTAGCCCAAATTTGCTGAAAAATCAGTTGAAAGGAAACAAGTAACATGATATGCAGCTTGCTTGAAAGTATAGAGACACAAAATTGCCACCTCCACACCTGCTGTCATTCTCAATCTCTATTTCAGATGGAAGGAACTCAGCCTAAGAGGGTTATGGTCAAAGGAGGGCTTGTCAAAATGACTTAGCTAATTCACAGCAGAGTAAAGTATAAACTGAATGCATCTTGCTTGTACCTCAGTCTTTTAGCTACTATTATTTTATTTTTTTATTTCCTGCCTTTCTCCTGATATAGGGGCAGAAAGTGGCTAACCAAAAATATAAAAACAATAAAAATTAAAACAATACCAAAAGTATTTAAAAAATCAATTAAATGATTTATAATGTTAAAAACATTAAATATTTAAAATATTAAAATGTATTGAAAACTCTATACAAGCCTTAAAATCTGAGTCACACAGTACCCAACCCTTATCAGTTTGAAAAATCCTGACAAAATTCTTTTTAGTCAGTTCCAGGCAAACATAGCTCCAGATAGAAAAAAGGATGCAGCTGCCTGGTTGTGTTTATAGATTACTTCAGTTTTCTGCTACTGAAAGGAGAGCAGAGATGGGGTCATCTTGGCTTCTCTAGAGAGGGGGTTCCAGAGCCTGGGAGCCTAGCCACTGAGAAGGCCCTCTCCCTTGTTCTCATCAAAGGAGTCATGGTGGTGCAGTGGTTAAATGCTGGTACTGCAACCTCTCACAGACACAAGGTTGTGAGTTCAATCCTGCAGGGCACCAGGGTTGACTCAGCCTTGCATCCTTCTGTAGGTCACTAAAATGAGTACCTAGCTTGATGGGGGCAATTAGTTTACATACTGTAAGTTGTTTAGGGAGTGCTTTAGTGCATTGATAAGCGGTATAGAAATGTACTTGCTATTGATGTTGCTAAATGAGCCTGAGTGGGTGGTGGGATAGAGAAAAGGGCCCCTCCAGATGATCTAGTCACTCTAGTGCACTCACAAGGGGATATATGGTCCTTCAAATAATCTGGACCCAAGATGTATAGGCCTTTATAGATCAAAGCGAACACTTTGAATTGTGCACAGAAATGGACCGGCACCTAATGGAGCTGTTGCAATGAGTGAATGGTGTGCCCCTGTAGCCAGATCCAGTTAACACCCTGTCTGCAGTTCTTTCAACCAAGTAAAATTTCTGAGCCCTTTTCAAAAGCAGCCCCATGCAAAGTGTATTACAGCAATCCTAATGGGACTCAGCCAAGGCATTCATCACTGTGCTGTATGCATGTCATCTTCGTGCTTTAAGCATAATTAAAGGAAATATATCCTTCTGGACCTAATGCATTTAAAGGGGTATATCATGCATATATGGGATGTATGGAAAACAATGCTGTAATATGACTTATAGCATGGTCCTACACATCTATTCTAAGGAGTAAACCAAATTAAGTTTAATTGACTTATTTTCCAAGTAAATGTGTATAAGCCTGCATCCTTAATCAGGAGTGTCAGCTTTTATTTATAAATTAATCCAACTTCAAGATAATAAAATCTTATGAAAACGGCAACATGTGTTTGATGTCATGCTGAAAGCTTAAAAGGGAAATTTAACAACTTCTTTGATGCTTTGATCTCTAAAGAAATCTCACTAAAATTATGATCAAAGTAATTAATATTACTTAACAACAAATCATCTTAAGGCAATAATAAGCATTCTGTTTAATCCAAGCAATAAATTACATTTTACAAATCTTTGTGTGTGTGGGGGGGGCAGACTTTATTTAAGGATAATTTTCTCCTAAAGGTCAATATGATGTCAATGGAAGCACCCCTCATACCCAGAGGAAATTAAGTATGGCAATCATTACATATCATAGAGGTGGGAAATCTTTTTGCTACTAAAGGCTACATGAGGTAGATAAGTGTGATTGACATGCATACACCACATCCCTTCCTCCCTTCATTCACAACATTCTCACATACACATACATGTTCATTTATTGTCTTCCTTCCATGTCAGTGCATAGCACATATTTATGCCTCCCTCTCTTGCACACTGAGAATATGCCCATTCCCTTCCTGATTCTGTTAGGAAGTGGGGCATGCTGAGATGACTTCTACCAACCCAATTTAATTAAAAGTCATCCTCTTTTTGCAACAGAATTAGCTGATTCCACTGGGAATTGAGGTCCACAGGAGATGATACCCCTTGTGTGACAGAAATGCTAATCATTGTACAGGGGTCACAGCACTTGTCATGGGCTGCAAAGTTAGCCTCAGAGAACCACATATCCTTTATATACTGCATATAAAATAACACAATTTGTACTATTTATGTACAAGGTACAACTCTTATTTAGGGTGAAAAGAATACTTGCAGTTGAAAATGTTTGGCTGTGGCAAGGTTTATTACACTTTGGGCCTTTTTGTGAAAAAATTTGCACAAAACTTTTTTTTTCACAGAAAAAAACCCCATATTTTTTCAGTTGCTTGTGCTTTGAAACAAACCTTTTCTTTCCTTCTTTCTTTGTAGAGTAACCCTGAACAGTGGGGAAAATAGTTTAAAATGGTCAAAAGCTCTCACCCAGCAGGGAGAAAACCTTTGAATTGCTTTATTCTTACATATGAGAATGATTTAAGGAAAGATTTTGGCCACTTAAACCTTGCATCATGCAGAATGGTGATTGTCATTTGCCCTCCCAGAAGGAGGAGGAGAAGAAGACTAGAGGCATTGTGACACAGAACAGGAAAGTGATAGAGTGAGATGGTAACAAATGGAGCCCCACCCCTTTGTGATGAAGTTTAAATAGTTCATAAAGTACCCCTTAGTTTACCTATACATTTTTGTGTCTGCCTCTTTTGTTCAATGAGTAGGCAATTACTGCCCTAGCACTTACTATACTTTTGTGCTGAAAGCCAGAGTCCAAAGATATCACACCAAACGACCTGGGCCCAGTGGTATATTGAACATTTTCCTTTTGTACCCCAGCACCCCCTCCCTGTTGCCTTTACATCAACAAGCTACTTCTGAAACTCCACTCTTTAAAAAGAAACTGTGCCAAATAGCATTGGGGTGGTCCGGTTGGAGGGACAGCTCCACAGCTCCCCTGGGTTTACAACATCAATCATGTTGTTCTCTATCTTCAGGAAGCACTCCTAAGATGACCTCGGCTTAAGTTTCAGAAGGGAAAAAAATTAGAAGGTAATTTCACCCAGGAGGTAACATGCTATACACCATTCATCTCCACACTAATCAGAACAATCAATATTACAGCCAGTAGCAGTTGTCAAAAGTTACCTATTCTCTAATGGTGAATGATTAGGGAGGAGATGCTAGTCAGTCATTACAAACTCTGTAGATGCTGTTATCAACATTTTCTCAAATTGGACAAGAAAAATATGTTCACATTAAATGAAAATCGATTGCTGCTAAATGTGGTAGGTGGCTCTGGCTAATTTGGATTGACACCATCTATGCAATTTGAAAAAAATATGCACAGAAGCAATAGCATTATGGAATCATAATATATTCAGCAGTGAGTGACTGAAGTTCTACATAGAAAATCACACACAGCCCACAGAGCTGAAGCAAATCACTTAAGCAGGCACACATTCATCATTTTTCTGGCACACCTACTGGCAGACCATCTTTTCTTCAGAGAAAGGAAAATTAAAAAAAATTACCTTCAGCAAAACTTTGCAAGCTACCTTATGTAGACCCACAGATTCCCATAGGGCCTTGCCTTAATTTGTGCAAGCTGTTTCAAAATCTTAAGGCACCAAGCCATCATAAACACAGTCCAATTCTATTAAAGTACTCAGGGGTAGTATATGATTGAGCCACAATCAACATCATAAGCAATCATAAGAATCTGCCTTGGCTTTGATGCAACCATGCTTGGTCATTATAGTACCTCTCTCTCTCTCTCTCTTACACACACACACACACACACACTAGTTCATTCTTTGCAAAATCCTACTGCATGTCAGTGTAGAAATGATTCATTTCCCATTTTGGTCTTTCACTTCCAGGTTTTTAGCCTTGACTGCACAGCAGATTGTGGATGGAACCCTATTGATTAGTCCCTGCTAGAGTAGGCCCATTGATACAATTTTTGATTAGTCAGTCAATAAATAGATACATCCAACTGAATCAAAGGCTCTAGTCTAGCTGAGCCTAACAATATCATTTATATGAATTCTGCCCTTCAAGAAGTGGAGTGTCATGGAGGTTGGCTTTTGAGGGAGCAAAGCTAGCTAGTACATGTGTGCTCTCGCTTCACAATGTACTGACTGAGAAGGAGAATGCCTGCATACATCTCTTGTAATTTTCTGTTGCAGTTACTTACTTGATTAAAATGTTGCAATTTATCAATTAAGCTGCTGATGTGTGGGTCCAACCCTTTGACTTTCAGTTCTGGATTATCAATCTGTGCCTTCAGTCCATTAGTCACCACTCGGTTTGTGTAACTGAGATTGAAAAGAAATGGAAAAACTGCTGTTAGAGAAAATGTCCTTAACTTTTTAAAAAATTAACAACTTCAAAATGATTGCCCAGGCTTAGTATACATGTCACTCCAGGACCCAAGTCTCACAGGTGTATAGCAAGACAATTTTCAAATGGGAAGGGGAGATAAAAATGAGAGAAGGCAGAAGGGTTTGAGGACCAGTCACTGTAAAACAAGTTTCTGGAAAAGGTTTTTGTAAGTAATAACAAAAATACCCCTCTGTTGATGTCGTTTAATATGTTGTGAAGTTTCTCCAAAAAAGTAAATCAATTTAAAATATAGTATTTTCCACATGCAAAATAACTGTAAAATAACATAACAGTGACTTGGCAGTAAACACTTATTGTGGAAGTCATTCTACTATGAAGATATGTACTGTTAATACGTCTGATGTACTGTGATTCCTCTGCAAACTCACAAACTATCTACCTTTAAATTCCTCCAAATATATTACTTTCAAGAGCCAAGATGCCTAAATATGTTTTACTGTGATGAAGTACTGAATGCCTATGTGGTGTCAAAGCTAAGGCTGAATTTTCACACGGAAAAAGGTGTAGGTGCACCAAAGGTGAATCCTGCCACACAAAAAGTGCAAGGTTTCCTTCTACATGTATAATGTTTCAATAAGTTTCTGAACTGTTAAGTAGAAGGGTTTTATGGGGTTCTGTGATACCTTTTTTCTTTGGATATCTAAACTGTATGTCTAAATGCTCAGCTATAAAGTTAAGGAAAATTTTGAGGTGAGGAAGATGCATTCCCCCCTCTATTGCTATACTGCCCTAGCCTCCTAATGAACTTCTTTTCTTTTTTATTGAAATACATGTTTGGAAGAGCTGCAAAGAAGCAGCAGAGAAGTCAGTAGGTAAAAGATTAAACAACCCCACAAAAAGATCTACTGTGGTGATCTATGCAATGTACTGTGTGCCTCTCACTATATAATAATAATAATACATTTTATTTCTAGCCCGCCCCTCTGAACGAACAATCGGGGCGGGGTACAAAAGAGAATAACAATTAACATAGCAAAAATACATGGCAGTTATAGCAACAACAAAAATACATAGTAATTATAACAAAAAATAAAATTAACAAACCAAAATACATAATAATTAAAACAAGTAAAGCATGTAAAAAGAAAATCTCCATTCTCAACCCCCATCCCAATCCTAAAACAATTTGAACTATACACAGTCTAAAAGAAAAGAAAAGAAAAAAAAAGGGGGGGGAGAGACAAGACTCCTCCTTAAGTTCAGGAGCCAAGGCATGGGAGTAGCCCAGGTGGAGGTAGGGCAAAAAAACACTCTCTCAGTCGAGTCTTCTTCACTGGCAGATGTTGGGGAGGAGGGAAAAGGCCCATTCCTCCTCCTTAAGTCCAGGAGCCAAGGCATGAGAGTAGCCCAGGTGGAGGTAGGGCAAAAAAACACTCTCTCAGCCAGGTCTTCTTCACTGGGCAGATGTTGGGGAGGAGGGAAAAGGCCCATTCCTCCTCCTTAAGGCCAGGAGCTAAGGCATGGGGGTAGCCCAGGTGGAGGTAGGGCAAACACTCCCTCAGCCAAGTCTTCTTCACTGGCAGATGTTGGGGAAGAGGGAAAAAGCCCATTCCTCCTCCTTAAGTCCAGGAGCCAAGGCATGGCTTTACTAGGATCAAAATGGCTAAGAATTTCTGAGGTCTTCAGGATCCTATGTATAGCTTGCTCAAGAGTTCTGAAGAACTCAAAACCTGCTCACTATTCTGTGACATTTTGGTTGGACTCAAAAAGATGATTACCTACTCTTGATATTGGACTTTTTGATATGTGGAGCAACACTAGTATCTATGTTTTTCTCTTCCCAGAGCCAAGAAATTGATAAAGGTTCTGCAGGTATCATGCATAATTTCAGCCAAAGGAAGAAAGGAAAAATCTGATTAACATTTTTAAAAAGGAGCATAGGAAGGGGCTCTTTCCCCAGTACAGAAAGCTGTAATAGTTAATGGCTTGGTTGAAAATGTGGGGGTAAGGGGAAAGAAACATGAGAACCCTCAGAACTGCTGTATTGCTCTTGTTGTTTCTAGATGATTTGACAGGACCTTGATGCTATGTCCCATTTACCTAGACCAGGTCCTCCTTGTGTCCAATATTGTTTTTAATTCTTTAGGGGAAAAAAATAAATCCTTCCTCCTCAGCTTCACTTCAATTTGTACAGTTTTTCAAGCAAATGAAATCTGAATATTTTCAGACTAAAGGGGTAATTCCTTAAAAGTGATACAAGTGTCCTTTATCACCTCTTCCTTTTAATGGTTTGGGTATCTATTACAGCATAATATTAATAAAAAAGCTCCCCCTCCCCTTTTCAAGTGGGACCAAATAAGTTGCAGTGCCCTTAAACACTCATCCAAGACGATTCAGTAATTTTCCAAGTCAATGAAGCTATGAGGGATTTTCAATATCTCAGTGCACAAATCTCACCCTGATGTAATTATGCATCTTTCAGTAGACCAGAATCACTTTTTGCATAGCACATATGCTACAATATTTTAAAATGCTTCAGTATAAATGACCCATGGTAGTCTAGGTAGACAAATATCAAGTATTTTGATTTTGTTTTGTTCTGCACGGATCATTCCCAAAAATTGTTTCTCTACTGAATATACAATAACTGCAAGTATTCAGCCACGTTTTATGGCACAGTGGGACCTTGGTATCCATTAGGGTTTGGTTCCAAGACCCCCTGTGGATTCCAAAATCTGTGGATGTTCAAGTCCCAACAAATACAAGGGCACAGTACAATAGTATCTCTTATATAAAATGACAAAATCAAGCTTTGCTTTTTGGAATTTATATATTTTTAAATTATTTTCAAACCTTGGGTGCTTGAACCCATGTATAAAAAAATCTGTGGATATGGAGAGCTGACTATAGAAAAAAGAAAGACAAAAGGTTCTGGCTTGTACTAAAATATTGATATCATTAGAGATCCCATGGGAGAAAGTGTCTCTCAGACATTTGTACTTTGACATGACTAGTTACATTTTACAGATACTAAATAGAAGAGTGACTTTCACTAAGCAGAATATGTTAATCCACTGCTGTAGTTGTGCAGTATGTGAAAGACTGACTGATGATCCAAACTGGTTATTAGAATTAATCATTTGACATTAGTAATAGTAATAGCAACTTCATTTATCTACCGCTTCATACTGCCTAAGCATTCTCTGAGCAGTTTACAACTGTAAGCTAATTGCCCCCAACAAGCTGGGTACTCATTTTAGCTACTTCAGAAGGATGTAAGCTTGAGCCCTGGCTATTATTGAACAACTATGTTGTGCAGTGACCAAAGTGTTAGACTAGGACCAGGAAGACCTGGGTACAAGTTTCCACTGAGCCATTAAGCTCACTGGATGACCACTGGTCAATTTTAAACAGATTTAACAGATAAACACTAGATCTTACTTTTTGCATGCTAGAGAAAGCCCATCCTTACACACAATAAGACACCAGTTGCTCATTGCCTCCTCCAGCTGGAAGCAGAGGAAACCTCTTCCAGGCCCACAAAAACTCCATGATTCCAATTTCTTCATCCCTTTTATGTCCCACCAACCACATTAAGCAGCCAAAGGGTGAGATCTTCCTCCCTCCCTCCCTCCCTCCCTCCCTTTATTTCTGGCAAATCATTGTAAGCCGCTCTGATAGCCTTGGCTGAAGAGCAGGGTATAAATAAAAATTATTGTTGTTGTTGTTGTTGTTGTTGTAAATTTCAAATATTATAAACTGGGGCAATGCAAATTGAGACTCACCTTTAGTAAGTACATTTTATACTGTTCATTTCAGGCAGGGTTAATTAAATCTAAGGATCTCAGATCAATCAAAAATACTTTGGGTCTCTTATATACACAGAGCTTTTAAAAATACCCTACAGTACTATCAGTAATATAAGGCCTGTACATTACTTTCATACATAAATACATTCAGAGGCTGTGTGTTTAAGTCTATTCTTCAACCCCCAGGAGAAATTAACTATCTTTCATGCATTTAACTTATATTATACAATATGAAGAGGAAATACATGGTAGTTTGCAAAGCTGAATTTTCAAAGTTCAGTGCAGGAGTCACATTTCACATTTAACATACGTTATATAAACATTATATTGAGCATGCAGTACAGATCTAGGATTAGCTACATCTTCATGCCTCATGAAATACATTGGTGAAAAAAACCTCCAGTTGCTTTGCTTCCATGTGGTCTGTTTTATCACTCCAGAAACAGTCCAACCTCTTACCTCCAAAAAGATGCATTTCAAGATGTGCACCACAAAAGCATCTGATTAGTTTTACTAAGTCTCTTGATTAAATACCTCACTGCCATTAAAACAAAACAAAGCAGAATAACTAAGCTCATGAACATACTGATTTGAATTATACAAGCTAATCTGCATTTCATAGAACTGTAAAAGACATGGCTGCATTTTGGTATGAACGGGAAAAATTGGTTTTGAAACAAACCCATGTAGAATAGCATCATTTCCTTCAAGCTGTGTGCTCTTTCAGAGGTTCTGAAAAAGACTGTCCATCCTTTGCTAAACATATGCAGATTCACATATTTAAATCCCTTGCAGCTCCTCTTTGTGGAGGCACCGCTATTGACTACAGAGAGACAGTTCTGGAATCAGTAATTTGAAGACTGTTACCCTGAGATATGTATAATTGAGGGTCTTTAAGATAATAGCTTTAAGCACTCATGGGAAAAAATTAAATGTAAGCAAAGCAGCATGATATCAAAAGACATAAAACAGCTGCCTTTTTAAAACAACAAGAAAAGTATAGTGCGAACTTCAAAAAACAAACAAAAACAATTCTCAGAAGATAAGACAAAAGAGAAGGGACAACAGAAAACATAGAGCTCCTTATAAAATATGATCTTTTGGATAGTTAAAGGGAGCTATCCTAAAGTTAGCTGATAGAAATGTTCAGTTTTTCTAAGAATCAAGTACAAACCCATATGTCAAACAATTTTCAACTGCCTTCTGTACAGTATTTAAACAATGAACCTTAATTGGTGCTAATTAGAAATGTTCGCACAATACATAGAAAAAATGCTTAAAGTCTTCAGAAGCTACTGGAACAGGTTGCTTTCAAATGCATTGCTTAAAGACTGCTTTATGAAAGGCCTGGGAAGGGGGAGGGACTCAGTAAGCATAACAGAAAATAAATCTGTGCAATAAGAGAGGTTTCTAGTCTGCAAAAGCTTATCCAGCCTGGACTGAACAATGGGTTGAAGAGAGACAATGGTTTCCTGGCACATTATATAAGGCTAAATCTAGTTAATACCCCAGCTTGATGAGGGCCCCCTTGGCCAGTTCACTAATCTCCTTTCTGATTCTGAACCAACACCTCATCAGATTCCAATAACTCCCTCAACCATTCATGCACTTACCTACTAACCTTGGCTTTAGTCAACATCATTCTTCCTGCTTTTGTCCCCCAACGACCACAGTTAAAACTGAAACTGTCACCTCATCAGCATATTCACAAGTTTTGCATTTCTATTCTTATTCATACACATGGCCTGCTTATAAAGCTCTGTTTCTAGGCACTTCACTCCATGCCTCTTTGGAAATAGATTTACGTCTATGAAAGCATATGCTATCACCAACCTCTTTCTTCCTCTCAGGATGTAGCCACATTGAAGAGTTAAAGCTCAATTTAGAATGGAGCCAATTCGAATTCATGTATATTCGCTAGTTTAATGAATTTACGTGAATTCTAATTGCATTCGGAATGTGTTCAGAATGACTTCTCATTTCCCGAAAATGGTCCCCCATTTGCTGAAATTGTGTGAGATACTCTAATATTCAATTACGTGAAACCCCATGATTGCATTTGGAATGACTTCCCATTGCCCAAAATTGCATGTGATACTCTAATATACAATTATGTGAAACCCCATGATTGCATTCAGATTGCCATTGCATTATACCCCCAAATTCTGCAATGGCACAGAAAATGAGGAGTGGGGGGGGGCATGTAAACAGCCAGAGTTTTCTGCGGAGGTTCCAGAAAACCCCATAGCAAACCGTGGATTAAAATTGACCCAGGGTAATGACTGTTTACTCCAGGAACTGATCCACTGGTCCTGTGTCTTATCTGGCAGGATCACACCTGATACTGGGTTTTGGCTTGTGTCATCTAAACTGGATGATATGAGGCCAGGAAGTACACCAGCCTTTTGACCTGTGCAAACAATCCCTTTATATACTTATCCAACTTTTCTTAGCCTTTAAAATGCTGCATGATAGTTGGTATTGTTTCCTGCAACCAAAAAATTCAGCTCTTTGGAAGAAAATAAAAAAGTAATGCAAAAGATTAGGCCTTGAATTCTTACAAAAACAAAAAAGCAGACATTCACTAGGGCTATAAACTTCATTGTAGTTAATGAGTCAGTGCCACATCTTCTTACAGTAAGTTGACAGGATCCTTCAGAAGGAGAAAGAGAAAGGTTTGAAACAAACAAACAAACAGCAATAATTTAATGCAGAAAACCCAGCTGCATAATACTGAGAACTTGATGAATAAGCCTCTATAGGGGAAAACATGAGACTTTTGTAGAATTTGCTGCCATCTTTATATTCTTTAGTACATCAGCATTTAATTTTTATTTTTTTTTTAAATGTGAAGATGATTCTGGTCTCTGAGGTTTTAATGATAGGACATTAAATCAAACGTAACTTGATGGCAGGTTGTTAACCTGACAGCTAAACCAACATCAGTTCTACCTAGAGCAGAACCATTTAAATCAAGGGTACTTTCCAGACTGCCAGGAGAGGGCGACATGAAGTTGCTTTTTCCCAAATGCTTAGCAGCTACACTGCAGGTCCCAGGGGTGTATTTAAAAGGTATAGGGCAGCTACACTGAGGAGGTGTGGGGACAACTTATCTGAAGTCTTGTCTCTTGCTCAGCCACTACATTGGAAGCTGTCAGGATGCTAGAAACACAGGTGGAGCAGCTGCACGGGTGGCAATGAACAGGGCTTTTGGCCGCACTGAACCTTTAATTTTTTATTTTTATTTTTTTTTATTTTTTGTTACTGGCTGAGAACTGTGCAGTTGCACCAGTACACCATACAGACAATTGTATTGCTGGCTGCGAACTGCGCAATTGTGCAGGTACATCACACATGAACTGTGTAGTTATGAAAATCTGTCAAATTACCATTGCAGTTTCGCTTCCCTTTTTTCACTGCGTAGTTGCACTGGTGCACCATGAATGGACCCCTTTATTTTATGAATAAACATCTTTATCTTATGAGTGAATTGACATTTTATGTGCAGTTGCATAACAGCTACAGCATCCCAGAATCCCTACTGCGCATGTCTAGGGTTCGGATTAGGGCTGGAGCTAAGGTTTGGGAGCTTTAAAAAACTGCACAGTTACACCACAGCATTTAGACGCAGCTGCACAGTTACAACTTTTTTAAAAAAGAAGTGAGGAAAAGCAGCTCCTTTTTAAAGCTGCTTTTCCCCCACTAAAACAGCAAAGAAGTGTGTTCATGCCAAACTTTCACTTTCATGCAGGCATGAACACACCCCTTTTTGCCAGTCTAGATCAGGCCAATAGGATTTAAGTGAGTTGTGACTACAAGTGCCATTCATTTCACTTTAAGTAAGACTAATACTAGATTTAGCCCTTTTTGTTTCTTTTAAAATGTGTTCCCCCCCCTTTTTTTTGTAATTATTTCTTCATGATTCTTCATAATTAGATCTTGGATATAGCTTTTCAAAAGTAAGTATCTTAATAAACAAAGTAAGTATAGAACTGATTGTGACAGATCTACATTTCTGGTTTTTGCTTACAATGAATATACTGCTCGAGAATGAAATCATTTATACATGTTTTAAATCTACATAAGCATAGCATAAATAACAGATGATGCAGTTACATGGAATTATTGTAAAGTAACAATTATTGAAAGTCTGGAACCCCAAATCAAAATTAATTGCACTTAAAACCTAATGTAATCTATGGGAATGGAGCTTAGAAATGGAGCCCATCTCTGTTGCTTATCTAGAAATAAAACTATTAACAGATAAATGCTCAAAGCCCCTCAAAGTTCAAAGTAGACAGATCACTGTGGGGACTGCATTTTGCTTGCTGGAACACAAATTGTGCACACCTCATCTAGAAATATAGAAAATAAGTAGAGCAAAGTTTGAAATAAAGGTTGCAAGGCTATATCCAGTTACCAGAGAATACATCAGATTGGGTACAATAGGACCTTCTTCTCAGATGTACATGATTGCATTTTTAATTACTTTCCTGTCAGGTTTTGCTTAAATGAATGCATAGGACTATTGATTTCTTTATTATTCAAGACATACATCATTGTAGACAGATATGGGAATAGAGAATCAACCCTTTTTTGTGCAATGTTGCTCTACCCGGTTTTGTGAAGATATTACAAATTGAAATATTGTGAAGATATAATTAAATTATTGCATTTGTTTTAGAATTGATTGCAGAGCACAGAACATTTTGAAAGACTTCCATGGAGTCTTCTGGATTTAGGAATGAACAGGGGATCTTCCATGGTGCTGGGGCTAGATTTCTTGATGGAGCACACAAAAATCAAGGGGTGGCAGTTACACAGCTAGAACTGCTCACAACTAGAACTTTTATATGCACAGTGTTTGCATTCTCTAGGTAACTTTGTCTACCCCTTTCCTTTGAAGTCTATTTCTTAATGCATAACTGAAGTTTTAATGTACTGCAAAGCCAGAAATTTTGAGGACTGAAGGAAAATTTCATTTCATTTAGGGGGTCTAGAATTCTTTATGGAGAGGCAATGCCCTAATCTTGCTATGCCCCTGTGCCTTGTCACCACCAAACCTGAAGTGGATGAAAGTCTAATTTGGATATTTCTTTATGTTAAACAGTGTGTGTGTGTGTGTGTATGGAGGACTATTTAAAAGTGGAAATAAAGTGTAATCTTGCAGGACAGTGAATTTACCTGTTTTGCCAGAAAAATGGTGGCTATAGGAGTGTCAGGAGGCACAAAAACAGCCACAAACAGCTTTGCCCACCCCTGACATAGACTAGTAACAACTGCATCTCTATCTTTAAAAAGATAGGGCTTCTTGTTTTGTAACTCCATTAGAATGAACCATAGAGAGCATATATGCACCTTTTTAAAACACTGCCATCATCTCCAGCCAGTGTGAAAAATGGTTGTGCTGGATAAGTTATAGTGCAATGCATCTGGTAGGTTCTGGGGTGGAAGATGATATTACAGGCAACAGATCCATCTAATGACTTCAGCCAAAGCCCTTCATAAGCAGATGTTTACAGTTCTCTCCCATCATGCTATGGATTTCATGTTTATATCATGATTCCCAACTTATATTCATAGAACTTGCTTCTACTAATAAGAGGAAATGAACAAATTCTTTGAATTTGCATTAAAGCTTCTACTCTGAGAGTACGATTAGCTTAATCAAGTCTCCAAACTTCCTGCAGTTCAAACATGCAGAGTCACAGCAAGAATTAAAATATATCTGATTCCATGTTCCTCCCTAACAACCTCACTGGTAAGTTCCCCTCACAAGACCAAAGGAGATTTCTCCTGAATACAAAAATGATTCTAGGTTATTACATTTTAAGTAGCTACCACCCTGATATAGTAATGTGAACTAAGCCTTTTCTTTGTCAGATGACAACATAAGCCAAAAGTAAAGATACTTAAAAAACAATTGTCCTGATTGAGAAATTGGGTCTCGAGATGCTGAGACACTGTACTGGGGGGGGGGGACCTTTTCCCCTGTGAGAAAAAAAGATGAAAACTCTTTTCACTGTTTTTGGGTTTTTGTTTTGGACAATAATTGTATTTTTTTACAACATATATTTTTGTGCTTAGAATATATTTTTAACAAAATATTTTTGTTAAATATTTGTTAAACAAAATATTTTTTCAACAAATTTTTCACACAGAGTATTGGAATCTCATGCAGCTGGGATAAAACTGTTGAAATTTTTTCATCTTAGATTGAGAGAATCAAATAAGATGTACATTTCTACTACAGGTAGAAACCATACTTTGGTTTTTGATAAGCCATTCAGTATTTATAAATTCTAGACTATACAGGAAAAAAGTATCAAGAATATTACAAGATAAGCACCCAAATGTGGTAAATGAGCACAAAATAAGATACACATTTAACAGTGTCTTAATACTAGATCAAGTTGGAAAATATTCAAAAATCACTATATTATCATTCAGTAGAAGTCATCATTATCCAGGGTGCTATATTTGCATCTTTTACCAGTACAAAATCCACTCTGAAAGGGAGGTCAAATATGAATGAACTTATGTGCTATGAAAAAATCTGAAAAAGGAATGATTTAGAAAGTCAATTTACTTTGCCAACATTTTTCAATCCTTCTGCTGATATGGGTGGAGATTTATGTCTGATTAAGATTGCTCTCTCTCACAGTTTAGAGTTTCCTTTTTTCTACTTGATCCTTCAGGATACTCATGTTCCCAGGTTTCATATTTTGTTGTCACAGATGTGACTGATGTCACAGGTTTAGCATTATTCATTTCAGATGAAAATATATATTCATTGTAGGACTAAATGGACATGGTTTTAATTTTAGCAATCCTTTCTGAAACCACTGCATTATTAATAGTTCCCAGTACTGAATTAGGAACTCTTGAAATTATAGAAACTGAATATAAAACACATTTTTCATGAAACAGAGTTTTTTTACTTTTTTTTTTTTAACCACAACCAGTTATTCTTGGAAGCAAAATGTTTTCAGCATAGGTAGTACTGTGAATCCAGCTCTTTAATTATACTACCAAATAAATGTGATTGAAGATAACTTCCCAACTATTCTGTAGAAAATATATAACATCAGGTAACATTATTCCAAACAGTATCAAATATCAAACTAAATCCAACTGTTAGCCCCAATCTGAACAGACAAATTCACTCAACTGCTGAATAGTAAATCAACAATTGTGTTGAATAGTAAATCAGTGCTTGTGTAAATCCCACTGTTTAAATGGGTTTAGCAACTATAATTGTAATTGGCAACTGAATTTAGGCCAATATGTGTAATTTGGAATACCATATTGAAGTCTAGTGCAAACAACATCCGTTTTCAAGCCACGTGGCTATAATGTGTTTAGTGGTATATGGGGCTATCTTTTTCATGGGTTTTTCATTATTTAATAGTTCAATATGTTGTTTCCCTCTTATCATAGGTCTGAGGAACCTGGACTGTAAAGAGGCAATGAACACTCTCTATTGCTGGCCCACCCATCTACCTGTAAGTGGCTCCTGAGAAACTGCTAAAGCCTTAGCAGATAACTACAGCTCTAATGAGAGATGTGGAAATCACACAATTTTTTCCATGGGTGGGGCATAGGTGGGGAAGAATCAGAACAACTCAGGTATTTTTTTCCCTAAGAAAATCTGACTTCACTAACAATCTTCTCAGCATGTGACCTCTTCCCTCACAAGATTTAATTACTCTACCAGTTCTTGAATGGTAGAATTCAAAGATGTAGCTGTCTTAGTCTGTAGAATTGGCATGTGGAGAGATCTTGTAGCACTTTGAGACTATCTGAGGGGAAAAAAAGTTGGTAACATGAGCTTTTGTAGACTTAAGTCTACTTCCTCAGATGCTTTAGAGATCCTACCTAATAAACATGATGAGGAACTTCCTGTCAGTAAGAGTTGTTTGACAATGGAACACATTCCCTCAGAGAGAGGTAGAGTCTCCTTCTTTAGAGGTTTTTAAAAAGAGGCTGGATGGCCATCTGTTGGGGGTGTTTTGATTGTGAGTTCCTGCATGACAGGGGGTTGGATTGGATGGCCCTTGTGGTCTCTTCCAACTCTGATTCTATAGTTCTATTATTAGGACCTAATGCATCTGAGGAAGTAGACTTAAGTCTACAAAAGCTCATGCTGCCAACTTCTTTAATTAGTCTCAAAGGTGCTCCAAGATCTCTCTACATACTGATTCTACCAGTTCCTGTTAGGGTTGTGGTTGCCAGGCTGAATACTGGATAGGTCTTTTGTACCTTTTAACAGTTAACAGAACCTGTAGCAAGAAAATGTACTGTAGAGTTCTACCAGCACAACTACCTGCACCCTCTCCTAAACCCACCTTGTAGCTACTGCATCTCTCCAAACATCCCAATTTACTGGCTGGTGAAGAACAGGGGTGGCAGTGGAGAAGCAACCAGCTATCTTCCTCTAGCTGGACACAGAACATGCAATAATGAGATCAAGGTCAGTGCTGTACTTTGTTCCTCCAGATTTTCTGGACTTCACCTTCCAGAATTCCTGACTGCTAGCCAAGCTGACAGGGACTTCTGGGTGTTTAAGTCATAGCTGAATGCTCTCTACTGCACTCCATTCTATAGTAAATAAAATGTTGAGAAGGGGATACAACAGCTAAAAAGTGGGTTGGAGTGAAGGAAAAGAAGTTGTGTCATTCTGTCTGGAGGAACTTTATGCTATGTCTCTCTGTTCCAGGATCTGTTGACTATTAAAGATACATGAGCCTTGTACCAGATTCAAACCTTAGTTCCTATGGAAGCTGGGGAAAGATGATACAGAACAATAGTGTGGGGGCTGTGAGTGGTGAAGCTACCCAATGAAAGCCCTGATGGTGCAGTGGTTAAATGCCTGTACTCACTCCACTCACTCACAAACCATAAGGTTGTGAGTTCAATACCAACCCAGAAGCTCAAGCTTGACACAGGCTTGCATCCTTCCAAGGCTGCTAAAATGAGTACCCAGATTGTTAAGGACAGGGAGAATCTTCCTGTAACATCTCTCCTGTCTGCCTCCCCCATCTGCTTGAGTGTTGAGAGCCTTCCAGAGCAAATTTGGGTGGATACAGAGACTGCAGAGCAAAGATATTTTCACATAAGCAGGAAGCATGGCATTTTGACTTTAGCAATTCTTCTCCAGCTCAAATTCCAATTCAGAAACAAGAGAAGAACTTAAGAGCTTTTTAATGGCCTATTATACCCTCTTTCTTTCCCTCCTGAGTTTAACTTGGAGAAGATTATTAACATAATTATATCAAGGAAGAAAATGTAGACTGTTCCACATCCTGCGAGAAAAAAGGGTCTACTTTTGGGGTCTTACATTTCCAGAACATTTTTGGTTTAATACTCCAATCTCTGAGAGTTAGAGTCCCAAAGAGTAACTTTTTCCAAGCTGTGGCTGAGACAGGCATATGTAATATCTCCATTTTAATACCAAAGATCATGAGAAAAGCCTTGTATTTCTCAGACTTCTTCTTTTGGTGTTAAAGGCACTATTACATTATCTTAATTATCTCTGTAACACCTTATACCAGCTTATACTTTTCCAGTCAGTGAATCCATCATTATATTACTCTTGCATCACTTAAAAAGAAAATACGTTATTTCTTCTTTGGGCTAAAGTTTTACTGGAAAACTATTATTGTCCTGTCATGCATCATAAATACTTCCCCACAGACGTTAGTGTGAAACAGCAAACTGTGTGCTACATGGCATCACAGTGTTCATGTGAATGGATTTCTGTAAATCTACATTAAAGAGAAAATATTCACATCCTCCATTTCAGAGACTTGCTTTCCAAACATCCTGTAGAGGGAACTATAGCCTGAAGAATGACAACTCTGACAAGTCAAAGGACTTTACCTTGGACATTTAACAAAAGTAGAGATGTCCTAATCAGTAGGGTTATTTGTAGTGCAAGATTTGAGCCTAGTAACAGATTTGTACACACATGCACATAACACAAAGTTGGAAAACCTGCACTTTCAGATTAACTAGAGGTTAGAAGAGGCCAGCTGAGTTATCTGCTGGCTGTGGAGAAAGGCTGGCTGCTATCCCTAAATCATCTGGGAAGAGAAGAGGCAACATTAAGGTGAATTTTTCATGACTGAGTGAAAGCTAACATCTGATTTATGTTGCATAAGAAGTGAGTTGCATATTGAATAAAGCAAGATGCACTGCCCCCCATCCAACTGGGACTGATAGCACAGGAATGACAACAAATATTTCTCCATACAATTGAGAGTTAACTCACTAAATTCAGAACCACAAGATGTGGTGATGATATCTACCTTGGATGACTTTCTAAAAAAGACCAGTTGCTTTTTGCACTGCTAGAGAAATGAAATCTCTACATTCAGAGGCAGGAATTCTCTGAATATTAGACAGTTGGAAACAAACAACACAAGATGATGGTCCAGAATTTCAGTGCTTTCAAACAGCATTTTATGCCCAGGATGGTTTATAGAATGTTCTACTACTGCTGATTTTTCCGATTGACCCAGTCTGCAGTGTCTCTCATGTTCTTTGATTCTTGTCTGCAAACTGCGTTTGGTGGTCCCTATGTAGACCTGTCCGCAGCTGCATGGAATGCGATAGACTCCTGCGGCTGTGAGCGGGTCTCTCTTGTCCTTGGCTGAGCAAAATATTTGCTGGATCTTCTTCATCGGTTTGTAAACCATTTGAAGGTTGTGTTTCTTCTGGACCATGCCAACAACTACCATGTCAGAATGCACAGGGAGGCCATTGAAATCCATAAACACATGGACAATTTCAACAGGAAAGAGGAAACTCTGAGGGTAAATAAGGCTTGCCTCCCAGTCTAGAAGACCAGCAAGGTCAAGACTCAACCTATGCAAATGAGAAACAGCCTAAGGCCAGGGGATTCCCAGCAGACAATGTGCACCAAGTAGCAGACATTAATCCTTGTTTGCATATCCTCCCACCCTGAGGACTGCCATGAGCAACAGAACAATACATTTGCAAATTACTCCTTCCTTCCCAGGGTCACACAGGATATATATCTCCATCCTTTTCCAGGCTTTCATTCTCTGAAGATGCCAGCCACAGATGCTGGCGAAATGTCAGAAAGGAACTCTTCCAGAACATGGCCACATAGCCCGAAATCTCCACAAAAAAATATGGATGCCGGCCATGGAAGCCTTCAACTCCACTTTCAATCATCGCCTGATTCCTGGCCATTTTAACTGGAGATATCAAGAACTGAGTGGAAGCCATTTTGCTTGCTTATGTATGGTTCTCCCATCACACCTTGTTTCTTGTACAGACTTCCTTTGGCATCTGTCTGGCCACTACTGAACATGTGTGAATGATTTTCTACCTGAAGTGCAATGCAGTTCTTATACTGGCTGCCTGTGATCATTAGGTCAAACTACAGTCAAAATAAATGTAATGTAACAATATAAGGAAATGCAATACAATACACATGCAATCCATCTTTCTATCTATATGGCTATCTATAGGTTGTGAGAGTTTAGTTTTCAAGCTTGCCTACTAGAACTGCAAAGTATGCAGATTTGCATCATTACTCTTTGGGTCATTTTTCATTTAAGAGCAGACATTCCATTCTGTCCATCTAGTTTCTCCACATTTGAGATGTTCCTCTTTTGGCTTTTGTCCTGAGTGTAATTATTATAAAAAATTAATAGGCTCCATGTAGACATGAATATTCAGCAATATAATGATCCATAATCAATTTCTGCAAAGAATGTTTGAAACCTTTAACGAAAGCTCTTGTTCAGGCTTAGGATTAAATACAGTAACTGCTTGTGCGTGTGAGTTTGTGGCATTTGATCAATCTTTTTATCAACATATATTTTCAAAGGAGCATCATGCTCCCCACATCAAAAGAGAAAAGTGGAGAATGCTGAGAATTTTGGAGATAATTACATGACCTCAGCACAGAATTTAAGCCTAGTAGGTTATCAAAGTAATGATGGTGTTACATTTGCACATGGAAGGAAGGCACAATGTATCATGAATCTTACATACTTGTAATAAAGCAAATATATTTGAGGAATACTGAGTCTGCACCTTTATTAATATTATACAAAAGCATCTACACTTAATAGCCAGGCACTTTTTCTGATAACTGTATTATAGCTGATGAGAAATAGATTTCCACCATCACAGCCAGGCAGCCAGCCAGCCAAATCATGGCTCTGCTTCAAATATAGGACTCTGAGTCTGCAATCTGATCTCAGGAGCACCTGTGTGGTGCCTCATTGTCTTTATGAAATTTCATAAAGGTGTAAGCATCCATGCTAATGGAGAAACTGAATATAGAGTTTGAGCTTCATAACGGCTCCTGTGAAGACTGCAATAAGCTCAGGTACTATATTAATGATTCAACGGATTTTGTCCCTTCATTTAATATTCAGGCCCTATTACCTGAAGGACCAGGATGGCAAAACACAAATACACACACACAGGGACATGGTGAACCAGAGGCAACAGAGGCACTATAACAGTAGCACTATTTTTTTTTATTTGGACAATACTCAAACCATTCATCACTAGTAACAACACAGTAACAGATTTATATTTTCACAGTGAGATATTAATACCAAGGCCTCATTCCCACTTGTTGTTGAATTGATTCAACATCGAAGTGTGATTCACACTACATTTGCTTCAAATATATTTTCTGGCATTTAAATTACCCAATTGTGGTTCACACCAATGTATGAATTGATTCTACATTTCCAGTGTGTTATTTTTTTTATCTGTCCATCACTGGAATGAGGAAAAAATGGTGCTGGTCCAAGAGATTGTGGGAGGGTAGAAGGTGGGCAGACACAGGCTATCATTTCCGCTTTACTGCACCACAAAAATTGCCCTCCTGGAGATCCCTTAACATGTCATAATAAATTAATTCCAATCCACATCTGGTTCACACTTGTGTGAAAGCAATTCTTAAATTTGATTCAATGAAATCAAATCCGATCCACATCTGGTTCACAATTGCATTGAATCCATTTGGTAAAAAAAAGAGGTGGGAAAAAATCAGCATAAAAAAGACACAAGTTAAATGGGTCTAGCACATGGCCCCCCCCCCTCTCCAAACCGCTTCAACGATTCGGTTAAAGTGTGAAGGGGTCATTTAAACTGATTCAAACAGGTTTGCTAACTGGTTTAAATTGCAGTGGGAATGAGGCCTAAAATGCAATGATGCTACTAATCCATAGTCTCTGCATTACAAGTCCAGATGTTGACTTCTAGAATTGGCAAAAAAGACAAGACTATCTAGACAGAAAGGTAAAACTTTTCACCCCTTTATGATTCAAGAACAGAACTAGTTACCAGCACACCACATGGGTGTGGCATTCAAACACACATGATTAGGGGTATAAGAAATATACATAACTTTTAACATCTTTGATGAGAAAAGATGTGTCAAAGCATCAAGTCTTTTCTTTGAAAAAATTATCAACTGCCACAATATTTTTACCATGTGATAGTGAAAGAAGTGCTTTTTCAGCAGCACCAGCACCAGCACCAGGAGCACCAGCAAAAATGTACTTTGTGCAATGTTGTATTCTGTGCAAGAAGCTGTATCTTTGTAAAACATTGCCTCTTGTACAAAATATTGGTACTTTAGACAAAACATTGGATACTGTGTAAGAATTATATTTTTTCACAGAAACTTAAAAGTTCCTTGCATGTTCCATGCCAGGATTCTCTTTACCATCATTAATATAACCTTTTTTTCCCCCTGAATATGGATAGATAGGCTTTGTCTCCATCTTAAGTAAATGGAGTACAAGGTTTGCATTTATTTAGACACTGGAATAGAGCTGTGGAGCAGAGACATTGGGAAACTAACACATGTACACCCACTGGAAGACTACAGGCCATGACTTGGCTAATGGTCAGTACGTTTCAGTAACACTTGCAGTTTGCACAGATACATTTTAGACTTCTGCTCCTGGATTAATCAGAAAAATAGTAATCTTTTAAAAATCTACTATGAACTATGAGAATATTAGGAAATGGGTTTAGTTAAGTCAATCATGTTATATATCTTTTTATATGCCTAATTAGGATGAACAGCAGGTGTGGAAGAAATTATGGAATGAAGGTACTTTCATCATTTGTGAGCATCCTAATGCATCCATTTACCGAGGCTTACAATTTCTTCACATTAGGTGCATTGAATGTCATTCCCCCATTGACAGCCTGTTTCACTGGTGCATGTGTGAGAAGCATTTGTGATACTGACAAGGTCTCCTCAGCACAACCATTGGGGCTTGTAAGCAAGAAGAATAGAAAAGAAATGTATACACGCTACTACAGTTATGGTTGGGTGAAAACTGCATTTCTATTCATCTTGATAAGAATTTACATGGATTTACAAATGTTTCATAATCATGATAGAAAGAACCTGGTATTTCCAAGATGGAAGATAACAAAACTGACAGATTTGATCATCCAGGCAAAGAGCTTTGAGGGCTTGGCTGTTAAAAATCTGGTTTTGAATCCCTATATATTCAATCATGTTTGTGGTGGTGAATTAGCACTCCCTTACATTTCACAGATACACCTTATCTTTAAAATATGTATGTCCGAAAGGTACAAAATAGTCTTTACTATTCTGGAAATGGCTGCACATATTGATTTTGACCAGTAAAAATGACAGAAAAGCCAATTTTCTGAATTAATATAATAAATTGATTTGTGTGCCTTCAATGAAGAGCAGAATGCTTGGGGGTGGGAACCAGATATTTTGTTGTCTCTTATGTTCAATATTTCTATTTTTGTCTATGAGTTCTTTTGTTCCTTTCCCTTTCCCCCATCTTTTTTTTTCCTTTTTCTAACTTTTTTCTTTATGTAATGTTTTGCTTTCATTGATGTTATTGTTGTCTTTTGTCAAATTTTATCCTTTTGTGCAATATTGCAATAAGATATATACAGTGCACCAGCACCATACATGGGCACACCATGCACAGCTTCAAGCTTATGCTGAAGCCATATGGCAATTGAACAAATGGCACTCGAGATGCACTGTGATGCATTGTTTTGCAATGGGGTGTGAGCATACGTGGAATTTCCCTTATGTGGGGGTATCTGGAATGGATCGCCCTCGAAAGGATAGGGCCCACTGTATATTTACTTAAAAATGAAAGAAAAGTCAATTTCAAGGTTTTGTTTTAAGAAATTATGGAAAATTCTGCATATTCAGGATGGGAAGGACTATTCAAAAAATCTCAATGTGGGAGGAAAATGGAAATGACAGATGCCATCATATCTAGCCACATTGCTAGAAACTGAGTGAGAGGATGGTATGCAGTCAAAGATGGCAGCTAGTGGTAACTGGTGGCTTTCTGTTCATGGGGGTGAATTATCTCCTGCTTCTGCTTTCACCAGAACAAGGAGCTTTCCAAGATGTTGAATCTCGTTCCTTCTCCAAAAAAAGAAAAGGTTCAGCACTTTAGATTGCAATTTTTTTACCATTTGACCCAGAGCAGATTCAACTGCTATAGAAGCTGCCACCAGCCACTGCTGGCAGCCCGATATGCTGTCTCCAAGTTCTCCTCCCTGCATCAAGCTGTAGTGATAAGGAAAAAAAGGTCTGTCCATTAAATGGCTCAGTTCATTGTAAATGCATTAATAAACACAGGGATTCAAAAAGGTGCCTTACATGAGACCCTTTTCCACCATGTCTGGTACTATCTATGCTAATATACATAGGATCCCAGGTACTCAGCATCCATACCTGATCCTTTGAAATGGAAATGGCACAGACTGCACTGGAGATTGCCTGTCTGCAAAATGTGTATATTAACCATGGATGTAAGATCCAGTCATAAAGCTTTGGCCTATAATTCAATCTCATTATGAGATTTCTCATTTTCATTCTACTGTACAGAAGCAAAGGTGCTTTTCAGTGAAGAAAAGAGAAAGAAGAAAGAGAGCCCTCCCTCCATGCCAACTGCCATCCTCCAGCTTGGGAGGGAGAGAAGAGGCAGGCCCAGCTACATCAGGGCTTGCCTGAAGGATATTATTTAGATATTTAATTTATTTGTTTATGTAAATCATTTATGTATTTTTTGTATTTGTTTATCCACTTTTGTAAACCGCTTTGATCTTTTTTGGAAAGGCGGTATATAAATAAATATTATTATTATTATTATTATTATTATTATTAATGTGAGAGCTGCTCTACATATTACACAGCAGTAGGTATCAGTGGGATGTTATGTGACCATTTCTTGCTAGACATGTAACTCTACACTAATTTTCTTCTCAAATATAGGAATGAGTAGTTTCAACAACTTTCTTCCTGTAGTAACAAGGTCTTCATGCACTTTTCAAAGGCTAGTTGCAATTTGGGTCTTATTCTCTGCAAAATTTGCATGTGATTGTTTTGTGCAAAAACCAGGATTTTCTGTGCAAGAAACAGAATTTCCTGTGTAGAAGATAATATTTCAATGCAGAGACATTAATTCTGGTTGCTGTTTTCTGTGCATAAGATTCGATTTTATATGCAAATCACCAACTGCAGCATTTTCTCCACAGAAAGCAGCATTTTACTTACATCTTCTGTACAGGAATTAATATTTCTGTGTTGAAATGGTGCCCTGAGGGACATCAGATTTAAGCTCTCTTTTAGAAGAGCAACTGTCTCCCAGCATCACCATCTAGAATCTGCCTGGGAGATAAGAATGGGAACCGCTGCAAAACGGTGCCCCTGATTCCCAGTTCTTCCAAGCATTCCAGAAGGATACCATGGTTGAGTCCAGAAGCACAAACAGGGTCACACTTCCCCTGTCGATGCCCAGACAGAGGTCATTGACTAAGGCGGCCATAGCAGTCTCAACTCCATATCCCGTCCTGAAGCCAGTTTGAAATGGATCTAGATAATCAGTTTCCTCCAAGACTGCTTGGAGTTGAATGGCAATGACTCTATCACTTTGCCCAAGAATGGCAGAAGGGAAACTGGTCTATAGTTGTTTTGTCCAGGGGGTCTAGGGAAGGTTTCTTCAGTAGTGGTTTCACTACTACTTTTAAGCTAGCTGGAAAACAGCCTTCCCTAAAATATGCATTAATTGTATATTTAACAACATCTTAGCTGTTTTGCCACTCTGGAAGGCCAGCCATGAGGGGCAAGGATTGAGAGTACACATTGTCTTTATCACACTTTTCTCCCTTGTGTGTTTCTGTCTGTATTACACATAACAGCAGAAATAAACACATGAATTTGTCAGATGCAAATATTACATTTTATGTTAGACTGTTTGGAATGTGTAATTCTACTGCCACTCCACACCAGCCCAAATATATCCAGTCCTTGGTAGTTGGATAAATACAGGAATACAGGCACTTCTAATACTCCCCCTCTGTTAGGATGAATTTTCCCAAAAATGAGAATTCAGGAGCCACTCCTGTTCACTTGTTCTCACTGAGGACTCAAGACTCAAAGTGCCCTCTCTCTGATAAGCAGCAGTAATTAATCTCCCAGCTGTATAATAAAGGGAGTGGAAATGAAAAGTCTTTTATTGGCATTCTCATTATTTAATGATAATTAGACCCTGGAGTACCATAACTGCCCCCAATTTTTATTTTACAAATAGCAGGCAGAGTCATTGCTCTTCCTACAGCTGTTTTAAAATCTGTTGCCAAGCCCCAACAGAATACAAAGTTAAAAACGCAAGGGCACACCACTGGTGCATGCAACACAGAAACACATATAATCTGGGCAAATGCAAACATTTAAACATTTGAAATTAAATTATCTGCCCTACAGATCCCATTGTTTCACCAACTATAGGCATCATATAGCTCTGCAGGGTATTTAGTCTCACGTGCTTCTGACAGCATTGAAGATTTTCAGACCAGCACTTAAGCGCTGGTAAAACGCTGCTAAATCGTTTAGGAAGCATGTGTGTGTGAAAGTCTGGCATGCTTCCTAAACATCAGGGAATCATTGGCTCCCCTCCAGCATCCCTGAATCATTCAGGAAGAGGCAAATTCCTATGAATGGGAAATTTGCATTCATAAGAAATTGCCTCTTCCCAAACAATTCAGTTCTGGTCTAAAAATTTTAATTGAACTAATACCTAAGGTATACAGGAGGGAAAAAAATCTGGAATGCACAATCTCTTCCTAGTCAGCATCCTAAAATTGCATGACCTCAAGCAATATTTGTGAATACTGATTTCCATTTCTTTTAGCATAATTTAAATGTACCCCCCACACCCCTGTATATTTACAGTTAACTGCGAGCTAATATTCACATGATTCTCCCATTCTTGATTCTTCCACTCCCAGAAGGATATTAAGCCATGCTCTTTTATCTGGACAACATCACATTTCCATCAGGCAGAATGATCATGTCTAGAGGACACCCCACCATTTCACAAAGAGAGGCATCTGCCTCCAGATAAGAAAGCAAAATTTAGTTTTAAAAAATCCTCATAGGCAAGAAAAAATAAAGTTACAATGATGATGGCTTTCTGTGAGAAAGTCATCAAAAACTTTGCAGTTCAGGATTTGATCAGTTTGGTACATCTTTTGTGGGAGAAATGCCATTCTGTGGAGAAAATAGAAAATAAGTTTTCTGTGTGGAAAACAGTATTTTCTATGCAGAAAATAACATCCTTGTACAGGTCATTTCTGACTTATGGCAACTGTAAAGTGACTCTATCATGAGGTTTTCTGGGACCGAGAGTATGTGACTCACCCAAGGTCACCGAGTGGGCTTCCATGGCTGAGTGGGGGAATTGAACCCTGCTGTCCTCAGTCACAGTCCAACACTCAAGCCACTATAACATGTGGGCTCTCAGCATAGGGTTATCAAGTGAAATGTAGAGCAGGGCTTCAGCACCTTTAATGCTTGTCCAGAAGAGGGAATTTCAGCAGGTGTTGCTTGTGTGATGAACAACTCCTGATGAAATTCCCTCTTCTCCACAACTATTTATTAAAGGTCCAAGAGCCTGTCCTTTATTTCATTTAGCAACCCCGCACCAGTAGTAGATACTGGATGCCAGGCTGTTGTAGTTTTCATTTAAAAAAAAAATCAGGCTCTTTCACTGCACTTTGATTGATTGTTAGGTTTGCTTTAATTCTTTTAGTGCCACTGTGAGTTTGATTTCTCAGGAAATGACCAGGTCTAAGAAACAAGTAGAGTCCTTCTCAACAGTGCAAGACAGCAAAGTTGAACTGGAATCCTATTGGAATTTGGAAGATCTGCGTGCCATTCAAGGTTGTGCAAACAGACTTGCACAGGAACTACTGCTATTCATATGGATGTATTATGGGTTGTACATTCAACTGCACATTTGGTTGCACATTCATTCATACTATGTTGCCATCCAACACAAAGGTAGCACAACACAGTTAATGCATAGCTCCACATGCAGAAATCTATGCAATACAAGACCCATGCATCTTGCTCTTGTGGTACTGAAAGCAGAGATAGTCTCCTTGTACACTTATTTGTACTAGCTAATTAAGGGCACAGACAGGATACATGACAAAAGGAAGTACAATTACAGTTCTCAAAGGATGAAACTCAATATTTGTCCTACCTTGAAATGAATTAAATGTTAATCACAAGTATCTGTAGTCCCATTATTTTCATTGGGTGTAATCTATTTTTATTCCCAAACATTACCTTAATCAAATCAAATTTTAAGTAGCAATAGAACAGTACAGCTGTTACAAATACATACCCAACCAGATGGATATTCTATGGCATAACAATGACTTTCAAAACCAAGATGTGTTTTGAAACATCATTAAAGAAAAATGTATTCCATACCTCATATCTTTAAAGATGGGGAAATCTGTTAGTTTTGTGGCTCAAAATTATTAAACTGCACTTGATAGTTATGGGATTTTTTTAAAAACCTGAAACAAAATTATTCCACAATTTTACTGAATATATCCCATAGGTCCAAAACACACTGCACAAATAACTCTATGTGAGACTGCTTTAACTACTCTGGCTCAATATTAGGGAATTCAGGGAACTGTAGTTTTGTGAGACAATTAGCCTCCTCTTTCAGAGAGCTCGGGTGCCACAATAAATTGCAATTCCCAGGATCCCCTAGCACTGAGCCAGGGTAGCTAAGGTGGTTTCAAATTGGAGTATTTCTGCAATGTGTTTTGGATCAGTCATAGCTATTCCTCAGCCAGGCAGCATTATGTTGTTTTATGTAACTATTACAACAATAGGCCTTTTATAGGGAAAAAGTAGAAACTCTAATTCAGTGTCACAGCTATGGCTGAATAGATGAGGCTTCGAGCGCAGACTTTAAGTACTTAACATCCTAGGCTGGATGGAAAAATCTGTCCATGTTGTTTCTCCTAAAAAACCAAAATTCTAGTTCTCTCAACTCTACATATGAAAACATTTGGATAGATTCATATCTGAAACAATCAGAAAATTCTCATTTATCCTGAGTCTGCTTCCTTTGATAATTTGTTTAAATTAGGATTCTGTCAACCAGTCAGTTCTTAAAGCAAGGGCAAAAAAGGCTTCCCATTTAGTCTTGCAAGCCAAATGGCTGCACACCAAGTCCTCTCACACAATGATAGTAGAACTGAGTTGATTTCAAAAAATAGGCTTTCCGCTGATTTCTGTTTACCAGGTCTACATACCTGGACTTAGCTTAGCATATCTTGGTAGTAAGCAAGGATGCAACTCCTGCATGCTTTGCAGTCTTTGTTTCCTATAGTGTTGTCATTTCCAGAACAAGCCTCCCTCCTGCAAATCTACTTTGAGGTGCTGGCAATGTGTGAGTAGATGAAATACTCTCCTTTTATAATTCAGAAGAGGAAGAAAGTTGGCTTTTAACTTCAGTCATAGAAAAATATGCATTATGTTCTTGATAACAATGCTCACAAAAGGGATCTGGCCCATTTTAATTTTCATAATATTTTCATAGTTGCACAGCTTGTGCTAGGGTACAAATAGTACCATAACCATGACTAGGAAGATAATATAGCACAATTTTGAATTGCATCTAAGGTAAAAACATTGGAATTTATCAAACGTGGAGAAAATCGATGGTTTAAATAGTCATTTTCCCAGGAAAGTTGCATGACTGCAATGAAGATTTTCCCATACATTGCCATTAGAGAAGATGTATTCCAGGAAGAACCAGGGAATAACCAGCAACAAATCATTCACAGGATTTCACATTGTGTGACTTTCCTGGGAAAATGACAGTTTAAACCATTGATGCTCCTAAGCTTTTTGCCATGTGATAAAGTCCATTGTTTCAGTATCTCTTCTACTAAAAGTATATTTTTTTGCTCTTACTCTGACATGGTACTGTAAATATGTTCTATTACTGCATTTGAACTGATATTTTTATTCCTACTAAAGCTTCAATATGTCCATTAATATAATGCTTTTTAAATGGTTATATGGCTGGCTGCAAAAAGCTCAGTGGAAATCAGAAGACATTTCTGGGAAGAACCAAAATAGTCCCCTGTTAATATATACACACAAATATCTAATATTTAAGCATGGGGGGGGGGGGGGGTTAAGAGGAGGGTTTTTTTTTAATAACATAGTCAAATGCATGAGTTTACACAAGCAGTATTTGTTAAATAAGCCATCCTTTTGTAAAAGGCTACCTTGAACATTTAGAAACACACTGAACCTTGAGCACCCCCTAGTGTGGAAAAACTCAATAACAATTATGTTTGCTACATTTTCTTTTGCCAAGGGACTCTGTAATCTATGTTCTCATTTTAATGAAGGGCATTCTTTTCAAAGCCTGGTGTATACTGGAAAGAAATAGGAGGAGTTGGGCAGGACAGGACAGGTTAATTAGTGAGCACAGAGAAAGGAAATGTAAGCCTATGGTCCATGTTATAAGCAGGAGAATTACAAAAGAACTGGAAAAGCCAGACAAGAGAAACTCACAGGCTGAAAAATTCACTCAAATCTTTGCCAACAGCTGTCTCATTGTCTTCCTCTGGATAGGTTTAATTAGGTCTTAAAGGAGGGAGACACAGAAGTACTTCGCTCAATATGCAGGCATTCAACTGGTGATTCATCTTACTGCAACGCTGCATGTCTGCTGTGCCACCACCATCACATAGGTTTTCTTTGCTCTGCCCTTTTTTAAGAGATGTGACCAAATTTTCTGTTTCTCCAGGCTGTGCTGCAGATCAGAGCACAGATATCTTCCAGTTTTGATACTTCTCTGAATTTGACAATAAATCCTTCACACACACACACACACACAAAAACCAAAATATTTATACAAATGCACATTTATGTGGTCAAATACCGGGTGATTAAAAAAATGGTGCAAAAGTAAAGCTGTCCTTATTTATTTTTGCACCATTTTTTAAAATCCCCCTGTACACACAGACATGCAAATTTTGTTGGTAAAATACAAATTGAATCTTTTACAAAGAAATAAAACATGTAGATTGTGGAAGAAAGAGGATGGAACTTTCCACACGTTTATTATAATACATGATACATCTTTTCAAGAAGCTACAATTTATTGTTACTGGATCAGTCTCAAAAAATGTACAGCCTCATGCTGCAGCCCCAATCTGGCCTTCTGAGGGTGAAAAAAAGCTGCAAAAAGCAGGTCCTTTTTGCACCCTTGAAAGGGTGCTATAGCTACAGTGGCATGGCTATATGGTGCCCCTTCAGTGCTGCATCATTTGGATGCAGTGTCTGATGTGCGCCATGATGCTGCATGCCATCTGAAATGGCGTGTGGCCTGAGTGTTCCCTCAGGGGGAGGAGTTGGGTGTGTGTCATCAAGATGCTGTGCCCTGACTCTGTCCCTAAGACATCCTTTCAGGCTGGTCTGGAAAACCCCTTACTTAGCAACAGTAGGATATGTGGCCACAGAACTCCTGTAAGATTTATGGGGGGGGGGGAAGAGTGTTTGGGGAGGCTGTTTGATCTATATAACCTCCACTGGTTTTACAGCATCATCAATCAATACAAGTGGATGGCAAACATTTGAACATAGATGAGATGAATTGTTGCATCTGCCTCTTATCCCTAACAAGGCAATGTATAAAGCTGGATCAGTTCGTGATATCATCAAGGGTTCTACATTCCATGTGAAATCTAGCTTCTGAAGGAGTCAGACAGTTTTCTGAATGATTGAGGGACAAATTTGTATGATGGGATAGATCAAATATTAGTATTATAAAGGTTCACAAAGCAACAATATCTTTTTCCTGATATATATCTCAAAACTATGACTAGTTTTGCACTAACATTTGCTACTAGGTCACTATCATGCATTTCTGGCGAACACTTAAAATGGCACATGAAGAAATTACAAAGGAATTCAAACAGATGGATTAAACTGAACTCTGTTTTTAAAGCTAAAGAATTCTGGAAAAGACACCAAAAGGAAATTGAAGTGGACACAATGACAAGGAAAAAGGAGGTGGCTAAAGGTGAAGGAAAAATATTGAAGAACAACTGGAGAATCCATCTACTGAACCCTTAAGTGAAAATGAAGATGATGACACAAACGAGTCAGAAGAGAATGAAGAAGAGGAAGAAGACAGCTCACGAGAGTCGGTGATTGAAGAAGATGACCAGAGAGACATTAAAGTGACACAAGCTTCTGGGGGAACCACGGATACAGAATTAAACCAAAAAGAGAAACCAAAAGGGAAATTAAGGAAAAAAACATGACAAGACAAAGCAATTATATAGACAAATAAATTATATGGTTAAAACACAAAATTTGCATATTATATCTTGGAATATTCAAGGATAGAACAATAAATGCAAAAGACAAAGGAATATGTGTGTATACACACACTCTCTCACACATGGTTTGCCTAGGTTAAAAATTAGTCACACCTTAACTACATTCCACAGACCCTTACTCTGCTCCTTTGCAATGCCAGGTCAGTCAAGAGTAAGAGGCATATCATCCATGATCTCTTATTGGATGAATCAGCCGACCTGGCATGCTTCACTGAGACCTGGTTGGGAGATGCCAGTGCTGCGACGTGGGCGCAGACTCTCCCAACTGGATACATGGTCAGTGAGCAGATAGGGGAAAGTGGGCAGGGGGGCGGTGTGGCACTGGTTCACAGAAACAACCTTGACCAAGAAACCTGTCCGGAAAACAACTTATATTGACTGTATTTACCTTAGCCTGAAGACCAGGGATAGTCTGGGGATTCTACTGGTATACCGGTCACCACGTTGCTTAATAGACTCCCTAACCAAGCTGACTCAGCTGGTCTCTGAGTTGCTGTTGGTGTCGCCCAGGCTTCTGGTCGTGGGCAACTTCAACATCCCACTCGAGACTGGCTTGTCTAATCTACCAAGTGCAGCTCGGGAGTTCATGGAATCTATGACAAGCATGAGCCTATACCAATTGGTCAGCGGGCCTACTCATTGTGCGGGTCATACACTTGATGGGTTTTTGGTACAGAACAGGAATATCCATGGGCAGAGGTATCTAAAACCTCCGCATTGTCATGGACGGATAATTTCCTGGTCAAGATGAAACTAAAAGCCGCCATCTGTTCCCCCGGGGATGGCGGACCTATTAGAACAGTCTGTCCTTGAAAGCTAATGGAACGAATCGGTTTCCAGAAAGTTTTAGAGGGTTTAATGGTTGGTAATGCTGGTGATTCTGTCGAAGCTTAGAGAAAGACTGGGAGTGATCCCATGGTCAGGAATACTAAAAGAAAAGGGAGTTCAAGACGGATGGGAGTTTCTCAAAAGGGAGATATTGAAGGCACAATTTCAAACAGTTCCAATGAGGAAGAAAAATGGAAGATGTCTCAAGAAGCCAGGATGGATGACTAAGGAACTTTCAACTGAGCTAAGTTTTAAACGGAACATGTATAAGAAATGGAAAAATGGAGAAATCACAAAAGAGGAATTCAAACAAATAGCCAGCACATGTAGGGGTAAAGTCAGAAAAGCTAAAGCGCAGAATGAACTCAGGCTTGCTAGAGAGGTTAAGAACAATAAAAAGGGCTTTTTTGGATATGTCCGCAGCAAAAGGAAGAAGAAGGAAACAGTGGGGCCACTGCGTACAGAAGATGGCAAAGTGCTAACAGGGGACAGAGAAAAGGCAGAATTACTCAACACCTTCTTTGCTTCAGTCTTCTCAGAAAAGACAAAGGGTGCTCAACCTAAGGATAATGGAACAGGAGACAGAATAGAGGAAATTCAGCACAGAATAAGTAAAGAGGTAGTACAGGAATACCTGGTTAACCTAAATGAATATAAATCTCCAGGACCAGATGAACTACATCCTAGAGTATTAAAAGAACTGGCAAATGTAATATCAGAGCCATTGGCAATAATCTTTGAGAACTCCTGGAGAACAGGAGAAGTCCCAGCAGACTGGAGGAGGGCAAACGTTGTCCCCATCTTCAAAAAGGGAAAAAAAGAGGATCCCAACAATTATCATCCAGTTAGTCTGACATCAATTCCAGGAAAGATTCTAGAGCAGATCATTAAGCAGAGAGTCTGTGAACACTTAGAGGCCAATGCCATAATCACAAAAAGCCAACATGGGTTTCAGAGAAACAAGTCATGCCAAACGAACCTGATCTCTTTTTTTGATAAAATTACCAGCTTGGTAGATGAAGGGAATGCTGTGGATATAGTATATCTTGACTTCAGTAAGGCCTTTGACAAGGTTCCCCATGACATTCTTGCAAACAAGCTTGCAAAATGTGGGATAGACAAGTTAACTGTTACATGGATTTGTAATTGGTTGACTGGCCGAACTCAAAGGGTGATCAACAATGGCTCCTTTTCATCCTGGAGAGAAGTGACCAGTGGGGTCCCACAGGGTTCTGTCCTGGGCCCAGTGCTATTCAACATCTTTATTAACGATTTGGATGACAGAATTGGGGGCATACTTATCAAATTTGCAGATGACACTAAACTGGGAGGAGTAGCTAATACCCCAGAGGACAGGATCAAAATTCAAAATGACCTGAATAGACTAGAAAGCTGGGCCAGTGCTAACAAAATGAAATTCAATGCGGAGAAATGTAAGGTTCTGCACTTAGGGCGGAAAAATGAAATGCACAGATATAGGATGGGGGACACCTGGCTGAATGAGACCACATGTGAAAGGGATCTAGGAGTCCAAGTAGACCATAAGCTGAACATGAGTCAACAGTGTGATGCGGCAGCTAAAAAAGCCAATGCAATTTTAGGCTGCATCAATAGAAGTATAGTTTCTAGATCAAGGGAAGTTATAGTGCCACTCTATTCTGCTTTGGTCAGGCCCCACTTGGAATACTGTGTCCAGTTCTGGGCACCACAATTCAAAAAAGATGTGGAGAAACTGGAGCATGTCCAAAGGAGGGCAACTAAGATGGTGAAGGGTCTGGAAACCTTGCCCTATGAAGAACGCCTTAGGGAGCTGGGGATGTTTAGCCTGGAGAAGAGAAGATTAAGAGGTGATATGATAGCCCTGTTTAAATATTTGAAGGGATGTCATATTGAGGAGGGAGCAAGCTTGTTTTCTGCTGCTGCAGAGACTAGAACGCGGAACAATGGATGCAAACTGCAGGAAAAGAGATTCCACCTCAACATTAGGAGGAACTTCCTGACAGTAAGGGCTGTTCGACAGTGGAACACACTCCCTCGGAGTGTAGTGGAGTCTCCTTCCTTAGGGGTCTTTAAGCAGAGGCTGGATGGCCATCTGTCAGGGATGCTTTGACTTGGAGTTCCTGCATGGCAGGGGGTTGGACTGGATGGCCCTTGTGGTCTCTTCCAACTCTATGATTCTATGATTCTAAACACATGGAACACCGATCTATTGACTCAATCGCTCCCGAGTGTCCTTTCCAGCTCACTTCTAATTGTAAGCCCTGGTATACAGAGGAGCTTAGGAGGATGAAGTGAACTGGACAACGACTAGAATGCAAATGGCGGAAGGCTTGACTCTCATCTGACCAACATAACTTGTCATAGGAAGCATCTTGATTCTTATCGGGAGGCTTTACGTGCAGCACAGAGATCCTTCTGTTCTGCACATATTGCATCTGCAGATTCCCGTCCAACAGAGCTGTTCAAGGTGGTGGGGGAGTTGACAAAGGTTCTGCCTGCGCCAAACTTAAGTTTGGCGAAGGTTCTGCCTGCGCCAAACTTAACCCAGCGATAGCCTGCTGTGACGTGTTTAATACCTACTTTGCAGATAAAATCTGTCAGATAAGAGCTGACTTGGATGCCAATATTCTACCAGAATCCATTGATGAGATGTCTAGCAACTCTGTTGATGGTATTTTACTGGATGAGTTCCAATCTTTGAGTACTGATGACATGGACAAGCTCCTTGGAAGCATGAGAAAGACGTCTTGTCCTCTCGATCCTTGTCCATCTTGGCTAGTCATCCAGGGAGAGGGACACGCTCAGAGTATTCCTATGGGATACAATCAATGCATCCTTCAAGGAAGGTATTGTACCATCTTGTTTGAAGGAGGCAGCGGTTAAGCCACTCCTGAGAAAACCTTCCCTGGACACCCTGGATAGAAATAACTACAGACCAGTTTCCATGCTATCCTTCTTAAGCAAGGTGATTGAGAGGGCAGTTGCTTCCCAACTCCAAGCTGTCTCGGATGAAACCAATTATCTTGATCCATTTCAAACCAGCTTCAGGACAGGATATGGAGTTGAGACCGCCATGGTCGCTCTCGCCAAAGACCTCCGCTTGGGCATTGACAGGGGTAGTGTGACCCTGCTGGTGCTCCTGGATCTCTCAGCGGCTTTTGACACTATAGATCATTCCATCCTCCTGGATCAGCTGAGGGGGCTAGGAATCGGAGGCACTGCGTTGCAGGTTCCATTCCTATCTCTCGGACAAATCCCAGAGGGTGAGGCTCAGGGACAGCTGCTCTTCCAAAATTGAGCTCAACTGTGGTGTCCCCCAGGGTGCCACCCTATCCCCGATGCTATTTAACATCTATATGAAGCTGCTAGGTGAGATCATTCAGAGGCATGGATCACAGTGTCATCAGTACGCTGATGACACCCAGATATATTTCTCCATGACCAGATCATTGGCTCAGACTTCAGATAGTGTCTCTCCTGTCAATGACTGTCTTAGAGTGGTAATGGATTGGATGAGGAAAAACAGATTGAGTCTAAATCCAGACAAAACGGAGGTACTGACAGTTACAGGCCTGAAACCAGGTCTGGGAATACAACTTCCAGTCCTGGATGAAGTCCTGTGTTTGCAGTCTGGGGGTACTCCTAAATCTGGCACTTCATATGACTAGTCAGGTGAATGTGACGGTCAAGAGTGCCTGTTATCAGCTTTGGCTGATACGCCAGCTGTGCCCTTTCCTGGATACAAAGGATCTGGAAATTGTGGTACATGCTCTGGAAACCTCACACCTGGATTACTGTAATGCACTCTACATGGGGCTACCCTTGTGCCTGACCCAGAAACTTTAATTAGTACAAAACATCACAGCCAGATTAGTCACTGGTACATCTAGGAGAGAACACATAACACCTGTCCTTAAATCCCTCCACTGGCTGCCAGTTAGTTTCTGGGCACAGTACAAGGTGTTGGTTTTAACTTTTAAAGCCTACATGGCTTAGGCCCATCTTATCTCAGGGACCGCCTCTTCCCATATGATCCCCCCTGCATGCTCCAGTTTTCTGGGAGGAACCTGCTACAGCCCATGAAGACCAGGATGTCGCAGACCCCCCAGAGGGCCTTCTCTGCGACCGCTCCCAGACTATGGAGTGGCCTGCCGGATGAGGTCTGTCTTATTTCCATTCCTGACAGCTTTAAAAAAGCAGTAAAGACGGATCTCTTCAGGCAGGCCTTCCTGGAATAATTTTCCAGCTCAATTGAGGTGATCACTTACCCTCCCCCCTGGATGCTACTGTCTGTACTGTCTCAAAGTTGATTGTTACTGTACTTATGTCGTCTTAATTGTCATTTTAATCCTGCATTAGTTTAATTGAGTTTTAAGGGGCGGGAGGGTAAGATTTGATTGAAGGAATGTTTTTAAACTGTTGTTCATTTTAAACTTGTTGTATGTCACCCCAGTTGCTGAGCAGAGGGGTGGCTTAGAAATAATAATAATAATAATAATAATAATAATAATAACTTAACCCTGGTGCATGTTCTCACTCTTTCTTCTTTTTCCTCCTTTATCAACTCTTTCATCAGTTTGGCCAGGATCCTGTTGGACAGTTACAAATGTGTAACCTAGAGTTAAAATTTTGTCACTGTCCTGTATTCATGATCCCAACATAGTTTAAGAGCTACAAAGTACTTTTCCCCTGAAGAGGAACTGGCTTCTGATTTCCAAAACTGATCTGCAGGCCAATTCATAGAATCATACAATCAGAGTTGAAAGAGACCACCAGGGCCATCCAGTCCAACTGCTGCCATGCAGGGACACACAATCAAAGCACCTCCAACAGATGTCCATCCAGCCTCTGTTTCAAAAACCACCAAAGAAGGAGACTTCAGCATTCTCCAAGGAAGCGTGTTCCACTATCAAATAGCTCTCACTGTCAGGAAGTTCCTTCTAATCTTCAGGTGGAATCTTTTTTCCTGTAGCTTCCATCCATTCTTCTGGGTCCTATTCTCTGGAGCAGCAAAAAAACAAGCTTGCTCCATCCTCAATATGACATACGTTCAAATACTTAAACAGGGTTATCATATCACCTTCTAATCATTTCTTTTTCAGGGTAAACATACCCAGCTTCCTAAGTCTCTCTCCATAAGGCATGGTTTCCAGACGCTTGTCTCTGAACACAGCAAAAATCATCCTACCTTTTTTTTCTTTCAGTAAGTCAATTAACAGTGCAATTCTATGCATATCTAATGCAAAGTAAGTGCCATTCAGGGTTTTTTTTGGGGGGGGGGGGCGGGCTACCAAATCCTCCAAATTTTGCAGATGAAAATTGGGACAGCAACCTCACAGCACAGTAGGCCCTGCTTATGCGTTGGGTCTTGATGGGCTTTTCCAACTCTGTCCATTACACCTTGCAGCGCGTGTCCAATGGGGCGGTCGTAAGGGCTTGTCCAGGACTGACAGGGACGATATGAACTGTGAGCCTTGGGTGTCCCTTGGGGCTGGAAGACCTGGGAGGAAGGAAGGTCTGAGGGGGGTGCTCTGGAGTGCCACTTTGCTGGGGGAAGGTTCTGTGGCCTGGCTGGATGATCTCGTGGTCCCTTTCAGCCCTGCTGAGGCTGTGCCACTCCACTTCCTGACCCTCCAGACCTTGCCATGCCTGCTGGGTGACAGAAGGAGGAGGAGGAGAGGTAGGCTTTGGGTAGGTGGGCAGAAAAAGTGGCATTGTCCCCAAAGGTGGTGCAGGTCACTGGGACTTTAGCACCCACAGATTATGGCATCTGCAGGGAATCTGGAATGGATCCCCTGCAGATACCGAGGGCCAACTATATGGTCAAGATGGCAAAACTTATTATTGAGCTACAACAGATAAGCTAGGAGAGCATGCAGAAACTTCTTTTTGTCTGTTCTACAGGGAAGGGCAATATTCTACCTCTCCCTTCCCATTACTGAGTTAACTGAGTACAGGCTCCTTTTGCTCTTTGAAATAAGTTTGCAACACTTGAAGTAAGTTGAGGACAAAAGAGGAAAGCGATAGAAGAGATAGAAACTGGGCCATTTTTAAAGCAGCTGAAAAAAAGTGGGGTGACAGAAGATTATTTGCGACTTTTCCTGACAAATTGGGGGAGTGGCAAGGTATGCGTTACTCCAAGGGAGGAAGATATAGGATGGATTGCAGTCTTGAAAAAGTAGAGTGTTTAGAGTTGCATAATTAATTTAAGTTAGTCATACCAATAAAGAAATGAATATAAATATTATATACCAAACAAGAGAATTTTTAGCAACCCACATTAATAAATAATGTAACTGAAGCACATCAGTTACATTTATTGAATGATTTGGGTTGTTAAGAATTCTCCTATTTTATGTATTATATTTATATTCACTTATTTGTTGGGCATGACTAATTCCTCTCCCTCCCTTCCCTGAATGTAGTAAGTGTTGCGTATCTTTTGGTGTCTGTCCTGTAGTTCATGAATTTGTTATATGAATTTAAGTTGCCATTTGATGTAAAAGTTTGCAGTGCACAATTAGATTCATAACACAATTACATTTATGTTTATGCAAAATAAATCTTCTTAAAAACAACAACAATATTGATATAAATAGGAGAGTTCTTCAAGTAACTTTTATAAAAAAGATAAATTCATACTATGAATTTGCCTTTTATTGGGTCTAACAACTTTTACATCTGTTGACACTTGGTCCAGTGCTGTCAACTCTCATTGTCAATGGTTTTCAAAGATTTGGGGCAGATGATTTCCTCACTGCTTCTGTTGTCCCATTATCTGAGGTGCAGAGAAATAGGTGATTTAGTATGCAAAGTATGTGCTCTAGCATGGACATATAGGAGCAGTACACATTTTTTCAGGCCAATGTGCCACATGTGGTGAGAGGTTAGCAGCTGCTTCAAACTACACAATTAAAATGCTATGATTTAATTCAAATGTTGAAAACAGTATGTTTCCCACACATTTTAAATTTATGTAATTGCTGCAAGAGCAGGGCACATGTGGTAAAGTTCCTCTGCACCAGGGTGGGCAACTTGAGGACCGCCGGCTTTTTTGTTGGATAGTCACTCCTATCACTCACCCATTTCTTATGCTGGCTAGGTCTAAAGACACTTGTGGTCCAACAATTAAGGAAAGCCTCCCTTCTTTAAAGTGTTTTTTAAATAATTCCTTACACTCCATCTAGTTAATGATACAATAATTACCAGTATGTGCAGGGATATATCCAAATCCATTTATTATATGTGTGTTTTATTTGAAATGGAATGTGTGTGTGTGTGTGTGTGTTTGGAACTGTGTACGAGAATGCAAACATAAAACATAGTAGTACAATATTCCATCACTGAAGAAGTTCATATCCAAATGATTTTCCAATGCAACCAAATTTTATTTTCTCATGAACCCACTACTTATGATCTGTCTTCTCCCCCCTGTTCCTAGCAGCTCAGCTGGAGATGCAAATTATTGTAGTTTAATGTTGTGTAACATCTGTATGACTACAAATTAATCAGTGACAGAAAAGAATAAAGATAGCTTCATCCTACATGGCTTTGTTTTTACTTGGTAATTGCCCAAGCAGGGACTATAGCCTTACATAAGAGTCTGCACATATATAATGTCAAAACATCATTTATTCAATCTTCCTCTGCTGAAAAAACAACAATAATAACCACCAAAAATCTTCAATAAGATACACAAGCAAATTTGCAGTTAATTGAATCTTCTGTGAAGTATCCATTCTGTTTGGATACTCTTTTTTGTACCACTCCATTCGGTGGTACTGTTATCTATGATAACAGTCACATTATTAAAATGCAGCTTTTAATATATAGTAAACACACTTCAGGGTGTATGCTGACATAATTTAATTTAAGAAATAATAATCTTTGTGCAATTGCAATACAGAATAATATGCCCTGTATTCTGTATTATGGACAGTTGGATTCAGAACTGTTTAGACAAGTTGTAAAACAGTCCACCCAGCATAGAAACTAGGTTCACTGGGGGATTCTGGGTAAGGGTTTAAAAAAGGCAAAGTTGACATTCACTGTGTTTCAGGGATCTGTCAGAGAAATCAGTCACCTCTTCTGCAGCTCTTAAGGGGGTTGGAAGAGCTTTTTGGTGGAGATTGGGAAGATGATAGAAAAGTTCAGGTGAAGATAGTTCAGTAACACAACACTGGATAATATCCACAATTACCATGCTGAATTAAAATACTTACAAAAACCAAAGCACAACAGGGCATTTTAGAGACCATATCTCAAGCAATAGCCCATACATTGTAGGCAGATATTCTCAGGTTTAGTAAGTGATATTCTGTGCTGGATAGAGAGTTGGCCTGATTAAGCATGATGCAGGATTTCTTTTGGTCTACATTTTAAACCAATTGTCCTGTGTCATGCTGTATGCAAAACACACAGACTGGAGTTATCCTTTGATTTTTGCATTTCTTTGAATTTGTGATACATCTCTAAGCTCAGAGAATATATAAAAAGACATAATAATTGTATATCATAAGTCAATATGCATGCTGAATTGTTCATTTTAGGGTAAAACACATATACAAGTATGTATGTGTTTTAAAAAATACAGCTGGCATTCTGTTCAGCAGCTACAATGTCACAAGTGGTACTGAAATATTGTCACTACTGGAGTTTCACATGTATGGTTATGTACAATGAAATGTGGCCCCCCAAACATTTCTGAGGTGCTGGAGATCAGGACACTGGCAAAATAATAATAATTTCTTATCCACCTCTCCCCATGGATCTATATGGGGGACAACAGCAATTAACAAAGGACACATACATTGTGCACATATTAAAATAATCCACATCTAAAAATTTTCATTTAAAATTCACAGTTTAAAAATCATCAGATAAGCCTGAAGGAAGAGACTAGTCTTCAATGCTCTTTTAAATTCAGAAAGCATATACAGCTGTTGAGTCTCTTCCAGCAGGTCATTCCACACTCTAGGGGTGGCTGAAGAAAAAGTCCTCTGGCTGACATCAGCAGTATGCTTCTCCCAACTGCCATGGGAGAAGAAGTTGTGGCAAGACTGTGAGGGGCTCTCCTCACCTGCTTGTTTTCAAGGCAATCCATGACTGAGAGCATGTTACAGACATTATTTCCTCGTCTTCAGCACCTTGGAAATACTTGGGGTGAGATAGGGCTAGGGTGGCACTGTCAGTTGTAACTATGTTGATAGTTACAATAATGATGCAGAATCTCAGCTAGGTTAATACTGCATGATTCTCGTGCCTTGATGGGGCAACAGGACATGTGAGACTGCAACATGTTAGAAACAGACTCTCTTAATTGTGACATGAACAGGCTCTTTTGAAACACATTTATGCATTTCTCCACTGTATGCTAGCTTAAAAATGGGACAATGTAATTTATTTTGAAACTATGGGGGGAAACAGACAGGCGAAAGGGGCTGCCAGCTGCCCGTTCTGAAGCTGGATTAGGGCCATGGCAACCATAGGCCATGTCCCCAATCCACCTTGAACCTGGCCAAAAACAGAGCTGATAATATCAGCTCCTTTTTCAACTGGGATGCTGGCCCTGCTGCGGCCCCATGGCAGCTTCATGATGCTCTGGCAGCAAGCAGCATGTAAACGCCGTACCACTAGAGCATCATGAAGCTGCCCCATCTTCCAGGAGGCTTCATGATGTGTTGTGTCTAAATGCCACACTCCAAAGCCACCCAGATAGAAGCTTAAAGGGGCCATCTGTTCAGGCCCTATATGTGTTCCAGAAAAACAAGGCAAAATTGGGCTTCAACGTTTCATTCCACAAGAATCTTGACACCAGATTACTGTAACCATAGCATCATTGCAGTAATTTCCATTGCAAGCAAAATGATACTCAAAATTCTACATTTTTTACCATATACATTTTTAACCGTATATGACTTTTACCATATATGGAGTGAAAACTGACAGATGACCAAGCTGGCCTCAAGCAATAGTGATCATATTGCAAACATAAATTGAATAATGGAACACAAAAAATTCAAAAGAAAATCACCCTGAGGTTTATAGATTATAGCAAAACCTTTCATTGTATTGATCGTGAAAACTATGGATCACTCTTAAAGAAAAGGGTATGTGAAAACTTTTAATTTCCCTGATGTGTAAAATGTAACTCAGGACAAGGGGCTACTGTTAAGACAGAACATGGAGAAACTGAATAGGGGATCAGGCAAGGCTGTATTTTATTGCCCTATCTGTTTAAAACACATGTTGAACATATCACATGTAGTGTGATACTTATGTAGACTCAGCCTAGACTCAGATGAAGGAGGTGTGAAAACCTGAGTAAAGAACATCCACAATTTAAAATATGCAGATGACACCTTACTACCAGCAAAAAAAAAATAAAAAAAAATAAAATAAAATAAAATAAAAAAGTATTGAAACAATTACTGAAGAAAGTCAAGGAAGAAAGTGCCAAGACAGGTTTAAAACTGAGTATTAAGAAAACAAAAAATGATGACCACAGTGATTTACATAACTTTAAAGTAGACAATAAAGACATTGAACCAATTCAAGATTTTCTATATATTGGTGGGGTCATTAATCAGAATGGAGACTGCAGTCAAGTAATGTAAGGAAGACTAGGACTCGGAAAAGCAGCTATGGAGATAAAATCCTGATGTGACCATGTCACTGTATTTCCCATTTCCCATATATGATTGTGAAAGCTGGACTGTGAAGAAAGCTGATGGAAAGAAAATCAGCTAATTTGAAACGTGGTGTTGAACCTGAATTGTTTCTAGAAGTCAAAAAATGACTAAACTGAGGCTGTCATACTTTGGACATACTGAAGACATGACTCAACAGAAAATACAATAATGTTTAGAACAATGGAAAACAGCATGAAAAGAAACTCAATCACGGGAGCCACAGCCTTGAGTCTGAGACCTGAGAAAGGTTATTGATGACAGGGTAACTTAGAGGACTTTCATTCATAGGGTTCCCTTAACTGAAGTCGACTTGATAGCCATTAACAACTCATTCATGATAAACAACATTATGAGACAACAGTCTAGCAATGTCATTCTGAAATGCTTTGTGGGAGAAATTAATGTTTAACTGTTTATTGGCTGGGCGAAAAAAAACAGATCCCCTTAAGAACATTTATTTATTTATTTATTTAGGGGATTTATATCCCATTTTTCTCCCAAAATGAGATTCAAGGAGGCTATGATAAGGTGCTGGTTGGACCATTTCAAAGTAAAGAATAGTCAAATTGTCAACATGGGTAAGAAAGGTTATTTTAGTATATCAGAATATCTTGACAAAAGAATGTCGACCACCATGTGGTTTTTCATCCCTGTGCACAAATAAAAAGATTATTTTTTCAATGTAATTGTTTTTGTGCTAAGTTCTTTTTTATTGTTTGTTTTGGTCAAAACAATATGATAGTACTTGCATGTGTTTGTGTGAGTGCAATCTGCCAATCTTCCTTTGGAATATCTTCAGTTCTCCTCCTCCAGACAGTAGAAGGCAGTAGTACTTCAAAAATAATTACATTAGTTACAATGTTTGGACTTCTACCAATATAATTAGATGTTTTTCAAAGTTATGGGTCAGTAACATTACGGTAGTGAAATCATTTGGACATATGGGAGATTAAGAGACAGGGAAACATACTGCACTGTTATGATTTCTGAACATTTATTTCTGAAAGCCATAATAGTACCTAGCTGTTTTAGATTTTGTAATGCTACACTGCAAAGTTCTGGTTTTTCTAGACTCTGAAATGCAGTGAAAACATTATAGGTCATAACATTTTCCCCCTAGTGATTGACTTAATATCTAGGCTTCAGATCTATGTGAGTGTGTTTTGGAATATGGTAAACCTTTCAGTCTTGGGTCTGGTAATTTTCATGAAAGAATCCCCCTCTACTGATAATAAATCTGACGTCAGATTGGATCTCCAAGTAAAGGACACAGCCAAAGAATGCATCTGGCTCATGTTAAAAGCCAAGGCTTGGCTCTCCCACAATCACTATCAAGGTATCAGATTTATCTCTGCCCAAATATTGGCTGAAGTATTCTGAATATTTTTTGGGAAAAAATAAAGGTTTCCTTTATAAATCAACACAAATATCTCACAAAAATATACTCTCCCTCACCAACAATTACAACATTCCAAAGAGTAGCAAGACACTTTTTGTGTGAAATCAGGATAACAGAAATGGGGTCACATGTGTAACTTGTATTTGGGACATGAATATGGAGAAACAGAATGGTTTCCAATTGGCAAAAGGGTCAGGCAAGGCTGGATTTTATCAGTCTGTTTAACCTGAATTCTAAATGCATCATACATAAAGCTGGATTAGACTCTGAAGAAGAAGGCATGAAAATTGGAGGAAAGAACAACAACCCTTTTAGATATGCAGACGACACCATACTACTACCAGAAAATAGCAAAAACTTACAATGACTGTTGAAGAAAATCAAGAAAGTGAAAGGCAGGTTTACAATTGAAGTTTAAGAAAACAAAAATAATGACCACATATGATTTACACACCTTTACAGGAGACAATGAAGACATTCAGGATTTTCCATACTTTGGCCCAGTCATTAATCAGAATGGAAACTGCAGTCAAGAAATCAGAAGAAGACTGGAACTTGGAATTGTAGCTATGAAGAAACTAGATAAGATCTTCAAGTGTATAATTGAATACTGAAGTTGGGATTATCCATGCTAGCATATTCTTTATTTGTATGTACGGCTGTGAAAGATGGACAGTGAAGAAAGCTGATAGAAAGAAAATAGACTCATCAGAAATGTCGTTCTGAAGGGCAATTCTGCAGATGAACTGTCAAAAAGATAAATAAGTAGGTTCAAGAGCAAATCAAACCTCAAGTCTCCCTAGAAGCCAAGATAACTAAACTGAGAGTGTCATACTTTGGACATATCATTAGAAGGCATTACAAAGTTATTTTGTAAGATTGGAGGGGAAAGAAAAGATGAAGACAACATTACAGATGGATAGACTCAATCAAGGAAGCCACTGCCCTAAATCTATTATTTGAATACCATGCTACATTGTTATTGCACTTTTATTACTATAGATGCCTCCTGTGGCATTCTGGGGTTTGTAGCTTAGTGAGGCCTAACAGCACCCTGGCCAAGAATTCCAAACATTCTTCCCTAAAGTGAAAATCCCAAACTCCACAGGAGGCATCCATGCCAGTTAAAGTAGAATAACAGTAGCATTAGCAGTTTACTGTAGTATTGACCTGTGCAGTGCAGGGTTGTTGATGATAGAGTGACTTCGAGATCTCTCATTCATACAATCACATAAGTAAAATTCAACTTAAAAATAACAAGTAAAAGAGCATGGTATATTTTCTCAAACATTACTGACGGCGCTTTATAAATAAAGCTAATAATAGTAATAATAATAATAATAATAATAATAATAATAATAATAATAATACTGAGCTGGAGATTTTCCAAAAACCCATTGCATGGGAACCTTAATTCAACTGGGAGATGTTGGTAATTGAACAAAATTGCTGAGGAAACTGCTGAACTATGGCACTTTCATGCATTTGAAGCTGGGAGAAGAGAAAGAAACAACTCTGGCTCCAGATGTGAGGGACCTGCTTCAAAATCCCCCCCCCATCTTAGGAAAATGGGTTTTCTTATATCGGTACAACCCTGAAACAGGTTTATTTCTCTGTAGTGCACCATCACTGCGATTTGTGGTGGACACTTATTTGTTGTATTGTTTCCGTCAAGTTGTTTCCAACTAATGGCAACCCAAAGATGACTCGGGCTGCAACAGATGGTCCTAAAGGAGCAGCTTGATGCCACCACTTTGAGAACCAGATCAGGGCCATGCAACCACATACCATTGCCCTCATCCAGCATTTTTCCGGCCCAAAAAAAAGCGGCAAAATGCTGTGCTTTCTGCAATAGTATGCAGCATCTGAACACCATGCTGCCAGAGCGCCACAATGCTGCCCACCATCTGGTTGGGCGGGTGATGTGATTCTGGACTGGAGGTGTCATCTGTGTGTGCATCATTTTAACCCCACACCCCCATGCTGCCCCCTATCCGGTGGTTACTGCCAGTCTGTTTTGGCCCTCAAATTCTAAAAAGTGAAACAGAAGCTCCAATAAGAGAAATAGGGAAAAACAAATTGCCAAGAACAGATATTTCTACTGAACTACTACAATCTACATTGACAGAATCAACTTCAGTCCTAACCAATGTATGTCAAAAGATATGGAAAACAAAACAGTAGCCAGCAAATGGGAAATGGATTTACATCTCCATCCACAAAAAAGGAGACACAAAAGACTGCAGCAACTATACGTAGGGCCATAACATCAATCTCACGTGGAAGCAAAATCATGCTCAAAATTCTGCAATATAGACTCCAACCATACATGGAGAGAGAAATTCCAGAGGTCCACGAGGGGTTCAGGAGAGGAAGAGGGACCAGGGACCACATTGCAAACATACAATGGTTAATGGAGTCCACCAAGGAATTCCAGAAGAAAATCAGCATGTGCTTTATACACTGCAGCAAAGCCTTTGACTGTATAGCTCATGAAAGGCTATGAAATGCCCTTAAAGACATGGAAGTGACAACACATCTAATAGTCCTGATGAGGAACCTGTACCTAGGACAAGAGGCCACTGTTAGAACAGAACATGGAGAAACTGAATGGTTCAGAATTGGCAAAGGTGTCAGGCAAGACCGTACCCTTTCACTCTGTCTTTTCAACTTGTATACAGAACATATTATAAGAAAAGCAGGCTTGGACAGAGAAGCAGGAGGAGTGAAAATAGGAGGAAAGAACATCAACAATCTAAGATATTCAGACAACACCATACTATTAGCAGAAAATATCAAAGACCTAGAACAATATTGAGAAAGGTCAAAGAAGAAAGTGAAAGGCAGGCTTATTGTTGAACATAAACAAACAAAAATAATCACCATGGAGGATCTTCACCAATCCAACCTATACAATCAGGACATAAAAATAGTAAAAGTTGCTTTATCTTGGATCAAATATTGATTAGAATGGGGACTGTAGTCAAGAAATAAGAAGTCTAAGAATGCAGAGAGCAGCTATGAAAGAACTAGAAAAGCTCCTAAAGAGCAAAGATACACAACTAAGCATGAAAGTCAGAATTGTAAAAGCAATTGTATTCCCTATTACCATTTGTGGATGTGAGAGATAGACAATTAAGAAAGTGGACAAAAAGAATAAATTCATTTAAGATGTGATGATGGAGAAAGGTGTTGATGAAAGCTTGGACAGAAAACAGTACAAATAAAGGGATACTGAAATTTCCCTGGAGGCTAAGAGGACTAAACTGGGGCTGTCATACTTAGGCCACATCATGAGAAGGCGTGAATCATTAGAAAAGACAATAATGTTAGGAAAGGTGGAGGGAAGTAGAAAGAAAGGAAGACCACATGCTAGACTGTTGAACTCAATTAAGAAGGTCACAAGTATGAATCTACAAGAGCTTAGATGAACAGTGGAGGATAGGGAGTTTTGGGAATGTCTCATCCACAGGGTTGCCATGAGTCGAGAGCAACTCGGGGGTGATTAACAACAACAACAACAACAACAACAACAACATGACCTTATCATGGGGTTTTCTTGGCAAGATATGTTCAAATGAGTTTTGCCTTTGCCTCTCTCTGAGGCTGAGAGAATGTGACTTGCCCAAGGTTACCCAGTGGGTTTCCATGACCAAATGGGAATTCAAACCCTGATCTTCAGAGTCCTAGTCCAACACTGAAACCACTACACCACACTGGACCCCTATCAGCTTCTTGTAGATTCCTGTAGATCAGTGCAGCATTCATCTGGAACATTGTGAATGTAAAAATATCAGCTTTCTATCTGCTCACTGCGCCCACATGTTATATCTGAGAGAGGACATAGCATGGGAGTGGGATGCAACAGTAGCTTAATGTATCAGGTTTCTGGTTAAATGTCCAGTTAAGAGAACAGACAAGGGTATGGCCCATCCTTTTCCACCTTTCTTTAAAAGTTGGCTTTCTGTAACATGAATTGGGTATAGAATCTCATAGGTAAAGGACATCTCACCATACTACACAAAATGGTTAGTCCCCTTGTTAATATATAACACTTCACATACAAACCAGATACTTAGGCCCGGTACAGATAGCCCAAAAGAGCCATCCCCAGGGCACGAATAGGGCTGGGGAGCGCACAGCACCTGCATGCTCCCCAGCCCTAGCACTTATGGACGGGGCCATGTTTGCATTGTGCTATCCATAGCCACATGCACTGATGATGTCATGGCGCGTGCTGCGTTTAGATGATGCAGCACGCGACTGACGACACTGCACCGCAGGAAGGCGCCTATGGCACCCTTTCTTCAGTGCAAGAAGGAGCTCCAATACAGAGCTTCTTCTTGACGCTTGCGTCCTTGGCATGGCCTTGACAAGGCAGCGCCAAGGATGCCAAGGGGAAAGGAGCTGCAGTGGTGGCCCCTTTCTCCCCTCAGGCACGCTGCCCATGTTGGGAAGCAGGGGGCACCCCAGGCACACGCTGAACTCCACTTCCAGGCCCCAGCCCGGCACTTCTCTGGGTGCCTACGGACTGCCCTTTTGGACAGTCTGTAAAGGTCTTAAAATACTATGACAAAGTGATAGGACTGAGAGTAGAAATGGACTGACTAGATGGGTTTTTATACCCCACCCCCAACCTGAGAATAGTCTGAAAATCATTATTCTTTACTTCATTTGTCATTTCATGTTGAATAATTTGTTATGGTGTTTTAGTTTAATAAGTTCCAGGTAGGTCTTGTAAGATTGGTGGAATTTTAATAGAAAGTTGCATCATCTTAGATGAGAAGAGAAATATTACCATCTGGCACATATTTTTCCTCAGCTGCCCACAGTACGCAGTTCATAAAAACAATTCTATGCACTTATACATTGTTGTCCAGGAAAAAAAATAGACACCAAAGTGTTGTATAAAGTGTTGGGTTAGAAAAAATTAAGTAGTATTACAAATGGGGCAAACTGGGATTAAATCCATTTCTGCACATTATGTTTTGCATTATTTCATTGTTGATAAAATAAAACAAATGCATGTGAAGAAAAACAGCATTTTGCCCATGCTGATACTTTTTCTTTTAATACATTTATTTATGTTGGCTATTTGCCATAATAAATGAAATGAATTAATTAATTAATATGTTTATCAAATTTTAGTGTAATAGTCCAGCAAACAAACAATAACAATTCATTGGACAGAACATCATATAAAAAAATATCAATGAAAAGATTTTCTCAGATTCAAAAGTCTGTGGACATCAGCACCATGCTGTAGAACTCTATGAACTTAAAAGCAGATCATTCTAAAGGTGTGCATGCATTTCAGGAAGCAAGATGAGATCTCAGTTTTCATTACAAAAAGTAATAAAGGGAAACTAGGTACTGTAACATATATCAGCCAATTCAGTCTGTTTTATACCTCTGATTTGATGCCTCAACTTTCCCATTAAAACCAGGTACCACACCTAGTGTTCCTGTTTAGCCTGGAGAAGACAAGGTTAACAGGTGATATGATAGTCCTGTTTAAATATTTGAAGGGATGTCATATTGAGGAGGGAGCAAGCTTGTTTTCTGCTGCTCCAGAGACTAGGACCAGGAACAATGCAAACTACAAAAAAAGAGATTCTACGTCAACATTCGGAGGAACTTCCTGACAGTAAGGGCTGTTCAGCAGTGGAACACACTCCTTCAGAGAGTGGTGGAGTCTCCTTCCTTGGAGGTCTTTAAGCAGAGGCTGGATGACCATCTGTCAGTGTTGCTTTGATTGTGAGTTCTTGCATAGCAGGGGGTTGGACTGGATGGCTCTTGTGGTCTCTTCCAACTCTAGGATTCTATGATTCTAGGATTCTACTAATACATCAACATTTCCAGTTAAGAAACTGTGAATAAAATAGTTTGGTTCCTAAAAATAGAAGTTCTACACATGCTTCATTGTGGTTTTACACAATTTATTCTCACTACGTTCTCTCAGAGTTTGGGTTTTGTCTTGTTTTACTGTATCAAGGTTTTGTGTTTTTTAAAAAACATAATTGACTCCAGGGGAATTAATCCTGATTTACAGTGGAACAAATGAAGAAGGAATTGGGCCACAGACCATTACACAATTGGTAATAAAGATAAGGCTTATCATAATGTGTTCTTTTCTGGTTAGGGTCTGGTTATGGTCCTAATTACTATTAGTATCTTTAAATGTGGAATTACTGATGGGAGATTGATGGCTATGCTTTGATTTAGAGTGAGTCTATGGATCCAGAATGTGTAGAAACTGATGGGCTTTGCTTCATTTTAGAAATAGCAACACAATTTCAGTTAATTTCATTGTCTGATTCTTAATAGCCAGTTTGGGTATTGAGTGCAAGATGAGAATCACATAACCAAACTGAAAATATAAAAACAAGGTGAAACTGTTATGTGATTAACATTCTGGCCAAAGTTACAAACCACTCATATTTTAGAGAAACAATAAGGGAGGGAAAAACTGTGAGCAGTGGTGGGGGGGGGGGGAGAAATTTTGATATTTAACAGGCCACACACTGGCGGGCTGCTAGTCAATTCTGGCCAACTTTCAGACATTTTCCAGGGATTTGGGTCAGGTGAATAAAAGAAACAAACAACCAGCTAGCTATATTTTGGGTTGTTTATGCTGTTAGAGATATTTGGTGGTGGAAAATAACCTAAAATTGGGTAGGGGTAGGTCTAGGAAATAGATATCTCTGGGGGCTTGGGGGCACAAAAATGGTGCTGGGGTTACATGAAGCTCTCAGTCCAGTTTTCCCCACCTATAGATATATCTATGAAGAAAATGTTGTTATAGTGTCTTGGCTAATTCTAGGAGTTGTCAGGTGGGATTGGCATGGAGCTAGTTAAAACTTTAAAAAGCATCCAATGATCACCTTTTTAAAATTGCAGGTGTGTCCCTCATCACTGTTCATGAAAGGCTAGAACTGATTTGCATAATAATAATATTAACAACAACAACATTTACTAAAATGTCCTTTCCATTAAAGGGATGTTCCATCAGAACATATATAATAAAAAGTGAACATTAAAACACCACACCATAAAGTACTAAAATACTAAAATAATATACTAATATGCTAAAACAAACAAAATCCTCCCCAGTCACTATCCATTTTGGTCACTTTAGGTATGGTCTGCAACTTAATCTGGTGAATCAAAGAGGAAGGTCTTCAGCCCTTTATGAAAGTAGATCATAAACAAAGGTGCAATGGAAGGCTGTTCCAAAAATGTGGAGCCAGATCCTGAAAGGCTTGTAGCTTTGACAGAGTCATACGTGTTGATGGAACTGCCAATAATCTTTTGTCTGCAGATCTTAAATTTCTAGATGGTATATATCATGCTAGCCATGTTGCCAAACACGGGGTAAGGAAGTTAAACAGCAGGGTTTTAAATATGAGGACCAAAAGCTTATAATAAGTCCTGGCCTGAACTTGAAGCCAGTGGAGGGATCTACGCAAGGAAGAGACATGTGAGTATTTGGGAAGATTTAAGACAACCCAGACAGCACTGTTCTGGATGAAAATCAGAGGAGTAAGAGAGCAGGAATGCAAACCTGCCAGCAGGCTATTATAATAGTCCAGGCATGAAACAGCCAAAGCCTGGACAAGCAAATGGGCAGTCTCAACAGTCAAAAACATACAAACCCTACGGATGTTCAGAAGATTGAAGTTACATGCCATAGCAGTTGCCCCACTAAAGGGGTGAAGGGACAAACAATAATTAAGCAGGACTCCAAGGTTTTTGACAACTGGGACAGGGGCCAGTGTATAACCCTGTAAACACAATGAAGGGCATAAAAGTGGGGCTACTGGGTGGTCAGGCTGAAACACTAGAATGGTGAAGTGGCATCTTTATTATTCTATTGAGAGCTTGGAAAGTGATGTTTTTGTCATCACTTCAAAAAGAATTTGACTCAAGGCTTCCTGTTTTCATGAAAGCAGCTGATTTTGGTCTATGGTTATGTCCAGTGCTCTTGTGCACCTCTGAGCAGGAACTTTCACCTGTGTCTTTAGCTCTTGGACCTTATTCCTAGCTCCTGTGCCTCACAGAAAACTTGTAGATTATGCTGTATGGATCAGATGTATGAGCTAGGCTAAAATACTAGTCTCAATTACTCTCAGTTTACCCATGCAATCCAATAGAACTGATCAAATCTTTTAAGATCTAGTAAAAGACATCTCCATAATTCAGGAAGTTTGTACTATCCCTATTGCAGCATAATAATGGGCACCCCCTATGGGAAAAATGTTTCAGGAGTGCCAGTACAAGCTTATTTTATTTTGGAGATCCATATGATGTCTTCTTTATCATGCAGTATTTCCTGGGAGTTCCTGGAACTATCAAACCTTTTTTATTCCAACAACCGAGGTGTTGAGACTGGATATGGATTGTGATCAATGGGAAGAATGGAAACCCAGCATATTTCAACAGAGGGTGATATACAAAGCCATGTATATGCAGGTACAATCAAAACAATAAGAACAGGGAAATTCTCAATACTTTGAGGCAGCCTCGCTGAACTTAACATTTCCTATTCAAATTACCTTCCTTGCATTAGCAATCTCAAAATGGAAACACTTCCAAATGTACATCACAGACGATGACAAAGAAATTACATTTCCTCCTCTTACTATGGTTATTGAACTTGCTAAAATGTGAAGGGTCTCCCAAGCCTCCAAGGCCTGTCCAGATGAAACAATTGCTTTTGACAATACTTTTAACTAAAAGTTGGGATTGATAGTGAAGTATTTATAAAGTATTTATAGTAAAGGGTTTATACAAAGTTTTTTATCTTTTCTTTTCTTTCTTTTTTTTTTAACCTGTCTCTCTTTCTGGGAGCTACTAGATCACCAAAAAATATGCTAGCTATTGGGGAAATAACAGCAATGGAGATTTCTTGCTAGCAAATTCCATGGCCACGTGGACAACCAAACCCAGATCTCCAGAGTCCTAGACCAATGGTCAAACCACAATACTACCCTGGCTGTCCAACTCATACAATATTGTTAAAGAGATTGGAGATTCCATGGAATTTCATCCATGTGGAATTTTATCTTTGAAGCTTAAGGTGAGGTGTTTGAAGACTCTTGCTAAGAATTCCTGAGATACTCTTCAGTTTCCTTGAACTGATCACGGTTTGTGACTGTTTTATGTATATGTGTGTATGTGCCTTCAAGTTGCCTGGCAATTTAGGGTGACCCCGTGCATTTTATATGATTTTCTTAGGCAAGAAATATTCAGGTATGTTTTGTCAGTTCCTTCCTTTATAACACAAAATAACTTTTTTTTTTTGTATTAAGATACAATGAACAAATATTGTTTTCTGTTTGTGGCAGTTTAATCTTTATATCATCATTGCTTGACAATAGTGGTTGGGTTAGACAGGACTCATATCCCAGTGAAAACAAACATAAAAATAAGTATATTGACTTCAGATCATCCTTGTACATAAATATATGGATTATTTTTAAAATGCTGTAAGAACCTCTTTTTCATTCTACATGCTGGCATCATGCCTCATAAACAGGAACTCTCTGTGGTGGGGCTGAATCCATTTCTGTGTCACCAAAGATAATAAACCAGGTTCTTTTACTGCCAATGGAGATGGGATACATTGGAATGAACTGTCCAGATCTATAAGTCTAATTATGGGTTGAAAGAGATGACCCTAAAGGGGCAGCATCATGCAGCCCCTTTGAGTGCTTGATCAGGGTTGTGGCAACTGCATGCCATGGCCCTTATCCAGCATTTTTCCAGCCCCAAAAGAAGTGGCAAAATGCCCTTGCTGCCCCCACCATGACTTTTTCAAAATGCTGTGAAGCTGCTGCACATTTGGACAGCTGTGTGGCTTCCCAGCAGCATGGAGGCGGCATCAGAGTGTGTGGCATCTAAACGCCACGCTCAGACACCACCTCCAACCCAGTGCTTACTGCCGGTCTGTTTTATCCTTATGAGAGCCAGCATAGCATAGTGGTTTGAGCATTGAATGAAGACTCTGAGGACTAGGGTTCAAATCCTGACATGGCCATGTAAACTCACTGAGTGACCTTGGGCAAGTCACACTCTCTCAGCCTCAAGGATAGGAATGCCAAACTCTCTCTGAAGAAACTTGTGAAGAAAAAAACATGATAGGTTTGTCTTAGTCAGAAACAACTTGGAGGCACACAACAGCAACAAATAAGCCTAATTATGTTTTCTAATATTAGTTCTGCAGGTCAGTTACATTGACCTTGAATATTATAAATAATTCTTGCATCTTCTGTTCAACCTCTCTTGTGATACACAGACCAAAATATCATGAAGTAACATACTGAAATGGAAAAATATAATGTCACCCCAATCCAGTAAAGGCAATCAATGTATGGTTCTAGAAAGCTTCCATATGTACTTGTTCATACAAATGAAAGGATAATGTGACAGGTCACTTCCCCATCTATGTACTGCTTCTAGTTAAGGGATTGACTCTTGTCATCTGAGTCCCGTATACATAAGTTGATTGTATACATATTAGTAAACATGAGAATCTCTGTTGCTGCATACATTGGCTTTATCTGGGGGGTTCTGCAGATGGATCTAATTGTGACCAAATTTGGTCTCTGGATCTTGATATCTGTGGCCTAAACATCATTCATACTATTTGCAAGGCCAGAGCTTGGAAGGTTATTATGGTGAATTACAATTCTCAAAAATACTATAAATAAATTACTAAAATATCCAATCTATGCTAGTCCAAAATAATCGTAATTATAGTGCAGTACCTAACTCAACAAGTTCTGGAGAAAGTTGAGCATTTAAAATGTTTGAAAGTCCTTAACTGAGGATTCTGACAGTACTCCAAGCACATGATTCCCAAATAAGCATTTTCAGACAGAGGGAACAACTGATGTACAAAACCACAACTGCAGATGGCCAAATGGTATACTGTGGCCATCAAACCCATCAGTATCAAATAACCTGAGGAACTAATACAGAGTCATCCCACTTTACATAGCTGCCCTCCAGCATTGCTCCAGGCAGACAAATTTGCTAGGCTGTGCTTATGCCACTGGAAAAACTGGCCTAGCTATCAGCCTGTAGTTTAAACTGGCTAGAAGTTTTTTAAAAAAGAAATACCAGTATTGAAACCAGTACCTAGTTGTAACAAGTAACTAGTATGCAGTAACAGCTGTATGGGTATCTGGCCTTTTCTTGACCTTTCTTAGAAATGACTTGTTTAATATACAGGGCTGAATTCTATTGATAGTTTCAACTAGAATATATCCATTGAATCAACAGACTCACAATTCAATAACTGATTCAGTGGGTGAAAACTAGCAATGGGGACTATCAGCAGTATTGCGGACCTGATGACTGTTCTGAGATCATTTCCTCTTTCTTCAGAATGACAGTCGGTCTTTATCTTTTGTTTGTTAAAGAAATGGTTAGCCTCTTGTGTGGTCCTTTCTCCAGTATGTATACTAGCATCCACAGGAGCCACCTTTAGGGGCTTCTGTAACCAAGCCTAATGAGATAACTCCAACTAGCCTTAATAGATTTCCTGATTTTTTTAAAAAATAGTTTTTCCATCTTTCCCATACTATGAGCATCCATAACAATTGCTTCTGCCCCTTCCTTCCTTCCTTCCTTCCTTCCTTCCTTCCTTCCTGTACTTTGCAAGTGAACCCACCAACTATTCTTATACTTCCAGTCCTGGCACACTAATATATATTCAGCTGAAAGAGAGCGCTAATATATTTTAAAATTCTTTAGGAGTAAAGGACATATATGTAAGAGCAAAACTGTATCTCCAAAACATTGCCAAAACAAACTTTGAGACCAAGGACACTTGTACATGTCCATAATAGCAATGTGCACACTTGAAAGCATTTCTATCATTTAAAATTGTAGATTTTCTCATTTTCACAGAGAACAGCCAGGCCAAGGAACTGGGTTTGGAATTAATATATCCAAAGGAAATCTGATGGTTGGCAGAGAGTAGAATGAAGCTGACAGCCAAAACATTTCTTGGATTGTTTCAGAGAAGTCATACAGTACTTGGATTAAGAGTCTCCCTGGGGAATGGATCTGTCATTGCTGATTAGTTACTCAACATGATCCTTTTTTTTTTTTCTCTTCATTACAGAAAAAGCAAAACTAAACTTTGCTAGTGGCTGAAACTGTGTTATTTCACCATCTCCATGCTGCACAATTCTTCTTCTTCAATGCATGAAAATATAGTGTTCTCTTAAAGGATATCCCAGGAGTAAGCAGTAGCATTCCTATTGAAGTTGTCTAGGCATTTATGGATTTGAATGGCTTCCCTGTGCGTTCTGACCTGACAGTTGTTGGTAGGATCCAGAATTTCAGTTTTAACTGACCATGTCAACAACTATCAGGTCAGAATGCACAGGAAAGGCATTGAAATCCATAAATACCTAGACAACTTCAACAGGAAATAAGAAACTTTTAAAGTAAACAAAGTTTGGCTACCACTCCTGAAAAACACCAAAATCAATACTGAGCCCATGCAAATTAAAACCACCCAGAGTCAGGAGGATTTCTTAGCAGACAATGGATCACAAATTAAATAAACAACCTGAGTCCTTGCCAATCAACAACAAATTGACAATATACCCATTCACTCCCATGCCAGCATTCTCTGAAGATGCCAGCCATACATCCTGGCAAAATGTCAGGAATAAGCTCTTCCAGAACACAGCACGTAGCCTGAAAACCCCACAAAAAACTACAGACAAGTTTGTTTGCATATTTATATCCCCCCCTATAACAGAGGGGCTCAGAGTGACATACAATAAAATCAACTGCGTTGTGGAACACCCATTATATAGACATGTTTACTTTCATCGACTCTGCACTGTCTTATAATGGATCACAAGTTAGTGTTTAACAAAAGAATATATGCATTAGTCTGAAAACTGCACAAGGTTTCAAAGGCTAAAGTGCAATATATGCAACTGAGGCCTGAAACAGACATGCAGATGGGGGGTGGCTTCTGTTTCTATGGTGTGAACCTAAGGTGGCCCAATTTTTTTCCCACTCATTGCCACAGTCTATTTGGGACTGTGGCAGGAGGTGCCCTTGGAGCTGCAGCATGTATTTGCCATGGCCCTGAGGCAATCAGGCTGGAAGCGGTTTCTTGCCATTCCTGGATGCCCATCTGGTTTGGCCCTGAGTCTCCATACCCCAGTTATTTGGAAGGAGGAACACTATTCTCATATGACAGAATAGGCTCACTTTTTTCCCTATGGTGATAATATTTAGCCCTCAAGGATAAAGGCTTTAAAAAAAACGTGCACTAGGTTGTAGGGTGTTTTCTGACTCCAATAGGATTCCAGTGTGCTGCGCTTAGGGTTAGGGTTTCTTCTTGTATCAAACCCTCTGATATTTCACATATGAAAAACACAACACATATGGCCAAACAACATCAGACTGTGGTCAAGATGACAAAATTATGACTGAAGAAGAACAGATAAGGTAAGAGAGGACAGAAGAGTTTGCCTTTGTTTGATTCCTCTACTCCTTAGTGGAATGTATGCATGCCAAGGAGCAAAATCAGACTGTTTGACAGTTTACCATATGATTTTTTTTTGCCTGAGAAGTATCTCCCTTTCCCAGAACAACAGAAGTATGGAATGTCTATTTCATTGGTTAATGAAGTGGATCTTCAGTTGATGGGCTGCCTATGGATTCTGGCTGCTGCTGCCATGGAATACATAATAAGTTTAGACCTCTAAGAATTATAACCCCACATGGAACTGATTCTAGACTACATATTTCCTTTTACAGGAAATGACAGTCAAGAGAAGACTTTATATGTGACAGGGGAACAGGTTAGTGATAATTTCAAGAGAGAATGGAGGGCTATAGGACATGACTCTTGTACACAAGAGATGGAGGAGCTAATTAAATTTAATCAATGATCTCTGCAAGTGTATAAATGGATTTGAAAGATAAGGATCTTGGTGATCCTGGAAGTCTGAAAGAATTGATAGTGCAAGAGGAAATTAAAAGACAGAAGGATACATTATTTTAGAATGTTGAAACCCATCTACATTCCTGCACAAGTAATTTGCATATAGAACAGAGTTCAGTGCTGGTTTGTCTGTAGCAGAATATTTGCAGAGCAAAGTACAAACAAAAGAAGCATGCATAGCTCAGTGATATTTGACAGAAATAATATATATGGTGTCTGTTATTCTTGCTGGTAAAATGAAAGTAGGCTAATGCTCTGGAAAGGTATTTATTTATATCTGGAAGCAAACTGATCCTCACATGGATTCATCAGCATAGATGCCATTCATATCAACCAGAAAATTAGAACTGAGAACAATGTTGTGCCTCCTGTCAACACACCTTGCTGTCCTGTATTTCCAGGTGATCCTTAATTAAAACAGATCATGCTCTGACATCAGCACACTCAAATATTAATTCCCTGTGTGCTGCTGCTGTAGCTTAGTGTAGCTATTTGCAGGCCCTGTGGGAACACAGAGCATAATGGATCAACATCATGCATCTATTTTAAAGAAATGTTACAGGGAGAATGATCTGTACGGAGTAGATATGAACCACTTTGGCCTTGTGTTTGTACCAATGCATAGTTTGGACCTCTTAAAAAAGTACTTTAGCTGAATGTAACATCATTCCCATTAGATGCAGCTATAAAATATTTAAATAAAAAATCTTCTCCTTTTTCAGTGCAATGGGCAACTTTATTGAAATCATCTAGTTTTTTTTTTCCATTCAGCACCCTTCCGGTGTTTCAGACTGTAGGGTTCACTATCCCCAGACAACATAGCCAATGGTCACACATGATGAAGTTCCTAAAACATCTTCAAAAACATCAGGCTGAGGAAAGATGCAACTGCCCAGCACTTCACAAAGTAGGAAATTATTCACTGATCAATTCCTACTCTACATTCTCATTAGCTGCAATGAAATAATATCATTACCTACAGTAATTATTTTTCTAATACTTGGAGCTTCCATGATTATCACGACTGATAAGCAAGCAGGCTCAAGCATTTTGATTAGGAGGCAGGATGCTCAGCACATACCTACTTTGCTGGCAGAAGATCTTAGGTTCAAAGCATGGCATTTCCAATTCAAATAGAGTCAGAAGATAGGAAAGATTTCTCTTTGAGAACCAGGATGGCTATTGCTTATCAGAGAAGCCAATATTCAGCTAGAAGGTCAGCTAGTCTGAACCTTTTATAAGACTGCTTCCTATATTCCTGAGGCTTCGGAATAATGTGAGAGGCTGGATCCTCCCTGTGGGCACACAAATGAATGCACTCTCTTTAAAGCAAGAGGGGGAAACTGGAAGCAGCTTGGATAGCTTCACTTCCCACACTTTAAAAAATGCCTTGGAAAAAGTGCCCCATACCCTCTAGGAACTGGGGGGGGGGGGGCTTCTGGCATGTTTTTAGTCTCCCCAGCCATTTTAGGCCCAGGAGAGGACTCTTTTTTTAATACAGGAAGTGTATTGACAGTAACTTCTAGTTTACTTCCAGTTTGAAAAAAAGATCCTTCAAGTGCCTAAAATGGTCTGGGTGTGGGTCCATAACAGCAAAAATGGCTCCTATGCCCCTAGAAAGTATTTGGGGCATTTGGGGGCAAAAAACTGACCTCCCTAAGGGGTCCTGAGGACCATAAAAATGGCTCTGTGGAGTCCTACGGGACTGCCTTCTCCTATATATTCTGGTCCACATCTTCACCTTCTCTGGATGACATTTTCTTCAGTTAGGAATAGACTGACAACTGTTACACATAGAACAGTTTCTTCAGACTTGCCCCAACTATGGAATTACCTGCTGGAAGATATTTCACAGCTGGATACGCTAAAGTATTTTTAAATTAACAATGTTAAAGTCAGTATTGATTGCTTTTAATATTAGTTTTATGATAATTTAATTTGTGCTTGATCCCTGCTTCAGTCCATAAGGAACTGCTGGGGAGGCAGAGGCTGCATGCCGGACAAGACTTTGGGACGTTCCCCCCACTCACCCAGGAACAACATGTGCTGCTAAAACAGAGGTTCCAGCACTGGACAGAGGCTTGGACCTCCTTCCTACCTGCCCTTGTAACATCAAAATAATAATAATAATAATAATAATAATAATAATTATTATTATTATTATTATTATTATTATTATTTCTATGTTCCGCCTTTCCGTCAGATCAAGGCGGGATTACAGCAATGAAATACACACAATACAATCAATAGAATAATAAAAATAAAAACCTAATACATTAACACGTGCACACACTACAATATAAATAAATAAATAGTTCACAGTATCACCTATGCATAACATCAATTTAACTCATGCAAAACAATATCAATGGGCAATCCACAATATAAACATAGTCAATTACAGTTACAATACAATTACAATAAGCATACGTCAATCAGTTACAAATCCTCAAGTCCTCCGCAGGGTGGGAAAGGTGTTCCGGCACTGGTGCTGTTGGTGGTGGTGGTGGTGGGGAGTCCAGCAGGCCGGCATTTTATGGAGCTCTGCTTCCACCGGCACTCCGCCCCTCCCAAATATATAAAACATATTTTGTATTTTATTGATTTTGTTGTGCTTTTGTAAAATTGATTTAATGATTTAACTATTTATTCTAACTGAGCGTTATTATTATGCAATGCTGGGGGATGTAAGGGGATAGTATTATGTTGTTATTTTTTGTATTATGTATTTTTATTTTGTGTTGTAATCGCTCCTTGATCTGTACAGAGAGGTGGGAAATAATAATAATAATAATAATAATAATAATAATTCGGAGAGATGGATAAGAAATGACAACAACAAATTCTATATATGGGTGTAAAAAGCTGGGCAGTGAAGAAAGCTTATAGTAAATGAATTACTACATTTGAAATGGGCTGGAGGACAGTTCTACAGATACCACAGACTGTCAAAAAGAAAAATGCAGTATGTCTTACAGCTAATCAACTCTGAACTCTCCCTAAAAGCTGAAATGACTAAACTCAGACTTGTACATTGGACATATGAAGTGAACACATGACTCATAGAAAAGACAACAATGCTTGGTAAGGTCGAAGGCAGTAGGAAACAAGGAAGACTGTATTACAGGTGGATAGACTCAATCAAAGAAACCACAGCTCTCAGTTTGCAAGATGTGAGCAGGACTGTTGATAAAATGGTGACTTGGAGATGGTCAGTGAAGAAAGTCAGTTGCCATAAACTGAAGTCAGCTTCATGTCAATTAACAAGTGCTATTGTGGCTGAAGGACAATGTGTTGTTTCCTCTGTTGGCAGTTAATGGGTGACAGTTGAGAAGAAATGTAATACTTTCAGTTCTGCTGTGAAGATGATACAATACAGTAGCTCTGATTACCCAGCACTATTATGAAAGTTATTACTATGTGTTTGACAAAGTGTGCAGCAGTCACTTCCTTGAAGTGTGTCATCAAGTAAAGAACTGCATGCAGAAGAAGATGAAAATTACTTTGGAATGTATAATACTTTATTGTTCATTGCAGTAAAAGCTTCCCCTCCTGACAGTGCTACAGCTATTAAAACGTCACAGGGCCAAAATATTTTCCAAAGTGAATTTTATCTGCTCAAAAATATTTCTCTGTGCAATATCCCATATGCCTGCACATCTTTCTATTAAGGACTGTCATTCTCATTTGACATTAGAGGTTAAAACAGACTTGCACAACTTGGCAGTAGGTAAGGGCCAAAATTAAAATAGGCTAAACTTCTTCAGGCTGCAGATTTGTTTTAAATATTAATTAATATTAATTAGAATTAATGTATGTTAATTCCCTCTTCCTCCTCCTCCTTTGCCCAGCTTTCTCTTTAGGAGAAAGCTGAGCGACAGAGGAGCCTTGACTGTACTTCTTCTCCTTCACCTTGACCTCTCCTCAGAAGAAGGCCAAGCAAGAAAGGAGCCTTGAGGGTCAAACATTTGCCCCTCTTCCTCTTCTGCCACCTGGACTTCTCAGGAGAAAGCAGGGCAGCCTTGCAGGGTGAGCATTTGCCCATCCTCCTCCTCCACCACCACCTGTCCTTCTCCTCTGGAGAAAGCCAAGTAGTGGAGGAGCCTTGCGGGGAGAATGTTTGCCTGTCCTCCTCTTCCTCCTCCTCCCTGGGAAAAAGCCAGGCAGTGGAGAAGTCATGAGATCATTTGCCCATCCTCCTTCTCCACCCAGCCTTCTTTTCAGTAGAAAGGTGAGCAGCTGAAGTTCCCTTGCGAGTGTTCCCTTGCCCTCCTCCTCCTCCTCCTCTGGCCAGCCCTCTCAGGAGAAAGCCAGTTGGTGGAGGAGCCTTGCAGGGCAAGCGTTTACTCTTCCTTCTCCTCCTCCACATGACCCTCTGCTTAGGACAAGGCGAAACAGTGAAAGAGACTTGAAGTTGTTCCACATCCGCATGGGCCACCTGAAATCATTTCGTGGGCCACATGTGGCCTTTGGACCCTATGTTGTATAGGCCTGTAGATCTTGGAAGAATTATTTGTTTGGACTACCTTTCCCCCCAATGTAACTTTTTCATGCTTTGTGAAGGGTGTCCCAAGTCAGAGAGTGTAGCTTGCAAGCAGGTTTGTACTGCAACACTTCTCATTTCAGAAATTACACACCATAGATTTTACCCTGCATAAATTTGATGCTGAGGCCCAAGGATAGCAGACTGGAAGAAATTTGATGACTGAGGAATGAAGAGAACAATTCCAGTCTTCTGACTTACTGTTAAGTAACAAGGACTACCAAAATACAGCTATTCTAGGCATTCTTCAAATCTAGTTCTAGTTCTAAGAATCTAGTTTTTAAAAAATCAATGAGACCCAGAGGTCTCCATGCCCACCCATATGGCCAAATTAAACAGGCCATGCTCTGTCAGTTGCCATCCTTTATAATCCATTGGGCTCTCCCTTTGCACCTATTTGTGACACTGACTGCATTTTTTAAAAATTAAGCCATATTAACATTCCGGAACTGATGAGCTTATTAAACTCTCAGCAGTACTGCCTCAACATTAGATACAAAGCCAACACAAACAATCCAAAGAACAACAATCTCCAAGTTACATTTAAGTTTCACTACCTAATAAAATAAGGCAGGCATCTAAGAGGTGTAGCACAAAAATCACAGAGTTCCTATGAAAAAGAGAACAGAAGCTTCTACTGGGTTCAACTGAAAAAGCTGTCTAGGCTGAATGCAGACAATAATCCTGAATAAACCTCTGCCTGCAAAGTCAAACCAGCAGAAAAACTATTCAGACTTTTCAAACATTAGATTTGATTGTATTTCTATGGATAATGTGAAACCATTTAAAATGCAGTTCACAGGTGAACTATCTTTGTTTACTTGGAAAATAAAAAAACTGCTGTCCATAGCCAGTGTTAGAAATATGTACTCATGAGTGAATAGACAATTGAGGATAAACCAAATGAATAAAGTGAAATCTAAGGAATGTAAGTAATGTATTCTCTTCTCCAGTTTCAGATACTGATAGGAAATAGTGATGAAGAAGAGTTGAGATAGTACATTTCAAGTGTTCCAAGCATTTAACACATTTGGATTGGTAAAACTTATTTTGCTTTGGTAACCTCATGTTTGGATTTCTGTAACATGCTCTACATTGGGCTACCCCTTGTGCCTAACCCAGAAACTTCAACTAGTTCAAAATATGGCAGCCAGGCTTGTTAGTGGAACATCTAGGAGAGAGCACATTACACCTGTGCTTAAAGCTCTCCACTGGCTGCTGATTAGCTTCCAGGCATAGTACAAGGTGTTGGTTTTAACCTTTAAAGCCCTACATGGCTTGGGTCCATCTTATCTTAGGGACCACCTCTCCCCGTATGAACCACCACCCCCCCCCCAGACTTCGGTCCTCTGGGAGGAACGTGCTACAGCCTATGAAGACCAGGCTGGTGCAGACCTCCCAGAGGGCCTTCTTGGCTTCTGCTCCCAGGCTATGGAATGGCCTGCAGGATGAGGTCCATCTAATTACATTATTAGACTGCTTCAAAACAGCTCTAAAGATGCATCCCTTCCAGCAGGCCTTCCCAGAAACCCTATAATCTTCTTGGCTCCAAAAATCTTCCAGGCGATTCCCTGGCTCCCCACATTCTGAGGTTGCCCTGTGCTGTGGCCAGCACTATGGGTTTTAATATGTGTGATATGCTGTTTTATTTTTGTTTTTATTTATTTAATAGTAACTTGATTTTAATTCTTGTTAGTTTAATTCTATTTTAAGAGGTGGGTGGCTGGGGATGGGATTCTTGGGACATTTTAACTGTAATTGTTTTTAATCTGTTGTACCCGATTGTTTCGACAGAGGGGCGGGTAAGAAATAAAAATTATTATTATTATTAGGTGTGTGCAGTACAAACACTGTGAGAATGTAGACACTTCTCAGTGTTGATTTTTGTGGAATTTCTCAGACTCTCACCTGCATCTTCTTTCCATCTTTGTTTCAGAACATACTGCAAGATTTTGTGCTTTATTTCCATAGTGAAATATGTTAGAATTTTAATGATTTTTTCTAAAGCATTTATTTGAGAAGTTTATTTAATTATTGTAACTTTCCTCTTTTGACTAAACTAAGGATGTTCTGTGCATGTCTTTCCATTTGTGCACATTTCAGCCATTCCTATTTTAAAATATGTCCACTGTATTGTGTGGATTTATTTCTCAGAAAAACACTGTACACTTCACAAACATATGAATGCTTGAGGCAAGCATTACATATTTTTCTCAGAAGACTCAGGAGGTACGAAAATGCTACTTTTATTAAATGTTTTGAACTAGTTCTGATATTACTTTCCACTCCCATTCCTGAAGTTTTTGTACTGTCATCTCTATAATCTCTCACCATTAGCCAGGCTCACTTGTATTGATGGAAATTGCAGTCCAAAATATATGGAGGACCATATATTTCCCACCCTGTCTTACACCAAAAGTGCTTGAAAGACTAGTACTGGTATCTCCCCTTGACCGACAGCAGCACAATGTCCAGGAAAGCAGCTATATGGCTGATAAGGCCAGCCACACAATAGTAGCTTTTCTAAGGTTATCTACTAAATTTATATCATGCTTGATATAGGATTTGAACTTGGAACTGCTTTCCTAAACCCTTCCAAATATTGCACATACTGTATTTATTTATCTGCATTTTCAGAAATAATTTTAAGAAATATGTTTATTGACTCCCAGTTCTGCAGGAGATGTGGAAACAAAAAAATATAGATTGGGGGAAGTGAATTCAGGGAGATAGAGCAAAACTTTTTTAAAACTCAAGTTTTGTACCTGTCGAAGCTGTCTCTGCAATCACATCCCAGACTGTATGTGACTATTAATGTGGTAACTTCATTTTTCTTTCTCCATCTCTGTATAGAATATCGTGAGAAAGTTCTCATTAGCAGCATGAGATTTAACAACCTCTCTCCTTGTCAGAGCTCACTCACCTCCCTCCTAGAGTTAAATTATTTTTCTTTTGGGAGCTGGCACATTATTAACATTATATCATGGATAATTTTTTTTTATATAAAATAGGATATTGCCTGCAGCATCATTTTATTAAAAGGCTTAACCTTACTCTATTCGGAGACATTAATAAAATACTTCCCTGTAATTACCAGAAATATTAATAAAAAATTCTGGAATACCATTGAGCCTTAAAACTGCTGCTGTAGCAAACAGGTTCCATAGATTTACAGTACAATCTCATATATGCTTATACAGATATAAATCCAGTTTAGTTCAACAGGATTTACTCCAAAGGAAGAGAGTCCAAGAATGGAGCCTAATAGTAATGGAAAGTCCTGTATTTTACTCTGCAAGTTATTGAAAGCAAAAATAGATATTTTTCCTTGCACAAAAATGAAGCTTTGTTTTTTTTTAAAAAAATGAACTTTTACCCATTCCAAAGAATATACAATTGTAGCCTAATTTTTTTAAAAAAATAAATAAAAGCAAAAGGACTCTTGTGATAGTCAATGTCTCACCAAGCATTTCACAGTCCAGTTGCTCTTACAGATGGTCCAGTGCCAAGAACTCATGAATGTTAGCCAGATGTCTTCAACAAATGGTTTTAATGACAAACTTTCATATGACTATCACTGGACAAATTCCAATTAGGCATGCCTTACATTGCTCCCATGATGTAAGGTAAATAGCATTAAACCACATTTTACATATCCATTTTACATTATTCATTGCTTTAACCACTACATTACAGTTTTGTAAGTTTATTTACTTTTTTAAAAAAACTAGGATTAATAAGAAAGTTGCATAAAATATGGAAAAATCTAACAAAAGGTTTCTAAATATGTCTTAAAACGTATTTTAAAAATTACTCTTGGAAGCAACTCAATTACTTTGATTGTTACACTGGTAAAGTAGGTTTGTTCCCACTTGTTACATTACATCTTTATTACCAAATGTAACATGCTAGTAGTAACTTGTAAACTGTTAACTTCCTAGTTCTGCAATCAGTAACAAAGAAAATGTTATCTTCTAAGCAACCAGTACTGAGGTTTAGTTATTACAGGCATGGCTTAGACAAATGGAATTCATGTAAAAATTAAAATAAATATGGTACTTTTTAAGACTTATTTCAATACTGTATTATGGTGTTCTATAGAGGTTAGATGTTATCAATATAGAGTGGGCCCTTAGTTTGGTTTCACTAGGGTTTAGTTCCAAGCCTTCCAGTGGATACCAAAATCTGTTGATACCCAAATCCCATTATAGACAGTGGTATAGAAAAACGGTGTTCCTAATCAAAAATTGCAAAATCAAGGTTTGCTTTTTGGAATTAAAAATAATTGGAAGTGGGCAACTGCTAGGAGCTGGGAGACCTGGAAGGAATGCAATTGTTTGCTCTAAAACTATTTGGACCAGTTTTTCCCTATCATCCCCTCTTGGAATTACATATTTCAAAAACATCTCAAGGAGGACTACATTTCTCTAGCTCTAAGAAAATAGCTATTCTTTTATTCTGCTTCACATTCCTGTTAAAAGCTAATTGCCCCTAGTATCTGTACCCCAGAGTCCATCTGCTATGTAGTCTGAAGCTCCCCAACATCTGCCAGTGAAGAGGACTTGGCAGAGAGAGTGTTTGTTTGCCCCACCTCCACCTGGGCTACTCCCATGCCTTGGCTCCTGGACTTAAGGAGGAGTTTGTCTCCCCCCCCCCATACTTTTTTCTTTTCTTTTTATATTGTGTATAGTTCACATTGTTTTAGGGTTGGGATGGGGGTTGAGAATAGAGATTTTCTTTTTACTTGTTTTGATATGTTAATTGTTATGTATTTTGCTTTGTTAATTTTATTTTTTGTTATAATTACTATGTATTTTTGTTGTTGCTATAACTGTTTTGTATTTTTGCTTTGTTAATTGTTATTCTCTTTTGTACCTTGCCCCGATTGCTCATTCAGAGGGGTGGTCTAGAAATAAAACGTATTATTATTTATTATTATGAAGTGGCTATTTTAAGCAAGGGAGTGTGAGGAGTAATCAAGTGAATGTGATGGTCAAGAGCACCTGTTATCAGCTCTGGCTAATATGCCAACTGCACCCTTTCCTGGAACTGAGCAACCTCAAAGCTGTAGTACCTGCACTGGTAACTTCATGACTTGACTTTTGTAACACGCTCTACATGGGGCTACATTTGTGCTTGGTCTGGAAACTTCAACTGGTACAGAATATGGCAGCCAGGTTGATTACAATGGCTGCCCATTAGTTTCGGGGCACAGTACAAGGTGTTGGTTATCACCTTTAAAGCCCTACATGGCTTAGGCCCAACCTATCTAAGGAATTGCCTGCTTCCATATAATCCGTCCCATACACTCATATTCTTTGGGAGGAATCTATTGCAACCTGTGAGGACCAGATTGGTTGCAACCTCCCAGAGAACCTTTTCTGCTGTTGCTCCCACCTTATGCAATGACCTGCTGGATGAGATACGTCAAATATCCAACTTAGCTTCAAGAAAGCTGTCAAGACAGATATCTTCTGCCAGGCATTCCTAGAACAGTCTCCGGCCATGTAAAGATCGCCCATATTTTTTGATATTGGTGTAATACTGGTTGTGACGACTCTGCCCACTGCTAAAGTTGATTAGATGATTGTGATATAGGAATTTTAATTAATGTTTGGAATTTTAATCTTATAACTGTTTAATTCTTTTTTAATGGGGGGATATTGTATATATTTGTTTATTTTATCTGTTGTATGCCGCTTTGATTGTTTTTACAAAAAGTGGGATAGAGATAAAAGGAGTAGAAAATCCCCAAGATGATCCCCACTACAATTGCTGCACCTTCCTCCCATCCCACGTCCACTTCCATCTCCTCTCTGCCTGTCATGATTTTCCTGCCACTGCTACTGCCATGCCTTCTCTTCCTTCATGCTATTTTGGGAAAACGTGGAGCTGCCAGAATGGATAGCATTCAGGGGTCTTTACCTTTTGTCCATTATGTAATCAGTAACAGACAAAAAGTGATCAACAATGGGCAAAAAACCTTAACCTTTCTTTTTTGCTGATGAAATAATTAAACAAATAAAAGACTCATTCTTTCTCCATAAAAATAAGTTGTTTGAATTCCATCCTGGATATTTTTGTTCTTTCATGCAGAATTCTTTCCTCATGTGCTCAGTGCAATCCATGCCCAGATGGAAGGAAAGGTGTCATTAGTTTGTTTGTCAACACAGACATCACAAGGAGAAATGCAATTTGTTCACTTACTGAACTGTGCTAGCAGACTGCTTTTAGACTAAATCAGTGGATGAGATTCTTTGGTATTTGACTGTTGTATGGAAAAAGGGGGCAAACCCAATTTCCATTTTGATAAGGGATCAGAGATAGTTGTTCATGTAAATCATTGGAGGGAGTCTTTCATTTCTGCTGGGCAGTTGAAAAACAAGTTGGGAAACAGTATGGTCTGGTAAATTTTGGGAAGTAGGAGGGTAATAATAATAAAAAATAAAATTTCATTTATATTTCCTGCCTCTCCCTATGGATTGAGGCGGGATTACAGCATACTAGATAATACATACAATGTGTTTAGTAAAAAATCTTAATACAACAGTTAAAATTAGAACTAGTTAAAATCATTTAAAACCATCTATGGCATGTCTAAGGAGTCAGTTACTTAATTTTACATGAATGATTGTGGATGTTCCAACAATGCCGGGGAATCTCATTAAGATGTTATACAAGATCTGGTGGATATGCCTGCCGGAAGAGATCCGTCTTCAGCGCCTTCTTAAATGCTTCTATAGTGTTTATCAGGCAGATCTCTTCCGGCAGGTCATTCCAGAGTTTCAGGGCCACTACTGAGAATGCAGTACAAGAGGTTGATGTCAATCTTGTACAAGTATGATCTAGTAATTTTTTATCTAATGTTCTGAGGGTGCGGGGCAGATTATGTAGGGAGAGGCGTTCCCTCAAGTAACCTGGGCCCAAGCCATGTAGGGCTTTAAAGGTAACGACCAACACTTTATGTAGACAGGTATTGATGCAGGTAGCACCATAAAAGAGTGTAGCTACTGACTGATCTGCACTTATTTGCCCTCACTGTTTCTGTCTCTACCACCACCTCTCAACAAATGTCAGCAGTGATTTCAGGGGCTACCAGCCAGGATGACTAGATGCTACCTCTCAGCTGCAAAGCCAGTATGCCTTTCAGTACTTTTATTGGGGAGAAACAATGGCATTGGATTTGCCCATAGTGTCAAACCATTTGAAAAACACACCATTGCACAAGTAGTTAACTGTTTTCTCTTTCAAACAGGTCAATATGAAATGCTTCCCTGTTCAAACACAAGACTAGCAACAGCTACAACTCATGCATTGCCACCAGACACAGATGCATAGTGTAGACCTCCATCCAGAGGTTGCCTTTTTGTAGAACAATCTGTTTCAACTTGCTCAGCTTACAATCAGAGGCACCTATGGCAGGGCTGGCTTGGGAAAAGGCATGTTGAAAAGGCACAGGCAATTTCCCAAGCCACACTCTGATAAGTGTCCTGATTTTCAGGGTTAGTGAAAGTCAGGCCCAGAAGAAACAGGTCACCTTAGAAAGAACCAGTCACTAGCTGGAGGCATGCATTGGGGCATCCAAGTAGCAACATGTTTAGATGTTCTTCTGCTCCAGAACATCATAGGATTTTGGCTTGTGTCTACTGCGTGTTGCCTTTATGTGGGCAATCAGACCCCCTGGAACATTAAGAATAAATAAATATATTTTTACCATTAATTAAATCATCGGCTCCCAAACTGAATAGTAAAAGCTAAGGGGAAGGAGGTGCCTTTGTTGGCCTCTGTGAAAGGAGACCAGATGATTTTATGATTGGGCTGATTGGCCAAGTGGTGCTGTGTGATGTGGTTGGTCACAGAGGCTATTTGAGCCTTCATCCCTTTGTGTGACATCTTCAGTAGATTTCAACAACTCACCCACCTGTCTACAGTCCAATGTGAGCTTTGCTGGTCATCTAAGTGCCATGTAGGAATTTCACCCCCAATTACCAAGAGTTTTTCATCTGCCCCATACTGTATATAATGGGACTTGGACAATTGGCTTGATGTGTCGATAAGCAGGTCTCCTTTGGCAGGTAGCAGGTAGAAAAGATATTAGATCAGTGTATGCCTTGGTACCCATTGTGGTGGAAGGCTGGCCTCTGGAACCGAGCACAGGACCAGGGTGTGTGAGAATCAGTCTGCGCTTGGAGCTGATCTGGGCTGCCTCATTGGCCAGCGTGAGAAAAAGTATGTTATACCATAAGGACCTCTGATTTGGATCCGGCAGGACTCTTATATTACACCAACAGTTGTCACTGTAAATGTTGGGGAAGCAAAAAAACACAGCACAACACAACACAGCATGGAACTATAAACACCTCTCTCTACTCCCCCTCCCCCACATTTATAGAGTGGCTTGTGAAAACATAGCTATACTTCTTCATTTTGAACAGTAAAGAAAAAATAAAATTACTGTAATAATCAGCAACCAAGAAAGAGAGACAGAAAAGATTTGCATCATATGGCTAAAATGGCAGTAAAAGTATTCCCTTTAGAGAGGGTGAGGGTTTAATTCTTAATGTACAAGATGTGAGTTTGTACGTATTCTGCCAAAAATTCCTAAGTGCTTGTTCTTTTATCCCATGATTCATTGAATTATAAATTATGGCTCCCTCACAGGTGTCACAGTTAAATAAAAAATAATGGAAATGTTTGCAAGGCCTCTTTGAGTGAAACGATCTATTACAAATCGACAGAGATGAGATAGAACAGAATGGCAAACATCTGTGCTGCTCGAGTGTTGCTGGATATGGAGCCTGCTTAATTACTCTGCGCAGGTTTTCTCCTTGCCATCAGCATTTGCAGACTGGGAAAGCACCAGCAGCCCCTCCCCCCCATCAAAAAAAAAAATCACTCAGCAGAATCCCAGCTGGAATTCCTAATACCCCCCTGGCCTTTGAGAACCAGTTTCTGCTAGCCAACAATTTAGCAATAGAGTTATGGTGTCCTTTTCTTATGTGCAAGCACAAAGGGTATTATCAGATGTGAGACAAAGAGCCATAAAGCAGCATATATTTCTTTGCTGCAGGACAGTCTTAAACAGTGAAAGAAATGGATCTAAAGATGCTTTTAAAATCCCAATATTCATTCAGGTAAACAAATTCACTAAAGCAATTATTTAAATAAAAATAAAAAAATTAAAAAAAAAAATAAAAAAATTCCTAAGCTACTAGCTTGTTTCTTTAAAATCCAAGCATTTAGCCAATAACAATTCTTCTGTTTATAAAAGTTCTCTGCTGTTATTATCCACTGCATAGCAGTGCAAAAAGGGAAGAATACATCTTCCTTGCTGGATCAGATCAAAGAGCCATATAGTTCTGGAAAGTGAACATGCACCAGAATTTATCACAGGAGACAATGACCTCCACCCTCCTCTAAATAGGAATAGAAATAATAAAATTATTCATTTTATAGGGAAAAAAGGTTTCCTGACATCCAGGAAGACTAAAAGACCAGGGAGAATCTTTTTGAAATTTTCACACAGTATTTTAACATCCCAAAATGTTGTAGAAGACTTTTTCTACATAGAAAATATACTGCTGTTGTATAAAAATCCTGTTTTTGTGTGTAGAAATTGGATTTCCTGCACAAAGAAACCTGTTTTTTCTTCACAGAAAACGGCTTTTCTGCAAACAAAAGATGTTTTTTTCTATGCAGAACAATTCCTCTGTAACTCTCCAGGATATTTAGATATGGGGAGAATATTGCAGAGATATGTAAAGTTTCTGTAGAATCAGTAAGAAAACATCCATAATCATTTCTTATCATATGTTCAGATGAAACTGGTGATGATTTACATCTGTATCTCTAAGACTATCTGAAAAGTATGTGAAATAATAGACAATGCTGTTGAAAGAAGGAGGGCCTCTGTACATTGCAGCAGCATTAGGGTTCAGGAGTGTGTATTATTTACATGCTCCCAAACCCTAACATCATGGTGCTGGCACCATTATGTAATGCCATTTACACAGCATATGTAATAGCACTTCCGCAACTGCACAGCTTCTGGACAGAGCTGCACAGTTGCGCTGGGGGAAAGGCGCATAATGGCACCTTTTTTCCTTGTTGTGCCGCAACTGCACCACAAAAAAGGAGCACGGTTTACCTGCTCCTTTTTTGTGGTGCAACTGCACAGCAGCATCTAGCTGCTGCAGCGCAGTTGCACCACAAAAAAGGGGGTGGTCTGTACCGCCCCTAAGAGTCTAAATTTACCTAACTGTAGCAGAGGTAGACCCTGATCATACAGAAGATGTCACATATGCTCATAGTGACATAAAGCAGATCATTTTCTTAACTATTATTTTTGTTTTGTTTTCAGCTTCTGAAGTTGTCATATCTTAAAACCTTCATACATAAGGCCATGGAATAATTTGTGAAATTAAATGATTTGTTAAAAATGCAGGAAGAAAACTTCCACACATCAGTGCTACTGACAAGACTGAATATGTATTGGTTTTTTTTTTTTTTTTGCCTTTAATCCATCTTCAAGTCTCATGCAGATAGTTCACACTTTATAGAAAAGCTATTGTACATGCTTCAACTGCAACATGCACCTGTTAGGTGGAACGTATGAAGAGATTTATGTTCAACTTGCCATAACTTACAAAGGAATGAGAGTGGAAAGGGAATACTCTTCTGCTAAGAAACCTGATCTGTTTCAGATCAGATTCCAGTAATGAATGAAGTTTTAGTCAATTTAATGGTCTATTACTTTTGAATTTCTCATGTTCATACAGGGTTCATCTTACAGTTGACTGATGGAATTATATACGTATAATATGTCATATTTGTCATTTTTCTTTTTGTTAACTTGGTTAGCAAATTCAGTGGGAACTAGTTCCAGGAACACAAAATTTCATTTTATCAACCCAATGAGATGTGTAATGTGTAATAAGATCAAACATAATTGCATTAAAGCTGTTAGCACACTTCAAAAAATAGACACTGGGGTGGAACAGACTGGCAAAATAAAGCCCTTTCTAATTGCTTCGAAGGTGAGGTGTTTAGATGATGAATGCCTCCAAAGTGGGTGGAAACCAGACCAAAGTTGTGCTCTGCGGCTAAAAGCCAGAGCAAACAGAACCCAGGAAATTTCCACTTAACACAAAAGATGCACATCTTTTCACCTGCATATAAATGCTCTCACATGAGTGGTGTGGCAAAGCAAATAAATGAAAGTGACAACTCCAATGGATGTAATTATAATTACAATATACTCAAACCAAACAGTCCAACAGGGAGGCACGGTGAAGGGGGTATGTATGGGGCGCCTCCATGATTGTACTTTGTCAATATATCACTTGCGCATGCGACTATGTGACCAAACAAATAATAATAATAATAATAATAATAATTTTTATTTATAGTCCGCCCCTATGAACAAACAATTGGGGCAGGTTACAACAGAGTTAAAATAGCATAAAATTAGAATAATAGAATCATAGAATTGGAAGAGACCACAAGGGCCATCCAGTCCAACCCCCTGCCATGCAGGAACTCTTCATCAAAGCATCCCCGACAGATGGCCATCCAGCCTCTGCTTAAAGACCTCCCAAGGACGGAGACTCCACTACATTCCGAGGGAGTGTGTTCCACTGTCGAATAGCCCTTACTGTCAGGAAGTTCCTCCTAATGTTGAGATGGAATCTCTTTTCCTGCAGTTTGCATCCATTGTTCCGTGTTCTAGTCTCTGCAGCAGCAGAAAACAAGCTTGCTCCCTCCTCAATGTGACATCCCTTCAAGTATTTAAACAGGGCGATCAAATAATAATAATAATAATAGTAATAATAATAATCTTTATTTCTAGCCCGCTCCTCTGTGAGTACAATCGGAGCGGGGTACAACAAGATTAAAACATACAAATTAAAACACTTCATTGACCCATTCCCAGCCACCCACCCCTTAAAAATAAATTAAATTAGCAATAATTTAAAATCAACAACATTAAAAACATATCACCTCTTAACCTTCTCTTCTCCAGGCTAAACATCCCCAGTTCCCTAAAGCGGTCATAGGGCATGGTTTCCAGACCCTTCACCATTTTAGTCACCCTCCTTTGGACATGCTCCAGTTTCTCCACATCCTTTTTGAATTGTGGTGGCCAGAACTGAACACAGTATTCCAGGTGGGGCCTGACCAAAGCAGAATAGAGTGGCACTATTACTTCCCTTGATCTAGACACTATACTTCTATTGATGCAGCCTAGAATAGCATTGGCCTCTTTAGCTGCTGCATCGCACTGATGACTCATGTTCAACTTATGGTCTACTTGAATTCCTAGATCCCTTTCACACATAGTTTCATTCAGCCAGATGTCCCCCATCCTATATCTGTGCATTTCATTTTTGCGCCCTAAGTGCAGTACCTTACATTTCTCCGCATTGAATTTCATTTTGCTAGCGTTGGCCCAGTTTTCTAATCCCATCCCAACTCCCACCCCAAATTACATAGCAAATTAACAGTTACAGTAAAAAATAACAGTTCAAATGTATATCAAATACAATACAAAATACATACAAATGGCATAACAAATCAAACTGCAAATTAATTCCTTCACCACCACCCCATCCAAATCCTGAAATAAAACAATAATTAAGTAATTTACTGTCTCTTCTGCTTGCAGGTTTTATAGCAGAGCAAAAGGGTGGGGCTGGTGGTAAGTGCTGGTCTCAGGAGCCTTCTTGCCTCAACTTCTCTTGCCTCCTCAGTCTCTTCTGCTTGCAGGTTCTATAGCAAAGCAGAGGGTGGGGCTGGTGGTAAGTGCTGGTCTCAGGAGCCTTCTGGCCTCAGCCATGCAATGGGATGGCATTTGGGAGGTACTGGCAGTGTGTTCATGTGACAGTGTGAATGTATGGTGGGGAGATAACAACAACAACAAAAAATCCCAACAATGCAGCTTGATGCCATGTGGTCAGGCCATGTGCATTTGGCCCACCTTGGGAGCTAGCTGTAGTGGGATTTTGACTCACCATAGGAAACATCAGGATTGAGACTTTTTTTCCTGCCCATCTGCTCTGGCCCACTGATTTATTTTTTTTAAAAAAAACACAGCCCAAAAGCCCAAGTGTAACATTTTGTCATCTGAAATGGTGATATGTAGAGTATAGACATTTCAAAAGTCAGACAAGCACAGATGTATTTCCAACTGAAACAAACTAATAAAAGGAAGGAAGAAGAAAACAAACACTGAAAGATAATGAACTTTTTCAACATTTTAATGGGAGATAAATCTAGTAAAATATTGATCACTGAATCTAATCAGATCTTCTTGAAAGGAACTTTTGGTGGTCTGTTGTCCATTAATATGCATTCAACCTAATCTTTAAAAAAAAATCAAATTCAGGAACTATGGTCTGAAAGACATGGGCTTCAGCCACTTTGGTATAATGTTCAGACAGCACATGGCCCCCAGATTGGCCAGAAGCTGCCCCAGGGCCATCTAAAGCAGCTTCAGAACACTGGAAAAAGGAGCGCAGAAAAAGTTCTCCTTGCCAGCGGTCCTTTTGGGACTGTGATGGCAGCCTGCTTTCAGAGAGGGCCATCCAGTTGCTGCGGTCCTGTGCCAATCGGGGGCCAACTGGGTCTGGAGCGGACAGAGGCCATTCCAAGCCACCAATCTGCTTCACCCCTTTGATAACTATGCATAATTCTCATTAAAAAGGGCATTGACATTCAGTTTTAACAGAATGATCAATCTGCAGGAACAGTCCTTTGTGAGCACAGTCTGTTATATATGCTGAAGTGAACCAGAATAATTGTGTGGGCTGGACTTAAGCATGTGCACCCAAGATAACACAGAATCTGCATCAGAGTAAATGAAATCTCTACTTCTGAAAAGATAACTTAATTATAATATAAAGATGGGGTGGGGTGGGGGAGTCAAGTGAAAAAAGGCATATGCACAGTAAGACTTAAACATGCTAAATTATGGATGGCCTTGGCTCCAGGCAACTATTCTTGTATATAATATCTGAATTTTGCCTTTTCACTTTTCTTTAATAATAATATACAACAAATAAACTGTAGTGTAGAGGTCAAGCCAGAACATATCAAGAGGAGGATATGGCAAGAGGCCTAGAAACCAAGTCCTATGAGGAAATCTTGAAGGAGATGGGTAGTTTTGTTTTGGAAAAAAGTCTGAAGAGACACTGTAATAGACTGCTCTCTAAAAGGTGGGCACCAAGAGAAGAAAGTCTGTTTTCTTTTGTGTCAGAAGAGAGAACCCAAACCAAATTTCAAGAAAGGTTTGGGTAGAACTTTAGGAAGAATTTTCTAACAGGCTTAACTATTTGACATTGGAACAAGCTGACAAAGAAAGTGTATTTTTCTTTGGGAGTTTCAAACTGGGAGCAGCCACCAAGATGGCCACTATGGGCCCTCTCCCATGTCCTTTCCTTGGAGAGTGCCAGGGTGGTGAAAAGGGCTTCTCCTGAAAATCTTAAAATTTAGGCAGGATGCTGGGGGAAAATATGGTCCTTCTATTAGTCTGGGTCCAGGTTTTATATGGCCTTTATAGGTCACAGCCAGCACTTTGAACTGTGCTGATGCAAATGTAGTAAATATATAAATAAATCACAAAAGATTCCTGTGAGAAGATTTCTTTTTGAATAACAGACAAAATGAATTCCTGAACAGCCATGATTTTATACTTGTCACTGTCTTGCACCACTTAAAATAAAAGAAGTAATTGAATTTCTTCTGAGTGGCAAAATGTGTATGTATAGGGGTGAACATGAGATAATAAATGATCTCTGTTTTATTAAATTCTCAGTAGATGCATCACAGCCTCAGGAGTGCCATCAGTGGGAGATGGGGTAAGCAGTGGTATGCAAGGACTATATGTTTTCTGTTAACTTATTTTCCTTTTTGCTACAGACAGCTATGCATATATCAAAATTATACACAAATTCACAAAATGCCACAAGCATGCCTTGTCCTTCTTCCTGGCATTATAACTAGGCTGCAATAAAACATCCCCAAAACATGGTATGGAAAGGAATCCCAAGACCACTGGCAACACTTGTAGACTTCATGGTCCGTTTTACATTGGCAAAAAGAGGTGTGTTGAAGGCTGCTTGAAAACCCAGCCTTTAGATGAGAAAAAGGGAAAGTGTGCCATGAAAACACTATTTTGGAGTTTTAAGGGAGAAGAAGTGCTTTAAAAAGGAGCTGGCCCATTTTACATTGGCAAAAAGAGGTGTGTTGAAGGCTGCATGAAAGCCCAGCCTTTAGATGAGAAAAATGGAAAGTGTGCCATGAAAACACTATTTTGGAGTTTTAAGGGAGAAGAAGTGCCTTTAAAAAGTAGTTTGATTTCCCCACTACTTTTTTAAAAAGGGTGCAGCATTGCTGGCCCGTTTTACACGGGCAAAAAAGGCGCTTTTAGGGCTAAAAAGCCCGCATTTAGGGTTAGGGAGGGCGTAGCCTTTACACCCTCCCTAAGCCTAAAACGCATGGACGCCGCCATTTAAAGATGGCGGCGTCTACACGGTGGCGCCGTACAAGCGTCATCACGTGCGCAGCGTTTTGACGCGCTGCCCACGTTTTGACGCTCTGGCGGCGCGGGAGGGCGCCAATCGCGCCCTTCCCGCGCCGCAAAAAAAGAGCTCGATCCCGGAGCTCTTTTTTGCGGCGGGTCGTTGCGGCGGGATGAGGCCTCTGGGGCTGCCCGTGTGGCAGCCTAGGCCTCATCTCGCCGCTAGAAGGGGCGAGTTTGGACCGCCCCTTTTAGCCAATGTAAAAAGCACCCCATTGCATCTAAAGGCTAAGGTGTAGTTGAACGGTTAAATGGGGCTCTGTATCTTTAAAGCGCCCATTTAAAGGCAGCGATACAAGTGCGGAGGGAGGGAAGGTGCCAAGACAAGAAGAGACCTTCAGAGCCCGGCCAGAGTGCGCCTGCACCTTCCTTCACCTCCTCCCTTTGGTTGAGAGAGTGTGACTTACAGGGAGGAAGGGCAGCAGAGGTGCTCCAGGTCCCTCTCCTCCTCCTCCTGTTTCCAGCTTGCCCTGGCCCAGCATCAGGAGGACCTGGAGCACCACCGCTGCCCTTCCTCCCTGTAAGTCACACTCTCTCAGCCAAAGGGAGGAGGAAGGAAGCGGGGAGGGAGGGAAGGAGCCAGGAAGAGACCCCCAGAGCCTGGCCAGAGCACGCCTGGCCCTCCTGCTTCCTCTTCAAAAAGAAGGCTGGAAAAGTAGGACGTGTCCTGGCAAAGGAGGACGTGCCTGGTCAACTTGGAAAAGGGGGGCCTCTGCTCAAGAATGGAGGACATATGGGAATCCCTCCTGGACAGAGGGCTGAAACCTCAAGACAACTCAATATAATGCTCTGACAGAACACAGACTACAACTCCCATGAGCCTTTGCTACCATTTCCCAAGATGCCTTAATTTGCAACAGAAAGCCGACCAGTATGTTCACATGTGATGAATTCTTTCGTATTGACTCTGCATTTTCTTTTTGTGTAGATGCTCTCTTGTTTTGTGTGTGATGAGCTTGTGCGTAATCATGTGCATTTCCGAACTGACCTCACTTTCTCCCTCTTTCGGAATGGTCCTGTACTCCCCCATGTGATAAGCTCCGACTGTATGGTGTACCTGCGCAATTGCGCAATTCGCAGCCAGCAAGGGAAAAAAATGTTTAAAGCGCGGCTAAAAGCCACGTTCCTTGCCGCCCATGTAGCTGCTCCACCTGTGTTTGTAGCGTTTTGACAGCTTCCCATGTAGTTGCTGAGCCACAGAAAAAACCTCAGTCTAGCTGCCCTGTACTTTTTAAATGCACACCTGGGGCTTGCTGTCTAGCTGCTAAGCATTAAGGAAAGTGCAACTTCATGTCACACTTTCTTGCCAATGTAAAAAGCCCCGATATATTGCTTTTTAAGCCCCAAAGAACAATTTATGGGCCTGAAATAATGCAGTGACCTGGTATTTGGAAGGTATTTCCATTATACAGGACCTGGAATACTTTGCTACGTCAAAAATATGACTCTCCGAAGAACTGAAATTGAGACATAGCAGACCATTTCACAAGGGAAAAGGGATAGGGATCAGGGAAAAAACTACAGACAAACAGCTTAAGATCCAAACAGACATGCTCTTGTAAAATGACTTAAGCCACTCAGGACAAATCTGTCAATAGAACCCTATATACACTCACATGAAGCCATCTGTTACGTATTTGGGGCATGTATGCTTCCAGCTGTACCAAAGAATAAGACTATATAAGCATCCCATTGCATGTATGATATAGCAACATCTAATTTCTCCAAAGAGAGCTACATATCTGTACCCATGTCAGACTGCAGACACTAATGTATAGTTTATAGTTGACTACTGGAGCTGTGTATCAGCCAAAATAAATCTCCCCTTCAGAATCTGTGTAGCAATTCCAAGAAAAGGATTCTTTATGATGGAACCTACCAGCATAGCTGAGCTCACAGATCAAATGGAGATGGGTGAGATTTTTTGTTTGGTCCACTTTTTCACATGAACTAATACATTAATCATCAGATTGAAATACAAATATCCATTCAATTCCCTGAATGCTGCAGTCAAGTTATTGTAAAAATGCTTTCATTGAGGGATGTTGTTTGAGAAAGTGATTATATTAGGGAAATCTATACTCAAACACGTGTATATTAAGAAAGATGTCTACAAAAGATGACAAAAGATGTCATGGTAACCTTGGCTGATAGTCTGGGATTCTAGGAGCTGAAGTCCAAAATACCTGGAAAGTCAGAGTCTGGGAATCACTACGCTAGAGATATCCTGGGAAAACAAAGAGTTTATAATTCATGAGCAGTTGGCTTTGCAGGAGCCGCCAGCCAATTGGGTGCCAAAATGTTTAAATGTTGAAGAATTGAGTGGATATTTCCAAGTTAATTTTGCAGCATTTTGAGTGATCTATTGATAATTTTTTGAACAACTCATCACTGTTGATGAAACATGATTTCATAACTATGATCCAGAGACCAAACAGGCACAGTAGCAGCACACAGGTTTAACATAGGCAAAGAAAATTAAGAGTCAAAGGTTAGCAAGAAAGGTTATGGCCACAGGTTTTTTTTGGGGGGGGGGATAGGGAGGGTATGTTAATGACTAACTTCAGAAGGGTCACCCAGTTAATGCAGAATAATACTCTAAATTGCTATGCTGATCAAAGGAGATATTGAAAGGGAAATGGTGTGGGAAGCTCTGGAAAGGTTTTCTCTTTTTTCAGGACAGTTCACTTATAGGGCTGGCAGGGCAATAGATGTTTTGAAGAATTTGGGTTATGAGCAAATCATTCATCCTACTAGGCAGAGTATTTTCAGCTTCCAAACCTTTAAAAGAGTTGGAAACAAAGGACATTTTTGAATGATTTAGAGGTAATAGTGGCCGCAGGGCAGTATTTCAGTGACCAGACATCAGAATTTGTGGGAGGAGGGTGAAAAAAACTTGAGAAACAATGTGCCAAATGTGTCAAACTTTGGGATGAATAGCATGTAATGGAATAGGATGTAAGTTTCCTGGCTCTAGGTCATACCCTTCTTGGTTGAGTCAAGAACTTTTGAGCATTCCTGATACTCTTTATCGCCCAAGCAGCCTTCTGCAATGACATGAGATCTGGAGACCATCCTTTCAATTGTTCATTCTTTCAACATTTCACATCCACCACTTTTAGGGATATCCTTGTCTTCCTCATTGTGCTGTGCTAAAATTACTTATGTTTTCTATTTCAGATGTGCAAACCTATCATAAACTACATAAGATGTATTGCTCTTTCCCACAGGAACACAGCCAGGCAGAAAAATGACTATCTAGTCCCAAGAATGCTCAAAAATGCTGCCAAAGATTTCACTGCCTCTCACCCCTAAGAGAAGGACATTTATATTTATAGTCATTCATTCATTCATTCATTCATTCATAATTTTTGTACCAGTTTTTATCCACAAAGCCAATCAACGTGGTTTGCAGTAATAAAAGCTGTTTTGTGATGGAAGCTATTGCTCTTAAAAAAAAAAAAAAAAAAAAGCTCTCAGTCTTCACAATACCTAATGTTGCTGTTGATGTCAAATTCATTACATCATATGGCTTCTGGCTCTGCTCCTTCCCTCTGGAAGGACTGGTGACAGATAAAGCAGATCAATGGAAGGTGGGGGACAGATGTTCTTCAAAGTCATCATTTCAGTCCACCAAATGTTTCCCTCTGCAGTTCATATCAGCTCCCATCCCTTGCAATGGACAGATTATTCTTCCTGGCTGAAATAGGCCACCAAGTTTAAGCCAGAGGCTTTCAGTTGCTCTGGTAGTGAGCCTTCATTGCTGAACTGTATTATTCAACCAGCCACTCAGCCCAACTGACAGAGTACAGCAAAGGAGAAAGATGAGTCTTGGCCATCTTAGGACCTTATCAGACATTGGAAATTGGAAGTATAATCTAATGGCAATTCGAACGCAATCATGGGGTTTCATCTTATTGAGTATTAGAGTATCTCCTGCAATTTCAGGCAAAAGGGAAGTCATTCCGAGCACAATCATCGGTTTTACCTTATTGCGAATTAAAGCATCTCATGCAATTTTGGGCAATGGGGGGGGGGTCATTTTTGGGCAATGGGAAGTCACTCTGAATGCATTACGAATGCAATAGGAATTCACATGAATTCGCTAAACTAGAGAATTCATGTGAATTTGAATTGGCTCCAATTGGCTCCATTCCTCCCGTCTGATAAGGTCCTTAAATATGGTCTCAGAATCACAGTACCTCATCTGCACTAGATGAGGTACTGCAGAGATCCCACCTGATTTTTCCCTTGGAAGGAGTCTTTTTAAAGGAAGAGGTCCATGCATGGTTGCCTTAGGGGATCCCTCTTGCAGACACTCTCAAGGTAAGGCATTTGTCATAGTGGAAGATAGGAGTGTCCATCATGGTGCTCCACAAAGGCAGCAGGAGCTCTCCCTACTGATGTGTGAATGCAGTTCACCACCCTTCCCACTTTGTCACCTGAAACTTGAGTTTTCAACTTTAGTATCTAGTTAACAAGACAAGTCAGCATGGCGCAGTAGTTTGAGTGTTGGACTAGGATTCCATAAGACAAGAGTTTGAATATTTGCTTGTCTATGGAAACTTACTTGCAATCCCCCTCTGAATAAATCTTCCTAACAAAACCCTGTGATAGGTTTACCTTAGGATAACCATAAATCAGAAATGGCATGAAGGCACCAAACCACCCCCACCATTACCACCACCACCACCCCATCTTGCTAATCCAAGTCCCGGATACTAATTATTGCTCAGAGAGATCTAAAGAAGATCTTCAATGGGATATTGTTAAGGGTTTGTGTATTGATGGGTAATCTCAGTGATAATCCCAAAATTGACAGAAAAGAAGCTATTGAGTCCTTAAACATCCTGACCCAAACAACTAATAGCACATATTAGGCTGTTTGAATATAGCTTCTACATCCTCTCGCCTAAAGTATTCTTCAGCTCTCACTTTCACATATCTTGGAATCCAATGCAAATTGCAACATTCTAACAAGCTTTCAAGCTATCTTACATTCAATGTTTTGAGAAAAGTAAAAACTATAGTTTGCTATTTCAGATGTAACAGCCAACTATGGCTTGGTCAAAATGAGAAATTATCAAGTGTAATGGACTCACTAAGGAGAGGAGAGTACAGGGCTTACATCCCCTAACATAAAACCAAAGTTTGGCCATATATGTGTGAAATAACTCAATGTCAGATGATGAAAAAGATAAAGATCTTCTCCGGTGCAGCTTTATTTATTTCACAACTGAATGTGAAACTATGAACAAGCATATAAATTCCAAGCTAAGGAGAAAATATCCCCAAAACATTTCTAAATAGACTATGATAAATAAATCAATAGCAGCAATTATGATGCATGCAGGGGAACAACCAAGTAAATCAGACACACACTTTACCATATATATGAATACCTCAGGTTCATTTATGATTCATCATTTATTTCATTGCAATTCTCAGGCTGCTGGCCTTGGACCTGAATTATTACAAATATGGTCAAAACAATTACCTGAGAGCTCATAAATGGAAAGTCATTACCATCATAACATATCTAAGGGATGTTTTAAAATATTGCTTTTCTACCATACCTCAGTCTAGTTTATATTTCTGTTGAGTTTTTCTTTTCCTTGGGGGTTATTTTTAAATACTAGTATTAAAATGCCTTTGAAATTCAAATTCATGTGTCCATTCAGATGTCAATTTACACAACAATGCCTCTTTCAAAATAGATGCAGAAAAACAAGGCAAATGCCAGTTTATTCCCATACAAGGATAATAAACTAGAGAGAAACCATGGTGACTACCAACTTAAACAATTTAAAGGAAAATTAATCAGTGCCATTTGTAGACCCCATCTGTATACCACAGTATATACACAAATGGCTGCATCACCATAGTAAATAACATGTTTCATCTTATAACATGAGGTCTATAGAAGTGGTGGTGGTGGTGGTGGTGGGGAGAACTGACTATTTTTTAACCTGATAGTCCTGCTCCACACTCAAAAATTTGCTCAGGAAGTAGATCTGTGCTAGAGGAGAGACAAGTGGAAATATACAGTGCAAGGATTTCTATTTCAATATGACAGGATGAACATTGCCAGCAAGGTTTGAATATTTTGAGGCCTTTCTAGAATAAGAAATAAGAGCATTAGGTATAGATTTTCACTGCAGAAATAATGCACAGTAATAATCAATGCTATTGTCCTTGGAGCTAATAGTTAATAGAAACAGAAAAGTGTTCAAATTGCCTCATGGATGAAAGAAGGTTTCAGCGACAATCTTATATGCATGTGTGTAGGACTCCTTTGAACTCAATGGGAGTTCAAGGTTTTATGCCTGCATTATTTTTAAACATCATTTTGCCTCTTTTAAAGCTTTGTTTTATTTCTGAGTAGATATGAGTTTGCATGCATTCCTAGCAAAATAAGTCAATCACAAGAGGCATTGAGCAGATTCAAAAGCGGGGGGAGGGGGGGGAGAGCAATAGGTCTAATGAACTTAGAGCCAGTTGTTCCTTGTGCTCTTGTTGTGTGTTGTCATATATGCTGAGGTGACAAAAAATGGATAGGAGGCATTCAGAATGGATGCAGCATTCAGAGGTTAGGTTTTTTGGGGGGCAGGGGGAGTGGAAAAACCATTCTTTATAAAAATGTTTTTGCTCAAAACAAAAGCAGAGATAGTATTTAATGGTTACTTTTTGGTCCTTCAGATGTAATTATAAACAATTAATTTTTTTAAAACAACATTCTGAAATAAACATATTATTGGAAATAAAATGTAGGTATACAAGCCCTGGAAGCAGCTTGCATTAGCCTATGAGGAGGTGGCAAGAAAACTGGTTAATTCAGTTAGACATCCCTTTGTACATTCTAAAAGTCTGTTTGTAATCAGTTGCCTCTGCAGGCGATAAGAAACTTTTGCATCTTTTGCCAAATCTCGATGTGTGGCCACCATATGAAACAAGCTAATTCAGCCTACTTGGAAATTAAAAGGATTCTTGGTGTGTATGGGATGTGGGCGGGGGGAGGTAGGTAGGTAGTTAAGGGAGTATGTACACTTGCCTAATATTGAAAAAGTAATTTTAAGAACTTAGAGCTGTTTCCACAGAAACCCTTGGAGGCAGGAATCCATCTTTCAGAGTGTTAATTCCATTTCTCCTTATGAAAAAAGAACATACAATACACAACAGCACAAAGCCAAAACTAGTTTTAAGGGAAATGTATATTCCCTGTGATTAACATGCTTCCCTTCTTAAAACAGTGTTATCTGCCTCAGCAATCAGACTTGAAGATGATGACTGTGCTTACATTCTAATTAGTAGTCACAAAACAAAGCATCCTAAATGCAAAATACACAATCAAGGACAATTATGCGCTATGACTGTCACCACTTGATGGTGCCTCATACCTAAATATGTGCTGAATGTTCCATGTACTTTTACTTCTGGACTCTGAAGTTGGTATTAACTAGATGAAACTAAGGGTTTCTACTGTTTTACAGTACAGTTGTAAAGCTTTATTTCAATAACACTGTTAGGCTACTATTGTTAGGCTTTGAGGCCTGAGTATGAAATGTACAGATGTGCACAAAAAGGAAAAACAGGAATTATGGCTAGACTTGTTTACAGCTGAAGGCTGGGAGCAGACAGTGCTCAAGGTCAGCATGTGGTTGCTTGCATGTAAACCAAATGAAAACAACTGTGTCTTCCTAACTGAGGGGACAACAAAGCAGGCTATACAAATGGAAGCAGAATCACCAGATGAGGCTGGGTTTGTGACCACATGGCACAAGTCTATAGCCAGCTTACATCTCAGTGAGGATGGTTGGGTAATTGTTCTGTAATGGATGGTTGGAGAGATTTGTCGGACGAGTGTGTGTATATTTGTAAATACAGCAACTTAAGAATAAAGCCTCTGAGAAAAGACTTTTGGCTCCAGTCTGTTTCATCAACAACTGGGAGGATTCCTGATAAGGCTGTCAGGGTTGCCGGACTCGGAGGCATCGGAGATTGCTTGAACTGTGCACTTCTGCTTATTTATCCTAACAACTATTAGTTATGGTGGCTGCATAGTATTAGCAGACAGACATATTTCTGAATGCTAGTACCTCCACAGTGGGAGTGGATTATTATTTCCTGCTTTTGGGTTTCATGTAGGTATATGGTTCCCTACTGTGTAAAACAGAATAATCTGCTATTATTTATCCAGTCTATAGCCCATGTTCTTTTGACTACTAAAAGATGCAGCGTTTGACGTAGTATCGCAGACAAAGTACCCCAGCAAGGCTCACCACTGATGTCAGCTCTGGATTCCTCAAGGTGAACAACTTGGATCTGTGAGCCCCATGCAGTTTTAAATTCCCCACAATTCCCAGGTACCTGATGTAGGGCCACTCTGGGAAATTTAATGTGATAGACAGAAGTGGCTAGGTTTCATTGCTTTGCCTAGACACTTCCAAAATTTGGAAACATCCCTGGTTATAATTCCAACATAGTCATCCACTGTGTCTAATGAAAATGTTTTATTGAATCTGTGTGAGTTGAAACTTGTGCTTTCTATCTGTATGACTGATCAGTTTAAACAATCTGAACTGAACATGAATGAAATTGACCAGTTAGTATTATTTCTAGAATTAAGAATGTATCTCTGTGAAATTTACTTTTAAATAGATAAACATCAAGTGGATGTTTTGAGAAGTACAACATACACATATTCATTGCAAGTTTTGCCTTATTCACCCAGATCTACACTGTGGTGATATATCTTGTCTCCCAATCTTTAGCAGTAAGAATGGGTTCCTGAATGTATGTTTCTCCCCAAGTGTCTTGGACTCCAGCTAAATATTCAGACTCTTGTAGCAATACATTGCTGGAGCATTACATGAAGAAGCAATAAAAATGTAAAATATTAGAAAGTTGAGACTGGTGGCTGAAACTGTCCAGGGTGCTGAAGCTTTGGGGGGAATGAACTTCATTACCTCTAATATATTCTTTAACGGTCTGGTTAAAACCTGAACTGGATTCACTGCTCCACTGACATGGGACCCAACAGCTGCCAATGAACCTCTCCCCATCACTGTATATGTGAATGAATGTGTGCACCACAAAGGATTTAGGTGCATGTTCAAAGCACTATTATTATTATTATTTCTTGGTTCCCAAAGGAAGCTTAACCACATGTGTTTGACCTCATTTTACTCTTGGTTTTGTTTGCAGCTTTCACGGATGCTTGCCTACTATTGCCACTCTCATTGAGAAACCTCAACAAATCTTCAAGCACCACTGTCACTACAGTTAGAAAAACACTGCCCTACAAAAATATAAAATGGATCCCTCTCCCCACCCCGGAAAGCTATTTGAAGAGGGCTTCTTAAAAGCATCAGCGAATGCTTTGAAGAGAAATTAAATATCATGACACTCTCTCTCTCTCTCTCTCTCTCTGATGCCATGCCTTATCACTTGCTGTGCCAGCAACCACGCAACTAAAGCATTAGTGCATTGTCAGGGGAGGATGGGAGGGGAACACACTAAAAGGTCATGGCAGCATTACAATAAAAGCAATAAAAGCAGGCATTGAGGCACATATCTGAGCACAGCCTGGTGCCTGAAATGTTTCCAAAAATAGATAAACTCCATGAATTCAAGATATTACTGCCTTCCCACCTTCTGACTAACTATGCCAGATGCTTGTGGCTTCTTTGCCAATATTTGCAAATAATTGGACAAAAGGTTGTTCCCAATACATATTAGTTTACCATTATCCTAACATGATTCTGTAACTATTTCAAATATTTATGAAATAGATATTTCATGTCTTTACCTTTGTTTCAAAGTAGGGTGCAACTAGCATTCAAGTCATGTTTGAGGACTCCCAGTGGTTGGCTACTTTTTGAACACAACATTGGATTAAATAAGTTTTTAAATTGATACAGCTTGGTTCTTACATTCTTGTGAGTCTACTCATAAATAAAATATCAGCCAAGGATTTAAGGAGTAGCCACAGTTTTTCATCCAGAGCCCAGCATTGGCACTTCTGAGCTTTGTCTTTGTCACACCTTTAGGAACTCCCTTGAGCCACCATGTCAAAGATCCTTTACATCAGTTGTGGATGGAACCCACCCACACTGCCTTTGAGTCCAAAATATAGCATTGTTCCAGAGTAATTCTGTGTCAGAGTCCAGAGGCATTCCAGGTGAATTTAAATGGCAGATGATAGCAGCAGGCTGGAGAGTCCAATTTTCTGTTTGGCTCTTGCTCCATCTGCCTGCCATAAGAAAGAGAAGAAGAGGGCTTTGCCACATCTATGGGGCCCACTGGTGAGAGGACATCAATGTTGGTGCCAGGCTCATTTTGGATCATGTTGGAGGCCCCACCAAATTTGTTGCTGGTTCTTACATGTAGAAAACACACTGTACACAAGCATCAATATCTGAGATTTTGTTTTAAAAGGAAAAGATAGCAGACATCTGTCTATTAGAAGCCATGGGGAAATACTGCTAGTCAGAATCAATGAAACTGAGTTACTCTCACTGAAATCTTGAAAAAGTTACCATTTCAAACAACTTTCCAAAGTCCTCCAGCAAACTGGCCAATAAACATGCTGGTTGAGATTCTGGGAGATGTAATCCAAAAGAGAAATATTTCCAATCTCTGTCTAAAATACTAATACAACTGGCTCAAAGAAGTGATGAGGCCATAGAGGGAAAGTAAACACTTTGACACAATAGAAGCCATACTGGAATATGGAAGGGTGAAAGCTATGAAAACTTAATGTATAAGCCCATAGCCACTACCTTTTCCAAAGCTTTGAAAACATTTTTTTGCATATATCCTAGAGCTTCTCCCCATGAAACTAGCATGGTACCTACCCCTTGTGAATTCTGAGAGTTCAAAAAGTAAAGTTTTCCAAATTATTATTACTTCTGCATGTTACTGATATAGGTTCCAGTGATTCTAGTGATGCTGGCTGGGAGTTGTAGCTTCAAAATACTCATATTCTTATATTTTCTGTAAGTAACTGGAATAGAGCTCAGGCAGGAAGAGAAAAAGAAACTGGCCTGCCTGCACCTTTGGCGAGGGGAACATACTGTGCTCTGCCTGGCCATTATTAATGGGCTGCAATGGAAGTGCACATGTTCATTTTTTTTCTTTTTCTTTTTTTTTAAATATTTTTTATTCAGTTTTTTTTTTAATACATACAAACACTTCTTTCACACTTTAATGATCAACAGTTGCCACTCTGATTATTCCAAAATCTGGGCACATGGAATCCAGGTCTTCTTTATATTAGAAGGGATAGACAGAGTTGAGTTAACTCTCTGTTAGTAACTAAGTAATCATAGACAGACCAGCCAAGCCAACTCCTGGGTAAATCTGACTTTCAGTATAATTATATTACTCAACTTCTGGCTTTTAACTGAAGAATTTTGTTAAAAGACTCAAATGAAATCAATGGAACTCAACCGAAACTTTAAATAAAACAGCACCATTCCTCTTATGCAGGGGGACCAGCAGATGTTCCATAAGCAAGAAAAGGCAAAGGCAAAATACTGTCTCGTGTCTGACAATACTTGTTTAGACCATGGAAGTGGTTTTGAAATAGGTAAACCTGAGGAGATATTTCTCTTTCCTTCTTGCCCAAGGCTCCTTGCAGATTCAAGGAAAGCTTCAGTCTCCATGTGCTGATAACCTCTTTCCTATGGTGAAGATACTCATAAGGGACAGTAGAACTTGGCTCCCCCACAATGATTTTTGCTTTTTAACCACACATGTAATTTTTTTCCCCCTGGGATAAGCATATGCCTACTTTAAAGACCTACTTATTTGATACTGTGCTTTATCAATGAATTTTTAATCTATTCATTTTTGTATTTGTAGAACTGGATTTCCATTTGTAATTTACTTGAAAGTCATTGATTGTATCAGTTATTGTTGCTTTATTACCAGACCAGATTTTTCATATGTAAACTGCCTGCTAATTATTATGCCTTAAAGAGCGACTACTAAAACATAAATGAATGAATATAATTAATGGTCATTTCTTGGTTTATTACTTTATTATTTTTAAAAAATCAGAATTGTGGTTACCAATGCTATTTCTCACAGTACACAGGAGTATTGTCAGATTAGGGTGTCCAGATCAGGGGCCTGTTGTGGTCCCATCAAATGCTAGCGAGTACCATCTTATCTTCCAATTGTCCCATTTTTCACGGGGAAAATTATCCCATTTTTCCAAGGGGAAGCCAATGAATTCCCACCCAATCTCCAAAAATGCAATTTATTAGAAAAGAAAAGCACTCTGTGACAAGTCATACTGACTTTTTTTTTTAAAAAAAGAGGCTGAGTAGTAGAGTGTCAACCCTACCCAGAAGAGATAGAAGCTAAGACATCATGATACCTAGGGCTGCATGGTTTCTGAGAGAGAGAGAGAGAGAGAGAGATTGTGTACAATTTAAAAGGTGAACATACAAGACAGAGTGAGCTCAGTGATATTCAGGAAGAACTAAAACATCAAATGAGCTGCTATGCTCGCTTGAGGAGCCCAGAGAGCTCATGTGGAGATAGGGAATGGTGTGTTTTTGTGCATCTCTGTGTGTACACAAATGCATCTGTGTGAGTGTGTAACGGGTGAATATCTTGTGTGCATAAGAGAGCAGGGATTGTGTGTGAGAGGCTGAGAGAGAAGGGGGTACATTTCGTTTGTGGGTCTGAGAGAGACTAAAGAGAAAAGTGCAGACTGGAGAAGTGGGTCTGAGAGTGAAACAAGTGGCATGAGGAGAAAGCATTTGTGAATTCAATGCAACTTGTAAATGTCTGCATGATTACAGGTATGTTACTGTTAACAATGCACATCTGTCCCTGGCCATTACTTCTTTAACAGAGAATTTGGTACCAGAGATAGAAATAATGCGTAAAGAATGGGAATATGTTCTTATACCACAAAAAAGGATAATATTTCAACATGCTTCACAAAAGATTTGTCCAAAGCTAGCAATATGTGCATGTGAAATGAAACAACCAGTCCAGGCAAACCTTGCATAAGTAAACAAAGTCATTTTGAACTTTTTAGGAACCACTTGATGCATCCATGGACATTTTTCTTTCTTTCACAAACTTCCATTTTTTAAAAAAATTAAATCCATTTTGGTGCCCAAACCTATAGAGCTATGTGGTTTTTGTTTGTTTGTTTGTTTGTTTGTTTTTTAATATGCTGGGAGCTAGTTGGTGAGGCAAGCTAATTTTCTTCCACCCTTTCTCACTGTTTTGGTTTTCAGGCAGGCTCAGTAAGGAATTCTAGGGACAGTTGTTATTTACTTTGCCTTTTGTAGGTAGGCACACCCAGGTAGAGAAGGACTGGGTCAGAACTCTGTTCTTTCCCAGATCAAGCTTTATTGCTTTATTTACTGCAAACAGGCTGCAACTCAACAACTGAAGGTCTGTGTTTCTCTAGTATTTCTTCATCATCCTCTAAATGCTGTTAAAAAACTTCCAGCTGTACTGAGGACAATACATAACAGCAGTGTTTTAGCATCAGGTTGCAAAAGGGAAACATGTACATCTAGTTAGAGGAGGCTCTTATGAACTCTGTTCCTAAGTTACCTCAGAAAAAACAAAATACAAAACATAAACCATCATGATTCTAATTTCATTTTCCCTTCATGCATTTCATAAATTATCTGCAGAGTAAACCATATTTATTTATGGCACCCACTAATTGATACTTATGCTCTTTACAAAAAAATACATTTATAAATAATGCATCACATAAACATGACATGAAATAGGATGACACAATATTCATAAATAGCAGAATATGTCACTCATTAAGGAGAGCAGATTTAAATTTTGCAGAACAAATAAGAACATTCAATTGTACTTAGAATTTCACATTAAATCAAACCTGGCAGCTGCTACTATTTAAGAAGCAGATGGGATTTACATTTCATTTTAGCGGAATAACATTAGTCATTACAAGGAGCTGGGAAGGGGAAATAATTTTATTTATTTCTTTAATAAACAATGAATAAATTATTGCAACCTTTCTACTCTAAATATTTTAATCCAGATGCTTTAACCATGATATTTAAAGTTGTTACTATAGTGCAATGGTTAAGAGAACCTCTGGTTTGAATTTCACTTCTGTCATGGACTCCATGGATAGTTTTAGATTTTTTAAAAAAATTTTCTTTCTTTTCAGATCTGTTGTAAGGATTACAGAGCTAACTATTATGGCTTGCAGCAAAGTATAAGTATAGGTGATGATCATGATGATCATCACTACATTTTCTTCTCAGACCTACAGAACATAGCAAAACCTTGGTGGTTTGTATCAGAGGTCAATAATTATTTTTGCTCCACATGAGTTTCATATGTCAATTATGTTCAGGCTTCCTACTGGCAAGCATTTGGAAACTAGACAGAATGCTGAACTAGAGAGGCCTCTGGTTTGATCCAGCAGGGCTCTTCTTATGTTCTTGAAATAGGCCTGACAATGGCTTTTAGAACCTCCAGTTTTACAAAAGATATTTGCCTTTTGCTTTCTGCCTGCCAGCATCACTTCACTGGCCACTATTGGAGGCAAAATTTCAGATGAGGGGGTCATTCAGATGTCTTTTTTTTAATTAGATGATGTCAATAAGCCAACACATGCATTCCTGATTTGGTATTCAGATTATTTTTTTCATTGGAACTGCCTCTCTTAACATCTCTACATGCTCATATGTGCTTGGCAGCCCTGCACCTCCCACTCAAGGGTGATGGCAACCCCTGGAACAGATTGTCCCCAGTCAGGCATCTCGAGGTGACAGCAAAATCTCCTGGTGCTCCATGGTGCTTTAAGATGCCAAGAGACAGGGGAGAGAGGGACATTCCCTCTTTCACCTCTCTAGATGGGAAAGAAATCCATGCTTCTTAGTCCTGCTCCAAATGGAGGATGTTTTGGAATTTCTCCTGGTCAGAAGGCTAAAATGGACTCTTGGCTATGACTTAGACTCCTATAACCCTGGAGGGAGGCTTCTGGACCCTGGACTTGTTCTGCCCTGCCTCTGTTAGGCTCTCCCTGTTGTGCTTCTATTCTGGAATCCACCCCCCTTCTCCCTCTCCTGGGCTTGGCTTTAGGGTTTCTGCCTGGGCATCCCAGGAGATCTTGGTTTGGAGAGGGCTTTCAGAGTCACAGAGGAGGCAGCGCTGAGCATTCTTGGCCTCCCTGCCATCATCCTCAGCAGCACAAAAGCCACTAATGAGTACTGGGATGGCTCCTGAGGCCTCCTCAGTGTGCATGTCCGTGTGTATGTGTCCCCCTCTCTCCTTTGCCTATCTTTCCCCTCTCTCTTTCACATCGTCTTTCCTGAGACACAGATGGGCATCCAGAGTTTTGTCCCTGGTTTATTCACAGTGTTATTCCCACTGCTGATGATGCATATCTTTTGGGGGGAAAAAACCAGGGAAAAACCCGGTATCAATTATCCCAGGTTAAGTGGGGTTTTTGGCAGCCCCTCCCAAAACTTAATTGGGTACATTCAGGATGCATGTGAACAACAGAGATTCAATTTGGATTCATCCTGGGTTATTTTCACCTTCTGAATAGCCCCTTGATCAGATACAAGTGTCCATCTGAAATTTTATGCCTTTATCCACTTCCTCCTTTGGCTATATTTTCAATATGATGGGTTATAATGTTTTTCAGTAGGTGTCACTTTAGTACTACAGGGATGGCTGACAGTCCTGTTGTGGCAGAACCAAAATACAAACAAAACAAAACCCTAAATTAAACTAAATCACACTAAACCATTAATCCCCTGGAGACATCCTGGGAAATGGCCAGTCCTTCATTAATTCTCTGTGGTAGAGAGGAACTATTTCAGTTCTGTGAGAAGAGACTGCTCTTACTTTGCATAAACAAGCCACCAGAGAGGAAAGCCAGAATAAAGTTGTGCCAGCAGTGCTGGTTTAATGATGCCTCACTTTTACAAGCAAAATAGCCAGTCTGGCATACTGCATCTCTAGCAAAGCTAAGGAATGTTATATTAGCAGAACTGCAGAAAGGACATATAATAATAATAATAATAATAATAATAATAATTTATTTCTAGTCCGCCCCTCTGAACAAGCAATCGGGGCGGATTACAACAAGAGTTAAAAACAGTTACAGTTAAAATATCCCATCCTTTCCCTTACCACCCCCCCTAAAAAAAAATTAAATCACAATACAGTTAAAACATAGAATAGCTAAAATAGGCAATAAAAAACAGCAGCAGGGAAAATGGACCTAAGGCCTAGGTCATCTAGGAATAAGGTACAAGGGAAGGAAAGCTGGAAAAAGGACGATTCTAGGGCCTAAGGTTAGGCTCAGGATTGGAGCTGGGAGATATTCACATTCTCTGGGAAGGCTTGCCGGAAGAGGTGCGTCTTCAGGGCTTTTTTGAAGCCTTCTAGGGATGAAATGAGACGCATCTCATCCAGCAGGTCGTTCCACAACTTGGGGGCGACAGCTGAAAAAGCCCTCTGGGAGGTCTGCACCAACCTTGTCTTCATGGGTTGTAGCAGGTTCCTCCCAGAGGACCGAAGTGTGCGGGGAGGTTCATATGGAAGGAGACGGTCCCTTAGATAAGATGGACCCAAGCCATGTAGGGCTTTGAAGGTTAAAACCAACACAACATAAAGACATCATGGTCACTGGAAGATTCATGTAGTTTTAGTTAAGTTCAAGCACTCATAGTACAAAAAAGTAACTTTTCTCAACTCAGATTTATACTGGGCTGGGAAAACACATTGTCATATGACCACTGAGACCATGCTTGCTTAAAGTATCTTGCTGCTTTTATTATGCAGAGTCAGCATGGTGGACTAGGATTCTGGGAGTCCAGGGCTCCAATCTTGCTCAGCCATGGAAATCCACTAGCTGATCCGATGCAAGTCACACTCTCTCAGGCTAAGAGGAAGGCAATGATAAAATTCTGAATAAATCTTGGCAAGGAAACCTTATGGAAGAGTTTCCATAAGTTGGAGTTAACTTTAAGGTACTTAACAATAACAACAAACTATTAAGGAGTTCAGACAATTGTCTCCATGGGGGTGGGAGAGGGACTCTTGTTCATTTAAATCTATTTTTTTTTTATTTAAATATACCAAGTTTCAAGAAAATAATTTTTATTACATTTTAGCTGCTGTTTATTAAGCATATTTATACTATTTTTTTTAAAAAAAATACAACGTGCTTTGTTTTTAGTTTGAAAATAACCATTTTGCAATACTTTTAAGATTTTAGATGCCTGATCAGAATGTCCTACTGCAGTGTGTTCCACCTCACTCTCAACTAGCCAAGAACTTTCTGTGAAACAATCCTTTGTCTCCACAAGTGATCTTTTCCCAGTAAGGTAAGAAGAACAATAAATGAATCTGAAGCAAACAAGTCTAGAAATAATTCCTTAAGGAATTATAAACAGAATGCACAGCAAGAAAGCATGCACGAAGAGTGCCAAATGTAAACACTCAAAAGCTTTCCATGCTGTGATGCCATCAGGGACAGAAATGATATTTGCAAAAGTTGCAAAGGTCAGACAGTGTTTGTTACATTTATGTGGCTGACTCTGTCTTGTCAAGTTTAGATCTGGATTTGGACCAAACCAAAAAATCAGTTCAGCATGAAGTATTAAGACAGGACATTCATCTATGCCACTTCATCCTAACCTCAAACCAATAGAGGCACATTTAGCATCTCATTTTGTGAAAAAGAAATAGGGTGTATATTGTGGGACACCATGCTGTCTCTTCCAGGGAGCACCTGAGATCTAGGGCAGGACCATAAACTCTGACCAGCTTTTAAGAAATATCAGGCCCAAGCATACACAAGGAGGATTATGAGAAATTAAAATAATAACTAATGTCAACCACCAAGCACTGGCATTGCTGTGTCCACCAAGTGACTGCATTAGAGTCTGTGTGTGAAAGAGAAGACCCAACACATTGCTCTGTCCTTTAATGAATGCTGCCCTCTCATTCTGTGAATTTCTTCACCCTTCTATAACCAGGATTTATCATAGTTAAGGATCACATCAGCTCTGACCTTGATCATAACAAACACTGACCTGGTTCCCTTTCACCTAGAGCTTGCAGATTTAAACACATCTGCAAATAATGGTTTGCATTAACAGTAATTAAGGGGTAGTCCATGTTACATCGGTACTTCTGTAGCTTGTCTCTACCAGTGCATAATCCAAAGGGTTATGTTTACACTTGTCTGTCTCTTCTATAAAATACTGTTGACTTTTTTCATAGGATCAGTTTGTTTTAAGCCAAATCAACAGCCCTGAGTCTGTTGCTTTTCAAAATGTTTTAAAATTATATTTAATTCATTGCTATATTTATTATAATTTATTTAACAGTTATTGAATAGATTTTAAGTATTATAAGTGATTTGAACTGTGTTCTGTGTTAATCCATTCTGTGATCCAGTGAGCCTTGGATCCCCCCACAGAGAAAGATGGGATGTTAAATAAATAAATAAAATTGCAATATTGGAGTTTATCACATGGGAGGAATTTCTCTCAATTGCGAATGGAGCCAATTCGCAATTGCGTGAATTCGCTAGTTTAGCGAATTTACGTGAATTCTAATTGCATTTGGAATGCATTCAGAATGACTTCCTATTCCCCGAAAATGACCCCCCATTGCCTGAAATTGAGTGAGATACTCTAATACGCATTACCCCATGATTGCGTTTGGAATGACTTCCCATTGCCTGAAATTGTGTGAGATACACTCATTCGCAATAATGTGAAACCCCATGATTGTGTTCGGATTGCCATTGCATTATACCCCCAAATTCAGTCATATAATAAACTCCATTATCTCTTTTTTAGTTCTGGTGAACAATAAGGATCCAGTAACCATAACTAATTTACCCAATATCACCAGCAGAAACCAGAGTTTAGCAGCTAAACAATATAAAGTTCCCACTTTCAATCTACTATACAGAATGAGATATCCTGTGTTATAAAAATCAACTGTGAATATTTAGATCTTCACAGAAATCCCTGCACTGTCTATGTTCATACAGTGATCAGATTGAATATCAAAGTGTTGAAAATAAAGGAAATGACTAAAACAGCCAGCTATGTTTACTTATCTACTTTATTCATCTCTAAGCCTTTGTGTTCTATTTATACCTATAAAACAGTACACTGAAAGCAGCTGTTTGCCAAAATTTGAAAACCAACACACATCAAAAATAAAGAAATGTGAACTAATCAAATGAAATAAATAGCTTACAAAGATGAGATAACAGCTAAAAAATTGATCTTTTGAGCTTATCCTCAAGCATTCATCAACATACACTGCCCTCCATAAGGGCAGAAGAAACATTCCTTTCAGCAACAATTCTGTGATCCAGAACGACCAGCAATAAGGATGCACAATATGTAGAATTACATATTTAATCAACAGCAAGGGGTTTTATTGTACCAACTGAATATGTTGCAAACTGACAGATTTTAAGCCACAGTTTTTCTAAATTAATTGAGCCACCAAGGACTGAATGACAAAATGAGTCTCAAGTGTACATAACTGCTTTTGCCCCAGCAAACAAACTACTTGGAGATAATTATCAATGTAACCTATTTCCAAAAGATAAATCAGTGTGCAGAAACAAATTAATTCCAATTACATGCACACAAGGAGTTGCTGCTGCCACTTTGTCTAGCAGCCTGGATAGTACATGTTTCAGTATCCTCAATCCAGAAATTGACTGCAGCACAATTAAAATAAGAACAATTTTGAAAATCCATTTACTGTAAATCATGCATCTCTCTTTGGAAAGATGAACAGAAAAATAGTAAAGATTAACATGCAAGTCATACTCAATAAGAACATTACTTTTCACAATTACCTTTCTACAACATCCTCGCCATTCCAGCAAGTTGAACTGTCTTTCATCACTAGATCCCCATCACAGAGCCTTTCTGTTAAAGAGGCATAAAGAGTTCTGGATCGTTTCATATAGGTGAGGAACTCCCTAGAAATTAGAAACACATCATTAAAACAGAACAATAACAACAGAAAATTGACATTCAAAACTGCTTACTGATCTTGTTGATACATATAATCATGTGTATAACATCTTTACTTTTGAGCAACAGGTCATCTCTTTCTATAACAACACTAGTACATTCAAGACCTAGCCATTAAAAATAAATGCATGTGCTATAAATCTATTATAAAATTATGGTAGTGAAAAACAGCTTGGGAAGGGATGGTTTCTTTTAGCAGAGGAATTGAAGAGCTGCTTTACTCTCTTTTTTAATCTTCCTCTTTTCTGCTGAACATTCCCATTTTGATTTACTTTTTCCTACTGCTGAGATTCAAACCAAAATTTGCCCTTGCAAACACCTATCTGGAATCTTCAGGTAGGAGGCTGTTTAGAGAAAGAGCAGACAAGTGATGGGTGGAGAAAGGGTTAAGCATTTCCTCATCTATTACTGCTCCACATTTCAAAATATGCACATATACATATGGAATTATTTTATGCAATTTATAAATAATTATTTTGACGAGTTTCTAAACAGAGACCATTTGCATGCAATGCTAAATCAAAATGGACTGCTAAATACACTCATGTTTCCCACTCTCCTCTCCTCCTCACATGTAATGTCAGGAAGAAGAAACCAGAATCCTGGTTATATACAAACCAGGAACTAGAGTTTAAAATGAATTTTAGTTTGTTAAACCAGCAGATCTTGTTTAGTAGCTGACTAGCATTCTTTTTAAACCATGGCCAGGAAGAGTTCTGACTTTAAAGAGCCCAAATTCACCACCAACACCCTCTCCTCCAGGCCTTTCCCAGTTTCCTGGGACCCCAATGCCAATTCTGAACTTTGCTTGAAAACGGCCAGTCATTCCAAATTCCCAGTGTTCCATGTAACAACAAGCTAAGAATCTGCTAAAGCAAAAGTAAATTCTTGATTTAGTGTTTTCTTTGTTGGACTAGATAAGGGAAGCAAATAGTGAAACAGAGGAAGTTCCAGATTTCTCATGGGCTCATTCTTGTTAATGAATGTAGCACTATGCCATGGTTTTTAACACTGTGTACAAATAGTTCCTGGAAAGACTAGGGCAGAATCTAGTAATGTATGATGGCTTTTTCTGCTAAAACCCAGATTCTTAATTTTAACTCTACTACAACCATCAGATAGAGATTGCAGGTTTGCCGTTTTTTAAAAAAAATGGAGGGAGAAGGTTCTTTTATATTGCAGTTAATTTCTAATTCATAACTGATCTAGGCAATTGAAAACATGTCAGCAGATATGCCAGTTCATCATTTATTATCTGTTCCACTTTGGAATTGCAAGAGCAAATTCATCATTGAAGTTGGACCATTATTTTTACGTACTAGAGAACAAGGTAGAAGACACACCTGGTGGTTATGGCCAGGTTTGCAATTTGTGATTTAAAAATAAAATGTTTCTGTCAGGGAGACATTTACTGATGTTCTAAGAGCAGAGCCTGGATTATATTTGTATTAAATGACCCAAAAGGTATTATCAGCAACTATTCAGACGTCCTGTTTAGTCCTGGTTTTCCTTTATATTCCAATACTAAAGCAAGAAAAAGTATTCCAAAAGGTCCTAAGAGGTAATACAGTATCATTAGTAACATGAGTATCAAACAAGTGGTGATATAGGAGATTGTCTAATTCCTCTCTGGAGGGATCCATCTTTGCATGCAAGATGGTGTCTATGGCACTCCTCTTTTTGGAGCTGCTTTCTTCTGGAGCTAAACATATGTGTATTCTTTGCTGTGCTAGAGAGCTTTAATTGAAATTATAATTTCTTCTAGGCCAGTCCTTCAACTAACTAGCAACATCCAAACAACTGATTTTAAACAACAAGAACAAAAAAGCAGAATATGATAGTAAATGTATTATTATAGCAGTTCCAAAAGAACTTAGGCAGCCTTGGTACTAGGCTTGTTACTTTGACTCGAGGAGGAAGGTGTACTATATACTATTCGGTCCCAGGAGCAAAATCTCCTGACTCATTCCCATCCACATGGAAGATCAAATCTGGCTTGGAATGGAGGGAGCAACTATGCATTTTAACAGCAAACAGAATGATATGAAAGGAAACTATAGATCTCACATTTAATACCCAGCACAAAATCTTACTGAATACTTTTATTAATTTTCCCTTCACCCCAAAATAGTAGGCAGCATTCCTCCTGGGCATGTGTTCAACAGTCTCAGTTTAAATAACCAATTTTAAAACTGAAGCTCAGATGCCTCACTTTAAAACTAAATCCAAGCAAATAAGGTCTCTCTTTTCTTTGTTTTCTTTTCCATTAAAAATGTCAGTTCTGACGGATAAGAAATGGGAAATGTATGGTCTTCCAGATGGTGTTGGATGGAAACTCCCATTGTCTCACAACTAGCTATCTTGGATATAGCTGACTCAAGTTACAATCTGACTCAAGTTGCAATCTGGAGGGTTACATGTTCCCCATCCCTGACTGAAATCATTGGATCTGGGTTAAGAAATTAATCTTAAAGTTATTTTATGATAACTTTGAACAAAACCTTCTATTTTTAGAATGGAACCAAAAGTCTTAATGTTTGGAGAGCTAATTTCATGAAGAGACAATAGCAAGTTGGCTTCTTTTCATTCTTACCGGGACATTTTTTTCAAACTTCTGGATTTGTCATTCTTTGAAGCTTTCAGAGGCAGAGAACTGGATTGGGTCAGGGAGAATAGTCAGAAGAGTGGGGGGAGAAGAGGAACACAGGCAAATGAAGAAAGAAATGAGAAACAAAAAGTAATAAATTATTTGAAAGAAAAGATAATCAAGAACATGCACAGGATTAAACCAGAAAAGAACAAATGCAATTAAAATGTGTTTCATCCTAAATATATACACATATATGTCTTAAAAGAAGGGCACAGTCCATCCATAGTTTAATTGTGGCAAGAATGTACTGTTTTCTCCTCAATGATTTAAACACACAAAAGAAAATTTATCTTTTTTTCCACACAAAAAAGCTAATAAAAACTATTATAAAATGAAGGTTTAAAATACTAAAAGTAACTGTGTGTATTTGTCATGTCCAAATATCACATAAAGAAGAGTTATTGTACACATACGTGAACAAAGCAGAAGAAATGATTTATGGATGAGAAGCACACACCAAAATGCTTTAAGAGAGAAAAGTATTCATTTTCAGGGACATGAAATACTAAATCCAATGGCTAGTCCCAATCAGAGAACATCTAATGAATCAATGGAACTTACATAACTTGGGTTAAGTATTGATTTAACAAGTTGCCATTCAACACATCTACTCTAGTTGGAATGAAAAACTGAATTTAAGCCTCGCTGTTTTAATACAGGAAAAACAAAATGCATTTACCCATCAGGTACACTGGGAAGGTGATGAAATAGTAAATAAATGATCATAGTGCTCTAAGAGGAGCAAAAAGCAAAGCAAAACAAAACAAAACCAAAAACCTAGGTATGCCAAAAGCTTCAGTTTCAGTCTATGGCATCCTCATTTTGGGCTGGGGAAGATCACTGTGGGAAAAAGTAGAAAGTTGATGCCAGTCAGAGTGGACCACAGTATCCTAAATGTACCAATAGTCTGAGTATAAAGAAGCTTCCTTTGTTCCTATCTAAGCACTGGAATACAGATGATACAGAAGAGCCGTTCAAAACACCTTAAGTTCATAAGTGTATTTTCAAGAAATTGGTTCCCAGGAGCCACTGTGGGAAAACTTATAAAAAATGGAGGCATGTAATGGTAAAAATATCTCATACTGTTTTAAGTTAAAAAGAGAGCCACAGGTAATAAAATTACAGTGAAATCTTGATTTTGTATTACTGCAGCTGTTCCCTTCTCCAGTTAAAGTTCAAATGCTTTGCTTTTGAACAGAATACATGCCCAGACAGTTTTTAGTGGCAGGATATATTAAAGTTGAGATCAGATATCACTGCCAAAGGTCTTGTGTTTTCAGATAACATGAACTAGGTTTATGCTTCTCTAAAAAAAATCAAGAATAAAAACTTCATTTATTGATTAGGATATGGGTTCCACAGACGTAATGTGGTAGCCCTGGGTGTTCCAGATAGAATCACCAAATTTTGTAATGTTCTTGTGTTTGAATTTTCATCTAAGAGAACAATGGTCCAAAACACACTGTAGAAATAATCCATTTCAAGATTGTTTTAACTGCCCTAGCTCAGCGCTAGAGAATTCTGAGAACTGTAGTTTTGTGAGACATTTAGCCTTCTCTACCAGAGAACTCTGATGCCACAATAAACTACAATTCCCAGAATTCTCAAGCACTGAGCCAGGGCAGTTAAACTGTCTCAAACTGGATTATTTCTGCACTCTGCTTTGGACCCATATTTCTAGTGTTGCATTTCTGAATTGCCTACAGTGAAGAGGGGCAGAGGAAAGCTCCTTACATATCCTGGATATGTACAGTAATGAATATGCATGCATAGGATTAACAAAAAATCATGCAGTTTTCATGCAAGTTTCAGCCATGGCAGCATTGTCCCCAGACATGCAAGTTTTGCAAAGTTTAAAAGATATCAGGAGAAGGGGAAAATAGATGGTGGTAAAATAGAAAACTGGCATCTGTGCAGGCTCAACAGCAACAAAGGAAGAGGAAACAAGAGCAAAGTGAAATGCTTACCAATCTGGAACTGATTACATCACTATCTTGGAAAATGATAGGGAAGCAATGTTGTTCTATTCTTTTATTCATAAAATGTTGTTAACTAGTTAATTGTCCATCTGGTTTGTCAGAGATGTCACCTGACTGCAGCTCCATCTTGAACTATTGGATATTTAACCAATTTATGCACCAGGCCCTGATTATGTAAGTGAATTTTATGACACCTTACATTATCATGGTATTTGTTCTAGGACTTTGTATTCAAGGGCATTTCACTTGTGAAGGGGTTTCAACAGAATGAAATCACTTGTGCTCACTGGAGGTCCATGGTCTGAGCAAGAACAGCACTCTAACCCAATATTTTAAAATGAGATGCTCCTCCCTGCTTAGACCACAGTGTCTTTCTAGTGGTACTTTGATAGGCTTCAAACAAACTATGGTAGCACATTGCAGTCTGAATTCAAAACTGGACCTGATCTGAAGCTAGAATGGATGGCTATTGTTGAAGCAGGCATTACTTCAACATTATTGTCACTAAACAACTGAACAACAATTGATGAATAACATGGATCAGATGATTACACTGCTCTGTTCAGTGAACATACAGTGCATACTGGTGGAGTCTTTCAAGCTAACTGGATTTTTCTGGAGTTCCAGAAAAGAAAAGAAAAAGAACTCCAGAAGATAAACTGGTCTCTCTGCAGAATGCCTTTCGGCTCATCTGATACCTCATTTAAGCTCAGCCCACAGCTGCCACACATAAAGTGTTAACATACCAATGAAGCACACACCCAGGCTACAGTTCCCTGTCATGCTGAAAATGGGCCACTCTTAACTATGTTTATGGAAAGAGTCCTTCTGTGAACTGTAGAGGCTTTTATGCAGCAGAAGAAAAGGTAATTTGAGGGATGCTACTTTGCTTGCAGCCCATGTAACATTGCTGATGCCCTTCTCAAGAGCCAGGATCCAATTCCTCATTTAAATGGAAGTAAGTGGGGGTTTCACTAGTGTAATCCACTTTTTGTACAAGGAGGCAACCAGGACAAGAATGTATGCAGTGCCAGGATGTATCTTCTGTAAATCTTCCCTTCTCTACTTTCAGAATAGAAGCTGGACAGCACCCAAGTACAGCTATGCCACTCAAAACAAATAGCCAGGTGTATATATCAGGTGTTGTCCAGCTGCCATTGTACAACCAGGAAAAAAGTACAAACTTCACCCTTCCAGACTCCCAGTGTAAGTACACTGATGAAGCATAATGTTCTGCTAGCAGAAAAGAAGATTTCAGACCATGGGCATGGGCATGGAGACTACAAAAATGAGGCAGAATTGGCTAAAAGTGGCTCTTCCCTTCCATTAGTTGGTGCAAGAACCACACTTTCCATGAGTAGAACTCAATGTACAGGATCTCTGAATCTACCAGTGTTTGCCCAGTGCCATATGAATAGGTTCTTAGCTCACAAAGCATCATGTTTAAAACTTGTCACATACTGGTACAACATAAAACACAACCTTCTCAACTAGATGGCAAGGGAAACCAGGGATCTAGTGCATATAACTAACTTATTTGATGATGATGATGTTTTATTTATACCCCGCTCTTCAGCCAAGACTATCAGAGCGGCTTACAATTTGTTAAACAAACAGCTTCATTTACAATTGTAAGCTATTTGCCCCCAACAAGCTGGGTACTCATTTTAGCGACCTCGGAAGGATGCAAGCCTGAGTCAAGCTTCAGCCCTTTGCTGGTCTTGAACTCGCCACCTTCTGGTTTTGAGTGAGTGGCTGCAGTACAGGTATTTAACCACTGTGCCACAATTCTGACTAGAAGTCCTCTGAAGTTTATTACCTGAGTGAGTGACTATATAATGAAATTGAGTGCTGGAAAGTACAACCCTGGTAGCCAGAATGGATAACGATTGGATAACAAAAATGAGTATAACTTTGGGAAACTCTAACTCAAGACATTAGGAGGAAAGGTGAAGTCATCAGGATTACCTCCTTTTATTGCTTAGAGAAGCCGAATGTGCCATTGTGAGAGATGGTGTCTCAATTATTTCCTTAGCTTGAACTATGTTGTCTGATAAAGGTTTCACATCCTTCTTTTCAGGCTGTCCACACACTTTATCTACCTGCAACAAGAAGGGAGGAGGAGAGGAGGAAAAAATAAAACCCTGCACATTAAAATCATACTTTAGGTCTTTTATAAAGTGTATCAATAAGGAAAATCTCCCTAGTCCTTACATAGGGGGAATTTACATATGGAGAAGAAAACATAAGCATTTTCATTGCTGCTCTGTAATTTCATTCAGAATCCCACTAACTTGAAATCCATAAATCTAATGAAGAAAAAAAATCACAACACAAACATTACCATGACAGTGTCCTTCTTCCATAAGAGCACGAGTAAGATGGTTACAGCCAAAGGCAGTGCTAATAGTAGCAAGCAAACCCAATTCATTTTTGTTACTATATTTTTATCCTTCCCGTCTTCCTCCAAGAAACCCAAGGTGTTTTATATAATACATTTATTCCTCTCCATCCCCCCCCCCCAAAAAAAAAACTCAGTAAGGAAGGTTAGAGTTAGTGGCTGGCCCAAAGTCACTTCATGACTGAGTGAAGACTAGAACCTGGATTTCCAGCATGACAAGCCAGCACTCTATCCACACCACAACAATGTACTGACCTCAAGGAAAGAGCCTAAGATGAAGGTTCTGTTTCAGTCCTCTCTGAGTCTCAAAAAGGTTTTGATACATTAACATGTTAAGCATGAGGTTTATAGGACATAAATTCCAGGTGTAGAGAATTTACCAGGGATGGAAAATAGGAATGAGTATCAAGTCAATACCTTGCACTTTATTTGTGTGACTGTAAACATACATTGTATCAGGGAGTCAGCATGGAGTAGTAGTTTGAGAGCTGAACTATGCCTCTGGAGGCCAATGATCAAATCCTCGCTTGGCCGTGAAAAGCCACTGGTGACCTTGGGCAAGTCATGCTCTTTCAATCTCATAGGAGGACAATGGCAAATCTTCTCTCAACAAATCTTGCCCACAAAACCCTGTGATAGGTTTGCCTTAGGGTTGTCATAAGTTGAAAATTACTTGAAGGAACACAGCAACAACAACCATACCATATAATATATGTACATATTATGTATACACATACCCTTCAACTATCCTGATTTGGTCAAGGACAGTCCCATTTAAACATCTATTATCCTGCCTTTTCAGCTGATTTTAATTTAGTTTCCATATTTTCCTCCTCCTTTCTCTTTTTGTCCTCAGCTTACTTCAGTTGTGAGAAACCAGGTCCAAATGCAAAAGTACTTTACACTCAATTAATGCAGTAGGCAGAGAAGAGGGTAGAATCTTGCCCTTCCCAGTAGCCTCACAAATGCAGGCCAACACAAACTGCTGCATTCATAGTTTGTCTGCTCTTCCTCATTAAAAACTTTCACAGTTTTGGCCACACTTTGTTTCATGGTCATATGTTTCCCAGTTTTCATCTGTGAAATACTGTGGGTGTGGAGCAACTATCTGTATGCCTAGGCATCAAATTTCATAGAACATTTTACATACTATACATTTTCAAATCAGTAGGAACAGATGGGATATCAAATCCACAGATAGAATCTACTTTAGTTCTAACTAAAATCTAGTTCTAATTAAAATCTGTCAATAAATATGGAAAACAAAACACTTAATATACACAATATCAATATCAAGAGACACCACAGATTGCAGTAACCATAGGACCAATGCATTAATTTTTCATGTAAGTAAAGTGTTGCTCAAAATTCTACAAGACTTTTAACTTGCAATTATTATAAAGAATCACCATCGCAGGGTTTAAGCCAAAATAGAAAAAAAATTTAATTACACATTTTTTGAATTTATGGAATATTTGGGAGTCCTATACTAAAAAATCTTCCAGGCATCATCAGATTTCAAAGTGATCAATGCTATTTCCAAATGAATTTTTCCCTCCCCCCCCCCAAAAAATCCCTTAAATATGATGAAATAACATTCATATGATTGGAAGTAGCTTAATAGGATAATGAGAGTCTGACCCAAGACACCCTAAGATCAAGTAGTCATCTTTCTTGATTATCAGCTCCCTCCTTGTTAGTCATGACATTTCTCTTTGAATATTGACAATCAGCAAAGGTTATGCCCAAGGGTATAATTGCTGTAGTCCAGTCCATAAGGAAAAATCTACTGGGAATCAATCCAATAAATCCTTTTAAAGCTCTCAAGAATATTAGGTAACACTTTAGAAAGCTAACATAAGAAAAAAATCAATCAGAAAGATTTCCATTTTAATTCAATTCCCATTTTATCATTTTGGAAATTAATTATATTAGGCTAGAGTTGTGCTGGAACTTAATGTTATTTTAGCTGAAGTTAAAATGACTATCAAAGTATAACTGAAATTTTTCACTTGTAAAACACATATAAAACACATCAGAAGAGCATTCAGCCATAAAGATGAAATAGCAATTAATCTAAACATGATTTATAGAAAACATCCACAGGTTCTTCCATTTAAAATCATTCTGACAATCTACAGCTTCATCTACTACAATACTTCTATTTTCAGCATTTAAAGAAATGTTTTCCCAGGACATCTTTGTTTCCCACTGTCTGATCCAACATTGATTTTTATGTAATTTTAGTAAAACTTTAGTTATTGTTTTACATGTGTGTTTCATGCTCGGATATTTTTATAGAAAGCTGGACTAGAATAAAACAAACAAACCCTCTAAATGATTATTTGGCATAGGTCTATGAATTACCAAGCATGCAAAACAAATTATTTTTCACTGTTTTCAGGAACTGGATGAGAAGCAAATATGCTTTTTTGTATTACAGTATGCCTTCCTTCTTTACCAATACCCTCAGGTGCAAAGGGCCAGTTCACAAGATCAGCGGAAGGGATAGCTTTTAACTGTGGTACAATAAGCTGTGCATCTGGGTTAGGGATGTAATTCTTCACTAAGGTATTGTCTACACTGGGGCTTTCTAGATTGGCAGGAAAGTGTGACATGAAGTTGCCTTTTCCTTAATGCTTAGCAGCTGCACCACAGCCTTTAGATGGAGCTGTGCTGTTCCGCAGGTTTTAAAAAAGAAGCTGGGAAAGCCAACACCTTTTTAAAGGCGCTTCTTCTCCCCTAAAATGCAAAAAAAAAAAAAAAAAAGAAAAGAAAAGAAAAAAAAGAAAAAAAAAGAAAAAAAAAGAAAAAGAAAAGAGTTTTCATGGCATACTTTCCCTTTTTCTCATCTAAAGGCTAGACTTTCATGCAGCCATGAACACACTTCTTTTTGCCAATCTAGATCAGGCCACTGATGAAAAGAAATCAGTCTTATTTTGCATATTTTCTTGTCCACACGGACACCAGAATGACTTCATTAATTCCAGAATGAGAGAGAGAGAGAGAGAGAGAGAGAGAGAGAGAGCGCACTTCAAAGCAACACCAACATAACCAGCCACACACATAAAGCTGGTGAACTTGCTGTTTTTTTCCCTTCCCAGCATGGATCATCTAGCAGTCAATAGTCCTTATGGTTTTCCTGTTAATCTAACTACAACAGTGAACTCTGACTGGATGCCTCTTCAGCCAATCCCCTTTCCCAGGGTGACCAGTTGTCCTGACAGCAAAGAAGGACAAGGCACTGTAAAATGTAAGATACTCAAGAAAAAAATGTAGGAAATTATACATAAAAAGCTAAAAACACTCATATCAATATAAATTCATGCTTCTTGGTCATGCTCAAAATGGGCAGAAGGCTGAAATATAGGACATGTCCTGGAAAAGAAGGACATCTGGTCACCCTGCTTTTGCTACCCCAGTGAGTGAGTGAACTGTAAATGTATGCACACACATGCACACACACTACAGAGAGAGTAGAAATAAAAGCACATTTTGTCTTTTATTTATTGGAAATGGCAAGCCATGAGAGCAATGGAGAGGGGTTATATCAGGCTACTCCCTCCCTCTTCCTCCCCCCATCTGAGTGTCGCATTTGTTTAATGTTTGTACTCTTTCTGCCCCTGCTCCCCACCACTTGATCAGTGTTATGTCATCTTTATTTTGACTTCAGTGATGGCATGCCTACATTCTCTTTTCCCATCCTCTGATCATTCATTTGTTTGCTCATGTGGTGACTGCATGCACTCTCCCCCACCCCCATCTCTATATTGCATATCTCCAGATGAGTGAATCAATGGGGGGAGATCCATGTGCTCCAGTCATTGAAGTCAAAACAAAGATGATACAGTGCTTATCAGGTGTGGGGAAGGAGGATGAGAGAAAAGAGTGCAAAACAAATGTGAACCTTGTGCAGGAGAGAGGGAGAGGGAAAATAGCTTATCTAACCCCTCATTGCTGATCTCATGGATATACACTGCAGTAGGAAAATATGGCAACACATACCAGGCTTGACAGACCAAACCAGTCCCACTTTGCATACAATCCTCCCACACCCCAGCCCCACACTGATGCCACTATGTAGTACACACACACACACACACACACACATGACAATCCAGTTTTTCCACTCAAATATGGAGTAAATCGCCATTCATTTTTCTCCAGATTAAAGCCCTGAGGTGTTGAAAAACCCAAACTCAGCCTCAATCCTCTCATGCATCATCTGGACTGTTCACAGTGAAAAATGAAGTGAGATTGTTTCATTTGTCCCATGTTGTCAAGACTCCCATTTCTTCTCAAAGAGAGCAATGAGCTATTTTAGCAATTTTCTTCCTGCTGCAAGAAGGTCCTCAAATACTACATAGTTATCAAATCCTTATTGCAATTCAGAACTTATTCTGCCCAAAATTCATATGGGGTTGTTTTGCACAGCGAATGATATTTTCACTGCAGGAAACAGCATTTTCTGTACAGAAAATATTCATAAATAGAAATATCATTTTCTACACAGAAAATGTTTTTTCCTGATCAGAAAATGCATTTTCCTGAAGTGAAAATGCTGTTTTATATGCAAATCATCGGCATGCAAATTTAGAGCAGAACAAGTTTCCAAGTATAACATTTTCTGCACAGAAAATATTTCTGAATACAAATATCATTTTCTTCACAGAAAATGCTGTTTTCTTTGTAGAATGTAACATTTTCTGTGCAAAATAACCATGTGTGAATTTTGCACAGAGTAAGTTCCAAATTGCAAAGAATCTTGTCTGTCCAGGACTCTTCTCATCAGGGTTTTTCAACATTGAAAAAAAATGTTTTTCAATCACTTTTTGAATATCAAAAATATTATTTCCATCCTTAATAATTATACCTGTGTGTTCTTACTTCACATGTTTTATACAATTACAAACCAAGCAAGGAAAACATGTTTATCATATAGATTGAGTTATAGGCAGACATTAAACTGAACACATAGAACCTATGTGAGAGAAACCATATTTTGTTACACCAAGATAATTGTGTCTGAACAAGCCGAGTAATTCTGGAGTAAATTGTCAGTTAGAAGGTGATTTCATTTGCTGACACCATAAGGAGACAACAGGAGAAAGAAGTTTTCTTTATGTGACATTCCTTAAAATGCTTCTTTCAATTTTTTTTGAATTTTTGAATTTCAAAATATATTACATTCTATGATTTCATATTCATATAAAAGGACAAATAATATGTATATTGTGAAGTTGAAGGCTTTCATGGCTTTCATCCATATTTTTGTGGGTTTTTCAGGCTATATGGCCATGTTCTAGAAGAGTTTATTCCTGACATTTCACCAGCATGTGTAGCTGGCATCTTCAGAGAATGCTGGCATAGAAGATAGTTGGGTATATTACACACACACACACACACACACACACATATACACACTTTGCAACCCTGAGTAGGGAGGAGTGATCCTCATGTTAATTTGTGTATTGTTCTGTTGTTGATGGCAAGGCCTCAGGGTGGGAGGATATGCAAAGAGGATTAGTGTCTGCTTAATTAGTGATTGTCTGCTGGGAAAGCCCCTGACCCTGAGTGGTTTCGCATTTGCATTTGCCGAGTCCTGATTTTGCTATTTTTGCTATGTATATTCTTCCTTTTTGGGAGGAAAAAAGATTTCTGTACAGTTTTTGCCTAATATCAACACATTGTAAAGTTTTGTGGGAAATTATTTTACAGAAATATCTAAGAGTTCTTTGGGGGGGGGGGGGAACAGGAAAACTGTAGTGAATTTGTATAAAAATAATATTATTTCCACAAATAACATAGTTTCCAAAAACAATATAGCGTCAAAACAGATGGCCGTATAGGGGCCGTTTGACACTGCCTCTTTGAGCACCAGATCAGGGTCACAGCAACTGCACCAGATCAGGGTCACAGCAACTGCCATAGCCAGTACCTGGCTTTTTTCGGTGCAAAAAGAAGTGGCAAAAATATATGTAGCTTTGGGCAGTACCAGATTGCGTAATATAAGCCACCACTAGGTTACCTCATCAGTATACTTAATCAGCACTACACTCACACATTCATCCCTCAATCTCCTGCTCTCCCCACTAGATAAAATCAGCCCTACAACCTTGACCTTTGCACCTGTCTTTCTACTGAAATGCCAATGATGAAAAGACTTTTTTGCACATTCTCAGTGGGGGACCATGAATGGGATGAACACAAATTCATTGAACTTGCACAGCCTCCCTGAGAGCAGCTTTGCCTAATCAGTTGAAGAGAAACTGAACTGCAAGAGGGGTGAATGATGGTATGTTTCCTATTTTATTTTTTAACTTTTATTTATTTATTGGATTTATATCCTGCCTTTCTATGTATACACTCAAAAAGAAAGCCCAGACTCATGGTCCACAGCATTTTTTCTCCACTACACCACTGAAAACCCTACTATAAGTGGTGCCAACAAATACACTAAGTGTATTCACAGATTGTCCTGCAAATAAATCTGTGTACTTATTTCATGTCCACCGTGTTAGACAAATATACAGTGTTACAGTTTTTGTTGCCCAGTGGATCTATGATATCTGACCTTCCAGAAATGGGATTGGAATTCATGGCTTGATCAAGAAGCAGACAGTCAGGCTGTGACATTTTCAACTGCTGCAATCCATTTCTGTTTGTCATGAGATAATCACAGTGATCATATCACTGTGGTTTTATGTGTGTATATATAAAGGTTTCTCAACACTACAGAAATAAGTCTTACTTTCATTTTATGAGTGGGCATATGCCCTATAACAAATGACACTTCCTCTCCTTTCAGTTTTTCTTCTCCTTAAATGGCAACAACATAAGTATTACAAACTTGGCATGTAGCAGGTCCTCCAACATGCAACCTTTAAAGTGAAGTGCAAACAAGATTTTACAAAGCATAATATCAACATCAAAGTTATCCCACAATGTGATGTCTCCGAGATAAAAAAAAAAAAAAGGGTCACACACAGGAACCTGGAAATGATTGCAGGATTCTGTGAGTTAAGTTTATTTTCAGAAAAGTGCCTCAGTTCATTCTTTTTGGAAATAGTACCTCCTATATTAACTCTGAATGAGATTTTTTTTTCAAAGTTTTCCCCCACCCATCCAGGTTTATCCACTTTAAAAGCAAACTAATATTAAAGATGATAAAACAAGGAAGTTTTTTTTAGCATACTTCTTCTTCTGAAGGAAGAAATCAGCTAAGAGGAGAGGTGTGGGGGGAAACATTTGGCTAAAAATGCCAGCTATTCCTTTTTATGCATAAAGCTATTCTAGTGTCTTCATTTCATTAGGGTTTCCAGGCTTGCCGTCCTATGTTTATATAAATATGATGTTCAGAGCATGTTTTCTCCAGAAAGAGAAAAAAAGGAGGAGGAGGAGGAGGAGGAGGAGGAGGAGGAGGAGGAGGAGGAGGAATAATAATAATAATAATAATAATAATAATAATAATGCCCCACCAAAAAATAATAATACATACTTCAAGACTTTATTTTTACTTTGAGATTCCTCTCCTTTTCCATGAGGACTAGCACTAAGGTTGGTGTCACTTGGTGTGATATATCATTGCATCACCCTCTTCCATTGACCTTCTCCCATACCACACCATACAGAATCCTTAGTAATGTTTTTTTCTACTAATGTTATTCATAAACAACAAGTAAAAGTTAAAATTTACCTTTAAATTACAACATGCACATATGCACAGGCTAAATATGTTTACATTTAGATAGTTTCATGTGGTTAAAGTGAAAACTTGGTAAAATGCAATGACTTTACAGAAATTTTTTAGAGTACAATTTAAAAAACAACAACAATCCTGAGAGCTCAATATTTTCCACTCACTGTGCCTTACTCCAGTCAATCCTTCCTTTCCACTGACCTCCAGTGTTATAAAGGGATGCAGCTGAAAACCAAAACCCATTTTTTGCCAAAGAGCAGACATCTTGATAGTGGTGTCACCAACTTTAGGGTACTATCCAGTGTGTCCCACACCTCCCGCACCCCCCAGCAATCCTCCTGAGAACTGGAAATGCAGGTCTAATCCCAGAGATCTGATAATTGTAGGGTTAACAGAAGACTGGGGGGGTTATTGCTCATTTACAGTAAGAATTACACCAAGAAAATAAATATGAAGTATAAATAAGCAGAATAATATTCTACGGGCCCAGGGTACATATGTCTATGTATTTATTCAAAATGAATGACTTCCGTAATTTTCAGTACAAAATAATCCTGCAGTTTTTTATGGGATTTTCAGATTGTTAGTCAAGTAATTGAATATGCCAACCCACTTTTTATTTCTAAGGAAGTCATACAACTAATGCAGTGAAGCTGGATCAGGGAAGAAAGAGAAAAGTTGAAAAGACTACAGTTGGCCCTCCTTATCCACAGATTTTTTATCCATGGATTTGAGCATACACAGCTTGAAAATATTCCCAAAAAGTATAAATTGCAAATAGCAAACCTTGATTTTCAATTTTATATATGGGGCATCATTTTGTTGTGTCATTATATTTAATGGGATTTTTAGCATCCATGGATTTTGTTGTCCACGGAGGGTCCTGGAACCAAACCCCACTGGATAACAGGGGCCCACTCTACTAGTGAATTAGGATGAAAACTGCTTATTATGAACCCCAGGTACTCACTAGATTTACCATGCCATTTTGTTCCAAGTTTTATATTTGCTCTATACTTTGTGAAATCACACTCAACAGTAAACCATCATTTACCACTATACAGCTACAGGATCCTGTCATTATTCTTCTTTCCATAAATAATTTCTTCTTTGGTGGTGTACGGTGAACTTTACGAAGCTATATATGGCCTGCTGCCCAAATATTACCTCATGTAGAAAGATGTTCTTTTTTTTTCCCTTTTGAAATAAAAAGTTGTATACATTTATTTGTATTTTACCTATGTAGAAATTTTAACCTGTACATTCAAAGGTAAAGAATGATTCTTAACACCACAAAGCAAGAGTGAATTAAATAAAATCTTTTTGGATTGATTTCCAAAACATTCTAAAAATCAAAAATATTAATTTTAGGGTTTCTAAAAAGCATTGTGCTGGATGAAAGCCGTCTATAAAAAAATTCAGTGAAACAAGAAAAAAGACTTTTTGCTTAATTATCATGACATATGGCTTTTCAAATCCCCTTGGTGCACTACTACTGCCCACGGGAATACAACTCCCAGATGGTTTCAGCCAGCATAGCCACTGGAAATGCTTGAAAGGAGATGCTGGGAGCTGTAGTCCAAAATAGTCACATTTACTAACTTGGAGACTATATCATGAAATAACATAGTCCCATCCGTATTACATAAAGTGTGGCCTACTGGGCTCTCCGTAAGTATGATGTGTTTCATGTTCAAAAAGCAAGCACAAAGAAAACATTCCCCTTTCCTTAAGGTGACAAGAAGGTCAATACCGAAATCTCCACACCACATATTTGACTTGTTTTTTGTTGTCTTCACAAGCATTCCTCATTCCTCTTGTATCTTAATACTGAAATCATGTCTCAAATATTGCCTCTTTCTATAGTGCCGGGGGGGGGGGGGGAGGTAGCATTCAATGACGTGGGAGAAAGAGAGGGTTACATCATGTAGATAAGTAATTCTTAACTAATTTTCTTCTCTGTTGAAGTAATTAGCAATTTTAGTAAATTAGGTTTTGCTGCAAGAAAGTCTCCAAAAGGTGCAATTTTAAAGACTACATACAGTTAAAGACTTTTTCTGTGCAAAATTCATAGGTGGTTGTTTAGCACTATACACGTTCTGCAGAGGAAGCTGCATTTTCTATACAGAACTTGTGCCCCCAAGCAGTGGGGGATGCCATGTGCTGCTGGCACAGGAAAGAAGACCAGACGTGATATGCAACATGACACAGAGAGCAGGGGGTAGCACCAGGCTATTTAAGGTCTTACTACCCCTTACCCTTTCTTTTTGGCTGCTGATCACTGGCCCACCCTCCCGTCTCTTCTTCAGTGTGATTTATCTGGTTGCTCATTATTTTCCTGCATAAAAAAGTTTCTGCACAGGAGTGTAATTTTCTGCATAGAAAAATGCTGTTTTCTGCACAAAAGACAGAAAAAAAGAAAAGAAAAGAAAAAGAATTTTGTGTAGAATAAGTCCTGAACTGTGAACATTCTTGCGGGTCCTGGACTCTCTTCTTATCAGTGTTTCTCAACACTAATAATCATCATCATCATCATCATCATCATCATCATCATCATCATAAAAAAAAATTTAAAAAAATGTTTTGAATATTCTTCCCATCCCTCACTTCATGTAATATATGGCAGGCAACTTAGGTAGTTCCCACATGAGGACTTCCATGGATATAAGTGAATTAAGATTCTGTAGTATTATTGCTGCAGAACATATGAGCAATGTCTCTTTTGCACATTAAAACAAGAATGAGGAAAATGTGTGTCACCAGATATTCCTGGACTGCAATTGCCATCAGCCCCAGTTAGCACAGACAGTGATGTGGAATGATCAGACTTGTTGATGCTTCCAGTGTCAGTGGCGTGGTGAATTCATTTTTTGCTCTTCCTCTTAGAGTCCATTTCATGTCACCGAAGAAGCCAGGATCAAAAAGCTAATAATTACTTTATTTTTTTTCATGTTGTGAGCCACCTTGGTTCCATTCAGGACAAAGGTGGGTTATTAAATAAATAAATAAATAAATAAACTTACATTAATGTTCAATTCTACAGCAATGGATATATACTGTAAAGCTGTCAAAATATTTAAACATTAAGCATCCAAATGTCCTTTTTATTTTGTGTAAATTACAAATGTTTTGATTCTCAACCCATCTAGTGTGTTAGTCTTTATCAGCATACTTGTAAAAAACTGTAATGAAAATATAATTCAAAACAAAATAACTGGGAAAAGTGAAATTCAACACTTTAGGGGAAATGTACAACAAATAGAATATGATTCTTAATACTAATGCTGCAGTCCTAAAAATGAATTTTATTTATGACAGGAGCAAGTTTGAACTTAGTAGGGCTTTCTTTTGAGTAAGTAAGGACAGGATTAGGATATATGGCTATATTAGCAGGATTAGGATATATAACTATATAGCATTAGGTAACAACAGCCATATATCCTAATCCTGCCCATACTTACTGAAAAGAAAGTCCCACTAAGTTCAAACGTGCTGCTGTTATAAATAACATTCTCTTCAGGCACTATGCCATCATGCTGAAACAACTACTTCCATCACACGTAATAGGGATGGAAAGAATATTCACAAAATGAAAAATATTAAAATAAATGATCAAAAACAAGCTACCGTGATATGAAGAATCATAGATGGATGATAATCTTTGCAGCTCAGTGCTTATTCTGTGTAAAATGCATGCATGGTTGATCTGTTCAAGGAGCCCTGGTGATTAAATGCTAGTACTGCAGCCAGAATGTTGTAAATTCAATCCTAGAGGAAGGCTCCAAGGTCCATTCAGCCTTCCATCCTTTCATAGGTCAGTAAAATACCCAGCTTGTTGGGGGCAACTGGCTTACACACTGTAAACCACTTAGGGAGTGCTAGTTCACTGATAAACGGTATAGAAATGTATTTGCTATTGCTTTTGCTATTGCACTCAAAACAGCATTTCTGCACAGGAAATGACATTTCTATGCAGAAAACAATAGATCTGCATAGAAATAGCATTTTCTGCACAGAAAAGGCTGTTTCCTGAACAAAAAATTTTGCTTTCTTTGCAAAACAACCATGCATGGATTTTGTGTAGAACAATTCCAGGATTGTGAATTGGCTTTAGAAACTGTCCAGGTTTTGAACAATTTCTCACAAGTGGAGACTATTATTAAAATTTCTCATTGCTTTCTTCAAGAAGAAAATTAAAGAATTTCAGCCCTAACACATACACATCTTTGCCTCAATTGCTGATCATCACTTGAAATAATAGCTTCCAAAGTGGAGAACCTTTCTCTATCCATGAAAGATCCTCAAATCATGGAAAACCTTGGAATATCTTGCTTCAGAATCACATAGGGGGCAACTTGAGAAGGAAAAGTCCTTACTGAATGTTATTTCATTCTGAATAGTATAAGATAACAAGGACAACAACAAGAGGGATGATCCTATTCTTCACCTCCATTCTTCCTCTCCCCATATGTTGCTTATTGAACTCAGACCAAGACCACCTGAACTAAGGCTAAAATGTGTGCAATATTTTCAACCTTTGGAGGCCTAAAAAGAGACCAGGATATAAAAGCTTCTGGCAAACGCAACATATTTTAGTCCATATATATTATAATGGTAGCAATACTTTTTTTTTTAAAGAAAAGTCTTAATATAGGATGTTTGTAATAATAGGAAAAAGGAGTAAATGTAAAACATGCCAAGCAGAGTTCTATTTTTTTAAAGTCATAATTGCCTTTAGGTAAGATATGAAACCCCAGAAATGTGAAATATGAAAGTAATAAAACATACAACTGCTCAGAGTTTGATAATGATCTTTTTGGAAGTGGGGGGATTGGAAGATTTCTGATGACTTTTGATGATGAATCTGAGCATTGCACATTGTTGAATGCATTTGAAATGAAACCTAAAATAAAAACAGCTGTTGGAAGAACATGCATGACAAGCATTTTTACTGTAAAAATGCTGCGTTTGTTTTAACTAAACGGGAGTTCAATGAATTTAATTTCAATACCAAACCATTTACAGTAGTTGTTAGTAGCATCCAGTACAGCCAACCAGGTTGTCAAAGAACCCAAAATGACATTGTCAGAGCCAATTCCTCCAAAGTAAGATTGATATTCCCCAGTAATTGTGGTGTTCCTTACATTAAAAACAACAACAGCTAGGTTGGCTTAGTATAATGGAGTCTAACAATTATGCAGTATGTACTTCAGGACAGGCTTTGGGGTTGAGACTGCCATGGTTGCCTTGACCAACGATCTGCGTCTGAGCATCGACAGGGGTAGTGTGACCCTGTTGGTGCTCCTAGACCTCTCAGCGGCTTTTGATACGATAGATCACGGCATCCTTTTAGATCGCCTGAGGGGGTTAGGTATTGGAGGCACTGCATTGCAGTGCTTCCAGTCCTTCCTCTCGGGCAGGTCCCAGAGGGTGCTGCTCGGGGACAGCTATTCGAGCAAAAGAGAGCTCACCTGTGGGGTCCCACAGGGGGCTATTCTGTCCCCGATGTTATTTAACATCTATATGAAGCTGCTGGGTGAGATTATTCGGAGTTATGGAGCTGGGTGTTATCAGTACGCTGATGACACCCAAATCTATTTCTCCATGTCTCGTTCGTCGGCCTTGAATTCTGATGGCATCTCCTCTCTCAATGAATGTCTTCGAGCGGTAATGGACTGGATGAGGAAAAACAGATTGAAACTGAATCCAGACAAGATGGAGGTGCTCACGGTAACAGCCCCGAAACAAAGAATTGGGCTGCAACCTCCAGTCCTGGATGGGGTCACACTCTCCTCCAGTGACTGCATTCACAGCTTGGGGGTGCTCCTTGACTTGTCGCTCCTGATGACGAATCAAGTAAATGCCACAGTCAGGAGCGCCTGTTTTCAGCTTCGGCTGATACGCCCGCTGTACCCTTTTCTGGAAGTAAGGGATCTTGAAACTGTTGTTCATGCACTGGTAACCTCTTGTCTAGATTTCTGTAATGTGCTCTAGACGGGGCTACCCTCGTGCTTGGTTCAGAAACTACAGCTAGTACAGAACATGGTGGCCAGACTAGTGTCAGGAACATCTAGGAGGGACTATATTACTCCGGTATTAAGGTCCCTCCACTGGCTGCCTATTAGTTTCTGGGCCCAGTACAAGGTGTTGGTTATTACCTTTAAAGTCCTAAATGGCTTGGTTCCAAACTATCTCAGGGACTGCCTCCTCTCCTACAATCCTCCCCACACAGTCTGGTCCTCTGGGAGGAACTTGCTGCAGCCTCAAAAATCTAGGCTTTCAGCTACCTCCCAGAGGGCTTTTTCCATTGTCACACCCAAATTGTGGAACGGCCTAATGGATGAGATACATCAATTGCAATCTTTAGACAGCTTTAAAAGGGCTGTCAAGACGGATCTCTTTCAGCAGGCCTTTCCTGGATAGATACTCCGATCTCAGGGAACTCCTTTCAGAGGACTTCCTACTGTTTTCTTGGAAATTAATGTAGAATGTTGCTGCGGTATCCTGCCTGTCTGTTTATTGTAATTTGTATTGATTTTAAATTTTGTATTGGTTTTAAATTATTGGTTTTAATGTGTAACAGATTTAATATTTTTTTAAAGGGGGGAGGGATGTAGCTTGTTTTATTCGATGTAATTGTATTTTATTGTTGTTAGCCGCCCTGATTGATCTCAAAGGGGCAGGGTATAAATACATTTTATTATTATAATAATTATTATTATTTCTAAGAGACAATGTTTTCCTGTTGAAATAGTTCCTGACAGCCAATTAACAAAGGAACATTGATTTGTTAAGGGTCCTTTAGTTCAAATAATAAATGGAGTAGGAACAAGAGAGATGTGCATTGGCCAACTACCAACTTCACTGCCTCTAGATCACTGCATCTGAACACATCCAGCCTCCTTCTTTCTAACTCCTATCCAATGCATGAAGTTCTGGAGGTTGAGGCAGCATATACAGTCCTGTTCTTCCCTCCACAAATTATTTGAATATGTGGGCCCTAATTTCTGATGGAGGTTTTAAGGCCAAACCAGACATAATGTTAATTGTGTGGATGGATTAATTCAAGTGCAGATATGGTGAAACCTCAGGATTGTCGGGATGTTTTTCCCTTGTCCTGGTCATGCCCCCCCAATGCCTCTCTAAAACTATTTTTTATTATTTGGGGGAGCAATATATTTCATTGTAGCAGAATCTGAATTAGTTGAGAAGACATTCAGCATCTTCAACCCATTTCAGAATATATTTCAAGCAGAATTGGAAAGACCAAGCCTAGCAAGGGAAGCCCACAGTCTTGTTTCAGTGACTCTTTAAGACTTCCCAGTATGGACACTGAAGGCCCTGCAGCAGTCACCTGCAACATCTGTGGGATGTTTGTCTTCTTGCCTACAGATGTGGGGAACTACTCCTGCCCTAAGTGCAAGTTGGTAGCCCTCTTAGAAGAGAAAGTACAGCAGCTAGAGGAGCAGATATCTGCACTCCAGCATCATAGAGAGCAGGAGATTCTCCTGAACAGAACAGGCCAGAATGTCTTGGGTGGGAAACACACAGAGGAAGTTGCTGGGGTGGAGGAGGTCACTGCACATAAAACAGAGGTAGATGCTTGGAGGAAGGTCACACACAGAAGTAAGGAAACCAGGGAACGTTCTGTGAGCTGCTTGCAGCTGCAGAATCGCTTTGAATCTCTCTCTGTTGTCAGAGATGATGGGGAAAAGCAGCAGGGACAGACGTCAGGGACAGAGCAGGGGAGCCTGAGAATAGCACCAAAGGGAACGACCACTGCTAAGCCTCGGAGGAGGCGTGTGGTGGTGGTGGGGGACTCCTTACTAAGGGGTACCGAAGCAGTGATTTGTGGGCCTGACAAGATGTCTCGGGAGGTGTGTTGTCTCCCTGGGGCAAAGATCCATCATGTGACAGAGAGGCTGACAAGACTTGTCAAGCCTACTGATCAATACCCCCTTCTTTTGGTTCATGTGGGAACCAATGATACTGCAAGGCACAGCCTTCAGAATATCAAAAAGGATTATGAGGCTCTGGGAAGGAAGCTGAAAGAGATGAATGCACAGGTTGTCATCTCATCTCTTCTCCCGGTGGAAGGGCATGGTCCAGGAAGGGAGAGGAAAATAGCAGAGGTTAATAACTGGCTCCGTAGATGGTGCCGCCAAGAACAGTTTGGATTCTTGGATCATGGGCTGCGGTTCCATGAGGAGGGACTTCTGGCAAGGGATGGGCTTCATCTCACGCCAGTTGGCAAAAACATTTTTGCCAACAGTCTGAAGAATCTGATCAGGAGGGCTTTAAACTGAGTGTTGTGGGGGAGGGAGACAGCATTCTGGAAGGCAAAAGGGATGGAGAGAATAGTCAAAGTGGCATAGAGGGAACAAGGCAAACAGTGAAAGGACCCAAGAGTAGGAAGCAAAAAACCATGCAAAAGCAGCAAGTAAAGAGGACACATGGTCTTAGATGTCTCTACACTAATGCACAAAGTATGGGAAATAAGCAGTATGAACTTGAACTCCTAGCACAACAAGGGAAATATGATATAATAGGCATCACTGAAACCTGGTGGGATGAGTCTCATGATTGGAATATAGAAATAGAGGGATATAATCTTTTTAAGAGAAACAGGCCAAGCAGGAAAGGAGGAGGAATAGCATTATATGTCAGGGATATTTACACCAGTGAAGAGATCCAGGACATCAATACTGGAAGCCAAGTGGAGAGCATCTGGATAAAAATTAAAGGAGAGGGAAATAACAGGGATGTTACTGTGGGAGTCTGCTATAGACCCCCAACTCAGGCAGAGGAATTGGATGATGCCTTTCTAGAACAGATGACAACACACTAAGAAAGGAGAGATGTAGTAGTGATGGGGGACTTCAACTATCCGGATATTTGCTGGATGTCAAACTCAGCCAAATCCTCAAGGTCTAGCAAATTCCTCACTTGCCTGGAAGACAATTTCATTGTCCAAAAGGTGGAAGAAGCAACAAGGGGATCAGCCATCTTAGATCTTATCTTAACCAACAGGGAAGACCTAGTTGATGGGGTGCAAGTAGTGGGATCCTTAGGTGGAAGTGACCATGTCCTCCTGGAGTTTGCTATACAGTGGAAAGATGAAGCTAGGCATAGTCAGACACGCATTCTAGACTTTAGGAGAGCTGATTTCAATAAACTTAGAGAAATACTGGGGGTGATCCCATGGTCAAGAATACTAAAAGAGAAGGGAGTTCAAGATGGATGGGAGTTCCTCAAAAGGGAGATACTGAAAGCACAATTTCAGACAGTCCCAATGAGGAAGAAAAATGAGAGATGTCTCAAGAAACCGGTATGGATGACTAAGGAACTTACAACTGAGCTAAGTTTTAAACGGAACATGTATAAAAAATGGAAAAATGGGGAAATCACCAAAGAGGAATTCAAACAAATAGCCAGTACATGTAGGGATAAAGTCAGAAAAGCTAAAGCGCAAAATGAACTCAGGCTTGCTAGAGAGGTTAAGAACAATAAAAAGGGCTTTTTTGGATATGTCCGCAGCAAAAGGAAGAAGAAGGAAATGGTAGGACCACTGCGTGCAGAAGATGGCAAAATACTAACAGGGGACAGAGAAAAGGCAGAATTACTCAACACCTTCTTTGCTTCAGTCTTCTCAGAAAAGGCAAAAGGTGCTCAACCTGAGGACAGTGAAGAAGGGGACAGAGTGGGGGAATTTCAGCACAGAATAAGTAAAGAGACAGTACAGGAATACCTGGTTACTCTAAATGAATACAAATCTCCAGGACCAGATGAACTACATCCAAGGGTATTAAAAGAACTGGCAAAGGTGATATCGGAGCCATTGGCAATAATCTTTGAGAACTCCTGGAGAACAGGAGAAGTCCCAGAAGACTGGAGGAGGGCAAACGTTGTCCCCATCTTCAAAAAGGGAAAAAAAGAGGATCCCAACAATTATCGTCCAGTTAGTCTGACATCAATACCAGGAAAGATTCTAGAGCAGATCATTAAGCAGAGAGTCTGTGAACATTTAGAAGCCAATGCCATAATCACAAAAAGCCAACATGGGTTTCAGAGAAAGAAGTCATGCCAAACGAACCTGATCTCTTTTTTTGATAAAATTACCAGCTTGGTAGATGAAGGGAATGCTGTGGATACAGTTTACCTCGATTTCAGTAAGGCCTTTGACAAGGTTCCCCATGACATTCTTGCAAATAAGCTTGCAAAATGTGGGATAGACAAGTTAACTGTTACATGGATTTGTAATTGGTTGAGTGGCCGAACTCAAAGGGTGCTCAACAATGGCTCCTTTTCATCCTGGAGAGAAGTGACCAGTGGGGTCCCACAGGGTTCTGTCCTGGGCCCAGTGCTGTTCAACATCTTTATTAATGATTTGGATGACAGAATTGGGAGCATACTTATCAAATTTGCAGATGACACTAAACTAGGAGGAGTAGCTAATGCCCCAGAGGACAGGATCAAAATTCAAAATGACCTGAATAGACTAGAAAGGTGGGCCAATGCTAACAAGATGAAATTCAACACAGAGAAATGTAAGGTTCTGCACTTAGGGAGGAAAAATGAAATGCACAGATATAAAATGGGGGACACCTGGCTGAATGAGACCACATGTGAAAGGGATCTAGGAGTCCAAGTAGACCATAAGCTGAACATGAGTCAACAGTGCGATGCGGAAGCTAAAAAGGCCAATGCAATTTTAGGCTGCCTCAATAGAAGTATAGTGTCTAGATCAAGGGAAGTAATAGTGCCACTCTATTCTGCTTTGGTCAGGCCCCACCTGGAATACTGTGTCCAGTTCTGGGCACCACAATTCAAAAAGGATGTTGAGAAACTGGAGCAGGTCCAAAGGAGGGCAACTAAGATGGTGAAGGGACTGGAAACCATGCCCTATGAGGAACGCCTTAGGGAACTGGGGATGTTCAGCCTGGAGAAGAGAAGGTTAAGAGGTGATATGATAGCCCTGTTTAAATATTTGAAGGGATGTCATATTGAGGAGGGAGCAAGCTTGTTTTCTGCTGCTGCAGAGACTAGGACACGGAATAATGGATATAAACTGCAGGAAAAGAGATTCCACCTCAACATTAGGAGGAACTTCCTGACAGTAAGGGCTGTTCGACAGTGGAACACACTCCCTCGGAGCGTAGTGGAATCTCCTTCCTTGGAGGTCTTTAAACAGAGGCTGGATGGTCATCTGTCAGGGATGCTTTGATTTGGAGGTCCTGCATGGCAGGGGGTTGGACTAGATAGCCCTTGTGGTCTCTTCCAACTATATGATTCTATGATTCTATATCTCCCATATACAATTTAAATAGATAGTAGGTGTCTGGATTGCAAGGGTTGGGTTGAATTATCTTGTATCAACAGTTCCATTGCAAAACTAGATCTGCCAGTTTGTCTCCATGCACAAAACCAGTTTCCAATGTCTGTGCACTAACGACCATTGTTAAAAATGGACATGCAACTTCATTTCCATACACAAAGGATTTGTAATTGGAATTGACCTCGTCACATACCAATCACATATATATGTCTGTGTCTGGCTTCCACTCCACCAAATGCATCTGAGGAAGTAGACTGAAGTCTACGAAAGCTCATGCTGCCAATTTCATTCTTTCACTTAGTCTCAAAGGTGTTACAAGATCTCTCTATACACTGATCTACAGACTAACACAGCTTTATTTTTGAATTCAACACTACTGAATATGGGAGTAAATTTCCAGTTAGCCTGTGAGAAGCAGGTAAGCTTTGACAAGGAAACTAAAAGGGAGAGTTGATTTGATTAGAGTAATAGAGGGGAAAGGTAGCTGAAAAAAGCTTTTAATTGTTGAATCCTTGAAGTAGTTTAACTAAACTAAGTTATATCTAGAATTTACTCTGGCATTTTATGGTCTAACATTGCTGAAAATTCTAAGAGCAGAGGGCAGGGAGACACACACACCAATAATAACAATAATAACATTTCATTCCCTAAACCTTTCAATTTTTAACAAAAATCTCTGAGTGGTACCTTTGTACTTTGCTGGATTCCAACTTGAAATGTAAGCATTCCTTTGTTCAGTGCCTGTACAAAATCTTCCTTCAGTCCATATATCAGTACTGCCTTTCAGGAATTTATGGCACACTAAGATAGACTGTAGGGATTTTACAAAATAACATGAAATGATTCCTTATGAGAAAAATGAAAGAAAACTACTATGCTCAAATTCTAAACTTCATTGATTGCAACATGAAGAACTGAGCCAATATTATTTTAACAACAGTTGCTAGACATTTTTATCCATATTCACTATTTGGCATCAAATTGATTTTTTTTTTTTGCATTGTTTGATTGCTGTCTCAAATTCCTGACCCCACAGTTAGACTGCAGAATCAATCTACACTCATTAAATGTCTTGATCTCACACAGAAGGGTGCAAGCAGTCCAGTACCCAATGGGGTAATTCTGCTGGTAGAAGTGAAAAGGTTTATTCCTTTTCTTTTTTCCAGCTGCTGTATCCTTTAAAAATCATCTCCAGATGTTTGATAACCCCTCACTCCCACAAGCAGATTTGTACACTATGGAAAGTTGCAAGTGTGTGGAAGAACATCTTGATGCTGCCCTGAGCATAGCACTGATTTAGGTCACATGCATTATACACTATATGCAGTACAACTACATGAGTGTGTGTGTCAATACACACATACCAAGCCAGGAAGTACTATTTTATACTTTCCATAGGGATAAGACCAGGTTTGAAATCAAGGGTTTACTCAACAAGAAACCATGATTCATAGTGTTCATATTTTAAATTATATACTAAAAAAGATTTAAAATGCCTAACTGAAGATATAAGGTTGAAGGAGCTCTTCAGTCCATTGGTTTTTTTTCATAGTTATCTTATACCCAGAAACACTCGCTACCAGAAAATGTCTCAATTTGGCAGGGACAGTCCCAATTAAACCTCTGTTGACCTATTTTTCAGCTGCTTTCTTTCTCTTTCCCCCTTTCCCTTTTTCCTCAGCTTACTTCAGTTGGTGCAATGTAAGTAAAACATGCAAAAGTAGTTTCCACTCAGTTATCTCAGTGGGAGGAAAGGGAGAGGACAGGAGAAAGCGAAGCATTGCCCTTCCCAGTAGGCTCAGGCAAAAGGAAACTGCTGCAGCTTCTCCTAGCTTGTGTCTTCTTCCTCATTAATAACTTTTGCCTTTTTGACCACAATCTGATGTTGCTTCGCAATATGTGTCCCAATTTTCACTTATGAAATGTTGGCGGGTATGTCACGTTAGTTTCCCATACCTTCTCTCATCTTCCATCTGGATTTTGTAGTGCAAATAAGTTATTTGGGGCTTGAGACACCTCTGGGAATGGCAATTAACTGGTTCTGAGGTGAGTTTTCCTCCACTTGCCCCAAAGACTAACCTCTGCCAAAGCATACCTTGCATGAATAGAATTATATCATTAATTACTGTTGTGGCTTGTTAGTTAAACCTTACAGTCAACACCTTTATTGTCTACCTCAAAACAATAACATCTAATTGCACCAGCCAAGCAGCCACAGGCTGGGGAGCTGAATGGAAGCCTGGAAGGGAGTCAGTTCAAATTCTGAAATCATATGGTAAAATGATGTGGTTCATGTAATAAGGGCAAAACTGTCATAGCTGCTTCAGTTGGAAAACACAAAACTACAGTTTCAGAAAGAGCAGCTTCTACCACTAGATCTCTTCTCAGCCCATATCTGCCTATAGCCTTACAAGCCATTATGCAAAACCTCTGTCAATCTCACTGCAGACAACAAAGGACAGTCCCTTTGAGGTCATATCCTTCCTAGGCCAGACATCCTAACTCAAAGGAGGACAAGACACCACAAAATGTAGGGCATTCAAGGAAAATGTAGCAGATTACAAAATAAAAGCTAAAAACACAAACAAATATAAATTCATGCTTCATAGTCATGCTCAAAATGAAGGACAGATTGAAATTCCTCCTGGATGGAAGATTTAAATTTAGTACATGTCCTGGAAAAGGGGGATATCTGATCACACTACCCTCCTGCTCTGCTGAGGAAAACTAGGTTTTCTATATCTGAGCCTGTGATCACCTTCTAAAATGTATTCAAGGTTTGGAATGACACTAGATGAGCTTGTGCATGCACTCTGTCACTCCTTCCATTTCTATTTCCAAACGGTCATCAGCTCCAGTAATTGGGAGAACCAGTGAGATAGGGAGATTTTTTTGTTTTGTTTTCTAATAGTGCTGTTCTTCAGACCTTGTCTCAACTATACTTTATTTAAACCCTCATTCTGGTCCATCAAATCTAAGCTCACATTTCCACATTAGGATCATAACCTTCCTTATACATATACTGTAGTTGTGGTAGGATTGTCCTCAGATGTAGAAAAATCTTGAGCAAATGAGTGGGTTGTACCATTTTATTATCACATCCACTGGACTATGCTTTTCTATTTGTCTGACTCAATATTCACAAGCATTTTCTCATGATGTTAACATATCAGTTCTTCATTTTATTGTTGTTGTTGTTTTCAATTTAGTCAGGCATCTGCATGCCTTTGCTGTTCACAGCAGTGAAAAGCCAGACAGAGAGTTGTCATTAACTGAACAGCAGGAGGAATACATCAAGTACTTGAAGATGAGGAGTCTGTTTCCAGTAATCCTAGTCCTCAAGCAAAATGTTACAACAGTTTCTTATTTTTGATAATACAGCTGCCCTCTCTTCTGGAAAACCATGAACAAAACATGAAATCTTTCTGTCTACTACAGCCTAAAACAATTCACATTTCCGACTAGATAATATAGATTCCTATGCCTTCACTGGCTGATTAAATCCAAATGGTGCAGGATAGTGGGAAATATGCAGAAATTGTCTAAAAGAATGCATCTTCAGTTTATGAGTTCCCAATCTGAGGTTAAGTATTTTCTGCTTCCTTGAGTTCAAAAACCACAGAGGTCTCCTGTCTCTCTCTCAGATAGATAGATAATGCCCATTGGTAAGATATGCTTTGGGGCCTGCAACTGACACCCCATTGCAATTTTAGTTACTAACTGGGTATGCAATCAGGGGCATTTAAAGTAATAATGGCACATACACCTGGTATAGGCAGACATGTCCACTGGACCAAACCAATGATAATATCTTTTGGTCAAAAATGTACTATGCCTTTCTCAGCAGCTGAAAGCATGTGACATGTGCAGCATCACCCAATGGGTTTCAGTTTTATTTTTAATGATATATTGACAATTTGAAAAAAAATAAAATCAACATAGTGAGCATGAATCTACAAGACTTATGCAGAGTAATGGAGGCTAGGGAGGCTTGGAAATGTCTCATCCACATGCAGTGGGGCTGACTCAGTGGAAAAAGTACATTGTGATCATTTATGGCATTGCATTTCCCCCCCTCTTTTACATTTATGGTCATCTTAAACCAGTGGTTCCCAAACTTTGGTCATCCAGATGTTTTGACTTCAGCTCTCAGAATTCCTTCCTGTTGGCCAATCTAGCTGGGACATCTAGGATCTGAAATCCAAAACACCTGGGGGACTAAAGCTTGGGAACCACTGTCTTAAATAGTGCATATATACTAGATATAACAAACCTTAAAGTGTAGAGAAGTATAGTCCAATTAATTTGGAGAATTCTGCATAAGATATTTCATGTTAAGAAACCAAACCAGCTCCTCAAAACTACAGCCTATTAAGAGTTCATTTCTTGAAGGATCACTTTTTAATTTCTTCACAAAGCATATTTCCTTCACTATGCTCCATGGGTGGTAGGCCTGCCTCAAGATATTTTTCCCCAGTTGTTGTCATTCAGGAAAACATTTTCCAAGGCAATATGCATCTGTACATCTGGAGCCTAATGTGTAAATCAAAAAACACCAGTACTAGCATAAGAGTGAGTGGAAACAAAAACACAGTCAATGAAGTCAATGAAGCTACATCATTCTAATGTTCATTGAGTTGTTTCCTTAGCTGCATTTAGTTGTTTTAGTTGTTTTAGAATAGAAGATTATCCATCATTTTGTGGAAGGTCACTCAGGCCAGCTTTCTAACTTTACTATTTCTGGTACAATTAATATTAACTATACAGGTTAAGCATCTCTTATCTAGAATTCTGAAATCTGAAATACTCCAAAATTGGTCACTAATAATAATAATAATTTATATCCCTCTGGGTAAGCAATCGGTGGCTGAGATAGTATTACTGATGGTTCAGTGTATACAAACTATGTTTCATGCTCAAAGGTATTAAAAATATTATGTAGAAAATTCATAGATGAATTTCATGTTTAAACTTGGGTCCCATCTTCAAAATACATCATTATGTTTATAAAAATATTGCACCCATCCACACTCCCCAAATCTATAATTGAATACATTTCAGATTAAAGAGACTCAGCCTATATTTATTTATTCCTTCATTCATCTATTGTTTGACATACATTATCTGTTCATCACAAATATGAGATGTGTATGTGTACGCGTGTAGGGCAGTATTGTGTGAAATGGACTGCAATACTGCCCTACACATAAAGAAAAAAGGCTTATGCTTAATGAAAACAAAACATGTGTATTGCATACCACTTTACAAGTCCATGACATTCATAAGTAGGAACACAGCCCAAGGCAATATCAAAAGAACAAGTTTATGAAATATCAGTAATTAACAACAGCAGAAAAATGTGGGAAAGAATTTGTACAATGTCTGAAAAGTATAGTGGACTTATCCCATGGAAGCCCCAACAAAATTTGACAGAGTCTTGTGCATGCACACAGGGTAAATTAATTTGCTCATCTTTCACCATGTTAGACTGGAGCAGGCAACTGTTGTGTGTCCTGGAGACAATTTTCTGCCCTGGGCCTCTTCAGGAGCGACACAGATGGCCAAAAAATAGGGGAGGAATGGAAGTGGGTATAAAAACGTTCTAGTTTAGAAAATTAGGTGGTGATGGGTTTTGACGTGAAATGGTACAGTGTGAGTCTGGCAACCAATTAAAAAGGTGAATCACTGCTCCTGAGGGCATATAGCAGAGGCAGTTAACTTCCTTTTTTGGCTAGAAAAGGAGTATTTCATGGAATGTGGAGCATTCAAAGTCCAGAAGAACAACCTTGGAAGACTTAGAAGGCCCTAAAGCCACAATTAGTCCTACTCTGTGGTATGCTGTCTTCTGTAAGTGAAGTGTTTTTGAATTCTACACAGGGCAATCAAGGCAAACTTTATTCCACAGAATATAGCAATGCAAATCTGACATCAACAACCAGTGGCAGAATGGTTCAACCTCCCAGGACACTCTGCTTTTGAGTAACCACTGCACAATGAAGAACTTTACGAGGGAGATTACAATTTAACACACAAATGACTTATTCGAGTCAATTCATTAGGAGGTTCTAATCACCAGAGATTTGACTCAGGATAATTGATTCTTCTCACACTACATGTCCTAATTGACTTACTGAATGTGAAGATGTTTGTGTTCTTACCAACAGCTCCATGTATGACCTGTGTTAATAATGCAATTGTTACTGTTTGCATTTTCTGCATTTAAATTCCCTTCAACCACACTGACTAAGGTAAAGGTAGTCTGACTAGAAATCCACCTGCAATGATGTATAAATACTGAAATTCTGGATTTCTAAAGTGGTTAAATTCACAAACATACATGGCACAAAACTATGCCAGTACTATATATATATATATATATATGTGCATTAACTTCCTATCAGTGGTAATACATTTTGTTTATGGGAGTTAGTTAAATGGTCATAGTTTCATACTATAGGGAAAACACATGTGCAAAGTTGAATTGATATTTTACTAAGGGGCTAAGCAGATGGTAGGGAAAAGCCAGTTAATCTCCACCAGTTCCCAAATGGACAGAACACACATGGACAGTTTGCACCACCCTTCTTCATCTGCAAGGACAGACCTGCCAGAACAGGCCATTCATGGATACAAGATGTGCTGCACCAGTGTTTTTCTCTTCTGCCCTAAACACATGAGCAAATGTACATAGACATGATGCCAGCAGCCACCATCACCTCCTCTATCCCACCCAGCTGGCAGCCCATTGGGCACCCTGCACAACCAGCTATATGACCCCATACTTGATCACAAAAATGACTGAGTACAATCAAACACCCAGTGACATATTGGCACATTACAATCATGGAGTCCCTCCCATAAATGCCTCTTTCCCTCTTCCCCGCATGCCCCCCTGTTGGAGTGGCTAGTTTGTTAATGCTATTATTAAATGCATTGTATTGTTGGCAACATTCTATGTTGGTCATTATTTAGGTTCATGGTATGTTCAATGGATTGATGGTGTGATGGGTCAATGGTGCAGCTGACCACTGGTATGAATGTTTAATCAATTTGCAGACAGGTGACAAAACAAACAAACAAACGTATGGGCAGCAATGACACCAGCAGCTTGCTGGCCCCTTCTCCCATCTCTGCATCAGTGTACAGTCCACATGCTGGTGTGATAGTTCTCACTGTCCATCTTGGACCAGAGCAAACCAGGGATTAATTTGGTCCAGTGTTTAGCCTTGGAGCATGGATTCCACTTGTGTTGGCCATTTAAACACTTACATGATGGTTTCAAAATGGGGCTAAACCACATTTTAGTGCTCATGCAGACAGTTCCTAAATAACAACTATATTTAAAAACTAGATTAATTCCAATTTGGTCCCATGCATGGCTTTTGGACAGCTAATGATTTATACTGGAGAATGGACAGGTGGTATACAACTATGTTGCTTTTCCAGGACTTCACAGTGAGTTTTCAGTAATTCTGACTGGGTACAATGGTGTCAATAGGAGGTGTGGACTGAACTGAGTGACACCCCCACAAGAGAGGTGACATCTGGATGAGCAGACCCTCCCACACCTCCCTGTCATGCACCGAGGGTACCCCTTCCTCCCTGCCCAGCGCGGCTTTACTCATGTGTACAGCTGTGCCAGGCAGGGAGGTGAGAATGTGCACTTTTGTCCCTGCCCCTGTAGCCCCCCCCCCCCACACAGGGTGCCATCCCAGTGTGGGACTCCACTTACTAGGTAGCAGGAGTATTTTGTTATAGTGGTTTTGGTTCTGTCAGAATTCAGTGCTTGGGCACTTCTGCTCCACGCAGTATTGATTTACACTGAGAAGCTCTTCAACTTTAATATATATGTGGTACGCAGGTACAACATAGACCTAGACATTCTGGGAGCAGCCATATTTATTACATTGATTAAAGTATTTAATATTTAATAATTATTTATTATTAAATTAAATTCAGTTAAGTGTGTAAGCCAATTTTGTTCAGTTTATTTTTTAAAATGGTAAATTCAGAAATCATATATTTAGGATGGAAAGAACTTGAGATTTCAAAGTTTTAACTTGAGAAAACAAAACATCCTAGAATTCTGCTTTGGGAGGAAAGGAGTCCCAAACTGTGAAAGCAGCCTAAAAATCATTAACTAATAATTACATTAATTAATAAATGCATTTATAATTAAGAAAGTAAAGAAATAATAAACAAACACAAACACATTTAGTCTAGTTCTTCTTCTTTATTTTTTAAAATATTCCAGCAGAATCCCTTCCCCAATTATGAAATGACACCTTTTTTGAACTTAACAAGCAGCTTTAATGAGCAGGAAAGAGTGGGAAATGCTATTGCCACCAAGGGTATGTAGGTATCTACATACATTATTAGAAAATTTTAAACTGTTCTTTCAAGTGGATACAAAAGTTCCATTTATAATTTCACAGAAACCTAGCAAATGGATTTTGAAAGAAGTTTTAAAGAATATCCTCATTTAACTGATTGTGGGGAAAAATATAAAATGAGGAAAGAAAAATACCCATATCTTTTATTACCAATTACGCTTATGTCCACAGGGCCCAACTGAAGGGCTTCTGAGTCCTCTTCCTCTAAAAGCATCTTTCTACCCTTTATAAAAAACAATTTTAGTAACTTGGAACAGCTTTAGGAATGTACTTTGATGAAGTACATATTTTGTCTCCTACTTGGGTAGTGTAACTACCCAATTACACTACTTGGGTAGACAATCTACCCAATATTCCTATAGAGAAAAAGGTATGTGGGGTGACTTTGAGGTGGGTGCAGGAGCAGGAGTTCATTGGACTTTTGCCCCTAGTATAGACAAGCTCTAAGAGGAATTTTCCTTGATCTCAATTTGAATTACAGTACTCCCAGAAAAGACAGACAATTTCCCCCTTGTAGTAGATTGCCAGTCTGTAGATCACCAATGTTATAGCAAAGAAATCACAAACTTTTGAAGGTCCAGTGCTGGAAGAGTATTGGCTACTTACTTTAAATAAAAATAAATATTTTTTTTAAATTTACATCCCACTTTTTGTTAAAAAAATCAAAGTGGCGTACAATGTTAAAAATAATACCTCAGTATATACTTAATATCCCCCCTTAAAAAAGGATGAAACAGTTTAAGCTTAAAATTGCTTTGAGAAGGTTGTCTTCTGTAGACAAATATTTCCATTCACATTAAGAAAGCAATCATATACATTTCTACTCGGAATTAAGTGACTTCAGTGGGACTCACTATTAGGTAAGTGTTGTAGCCAAAATGAGACATTCTAAAAAGCCATTTGAATTAAAACATTTCTTTCTAACAATCAAGTTGTTTCCAGGTGTATCAAATTTCATTCCACTAATCTCCTGGAGGTAAAGCAATTGTATATTATTGTTCTGAGCCCACTATTCACAGTTACCCCCATCTGTATTCTACAACAAACCTATAATGTAGGATACACTGAAAGCTATAGTTGGCTTGCATACCACATGAGTGTTATGGAGAGGCTAAGATTTCACCTGATTTATCATGTGCAGTGGGCAGAGGTGTAGAGTGAAACACAGAACCATGGGCCCAGTGATCTGAGGGAAAGCTGTAACTTGGAGCAGGGTCTGATAAAGACATGTTGATTTTACAGTAGTGCATTATACAATATTTATTGTTAATCATGCTGTGTGTGGTGTGTACACCTAAACACACAAAGAGAAAATATTGCATTTCTTGATTCTCTCCATTTTTTTCAGGTTCTCCTAAATTCAGTTTATAAATTCAAAAGCAAGCGTTTGGGGTGCTGTTCCTCATTAATAACTTTTGCATTTGACCACACTTGACCATGCCCTATTGTTGACTGTCCACACCATTCTGCTTTTCCTAGTTTGTGTACATGTGTTTTCCTCATTAATAATATTTCCCATCTTGACCACACTCTGATGTTTTTTGGCCACATGTATCCCTGTTTTCATTTGTGAAATGTTGGAGGGTATACGTTTCTGGTTAGCAAAAAAGTCCCAATTAAGATACCATCACTTTCAAGAGTAAATACTGTCTTGAACTAAAACTAGGGAAATTTTTCCTGCCATAATTCCCAAATTAAGGATTTTCTTCCATGTGAAAGGTCAGGCCTCCAGTTATTATTTTCATTTTATTTTAACTGTTCTAAGAGGATTCCTGATGAATGATGGTATGAAAGTTCTGTAAATGAAGTAACTAAGAATGAAGCTATGCAACAGCCAACATTTAGTTGACCAGGGAATGGTTCCCAAACTTTCCTATAATGTGCCTCCTTGTTTTAGACACAAAACCCATAGAGCTGCTCATTGACATCAAACTCCAAAAAGGGAATATAACCAGAGCTCTCTTAGGGACTGACCAAACAAGGACAATGGCATGCTGAAGTTTGCCAACATATCTAAAGGTGTCATCACTGATGTATCTGTTGGCAATCATTACTGTCTATTCTGCTCTCTCCCAATAGAGCCTACCTCATACTTTCAGAAAAACATGCACACAGTCTTGCAAATAAATCTTGAAACTTAGTTTGGGGGGAAAAATCTCAAGAAGAATAGAACAGGCTGTTGAAATCCTGTGTGAGCAATAAATTCCCCAGTGTTGTAAATGAATCAAGACTCCCATAACAACTAGTCCTATAGAACAATGGCTTTCTCAGGTTCAAATGAGTAAGTGGACTGCTCAGATTTCAGAAGCAGCAAGGAACACACACAACAGTCCCCCCTGCCCTGTATAGATTGTATATCTTCAGGTCTTTCTGGGCTTCTAAGCTAAAGACCCTTATCCTACCAAGACATGATTTTTGTTGGCTGAATGAAAAATTCACATACTTGTGCGACTAGAGCGCAGATGGTGGAAGGCTTGTCTCTTATCCGACAGAACTTGCCATAAGCAAAATCTTCACACCTATCGGGAGGCTTTGCATGCAGCGCAGATATTTTTCTGCTCTGCACGCATTGCGTCTGCAGAGTCTCGCTCAGCAAAGCTGTTCAAGGTGGTGGAGGAGCTGATGCAAGTTCCCCCTGCACCAAATCCCCTACTTAACCCCACGATGGCCTGCTGTGACGCATTTAACACCTACTTTGCAGATAAAATCTCTCGGATAAGGGCCGATTTAGACACCAATGTTTCAGCAGTATCTGTAAATGAGGCACCTAGCAACTCCATTGCTGTCACTTTACTGGATGAGTTTCAATCTGTAAGTACTGATGATGTGGACAAGCTCCTTGGAAGTGTGAGGAAAACGACCTGCCCTCTTGATCCATGTCCATCATGGCTGGTCGTCCAGGGAGGGGACACATTGAAGACATTCCTCTGGGATGTAGTCAATGCATCCCTCAGGGAAGGCACCGTTCCATCCTGTCTGAAGGAGGTGGCCGTAAAGCCCCTCCTCAAGAAACCTTCCCTTTATTCCCTGGCCAGAAACAACTATAGACCAGTTTCCTTACTGCTGTTTTTAAGCAAGGTGATTGAGAGAGCAGTCGCCTCCCAATTCCAAGCTGTCCTGGATGAAACTGACTTTCTTGATCCATTTCAAACCGGCTTCCGGGCAGGATATGGAGCTGAGACTGCCATGGTTGCTCTGGCATATGACCTCCGCTTGAGCATCGACAGGGGTAGTGTGACCCTGCTGGTGCTCTTGGACCTCTCAGTGGCTTTTCACACTATAGATCATGCCATCCTTTTGGATTGGTTGAGAGAGATGGGTATTGGAGGCACTGCTTTGCAGTGGTTCCGTTCCTTCCTCTCAGGCAGGACCCAAAGGGTTAGGCTCAGGGACAGTTGCTCATCTAAAATTGAGCTTAATTGTGGCATCCCTCAGGGCGCCATCCTGTCCCTGATGCTATTTAACTTTTATATGAAACCACTGGGGGAGATCATTCGGAGGCATGGAGCTCAGTGTCATCAGTACACTGATGACACTCAGATATACTTCTCCATGACAAGATCATCTGCCCAGACCTCAGATGGCATCTTCTCTCTCAATGACTGTCTCGCAGCGGTAATGGATTGGATGAGGGGAAACAGATTGAGGCTAAATCCAGACAAAATGGAGGTACTGACGGTCACCGGCCTGAAACCAGGTCTGGGAATACAACTCCCAGTCCTAGATGAAGTCACACTCTCCTCGAAGGACCCTGTTCGCAGTCTGGGGGTACTTCTAGACTCATCGCTTGACTAGTCAGGTGAATGCGATGGTCAGGAGTGCCTGTTAGCTTCGACTGATACGCCAGCTGCACTCTTTCCTGGAGATGAAGGATCTGGAAACTGTGGTACGTGCTTTGGTCACCTCACGTTTAGATTACTGCAATGAGCTCTACATGGGGCTGCCCTTGTGCTTAACCTGGAAACGTCAACTGGTTCAAAATATGGCAGCCAGACTAATCACTGTGGCATCTAGGATACAGCATATAACACCAGTGCTTAAGTCTCTCCACTGGCTGCCGATCAGTTTCCAGGCATAGTACAAGGTGCTGGTTTTGACCTTTAAAGCCCTTCATGGCTTGGGTCCATCCTATCTTAGGGACCGCCTCTTCCCATATGAGCCCCCTCGTACACTCTGGTCCTCTGGGAGGAACCTACTACAACTTAAGAAAACCAGGTTGGCACAGACTTCCCAGAGGGCCTTTTCTGTTGTCACTCCCAGGCCATGGAATGGCTTGCCGGATGAGATGCGCCTTATTACAGCCTTGAACGGCTTCAAGAAGGCCGCCAAGACGCATCTCTTCTGGCAGGCCTTCCCAGACAATGATTAACCTTTCTGCTATGCCTCTTGCCTCTTCTACTGGGATATTTGATATTGTCGAGGCCGCCCATCATTTTTAATTAGAGTTTTCTAATGTTTTAATGTTTTAATTGTAATGGCCCTGTTTGAGTATTTTAAAATCCTATTGTAGTTTATTTTTAAGGGGTGGGAGGGGAAATTGAATTGTTATATTTTTATTTTAATTGCTTTTAAATGTTGTACCCCACCCCAATTGCTTACCCAGAGGGGAGGGATATAAATAAATAGATGATGATGATGATGATGATGATGATGATGATGATGATGACTGCACTCTAAGACTAAAATAGAGCTTACTTGGGAGATGTGTGATTTAGACACTTAATGCTTCTGCAAATGAAAAGCAGCCTCTGAAGCCACAGTTGGAAGCACAGAAGGAGAAGAAGGATGGCAGTTTAAACCCCATTCCCCCTTTCTGCCATTTGTCTGGGCAAGACTGTATCTGCCACCAAATTCTAACTTCCTTTTCCCTTGGAAGAAATATAGGTGCTATCATGTGTGTTTTTACCCCCACCATACTTTTAGCTCTTGCCTATATGGGTGAACACCAGCATAGGTTTTAAAATGTTCTTGAACTATTAGTAGCCTTTATGTGCTTTAAAATGAACTCATACTTATGGCAACCCTGTTATGGGTTTTTCTTAGCAAGATTTATTCAAAGGAAGTTTGCCACTGCATTCCCTTCCAAGCTCAGGGGTGAATCCAGGAATACATCCAAGCCTCAGACCATCAGAAGGAGTGTAATCCTTCCCAGCACAGGGTGAATGCTTATTCTCTAATCTGCCTGATGGACCATGAACATTTCTGATTTGTCTCAATTAGGTTTCAATTTCAGTTTGTTTGTCCTCATTACTTTCATTATTAATGAGAGGCACCAGTTCAGGACCAAATCAGTTTCCTTGGAATAAGGTGGAAATAGTGGGTGCCATCTATATACTGATGTAATTTAACCGCAAAACTCCAGGCAACCTCTCTCAACTGTCACATAGCCAGGCTGAAAAGCAGATTGTACTGAATCTAGATAATCCATTTGATCCAGATACCCCTGGAGCTGAGAGGCCTCCACATGCTCCAGTACCTTGACCAAAAATGGAATTTTGGAGATTGGTGTGTAGTTATCCATTATGGTGGTACTGTATTCAGGGAAGGATTTCTTAGCAGTGGTTTTACAACTGCCTCTTTTAGCCATGCTGAAACACTTCTTTGTTTTAGTGAAGCATTAATCAGTCCTTCTACTGAATTAACCAGTCCCCTCTGGCTTTTTAAAATGATCCAGGAAGGGCAAGGATTTATTATTTTATCTGCAAAGTTTTGAGCAAGTTGTACACAGTGGACTGTTGAGTGGTCCAGATCTCCTCCTGTGGTCCCAGACATGAAAGACCACTTGAAACAGCTCTACTGATTGGCTGTTTTCAGCCACAATAGTGGCAGAGAAGAAACTGCCTATATAACATGCACTGTCTGATGCCACATCAGAAAGTATAGGCAACTGCCAGGCACTTTTCATTGTGTGAACCATGTGAGCTTATATTCTATTGAGCCATTAATATCCCCATCAATTCAAGAAATCATGGAGTCAGGATAACAACTTGGCTCAGGCTTGCTAGTGAGGTTGAGGCTTTACAGATGGCCCAAAAAGGGCAGTCTGGAACCACTTCTTTTTCCTCCACATCATTGCTGCAGCTAACAAATGGTGCAGCAACAATGCAGAGGAAAAAAGGAGCACGAAAAACCAGTGTGTATGCCGCTGCAGAGCAACGACGCCCTGGTGATGTGCTAGGGTTGCAGGGCATGTAATTGCTCCAACCCCAGGCAAGCCTAGCACATCGCGAAAATGCCGCAAAGCACCCATCTGTATCAGGCCATTGAGAACAATAAAAAGGGGTTTTGGGGGTTATATCCATAGCAAAAGGAAGAAGGAAGAAACAGTAGGGCCACTGTGTGCAGAAAATTGCAAAATGCTAACAGGGGGCCGAGAAAAGGCAGAATTACTCAACACCTTCTTTGCTTCAGTCTTCTCAGAAAAGGCAAAGGGTGCTCAACCTGAGGATAATGGAGCACAGGACAGAATAGGGAAATTTCATCACAGAATAAGTAAAGTGATAGTACAGGAATTCCCGGTTAACCTAAATAAATATAAGTCTCCTGGACCAGATAAATTACATCCCAGGGTATTAAAAGAACTAGAAAATATAATATCAGAACCATTGGCAATAATCTATGAGAACTGGTAGAGAACATGAGAAGTCCCAGCAGACTGGAGGAGGGCAAACGTCCCATCTTCAAAAAAAAAGGGGGGGGGGGAAGGAGCCTAACAATTATTGTCCAGTTAGTCTGACATCAATGCCAGGAAAGATTCTAGAGCCGATCATTAAACAGAGAATCTGTGAACATCTAGAAGGCAATGCCATAGTCAACATGTGTTTCAGAGAAACAAGTCATGCCAGATTAACCTGATCTCCCCCCCCCCTTTTTTTTTTTTGGATAAAATTACCAGCTTGGTAGATGAAGGAAATGCTGTGGATATAGTATATATCGATTTCAGTAAGGCCTTTGACAAAGTTCCCCATGACGTTCTTGCAAACAAGCTTGTAGAATGTGGGCTAGACAAGGCAACTGTTACATGGATTTGTAATTGGTTGCTCCTTTTCATCCTGGAGAGAAGTGACCAGTGGAGTGCCACAGGGTTCGGTACTGGGCTCAGTGCTATTCAAAATTCAAAATGACGTGAATAGACTAGGAAGCTGGGCCAAAGCTAACAAAATCAAATTCAATACGAAGAAATGTAAGGTTCTGCACTTAGGGTGGAAAAATGCATAGATATAAGATGGGGGACACCTAATTGAATGAGACTACATGTGAAAGGGATATAGGAGTCCAAGTAGACCATAAATTGAACATGAGTCAACAGTGTGATGCAGCAGCTAAAAAGGCCAATACAATTTTACGCTGCATCAATAGACGTATAGTATCTAGATCAAGGGGAGTAATAGTGCCACTCTATTCTGCTTTGGTCAGGCCCCACCTGGAATACTGTGTCCAGTTCTGGGCACCACATTTCAAAAAGGATGTGGGGAAACTGGAGCATGTCCAAAGGAGGGTGACTAAAATGGTGAGGGGTCTGGAAACCGTGCTCTATGAAGACCGCCTTAGGGAACTGGGGATATTTAGCCTGGAGAAGAGAAGGTTAAGAGGTGATATGATAGCCCTGTTTAAATATTTGAAGGGATGTCATATTGAGGAAGGAGCAAGCTTGTTTTCTGCTGCTCCAGAGAACAGGGCCCGGAGCAATGGATGAAAACTGCACGAAGAGATATTCCACCTCAACATTAGGAGTAACTTCCTGACAGTAAGAGGTGTTCAACAGTGGAACACACTCTCTCAGAGTGTGGTGGAGTCTTCTTACTTAGAGCTCTTTAAACAGAGTCTGGATGGACATCTGTCGAGGATGCTTTGATTGGCAGCTGCTGCATCGGAGGGGGTTGGACTGGATGGCCCTTGTGGTCTCTTCCAAAAACAAAAACAAAACAAACAGCTTCATTTATATACCGCTTCATACCCTTAATGAGTGTCTAAGCGGTTTACAATTGTAAGCTATTTGCCCCCCAACAATCTGGGTACTCATTTTAGCGACCTCGGAAGGATGCAAGCCTGAGTCGAGCTTCAGCCCTTTGCTGGTCTTGAACTCGCCACCTTATGGTTTTGAGTTAGTGGCTGCAGTACAGGCATTTAACCACTGCGCCACCAGGGCTCCAACTCTATGGGGCAGTTCATACTGCCCTGAATAGGCACCCTCTGGGTGCCTGTTTTTCCTCCGGAGGGAAGCCACAAAGACTAAACCGCACAGCTTCCCACTGGCAGAAAAAAACCCTGTAAAAAGCAGGTTCTTTTAATGTCGCGGCGGCACGCTGCCGCAGCATAATAAGTGTGCCACTGGAGTAGTCATAATGTAAGAACCACACTGCTGCATGTAGATGCTGCACAGCACTTACATAAAGATGGCACCCATGTAAACAGGGTGCTGCCATCTTGACGTCCCCGTCACGTGCTAGGGTTGCGGGGCATGTGGAAGCCCCACCCCGAGGCAACCCTAGCAGGTGACGGGGGCACCTTAAAGGGCCGGTCTGTACCGACCCTATGATTCTATGAGTCTTCCCCAGTCCTAAAACAGTAATATAACAAGTAACATAACTACATTATCCTTTGTCCATAGACAAGAAATATAACATTTTTTTTAAAAAAGCCAATGTTCCAAGCTCTGTGCATAAAAGATACTTTTTTCAGTTTGCAAAGTCAGGCATGGCTTTTTTTTTTTAATTGATTCACAAAAGCAGATGTTGGAAGCTTATTCCTCATGTCTGTCCTTGACTCCAAGTATGTGATGTTCTAACCTATGAGCTATGAGCACATGACTAATTAATAAATATTAAGGTATAATTAAAAGGTAACTGTTTCAATTTATCTTCCTAACAATCTTTTAGCTCATTCAATTAGAACTTCGAAAGACTCCCCGGTAAAAAGAGGAGGACAAATATACCTTTGCACATTTATCCACTGTAACAGAGGAACAAAAATAGTTCTGCCACTTCGTGACTTTTTGTATATTTTTCCTCATTCTTGCACATGAAATTAAGCTACATACAATTATACAGTGACAGACTGCATAAAGACTGAACAGAATATGTGGACATGTTTCAAAAATGTTTTCCATATGGATCTTTGTAGATAGTAGCTAAAACCCAAAATATACTAAAAAGTATCAAAAAGAATAGATATTTGAAAAGATACATCTCTTTCACAATTGTCTAATGATTTTGGGTGGCTTCTTTGTTGAGCCATATCTTTTAAAATCTTCACAGTAAGTCATGAAGCATGTTAAAAATTCTTTATGTGAACAAATAAATCTTGTTGTTTGTTCATAGACTGTTTCTACTGAGATTCCCAATCATAGCTCACTGCCCTTAAGATCTGAAACATGATGAAATTCAACCTTCCATTGACATTATCCACACAACGTGAAGCTAGATTTGTTGTACCCTCCCCGTATACACACACAGAAAGAGACACAAACATGAAGACAAAACTATTTCCTTATTAGTGCAAAACACTGAAAAATGGCCGAATCATCCAGATGAATAAAGACATGAGGTCTGAAAGCACTGGCCCAAATCTAGTTTCCAAATATGTTATTTTGCATATTGCCATAATCACAGAAATTTCAAGGGAAAAAATAATTCTTGCAAGTATAACAAGCCATTCTTGAAAATTATGCAAAAAGTAATGATAGCAGAAGATGGCAATGACAAATGAAGAAATAACATTCTGTACCACAAAACTAAATGATGGCTCTCCCTCAAATTATACCTCATCATATCCAGGAAAATCTCTCTAGAAAGTGTCCAGCTCCATCTGCTTCAAAGCCCTTATTAAAAAAAAAATCTAGTAAGTTGATACAGGAACATAGATGCTACAAGATTGGGGAGATGAATTCCTTAAATTACAACATCTGTTTTGATATTGTCACTCCAACAAAACTCACTTTTTGAATATAACCTTTAGGATAGATGGGACTGCTATCTATAAAAGCCTTCTGATGGAAACACTAATCTAAAGTTTGACTACTCTTCTCCTAAATCTTTAAAAAGTAACCTACCACACAGTCAGTTCCTAAGGGTTAAGAAACTGTGTAAGAGAGCAGGATTTCTTACAGAATTCAAATTTACTGCAGCAGAGAAGCTATTCAGAGAATGTTATCAATAGCAGCTTCAATAAGGCTGCACATATGAAATGCACTGATCTGTTAAAAGGAACAAGAAAAGATATCCAGAAAAAGAATAAAGAGCATCCTGACTATTGACATGACTACTCCAAAACGACAGAGCACTATCAGAAAACACAAGCATGTTCTCCAGAAAATATACATCCAAATATCTGATTTAAAACAATTTGCAGCACTTGTGATATGTTGGCAAAGTGATTTCAGAGTTTCTCAATATACTCATCCTAATAACTTACTAAAACCGATGGGTCTAGTGGTCATCATCCATGTGGGAACTACTTACCACAAATTTAGCTCACAGTTACATTTGTAGATTATAATACTCCAAAAACATATACTCTATCAAATATGTTACATCTTGTAGCACCCTCCTTGGTGGCCTATGTTATCAGGTAACCTTGTAACAAACCATATCAAAGAAAAACATCGGGGGGTGGATGGGTCTGGAAATGTGCATGGGAGAAAATCACAGGGCTCATTCACACTGCAGTTTCCTTTGCAGCAGGATTCGGGGCACATGACTGTCATTCCCATTTGAACCGGCTTCCGATCCTCATTGAATCGATTGCAGGAGGAAGGAAGCGGGGTAACCACAAATAACCCGGCGTTACTTGACAGTAGTATTTGGGTGGTTCTTTTCCCTGGAATCGATACTTACACGAGTCAAATAAGTGGGAACGATTGGAGTCACAGAGGAGGGGAGGGTGAAATGGCAGAGGGGTGTTTATCATCCCTCCTCAGTTGATGATAGATCTACCATCCCCCCCCCCGCCATCAGTGTTGCCTTTGTACTTGGGGTTAAGTTGTCCTCCGTTTCTCCCTTCCCAGGATGCTCCAGCAGTCCTGGTTGCTCTCCCTCTCAGTGCTCCCAGAAGTCCCCTGTTTGCCTTCCTGTTGCCAGAGCCCTCCGTTTCTCTCCTTTCCTGCTCCCAGAATTATTTCTCCTTGCTCCCAGAATTCCCCTCTTTCTCTCCCTCTCTGTTCCCAGAATTCCCTTCTTACTCTCCCTCCCTGCTCCCAGAATTCTCCCCTTTCTCCCTTCCTTCCCAGGCCTTCTTCCCCCTCCTCCATCCCTAACTTCGGGTCTTCTCCTCTCTCCTCCTGTCCTGCCGACACCCGGAGCACAAAGGGCAAAAAGTGCTTACTCTGGAGTAAGGTAAGTCTTGTTTGTAGTGGGAATGAGGGACCTTTTGGGATCAATTTCCAACCAGCGGCCAAGCTGGATCAGAAATCTAATCATTCATCCAATGGGAATGAGCCCACAGTAACATTAAGTCTTCCCTTGGCTGATCACTTTATTAATCATAATCATTCTTTTAAGGATCTACTTTTCTGGCTGTTGAAGAAGCTTTTTTCTCAGAATGACAAGACTTGGTTAGTAATGGGAAAGGATTTAATATTGAGGATTCATTCTCTAGCTTCTTGTGAAATAAACAAAGCCCTGGAGATTAGTCATTGACTCATGAGTTCAGGTTTTTAAATATTCCCTAAACTCTGTGCCTGTTGCCAAGTTGTTATGCTGCAGCTAATAGCTGGAACAGTGGGTGCACTGGCTCTTTCATTGTCTGGATGTTTTGGCCTTTAGCTCCCAGAATTCTTGACTGTTGGCCAAGCTGACTGGGGATTCTGGAAGTTCAAGTTCAAAATATCTAAAGGACTAAAATCTGGGAATCATTTTGAGCTACACTGATCCAATACTGATCCTACACTGGTCAGAGAGTTGAACCTGATGGCCCACATGGCCCCTTCCAACTCCATGATCCTGTGATTAAAATGACTTTTATACACAACATACACACATACATACATATGTAAAAAGCTTTGCCTCCTGCTTTGAGAACAAGCAGTTGCCAGGCATAAGCTTTATCAACACTTTTTTGGAGAAACCTCCAGGTCATTCTTTTATTTCATCAATTTTTTTTAAAAAAATAATCAAATTATTTAAAAATATTTTAAATTAAATTGCATAGTTCTATCTAGTTTAATATCCAATTTTTTAATTGATATATTCTATATAAGTCTGATACGAGGCATATATGGACATACATACTGCATTTTTATCATTCTTCAGTCTGTGTTTTGTCTGGAATTATTATTACATATAATAATTGTCCCTTAGGATGAAAAGAATAGTCAAAAATATATTTTAATAGTCCAAAAACCTATTTTCTGAGTGTCAAAAAAACCCTAAAGAGAAGAATCCTGGACTGATGAGAACCTTCACAATTCAGCATTTATTCTGCACAATTTTTACACCTAGTTGTTTCTGCAGAAAACACAATTTTTTGAACAGTGATTAGCATTTTCTTTACAGAAAAACAATTCCATGTGAAAATATCATTTTCTTCCCAGGTAGAACAACTGTTTCCTTGGCAGAAAATGCTATTTTTCTATGCAAATCAACCACATCCAAATAGAAGAAGTCCTGAATTGCACTGAAAAAGTTCTGATTTGATGAGTAAGGAACTGGCCCAGTGCATCCCAAAAAAAGTAGTAGGTCACACTGTGTTCCCACTCAGCTAGACGATTTGGCTATGTTTTAAGTTTTGTCCAAATAATAATAATAAAAAAACTAGAAGCAAACTACCAAGTTCAGCTGCCCATCCCTATCCATGTGTTTGTGTGTGTGTGTGTATGTGTACTGATGAAGAAGAAGAAGAAGAAGAAGAAGAAGAAGAAGAAGAAGAAGAAGAAGAAGAAGAAGTTGTTTAATTTTAGCCCGCCCCTCTGAACGAGCAATCGGGGCGGGTTACAGAAGAGAGTTAAAACAACAGCAGTTAAAACATCCGATCCCATCCCCGCCTCTCCCCAAAAAAGGATTACATCAAACAACAAGTTAAAACATAGCATACAGTAAACAATATCAACAGTATCAACTGAGAGTCCTTGAGCTGTGTGGGTGGGCAGAGGCTGGAATCGCTATGACCAAAATTTGGAGCCGAGAGGTGTCAAGGATTTTCTGGGAAGGCCTGCCAGAAGAGATGCGTCTTTAGGGCTTTTTTGAAGCCATCGATGGATGGAATAAGACACATCTCATCTGGCAGATCATTCCATAGCTTAGGGGCGACTGCTGAAAAGGCCTATGGGAGGTCTGCACCAACCTGGTTTTCACAGGCTGTAGCATATTCCTCCCAGAGGATCGGAGTGTGTGTGTGTGGGGGGGGGGGGGGGGTTCATACGGGAAGAGGTGGTCCCTAAGATAGGATGGACCCAAGCCATGTAGGGCTTCATAGGTTAAGACCAACACCTTGTACTGTGACCAGAAACTGATCGGCAGCCAGTGGAGAGACTTAAGCTCAGGTGCCATATGTCATCTCCTAGATGTACCAGTAATAAGTCTGGCTGCCATGTTCTGAACCAGTTGTAATTTCCGAGTTAAGCATAAGGGTAGCCCCATGTAGAGAGCATTATAGTAGTCCAAACGTGAGGTTACCAGTGCGTGCATCACAGTTTCCAGATCCCTCATGTCCAGGAAAGGGCGCAGCTGGTGTATCAGCCGAAGCTGATAACAGGCACTCCTGACCATCACATTCACCTGACTAGTCATGTGGAGTGACGGGTCAAGAAGTACCCCCAGACTGCAAACAGGGCCCTTCGTGGACAGTGTGACTCCATTGAGGACTGGAGTTTGTATTCACAAACCCAGTTTCAGGCCTGTGACTGTGAGTACCTCCGTTTTGTCTGGACTGAGTTTCAATTTGTTTTCCCTCATCCAATTCATTACCGTCGCAAGGCAGTGATTGAGAGGAGAGATGCCATCTGAGGTCTGAGCAGACAATCTTGTCATGGAGACGTCTATCTGAGTGTCATCAGTGTACTGAAGACACTGAGCTCCATGCCTCTGAATGATCTCACCAATCGGCTTCATATATTAAACAGCATCGGGGACAGGATCTTTGAAGAGCAACTGTCCCTGAGCCTCACCCTCTCTCACTCTGGAGAGAAAGGACCGAAACTACCGACGTGCAGTGCCACCAGTCCCCAGCTCTCTCAGCCGATCCAAAAGGATGGAATGGTCTATGGTGTCAAAAGTCACGGAGAGATCCAAGAGCACCAGCAGGGTGACACTACCCCTGTCAATGCTCAAGTGAAGGTCGTCCATCAGAGCAACCATGGCAGTCTCAACTACATATCCTGCCCTGAAGCTGTTTTGAAATGGATCAAGAAAGTCAGTTTCATCCAAGACGGCTTGGAGTTGGGAGGTGACAGCTCTCTCGAATACCTTGCTGAGAAAAGGCAGCAAGGACACTGGTCTGTAGTTGTTCCTTTCCAGGGGATCAAGGGAAGATTTCTTCAGGAGAGGCTTAACAGCCACCTCCTTTAGGCACGATGGAACAATACCTTTCCTGAGGGATGCATTGATCACCTCCTGAAGGAATGTCTTCAATGTGTCCCCTCCCTGGATGACCAGCCAAGATGGACATGGATCAAGGGAGCAAGTCGTCTTCCTAGTACTACCAAGGAGCTTGTCCGCATCATCGGTATTCACCAATTGAAACTCATCCAGTAAACTGACAGTAAACGGAATGGCTGGACTCCTCACTTATGGACTCTGAACAAATATTGGTGTCCAAGTTGGCTCTGATCCAAGAGATTTTATCTGCAAAGTGGGTGTTAAACGCCTCGCAGCAGGCTGCCGTAGGCTCCAGTAGGGGATTTGACGCAGGGGGAACCAGCGTCAGCTCCCCCATCACCTTAAACAGCTCTGCTGGGCAGGACTCTGCAGACACAATGCATGCAGAACAGAGAGATCTCCGTGCTGCACGCAAATCCTCCCAATAAGTGTGAAGGTGCAGCCTATGGCGAGTTCTGTCGGATGGGAGGCGAGTCTTTTGCCATTCGCACTCTAGTCGTTGTCCAGCCCTCTTCATCTCCCTGAGCTCTTCCGTATACCAGGGTTTCTGATTAGGACTGGGATGGAAAGGACATTCAGGGGCGATTCTGTTGATAGCCCTGGTGACATCGGTGTTCCAAATGTTGACCAGGGTTTCAACAGAATCACCAGCATTCCCAACCAACAAACCCTCTAGGGCTTTCTGGAAACCAATTGGTTCCATAAGCTTTCGAGGGCAGACCTTTCTAAGGGGTCCGCCAACCCCGGGGGAACAGGAAGTGGCCTTTAGTTCCAGCTTGATCAGGAAATGAGCGTCCATGACAGTGCGGAGCTCTTAGTTACCTCCGCCCATGGATACTCCTGTTCTGTACTAAAAACCCGTCAAGTGTATGACCTGCACAATGAGTAGGCCCATTGACCAATTGAGAAAGGTTCGTGCCTGTCATGGAATCCATGAACTCCCAAGTTGCTCCTGATAACTCAAACAGTAAACAACAACACAATGATGCTAGGTCACATTTTCTCAGTCTCAGAGGAAGACAATGGCAAAGCTCCTCTGAACAAATCTTGCTAAGAAACTCTGTGATAGGTTCACCTTAGGATCACAATAAGTCAGGGATGACTTGAAAGCACACAAGAAGAGATATTTTATGTATCTGTAATGTTTAAACTCAGGGTGCAGAACTGTTGGTCTTCCAGATGATGTTGAACTGCAATTTCCATCAGTGAAAGCCAGGACAGGAAATGGTGAGGGATGATGGAGTTTATAATACAACAACAACTAGAGGGCCATATATTCTCCAACCTTGATTTAAATCTATATACAACAGTGAAGAAATAGAGAGGAAGCACATGAAAATGTAGTAAGTTGTATAAGAGAACAACAAGATAAATGTATAATGAAGATGACATATAGGGGCTTTCTGGATTGGCAAAAAGAAGTGTGTTCATGGCTGCATGAAACTCTAGCCCTTAGATGAGAAAAAGGGAAAGTGTGCCATGAAAATGCTTTTTTTGTGTGTTTTAGGGGAGAAGAAGCGCCTTTAAAAAGGTGCTGGTTTTCCCAGCTTCTTTTTTAAAAACTGCAGAACAGCGCAGCTCCATCTAAAGGCTGTGGTGCAGCTGCTAAGCATTAAGGAAAAGGCAACTTCATGTCACACTTTCCTGCCAATCTAGAAAGCCCAATAGTGTTCTTTAACTATATTCAGTTCTATGATCAATACATGACCAAGTCTCATGGCCAGCATTAAAGCTTCAGATGAGAGACTATTAGATGTTTAGTAGGCCTTAGTAAGCCATGTGTTACATTGGAAGCAATTGAACACTCCCAAGACGGCTTTTCATGAAGTAAAATGAATGAAACAGATAGGGCTTTCTTGGTCCATTCTCCATGTGTGTCTAAAACAAATGCACTCTTCTAAAATTCACAACAATGCCCGCAAATTATAATGTGGTAGAAGCATTGCATAAAGGGGACATAACCAACAAAGTTAATAATTCTTTCCTTCTGATTGTTAGTCCAGCAGACTGTAAGGGCATAAGGACAAAAGACCAAGCTTAATAATCAGTTTCACTTCACTAGACTGGTTTAACTCAATTGCACAAAATATGCAGTTCAATTTAATAATATTTGCTATTTCAGGCAATGACTTTCACTACTGGCAACCAAACAGTTAAAAAAAGCCTAAAAGGAGCAAGAGAATTAGCTGTTGCTAAAACAATTTTATGGTTCTTTCCACTCCACTGGAGGTAGTTTGTATGGCTGCCTGGAATCTATTCAATGCTGTCAAACATCTAACACTCCCATAGCTAGGCACCTTACAATGAATAACAAGCAGTCTAGCTGACAATATGCTGGGACTGCATTTTTCATCAGAGATTGGATCCCACCCCAGCAACACTCTACATCCATTATCTGATGCCTTGTTAATTTATGAGACCAACAATTTGTCACAACATACAGAAGTGCCAAAACATTCCAAAATAACCATAGCCACTGAAACCCATACCATACATCAGATCACAACAAAATCCAAAACCTCAGCATTCTTAAATACATTCAGCATCACTGTCACTTGTTTCACTTGTCACCACACATGTCCCACAAGGAAGGAGACATCTATCCACCCACATTGCACAGGCTTTTTCTGGTTGTGAACCAGGTCCAAAAACAGCACTGGAGCCTGAAGATCAAGATTGAGTCAAGTCATCAGCCAAGACAATTTCCTTTGTATGCTTCTGGAAACCTCCATTACTTGAAGGAAGGGTGTTCTGTGGACTGAGCCTGTAGCATTAGCATGCCTCCCACTAATAATCCTGGATTTTCTCAAATCATGATTGGCAAGGGGTGGGTATAACACAGGGCCAAGGAATGCAAATGAAACATTCCAAGAATAATGCACACTCAAGTTCCATTACTGGTGAACAATTCATTCAAATTATGATTTGCTCTAGCTGCAAAATTCATGACAGATTATGCTATTTTATTTGTAGCACCTAAAGAATGATTGGCTACTACTATCCTTGTTGACATCACATGACAATTGCCTTAAAATCACAAACTTAAGGAAAGCTACCTAAGCTTTCTTCTTATCATCATCAGAAAGCTTTCAGGAGTACCTTATGATGTCCAAACCACTTAACCATGCAGTTCTTTACCATGTGGTAAGTACTATTTGTTGCTATGAATGCACTCTAAATTGGCTGCAATCCTTCTGGTGTTGTATCAGTATACAAGTTCCCTTACACAAGCACTTCTCTAGCTGTTACACGACAGATATATTGAGTTCACAGTTGCATCAGTGGAATTCCTCAAGTGGCACCATTCCACATGCAGTTGCATATTTCTGGGTAGAGCATACCAATTTGTTAGTATCTTTAATGAACTATTCAATCCACTCTGAAAGATAGTATAGTGTAACTACCACATAACAATATGTATATTTACACAAACACAATGAAGGTTCTTGGTCAGTTATGTTTCTCACAGGGTGGCTATATCCCTTTCTGTTTGGAAGTTTTGCTGTGTTTCACCTTCCAGTTGTATGATCTGCCTGACGTTCCAAGTTTTCAGAATACTTTCCTCAGTATATCTGCATTGATAATAGACAGCCCAATTTTACTCTTGGAATTCTCTCCTAGGTGGGCACCACATACTATTTACTTGAGTTAACATTTCGAAATCCTTCCTCTTTTGAATGTAGACTCTGAAAACCTCTGAAACTAGGATACCGTTTCTAGGAAAATATATATATTGTAGTGGATAAACTGCATGATTCACATGTAAGAAATCTTGTTTTGAATCTGTGCTCAGCTTCCTTGGTGGTTCTGGGCAAGTAATTGTCAACCAAGCCTAGGCTTCTCAGTGATGTTGTGAAGATAAATGAGATAAACTCACTTAACCCAAAATAAGTATTTGAATTCACTAAGAAATAAAGGCAAGCTATTGACCAGCCTGGAAAGGTCTGATTCATGTTTTTCCTCATTGCCATTTAAAATTGAAAAGAAATGCATAAAGTACAGCTTAATATTACTATAAACTATTAACAATTTTTATGAATAGTCATCTTTAAAGTTTTACATAATTGCCAATGTGTCTATTTGCTGTTTCATCTCCCGCTGATCTCACTGTTCATAATCAGTGCCCCAACAATGTGTGTACGTTTGTGTATTCCTGTAATTTAGAATAATACTTCATGTATCTGTTGAAGTGGAAACTAGCCCATGAAAGCTTATTCTATCATAATAAATGAGCTAGTCTTTTAAATTACTTCAGGACTTTTTGCTGCCTTGCAATATACTATATTCTCTATAAAATGTACAGTACAGCCTTCAAAATATTGGATAGCAAATTTCATTAACCACAGCCAGTATGGCCAGTGGTGAGAGATCATTAAAATTCCAGTCTTGACTTCTGGAGGGCGAATTCTACCCATGTCTGCTTTAGGCAAAACTGTTATCATGCCCTACACAGAAAAGATTCCTATCAGCTCCCTGTCCAGAGTTTCTTTCTTAAAAGATGGCAATCTCATAGCCTGCTAAGAGAGATGCTCTCAAAAGTCCCATCTAGAAAGTTTATGGAGGGATGTGAGATCACTTTTAGCTACTACCTTATACTATAGTTCTGAGATTATTATTATTATTATTATTATTATTATTATTATTATTATCCTTTATTTATATAGCGCTGTAAATTTACACAATGCTGTACATACAATCTTAAATTAGACGGATCCCTGCCCTCAGGCTTACAGTCTAAAAGAGACAACACAAAAGGAAGAGGGGAAGGTGATGGGAAAGGGGGTGAGGTCCGGTGGTTCTTCTCTCCCTCTGGGGCCAGGACCAAGGCAGATGGACAGGAGGGGGGCATTGGTTCTTTATACAAAGTTAAAAGGAGGCATCCTGGGGCGGATGGCACAGTCCTGGGAAAGCTTCCCTAAATAATATAGTCTTTAAGTCAGTTTTGAACCTGGTTAGGGAAGTGATGAGGCGTGCATGTGGGGGAAGAAGGTTCCAGGAGTGAGGGGTAGCAAGTGAGAAGGGACGAATCCGGGATGGGGCAGTGGAAATCCTCGGCTGGGACAGGAGACCTTGACTACCAGAACGGAGGATACGAGAAGGAGTGTGAGGAGAAAGAAGTTCAGACAAGTAAGGAGGGGCCAGTCCGTGGAGGCCTTTGAAAGTCAACAACAAAAGCTTGTACTGGATGCGGAAGGGGAAGGGGAGCCAGTGAAGGGAGGATAAAAGAGGAGAAACATGGTCAAAGTGGCGAGCAGATGTGATAATACGTGCAGCTGAGTTCTGGACAGAGATTAAAGGATGGAGATGAGAGGGAGGAAGCCCTGTCAGAAGGAGGTTACAATAATCTAGTCGTGATACCACTAGGGCATGGACCAGAGTCTTGGCGGTGGAGGCTGAGAGGAAAGGACGGATTTTAGCAATGTTGTAAAGAAAGAATCTACAGGTCTTGGCAGTGGCCTGAATCTGGGGAATAGATGACAGCGAGGAATCAAAAATGAAGCCAAGACTGCGGGCTTGCTGAACCGGCTGAATAGAAATGCCATCAACAGAAACAGAAAAGGAGTATTGAAGGGTGGGCTTAGGTGGGAAGACGAGAAGCTCTGTCTTAGACATGTTGAGCTTCAAGCACCGATGCCGCATCCACTGAGAGATGGCAGCCAGACAAGAGGAGACTTGCTGTTCGAGCCCCGGCGAAAGGTCAGGGGTTGACAGATACAGCTGAGTGTCATCGGCATACAGATGATAGGATCCTAAATTTATTGCTCCTAATTTATTGATCCTAAATTCAATGGGGTATATACATACTTTATCTTCTCTTCTAATTATTAACAATTCCAACAACATCAGGACTTGAAAGACCTGCATTGATAAAAGTCACTCACACATCATCTTGTAGCAGATCCATTACAAGTATTAAAAATATCAGTACTTCCTGGTAATGATATATTATCCTCCCTTAATTATGAAGATATTTCATAAGATTTTACTGTGTTACTTCAACAAGTATCTCTTCACCTACGACTTTGTTTAATTTTGAGTGTCTCATTAAGTTTCAAGAAATGTAAGCAAAGAATTACTTTATTCATTTGAGATCTTCAAATTAACATATTTTAATAAAATGACTAGAAAGTCAATCTAATATATTACCTCTTTCTGTTCTAATTGGATACAATTTTGCATTGTTAGCCCATCAGAAGCCAAAATATGTCAGATTTCTGTTGTGCCATCATTTCTTATTTCATATCTTTGTCAAGAACAATACTTTTGGCCTGGCTTTCACATTCAGAAAGTCCTCTTAATCTCACTTTGCAAGGTGTGATTTATTTGCAACCCGAAGCTGTTTAGTACAGCCAAGCTGAAATGAAGCCTCTGTATAAATGGGGGGAAAATACTGGATTATCCTGAAAAAAAGTGTGAAACTAGTTTGTTAAGAATAATTGTCTGGAAGGGTGAACACAGAGATGAGGTTAGAACATCCACAATCCCAATCTCTCCATGTTTTTCTGACTGCTTTTGTACATACAAGTACAACCTGCTCTAGGATCCTTTTGCATACAGAATGTACACATATATACTATGAATACTTGAGTAATATTCAGATGAGAAGGTTTAGTGATGAGCGGCTTAGAGAGAACAATGCCTGAATAATCTGATCTTTGCATATTCCAATACAAACAGAGGTACAAACCCTTGAACATTTCACAGTCAAGCAAATAGAACTCAACACCAAATGTAACTGCACTTCTTTTTTATTATAGTTTTATTGCAAAGTACATTTTAAACATGGTAAACAATGAAACAATGAAACAAATACAGTCTGGTATCTGCAGACTTGCCATATGCAGATTTGAGTATCTGTGGATGACAAGGCCACATTGTCCCTAGGGGAAGCGTATGCATGAGGCCACCTTTAGGGACAAAGGGATGGGTGGGTGGGTGAGCTTCCAGGGCACATCATTGCCCAGAGAGAAGCAGAGCAGTCAGGGATCCCCCCTCCCCATGCTCACTACTGCCCTCCTGTCAGCCTAGAAGGAGTCCTGTGTAGACACACAGCCCACACACCCATCCCTTTGTCCCTAATGGCAACATACCCTCATGCACACACCACTGTAGGGAAAACAGACATAAGCATCTGTTGATTTTGGTATTTGCAGGGGGGGGCAATGGCTCCCCCACAGATGCCGACAACTGACTGTAAAATGAAATTCATTAACAAGGGGTCAGTCAAGATACAAATGACAGGTAAACCTTGTCAAAGTTCAAAACTTAGTTATGCATTATATTATTTTTTCTAGGAAGCACAGTTTTTTGAAGAGGAGCTGGTGAAATTATTAGTAGAAACTTCCATGCTTAGAAGCATAACATCCCTTCAGAATCCTACCTGATATTGAGGGGGAGTCAGAGGGTGAGATCTTGTGTTAATGTATTCAAGAAATGGAAAGCAAACTTCAACAAATTTGTCTTGACCTTTCCTAGAGAAGGCCATTTACAAGGTGACCAAAGCCTTCTCTGTTCCATAACAAGGCCTGGAGATAATCTGTTTCATCCAGCAATCTCTGGAGCTGGGAGGCAACCACATATTCTATTACCTTAACCAAAAAATGTAATGTTGGTCACTAGCCAGCAGTTATGGATTACAGACGGATCCAGGGAAGGATTTCTCAACAGATATCTAAAAACTGTCTCCATTAGATTTGTTGGATCCTTTCAGGAGTTTTATTTGGTGGGAGGAAGCTAAAATTAATGAATTATAAAACAGGCAATTTTAAAGGAAAGTTTATTCCTACTGAACCCTTTGTTTGGACACATGGGGACGGGGAGTTCCAGTTATCCCTGATGCTAGCACAAGCACACTCCCAAAAAGGCACTCAAGCACCAGCAAAAGAGAATAAAGACCATGAGGTCTCAAATTATATTTACCACCATCTAGCTAATGTTTGCAATTAAATTTCAGGAGCAGAACACAAGATAGAAAGATCATGCCACTGAATTTTAGCCTCAGTTTGCTTCTATTAAGTTAACCGACTATATGTGGCCTACAAGGGGAGTGTAGCCCAGCCCTACTGGAGACAACCTTATAGGTCTTCCATAAGGCTCCTTTCTATCTCAGCCCCACTCATACTACTCAGCTTTCATTATGTCGATAAAAATAGATGCATATTTTCCTCCCTAGCCAGATACAACATCAAAATACCTCTCAAGCCAGATACAGCATCAAAATACAGCATCTAGATTGGAATCGGAAAGCTGGAGAATTTACTCCTTTGCCCCTTTTATGTCTCTCTAAACCAGGTGGGGATTCTTATTTCAGGGGGTGTAAAAACCCTTCTGAAAGAGTGTATGAGCTTCTTTTTCACACAGAATAAGAACAAGAATAAGACAGAATGGAAACAGTTGTTGCATTTTCACATTTTACAGCTGGACATTTGGGGCAATCTGATAACCACTTTTAATGTGCTCACTGGGCTACATTTATGAAGCTACAGCTTGTTTGACTTGATATGGAAAAATGAACTAATGATCCATTTCAAGAAGTTTTAGAAATTGCATGGCAAAGGAACACAAGACATAGATTTAATGTGTGTGTGTTTTTTTGTTTTGTTTTGTTTTGTTTTTGGTTCTCTGTAGGTTCCACAGAACCCATTTAAAACAGAGAAGAGATAAAGAAAGTTTTAAAAAATCTGATATAACATGTTACAGTAATGCACTGATATCTGTATAGCTCCCTGGTTTTGAAAACGTTTACCACCAAAATAATAATAAAAAGCCACTGCTCCATGCATCTTAACATAATCTCCCAGATCAACTAAATCCACCCACGCCCATGATACCTTTCACATGTACTGGACCCACTTTTCTCAGTTTTAGTTAGGCCTGATGCATTATTTGGGGATTTCTACTTTTTGTTTAATCTGATTTTATTTGCCTCAGTGGGAAAGTATGCCTCTGCATGCACACTTTTTCAGAAATAGGTACAGTACTGTTAAGTATCTCTGTTCTGATGGCTAAACAAACAAATAGAAAGAAGGCCAAACTAACTTCTCTTTACAGTTTTATAACTGTTTGTGCACTCTACTCAGGATCCAAAGTAAACCAGCATCAGAACAAAGTATACAACCAGAATGCTTAGGAGGAATTGTCATGCTAGCTTGACTGAGGAGGAATAAACTTCCCTAAAATACAGCCATCACTCCTACTCTAGAACATTTTGCTTTAGCTTTGCTTTCTGCAGTTCAAAAGTTTTACAATTGACGTGGTCCAATGTGGAAGAATTTTTACATATCCACTGGGAACAGAACAACTAGATTGTGCAGCTTGATGGCATAATTATGCCTACCACAAAGAATTCTTGGATTACTGTTGTAAAGAAATGAGACTGATAACCTTTCTGAGAACATTCATTTGGATGGGAAAGACCTAATGACTCCATTAAAACAAAAGTAATGCTTTCTATATATAAACTTGCTTATGCAGGATTTAAGCAAGCATACAAACAATGTTGTTTTTTGGAGCTAGTGTTTTGTGACCATTAGCAAGCCTGGAAAATTTGTCTCACAGACTGTCAACATCAAAAAATGTTTACTGCAGTAAATTTACTAATTGAGAAGCAAAGCAAAAGAACTGCCGAAGAATAGCATAGTACCGTGTACCTATATCTAGGGGAAATCCACTTTGGGGGTAATGTTATTGGAAATTGCTATGACAGACCACATCAGAGCAGTCTGTGTTCATTTATCCATCTGCTTCTCCTTCCTTTACCTTTATGAATGACCCCTGTAGAAGATGTAGTAAGTTAAAAATGCTATAAAACATAAATATAGCTTAGGTGCTGGAAGCCCAAGGACAAGAGGTAGTTCCCTCCACTTGAGAGCCAGCAAAGATGGACAGAAGATTTAAGAGAAAAAGTGAAAGGCAACAGGAGCAGAGGATGTGCTGGTAACAATTCTAGGTCTAAAATTGTAGAAGTGAGGGGTCTATCCTTCCACCTGATTCAACTACTTGACATACAACTCTTTTGGTCACTATCATCCAGCTCACACTTCAACAGCTGCCCCCCATTTCATCCTTTTCTAGCTCTGAGACCCAGAGAGTGTGTACACACATAATATATTTGGGGGAGAGATAGTATACATGCAAATACGGTTCCTCTATAGGGTGACAAGTTTTATGAGAAGGGATAGGAAAGTGAAATTTGGAGAGAAAGAGCTTAGATGAAGACTCATTCATGATACTTCCAACCCTTCTTTGAATTTTACAAACAACCATCTAAAAGCTTGAAAGTCCTGTTTCTTCAGGATGGATGTTTGTTGCATTTATGTATTTATATTCTTCAGGCTATACTACTGTATGCATGACTGTCCTTGATGACTTGTTGAAACAAACAGTGGTTGTGGCCCCCCACTACTAGACAGATGAGTTCTTGAAACCTTGTCAACATCATGGTTAAGCAGTGGCATAAAAGGGCCTATTTTGTGTGAAGGTGTCCAAGGATATATACAGAGCAAGTAAATAAACCTATTAGCTACTTTCTTGTGTTGGTCTCACATCACTTAGGATAGAAGATAGTTCATGCCTGTGCAGTTCAATTTGTTTCTTTGTTGGGGGGGGGGGGAGGGTTGTCTTGTATAACCTTTGAGACCCATCTTGCTGTTGCCTTGCTGAAGGGAGGGATACATCCCCAGACCAAAGGACCTGACATCTATTCATAGGGATCTGGAATTTTGACCTTGGAATGGTTTGGGTAGAATTCATTGTTTAGGTGTTAGGGATTCTTTTTTTTTCCCTTCTTCTTTTTGAAAATATGCATTTCCCAAGTGTAGAAAAACCCTGATGAAAAGAATCATGGACTGATGAGTTCAGGCTGCAGTCTATATACAAGTCATACATAGTATACAAAGAAAAAGCTGTTTTTTCTACACAACATCATGTGTAAATTTTGCACAGAATAAACCAAATTGTAATCAGAATTCAAAAATGTTTTCAAAGACTTGGAGCAGTGGGAAGAAAACTGCTAAAATTAGCTGTTGCTTCCTTTGAGATGAAATTAGTGAAGAATCACACTCCTATTAGGTTTCGAATTCTGCCACTTGTGAGAGGTAAAGCACTGCAAGATTTTGCTCTACTGCAGATCACCTGCTTCATCAATTTACCACCAATTACATTTATCTTATAGCTGTAAGATAATTACATTTATATTATAGCAATTTTTGATATCACACCAAGTTTAGGGGAGGTCTGGAACTTTTTGAGCAGTTCCTGGTCAAAACACGACACAATCCAAGGTACAGATTTTAATCCTGCATGGCTTGGGTCTTCCTTCTTCGCATTCTTCACACCCTTTCATAGTATTTAAGTTTATCTTGGACATCTTCCTGTGTTTGTTTTCTGCAATGAAAACAAAGTTATCTTGTTTGAACTGATTAAGCTATGGAATGTCCTAGAAAAGAAAATCTGAATGCAGGCTTGCTGGTTTGCAACCTTTCCTTTAGCTTTACATTTCCTGTCTTCCTTCTCCAAAATGAATTACTTCGCCTCTTCTATATCTCTCTAAAACCCTTTCACTCAACCTGCTATCCTCCAAAGATGCTTAAATACAGTTCCTATCATCCCAGCTCACATGCCCTATGACCATACTGACTGGAGTGATGGATGTTGCAGTCCAACACAGCTAGGGATGCACCAGGTTGGATAATCCCCTTTAAACTGCCAGGTGTTGCCTACAGCTGTCCATCCCATACTCTGTGGTAGAGATGGGCAAAGTGTGACCCTGGGCCTACAGGCAGGCTGGGATACTGGAGGACTGTCCTCTTCCTTCTTGTGGTGAACCCTCTCAGACATACACGGTCCACCCACAACCTATTCTCAACTGTGGCAGCCCTATGAGAATTTTAATCCCACCACTGCCACCAAAAATATGTGAAGGACTCCTGCCAACCTTCCCCTTAACACTCCTCTTTAAGATGGCACAGCACCTCTGTGTCACTAATATTAGGTATTGTGGTTTGATATTCAAGCCGAGGCCAAGCTGCATTTCAAACGCTAACCAAAGTTTATTGTAAAATATAAAAATAAATTATAAATTAGTTTCAATGTTGTTATATGCGTCTTATTACTTCGTTACAAGAAGATTTTTCCAAATCTTAATATTCCTTCAGCCACACAGGCAATATTATCTCGGGTACATGGATCAAAATTCCCTTTACAACAACTAGCTTGCTCTGAGCCTCTCCCTACTAAATCTCCCAAGCCTACACAGTCCCTCTTTGGACTCTCAAGACCCCTTTGTGGTCACGAAGCAAAACTAAAATGTTCCCTCGGGATGAGTGATGAGTGGATGAGCCCTCCCTTCATCATCTTCATCATCAGAGGGAGAGAGAGAGGCCTGCCAGCTCCATCAGGCCTGGCCTAGATTTAAGTGGATGAGCCCTCCCTTCGTCATCATCATCATCATCAGGGGGAGAGAGAAGCCTGCCAGCTCCATCAGGCCTGGCCTGAACTAAGAAGAAGAGCCCTCCCTCCAGTCCATCTGCCTTGGTCCAGGCCTCAGAGGGAAAGAACTTTTGGACCTGATCCCAAAATAATAATTGTAAGCCGCTCTGATAGCCGTTAAGGCTGAAGGGCGGGGTATAAATAATTAATTAAATAAAAATATATAAAATAAACTCTAAGAGCACACCCTCCCTTTGATGTAACTGTCCTGGACTGCGGCCAGCACACACAAACAGACGCCGATAAGAAGGGCTCAGCAATGAAACTAACTATGCAGCTGGGAGAAAGTCTACAGATCTTGGTATTGTCTGAAAGAGCAAGCCAAGAGCCAAAGCCAGAGTCAGGATAGGAGAGGCCATGGAAATCAGTTCAGTTCAGGGTCAGGGCAATGGGAAGGCAGCAGTAGTCCAGTTCATTCCAAAGTCATAGGTTCAAGGCAAACAAGGGTTCAGGAAACACAGAGCCAGTGCCAGCAGCAATCACACCAAAGGATCTTGCAATAGGTTCTGGCAAAGAGGTGGTGTTCCTCAGCAGGTTAAATAGGAGACACCCTCCCTGGTGCCAGGTGTAGCTTATCTGCAGATTGCTTCTCTGCAAGCCTCCGAGACTGACGTAGGCAATCACTCTCAACTCTCCTTTCCTTAAAGGAAGAGACCTTCATGCTTGATTCTTCCCCAGGGGCCACACTCAGCTGCTGAGCCTCTGAAGGGAGCTCCACAGTGCTAGAGCCTGGCTGGGCCTCAACGCCTGGAGATGGAAGGGCAGGGCTGGGGTCTGGCAGGGCAGAATTGGGACCTGGTCTAGCCTCAATCTCTTCTTGCACCTGAGGAGCCACATCCTCCTCCTCATCCTCCAATTCCACCTCTTGGCTGGCCATGACAGTAACCCTTTCCCCCCAAACTAACCTCCCTTTCACTCCCTGCAAGGCCCTTTTATAGCCCTGCCCAACCAGCTTCCCATTGGCTGGTCATGTGCTGAAGGCTGAAAGATCAGCCTTTTCATTACACGGCTCCCCCAACAAGAAAGAGGATTTGTCATTCTCAGAAGCCTCCAGAAGTGGCAGTTGACCCTCGAGAAAGAATTGCCAAGCCCTCCCTGCACCTTTTACACAAAAGGTACTCTTTGGCAGTTGACCTTCGAGATGGAATATCTGGCTGTCCCTGAATCTTTGACACAACAGATCATGAGGATTTTCACACTTACTTGAATCAGTTTTAAATCATCCTCCAAATATCCTGCAAAGGTGACTGAAAGAGAAAAATAGCCCCTGTGTCTGAAAGCCAGGAAGTGTTCATGAATCATCATGGAAACAGTTTAAGCAGAAGCGATTGTGAATCAGTCAGAGAAAAAGCAGGGAAAGAGGCAGACTGCTATAAACACTGACTCATCATCAAGAGGGGAAGGTGACTGATTCACAATCACTTCTGCTTAATCTGTTTCCATGACGATTCATGAACACTTCCTGGCTTTCAGAGACAGGGGCTTTTTTTCTCTCTCAGCCACCTTTGCAGGACGTTTGGAGGATGATTTAAAAGCGATTCAGGTAAGTGTGAAAATCTTCATTCATTCTTTAAAACCAGAGGTGGACTTCCTACCACTACCAGCTATTTTTCCTCTTTTGAGGAATTTTTGTCAAACCATATGGCCCCAGAAGGTCCCAGGGAAGAAAACTGTGCCCCAGATCACCACATTTGCTCACCCATTCTCTACATAGCTCTACATAGCTATGGAATATTTCAGGAATAGGAATATTTCAGATAACATCTAGAGAAATGGTCCCCAAACTGCGCCCTTTAAAAGATTTTGGACTTCATCTCTCAGAAGCCTCAGCCATGTTGGCCAATAGTCTGGGACTCTGGGAGCTGAATTCCAAAATCCCTTAAAGAGCACATTTTGGGGACCACTGATCTAGAGTATGTGTATTTGTAGTTACTCTTATTCATTTGCCATTGTTCATAGAATACTTGAAGCAATCAGTCATGCAAATGAAAAGCCAACATTGGCCAGATCATTGCAACCTATCAAACTACATACATGAGACCAATCACATAAAAGTCACATGAAAGGAGTTAATTATGTGCATTTAATGAAGAGTGTTATTAACCATGTGACAGCCAAGGCAGTATAGTGGTTGAGTGTTGGACTAGATCTCTGAACGATCAGAGTTTGAATCTCCCCTTGGCCATGGAAACCCATTAGGCAAGTCATACTCTCAGCCTAAGAGAGAGTCAATGGCAAACCTCCTCTGAACAAATACTGCCAAGGAAAAAACTCTACAATGTCACACAACACTGTTATAACATTATTGTTCCACTTTAACTGGTATGGATGCCTCCTATGGAATTCAGGGATTTGCAGATTATGGAGGGTCATTTACAATTCTCAGCCAGAGAACTCTTGGGGCTCACAAAACTACAAACCCCAGAATTCCAAGGGAGGCAACCATAGTAGTTAAAGTGGAATAATAGTGCTATAATAGTGTCATGTGATATTGTCTTATGATAGGGTGGCCATAAATCAGAGTCAACTCAAAGGCTCATCAATAACAACAGCAAAAATATTACCCATTCCCAAATCTTTGGGGGAGAAAAGGGTAATGTAACGAAAATGGGAAAATAAGGAAATAAATAGAAGACAGAAACAATGGTAAATGCTTCCTTGCTACGGAATATGAACAAAATCTGAATATGAACAAAATCTGAATACAACAATGAAGAGGAACAAAATGTGCCTAAAAAACTGATTCAAGGGTCAATAAGAAAGTCAGCCTATCTGGCACAACCGAGAATGTGGGCTTTCTTCCAGTATGACATACAATTTGATTCCAGCAGATGAAACTGAAAATAATAGCTGTGATTGCAGATGCTGCAAATGTTGGAGCACCCACATTAGCTGAAGTAGTTGGGTAGAAGCCAATATCATAGAACAAATGGCATGGTATGCAGAGCTCAGGAGTGGTTTAATATCTTAATGGTAACCTTTCACACATCCCAAGCAGGTAATTCAGGCAGCCCTGTAGGTTACTGTAGGTTATTACTTTAGTCCAACTTAGAGCAGCCCCCACTTTTTTTTCCTTGCAAGTGCAGTGAGGACTTCTATTAAGTACAGTAAATGCTTTACTTAACCTTCTTCCTCAACAAAGTAAAAATAGCCAACTTTCCATTATTCACTGCCAAGTACTCAATTAGCTAAAAAGAAATTCTTTATGTTAATGCATAGCCTTCACCTAGCAATTTAAAAAATGTTAACCGTTTCCTAAAAAGTGAGCACCGCTGTTAATGTAAACTGCCTCTGGGTAAATGAAAATTACCAGTGGGGGTCTTTGATTTGAAGGCAAAGTACCATATTTACTGTTGAATAATACCAGGTGCACAAGTTGTTTCAGAACTAAAATTCACAGAAGAAAAGCACACATTCTTGAAATGTGTGTGTGTGTGTGTGTGGCAGAAACAGTGCCCCCCTACTCACCATTTTGAGATTTTTTTAAAAAAAATATTAAAGATTAATGCAGAAAATGAATGGAATGAAATTAAAAGGTATGTAAATGTAACACAAACTAGAAATACATTAACTTATCCATGTGCAAGGGAAAAGCCCAATAACCAAATATTAGTGGTATGGAAGAATTGTACATACTATCTTGAGCTCTTGGAAGGAAAGGTGGGCAGAAGAAGAATAATATACCTCAACCCACAAAAAAGCTCAAAATATTTTACTGCCTGAGAGAGAGTAGCATATTGCACCCCAGACACACAAATCACAATCCTTAGGCCAGGCATATTATTTAGAATTTTAAAAATAAAATTGTATTAATATCAAATATATTCTCTGGCAAGAAATAATCAATGATAAATTAATTAAATAAAAAATTGCTGCCCTTTCATGAAACTCAAAATCAGCTTCAGAGCATCCACCTGATCTTCTGACTAATGGTAGGGTCAGTCCCCTTTAATACTTTTGATAACTCTGTACTTTCAGCTATATGCATTTAAGATGTTCAAATCTAATGTATAATACCCTCATCTACAGTTTTAGACAACTCTAAAGTATCTTCTTCACTTCTTTGTGCTTCCTCAAGCTGTCTCATCCTAAAAAAAAAAGAGGTCAACAAATAAATTGTCCTTCCAAATTGACTCTATCTTTTTCTTGAATGTAGTTGCCAAGAGGCTATTTTGATAATAAGGCTGAATTTCACCGGCTGCATAGCCAGCTATATTGTTAATAATTTCTATAATTTCTTGCCTAGATCTCAATTATTTTAACCTTTAAATATTGTAAAGAAATTTATGTGATCATATATCATTTACTTTGGAACCCTAGTTTGTTGGGGTTTTTTAAAAGCACATTTTAAAAGCATGTTTTGGAAAGAAGTATTGGAACAATGCCATATTGTCATATTACAAATATTGTACTTTTAAGCACTTTTAAATACTTAAGAGTGCTCATCTTTAAGGCTCCTTTAAAAACAATAAGTTTTAGAGCAGAGGTGGGGGGGAGTATGACCTTTAGGTCCCATGAGGGCCCTCCACCTCTATTTTTCGTGCTCCCCAGAAAATCCTCATAAGCTCCTGCACATCCTAAAATGGCCAAAAACCCCACCTGAAAATGAAACCAGAAGTACAGGTATACCTTAGTTAACAAAGTAGACATGATCTTGGGCATTACTTCTTTAACACAAACTTTGGTACCAGAGCCATAAATAACATGAAGAGAATATGGATAGGTTCCTACAACACAAAAGATGGGTGAATATGTAAGGCTGGTGGCTGGGAAACTTTTCTCTTCTGCAGAAAAGGAGCGTGTATGCCCTTTGCAAGTGGGAAGGAGTTCCCAAGAAATTAAATCTCTCTGGCTCGCCTCCATACACAATCACCTCTCTTTGCTCTGTGTCTTGGCTACATGAAAAACAGTTGCAGTTCATCAAGCCACTCTGATGGCCTTGACTGAAGAGCAGGGTATAAATAAAACATCATCAATCATCATCATCATCATCTATTATTATTATTATTATTATTATTATTATCATCCCCTTATTATTATCTGGCTTCCTAGAGGGAGCTACTGGCAAGACCACCAGTCAAGACTTCTGGTTACAAATTTGTGACATTGTGAAGGGTAGGGGAATTAAGGCTTATTTATGTAGGAGAGCATGCCTCTTAAGCTGGGGAAAAGAGACCGAGTCACCTGACTAATGAAGTGCTGACTTTTGGAGAATCCAGGTCTCCTGCTTGCACACCATTGGACTTCCCTGGCTATTTCTGGTTTGGGGGAGAAAATGGATGGAGAAGCAGGTTCCAAAATTCTTCTTTGAACCTTTGCTAGGGGATGTTACATATAGCAAAGCATGCTTGTAATGTATAATGTCATGTCAGTTCAAGTTCTGGCCCAGAATGGCCCACTAGGGATGCATGGAGAGGTGAAAAATGGCCACTGCTCCTAGCACAGCTGTGCACCCCTGCCTGAGAGGTAGTACAAAATGTATAGAGTGTGTGTGTGTGTGTGTGTGTGTTTGCACATGTGTGTGAATATCTATAATTGTTAATTTCAAGACTGTACACTTCTGGTGTGTATGCATGGGTGTGAGTGATGTTTTATTTTTGGTTAATAAACATGACCTTAACTCCTCAATTAATAGTGCCCTTTCCTAATTATCTTACTTCTTCTGCATTTTTTTTTTCTTCTGTGAGACAATCATAGTTACTAATATTCTGATGTACAGTATAATAGTACTCCTCAAGGAGCCTCCTTGTTTCCTTTTAAAAGAGGCTGTTTTTAGTGAGCTTTCTGCTAATGGCCTGATGTTGTCAGATGTGCAGGGAAAAGAAGAAGGCTCTGTCAACAACTGAGGCTGTTCTCAGAATCAATAAACAACAGTGAGATGCAGTATATATTCACCAATGTTAAAAGTGCTAACAGGGATTTGCAAACAATTCAGGTACATAATACTTACAGTTGCAGACAGCTGTGGTCCATTCAGTTGTGCATGCAAGATGGCCTCATTGATTGAATAGCGGATACCCAAAAGTGTCAATTCCAGATCATGAGCTCCGGCCATTTCATTGGTGAGATATTCCAGGGTATAAATATATTCCCTCCATGGAGCATCTAATTCAGATACACTGGCAAAACAGCCCCTCATTACATTTAGACAATACCCTTCACAAGGCCTTATTAGTGTTAGGCCCTGGCAATGAGGGCAATACTGCATCTTCACTAGTGCCCGGGTACATTCCTTTGTCAAAGTTACATGCTCAGTTGCATTCAGCACTTCAGTGCCCATCCCAAGGGCTTGGTTGAATACTCTGCTTGCCCTGAGAGACTTGGCTAACTCTGTAACCACTTCTTTAGAATAACGTCCGAATGGATTTACATCTTGTCGTGTTAGGCGCAGGCATTCTGTGTACTCCTCTGATAAATCTGTAATTCCTGGATTTATCAGGTGGCTGTAAACCAAAGGGAAGAGGCTATCAAAGAACCGGAAAAAAGCTCTTTCCACTCTGGTCTGAGCACCCAAGAGGTAGAGAGAGATGTCCGTAAAGAGCTCCTTGACTGGCTCCGCTGCTTCCTTCGACATGGATCTGTAGACAGTCTCAAACAGAGAAGTTGTATGGTTCTCCGCAAAGTGAAGCAAGGACTCAAAGGCAGCTGCAGAAACAGAGACATTAAAAGGTGAAGAGATTATAGCACTTGAGGAATGGTAGAAACTATCTAATTCTGTTGTTGTTGTTGTTTTTAATGGTGGTGGTAGGGCTGCCCCAGTTGTGGCCTGATATTGAGAGAGAGTAGGGATGTAAACCCTTGACTATTTCATCCTTGCAATCAAGGTCACATCATTGTGGTAGTTTTCTCCCCTCTGTAGGAGAAATGAATATTCTTCCATAGTTTTTCCCCATATTTGGGAGTCCTGAATTTTGTGCAGGAATTATTCTGTAGAAAAAAACATGGTTTTTTTGTTGAAAATGTGTCCTGCACAGGAAACAATGTTTTTCACATAGAAAATGGGGTTTGCGTGCACAGTCAAGAAATTTTTTTACACAGAATAATTCCTCCACAACATTTCAGGATGTTAAAAAGTTGGCACAAAACTGTGCAAGAATCTCACTCATTTATCATCCTTCCCAGTGGGATTTTCCAACTATTGGGCAAACCATTTTTCCGCATGAGAAGAAACAATTACAAACATTCTGTCCATCCCTAACAGATGCAAGATTATACAATAATCCTAAAGGGCCAAAATTCTATGCTATTCCTTACAAGATGAAGACTGGGCACATACTATTAGATCCCAATATTAAAACAGAAAAAAGGTCATAGCTCTGCAGTGAGTAACATGCCCTCAACAGAAAAGCTGCCAGGTTCAAACCTGGTATTTCCATTTATGGCTTAGGGCTGCCTTTTCCACCTTTCTTTGTAGTGAACTCAAGAAAGCTATGTGGCTTGCTTCTTCTGCTCTTTATCCTCAAAGAACTATACTGTGAGGTAGAGAAGTATGGGGCTGGAATGAAAGAGTCTTCAAGCCAAAGGTTGTCAATGAATATGATGACTAATGGGGCTGTATAATTGGATCTCTGAAATCCAAGATTATAATTATTGTGGCTAGCACATATGAACTGAAGAATAACATGTGAAAAAGATCTCAGCCAGGTATCTATGCAGCAGCAATGAGACCATCTTGTAAATACTTCAGTCACTTCAATTTAGTTGTAATTATCTGGATAAATGGAATGAAAAGTATTTAGCGTTGTATAAAATAGCAAATACAACACATCAAAAAGCAGTTTCTCTTGCACATCAGCAGCAACCCAAGAACATTCAAGATACTAGGATATACACTGAAGTATTCAAGTTTCTCTTAAAGTGTGTCTACTCTGCACAGATGTTGATGCCACTTTAATTGTCACAGCTCATCCCATGACATTGTGGAATAGTATGTTGAGATATTTAGAGTTCTCTCTAAGTAATGTACAATCAGAGTACACTGAAGCTCTCTAGAGGACAATTCTAGGTGCCTCATCAAACTACAAATCCCAGGCTCGTACAAGCAGCCTGAGCTGCCTGATAAAATAAAGGATAGGGCCCCTGTACCATTGATAATCATGAAGAAGAGGGGACTTACGTAGGTCTTGCTTGACCTGTTGAGCTTCTCTCTTCTGCATAACAATGAAAGGGACTGGAGCATTATCCCTTAATTCACTTGGCAATCTTGTCCTGAGCCAGGGCAGTGTAATCAATTTTTGTATAACTGTAGCTAATGTAGATAACACAGTATACTGTAGATAGATTCATAGCAAAGAGACTCAGAAAGAGAATGCTGTCCCTCTTCCAACACATATGTTAATAATAATAATAATAATAAAAAAAAAATTTATTTCTATACTGCCCTTCCAGAGATCAGGGCGGTGTACAACATGTATAAAGATTAAAACATCAAAGTACATATAGGTTAAAAACAGATCAAATACAATAAAAACATTAAAAACATTATCCCCCGTGCAAAATGCGATGGCAATACAGTAAGCGGGTTGTTGACAGGCAGATTACAAAGAAGGTCCATTCAGGGATATGCCTGCTTGAATAGGTAGGTCTTCAAGTCCTTCCTAAATTGGCTGAGGGTGGGGGACAAGCGGAGCTCAGTAGGCAGTGAGTTCCAGAGGCAAGGGGCAGAGATGGAAAACGCCCTCTTCGTTGTACTCACTAATCTAGCCTCCGGAACTCTCAATAAGCGCTGTCCAGTGGATCTAAGTGTGCGGGGCGGATTATATGGGGAGAGACGGTCCTTCAGATACCCTGGGCCCAAGCCATATAGGGCTTGTCTACAGTGTTTAATATGCAACTGGGGATTTTTTGGCCCCTTCTGTTGACAAACATGATTTGACAGAAGTACCGCTACCTTGCTCCACAGACCCCTTAATAGACCCATACAGCCTCCATGTCCTGCTCCAGCTTTGAACCAAAGGAGGTCGCACAGAAATTGCAGCAAAGAGAGAAGTAGAGGTGCTGTACAAAAGGCTATATTTTCCATCATTACTTTGGGCATTTTTACAAACATGATCTTAAGGCTGATAGTCAGCAAGTGTGCTTTCCCCACAGGTATGTCTCCCCAGTACAGAATATAACAGATACATTATGGTGAAATAGCCTGGTAATCTAGGGAACACTATTCAATTAAAATTGAAGTTGTGGTGCAGTTCAACACTATTTTAAGTGCTGTGGCTCCATCCCATGGTATCTTGGGATCTTTATCTTTACAAGGCCTTTGGCCTTTGCCAAAGATTGCTGGTGTCTCACAAAACTAAAAACCCCAGGATTCTATAACATGGAGCCATGGTAGATAAAGTGGTGTTGAACGATATTGTTTCTATAGTGTAGATGCACCTCTAAACATCACAAATATAACTTTAGGTTTCCCCTCACATGAGTTAAAGAAAAGTATCAGAAGAAGACAAGAAAACAGAAGATGGACTGAATGGGAGGAGCCATGACAGCCTGTCCCCCTGCTACACTATGGGATTTAAAGGTGCACTTACCAAGTTTTCCATTTGCAGGGTGGCAGTGCTATGTGTTTGAGCAGAGTGACCACAAGTCAGGAAAATCAGAGAGTACTAGGTTAGATCATTTGAAGTAGACTGGAGTACCTTTACAAGACTGTAATAATTTATAACACCAAATGGTTTTGTAATGCTAGGAAGCCTAGGAGGGAAAATCAAATTTAAAAAGTCTTACTCTGACATAGAGGCCTGGCTTGCCAAGTTGCAGCTTGAGGCAGCCTTTTACAACTGAGCTGTAAAAATCTGAAAACGGGGTTTATAATGGAAAGACTGACACTGCGATAACTGTAATATCGTTAACAACACAACTCTGCTCCAATAAAACAGTTGGTATTTGCCAAGACATCTCTATTTAATTTTTTTTTCGGCTGTAAATAATGTCCAAAGAAATTTTATTTGATAGGAAAGAAGCTATTTCTTAGTTTGTAGTTAGTTGGTAACTAAGAACTAAGAAATCATCTGAAAAGTATTTAATATTGGCTGCAAAAATGGTTTTTGTAAGGAGGTGGAGGGAAGAAAAGACACCATCAATATATGAGTGGTTAATTAAAATATTAGACACAGTGGAAATGGACAGATTAACCCATTTTATTAAGGGTAATAAAATTTGGGAAGATGACTGGAATCCGATGATAAGATATATGGAAATAATTTATATTTTTATATAAGACTATTTATGTTATTATCGGTTGTTTATTACAATTAATTACGACCAGAAAGTAATAAGAAAACTGGTTTGTAGGAGCAAGAATACAACTGGAAAACAACATGCAGAGACAGAATAATAACAAAGAGGATGATTTTGAGGAGGTGGAAGGATAGAAATTTTTGTATGGAAGGAAGAATAAATAATAAGAGAGCAGTTAAAGCCTGCACCAGTAATGAAATACATTTTATTTTATTTTTTTTTTGGAGGAGGGGAAGGGCGGCATGGGGGTATAGGTATAACATGTCTTGAAGAATTCTGTTGTATGTACAAAATGAATATATGTAAAAATGTACTGTATTTATGCTGTGGACAATAAAAATCAATTAGAAAAAAAGGAAAGAAGCAAGCTAGTCATTTAAAGCAAATATGTCAATAATATAAAATAGATTTCACCAAAATCTGAGTAGTCTGTTGCACACACACACACACACACACACACAACCTATCAATTTACATACATGCATATATCAAACAACAAATTCCTTTTTAAAAATTCTCATTGTACTTTATAAGGAGGCTGTATTTTTAATTTTAGAAAGAGATTTTTTTCAATCACAATTACTTCTCTTCATACTTTTTTTTTCCTCCCCAAAAATGATAAAGTTTATTCAGCAAATATAAGTAATTATCAACAGGGAGAAATTTTGAGTAATGTCACATATGTTGTTTTGTGTGTGTCATCAGAAGAAACAGTAAAGGAAAATGATCTGAAGTCACAACATATTTTGGTTAAGACTCATTTGCTGTTAAGCATATGTACATACTTGAAATGCTTATGAATCAGCATCCGCTGTTTGGTTGGACTAAAACAAGTGAGAACAGCCACTTCTTTACAATCTCTAATCCTAAAGGCATTTTGTTTTTCCATAGTTACAAGGCTCCATGAAATGGTTTCAGACAAGTAAATTGCTGGAATGGTATTCCCAGTCTTCTAATTAGGAATAATGGCACTGTGTGCAGATGAATAAATTCTGACACAAAGAAGAATTTCCGCTCTGATTGTATAAAGGAGACAACTTACTCCGCATTGTTTGGAGCTTTAATTATGTACTCTCAATACACCTTCCTGGAACCCTTGATAAGCAATTTATCAATCCAATACTCAACTTTGTTAGAAAAACAGAGGGTGCCAGTTTTGATTAACAAATGTTGAAAATTTAAAATGTGATGTGACCAACTGCATATTAATTTTAATTAGGGGTCCCTACAATGTTTTTCTGGGGTGTTAATTAGGCAGTACTCATGCCTTACTAAAAATGCATAAAACCCACCAAGTGATAGTGTCCTCTTATGAAAGACAGTGTGGCGTAGTGTTGATTGTAGAAGCTCTGAAAGCTCTATTTAAACTCACCATCACAACCAGCTTTGGCAATTTATCTTCTCTCAACACAATTCCAATTAAATACTGGAATACCAGTATGATGTAATACCAGTATACCAGTATACCAAGTACTGGAATACCAATGGACATTGAGCTTGTTTGGTGGTTCTAACAGGAGAATGCATCTGTGGTATACCCTTGACCAAAGAATAGTCCATATACAGCACTTATCATTTTAAATTTTCAACACTCCTTCTGCCTGGAATGGTTGTCCTCTTCCACCAAGCACACAACTTCAGGAGGGATGCACATGAAGCAGTGAGAGAGGAAAGGGACACCTGCCAAGGTAACCAGATCAGCTGAATCAACTCTGCTGATCAAGGGAGTAACACACATCACAGCCAGATTGCCCTCACATCCGAAATAATGGAATAATGAAATTTTCCCCACATTAAGGGGCATTCCCAGCAGTCATAGGATACAGCGTATCCTGGGGGGGAGAGACCCCATGCACCCAACAACATGCAAGTACTTGTGGTGGTTTTCTCCCTGAGCTTTAAAAAAAAAAGTAGGGTGAGTAGGGTGGGAGAGTCTTTGTATCCCCAGCCCACTCTGCTCCAGTTCTAGCAGAAGCCCAACATTATTATTCTTTATCCTCTCTTCACTTTCAGCAGAAAGAATTGTCCCTGTTTCCAACACAGAGGCAAGTAAATGAGAAAATCTAACTCCCTCCTTATTTCTCCTCTGCCTGAATGAATCTAACAGAACTCTTAGTAGGGTCTGATATCTGAGCATTCCAGTATCTGAGACAAATTAAAGGCTCTAGTATCCAACAGCTGTATCAGCATATAGTATTGTCCCTTGAAAGGTTGTGGTAAGGATTACTGAGATAATTAGGAGTATTGAGATACTTGAACAACAACAGCGGTGGTAGTTGATTATTATTACTGTTAATTTTGTATATGTATATAAACGTCACACTGTGATTCAGAAGATCCTTCTACCCAAAGCACCAATGTACTTCTCCATTAAAAGAATCTTCAGAGCAAATGACTTCCTTCACCACAAGAAAAGTATGTGAATTGCAGGCAAGTAGCAATTATTCTATACAATCCACATGGTATTGTTAAAAAATGTCATGAAATGAAAGACAAAGCCCGCCTTTAGAGTCACAGTTTAAGTATGAAATATATAAAAGGGAACAAGAGATGAGAGAATTGTGAATTGCCAATAGATTGTCTATGAAAAGAAAAAGCAGGGATCACAAATAAAATTAAAAAGAGCAAGCTAAGAACAAGAAGGGAAATAGGAGTCTTAAAAAGAAAAGAAAGAAACTACAGGAAGAAATGCAAAGGGGGTACTGTACTACCCTTGAGACTAACTAAGAGAAAGAAATACATTGGTAGCATAAGCTTTTGTAGACTTCAGTCTACTTCCTTGGATGCTTGGAGTAAAATGTCCAAAACAGAGTTTTATAAGCAAGCTATATGAATAGCATTAGAAATGCAAAACTACTGGGTATGGTGATAGGGTGACAACTTTTAAATATTATCACTGGGGAATAAAGGCAGGAGGAAGGCTGTTGCCTAAAGCAAAGGTAAGTAGATAAATAGATAAGTACATACCATATGAATGGTAATGGGAGTTACTGGAATGTGGTGTGACGCTGCCTAGGAATAAGAACGCAGATATGGTGAACTGGCCAAGAAGGCCCTCATGAGGCTTGGGGAATTAACTGTAGTGGTTTCAGCATTGAACTATGACTATGGGGACCAGGGTTCTAATCCTGGCTCGACCATGTAAACCCACTGGGTGATGTTGGGCAAGTCACACTCTCACAGCTTCAGAGGATGGCAATGGCAAACCCTCTCTGAAGAAACTTGCCAAGAAAACCCCATAAAGGGTTTACCCTAGGGTTGCCATATGTTGGAAATGACTCGAAAACACACAGCAGCAGCAGCAGCAGCAGTAACAACAACAACAACAATTAATATGTGTGGTGTACCAGGAAACCATTGTCTTTGTTCAGCACATTGTTTATGGACTGTAGCTTGAAGATATATTTCTATTCTGCTTTCCTATCTTCCTTTGTTGTTCTTGTCGTTCAATAACAACTGTTCTGAGGTTTGAGATGGAATGCTCAGGAAAAGTGAAGTGTTCTGCAACTGGCTTTCGTGCATTCCCATTCCTAATATCTGATTTATGTTCATTTTTCCTCTGATGCAGAGACTAGCCTGTTTACCCAATGTAGAGAGCCAAAGAGCATTGTTGGCATATATCACATTAAATAATGAGCAAGTGAAAGTGCCTCTAATCTTATGGATTATATGATTAGGTCCTGTGATGACATTTCTTGAGTAAATATGTGGGCAGAGTTGGCATTTGGGTTTTTGGCAAGGTCTTGTACCTGTCTCCTCATGTGGTTTTCTGTAGGTAAATAACTGTTTGCGAATGGGAAGTAAGCAACTTGCCTGCCAGCATGATTCCTTGACAGGGCAGCATCACTTTCCAGAATAGGTTGTAATTCATTGATGATATCTGAGTGGTCTCAATTGGGAATTGCATTTTACCATTAATTGGGTTATGTCATATTATTATTATTATTATTATTATTATTACTACTACTACTATTAACCTTTATTTATTTAGTGCTGTAAATTTACACAGCACTGTACATACAATCATTTAATTAGATGGTTCCCTGCCTTCATGCTTACAATCTAAAAGGACATGACACAGAAGGAGAAGGGAATGATGGTGGGAAGGAGATCAAATCCAGCAGTTCTTCACTCCCTCTGAGGCCTGGACAAAGGCAGATGGACTGGAGGGAGGGCTCGGCTTCTTAACACATAATTTTCCATCTTCAATCTGCTTGGTAATGAATTACCAGTAGCCTGAGAGGGAAGAGTGACTCTGCACTCTCCTCCCACCTCTGCCCAAATTCCAACGAGGGCCAGCTGGAGGATACCGTGGCAACTGAGGCTAGGACTTATAAGTCTCAGGGCTTGCCTCCGGAACATCTCTCCTCCAGTCTGAGAGGGAAGAGGGACCTTGTGCTCTCCTCCCGCACAAATTCCAATGAGGGCCAGCTGGAGAACGCTGAAGGAATTTGCCCCCCCCCCCCCGAGTTTGTTTTAAATATTTTATTTTAATCTGTTAGGAACATTTGTTGTTAGTTTTTCTTTTCACTTGTTTTGCTTTGTTAATTGTATATATTTTTGCTGCTGTTTATTTGCTATGTATTTTTGTTTCTGTTATTTATTGCTGTTGTTAATTGTTATTTTATTTTATTGTTATTGTTTAATATATTGCTATGTTATATTTGCTATTTATTTCATTGTATTGTTATTGCTTTGTATTTCCCTATGTTGTAAACTGCCCGGATTCCTAGTGATTGGGCGGCATATAAGTAAATTTTTATATATTATTTTTATATATTATTCCTGGGTACAAGTCTTGCCTTCTTTATTTTGTTTGTTTTCTCACTTCATATATTGGGTACCATAGCTTGAGGAATGCTTGATGTAATTCCATGAGTTTGGTGTCCCTGTAGACTGATATCTATGAATGCTTATGCTGCCAACTTTTTCTTTTTCTCAGTTATCACAGAATCATAGAATTGGAAGAAACCTCAAGGGCCATCAAGTCCAACCCCTATTGTGCAGGAATACACAATCAAAGCATTCCTGACAGATGGCCATCACCCTCTGAGGGAGTATGCTCCAATGTTGATCAGAGTTTACTGTTAGGAGTTTCTTCCAAATGTTGAGGTGGAATCTCTTATTTCTGTAGTTTTAATCCATTGCTCCAGGTCCTATTCTCTGGAGATGCAGAAAACAAACTTGCTCCATATTTAAGGTATCCTTTCCAATATTTAAACAGAGTTATCATATTGCCTCTTAACCTTTTCTTCTCCAGGCTAAACCTACCCAGCTCCCTAAGTTGCTCCTCAAAGGGCATAGTTTCCAATTAGTCTCAACAGTGCTACGATGCCCCTTTTCATACTGATCTAGATGAACACAGTTATGTCTTTGAATTCTAATTGAAGAAATATTAGACAAGAGACAACAACATATGCTAGAAACATCTATTTTATTGTTGTTGTTTTTTCAGTTTAACTTTTAAAAATGTTATCTGCATTTAAGATCTCTTGAGTATCCCTTTAAGCTAACATTGTTCAAATTATTTCTATATATTCACACATTGTTACATTTATATCACACTTCTGCACCAAATGCAAGATGAAGCATATAAAAAATCCTGGCAGCCAACCACTTGGGCACTAGGAAAACCAGTCTCACCAGAAGCTTCAAGAATGTTGTGTTATCATTCTCATTCTCTCTCACACACACAAGCACAAGAGTAAGTATGCCTCTCCATATGATTTGCTGGAGAATATGAGAAGAGTGCTTTTGTACTCATATTCTGCTGACAGGTTTCACATAGGCAACTGGTAGACAACTGTGGGAAGAGAAAATAAGACTAGATAGGCTTTTACATCTAAAACCAAGGTTTAGTTCTAATGAGAGTGGACCAATTGAATCAGAGCAATTTACATTAAGTGCTGACGTCAGTTTTACATTGTTTTAATTCAAATGATTTAGAATCCATGGGGACTTGATAAATTTAATCAATTCAGTGGTTTTAATCTAGCTATAACTAACAACTGGATTTAGGTCGTGGTCTGATTCTGCACAGTTCCTCTTCTGTGCTTATATGCCTTCTGTTAAGGCTGTTTTGTTGTTATTCTCATTTTGGTTTACAAAATATGATTTTCACATTCACACAACTGCAAAGTTTTCTAATGTATCAGAAGCTCAAGAAAATCAAAATATACCTGAATTTAGGATAAGTTTAAATGCTGAGTCTCTTTCTTGGTTATCAATTGACCAACTGAGTCACTCTATAATTTTACAGCAGATGGGAAAATTAGCACAGGTGCTCAGTCTCTCTTTTTGAATGAAAATATAATGTGCAATAAGACTGCATCCAAACCTTTCAATTTCTAAAATATACATAAAGACTTCCAGATCTTTCATGAAATATTCCTACAGGTCAAAGTCATCCTGCAAGGAGGGAATCCTGTTCAAATATTTTATCATGTACTCTCTCAGCATGCTTGACTGTGGACTCTTTCATACAAGGCTAAATTGGAAGTATAATTTAAGGTCAATTCGAATGCAATCATGGGTTTTATGTTATTGCAAATTAACTCTTCACATGCAAATTCGGGCAAGAGGGAAGCCAATTCGAATGCAATCATGGGTTTTACCTTATTGCGAATTAAAGCTTCGCATGCAAATTCGGGCAGGAGGGGGTTAATTTCGGGTAATGGGAAGTAATTCCGAACGGAGCAGGGGTTCATGTAAATTTGCTAAACAAGCGAATTTACATAAATCCGCATTGGCTCCATTCGGAGTTGGGAGAAATTCCTCCCCGTTTGAAAGAGTCCATTGCAGCTGATGTTGCATCTGTGATGCCCAAACACAGCTGATCAAACACTGCTCACCTCTGGAAACTTCATGTCTCAACTGCCAGTCTTTTAAAATTAGCTCTTGGAGATGAGCCAAATAATTATAAGATTCCACATTTTCTTTGACTATGCATGGGAAGCATAAGGAACCTCCATGCTGGGCAGCTAATGAGTTAGTTCTCTGGAGAATTCAGCTGACTCCTAACAGTAACAGACAATAAAAATGATGTAATCCTTAATTCATGACACACACAAAAGGATTACCCCCGAATTATGTACTTGTCTCCAGAATACCAAGCATATTTAGATGTTTTAGCAGGAAACAACACATTCCCAAGGATATAGTCATTACAAAGAAGACTGAAAAATTTTGCACAAGAGTCCTTTCTTTCTATAAGATGCAGATGAAATGGATTTATTTGCCCTAAAAAGGGGATTAAAACTAAAAATGTGTTTTGATTTTGGTTTCTCCATATTCTAACTCCACTTCAGTAGATTTAAGCTTGCTTTACACCTGTGTAAATCATACCAGATGCAGAGCATTTCAGAAACTCAGTTTTACATAAATGGTAATGCCTTCACAACTGAATCCATTCTTGAGAAACTTCAAGGAAGTCCCAAAAAGGATGGCTGGGACAAAGGCAGAGTTGTTATTAATCCTCCATATCACCTCCAGATGATATATACCAAGCAAAGGAAAATGCAAGCTTCAGTGGAGGAAGTAAATTTTGGCTCTGTCTGCACAATAAAAGCATTTTCATGTGATGTCCAATTTGTGGAAGATGTATATAGCACAGCCGCCCCAGTATTTTCAGTGACAGATAGGGCTTCATGAGCAGGCAGTATGAAAGGTTAACAATATAAAAGAAAGGCCAGACAGGCACTGAATTCCATCCTATGGACTATGCTTCATGTTCCTCTACAAAGGAGGATCTTTTCATAGAATCATAGAATCATAGAGTTGGAAGAGACCACAAGGGCCATCCAGTCCAACCCCCTGCCATGCAGGAACTCCAAGTCAAAGCATCCCTGACAGATGGCCATCCAGCCTCTGCTTAAAGACCCCTAAGGAAGGAGACTCCACTACACTCCGAGGGAGTGTGTTCCACTGTCGAACAGCCCTTACTGTCAGGAAGTTCCTCCTAATGTTGAGGTGGAATCTCTTTTCCTGCAGTTTGCATCCATTGTTCCGCGTTCTAGTCTCTGCAGCAGCAGAAAACAAGCTTGCTCCCTCCTCAATATGACATCCCTTCAAATATTTAAACAGGGCTATCATATCACCTCTTAACCTTCTCTTCTCCAGGCTAAACATCCCCAGCTCCCTAAGGCGTTCTTCATAGGGCAAGGTTTCCAGACCCTTCACCATCTTAGTTGCCCTCCTTTGGACATGCTCCAGTTTCTCCACATCCTTTTTGAATTGTGGTGCCCAGAACTGGACACAGTATTCCAGGTGGGGCCTGACCAAAGCAGAATAGAGTGGCACTATTACTTCCCTTGATCTAGACACTATACTTCTATTGATGGGAACCACTAAGAATACCTTGCCTCAAAAGCAAATTATTTGTCCATCACTTCAGATCCTTTACAAGATTTATTGGACAACATGTAGCAACAAAAATAATTCCTTACCCTGGGACTGCTGCAGTACTCTCACACACAGACCACATATACAATGCCCTGTAACAAACAAGGACCATAGCTGGATGGGTCAAAAATCACCTGAAATGTTCACACTCTTTCCACCTAGAAAAGGTAGGCTCAGCAGCAAAGTTTGTGTGTGTTTGTGTGTGTGTGTAGTATATAATAAATGTTCTTCTCTCTCTCCCTCTCTCTCTCTCTTTGTTCAACAATAAATATGAATTCTTCTTCATGGAAAAATAAGACATCCCCTGAAAATAAGACCTAGCACATCTTTGGGAGCAAAAATTAATATAAGACACTGCCTTATTTTTGGGAAAACATGGTACCTCTGGAAACATCCATTTGGCCATTTGGGGCGCTAGAGACTGGAATTCATTTAGAGTAGCTAGTTATTCCTGCATTACCTCTTTACCTATCCTGGGCTGCAGTTTTCTTGTTTTTCTGTGCCTTCAAGTAATTTCTGACTTATGGAGATATGAAGGCAAATCCATCACATCGTTGTATTGTTGTTGTTTTGCAAGATTTGTTCAGAGTGCCTTCCTCTGAGCCTGAGAGAGTGTGAACCTCAGTTATTCTGTTATCTTCTCCCCTCAAAATATATTCATTTTTCATACAAATGAGGGACTCTGATGCACATTAGGCCATGAGCTAATTTGGCCTGTGTGCTCAGGGCCAGTGCAGGGACCCACTACCAGTACATGCTCCTATGTTTCTGTATCACTGCTCTTACTGAGAACCCCCCCCCCCAAATCACTGCATCTGATGCAGAATCAGGGAGCCTGGTTGCACCCACATGGCCAGGCACCTCATTTCTGCATCAGACATGGTAGTGGGGAGCTTCCTAGTAGGAGCAATGGTGCAGAAAGGTAAGGAGAGTTCTGGGGCTGTTTAAACATCCAGGGTTTGCCATGGAGTCTCCAGGAAACTCTGTGGCAAACTGGGGGTCCAGTTGACCCATGTTAAGAGTTGTTTACCCCACGATCAGACTAGATCCATTGTATCCACAACCAGTCTGCCAAAATCCAGGCTGGCTTTGGATGTGGGATTTTGGTCTGTGCTGTCCAAACAGGACAATATGAGGCTGGAGAAAACATGGGCCTTTTGAATAGACCCTAGGAGGCTGTCCAGACTGTCCCTGAGGGGTGGCCTGCAGCTGCCTCCAGCTGCTCTGGCATTCCATGGCCCCAATCTGGCCTTCCAGGGTGCAAAAAGGAGCTGCAAAAAGAGGCTCTTTTTTGCACCCTGGAAAGGGCACTTTAGCTGTGGCACCGCAGCCTTAAAGCACTCCTTTGGTGCTGTGTCATATACACGCAGTGCCAGAGGAGCACCGTGATGCCAGACACTGTGTGAAGCAGCACGCAGTGTCACAGCATCCTGGGGGCAGAGTTGGGGTGTGGCATCATGTGAATTCCACCCCCCTCCTCTGTCCCCAGGCCAGCCTTTATGGCCGGTGTGCACAACCCCTAGGTCGCAGTAATACGAAACAAATTAAACTATCAGCAGCTGTTCTTCATACTCCACAAAGTGCTGCAGTCTTTCAACTTCTTTGATCAAGCATAGGGAAAGTACTTGATTGACTGAGCTAAACCTTTGGTCTTGTAGGCAACCTGGTCCAACCTCCTGATTGACATAGGAGACTTTTATATGTACTGTAATTCCATAATCCTATGTAACAAGTAAGAGCCCCCACTCTGTTTCTGCCCTAAACCTAACTACTGTAACATAAATTGGGAAGGGGGAATATTTAAAAAGACAGTAGAAAGAGTTCCAGCAGCCTGGGCTTTAGTTCAGTTTAGTGAAGAAACCTCCAGAAAAACTCAAAGACTATACAGCTTCCTCATCCCCAAGATGAAGGAGCTTCCATGAGATGTTCTGTGTGCCTAGCTCAGGGAATATCCAGTTTTACAGAGCCTTCCAGGGTTGTCTTTAAGGACTTTTGCATTACTCTTCTTTGAAATGAACACTAGTGACTTGAACAACAAGCATTTTTTTTAAAGTACAATTTGTTTAATGGTCCTCCAAGAATCTCTGTCATCAAGCATGCAAAATTTTGACAGGAAAAATCAATACTAACATTCAGCTTTGTTGTACCCACATGGTTTCCCTTATTTCCCCATTCAGTCCCTTCTGCCAGATACAATATTTGTGCTACAAATTTGTCAGTTTAACTGATGAAAGATGGATTAACACTGCATAGGAAGAGATTCCTGTGGGCATACACACAGAAAAAAGTACAAACAAATGATATCACCATACTTTTACTAGCCTAACTAAATAATTGAAGAGCACCTGAAGCATGCTAAACACCAACAAATTCACAATTTTTAGAATGTGCTCTTTTTAAAAGGAGAATATTTTAATTTGTGGGGATTTAAAATTTAATTTCATTTTAGCAATTTCAGATAAACTGGTTTTCTGCAGTGCAAGAGAGAAGAGATAGAGCCAGAAGAAGCCTGAAGGCAGGGAACCATTCTAATTATAAGATTATATGTACAGCACTGTGTAAACTTACAGCGCTATATAAATAAAGGTTAACAACAACAACAAGTCAGAGCCAGGATCATTTCCAGGCAAATGATATGTGTAGCCTCTTAGTTGTCTTGAAATAATAAATATTATATACAGTAAATACTGTGCCAACATTTAGCACTAGGCAAGATATCAACATCAGCAGTTTTTACTAAATGAAATTGGTACGTAGGACAACTCTCGCACTTGTGAACAACTGCTTGATTCATGGCCTGACATGGCAAAATCTCTCAGATGATGAAAAAGTAGCATGTAAGGGAGAAAGTACCGTATCTAGGCTTGTCAGGGCCAGGGAAAAAGAGAGATGGGGGTTTATTTGCTTAATTTAGCATGGATTATTGTTCTGAAAATAATCCTGTACCTGTTCAACTTTTATCTTTGAGAGTTTCTGTAGATATGTTATATAAACAAATAATTGGCTCTGTTTATTATTGCCTGTATAACATTTCAGCATAATTGCATATTATTTTATATACTGTAATTGGCTAGTAATTGGATATTCTTGTAAAAGTGAGTCACTTAGGCTAAAGCAAATTTGTAGAAGCAGAGAAAATGCTGGAGTCCAGATGTGGCATAATCTGTGGGATGCTAACTTCCTTCTGTTGGGAATAAAAAGAGAGAATGGTGAAGGGGGGGGGTACAGAGGGAGGGAGGGAGAGAGAGAGAGTATCACACAAGCTGCTTTATCACACTAGAGGGCAAACAGGATTTAAACAAGAGTTAAATGAGAGTTAAACAGGAAATGTCCTATGATAAACATGAGGCATTTCTGGTCTAATTCTCATTTAACTCTTGTTTAAATCCTGTTTGCCCCCTAGCATGATAAAGCAGAAGGAAGGAAGTCCAGCTTTTGTGAAATCACAAAGGCTGATATTATTTTTCACCTTCAAAATATCAGCTTGATAATTGATGTAAAACTTCAGTCCATGGTGTGCAAGACTCCCAATAAATTTGCAACTGGAGACTGAACATAGGGAAAGGCTTTCATACCAATATCACAAGCTCCATCCATTTTCAGTGTTTATATTTTATAGTGCCAGAATCTGGAAATGGTCAAGAATTTCTAATAATGGTAAAACTGGTTGACTTCTGTGATTCCTCTGGAGCTACAAAGGGCTTCTACTTCAGGTTTGATCCTCTGTAGTTCCAGGGGAACCACAGAAGTCTACCAGTTTTACCGTTATTAGAAATTCCTGACCATTTCCACATCCTGGTACTATAAAATCTAAACAATGCATACTTCTGTACCAGGAGAAGTATGCAGAAAGACAGGGGAAAGGCAAGAAGCTGGTGCAGGGGGCAGATAGAGTACTTCTCAAGAGAAAATACAATGCAGCAGTCTTGACAACAAATCACTTATTGTGAATCGGGAGGTGGAATGTGACTCATTCCTGACTCCAAAGGCTCCAAAGTGAGCTGAACAGAAATCCTGGTTTGAAGTATCTGCACTTCTCACTTTTCTAATGGGACAGGAGTAGGGTCTCCCAATTTGAGCCTTGCAAAGAACCCAGTCAAGCTGAGCTTGCTTGGTTCAAGCCAAGAAATACCCTTGGCAAAAAGCAAGGGGGTGTACCATCTCATCCCATTCCAGACTAGTACTTCCTCTTATTTTGACACTGGTAAATATTTTATCTCCTCAGAAACAACAGGTAGGCAGTTTGGAGGTGTTTCTTCTTGTAGTCATTAGTAGCTCAGATGCCTTCTATGGCCAGGAAAACCTATTATCAGTCTTGATTGCTATGCCAGGTACTGTATGTTGTGCCCTGGACAGAGAAAGGCTGATTACTGCAGTCCAAACACTGGTGATGTGTTTAGATTACTGCAACAGACTTTATGTGAAGTCTTATGTGCTTGGTCCAGAGAAGGGATAGTGAGTAGGATACCTGACTGTATGCATATTAGATCAGTGCTTAAACAAACATATTGGGTAGGCTCTCCATTAGCTACAGATCCAGGTTACCTGGCAGATTGTCTCCTTGACATATACTGCTGTGATTTACCATGACATAAGATTCAGATCTTATGATGATATGAATATAAGTCTTTTCCACAGTGATAGCCAACTTATGGAATATCATCTTCACTGATATTTGGGAGAAGCTAACTGTGCTGTGTTTTATGCAGAATGATCTGTCTTTTCATCTATAAATTCCCTGATTGTGCTGCCCCAAGTGTTAAATGTATTTTCAAGAAAAGTGCTGGATGAAGATGTTTTGTGTATCCCATGATTATAACAAGATGGACAGATTGAGAGTACAGAGTGAATATGTGAATAACACACAGTTTTCTTCAGGGTACAGGTAAATGTGACAGTGCCTAAAGTAGTAACAATAATCATTTATAGATTAAACATAAATAATTAAATTGAATTCCTAACATTGAATCTATGACACTTGCATTAAGTGCAGATTTACTTGGATCCTATGGGATACTCAATTTAGAACTCACAACTGGATATAGGCCAGAAAGGCAATTTGACAGGTTATCTCCAGTTATGTATAGTTGTTTTCTTTGCCAATGCTTGATTTTCACTCACATGGTTATCTGATGGTCAAGTCAAACAACAGCATAGTAGAAATTGTCTACACATGTGGAACTCAGCAGTAGAGCCTTACTCACACAGCAAACTAGATAATGCATCAATCTGTTCACAAGAAACAGCTGCCTCACTACAAGCGGGAAGTGATTTCTAGTGTGATACTATAGGTATCACTGTCAGAAAAACCCACTTCAGTGTTTTCAGAGTGAATATATGATGCATTATTCCCATATTTACATACAAATGTGTAGATGCCCTTTGACATGAGTTAGAATGCATAATGGCTGATACCCTGATGCATGCACAGTCACGCTGATATTAAATTATAATATGTTGCTGTGCCATTACATCTGTGGACCTATTTTTGTTTCAATGACCCACTGACATTCTTTTGTACAAATGTACAAATTTAAATGACTCATCAATAACCCTTTAGATGACCTTAACACTATGTATCTAGACAGCACAGTCTGACTTTAACAATATACTTTTAAGAACAGTTCAGAAATATTGCCAAAAGGCTTAGTCAGGAACCAGAAGTTGGCTGTGCTGGATTTTAGGCTGTTAAGAGAAGTAAAACATTAATACTCTTTTTTGCTTTAATTTGACATGTAGAAAGAGTACTGGTAAGTCAGAGATAGAATCACTAGAGTACAGTACAAGACATGTCATAAAGGTCAATGTGGCAATCATCCCAATGTACCTCAATCTCTCCATTAAAGATTAAGACATCTGTATCTTTTACTACCCATATATAAATTTTCATGAATTGCTTTTTTGGAGGAAAGGCAATATAAATTTTAAAAGGATCCTTTCATGTCAAGCCTATTGCCTAATGCATTTGTTGTTCCCCTCCAAGAAACATGCCCTACACTCTGGGGCAATGAGTCTTGCCTGCTGCACAAAATGAATGATGCCAGCAAGTTGATTACTAAAAGCATACAAGTCATGACTTGAGTCAAATCATTTATTGCCAAGTCAAATCCAAGTTGAGCCACTGAAGAGACATAAATCTGAGTCAATCAACCCGTGTCTACATCACTGGAATTCAAGATGAAAACTGGTTTGCAACATTTTGAGAAGTTCAAAATCTGGTGAATAGCTAAATGCTAATCCATACATTATCCCAAAAGGTGGTGGATCAAGTCAAATGATCACAAATCAGAGTGAAGAAGAGCCCCAGTGATAAAGCCTCTCAGACCCATTAACAAAATGTCAGGGGAAAAGAAATGAAGCAGATATGGGATTTACACATCCATAGAGGAAAAAGGTAAGTGCTACCTATCATCTATTTTAGATCATCCTTAATGTGTAAATCACGCACTGAAGCCAAAAGAAATAATAATATTAAGTTATAAAATATTTATTCATATTCCACCTCTTCCATTTGGGGATCAAGGCGAGTAACAGCAGAATGTATACAATACAAATAATAAAATTGACAGAAACCCCCATCCCCCCACAGCAAAGAGATCTAAATCCCAGAAAAATAATACTTTAGAACAGGGATGGGAATGATGTAGCCTACAGGAGCAGCTGTATCCCCAAAGGTAATCTGTACAGAACCTGGGCCACTCTTAGGCTCCTCCCAAAATCCTCTGAAGCAAAAGAATTTTAGAGGTGTAAAAAGCCTCCATGCTTTAAGTCAAATCAAAATTTACTTGCATTAAACAAATGGCCATTTCATGAAATACAATATAATGTATAACAGAAAATATAATCCAACACTAAAACTTACTAATGCTAATACTGGAACAATATAAATTCTAAGATATTACTGATTCAATGCAATAAATAAATATATAGACAGACAGACAGACAGGACTTGCCCTGACCTCCATGCTTTCAAACTAAATTCAGCCTCAGCGAATAAACCTCCCCCACCTTCAATCCAAAACATATCTCTGCTCATACCAAGTTTAGTTTAAAAAAAGGGGGGGGGGGCTTAATAAGGTCAAGAAGCTGAGCCCCAGACCTGTAGAGCTTATTCACCCCTTGTTTTGACATTTTATAATTCAGGCACAGAAAATTCTGCTAGAATTTACAGTACTCAAATAGAGAAGCCAAGGAGGTTTGGGGGAAAAAAACTACATCAGACTCTTAGGACTTTATCACATGTGGCCTTTAAACCACCACTGAAGTTGGAAAATAATACCTCTGGCAATACTTATTGCACAATGTTGTCTCCCTCTCATCACTACATTGTCCTCAAAGCACTAATAGAGCACACCTCATCATTGCCAGGGAAGCTTTGTCAACAAGCTCCAAAACACACTGCTGTAGCATTAGTCCTTAGGTGCAGCAAGTTTCTCCCAAAGCATTTCCAGTATTAGAGAATCACATGGTGTCAGTGTCTTTTCTTTTCCCATCTCCCCTCCCCCTCACTATTCCCAGGAAGACTGTTTTCGTTCCTTCCCCCTTCCCCCCCCCCCAACTTTCTTTTACTTTCTTTTTTCTTTAAATAAAAATGTATTAGCAAAGCTCTGGAATTGTGTTAATTAAAAAAAATCCTGAGAGGCACATTGGGTAGGTGTAGGGCAGGAAGGTGGGTTAGGGAGGAGTGTGAAAAGAGGCAGACCCAGTTGCGCTACTGAATAAACATGGGATACAGAATGCTCCCAAACACGATTGTGGTTCATGTGAGAAACTCTTTAGACATAATCCACCTCTGGAAAGGGAAAGCATAAGCAGGCTTAATTTGTATACTAACAGTTTCTAAACTGCAAATAAATGACCTGCAAGACTTGTCCAAGAGTGTGGTCTGTTCTCCCACTTGTACCTTACATTATACATATTGTGTAAATTTGAATTTGAAAAACACATTATTTAATATGACATATAATTGCACACTCCAGGAGTCTTGGGAATAGGAAATCTTCCATGCTAATGAATGTTCATCCTTCTTCTAGACAGAATTAATATTAAGATTCAGATGAAAATATTGCATTTTCATATAGAAAAAAAGGCTGAAGAAATAATTAATTTTGCAAACCTTCCTGCTTTCGAAGAGATTGTTTGCTCCCAACTTCTCCAATTTAGACAGGAAATCTTGCCAGATTATAAAGATACAGCCACATATATTGCATGATTCTGTATTATATGTATAAACAAAATATATCTTTCAGTTCATAGCCAGACACTCTAAACCAATCAAACTGGAAACCCATTCATTTTTTAGTTAAAACTTTTTGAGAATCCTAACTGGAAGCTACATGCAACAATGCAGGTATGTTGTATTCCCAGAGCCAGTAGCTAATATACAAGTCTCTGTGGCTCTTAAGTAGTTATAACTTATGAAAGGACTTTAACCTAAGGAAACAGATGAGTACATAGTTTTTACTACACAATTTCTGGTCACATATGACAAATGAATCCACTACAGCACATTACTTCCATAAAAAATAAATACTGTGATATTTGAAGTCTCTTCAGCTCACCAATGATGCCAAAAGTTGATTGTGTTACCTTCATGCAACTGAATGCTTTGGAGAAAATGTGTTTTTTATTTTTTAAAAAAGACAGCTACACAAGTTGCAAGGTATTAATAGCAGTGAAGAACAGATGCCACAACTGTACATGGGCATTTAATGTTGGTGGTTTGCTGGAAATCAAACAGACTGCAGATCACACACATCTGAGCTTTGTGAGAGATCATTGGGTATTCCAGATGCACTCCAAAGTGCTCTCCATTGCACACTTCACAGAATGGAAATAAAGATAGATGCAGAGGGCTGTGCTTCATAATAGTCACATGTGGGTAAGAGAAGCCACAGGGATGAATTATCCCTCTACAGTGAAATGTCATAGGCTGCTTAATTGGTGCCAAGCTGGCCTCCGTCATGCTGCTGCATTACATATTCATATAATTTCTGGCACAAGAATGCTCTAAAGTTGCCAGCAACTTTGGAGCAAAGTATTTTATTTGCCCCTCTCCACTGGATTGTAAAGTATTAGAAGGAGAAAGACAAAAGAGCAGTTGGAGTTCTGTTGTTGTAGCTAGTAAATGGGATGATGTTATTCCCTTCTCCTTTTAGTTTCATCAAGATACAGCAAATGGGGGGATATGATCTTGCCAATCCAAGGCTTTCTAAATACTTCTGGGAACCTTTTCATTAACAGAAGAGCAAGTAGATGAAAGTCTCTGGAGACACTTTGCTTGACCCTCTGATTAGAGAGTTCAACTGTCAGTAAGAAAAGTAATAAGCTCGTTCCAGAAGGTCATGAACCATTTCATGATTTCCAGCTGAATTGGTGAGGTGGTCCATCATTGACCCATTTCCAAATTCTTTCTAAAAGGAAAAATAATAACAAGAAAATGGCTCTGAACTTAATAAAACCGTATCTTTCTCCTTCCCTGCTTCTTTTAAAGAAGCTCAGAAATTGCTCTGCCTTTTTGGTCAATGCACAATATCCAGATATTCCAGAAATCTGACTGAGGTTCATGGAGGAAATGAATGAGGTCGAGGAAAAGAGTTATCCTTTTTTCCCTATAAAACTCTCAACAGCTTATAAAAAGGAGGGTAAGTGCACATTTATCAACCAGTGAAATCTGAGAAAAACAATCTTTTCTCTAAATGAGGACCAATAAGGCAACCCTGTGTCTCCCAACAATTGTGAACTTCCATCCCAGGACTGCCAGCTGGCTTGGGAAAAAAAACACCATGTACTCTTCTGCCAAAATTCTTGCTCTCAATGGTGGAAGGGGAAAGGATCATCACTCACTGTGGCAGCCAAATATTGAAAGAGGCAATTTTCACAGTCACTGTGTTTCTAATTTCATCAAAATAGGAGACCACAAAAGCCTCTGTCTTGTGTCTTGTGGTCCTAAATGAGCCAATATGAACTGTATTCCTAACCCTTTAAGACTGCTGATTTCAATAGCCCATCCTTCTTGGTGCTTGCTTTGTTAGTGGGCAAAATCAACATCCATTAATGGGACTTCCAGAACCATAAGGGATTAGTTCATTTTGTCTTCTGGTTTTAATTCCAAACAGGGCCCTGGTCCAGTGGATGGCAGAATGGAATGGAAACATCAAGAATGCTTTTTTGATGTAGTTTATAATGAGCTCGGGAAAACTGACTCTCGGGAAGAGGGAGGGGGAAAAGTAAGACAAGCTTCATGTCTGTCTACATACTTAAATGAGGAGAGGTGAGATACACTTGCCAAATAGCACACTTCGATTTAACTGTCCTTATTTATCAAGCACAGTTTATTTTAATTAATTTATCTGTATTTATATACTGCATTTCTACAAAAAGCAAGCAGTGAAAACAGTCCTTGGTTTCTAATCTCCATCCCTGGTAATTCACTAGGTTGGCTCCAGATAAAGACAACTAGGCTGGCAAAAGTATTTTTCCCATGTTAACCCCCTTTGGCATTGTGAAAAAGCATTACAGATGAAGGGTGCTCTGTGCTGAATGAAGTGGGCTGAAGTGTGCATTGAGAAGAAGCAGAATTCCCCAACTTTTTGGACTACAATTCCCAGAAATTTACTGTTCATGCTGGTTTGGCAGATCTCAGTTAGGAGTTCTAGTCCCTAAAACGTATTCAATCTTACCTAGCAATAGACGTAGTTTAATTCATTTTTAAAATGAACTTTCCAAAATTCATAAATTTCTTCATGAATTCAATAGAAAGAGCTTTTTTTTCCTTTTTTTAAAAAAACTCTAAGAAAGCAAAAGTGACAGATTCAGCCACCCAGAGAGTTTTTGTGTGCTCTTTAAAAATCTGGCTTTTAATTCCTGTGTATTCGACCATGTATCCAGTGCTGAGCTAAGGGCACCATCTCCACCCCAAAGGACTTGTCATTTTAAACAGCTAAACGGCAGGTTAGAGCAGTACCCTCTTCGTAAGTAACAATAACAACAATAATAACAGTAATGTTGGGAATAGCTGGATAGACTGAATTTGCCTAGTAGAGAGGTTGGGGAATTTTGTTTAGTTCATTTCTTATAAGAACATATTGGTGTTTGCAAACTACATTATCAGTTTAATAGAAAGAATGGGTGATTGTAAGAAAACAAATGTGGGAGAAAATAAAACTGACAGATTTTTCCATCCCTAGCACAGACTGCAATTTCATGCCTTGCTGATGGAGAAGGATATTTTTAACTGGGACAGTGTGTTGTCAGACATTTACCCTTTTCTCATATATCTTTTGTTGAAAGAACAAATACCCCTTCCGTTTTTTTTTTTAAATTGGCAGACAGGCTATTACAAAGTAAAATGAATGCAGTAGCAGGCACACTTCAGCAATGTGTAAAAAGAGGGAAAAGGGATGGGGGGATCTTGTGCAGTAATCTGTGGCATGAAGACAGGAGTATTACATGCCCATCCCAGTTCTTCATTTGCAAATTCTTAGAGGGCATACTCTTTAAAGCAGTTTTCTTCTTAATGCCACTCCTCCAGAATATAAAGTGAGAAGGCTCAATATAGGGCTTTGCAGTGACAGAATCCCAGGTGGGATAACTAGATATGAATGGTTGAGTGGAGTTGTTTTTGGTTACACTGGAATAGTGTTTTTATTTTTGTTTATTTGAAAGGACACAGAAATTCATGGGGTCTAAATAATCAACAGTTTTCCTTGTCTTTTTCCTATTTTCCAAGTTTTAGTTTGGATCAAAACAGAGTAATTTTAGTTTGGATCGTAATGCTGTTCCCAATTTTAGTTTGGATTGTAATGGAGTAATTCCAATATGTTATTAAATCTCTTGTACTGTTACTGGGGAGGGGCACTGGTGTTTTTGCCACATGAAAAGAACAAGAGAAGATGATGATGATGAAGAGGAGAGAGAGGGACAGGAAGAAAAAGAGTAGGAGGTCAAAATGACATTCTGTGCACACACACACACACACACACTGGGCTGGGGCTTTTTTAAAAAAAAAAAAGAAAGAAAGAAAATGCCAGACAGAGATGAAGAGCAAGTACAAGAGAATGATTCCACATCTATAATTTGCTGCCCAGCATGCCTACTACTCCATCTTTGTTCATGGTAAGGTTAACTTTGATTATAGGTTTTACAGAAATGCTTTTAACCCAAAGAATAACCCAGAGACCCAAAGGCCATTACAGCCCATTGTGGATATATGGGGATTAAGTCCAGAGACTGAATGGGAAAATATCTGCTAGCTACACTCTGATCTGAACTGGAGAGCCCTATGGAGCACATTTAGCTTAGTCACGGCTGTCTAAAGGATAGCAGTACAAGCCAAGGAATGTGCTTTATTATTTATTTTACAAAACAAAAATCAAATTTGTGCACTTCTTAATATTGAGAATGAGAAAATTGGCAGATTTCTTCATATACAGATGGGAAACTCCTGAATTTTTAAAAAAAGCAAAATGTGAGAAAAACTAAAAATGACAAAATTTATTCATACTGGCCTGGGAACACATCAGTGCTGAATTAGGGTTGCCATTAGTTTTTTTTTCTGAGAGGCTTCTCATCTTTAATGTCTATAGGGCATGCAGGTGCAATGAATGCCCTCCAACATTTCACAGGTGAAATCTGGCATGTGTGTGGCCAAGTAACATCAGATGTAGTCAAGACCAGTGGCATCCCTAGGGCTGGTGTCACCAGAAGCAGAAACTCATAGTGTCACCCCCCCCCATTGACCTCCTCCCATTTCAACACCATACAGAATCCTTAGCAATCTTTTTTTTTTTGCGCTAATGTTGCTCATAAATCGTAATTCCTATATAGCAGTGAGTGTAATGCCAATAGTTGTGACATAAACAACAAGCAAAATTAAAATTATACCTTCCAATTACAATATGATATGCACAACCTAAATCTATTTGGTTAAAATGTGATGTTTTTAAAGAAAACTGAAAAAGAATATTTTTTGAAAAAATTCAAATAATTTTACATTTTTAAAAAATATTAGAACTTTGAAACATGAATTTTAAAACATTCTGGGCCCTCTCCTTTCTCCTCCCACTGAGCTTCACCCCACCACCCCACCAACTTTTAAAGCATTTTAAAGAGAAGCAGATGAATGCCACAGCCCATTTCTGTCCAAAGGTAGGTGTTTGAGGAGCAGTGATGTCATCCCCCCGTACAGTGTTACCTGGTGTGGTCCACACACCCTGAACCCCTAAAGGTCAACAAACATTATTAATGGTGAAGAACATACAAACTAGGGGAGACTGCAGCCTTTGCCTGGGATTACTGTAAAGGACAGTATTCCTTCTCATTTTTTTTCTCTGCCGCTGTGCAAACTACCTGTGCACTCTGGACTCAAGTTTGCAGCAAGTGAGGTAAGCTAAGGGCAATGTCAGAGAAGGAGAGAAAAATTGGGACATTTTTAAAGCAAATGAAAAGTTGGCTTCTCAGAGGATTAATTGACACTTTCCCTGCCAAATTAGGACAGCTGAAAGTAGACAAATGGACAAATGATCTATAATGGACAAATTATCAGGAAATCTGAGAAATGAAAAATCAAATAAATACTTAGAAGACAGGGAAAATGTTTGGATACTTCTCTCAGAAATGGGGGGAAATTGTGAGTATGGGAGTAGATGTGAAATAAAACTTCATAGAAAAAAAATACATATATAAAAAGAACTGAAAATAGATTTAGACTTGATAAAGGACTAGATGAATAGAAAAAAGAATCCAAAGAAAAAGAAGGAAAGTACATTATTTTTATTACATCTCTTATACTAAGATAGTCAAAGAATTTAAACAAAAGAATAAGGAAAGTGACCAAGGTAGGCAATAAGGAAGCAATGAATGGGGTATGCATGAGTTGTCAGTTATAGTGATAGTGATAGTTATAGTGTTTGTCTGTTTGTCTTCTTGGGTTTTGTTTGTATGATAAAATGAAAGTAAGCAAATTTTAATGTGTTATTGCATACAAATATATATATATATATATATATATATATATTAAAAAGGACAGCAGAAATATAGGACAGGATGACCCTCTCCTTGCTGGCGATAGTTGTATTCTTCTGGATTCAGCTGGAGAAGAAGAAGGAGAATTTTATTTATGTACATTTTAGAATTCATCAGAATTTGCAAATTTCTTCTTATTAAGGATGGGAAGAATTTGAGATATTTTTTAAAGTCTGAATGGAGATGAAAGTGAAATTAAGAGATTTTCCCAGCCCTGCAAAGCCTCGCACCTAACATCCACTTCTGTTCATGCCCAAAGCTTCCCCACATTGACCGGAAAATTTGGTAGGGGGCTTCTGTGTAACATTCAATTCAATGCATAGAACCTTCTGTTTCTGTTCAGTTTTTGAGGCCTTCTTCCTCAACATTACTCCTTTAACAGTTCTACGTTCGGCACTGGATAGAGTAAGTGGAATGCGTTCATAGATATGTACAGTACTATCTGCAGGGGATCCATTCTGGATCCTCCCACAAATAGTAAAAAAACGCAGGGCCTTAAGTCCCATTCTTTTCAAGGGCACATGCTCCCACTCGTGCTGCCAAGTGCACGCATGTCTATTGAGAAAGCCAGTGCTTGCCATCCACAGAAGCCCAATCTGTGGATGGAAGGCCTCACTTGGTAGAGGTGCATTTTAATTTCTGGGCAGATACACTATTATCATATGAATGGTGAAAACAGAATCACCCTCCCCATGATCTTATTCCTCCTCCCTCCACATTTTCAACTTCTGTACTGGGTTTATGATAAGAAAGAGAGAGAGAGAGAGAGAGAGAGAGAGAGAGAAAGAAAGAAAGAAAGAAAGAAAGAAGAGATCAGCTACATTCTTATGTAGTTGACTTCAGTGTACCTAGAGCTTATAATTCATAACAATCAGGCTTTTAAGCATTAGACACCTTGAAGTATACTCATTCATTTTATAAATCTTCTGTCAATAATTTCTCCAAAAAGGTATCTATTATACATTGCATCTTCATCCATTGTTTTTATTAATTTCATACTCTGATGATTTTCTTATGACCATTATTAAGCCTTAGACATAAATATATTTTCAGGTCTGATTCAGTTAATTACTGTAGTGCTTACTCAGAATTACATATTCCTTGCCTCAACAGAAGATATTTCAAAGGAAGTACTTCAAGGATTGCAGCTTCAGAAGTCAATTGGATGACTGAAGTATTTGAAATTTAGAAAACAGGGTTTATTAGATTCACTGAAATGAACTGCTATGTCTCTGAACTCTAGCCTACCAGTCAACTCCAGTTTCCAGAAACTAACAGCTAACCTAGAAAAAGAAATTCTACTCACATTATTTAGTAGAAACTCATAATCAATCTATTCCACCATCATCTGTGTTCAGTATCATTGTCCTATGCCTCACCTTAAAAAACAAAACAAAACAAGATGGTTTTCTGAAGCCCAGTTCAAATAATCATGAAAGCGTGGCTGAGGAGATGGGCCAAGCCCATGCTGTCTTAACCCAGGTCCTGACATTGGACAGTTCCTGGGACAGAGCAGGGATGGGCAGATGTGTACATGACTGACAGTCACCACACCATAGGCCTGCTATCACTGTGCATCCCTTAACGTCCTCCTCTGTTGCCTTTACGAGAATATCCTCATGTCAGCTTCTGACATAGGAATGGGGCACTTGGTTATACCTTCATGGCCAGGTGCCACCTTTCAATGTTAGAGGCCATGATAAGGGCCTTCTCAGGAGAAGTGACAGCAGAGGAAGGTAAAGGGGTGTGCTGGGCCATTCAGTCTGCCAAGTGTTTCTGCAGAGTTTCTTAAATATTCTGTGGTAAACAGTGGGTCTTTTAGACCCACACTAAGGCCACTTTGAATTGGGATCATACCCGGACTACTGGATCAGGTTTGATCTGCCTGATCTCAGCCTTAGAATATTGGCCTGCATCATCTAAATAGGATGATGTGAGACCTGGGGAATATGGACTGTTTGCACACATAGAGCCCCAGAGTTAACTAAACATGTGGTTAGAGGGAGCAAGCTAGCCTCTTAATGCAGAGATAAATATTCTGAAAACAAAAGCCAGCACTATGTGCAGAACTTCTGCACGCTATCCTTGAATTTGAAAAACCAGGGTATCTACTTGTTTAGAAAGGCTGTGTATGTAGCAGAGACCCCCTTTTACAGGAGATTCATCTCCAAGTTGAAGACAGAAACAACAGGGGCAAGGGAGAGCATGTTAATCTGTCCTTTCTCCTTGCACATTTAATTTAATCCCTTTAAACGAATGAACAGGGTTTGAGTGTGTGAAGAAGCTGTAAAATGTTCAAAGAAACTAGGTTTGTGATATTGTGTCGTATAGTGGGGCTGGCTAGGGAAACAATGTGATGTTTATCTGTACTATGGGTGGTTTGATAGTTAACAGCTACTGTTGATCACCTAAAGTATGATGGGATTTAGGTTTCAGAACTGTTTGCGAGAAAGAACCCAAGGGATATTTCAGAAAGGTATATTAAAATTTATAATTTGGGAGAGGTATATTAGTGGTGAAGGTGAAACAAGGCATGCCGGAAGGTAATCTAGTCAGAAGCTGGCTAGTTGGTTTATCTCCACGAGTGAGAACATAATCAGCTATTCAAAGAGAATCAGTTGAATTAGGAATAAGAGTTGGACAAGAACAGTTGAAGATTAAAAGCACAGATAGCAACAAGAGAAGAATAGCTTATCAGCCTGGGTGAGAAGCAGCAATAGTAACAACACCAAGACTGCCAGAGAGATGAAATCACAAAATGCTAGTGCTGAGGACGCCAAGAGAGAGAGGAGATAAAAAATTCCTGAAGCATGCTTCAGGAGAAGCTGAAGGCTGAGGGAAAGCTGGTGGAGGAAGTTTGAGAAAGCAATTACTGGACAAGATTTGAAGGATTCAGGATTTAATCAGAAAAAAATTATGGACATTTCTGTTGTACAGTTAAACCAGTCAGAATGTAGACTGCATTGTTAGGCTCACAAAATGAAGCAGAAGTTGGAATCATGCAGTTTTCCAGATACTATTGGACTGCAATAACTATTACCCCTCATATTGGCTAGCCTGACAATGACTGACAGCAGTTTTAATCTTCTGAAGGTTTTGCATGATTACCGTCCCTAGTATAAATTGCTCTTAGTTAAGCAGACAATGGGGATTTCTAGATTGGCAGGAAAGGGCGACATGAAGTTGCCTTTTCCTTAATGCTCAGCAACTACACTGCAAGTCCCAGGTGTGTAATAAAAAGGTATAGGGCAGCTACAATGAGGGGGTGTGGGGACGACTTATCTGAAGTCTTTTCTGTTGCTCAGCAACTACATTGGAAGCTGTCAGGATTCTAGAAACACAGGCTGAGTAGCTGCATGGGTGGCAATGAACAGGGCTTTTGGCCACACTGAACCTTTAATTTTTTTATTTTTATTTTTATTTTTATTTTTTGCCGGCTGCAAACTGCGCAGTACATCACACATGAACTGTGCAGTTATGAAGATCTGTCAAATTACCATTGTGGTTTCGCTTCCCTTTTTTAAGAGCACAGTTGCATCGGTGCACCATGAATGAACCCTTTTATTTTATAATAATAATAATAATAATTATTATTATTATTATTATTACCTCACCCCTTTGAGATCAATTGGGGCGGCTTACACATTAAAATACTATTACATCAATAAAACAAACTGCATCCCTCCCCCCTTTAAAAAGATATTAAATCTGTTACAATTTAAGTTTATGAATAAACTTCTTTATTTTATGAATGAATTGACACTTTATGCACAGTTGCATAACAGTTACAGCATCCCAGAGTCCTTACTGCGCATATCTAGGGTTCGGATTAGAGCTGGAGCTAGGGTTTAGGAGCTTTAAAAAACTGCACAGTTGCACTGCAGCATTTTTAAAAAGAAGCTGGGAAAAGCAGTTTTGAGTTTGTTATACAATGGAAAGGAGAAGCCAGGCATAGTCAGACACACATTTTAGATTTTAGGAAATCTGATTTTAGAAAACTTAGAGAAATACTGGGGGTAATCCCATGGTTAGAAATACTAAAAGAGAAGGGAGTTCAAGACGGATGGGAGTTCCTCAAAAAGAAGATACTAAAAGGACAATTTCAAACAGTTCAAATGAAGAAGAAAAATGGGAAATGTCTCAAGAAACCAGGATGGATGACTAAGGAACTTTCAACTGAACTAAGTTTTAAATGGAACATGTATAAGAAATGGAAAAATGGAATAATCACAAAAGAGGAATTCAAACAAATAGCAAGAACCTGTAGGGATAAAGTCAGAAAAGCTAAAGCACAGAATGAAGTCAGGCTTGCTAGAGAGGTTAAAAACAATAAAAAGGTCTTTTATGGGTATGTCCGCAGCAAAAGGAAAAAGAAGGAAATGATAGGGTAGCTGTGTGGAGAAGATGGCAAACAGGGGGCAGAGAAAAGGCAGAATTACTCAAAACCTTCTTTGCTTCAGTCTTTTCAGAAAAGGCAAAGGGTGTTCAACCTGAGTACAGTGGAGCAGGGGACAGAATAGGAGCATTTCAGCACAGAATAAGTAAAGAGATAGTACAGGAATACCTGGTTAATCTAAATGAATATAAGTCTCCAGGACCAGATGACCTACATCAAAGGGTACTAAAAGAACTGGCAAATATAATATCAGAACCATTGGCAATAATCTTTCAGAATTCTTAGAGAACAGGAGAAGTCCCAGCAGACTGGAGGAGGGCAAATGTCCCCATTTTCAAAAAGGGAAAAAAGAGGATCCCAACAATTATTGTCCAGTTAGTCTGACATCAATTCCAGGAAAGATTCTGGAGCAAATCATTAAACAGAGAATTTGTGAATATCTAGAAGATAATTCCATAACCACAAAAAGTCAACATGGGTTTCAGAGAAACACGTCATGTCAGACAAATCTGATCTCTTTTTTTTGATAAAATTACCAGCTTGGTAGATGAAGGGAATGCTGTGGATATAGTATATCTTGATTTCAGTAAGGTCTTTGACAATGTTCCCTGTGATATTCTTTCAAACAAGCTTGTAAAATGTGGACTAGACAAGGCAACTGTTACATGGATTTGTAATTGGTTGACTGGCCGAACCCAAAGGATGCTCAACAATGGTTCCTTTTCATCCTGGAGAGAAGTGACCAGTGGGGTGCCACAGGGTTCTGTCCTGGGCCCAGTGCTATTCAACATCTTTATTAATGACTTGGATGACAGTATCGAGAGCCTAGTTATCAAATTTGCAGATGACACCAAATTAGGAGGAGTAGCTAATACCCCAGAGGACAGGATCAAAATTTAAAATGACCTGAATAGACTGGAAAGCTGGGCCAAAGCTAACAAAATGAAATTCAACACAGAGAAATGTAAGGTACTACACTTAGGACGGAAAAATGAAATGTACAGATATAAGAGGGGGGACACCTTGCTGAAAAAGACCACATGTGAAAGGGATCTAGGAGTCCAAGTAGACCACAAGTTGAACATGAGTCAACAGTGCAATGCAGCAGCTAAAAAGGCCAATGCAATTTTAGGCTGCATCAATAGAACTATAGTGTCTAGATCAAGGGAAGTAATAGTGCCATTCTATACTGCTTTGGTCAGGCCCCATCTGGAATACTGTGTCCAGTTCTGGGCACCACAATTTAAAAAGGATGTGGAGAAACTGGAGTGGGTCCAAAGGAGGGCAGCTAAAGTGGTTAAGGGTCTGGAAACCATGCCCTATGAGGAACGACTTAGGGAGCTGGGGATGTTTAACCTGGAGAAGAGAAGGTTAAGAGGTGATGTGATAGCCTTGTTTAAATATTTGAAGGGATGTCATATTGAGGAGGGAGCAAGCTTGTTTTCTGCTCCTCTAGATGCTAGGACCCTTAACAATGGATGCAAGCTACAGGAAAAGAGATTCCACCTCAACATTAGGAGAAACTTCCTGACAGTAAGGGCTGTTCAACAGTGGACTATGCTGCCTTGGAGACTGGTGGAGTCTCCTGCTTTGGAGGTCTTTAAGCAGAGGCTGGATGGCCATCTGTCGGGAATGCTTTGATTTGGAGTTCCTGCATGGCAGGGGGTTGTACTGGATGGCCCTTGTGGTCTCTTCCAACTCTATGATTCTATGATTCTATGAAATTAGAATCATAGTATTAGGAACATCACTGAATAGACACATATCTAGGTTCTTAAGCATGCAGAAGAAGGATCAAGGGTCTTGTTGGGGTGGTATGTAGCAGTGATAGAATGGTATCCTGTACAAAATGTTATTTCTTTTGACGACCATGTTGATAACTTTGGTCATGATTATCTTTTATACTAGGGCTTCCCTATATATTAGAAGTCATATTGAGAAACCCAGCAACAAAAATATTAAGATAATCTTTATGCATTTCATGCAATACTGAAATAATTCTTGACTCTAATTCTGTAACATGCCATAGTTCTTATTTTTACAGACTTCACAGTGAAATATTTCTATACCTTTGAAATGTAATAAATATAAAATGAATAGAAAAAAGGAAAGGTACACAGATAAATCATAATAGATCCTAATTAATATATCTTCCTGTGTTCTAGTACATTTGAATTTGAACTTTTGAATTATTTAACTGACAGCTGACTATCTGCAGAGATCTATTCCCCACTTCTAACTGTATTCTGAGAATACATTATAAGAATCTCATACAGCAAGAGTCCTATTTTTGCATGAAATGGCAAGTAGAAATATTTCAAAGGCTCTTATTACCTATGGCTGGGTAAGGGATGAAATAATAAATTAATAGTAGGATGAAGCATCTCAGTTAATTCTTGTGTGGACACTTGGGAGAAAAATAATGACAAAGGCTGCATCTGCACTACAGAAATAATCCAGTTTGGCACCAATTTATCTGCCATGGCTCAATCCTTTGGAATTCTGGGAACTGTAGTTTGTTGCGGCACTAGAACTCTCTGAAAGAGAAGGTTAAATATCCCACAAAATTACGATTCCCAGAATTCCATATCATTGATCCATGGCTGTTAGGGTTGTGTAAAACAGGATTATTTCTGCAGGGTGGATGCAATCTAAGTCTGCAATATCCAGATGTAAATCTGGTTGTCAAAAGTTCATGTGGCCCTTCCTTTAACTACAATACCAACATTAAATAATGTTGACAAAATTATTATTAAGTTTTGGGATGGTAATTGAGTTGTATAAGGTGCTAATGCAAAGAAACCATTCAGCCTAGAAGGGCAGTGCTGACAAATGAGTTTAATTTTAGGCATATGGCATTGTTTACATTATGGGTAGAAATCACAGGATTTACCAGGTGGAGTTGGATTGCAACCACATTCAATGATGAGGAATGCTGGAAATTAAATCCAACAACACTGGAAGGCTTGCATGATTCCCATCCTGGTTTACAACATTCATAGCAAAATGAATATGCACCAGAAAATAAATGGGAAAAGTGGTGTAGGAAAAAGGTGGTCTTGGATAAAAAAATCTTAGAGAATGAGTTGGATGAAAAACAACAACATGAAAAGAGAAAGAAAATCAAATGACTTTTTAAAAAACTCAACTTGAAATGTCTGAATGTCTGGATTCATCCATAACTTTTTCATCACAATATTGCTGCTGATCCAAGAACATCCAAAATTTTTCACCATGACCTTAACTAGGCAGTCTGTTACGCTCCATTTGGATACTGTAATGCATACAACTTGAGCACACCTGAGAAAGCAAACCTTGACCTGCCATTATTCTTTGAGCCTATTCAATAGATGTGGCAAGTTTGGTCCTCTTGTAGGGTCAAGTCTATATATCATTGATTTATAAATCCAGCATAGCACAAGAGTGAGATTCAAGTTTTGAATAATCTTGAAACTTCTTTGCTGCCTTTTTCATTTACCTTTGTTTCTCAATTCCTTTAGTGTTTGGGCCCAGTGTGTAAAAAGCCAACCTTCATCCAAAAATCTTTCTTGAGGGTGTATGTTACAGGTAAGGTTCCTATGAGAAAGTTTTATAATATCACTTGCCTTAAAAATCTCTGGATAGTGTTACAGTAATTTTTGGGGGGATGGGGGGGTGCTACAATTTGCCTGCTGAAGTAGGTGTACCACACCAGATGTAAGATTATAATTTTGTTTCTTGCTAATGGGGATCTACTTACAACACATTGCTAGAATGCTGCTTCAAATAACTTCAAATAACTTAAAGCAACTCATACAGAACAAAAATATTGCCACAGAGCAGTGGCTACATATCTGGATGTGTATTTCACATCATTATGAAACAAGAGATTTGAAACCAGAAGAAAGGTCAAGACTGGCCATTGTAAGTGGGTCAGCAGAAAGAAAATATTTGTATCTGTTGAAGTTGTAAGAAAATAGTGACACAAGCCATTTCATCAAATTCCAAAATTTCATAAAAACTAAACATTCATGATAGGTTGTGATATAAGATAATTCAATATTATTAAGATCCAGTACACAAATTAAAAGATTCTTAAATATGATATTGCAAAAGAAAGGGTCACAAAGGTTTCATCTCTTTTGGGTTAGTGGTCAGATGTTTCTGCATCCCCAGTATACACTGGTCCCTTTCAGGTATTCAGAACAGGGTTCATCTGAATGCTGAAGAAAATGGAGTAGCCCACATCCATGGTTGATCACATTATATGGAAGGGGTTGTTTGAAAGGTACAGTGTCCTCTACACATGCAGCCCCTTCCCACAATAGGAAACATTGGTTTCTCAGCATTACACAATAGTGTGGAGACTATTCGCATGTAATGGAGGCTTTTATTTTCAGACTATAACATCCCCACAAAGAGAGTGATGAAACTTTCTCTGCTCCCTTTCTTCATGTGTGGTCGTCAACATGAATAGAATAAAAGTTATATGAATGGATTTAGGACTGATGTTTGTTAAGATCCACATGTGCAAATTACTGTGTCATTTCTTTTGCAGAAGTGAATTCCACATAAAAAGTGAATACACTGGGAGTAAGGCCCAGTACAGACTGGCACTTTGTGCCAGCCTGGGACTGAAAGTAGTGCTCAATAAAGCAGAGTGTCTGCACACTCCTGAGCCCTACAATGTGCCGCAGGTGCCATCTTGGCACGCTGATGTTTATACAGGGCACACCATGATAACGTGCCTCATGTGCTGCGTCCAAACAGCGTGGCACATGAGGGACTACACAGCGCTGCACCAGGATGCTTAGGATGTCTCTATAGTGGTGCACAAAGGAGATGCATTTTGTGGCTCCTTTTTGGAGCAGATCGTTGCCATGCTGTGCTGTTGCCACAACAATGGTCCCAATCTGTACAGCCCCTAAGTCCTCAGTTTTGAGAACCATGAATTATGAATGTAATTAAGAAATTCAACTAATTTTAGCATTGCATGAAAATATAGGAATCATAGATTTTTTTTACATTAAATCTTACACTGAACAAAAAAAAATCCACTATACTCCTCTCATGAATTACAAACAGAAAGAATCAGACCAAAATGAGTTATAGATGCTTGATTACACTCAGTATCTGAGATTTTCTTCAAGCAGTTGATAGATTGCCCTCTAGACTGATGATAAAAAGTAAATCTCAGTATATCATTCTCTTTCTTATTTGCAAGCACCTCTGTGGACTTGTCTCATCCAAGCCCTCTGAATTAATCTCCACTGGACATCTCTTGCTGTCCCAGCTCCTAATTTCTTCCTTTTGGCAGGTATATTCCATTAATCATATCTTCAAAGTGTTCAGCAACCTCTAACTTATAAATTATGCCTTACCTGATTTCATTTAAAACATTCCTCCCAGAATGAATTTTTGGTGACTTTTCATCATTTTTTTGATGTGCATTTTGACTACTGGGGTCATGCTGATGTGCTTTTTTAACAGAACCTCTATGGGTAAAACAAATGTCAAGAATGCTGATTTTACAAGAAAACAAGGAAAGAGTTCTCTCCATGTTACAGCTCCCAACACCCCAGAAGCAATTCCTGGGTACAATATCCATCATACAAAAGTTAAACTGAAACGTGAAATGAAAAATATTAAAAATAGTACAATTTTGAAAACCTGCTCCTCAGTCAGGCTATATTTAGCATCAAATCACTGAACTGCTAAAAAGAAAACATTTTTTTCAGAGGTTACATTTTAAATTGAACAATCTACAAGATAACATTTTGAAACATGTTTCATTTTCACCACAATCCCAGACAAGCTGGCAAAACTACACAGAGATAAACAAAACAAAGCTTCACTGTTAAATTTAGCACCCCATTTTTTATGTTCTCTTTTATGTATATCCACTGCCATTCACATCGCCTCTGAAAATCAAATATGCAATAACTGACAGTACCTGCTTAATAAAGCAGCATAATCAATCTCTTCTTAATAAAAGGGGCATAGAAAACATGTTGATAGTTTAGTGCCACTGATGTCTGGCCCATCAATCCTAGATAATTTCCTCCGAGGTAAGGCCCTTTCATTTCATTATAACTTGCTTTTGAGTAAGGAACTGCAGCTCTAGAATTTATTGAGGCATCATTTTCTGAATGAAAAATGAGAAAATGATTCATTGACAAAATTGTCTCACTGATGACTCATTGACAAAAGTCATCTCTTTGAAGACTCATTGACAAAAGTGACTTCTTCCTTAGTGCTACTGTAATAATACTCCCGACAAGGGGGTAAATTTGCAGCAACAGTAGTAGCTCCTCTTTCCTCCACAGTCCTTGCTCCACAGGGCTGAAAAATGGGGGCAGCCTGGCTGTCAAAGACCCACAATGGACAGATGAGGCTCACATATGGCCACTGAAACAAGGAAAGAGGGGGTCATCTCAGGGGGAAAGGGAAAGGGAAGGAGTAGGTGATAAAGAGGGTTTGTCTCAGGAGTGACAGCTGAAAAAGCAGACCCATATGGGATGGACAGCACTATATAAATAAAGCATCATCATCATCATCATCATCATCATCATCAAGACACAGTTGGACAAGGAGCGAGAAGTGGTAGCCTTTCTTTGATCTATAGATCCATGTAACAATGGGGGAACCCTGGCCTATACTCCTGGTCTTAGCATCATGCTACAGAGTGGCTGTGGGGTGGATTTTCTTTTTCTGGTTTAAGTGTTAGACTACAACTCTGGTGATTGTAATCCCCATTTGGCCATGGAAACCAAATAAGCGAGCTTGGGGGAGGCACCCTCAGCCCCAGAAAACCCTGTGATAGGGTCACCACAAGTCAGAAATGGCATGAAGGCAAAAGACAACAACCACAATGGAGAAAGCACAATGTATCTGTGCCAAAGTCACTCTGGCATTGTCACGCAAGTGGCATCAAGTAACAGACCAATGGGGTTAAAATAGCCTGCTCTGCCCAATGTCAACATCTTCAGTTATTCCTTAGCTCATCCATTCACTTGTCTGCTTGCTGTGGAGGTCTGCGCAGGATATGTCTACCTGCTTCTTGAGTGGAAAGGAATTTTGAGGTGTGTTTCACCAGAACAGTATACTGAACAAATGATTGTTCAGACTTTTTTTACCCATGCTAATTGTCTCTAATGGACAAAATTGAAAGGTAAAGCTAGTGTTAAATAATGAGTCACAGGTTAGTGGGTAGTGCAGAAAATAGCAGCAGCATTAGTGATCATTAGGATGAAGGGGTTGTTCTGGCTAGCATTTCAGGTCTTGGGATACAGGATAAATGTCCTGAACACATGTCAGAATGTGCTCAAAGAAGCAAATAGGCAATGTTGAATGGTCAGTCCAGTCCAGCAGGATGCAAGAAGTATCACAAGGATTGTCATTAGCCAGTCCAGAGGTCCAAGTACACAGGCCAAGGGGAAGTAGAGTAGTCCAAATGCAAGGCAAGACAGGAACAATAGAGAGTAGTGCCAGCATATATTTCAGTTGTCATCCCTAAGGCTGGAAGAGAACAACTGATATATTTCTGGATAGTTGCTTCAAGGTCACTTGTGTCTTCTTAATGTCTAATTAGTTCAACGTTCGGTATTTAATCTGAGTGGATGTGACGTCTCTCCCTTCTACATCTTATCACGTCTCTTGACTGCTTTAAAAAAGCTGTAAAGACGCATCTCTCCCGGCAGGCCTTCCCAGAAACTCCTTAATCTCCCGGCTCCGAAACTAGGTTCTGTGATCTCTCTGCTAGCCCCCAACACTAAGACCCCTGATGCCACAGTGCATGTTGCTCAAGGAATTGTTAGTTTTTAGTTGTTGTATTGTTTTTATCTTGCTAGTTGATTTTAATTTATGCTAGTTTAATTTAGTAAGAGGTTGGGATTTGGGTTATGGGAATTGTTTTTAGTTAATGACTGTTTTAACTTTGTTGTACCCACTCCAATTGCTTGGACAGAGGGGCGGGTTATAAATAAAATTTTATTGTTGTTGTTCATTGAAGGATAGGGATGTGCTCTCTTCTATGTCTGTGGCCTTTGCCAACTCTGTAGACTCGCAAAAAGCATTATCAATAGATTCCTGCCACCCTGCCCTTTCCTCCTCTTCAACTGAGTTGTCCAGTTGAATGTTTTCCAGCTCTTTGCAGGATTCATCCAGCAGGTGGGTTATGACAATATAGTACTGGGCAAGGGTTAATACCTGTCAAAATCTAGGGTTCCACATTGGGCCTTTTAGTCCATCTTGGAATGCACCACACACCACACACACCTATACCCTCATAAAAATTTACTTTTTGCCCCCGAATTCCTCCCAGTGCTCTCTAGCACACATTTTGACATGTTATGGGAACATCCTGGGCCATTTAAGGATGAAGAAAGGCTTTTTTTTTTTCAAAAAATAAATAAAAAGAAGTGACCCAGAAATTACTTATTTTTCATCCTCTCTTTTTAAAAATTAAAATTGAGATCATCATCATCATCACCACCACCACCACCACCACAACCACCACCACAACCAACATCTAAACAATCTTAAACAGCCTGGAAGCAAAAACATGATTAAAATACCCCCATCAAGGATGGTTAGGGGAATTTGTGGGCAAAAAATAAGGGAGAAAGTCATTATTATTTTGCCCACAGGGAGTGTCATTTGGGGAAGATCATAATTCCCATAAAAATCTTGAGGGGGAACCTGGTCTGTGAAGGTTCCCACCAATAAAATGGTCTGGCCAGGGTTTGGCTGTAGAAATACAGTAGTACGTCAAGGCTCTCACTTAGGTGAACAAGAGGTGATTTGGGAGTGACCAGATCTGACCATTTGACATCTCTCCTCACTATTATAGTTCAATCCCTTTAAGACAAATTTCTTCACATTCAGCAATGAAAGGTTAAAAATATTTTTAAGTAATAAGCAGAGCAATTAACCTGCCACCATAAAAATGAGGAATGCTACAATAAAACAAAAAATAAAACAATGAAGTGTGAATAGCTGTCAAGGAAAAGAATTATTTTACTCTTGGTATTTCTCTAGCTTTGAGATTTTCAAACATATTTCAGTCCTCCTCTCACTGTGTGTTTGAGACTGAGTGAGTGAGAGAGAATTGCTTTTGTGGCTGAAAATATAGTAACATGAATAAAGGAACAATTAAAAGTTATGCTTAGTTTTAAATGCCAACTAAAACAAATGCAGTCAACCTTGTTATGCCTGTACAATGCTAAAAACTTAAATGATTTATGATCTAGGCTGAAATTTCATTCAGAATACCTAACACATGATCTCATGCTTCAGGTCCCCATGCAGAAATTTAAGATTTTTTTATGGATACTTCCAATAATGAAGCAGAAGAAACTGTGGGAAGTTATATTAAGTCTACCTTAAGTTGCTGAGTGCTTCATTCATGGTGAAAGTTTTTGTTCTCTTATCCCATTTACAGATACCCTTGGGTTATAAATTCAAAGCAGGATAAGTCATATAACAATATTTGAGGAGAACCAAAGGAATATAGGACATGGTTGAAATTCAGTTGAGATCAGGAGGAATGGAAAGCCCACTGACTGAGAAGATGGAGACAGCAGAGAAAAATGAGTGAAAAGAAAAGATGGGTATTGGATATTGGCATAAAGAAGACAGCGAGATTATCAGGGGAAGGGGGGGGGGGTTTGAAATGATGTTTGGGTATCATTACACTACCAGGAAATCTTTTGTAGAAAATATAACAGTTGGTTCTTCCTTTATATGACTGAAGGTTTCTGGCTTTTCCTGAGACATGACTCTGCGGGGGATATTTTTCCTACAGAGTATTAGGTTCTGTTTTGTGACCTGTAAATGGGCTGAAAGAATGAACACTTCCACCATGAATAAAGCTAATAGAAAGCACAATTACTGGCAAAAACTGGGAGGTACACCAGTAGTAGTGTCTCCAGAGTAGGGATCAAAATAATATTTTACCTTATCCATTTTTCCCATCTCCTAGAGAAAAAAATTGACTTCAAAACATTTGGGAAAAAACCCTTTGGGAAGACTAATGCAGAGGTAAGAATTGTGTGCAATTTCTGGCTGGTATTCACACATCCCAATATTTTCAGGAAGTTATTCTGTGCAAAAATATAAAACTATAGGGGGTTTCTTTGGTGAAAAATATGTTGTTGCACAAAAACTAAGTATGTTCCTGGGAACATGTATGTGTGTGTATAAATTATTGTTTTTAAAGAATATATTTTTGTGGGGAAATGTGTTTTCACACAAACTATTGATTTTTGCACGCACACATACATACACACCCACCCCTTGTATTTCTTCAGAGAACAGTTTTCCAAAATACTTTGGAAGGTACAAAGATGGGGTGAAAATAGTGTGGAAATATTCGTTTTCTATTACAGCAGAGAGAAAACTACAGAAATTATTCAAAATCATCAAAAAATTACATCTTTATCCAAGACAATATGAGCCACTACGACACATCTGTGATGCACCTTCCATAACTTCCATTTGTAGGTGACAAATCTATATCAAGGCAGGACAGCAACAACATTGTCTGGCTCTAGTCAGGAATGTAAGGCTATCTAAACAGATGATGACTATTCAGAACAACATCCATCTCTAGCTGGTTAAATGAAGTCAGGCACCGTCTTGGGTGCTGATACTAGTTTTCAATCAAGTAGCAATAGGGGGAAAAAACTTCTCTGTTTACTTCTGGGTTAAAGGTACAATTAATATTTGTAGGCAGTTCATTTTTTTAACTAGGGTCTAGCTGAATGTTATGCTAATGATATAATTAATGAACATACTGTGGGTTTTGAAAAATGAGGAGAATACTTTGATCAGCCCTGGAGTTTATGGGGAGGTTTAACTCTCCCTATATCATTTATAGTCCTGGGTTATTGGTGCTTGTTTTTTTAAATAATCCCTCTTTCTACATAACAATTACCTTTAGTGGAAAATTTCTTATTAGCACTATATGTGTGAGTTTTCCACCTCTACAATGCCAATTCTAACTGCTGTATGATAGAGGGAGGGGTCCTGAGATTGCAGGTAGAAAGCTTAACACTCCAGTTCCAATGCCAATCATTGTTCTTTGTATCACACCATTAATTTTAAAGAATCAGTCAATTATGATGCTGATAGCTAATTATTTATATTAGCAGGAGTTAAGTGTCTATACCACTGTATCATGCAACTTCTGAAAAGACACGTGACTATATTTCTTGAAGGAACTTTCAATAACCAGCTCTGCTCTTCTGGGTATTATTTCCAATGATGACTTCCTATAATCCAAGTGCAGGTGCTCTATAGCTATGAAGTTTTGTTTTTTAGTGCAAGGGTATGTCAATGGAAATATGCCCAGAAACATATCTCTACCCAAGACAATATAGGTCACTGAATATACCTCACATCTGCAATGCACCTCCCATAACCTCCATTTGTAAGTGAAAAAACTATATTAAGGTGGGACAGAAACAACTTCGTCTGGTTTTAGTCAGGAATGTAAGGCTACCTAAAAGGATGATGACTTTTCAGTACAACATCCATCTCTAGCTGGTTAAATGAAATCAGGCACTGTCTTGGATGCTGCTATACCATCAGACTACCCAAGACAATAATGAAGTAGACATTTAGAGCTGCCATTGATATAGATATAGATGTTACATACACAGTGCTTCTGGGCATATTCCCATTGACATACCCTGGCACTAAATGCTAGTAGATCCAACCTGGCAAAGAAAGTGACTAGAAAGGGCTGGATCTGACCTCAGATCAACTATTTCCTATATCTGCCCTCAATTAATGTTACATCTCAAAAAGAAATGGAAAGTAGTCTTCTCAAACATCTTTACCAAAGAACCCCAAACAAACAAACAAACAAACAAAACAAAGATCTTTCTCTACACTTTGACAAATAGTATCTTAGAAAAAGGAAAAAGTTGGTGAAGATGCCTGAAAATAAATTAGGGGATGGGGGGAAAACCCAAGAGCTTAGCACTTGAGTGCCCACAAAGGATCACATAAAAAGTTTATAATTAATTTGTCTGCATACCACAAAAACTCAATCAAAGAAAAATGCAGTGAGGGTTTATGGCATGCATTAAAGGGATCTTCAGAAGTACATGCCTAGCAACAAAACAGCTAAATGCCATATGCTAATTAGAATAAGGGTTACAACAATCTACACTTCTAAAAGTGCAAATAAAGCAGAAACTATGACACACATCAAAGTCTTTTCCTAGCCACATGGCTTTAATCCTTAACCCAAAGTCTTATTAAGGCATATTAAAATATTCTGAACATGATCACATTTCCCATTACAGAGCTCATACTGGTTGTTTTGCCCCGGATGCAATACAATCCCCATTGTCTCTTAAGACATTAAGGGCCGAGACAGATGGCCCAAAAGTGGTGTGGTGGTGAAATTAGGGTTAGAGCATGCACACCAACCACATGTTCCCAAACCCTAGTATGTGTGGGGGCCGCCATGATTGCATGCCCCCACTCACAGGTCGCACATGTTTGCATTGGTGACGACACAAAAAGGAGCTGTTTCTGAGTGCTCCTTTTGTGCTGCACAGTGGTACTGCACCATTCAGTTACTGTGGCAATGCTGCGCAGCAAAGAGAGGCAGCTCCAGTCTGCCTTTTCCAGGTGGTTTGTATTGGCCCTAAATGCCTCAAGAAGAAGATACACATATATCAAGTTTTATCTTTGCCTTCATTTGTTTCAATGCTATTTATTGATGTCTCAAATGCCTCTGAAGAAATCTAGCTAAGAAAACCCTGTGATGGGGTCGCCATAACTTGAAAATGACTTGAAGGTACACAACAACAAATCTAACAAAGCTAGAGAGATGGGATTGGGTAACTGGATTCCCAGGTCACTTGTGTCCAGGTAAGTCTCACCTTCATCATTTCCCATTTTATAAATTGTTGCAAGATGAGGCATGATGAACACTGAAGTTGCCAGATCCCAGTAAGTCATCTGAACACTCATGGAATTCTTAGGTCTCCAGGCAGCAAGACAAATCTCAGGATGAATGATACTGGAGGAGCTGATGCCTGCCACTGCGGTGGCTTTAAAGTCTGGGTTACCATTTCCCTCTCATTTATCAACATCAGGGTTCATTGGCATAACATTAAGGTTTGTACATGTACACATCTGAACATCCAAAAGCCAAGAGTCAGGGACTGGGGAGAGAACAGATATGTGCATGTGTTTGGGCCATTTAAGCTATTTAGAGCAAGGCAGAACATATATTAGGGGTGTAATTCTTCACTAAGGGAGCATTCACACTTACTTTTTTTGTCCCGAGGTGATCTGGATATGGGGGTGCAGTAATGGATCAGTGTTCCCACTATATTTTCCATTCCCAAATCTATCCATGGCATTTTAACTCTGTTGCAATTTGCACTTACCATTGGAGCAATTTAAAATTGAGGTGCCTCCATTTCTAAGAATGATGCAGTGTAATCTGAATTGATTCAGTAGTGTACTCACACTACCAAAGATGCAGATCACTGAGGCTTTATAAAAAAAGACATGGGGAAAAAACTGGTATCAAATATACCAGGTCAAGTCCATTTTTAGTAGCCCCACCCCCACCCCCGCAAACTGCACCGAGTGCAGTTGGGGCAAGTGTAAATGCTATGAAAATAACCTGTTTTCACACTGGGTTATTTTTGTAGTGAGAGTGGGATCATAGTTCTCAAAGGAGGGAACAAATCATTTTACCAATATTTTTCCCACTGTGAGAAAGACTTCATAAACTGTGCAGTTTTCAAAGCTTATTAACAATTTGGGACTTATTCTGTGCAAAATTCTTAAGTTATTGTTTTGCACAGAAAATAGTATTTTCTGCACAGATAATAATATAATAATATTTCTATAGAAAAAGCTGTTTCCTGTACAGAATATGTGGTTTTGTATGTAAATCAATTTTGCACAGAATAAATCCCTAATTACAGCATTTTCTTCACAGGAAACAGCATTTTATGTGCAGGAAATAATATTTGATGTGCAGGAGATAATATTTATGTGCAGAAACATGTAAGATTTTGTGCAGGACAAGTCCCAAACTATGGAGAAACTCAACAATCCAGCAGTCTTTTTATGAGAATTTCACAACATTAAACACCCCCATGTTTCTCTGCCATTTTTCAAATATTTTCTAATATACTTTCAGTCCCTAACATAGACTGCAGCAATACAACACAAGACACTTTCTGCTGCATCATCATGGCAGCAGCAGCACAGGACTTGGGAAAAATGATTCCAATAGGGAGGCAGTGAGCCCCAAAGCTTTAATAAAAAGTCATGTACCTAAAAGAGACCAATGCTGTTGCCAAGTTAAAATACTGACCAACTTATCTTCAATGATTTTACTGAAACAGAATATAACATAGTTATTAGATATTTTATTTTGGATTAGATAAAAAAAATATTTGATGTAAATAGTTTTCTATCACTGTTGATGTTTTTCTAGTTATTTGTTTATGGCTATTTTTTTTAAAGATGCCAATACAGTTGTTTCTTACGGTCCTTCCCTACCACTTCCAATCTGCACATTATTTTATTTCATGGCCATATTTTAAAGCTACATGGCCAAAATCTGTTTTAAGTAGAATTTGCCATCAAGTGGTAGGGTGAAAGGCTCTTCCTGTGAGACAAGGTAAGTACAGATAACAAAGGCCATCATACTACCCTGAAAACACCTGATGTCTTCTAATTTTGGAATCTAAGCAGTGTTAGACTTGGTTAGTACTGTATATACTTAAACTGTACCTATCAAAAGAAAGTGAGTTTGTGTGTGTCACTTCAGTTTTTGACAGTTTATGGTAAGGTCTGAAGGGGGAACCTAAAAGTGCATCTCACATTACAACACTTCTCAAATGTTATCATTTGTATCTGAAATATGCTGCCTCAGTGTCTATGCTTTCTATACATTTTTTAATTTAAAAACATGTTTTTAAATTAACATAACAAACTGATTATTGACAATGGTTAAAAATAAGCAACAACTTATGTGGGGGAGCAACAACTGGCATTTCTACTTGGGATGCCATGTGGAATGCAAGTATTTCTGTTCGAGGAAAAGGAAAAATCCCAATGAAAGAATGGACGTTTTCAGATTTTTATTATTCTCTCAAGCAGGGTCGTCTGGAAAGCTAGGAACAGGTGCCCGTGAATGGTACATTTTTCAGTTTGGATTGTTCAAACTTCCCTTGAAGATCTCCCCTAGTCTTCTAAAATGAAAAATAGCTATGACATTTTCTAAACAAGGTGAAACTGGACATCTGTTCTGTAACTGGAAAAGTAGTAAGAAGTAGCAGAAGATGTAAAAAATGGTCAGCTTAGACATTGTTTGGTTGCTCTAATGGACTAATCTTTTCTAATCTTTACTGGATCAGTCTGGATTAACTAGACAAGCTGTGCTGTGCTGTGCTGTGGCATTCACAACTGCAACATAAAATGCCATACTACCAGCTTGGTTGTTTTAATTTTGATAATAATAGATTGACTGAATTAATGGGTATGTTCCATAGACATATTGCCTATAATATCCAGCATCTGATGTTATTCAATCAACACAATGCCTACAAAGCTTTTAACACAGTGTATCTCCTTAATTCACTTTACAATAGTTGCTATGTGACTTTACAGGAACATATGGGTCCTTTAAATCTGGAAGGTTTATCACCTTGAAAAACCTGCAAAGTGTGTAGATTAAAAAAGACACCTTCCATCTGTAGATGTTTTGTTGAACCATTTGTAAACAAAGACCTGGGAGAATCTCACAATATTGATATATGTTTGAACCCCACTTCTCAATAGCAAGAGATTTCAGGAATTCCCAAACTTGAATCCTTAAAAGTTCTTGGACTTCAATTCTTTGAAGCCTTAGCTAGCACGACCAATGGCCAGCAAATCTGCTAGTTTGGCTCCAACAACACTTGGGAGCTCAAAGTCTGTAACTATTACTTTAAGACACAGAAACACTTTCTTGCTTTAAAAGAAGAAACCCCTAATATTCAGAAAGTTATAGAAAGTCTTAGGCTGGGTACTGATATTGTCATTGATTGTTCATTTTTGTTCTAGGTTTTAATTTATTGCTGATTTAATTTTATTTTAATAGGGTGGGAGGTGGGGATGGGCTTGATCTGTTTTAACTGCTGTTATTTTAATCCTACTGTAACCCACCCTGATTGCTTGATCAGAGGGGCAGGCTATAAATTGTTGTTGTTGTTGTTGTTGTTGTTGTTGCTGTTGCCACTGGGTCTAAATCCATACATTCCATACAGTTTCACTGTTTTGTTCTATTGTCACATTTTTGTACATTTTCTCAAGACTGCCTGTTGTGCTGATAATTTCCATGTACTGTTTCCACTCAAAAAATGACATGCTGAATATGTAAAGTTCCCTTTGACAAATGAAAGGGACAAAACAATACATTTTCCTACTGTGAAACTACATAAACTGCACTATTAGCCAGCAATCATATAAATTAAATTCTCAACCACAATATTAACTCAATGTTTGCACTGTAGTTATATTACAAGCCACTGATTGCAGTAACAAGTGGTGCACACATCACAGCATTAGGGCTAAATTACTAAATGTTGGGTTCAGTGTGTTGTGTCTTGAAAATGTAGTACATGCTAAATGTACAAAATTGTTTACTGTACACCTCTTGTACTTCAATTGTGACTTGCAACAATGTGGTATAACAGTGATTAGTGGTGCATGACCACCAAAATCTGACTGGTTTCCTCTCTGTCTCTTTTCCTTCCGAAAGTCAACATTCCTGATGTGATGCGTTTATAATTCCTGGAATGTGTAACAGTAGTGTTTTATTTCTTCATAATGCTGGCATAATGATGCAGTCCTTTTTTACTGTGCAGTTTTAGAATATTTCTCACCGTGGGGAGAAAATGCAAATTACCCAAGTTTCTTCCTCACCAAGACCCACTGTATTCCTCTGCTGTCCCTTGACATGGCCACATGTTAGCTGTGGAAGGGTGGAGGGCAGCCAAGGATTGTCTATACATGTTTTGGTAATTGGCATGTGATGACACTGGTATTCTCTGGGACCTTGTGGGGGTCCTCTGGAGGAAAGGTGAAAGAATCCAAAGGTGAAGATTCAAAGTAATGTGTGAATCCAGCCTTGGCAACCTGTAGTACACCTCAGAAATAAAAGCCACCTGAGAGAAAAAAGTATATGTGCGCATACATATATAGACAATCTTCTTGAAAGATCAGGCAGAAATACAAGGTATCTTTCACTTGACAAAAGTCTAAAAAGATTTGACAGAGGTGTGTCTCACACACACACCTGAACCTTCGGGTACTGTTACACACCTGTGCACCTCAGGCCATTTGGTCTCTAAAAGGAGAACATGTAACTGTAACTTCAAAAGCAGGTATGTGATGCAAGAAAATCTGAAATGGACTGCAGATATCCCAATCTGTAGTACAGTGGTCCCCCGGGTTACGAAATTAATTCGTTCCAGCACCTTTTTCGTAAGCCAAAAATTTCGTAACCCGGGGCCTATTTCCCATTGAAAATGACTAATCCGTTCCATGACCCCAGATTGACCCTGCAAGTCAATGGAAGGTTACAATAGAGGCCTATTTCCTTAAGTACCCTACAATACACTCTAATAGAAACTTGCCTAAGGCACTAAAGAAGTTAAGAATGACTTGCAGGGCCAATCTAAAGAATAAAAAAAAAGATTTGCAAAGAAGCAAAGAACCAAAGTTGCCAAAGCCATTCAATGCACAGGCCTTTCCAAGGGCCAAGGACACATTGGAAGCAGAACAGAACCCCAGAAACCTTTCAAACTGCAAGGCAATGCACTCTGAACACTGTCTCAGCCCAATTTGCAAAGCACCAAAGAACCAAAGTTGCCAAAGCCATTCACAGACCTCAGAAGGGAAGGGACGGCTCCACCAGGCTTGAGCTGTCCCTTCCCCTCTGCCAGCTAGCAGACGGCTCCCTTCCCCTCCGCCAGCTAGCAGACGGCTCCACCAGGCTTGAGCTGTCCCTTCCCCTCCGCCAGCTAGCAGACCTCAGAAGGGAAGGGACGGCTCGACCCGGCTTCTGGTGAGTCCGCGCCGGGATTTTTTTTTCCGTATCCCGGGGATACATTTGTAAGCCGGGGCCGTTTTTCTGGCCCCGGTGCTTTCGTATCCCGGGATTTTCGTTAGGCGGGGGATTCGTATCCCGGGGGACCACTGTATGTATTTAAAACTCATTCAGTAAGGATCAAATTGCTAGATATCAATCAGAGATGAGGTTATATTGCAGAGTATTTTGCGAATGTTTCCATGTGCTTCTCTCTTGATCAATTTTTCGAAAACATGGAGAATGCCAAGATGCTAAAGCAAATAACAGATTCTGCATATCTGAAAGAGAAGGGAGAGGTGGCTTGTGGTTAGCTACACTGCAGCAGCAGCCCTCCCATTGGTTAATAACTGTCTCTTTTCTATAAGGAAGGATTCCAGGAGGAAGTTAGATTCAGTGATCAGCTGTGGATTTTCTTCCACAGTACAGTCTCTAAATCATTTTAAATCTGTTTCAAGATTGCATCAGAGAGCCATGAATGACAAAGGAGTACCAGCAGATTATTGCATGTGCAATTGTATGGCTGATCAAAAGGTAACTATCCTATGGAATGGCATCTGGACAGGATGTGGGGAGTAATTCGAGGTCGCAGGTGATATGTTTGTGTGATGGTGTGTATGCATGGTGGGGAGGCAACAAAAAATAATGCAGTGAGGCTTGACACCCTGCTGTGCAGATTGCCTGTGTGTGTTTGGCCCACCTTGGCAGTGGGCTATGTTGATAGTGGGGTTTCCACCCTCTTTCAGAAAATGCAGGATTGAGCCGCTTTTTCCTGCCCATCTGCTCTAGCCATGTGTTGAAAAGCGATGTCTGGGGGGGGGGGGGGAACCTTTACTGGAAATCAGCAAAGTCATTAAGAACATTAAAATTGCTTGTCAGGATCTCCACAGAGGTCTACCTAGTCCAGATTGCCAAGGAAACTTACAAGTAGAGCTGATGGTAATAACCCATTTCTTATTGTTTGTCCCAGCATCTGGAAATTGTAAGGAATTTCTGAGTTACACATTCCTTTAGGGTAAGGACCTTATTCAAACATAGTAAGGTGATATAATATCCATTGAAAAGAATCTTATTGTGCAAAAGCCATGCATACACCGCTACAATAATAAATATGCACACATACAGAGAGTTTTCAAAATGAAAAACTCCACAGGTATCACACAAAGAAGCCACAGGGATTTTAACCTCATTATGATTTTTAAAGGGCGAGAGGAGAAAAGGGGATGCTGACACTGCATTCCGATGTGGGAAATTGCAAACTAAAGGCAGAAGCTGAAGCAGGGGGGGGGGAGTGTGACAGAACACTACAAGGTGGAAGAAATGGGTTTTATTAGAATTACGTCATAGATCACAGCACACTGCAGTGCTAAAGTTCATTTTAGTGTGAGATCCTTCTTGTGGAAAGGAATAAAAGAAAGACTTTGGAGAAGAGGTGTGGGAACATATTTCAGTGTTAAACAGTTTTAGACCATTGCAATTTTGGGGGACTAATCATAGGTGTAAAACAAATTTAGTTTAAACCCATGGAACCAAGCATTGTCTTACAAAGTTCCTATTGACTCAGTGGTGCTATTCTGGTTGGAATTAATGACTGGAATAAAGCTATAATTAAAGACAATGAGACATTGTCCTGTTGTCCATTCTTTAGTCTCATTTTTATAAACTCTTATCTGCTATTGATCTAATGTGCTGTAGTGGCTAGAGTATGAGATTAGGAGTGAGATTAGAGTATGAGATTAGGAGACCGCGGTTGCCATTGTGATAGCCTTTACAACACAGCCTCACCTACCTCATAGGGTAAGTAGGAGCAGGAATCATTTACATTGGGGCTTTTTAGACTGCCCAAAAGGGGTGGTCCATACTCGCCCCTTCTAGCGGCGAGATGAGGCCTAGGCTGCCCCACGGGCAGCCCTAGAGGCCTCATCCCACCGCTTTTGGAGGCCGCGGGGAACCGGCAAACTGCCGGTTCCCTGTGGCCTCCAAGCGGGGTGCAGCAGGCGCTCTGGGCACCCGCTGCACCCTGCTTCCCTCGGCGGGGCTGAAGGGAGGAAGGGGCCACCGCCGTGGCCCCTTTCTCCCTGGGTCTTTGCTGCGGCCCTTTAAAGGCCGCTGCAAAGACCCGCCGCAAAAAAAGAGCTCCGTTTTGTAGCTCTTTTTTTGCGCCGCAAGAAGCACGCAATTGGCGCCCTCCCGCGGCGTGAAAGCGTCAAAACGTGCGCAGTGTATCTAAACACTGCGCACGTGATGACGCTCTTCTTTAAATGGTGGCATCCATGCGGTTTAAGCCTAGGGAGGGTGTAGACGCTATGCCCTCCCTAACCCTAAAAGCGGGCTTTTTTGCCCTAAACATGCATTTTTTTGCCCGTCTAGAACGGGCCATTGTCTTGAGCTCCTTGGAGGAAGGGTAGTCCATAAATTTAAATAAAGGAAAGGTAGTATAATTCCTCTCTGAAAATAGGCCAAATCATTGTCAGTTGATTTTTTATTTAAAAAATAATAGGTAAAAAATAATAGTCCCAATAAGAGTAGACTCACTGAATCAATGGAATTTACTTAAGTATCAGTTCAATGGATTGAGGATTAACAAATGGATTTAGTAAAATTAAATAAGAGACAGCCAGTGTGGTGCAGTGGTATGAGTTGGGTTATGACTATGGAGATCAGGGTTCAAATCCCTACTCTGTCATAGAAACCCACTGGGTTTTCCTGGACAAATAACACTCTCTCAGCCTCAGAGGAATGCAATGACAAACCCCCTCTGAACAAATCTTGCCAAGAAAACCCCATGGTAGGGTTGCCTTAGGGTTGCCATAAGTCAGACATGACTTGAAGGGACACCACAGCAACAGCCATGAAATATGTCAGACCACATTACCACAATACACTCTTACAATGCTGCTATTCCACTTTTACTGCTCTGGCTTCCTCTTGTTGCATTCTGAGGTTTGTAGTTCAGTGGGGCCTAAGAACTCTCTGGCTGTGAATTCTAAATGCAATTCCCAGAATGCAACAGAAAGCAGGCAGAGCAATTAAAGTGGAAAAGCAGCACTATAAGAGTGTAGTGCGGTAATCTAGTCAAGTGTTTTAAATATTCCATTATACATTATGTGATAGAAACTGCACTGTGCATCATTATATCACAGTAAGCCAAGTGAACAGATTTTTTTGTGGGGCTTTCGGGGTATGTGGCCATGTTCTAGAAGAGTTCCAGAGAAAGTTCTCTGAAGATGCCAGCCACAGATGCTGGCGAAACATCAGAAAGGAACTCTTCTAGAACATGGCCACATAGCCCAAAAACCCCACAAAAAACTATGGATGCCAGCCATGAAAGCCTTCGACTCCACAAGTGAACAGAGTCACCTCTTATAAAGCAACATAACATTTTTCAAACAAATAAAAATTCCAGTTATTTCAGGTTTGTATTTTATGCTTATGTTTATCAACATCAATATTTCTAGCATTTTCTCCAAAAACTAAAAGTGTTGAAATTGCATGCACTCACAGACAAAAAAAAACAACCAGATTATGAGTACTCAGCCCTTTACAGACTGGTGAAAAATGCCAGCCTGTGGGTGGTGTCATGGCATGGTGCCTGCATGCTCTACACCATGACCCCACTGCCAGGGCGCCATTTTTGGCATGCATCCATTTTCATGGCACACACTATGATGATGCCACTGTGGCGTAGCACCCAAATGGCGCAGCGTGAAAGGGGCATCATCATGGTGTGCCGGTGCAACTATGATGCCCCTTCCAGGGAGCCACTTGGGGTGGCTTCTTTTTGCTCCCTCCAGGGATGCTGCATGTGGTTGCTGTGGCACCGATCCAGGGCAAAATTATAGCAGTCCTAACAATTAATACAAAGGTAGGCAATATGAATATACGCTTTTGCCATTTAGGTCACTTTAATCATTTATCAAATATGATAATCAGAACTGTAGAGCAGAGATTCAACAGGTACATTTTTTTTCCTATTATTATCACTGAATATTTGTGGCAAGAAAAGCTCATGTGTGACTATACATCTTTGTAGGACTTAAGGATAAGAAAAGTCAGGTAGATTATCTTCTTATGGTACAACGACTGTATCTTCCCATATGACACTGCCAAACTTTAAGATATTGATGAAGGTCCTTCTCTTCATCCCACCATCCTCAGGGGTATGTTTGGTGGGAATGTAGAAGAAGAAGGGTTTCCAGAAGTTCCTCCTAGACTCTGAAACTCAGGTAAGATGGACCCTTCTTTTCTATCTTTTCAGTAGTTCGTGAAGCTCTTTTCCAGATGTTTAGGGATTGACTGACTTATAAGAAAGGAATAGTGTGCTGTACTATTTTAACTCTCTGTATTAAGTTAACATTTTAAATTATTTTAATTTTGCTGTTATTGGTAGTTTACTAACGTATTAATGTATTAATCACAGCTGTTTATACATTGGCTTTCATTTTATTACATTTTATTGTCAAAGGCTTTCATGGCTGTCATCCATAGTTTTTTGTGGTTTTTTCAGGCTGTGTGACTGTGTTCTGGAAGAGTTTATTCCTGATGTTTCACCAGCATCTGTGGCTGGCATCTTCAGAGAACAGATGGTGGTGAAACATCAGGAATAAACCCTTCCAGAACACAGCAACATAGCCTGTAAAACACACAAAAATATGTATCTTTCTCTGTAATTTGCTCTACTTTGCAAGCTACTTTGGGGAAAGGGTGGGGTACAAATGAAATGATGGATGGAGGAATGATTGTGATGTCTGGTGCTTTTTTACATTAGAAAAACATGAACAGAGGGGTTATGATAAAGATTATAATAATTTGTTTGTTAGATTCCAAAACAATGAACAGGAGTTTATGAGAAAGATTTACAAAGTTATCTATGGAATGGATGAATGGAAATGTGAGATGTTCTTCTCCCTTTCATAGCACTAGAACCATAGTAACAAAAGTGGGAGATTTAGGACTAATAAAAGAAGGACTTCTCTGTTCGATACGTAATTGACTAGCCAAATTTCCTGCCTGGTAGCAATTTAATGAATATTCACAATTGTTCTCTGTCTCAATGAGAGTGGATGACTGACATCTCCCATTGAAAAGATTATCAACTACCATGATACTGTTCTTGACCAAGACCAAAAATCACCTATTTTCCCAATTTCAGTCATTTTTTTCACACTCACAAAAAATTATGAAACACCTGTATGCAATGAAATTTTTATACAAAATAGTTTTCCCATGGTTTTTTTTAGATATGTGGCTGTGTTTTGGGAGAGTTTATTCCTGACATTTCACCAGCATCTGTGGTTGGCATCTTCAGAGTTTCTCTGAAGACGGAAGCCACAGATGCCAGTGAAATGCTGCAAATAAACTTTCCCAGAACACAGCCACATAGCTTGAAAAACCTATGAAAAACTATCGATGCCGCCTGTGAAAGCCTTCAACTTCATATTTTATACAAAACTTTGGTTTTTATGCCAAAGAAGGTGCCATGCAAACTATTTTTTTTTTAAAAATGTGACAATGAAATGTTTCAAAGGTTTTCTCCTCTCCTGACAAGATTACAAGAGTTTTAGAGCATTTTTACTATTTTTTCCAATAATAAATAATAACATGAGAATGAAATAACAGATATACATATCTACTACAAAAGATAGTACTGTACAGTGATTTTTAAAAAATTAAATGCATTAGAAGAGGATTCGATACATCCACAGAGTATAAGGCTGTCAATGACTATTAGCTATATGTTGGTTCTATAGTTCTCCTAGCATTAGAGACTAATGTTACAGTGGGTATGTCCTGTGGTACCAACTACTAAAGGATATGAACAAGTGTAGGCAGTAGGCACATTAGGAAGTGGACTCGATTGCCAGGTAATAGTATCCCAGTCCCTGAGATTTAAGGGTGAAGACTTAAGTTCTAATGACAACCTTTTTAATGTTACAGAGGGTGGATTGTAATGTTAGAAGGGTCATGGTTACATTTGGTAGCCCCTGGTAATGGCATTAAACATGATAAATTAATTATCAACCACCAGTGTACAGGGTATGCCATTCGAAACAGAAGAAAACACAACTATGTATTATAAACATACACACACACAAATGCATATACACACTTACTTCAAGGTAATGGACTTGTTCAGTGGACCTAAGGATCTAGGTGGCCCTGAACTGAATAGAATGGACAAAAACAAAACAACAAAAAAAAAAAAAAACAAAAAAAAACCAATGCAAATTAAGATTATTGTTACCCTAACTTCACAGAATATTTCTCACTATTTATTTGACAAATGATTACTTTTTTGGTACATGTTGTCTCTAAAAAGGGTTAAAGGCCTGCTAAATAAACTCAATCTTATATTCATCCTGTAATACTGTATTTGCAAACTTTAAAAAAAAAAGGAAAAATAAGAACCCTGAGTCTGAAGGATATTAGAGATGTTGATATAAATTCATAACATATTGAGTGTTACACCTCCAGTGCATTTGATCTCTGGCAAATCTCAATATAAAAATGTGCAAATGAAGCTTGATAGGTTTGAAATTAGCAGTTGATGAAATGTAGTTAACTGTTCTTCCATAATTGCACTATAAAAGTAAATTAAAGTAAAAGCACACCAAAGCCTTGAAAAATGCATACTAAACATTGCTCTCTACAAATATTCATGGCTACATGAGGAATAGATGTTTTGCTTTCTTGTGCCCAAACTGATAAAATAAGCAACACAGGTAAAAGTCGTCATTTTTAATGACAGTACCTTTCCCAAATGTAATTGAACACAGTGGTTGATAATCTCTTCTAAACCTGAGACACCTTTTCCCATAAAGCAACCTCCATTAATCTAGTAGCACTTGCTTTGATTTGAGAAGTAGGACTTGCAGGAGGAATTGACAGAGCCTTTTATCAATGTCTTTAAACGATTCATTCATAATTACTGATCTGTTGACCCATAGCTTAATCATGTTGGAAGCCATGAATCTCAGCACCAAACATGACTTTCTAGTCTTAGAACTCTGGGATGTATAAAACTTTGCTGTATTTAATCACACATATACTTTTGATCAGTGCACACTTTTAGTCACAGATGGTGCCCATCTCTTTCACTGTTGCTTTTTAGAACATAAAATTTATAAGTGATAATGGATGGGTTATATTTTCAAGTGTATGTATCACCTGCACTACTAATATGGTGCCATGGTCTTCCACATAGGTTTGAAATCCTGAACTTGAATAAAATCTAAAGGGTTCCAATCATATTTACATATTAACCCTTTTTTATACAAGTTTGTATAACATGGGTTCAATAAAAATTTTCTCTCTAGGTATTTTCTAGGTCCTCCAGCATGAGTACAGAGATAGTACAGGAATACCTGATTAATCTAAATGAATATAAGTCTCCAGGACAAGATGAACTAATGAACTACATCCAAGGGTACTAAAAGAACTAGCAAATGTAATACTGGAACCCTTGGCAATAATCTTTGTTGTGCCTGCGGCCTTGGCCCCTGATGATCACACATCCGCTGTTCGGAATGTTGGCTTCAACTGTATTTTCAACTGCACGGTGCTCCTGGCGGTGTTCGGAATTTTCGCTACAAACTGTTTTTTTAACTGCACAGTGCTCCTGGCTTCGACCCTGCTGGGCACGTGCAAACAATCATCTTCGTGACTTTGTGACTGCAAACTGTTCTTTGGTATGGTGCTCGAGGCTTCGGCCCTGATGGGCACGTGATTGTAACCAGTGCTTGTGACTTGACGACAGAGAACTGTAATCTACTTGATGCTCTTGGCTTCGGCCCTGCTGGGCATGTGTTTTCCTTCACCTTTGAGCAGCTTTGCCATACTTTTTTCTTGCTGACCACAGTCACGATCTTAGTGTTGTTGGACCAACCGATTTCAACATGCCACCAAAATCAAGGAAGTCAAGTGGTGCTTCACAAGCTACCAGGTCTTTGGAAAACAACCTTGTAGGTCCTGGGAAGAGCTAGCGCCAGGGACTAGGAGGCACCCAGCACATACGTCTGCCTGTGGACAGGGGAGTTCGACAGTCGTGATGGATCCTGTGATGACAATCCTTCCCCGTCGCAGGCATTTTCGATCATTAGCCAAGAGACGGCTGCAGAACTGATGCGGTCCTTCTCAGAAATCATTGCTAATGCCACTGCAGCCTCCCAAGTATCGACATTTGCTGGTGTTGCAACGTCTGGATCCGGATCCCGGGAAGGCGACAGGGAACAACAGTTGGCAGGTGATGTTTGCAGCCTGGGACCCAGCTCTTTGGCTTCGACCTCCGTTGCTCAGGTGGATGTCTCCAGCTCAAGTTCTTCATCCAGCTCTAGCTCTACATCTTCGAGTTCGGAGAATGATGAGTTTATTGCAGGAACCTCTGTGGCTGGCGGCAAAAGGAAGAAGCGCAAGAGAAAAAAGAGTAAACAGAACAGGACTGCATCTGAGTCTCGTTCAGTACATGCTGGGGCGGGGGTGTTTCACGGGTTGTGCCTACAGGTAGAGAAGGGTTCTGGGTAAATCATGCTTTGGTCCCTGGGTTACCCCGTTGGGCTATCTGGCACCGGTCCTGGCATCCTGGCCTCCAAGGTGTGTGGGTGGACCCACAGGCCTTCGACATCTGTCCCTCAGCTCCTGGTGAGCGTCCTCCAGGATCTCACCTTTCAAAAAAGGTGCAAAATCGAATTTTAACAGGTTGTTTCGTTGACATTTTCACACTATTGCAACCAAAAGGGCATGATGCCCTTGCTGTTACATCCACCAAATGGGCCAAAAACAAAAACAAAAAACACCCTAAGGTTCCCCCAGCAGAGCATACATTCTCGAATTGGCTCGAAGGGTTCACTATCTACAGGGCTGTTATCTCAATGGCATTCCCCAAGACAGCTTGACTTGCTTCACGTTCTTAGAGCCAGAGTTGTAACTGGTGAGGCAGCTGCTATCACCTATTTTGCAGCCTTTTGTCAGCAGGCTTCTCACAGCTCTAGAGAGTGCTGGGATCTTATTCACAACGAGATTTGGTTGCTTCAGGTGGGCCCTGTGACCAGGGCCAAATGGGCCACCAAACCAGATGGTAAAAGGGAGTGTAAGTTGGTCTGCTGGGAATTTAATGCAGGAAGGTGCTCCAGGTCTCACTGCAGATATGACCACATCTGCTAACTTTGTCGGGGGCCCCATAGTAAAGCTGCTTTCCCAAAATCAGGCCACCAGCCCTTTCGGCATGGGAGCCCTGCCCAAGGTGACTTGTTCCCATCGTCCTTCGGAGTCCAAGAATCTTAAATCAGCTTGAGACAAGCCGGAGGTTCTTATGAAAAAGATTCAAAAAGAAATAGATGTCGGCCGCATTGAAGAGCCTTTTGATTCTCCACCTTTTCCAAACATTCAGGTGTCTCCCTTAAGAGTTGTCCCCAAGAAGGCTCTGGGGGAATTCCAACTCATTCACCACCTGTCTCACACCCTGGGAGCTTCGGTTAATGTCTAAGCTTTGCTCAGTTAGGTATGCTTCGTTCGCCTAGTGCGGGCATGTGGCTGTGGAGCCCAAATGGCCAAATGTGACATTCAGTCAGCTTTCCGCCTTTTGCCTGTTCACCCTGATGATTTCCACCTGCTAGGGTTTAAGGTACAAGGCCGATGGTATTTCGATAGCTGTGCAGCCTTTGAGGCCTTCAGTACTTTCCTGGAGTGGGAGGTAAAGCACAGGGCTTGCTCTCTGCTTGTGACTCATTACCTGGATGATTTCCTCTTCACCAGACGGTTCAGATCAGACCATTGCCAGATGCTCCTAAATACCTTTTCTGCTTTGGCCTCTGAGATCAGGGTCCCTTTAGCGACTGATAACACTGAAGGGCCAGCTACGTCCCTCACATTTTTGGGTGTCCAATTGGACTCAGTTGAAGGAGTTTCCTGTCTCCCTCCTGATAAATTGAGTGCTCTAAAAAAAAAACTTATTTCAGAATTTCTTGCATCCCAAAAAGTTACTGTGAGACAGGTGCAATCCCTCCTGGGTCACCTGAACTTTGTGTGCTGTGTGGTTTCTCCTGGTCGCCCCTTTTGTGCCAGGCTGACCAGAGCTACTGCAGGTATTTCCAGGCCTCATCACTATGTGCGCATCACCAAGGGTATTAGAGAGGATCTGAATATTGGGATTTGGGCTGTTTTTTCAAGGACACTGGTGTGCTCAAAAATGGCCAGAGGAATGGGCTCAAGGGGATGTTGTTAATGATTTAACTTTTTTGGAATTATTTCCCATTGTGGCGGCTGCCATTATTTGGAAACATGAGTTCTCCAACAAACGTGTTCTGCTCTGGTGTGATAATCAAGCCGTAGTCACTGTTGTTAATAGCCTGTCTTCCAAATCAGAAAGAGTCATGGTGTTGGTGTTGTGGCTCGTACTCACTTGTTTAATGTTCAACATTTCTTTCAAAGCTTGGTTTGTTCCTGGTTTGCAAAATAATTTAGCTGATGGCTCAGAGGCAGACCCCCTTCCCGTGCCATTTTCAGAGGACCTCTGGAAGATTGGACTTCCACTGTGACCCGGGGCATTTTGTCTTCGGTGGCCCCCTCCACTCTCAGGGCCTATAATAGGGGTTTTTTCCCTCCTGAATTATCCTCTTTTGAGGTGCCCTAGGAATTCCGGAACTTTGGTCTATGGATTCGGCAACTGTTTTACACTTCATGGCGTGGTGAAAATATAGTAGGGTTTCCCAACACTCTATTTCTGTTCCCCTTGCAGGTATTTCATTCTTTGCAAAAGCCTCCGGCCTGGTTGATGCCTGTGCTTGTTTCCAAGTGCGTCACACTCTGGAGGGTTGGAGACGCACGCATACGGACAAAAGATGCCAGACGCCCTATCTGTTTTACACTGCTTCAGGATATTGTCTCCCAGCTTCCCACCATTTGTTCCTCTCCCTTTGAAGCGGAACTTTTTCAGGTGGCGTTTGTGACTGCATTTTTCGGGGCCCTGAAGGTAGGGGAGTTGGTCCCGTCTTCGAAGATTGATTGCTCAAAAAGATACTTGTGCATCACTGATGTTTTGTTCAATGTTGATACTGTATGTTTGACAGTTCGCAGGTCAAAATGTGATCAGCTGAGCCGAGGCTCATTGATCACACTGGGGCGCCTAAAAGACTCGCACCTCTGCCCTGTTCAGGTTCTAAAAAGGTTTATTAGGCACCGGCCTGCATGTCGGGGATCCCTATTTTGTCATGCTGATGGATCACCTGTCACACGCTTTCAATTTGTTGCTGTGTTAAAGCTGGCCCTTCAGGCACTGGGTCATCCTCCGGGTGAATTTGGGGGCCATTCATTCCGCATTGGAGCGGCCACATCTGCAGCCTGTGCTGGACTCTCTACTGACATCATCAAACAAATTGGTCAATGGAAGTCTAAGGCATTTGCGGGCTATGTGCGCCCCGATTTGGACTCTTGCTTGGGCCAATGCTATTAATGTTGTTTGTGGGGGTTTTTGGTTCTTAGGGTTGGTGTCAGGCACTCTTTCAGACCTGCCTGTGTGGCAGCAGCATAGGCCTGGATCTGACGTAGGGGTTTCCAGGGCCCACTGGCACTGGATCGGGAGTCCTCATGACCCGGGTAAGGAACGATTCACTGTGGCCATTGCGGGGGCCACAGTCAGTTAATACTCGGTGACTAGGATGTCTCTCAATTTGATGTGAAGCAGCGCAGTTGCCTAACTGCACAACAGGGCAGAGCTTGGCACCTACGTCATCCCGATGTTTGGCCCTGCTACCAAGCATACATCAACCAACCAGGGTGTTGTTGATGTCCAGATCCAGACGTTATGCTTTGGGCCAACCCTATGGTTTTTTGTTGTTGTTCTGGCTATGTGGAACAGTTAATAAAGTTGTGGCCTTTTTTCCTCCAACCAGTTTTCTGTGTTTATTGGGGGGCCTGAATTGTGGCTTCACAAAGGAAGGAGACATGATGGATTCCAAGGAAGCATCTTCTTTGAATTGCAAATGGACATTAATTTCCTTGTCTTTGAAAATCTACCAGTGACCGCATGGTAAAAGAGGTGCCAGCCTGCAGATAGCCCTCCCTACCATCTGAATGAAGACCAGAAACAGAAAATACAGACCTATGACTAACATCTTCAATTTTTTCTCATTTTTGCCTGATGAAGAAGCCAGTATAACTTCGAAAGCTTGCAACATGGAATTGTGAATTTTGGTTGGTCCAATAAAGAAAGGCATCATCGTTTGGATGCTATTGGATTTGCTATATGTCCAATATTGCTACCCTTAGATGTTTTTTTCTGAATGATCATATTAACTAGAGGAGTGTGCCAGATACTGCAAATTACAACTGCAAATGTTTTACTCAGTCATGTGCTTCTTGGCACATTACAGCTCTTTAATACAAAGTATGTGTATTTTTTCTCCTACAGTATTATTTTATTACTGACAGTACAAAATATTCTAAAGACACGTGGTTAATTGTCCTGCTCAGTGAGGCATTTTTATATCACAATTTGAATTGTGTTTTCTATTTTATTGCACATCAGATGTAGTGGACAACACAATAAACTGAACTGTAAAACCTTTTTATGTCACACACAGAAAGGAAAGTAATTGCATATCACAACATTAGACATCTGCTGAAAATTCTGACTTTTCTTTCTGTGTGGAATCAGAACTTTTTCTACATCTTTTCAATCTGGTCTAAATTGTTTTGGTTGTTACTGAGGTAGTGGGGGTAACAAAAAAATTTAATGGTTTTGCTTCTTTAATTATTATTAATTTACCTGCTTTGAGTATTATTATTTTTGGAGTTAAGAAGTGGAATAAAGAGGTAATAACAAATAACAATTAAATTAAATACTGCTTCTGAAACACATCCTGTTTGGTGCCTTGAACCATACAAGGAAGGAACTATTTGTTCTTCTATGGTCTGATCTAGATTGGCAAAAAGAAGTGTGTTCATGGCTGCATGAAAGTCTAGCCTTTAGATGAGAAAAAGGGAAAGTGTGCCATGAAAACACTTTTTTTGCGTTTTAGGGGAGAAGAAGCATCTTTAAAAAAGGTGCTGGTTTTCCCAGCTTCTTTTTTAAAAACTGCGAAACAGCGCAGCTCCATCTAAAGGCTGTGGTGCAGCTGCTAAGCATTAAGGAAAAGGCAACTTCATGTCACACTTTCCTGCCAATCTAGAAAGCCCCTATGTATGATTTCATTGTGTTGTTGTTTTATTTTAGTTTGTATTACCCATTCACAAGTTTTATGGGCACTGGACTGGGACAGGTAGCCATATGTTCTATTCAAAAGAGGACTAGTCTGATGACTGTCCTCCATATGAAGTTATCTCATCTCTGTTTACAATCCTGTTTTAAAGTCTACTCCTTTTGAAGAGCTGTTGTGTTCAAAGATAAAGAATCAGAAGAAGGGAGAACAGCAGGAGCCTTGAAATTGCCCACCACATCAGTGCTGAGCAGCACTGGAGAACAAACTGGGCAAGAACACAGGTCACCCAGTCAGTGTCTTCTCCTCTGTCTCCACTGTATTGAATTTCTATTTAAATTTCAAAGGGGTAATTTGTCTCTTCAAATGGAGAATTGAATGTTATGTACCTATATCTACCTTAAGACGACAGTCACCTTTTGGGGCATAGTAAGAGGAGGACCACCATGATTAAACAACCACCACCCCCACAATCCCTTATACGTGACTGAGTACAGGTACACAGGATGCCATCTGTAGTATGTGCAGAAAACCAACTACACAGACCTTTGCACACAGTCGAGGAATCACAAGTCTGCAGTCCTGACCGGGAAGCCTGAGCATGCAGTGGCCAAGCCTTTTAACTCAGAATACCCCAGCCTCTCTGATTTATCTTCCAAGTATTTAGATCCATAGACTAACAACTTAACACTGCCTTCAGCTTTCAGGATAGTACTCAACACCACCATACACTCATGACTTTTCTTAACTTTGAATACAAATCACTTCCATTCTGAGCAACTGAAGGAAGAAGAAGCTGAAACATTTTACGAATTCATTTATTATGCTTTTAATATATTTATTTCAAAGATTAGCTGAACTGAGGAAACCTATCTATCTGTCTACTAACCAATCTATGTAGGTTGTTGTTGTTGTTGTTGTTGTTATCTGCTGTCACATCAACTCCAGCATATCACAACCATACCATATGGGGGATTTTTTGGGCAAGATTTATTCAAAAGAGATTTGTTTCCTGTTAGGCTGAGAGAGTGTGATTTGCCCGATGAGTTTCTGTTGCTGAAGGAGGCTTCAAATGCTGGTCTCCTGGAACCCTAGGCCAAAACTGACCACTAGATCACACTAGCTGTATATTGATGACACCTAAATCTTGATCCTAAAGGTAATATATTTGTAACATCTACATTTCCAGCATAAAAGACAGTATAACATTTGTTAATGTGTATGTGAGTGAATCCTTAAATTATGAGGTAAGGAATGTATTATCTTGTCCAGACCTCAGTGCTGCTGACCCTAACTACCCTGGAAGGAAAGATATCATCTGTGCTTTCAAGCACTGGACTCAGGCTGTTGATATTATGGTGATACCCTTTGGGACTTCTCTAGCTATAGGGTTGTTGTTTTTAAGTAATATGCTCAAAAGTATAGTGATGGATTAGTAGCAGATGCTAATAAATCAAGCCTGAAAGAAAATTAATGAGTCTATACATTTAAGAAATTCCTGACATAAAGAAGTGAAGTAAGTGAAAGCTTTCCATGTGTTTATCTTCATGCATTTCAGGGACTGGTGAGGGTGCTAGGATGCTGCTTAGGTACAGGGAAAATGCAATAAAATAAGAATTAACTGAAGCGGGAATGCACTGAAATTACAGTTGGTTGATTCGGGCAGAGATAACAAGAAGAACACACTCAAAGCTATGGCAATGGAGTTACTGTAGAAGAATGGTGTAATATGGATAGGTTTAAATAAATAATAAGATGGTTAGAAAATTAATAAACTTTATTCCACACCTGCAGATGACACTACCTTAAAATGAGAACATACATAATAGCCTGTGACATCTTCCATTTGAATGGAGAAGGAACACTGGAATAATCAACCTCTATTGTATTTATCCTGGCAACAAGCAGCTAAATGATTTTGTCTTTTGTTATGGTAAACATAATGAACTTGACAAATTCTAAACTGCAAACAAGAAACTGGTATTCTCATGGGTGCTGCCAGCAGTAACCTAGGTGTATTCTTTTATGATATTAATCTGTAATTCTGACATACCAATAGAAACCTCTCAAACTGAGATACTGCTGTAAGTAAGTACTCTTCTCTGTAGAGGGTGAAATTATGTCCAGTTTTCACAGGACATAAAAGGATTTGAGAATGTAGTTCACTGAATTATTCTGCACCTGAACAGTGGATAGTTTCTGCTTAGCATGGCTATATACAAGCCTAAGGATCACTAGGCTTCTGTATCTTACTTGCTAGGGTTTATGAGCAGGAAATGTAACTGTGTTCTTGTCCCCCTTGCAGGCTTCTCATAGGCATATAGTTTACAACTCTGCATTACAGGGTATGGGATTAATAAATAGGCCTTTGGTGTGATCCAGAATAGCTCCTCCTAAATTTTTAATATTATCTCCATTGTGCACAATGAGTGGCTGAGGCTGAGGAAAGTATCACTTGGCTAGAGCTTACACAATGACTGCATGACAGAGGTGGCATGTGTGTCCATGTATATTCACTCCTTCAAGTCACCTGTTGACTTATGGCAACTCCATGAATTTCATAGGATTTTCTATGGTTTTGTCAGTTTCTTCCTCTGAAACATAGCCTACAACAGCTGGTATTTAGAACCATAGAATCATAGAGTTGGGAGACCACAAGGGCCATTGGGTCCAACCCCCAGAAATACACAATCAAAGCACCCTTTTGCACTCTCCCATCAATGTACTAACCAGGGCTGATCCTGCTTAACTTTCAAGATCAAACAGGATCCAGTACATTTATGGTATTTAGGCCCCTTACAGATGAAAACTGAGACATGTGTGGCCAAGCAAAGTCAGAATATGGTAAAGATGGCAAAAATTCCTAATGAGAAAGAACACACAAGCTGCAGCAATCTGTTTTTGCCTTAGCCTAATAGGAAGTACATGTTTCCATCCACTCCTTTGTTGTCCCCGCTAGGGAATTAGGTGAGTGAAAAGTTCTTTTATTTTTTAAATTCAGTTTGCAGAAGTGGAAGTATGTTGAGGAGAAAGAGAGAAAGTTAGAGGAGAAAAGAGAAAATGTGACATTTTAAAAGCAGTTGGAAAAACAGGGTGACAGGGGATTCATTAGCACTGATCCTAGCAACACAAGACTGTTGGAAAGTATTCATTCAGATTAGAGACTTTCAGATACATAGTATACTTTTAGTTATTATGCTACGCCAACTCTCTTTCCTTTGTGGTAATGACCACTTCGTATTGTATGCTGGTACCCAAGGGGCATATAATGCAAACTGTGTTCATCTATAAATGGCCTTTCTCTCAAATATTTTTCGTTGGTAAAAATATTTATGTTGCTATGTACTTTTTCAGCAGTTTGGTTGCTTTGTATTTTTTTCTCCTTTTAAGGGATTGTCTTTTAAAATAATTGCCTGCTGTTTATCAGTCTTGCTATAATCATTTTCTACCACATATTGCTCTAGATTTTTTTAAAGAAAAAACACAATACAGTAGTGCCCTGAATTCTGTTGGCATACCCAGTTAAAGTACAGCCTTTGAATCAATTGTTGAAAGGTGAAGCTCCACTTTTGTAAACCCCATTAATTCAATGGACTGGTCTTAAAGAAATGGGTTTAATTTTCCTATATTTAGGATTTGATTATCCTAATATGTAACTGGTGCTCTGGCCATGGTGAGGACAGAATATGGAGAAACAGAATAGGTTCCAATTGGTAAGAGGACCAGGCAAGACTGCATTTCATCACTCTGTCTATTCAACATGTACACTGAATGCATCATACACAAATGCATCATACACAAAGCTGCATTAGACTCTGAGGAAGGAATGTAAAAACTGGGAAAGGAACACCAGCAATTTAATATATGCAAGATAACACCATGCTACTAGTGGACAAACTTGAAATGGTTACTGAAGAAAGGGCAAAGGTAGGTTTGCAGCTGAATATTAAGGGGAAAAAATGACCACAGATGATTTACATAATAAGGTAGAAAATGAAAACACTGAGATAATGAAGGATTCCCTATAATTTGGCTCAGACATTAATCAGAATGAAGATTGCAGTCAAGAAATCAGCAGAAGACTAGGAATTGGGGGCAGGGGAGGCAGCTATGAAGGAACTAGACATGATCCTGAAGTGTACATATCATGGAATACCAAAATCAGGATTGGTATGGTTGTGGTTGAGATGTAGTGCTGGAGAAGAGTTCTGTCGGTACTCTGGACAGCCAAAAAGAGAATAAATGGGTTATAGAACACATCAAGCCTGAACTCTCCCTAGAAGCCATGATGAATAAAATGAAACTTTGTTCTTTGGCTGTAACATGCAAAGACATGAGTCACTAGACTAGACAACAATGCTTGGCAAGGCAGAGAGTAGGAAAAGCAAAGCACCCCATTACAGATGGATAGACATAATCAAGGAAATAACATCCCTGAGTTTGCAAGAACTGAGTAAGCCAGGAGATGACAGGGTGGACTTGGAGGTTCTCATTCATAGGGGGTTGCCATAGGTTGAGATCGACTTGAGAGCAATTAATAGGAACAAGAAACTACCTGCACCTAACAACAGGATCTGGGACAATATTTATATGATTCATAATCTTGCTCAGTTTCAGAAAGTAAAAACAACAGCAACAATATTTATAAAAAGATTGTTTTTTAACAGCTGATAGAGGAAAGAAAACAAGCTTCCATTTTCATTGCAAATTCTTGCTTGTAAAAACTACCAGTTGAAACTTGGGCTTCTCATGCTATCCTTTAAAGATGAAGTCCTTCTGAAAAGATACACTGCAGAGCAGTTTTCTGGATAGGAAAAGGAATGGAAGGGTTTTGTTTTTGTTTTTTGATCATCAGACACCAGTGTATTTGATAAGATTTTTGAAAGCATTTGAGCAGACACACAAGAATTATCTTCTGTCAAGCTTGATTAAATACTTATAAGGAACTTGTGGGATAAACCTGCATCTACCACTTCAAATGCTGAAGTTTGAAATGTTGAAAAATGTCAAAATCATCATTTCAGGAGGGTCTGACATTTACAGCATAAGACACAAACATTTAAGCAAATACAGATATAATTGCATTGCCAAGGGCACAGATTAGTAACCAAACTCCAGATGTAATAAGTAATAACTCAGATAAACCACCTGCAAATAATGACACTATTTTTGGGAGAAAGGTTTAATGCCATTTTTAAAAAACAAAATTTCAATTATCAGGCAAGTAGGTAACAGAAAATGTATCTGATCCGTCTGAAGTTTATGACAGGGATCAGAGCAGCATCAGCCCACAGTCAAATTACTTCCACAAGACTCCCACTGTTCACATATTAGTTTACTTGCTAAAACTCCAATACTGTACATTCAGCAGCTGTGAACAGGAGTTGAATAGATAACATGAAAATTGCAGATCAGAGACAGAAGAATAGCAGGGAACAATGGAGAAGCTCCAGTCTTACACTCATCATTTTTTTGGGGGGGGGACCCTCTTTTTATTCCAAAATTTAATCCTAAATCCAACTGTTAGTTCCAACTAGAGTGCATCCACGGAATGATGGAGAAGTGGAAAATCAGCACTTATATAAATTCTATTGATTGAATGACACTACTACCACACTTCTGAATTGGGTGACTCCTTTAGGTCTTGGACTACAATTCCAAAGCCAATATCTCTGGGTGTTGTAATCTTCAAACAGTGTTCAAATTATCTTTTATATTAATTGCATTTAAGCAACTCACACAATGATGGAAGACTTCACATGAAAACTAGCATGGATGTGCAAAAGGTACAGAACATGTCAGAACGAAACAGAATGTGTGTGTGTATTACTGTGTGTATCCATGCAGGATGAATTATAAATATTAATAATGTTTTTGGAATACATAGTCCTCCACAAAGTTTAAGATATTCCATCTTTAAAAATTATATAAAGTAGATCATAAATGGTCTCACTGTAGGAATGAGAAATTAAAGTTTTATCTAGTTATCTGTATAAGACCCCATGAGGAGCATATAAGATTTGATTCCAGGATCTGGCCTATAATATCTACATCCAACTTTCAAGGTTACTTCTACATCCTCACCTATCAATCTATTGATCTATGGTATCTATGTATCATCTGTCATATTGAAACAATAGAAATACCACTTTATGATCTAGAATTATAAGATTCTAAAAACAAATACGTTTTCATGGGGGCTAAATATTTGATATTCCAGCTGTAATGCTTGCACTGCAGAGCAGTGATGCAAGTTTTCCAGAAAAAGAACTCAGTAATGTTATGTGATTTGGCACATTTGCCAGACATGTTCAAACTTTATGTGGAAATTAATTTATTGGAGCATTTGTGATAATATAAATACAATAGAATATATTTACTTTCTTAATATATTTTTTTAAAAATTATCTCCTCCAACTGTCCCAATTTGGCCAGGACTGTCCCAATTAATCCCCCCCCCTTTTTTTTTCAAATGCTTTTAAAATGTCTCAATTTCTCTCCCCTCCTTCCCTTTGTCCTCTGCCCACTTCCAGTTCATGCAAACTCATTTCAAAGTGCAAAAGTAGTTTACTCTCAATTAACACAGCAGTGGGGAGAAGAGAGGGCAGAACCTTGCCCTTCCTAGTAAGCTAAGGCAAAAGAAAGTATTGTCACCTCTCTAGCTTGTGTATTCTTCTTCATCAATACCATGTGCCATTTTGACCACACTCTCATGTGTCATGCCTCATTTTTTGTCTGTGAAATGCTGGTTCGCATGAAAATTATTACATGTGAAAGAACACTATTTTTAAGGTCATATATCAAATGTGTTATATTATCAGCTTAACTATCTTTTGCTGCAGCATAACTGGGGTATATTCAGCTTCACTGACTTACTGCACTACCTTTCACTTCCATTTCAATTTAAGAAAGATCCAATTCAGTACAACTTGTTGAAAATTCTATCTCACTTAAGGATGGAGATGAGTCTGTGGAGGCAAACAAATTATGACATTTTGTCTTAACTATTTATACTTGTGACTGAGGAGCAAAAAAGTTTGTGAAACAGAAGCAAACTTAGAAGTATTTCATTGGCAGTCTAGGGTTTGCCAATGCTTATCTTCTTAGAAGGATAGCTACCAGTTCATTACAGTATTTAGCCCATCTTACATAACTGATTGTCCAGGCAACTACAGATAAATGTGTGTGTACTTATGGCATGGAAAATTTTCTATGGTAAAATACAGCAATGAAAAAATTTCCATTAAATTTTCTATTTTGGAAAATTTTCTAGTCCACCTTTCTGCTATAGAAGTATCTTCACTCATAACATAGGCATGCATGACTGGGTGGGAGACTGAAAACAGGTAAGAACATGTATGCCATGGAGTTTATATATGAACCTGATAATTATGTGCAGCTATTGAAAACTTCTTACCAATTTATTTAGCTTAACACTGTAAATCAGATGGGGGGGGGGGTTATGTAGCTCTCTTGATGTTGTTGGACTGAAACTCACAGTGTAGCCACTGGTGAGAATGTAGTGAGCTGCACTACAACAATTGCTGCATTCACACTGTAGAATTAATCCAGTTGGACAACCCTTTAAGTGTTAGAGCCCAATGCTATAGATTTCTGGGATTTGTAGTTTTGACAGATATTAACCCTTCTGTGTTTGAGACCTCTGTGCAACAACATAGTACAAATCCCACAATTATATAGGATGGAGTCATGCAGCAATCGATATCTAAAGGGCTACATAATTCCAGCATATTCTCTAATCACTACTCAAGGGATGGGAATAATCTGGCCCTCTAGATGTTGCTGAATTGCAATCCTCTGAATTCCTCATCATTTATGATGTTAAGGCTACTGGGACTTGCAGTCCAAAAGCATCTGTATAATTCCTATTCCTGCACTAACCCATACTGGTTGAATCTATCAGCACTTGAGACATTGGCTAGACAAAAAAAAATGTTACAGTATAAGCATACAGGAATTACAAAAGAGGACTGAAAATGAATGTAACTGAATGAATACATTGAAAATGTAAGGGCAAAACTTTGATGAGAAAACTTTGTCTTAACAATGCAGAGAAAGCATTCCTACATAAACTCTATGGCTCTAAGACTATTTAGTTCAGCCAAATTAGAAAGTTAGATAAACTATCTGTTACTGCAAGTGATGGCAAGGAAATGAAGAAGCTTAACAAGAGCCAAGAGTCTTTAGCTAAGATTTATGTCAGCCTTCCAGGAATAAATTGTTATCTGCTTCACCCCTGACTGACTTCCACCAGGTGTAACTCCATAAACCTTAATCAAAATACCCCGAATACACCCTAAATGAAACTTCAGGTACAATAATGCACTAAAGTGATAAATTAGGACACATAACTACCTGACACATAACTACCAGACTAATTCTGAATTGATGGTTTTCTTCAAACTTTAGAGAAGTATTTTTCTTCTTATTTTTCTTGTCTGGTGCCCTTTCACACTTGTCTGGAAGCCTTTAACTGCCATGGCATCATCCTTTGGAATAATGGGGTATGCATCTTAGGGGCTGTACAAATAGCCCTGAAGGGGCAGCCTTGAGCCACCCCTTCTTTCGCTGGGTGGGGGCTGTGGCAACCTCACATTGCAGCCCCAATCCAGTCTTCCGAGGGTACAAATAGGAGCCACAAAAGTGGCTCCTTTTGGTGCCCTCGAAAGGGTGCTATAGCTGTAGTGGTGTGGCCATATGGTGGTCCTTCGGCACTGCACCATCTGGACACTGCATCATCTCCTTCTCAAATACCTGTGGCGGCATGGCTATATGGTGCCCCTTTGGCACTGCATCATCTGGACACAGTGCTGGAGGCACATCATGATGCTGCGTGCCATCTGGAGTGTGCGCTGTGTCAGGGCAGCCTGGGGGGATGAAGTTGGGTGTGCGTCGTCACGATGCTACACCCCAACATGCCCCCAGACCGGCCTTTTAGGCCGGTCTGTACAGGGCCTTAGAGAGGGATACATGTACACCTTTACCTTGGTTTAAAAAGTAGATGTGTTCCTGCAGATTACTTCTTTAACAAAAAAATGGCACCATAAACAGAAAAAAATTAGAAAGAATTGGGGCAGAAGAGCAATTCAATGTGACGCAGCAGACTTGTTATCCAAACCTAACAATATGAACATGTGAAATGAAACAAACAGGTCAGGTAATATTTCGTGCACTGTATGTGCACATTTCAAGCTTGTGGAGGTCACTTTAATTTTTCTTCCAACATGCACCCACCCAGGCCCATCCTGCATATTTTTTAAAAAATATATAGTATTACTACTTGATTTTATTTTCCAATCTGATTTTAAAATATGGAAGCAGATGGCAAAACCTAATTAAAAAGAATGGTGCAAAACCAAATAAGAACAGCTTTCCTTTTGCAGAATTCTTGAATCATCCTAGTACAGCCAGCCCACCATATCCACGGGTCCTTCACCCACAGATTCAGCCCGCCATGGATGAATGGTAAAAATTATTCATTAAAAAAATTCCAAAGAGCAAACCTTTGAGTTGTCCATCATTTTATATAAAGGACAATATTTTACTACATTATTGTATATAATGGGCCTTGAGCCCCCATGGATTTTGGAATTCATTGAGGTGGGTATCTGGAAACCAAATCCCCTGAAGATACCAAGAGCCACTTTAGACTGCTTTGCCCAATACTGTCTGCCCCAGCTGACAAGAGCTCTCCAAGGTCTTATTCAATGGTCTTTTTGCATCCATTTCTCTGAATTATTTTCAACTGGGGATGCCAGAAATTGAGCCTAGATCCTGGTGTGGATAAAGCATACCTACTGGTCCTGAAATATGCCCTCTTTGTCCTACATGATCAGGACTAGATCAGAGCTAGCCCATTCTTCATGTTTAGGAAGAAAAAGAATGTTCCCTAAGATAATGTCTACTATAGACAGACACATAACATGTTTCAAATCGGGTATTATCAGTTTGTGGAATTTTCACTTCCCATGGTCAAATCTCCACCCATATAGGCACTGGAGCAAAGTTGGATGGAGAAGATGACTCCAACATAGAATAAATCATACATAAATCCATTCCACTAACTTCAGTGAGTTTAATCTCACTTACCTCTTCTCTGGATGGTTGCAATTTTATAACTCAGAGGATCATAAATAATTTTAACATTTCCTAGGTTTTTTTTAGGGGGGGGGTGCTACTGTGTAATCTATAAAGGTCTACTGTCTTGCATCTTCTGTGTCATCTTCCAAGTGCATATCTGGGGCCAATTTAAAATGGGGGAAAGTATGTATTGTGTAAACTACCTCCTCTCTTAAAGGCAGGGGTGGACAACTTACATCAGGCCCAGCACCATTCTATGCCCCTCATACTCACAGCACTATGGCCTTAGAGATGAAAAAATCAGATCCAGTGGCCCATTTTGGATTTCACTTTTCATACTAGGGGAGGTGGTGAGTCACTGACATCCATCTTTTATCTAAAGTAAACATAGTGTTAAAGCAAAATATTGTAATTTTTTTCACACGGGGCACACCAGCATTGCAGTTTTCCCATTTTAAAGCATGAGGGACTAGATAATATTAACTATACACACTGCTGGTGGAAGGATGGAAATTACTACTTCTGCTTGCTATCAGTCCACATTGAGACCAAGTCAGGGCTTCAGTGCCTCTGTAAGGGGGGGGGCACCATTTTAAGGGCAAGAAGATTAATGCCTTACTATTTTTGTTCCTAGCTGTGAACCAAACTGTGAATTGCGAGCTATAAGGGAATTTCTGATTTATAGCATTTATTGTACATTGAGTTCATGGCAATGTCTTTATTGATTCCATCAGTGCTAAAATAATGGTCTTCATCAGAGATGAAAACAATGTTAGGCATCAGCATTTAAAGATACTTTGCAGTCTATTACCTATTTTACTCTTGTTGATTTCATTATTTGCTTGAGTAGGAGTCATTAGGGGTTCCAAAACCATAAACTGAAGCCAAGGAGAATAAAGGGCATCACTCTCTTGATGTTCATGTCATATTAAATGACAAAGGCAGAGGCTGATTCAAAGTACAGCAGCACATCAGGAAGAATAAGATTGGCAACATCCACAGAGGCATGCAACCCAGAAAACACATATCTGCATACAAGCATCTATTAATCTTTCCAAAAATACTTAAAGACTATGGATGAACACACTGGTCATTTATATATCAACCATTTAACTAATTGGTTGCCTCACCACAAACTGAACCAATTACTTGCTGTACCACTTAAGATCAATTAGACTGGAAGGAATAGGGCCTATTTAATATGGCCTACTTGTTAGACTGATTTGAACTGGGCCTACTCAACAGGGTCTATTGAACTGGTAAAATCATAGAATCAAAAAATTCTAGAGTTGGAAGAGACCACAAGGGTCATCCAGTCCAAGCCTCTGTCATTCAGGAAGATACAATCAAAGCACTCCCAAGAGATGGTCATCCAGTGTCTGTTTATAACCTCCAAAGAAAGAGACTCCACCACTCTCCAAGACAGCATGCCCCACTGTTGAACAGCTCTTACCATCAGGAAGTTCTTCCTAAAGTTTAGCTGGAATCTCTTTTCTTGTAGTTTGAATCCACTGCTCCATGTCCTAGTCTCTGGAGCAGTAGAAAACAAGCTTGCTTCATCCTCAATAGACATCATTTCAAATATTTAAACATGGATATTATGCTAAACATACCCAGCTTCCTAAGCCACTCCTCACAGGGAATGGTAGGTGATGGCTCTGATGTCAGTGGGTTTATGAATCCACTTTGGTTTTTAATCTGAACTTTAAAGCTAATATCCAAAATTCTGTACATTGCCAAAACAAGTTCAGCACCAATTATCTATTGGAAGCACATTTAAAAATACAGTATTTTATGCAGGAAAATAAGAGTGAGCAGGAATAAGCATTTTTGGCTTTAGGAATATAAAACAATTCTGAAATTTATCTGACAAACCTATTTATAAAATTGGTTCAAACACTACAATGTATCAATTTATTTTCTGCTAAAAGAGGTCCTCTACCTTGCTGATAACATGCCAACACGCACATGGGAAGAATGAAGATGTAAAGGAAGGAATTTTCAAAAGGAGAGCAGTGTTACTTTGTTTCATTGTAACAACAAACTCAGTAAAGGAGGACCAAATGAATTTGTAGATCTTTAAGACAAACCAATCCACTTAGTTGAGTATAAATTATTATGGATTAAAATCTACTTCCTCAGATGTACTGCTGGGATCCCACATTCATGCCTTGGGTATAAATGTAGTTGTATCACTGAAAAAGTAAGATCAGACTGAAATACAATGCAGAAAAGAATATCAACATATATTCATTCTAGCATATGTGAGCTAATGCAGAAGTCTCTTAGGCTACTAATTATCTCCAGAGACTGAAAGCAATATGCATTCTATTTTCAGAAAAAAATTATCTCTGGGACAGGAGTTCCCCCTCCCCCCCACTGAAGGAGGATGTATGGGGTTTGACTGGAGATTTTGTTGTTGGTGGTGGCTATACACATAGCTATACTGGACAGAAACCCATTAATATATGCAGTGAGCAAAGTAACTATTGTTACTGTTCAATTCATGCCAAAGAGACAAATAAATCTGCTTTGGAGGGGAGGACTACTGATAGGTACATAGGCTGGTAACATTAATTTTACCTATTTCATTCTGAGATTTTTTTTTTAATGAAAGAGAAAAGAAGTGCACACAAATACTAATTTTTCTTTCCCCTACTACCATCCACACATCATCTATATATTTTAAGAATGGGCTTTGAACATCTTCACTGCTAAAAGAGAATGAGAAAAAGAGAGAAGTGGCTAACTACTTCAGGAGTGGGTAAACACATCAGGCCCGGTGCTCATTTTTCTGCCCTGGGAATATTTTGGGGGCTGCACTGACTACCAAAAAACAAAACACACAAAGTGGCCCAAAAATCTTTTTCTAGTTCTCAAAAAGGTTATGGTTGTGATGGTAAGCAATACAGGGAGGTATTCACCTTCTCTGAAGATGCCAGCTATAGATGCTGGCATAAGGTCAGGAATAAACTCTTCTAGAACATGGCCATATAGCCTGAAAAACCCACAAAAATCTATAATACAGGGAGGGTTGACAACTTATTTAAAAGGTGCATTGTTAACCTGGAGGCTTCCAGGAGCAGAAATTCACCTTTTTTGTGGGGGATCAGGACAAGTTCCATCTTGGGTTCTAGAGGTGTTGAGGGGCATAAAAACATTCCTAGGAGCTGTATGTGCACCCAGGACCAACTTTGCCCATTCTGATATAATCTTCACCATTGCTTTTTTCAAGCACTGTGACTGAGTGTGTGGAGCTCATCCCATGAACAAATAAACCAGTTTACCTCTTCTGGCTTGAATTCAGGATGTGGGATGTCCCTGGATGATATCATACTTAAATTGACAACTATCTAGCAGGGATGCTGCTGCCTGGATTCATCCTAGGTCAAAGCCTCACTCAGCCAGCACTTTTTCGAAATCGGAAAGCTTCATCGGCATCCTGGTTAGGTAGGTGGCAATTTAGGAATGATAACATCCAGGGGTATCCCGCATCCTGAATTCAAGCCAGAAGAGGTAAGCCTTTTTATTTGTTAATGGGATAAGATCCACTGTGTGTGTGCAGATTAGCATGACCCACATTAGAAGCTAGAGACTGAGCAAGGGCCATGCCCTTCCTCACCCTCAATCCTATGCTAGTCTTCTTTTATAATTCTGCTTCCAATTTGGAGAGTCAGGTCTCCTTCACATTACACAATTATAATACTATGTTTCACTTTAGCTGCCATAACAACATGCAGGGAATCCTGGGACTGGTAGTATAGAAAGGGACATTTAGAATTCTCAGCCAGAGAGCTCTAATGCCTCACCAAACTACTAGCCCCAGAATTCCATAGGATGTTGCTTTAGCAGTTAAAGTGGAATAGAGCATTATATCTGTGTAGTGTGAATAGGTCCCTATTGTCTGGCTTTCTTTTCCTAGCTTGTAGCTTGATGTCTGAATCAATGAAATAATCCAAATCATTTCAGACTGATCTCAGACAAACCCAATCCAGGCAAATTTGATTCAGACCAACTCAGTCTGAATTGAGACTAGTCAGCTATATAGCCTTATCTATAACCATGTGATCTTATAACTGTCATATTGAACCATAGCTTATCCCGATAATTATCCCTACAATTTTGTGAGAAGTCATCAGGAGCAGGAACTGAATGCAGCCAATGTATCTGAGCTACACCATTTATTCCACATTTACAAGTAGATGGCAAACATATTTAACCATTTTCCATGACTGAAGGAGAATTGTGTTTTATGTTATAGCCTTCAATATTTTCTTTGAAATATCATGCTTCATCTTTGTAAAGCAGAAGACAAGTGCACATTCTATCTGGCAAGATAACTAAGTCCTTTATTTATTTTTCAAAGAAGAAAATATTATGCCTTTCCACAACTATTACTTTAAAAAAAAAAAAAAGCTTAGTTCCTATATTAGAACTGGAGTAGTAGAATGCAAAGCTTTGAAAATCACATTTGCTTTGAATATATTAAAATGTGATGGTAAAGTGAAAAGTAATGACTTCCTCTCAAACCAGCCCTGCTATGCTTAGTCCATTTATCTGCAGCTACTTTTTATTGAGCTGGCCAACAACAACAACAATAATCTTCCTATTGACATATAAAATGGTGCACCTAGAACTGGCCTGAGGGGACAGTTTGCAATTTCAGGAAAACAGTAAAGCCTTAAACAAATTTACCAATTATACATTTTTCCTTAAGAGGTGGAAATAAGGTCAGAAATATATTCAAGGGTTCTTTCTTTCTTTCTTTCTTTCTTTCTTTCTTTCTAAAAGATATCATACATTTTCATGAATGAAACAGGAGGCCCTTCCCTGTACTTGTGTAGTTTTTCTACTACAAAACAGACAACCTTAACTATGATGAAGCAAAAACATTGGAATATCTTCCCAAGGGAAGTAACTGATGCCAACATTGTACTCTTCTTAGTGACATATAAAAACCACTTTATTTGCCCTGGCATTTTATATTTACGTTTCTTTATACTATATACTAACCTTATTGAAATAGTTTTGTCTCTCGGTTCTATAGTACTGAGGCTGTAGGTTATACAGGCCTGGATCCAATTACACATACTCTCTAACTGTACCAATATGGCTGGGATAATCCCAGATAATCCTCTCTCAACCCATTTTTCAGATGCTTTAAACTGTCCCAGTTTCTCTGTCCTCTTTCCTCCTTTGCCTCCAGCTGCTGCAAACTGTGTTCAAAATGCAAAAGTAGTCAACCCAGAGGGAAGGAGTGGAATTTCATCCTTTCCTGTAGGTATAGGCAAAAGACAACTGCTGAAATCCGCCTACCTTTTGTGTTCTTCCTTATTAACAGAATTTGGGATCTTGTCCACACACTGATGTTGCTTGGCCACATGTGTCTTGGTTTCATCTGTGAAATGTTGGAGAGTCTGTTTGCATCATCATGCTTGAGCAACAGACAGTTCCACAAGTGATTTCATATTCTTAGGATTCACATGAGCATCCAATGCTGTTGTTGTTGTTGTTATTATTATTATTATTATTATTATTATTATTATTATTATTTTGCACTCCAAGGCCAAGGGCAAACAGTTGGCTATAAGGGGCAAATAGGCATTCCCAGTGTGTAGAGTAGCTGCATTTCATAACAGGAGCTCACAATACTTATATAATTCCTAAAAGATGTGGTCTACCCTTTTTGAAATACAAATTTAAAAATGCCTAAAAATCTTGCTTGTCCATATTATGAATTGTATTTTTGTTAATGTTTAGTGTAAGTAAATAAATAACTGTATAAATCTTTATTTAGTAATTCCTAATGACTTGGTATCTTTACACCTAAACTTGGAGCAGTTGGTGGAAATACTGAAATATATAATGAAAAACGTTCAGGGTCTCTCATGAGAATGATGTGTGTCCAAGTACATATATTACATTAACAAAATATATCCTTAAGTACAATCTTGAAAACTGACAGTGGTTTTGCCATTTTGATAACCAGAATGTTGTCAACCAGAAGAGGACAACCAAAATGGTAAAAGGTCTGGAAACCATGCCCTATTAGGAATGACTTAGGAAGCTGGGTATGTTTAGCCTGGAGAAGAGAAGGTTAAGAGGCAAAATGATAGCCCTGTTTAAGTATTTGAAGGGATGCCATACTGAAGATGGAGCAAGTTTGTTTTCTGCAGCTCCAGAGAATAGGACGCAGACCAGCGGGTTGAAACTATAGGAGAAGAGATTCCACCTCAACAGAGGAACTTTCTGACAGAAAGATCTGTTCCACAGTGGAACACAGTCCCTTGAAGTGTTGTGGAATCTCCTCTTTTCGGGGTCTTTAAACAGAGGCTGTATATTCTTTGATTGTATATTCTTGTATATGATTGTATATTCTTGCCTTGGACTGGCTGGCCCTTGGGGTCTCTTCCAGTTCTATGATTCTATATGGAAACTAAGAAAAAGTAGAAGACATTTTGTAATAAAAGGGGGCCTGAAAGTGTGAAAAGCATGTCTACTATATGTACTGTATTAGGCTTTTTGTTTGGTTCCTTGACCCAGAAGAGACCACATCCTGACCTTGTAGTTTGTTGTCAGTTTATGAACTCTGCTTGTTTAAAGCTTAGCTTGTTGTGACATCTGAATCCATAACTGTGGCTTGTCCCTGTCTTATTTCCCTTACTATGCATCCTCCAATGTGTATCCTCCAAAAAGAGTTCAGGTGAAAAAGAAAGCAGAAGAAAAATGTAGAATAAAAGCCATAATTCATGTGGTCACTGAATGCTTAAGCATGAACCCATGGTAATCAGAGTGCAATAATATGTGAATGCAGCAGTGGTTTCAAAGGTAGCTGCCTGCAGTCAAAAATGAATGCTTATAGAGAGGGACTGCTCCACTTGAGCTTGGTGAGGTTAATACAAAACCCATACAGCCGTTTCCAGTATGACGTCTACCCAATAATTCTAAAAGGGGTAAAAAGTGCCAAAAGCATGCTGGAAAACCATGACCATGAGAAAAGTTAAACATTTTTGTTTTATTCATATTCCAACTTTCACCTGACATGGGACATGATCAATTAAACATCAAATGCCCTTTTAAATTAAAAAAAATCCTTACTTGCTTGTGAAAGAAGAACAAAAGAACAGAATTCCCCATCCTGGAAGCAGTAATTGAGAAAGCCCTTTCCTGTGTCCTCACCAGACAGTCCTGTGAAGATGGTGCGGCAATGTGAAAGCCTCTCTTGAGGATCTTAAGACTCTGACAGGATTATATAGGCAGATACATCCATTCAGACCTAAGCCTTATTTTCATAAGGACTGCAACTCCCCCTTCTCTAAATCATTTATTCCTCCAAATCTGAAATGGACAAATGGGAAATAATGATATGTTATCTACAGAGATATAACTAATTAGATGAAATGTAATTGTGATTCAGTGAGATACTCCTTCATGTTTAAGACCACATGTTAGATTTGAAATGTGAACACTTATAAAAACTAGTGATCCTGTAATGTTCCCTTCCAGAATGATTTATGCCACATATGTGCTTCACAAAATTGTGGGAATGAAACATTCATCTGTAGAGTGTTTAGTAAATCTTCAGTGTATAATATGTATCTAAAATTATATGAATATGTAGACTGCTGCTTATTTAGTTTCTTCTCATCGTTATTATTTTGATTGTCATGCCCAGCTTGGAGGACAACTCAGAGGACTCAGAGAATGAACCAGAGCCTCTGGGACATGAACCTGCAATTGAGGAGCCTGAGGCCAGCCCTAGCTCTGCTGCAGCTGAGTCTGTCGCCTCTCCAGAAGTTCAGCAGCCAAGTCTGCCTGAGGCTGAGGCTGTGGGCATAGAGGAGGATCAGGGAACTGTGCCTACCTTCAGGGAGCATCAAGCTGAAAGGGAGGGCCTTTGAAGGTCACAGAGGCTTTATCATACATCCTATTTAGGCAGCTGAAGCAGGTGTGTCTGGTTGCCAGTAACTGACCTTCTTGGAGGAAAGACTCTGTATATGGCTCCTGTGGCTTTTGGACCAAATCCTTGCTTCTTAGACTGCTGACCAATTTTGATTATCTGGAACCGTTAACCTTGGACTGCCTTATTGACTTGCCTGATACCTTGAATCTCGGACAGTTTGACAACTCTTTTGGTAATCCTTCTTCTGATACTGCCTTTAAACTCAAAGACTGTGTTGCTTGCACTGACTCTGCTAGCTGGGGGTTTGTTTGTTTAGAAACTAGGCTGGCCTTATCAGTGATTTGGCTGCTTTATCAGATATTGATAATGCTTTGATAATTCCTATACTTTAATCCACTTTTTCAATCAAAAATATAAACTGACAAATCTCTTGATTTTTCACCACTTGTTACCTTCAGGTGCATGCAAATATCCAGTTTCCATCTACACCCTTACTGTATTTCTTGTCACCATATGGTGAAGTATTTATTATTAGTATTGTTTCTGAAGACTCCAATGTATAATGAAATCCATTCTTTGCCTTGAGGTGATTTCAAGAATCAATAGATTTTTTTCCCATCTTGCCCAAAGCAGAGCAATTAATTTCCAGTGTTTTTTGTTCCCAACTCTGATGTGAAATAAGATTAACAGCATGGAACTGTTGTTCACACTTTGATAAATACAACAGCATTAAAATAATTGCAGTGGCAAAATACTACTAAGAAGCAAACTTGATCTAGCTTTGTGAAACTTGAGGCTCCTGTTTTCCTTCTTATTCCAAGTGATACAACATCATTGAGCAACACAGTAGAAAAATATAAAAAAATGGAGGCATGTTGCTTGGTTTTTGGATCAAGAGTTTCTCTACTGATTAATATGGAAAGGTCAGTTTCAGTTTAAATCTTAGCCAACTGTACATGTGCTGTAAATGAGCTACTTTTCATTGGATCTTCAAAATAATCTTATTAGCATAGCCAAGAGGATAACTGATAGCATTTTAGGTGTTTTGAGGTCAAGAGTACTCAGGCAGCACAAGCTAAACTGGCCATTTGCTCATAAAATAATACTAAGATTTACTGATGCCACCTGACATATCTTCAAAATTTTATTTAATTCTACATGCTGAAGGTATTTTAAAGGTCATAACTTCAATAAGAGACACTCAAAATCCAATTTGATATACAGTTGAAATAAGAATCTATTTCACAGGTACATATCATGCTTGGTACTTACACTTACACAGAAAATACTAGTAGCATATAAAGTCAGAATCACACTGGGAGAAATCTAGACCAGGGGTACAACTCATAGGTCTACCAGATGGTCATTATAGCTCAGAGCTTACTTCACATCAAATAGCAAGAACAACAGCAACAATAAACTTCTGAAGTGCTGCACAATTCCTGCATGTGATTTAGACATAAGAAATTTAAATGACATTCCAAATTCTGTATTTCTGCACAGCTCCTTCAGAAACTCATTTAGAGAAGAATTCTTCAACTCTTTCATCTTGGAAATTTTTATATTTACACACTATCTTTCCTACTCACATTAGCATGTTTTCAACATAGCAATAAGGCGCAACAGAAATTCATGACATGCAGAGTTGACAATCAAGAAGTAGCTATTAACAAGTTTGTGTTCTACCTTAATATCAAATGGAAGTATTAATTTCAGTTAATTTATTTCTATTAATTTGAATTCTATTAACACATTGTCCATATTCATAAATTACATAGTGTTCACACTTCTTCATAAATGTCTTCAGGAATGGTCTGCATATACAAATAAGGGGTTTTATTTTGGCATCTCATTTAGTCTACAGAAAAGGAAAAGCTTTTCAGTCTTCAAACAGTGGACATTTCTTCTAATAAGGGAACTCCGCAGTCCTACAAGGAATGAGTTTTCCAGCATGCAACTGGGGAACATCCTTATAATAAAGGACACATGGGGGCTTTCTAGATTGGCAGGAAAGTGTGACATGAAGTTGCCTTTTCCTTAAAGGCTTGCAGCCTTTAGATGGAGCTGCGTTGTTCCGCAGTTTTTAAAAAAGAAGCTGGGAAAACCAGCACCTTTTTAAAGGCGCTTCTTCTCCCCTAAAATGCAAAAAAAGCGTTTTCATGGCACATTTTCCCTTTTTCTCATCTAAAGGCTAGAGTTTCATGCAGCCATGAACACACTTCTTTTTGCCAATCTAGAAAGCCCCATGGGAACCCTATTTCCTACTATAACTCATTAAATGACCTATAAATGACCTGTCTCCATGTTACAATGTTTTAATATATTCCATAGAATGGGACTGTGGCAGTTAAAGCCATATGGAACTGATATAATGTTGGCCCTACATATCCACAGATCCTGGATCCATAGATTCAACCAGCCACGGCATGAATATATATATATATATATATATATATTAAAAATTCCAAAAGCCAACCTTGATTTTGCCATTTTATGTAAGGGACCCTATTTTACTACCTCACTGTATATAATGGGACTTAAGGATTCATTGATTTTGGCATCAACTGGGGGGGGGGGGGGTGTTTCTGGAACCAAACCCCAATGGATACTGACAGCCCACTGTAACTATGCAGTACTGATATATCCTCTGTTGAGTATCTTTTTTTCTCTTTGGATCCACCCTCTCAACTGTTTTTCAAGAGGTTTTATATAGCTGGCACACACAAATACCATAGAAAATTAATACACTCTCCTCTTCCTAGCTGAATTTCAAAGCTTTTCTTCACATCTGGGAGGAGCTACAGTTCTGAAGGGACCATAAAAAAACATGGGTGCTTGCATCATCCATGCACATGCACTGGCGTCACAAGTCAGAAAAAGAGTCTCAGCGAAATGACTCTTTTTCCAAATGTTCACCAAATATGTTCATATATGCTAATCTGATACAGAGACTTCATTACTATCTCTGAGTAAAGCATTTGTGACAAATGCCACAGGCCAGCCTGTATTCAGTATGTCAATAAGGAGAAGAGCTATACTTAGTAGGATTACATGTGTGGAAAGGCGGGCTGTAACCAATTCTCTGACTAAGAAGCCTAGCATTTAGGAATCATGACAACCTATTTTGAAGCAGCAGTTTTTGCTCTCAGTCATCACACAGCAAGTAATGGAAACCACAGCTGAGACGTCTCTGTTTTTAAATAGCTCATTGATTTTGGATTGAATCCATCCACAACACTGTGCTTGAACCTCATTTAGTAATTAACAACAAACCAGGATGGATATCTTCAGTCAAAGCCTGCTTGGTTTTCAACATGTCACTGGAAATTGACATGGCCAATCAAGCCTTCCCCACTGTTTATGCCAGACATTTTTCTCAAATTTGTAAATGTGTGTGACACAAAGCATAGAACAGATTTCCCTTAATGGTGTAGTGGTTAGGCTTAATCCATGCTGTTTCATTCTAAGTCATTGTGGAACACACATGATATGTGAGCATGTACATAGACATAAATGAATTCCACAGGTCATAATCCAAGCTTCCAGATTTGAAGGAGTTTTCTGTTCCTTTGAGTGTGATCCTTTTATTTCTACACTATTAAAAAACTAAAATAAACACTCAATACCAAGGTAGGATCCATACACCATACTGCTTTACATGCAATCTGTCTTAATAGTGTAATAATTTAATTCTGTTTAATGTAACACTTTTATGTGTTTTAATTGTACTGTTTTAATTTTGTAAACTGCTCTAAGTCCCAGTTTTATTTCAAAGTCAATTTGCTCATAAAAATAAGGAATATTTAGGAAATGTGTTGTTTGTATTAAGAGACAGATATCAGTTTCAATGGGACAATGAACACAGATGGACTAAAATGTCATTATTCAGTGGGCAGCAAGGGGAGGGTTGGGATGGGATATGTTATGTATATTTTAATTGTTATAAGCCACCCTGTTTGCCTGAGTGCAGAGAGGTGGGATATAAATAAATACCAGGGCTTGACAAAATTTATTTTATAAATACAACTAACAGAATTCCGCAGAGTGAAGGAGGCCACTGTTTTGTCAGTTATTCTATCAGCAACTTTTCACTTCAGAGAAGTCCGTTCCTGTCATAAGTCAACTGTTCTTTTGCCACCTCTTTTCTTCCCCAGTTTTTGTAAATAAAAAGCAATAGAAACAAGAAAGTCTGAACGATAAGTAGGCAAATGAGTGTGTGAATCAGTGAAAGTGCTAGCATGTGCATATGTGGATGCATATGTTTAAAACTGTGGCCTTGAGTGCCAGTTTAGGAGAAAAGGTGGGGTAAGTATGTATGCATGAATAAATGCACCCTGTGTGTGTACCTAAACAGCCTTTTATTTGAGGGAGGGCTATACCCACAATATTTTTCCTTCTTTGTTCAATGAGGAGGTCTCTCCAGCATTGCTGCCCCACCATTTTACATTCTTAACAATTCTTAACAATTCTTTGAAGTCTGGTAAAATGCTAAAAGGATGCCATCATTGTCAAAGATTTTCTTAAAGAGATATATTTTCGTTTAATGCATGTTGCATGAAATGCTTGTAACACAGTAGTTCAGCCAGCTTCAGTAGCAGTAGAAAAAGAATAATTCTTCTTTCCTTTCAGAACAAATGAGTTAAAAAAGAAATGTTTCAAAATCAAATCAAATTTCAGTTTGTCTCAAACAATTGATTATTTTTTTTAAAAAAAATTATTTCCTCACATCCTCTAATACCAACTAATTCACTGACTAAAGCCTGAGATAGATTTCAAAGAACCACATCCTGCATGTCCCCAGAGAAAACTGGAACAGAGAGAATAAATTACCAGCATTTGGATTCTCATTACCTCAAATTACCCTCAGTATAAAAATGACAAGAGTATTGCCAGCTCACAGCACCTGTTACCACTCCATTACAAGAATCTGCAAAGTAGGCTTCTCTCTGTTATCTATGAGTGACAACACTTTATTCTGTCATCCCTTATTGTCTTAAAGTTTTGCCTTAGTGGAAGTTTTCAATCTCCAGATCTGCATCACTTGAATCAATCAATCAAATTGGAAATTTTCCTCAGAAATGAAAGATGAAAAAGAGAGTTGAAGACAATGAGGTAGGCAGCTACAGATTGGAAGAGTGGTCATGCAAGACAGAAAGACTTAGAAATATAAATCTGTATCCATATAAAGTAAACTAATAAATGTGAACAAAAGAAATGCAGGCATTAGGGATGCAAAAGGGGAAAGGTTTGGGAGCATATCACTAATAGTATGAAGACAAACAACACAATTTAGGGTGGGGGGAATTAGAGAGGAATTGCATAAAATAATGATGACACCCAAGGAAGCTGAGAAAACACTAGGTCCAAATGGTATCCACTTGAGAGTTCTTAATGAACTCAAAAATGAAAACACATATTTTCTATATGAAATATGTAACTTCCCTAAGATTAGCCTCTGTACCAAAAGAATAGAGAGTACATGATGTAACACAAGTTTTTAAAAGGGGACGTAACAGAGATCTGGAAAACAACAAAGTGGTTAGCTTAATATCTGTTCCAGGTAAACTGGTGGAAAGTGTTACTAATAGTGTTGCCAATTCAGGATCGCCCCAGACTGTCAGGTTTCCAGGCCAAAATCTCAGACCCAGGAACAGCCCTTGTTGATGTCATTAAGAGTTATGCATTAAATACAAAGTTGCTCACAACTTGCCATTCAAAGAAACATGGACATAGACACAGAGAACATATTTCCTGTCTGAAAATTAAGGCAGAAATCTTACACGAGGGTTTGTTCTAAGATTAAGGTGAAATGAGGGGATTATTGTTCAGTGGAACAAGGAATATTTAATCCAGTTTATTTGCTACTAGCCAGAAGGTGAATGCAGAACAAATGGCACTACAATGACTCGAAGGAAAGAAGGAACCTAAGTAAGTAAATATAGACACCCTGCCCCCCCCCCAAATCTTTGCAAGTTGCAACAAATAAATTAATAATTGCAAATTATAGCAAGGTGCTGTTCTACTTGGTGAAGTGGAATATGTAAACAACCCCTTTCTCTTGCCTGGAGATGAGCCCACCAAAACTGGAGAACTGGCATCTTTGTCTCCTGCTTGGAGATGATCCATGAGATCCCTGCCTTGAGATCTGACAGCCCTAGTTATTGAAGATAAAATTATTGGGCATATAGGAGGGCATTCCCTGATGAAAAACAAATCAGCATGGCTTCTGATGAGGTACATCCAGCCTTACTAACTTGTTAGAGTCTTCAACAAGATGCATGAGCATGTGGACTTGAATGACCCAGTTGACACTGTGTACTTGCATTTTCAAAATTATTTTGGTTCAAGCATAGCAGTATGAGAGATACAGAGATGTTCTCTTATGGACTGAACAGTGGCAAAAGAACAGGAAACAGAGCAAGATCAGGCAATGGAGGAATATGATTAGTTGAGTTCACCAGGGGTCTATACTGGAACTGATGCTTTAAACCTCTACACAAAAGATGTAAAACGGGGGCTAAGTAATGAAGTGGCTAAATTTAATGATGACACCAAATTATTTATACATTGTTTAAATTATTTATTGAATATTAAGAATAAAAATGGATTGTGAAGAATAAAAATAGATCATGAAGAGCTCAGAACACCTCTCTCCAAACCAGGAGAGTGGGGGGGGGGGGCAAAATGACAAATGAAATCCAATACAAATAATTGTAAAGTGAAGCATATTCTGACTGCTGCACCATAAAAAGGATGTTTAAAGAAGATGTTAGTAGAATAAGCTGAAGATAAATGAAGATACAGTTTGTTGATATCAACTGTTATTTTATGTATTTTATGTATATTGATTTTCTATAGTTAAAAAAAAGGATGTTTAAAAACTGGAAAAGATACAGAAAAGAGCATACAAGATGGTCCAAGAGTCTGTATCAACTCTCCTATAAAGAAAGTTTGCAACATTTGTGGTATGTGAAGGGACACATGATACGAGTGTCTAGAATTAAGCATGGTATGGAGAAAGTAGATAGGGATACTCCCTCTTGCATAATAACTAGTGCCAAGCACTGAAGCTGAATGGCAGGAGGCCCTTCGCACAGTAGATAGTTAAAATGTGCTGCCAGAAGCAGCAGTTATGGTTAACAACTTGGACTAAATATTGGATACATTCATAGACGATGAGACCATCAATGGCTACTTATCAGGATGACCATATATTGCCTCCAGTATAAAAAGCAACATGTCTACATATATTAGTTGCTGTGGGACATGAGACAGAGGGTGTACTTGTGCTTATGTCTGGTAGACTTCCCACAGCAACTGACTGATCACTGTGTGAACTGAATACTAGACTAGCAAACCGCTTCCATAGCACTTAGTATGAAACCCTGTTCAGAAGTATCACTCATTTTCCAAAATGGAGGGCAGAAGGAAAGAGAACATGTTGATCCCCACTACTATGACCAACCCCAAAAGTACCTATAGTGGGCACTTTAGCAGGGAAACAATTTTCACTCATTTCTTTACCAAGCACCACTTCAGGTGTTGTCAATTACACACATCCTTGTACAGTTTAAACCAGGAATTTGACTTGTGCACTATCATTTTCCCAAATGGAATTTTATTCCAAGAAGTTTAAAAGCTCAGAATCCCCATATCTTGATTAATAATTGGTTTGGCCTATTCAAGCCTTTTTATCAGTGTTTTCCTCAGCTTGAAAGACCCTGCCTTGGAAAACTTCCTCTGACATCACCACCTCTCCTTCCACCTTCTCTTTCCTAATTTTCCAGTCAATGCTTGAAAATGTTACTGGGGGGATGGGGACACAACTGTTCCTCAGATCTTTCAATCAAACTGGCCACTGACTGAGCAATTGAAATCCAAACAAATAAGCAAAAAGTTGTAGTCCAAACAGGTAACTTTTTCAAGCTGTGCTTATATTCCTGCAGGGACAAATAGAGAGAAGATGAGCCAATACTAGTGACTGGTCAAAGTTAAGAATCATTCTAAATCAGAGGTGGGTAGCTGGTGGGTCCACCTATTGCCCCAAAATGGGCTGAGTCACTTCATTTTTGGCCCAAATTAGCAAATAGAAGTCACTTCTGGCCTGTTTTTCTGGGGTTTGTTCAGACTGTGGGGTTGTTTGGACCTAATCTCTATTCCTGGAGACATCTAGGATTAGCAAATAGGCAATTTCAGCTTTTTCAACCAAAATGGAAGAGGGGCTTTGGGGGGCATACTAACAAAATTGGGAACATTCTTTTCTCACCCTGCTCTCAGTCTGCATCATTCCCATGAAAGCTTTTGAATATGCTTGGTGCATCCATTGTTGAAAGGAATTAAAGGGAACTCCAGCACAGCATGAGAATTTGGGATGAGATCACACAGCATCCACTGCTCTTCTCTACAGCTGGTTTTCCTCCTCCTGTACAACTTTGTAAATGTGGGAAAGAGGTGAAGAGAAACTGGAAGCAGGCAAGGTCAGCTGGTACTGGCAGAAGGCTGGCACTGAGCCATTATGAGCTGGACTGAAAACTCAGAGGGTGGTTTGGCTCATCTTGTTACAGCTTGGGGTTTCTGGATTGGGAAAGTTTATATTTCAGAATACACACAAGAAAATGTGCTGCCACCACTTGTAATATACAAGTGCTATGTTGAAGAAATTGATAATGAACCTAAAGGCGTGGAAGCAATTTCAGTAACTGACATAAGTCTAGTTCTGTTCAGCATGTCAGTGACAAGCGGCACCTTTGCTGTGGCTGCCAGTCTGTACAGCCACAAGTAAAAAGCATGCCAAATAGAAAAAATATTTTTAGAATGCAACTGATTTATTAAGTGTTTGCTCTAGCAATGGTCTGCTAATATTTCAAATCTTTTTATAAAATGGAGAATTCAGCAGCAGCACTAAGCCTTACCACATGTATGAAATGGGCACTAGTCCAAGAACAACAATATCAATGTGCAGATGTGATGTATTTAATGTAGCCTTGTATACTAATCATTATATGTGACTCTGGCAGCTGTTAAAATTGTCCCATTTCAGCCCTAATGGCCAAAGGATTGAAATAGTTTTAAAGCTGAATTTTAAAGGATAAGCCCTTACAGTCAAAGTATTTAAAAAGGTGTTTGTAGGTCCACATTATTCTAAGAAAAGTATTATGTTAAACTATTTTAATGGCAGTCTGCTGGCAATTGTGCCTTCCTTTAAAGATTTAAGCCAATACCCAAGTCTTGTAATTAACACTCTCACAAGACACTCCTAAGAGAACTACTCTTGAGTCATTTAAGAAGGACAGACGAATATTGCAAGAATCAGTGTACTGGCTAACTATGATTACTCACATCAGAATTAGTCATTTGATAGAGAGGCGAATGTCTGTTTCATTTTTATTTAGGGTAAATTCTCAGGATGCTAAACATGGAGCTCATACAGACATCAGTACCAGCCAACAAATTAAGCCAACAGTGAGAAACAAATGCAACAGTGAAAATCCCAATGTCAAAGTAATGTTTGTTTTCAGAATTCTATAATCTTGATCAAGGTTTCACTTTTACTTCTAGATGTACATAGTAATAGTTTAGCAACCTTTCATGAAGCAAACAATTCTGACAATGAAATAACTTGTTGTGTTGACGTTTAAGCCACACTATACTTCAGTGTTCAAGGCAGACCATAAGGAAAGCCACTTAATAAATACTGTACAAATACTTTAGCACAGTGATGTCCAAACTCTGGCCCTCCAGGTGCTTTGGACTTCAGCTCCCAGAAGCCTCAGCCACCTTGGCTCATGGTCTGGGATTCTGGGAGCTGAAATCCAAAACACCTGGAGGGCCAGGGTTTGAACATGACTGCTTTAGCAGATCTGCTGTTAAGAACAGCCATTGTATCATTAGCTTCAAAATCACTTTCTGAAGCTACTTTGCTCTGGGTTTTGTTGGAGTACTGCAGAATAGCTGGGTGATAGCCAATGAAAATACCTAACAAACACCTTTTGCTCGAAAATGTCTTGAAGCCTGGGGCTTTCATGTCAATAGGGTGGCAAATTCCCTCCAGATTTTATTCTGTGAATAATGTTCAGCACCTTCAAGAGGTTTTTTTTTTTAAATTCAAACTAAAACTTGAAGTGGATTCACCACTCTGCTGACATGGAAGCTGCTAGTGATGGGACTTGTTTTTGGATCGGCTGATTTAGTTTTCTATACAACAAGCGTGGTTGTGGGTGTGCATCTTAGTTTACTTGATCATCCTAGCCTGTATCTTTATGCACTGGGAGAGGGGAGTTTCCTATCTAAAAGACTTTCTGAGGACAGTCCTCTATTTTAAAGACATTGACTAAAGACATGAAGGGGTTCCCAGTGCATGTTCAAAGACAGAGCCATACTAAGGAAGAACATAGGCTTTGCCCACCAACAATGAGCACCTGGATAGTACACAGAGAGTTTGCCTTCCCAGCTATGTGTAAGATGCATTGTACTTCTTTTTAAATTACATCAGTCCTAAACTTGCAGGTATATCAACACATGCTAGGTTTAGCTATGTCCTCCTTTGTCTTCTTTTAGGTAACTTGGTAGATAACCGGCTGAGCTTATACTTGTTGGAACTTGGAGGTAATAATAATAATAATAATAATAATAATAATAATGATAATAATAATATTTATTTCTTACCCGCCCCTCTGTAAAACAATCGAGGCGGGGTACAACAAGGTTAAAAACAGATTACAGATTAAAATAATTCAAGCATTCCATCCCAACCTCCCCCCCTTAAAATAGGATTAAATTAGTTAAGTTTAACATTAAATTACTAACAATAAAAGTACCATACAACATAGTACACAAAACCGCAATGCTGGCCACAGCATGGGTAGCAATAAAATACAGAGGTCGGGGGGGATAAGGAGTTGGGAATTGGCTGAAAGATTTTAGGAGCCAGGTAGATTATACAGTTTCAGGGAAGGCCTGCCGGAAGAGATGCGTCTTTAAGGCTGTTTTAAAACAGTCTAGTGATGTGATGAGACGCATCTCGTCCGGCAGGCCATTCCATAGCCTGGGAGCAGAAGCAGAAAAAGCCCTCTGGGAGGTCTGCGCTAACCTAGTCTTCATGGGCTGCAACAGATTTCTCCCAGAGGACCGAAGCGTGCGGGGGGGGGTTCATATGGGGAGAGGCGGTCCCTGAGATAAGATGGACCCAAGCCATGTAGGGCTTTAAAGGTTAAAACCAACACCTTGTACTGCGCCCGGAAACTAATCGGCAGCCAGTGGAGAGCTTTAAGCACAGGTGTAATGTGCTCTCTCCTAGGTGTACCGCTAACAAGCCTGGCTGCCATATTTTGAACTAGTTGGAGTTTCCGGGTTAGGCACAAGGGTAGCCCCATGTAGAGCGCGTTACAGAAATCCAAGCGTGAGGTTACCAAAGCGTGCACCACTGTTTCCAGGTCCCTCTGATCCAGGTAGGGGCGCAGCTGGCGTATCAGCCGAAGCTGATAACAAGCACTCCTGACTGCCGCATTCACCTGACTAGTCATGTGAAGCAACGAGTCAAGGAGCACCCCCAGACTGCGAACAGGGTCCTTCGAGGAGAGTGTGATTCCATCTAGGACCAGAAGATGTATTCCCAAACCTGGTTTCGGGCCTGTAACAGCTAGTACCTCCGTTTTGTCTGGATTGAGTTTCAGCCTGTTTTTCCTCATCCAATCCATTACCGCTGTGATCTTAAAGACACTCATTTCAAGTCAACTTGTTTACAGTCTGTTTTCTTAATTCCATGGTGCCTGAGAAAAACCAGTGCCCATGTCCTAAACAGGCAGCACCACTGTTCATCTTCTGCCCTCATGTCTTGACAAATATATCTTCCTGAAACACATGAAAAGTGCCAAAGCTGCTTTCTTCCTCTTCTTGTCTAGGGAAAGACAACAGCAAGGAGAGGACAAGTGGGTAATCTCACTTTGTGATCCCTTTAAAAGCCATCCTGCAGCAAAAAGCATCCTCATGACTATGATGGTGACAGAGAACCAGGACAAAACTGGTAGTTACCAGTGGGCTATTAGCAATTCTCCAGAAGGGTTCTATGAGGTTTTCTTAGTGGCCACCCCTAGGCTCTTGAATGCTAGATCTTCCTTCCTAGGGAAGCCAGAACAGCCCCTCCTTGAAAGAACCAAAGACATCATCATCATCATTATTATTATTCCAAGAGGCTTTTAGAACTGAGGGGTTTTAAGGAAAGGACTTTTTAAGGGTGGTGTGCTGATTAAATTGTACTATTTTAAACTCCTTTTTTCCATTTTATCTGTATACTGTACTTTACATTGTTTTAATATTAATACTTTAATTCTATTTTAAAGCTTATCATATATAACCATACTGTACTCATTTTAATTTGTGAGCTGCCTTCAGTTCATTTTGGGAAAATGTTGTCAACATCCTGTTGTCAACACGTTTTCACCCTTCCTTGACAGATGCAGGATATCATAAAATCTACATTTCTCTCCTTGTCTGAGGCTGTGTTTTGAAACAGATGGGTACAGTGCCCCTTTCAGCTGCAAGCTGCTCATTATGAGCAAGCTGCTCAATTTAGAATTAATACCAATTTTATACCTCCCAGATGTAATATAAACTACACCTGGGCCTTGCCACCTTGGGAGAAATGAAAAGTTGCTTACTTATGTAATTCCTGTTCTCAGCTGGCAAGGGGAGGAAGTCACCCTGCCCTATCTTCTGTGCTAGACAGCTAAGTTATGAGATCCAGGTTAATATGTTCCCAGGTCCTTGGGAAATCTTTTTCTACTGTCCCTCTTTGAATTTCTTTTAAGTATTGTTTTCAGAAACATGTGGAAAGTTGAAAAGGATTGGGAGACCCTTAGCTGGAAAAGTTGGGTAACCACTCCTAGCAATTCTGCCATTCTAGTTATAATGAGAAATTTTCCTACCACTTCCTAACATATGGCAGTGTTTCCTTACTAAAATGGAGCCCTGAATACCATGAGAATAAGAAGAGTATCCTGAGAAATGGATGGAAAGAATATTAATAATTATTCATTCCTACACTGAAAAGGTAAACAGGTATCACTTGAGAGTGGGGGTTCTTTGGTGCTTATCAGCAGCTCTGTTTCTGTTTAGAGATCTCTCCCAACTTGTGATCCCAACTTATGATCAGTAGTCTTAGGGGGACTTAAGTCTTGGATTCCCAAGATTTTACATGGGAACAAGGCCAGGCTCTTAAATAGTTTTTAAGCAATTTTCTTATAATGGACAAATAGTAGACATAAAAATATACACTCCCCTTAGGGAGGAACATAGACTTTTCAGTGTTACTTTACATTTCATGCAAGGCATCAACATTTATATCTTCATCACCCCCTTTCAGGTTCATCTTAGCATCATTCACTAAGAGATATTATATAGTCATAAGGAATTATCCTCTGCTTTATATCATCTCTAGCAGACATTTGTGCACTTAATTCATAAAGAAACTTAACATCTATGGATAAACACACAGGCATTGCTATACATGTGTGTGTGTGTGTGTGTGTGTGTGTATACATGTACCAGGCCGCTATGGAAGATGATAATCTTCCATGGACACTACAACCCATTGCTGCACCTACTATAATTATAGCAGTAATTTTATTATTATTATTATTAAAGTTTATTTATATAGCGTAAGTTTTGCACAGTGATTTAAATAATCGCCAGAACAAGAATACAGTGAAAACCTGCCTGCAGCGTACAATCTACAATTAAAAGCTGCAAAGGATTATAACATAACAGCATCATTAACTAACTCTAAAATAGTAACTATAAAAGCAATTACACACACTTATCTAACTATCAAGATTAGGCTGCAAACTGGAAAGCTTTCTGAAACAAAATCATCTTTAATTTGGACTTAAAGTTTATTAAAGAAGTAATTGTTCACAAATGTTTGGGAAGAAGATTCCAGCAGTGAGCAGTGGCAAGGAAGAAAGGATGAATTCAAGTTGGGGATGAGGAAGCCTTGGCTGGGTCAGGAGCTCTGAGCCCATAGAACATGACTTGATCCCATGAGTCAAAGCTTGCAGGGCTTTAAAGGTTAAAAGAAGGAGGGTATAATGAATCCTAAAGGGAATAGGGAGCCAATGAAGAGATGGCAGCAAAGGGGTGATGTGATCATAGTAACAAGATGAAAAAATAATTCTGGCAGCAGAATGTTGAACTGAAATCAAGGGGCTGAGTTGGGACAGAGGAGGCCCCATCAACAGAAGGTTGCAGAACCTGAGGTGAGAAATGATGAGGCCACGAACCAAAGTATTGGCAATAGACACTGAAAGAAAAGGTCTGATTTTAGTTAAATTATAAAGAAAAAATTGTTGTGACCTGGCTGGATCTGAGGATTAAGGAATCAAACAGAAATAAAAAACAATGCCAAGGCTACTTGCTCCCTTCACAGGGTGGATACATTAACTGTAACTGAAAATGAATGTTGCAAAGGCAGAATAGGTGGAAAAATTAAATTTTGGCCATGTTAAGTTTCGGATGTCAGTGAAGCATCCAAGCGGAAACTGCCAAGAGACATGATGAAACCCTCTGTTCAATGTTCAAGGAGAGTTCTGGAGTAGAAAAGTACAATGGGGTGTCATCGGTGTATAAGTGGTATTGAAACCATAGGAGCTGATCAGGTTATCCAAGGACTGGGTATAGAGGGAAAACAACAATGATCCAAACCTGAGCCCTGTGGGACTCCAAGTGATAATGAAATGAGTAGAAACCTGTCTTCCAATGGCCACAGCAAATGACCTATCCGAAAGGTATAATCTAAACCAGTTGAGGACTGAGTTGGTAAATCCTAGGTCTTAGAGCAGCTCCACAAAAAGACTAAGACCAACAGTATCAAAAGCAGTGGAAAGATCAAGAAGAACAAGAACAGAGTATAGGCCTTTCAACACGGCCAAACAGAGATCATCTGTGATCTTCATAAGAGCTGTCTCTGTAGAGTACAAAGGATGAAAACCAGATGGAAACAGAGCTAGTAGAGAGAAAGTTGAGACAGCAAAAGTAGACTATATGTTCCAGAGCCCTAGGGAGGAAGGGGAGGAATGAAATAGGGCAATAGTTAGAGAGGTAGAATGGATCAAGTAAGGGCTTCATGAGGATAGGAGAGACCAACACAAATGCAGAGGGAAAGGAACCAGTGGTAAGAGAAAGATTAATACCCCTTGTTATCCACTGGGGTTTGGTTCCAGGACCCCCTGTGGATAACAAAATCCATGGATGCTCAAGTCCCATTAAATATAATGGCAGAGCAAAATGGTGTCCCTTGTATAAAATCAAGGTTTGCTATTCGGAATTTATACTTTAATACTTTCAAGCCATGGATGCTTGAATCTGTGGATAAAAAAATCCATGGATAAGGAGGGCAGACTGTAATGTGAAGAAAAGAAGGCAAGATAGCAGGGGCAACAGAAATTAGAAAATGGGAAGGAATCAGATCAAGAGAACAGACTGATGGATTGGAAGAGTTCAGCAGCTTAGACAATTCATCCAGCGAAACAGGAGAAAAAGAGGAAAATTTTACCGACATAGAAGGTTGAAGTACTGTAATAACAGAACCACAATATTATAATAAATAGTTTCAATCTTGGTCTTGAAATAAATTGCAAAGTCATTAGGAGTAAATGAGAGAGGTACAGGTGGAGAGGAAGATTTTAGCAAGAAATTAAAAGTAAAAAAAAAAAAAAAGATGATGAGGCTTCTGCTCATTAGCCTTAATAAATGATAGGAAATATTTCTGTTTAGGCATAGAAATAACATGCGAGAAGGAAGAAAGAACAAATTTATAATTAATAAAATTAGCCCATCCCTCAGCTGTCTGGGAACAAGAACGGAGATACTGGGTGATAGGAGTGAGCCAGGGCTGTGGCTCACTAGAAGAGGTCCTATGTGTTGATAGAAGGGCAAAACTGTCAAGAGCAGTCACCAAAGTTTATAGAGGACAGGGAAGAGTCCAGTGCTTGGCCAAATGTCTCAAGATTAACAGAATGATCTCAAAAAGAACATATTCAGATAAGGACTCTCTCATTATTACAGCCTGTTTGAGAAAAGATGTTCTCCCTTCCTTACCAGAATTATCATACAGGAACAGCTTTATCTGAATAAGACTATTGAAAAGAGCCAGGTATGGTGAAGCCTGTATAACTGTCTGACTCTCACCTCTTAACGCCTTGCTTTATAGTATTTTCAGCCTCTGTCTAGTCAGTCAGAGGGATCTTCACTAGCCTTTGTTGATACAAACAATTATCTTCCCCTCCAGTCAGAGATGTCATCTTACTAGCCTTTTATCAGTGACCAATCACTTCCAAGCATATGAGCCAGTGTGATGTAGCAGTTTGACCGTTGGACTACGACTCTGAAGACCAGGGTTCCATTCCCAACTCAGCCATAAAACCCACTGGCCAAGTCACTCTCTCAGCCTCGGGAGGAGGCAATGGCAAACCTCTTCTGAACAAATCTTGTCAAGTAAACTCCGTAATAGGTTCACCTTAGGGTCGCTATAAGCTGGAAACAACTTGAAGGCACACAACAACAACAACAATGCAACCATACAAAAAACAACTCTACCTATTACAAATTACTTATGCATGCTGTGACTTCATTACTCATCCATGTCTGACTGAACCCCAAATCTCTGAAATCTAACAGGATGCAGATCAAAACAATAATCTGAGATATTCTCCTAATAATAAGAGAAGTGTATAGAAAAAAGGATAAAGAGAATATTAAACTAAATTAAGGGGACAAAGAAAGCACTGAAATACAATATCCTCATTAAAATGAATGCTCCATGGAATGTTCCACAAAAAGAGGGGAAAGCCATCAGTGACTCATTTGTTGCTGAAAGTACTACATATTGTTCAGGTTTTAAGCTAATTTGATATTCAGTCCAATCTTCAATGGTTCCACCAGCAGAAGCATCATGAAAAAAATGAATGAAGCTTATGTCAGCTGATCCGTCTGAGGCATGCAGCCTTTAATGTTTTATAATGATGCCACACAACAATAAACCAAACTCAATGCAGGGAAAATGACTTGAGGATAAAAAGAAAAACGAAGGATCCCCCGCTTGAGCAACAGAATGTCGATACAGTGTCATCTGAAGAAAGGAATTAGAGAGCCTTTTGAAAGCTCAACAAACCAAGTGAACAAATGAGCCTTTGAGGATTTAAGAAGGCAAGGCTGAAACTCTGGCATGTTCTCACCTCAGGTAGACAAAGCAAGTTTATAACCATTTACAATACAATAATTTAGATGGCCATTTCTGGAAAATGCTTGTAAATTCAGGCTACTTTGAAATGTCTAATGACTGATTTCACTCAGTCAAGCAATAAAGCTGCTTGACTGACCCCAAGGTCTGACAGGTTAATCTATTCTGACCTTTGCTTTATTCTATAATGATGCTGAAAGATCACTTGAATAACTCACTGTCATTCAACAATGGCTCCATATTTCCTCTCAGGCACAGCAGAGGGTTCAAATGTGACTTGATGCCAGATTTTAAAAACCATGTGGGATACCAAGGTTGTTTCTTCAAGACTGTGAAATAAAACAAATTGCTTCCTCCTCTTTGGCCCTGCCCTTCGTTCCTCTCTTCTCTTCACTGCTTTGCTGTTTAAAATAGCAAAAAAGTTTCCACGATTCAAATCACAACTTATTCTCTCTCACTCTCTCCTGCCCTTTCTCTCTCTCATGTGTGTGTGTGCGTGTGTGTGTGTGTGTGTGTAGAAACAGGTGTTATCTTCATGTGCTCTACTACTAGACTTACATGAAGTAGATTGGCACTTGCTAATGTATAACAGGAACAAAAAATGTTTGTTTGCTTAACCCAGTTGATAAAACATTTCACATGTTTTCACAATAGTGTACAATAAGTTAAATCTGTGTGTACTACAATCCAAACAAATACTTTAATAAAACTGCCCAGAAGGTATCAGTCAAGAAACATTTGTCTGAACAGAGGGGCCTTCAGCAAAGACCCACAAGGGCATAGCTACAAGGGGGAGAGGAACAGGATTACATCCACTCACACCATGTGACAGCCTGAGAAGTAGAACTGCAGCAGAAAGGACCTCTCGTACAAAGGCAGTAATGGAATAGCAGAGAGATTGAGAGCCTATTGATAGATTTTGCCCATCAATGAAAAGATATACTACAGTAATGAACAGAATGCTAGGCGGCAGCAGGATGGACACAATGTCATGTGATAAGTACCAGCCAGCTCTGCACTGTCAGTGATTCTCATAAAATGAACTGCAAGGCACATAAGAAGGTTAAGCACATCCTTTTATAAATATATTAAAAAGGAGAAGCTGCTTTTACACATGATTCCCTGGACCAATATAAATTTCTCAAATATAATACTCATGTAAAGGGGTATTAAGTCTGCAAATTTAATCCAGTTGTGACAGGGTGTTATAACCACTTCTCTGTTTTCTATGATAGTAAATCAAAGGCCAGAACTTTCTGATTTCTGACTCTTTACTTGAGTCCAGGACCAAAACTGAAGCAGATGGGCTTCCAATCAGTCCTTGCAGAAGTAAGCCATTATGGGGAGTGGAAAATGATCTGGATTAGAACAAAATCTAGGGGGCTATGCCCACCACATCTATTAACTACTGTGCCCCATAATAACCAAATGTGCAAGAGAAAATATGCATCATGCAAGAGAGATGGACCCTGAGTATGATAGGCTGAGCTCAAACATTAGCAAGGCTGTTATTTTACATATTCTGCATAAATATTCTGCTTAAAAGCTACAAGAAAGTTGGCTTAGGCCCAAAGCAAATGGGCAGGATAGCATGCACCAAGCCCATGTTATCCTGCCCTGGGCTGCAGCAGTGACAATTGGGTGTTTATCTACCTGCCTGCCCAGCTGCCACCACACCATGGACCTGCATGGACATGCCCCATGCCTGCCTCCGCTGTTGTGTCTGCTAAGAATACCCTCATCATGGCCACTTGTCTACACCCACATGGCCAGGAACCCACATCCAACATCACAGGCTGTGACAGGTCTTCTCAGGAGATGTGACAGTGGGGGCAGGTATGGGGCGTGCAGGGCAATTTGGTCTGCCAGCTATTGCCATGGAGTGTCCAAGAAGCTCTGCAGCAAAAAGGCAACCTTTTTAGATCAGTTTAAGGTCCCTTTCAGCCAGGATCAGGCCAGATCCACATCTGGTGTGCCTGATTCCACCCCAGGGCTAATGGCCTGCATTGTCTAGACAGGACAACATGAAGCCAGGGGTGAGCCTTTTTGTCAATGCATACATGCCCTTAAATGAACAATGGACTGAACCAGCAGGCATGGTCTTATGAATTTATGAGCATGAGAAAAATTACATTCATAATTTTGTCAGTGTTCCTACCTTGAAAAGCTGTGATGTGCCCAACAATCATATATTTTAGTTCAAAATTTAGAGTCTGAATATTCTCCATCCTCTCTCTCCGAACAGCTGCTTGATAGCTTTCTTCCATCTTCTTAGTGCAACAAGTGGGTGCTCTCTGTTGGCAGATTTGTAAACTGGAATCTGCTGTCAAAAAAAAAAAAAAAAAAAGGAGAGAGATATTTCTTTTTACAAAAACTTACTTAGTAACATCCTCAATAAATACCACCAAAGACATTTCTTACAAGCAGAGTAATGTCCTGGCGGGATATACTGGAAGAGGTTCAACTCACAAGGAATAAATGTTCAAACTGATTGTACACGTCAAGGGCACAACTTCTGACTACAGTTTGACTCTGCCTCAGATCAATTTAGAGAATCCCACATTATTCAGTATCAGACTTACCGGTATATTAAAAATGGAGCCTGTTACAGGCACATAAATTGTATTTGCTTAGTACAACAGAGATATAATCAACATTATGTTTAGCTCTTTAATTTCTATGTACATGTCTACCACACAGAGAGATTTCTGATCTGGCAAAATCACCCCTTAGACGATAGGGGAGCTGAAGGGAAGAAAACACCATGAAATGCAGGAAGATGAGAAATATACGCTGGTGTTTTTGTGGAACAAAATCTTGTTAAACTATGCTGTTGTTTAAAAGGCTTTTATTTGTTCTGCTGACATATTTAGGGAAAAACCTTCTTCATGTGCTGGTTATTCTGTTTCTCCTTTTCTGTAGCCAGAGCTTTTAGCATCGAATCCAGTCACTCCTTGGTATGTGTTGAAATGATCATGCATGCAGCTAATCCAAGATATCTCTAATCATTAGTTTTCAGAAAGATATATGCATTTTGTTTGATCTGGCCTCCAGGATTTGGGACAGGCCTCTTGTTCTGCCAACAGCAGCACAACAGTCCTTGTACAGCCAACATTATAGCAACTGTAGAGGCTTCAATTGTTCCAGAAAATGCACTGGGCCCTTCAGACATTTGTCGAGTCAGCAGCCTTAGACTCTGTGATTTTAGGGATATTAAAACAGGGGGCAAACATTTATGATGTCACAGAGGAGAGTCAACTGTGACATTTCAGGAATGTGCCCTTATGATGTCAGAGGCAAGCCCCTGTGTAAAAACTGGAAATGCACCCTCTTCAACTATTATGTATAATATATGGATGGGTAGAACAAATGGAAACACTCTCCCACTATTGCCAGTTGGGAGTGAGGAGCCATCAAAGACACACACAGGAAGCACTCTCCAGTGTTTCTCAAGTTGAGATTTTTCTCCTCACCACAGCAGTTTCCTAAGACCTCAAACAGCACTCTGATACCTGGCAACCTTCATTACTTTGGCCCCTTTCATAATAGTCGAATATGCTTACTGGTTTTTGTTTTTTAACACCAAGCACAGTGCCAAAAAGTGTACCTACGAGCTGCTAGTTCTTATTGGCATCAAGACAAAAATTCTAGTGAAATTTGTTAGAGCAAAGCGCCTTGCTCCTTGTCCACATGGGTTACCCATTTCATAGGTAAAATTCATACTCTTCAACATATATGCCTTAAATTCAAGTGGTAGGTACTATATAACTGTGAACTGTGATTATAGATTAAAATTTTCCCTTTCAGTCTACAAAATCTGCTATGTGCTCTTTCTATATCTAATGCCAGGCTGACAACTTATGGTTGTTTAAGTGTTATCTTTTTAAAGTGTTGTTGGACTGCATAGTTGGAGTAGCTAAATATGAAGGGTGACATGAACTGCAGTCCAACAACAAGGGGCCAAGTTGCTTACTCTAACATGACAGTTCATATTGGAACCCTTTGCCCATTCTATATCATGAAAACATGGCATTTCTGTAGGTGTTGCTATCTGCATATCATGCACTGAGTTTCAGACAATCACTTTTGTTGGACAAACAGTTAATCTTCACAGGGAAAATCGGGGAGTGGTGGGGGGGGCTGGATTCAACAGTACTTGGCTGCTAAGATTCCTTGCTCCATTGAATTTCTGAACAAAGACACAGAAGGTTGAGGAGAATGTCTTCAGATACAGAAGCAAAGGGCTGCAAAGATGACTTTTAAGCAGACACAGCACAAATCCTCTCTGCTTGCCAGGCACTACCTCACAAAACAGAGAGCATTTAAAGACAAAACAGAAAGCAAGCCACATTCTCACCATGATGTCTATAACTCAGTACAATATCATACTGTGACCTTGGAAATTTCACATTCTTCAATATTAGCTTTGGGACAGAATCTTTAATTACAAAAGTCTAATCTAAGCTTTTCTTTCTTTCCCCCCACCTACTTAATGTTCCTGGCTGCTGATAGTGATGATTATTACAGCCTTATAACCTTTAATAGCTCTAAAAAGAGCATAATAAATTGTTTGCCATTATAGATTAATGCAAAACTAGCCCCTCTTCAATTAGGGTATAGATCTAGGGACCGGGGGGGGGGGGGAGTCCAGACCGCACGGCAACTAAATGGTGCATTTACCAATGGAAAGGAATGTATACCAGATTTCAAGCATTCATCTCCAAGGGTACATCTGTGCACCAGCTTACCAAGCTGCTGGGTCAATGCCTCTAATGACCCACTTTTTTTGCAGGTCTTTCTTTTGAAGGGGGTATCAATGAAACTAACCAAAACAGTGGTCCTGCTAATGTGAACAAGGACTTTCACAATGATAACTTTCCCAAAGACAGACTCCCATTTCATTATGCATGAGATCTCGATCTTGATCTTTCTCTCTCTCTCTCTCTCTCTCTCTCTCTCACACACACATATACCCACGGGCACGCACACACATCCTTCAACACACAATCAGCCCAAATAAGCAAGTGTTAGGAAATGTAGTTACATGGAGTACTCGGAATATCAGCTAGATTTCTTCTCTTCATATGAGATTGGTTTACCTGTAGGTTTTGAGAACTTTTCTGAGGTGTATGTGTCATACACTTGTGATCTCTTCTGTGAGCAGTTTTAACAAAACAATGTCTTCATCAGAATTAAAAAAGCTACATGTTTCTTAACAATCTATGACTTTGTATTGCTGTGAGTCATTAGAACTGAAGTCAGAGACTGAAAAATTAATGCAAACATAAATTTATTAATAAATTGCTAAAGTTGTTAAAGGATATAACTGTGGTTGCTGCTGTTGTACTTGCCAGGTTTTTTTTAAAAGGCAGATTCATTTTACTCATTTTCTCAACAAACCATTAGCCTGTTTTACAAAATACATCCCCTCCCCATCTCCATCCCCTCATTCAGCATCCACAAAAGGGCACAAGGTACTAGCATACACCAGCACTTGAACCATGAGGCCACATATGCATGATTAGAAAATAACTAAAAAGTTCCAGTTACACCATGTAAGATGTAGTACTCTGCTCCTTCCCTAAGTTACAAATATAAAGGAATTTGGTGATACTTCTGTTATTAGGTAAAGGAATTAATCACAGGTAGCTAGTCACTTGTCAGCGCCAGTGTAGTATAATGGTCTGAGCATTGGGTAGAGTACTGGGAGACCAGGGTTCGGATCTCCACTTGGCCATCAAAAACCACTGGGTGATCTTGTAGGTTTTGTAAGTCACACTCTCTCGGCCTTAGAGGAGGGTAAAGGCAACCCCCCTCTGAACAAATCTCGTTATGAAAACTCCATGATAGATTTGCCTTAGGGTCACCATAGGTCAGAAATGACTTGAAAGCACACAAAAATAAAGTTGGTCATTTGTAACTATTTGCTTCCAGCTGTGGCTCAGTGTGAATACAACAGAAGCTTGGTTCGAGTTCTGGAGATATATAAAAAGGCATACTTTCCCTCCCTTGATGAACTCTGCCTACTAGTGGATGCCAGATATAGAGATGGAAAAAAAATAAGGGATACAGTCGTGATTGGTGAGAAGCATATTGATTAAGAAGAGGAGAAAGGATATCACTAGGCTGGACCCACAGAAGAGTGTTAGCCATTTCTGCAGATTTCCCTACCCTAGCTGCAGTGAGAGTTAGGTTTTTCAACAGTTGTGAGACCACACTATAATGGGAGTGGGAAGGGGCCAGCAGGAAGAATGTTAAGTGCTATTTAGAGTGGGGGGAAAATAATAAAACCCATGACTGTAAGACTGATTATATCTCAGTAAACTGTAGCATTCTGCACAAATATTTGGACATTTTAATAGGAAGCAAACTGAACATGAGTCAACACTATGATGCTACAACACAAAGCCAGATTTAGGCAGCATCCACAATAATGTCACATCCACAATAATTTACATGCTTAAACGTGGAAAGATGTGGTTATTTCCCATCTCCAAATAACATCCTTCTTCAGCAATGGTGGAAAGGACTCAGTTGGAGAAGTAATCAGATGTTAAGAGTCTCAGTGGTAAATCCTCTGAGGAAAAAATGCAGGGAATGGAGTATTTTGAGAGATTATACTGGTAGGGGATATATAATAATAAATGAATAAAACTTTTATTTCTATTCCGCTTTTTGTAAAAACAATCAAAGCAATGTACATCAGATAAAAATGATGCAAATATATACAATACCCCCTTTAAAAGAATTAAACAGTTATAAGATTAAAATTACAGACATTAATTAAAAACTCCTATATTACAATCATATATTAGCAATTAGCAGTGGGCAGACAAGTCACAACCACACTTACACCAATAAAGAAAATAGGGGGTCTTTACATGGCTGGGGTCTGTTCCGGGAAGGCCTGCTGGAAGAAATCTGTCTTGACAGTTTTCTTGAAGCTATCTAAATTGGATATTTGATGGATCTTGTCTGGCAGGCCATTCCATAAGGTGAGAGCAACAGCGGAAACAGTCCTCTGGGAGGTCGCAACCAATCTAGTCCTCACCAGTTGCAATAGATTCCTCCCAGAGGATTTGAGTGCACGGGATGAATTATATGGTTCTTGGATATAGGGATGGATAGAAATATTTAAATGAATAAGTAAGAAAATAAATGTTGCTAATAACATCACTATACTAATTTGGAGAAAGCAACAGTGCAGAATCAACCTAGTGATTTACACTGGCATAAGCATGCTGGACTATGTCAATACATCAAGAACAACGACAATAATGACAACAATGCACCACTTCCCCCAAACGTAGTCTCAATGCAGCTTACAAAAACTAAAGCAAATACAGATAAAAAGGCATAAGCAAAAACCTACTAAAAAGTTACAGCATTCTTGTAAGGCAATTAAATGATCCATAGATGAATGTCAATAAAATGGCATACTGTTAAAGGTCCTTGCAGTCTGCACAGATGTTTGACAAAGAAGAATCCAAGAGCTCCCTGCACAGCTGTGCCTCTCCAACACATACAAAAATTGTTGTCAACAAAGGTATATCTGGGTCACATCTGATTGTGGGGAAAGAACAGCCTTTATCCTCCTAGATCCCTAGTATAACTACACATGTGAAGTTTTACACCCTAACAGTATCAAATGTGATCTAAATCAACTTTACCAGCATTGTTATTAGTTATTCTTGAAATGGGGGGGGGGGGGCATTTTGCAGTATTATTTTTTAAATTAAGTGCATTTTCTTTTTAAAGTATTTCAAATCAATGCACCCCCCAAAAACAACAAGAACAACAAAAACAGAAGGAATCATCTTCTTTAGTAAAACAGTATCTACTAGTTCTCATTAGTGTCCAGCAGATTAACACACTCATTCTCATTAAAAGAAATGAGAACAGGAAACCAGGGCCAAAAATTATCATGTTCTTATAAAGTACATAGTCTTACACAAAAGTCTTCCTCTTACATAGCTTTTAGAATTGCTTTTGTGAGGCAATAAATATATGAGTGGAGATTTATTGTATAAGATGTTTGCATAGATGTTAAAAGATTAACATTTTTGTCTCATGCACACTGGTATTGTACCCAAAGCAAGAATGTGTTGCTTCCATTAATTTGTCAACATTATTTTGGTTGTTTTTACTTTTCATATTGTCTCCAACTCTTCCTGTGCCAAAGAAATTGAGAAAAATAGTTATTTTAATGTTGCAGTGCATACCAACAGTAACAACATTTTCTGTGTCAGCTTGTCTGTCTTGTGCCATTCTGATACACATGGCTCAGAATGTATTTACCCTTTCCTCTACCATATGACCCAGCATTTAATGACTAATTAACATGATCATGCATTTCTCCCAGCATTTTCCCAGAGACATATTAATGAATGAGGATTCTGTATGAGAATGTAAGTTTTCACTCCACCACAATCATGAGAGTTATCCCCGAGAAATGAGAGCTTATTCCGGGGGGGGGGGGGGGGGGAGTGATTCATAATTTAAAACTGCCTCACTGGATCAAACCAAAGTCAACCAGATTCCAGCACTTTGCTGCCAGCTGTGAAACCCATCTGCCTGTTCCTACCCCCAGATTAATTACAATCATAAAGAATGGCATTTAACTCTGAATTTGAGCTAGGGATTAGCCCCTGAGCCTTTTTCTGAATACCACAGTTCAGTTGCTGAATGTTTAAGAAGGAAGATACCCTGCCTTCCTTGCTTAATATATGGTCTCACAACAACACTTTGAGATTAAAGACAGGATTTCCAGGTCAACCAAAATGTCTTCCAAGCAGTATAGAACATATACTCTTCTATTCAGTTTGGACTCTATAAAATAACAGCTTCTTAATTTCCAGCTAAGGAGATTTTTTTTAAATTATGAATTGCTTTGATTCCTGTTGGTGCAGGGTTGGAGAACGTGTGGATCTCCAACTGATGGACAACAGATCCCATCTGCAGCCTTAGGCAGTACACTAAATTGTACAGAATTATGGGACCTGCACCCCAAAAACATCGGGGGGGGGGTCACATATCCTTCATTACTGTATTAATGGAACTCTATTTCATCCATGAATGTGGCTATGCTTTTATTTGAACTATAGAGGTTATCATCCCTTGGGATCTTCATTATAAAACAAAATTAGAATTGAAGTCCAGTAGTTGGCTGATGTTATTTTTCAAAAAAATGTGCATATACAGCAAGACATTTTGTTGCCTGAGTAAATAAAAAGTGAGTGTGTATGTGCACACAGAGAGACATGAATTTGTTAGGCTGTGGACTCTGATTTCCACACTGGGTACACATATTGTTTTCCCACACCTAGGGAAACAGACGGGGTGACACGGGGGGGGGGGGGGTGCAGGCCATAGCAGGCAACATCCTAACGGGGAAAATGACACCACTGCTCCCCAAACATCTGCTTTTGGGAAGAAATGGGCTGTGGAATTTGCCGGCATTCCTTTAAAATTCTGGATCTCAGAGGAAGAAATGGTATGAGGGCAAGGCTCGGTGGAGAAAGGAGAGGCTCAAGGTGTGTGTGTGTTTGTTTGTTTAACATATAATTTTTTTCAAAAAAATTATAACAGTGAGCTCTCCACATTCACTGGGGTTATGGGTGAAAGACCCCAGTGAAAGTTGGAAAACCACAAATAACAATTAAAAACCACTATGTTCTTTATCTAAGAAAACATCCCTCTGGGAATCTCTAGGTCCTCCAGCACATCTTAACATCCAATGAAAGGTGACCATAGACTTACACTGGAGGATCTACAAATGCCTAAAGAAATATTATTCCTAGGAATCTCTACATCCTCCAGTGTGACTTTATTATCAACCTCCATAACAGTTGAACTGAAGGATCAAGAAGGTCCTAGAGAGAACTGCTGGAAGAAACATGTATTCTCTTTCCCTTCATTATATAGATAGGGTTTCCTATTTAGGTCCTTCTCCCTTTAAGACTAACTGTCTCAATCTCAAGATTCTGAACTGTTAATCTTATAGTTAGTATGTACTCTAGCCTGGCTGCTGGTCTTAAACATTTTCATCTTTCCATATGTGTGTGTGTATGTGTACACACATACACACACAATCTTTAGTTAGATTAGGATTTAGTTTTTGTTATGTAATTATTTATTAAAGCCATTATTATTATTTTTTGGAGTAAGGGGCTATACTGACCGGCATTTTGTGCTGGCCTATGGGTGGGGTGAGGCTGAGTACCTGAATGCTCCAAGCCCTAATGGTGCTGCTCAGGTACCATTTTGGCATGCGCCCTTTTAGGTGGCATATGTAATGATGACGCACCTCTGGTGCAGCACCCAAATGGCGCAGTATGGAAGGGGCATCAGAAGGGCATGCTGCCACACCTATGATACCCCAGCCAGGATGCAAAAAGAACCTGCTTTTGGCAGCTTCTTTTTGCTCCCTTCAAAGGCTGTGACATGTGGTTGCTGTAGCCCCAATCTGGGGTGAAAAGGGGTGGCGTCCCGCCGCCCGTCTATATAGCCCCTCAGTCTTTATTCTTTAGGAAGACAGATTTAAAATAATAGACTGACCCACACTGTTGTTGCTCTGCTGATGAAAGCTGACCTCTAAAAAGTTTAGCTTTCAAACTTGCATATTTTTGTTTCCCTTTAAAAGGGTTAACATTTTTGGGTTATGGGCCCAGAAGGGGTTCACGTCTAGAACCAGAAGGGGTCTCAGTTTAGACACAGTGAGGTCTCAGAAGAGGTTCCAGATTATTTTTAAACTGCTTCTCCTGAAAATACTGACTTTAAGAAAGAAAGATTTTTTTTTCCTACTCATACAATAGAGAATGGTTTACTAATCCTAATCCAACAATGATTACAGAAACATTAACTGGAACAAATTATAAAATGGGGTCATGGAAAATGCAAATGTACCTGACTACTATGGGATTATTTAAAGCAATAAAAGGGCAGAGAGCCACAGAAGCAGGATATATCAACAACTGAAAGCAGCAGTTTATATATGTTTATCTGTAGATTCCAGCATTTCTTACCATATTCAATGTTTAACTGATGCAAAACAAATATAGGGACAAACTACAGAAAGTATTTAATTCTCCAAGTACTTGTAATCAAACAGCTCTCGTGGTCAAACTTGTTAACAGCAAGTTGCATAATCCTCAATATTTAAATCAGCATATTAATAGATTTATGACACCTTTGTCAGGAATTGCAGCAGCTGGAGAATCTTTTCCAGAACATGCAAAAATTGGGACTGTTTTTGGCTAGTTGTCCAAAATATTATTCTCCAATAATCAATACTTTGCAAGTCATAGGAGATGGTTCTTTGCAAGATGCAATTGCTCAAATTTTTGAATTTCACAATAGTCAGAATTTGATGGAAGACAACTATAATACAAAAACAATAGACAGATAATTTTCTGCAGAAGATTTAAATAAGATAGTTTTTTGTTTTTTTGTTTGTTTGTTTGTTTGGTTGGTTTGGTTTGGTTTTTTTGGGTGGGGCTTTCAGGCTATGTGGCCATGTTCTAGAAGAGTTTCTGACGTTTCGCCAGCATCTGTGGCTGGCATCTTCAGAGAATTCATAGGATTCTATGGATGCTTGCCATGAAAGCCTTTGACTCCACATTTAAAAAAGACTTCTTTTTCTCCTAAATCAAATAGAAACAATGTTAACAAGTCAAAGCCAAGAGATCAACTGCAAAAGCTGCAAAGTCAGGGACTGAATATTGAAAGGGAAGCAACGTTAAGAACTCTCTCAGTTAGAAAAGAAATGGTGGAGAATTTTGTTACATCATAGAATCATAGAGTTGGAAGAGACCACAAGGGCCATCCTGTCCAACCCCCTGCCATGCAGGAACTCTCCATCAAATCATCCCTGACAGATGGCCTTCCAGCCTCTGCTTAAAAACCTCTAAGGAAGGAGACTACGCTACACTCCGAGAGAGTGTGTTCCACTGTCAAACAGCCCTTACTGTCAGGAAGTTCTTCCTAATGTTGAGGTGGAATCTCTTTTCCTGCAGTTTGCATCCATTGTTCCGCGTTCTAGTCTCTGGAGCAGCAGAAAACAAGCTTGCTCCTTCCTCAATGTGACATCCCTTCAAGTATTTAAACAGGGCTATCATATCACTTCTTAACCTCTTCTTCTCCAGGCTAAACATCCCCAGCTCCCGAAGACGCTCCTCATAGGGCATGGCTTCCAGACCCTTCACCATCTTAATTGCCCTCCTTTGGACCCGCTCCAGTTTCTCCACATCCTTTTTGAATTGTGGTGCCCAGAACTGGACACAGTATTCCAGGTGGGGCCTGACCAAAGCAGAATAGAGTGGCACTATTACTTCCCTTGATCTAGACACTATACCTCTATCGATGCAGCCTAAAATTGCACTGGCCTTTCTAGCTGCTGCATCACACTGTTGACTCATGTTCAACTTGTGGTCTACTTGGACTTCTAGGTCTCTTTCACACATAGTTTCATCCAGCCAGGTGTCCCCCATCCTATATCTGTGCATTTCATTTTCCTGCCCTAAGTACAGTACCTTACATTTCTCTGTGTTGAATTTCATTTCTATTCAGGTCATTTTGAATTTTGATCTTGTCCTCTAGGGTATTAGCTACTCCTTGTTGTTTAGTGTCATCTGAGAATTTGATAAGTATGCCCCCAATTTTGTTATCCAAGTCCTTGATGAAGATGTTGAATAGCACTCAGCCCAGGACAGAGCCCTGTGGGACCCCACTGGTCACTTCTCTCCAGGATGAAAAGGAGCCATTGTTGAGCACCCTTTGGGTTCAGCCAGTCAACTGATTACAAATCCATTTAACAGTTGCCTTGTCTAGCCCACATTCTAGACCATATATATGATCTCTGCCGCCAGAATATGATAGAACAAGTGTGGACAAGAGAAGATTTACTGTTGATAGGTGACTGGCTTCTTAAATTGTTTGATATGAAAGAGATGGACCAACTAACTTCTTTATTGAACCAGAAAAATATTGAAAGAACAGAGGATCTCCAAAAACAGAATTTTGCAGGAAAAAAATGGCAGTAATAAAGCAAATACATAGAGTAAGCAGGAAGGATAAATTGTTACAATGAAGCTGAGAGGAACCTGTAATCAGAAATTACCGAAGGAAAAAATGACAGGAAAATTATATATTCAATAAAATAGAGGGACCTTAAAGTTAAAGTTGCCTTCTCCAAATGTTTGCTGCAAGAGGTAGATGCCTAATTCTGCCTAATGTCTGAGTTGGTCTTAGTACACATCCACATACATGTTATATAGCATGAAAATTGCCACAGTCAGACCCAAAATATTTCTGATCAGACACATAATAGAAATCAGTGTAGATCTTGACTTCTGTGAGCCTTCTGTTCTATTTCTGGTGTTCAAAGCTGGAATGGAGCTGATTTAATAACTGCTCTAAAATCTGCTTACATTTTGTACAGAGTAGGGGTTCCTCATTCTACCACATATTTATAGAAGAGAAAGAAAAAAGAGGCATTTCAAAGGCCAATCCAAGTGAAAGTTAACCTGTCCGTATGAAAAGTTAACAGTGATAAGCAAAGAACCAGCCCTTTCAATAACAAAATATTCCTGTCAAAGTCCCTGTACATTATACCACGAGGATGGATGATTTTAGAGGAAACTAATTGACATCAGCAAAATTGCTAGCCTTGGATACCGTCACAGCTGTTTATCTTCAGGAATGTGTAAGATTCCTAGACATGCACTATTTCTTTTTAGCCTTTCCACCAAAGGCAGGCAATAAATTTCATGAAGGTCTAAAATGTCATGACATCAGTGATGGCAAGTCCCAGACCCTGGATATTTGGGGGCACATACAAGCTCTAGCATTTAAATTGTTCCTGTGTTAGTAGTTCTTAAAACAGAGATTACAGCCAGGTCCAACACACCCATATGCATCAGACAGGGACTCGCCTAAGCATTTCTTAATTCTCCATTGTACTATTGTAAAAAAGAAAGGAAAAGAAAAGTGGAGTGGGTGGATGTGTTTACACAGAGGCTATGGCACTCATATTACTTGTTTCTAGAGGCTATTCTGTCCTCACACCAGAATATGTGCTATTCTGTAGCAGATGTGGCATCATGAGTGGAAATGGATGCTATATCCCACCGCATGACCAATGACACTCATATCCTGGGTATTTAGGGAAGTGGTCTTACCACTACATGCTGCAAAATATGCCACCACTGCCACTGCCATCCAAATACAAATAAAATTCTAAATTTCACCACCTGTTAACATTGGTGTCTGTTTCCACCCCCACCCCCTGCTTCCCTTTGAAGCCAAAGATGTGACTTTTTGACTGGACCGTGAACACATGCACACTTAGTTGGACCTTTTAGTTTCATCACTTTCCTTAAGTCTTCTCCTACTTCTCTACACTATGAAAGTCTACATATTATTCAAAACATGCTATGGTAATCATAATAATCATAATACTATAATGTAATCATAGTAGGGATTGAAAAAAGAATTTTGCATCAAATTCAGCAGTCTGGATGAAAATATTATCTTTCTCCCTTGTGAAACTCACTGTGAGAAGAAATACAACATCATGGGATAGTAAAATGACTGGAAAGCAAGCCCTATGAAAACAGCCTAGCACACTAAGTATGTTTAGCATGAAGAAGAGAATAATAGAAGGGTGATGTGATAGAGATCTTTAAATACACAAAGGAATGTAATGTAGAAGATGAAGTAAGCTTATTTAATGCTGTGCCAAAGACCAGAACATGAATCAAAATTTTCAAATTACAAGAGACTCTATCTAAATGTTAGGAAGAACCTCTTGACTATAAGAGCTATTTAATAATAGAATAAACTGCATTAGAAGATAGTGGATCCTATTACTTTAAAGGTATTTAAACAAGTTGAATGTGAAACGCGCATATAGTTGTGTATTCCTGTATGGCTTGGGTCGAAGTAGACAGCCATTGTAGTCCCTTCCAATTTTATTATTTATTTTGAAATTTCACATATTTGCCTCCTAAATCCTGATACACAATAACTGGGGGGGGGGGGGGATCCATTAGAAAGAAGTGGAACATAGCCAATAGGCAATACACTTGTTAAAATTTATCATTCACCAGTGTTGGATCTGGTAAAAAGGAGCTAGAAATCTAGACATTTGATCAGCTTGTGTGAACTTTAGAAAATGTATTTAGTAGATGAGTAAACATAAGTTTCCTTCTTGCTTTGGTGCATACACTTAACCCCCACTAGTATTAATGAGAATTATGCATGCATATTGAATGGAGAATAGAGCCTTGAATGAATAGGGCCCTTGTTAGCATAATGAATAAATTTAGCCACTAATGTTTAGAGATCTGCTAAAGCATCTAGCCTAAGTCACTCCTGAACAAAACCATCATGACCCACTGGTATTGTCAAATTTCAAAAGTCTCTCTTACAGACAGAATTTTCAAGGATTCCCTACCCAAATAAATGTCATTTACTTACATCCTCTCAAAAGAAAAATTAAAATAGATTCTTATAATACATTTGTATTATAAGAGAGAATAGGTTGAGAATAGGAAGTGGCAAGAAAATGTATTTGTGAACATATGAAAAACCTAAAGCAAGGCCTGAACAGCTGTGGATACTCAGAAGCCTCTGGAAAACAACTCTGTCAAAAGTTTTTTGAAAGTTTATTGCCTTACAGTAGCATCTAAATGCCAAACAAAAGGGATAAAAAAAGTGGAGAAGTTATGGGAACTCATGTAAGTTCGGAGCCTACTATCTTGCTTGCTTGGATAGTATTAGAGATTTTTGCACTAGCAAGAAGATCCAAAAGTGATGTATTAATTTAATTTATTAATTTATTCAGTTGAACATATTTTCAACTCTACAAGGAAACAGGAAACTTTCTATGGTAGGATTCCAAAATGCAGTGTGTTTTGTATTCAGTCAAATGCACTTGCAGATCTTCATGCTGAATGTGCAGAGTTTTAACTGCAATTGGGTATGAAGGAGCAATGGAGGAAAAGCTGTCATGTGCACCCATATCCATACCCATATTAACAAAACACAACCAACCTTTTAAGTTTAATAGAATCCTTACAGTAGTTTAGTAGGAACTAGGGTTGGCGTCACTTGGTGTGGTAACTCATGGTGTCACCTGCCCATTGACTTCCTCCCATACCACATCATACAAAACCCTTAGTAATGGTGGTTTCTTTTTCTGTAAAGGAAGTATCTTTTTGTGTTGCAAATGGATGTTAGATTTCCTAGACTTTGAGAATCTCCCAGTAGCCACATGACCAGGAGTAGGTCCCAGCCTGCAAGAAATACCCCTCCATACCATCTGAGAACAAACACAGCAAAATGCAGGCTTATGACTAACATCTTCCATCCCCCCCCCCTTCCTACCACAGTATGGTTTTTAACACCTTGCTTGATTAAGAAGCCAATGTAGCTTCAAAAGCTTGCAACATTTTTGTTGGTCCAATAAAGGTATTACTGTTTGGTGGGTTTCTTGTTACTGGATGTGCTATATGGTCAATATGACTATCCCTGAATGTTTTTGTATTAATGCTACTCATAAATCATAATTCATGTATATCACTTAATGTAATGATAACTGTTGCAACATAAACAACTAACAAAATTAAAATTATATCTTTAAATTACAATATCATATCAACAGCCTAAATATATTACATGTACATTGTTTCTTGTAGTTAAGATGAAAATTTGGTAAGATGTATTTAAAAATAAAAAATTTAAAATTTAATATTTTTTTCATTTTTAAATCTTATTTTCTAAGAAACCTGGGGCCTCTTCTTTCTCCTCCCACAGAACCTTGACCCACTTACACAATCTCTTTAGCATTTTAAAGGGACACAGGCAAAGGTCACAGCCCATTCCTGTCAAAAGGCAGTGGTGTTACCCCCCCCCCCCCTTAGGATGTCACCTGGTGCAGCCTGGACTGCCCACACACCCCTAGCAATCCCCATGCAGTAGACCAGTTAAAGGTTTTCATTGGTGGTATTTGACCACTGCATTATGCCATTCATTTATTGCAATAGTATACTTTCTTTTCTCCAATATCAGAATAAAATACCAATATGGGAAAGGGCTGGGTGGGCATTGGAAAGGTAAGACTTGGAACAATGACTTAAAATTATTGCAATTTATCTTGCAATAATCCTGAAAACTAACAGTCACTGGCTGTTTTTAGCAACAGGAAGTGGCCATTACTCACTTCCAGTTGACTTTATTTTTAAATTAATTTTTATTAAGTTTTTGTATTAAAACATATAAAGTCTGCATAACTATGACAAAAATATAACAACAACAACAATTGTCTACAAGGGCCAAGGGTGTGTATCAGATGAGTAATTATTTTGCAGCAGAGTCATGAGAATGGTTTTCATCAAGAGCCATGGAGTCCGGTCTGTCCAGCTCTAAAGTATCCATCCAAAGATCCATTTGTGAATTAGAAGTTGGATCCAGTGGGAGTGATGATTAACAAACTCAATAAAGATCATTCAGTCTTCTTGAAATGTGTTGCAAAAATGAAATGACCATTGCATAATCTCATCACTGCAGATAGTTTCTTCATCAACCACATACCCCAAATTCAAACCCACCAATTTTCAATTGAGAGGTTTAGCTGCTTCTAATCTGGCAGTGGTGAGGAGAAAAGTGATCAGTTTCCTATGTTTCAAGTTAGAACTTTCTTTAACAAATATACAAAAGTAAAATTGGGCAGATCCTTATGATTTGAGCAGTGATATGTGAAATTTGATACATGATTGCATCCCAGAATTTTCTCACTTTAAGGCATTCAATCTACACATGCATGTAAGAGCCTCTAGATTTGAAACCTCTCCAGCAATCCAGAGAAAGTGTTTCCCTCATGGATGCTGAACGGGATTTGTATTAGACAAAAGGTGCCTCTTGGGCTATACTAGCAGCAACACTATGCTAACCACTGGCAGAACCAGATGCTTTTGCTACCTGAGGCAATGAACAAGATGGCACCCCTCCCATCCTATTTGCCAACTGCACTGGCAACTAATTTTTTTCTCGAAACATGCAATGAAGTACCATCCTGTGTTATACCTCAAGGTGACAGGTTAACATGGGAGGCCCAAGGAAGGTGATATGTCATTCAACTCTTTCTTCCAGCACTGTGCTCCCTAGCATCTTCCCGCTGAAGCAATTGCCCCACTTAGCCTCATGGTTAGGCTTGGCCTGGCAATTGAATTTACTGTGAACTGACACGTGTGTCTCACTAATTCCTTTCAGCTGAACCAGAAATCAAGATGTAATCATAATTATATGGGGAAATGTAACATCAAATAACAAAGTGATGACTTGGAAGAATAGCTTTACCACTGACAGCTGTGGGAGATATGGCATTTTGCAGTTTTTGGCCTCCTTTTAAAACACAAATATGGCTGTATCATCTATGCTATGAATTTTCTGCAGCAAAACAATACATCTCTATATCAGACTAAATAGAGAGAATTAATTTGGCACCACCACAGAAAATTGATCTCCTTCCAGAAGGAGAAGAATAGATGCAGTTTTATTTAACTTAAAGTGTGCCAGATGGAAAGCACTTATGCCAAAAGTTTGTAATGTTTCTATTTAGCCAGAGATTATTTAATAAATACTCACTCTGCTCAGTGATGGGCAATACAAATAGATATTAATTGTCTGTAATGTACCCAAAAAACTCCTGTGTATTCTACAAAGCTAGACTATCAACTCAGAAGTCAGGCTCTGTAGTTTCTATGGTACAATGGCTAAGGCAATTGAGAGGTGTGTGTGTGTGTGTAAACGTCTGACAATTTTTTAAAAAGCATTCTACATTATTTGTCATAGCTAAATAGCTAAAAGTCATGCTACAGTTTTCCAAAACAGAAATGCAGGTAAACCTCAGTTAACAAAACAGTTGCTTTCCTGAACGCTAACAGAAATTAACATTAATTCTTTAACAGGAACTTTGGTACCTGAAACAGAAATAACATGAAAAGAATAGAGATGATTTCCTACACACACACACACACACACACACACACATACACCTGAAAGAATGACTGTTTAGTACACTTCAACAAACTTTTAATTCAGAACTAATAATATGTTTGAAATAAAACCAAGTCAGGTAAGGCCTGCATAAATAAAGAAAAACATTGGGGCAAACAGATGAGCAAGAAAAAGTGTCTTGAAGCTGCCTTTTCTGAAACCACATTGAAACCTCACCAACCACACCACTGGCTCCCAAGGAAGCTGGAGCACTCATGTCATGACCACATGACATGGCTTCAAGCCAGGAAGAAGCAGGACAGAGCTGCTTCTTTTTGAAATGGCTTTTCTCTGTATAAGGGCACTTTTCTGCTGGCTTCAAGGCATGTGTCATCTAAACGCCACACCTTTAAGCCAGTCTGAAAGCACCTCTTTTTGCCTGTCTGTTTAGCCGCAATGGCCCAATCTAGATGGGCACAAAGCGGCACGATAAGGTCTAGAAAGCCCACCTTTAGGGTTAGGGAGGGTGCAGCTTCTACACCCTTCCTAACCCTAAAGTGTATGGATGCCCCCATTTGAAAATGGCGGCGTCCATACGGATGCAATTTGAAACCGTCATCATGTGCGCAGCTGCTAGATGCACTGTGCACAGGATGACGCCTTTGCGCCGTGGGAAGGTGCAAATCACGCCCTTTCCACGGTGCAAAAAAGGAGTGGCAAAGACCCAGGGAGAAAGGGGCCGCAGTGGCGGCCCCATTCTCCCTTCAGGCCCGCCTCCGCAAGTGGGGTGCAGCGGGCACCCAGGGCACCTGCTGCACCCAGCTTAGAGACCGCAGGGAACCGGCAGTTTTCCACGTCCCGCAGCCTCTGGAAGTGTCGGGATGGGGCTGCGGAGGCTGCCAGTCTGGCAGCCTCGGCCCTATCCCGCTGCTTCCTGGGGCGATCGCGGACCGCCCCTTTTTGGGCGGTCTAGAATCACCCAATGTGAACTTTCTACAGACCGCTTAAAAATTTCTTACAGAATGCATCCATCTTTTACCAGCCTCCATTTTCCTTATGATTTCTTTTTTTATATTGCCCAAAGATACAGATCATTTATTCTTTTAAAACATGCTTGGAGGAGCTGGTGAGGCAAGCTTATCTGTCCTGCACTTTTCTCTGTGTTTTGCTGTTCATAAATGGTCAGCAAGAAATTCTGGAGACAGTTGCTGTTTACCTTGTCTATTTTAGGTAGGTAGTCACAGTTAAGGTAGGATCAACTAAAGCAGAATCCCATTCTTTCTCATCTCCAGCTTCATTGCAGTTTACTGCAGACACCTGCTGCAATTCAACACCAAAAATCTCTGTTTCTCCAGCTCTCTTTGACAATCCCATCCCCCAATGTCCATGCTGCTAAAAAAAATCCAGATAGACAAAGAACCAGAATATAAAACAAGAGCTGGGTAGAAACTTTGTAAAAAGGAGCGTCTTTGTCAGAGGCTTTCTTAACTTAGGTATGCCTGTAAAGCTTTTATAGTACACTGACCTAATGTGGAATGTCCCAAAATAACATGCCTATATATTTGTTGTTGTGCCTTCAAGTTATTTCTGATGTATATTGACCCTATCATGGGGTTTTCTTGGCAAGATTTGTTCAGAACAGATTTGCCATTGTCATCCTCTGAGGCTGAGAATGTGTGAGTTTACAGTGAGTTTACTGACTGACCTGGGATTCAAATCCTGGTCTCCAGAACCATAGTCCAATGCGCAAATCACTACACCACACTGGCTAATTTACTGTACAAACTTCAGCCTATACATAGTGCCTTATGCTTGAAACTGCTTGTTATAGTGAATATGTGACACTCTGGATACTTCCAGGCACTCAGTCCTGCACAACTAATGGTAAGGAAAAATAGGAGATACAGTACAACATGTGGAGGACCACAGGTTCATAATTACAAGTTTAGCTACAACCCTAGAGTGAATTAGACATGAGTTCCATCATTAAGAATTCCTGTGCTTCTCAAAGTACTATCTCAGATTCTGCCATCACCAAAGGTATCCAATACTTCATTTAAGAAAGGATTTAATTCTTAAATATAATGAGGAATTCACACATTGCATCAGATCAAAATATTACATTAGCTAGACTAATAGTGTGCTCATCAATTGGCAATCACTCTCTATTATCTAAGGTACCTATCATTCTAGTATGCCTGCTAAAAAATCTTCTAATTCTAGATCAGTGCTTACTAATTTGGGGGCTTTTTGATGGTGCTTAATTATGGCAAAGGTTCAGGGTCAGTGAGCTAGAATCCAACTATATCTGAAGGCTGTCTCATATTTCCTACTATGCAATCAGGGCTGGAGAGTAGTGGTGTTTTGGGGGTTACTCCTTGTCCTACACTGGAGTAAGGTTTTTTTCCCTTAATATTACTCCTACTCCTACTCCTGTAAAAACCTATTATTCTTTTACTCCTTACTCCTACTCCCCAGCCCTGTGGAAAAGCTCCTGTTGCTTTGCAAGGCTGGCATGGGTGTGTGTGTAAGTGTTTCTCTTTACCTCCCAGTCCCTTTCCCAGTGCATTATAATAACATTGTTTTTTGGTGTTTGCATGTACAATAGAATAACACAAATAAGGTCTAACAAATATATTTTGTTAATCCTTACTCCTACCCCTACTCTGCAGCACTGTATGCAATAAGTTCAGGTTCAGAAGCAGCGTGCTACGCAACAATAGTTAGTGAGCTCTTGTCCTGCTTATGAGCTCCCTGGAGGCATCTGACTGAGAAACAGGTTTCTGGATTAGTGGTTAAGAAGCTGACTCTGATGATTGCAAGATTTGCAGATCAGCAGTTCGAGGCCCAGGAGCCGCATGAAGAAGTGAGCACCCATCACTGGTCCCAACTTCTGCCAGACTAGCAGTTCAAAAGCATATAAAAGTGCAAGTCGATAAATAGGTACCACTTTGGTGGGAAGGTAACAGAATTCTATGTGATCATGCTGGCCACACGATCACAGAGTTGTCTTTGACAATGCTGGCTCTTTGGCTTGGTAACAGAGATGACCACTATCCCCTACAGTCGGACATAATTAGACAATCTTGTCAAGGGAAAACCTTTACCTTTAAATGATGTAAAACTGTGCTAAACAGACAGGCATTTAACGGTCTCAGGTCAGAGTGGTGGGGGACATTCCGGACTCCGCTGGCGCATCGTTTAGACACACTGCATCAAAGGAGTACTGAAAAGCCGTAGCCATGCTACAAGAGCACCTTTTGGCCAGAGCAGCATTTAGCACCAACAAAAGGCCAGATCAGGGCCACAGCCCCGATCCAGCAAGAAAAGGGGCAGAAGAACGCCACTCCAAAGGGGCAGTCTGTTCCACCCTTAATTCATTTTCCATTAATTTTTCCCTGTCAATTAACAACCAAAGCTAGGAAATTCCAGTCAACAAGAAAACCAACAGTATCTTACAGGAAGCTTTTAAGGATCAAACACTGAAAAATGTATCTTCCCTAGTGAACACTTCTCTTTCAAGAAATAGGAGATACATGCCTCAGCCCTGAGACTGACAAATTACTGGTGCAAGAGAAGGCACGCTAAATGCAGGTAAGCAAAAGCATTGTACTATGACAAACAGATGTGGAGTCGAAGGCTCTCATGGCTGGCATCCATAGTTTTTTGTGGAGCTTTCGGGCTATGTGGCCATGTTCTAGAAGAGTTCTTTTCTGACATTTCGCCAGAGAAGATGCCAGCCACAGATGCTGGCAAAACATCAGAAAGGAACTCTTCTAGAACATGGCCACATAGCCCAAAAGCTCCACAAAAAACTATACAAACAGATGTCTTTTGTCACTTGATGAAGCACCTCTTCTAAATAAGTGTAAGTGTGAGATACAGTTTGACCCTTAAAATTTGACTTATGCTATCTAAACACCCAGTGCTTAGTTAGGTTAGTGTGAATATTAGAGCATTTGACTGGAGCTTGCACATCTTATGTCTAGTTCCCACTGAGCTGCAAAGTTTGCTTTGTTGACTTTGGGCCAGTCACTGTCTTCTTCAGTCTGACCTACATTGCAAGGTTCTTTCCAGTAAAGAGATAAATTATTGTAACTAACACCTGGCACATGAGGTGGGGAGAACTGCCATTCCCCCATATCAGTTAGCCTGATAAGCACTGTTCTAGGTAGGGTTACTTTGTATGCGTGTCAGTTGGCAGCTAGTGGTTTCTTTGTCAGTGAAGTGGCAAATCCACTATGGGTTTTAATCTGAATTTTAAACAAGGTATCCAAAATGCTAAAGACTGACCCCCACAAAGGGTCAGCATCTTGGATGGCTCCTGTAATCTTCAGAATAAAAGCCAGAGCAGATTCACCACATCCAATGACATCAGATCTGCCAATGGTATGTCCATGTGTTTTGTTTTGTTTTTTCCTTGCACATACTGAGATAGATAGGCAGGCAAGCAAGCAGATATTTCAGACAGTACAGAAATATTTCTGGCTTACATTGATGTGCAAGAAGATACTCAGCTCTCCCAAATGATCACCTCCCTACAGACATTATGAATAGAATGTGGGAAGAAGCCCCACCTCAGCAGCTTTAGTACTGTTTGGATAATGGATCCATTCATCCTGTATGGCAAACCCAGGATTACACACGGAATATAAAGATGGAATCTGAACTTGGATCTATTAAGCCCAAGACTATCTTTTCATAACTGAAGTTCAGCAGTACAATAGAGACCCTTAGGAATGTAAAATTCTGTCAGCATTGTTTACAATGCATTCCCCAGAATCCCACTAACATTTTTAACCCATCCCAGTTCTATTTTAGGATGTGAAACTTTTTTTCTTTTTACTTCCACAAAAAACTCTGCCCCCCCCCCCCCCCAATATTAGGGGAAAATGCACATTTTTCTAATGTACACATTTTACCATTAACTAAAGTGTGTTTGTGGACATTTTTTTTCCAAATATACCCACTTTTAGCATTTCATTCACATTTTTACATCCTGAAATATTCAGCATGTCCCAGAAATGTATGACTTGCTAAAGCAAAGAGGCACTTCATCCTGTCACATCTGAAAAACGGGTATCTCTACAGGGAAATATGTCCTATCCCCCTCCTTTTTTTTAATTCATAATCCTACAACCCACTGCTACAATCAGCCAATGAAACCAAAAGTCTGTCAATCTACATATAAATTCTTACTGCACCAATAGCTTGGTTGCTGTTGTTAAACCAAACTTAATTTTGTGTGCACTATATTTAAAACATACAATATTAGAAATGTACCAGAGCTTTACTGTTATCTTCTTTGTGAAACAAATGACATTATAACTATGAATCCCATTTTATAAATAGTATTCTGTACTTGTAGTTTTGTTTCAGTTTACTTTTATTATTATTTTTGCAAATGAAGGAGAGCATTATAAAAATGTGAAGCAAACACATTTTACACATAGGTTTGCACTGTCATGAACTTCTGCCAGTTCTAAAAGATTAACAACTTTTACTCATTTCAATTTATTCTTCTGAATTACAGTGTGGCCATTAACACAACAGCTTTCTTTCCATTTATCATATTAATGCCTTTTTATTAGCACAGGCTTAGAACGAAACCCCATTCTGTAAGCAGGGAGCCAAACAAGCTCATTGTGCCACTGCAAGAGAAAAGAGAATATTTTATCAGAAATATTTGTTTCTGGTACAGCCAATTGTGTTCTATCTGTGCCTATACATTCAATAGGACTTACTCTCAGGAAAGCATGCATAGATTGTAGCATAAAAGTATAAAACCGTTATTGTGGCATACTTTCTTGTGGAATCCAATTACTTTCTGTCTCTATGTGTATGTGTGTGTGTATAAATCTAAAGCTGTATAATCCTATATAACTGTGAACATTTAGAAGCCAATGCCATAATCACAAAAAGCCAACATGGGTTTCACAGAAACAAGTCATGCCAAACAAACCTGATCTCTTTTTTTGATAAAATTACCAGCTTGGTAGATGAAGGGAATGCTGTGGATATAGTTTACCTCGATTTCAGTAAGGCCTTTGACAAGGTTCCCCATGACATTCTTGCAAACAAGCTTGCAAAATGTGGGATAGACAAGTTAACTGTTACATGGATTTGTAATTGGTTGACTGAACCCAAAGGGTGCTCAACAATGGCTCCTTTTCAACCTGGAAAGAAGTGACCAGTGGGGTCCCACAGGGTTCTGTCCTGGGCCCAGTGCTATTCAACATCTTTATTAATGACTTGGATGACAGAATTGGGGGCATACTTATCAAATTTGCAGATGACACTAAACTAGGAGGAGTAGCTAATACCCCAGAGGACAGGATCAAAATTCAAAATGACCTGAATATACTAGAAAGCTGGGCCAATGCTAACAAGATGAAATTCAACACAGAGAAATGTAAGGTTCTGCACTTAGGGCGGAAAAATGAAATGCACAGATATAAAATGGGGGACACCTGGCTGAATGAGACCACATGTGAAAGGGATCTAGACCATAAGCTGAACATGAGTCAACAGTGCGATGCAGCAGCCAAAAAGGCCAATGCAATTTTAGGCTGCATCAATAGAAGTATAGTGTCTAGATCAAGGGAAGTAATAGTGCCACTCTATTCTGCTTTGGTCAGGCCCCACCTGGAATACTGTGTCCAGTTCTGGGCACCACAATTCAAAAAGGATGTGGAGACACTGGAGCGGGTCCAAAGGAGGGCAACTAAGATGGTGAAGGGTCTGGAAACCATGCCCTATGAGGAAAGCCTTAGGGAACTGGGGATGTTCAGCCTGGAGAAGAGAAGGTTAAGAGGTGATATGATAGCCCTGTTTAAATATTTGAAGGGATGTCATATTGAGGAGGGAGCAAGCTTGTTTTCTCCTGCTGCAGAGACTAGGACGCGGAACAATGGATATAAATTGCAGGAAAAGAGATTCTACCTCAACATTAGAAGGAACTTCCTGACAGTAAGGGCTGTTCGACAGTGGAACACACTCCCTCAGAGGGTAGTGGAGTCTCCTTCCTTAGAGGTCTTTAAGCAGAGGCTGGATGGCCATCTGTCAGGGATGCTTTGATTTGGAAGTCCTGCATAGCAGGGGGTTGGACTAGATGGCCCTTGTGGTCTCTTCCAACTCTATGATTCTATGATTCTATGATTCTATAATATGGAGTTACTATCCCAACATTCAACTTGCAAATATTTCCAACATCACTTCAAAGCTTCCCTTTATCATATAAAACAAAACACTGTAATCCAATCTACCATGATCACAGGCATTCCCGTTAGGCATTCTGGTGATGTTGCTAAACCAGTAACTTGGTTTGAACCTACAGTTACCAACTGCTGCTATAAAACAGTGTGATTGTTTTTTTTCTCTTTTACAGCTTACTAAATTCATCAGCATCTGCTTGAAGATGACTGAAGGTGTAGTAGCACTAATATTTATTATTTGAGACTCAGTATTGGATAAGAGTGTTTTAATCTTGAGAATGCATTTATCATTATTAGGAGTATAGGGTCTAGGTCAAAGGAAGTAACAGTGCTACTCTGTTCTGCTTTCCAGTTCACCTGGAAAACAGCATCCAGTTCTGGTCACCTCAATTCAAGAGGGATATTGATGAGCTAGAGCATGTTCAGAGGAGGGTGACCAAAATGGTGTAATGTGTGGAAATCATGCCCTATGAGGCTCCAGGCTCAGGGAATTGGGTATATTTAGCTTGGAGAATAAAAAGTTAAGACGTGAGATGATAGTCATGTTTAAATATTTGAAGAGATTTCATATTGAGGATGGAGCAAGTTTGTTTTCTGCTGCTATATAGAGACTACGACACAGCAATGGATTCAAGCTATACGAAAAGAGATTACACCAAAACATTAGGAAGAACTTCCTGATAATAAGAGTGGTTCTGCAGTGGAATACACTGCCTTGGAGTGCAGTGGAGTCTCCTTCTTGGGAGGTTTATAAGCAGTGGCTAGATGGACATCTGTCAGGGGTGCTTTGTGTATTTCTGTATGGCAGGGGATTGGACTGGATGGCCCTTGTGGTTTCTTCAAACTATGATTCTATTAAGAATAAAATATTTATACATAATTTTATCCTTAATTTACTAATAATTGTAATTATGAGTAAATGTTAGGTGCACAAAAGACTATTCTTCATTCTTCATACAACAGTAAGTTTCAAGTAATCTAATGAATAAAGGGAAAAGCTACATTTCTTTCTTTCTTTACTGCTGTTATTTAGATTCTGAGCATTATTTCCTTCTGCTCATTTGCCCTATTCAGTGCTTGCAAATTACTGGACCCAATGCTATTCTTCTGAAGCTTGAGACAGGGATGTGGATGTCCCCATCTGTTAGTGGTAATTCTATAGATACAAATGTATAAAATGGACAGCACTTAGGAGAACCCATAAAATAGGCAGTTGGCCCCAGGTTACAACTTAAATTTTGAAGGAAAAAAAAAGATGGATAAAAAGAAAATATCGCCACTGGGGAAAATACCTACAGATTCCTGCAACCTTCCCCATCCTGGTGCCCTCCAGATATGTTAAACTTTAATTCTCAGTCATTCATGATGGCTGAGGACAATAGGAGTTATAGCTCTAGAATATGAAGACACCAAATTGAGGAACCTGATAGAAAACAGAGAAGTTTGCTTTAACAGAGATTTAACAGGGGATAGTGTATTATGGGACAGATCTGGAAGATTTAAATAACTGTAATCCAGAAGTAACACTTGATGACTTTGTGGTAATGGCTTGATTCAGGCTGTGGCTTTATATTTTCCCCTAAACATCTGGATCTTAGCTTTTGTAAGACTGTGTCTTGTCTTTCCAGGACTGCAGTGCCCAAACAGACAAGATACCAGAGTTTCATGATGAGATCTCCTGAGTGCTTTTTAAAACTACATAACAATAGCTACATGAGCTTTCAATTGGGATCAAAACAACAGCACTGGGGATAAAGGAGTAACATATTTCCCAGATTTAAATTCCTTGCTCAGCCTTCAAAACCAGCAGTTCTGAGAAGAGAAAACAAAATGATATGTAAGGAAAGCCACCTACGTAAGTATGTAAGGTCCATGCACCATCTGTTTCTTGGCTCTTGACCTTTCCTCAAGCACCTTAGTGACTGGCCTTCATGTGTTTTCTTGCAAGAGCAATTTTGCAGATCCACACTGGTGTGGGCATAGTGTGGCCCATAGTCTGCAAGAGACCCATTGTTCCTGAAGCCTACCATCATTCTGCCAAAGCTTCCCCCTTATATCCCCCTCATTCAATAAATTTTAGTGTTGTTTTCAGGCCATTTTTGCCCTAAAACCATGGAGAAAGCCCCCCCCCCCCCACAACAAATAAAAACTGAGATCATTGGCCCTACTTGGTCTAGTGTAAAAACTTATTTTAGGTCCCAGGCTCACCTCTTAAATTAAACTATCGTATTAACAAATGGTCTGAAATATCACCTTAATGGGTTACATTACAAAATCAAAATCTCTTTAGGAAAGAAAAAGCTCAAATTGGTGAGGGATGCATCTGGAGTAGGAAAGTTAAAGAATACTGGCAAATCATCTCACCCTTAATTATAAAGGGTGTTTCAGCAGAGCTATTGAAGATTCAGCAAACACCGCAAGATTTTTCACCCCTCTCAAGGTCACCCCAATGCACTCAAGAAGCTTCTGTATAAAACTAATCTCTTTCTTCATTGTTAAGCAAAGCACACACATGCAGCCAAACACAGAAGGACAGGATTACTGATTAAAAAGCTCATCCAGGGCCTCCACTTGTGGAGGGGAAATGTACCAAGGCACTGAACAAGCAGAAAAGTAGTCTGTATATAAATAAATAAATAAATAAACAGTCTAGTTTATGTAAAATCACATACAATTCCTGGACATACAGTAAAAGATTTACAGGTCACAATGCTTTAACAAGAAAATTACAAACAGAAGACAAGAAAGAGAAACTAACAAACTGAATTATATTCAAAAATTGCAATCCATTAGCTGAGGTATGAACAAAAACAATGGATTCATGCAGCACTACATATATTAATATAAGAATTCTTGCTACTTCACATGTAACAAAGGGAATCTTCTCAAAAAGAGTTTTGAACCCAGGAAAACAGATTTCTTGTAGGCAGATTTGTTCTTTTCACATATCAGCACTAACTGACCACTGAGAAGATCTAAAAAAATATATCAACTCACCCTGCTCTTTGAAAATTTAGGGCAACAGACATGATTTGTATTTTTCTGGATCTGTACTTGATCTGAACAAGAGGGTTTCTATCCATGAAAGCACATGCTAAAATAAGAACCAGTTAGTCTTAAAGGTGCTGCCACATTCCTTATTATTTTCCCCTCCCTTCCTTCTTTTTATTCAGGCAATGAATTGTGTATTTTTTTAAGTCTCACAAATGTGATGAATTCTCTCTTTCTTTGGTTGTCAGAATGCAAGTACTGTATTATTCTGGCACCTCCTGAAGCTCACTGTGAAATGGAATATATCTCAAGATGTAGTGCTGCTGAGGGTGGTGAAGTCTTCTTCTTTAAACAGATGTTGGACGGCCATCTCTCGCAAGTGTTTAGTCATTATTACGACAGGGCAGGAATAGACTAGGTTGGAATAGATGACTCTTGTGGTTCTATGATTCCATGAATGTCAAAAAAATCCTCAAAAATTCCTCGCAGGAGTACTGAGCAGATGGAGAAGAGGACTGCCCCCTTGCCAGAGACTGGACTGCCTTGTGTCTGCAGCCTTGGCTTCCAAGACAATATCAAAATGCAAAGAAACATTCATCATCTCACACAACAGAGAGGGGAAGAATGAGTGTTTTCATTCTTACACACAGGAATGAGATAAGGGAAAATTTACAGCCCTCATTTGGAGGTCTTGGGCAAGCCCAGTGAGTTATGTTACCTCATAGTTTCCCGTCAAAGGTAATGAAAATGATTATAATGCATTCTGCAAAATGATTAAAATTGTGCTGCTGCTGCTACAGCTGCTTCTGGCCCCTTATAGCAAATACATTTCTTCTAACCTGGGAGAGAAGCCAGCATTGCTCTTGGAAGATGATGCAGCTGTTGAGGTCAGGAGTGCCTTTGCTCACCTTCAACTGGTGTTTCACCCAGTGGGTTTAGCCGCAGTGGTTCATGCCTTAATTACTTCACAAGAGACTATATAAAGTATTGTACATAGGGATCCCCTTGAAAATATTCAGAAGCTATATCTAGTACAAAATATGGTGGCTAGGCTGTTATCCTGAGTGCTAGTTTTGACATATAAAGCCCTGAACAGCTCTATCTGAAGGACCACCTTCTCAATTACAAAATCACACCCCAAGGGAAAACAGACTGATTCCAGGCCTCTTGAACTGAAGGTGGGCAATACAAACTTCACTTTTTGGTGGAGACTTTCACCCCCCCCCCCCAAAAAAAAAAAAAACCACACACACACACACAGTTAGCTTTTGGACTGTTGTCAGTGCTTTCAAAATGCTTGACAGGGCAGGACAAATCATTGTCTGGCAAGTGCCCCCCATTTTGATCCATCAGGTCCCAGAGCCAGGCCAGATCTCTGCCTGGCAGGTGCAAGAACTGGCATTTACCAGTGTCCAGGCCAGTTTCATGCCCAAAACAATGGTTAAAAAGTTCCTTACCACCCTGGTATCACTGCTGGTGATGCAATTTGAGGTCAAGATGAGGTGCCTCACAAGCAGGGGGGGGGGAACTCTTTGTAAATACTGTCCTAGGTAGGGAACCAGTCCAGACACTAGGTGGTACCTGTTACAATATATGCTTTTAATAAAATTTGGGGGGAACATGTGGACTGTACTATGACCCCTGCTTGACCTATCCAAAGACCCGCCATAAGCCTCAAACAAGGAGGTCATGTAGGCAAGCCTGCTTGGAGGAACCGAGTCGCCAGACCGGATTTGCCACTGTCCTCCGGAGTAAGACAACAGCCTTGGCCTCACACCTGATGAGCCAGTTATTGAGTTAACAACTTAGCCATTATTTATTTATTTATTTATTTTATTTTATTTATATTCCGCCTTTCCAAGAAAGATCAAAGCGGTTTACAAAAGTGGATAAACAAGGGTTCTCTTTCCTCAGGCAAGCCCTGATGGAGCTGGGCCTGCCTCTTCTCTCCCTCCCTAGGCAGAGGATGGGAGTTGGCTTCCCCTCCGAACTGTGTCCAAACCTAAGCGCATTGTACACAGATTATTTGCTCTCGGCTTAACAAAGCCCAGGCAATCAGCACCTTTGTCCTAGCCTTGATACCTAGCCTCAGGATATGTTCAGCCTTATAAAAGGTCCCCAGTTTGAATCGCTCATGGATGCTATTCTCAGAGGACAGGCTGGTCCACACCAGTTTGAATTCTGCCTATAGCTCCCACGGCCAATCTCCCCTCATCCCGGCAGTCATGTTCATCATCATCCAAATCCATCAGGCTTCCAGGAGAAGATTTCTATGGTAATATTCCAGTGATGTCTCTCTCTCTCTCAAACCTAACTCCCTGTCTCACCCCTCCTTTTCTTTTAGCATTGAGTGTGTGTGTGTATGCCCCCTTTTTCTGTGTGTGTGGTGTTTATGCCCCCCCCCCCCCAATAAATTGTGTATTTTAATTGGATTCACTTGGACCAGTGTCATCTCTCTTGGGGTTTGTTGTTGGACCTCTGGTAGACAATACTGGGACTGCGATTCTGGTGTAAGGCTTTGTTAGGACCTTCCTCTCTGCATATTTGAGCTAATTATAATTCCCTTGAGTGATAGACTTCCTAATATAACCAAGCCTGGTTGGCCCTGGAGGCTTATGGAAGGAAAGGCAATTGTGGTGGACCACAACATCAGCAGAGACACATGTAAACAACTACTGTGAAGAAAACAGGTGCAGCATGGCTCCAGGGCAAAACAGATGTGGAGTCCATTCAGGCTTTCCTCTGAAGTGTAGACAACCCCTAAGAAGAAGTGGATCAAGTGTGTTACGGTACAGTAAGTAGCATAAAGACACATGCTTATTTATAAAGCTGTAAAAACACATGTGATTATATTTGCAGGAGCATTTCTCCCCACATCATCCTTCCCAAGACTAAAGATCATAGGAAAGTTTCTTCTTCAAATACATCAGCAACACAAAGGAGAAAACTTTCTAAGTTGTAGAGCCTCAACTATAAGAGCTCTCCCCACACTGGAAACTACATTGCAGTAGTCTTGGCAACCAAGTCATAACTATTTTGTTTATCAAGGAAATGTAATATTCATAGGTTTATTGTTTTTGCTGCTTTAAAAAAAATCTTTTAAAAGATTTTTAAAACAGGATTTCTAATTATACTAATTATTTTATTGTTTTAATTATATTTCTATATCTCCATGGTATCTATCTGAAGAAAATTTTATAAATGTTGCAGTTTTTAAAAAGGTGTTTCGAGTATCAACAATCTTGGCTGAATTTCTTGAATTCCCAGTAATGGAACATTACCAAGATTAAATGCCAGATATACTTGAATTTAAATCATAGTTCTGAAGATAAAGTTTTAATCATTTGTTCTGATGGGACAAAAGCTTTCCAGAGCTAGTAAAGTAAGTGCATTGCACATCTGGCATATGACAGAATTATGACTTTGACAGAATGCTGTTGTATGCAAAATGTATTCCACCTCTATAAAAGTACATTTTCATTTTTTAAAAAGAGCTAAATTGAAAAATCAAGGATATCATCCATTATACTGAAATAAAAGAAAAACTGATAGATAAACCCAGCTATGGGCTAATCAGCCAAACAGCAATTCACTGCATGAATAATAAAGGGAAAGTTAAGAGAGGAAATGACAAATATTGACATGATGATAAATTATATAAATTTCCAGTCTAGTCTCCTCATTCAACTTATTAAAAAGATCTGGAGGACCATGTAACCATTGTGTCTGTGTGTCTGCAAAAGAGAGAGATGTTTGCCTCATCACCTACTATTCTTTAAGTACTTTAAACAATAGCTCTATTTTAAAAGACACCTTCATATCCTGACAGAGCTTTTATCTCTTCATAATTAAGGCTAGTCTTACTCAAGGAACCCAGAATTGTTTCTTAAGACTGTGCTGGGGGGGGGATGTGATACTGATAGATCATCATAGGTTTTTTTTAGTTCTTGCATGTATAATTTTATAGAACAATAAAAAATATATGTTACATTAAAGCAATCATTCAGAGCCAGCAGTATGTAGTGGTTTGAATCCTGGACTAGGATTCTGGAAACCAGGGTTCGATTTCCAGCAATGTCATGAAGCCTCAGGGAAAGGCAATGGCAAACCTCCTCTGTACAAATCTTTCCAACCCTGTGACAGATTCATAGAATCATAGAATCATAGAGTTGGAAGAGACCACATGGGCCATCCAGTCCAACTCCCTGGAATACAGGAACTCTCAATCAAGGCCTACCTGACAGATGGCCATCCAGCCTCTGTTTAAAGACCTCCAAGGAGGGAGACTCCACCACTCTCTGAGGAAGTGTGTTCCACTGTCAAACAGCCCTTACTATCATAAACTTCCTCCCAATGTTGATGTGGACTCTCTTTTCCTGTAGCTCGCATCTACTGTTCCGGGTCCTGTTCTCTAGAGCAACAGAAAACAAGTTTGCTCCCTCCTCAATATGACATCCCTTCAAATATTTAAACAGGGCTATCATGTCACCTCTTAACCTTCTTTTCTCCAAGTGAAACATCCCGAGCTCCCTAAGTCGTTCCTCATATAGCATGGTTTCAAGACCCTTCACCATTTTAGTCGCCCTCTTTTGGACATGCTCCAGTTTCTCAACATCCTTTTTGAATTGTGGTGCCAAGAACTGGACACATTATTCCAGGTGGAACCTGATCAAAGGAGAATAGAGTGACACAATTACTTCCATTGGTCTAGATACTATACTTCTTTTGATGCAGCTGAAAATTGCATTGGCTTTTTTAGCTGTTCCATAGCACTTCTGACTCACCTTAGGGTCGCCATAAGTTGAAAATAACTTGAAGGCACAAAACTAAAGGAATCATAGTAATTGCTGTTATCCAAATGAAACTGCTGATAATCTAAGTACTGTACCATGAAAGCAGTGACAAAATTATTTCGCATACTTCCAACAGATAATTCCTGAAGGTGTCCAACTACATCAGAATGCTGGTGGCCCAATTTTGCAGGGAACCATCTAATTATAAGATTGTATGTACAGCACTGTGTAAATTTACAGCATTATATAAATAAAGGTTCATCATCATCATCGTCATCATCATTTTGGAGTGAAGGGATTCAGACGCTGCTTCTAGCCTAGATTTAGGAAGGGCCTGAGATGTTCATCGCCACCCCCATTCTAGGGTCCCGGGTTCTACAATTAGGGAGTCTATGTCCACAGATCACAAGGCGCAGCAGCAAGAGATTAGGGAGGAACAACTGTGTTCTGAACAGACAGCCTTCCAGACTAGCCTTCTATTTCAGTGGAAGTGGTGGAAAGAGAATAGGAAAATAAAGTCATTTAATTTGATTGCATCAATGAAAGTAGACTGTTTTGAATTTCTGAAGATTTGCTGAGAGAAGAAATGTATCTCGCCTCTAGAACTTGGAGAATTGCAAGGCTTACCCAGGTTTCAGAGAAATAAAGCAAACACAGAACAATGTACACATTTTAAAATGTGGCAAGTAAAAATGCACAATTACACACATGTGAATCACAACATGCAAACACTCTTTAGTCAACAGGCAAAAAGCACACATTAAAATAATGTGGAAATAAATGCAGATTAAGGGAAATGCTTTAGAAAAGCCCATGCAGACTCACCCACCCCAACAAACCACAACCAGCTACAACTCAGTACAAAACGTGAGCAAGAACAAACTGCAGGAGAAAATGGAAAAGAAAAAAAAACCTCCCTTAGTGAAAGATACTGACCCATCAGCAGTGATTTTTTTTTTGGGGGGGGGGGAATCCAGCTGCCAATTCTATGACTCTTTCCACTTTCAGTTGGAAGGGATGTCATCTTGTTCATCAATGTAGACAATAAAATATCTTGGACCATCCTTGGTCAGATCTATAAGCACTGCCCTGAGGCCACCTTCAAAAGTCTGTACAAAATCTTTAAGATTCCTCTATTCAACTTCTCGCATTGAGTGCAGCATTGTCTGCACTCTCAGTGAGATACATAAAACTCAAAGACAGCAATATTGTTCCATGCTAATGATATTGTGTTTCCAAAAACAAACAGCAATTATTCACATTCTTGTTAAAATATGGAGAGTGTGAAGAAGAAAATATTCAAATAGCTTCCAAAAATGAAAATGCTTTATAATCTTCTCAGTGCATGGTGTGCATCAAAATACATAATTCAGATGCCCCCCTCATTTAGCTCAGAACTCACATCGATACTCTATTCTTTCTTTTTGAGTAAATCATACAAATCTGCATACTAGTGTTATCACTAGTTTGCATAACCTACAGATACGCTTTACTCATAGGCTAAAAACAGAAGAGGTATGAGAATAATCAGAAATCAGTAAACATATCTTTAGACTACAACTGCCATAATCTCTGAGCCAGTAAAACTAGTGAGATATTCTTTGGGTTGTAGTAGTCCCAAATTTGAAGGAATATATTACCATTAAATGTCCAAAAAGCTTCCCCACAACTATTTATCTGCTATATCAACACATCAGAAATTAATCAGAATACTCAAGCATTTGATGGTTACTGCAATTTCTAAGATGAAGCTGACCAGGGGAAAGATGGATTAGTAATATATTTTTTTAAATATTTTTTTAAAAAAGAAAAGTTGTGTTATTTTAACATTTTCTTTAAAAATGAAAAATCTTACCAAATTTTCACTTTAGCCATGAGAAACTATGTGCATATAAGTGCATTTAGGATGTATGTGTAATATTGTAATTTAAAGGTATAATTGTAATTTTGTTTAGGGAGCTTTGTATGTTTAGCCTGGTGCAGAGAAAGTTAAGTGGTTACATGACAGCCATTTTAAATATTTGAAAGGATGTCATATGAAAGGAGGACCACACTTGTTTTCTGCTGCTCCAGAGACTAGGACATGGAGCAATGGATGCAAACTACAGGAAAAGAGATTCCACCTAAACTTTAGGAAGAATTTTTTGGCAGTGAGTACTATTCAACAGTGGAATAGGCTGCCTCAGAGACTGGTGGAGTCTCCTTCTTTGGAGGTTTTTAAAAAGAGGCTGGATGGCTATCTGCTGGGAGTGCTTTGGTTGTGCATTCCTGCATGGCAGAATGGGTTGGACTGGATGGCCCTTGTGGTCTTTCCCAACTCTAGGATTCTATGATACTATTATTCTATATGCTAGGAACTACTTATTTGAGGCTTTAACACCAGGTAAAGTGACCTACTTCTCCTTGAATTGATAGATTTCACCTGTTTCATCATCTAAAATTATTTCCATGGACTTTCCCAATAGAATAAATGCATTCTTCCATCATAGTGGCCTGTAGCTTCAAACTGAATAGATGCAAAAACAGTTCTCAGAGGGGGACTGCTTTGTAACTTCAAACAGAGAAGCCCAACTGCCTCTGTTTTACTGCCTTTGTTCTCATTCAGCTTACAGCCATAGATTGTCTACACACACTGTCTGTAACATCTGTTGACAGCAGGACTACAGCATCATAACTTTATTTCCTCTGTATGCTAATTTACCATCTCTGCCTGATGAAGAGGCCTGTGAAGCTTCAAAATATGGTGTGGTATATTTTAAGCCTTTAAACCAATAATGGAATTACCACAGGGTATATTTAGAATCTAGGGTTGTTTTTTTCTTTTAAGTCCAACATGGCATCCTAAAATATGTGAATTGTGACATTTAACAGCAACTGCTAGTTTGCAGGATTCTAAATTCCATTTCCCATGAAAGCAGTTGTGTGGCAACTAGAATAGGGATAGGATGAGAACTTTGCTGCCTAAAGTAAAGTACAAGATGCTACCACATCCCATACCATGTACAAAATCCAAGTGGGCTAGCAAAGGAATTTTTCTCCCATGCTGCAGATAAGACAACATTCTTTGGTAAACCTAGAAGCAGCAACCTAGCTCCAGGAATGCAAGGCAGGGCTACATTACACACCGTTCTCTCCTCTAATTTCTTGCTACCCCTTTCCAGCATCTGTCACCCAAGGATGCTGCTTGACTGTACATAATGACAGGTCTGGCTCTGAATGGAAATGCAAACTGAGGTATTTACTTCATTCACTATTGCCAGATTCTTTTCTTTCTCTTTTCCCCCCAGTTCCTAAAAACAGGGTACAACTGTATAAAATACAATGGCTTGGAAAAGTTAACTTTCTGAATATCATAAAACCAAAGTTTCCTATCCTCTTCCATTCCTATTTCTGGAAATGGACATTAATTCTTCTAGTCCAGCAGCACTGCCCAATTTAGGTTTCTCAATAGACTCCCCACCCATAAGGAAGGTTAATCTGAAGGTGCAAATGGGATCAGGGGACAGGAAACCTGGAGTAGTATGAACTTCCTTATCTTGAAATACTAACCAATGTAAGAAAAACAGCCAATATTTTCTTGGCCTTTGACTTTCCTGGATTATTAATTCTGCCAAGGTGAAACAGATGTCATAGTTAAGTGAGATGCTGAATGTCTTTTTATACAAAGGAGTTGTGCCCTACAGTTTAAAGAAGGCAATAATGAGGCCATTATTAAACAAGTCTGTTTTTGGTTCAAGGGGCTTGTTTCAATTTTGGCCAGATCTCAATCTACCTTTCTTGGCTAAAGGTGATTGGGAAGTTAGTAGTGCAACCCCAGGCAGTCTGGGCTGATATGAATTATCTGGACCCATTGCAGGTGGGATTTTAGGTGACATCTGGGACTGAAATTGTTTTGGTCACCTTGGTAAATGATTTATTGTAGAGACTGGAGGGAGGGAGCATAGAGCCTCTCAGCAGCTTTCACTATCACTGACCATAACATGGCATTTTTACGGACCACTTGGCTGAATCATACACTGGGGATACTGGGGCTGATTCTTAACTGCAAAAATAATGAAGTTTGATCCCACTTTAACTGCCATGGCTCAGTGCTATGGAATCCTGGGGTCTGTAGTTTGTTGTGGCATCAGAGCTCTCTGACAGAAAAAGCTAAATATCCCACAAAACTAGCACTTTCTAGAAAGGTAGAAAGTTCTGAAACCCAACAAGATGGTAGAGAATAGACGACAACTCTGCTAGTGTTAGAAATCAATTTCATCTCTAATGTGGTGACATATGCAGGACGTATTCATCACTAGATCTCAATGTACAGGGGTATATGGAGAGGGAAGGGGAAAGTCCCTCAACAAATGCATAACCAGGCTACAAAAAGCTTCAAAGATTAAAAAGAGAATCTCCAATATTAAATCTTCAAAACAAGCTGGAAACTTAAATGAGGTGGTATGAACAGAACTACAGAATAAATTCAATCATGTCAGGGCTCCCTAACCTGACCAAATAATTGTGTCTAATTTCCACAAGACCCTCTCACTCCCATGTGCTTTCCTTTGATTGTAAACATGGGGAGGTGGTTCTGTAAGAACTTCATATGTACCCTTCATTAAAATTATTCTGAAAATACTTGGGGAAAGGATGGTCAACCATTCCTTTATAATTTGCCTTAACATTTAATACCATTTTAGAATAGATTATTTGAGCCAATGGAGCATTTCAAAAATCTCTAGCTTGCAGCATTAGCTAGTAAATGAATCTTTGATAATACTATTAAAGATATTTTGATAAAACCTTTGATTGCTCTCAAATTACTGGCTGATTATATTGTTCAGTATGGCAACAGGCTAACCACACCTCTTAGACTGCCAGCTTGTATTCATTAATAGAACATCAGAAAATAGGATATATACCCCAGATACACCAGCACCAACTTTTAAGGATAAGTGTGCCAATTTCTACTGCCATTACCAAAACACTTTCTTAACTCGCAGAGGATTTCAGCTAAACTCATGGAAGCTTGTGAACTATTCAAACACTGAGCCCAATAGAGGAAAAAATCAAAATGGTAACTTAATATAAGAGGAAAAATCAATCTAATGGTCTGTTTATTATTTATTAATGCCCTCAGATTATGTAACCTGAGCATCAGATCTGAATATTTATAGTTCACAGACTCCAATTAAATCAGTCCTTCATTTATTAGGCAGCAAAGTTAGTTCTTTAAATGTGCTGTCCAGATGTTAATGTAAGGGTCCCACAGAAAATCTGATAAATAAAGATTAGAATTTGCTAGAACATTGGTTGGAAAAATATAGCTCATTTGGTACAATGTGGTTAACCAAAAGATAAGTATTCTGGAAAGTAGTATGCATGTATTTCATTTGTTACAGTTATATCTCACCTCCAATAAGCTCAAAGTGGCTATGGCTATTTCTTTACAATTTTTTTTTCATGTTTCCATTTGTAGGGGAGTAACTTCAGTTTTATTCACCTCTTCTTCCTAGGAGTCTGAGGAGGTATTTTACAACAACTATGTGAGGTACATTGCGTCAAGAGACCGTACAACTGTACAGTCAAGGGGAAAACCTGTCTACATGTGGTGCCTTATACAGAAATCTGATGGATGTGGGCAGAGTATCAAGTGTAAAACAAATCTTCTGAAGCTGTACAAAACAGATGATTTCCCTTTTTCAAGTTTCTTGCTCTTAAATTTTTGCCTTGGAGATTCTGAGGAGGTGGAATCCTGAGACCTACCAACCATATCTAACATTAGCTCATTACTTCTTTTAATTTACTTCCATGACACTCTCAATACCAAACTTTTTTTCTGGAGCTACTCCTGCAAATAACCAATGTTTGCATTTGGCCAGCTTCCAACCAGTAGAAACACCATGCTGTAAATAATCATTACATTACTAATCTAATACATTTTTGAGCTTCCAAGACACAGAAAACAACTACAGTATATCCAAATTCAATATGTCCTTGCTTCTTACAATTAGAGCACTCCACAAACTTACCATGGGATGAGTTAGCTGTCCAGGGTAGTGCAGAGTAGTTGGGCACCAGATAATAGTACTGAGTTTCTTTCTTCTTCCCTAAAGCCTGTATGATCTGTACAGGTTTTAGGAAGAAGGAGGAAGCCACAACCAATTGATCTGAAACTACTGACTGGTGAGTGGGGACTGAAGTGGTCCAGATTCAGGCTTCACTCCAGTTGGATAACAGACCACAAAATCTGCTTTCCTAATGCTCCATCCTCATCTGTGTTCAGAATGTCATCCCTCCCTCTAATATATTTTACTTATCTATTTTGTATTATATATATAGTGCTGATTGTATACTCCTTTTTGTCACAACCTTTGGGTGGTTTGACATGGAATCCAGATCCCCGTGGGAGGTATTTGGATTTATGTGCCAAACACTCTCATAGGATTTTGGGATTTTGGGAGTGTGTTAGATAAGGTTAGACCCATGTTAGGAGGCATTTGCCTTTGCCACACCATCTGTCACCCTAGTGGTCACCTGACAAGCAGGCTGAGGTTTTGTGTTTCATCAGTGAACAAGCAGATTGGTCAATGTCCAAATTCAGACCCATGGGTGTGCCAAGCCTGTGGGTAGCTGTAGCTGATAAAGCTGAGGCCTTTGTTCCAAATGAAATGCATCTCTGTGTTTTGTGTGTAGCGGAACTAGCCCTTGAACATCCAATTATCCTAATGCTCCTGAATCAAGTACATGATTCTCATGATCTGCATTCTCTCAGCATGGCATCAATATAATTTCGTCTCAGATCTGAGATCCTGGTTCTTCTATAGCTCCAAAGGAACAAGATGATATACAAACATTTGGAGGCACAAGCAATCCTTTTATGACATAATGTCTATGTAGATGAGTATCTCATGCACTTTTTAAAGAATCAATCAAAATTTTGAAGCATTTCAAAATGGACTGGCATAGAAAATTTCAGTTCAGACTAAGGGCAACCCCCAACACCCACCCTGCCAAAATACACACACAAAGTGAATATTGATGTGTGATGTTTGTCTCAATTACATCAGGCAATTCAATATTTTCATCTCCACTTGGAAGAAAGTCGCATTTATTTAAGTGGATGTAATTGGCTTACCCAGCTGACTACTATATCCTGAGTCCATAGAACTTTAGGATATTAAAAAAAATAATTGTAAAGGCACCTTTCAAATACATTTGCAAATGGGTACATCAAGTTTTCCAAAGCAGTATCAGTTTTTTTCTGTGCAGATGCCTTTCACACCATTCCCTTCTAATGGTTTTTTTTTTTCCATTCCTTCTCACTTTCTTTCTGCAAGCCCCCTTCCCCAGGCCTCCACAGGGAATGGATGAGAAAAGTTATTTAGTTTTCATGTCTACTACTATTGTTGTTGAGAGATGTCTGTCACGATATTTACAAGCATATTAAGGATGTCATATGTGTGTGGAAAGAACATATTTACTGCAAAAGCTTTCAGTTTGGGAACAATGGATCCAGTCTAAATGCTCACAAAAGCAATAGGAAATCAATAGTACACGTATCACATTTATTGCTAGTATAATGGCATGCCCTTATTACTATACCCTTAAGTTATCCTCCCACTGTTACTCAATTAATGGCCAAAATGTGGATATTAGGAGATTGACACACTTCAGTCTCTCCACAGGTTCATTTTCTAATGAAAAGAAGCCCCTGGAGACTTCTGTCGGGAATGGAGGAAAAGCTTAACTGCTCCCATACATAAAAAGTCTTTCCTCTCTTCTCTCTTCACACACACACACACACACACACACAAACACCATGTGCAAAGAAGCATATGAGTATATTAGCCATTGTACTGCATTACTGATAACACACAAATGTTAGCTGATATTAAAAAAACAGTTTTGGATAAAGATTCATTCTGAAATAAAAAAAAAAGATGTTAAATATAGAATTTGATATGAATCCAGAACTGTACTTGCTAAATGTAACCTCAGTATTAGGTCTGGAAGGAGAAAGAAAATATTGGAGAATAGGATTGTATTTAATAACTGCAGCTAGAATGTTAGTAGCAAAAAAATGGAAATCCACATGTGTACCATCTATAGATGATTGGAAATACAAAATATTTGATATGAAAGAACTTGACAGATTAACAGCAATCTTAAATAGAAAAGATATGGATAAATGGGGCAAAGAATGGTCAGCAGTGACAAAGATTCTCATAAAGCCGACAAAATATCCAAAATAATCTTTATGAGAAAAAGCGGCTAAGATGTATATAGAAATAATCATTTGTTTTTATTTTTCTTTATTGAGAAAGTTAAAGGTTAAATAGTTTTGTATAAAACTTAGAGTTAATGTGTTTATAGTTGATCTTGTTTAATTCAATGCTCTTACAGGCTTATAGATTTATTATTATATACTACAAGTATTGATGTACTGCTTAACTTTGTTGTAATACTGAATTTGTTAATAAAAATGAAAAAAATAGAAAACAAATAAGAAGATATTAAGAAAGCAACTAATCATTCCATGGTTTTGTTGATGTAGCATTTATACACCAGTTTAAAATCCACATACTCTTTGCAAGGAGAAAGAGTTACTGTTGCAGCCACAAAATTGATCAAAATAACAACTTAAGCTGCTGGGGAATGGTTTAAGAATCAAGCAAGAAGACACTGGACAGAAGATGCTTCAGCCTCACAACAAATACAGCCAAGACCACAGGCAATATGTATAGAGAGTGAGGATCAATAATCTTTTGTATACTGTTTTCTAACCTTAATTAAAGGCCATGTCAACCAAAGTTTAAAAGCATAATAACATTTCACATCTGTAGCTATTTATTATTTTCATGAGATTTAATGGTATATAGAGAAAGGAAAAGTTCTCTGAAAAGAACCATTTACAGAACCATATGAAAAGCTAACCAACTATCAGCATAAATCTATACATGTTTATTCAAAAATAAGCTTCATTCATTCATTCTAATTAGGTATGGAAATAATAATACCATTATTCTTCTCCTGGCCCCCAAAAATGGGGTTTCTGGTAACTGGAAACCTTGTCAAGAAGAGAATCTGTAAGACTTTTGCAGTTTTTGCCTCATATTTGCACATCCCAGCTTTTTCAGGGCATTTTTCTGCACATAAATACACATGGATTCTTATATAAAAACTAATTTTTAGCACATGAAATACTGTTTTCTGAGAGCCATGTGTGGTTTTGTGCAAGATTAATTGATTTTTTTGTCCAATTAACCTTCCCAAACCACAGCAGTCCCACACTATATATATATACATATATAGCCACATACAAATAATCTAGCATCTTTTTTAAAAAAAAAACTCCATGTGGTTCTTTTTTTATGCAAAATGTTTGGAGTTTTGTACAAACTCACCAACAGCAATCTTGTGCACACACAAACACACACGCACAAAATAGTTACATGTGGCTTTTTGGTACAAGATTCTGAGGGGGGGGGAGTATTTTGTTTTTGCTGGTGTTTGTTTGTTTGTTTGTTTGTTTGTTGCAGAAGCAGTCAATATTCCAATGTAACTTCCCCCCCGCCACCATATATATTTCTTCATAGAATAATTTCCCAAATGGGATGCGCACATCCTAGACAGGAACTGTACATAAATTTTCATTTTCTCTGCAAAACAAATAAACAAAAGCTATGAAAATTATTCATCATCACTTTGAGGATAAAATAGTTACACACCTGAGAGTAATTTACAGTTTCTCACGATGACTGTACAAAACAGCCATGGACATCCTGGATAAGGGGGGATACCCAAAAGAAGAATGGTTCTGGCCTTAAAAGATCAGTATAAAGGACATTTAGCATACTCCAATTTTGTCACAAGCTTTGTTTGCCAGTGTGTTTTGTCTGCAGTATTGGGAGCAGTGCTGCCAAACAGAAAACCAATGGATTTTCCAAATAACATACTGAGAGCTTCTTTAGTCCTTCTAACCAAAAGAAAAATATGACACTCTCTATTGGTTTTTAAAAGCCTGACATAATTCAGAAGGATGCTGCCTCTCTCCAACTTGTAAAGAATATAAAAACCATGGTATCATCTCAGTTGTCTGGAAGAAGCAGAGGTTTCTGATTGTATATGTTCTGTCAAAACAGATGTGGAAGTAGCGGAGATGAAAAAGAAAATAAAGAAACTATCAGGACTATTGGTTTCTGCCCTACATTCAGAAGCCAAAAAGGAAAAAGGAGTACATATAGTTTTTGTACCCTAGTTCTGTACAGTCACAAAAAGCATATACTGCCATCTATGTGGACATTTCACAATCTAGGAGGTAAATCCCCAGACTTTGGCTGCAGGTACACAACTTGTCTCATTGCATGTTGCTGCGTCCTCCACCAAATTGCTTGCAAATGTCCTGCAAACTGGTGGGAAATTCTTTCCAAAGTTTTCTCCCTACTTCTGAGAAAACGAATATTTATGTGCAAAATGTGTTCAGATATTATGCTGCAGAGAAGCACATGAGGATGTGTGGGAATCATGTTTTGTTTTGTTTTTCTGGTGCAAAAATCAGTGACCTTGCACAAAAAATGAAGTTAAATTTGGTAAAAGACAGCAAGGTTCCAGCACACAACTCCCTTCCAGCAATGTTGCACAAAAGTAAGCCATAAAGGGGTGGGGGGGGGCGCTAAATGCAAAATTACACTTCCTCCAAGTCCAACACTCAGGTCTTTGATATACTACATCAGAGGCTGGTAATTGTGGTCTTCTAGTTGTTGTTGTTATGCTTTATAAAGCAAGAGTAAGAAACCTTCCTGCATAAAGGATGACATGAAGCCACATGCCAGTAAGCATGGTTAGTGCTGATGGTTGCAGCAATGGCTAGTGCCCCTTTCTGCTCCTGTCATTCACAGACATATGCACTTACTATGTACACACAGCCTTTACCACATTTGCTTTCTCTCATTCTCTGTCATGTGTGCCTGCATGCATTCAAACACCTGTGAGGTGGACTTGTGTGTTTGGAAGAGAAAGTTGATTCTGCCTTCAAGCTTTCCTCCACATATAAACCAGACTCCTGCAGACTCATCCAAACAACTCTTTTTGAAGATTGGAGGAACATGCAAGGAAAGCAATGAGGAAGTGGTGTTGACCATGTAATATTCCAGTATTTTTGCCTGAAAGCTCCCATTACTCTTGCTTTATAAAGCATAAGAGCACAGGTTCATGGATGGAGAACCTGCAATCTATATTTTAAAAAAGATGGGGAAGACAGACTTAGGAAGATGCATAGGAGAATTAGGGAATTAGACAGGGACAATTGAAGTATGTTTTCTTCATTTATACACACTCAGGGTTCAGTACACCAGGACCAAGAGCCAATGTCATTAATGAGAAGTATGTGGCCCTCCAGATATGGTTGGATGCACCTTCCGTTATCCCTACTTAGCACAGGCAATGGTGAGGGATGGTGGAGGCTATAGTCCAAAACCTGTAGCAGTTGGGATGAGGAAGATTCTGTGAAAAACTGTCTCTTGAAGAAAAAAATATTGGAAACAAGAGAGAGAGAGAGAGAGAGAGAGAGAGAGACTACCTAATAACAAGGAAGGGGAAGAGTGAGCACAGAAAAAGACCAAATGAAAGAGGAAGACCATCAAGAAAGAAAAAACAGGGAAGGGGAAGACAGAAAAGAACAGAAGGGAAGAGGAAGAGTACTGAGGGAAAATTAAGGCCTCTGATATTCTACATTGGCCTTGTTCCCACTACATTTAAATTGGGATCAGGATATGGATTAAACGGGCATGGTGCCCACCGAATATAATTTCAGAAATCAATTCAGAAATGGGGGCCGTGCTCTTTGCCCATTTTTGTCCATTTAACCCACATCAAAAAGATGCTGGTAGAATGGGGTATTTTGTGTTGAATTGATTTATTTAGAAATAAATAAGTGGGAACCATCAGATTCAAATCGGATTCAAATCTGCCTTGGTTCCCACTGCCAGTCCAGCCCACCACAGATGGGCTGGGCCAACAAGCTGTCCCCTGCCACTTGCCATTAGTCACTTGTGTGACTAATGTCTCCTAAACTGGCATACACACTCAGCCCACCTTAAGAGCCATCGGCCATATTGGACATAGATGGTCCATTGAACTTCTAGTCAGAGTACAAGAAGGACATTTCCACCTGCCAGCAAGTGAAGGTGAAACAAGAACTTACAACAGGAGTCCTACTTCTGTTTGCCACAGCCTCACTTGCTGGTGGGTGGGTGAGAAAACATCATCTTCCTTGTACCACAGTCAGAAACTGAATGGACCACCTGATCCAGTTACTGTCTTTAAAGTGTTTTGGAGGTGGCAGTTCTGTAGTTTTACAGTAGAACTAGGTGGTCTGTAACTAGAGCAGTTACAGATTTGTGGCTCCAAGTTTTACAAAGCCATAACTGCAATACTGAATGCCAGCTGGCATTTCTAATTTTTAAGCTGTTGAGTGCTTCTGATACTCAATTTAAACTTTTTCTACTTTTATTCAGGAGGAGGGAGTTACTCCTTTCATTTCTAGGTTACCTACCACCAATAAATCTGCTTTCAGCTTCAGAGGGAGCTAAGTACCTTTAGTTTTTTTCCTATGACAAAGAGCAAAGAGTGTGTGTGTTCAGTTTTGATTAGGCAGGATGGGAAGGTTAAGCCCCTCCATAGCTGAATATGGCTGCTTTAAATAAATGTTAAACTTGCTAAGATACAGTCATTGACCTCCTGCATAATAATTTGACATATTGATTGGCTTTGGAGGTCAGTATGCATTCAGTGTCACCAAGCAACCATCAAAAGATGGTTTTTTCGTAAATGGACTCAGAACTGCACCACAGGGCCTTTTAAATACCCACACAGAAGACACTAATGTAGCAACAACAGACCAAACAAAGTATTGTTGACTATGTTACTGAGCTGACTATGTATTTCCTCCCCCCCCCCAGCTTTTTTCTTAACCTGACAGAAAACTTTCAGATGTCATGAACTTCCCATTTTCTTCATTAATGTATTGCCATAAAAGACAAATGGCTTGCCCAAACTAATGTCCAGTCTGGGACAAAAAGCAACCAACAGATGCTTCAGAGCGTAAGAAGCAAAGTGAACATATCTGTAATGTGTCTAGCAGCTTAATTGCTTCCTGAACACAAACAATATACACTTAACTTTTAACACCAACAAAACAAGACTAGTAATCTTTTGTAGATTTTGATAACTGATATTGCATTCATTTAGTTCTTGTGCTCTCTCTCTCTCTCTCTCTATATATATATATATATATTTAAAACTAAATGTGCAGTGACTGCATTATCTGAATGCTGAGACAACAATACTTGGCAATATGGGGAAAATGACACATTATGGGTGTTCATCACTTCATTTATTTCGATTGCCCTCTTTCTTTACCCCTTTTTGAATGTTTTAAATAAGAATGTTTTAAATAAGAATAAAGGTTTATACAGTCCTATAAGATAAGATAAATGATTCTGGGAGAAAATAAAGTCTGAATTCTCCCTAGAAACTAAAATGACCAAACAGAGGCTATCATACTTTGAGCATATGAGACAACATGATTCATAGGAAAAGACAATAATACTTTGTAAAATGGGTGGCAGTGGGAAAGAGGAAGACTGGATTGATTTAGTCAACAAAACCACAGTCCTGGATTTGCAAGACATTTGCCAGGCAAAAAAAACAGGGGGTCCGGAGAGCCACTCATTCATAAGGTTGAAACAGGCTTGAAGATAAACAACAACAACATAGAATAAAAACAAATAAAAACAAGATCAACCAATTACTTGACTGGGAGTAAGCCCTACTGAAAACAACAGGGATTACTTTTTGAGTTAATTACAATTTAACCTTTCAACAATCCCACATCATTCATTCTATCAAACAGCTGCTAAATCAAAACAAAAACTTAATTTTGAAATTTATAAGCTTACTGTTGATTCACATGTAAAAAAAAGTTTGTTTCATTTAAGAGACCTTTGTTGGGGGGAAAAATATCCCCATCTCCAGTTTCCATGTCCTATTGAAGTATGTTTAGAAAGAGAGAGAAGAAAATACTACACAATATAATACCAATATCTGTAAAGATGTCAAACCTACATTCGACACATATACAGAGTGTTACAAGAAGAAGAAGCACTGCTGTTACTTTTAACCAGGAGAAAAGCTTCAATCTGACTTTTTTTTTTTTTTTTTTGGCACAAAATGTGCTTTGTTCTGTTCCACCTGTAGCCAAGTTAAAACTGATGGTATATTGGAAAAAAGACTGACCTGCTGCAGCAGAGCTGTTACTGAATAGGGAGCTGCCTGTTATGAATTCCTAGAAAGTACAGGAGAGTACAGAAAGTACAGAAGAGAGAGCACAGTTTGGGAGCTTGATGATGAGTGTCTACTTCAAGCCCCATCACATTGTTATAGCACTATATTACAGGGTACAGGGTACTTTAACTGTCAAGCCAAAATCCATAGAGAAGTCTGAGATCTGCAGTTTGGACAGGGGCATTTGAAATGTTCAGCTATAAAACTCTTGGACCCCACTAAACTATAATCACCAGATTTCTAAAGAATTCTGCCATGACAGTTAAAATGGAATATAGTGCTATATAACACCATAGTGTGATAGGGCCCTGAGTTGCTTCCCAAGATGAAACCTTGTTGCAAGAATAGATTTTCATTCCTGTGATTTCCTGGCTCAAAAATGGAGCCCCAGGCTGGGTTCTGAAGAGTGCTGGAAGTTATTTGGAAAGGCAGGATGCCCTTCATGGAATGCAACTTCTGGATTCTGCTACACCCCCAAATCTCACACAAACCAATTGTTGTCATGTCAGGTTCCCCATAGCCTTCTATACACAGTGGTGAAATGTAAATAGTATAACACTGATGTAAAGGCATTGACTCTGCAGATGGAGAAAGTAAGCTTTTTGGACTACAGCTCCCAAAGTCCCTAGTTATCATCACCACTACCCATGTTGCCTGGGGATTCTGGAAGTTACAGTCCCCAAAATAAGATTTCTAAGTTCTGATTCATAACTTCCAATAATCTGAACACAGTTGCCAGAGACCAAGCACCACATAAGGGCTGAATAACTGATGCTAAGGTACAGCAGCCCCCCTGACAGGTTCCACTGAATGGGTGGCAGGATCAATGACTATGCCAAACACAACTCCACCAATTTGGCCTACTCCGAAAGGGAGAATAGATGGCACAGGCCAGGTCCTGCTTCTGTGCCCCCAAAGACTAAAGGTCAACCAGTGGCAGTTACAAAGGAACAACTCTCCAACAACTCTCCAGATCTCAGTGTGGAAGGTTAAAGGACTAATCTGCCACACTGTTCTAAGAGTATAGCTAGGAAGGGATGGTTGCCCTTGCCTTTCTCTTTCTCTCTGTTTAATGTGGTAGGGTGAAGCAGTCAGCAGCTGTTCAATCTCTCTCTCTCTCTCTCTCTCTCTCTCTCTCTCTCTCTCTGCATAGGGCAAACTGGTCCCAGAAACAAAAGCCTCCACTCACTTGCTCACCCATTCTCCCACTGCCCACTTGCTCGCGCCCAGTTTAGCTGTCAGGCTTAATTTGATGGCCTTCACCTCTCCTCAAAACCCCAAGCAGGACAGCTGACTGTCACAGATCCATGGAACTGAAGTCCCAAACAACTGGAGGAACAAAGGTGGAGTAGCTGAGTCCAGTCACCATGGCAAAGGTACTGAAAGGGAGAGCATAGGGATGCAAGGGAGGAGAATGGGTTGCTTGTTGGGAAGATGGAGCCATCTCATCCATTCTCACTTGGCAAATGAAGAGCAAAAGATACACGTATGCCAGGGGATCTTGAAGCAGCTTTGAGACTAACTGAAGGATAGAAGTTGGTAGCATGAGCTTTCAGTTTAATCTGAAAGGTGCTGCAAGATCCCTTTGCATACTGATTTTCCAGACTAACAGGTCTTTGAAAAGGAACAAGACCAGTTACTTCTGGCTGCTTCATTCACTCACATGTTGCACTAGGGCAGGAAGGACCATCTCTTTACTTACTTATTCTCAGTTCTATGAGCTGAGGAATGGGGAACTGATGGTTGTCCCTTTCCCTCGCTAGCCCCCTCTCTAGCTTTGGCAGGCTGTACCTACTCACTGGCTCTCTTTGGGCTCCAGAGAACACTAGACCTAGCAGATGAGCAACCATCACGACTGGGCACTTATTTCTCTCTCTTTTTGTCCAGGCAGCACCCAAGAGGCAGATGGATCAGAGTGGGTGCTGCGCCCTCCCAATATTGAGTCCAAGGATTAAGGCCATTGGTTTGAGTGTTGAACTGCAATGCTGAAGACCAGGGTACGATTCCCTGCTTGTCCTGGGTGACCTTGGGCAAGTTACACTTTCTCAGCTTCAGAGGATGGCCATGGCAAACCCCCTCTGAAAACACTTGCCAAGAAAACCTAAGGTTCTCCTTTTGTTATTAACTGGCCTCGAGTCGATCTCAACCCATGGCAATGAGACATCTCCGAGACGCTCTGTCCTCCACTGCTCTGCTCAACTCCTGTAAACTCATACTCATGATCTCCTTAATAGAGTCCATCCATCTTGCATGCTGCCTTCCTCTCTTTCTACTTCCCTCTACCTTTCCTAGCATTACTGTTTTTTCCAATGATTCATGCCTTCTCATGATGTGTCCAAAGTATGACAACTTGAGTTTGGTCATCTTGGCTTCTAGGGAGATTTCTGGCTTGATCTGTTCCAGGACCCATTTGTTGGCCTTTTTGGGTGTCCATGGAATCCTTAGCACTCTTCTCCAACACCACATTTCAAATGAGTTGATTTTTCCTCCTATCCTCCTTAAATATCCAGCTTTCAGATCCATACATGGCAATAGGAATAAAATGGCTTGTACGATTCTAACTTTTGTGCTCAGTTGTAAATCCTTGCATTTTAGGAACTTCAGTTCTTTCATAGCTGTCCTTCCCATTCTTAATGTTCTTCTGAGTTCCTGGCTGCAGTCTCCATTGCTATGAACATTTGATCCTATTTCTATCCATTGATTTCTATCAATTCCTACCAATATTGATTTCTATCAGTGTTTGGTTTGCCATAGGGTAGCCATAAATCAGAAATGGCTTGAAAGGGCACTCTACAACAAAAGGTGTGTGAATCTGAGGATTAAGTCCACAGGTTTGAGTGCTGAATTGCAACTCTTGGGACCAGGGTCTGAACACCTGCTTTGGCCACAGAAACCCACTTAGGTGACCTTGACCAGGTCACACTCTCTCAGCCTCAGAGGAAGGCAAAAGCAAAGCAAGCCGTTGTTCGACAGTTGGATTGCTTTAATAATTTGAATGCCACTTTACATTAAGGGAAATTTAATTCTTGTTTCTGTGGGCGGTATAATGATTTTATTTTATATTGTTATATTGCATTTTTTATTTGTATTGTAAGCTGCCTCGATCCCAATGGAGAGGCAAGATGTAAATTGGAAAATTATTATTATTATTAGTATTCTCACAAAACCCAACTCCGGGGATGCATCTCCACAACACGAGGACCGTCTGAATGACCTTGGCATGTCCCCAAATGCTGGCCTTTAGAAGGGATGTGGGACTTCAGCTCCGAGAATACCCCCACACTATTGGGGGGAATTAGGATTTGCTATGGAGTTTATCATACGATGGAATTTGGGGGTATAATGCAATGGCAATCCAAATGCAATCATGGGGTTTCACGTTATTGCAAATGAGTGTATCTCATGCAATTTCAGGCAAAAGGGAAGTCATTCCGAACGCAATCATGGGGTTTTACATAATTGCGTATAAGAGTATCTCACGCAATTTCGGACAATGGGGGGGGGTCATTTTCGGGAACTGGGAAGTCATTCTGAACACATTCCAAACACAATCAGATTTCACGTAAATTTGCTAAACTAGTGAATTCACATAATTGCGAATTGGCTCCATTCACAATTGAGAGAAATTCCTCCATGTGATAAACTCATATATGCCTTGTTATGTTTTTCCTTGCTATTTGTTAAGTTGTGTTTGATTTCTCTTGTTCTTTTGCTTGCTGTTACCCGCTTAGATCCAATACAGGGAGAGGTGGGATACAAATAATAATAATAATAATAACTGGAGCTGGAGACCAAAAGCATTTAAAGGGGATAGTTTGGAGTCTAAAGGGTCTCACTCCTCACAGTTGCATGACTCTTCTAGGAAGGCTGTGTCTGCACTGCAGGGATGATCCGGGTTGATCCCGTTGCAACTGCCAGGGCTCCAGGCGATTGAATTCTGGACATGGTCGTTTGTTGGGGCACAAGGTGCCCCAACAAACGACCATGTCCAGAATTCCATCGCCTGGAGCCCTGGCAGTTGCAACGGGATCAACCCGGATCATCTCTGCAGTGCAGATGCAACAAAAGTCTTTTTTTCCAAATACATCCCCCAGGGATTGAAACCAAGGCAAGGGTAGTACTGACCAGCAGTGGGGACATCAGGCACCAGCTTGAGGGGTCCGATCTGTCGGATCTGGAAGGCTGTCCGGACTTCGTGGCAGCTGGGGTTCTGGAGGGCCACCACCGAGGCCAGGAGCAGCAGCAGCCCCCAAGGCCTCCAGTGGCGGCAGCAGCAGGAGCAGCAGAGGACCCCCAGGCTCCTGTCCCCAGCCATTGCCACATCCCCCTCCAGGGAGACAGCAGCGCAAGGCAAGAAGAAGAAGAAGAGGAGAAGGAGGAGGAGGAAGAAGCCTGGGAACTTGCTCCGGACGGACCTTCAGACTCTTGCTCTCCTTGCAAACGCCGGCTGAGCGTCTTTGCCTCCTGATGCGCTGCCTCCTCTTCTTCTTCTCCTTCTTGCCCAGCCCCGAAGTGCGCTGCTGGCTGCCTTCTTCAATGAACGCAGCAGCAGGAGGAGGAGGAGGAGGAGGAGGAGGAGGAGAGGGCTGGAGGGGAGGAGGGTGGAGGGGGTCCCGCTGCAGCTCAGCCTTCTTTGGAGGGGAGGACCTCCTCCTTGGCCTGCGCTGTCAGGAAAGAGTTCTCTCTCTCTCTCTCTCTCTCTCTCTATATATATATATATATAGACTCACTTTTAATGTATATAGATATATATAGATATAGATATAGATTCATTTTTAATGTATATATAGACTCAATTTGGGGAATGATAGATAGATAGATGATAGATAGATAGACTCACTTTTGGAGGCAACATGATGATGATGATGATATATGTATATATTTTAATGTATATGGGGCTTTCTAGATTGGCAAAAAGAAGTGTCTTCATGGCTGCATGAAAGTCTAGCCTTTAGATGACAGAAAGGGAAAGTGTGCCATGAAAACGCTTTTTTTGCGTTTTAGGGGAGAAGAAGCGCCTTTTAAAAGGTGCTGGTTTTCCCAGCTTCTTTTTTAAAAACTGCGGAACAGCGCAACTCCATCTAAAGGCTGCGGTGCAGCTGCTAAGCATTAAGGAAAAGGCAAATTCATGTCACACTTTCCTGCCAATCTAGAAAGCCCCCTAAAAAAGTGTTTTCATGGCACACTTTCCCTTTTTCTCATCTAAAGGCTAGAGTTTCATGCAGCCATGAACACACTTCTTTTTGCCAATCTAGAAAGCCCTATAGACTCACTTTGGGGAGTAATATTTTTAGAGAGAGAGAGAGAGACTAGCTTTTGGGAGCAATATGATAATGATGGTGATTATATATAAAGACTCACTCTTAATGTATATATATAGACTCACTTTGAGGAGTAATATTTTTACATAGAGAGAGAGAGAGATACTCACTTTTGGGAGCAAGAATTTTATATGGAGAGAGAGAGAGAGAGAGAGATACTCACTTTTAATGTATAGATAGCCTCACTTTGAGGAGCAATATATATATATATATATATATATATATATTACTCCCCAAAGTTAGTCTATCTATACATTAAATGGATATAATATTGCTCCCCAAATGGAATCTATTTATACATTAAAAGTGAATATATACATATACATACATATATAGACTCACTTTTAATGTATATTTGGGGAGTAATATTTTATATGTATGATAGACTCACTTTTGGGAGCAATATTAGAGAAAGAGAGAGAGAGTCACTTTTAATATTTAAACTCACTATAATATTGCTCCCCAAAGTGAGGCTATCTATACATTAAACGTGAACATAGATAGATAGATAGATAGATAGATAATATTGGTCCCAAAAGTGAGGAGAGAGAGAGAGAATATGTGTGTATATTAATTACTTTCAAAAATTAATGTGTATATATATATATATATATAGAAGTATTTGTGTGTGTATGATATATCATTCCCAAAAGTGAATGTGTGTGTGTGTATATATGATGTGTGTGTGTATACACTGAGTCTATATAGTGAGTCTATCTATCTATCTATCTATCTATAACGAAGTGTATGTGTGTATTATTATTCCCAAACGTGAATCCATACAGAGAGAGAAAGTACACACACACACACAGAAGTGTGTGTGTGTATTATTATTCTCCAAAGTGAGTCCATATATGTATCCAATAATATATATATATATATATATATCTGTCTGTCTATATTATATTGTATTACTCCCAAAAGTGAGTCCCCACACAGAGACACGTGGTGAATACCCATAGCTAGGTAAATGTATACAATGCAAGGCTGCCAAGGCCATCTCCTTCCAAGCCCTGCTGAGGCATTGCTGGGAGGCAGAAATCCTGGGAGCGGGGCATTCAGAGGAGAGCAGGAGAGGGATGGATGGATGGCCTCCTTACCTCATGTTCCTGGGGATGTTCCCTGTGGAGTTTGGGGCCTGTCCTGTTCTTCTGGCAGAAAGACCGAGGGGGAGAGAACAGTTGTGGTGGAACGCAATGGATGCACTTTAAAAGTTTAAAAGTTGAGCCTTTGATTGCCCATAAATCCAACTTTATAAAACACACACACCCATCCTGCATCCAAACAAGATGCTGGACTTTGTAAACCTCAACTCACAGGACGATGGGATCTGTCAGCCCTTAAAAACCTCATGGATCACCGAACAACTCCCTGCTCAGTGCAGGATCTCCAGCTAGAGCAACCCAGCAGGTGGTAGCTGTCCAGTCTCTTTTTGAAGAAGTCCAGCGAAAGAGACCCCACCACCCCTCTGGACAATTGCTTCCATTGCCAAACCACTCTTGCTGTCAAGAAGTTCCTTCTAATGTTCACTCAAAATCTGCTGTCCTGTAACTTCAAACCTTAGACATTCCCTCTGGGACAGCAGGAAACAGGCCTGTCCCCTCCTCTCTAGTACAGCCCTTGAGGTATTTAAAAATCCATTCATACCACCCGCTCAGTCTTCACCTAGCTAAACATCTTTCAGATTTAATCCAAATTATTCAAATGTATACATTTGAATTCAAGAGTAAGAATTGTATAGCTGAGGGCTACATTCAACCTGCCTAGGTTTTCAGTGTAACTGCTTAGACTGTCCAGATCTTCTGAGCCACTCACAACATTGGTTTCTTTTTGATCAGCTTCAAAATGAAAATCCATGCACCAGAACCCTCTCAGTCTCAGAGGAAGGCTATGTTTATTTTCTTTTATGAGCTGCCCTGGGGCTTTTTTGGCCAAAAGATGGTGCAGAAAGAAAATGCAGATATTAGAGCACAACTCATTGAGTTTAGACAACAAATGGTTTGACCAGTATCAGCTCTTTCCTGCAACCTTCTAGTAATTGAAGGTCCTTATAAGTGATGGGAGAAATGACCAATATAGCCCAAGGACCATTTTTGTGTCCCAGCCCAAGGACCATCTTTGTGTCCCTCATCCAGAACAAACACCCAGGATCAACCTTTTTTCTTCTTCCCACAAAATCAAGAAGCCAGTGGAACTTTGAAAGCTTGCTTCATATATTTTGTGCATTTTGGTTTTCCAATAAAGGTATCACTGTTTTGTGGATTTTGGATGTTATTGTACTTTGCTATATGGCCAACATGGCTACCTCTGAATATATTTCTTGAAATCAGTCATAATGCTAAAGAGCTGGCAAATTTCTCATCGCCCAGTTTCATTCTCCTTAAACTGCCCATTGTTATGTATTGGGAAGATAATGACAGATTTTAGGTTATTTCAAACTAATGAACCTAAAATGTGAAAGCGCACATTAATGCCCTAAAGCGAATGGCAATAGGGGGGATGTCAAAACAGAGCTGGAATGACAAATCTGTCCACAGTCCTATTACACATTCTGACAGATGATGTGGTAGAGCAGTTGGAATAGCTGACCTGTAGTAGCAACAGTAAGCTCTCCCTTGCAGCAAGATAAGATATAGGAGGCATCTCCTGAACTTGAGAAGGGGAGTGGCATAACAGAAATAATTTGCTATGACACCATTACTGTCTCAAGTTCTTTGGGGTATAAATCTAGTTATAGGTTAAGCAGAATGACTGGGAACCTGAATTGAGACATGTAGCTTTAAGTTCACTGTGGGATATTGGCTTGGTGTTTTGGTGCACAAAATCCAGTAGGCATCTCAATACCCAGCAATCAGTATATGGGACAAGATCTTATATACTTTCTCCACTGTGTAAAATACATGTCAGTGTAGTTACACAGAGCCACACAGTTGCACAACCAGTTTGCAAGAAGTACCAAGAACTTGCGCTCACCCATTTACACAATAGTCACATCAACCTATGCCACCAGCTGACCTGGATGGGAAAGGGGTCACTGTGTGTGCTTGCAAAATGATTGGCTGAACCTTTTAGGCAACCTCTGATAAAGTGCAACATCTTGCACAAAAATATTTTATACTAGCAAAGTGCCCTAACGAGAATCTGGCCATAATCTTTAGTGACCCCATTCATCTGTGCAAGAGAACATCTAGGTGCTTTCTGCATTGATTACTCAGATTGGTCTCCTTACCACCCAGCAACAGAGGCAGCTGTTTCATCTTAACACATGTAAAGGATGCATCTGCACATTAGAAAGTTTCAGCGTTTAGAAACATACCAGTAAATTTCAAGGCAAAAATATCAGTGTAGAATGGCAATGGTGGTTTTAGACCTACACGTATCCATTGTCTCAAATAAATAACTACCACCTGTAGCAGAGGAATATTGGTAGGTTTGATTCCCCTTGGCCATGTAAACCTTGTAGTGTGTTTATTGTCTGTTTCCACCAAGTGAAATATCATAATTAATTCCTGATGTCCAAGGAATATTTCTGTAGCAAATATAAGTGAGGGTTTTCTTTAGGTCTGTAGAAGTTATACAACACAGGCCTGTGCTTAGAATAATATATCAATAAAGCACATGATTGAGTGATCTATAAGGCATTAATAGCATCACCCAAGTATTTGTGGCAGTCAAATAAGTTATCTGACTTTTGATTAAATCTTCATGAATCTGCTGGCTTTATATGCTCAACATATTGCCAAAATAAATGAGGTTCATTATTATTTAAATGCATAAACGTTTCTGTTCCCTGGATTCAAGGATAATATTAAAGAGTAATTTTTTGATAATATTGATATAAAACTAGAGGTGTGATTTCCAATTATCCAGGGAGGACACTGAAAATGACCTTAACACTGTGATACTATGCATGTCTGCTCAAGGGTACACTCCATTAAATTCATTAGGAGACTTTAGAAACACAACCTAAAAGTTCTGTATGAGCTATGTGATCCACACACAGTAATTTCTTTTCCTTGCATGTGTGGGGTTTTCATATAGTTTTATTTTATTCATGGAATCATTTCTGAGTTGCCCAGAGTCACTTTCAATTTACAAATGCATTTCATGGTAGAAAACTACCAAATCATTACATATAGAAAATGTTTTCATTTTCAGTATTATTTTTTTAAAAAAAAAAAACACCCTCTCCAAGGTACATTTTCACTAAAGCACAGCATTTCCCAGCTTGGAGCTGACAATGGAGAATGATGCAAACATATACCCAGGGTCCCTACAGACAAACATCCTGTCCCCAATGCAAAGTCTCATGAGCTACTCTCTCCTTGGTGCTAGTATCATTTTAGTCTTAATGGGGCTTTCCAGACTGCCAGGAGAGGGCGACATGAAGTTGCATTTTCCCAAATGCTTAGCAACTACACTGCAGGTCCCAGGGGTGTATTAAAAAAGTATAGGGCAGCTACACTGAGAGGGTGTGTGGACGACTTATCTGAAGTCTTGTCTCTTGCTTAGCAACTACATTGGAAGCTGTCAGGACACCAGAAACCCAGGCAGAGCAGCTGCATGGGTGGCAATGAATAGGGCTTTTGGCCGCACTGAACCTTTAATTTTTTAAATTTAATTTATTTAATTTTTTGTTACCAGCTGCATAACTGTGCAGTTATGAAGATCTGTCAAATTACCGTTGCAGTTTTGCTTCCCTTTTTTAACTGTGCAGTTGCACCGGTGCACCATGAATGAACCCCTTTATTTTATGAATAAACTTCTTTATCTTATGAGTGAATTGACATTTTATGCACAGTTGCATAACAGTTACAGCATCCAGAGTCCCTACTGTGCATGTCTAGGCTTTGTATCAGGACTGGAGCTAGGGTTTGGGAGCTTTAAAAAACTGCACAGTTGCACCACAGCATTTAGATGCAGCTGCACAGTTACACCCTTTTTAAAATGAAGTGGGGAAAAGCAGCTCCTTTTTAAAGCTGCTTTTTCCCCTCTAAAACACCAAAGAAGTGCGTTCATGCCAAACTTTCACTGCAGGTCATCTAAAGGCCACACTTTCATGCAGGAATGAACTTGCCCCTTTTGCCAGTCTAGATCAGGCCAATGTGCTACAAATAAGGGTGGTGATGAAGAGGAGGAAAAGAGTTTGAGAAAAGAGACAAAACTAGCTGACAACAGAGCAATTTACATCATTAAAATATATTCTGCATTTTATGGGTAATGTGTTAACTTGTCAGAAAGCATAAACAACAGAACCTCAGAGGCTATTTTTATTTATTTTATTTTATTTTTTATAGAATCCTGCATACTTGCAATCTTTATATTTTGGCTTTTGTCCATGTTATCTGACTGGCTTTTGTCCATGTTATCAGTCACATTTGATTAGTTTTTAAAAATTCCTCACAATTTCAATCCATTCCTGCTGCAGTCAAAGAACAAAGGGTTTACCTGCAGCCAAAATTACATTTGAGAATTCCTATACCAACGCTCAAAACTATCTTCAACTTATTTTTACAGATTAGTGGTAATATTCTAGGCAGGGAATATGGTTCTATTTATTTTGTAGCTTTTGTTCCTCATTATAGTCAAAGAAGAAATGAAAATCATTTCATTCTTTTCTTGGGGTAGGAAACAGAAGAGGGACTAGAGATGCCAGATCACAAGGCCTGGCCCCTCTTTGCTAATCTCAGGGCAAGAAGGAAGAATCTCAGAGTGAGAGCACTGTCTTAAGATATATGTACTGTACTTTATATATTTTCCTCACTTTTTAAAGTGTATTTTTTTAAAAAAAATAATGTGTTTTGTACAATTGCAATTTGTGATTAATGTAGCTTAGCTCACTATGACAGAAATAGAGATGTTTACTTCTTATTAACCTTTTTTTTCTTCTTACACGAAATATGTTTAAACTGAATGTTTTCAAAAAGGAAGGACAAGTGTATCTCTCCAGATGCTATTTAGACTACAGTTCCTATCAGTCCTAGCCAGCACAACCAATGGAGAGGAATGATGGGAGCTGTGCTTTAGCAACACCTAGAGAGCCTTTCCTTACCCACCATGATTTATTGACTTTAAGTTACTATATTTAAAATTTATGGTGACTTTTAAAGACATTAGGAACTGTACTAGTATTGTTGGAAGTAACTGAAAACAAAATAAGTAATTCCATTGGTAGCTGGAAAATGCTGTTAATGTTGGACATAAATTTGGTTCTTTGTGTTAACTGTAAAACAGAAAAATATAAATACAAATCACTAATGAGAATAAATGTTATTGCTATAGCCAAAACACAAACAATTAGTATTTGTCAGGAAAGTGTTGCATCCCACTTACCATATGATTCTTCATTCTACATTGCATTCTACCAGTGTTACACATGCCATTGGTGGAGAACTACTGATTTATGCCATTTGTTTTCCAAAACAAGGCACTGGAGCTTCTAGCAGTGATCCTAAAATACCAGTGATGACTCACAAACCCTGCAACAAACAGTATGCAGTCCTCATCTCCCAGTAAAGCTAACAAATTTCATATACCTGTACACAGGATTGCAATTGTTTAACCTTGAAATCCAGTAGATTGCTGGAACAGATTCTATTGATCATGACAAGAATAGACACATTGATTCAAGACAGAATACATAAACAAAAAGAGGGCATCAATTTGTATAGTATTTACATGTGCTAAGTTATATGTATATATTCAAATTTAGAAATGATACTTTGAATAGAAGTCTGCCTGACCATAGTGAGGAATTCTGGGACCAGATGACTTGTCTGCTGGGCTGCTGCTGAATGTTGATAGACAACAACATGCCCCCTGCTGTCTTTTGTTTGCAGCTTTTGATCTTCACACTAGAGTTGGACTGGAAAGTCCTTGAATAGAGGATGTATTCAAGAACAGTCTTTTCACAGAACTTGAAATAGAAACCAGTCCAATGCTAAGACAAACACATGGGACTCAGTCCTCTTGGGCCTTTATGGCAGTGTAAGCAAGGATTATTCTAGTGCACAAGTGGGAATTTTGTGGCCCTTCAGCTGTTGTTGTCAAGCCAACATGGCAAATGGTGAAGCATAATGAGAAATGCAAATCAACAACATCTGGAGGGTTGCACAATTCCCATTCCTGTGTAAGTGTAACTACTTTTCTCCAGTGTTGCCAAAGGAAGTAACTTGTACCTTCTCACACAACCATTTTGATAATGGGTGCTAGAATCTAGATGCAACTTCACCCCGATGCAATCTTTAATTGGCTTTTGGGAGTTACAAGGAGAGTTCACTTTTATTGGGAGCTAACTGTCTGTCTTCCTCTTCCCAGAATTTCATGACAATGCACTGATATAACTTTATACTCTGCCACCTTCACAAGGGAAAGCCCTGATCACCCTAGGGATGCATATAATATCAAAGTCTTTGTTAATGTGGCTAAACCTGGTGGACTGAGCCTCTGTTCTTATCTAATTTAGGACAAGTGATCTGCACTTGGAAGGGGGCATGAGAGGAATGGAAGCCAACATGGTGTACAACAGTGTTCCTTAAACTTTGGTATTCCAGGTGCTTTGGATTTCAACTTCCAGAAGTCCAGCCAATTTGGCCCACAATTAGGAATTCTGTAATCTGAAGTCCAAAATATCTGGAGAACCAAAGCTCAAACTCAAACATGGAAAGCTCCCTGTTTGACCTTGGGCAAGTCACACTCTCCCAGACTCAGAAGAAGGCAATGTTAAACCCCCTCTGAACAAATCTTGCCAAGAAACCTGGGATAGGTTCTCCTTATGGTCTCCATAAGTCATAAATGATTTGAGTGCTTGCAACAATGAGAGCAATGCACACACATAAAACTAATGTACCATTGCCTTGCCTGTAAGCCATGGGTCAGCACAACCCACATAAATTCATGCAACAGCAGGCCCTTGCTTGTGTTAATCCACGTAACTGGGTTGCACTGTTTCACTTTCTTTCCACAATTCCCTTTCTCATTGAGTCTATATCAAACTATAAGAGCAGGATAAGTCACATGGTGACATGTCTATCCAAAATAGTTAACTTGTTCCCCTTGTACTCTGTTGTCCTGGTATTTAACATCTTACTTCAAACAAAGTTATTTTTATTTAAAATGTTTACATCTCCAGTCTCCTCTGTCTGATGCAGCTTACAACAAATGTCAATGTCATTTCTATGCTCTCCAGACTATGCAACACTGTAAGCTCCAAGCATTACATAGAGAGGACTATAAATCTCTTTTAGCAAGCAGGAATTTGTGTTCTTTTGACATATTTATGTTCTTGAACTTCAGCTAGGAGTTGTTTGCTGGATTGGGCCTCCAGACACAATGAATGACAACAGGATACAAAAGATGACAGGAAAGGACAAAGAAAACTTGTGACAATCATAAGTATTAACAGGCAGAGGTCAGACAGCAAACCCACTGCCCAGCCTTTATCAAGGCAAGGCATATCATATATGGACCCAGAAGCCACACTGCCATGGCTACGGTGCCCCTCGGAGGGCACAAAAAGAAGCCGCTTTTTGCGGCTCCTTTTTGTGCTCTCTGGAGGCTGGATCAGGTCCATGGCATGAGATGGCTGTGGCCTGGCCAGTAAAGGGGTGGCTGAAGATTGCCCCTTTGAGGTAGTCTGTATAGCTCCTAACTCTGCTAAATTGCAGACCAGTAGTTTCAGGGGTTTTCACATTAGGCAGTTTTAATTCTATTTTTACAAATGTCTGAAGTTCTCATTATTTCATATGGGTAGAAAAAATTCAGAAACTGTTGCCAACTCATGCAATCCTACCATCAAAAAAACCTCCCCTATCTCACACATACATTCCACAAACAGAACTCAAGAACAGTTAAATTAAACTGGGGGGAGAGGGGGGATTAAGAAATCCTCTCCTAGCTGCTTTATCACATTAGGGGGCAAACAAGATTTAAACTAGAGTTTAACAAGAGTTAAACAGGAAATGTCCTATGATAAACATAGGGCACTTCCTGTTTAATTCTCGTTTAACTCTCGTTTAAATCCTGTTTGCCCCCTAGTGTGAACAAGCAGCGAGGTCTTCTCTCATAAAAACTTATGCACAAGCAGTTCCAAAAATAGGAATATGAGAAAAATACTTTCCTAAGCCACCACCAAACAAATGATATACATGCAGAACTCCCAAGTATTCAAAGTCTGTGTCTAGTCTCAACCTAGCCCAGAGAAGACACTAGGCTAAGTAATGGAAAAAATCAAGGAATGGAAGATGCAGTGATTACATATGCATATCTTCCCCACAAACACTGCAATTGAAAGTTTCAGGAAATGCCAATGAGACCTTTACCATGGGTTCAAATTACTACTCTCATTTCAGCTTCACTTGAACCTTCCCCATCACACCAACATCACAACCCTGGAGTTATTCAGGGTGGCACAATTCAACATGTAACCCATTCGGCACAACACAATCCAATTCAGATTTACTCTGATTTGGTCAAAATTGTTCTGATTCATTCTGAAATTTAGGTTTTGGATAAACGGTGCCCAAACACAGATGCACACTATCACTCCCTGAAATGACTGTTTACAAGCCTAATAGCAAGACGCTTTTCTAGGTAGAGAAACAAGAGCCAGAAAACACACAATCCAAGCCTGGAGTGAAAAGGCCACAAAGGAGAAATGTCTCAAAACCAACATAAAATCAGCAATATTGATTTATGTCAACCAAGGTGGAACATTGCCTGAAGTTAAGCACAAAAATGGTGCCACCTCAGATTCAAGTGCTTAATATCCCAGGCCAGGCCAAAGTTTGGAAACAGTATGAGTGCTAATCTGAAAACATTAATACAGAAATTCAGGACTGAGCTCATGGCTGTATACACATGGTCTAAGGGAGAGGGGCTTCTGCTGAGTCACTGACTTGCTTGGGGATGGAACTAGCAACCACAGTCTTTGTTCTTCAGTGTCTGAGGGCCAGTGGTGTGCATAGTCTGATCAGTAAGAATCATGTTACTTATACTGCTTCCTTTTCCCAGAATAAGGTGTCAAAGTGGCTTACAAAAAATAATAATAATCAAGGAATGGAAGATGCAGTGATTACATATGCAGATCTTCCCCACAAACACTGCAGCAGTATAAGTAACAGTATAAGTATGCAGCAGTATAAGTAACATGAGGACAAAGAGGGAAAGTGGGAAAACGAGAGAGAAACTGGGACATTTTTAAAGCAACTGAAAAAGTGGGATTGACTGGGATAGTTCCTGCCAAATCAGAACAGTTGGTGATTCCGACATCAGCTACTGAGGAAGGAAATGTTGACAAACACGCAGAACGTCTAATTTGTTTCAGTGAAACTGAGGTATTCCAGCCTCTTATTTGAATCATGTTCACATTAAGTTCATTGGGAATACTTCCCATTCCTACATATTTTATTCAGACAGTGCATGCTACTTCAATTGGAGTTCTGTCAGAAGAAAGCAAGCAGGAAGCATGAGTCTGTTGAATAATTCACTTAATGAATAACAACTTGCTTTCAAGTGTACTTTTTCTAGAAATACTATTCAGTCAGTTGTACTTAATAAATGATGCTTTTTCTCTTGCCATGTGATTTAACAGGTCTTTTGCTTTTAGTGAAGGCTTGCTGATCATGTGCCTACAAAGATGCAACTGCTTTCCACGTACAAACAGCAGGCATTCACCAATGTGTATCTCTCTAAAATGGTTTGGCCTGATGGACATTCTATTTATCTCAAGCACTTGAAAGATGCACTTTCTGCCAAAATGGCATTCAAAGGGTTATCCTTTGGAACGTGCCAAGTATCTTGTAATGCTATGATCATTACTGAAGGTAAATACAGCTTTAAATTGCATTGGTCTGGAAATTGATTTCTTAGACTGCAGTCAGTTTGCAACTTTGGCAGCATATATATGAAGAGTCAGAGCTTTTGAATTTATCAGAAGAGAAACAAGACCACTTTTTCTTTGTAGCAAAATCCACAATTTTAATCTTGAATTAGCTAGAAATCTATGGCTGCCCCTGCACTGCAGAAATAATACAGTTTGGCACCACTTTAACTGCTATGGCTCAATGCTATGTAATCCTGAGATTTGTAGTTTGTTGTAGCTTGAGAACTCTCTGTCAGAGAAGGCTAAATATTTCACAAAACTACAAATCCTAGAATCCCATAACATTGAGCCATAGCAGTTAAAGTGGCATGAAACTACATTATTTATGCAATGCAGTTGTAGCCATTGTTATATCTAGAAGTGTCTAAAGTGTGCTCCATAGGTATGTAGCGCATCTGTATTTGTACCACTATCTCTCACACACTATGCATCATAAAAGAACAAAATATTATGCACCAAATACAATTTTCTATTGATCATTTAGTAAAATTAAAATATTAACTTATGAGACAAGCTGTTTCAAAACCATAATCATGCCAGCAGATAAGAAAGCATGTAAATATTTATTCTCACCCAAACTGATACTGTACAGTAGTTCTTTGTCACTGAGAGAGAAGCACCCTTCAGATAATCTTTGTAGGTTTCATACATTAAGAGACTGTGCATAGAGACCAAAGCTCTAGATTTATTTTGGGAACAGACCAGAGGATCTTCTTGTTGGCTATTTCCAGGCTATGAAATTCCCTTCCTTAACAAGATTAGATTTTATAATTACAGAAGGCTTCTGAGAACTGACTGACTCTAAAACAAATAGGTTTTTTTAAAATAATGTGCAGTATTCTTGCTATCTTTCTCTTTTAGGGGAGATGGTCTAAACTGTCCTTAATTCTAGATACAGTTTTAATAATAATTTTAAATGCATCTTTAATGATATGTGCATTTGTCTGTATCTGTTTTTTGTTTGTTTTTTTGTTTGTTTTTTGGTAAGCCACTTTGACACCTTTTTCTGGGAAAAGGAAGCATTTCTCTTCCTGAAACTCCTGAACCCACCAGAAACCACATTCACCATCAATACCAGTGCTACTGAATTTACTACTGCCAGGGTTTCTGTAGGCAAGATGTATGTTCTTCACTTGTTTATTAATAGAATTACTCTTTCCGGACTGTTTAAAAAGCATAATTTTGTATTTAAATATGTTATAGAGAAAGCACACACTGTGGAGATTATCGCACAAGTCCCATTGTTACTGCAATTGCATTAATGAAAGGAACCATATATATACTGGTTTTGGAGCAGTGTTTATCACATGTGTCTTCAATCATGGGGCCAAGGGCTGTAGCTGTTATCAATGGTCTTGCATTCTCTTTCCAAGTTTGCTCCTTGGTGTTGCTCTACCAAGCACACCCTCCACATTTTAATTGTTATTTCTCTTTTAAACACAATTTAGCAATGTCATGTCATGTCAGTGGGGAGAGGAAAGAAAATAAAGTGTAAAAAGGAGAAAACCAGCTTGCTTGGGACTAGTGAAGGTGCGGGAGAGGAACAGACTGGTACCATGTGATTGCCTAATCCTGTAACTGAAGCAGAAAGCTTATCATAGGGGAGGTATAATGCAAAAGCAGCATGATTGGCAGCTACTGATGGGCTTTGCTCGATAATGAAAATGTTCCACAGATGGACTATAGACCATTTGCACAAAGATTCTAGGCCTTGGAATGGGCCTGTCATAATGGGAATGGGAGGTGGCATAGAATGCAGTTTATCACACAGGAGAATGCCACCGCCGCCAGAAGTTCCCATCACATTCCAGATGTGTTCCCCAGGAGGCAATTTTCAGGAACGCTCCTGAAGCATTCCTGAAAATCGCACCCTCTGGGACACATCTGGAATGTGATGGGAACTTCTGGTGGCGGTGTTTTCCTGTGCGGTAAACTGCATTCTATGCCACTTCCCATTCCCAGAGGGAGGTGTATTTGGATTTCTGTTCACTTGTTAATACAAGGTCTATCACCCACAATTGCTCCTATCAGTGAAGGGATTATGCATATTCTGATCTTGATCAATCTATCCTTGGTTACATGCTCTTGCACTTCAACATGCTGATCACCAAACATGGTCCCCGATCTCTTTATATGATGTGGCTGTTTTCCCACACTGGAGGCACCTTGTGGTGCATGCCTTAAAAATCCCTTTTAATATCAACTTAATATCAGAAAAGAATGGGCATGAAAGTAGGCTGGATCTTGGAGTATGAAGGACTGCCTGTGGCCACCATATTGCTCCTCAATCTTAAGACCACCAAACATGTAAATAATGCTTGTTTCAGTTTTTCTCAACATGTCCTGTGAGTTTACATTCCAGTTCTATCCACACAATCCCCCACACTGTAATATAATCTCATTGTGTGGTCCTAGGGAGGTAATGATGTGCTGTTGTTTTCTTGAAGGAATAAGTATTCTGTGAATTTTCTCCAAACAAATTTTCACCTCCAAATTAATGTATTTTATTTTTTACAAAGGCAGATGAAGAGTTACCACAACATTGTGAGTAGAATTGTGAAAATATGTGTCATTGTTTCTTTTTTGGCAGAACAAAATGATCTAATTTTTGTTTAGTTGGACACTGACAAAGAAGGGATTTTTAAACCATGTGTCAGAATTTGAGCTTAATTAAAACTAATTGCCTGCTATACTGTAAGTGATGCTACTGGATTTTCAAATACCTCTTGTTACTATGGGATGGTTTATTTAATGTCATTTTCTCATATGATGGATTCTGGGTTGGTCATAATTATACTGTTCCAATAGTTTATTTTTCCTTCCTAGCATGCTGGAATAGTCAGAAGGTCAACTCCTTCACAGACTTCATAGGTGAAGATCAACACTTTATTAGTAGTGCAAAACAATATGTGTCTACCAAGCACATAATTTACTGTGAAAATTATCATGCTTGAAATTTCAAAAATATCATCATTATTATTACTATTACTTTCATTATTTCTAAAAAGGCTTGCTCATCTCAATATGTTTCAATTAGATTACCCACATTTCATTTTAAGGCTTTATTCATGGTGGGAGTCATGGTGGGTGGTGCTCCAGATTTTGTTAGACTGAAGCTTCTGGCTTTATTTAACATTGGCTATCCTATCTATTGCTCCTGGGAGTTGCCATTCAGCAACATCTGAAGGGCCACCTGATTTCCACCCCAAACTAAATTCACTTGCTAGTCCCAAATGGAGGAAACAATCAACATGATTTACATAAGTATTGACTTACTATTCAGCTTCTTTCGTAGTTGTTATGAGCTTTCAAATCAATTTTGACTGAAATCATAGAAAGTTTTTGGCAGGGAGGTTTGCCATTTCCAGCCTTTGTTTTCCTCTAAGGTTGGAGAGGGTGTGACTTGCCTAAGGTCATCCAGTGGGATTCCACAGCTCAGATGCGATTCAGGGCCTGGGCTCCTGGAGCCCCAATCCAATGCTGAAACCACTACTCCAAGATGGCTGTATTGAATATTAGTGACTATATATATATTATATGCCTTTGTTATTAAACACACTGAGCTTTAATGACAGGTCAGGATACAAAGAACAACCAACAAGACAACATATTGCAACTAGACAGAAGTGTTAACACCACAAAAAACAGTGTGTCAGCAGCAAGCCTTTTCATCCCCCAAAGGCAGATGAAAAACACAAGATTGGAAAGAAGTGGTTGGTTCAACATTTCCAACATTGAGTTGGGCCATTTCTGGGACAGACACATTGGAAATATGGAGGACTACAGGAAACATGTGAATACATTGTTTTTATAGACAGATAAGGGTGTTGGTTAAGAGAAATATTAACTCATGCTCTAAATGGAATATTATTAATAATAGATAACTAACTTCTAAATTTATTGTCTTACATGGATTCTTATGCAGCACTTACAACATTTGGGAGCAAGTCTTTTCAGAACAGTGCTAGTGGCTTAATTTGGGTTTTGCTTGCAGTTTCCTGGGTCATTGAACCCATTATTTGTAGGGAATTTTTAACACAAATAATAACTGTCTGCTGACTCTGTATTGCATTGCTGGCGGTGGACATATGATGCTTCAAATGGAACACATAAATAACAGATCTCACACTTCGTTTTACCCTGCAGGTACATGACTGTTCATTGAATCCTGCCTCTGTAATGAATCTGTATCCATCACTAAAGTATGAGGTTTTATGTGGTGAGAACATCAAGACATCTGCTACCTTGGTCTTCTCTTCCATCAGAGGTAATTGATGTCTCGTCTCTCAGTTCTACAGAAGACATGCTAATACTGAGATTTCTGCTAGAACAAACCAATGACTTTCAGCTCTGCAAGTGGGCCAGGTAACTGAGAACAGCTTTCCTTTCATAGTAGAACAAAGACTGACAGTCATAAAAACCAGAATCATGAGATGTTAACATTTTTGTTTTGTTCATTTTCAGGATGGTCATTTGTCATGATAGCCAACATTAACCTGACAATATTTATTATTTATTATTCCCCAAACACGAGAAGTCATTTCTTGCAACAACATCTATGAGGGGAAAATGTTAGCAAGGTTTTTTTTTTGTCTGTTTTTTGCAGTTTGACACAGGAGCGACATATTTTTCATATTGCCTGTACACGGACATCTCAATTTCTGTTCAATTGCCTGTTATATCCCATTGCCCTCACATCCTTTGACAGAATTTATGAATATAACTTCACTTTGGGAACACTAGGAAAATGTGGTGCAGTTAGCCATTTTTTTTCCTTTCCTGGCAACAGAAAGAAAGTTGATATCCTTAGAAAAGATGACTCACACATACTGCTGAATTTCATTTCCTCCTAAGTAAAAGAGATTGCTGATACTTTATCCAAGGCTATGGGTTTGGATAGTGTACCTGCCATCTATCTAATTCTTATCTAAGCACATTCCCCCTTTCCCCCTCCTTCTTTCTTTCACACTTTCACTTATCCTGCCAAAGTCAGTCTTACCCTCTCATACACAGCCAAAGAAATGATACTGCTTGAATAAAAGGTCCCATTGTTGCATCTGTTCTCTTAAATTTACATCCTCTGGAAAAGAACAATCATGCTGGGAGGAGGATAGAGCAGATGCACATGCAAAGTGAGAAAGGGGTATTAGAAATATTAATAAATACATGTATCACATTTTGTGTTGGACTATAAAGCAGAAAGGAAAAGGGGGACCGGTTAGATGACAGTCTGTGGAAAGATGACACCAAGGCACTTTACATCTCTCTGCTTCCATATCAGATACAGCTGGATAGTGAATGCTGGATGAAGAAACTCTGTCAGGATAAAAAGTGGAGGAAGAGCAAAATCTGTAAGCGTGAAGAGAGATCAGTTGGTGTCACTCAGTCACTCAGTGTGTCACAGCATGAAAAAGGGGCTATACAGACTAGTTGAGGTGTGTGTGTGTGTGTGTGTGTGTGTAGTATAGAAGGGTAGTTTTGATTTTTTAAAAAAAAAATCCTGCTCAGAGCCTGGGAAGTGACTTTGAATTGTTACAGTTATGATTCTGAAGCACTCCCTAAAATTAGTTAATTGCTGCAATCCTCTCTTTTTGTATCACTTAAAAGTAACTAAATAACAACTGCTTTGTTTTTAAAAATCACCAGTTTACAAACTGCTAGCCTATGGTACAAAATTCACTTTCCCCCTGACTACCTTGTCATTAACTTAACAATATGCACACAATAGGAACACAAACACATCATGAGTCAGTATTTGAACCATGTTATTGCACTCCTCCACTATATAGAATGGCCACACCCCTGTAAATATAGAAAATACCAAAAAGTTACAGTTATACAACTAAGGGAGTGATGTTATCTCATGTTGAGTAATAATTAGGATGGTCTAAATTGACATGCTAGTTCCAGATAGGGTAGACTGATTGAATTAATAGGATTTATAAAAGTATTGACTCATCATTAATCAATTGATTCAATGAGAATATTCTAATTAATTGAATTAAGGCCAGTGTAAATTTCATTATAAGAAAAAAGGAATGAATTAAAGATAACATGTTGTTTGTAGCATACTTCTGGCATTTGTTTCTAGGGTCAAGGTTCAGCTCTAGAATATGTGAAGTAAGAAAGAAGAGTGCTCGTGGGCATGTGCAGTTTAGATTTGCCTTCTATATGAGAAATATAATGTGGACAACTGAAGGGAGTATTTCCAGAAAAGCATCCAAACAAATCTGCTGATGTCTCATTATTTGGATATTGCCATAATTACAGGAAAATAAGTACAGTAATAGAAATTTTTGTGAATTTTCTTTTTTTTATGCTGTACCATGTGAGCCACCATGGCACAGTAGTTTGAGAGTTGGGCTAGGACTCTGGGAGACCATTGTTCAAATCCTCATTCAGCCACAGAAAGCCACTGGATGACCTTGGGCAAGTCACATCCTCATAGCCTCTGAGGAAGACAACAGCAAACTCTCTCTGAAAAAAAATCTTTTAAAAATCCCATAATAGTTCTGCCTTAGGGTTGCCATAAGTCAGAAACAGCTTGAAGGCACACAACAACAATACAATGCTATTAAAAAAAACCCCGATCATGTAAATTTATGTGATAGTAAGTTTTATTCAGCTCAATGGAACTGCATTCTCAGAAATGTCTGTGTTGTCCACCAGTTTAAACCCTATTTTTCTATTATGACTTCCAGCTTTTGGTGTGTGCATCTGCACATGCACACACATACACACACAAATGTGTGTACATTCATGTCCTACTAAGTTTTCATAAATGCTAGTTGCAAAGTAATTCTTTGAGGTTTAAGCCTATGGTCATGGTGTCTAGTAGTTAATGAATGAGTGGGTGGAAGCATCTGTTCTCTACTACACATGCATGAATGTTAAGGCACCATGCAGTGAACATTCTGCCCTCTCACACACTAATGTTGAGAATATATATTTTGGATTACAGATAATACACTGCAAACAATGATGTTGTCCAGGTATATCTTAACTATAACAATCAGCCCACATCTGGCCCTTGTCTGTTGTCAAGGCTTTAAGGCTGCTGGGGAAGTGATTAGAATCCCTTTTATGGAGTAAAATAACACAGTTTGTTGTTGGGTGGGGAGGACAATATTCAGTTGGGCAAGGATTAAACCGAGTGATTTTTCAAAGTCTGAAAGGTCACCATTACTTGCATTGCTACCATGTTCTGCTTCAGCAGATTTGTTACTTTTCTTTCCCAATATTGAAAAGGAAAACAAAAACAAGCAGATAGGAAGTTTCAGGGAGTTTATTTTGCCAGATAGGAAGTTTCGGGGAGTTTTAACACTGAAGATTTCCTAAAATACATCTCCAGACAGAGACGTAAGTACAGCCAGAGTAGAGAGTATGATTAATTGTAATCACAGTGTCTGTCTGAAAGCATTAGTTCATCTGTTTGATTGAAAGCATTTTAATATAGGCTCTCAATGGGGACTAGAGACCAGATAATATTTTCTCTATTAAACATGGACAGATTTCCCAAGCAAACATTGAGCATGAAATATATCTCTGAGATTTCCTTTAAGAATAATTGTTCATGCTGACAGCAGAGTAACATAACCCTCCAGTAATTCTATAAATAGGCCTCACATGGAACTAAAGAACTGTACCTAAATAAATGCCTGATAAACCAGGAAATCAGTCAATAAAGGAAAATCATATAGTTCTCTGACATTATGTATATGCTCCTCCAGATGGAGCAAATGTACTTGAAGGTTGAGGTATTTAATTCTACAGTTCTTGTGTTTTTTAAAATACTGAAACAATGTTTCTGGTGTCCTAGACTCTTTTCTAGCACTTCCTAGCATCAGCTGCAACATTTTATACCCATCGTTGAGTGGATTTTTAATTCTGAGACATATCTGAGCAAAAAGTTCTCTTCTCTTCTCTTCTCTTCTCTCTCTCTCTCTCTCTCTCCCCCTCCCTCCCCCCTTTCTCTCTCTCACCTGTAGACTTATATTGCTACAGTACATCTATAGCACTATAGCAAAATGAAACTACAAGAAATCTTCAAGTATTTCAATTTTCTCATTGGGTAATTTGAATTTATGTAAGACCCCTGTGGTCATTATCTTTGTTTTGTTTATGTTCAGCAACAACAAGAACAACAACAACAACAACAACAACAATAATAATATTTATTTCCAACCCACCCCTTTGAGCGAGCAATTGGGGCGGGGTACAACAATTAAAAACATATACAGTTTTAAAATTACAGTCTATACCATCCATACCCACCTCCCACCCCTTAAAACAGGATTAAACTAGTCATAATTAAAACAGTATCAAATCTAAAAAGCACTAAATCTCGAGGTCCAATGTGGCAGCCACATGTCAATGAGAGATAGGAGGAGCTAGACATCATTCATGCGGCCGGAGGATTAGCTACTATCCGAAAAGGCCTGATGGAAGAGATGCATCTTGGTCGCTTGCTTAAAGCCATCCAAGGTTGTAATAAGGCGCATCTCATCCGGCAGGTCGTTCCTTAGCCTGGGAGCAATAGCAGAAAAGGCCCTCTGGGAGGTCTGCAACAGTCTAGTTTTGATAGGCTGTAGCAGGTTCCTCCCAGAGGATCGTAGTCTGCCTGCCTTTGCACTTTCTTCTTTAACTTTCCTTAGCAATTGTTTCATGTCTATGATGTTTTCCCTTGGTAGTATGGTGTCACCTGGATATAAGATTGCTGACATCCTTTTTCTGTCTTCCCTCCTCCTTGTTATGAGTCTAAACTTGCTCTTCATGTGATATTTTCTGCATACAAGCTGAACAAATAGGGTGATAAAATGCAACCTTTCCTGACCCTTTTGCCAATTAGGAACTTTTCTCTTTCTCTATATTCTGTTCTAACAGTTGCCTATTGTCCTAAACACAGATTTCTTATCAGGATTTTCAAATGTAGTGGCACTCCCATGTTTTAAGAGCATTCCATAGCTTATCATGGTCTATGCTATCAGAGGCTTTGATATAATCTATAAAGGTCATGCTGAAGTTCTTTTGGAATTCCTTGGTTCACTCTATTATCCATGGTATGTCTGCAGTGTGGTCCCTTGCACCTTTTTCTTTACTGAATCATGTTTGCACCACTGGGATTTTACTCCCCATTGGAGTCTATGCTACACAATTTTGAGCCTAATTTTGCTTGTGTAGAAAATTAATGATATGGTCCTACAGTTGCTGCAGTCTTTTGTGTCACCCTTTTTGTGGATGAGGATGTATACTGATCATTTCCAATTGGTTGACCACTGTTTTGTTTTCTACCTCTTCCCTCTAATACTCAGAGTCTCCACTTTGTTGAGAGTGCAGTCTGCAACTCCTGAAATTTCTGGTAATGGCCACAGAAGAAGACCAATTGATGACAAGGCCAAGACACTTGGGCTTTTTAAGATAATAAAGTTTTTGGACCATCAACAGCATGTGGGACTCTGTTTCATTTTACTATTCTATGGTAAATACATGCTTTCCAGTTTTTGGGGTTTTTTTCCTGCCTGGCATATTTTAGTTAACACTAGAGTTGATTCTCTGTGTGTGGACTATAGCACTTCAATTGGAATATCATATGTTCCTAGTGATTTATCCTTCCCAGTTCCTCTGAGTGCAGCCTCTGCTTCACTTTCCAGAATTTGAGATTCATCTTTATATGGCTCTTCATTCCATGTTTAATTCATTTTTTTATCTCTTTTATATAGCTATTGTGTATTTCTTCCATCATCTTTTGATTTCATCTTGGTTATGTAGTGTGTTTCTTCTGATCATAGAACATGCCCACCCTTCATTTGAAATTCCCTTTGAGTTCATGGATCTTGTGGAAGAGGTCTCTCATTCTTCCTTTTGTTGTTGTTGTCATTTATTTGTCTGTATTAATCATTACAGCAATTCCTTTTGTCCTTGCACACTAGTTTTTTAACAGTTACATTCATGGCTCAGGTTCTGTTCCTATTTACTTTTTCTTTTGCTTCTCATCTTTCCTTCACTGCTTGAAGCATTTCATCTCTTATCCATTGTTTCTTCTCTTTCTTTTTAGTTTCTTTTTGCATTCTTCCTTGGACTGTGTCTCTGGCTTCTGACCCTATTTCTTCTGGTTTCCAATCAGTTGTGCTTAATAATGCAAATCTAATTCTCACAATGTTTGTCACTTCTGTTGAGATGTTCTTCAGGTCATATTTTGGTGAATGATTTTGTGTTCTTCTTTAAGCTTTACTTTAATTTTTGAAATAAGTAGTTCCAACAATGAATCATCTAGTATCGGGGGAGGGGCTGGGGGGAGGGGCAGGCAGAACACGAAAAACCTGCAAAGAAATAGAAGGCTAGTGAAAGTTCCAAAGGTGCAGCAAAGTAGCAACATAGGTGAGAACTTGTTTCAGACTGGTAAAAATAGGTATGCCAGTGTTTCTAAATTTTAAAGTTAAAGTACTTATTGATATTACAGAATACTGCATGGATGAAAAAAATGAAATGAAACCAGGCCAAAAAGGTATCTGTCTAAATCCAGAACAGGGGAGCTAACTGAAAGAAAAGATTGGCGATACTGATGAAGCAGTAACAAAACTGTAAATGGGCCATGCAGAAACTCTGTTATTTTTCACATAGTCTTTTTACATCAGCATTGCTCTTCTAAACTTATTTGTTTTCCAAGCTATTACATATTTGGATTGGAAAACCATTTGTAAGATGGATGATTTTTAAAATGTGCATTAAAAGTGTGTTCTAAGTGAAGTTAAACAGGTGTTACATTCTCACATCATGGTGTCAAATAAGAACACATTTGCTGAATATTCTTGAGTAAGATACAATTGCTGGTGACCTCCTTGACTGAAAAATGTTGTCGCATAAAATAAGCTTCTGGTTTGCTTTGACAGTTTGATGTAAAAATACCCAGTACTGGATTTTCCTATTAATGTATGTCTTCAGACCAGTTGCATGCCAGATTATTTTTCTGTCTGCTGTGGAAAGAGAGCCAGCATCGTGTAATGATTTGAGCATTGGACCACAACTCTGGAGACCAGGATCTGAATCCCTACTCAACCATGAAACCCACTCAGTGACCTTGTACAAGTCATATTCTTCAGACTCAGAAGAAGGCAAAAGCAAACCCCCACTGAACAATTTTTTGTCTTAGGATCACCGTAAATTGGACACGACATGCACACAAAAGCAACAACTGCTGTGGAAATACCCAAACAGTTTTTGTACCCCATAAGACAGATAACAACCAAATATCTTTATATACATAATACAATATCTTGGTGTTTGTTTTTTCCTGCTAAAGAGCTGACTTGTAGTTAATAAGTTTGTCATATCTTATATATAATGGGACTGAAATAAAAACCTTAAAGAACTGTCCTTCTTTGAAGACATGGTCAAGTGTTGCACTTCTGATTGCAACATATGACCCAAACATGACCTTATAGTTGAAGTAAAATTTAAAATGGCTTAGGTAATTTTCTTTTAGGGTGGATTTGCGTGATAATTTTGTAAAATAAATGTACAAAGAAAATATCATTTATGTAGCCTGCATAATTTATGCAGATGTAGCAAATATTTGTTGCAAATGGAAAGTGGAAGGACAAGTAATGTTAGAGGTCACTGACTGTGTTCCCACACATTTTCAGGCTTTTTATGTGGTCATCCTAGAAACTCAAATTTCAGGTTTTATTTTTCAAATATTGGAAACATATATTGTGTAATAAAGATGTTCTGTGTTTCTGTGCAATCAAGGGAAAACAATCCATAACACAGTCCACATATTTTCCTGCTTCTGTTATCAAGAGTTATTTCATCCAATAATAAGTATTATGCTCCCTCTTTCACACACAAATCAGTGTGTTAATGATGATGATAAACATCATTGTGTTGATGATAAATATGTTGTTGTTGTTGGTTTTGTTTTGTTTTCCTTAACACATGTTTAAGTGTGGTACCGTGAAGAGTGCAGGGAACAATCTGGGAATAGGACATGCCTCTATGTGGTTGGACCTGAGCAGTGTTCTTAATAGGAGACCTCTGTAAAAACAGAATATCTTCCTCTTCCTTCATTACCATCATCAGTAGTTTAATGGAATTTTGAAGAAATATATAACCATTCAATGAGCATGGTGTAGTGGTTTCAGCTGGTAGGAATATGACTGTGGAGGCCAAGGTTAAAATCCCCACTTTGCCATGGAAACCCTCAGAGGATAGCCAAGTCAAACCTCCTCAGAACAAATCTTGCCAAGAAAACACTGTGATAAATTTGCCTTAGGATCACTGTAATAAAAAATGACTTGAAGGTATAGAGCAACAACTCACAAAAACAAAACAAAATGGAAGAAGCTCTGCCTAAGATGCACAAAATAAATAACCCATATCAAATAGGTAAACAATCTGAAAACATGAATAGTAGGATGTAATAGAATGTAGTGATGAAATTAAATGAAAATAGTATCTTCAACCAATACAATAAAAAACAGATATAAAGAACGTCACAAATATAAAATATACACTAAGGGGCTTTCCAGACTGCCCAAAAGGGGTGGTCCGTACTCGCCCCAGGAAGCAGCAGAAGATGGGGCCAAGGCTGATGCACTGGCAGCCTCCGCGACCCCATCCCGCTGCTTCCGGAGGCTGTGGGGAAGTGGCAAACTGCCGCTTCCCCGCGGCCTCAAAGTGGGGTGAAGCAGGCACCCTGGGTGTCCTCTCTACCCCGCTTCCCTCTGCACCACCGTGGCTATGGTACTTTTTTGTGGCTCCTTTTTGCACTCTCCAGAGGCCAGATTATGGCAGTGGTGTGAGGTTGCCGTGGCCCCTATCTGGCCAGTAAAGGGGCAGCTGCATGCCAACCCTTAGGGGCAGTCTGGAGAGCCACTTAGTTTGTTGAGTGAGTAATCTGTGCATGCTATGTTGCCTTTCTGCTATAGTTTACATTTCATGCATATTTATCATCTTGGTATATATTATTTGTGACATTCTTTATATAAATATATAAATATTTGTATTGATTATAGATGTTATTTTCATTTCATCACTTACTTCTATTACTCCTACTAGTCATTTTTTATATATCTGATATGAGTTCTCGTCTTTGTTTTGTGCCTATATAATACAAAACATCTTTATTCTATTAGTCTACCTTTTTTATAATGGGTAATACAGAAGAAATTGTGTCTTTGGGATTCCTCAGTGCTCTGATGAAATTTTAAATATCTGGGTCTGTTTTGCAAGGTGGTTGTTGTTGTTGTTGTTGTTGTTGTTGTTCTTATTATTATTATTATTATTATTGAGTAGTGCTCATGAGGAACAGTAATCAGTCCGAAAAGACTGTGAAGAGCAAAGCAGGGGAAAGTTACTCTTTCGTTCTTTCTTTGGATTATATTTCCCAGAAACCCCACCAACAAGACAGGTGGATTCTGGGTGTTGCAGCCAAGGCAGTAACTTTCCTGAGGTCTGACCAGAAGATACAATTGGAGAGACATAAATAAGAGGGCTATAATAATCCCTAATCAGTTACCATAATGGAATACCCATGACAACAACGTTTCTGTGGGATTAAGCATAGAAGTGTACAACTCATGTGAAAACGGGAGGGGTTTGTGGGAGTGATAGTCTACATTCCTTATCTCCCTGCCCACACCCCTTGGGAAATGTGTTTCTAACCACTCTTTTCTATGTAACCAGGCTGACTGCCTCTACATTTAAACATGTTTTCCCCCATTGTGATATATCCAAATGAACCTACATTTGGCAGCAAGCCAAGCAACACATATTACCATCAAAAGAGGTTAATACCATGAAAACCAGGGTCTGAAGTTACCTAACTGCACAACTTCCAGTGATTCCAGGGAGCGCATACAAACCTGGTGGATGAAGGCATTTATGTTTCATTGCCTGTATTTGTTCTATTCTGATATTTCCTTTCAAGCCTTAGTTTTCTCACATTTTAACTAGGGATGAAATAATACAGGAGCTAACACCGGTATTATTGAATATGACTGAAATGCAATGGGAGCAAACTAGCAGACGTGAATGAATAGCAGAGACCAGTCTGAGGCATTGTTTTGACAAATGGAAGGGATTCTGTTTCTCATCTCTGTATTTGCCACCTGCATGCTAATCTACATTTCAGTAGTCCTGTCTTGCTCTTAGGAGTTAGCCAAATAGATGTGGAAAGGTGTTTTTTCGTATTTCCCAAGAGGCATACTGTACACTACACAGAGTTCATTTGGGTTTTTGTTGGAATTTGGAAGTATATGTGCATGTATGGATATGTAAGAGACTGGTGGTTAGTTGTGGATTCGTACCTAACACTAAGACATACAGTAAATCCCCTTGTTTGTCCCAAATAAGAATAGATCCACTGGATCACTTCCTCAGTGTAAGATCACACTGAGAGCCAGCATAATGTAGTGACCTGGGTTTTGGAAACCGGGTTTCTAATCCCAGCTCAGCTATGGAAACCCACATTCTTTCACATTCTTTCAGACACAGAGGAGGGCAATGGCAATCCTCCTCTGAATAAATCTTGCCTAAAAAATCCTTGGATATGGTCACCATAAGTTGGAGTCATCATAAGTTAGGTCACATTTACCTAAATCCTATTGCTTCACTTGTTCTGCTGTAGCTGGGACTAACAATTGGATTTGGGTTTAAGCTTGTGGAAGACACTACTATTTAGATACTATGGAATATGCAAAATGGTTCATTTCTTGATATAATACTTCTAGGCATTGTGCTTCTATTTTTTTCCTGGCACCATTCCCCATGTTGTATTCACTGTAGATAATGAAACATATTGCCCAAAAATGAACTCAAATTTTAGATATCCTTAATGGGACCATATTTGGCTGAGTGAGAAAAATCTGTGCTCCATCCTGTCTCTTTTGTTCCTAGCTTTCCATGACAAACCTATTGCTTCTAGCCCTGAAACCCTATGCAAGATGTAATGAGATGCAAGTCTTCTCTGCATCCATGGTTACTATTTACTAACAAAACTGATGATGTCAGAAATTTAATTAGGTTGTTTCTTGCAAAGGGATTTTAAACCATGAAATCATTATAGTGTCTAATCTTTTCTCTGTTTAATTTCTTTCCCTCTCCCCTCTGTTTAAAAATAAGAGAGAAAAAGAGTGCACCCTGAAACAGCATTATTTTCTTACAAAAAGCCAACAATTTTCAATGCTTTCCACAGCTTAATATACTAACGGGTTTAAGAGTAATTAACACACACTATCCCATACACAGCTTCCCCCCCCCCCCCTTCTTCTTCCTAAGCAGCAGCAACAGCCTGCACTTGCAACATTGTGCTGGAGGGGTGTGTCAGTGTTTTCATTATAAATCCTTTCTTTGAGGATTTGAATCTTGACTTTATAAAAGATTGGCTTCAGGCTAAAAAAATACTGACATATGGTCTTGAGCCAAAGTTGTTAACTGGAAGTTGTACAGGAGCACAAGACAGCCCATGTTTTATTAGATGAGATGATTCCTTTTTCTTTTTCCTGGCTTGAAATACACCTGCGTTGCATACTTACTTTCTTTTCTGAAATCACATCATGTTAGAAGTAAAGTACTCCAAAAAGCCCCTTTTGATGAGAAAAAAATGGGAACTTTTAAAAATAAAATTATAACCAGCATAGCATGTAAGCTATTAACATGGAAACCACTTCCTCCCAACCAAGGGTCCCACAGGTACGTATATATTCCACACACTTCCATGCCACCACACGTTGAAGATGCTGGTCACAGTTGCCAGCAAAACATCAGGAATAAATTCTTCTAGAATGCAGCAACATAGCCCAAAAAACCCACTGAAAACTCTTTTAAAGACTGTCAAAGAAGGGAGGTCCAAGTGCAAAGAAGTTCATTGCACAGTTGAACAGCTCTGCTGCACCTGCTCTGCAAATTTAATGCAGTTTTACATCATTTTAATTGAATGCTGTGGAATTCTGGGATTTGTAATTTGGTGATATATTTGGCCTTTGTCAGAGAGCTCTAGTGCTGCAACAAACACAAATCCTAGGATTCCATAGCACTGAGTCATGGCAGTTAAAGCAATGTCAAACTACATTATTTCTGTAATGCAGATGCAGCCTCTGCCAGGAAGTTCTCAGTCACTGATAGACACGCCCCACACCTTGGTCTTCTAAGCAGAAAGTAAGATACAAATGCAATCTATATTCAACTCATTTTAGAGTGCCACCTCAGAAATAAACCAGCTTTCTTGCAGGGGCAGGTATATGTATGAAAGCTCCTCTTTGGAACAAAAGGCTTCCTAAAGGTTAGAATCATAAGCAGCAGGGCGAAGATCTTTGCTCTAGAAATTTTACATTAGCCACTTCGAATCATTCTAGCCCTGAAGAGGAACTTCTTAAACCCTGTGTTCCCAGGGCTCTAGCAGCCTCTTCTTTGTTGTCAAGGGGGATGAAAAGATCCAGTGAATGAGATGTTTAAAATTCTAATTGATAGGGATATGATCACACATAAAATTTCTTCCCCAGAGGAAGGAAATCAAAGAAATAACTTCAAAGTTAAATAAGGTAGAAAGCAAACCCAAGAGAGCAAATTGACACAGAGTAACCAGGGGATCCAAAGAAGAAAAAGACTTTGAATATAAAACTGATGAAAGGCAACTTGGCAGAAGATCATGACACAGAAATATCTGAACAACTAAACAAGGAAGAGTTAGGGTAGTTCAGTTTTAAAGTCATATCATCACCACTATTGCTATCTAAAAAAAAAAAATAAAAAAAAAATAGAAGGCTGGTTGCACACCTGGCAGTAAATCTTAACAGCAATGTGCATCATTGTTAAAGATAAAACAGCTTATTTTACTGGAAAGTACCTTACAGTCATAACAAATTATAACAGACTATGACTAAGATCCTGTTGGTTAGTCACAATTAGAACAAATCTGCTGAATCAATTGTTAATGCTGAGTTCACACATAAACAAATATCACTGATTCAATGGGTCTCCTTTATTCAAGATTAAAATAATACTTAGGTTCTTGTGTCCTGTATAAAGCACATTATGTAAATTGGAGGAAAAATGGGACACTCATGTGTTATCTCATCTCTGGATGGCAAAATTATCTTCTAAAGCAAGGTGCCCCCCCCCCCACATCTTGTTTTAGTAAAAATCCCATTTTCCCCACAAAACTGTAAGTGACTTTCTGGTCTCCTGTGGTTTTGACAGGAGGAGCTACAGAAGATGGAGTGGGGGTCCAGGTGTGAACAGAGAATACTTCCCAGAACCTCCGATATTGTCCCTCTCTGACATAAAAGAAGAGCTCTGCTTGTTCAGAACAATGACCCATCTTGTTCACCCTTTTGTGTACTACAGTGGCCAACTAAATCCTTCTAGGAAGCCTTACAAAACATAGGGGTAATAGTCCTCTCCAGTTGTATGGTCAACTAGGTGTTGGAAGGATTGTTAGAAAGCCTCACAAACAGAACATGAGGGCAGTAGCCCTCTCCAGTTGTTCTCCCCCAATCCTTGGTGTAAAGAAGCTTGTTGTCTCTGAACATGAAGCTGTTTGTGCACCAAGTTTTAATCTGCTGTTTTCTGGCAAAAATGTGTATGTGTGTGCATGTGCCCTCAGGTTCCCTGTCAACTTAGGCCAACCCCATGAATTTCAAAGTGTTTACTTGCAACAAATACTCTGAGGTGGTTTTGCCAGTTCTTTCCTCTGAAATATAGCCTATAGCACATGCTATTTGCAATCTCCCATCCAAATGCTAACTTGGGAAAAACCTTCTTAGCATTCAGAACCAGGCAGGATCTGGTTCTGGGTTTTTTAGGCCTTTGGGGTTTATAGGGTTTTTTCACTAATGTGTACATACTCACAAAATATCCCAATACAAGAGCATCCTTGGGAATTTTATATAGATGTTGCGAGCATAATTTTCATTCACAACATGCACATTTGTACTTTTTTCTTGCATGTGTGTGAATGTGCTTTGATCCTTAGCCTTACATTCAATGACATTTAGAAGCCTTCAAACAGTGGGAGGAAAATCCTCAGAACTTAGATTTTGACAACACTAATGCAGAACACATTTTCTCTTAGATTGGATCACGAGAGTCTCTATCTAAATTTGACATGTTATTCAAAGCCAATCTATCAATCTGGTAGGTTGTTTCCTAAAATAGTAACATTTGTTTGGGACTTCCTCAGCACAATATAGCTGAGATCAATTAAGTCCACTGGGGGTGTGCATGTCTCTGTCAATGTGTTTACGTTGCCATGCCTCTTCTGTATTTCCGCCCCAGGTGTTCAATAGTTGCTAGGGGAAAGGAGCCCCATTCCCCTAGTCATCCATTGGCTGGGGGGCAGGGCAGGCATGGTCAGTAGCTCTTGAGCACCTCAGGAAGAAAGAGTAGCCTCTGCCAATAGTATTGAATGAGAGTTAGAATGTACTGGGCAGGGAATGGTGCTATCCAAAATGCAAGGTCTTAGGAGGGCACCCACAATTAATATTTGAACAGGGAAATTTCAGTAGTTCAATTAAATCAACAAAGAGGGCTTGGGAAACTTAAAACAGCTATCAAGCCTATAAATACCAGTTCTGAGAATCAGAACTCCAGAGTGTAAGTTCCAAAGTAGTTTTATTAATGAGTGGGGGGGGCGGAATCACAATTCACACAAAGACAATCACTCTCACACACATTCAAGAACTAACGAAATGAAATGTGGTAGCATATAGTGATTTAAGAGGTTTCAGAGAGTGATACAGTAATGATTCCAGATATGGACCTTCATTCAATGGATACTGGAAAGAGAAGTGGCTGAGCAAGCTGCTTGGGGATCATGGCATGGCCAGCAATGCTAAGGAGTCAAGTGAGGTACAGACAAAGAGTCTGTCTGACCTCAAGCAAGATCAAATTGCTGGCTTCCAAGAAGGCATATTTATAAGACAAAACCTGTCCTGGGGCAGTATCCAGGATTAAAGGATGTCTTCTAGGAGAGAACAAGAAGGGAAGTTGGGAATGGCGAGACAATCAATACAAATATCCTGGTCAAAGGAATATTGCTCCCAGAGAGAAGTGTACATGGATTCCTGTTCACTTGTAAATACAAGGTCAATAACCCACTATCTCTCCTATCAGTGAAGGGATTGTGTGGATTCTGATTCTGAATGATCTGTCCTTGGTTATATGCACTTGAGCTCCCCCATGCTGAGCCTTCTGGATCTCCAAATGTGGTCCTGGATTTCTTTATATGGCATGGCTACTTCCCCTCACTGGAGCCCTTGCAGCTACATGCCTTAAACATCCCTTTAATATTCATCCATTCATTCCATCCTTCCATTCCTCTCAGCCTCTACTGTCAAGGTAATGTGGTATCACAACTAGATTATTGTAACCTTCTTCTGACAGGGCTTCCTCTCTCTCATCTCCATCCTTTAATCTCTGTCCAGAACTCAGCTGCACGTATCATCACATCTGCTTCCCAATTTGATCATGTTTCTCCTCTTTTATCCTCCCTTCATTGACTCCCCTTCCCCTTTCACATCCAGTAAAAGCTTTTGTTGTTGACTTTCAAATCTCTCCATGGACTGGCCCCTCCTTATTTATCTGAACATTTTTCTACTTACATTCCTACTCGTACCTTCCATTTTTGTAGTCAAGGTCTCCTGTCCCAGCCGAGGATTTCTACTGCCCCGTCCTGGATTCATCCCTTCTCACTTGCTGCCCCTCACTCCTGGAACCTTCTTCCCCCACATACATGACTCATTACTTCTCTAACCAGTTTCAAAATTGAGTTAAAGACTATATTGGTTAGGGAAGCATTCCCAGATGTGTCCCTTTGTCCGCCACAGGATGCCTCATTTTAATTATGTATTCAGAAGCCAAGCCCTCTCTCCAGTCCATTTGCCTTGGTCTGGGCCTCAGAGGGAGAGATGAACTGCTAGACCTGATCCCCTTCCCCACCATCTTTCCCTTCTCCTTTTGTGTTATGTCTTTTTATATTGTAAGCCTGGGGGCAGGGAACTGTCTAATTAAAAGATTGTATGTTCAGTGCTATATAAATAAAGGCTAATAATAATAATAATAATAATATCATCTTGAAATCCGAAGAGAGATAGGTGAACGAAGGCTGGGCCTTGGCATAACAATAGAGCTGCACCAAGAGTCATTTCTGCTGCTGGTGCTGTGAAGCAAGGTGTCTTGCACATTTGGTATTGGATATCTCCTTCCACAATACCCCCAGTATCTCATATACGAACAAATGTCTTTTATACAAGTCATTTCACAGTCTACCCAGGACTGGAACAAAGAGTGGGAGACCATGTAATCCACATCATACTCAGGCCCCATATATGTAACACCACATCACATATAAGTAGCAGCTGTTTATGACATTCAAAATTTAGACAAATGGGTGCTAGTCCACAGAATCACAGAAATGTAAAGAACACCACAGATGCCAAACTTCTGAACTCAGCAAATTGCTCCATGTATGTATGTGTGAACAGTACTTTGAAAGGAATCAGAGACTGCAGAAGGATCTCACAGAGACATGGCTGTACAGATGGTGATTCAATTTTCATTATATAATTCAGTGAATGTCAGTGTGATATGATTTGAGTGCTGAACTAGGATGGGGGAAATCCAATTTCAGGCTCCTGTTCATCTATGAGACAGTCATTATCTCATAGCTTCAAAGTCTTGTTGTGAGTGGGGGAAAAGTACCATGAGCACCATGGAAAAATATGTGGTAGAAATATAATAAATAAATCACAAATATTCCCAGTACTCTAACACAGAACAACTATTGCATAATCTTGCTATATTTATTTCACTGTGTATGATCAATGCCATGGTACGTATTTGATATACACTAGCAAATATAAAGGGCAAAAGAAAGTCACGCATACACCTGAATGAGTTTAGTGTCGTAGCTCAGTTTTCTTGGTCTTTGGTTGCTTTCTCCCATTTCTAGAATAAACTCACTGAATCAATCGACTTTACATAATCATGGACTTACCATTCAGTAACTGATCAATAAATCTATGTAAAATGTAGTAACTGGATTTAAGCCTTACATTTCTATTCCCAGACACCCCAGTCATCATGTCCAATGGTTACAGATTCTGTGAACTGAAGTCCAAAAAAGGTGGAATACCAAAGGCTGAGAAGCACTGCTCTAGCCAACCCAAGTGGTCAACAGGGACAGTAGCATAATGATTTCATTAAGACAACTGTGGAGCTCAGCCCTAGTTCACTAGGCAGGTTAAAATTTCTAAAACATGTCTTCTGAACAGGACATAGTAGTACTTGAGACAGAGCAATAAATGGCATCCAGTCAAAGTCATGGTGGACATTCTTCTAAGTCAGACAAATTATTTTGGTGATTGAAGCAGAAATTTCCAATTTGCTGCCTAAGAGGGCTGCCTTATCTTGTCCAATCTTCTGCTGTTCCTTGGTCAATATCTGATGTTTAACTTAAAAAGAAGATAGTCAGCAATTTCACTGGGGTTAATAAGGCAATTCTTTTGGATCTATAATCATGTTTCTTCCCAAACTCCCATCAAACAGTAGTTTCCTAGCCTGAGTGCTTACTTTAAATACTTTCTCCCAGATCACACAGTGCTATTGTTCAGCTTCTCAGGCATTTCTTTGAACCACAGAATGGAATTGAATATGAAGTTATTATGTACAGATCTAAACCATCTAATTTGGGATCTCTGCCATTGTAATTGTTTTCTTCTTGACCACAAATACACTGACTGCAAAGAAAAATGAATTATATCACAGCAGGGAAGAGAGAGAGTGTATAAGTTGAAGGTGAAAGGTTACATTCTGCTCTCCAGGAATATATTTATATAGGCTGATTGTCACTGATGTGATCAGCTGACCCAAACCTTTCCATGTGGCATGCTGCTCAAACAGCTTCAAAACATGGGGCACAGAGGAGGAAATGAGCAAAATTCCTTAGTCCTCATTTTTGTGTGGGCAGAATATATATTTTAAGTGTTGAAGGAAGGGCAGTAGAAGAGACCTGGAGCAAAGGTCTAAGAAGGCAGCAGTATGGTTTATTGCCATTTCTTGTCCCTGTGAAATTCCATTCTGTATGAGGTTGGATAAATAAACACAGGACAGGGCAGTGGATTTGCAGGGCTATGGGATGGTGTGGAAAAAGTAAAGCCAAAAAAAGAGAAAACTTGGCAGGTAGACCCAAACATAGGCAAGTTCAGGCACAAGAGGCCACATTTCTGTGACTACATCATGTTGGTGAATTACCAAATAAAAGCTAAAAACATTAATCTAAATATAAATTAATTTCATAAGGTTTATTGGTTCCTATATTACATATACTGTATTTTATTAAGTACTCAACTATATTTTTCTGATGAACTTATCTTTGTTAAAATGCCTTTTTGGCTTGCAGTATACTTCTAGAACTCTGAACAAGACAAGTGCTTAAAATTGTATTTTACTTGCAACAAACTCTCATCCCTCTGGCTTCTTCCTCAATCCAAATTGCACACTTTCATCCTCCTCACTTCCCCTTAGGGCCACTGATCAACAACCCAGATCCTCCTTACCTTTCTTTTCCACACCTCCATCAGAAAACACATACATAAACAAAACCACCACATGGTCAGCAACAGTCTTCTCACTCCTTCCCCTCTCCCCATATGCTGAGATCATGCTGCCCAACAGTTTTTCTTTAGTCATTAGGGTATATTGTTATAGGCTAAGCATGTTGGTCATGTTTATTGCTTGGTGAAAACTAACAACATATTTGAAGTAATGGCAGCAGTAATAAATCTTTTGAATTACCTTTTGCTTGTCTGCTAAGGCAGCAAATGACACAAGGACAGGTTTTACAGTTCAAAACAGAATACATTTGGGAATTCTCCCAGTTGTTAACAGCGTTTGAGTTGACCTCCACTCATGATGGCCCTGTGTACAAGACATCTCCAAGCCCCCACCCCCATCCCCCACTGTTCTGCTCAAGCCTTGTGAATTCAGGCTCTTGCCCTCCCTAATTGAGTCCAGCCATCTTGCATGCAGTCTTCCTCACTTTCTACTGCCTTCTGCCTTTATTAGCATTATTGTCTTTTCTAATGAGTCATGCCTTTTCATAATGTGGCCAAAGCAAAACAGCCTTAGTTTAATCATGTTGGCTTCCAGGGAGAGTTAAGGCTTGATCTGTTCAAGGAGCCATTTTGCTTGACTCGGTATCTTCAACACTCTTTTCCAGTACCACATCTCAAATACAATATTATCTTTTTATCCACTTTCTTCACTGTCCAGCTCTCACATCCATACATGGTGATGGGGAATACAAAGAATTGTACAGTATGCTGCACAGTTAGATGGAACAAAATATCATCAATCTTAGTATCTAAACTAATGCAAATAGCCCTTTTCAGTGTCTTGTTTCTGAAGTTCAAACTAGAGCAGGAACAAATAGAAGTCTGAAACAATAACAATTTATTTTGTTGTTATTGTTGTTCTGAGGTTTTTTGCTTAGCTGTATTGTTGGGTCTTCATTCACAGTGATCAAGCTTATTGGTATTCCAAACCTGACCACTGTCAAGTAGTGTCTTCTAAGCACTGGAAGGGAGAATTTTAGCTGCACTTTAGTCTCACAGAGTTTTTTCCACTTCTAAATAGCCACAGAAAAGTAACATGAAAGCTACTAAAACAAAGTAAGAATCTAAGAATTTTCAAAAAAATTAAAATAAAAAAGACCTATTAACTATCCTTGTTTTTTGCTATTTCAACACCTTGCCAAGATTTAAATTGTTTGAATTGGTTCTCTGTTTTTGAGCAGTTCTGAGAATGAGATATGATATTCTGTACAGTATATCCCATTTTTAAAAAAGCACCAAAAAAAATGACTGTTAAATCTTTACTTTTCTCATTAATTTAAACTGGCTCATTTTGAGGTGTGTCTGCTATTCCACAGTCATTTTTTTCCAGAATGAATAAATATTTCCCTTCACTCTGTGGTGCATCAAGTTGCCAGTGCAGCAGGTGGTAAACTGTCAAAGATTTTGGCTTTCATATGATGAAGGATGAAAGCAGAAATATGGAGAAACACATGACAAAATATCCCTATGAGCAGCAAGAAACACAGCCAAATTTCAAAGTAATTTTCAAGACCCTTTACTTACCAGCAATAAAGATTCATTTCATGGATAATAATCTCAGTGGAAAATTAGGAATGGTTAGATTTGATCTGAATATTTCTTTGCATTATACTGTAAGGAAATACTAATTTACTTTGGCTGGTTTTCCTTTTTTTTTTTATTTATCCAAAAGTGGTCCTTATAAAATTTGCTCAGCTCCAAATATTCAAGGACTGAAATCAAGGAGTGAAGAGAATTTATGGGATTATTTTTAAAATCTACATCTCTTGGGTTATATTTTGTTGTCAGGGTGAGGTGTATTGCCTTGGCCATCTGTCCCTATTGGGATTCTTCAAGTTGATTAAATGGGCTATTAACCAAAGCAATCTGCTCACACACTTGTTGTGTGCCTAGAAGTCATTTCAGATTTATAGTGATCCTAAGGTGGGATATCAGAGGCTGAGAGCATCACCAAGTTTCCATATCTGAGTGAGGATTCAACATCTGGTCTCCAGAGTCATAGTCTAATGCTCAAACCACTATGCCAGGGATAACCAAATTTAAATCTGCAGTTTGTTTGACTACAACTCCCAACACAGCCAGCCAGCATGACCAATAGTAAGGACTGATGAGTACTGTAGTTCAATAGTAAGGAGTGATGAGTATTGTAGTTGGGAACTAGAAAGCTGAAGGTATTTTTTCAGTTTTCTAGATGGACCAACAAGAAGTAACAAGAACAGAAGATTTTTGAGCTGCCAGACCACATTTTCGATGTTCCATTTCTTTTACTGCCAAACTGCAGAATCTTAAAGGCCAGACCTCTTGCCAAAAGAAGAGCAATGTTTTCAGGTACATGCAAGCCAACCTCCCAGTCGCTGGCAATATTCATTTTGTCACAGCTTATAGCAATTTTTATCTAACCCAACACCCCCACACCCGATGACAGAAAGCAAGAAGTTTGCCAAAAGACTTTGGAGGCTGGATAGAGCACAATAATTTCTGAATTAGAAATGGATGGTCAGAGAGTACCAACAATTAGTAAATTATTTGATATAATGGCATGCTAAGGGCTGGGCAATGGGTATTGTGTCGCATTTTGAGTGCAATCCACTGAATACACCCTGCTGAATTAAAATTGTAGGATGTCTTGACTCTCTGCTGGTAGTATGCAATAATTCTGGAACAAATAATTTTTGAGACATAGTGCAATCTATCACAGCAGTGTGTACATAGGGCTTCAAGGGCTAGGAAACATTTTCTTGGAAAAGAAATTCCTAGAGTTGAATTTATTAAGCTAGTGCAGCTCAACTAATCCAGCCAAGTGCTGAATACAATTTAGTAATTCTACAGCAGTGGTCCCCAAACTGTGCTGATTAAAGGATTTTGAACTTCAGCTTCAAGAATCCCAACTATTGGCCAACATGGCTGAGGCTTCTGAGAGCTGAAGTTCAAAATCTTTTAAAGAGCACAGTTTGGGGACCACTATTCTAGAGAAGGAAACTCTTTGAGGGCAAGACATAATAGGTTTTAGTTAGTGCTGCTGTGTTATGCATGCTGTTAATTGTTTAGCTTAGTAAAAGCAAAATAGTATCCGCAAATGTTGTACACTTCTAAACTTTGCAGTGTCGATACACAATCAAATAAATTCGCTGAACTAGCAAATTTACTCAGTTCCGAACTGGCCTCACTTCCCTTTCTTTCGAAATTGAGAGAAATTCCTCCCATGTGATAAACTCATCTGTGTTTATCAGTGAGATCAGTACACTGTGTTGGGACATGGGAGAGGGCCTTCTCAGCTGTGGAATGCCCTCCACTGGAGGCCCAAATGGTGCCAATGCTCATTGTTTAGATGCCAAGTTAAACTTCGTCAAAGCCTTTGAGCCTCATTAATTCATAACAAATATAATGATGATGATGATAATGATGATGATGTTTATTTCTTACCCGCCCCTCTGTCTGAGCAACCGGGGCGGGGTACAACAAAGTTTAAAAGCAATTACAGTTCAAGTTAAAACAATACAACAGTCCCATCCCCAGCTTCCCGCCCCTTAAAATAGAATTAAACTAGCAAGATTTAAAAAAAATAACAATAAAACAAATACATTAATATCCAAGTACTTAACAGTGGCCTAAGGTAACATCAGGATACAGAAGGCCAAGGACTTAACTGGAAAATTCTGAGAGCCGGGGAAGCTATACACTGAAGGCCTCTGGGAAGGCCTGCCGGAAGAGATACGTCTTTAAAGCTGTTTTGAAACAATCTAACGTTGTAATAAGACATATCTCGTCCAGCAAGCCATTCCACAGCCTGGGAGCAGAAGCCGAAAAGGCCCTCTGGGAGGTCTGTGGCAGCCTGGTCTTCTTAGGCTGCAACAGATTCCTCCCAGAGGACCGGAGTGTGTGAGGGGGTTCATACGGGGAGAGGCAGTCCCTAAGATAAGATGGACCTAAGCTATGTGCATAGTTTTTAAAAACAATTCAATCTTATAAAACTGTTTTAACATACTACTGTATCTGTCTTGAATTTAATTATTTTGTTGTTTTAAATTGTAAGCCTCATTTTAATACTTTTTGAAAGCTACCCTGAAATCTTTGATACAGGGTGATATAGTACCACTATATTCTGCTTTGATCAGGCCTCATCTGGAATACTGGGTCCAATTCTGGGCACCACAAAAAGGATGTTGACAAAGTGGAGTGTGTCCAGAGGTGACCAAATGGTGAAGGGTCTGGAAACCATGCCCTATGAAGATTGACTTAGGGAGCTGGGTATGTTTAACATCACTGCTCAGTCCAATCTGTTGTTTTCATTAGGCCTAGCATTCTTGCCAGGCACAATTCTGATTCTGTTTTGAAAGCAAATGGCATGACTAGATTTTCCTAGCTCATCTAAGTTCTCTTTCAAAACTACACAACAATGCCACATATTGGCCTGTTTACATTGCCATGGATGTATCTTACAGAATCCTAAGATTTGTAGTTTAAGGAGGCACTAAGGCTTTCTGGCAGAGAATTCTGAATGCCTCACCAAAGAACAAATCCCAGGATTCCATAGGATGTTCCCATGACAATTAAAATGGGAACAAAGTACTACAGTTGTGTAGTGTGAAAGAGGCAAGAGCCTCTTGCATGAAAATTATTAAAATTTTCTCCAACCACTTCTCATTACTTTATGTTTAGCAAGACTCTCTTCTACTCAAAATTAAGCAGACCATGCAGAATAGGGCCAGACAAATGTAAATAAACGTGATTTAATTATGATTAATGATTGATGTTATAGTTGGTGAGTAAGCCAGACTGCTTATCCATTCAAGAATTACAAATGTGACAGATTCAAATTATCAATTAATTTGAGTGCCACCAGCATCAGAAGGAGCTATTGGCAAAGACAGATTTAAGGAAACATAATATTCCATTAGATGCTATAAAGTGAAACAAACAGCACAGGTATAAGCATGGTTAATTGGAAATAAGTCCAATTGAACACAACCAGGGTGGGCATTTATTTCCAGTTAAAAGAGTACAGAATGCCAACCTGTGAGAAATTCATGAAAAATCTTTTGTCTGTGTCTCTAACAGAACTGAGCAATAAAAGTGAAACAGAATTTACAGAAGCCAGCATTTAAATAAACTGAGGGATAATATTATCCAAAGTATTAATTAGAAAGTAAAAGAGGCCATCTGTTCTGGACAATAGTAATTGTTGGACAAAACTGATTTTAGGGATTCAAGAAATACAGTTCTTGCCAGATTTATATCTACAATTTCATTCAGGGTGACTGCCACCAAATATTAAATAAATTCCAGATATTAACAGTTGCAGTTTCAAGAGATATATGGATTTTAAAGATTAAATTTATAGACATATTTTCAGATTCAAGAGGTTATATTTTCAATGCTTTTCAGGAGAAGAGAAAAGCAAACAGATAAATCCAGGCAGGATATTATAAGACTAGAATTCAGGATTCCAGTCAAACCTGAGATCTTTCGAAAAAATGAATAATTTTAATGAAATTTTCATTGAAAAAAATAGGGCAAGGAAAAATTTTGGATCTTTCTGGATCCTATTCCATTGTATCCCACACCCACAACTGTGTAAATATATTTTATATCTGAGGCTGTAATACCACTTGTTATTGCATCTGAAGAAGTGGTTTTATATCTATGAAAGCTCATCCTAATATATTAACCAGTTAATCGTAAAGGTGAACCACGTGTCTCTTTTTCTTCCCTACCCTTTCTCCTTTTTATGCTGCAAGAGACCAACATGGCTATGTCTTTGAAAACTTTCCCAAGCAGTGGTGATGAGGATGGAAATGGGGGACAGAGCTTCCTACATTTGAGGATTGCCTACATGAGGCTATAAAATAGACACACAATAAACATAAATCCTAGGAAATAATACATGAGCATAACAATGGTGGTCTATACTTGCATTTCCATATAGGAAGAGTCCCACAATAAAAATTGTGGGACTCTTCCTTGTCCAAAAGGTGGAAGAGGCAACAAGGGGATCAGCCATTTTAGATCTGATCTTAACCAACAGGGAAGACCTAGTTGATGGGGTGCAAGTGGTTGGATCCTTAGGTGGAAGTGACCATGTTCTCCTGGAGTTTGTAATACAGTGGAAGGGAGAAGCTAGGCATAGTCAGACACGCACTCTAGACTTTAGGAGAGCTAATTTCAATAAACTTAGAGAAATACTGGGAGTGATCCCATGGTCAGGAATACTAAAAGAAAAGGGAGTTCAAGACGCATGGGAGTTTCTCAAAAGGGAGATATTGAAAGCACAATTTCAAACAGTTCCAATGAGGAAGAAAAATGGAAGATGTCTCAAGAACCCAAGATGGATGACTAAGGAACTTTCAACTGAGCTAAGTTTTAAACGGAACATGCATAAGAAATGGAAAAATGGAGAAATCACGAAAGAGGAATTCAAACAAATAGCCAGCACATGTAGGGGTAAAGTCAGAAAAGCTAAAGCGCAGAATGAACTCAGGCTTGCTAGAGAGGTTAAGAACAATAAAAAGGGCTTTTTTGGATATGTCCGCAGCAAAAGGAAGAAGAAGGAAACAGTGGGGCCACTGCGTGCAGAAGATGGCAAAATGCTAACAGGGGACAGAGAAAAGGCAGAATTACTCAACACCTTCTTTGCTTCAGTCTTCTCAGAAAAGGCAAAGGGTGCTCAACCTAAGGATAATGGAACAGGAGACAGAATAGAGGAAATTCAGCACAGAATAAGTAAAGAGGTAGTACAGGAATACCTGGTTAACCTAAATGAATATAAATCTCCAGGACCAGATGAACTACATCCTAGAGTATTAAAAGAACTGGCAAATGTAATATCAGAGCCATTGGCAATAATCTTTGAGAACTCCTGGAGAACAGGAGAAGTCCCAGCAGACTGGAGGAGGGCAAACGTTGTCCCTATCTTCAAAAAGGGAAAAAAAGAGGATCCCAACAATTATCGTCCAGTTAGTCTGACATCAATTCCAGGAAAGGTTCTAGAGCAGATCATTAAGCAGAGAGTCTGTGAACACTTAGAGGCCAATGCCATAATCACAAAAAGCCAACATGGGTTTCAGAGAAACAAGTCATGCCAGACAAATCTGATCTCTTTTTTTGATAAAATTACCAGCTTGGTAGATGAAGGGAATGCTGTGGATATAGTATACCTTGATTTCAGTAAGGCCTTTGACAAGGTTCCCCATGACATTCTTGCAAACAAGCTTGCAAAATGTGGGATAGACAAGTTAACTGTTACATGGATTTGTAATTGGTTGACTGGCCGAACTCAAAGGGTGCTCAACAATGGCTCCTTTTCATCCTGGAGAGAAGTGACCAGTGGGGTCCCACAGGGTTCTGTCCTGGGCCCAGTGCTGTTCAACATCTTTATTAATGATTTGGATGACAGAATTGGGGGCATACTTATCAAATTTGCAGATGACACTAAACTGGGAGGAGTAGCTAATACCCCAGAGGACAGGATCAAAATTCAAAATGACCTGAATAGACTAGAAAGCTGGGCCAGTGCTAACAAAATGAAATTCAATGCGGAGAAATGTAAGGTTCTGCACTTAGGGCGGAAAAATGAAATGCACAGATATAGGATGGGGGACACCTGGCTGAATGAGACCACATGTGAAAGGGATCTAGGAGTCCAAGTAGACCATAAGCTGAACATGAGTCAACAGTGTGATGCGGCAGCCAAAAAAGCCAATGCAATTTTAGGCTGCATCAATAGAAGTATAGTTTCTAGATCAAGGGAAGTTATAGTGCCACTCTATTCTGCTTTGGTCAGGCCCCACCTGGAATAATGTGTCCAGTTCTGGGCACCACAATTCAAAAAAGATGTGGAGAAACTGGAGCATGTCCAAAGGAGGGCAACTAAGATGGTGAAGGGTCTGGAAACCTTGCCCTATGAAGAACGCCTTAGGGAGCTGGGGATGTTTAGCCTGGAGAAGAGAAGGTTAAGAGGTGATATGATAGCCCTGTTTAAATATTTGAAGGGATGTCATATTGAGGAGGGAGCAAGCTTGTTTTGTGCTGCTCCAGAGACTAGAACGCGGAGCAATGGATGCAAACTGCAGGAAAAGAGATTCCACCTCAACATTAGGAGGAACTTCCTGACAGTAAGGGCTGTTCGACAGTGGAACACACTCCCTCGGAGTGTAGTGGAGTCTCCTTCCTTGGGGGTCTTTAAGCAGAGGCTGGATGGCCATCTGTCAGGGATGCTTTGACTTGGAGTTCCTGCATGGCAGGGGGTTGGACTGGATGGCCCTTGTGGTCTCTTCCAACTCTATGATTCTATGATTCTATGATTCTATGAAAAATGCCCATATATTTAAAATACCATTGTCATAGCCTAAATCCATATTGCAATATATTAGAGGCTACCCATAGATTGATTGATTATTTATTTTTATGGAAGGAAAACATAGGTGCCATTCACTGTTTTGATCAGAATTTATGAAGATACACTAAATTTCAAAGTGTATAAACAGGAGTTGTGGTTCTCTACTTTTAGTTCTCCAGATGTTTGCAACATCAACTCTCAGAATTCTTCACCACTGACTGAGGCCTCTCAGATGTGGTCCAAAGCATCTGGAAGATAATAGTTTAAGAAATGCGATGGAACAACTAGGACTTCCTAATGGTAAGAGTTGTTCAGCTGTTGAATAAAGTAGCTCAGAAAGTGGTAGACTCTTTTTTGTTGGAGGTTGTAAAAGATTGGATGGCCACCTGGTGTAGCTGTACATTTCTGTGCTGGTAAGGGGCTAGATTGGATGGCCCTTAGGGTTGCTTCCAAATCTGTATGAGATAGTGGATTGCACATATGGAATATTTGAGTTAGAGCAGCATAATGCCATAGTCACTGGTGTCTCCCATATTAATGTAATGGTGAATTCATTTGGAATTTTAGTTTGAATTTTAAAGGATCTGTCCCTAGCACAAAATATATTTTGATGAAAGGATTCAGCACCTTGGATACTTACTTTGAGGTGTGGGCTAAAATCAACCCAAGGTTCACCACCCTATGAATGTGGGAGTCACCAGCCACTGTTGGGATTATGCATCTTCTCCCTGAATATTTTGTTATGATTTTATGTCTGGGGTCTACCATTAAAGACTTTTTTTTTTTAACCATTTATTTCAATGTGGCAACAAACAAACAAATAAGATAAACCTTGGGCATTCTTCATATCCACCTTTATTATAACAGGTTACTCTAATTAACTCATTTTAATAATTATAGTAATTCAAAGCAAAAAGTTCATCTGACAGACTTTGTGGGTTATTTATCCTATCAGCGTAGTAGCAGATGAAGAAGAACAGAATGCAACCTGATATTATTAAATCAGTCCTTCCAAAACCAGCTTTCCATCTTGTCATACTACAGTCAGCCCTCCATAAACCTGGATTCTTGATCCACAGAGTCAATCATCCATGGATTGAATTTTTTAATATATATATGTACTGGATGTATGTGTGTGTGTGTGTATATATATATATATATATATATTCCCAAAAGTAAACCTTGACTTTGTCATTTTATATAATGGATACTATTTTGCTATACCATTGTATTGAATTGGACTTGAGTATCCATGGATTTTGGTATCCACAAGGGGTCCTATTTTTGCACTTTGAAATCAAAGCAATCAAAGTAAGTCGGAATCATAGAGTTGGAAGAGATCACAAGGACCATCCAGTTCAACTCCCTGTCATGCAGGAGCTCACAATCAAAGCATCCCCAACAGATGGCATCTAGCCTCTGTTTAAAAACCTCCAAGGAAGGAGACTCCACATTCTCAGAGGAAGTGTGTTCCACTGTTCAATTGCTCTTACTATCAGGATGCTCTTCCTAATGTTTAGGTGGAATCTCTTTTCTTGTAGTTTGCATCAATTGCTCCAGGTCTCTGGAGCAGCTAAAAACAGGTTTGCTCCATTATTAACATGACACCCCTTCAAATACTTAAACAGGGCTATCATATCTCCTCTTAACCCTCTCTTCTTCAGACTGCTCCTTAGGTCGGTCTTCATAAGGCATGCTTTCTAGGCCATGAGGGCATAGGTGAAAGCAGCAGGAAGAGAGAGAAACTGGGACATTTTAAAAGCAGTTGAAAAACTGAGAAAACATTATGAGAATGGTCTCTGGTTAAATAAAGGTCTCTTTTGGGCCTGAAGCTGCTCAAGGGATTTGAAAGATAGAAAAAGTGTCCCACCTGAGATGAGCAGAGGAAGTATGAAAGACTGCAGCTGTTTGCTTTGGCTTGAGCCAGCAAGGAAAGTCAAGATTCTGTGTCTTCCCAATTAATTAAATGCAAACTACTTTTGCACTTTGAACTTAGTTTTCAGCAAATGGCATAAGCTGAGGATGAAGGGGGGAAGTGGGAAGAGGAGTCTGAAACCGACATGTTAACAGCAACTAAAGGCAGAGCATTAATCAGAACTATCTCTGCCAAACTGAGACTGTTGGGGAGCATATACTGGGTGGTTTAATCCTTTAAAAAAAGTGAGTGGTTTACATTTCCAGCTTATAATGTAGACCTGTTGTTACCTGTCTCACTGCAAGAGATAAAATTAATTAGCTGCTGACAGCCCAACCATGCCTTTGGAGATTACATTTAAGTTGATTTTTTTTTAACGTGTAGCAAACTGTAATATATTTAAATAATTGCATACAGTGGACAAAAGACACTATCATAACAAATGCTAGTTCTGCCAATATAATCTGATTAATTGTCTTTACTTTCTTTATATGAAGAATGAATGCAAATAAATCCAAAGCACTGTATGAAGAGATTTACACCTTTCTCTTTCCTGGCACAGTCACTGAAATCATCCAAGCTAAGTTCAACACACTAAAGTCAGACCCAAACATTTTGCTTCCTGGAGTAAAGAAGAAGCTGTACAGTCATCATTGGAATTGACAAATTAGTGTCACTTCAGAATTGGCAATGGGATAGTGTTGTCTGCCACACCTAAAGTCAATAGGTCAGTTTAGGGCCTGGCCATGCAGAAAAGTAAAACAAAATCCAACATCCACAAAAGAGCAATACCTTTATTGGAACAACTAAAAAGCACAAAGTATATCACACAAGCTTTTCTATCAAGCAAACCTGTTAAAATGAAAAGAAAAAATGATGATGCTAGATTCACAGACCTACATTTTGTCTCAGGTGTTGTCAGCTGGTCTGGGGGATATCAGTGTAGGCAGAGCCCACTCCTCTTCTTGGCCATGTGGGGACCAAAGACAAAGGGCAATGAATGACAACAATCAATAAAATTCCAAATCCATTAGTAGCAGCAAAATAACTTCCATTGAGATCCTGGCAAACTTTGGCCTGTACAAGGCTAACTGCCCCTCTCTTAGGCAGATAACATTTAATTTTTAAAGAGGTCACTGTTCTGTTACATCTGGAAAAATGTTTAGGTGCTGTATAAGTAAATTGTGCCAATTGCAGTCCAAATAAAGATGCTTTTCCTTTGTTAGAAGTAGAAACTTCAAAGAGTTCACTCCCAGTCTACCAGCTCCCTCTTATTAAAGTTTCCCCTGCTTTGGCAAAACTTGGTGTTTTCAAATCCAGGAAACATATTCAGGGTAGCTGTGTTGGCCATGCAACAAAATACTACAAAATCTACAACCCACAAAACAAAGATACCTTTATTGGACCAGCTAAAAAGTACATCATGCAAGCTTTCAAAACCTTCACTGGTGTCTTCATCACCATGAATACAGGTTTCTAATCATAAATGTCAGATGTCTCTTCCTAATTTGATGAAAATCTGAGATTTTACTGGGAATGGCCAAAGTTCAGTCTGTAGCTATCCATCATTTTGCAATATCACTGCAAACAATCTCTATCTGACACATACATTTAACATAGGCTGCATCTAAACTGCATAAATAATGCAGTTTAACACCACTTTAATTGTCATGGCTCTATGGTACAGGAATTCTGGGATTTGTAGTTTTGTAAGTTATTTAGCCTTCTTGGTCAAAAGTTCTAGTGACACAACAAACTACAAATGTGAGGATTCCATAGCATTGAGCCATGAGAGTTAAATTAGTGTCATTATTTATGCAGTGCAGATGCATTCATAGCCAACCCTATGGTCTTGAAACTCAAGACTAGATCAGTGAAAAGTCACTTGGGGACATAACAAAAAGAATCTTCCTTGGGGTTAAGCTATCTGTCTTACCACATGACAAGCGATCATGATCTTTTGCTCTTGATAAACATGCATGTTAAATGAATATACTTGTGTGAGCTTAGGAAAGGACTGTGTTTAAAAATCCAATAGGAAGTTATGCCTGATACACCAAATGAGAAGGACCTATTCTTTGAAGAGACACAAAAAATGAATCAGCATATTCTGACAGTCTTCAACATCATCTCTTTTAGTGTTATTAATTATGATACTTGTATGCACAGCTTTCCTTGGACAGAGAGAGATGCATATATTTGTGTGTACACAATCATTCCATTGTAGGTGGTTCTTAAATGTATTATTTTGTAGCCAAAATAATATAATTTTTCAGCAAGGTTTTAGTGACTGGTACTGATTGGATTACCCAGTAAACTGTTGGATTTGGCTAACTATGCTCCTCTTAAGGGAAAAAATGAAAGAGACTGAGACACGTTAAAAAGACTAAGAACTTCTGGCAATGGAAATGTTGATACCCCAAGTCAGCAGGCTACAGGAAACAGGAGTTTGCTGGAAAAGAAATTAATTTCCTTCCACCAAAGCAGAGGGACTAATATCCTAAATCTGAAATGTATTTGCTTAGGTTTTAGAATAGTAAAACCCCACTATTTAAAAAAAAATTTACTTGGTGTTACATATTCACAGAAATGCAATGATATTCAGAAATATATTCCTCTGAAATCAATAGAACATACTGTGTAAACCTAAGTAGCTGGGAACACTTTTAGATATGGATGGCAGTAATTTAAAGGAATTACTATGGATGACAAATAATTTTCATGATATTTTGTATGCTAGATTCAGTGTATATAGTAGATTAACTTCTTCTCAGAGAAACTGAAAAATATTGCAGGCAGAAATGGCTCAGCTCAAGGGGTGGTTTAGCCTATTAATTCATAGTCAGACAGACAGAAACACACCATGACATGCCAATGATGTTATTATTTCCCTATAACAAAATTTGGGTGAAAAATTTCTGCCCCCAAAGGCAAATGTGGCTTCCACTTCATGCTACTATGAAATCGTAGATAAATGTTCTTTGTTTGTACATCCCCTATGTTGGTGAGTGAGACCAGACATATATGAACCATATATAAGAGATTAAGAATTTTAAGCAAGTGACCACATTGAAGGTGTTCTCATCAACCATACTGAGAGACAGTGTGGTGTAAGTGCTGGACTAGGACTCTGGGAGAAAAGGGTTTGAATCATTGACCAGACATGAAAAGTCACTGGGTGACCTTGGGCAAGTCATACCCTCTTGGCGTTAGGGGCAAGCACTTCCAAACAAATCTTACCAAGAAAGCCCCATCATAAGTTCACATTAGGGTCATCATAAATTGGAAATGACTTGAAGGAAGAGATACATTCTCATTCATATCTATGTTACCAACTAATGCTTGAGCTCAGGGAATAAATAATTTGATCCTCTAAATTATTTCATGGTATATTAAATGTTAGAATATCTCTGAATATATTGGAGTTTAAAAAGAGAAGAGAATTTTGGTGTGTAATCCACACCCTTCTTTTCCTTACTATCGTTGCTTTCTTGCTGAGGCACAGTCATCAAGAAGAAATAGTCAAGATGAGATCATGTCATAGTAATCTCAATTTGACTGTTACCATATGGTATTGGTGGTTTTGTTGGCTCCCACACTAGAAGCAGATTTCATTTCCCAGAGTCTCAGTGGTTCAATTTAAGAAAACGAAACAAAAGCATTCAGATTACTGGACCAAATGGAACTACTTTGGATTTCAAGGCAACCAGTGGAATTAAGCATGATGAATGAAATTAGAAATTCTTTTGGTAACAATATTAAATATGATATCAATCATGTCTCTAAGAAGAGGGGTACTGACATCAAAATCACTATGTAATCTAATGCCTGTTTTATAGACTGGAAGGAAGATCACTAGATTGGTGTTAACAAGGTTCAGCACACTTAAATGTGCAATTTTCTTTTAATGTGATCTGAAGTCATACAGTCAACAACATCTGAGAATCTATTTTGAAGCTGTAACTCTCTGATGTGCTATTAACTCCCTAATCATTATTCTAACACATCTGTCTACCATAGACATATTCATATATTTTGATCCAGCAATCAGTATATATGCATTGTAGAAGCCTTGAGTTTGCAGAACAACTGTCACATGCACTTGAAAACCATGTAAGGAATAACTAAGTGTGTGTGTGAGAGAGAATACTCTTTGAGTCTTCATCATCAGGCATGGGAGTGATCAAAATGTGAATAACCAGCAAGGGTGGGTTCAAAGAGCCTCAGTTCCTAAACTGTCGGAATACAAAAGTTGCTTGCTACCAAAAGGACAGCAAGGAGGGACCTGTTGTGGCCTCCCTAGGAGGAAGAGCCAAAGCCCCAGAACAGCCAATAAGAAGATTCTTTCCCATGTCCCAATCAAATATACCTATGAAGATGCTAGAACTGTGAGAAGTGTCTCCTCCAATGATTTTACAGCCCCAACAGGCATGTACAGGAAAAAATGGCCATATATTTAAAGCATATGTGAGGCATCTCTAAGGTACATGACTCTTTCCATTGAGATAAGTTCTTGCCAACCATGGCCCTTTCAGCCATCACATTCCGCAAATGTGCAAGTTTGCCATACACAGTAGAGAAATCCTTGACACAATTTTCACTCATGTGAAAAGAATCCTAATCTGTTCTGATCTGGCCCCCAATCTGAATTGAGTTTTGGGAATCCAGATCATCAATCCTTGCCCATTGAATTCTATTGGAAAACCCAGAAGGATATAATTATTTTAATTTTCCTCACATTTACACAATTTTGGAGAGTTGGTAGACTCTAAAGAGAAGATTAAACAAGCCTAATTTCAGACAGATGATGCAAGGGATTTTTGCATTAAGCACCTTTAAACCATTTTGGTTTTATAAATGAAAACTATTTTTTGAAATAGCTTTTGTTGTTGACCTTCTGCTGCTTTTGTCTTGTCAGTGTCCCACAGAGTACCAATCTGCACAGTTTAACTGAGATACATGACAATGATAATGAAATGGTAGCATACCGGAAAAGAAGGGGGGCTTTTTCTCTCTTTTCTTTTCTTTTCTTTTTCTTTGTTCTAGCAGTAAACCAACTAGTGAGATTCAGTTGTGCAGCAGAAGGGGGGGGGGGAAGTTGTGAAAACATACTTTATTTATTATCAGAAATCAATCTGTTGAGATCTCCTAACAATTACCCTGCTTTTCCTTGAGCCATTTGGTGATTTGGGCTGCCATTAGAAACATCTCTCTCATGGCCCCCAGTTGCTTTCTGAGTTGCTGTCAAAGGGAATACCTACTCAGTAGAAATATTCAGTATGGCACCACTTTAATTGCTATAGCTCCAACCTTTGGAATACTGGGATGTGTAGTTTTACAAGATCTTTAGCTGTCTCTTTCAAAGAGTACTGTTGCTTCACAAAACTACAGATCCCATGATTCTGTATGATAGGTGTCAAAATGGTGTCAAACTGCATTATTTCTACAGAGTAGATGAACTCCAAGCCTGGGGGGGGGGAGACTCAGAGCTCAAACTTTTCTTCTGTCTCTGCTCTGAGCAAGACACCACTCAATATTGCCTCTTCAGGTGTTGCAATAGACAGCTTCTCCCAAAATGCAATTTTTAAAACTAGTGTTTATTTGATGCTTACAGTGAAGGCAGATAGCAAACCTGGGATCTCCTATCATCTCAAAATGTTCCTAGACAATTCTCTGCGTACTTTGTGGTGATTCATACTGCCTTCCTTCCATCTAACTTTAGGTAACAGCAACAGCACTGGGGTAATGGGAGGCGAAGGCAATAAGTTTCACTATCTAAAACACAGAGGTATGAAAGATACATTGAACAAACAAAATAACAAGAGGAGAGTAGAAGACAAAGCTATGCTGTTCAGCTACAGGAAATTCAAACCCTCAGCAAGTCAAAGAAGATCACAGTGAACCACCAACCACTCCTGCCACATGGTCTGATGATAACACAGGACAAAAAGACACTGGAAAGAGAGAACTGATCATATAACTCCAATGATGGATGGCCCTTGTGGTCTATTCAAGCTCTATGATTCTGTGTTTCTATTATTTTATCTCACCCCCTAAATCCTTTGACTGGAAAGAATTGGAAAGATTCTTACCCCAAATGACAGAGCTGTCAGTTAGCAAACCCCCTTCTGCAGCACAACACCATAACAATATTGACAACAACAACAATAACAACACCCACTCCCCCCCCCCATACACACACACACACACACACCAATTGGGAGTCAAAGTGACTTACAGTTTAAGAGAATAAAACAATTAAAAACATAAAAAGTGAGCATTAAAACAGAATTAACCTATTACAGTATTAAAGCACATCACTCATTAAAAGACAAAAGACAAAAATGCAGTTTTAAAAAAGGAAGATAAAAGTTGCTAAAAACAGAACAGTTAAGACAGTAAGGCCCAGTACAGACTGGCACTTTGAAAGTTTGAAAGAAAGGGTTTGAAAGTAGGGCTCCCGAGCCCAACCTCATTGTCTGGGTGCCATCTTTGCACTCTGCCGTTTACACCGTGCGTGTGAAAATGACATGCCTCATGCATAGCATCCAAATGGTGTGGCATACAAGAGACATCACCATGCCACTCCAGAGTGCTAATGGTGCCTCAATCCGCCCCTTTCTCCTCATCTGTATAGGCCCTAAGTCTCCTTGATGGTTTTTTCCCCCCCATGTCCTTTTGTGGCTGGCTGGCACTAGCTTTTCCCAATCATTTTTAGTGTTCAAATGAAAGTACTTGCTACTTTACATATGTAGAATCACTGCCCTTTCTTCTTACACAAAAGTAAGGAATGAGACACTAGTATATAGCAAGTCAGGAGCATTAACCTTATTTTCTGCCTGCCCATACCTCCAATGATACTGAACTCTACTGGGGACACCCTATTAATTATTTGGATGTGGAGAAATATTTGTCTTTTCTTTCCCTATGCAAATTTTAAGCATAGGACACGAATCCAAAGTGGGACCATAGCAATGCACAATTGATTTAAGCACACATCACCCTCATGCTAGTGCACTTAACTGTCTACAATTGCAACTGTAATGCAGCATAGTTATACGTTTGTTTCTGGAAAAGGGTGAGATCCTCATATTTAACTTTTGAGAGAGGGAATAAACAGTGACAAAATTATTTGCTATATACAAACAGTTTCATTTAAATACCGCTTCATACTGCTTAAAGCAATGTCTAAGTGGTTTACAACTTTAAGCTACTTGCCCCCAACAATCTCGGTACTCATTTCACCAACCTCAGAAGGATGCAAGCCTGAGTCAAGCTTGAGCTCTTTTGCTGGTATTGAACTTGCAACCTTATGGTTTTGAGTGAGTGGCTGCAGTACAGGCATTTAACCACTGCGCCACCAGGGCTCATTACTCTACATCATATCTAGAGTCAGGAGTACTGGGCTGGACCAACAGATGTCTCATTGGAGACAAAAAACAGTTACTTTTTTAGTTCTGTGACACTCAAGTTTATCAAATGGAAGGAATTTCTCTCAATTGCGAATGGAGCCAATTCGCAATTACGTGAATTCACTAGTTTAGCAAATTTACGTGAAATCTGATTGCATTCAGAAATGCGTTCAGAATGACTTCCAATTTCTTGAAAATGACCCCCCATTGCCCGAAATTGCGTGAGATACTTTAATATGCAGTTACTTGAAACCTCATGATTGCGTTCGGAATGACTTCCCATTGCACGAAATTGTGTGAGATACACTCATTCGCAATAACGTGAAACCCCCTTGATTGCATTTGGATTGCCATTACATTATACCTCCAAATTCCATCGTATGATAAACTCCATTATAATTTCTGGTGTCCATAAGTGGCTCAGACTGACCTTCAACTGCAATTGTGAGAGATCCAGTAACATTTATCATATATTTTGCTGTATATTAAGATGTGGTTTTCATCTTGAAATAAGAGCATAGCTAACACTTGGAAAGTTATTTTTAAAATTTAGTTAGCTATATTATTTTTTTAAGTTTCTCTAAAATAGTTTTATTGTAATTATATTTACTATTTTAAACATTGTTTTTAAAAAGTAACTCCTTACTTTCACAGTCTTCAGAAGTATTGAAATTTGCTGTTTGGTTAAAAAGCACAAGAAAGATAAAATTCTTGGCCTTTACAAGCTATTGGCCTCTGGTCCAAAGCAACTTTCCCTCCATCCACACTATCATGTGAGACTAGAATAAAAGAATTTCCGTTAGACTGCAAAAGCAGTGAAATTATCCCTTGTTAAACTACATTCATGATACAATGTAGTTGTACCTTCATTCTTCGAGAAATAAACTAATTAGAAGTAACTAGTTATTTGAAATTAATAATCTTTTTGATCAGCCCTAGTTCTATCAAGTAGTACTGTACCTCTTGCACTTTAGTTATTTTTGCCTTCACAAACTGCTTCTCTTCTATATCTATAAATGTACTTATGTTTCAGGCCTTTTTGTGCAACTCAGAAAATTGGCTATAGCCTTGGAAAGGTCATACATCAACATATATACATATTAGATCTTTAAGTGCCAGTGGATTCTTTGTTGCTTTTGTTGTAAGAAATGCAAGGCCAAACTACACATTCCTTTAATAGCATGGTTAGCAACCATGTCTGTATTTAAAAAAATTTAATACCAGGGACAGGGAAGGGTGGTTTCATTGGGATTGCAATGTGTAAGGAGTAGAGATTTAATATTACGGTTTTTTCCAGCTGTGATCTTGACAAATTTACCTCTCTGGCACATCAGTTAGCCTCAAGGAAGACAGCACTTGTAAAGACCATTGGTTAAATCATTGGCTCTTTTCCCTGTGTGCCATTGGCCCATATAAAACTTGTCTTCCTCTGTGCCTAATATCAAATTTAACCCCCCTCACCAGACTTGGTTGCTAACCACACTATTAAAGTAATGTCTGCCTTGACTCTCGCATAGCTATTTAAGAAGTTATTCATGCATTTAGGGTTGCGAAATGTTCAGAGCTGATCAAGACAATACCATAGTTGACTCTTCTATGCTGAATACCTTTCGAGACAAGAAATGGCAATTTTTGTAAATTTACCTAACTATCTAGTGGATTCCTAGATGAGCACTGACCACAAATCTGAATACAACACTAATTGTTTGTTTGACAGGAGTGGTTCTCTATGGAAACTCAAATATGCAGTCATTGCCAAAATATATAACCCCTTTCTTTTCGAGAATAAGTAGAATTCCTTAACCCCTAGTTACATTTGTGTTCTAAATCCATAGACCCTTTTCTTGTTTGTTCCTTGGTGAGCTGCTGGAGCCTTCTCTCTTAAAATAATGAAAAGAAGCTAACTGAACTGAAAAGAAGCTAACTGAACTGATAGAAGAGGGAAATCATGCCCATAGCAGAAAAAAACCCTACTAAAATAATAAATAACATTTTGTACAGGTAATTCAATTTGTTACATGACCTTCTCTCTCCAATCCAGCCAGGTGTGTTGAATTAGTATAACTTACATTGAGTAAACTTAGGCCCAAGATTCCAATCACTAATTTTATCCTATTCTCCTTCATTCCCTGAATTTGGGTGGCTACACATGTTGGCAATCCCATATGTTCAGACTTTGTACTATTGCAGGTATAAAAACAAAACTTTTTCATGTTAATTGGTATGTGCCTTTGTGACTGAAATGGCCAAACTCATAATTGGCACCCATTTTTTTTTAAAAAAAAAAGCTAACGTATGTCTAAATAGTTAAGGAGACATAGCTCCAAAACACAATGCAGAAATAATCCAGTTTGAGACTGCTTTAACTGCCTTGGTTCAGTGGTAGGCAATCCTAAGAATTGTAGTTTATTGTGGCACTAGAGCACTCTGACAGAGAAGGCTAAATGTCTCACAAAACTACAGATTCCCTGGAATTCAGCCAGGGCAGTTAAAGCAATCTTAAATTGGATTATTCCTGCAGTGTGTTTTGGACCATAGATTACATATATGACAGTTTCTGTTCTTGATTATTTTAGGCACTATTTTATTTTATTTTATTTATATCCTTCCTTTTTACCAACCTTGGGACTTAAGATGGCTTACAAAACTTCAAATAGACATAGCTATAAGTTCATTTCAAACAAAAACTAAACTATAACTAAATTATCAATACAATCCAAAGCAATTAAAAGCATGCCCATCAAACTAGAAAAAAACAACAAATGTAGAAAATGCAACATATTATTAAAGGTCCTTTCCCTATAAGCAATCAGTCTTCCATGGCCTGATAAAACAAAAAAGTCTTACTTGTCTACAGATGGATAGCAAAGAGGGCTCCAGTCTATTCTCTGTAGGAACACAGTTCCAGAGCCTTGTAGCAGAAGACCCTCTCCCATATTTCCATCAGATGTATCTACGAGCATGGTAGGAGAGAGAGAAGGCCTTTCCCACCTCCCCAGAAGATTTCAAAACAGAGTCTCATATGTAGTAATACAGAGAAGATCTAAATGAACTGTTAAATTATAGGATTTGTTGCTGTTGAATTTGCATTTGAATAACTATTCATGCAACACATGCAATAACCCATAATGGCCAGTAACAAATCCTGCTTCTTCTTTTTTTCCCCCAAAAATGAAACTTTTACAAATGCTTTGAATAGCTTTTGATTTTGTTGTCTGCTTCCTTGTTGCATTACCCTCCGCCACTATACACTCTGCTTATATATTTGACATTGTTCATTATTTGCGAGCCAACAAAGCATAGTGGTTTGGATCTTTGATTAGGACTCTGGAGGCCAATGTTCAACTTTCTAGTCAGCTATGGAAACACATTGCATGACCTTGAACCAGTCAGAATCTCTCAGCTTCAGAGGAAGGAAATCTTGTCATGAAAATGCCTTAGGGTTGCCATTAGTTAAAAATGACTTGAAGGTACACCACCATAACAACACCCACCATTGTTTGCAGATGACTTACCTTTCCCTATCCCTATATAATCCATCCCACACTCTCAGATCCTCTGGGAAGAATTTATTGCAGCCACAGAAGACCAGATTGGCTGAAGCTTCCCAGAGGGTTTTCTTCTCTGCCACTCCGAAACTATGAAATTACCTACCAAAAGAGATCCGTGTTATCACCACCTTAGAAGCCTTTAAAAAGGCTCTCAAGACAGATCTCTTTCTGCAGGCCTTCCCAGATGGACCTCCCAAATTAAAAAAGAAAGAAAGCCCCATCCACCTTCAACCTGCCCACTCCATCCTGTTTATTTTAGGCTATATTATTGATGTAATTTTTAACTGTTATTGAATTTTACTATTTGTAATGGTGGGAGGGTTAGGGGTTAATATGTTTTATTCTGTTTTTATGCTTTCTTGTATTTTTAATCTCTGTTGTAATCCCACCTCAATCCGCAGGGAGAGGCAGGAAATGTGCTGCAGGGCGAATGCAATCCGTATGCAGCCCAGACCCCAGCTATACTTATCCAGTGGCTTTTCAAAAATGGGAGCTTGCATTTTTTAAATGTTGCTGGATAAGTGCAGCTGGGGTCCAGGCTGCATATGGGTTGCATTTGCCGAGCTGTGACCGCGTGCGATAACACTGCCTACTCTCAATAGGCGGAAATGTAAATACTACAATTGGACAAAAAAAATGAAATGCACAAATATAGAATGGGTGACCTAGGAGTCTTAGTAGATCACAAGCTGTACATGGCAACTAAAAAAAGAAAATATGATTTTTTGGCTTCCTCAATAGAAATATAGTGTCAGACTGATGGAAGCAATAATACTACTTTATTCTGCCTTGGTCACACATCTCCTACAATACTGTGTCCAATTCTGGACACCACAATTCAAGAGGCATGGTAACAAACTAGACAAACTGTCCAGAGGATGACAACCAAAATGATAAAAGGTCTAGAAACCATGCCCTATGATCAGTGGCTTAGACAGCTGGGTATATTTAGCCTGGGGAAGAAAAGCTTAAGAGGTGATGTGATAGCCCTGTATAAATATTTTTGAATGGATATCATATTGAAGATGGAACAAACTTGTTTTCTGCTGCTTCAGACACTAGGACACTGTATAAAGGATTGAAGCTACAGGAAAAGAGATCTCACCAAACATTTGGAAGAACTTCCTCGTGGTAAGAGCTGTTCAATGGTGGAATATGCTGCATCAGAGTAGTGGAGTCTCCTTCTTTTGAGATTTTTAAAATGAACTGGATAGATGTTTGTTGAGAGTGCTTTGATTGCATGTTCCTCAATGGCAGAGGTTGGACTGAATGGTCCTTGTGGTCTCTTCCAACTCTATGATTCTATGATTCACACTATTCATCAACTGAATAGGATCTTGGACTTTCCTGGGAATATGATCTACTGAATTAAATTGAACTTATTTTTAATTAAACATGTCCAGGAATGTACTGCAATATTCTTATGCTTATCTTCATGCTACAGAATTATGCAAGCAGAACAATTTTGAATAGGGAGGCAAATAAAAGCCTTCCACCTGTTTGTGGAGGGGAGCCCATAGTTTCTGTTGGTTTTTGGTTGGCTGGATTTTTTTTTCAAGTTCTATTACATTTGTACATGATTATATTTGTACATGAAAGAAAGTAATATCATATCCACCCTTAAACTTGCAGTGGAGGACACAATCCTCTTTTCATAATTGGTTAGTTACATGTGCTTTTGATTTAGCTGCAGTGATGGCAGAATGAACCAGACTGAGGGACAAGAACCACTGAAATTCAGTACTCTGTAGAAATACCAAGGTGTACACTTCTTGCTTTATGGACTATATTTCTTTCTTCACTTCCCCTAGTTCTGCTTCCAAAGTGGTCCAGCCTGGGAGCAATTTATACCCATTCTGAAATTATGCAAGCTTCTGTTCTCCCCTTTGAAGTCATTGGGAAATTGGAGAAGCTGCATTCTTGCAAGTTAAATGCTTCCAAATACAAAACAAACACCCCCATCCACAAACAACTAAGATGGAAAACATGGAACTTAATGAAAAGGAAGGCTTTTCTGTGAAGTAAATGAAGGACAAGTGTGAATTCATTCCTGAGAAAAGAAAGACGAGGGGTGTGGGAAGAACTGAAGAGGACACACTTTGACAGAAAGCTGGCTTCTTTGGAACTGTAAATTAGACAGTGCCCTGCCAAAAAAACATTGGCATAGAAGCTCATTTGCAGTCTTCTGGCTTTGCTGATGTTTGTCTTTTCCCATTTACCCCTGATATAAACTGTGTCAGAACATATTTAGTACCTTGTTCAGATGGCAAAACATTTTGAAAATACAGCAAATTTTGGTTTCCACAAACTATGGGATTTCTAGCTGTTAGCTCAAGACTCTTCTGGAATTATAATAGTTTGTCTTCAATAGACTTGGAAATGTGTCTTTGCAAGAACAGAATTATATCTGAACTATCATTTCTCAGAGTTCCCATTTATCGGCAGCATTCTGACAAACATAATGGCTAATTTGTATCCTCAATTAGATTTTTGCTTCTGTGGCAATCTCCAATATTGTCCATTTTATCTGGACAGGAAAACTAAGTTTAACAGCTTTCAAACAGCAAGATATTCTGCCTCAATATGAAATCAATTTAAGATCCTGGCTTGTTGTAATTTGAAGTGGTGTGCAGCAACACCTGCATTGAGGACTGTGTGCCTCCAGATGTGGAAAATAAAATGATGGCCAAGAGATTTGAAACAATCAATATACATTCCCATCCACAAAAAAGGAGGCACAAAAGAGTCCAGTAACTATAGGACCATAGCACTAATCTCACATGCAAGCAAAATTATACTGAAAATTCTGCAACATAACACTAGCAAGTACATTTCTATACTGCTTATCAGTGAAGTAGAATGCCCAAGTGGTTTATAATGTGTAATCCAATTGCCCCGAACAAGCTGGGCACTCATTTTACTGACCTACAGAAGGATGGAAGGCTGAGTGGACCCTGGAGCCCTGCAGGATCGAAGATAAAGAACATAAAGAAAACAAAAATAATTACCATGGAGAATCTACATAAATTCAACCTAGACAATGAAGAAATAGAAATAGTAAAAGAGTTCTGATACACTGATAGGATCAAACATTGATAGGACTGGGGACTGCAGCCAGGAAATAAGAATAAGATTAAGAATGGGGAGGTCTGCTATGAAAGAATGAGAAAAAAATCTAAAAGTCAAAGATATACAACTCAGCACAAAAGTTAGAATCATGCAAGCCACTGTATTCCCTATTATCATGTATGGATATGAAAGCTGGACAGTTAGAAAAGAAGATAGAAAGGAAATCAATATATCTGAGATGTGGTGCTAGGGAAGAATGCTGAGGATGCCATGGACAGCCCAAGAGAAAAAAAAAAAAGAGGCCTAGAGCAGATCAAGCCAAAACTCTGTCTGGAAGCCAAGATAACAAAACTGAGGTTGTTGTACTTCAGACACCTCATGAAAAGGCATGACTTAAAAAAAAAAAACAATAATGCTAGGAAAGGTTGAAGGAAGTAGAAAGAGAGGAAGGTCACATTCTAGATGGATAGAGTTTATTTAGGAGGTTACAGGTATGACTTTGCAGGAACTAAGCAGAACAGTGGAGGACAGGGAGTCTTGGAGATGTCTCATCCACAGGGTCTCCATGGGTCAAAATTGACTCAAAATTGACTCAAAGGGAATTAACAACAACCAGCCTACAGTCCTTAATGCAATAGTGGCAAAAACAATAGTGGGGGCAACAGTGGTACAGTTAAGATAATGAAGACAATTTAATGTACTCTATTTCCCTCTTGGTCCAGTGTGGTCTTTCTTCCTGTAAACTGATATTTTCAGGGTGAGCTTGCTTTTTCCCTTCCTCCCTCTGCAATCTTTTCTTCTTTCTCTGAAATGTGTAGCCTAATGATAGCTCCACAAGTTATCTTTCTATCTCTAGATAGTGTTCCTATAAGAAAGTTTCCTTTACTGTTTCTCTAAAAGGTAGTGATGGAAAAAATATTTGAAAATATATTTTGAAAAGATCAATGGCCACTTTTTAATGTTAATAAATCCTGACAAGAAGAATCCTGGGTTGATGAGAATCTTCACAATAGTGGACTTATTCTGCATAAATTTTGTATACGGTGTTTTCCACAGAAAACAGCATTTTCTATACAAACTCTTCTAGAACATGGCCACATAGCCCAAAAGCCCCACAAAAAAACTTGTTTGTATCCTTTGTTATTACAATGAGATATGATCATCTAAACCCACTCTACACAAGAGAGGGTGGACAAAAGCACTCAAAAAGTGGAATTAAATTTGGTACACCTAGAAATTTCAAGTGTTTGTATTTTAATTTGAGGCATGTGATCATATATAGTTTCAATCAGGCAGCAAGCAGCACCTTATGCAAGATTAATTGTCTCCAAGGAAAGCAAAAACAACAAGAAAAGCAACATTCTAAACCCCACTCATCCCTTGTAGACAGAAAGCTAATAGAGGTTAATATAGCTTTGCCTGGGTTTTAACAGACCAGCAGGATAGAATAAATCAAGATGAAAGGCCTCATAATCCTTCAATGCACATGACTGTAAATCAGAAACAATTCCATAAAAGTAAGGTGAGTTTTGCCAGCACTATATGCTTCATCACCTTCTCTTTCAGGATGAATCTGTGAGACAGCATAAGCACCATTAATAAAAATCTCATCAGGTATTTACACCAACCTGCCCAGAATGTTCAAGTTTCAGTGACATTTGCCAAAATGCATAATGTTAGAGAACATCATGTCAACTAAATCAAATAAATATATTACACAGGAAAATCTAAGGGCCTTACCACTTCTTTATACCACAATAATCTGCTCCACCCATTCATTGCAGGGATAATGGATTGTATTACAGTACCCACATGAGAGCCTCCTCCCTATCCGATCCCAAGCTTCACAATTGGTCCATTTGATTACAGTAGGTAGAAAGACATCATGCTGATGCCTGCCACTGGGTGAGACCTTTTCTTGTGAGAGGTTGAATAGAAAAAGAAGAGGCCATGACACCAGCAGCATTTTTTCCATTTTGACTACCTTTCAACTTTTGATTTGAATTCATTCAGTAGGGTGTATTTTGGCATCTTCACATTGTAGGCTAATCATGCTCCAGCTGAGAGTGACCTTCTCATACCAAGCACCATAAATAGTCTGTGGGTTCCTTGCACAAATCACCTGGGGAATTCTGGGAAAGGAACAAGGCAACCATACCTCTAAGCCACCCACATCTCACCAAGTAATGGATTTCTTACAGAAGGAAGCAGGATTGGGGTTCTACAGGGGGGGAAAACCCTACTATTTGGTGGTGCAAATAGTAATCATTACCGGATTATTTCCAGGGGGGGAATGCATATTTGTAATGGTGCTACAACAGGATGATGCCAGGACACCAATGATGTCATGTAGGGCATGATTGCTTGCAGTGCTGCTGTATCAGTATGCCACCATAGCATCATGGTGCAATAAGGCCCTATGACATTCTGCCTGTTGCTCCCACCAGTATGTTTTGCCACTGTTGTGAAAACAGTTCTCATGCACCTGAAGTATATAGACAGACCACCATCAAATGCCCTCCATATTTGCTTCCTATAGCACATACCGACTGTGATCCTACCTCAAGCAAGTGGAGTATAAGGTCTGCCCACAGAGTTCTGTGTCCACCCCCTGCATATTTACAAATGGCTATCCTCTAAAACCTCTTACCCCAACCTGAAACTCCTCCTTCTCCCAGCTGCCTCCTCAGAGATAGCTAGAGGTCAGAAAATGTCCAGGGGGAGGAGGAATGGGTGAATGCCCATTCCTTCTCCTCCCTATGGCTCCTTACTGATCCCCAGCTGCCTCCCCAGGGACAGCTGGGGGTCAAGAAAGGTCCTGCTCCTCCACATGGGCCCTTCCTGACCCCCAGTTATTTTCCAAAGACAAGTGGAGGCTGGGGAAGGGCAAGAGGAGGCAGAGCAATGGGTGCAAACCCATCCCCCCCCCCAGACCTTCCCCAGCTTCTAGCTGTCTCTCAGAGACAACTGGAGGCCAGGGAAAAGGCAGAGGGAGAAGTCCCACCCTGGAAGCCCCTCTTCTGGAGAGTGGAAGTCTCACCCCAGGAGGGGGGAAGTCCTGCCCCATCTCTGGGATAGAAGCCCTGCCCCCAGCACAAGCTCTAAAAAGGTTCACTACCATTGTTATAGTTCATTGCTGCTCTGGAACTCATCTCTCAATATCTCTGTCTCGTAGCCTTACACACTTTTGGCTGCTTCCTTGTCTGTTTCTCTTGTTTGCTTGTTCGCACCTTGTTGTTTTTCAGTCAGTATGCAAGTACACCATGCCCACATTCACTATCAGAAGTAGATATAAGCTGTCATTACTCTTCCTCTGTGTGTGTGTGTGTGTAAAAATCCTGTGGCTGGTTAGTAACTGTGGAAAGCTCTATCATTGGAGAAAAGAATCAGGAAAGCGACAGAAAGAACATCATTAGGAGCACAACTGGTAATTTGATCCCGTATACCAAATCAGGAAAGATTAGTGTTTTGGAAACATCACTGGCCAGTAGGCATTGTAATGAAAGCCTCTGGTTCAAAAGCAGTGGTGTCATAGAAAGTAATTAACAACCCGTTCTGTTTAACTTTCTACCAAAAACTTACATGTTAATCTGTCCCACCAGTCCCCCTTCACCTAGGAGATATCTGCTGCCTCCCTGCCAGTATATCAGGAGCTGGCAATGTTGCTCCCTCAGTCTTTCTTCCAGCTTCTCAGCAGCAGCCATGCTGGGCAGTGGGGTACTTGGTGCATCCACAATTTTGGTTTTCTCCCACGACCCTGGAGGATCTAGTTTTTCCCTCTCCTCTGACCCTCTTGCCTCTCCATCCTCATGCACTCTGGCCTTTTACTCTTTTTCCCCTTTGCTACTCCTGCATCCCCCACATCTTTTAAAATTTTTAATAATTAGTTTTGGCAAACCATTGTGAAGTGGCTGAGTGACACCACTATTCAAAAGTAGAGTTGCCATGCCCTTCACCTTGCTTTGCCCCTTTACTCAAAAATATTTTTATTGCCATAGGCTTAGACTTCATTTAATGAACAATTAATTATTCCTCAATACAATTTGTAAAGGCTTTTACACTTCAGTGTATTATTAACTTTAGACATAATTCATATTTTATGTTTAGAAGTCAAACCTTACCAGGAATGGAAAACTCTGGGAATGTACACCATAGTGAAGAACAAAAATGTGTGCTAGGATGACAAAGAAGCATGACTTAATGGACACCATCTTCCTGTTTATTGTTTTCAGAGGCTATCAGCAATCTTCTTATTGTCAACAATCCATAATGGGATAAGAATTTGCATCAACTCAGCTCCTAAGACCTTCTTCCATGTCATGCTGGATGTATTGGATGTAAGTCCATGTTGAACAATGTCCAGGTCCCACACAGCTGTTCTCTAATCAATCATCTCTATTCATATCCTAAATATCTAGCATTTGGCATTTTTAGTTGGAAAAAGATCTTGTATATGGCAGTCCTTAACAGCTTAATCTGGAGTAAAGCCTACTCAAATACTTGGGAAATAAGTGGATCAAAAATACAACTGTAGCTTTGTCTGTCAGCTTAGTATTTGGTGAGAGAAAAATATAATGAAGCTATGACTGAATGTATAATAGGCATGTTTTCTAACCATGAGTGACAATGCCTGTTTGCTAGAAGAGCAGGGCTACTGTGATTATATTTGTTAAAAGCAATAATTCCTCCTATAAAATGTTTTCATATGCATCCACTTGAGTTTTAGTCCACTCAGTTTTCATTGTAATTACCAAAATCTTTATGCTGTCCCTCTTTTTCTATATGATTTCAAAAATACTGTCCTGTTATTTTTAAAATGAACAACTGAGACTATAATGATATACAGAGTCATATTTTCCCACTTTTCCTTCTTATTTTCATGTTCAATAGCCCCAAATACTGTTGCCTTTGGTCATAGAGGAATTTTGGCTAGTCAATAATATCCTTCTTTCAGGTCCAGTGACCAGAACCTAATATAGTATTCCAAGTGGATTGCACAATACACTTGAATAATAACAGTGTGTTGCTGGCAGTTTTGTTTTGAGTCCTTTACATACCATAAGATTGAATGGCTTGGAACAAGTTCTTCACTCCTGATATTTGAAAGCTAGAGGACCAAAGAATTTAAAGGAAGCTGTACTAGACCACTGGGAACACATAAATATGAAAACAGAGCACCAAAATACTTGAGGTGTGCTCGGGAGGTCTCCAGTGAAAGCATGTCGGTAGACTGGCCACCCCCACCCTGTAATAAATGGCATTTCTTGTTATGTGCCCTCAAATAAACACCAACTTATTGTGTCCCTGTTGCAGGGTTTTCTTAACAAGATTTATTCAGAGGAGGTTTGCCATTGCCTTTCTCTAAAGCCAAGAAAGTATGACAAAGTGACCCAGTGAGTTTCCACAGTTGAACAGGGCTTTAAAGTGTCTTAGTCCTACAGTCAAACCACTATGCCACAGTAGATCTCAAGAAATGGTGTAGTGATGGTATATTGCTGGCCCAGTTTCACCATAGCATTGTAATGTTATATTCTATCACAGTGTTGTACTGCTTTGACATACATTTTTTTTTCTTTCATGTCACCTTTATTTTTCACAGCAATTGGCCTGAGGAGGTTGGGAATTGCTTGTCTGTTAACACAATGGTTTAGTATTCAATGAAGAGAAACTCCCAGCAAATACTACATCGTTTAGAAGAGAGCTGGATAATCAAAGCCAAATTGTGGAGGCAAGTGTGTGAGTCAATGCATGAGTAGAGTCTTAATTTATTTAATAATTATGCCACTTTGCAGTGCTGGTTGTACCTATTGTAATTTACAAAACAGGATGAAAACTTTTTCTAGAAGAGCACTACCAGAGCTGCCTCAGGCCAACAGATGGACATCCAAGTGAACTCAGCAGCACTTCGAAATTTTGCTGGACCACACAGAGTTTTAGATTATCAAGCTTCCTCTCTCCCCATGCAATTGGTAATAGGGTGCAGTTGAGATGACTCCTAGAACTTCATGGAAACTAGTCACCAGCATGTTTGCCTAGGCAATTGTCATCTCCAGTAAGAGCCATGAATCCAATAAAGTCATATATTTGTTAAGAGCCTATGGAGTAATGAGGCTATGGAAACATAATGCTTGGCTTAATGCCTAATACTGTAACTGAAATAAAGCATTTGCAAATCTGGCAACCCTGTATAAACTCATGTACATTAAGAAGCGGGGAGGATTTTACATTTCCTTTTACATTCCTTCACAGCCTGCATGATAATCATACTAATAAAAATGTATATATAATTCTTTTGGCCAACAATGAAAAGTCCAAGAGGGGCCAACACTGAAAAGTCTCTGCCTGTGGTGCTCACTTGATAGTGAGCCTGCAAGCAGGGCCTCGGAGACTTATTGTAGTATACAGTGAGGTATCACATAACCAAGTCCCAAACTGTTTTGGGGACTTTAAAACCAGCTCTTTAAAGTTATGCCTGGAAATGTTTTCTCATATTAGTGGACTTGGTTCAGAAAATAATATGCAAAATAATATATTTTTACAAGGCACAATTCAAAGCTACTTATATATGCATTTGTATATACAAAAATTTGCTTCTCCCTTACATCTCCTATATCATGATGCATTGATTGCAACCTTGGATGGCTTTTAAAAAGTGACCAAGACACACCTCTTCTAGCAGGCCTTTCCGGATAATAGTTAATCCTCCCTTCTCCTGATGACTCCCCAGCTCCTTCCATCTCCCATTTGACATGCGAGGTCACCTATACTTGGACCTCAAAATGATGTGTTGTTTTTAGACTTTGATACTCTTTTAATTATGACTTAGTTTAATCTTGTTTTAAGGGGTGGGAGGCAGGTATAGAATGTATGATTGCAATATTTTAACATATGTTTTTAAATGTTGTACCCCACCCCAATTGATCACTCAGAGGGGCGGGTTAGAAATTATCATCATTATTATTATTATTATTATTATTATTGGTTTCAAAACAATGGCTGAGATCCTGCAACATAATGTTTCAAGCACAGGAGCTTGGAGGGAGAGAGGAAGGTGAGCAATCAACTGAAGATTCAGGATAGCAACCTCATTTCAATTGGTGGCACAACTCTTGTACTGGCTGCATTCCTCCACCTTGGCCAGTAAATAACCATGAGATCACCCCTGGGTGCTTAAAAGCTACTTGGGGAGTTGGGTGGACATTGTATCATGAGCTAATGAATAATTCCGTCCCAAATATCCAGAAATGGTAAACATGTGTAACCCTGAGATGAACATGCGTATGTCATAAATAGGATTCCAGCCCACATTTTTGACAGGCATATACATAAATATTTCCATATTTTTTAGAGTAGTGAAGCACAGAATCATGGGGTTGGAAGGGACTGAAACAGTCACCTAGTCCAATCCCTCCAATGCAGAAATACATGCCTTTTTTTCCCATTTACACACTGGTTACCCCATTTACAAATTGTCAGGGTGTAAGTTATGTTACTCTGTAGGAACAAAAAATAAAGAATCTTGAGGCACCTTAAGGCTAACAAGTTTTATTTGGTATCAGCATTCACAGGCTGCATGATGAATTGAGCTCCACAAAATGTCACCTTTTGATTTAGTATTGGTTTGGCTGGTTTGATTTAGTATTCAGAGACATGTATATAGAGGTAAGTTTTGCTTTAGCCTTGAAATCTTCAAACATTTCATATCCAATGCACATCTTTTACTCTAGCCTTCCATTTAAATCCATGTTCATACATATACATATACGCTTGCATATATATTGGCAACTAGGTTCAAAGGGGGATGTGACTCATAACTTTAGCAGTTTTATAAAATAATTTTGACAAATGCAATTTTAAAATGGGGAGGCTAAGAAAAACAACAGATATGTATTGCTTCTTTCATCCCTCTCCCCCACTTTTCTGTACATATGTCAATTCCCCTTTTTCATATTTGTTTGCTTTAGTGTTTATTTGCTTTTTAAGAAAAAGGAAACAGTAATTAAATAAAACAAAACAGTAGTGGTGTTACTGGCATGACCCACCATGGACTGAGGTGTGACCTCCATCTGCATCCAAATCTACCTGTTGAAGATGGGTGCTTGTTTTAGCTTACTGTGGTGTAATTTTGCCAAACTGAGTAAGATAGATGCAGAGTTCGGAAAAGTTCCTTTTTGGATGACAATTCTCAACTGGCTAGGAACTTTGTCATACACCAGACAGAGGCAATACCAGATGAGGAATTCTGCAGTCTTTACTCAGAACTGCAGCATCCATCTTATTTTCTTAGAGGTTAAAGGGGTGTGCGAATAGGTTGAGGTTTTTCTGAGTTGTGAATACATGGTTGAGAGGATATGGTGAAGATCTGGCCAGATCTCTAGTAGTATAACCTAAGAACAGTAACCATTGGAAAGACAATATTTCAGTAAGAGTATTAATTTTATGCTATATTTCTGCAGCTCTCTGCATCTTTTCCCTGATCTAACTATACACCTGGAAGTAAAAATCACTTATATGACAGGAAGCTGGAAATGCATCAGGTTTAAAACTATCCAGTTTCTAGCATTTCCAAGTGCTTTGTAGGTTATACCTTTTCCATCACGTATCATCCCATCCCCAATCTGATCCATTAATAATATCCCAGTGGTCTTAAATAAACACATATCTGGTCCCTGTTGGAACATCACAGGGCACATCCATTAGGAACAATACAAACACATTCAAGCTCTGTGTCCTTGGACTGTGCATCAGACCAGTGCAGCTGGACAAACAAAAGAGTCCAACATTGCCCTTTTACCTTAAATCCCCATTGGTTAAGCACTTCGTTATCACAAGGCTATTAACATATTTAATAAAATAGCAGATGCTGTTAAAAATCTTGACATTTACCAGAGCTATCCATTAAATTAATGGCACTTTCTTTGGCAGTCCACACCCCTTATGTACTGCAAACCTGGCAGGAAAGATAAATAGAATGATTTAGGAAATGTCACCACCTGAATAGGGAATTGTTGCAGGCACCTTTTGATAATTTGTTGATGGGTAAGAAAAACCAAGCTAAGCAACAGGTTCTTCAGATGGATAGTAAACCTTCATTCTTGATGCCTTCGGATGTAATGCTACATGTTTGCGACACCATTTGGGATGACCACTGACATTTGAGCATCGAAGGGTGTACAAGTTGTTAATTCCCAGTCCTGTTTTCCAGGCTTTCACTACCTATCATCTTCTCCTAAGGAAGCTGTGCTAGTCTCAAAATGAAAATGAGTGACATTTACCTTGTTAGGCAAAATAAAACAAACAAACATGTCTGTTGCCTCACAAAAAAAGGGGGTCTACATGAAACACATTTAAAGTTTTCTTAACCTGGTGCCCTTCTGGGGTACTAAGCTACAACTCCCATTATCACTAGCCAACATGGGCACATGAAACACATTTCAACCATTTTCTAAGGATCCTATCTTTTATTCCACTCATTAATGTGTCTCTTGAAATAGCATTAACAAGTAGATCTCAGCGGAAAAGTGTGTTTTGCAACACTTAGCCCATGTATTAGCAGAAGTCACCCAGGGTGCTGTGCTAATTAGCAGGGCTGGGTAGAAGCGGGAAGCGATGTTGCCTAGTGACTAAACAGGGGCTAGAAGGTTTTCTCTCATTTCTGCCTCCTGCATAAAGTCAGAATCAATGGTTCTGTTTATTCAATGCCATGTAGTTATGCCTTTCTGCGTGTTTTGTGCACTCTTGTACCTACTGCAAGTGATGCTTATTTGACAGAAAGTTTCAGAATCTGTTGCTAACTTTGATCTGAATGTGCTGCTATTCTTTTTGTAAGGGGGATATGACTAATGCTAATAACAGTTTATTTCCAATTTTGGGAAAAGGACAAGGAAAGGAGAGGAGGAGGAATTGAAGACAGCAGCAGCAGCAACTGTACATATTTCTGTGATTTGTATATTTTTCTCTTTTACCATTTACACTCCAGGAGCCTGTTTTAGTCTCCCTCTGAGACATACTGCTTTGCCATTCAACAAGCTTCAATGTCTTACTACAAGAATATGCCTGAAAGCATAAGTACTGAAAACCCTCAGGGTGCCTGAAAAGGGCAAGGTGTGGAGGATGCTTCTAGGGAGGGGAAGAGTTTTGAAATGCAGGATACATATTTTATATTTGAAAGAATGTGAGATAAAGAAAGATCTATCAAGAACCATGTTGCAAATCTGGAGCTACACAATCGATTCCAAATTCTCTCCTTAATCAGCAATTATGTTTCATCAGAATGGGCACCACAAATCTGACATTGGAAATGGCAATAGCCAAACACCAATTACAGAACTTTTAAATCTTCCTTGACACACAATAAAGGATTTACAAATTGTGATCTGTCAACAAGGAAACTCATACAAAGGAAGAGTAGAAAGAAAAACTACTGGGTTTAATTATACTCTCAAATTCCAACCCATCAGCAGAAGTATGAACAAAGGTTTCATGGCATACTACATGTATTAATACAAGAGTCCTTGCTACTACACAGATAACAAAAAGGAATCTTCTCAGAGAGAGTTTTGAACCCTGAGAAACTGACTTTTGGTAAAGCAGATTTACTGTTCGTACACATCCATACTAATTGACCACTGTAAAGATCTGAAAGACCTATATGACATTACATAACCATTTGAAAATTCCAGGCAAGGGTCATAATTTCCATCTTTCTTGATCCTATTCCATTCCATCTCATTTAATTCCACAACTATGTAAATATGCTTTATACCTGAACATTTATTGTCACTCTATTCAAAGATGTGGATTTATATTCATGACAGCTCATGTGAAAACAAACAAACAAAAACTAGTTAGTCTTAAAAGCGCTGTCACATTTCTTTTTCTTTTTTCTCATCTCCTTTTCTTCCTCCTTTTTAAGCTTCAAGAAACCAACATGCTGGTGAAAGGTCAAGAATAAACTCTTCTAGAACACAGCCACAGAGCCCAAAAAACCCACAAAAAACTAACATGATTAATTATTGGAAAACAGGGACAACAACCTCAGTCCTCAGAAGGTATGGCAATGACGTAGGGGATTCCGTGGGCTTCTGTTAAAGAAGAGCTCACACATGATGGTGGTAGTTGATTCTCTGTTGAGAGAGAAAGAAGGGCCTGATAAAATGTCTTGAGGGGTGTGATGTCTCCCAGGGATAAAGATCCAAGATGTAACAGACTGGGTGAAATGACTAATCACACTCACCTACTATTAACACTTCCTACTGATCCATGTTGGAACAAGTGATACTTCAAGATATAACGTTTCAGAATTTTCTCTGGCTGCTCCCAAGCTTTGGAACTCCCTCCCTAGAGAAGCCAGGATAGCCAGAAGCTATCCTTTCAGCAGCAGGTAAAGACATTCTTATGCTGTCTTATGTTTTCAAACTGCTACTGCCTGGGTTTTAAATACTGTGCAATTTAAATTTAAAATACTGTGCATGTTTAAATTTTAAACATGTTACATTTTAATTCATAACTGTTTTAACTTGTAAAATTGTTTGGGTTTTTTTAAATTTTATATTTATACATTTTAATTTTGTAATGTTTTTAACTTGTATTGTTTTTAAATTTGCTGTTACCCACTTTAAGTCCTTATGTTGGGAGAAAGGTGTGTTATAAGATAACAACAACAACAACAACAACACTTTTAACAGATTGTAAAGGACGGTGAAACTCTACAAGGGAATTTAAAGTTGCTATTTCATATTTCCTTCCTGTTAAAGGACTTGATCAAGGAAGAGGGACAACAGCACTAGGAGTCAAAACCTCACTATGCAAATGGTGCCATCAGGAAAGTTTGGGCTCCTTGGACCATGGTCTGTGTTTTCACAAAAAAGGGCTTTTTGCAAAAGACAAGTCACACCTCATGACAGTAAGAATATATTTGCTAGGAGTCCCACAAATCTGCACGGGGGAACTTTTAAGTAAATTACATGGGGATGGAAGATAGTATTCCAGATGGCAAGGATCAAGTACCAGGGACAACAGCCTTAAAGACACAAAGGAAATTCGATCAATAGAAGAAAAACAGTGGTGTAAAAAGCTATAGGGACTCACCAGAGTAGAACTGTCTGATGACCAAGGGGGAACTAGAGAGATAAGAACACCTTCTATGTCTGTTGGATGGAACCAGCAGAGCCAGCAATGCTGAAGAGGAAAGAAGGCAACCTGTCTGCCTGTTGGCCTCAATAGAGTAATTTGCAACAGCTGAGGAAGGGTGTGGCTGTAGTAGACTACCTTGGAAAAACTAACCAGGAAGATCAGTTAAAAGGGAAACAGAAACAAGCAGAGGGGAAAGGAGGAGTCCGGTTGGCTTTGTAAGTAAATTGGCTAGGTTGGGAGACTACAGGCCTGGCAACCTTTTTCATGGTCACTGTGCCAGAAGCAGGTGCAGGAACTATGACAAACAGCTTAGCCAAAAAAGAAAAGAAAGGAGTCATAGTGGTACCCTATAAACCTAGAGTTAACAGGCCTTGTCAGACATTGGGAAAAGCTGTGTCTAAGAGACTGGAACTTTAAAACCTAAGAGAAGGTTTACTGCAAGGATTCTTTGCTTTAAAATAAGGAAAACCAGAGGCTTCCAAAAGGCTGTCATATAACAGGGGTGATTATCATATGGAGGGGAGGGGAAAGAAAAAGGGAAAATGGTAGGATAATCGTGTGATTGCATGGAAGATTTTTCATGACAACACACTCAATTGATGATTAATAATAATAATAATTATTATTATTTCTAACCTGCCCCTCTGATCGAGCAATTGGCGTGGGGTATAGCATTTAAAAGCATATACAGTTAAAATATTACTATCTATACAACACATACCCACCTCCCACCCCTTCCCATGGGAGTAACCAGCAATGCTCAAGCAACAAACCATTCACAAATTCCTGTGAATGACTTCTCATTGCTTGAAGTGCAATCGGCAGTGTGTGAAAGCTAATCACGTTTCATTCATGCTATTGGGGAAGCAATGTGGGATCTTTAAAATTTAATAATAATAATAATAATAATAATATTTTTTATTTATACCCCGCTCTTCAGCCAAGGCTATCGGAGCAGCTTACAATTTGTTAATAAGACATTTCGCTGCCCTCAGGCTTACAATCTAAAATAGACACGAAACAAAAGGAAAAGGGAGAGGTGGTGGTGGTGAAGGGGGAAAGTCCAGCAGATCTTCTCTCCCTCAGAGGCCTGGACCATGGCAGATGGATTGGAGGGAGGGCTCTTCTTCTTTTTAGGCAAGGCCTGTTGAAGCTGGCTTGCCTTTCTCTCCCTCAAGATGGAGGGAGGGCTCTTCTTGCTTTTATAAATTTAAAGGGACCGCAGGAAGCAACCCAAGATCTTTAGACTTTAAAGGGACTGTTTACTTTCACTTTTAAACACCCCTGTTGTAGCAATGTTACAGTTTGTTACAATGTTCTTTTTAGTCTTTCCTCTTATATATTTGTTGCCATTGCCTTGATTCCCCCCCCCCCCCCTTCACTTCCATTTGGCTGGCGGGGAATGGAGGTGGAGGTCTGTTAAAGCAAAAATAAAAGCAAAAGATGATTTTTGTGAAGCTGATTTTTGAGATGCAATATGTTTACAACATGTTTAGCACATTTAAAAAGGAACTGTAAAAATATGCAACCTGAGATCTTTAATCTTCAAAGGGACTATAGGAAGCAACCCTGGTTTAAAGGAACTGTGGAATGTAAGGACGCATGTTCAAAATGATCAGTGCCAATGTACTAATGATTTATTCATGGGTGTGTGTGAAAAGCAATCACACAATTCTTTGGCTTGTAAGTTTCTGAATCAGGTGAAAGCAGCAGTGTGTGAAACTACCAAGCATTATAGTGCTACTATTGCTTTTTGTTTTTATTACTGAAATTGTTGATGAATTGGCCCTGGTGTGATAAATCTCCAGTGGCTTTGAAAAATCCCTTCTTGGACAGGATTGGTTATTGTAAACCTGGAGGAAGAAGATCTTAACTGAATCACCCAATATAAACTCTCAAACCATAAAATGTAAAGGGTACAATCAATTCCAAATATTCTAAACAGGAAAGGGGAGGACTGGGATGTGTACACCTGTGAGAAGATTGATGACCTAGAGTATGGTAGCAGAGAACATTTCAATAAAACGTTAGGAGAAGAGAAAGAATAATAGCCTCATTGCTGGATCTCCTATAGGCCCTCAAGCCAGACTGAAGGTTTGGACAATGTCTTCCTAAATAAAGGTACAGCCATTCAAAAAAGAGAGAGATAATAGTAACGGAAGATTTCAATCACACTGATATTTGTTGTAAGCCAAACTGCCAAGAATGTAAGGTCTAACAAATTCCTCACAACCCTTGTATAAGGTTGAGGAGGCAACAATGGGATCAACTATTTTGGATCTGGTCTAACCAATACAGATGAACTTGTCAATGGGGTGGAAATAGTGGGATCCTTGGGTGGAAGTAACCATGTCTTCTTGAGGTTTATTATACAGAGGAAAAGAGGAAGGCAAACATAGTCAAACATGTACACTTGTCTTCAAGAAAGCTGATTTCAGTAAGCTTGGGGAAATAGAGTGAGATCTTGTGGTCAAAAATGCTTAGAGGAAAGGAGTACATGATGCATGGGTGTTTCTTAAAGGTGAGATATTGGAGGCATAGCTGCAAACAATTCCAATGAAGTTGAAAAGCAGGAGGTGTCTAAACAAACCAGGGTGAATGTATAAAGAACATTCAGATGAGCTGAGATTCAAAAGAGAGATGTATAAGAAGTTCAGGAAGGGGGAAATTACCAAAGAGAATACAGACCAATAGAAGAGAAATATAGGAGGAAAGTCAGAAATTCTAATGTTCAGAATGAGCTGAGGCTTGATAAAGAGGTTAAAAATAATAAAGGGGGGGGGAGACTTTGGCTATGTTTGGAGCAAGAGAAAGTTAGTGACAGATCCACTGCCTAGACAAGGCAGAGAAACACTAATATTCCATAATGCTTCTTTAGGGAAGGCAGTCTTTCAGGGATAAGTAAATGGTTTAAAAATAATGCACCATACAAAGGGTCTTGAGGCTTGCTATCAACACTGGTATTTGGAATGCAAATTGAGCAAGCACACAGGTCAGCTGGCTTGTCTTTTCCACCATGGTGAGATGAAAGGTAGGCCCACCCTATTTCATAAATATAGCAAATTTCTACCAGAATGTGTCTCGGAACTATTTCAAATTAGCGTTGTTTCAAAGAGTAAAATATCCTCAGGCAGGCTATTGCACCTTAAAATTAATGAAGAATTGCTGTTGTTTTGTTTACAGTATTCAACTGTCTTGGATGTAGAAGAAGAAATGGTATTATAAATTACAGATGTTAGTGATGTCTTTCAAGTCATGTTTTGTTTAGCTGTTTTATCATTTGTTCCAGATTCCGTTACAGAAACAGCATTACATAGACACAGATTGAATGCTATACACTAATAACTAGTTATGATTCTATACTCCTGTGAGATGTAGGATATACTTCATTTCATTGCTCAACTAACATGCATACTTGTGACATCTGATATGTCAACATGACTGAACAAGGTTTTAGAACTTTTTGACTCTTTTTGAAGCTCTTCAGTAGCAGAGTGTCTCAAAAATGGAATTCAAGTGCACATACACTGTATCTTCCTCAGAATACACTCCACAAATGTATGAGAATAACTGACACCTATATTCAGAGTTTCATATAGAACAGGTATGGAGTATATTACCAGTATTCCAAAGTGTATGACTATTGTCCATTTCATTTTCTACAGTGAGCAATGAAAACACATGAGGAATTTGGTGAGCAAACATAATGGAAATGCTAGCTAACATAACATACTCACTGTATGTTTTTTTTCCTACCTGCTGCTATAACATTTGAAAGGGGACAGAAAGATGAAAAGGATGTGGCAAGAAAAAAACATGAAAAGTCAACTCTCAGATCTTTGAAGAGATGAAATAGTAGACGATTTCCTCCTCCTCTTTTTCCATATCATGCTATTGTTGTGTTGTTTTTTTAAAGAATATCACCACCACCACCACTGTAAATTTAATTGTTTCCTAATTCTACAGAGTTGATATATATGAACTGGATGGTAAGGTCCTTGCTATAGAGCACTTCATTGCAGCTCCAGAAAGGAACACAATAGTGTTTAGTAAATCAATCCCTGAAGCTCTTTTATCTCTTGACATTGGAAAGCTGCTATGGAAACAATATATTCCATTGCCTCTATTTTAGATGCACAGGTTTGGAAGTTTTAGCATTAATATACCTTGAAATATTGTGCCCATAGAATATTTCACAACAAAAGCTGCTAACACTGAATTCCCAGAGGGGAATAAGGATAGTAAAACTAGGCTATTTCCACACTTCTTTGCTCTCTGAAGCCCATTTCTGCTAGCTGTATTTCACAGGAAATCACCTCAAAACATTGACTGAAAACAAACTTCAAAGAACTCTTTTTGTGATAAAATGGCGAGATTCGTTTTAGTATTAATGGAGACCTTCAGCTGCTGAGGTTAAGCAGATGCAGTTTTGGTTAGATCTGAGGAGCAGAAACTGAAATGAATATGGAATTCTACCCTGCTTTTTCAGTAGGTTAACCACACGCACACGCTGTAATGTGTACTCATTTATGGCTTGTTATGGCTAAAGGCTAATTTTAATATGGGTTATTGTGTCTAAAAGCTAATTTTAATATTTACACTTCCAGATAGCAATTTTAATCACTATCATTTCTAAGCAAATCCACCTGTCAGAAGAGCACTATCATAACTCACAGTAATATATAACAAGATAGCATAGAACCCTGTTTTTTGTTGTTGCTGCTGTTTAGTTGTAAACCTACCTTTGCACTTTTAGCCTTGACCACCTTCAATATTTTTCCATGTTTCTGATATTTCCTGCCAATATTATGGTGTCATCTGCATATCTTAGATTATTGATGTTTCTGTCTTCCTCCAGTTTTTACACCTCCCTCCTTTGAGTCCAAGCCTGCTTTTCATATGATGTTTTTAACATACTAGTTAAATAGATAGGATGATAGAATGCAGCCTTGTCTGACCCCCTTTCTAATTGGAAACCTTTACATTTCTCTGTATTCTGTCCTAACAGTTGCCTTCATACTATTTGAAATACCATATCTCCCCATAGGAATATATCCAAGTCTTACAATCCTCAAGGCAGATGTTCATTTGGTGAGGGCATAGGAGATAGCCTTCTTGGTAGCTGCTCCAAAGCTATGGAACTCCCTTCCAAGGAAGGCTAAGTTGTTTTTCTCTCTACCCTGTTTTTGCCAGAAGGTGAAGCCCTCCCTATTTAAACAGGCCTTCAGCCTTTACCTGGTTGGGATAGAAGGATGTGCAGTGGTTGTAATATAACCTTTAATATAGTTTTAATTGTTTGCATATTAATGTTTTAATCAGATTAATCATTTTTAATCTTTTGTACCATACATTGTTTTAGCCATTTTCTTTTAACTTACATTATAAGCTGCTTTGAATTCCATATTAGGAGAAAGGCACTCTATCAATCAAATATCAGAGATAATGGACTTACAAGGGAAATTGCTTCTCTACTCCTGAAGAAACATCTTCTTTTTAAAGTCTGTAGAAATCAAATATCAAAGGGACTTGACACAGTGATTCTTTTGCCACTTCAAGAATCCCTGAGGCAGTATGGGCACTAGCTGTACTGGGTGGGAGATTTCTGGGAGCTTTCATCGAAAGAAAAAATGTTTCCAAGCTCTGATACCTTTTTCCTTAATTAACTCACCTGCTTATGAGTGATACGAAGAGGGCATGTCCAAAGTTACAGCCTATGCCTGTGAAATCTAATGTAGGCCAAAATCATACATCTCATTCTTTGGTGAAAAGCATACTAGGTATAAAAGTTCAAAAGGAATCCATGCCTGTCCAAAACATTATTATTATTATTATTATTAAGGAAGTTTCTTAAATGGCAGAGCCTGGCATGTTACCTTTTAAAAGGAACTAGTTGTTTTACTGATTATTCTGGTTACCCCCAAAACTGTTACTGCACTCTGCAACATTCCAAGTTACTCATCCCTAATTAATAATTGCTTTACTGTTGTGTCATTGAAACATGCAAGAAAATATTCTCCGGTTATTTTGGGCAGTCAGCTTGGCAAGGCAATATTCTCCCCCCTCATACCATGGCCACATAACACACTATCTGTTTCTGATAGCAGAAGTAGTACCCACCCCAATCTCTTTTTCTCTCATTTAGGGTCAGGCAGAAAAGTTAGACTAACTTTAAAACTTTTAGTTAAAAAAATCCAACTAATCTATCTTTAATGGAGCTCATGTTGTCAGCTTGGCTCATTTCCACTCCCTACCTGTCCTTTCTCTCTCTTTTCTTATCCTTGTTCTGGTCAGTAACATGAGGCAGACACTCATGTGCCTATTCCCAACACCTCTTTTTTCTGAGATTGAGGGGCTGTACAGGCCACCCCTTTTAGCATCAGATCAGGGCTGTGGCAACTGCATGCCATGGCTCCAATTTCGCCTTTCCACAGCATAAGAAGGAGCCGCAAAAATGGCTCCTTTCTGCACTGTGGAAAGGGTGCCATCGCTGCCAGTGCTGTGGCTTTTCAGCATTCCTTTGGTGCTGCATCATCTAGATGCAGCTCCAGAGGAGCACCATGATGCCATCTGCCTTGTGGCATGGCGCAGTGTGGTGCACAGCATCACACTGGCCTGGGGGTGGAGTCAGGGCATGTGTCATGTGGATGCCATGCCCCAACTCCGCTCCCAGGCCAGCCTTAAAAGCCAGTCTGTATGGTCTGTAAATCAGCACACATCTAATGAGTGCTAGGGAAGATACTTGTCCTTCTTCCACTGAAAAGCTGCAAGTATAGAGATGGCCATTATGGGGAGATGGGCAAATAACTCAGTTTTACTTATACAGGACCTACAGTTTTTTTCCATGTGAAGTAATACAGAGACATCTTGAGAAATTCAATGTCCCCTTCCTTAGGGGCAGTTAGCCCCACACAGGATAGAGTTTGCCTGGACTTCAATGGAAGTTATTTTGCTGCTGCTAATGGATTTGAGAGAGCCAGTGTAGTGGTTTGAGTGTTGGACTATGGAGTTTATCACACGATGGGAATCGGAAGTATAATCCAATGGCAATCTGAACGCAATCAAGGGGTTTCGAGTTGTTGCATGAAAGCTGATCACATGCATTTTTGGGCAATGGGAAGTCCTTCTGAACGCAATTGTGGTGTTTCACATTATTGCATGAGAGACTATCAGATGCAATTTTGGGCACTGGGAGGCAATTTCAGGCAGTTCCAAATGTGATGCAGTGTCAATACGCAATACATAAATTCACTGAACTAGCGAATTCACTCAATTCCGAACTGGCCTTACTTTAATTTTTTTTCGAAATTGAGGGAAATTCCTCCCATGTGATAACGTCCAACCACTCTTCAGACCAGGGTTTGATTCCCAGCTCAGCCATGAAACCCACCGGATGACCTTTGGCAAATCACATGCTCTCAGCTTTAGGGCAAGACAAACCTCCTCTGAACGAACCATGCCAAGAAAATCCCATGATAGGGTTGTCTTAGGGTCACCATAAGTCAGAAAGTACTTAAAGGCACACAACTAAAACAAAAATGGATTTAGAATTTTAGTGCCTGACTTTTATTGCCTTTTGTCTTTGGTCCTTGTATGGCTAAGAAGAGGAGCGGCCTCTACCTGTATTAAGATCTCAGCCCAATTTAACTGACAATGGAAGTAACATCTGAGACAAAATGTAGGTTTGTGACTCTGTATGATTTTTAACAGTGGCTCTAAAAGCCAGTGAAGCTGTGAAAGCTTGCCTGATGTATATTGTGCATTTTGATTGGTCAAGTAAAGGTATTGCTGTTTTGTGGATTTTGTATTTTGTTGGATTTTGCTTCATGGCCAACACGGCCACCTCTGAATTGATTCTAGCTCTGCTAAAGATAATTAGTTACTAAATTAACTTATTAATTTTTTTTGTTCTTTCCTATCTCTGCATAATGGATATGTTACTTAAGTAGAATCCTATTGGGTCAGACAAAAGGCCTATTTGGCCCTTGGTTCCCATTGTTGCCAACCAGATGTTTCTGGAAGTATGATCTGTCCCAGTCCTGCATCTCAACCAGAAACACCAGACCATAGTTGGAGTTTCATGGCTTTGCAGCTTGGAAGGTTCCTCCAATGCACATTCTCACTAGCACTTTCTGACTCTAACCCCATCATTTGCTTACTATCTCCATATATTGTCAACCTCCCCCCTCTCTCTCCCTCTCTGTTGCCCTTTTTGTTGTTTTGTTTTTTTATAAGATTCTTTGACAAACAGGCAAGCTGGACACAATGAAGAAAGAGGTGCAGTCATGTCCAACATCTTAAATCCTTGAGATGGTCATGTGGCCCCAGAAATATACTGGAGAAGTCAAAGTGCTAGCTGTGGCTGAAGAACTGCTCTATATCATGCCTACAGTAAAAATTAAGAAGGTAAGGAGACTAACTAGAAGAACAGCTACAAGCAAGAACAGCCATCTCCATCTAAGTAGAATACAGAAAATTAATCAAAGTATCTCTCAGTTCTGTGGGGGAATTCTTTCACTTTCAGGTCATTCTGATAGCACTAACCAGCTCTTCTGCCCATGCTGGTTATAGCTTCCATGCTGGTAAAACCGCAAATCCAGTCTGGGTTTTAGTCTTGAACTTGACCCGTCCAAAGTGTTGAACCTATTTTGAAAAAGAAATTTGTGTTACATGCTGGTGTAGATTCATAGTTCTTCTTGCCACTCTCCTCTACTTTTTGGAACATTTTTCCTGCAAAAGCTTCTATGTCAGATCTGTAGTTGTACTCCCAGGCAGAGGTGGGAAGTTCCCATTAGTGTCTGTTATTTATTTATTTATTTATATTTCACTTTAGAGTTTATGTTTTATTTTATTGTGCTGTGTTTGTATATGAACATTGGGTTTTTGCTGTACTGGATTTCAGAGGTTTATTGCATGATATTATTTATTCTGTTTTATCATTACATTTTAACTATTGCAAAATGCGCAGAGAACTAGTTTTTATGAGGTGTGCAATAAATAAAGTGAAGACCTCTGTATCTACATCCATAATCTGGGGTTAGGCATTCTGGTATGTTTTTAAGTAAGAAAAGAGAATGACAGAAGAGCAGAAAACGGAACTGGATTTTGTGGTAAATGGCCAGAATTTTAGTTCTGGGACTTCATTTGCAGTTCCTTTAGGTGTCTTAAGCACATAAACAGGATGATCAGGGATGTGACCGTGACTAAAATAATAGGAGGCCAATGCCACATTGCTAGAAACAGCAATTCCACATGTTCGGAATGTTTGCAATTATTACATGAATAACTCAGTATATGAGCTCAACCCCCAGCCAATTCTCAGGGCATGGGATAGCTTATGGATATAGATATATTTTTATTCCATGGACATGAAACTTACATATCCATTTAAAATGTCTTAATGTTAACATTGTCAGAGTCTCAGTGATATACCAAATGTCAGTCTGGTATGAGATTTAAACCAATTTTTTTCTGGAATTTAAGCCTAACAGAAATGGGTTCACTGGTAAATATTCATTATGTAGAGTTAAAAGAGAAGCCCATATTTCCCAATGCATCTGGATTTTACACAGTGGATGGCCACCTGCATACCAGTCTGGGTAGGAGTTTGTCTCTGAAATTCAGCATGTTATGTACGTGGAAAGGCACAGCAAAACTGCACAAAAATGGGCTTTCTAGCTATGATTTCACTAACACAGCCTTTGATTCTTAGTAAATACAGGTCTCAAATGGTTTATTTCCAGTTTTAGAAATTGTACCAGGCTTTAATAATTGCTGTCAGTTGTGTTGTTACAACTGGTAATTTTCATGCTTTTTTGTGAGCTTCTTTCACAGGGCAGAAGAATCCCAGATTTATTCAGACCACTAAAAAAATACCCCACAGGACTTTTGTTTGCCACTCAAGTTCAGCCTCCCTTGCCAGGCTGCTCAGATCTTTATAGTTCTCTCATCTTGGTCACTATAGTTAAACCAATGCTGCTGAACCACAGCTGCTGCTAACTATGGTTAAAAACAAAAAACAAAACAGGGACCATTTTGAGTTTCCAGACATACAAGAAACATAGTTTTCATCTGCTTTCATTCAACCTGAAATAATTTGAGATAGGACCATAATTGCCATGATAGCATGAAGTCTATGCAAACAAAGCAGTCCGAATGCTAAGATCTGCCCTGACCATCAGCCTTGAGATCTTCAACATCACTTGAGGCCCTGCTCTCTACTGGGGATAAGGAGATTTTTTCACCCTCAAACTTTCTACTAATACTAATAGAGCTGCACTTTACCATTGTATAGAGCAGCATTGTACATCACAGAGCTGGATAGCAACCACCTAACACAGATGAAAACCGTTGCATCATCATCATCATCATCATTATTATTATTATTATTATTATTAGCTTTATTTATAAAGTGCCGTTAAGTGTACACAGTGCTGTACAAAAAACAAAATCAAGAATATGTAAAAAGCCTGCCTATGGCACACAATCTAGAGATTAAAACAACAAGTTAAAAACATCATAAAAAACAAGTTAAGACAGCAGATATCAAATATTAAATCAAGCATCAAACCAACCAGGTCACAGTCACAAACTTCCTGGGAATGCTTCCCTAAACAATATGGTCTTTAATTCGGTTTTAAAACTGGTTAGAGACGTGTTGAGCTGTGCTTGTAAGGGGAGGAGGTTCAGGAGTGAGGAGCAGCAAGCGAGAAGGGACAAATCCGGAACTGGGCAGCGGAAATCTTGGGCTGGGACAGGAGACCTTGGCTACCAGAACGGAGGGAATGGGTGGGAATGTAGGGGGAAAGAAGTTCAGAGAAATAGGGAGGGGCCAGCTGGTGCAGGGTTTTGAAAGTGAGCAAGAGAAGCTTGTACTGAATGTGGAAGGGAAAGGGGAGCCAGTGGAGGGATGACAATAGGGGGGAAACATGGTTTTATCAGCGAGCAAGTGAGATAATGCGAACAGCTGAGTGCTGATCAGAAATTAATGGGTGGAGGTGAGAGAGAGGAAGCCCTGCCAAGAGAAGGTTGAATCTAATCGTGAGACCACTAGGGCATGGACCAAAGTCTTTGCAGTAGAAGCCAAGAGATATGGACGGATTTTGGAAATATTATAGAGAAAAAATCTACAGACCTTGGCTATGGCCTGGATCTGAGGAATAAATGACAGAGAGGAATCAAAAATGAAACCAAGACTGTGGGCTTCCTGAACCAGCTGAACAAAGAGATTGTTGACAGAGATAGAAAAAAAAATATTGAAGGATGGGCTTAGGGAGGGAAACAAGAAGCTCCATCTTGGACATGTTGAGCTTCAAGAGTCAATGGCGCTTCCAGTGGGAGACAGCTGTCAGGCAAGATGAAACTTGCTGCTCAAGCCTTGGAGAAAGGTCAGGGGTGGAAAGGTACAGATGAGTATAATCGGCGTACAAATGATAAGAAAAACCAAAAGAACTGATAAGTTTACCAAGAGGCAGCATGTATAAAGTGAACAAGAGGGGACTCAAAACACAACCCTGAGGTACTCCAACAGATAGTGGAACAAAGGACGAAGTCTGGCCACCTGAGACCATTGCAACAGATCGATCTGACATGTTTTATTCTGTGACAGTGACAGTGGGTTAGCAGTGATCCTGGCTAAGGCCTTTCACTTTGCCACCATAATGATACCAGTATACCAACTAAAGAAACTCTTTCGAGTGGGAAAGAAACTCTTACACAGATACACCAACAATCAGTTGCTTTAAACCATGACTTGACTACATTGTGTTTTGCAGATAAAATCACTCACTTTTTTCCCAGTTAGATGCTGTAGTTCTGACAGTCAGCAAAGAATGCAGCAATGTCTGGTCAGCTTCTACTGATTTCTTTTCCCCCTTATGTTCAGATTCTGTTGATTTTCTTTTATCCTTATGCAATCTGAGGATTTTGAAAACTGCCAAGTCTGGTCTTGTCTTGGTAATAGCAAGCAAGAAGAGCCCTCCCTTCAACCACCATCTTGAGGAGGAGAGAAAGGCAGGCCAGCTCGCCTGCAAGCAAGAAGAGCCCTCCCTCCATCCACCATCTTGAGGGAGAGAAAAGCAAGCCAGAGCTCCAACAGGCCTTACCTGAAGGGAAGAAGAGCCCTCTCTCCAGTCTATCTGCCTTGATCCAGGCCTCCGAGGGAGAGAAGATCTGCTGGACTTTCCCCTTTCCCCGCCACCATTCCCTTCTCCTTTTCTGTCGTGTCTTTTTAGATTGTAAGCCTGAGGCAGGGAAATGTCTAATTAACAAATTGTAAGCCACTCTGATAGCCTCAGCTGAAGAGTGTGGTATAAATAATAATAATAATAATAATAATTATTATTATTATTATTATTATTACTCAGAAGCATTTTTTTAAAGTCAATGGGGCTTTCTAGATTGGCAAAAAGAAGTGTGTTCATGGCTGCATGAACTTTGAATCACATGGTCCTCGATAAATCTTGACCAGTTTGAAATGATTAGTTTTTGTGCCAGTTTGTGGAGAGAGTAGTGGGATCTCAGCTGGTGGAGAGAGTAGTGGGATGTTACTCTTAGTTTAGGGGGTATGTTCTCCTCTTCTCCCACCTACTGTCATTTAGGTTATCCCTCTTCTCTATGGAAGATATGGTTTCTATGGTATTTTCAATTAGGTGCCTGACTTTAGAAATTCAGTTGGACTTCACTTGGATTACTTGCTACTAAAGTGCATGGTGGGGTGCTGTCGGGAATTATCTTTTCAGTAATTAGCAAGTAGTGCAGTTATTTGGCTTCTAATCTACAATACGCAAGGATATATGCTCTCAATCTCTCTCTGTCTCAGTTGCTTAGAAGCCTATATCAGCTATTTTCCTCTGCTTGAGTTTCATATCACCCTTAATGTAAAAGATGCTGTTGGTTGTCTGTATGTATGGATTTTGCATCCACGGATTCAACCAAACTTTCCCCACTCTCTCAGCCCCAGGGAGAACCAAGAGGGGGACATCCCCATCTCAACCTTTCATTATCATTATAGCTTCTACACAGGCAGTAAGTACATCATGGCTGTTCATTTTAGAAGCAGAACAAGGTGAGTTGAAGTAGAAAGGAGAAAGCTTATTTTTATTGTTATAGATAGGTTAAGTGGTCTCTTGAGTACTAAAATTAAAATGCTGATCATTTCTCTCCAAATTCATTTATTAGAAAAGGAACAAAATTCATCCAAGTATTCACTATCACATACTGAGATAGTAACTCTATTAATAATTGTGGAGCAGTTGTTGCATATACACTTGTTACTCTAGGTTTTCTGATCCTTCTTTTTAGTGTTTGCTCCCCTATATTTCTGGGAAAAAGAACATACAAAAAATATTTAACAACTCTAAAAGGATATTGGAAGGTTGTGAAACCAGTGGAAAAGGTTGCGCGCTCGCGCGCGCACGCACACACACACACACACATATAAAATAAGTAAATGTTTTTTTTTCTGGAACAGGTATGCATGTACTGTTTTTTTAGGATGCCATCAGATAGACTTGTGCAATTGCCTGCTAAAGAAAGAAAAACTGGACAGTACCCAATGCAACCCACAGAATTTTAAAAAAGACACATCAACAGATGCTCAAATGATGGTTGTTTTATTAGCAGAAATGCCTGATGTGTTTCATCCTGTTTGTACTCCTATGGACTTCCTCAAGATGCTATAAAGAATCAAACTTCAGAAATGTCTGAATTAGGAACTCTCAAACCATTTACTGGACCTTATCTACTGGGCACTGAGCTGGGCAATGGCTGAGCTGAAATCTGAAGATACTGCTGTTCCCTTAAAGTGGATGTTGAATTAAGTCTCAAACAGTATAGCACCCCATGCATTATGAAACAGGTGACTACTAAGTGGAATATTGTGCTATAATCCATCAGCTGCTTTTTGAAAATCCCTTAGCTGGTTTCAGAGTACTGAGGCAGCTCTGGAAGCTGGAACATCTGACTGTCTTTCAGTGCCTGCAGACCACCCACTTCTCATGCTGGAAGCCACACCCTTTTTAAGATACCATTTCAAGCTCTTCCAAGTGCTCCAGTTCAAAATCATTCCACAGGACATCTCAAAGGCCTCTAGAATAAATTGCATGGATTTTTAATTCAGAGTCTCTTTGCTTGAAGTGGTGGTCACGGGAATGTAGAGCCCTGGATTGTGTCTTATTTAAAAACCAACAAAGGGTAAAAAAGAAAATTAAGACTAGCAAGGATGTTTTGCAGGACACACATGTATATGTACCTAGGCATTACTAAAAACTCCTCACTAAATTTCAGTCGATTTAAGCAGATTCTTTAGAATATTGCTTCTCAGGTTATCTGATGTGGGGCACGGGCAACTATTGTTTTCATGTGTGCCAGGGACCAGCACTAAATTTGTGCCATTGGGTGCAATTGTTTCTTTATGTCCTGGGAAATTTTAGGACTGGCAGCCAAAGGCTCAAGGACCAACACTGGTCCAGGGAGCATCATTTGAGTAGCACTGCTTTAGCTCTTCATTTCTAATTAACACAATGTGGACAGGCATTTGGTAGGTATGTGTGCTCATCCAAGATTAGTCATATATGTCAGGTCATGGCAGTTTTTAATGTTCTCATTAATCTACACACACCCCACAAAGTCAAATAATGTTTTGCTAATCCTAGGATTGGTGGTGGAGGAGGAGTTTTACTATATTTTCCCTCCATCTCTGATTTTTATTTTGTTCCTACCAGTTAAGTGACTTTTTTGGGGGAGGGGGGATAATGTGTCACATTTCAGATCACATGAGTGTCATGATTGTGACATTTATTACTACATTGGGTGTTGCTGTGTCCAGTCCCCCCCCTCCAAAATTTCAGGTGTGTTTTGCTATCCTTGGCACTTTTGGATGCTGTCTCCCAAATGCTTGCTTCTGTTCCCGCCCCCCCCCCCAAAAAAAAACCTTACTTCAAAATTACAAAGCTCCAATTTTGTTATTATGTTTTTATGCTTAGGTGAGATCAACATCCCTTTCTTTTCCAATACCAGTCCCAGTTTCTAGTCCATAATGGATCTAGCAAGCCACCAGTTTTGTTGAATAATGCCACCTCCCTCACCATGCCTTTGCACTGTCACACACCCATACATATATACAGTGGCAATGGAATGATAACAAGAAAGTAACATTTCCAAGGAAGAAGTCTCATGAGTGTGGAAGCACTGCAAATGAAGGAGGCTGTTTCCTTCAGCAAAATTGGTGACTTTTGAATCTTCATCTTCGACAGCAGATTGTTGGCTGGTGAGTGTGTATGTGGAAGGAGGGTAGTCTCATCTGAGCACAGCAATAACATCATTGTGGTTTAGCCATTTAGTGTTTTAGTACTAAGATTGTTGAGAGAGTTTTTGAAAACTAAAAGGAGGTATCTTAGGGACTGAAACAAAAGGAAACCATGGACTGCAAAGCACAGCTGGAAAAAAGGAGGAAAGTGGATATACCCACATTAAATGTCTCATGTTATGTGACACTTTAAAGAAAAGGCCAGGAGACAGTTTGGGCAGGGAAGCAACAAGAACCATGAAGAAGCAACATTAAGTGACATGTCAAAGATCAAGATAAATTGTCAGACTGGATGAATCCTGTACAAGCCAAGTGACAAGAAATTGTCTTTGGATGGCTCTGATTCCAGTCTGCTAAGGTGGAAAGAACAGAGAAGTAAGCGGGGCTATAGGCTTGGCTGCAGAACACAATTAAGTTTGAAGTACCTTCCTGATTTTGTACCGGCATTCTGCAGTTCCCATTCCCTAGTGCTGGAGGCCAATCAAAACATGATGATAATTGTACACTTGGCAGTTGCATGGTTGCTGTTCTTCTGGTCCATAATAGCTGTTAAGTGGGCTGAAGGCTAATGTAGATTGAGATTGGGAGGGATATAGAAGCAGATGGCTGATAGTTCCACAGATCCTCCTGAGTGAGTGATCTCTGGCATGAGGGGGAATTGAAACAAGGGTTCTGCTTCTGCCTGTTGCACTGGAGATCACTTGCATGAAGTGATGGATGGAGCCGCCTGCCAGCTGTTTCTTGATTGGCAGGGAAGCAGGCACCCATCAATTGCAGAATGAGTTGTTAATGTTTCCCCAGTCCTGGGACACAGACACCTTTAAAAATCTCTATCCCCCAAAACATACATAAAATTAAATATAATTGATCTATAGATTTCAAAGTGATTTTAAAACATACCCATTATGAAACAGCAGCAGCAACAAGAAGATAAACAACAAATTTTTCATATTAATTTGAGTTTAAAATTTAATATGATAATTTGTCCTTTTGTGTTATAATTTATTGTACTTTTAGTTTTATCTGGTTTTCAAAATAAATACATTATGGGCCATTTCAGGTCTGAATATTGACATAAAAGCAGGATATAAATAGTAATAATTCTTCTTGTTGTATGCCATGGGGTTTTCTTCTGAGGAGGTTTACCACTGCCATCCTCTGAGGCTAAGACAGAGTGACTCACCCAAGGTTACCCAGTAGGTTTACAGGGCTCAGCTGGGATTTGAACCCTGGTCTCCAGAGTCACAGTCCAGTGCTTAAACCAGTTTGCCACAGTGGCTCCTCAATAAGTCTGACTATTTTCTGTTTATTTTAATAATATAAAATAATAGCTACTGATATTTGAAAGCAGGATTTCAGATCCGTTACAGATTCATTACATTTAAAAAAAAAAAATGTGCTGCTGCATTCCAAAAATGACTTCCCCGAAAGTATGCTTAGGCATGCACCCTTTAAATGCAATCCTAGCCACAGTTACTTTGGAGAAAAGCCCATTAATGCCATGGAAATATCTGTGTGGACCAGGCTGCACATCTCTGACTGCAAGTCAGATTTAGTGAGTGTTTATATTCATTCTACTTTATAGTCATTCTTTTATTCTTATATTCATTCTTTTGCAGGGGCTAACTCAGAACTGGTCATATTCCAAACAAGGTCTCAGTAAACAAAAAAGAGCATTTACACTTCTATAATTTTGGACTAGAAATAAATTGCCTAGTTTATCCAAGAGTTGCAGTGCAACTATGTATTACTTATTAAAAGGCAGTTCAAAGGCAAGTATGAAGAAGTGTCAAATTTGGCAGAAGTGACTGAGAACTCAACTTTCGCAGTACTGTAATATGAAAGTACATTTGCGTTTTCCCCCTTATTATTATTAGAAATGATTGCGGGGCGGGGGGGGGGGCAGCAAAAAGAAATAAGCCTCCTTTACAAAATCACCTTCTCTCAATCGACTGGAAAGCATAACCCATTGTGTACAACACCACTGTCTGTTGCCATGGAAGTATGGTCAATGTCAGCCTTATGACTTCACTCCAGGAGAGAAGACAGGATATAAGAAGTCAGTTTCTAACTTAAACAAATACTACTTGATGAATAATTAGGGAATATGAAGAAGGTCACACAATGAAGCAATCTGGCAATAGATTAGGCATCTTCCAAGTTTTGCAGCAAAACTTGGAAATAATTGCAAATAATGTGGCATTTGGTGAGTTACTTATAGATATTTCCTTTTTCCTATAATGACAATATCATAGAACACTGAACTAATTTTTGCATTGTTGCTATACTGCTTGCTTTTTTATAATTTTACTTTTATTGTTACTATTGGCATTATTTCTGTGGTTACAGGCAAAATGCTGGAGGAGGAATATCACATACCGGTAGTTCAAATGCTGCTTCATGTTCCTTTCTGGTGGTAGAGGTGAATTTCAGAATGTGTTTTATATTTCAAGCCAGCTTCTTGTACCATCAGCTGTTTTAAAAAACAAAACAAAACTACTTAATCAATTACTTCTGAGAAAGTAAAGAGTTACTTAACAATTAAACAACACATGTAGTTTAAATGCAATGAAAATGGAATACTAGCTAAAATAATTGCTTTTTAAAAAGCAATTTCCCCAAGCTCTGTTTTGTAGCTGCTTCGTGTAGCATATTTCTAACAACCATTTATATGTTTGATTTTCTACTAAGGATTTTCTTTTGTTGAAAAGCCCCCAAGCCAAGCACATTCAGATCAGAGACAGTATTTTTCATTGCAAATGGACACAGCAAGGAGTCGTGCCATCTGCAAGCAATGCATCCTGTATAAACATCTATTCTTATCAGCTTGCATTAGAAGAACTGTGGGTGTCATGCAAAGCACTGTAGCTTTCCTGTCACTAAAAGTAGTAACCAGCATTCGAGCAAAGGTATTGAATGTCAGTAATGATGATGAGAAAATTTGGCCAGGAAAGAGTCAGATATTGTTGGACACATGTTACCAGCAGTGCTAGTGTGGAAATGAAAGACCTAGACATATGCTTTCTAAAATTATCCCTGAAACTAAAACCAAGGGCAACATGCTTAAAATATTCTTAGCACTAGCCTGCAGACATTCTCCAATGGACCAGCGAAGTACTCCTTCAGTGTATCACTGCTTGGAATCTGTCTTTGATATTAAGAGCATATAACCATTGGATTTTGACACCATCCTGATACTATCTCTTTTTATCCTATTCACTCTTGCCTCCACTGCATTTTTAACATTGTTGTCACAGTGCCAATTGGCATCATTTCAGTAGAATATATATATATATATATATATGGGAAAGAAAGTAGGCAAAAGAGTCTACCTTTATTGCTTGGTAAGCATGACATTTATGATAGTATTTCTCATAGTGATATAACTTTGAATCTTACAGAGGCTTTGGAGAATACTACTGGTTTTAGTAAAACTTCAGAACTTCTAATAATACAGTTACAAAAGACACCCATTTTGCTGTTTTGGTTAATATTGGTTCATATACTGAGGATGGATCTACACTGCCGAAATAATGCACTTTGACACTGCTTTAACTCAATGCTATGTAATTCTAGAATTTGTAGTTTTGTGAAATATTTAACCTTCTCTGACTGGTGCCATGACAAACTACAAACCCAAGGATTCCATATGATGGAGCCATGACAGTTAATGGGATGTCAAACTGCATTATTTCTGCAGTGCAGATGTAGCCTGTGGCTCCCCTTTTCAGTCATGATCACATCAGGTAGAGTAAATGATGGGAAAGCAGGATAAAAACATTTCAGCCTAGATTAACTTTTCAGACTACACATTCCTAAACAACGCCCCCAGTTGAGCTATGTAACTTTCCTAAAATTTGACCAAAACAATTTAACAATAATCAGTTTATTTTTCTGTGCATTTTCCAGGCTATGTAGCCACATTCTGGAAGATGCCAGCCCCAGATACAGGTGAAACATCAGGAATAAATTCTTCCAGAAGATGGCTGCATATCCCGGAAAACTCACAGAAAACTATGGACACCGACCGTGAAAGCCTTCAACTTCACAATGATCATTTTGCTTTCTTTCAATATTTGTTTTACTCCATCCTCCAAAAAAAGAAAAGAAAAAGAAAAGAAAGAAAGGCAGAAAAGAAAAAGAAAAAGGTTGAGGGTGAGGGAGAAAAAAAGCAAGTATCTTTTACCTCTGTTCATGACCTGGTTGTTGTCCCCCTTGCAAGTTAAAGAAGATTTTTTTAAAAAAAAACATTTCTACCATTAAAAAAAAAACAACAAAGTGACTGTTTAGCTTTCAGAACGAGAAAAGAAGCAACAGAAAAGAGGTGGCCACAAAATTTTGTTTTTCATTTACTTTTGATGACTTGATGAAGTCCTCTCCACTCTTTTCTTATTTATATACCCTGAGGCCCAAACTGTGCCAAACATATTAGTTATGTACTCTCTGTGTATGTACCCTAGAGAGCATGATGTTAAGGCATATGTTTCAGGTAGTAATTCACTTTTCCAAACAGATGTGTGGGGAATTGAACTTGAATCCAGGGGGTCTTATGGTAACAATCGCAAGGACAACTCTTGCACTTTGAATTGTTAAATGCAAATATTTGTAGGACTCTACCTTCCTTTGGGAAGAGGAAACCTCAGCAAGTTAGCGGATTGTCTTTGATAAGCCTTAGAACAGACTTTAAAAGTCATAATAAACTATTAAGTGCTGAACAGTTAAATGCAAATATTTGCTGGACTACATCCTGCTTTGGGAAGAAGAGAATTCAGTGAGTTAGTGGATTGCATTTGGTGAGTAATACAGCCTTTAAAAGTCATAATAAACCATTAAGTATTGGATGGGTGTGAGCTCCAATGGGAACCAGCAGCTGGGCTGTAGATTTGTAAGGAAGCTGTCTCCCCCAGGAATGCTAGATAAGGCTTTGATAAAGGATTAAATTACGAGAGAAACACATTTCTGGATGTGTTGAGAATGCTGTTGAGGCACTACGCTAGCATCAAAATTGGTCCTCGAAAGTGTATTTGTGTGGTTCCTAGTGCAGCCAACCATTCTCCTCATACACAGTCCTCTCTCTTGTTCAGTTGATGAGCTCAAAGCATTGTCTCGGTTGTACCACTGATTGTACATGTGTGGTATCTAATGTAAGTATACCTGTGTATATTTACACTAAAAACGCGTAGCCTTCTGTCTCTTGTTTTGCTGCACTTTCATAGACTGGAAAGTCTTGAAGCCAAAGACAAATGTAAGTAAGGTTCAGAAACTTGGCATGTTAGTCATCTCCTGTATCAATATTCCTATGGATATGAAGAGAACATTTGAAAGGTTGAAGCCACATTTAAAGTAAAGTCTTAATGACCATGCTCTGCCTTCTGTTAAACCTGTTGTCATGCTCCAGAGCCATACAAGGTTGAGAAATTGTTGTCTGTCTGTCTGTTGGGTAGGGTGATGATGGAGCTGTGCTGGAGTATGCCTAGGAAAAAATTGTGTTGTGATAGCACTGAAGTTCAGTTTGACCAGCTTCAAAAGATTATTGTGATTACTGGGAAGATTATTTAATTTGGTGCTGCTTTCATGCACATGAACCCTTTTAGCTTCTGAGATGTAGCTGAGTCCACAACATTCAGTATAGACTGAAATAACCCCCAGTTTCCTTAGATCACGTGGCATTTGTTCATTCTTGCTCATTTTTCATTTTCTCCTATTTATTTATTTATTTTTACATATTTGCTGTAAAGACAAATGTTTGTCCTTTCAATGTAGATGAAAGCCTAGGGCTTTCTCAAAAAACAAGACAAACACCAGGTTTGTTCTAGTCACTACTTTGCTGCCCTCTTCTGGCACCCACCTATCAGCACTATCCCAGAATGTGCCTTTGCTAAGATCAAAATTGTTGGGTATGTGTTTCCCTTCCAGACATCAGAACAGAAGATAGCAGGAGCAAACTATTTTGAAATTGTCCAGTGTTGTTTATATCAAATTAAAAACAGTGCCTCTATCTTAATTATCAGTGTATCACAGTGTAAACTGACAAAATATTCTTTTAAGTTTTGGTTTGTTTTTATGATCAAGAACATAATAGAAGTTTAAAAAGAGGAAAGGACAAGAAAGGACAAGAAAGAGGTAACAGTGGGTTCTTCATTTTATTTCTCTATGTGTGTGTCCACAAAACCAGCAAAATTATTGCACTGGTTCTGGAAATTCAGAGAAAGTTCTGAATTTGCTATGTGCCTCAGCAGTGACAAGGTAAGTCTTAAGATAAGTTATTTAAAAACATCATGACATTCTCTGAATATGGCAGCCAGGCTTTGTGAAAGTATAGACCATGAGGGCATTCTTAGAAACAGTTTGGAACATTCTTAGGAGATTTGGAGCCAAAGCAAAGTGCAAAGCTCAGAATCTACTCTTCTGGGATCTGTAGCCCAAAATGTAACTTGGTTAAGTGGTTAGAATGTTCAACTAGGATAAAAAAAGGTCATGGTTCTAGTCTCTTATCCATGAAACTGTTGGGAAATGCGAGAGAAAGCAGTGGATTTCTCCCTAGCAGAGTAAGGAAATTTGCAAGACAAAAGCTGAATAACAACTAGGTTCATGTCTACCCACACATACATAGGGTCCAACAGATAAAATAACAAGCATGGTCTTCTTTGTAAAACTTATAGAAGTTTTACTTACAAATTATTTGTGCATTGTGGATAGTGGATATGGAAAAGCAAATAAGCAAGAAGTCCACAAATATGTAAGCTAGCAATTAATATAAGTATGCAAAGGACACCAAATATAACAGTAGCTCACCATGTACAGAGCATGGGAAATATTCTCTTTCTGTTATGCAGCTCCCAGAATACTTTAAGGGGTTTTGGAGAATGATCATCCCAACAAGAAATCTTTTCTAAACTCTGGTTTCTTAGGTTGATCACTATTCAGCCAAACGTTCCTCACAGGGTTGGTAAGAAGACAGAACTGAGGACCTTGTACACTGCCATGAGCTTCTTGGATGAAAAGAAAGATATAAATGCAATCAATAACAAAGTGAATTTGAACATAGGGATGTTGAATCCAAATCTTTAACCCCTCGTGGCTACTTTGGATAGCACACTGAATTAGTTTCCATTATGAAAAGATGGATCTCTTTTCAAATTAACTACACATGTTTGAGGGTAAAGCTGAGGGCACCATATACATAGACAACCCGTCTTTGTTCATATATTTCCCCAACAGACTTCATTTCCTGTTATTATTAGACTATGAGAAAAGCCAGCTTGAATGTTAGTGCTGTCAATCATGAGCTACAACGACTAGCTGACATATTCCACCATTTCTGATTTTCTGAAATATTTATTGATTCTATAGATTTTGAATGAATCAATGCTGACATAGATTTTTTTTTTTAAGAAAGAAATTGGTCCAATAGTAGCTATGATAACATAATCAGCACAAATTAATTCTGTGAGTGAGCAGTCATGCTTAAAACAGTTATTCTTGAAGGAACCTCGCTGAAATAATAGGAATATTACAAGAATAAATGGTTTGAAGGTTTCTAATCTTTCCTATACTTCTAGACAGAATGTTTGAATCGCCACGAGCCTGGTTATGTTCTCCTGATGATTCAGGACTGACCTGATTTTTATATTTAAAAAGCTGTCATCTGCAACTAAATCATTTTCATGTCCTTTTAGTCACTCACTGCAGCAGTGAAAAAAGGCAAATTTAACATTATGTATAAAACAGTACTAAGTAGTAAGTAGCAAGTACATTTCTATACCATTTATCAGTGCACTTAAGCACCTACCAAGCAGTTTACAATGTATAAGCTAATTGCCCCCAACAAGCTGGGTACTCATTTAAGTGATCTCAGAAGGATGCAAGCCTGAGTTGAGCTTGAGTGCTCGGCTGGTATTGAATGTTCTACCAAGCAAGTCAGGTTTCTGCACCAAGAACAGTGATGCCAAACATGTTATAGGCACATAAATCTACTGTTTTTTATCAATATGTTCAATATGCACATTTTGTACAACATACAGAATTTTGCTTTAATGGACTGGTTATGGTAACAGGAGAGTTGAAGATGTTCTATGTAAGTGAATACTGTACATAGAAGCTGTGCCATTCCAGTTGGAAAGCAAGTAATTCTGTTAAATGTTACATTTTCACCCATTCTCTACCATATGTCTCCTTGTGGTTTGTATTGTAGCAGTTAGCAGCAGGGCCCAGGCATGAGGAACAGTATATTTCACAGAATCCCAGTGGTACAAATCAACCTAGAACTTTTTTAAAGAATGTATTGGTGTAAAAAGATAAAAGTCATCTTCAAATATTCATGTCCTAAAGCAGGGATTGAGAATACAGGGCATAAAGTCAAATTCTACCCTCTTGATGTCGCAGTCTGGTTATTTGCTACTTTACATAGCTGCTCTTACTTCCCAATTATATCATGGTTCCTAAGCACCTGTACAGGATTTTCAAGGGTTCAAATACCTCTTCCAAGGTTTAGTCTCTAGCAGCAAGAAATTTAAGATAAAGTAAACTGCCATTTTTGGTCCTACCCTTTTGAGTTTAGCCTCACCCACCACTGGTATATGTCCTCCAAGAACTACTGTGAAACTGTATGTGACCCTCAGAGGTGAAAGAGGTGTCCTACTCTTGTCCTAAAGTGTATGGGATTGATTTCTTCTTTAAAAGGCAATTTCTTTACATCGTGGGTATCTATTAGTTTATGCTTTGTGCAGTTCTGTGCTGAACTGCTGGTCTAAGAGCACATAGACAGGAAGACTTCAGATATAAAATCTCCATGGCATACCTCAGAACAAGATTAGTTTTCATTCCTTGAGCTTCAGAGAAGACACACATCATTCCAAATTTGCCTGTTTGGAACTAGATTTGTATTTTCTTCCTCTTTTGATGGCCTGTCATGGAATAACAAGACCAGATGCACGTCACTTTATTGGCCTAATTAAATTATGGAAACCTGGAAGAAGCAAGAAGGATGAGCAACCAGGTGTCATCCCTTGACTTCCCTTGGGTTAAACATTTGAGCCCCAGGGGAAATATAATTGCTGCCATGTGGCACTTGGAGGCCCAAACCAGAATGGAGACCAAAATTTCACTTGCATGAGATCTCAATTTCAAGCATGGCTGAAAAGGCCCATTGGGGGCTGGGTCTAGGCCACTCCATTGCAGATGGTCCACAAAGGCCACCAAGCAAGCTGCTACCACAACAAAAACCAAAAGCCCTAAACCAATGACCGGGGGTGGGTGAGAACCCTCACAACAAAGACCAGCTATGGATGCTTCCCTTCAAGGCCAAATGGACTCAGAAACAGCTGGCTGGGGAGCAGAGGACAACAGTTGCAAAAACCTGATAGAGCCCAGTTGAAGGAGAAGGAAAGCCAAGGGTTCCCAATAGCACCTACTACCTCCCAAAAAACACACTGACGCCCCCAGCTGCCCTGAATCCTGACCAACCACTTCAGGCATGAAAATAACAAGAACAAAACTAGAAAGAAATGTAACTTTTTTTTCTTGCCCTGTACCTTCTCTAGCATTGTTGTTTTTTCTAGTGAGTGATGCCATCTCATGACATGACCAAAATACGACAGCCTCAGTTTCATCATCTTGACTTCCAGGGGGAGTTCAGGTTTCATTTGTTGTAGGATCTTTCCTGAATTGTGCAAGGATATCTGCAGGCCAGACCAGTTTTGACTAATATTTGTGAACTAAGGCAGCCCCAGGTTTGCATGATTTCCTCCCTCACACTTCTTATTTTACTATCAGTCATAGGATTCAGAATAGTAAAATAACTGAGATTTGATGTGCTAGCCATCAAGCAAAGAACACTGTCCAGAACCAGAACCAAATGTAGTCCACAGCTGACTGAAACCATTACAGCAGAAACTGCAAATTGTACTTATATAGTATTCATAAGTGAAGCAGGGGGTTGTGGAATCAGTTGCAAGACAATCTGTTTCCTATTTTCTTAGATGCAAACTCACAACACACACCTAGACATTCTTTCTGATCCTATCAAGGCCACCCTTGCTGAGTAACAGACAGTGGGCTATGTGTTTGAGTTCTTTAGGGAATATGGAAACGAGTGCATTGAAACATTTCCAGCCCCCTTTTTTGCACTCAGATCTGGAGAGGGAGTGTAATGCCAGACCTCCCATGTTTTAATATAGTTCTCAACAATATGACTTACTTGCAGTCTCCTATGAAAAGAATTTGTTGGTGCACCTTATTCTTTATAGTTAAAATTACATAAAACCTGCTTACTTAAAACATGGAAAATAAGTCATGTCAGGATATAAGTGGGTGGCATGGATTTTAAAAAATGTTTAAAATGGCCAAGTAAAAACAAAAGTCAAATAAAATAAAATGACCAAGCCAAAATTAAAAGGGAGGGGCAACACAAATCAGGTGGGTTTTTTTAATGGTTTTATATAATTCAAAGCATGTTTAGGTCATAGAATGAGAAATATTTAACAAGGTGTTTGTTGTTCTTTATACAGCTGCCCCCCAAATTTATTTAACATTTAAATTGTGTCCATTTTATGAATGGCAAAATGCTTACATAGACAAACATTACTAATGTTTAGTCACTTACTTTGTACCTACAGATAGACAGAAATAATGGGAAACAGGAAGCCAAAGACCCTATGCAGACTGGCCTTAAAGGCCAGGTTGGGAGAGGACTTGGGGTGTAGTATCAATATGTCAAACACCCTGGCTCTGCCCCCAGGGTGGCGTGATGCTGCATGCTATAGTGCACAGCGCGTGGTGTCATGGTACTCCTCTGGTCCACACGACCCAGTGCCGAAGGAGCGCCATAAAGCCATGGCACCACGGTTATCGCACCTTTTCCAAGATGCAAAAAGGAGCCACTTTTTGCAGCTCCCTTTTGTGCCAATAGGGCCACAGCATGCAGTTGCCACAGCCCTGATGTGGCTGCAAAAGGGACGGCTGCTAGGGGCTGTCTGCACAGCCCCTAAGTCTGTGTATAAAGTTAGAGTGTAGTTGCATAGTTTATGATTATGATTTGAAAATGGCTTAGGGGTTGAAAGATGAATGATGGAAAGAGGATTATTTTATTAGCCGCATCAAGCATGCATACAGTAGGAATAGGCAGCCAGCATTCCAAGGGCTGGACACAGTCCATGGGCTACATGCAGCCAATTCCCTAATTTCATTTAGGTTGGTGGGGGGAGTACATAAGGATCAGAGGCAAGAAAGAAGTAGAGAAAGACCCCTATAAACAATCAGCTCAGGTCTGTGGCAAGGAAAGATGATTTGGGAGAGAGCAGCCAAAATAGATGGAACAATTGCAATTTGGAAATGGTTTTGGATTTCAATTCCCAGAACTCCCAGCCAACATTCTGGGAGCGGAAGTCCAAAAATGCTCTGGGGGTTTGAAGAGGGAATTCACTGCAAGCAAGCAATTCAGACCTCTGGTGAGAGTGATTTATACTGCCTTCAATAAATTGCTGAGCAGTGGTGAGGGGAGTGAAAGAAAGGAATGAGGTGGCAACACCCATGTTTGGCTACAACCCTTCTAAGGAGCTTATCCCATTAACAAATAAGCCAGTTTACCTCTTTCAGCTTGAATTCAGGATCCAGGATGCCCTTGAAGGTTATTATACCTAAATTGCTGCTTATCTAGGTGGAATGCCATCGCCAGGATGCATCCCAGGTCAAAGCCTCACTCAGCCAGCCAATTTTTGAAGTTGGAAGCTTTTACTTGGTTCCTCTGACCCAGCCCACTCTTGTCATTGGCCTTTTCATACCACTAGTTTGATTGGGTTTTACCTCAGGTATTGCAGCCACAAGATTGTGAGTTTGATCCCAGGAGCTCCAAGGTCCACTCAGCCTTGCATCCTTCTGTAGGTCACTAAAATGAGTACCCAGTTTCTTGGGGGCAATTAGCTTACACATTGTAAACTCCTTAGGGAATGCTTAGTTAACTGATAAGTGGTATAGAAATGTACTTGATACTGTTATATTGCTATTTCTAGACATGCCCTCCTATGCTCATTTGGATTGCTATCCAGCACAGATTCCAACCTTTCACTTATATATAAAAGCAAGTCACTAGTCCTTGTAAAAGCAAACAATGGGGTAACACATGGAAGACTCTTCTGTAAAATTGTTCAGTAATAAACAGCTCCACCTTTCAAAGGCAAGGGAATGGAGAGTGACCACTGCTGGGAATGGAGAGATGTATTGAGAAGGCATGAGGTGAGATGAAGGAGGGGAGAAAGAGAGAGGGGTGTGGGATCAGCAGAGTGCAGAAAGAAAGGATGTACACTGCAAAGGTATGAGGCGAGGTGAAAGGGGAATGAAGTGTGGAAGCCTGTGTTGGATGGAGTTAAATTCTCCCTGAAAAAACAAGTGTGCAGCTTGGCTGTATTCCTGGATTCAGCCATGACCCTGGATGCTTAGGTTTCTGTGGTGACCAGGAGTATGTTTGCATAGTTAAAACTAGTGTGCCAGCGGCATCTGTTCCTTGGGATGTCTGGCTTGTCTATGGTGCCTTAGGAGTTTATCACTTGGTTTATGAATTCAATTTACTTCTGCTTATTTAAATTTCAATTCTGGCTGCATCCTGATCTTATTGGAAGGTTTTTGTTGCCGAATCTGCAACTTGAATACAGCCCAGAAGCATCCCTGCTTCCAGGAGCACTCCACACAGTTTTTTTCAAATCCAGGAGTTTTCCAGCTTAAGAAAATGGCCACTGGAATTCTCCTGGAAGGGGGAATGCACCTGGGCTGTATTCAGGCAGCAAATTCAGCAGCAAAACCTTCTGATGAGATCAGGATGCAGCCCGAATTGACATTTAAATCGGGAAAAGTAAGACGAATTAATAAACCAAGCGATAAGCTCCTTATTTGCATCTTAACTGGATTACAGTATTTGCATTTTACATGGGGCTGCTTTTGAGGAATGTTTGGAAACTTCATCTTCAGCCAGAATACTAAGGTGCTACTTTCAGGAAGCACATAGCTCCCTTGTTGTAATAGCTCCATTGGCTGCCAGTCTGTTCTGGCAATTCCAGGAGGTGGTGTTGACCTATAAAGCCCTAAATGGATCTGGTTCAGTTTATTTAAAGAACCATATTTTCTCTTCTGAACCAGCCCAAACTCTACTAACTGTAGGCACGTCTCCCTGGCCCACTGCCTTCAATGGCTAGCCAAGAGATGGAGGAGGAGGAGGAGGAGGAGGAGGAGATGGCTCCTCAGGAGCAAGAGGAGTTGGAGGCTAGACCAGGTCCCAGTGCTGCCTTGCCAGACCCCAGCCCTGACATTTCAGCCCCAGGAGTAGAGGCCCAGCCAGGCTCTAGCACTATTGAGCTCCCTTCAGTGGCTCATCAGCTGAGTGTGACTTCGAAGGAAGAATCCAGCTTGGAGATCCCTTCCTTTAAGGAAAGGAGAGCTGAGAGTGCTTGTGTGCGTTGGTCCCTCAGGCTTGCAGAAAAGCAAGCTACTAATAAGGCACAGCTGATAACAGGGAGGGTGTCTCCTACTTAACCACTGGTGGGATGCCATCCCTTTGCCAGAACTTATACAAAGTCTCTTGGTGTGACTGTGTGCCGGCTCCATGAACTCTTGTTTTGCCTTGACCCTGCGACCTTGGAACAAATTGGACTACTGCTGCCTTCTCCTTGCCCTGACCTCGGATCAGACTGATTTTTGCGACTTCCCCAATTCTGACCTCAGCTTTGATTAGTCAAAGTGCAAGAAGTAATGAAGGGGCCTGTAAGTAGTGGTGGCCCAAGGTCACATGTTAAATTCCATGACAAAAGAGAGATTTGAATGTGTGTCTTGCTGTTCTAACACTTTAAACTAAATAATAAATAAATACATAAATAAATAATAGTTTTTATTTCTTACCTGACCCTCTGTCAAAACAATCAAGGTGGGGTACAGCAGAAATTAAAAACAGTTACATTTAAAGTAATTAAACAGTCCCATCCCCAACCTCCCACCCCTTAAAATAGAATTAAACTAGCATAAATTAAAATCTAGTTAATATCAAGTACAAATAAAACAATATTAAAACCCATGGTGCTGGCCACAGCATAGGGTAACTTCAGGGTATAGGGGGTCAGGAAAGTGGCTGGAAGATTTTTAGGAGCTGGGAAGATTATACGGTTTCTGGGAAGGCCTGCTGGAAGAGATCCATCTTTAAAGCTGTTTTGAAACTGTCTACCATTGTGATAAAACGGATCTCGTCCAGCAGGCCATTCCATAGCCTGGGAGCAGAAGTCAAAAAGGCCCTCTGGGAGGTCTGCGCCAGCCTAGTCTTCATGGGTTGCAGTAGGTTCCTCCCAGAGGACTGAAGTGTGCGGGGGGGGGGGTTCATAAGGGGAGAGGCGGTGCCTAAGATAAGATGGACCCAACCCTGTACTGGTTCCCCCAGATCAGTTGTAACAGTTAAAAACTGGAATGAAGGTTGAAACTTAATAGTGAAAGAAAGAAATAACATGTTGAATTAGCAAAACTAGAATAATTTCTTTAATATGCAAATAGTATGCAACAGCAACAGCAAAAGATGCATTAATTAGAGGAAATGAAATATGTCAATCATATCAGACTTATTTCTCCTGACTAGATAAGGCCTTTAATAGAAATCAGATTCCATGTAAAAGGCCCTAATTATTTTTTTAGATAAGCTTCTCCATTCATTTTCATGATGGGGTGTATCTCAGTCAAGAGATACGGAGTAATGTGTTAGGATTTATAGACTAAAAATAACATAAAGATATTAAGTATGCAAAGGAATTTTGTAGCACCTACATGCATCTGAGGGAATAGGCTCAAGTCTAGAAAAGGTCATACTGCCAGCTTCTTTCTTTCTGCTGGTCCCAAAGCATACTGCTTTTCCACACTAACACACTATCAATTCATAAAGATATTAAATCACACATTTATTCTTCCATTAGAAATTTTCTAAAGTGTAAATAACCATACTGTTATTTACAAATTAAAAGTGCAGATTACCAAAATGAGTGCATATATTGGCCTTTCCCATGTGTGTGTTACAGGAGATGTTTGTAAATAACTGCTTTTAGTATGAGATGTGGAGTTCAAACAAAAGTTTTCAAAAAATGAGAGTGAGGCTAGGTGTGATGCAAATGAAGCAATTTGGTGTACTTGAAGCCAGGTAATGTTAGTTTGTTGTAGGGAAGTTTTTGTGGTGGTGGTGGTGGTGGTGGGCTTTGGTAATCCACCAGAGAACAGGTCTAAGGTGTGGTAGAGTCCTTATCTTCTCAATAATATTATTAGTGGGAATTGATCATATAAGTGAGAAATAGAATGCAAAAAGTGGGGCTTAATGGGAGAGAGGCCCATTAAACAGTTAAATTCTAGCTTTACAGTGTTTGGCTGAGAAAAGCTAAAACTAAAAACCTGAGTCAGCAATGTTCAGAAATGTTCCCTGCAAGATGAATACAAAGAGGACCACACTGAAATTTGGAAAATATAATAGAAATCATTAGGCAATTAAATTCTGGTTCCATGATCATTTTTTTCCAAGCTTATTGGTCACATCACTCCATTTGCATCATTAAATATACATCGTCAATATTGTTAAGTGCATAGTCATTTGGTTTCCAGGGAATGGGTTTGATTTTGTAATCAAACTAACAGCCACCTTAATCAATTCCTACTCTAGAGGGCAAAAATTGCATTGAAAACAAAATATTTTATGCTACTACCATGTGGGGATGCTACAAAGAATGTTAAAATGGTAGGTGGAACTATGACATTGATTCTGGTGACCTTTTATATTCAAACAGGCAATATAATATGGATAGAGAAAATGTAGACAAATATCTGAGGATGTTTACTCATTCATTACTACTCTAAGGGAGCCCTGAGACACAGAATATGGAAATGACTTTTATTTTAATAGCCTTAGAGAGTGAAAGAGTTACTGCATGCTATCAAATGAAAACAGTTTCTTTCTGTTGAATGGTAAAAACTAAAGTGAAATTAGTCTATGTTTTTCCCCCCTTATGAAGGCTGTACATGATGGCAGTGCGCATCACTGAAAGGGCAATTTATCATTGATAAAAGAGTAATGTTTAATTCAGCTTTTAACCTTGCATATACCACTTCCAACAAATCTCAAGTCAAATATCAACATTTTCAGATACAAATATGTCTCCTGCCATATCTACAATTGTGTGTGTGTGTGTGTGTGTGTGTGTGTGTTGTGCCTTCAGGTTTTTGACTTATGTTGACCCTAAGACCCATACTATAGATTTTCTTGGGAAGATTTGTTCAAAGGAGGCTTGCCATTGCATTTCCCTGAGGCTGAGAGCATATGACTTGCCCACGGTCATCCCAGTGGGTTTCATGGGCAAGCTGGGAGTTGAACCTTTGTCTCCAGAATCATAGTCCAACTTCAGTCTACAATTACATTGGTCAGAACCTAGCCAGTATTCTGCTGGCTGGTTCTCCTGTTGGATCTCCATCCAGAAGGAAAAAGCGGAGAGATGCTATACCCCATCCAAACTCTGTCCTAGAGGTCCTGGAAACTCTCTGAATCATTTATCCAAACAAATCTGGAAGGGGTAGGAGCAGTGTAGAAGACTGGAATGGGGTAAAAAATGCTATCATTTGGTTGACAATTTGCATTAAGCATTTGTGGCACAATGGTTGCGCTTTAAATGCCATAGTTCTGTCCTATGGAATCCTAGGATTTGGATTTTAGGAAGAAGCATGTAGAATTCTTAGCCAACACACTTTTGTGCCTCACCAAACTAAAACCCCAGGATTCCATAGAAAGTTGTCATGGCATTCAAGGTCAAGTATCAGCATGGTGTAGTGGTTTGAGTGTTGCTAGCCTGTTGGGTAACCTTGGACAAGTCACACACTCCCAGCCTCAGAGGAAGGTAAAATTCTCCTGGATGGAGGTTCATCAGGAGAACAAATCTTGCCAAGAAAAACAAATTTTTTAAATATGTACAAATGAACAAAATGTCATTTTGAAAAAGATTTGTTTTAAAAAAAATAAACCACACACCTAATTATACATATATAATAAGCATGACATTATCTCAGCTTTGGTCTCTCTTCCTGTTTATTTTCAAGTGACAGTGGGTCTCAGCTGCCCCTCCAATTATCAGAGGATAAGGGAGTGTTTGGTTGATGCATTTCATGCACTAAGACCCAGCAGGGTATATTAGTTTGCGTGTTGGACTAGAACTTCTGAAGGTAAGGGTTCTAATGCCTGCTCAGCCATGGAATCTCACTGAGTGACCTGTAGCAAATCACACTCTCTCAGCCTTAGAGGAAGGCAATGGCAAACTTCCTTTTGCCTAAATCTTGCCAAGAAAGCTCCGCAATAATATCGTCATAAGTCTAGTCGATATGAAGGTAAATAATAATAATAATAATAATAATAATAATAATAAATTTTATTTCTAGTCCGCCCCTCTGAACAAAGCAATCGGGGCAGATTACAACAGAAGTTAAAAACATAACAGATTGAAATATTCCCAAATAACAACAACAAATTGCATGTTTACAACAGATACACGTACCAGTCATCAGCTTCTTTTCCAACATCGATGGAAATCTTTCTCTAAAGTTCCAAGTTGCATTGGGGAATCAGTTGTTGGCAGGACTGCAGCTAGGGAATGGGGAGATAAGCCTCCTCCCACTCCCCTTAAATTTATTTTACCCCCCCCCCCAAAAAAAAAACCTCAGCAACAGCAACAACAAAACCCTACTAGATACTATGCAATAATTGTAAAGTGTTATTTTTCCCTTAGTAACCCTGTTTTGACTACATAGCTTTGCAACTTTGTTTATATGATGAATATGGGGTTGAGTAAAGTCACAGTTGCCTGTTTTTAAGGCAGGCACTTCCATGTGTGTGACATTCATCACTGCTGTGTGTGGTTGTAGATTAACCCACTGAAGTAGTGACTTTTCCTCAGAGTAAAACAAGTGGCCTCAGGTGCTTCAGGGAACCAGTAAAATGCTACATTAATTTCACTGACACTCCAGAACCTCTGATTCTAAAGAAAATAACTAGCTATTGCAAGGTCAAATGCCATAGACTAAAACTGAAATTCTGAGATCCAGTATGTCATAAGGTTTCTGACACAACTGACTATGAAAGTCATAAGAAGAGGCACAGTGATCCTTCTGCATTGTTGGCTTCAAATTGCTTTCTTTCCTTTCTCCCCCCAGCTGATTGCTGTGTTATTTCAGTGGAACTATTCTCATGGCCAAGAATTCCTCTGCTCTAAAAGCATCCCTATTTATATTTGTGTTTCCAACCTCAATTCCTCCAGCTCCCTGTGGCTTTTAGCATAAGCTACAATTATCTCCACTCTGTTCAAACAATTCATTTTGTCTAAAGTTTGATTCAGATATTTCCATGTCAACAGAAAAGAACATTGTTTCTGTTTGTACATCAGCTCTGTCTTACCCTGACCCTGGAATGTCTGATACAGTTTACTTTTAGCAGAACAAGGAAAGATTGATAGTCAGAGAGCAATTTCATTTCCAGCAATGTCTGTAGAAAACCTAAAACCCAATATCTGATCTTGATAGGATATCTGTATAGGGGATACTTCATGGTAGCTTACAGTGACAACTATGATGAAAATACATTGTCCCCTTAATCAAATGCTATCAGAAATCATAAGGTTTCTGGAAAGCCAGATTTTCTGTCTGAGCTGTTATTATTTGTTAGGAACTGGGCAAAAAAGGTGAACATTTTGAGAGGCAGCTAACAACTCATTGACTGGTCCTGTGCATGATCTCATTTGGAGACAGGAGCTGTCTTCTATAATGTTAGGATCTTGGACTATCTAGCTAAGTATTCTGGCTTTCCAGGTGCAGTTGTATTACAACTGCCTTCATTCTTTACTTGTGCTATGTAGACCAGGGCTAATGCGAATCAGAGTCCAAATTCTGGAGAAGCAGAAACTGGCCATCCCTTGGTCCATAATGGCTGGCAGTGGGTATCCAGAATTTTTTTTCCCAATTACATATTTTATTTTCTGCCATCTACATGAAGTTGAAGAAGGGGTGCACTTGAAAATGTCCAATGATGCATTTGAGAATATCATTGTGGAGAATTTTGGTAGTTGTAGACATGGTGTTTAACCCTCTTGTGTTTCCCTATCTCTCCTTCTCTCTTCCTTCTTACCAGAAAAACACAGCCCTGTTAAAAAGGGGAAGATGAAGTAGCTGCCTGGGTGCCTTTTGACTGGCAATGAGAGGACATGTCTGTCTAGAAGCTGTCTAGAAGATATCCTTGATCAGCCACCTGTGTAGTAAGCAACAACAATTTTTGCCATCCACTTTGAAAAAAATTATTCATATGAGCGTCAGCAGTTTGGTGTCCTTTATATCCGGGCTCAATACAAAGTGCTGGTTATCACCTATAAAGCCCTAAATGGCTTGGGCCCAGAGTACCTGACGGACCGTCTCTCCCCATACAATCCGCCCCGCACACTCAGATCTACTGGGCAACATTCATTAAGAGTCCCAGAGGCTAGATTGTCCCTCACAACGAAGAGGGCCTTTTCTACTGCAGCCCCGATCCTCTGGAATTCGTTGCCAACGGAGCTCCGCCTGGCTGCCTCCCTGAACCTGTTCAAAAAAGGACTAAAAACACATTTGTTTGAGCAGGCTTTCCCTGACTCACCCCCCCCTGTTGACTTTTTACCTCTCCACTACTATGACTGGACTGGGACTTTATTATAATATATTACTGTTGTTGCATTTGATTTTATATTTATGCTGTTTTATTGATATATTTTAATTTCTATGTGAATTTTATTGTGTATTGTTCACCGCCCTGATCGCAGGAAGGGCGGTATACAAATAAACTTTTTTTATTATTATTATTATTATTATTATTATTATTATATCAGGAGAGTCAGGATCAGGATTCATTAAAAGATTCTCATCATTTGAGCCCATCAGGAAAGGCTAAACTAGAACAATGCTAGAAAGTGTAAATCAAAATTCATCAGTGTTGTGTCTTTTGTTTGGGGTATTTTATTTTAATAAGAACCACTTAATTTGCTCTTTGGCAGACTGAAGGACCTGAGTGACACTGTGCTCTGATAAAGAGCCATCATCCATTCTGAAGTTTAATTTCTGGATGAATTGCTGGGGATCACGGTATCCAGGATTTCAAGCAGAGAAAGGTCTTCCTCAGTCCTTCTTGGAAATATTAGTATTTGGTATGCAAAGTACATGGTCTTCCACTGACTTACAGGCTTTCTTGTGAATGAGAAAAGACCATGTTATTCACTGATGCCCAAAGCCTAGCATAGGCAAGCATTACAGTGCAGACCAATTTGTATTCCTAAACCAGATAATGTATTGATAGCATCATGGTATGTTTGAAAGTTCTGAATTAAAAAGGTTTCAACCACAGGACAGCAAGGTTGATGTTTTGTTTCATGACAGCACTAAGAGAAAAGCCCTGAATAGACACTGTGAATAGTTACATGGCATTGGAGGGCAAAATGAGAGCGTAAACCCCCCCCCCACACACACACACACACATACAAGAAATTTTGCTTTACTCTCCAGATTTGAATTATAGCAGAGGGAGATACCGAAAATCATTCACACTTAGGTAGAACTCTTCTATTTGCTGTGTTTGCATTCCCTTGATGTTAACTGTGTCTGGCCTTTTTCTCTGGATACCTAAATGGCACCTTTAAGTGCTTGCCTGAAACTTTAAATTGTTTAAATGATAGAAATTTGAGGGCTAAAGAAAATTTTCATTTGGAGGGCAGAATTTTCATTTTGCCCCTCCCCATAGCAATACCCCTGCATGATAGAGACTGAACACAACTTTGACTCCTGTCAGCTACCAAATTCTCTTCATCTACCAAATGTTTTCACCAGGGGTAGAAGCCTTCCTAAGTGATGGACTGCAACTAAATATTTTCTCAACATGGAGAGTAATCATCAGTTCCAAGCACAGCTGTTCAGCATTAGACTGATGCAGAATCTGGACTTTTCTCTCCATTGCCTCCTGAGTTAAATAGATGACAGATATGGAGATTAGAGAAAACCATATTTCTATATTAATGTGCCAGTGAGCCTCTTCAATAAATAGCATTTAACCATCTGGAATACTCTTTAAATTATTGTTCCATGAAAATCCTGGGCTGATCAAAAATCAAGTGAGGAAAGATTGATACCTACAGAAAGACACAGTCTTAGTAAAGGCCTTAGTAAAGGTATGTTGGTGAACAGGATTCCAATGTGAGGGAGTGAATATGACAATGTTATAAAACTTGGCAACCTAAACTGGCACATCGAACAAGCAGATATTTCTCCAAGAAAATAAAAATAGAAGTGACCATGTGAGAGTGTGTTATTTCCTAACCATTAATTAAATCAGGGTGGTCTGCAGATTCTGAGGCTATCTAATCTAGCCCATGGCATTCCAATCAAATTTTAATCAGTTATATATAGGTTTATTGATCCTTCTACTAATAAGGAGAAATTATTTTCAGAAATGATGGCAAGAGGGAGAGGGAGACAGAGAGCAGCAAAAATGTTGTGTGGCATTCTCATTACCTATTTGAATGGGTAGCTGGATAAGCATATTGCTTCTAACCCCTCTGTGGACCTGATGATGTCCCTGTGTTTTGAAAATATGTTGAGCTTGGATCTGATCCATTCAAGTCCTGGCCAAACCAGATTCAAGAATTTGCCAAAACAAAACAAAGGCACTGGTGCTACAAGATGACAGTTTATTTAATATGCTTGGATGATGAATGGGTGTAGAAATAAGAAACAAATGCAAAGAAAGTTCATACATGTTTCTTGAGATAACAGCAGCCAACATCTGTCTGTTCTCTAAGAAATACAAGACATACCATGCTTCAAAGGTTTCCCTAGACTAGCCACCAATTTTGCTCCCTCTAGGGCTGAGACAAAAGATTTTACTCTTGACATGAGTTTACACAGCTAGCCTTCCCAAATTCCCAAAGTTGCTACAAATGCACAGCTTAGGAAATATGTTATCTTTCCTCTTGAGACAAGATTCCCACAATCCAGCAATGGGGAAGAAAGTTCCCAGCCTTTCTGCAAAATGACCTATTTTTTTCAGGCAAGATAATATAATATATATAATATTTATTTATTTATACCTTGCTCTTCAGCCCTAAAGGTTATCAGGGCGGCTTACAATTATTATTTTTAATTAGACGGCTCCCTCACTTCAAGCTTATGATCTAAAAAGACATGACACAAAAGGAGAAGGGAATGGTCATGGGGAAAGGGATCAGGTCCAGCAGTTCTTCTCTCCCTCTGAGGCCTGGACCAAGGCAGATGGACTGGAGGGAGGGCTCTACTTTTTAGGCTGCTACAGCCAGGAAGATGGAGAAATGTTTACATATAGGCTGCTCTTGTTTGGCACAACTTACCTATCTTATGTGAGGCCCACTGTAACACTGAGAGATGTAACTCTTAAGTCTCTGTGCTCTTCAAAGCTATACAAGGCAGAGTGCAGAGGTTCAGCTGAACTCTTTAAACTTTGTCTGACACTACCCTGATATCATGTGGTCCCCACTGCTACCAAAGCACCAGAGCACTTGGGCTATGTACCTGGTTTTGCTGGGCATGGGGTTGACCTGGTTTGGGGAGACCCATGAGGAGTCCCAGTCAAGTCAGCTGCTGCTTTTAGTCTGAATTTCCCCTAACTGGGTGAAGCCCACTCATAGCAAAGTTGGATCCCTCGCCATTAGTTGCATCCCACAATACCTTTTGCTGTGGGTTAGCTTTCATTACAAAAATGTTCCCTACTCTTTTGGGGGGTGTACTGCTAATATATGGCAAGTCTCTGATAAGAGGCAAAGGCATGTTTATTTAAGCAGGCTTTTGCTAATTGTATATTTGCAGAGGTAGTGTCATTAATGAGGTTGGGCTGCACATAATTTTTCTTTGATCTTTCAATTGTTTTAAAATCAGGCATCAACTTGTTTTATCATTTAACTATCTTTAGTAACCCACATTGTTCAGGAGAATTATTAACCACTATGAGATTGACTGTGTATATCTTTGGGTGATAAAACTTTCCAAATAATAATAATAATAATAATAATAATAATAATAATTTATTTATAGTCTGCTCCTCTGTATCCAATCGGAGTGGACATTAGTTTCAGTAGCCCCTCAGAGAGTTGCCTCTTACAATCAGTCACCAAGCTCACCATTCTTTGTGAATGAAGAATAATTGTGGTACCCCTTCCCAAGAAAATTTATGTCTAACACATAGGCTATAGAGTAAATCTCTTCACTGGCTGCCTATTAGTTTCCGGGCACAGTATAAGGTGCTGGTTTTAACCTTTAAAGCCCTACATGGCTTGGGTCCATCTTATCTCAGGGACCGCCTCTCCCCGTACAATCCTCCCCGCACACCGTTACATCCTACAGTTTTTAATTTATTGCTGATTTAATTTATTTTTAATGGGTGGGAGGTTGGAATGTTGGTTATGGGACTGTTTTAATTTTAACTTTGTTTTAATTCATGTCTTTTAATATGCTGTATTCCGCTCCAAGTGTTCTTACAGAGGAGCAGATTATAAATAAACTTCTTCTTCTTCTTCTTCTTCTTCTTCTTATTATTATTATTATTATTATTATTATATCAAACCATCCCAAACATACCCTTCAAATTTCATGAAAATCTAATGAAAAAAGTTGCCAATTCTGCATTATCATTCTCCAGTGTCAATTTTCTATGTAAAAAAGCCAGCAGTCCTGATCAACAAAAAACCTTGCATGACAAAAATGTTTCACAGAAGATCATAGAATCATAGAGTTAGAAGAGACCACAAGGGCCATCCAGTCCAACCCCCTGCCATGCAGGAACTCTTGATCAAAGCATACCCGACAGATGGCCATCCAGCCTCTGCTTAAAGACTTTCAAGGACAGAGACTCCACCACACTTCGAGGGAGTGTGTTCGACTGTCGAGCAGCTCTTACTGTTCCATGTTGAGGTGAGATCTCTTTTCCTGGAGCTTGCATCCTTTGTTCCAGGTCCTGTTTTCTGGAGCAGCAGAAAACATGTTTGCTCACTCTTCAATGTGGCATCCCTTCAAATATTTAAACAGGGCTATCATATCACATCTTAATCTTCTCTTCTCCAGGCTAAACAGTCCCAACTCCCTAAGTCATTCCTCATAGGGCATGGTTTCCAGACCCTTCACCATTTTAGTCACCCTCCTTTGGACACCCTCCAGTTTCTCCACATCCTTTTTGAATTGTGGTGCCCAGAACTGGACACAGTCTTCCAGGTGGGGCCTGACCAAAGCAGAATAGAGTGGCACTATTACTTCCCTTGATCTAGACACTATACTTCTATTGATGCAGTCTAAAATTGCATTGGGCTTTTTAGCTGTCGCATCGCACTGTTGACTCATGTTCAACCTATGGTCTACCTGAACACCTAGATCTCTTTCACATATAGTTTCATTCAGCCAGGTGTCCCCCAACCTATATCTGTCCATTTCATTTTTCCACCCTAAGTGCAGAACCTTACATTTCTCTGCGTTGAATTTCATTTTGTTAGCTTTGGCCCAGCTTTCTAGTCTATTCAGGTCATTTTGAATTTTGATCGTGTCCTCTGTATTTTATGCACTTTTCCCAAGAACATAGTTCCCCCACCCCCAGAAAGCTGTGCAGTTTTCCGTGTGTCATGAAGAGACAAACAAATGTATGTTTTCACTGTAAAGCTGGTCAGTTCTCAAACTCTAGGTCATTTCTCCAAAAAGCATGCAGTTTATGTTGTACTGGAAATAAGAAAATTCCACAAAATTTGTGGAAACTTTCAATGTGCTGTTTTTCTTCCCAAACTCCATCGGGCCTGTCCTAAATTATGAAGCAGAGCCCTCCCTCCATGCCATGTGCCTTGGTTCAGGCATCAGAGGGAAAGAAGAACTTTTGGACCTGATACCCTTCCCCACCACCATTCCCTTCTCCTTTTGTGTTGTGTCTTCTTAGATTGTAAGCCTGAGGGCAGGGAACTGTTTAATTAAAAATAATAGTTGTAAGCTGCTCTGATAGCCTTTAGGGCTGAAGAGCAGGGTATTAATAAATAAATTATTATTATTATTATTATTATTATTATTATTAAAGTTTCTCTAAGTGCTGGGAACTCCAAATTTAACCCCAGTTGGAAAATTGATGAATTTCCATCCCATCTGTATTTCCAATGTGTCTTTTTCACAGACTGGGATTCAAGATAGTTTACAAGTTGAAATGGTTCCAATATTGTCTTGTCTCTAAGACGAGAAGGTTGAGAAAGCAAAGTAAAAGGAGGAAATGACATCAGCAACCTGTGTATTTTCAATCTAGCTTTGCACAGAAGGTCATCATGGTTGAGACCAAGAAAAATACCATTCAGGAAACCTTAAATGTATATCTTTTTGTCTACCCCTCTCCACAGTCCTTGCAAGTGTGTGCATCTTCACTGTAAGCTAAGTTGTGGTCTGCCACTTCCAAATCTTAATGCCACTTGTGGTCTGCCACTTCCAAATCCAAATCTCTATTAGGCTTCTCTGTCCTCTGAATATGCTTGCAGAATCACACTCAGCACATCCATCTTTTCATAGCCCTTGAAACAGCATATTCTCCGCCTTTTGAGCTGTGCTTGAACACTCAGCCCCATATGTTAGGGCCAGCAGGACCACTAAAGATTGTGTGAGGTCATACTCACCAAATGTATTCAGGATCTGCAGGTAAATGAAGCCAGACTACATATGTGTACTGTATGGGAAAGTAAGGGTCTCATTTAACCCTAAAATCTTTGTGTCCTGAGAAAGCACAGAAACATCAAAAGCTATCTTCTAATAAGTCAGGCCCTTGATCCATTTAACTTTCTCTCTTTCTCTTTCCTTAATTATACCCTTCTTTATTCCTGAGGTTGGTACTAGTGTGGTCCATACTGACTGGCACAGGGTTCTTTCCTATCCCTGGCTACTGCCACACTGCAGAATTAGTGCAGTGTGACATTGCTTTAACTGCCATGGCTCCATTCTATGGAATCCTGGGATTTGTAGTTTGTTGTGGCACCAGAACTCTCTGACAGAGAAGGCTAAATGTCTCACAAAACTACAAATCCTATAATTCCATAGCATTGAGCCATAGCAGTGTCAAACTGTATTAATTCTGCAGTATAGGTGCAGCCTGTCTGAAGATGCCAGGGTGCAAAGCAATATCCAAAATTGAGAAGCCCAATGGCTGAGAGAAACAAAAAGCTTAGGAAACAGATCCCTCATGTTACACAGCAGTTGTGTTTGTTTAGGGTTTCAGTGGTGACTGGTGTCTTCCATGCCTGCAGATCAGTGACACCCACATTGGTTGTTAGTCTGAGCTTTAAAGGAGCAACCCATGATGCTAATTCCAGTCCCCAAAATCACTTCATTATTTCAGATAACCTTCTGTAAAATTCAGAATAAAACCATTAGCAGATTCACTGTCCCATTTACATGGAAGCTATAAACAACCACTGATACCTATAATAATACAGACAACAATCTATTTACTGTCTGCTAACTTGAGAACCAGCATCCATCGCTGATGAGTATACCAAAGTTATACTGGTATTTCCTGCTGGAAACACATAAGGCATGACCAACTGATACAATATTCTTAAACATCTATGCACATCCATCAGGCATTTGGTGTTTGGTGTTGCTTGATGTCTCTGTCTAAAGAATGTACCACTAATGAAGAAAAGATGAACGAGAAATCCCATGTGGCTAGCTTATTTTATTCACATTAAAATCCAGAACACTTCCCTCCTACCATTTAGATACTTTAACCTCAAGGCCTGACCTTTGACAGCTGATCCCATCTCTCATCTTTTTCTAGTTAACAGTAGTGGGGAAGAAAGAGTGATGTATTTTGTGGTGAATGCTTTCAAGCCATGTAACCAGGGTGTCTCCTTTCTCCCTATGTCACTGGCCCCAGAATAGTCCCAGGTCCTGAAACACAGGGTCAGACCTTCCCAGGATTTCCCACCCTTCTTGTTTACAATGGGAAGTATCTCCCAGCCCAGTCTTTTCAGAGACACCCAGATTGTTTTCCACGTATTTATTTATCTAAACTGATTGACATGGCACAGCATAAGAGCATGTTATGAAATAGTTATGAGTTAACTGAGGCCCCCTCAGCAGGGATGTCTGTCTTGTTAGGATTCAAGTCCATGTCCCTACACAGGGGGTAATTTGTCATCACTGCAACAAGCTATTGAACACTTTTTAACACATGTGAGCTTTCCCCCTGAACTCATTCCAGCAGCTAATTTACATTACCTGTGTAATGAGCTTGGGTAATTGTATATTAATCATTCATGATGATGATGATGATGCCTGTCAATTGATCATATGCCCAATATAACTTTCTTTTCTCTCCTTTTTTGGTTAAATGACTCTGAATTTAATTCCAGTTTAATCAGCTGAGCATCAGCCATGCAGTTAATGAACAACACCTTCTGACTATTGCATGGTACTGGTAAAAGTCAAAAGCTAATTTTGTTATCTCTGGGTACAAGGAAGTGCATTCCTTAAGTAAGAGCAAAGTGAAAATCCTGAACTAATTGCTGGGGGGGGGGGTAGGGTGAGTACACATTCGATTTGCTTCCATACATGTGCCGGTGAGAAAAGTATTTTACTTTGAGCTTAACTAGATGTGTTGGTAAATATGTGACAAGACCACAAAAATGGCAGCCACACATTTATTCCCCCAGTCATATAAAGAAATAAAAGTAACTTTAAAGATACTACCTTAAAGGGTGGAGGTTTTTGGCCTTCAGTAACCTTGAAGGCATCTTGTGATTCCCACAGCAGTAGGGTAGAACTGGTGCATTGTCATGTCTAGTATACTAGTAAGAGACTAGAAGGTGCTTTTGCTAGAAACATATGACATGGAAATAAGTTCCATTGAAATAGTGTGGGATTTACTTCTCTATAACAGAAGTGAGTTGTTAAGAGAAATAAACGTGTACAAATATTTCAGAGTGCAGAAGTGTGTTCTGAGGCTTCTATTTCACACTCCGGAGAACCCCCTCTTCAAGCAACTTTGGAATAATGAAGTGTCCTGAATCTTTTCTCAGTAAATTTTTTTTTTTAAATAAATTTTATTGATTAAAAAAACATTCATTCACAATCAAAAAAACAGAACATTTGGACTTGATACTCGGTGATAATTATAATTACAAGCATTTTATATACATAGTTATACGTTCTTTAAATAAAACATTCTCAATAAAACCGTTATAATTTCTCTGCCATCTTCGTTCCATAGTGTTGTTTGACTTCTTGAGTAAATCATCCTAACTTCTTCCTCTCACTCAACCTTCTCTTACATAACCTACTTACTATCTCTTTCTTCTCCTTTCCTTATACTCCCAAATACACTCATGAACAATCTATCCTTACCTCTCCCTTCTTCTTCTCCTTCTTAATTAACCTACCAAACTCTTCTTCCACACCACCATTCATACCACTTCCTACTCATTCCTTGTCAGTTTCTTAATTGCATTAAACATTTGAAATCCCTGTGACTTTCTTCTATTTGTTTTAACTTGCTTTAGTGTCTTTCTTTCTTAAATGTATATATATATATTTTACTTTGTTACTATGCTTTCCTTTACAAAATCTTATCTATTATATACTTCCAAACAGCATATTCCAATAAAATAAAAAAGAAAACAAAAAAAACAAAACAAACAAAACAAAAACAAAACAAAATATGTCGATTCTTTGAGATTATCTCCTCAAAAAATATTTTATGTATGATGATAACAGAATAATATTTATTAATCTACACATTGTTCTAAGGCTACTCAAATTGTAGTCTCTCCCTCTCTGTCCCGTTTATTCAATTTGATACACCAAAGAAAAAGGGAAAAGAAAAGATCTAACTAATTCATACTTAACACAATAATAATGGCTGATCTCCGGTTTTGACAATCTTTTCCTCCGTATATTTTATAATTGGTTCCCAATATTTTAATACATCGTCTCTCGATTTGAGGGCTAAGTTTTGAGACAAAATATCCATTTCTACCGCATCCTGCAGTTTTATCAACCACTCTTCTTCATTGGGTACTATCTTTGTTTTCCAATATTGTGCATATGTAATACGCGCTATTGATGTCATGTAAAAGCAAATTTTCTCTTGTTTCTTGTCTATCTCTGACCCAGACATGCTTAGTAGGTAAAACTCAGGCGTAATTTGTAGTTTTTTCTTTAAGATCCTCTCTATAGCACCATTTATCATTCTCCAATATTGTTTCACTTTTTTACATGACCACCAACAGTGGTAAAAAGTCCCAGGTTCACTTTCACATTTCCAACACGTATTAGGTATATTTTTATAAATCATTGCTAATTTTGTCGGGGTCATGTACCATCGTAAGTACATTTTATAAAAATTCTCCCTTATGTTTTGTGATTTAGTATACTTGTTTACTTTAACCCATATATATTCCCACTTTGACATTTCAATTGGATATCCTATATTTCGCATCCACTGTACCATTTGCCCTTTTACTACTTCAGACTCTTGATCTAAATTAATTAAAATTTTATAAAATTTACTAATTCTTTTATCCTTATTGCTTAATAAAATTTTATCTAATTCATTATCCTCCTCTTGGAATCCTTGGCTCATATAATCTTTTTTAAAACGTTCTTTAATTTGTCTATAATTAAACCAGTTAATCTGAATCCCTTCCTTTTGAAGTTCTTCCCATGGTTTTAAGACCCAATTGTAATTTGTTTTTTTAATTAAGATTTTATAAGATAGCCATTTATTCCCCCCCATCATTTCTCTTCTATAAAACGCTTCTTGCGGTGATATCCATTTGGGTATACCTCTATAAAGTTTAGTTTTGTATTTCCGCCAGACTCTTAATAGGGGTTTCCTAATACAGTGGTTGTTTATTTTTTTATTGGCCTCTATTTTGTCATAATATAAATACGCATGCCAGCCGAATTTTAGCTCGTCTCCCTCCAGTTCTAGTAATTTATCATTTTCCAGTTTGATCCATTCCTGGAGCCAAGTGAGAGCGCAAGCTTCAAAATATAATTTAAAGTTGGGTAATCCTAATCCACCCTTTTCTCTAAGATCTTGTAATGTTTTCATTTTCACTCTTGGTTTTTTCCCATTCCATATAAATTTGGTAATATCTCTATTCCAAATTTGAAAAGATTTCTCTGACGTAATAATTGGTAACATTTGAAACAAAAACATCAATTTCGGTAAGACTGACATTTTAACCACAGATATTTTCCCTAGTAGCGATATTCCCAATCTGCTCCATTTTAATAAGTCCTTCTTGATTTCTTTCCAGATTTTATTATAGTTTTTATCATACAATTCTACCGTATTTTTTGAAATATTAATTCCCAGATATTTAATAGTTTTTTGTACTTGTATACCCATCATTTTACTCAGTAATTGTTCTTCAGATTTTGTCATGTTTTTGGTCAAAATTGCAGACTTACTATTGTTTATTTTACAACCTGTGGCTTCCCCAAATTCATTTAAGACTTTCAAAACCTCAGCAGCGCTCTCACTAGGATCGTTTAAAATAATAACCAAATCATCCGCGAAAGCTAATGATTTGTAAGAATGTTTTTTCTTTCTTATACCTTGTATGTTATTATTCTCTTTTATCTTGACTAGGAGTCTTTCCATTACAAGTACAAACAATAGTGGCGACAGTGGACATCCCTGTCTCGTTCCCCTCTCTATCTGAATTTTCTGGGTTTTGTCTCCATTAACAATTATTTTAGCCGATTGTTCCCTGTAAATTTGTTTTATCCATTTGGTATAATTCGGACCTAGCCCTAATTTATCTATTAATTTATGTAAGAATAGCCAATTAACCGAGTCGAAAGCTTTTTCAAAATCAACAAATATTAAACCCATTTTTTGATCGTTATGACTTTCATAATATTCTAATATATTTAAAATATAACGTATATTGTCCCTCATCTGTCTTTTGGGGACAAACCCTCTTTGGTCTTCTCCTATCCAATCATTCAGGTAGCTTTTTAATCTGTTCGCCAATATTGTTGTTAAGATCTTATAGTCTTGATTCAGGAGGGAGATGGGTCTAAAATTCGCTGGGTCTTCTTTATCTTTACCACTTTTAGGGATGATTGTTATGTTGGCATCTTTCCAGGACTCCGGTACTCCATTTTCCAAAATGTCATTCATGGTTTTTTGTAAGGGTAGAATTAGCTCCTCTTGAAATGTTTTGTAAAATAAGGACGTAAACCCATCGGGCCCTGGGGCTTTCCCGTTTTTGGCACATTTAATCACTTGTTCAATTTCTTCTTTCGTTATTGGACTGTTCAATCTAACAAGTTGTTCTTCTCTTAACCTGACATTTGGTAAGTCTTCCAAGTATTGATCTATTTTATCTACGTCTATTTTGTGTTCCTTATATAGATGTGTATAGAATTCTTGAAAGCATTCCTTGATCTCTTCATGTTGTGTGTGGATCATTCCTCCTTTCTTAATCCTATTTATTAGTCTCTTGTCTTGTTGTTGCCTAAGTTTCATGGATAGCCACTTGCCAGGTTTATTAGCATGTTCAAATTCATTTACTTTAGCCTTTTTTAACTTCTTATCAATTTCATAGATCATTTCTGTGGAGATCTGTTTTTGCAGGAGTTTAATTTCTAAATTTATTTTCTCATCCTGGGGGTCCTTCTCTAGTTCTGATTCTTTTAATACTAATTTTTCATTTAATTTTTGTAGTTTTTCTTTTCTTTTTTTCTGCCAAATAGAATTTTGTTGTATAAAAAATCCTCTGAAAACCGCTTTCCCTGCATCCCAAATTGTTGCCATTTTAAGTTCCTCATTCATATTTTCTAAAAAATAATTTTGTATCATTTTTTTGGCTCTCAAAATGATTTCCTTGTTTTGTAATAGATCTTCATTTATTCTCCAATTATATTCCTTTTTAACTTTAAACATTGTCATTACTAAAGGATTATGATCCGAAAGGGTACGTGGTAGAATGTCTATACTTTTAATATAATTAGCCAGATTTTTAGAAATAAGGATCATATCTAGACGTGAAAAAGATTTATGGCGTTCCGAATAGAAAGTATATGAAGGTGTTTGATTATGAATATATCTCCAGCTATCCAACAAGCCTAGTTCATTGGTTAACGTAAAGAAGGAGGAGGGTAGTTTACCTTGTTTCAGTTTGTTTTTGCTATAAGTTTTCCTATCCAAACTAGGATCAATCACTCCATTATAGTCCCCCAAAATCAAAATTTTATCATATTCCAGCTCTAAAATTTCTTCATACACCTTTCTATAAAACTTCTTCTTGTTTTCTTGTGGGCCATATATCCCTACAATTAGGACTCTATTCCCTTCCCATATTACTTCTACCCCTATCGTGTAACCGTCAGTATCACTGAATACCTTTTTCGATTCCAACTGGTTATTAACATAAATTATAACACCCTTTTTTCTATTCTTGGATGCAGCAATATAGTCGTTACCTAATTTTTTATTTTTAAGGATTCTGCTATCTCTCAATTTTATATGTGTTTCCTGCAAGCATACAATTTCATATTTCCCCTTATATAAATATTGGAATATTTTTTTCCTCTTAATAGGTGAGTTTAAGCCTTTAACATTCCAAGTAATAATCCTCATTGTGTTATTATGTGTTATTATGTTGTTGTTGTTTTTTCTTTCTTTCCCTCTCCCCCCCCTCTTCTTTTTCTTTTTTCTTTTCCTTCGTTTCCCTTGGCTATGAAACTAAATAACTATTTCTGATTCTGAAGAAGGAGGGGGAGAAAAGAGAAGAGGAAGAAGAAAAAAAAACATTTACGACTTAGCTAACAATTGGGCTTTTCTAATTCTTCTACAAACAACTCTCCTTCTTCTTCTGTTGATGGTTCGTAACTGTCATCCAAATCTTCGCCTGCTATTCGAGCTTCCTCCTCCCCTCCAACTGCTCCTTCTACTTCTTCAATTTCACTTTCTTTCCTCAATTCATTAACACCTTCCTCTTCTTCTTGGGGTAGTTGTTCAAGTGATTTACTCTTATCTTCCCTACTTCCTCCTGATTTCTCTGGTCTGACTCTCACTCTACTCTTTTCTCCAATCTTTTTGTAATAGATCCTTCCACTTCTTAGGAACGTACTATCTTCTTTTTTGTCTGTTATAGTATCTGCTACTTCCTCATCGACATCCACTTTCTTCAGGTCCGCATCCGCCTTCAGTCTTTTCCAAAATTCTTCTGCTTTTTCTATTGAGTCGAGTTTGTATCTTCTCTGTTTCCATGTTACTGTTAGGCCTTCTAATTCTTCCCATCTATATTGGATTCGGTAAATTTTCAGCTGATCCGTCAAGAATTTGTAATCTCTTCTCCTCCTAAGAATTTTATTAGGCACATCCTTAAAAATTTTTATTTCAATTCCTTGTATTACTAACTTGGTCCTGTAGTTTTTCTGTAGAATCGCATCTTTTATTTGTTTGCGTACAAAGTAAATCACTATATCTCTGGCCACTCCCTTCAGTTTGGCCACCTTGGAGTTCAATCTGTATAATCTGTCTATTTCCCAACTAAAATGGTGAACTGGTGCGTCCATATATTTCGCTAAGATAGGAATCAAGAAATCATATAGGTTTTCATTTGTTTGTTCCGGAACTCCTCGTAGTTTCAAGCATTTCTCTCTGTTCTTGACTTCCATTCTTAGTATATCCTCTTGATCTCCATATTGGATCTCTTTGACCTGTCTCAGTTCATTGTCATGTCTTTTTACTGTCGCTTCTAATTTGTCTACTTTTTCTGTAATTTTCCCCGATATCTTTATTAATCTTCTCAAGATCTTGTCTAATCAGTCTGGATTCGTTTTTCAAGTCTGTTTTCACCTCTCCTCTTAATTCTTTTATATCTTGCTTCAATTCATTTCTAGATTGTAAATTCTCTTCTCTAGATTTCTGAATTTCTCTTAGAATCTGTGCCATCTGATCAGTCTCTTTATTTGGGGTTTCTGTTGAGGGTCTTCTTTGATTTAAAGCTTGTGGTGGCTTCTTAGTTGATGTCATTCCTACTAAGAATTTTTTTCCTCTTTATTTGTTTCTCTTACTTTTTATTTTTCACCTATTAAGATTGTTCAATATTCCAATATTCTTTTTACCTTTCGTATGTATCCCTTCCCCTCTTACTAGCTTTCTCCTTGATCTATATCCTTTTACTTATTTATAAATTACTATTATTGTTACTATTGTTCCCTGTACTAATTATTATTACTACTGTTTATAACTGAATTAATTAATATAATTTAATGTATTTTATTTAATTTAGTATATTATGTTTTCTGGTTTGTTAAATAGTTCTTTTTTTTTTTTCCTTTTCTTATGTATTTTCTTTGAGTCACCTGAAACTTATAGCTAAATTCCCTTTCCCAATTTGGTTAATCGACTTAAGTTTCTTTATATAAATTTGATCCTTCCTTCTCCTGTAGCTTCATACAACTTGATTTGATGGCTGCCATTTTATTCCTGCTGGCATTTCCCATTCCAAAGCAAAAGCAGGTTGCATCAGGCACAATTAGGGAGGCAGTCAATCTGTTCTTGTGGCTGAACCAAGTAATGAAAAACAGATAGTCTTCCTATTGTGAACCTTTTCATACAGCTGTCTTTAAGTCACCCATGTCAGAGTTAATAGCTTGAATTGCAGTAATATCTCATGACCGGTAAGTTTCTGTTCACTCTGCTTGATTTCCCCCCTTTCAGTTTCCCTGCTTTTAGAAACTTGCCCAGTAAATTCCTAGTTTGATTTTATAGATCTTTTGATTATATTTCTTAGAAGATGATTCTTCTGGGTTGTCATAAAGTCTGAGGAGCTCAGGAGAATTATTATAGCTGACAAGATGTTCGACTGGGGACAAATGTTCTTTATTAAGCAAAAGTTCAGTTTCTGCTTATAAAAACAATGTACTTATATAGGAATACAGACTTATTTTCATACTTACAGCACAGAGAGTGGGCAATTTGGCAGTTTTTTCATTGTGTTCTTGCATCAGTTTTAGTGAACGCTATGCTCCAGTGTTTTCTTTGTTCCTAGCTTGTTCCCAATTTCTTTCACTTGAGGCCATCCCAGTGGAGGTATAAGCAGTCATCTAGAGATGTAAGAGCACTCATTTCTATATGTGTGCTCTTTTTTAAAAAAATATTATTTAAAATATTCATACAATATTTTTTCATTCCATGTAGGATTCTAGGATGATGTACAGGAAATCATAATATAGCAGTAAGATACACCAACAAAATCCATAAAACACTAAAATGCTTAAAATATTAAATCCTTAATACACTAAAATTACTAATAGCTTAACAGTTGTTCTAATGTCTGTGCAAAGAGGTACATTTTTGCCTGCTACCAAAAAGACAGTATCATGGATGCAAGATGAGTCTTACAACCAAGATGCAAAAGCTGCTTATCACAGTATCTGTACAAAAAGACATTTACAGATGGTTCACAGACATACCATCTTCCACAGCTAGCATAAGCCATTTAGCCAGCTAAGGAGAACAGCATGGCACTTCTTCCTTTGTCTCACTTTTCCTAATGGCAGGGAGTTGTCTCACATTTCCTAATGGTAAAAGGAGATCCCTGTCACTTTTGAAGGATCAATCAAAGGTTATGTGTGTCATTATGCAAACTTTGCCTTTGCTATGGTGGGATCCATGTTTAGTATGTCACTTCTGTGCTGGTAGCCTCTATTCTAGCAAACCTAGGGGCTGAGCAGGTGGCTCAGGCCAGGATAGCACAAACTGAGCCAGTACTACTTTGGCCTGGGTGCTCATCGAGCTAGGCCCATGGATCAACATGGGGCTGGGCAGAGGTTCTCAGTTCTCATGCTGACCTGAGACCCACACACTCCTTGCTTTTCCCTGCCATTGCATGTACTCAGAAGCTCCCCATCACTGCAAGACCTCCAAGTCACACTGTTATTAATAGACTTGCTCAGACCCTGCAGACTCATGGCTGTGGCTCCTTGATTGAGCCTATCCATCTATAATGTCATCTTCCTGTTTTCCTATTGCTTTTTACCTTACCAAGCATGATTGTGTTTGCTTTAACTTGAGTCTGTTGACTACAATAAAGGCTTGATTGATGGATTGATTGATTGATTGTGTTTGCCTTGAAAGGTGATATTATTTGGACAGAGATCCTCTTATGTGCAGTCCAATGCCACCAGTACCTCCTCCTCCTTGTGTGGCTTCAAGCTTTTTTCTGACTTATGGTGACACTAAGGTAAATCTATCATGGGGTTTGCTCAGCCAAATTTATTCAGAGGGAGTTTGCCTTTGTCTTCTTCTGAGACTGGGAGAGGGTGGGACTTGCCCATGGTCACCCAGTGGGTTTTCTTGGCTGAGTGGGGATTCAGACCCTTTCTCCAGAGTCGTAGTCCACTGTCCAAATCATTACACCACACTAGCTCCTGCAATTTCTATTGCATGTCAGTAATGAGCAAGAGGTATTGCAGTGCTGTACAACTTTACAACACTGACAATGCCATCCTAAGACATTTAGCAACATTCTAATGCTCAGAATCTGCATCATGGAAGGAGCCTATTCAATTACACTAGACTTCCCACTTCAGACCTTCTGCTTCAATGTGTGGGTGGTGGAGAGCTGGGCAAGAGGTATGCAGCAGGGGTGGGCAGGGTCAAGAAATACACACCCACTCTCTCTGGGATTCTGTTTGTGTGAATTACCTATTGTTGGAGCAATACACTGTTTCCATGCGAAGAGAATTTCACATTGGCTGTTAGATGACATCATTATTATTCTGCAAGTCGGCAGGATGTGAACAAATTCTTTGTTCACATTTACTACTGGATGCTTAAAATGGGATAGAAATGTAACAGCTGTGATCACTTGTGGATGTAAGAGAGCAATTGAAGTGTTTTTGAGAAGTATTCCTGTCTGCTTCATATAAATATTAGCAATTGCAGCCATCCATCTGATTTTCTCATGGCTGTAAAGATGATTCCAAGCATGTGAATGATGACTCAAGGTATGGAAAAGGAAAGGGAGGAAGTGCTTCCATTATTAAGATAATAGCTAAATTACAGGAATGGGAATCGCTTGCTAAGAAATATTTCTGTACATAATTGAGCAGCAGGAAAATACAGCGCAGAGTGTGGTGGGAACCATCAATTCCATTTACAATGTTTTGATTAGACATGCCACTGATTAAGCAAATCAGATTTGTTTGTGCTTCTTTACTATTGTTTTTTTTTTCTTATATGATTTAGAGGAAGGGATGTAGCTTTTCTGTTTCCTCCTGTAGATATGGGGTGGAGGAGGAGAGGAGGAGGAGAGAGAAGAAATGACATGAAGCCTAAAGAGAGAAAATGGGATTTTTATCTGTATCTGTTTAAACCATGGGCTGTGCCTATTCTTGTTGAGCTGGTGCCTCCCAGACCACATCAAACATAGATTTGGAGGTTTACTCAACTATCAAAAGATATCAGAAAAGAAATCTCATACTGTCACTTGAGGGATGGCTCAGGAAATTTTGCTGTCCACAGCAAAACAGCAAACGGTCGCCCTCTCTGTAGAGACACAATACATAGTTCCTAAAACCAACCATGGATTTTGGGGCCTGTTGCAGAAAAGCACCTTTTCATCTCCCTGACAGTAAACTCATAACTAACAATTTCCTACCTTTTTGTCATATCCAAAGCTGCTTAGTAGTAAGGTCAATCCTGAATCACTTGCACGGGTATTCTTGGCAACAGTCAGTAAGAAGGTCTTTTCTCTTGTGGCACCAGCCATTGGAATTCTCTTCCACCTGCAGTGGTATAGGTTTGTAGCTTGATCAAGCATTTGCTGATTTTAATACTTAACACAGGGGCAAAACAAACTGCCCATTTGGAATGATGTCCTGCTGCCCCTTTCAACACTGGATCGGGGCAGCAACGACTACATGCTATGGTCCCAATCTGGCTATTTGTCAGTGCTAAAAAGAATGGAAAAATGCCACTCCTTTTAGCACCAGCAAAAAAGTGCCCTTGCCACAGTGTCGATGGCTTTCGGCACTCCTTTGGTGCAGTGTGTTTAAATGCTGCACGAATAGAGTGCCATTATGTCCCTTGCTGTGTGGTCAAGTGTGCAGTGTGACACTGGTGTGGGGGTGGCCACCATGAGTATGCCACACCCCCACACTGGTGTGTAATGCCAGTCTGTTTAGCCCCTTAGCAATGTTTGAGCTTTTTGCTGTGAATTGCAATTGTATTTTAATGATTTTTTTAAATTAATTTTGTAAAACACAACAGAGTTTTGTTAATGAAAGGTGGTATAGAAATAGGAATCCCATTCAGGATACAATAAATAAATAAATGGCTAAAAGGGAAATTATAAGGATCAGTATAAAACAAGGATGTTAATTTTCTATTCCTTTCATTCTTTCTTGTGTATGTATGTAATTTGAATCCATTGGTTCATGTCCAAATCTTTGGAGCAACAGAAAACAAATTCACTCTATTTTCTACCTGACATTCTTTATATACGGATATCAGAGAATTACGTTTATTGCACAGGCATCTGGGATGGGTCTGGCATGGAACAAAAGAGAGCAGGATGGGAACAGGATGGGGTAAAGGACACATTTTACCGCATGCCAGAATGCTGCTGCCAGAAGTTCTCATTCCGTTCCTGATCCATCCCACAGGAGGCGATTTTCAAGAACGCTTCTGAAAAGTTCCTGAAAATTACCTTCTGTGGCATGGGCAAAGAATGGAATGGGAACTTCTGGCAGCAGCAGCAGCATTCCAGCATGTGGTAAAATGCATCCTTTGCCCCATTCCCCTCCCTTTCGTTCCATGCCATACCTGTGCGATAAACTTATATACCCCAGTCTTCTCTTCTCCAGACTAAACATGCCCAGCATTGAACTGTTCCACATGGCAATTGTTACCAGACATGTCAGTATTTCAGTTACCCTCCTCTGGACATGTTCCAGCTTATCTGTATCTTTCTTGAACTGGGCACAGCATTCTAGGTGAAGTCTGAACAAGTCTGACCAAAGTCTGGACTGTGGTTTGTTTGTTTGTCTTTTACAATGCTTTATGCAACCTTGATTCCCATAATGAGAGAAAAGCAGGCTATAAATTAATTAAATAAATAAAGTAGAATACTGACATTATTAATTTCCTCAGCCTGGACACTATACTCCTATTGATGCAGACGTATGGTGACACTAAGGTGGGTTTTTTGGTGGCTGCTTCACACTGTTGACTCAAGTTTAATTTGTGGCATATTGACTGATGTTTAACTTGTAGCATACTGAGACCTCTAGATCCTTATCACCTGTGTCTGTGATGTTTCAGATCAAAAATAATGGAGCCTATATCAGCTGTTTGTAGTTTGGTGCGGCCTGCAATGAATTAAAAAAATAATGGCTGGGCCCCTTAAGAGATCTTTTGCAGTGTAAGGCTGGGATCAAGCAAACTTGGCCCACTTTTATTTAAGGCTCAGTTTGGACCTGGTCTTTGTTGGAGCAACATCTGTTCATTCCTGTTTCATTTTCCAGCCACTGCTCTACTTAGAGCTATCCAAGGTGCTGACTCTCCTGTCCTGTTTTCATTTGGATTTTGATCTGCTCTGACCACTGCCTGGGTTTGAATTCATAGCAGCCCCTGCATCCTAGGCCATAGCAAATTGATGGTGTGACTATGGCAACCCTGGGTAGTAACTGAATCAGAAATTGTACATGTCAAAGGTCTGGCAGCTGCTTCCAACAGAAAATGCTGAAGAGAGAAGCCTTCTGATCATTCCTTTTTTTCTAAAATAATACTCCCTTATATACTTTATATACACCATCTGGTCGCCTAGGAGGGAGTGAAAGGACAGGTAAAATTCCATCAGGCCTGTCCTAGATTAAGAAGACAAGGACTCCCTCCAGTCCATCTGCCTTGGTCCAGGTCTCAGAGGGAGAGAAGAACTTTTGGACCTGATCCCCTTCCCCACCACCATTCCCTTCTCCTTTTGTGTCATGTCTTTTTAGATTGTAAGCCTGAGGGCAGAGAACCGTCTAACTAAAATAATAATTGTAAGTCGCTCTGATAGCCTTAAGGGCTGAAGGGCAGGGTATAAATAAATAAAATAAATAATACATAGATAATAAGCAATTGTTTACAAGAAGATAAAACAATGTCTTGATTTATAGGAAGCATGATCACAAGGTGTAACAGAGCCCTGTGATTTAGACAAATAAATTTGTAAATGGCTTAGCCTTTCCTACAAAAAAAAAATGCATTTTTCAACTCATTTAATCATCTTAATACTCCTGAGATCTCTCTCACACTGAGAAATAACAAATGACATAAACTAGGAATTAGATCTGATTCATAGCTCAGCCCAATAGGTTATTTAACCATCCATGGTCTATGGAATGGTTGCTGGGAGATGACATAGAGCTTATCTACTAACATGTGCCAACACTATCTTCAGTTACTGCAGTGCTAAACAGCCAACTTCATTGCTCAATGTGAAAATGAAATATAGTGAAAGAAGGACCTTCTACTATTGCCAGGAAGGTGACAGTGGGCTAATCCCTCTCGTTCAACTGGATATGTCATAGGTTTGTTGTTTTGAGGATAAACTGGGGAAGGGAGAGTCATGTATTCCATGCTGAAAGTTCATTGGGGAAAGGGTACAATTATGTCAATGATGGATGGTTATGATGATGATGATTGATGATTCATGGAAGATGGTTGATTTAATAACAACAGCATATGGTTCATTTGTGAGAAAACAGGGTATCTCCTATTTAGTCCAAAGAAATGGCATCTACCGGTAAGTACAGTGGGCCCTTTGTATCCACTGAGCATTGGTTCCAGGACTCCCCCCACCCACCCCAAGGATACCAAAATCCATGGATGCTGAAGTCCCAATCATATACAATGGCATAGAAAAACTGCAAAATCAAGGTTTGCTTTTTGGAATTTTTTTGGTGGGGGGCAATATTTTTAAGCTGTGGATGACTCAATCTGTGGATGAAGAATCCATGGATACAGATGGCTGATTGTATCTACTTTTTAGAGGAGCCCTGGTGGCACAGTGGTTAAATACCTGTATTGCAGCCACTTACTCACAAACCATAAGGTTGCGAGTTCAATACCAGCAAAAGGGCTCAAGCTTGTACCCTTCCGAGGTCACTAAAATGAGTACCCAGATTGTTGGGGGCAATTAGCTTACACTTTGTAAACTGCTTAAGTGCACTGATATATAGAAATGTACTTGCTATTAGCACTCTTTGCAGAATTTATTAAATATGCTTTTGCTAGTTATACAGTAGAGGGCGCTTGCAGACAGCATAAAACATTTGCACTAGATTCATATCACTTGTCTTATAAATATGAATCTTCATAGGCATCAGTGTTTTTCAAAGGAATATTTAAGATCTCACAATGATTCTATAGAGAGAAAAAAATCTGTACACAAAAAGGCATAAAGGTTATGTGCTAATTGCCACAATCATGACAAAATAATCAAATATGTACTTTATGAATTTCCTTTTATGTTGATTTGAGATTATTTTGTAAAGAAGAGTGGGGCCTGACTGTATATGTTTTCATATGATTTACTTGCATTTCTCTAAAATTTTAAATGATATTTATTGCTTCTATATACATCACTGACTACATGAAATGCACTGAATACCTCCCAAACAGATTTGGAATACATTTTTCTGTGTTCCCTGGGTAACCCAACATAATGTTACTGTGAAGGTGCTACTGCAAAAGCAAAAGCAAATTTAGGCAACAAACACTTCTCTTCAAAGGTATTAAACTGTCAGATATGGGTTCAAGTGTGCTTCATTTTGGTGGTTATCAAGTGTCTGGCCTTGATAACTTGATAATCTGAGAAACATTTCATACCTTTGAAAAAAGGATGCAAGCAAGTGCCATGAATTTGTGTTCCTGGTCCCAAAAAGCTTTCTCAGATCTGATATTGCTTCCTGGCCTGTCTTCTAGATCATGACAGGGGATACCTGATGCATTTTCCAGAGAAGCATCTACAATACATCTTCATTTTAGACACAATGATTAGTGAAATGTGTGGGATGGATGAGACTCCAATGCAGTTGTGTCCCAATAATGTGACACTATAAGGACATTTGCAGTAGGACTGATTAGAGACAGTTTAGCCTAGCAAACACCGAGCTGAAGATGAACCAAGCTAGTGGCACTCAGTTCTTCCAGTGTAATCATAAGTATGTATGTAAATGAGCAGTAAAGGTATTTAAGTAGCAAATGATTTATTTTATTTTATTTTATTATTGCTTTCCAAAATCTGTGGCCCATGAAGGAGGTGGAGCAGCTCTTTCATTCTGCAATAATTTCATTTTTATCTTTGCCTGGTATTGAAACTCTGCTGCAGTGATAATGAGAAGTTCAGACATAGTGGCTTCCACATGTTATTTGTAGACATGATCTGGACACCTTGTCTGAAAAGTCTGTGTCCCAAGAGGCTGTTTAAATAAGCAGTTTGTAGGAAGCCATGAGCAAACAATTCCAGATGGTAGTGTGAAAGCCAGTAGCGTCTAATGTAACTAAAATGTCTGACTCATATTGATGTGGGACATTGTCATGGGACTATACTACAATGAACACTTCCCCTCCAAAACAGGAACCCTGCTTATCTGAGGAGGCAATGAGCTAGAGGAGATTAAATGAGAAGAAGACCAGGCTATAACATCAGAGAATTTTAAAGGTGTTTTACACCTTGGGGGGAAAGGGGTGGAAATTGGGAGGAAGAATCTGGTTCTAGAAGTATAAAATGGTTTACGTTAGGTCTCCGACTGGTAGAGCAAGTTGCTCCCTTGAAGCTTGATCATTATGCCCTATGGGCTTGCAGAGGATAGGAGGAGATACATGAGACTAAACCAGAGCATAGCACAGCAGAACAGCTAGTTTCATTGATCATCTTAATCCAGTTTGGTTGCATGTACACTGGGTTCCATGTTATTTCTAGATACAATTCAACATTTTTTTGCTTACAGAACCCTACATGGGTAACTGAAAGACTGTTTCTTCCAATATGATTCTGCCCACTCTCTTTATCTGACAACAGTGGCCCTCCAATGCATATCATCATGCTCAGAAGCATGGCAGGTTAGGGTGAGGTACAGGGCCTTTTCTATAGCAGCACCCAGTCAATAGAGCTGTTTCCTGACAGTGGTGCAGTTGGCTCTCTTTTAAGCATAGGGTGCTGCTAATAACATTTTCTGCTGCTGAAAATCTTTCAGTAATGAGGTGTAATGTTTCCATGTTCCTGTTCTAAAACTTGTTTTAATCTATTATCTTTTTATGAAGTAGTTTTTAAAATAACTTTTAAATTATAGTCATAAAATGCATTATTTTAAAATGGCTTTGAGAAATGATATAGAAAAATCTGCCCAAATAAATGCAAAATAAGCTAATAAAAACTAAGTGCCAGTATGGTATAGTAGTATGAGTGTTGGACTGGGAGCCCAAAATTCCAATCTCTGCTTGGCTATAGAAACCCACTTGACCATGGGCAAGGCATACACTCTCATCCTCAAAGGAAGGCAATGGCAAATGTTCTCTGGACAAATAAATGCAAGAAAAACTTATTTATCAGGTTGCTATAAATCAGAGTCAACTTGAATGCACACAACTATGACAACCATGAAAAAGCTGTTATCTGCTCTACATCAACAGGTGAGTCTGAGAGCTAATATTCAGAATAAGAAATAGGACAGCCACTTATGTAATGTCCCAAAGAGAAAATGCACTGCCAAAATGGATGGACACCAATTTGCATACATTGATTTATATACATGCAGACCGATAAAAATGGTAAGAAGTAATTACTTTCATTGAAACTTGCATCTCACCACTTCAAGAAAGGCTATGGCCAAATGACTTGTGTACTTACTGCAGTCTGTTCGCAATCTAGCTCCTGTGGATGGACAACTTCCAAGCATCTGCTCTCCATTCTATGGTTATTCATCTTTAAACTAGACATGGATTAAACAGAGATGGACAAGTGTAGTGGGGTCCAAGTCCCACCCACCCCAAGGTTACACTTTCCACCCACATCATCTAAAAATCACAACTGGTAGTACCATACTGTTTTCTTGGAGAATTTTTTAAGGGCATTTGGGAAGTGAGTTAGAAGTTGAAAAGTTTTTTAACAAATCCACAATTTCTGAAGGCTTCCAGCAATGGCAACTGGTCTTTTGGGGAGCTGTTTTGCATCCTTCCAGGAGCTGTGCAGTAATTTTGTACTGGGGGGGGGGGGGGGGGCACATGACCCATGGATTGCACTTTTCCCAAATGTGATAATAGATTTTGCCTTCAAATAAATGGCTGCTTCTGATAATAGAAACCTGTCAAGTAGGCTACATTCTCAAGTTCTCTTTTCCTATGGGGAAAATGCCATTCTTCCTATATTCTTCTTCCCCTTCATCATCATTATCGTTGTCCTCCTCTTCTTAAGAGAGGTGAAATATTTATATTTGACTTTAAACAAAGACACTACTTTGTCTCTCCCAGTGGGGAGAACACTAAGTTCTTTCAGCTGGTGCTGTGTTATTATTGAACACAGCAATATTTGCATGAGACTATGATTGCTATATTGACAGGATTGTGTTTCTTTGGAATGTCCTATCCTTTCTGGTTTGTGTGACAATAAATATTGAAAATAAGGCACACAGCTTGCTGTCTGTTTTGTGACTGAAGCACTACACCGCTGTGACTGTGAATGAACCTTGGGAGTCAGGCAAATGTGTGTGCTTTCAGCATATTAAAACTTCTACATGGTACAAGAGAGTACAGAAGGTACTCTTTGGAGAGGCTCCAGACTGTGTGGAATTTGATTTGGCATGGAGAATGAAGAATTTACATATATCCCTGCCAAGCAAGTAAAAAGCCAAGTCAGGTCTTCTCCAGTGATCCAGAGTGAGGAAGCAAATAAAATTGATTAGTTGTTCTGTTAAGTTGGAACTATTTCTCACCCAGTAGAAATATAGCAGAGAAGTTATAGGCATCATGACCCTGAGTCAAGTTGAAGACACACAATAATAACTATCTATTGCTTTCTTAACAAAATTGTTCTATTATGGAAGAAGAAGAAAAAGAGAAAGAAAGACAAGGGATGGGTTGCCATCAAAATGTATGATTCTATAATCACTGTGATTTTTGATGATATAATTTGACAATGGAACTAATTAACTAGTGGTCTCTCCTTTCCTAAATATTTGTAGCCACTTGCTGGGGATGCTAATTTGCTAATTGCCTTCCAACAGGTTGGCCAGTTTCAATTGGGGTCGGAAAAAGGTATTTCATTTCAGTGCAACAACTAAAGCCAGCATAAAGACTGATACTTTTGCTTATAGCTGTTAAGGCATTTAGTTCCTTTAAAAAAATCACTCAGTTCCCATATTCACGTGAAGAGACTCATTTCACATTTAAGGGCAACATAGTGAAATAACAGGTGAAAGTTGCTATCCATTTCTTGTTTTGGTCAATTACTATTGGGACACTAACAGCTGCAATCCAATATGTGTGAGTTGCTTAACAACAGTTTAATGATTCCACCTGACAATCTGGACATTGACTAAACTGAACAATCTCAGATTCAAACTGTTATAAATGCTAGGATGTTGGAAGGGGGGCAGGAATCAGGGGATTTTATTGCTTTTTTATTGATGTAGTGTGCCTTTAAATTATTTCTGCCTTATGTAGGTGACCTTGAAGCAAACCTATTATGTGGTTTTCTTGGCGAGATTTGTTCAGAGAGGGTTTGCCATTGCCCAGTGGTTTCCATGGCTGAGTGGGGGTTGAAATCCATATGTCCCAGAATCCAAGTCCAACATTCAAACCACTACACTACACTGGCCCTTGTTGTTATTTTATACTGGTTGGTTTACATAGGGTCTACTAGGCATTTGACCTCAACAAAAAAATTAATTTTATCCGACTAACACATCAGCTTCTGCAGATTTCTTAGCTTCCTGGGAAAAAATGAATTCAAATTTACATTTCTTGCATCCAATAAACCTTTTTCTCCATGTATGGTAGGGCAAATTCTAGCTTCATTAACTGTGTCTGTAATTATGCCATACCATTGAAAAGTACTATCCAAACACTTTCAGATTTAAACATCTCCTATATCACAGTTCCCTGCTGTTAGTGCTTGCAACTTGTTTTAATAAAGAAATTGTAATCTGCAGAAGTAATTCAAAATGAATACGCTTCTTATCCAACATACACACACATGCATACATGCACAGAGAGAGAGAGAGAGAGAGAGAGAGAGAGTTGTGCAGATGTGGTTTTTAATTCCACTAGTGTCCTTAAAAATAACTGTGCCAACATTTTTTAAAAGCATGTTTGCCTTGGTTTCAGTGATGTTTGGGGTTGGGTGAGAGAAAGAGAAATCTTTCCCCAGATGATAAAGAGTTGGATATCTGATAAAGTTATAAACCTTGGCACTTGACTAGCTCCTATGTCCTAGAGTGCTGGGAATTCATCCCAGGGTATGCTGGTTAATTAGAATGAAAGATCAGAAAACTAATTCATTTCCAGTGTGTGCTAGCATGTGTCATAGCTCCAGATGTTTTCTGTCAAGCTGGGTACATTGTTTGAATAGCAACAGAGAAATTAGTTCAGGCTTCATGTGGAGTTCAGTGCATAAAACTGGGTCAGCAACCAATGATAAAGAGCTCAGAAAGAGGGACATTTTACATTTCAAGTGAAAAACTGAGAATCAGGGATGACTGAACTATACATTTTCTGCCAACTGAGCAAAAAGAGGATGAGCACTTGTGGGCTTGTGAAGCACTTTGGTAACTGTGTGGTACTTGAGAATGTCTTAATACACATAGAGGTTAAAGGAAGCTAGATCTGTTGGCTGTGGTACTTCATCTTCCAGTGGAATTCTTTAGTAGCAACATGCTTTATTTTATTTTATCTTACTTTCCAATCAAGATACATTCAGTTGAAGTATGCAATAGAAGATAGGCTCTCTAAAAAGCCTCAGGGATCAATCAATAGGGGAGGTGCAAGCTTTTTAATGACTATACTCTCAGTAAAATATGAGAAAACTGTAGAGAGCAATTGGGAATTTTCGAGGCCTCTATTCTTGCATTTAATTATTTAGTGTCATTATTAACTGATGATCATAAAATAGGCTTGAAACTGTATTTCTTTTCACTCCATGCCTTTTCTTTAATAGCTTGCCTGCCTTTGGCCTGGGACACAGTGCCTTCTGTACAGAAGTGTGTGTGTATGTTGGGTAAGAAGTGTCTTCATTCTGAATATCATTTTTTTTTCAGTACTACCAGATGAGTTCTCTGGGAACTCTGAACAGTTGTGCATTGATATAGGTTAGGAGAGTATGCAGAAATTAAAAACTCATTCCTTTCCTGAGCAGACAAAAACATAGAAACTGTCCTCTGCAGTTTTGCTATTTTTTCACCCAGGCTTTCAGTAACAAAATGAGGGGCCATGCACAAGGGCCCATAGATGCTGCAGTTGCATCTTGAGGATCAGTTTCAACACCTTAGACAGCTCCTTTCATATTAAAGCCCAGCATGGATTCACTACCCCGATGTAAGGGTAATGAATCATCAGTCTATGTGAATTGCTAATAAAAATAATTTGAAATAAGAATAATTCCATTCATATAGCCATAATTAAAGTTTGTTTTTGTTGTTGCTGCTGCTGCTGCTGCTGCTGTTGCTTTTGCTGTATGCCTTCAAGTCTCTTACAACTTATGGTGACCCTAAGAAAATCCTATCACAGGTTTTGGGTGCCAGATTTGTTCAGAGGAGGTTTGTCTTTGCCTTCCTCTGCAGATGAGAGAGTGTGACTTGCCCAGTGTGATTCCACAGCTGCGTAGGAATTTGAACCCTGGTCTTGAGTTGTAGTCTAGTGCCCAAACCACTGCACCATGCTAATTATAATTAAAGCTTGCTAGCCTTTAACTACAGTACCACTGAGGAAGATGCTAGCCACTATGGATGCCAGCCATGAAAGCCTTCGACTTCACATTGTCCATTGAATTTGATATTGTGTATCAGGCTGATTGTCCCACTGACTACAATACATTTTATGTCTTTTCCCATTACATACAGTCAATTCAGCAGTTTTCCACTGAGTTTTAGTGGCAATTTTCAGTGTGTTTTTTCTACACTTGGAAATCCTGCTGTATTTGACAGGGCACCTGGCTGCACCCACCTGCAGATCACACTTTCTACAACCCTGCTTTAATTTATGAAACTATGAATAGTAGTCAAAGGATGGTTGCATGAATAATTAGTATGTTTTTCTTCAAGATTTGGCCATTCAGTACAGGGAAAAAGTCAAAAAGAATCCCAGTAGCAGCAGCATGCTTAGCTATTTTTGCGCTCAGTACACACTGCTGCTACCTGGATTCTTTTTGGCTTTTCTTCCTTTGCATGGTGGCCTGATCTTGAGGATACAGGAATAGTGTTGGGTCTTGAAGGCAGACTCTTCTCTTCCAGTGAAGAAGCTGCTCTTGAAACAGGAAGAATGCAGGTCATGCTTTCCTACCTATGCCACTATTTTTATGACAGATCGCCTTCCATACACACGGAACATCAAGTCCTCTGCATGTTTCAGTTGTGTCTTTGTAGAGGGTACTGAAAAGTCTCTAGCAATGAGTGATCTTTGTAAAACCCTCAAAGTCCCATCCATTTCCCTTGTAGTTTTTCTTGCTCAAGACTGAAAATCCACAGGAAGAGCCCTTAGCAGCTTCAAGAGTGCAGAAAGAACAGCATGCCCCAGCTGTTTCTCCACTCTTGAAACAGTGCTGAGAAATTAACTAAAGTTATAGCCACATAGCTCAAAAGTAGTCAGTGCTACCAGATTTTCTTAAAGCCTTCTGGCTGAAAAGAAATGTTCTTGTGGATAATATATTGGGCTGTTGGACAACCCAATCCATAACCCTGTTTAACCATAGTTCTAGGATTTAAAGTGATTTATGACCTTACCTTCTTGCTCCTAAGGTTACCATGATAATTTCAGATTGGATTCTGACCTTATTGACTTAATGTTCTTCGGCAGAAAAGACTGATTGAATTTTTTTGTGCTTGGCTTAAAGTGACTTGAGATTTGAATTTATCAAAACTTAATGGCTAGATTTTCTTTCCTCAATTGTCTTTCTTTAGTAGTGTCTTACACATATAATTTAGTGCCAGTATTTCCAAACTTGCTGTCATATGTTACAAGATATTAAAGGGGTGTGTTTACATTTTTCATCATGTTTCTGGCCATGCCATTGTGGCACAATGTCTTATTTCCTGTTTGGAGTACTTTAATGTGTTTTATTTCATCTGTTCCAAAGAACCACAATCGGATTATTTAACTGGGGTACACTGACAAAGAGCATACAATTCTCTTGTTGCAGCAGCTCCACTGGCTACTGGTCCATTTCTGGGCACGATTGACAGTGTTGATGACTTATTAAATCCCTCCATGACTTAGGTCCAGTCTATCTTGACAGACCATATCTCCACATATCAGTCTGTCCGTATTTGAGATTTTCAGGTGAATCCCATCTATCTATTCCATTAACTTCATGGGGGTTGAATCCACAGCAGCAAAATAATTGAGATTCAGAGAGCATTATTTTGCTCACATTTCATCCTATTTATTCCACACTGCCTTGTAAAAATCCAGGCTCAGTCAAATCCAAATTGGTACAAAAGGTGTTTCCTTCAATGTGCTTTTATCCCCTTCCTAATATGCATTACACCTATCAATCAATAGCCTTTCTTGTTTTTCTGTCAATATTACCACCCACCTTGCCCTCTCATTGGATAGATCCCCCATCCAATCTCCATCCCCCTCCACCATTGGTATGAGTGAGTAAGTGAAGGAATTTTAAAGGTAGCCCTGCAGAGGAGAAAGAAAAAATATTTCTTCTCATGCTTCCCTTTCCATTCCAAATCCTGAATTGAATTAAGAACAGTATATACAGATCAAGCTTTTTCTTCTTGGTGTGATGTTAGGGTGATACTGATGCTCTCGCATCTCCACTCCCCCCCCCCCCGCCCTCAAATGGTCTACCTTCTCCTCTCTTTTCCAAGTGCTTCCAACAGCCAGTAAATTGAGAAGCATGGAAAGGGTCTCCTCAGTGGCTGCCCCCCCAGACTGTGGGACTCTCTTCATAGAAAGGCTAGAACAGTGCCCTCCTAGCTATAATTCCAGAGGCAGGAGAATACTTTTCGGCTTTGGCAGATATTTGAAGACTGATTGCTCATAAAGGGCCTTTAATGATGTGTTGCATTGTCTATATTTGTTGTTTTTCTCTTTTAACGGGCATGCTTTTTATTTATTTCTATTGATAGTTTTAATTATACTTTAACTTTTGTATGATGTGTACTTTTAGCCATATCTGTTTTCACTTGTAAGCCACCTGGGAGTCCTGGACCTGGGAAGATGGGATATTAATTAATTAATTAACTAAATATGCAACTAGCAAATGATGATTTTTTTAAAAAAAAATTACTGGGGTAGCATTAATCATTGCATCTCATACCACATATTTGTTGTTTTAGTGAGTTATCCTATGGTGAGATCACTTGAAAACATTGAAAAAATAGGATGAAACCCTTAGACTGATGTGCTAAGTAAGTGACAGTCCTTCCATTTCATGACTCTCCTCCAGTTGGTTTTAACAGTACAGCTATTTTGCAGCAATAGAAGCCCATTCAGGAACTTGATCCTGGCTCAGAACTACAGACCTGTGCTGATTTAAAAGAAAGGGGGAAACACAATTTCTGAAGTGAAGCTAAAAACCAACCTCCAATAGTAAGTGTTTATTTGGTATCAGTCTTCATTCAAAAATTAAGGCAAGTTTTATGGGGGGAAGGAACAAAAAAGAAAGCAATAAAAGAGCAGCAGTTTTTTTTAAAAAATCATTGTTTTATAATTAATAATGTAATGGGGGGTGTACTGGTTAAAAGCTAAACAAATGTGTTTTATATAGAAGTAAAATGTGTAGCTAGCATTTTTCTTGCTAGATTCTCTCTTTTTTTATTCATACAGAAAATTCTTCAGAAACAAATATAATTTGTTTCAGGAAAGATGAAGTTGATCTCTGTGGAGATCATTTGTTTCTGCATGCTGCTGTACACACTAACAGGTACATAAAAATAAGTGTATTTTCTCTGATAAGATTGTTTCCCTGCCTGTCTGCATTCTAAATATTACACACATTTTAGTATGATTAATCTGTTTCATTAGTAGAAATTATAGAGATATATAATGTGTAAGAGGAAAGGGAGAGGAAACTGTAGTTGTATTGGAGTATTTTAACATTGAGAGTCTGAGATAACGGAGCAGCTCTTTGTAAATGACACAGAATTTTTTATCCTCATTAGAGATACACTGGTGATGAATCTCTTGCTTCTTTCCAGATGCCAGGCCAATCCATGATGAAGAAGGTAAAGAGGTTTTTGTTGGTTTTAGTTTTCCATTCCCTCCCCTCTTTTCCATTCCCTCCCCTCTCTCGAGATCTCTAATAATGGAAAAAGTGAAAATTATTCAAATGTTAAGAACGAGATTTCTACTGATGTCAAACAACGTATGAGAGCCTGCACAAAATGTGTCAGTTTCAGGTGTAGTGGGAACAGTGATTAACATTAAGTAGAGTGTTGCACTGGAGTTCACAAAATTACACATCTAACGAAATGACTTTTCTTTTTAAGGAATGGGTTCTAATGTGGATTGTGAAACATAGTGCACAGTTGTGTCACCTATCTGAGAATATTTTGGATGATTTGTGCTCTTGCTGAATCACGAGTTGCCTGTATAAAACAGTGTGGCACCCATACATTCAGTACTGGGTCTGTGTGGAACCATTTGTAGTACTAGACAGGTGGCCATTGATTCCCCCTGGCCTGCCCCAAAGCTAGAATTTGAATATAATGTGGCACAATTTATTTACCCAGGGAATCATTTTGTATTACATTTTTAAAATCCACATATCTAATGCTTTCAAATGTGTATGGTTCCAACTCTGTTGCACCCCACATATCCAAACCACACCATCATTTTCAAACCCAGGCAGTGATCCAGTGTGGGAGAAAGGCAACATTCAGCCAAATCCTATCTCCTTGAGTTCAATGGGATGTACTTCTTATTTATACTTAGGACTGAATTCACTATTCTGTACACATTTGTTACATTTTAAGCCAGGCAACTACCCAACTGTGAATTTTAAATTGTGACATTTAAAAATTAAAGAGCTAAAGCTTTTGGCTAAATAGATTATCATCGTTTTTGTGGGGTTTTTGAGATATGTGGCTGTGTTCTGGAAGAGTTTATTCTTGATGTTTCACCAGCATCTGTGGCTGGCATTTTCTGAAAATACTGGCATGGAAGTGAGTGGGGTATATATACTGTGTGACCCTTGGTTGAAAGGAAATGATTTACAAGTTAATCTGTGTATTGGTCTGTTGTTGAATTGCAAGGCCTCTGGGTGTCTATTTGATTAGTTATCTGTTGTCTGCGTGGAAACCCCCTGACCCTGGGTGGTTTTCATTTGCACTTGCTGGGTCTTGATTTTGGTGTTTTTCAGGACAGGTAGCCAAATTTTGTTTACTTTAAAGGTTTCTTCTTTCATGGCATTCACATCCCAGAACATGCAAGCAATGGCATGACATTTTAGGATGATTGTGCTAAACCAAAGGGGTCAAATGTGTGGTTCTCCAGATGTTGTTGAACTACTGCTCCCATCATTCCTGGCCAGAAAAGTAGGGGATGATGGGGGGGGGGGTTAGCCCAACAACGTCTCAAGGGCCACATGTCCCCCATCCCTGTGCTAAAAGGTATCAAACCCATTCAGGAAATAAAGCAAAGTTATCTGTTTACAAACAATGTTTCTCAAAACCTTGTTAATATGTTTTGACTATTGAAAAACATATTAGTCATAAAAGCAACCTTTTATTTTAGACCCCTACAGACAACCTCCAGGCATGCCTTACTGGCCTTTTACTAGCAATGATTTCTGGGCCTATGTGGAATACTTCCGGACCCTGGGAGCATACCACAGAATCAATGAGATGGCCAGGACCTTCTTTGCTCATCATCCTCTTGGAAATATTCTTGGATATGATGCCCCATATCATGACCACTAGCTTGCTTGACGACAACCCCTCATTTGATAAGTTCCAACAGTCAGAACTGCTAGCCCAACTGTGCTGTTCCAATGCTTCTTTTTAAATCAAATATGTAACCCTGTTTTAAAAATGCAAAAGATGCTAGAGTGAATTCTTCTCTAGCAGACAATATATATGTACTTAATATATACCTATTTGCAAAATGCATAAAATTTATTTGATTCTAAAGCTGTTGCCATTTTAGAGAACTGATGCATTTATATTCTGAAAAATAAATAATTATTAAAGTAACAATTTGTTTGTGTTTTTCCCTAAACTATTTAGGTGAAGTTTAAATAAACCTATAAGTACAGTAAATACATTGGGGGTGGAAGTTACAGACTGAGCCAATCATTTTGCATTCATAGTGTCTTTCCACCTGCTATTCAGTGAACTAGTTCCATAGATGGTTGGAGAAATCATGACCAAGATATACAGTATATGTTTCTCAGTATGTAATTTAAAAAACAAAACAACTTATGGTGCATTTACACTGTAGAAATAATGCAGCTTGGCACCCCTTTAACTGACATGGCTTCATCCTGCAGAATCCTGGGATTTGTAGTTTGTGAAGCATCAGCAGTGTTTAGAAGAGAAGGCTAAAGGCCTTGTAAAACTATAAAATCCCAGGATTCCCTAGGATGGAGCTACAGTACCTAAAGGGGTGTCAGACTGCATTTCTGCACTATAGATCCATCCATAAATGAAACTAAGTGGTTCTGCCAAAGGTTTAAAAAAAACACCATGAATTTTCTTTGCAGAACTGGCTCTGGTAATCCCTTTCATTGTGCACATGTGCTAAGAAAAAAAGAATTACCATACTCCAAATTAAGCTTGATAGACAAAAAATAAGTTGTCACCATTGTTGTATTCTTTGCCATGCCATGCATGCAGAATAAACTTCTGTCATCACCACAGAATAACCACTGAGATGGACAGCTGAAATAGTATGGAAAAAGGCCAATGCTTTGAAACTGGTTATTCAGGTGGGACTTAATATCTTAACATTCCTCAACAGACTTAATGGAGAATTGATGAGCTATTGACAATCATAAGCATGTAGATCCAGGTAGAAGAGAATTCTGTAGTAAAGTCTGATGTTGTGATGTAATACCTGTATGAACGTTTGTGGACTATAACCCAATTTCAGATCCAGTAATTGTTGTTCAAAACTTCAACAAAACACATGGTTTGCAAGGAAGGATTTTAAACAATTTAGACTCATAGGGGTGGTCCATACTCCAAGCAGCAGAAACCATCTCATGGTGGCTCAAACGGTGATGTGAGGCACCCTGCTTTGAATATGTGCTTCTAGTGGGCCCGAGGCAAACTATTGACAGTGATCATTATATTATTAGGATGGACCACTCAGAAAACTTTAGCTATGGACACAAACATCCAGGCACTAGGTAGTGCAAGTAACACAAGTCACACAATGAGAATTTATTATCCCAGTTCAAGCTTCTCATAAGAGACTAAAAGCTCCAAATAAATTTTAACTCAGGTCCAAAATACACTGCAGAAATAATCCACTTTCAGATCACTTTAACTACCCTGGCTCAATGCTAGGGAATTCTGGTAACTCTAGTTTAATGCAGCATTTAGCCGCCTTTGTCAGAGAGCTCTGGTGTCACAATAAACTACATTTCCCAAGGCAGTTAAAACAATCTCAAATTGAATTATTTCTGCAGTGTGTTTTGGACCTCAGCATCTTCTCTCCTCTATCTTTCTTTGAGGTTGTTTTGTTTGGACCAGAAATCTGTTTTAACACCCATAAATGTATATTCTGAGAAGTCCCAATGTTCTCTCACTAAAAATATTTGATAATTAATTTAAGGTTTGCATCTGTATATTTATTGCATACCGACTGGCTTCCATGACCTATGTATGAGTGCTTTCTCGCAGCATATTCAGAGCAATCATTTTCCTAAGGCCAAAAGTTGATTCCACTTTTCAGCACTACTGAATTATGACAGAATTAATATTCTGATACATCACAAACGCAGTGACAGTTTTCAGGGTTAACATATCTCAGCGCCTGGTCCCAAGTCTCCAGTTTTTGTGGGTTGTCTTTAGGTAGAAGGCAAGGTTAGGATGCAAAATCTCCAGTTGTTGAGGGAGAGGCTCAGGTCTTAGCCAGAAGAAAAGTCTGTGTGCAAATCTCCAGCTCAGCAAAGAGAGCAGCAACTTTCTACAACTTGCAAGACATACTTTATTGGTCCAAAAAGTCTTCATATTTACAGTACAGTACTTACTTTCCTCCTCCCCTCCCAGTTGTTGTAGTCCCAGGGCTCACCTTTCACTCTGCTTAGCCTTCTGGCTAGGCTAATGTAGGTACAAAACACACTGCAGAAATACTCTAGTTCAAGACCACTTTAACTGCCCTGGCTAGGGAATACTGGGAATTGTAGTTTGTATTAGAGCTCTCTGACAGAGAAGGCTAAATGTCTCAAAACCACAGTCCCCAGAATTCCATAGCACTGAGCCAGGGCATTTAAAGTGGTCTCAAGCTGGATTATTTCTGCAATGTTTTGGACCTTTAGTATACCTTCACACATCTCGCTATACCTTCACACATCTCGCTAAGTGTGAAGGAATAATCCCCTCATTTTACCTTGATCTGAGAAAAGTGTATTTGGTTAAGATTTCTGCCTTAATTTCCAAACAGGAAAAATACAATTCTTTGTATGTGTGTATTTCAATTACAAGTTGTGAGAAACCCTGCGTAGTAATTACTATTATGTACCTTCAAGTCATTTCAAACTTAAGGCAATCCTAGAGTGTACCTATCATGGGTTGTTTTTTTTCCAACAAGATTTGTTCAGAGTAGGATTGTGATTGCTGAAGTTGAGAGAGTGTGACCTGCCAAAGATCACTGGTGGGTTTCCATGCCAAAGTGGGAATTTCAATCCTTAGTCTCCTGGGGTCTTGTGATGCACTGTAGAAATAATGCAGTTTGACATCATTTTAAATGCTGTAACTCCATCATATGTAATCCTGGGATTTGCAGTTAAAGAGGTGTCAAAGTAAATTATTTCTACAGTATAGATCAGTGATTCCCAAACTTTGGCCTTCCAGGGTTTTTTGTACTTCAACTCCCAGAAGCCCCACACAGCTTGGCCAACAGTCAGGAATTCTGGGAGCTGAAGTCAGAAACATCTGGAAGACCAAATTTTGGGAACCACTGGTGTAAATTCACCCCTGATCAAACACTCAGACCACTACACCACACTCTCTCTCTAGTACTCAATACATTTAGGTCTACGTTTTATCCGTTTTTAATTTTTGTACATTATTAAACAATTTTATAGTGTTTTGATTTGGGGATTTTAAATCGATTTTAAAGCTTTTTTTTTAACATTTTCAATTTGTAGTTTCTAAAAGCCATCCTGGGACAAAAGGCAGCATATAAATAAAGTAAATAAATAAAGTGTGGGCAAGTCACACTCTCTCAGCCTCAGAGTAAGGCAATGGCATTGGCAAACCACCCTCTGAAGAAACTTGCCAAGAAAACCGCATGCTAGGGTCACCATTGGAAATGACTTGAAGGCACATAACAACAACAGTAATAATAACATTATCCATCCTGACCTATATAATCAACCTCCTAGAAACTGCCCCCTTCACTGCGCATGCGCGCACTATCCTAGCTGAAACTATTCCTCAGCCCTTGAACCAAGAACTCAGAAGAACGCCATAGAGAGGAGACTCTTCAGTCCTCCAGACGCCTAGAGCGGCGGACGCCATAGAGACGCCTCGGTCCTCATGCCTAGAGCGACCGACGCCATAGAGCCGCTTCAGTCCTAGAGCGACCGGAAGTGGTTTAAAAACGGCCGGATGTAGGAAAACTGAGGGGAAACACCATGAAGCCGGCGGTGGACGAGATGTTCCCTGAAGGCGCTGGGCCTTATGTCGACCTCGACGAGGTGAAGATTAATATTATTGTTATTAATGCCTTTTGGGGGGTCGCACTGCAGAAATAGCCCGGTCTGGCACCACTTTAACTGCCAATGGCTCAGTGCTGTGGAATTCTGGGAGTTGTAGTTTGTGATGAAGAAGGGGATCAGAAGGAGAGTAAGAATCGTGGGATATATAAGTCCTTGAAGTAAATAAAAATAATAAAGGGACAGAAAAGAGCCTAAAGGATAGTTAAAAATCGCCCAATGTGTCATCACCATTTATAGACAGTTAACAAGATTCCCAGAATTCCACAGCACTATTATTATTAAATCATATTAATAATTATAATAATGATAACAGGTTAAAATAAACATCAGGAAGCATTAAATCTTATGTCCTTTCTAGGAATCCTTAGGTCCTCCTGTGCAACTCTATGGTCAACATTTGCTGGAAGTTGACCATAGAGTTCTGTTGGGGAACCTTAAAGTTATTTTTATTAGTTGCATATTTAATTACACGTAAGACATAAACAACCATGTTATTATATACATATAATACAAAGAAAAGAAAATCTTTAACAACAGTTTAACTAGACTCGACAAACACAAATTCCTTACTGACCATCAGTCTAAAACTTATCATTGTTTCTGTTAAATGAAGATCTTTGGACCCCATCTACCTTCGTCTACCGATTCATGTTACTCGTCTTACACCTTCATCTACGTTCCTTAAACAATCCCACCTTATGCCTCATTTTCTTACTTTCTCCTCCCTTCTGTTCCTCTTCTCCCCTTTCCTTCCAAATCTTTTTCCTACACTTACTCTTACCTCTATCCACTTACTTCAGCCTCTGCCCACATACTATGTACTCAGTGTTGACCATAAAGTTGCACAGGAGAACCTGGAGATTCCTAGAGAGGTGTTCTCTCAGGCAAAAATAATAGCGTTTTTATTTATTTGTGGTTTTTCCCACATTCACAGGGGTCCTTCACCTCGAACCCCAGCAAATGCGGAAGGACCACTGTACTCTAACCTTAATATCATGCACCAAACAGATGTAAATTTTGGGAGGAGGATGCAAGATTGCCAGCACTGAAAAGCTCATTCTTTTTGACATCTATTTATTTATCCATCATTGCAGGGCTTTTATCTAAATACTTATTTTGGTGTTCCTTTCCTTTCACCTCTTTCCTCCCTGGAAATGTGCCTCCTTATTGATATCATTTTGTTTCATTTTACATACACCCCACCTTTCTCCCAACATCTTCTTTTACCTGATGGGGCTTTCTGCACAGTTAGTTTGCCTTCCAGTTATATTTGCTCTTCTTTTATTTTGTATATACAAAATGGTGGTGGTGGAATCTCCTCCTTTGGAGGTTTTTAAACAGAGACTGGATGGCCTTCTATCAGGAGTGCTTTGATTGTGTATTCCTGCATGGCAGGAGGTTGGACTGAGTGGCCCTTTGGGTCTCTTCCAGCTACGATTTTATGATTCTAGGATTCTCTTATGCCTTCCAAGTCTGATTCTGATTCTACAAAGTTTATGTTTGTTTGTTTAAAAAACTCTGTTGTATTTAGGTGACAAAACATGTTGCTGAAACAGATAGAGAATGGATAATTTCAGCTCTGTAAACATGAAACCATACATCCAAAACACACTGCAGAAATAATCCAATTCGAGACCGCTTTGACTGCCCTGGCTCAGTGCTAGGGAATCTTGGGAATTGTAGTTTAATGTGGCACCAGAACTTTCTCTGACAAAGAAGGCTGACTTTGTCACAGAACTACATTTCCCAGGATTCCCTAGTACTTAGCCAGGGCAGTTAAAACCATCTCAAATTGGATTATTTTGCAGTGTGTTTTGGACCGTAGATGACAGGATGTACAGAAGTTAAATCAAGAGTCTGTGTTGATGGTATCCTTGATAAAATATTATTCTTTCTCAGGCTGGAGGAAGTACAGGTCTGTTGATGGATTTAGCAGCAAATGAAAAAGCAGTACATGCAGACTTCTTTAACAGTAAGTGTTACTTTTTAAATTTTAAACCAGAGATGGTTAATTTAGCCACTGTCCAGTGTCTAAAATTTCTTTCCTTTTCCTGGTTTGAAAGAAGAGCTGCCAGTTTACATAGGCTAGAAGTGACTAGGCCTGTTTTAACAGTGCAGAGAAGACATAGTGCATCTTCAGCTTGTGTGGGACAACTACATACCAGTTACGGTCAATAATATTTGGCAGTAGTATGATATTGTGTACTTTTTGGGGATTCCCATAATAGATAGCCACAAAGTGGTTTAAGTGCATGAATATACCCTATAGACATGTCACTTGGTGGTCATTTTTGTATGTTATTTCATCATGGCTTTGTAGGGCTAATACTGTGCAGACATATATATTTGCGATACTTCATTTCCCTTAGTCAGGGACATGAGGAGTTCAAGCATATTTCCACAAATCAACTTGCCAGGGAATGAGAGTCCTTTTGGTCAAGTCAGGACAGATTCCTAGTGGCCCATAGATTCCTTCTTGTTTTTTCCCGTCACTTGCAGAGGGCCAAGTAAGTGCTCATGTTGCACTGATCTTTGATATTGCTTCTGTGTACCCCAAAGTTTAGCATGATAGGAGACCTGCCCCATTATTCTCTCATACAGACGAGTGTGGTTGCCTCTGCTAAAAGGACTTGTGTTGCTTTTATCTGCCCTCCTCCAAAGTCCAGTCCAATAACACACTTCCTCTGTATCCTTTGGCCTATATAGAAGAATTGAGGGGGATGGTGTTTGCACAAATAATGGCTAGCTGGGGTGTGTGATGTAGGTTACATAGTTGTAGCTTTAAAAAAAGTAAGTCTGGCATACATTAAGACCAAAGATATTACAGTAAAGAGAATGAGCTGAAAAAAATGAACTGATGGTTAGTGTCCATCCCAACTGAGAACAGTGTGGATGCTCAATATATGAAACAATTTTTGATGAGAATATATTTTTAAATAAAAGTTTAAGATTATCAAAATAATTCATTGAGTTGGAGTTCACTGAGCTGAATTCAAGCAACCTCTTGTTAGCTTTGTTAAATGGATTCTAGTCTCATTTATTATTTCTCACTGGGAAACAAGTTCTGTATTCCTGCTTAACTTCAGAAAGTACATTTGCTTAATTCCAAATGAAAAATGTGTGTAATAATTTTATGTATTCTGTGTAATGTTAATGTATTATCCTCCTTGCTAGATTTTGAAGATATGTTTGATGACGATGATATCCAGTGAAAATGATATTCCAGCTATGCAGTGTGGAGTACTTCAGATTTTTTTTGTAGAAGCTGACTGGAAACCAAAGGAAAGTGGGAATATTGTCTCCAAGACATGAAAGAGCAGCAAGAAGTGGCTGATGATGCATGGAGAGCAGAACTGTGGAGTTATTACTCGCTAGGAGATAGGTAGTTGTGCTGTTTTTAAGCCTTGCTTCAATAAAAAGTGAACAAAATGCATCAAAACATTTTCCAAGTTTGTTTTATTCTGCCTTTCATTAGAATGATTTGCAATTAATCCTAAAAGCAATTAGCAACCCCCTCCCCTCTCTCCCTCTTCCCCTTCTTACTCTCCAGCAGCTATTAGTCCTCAGGATGATGAATGGGCCAGTACGTGTTTTCCTTCAGGTCTGATTTTTAGGGTGTTTTAATATATGGATATATAATCACTGTTTGCAGTATTTGAAAATATGACTCTTCATTAATATTGGTGTTGGGCAGCTGTGATCATAAACTCATTTATTTGCAAGTGACATTTGAACAAATGGATGTGATTAAATTTGTGACTTATGCATCAAATAATAGTGAAGTTGTGAAACATGACTTAAAATAAGCTAATTTCTGCTATAGATTGTAGCTTTAATTCAGATTTAGTGTCCATGTGGTGGTTTAAGTGGGAGACAAGGGTTGAATCCCTGCTTGGCCATGGAAACCCACTTGGTGATCTTGGATAAATCAAAGTGTCTCAGACAAAGGCAGTGGCACACCCCCTTCTGAAGAAATCTTGCCTAGAAGGGTTGCCAGAAATCACTTGAACTCACACAACTACATTTACTTACTTAGACTGCATTTCTCTAGTTTTATTGCTCAAAGAGGCTCTCGGTGTGTTTAAAAAAAAATCTCACAATAAAGGAGTCCTGTCCAGGAACAAAATTTCCTTGATGGCCACATGGAACTAGGATTATATAAAGGCATTATCCTTGATCTCTGGCGTCGTGTTAAGCACAGGCAGCAGTTCCCAGGGAAAGAAGGGGTGAATAGGTCTGTCTTGCTTAGGCCATAATAGATGTTTCTGTGCTAGTATTTCCCAGGTAGAAAGTCTCTTTGAAGGGAAGTGTTAGGACTGAACAATTGTAACTTTCTCCTGTACATAGTTGTGCAAAATTGTTCAAAACATATGCATCTTGGTTTATTTATTAGGGAGCATTTAAACACTGCTCTTCAACCAAAACATCTCAAAGGACTATTCAGAGGTCACTAATAAGGCAACCCATGTAAAAAGGAACTGGAGTCCTAGTAGACCCAAGCTAAACATGATGAAGTGGCAAAAAAGCCAATGCAGTTCTAGACTTCATTAATAATAATAATAATAGTAATAATAATAGTAATAATAATAATAATATTTATTTCTTACACGCCCCTCTGTAAAACAATCGAGGCAGGGTACAAGAAGGTTAAAAAACAGATTACAGATTAAAATAATTCAAGAATTCCATCCCAACCTCCCCCCCCCTTAAAATAAGAGTAATTAGTTAAGTTTAAAATTAAATTACTAACAATAAAAATACAATACAACATAATACACAAAAACCGCAATGCTGGCCACAGCATGGGTAGCAACAAAATATAGAGGGGGGGGGAGAGATAAGGAGTTGGGAATTGGCTGAAAGATTTTAGGAGCCAGGTAGATTATAAGTTTCAGGGAAGGCCTGCCGGAAGAGATGCGTCTTTCAGGCTGTTTTGAAACAGTCTAGTGATTAACAAATGTACAGTTTCCCCACAGAAGGAAGTAATAGCACCACTCTATTTTGCTTTGGTCACACCTCACCTGGGACACTGTCCAGTTCTGGGTACCACAGCTCAAAAAGGACATTTACAAGTTGGAATGTGTCCAGAAGAAGACAACCAAGATGGAAAAAGTCTTGAAGCCAATTTAAGGATTAAGTGAGGACCAACTTAAGGATCTGGGTTTGTTTAGCTTGCAGATGAGAAGACTGAGAAGTGATATGATATACATCTTTAAAGGTATAAATAAATGTTATGTGGAAGAGCCAGGTAGCTTGTTTTCTGCTGCTTCAGAGACTAGGACATAAACTAATGGACTCATCTTAAAAGAAAAGAAATTCCAGCTTAATTTAGGGTAAACTTTTTATACTTTAAGATCTGTTTGAGATTGAAATAGACTGCTTAAGAGGCAGGTTGACTCCATCTTTAGGGATCTTTAAACAAAGGTAGAATGGTCATCCCTAAGGAATGCACGGCAGGAAACTGAACTAGATGCTCCTTGTGATCCCTGCCAACATTTATGAATCTGTACTCAGATTTAAAATTGGAAAGATATGCAAGTGGGGAGGAGGGAATTTATTTATTTATATCTTGATTTCAGTAAGGCCTTTGACAAGGTTCCCCATGACATTCTTGCAAACAAGCTTGCAAAATGTGGGATAGACAAGTTAACTGTTACATGGATTTGTAATTGGTTGACTGGCCAAACTCAAAGGGTGCTCAACAATGGCTCCTTTTCATCCTGGAGAGAACTGACCAGTGGGGTCCCACAGGGCTCTGTCCTGGGCCCAGTGCTGTTCAACATCTTTATTAACGATTTGGATGACAGAATTGGGGGCATACTTATCAAATTTGCAGATGACACTAAACTGGGAGGAGTAGCTAATACCCCAGAGGACAGGATCAAAATTCAAAATGACCTGAATAGACTAGAAAGCTGGGCCAGTGCTAACAAAATGAAATTCAATGCGGAGAAATGTAAGGTTCTGCACTTAGGGCGGAAAAATGAAATGCACAGATATAGGATGGGGGACACCTGGCTGAATGAGACCACATGTGAAAGGGATCTAGGAGTCCAAGTAGACCATAAGCTGAACATGAGTCAACAGTGTGATGCGGCAGCTAAAAAAGCCAATGCAATTTTAGGCTGCATCAATAGAAGTATAGTTTCTAGATCAAGGGAAGTTATAGTGCCACTCTATTCTGCTTTGGTCAGGCCCCACCTGGAATACTGTGTCCAGTTCTGGGCACCACAATTCAAAAAAGATGTGGAGAAACTGGAGCATGTCCAAAGGAGGGCAACTAAGATGGTGAAGGGTCTGGAAACCATGCCCTATGAGGAACGCCTTAGGGAGCTGGGGATGTTTAGCCTGGAGAAGAGAAGGTTGAGAGGTGATATGATAGCCCTGTTTAAATATTTGAAGGGATGTCATATTGAGGAGGGAGCAAGCTTGTTTTTCTGCTGCTGCAGAGACTAGAACGCGAAACAATGGATGCAAACTGCAGGAAAAGAGATTCCACCTCAACATTAGGAGGAACTTCCTGACAGTAAGGGCTGTTCGACAGTGGAACACACTCCCTCGGAGTGTAGTGGAGTCTCCTTCCTTAGGGGTCTTTAAGCAGAGGCTGGATGGCCATCTGTCAGGGATGCTTTGACTTGGAGTTCCTGCATGGCAGGGGGTTGGACTGGATGGCCCTTGTGGTCTCTTCCAACTCTATGATTCTATGATTCTAGGAAAGGAGGAGGAATCGCATTATATGTCAGGGACGTTTACACCAGTGAACATCAGTACTGAAGGCCAAGTGGAGAGCATCTGGATAAAAATTAAAGGGGAAGGAATGTTACTGTGGGAGTCTACTATAGACTTCCAAATCAGACGAAGGAATTGGATGATGCTTTTCTAGGACAGATGACCTCACACTCAGAAAGGAGAGATGTAGTAGTGATGGGGGAATTCAACTATCCGGATATTTGCTGGAAGTCAAACAGCCAAATCCTCAAGGTCTAGCAAATTCCTCACTTGCCTGGAAGACAATTTCATTGTCCAAAAGGTGGAAGAGGAAACAAGGGGATCAGTTATTTTAGATCCGATCTTAACCAACAGGGATGACCTTGTCAATGGGGTGCAAGTAGTTGGATCCTTAGGTGGGAATGATCATGTTCTACTGGAGTTTGTTATACAATGGAAAGTAGAAGCCAGGCATAGTTAGACACAAATTCTAGACTTTAGGAGAGCTGATTTCAATAAACTTAGAGAAATACTGGGGGTGATCCCATGGTCAGGAATAGTAAAAGAGAAGGGAGTTCAAGACAGATGGGAGTTTCCCAAAAAGGAGATACTGAAGGCGGTATTTCAAACAGTTCCACTGAGGAAGGAAAATGGAAGATGTCTCAAGAATCTCTCCTCTTCCTTTTCTTTCGAAGGTTCTGGAAAGGGTCGTTTATTCTCATTGTCTTGAGTTTCTCAAAGCCAATTCCATCCTGGACCCTTTTCAGTCTGGCTTCTGCCCACGGTACTCTACAGAGATGTCCCTCACCAAGATTTACCAGCTTGGTAGATGAAGGGAATGCTGTGGGTATAGTACATCTGCTACTCCAGAGACTAGAATGCGGAACAATGGATGCAAGCTGCAGGAAAAGAGATTCCACCTCAACATTAGGAGGAACTTCCTAACAGGGCTGTTCGACAGTGGAACACACTCCCTCGGAGGGTGGTGGAGTCTTTAAGCAGAGGCTGGATGGCCATCTGTCAGGGATGCTTTGATTGGGAGTTCCTGCATGGCAGGGGGGTTGGACTGGATGGCCCTTGTGGTCTCTTCCAACTCTATGATTCTATGATTCTAAGGAGACACTGCTGTTTTGCTGCAACAAATTAACACAAAAACATTTTTGGCAAGCAATGTCCTCCATATTCCAATTTCAGTATGCCTCAGGTCTCAAAACAGGAGCATACAAAAACAGGGCAGAAATGCTTTGGGGCCATGAGAGGCTTATTTTTGGGGGGGGGGGGGGTAAAAATTGCTACTGTCGTGATACAATGTGGAAAAATGGAATGGTTCAGGTAAGGCTGCATTTTATAATGCTATCTGTTTAACTTGTATGCTGAATATATTGTGTAAAGTAGGATTAGATTCAGAGGAAAGAGGTGTGAAAATTAGAGGAAGAAACAACAATTTAAGTTATGCAGATGACACCATACTATTAGCAGAAAATAGCAAAGATTTAGAATGATTACTGGTAAAAGCAAGAAAGAAAGTGTAAAGTTGAACATTAAGAAAACAAAAATAATGACCACAGATTATTTAATATAGTTTGTTGCACATTTGCTAGTTTGAATCCTACCTTTTTCTGTATCAGTTCAAATACAACTTTTGCAGTCATTATAGTCTGAGAGAGTACTCCAGTAACAGTTTGTTTAAAATTAAATTATGCCATGGAATGAAAAGTCTCATCTCATTAGAACACAAGTTGGGTTGTTGGGCAGTTTGCCGTTTCCCGACTGCCAGTTTAGCCAGAGAATCCAGTATTTTTGGCCAACGATAATATCTGTGAAGAATGGATAAGCTTTATTTTGAAGCATATTTGGCTTCTTGCAGTTGTATGGTTCTTTATTTTGCAACTAGGGTCCTTTATGACAAGAGTTTTCCAAAAAATACTGAATATCCTTTATGGAACATTAGAACATTTCCTCCAAAACAGAGTGGACTGTACATGAATATCTCAATTGTGCTTCTTTAGCCTGTGAAGAAGTTGGCTACTTTCTCTGACACATTCTAAAGACACATGGGGCACATCAAAACATAGGCCCTAATACAATGCTTCTTTGTTTTCTCTACTTCTCTCAGTCCCACTTTATTTACCTGTCTGTGTGTATATTAATTCCAGCTATCAGAAAAATGAGCTGAAGTATCAATTCCGAAAAGGAAGAGGGATCTAAATATGATATCTGTAGGTGAGAGGGGAGACTGACTTAGATTATGTTTGATTTCCTTGTATGTAATATAATCAGCATCAAGTAATTAGAATAAAAATCCCTTGAACTATAATCTAATGAAGGACTACAAACTATGAAGCCTTGTTCTGGGGTGGGGGGTGAAGGGAGGTCTGAATGCACTTCCCATCTATTCTGCTCCATACCCATATTGTAGCTGCCCCACACCTGTATTGTCTGTAAAAGTTGTCTTAACACTGCTGTTGCTGAGGTCCACTATCAGCTCCCTCTGCCTCTGCCTCTCTCATGGCTTCTAGAGCTAGGATAGATCCTGGTAGGGGACACCATTTACCTTCCCCACTTGGAATGATGTTAAAATAAAGATTTTTCTTGCAGGTGAGATGCTCGGTATCTCATTGTGACCTGAGAGCGTGATGCCAGGAGTGGCACCAAGGAGGGAAAAATATCCTTCTGGGCAGGGAAATGGGTGTTTCAGTGCTGCTCCTGGCAGCATGCTCTGAGGTTACAGTGAGTTCACTCTGCTGCTTTGAAGAGTGGTGGAATCTCTTTCTTTGGAGGTTTGTAAACAGAGCCTGGATGGCCATCTGTTGGGAATGCTTTGATGGTGTCTTCCCTCATGGCAGAGGGTTGGACTGGATGATCCTTGTGCTCTCTTCCACCTCTATGATTCTATGAGGAGACATGACACACTAGAAAAGACAATAACACTTGGCAAGAGAGAAGGCAGTTTTAAAAAAAGGAAGACCCCACTACAGATAGATAGTCTGAACCAAGGATGCCACGCCCCTGAATTTGCAAGACCTGAGCAAGGCTGTTGATGACAAGATGACCTGGAGATCTCTTATTCACTGACTCGTTATAAGTTGAAGACGACTTGATGGCAGTTAACAGCAACAATGTTGTTCTCATGTTTTTGGTGAATGTAGAAAGTTTCGTATAGATGGGATTTTTCTTTTTCTTTCCAGAACTGGTTCCTCTGCTTTCATTAGCACAAGCAAACTAGAACTCTGACCCTGCAAAAATTTATGTACATATTTAATGCTTTGCTTGAGAAAGCAATCAATATGCTTTGAGCTTGTACATAGGCCTTTAAAGGAATACAGGCTTTCAGCAGCCATGAGAATTTTAAAGGTATGTAATTGTATATAATTGGATAGGACAATACGGTATCAGGAAAATAGTAAATCCATAGCAGAGATTAAGGCTGTGGAGACAACAGCAAGATTATAACCTTGGCACTAACCAATGGGAGCAAAGCCAGGAAAAGGTGCCAGCTGCTACCAGTAGTGAGTATATAAGAGGGAGGAACAGGCTTGAAAGGCTTGTTGATATGTACTGTTCCCTGAGGGGTGAAGAGCCATTGAGGCTAGGTTGGGCTGCTGTGAGGGCAGTTAGAAAGGGGTTTTTTAGGTACCCAAGAAAGGGACAAAAAGTGTCGTTAATTATGTTGTTTTAATGTCCTGTGGGAGACATAGTGTTTGGTGACTAGTTGAGTCACAGGTAACCAGAAGGATTATAAGATACAAAAGTTTAATAAAGGTTCTGTGAGAACTTAGCGGCTGGACAGACAGCCCGACAGGGGTGACTCTGTGTCACCCCTGGGCGCGCTGGTTTGGGGACGCAGCAACCGGATGCCATGCCCCCAACCCACTCAAAAAAGGAGCTGTGAAACACGGTTCCTATTCCTGGTGCTACAGGGGTGCCATAAGGGCAACAGCATGGTCTTATGATGCCCCTCATGGACATTGCCATTTGGATGCTGCACATGAGTGATGTCATCATGGTGCACACCATCTGGTTGGGTGTGTGCCAAGATGAAGCCCAGGTGCCGCGAGAAGGGCTTGGAGCGTGTAAATACTCAGCCCTTGGGCAACCTTAGTTTGGGCCCAGGCTGGCACAAAATGCCAGTCTGTTGAGCCCCTTAGTCTTTAAGGGAACATATATAAAGCTGTAAAGAAACAGCTACAAGGACAACCCAATTAAACTGTCAAACTGTAACTAATATAAGTATTTATACACCATATCCATTGTGAACACCACCCACTAAAAGGGATACTGTATTCAGTTTGACTTGTAAATAAATTTCTTACTTTGTTGCAACAAGCAGCTGTCTGGAATGATTTTAGAAAGACATTAAAACACTACCAACATTGAGAAAAGTCTTTTAGGTTTGGGGCACATTAGATAGTGGATGTGTGGCTGTTAAAGAATAGCTGGTGCCAAGCTGGGAGGAATGTTTGAAACCCAAAGGGCTGGCATCTAAAGAGAGTTATAATACAGTCCCAATTTCGAGTCTCATAGTGAAGAATTGGTGAGATAGTGACTATCACCTTCACATAACTGGTGGCAGTGGTGGAATCAAAAAGACCCATTGTGCTGCCATCTGAAGAAAAGTGGTTGGGTCGATGAGTCTCACCTTGACAAACCCATTGTCTAAATAATCGACATTAGCTATTAATACAGTGGGGTGAGGATTCCATGCCAAGATGGCCCCAAAATAGGGAAAAAACTGGAATTATAGAGCCCATATTATTAAATGATGGTGATGTGAATTCATATGTACTGAAGCATGTGTATCAGACATACTGAAGCTGCCATCATTTAATAAGGTGGGGTATAATGATTGGACACCCTTAAAATCACATTTCCAGATCCTGCAGTTTAGGAGGGTCCACTGTAATAAAGAGACCAATGTATTTTTCTTAAATGCCTTTAGTTACTGTTGTTAGGAAAACCCTCTCCAGTTTACTTGACCAACCAAGTCAAAAAGCAAAACAAGTCAGGCATCTGGAGTGAAAAAGCTTCAATTCATCTGTGCAGACGAGGTTGCTAAGTGCATATCAAAAGCACAAAACAAGCGACATCAGCCAAGATCAAGGGGAGTAGTAAGTTGTCATATTTTGGACATATGAAAAAGAGGACTCATTAGGAAAAAAAACAATAATGCTGGGAAAGGTGGAGGGAAGGAGAAAGAGAGGGAGGCCACATACTAGATGGATGGGCTCTATTAAGGAGATCACAAATATGAGTTTGCAGGAACTGAGCAGAACAGTGGAGGACAGGGAGTCTTGGAGATCCATAGGGTCGCCATGGGTCAAGATTGACTAGAGAGCAGTTAACAACAACAACAACAAAGTTATCTTTTATACTCTGGTTATGTCATTACATCATCCTTTGCCCTCAATAATGCAAATTCTGCCATTCTACAGGTTGCTGAAAGTGTGATTATCTTGTGCTGACAGTTAGCAACAGCAAGTACTTTTCTATACCACTTATCAGTGCACTTAAAGCACTAAGCACTTTAAGATGTGTAAGCTAATTTCACCCAACAAGCTGAACATTTTAGCAACCTCGGGAGGATACCAGGCTAAATTGACCATGAGTCCCTGGCTGGTATTGAACTCACAACTTTGTGGTTTGTGAGTGAGCATTGGCATTTAACCACTGTGCCACCAGGGCTAGCTACTTGAGTGCAGGTCTCAAATGCTGGCCCCCATCTCCCGCTCCTGCACATTCTAGACATTCCAGAGAGGTGCGCACACACACACACACACACACACACTTTCTCAAGGCTGCAAGACTGAAATAACAACAATGCCTGCATTTTACTTTCTCTGGTCTGAGATTCTCTCCATCATTACCTTGAGTTCTTGGGGACTTTTTTCAGAGTTTAAGGTTTGTGAAACTGCAGATGCTGCTGTGAATTTTACTATATTAGTTTTATCTTTCGTTCCTGGTTTTTATGGTATATTTATGTTTTATATTTTAGCTTCTCTTTTATTGTAAACTCCCCAGGAATAATATTATAATTTTGGTTCCAAGTACTGGAAACCAGTTGAGGGGAACCAGTAGTACTCCAGATGTTGTTGAACGACTGCTCCCACTATTTCTTTTTCTTTTTTAAAGTTTATTTTTATTAAGTATGGTACTTAATTTGAATCCACCCTGGCAGCCGGTCTCTGCCCAGCCATGCCTCCCTCCATCCTCTTAGCCATACTTCCTTCCTTCCTTCTTTCTCTCCTCCTCCTCTTCCTTTCTCCTTCCCTCCTCCTCTCTGCCTTGCCTGCCTGGCTGCCGGTGGCTCTGGTCTGCGGGGGCCAGTGGCAGTGGCAGTGGTCCAGGGCTCTCTGCTGTTGGCCCTCCTTCATCCTCCTCCTCCACCTCCTCCTTATTAAAAAAATGTGAAACAGATTTAGATCCTGTTGTACTTTTTATATTTTTTATATAAATGTGCAAAGAATGGATTATTTCACCAGGTAATCTTTTATTACAGTTTTGCAATGGTGAGATAATAATCTGATGTCTTTGTTTCTGCAACTTTCAAAGGGATGTAACCTTCCCAGTTGGGAGTTTAAAAATTGAGTATTTCCAGATGAAGGTATAGTGAAACTACTACAATTTATTTTCTTGGCCTCGCCCACATTTAAAAAGCCTTTTAAGCTCCTTTCTGGTTGAAAGAGAAAAATAAAATAAAATAGTTTGTAGTTGAATATGACATTGTCTGGATGTCCTTGTTCCATGAATTAGGCATGGTAATTGCATGGCAAATGTCTCATTTGAACATGAGCCTGGTCATTTTAGGACAGCTATTTGCATTGATTATATTGAATATCTATGTGTCTGTCTGTGTAGTTTCTGATGCTATAAAGACTGTTTCCTGTTATAAGGTAATATAAGCATATTTGAAATGGAGTAAGAAGAGAAAACAGTGAATCCTAACACAAATCATGGTACAGCTACAAGGAATAGTGCTACAATAGCAATTCACCCCATGGTATTTACCCCTATGTCAAAAACAAGGTGATAGTCTTTCCCCATTGCTGTTAATATGATTGCAAGAACTTCTCTTTAATTCTATCAAGCTATTGATTGTCCTGCCTTGTGAAGCTGTTCTGAACAGTCAAACCAGTAGGGCTAAAGAGCAGTTTTCTGAAGCAGAACTGTATCATGGAGTCATTAAGAGTGAAAAACTCCCCTAGCTCCCTTAGCAGAGAGGCATGGGAGTCAGCAATTAGAACATTCTTTGATGGGTCCCTGCTGAGAGATTATTAAAAGCACTGTTACTAGCCCTGCTGAAAGACAGGTAGGTCACAGTTCAGACTGCAAGGAGGAAGGCAAACACAGCATGTTTCCTTTTCATTTCAGTGGGGAAAGCAGAAGGATGGGGCTCTCCACCTCAGCCAGATGGATCTAATCTTTTCATTGGTCACTGATCCAGTCACCAATAGTAATTTGGAATACTGCTGGTGACCAGCATGCTCTGTGTAAGCGCACTGTCATGTAAATGCACCATTGATATTCTGTATGGTGTCAGAAATTACTGGACTGCAACATGCAGTGATACCACATTTAATGGCTTAAGCCATTCGGATCATGGGTATCCGTAGAAATCTCAGGTTTCTAGAAAGGTGAATACCTTATCTTTGCTCCTCATTTTGCACTGAAACTTAGCCAGAATACGGTAAATATTTGAAAGCTAACAACATATTCATTCTTTTATAGAAGGAAATCAAATTATTTTAAAATCAATGTAATTCCATGAAATGCTGTTAGAGATTTCTGCACAGAATATTTTTGCCCATCTCCTGTGCTTTTGATTGAGGCTTTAAATACAGAAATTAAGCGGGGGACATTGTGGTCTCCATGTCAGAAAATAACGTTGCCAGATGTTAAATAGGAATGTACCTGATGTGGAAATAGATAGTACAGTAAATTTATCTTGTGATGCTATTGAAATGCTCTTCTTTACAGCTAATGTGAATGAGACCTGTATTATTGCATCTAGCCAGGTAAAAAAGGCTACATATATGTACCCAATACATATAAATATATGTACCCAATAGCTGATAACAGTTCACCAGCAGTGAGAAAGATAGCAAGTTTTTTCTTGAATCTTTGGAGTTCAGATTCCTCATATTCTAAGAACCTCAGTTAAGGTGCATTTTGGTTGGGCTTGGCTTGACTGCAGTCTTTTTCACTAGTGGTTAAGACACCAATTCTGACTATCGTAAGGGTGGAAGGTTGGCAGTTCGAGGCTCAAGTGCCATGTGATGGGGTGAGCTCCCGTTACTAGTCTCAGTTTCTGCCAACCTAGCAGTTCAAAAGCATGTAAAAATGCAAGTGGATAAATAGATACCACTTTGGTGGGAAGGTAACAGCATTCTGTGCAGTCATGTTGGCCACATGACCATGAAGTCGTCTTTGGACAACGTTGGTTCTTTGGCTTAGTAATGGAGATGAGCACTGCCTCCTACAGTCAATTATGACTAGAATTTCATGTCAAGGAGAAACCTTTATCTTTAACCCCCATCTATGACTGAAATTACAGTGCAGTCATCCCTTCATATTCATGGACTAGAAATTCGTGAATTTGATTCCTCAGGATCTCAGTGTGAGCCCTGCCCACCACCTCCTCCTGTGCTTCGGACAGTTGACTGCAGCTATGACAGGCACAGGAGAAGGTGGGTGGACCTGGTGCGTGCTGCCCAGTCCCCCTCTCCTGTACTTGGGACAGCTGACTGCAGCTATCCAAGGCAGCAGAGGAGTAGGTGGGCAGAGCCAGTGGATGTGCTGCTCATTCTTCTTCTCCTGTGCTTGGGACAGCTGACTGCAGCTGTCCCAGGCATCAGAGGAGGAGTTGAGCAGAGCTTGCGCTATTCGTAAATTTTTCATATTTGTGGGGTCTTGTTACCCTAACCCCCATGAATCTGGAGGGGCAACTGTAGTCTCAGATCTTTTACAAAAGTCAAGAATCACTGGAGTGAAAATCAATATCTCAGGCCCTAAACTAGGGCTAGGTAGGGCTGGGCATCCACACACGCCCAGCCCTGCTTTTGTCACCTGTGCACCATTGTGGCATGCCATCATTTACACAGGGCATGCCATGATGATGCACAGATGTAAGAGCACCCCAACAGTGCTCCATGGAAGGGGTGTCATCATGGCGCATGAGTACCCCTGTGATGCTCCTTTAAAGAAAGTTGCTTAGAGCAGCTTCTTTTTAGAGAGAGGGTCGGTACTGTGGCACTGACCAGGGGCAAAGACAGGTGGCTTTTAGCCACCCATCTGTATAGCCCCTCAGATGGCTAGTAAAACCATTGCAGGCAATAAGGTGGTATGGTAGAAGGAGGGTAGATTTAATCAGATTTCTGTTAAAGCTGTAAAATATGCTGAACATCAGGCTAAATACAACTGCAAATGCTATGGGAATAACTGAAAGAAGGATCAATAACTACAGCACTAAATTCAAAACTAAAGAAGCTGGAAGGTATTATCAACAGGTAAAACAAGCTCTATAATCCTCTGATGGGCAATATCTTTATTGAGACCAAACTATAAATTCACAATATGTGTAAGTTTCATCAGGGTAGATGGTAAAAACAATAATGATGGTGGAGAAGAGAGCATGAATGTGCCCCAAAATGTTCTGGCTTGATGTCTTAAGCCATTGGGCTCTTACACTCATTACACTCATTCCAAAGATGCAGACAGGCATTAGCCATAAACAGCCTTGTGGGAGCACCAAAATTCAGCAAGGTATACTGCAGCCTTTCTCAACACTGGCCTCCTCCAGATATTTGAACAACAAATGTCAATCATCACTTTTCAATGCCAGTGCTGACTGGGACTGATAGGAATTGTAGTCCAGAATATTGGAGAAACCCAGATTGGAAAGGGCTGCGGTCCAACCCTCCAACTGACCTGATTTTGCAAGGGCAGTCCCAATTTAACCTTTTTCAGCTGCTTTTCAAATGTCTCAGTTTCTTCTCTTCTCTTTCCTCTACCCCGTTTGTCTTCAGCTAACTTCAGTTGCTACAAACTGAAACCAAAATGCAAAAGCAATTTGCAATTAACTCAGCATGGGTTAAGAAGAGGAGAGTGGGAGTGTAAAGGGACAAAATCTTGTCCTTCCCAGTAGGTTCAGGCAAAAGGAAACTGCTGCAGCTTTTCCTAGTTTCTCTGTTTTTCATTAATAACTTTAATCATCTTGGTCCCACTCTAATGCTGCTTGACTACATGTGTCCCACTCTTCATCTGTGAAATGTTGGAAGGTATAAATAGCTTGAAGGCCCCAGATCTCATCTGGTCTTGGAAGGTAAACGGGATCAATAAGCTTAGATTAGTACTTGGATGGGAGACTGCCAAAGAATAGCAAGTGCAGTAGTCTATTTTTGAGATGAAGGAACTGGCAAAATCACCTTAGAGTATTTTTTGCCTAAGAAAACCCTGTGAAGTTCATGAGGTTGACACAAATTAGCAGGCAACTTGAAGGCACATATCCACAAACGTGACTAAGATGTTCGCCTCATGTGGGACCACAAAGTTCTGTTCAAATATAGAACTTGCTATGTAACATTGGTCCAGTTATTTTGTCTCAACCTAAGCTACCTTTCAAGCTGAGAGCAGTGAAAGAACAGATGGATGCAGATGTAAGCAATAGATTAAGTCTGGTTTCACTGTGTGTGAATTAAGGCCCAGTTCCAGAAGGCAGCCTACTGCTGTTCTTTCTGTCACAAACTTATTTGTCAAAGGCAAACAAGAGAAAAGAGGTGCTAAGCATAAAAATAAGGGTGGGGAATAAGAACAGGCACAGTGGGACAGTCAGTGAGAAAAGAGTGCTAAGCATAAAAATAAGGGAGGGGAATATGAACAGGCAGAGTGGGACAGTCAGTGAGAAAAGAGTACAATATGATTGTTACATGCTTTAAAATCTAATTAATTTGCTATTACATTTGGGAGACATTTTAAACATTTATGTTAATTAAAACATAAAATATGCTTACATTCATGCTACATTGCTACACTAAAAATATTACCAGAATGAGTAGAGGAACATTCCATCTATGATTTTACTCGTTTCACCAATTCCCCTGTACCTGTTTGAAGTCATTAGGGGGTGCATTGGTGTGGCCCACAGTGGGTGTCACTCCAGAAGAGGAGTGACACTGAGTTGGGCCCTCTGTCCCTGCAAGCACCCCATCTCCATGCACCGCTCTCTGTCCCCCCCCCACACACACACACACTCCCTGTCCTCATGTGCACTCCCTTGCTCTGTGCTGTCCCATCCTTTTCCTCATCAGGAAAAGGATGGGGCAGCAAGGGGGGGGGAGCATGCACTGGCCCAGAAGCCCTGCCCTTGGAAGCCCCCCAGAAGTCCTACCCCCTGGAAGCCCCATGTCTGCACCAGGTGACACCAGGTGCAGGGATGCCACTATTTGATGCTTTGGAGTGAAGGAAGCAACAGCATGGTGGTGGTGGTGGTGGTGGTGATTTTAGAAAACCCCATTTCTTACCCACTCCACATTTTTTAGCTTTCCTTTATCATTTGTCTCTTTACCCTTCCCCTTTCCTTATCTTTCTTATTCCCACAGAGATCCAAGGAAATGTCACAGGATTAAGAGTGTAAATGTTCAGTTCTGTGGGACTGATGAAAGGTCCCTATGCATTGTCCGGTTCAGAATTCAGGAGGATAATCTGAATCAGAAATGGGCAAAGTACAGCCCCAACTATGAACAACTCTGTTTTTGTTTTTGGACTACACCTTCCATGACCCTGCACTATTGGCAATCCTAGCTTAGAGGCCTGCTGGAAGATGCCATGCATGGCCTATTAGAGCAACAACTGCCTGACTGCTCCAAACTAATCCTATACTGTATACAGTGGGCCCTGGGTATCCACTGGGGTTTGGTTCCAGGGCCATCAATGGATACCAAAATCAGTGGATGCTTAAATCTCATTAAATGCAGTGTCATAGTAAATTAGTATCCCTTATTTAAAAAGACAAAATCAAGATTTGCTTTCTGGAATTTATGTATTTTAAAAATATCTTTAAGCTGTGGATGCTTGAATCCATGGATATGGAGGGCTGACTGTACTTACAGCCAACATCTTTTTTCCCCTTGTGTAGCCTTGTGTAGCCAAAACCCAACAGCCCAATAGATGTACAATTGATGTTCAGTGGATGTACAAAGTTCACTGCTAAGACAAGGTGGAAACCTGGAGTGACAGGTATATGAATCAAACAGAATATCCTGAAAAAGGCCATGCTCAACTGACTGGAATATTGAATGGGAACACTCACCACTGTATCATTTTATTGAAGCCCCCCCCCCCCTTCTTCAGTACTATTGCTGCAACCCTACTGCCAATGTCGGTATTCTAAAAAGCTAGCAGTATGATCATCTCATCTATATGGAGGAGTCACTGGATAATAAACAGGATTCATAATTTATAAAGCCTTTGGGTGCTATATAAGCCTGTGTACCTCAGGGATACAGATGGTGTTTTTACAATGCACTAAAATGTGAGGAAACACCTGAACAGTGTTTGTCAAGGCAATAACCTGGAGGTACAGCTGTTGAGTGTTCTCAGATATTTTATATACAGAGGGGAAAAATCCCCATAGTGGCAGATAAGCAGTCACATGGGCTCATATGGTAAAGCCAAGAGAAACTGAGGCCAAAATAGTGTTTTTGATTTTATGGGAGAAAAATACCGAGATTTAGTGTCAGCCACCTCCTTGGACTTTCTACTCCCATCTGTGTGCTGCAAAAGAAGTATTTAGAGATGCCAACGAATGAATGATTGTTGATACCATTGCACCATCTTGTGGATTCTTGCAGGGACTACATTTTTGTCCCACTTCTAAACCATCAAATCAGCTGCCATGGCTTCCTCACAGAAATAGCAGTCAATGAACCAAAATGAGAGACACTGTTTCAGATTCCAGTAGCCAGGAAAAGATTCAGAAATATTCAAGTGGCTGCTTGTGGATGCATGCTAGATTATGTTATGGAAAGGCAATGTGTTTTAATAATATTTGTGATTGCTTTTTATAGCCTGATAATATCACTAGCAATGTTATCAATGCAGGCAAAGTTATCTTTCTAAATTCTGACAAGGATGTGTGCCTTTGGCATGCATACCTGGTACACAAAACCATTTATTTGTTTGTAATGGATATTTGAATTCTATGATGAGTTATGTTAAAGAGATCTTCAGAAGATAACTTTTCCATTCAGAATTATCCACTATAGATCCTCCAAACCATAACTTTGTCAGGTTGGGGCAACGTCTTGAATAATGTGGATTAGGATGGGTGGGAGCTGATCAGGGAAGTAGGATACAAACAAATCAAGAGTGAGTTAATTTAATTTTTATGATGGGAAAATGTATGCCCCGGAATTCAAATCTCCAAATTGTCAGATTAATCTCATGGAGCTGAAAAAAACCTGTGGGCAATGACCTGAATCAAATGCCAGTTTCAACTTGAGTAGACCCATTGAGATCGATGTGACTTCTATATGTGGTGACTAATACATCCTATCCATTTGAATTATGCTTACATTGGACTTAGCTCCTTATTTCAAGGGAACCAACTATAATGTTTGAGAATTCTTGGAGAACAAGCAAAACTGTAGAAACATAGAATCAGAAAAATCTCACTCAAAAGAGAGAGAGAAAGATTGAAGAAGTAAATGTAGGAAGCTACAGACCAATGCACCTGCAGATGGCATCATCAGAATTTAGAAAAGTTACTTTTAGAACTATAGCTCCCTCCAGACAGCATGGCCAGTGGCCCTTGTGGCTGAGAGATAATGGGAGTTGTAAGCCAAAGAGAGAGAGAGAGAGAGAGAGAAAAGAAAAAGAAAGTTAAGTTTCCAAGTACTGGTTGAACCCTTCCTATAATCTTAGCACTGATTTAGAACCAATATGGCCATTCTGTTTGGGGCATTCTGACAGTTAATGTCCAGAAAGGTCTGAGTTTTGAATACCAGGAAAAATTCTGAAAAAAACAATGATAAATAGATAGCCTGTGAGCATTTAGGAAACAGTGCTTTCATTGCTACAAGCCAGAACTTATGAAGACTAGTCCTGCCAAGACAGCTCTATAGTGTTTTAGGGGGGGGGGGGGATATATGTAATAAAATTACTCTCTGGTAGACCATTGGTACATGGTTGACACAGTTGTTGTTGCATGCCTTCAAGTTTCCAACTTATGGTGCCCCATCATGGCATTTTCTTGGCATGATTCTTTGGGGGGGGGGGATTCCATAGCCATCCTCTGAGGCTGAGAAAGTGTAACTTGCCCAAGGTCACCCAGTGGGTTTACATGGCTGAGCTGGGATTGGAAACATGGTCCCCAGAGTCGTCGTCTAATGTGCACACCTCTACACCACACTAGCTCTATGTTGACATAGTATATCTAGAACAAACTTTCTCTTGATATTCTTGTTGACAAGATAGTAAAATATGAACTAGATCAAGCAGCCATAACCAGTGAGTGCTATTGTATGCCTCTATGTCAGCCTGAAGGAAGATTGTAAGCAAAATATGGCAGGGCTTGTGCCATTCAACATTTCTATAAATTGCTTGGATGAGAGAGCTTATTAGATCTACACATTATAGCAGCTGGGAGGGTTAGTTAAAATCAGAGAAGATGTAATCAGGGCTCCAAATGATTTTAACATGCTAGAAGACTTGATCAAAACAGCATGGAGTTCAACAGAGATAAATGTAAAGTCTTTTACTGAGGTACAATCAACCAACAGAAGGATGAGTATAGGACTGGGTAGGTCTGGCTGGGCAGCAGTACATGTGAAAAATCTGGTTGCCTTCAGTTGGAAATGACCTAAAGATAGACTACAATAAAATTGAATGAACCTCTAAGCAAAGCTAGTTACATTTTTGGACTACAACCTACCCCCAAATCAGAAAGCATCGGTACTGGCTGTGCTGGCTGTGGAGGAGTTGTCGTCTAACAAAGTAACTTTTTGCTAATGTACCTGCAGTATAGTATCAGATTTGCCATCAGCAGATGTCTTTCTGGTCCTCTTTATAGCTTACTGTAAGGTCCTAATTGCCATGTAAATTTGCCATAACTTTTTTGAAGAAAAAAATATCCTTTGGCATTGTGGGAAATTTAAACCATGGGCCCTTCACCTCCTTCAGAGTGCTGCTACTGCCTGGCACTCTCCTTACATAGGCTAATACCTTTTATGCATTATAATGGTTTAGTACTGTACATCCATTTCTTAAAAAAAATCACAATAATATTATTTCATATATTATATTTTATTTTCTACATGGGCCTCTTAATCCTATTTTACCACACAATGTATGTTTTCCCTTCTTTTATTCATTAAGATGTTTAGTGGGGCTTCCTGAGTTTGATGTGTTCAACTGTTCTTAAATCTAACATTAAACTGAATGTTACCAAATCCAGCATTGACATTTCTCTCTCTAACATTCAAGGCCTTTAGGGTATTCTCTCAGTAAGGGCATTTCTGATGCATTCAGATATATGGCTTGCTTTGAGCAAACTGTGTTAAACATAATTTTTTTCACAAGCTTTTCTTGTAATCTAAAGAAATGGTCTCGGTGTGTGGCAATGAGCGAGAAAGGAAAAGGGTATGGAAACGAACAACACAAAACTAGAAACATATGGACACATTCTCTCACAACAATGTATATTTTGTAATGGTCATTTCTATAATATAGGGAAATTAGGGGAATGCTAAAGAATGACATAATGTTGGCTGATGTCCAACAGCAGCACAAATGTTTTGAATCGTTAATTGCCAGGAGATACGCTATCTGAAGAATTAAAACTGTATAGGTTTCACTGTGAAAATCGTTGTTTCTACTTGTTTAATCCCTCTCCCCCTACTATGCAATCTAATTTAAGAATGGACAAAATGTGAAACAGAATGGTGAGTGAATACCAATTTTTATTTGTAATTCAGTTAAACTTCTAGTATGTCTCAAATTCTTTTTCAAACTCTTTTTTATTGAAGTACATACTGTATATATCACTTATGGTACTGCAGAAGTCACACATAACTGAGTAAAGAAAAAAGGAATATGTATTCAAATATATCTGAGAAAGTAATTCAAATATAATGAGAAACTACTCTGAAAGCAACACCTTTGTTATGATTCTTGCAGCTGTTAATTTCAATCATGTTTCTGTTAGTTAATATAAAACAATTATTGTACCTCATTATTTCATTCTAGTTATTCTATATTCCTACTTACTGAATTCACTGTTTGGTACTTTTTAGTAAAACTATAAATAAGTAACATTCATCACTTAACAGTTCGGATAATTATCTTTGCTGAATGTATTCTGAATTATGCATTATTTGTCTATAGTTTTCACTGCATGTCATCATGGGCTGAATCCTATTTTCAGTCCCAACTAGAGGAAACCAACTGAATCAATGAGATTTTCATAAGTACCAATAGTATTCAGGCCTATATTTGATCATTACACTTCCAACATTGGACAGCTGAATATGTGGGCTGTCTCTACTAAGTAGCATTGTGGCTGAGAGCTGAGTTAAGTCTGTGATGGTTTGCTCATTCACATGTACAACTCACTACAATATTCAAGCAATGAATGTGCAAGCTACTCAGAATCTAGCTAAATTCATTTCATTATAGAAAGGGATCTTGTAACACCTTTGAGACTAACTGAAAGAAAGAAGTTGGTAGCATGAGCTTTCATAGACTTCAGCCTACCTCCTCAAATGTGTAGTAGGCTGAAGTCTACAAAAGCTCATGATACCAACTTCTTTCTTTCAGTTAGTCCCAAAGGTGTTACAAGATCCCTTTGCATACTGATTTTCCAGGCTAACATGGCTATACCTTTGAATTAAATTTATTATGTTTGCTTAGACTGACAAAGTACATCAGGGTTATGCTACAAAAAAATGTAATCCAGCTTTATTCTTCCACCCTTTTGCCCCCCAGTTTTACTTTCTATTGCTCATAACTGGTGTCTGGATAAAGCAAAAATCCCATAAAAGTAGAATCATTAACATTATCAGCATAGACACCATTGTTTTCCTCTTCTCCATATACTTGAAGCCAGACTTCATCCCCAGCTTCCAAATGGAGCAAAACAGAACCAGATGCCTGGTCAACATCATTTTTCTGATACTGGTCATAAGTGATGATAATTGCTTTGTCCTTCTTATACAAGCTGACTTTCACATCTGAGGAATATACTGTGAGATGATACGCAAAATAGTATACACCAGGGATGCTGCACCGGAACTTCCCAGTTGTTGTATCATAGTGATTTTGCTCATTGTAGAAGATCTTTGTAAATTTGATGGGAATATTAGGATAAGGGACTCTGGTTGTTAAACCAACACTAAAGGCAGATCGATAAGCAGTAGCACTGTCTCCTTTTTCTCCTTTCAGCCCAGGGATTCCAGCAAGCCCTGGTGCTCCTTGAGGGCCTTCAGCTCCAGCAGCTCCTAAACTTCCACTGTCTCCCTTTGGGCCAGGTGCGCCTATCAAGCAAATGGATTTTTTTTGTTAGAATGCAAAATCCTTATTTATCCAAAGGCTCTCAGCTAGAAAAGCCCACATAGGCTTTCAGAAAGACAACATTCTGAAACAGTCAGTGCCCAACAGAATGAAGTGAGTATTTCTATCTGCCCAGGCAGTACAAACCCATTACCAAGATTTCAATCTACAGGATACTTTCATGCTAGTAATGGCTTGAATTGTCTTTGATTAAGTGATCTGTTTGTGTGCCCTATGACTTTAAATTTATCCTTTCTCAGTTATCTCTAGATTAACTTGGCTTAACAAAAGCATACTTCATGGATTTCTGGATTCAAAGCGAATTTTTTTTAAAATATTAAAGTCCATATTATATTTACTAATGTTCATGGCAGAGATAATAAATAGCAGATGTGTCCTAATGCTGTTCTGGGAGCCAGTATGGTTTGACCATTGAGCTATGACACCAGAGACCAGGCTTTGAATCCCCATTTGGCCACGGAGACCTACTGGGTTACCCTGGGCAAGTCATATTTTCTCAGCCTCAGAGGAAGGCAAGCATAAGCCGCCTCTGAACAAATCTAGCCAAGAAAATCTCATGATAGGTTCATTTTTGGCTTGCCATATGTCAGAATCTACTTAAAAGTATATAGCAAAAATGAATGCTGTCCAGGTATCCTGGGAGAAAGTTCCATTGAATTCTGTGGGCCTTACTCTGTGGTAAGTGCACACTGGATGGAAGTCTTTGTCATCTACCATTAAGCTTTTGACTTCTAAAAATGGCTGCCAAAGCAGCTTTCAGGACCTGGGATGGATCTGGTGATTTGGCAGCAATTTCTGTGTGATAGGACCCAGCTGCCTCCCCATGCAATAGTGTCCTGGCTATGTCCCTGTAGCCAGATACAAAATGATTACATCACCCAGTGAGACCTCTTGAGAATCCCAGAGGATCTCAGTGAATGGAATAACCATTCTTCACTATGCTACAGAGACATAGCCAAACACTTCTCAGAATGTGGGGGCTGGCTGTAGGGTTCTCATGAGTCTTGGGGGTGCAGAACATGTAGTTCTGCATTGAAACTATTAAGTTATGATACACTGTAGAAGACCTTGGCTAGTGAAAGCCCTAAACAGCTTGAGGCTGTATTACAGGAAGTAGTGCCTCTCCTGAAGTCTGCTCGAGGGGCTCTCCTTTGTGTTCCACTAGAGAAAGAAATATATTGTGTGTGGCCATGAGAAAGAGCCTTCTCAGGTTTGGCACTTAGGATTACCCTCCAAATTTTAACTTGTTTCAAGTTGTAAAACAGATTAATATGCTTTTAATCTGGGCCCTTTCACACTACACAATTATAGCACTTTGATTTCACTTTTACTGTCATGGTTACCTATTCTGGAATCCTAGCATCAGTGGTCTGCAAAGGAACAAGAAATCTCTGGCAGCATTCTAAAAATTTAATCAAATTACAAATCCAGGATTCCATATCAGGTATTGTAGTATCAAAGGGATATAGTGTGAAATGGTACTCTGTTTCAATTATTTTTATTGTTTTAAATTTTACATTCCTTTAAAATTCTTAGATTGATTATATTTGTACACTGTAAAGAAGATCCTGTGATTTGAAGTGAATATAAATATTTTAATTTTGAAAAAGTATGATTTCTGCCTCTTCCTCTTCCTGTTAGTTTTCACTTCTGTGAGTGATGGAGGAGTGTGATCTGCTCACTGGCTCTACACTTGATTTTGATGTTCCTATTGGTCTTTCCTTTCTGTGGAGTGGGTACAAAAGAGCCTTAGGTGCACACAGCACTTCTCAGTCATGCCAAATTTGGCCAATGGGCATAATCCTGTCCATTACTTTGGAATACTGTTGGAGAGGGAATGTGTGTATGTAACATTTTTAGCAATGTTTAGGTTTCTATACTTTGTTCCACTATTATTGTTAAAGATTTAAAACTTACAACTAGCTGGTCCAATGATTTCATCTTTAGTCAGAAATGAGTATCTCGGGGTTCATTTCAAGACAGGGGGATCTTCTAACCATGGACATAGTGAGATTTGGATAAGCGATTTAATGTTATATAATTAGTAGATATTCCGAGATATATCCTGATAACCCTTAACATTAGGGAAGCAGGCAAATTCCCTCATGCACAAAAAGAATATGTCAGGGGATTGTGGGACTACAAAGCTCTGACTACCCCTGTGGATTTTAACTGATCAAACAATTGTTTTAAAACACACTTTCATATTGCCAAATATGACATCTGGATCTGTGCCCCATTTCTACCGAAAACCAGTAAAGATCCATTATTCATTCGTGGGATCTGTATCCCTTATGGGTTCCACACTTTCATATCTTCCCACATTAGCTTTCAGGGAATAAAACTGTAATAAAAATAATTATACAATCTTATTGTAGTTTCCAATGGAAAGAATGAACAAGGGAGGAAATAATTAAATGTCTACTCCTGTAGTACCATGTCCTCCATTGTTGAAGTGGCCCCAAGGGGCAATGAATTAGCATAAGAATTGCAGAACATTCTAATTATTAGGTCCCATGTGCCCCATCTAATTTGGTCCTGAATATCCTCTGAGGTTTCCGCTGATTATGGATTCCACTACTGTGATTTCTCTTTATTATGCTGCAGTTTATATCTTAATGTTTGCCAACCAATAGCCAAAGCTCTCTGGGTTGTTCACAAAACAGATGTTAAAACCATAAGATATTAAAACAATAATAACATTTTGCAAAAAAAAAAAACAAAAAACCTCTATGATTTTTTTTCAAAAAAATCCAATAACATCTCTAGAATAACCATCATATACAACATTTCCTTTTCATCATTAAGCCATCATTTCATTATTAAACTTTCATTATTTTGATTTTGTTATTATTTCAATTATTCTGGCCATTATTGTGTACTGTTGTCCAAACCTGCCTTGACAATCCTTAAGAGGTCAGAAAGACAGATGCAATGTCTACAAACAAGCAAGCATATGGGGGGAAAGAAACCTTCAGACTGCACAGGAGTCCACTGGCCTATGTGTTTTCTTGCTTGCTGCCTTTTTCTGTCACAGTTTTATATGCCTTTCCTTAATATGTGAGCAAAACTTGGGAGGGGGGAGGGGAGGTAGTGATATTAAATCTCAGTTTTCCCAGTTACTAACAGATGTGGAGAACAATGAATCAAGTTTTTGTCTTGTAGTTATTGGGACCCTCAGGGTTTGTTTGTTTCGTCCTGACTGTGCCACTTTCTTGTGAAAGCTGTGCAGCTTGTCAAATTGGCAAAGGCTGCAGCTTTGTTTAGTGCAAGTTTCCTCTTCTACTACTTGTCTTCTTCCCCCTTCCTTGTCTTCTCCCCAACAATTCCAAGTCCATACTGGGTGTGTATATAAGAGTAAACTCCCCAAAGTCACTCTCATTCTCTATGTTCTCAGAAAGCTGTGCAGTCTTCTATGCATAGTAAAAAGACTACCAGCAAATAGATAGATAGTTAGATAGATAGATGATAGATATCTGCTGGTAGCCTTTTTACTATGCATAGAAGACTGCACAGCTTTCTGAGAACAAATAGAATTTATATACACATTACTGCAAAGCTGTACGGTTGCTCCAGTTTCTTGACAGCTCTAGAAAGCATGCACTTTATGTTTTGCCAAGAACAAAAAAGGTTCCCACAAAATTGTAGGAACTTTTGAAGTGCTGTTTCTTGAGAGGTCAGTTGGGAAAATGGTGAGTTTCCATTCCATCCGTAAGATGGGGACTCCATAATTATAATCCAAATCCTCTTGTTCTGCAGTTCCCATATAGAGAAATGACAAATCTTTTACTATTTCCAGTCTACCTAGCTAAAAAAAGAAACGTGTATACAATATATACAATACAATACAATGTATACAGTAAAGGCAATGAACTAAATCCAATACTGTGATAGTGTTGTGATTAGGAAATTCTTCTGCTCCTCCTTCCCACACATGAGGTTTTCCATGGCTCCCAAAACATGTTCCAAGGGATTTCCTGGCCCTCCAGAACATGCCTTTATGGTATATGAGAGGATGCAGGAGGGAGGGAGACCGCTTCCTTTCCATTTCTGATAGTGAAATCACACTGTTGGAACCTACCTAATGCTCACAGAGATGATTGTCAAATAGTACTCATCTATTTGGAAGGTGTCTGTTTTTAACAACGATTTGAGAGCATGACACGAAGATTGAGAATATTTTATGTTACTGAACATGAGTGTCTTCATAATACTTTGTTTTGCTTTGTTTTGTTTTTTTTAATCATATTTGAGGTTTTCTCCAAATCAGCCCTATCATGAAAGCATGGGTGGAGGATGTCCATCCTGAGGTCTACATACAGCCCCAAAAGCCATTGAGGGATCAAAAACGTGGTTTTTGCTAAATAAATAAATAAATAAATAATGTTGTTGTTGTTTTGCTATAGAATGCTCACAAATGCACTGTAGGGGTGTGAGGGATATGTCCACCACATTTGGAGAGAACATGGAGCCCCCAGCAATCAAAAACATTTTTGCAACTTTAAAAAAAAAAGAAAAGAAAAGCTTTTGCCTTAAAATGCTCCACAATGGCCAGTTGGAGATGTGGGGTGCATTTCCACCATCTTTTTGTGGGCCTCTGGGCCAATTCAGTCTCAGGGATCCAACATCTCTCACATTTGATTGTAATGAATAGCTTATGGCCAAAGTTCCAAGATTTTTGTCTTTCATGGTCTCCATTTTAGATTTCTGTTATTTCTTAATTTCTTTTTAAAGAGAAAGGAAGAAGAAATACCATCTTAATTTAGCACAGGGAAAGCAGGTACATAAGTGGTGAACTCAGTTTTCCAATTTCATAGGGAAACAGATTTAAAACTTTAGAAGTCTATAGTTCACATGGAAACAGGTGGCTTAAATAGAATGGAGGACTGAAGCGTCTCACCTTGTTCTCCTTTCTCTCCTTTTTCTCCATCCCTTCCATCTCTCCCATCTCTCCCTGGGGCTCCATTGTGGCCTGGGTAGCCTGGTGTTCCTGCCATCCAGTTTGCACAAGATCCTCTAGCTGGTTGTTGGGGGTCTTCCTCAGCAACCACTTCAAGGTAACAGCATAGCTGCACCAGAAGCACCACTGAGCAGAAAAGGATCCTTGATCTTTGCTTCATGTTGAACCTAGAAATAATAGTTTCCCATCATAAGAAATAATTTATGGCAGAAAACATACAATCAAAGAAAAGTACAATCTGGTTCATAGTTTTTCTGATTGTAGATGTATACTTTGGAGTTGTGATTGTGAAGTGGATACTTCCTTATGCAAGTATATAAAGAGTACAACTGGTGGAACTATATCATGGAGAAGTTACATTGGCACAATGCAGCCGACAGGATAGTGGCCAAAATGACCCATCTCCAGTTGTTGTTATTGAATAGTAAGTCAACACTTATGTACATTTTATTGATTCAATGGGTCTTCTCTAATTGAAACAATTGGATTTAGCACCAGCTAATTCAAAGGAAACGGGGGCCTGTAATTTTTCCCTCAGTACTTCTTTCTACTTAGGGAAGTTGGAATATGTAACAATATTGTAGGCAGTCAAACTCATGCTTTCAAGTAATATTCTACTCAAGTAATCATTGACACTCATCATGACCTGCAAAATTTCCAAGTTATGTTATGTTTTGCTTTTAGTGCATTTTGCTTTTAGCTTTGGCTATTTTCTCTGCTTCAACAGGTAATGTGGAATCTCTATTCATGCAGTACAAGTGAAGCCTTGACATGAGTGATCTTTTTGTCCACTGTTAGATGACTGTAAACAAGTCTTTTAATAAAGTTATGTAATTGTTCAGTTAAGGCAATGTGGTACAGATGTAAAAATGGAACATGAGAAAGAACATGAGAGACAAGGAAATCACAGTCAAAATTACTTAGACTTATGTGGATAGATCCTAGACCTTTCAATTTCCCAGCAAACGTATGCAAGCAGAATGGCTAAAACAGGGCAGTATTTATTGGTGGGACAATGGGATTCAAATGCATTCAGTGCCCCTTCACTCTAACATTATGTCCCCAATGATTGTGGAATTTTGCACAAGTCATAGAGGATGTAAAGAAGTGACTTCACTGGTAGACTAGAACTATGCCTCATACCTGCAGTTCTGTGTGTAGTAGAGCTACAGCAAGCTCTGGGCACCTCTAGCCACAGCTGGAAGGAACAGACCTATCCATTCATGGAGGACAAGAAAGTAGCAAACAATCTTGCACCAATGAGCATGTGTCATTAGTGGGCAACAGAGGTGTAGAGATAAATACTTAGTGTTATCTGGTGTTTTTCTTCTCTGTATTGTCTGCTCTGTCGATTTCTTACCCATCTACTGGTATTCCCAGATCTGAGAGTTCACTTCTTCCTGGGAAAGATGGACTGGTGATTCCTGTGCAAGTGAGATGGTGATTTGCATTAGATATTTTAACAACTTTGAAGGAAGTAATAAAGGAGGTCCCCCAATAGGCTCAGTACCTTGGATCATTCCATATATATATATATATATATATATCAATTCAGCAATCCAATTTAATACATTTGCCTCATAATAAAGCTTTAGGTCTGGAATTCCTCCTCCACCAGCTTCTTTTTGGTATGTCATTATCTTCCGATTCACTTGTGGCTTTTTGCTATTCCATACAAATAAATTTAAATCTTTCTGCCATTCTTTAAATGTTTTCTCATTAATTAGAATGGGAATTGTTTGAAATAAGAAATTCATTTTTGGTAGAATCGTCATCTTAATTGACTCAATACGCCCAAACAAAGACAAATTCAATTTTGACCATTTTTCCATATCTTTTTTTAATTTCTTTCCATCTTGGTTTATAATTGTTCTCAAAAAGTTCCATGTTTTTATCAGTTATGCAAACCCCTAAGTATTTCGTCTTCTTTTTTGCCTGGCAATCCGTAATCCTTACTAGATCTTGTTTTTCTTTACTCGTTAAGTTCTTTGTGATCATAACAGTTTTTTGACAATTTACTTTGAAACCTGATATTTTCCCGTATTCCTTAATCACTTCAAACAGCTGTTGTACTTGCTTTATTGGGTCGTCTATTACAATCAAAATGTCATCTGTGTATGCTTTCAATTTGTAATTGTAACTTTTAATTTGAGTGCCACATTGTTGAGTCATCTCTAATTCTGTTGAGTAACACCTCTAAAACCATAATGAATAAGAGCGGTGATATTGGACAACCTTGTCTTGTACCTTTCTCAATCTCAATCCGTTCTGAATTACTCCCATTGACAATAATTTGTGCATTTTGATCTTCATATATCTTTCTTACCCAAGTTTCAAAGTCCTCTCCTAATTCCATTCTTCTCATTATTTCAAACATGCAATTCCAGTGGCCGCTATCAAATGCTTTCTTGGCATCCAAGAATATTAAGCCTAATTTTTTATGATTATTTCTCTCGTAATATTTTAGAATATCAATGACAAATCTGGTATTTTCGTTCAATTGCCTTCTCGGAAGGAATCCTGATTGTTCTTATTTAATATAATCCTGTAATATCCTTCTGAATCTATCTGCCAAAATCATCATAAAAATTTTATAGTCAGTATTCAATAAAGAAATTGGTCTGTAGTTAGCTACTTGTAAAGAATCTTTCCCCTCCTTAGGAATTATTGTGATATTTGCACTTCTCCATGACTCAGGGATTCCATATTCTTTTATATCATTCAGAGTTTTTACTAAGGATAATTTAATTTCCTCTATAAATTCCTTATAATATGTTGCCATGAATCCATCCGGTCCTGGAGCTTTATCCAATTTTAACTTCTTAATTGCTGATTCTACTTCTTCTATTGTAATAGTAGCATTCAGTGTCTCTTCTTGTTGCTTATTTATGTTTAATGCATTGTTTATCAAGATAATTCTTTATTTTTTTCCTCTTGTATATTGTCCCTTTTGTACAGTTGTGAATAACATTCCCAAAAAGCTTTTTCAATTTGTTCTTGTTTAACACAAGTTCCTTTGTTCGTATTTACCTGTGTAATTAATTTTTTATGTAACTCGTCCCGTAATCTATGTGCCAGCCATTTACCACATTTATTTGCCTTTTCAAAAAAAAAAAAAATTTGTTTTATAAATTTTAACTTCCTTTCCACCTCTTCAGAAATCTTTACTTCAAGTTTATTTCTCAACAATTTATATCTCTTCCGCTTTTGGTCATTCGTCAGATCTTTTACAACTTCTTTTTCAGCTTGTCTCATTTCATCTTCCAATTTTTGTATTTCCTTTTCTTTCTTCCGTTTCATTTCCACGCCTCTCTGTATTAGAACCCCTCTAATCACTGCCTTGCTTGTGTCCCAAATCACTTCATGTAATGTTTCTATGCTGGAATTTTCATTTAAAAACTTCTTCAAAATCTGTTTTGCTTTATTTAGAAAGCTATAATCATGTAATAATGAATCATTTAATTTCCATGAAATTTTTTAAATTTTAAATTGTAATTGTATAGATATTAAATTGTGATCTGATATCAGTCTTGTTGAGATTGTCATTTCCTTTACACTTGATACCAGTGAACTAGAAATCCAGAACATATCTATCCGAGAAGTTGATTTGTGTGATTCTGACAAGAAAGTATGACCATCTAAGGAAGGATTAATTTTTCTCCATACATCTGTCAAATCAAATTCATTTGTCATTTCAAAAAAGGAGGTGGGAAGTTTACCTTGATGTTTCTTTATTGTTTTTTTAGATGCTCTATCTCTGCGTGGATCAACTATTCCATTGAAGTCTCCCACAATTATGAAGTTTTCATATTCAAGTTCTCTTAATTTTTCACCAGTTCTTTTGAAAAAATTTTGTTTCCCATCCAAGGGCACATAAACACCCAATAGCAGAATTTTTTTCCTTTCAGCCTTTAGTTCAATTGCTAAAAAATGGTCTTCTTCATCTTTGCATATCTCCACAACTTCAAATTTATTATTTATGTATATTTCAGTATCGCTCTTTCTTTTTGGGTTCGCTGCAATAAAACATTGTCCAAATTTGGGATTTCTTAAATAAGCAACATTTTTTTGTTTTATTTTGATTTCTTGAAGACATATTATATCCAATATTTTCTTCGCCAAATAATGAAAAAATTTACTATGTTTAAACTTAGAATTAAATCGTTTTACATTCCAAGATCCCAATCTTAATTGACATCTTTAAATTAATATTTTATAAAATATTTAGTTCTCTTTACCTCCTCTATTAACTGTCCACTCTCTCCCTCTCTTCCTCTCCTTGTACTGGTATGTCCAACTCTGGTGTAGATTTTCCACTTGGCTCACCTTCTGCCTCTTCTCCTTTTTTCTTAGTCTCCTGTCTGGTTTGCCTCTTGAACTCTTCTTGTTGTCTTTTTTTCAAATTTTTCAATTTTTTCAACCCCCCCACAGCTCATAATAAATTTGTAAATTATTCCAGCAGACCCAAACTAATGTCATCCGTCGTCTCCTCCTCTTGTTCTCTTTCTGATGCAACCTCTCTTGAAACTCTCGGGTCCGATTCATAAGAAGAATTTTTTAAAAAGCCAAGTCTGGCCTCTCTATATTTCACTTCTAAACACCTTGCTTCTTTCCATCTTTCCAAACCAAATAATTGAATGAATGAATTGATGGATAGATGTATCTCCTAGTCACTGTTGTTGTTGTTAGAATTTATTTATACAGCTCTGTAAAGTTTGCACAGTGCTTTACTATAGTAAACAACAATAAAAGTAAAAGTAAAAGTAAAACCTGTCAAACAGCATGCAATCTCTCTCTCTCTCAAGTAGCCAGAAGTAGCAGACCCCCCCCCCCTTTTTTTTTCTTTCACAGATTTGCATGTCACTTTGGGAAACCTTTGCTTCCCCCAAAGAAGTCTTTTGTTTATATTTTTCAAGCATGAATTTCCATAAATGACACTCAGACTCTTTAGATCATGGAGTCCTGATTGCCTTCCTGACTAGAAGAAGAGCTACTTGACTAGAAGAGCTCCTTCATTGTCAATGTCCCCTTGTATTGTCCATTGGTCCATCTTCCTGTTTCTGTTCCCTAAAATGAATTGGATGGCTTAGGGTGCTATGCTCCTACAAATGAATGAGTGCCATTTGCTACTCCATCTCATGCAGCAAAAGATCTTGAGCCAAACTTTTCACAATGCACTTTTTCCAGTCTTGTCCTGCTAGGTGTAAGCAGTCCTGTACCTGTAGCCTTTCCCCTCCTGCTTTTTCCACCAGAGGAGTCAGTCAAGGAAGCCACCACCCTAAGATTCTGGCCCAAGCTGCTGGTGTACTCAAAAAGGAGAGTGCTGTCAATAAATATGAAGAAGACTGGGACTTTAAAGAGTAGCTTTAAAGGTATTAAATAAGATCTTTGAGTTTAAAGATTAATTAAATTAAATAATTAAATACTAAAGTCAGAATCATCTATGCCATACCATGTCCAATTTCTATGTGTGGTTGTGAAAGCTTGACAATGAAGAAAGCGTACAGAAAGAGAATCAACTCATTTGAAATGTGATGCAGGAGGATGACTTTTGCCAGCCAGCAGAAAACTTTTTATTTTAGCAGGCCTTTTAATGTAAAAGTCATTACAGAGTGGTTTTATATGTGGTGTGTGTTTTAGTTATTTTACAAGAGCATACTCTTAATGTTAATTTTATATTTTCTTAATTGGACTATTTTATTTTTTTTAAAAAAAATATATTGTATATTTTTAAAAATGTTTTTATTTCGTGAGCAACCTTGGGTTCCTTTTTTGGGAGAAAGGTGGTATAAAAATGAAATAAATTAATAAATACATAATTCTATGGCTATCATGGACTGTGAAAAAGATAAATAAATGGGTCCTAGTACAAACCTGAACTTTCACTAGAATGCAAACCTACCAAACTAAGGCTATTGTACTTTGGTCACATTATGAAATGACATGACTCATTTGAAAATACAATAATGCTTGGTAAAGTGGACAGCAATCGAAAAAATAGGAGATCACATTACAGGTGGATACACTCAGTCAAGGAAGCCACCACCCTAAGTCTACATGACCTGAATAGAGTTTCTAATAAAAAAAGTTTCTTGGATTGATCTCATTCATAGAGTCACCATAATTCGAAACACACTTGTTGGTAATTAACTATAACAATATCCATAGGAGTGCCTGAACATGCAGTACCTTTCTGAGATAGGGGTGTTGCTCTGCAATGGATATGCATCCTGATCTTACATAGGTTCAATACCATTTATTTCCTGTGTAAATTGGTTTTAATTATATTATTTTACGTAGTATTCTTGGCAATCATAACCAAAGTGCATATGCTATACAGATTTGAGGCATATTTATTTTATGTCCTAGGGAGGCATTTTGATAACTAGCTCTACTTGATCAATGAGAAGCCAGTTGTTCTGAACAAGGATGAAACAAGGATGAAGTGACCTTTCAAATCCAGAAACATTATCTTTAGAGCATGTACAACTGAGAATACTTGGCAGACAATGGAGTAAGTATTTGGCCATGACATGCTTGTTCCACTTCACTGTCCTTGTTTCTACATAACTCTGGGGCATACGTTTGGATTCCAGCACAAAGAAAAGACATACTGTATTACAATTGTGCCAATGCTATATTCTGACTCTGTATTCTGTATTTTGGTGTTGCTTTATGTCTGCAATGGGCAACATGGACAGATGTAGGAGCCAGTTTTCTGCTCCTAGGATTCTGCAGTGCTGCATAGACTGATACAATTGCAAAAAAATAAATAAATAAATAAATAAAAATATCCACATCTGGGTTTGAAAAAAATACATGTTTCAGGAGTATTAAACACTGTGTGGGGACCGTGAGATATATTCAAGGAACCATTCTTGGAAGTATTTGGATTATTCTCCTTTTTTGTCATAAAAAGGAAGTCAGGTAATTATAAAACAGGACCACCAAGTGTGGGGGAGGGTTTCACTTTGCCTACTTCTGCATTATATGCATACTTTCATTTCTAATATGTATATATACTGATGGGCTTGAGATAATTTCATAACATTTTATTTGACAAAAACTGGGCTTTTTGCTTAGGTTTCTTATCTCCTGAAAAAATTATTTTCTTAGATTATCCTTCCCTGTGACAGTGCTGGCCAGAGTATTCTTGGATTTTCAATCCTCAGAAAGTAACATTTACAAGCTCTGGATGTTCTGCAAAAAGCTCTCACACCCAGTCATGCAGGCAGCATAAAATCACATTATAATACTTCCAATATGTCACTTGGCATTTTAGTTTCAGTATCTTTCAGATATGTTCGTTTAGAAAATTACACCTAAATGTAATTTTGATATCCATAAAATTGAATGCCACTGCCCAAATGTCTACTATATTTCTATTGTGCCTAAAAGAATATGAGAGAGTAACTGAAAGATGATGGTGGTAATGACCTCAGCTCCAACCACATACACAGTTTCCTAGGAGTAAATCCCACTAAGCTCAATGTGGCTTATTTCAGAGTAGTTATGAACTGCACTGTTAGCCTGCAGTCTTGTGCAAACTTTCTTAAAAAATAAATATCTTTGAGCAATTTGAGATCTTCTTCTGAGTAAACATACATAGATATGGGTGGCTGAGTGCACTCCTAAGCTCATTTAGCAGACAGTAAGCTCATCTGAATTTAGTGGGACTTCAAAGTAAAGAATAGTGTCAACCTGCACAATACATGTGTGGAACAAAAAAGAGGATTTAACTTTGGATTTGTCACCTAATTATATTTGAAGCAACATTTTGTGCTCCAATATCATAACATTGATTATATTCTGCACTATGTTAAGCTTATAATAATTACTATAATAACTATACATTTCATGTGAAAAACAAAACAGACATTTGAAAATTCAAATTCCTAGATTGCATTTTGATGCATGCCAAAGATTCAACTCAAATTCCTAGATTGCATTTTGATGCAAGCCAAAGATCTGTACTGTATTTTGATTCTTAATTATATGCTTTATAGAACCATATTTTGAATCTTAATAATATGTTTAATAGATGAGGATATAGCCTATCTTGGCTATCAGGTACAAATATACTAATGCAAAATATATTCTGTCTGGATATTCTTAAAACATTTGCTCTCATCATATAGATAGATTATATATAATGTGACACAAGCACACTAAAGAGAGAGAGAGAGAGAGAGAGAGAGAGAGATTATATATAGTGTGACAAACTATGGGTTCAGCATGCCAGAGGTGTCTGCAAGTAAATATTATGATAGCAAACAAAAATGAGATTGGGTAAAACCAGTGGGGTGTAGTGGCTGGAATGTTGGATTCTGATTCTGATTCTGGAGAGTGGAATTTGAATCCCCACCCAGCCATGCAAATGCAATGAGGAAAGTTTAAAACTCTCCAGTGATCATAAGCAGTTTTTACTTGGGGAATTTTAAATATTGCGATCAGTTTAGAAGAAGGCATCAAAGCAGTTTGAGACAATATTGTAGTCTAACCAGAACAGCAACTAAGTGTAATTTGGCACAGTACTTCCACAATGTGTCTTCTGTTTGTTCTTTGGTCAACATCTTTCCATGTAACATAAAGTCATTTACTTGATTAAATAAAAATTCTTAGGCTGTAGTTGCATAACCAGTTTCAAAGAAGTCAGTTCCACTCAACCCAGTGGGATTTACTTTTGTGTAGATATTTATACAGTTAGCTTATTAAGTGAACTACATTGGCAGATAACTAGCAGCTACTCTCAAAGAATCTACCTTGGTAATGAATAAAAACCAGAAAGATATCAAACTCTTTGTTATAATAATTTTCCTATCAAAAGGTTTTCTCATCAGTGTACTATTTTTAATTAATATTTGACAACTGGTATAAACACCTGAAAGACAGAAACAATGCCATCAACTGAGAAGCAATTTTGAAAGTAATGATTTTCTAAAGAATTGGTTGCCACATAAAAATAGAAATGACATTTTCTTAGAAAATGCATAACCTGTTTGAACAATAATCCTTTAATAACAACAAAACAATAAAAACAGTAATTCTCTAATAACAACAAAATGATTCTTACCAGCTGCTCAGATGAAATCCTGAGTTGTTTGCTGTCATATCAGAAATGCTGTGGAAAGAATAGTCCAGGCTCTGAATCACTCATCCAAAAGAGGCATGTGGAACTGTCAGTTAAGATGCTGCCCTTTCTGTATGCTGCTCAACCTACTGTTTGAGTTCTTCAAGTTTTCTATCACTTTCACTTCTTTATTCTCTCATTTTTAAAAAAAGGTTGTAAAGGAATTATGTTGCTTTCTTGACAATTGTCTGACCAATGGTAATATGGTTTTTTATGTTACTGTAGCAATGTGGACTACCAAAACCAAAACAGATTTTTAAACTGTAAACTGCAATTACAGTTCCTTAGGCGTAATCCCCAATGAATTCCCACTAGATATACATAGGATTCCATTTTAAATTATATGCAATTTTGATTGAGTTCACTTTTATAGAGAGTGCAGTCTGCAATTCCAGAAATTTCTGAGGATTGTTATCTATATATGTATCATAGAAACTATTTATTTTTAAAGAAATATTGTTTTTATAGATGTTCTATGTGCTGTTTCAATATCACAAACATAGTAAATGTATTTTTGTCTATTTTATAATAGCCTCTAAAGAAGGTCAGTGGTGATAAGGCTTAAATGCATTTAGTTTTGTAAGGCACTAGAACTCTTTGGAAGAGAAGGCTAAATACCTTGTAAAAGTACAAATCGCATAAAATGGAACTACAGCACTTAAAGTGGTGTCAAACTATATTATTTATACAGTGTAGTTGCACCTAAGAGACTAGGTTTTAGTTACAAGTGTTCTTTCTGGCAGAAAATCTCCCTATAGTGCTGTTCTCCCAACCCCACCCATACTATTATTTTTAGTGTAAATCAGATGTTTTCAGATTACAGTAGAAATGTTCTGGGGGTGAGGACAGTATATCAGGTGAGAGCAGCCTCCCTTTTTTAATGCAGAGGTCGCACAGTCCTTTCATCTTTGACAGCAGCCCTTTCACATTTTGACAGCAGCCAACATACTCCTTTAAAATGTGTTCAATAGACCCACTGCAGCTTTGCCTAGTAGCAAAGGGAAAATTGAATACATGTGATATTGTGAGTTATATTTGTCTCCATGATATGAAAGCACTTAAACTATTCTGTCTAGTGACAAGCAAGAATTCTGTCAGCTAAATTAGAACAGGAGTGTCAGATGTTCCAATTCTATTGACAAGTAGACTGACAATAGAACTTCTCCAGAAATTAGTAGGGATTTCCCACATTTAGAGGGGTGTGAGTTCTTGCAGTATTGCTCCTTGAGTTTTGTTGGGTTTTGCCAGTTGCTGCCTTTTCCATGCCCCCTGCACTCCATTCTTTTTTTTTTGGGGGGGGGGGGGCTGTTTGTAGCAATTTATGAAAGTGCCCTAGGGATTTTCCAAAGCTTTTTAATGGGTTTGTGGTTAGTTGAGATGATCCTATCTTGAACACCAATTCTTCCTTTTCTTCTTCCATTTAAACATTGTTAGGGTCACACTGTTACAATGCAAAACTGTAGTTTCACTGATGCAATGTATAGAGTTGTCAGGTATTGCTTATGTAAGAGTTGTCCCTTATTTGAAGCTCAGAAAGCTTGGCCCTCATATGGTGGTGGGTGTACCTTATAATAAAGGGTGACCTCTGTTTGTGGGTTTCAAAGCTTTCCCTTTTACATAGACTGGACATTGATGTTTTAAAAGTCTGTCATTTTGGATGTGGGCCATACAGACATGGCACACATACATGTGTGTCATGTAATTTATGACTGTGGGCAGAGAAATTTGTGGCAAGTTAACTGAAATCAATACTTTCATTTGGTATTTAGGTAAAATGTAAACTTCTGATTGTCAGCCCTGCATGCCATGAATTTCAGCTGTCCCTTATTGCTATTTTTGAAAACCTGGCAACACTAATACAATTCTAAAAACGTTTTTTAAAAAGAAAGTAGAGGGGGAGACTATTTTGTTCAAATATGATTGTGTCCTGGAATTAAAAAGAAATCCATTTAAGAGTAGGAATAAAATGCTGCATCTGTAGGAATTTGTCAGACGTAGAAATGTTGTTTGCATATTTTTAAAAATCCAAAACCTTCAGCTATGCTGCAGTGTCCCAACACATTTTGGAGGTGTCAATATTATTATCCCTTTTAATCATAATGTATGACCCCAGCATTGAAATTACAGGCAGAGGACTAAAATAGTTGCTCTAATTGGTTACATCCAACTTATTCTTAAGATTCTATATTTTATACAGTGGGCCCTTGGTATCCACTGTGGTTTGGTTCCAGAATCCCTTGTGGATACCAAAATTTGTAGATGCTCAAGTTCCATTATATACAATGGTATAGCAAATTTATATACCATGGTATATACAATGGCAGTTTGAGACCCAAGCAATATGTGACAGAGTGAACTCCCATCACTAGTCCCAGCTTCAGCCCACCTAGCAGTTTGGAAGCATGTAAGAGTGCAAGTAGATAAACAGGTAATAGCATTCAGGGTGCCTTGGTGTTTAGTCATGCTGGTGACATGACCATGGAGCTGTCTTTGACAATGCTGGCTCCCTCGGCTTAATAATGGAGATGAACACCATCCCCTACAGTCAGACACAACTAGACAATCACATCAAAGGGGAAACCTTTACATTTTTCATTATAGCAAAATGATGTCCCTTATATAACATGGCAAAATCAAGATTTGCTTTTTTTGTATTTTTTTTAGAGTGGCTTAAGAGAAAGAAAGAACCAGTCATTATTTTTATTATCCTATTTACAATCATGTTTTTATTAAACAAAAATTAGAAAGTGGAGAAGAAAAAAGAAATTATTAGATTTGCAATCATGGAACATAACTTGACAGGAACTTTTGGAACAAGCATGGTTGCAGTGATAACAGTGCATTTGAGCATCAATCCCCTCCCTAAAAAACAAATTCCAATATCTCACTGATGTTTATCCCTAAAACACAAATTCCAATATCTCACTGATGTTTATTTGTTAATAGTTTGATATTCAGATGTAGGTGATACCAGCAAAGATTTCAAACCCCAAGCAAGAAGAAATTAGGATATATCTGGCAACAGGAGAATTTGAAAACCTCAAGGACAGGTTTCCTAAACCATGTTGCCCATGTCCACATGTTTCGGGGGAACTAGCAGGCAATAGCCCACAAAGTTGAAATAAACTGGGTAGTGCTAAAAGTGCTGGAAATGTACATTTTCCTTCCCTTTTTCCTTAATTTTGTTTCCTTCTGACTCTCTTGGCTTGAGTTCCTTTGGAAGTTTCATTTAGTCCCCCATTTTCCTTCTGCCTTGAATGGGCTTATCATTTATTTTACATTATGAAGGAAGTAAAATGCTTGGAAATGAGATTTTTTGAATGAGACATTACAGGATTTTGCGTTGTAGGTATCTGGCCTTAGAGGCACTTTGAAAGAAGTACTGAGGTCTAAAGCTTTAGAATATGTTGGACACATACTTTTTTTTTCTTTTATTAACCCCTTAATACTCTGAAATTAGCAGTCTGGTCAATGTCTGGCACATTCCGCACCTGAACACATAAATTTAGCTGCTACTCTGTACCTTCAACTTTGAAAGGAATACTTCTCAGTGGGAAAACAGTGTCTGGGTGTGCTGGTCAACCCTTCCAATATCTTCCATGACCCACCATTTGATCTGCATAATGAGCAAATAATTTCTCATAATATGCAAGGGTGGCTATCTGGATTTCTAGAAGAACAGTGTGGTGACTCTGTGAAAGAGAAAGAAAATTGCCTGGTGCTTGGTAAGAGAGCAGAAGGGAGTTACTAGAAAGTAAGGCTCAATGTCACATGGGGAGTGGGGGAGAAACAGCAGTGGAAATGGAGAAGAGGTGCAAAGAGACAGCATAGCAAAAGAAGGAAAAAAAAACAAACACTTGAATGAGTGGGGGAAACTCAGGGCTTTCTAAGCCAGGAGAGGCTGGTACCATGCTGAGAGAAAGACAGGGTATACATTGCATGAAGTACAGGATGAATTTATAAGGTCACCAGGTTGCAGGGCACCAGGTGACATCTCAGGAAATTATTCTTGCCTTTATCTCCTGGTATCTCAGGGTAAGCAACACAGGAGGAGTGGAAGGTTGGTAGCAGCAAAACATGCTCAGAGATATTAGTAAGTTGCCTTTTAGTGCCCTTTTACTTGTTATCAAGTGATCAAAGTAGGGGAAAATGTGAAACACCACTCCCCATTATTTCATGCATGCCTATGGAATTGTGTGGGGCTATTTGTCAGCTGCAGTGACTGCGTGAACCAGGAGGTGGCAGTTGCTGTATATTAATTAACACTGAATCCATAAGTGTGATCCTAAGTATTGTAATATGGTTGCCATTTTTCATTTAATGACCCTGCTTTAGGATCTCTAACAGCTGCCTAGATATATTTAAGGGCAAAACAAATGAAAGGAAATAACTACATAAGCAAAATAAAAATGCAAGCCTAAGAGCAGATGACAGATGGAAGTAAATTGTCCATGACCACATGCAGGTTAAATATCTGAGTGTTTTCCATTATTCAAGGAAATAAATTTGGGTGCATTCAATGTTTCAGGGAACACATGCATCCATAGAGCTCTTGATAAATATAGTAAAAGTATGCAAACTTTGCAAAATTATTTTAAAATGTAATTAGTCCCAGTTATAGTTCTAAGCCCTTGCCAGTAGTGTGTGACCATTACAGATGTAATACATAAAAACTAAGAAGTAACTCTTTGTTTTTTCTTATTTTTTCTATTAAATTTCTGTTACCTTAAAATACACACATACACACTAGAATGCTACAAGCTATGGATAGCTACTATTAACAGCTACTGCGAAAGGGAAAAAAAAGTGTATTGTGCTCCTCTTTACCAGGAAACTAAGCAGGCCGTTAATATTCCTGTTGCTGCTGACTTAACAACTATCAGGTTGCACTACATGTTACTCATGTGTTGATGCCATTTGGAAAGCGTTCTCCCCATGAATGCCTAGTGATATAGCTCTGAAAAAGCAAAGTCAGAAATGGCTTTGAGGAGTCCTATTGTTCTGGTGCAGAAGTTGTATGGGACTTGTGCTGCATGGATTTTATTTTAAGAGAGAATTGTGAATTTTCCAAAACCAGCTACATATCAGTGGAGAAATGCAAGAGGATAATACACACAGCTGGAGATGCTGTTTGGTTGAAAGGACAGTGGGCTGGGTATGAGGGTGCACATGAAGCTCTTACAATGAGTAATAGGAGGAAAACTCTCTTCTCATTGTAGGAGGAAAAATGTTGCAAGACTTGGTTGCCCTGATCCCAAAGTGTTTAATATCTCTTACTTCCAAAAGGAACTAATTACAAGTAATATGTTATTCTAACATATTATTTCCAAATTCTTGAAGCCACTGGCCTGTGGTACAAAGTGCATTCTCCCTTTGTCCACTTCCAATCACCTTGACATCCATGGTACAGCACAAGGCCACAGTACGAGGTGTAGCACAAACTATTACTTGAACTGTGTAGTATTTCATATAGTTGCAACTGCAACTAGTTATCACTGGTTAGAATCATCTAGTTAGAATCATAATGTAATATCATTATAGCTTGGTTACCAGTAAAATGAGCCAATAACACAAGACCATGAAGTGATACATGATCTTCAGAAATTGATCTTTCTAATTCCAAGTTCTCAAAATACGTGTCCATTTTTTTTCAGAGATAATAACAATTTTCTCTTTAGGTTCATGGCTCTTCTGAGTAACAAGAGTTCTTTTTAAAAAAGCCAGATATTTATAAATATTTTTATTCTATTTTTATTAGTGCTATTGGTGGATAGAGTAATGAAAGATTTCCATTTCCAACCAATATCAGTTTTCATATGAGAGGTCAGCAAGTATTGCTTGGTATTTCAGTTTAAAAGGCTAGAGGTGTAGATAACAAAATGGCATTAATGGTAAAGAGATGTTCCAGATGATTTAATAACAAACTTCAAAATGAAAAGCTGAGGCAGCTAAATCTTATTCTATAAAAACTTCAAATAAACTCTGAAGTGAGAGCCTTGCAGTCAACCTGAAGACAAATGCAAGATGAGGAAGTGTAGAATGGATTAAAAACCAATATATATTACAAAGAGTTGAGAAAATAGAACTAGCAAAAATGTTAGTCAGCAAAATCATCATATAATGTTGAGAAGAAGCCTGCTAGAGATCATGTAAAGCTACAGTCCTCTTGACCAGGGTTCAAAGAAAAAAATGTACACATCCAAACCTTGCCACAAAAGCACTATGAATAGTAATAATTTCAGAGACTGACAAAAAGTGAGAAACACTCCACTTAAGAAGCCTTGGGGCTGGATTGTGATAAAGGCTAAGAAAGAGAGACAAAATCAGTTTTCCAAAATGAGAGAGCTCCTCAAGGCTTATGTTATTAAATATGGTAAGAGGGGATGTTGTACTTATATAAAAACCTGTTATTTTTGTAACTTTCCTTCATTTTGCTGTGCTATGATTGAATGTCTGTCTTTTAAACTCTGCTCAGTTTTATTTCATATGATAAATTCTTTGTTATGGGTAACGGGGATGATATGATTCTGGCTAGGAATTGTTTCTGATGTTTATAAACTGTGTTTCTATACTCTGGTAAATGAAAGCATCTGTCTGAGAATGACATTTTATGTGGGGAGAGCTGAACATGCTCAGTTAACCATTCAGTCTAAAGCTGGCAAAGTACAGAAGTCATATTCACAGGAGAACCCTGCAAAAAGCCATAAAGCTTGGCTTCTTAGTTGGGATGTAGTCCTAAATCATTGTATGGTGTCATGATGTAACTTTGAGTCTGAGTAATCCTCTCTCCTCTGTGATGTTAAATTTAGAAGCTTGGACTTGGACACTCCTTGAACACTTCTGCTGGTACCACTGTCAAAAGGTGATCCAGCCATCTACACAATGGAGGCTGATGACTGTGTCAGTGAATCTAGTTCAGGTTTTTATCTAAACTTAAAAAATGCTATACAAGAAACAGAAACCTATCCCCAAAATGGGTTCAGCACCTTGGACAGTCTTTCTAAAATTTGAATTAAGCCCCCAAACAGCTTCCCAGGCCCAGTGACACTAGAGCCACCAACTGTTACATGTTTCATCTATAAGGAAAATTGTAGTTAATGCTAAGTATGAGTTAATGTTAGTCTTGTACTTAATGTTAACTACAAGAGCCAGTATGGTTTGAGCATTGGAGTATGACACTGATGGACCAGGGGTTTGAATCCCTGCTCAGTCATGGGAACTCGCAGGGTGACCTAGGGAGACTTCTTTAGAGGAAGGGCCAAAACAAACAAACAAACAACCCTTTGAACCAATTTCACAAGAAAACCCTATAAAATGTTTACCTTAGGATCACCCTAAGTTGGAAATGACTTGAAGGCACATAACATAACAACCACTAGTTCTTTGGCTGGGAGAAACAAGCCTGATGACTAATTGATTATTGGTCTTAAGTATGGTTAGGAGAGGTGATAGGCTATATCTAGAGGCTGAGGAATCACATTGGTCCTCCAGGAACCCACTGGAAGCTCATCCTACCATGTTGGTTTTGCTGTAGTCACAGCTGCAAAACAAATATTTTTGTGCAGGTAGGTGAAGGATGCAGAGTTGCCTCTCAAAAATCTCAAGTGTTACATGATGCACTTAAATTGATTGGGAATACAAGTGGAACCCTGCAAAATTTCAAACAGGTGTGTGCTTGAGATGCCTTGTACAGGTCTTGTGATACCTTGTCGAAAATGTCCTGTTAACTTTTGTAAACAAGCTGAAACTTGTTCTTTCCACTTCACCAGTGGCAGTGAACCTTCAAAGCAGAAGTTCATGTAGCAGTATCAGGCTGTGTTCTTTACCTGAAAGCCCCATTAATATCAATGAATCCTCTTTTTAAAAAGACATACTGTATAGATATAAGTTTGAAACCATCACAAACCCAAAAATAGTTGTATTCATTCTCGTGAGTGAAAAACACTGCCAACATACCAAATAATTTTTTTTCCTATTTGAAACTTGAACTATATAGTTTATTCAGTTAATCTGTATTTGCTTTGTTTGTTGAAACTTGGACTATGACTCTTCATTAAACTTTGAAATGTAAGTAATTACATAAGGATTTGCCAGTTCAGTTTGCTATGTGTCCACATGCAAACAGATACTTATTTCTCAGAGAGAATGGCTGTGCTTTGTATTTGCTAGAAATTTCTCTTTCTATTATTTCAGAATTTGTGGGCATATATAAATCCTAGCTATTCTTTTCTTATCTAAAAATCAGCTGAAACACAGTATACCCACTTGATTAATAACTAAAGCAAATAAAAGTTTATTGATTCATTCTCTTCTATGTTACAAAGTAAACTAAGTGAGCAAGGATGGTTATTAACTCTTAAGGACAGCCTTGGGTTTGACATTCTGTTTTTAGTGGGAACATTTACTTATCTCAAGATGCCAAGAGAAAATTTACACAAATGTAAAAGATTTGGACTATCCAAGTCTCTTTAATCATAACAGTGATTTTAAATTACTCCATCATATACATCTATAGGCTTGCATCCATAACCTGCTTCAGTCCTGAGCTGGGAGTAGTTATTTCAAACTCTAGGGACTTTAACATTTGAAGGATTTCATGGGAAATTGGCAAATGGATGAACTAAGACTTATCTAAATAGGTCACAAAGATCTTGTGCAATAATTACCACTTTCCTCTGACTTGAATAGAGAAATAGATAACACCACATACCTTATGAAGGTAATTGATTGGATAAATAAGACTAGTGCCTTTGTTTTGAGAAGGAAACAAGAAAGAAACAATTTTTAGCTTCCACAATGAAGCTCTTTTTCCAGTTAAGTTTGCAACAGTGTTCACTTTGGCTGAACACAAGGTAAATGGTTTCAAGTAGGGTTATTTACAAGGACTCTGGCAATTTGGATCTTGGCCTGACTCAGTCTATACAGATAAATATCATTCCCCCAACTGAACTGAGACGCAGAAGTCTGGATTATTACACCTCTCATCCTCACTTGCACTGGGAAACCAAAATAGCTCTTAGCTTTGTTGTTACTGTTTTCTTCAAGTTGTTTCTCAACTTATAGTAGCACTAAGGTGAAGCTATCATGGGGTTTCTTTGACAAGGGTGTTTATGATTGCCTTCTCTGGGGCTGCAAGAGTTTAACTTGCCCAAGGTCAGCCAGTAGTTTTCAGTGATTAATCCAGGATATGAGTCCTGGTCTCCCAGAATCTCAGTCCAACAATCAAACCACTATAACTTTCTAGGGCTTTAAAAATATATCTGTATATAATCTGGATACATGGTACATTTTAAAGTGAGGTTTAGATGGGGCAGGGGCTTGATAGGCACTAGTGAAATTTGCTGCTTTTCCAAAACACATACACAATTTTTAAAAGTTATTGATTGTTCAGTATTGTCAATTTATACTGTTTTTGTTTTGACACTGGCCCACTAGTATTGGGCTATTTTCCTATAATACCAACAGGATCCTCTACTGTTGAAAAACTGGACCAAAGAAGCACAAAGGCAATGGACCATCAGGCAGGCAGAGTGCTTGGTTGGCAGGCAGTCAGTTATGTTAGCAGAGTGTCATTCTTCAGAGGTTTTTCAAGTCACTATGACAAGAACAGAGCATCAGTCAACTAAGGCTGCATCTACACTGAAGAAATAATCTGGTTTGACACCACTTTGATTGCCATGGCTCAGTGCTCAGAATTCTGGGAATTATAGTTTGTGGTGGCACTAGAGGTCTCTGACAGAGAAGGCTAAATACCTCACAAAACTACAAATCTCATAATTCCATAGCATTTAGCCAAGTTACATTCACCAGAACTGTATCAACTCTGGTATCTAAGTCAAAGCAAATCTGATTGATTTTATCTTCAAAATGGCAGGCAAATTCTTCGCAATGAGCTGTTGGGTGGCTTATATTCTTCTCTGGACCAGATTGTAACAGATCCCTGATCACTCAAAACAACTCTGCTGGACAGGTCTGTGCAGCTACAATGGTTTTTAGAAAGAAACACCCTTTTGCTGCCTTTGTTGCCCCACTGTAAGTGTTCAGATAGATTTTAGACTGTTTTTGGTCACACTTACAGTTTTCTACCACTGTCATTCTAGTCTCCAACAATTTGGTTGCCAGCTCATTAGAAAACCAGGGGGCTGGTTTAGCTCCACTTCATGAGACAGGGTGCTTAGCAAAGATTGTGACAACTACCCTGGTCATTTCCCCATTCCAGAGATCAATGAGGGCTTTGACAGATCTACAGACTACTCAGAGAGTCTTCTTCAGCATGATGCTCCAAAGGGCTATGGCAGATCTCGTTACCATATTGATGGTAGCTTGTTTAACCTAAGTCATCTAAGGGCTCATACAAAGACTCTAAACTATCTAGTCTGTGAGCTGCTTTTCGCTGACAGTGCTGCCCTTGCTGCCCATACAGAAGCAGCTCTGCAGTGCCTAACATCCTCCTTTGCAACAGCCGCAGAGCTGTTTGGGCTGGAGGGCAGCCTGAAGAAAATGGAAGTTCTCTACCAGCCTGCACCACAGGAAGAGCACTATTACCCCCACGTCACCATAGGCAAATCTGTACTTAAGTCCATTCAGCAGTTCACCTACCTGGGAAGCATCATCTCTACAGACGCCAAGATTGATAAAGAGATAAATCACAGATTAGCAAAGGCATATATTGCATTCGGAAGGCTTCACAAAAGAGTCTGGAGTAACAAACACCTGAGGCAAAGCACAAAAATCAGTGTGTATAGAGCCGTTGTACTGTCTGTTCTCCTCTGTGGGTCTGAAACATGGGTCATCTATCGCCAACATCTACAACTCCTCAAACGTATTCATCAGCGCTGTCTACGCACAATCCAAAATATACATTGGACTGACTATGTGATGAATGTCGCTGTCCTTGAGCAAGCAGGGATCACCGGCATTGTGGCCATGCTACTGAAAACGCAGTTGCTCTGGGCAGGGCACGTTTCTAGGATGGAGGACCACTTTCTCCCAAAAATAGTACTCTACGGTGAACTCACCATGGGCCAGCGTAAGAGGAGCACCCCAAAGAAGAGATACAAGGACTCCCTGAAACAACATCTCAAGCTTGGCCAAACTGATCACCAACGATGAACTGCCCTGGCCTCACATCAGGAGGCATGGAGACGCACTATCCACAATTCTGCAGCTTCTTTTGAGAACTCACATTGAACAAGTCTCGAACAGAAACAACAACGCAGAAAGGACCACAACTTGGAAACATCACCCAAGGATCTGAAATTCATAAACAATATCCAGCCCCCTATTTTCTCGGTTCTCTCCCTGATTATTTAGGACCAATTCAATATTTTTAGGTGTACAAATTACACAAACAGAACAAGAAGGTTTTGTCCTGAGTCAAAAATGAAAAAATATTACAGATTATTTTTGATGCATTGATGTTTTGATGTATTTTTTATGTATTCCACATAAGTCCAATTCACTTCAGACTGGTTATTCCACTTTGGCCAAGTCGATCCAATCTGGAACTGGTACAATTTGGTTTGACTTGGTCTGGTTTATTTTGGGATTCAAAATTGAGCCAAATCATTTGCCCAACCCCAGTTTCAAGGTGGTTCTATTGTCATTGCTCCATTTGCTGTTTAATTCCTTGCCTTGCAAGGGCAGCATTCAGCTTATTAAGATTCCTGCAACTTCTTCCTTTTAGGTTTTAGTTCTTATAGAAATGAACTAAACAAAACTGAAAGGATGAATATTATATTTGACTGAAAATGACTGTGGTCATGCATACTCTTTCTGTCTGTCTGTCTGTCTGTCTGTCTGTCTTTCTTTCTTTCTTTCTTTTGTGAATCATCCTGATGCAGTTCCTACAATTTCAGCAACAAATCCATCACTTGTGTGTGCATGCAGAGAACCATTGACATTCTGCAATTTATGGTCTGGCTCACTGTCTTGTCTTACTATGCTCCCCATTTCCAATGGCTCACTGCTGAGCAAAAAGTTGCAGATGTTGGTGGCTCACAAGGAAGCTACATTTGAAAAGAACTTGCTACTGGAAAATGTCCTAATGGGAGCATAAATAATCCTCTGAACACTAAAACTGCCTTCAGAAAAAAGATTCTAAATGATCTAGGGCTGACTTTATGAAGCAAGATGACTCCATCACTCCCAGGAGCAGTTTCTTGAGAAGGAACAGGTTTTCTGCATTCAGGACCTAAATATGTGGCATTATTTAAAATTCAGAGGGAGAGAGAGAGAGAGAGAGAGAGAGAGTTCATTTGAGGGATGGATAGCTATTAATCTTCACTCTTTATGGCCTTTAAAAAAATATAGGTTTGACAATGGGATAATCAGAATTATTGCCAGGGGTTTCTAAATCATCCTCACCCTTATCATCCTGTGTTTTCTCAAAACTGGGTGGCTTCCAATTTAAAAAAGAATAATACAGATAAAAAACAGGTGCTTTGCAGAGTAATGGAGCAGCAGTTCAATAATATGTGGGGGAGTACATTATTCCCACTCTTGCTTTGTGGGGTGGTCAAGGTGCAACCCCTAAGGCCCCCAAGAGTTAAAACAATCCACCCAAAAAGTTTTTTTTTTTTCAAAAATTGGTTGTCCCTAAATACCCTCTGAAGGATATAAGAGAGCAATTTTTTTTCACCCCCAACATATAAAATAAATGGTTTAAAGAACAATCAACAAACTGTATTGTTTTATTGGTATATATTGATCTATTGATTATATCTACCCTATAAAGCTCATAGGATAGATACAAATCCATAAATGAATAAAAGTTATGTTTTGTTAGAGATCTATACAGATTTTAACTGGATTATAATTTTAAATTGGAATTATAAAGCAGTGTAATTGCCTCATTTTATCAAAAGCCTAATGAGAATTACTTCTGAACACAGGCATGTCAAAACAACAAAACAGCTCATATTGCTCATTGTTATTTTTTTTTCTGCAACAAACAAATGCAGTGGCCCCATCCTCATGCATAGTCATGTCAAAGTTCTCTTACAAACAGGGGAAATGAAAATTTACAGTCCTACTTTTAAAAAAGGGGTGGCATTTTTTGTGACAGAGCGATACAAATATGGCACAATTAGGTTACACATAAAGTGGTTATTACAGGCTTGATAATAGGGACCCAGGACTGAAAGGTCATTGCATTTGACAAGAAGCAGAGGATGCAAACTGTTATGTCCTAATTTTCATCTGGTGTCTATGCACCTTTTAAAATGCTTCTTAATTGCCTTAGCACTGCAGTTTATTCTGTGGTCAGATGAAAAGTATTTAATGCATCATCCAACAAGAACGATTTCATTTCATTTTCTGAGAAAAAAGTACTGTGGCTAGTAGCTACTGTATCTTCATAACAGGATAAACAAAGTTATCAATTCACAAAAGACATTTCCTTTTCCTCTTTTGACAAAGAATTGTTCGTTCCAATTAACTATCAGTTCTTTGCTCTTAACAAAATTGAGTTAACCATTAAATAAGTGTATTTCATGTAACATCTCTAATAGAAGCAGGAAAACATACTGTTCTAGACAGCTTGTAAATAAACTGAGTCCCCGTCCTCATGGGCCAAATAAAACATCCTCCCTTTGTCCTCTTGTTGGGGGAGTCCAGACTATGTATAACCCAAACCCTGGTTCTGGTTAGAACAGTCTGGACGACAACCAGCCCATTTGGTACCAAACCCAGAATATGCCTCATTGATAATGAATGTTAAAAAACTCACTTTTTGTTCCAGATTTTTCCAAATTAAAAAAAAAAAAACTCTACAGATCCATTAACATCCCACAAGTCGCTCTGAGGCTGACATTGTCATCAGATAAAAGCAAACAGCAGTTATTTCAGGAAAATAGAAGGTGTGAATTCCTTCAGAGACACATATTTTATTATAACAAATAGTCTAACTTTGTCTTATTTAACCTTTTATCAAAATACATATGTTATTAAACACAATACATGAGTTAACCTGCACTAGGAATTCTGTACTATCATCCACAGATAAAGTAATCATCAATATTTGTGCTTTTTGAAATTCTGACTCTTTCAGCCCCCTAACTTGGTGTTGGTTTTAACCTTTAAAGCCCTACATGGCTTGGGTCCCTCCTATCTTAGGGACCGCCTCTCCCCATATCAGCCCCCTCGCACACTCCGGACCTCTGGGAGGAACCTGTTACAGCCCATGAAGACCAGGCTGTCACAGACCTCTCGGAGGGCCTTTTCAGCTATCGCTCCCAGGCTGTGGAATGGCCTGTCGGATGAGATGCTTCTTATCATGACCCTGGACAGCTTTAAGAAAGATGCACCTCTTCTGGCAGGCCTTTCCGGATAGTGGTTAATCATCCTGGTCTTCAATGATACTCACTTAGCTTTCCTGGCCATATATCGTGCACTATTTTCAGGCTGCCCAAGAATGATGTTTTTAATACTTTGTATTGTTTTATTGAGATTGTTTTAAATTCTGTGGTAGTTTAATTTCATTTTAAGGGGTGGGAGGTAAGGATTGGGCTGTTATTTTTAACTGTATTTGTCTTTTAAACTTGTTGTACCCCGCCCTGATTGCTCATTCAGAGGGGCAGGTTATAAATAAATATTTATTATTATTATAACTAAATGCTCCCACCCAAATGTATATATAATAACCTGACAACTCAGGCAACATTCCAGATGAGATGAAGTCCTCAAAAGCTCATGTCAAATAAACCATGTAATTTTTCCAGCAGCAGACTAACATAGTTGCTACCCCCCTTTCCCTTTGAAAGTTATTCATTTGTATAAGAAATATATTTCATATATTTCAAAGCAAGCCACACTCCAATGAATTTTAAAAACTCACTTTTTGTTCCAGATGATCTTTTCAGAAGATCCTTCCAGAAGAATAGTAACCAATAGGTTTCTGTTCCTAGTACAGCACTAACCATTGTTCCAGATTAGTTCTCTCAGAGCACCAGTTACTAGAAAAAAAATGTTACCATTACTAAAAATATAGTAATAGAAAAAATGCAACTATTGATGTGTTGTATTTGCATAATTAGGATGCAAATTAGTAATGTGCATAATATTAATAATTTGCATACTATGCAAATTATAGTCCCAGATTTGAGAAGCTAAAATATGGCAATGCTACTTGTTCTCTTTTCCTTCACTACACTTCTACCCTGCTCCACTCCCACATTCCCTTTCCTTTCTTCCCCTCACATTTCCACCACACTTCTCTCCTTGAGCTCCCATCCTCACTTAATACCTTCCCTTTGCTCCTTGCATCCACCACCACACCTCCCATTCCTCTTCCTTCCTTTCCCAGCTTGCCTCATCTTGCCCGAATGCTACACTTCCCACATTTGCATACAAAAGATATTTTTCCTCAGTTTTAAAAAGATAGTCATGTTAGCCTGTTTGATCACAGGAAGGAAAGGAGATGAAGAGATCTAGCAGCACCTTTTACAGTAACATATATTTCAGCATAAACTTTTGTGGACTCCAGCCACTTATCATTATCCTGAAATATATCACTTTGTCTCAGCAGTAATAGTAGCTTTCCCCTTTGTTTCTTCTCCTTTTTCTACACAGAAAACTGGCTTTCATAACACAACCATCAGTTGACTTTTAAGAGGTCGTCTTCTTGTCCTTGTCTTCCCATAGAATACAATGGAAGTTTCCCTTGTTGCTCTTACAACTTCTGGAAACACACTTCAGTCTTGACATGCAGCTTCCATCCCCCTCCCAGCACTCAATCACCTGGAAAATGGAAAGGCTTAAAAAGAAAGGCTTGGAGTTTAGTGTCCTTGCATCTGTTCCAGAATTCTTAAGAGCTACAAGAATTTGTTCAATACGTGAAGAATTATGATGCTCTTGGAGATGTTTTTGCTAGCTCACTGTTGGATCTTGACTCAAAGACTGCTCGAGCCTCTCACTATTTATTTATTTATGGAATTGTTATCCCACCTTCCTACTGGCCACCTTCCTACTGGGATGGGATCCAAGGCAGCCACAAATAAGTTAATGATCAATGTTTGTACTTTGAAGTTTGGGGCTTCACTGGTTCAGTGGCCCTTGGAGTCTCAGAACTGGGAGGCTTTGGTCCTCTGGCTCTGTGACTTTCTCCTTTTGGTTTACTGGTTCTTCAGCCTGTATAACCATATCTCAGTTACTCTAGACATCAGGTTTATGACATTAACATTACATTCAAATTTCAGAACTGGTGTAGTCTACCTTTGCATTCTGCTCAGATTTTTTTTTTAAAATAATAACTTTTCCGGCTGAAACATTTGAAACATTTTAATAATAATAAGGTTTATTTATAGCCCGCTCCTCTGACACCAATTGGAGCGGGTTACAATAATTAAAAAAACACATCAAGATAAAACAATTCCAATAACCCAAACCCCCACCTCCCACCCCTTAAAACTGAATTAAACCAGTATCCAATTAAAATCCTTAACAGTTACATACATACAACATAAAACATAAAAAAGCAGCTAGTCATACTATGGACCCTGTAGATGTAAACTTCGTAGAGAAAGTGCTGTGAGCTGGGGGAAGAACATGTCCCAATTGCCGTAAACCAGTGCCAGGGCCAGGAGTTAAGATGTTTCTGGGAAGGCCTGCCGGAAGAGATGCGTCTTTAAAGCTTTTTTAAAGCTCTCAAGGGATGTAATAAGACACATCTCATCTGGCAGGTCATTCCATAGCCTGGGAGCAGCAGCAGAGAAGGTCCCCCGGGAGGTCCATGACAGCCTCGTTTTCACAGGCTGTAATAGATTTCTCCCAGAGGACCAGAGTATGCCGGGGGGATTGTACGGGGAGAGATGGTCCCTAAGATAAGATTTTACATTTAAAACTCCAATTTTATTTTTTTTTAATCATCATTTTTTGTACATCCTGCCTTGAACTATTCCCAGCATAATACTTTACAGTAATTAAAAACAAAACCACAGACATTTTATATGATGGCATTGTAAGAGAATAAAGCCAGTCTACAAAACAGTGTGTGCTGGAATCCATGCAGTTTGCATTGGCAAAGTGGCTTCCTGGCCACAGCTTTTGTTGCCGCTATAAGCTATTTGAGGACACGGGGTTCTTGAGTGAATGCCATATTGACTTCTGAAAATGAGAGACAGAAAATGATTAAGGGAAGGCATTAAATTGGGCCAATGCTGTGTGACTGAGAAATTTTTCAAGGGCACATCCACTCAACCAATGTATATTGGGGGGATTTACAGCTCCACTTGTCAAGGTTTCCTCACAAACCATACTGATTATTGTACTTTGGTGAGATGAGAATTGCCTGTAACCAATTTACCTCAAAAATTGCAGTTCCTGGGCTTCTCTAGGAAAAGGGAATGATTGTAAAACCAGTTTATGTTTGAAATGGAGATATGTCCCAAATGTTTCTCAAAGTTTTTGTCAAGAAAAAAAAAAAAACATTTTTGTATTACTGACAGACAGAAATTTGACATCTGAAGTCATCATTGGGTTGAGTTGTAGAGAAAGACACAATGTTAAACATTTTAAAATCATGGTTTTCTCCAAACCATGTAAAAATCTTGTTCTTTACAAGGTCCAAGAGAAGCACAGGTCAGGTACGGGATGAGTACTTCTCAGGAATGGAGCTGTGTGATAGAATCTGTCCTTGTGAGCTTACATCCCACACCTAGGTAGGAATAAAAGCTGATCCACTAATCTCCTGAGAGAGAGTCCCTTGCCCAAGGCAGGTAACTAGGTGGGAGTGGAGGACATTTGTGGGAGTAGATGATGTGTGAAGTCACTTCCAGACACTATTTTGGGGCATTTGGGCTCTCTCTCTCTCTCTCTCTCTCTCTCTCTGTGTTACTGCAGTCTGGAGGGCTTTGCGGAGCATGGAGAAGTCACTGTTGTAGGTCTGGTACAATTTTGGGGCACAAACGTGCCTGAAAATTAGTCTGAAACAATATACAAATTTGAAAGTGTCCAGGGCTTCTGCAGGGCTTCAGGGACCACACTTAAAGGTCCCACACTTTGCCCACTCCTGTTGTAGAAGAGGAAGAAACATGGTTAACCAATCACTACCTTAAATGTTAGTTTTTTTTAAAAAAGATGCCTTCCCCAGAATAGGACATTTGGTGATTCCTTTATCAATAACTTGTTCTTGTTCTTGTTTTGTGAGCAGCACAACACTATTATAGCAGACATTTCAAAGTTGTTTTAATCACCAGACAATTCTGTAATGTGTGGAGAGCAGACAGACAGCCTTGAACCCCCCCCCCCCCATTCATCACCAAGCCAAGATTCCAAGATTAGAGAATAACCCCCTCCTTTTAATCCTTTTCTTTTTCTCTCTCATTTTTCCCACTTAAAAAAAGAAAAGCTAATGATAAAGAAACCTGTGGTGGTTACTCTGGTAATGTCCCCCATTCCCCTGTCTTAAAAATATCAGAGTAAAAATTGCATATTATGGGCAATACATTACTTTCAGTAGCTACAATATTGCATATCAATGTGACAAGGCAGCAACAGTGTTAATTTATGAAGTAACATAATGACCTACAATGTAAATACCTTTAGAGTAATACTGTACCAGTATTTATTCATTGCTTCTAAAATGTTCTGGGGGAGTCATTTTTTGAAGAAGGTTGACATTATTTTTTATTTTTTGTGTAATTCTTTGTAAAAAACAAAAACAAAATAATGGATAAATAAAATAACAAGGATTCCAAATGAAGCCTCTCAGCAAAATTCAGCCTGGAAAACAGTGTTTTGATAGGGCGAACATTAGGAAAAGGTTTTGCAGCTACTCAGTAAATCAGAGAATTATCCCATAAGCCTTCTGAATCAAGCTAATTGCTTGATGTAAAACCATTCTAGGATGGAATCACCACATAAATTTTAAGATGATGCCATCAAAACAAAACATGGAGGTGCTTGGGGATCCAAACTCCTTGTTTAATTTGTTGTATGCCTGAATGGATAATAGAGTTGTTATAGTTTTGCTAGCAAAAGTATGGAACACAAACAGCACATGCACAGTTTCCAAAGACATACCCATGGTAGTCTATTACGGCAAAACAACAATAAATATTGTGCCAGCATAAGGTCTAACACATTTCATTTGGCATTGGCATAAACATTCATGGAATATTGCCCATTCCATCAGATGCCTGGAGTGTTGCTTCAGGTGGACTTTTTACAATGCATAAGCCAGCTTTGGAGATGTAATTAGTTGGCTATGATAGAATGCAAATACAGAAAGTATGAACACTCACCATAACCTTAAGAGTTGCCATTAAGAAGGAGTAGGTGGGTGATAGCACAATCTTGCATTAGTGAACTGAAAGAATGATAGAGTTGAGCTTCTTGCTAAATTTTTGTTTGTTGTTTTCTGCTCAAATCCCTTTGCAACAGATCTATTTTTCCCAACTAGGTTCCCCTTGGCATGAGAGATGGGAGGCTGAAATATTCTCCTACTGTTTTTGAATATGCTGCTTCTGATGTCAGATTTGTGGGTGGGTGTGGGTGTATGGAGACTAGACTGTTTACCTATGAAGACTAGAGTAAGGAAAATGACAGTGCATATCACATTGGAAGATGAGCAGGTATGTTGTGGTATGGACAGCATTATTAGTAGTTTTACCAGAACAGATGTGGGGACTTAGATGGCACCTGGGTTTGCCATAGGATCTGGTTCCTCCATTTCTGTTCCAACATCTGTGAGTGGTAGTAAGTAAAGCTGGACAGCTGTATGCAAGCAAGTACAGGCTTCTGTACCAGTTCAGGATGTTACAGGCTATGCTTGTATGTTTGATGAGCAGGTGGCCTCATCTAACTGAAACAAATAAAGGGTTGAGTAAAAGAGAAGTCAAAAATGAATTAGCCCAAGCTGGGCAGGAAATGGAGACCTATGAAAATTTATTCTCCAGTGGAATCACAATAACATGTTTTCTTCTTATCCCTACCAACAGTAATTCAGATTTTTCTTCAACTTGTTCCTTGTCACAGAAATCTTCCTCTTTAAATGGATTTTTAAAAAATCTTCCTAATTCCCAATCCCCACTAAGAAGCTTTTTTGAAGTGCCATTCAGTTTTGAAGTGTTTTCCTTCTTATTACACAGAACAACTTCAGAGCAAACTCTCCTCTCAGCTGAAAAAATAATAAAATAATGCTGGGGGCAGAGCAAATACCACTGGCAATGGAACCACTAAGAAGAAAATCTAAGCACAGAGAAAGGATCATTTTCCTCTTCAATAATTTTGTAAGCAGAATTTCTCACTGAACCAAGTCTCCCACTGTTGTAGAGAGAAGGCTTCAGATATGGAACATTCTTCACATAGTTGCCATCCATGTTCATAGTACTTTATAGAATGGTAGTAAAATCACAGTTTCCTGCCCTGGGGATTTTACAGTATAATTTGATATCTAGAATACCAAGAGAACTGGAATAAAATGGAGGTGAAAACAAAATAGAGGGGAAATGGTCTGTTCCCAGACCAAGGTGAAGGTCCTTCTCACTAAGGAGATATCTAGCCTACTTGCCTCTATTGAGAATGTGGATGCAGAGCAGAGTGGAGGGGAGTCCTGGTACTACAACAATTAGGAGGGAAGGAGGAAGCAAACTAAATAAATACAGAGACTCTCAGAAGAGTATTTGCAAGTTCCAGCAACAGATGAATTAACCCTTGTAAACTGTAGCAAGCAGTTGCTTTAACAGTTGAGCTGGAGATCTGCACACAGTTCTTTTTTCTTGTCTGGAGCTAAGCCCTCCCAAAACACAGAAGAATTTGCATTCTCATCTCCCATCTAGAGATCACCCATGAAAACAGGAAATCTGGGCCAGGTCATGAGATCTGGCAACCCTAAACATCAGTTATTAGGCCATAATGGAAAAGTACCAAGCAAGCGCCAAGTAAAAATGATTCATATTTATCCTTACATTTCAGATTTCTACTGATATTAGTAAAGACTACCCATTGATCTGCTTTACCTTGAACTTCCTAATACTTTATTAACTCTGCAATTTCTATTTTTTTCTTTGATACAGAATACTTTTACTTTAGCATGACTCTACCTTTTCTTTAGCATGACTCTTACTGTCAACCTCTCACCTTTCCCCTAGGAATACAACTCTATACTGGCCTACTCCCTGTACCAACCTCACCATTCTCACCTTTAAAAAATAATCCCAAAACTTAAGTAGCTATGTTAGTCCATGAACACAGACAAAATTCACAGCCCGCTTTATAGGGACCAACCAAAATGCAATTTCCCAAAAGTCTTCAGGCTGAGTGATACAAAAAATAGGGGACAGAGGAGAAACAGAAGGTCTTTAAAATAGGCTTGTTGTTGTCATCAAAGAGATCTCCTTTTTAAAGAGGGAGCTAGCAGAGTAAATAGCAGGCTGTGTTTCAGGTTGCATCCACCCCACCTGCAAAAATGCAAAGAAAGCAGTTGCTGTCTACGTTTGCAGACAAAAGGATAACGGGAATTCAAAGATCCATACATTGTCATAAGTTCCTGAAATGGCATAGAGCAGAAGCACACAGTAGCATGAAAATTTTTATTTTAACATAATAATAATAATAATAATAATAATAATGTTTTATTTATACCCCGCTCTTCAGCCAAGACTAATTTTTATATATATGCTTTTAACTGTTTAACTGTACACCGCCCTGATCTTCGGAAAGGCGGTATAAAAATAAAATTTATTATTATTATTATTATCAGAGCGGCTTACAATTTGTTAAACAAACAGCTTCATTTACAATTGTAAGCTATTTGCCCCCAACAATCTGGGTACTCATTTTAGCGACCTCGGAAGGATGCAAGCCTGAGTCAAGCTTCAGCCCTTTGCTGGTCTTGAACTCGCCACCTTCTGGTTTTGAGTAAGTGGCTGCAGTACAGGCATTTAACCACTGCGCCACTAGGGCTGGCGATTAAATTTTTGTGCATTATATCAAAGTCAACAGTTACAAATAATTAACAGTAAGTTTGAGGCTCTTCAGTGTTGATATACTACTGTACATGGATTAAATTTTTGATCCAACAATAAATGAAATATGGGCAGCCTGTTCAACGAATGTTCAAGCCTGTCTCCAGCACCAGACAGAGACAGTATCTACATTCAGACTGATTAAAAAAGACCAGAAAGTCCCAGATTTTGTTCCTGTTCTTGCCAATTTTAATTTGGAGATCTATGCACATTTTATTTATCCCAAAATATTTTGTTAGCTTCCAGTATGGTCAGAGACTTTTAGATCAGTTTATTTTAACCAAGTATAAAATAAGAACAAACAGGAACAGTTTCTGGGGAGCAAGAATAGGAAAATACAGCTGGCCAGTTTGTGGACAGAATTTTGGATTAAATAGGCCTTTCATCTGAACCTTGGGATTTTTTACAGTATGCAATTACAGCACCATGATTCTACTTTTACTACAAACCCCAGGATTCCATAGATTGTCGTCATTGTTCCTACAATGGAATCATAATGCTATAATTGGGTAGTATGAAAGGGCCCCAGTGTGGCTCTTCTCATACTCTCATGTTCAGACTGCTGTTGTTTTTGGCAGTAGTTTCAGGCATCAGTGCAATGAAGCATGTATACTTATAACACTTTTAAAGAATAGTTGCAATTGAAATTGTTCAAAGCAGGGTACAAAAATTATTAAAGCAAGGAGCCAAAGAGGTTTTGAAGTCAATGGATACTCATCATCTTATAGCACCTGCATTTTATGCGTTATCCTGGAACTGTCAAAAGAACTCTATTTTATTTGCAGATACTAAAATACTGAGATGATACAATTACACTGAATGCAGAATGTGTAATGCTGACATTGCACTGGGCAGCCTTGTCTGCTTAAGTATGGCTCCTACACAGCCAATTTAGGTGCATTTTCTGTCCTTTTGCAAATCTAGCCAAGTATCACTATTAGACAAAGTGCATCTGCATTGCAGAAATAGTTCATTTTGACACCATTTTAATTGCTATGATGCAATTGCTGTGGAATTCTGGGATTTGTAGTTTTGTAAGATATTTAGCTGAGAGCTCTGGTGACATAACATACTAAAAATCCCAGAATTCCATAGGATGTAGCCATGACTGTTAAAGTGATATCACATTGCATTTCTACAGTGCAAAGGCAGCTTAAATGAATGCATGTCTTCAGGGCTAGATGAACTACATCCAAAGGTATTAAAAGAACTGTAATCTCAGAATCACTGGCAATAATATTTGAGAACACTTGGAGAACAGGAAAGGGGCAAATGTTGTCCCCATCTTCAAAAGGGAGGCCGGGGGAGATGATCCAAGCAATTACCACCCAGTCATCCTGACATCAGTACCAAGAAACATTCTTGAGAAGATCATTGGGCATGGCAGAGGGCTGGATTTGATGGCCCTTATGATCTGCTCCAACTCTATGATTCTATGATTAAACAGACATTAAGCTCATAAAAAGTAATACCATGATCACTAAAAGTCAACATGGGTCATGCCAAATTAATCTTATCTCTTTGTTAATAGAGTTACAAGCTTGGTCAATGTAGGAAATGCTGTAAATGTTGTGTATCTTGATTTCAGCAACACCATTGGCAAGGTCCTCTGTGATATTCTTGCAAAGAAGCTATTGCAATGTGGGGTAGACAATGCTACGGTTAGGCAGAGTTGTAATTTTTCATTCATCAGAATGGTGCTCACTAATGGCTTCTCTTCATCCTGGAGAGATGTGACTAGTGGGCCACCACAGAATATTCTCCTGAGCCAAATGCTATTCAAAATCTTTATCAATTTGAGAGGACATGCTTATTAAATTTATAGATGATACTAAATTAAGAGGGGAATATCTCAGAGAACAGGATCAGAATTCAAAATGACCTTAACAGATTAAGGAGTCAAAACTACCGTAACAAAATGTATTTCAACAGGGAGAAATGTAAGGTGCAACATTAGGCAGAAAAAATGAACATAGGATGGGTGACACCTGGCTTGAGAACAGTACATGCAAAAGGCATCTAGGAGTATTAGTAGACCACAAGTTGAACATGAGTCAAAACAGTGCGATGTAGCAGCTTTAGAAGCCAGTGCGATTCTAGACTGCATCAATCGAAGCATAGTATCTATATCAAGGGAAGTTGCAGTATCACTCTATTCTGGTTTGGTGGGACCTCAACTGGAATATTGTGTCCAGTTCTAGGTACCACAATTCAAGAAGGATGTTGACAATCTGGAGTGTGTCCAGATAAGGATGACCAAAATGGTGAAGGGTCTGGAAATCATACCCTATGAAGACTGGCTTAGGGAGCTGGGTATTGTTATGCCCAGGTTTTGTAGGGCAGTTCTTTGTTTCCTGAGAGTGTGTAAATGTAAATTCCCACCTTCAAAAGACCTACCCCAAAGCCATGCTGAAACAGACACTTGAGACACCAAATTTGGTTTAACTCACCATGCATGTAACATTTATTTGGAAATCAAGACATACAGAAACACAAGCACCAAGAGAGCTCTCACACACACACATACACACACATACTCACAAAAAGGCACTTTGCTGAAGTCGGGGATCAGTCGCCTTCACAAGGTGCATGGGTGTTCTGTTTGCCTAGGAACAGAAGCACACCTTTGCTAGGAAAGCCTCTTCTTTTTAAACCTTTTGCAAAGTTTTTCACTTTTGCAATGTCCAACGCCCTTTGGCTCTTCTCCACAAACCTTTGCTTAAGCCAAAGCTTCATACTTGATGTTTTTCAGGTGTTCCGTCTCTTATCAGTTCATGTCCAAGTGTTCTGTTCTTTATTGCTGTTCTCGCAGTTTTTGAACGTCTTCTTACAGATACAGGTTCTTCTTACAAATAACACAGGCAGCTGCACCCTCTTTTTCACGGATACGCCATTGCCACATCACGCTTTCAGGAATCTTCGCTTTGCTTGCCAGGTTCCTTCCAATGTCATGCAATGCGATTCTCCATTTTGTTTCTCCTCGATCTTACAGTGCCACCTAAAAATCCATTCACTCCTCACATTCACTCCTCACAGTATGTTTAGTCTGGAGAAGAGAAGGTTAAAGGGTGACATAATAGCCATGTTTAATCATTTGAAGGGTTGTCATAGTGAGGATGGAACAAGCTTGTTTTCTGCTGCTCCAGAGACTAGGACATGGAGGAATGGATTAAACATTAGGAAGAACATCCTAACAATAAGAATTGTTCTTCTTCAGTCCCCTTCTTTGGAAGTTTTTAAACAGAGACTGGATGGCCATGTGTAGGGAGTGCTTTGTGGTCTCTTCCAGCTCTATGATTCTCTGATTATCTGAATATGGCATTTATTACTTGCACACTTTACTAGATTGTTAGAAGAATTAGTGTGCCTTCCGGTTGATCAAGATGAACTAGGACCAGCTGGGTCAACACTGAAGCTCAAGATGAACTAGGACCAGCTGAGTCAACATCAAAACCTCTTCCAGTACAGAGTTTACCCAGGATTATTCTTCCTCTTGCCTAGCTTTATGCCAACATTGTGTTTGTGGCTAGAGTTCAACAAACAACAACAATAACAAGAAGCCCTCAGATTTTAGCCAAAGAGCATTTACGCCAGCAGACTGCTCTTTCAACTGACGTTTAAGGTTATGCTAGCTGGTGAGAGTGCTACCAACTGAAAGGTATTTCTACAAACAGAAGAGTCTTGTGTCTAATATAAACCCTAGGATCTTTGGGCTAGTGTTGTACTGTCAGAGATAATTTGTATAGAGGAATTTATGTATTATTAATTTCATTTATATCTTCCCAAATTGAAATGGAAAGCGTCTTATGCAAGTGAACTAAACATTGAACTATTTATAATATTAAAATGTTTTAAAAACTATTATATTTGAGTTAAAAGTAATTTAAAAGTACATGAATAAAGGACAGAACCATTAAAAACCTCTTCGTCAGTAATTAGTCCGTTGCCAAAAGCTGGAACTAGGTTCTTGTACTGGTACTGGTACTAGGCCCCAGCATGAGGTACATAAATTAAGTAACATTCACATATATCCAAACCTCTTGCAGCCAGTGATGCAACCATAATACTGCTCCAAAGATGGACAAAGGAAAGAACATTCCAAAGTAATTTCCAACATTCTTAGCCTGGTCACTGACTTTCTTGGCCATTTCAGATTGCACCCCTTTGTCAGAAATCTCCTACTGGAACACGTGTTCAGTTTTAATCCCACTGCCCTCCCTCACACATTTTGCCCACCCTGATAATCATCCTAGGCATTTCAAGATAGATGATTTTTCCAGTGCAGTATGTTTCAAAAGCAATTCCAGCATCTACTAGTGATGCTGCATTTTCCAGTAAATGTACCTAGACTGATGTGCTTACTTCAATTGACAGAGAATAGTTTCATTCCAAGTGTAGGTCATTAGCACTTCACATTTATTCTATTAAAGCTAATTGCTAAGGTAGAAGTATTATGTTACCCTTCAGTTGACATTTTAATATATTGAGGGATTCAGCATAATCACGTATCAGTTATTGAGATGACGTGAGGTACATAAATAAATTTAAATGTACCACAATGCTGCCAATATTGTAGGCCCCAATTCAAGGGATGCTGTGGGGGGTTAGGAGTCAGGTTTCAAAATAAATCTGCTTTGAACAATTAACCAGATGATCTGTGTGATTACTACAGCAAGGCTTTCTCATTCACTAACTCGCTCCATGTATATGTTGGCTTTTTAACTAGCTTGCTAAGGACTGGATGAAAACAAATAATTTCATGATTAGAGCATGGAGCTCAGGTGCAGAAACCCCACTCCAAGATGGCATACATCCCCTGCACCTCAGAAGAGCAATGTGTTTTAAGGTTGAATCTTGGAGGTCTTTCATTGATAGGGTTGCTATAAATTGAAGCTAACCTAATAGTAAAGAACAACATCTGGACAATCTGGAAGGCATAATCCCAAAAAGTATTTTTCTAATTTCTAATAAAATTTATTTCTAATAAAATATCAACTTTTTGCCTGAGATGGATATTATTTCTCACTGGTATGGTAGTTTTTGACCTTCCAGTGTTTTTCACTGTCTGTCACACTTGCCTTTCTTGATTACAAGAGACTGACTGCACATTTACTACTTATGTGGCAAAGAAGGGATGAAAGAGCAAGATAAGGGTGAGGTTCTGGATAAGCAAAAATTAATCTTAATGTCTCAGCAGATCTATATCACACATGCCCTGACAGTTACTATAGAAACTGAAATCACAATAATATCTCCCCCATATGATGCTAGAGGTTAAGGACATTGTTCTGGAGGCATCTTCCTATCAGAATTGCATTGAAACATAAACTTAGAATCATAGAATCATAGAATCATATCAAACTTGATCTCCTGAAGAGGGAATGAAAGGTTTGAAGATAGGTGTAGTGTTTGAATGTTGGACTACAACTTTGGAGACCAGGGTTCAATTCTCAGCTGAATCATAGATCCTACTGGGTGACCTTGGGCAAGTCAAACTCTCTCAGCCTCAGAGGAAAGCAATGGCAAACTGCCTCTCAAAAAATCTTGCCAAGAAAATCCCATGATAGGTTTGCCTAAGGTTCACCAAAAGTTTTTTAAAAATGACTTGAAGTTAACACAACAACAACAACAGCCATATTGGAGTTAGTTTTCTTGTAGAATGGTATGCATTGTAATAAAAAATAGTTTGATAGAATAAGATGTACACATATGCTTATATAAATGATATTGCACGGTAATATTGGGGTATTATAGCCAAAGAGACATGTAAGCACTACAGAGACAATTTAATGTAACCAAGCAAACATCAAGAAAGAAAAAACAAAGGTGACATGACTGACTTAGCAAAAGTTCAGGAGGGTAATACTGGAACACAAAATGGCTTCTGCTTCCACAGCTTCCGTGTCATATTTCCACTGTAAACGTTCTGGATTATTTACTTTCAAGTGTGTATATTCTCAAAACCTGTTTTTATCCTGTCTAAAACTAGTGGTGGCTTATTCAAAACAGGTTCAGCACCTTTGATAGGTCCCTTTAAAATTTAGACTAAAGCCCAGATTTAAATCAAATACACCCTTGACATGAGAGCCATGAACTGCCACTATTTAAAATTTTGTTCAGAGCATTTATATAGATTCAGCTGTTGAGGTAAAGTAATTTCTGATATATTGCAATTGTACTAACAGGCATCAGCTTCCATTAACAGTCTAGGAATGCAAAGAGTATGAAATTGGTACCCATTCATGCAAACTGATGCCTGGAAGTACCATTTATCAGTGTAGCTGCAATGTAATGGTCATTGCTGCTTCTGCATCATTATGTAGCTGTATATATACTGCACTCCATGGCAGACATTTCATAGCATCTGAAATGGGCTCAATAAAAGACACTTCATGTGTAGATGACAACATCTATTGTTGACGGCACTGCTGCTGTTGTCATCTATATCCTAAAGTAAAACGTTTCTAAATAACAAACACTTGAATTAGTTTAACATACAGTAGTTGTGATATTCAGTTCATAAATAAGCCAAACTGGCACAGTTGGTAAGGGTTGCATGGTTAGGTGCAAATTCAGCAGAAATTCACCAACATAAAGGCTCAATAAGAAGATATTGCTCCTTTGGAATTACTGAAATCATATGACAGACTTGGCAGATATACTGGGCTACAGCTCCCATGTTAATTGAGAAAGTTAAGGGTTTTAGCTCAACGTACTTAGAGAATGCTGGATCGAGGAAGACTGTTTTAGATCATGGTCCAAAAATCAGTACTGGAAAACTTCAAGTTCTTGCTCTGATTGTCCTTTCTAATCTAAAGTTTACTGAATATTTGGTCAGTGGGAAAACAAGAGCCCTGCTATCAGGAGGCCAGACAGATAATGTATGTTGTTTTTAACATTTCTGAGTAAGCTGCAAGAGGTCATTGACTTGTTTGTGCCTGGTAGTTCCTGAAGCTGAGCCTGATGGTAGTTTCTGACACTTCTACATGGGAAACTGCTCTGTTACTTAAAATAAAAATAAAATTCCACCATTGATGGTTAAAATAGATGCATAACAATTCAAGGATACTTTTATCTCACAATTGTTCTGTCCATTTCCAGGATATTGTGTCTGTGCACACACACGTGTGCCCTGTGACCCACTTGCAAACATCCCATGTTTTCCTTTCTTTTTTGTTTCCAAAAAATATTCCACTGTAAAGACAGAATACATGTCCAACGTCTTTTGAACCATCATGCTCTGTCTGGAAGCAACCAGGAAATATAGCAGTGCTTTCCTAACTTTGTTATTGTTGTTGTGTGCCTTCAAGTAATTTCTGACTTCTGGCAACCCTATGGTGAACCTATCATAGTGTTTCTTGGCAAGTTTCTTCAGAGGGAGGTTGCCATTGCCATCTTCTGAGGCTGATAGGTGTGACTTGCCCAAGATCACTCAGTGGATTTCAGGGGTGAACCGGGATTTGAACCCTGGTCTCCCAATGCTCAAACTACTACACCATGCTGGCCTAACTTCCCTTCAGCAAAAATTTTACTACAGCTTTAACCAGTCATATCCCAGATGCTTCAAGATGTTTGCTAATAAGAAAATAGCCCCTGCCCAACACAGTGCCCTGAGGCTGCACACAGATTAGCTGTGTTTTTAATGCTACCTGTAATTGCACTTGACAAAAACATAATCCTATTAAGCCAGAAACTAAGCACATGCTGTGTGTAATTCAGCATCAGGAAGACACCTGGGACTGACCGAACCAGGTTTCCCCAACTTGTTTCCCTCCAGTGGTTATGCTGGAAGGAAATAATGAGGGTTGTTTTCAAATACATCTGGAGGGCAACAGGTGTGACTGCTCCTTGTAAGCTGCAACCCATATCCTGCCAGGAGATATACAGGCATGACTCAGTTAGCAAAATTTCTGAGGGTGGATTTTCTTTTAACTAAGGATCTTTATGTCCACCCAGCCCTGCTTTTTTCCATGCCATTAGGTGGAAAGGATTAAAAAAAAAACAAACCAGCATTGCCATTAGTGAAGGATGGCTGGAAATATAGAGACTTTTGGTGTGGGGTTGCAGCAATGTGTCTGCAGGGAACATATTGAAAAATTCTTAGCTTTTTCTGGGAAAGCATGGGATTCTACTCTGGCCAATCCTATTGTAGCCATACATGCCTACCTACAACAGGGAAAGTAAATAGCATCTGCCTCCAGAGTCCCTTTCTAAGTATCCATGAACAGCCAAACAGAAAGGAAAGGGAAAATTAGATAAACCTGCCTCACCCCTTCATTTTTTTTTTAAAAAAACATATGAGTCTGGCTGTTGGAGCTGGCTTGCCTTTCTCTCCCTCAAGATGGTGGATGGAGGGAGGGCTCTTCTTCTTTGTAGGCAAGGCCTGTTGGAGCTGGCCCGCCTTTCTCTCCCTCAAGATGGTGGATGGAGGGAGGGCTCCTTGGAGTGTGGTAGAATCTCCTTCTTTGGAGTTTTTTAAACAGTCTGAATGGCCATCTGTCAGTTGGTGCTTTGAATGTGTAGTCCTGCATGGCAGGACTGGATGGCCCTTGTGGTCTCTTCAACTGCGTGATTCTATGGTTCTATGATATAGTAATAAATCAACATTCTCTACTAAGTTGTAGTCCTTACACAGGTTAAGAAACTATTGTTTCTTTATCAATTGTTTATCAAAAACTAAGATTCACATCAAGCATCTACCTCAATACTTTTCTATTTGTCCTATCCTCTTGCCTTTCCCAGATCCTCTTTTCCTCAGAGTAGGATCCATCTCAGTTCCTAGAATCCTGTGGAAGATAAAATAATTAAATAAAAACCATCCCATCCAACATGCAAAGGTATCCTGTAGGACCTTTGCTACCATAAAGAAGCTGGTAGCATGAGCTTTTGTAAACTTGAGACTACTTCCTCCGATGCCTATCCAGTGTTAAGCTTGAATTTGAAGCAAAGCACTACATCTGCTCCCCTCAAATTCAAGCTCAGTACTTTTCATAGACCTTAGGTTAGTAACAGTAGGCTCAGTTAATTATGACTTTTTCACAACTAATATTTATCTAAATAAATATGTTGCAAGTGTTACTTTAGAAATACTTGTAAATCACAATATGAATAAAAATTGGGTGAATTTAGAAGAAAACAAATTACTACAATTAGAAAGTAAAAATATAATTTATGGATGGCATGCATATTTATATTATACAGTTGGCTCTCCTTATACACAGATTTTTTTATCCACGGATTTGAGCATACATGGCTTGAAAATATTCCCAAAAAGTATAAATTCCAAATAGCAAATCTTGATTTTCCATTTATATATAGGAAATTATATATTTATATATAGGCACCATTTTGTTGTGCCATTATATTTAATGGGACTTGAGCACCCACAGATTTTGTTTTGTCCTGGAACCAAATCCCAGTGGATAACAAGGGCCCACTGTAGTAAAGAAAAATGCAATAGACAATTCCTCAACCGTTGCATAAGAAAACCACTCTTATGAATTTGGGAAAAGATTAGGAAAAAATTGGTGATAAAATTTCACTAGAAGCTTCTCTGCATGAAGCTGTGGATTATTTAAGATATAAAAGTTTATTAATTAAACAAAACAAAAAAATTAGGTTTAAAACAGAAGAAGAATTTGAAAAGAAGGCTTAAATATACACTGGTATTTGGAATGGCAATTAAAAGAAATATCTAAATTAGATTAAAAAGAAAATTCTCTTGCAATGGGAAGATCAGAATTAGAGGAGATATTGAATTCTGAGCACAAGGATATGTTAACTAAACTTTATATATATTTACTAAAGATTGAAATGTAAAAAGAAGTAATAAAAATAACATGATAATCTGGGCAGAAAATGTCTGGCACATTATAGACTTATCCCAATGGGAATACACCAGTGAAAAAGGTTGAAATATACTAAAAGTCAAAGCGTAAGGGAAAATTATTGTAAAATTCTATTTTGATAATATTTGTCACTGGATAGATTGGCTACAATATATGGTACAAATAACAAGTAATGGAAATTTAATAAAAGGAAAAGGGACCTTCTTCCATGTTTGGTAGACCTGTAAAAAGTTAGAAAATATTGGCTAGAGATTCATAGAATGATTTGCAATATATTAAATATTGTATTAGAGTTTAAACCAGAAATATATCTGTTAAAGATTATAGATTTAAGCATAGAAAAACAACATAGAAGAATATTGTTTTATTTAATTACTGCAGCAAAAATGGTGTTAGCTTGATGATGGAAAGAGGATGCTGTTCCCAATATGAAAGACTGGATTACAAAGATTTATTATTTGGCAGAGATGGATAAACTTACAAGACTATTGACAGAAGGAAATGTAGAAGAATTCAAAAAAAAAAAACTGGGAAAATGTAATAACCTTTTTACAACAAAAAGGAGGTCAATTAACAATAGAAGGTTTTACAGAATGAGAAAGGAGAAGAAATAATACAATAGTAATAAAATGCTGATTTAATAAAAGAAAATAGTAAACAGAGTTATTAGAAAATTGTTAAGTAAGTGGTAGCATACTTGGTACAAGAAATACAATAAAAAGGGATTACAAATGAATTGATGAGTAGTAGTATCACTTACAGGTTAGGAAAGATTTTTGTTTTTTGTTTTTTTGTTAAATGTGTCTTTGTGTATGTGGAGATTAGTGCAATCTTTGGGCCAACTTTTGAAGTAAAGGAGGAATGGAATTTAGAAAGTGAAAGAAGGTAAGAATAAGCAGCAAGAGTAAGATAGAAAGAAAGAAAGAAAGAAAGAAAGAAAGAAGTGAATGATTGAGAGTGGAAGTGGAAACAGAAGGAAAGAGGAAGAAGAGTTGAGGGAAAGAATGGGGGGTGGGGCTGAATGAATTTACAAGGGTAAAATTAGAAAGAGAAGGAAAGGGAAGTTGGAATCTGAAGATTGTTGTATCTGTTATGCCCAGATTTTGTAGGGCTGTTCTTTGTTTCCTGAGAGTGTGTAAATGTAAATTCCCTCCTTCAAAAGACTTACCCCAAAGCCATGCTGAAACTGACACTTGAGACACCAAATTTGGTTTAAATCACCATGCATGTAACATTTATTTTAGAATCCAGACATACAGAAATCCAAGCATCAAGAGAGCTCTCTCATACACACACATACATACCTATACCCATACATACTGTGGCACTTCGCTGACAAGGTGGCCAACCTTGTCACGACGCCTGGGTGAACCTGTTGCCATGGGCAGGAGCACACCTCAGTCAGGAAAAGCCTTGCCTTTTAAGCTTTTTCAGTCTCAATGTTCTGACCACCGCCTTTTGGCTTTAGTCCACACTTCATTGTTCAACTCCTTACATACTGTCCATGGCTTATGTTGTCCAAGTTGTCCAAGTTCTTGCTAAAATGTTCTGTTTCTTCTGATAAGCAGACAGCTATGTCCTCATGTCCAGACACGCCAAGATCTGCCTCACCGCTCCTGGAATTTACGCTTCTCCTGCCAGGTTACCTCTCTGGTTGCCAGGTTCCTCCTCACATCATGCAATGCGGTTCTCCATTTTGGTTCAGTCAGCAACTGCCAGAAAGTGCCACTCTTGCTCGCATTCACACGTTTTCTCACATCACATATCTAAAGGAATAAATAAGAGAGGAGGGTAATTGAAAAATGGGATATGGGAGGGGAAGGTAATTGAAAAGAGACAAAGTTATATGAAAGTTTATATGTTTTGTAGATATGGATTTTGTTGTTATTATATATTGTTTGTTTATTATTTTGTCTGTCTTTTTCTGGTTGTTGGTTTGTTATTTTTGTCATTTTTGTACAACAATAAAACTATATATATATTTGTAAATCCTTAACATTTAAATTACATGCATGCATAATCCCATCATTAGTAAAAGACATTATTGAATAAATTTATTTATTAGTTTATGCTGGAAAATCATTATGAATTTATGCAAATAAGTTGAAATATTTTGTATTTGAAAAGCTCCTCAATTAAATTATGTTTATTTTAAATGTGAAATGAAGTTCAAAGGATTATTTTATGTATTTCACTTGCTCAGAAGTAATTCTTTCCCCCAGCAAACTTGGTTGAGATGATTATTTGAATCTTGATATGTAATAATAATGCTTCATATATTTATTTTAAGGATTGCCAGTTTTTCATGTGTGCATTACAAAATCACAAAGCAAGCATAAAGGGAATTAATTTCCAAACATTCTTAAAAACAACTTTGAACACGTGCCAGCCAATCATGGTCAAAAGTTTTTTTTCCCTCTAAAACTGTGCAATAAAGAAATGTAAATGGGAAACTAACATTCCAGAAATTGTTGGGAAAATCTATATGAATAGTGTGAAAGTTGTAGTTGAGAAAAGTCTAGTTAAGGATAAACCTTTTTTTTAAAAAAAAAAATTAAAATATTTATTCCCTGTTCTTTAGCCAAAAAGCCTCCCCGAGTGGCAACATAATACATAGGATACACAAAATAGTAGGTAGCTCCCCCCTTTTGGGTTACAATATAAAAACATACACAATTTTAATTATTTTAATTATTATTTTATTCACTTATGTTCCACCTTTCTTCCAATATAAGGAGTCAATACAGTCAACAACAAATTTAAAACAGTATAATTTAACAACCATACAAAAGCATTTAAAGAGTATAAGTATAAATATAAAGTTAAAAACCAATTAAACAAATTGAAAACTTAAAACAATTCTGCATTAAAAGATTACAGTGTATCAAAAACTATATACAAACCTTATATAGAATACACCAATCTTGCACAGTGTTTGTAAGCGCACCCCTTGTTAGTTTTAAAAGCCTGACAACACAAAAATGTTTTTATTTGCTGTCAAAAAGACAGCAGGGATGGGGAGGATCCTGGCCTCTCTAGGGAGGGAGTTCCAGAGCCTGGGAGCAGTCATCAAGAAAGCCTTTGTTCCCATTAAACTAACCTGAGAGAGTGGTTGGACATAGAGAAGGGCCTTGCTGGACATTCTTAACATTCTATTGGGCTCATAAAGGAAAATATGATCCTTCAAATAACCTGGATCCAGTTTTGAGAACTGATCTTGGAGAGAAAAGTCCATACAGTTCTGAATACACAAAGTCCCCTCTGATTTCAGAAGCCAAGCAGGGCTGTGCTTGTTTAGCACTTGAATGGAAGGATCTCCATGATGATTCCTGCTTAAAAACACGGAGAGCCCCTGGCAGTCAGAGTTGGTGATATTGAATTAAAAGGATCAGTGGTCTGATTCCCCATAAGGCAGCTTCCTGTGTCCTCCTGGCATCCTCATCCTTGTTGTTTCAAGACATCTGACACCAAGTTCTGTAGTACTTTGTGATCCAGCCTCTCTAGTTAGGGAAGGCAAGTCTAAATTCTAATAGACCAAGGGAAAGAGAGACGTTGCCACTCCAATGGCAGAATATGCACTGTATCAGATTGTGACTGCTGCACAATGTCCTGGAGCTGGCATATATCACAGATTTGCATTAGAAAAGTATTTTCAAGCTTTGCCCCTACCTTTTATTGCGTATTTTTTAAATTATGGTTTGCCCCTACCTTTTATTGTGTAGTCATTTATTCCTAAAGGCACCAGAGCCTATCTGATCTTGAAAGCTAAGCAGGGTCAAATGTGGTTAGTACTTGTATAGGGGACTATCAACAAATATCTTGTATCTTGGTCCTGCAGCTGGTGAAAGATGAGAGGCCCTCCTGCCTCCTGTTCCAACTGCCATTGCTCTTGTCTTTAAGGGAAAGATAACCAGCCAGAATTTGCTGGTCTTAATCCTCTCCCACCCCACCCTTCTATCCCTTCATTCTTTAAGTGCTGTTTCTTATTTAGATTATAACCCACAGGACTGGAAACTGTCAAATTAATGGTTTGTAGGCTACCCTGGGAGTCTGGGGGGGCACTATGAATACACTAAACAAACAAACTCTAACTGTGAGTGAATACTGAACTCCATCAGTACAATGTCTGGTGTATACTTCTCTGATGTATACTGTCTGCTGCAAAATTTACCAAGCATAAAGCTTACAGGTGTCAAGGGTTCGATATCCAAACCAAGTCTTGGGGAGGCCTGGAACTATACACAGCTTGAGAACAGGACAACAACAAAGATAAATGAAAACAGGAGTCCGAGCAATTTAGACACAGCTTGGAGAGAACTCCCATTTCCCTACATTTTGGGGGAATAGAATGGCCTGGATGAACCTAAATTAAGGACAAGCAAACTGACGCAGCGTTACTGAGAGGATTGGCCCTTACACAATGCATTGTTTTGTTCTCATGCTGGCATTTGGAGGCAAGGCTTTCCCTTTCTCCCCATTCCCCACTCTCTAGTCTGAGTATTGTACACTAGTGACAATATTGGCTTCTTCTGGGGAACACAACGAAAGATGATGAAATAAAAACAGTCTGCTAAACATAGGAACAGACTTGCTGGGAAGAACAGAGCAGGCTATATGTTTTAATACCTGATGCCATCACTGGTCATTTATGCACTGATAAGATGCTTCTAGTTGTGACCAGTGCACCTCAATCAAAATGTAAAACATGTGCTCAGGTTCCTTTGCAGCAAGAACAAGCACAATAGCTGTTTCAAACTCAAACCTCCCAACATTTCACAGAAGAAAACCAGGTGCATGCAGCCAAGCAACACTTGGTCAAGATGGCAAAGGTTGTTGATGAGGAAGAGCACATAAGCTAGGCGACACTGCATCAGTTTGCTTTTGCCTGAGTCTACTGGGAAGGAGAAGATTCCATATTACACTTTCTCTCCTCCTGGATGACTTTTGCACTTAGAACTCAGTTGGGTGGAAATGAAGTAAACTGAGGACAATTGGGGGAAAGTGGGAGGAGAGCTAAACCATGATCTTTTAAAAGTAACTAAAAAAGTAGAACTACAATGGCCAACCTGGCGTAATGGTTTGAGTGCTGGGCTGTGACTCTGGAGACCAGGGTTCAAATCCCCACTTGGCCATGGAAATCCTGTGGGTGGTCAGGCAAGACATCAAGGGAAGGCAATGGCAAGCTCCCTCTAAACAAATCTTGCCAAGAGAATCCTGTGATAAGGGTAGTGCAGCAGAGTGGTTTGAATGTTGGATTGGTCTGAATCACACACGGGATGACCTTCGGCATAGTGGTGTGAATGTCGGGCTAGGATCCTGGAGACCTGGGTTTGAATTGCTGCTGGGCCATGGAAACCCAGTGGGTGATCTTGGGCAAGTCACATGCTCTCAGCCTCAGGAGAAGGCAATGACAATGGCAGACCTCTTCTGAACAAAGTGGCAAAGAAAACTCCATGATAGGGTTGCCTTAAGCTGGAAACACCACCAAGGATTAAAGGGTATGCAAGACCCTTCATAGCACCCATTTCCCCACCCATGTGTGTGTCCCCCCCCTTATTCTCCATTCCCATCAGTTATAGCTGTCCAAAACAACAGGTGCTGGGCCTTAAAAAAAAGTTGATCAGTCTTTATTGAATTGGATACAAATGGATAAAAGAATTTTATCATTTTACTATCCTCGTATTTTAACACTTTATAATGTTTTACTTCTATGTTTTATTTGAGAAAAAAAGAATTCCCATGGATTTATTCCCTTTCCTAAACAAGGGTGGGACAGAACTAGTTGGACTTGTTTTTGTGGTGTGCCTTCGTTTCCAACTTATGGAAACCCTAAGGAGAACCCATCTTATCTTTTGCTAAGCCAGTCATGTCATCTTTGTTTTCTCTTTCTTGTTGTTTGCTTGGTTACATTACGTTGCCTCTGTAGTGCTTACATGCCTGTTTGGCTATAATAGCCTGCTCCACATACTGCAATATTACCCTGCAATGTCATTTATATAAGTATATGTGTATATCTAGTTCTAGCAAACTATTTCTTTCTCTCCCCCCCCCCCCCCACTACAATGCATACCATTCTACAGAGAAAATAACTCCAATATGGTTAATTCAAAGATATAGCTGTGTTAGTCAGTAGAATCAGTATAGAGGGATCTCGTAGCACCTTTGAGACTAACTGAAAGAAATTGGCAGCATGAGCTTTCATAGACTTCAGTCTACTTCTTCAGATGCATTAATAAATATAAATATAAATATTTAATAAATATAAATATTTATAAAACAATCTGAGGATGTAGACTGAAGTTTATAAAAGCTCATGCTGCATATTTCTTTCTTTCAGTTAGTCTCAAAGGTGTTATCTCTCTATGAATATGTTGTTGTTGTGTACACCTTCAAGTCATTTTTGACTTTTGGTGAACCTAAGGCAAACCTACCATGGGGTTTAACTGGCAAGATTTGTTCAGAAGAGGTTTGCCATTGCCTTCTCCTGAGGCTGAGAGAGTGTGTCTTGCCCAAGGTCACCTAGTGGGTTTATAAAGCTGAGGAGGGATTTGAACCCTGGTCTCCAGAGTCACAGTCCAAGAGCATACTGGCTCTTGCACATGCACAAAAACAGGCATGTTTATCTCTGGACCATTGCTTTCGACCCCAAAGCAGCCTTCTATTCTGCCCACTTGTTCACAATGCTCCTGCCTCAACCCCCTTTTCCTCCAGCAGCCCCAACATCCTGCTTCTGCCACCACTTTTGCAGCAGGAGCTGCATCCGCCCAGAGCCTGGAAATGGAAACAAACAGAGAACAGAGAACAAACACACAGAGCTCGGGTAGGAACCAGTCAAAAGTGTGCATCTACATGGCAGATCTGGTTGGACACCAGTTTAACTGCCCTGGCTCAGTGCTATGAAATTGTTGGAACTGTAGTTTGTTGTGGCACCAGAGCAAAGCCTTATTATATTTCTATGAGTAGGGTTTTGGGGGCTTTTTTTTTTTTTTTTTTGGTCATGTCCTGCAATTTTTCCTGAATGTCTTGGAGCACAGCTAAGAATGTACATTCCTATGAGTGTTTTGAACTCAGGATGACCAGGTGTCTACCTTTTTCCAGGGCATGTCCTCCACTTCAGCCTTCTGTCCAGGAGGAATTCCAAAATGTCCTCCATTTTGAGCATGGCTAAGAAAAGCATGCATTTACATTTCTATGAGTGTTTTGAGCTCAGGGTGACATTTCCTTTGCCAAGTAGTGTCTTCTACTTCAGCATTCTGTCCATGAAGAATTCCAAAAGGTCCTCCACCATGAGCACGGCTAAGAAGCATGCGTTTATATGAGTGTCCTGAGCTCAGGGTGACCTGGTGTCTTCCTTTTGCCAGGGCATATCTTCCACTTCAGCCTTCTGTCCAGGAGGAATTCCAAAATATCCTCCATTCTGAGCATGGCTAAGAAAAGCATGCTTTTACATTTGTATATGTCAGCTTTTCTTTGGCCATGCCCTGTATTATTTATTTGGTCTGGAATGCCCTCCATTTGGCGGTGCCTTGTCCTCCTTTGTTGTGAGGGACATCTGTTCACCCTGCGGCTGAAAGGGACCTGGGGTGGGGGGCTTCTTTCTTTCTCCCTCCCCTCTTTTCCATTTCTTCCCTCTTCCCTTCCCAGCCAGCCTTGGACCAAGCATTGCCCTGGGGGTCCTTTCTCATCAGTCCCTCCTTCCATCCATTGGGACCAAAGAGGGAGTGGCTGAGGAGGAGGACTGAGGGAATGTAAAGGTTTCCATCCATCCTATCCTCTTTCCTCCTCTCTTCGACCAGACTCGGGTCCTTTTTTCCCTCAGTCAATTGGGAGGGAACAAGGAGGGAATGGAGGCGAAGCAGGTGACCTGAGGGAATGTTTATGTGAAGGCATCCCTCCTCCTTCCCTGTTTTCCAGGGGTTTCTTCCTTATCCTCCATCCGCCTTGGACCAGGCTCTGCCCTGGGGGACCTCCCCCCCCCCCTCAGTCAATTCAGGGAAGGAACAACAGCAGAATGAGGGAGAGTGAAAGCTTCCTTCCTCCCCTTTTTCCCAGGGGCTTCAACCTTCCCTCCCTCCTTCCCTCCTCGACCTGCCTTGGCCCAAGCTCTGCTCCCTGAGGGTCCAGTCTCCCTCCATCAATTGGGACCAAGGAGGGAGTGGAGGCGGACTGAGGGAATGTGAAGAAGAAGAAGGCTTCTCTCCTCCTTTCCTGAGCTCCTCCATTCTCCCCAGTTTTCCTCCTCAGAGTCACAACAACAACAACAACACTGCTTCCCTCCCCCTCCCCTCTTTTCCCTCTGCCAGACCCCCCCCTCCTCTTTTCTTCCAGCAGGAGCCTCAGCATCCTGCTGCTCCCACCCTTCCCTCTTTTCCCTCCCTCCTGATTTGCCTGTTGTATCAAACTACACTGCCTTGGAGGGGGGGGGGGGTCCTTTCTCCCTCAAGTCAATTGGGACCAAGGAAGGGAGGGAGGCCTCTTTTCCCAGGGGCTTCTTCCTTTCCTCCTTCCCTTCCCAGCCAGCCTTAGACCAGACAGTGCTTTTTTTGGGGGGGGGGGAGTCCTCCTCCTCCCTCCCTCTCAGTCCATTGGGACCAAAGAGGGAAAGGAGGCCAGGGCCACCTGAGGGGCTTCTTCTTCCCTCTCCCCTCCTCGACCAGGGCTCCTTTCTTTCTCAGGCAGTATGGGACCAGCAGGGAGGGAGTGGTGTTGAACTGGGGGGATGTGAATCAATTGGGGCCAAGGAGGGAAAGGAGGCGAGGAGGTCGACCTCCTCCTCCTTCTCCTCCCCCCTCTTTTTCCAGGGGCTTCTTTCTTTCCTCCTTCCCTCCCTCCCCAGCCGGCCTTGGACCACCAGACACTGCTTTTAGGGGGGTCCTTGACTCCTTCCTCCATCCATTGGGCCCAAGGGAGGAGCAGTGGAGGGGGACTGAGGTTGAGGCTTCCCTTTTCATCCTGAGGGGCTGCTTCTTCTTCTTCTTTCCTCCTCCCATCCTCTCCTCCTGGCCAGGCAGGCACTGCCCCTCAGTCCTTTTGTCCCTCAGCTTTGCATCATAATCCGCCCTTCTTCTTCTTCTTCTTCTTCTTCTTCTTCTTCTTCTTCTTCTTCTTCTTCTTCTTCTTCTTCTTCTTCTTCTTCTTCCTTCCAATCTTCCCCTTCCTTCCCCGCTCCGCCCCTTTCCCAGCCAGGTTTTAGGGGCTTTGGAGGACTAGGGAGGCTATGGGTTGGTCCCCCTTTGGCTTTGGCTTTGGTGGTGGTGGCTGGGCTGAGAGACTGAGGAGCCCAGGGAGGATGGGTGGCTGCTGGGAAGCAGGGAGCTGGTGGTGGTGGTGGGAGCGTCCAGGGCGGTAACAAAGAGAGAGAGAGAGAGAGGGATCATAAAAAGGAAAGGAGCTGCTGCTGCTGCAACATTGCTGGCTGCTGGAGGGAGAGCTGCCTTTAGGGCCCGGCCAAAAGAAAAAGGACCACACCGAGAAACCCAGCAACAGCAACTCCCAGTGAGTACATTTTTAATATTTCTATTTTTGCACCCCTGGGATCGGGTGGGTTTCTTTTTCAACCACACACACACACACAAAGGGAGATCTTGCACTTGGAGCACTTTTGAGACTATAAGGATGCATCCACATTGGAGAAATCATCCAGTTTGGGAGCGCTTCTGTGGCTCAAGGCTATGGAATTCTGGGAGTTGGAGTTTGTTGTGGGGCCCAGTGGGCCCCACAACAAACTCCAACTCCCAGAATTCCATAGCAAGTGAGTCAGACAGAGAGTTAAAGCACTCCCAAACCGAGTGATTTCTCCACTGTGGATGCAGCCTAATTGAAATAAAGAAGTTGTCAGCATGAGCTTTCCTAGACTAAAATCTACTTCCTCAGATGCACAGAGGCTATACTACTTCTTCCCTGCTTACTTCTAAATGCATTACTGGTGGGAGAAACCATAAAGATCCCCCAGCCCCTTTGCTCTACCCCTTTGCTCTACTATATACATAGCTGGACACGACTTGACAACCTTGTCAACGTCGTGGGATACCTTTACCTTTTTCTATATGCAGTGCTAAGGATCCCATGGACAGCCCCAAAAGGCCAACAAATGGGTCCCTGGAGCAGATCAAGCCAGAAATCTTGCCTAGAAGCCAAGATGATCAAATTCAGGTTGTCATACTTTGGACACATCATGAGAAGGCATGGATCACTGGAGGGGAAAAAACAAAACAGTAATGCTAGGAAAGGTAGAGGGAAGTAGAAAGAGAGGCTGCAGGAAAGATGGATGGACTGTATTAAAGAGATCAGGAGTTTGCAGGAGTTGAGCAGAGCAGTGGAGGACAGAGGGTCTTGGAGATGTCTCATCAGCCGGGCTGCCATGGGTTGAGATCAACTGGAGGGCAGTTAACAACAAAACACACACACACACACACATACATATATGCCCCAGAAGGAAAGGGAGCCTAGCTGTGTCCACACTGCAGAAACAATCTGCTTTGACACTACAGTAACTTTGGTCCAAAACACACTGCAGAAGCAATTCAGTTCGAGACTGCTTTCACTGCCCTAGCTCAATGCTAGGAAACTCTGGGAAATATAGTTTTGTGAGAGATATTGAGCTCTTTCTGCCAGAGAGCTCTGGTGCCACAATCAACTACAGTTCCCAGGATTCCCTAGCACTGAGCCAGGGCAGTTAAAGCGGTCTTGAACCAGATTATTTCTGCAGTGTGTTTAGCACCTTTAATGAGGCTCAGTGCCGTGGAACCTTGGGATGTGTAGTTTTGTGAGGCATGTAGTCTTCTTTGTCAGAGAGCTCTGGTTCCACAGCAAACTACCAGTCCTAGAAGTCCATAGTAATGAGCCAGGGCAGTGAAAGTGGTGTCAGAATGGATTATTTCTCCAGTGCCCTTAGAACAGAACAGGCACCTTTTCAGCAATAACTCCCCTCCACTCCCACCCCAAGCAATGGGTGTGCGGGCACTGTCTGCTTCCCATTAAAAAGGTTAGTTACCCCAAAGAGTAAACCAATAGTCATGGTTTGTCATCCCCCCCCCGCAATGGTAAAGGTGAGCTGGAGGGTGATCATCCTCCAGATTCTGGATAGTAAATCCTTCCTTTTCTAAGTGCAGGGAGGACAAATTTGAGGGTAGGAAAAAAAAACTTTTCAAAGACAAAATGCTTCCAATATTTCATGGTTTGTGTGTAGGTACAAGGTTTGTAAAGTTCTGCCAAGCACATCTGAGAACAAACATGACTTGAAATAAGAAAGTTCCAGTAAAATTTTCAATCATTCATCACATTTTTGATTTGCTGAATGTAGCTGTTATTGAAATGGTTGAACATCACTCCTCTGGAAAAAGAACAACCTGCTGAGATAATAATGTTAACAAATCAACACTGCTGTTCTTTCCTGAAGATCCTTCTAGTTGGACCATCTGTTGTGACAGAACAGGCATCTTGAGTTTGCATTGTGCAGCATTTGGTGTTGAAAAGCAATGAATTGCTTCTTTATTTTGTTATTAGCAGTGGACAAAATCCAATCTGTGGTTCTCATTTATTAGAGAGGCTGTTTCTGCCCTGTGTATCTGACTGATAGTACTTACATGTATCTTTTTCTTACATTTTTTCCATCATAGATAGATATTACTTAAAAGGAAGATTTGTGTGTAGTGGCATGATCATATTTCACATATATAAATTTATTGATGTGGGGTTTGCTGCAGATATTTTGAATTTCAAAATATCTTTTACAAGTGGATTGATCTGCCATCTGTTGCTAAGCAGTGAGAAGTGTGAATTATTTTTTTAAAAAATATGTTGACACTTGGGTAGACACATTTGGATTTTAATGTGTCACTGCTATTAGCTTTCAACACATTTAAGGTGGCAATTCTGCAGTTAGACACAACTAGGTGAATCTAGTTGACATTAATAGAATGAGATGTTTAAAACTACATAAGATTGATGCCTACATTCTCAAGAAAAATATTACCATCTGTTCTTGTGTAAAACTTTCACAAGCTAGGATTTTGTCCCAATAGGAACCAAAGAAATTTCTCTCCCACAGCACTGGGGAGACCAGCATTGTTAGAACTGTAAAAAGGGTGGTGAAAGCAATGACAGCTGGCATCATAAAGGACAGCTGAGAAAGTGCTTTTGTCCTAGATCTTAACTGAAGAGATGGAAATGCTTGGAAAGCTACAAGGTCCTGCTGACCAAGTTCCTCTGAGATCCATGTTTTCAGTATATCTATTTGCACTGCTTCGCAGATGTCTTTGGGAGATCAGTGATTCTCAGGCTTTGAAATTCAGAGCTCCCCATCCCTTATCATTAGCCATCCTTGGTGAGACTTTTGTGAAGTGAAGACCAAAACATGTGAAGGTCCAAATGTAGGGTAGATCGGAGGCAGATCAGACCCATGTTGGATCCTGTATACCTGTTTGCTCAGCAAAATATTGCAGAGCAAAGCAGTTGAATTAGCTACAGCAACACAGAGACGTTGTCTACAGCTTTACATGGCAAAAGTAAAGTTTAACTGTTCCAAGAAGCTTCTCCCTCTCTCTGGAGACAAACTGGAATCTCAGGGCCATTCCTTAGGTTAGGAGATAACTTTGTATACATATTCTTTGTATACATATTCTAAAGTATAATTACTTTAGAATGCATGCAGTAGGTCATGTATTTTGGATATGACAATAGGAAGTAAAAAAAACATACTAAAGATAGTGTAATAGTGAATAATTTAAATGCTTTTAACCATCTTCTGCTTTCACAATTAGAATGGTTTTTTTTGCAGCCTCTTCTGTTTGTGGGTTCTCTTAAAAGTTCCAATAACTGTGAGTACAGAGTAAGTGAATACTAGTTTTTCCAGGCTGATTGGTCCATAGTGCAATGCAAAGTGATCTACATGCATTAAATAGCTAAATAGATTTTACACAGAGAGGATGAATGAATTATTTCCCTGACATACTACTAAAAATGATTCAGAGAGTTAAGAAGGATTTCACCATTTCAGTTTCATGACTGTTTTTAGATCTTTATCATTATCAGTTAATAGGGGGGTTTCCCCTCCTAAATTCCATATGCTCTGACTGTAAGGTTCTCACTACCCTCTGTTCCAACCAGTGATACTTAGCTGTTGCTGTCTGCCTATTAATACTAATAATAAAACTGTTAGAAAATTAACGCAGTTCCTGTATCCTAGGTTGATTTCATTTTGCTTTCCTTTGAGAAATAATGGTGTACTTTTTAGCTTCCCCTGCCACATATGTGGGAAAAATTACTTTTTTTGACAAGAATTCACAGAATTCAACCCTTCCCCAAGCTAGCATTATGTATGCATGCTTGGGATTTTGGGGAGTTGTAGTCCAATACATAGGGGCTTTCTAGATTGGTAGGAAAGTGTGACATGAAGTTGCCTTTTCCTTAATGCTTAGCAGCTGCAGAGTTTTTAAAAAAGAAGCTGGGAAAACCAGCACCTTTTTAAAGGCGCTTCTTCTCCCCTAAAATGCAAAAAAAGTGTTTTCATGGCACACTTTCCCTTTTTCTCATCTAAAGGCTAGAGTTTCATGCAGCCATGAACACACTTCTTTTTGCCAATCTAGAAAGCCCCATAGTTTTCAGATTTCTTATTCCTAAATGTTCTTTAAGTACTTTCATGGTCAAATGCTGCATTCATTAGTTTCCAGAGGGATAACCATGTTAGGCTGTTTTGGTAAAAGACAAATACAAATCTACTTTAATCTACTTGCTTTTAAAGAAAGAGAAGCTTTTTTCTGGTGTTGCTTTGTTATCAGAATTCAATGATGTGTGGCCATAGATTAAGAAGGGTGTATAACATGAGTTGTATGTGGCCCACAGACTGCGTGTTGTCCACCTTGTGATATATCAATGGGAGAATAATTTCACCTACTCAAGACATTCTTTCCCTGTCTTTAAAGTGAAGTAAGCCCTAGGACCTTATCACACATCCGTTCTCACTGCTATCATGTTAATAAAAGGAAATGCATTCATAGTGGTTTGAGAGCACTCCTTATCACATATCTGTTCAATAATGCAACCAGGCTGTTGTTGTCCCCCAATTCTCTCTTTCATCCTAGTCCTTAACCCTGCTTTCCTGCCCTATGCCTTACCCAGCATCAGTGACATCACTATGTTTGGCATTACCCAGTGTGGTAACATGGTGTCACTTATTGACCTCCTCCCATACCACCCTATACACCCCATCCTTAGTAATGTTTTTGTACTAATATTACTCATTAATCATAATTCCTGTATATTACTGAATGTAATGGTAATAGTTGTGTCATAAAATATTTTGTTTGTTTTTGTGTGCCTTTAAGTTGTTTCTGGCTTGTGGGGACTCCTAAGGGGCTTTTCTTGGCGAGATTTGTTCAGAGGAGATTTGACATTGGTTTCCCCTAAGGCTGAGAGAATGTGACTTGCCCAAGGTCACCCAGTGGGTTTCATGGCGAAGCTGCGAATTGAACTCAGGTTTGCAAAGTTGCAGTCCAGCATTCAAACCACCCTGCCACACTGGATTTTTAAACAACTAGCAAAATTAAAATGATACCTTTAAATTACAATATCATATGCACAGTCTAAATGAATTTACATATACATAGTTTCATGTGATTCAAGTGAAAATTTGGTAAAATTTGATATTTTGAAAGATTTTTTATTAAAATCTTGCTAAATTTAAAATGTAAAAACTAGGCTTCTTCATTCTCCTACCACTAAGCCTCATCCCACTCACACCATCTCTTCGGCATTTTAAAGAGACTTGTGGTCTCTTTCAACTCTGATTCTAAGCTGAAAGCCACAGCCTGTTTCTGCCCAAAGACAGATGTTTGAGGAGCAGTAGTGTTACCCCATCTTAGGGTGTCACCTAGTGCAGTCTGCACCCCCCCACACACACACTTAATGCCCAGTGTGACTTTTGTTTTTCAATGCAATTTTTTAAGAAAGACAAAACAAGCTGTTCTGGAATAGCGAGGGGGAGAGAAACAGGAGGAAACACTGACACCACATGACTTCTCAATCCTGGAACTGCCATGGAAGTACAGCTGTCCCTCCCAATTTGTTGGGGATCTGTTCTGGACACACACACTGTGCAAATCTGGGAAAATGGGGTCGCCATTGGTTTCAGTGATGGTGCACTTTTGTGCGCGCCCCTCAAACACACACACCATTTTGTCCCTACCTCCTTGCCATCTGCAAATGGGCAAGACTGAGGACTCCGAGTCCGCAAATCAGGAGGGACAACTGTAATTTATTTCATGTGAGGATTAATGTTATATCTACACAACTGGGAGCTTTCTGATGGGTTTTCCCTGTCAGTGGCAAAGTATGTTCTAACAGCACTTTGAGAACAAGGCAGCAATGTTAGGGAGATAGCATTGTGTGTTAGGTATTGCGAAAGGTACTATTTTAAATCTTTTGTTCCGGGTTTAGAAGCTCCATGTGATGAAGTCCCAGGTCTCTCACTGGAGGTGTAAATCATAATAACAAAAGCTTAGCACGTTTTATGTGTTTTCACCTAATACCAGAATGTTTTTATTCATTATAAGGGTTTTATGAATGGCCCATGTTAATTATCTGAGCTTTGGTTACTATCTGAGCTTTCAGCATTTTGTTTTTCTCTGGCCTCACAGCCTACAATCTCAGCCAAACTCATGTATACATTCTGGATAATATTTCATGCAGTGCTACTGATGAGCTTGGGTACAGTTCACAAAAGCTTGTGCTATAATAATTTGCTAGTCTTTTACATGTCACAGGACTTTTACTTTTCCTGGGGTATTTTTAAATTTATATCTTGAAGTGTTTTGAGTTGCTTTTCCTTTACTGAGAAAAAAATGCTATCTTGATCCAGATAGAGTTATATATTTAGGGTAGATCCATTGAACTACATGGAGCTAGCACATCACTGAATCTACCAATCCAAGTCGGGTGGGGGGGGGATCCACTTCTGATTTAACTGCTGGTTCTTGTGCAGCTGCTCCAAGTGGAATGAAAGCTCTGCTGGTGCCCAACCTCTGAAAGAAAAAGCACTGAAGGAGATCTTATTCCTCTTGGAACAGGTGCACAAAGGAGTAGCAGTAAAATCAGATGTGGACTCACCAGTCCTGTTTTGATGAATCTAATACCCCCCCCCCCCAGGTATGATTAGCCTTGACTATTAAGTATAACAAATGATGCTTCCAGGTGGACAGCTGCTAAGCAGATTTATACAATAAAAGCAGATTTATACAATAAAAGCCATGTCTAGAAGCATAAAATTTTGATTACTTCCCTGTGATATGTTTGAAGTTATGTTTAATTTGATGTTGGATGCTAGGTGTGCATTTAATTGATTTTACATATTTGTATATCAATTTTGTATCAGCTTGCATGTTGATTTTGTGTACAGTTGGCCCTCTCTTTTTGTGAAGGATCTGTTCCAGACCCCTTTCCCATGCGCAAATGGAGGCTTGTGCATATTCAAGCCTCATAGGCTTCAATGGGAACACCCCCTCCCGGTGCTTGTGGCCTGGGAGGGAGCGTCGGGTGCACCTGCCATTGGAGATAGCAGATATTCGAGGGTATGGATCCCAGCTCCACGAGTTAGGAGGAGTGACACTATTTTATTTTTTCTGCCCAAAGTAAATTGATTTTTTTAAAAGATGGGTTTCATCAGCATCTCCCATACCACAACATATGCACATAACACAATTTCCTTTAAAATCAAAAGAAGAATGCCTTTAAAATTATTACTTGCATGTTTAGAAACCAATGTAAACAACTCACAATTTATAGTATCAGTTAACAATTAACACTGCAGGATCAGAATAAATTGTGTGTTTCAAAGAATGAGAAAATAATAATAAAAACACAGCATGAATTCAGAATAGGAAGTCTAGGAGTCTTCATTCCTAGCAACAGAGCATGCCAGTAACTTAGTGTGGGGGGCCAGTAGCCCGAAAATTACTATAAAAGGCCCCTATCTTTTCCTGATTATTGTATTTTAGTACAGTTATATTTTTAAGCTCTTCCCAGCAGATAAGGAGAAATCTCTTGTAGCATGGGTTATGCTCCTCCAACTGCTCCAGATAGGCAAGAAAAAGAAACACCTTAAGGTGTTCCCCTTATGGGTGGGTGGCAGGGACCTTAGTCTTTTTTCCTGTTTTGCTCCAGATAGGACATGTCCACCTCTTGTAGTGTGGAGACTTTTTCTCAGACCAGGAGGCACCCTGAAGGAAATGAGAAAGCTTGGGCAGTGCTCAAGAAGATGCATAAGGCTACCTTGCTGGCCATCAGGGCAGCTGCCTCAATCTTCATGATGGGCAGAGCTTCAATGTTCTGGACCAGGGAGTTACTGAGGGAAATTCCTCTGAGTAAGACCATAATTGAATGGACTGAATAAGTTGATGAAGGCAGTAACCTTCTCAATGGATAGTGGCCCAGTTCACTGCCAGTTCACTTGATGTGGCCCAGTTCACTGCCAGGGCTGAAGTGGCATATGTAGTGGGAAGAGCATAGGCTAAGCTACAAAAAGGTTGTCCCTTGTTTGCTGAAAACAGACATATCACAGACAAGAACCAACATTTCTTGATGTAAAGTGTTTCTTAGTATTCATCCAGAAATTTATACTGAAGTATTAATATTTTATCACAGTAAAACAGGAAAATTTGAACAGCTGAAAGCTGGCTCTGTTGTTGACACATTATGGTCTTTGGGGCACAGTGTACAGATGTCTTCATTCTGCCAGACATATTAAGAACTTTTTGAAGTGTTTGTGGGTCATAATGCTTTTCTTCTTTGTTGCTGGTTTCCCTTAAGGTTTATAAGCAGTAGTGTGTTTTGTTTTTAACTTGCTGATGGTTTTGGTGCAATCGTCTTGCTAACCTACACTATTATCATAAAGCTTTTTTATGCGAGCATTAAGGACTTTTTTTTTTTTAGTGCATAGTGATGGATGGAGTTTCTGCAAGACAATGCTGAGAACCAGAGGAAGCAAAATAAATTTCTCTGTTTTACTAATGATGATAACTTCTTATTTTTATTGTGGTTTACTTCTAATTAAAGTGGCAAAATCAAAGAGGATTCTTATGCTTCAGTACCTTGTAGCTCCATTTGAAACAAACCAAAAACCAAAAACAGTTTTAAAAAGTGAATTAAGTTTGCAACTGTTGTCTAACTGAAATGTATTGTTAATATATCAAACATGATGGTTTTATGGCAAGCAGAGTTGCATAATTGTATCATATTATGTTTGTAATGCACTTTATGTTTCTAAAATAACAGGGGTTGTACAGACAGCCCTGAAGGGGCGACCTCAACCTGCCCCTTTTATAGATCAGGGCCGCAGCAACCGCATGCCGTGGCCCTGATCTCACCTTTCCAGGGAGCAAAAAGGAGCCACAAAAAGTGGCTCCTTTTTCTGACCTGGAAAGGGCACAATAGCTGTGGCTTTATGGTGCTCCTTTGGCACTGCATCATGCGGATGCTGTTCCAGAGGAGTGCCGTGATGCCACGTGTTGTGTGGTGCTATGCACAGCATCACACCACCCTGGGACGGAGCCAGGGTGTGTGTCGTGTATGCGCTACGCCCCAACCCCACCCACAGCCAGGCCCAAACTGCCAGTCTGCACAGCTCCTCAGTGATTTTTGATCTGTAAAGTATGGTAATACCACATGTTCCTAATTTTTCTGGCATTTGTGGGTTTTTTCCCCCTGAAAAACCCTGGTTTTTTTCTCCCATGGCATCAAAATTTCTGGAAATTTTATATGGCAGAGAAAGCCATTTCCATTGCCTAAGAAAGCTGTGCTGCCAGCCTCAAACAGCATGGGAACCAAGAGGGCAGTTTTCTGTCTTGTCAGAGATAACATTATATGCCATGCACCCAATTATATGCAATGTGTCTGTTTTTACCCATGCCACTGGGGCTTATTATTTCCCTACTCATTTTTGGAGCCCTAAGTTCTGCTAAGAAAGCCAGAGTGGCATAATGGTTTGAGCACTGGACTATAATCTCTGGGTAACATGGATAACCTTGGGCAAGTCACATACTCTCAGCCTTAATTGAATGCAATGGCAAACCTCTTCTGAACATGTTTTGACCAAAAAAAATCATGATAGGTTTGCCTTAGGGTTTCCATAAACTGGAAATAACTTGAAGGCACACAACAACAATGTTCTGCTACTTAATTTATGGAAAGCAGTAGTAGATTGAGTTTGTGGGAGCCAACAAGACTCGACCTATCCACAGGTCATGGCAAAATCCATAATTTTGGCCCCAAAACCTGACCTCAGCTTATCGTGTTTCCCCAAAAATAAGACAGTGTCTTATATTAATTTTTGCTCCCAAAGATGTGCTAGGTCTTATTTTCTGGGGATGTCTCATTTTACCATGAAGAAGAATTTGCATTTATTGTTGAAATAAAAAAACTTTTATTATACACTGTATATATATATATATATATATACACACAAAAACTTTGCTAGGTCTTACTTTTGGGGGAGGCCTTATATTTAGCAATTCAGCAAAACCTCTACTAGGTCTTATTTTCTGAGGATGTCTTATTTTCGAGGAAATGGTATATACTGTATAAGACTGACTTATAGTTGAGTATATAATGGCAATTGTAAAACAAAAAGTTTGCATATAGAATCTTAGAGCTGAAAGAAACCACAAGGGCCATCCAGTCCAATCCCCTGCCATGCAGGAATAAACAGTCAAAGCACTCCCAATGGATGGTCATCCAGCTTCTGTTTAAAAAAAAAAAAAAAGAAGGAAATTTCTACCACATTACAATTAGTCCACTGCCAAACAGCTTTTACTGTCAGAAAGTAAAAAGAGTGACTCCCGGCCACATCAGGGGTATGTTTAGACAACACATGCCCCTGAAATGACTGGAAGCCTGACACCAGCTCAGACAGCCCAAAGCTGCCTCATTTGAACTGTCTGTTTTCAAGCCAGGTGTCATCTATTCTATATCTGTGCATATGTTTAGGTGAAATCTCTTTTCCTGTAGTTTGGATTCATTGCTCTGCCTCCTAGTCTCTGGAGCAGCAGAAAATAAGTGTGTTCTCAATATGACATCCCTTCAATTTTTTTAAACATACCATATGTACCATACCACCTCTTAACCTTCTCCTCTCCAGGTTAAACATACCCTGGCCACTCCCCATAGAGCATAGTTTCCAGACCTTTCATTTTTGTCTGGAATTGTGTCTTGAATTGTGGTGCCCAGAACCGGACAGATATTCCAGGTGAAGTCTGATGAAAGCAGAACAGCGGGGTCACTATAACATCCCTCAATCTAGACACTATGCTTCTATAGATGCAGCCTAGAATTGCATTGGTTTTTTTAGCTAATGCATCACACTGCTGACTCATGTTCAGCTTGTGGTCTACACAGGGGTGAAGCAGACAGGACAACAGGAGTGGCCAGAGGTTTCTTCATCCCCAGTCGCTCCAGGATTGTAGTGACCAGACAGCCCACTCCTGAAATGCTGCCACTATGGTCCTGAATGGGCCACCAGAAGGAGTGGATTAAATCCGCTCTTTTTGTCCACAGCTTCAGGCCACCTTAGCCAGTCTCAGCTTTCCAGCTGTTTCAGGGGTTTGTGCATTGTCTAAACACCATGGCCCTGAAGCAGCTGGAAGCCATTCTATTTGGCCCATCTGTTTCTGGCCTAAGACTCTTAGGGACGATACCGGCCAAGAAGTGGCGAGATGAGGTCAAGGCTGTTGCACCGGCAGCCTCAGAGGCCCCATCCTGCCACTTCCGGAGGCCATGGGGAAGTGGCAAACTGCCGCTTCCCCGTGGCCTCAAAGTGGGGTGCAACAGGTGCCCTGGGTGCCCACTGCACCCCGCTTCCTTTGGTGGTGCCAAGGGGAGAAAGGGGCCACCGCGGCCCCTTTCTTCCCGGGTCTTTGGCATGGCCGTTTGAAAGCCACACAAAAAACCCGGTGCAAAAAAATAATTCCCTCGCAGAGCTCTTTTTGGCACCACGGAAAGGGCGTGTTTAGCACCCTCCTGAGGTGCCATTGCATCATGGCGCATGCAGCATATCTAAACGCTGCACACACCATGACACAATCATGGTGCACTTGTATAGACGCTACCATTTTAAAAATGGTGGCTCCATACAGTTTAGAGTTTGGGAGAGTGTAAATGCTGTACTCTCCCAAACCCTAAAGGTGCCCCTTCTAGGCCTTATTGTGCCCCTTTGTGCCCGTCTAGATCGGGCCTTAGATCCTTTTTTTCACATACTGTTGTCAAGCCAGGTGTCATCTATCCTATACCTGTGCATTTCATTTTTACTACCTAAGTGCTTTTTACTGCTTGACATGTCTCCCTGTTGAAATTAATTTTGTTACTTTGGGCCCAGCTTTCAAATCTGTTAATGTTGATCCTGTCCTATGAGTTATTAGCTACCCCTCCTAATTTGATGTCCTCCCAAAATTTGATTGGCCTACCTTCTATTCCATCATCCAAATCATTGATAAACTTGTCGAGTAGCACTGGATCCAGGACAGAGCTCTGTGGCACCTCACTGGTCACTTTCCTCCAGGATAAAGAGCCATTGGTGTACACTCTTTAAGTTAATTCAGTCAAATAATTACAAATCCATCTAATGGTAGCTTTGTCTAGCCCACATTTTACTGGCTCTTTTGCAAGAATATCACGGGGGACCTTGTCAAAGGTCTTACTTAAATCAAGATACGCTATATCCACAGCATTCCCTTCATCTACCAAACTTGTAACTATAAGATCAGTCTGACATGACTTGTTTTGAGAGACCCATATTGACTTTTAGAGTTCATGGCATTCCTTTCTAAGTGCTTACAGTCTCTCTGTTTCATGATCTGCACTAGATTGCTCCTGGTATTGATGTTAGGCTGACAGCATGATAATTGTTTGGGTCCTCTTTCCCCCCCTTTTTGAAGATGGGGATAACATTTGCTCTCCTCCAGTCTATTAGAATTTCTCTTCTTCAGGCATTTAAGATTATTGCCAGTGGTCATAAGATTACTTCTGCCAGTTCTTTTAATACCCTTGGTTGTAGTTCTGGTCCTAGAGACTTGAATTCTTTTAGAGTAGCCAGGTATTCCTGTACTACCTTTCCTGTGCTGCATTTCCCATTTTTCCTCCATGCTGGAACTGTTTGAAATTTTGCCTTCAGACGTTTCACTTTTAAGAAACTCCCAGCTATCATTAGTTACTGGGTTCTGTCTAGATGGCTTGAATGATTGAATTTAGGCCTCTAATTGCAAGTTTTTATCAGTTAGCATCAACTGAACTCTGATGGCTTATTTCAGAGTCCTGGGACTCTTAATTACATGAGTGTACAGATACTTCCTTTTAAGAGATTGTTTAGTGCCTCCAATTAAAAAAAAAAAGTAATTGATAGCATCTGACTGCTACCCATAATTGTGATACCTGGATCATACTGTTTTTATCTTATATGTTCAAAAAGTGGAGGAAGTATTTTTTCATCTACTGGTACATGCTCTGAAGTTCATAGTTAATGTAGCTTGGAGATTTAGCTTGTGCTGTGTAAGTACAACATCTAAATATGGAAATGTACATTACAGACTGAGCAGAATGCCTTTTTTGAAATTATTCTTTCAAGAATGCTTTGGCTATTGTTTACAGTATTTCACTGCAGTTCTGTATTTCAAGGATGGGGAACATATGGCTATCTATAAGTCTTTGAATTTCAAATGTTAGATGCTCCAGTCACTTTGGCCAGTGATAAGGAATTCTAGGAGTTAACATCTATCCAGAGTGTCTGGGAAGAATTGATAACTGGCCTGCCCTTGAAATGACATTCTCCACAGCCAAAATATAAAGCTGGGTTCTCTCTTGAGGCTTATTCCCCTGGATTAAACTCTTACTATAAAATAAGTACCTCTGTTCCTCTTATGTGATAATATTGAAGAAAAACCAAAAGTTCATCAAACATTGCTTTGGTTTTATGCCAAATTCTAGAACACTTTTATTTGGTACCAAATACTAGACAATGAAGGTAAGTTATAAATTAACTATGACCTTTTTTTTCTCCCTGTGTGTATATAACCTCTGAAACTGTTGCAATTTCTATTCTTTCTTTCCCCAGTTTCCCCCCATCTTTTCTTTTCATCTTTTTTTTTTTATGGCCAAGTTGGAATGACAGACGGAGAACTACAAAAAGAAAGATACACCTTTTATAATGTACTCTGATAAAAATACTGGCCTCTTTGTGTGGACAGTTAGTATAATATTAACACACCGTTGACAACACAGTGATTGCAGGGTTGGTATTTTATACTACATTTTGAAAGTGATAACAGCTCAGTAAGGAAGACCTCAAAAAACAAAAATTGGTATTCATGGTCATAGAATCATAGTCAGAAGGGACAGCAAGAGCCATCTAGTCTACCCCTCACCATCCAGGAATACACAACAAAAGCACTTTGCAGTGTGGATATCCAACTTCTTTTTATATACTGTCTAAGAAGGTCCATCTGAAGTAGTCCATTCTGCTGTCAAACACCTCTTACTATCAGGAATTTATTGTAATGTTCCGGTAGAATGTCTTCTTTTAATTTGAACCCATTGGTTCATGTTCTAATTTCTATAGCAGCAGAAACAAACTCGCTCCATTTTCACATGACATCCCGTTAGGGATGCTTTGAATGCTGATTTATGTATGCTTTTCTTTTAAGTAAGTTGCTTATTGTAAGATAAGGCCACATTACCTAAAATGAGGAAGTCCCAGGTATGCATTTGCAGGAACTAAGCAGAACAGTGGAGGACAGGGAGTCTTGGATAATGTATAATGGACTGTGTACTTTGGAGGCACTGCATTGTAAGGTTCGTTTTCCTCTATATTCCATCCAGTGAAATAAATTGAAGTTACAGGGGACAAAGCAGAGTTTAGAAAAGCTACTTTTTGGTGAACAGCCCCCAGAATCTTCCAGATGTGGGCTTCTGGAAGCTGTAGTCCAAAAAATTATGTTTTATATTCTCTGGGCCTGGGCAGAGCATAATTACTATTTCTCATGACAATCACAGCCTCTCACAGAATCTAGCTTCTGCCTAGTCTTTTTTGGTTTTTGATTGGGCCAAATGTTGTTTTTTGATGATGTAATAAAAATGTTGGCTAGAAATGTATAAAATGTCAGCCTGAAAAGTAAATGCTAAATTGCTAAAATCATAGTGACTACTTCATGATACTCAGATACTTAGGGGTTGATTAGTAACTTAGCTAAACAGGTTTGTCTCAACTTTTCACACATTTTAAAGTTGGTGGTTTATTTATTGTTAGCTAAGAAATGAAAGGTTGGGAGGTCAGGTGTCCAAAATGTATAAGGAAGGAAGAACTCTAAAAGTGCCCTGACTTTCCAAGGGTTGAACAGAGGCTAGTATTTTCCTGAAAGAAGATTAATCTTTGGGCAGTATGGCACTGGGAGGATACTACACTGTTCCAGCATCCTCATCAGTATGTACAGTATTCCACATTTTGCAAACACACTGTGTAACACACATAGATATCCCTCACATGCATCCACATGTGTGCATAAATGCATATACTCCTGTGTCTGTGTGTCTTAAAGTTGCCTCCCAACTTATGGTGACCTCATGGATTTCATAGGGCTTTCTTAGGCAAGAAATACTCAGAGGTGGTTTTACCAATTCCTTCCTCTGAAATATAACCTCCAGCACCTGGTATTCACTGCGGGTCTCCTATCTAAGTACTAGTCAGAGCTGGCCCTGCTTAGCTTTCAAGATCTAGTGTCTTTAGGGTATACATGCCTTCCCATTTATTCAAATACACAGACACCTCTACAAATACACTCAAGCTGTGCTACTCCCAATATAGTTTTTTTTAGCCTCTCAACTTCTCTTTACCTTCCATTCTCCTATCCCATCTTTTTACCCTATACTATGGCTCGAAACTGACAGGCACTAAGGGGAGGCCTCGTCACGTACTAGGGTTGCTTCAGGGCAGAGCTTATACACACCCCGCAACCCTAGCACATGACGAGGGCCATATAGCAGCATATGCAGTGGCTATGTTGCAGCTGCGCAGCTGCCATATAGTGCTGCGCATCTGCTACATTGTGGAGGCACCCTGTGGCACTTCTTTTGTTTTTTGCGTCACGACTGTGACACAAAAAGGAGCTGCTTTTTTGGGCTCCTTTTTTAGTCCGTACCTTTACTGCTCCTTCTGGTTGCTGTGGCGAAGTTACAGACTAAAAAGAGGTGGCACCAGATTGCCCTTTTTGGGCGGTCTGCAAAGCCCCTATTATTCAATCCCAAAACCTTATCTATCCTCCAACCTTTACTCTCTAGCCACACTTTACTTTTATTCTCCAATATTTCATACCTGTCCCCACTGCTAGATGTCAACCATCTTGACTAACACATATCTAGGAATGGGTCAGACCATTCTTTGCTTGGAGTCTTTGAATATTCAAGGCATGAGGAAGGACAACTGTAAATACAACTAAAAGGAGAAAATCTTTGATTGCTTCGGGAGAGTTTGATCTTATAATCTGTACAGCAAATTAAAAAGATTGGGTTTCAGTAATCACAAGGTTCTTATTCTGATGTTTGTTTGATCTTCAAAGTAATCATTAACTATCCTCTGACTCCTCAAAGGCTTTAAATAGCAAAGGAATTTGTAAAACTACAGTTGTGGATGTGTAGTTCTGATGCTCTCATCTTGTGTAGCAAAGTCACAGTAGATGTACACATTCATATTTAGGACCCTTGTCTTTCCTTTCTGTCTTATTCTGTGTCACTTATTCTCAATGAGTCAAAAAACTATTTCTAATTTTTGCCTACACCTTGCAATAAAATGTGTACTGAAGATGATATAACTTAATTAAGTACTTGCAATAGTAATGTCAAAATGTTGGAATGGTAACTTAAGTGTAGTTTAGACTGTTTCCCATAAGTATTGTGCTTGTACAGGCTATGTTTTATGCTAGATTCCACAAATCCTGGTCAACTCTCTCCTCCTCCTTTTCCATCTTATAACTTCTCCTAAAGGACACTGTGAAGGAAAAAATGCTACCACACCACACATTAGTTAGGAAATAATAATTAAATAATTTCTTATTTTAGGGTTTTAAAACTTTCAGGCTTCAGCCACCTTTCAGCTTTCCATCCCTATTTGAAAGCTTTCTTTGAAATGAGACCAGAAATGTACTTACTGAATATGCTAGACAAAGCTCCTGTGCAAATCAAAATTAAACACAGGAGAACAATATTATATTTAATAACTGCTGCCAGAATTATATTAGCTCAATATTGGAAAATTCAATACCAGATTTGGACCTTTGGTGGGAAAAAAATCTTGAATTTTGAGAGATGGACATTCTCACCAGCCGATTATCTAATAAAGATGTTACACTAATAGAGAAAGAGTGGAACCAGATAATGAAAAATTGCAGGTTAGAGACATAAGAATGCAGACACGATAACCTATAAGCAACTTATTTGTAATATAACATTTAAGAATTCGTATGATTTGGGGGTATATACTTCGAGGCAACAGGAAGTAAAAAGAGAAAGTGATTTTAAAAAAAGAGAATAATGAAATGTACAGATATAGTCTTTGGGAATTGTCTTTAAAGTGACTTTGGAAGTAGTGATTGGTAAACTTCAATATATTTTCTGATACTATGTAGTAACGTGAAGCTTTTTAAATTGTTTTTGTATATAAAATGCTTCTATAAATAAAATAATTTTTTAAAAAGAAAGCTTTCTGGTAAGGGGTTGGTTATGTTACTTTTACTTGCTTACTTAATGGCTTGATTATCAAATAAATATTTTCCCGTCTGTGTGTATCTGCCTTCAAGCCTCCTGCCAACATATGGTGACCCTGGAATTTCATAGTGCTTTATTTATTTATTTATTTATTTATTATTAAAATACATACTCTCATAGACAGAAAGACAAATTACAAGACTACCTGACTGTCACAACAGCAAAAGAGACAAAACAGATACAAACTGTTACTGACATACCCTACAGACAACAACAACAACAACAACATACAGTCACCATATCTTACACAAAAAGACTATACAGTGAGTCCGCGTCATATGCAGCTTTCAGCATACGCTGAAAGCCGCAACGGAAGTTAAGTAGGTGTGCCCCGGAAGGGATAATGACGCGTGTGCTGCTGCGTGCACAAGCCCCATTCATTTCAATGGGGCTCAAGCATATGCAGAATTCCCCTTATGCAGGGGGCGGGGTCTGGAACAGATCCCCCATGTAAGGGGAGGGCCCATTGTAATTGCTTAATTTAAAACATCTGTTTTTGCTTCTTGAATGTTCAAAAAAAGTATTTTCTTAATATTGACTTTCTTACATAACTTCATCATTACAGTATTTTAAATTTAATATTTATAGAATTTAGTTCAGAAATCTACCTTAAACAGATTGTCATCTCCCAAATGTATATATTTCTTATCCTTTTCTTTTGTTCCTTTACAAGTTTCCAGCCTTTTTTCTTTCGAAAATCTAAGAGACACTTCCATTCATCTATATTGTTTTTGCCTCTTAATCTAGCTGTGAGGATGTCCATGTCCATTGCCTTTCTAATTCTGATTAACCATTCTCCACATGTTGGTATTTTACCCACTTTCCAGAATTGTACATATAGGATTCCGTTGTGACCATATATAAAAACATATGGCATTATTATTATTATTACATAGTGCTGTAAGTTTATACAGTGCTGCACATACAATCTTTTAATTAGATGGTTCCCTGCCGTCAGGCTTACAGTCTAAAAACACACGACACAAAAGGAGAAGGGAAAGGTGGTGGGGAAGGGGATCAGGTCCAACAGTTCTTCTCTTCCTCTGAGGCCTGGACCAAGGCAGATGAACTGGAGGGAGGGCCCAGCATCTTAATACATAGTTAAAACGAGGTATCCTGGGGCAGACAAGGGCACACATCTGGGACTGCTTCCCTAAACAATATAGTCTTTAACTCAGTTTTGAAACTGGTTAGAGAAATGAGGAGGTGCGCATGTGGGGGAAGAAGGTTCCAGGAGTGAGGGGCAGCAAGTGAGAAGATTAGAAGACGGGAGATTAGAAGAGATTAGAAGACAGGAGGGGATAGGATCAAGAGAAAAGGTTGTTGGTTTGGAAGAGTTTAGCAGCATAGAGAGTTCATCCAGAGAAACAGGTGGAAATACAGACAGTTTATTGGTAGAAGGTACCAGGAGATTAGTGGGAGGGGGCAAATCAGGAGGAATATTTGTGTATTCTTTTGTATAGAGCATGGTTTGTTTGCCTTATGTGTGAATCGACCCCTGATGTTGTGAATGACCTTAATGGGTTCTGTTACAGTGTTGCCATAGCGAACAAATTGGAATTTTTGTTTGTCACAAGATCTGGTTTCTTTGTGGTCTTTCGTTGGTCTCCTATTGCTAGTAAGTTACTTTTTAAAGTTGGATGTGGTCTTTCTTGTCTGAATTCTTAATGATGGTTTGTATTGCATTCATACTAATCTCTGTTGGTTCCAGAGATACTTTTTGTTTCTCAAAGTATTTAAAAACAAAACAAAACATTGATTTCTAATTATTGTTATATTGACATACATATGTTTCCTTCATTAGAAGAAACACAGTGTGTACCACAAGGCTATATTTTGACTTACAGGCTGTACAGACAGCCCAGTAAGCTGACCCTTTTTCAGCCATATTGAGGCTGTGGCAATGACGCACCACAGCCCTGATATGCCTTTTCCAGGGTGCAAAAAGGAGCTGCAAAAATGGCTCCTTTTTGCGCCCTGGAAAGTGTGACATAGCCACGTTGCTATGGCTTGGCAGTGCTCCTTGGTGCTGCGTCCTATGTACACAGGAAAAGATATTGGATTACAAACTCTCTGATAGCAACCTCAATCTCCAGCAGGTAGAATGCTTTATTTGGTTGAGGAATCCCCACTGTTTGTGGTGGATATGGGTTTTTCCTTGAAGTAATTTAGCCTTTGTGGTACGTACAAATGAAGCTGTTTATTATGCAGTGAACAACAGTTTATAACAGTGAATAACAGTCATGTGTCAACAAGAACAAAAAGAAAGAAAACACAAATTAAACTCCAATTAACACCAAAATTAGGCAATTGGCTGGAGAAAATGTGATCTAGTAAATGCCTCAGATTCCATGTGATCTTGAAAGCTAAGAAAGGCCAGCTCTGGTTACTACTTGGATGCCAAGGAATACCTGGTTCTGTAGGCTATATTTGAGAGGAAGGAACTGGCAAAACCACCTCTGGATATTCTTTGTCTAAATGCTATAAATTCATGGGGTCAGTATAGATCAACAGGTGACTTGAAGGCAGATATATATACAAAGAGAGACATTGTTTATAGTCACCAGTCTGTCATCATGCTTCTTTTTCAGGAGGCTCATGCTGATTCAAGACAGAGTTATATGAGGACAATTGTGCTTTCTTTCATAGAGAAGGTGTAGAGTTGGCTCCCAGCATCTTCCAAAATCTTTTCTCAGCTCCCCAAAGTCCATGGGAGGTGTGTCAGAATCTTTAAATGCACACTGTTTGATCAGTTGCTGATTTATGAAAGGACAGTCCTGTTTATAATATGAGGCAACTCACCTTTTCTCCCTTTTTTGAAGGAGGGGGGAGTCTTTGACTAAATGGCCTTGTCAAAGGCTCATGGAAAGTCCAAGTACACAGTATCGACTTGATCTCCCTTATGCAAGCTAAACAAGAGAATAGCCTCATTCCTCTTTCTATTGTAAGTGGAAAAGCAGCTTAAATTGGATTAAAAATTAACTATGGACTGAATAGAAGTTTTCAATCTGCTGTAGCAAGGAAATATAAATTACTCACTGCTAAGTCTCATGATAGAACTTTCATGCCCTGCCTTCTATAAATACTCTATAAACTCGACTATAAGTCGACCTCATGTATAAGCTAAGGGCAGGTTTTGGGGCCAAAATTATGGATTTTGATATGACTCATAGATAAGTTGAGAGTAAAACTTTGGGGCGTGCAACAAAGGATGAAGCAAAGGAAAACAGTGCCAGAAAACATACAAAATTCCAGCAGGCATAACTGTTTGTGGTCATACTAAAGGCTTCATGGATGAGAGAATATAAAAGGGGTGTGAGTGCTTCCAGAACAGATGAAACTCTTGCCTTTCACCAGGGGATGGTTCCTTTTTATAAGCATTGAAATACAGTACACTACTTACATTAACCTGTGGATAAGTTGACACAGGTTTTTGGAGTCAATTTTTTTGACTAAAATTTCTAGACTCATAAAAAAGTATATCCAATAGATCTATTTCTGGACACTGGGCAACCCAATTCCACTTACATGGAAAAAGAGATGTCTCATGATTAGAAACATGTATTTGTTTGTGTTCCATTCATGCAGTTGGGGTAATTTGTCAGTAACAACAAAATGAAAGTCAGATTAAAGATGATAGATAGAGGCTTAGGTAGAGACTTATGTGAATATGAAGAAAAGAGATTAAAAAGTAATTTCCCATTATGGACAGCCTAGCTTTAACACAGCTATCAACCACAATCAGTTACTTGTTTTCTCTGAAACAGAGACTGCATAGGAAAAGGAAAATTCAATACATATTCTGGTGAGGGGGTGGAATTCATGTACGGCAAAATCCACAAAAAGAGTGAAACCTTTAATGTCCAACCAAAGTGCAGAAAATACATCATGCAAGCTTTCAAAGCTTCGTTGGGTTCTTCATCAAGCAAAGAGGTTTAAAATTATACAGGAGAAGAAAAGCAATGATGTGAGAGGTACAGGTCTACATTTTCTCTCAAATATTATTTCTGTTCTCAGTTAAGATTGTCTAGATCAGGGATATCAATGCACACAGAAGCCATTTCCCTTTTGGGACATGTGGGGACCAAGGACAAAGGACAATACAAGATAGGTAATAAAATATGAACTTCATTAGCAATAGAAGAGTCACTTCCGTTGAAATTCAGGCTGACCCTGCCCTACATGAAGCTAATTGCAAAATGAAGGTCTTTGGCTACCCTAGCTTTTAGCTCACTGATCTCAAATTTGGGTTTTCATTCTCATTTGCATGTAATGTCATTGTATCAGGGCTGACAGCCCAGTAATGGAATACTGGGTCAAGTCTGTGATTCTCATATAAGGCTTGTTTAAAATAATGTGAAACCCCTGCAAACAGAATTGTATGGAATATGCACTTAGTTGTTGTCAGTGTAGTATTTCAACATGCTTTTTATACAAATTTCTTACCTGAGACATATATTCCTAGTTGTGATTAGCTGTTTTTTCTTGGCATCATTGCTCTTTGCTTTGTGCCCATTATTTTGTGATGGCAGTCCCTTAAATTCATTCAATTCAAGCTTTTAATCATCATTAATTTACATCTCAATTTCTACATTAATCATGTTAATATGGGTAATAGACAGTGAGAGATACTGTTCTCCTTCTATTGTTTCCTTGAGGTAGCTGCTCACATTTTCAATGCCACTGAAATACCAGACCTTAGTGGAAGCAAATTTGGAGATATGGAAGAAATTATGGTGGTGTGCTTTCAAGTTGATTCTGAGATCAAGATCTACCCATCATGGGGTTTTCTTGGCAAGATTTGTTCAGAGGAAGTTTGCCATTTCCTTTCCCTGAGGCAGAGAGAATGTGACTTGACCAAAGTCACCAAGTGGATTAGGGAATCAACCCCTGGTCTCCAAAGTCATAGTTCTAACACTAAAACCAATTAAAACTTGGCCATATAAGGAAAAATGTTGTATTGATAAAAGAAACTTAAACTGAAGCCATTCTGTTAGCATCCTGTTACAACCTTGGGATATGGCTTGTTGGTGATTCAGCTAGTGACAGGCACTTGTCATTCTCCACAGCATGCCACAAATTTTCCTCTCAGTGTGAAGCATTGCAAGGACAAAGTCAAAGGAATATGGCTAATGTGAAGAAGATTCAGACAGAGACTACTGTCTGCCTTGTATTTGAGTCCATGCCAGAGGTAGCTTTGATTATATGTATTCTAGTGAGTCTGAAATAACCTTTCAATTAAGAGCAATATAAGTAAGTCTCTGTGATAACTATGTATCCCACCACTTGGACAAAAATGAGGAATGAATTTCCACTTGACAATTTCTAAAATTGGACCACAGTTGCACCATGTAACATTGGGGAAAATGCCACATGGTTGCTAGTGAAATGTTCACATAAATTGTGGAAGTAAAATGTAATTTACAACAGACAGCAATGGTTATTCTCTTCTGAGACATTTTTAGTGTTGCTTTGATGCTGAAGAAGTCATGCTTCTTACTCAGTATGGTATCCATTTTTTTTTTGTCCTGGAAACCTCCAGAGAAAGCAGTTCTACACCTCAATAGCTTGCTGAAATATTCTGCTTTGTCAGATGTCTCTGGAAACCTTATAAGTAGGCTGATTTAGAGACAGCCATCCCCTGTTGTTGTGGATCATCTGAATGAAATTGTCTTTGAACATTTTTCAGAAACCTAATTTTACAGTTAAGAATAGAACTGCCTTCACTGAATATATCTAATCATTTTAAAGAGCATTTTAACTGACTGACACATCTTGTAACAATGAATACCAACTTCCTAATGTGTTCCATGAAGAAGTATTCATTTTTTCCTAATCAATTCCTAATCAAGCCTCTTAATCAATGTCATTGGTTGGTCCTGAATATTATAGAGGGAGAATTCACTGTATTTTCAGTATACGTCATCTGACTCTTTGTAATGATGGCCCTAAGTAACTTTTGTTAGCTAAATTTTAAAATACAAAGGAATCTTGTAGCACTTTTGAAACTGAGAGAAAGAAATTGTAGCATAACCTTTTGTAGACTCATGGGTCATGCAGACATGCAGCTGGGAATGGCCTGAGGCTGCTCCAGCTCTAGTCACCTCCCCCCCATCAGTACATGACCATAGGGACCACACAGCCCAGTCCCAATCTGGGCCGCTGCCACAGTCCCGAATGGGATGATGGCAAAGAGTGGACTTTCCTTGTTCCTTTTAGTCTCAGCTTTTGCCAGCCAAGTATGCCGATCTGTATGCCGATGACACTCAGCTGTATCTTTCAACCCCTGACCTTTCGCCAGGGCTCGAACAGCAAGTCTCCTCTTGTCTGGCTACCATCTCTCAGTGGATGTGGCATTGGGGCTTGAAGCTCAACATGTCTAAGACAGAGCTTCTCGTCTTCCCACCTAAGCCCACCCTTCAATACACCTTTTCTGTTTCTGTTGATGGCATTTCTATTCAACCGGTTAGCAAGCCCACAGTTTTGGCTTCATTTTTGATTCCTCTCTGTCATTTACTCCCCAGATTCAGGCCACTGCCAAGACCTGTAGATTCTCTTTTTACAACATTGCTAAAATCCGTCCTTTCCTCTCAGCCTCCACTGCCAAGACTCAGGTCCATGCCCTAGTGGTATTGTGACTAGATTATTGTAACCTTCTTCTGACAGGGCTTCCTCTCTCTCATCTCCATCCTTTAATCTCTGTCCAGAACTCAGCTGTGCGTATTATCACATCCGCTCGCCGCTTTGACCATGTTTCTCCTCTTTTATCCTCCTTTCACTGGCTCCCCTTCCCCTTCCGCATCCAGTACAAGCTTTTGTTGTTGACTTTCAAAGCCCTCCATGGACTGGCCCCTCCCTACTTGTCTGAACTTCTTTCTCCTCACACTCCTTCTCTTCCCCTCCGTTCTGGTAATCAAGGTCTCCTGTCCCAGCTGAGGATTTCCACTGCCCTGTCCCAGATTCGTCCCTTCTCACTTGCTTCCCCTCACTCCTGGAACCTTCTTCCCCCACACATCACTTCTCTAACCAGGTTCAAAATTAAGTTAAAGATTATATTGTTTAGGGAAGTGTTCCCAGGATTGTGCCATTTGCCCCAGGATGCCTCCTTTTAACTATGTATCAAGAAGCTGTGCCCTCCCTCCAGTCCATCTGCCTTGGTCCTGGCCCCAGAGGGAGAGAAGAACCACTGGACTTCACCCCTTTTCACCTTCCCCTCTTCCTTTTGTGTTGTCTCTTTTAGACTGTAAGCCTGAGGTCAGGGATCCATCTAATTTAAGATTGTATGTACAGCACTGTGTAAATTTACAGTCCTATATAAATAAAGGTTAATGATGATGATGACGATGATGACGATGATGATAAGTACACTCTTCATGTGGTTTCTGGCCACTCTAGGGGCATACATCATCTGCACACCCCATCCCCAGAGCCACTCCTTCCTGCCTAGCTGTTTTGGGCCATAGTCTACTTCCTTAGATGCATTGAGTTAAATAGTGCCTAGGAACAGACCTTTATAAGCAGACTGTGTGAATTGTCATAAAAGTACAAAACTTGTGGATATGGTGATGAGTGACAAGTTCACTTTAACAATGATTATTGAGGGACAAAGGCAGGAAGAAAGATGTTACCTAAGGCAAGGGTGGGTGTATAACCATATGAAGGGTGGAGGGAGTTTGTGTGCAGGTTGGAAACCAGAAAAGAGATGTGATAAGTTGACCAAGAGTGCGCTCATGAGACTGGTCTGTTATATAGTGTTTAAAATGTGTAGTTTGTCAGGAAACCATTCTCTCTTCAGCCATTGTTGATGGACTGGAATTTGTAGATATATTGCAATTGAGCTGTTTCACTTTCCAGTCTTGCTTTGTAGTTTCTTATTACATTCTTTTGTAAATTTGCTTTGTAGGGATGCTTTGACAAACCACTGGTCACTCTGAGACATGTTAAGTTTTAGGTTTTCATTTGTACATTTCTCTCCTCCCTATCCTCCTCTTTGTTTTTGTTTGTTTGTTTATGTATGTGTGTATATATATATATATATATATATTTAGTAATCACCTGCATAAAGTAGTCAAAGGCTGACGGCTGGCATCACACACATGAAGTGTTATGCTCTATTCACTCAGCTCTGCACCTCTCCCTCCCCCAAGCAGGTGCTGAGTCTTGGGGTACATTGCTGTGATTGTAAAATGGCTGGGGAAAAGGGAAGTGGGGAAAAGGGAGGCAGCCAAACAGAAGGGAAATGACTCCCAGGTCTGCCGCTGTTCTCTGGATGGAGACAAGAAGATCAGAAGCCATACTTTCCTTTCTCTCTGTCTAGAGAACTACAGTGGGTATGAGAGGCAGTTTCTTGCTGCTTGGTAATCTTCCTCCCCATCCCCTGCCCCAGCCATTAAATGTCTCCAGCAACACTCTCTGGAATCTGACAGCTGCTGGGTATAGATTTTAGACAGAGCACAAGGGCCTAGTGAATAGCCCCTTGTGCCCCATCCAAAACAAGATGTACACATGCACAACCTCAAAGTACGCAGATACATGTCACCAGCAGGATTCTGGTCTAAATGCCAATGCATTTAGGTTTTACAGACATTTAGTTTCTTCTTATTTGTTGATAAGGATCAAAAATTCTTCTTAATTGGATCCTTTTCAATTTCTCTGAATTGCCAGGGGAAGGGGGGCACAGAACCAGGTCAGCATCAAGGCCCCTTGAAACAAGGGAAAGGTTCCTGACAATTCCAAATGGAATCACCTTTGCCACCCAACATTTGTGGACCCTTTTGGTCAAATACATGTTGGCATTCCTTCCCACAGTGAAGTAACAGCACCTATGTGTTTTGTTTATGTTTTTTGTTCTGTTTTTTTGTAAGGAAGAACAAAATCCAGCCTGAACAATATGTTTTCCCTGGCAGTTTTTTCAAATAAAGCTTGTAAACTCTGAGAAAAAGTACAATTACAAAGCCAATGTCTAACAATAATAGATAATAAAAAATACAATTAGGCTACTGTGCTATATCAAAGAGATGGCCTTTACTTGATGAACAAGCTGTTCCAATAAAATCTAATCATGATGTTATACTTTCATCATATCTTTCTGAAGCCAGTTTTATAAGATGGTGGTACCTAATATGGAGTCAGTGGGGGATATTGCCAAAATAATCATGAATAAGATCTAATCTGCATTATGAGTTTATTCCTGGTATTTCAGATTTATAATGAATACTAATAAAGGGCATTCATTAAGGAACAAAACCATGCTACTTTTCCTAGCAGATTTTTTTATTTAGCTTTAGAACATGGAGAAGAAAGGATGTGGAGTAGGCAATTCGTGGTGCTCCAGATATTGTTCATCTCTGACTCTTATCATTCCTTGCCACTAGTGTTGCTAGCCTAGGAGCTTGAATCAGACAACATCTGGAGGGGCATATGTATGATGATGATGATGATGTTTTATTTATACCCCGCTCTTCAGCCAAGACTATCAGAGCGGCTTACAATTTGTTAAACAAACAGCTTCATTTACAATTGTAAGCTATTTGCCCCCAACAATCTGGGTACTCATTTTAGCGACCTCGGAAGGATGCAAGCCTGAGTCAAGCTTCAGCCCTTTGCTGGTCTTGAACTCGCCACCTTCTGGTTTTGAGTGAGTGGCTGCAGTACAGGCATTTAACCACTGCGCCACCAGGGTATGTTGCCTATGTTGCCTATCTATGCCTTCAAGGATTCATATTAGGGTTAATTTCATTCTTGTGAAACAGGAAGCTTTTGTGAGATTAGCTGCAATATACACAGCCAATTTAACACTAATAGTTAAATTGGTTGGTATGTACAGAATCTAGGAATGAATGGCTATGGCAGATTTGCTTTCTCTAAAATCTGATGTTTTGGGGAAAAATATTTCCATTATTTTTATGAAGAAAAATGTAAATTTGGGAATTTTCATTTAAAAACAGTTGAATCAAGCAGATCTCTTGTCTGTTCACATCAACTAGATTTGATAGGTATAGCCATTTATACATGGTGAAAACCATGGTGCACTTCCCTGGCAAGGATGAAGAACTTATTCGAGGGGGGGAGAGTTGGGGACTCTGGTTCATCAAGTAGAGCTTGAGTAAGTTTTAGCATACCTGGGAACTGTTCCTGACCTTGTCATTTTCTTAACTTTAATTAACTAGGAACTGGACTGAATATATCCAGATAGGTCGGTTTCTCCTATATTTCTTTTCTTTTTATATTTATATTCTTTTTAAAAAAAATCTCAACTTTTGCCTGAATTCTCTATGAAGATTTTGGTAAGTTCTTATTTAAAACCATTCTAAAACTATCCCTGCTGAAATCTAGAGTAGATTTTGAGTTTGATGGTGTTTATAGTAAGATTCCATCTGTATTTAGATGTAGGCATACTGTGGATTTTTTCACTGCACAAAGAAGGGAAACACAAGTCCCTCTGTTAAGATTTACATAGTTTTGGTTGCCCATTGTATGGTTGCCACATTTCTAGACAACTGCCTCAACCAAAATTACTTCTCATTCTTATGCATGGAAGATAAGAAAACATAGGGAAGTAAAGGTTAATTCAGGTTCTGCCAGCTGGTTTTCTTCTAGCATAATTCAAGATGCTCAGCTTCACATTGCCTTTATTTTGATGCTAATAGAGCCTTAGTCAATGCTTCCATACAGCCTACCCATCCATGAGCAAAATCAGGAGGAAAGCTGCCAGAAACTACTGCTGCTTTTGGCCGCAGGCTCTTTTAGATGTGGTGGGGCTGCTCTAGTAATGGCTTAATGGGTTTCTGTTTAGCTATAATTAACCTGACAGCCAGAGTTTGAGGGTTATGTTGGTTTGGATTTAATAGTGCTGGGATGAACAATTAGGTACCCATACATTAAATGCTTAATACAAACATGGGTTTGCACTGCTACATAGCACAGGATGTGCCTCTCTCCACCCAGATCCCTGGCATATATATGTGTGTGAACTTCCTTACTTGTGAGTGTTATTTCAAATGTTGTTGAATGACCCAGAATGAGATAAAAGTCATACAGTCCTCACACATTTCCTAGCTGTTTTTTGGACCCCTTTAAAATTATCTTTCTAACTCAGGGGCCTCTACTGTATATGCTTTTTTTAATACCATTCTGGTCATATCAGAAGATCTAGATCAGGGATGGGAAACATGTTGACTCTGGGCCCCATACCATTTTATTGTCTCTGCCGGATGTCAGATTCAATCCCAGGGCCAGGGGAGTTAGCTAGAAAAAGGAAGAAACATCCTATTTTGCCCTCAGGAGACTCCCCAAAGAATAATGTACAAAAATGGAAATAGTCATCCTGCCACTTCTTGATTTGGGGTAAGGGTTGATGTGGACGGTTTGGTACTTGCCCACCTGTAGATCAGCACACAGTTTCTGGGGGGGGGGGGGGTCACCATAAGTCAAAGTCAGCTTGGAGGCACAACAAAAATAAGCCAAGGAAGGGGGATGGTGTTAAGACATTTATACAAATGTCCCTGTTCCTCGTGTTGAAGGGAAAAAGAAATCTTGTTTCTTTTCCACTAGCAAGTGTTTGTTAGGATGAACTTCTTTAATATTTAGAAATAATGGAGGAGAATGTTGGGCTGGTTAGATCTTCACTAGGACTCTGCAAACCCTGAGTCCCCAAACTTGCTTTTGTTAATACTATTGTGGGCTATAAATTAAATTAATTGATTAATAATAATAATAATAATAATAATAATTTATTTATTTATAGCCCGCCCCTCTGAACTGGCAATCAGGGCGGGGTACAACACAGTTAAAAGCATCACAAGTTAAAATACAACAATCCCACCCCCTCACCCACCCCTTAAAACAGAATTAAATAGCTAAAAGTTAAAAACATAGTCCAAATAAAACATTTAAAAGTAACTGCCCGAAGCTGCATAAAACAATTTCGAAGGGGAGAAGAGGAGCTAAGGGAAAGAGTCAGCAGTAGATGTGGAGCCAGGAAATTAGGTACTATCTGGGAAGGCCTGCCGGAAGAGATGCGTCTTTAAGGATTTTTTAAAGCCGTCAACAGATGCAATAAGACGCATCTCATCCGGCAGGTCATTCCATAGCTTGGGGGCTATAGCTGAAAAGGCCCTCTGGGAGGTTTGTGTCAGCCTGGTCTTCAAGGGCTGTAACAGATTCCTCCCAGAGGACCGCAGCGTGCGGGAAGGATCATACAGAAAGAGGCGGCCCCGGAGATAGGATGGACCCAAGCCATGAAGGGCTTTAAAGGTTAAAACCAACACCTTATACTTGGCCCGGAAACTAATTGGCAGCCAGTGGAGAGCTTTAAGCACCAGAGTTATGTGCTCTCTCCTAGATATTCCAGTTACTAACCTGGCTGCCATGTTTTGAACTAACTGCAGTTTTCTAGTTAGGCACAAGGGTAGCCCCGTGTAGAGTACATTACAGTAGTCCAGGTGAGAGGTTACCAGGGCATGTACCACAGTTTCCAGGTCCCTCATCTCCAGGAAAGGGTCAGCCGAAGCTGATAACAGGCACTCCTGACCATCGCATTCACCTGACTAGTCATGTGAAGCGACGGGTCAAGAAGTACCCCCAGACTGTGAACAGAGTCCTTCGAGGAGAGTGTGACTCCATCTAGGACTGGGAGTTGTATTCCCAAACCTGGCTTCAGTCCCGAGACTGTGAGTACCTCCGTTTTGTCTGGATTGAGCTTCAATTTGTTTTCCCTCATCCAGTCCATTACTGCCGCAAGACAGTCATTAAGAGGGGAGATGCCATCTGAGGTCTGAGTCAACAATCTGGTCATGGAGAGGTATATCTGAGTGTCATCAGCATACTGAAGACGCTGAGCTCCATGCCTCCGAATGATCCCACCCAGCAGCTTCATATAGATATTGAATAGCAACGGGGACAGAATGGCGCCCTGAGGTATGCCACAATTAAGCTCAATTTTAGACGAGCAGCTGTCCCCGAGCCTCACCCTTTGGGATCTTCCGGAAAGAAAGAATCGGAACCACCGAAAAGCAGTGCCTCCGATTCCTAACTCCCTCAGTCGATCTAAAAGGATGGAGTGATCTATGGTGTCAAAGGCCGCTGAGAGATCCAAGAGCACCAGCAGGGTCACACTACCCCTGTTGATATTCAAGCGGAGGTCGTCGGTCAGAGCAACCATGGTTGTCTCAACTCCATATCCTGTCCTGAAGCCGGTTTGAAATGGATCTAGATAATCGGTTTCATCCAAGACAGCTTGGAGTTGGGAGGCGACAGCCCTCTCAATTACTTTGCTCAAAAAAGGGAGCAGGGAAACTCGTCTGTAGTTGTTCCTGTCCAGGGGGTCAAGGGAGGGCTTCTTCAGGAGGGGTTTAACAACCGCCTTCTTTAGACAAGATGGTAAAGAACCCTCCATAAGGGACGCATTGATTGTGTCCCGAAGGAACACCCTCGATGCCTCACCCCCCTGGATGGCCAGCCAAGATGGACAGGGATCGAGAGGGCAAGTCGTTTTCCTCAAACTCCCAAGCAGCTTGTCCACGTCATCGGTACTCACCAATTGAAACTCATCCAGTAAACTGACATCAACGAAGTTGCTAGTCACCTCACTTACGGATGCTGGCAAAATATTGGCATCCAGGTCGGCTCTTATCCGAGAGATTTTATCTGCAAAGTGGATGTTAAATGCCTCACAGCAGTCTGTTGTGGGGTCCAGTGGGGATTTGGCGCAGGGGGGACCTGCATCAGCTCCCCCACCACCTTAAACAGCTCTGCCAGGCGGGACTCTTTCCAGATCAGGCTGCACATGTTTCCATCTCTTCCTTCATCCTTTTGTGTGTCAGGTATCTTTTTATTTGAGGACTGTAGAAGTGCACGTGTGTTCATGTGTGTGGTGAATTGCAGTGTTCCATTCCAGCAATCTCCTTCATGTGATCCTAATCCTTTTCTGTTGCTTTCCTGGATGTTCCAGTTGGGCATGTGGATGTGATATGGCTCTGTTCCCTTCATCACCATCGAGCTAACAGCTTTAGGGCTCCAGTACTATGGCAACATTCCAGTCAATGAGCTGTCTGCTTGAATGACCTCAGCGTGTGGAAGAATTGTTGTATGCTCAGTTATTATGTCTGAAGTGCTTTGGGGAGATGTGTGACAAGGAAAAGGGAATAGAGCAAGCTGGAAATGGATCCACAAAGCCTGGATCCTTTGAAGTATAACAAGTGGTTGCATTTTTTTCCTTTTGTTCTTATGACGCACTTCAAGTTAAAACTTGGAAGTTATGTGTTAAAAGTGCCAATGTTACGCATCACATTTTTGACCCACAAGTGTCAACGTTATAGTGCAATGCAGAAATACTCACCCTTCCCACAATTCTCTCATATTTAAATACTTAACTTTAGTGCCACCATTAAAAAATATTTTGCACCTTCACAGTTTTGAGTTCCTTTCACACATCAAGTGCTAACGATGCTAGTTAAACCCATTTCACTTCCAGGTTGTAATATAAGAAAGAGTCAAGGGTGGGGGTTGCAAGGCACTAAATAATGAAATACTGTCAGTATTTTGTATAACATGTAATGCTATTCATTATTTTAACACATTTGTTTTTTGAATTACTTTGAGAGGGATTGGAGGCATTTTGGGATAGTCACTTTTTCCAGACAAAAATAATGTGTGTGTGTATGAGAGATTGAGAAGTGATAATGAATTACTATCAGCCAAGGAAATATTGCTAATGTGTTAGCATTGGAAGTAATTTTCTAGCTGTATTCTAACTTGGCTTACCCTTTAAACTTGAGAGTGAATATAGCTAAAATTTGTTGTTGCTCATTTAGAAAGAGTATAGTTCAATATTTAAGGTTTTCCCACATCATTGTTTATCACATGAGGTAAGGCCATTGACATCCTGGTCAGATTTTTCAGTTAAGCCTCATCCTAGTTAATAATCCATAACTGTTTTGTGGGAAGTCTTCAAAAAGCAGCTTCCTTTTTAACCTATTGCTGTAATCTAAGCAAGAATTGACATGGCCATGAATAACTGTAGCCAGGCTAACTATGGTCCAAAACTCATTGCAGAAATAATCCAGTTTGAGACCGCTTTAACTGCCCTAGCTCAATGCTAGGGAATTCTGGAGTTTTGTGAGACATTTAGCCTCTTCTGTCAGAGACTTTGGTGCCATAATCAATTACAGTATCCAGGATTCCCTAGCACTGAGCCAGGGCAGTCAAACTGGTCTCAGACTGGACTATTTCTGCAGTGTATGTTGGACCAATGTCCCTGAGTAGTTGCCAGTAGCTAATGTTAGTTGATAACAGAAAGTCCCAGTGGGCATCTATTACTAGGTCAAACAGCACCCTCAGATGGAAAACCTTATTATTTAGGGCAGTCTTATCAATACGCCCTGTTTGACATGGCAGAGAATCAACAGAGAGCTCCATCCCTCCTTTGCCTTCAGCATCCCACTGAATGTTTATGTTGGGTGTGAGATTTCTCTTCCCAGCTCATCCAGTGAATTTCTGTAATGTGCACAGAAAGAGTATTCTGTCCTATGATAGGGCATCCTACTTTATCAGAATTCCAGATCACAGGAAACTTTGTAAATGTATTCAGGTGCTTTGTGCTCAATGCACAAACATCTACAAAGATGTCAGGAATGTGGAGGGAGGGTGTGGAGTGGCTCTTTCCTGCACTAGAGTTTTAATTGTTTTACGTGCAGGCTGAATGCTTGCATAGAATTACTGTAATCCATGACTAGTAAGAAGAGGAGGGGCTCATCAAAATATTTATGGTACTTCGCTCTACATTTCTTGACCTCGTTTGATACTCTTACATATAGGAGCTGACACTGGAAACAGAATGGAACCCAGAGGAAACCCCATAACATGAATACCATAGTGCTGTATGTTAATCCTCACCTTCTAAAGCCAAGGCTCCAGCTCAGGAATGGAAACACTGCATGTTCAGTTCAGAGCAATGATAGTCTGTTCAGAAGGATCCCACAGTGGATGGTATCAAAAATTACAGAGCGATTAATGGGAATAAACTGCAGTAGTCACAGGACCATTGTACTAAACTCTCATGCAAGCAAGGTGATGCTAAAATTTTTGACCTTAGAGTCTTTCTTTCATTCTACTACCCTCTATCCTAACGTTGTCTTTTCTGAAAACTTGTGCCTTCTCATGATGTGGCCAAAGTCTGACAGCCTCAGTTTTGTCATCTTGGCTTCTAGGGAGAGTTCAGGCTTGATCTGTTCAAAAACCAATTTGTTTGTCTTTTTGGCTGTCCTTTGGCTGTCCACAGTATCCTCAGCAGTCTTCTCCAGCATCACATCTCAGATGGGTCAATTTTCTTTTTATCCACTTTCTTCACTGTCTAGTTCTCACATCCATACATAGTGATGGGAGATACCATGGCTTGGATGATTCTAACTTTGGGATTTAATCGTATATCTTTACTCTTTAGGATCTTGTCCTTTCATCATTGCCCTACTCGTCTTTCATCTTCTTCTTTCCTGATTGCAGTCTCTGTTCTGATCAATGTTTTTTAAAATTGTATTTTTCCTCAAAAGCATATGCTGACTTTCTTTTGGAATTTCTTGGCAGGTGCCATTATCCATTGTATGTTTTCAATGTGCCTCATCCTGTCCTAAATCCTGCTTTCACCTCTGGGATTTCTCTGTACATATATAATTGGAGGCGGTACTTAAAATGTTAAGTGTAATTTTGCATGTGTTGGAAATTAATACTGTTGTCCTATGATTGCTGCAATCTTTTGTGTCTCCTTTTTTATGGATGGGGATGTATATTGAACATTTCCAGTATGTTGGCCTGCATTTTCTTTTCCATCTTTGTTGACATACTTTAGATAACACTAGAATTAATTCTATATGTGTTAATTGTAGCAGTTCAATTGGGATATCATTTGTTCCTGGTGATTTAATCTTCCCAATTACTCTTATTGCAGCTTCCACCTCACTTTCTAGAATTTGGGTTTGATCTTTATATGATTCTTCATTCTATGTGTCATGCATTTTTTTCATAATGCTTGGTAAAGTTGAGGGCAATGGGAAAAGAGGAAACTATATACCAAATGGATAGATTCAGTCAGAGAAGCCACAGTCATGAATCTGCAGAAGATGAGGAGGGCAGTTGAGGATAGGATGACTTAGAGGTCCCTCATTTACAGGGTCACCATGGATCAAAGACTACTCAAAGGCAGTTAACAACAACACAATTGATGACAGCAGCAGGTATAAAATTCCCATCTGATTTCTCCTCTATCAAAATGTGCTGATGCTCCAGAGTCTAATCCCTATTATCATCAGCACTTAGTAACTGTTTCTTTGCTTTATCAGGTGTTTTCTCCTGTCTCTTGAAGAGATCAGGAAGGAGAAAAATGAAAAATCTTGTTTAATAAAACAGGATGGCATTCTCCTCACACATTCTTTGAAATCAACCAATTGCAGGCATTCAAGAACTTCAGCTAATTTAAAATAAATAAACATCACTATGACCTTATGGTTCTTTTGCAGAAAAAAATGAATGTTATGTGGGAAGTTGCTAGGGCATGCATGAGTTGGAAATAGCTTGCAAGTGAGGATGAGATTTCCTGCTGTATTGTGAAAATTGAATTTGTATTCTTGGAGGAAAGAGAATATCTATATCGTGTCAAAGTATTCAACTTCTCGTTGAACTTTCTTCATAAAACATGGGAAAAATGCTCATTTCCACAGTCTAATGGAATATCCAGTACTGAAATTTCCAGTAACATGAAAACAGAACTGTAGTAGGCCTGTCTTTGCATGCATATATGTATATGTAGATATGTAGATATGTGTGTGTATGTGTCTATTACTCCACCTTTCTCCTAGAAGGGTATCCAAAGCAGCTATTGCCTATTCTATACCCAGATGGATTTTATGCCAAAAAAAGGGAGCTTCTCTTCCTCACACAGTATCCTGCATTTGTGTGTACCTCAGTAGATATGGGTTTGTTTGTTTTTGCATGTACAGTGGTCCCCCGGGTTACGAAGGTAATCCGTTCCGGATTACCTTTTGTAACCCGGAAATCTTCGTTTCCCGGGGGACTGCTTTAAGGGACGGACCGCACGGCCGATTTAAAGGGGCCGCACGGTTTTTCCCTTTCGTTCCCAGGGGTTTTCTTCGCATCCCGGGGGCATTTTGGCGGTCCCGCCGGTTTCGGCTCCCGGGGATTTCGTTCCCCGGGGGCTTCGTATCCCGGGGGACCACTGTATGTATCTGAAGGAGTGGGTTTATAACCAAAAAAAATTCATGCTAAAATAAAAATCAGTTAGTCTTAAAGGTGCTGCTACATTCCTCCCCCCCCCCCCCTTTCTTCCTCCAGCATAGTTTAGTGATTCTGGAAACCAGTATTCGAATCCCTGTTGAGCCATGAAAACCCATTGGGCAAGTCACACTTTCTTAGCCTCAGATGAAGGCAGAGGTAAACCCCCTCTGAACAAATATTTATATATATGGGGCTGCCTTATGACCACCATAAGTTGGAAGCAACTTGAAGACACACAACAGGGTCACATAGAAGTGTTTAGCCCCAGTAGAGAAAGAATAACAGAATCTTGTATAAACTAACAGAAAGAGTTGTACAGAACAGATAATATAGTAGAAAGAACAAGGAGAGATTAAAAAGACATTTTGGAGCCATGGTGGCACAGTGGTTAAACGCCTGTACTGCAACCATTCACTCACAAATTGCAGGGTTGCGAGTTCAATACCAGTCAAGGGCTCAAGCTCAACTCACGCTTGCATCCTTCTGAGGTTGCTAGAATGAGTACCCAGATTGCTGGGGGCAGTTAGTTTGCACACATTGTAAACCACTTAGGGAGTGCTTAAGTGCACTGATAAGTGGTATAGAAATGTACTTACTATTGTTATTGCTATTGCTATTGAAAAGCAATTGGCGGCATAGCAGGAAAAGCAGAAAAATGCCGCTTTTCTGTAGCGCGGAAAAGGGTTGTCCTTGGGGCTTCATGCCCCTAGACACCCCCCTGCCTGCCGCTTGTGGAACAGCCTAGAGCAGCTCCTTTCTTGGTGCGACACTTACAGGAAGTGGTGCCGTTACAGCACCATTTCCTGTGCATCCTGTTTGGGCCCCCAGCAGTGACGTCGGCATCATTGTGGCCCATGTATGGACGGGATGCTGCCATGATGCTGGCACCATGCTGTACTGGAGTTCTGGACCGCACAGTTGCTACGCGATCCATAACTCTAGTATCGCTGCCAGGACGGCTCTTTGGGTCCATCGTACTGGCCCATAGATAACCCTAAATAGAGAGCCCTGGTGGCACAGTGGTTAAATGCCTGTTCTGCAGCCACTCACTCAAAACGAGGTCAATAAATGAGTACCCAGCTTGTTGGAGGCAAATTAGCTTACATTTGTAAACCGCTTAGAAATTGCTTAGGTGGTATGAAGTGGTATATAAATGAAGCTTGTTTGTTTAACAAATTTGTAAGCCACTCTGATAACCTTGGCTGAAGAGCGGGGTATAAATAAAACAATATTATTATTATTACTATTATTAATATTATTATTCTGATTTATATAGGATCCAAACTAGAAGCATCATTTAGTGGATCTTTACACTTAACAACCAGAAACTTTTATGTCTTAATTTGAGCATAAATGATATTACATAAGTGGGAGCACCTTCTTGTTCAGAATTGTGCATGATGTTGACATAAATCCTTGTGAAGTCTAGGAGCTCTGCCTAGCAGGTTCCTTAACTGTCATCCTTAGTAGTGGATGCCAGCTTCTAGCAGTTGTTGCAGAAAAGGAGTGCAGATGGCTGTATCTCCAGTGGACAATTGTTTGTCCCATGGCATAATCCATTTTAGCTGCACTTGTGTAATTTTATACCACTCAGCCAATAAACAGGATCTTGGCCAGTGCATACATTAAAATAACACAGTCACTAAAATACTAGCCATTGGAGAAGGATTTTTACTGGGGTGGACAACTGTAGCAGGTTTTGGGGGCCAGTTTTCTGCCCTTGCAACCTTTCAGGGACTACACAGACTGTCAAACATGCAAAATAATAATAATGGAATGGTATTTTTTATATTAAACAGAGAGGAAGCGAAGCCTGTTTCATGTAGGTTTAGTTATCACTAGGAATTAACAAGGAGAAACATGCAAACATACATACATACAGAAAATACTTTATTTAAATAAGTTTGCAGCCATTTCCTAAGAGTCTCTGTCCCTCCAGCTTTTCACTGGAAGTGCCAAATCACTTCCTGGTAACTGTTCCCTAAACTGTGGCTTTCCTCTGTGTCAGTGAATTTCTCTTCCTGCCTGCTGTCTTAACTTTCCTGTTTAGTGCCAAATACATTGATATAGGGGGTCTGCCTGCAGTTCACAAGGGGGTAGTGTGGCATAAAAAGGGCAGTATGTGAAATCTGCAAGGGTTGAGGACCAGAGAAAGCCTTGGAAGCCACATATGGCCCCAGAGCCACACTTTGCCCACCACTGCACTGCCAAGATTTCAGTAAATGTGGGAGGTAAGTTTAACCAAGATTCCTGGAGTAATCTTGATGAAAACTGTTTCTTTGAAACTGTTGTTTACACAGAGTTAAGGAATCTACAAAGTAATAAGTAATTACATCCAGTATATCATATGGAATGTTCTTTCCTATGGATTGTATGTGTTATGTACACTCTGGATTTTAAACAAATGTTTTGAAATTATTTACTCTGATTCTAATAAACTTATAATGATATAATTTGAAAATAGGGTGGCAGGGACAAGGAAGTCATACAGTCTTAATTCCCTGATTTTGGGTGGGTGGGTGGGTGGGAGGGAATTTATCATATGGAATGTTTCTTCCTATGGATTTTATGTGTTATTTACAATCTGGATTTTTTTTTAAAAAAAAAAAGTGATTTGAAATTATTTACTCGGATTCTAGTAGACTTATAATGTGATAATTTGAAAACAGTGTGACAGGGACATGGAAGGTATACTGTCTTATTTCCCTGATTTTGTGGGGAATATATCATATGGAATGCTCCTTCCTATGGATTTTATGTTTAATTTACACTCTGGATTTTTAAAAAGTGATTTGAAATTATTTTCTCTGATTCCAGTAAATTTATAATTACATAATTTGAAAATAGGGTGGCAAGGACGAGGAAGGCATGAAGAATTCCCTTATTTTTAGAGGTGCCTTATTAAACAATGGGTGTTTTTTAAAATAAATATTTGAACCTTTGTGAAACAGCCACATCATAGTTTTATGGAGTACACAGTATCTGATTTTAAGCAATTTGTAGCTGTAGAGATGAGTATTAGATTTAATGTCAATGTTTTTACCATGGAGGAGATTGTGTCTTGGTCAAATGTCATTTAAGCAGCTATTTTGGCATTGGAGAGTCTGACTTGAATGCATCAGCTGAATTCCAAGAAGAATGACTGGAGAATAATCACTGGTTCATGTGACCGAGTATATATTTTTGGTAGTTTAGCATGTACTGTATTTTCCCAGTCTTTAAAAAAAAAAAGAACATCAGAAGGAGGGGTGGGATCAACCATTCCAACAGAATGGGATTTTAAGGACACTTAATTCTCTTATATTAGGTGAAAAAGAAGTATTTATTAATGAATCTGTTATTCCAGGACATAACATTTTCTCAGCTCTCATTTGGATCACAGTAGTCACTATCTGTAAAAGATCCTTTTAGTGATTGTTTTAAACTGCCAAGGCTGCAATCTTGCATCCATCTGCCTGGGATTAACCCTCATGCACTAAGTCAAAAAAAATTGCACTATGTGAGGCATGGAGTATTTTCTGATCCACAAGGATAACTCCACAATATTGTGGGAAACAAAAATGCAACATATTTAAAAAAGTATTCATGAAAAGGTGTACCACCAGAACACCCAGATCCAGAAAGAACAAAATTTCACTCCAGATGGGGAGTGTACTGAGACACAGGACATGTCACTGCTCTTTTACTGCATAACGTTTTGTAAAAACAAAAACAAACACAAAATTGGCATGGGAGATTTTTGTTATAATCCCATTATGTTATGTTGGCTCAAACAACTAAAGTACAATACTCTGATGGCAAAAATCCATTCATTTTGTCCTAGTCATTTTTTATTTTTTTTTTACACAAAAACTATTTTCAGGGAGGAAATGCATGAAATGTGGGGTTGCTGCTTACATCTCTGCAGGTTGAATGCCACATAATGTATAGCCCTGTGTGTCCTTCTTATCCTTTTAACACACTTTCCCTAATTTTATACATATATTACCTCCCTTATCTTCTTCCTATGCTAAAAAGGCTGCAACCTTTTCTTTATTGGGAAGTTGGTCCAGGTTTCTGGTCATATTGGTTGCCCCTTTCTGCACCTTTTCCAAGTCTGAAATATTGTTTTGAGGTGAGGAGATCATAGCTGTAGGAAGTATTCCAGGTTTTGTGTACTATTATAGCAGGATTTACTGTATATACCGTATATACTTGACTATAAGTCAACCTCATGTATAAATCGAGGGCAGGTTTTGCGGCCAAAATTATGGATTTTGGTATGACCCCGTGGATAAGTCGAGGATAAAACTTAGGGCCATGGTAATAAAGGATGTAAAAGATGAAGCAAAGGAAAACGATGTCAAAGACCTTACAAAATTCTGGCAGGCATAACTGCTGAGATAGTGGCACCTTTGCTTTCTGATGGTTCAGCGTATACAGACTTTGTTTCATGCACAATATTATTTTTAAAGCATTGTATAAAATATTGTATGAAGGCTGGATGCATGCAAGAGTGGAGATGGTTGGTTCTTCTTTTTAGGTGCTCCAAGGATACTCAGAAAAAGAAGGTGACCATATATGTATGTATGTATATGTACAGGATTTGCATTGATCTACGGATAAGTCGACCCATGTTTTTAGGTCAATTTTTTGACCAAAATTTCTAGACTTCTACATGAGTATATAATAAGTCTAGAAATTTTAGCTAAAAAATTGACCCCCCCCCCAAAAAAAACAGAGTTGACTTATCCACGGGTCAATATAAGTACTGTACTTTAATTCTTATACAGTGGTCCCCCGGGTTACGAAAGTAATCTGTTCTGGATTACCTTTCATAACCCGGAAATATTCGCAACCCGGGGGACCGCTTTGTTTGCCGGACCGCGCGGCAAATTTAAAGGGGCCGCGCGGTTATTTTCTTCGTACCCCGGGGTTTTTTTCATAACCCGGGGCCGTTTTTGCGGCTCCGGCTCTTTCGTACCCCGGGGTTTTCGTACCCCGGGGGATTCGTAACCCGGGGTACCACTGTATAAAAAAGAAACCATTCTCTGTGAAAGGCAACAATATAATCTGTCATGGAAGCATTAACCTCCTTCTACTCTCCCACTTTCAGTGCGAGCAAAAATAGTTATGCCTGATGGAATTTTATAAGTTTTTTGGCATCATTTTCCTTTGCTTCATTCTTCAAATCCTTTATTTCATGCCCCTCAGTTTTATCCCCAACTTATCCATGGGTTGTATCAAGATCCCTAATTTTGGCCCCAAAATCTGCCCTCGACTTATACATGTCATGAAGTTGATTTATAGTTGAGTTTATACAGGAACTTGTGTGACCTTCCAGCTGTTGTTGGACTGTATTTCCCATCAGTTCCCATCCCTCTGTTAAAGGTGCAACACACTGGGAGTTTTACAGGGCCACTACTTCTCCATCCCTAGTATAAAGGCATTATAGGATTGACAACTATTCTCAGTTTTATTTTATTAATTGCATCAATAACTTTCTGAAGAACGGTAGACTCACATCATGCAAAACTACACAAAAGTTCACATGACTCATTGGTAAACTAACCTGAATTCAAGCAGAGCACATATCTGAAAACCATTATTGCATATGCTTGCGGATGTTTTGTGGATGTTTGTTTGACCTTTCTGTAAGCTTGGATAGTTATGTATCCTATTTTATTTCCAAAGGATTTAGTGTTGCCTAGGAAATAGTCACTGCTGTGCACAATGGCATACTCTCCAATACATTTGCCTAAGTATCTCTTGTTTTTCTTAGAACAGCGAAACTAATTTGGCTAAGAGTTGTTCAGATATCATCTTTATAAAACTCCACCTTTACTAATTTTTTCCTGTTTTTCTTATGATGACCGCTTAAAACACTTACCTGTGTTGCTTTGCCTTCTCTTGCTTTACTCTGTTCACTTCTGTCTCCTGTTTTAACAGACATCTCCTTGTTTATCTGTATTCTGATAAGACCTCTGGTAATGCACAGTGCAATGGCCTTAGAAGTTGTGGGTGTCCAGCAAGGAATGGAAAGAATATGTTAAAATATTTGAAAATATGGTGAGAAAATCTTTCCCCCACCAGAAACCCTGACAAGAATCTACACAGGTGGAACAGAGATCCTTTCTGCATGAGCCAAATAAACCTGCTTCCCCCCATCCTCTTGGTGGGGAGTCTGGATGATGCATGCAGGACCCAACCACCTGGTCTTGTGTGAACAGTCCAGATGATATCTGGCCTGTTCAGCACCAAATTCAGGGCATACCTTTCTCACAATGGATTTTTAAAAGTCACTGATTGCTCTGGATCTTCCCAGAAGATCTGGAACCCTTTGTTCCAATGCTGGGCACTTGTTCAAACACTGTCCTGCCATACTTCCATGGCAGCAGTGAGTCGCTTGCTCTAAGGTCAAAATGAGGTGCTCGGCCAAGTAATAAAGCAATGTGTTCTGACCTCAGAGTGAGTGACTCACCACCCACACACCAGACAGCACAGCAGGACATGCATGCAAACAGCTGTCTGGCATCAGAACAGACGTAATGGTGGGAGTTTGGGACCCCTCCAGGGCCAGGATACTCCAGGCTGCTCCTGAACTAATAATAATAATAGTAATATAATAAAATTTATTTCTTTCCCCCTTCTCCTCAAGGCTCAAAATGGGGCACAATATGTTAAAAAAAATCCTTGCCCATGCAGACACCACTTTACTCTCTGCAAAATGTGTAGTGTTTTGAACAAAACAGCATTTTCCATGCAGGACACAGCATTTTCTGCAGAGGCAATGATATTTCTGCACAGAATATGATAGTTGGGATCTATTGCTTTCACATCAGCTGCCCAGGGAGGTAGCTAATATTGCTAAGTGCTGTTACTTTACATCAAGTGCAGGTATAGTAGTGTCCCAAGCTCTCCAGTGTCTATGGCCTGATACAGACAGCCCAGAAGGGCCGTCAATGCAGCGCAATTAGGGTTAGGGAGGGTGCAGCATCTGCACCCTCCCTAACCTAGTGCGTATGGGCAGCACCATTTTAAAATGACGCCGTCCATACGTGTGCCATCATAATGTCATGGCGTGCGCCACGTTTAGATAATGCGCCACACGCCTGGTGTAATGGCGCCACTGGAGGGTGCCTAGGGCGCCCTTTCTGCGGTGTCTAAAGGAGCTCCAAAATTGAGCTTCTTTTTGTGCCTGGTTCTTGACGCGGCCTTTACACGGTCACACCAAGGACCCTGAAGGGAACGGGGCTGTGGCGGTGGCACCTTTCTCCCCTCGCCAGTGCTGGGGATTACAGGGTGCAGAGGGCACCCAGGGTGCCTGCTGCACCCCGCTTCCAGGCCACAGAGAAGCGGCAGTTCGCCGCTTCTCCATGGCCTGGAGAAGCACTGGGATGGGGCCTCTGGGGCTGCCGGTACGGAAGCCTTGGCTCCATCCTGGCGCTTCTTTGGGTGCTTACAGACCACCCCTTTTGGGCAGTCTGTACAGCCCCTATATGTTTATAAGGCTAGATCTGTCTATACTGCCTTGACTTCCCTTCATTGTAGGGGGAAAGGTAAAGGGAGAACTACCAATCCTGAAAGCCTTCCTGAACTACAGAAACACCAAGTTTGCAAAACTGTAAATAGACTTCTAGCTACTAGTTTTTGTTTACTTTTGGAGGGGAGATTTTTTTGGCAGAAAATTAGCCCCAGGACCCACCATGATTGCCCATACTGCCATAGACAATCCAAACTCATTTCTTTATATCTGTGAGGCTACTACCATACTGCAGAATGAATGCAATTTTACTTCATTACCACTTTAACTGTCATGGCTTCATCCAATGGAGTCCTGGGATTTTTAATTTGTTGTGGCACCAGAACTGTCTTATCAAGGCTAAATGTTTCACAAAAGTCTAACACATCCCCAGTACTTTCCCTAAAACAAAAGCCAGTGTGTCTCCCAGCTTTGCCAGGGCCCTATCAAAGAATAACTGCCCTCATTCTTGTGGCATTAACTGTCTCCTGCCCAAACCTCTAACCAAGCAAAGAGCATTATTTTAGGATGTCTGAGGAAGGGGATTGAAAGCCACGAACGTTCATGCTAAAGGAAGCCAATTTGTCTTAATGGTGATGCTAGTTTCCTTCCTCTTCTTCCTAATCTTTTTGTATATAAAATACAGGGATATATATGTACCACTGCTACAGTTCTGAGACAGCGGCCATGATACCTTGATAATAATAAATAATATACCATCCCCCCCCCATGCCTGCACTAATTTGTGATTTTTTTAAAAGTTTTATTTTGATTCCTTTTCTTTAATTAAAGAGGTAGGAGGTTTGCTGTTCTTCAAGTCAGGCTCCCAAACATTTGCATTTAAGGTCATTGTTGCTGCCAGACTCAACAAAGGAATTTGCTCCATGAACTCCCTGTGGCAATTTTTGTGTACGCGATCCTCTCACTTGATGATAAAAAAGAAAAGAAAAGAGAGAAAGCAAATAAAGTTTTTTTCCACACTGGTACAAATGCACAGAGTGTTGTGATGAGTAGTAAGAAATGATAGATTCTGCAGTGAGAATTGAACATCTATTCCTCCTGCCTAGTGGGCTGAATGGAATAGTGTGGCATTTTCCCCCCTCTAGTTTTAGCAGTTTGCTTAGGAGGAGATAAGGTGGTGGTTTGTTTGGGTATACAAATACAGATGTCCATATGTAAAGTGTTGCCCTTGAATGTACTGTTGTTTGGTGATATGCTCTGGACAAGGCATATGTGGTTTCTTTTTGACCAGTGGTGTCACTAGGGTTGGTGTCACCTGGTGCAGTAACTCATAGTGTCACACACACACATTGGCAATGATATTTCTGCACAGAATCAGATAGCTAGGATCTATTGCTCTCACATCAGCTCCCCAGGAAGGTAGCTAGTATTGCTAAATGCTGTTAGCTCACATCAAGTGTGGTAGAGTAGTGCTACAAGTTCCCATACTACACCCAGACAGAATCCTTAGTATTTTTTTTTGGTATTAATTTACTCATAAACCATAATTCCCATATATCACTGAATCTAATGGTAATAGTTGTGACATAAAAAACTGGCAAAATTAAGATTATCTTTAAATTACAATATCATATGCACAGAATAAATGTGTTTAACATATACATAGTTTCATGCTATTAAAGTGAAAATTTGGCAAAATTTGATGTTTTTAAAGAATTTTTTAAAAACATGGTTGCACCTTTGACTTTGCTTCTCACTGAAGATTATGAGTATCTTAGTCCTGGCACAGGAGCAGCCATCAAAGCTGGCAGTTGGCAGTTGGAAGAGGCCTTTATCTAGAGCTTGCTTTATCTAGAGCTTGACCAAGATATTCATTGGTCATTCTTTGAGATCAATAGGAATATAGAATTCTAGGCAGTGCTTCATGTTACTATAATATGGCCCTATGGGCCAATGAATTATCATTGGCCTGATCTAGACGGGCACTAAAGAGTGCCATTAGGGCACTTCTGGGCACGTTTAAGGTTAAGGAGCGTGCAGCGTTTGCACCCTCCCTAATCCTAAAGTGTATGGGTGCTGCCATTTTTAAATGATGGCATCTATACAGACGCGCCATAAAAATGTCATGGCACATGCAGCGTTTAGACAATGCTGCGCGTGCCTGACATAATGGCACTGCAGGAGGGCACCAAGCGCACCCTTTCTGCGGCACCAAAGGAACTCCGTTTTGGAGCTCCTTTTTTGTTATGGGTCCTTGGTGTGGCCTTTAGACAGCCGCGCCAAGGACTCAAGGGGGAAAGGGGCCGCGGTGGCAGCCCCTTTCTCCCTCATAACCGATGGGGAGAGCGGGGTGCAGCGGGCATCCAGGGCGCCTGCTGTACCCTGCTTGCAGGCCGCGGGGAAGCGGCAGTTCGCCACTTTCCCACGGCCTGCAGAAGCAGCGGGATGGAGCCTCTGGGGCTGCTGGTGAGGCAGCCTTGGCCCCATCTTGCCACTTCTTGGGTGGCTGCAGACTGCCCCTTTTGGGTGGTCTGTACCGCCCCATTGAAAACTTCCCCTTTTCTGATTAAAGAGAGTCTCCTTACTTTTTAGAGAGAGCAGGCTGGACAAAGGGTAATGCTGTACTTGTAAAAGCAAGCACAGATGAGCCTCTACAATAGAAGAAGGCAAACTGCATGCCCTGTAGCCCCTGCTTGGCCTAAGAGAAAAGAACACTTTGAAAGTATAGATCTACCCAGGTCCAAGATTTCAAAAGGCATCCTTCTATATTTGTGAGCATATGTGAGAGAATGTTGACAATAAAAAGGATACCTTAGAACCTTTTATTTCAAAAGCTAACATTTTAGCATTATGCAAAATCTCAGGTCAAGAGTGCCTGTTATCAACTTCGGCTGATACGCCAGCTGCGCCCTCTCCTGGAACCAGGGAACCTCAAAACTGTAGTACATGCACTGGTAACCTCAAGACTTGGTTTTTGCTATGCGCTCTACATGGGGCTACCCTTGTGCTTAGTTTGGAAACTTCAGTTGGTACAGAACATGGCAGCCAGGCTAATTACGGGAACAGAAAGAGTGACCATATTACACCAGTATTGAAGTCACTCCACTGGCTGCCTATTAGTTTCCAGACACAGTACAAGGTGTTGGTTATTGTAATGAGCAGGCCGAGGAAACAGCGAATCACAGAGCACCAGGAGTCCAGCCAATGAGAAGCTAGCTGGGCAGGGCTATAAAAGAGCCTTGACAGGGAGCGAAAGGGGGTTTATTTTGCTGGAAGTTTGGGGGAAGAGACACCTAGGAGGGAGGGTGTGCTTTTAGGGTTCCTGTGGGAACATTTGTAGTTTAGTTTATAGACCAGGGAAGGGTCTGAGAAGTCCAGTAGGGACTAGATAGGCTTGAGGGAGTCTGAGAAAGAGAGGCTCAGAATAAGCCTGTGGGTTTTAAGGAAGATACTGGTAATAAGGTTGCCTAAGTGGCTGTAGTATTATCGTTTTAAGGAACTTCTGTAACTAAGGAACAAGACAAACAAAGCTTTAATTATATCTCATAATTTATTTCTTTATTTTACAAATAAACATCATTCATGTTTTGAAGTACCACTTGGCCTCTGTTAACTTTCGAAACACGCTACCAAAGATATCAGTGCCTCTGAGATAGGTGGTGGGCGAACAAGAGAGGGTTATCTCATTCGGTTTGCACCACAGTTATCACCTTTAAATCCCTACATGGCTTGGGCCCAACTTATCTAAGGAATCGCCTGCTTCCATATAATCCGCCCTGTGCACTTAGATTCTCTGGGAGGAACCTATTGCAACCAGTGAAGATCAGATTGGTTGCGACCCCCCAGAGGACTTTTTCTTTATGGAATGGCCTGCTGGACAAGATCCGTCAAATTACCAACCTGGATGGCTTTGAAAAAGCCATCAAGATGGATCTCTTTCGGCAGGCCTTCCCGGAATAAATCACAGGCCAAAAATATGACCCCCACATAGGCACATAGGACAACGACTCTGCACTGTTATTGTTGGGAACTGTTGTAATTTTATTTATTTTTAATTGTTTTATGTAAATTTTAATTGTAATTTGTTTAATTCCTTTTTAAGGGGGGTATTTTATATATATTGTTGTATGGTTTCAAATGCTGTAAGCAGCTTTGATTACTCCAGCAAAATGCAGGGTACAAATACAAGTTTTTATTATTATTATTATTATTATTCCTCTTGAATTTTATCAGAGTGGGGAAAGGGGTAACCTGCCATACTAATAATTGGTAATATGATGCTTTATTCATTTTGGGGCTGGTCGAGAGTGTTGGTATGAGGTGTTGCGTCTAACAGGGTGTATAGACTGACCATTAAGGCTGATATTAGGGTGGAGTGGGGTTGTGGTGTCCTCAAGATGCACACCTTGAGGATGTTGATGTGTCCAATATTTTTTCTTTATTCTGTTTTTGTTGTTGTGATTATTGTTTTTTTGTTTGTCTGTTTTCTTCTTTTTTTGATTTCTTGTTCAATGTATTCATTGTATTATTGTTCTTTGTAGTACTATGCTGTTTTTATGCAAATATATATATATATATATATATATATTAAAAAGATGCACACCTCGACTCCGTCCCCATGCCGGCGTGATGCCGTGTGCCGCATCACACGGCAGGCGGAGTCACAGCGCTCCTATGACACCGCCTGCCGTGCTGCATCCAGATGACGTAGCACTAAAGAAGTGCAGAAAAGCCGTGGCACCGGCTTCTATGGTGCCCTTTCCGTGGCACAGCCGTTGCACTTTTTGCACTGTGGAAAGCCCAGATTGAGGTGTGCGATTGCCATGGCCTTGATCTGGTGCTAAAAGGGGTGGCTGCAGGCCACCCCTTAGGGGCAGTCTGTACAGCCCTTTAGTCATTTCCAATGCATTGTGAGCCTAAAGCAAATCTATCATGGGGTTTTCGTGGCAAGATTTGTTCAGAGGAGGTCTCCCATTGCTTTTTCCTTGAGGATGAGAGCTTGTGACATGCCCAAGATCACCCAGTGGGTTTCATCATGGCCAAGCAAGGAATCAAACCCTGTTCTCCAGGTGGAGAATGTTACCTCTTATTTATGTACAAGGGAGGTTTTTCTTTTCTTTTTTTGTCACATATAAACATGCAAAGCAGCACAAGACGCTGTTGCTTGGTTCCATCCGGTACAGAAAAAATAGTTAAGAATGATACAGTCCAGGAAGTATGGTTGACAGCTAATACTTCTTGGGCCGACTGAGTGACACAATGGTTTAGGTGCACCCAGGAAGTGCTATCAGTCACCCACAGTTCCTACATCATGTTGTTCTCAGATGATTATTTTGTATTGGAAGAAGGAGCCAATGGTCTTGTAGCATTCGTCAGTGCAAGACCTTTCTTTAAAAGTTAAAAAAGGAGAAGACCTCTGGCCACCCCAGATAAAAGGCAAGAGGGATCATCATGTTGTTGCATTTTTATTTTTATTTTTTATTAAATCCAGCTATGTTTTTCCTTCTGTGTCTTGCAGGAGCACAGAGGCATCTAAAAAACTGAAAACAAAATTAAAAAAAATAGTATCCAGAAGTCTACTCTAGGTTTGAAAACCTGTTTTGTTTTTTAAAATGTTAAATAGTCCAAATGATTTTAAAGGTGAATTTCCACTCCCAGGGGCTTTCTGAAAAACCAATTCACATTTGCAATGGAAAAAAAAGCACTTGAGAAGAATAGGGAGACAAAAACATCCCAGGGCTGTACTTTGCCCACCTCTTCTGTACCAATTATGTCTAAACACCCCACTCTTTGTCTGTCTATCTGTCTCTCAAGAAATCTAAGGGAGAAAAAGGGAGAGATAAGTTGTATTAATGTGTAGTATATGTTTAATTATTTTTGTAGAATGTATGCCATAGGCAGGTTTATTTTATCTGTTTCAGCTGATTAATGATGATGATGATGATCAGGAAAAAAAATAGCCCAATTCCTGCCTATCATGATTAGATGTCTTTCATCAGTTTCCACCAAGAAAATATTGCTCAATCATGACTGTCTGCTGTATGGACTGGAAAAGTAATCCTTCCTAAGACAAAAGGTGGTGGTTGTTCTTCAGATCATTTCCATCCCATGGCAACCCTAAGTTAAACTTATCATATGGTTTTCTTGGCAAGATTTGTTCAAGGGAGATTTGGTATTACCTTCACCTCAGGCCGAGAACATGTGAACACCTCAGGCTGAGAACATGTGACTTGCCAAGAACATGTAACTTGCCTAAGTGGGTTTCATGGCTGGGCAAGGAATCAAACCCTGGTCTCCAGAATTGTAGTCCAGCACTCAAACCATTGCATCACACTGGCACCTTAAGGCAAAAAGTCCTTAGTAGGATTTGTTTTGTTCACAGGCTGACATTTTTCCATTCAACAGATCAATAATATTATAATTTAGAAACATGATTTGGTCAGACTACAGTTCCCAGATTGCTTCTGACAGATTGGCCACTAGTCATGCTGGTTTGGAGGTTCTGAACAGGAGTTCAAAAAAAAGTAACTTTTTTCCAAATTCTGGATATTATTAGCTTCTGAAAAGGAGCTTGGAATAGGTTGTCAAACAGCTGAGCATGAGAAAGATTTTATCAAATGCCCAAATGATGCTGGCTTAGTGTCAGTTCTGATTTGTCAGAAAATGTTGTCAATGCTGATGAAGAGTTCATCTTGGGGCAGCTGCAAAAGTTTGGTGGTTTTGCCTGAGGGCCCTTTATTTTCATGGAGCATTTACACAAATAAATTCTAATTGGGTCTGAACGCTTTCACTTGAAAACATTTCTTTGCAAAAAGAAGGCATGTACTGTCAGATGGCAAGATGTAGAGATAACTGACCGCAAACAGTGTCAGGGCATCTGTGGGTTTTTAAAAAATGTTTTCCTGGGTTGCTTGGCACTGGGTTGTTTTTCAGAAGAGACGCCTTTTGCTTCTCTTCTCTTGAGCAGCTGCAATTCAGCTGTGACAGTTTGTCACCTCTCTCCTGGCACCTGTTCATTGCCCACCCCCTTTCTCAATTTTATTCAGATCTCATGGAACATTTTCTTTTACTAAGAGCAAAAGAGATAAGTCATTGTCAAGATGACAAGCCACAGAACAAGCTTTGGGATTTAAATTTAGACAAATGACCCCCCCTTTCCCTCTTATTTAGATTTAGTTTATATATAGTGGCTAGAAATGCTTACTTAAACTGAGCTGTTTCACAGTTGTTTGTTTTCATGCAACATTGAGCAAAAGCTCCACTAGCAACTATTTTGGGGTTGCAGTTGCCCGGTTGTAGAATCACAACAAAGAAAACCAAGGGTGAATGAGTTGGTGTGATGCAGCTTGAAGCTCAAAGGTATGAGTGTTATAATTCAAAGCCAATAGGAGTAAATACAGAAAGGGATTGGGAAAAATACTTTTTAAAAATGCTATTCCAGAACTTTTAAACTCAAATCAGGAGTTGAATTGTGTCACCCTCAAGATGCTGTTGAACTGCAGCTCCCAGCACTCTATTTTCAGTGCTAACTGTTCTGCTGGAAGCTGCAATTCAGCAATATCTAGCGGTCCACCCAGTTCACTCATCTGGCCTAAATCCAGTTTATTAACCCCAACTAGAATAGACCCTCTTAACTAATGGGACATGGAAAGGCAACACATAGGTAAGTGACCTTGAGTTAGTGGGTCTACTCTAATTGGACTGCAGATGTGAGAGTATATCCACCCTGCAGAAATAAAGCAATTTGACACCATTTTAACTACCGTGACTCTGTCCTACAGAATCCTGGGACTTGTAGAAGCTGAGCCATAGATTCTATTCTGTGAGCTCTTTGGCAGACTACAAATCCCAGGATTTCACAGGATGGTGCAGTAGCAGTTAAAGTGGTGTCAAACTGCTTTATTTCTGAAGTGTGGAAGAGCTGTAAGTATATTTATCGGAAAGTGAGTTGCATTTTCCCTAATGGGAGTTTGATCTCGGTGTTGTGAAGGAGTTCAGGTTTGACTGTGGAAAGATGGTAGTTATAACTGCCTTGTCATTTAGGAAAAAAGTGTAAAGAAACTGTGATTCATATGATTCATATCCTTGAAATTACTGTGGCTCTAGCCTTCACAGTGATTTCCCCACCACCACCACCATATGAATGGCAGTTGAAAACTCTTATCACAGACTCCCAAATTCTTTTCCTACAATGAAGACCTTATTCACAGAGGCACATTTTATCAAATGCTAACCTTATCATTTGTTGTTAGCTCCCCCTTCTGCCAACTGTGCCCTGGTTCTCTATCAACAAAGCTTTACATAGGTACTTTCTGACATATTGCCTTGGCTTAAGACATCTATTATGTATGTTTGCTCAAAGCATGGGGTTAATCATTGCCACACCGTTTCCTAATTTCAGTGTCTGTCACCACAGGGCTTGTTTTTTTCCCCCCAGACTTCATATTGATTAATTCACAGTGATTTCTCTCCAAAATGTACAGAATTGCAACCTGACTGTGAAAATTATAATCCACGACAACAATTAATTGGAATGTTAAGTACAATAATGTGACATGGCATCCCTCATCTGTATGGATTCCTTGGTGTCTAATTTTATTTGGCAAATTTATAAAGCACTTTTCAAATAATTGTTCTCAAATTGGTTACAATAAAAGTAGGAGAGGAATTTCCAGTAACAATTATGACAATACAATTTGTACAAATCTTGCCAAGAAAACCCCACGATAGGTCTGCCATAAGTCGGAAATGGCTTGAAGGCAGACAGCAATAACAACAACACATCTGGAATTCTGAAATCCAAATACTCCAAAACCCAAAATTGTTCACATGGCTGTGATAGTGACGCCTATGCTTTCTCATGATTCAATGTACACAAATTTTATTTTATGCACAAAATTATTAAAAATATTGTGTACAAAATTACATTCAGGATATGTGTATAAGGTGTATACAAAACATAAATGAATTTCATGTTTAGACTTGGGTCCCATCTGCAAGTTATTTCAGGGCTTTACAGACCGCCCAAAAGGGGCGGTCTGTAGGTGCCCAAAGAAGCTCTGGACTGGGGCCTGGGCTGCCTCACTGGCAGCCCTTGCGGCCCCAATCAATCACTTCCCCAGGCATGGAAAAGCAGCAAATTGCCCCTTCTCCATAGCCTGAAGAGGCCATGGACGGCGCCCCCATGGGGAAAAAGAGGCCAACACTGCGGCCCCTTTCCCCTTGGCATCCTTGGCGCGGCTGTGTGAAGGCTGAGCCAAGGACGCAGAAGCCGGGAAGGGCCTCTGTTTCAGAGTTCCTTCTTGCACCGCAGAAAGGGTGCCATAGGTGCCCTCCTGCAGCACAGAGGCATAAGACGCATGCCTGTCCATGTGGCCACAATGCGCACCTTACAGCCCTGGCATGCCACACGTGTGGATAGCACCATCCAAAATGGTGCCATCCATACATGCTATGGTTAGCCTGCAGTGTGGATGCACCGCACCGAGGCAATCCTAGCATGTTATCGGGGTGCCCTTTCGCGTCCCTATGTATCGGGCCATCATTATGTATATGTAGATATTCCAAAATCTGAAAAATCCAAAACACTTAGTCCCAAGCATTACAGATAAGGAAGGGATATTCAATCTGTAACAAGAAAATGTAATTGTTGTTAACTGCCCTTGAGTAGACCTCGACTCATGGCAACTCTACGGATGAGACATCTCCAAGAACCTGTGGTCCACTGCTCCACTTAAATTTTGTAGATTCAGGCCCGTGACCTCCCTAATTGTGTCTAGCCATCTGGCATGTCATGGGAGATCATAGCATTGATTTTAAAGTGCCTTATTCCTGACTGGATAAAGGTACATTTAATTTTAAAACCATGTATTATCGTATTCGCCAGTGGGCGGGTGAATGCAACCTGGATGCAGCCCAGATCCCAGCTGCACTTATCCAGTGGCTTTTCAAAAACAAAAATAAAAACCTTAACACCCAGTTTAAAATAAATGTGCTCTATCCCATTGGGGATAAGGCACTTTAAAAGCAATGCAATAATCTCCTTCCTCTCTTTCTACTGCCCTCAACATTTCCTAGCATTATTGTCGTTTTTCAGTGAGTCATGCCTTCTCATGATGTGGCCAAAGTACAACAGCCTCAATTTGATCATCTTGGCTTCTAGGGGTATTTCAGGTTTGATCTGTTCAAAGACCCATGTGTTTGCCTTTTTGGCTGTCCATGGTACCTTGGCTACATTATGAGAAAGAAGGCTTGGAAAAGGCAATAATGCTAGGAAAGGTAGAAAGAGAAGAAGACCACACACCAGATGGCTAAACTCAATTGGAGAGGTGACAGGCATGAATCTACAAAATTTAAGCAGACCAGTGGAGGATAGGGTCTTGGAAATGTCTCATCCGCAGGGTCACCATAAGTTGAGGTCTACTCAAGGGCAGTTAGCAACAAAACAACAATAGCATATTAATAGTTTTAATATTACATAAAATGGAAACCTCCTCTTAATAACTCTTGACAAGAAAAAATTATGATAGGGTCACCATAAGTTGGACATGACTTGAAGGCACACAGCAACAACAAAGGAGATTGCTGGTAGTCAGTGCTTGTCTCTGAATGAATATGCTCTGCCAGTAATACCTGTTTTAGTGCCTCTGAATCTAGATCTTGCTCTTGTGTGCAGCTGTGTTTGAAGATATAATGTATCTCCTCATGCCATTGTGCTCCTTTATCTTGGCATTGTCTGTAACATCATATCAGTCACATTTGTAGATATCTAAGAGAGGGAACCTATTCATTGTAGCTTCATTTGCATAGGCTGCCCTACCAACAGCTCAGGTTTCAGTATAAAATCCCACAGCCATCTTGCAAATCTTACTTTATTAATATTAGAGCATTTTTAGTACAGTTGTGTCAATAATGAAAACCAAACTGCAATCATGAAACCCTGTGAACAGTGGATTTCTTGCTCTCTTGCAAATTAGCAGAAGGACAAACACTTTCTGTAGTGCAGTGTGTGTTGTATATATCAGAATCCCAGAGATTGCTGTGTAGATTAGACACTGCATTTCCTCCAGCATTTCAAATTAAACCATGTACATGAACAACACATGAGAGAGAAGTTTAGCTGGAACCCCCTTCCACATTGTCTGGTAGTTAGAGTTGGGTTTTCTTCACACTGATGGGTTGATTTTTAATAAATGCACGCTCTCTTACAATTACAAATAGCTTACAATTGTACAATTGTAAACCACTTAGACACTCCTTAAGGGTATGAAGCAGTATATAAATGAAGCTGTTTTCTCTCTCTCTCTCTCTCTCTCTCTCTTTCTCTCTCTCTCTCTCTCAGAGAGGCTTGAAATAAGACCTGATGTAGAATGAGTACAAGCCTCTATCATTGCTATGCTAAAGTGTCTAGTCATAGCTGCCCTAAAAGTCTATATTTTGGCATTGTTTTCTATTGGCACTAATCACTATTCAATGAAGGTAGACTAGAAATGTCTTCAAATTAATCAGAAATTACTTCTGAAAAGAAATGGTCATTCTGCAGTTACTCCTGTGACTAACATTGCTCACAGATGGTTAGTCATATACATGACTTTGTTGGATAAACACACTGAAGGATGATAGCAATCAAGCTGATTTCTCACAAAACAGTTTGACTGAATAGTGCCTTGAATGTTTCGTGTCTGAGGACTGTCTCCTGTTTAGCATACAGTACTGGTTAATCTGGCCAAGTCAGGAGAGCACTGGGGATTATTTTATTAGTGACAGTATCTTTTGGATCAAGGGATTGGATACCGTTGCCTGTGTTGCAATGATAACCCAAATCTAATCCTTAACAATTATATATTTGATCAATTGTGCCATTTTTAAATCCTTCATTTCAAAAGTGTATTCAGTTATTCACCATGTTTCTTGACTATGGCTGTATCCACACTACAGAAATAATCTAGTTAGACACCACTTTAACTGCCATGGCTCAGTGCTAGGGAATTCGGAGAATTGTAGTTTATTGTGGCAAATTAGGCAAACCTATCAATGGCTTTTCTTGGCAGGTTTCTTCAGAGGTGTCATTATGATTTTCTGAGACTGAGGAAGTGTGACTTGCCCAAGGTCTCCCAGGAAATTATATTTAGCAAGGATAATTTTACTTCTTTTGTAATTAAATTGTTTGGTTTAGTTACTTTTATAGTTATGAAGTGTAATAAGTTCAAAAAGCATTAAATGATGGTTTACTGATTTATTGATTAAATGAAGACATTAAGAGGGATGCAACAATAAAACACAAGGCAAAGACAAAGTAAGCTCATGTCTGTTGAAGCTGTCCTAAACAGCTGCTGTTCACTGGAGTCTGCATGATGAATTAGATACTGTATTGTCCCAATTGACTGGTTCCTTGGCTGGATTGGAGCCTTGGCTGAAAGCAGTTCATAGTCAGGACCAGACTGCCATCCTGATTTTCCAAATCTTTAAATATCCTCTCTTCCTTGTTTTGAAAAGTGTTGACAGTTCATGGACAAAAAGGGGGAGAAGATCACTCTATTCTAACAAAGGAACATTTTCCCATGCATTCTAGGACAGAAGTATTCTTATCTGTCTGTACACTGTGAGCTGACATGGCACATCATGCTTGACAAATTGCAATTAATGAAAGGGGCATTTGCCAGAGACCTGCTTGATTAACTAGTAAATGCCCAGTTACTATGTTATGCCTGTTGGGACATAGAGAGATGCTCTGTGTTGACTACAACCACATGCAGAGTTGATCCACTCAGGAATGATGCCCAGAAGAGGCTCTTGGAAAGAAGTCTTCAAAGGCTTCTTGCTGCAAGGAAAAATTTCCTCCCACTCAGGCTTCAGCCTTGAACCCCCGGCTTGAAGAAATAACATTGCTAGACAGCCAGGGCTTCTCTCGAATATGAGGGCTTTAATTACCTGTTGTTGCAAAACTATATACAAGAGTACCAGACAGCCATCTTGGATACTCACAGCTATACAAACTAACAAAGTGCTTCGCCAGCCACTGACCACAACAACCCAACCATGGAGATAGTCACCTTCTCCATTATATAGTTGGTTGTCTGTGAAGTCATGTGACAGCCATGCCACCAATGAAACCTTGCTAGTTTCATACACAGTACCTGTTGTCTGACTTCACCCACTGTGCATATTGCATCAGGTGCCCCATGATGCACAGCTCCAAATGCCGACTCACACAATTGTCACTTGAACTGTAGTAACCTGTGCTCCAGTTCCTCCTAGTGGTCACATCCATGTCATTATCAGACCAAGTGTGCCACATGGTCCTGACAATGCCTCCCTTAAGCATATACGAAAATATGTGTACAGGGTGAATGGGAGCTCTACATAATTGTTCCTCACCAGTTCTTCTGGAAACTCCAAACCTACAGAATGAGTGTGGAGGAGGAATATTACATAGTCCATGTGCTAGCTTGGATTTCACATTCTTGGTCTCATTAATGTCTGGCTATGGTAGGTATCCCATCCTTTCTTTGCAACTGGAAGTATTGGAAACATTGACATTTCGCCAGCATCTGTGGCTGGCATCTTCAGAGAATGATAGCCAGGAAAAGGATTGAATATATATATCCTGTGTGACCTTGGGAAGGAAGGAGTAATTTGCAAATGTATTGTTCTGTTGCTAATGGCAGTCCTCAGGGTGGGAGGATATGCAAACAAGGATTAATGTCTGTTAACTGGTGCTCATTGTCTGCTGGGAATCCCCTGGTCTTAGGCTGTTGCTCATTTGCATAGACTGAGTCTTGACCTTGCTGTCCTTCAGGACTGGTAGCCAAGCCTTGTTTATAGCATATTCTGCTACTGCTGATTTTTCCGGTTGACTCAGTCTGCAGTGTCTCTCATGTTCCTTGATTCTTGTTTGCACACTGCGTTTGGTGGCCCCTATGTAGACCTGTCCGCATCTGAATGGAATGCAGTAGACTCCAGTGGCCATGAGAGGGTCTCTCTTGTCTTAGGCTGGGCGAAGCATTTGCTGGATTTTCTTAGTCGGTTTGTAAACCATTTGAAGGTTGTGTTTCTTCACCACTTTCCCTATTCTGTCTGTGACTCCTCTTTCCTTGTTTGTATCATTTCGAATGTGTGTGGTCAGACTAGCCATTTTAATAAAAAAAAAATCAGTAGAATTACTGATTTAATAGAAAAAAATCAGTACTTTCAAAATGGTAAAGCTTGTTTTACAGAGGATTTAGATTGTAAATAGAAGTGTGCGAGTTACCCATTTCAACTGGATGAAGGATATCCTTGTTATTGCTATTGCTTTGCTATGCAAATGTGCAGTGTTTTTTTCCCCAAGATGAGCTTACTCATGTTACAGGATGAACTTACTCATGTTTACTAAGAAGGAAGCCTCACTGAGTTCAATGGTACAAAGACTCCTAATATATTGACCCCCTTTGAACAGAGGCATTTTATATTAATTCCGCAGATGGGGAAAATGGTCATGTGAAAGACAAACATATTGTTCACAGACAGACCACAGTACAGTCTACAATGGGTGTGAAATTGTTACCTTGCACCTCAGCCAGTGTGGCATCTAGGCATTGTTGAATGATTCATACTGTCATATTCCAGGAGACAAAGAAACCTGGGGACTAGTTAGCATCATACGTTTGTACAGTCAGCTCCACCATATCCATCATTTTTTTTAATCCACAGATTCAAGCATCCATGGCTTGAAAGTATTCCAAATATATATATAAATTCCAAATAGCAAACCTTGATTTTGCTTTTTTATATAAGGAACACCATTTCACTATACCATTGTATTTAATGCGACTTGAGCATCCACGGATTTTGGTATCCACGGGGTCCTGGAACCAAACTCCAGCAGATACCAAGGGCCCACTGTAGTGGAAACTAATATCCCCTGAACAGGAGAGGGATCTTGCTATAGCTGCTTCTGACTGGGGCTTTTTAAAAGTCAGCTGCATAATTCTTTGCTTAAAAATCGCATCCCAACTTCCAACTATGGCTCCATCGAAAGAGTCTGCCCCAATAATCCCCCAAGCTCTATGCCTACCAACTTTTAAGGAATGCAGTTATACATCTTTGGAAGTACATTTATTTATTTACTGTTGGCAGGCTGCTTTGGATAGTTGCATTTAAAAGTCATTAAGTTTGGTTTTGATGAAGCATTATTAGTTGATTTGTATTCCTGAGTTTACTTTGATAAACCATCTTAATAGTGCAGGCAGATTAGCTGAAAAATAGACAAAAGTTGTACTCAGAGACAAAAGCATGAAGCTTTCTTACTAAATATTAAATAAATATGGGTATTTGGGCATAATTCATTTGGCTCCTGGAGATGGTAGTAGCCATTTTTCAAAAAAGTGGCCATATACAAGTGCACCAAAAGAGAAAATGAGGCTGAACCAATTTGTTTGCATTTTATGTTTTCTGTTGACATATTATATTGGATTATATTATCCAGTAACAACATTTTGCTCAAAAGATATGTACAGCAAAGCTGCCTTTAAATGTAGCTGAAAATCCAGCTCCCTTTATATCACTTTTACTTTCCAACATAGAAAGAACATTCATATCTGGAGATTATGCATCTTGATCCTTGTATCAAAAAGGGATTCAATAGCATCAAACTGATATGAAGCAAAACAGAGGCTTGTTTCTCATGGTCCAATTTTATTAGCTTTGATTTTTTATTTTCTTGTTTCAACATGTTTAATTAAACAGAAAGCCAACAGCAGTGTCCTTGTTCAAGTTTGAGTTGTTTGTAACAGTAAAGTGTATCATATGTCATTACTGAGAATGTTCCCCTTCACAAAAAGTATTGGCATTTGTGGGAGCTCCTGCGGCCCTTGACTGACAGCAGTTCACACTTTCACCCACTTCTAAGTTTCAGCAAGGGAGAAAGGAGGGGAACCTGGTTTCTGGCTAAAATCCCAGGTGGAAAAGTTAGAGCTGGTTGCCCAAAGACAAGATCATCTAGCCTGCCAAGAGCTATGGATGGGTGAGAATGGCCTCTTCTTAATTTTTCCTCCTGTATAAATGTACATTTGAATTTGTTTGATTTTGAGAGTGTGTATCCTCACCATCAGAATTTCTTCTTCTTTTTCATTTCAAGGATTTATATCCCACTTTTCTCTCACAATGGGATTAATTCTGCAGATGAGGAAGAAATGTTCTTCATTTTGCAACCAGATTTCAGAGTCTTTCTTGCCCACAATATATTTCACCTATTCATTATCCATTTTAGACTAATAGATTTCATGGACATTTATCACAGGCATATAGGCCTGATCTAGACATGCCTGAAGAGGTGCCTTTAGGGCTCAAAAGGGCATTTTTAGGGTTAGGGAGGGCACAGCATCTGCACTCTCCCTAACCTTAAAGTGTAAGGGTGCCGCCATTTAAAAATGGCGGCATCCATACGGGTGTGCCATGATGTTGTCATGGCATGTGCAGCATTTAGAAACACTGTGCAAGCCATGACAACATCGCACCCTTCCCATCGCGCAAAAAGGAGCTCTAAAACAGAGCTCCTTTTTGCTTCCGGGTGTTTGTCGTTTCCTTCAAATGGCTGCGCCAAAGACCCGGGGAGAAAGGGGCCGCGGAAAGCAGGGTGCACCCCGGGTGCCCGCTGCACCCCGCTTTGAGGACGTGGGGAAGTGGCAGTTTTCCAATTCTCCACAGCCTTCGGAATCGGCAGGATGGGGCCTCTGTGGCTGCCGGTGTGGCAGCCTTGGCCCCATCTCACCGCTTTTTGGGGCGGCTACAGACCGCCCCTTTTGGGTGGTCTGTACTGCCTCATAGTCTTTGTTTTTGTTGTTCTTGTTGCTGCTGCTGTTTTATTAATAAAGGAGGAAAAAGGAAATAGATGTAAGGTGCCTTAGCTATATATTAATGTAGAAACAGAGGTTGTTGGATCAAATCAAATCAGATAAATCTTGCAGTTCAAAAGCACCTTGCACCAATGCTTGATCTTCATTCAAAATGTCTCTAGTTTGAATTTGTGGTTTTTCATTCTAGGTTGCAATAGTTTTTTGTGTGGAGGAGTTGTACAGGTATTCAAGTTTGTAAATGGAGCTGATATGTTTTGTATCTTTAAGAAAGCACTTTCCATTTTGCCTGTATCGATATAACCTTCTAATTCCCTCTTCTGTTCTCAGACCTTTAGTATTCTTATACACTATCAGAATGACATATTCACCATATATCTGGTCACAGATAGTATGAAATAATTTGTGCGGCTTCTTAGGAACCACAAAAAGTAGTATTGGAAGCCCTAATGGGGCCTGCAGATGGTCATGTTTGCTTTCCAATCTAGACTGCTCTTATTATAGCATCTTGTAAATTATTTCCAGTTGTGATTCATGAGCGAATATAATGCCGACAAAATAAATTTAGAATGGCCTATGATATTAAAAATAGAGTTGAGAAAAATTACCTTTTTGTCCTACAACCTCCAGAACCTTCTGGCTTGCATAGACAATGGTCATGCTTACTAGGGGATTCTGGCAGTTGTAGTACTAAACAGTGACTATTCCAGCCTCTGCATAGGACTGAATGCCATTGAAGTCATTGGAGGTTATCTCTTGAGTAGGCAAGGAAGTTCTGAAAGTATAAAGCTGCCGGTTTTCTCTGCTTTACATTTGGTTTAACTTTGCGTTATTTCATTTAACAGTGACATCGTCCAATAAACTTCAGACATTTGTGGGGGTTTTTTTTGGGGGGGGGGGCTTTAAATCTAGTTTAAATCCCGTTTTTCTTTGGGATCCCCCTAGTGTGATAAACTCCATTGACATGTAAATAAAACAAAACTGATGTAAAATTGTCAGGTCCACAGTGTCATAGAAGATTTTCATACCTGGCTGCATCGCTGCTAAAACATCTCCCAAATGTCCCTAAAAGGTGGAGGAAGCACCTGTGTCCCCAATTGCCATGGAAAAGTGGTTCCCTGCTTTGCATCCCTGAATTATTCCTGGGGAGCAGAATTCCTCTGAACGCAAAGTTTGCATTCGTAGGAAATCTGGTCCCCTTGAGTCGATTCAGGGATGCTAGAGGAAGCCATGTTTCCATGGCGATTCAGGGAGCACACCTGGTGTTCAGACACAGTTGCTTCCTTCCCCTTTTGGGGACATTTGGGAAATGTTTTAACAGTGATGCAGCCAGGTATGAAAATCTTCATAGTGACCAATGGGCTGCTACTCCCATCATCCTTAGCCGACATAGCTAATGGTTAGGGATGATGGGAATAAAAACTAACAATATCTGTGTATCCAAGGTTGGGGCACACTGTTATGGTTTATGAAAGTTTATGCTACAGCAGAATGATTTGCCTTTAGGTGCCAAAGACTTCTTTTGGTTAAGTAATGAGCTTTTTTCATATCAGGCGGGCAGGTTAATGAGTAGGTAAAGCTGAAGTGATTTAGATTTAACCCTAAATAGCTTCTGATGAGCCCAAAAATAGGATCATGGAATCATAGAGTTGGAAGATTGAGGGCCTGAGGGATCTGTTTGTACTACCAGATGTTGTATAGAGGTGTTATGAGCACTGACTGTCCCAGTTTTTAATTTCCTGTGATCTCATCCAGGTTGCCATGCAGTTACCTTTGGAATTGCTTTATGTTTTATTAAATCACCTTTTCCACAGCTTTATACAAACAGGTTCCATTTTTAAAAGGGCAGTTATGATCCAAACCAAGCACAGGAAGCAAGTCAACGAGGCCACTTCAGCTCTGTTTTGATTAGTGATGACATCTGCCTCAAATAGTACTAGTGAGCTGCAATAATACTAAAAACAGAGCAATGGCTTTCAGGTGAACCATGGCATCAAAAATGTAATGTTTTATGAGGTGAGGAAATACCTGTCTATTAAGGAGCACAAGCTTGGAGTTAGCTTGCCCAGTTGCCAAGGGAATGCCAACTGAGGATATGAAGGTGACCAGTCCATCTCTCTTGTTCAAAACACACTGCAGAAATAATCCAGTTTCAGACTACTTTGACAGTCCTGGCTCAGTGCTAGGGAACCTTGGGAATTATAGTTTATTGTGGCAGCAGAGCTCTCTGACATAGATGGCTAGATGGCTCAAAAAACTACAGTTCCCAGAATTTCCTAGCATTGAGCCAGAGCACTTATAGCAATATCAAACTGGACTATTTCTGCAGTGTGTTTTAGACCATGGCCAGCTAAAGTAAGTCTCAACATTTCTCCTCTACAGTTAGAGAAGGAACATATGAATATACTCCTTAAAGCAGTGTTACTTTTGATGACAAAACAACCTTGATGCAGAGCTAGGAAATGTGGTGTTGTTGTTTTTTTTTGTTTTTTGTTTTGGGACTAAAATTCCTTGAATTTTGCCGGGCTGGGAGTTTATAGGAATTGTAACCCCTCCCAGATCACCTTTTCAACCTCTTCCTTGGTGATGTTATATCCTTAGAACACAGGAAGGTGACTTAAGAGTTTATCACACTAGGAAGATCCCACTGGAAAATGGGAGTTAACTAGAATTTTTTAAAAAAATTCAAATTTGGGTAGTTTATTACACTAGGGAACTGCCAAAGTGAAATAATGCAAAGTTAATATGAACACAAATGGCAGATTTTTACTTTAGGGTTGTTCCAAAAGTAAAAAGCTGCCATTTTTCTCTGCTTTGTATTTGGATACTGTATATACTCATGTATAAATCTAGAAATTTAGGTAAAAAATTGACCCAAAAAACCTGAGTTTTTATTTATCCACGCATCAATGTAAGTACTGCATCTTAACTCTTATTTAAAAGAAGAAATCATCCCCTGATGAAAAGCAAGAGTATAATATGTCCTGGAAGTACTGACCCCCATTACTGTCTCATCCATCCAGTCTTAAGAATAAGCACAAAGAGTTATGTCTGATGGACTTTTGGAAGTTATTTGACATTGATTTGCTTTGCTTCATCCTTTAGATCCTTTCCTATATGCCCCTAAATTTTACCCTCGACTTATCCACAGGTCATAGCAAAATCCATAATTTTGGCCCCAAAACTTGCCCTCGACTTATACATGAGGTCGACTTATAATCGAGTATATGCGGTATTTCATTTTAACAGTGACATTTGATAAACTTTAAAATTGACTAAAATTGTGGTAGGGGCTTCTGGACAAAAACACATTTTTCATACATTGAATATGTCTGTCTGACTTCCTGACTTGACTGCACTTTTTAAATACCTCAAGAGCTGTCTTAGTGTATCTCTTGCCTCACAGTAGAGTCTAATAGTTTTAAGTTATGGAAGAGTAGATTTCGAAGGAACTTTAGAAGGAACTTCTTGACATTAAGTGCAGTTATAACACTTATACTTGAACTCCTCCTACATTCTCTACTCCCTTCAATCCCTAGTCAGAATTCCTAATTTCCTCTCATCCTAACAGGACCTCACTCTGTTTCTGATGGAACTAACTGTTTTGCAGACAAGCCTCTGGGTTATATCCTTTCCCTACAGCTCCCTGCCCCCATACAGCATTCCATTCACCAAATTTTCCATTTAACTGCATGAAACTCTGTACACATAAACACGAGTTTCTTCTGTGTGTCTGATATTGTAATTTAAAGGTACAATTCTGTTAGTTGCTTTATGTAACAACTATTGCATTGAGGTCTTTAAGCTGAGGCTGGATGGCCATCTGTTATAGGGAGGGCTTTGATTGTGAGTTCCTCCATGGCAGAAGAGGGTTGGATTGGATGGCTCTTCTTGGGGTTCCTTCCAACTCTTAAGATTCTATGACCTGTGCGTAGCTGGCTCTACCCCAGCTTGTCCTACTCACTTCACAAATAGAAATCTCTAAGAAATTAGTGGTATTGATGTGGAATCTATAGGTCCAATAATGTTGTAATGGCTGGTACTATACAAAAAGGGATAATTTATCATATAACCTTGAGCACTAAAATAATCTGTAGCTTCTGAAATGCACCAAAGATGCACAGAAGGGCTTAGAAATCTCACAGAGCTGGTTTGAGTATCCTAGAAGTTGTAGTCCCAAAGGCTAGCTTTCCCAAATATTTCCTTGGCTCAAACGTGTTCCTTAGATGTAATAATAGTTGGAAGCATCTTTCAGCACAGGTCAGACTACATCTAAAGGGCATGAACCATGCTATTGATATTTAAAATGATTTTCTCATATGCATGTGTATTTTTTTCCAGGTCCAACTTCCAATCTGAAGTTGATCTCTCCAACCTGATGCATCATCATACATTATGGTTCATGTCAACTCATTTAGAAAATGTATATACGTCCTTCTGGCATTTATTTTGGTTCTGACTATTTGTTTGTGGAAGGAAACGCGAAAGGGACTCTATCTTTCTGTAAAGCCAGAAAGTCAAGCTGACAACCTATTGATAAAGATGTGGAGGTGGGGTGTCCTAAAAGAAGGAACAGTCCAGGAAGAAACTGTTAATGATACAAGCAAAGTCTTTTTGTCTACCAACGCATCAAACACTAAAGTTAATGTTACTTTAAAAGTGACAAAAAGCAATTTAGTGACAAAACCCAAGGAATTGCCCAGTCACCTGAAAGTGTGGAACAAGGATAGTTCATCTCGAAGCCTCCACCCAAGACTACAGAAGGCAAGGAAAAACTACTTGCAAATTAACAAGTATAATGTGAAGTATTTTGGACCAAAGAATGCTAATAAACGCAGACCTGAGGAGTTGTTATGCCAGCTTCGCAAACGGCTGAACTTTGGGATGATAACTGCTGCAGATAAGCCCTTTAGTAAGTCAGAATTGGAGCCATACCTGCCAAAGGAAAACATAAACATGAAATTCGGCCGATGTGCAGTCGTATCCTCAGCAGGATCCATGAAGTCATCCCACCTGGGGGAAGAAATAGGTCTGTGTTATTCTTCTGTTGCAATAAAAGCATGGGTAGGAAGAAATTAAAATCTTTGACTTTTAGGGGTTTTAGTATTTGGGGGCGGGAAAAAATTATTCATTCTCAGTTGATAGTATTTATTCTTCTCATCAAACATTCCCTAAGTTCAGTGTGTTGTATGTCCATGTTTTGTAACGCCTATGTTTAGATTGGGACGGACATTTTCTTAAAACACCTTTTACTGATTATTCTTAAGTATGATTTTGTTTTTGCAACTAGGTTGTTTTGGGAACTACAAAACCCAGGGGAAGCTTAACTTTGTTTCTTTGAAACAAACCCCATGGGATCGTCTTTCAGCAAACTGTACTGATGATTAGCCACAGTGCAGAGTTCAGCTGGCATGCTAAACTGCCATTCATCTAAAATGGATGGAGGAGCTACCCATTTTCCTACCTGTAGATTCATTGGAGGACAGAGAGAAGATGGGGGAGCACATGATACCAGGAGCCTTGTTCCAACAACATAGTTTGTTGTGACATCTAAGCGTAACCAGTGGTTGTGGGAATTCAGAATAAGCATTGAGCCAACCCAATCCCTTTAAAAGCAAAACTATAATTGACAGTGTTATCCAGTCTAGTATAATGTATACTATATAATATGATCCCTATTTTAAATCAAGTTATAATTTACAATTGACAATTATGGCTGAGTACTGCAATATTTGATAGTATGTTTGGGCTTTACTAACAATAAAAAGATTCATTCTGTCAGATTGAGAAGATACATTTGAGTTTAAGTAAAACTGTGCAATTTCAAATTCCCCAGAGTAAGTGTAACGTAGGAGCTCCCCAAGATTGGTTGAAATCTCATGCCACTTATGAAATCACCAGGTGTTATTTCAGGTGCTGTCCCCATATGTACTGTTGTATTCTGTGGAGTTGTAAAGAGTACAGAGTAATACTATTATATTCTATAGAATCATAGAATCAAAGAATTGGAAGAGATCACAAGGGCCATCCAGTTCACCCCCAGACATGCAGGAACACACAATCAAAGCATCATTGACAGATGGCCATCCAGCCTCTGCTTAAAGACCTTCAAAGAAGGTGACTCCACCACAAACTGATGGAATGCATCCCACTGTTTAACAGCTCACAATGTCAGGAGGTTCCTCCTAATGTTGAGGTGGAATCTCTTTTCCTGTAGCTTGCATCCATTGTTCCGGGTCTTATTCTCTGGAGCAGCAGAAAACAAGCTTGCTCCATCCCCAGTATGACACCCCTTCAAATACTTAAACAGGCTTATCTTATCATCTCTTAACCGTCTTTTCTACATGCTAAACATACCCAGCTCCCTAAGTCTTTCCTCATAGGACATGGTTTCAAGACCATTCACCTTTTTGCTTGCCCCCCCTCTGAACACACTTCAACTTCTGAACATCCTTTTTGAATTGTGGTGCCCATAAATGGAAACAGTATTCCAAGTGAGGCCTGACCAAAGCAGAATAGAGTGGCACTATTACTGTACTTCCCTTGATCTAGGCACTATACTTCTATTGATGCAACCTAGAATCATATTGCTCTTTTTAGCTGCTGCATTATACTGTTCACTCATGTTCAATTTGTGGTCTAGTCAGTTCCCTTTCACACATCGTCTCATTAAGCCAGATGTCCCCCATCCTATATCTATTCATTTCAATTTTTTTTCTCTAAGTGCAGTACCTTACATTTCTCCATGTTGAAATTCATTTTGTTAGCTTTGGCCCAGCATTCTAAATCTATTTATGTCATTTTAAATTTTCATCCTGTCCTTTGGAATATTAGCTACTACTCCTAATTTTGTGTCACCTGCAAATTTGATAAGCATGCACCCTATTCTTTCATCCATGTCATTGATAAAGATATTGAATAGCACTGGGCCCAAGACAGAATCCTGTGGCATCCCACATTTTACTAGCTTGTGGAATTGCAAGAATATCATGGGAGACCTTGTCAAAGAACTTACTGAAATCAAGATATACTATGTCTACTGCATTCCCTTCATCTACCATCTTGAAGAGCCCTGGTGGTGCAGTGGTTAAATGCCTGTTGTGCAGCTACTCACTTACAAAACCCACAACGTTCAGTACCAGCCAGGGGCTCATGGCCAACTCAGCCTTGCATCCTTCCGAGGTTGATAAAATGAATAACCAACTTGTTGGGGTCTATTAACTTACACATTGTAAACTGCTTAGAGAATGCTTAAATGCACTGATAAGCAGTATAGAAATGTACTTACTATTGCTTGCTATTGCTATTAAAATGGTAATTTTATATTTAAAAATACATCAGATTAGTTGGTGGGGACAACGTTTGCCCTCCTCCAGGCTGCTGGGACTTTTCCTGTTCTCCAGGAGTCCTCAAAGATTATTGCCAATGGCTCTGAGATTACATTTGCCAATTCTTTTAATACCCTTGGATGTAGTTCATGTTGGTCTGAAAAATTTATTCACTCACACCACTATATGCTGCCCTGAAATTCTTTCAATAAATTGGTCTGGGAATATTTTAATTAATTAAATGAATGGATGAATGATGTCTGTGTGGCATTTTGAATATTCTAAAATGCTTTAAAAATAATTGCATGCAAAGATTATCCTGTTAAATATAGGTTCCAACAGAGAAACCAACAGCAGCAAATAGTAAAGAGAAAACTAAAACATTATAATAACCTCAAAGAAATCCATAAAACTGTACTATAGCCTAATCCAACAGGTTGATATTCTAGATCTTCAGAATCTACAACCACTATTACCTCAATAATATCTGAAATGATTTACAGTTTTTTTCTGTCTGTTTCATTCCATAAATGTCACAAGAAATCTGTTTAAGACTGCCATTATTCCAGTACAGAACATGTCACATGATATAATAGAAAAGCATTTCTACTTCTTCCCTTATAAGCTGTGCTTTTTGTGTATGTATGCTTTTTGTGTATATTTCCTGGAATGTTAAAATGAAGTGGCACTTGATGGTTGACATGCCAGTGCAATGATGAGTTTTATCCATATTTTATTTTTGAACTTGGAAGGAGCTGTTGATGGTGCTGAACTCTATTCCTCCTAATAGGTTTCCACAGTGTGGATTGCTTCTCTAAAGTTCAAACTAAATCCTAGAATGGATTCACTGCTCTATCAGCACAAAGCCCCCCAGATACTTTAGTTACAGCTGGATTTTCTCAAATGGGATAATATTATAGGAACAAGCCCATGTAAACCTAAGTGGCAGATGTTTGTGTAAATAAAAAATTATCACACAGTTGAAAGTTTGGTTGCAGTACAGCTAATGCTTATTACTGACTTTCCTCAAAACAGGTATAATGGAGTTCCAGAGCTCAAAACAGACTTTTGTTCATTGGAAGAAGTTTTGATCTAGCAGATATCTTGAGTTTATATTTCCTGGTTTCTTGCTTTCAGATAATCATGATGCTGTGTTAAGGTTTAATGGGGCCCCTACCAAAGGATTTCAGGTTGATGTGGGAGAGAAAACCACGATTCGCCTTGTAAATTCCCAGGTAAGTTTCCTGGTAGATAGATATAGTGAAGAGGAATAGCAATGGAAGGTAGTTTATTTTGATTTAGCAATGTAAGGGATTTAATGAGGGCTTGCTTCTGCTCTGTTAGTTATGCAACCTCTTCTGCCCAGTAAAACTATGGAAACAAACACTGCAGCAAAAAGTGGAAGAACCACTGATGTCAATGCTTTATATTGCCTTTGCACCAGTATAGAGCCACTGAGCTTGAAAGATTTTATTTTAAAATAACTTTTTCACTATGAAAACCAAGTGGCATTTTTTTAAAAGCACCTCATGAAGAGAGGAAAATGAATATTGTATCTAAACTCTATAGACCTTGTTTGTTATCTTTGATTATTTTTTTTAAATATGATTCCCTCAGCTGTGAGAGTATTTTAGCTAGGTCTTAACAGATATGAAGGCAGTCAGGATTTGCATCTTAAAACCAGACAGCACATGACACAATATCTCATTAAAACACATTTCAGATTCTATTTTTAATTTAGGAAAATCTGGTGCAGGAGCACATAAGAAGAGGAAGTAAAGGCTGTCCTTATAAGTCTTAACAAAAGTCTGCCCACCCCTACATGTACCACTGATATTAAAGTTAGAATAATAATGCTCTCATTTATTCAAGTAAGAGCTTTTTTCCCCTAAGGCTAACCACAGTGCAGTGAAAGATAAGATTTTTCATCAAGTGGATGGTGTCTCCTAGTCTTTCCTAGTCCCAGTTGCTATGATGCTAGACATGTAAAGAATTCTCATTAATTTTTGCATCCTTGGTTTCAACAGGAGGAGAATTTGGGAGGAGGGAGCCACACAAAGTAGTGCTTCTCTAGGTTGTAAATTATAATCATCTGAAGGGATACCATGTAAAAGATGGAGCAAATTTGTTTTCTGTTGCTTCACAGATTAGGGCAGAAAACCAATGGATTCAAATTACAAGAAAAAAAGTCCCTACTTTTGGGAAATGTTCTCGATGGGAACAGTGGCATGGATTGCTTGAAGGGTGATGAAGATCTTTTCTGGAGATCTTTAAACAAAAGTGGATATCATCCTCTCAGGAGCTGTGCATTCATGCATAGCAGGGTGTTGGACAAGATTACCCTGTAGTCCCTTCTATGTCTATGGCCCAATACAAACGGGCGCTTTGTGGCACTTTGGGGCTGATTCCAGGGTTCTGGAGTGCACACCAACCGCACGCTCCAGAACCCTAGGACATGCCAGCGGCACTATAATGGAGGCTTCCTGTCCACATGGGGGTTGCCATGATGTGTCGCTGCATCGCAAATACATCATAGACATGTGACAGGGTGCCAATGGCACCCTGGGCACATCCCACCCACCCAAAAAACCCGGTTTTTCTGGGTTCTTTTTGGTTCAGAGGGAGCTCACACAGTTTGGTTGCTGTGGGCTCCCTCCAGAGGAAAAATGGGCAGTTCCAGCCCACCCTTTTGAGGCAACTTGTATTGCCCCTATGTTTCCACAGTTCTATCTCTTTCCACCAAAAGCCTTAAGGTTTTCACTTTGGCCACCCCTGAGGTAACTAATATTATTACATAATGATGAAAGGACAGTAGAGTGTATGCGGGCGGTGCATTTAACATTCACTGGATTTAATCTAGTTGGCCCTCCACATTTGTGGCTTTGACATTTGCAGTTTTGATTATTTGAAGATTTGATTATTACTGTATGTTCTCTAGGTCCTGTATGAACCCCTAGGTCCTCCAGAGAAATGCAGCTGGAAATTGACCATAGATTTGCGCTGGAGGATCTAGAGTTTATTAGAGAAAATACTTCTCTAGGTATTTGTAGGTTCTCCAGCATGATTCTGTGGTCAACTTTTGGCAGATGTTGACCATAGAGTTGTGCTGGAGGACCTAGAGATTCCTAGCGAGGTGGTCTCTCAGGTTTAAAAAGTAGGTGGTCTGCAGATTATAAAAAGTAGTTTTTTTCACTTTCATGGGAGTCCTATGCCCTTAACTCCAGCGAATGTGGAGGGTCTACTGTAACTTTGTCTGGTCTAATCTTGCCTACTCATGACTAACTTAAATCCTGTGGATGTTAGTGGGTCAATTCTAATTATGGCTAAGTCTGGATCCAACCCAAGATTTTTGTATCACAGCCTGAATTTTATTTCACATGCCTATGCAGATTACTTTTAATAGAGAACATAATTTTAAGCTCTACCAGTTTTGGCTAGGTACATTTCTTAGTCTAAATCTAGCTGGAAGAGGCATTTATGTCCTATGCAGTGAACCTGCAAGTATGAATCTTTTCAATTCATTTCTTCTCTCAGTGTTGTTAGTCCATCTTGAATACATGGTGTTTATGCCCAAGAGACTCCATGTTGACTGCAGCTGGCCCCATCAACCATTTTGATTGATCTGAGCAGCAGGGGTAGGTGAAGCCCTCTGCATATTATATATGATACTGGGAATGGAGCAGCTGAAAGCTAATTCTTTCATAGGCACCTCACATTTACATCCTTAAAAACCTCCCTATGGGAAATGACCCTTCCAATATTCCTTCACAGACTTGGAGGCGACAGCAGGGAAAATTAGTCATATCTGTTAGAAGGACCAAGCTTTAAATGAAACTGAAGTGAAAATTAATTAATACACAAAAGTAAGCTGCCCTGTGGGGATACTATAATATTCATTAATCAGTCTGATAGTGTATACAGGACAGATCATGGAGACAGTTAAGTGCGAATTAGCAAGGCAGTCAAAGCCCAAACTTTTAAGTAGCCAATAAACCAAGCAGTTCATTAGGAACAGTGCAAAAGGACAGGATGCATAAATCTGGTAGCAGTTAAGTGGCTGCTGATGAAGAGCAGAAAGGCCCCTGAAAGCAGGCATCTGAGCTGTTGTATTACTGGTGCCTGGTACTCAGTTAAAAATAGCTGAAAGCATCTGGGGACTGGATATTAATGAGGCAGCTGAGTTAACGGATAAGCACGTTTGCAAGAGCAAGTTCATGAGAAACTGCCCTTTCTGCAGTGTACAGAATCTCTGGGAGGTGAGCAGGACAAATCTAAGTGCCTTCCATTTAAAGGTGCCCTACCTTAGTCTTTAAGCCTAAATACCCTAGGCACCAGATCTTGTCTTATATTAGAAGCTAAGCAGGATCAGCCCTGGTTATTACTTGGAAAGGAGACTACTAATGAATAGTGTAAGATATTAGTAGGATACCACTAATAAATAATGTAGGTGTCGCAGGATATTTTTCAAGGGAAAGAGCTGGCAAAACTACTTCTAAGGGCTTGTCTGCACCAGTGAAAAATGCTGTACTCATCTCAAAGCCAGTGCTGCAGTCCTGATGACATATGGCCAGTATTTCCAGGGAGGATCTGTGATTTTATGCTCTTAACTTGACTTTGCTCCGAACTAAGCAAAGCCAGGGGAAATTCTTGTGTTTCCTGGAAACCCCAGAATGATCTCAGGTTCTTTTCCGCATATGAATGGCTGGATTGGGTCCAGTTCAGCCCAGTCCAGTTGGTCACACACCAAGAGCCATGCCATCCCCCTCCCCCTTGTTGAGCAGCACAGGGGATGGAGATGGCCTCTTTTTGAAGATGCTACTACCATTTCCTTGCGGGTTAGCGCTTTATGTAAATCTGCCTAACACACCGCTGCTTCTGATGAGGTTAGAGATGAGCACCAAGATTCCTTGTTGATCACCTGTCTGGGTTTTTTTTTCTGATCTCAGTAGAGGTGACAGTATGCCAGACAGGTTTTATATGAAGCTCCTGCTTGCGAGAAAGTGGCAGTGGCTCCAAAGATGGAATTGGACGAAATGTGCACAACGCAGCATTACAGTGGATTTGACCTTGTGCATGTGGTCACCATTGTGAAACTGGGGCAAATCTGGGACATATTGCTCTGGACTGGCCCTGGATTAAGTGGCTCATAAAGGCACTCCTTGAGTATTCCTTGCCTAAGAAAACCCTATGAAATTCATGGGATCCCATAAGTTCACAGGCAGCACACCTTAGCCGTTGCCCCTTATATGTCAGAAGGTTACGTCTTGTTCTTATTGATACACTTTAAGAAACCACTGTTTTTCAAATTTTTCAAATGGATAACAAAACAGAGACAAAGGGGAGAGCAGATAAGCCTCCATCCAGCATGCATCTTAAGATTGGCCACCAAAATGGAAATCATCATAAAAGTGGGGGCAAGTGAAAGAAAGAAAAAATCACCTCCAGATGCATTTGAAAAGAAAATTTCAAGTGATATCTGGAATGTTCAAAATGTTTTTATCTACTTATTTTAATTACTTATTTCACTTACCTGGCCTGGGTTTACTTGTTTATTTAGTTACTTGACCTGGGCTGAGACTGCACAGGCCAGAATACTCCAGAAGCAGCCTGAAGTATTCTGGCCCTGGAGCTGCCCTGAAATACCCCTTGTGACATCAGGCAGCTGTTTGCACGCATATCCCACTGTGCCATCCACTTCTGCTACCATGAGATGTTCACTTTGAGGTCAGAGTGGGAGCCCCAACATCAATCACATGGCTGGTCACCTTGTTCTTAGAGTGAGCATCTCTCTATGCCAGCACTGGGAGGCACAGCAGGATGTGATGTAAACAGTCATACAAGTCTCAACAGAGGGTTCTGGATCTTCTGGAAAGATCTGGAGTAAAAGATGAGTTATGTAAAACTGTTTTAAGGGGGTATATGTCTAGTTCGGTGCATTGTCTGGACAATTCACACGAGAAATAGAGTTTAGGCCCTGCATTATCAGGACTCCTCACTTTGAGGACAAGGGAAAGACATTTCATTTGGTTCATGTGAACAACCTCTGGTTGATAAAAAGTTTGCTGAATCACATTGAACTGTTTTTTTGTGGGGAGGGTTTTTTTGTTTTTTTTGGTGGTGCAGGAACATATGTCTATTCTTTTCATGTTATTTGTGCCTCTAGTGGTAAATTTTCTGTTAAAGAAATAATGCTTAGGAACACATCTACTTTGTTATCTGAAATATACCTATATTTTCAATGAAGAACATGACATGTGTCTGATGAACAGGAAAATTATTCAGATCAGTTTGAAAATCACTGTTTGAAATTAGAAGTGAAGGCTAAATATAATGTTATAAGAGAAGTCACAGTGGGTTGCTTGATTTTTCTCTCTGTGAGCTTGGGCTTATTGGGAAAGCTTTGGGTTCCTCAGTGAACTGGGAACCGAAAGTAGCTTCAAGCTTGCAAGCCCTAGAATGGTCACTTTTTATGTATTTCATGAATGTTTCACGAGCGAAACTCATGACAAATGTATGAAAGTTCCCCAGAATACAATTTGAAAAGTGCTTCTGTAAGCTACAGGGGAAATCCAGAGGCCCTTTCAAATTACATAATGGTATCACTGTAATTCCCCTTTAACTGTCATGGCTCCATTTTATGTTATCCTGTAATTTGCAGTCACCAAATTATAAATCTCAGGATTCTATAAAATGAAGCCATGGCAATTCAAGTGGGATCAAATCCCATGATTATGTAATGTGAAAGGGTCTCAGATGTGACATTGCAGCAAATATCACAACGGGATTCTTTCCTTGTCTCTCCACCCCTCCCACTTCCCCTTCTCTTCTTCTTTCCCTCCCTTGCCTTCCTCATGCACACACATTTACTTTATGCTATCCGAGCTTCACAGTTAAAATATATTTCTTTGAATCTTGGTTCAGTCAAAGGGTGGCTCAAATGACATGAAGTTGTTACTGATATTCAGTTCCCAATTCAATATCACCATGTATGTAGCTGTTTCATTCTTTCTGACAATCCTGCAAATTGATACATTCATTTTTTTAAAAAAAATAGAAAAGTTACTACAGTTGGCCCTCTGTTTTCATGGGGGATCCATTCCAGACTCCCCTGCAAAAATGGAAACTCACCGCAGGCACACGGCCCATTTAGGCTCCCTCCATTTGCCTCCCGCAATACGCAAGGGGTGCGGATTTCAAATCCATGCAAATGGAGGGGCAACTATATAACTTTCTTGAGTCTATTTCTTCCCTTGTGCAAAACTATTTTGAAGATTCATAGAATCATAGATTGGAAGAGACCACAAGGCCCATTAAGTCCAACCCCCTGCCATGCAGGAATACACAGTCAAAGTACCCCTGACAGTTGACCATTCATCCTTTGTTAAAAACCTCCAAAGAAGGAGACTCCACCACTTTCCTGAGGCATTGCGTTTGACAGTCACAACCATTCTTGTTACCTTCTGTCAATGAGGTCAATCCACTGAACACTTCATGCTTAGTACTGTTATTCAGTGTTGAAAAAACCTCCTAGTTTAAGAATGTTTTAAAAGTACTCTCATGTTGGCTAAGTTGGCATGAAGACAGGAAATGCAAAAATTATGCTAATGTCTTCAGAGACCTGTCCCTTCATCTGCAGATTGCGGTTATATTTTCTAATGCCACAACTTGTGCATGCTTAGAGCTTCACCCATGAAACAAGGGAGCAACATCTAAAAGGTGATGTTGAACAAGTAGGGTTTATAGTAGGCCTATAGATATTTTAACCCTTTCTCCAGAGACCTTTTTCAGAAATTTACTGAATTGCTAAAATTTCTGATCAAAAGAACTCCTGCATCACTTACGGCATGAATGCAAGATTTAGATTTTATTTTTATAAGTAGATGTTAGATTAAGGCTGAAGACCTTAAAACCTTGGCTTTTGCCTCCCTCCCACACCCAAACCATCGGTCTACCTGCAAGCTGCAATGGAGGAAGAGGCACTGTTTCCCCCCATCCACCTATCTGTATCTCCACTGAATTCCAATCATGGAACGTGTGCTTGGCCTGTTGTGAACCTTGAACTGTTATAATTGTCTTTGTCATAGATGTCGTATTGTATGATTTGGAATTGCTATAATATGTTGATATATTAGGTTTATTTATTGTTTGCATTGTATATGTATTTACTGTTTATATGCTGTGCACCGCCCTGATTGTTGGAAGGGCGGTATATAAATACATTTTATTATTATTATTATTATTATTATTATTAACTAGACAAAGTTCAAAGGTTTTTTGTGGGGCTTTCGGGCTATATGGCCATGTTCTAGAAGAGTTCATTTCTGACGTTTTGCCATCATATGTGGCTGGCATCTTCAGAGAATGCTTCAGAGAATGTAAACATTCTCTGAAGATGCCAGTTACAGATGCTGGGGCAAAACATTAGAAAGGAACTCTTCTAGAACATGGCCACATAGCCCAAAAGCCCCACAAAAAACTATAGATGCCAGCCGTGAAAGCTTTTGATGCCACAAAGTTCAAGGGCATTGTGGAAATGACTGGGCTGAAGAGAATACTTGAAAACTCCAATTTTATTTTATATGAGTGGAAGAAATTAATTCTTTCCATTAAGAGCTAGGGGTGCCAAGGATTTTAGTTTAAAAATCTTTATCTTTTCAGCAGGATTTTGAAATTGGTGTTAATTTTCTCTAATGCACAGAATTGGAGGTCAGTTGCAAAGTGCTTTTGTTCCATATTATGACTCACCAAAGTAGCACCTGTTCTACTCTACTTGTATAGCAACAGTTTCCTCCTCTATTCTTTTGAGTGCTAGTTGCTTTTAGTTTTTCTGATATTTACACTGAATGGCATTCCTCTCCTTGTATTGCAACAATTTCCTCCTTAATGCTTTTGAGAGCTAGTTGCTTTTTCCCCCATAGTTTTTTTCTGATATTTACACTGAATGGCATAAAGACAAAGCTGCTGTTAGAAGTTGTAAAACGGTGCAAGATGTTTGTAGACTACATGAACCAAACCATCAGACCCATAAAGATATGCCATTTGTTAGAAAAATGAATCACAACTATGTGGACCGCAAAAGATATGTTTTGCACCATTTTATTATTTGTACCATCAGGTTTGTTATTTATGTCACCCAGTATAAATGTCAGAAAATCTATTGTAGGGGGAAGAGGGGAAACAACTAGCTCTCTCATAAAGTGATATGGGAAGATCTTTGCAATATAAGGCGCTCAGGTGTTTTAGAGAGTTCAGAAGGTTGCTCTCTAGAGGAGGAGAGTTGTAATGGAGAGTAGGTTAGTGTGCTCCACTCCTCATGAGTTTATTTTCACTACTTTCATAGTCTCTGAATAGGATTCAGGTCTGTTGGTCTGTCTATCCATCATGAATGTGTATTTATGCATTATCTTTCTCTGTCTCCCTTTTCAAATGGTGCAGAATGCATTTATTAATCACCAGTTCTTTTATTCCCAGCTTATTACTGTTGAAGAACAGAAGTTTCTTACAGATGTACAATATAACTTTGGAACTTTAATTGTGTGGGATCCAGCACCTTATCACTCAAATATCCAAGAGGTAAGGTCTGCATGAAGGTACATTGATTTTGGTGGAAGGTAGCTCTTTTCCAGGAAATGATTTCATAAATATATACTCTATATTTCACATTTTTCCTCCTGTCATAGTCTCATGTCTCTTCCCAAGTGATACAGTGTGTTACAGTGCTGGGCCATAGGCATCCTAGAACACCAGGAAGATCACATTGGCCCAGGATCCAAGAGAATCAAACAGGAAAATACAAAACAATGCTGCAGTTAAGCATCTCAGTAGAAATGACGAAGGCAAAGGCCTAGCTTGATCCAGGAAATTTTTATAATTCTACCAAGTAAGAGGAAAGCATTTAGTAGCCTTACTATATAGAATCATTCTAGGAATTTCTTGTTTCACAGCCCTCAATTACTTACTGAAAAGATTTTTAGGCTGCGCACTATCTATTCCACCTTTAGACAGCCCAATAATTGTGTGATAGGACATTAAAAAGCATAAATAAAACTCCAAAACCACCTCATAATAAAAGATAAAACCAGCAACAAAGAATCAAAATACTACAGTATTTAGTATAGTATTTAGTAGAACTAAAAATGAAATGGATGTTCTAAGTGAAAGCATAACCTTAGGGATTTCTTGTTTCACAGCCCTCAAATACTTACTGAAAAGGTTTTTATTTAGGCTTCACACTATCTGTTCCATCTTTAGACAGCCCAATAACTGTGCGACTGTACATTAATTAGCATAAATGAAACTCTAAAACCACCTCATCATAAAATATGAGGTCATCATAAAAGTAGTCAAAATACTACAGTACAAAAAATATAAAACTAAAACAAAATAGAAGATGTGCTAAGTGAAAGCACTCCAAAATAGTTTTTAAAACTCCAGAGGATTTTTTTTTTTTAAAAAAAAGGCTTCATTTGGCTCTGTAAAGGTTGCCAGAAAAAATGTTTTTGATAATTGCACTCCACAGGTAAGTCACTACCACTAAAAAGGCCCTCTTCTCGTGTAGCTGTTCACCTTCCTTCATTTGGAATGATCTGAACGTTGTTGTATATGCATCACTTAGGTTGCTAAATGTATCTGACGCAAAAGTCACAGAAACTTTTAAAGTGCTGCCAAGCAGATCGAGTCCTTGGTGACTGATAGATTGTTGTTTGTTTAACAGTCCCTCTCCCACCCATGGCAGGCTTTGCTGTCTCAGGACTAAAGACTGAAACACTGAAGCCTCATATTGATTGCTGATTCCCTCTTGCCACTCACATACACACACTGAAGGAGCCTCCAAGTTTTACACTTGACCTATCCAAGGGTCTGTCAAAATCTATAATTTTGGCCCCAAAACCTGCCCTTGACTTATACATGAGGGCAATTTATAGACAAGTATATATGGAAATCCCCATTCTCACCTTCTGTGGACAATTTGCTGTGTTCTTTGTTTTTAATTGTCAGACTGTGTTATCCCACACACAGTGGTAATATAGTGTTTGATGCAACTCTACACTCAAATGTCTTGCAAGGCCTCCAACAACCCCTCTCCTATTTTTTTTAAGGCAAAGAGAATGTTCCTGCTCATTATTTCAGAATAACAGTACCTAGTTCATCATCAGGAGAGATAGCAAGACCAAATATCCTACACCAAACCTGTGTTTCTTGGCCATCTTGTGCATGATTTGTCAGGCCCACTCTAAAGAAGGAACTGGGAGAACTTGACCTGCATTGTGTGTGGATTCATTGGATCACCTTATATCTGCCTTTAGGAAGTTGTGACTACAGCAACCAGCCATTGATGAGACACTAGTGGATATAGCAGCAATGAGCAATTGTGTGTATACCAGGATCCAATTTCCTCTTCAGACCTCCTGCAGGCCATACTACACCCAAATCCCTCCCTTTTATTTCTACTAGTCCATCTTAAATTGGCAGCAGGAAATAACTTTCCATTACCTCCAGACACCACGTTGAGAGATGCAGAAGGAAAAAACAGAGGCATTGGGGGGTACTATGGAGTTCTGGGTGGTGCTTATGCAGGTTGGATGAAGAGAAATGTGTGTATTTCCACACATTTTAGGTGCTTTATGTATTGTTTTGGTGCAAAAAATGGCCTGAAAATTGTATCACTTTTTTTTTTTAAATGAGGGTTGGGTAACTCAGGGGCCACAGTAATCTGAATCTGTGTAGTCTAGTGTTTCAGATTCACTTGTGCACTTTCAGCGCACACTCTTTATCTACACTGGGCCTCTTCATTACAAGCTGTACCCCAGACTGTTTTAGGGCTGCAGGACTAGGCCTTCTCTGAGTCTCTGGTACTAAGGTTTTCACACCTGATATGTACTGGTTATTTGCATTGCATGGAAAGATGAAAGCTTCTGGAGAACATCTTTGCTTGAAACCATTGTTTTGGAAGAGTTTTGCTGTTATTTATAGAAGATTTTCAATTCTTTCAATTTTCGGTTTCAGTGGTATCGAAAACCAGACTACAATTTTTTTGCAAGCTTCAAACACTATCGGAAAAAATATCCTGCACAACCCTTTTATATCCTGAATCCATACTTGCAGTGGCAGCTTTGGGATATCCTTCAAGAAAACTCCCCTGAGGATATTCAGCCAAATCCACCATCTTCAGGAATGCTTGGTAAGTAACTGCTGAGCAAATCCGTAGTTTTGCACTTACCAACTAGGGCTAATTAGGGATGATTGTTTCCTATTTTCCTATATTAGCAAAATGTCATTGTTGAACACTTGTCTGTTTGAATGTGAAGCTTGTCGGTTTGGGCAAAATAAAGGAGTGATTTTTTGCGTACTCAGCGATCTCCCTAGGTACACAGAAGTATATAAGTTTGTAAATTAGGAGAAGACAGGCACATAATTGCCTTGCAAGCATCTGTGAGCTAACAGGATGTTGTCAGCAGCTGAGTGGTGATAGAAACTTAGAGCAATAAAGAGAGAGGTATGTTTAAAAGAGGTTGCAGATTACCATTTCTCAGCTCCCCAGAGCTGCAACTATTGCAGAACTGATGACTGCCCTCTGGGACACTAAAATAGTGGCACCTGCCCCCCCTTCCTGCTTTTCTACTGTTAGTGCTTCAGGAAGGGGAGCAGATGACCTGCCTTATAGCCCCATAGGGCTCTATGGTGCTGTAAGGTAGCCTAGTGCTCTTCTGCGTCAGAGAGAGCTTCTACCTTTGTTTCCAAATTTCATAGTAAATTTGGCACCCTCAGCAAAATTTCATTGATGGCTCTAGCAAAAAATACAGTGGTGGAACATTCTAGTAGTGCATTCTGGGATAGTCCATTCAGCCCACCAACCCTAAATATAAATATTTTAAAAATCAAATTACCCTCAGGTGCACATGCTCAGGGTCCCTTTAGTATGCTTGTAAAATTTCAGGTGTTCAGGTCTAAATCTTGGAGCTGTGGTAGTAAGATACACATGAATATACACTCAAATATGCACAGAGAGAAAGCATTAAAGCAATCGAACTTACAGCTAAGTAAATATGTGTAATAAAATGAGAATGCCATTCCACACATACCGGTACACACCTGAATTGTTCTTTCCCACTTACCACAAGATGGCACTGTTTCACAAGGAGATTCTTTTCTAAAAGGGGGAAAAATTGGAAGAGTAGCAAAGAGGGGACATGAAAAGGCTTGTGACATTTTTAAAACAACAAGATGCTACAAGACCCTTCTCCACTTCCTTCTCTATATTTTTAAACTGAAACAGATTAACACAGATTTCATCCAAATCTCTCTATATACATGTTTTTTTACCTTGTTATTCTTTTAATTTATCCAGTCATTAAAATTATTCAACAGTTTATTATGCTTTTAAAATTTTGGCATTATTTTTGTTGTTCAATGTTAAATAATTTCATCTTTTGTAAGCTGCTCAGGAATTTTATGCATTAGGGGAAGATATACATATTTTAATAATAAAGTTGGTTTTTGTCTTCAAGACATTCCCAATTTATGGTGACTCTAAGGCAAATTTATCACAGGACTGTCATGGAAATATTAGCTCAGAGTGGGGTTGCTATTGCCTCCTTCTTAGGCTGTAACTTGCCCAAGGCAACTGATTCCCATTGTTTTTCCATGGTCAGGCAGAGATTTGAACCCTGGTCTCTCATGTCCAAAACACACTCTAGAAATAATCCAGTTTGAAACTACTTTAATTGCCCTGGCTCAGAGCTAGGGAATCTTGGGGACTGAAGTTTATTGTGGCACCAGAGCTCTCTGATAGAGAAGACTAAAGGTAAAATTACACAGTCAACTCTTTGAAAATCAAAGATATGCAGTGTCTTTGGACTTAACAAATGGTATGGCCTGTCTTAGATATTTGTTCTTACTTATCTAGTGTATGAGTTGATTCTGCTTTGTTTAGTTTTGTTTTTAAGCCCAAAAAAACAAAAGTTTAAGGCTGGATTTTGTTCATTTATTTGAGCTGAAGAAGGTATGAATCATAACTTCTATTCTTCCCAAGTGAGACTTTACTGCTGGTGAGCAAGGTGCAGGTCATAAGTGTTTCTCCTACAATGCCCAGGCATGCTCCATGCTAGTTTGAAAAGAAACAAGATATTGACATGTCCCCTGTACTATTCAAGCAGTACTGAGGATATCACAAACAATGATTGGATGCCACCTTCAGTACTATGACAAGGAACAGGTACTGAGAGAGTAGTTCTAATAGCCAGGCATATACCAGTGCATCCCCTGAAATGTATATTCACTATCTTCAAAGTCATCAGAACATCAGCAGGAAAGATGCCACAAGTAGATACCCAGAGCATAGAGAGGCTTCTTTTGGCACTGTAGTTCCTAGAACCACTAGCATTTCAACCAGCATAGCTAGTGGCCTCATCTTTTTAGCTTTCAACCAGTGACTTGTAGGAGAGAGTCCTACATCCTCCTGTTAAGGCATCTGTCTCCCTACCTGAGGTTTCTTCTTTGTCTTCCAACATATCAGCGCTCACCTGGCAAATCCTCCTATATCTAATACCAGAATTTTAAAAAGATTACTATACTTAACTAAATTTACTATTTGTCTTGTAGTGTGTCTTTGTTTTTGAATTATGGCAACCTTAAAGTAAAACTATCATGGGGTTTTCGTGAGTCCGTGTTTTAGAATCTTGAGGGAAGGTTCTGTCCAAGCCAGTGTGAGGAAGAGTTCCTGGGTGAACTGTAATCTGGTTATTTGGGGAGTCCAGAGGAAAGGACTTGGGTCACTCACAGACTCTAGAATAGAGAGGGCTGTGGTGTGTACTTAGACTGATACTGGTAGCCTGTGGGGCTTGAGTAAATAAAGAGAAACTGTGAACATCCGTTAAATATTTTGTAATTAAGAAAGACAACAGTAACCAATTTTGAAACAAGTTTATTCATTTCATTCTGTTTCTCAATAAATTTCTGTTCTTTGTTTTATATATCACTTGGCCTATGCTGATTTGGAAAACACTCAATGTTACCAGCATCTTAGAATCTTTTGGTGTGGAAGGTAACAAGACTAATACCCTCATTGCATCACTGAGTCAGTACTAAGGAGTGGGTGGACAGATGTGGGTTCACCACAATGACTTGCCCAGAATCACTTAGTGAGTTTCATGTCTGAGCAGAGAATTGAACCCTGGTCTGAAGAGTCATAGTCCAAGACTCAAGCCACTACAACATGCAGGCTTTCCTGCTCCTAAAGCTTGGAAAAGTTACTTGTTGGGAAAGTCTGAGATGGGCAGATGACATGGCCAAAATTGCCTCATTTCTGGTATCACAAGGAATTGGGGGGGGGGGGATTAGATTGCTGTTAATTAATTTACGTATATCAGTGGTTGCAAGGACAAGGGGTTCTGGGAGTTGTTGTCCAATAAAATAACTTTTCTGAGCATTGGAGTCTGAATCATAAAGCAGCCTGGAAATGATGTGTGTAGATGTAGTAATTCCTAATTGCTAATTTCATTTTAGCAATTGCCTTCCTCCTGTAAAAACTAAGGAACTTTTTAAAAACTGCAGTTTCCCAAGAGTATGAACACTAACACTATACGTGATTCTCACACTCTTATTTTTGCAAGAAAAAAACAACAGCATTTTCCATGCAGGAAACACATTCTCTACATAGAAAATAATGATTGTGCAGAAATACTATTTTCTGGGCTGAAAATGCAGTTATTGTCTCAGAAAATGTTTGTTCTGCACACAAAATACTATATGCAGATTTTGGGTGGAATAATTCCCCAACTTTAAACATTCTTACCAGTCCAGGATTCTTCTTTTCAGCACTGAGGGACCATGAGTTGTTTTTTCATTTAATATATATATATATTCATATATTATTTCCATCCTTAGCACACAACAGATAGGAGTTTGGTGTTTCTAGGGGAAATGTGCTCCAGAGGGCAGTACTGCTTCCATATGAGCTTCTTCACAGTTGTAGCTTCAAATCTTGCACATCTGTTTATAATAAAGTGGTAGTAACTTGATGGTACCATTTGTCATCATCCTGTTCACAATATACCCCCCAAACCCCTACTTCAATCTAATTGCAAACAAATTTTCTAGAAATTACATGTAATCAAAGTAAGTGTTTGTATATCACATTAAGAAGGTGAGGAGACTATTTTGTGTTTTTTTTTTTTTTAAATGTAATTACTTTGTTTTAAAATCTTGACACTATTAATGCAGTGTTGTCATTGTTAAGATAAGAACCAGAATGGTGTAGTGGTTTGAGTGTTGGACTACAACTTTGGAGACCAGGGTTTGAATCCTTGCTTGGCCGTGGAAGCCCAGAGGGTGATGGAATAATCATTAAAGAGTTGAACTAAGAATTGGAAGATCCAGGTTATGGTCTTCACTGAACCATGAAATTCACTGACTGACTGACCCTGGATTAGTCACACTCTCGCAGCCTGAAGATGCCAGCCACAGATGCTGACAAAACATCATAAATAAATTCTTCTAGAACATGGCCACATAGCCCAAAAAACCCACAAAAAAAACCTATGGATGCCGGCCATGGAAGCCTTTGATATCATGTTACTTTTTTAAATTACAACTCCCGGAACAACTCCATCCATCAGGCAACTAATCAAGCACAGAGATGTGCATACAGTCATCATTCCACATTTGCAGATTTGACTTTTTTGGATTTGCTTATTCACAGATTTGGTTAATATGTTCTCTCTGGGAATCTCTGTGTCCTGTGGCCAACATCCACCAGACTTCATGCAGGAGCTAGAGATTCCTAGAGAGAACATTTCTCTAGACATTTGTAGGTCCTCCACTGCAAGTGTGTAGCCAACATTTGCCAGTCATTGACCATAGAATTGCGCTGGAGAACGTAGAGTTTCCTAGAGACGTGTTTTCTCAGGTAAAAAGATCAGTGTTTTTTATTTATGTTTTTTCAACTTGCACTTCTAACCCCGCTGGGCCCACTGTACACTGAAATCATCTGTTACATTTGTACTTCGCTCCAAGGCAGAGCATGGAATAAGTCCAGGTGCCATCAGATCACTTTGTAATCTTGTATAATAACTTCACTTGCCTTATGCATTGTTAGAATGGAGTTAAGCATGAACCACGGCTTAGAACCAAAAGAGGCATTGAAAAGAACTCTGTGGCTATGGAAGATTACTTTGGGATAGCACAGATGGCTTCAATGGGGTGGCTTGGAGCTGCCGCAATTAAGGCTGGATTGGGACTGCAGCAAACAGACATGCAGCCCCAATCCAGCCTGCTTCCACCCCAAATAGGAGCAGAAAAAAATCTGTTCCTATTTGGGGCAGAAAAAAAGCTGCCCTTTTGTATCTGGAGCTGGCTTTTTGCTGGCTCTGGAGCATGTGGGGTCTAAATGCCATGGCCCCTAGTCACCCGGAAGCTGCCTGGCGTATAATCAGCAGCATGACTTCTGGGTGACTTAGGGGCGTGGTGTGTATAAACACCATGCCCCAAGCCGGCTTGAAGCCAGCTGAAGCTGCCAGTCTGTTTTGGCCCTTTGTCTAACTAATTACTTACTACCACCACTCTTTTTAATTTGAAGACAAGGGTTACCAGGTTAGAGATTGGGATTTATAGGCAGCCTTGCAAATCATGTGGTTCTGTTTCCACAAATTAAAACCTGTGCTTGGCAGATCACTAGATTCAAGGCAAAGGCCAATAAAATAGTCCAGAGCAAAGAGCTCAGCACCTGCAGTTTAAAAAAATCTCTCCACTAATTATCCACACTCTGCTTTTAGGCTTAATAGTTCAAGAAGTGTCCATATGAAGTCCTGGGTCCTGAATAAAAGTGAATTGAACTTTTAAAAGGTAGAGTTTGGTTACAGGATTTGGGGAGAGTGTATTGGAGAGCCTCAGATTATTATAAACCTGATCATTAGAGGGGTGGGGAGAGACATTAAGAAGACTTCCTCATTACTGTCTTTATTATTGAGACTTTGAAATTTACTGGTTGTTTTTTTTAGCAACAAAGAAACATTTCTTCTTTTGGATTGCATTTTGAGAAGAACTCACAAGATCCATAGTTTCTGAATCAATATGCAAACCCAAAGCAGCAAAAAATTGGGGGCTACCTGGAACACTAACAAATGATATTTGGCATAAGCTTTTGTATAATTCACCCTACTTCACCAGATGCAGTATGCAAAGCAGAATGTAGCAGTGTGTTCATACTTCTCAAGAGTCCTTTGATGCAAAGAGACAGTATGGAAGGTACCTCCTTTCACAGTAGTTTTCCTAGGCAGTGCAGCAGCTGCCACCTCACTGCCTCAATAGACACTGAACAGCCCGCTTCAGGAATGCACTAAAGAAACATCCATTGCACTGCCAGTCTCCGGTTGCCTCCACCTACACCTGGAGCCCAGAATAAGTCCACTAGTGGAACTTTACCACACGCAAATTTCATATAAGATCTCACTTTTACCCTTGTGTCTGCTCATTGGATACAATATCTGTAATTTCTCTCTCCCTTCCTTGTTTTTTCTCCCATAGGTATTGTTCTCATGATGAACTTCTGTGATGAAGTGGATGTTTATGAGTTTCTCCCTTCCAAAAGGCAAACAAATATTTGTCATTATTATCAGAAGTTCTTTGACCAAGCCTGCACTATGGGTGCCTATCACCCACTGCTCTTTGAGAAAAATATGGTAAAGCACCTTAATCGAGGGACAGATGAAGACATTTACAATTATGGAAAAGTGACTCTACCTGGCCTAAAGAATGTACAGTGTTCAAATTATGATTTTAACTTTCTTCACTTTGAAGGCACTTTTTGAAAATATCGAAATGTTTTTTTTAATGAAGGACCAGCCAACAGGTGTTTTACAATGAGCAATTCTTCCACTGAATACGCCTTAATTCATGACTGCAAGATGCATCCAAAATGTAGAGAATTCAGTCTCACCTTCATGATTGTAGCCATAGAGCAAAGAATATGACTTCTTATGCAGAACTTTGTTCTCAGAAATGCATAGAGTTATGCTTGCCATAGCTGCATTAAAAAAAAAAAACCCTCTTAAAATATTTGGGCAGTTTCTACTTAAAAGCAGAATGCTGAACTTAACTGTGTTGAGAAAAATCATATTTCATTCCTCTGTCTCCTTCGGTCTGCCAGATGTCATCTTACAACACAAACTTTAATTTTAATATCTTACTTTTAGAACTTATTAATATAATCTCTTCAGTAACTACACATTCTTATGTTACCATCCTTGAATCCTGCTCTGGAAGAAAAGAAGGATGCAGAATCAATCAGCCAATTAACCAACCAACCAGTTCATGAAATTTACACAACAAATGCCTATTTTGAATCTACAGTTAAGCATTTCAGAAAACTTTGTACTTATAGTGAGAAAAGTTATTGTTATTGTCCTTTCATAAAACTAAAAACTAACAAACCTATTTCTTTTGGGCTGTGTGCCAACTCTAGCTGTTTCTTGATAACCCTTTTCTTGTAACCATAAATTAATTCTTGGCACACATAAATGTATGTATGTTTGAGAGGCAACATCCATTCAAAAAACCATGACACTGTTTAGAGATGTGAAATTCCCATAAAGTTTGAACCTGTGGGAAAAACTGTTGGGGGGGGGGATTTGAAATTTTGAGGGATATGGAAAAGGATCTGTTATTAGTATCCTTTAAAGCAGATGTGAGCAAAGTGCAGTCTGTGAACTTCATGCTTCCCTTGGGATCCCCAAGTACAACCCCTAGAAACCCTCCAACCTGTCCATTTAAAAAATGCACCAAATCACCTGACATTGTGATCATAGAATCATAGAAGGGCCATCCAGTCCAACCCCCTGCCATGCAGGAGCTCTCCATCAAAGCATCCCCAACAGATGGCCAAGGAGGGAGACTCCACTACACTCTAAGGGAGTGTGTTCCACTGTAGAACAGCCCTTACTGTCAGGAAGTTCCTCCTAATGTTTAGGTGGAATCTCTTTTCCTGGAGTTTGCATCCATTGTTCCAGGTCCTAGTCTCTGGAGCAGCAGAAAACAAGCTTGCTTCCTCCTCAATATGACATCCCTTCAGATATTTAAACAGGGCTATCATATCACCTCTTAACCTTCTCTTCTCCAAGCTAAACATCCCCAGCTCCCTAATTCTTTCCTCATAAGGCATGGTTTCCAGATGCTTCACCATCTTAGTTGCCCTCCTTTGGATACACTCCAGTTTCTCCACATACTTTTAGAATTGTTGTGCCCAGAATTGGACACAATATTCCAGGTGGGGCCTGACCAAAGCAGAATAGAGTGGCACTATTACTTCCCTTGAGCTAGACATTATACTTCTATTGATGCAACCTAAAATCGCATTGGCCTTTTTAGCTGCCACATCACACTGTTGACTCATGTTCAACTTGTGGTCTACTTGGACTCCTAGATCCCTTTCACGTGTAGTTTCATTCAACCAGATGTCCCCCATTCTATATCTGTGCGTTTCATTTTTCCGCCCTAAATGCAGTACCTTACATTTCTCCGCATTGAATTTCATATTGTTAACGTTGGCCCAGTTTTCTATTCAGGTCATTTTGAATTTTGATCCTGTCCTCTGGAGTATTAGCTACTCCTCCTAATTTGGTGTCATCTGCAAATTTGATAAGTATGCCCCCAATTCTGTCATCCAAGTCATTAATAAAGATGTTGAATAGCACTGGGGCCAGGACAGAGCCCTGTGAGACTCCACTGGTCACTTCTTTCCAGGATGAAAAGGAACCATTGCTGAGCACCCCTTGGGTTCGGCCAGTCAACCAATTACAAATCCATGTAACAGTTAACTTGTCTAGCCCACATTTTACAAACATGTTTGCAAGAATGTCATGGGCTTTAATGAAATCAAAATATGCTATATCCACAGCATTCCCTTCATCTACCAAGCTGGTAATTTTATTAAAAAGAGAGAGAGAGAGAGATCAGATTTGTCTGGCATGACTTGTTTCTATGAAACCCGTGTTGACTTTTTGTGACTATGGAATTATTTTCTAGATATTCACAGACACTCTGTTTAATGATTTGCTCTAGAATCTTTCCAGGTATTGTCAGATTAACTGGACGATAATTGTTGGGATCCTCCCCCTTTTTGAAGATGGGGACAACGTTTGCCCTTCTCCAGTCTGCTGGGACTTCTCCTGTTCTCCAGGAGTTCTCAAAGATTATTGCTAATGGTTCCGATATTACATTTGCCAGTTCTTTTAATACCCTTGGATGTAGTTCATCTGGTACTGGAGACTTATATTCATTTAGGTTAACCAAGTATTCCTGTACTATCTCTTTACTTAGTCTGTGCTGAAATTCCCCTATTCTGTCTTCTGCTCGATTATCCTTAGGTTGAGCACCCTTTGCCTTTTCTGAGAAGACTGAAGCAAAGAAGGTGTTGAATAATTCTGCCTTTTCTCTGTCCCCTGTTAGCATTTTGCCATCTTCTCCATGAAGTGGCCCTTCCATTGGCGGCTTCTTCCTTTTGCTGCGGACATACCCAAAAAAGCCCTTTTTGTTGTTCTTAACCTCTCTAGCAAGCCTGAGTTCATTCTGTGCTTTAGCTTTTCTGACTTTACCCCTACATGTGCTGGCTATTTGTTTGAATTCCTCTTTGTTGATTTCCCAATTTTTCCATTTCTTATACATGTTTCATTTGAAATGTTCAGTTTACAGTTGTTAGTTATCTATCCTGATTTCTTGACACACCTCCCATTTTTCTTCCTCATTGGAAATGTTTTAATTTGTGCCTTCAGTATCTCCCTTTTGAGAAACTCCCATCCATCTTGAACTCTTTTCTCTTTTAGTATACCTGACCATGGGATCATCCCCAGTATTTCTCTAAGTTTATTGAAATCAGCTCTCCTAAAGTCTAGAGTGTGTGTCTGACTATGCCTAGCTTCACCTTTCCACTGTATAACAAACTCCAGGAGAATATAGTCACTCCCACCTAAGGATCCCACCACTTACACCCCATCAGGTCATCCCTATTAGTTAAGATCAGATCTAAAATAGCTGATCCCCTTGTTGCCTTGTTGCCTCTTCCACCTTTTGGACTATAAAATTGTCATCAAGGGATGTGAGGAATTTACTAGACCTTGAGGATTTGGCAGTTTGACTTCCAGCAAATATCCGGATAGTTGAAGTCCCCCATTACTACTACATCTCTCATTCTGTGTGTGTGGTCATCTGTTCTAGAAATGCATCATCCAATTCCTCCGTCTTGGATATCTGTAGTAGACTCCCACAATAACATCCCTGTTTTTTCCCTTCCCTTTAATTTTTATCCAGATGCTCTCCACTTGGCTTCCAGTATTGATGTCCTCGATCTCTTCACTGGTGTAAATATCCCTCATATACAATGCTATTCCTCCTCCTTTCCTGTTTAGAATATTTCTCTTAAAAAAGTTATGAGATTCATCCCACCAGGTTTCAGTGAAGCCTGTTATATCATCTAGTTCAAGTTCATCTTCCTTATTTCCCATGCTCTGTGCATTAAGTGTAGAAACATCTAAGATCATGTGTGCCTGTGCAGATTTTTTTGCCTCCCAGTGTTGAGTCCTTGCACTGTTTGCCTTGTTCCCTCTATGACAGTTTGACTATTTTCTCCAGCCCTTTTGTCATCCAGAACACTGTCTCCCTTCCCTACATGATGTTTTGCTTCCTCCTTCCTGGGTCCCCTGAATCTCTCAAAAAGAAAAATGACCAAAAATCCACTAAAATTGAAGCCAGAAATGACACTACACCATTTGGGGTCTGCTGAATCATCCAGTAGGTGAGTGTAAGGGGAAATGCCCCTGCCGCTTGCACAGTTGCCCATCCTGGCTTCATAGAAAGAAAATCACATTGCTTCTTAAAGGACATAACATACCTATTAGGCATAGTATGAAACAATTATGCAATTTTGTTTGGCCTAAAATTATGTTTGGTGTGTTAAAAGTACACTTCAGTCAAACAATTGCTACAAAGTGAATTCCTTCTTTAAAAGGTTTAAATGTTTGTTATAAATGGAGGTTATGAAGAGCAGTCAAAAGAAGCAATGAAAACAGAAGAAACCATCAACATTAGTGAAACAGAAAATTATTTTGTCTCCTCTAGTCTTCCATAGTGTCAAAGAGGCATGAAGCATTCATTCCAATAAGCAGAACTGAGAGAAGATTACCAAGACAAGGAACTGCAATGATCAGTTACTGTACATTGCTTTACATAAATGTCTTCCTGTGAGATATATTTTTAGAAATAATTTTGTGGTTGTACATATACAAACACTTTGTCTTAAACATTTTTTCCAGTATTCTGAAAGAAAATATTCCAAACTTTTTCCCCTTCTCTCCCCCACCCCAATTTTCCTTATTCAAATTCTTCAAGGGGGAATCATTGAATTCTGATGGTGTATTGATTTAATAGGTACTATAAGAAGTAGGCCTAAATTTTGTGCTCCTTATATGAGTCCATTGTTTTAATCCCCAGTTCTCAAAATACTGTTTCTTTTATCCTGCTACTTCATTTCCCCCTACATCATCCAAGCCATTTTTCTCTGCTGCTTTCACTGACATTTCATGCCTCATATTTTCCTTGTTTATGTTTACTGTCATCCTGTTAATAAGTTCAGTTTATGTCATTGTGTGTCACTGTTTTGGTTATTGTGGAGGTCAGAATACAGACCTCACAGAATCCCCCAAATGCTCTCAAAATTCACCTTTCAGCTGCAGAGCCCTCTCTTCATAGCTTTTTAGTGACTGTATGGCTCTACAGGCGGAGACAGAACAATGGCATCATATGCCAACACCTCCGGAGATCTAAATCTACATGGCCATGGCAAGAGGATCAGCAGCTAAAAGGTGGGTCTTAAGGGGTAAGAGGAGAGACTCCACCTGCAAACTATTATGCTACATCTCTGTAATGTACTGTAGGATCTTGGCATACACATATGTCCTGTTTAATAGTACTCTTACTTTTATTGCCTTGTCCTTTCCCATTTAGAGTTTATGTCAGTGCATCAGAGCCTAAGCATAAAAATTTTTGTTTGGTTGAAGCAATAAGTAAATGACTCTAAATGGATGGTGGTGATGATTATGTTGATGATGATGATGATGCTTTTTCTAGCCATATTACTAGCATAGTTTTTCATGGATCTCAGAAGATACCAGGGATGATTCTGGTGGAGGTTTCCATAGATAGTAGTTGAAACATTACACAGGAGTAGCCTAATCTAGCCCAACCCTGCATGCCAATTGGCCACTGCAAATGTTGAACTAGATAGGGCTTTGCTCTGACCAAACATGTTCCTCCACTTCACATAAAGAATAGGGTTACCACTTATAACCACATAGCTGTCTGATCTTCTTAAACATGCAGGACTGGGAGACAGCTGTACTCTCCGCTCTCTTCCCCAGAGTAATAGGATCAGAAGCCTTGCTATAAGAAATATTTGAATTTGAACTTCTGAAAGTTTTGGTGCTATAGGCTATATTTCAGAGGAATATCCTTGCCTAAGAAAACCCTATGAAACTCAAGGGGGCTCCATAAATCAATAGGCAACATGAACACACACACATTTTAAACATCTATAAGCTTTGAACAGATGTAAGATTTAAATATTAAGTTTTGAGCATCCATAAAAATTAAACTCTTTCTATGCATCTCTGTGTGATTCAATTAAACTCAAGTTATGGAAATTCTTCCAAGGTTTAAATTCAGAGTAGTTCTGCATTTCATCATAGCTCTAAAAATTTAATTTGGAATAATTTTTATTTCGTAGCAGGCGTGTTATGCTTTTGTACAGAATACTTTTATAATTGATTAAATTAAATACAAAACCTGAAATAATCAGATTTGTTAATAAAGATGATGAAAATAGCTTGAATTAATTATGAATGTTCCAAAGGTGTAAAATTTGTAATAAAAATTTTGTAAACTGCTTATTTCTGTTCTGGTTTATATCATAGCAATCCATATAATTAATCAGCATTTGCTGTACTTTTTGTCTTTCCAATCCAATATGCTTGAATGTTTTAGACACCTTCAAGGTAACAGATATTTAGAAATACAACTTTAATCCATTTTGGCATTCTGAAAGCTCTCTGCTAGAAATTACCTTCTGAGAAATTCAGTTTGAGCCATGTAAAATAAAGTACAACTTAGTTTGGAATTAACTCATTTATTAACGAGTTAAGTAATTAATATGCTATTTTTTTCTAGCAATTACTTCATACTCACAAGATTGCCCAATTAAAATTGAAGTTTGAGCTACGGCTTAGCAAATTAGGTCACTAGAATACAGTGGGCGCTTCTCCATCTGTCACATTCAGTAAAACAGGAAAACCTGCTGCCTCCGGAGAAGAAATACTAGAATACAAGGAAATGCATTGAATGACTGTTGTTATGCATTTCATTACTCTGGCCACAAATTGTCTACATGGGTGTTTTAACCTGAGTTCCCCTTGGACTCAATGTGTCCTTCTTACACGATAAACCCTGAACTGAGTCCATACTGTCTTCAGGATGCCCACACCCAATTCAGGACTTCCTCACACTAACTTGCAACACACTTTTTGCTGTGGGTTTTCAGGGGATTTTCAGGGATGATGGACCTTTTCAGTCATGACTGTGAGACATTAGGACCTGGAGCCTAAATTAAGAACTGAACAATCAGTTAATTTTAACATGTCACCGCTGGTATTATTATAGTCACCAATGGAAAATGACACGAGTGAACAGGGAAATAGTATTGAGATCAAATGAGATTATGAGGCTGTAGATTGCGGCTATGGAGTGCCTATTGGAGTAGTATTGGGCAATGAGAGATACAGCATTAACAGGGTGAGGGCAAAATATGAGAGAAGATGAGATCAGTGCCTGAAACCTATCCCGTCTTCTACACATTCTGTTAGCTCAAAAGAACCGAGGGTCATCCCAGCCATACTATAGACCCTTACCTTTCTCCTCCGTAATGCCAGGTCAGTGAAAAACAAATCCCATATAATCTATAATTTGTTGGAAGATACTGTTCTATGGAAACCTGGCTGGGAGAGGATAGCAGTGTGACCTAGGGTTAGGCCCTCCCAGCTGGGTATGCCATTAAGGAGCAGGTTAGGGAAAGTGGGCAGGAGGGGGAGTTGCCTTGGTCCACAAAAGCACTTTGACCAGGAGACCTGTCCGGAAAACCAATCACATCGAGTATATTTACCTGGCCCTGAAGGCTAGGGACAGTCTGGGGATTCTGTTGGTATACCCAATTAGTCTCAGGGCCGACACATTGTGTGAGTTATACACTCAATGTGGTCTTTTGTATGGATCAGAAAAGCCCATGTGCAGAGGTCATTGGTACCACTGCCCTGTCATGGACAGATCATTTCCTGGTCAAGGTGGAACTAAAGGCCACTATCCATATCCCCCTTGGGGGTGGGGGATCTATTAGAATGGTCTGCCCTCAAAAGCTGATGGAACCCAAAAGGTTCCAGGAAGCCCTAGAGGGTTATATGATTGGGAATGACAGCAATTCTGTTGATGCCCTGGTTGATATCTGGAATAACAATCTTACCAGGGCTTTAGACAGTATCACTCCTGAGTGGCCTGCTTCAAATAACCATGATACACTTGAGACCTTCATAAAATGAGGCGGGCTGCACAAAGAGTAGAGCGTCGCTGGGGGAAACATCGCTGCTTATCTGACAAGACACGCCATGGAGAACTTTCAGATCCCTATGGAGTGGCAATCAATGCAGCAAAGAACTCGTTCTATGCTGCACATATTGCATCGGCAGAGTCTCGTCCAGCAGAGCTGTTCAGGGTGCTTAAAGAGCTAACTCAATTGCCTCCCACCCTGAAGCCTTTATTAGAACCAACTAAAGCCTGCTGTGATGTATTTAATGACTTTTTTGCTGATAAAATATCTCAGATAAGGGTCGATTTTGACACTGGCATTATAACAGAAGATATAAGAGAGGCATCCAGTATCTCTGTGGACTGTGTTAGACTGGATCATTTTGAGATTGTAAATACAGATGAAGTGGACAGGCTTCTTGGATGTGTAAGGAAGACAACGTGCCCCCTTGATCCTTGCCCATCTTGGTTGACCGTTCAGGGAGGAGATGCAGTAACAACACTATTACTGGTACAATCTATTATAAATGCATCCCTTAGGGAGGGAATATTTCCATCTAAACTTAAACAAGCAGTAGTTAAACCTCTACTGAAAAAAACCTCCCTAGATCCCCTGTTGAAATCACTACAGGCTGGTCTCCTTACTGCCATTCTTGGGCAAGGTGATCAAGAGGGCAGTTGCCTTCCAACTTCAGGTGGTCTTGGATGAAGCCGATTATCTAGACCCATTTCAAAGTGGCTTCAGGGCAGGATATGGAGTTGAGACTGCCATGGTTGCCTTGGTCAATGATCTTCGTCTGGGCATCGACAGGGGAAGTGTGACCCTGCTGGTGCTCTTGGACATCTCAGCGGCATTCAATACCATAGATCATGGTATCCTTCTGGAAGGCCTGAGGGAGTTAGGTATTGGGGGCACTGCGCTCCAGTGGCTCCATTTCTACCCCTCAGGCAGATTTCAGATGGCGAGGCTGGAAGACAGCTGCTCTCGTAAAAGAGAGCTGACATCTGGCATCCCTCAAAGCGCCACTCTGTCCCCTATGCTGTTTAACATTTACACAAAGCCGCTGGGAGAGATCATCCAGAGATATGGGGTGCAGTGTTATCAGACGTATACTGATGACACCCAAATTTATTTCTCTATGTCTCTGACTATTGCAGTGACCAAGGATGGCATCTCCCCTCTGAATGCCTGCCTTGAGTCAGTAACGGGCTGGATGAGGGAAAACAAATTCGAGCTGAATCCAGAAAAAACGGAGGTACTTGCGATAGGTACCCCTGGTCCAGCGATGGCGATTTATCAACCAGTCCTGGATGGGGTCACACTTTCCCTTAAAGGATGAAGTTCACAGTTTGGGAGTACACTCATCTCTACAGTTGACATCTGAGGTGGAGGCGATGACCAGGAGTGCTTGGTATCAACTTCAGTTGATACACCAAGTGCATCCCTAACTGGCCTAGAGGGACCTTGAAACAGTGGTACATGCACTGGTAACCTCTTGATTAGATTTCTGTAATGCACTCTACAAGTCCGGAAGCTTCAATTGATCCAAAATGCAGCAGCCAGGTTAATTATGGGAACATCCAGATTGGATCATATCACTCCAGTATTAAGATTCCTTCACTGGCTGCCGATCAGCTTCTGAGCACAATACAAAGTGTTGGTTATCACCTTTAAAGCCCTACATGACTTGGGACCGAGTTACTTGAGGGAATGCCTCTCCCTACACAATCCACCCCATACTCTCCGAACATCTGGGAACATCTGGGTAGAACCTACTGGAATATACAAGAACAAGATTAACAACTACTTCCCATAAAGTATTTACCACTGCAGCCCCTAAACTATGGAACGACCTACTGGTAGAGATCTGTCTTATTACACCTTAGAATTCTTCAAAAAGGCACTCAAGATGGATCTCTTCTGGTGGGTTTACCCATCTGATCTTCTATAGATGATTTAAGAATTCACCCCCACTATGACTGTGATGTATGGAAAGATACGATTTGGTCACTCCAGTGAGGAATAAGATGTATTGTTTTATATTAAGTATATTTTAGATAATATTGTACTTTTATCTTGTATTTTGTGCTGAATATTTTACTCTTGATGTAATCCCACCTCAATCCGCAGGGAGAGGTGGAAAATATTATTATTATTATTATTATTATTATTATTATTATTCACTATGGTCCCTATTCATCACCTGCTGCTGCCATTGCAGTAATGAATTGCTTTGAAATCAGAACAAGGCATCTAGCATCGATACCATTATGACCTCAGAAGCAACACTAGGTAACAAATTGATATCATGCATGTGAAGCAGCCACCAATTGTTGTCGGAGGAAGAAAGCAAGGTAAGAGATTAATTTGGGCCAAAATACTCCAGGAGCAGCCTGGAATATTCTGGCAGGGATAGACAAGCCCTCTGTTGCTAAACAGGCTCTGTGTGGTTACTTTGGGAAGACAATAGGGTGTGGGAGCGGGAGGGTTGACAGATGTTCTAGAGTCCACATTAGGGAAGGACAACAGTTTATGGAACACAAGAAGAGCTGAGTTTGAGAAAGGAAACAAATAGGAATGGGAGAAAAAGTAAGTCTTGGAATGGAATTGGAGTGGAGTAAGGGAGAAGTAATTTGTCTACTTAGCGAGAGACCAAAATGTCAAACAGCCAATGCCCTTTCATAATGCCATGCTGTTTAGGGCTGAAAGGCATTCTGGCCATTGGCCGGTATAACTTTCCGGCCAGTATGGAAGGAAGATGTTTGCAATCTTTCTGGAGGTAGGGGTACACTGTGATTCTCTTCAGTAACTTCTCCTCTACTTGATTATATTAGGGACTACTTTCTTCAATACATTATTGTATTGCATTGTGTAATATCTTTTGGGGTGACAGGCAATCCATCCCTCTACAGTCTTGCTCACACAGTATTGCAATGAAAGCCTTGCCTGCACATGCTAAAATACTGTTTTGCAACCGTTCTGGCACCATCCTGATCCAACAACGCACAGCCCAAATCCCAGTTCTGGTGTAAAAAGTCCAGACAATGTCCAGCATCTTCAGCACCAAACATAACATACATAACATGAATTTTTTTAAAAATTACCTCTTACTCCAGATCTTCTGGGAAGACCCAGAGCCTGTGTTCCCATGTTGTGGTGGCTGTTTGCATGGATCTGTGACTGTCACCAGTCACTCGCTCCGAGGTCAGAACAAGACGCCCAGCCATGTGATCATGGCAATGGGCATTTTGGGTGGCTCAGCAGGACCCCTGTGCAGACAACTGCTCTGATGCAGGAATGGAGATTGTACAGGAGGTTCGGGCAGCTCTGGGGCTAGGGTACTCCATGCTGAACCCAGAGAATTCTGGCCAGTGCACACAAGGCCTAAGTAAAAGTTTCCTCAAACCTCCCATTCTCATTTCTTTGCATCATGAGTTCTCTTCCCCTGTCCCTGCTATCCAATTGTTTACCCAATCTCCTTTTCGTCCTCTTCTTGCTTCTCCTCTTTTCCTATCACTTTCTACAACTAGGGTAAATGGATGCAGAGAAGAGTGTAGATGGGATCATTAAAACTGAAGATACTGCAGTTTGAATGTGGGATCCTTGGCTCTTACAAGCAAAAGCTGTGTCAAACTGCTTATTTTTGCAAATCATAATTTCCTTATTGGAAATGGGAAAGTAGAAGAAATGCAATAATTCAGTTTTGCAGAAAACAAATGTTCTCTACATACTGAGAGGCTCTAGAAATATTAAATAAAAGAATTCTCCACTCTTGGTTCACAGACTGATATCTGTAACAAATCACCTGTTGCTGTATTTGGTGCCCTCTAGTGTTCTGAACTGAAACAAGTACCCTCAAAACATTGAATCAAGTTACTCTTGTTAACTTTTAACAAACAAGAGATTTGAAGAATAAGTGAAGCATACATGCTGTGGGAATTTGAAGAAAAGACAGAGACGAGTGGCAAACTAAATTTCAGGTTGTAAGATGAGATCTTATGATCTAGGACAATTATTTCCAGCCTGAAAGTCCTCGGACATGTTGAACTTTGGCCATTCCCAGGCAGTAATCACATTATTGACTTTGCTGCACTTATGAGGGGAAGGGTCCTCTTAAGGAGCCAGTAAAGAAAAGGTATTTCCCTGTGTAGTCAACAGTTATGGCCACTCTCCCATTCTTTGTAAACATCAACATTAGTAGATAAATCAATCATCAGTTTTTATGGTAGTGAATTTTCCAATTGCTAACCTTTAACATCATCTAAAGTTCCAATATACAATATTTACACGATCTGAGAACATTAGTTATTCATACTTTATTCTGCTGTAGTTAATGATGGAATGCATTTGTAGCCCCATATGGAGTGCAAGAAACAATTTCACGCAAATACCTATTGATATTTCAGTGGCTCATGCAAAGGAGTTATTTTAAACAAACCATAATTCCCTAAATTCAGATGGAGAACTATGGTTTAGTAGCAAATATACCTAATCTTAAAGGTGCATAAGAGAAGACAGAGGATTCAAGTTTCTTCATGTAGTACAAACCCTTTTCTTATTGTGTCTGTACTAGTCCAATATGTTACTGAACCAGAAAAATAATGTTTGAAGTGATCAAATCTGGATTTAAAACCCTTTGTTCCATCTTTGAAAATATCAGCAATATGTTTCAATATTGCTGTCATATGATCTCTCTATCTTATATTCTCTAGGCTTCCATTTCTTGACTTCTCAGCAAAGAGAATTACTATGTCCAATGTATTAAATTATCACAGATCCCAACTAAACCTATCAGGAAGTTTATATCAAGATCTGTACGTCACATTTGAAAATGTGTCTCATACCCCTATCTTCTCTTCTTCTGGCTAAGCATTGGTGGGTGGCGGCGGGGGGGGGGGGGCGTAACTATTGTCCAAAATACCCTGCAGAAATAATCCAGTTTGAGACCACTTTAAGTGCCCTGATTCAATGCTATGGAATTCTGGCAACTGTAGCTTTGTTAGACATTTAACCTCTGTCAGAGAGCTCTGGCAGCACAGTAAACTAAATTCCCAGGATTCCTTAGCACTGAGTCAGGACAAATAAAGCAATCTTAAAATGGATTATTTCTACAGTGTGTTTTGTACCAATGACATAATAACAGTTTAGGCTGATGTACTTGCCAACTTGTTTTTCCAGTGTTCCAGTTCCATTCCAACCTGTACTGTGAAGCTGCATCAGGAGATGGTGATTCATGAAAGAAAATGTTTTAATTCTACCCCAGTCCACTGCTTTTTTTTTTTTTTTGCAACACCCTACATTTCCATCATACATGTCAATAATGTCCAAAGACTCTCTTAATATGAAAGAACCACTTGCCTGAAAAGATCAAAATTGGCAAGCATCAGAGAGAAGTTCTGAATTTCTTGATGTGGTTAATGTCAATACAGGCTGTTCAGGTTCATGTAGGACCTTTCCAACAAACAGCTCTGGATATGAAAAATAATCTAGTAAACTAGGGGTCATTCTGTCTCAGTTCAGTACATTGGAATCAACCTTCAGTTAAACCAAATGTGTAAGGCTCTTAGAAAAGCAGAATGTCTCAAGAAAATTCTGGCTACAGGTCTTTTAGTCAAGCAAACCTGGAAATAACTGAATACATCCCTAGAATATGCTGCATATCAAATCAGCAACAGGCCCATTCTAGCTAACTGAATTTCATTTCACATTAATAATATATCTTTTCCATTTAAGAGTAGGATGGGTTTCATAAAATGTATCTCAATTAAGCAAAACTGCATGAACATTTTCTGCCAATCCCATTAACATAAAAATAGGAACTCTGAAAGGCTATATTTTTCTGTGCAATTTGGTTGACACTGGATGTTCTTGGCTTACTCCTGACTTCAGAATACACAGGAAATCATAAACCTGGATGATATCTCAGAGAGGAGGAGAGTAATAATATTAAAAAATATTTTCCCTTCTGGATACTCTTTCCCAAAATGCTCACAAAAAGACAATCTTATTTATTATCAATATAGTTACATCTTTAAAAAAAATGTTCTCAGAAATAACTAGTTACATTCATATACTTTAAAAAAAATTGAAAGTATCACAGGTCTCAACTAAACTTGAAGTGTGCCTATGATGCAAAATACATTCTTTTTCTATCTACCTTGTCTATCTGCCTATACCCACAAGAGGGCATGAGCCAACAACACAAGCCTTGGGAAGATTCCTCCTCCACCACTTAGTCAGTGCATAACCATATAATTAATGGGGGGAAAACCTAAGAAGGTGTGATTATACCACCAAAAGAGTAATAGTATTCCTCTTATTCAGTTAAAAAATGTAATGTAATAATAGAATGGTATGTATAAGCCTAAGTACCCTGAAGGCACATGATCCCACCTGATCTGGGAAGCTAAGCAGGGTCAGCTCTATGTAATACTTGAATGGGAGACCACCAGCAATACTGTTAGTTATTTGTTTTACTTGTATTGCTTTGTTAATCGTATGGCTGCTGTTGATTTGCTATGTATTTTTATTGATAATAATAATAATATTTATTTCTATTCCGCCCCTCTGAACAAGCAATCGGGGCGGAGTACAGCAGAGGTTAAAACAATATCAAGTTAAAATACCCCTTCCTTACCCTTACCACCCTCCCTTAAAAAAGAATTAAATCACAATGGAGTTAAAAAACATAATAGATTAAAACAGCAATACACAATAGTAGGGAGTGGACCCAGCTTAGGTTGTATGGAGAAAAATGCAGGAAAAGATTTAAAAAGCCCTTAAAACCTAGGTATGGAGCTGGGGATATTCACATTCTCTGGAAAGGCTTGCCGGAAGAGATGCGTCTTTAGGGCTCTTTTAAAGCCTTCTAAAGATGTAATGAGACGCATCTCGTCCGGCAGGTCATTCCACAACTTGGGGGCGACAGCCGAAAAAGCCCTCTGGGAGGTCTGTACCAGCTTGGTCTTCATGGGTTGAAGCAGGTTCCTCCCAGAGGACCGGAGTGTGCGGGGGGGGGGGTTCATATGGGAGGAGGCGGTCCCTGAGATAAGATGGGCCCAAGCCATGACGGGCTTTAAAGGTTAAAACCAACACCTTGTACTGTGCCCGGAAACTGATCGGCAGCCAGTGGAGGGCTTTTAGCACAGGAGTGATATGCTCTCTCCTGGATGTTCCAGCCAGAAGTCTGGCTGCCATATTTTGGACCATTTGTAGTTTCCGGGTTAGGCACAAGGGTAGCCCCATGTAGAGTGCATTGCAGTAGTCCAAACGTGAGGTTACCAGCGCGTGTATCACAGTTTCCAGATCCCTCCTCTCCAGGAAAGGGCGCAGCTGGCGTATCAGCCGAAGCTGGTAACAAGCGCTCCTGACCGTCGCATTCACCTGACTTGTCATGTGAAGCGACGGATCAAGGAGTACCCCCAGACTGCGAACAGAGTCCTTCGAGGAGAGTGTGACTCCATCGAGGACTGGAAGTTGTATTCCCAAACCTGGTTTCGGGCCTGTGACTGTGAGCACCTCCGTTTTGTCTGGATTAAGCTTCAATCGGTTTTTCCTCATCCAATCCATTACCGCCGCAAGGCAGTCATTGAGAGGGGAGACGCCATCTGAGGTCTGAGCAGACGATCTGGTCACGGAGAAATAGATCTGAGTGTCATCAGCGTACTGATGACACTGAGCTCCGTGCCCCCGAATGATCTCACCCAACGGCTTCATATAAATATTGAATAACATCGGGGACAGAATAGCGCCCTGTGGAACTCCACAGCTAAGCTCAATTTTAGAAGAGCAGCTGTCCCCGAGTCTCACCCTTTGAGATCTGCCGGAGAGGAAGGAACGGAACCACCGGAGCGCGGTGCCGCCGATCCCCAACTCTCTCAGCCGATCTAAAAGGATGGAATGATCGATTGTATCAAAAGCCGCGGAGAGATCCAAGAGCACTAACAGGGTCACACTACCCCTGTCAATGCTCAGGCGGAGGTCGTCAGTCAGAGCAACCATGGCTGTCTCCACTCCATAACCTGCCCTGAAGCCGGTTTGAAATGGATCGAGATAATCGGTTTCATCCAAGACAGCTTGGAGTTGGGAGGCAACCGCTTTCTCAACCACCTTGCTTAAGAAAGGCAGCAAGGAAACTGGTCTGTAGTTGTTCCTGTCCAGGGGATCAAGGGAAGGCTTCTTCAGAAGGGGCTTAACAGCCGCCTCCTTCAGACTAGATGGAACATTGCCTTCCCTGAGAGACGCATTGATCACATCCCGAAGGAATGTTCGGGATATTGTCGTTATTAACTGCTATAGTTAATTGTTATTTTATTTTATTGTCATTGTTTAATATATTGCTATGTTATATTTGCTTTTTACTTCATTTGTATTGTTATTGCTTTGTATTTCCCTATGTTGCAAGCTGCCTGGATTCCCTGTGATTGGGTGGCATGTAAATAATAATAATAATAATAATAATAATTAGACTGGTTTATTTTAGTGGGAATATTCATAGATTTCACTCTGCTTCTTCTAACACACTGGTGGAGTTAATTCAAACCTCAGGTATTATTAACAGTTACATAGGGGTGGTATCAGATCATAGTAGGATACAAAAGGATGCTGCATGTCACATTGGTCATAAACCTTCTGGTAGCTGAGTAAGGTTATATTGGTCTAGGCCTATCATGCTGACTCTCAGATAGCTAGGTGAGAAAGCAATAAAGCTGCTTGGCAAGGGTCAGTATTCTTGAGTTCAGAAGCTTTATTGTGGTGGATTGTTTAGTTGCAGACTAAATAGTAAGCACATATATATCAATACATATTGTATGCCAGTCAACCATTTTCTCTGTTTATTTTACTGCTAATGGATTGAAATTTGTGGATGCATCCAATTTATGGACTTTATCACACTACCTTCATTCTTGTCACAATTACAGTGAAGGAAGTGCATACATACTGGTTTGGGATCATTCCCTATCATACCCCCCCCCCCTTCATTAACAGAACCAGCCTGTTGCTGGCCCATCATGCTGTCTTCCATCCTTGTTTTTAACCCTGTCTCCCTGCCCTATTCCCTAGCCAAAATGCCTTCTGTGTGTGTGTGTGTGTGTGTGTGTGTGTGTAAGTCTTTTTCCCCCCAATGCAAATCTAGAGCTATGCTGTGGTTCTAAAATAGAAAAAGAAAAGAAAGTGTTTTTTTTTTAAAAAAAAATCCAGCTAGAATAGCAAATGGGAGGTGGAAGGAGAAGCTGAAAAGACACTGACACCATGTGATCCTGGATCTGTCACAAAAGTAATTTACTGTGCCTATGGACTTGCACTATGCCAGCACGACTGGGAGTTGATTGATGGTTTTATGGCAGTTTAAAAGCAACATATAATAAAGTCCTACATGGGTTTTTTCCCAATTATCCTTTAATTTAAAAAAAAATTGATTGATTGATTGTCTGAGCACGCCTACTTTTAAGTCTGAGACTGTATATCCAGGAAGGCTGAAATACTCTACAACCTTTTTTTCCCCAAGAACTGTGATTTTTTTAAATGTCAAATTTGTGTCCATTTTTTCTCTTATGTAGAGACTGTCCTTTTTTGTCCACTGTAGAATGGGCAGAGACTGTCCTGTTGAAGAGTGAGGGGGAACATTGCTGACATAGGATAATATAGGATGACAAGTGAGTAAATGTACCTCTAGTGTTCTAGGTGACATTATTAAGACCTGTAATGATGCTGTCACAGTAGATAGGAGAATAAAGTTGGCATCTGGATTGTGGCAGGGACATCTGTATCCCTTTATTGTCAGCAGTGTTATGTGTCCCATTGTAAGTGAGTATTTGTTTAAGGTTTAGAAGCTGTCTGTAAACCAGTACAGGCCTGTCACCCATAGTCTGTGAGAGGACAATATTATTGTCCAAAATTGGTTGTAGCTTGTTGATAATCTATTGAGTGGTCTCAGTTCTTTTGTTTTCTGTCTTTGATCACTGTTGTAATAGATTGCTCCTGAGTACCAGTCTTGCTTTGTTTCTTTATTTGCTTTCTTGATTGAGGTATTGTAGTTTGAGAATCCCTGCTGCAAATCCATGAGTTTTGAATCTCTGTCCTGTGACTCTTGTGTTTGTGGAGCTGATGTGACTGAAGTAGCTATAAACAATAGATTTGATAGTGTGTTACAGCTGGAGGCATGTAAGTGTTGTTGTTGTTAACTGCCTTCAAGTCGACTCCGACTCATGCTAACCCTGTGAATGTGACATCTCCAAGACCCCCTGTCCTCCACTGCTCTGCTTAGGCCCTGTAGATTCAGGCCCATGACATCCCTGATTAAGGCCCGAAACAGACAGGCCAAATAAACTGGTTTCTGGCTGCATTTGGGGCATAGTGTTTAGATGATGCATGCCCCAAGAGCAGCCAGAAATCATGCAAAAGCCACATCTTTCAAAAAGAAGTGAACCAAAAAGGAGTGGTAAAATACTACTTCTTTTGCCAGCCTGGTTCAAAACTATGGTAGCAACCCATCAGGTAGCCACAGCCACAGCAGTGTCCACAGCCCACTTTATAGGGCCCGTCTTTTTTGGCCCCAAGTCTATCCATCTAGCTTGTGGTCTTCCTCTTTTTCTATTTCCCTTCACCTTCCCTAGCATTATTCTCTTTTCCAATGAGTGATGCCTTCTCATGATGTGGCCAAAGTAAGACAGCTTCAGTTTGATCATCTTGGCTTCCAGGGAGATTTCAGGCTTGATCTGTTCAATGACCCATATGCTCGTCTTTTTGGCTGTCCATGGTATCCTTAGTGTAGTGTAGTAGTGTAGTGATCAGAAAATACACACATACACAAGGGAAGGGTTAAACTGGTGAAACCTAAAGCAAAAGGTCAAATGGAAATCATGGATCACTTGTGCATATCTGCATGAACCAGCACCCAACATGCAATGTGCAGAATGTTGGAATGATCTTTACACACTGATATTTGCACAAGTTCAGGAACTAAAAATCACCAATCACTACCAAAAAGCTAGAACAATCTCTGTTGTGAAATATTTTAATTCTAAGGGACACAACCTTCTAACAAGGACATACATCCCACAGAGAAACTTTGTGATCCAACCATATTTAGGAAGACTTCTGGATCAACAAACTTGATACCTTGATGCCACATGGGTTTAATTTAGAGGACAAAGCCACTTTTATCTCCTGCACCTTCTGCTGAATTCCATTCTTACACCCTGGAAATTCTATAACTGCTATTGGACATATTGCTGTTTATCACTCCCATTTTAGTGGATTTAAATGGATATCACCGAGAAAGGGGAGAACCAAAATATCTGATGTGCATGTGCACACATACACACTCACATACCTTTTAATACAATTATTTCAGTGTTATAGTAACCATCTAGGATCTAGGTTCTGCCTAGAAACAGTGCTGCTCAGTTGCTTTATTAAATTACTTAATGCATATAAAAAGTGCTCACTTACCATGTACTCATTGATAAATTGGCCCCAATCTATTCAAGACTAGCAATTGAGTTTAAGGAATTTAACAAACATGGCTTTTAAACTACTATTTGAGCTGGGGGGGGATGTTTTGGAGATACTTCTCACACAACAATGCCTCTGACCCATAGGTACTGTGTCCTTGAAGCCCCTTTTCATTAGCAGAGGAAACCCATCAATGACCTAGCAATCATTGCTTCTGTGGCAGTTCCTATATTGGCAGGCATATGGTGTCAATGTCTCCTCCTCTCCCCCTGTCCTCCCTCCCCACTAGTATTCCCAAGCAGACAGGTTGCCTTTATTCATTTATTTTATTTATTTTTTTAAAAAATTGTAGAGTCCACAATTTGTAGAGTCCAATTTGCAGGTTCCATTATTTCAATATGTGTTGATAGCTTAGTTTTTGTTTTGCTTCTCATTTAGGTTTTGGGAAATTCATGAACAATAGGTCAAGAAATGGATATTAGGCATAGATAGTGAAGTTTTCATTATTAGAAGCTTTGTTCCTATTTAGATAAACAACTTCCCATCCAATTTGCGAACTTTATAAGGAATATGATTGGATGCTAACATTAGACACAAAATTACAATGATTTAAAGGACACCCCCCCCCCAAAAAAAAAAAGGATAAGGGACAAAAGACATCTAACTGAGAAGTGGAAGAGTTAAATTATGTTTCCTATTCTGTTTGGGGATGGTAACTCTGAAAGCAACAACCTACACCCTACATTCTTCAATGTCACACCAAGAAAAATGAGTAACTGGCAACTTAGTTCAGTAAAAAATGTTTATAACATCCTAAAGACTTCTACATAGACACACAAATTATCTTTCCATTTTTCTTTTCTGAGAGAAATGGAATCTCTATGGATCTAATTAGCTCTGTAGTGTATCAAGTACAAGATTTTTTATATATATAATGTGCATTTTGTTGACATATTGCTACAGATTTCCAATGATCTGCCAAGAATGTAACATGGTTTGTAGGCTCATGGATTTGGCTTGGTGATGCTAGCCATTTCATATTAGCCTGTGGGGATTTAGTTATTGAAAACCTAGACTACAATTTCTTTAATTCCTTTTATTGCTACTAGAAACATTGTCTTCTGGATGCATAGACCAAAGTGTACATAGTGTACAATTAAGGTATATTAAGACTGCTTTCAGGGGGAATTAAGAATAATTGGGAAAAATCAGGAAGATGAGTCACATAACAAGAATGGATTGCTACCAGGGAGGCCAAAAGAGTCCATATTAAGTTTATGTGACACAGCTGATAGGAGACTTCCACTGTTCAGGGGCTCATGCTGTACTTATTTTCACATCATTATATCTCAATCTTTGAACCTCTAGACATATGCCAGACTTGATCCTAGTCCAGAGCTTTGTGTATGTTCTGACCTCATACACTATATTCCTCACATGAGTAGACATCATGCATCAGCTGTTAAATATGCACATCAGCAACCTGATGAAGTTATGGTTCAGTTCACATACTGCTGAATAAAATGGAATGGGAAAATTTTGCCAGTTCAGGAGTTCAATAATAATGTCCTTTTTCAGTACATTATTTGGCTATTTTTCTGTAGTTTCAACATACCTGGCAAAGCCAGTACAATCATGCTCACCCTCCTCTCCCCTCACCTTATTTCACCTCTTCTCTCTTTGTGAACTGATGTGCAATTGCTCCGGGGAAGCAAGACAATATTGATCCCCAATCCACACTGTCACTTCCTAGTTTAGACTTAAGGCTGAAAAATTTATGGTTTCTGCAACTTCCATAGCTACTGTCCATGCTCATAGGAAGATTCTGGGAATTGTAGTTAAAAATGTGCATTTCCCAAACTTTAGGCTCTCCACAACACAAAACAAAAAAACAAAGGAAAAAAAACCAGCTTCATTTATATACCACTTCATACCACCTAAGGAGTGTCTAAGTGGTTTACAACTGTAAGCTACTTGCCCCCAACAATCTGGGTACTCATTTTAGCGATCTGGGAACGATGCAGGCCTGAGTCGAGCTTGAGCCCTTTTGCTGGTCTTAAACTCACAACCTTATGGTTTTGAGTGAGTGGCTGCAGTACAGGCATTTAACCACTGCGCCACCAGGGCTCAACACAACATCAACAATAGTGACCTTGCAAAATTTAATTTAGTAAAAAGGATGGCTTATATGCATATTTAAGTGTTCATGCATGAGATCCACTCTTTTGAAGTCTGAGCAGATAATCAAGACTGAGTCTACGTCTGAATTCTAGCTACACACCAGATGCAGTGCTCCTAATTCTACCTGGATGTCACCTGCAATAGTCCATGTCTGAGGTGGGTCTGAGGATCTGCCTCTTTATGAAAGATGATTTTTCCTGAAGTTTCTGGAGACTTCTACAAATTCATAGAATCATAGAGCTGGAAGAGATCACCAGGGCTATATAGTCCAGCCCCCTACCATGCAGGAATACACAACCAAAGCAAGGTTTATTACTTTTTCCATTTATCATCACACCAATTTCAGAATGAGTTAAACCTCCAGTCTGGATCCAGCTACTTTTTGGTACACAGAGTCACGTTATACTCAGCCAGACACTAGATATTCCTATAAGGGCTGAATATTCCAGATGAGCCTACATTCCCCACCCTTACTGTAAAGCCATTACTTATTAGGGAAGAAAACTATCTAGAAAATAAAGCAATTAAATTGTATATTGATCCACCAAACAGCAGAAACAAAGACCTCCTCTTGGTTTAAATATGAAATAGATAAATCATTTCTGTTACTGCTGAAGATAATTTGTGAGAATTAAAATTAAGTGTCATCCTTTGAATCCTAAAGAACTCAATGCTTCCCTCTTCTGCAAATATATAAAATGGGAGTGGCAGAATCTGCAGCTACTGGTTCTTTTCACCACCTGGTCTTGTTAGGTATATTAGCCCTGGAACTGGCATAGTTCAGTTTGCCACTTGAATGTTACTGGAGTTGATGTGGAATTGAAAACCCAAGGGTCCAGAGGGCTGAAAAGCCCTCTGAAATCACCCACCATGATCACCACCTCCTGGCCTGGCCGCCAGAGGCAGATCTACTCATCTCTCCCACAGGTTTCAGGATTTATCTGCCTGTCCTGATATTTCTTTTGATTTTGTAAAATCAAGTGCAGTGGTCACTTTGTATTGATGTGGTTTGGTTCCAGGATCCTCCACCCCCACCCTGTAGATACCAAAATCCATGGATGATCAAGTCCCATTAAATACAATGGCATAGTTACATGGTGTCCCTTATATAACATGTCAAATCAAGGTTTGCTTTTTTGAAATGATATTTTTTTGAATATTTTCAAGCCATGGATAGTTGAATCTGTAGATAAAGAAACTGTAGATATGGCGGATCGACTGTATATTTAATCCTGAAAGAAAATCTCATTTTTCTTTTTAATCAAGAAGTTAAAACTGTTAACAAATTAACACTAAAGAAAACAACCATATTTTTCTATTACCTTTAATCTCTCTCTTATCTATGTATCTGTATTTTTATGAGCCATTTATCATCAAATCTGTCTGTTCTAAATCACACATGTCATGAAAATTATATAACTTTCTTATTAACAGTACTTTTCTGCCCTTTTCTTCCATCAACTAGTTTTGAATTGTCATCAAATGCCATTTTCCCAACACAGCAGTCTGAAAATACTTAAGAATCAATGATATCTTGGTCTCTTATTCTCTGTAAGTGTGTTGTCAAGCAGAATGTCAGGTGTTTTTGCCTACATACATTTGTGTTAGTGCTTCAAAGATGAACATTTCTAAAAATATACATCATTTGTTATACACTGGAGTTTGTATTTTTTTAAAAAAACTCCAAATGATTAATTAAATAGTTTTAGCTTATAACACCTACCTATTACCAACTATTAAAACTGCTCCACAGGACGGATCCCAATGTTATGGCCCCAGGATGCAACTCCACAGCTTTGTGGGATTTAGGTTATATATTGAGCAGAAGCAGCAAATCTCAGAACTTGCCCCAATTTGCTCCACTGCCCCAGAAATTCTAGTGCAAGAAGATTCTGTTTTGCTGGGCTCTTTCTAGCCTGAGCAGACTATATTGTCATTCTTAGTCTCCTCCAACTCTAGCCCAGAAGGCATGCCAGAACCACAGTCTTCCCTACACTATTAAAAGTAATGCCTACTAAAACAGGCTAAGGCCTCTTGAAATAAAGTCATTTTGACTGACATGGCAAAGGCAGCTGGTCACACAGATGAACTGCAGGACTGTTTAATGCTTGGTCTTGGTTTGCTTGCTCTTGAAGCTGCATTTGATTTTCCTTTAATGCTTCTTTAGCCTAAACTTCACATGGAACTATCCAAGGTGCTGACTCGCCTTATAATAACCCAAACGATGCTTGATTGATGTTGTTCAGCTGAAATCTGAGCATGGACTTGATTTTTTTCTTCTTCTTTTCTTTGTAGGAATCTGAACTTGGACCTAGTATCTCTCTACTCTTGCTAGCCCCCATCTGCCTGGCACCACTGCCTTGAACAGTAGACTTGGCAGTGCAACCTCTAACCAGAAAATCCTAGTACTGTATTGTACTGTACTTTACTGTAACAGCATTAACTTGATATTCAATCCTGACCAGTCCTGATTTAAAAACTATTTGTGGTTTTTTAAACTCAAATAATTACAGTGGGCCTTTGGTATCCACTGGGGTTTGGCTCCATGACACCCCCATGGATACCAAAATCTGTGGGTGCTCAAGTCCCATTAAATACAATGGCAAAGTAAAACGTTGTCCCTTATATAAAATGGCAAAATCATGGTTGACTTTTTGGGATATTTGCAATCCAGGGATGTTTAAATCCATGGATAAAAAATATTGGGAGTCATATTAGGAGGCAAGGCAGGATATCAATTAAACAAACAAACATATTTGTTACTTGAATGTTAATATATTTATTAAGGCTGAGTTCCTTCTAGTACTGTAAACCTCATATTAGATGGGTGGGTTTTTGAACCTGTCATTGGAGAAGACTGGTGAAAAGTGTAACCCTCAAACCTTGGCTTCTACAACCATAGTAAGTAGAGACGTTGTATTTAAAGTCTAAATTAAACAAGACAACCAGAGATCCATTTTTTTAAAAAAAACCCACATTTTTAAAATGGCAAATGCTATATGGAGTAAAATGTACCTACATGAGAAGCAGATATTGTCTCTCCCATAGCCCTATAGTTTCAGTTCAACTAATCTTTCCTGCAGTTGCCAAAAGAATAGAAGAAGATAGACCTTGCCTTATTCTAAAGAGAAAGTACCTAGAGGGCTGCATAAATCTGTTAGATATTTCAGAATATGTGTGAGATGTGCTTCCCAAAGATAAATGTTCTTTATTTAGTCACTAATTCAGAAGAACACAACCACTTTTGTGACCATGGCTTGGATTCTTCTTGATAAGTTCGGAAATGTACTACTTTTGTAAACCAGGTCACTTTTAATCTGAGGCTCATGATTGCTGTTTTCCACTCTTGATTTGGATTCCTCAAAGCTGGACTCCTTGCCTCATTCCATTTCTTTCTTTTATTTTGCTTCGACCTGAATATAATCAGATGTTACAGAGGAAAGCATTCAGCTTTCTAAGAGGAGTTCAAAACTTTTGCAATAGTTTTATGGCTCATGTGAGATTTATTTCATTTACCCATTGGGTTTTATTGTAAAGATGTATGTGATGAATACACAAAACCATCAGATGTGTGTACATCAACAGTGTCTTTCTTTCCAACTACTAATTACCTTTGAAGGCTGTGAGAGAAACATGTAATACAATGCAAAATTTTGAAGGACTTGTGAAAAGCAATTCTGAGGGCCAAATATTAGCATATCCCCTTTCCAACTGCCCAACTGTTTTTGAAAAATGCATCTAAATTACCTAATAGCATCTAATTTCACGTCTGATTTTGGGAACCAGAGGACCATAGAAAAGTGTTATAAAAGCAAAGTTGGGTAAATACAGCTGTTGTATTTTTGAGAAACATGAATTCTAAAATGAAACAGAAAACATTTGCTTGTTGGACTGGTCAACAAATTCAGTCACTGAAATGAAATCTTTTTTACCCAGAGGATAATTGCAGCCATGTTACTGCTGGCATTTCTAATTCATCTTGAAAAACATGGGCCTGTAAGAAAAGCAGTGACTAATGCTATTATGACAGACTGGCTTTCAAAAGAATTGCCATTATGGTTCCTTTCATGTGGCCATCAGATCTAATAGCATACTAACAACAGATTATATCTAGACTGTTAACCATGCTTAAGTCCCAATGATTTTAATGGGACTAAAGTATAGCAAAAGGAAAATAGATAGATTGTATACAAAAATGATGGATTAAATCAGAGAAGCCACCACCATGAATTTGCAAGAGCTGGTCAATGTGGCTGAAAATAAGGAGACTTGGAAGTCTCTCATTCTATGGGGTTTCCATAGGTTGAAGGTGACCTGAAGGCAGTTAAAAACAACAAAAGTATAGCTATCTTAGGTCCAAAACACACTGCAGATATAATCTAGTTTGAGACTGCTTTAACTGACCTAGCTCAGTGCTAGGGAATCCTGATAACCGTAGTTTATTGTAGCACCTGAGCTCTTTGACAGAGGAGCCTAAGGCCCCATTCCTACTACATTTTGATTCGAAGTGTAACACGGGCTATATGACCCTTGTTCACACTCGAATCGACTTCCAATCCTCATCGGATCGATTAGTGGAGGAAAGGACTGGGTTAAAAGCAAATAGCCCAGGCTTTCTTGACACTAGTTTTAAAGTGGTCTTTTTCAGAAAACACGATTCTGAAGCTTTTTCAGTAAGTGGGAATGCTGGTCAGAATCATGGTTTTTTGTTTTGTTTTGTTTTGTTTTGTTTTTTGGAGGGGGATATTGATCACAAAATCAATCTTGTGCATTTGTGATCTTGTGCATTTGTGATCTTGCGCATTTGCGATCAGTATAATGAAGAAAAACACACACACACACACACTTGCTCCTGAGGGTCCTTCCTTCCTTCCCCCCCTTCCTTTCTTTTTTTCTCTTTTTCTTCATTATACTGATCACAAATGCACAAGATCACAAATGCACAAGATCACAAATGCAATCTTGTGCATTTGTGATCTTGTGCATTTGTGATCATTATAATGAAGAAAAAGAGAAAGGAAGGAAGGAAGGAAGGAAGGAAGGAAGGAAACCCAGGAGCAAGTGTGTGTGGTTTTTTTCACTTTCTTCATTATCCTGATCGCAAATGCACAAGATAACAAATGCACAAGATTGCATTTGTGATCTTGTGCATTTGTGATCAGTATAATGAAGAAAAAGAGAAAAAAAGGAAGGAAGGGGGGAAGGAAGGAAGGAAGGAAGGAAGGACCCCCCAGGAGCAAGTGTGTGTGTGTGTGTTTTCATTTTCTTCATTATACTGATGCAATTGCACAAGATCACAAATGCACAAGATTGATTTTGCGATCAATACTGCCCCATAAAAAAATTCCCCTGCAGGAAGGGGATGGGGCGTTAAGGGCTGTCACCTTACATGGCAGCTCCAGTGGGAACGACAAGCATTCCCAGCTAAGAAAGCAATTCCAAACAAGGTCCCTTTTCATAGTGTGAACGAGGGGCCTTTTGGAATCACTTTCATAAGCGGAGCACAGCCCGGTTCCAATGTGGGGTTTTCCACAAGTGAGAATGGGCCCTAAATGTCTCACAAAGCTACAGTTCCCGGAATTCCGTAGCATTGAACAAGGGCAGTTAAAGTGGTCTCAAACTGAATTATTTCTGCACTGTGTTTTGGACCTCCATCTGGTTCCAGCCTAACATCTTTATATGAGAAGAACACGTGGAAGATACATACATGGCAGGGATACTTTCCCCACAAGCATTTGTCTCATGGAAGAGTCAGATTAGCATATAAGGAATAGCATATTTATCTATAAATATATAGTTATATCATCTGCTCATCCAGTGGACTCCCTAAACTCAAATATTCTCAGGGCTCTGTGCAACTGCTAACTATGCAGAAGTAAGCTATGCAAAACTACACAGAATTGTGAAGAAGGCAAGGAATCGTATGAAACTTTCAAGTTGTTTATAAGAAAAGCTTTCACAAGCAAAACTCATTTTCATTAAATGTATAAAGCAGGCCAAGAAGAAAGATATACATGTGGTGATACTAAGCTAGTGACAGGTTAAGCTTAACTGCAGTGCCTATCAAAGGCAGAGAGAGAAGGGGGGGGGGGGGAGAGATCCAGAAAGAGTAAAGTGGAATGGTTTACCAAAATGTGTGTTACATTATCTACCAAATATTAATAGTCACTTCGACAGATAAAAAGCCTAGAAACCCACAACCAGTGCCAATCTTAGTTTAAGATCCAGCCTCTCTGAACTGCTTGGAGGAAGAATAACCTGTGGTGTCCCCAGGTGTTGCAGATGATGTGGACCACACTGGATGACAGGGCCCTCCTGTTGCTGTGATGTGTGTTTGTGTGTGCATGCACATTGCTGCCAGTGCCCACCTTCTTTGCTGCCATGGCTCTCTCAGCCAAGTCAGCCAAGGCAGTGGAGAAAGAGGGGCAAGAATGCACCCTTCCTAACTTTCCTTCTGCCTTGGCTCTCTACTGAGAAGGAAGCCAAGGCAGTGGAGAAAGAGGGACCACATGCATTCCTTCCATCACCTCTTACTACCTCACTTGCTCACTTGCTCTGAGTGGACATCTGGCCAGGAGGCAGCCAGGCATGTCAGTCAGTAGAAGGGGAAGGAGGGCAACAGTAACACCCAAAATCCACAAAAGAGTGATACTTTTATTCGACCAACCAAAATGCACAAAATACACAGTTAGCTTTCAAAGCTTCACTGGCTTTTTCTTCAGGCAAAGGTGTTAAAATATCATACAGGGGAAAAACAATTATAAAATGATGATGTTAGTCACAAGCCTGCATTTTCTCAAGGTGTTGTTGTTGTGTTGTTCTGTGGAGGCACATCTATGCAGGGAGACCTCCTCCTTCTTGCCTTGTGGCACTGGAAACAAAGCATTCGAAAATCCAGGAGAGAAAAAATTGAATTCCATTAGCAACTCAACAAGGTACTTCTTCTGAGATCCAAGATGTCTCCACCCTTCATGATGTCACACACACACACACACACACACATTGTTAGATAGAGAACATTGAATCTCTCAAAAGACACTTCCATGATTTTGCATTAATAATTTTTTAGGTGATGTTTTGGTAAGCCAGGAGAAGGGGCCTGCTAGCATAGCTATCTCTCCACAGAACAACAGAAACAATGCTTTGAGAAAATGCAGGCCTGTGACTAACATTGTCATTTCCCCCCTCTTGTATAATTTTTTAAACTCCTTTGCTTGATGAAGAAGCCAGTGTAGCTTCGTAACCTTGCATTGTGTATTTTGTGAATTTTGGTTGTCTGAGTAAAGTATCACTGTTCTGTGGATTTGGGATGTTATTGTACTTTACTATATGGTTAACTTGGCTACGAGTATGTTTTCATGTTTACAAAGACATATTTATTGCACTCAGGTTTTACACTAGCAAGTCTGTAATTAAAAGTTATGTATTCCTGAAGGCTATATACTTGTTTTGTTTCAAACCATCATAAGGATCAACAGTTGCTCTTGTCTCCATGTCCTACTTCTTAGCATCCTCTTGGCATCCCATTGGTGATTTTGGGGAAGAAAATGCTAGATTAAGGCAGATCTCTGGTTTTATAAGATTAGTTATGTTCTTATGTTCTCATGTTTTTATGAGAGCGACACTTTGGAAGCACCGAAACCTATTCTTTCAAGTCATTTCCCCCTAAAAGTATGCTACTGTTTTCTGGACTGGTGCTAAAATAGAAACAGTAACTTGTTTTGTCTGATTTTATTGCTGTTTTATAGTTATGCTGTCTTATTTTTATGATGATTTCTGGCATAGTCATATGATGTGATTGTGCATTTACTGCTGTCTTTTAATTATGCATTCCAATGATGATTCATATTTTAGATATTTAAAAATTTGAAGCTACTTCATGATGATTTAACCCTAACAGGGAGAGTAAACATATCCTCAGTGGTGTCCTTGCCGGAGCTGTCACCTGGTGTGTGTATGTTTGTGTGTGTGTGTGGGGGGGGGTATTCTGGTATTGGGGCCAAAAGGGTATGCCCCCCAGCTCTCTGCTGTAGTGCCATTCTACTCGTCAGTAGAACAGTGCATTGCAGAGAGGTGGCCCACTCAAAAGGCAGCTGCCACTCCCTGAGGCTTTCCGAGTCCCGCATGGCAGTTGCTGCACAGACCTCAGAAGTCAGCCACCTCAACAGCCTTCCAAGTGTGTTCCACCCCACTGAATGATAGCCCCTTCTGGGGTGTCACCTGGTGTGGTCTTGTCTCCCCATGCACCACTAGTGACCCCACTGATAATTCTAGATCAGGATGGAAAAGTGCCACAAGTCCAAGACCTATTTTTTGCTCTCGGGAGGCTGCACAGGCTGCTGAAAAACAACAACAACAACAACTCCAAAACATAAATTTTAAAAAATCAAAATGGGCAGAATTCCACTTTTGGTTTTGAAAAGCATTGTCTGATATTAAACAATATGCAGCGGGTGCAGCCTATTTAAAAAGTGAACTGTCACTCCTGCAGGCTTCTAGAAAAAGTTATTCCCTTTTTGTTTTCTGACAGGAAAAAATGTTTTGAAAAGGGCGAAAGGCTGTAAAAAGAATCTTAGGGCATGGCCCCAGGTTGTACTTTTTCAATCTCTGGGGGAGATTAAAATGAAGTGTATGAATCTTTAAGAAGTAAGTTTTATTTACATATATAAAATACTATGTATGCCAATAGTTTTTTTTCCTTTTAAAAAGCATAAAAATGAAGCTTTCTGGCAAAATGAAGAAAGAAATCTATTGTATAACAGAATGTGAATTACCTTCACACTTCTACTGGACTCATGATTTAGATGTTTTGTTGGATTTGAGTTTTTGGCGGGTGGGTTGGTTTTTGACTGTCTGTTACAGAAGGGTTGAAATTATGTCCCCTGTTGAACATATAATGCTTACCTTAGAGAAATCACTGTTCATACATGGCATAGTCTTTGAGCAATTATTTCTTTCTCAGCTGTGATGTATTCACTCGAATGGCAATGTTAAGTAGCAGTCTGGGGCCCTTAGTTTAAACAAACACATCAGACCTTGGCAGGGACCTCCCATCAACAGTCTTGAGCTGGATCTGATCCCTCAGGATGAAATCTCCAAATGAAAATACATCCCTTGTTTTTGTTTGCTTGTTTTGTATCTTCCATGTCTATGATGACACTCCACCAAAACACAATATGCCAGCAGAAATATTAATACTTTTTTGCTCCTGGAATGTGGGTCTGAACACAGCTTTTATTTGTACTATACCCTGAAAAGTTCTGGTACTGCAAATCCTACAGTGAAGTAGAAATATTTCTCATTTTCGCTATATTGCTTAAGGCATCCAAATGCTTTAGGCCAGTCCAAGAGGACAGCTACTAATAGCCTCCCCCACTGTGCATTAGTTTGATTGATGGCAGCTGCAGACCATTGATCATGACTGTGTATTCATGCAGTTTCATCTCCAAAGGGATAAATATTTGGTGTAATACTAAGCTTCTTTTAAGAACCAGTAAGATACTATAGCTGTTTCTATATCAAGAAATCCACAGAAAGATGATGCTGAACAGATACTATTCCTGCCCAACAAACAGCTGACTCCTATTTTACAGGGGATCTTTTAAAGTCACAATTTGACATTATATTTGCAATGTAAGATAAGTACATTTTTACAGATCTGAAAACTAATGTGAGAAAATGACTAGATCAGGTAATTAGGACATCTGCTGCCAGATGTTTACTGCTGTAGTGAACTCTGCTGAACAAGCATATGTTAACTGTAAAGCATGAGGCTGTCAACATTCAGAGTTGACTCTGAGGCAGCTGAGAGGCCACTGAACATAAAAGGTTATTTATGATGATTTCTACTCAACTAACATATTACACAATAAAGTACCTATGAAGAATGCATACACTGGTGCGTTTTACATTGGCAAAAAGAGGTGTTTTGAAGGCTGCTTGAAAACCCAGCTTTTACATTAGAAAATGGGAAAGTGTGCCATGAAAACGCCATTTTGGCGTTTTAAGGGAAAAAACGCGCTTTTAAAAAGTAGTTCGGTTGACCCACTACTTTTTTAAAAAGTGCGTTACAGCGCTAGTACATGTAAAGGCTAAGGTGTACTTGCGCAGTTAAATGGGGCTCTGTTTCCTTAAGGCGCCCATTTAAAGGCTGCGCTGCTGGTGCGGATCAGAATGGATCGTGGGTTGGGAGCATGCGTGGTGTGGACTCCACTCCTAATTAAAACGTTCTATGCCCTCCAGGTGTAAAAGCTGGGGTTTAACCACGCAGTTTTTTAAAGCTCCCAAACCCTAGCTCGAGCCCTAATCCAAACCCTAGACATGCGCAGTAGGGACTCAGTCTTTCTTTTATATTTTTCTAACTTCAATTTATCTTTGGCTCCTCTTAGTCCCTTCCCAGCAAAAGTTGCTAAAAAGAAAAAAGTCCTTTACCGCCAAAGAGTAGCGCTTTCTCTTCTCCTCCATTGTGGTTTTCTCTCTCTCTCCTTCGTCTCCACCTCCCTTCTACCTTCTCTCTATTTCTTCCAGGATGATCTTTCCTTTTCTCTTTTATTTATTTATTTATTTATTTATTTTATTTTCTCTTTTATTTTTTCACTCAGGCCTTTCTTCCTTCACTTTCCTCTCCTCTTCGCTCTAATCTCCCCCCCCCCCCCATCTCCACCAGACCGGCTCTCCTCTTCCACTCACTCACGCACACTCACACACCTTTCTCGATCTCCTCTCTGCTCAATTCACTTCAGTCACGGGTCTGTCCTTCTTTCAGGGCTTCCCTCTCAACTTTTCCGTTCTGGGCTTTCCTCTTTTACTTTTACTTTTTTTCTTCTTCTTTGTATCGCTTCAGTCTCCCTCTCCTCCTCATATGCTCTCCGCTTTCTCTCTCTCTCTCTCTCTCTCCTCTGTATCAATTTTTCTTCACTGCTGCCACACTCTAGCCTTCTTTTACCTCCTTTCTCCTTCGGTTTCACCCCAGATTCTCTGATTTCTCTCTGTCCCTTCCAACAGACTCCTCTTTTCCACTCACCGTCCCAAGCCTTTCTTTGCTCTTTTCCCTTTTTTTTCTTACTCCTGTCCTTCTGCTTTCTCTTCCAAATTAACTTCTGTTTTCCACTCTCCCACTTTGGACTCTCCTTGCCTTATTCTCTCCCCATTCCACGCCAACCTTCCCCACGTTCCATCCGAATCCTCACCTCCACTCCTCTGACACACTCTCACACCCCGGCCTTTCCTCTTTCTCCACTCTCACCGGGTCGCTGGGATCGTTTGAGTCAGGGCTCCGTTTCTTTTCAAACCGGTTTCTCTTCTCCACTCACACACTCTAGCCTCTTTTACTTTTACTCTTGTACTTTCTTTCTCCTCTGTTTTTTCTCCAATCTTCCCTCTGTCTCTTCCAAATTAATAATTTTTTTCTTCTCACACTCTCCAACCTCTCTTCAGTCTTTTCTCCCCCAATTCACTCTAGTCTCCTCTTTGTACCTTTCAAACCAAATCCTTCTTTTCTCCTTTCTCACGTTTCAGTCTTTCAGTCTTTCACACTTACTACCTCCCCAAGTCCCCACTGTTCTTTTTCAGTATCCTTCAAAGATCGCTATCACTGTCTCCCAGCGCGGTCAGACCCCTCTAAGGACACGGTTGTGTCTCTTGTATTCAAGATGACACTTTAGGAGGCTTCTTCGATGTTTAAGCAGCCCCAAAACCACACTCAAGAAGCGATCTTAGTAAGAGCCACTTAAGATTCGCTCTTTCCCATGCCATTCCAAACTGGAAGTCCAGGAACCGCAAAGATAATTTGACGGATCCCACAGGTTTGCGCAGTTCCCAGCCGGCAATAATGCTTTAACGGTATAGGGCACGTGCAAAATTGCGCTATTGTGCAGTTCGCAGCCGGAAAGGAAAAAAAAATCCAATAACCTGGTTTCTCCCAAAGTGGAATTTTTACCATTTCTTTTGGGAGAAACCGGATTGCAGAGAATGTGAACTTGGCTCCGATCATGATTGGGTCAAGTTCAGGGGAGGGGAGAAGGCCAGGGGGCGGAACATGCCTCCTCTCCCGCAAAATCGGGCATTACTGCATTTTTAAAATATTTTTTTACTGTATTTTTAAATAAATTATTTATTGTATTATTTTATTTATTTTACTGTATTTTTAAATAAATTATTTATTGTATTATTTTATTTATTTTATAGTATTTTTTAAATAAATTATTTATTGTATTATTTTATTTATTTTATAGTATTTTTTAAATAAATTATTTATTGTATTATTTTATTTATTTTACAGTATTTTTAAATAAATTATTTATTGTATTATTTTATTTATTTTACAGTATTTTTAAATAAATTATTTATTGTATTATTTTATTTATTTTATAGTATTTTTTAAATAAATTATTTATTGTATTATTTTATTTATTTTATAGTATTTTATTGTATTTTATTTATTAGTAATTTATTGTGTTTTTTGTATTTTATTTTAGTATTTTTAAATATATATATATATATATATATATATAATTTTTCCCCCCCAGCTTGACATTCGCATTGGCTCCTTTGGCTTCCGTTTTGATGAATGGGCTTGGGTTCCCTTTCATGGCCCCATTCGTTCTTTAAAGGGAACCCAAGCCCATTCATCAAAACGGAAGCCAAAGGAGCCAATGCGAATGTCAAGCTGGGGAAAAAAATAATATATATATATATATATATATATATATATATATATATATATATATATATAAAAATAAAAATACTAAAATAAAATACAAAAAACACAATAAATTACTAATAAATAAAATAATTACTAATAAATAAATAAAATAATTACTAATAAATAAAATACAATAAAGTACAATAAAATACAATATAATACAATAAAATAAATAATAAATAAAATAACTATAAAATAAAATTATACAATAAATAATTAATAAAAATACAATAAAATATAATGAAATATTTAATAAAATATTTTATTTAATAAAATATATATTACATTAAAAATAAAAAATACAATAAAATAATTAATGAAATAAAGCACAATAAAATAAAATAAAATAAAAAATAAAATATTAAAACATATAATAAATAATAATTTAAAAAGGACTGAGAAGGACTGAGAAGGGGGAGGAGGAGGGGACAGGATCTCCTCAATCCGCACTGTTCCTAGCCCTATGCTTCATGCGCATAAACTGTCAAATATTAAAAATTATTAAAAAAAAAAAAACCAAGCAGCTCACGCGGCCAATGGCTGCATCAGACCTCACCATGACATCATTTGATTGACAACCAAGAGGCTTCATCTTTCATAGAATCATAGAATCATAGAATCACAGAGTTGGAAGAGACCACAAGGGTCATCTAGTCCAACCCCCCTGCCATGCAGGAACTCTCCATCAAAGCATCCCTGACAGATGGCCATCCAGCCTCTGTTTAAAGACCTCCAAAGGAGGAGACTCCACCACTCTCCGAGGGAGTGTGTTCCACTGTCCACTTTAATCGTTACTTTTGCTTGTATGAACTTAAGTGGGGTAAAATGCACTGGAGGGGGCAAAAGGTAGTATGAACTTCTCTCCGGAGACAACCGGTAATGCCATGCACGATCTCATCTGGATCTATCCAGGGCAAATGGGCTAGTCTCAATGGGGCCAAAGGTTCAGCACGGCTAAAAGCCGCTTTCATTGCCTCCCATGTATCAGCTCCGCCTGTATTTGTAGCGTTCTGACAGCTTCCCATGTAACTGCTGAGCCACAGAAAAGACCACTCAGATAAGTCGTTCCGACACCCCTCAGTGTAGCAGCTCTGCACTTTTTTAATGCACACCTGGGGCTTGCTATGTAGCTGCTAAGCATTAAGATAAAGGCGACTTCAGGTCACACTTTCTTGCCAATGTAAAAAGCCCCAGTATAATGCTTTAAAATAGTGGCTGGCATCCTGCATCGCAGTTACAGACTGATAATCTAGATTTCCAGATAAAAAAGTTTTCACTTATAATATGTAGCCCCATTCATTCATGGCTCTATGGCATGATCATAAATGCCCTCCAACACCCACTTTAAACTCCTGGAAGCTCTGCAGTGTAGCCAAATGATCTCTTTTTTTTGATCACACTGTGCATACAGTATAATACTTTAAAAATAGTGGCTCGCATCCTTCATTGCATTTACATATTGATAACCTAGATTTCCAGACACATAAGTGCTTTGTATTCATCTGTGGTATGTAGTCCCATTCATAGCACTATGGCATGATCATAAATGCCCCCAAGCACCCACCTTAAACTCCCAGGAGCTCTGACTTTCTTCTTGTTAGACTGTGTAAGGGTCCCTGCTGTAAAGTGCCCAACTCAACCATGCCACAGACCTTCATCACTTGGAGTGCCTTCCTGGAGTTTATGGTAGATGTTGGGGCCAATTCTTTAGATCATTCATAGCTGCATTTACCTAACTATGAATGTAGTACATAATCTTGGCCAATCTGAGTTTAAACAGATGGGCATATAAAATGCTACCATATGTGTACTACGGATATACTGACCTGATAAGGATAATTTCTGTCATTTCATCCCCCTCAAAAATAGTTAATTTTACTTCTATTTCAGAGGTGAGGAAAAACTCTTCAGAGGGCTGAGGAGAAAAATTCAAAGTGGTCATTATTTCCTTCCTAGAAAAATATCTTCCAATATGTTTTTGAATTCTGTAAAATTCAGAATCACTGCCATCATATGAATTAGTTGTCTCCTTTGCTACTCACTGAGAAAACCACCACAGTGGAGGGTTGTTAAATATCTACAGAAAAACACACACCTTTACAGAGTGAGTGAGGCTGGTCCTTCAGCGGCTCATTTCATTTGAGAGGTGTACTGCTGTTAAATAAGCCTTCAAAGAAAGGGCACTGATTGCAGAAGGCTTCTTGAAAACATAATCACAGAGCACTGTTTCATGCAACCCTGTTTTGAAACCTGGGTTGTCAGGATTTTTTTTTTTACATTGAGATTTCTATGCATTTAAAAAAATAAGCATTCTTTTTTTTTAAAAAAAAAAATCAGTCTTCAGAATACTTTGACACACACACATACATCCACAAGATGTTTTATCCAAAGTTTAAAAGATGTAAAACCAAAGGGGAGGATAGGGGGATCTGAGATAAATAGTGCAATCCTATGCATATCTGATTAGATATAAAGCCCAATGAATCGACAAATGTACTAAATGATTCACATGGGAGGAAAATGCCCAAATCCCATGGATAAACAGGGTTTAAATCAGAGAAAATCCCGGAAGTAAAAAATGGCACAATTTTGCTCACTTTCTGCACAGGTTAATGTTGCATTAATGTTCAATTAGTCCAACGAGTCTGAAAATAATCTCACTTTTGTGGGATATTCCTGGGATCTAAACCCCATTTATCCACAGGTTTTGGGTGCTTTGCCTCCCATGTAACAAGGTCCGCAGACCCACATTTGAGTAGGAGGTAATGTCTCAAAACTCTCCTCCCTTGTATGGCTGAGTTAATTTCACAAATTCTGGTCAAATTACTGTTTCTGTCTAGCCTTGGCAGACAGTATATATGGAAAACATTGGCTGCATCCACACTGTAAAAATAATCTGGTTCGATAGCATTTTAACTGCCATGGCTCAAGGCTATGAAATTCTGGGAATGGTAGTTTGTTGGGGCACCATAACCATACTACTGTTCTCCAAATTCCATAACCTTGAGCCATGGCCGTTAAAGTGGTGTCAAACCAGTTTATTTCTGAATTATTGTGTCATTTTTAAAATATTATTTTTGGTCATATGCCTGGTTGCACAAGATGGAATATTTCTCCTTCAAAGCAAAGTGTATTTTTAAACATTAGTGTATGATGAGCATATTTAAAAATGCTTGTTCACACAGATGTTCCAATATGCCTTCTCTTGTTTAAAATGTACTTTACTGTTTGTGTCAGGTCTTTCAGATTTTATATCAGCATGCCAATTATTTCTGGCCTCAGTGGTTGTACTACCAACATGCTAATGCTGATTGTGAATAAGTGTTTTTGAAATGAGACATAAACAACACAGAACACTCACTTTGGTAAATGCTTTTCATGCAGCTTTCTCACATTTAAGTCATACCTTAGCTTTGTGGAAATCTAGTGTAAGTACCGGTAACTATGAAATAGCAGCTAATATTGTTGATCCTTCACCATAGCTATTTCCACAATTGAATGCAAAGAGTACATTTTATTTGCCCCCAAATACTGGCCTAGATCCTATTGTATGCTGGTGGAGCATAAAGCTCTGCTAGCTTATTTTTGCCAGATGACTGGAGAGCAAAGACTGATACTTTTTCTTTAGCTACACAATGATACGTGGACAGTAGCGAGGTGCACCCTTACAAAGAATCACTGAGACTTGGGTCAGGGAAATAAGCTGTGCTCATGCATCATTCAGCTTCCATTGCACAGCCAGGAGAAAAGTATTGTTCAATGAAGGACTGGATACCTCTTTTCACAATGCCCATGAAATTACTTATGTTGGTGTAGCCCCTAATAAAGCTGGTGCAAACCACAAAGAGGATTCCAGTCTATTTCCTCCTATGGAATGTTCAATTGTACCAGTCAACGGTAATGCTATAATTAATTATAATGGAACATGTCATAATGTAGACACTGTCATTATTTCTGTTCAATTTTGGATGGTATTTGCTCATGCAGACAAGTACAATATATTCCTAAGGTAGAAATATAACTAAGAGGACGACTTGTGCATCTCCAAAAGAGAATGAAGATTTGCCTAACAGATGAATTTGCCCATTTGTATATATAGAGAGATAAAAATAAAATAAATAAAACTTTTATTTATATCCTGCTTTTTGTTAAAACAAAGTGCCATACAACCTTAAAAATGATACATCAATATATATAAAATATCCCCCCTTAAAAAGGATTAAACAGTTTAAGATTAAAATTACAAAGCATTAAAATCAAGAAATCAAAGTACAATGCAAATTTGGAAATAATTACAATAATTTAAACATAAATCTTGTTTGTGACAGGTGACCTGTGTGCTTGCTCAGCTTGCTTTCTGGGTGATAACTAATGGTGGGCAATTTCCAGGCCCTTGTTTTGCCTTCTTTTGGCTGTTTATCTTTAAACCAGACTTGGACTAGACAGCTGTTCAAATAGACAGCTGTCCTTAATAAAGTAGGACAAATGTCTACCCTTAGTGTGTCTGTTGGCAAATACAAGCAATAATATGAGAAAAGTTTATTCACTTGCCATGAAATGTTAGTGGCAGGAAAAATTTTCCTATGTGCATTATTTATTTCAGAAGTCTAGACTTCATTGTTGTTGTAAAGCAAGGGGGCACATTTTGTTCTTATCTTGCTTTTGTTCTACTTATTTCTTATTTATCTTGTTCCTCAGATATATCTTTCTAGACATTACTTACTCCCACCCCTTCACACTCTTGCAGCCATATTGTCAGATAACAGCAAGTATATGAATTTGATCTGGTTTTGTTTATTTCTTTTTTATTCACATTTTTGGACTATACATTCACCCTTTAGCACAAGTGTTAGAAAATATGACAAGTAGATATGTTGTGATCTGCAAATTCTTTGTTCTGTTTTTGTTACCAAAACAGCACTTGAGGCATTTCACAACCTACTTGGGAATCCTTTTGTTAAGTCTTTATTGCCGATGATCAGTTAAGTCTGGTTCATCTTGCCTCCCATCACACCTTGCCACTCATAAGAATAATGCGTTGAAAGCCAGTAGCTATGTGATTGAGAGGTTTCGGTTTTCTAACTAATTTTAATGTCTGGTGTCACAATGGCTTTCTGTTATGATCCATCATAGCATACTGTATTGATGGTTTTAAAAAATTGTTTTTATTTTGTGTTTAATTATTACTGTAGCTTCAGGGCAGTGTGCTGGAAACACTGTCTGGGTCAAACTGTCTTTTACAAAAACAATGAGGAAATTTTCTGTGCCATCTTAATAAGAAGGAAACATTTCAGTATTAGAAAAAGTTCTAAGATAGCATGCTTGAGGCACCCCCTTCGAGCAGGAATCTTCCCCTTCCCTCCAGGACTCTCAATTCAAGATGGTAGAAAGAATTACATTGGCAAGAGAAGAAGCAATCCTGCAGGATGAATAAGTCAGGCAACTATATTGTTTTACGTATTGGTTCTTGTACAGTTTCAAACAACTTTTAATCTACCTTCTGTGACATCTCATAAATATAAGGAACAACATGGCACCACAGAGATTAACCAGTTTGTTAGGGTTGGGTCTGTCTCCTATGGACAGTAAGATATTACAGATGGTGCTTCCATATGTTTTTCATGTGTCCCATATGTCCATCACAACACAGTTCACCCCATTCAGCAATGGTCACAGTGACTCCAGCATCACTGTGTTAGTATGCTCCTGTGCACTATGTGGCAAAGAACCCTGTTTCTGAAATTAAAACTTGGAAGGAAACTCTCTGGCCATACTGTATTATTAAACTAACAGCCCCTCCTGCCAAAAATACAAACAAAACAAAATAGGAAAAACAAAGAAATGAGCAATGAACAATGGACAATATTCCTTTCACCAGTAATAGTAATGCCTCCATCTGCGATAACACTAAACTTCAGGGGGCTTGTAAGCAGAAACAGATGGGATTACTTTCCAAAAGACATGCTCTAAATTCTGAAAAATTCTTCTAAAACAGGTGAGGGAATTTATAGTTTCTCATGTGCAGCATAGCATACAGTTATTTTTAGGAAGAGAATATTTATTGGAGGACCTCCGCTGACTCAAGACATCTGATGAAGTGGGCAGGAGACATTCTGTTCCTACCTGTTCTTTATTTTCTAAAGAGCACCACATACCCTTGTTTCCCAAGTAGAATCCTGCTTGCTCCGCTGTGTGATTATAGGATTTCACCTGACCCACCAAACCCACTTTGAAATGAAACTAAATCCATATGCTAGAGTATTGATAATAATAATTAATAATAATAATAATAATAATCATCATCATCATCATCATCTTTTTTTCTAGCCCGCTCCTCTGTGAAGCACAATCGGAGCGGGGTACAGCAAGATTAAAGCATACAGATTAAAACACTTCATCAACCCATTCCCAGCCAACCACCCCTTAAAAACAGATTAAATTAACAATAATTTAAAACAATAACAATAACAACATTAAAAACATAATTCATCCTCGATGGTTCTTAGTTGAGGAAAGAGATAGCACCAAGCAAGGGGTCAGATTCAATTAATAGGTCCCGTTTCAGAGCTGGAATCTAGGAGGTTTCAGGGAAGGCCTGCCGGAAAAGATGCATCTTCAGAGCTTTTTTAAAGCAATCAAGAGATGTTATAAGATGCACCTCATCCGGCAGACCATTCCAAAGCTTGGGAGTGGTAGCGGAGAAAGTCCTCTGGGAGGTCTGCGACAGCCTAGTTTTCGCAGGGGGGGTTCATATAGGGAGAGGTGGTCCCTGAGATAAGATGGACCCAAACCATGTAGGGCTTTAAAGGTTAAAACCAACACCTTGTACTGCACCCGGAAACTAATCAGCAGCCAGTGGAGAGCCTTGAGCACCGGTGTTATGTGCTCTCTCCTTGATATTCCAGTTACAATCCTGGATGCCATATTTTGGACCAGTTGAAGTTTCCGGGTTAAGCACAAGGGTAGCCCCATGTAGAGTGCATTACAGAAACCCAGGCATGAGGTTACCAGAGCATGTACCACAGTTTCCAGGTCCCTCATGTCCAGGAAAGGGCACAGCTGGCGTATCAGCCGAAGTTGATAACAGGCACTTCTGACTGTTGTATTCACCTGACAAGTCATGTGAAGCGATGAATCTAGGAGTACCCCCACTCTCCTTAGAGGAGAGTGTGACTCCATCTAGGACTGGAGACTGTATTCCCAAGCCTGTTTTCGGGCCTGTGACTGTTAGTACATCCGTTTTGCCTGGATTCAGTTTCAATTTGTTTTCCCTCATCCAATCCATTACTACCGCAAGACAGTCATTAAGAGGAGAGATGCCATCTGAAGTTTGTGCCGACGATCTGGACATGGAGAGGTATATCTGAGTGTCATCAGCGTACTTAAGACACTGAGCTCCATACCTCCAAATGACCTCACCCAGTAGCTTCATATAAATGTTAAATAGCATCAGGGACAGGATGGCGCCCTGAGGGACACCACAATTAAGCTTTATTTTGGAAGATCAACTGTCCCCGAACCTCACCCTTTGAGATCTGCCGGAGAGGAAGGACCGGAACCATCGGAGAGCGGTGCCTCCAATCCCTACCTCCCTCAGCCGATCCAAGAGGATGGAGTGGTCTATACTATCAAAAGCCGCAGAAGATCCAAGAGCACCAGCAGGGTCACACTGCCCCTGTCAATGCTCAAACGGAGGTCGTCATCCAGTGCGACCATGGCAGTCTCAACTCCATGTCCTGCCCTGAAGCCAGTTTGAAATGGATTATCACACTGTTGCTAAATAGTGGGATAGAAATGGGATTGCAACTATAATTGCCAGATCTTACCACACAACCTCATAGCTTGACAGTAGCTATCTGGTAGTCAATTCATGCTCCTGCCACTGCTTTTAATGAATGGGAAAATCCTGTGAATAGCTGTCAAATGTGCAGTTAAACCCTTATTGAGGTATATGCCATAGTTAATTCAGGGGTAATTCAAAGAGAAGGGGATATAAAACAGTTTCACTGCATCACCTCCCATTCCCAATGAAAGCAAGATGTCTTACTCCCAAGCATTTAGTCTTGGGCAGGAGAGAGGCTATCTAAAGGGGTTTCACTGCACACACACCCATTTCCAATGAAAGAAAGACTTCTTTCTGCTGAGAAGGCAACCATTTCATCTTGAGCAAGAGAATGGGCTTTAAAAGGGTTTCACTGCACCAGCCCCAAATGAAAGCAAGACATCTTACTGCTGAAGAGACAATCATTTCATCTTGGGCAGGAGAAAGGGGATTTAAAGGGGTTTCATTGTACACACCCCACTGCCAATGAAGGCAAGACTACACTTGATCTTGGATAGCTGACAAGTAAACGGAACAGTAGTGTGATAAGATGCTTTGGCAACCTGTCATCAATTCACAATTGCATGGTAATGGGAAAAGAATTGTTGCTGTTTTAAGTGTTTAAAAAGCTGCAAGAGCATCAAGAAGGAAGCTTCGTGTGGTAATCTCCAATTCCTCCAAGGCCTCTAAAATTATTCTAAGGGATTGTCTACACAAGCAAAAAACTTCATACTTCGTTTCCAATGCTGTTGGAGCACACAACACAACACAAAAATCACATATTTTATAAAACAAATTTTTAAAAATATAAATCAATAAATAGTTTGGGGAAACTATTTACATCTCCCTCTCTTATAGTCATAATCATTCACAGGGATGCAAAGCAGGGGAAGAAGATTGGATGCAGGAGGCAACCAATGATACTGCAAACTGGGAAGATTAACAGGTAAACTATAAGGCTGATTGGTTTTGGTATTCTGGGAAGAAAAAAAAACACACTCCTTTGGTACTGATTTGAATTTGGACAATGGAAATGTGTGGCAATCAGTACAATCTGAGTCTGGATCATTTTGAGTTGGTGTGGCACTAATGGAAGCACGGCAGACCAGGAAAATGCAAGATGAAGCTGACAATAGGGTGGGCATCAGCTGTACTTTATTTCTGTTAATTAAAACACCATCTTGTTTACTAACACAGAAGGTTTAATAATCTACTATGGTGTTAAATAGCAAGAAAAAAATGTTTTTCTCCCTTGCTATGGTTGTATTTATATAGGAACAGTTCCAAAGGAACTATCCTCCATTGTCTTGCCTCATTATGAAATTTTACAGAGGTTTCACACTACATCCTCCATTTGTAATCCTCTCTTGTTTTTTCACTCCTTCCTCTGTCTTTGTTCTTACTGGTAAAAATCTTCTCAGGAGAAAAAGACAGAATAGCCCTATTCTTCATTCTAATTGCTAGGGTGAGGAGCTTCCATTTGGAAATGCCCTAAGTGTCAAATCTCTTTTTCAAATACAGCATTTTGAAACTATCTACTTCCTTTCCTTTGATAGTCCATTTCTGATTGGTCTCCCCAGCCCCTTCAAAATCTTTTCATCATTTCTTTTTAGGGCAGAGTCAGCAGACTACAAAAATAAATACACATGATTTGAGTCTGTGATCCTAGCAAATCAAGCATGAGCAGAGGCACTGGGTAACCTAGGTTGAGCTCCTACATCAATGTTGCACAGCATGGACTTCTTTGTATTGATCAATATATTCATTGTGTTATATTGCACTCTCTTGCATTGAATGGTAATATTATGCAATAAAAATGAACCGTCAAAGGCACAACTGAATGTTCATCTCAAGGCATAGCTGGATGCTCATCTAGATATGGAATGACACTGTATGTTCAACTTCTTTTCCTCAGCCTCAAATTGAATGTGGAAGATTAGTTTCATATGAAAACATCCAGTTGCTTCCATAGGAGAGCTTATGCATGTGTAAAATATCCACAGATTCTGGCCCTAAATTTAATCTCCAATGTTTAGATTTTTAATATCCTGTTTTTGTTTGTTAATGAGTTGTCCATATGAGTTTGTGGATGAAAAGCACATTTGTATGCAGATAAATTCATTTTGAGAATCTCCTCTATCTAAGAAATATATGTTTGAAGTAGCATTTCCCTGGGCTTTTTTTTTTTTACATTAATCCATAGACTTGATTGACATGGCTTCTACTGAGATCTCAATATGGCCCAATCTACTATTTACTTTGTTTTCATGTCTCCCCTGCTGTCTTTCTGGCACTTGGTTTAAATTTATACCAACTTAACAATTTCTACATTTTATGTGTTGGCATTTCCCTCTGGGAAACCCTTGATTGATTGGTACATTTTATAAGATTGTGAAATGCTGCTGTGATATGTTGTTGATAAAATGCTTTAGGGTTTTTTTTAAAGAAACATTACAGATGTACATCATCCCAAAAAAATAAGGTTAAGGTGAATTCAAGGTATAGTGAGTTTCATCAGAAGAAGTATAACTCTGAAGAAGAATGTGCATCAACAAATGCCTCCCACAATCTAAAAGGTTACTGCTGTGATTCAATCAGGCTGGCCCTGATTAATAGCTATTTAACTCTTAATGAACACGCTAGAACAGTCTAACATGTTATCAAGAGTGAAGGGAAACTTTTTCACAGGGCTGTCTTCTGGAGTAGACCAAATTCATGGACATGGTGTCAGAATGTGCCTCTTGCTCCCACCCTGGCCACACCTCAGATGTCTACATGTGCAGTGGGATATCCCAAGGGGAAGCCTACATGCCTATGACTGTATATCTCTAGGCTTGCATGGGAAAGTTTCAGTTTGTGGGTTGTATGCTTCCTTTCTGTGCCCCTAAAATGTCCTGCTCAGAATGCAGAGTGCCAAAACAGCAGTAGCTAAAGGAACAAGGTCTGTTTTGTCTTCTAGAGACAATTTCTCAAGGGGACAGGGTATGGCACAAAGCTCCTGAAAAAAACCACCAGATATCACCGTAGTTTATTTTTTAAATGAAAAATGTGCCCCGAACATTAATTTGCCTAAAGCATTACTGTGCCTTAAAACTCTAGACCAGCCACATAGCCGGGAACCTTAATGACACAGACAATATAAAGACATCCTCATAAATGTTGGGAGCATGGTTAATGATACATGTGGTCACAGAATCATAGAGTTAGAAGAGACCACAAGGGCCATCCAGTCCAGCCTCCTGCCATGTATCCCCAACAGATGGCCATTCTGCCTCTCAAACTGTATAAAATTGATGGATTGGAGCTGCTGTGGAGCCATACACTACAGCACCACAGCAACTGCATGCTGTGGCCCCAATCCAGCCAGTTTCTGCCCAAAATGGGAGGAGGAAAAGTCCGCTTCTATTTGGGAAGGAAAAAAGCCACCTCTTCACCTGGTCAGGTTGGAGCAACAGAGGGAACCCTACTAAGGACTAGCTTGGGGGCATGGCATTTAGACACATGTCACCAAGTCACCCAGAAGCCACATAGGTGATTACACTTGCAGGCATGACAGATGTCATTTGCCCCTGAGCTGGCTCTAGAGGCTAAGGGGCAGCTTTTTTTCTGGCACAAATAGGAGCGGACTTTTCTCGCTCCTATTTGGGGCAGAAGCTGGCTGGATTGGAGACACAGGATGCTGTGGTGCATGTCTCCACAGCGGCCCCAATCCGGCATTTTTGGTGATATGTTTTACCCCTTAGTCTCCATGATTTTGTTCTACCTGCAGAGATGACTGTGGTGAAAATTTAAGCCAACTAGCTCTGCAAAGAGATTCAGAATACTAATTAATGTGAGTAACATTTGCCTTCCAGATGGTTTGGACTGAAATTTCCACATATCTTAACATCAACCATGTTGACTGAGGCTTCTGGGAACTGATTCCAGATATCTGGAAGATTAAAGGTTATGCACCTCCAGTTAGTGGAGCCTTTTCTTAGTTCAATTGAGCAAGGGCACATAAACCCTAAAGATTATGTGTTATAGACGATTATTAAAATAATGTTTGTTTTGACTTCTGATTAATGTAAAATATTTTGTTTGTAGGTGTAAAGCCAGATGCTAGCCTGCTCTGAGACATGAGTCTATTTGTATTCATTGAACATAACAGGAGAAGAATTGCACCTGCTGTCCCTGCTTTTAGTCTCTCAGACCATTCAGACAAAGTTTTGAAAAGAGGCTATGCACATCCACATTGTATATACACAGGCTCTCTCTGCAACTGGAAACCGCAGAAAATCTCTGGAAAACACACACAGAGCTGATGAAAAGGTCAATCAGGAGTTTGATGCTGCTTTAATTGCTATAGCTCAATGCTATGGAATTCTGGGATTTGTAGTTTTGTTAACTATTTAGCCTTCTCTGTCAGAGAGTTTTGCTGCCACAACAAACTACAAATCGTAGGAATCCATAGCATTAAGGCATGGCAGTTAAAGTGGGGTTAAACTGCATTATTTTAGCAGTACAGTTGCAGCCTTAGAAATGTCCTTCTTCCATGCCTTGCTCCACTTTGACTTCTGCTCAGAAAGTCTATGGGAGCTTCCTCTTTTTTCATTTATTCATTTAATAATAATGTAATGCAAATGGAGCCTTTTCTTGGCATTCAAGGGGGCTAAAGTGCATAGTCACATGAGTCACAATTCATATGCTTACTTGGAGCCGAAGTTGCAATGAATGCAGCAGGGCAAGGTGAGAGAGGTCACTATCTTCTGTAGTGGCCTGGAAGCTTCCCAGGAGCCTGGTGTGGGCTCCTGCAGTGAGTGATGCCTCTGGCCCACCAATGATGGATGGTATTGGTTTCACTAAGTGGCATGACTTCTCAGCAGAACTGGCAAATTGAAATTTTCACTCTTTTCTTCTCTCTTACATGTGGGCTTTCCACTAGGATGTTGTAATCAGCTAGTTTTGGCCTTCTATCTGGAGCAGCAGCAAAAAAAGAAGAGAAGGGAAGAAAAGAGTAGCAGCAATGAGAACAGCAGCTGGCAATGCAACAGAAAAAGAGACTTTCAAGAGTTCACAGTGAATTGGTGGTGATTCAAGTGGTAGCTTGCAGATGCTCACTGAAGAAAGCAGCATAAAAAGCACGCTGAAGATTGAAGGAACAGTGATTTAATGGGGTGTAGCATTGCATCTTCAGAGAGCTGCTTGCTAAGGGACAATTCCTCCTCCTCCTCCTCCTCCTCCTCCTCCTCCTCCTTTTTTTGAAAGCACATTCCCTGTTGTTTTTTCCCCACCCATCTCTGCAGGGACTGTGGGGCATGCCTGGAGTCACAGTAGGATAAACAATTTGGAGAAGTAACTGTACCAAGTAAATTAAGCATGTGCTGACCTCATGCTTCATAATCAGCATAAATTGGTCATTAGTCAGTCACCCATAGTAAAGGTGCTAATCTCTGGGTTTTAAAGGACCATTTTGCCCCAGATTTCAGAAAACATGCAGTAGGTCCCAGGTTTCTCTGAACTCTTGTGTGCAAATAAAGAATAAGGCATAATAACCATCCTTGGGGGATGATCTCCTGTCTAAAATGTATGGGGCTCCAGCCCTATAAGCAAGTGAGCCAATGTCTTCCAAGAAGGGATTGAAACAAGCCCAGCAACAACCTAATTTACCTCTATTAATCAGAGGCCAGAAATGCTGTTGAGGAAGTCCAGGAGACTATTGGCCACAGGGAAGTGGCAGGGACAGGATCAAGCGCTTGACCTGCCCTCTCACCCAAAGCTGAGCCAAGGAACAGCAATATACTGCAAGGTCTTTCACAGCTTCTTTGGAAACTCAGGCCCTATACAGATGAGCACTTTGTGCCAGCCTGTGGGTGGAGTCAGGGTGCAGGGTCCTGCTGCTGGATGCCCTGACTTTGCCCCCAGGGTGTCATGATGCCACATGTCATTCCAGAACCCATGCGGCATCATGGTGTGAGTCTGCACTGCATCCGCATGATGCAGTGCCAAAGGGGCACCATACAGCCATGCTGCTGTGGCTGTGGCACCCTTTGGAGGGCACAAAAAGGAGCCGTCTGTATAGCCCATCACTGAATAGATGGAGTAGGTGCATTGCATGGTACAGTGAGACGTAACTGGGGGCCAAGACCAAGCAGAGCCAAGGCTCTGCTCCAGGACAGAGAAAAGAAAGATTGCCTCCGAAACACTGAAGACTTTTGACAACCTACCCTCCTTACCTCATCCATGCTACAATCTGTTCCATTGGAATCTGTTCCAGTTCCAGTTCACAGATATTCTAAGATTATATCTTGAGGCCATAGGGCTCTCATTAGTTTAGGCATCCTGTTCTTCCAGATGCCACTTATTTCCAAGACCCCATGCTGAAAATGAGCTAAAAATTGAACTATTACTTCCATTTTACATTGATTGAGTCTTGTCCTATTTTTGTAATATTTATAATATCTGTATTTGTGTTTGTTTCTACCCCCTGAAGAAAGCCAATTCTCATTGAGGCTGAAACACTATGGGCCTTTTTAAAAAAACTGAATAAATGGTTGGCCATTTCAAGAACATGTGTAGCTTGCCTACTCACTGTTTTCTCCATAGGAGTTGGCACAAACTCTTATCTTGATTGACATTGTGACATTTTTGGTGGGATTTGGGTTGGTTCACCTTGTAGTGGTTTGGTCACTGGGTGATATCCATTGCAGGAGGGGAGTCTGCGTGCACATGACCTCATTTTTGGATGATTGTTTTAAAGGTGAAAGCCTTCAGGAACATGTCCCTCTCAGGGTCTGTTGATACTGCTTCTCTCATAAGTGGCAAAGGCAACCATCCAGTGGACTCTGCCTATCTGCTTCTATCCCATGATTTCCCCTAGGAGGTAGTTTGAATGAATGAGCCCCATCAGATGGTGTGCAAAGTTGTCCAATTTTTGGCATCTGTTGTCCTGTTCTGTGTCAAGACTCTAACAGCCATTACCAATAAAAGTTCCAGCCATCTCAACTTCAACAAAGTGTTCCACCATTGTATTTCACTCTTCTCTGCTTCTATGCTCATGAATGATGAGTAAACAACATCATGGTAGCAAGTTCATTAGAGCGCCCAGGTGTGTATTTACAGTGGTTCTCCGGCACACATTCTAGTACCTGCACAGTTTCTCTTCACCTGGGATGTACTACAGAAGACACAAAATGGGGGCACTGTCCCCTTTCCAGTGATTTTATTTATTGCCTTCCCAATGAAATTCTCCTTCATTCCCCAGATTTTCCAGCATTGCAGAAAGTAAGATATTTTCTTGTGTTCACATTGTCTTGGTAACAGTGCCTGCCTTTTTTCTTTGGATACCTAAACTGTATTTGGATGCCCAATTAAAGTTTTAAGTTACTGAAATGATAGAAATTTTGGAACTGAAAGAAAATTTTGTTAGTGAGCAGAATTCTTACCAGGAAGGAGGGCTGCCTTATTTGGCCTCCCGAAGCTAAACCCTTACTCCTCATTCTTCCCAGGCATGTTCCTTTTAGCCCTTTTGAACATCTGCTATAAGCCAAATCTATGGAAATGTGTTCAGCCTAATAATTTCCCCAGTAAAAGCAAAATCTTACACTTTTCTAAATCCTTTTTTTTTAATGCCTGCCATTTGGTGATAACAAGAAAGAGAGGGAGAGAGAGGACACTTTCAGTCTCTTTCCCAAAATGTTAACAGCAATGCTTACCTGCAGGACTGTCATACTGAATCTTTGTCATCTCTATCATCCCTATGGTTACTGACTATAAGGTCCATCTCAGAAAGACAGCCTTTCGTGCTTCTGAAGAATGCTGTAACAGCAGTAGAAAAGAAAGGAAGGCAGTTTATCCCAGATTATACACACTGTTTCTGCTCTTGTTTTAGGTCCTCCTATTTTTCTCCAGGAGGTGAGATGCAGAAATTTGTTTCTGTTTTTGAAATTTGTTTCTGAAACTCACTAATACAAAAACCAGTCCAGATTTTGTTTTAGTGCAGGCTTCATATTGTCCAATGTGGCAGTGCACTCTTCTTAGGGTCCTCATTCAGAATTTAATCATAGGTTCCTGACACCCTAGTTTGGGTGTCTTTGTAGATTGTTCCAAATCTGGATAAACATATATGCATATATGTTTAAGTGTTTTTGTTTGTACCTGACTGGGACTCCATAGCCATCTGAAAAAAAAAACAACAACACTTAGGCAGAAAGCAACAACAAATAGCAGTTTATTCAAAAGGCTTTTTAGTAAATATAATAGCAATCACAAATGATGTCTTACAACTTCTATCCTGTTTAAACATCCAGTTTTCCCTGAATTCATAACTTTCCTTCTTTTCCCTCTTCCTCTCAGATATATAAACTAGAATTCTTGCCAAACCTAAAACTGTCACTTAAACTGTCAAAACTGTATTTTATTTTTACCCTCAGTTTTGCTTCTTAAACATTCTTAGGGCTGTATTTGGTTAATTCTACAGTTTGGAAGGAGCCTCTGACTTTGGTGTCTGTCACATTTATGCCTCTCTTCCATGCTATTTGGCTTGAGACCAGAAAAATGGAGTGTCAAAGAGTTCTTTTTTGGGTCTAGTTTTGTTCAAAACTGTTATGATTAACTTGGATGAATAACAGAGTTGGAAGATGTGGAGTTGAAGGCTTTCATGGCCAGCATCTATAGTTTTTTGTAAGGCTTTCGGGCTATGTGGCCATGTTCTAGAAGAGTTCCTTTCTGACGTTTCACCAGCATCTGTGGCTGACATCTTCACAGAATGTTGCCTAGAAAAGGATTGGAGTGAGGAGTGATTTGCAAGTGTATTGTTCTGTTGCTAATGGCAGTCCTCAGGGTGGGAGGATGTGCAAAAAAGGATTAATGTCTGCTACTTGGTGCTTATTGTCTGCTGGGAATCCTCTGACTCCAGGCTGTTTCTCATTTGCATTGGTTGAGTCTTAACCTTGCTGTTCTTCAGGATTGGTAGCCAAGCCTTGTTTACCCTCAGAGTTTCCTCTTTCTTGTTGAAATTGTCCAGGTGTTTATGGATTTCAATGGCTTCCCTGTGCATTCTGACATGGTAGTGGTTGGCATAGTCCAGAATTTCAGTGCTTGGTTACTCCACCGCAGACATCAGAAGGGCTGCCAGGCCCAGAAAAAAACAGAGGAGGGAAGACAAACAATCACCCAAAGGGAAGATATTTTTACCATACATCCAAGGAGTCACAGACAGAATAGGGAAAGTGGTGAGGAAACACAAAAAGTCTTGAAAGATGCAAAAAGGCTATTTTCATTGTTGAAGTCAACAAATTTATTTTCTTTTGGTAGATGAGTGCCTTTTAATTTAGCAGCAAATGACAAAACAGTTTCCCATCACTAGTGATAGCAATTCTTCATGTTTACGGAGGAATCTTTTTAGCCTTACTGGGAGAAGCCAGATATTGATGATGAGATTTTCTACCTGCTCTACTATTGGGCTACAACTCTTCCCAGAGTACATGCCAACTGTTATGTAAGCATCCCTTAAAATATAATTTGAGCAATGCCAGCCTAATAAAATGGTGAATTCACTCTCAGGTCTGCACTTTAAAGGATCTATCCAAGATGGTGAAGCATAACCCCAAACTTTAGATCACTTTTTTAAAAGTTCAGACTAAAATCTGGAATAGATTTATTGCCCCACTGACATGGAATCCTTGCACTGCCACTGCTGGTGTGCCTAATGTTTGTTGCACACAACTTTATCTAATTACTTAAATTCTTGAATGGTTATTTTCAAAAACTGAATATTTTTTCATCCATAGGAAGTATTTGAATTTTTTTGCTCTGAGTGATTCACTCCTGAACCCTGTGCATGTTAACTCAGAAGGAAATCCTACTGAGTTCAATGGTGCTTGCACCCTAGTAGGTAGGCATGTTTAGAAGTGAAACCTAATTCATTAAGACAGTTTTGCTGACCCTATCCATTGTATGTCTTCATCCCCTGTGAAGTGAAAAATTTCAGTTGACAGATTTCTTTAACAGCATTTTTTTTTAAAGAAAACAACAACAACAACTCTTTTTATAAGTGTATGGATATGATTTGAGACAAACAGTAGTTTCTCATCAAAAGCAAAACATATACAATATCATTTTGGAGCATTTTCAACAGCTCAAAGACACACACTTAAGCTCAATTATACTCTTACATGGAAAAAAAGATCACAGGAGACGCACGCTTTCTAGTTATGTAAAATCATGGATATTACAGAAACATGCTTATTCAGAAACACTTTTCTGACACTGAAGAAATCTGATTTTTTTAAAAAAACTTCAGCTAAAGAACCAGGGGAAAAGCTTCCAAATAATAGCTTTTTAAATGCAGAAATAGTGTAATCCACAACTCAGAAGTAAATCCCATTGAGTTTAATGAGATTTACTCCCAAGTAAATGTTTATGGGATTTCAGACAAACATCATTAACTATAATCAACTAACTACATAAAGGTATACTTTGAAATCTAAAGCAGAATGTTAACAATAACATATGAATTCATTTCCCCAACATATTCCCTTTTCTAAAGATCTTCCCTATTAACTTGAGTCTTTCTGTTGGAAAGTATATCCACCTGATCATCTGAGCCATCTTTGCCCAACTCAACACACTTTGAATGTGTAGGATGAGAGCTCCTCAGCTCCCAGCCAGCAAAGCCAATTATCCTGTTAGTTGGAGATGTTGGATGTTTAATACAACCCATTGGGGAACCTAGTAATCTCCACATAAAGTACTCTCAACCCACTCAACTGTTTCAGATTTACTTCTTGAACCTTGGGCTGTAAGCATGCCTTGTGTTAAGCAATACTGGATATCTACCAAACAAATGGCTTAGATTATCCCGTGCCAGTAAAATAAAGAATAAAACGATCTATACAGATGTACAGTTATACAAACATAAAGAAGACTTTCAGTGAAAGGGACAGTAAGGATAAATACATATAAACTGCACTGACATTTTAGTTTAAATTTACCCTTGGGATCAGAGACCATATTTCTTTGAAGGAAAACTTGTTTTAGAATGCTTTTATGAGCCTACAAAAACATGACAAGTCAGCTTCATTGCAAAGTACAGCTGAATGTGTTGCATCCACATAAACAAAATCCATAAAGTACATCTGTTGTTATTTGCCATCACATTGCCTTTGATTTATGGCAAGCATATGAATGAGAGACCTTGAATACCAACAGTTACTAACAGCTCTGCTAAGTCTTGCAAAATCAGAGCTGTAGCATCCTTTATTGAGTCAATCCATATATAATGTGGTCTTCCTCTTTTTCTGCAGCCTTCAAATTTACTGTGCAGTATCCTTTTTTCTGATTAGTCCTGTCCTCTTATTATATGTCCAAAGTGTGATGGCCTCAGTTTAGTCCTTTTGCCTTCTAGATTACATTAAACTGTGGAATTTCCTCCCATGAGAGGCTCAATTGGTCCCCTCTTTACTCTCTTTTCACCAGTAGGCAAAGATCTTTTTATTTCATCTTCCACTTTTACTTGGTTGTGCAGAAGGGGATTTTTTTTAATGGGGAATACTGGATTTTGTTCTTAATGTGTCATTTTAAGTTGATTACAATACTATTGTCTATTTAATTTTGTAAAGAAAGCTTTTACACTATAAATTGCCTTAGTGTACCCCATTCCCTTCTACTGGTCTATGATTATAATGAAGAGTTATTCTACTCAGTTCATTTGTGTCATTAGTTAATTGTCTTTAGTTGTACTTATACTTTAAGCTGCCTTGGGTCCTATATTGCAAGAAAAGTATGCTATCAAATAAACAAATAACTAGCTTTGAAATGTCTGAAAGAAGTCTGACTATTTCCACTGCATGCTGGGTCCACCTATTCAAACACACATATAAAGCCTACTGGTCAAGGACAGTTTGATTATCTCTACTTGACATACATGTGAGATTATGGTTATTATTGGGATAATAGTATAAAAACATGAAAATGTGAAGCACCCTGTATTGATCTCCCATCATATGGTCTTCCTGGCATCATTGGATTTGTTGCTCTCATCCATTTTTGTCAGCATAGTCAATGGAGAGGATGACAGCCCAACAGCATGTGGAGGTCCCTACATTCCTCCAACCCTATTTTATGGTGTTGTAAATGTCTAACATTTCTTTACTCATAATGTGCATGGGGAGTGACCAGTTTACTGTGGTTGCAGTAAAACTACTCCACAATGGGATTCCAGTGCTGAAACTCTGTCAGTATGGCGCTGAAAGAACTCCTGTATATTGCAGAGCAGCTGTAAGAGGATTAGCCATAAAACAGAAAGTAGACTCACTGTCCCTGCAGCAATAGATTCACCAGATGTCTCTGATGTGCATCAAAATAACTGGCTCCATTTCTTTCTCCCTTTTTTCTCTGATGTAAAAAATTTGTTATACATGGAAAACTACTGTTTCATCTTTTTCAGGTCCGAACCAGGTTTTCTGCTGAGGAAGTACTCTATGGCCTTTGCACTATGGTACTCAGAGAGCTTTGTATTTTCTTCTGAAGCTCTCTCTCTCTCTGTCTCTCTCTCTGTCTCTCTCTCAGGGTGAGTTGATGGTAGAAAAGAGTTGCCCTCCCTGAGAGTTCATATAGCTGTTCTTTTCTTGTGCTAAGAAGCTGAAATCAGCAAACCATGTCTGAGACTGGCATATTGTGCATCACATTTTCATAGTTTGGGTGAAGAAGTTATGTAAGTCTTAATTCTTCACTTGTAACCCTAGGCCACAAGCATTCTCTCTTCTCAGACTGAGGGTACATCTGCACTGGAGAAATAATGCAATTTGACACCACCTTTAGTGCTGTATCTCCATCCTATGGAATCCTGGGATTTCTAGCTTTACAAAGTCTTTAGCCTTCACTGCCAAAGAGTGTTGGTGCCTCACAAAACTTAATCCCAGGATTCTGTAAGATGAAACCATGGCAGTTAAAGTGGTGTCAAACTGAATTATGTCTACAGTGTAGAAACATCCTCAAGGCAGAGTTCATAGACTGACCTCCACAATTATGGCACTTCAATATGACTTTACTGCATCCTGTGGTACCCTGTGATGTATACTTCATCTGTGGTAAGAATTTCCTACCAGAGAGCTCTAGTGCTGTAGTTCAGGAGAATGCATTAGACCTGTCTAGCAGAGAATTCTAAGTACCTCACCAAGCTACAAACACCAGTAATCTATAGGATGAAGGCATGATAGCAATTGACTTCTCTGTCAAGCAAAGTATCCCCTTTTGTTTATATATAACTAATTTTAAAGTGAGAGGACTCAAAATGCTACAACAGACTCTACAAAGTCATGTGACCGCAAATACTAATACAGATAATAAAACAAGCCAGCAAAAAGGCCATAGTAAGGGAATGACATATGAAATTCTGAGGCAAGTGTTGATATACTACCGGTAGTTATTTGTCAGTGGAACAGACTGCCTTGAAACATGATGGACAGTCTTTGGTTAAAGGTGTCAGAACAGATACTGGACGGCTATCTATCAAATTGGCTGTAGCAGTGGATTTTCTACACTGGCAAAGTGTTGTTCTAGTGGACTAGTTTCCAGGTGATTCCAGCTCTGTAATCTTATGGTGATCAGGTCTGTCCCATGGCTTCATGGCATCACTCTTGTTGTTATGCCAGTGTAACTTATGCTCATTCCTTTCTAGTATGCTACATCTCGTTGGCTTCTTTTGCTGGTGTGGAGGAAGTTCAAAGTGTGCTAGGAAAGATGACACATTTCCCACTTTGCACAACCTGCAAATCTTAGGAGATTATTGCATGCAAAGATACAGTGACTTACTCTTGCCAGGATACAGTTACTTATGGGATGCAATCGGGAATTACCACATGACAAATGCTGCCGATGCTGCATTGGCAGCATTTTTCATGTGACAATTCCTGATTGCATCCCATAAGTGACTGTATTCTGGCATGGGTAAGACGCTTAATTTTTGCACGCGATAATTTCCTTAGTGTCTTCTTTTTCATTCTGTCTCCTAAAGGAGGTCTTACACCAGCAGCTTCTGTTTAGAATAATGTATGATCTGAGGTTTTGTCACACTTTTGGAAAAGGTAATCATGGAGAGAAGGCAGAGCTTCCAGTTATGCAGTGTTCCCAGTTATGCAAAGCACCAGAGCCACATCTGGTGAAATAAGGCTATCATGCTGCTGCAGGGCTTTCCTGTAAACAAAAGAAATTCCCAGAGGGTATGGCCAAAGTATGTGTCCTGACTACCTTCTACATTTACATTTGCTGACTAACTGGAGTGGAATTATGTCAGCACAATTTCTGACTGGCTCCAGCAAATATCACAAGCAATGGTGAGAATCAATGTGGAAGAGTGGTTATCATGTTGGAGTGGCGAGATACAGATTCAAGTCTCCATAGAACCTTTAAACTCACTGGCTGATTGGAGGCCAGCTACCCTCTCTCAGCCTGGCCTACTCCAGCAGGTTGTTGTGAGGATAAAGTGAGGCAGAGAGGGGCTATCTACACTGATAGATGTGGCATATATCTAACTAATAAACAAACAAAAAAGAAAATCTTACAGGATTAGGATATCTCACATTGATATAGGGAAATATGATTGCCTAAACACTCTGAAATATAGTTCTCTCCTTCTCAGTGAATCCCCTCCCCCGTGCAAGTACTCCCAGTTTGTGACTGGGCTCAAATAGTGAAAGGGAAGAATGAGTTAGGCAGTATATTAATACTTCCTTAGGTTATTGTCATAATGGAAGTATGCATAAGTACTGTAGAAGTAAATTGTCACTGCATGTATATGCTTAGTTCAGATTTCCATATTAAGCAATATGCATGCTGGAGATGCCTAACCATGTTCATTTCTTCCTTTCAAACAAGTAGATATAGATGAAGATAGCAAGCATTGGTCAGTCCAGTGCCAATTGCATTCAGCTTGCATTTCAACTGAATTACAATATATTGCCCACCATTTGATATTCATAAACACAAGAATTTTCAAATCCCACATGTCTAAATTTTGGTATTGCTGTAACAATTGTTGTTGTTGCTGTTGTGTGCCTTCACATTGTTTCCAACTTATGGCACCCTATCACAGGGCTTTCTGTGGCTGAGACTGAGAGTGTGTGATTCACCCAAGGTGACCCAGTGGATTTCCATGGCTGAGTGGTCAATTGAACCCTGATCTCCAGATTCATAATCCAGTGCTCAAACCACTGAACAGCGGTTCTCTATACTTATGAGTGAGTATGTATTTATAACTGGAGGAGAGCAAACTGAGTTTCTTAAACGTGCCATTTATTTATTTATTTATTTATGGCTAGGGCAAAATAAGTGTTTCGACTAACTCTTTACTTAACATTTCTTTAAACCATCTCTCTATAATTTCCCCCTTTTTAATTATACTTGCTCAAATTATCTAACCTACTTTCTTATCACTAGAGTTTGTGTTATTTTACACAAGCCTACTCTGAAATAAACTTTCTTTAAAAATCCAATATGCTGAGCTTAGATAGGAATTCATTATAAAGTATTCAGTATTTTGTATAACAGTGTCAAAATTCTAGTGTAGGTTTCAAGTCAAAATATAATTAAACATCTATCTATAGAATTAGGAAAATTATTGTGTATCTGGATTACTGCTGATAGTTCATGCTTGAAGTTAACTGCTGGCCTAAACAGAATAAGTAAAAAATAAATTATTTTCTTCCCCTATCTAATAAGAACCTTGATTGATCAATTTGAAAATTATAGTTTTGTAGACAGAGTGACATAGATATCAAATTTATCTGCTTCAGTATTGGTCACCTATTTTGGTAAGGTTACCACTGCCACAAATCCAAAAATAATGGCACTCTAGATAGACTTCAGAGTCCTAACAGACCTTTTTGCTTTGAGTCATTTGTTCTTTACTTAGCCAAGCATCACATTGCATCAGAGAAACAGGCATGAAGTAGCACTGGTCCAGAGCTTATCAAGTCCTGTCTGCTATATTAGTTCTGGTAGCTGGCCACCCATGTTCTTTTTCAAGTACTGCTAAACTCCCTCAAAAGTTTTGATGGTACATTTGGACAGACCCTCAGAATGCACAACCAACCTTTAGTGAAGATCCCATCTTAGCTTTTTCAGGGCCATACTACTTTAAGCAGCATGTTATCTGTGCCCTAGATTGTTAAATCTGTTTGCATTGCTTATTCATTGTAGAGTTAGAAACTCACAAAATGCAACATTCCACTCTTGTTCATATCTGCCTCCTCAGTTCAAAAGGGCAAGGAGATTTTTTTGTTCAGCTCAAACACTATACCGGGCTACCAGCAAAACTTTTTGTTTTGCCTTGGGGCTGTGGTCTATGGGGGGCTCTGGATTCTGGAGGCTAACAGTTACATTCTGGTGCTCTGAGGAAGGCTGTCCTGCTGAAGCAGCGACAAATGTGAAGTTGTTGTCCTGTCTCCGGATGCTGCGACACACTCGAGTTGACCTTGAAGAACATTTGTTGCTGGAAGTGACTGACTTCTTGCCACACTGGAGAAATGCACAAAAGCACCTGTAAAACTAACACAGAGATATAGATATTATATATTTAAACCTGAGATATGGCAGGCTTGTTATTTCTCAATTACACTGAGGAATGTGATCCTCTGTGACATCCAATTTAAGTCACACCATAATAGGAAATAGTGTCTCAACTGAGTTTGTTTGCTGACACAGCCAAGAGTAAACAGAAACCGGGGGGGGGGGGGGATCAGAGCTTGAAAATTTTGTTGCTTTACAATTTACAATATTTTTTGTTGCTCTACAGTTTCCAGAATCCTCTACTCAGCATTGCAGCTGGGGTAGTCTAGGAGTGGAAGGCCAGAAAGCAACTTGTCTAACCTCTGATAAAACAAATTAGCAGATATTGCAGCACTTTTAACTCAATATACTCAACTGAGCACCTTACATAAACACTGTTTAGAAGAATTCACAATCCCTTCCTTTCATTTCCTCAGATCTTGGTGTGTGTCCAAAAGCCGTTCTATGGTGACAACATTCATGTTGTTTGTTGTTGCTGTGTGCCTTCAGGTTGGCTCTAACTTATGGCAACATGAATATACGTATCATGGGGTTTTCTTGGCAAGACTTGTTCAGAGGAGGTCTGCTGTTGCCACCCTCTGAGACAATGTGACTTGCTCAAGGTCACCCAGTGGGTTTGCATGGCTGAGCCAGGATTTGAACCCTGGTCTCCAGAGTCCTAGTCCAATGCTTAAACGACTATACTATGCTGGCTCTCAAGAACATGCATATACAGTGCATCCACTGACGATAAGCCTGCGTTGTCCCCAATGGTGGCACGTACGTGTGACTGTGCTGCCATTAGGAACAGTCCCTGTTGTCTCAAGTGGTACCTCATTATCATCTTCCTCACTGCTTTTTGGGTTCCTCAGATGAGCAGGGTGACCAGGCCTCCTCCTTTTTGAAGACACACCCTACATTCCAGCCTTCTGGCCTGGAGGGATTTCCAAGTGTCCTCCATTTGGAGCAGAACTAAGAAGCATTGAGTTTACATTTTTGTGAGGTGTTTGAACTTTTATTTGGTCATGTCCTCCATTCTGTGGTGCTTCATACTCTGTGGTGGTGTTAGAGGATGCTCCTGGTGACTCTGCACACAGCAGCAGTCTTGGAGGGGCACTGAAGAGCCCAGCAGCTAGCTTCAAGGGCTCCCTACTCTTCAAAGCCTCCCTTCCACTTCCAACACTGACCAGGGCAGCAGGGCTGTTGTTTAGCTGGAGCGCACCAAAGATGCCTTCCGACCACTCTCTGCCTTGCCTTTTTGTTGCACTTTCCTCTCCAAGGAGAGATGGGGAGAAGGGGGGCCTCTGGGCTAATGCCTGCCAGGACCTCCAACTCTAACTACAGGGATACTGGGAGGAGGAGCAGATCTCTCTCTGCTTGGGAGTCCATTCTTTAAAAAGGCCACATTGGGATCACTTAATAGTTTGGCTATGGTGTCTGAATTGTTTTAACACCACCTGAAGTCCCATTGTCCCAAATGGTGATGCAGCCATGTGCATGTGCATGTGCCAATATTCAGGCCAATGTGGGCTTGAGCATCTGAGGATTTTGGTATCTGTGAAGGGGGGAGTCTGGAACAGATCCCCCATTGATACCGAGGCCCCGCTGTTGAGCGTCCCAGTATATTATATATAGAGAACCAGCCTGTGAGGTTTATTCCTTCCCTGCTCAAAAAGCTTTGGAATTTCACTCGTCGGCAAAAGTTCACATTGGCTTTTTAGGAGTGATATAGAACTGAATAAGTCTACTTCAGAAAAAGGAGACTCCACTGCCAGTTTTTGTATTTATGCCACAAATAGGACAAGGACCATGCTTTGGAGTGTAATAAAATATCATGAAACCACCATTTTGGAAGACTCCAAATAGCCAGAAAGTGAAGATCTGACAGACCAGGATTCTGTAGGCTGGCTCCATGGCAGTTAAAAAGATATCAGATTCCATTATTTCTTCAGTGTAGATGAACCCTAAATCAACAACTCAACCAGATGTCACAACACATTTTTGACAGCACAAGGCATTTCATGTCTAAGCTTGCTTAAGAAGAGAAGCCATGAATCAAAGGATACTCTGTATCTGGAGTTCATTGATAAATTATAAATGTCTGTGGCAACAAGGGCAGCTAAAACACCTTTCTTGGGCAGCATCACACTCTGACCAGCTCCTGGTCTTGTATGCTAGCTTGAATTTGTTGCCTGGGCAACTCTCCTGATACTTTAGCAATCCATATGGCAATATAGTGAAGTGGTTTGCCTCACAGATGAGGCAATTCCCCACACATCTCCATCAATCCTTATTTGAGGGTGAAGAGGATGAAAAATCCAAGTTCCACATGGTAAAGGTAGAACATGGATATGTTAACCTTTTTCTGATAGTCCCCAAATCCCACAGCCAACACGAGGAGGGGCTGCCTATGTGAGCAATGTTTATTCTGGCTGCAGCATTCTGGGAGCTGTAGCGCATGTTTTCTTTTCTTTTCTAAGCTCTGGCTGAACAGAAACAGCTTCCAGCATGATGACAGTCACTTCATGGATTAGTTTAAAGAACACATATATCTTGCATACTGGCCTCTTGCATTATGAAATATTAAAGTGTCAAAGCCTAAGTTAAGACAAGAAACAGTGCATACACAGGATAGGCACATGGGAACAAAAAAGAAGTCAAGATTAGAAATTACAGTGCTTTTGTATAGCAACAATGTATATGATCACTCAGAAAAATGATACACTAGAGGAAAGGCAATACACATAAAAAGCTAGAGTTTTCTCCCATCCCCAAAGGATCTAGTCTAATTAATAGAAATAAAGGTAATAAAATAATTTATGAAATACATGGATTGAATCAGGTTGCCCAGCACAGTACATGACTCATTTATATATGTATTTCAATAGTGAACTTTTGGTTGACAAGGAGAATAACATATTAAGGATAAAATGCGGTGCTTTGATCCAAACAGAAGATGCTGTATATTAATCATGGATGAAAAGGCTGTAGTGGGAGCACAACAAGATCAGAATGATGAAAAGAACCCAGCCACATTGCACATCATTCTTGTCCTTGCTTGATAAGTTTCTCTGTGCCCTGATCTACATTTACAAAATAATGCTACTTCAGAGTGCACTATTCTAAATCAGTTTGACTTCATCTTGTCCTACGCTGAAGCATTAAAATCTGCATTGGCTGTGTATTAATGGACATACTATTCCCGCCCCTTCCCAAAATCACTTTGGGGCAAAAGGGAATGTCCCACCAGTTTGACATGATTACTTCATTGGGTTGCTTTCAGTGACATTTACACAGTGGCTCCACTTTATTTTTAATCCCAGAATGTGTCACACTTATCAACTAGTAGCCTTTCTTGTTTTTCTACCAATCTAACCACCTACCTTGCACTCTCATTGGATGGCTACACCATCTTATCCCATTCCCCACTTTGCACTCCAGTGAGTAAGTGAAGGAACTTTAAATGTCTCCTGACACTGTCAGTTCTGAGGAGAACGAGGAGGAAAACAAAATGTTTCTTACCTTGCTTCATTTTCTACTCTGAATCCGTAATTAAGTTAATTATGTTGCTCTTGACATTAGCACTTTATCTTCCATGAACCAACCATGCAAAGCATGATTTAATTGAGTTAAGATCGATAGCTTCCTTCTTTGGTGCCCCAGTAATGAGTAAGCAAGTGAATTTGACAGAGGGAGGCCAGAGGGAGCAGGATGGGAGAGGGACAAGGAGACAGCTGGCGTCAGAGGGTGAGATGGTGTTGGTAATGGTGTTGGCACCATGGTCAAAGAGCTTCCACACTTACTCTTACCACAATTGACACTCTGTCAGAGTAGGCATCTTTCCAGCCAGTGTCATGGGAAAGCAAGGGGAGAAGAAGGTTGCTCAATGGCAATTTGGCTGAATAGCTTCCACCTTGCAGATTTGTACAAAGAACACAACACTACTGACTGTGGTAAAGGGCAGGGTAACCCTGCAGTTGCACTGGTCACGTTATATTCTCTGTTTAGTGGGAAAACACAAGGGCTCCAATGCAGCAATTCCTTAAGCCTCCCTCCATCCCTCCCTGTTCCACCATTGATGAAGGAGACATTCTTCATGAGTAGGAATCGCAGTCAAGGTGAGCACAAATCATAGAACACAACTCATCAAAACTACTGTAAACTAAACATTAAAAACAAAATGATAACATCATGCTTGCTGGATGCCACCTTCCATTGTGTCCAGTCCCAACCTACTCTCCATCCCCAATGCTCCACCAATCCAGCAGGACACACCTTTCAAAAAAAAAAAAAAACAAGGAAAAAACAGTATTTTCAAAGAGCTGCAGAGTAAAAAGTGAGTTTTTCTAAATTGCATTAAAGCCTAAAAGAATTGCCTTCACTGTAGAAACAGCCATACATAGTGTATTCCTGCAACAGCAGAAATGAGGTGAAGACGATTTTTGAATTTTAAAATTTTTTTTGGTAGTGTGGATCTGACCTATGTTATTTCTTGATTCATGCTAAGACACCTTTTCAGTTCAGAGATCTCATCCAAAGAAAGTATGAGAGCAGCATCCTGCATTACATTAGTAAGCTTGTGAAGTGTTAGATGAATATTGTCTCACTTTATAACTCAGGCCACACAATGCATTCCCTTTATTATGAGTTGGGGGAAGGGCAAAGTGGTGGTGGGAAGCAGCAGGATTCATAAATGGGCATGCAAATGTGGAAGCTCATCACTAACACTTCAAATGGCTTTCTCATGATGATTTAATCAGAAGCAGAATGCCTTTCTAAGTGTTAGAAAGGTGTTTAGAAAGGTGGTCAGCTTACAGTACCTTTCTATTCAAGCCTACTCAAATTCTCACCGATTTCTATTAGGCTTATAGCCATATCTCTGTATAGGAAGCCTTTTTGTTCATGTTGCCTACCTGCAACAGCAGATAAGGGATAAAGGATATGAATATGACCAGAGTTAGTTGTGGGTGGAAGCTGGGCTGCTGGTTGTCATCAGAATCTGCATTTCCTTCATCACCACCTTATTCTCTCTGTCATGCAGAGAGATGTACCCATGTGTGATCACACTGGGAGAGAAGGGTTAGCAACTGTTTGTTGGGCTGGCAGGACATGAATTGTGATTGGTAGGATGGCATTCAATAATGCAGCCTGACATCACTTTAACTGCCATGGCTCAGTACTATGGAATTTTGGGATACGTTTAGTGAGATGTTTAGTCATTTTGTGAGATGTTTAGCCTTCTGTGTCAGAGAGCTCCAGTACAACAACTACAAACGCCAGGATTTCATCACTTTAAGACATGGCAATGAAAGTGTTGTCAAACTGCATTAATTTTGCTGTACAATGCAGCCTACATAAGAAGTGAGCAAAGTGGGGGCCCTCCAGATGCTTTAGCACTGCAAATCCCATCACCTTAAACAGCATAGCCAATGGTGGGGAATGTTGGCATATTCTGGAGGGCTGTACTTTATCCAAATACTGATCTGCACAACACATCAGCTCTGTGTGGCATTGTGATCCAGGCTGGCAGCAAAACTACCTGCTGTGAAGCCATTTGAAGAAGGTGGAAAGAACAAGGAAATATTTTAAATGAATGCAACCAGTAGGTTCTTGTGCTGCTTAAATGAAGAGAATGTCCTTGCATGAAACCACAAAGGTTTTGGAAAATGAATGTGGAGACACTGGACATTGTGATCCATGCTTTATAATCTTGCATCTCTTTCTGCATCTCTTGCTTCTTGTGGAGAAAAAAAAATCCTTTATCAAACAGTAGTCTTGCTTTGTCTTATTTTGTAGAGTCCTCAGAATGAGAGTTGCTAAAGGTATATGTTTTGCCTAATTTCATAATTAGTACAAACACTGGTACTTAATCCCATGGGACCTGTGAATGCAGTCGAAATATCTCAGAAGATGCTCAATACGCCACTGGGTGAATTTCACCCTGCAGTTATATTCAAGGACAACATATTTTAAACTTGTTTACTCTGTAGAAGCCTGGGTTAAAAGAAATGGTGTGACAACAAAATTAGTCACACACTAATTATTTTAAGCTACTCGATTGCTGTTGACTTTCGGTCCCTGGAAATGCTGCAAGGTCAGACAGAAGTGTGACAGTGTGCTGGAGACAACAGCTACAATCTGGAGAACTGAATTTCCAGCTCAAGAAAGGTCTGTGCAGAACTTGAAACCAAGCTGTTCTAAGGAATTCTGGGAGTTCTAGTCCAAAGCTCCAATGAAATTACCAGTCTCCACTAGAGTAGACTCACTGAATCAATAAAAGTCAATGTTTGATTTACAAGTTCCCATGGATTTAGGGGGTCTACTCTAGTTTAGCTGGGTTGCCTTTAATCCATGATGAAAATAAAAATGTTTTTTCAAGTCACTTTTCCAAGCTTTGGGTTCTGTGATTACAGAAAAGTACATACTAGTGTAGAAATAGAATTCAGAGACAAAGCCATGTTAGTCTGGAATATCAGTATGCAGAAGGATCTTTTCCTCGCATGAAACCGCAGATGTTTGGGGAAATTAATTTAGAGATATTGGTTGTTGTGATCCATGCCTTTTAATTTTGCTTCTCCTTCTGCATCTGTTGCTTCTTGTTGAGAAAAACCTCCTTTATCAAACTGTAGCCACAAGAGACCTTTTCATAGTGTAGAAATAGCAATGGATCTTTGTAGACAAGGGTCAAAGAATGGGAAACACTGCTCTTTAATAGTGAAAGTTGTGTTGAGGAACAATCTGTGCATGACAAATACATACATAATGATACATTGGAATGCTGGATTGGTCCCTCATCCTGGTTATTAGCAATGAGACATCAAAGTCAAACAACTACAGTACCCACCACACGAAGTAAAAATGAACAAACAAGTCAAGACTTCTACCCAGGACTGATCTATTACAGAACAGATTGAAGAGAGAAAATGACAGAACCCCACTAGCGGTCACATACAGCTCCCAACTGGGACTACTCAGGCACATCATCAATGAACTACAACCCATTCTGGACAATAATGCCACTCTTTCAAGGGATCTTCGTGGCAGACCTTTACTCACCTACAGGCAGCCTCCAAACCACAAAGAGCTACTCATCTACAGGAAGATACACGAAACAGATGGGGACACAGGTACTAAGCCTTGCCACAAACCAAGATGCCAACTCTGCCTGTACATTCATCCAGGAAATGTAATCACAAGACCTAATGGCATCACCCACAATATTAGAGGCGCCTTCACATGCTCATTCTCCAATATGATTTATGCCCTACTATATCAACACTCTACATCAGGCAAACAGGCCAGTCCCTGCGCCAGAGGATAAATGGACATAAATGAGACATTAGGAATGGGAATACACAAAAAGTGGTAGCAGAACATTTAAATCTCCCTGGGCATTCCATCCCAGACCTCAAAACAGCAGACCTTGAATAAAAGAACTACAAAGGTAGATTGAAAAGAGAAACAGCAGAATTGGAGTTCATCCATAGACTACAGTCTCTTAGCCAAGAATTAAACAAGGATAATGGCTTCCTGGCTCACTACACACGTTTCAACACTTTCTGACCCCCATCCTCAGTAGGGCATCCTACACTTATCTATTCTCCCCACCTATAGGCTAGTTTCCAAAGCCAAACAGGTCTTGCCACTTCATTTCCATACACAATGCCCAGTTCCCAATGTCTTTGTTCACTAACAACCATCATTAAAACTGGATTTGCAACTTAATTTTCATACACGAAGGCTTTTGAATTTTGAACTGACATTCTCACATACCAATGGCATATATATGTTTCTCCTGGTTTCCACTCCACTAAAGGCATATGAGGAAGTAGACTATAGTCTAGGAAAGCTCATCCTGCCAACTTTTTTTCTTTCAGTTAAGTCTCAAAGGTGCGAGAAGACCTCTCTATATACTGATTCTACAGACTAACACAGCTATAAGTTTGAATGAATCTACATGGTTATAGGTTTGCTTTTCTGTTTTATTTAAAGTATTTTTATCTTTCTGTTCAACCATATAATCTAAAAGACATGAAACAAAGTTTTTGAAAAGATAAGGAGAAAACGGAGTGCTCCAAATTAAGCATCACCAGTCATTGGCTCTTAAAGTTGCATCATTCTGATAAAGATCAGCTTCCATGGAAAAATGAAAGGTGGACGCCTATGGAAGTGACTTTGCAGTAGGGCCAAAGGAATAGGACCTACTCCCCATCTCTTCCTCTATGGTGACCTGAAGGAATTGTCATACTCCTAAAGCCAGTTCAGTTTCTTTTTAAGAATATACAACACAATTACTGGTGATGTATTCAAATCTTTTATTCCAAGTTTCTAGTCAAGTCTCAAGTCTCTACTCTCTCAAGTTGACTTTTAAGTCTTTGCAAAATGCTTTCAAATCAAGTCTCAAGTCTGGAAGCCAACTTGAACAGAAAAAAATGGAAGTGGTGGGGAAGGTGTTGGTGTGTGTGTGTGTGAAATTTCAGTAAATGGAAAACCAAGAAGTCATGCAGCCATTAGATTAAAAAAAATTATCAGTGAGAAAAAGCAAACACATTAGACAACAGGCTAGAGGCAGAGGGATACTTTTAAAAGCCTCCTCTGACAAGTAGCAGGGACAGGCTGCTGATTAGACCTCATTTCTGAATGAAGTTAAAACAGCAAGACAGTCACTAATAGTGTACAAGTCACAAGTTAAGTTGAGTTAGTGCATCATTTATTACCTAGTCGAGTCTAAGGGGAAATACAGACCAGCACTCTGTGCCAGCCTGCATGTGTACTAGGGCTGAGCATTCACATACTCCAAGCCCTTGTTCCACTACCCGGCCACCATTATGGCACATGCCCATCCACATGGCACATGCCATGGTGATGTCCATGCGGCACAGTGCCCAAACAGTGCTCTGCACAAGGAGCAGCTTCTTTTTGCTCCTTACATTCCTTCTCGTTCCCTCTGCTCTGGTGCCAATCCATGCAGCTGCTGCAGCATAGATCGGGGGCAGAAAGTGGTGGTGTCCAGGTGACCTTCTTATTGCCCCTAAGTCAATTCTAAATCAGGTCACTGAAGTGACCTGAGTCTAACTTGAGTCCAAGTCAATTGACTCTGTACAACTGGCAATCACCTAACATATTAAATTCAAAAATTGGATAAATTAAATAAAATCCTGCTAATGAAATATACCAAGGTAACACTAGTGTGTGTGTGTTTTTATGGCCTAGAGAGGAAGAGATTTACTACCTTCCTCATGCAGTGACCCTCAAAATACCTCAAGATTCACCTTGCTTCTCCAGGTAACCCTTCAACAATGTCATGTAGTGGTTCAGGGTGGCAATAACAATCCAGATTTGTCTCTGTAGCCAATTACACAAAGGCAAAATCATCCTGCAGGACCCCTGGAGAACTGCCAGAAGGTTCCACTGATAGCTAAACTGTTGTGTTTCTTCCTGTTAGGAAATACCTGATGCTACTCAGCAACCTAGACTTGCAATGGCTCCTGAACAGCTGTGTTGAACACACACCTCTTGCAGGACCAAGCTGAGTCCTGCAGAGAGAGCTGAAGAGACAGAACACAATTCCACCTGTGTGGAGGTTTACACTTTGTCTGCACATGCTGCATCTTAGCCTGTGTGTGAATATTTAGAAAGGCAAGGAAGATTTCCTTGGGTTTTCTGTCATATTTTATTCACTTGCATAAACTGAAAATAATGTTGTAACTAATAGCAATGCACTTTCATCAAATAAACATTTAGGGAACCAAATTCCTAAGGCTGTGTGAACACTGCCTTTGGAATGTGTGAATTTTACAGGGCTGATCTGGGAATATTTTCAAGTGCAAAAAAATTAAAACAAAACCCCTTCAGCATTTTTGCCAGACTAAACAAAATTAATTTCTAATCATTAAAATGAAATATAAATTGTGCATTGCTCTCTCAATAAGATGGTCCCTATTTTATGTTGACAGCAGCCACAAGGCACCAGTACTGCAGGACCACAAAATCATGTGGACTACCCAGTGGTGACTGTTGGCTTCCATGTCAGTCAGGCAATGAATAATTCTAGGTTTAAGTCTGCAATTCAAAGGAACCACCCAAGGTTCTGAACTTATTTTGAACATTATCTTCATCATCTTGGGTAGTATCTTTAAAGTTCTGACTAACAGTGCCTTGTTTTAATTATGATCAGCTTTTCCAAGAGTCTTCAGAAGCACTAATCATACAGAGTATAAGGCATATGTGTCCAACATACTTTGTTTTAAAGGTAAGTAACAAGAAAATTGAAATAGTCAAAGAGTTCCCATACCATGGCTCAAACATTGATCAGAAGGGATACTGCAGTCAAGAAATTAGAAGGCCAGGAATGAGAAGGGCATTTACGAATGAACTGGGTAAGATTCTAAGGTACAAAGATGTAACTCTGAACACTAAAGTGAGGATAGTCCAAGCCATTGTATTTCCATCATCATATAAGGAAGTGAGAGCTGAATATTTAAAAAAAGGTCAATAGGGGGGGGAAATCACCTAATTTGAGATGTGCTGTTGGAGAAAAGTACTGAGTATACCATAGATGGCCAAGAAGACAAATCAAATTTGCAGATGACACCAAATTAGAAGGAGTAGCTAATACCCCAAAAGACAGGATCAAAATTCAAAATGACCTGAATAGACTAGAAAGCTGGGCCAAAGCTAACATAATGGAATTCAACACAGAGAAATGTAAGGTACTGCACTTAGGATGGAAAAATGAAATGCACAGTTATAAGATGGGGGACACCTGGCTGAACGAGACTATATGTGAAAGGGATCTAGGAGTCCAAGTAGACCATAAGTTGAACATGAGTCAACAGTGCAATGCAGCAGCTAAAAAGGCCAATGCAATTTTAGGCTGCATCAATAGAAGTATAGTGTCTAGATCAAAGGAAGTAGTAGTGCCACTCTATTCTGCTTTGGTCAGACCCCACCTGGAATACTGTGTCCAGTTCTGGGCACCACAATTCAAAAAGGATGTGGAGAAACTGGAGCGGGTCCAAAGGAGGGCAACTAAGATGGTGAAGGGTCTGGGAGCCATGCCTTATGAGGAACGACTTAGGGAGCTGGGGATGTTTAGCCTGGAGAAGAGAAGGTTAAGAAATTATATGATAGCCCTGTTTAAATATTTGAAGGGATGACATATTGAGGAGGGAGCAAGCTTGTTTTCTGCTGCTGCAGAGACTAGGACCCGGAACAATGGATGCAAGCTTTAGGAAAAGAGATTCCACCTCAGCATTAGGAAGAACTTCCTGACAGTAAGGGCTGTTCGACAGTGGAACACACTCCCTCGGAGGGTGGTGGAGTCTCCTTCTTTGGAGGTTTTTAAGCAGAGGCTGGATGGCCATCTGTCGGGTATGCTTTGATTGGGAGTTCCTGCATGGCAGGGGGTTGGACGAGATGGCCCTTGTGGTCTCTTCCAACTCTATGATTCTATGATTCTATGAAATGGGTCCTAGAACAGATCAGGCCTGAATCTTTCTGGAAGCCAAGATGATTTAAGCTGAGACTGTTGTACTTTACCACACCTTGAGGAAAAAGACAGCAGTTCTTACTGGTTTTACAACATGATCCTTTCAACCATCCCAAAATATAGTCTGGATATCAAGTTGCATGTTAATGCAGCCTTAGGAATTCAGAACCGTATATGTGTATATATGATGAAAGAGCATTGCTCTCATTCTTGCTTATGCCCAATTCAGGTATTGCGTCGATAATTACTGTTTTAAGATTTTTCCAGAGACTGACTTCTTAAGATCTGTAGGGAGAGGCAGAAGATATAAATAAAATTTATTATTATTATTATTATTAAGATATTTCATACTGGCCTGAATTTTTTGGGTTTTTCTTTTTTTCTTTTCCTTGTGTGTGGGTGTGTGTATACATCACATTTGTTGTAGCAGCCAGTTGAAGAAGCTTTTCAATCCAGAAAAAATTTAGAGCAGAACATTACAACTCACAGGTATATAATTTTATAAGGCCATAACTAATTTTATAAACCCATAAATTACACAAATAGCTTTGCAATTTCACCATGTAGACAGTTTTTCCTCTAGCTAAATGAGTGTCTGTTTTACAGCTTGAGCTGAGGAACATGGGTGCTTTGTATTCTTCCCTAGTGCCATTTTTTGCCAAAATATATGTATTGATCTTGAGTGCTTCAGTTTAGCTGAAAAGCTGGTGCTTTCAAAGCCTTGGGTCCTGTGAGAAACTTCTGTCCATTGCTTGTCTTTCTGGATATTATGATTTTCTTGTAGGTTTTCTATTCTGTCATTTCCACAGTGACATTGCAACCTGAGGTGAACATTTTATTAATCTGTCTTTCTGTGGCTGCTTTTAATGCCACAATTGATCAGTGCTCTGATTTGAGAGACAGGGCAGGAAATGTCCAGGACACATGCCTGGATTCCTTTTTTGAAAAAGAGGTAAAATCCTGTCAATCAGCCCTCTGAAGAAGTAGCACCAGCAGGAACAGAATGACCGAAACCCTTGTTTCCATACCTTCTATATAATGAGTTCTGTATAGACTAAAAAGTGGACTGTGGTTGGTCACAATGGAGAAAAAAAATAGGACATACATTACAAAGTAATGGGGGAAAAGAATTATACATGACAGACACATAGTAATAGTACAATCATATGCAAGTCTGTTCAGATGTAGGTTCTATTATATTCAGTGGGACTGATCACCGTGTAAATGAGTATATAGGATCGCAGCCCAGCAATGTATTAATATCTATGCAAAATGCCATTTAGTTCAGTGAGCCAGGGGATAGATGTGCTCCCTAATGTAAAGACATATCTCAGTTAAAACCTCTGACACTGAAGATTCTTTTTCCAAAGACTTTTTAACGCCTGTCCAGCAACCTTTTTCCTCAGCCTCTGAATAGCTGGAAGGGATCTAGCAACATCAGCTTCTACTTGACAGGTCAAATCTGCATTTATGCTGATTCTTTTGATTCTTATCTGACTCTCCCCCACCCTACCCCACCAATCATCCAGTCTCACAATTCAAGCTCAGGCACTATTCTCTATGCAGCATAAAGATCCTGGAGCCCCTTCACACCACAGAATTATAGCACTATTATTCCACTTTATCTGCCATGTTTCCATCCTATGGAATGCTGGGGTTTATAGTGAGGCACTGTAGCACTCTGGCTGAGAATTCTAAATATGCTTTCGTAAACTGCTAATCCCAGGATTGCATAGGATGGAGCCATGGCAGTTAAAATGGAATAACAGCATTATAATTCTGCAGTGTGAATAGGGCTCTGGTTGCTGACTAAAAGCAAATGGATTTTTGGATGCCAAAGAAGAATTTCCCTTGCCATTGTAGACCAGAGCACCAATTGTGCAGTGATGGGTCACAGTTCTCAAGACAACACAGAAGTCTGAAGTAAGCATCATTTTCAAAATTGTGTGGTTGGGTTGTGTGTGTCTATGTGTATGTGCACACGAGAGAGGGAGAGATAGAAAGACTCTAGGGCAAATAAGTGGAAAGAAAACCAGGCTGAATTTAACTGACTACATACATAAACATGGTGCACTGTGCATGTGTTCACACTATATGTATACATAATGAGACATTTGTGAGAATCTCTCTTCCTGTTCATTTCTGATTTAAACCCAGGTACAAGAATATTCTTAAATTTATAGGACTGAATAAAGATACTGTATAGCTGTGCTTGGATAGAATGGATGAATGTCTTCTTTGTATGAACTAATGAAAGAATGTGGACTTTATGTAAACATTAAAGTTTAATCCTGCATAGCTTGCTCTGAGTGCAACCTTTAAAGCTGCTATGGGGAATTTTGAAATAGATAGTGTGTGTGTGTGTGTGTGTGTGTGTGTGCATGTAGTAAGTATCAGAGTGTACAGAAAACTTAAATGAGAGAAGAAAAGCATAGAGAGAAGTGAATAAAAAGCACCAACTAAAGGATCTAACATCATCAAGACAGCCTTTAATTAGCTGTACTTTGAGACCAGAGTGTTCATTTTATTTATTTTATTATTTAAGCAAGCTTTTAATGGTTAAGCAGGGAAGTTCTTACTATAGACATATGTTTTATTTGTTTTTAACTTTTGTATGATTTTAATCATAATGTTTCAGTGTGGTGATTTTAATTTTTTTAAAAAAAAATGTTAATGTTTTTAAATTGTTGTCCTGGAAGCCACCTTGGGTCCTGTCCTGGGAGAAAAGTGACATATAAATATAGTAAATAATAAACAAACAAACAAACAAACAAGAGTGGCAGTCCAAGTTACAAAAAATCAATTTACACAAAATCTCCAAATAATGTTTTTCTGTTGTTGTTAATCTAGATGATTGAATATTTGAACAGCAATAGCAACTCAAGGACTGCACAACACATACATGTATGATCCATTATATATGAATAACTGCACCAGCAACCTGTATATGATGTGCTATATACTATGTTAAATGGTACATACAAAAACCACAAACCTTTGTACAGATCAACAGCCTGTGTGCAAATTTATAAATACTATATATATGTATTGAATATAACATGAACACTTATTAAAGTGATTAAGAAAAGCAAACATGGGCTCTGTTAGTTGCAAACTTCAGCAAGCTAGGCTTTGGTGTTACAAGGTCCTGCTACCCTATCAGAATGGAAACTTCTTCAAGAATATTTACTGGAGGATGGGAGTTGAGACAACAGAAGCAGTGTTCATCATGGGGAAATGTGCCCATGTCAGACTGGAAGGGAAACCATCATTTGCACATGGAGGCATTGGGTATCTCCAAGTACCTACACTCATGGCCACCAATAGCTGTATAAGCATAGTGCCTTTATAGAATCCCATCCAGTAATTCTGGTTTGTTTATTGGTTTGTTTGAAATATGGAAAATTCTATGATGTGTCTTTTAGCAAGTCTTAAGTAGCTTTGTGGACAAAGAATACTATTCATCTGAGTTAGGCTGCATCTGCACTGCAGAAATAATTCAGTGTGACACCATGCCATGGGTCATTGCTATGAAATTATGGGATTTGTAGTTTTGTGAGATACTTAGCCTTCTTTGTTAGAGACCTCTGGTGTCACAAGAAACTTTGAATCCCAAAATTTCATAACATTGAACCAGGGCAGTTGGTTTCAAACTAAATTATTTGTGCAATACAGATGCAGCCTTAGATAGACAAACAATTCTGCTTAGAAATCAAAGAGAGAGAAAAACAGATAGGGAAGAAATCTTAAATGATATTGCAGGGAATAATCTCCTATATTAAAATATCTCATTTATTGTAGCTATTATTTTTCTCTACTTTAAATTGACTGTTTACCGGGGTTCTGTTTCTGCAGCTTCAAATCATTTCTTATCACTACCTTCTCAAGAATTCTCTGTGCTTTGAATATTGCTGTTAGCTTGGAAGGTGATCATTTTTTAAAAGCTAAGTAGCACAAAAATCTTTTGTATATAGAAAACAGATCTGATGAAGCATTCTGAAAAATGAGCAGCAAATACATTAGAAAGGCCAGCATTAACCTTTATAGATAGTCATTAATTCTTGTCTATGCTTTCCTTTGGCAGTGCTCCCTTCTACTCAAATGAATGCAGTCCAGTGTGCAAATGTCCAATGTGCAAATCAAGCATTTATTATAACTAATTGTGTCATTCCTGTATCTCTACCCTATTAATGAATTTCCTGATAAGATGGTATTTGATGACTGCAGAGATGGCCTCAAGCTCTGTTAATAGGAATTAGGCCTTTTTGAAATGTGCACCTTTAAGTAGCTGCATGTCCTCACCTATAGGGAATGGAGAAGCATAAGGTGACTTTGTGTTTGACTCCCTTGTGAATTGCTTACATAGCTGCATTTATTTTCATAGCATTAGATATTTTTCTTTAAATGAATTTGCTCCCAGGGTGGTTTGTAGAAGTATAGTGTAATAACAACATCATATCAAACTAAAGAGAAACCCAGAAATTGAAAGCAGATTAGAAATCCAGGTATCTGGATATTCTGGATATTCTTCAACTATAACAAGATAGATACCTGGTAAAACTCTATGGGTAGCTGTTCCATTACTATTTGATTTATGAGGCTAGATTATTCCCATGGCTATAAGAACTCCCAGTCTGCTTCAAAGAATTGGTTTCTTGGCTCAGCTACATGTCATCCAACACAGATATTGATGCAAAATGAGTTATCTGAGGGTCAAAATAGATTTTATGGGGAAAGTGTACTCCCAGAAATTAACCGAGTTTCCATAACTGGATTTCCTGAGAGATACATGTCTCAGCAATTACACTTGCAAATGAACCTCCCAACATCTGCTTATAAAACAATGCACACTGAATATGAGATACATAAGTAAGGAAAAGAGATGTTTTTCACCATTTGGGTAAGCACCTTAACCAAAACTGTGGTAAACTCCTCATTTCATCTGATCATCAGTGTGCAAACTGTATTTGTAGCAACCTTTCTAAAATGGGGTTGTAAATTACCAGGATGACCAGACAGACATCCTCCTTTTTCAGAACATGTCACATATTGATCCTCCATTTTGAGCATGGCAAAGAAGCCCTTTGAGTAACACCACATTTGCTGTTCCCCTTTGAGAAATGTGTCTACTTGGTAGCTTGTCCTTCCTGCAAACAGGGAGATAGGATGGACCTTTTAAAGTTCTTTTTTTTTCCTAGGAGCAGCATCAGACAAGACTTGCCCCAGAGTTCAAGGTGCATTTGTTTCTTGGAGGGGAAAAGGAAGGCAAATGTGTTTGGCAATGGCCTGCTTGAGGACATAGTGCAAATGTTGAAAGAGTTCTCCCCTGCCTAATTTCAGCACAATGGACAAATGAAAGAAATAATTTAAATGTAGATTCAGTCACAAGTTTGTTGCAAGTGAAGTACTATTTTAAGCATTTGTCTTGCTCAGAATTCTGTAAGTATATTGCAAGTCAACAAGGCATTTTAACAAAGATAAGTTAATCAGAAAAATATAGTTAAGTACAATATATGTAATGTAAATAAACCATATGAAATGAATTTATATTTATATTAGTGTTTTTAGCTTTTATTTTGTAATGTCCTACATTTTGTGGTGCTTTGGCCTCCCTTGTGGTTATGATATCCTGTCACCTTGAAAATTACTCATAGGTAGCCCTGGTCCAGCACAGGTATGATCAGCAGGCCAAACACTTTATTCTAAAATGGAAAAGGTGGAAAGGAAGTATGGCACAAAGCCACCTGAAAATGTCCTTGGTTGAACTTCATTTCCTTTAAGGAGGAGAAAGAAAAGGAGGAGGCTGTAGTCCATGTGCTCGGGTGAGATCTAATTTAATTTACACTTGAGACATTGCATTCTGGGAGCCAGTGCTGGGAGGCTACCTAAGGCTACTCAAGGCTAGCAGAAGCTTCATTTCCTTTAAGGAGGAGAAAGAAAAGGAGGAGGCTGTACTCCATGTGCTTGGGTGAGATCTAATTTAATTTACACTTGAGCCATTGCATTCTGGGAGCCAGTGCTGGGAGGCTACCTAAGGCTACTCAAGGCTAGCAGAAGCTTCATTTCCTTTAAGGAGGAGAAAGAAAAGGAGGAGGCTGTAGTCCATGTGCTTGGGTGAGATCTAATTTAATTTACACTTGAGACATTGCATTCTGGGAGCCAGTGCTGGGAGGCTACTTAAGGCTACTCAAGGCTAGCAGAAGCTGCATTTCCTTTAAGGAGGAGAAAGAAAAGGAGGAGGCTGTAGTCCATGTGCTTGGGTGAGATCTAATTTAATTTACACTTGAGCCATTGCATTCTGGGAGCCAGTGCTGGGAGGCTACTTAAGGCTACTCAAGGCTAGCAGAAGCGCGCGCCTAACGGCGCGCAAATTTTGATTTTTTTTATTTTTTTTATCTAGTCAAGGAGGTGTTTAGAGAATAGAAGAGGAGCCGGCCTGAAGCATCAGAGGAAGTGAATCAGAGACTTGCCTTTGGAAGGAGCTTTTAGCCAGGAGCTCTCTACATAACTATAGGCCCCGTGACTTGAACTCAGTGACAGAGCTTGGGAATAAAGGCCAAGTCTAGCAAGGGAAGCCCACAGTCTTGTTTCAGTGCCTCCTTAAGACTTCTCAGTATGGACACTGAAGGCCCTGCAGCAGTCACCTGCAACACTTGTGGGATGTTTGTCTTCTTGCCTACAGAGGTGGCGAACTACACCTGCCACAAGTGCAAGTTGGTAGCCCTCTTGGAAGAGAAAGTACAGCAGCTAGAGGAGCAGATATCTGCACTCCAGCATCATAGAGAGCAGGAGATTCTCCTGAACAGATCAGACCAGAATGTCTTGGGTGGGAAACAGAGAGAGGAAGTTGTTGGGGTGGAGGAGGTCACTCCACATACAACAGAGGTAGATGCTTGGAGGAAGGTCACACACAGAAGTAAGGAAACCAGGGAACGTTCTGTGAGCGGCTTGCAGCTACAGAATCGCTTTGAATCTCTCTCTGTTGTCAGAGATGATGAGGAAAAGCAGCAGGGACAGACATCAGGGACAGAGCAGGAGAGCCTGAGAGTATCACGAAAGGGAACAGACACTGCTAAGCCTCGGAGGAGGCACGTGGTCGTGGTGGGGGACTCCTTGCTGAGGGGTACAGAAGCAGTGGTTTGTGGGCCTGACAAGATGTCTCGGGAGGTGTGTTGTCTCCCCGGGGCAAAGATCCATCATGTGAAGGAGAGGCTGACAAGACTTGTCAAGCCTACTGACCGTTATCCCCTTCTTTTGGTTCATGTGGGAACCAATGATACTGCAAGGCACAGCCTTCAGAATATCAAAAGGGATTATGAGGCTCTGGGAAGGAAGCTGAAAGAGATGGATGCACAGGTTGTCATCTCATCTCTACTCCCGGTAGAAGGGCATGGTCCAGGAAGGGAGAGGAAAATAGCAGAGGTGAATAACTGGCTCCGTAGATGGTGCCGCCAAGAACAGTTTGGATTCTTGGATCATGGGCTGCGGTTCCATGAGGAGGGACTTCTGGCAAGGGATGGACTGCATCTCACGCCAGTTGGCAAAAACATTTTTGCCAACAGTCTGAAGAATCTGATCAGGAGGGCTTTAAACTGAGTTATGTGGGGGAGGGAGACATTATACTGGAAGGCAAAAGGGATGGAGAGAATAGTCCAAGTGGCATAGAGGGAACAAGGCAAACAGTGCAAGGACCCAACAGTAGGAGGCAAAAAAATGTGCAAAAGCAGCAAGTAAAGAGGACACATGGTCTTAAATGCCTCTCCACTAATGCACAGAGTATGGGAAATAAGCAGGATGAACTTGAACTCCTAGCACAACAAGGGAAATATGATATAATAGGCATCACTGAAACCTGGTGGGATGAGTCTCACAATTGGAATGTAGAAATAGAGGGGTATAACCTTTTTAAGAGAAACAGGCCAAGCAGGAAAGGAGGAGGAATAGCATTATATGTCAGGGATATTTACACCAGTGAAGAGATGCAAGAAGTCAATACTGGAAGCCAGGTGGAGAGCATCTGGATAAAAATTAAAGGAGAGGGAAATAACAGGGATGTTACTGTGGGAGTCTACTACAGACCCCCGACTCAGGCAGAGGAATTGGATGATGCCTTTCTAGAACAGATAATCACATACTCAGAAAAGAGAGATGTAGTAGTGATGGGTGACTTCAACTATCCTGATATTTGCTGGAAGTCAAACTCAGCCAAATCCTCAAAGTCTAGCAAATTCCTCACTTGCCTGGAAGACAATTTCATTGTCCAAAAGGTGGAAGAGGCAACAAGGGGATCAGCCATTTTAGATCTGATCTTAACCAACAGGGAAGACCTAGTTGATGGGGTGCAAGTGGTTGGATCCTTAGGTGGAAGTGACCATGTTCTCCTGGAGTTTGTAATACAGTGGAAGGGAGAAGCTAGGCATAGTCAGACACGCACTCTAGACTTTAGGAGAGCTAATTTCAATAAACTTAGAGAAATACTGGGAGTGATCCCATGGTCAGGAATACTAAAAGAAAAGGGAGTTCAAGATGGATGGGAGTTTCTCAAAAGGGAGATATTGAAGGCACAATTTCAAACAGTTCCAATGAGGAAGAAAAATGGAAGATGTCTCAAGAAGCCAGGATGGATGACTAAGGAACTTTCAAATGAGCTAAGTTTTAAACGGAACATGTATAAGAAATGGAAAAATGGAGAAATCACGAAAGAGGAATTCAAACAAATAGCCAGCACATGTAGGGGTAAAGTCAGAAAAGCTAAAGCGCAGAATGAACTCAGGCTTGCTAGAGAGGTTAAGAACAATAAAAAGGGCTTTTTTGGATATGTCCGCAGCAAAAGGAAGAAGAAGGAAACAGTGGGGCCACTGCGTGCAGAAGATGGCAAAATGCTAACAGGGGACAGAGAAAAGGCAGAATTACTCAACACCTTCTTTGCTTCAGTCTTCTCAGAAAAGGCAAAGGGTGCTCAACCTAAGGATAATGGAGACAGAATAGAGGAAATTCAGCACAGAATAAGTAAAGAGGTAGTACAGGAATACCTGGTTAACCTAAATGAATATAAATCTCCAGGACCAGATGAACTACATCCTAGAGTATTAAAAGAACTGGCAAATGTAATATCAGAGCCATTGGCAATAATCTTTGAGAACTCCTGGAGAACAGGAGAAGTCCCAGCAGACTGGAGGAGGGCAAACATTGTCCCCATCTTCAAAAAGGGAAAAAAAATGAGGATCCCAACAATTATCGTCCAGTTAGTCTGACATCAATTCCAGGAAAGGTTCTAGAGCAGATCATTAAGCAGAGAGTCTGTGAACACTTAGAGGCCAATGCCATAATCACAAAAAGCCAACATGGGTTTCAGAGAAACAAGTCATGCCAAACGAACCTGATCTCTTTTTTTGATAAAATTACCAGCTTGGTAGATGAAGGGAATGCTGTGGATATAGTATACCTCGATTTCAGTAAGGCCTTTGACAAGGTTCCCCATGACATTCTTGCAAACAAGCTTGCAAAATGTGGGATAGACAAGTTAACTGTTACATGGATTTGTAATTGGTTGAGTGGCCGAACTCAAAGGGTGCTCAACAATGGCTCCTTTTCATCCTGGAGAGAAGTGACAAGTGGGGTCCCACAGGGCTCTGTCCTGGGCCCAGTGCTATTCAACATCTGTATTAACGATTTGGATGACAGAATTGGGGGCATACTTATCAAATTTGCAGATGACACTAAACTGGGAGGAGTAGCTAATACCCCAGAGGACAGGATCAAAATTCAAAATGACCTGAATAGACTAGAAAGCTGGGCCAGTGCTAACAAAATGAAATTCAATGCGGAGAAATGTAAGGTTCTGCACTTAGGGCGGAAAAATGAAATGCACAGATATAGGATGGGGGACACCTGGCTGAATGAGACCACATGTGAAAGGGATCTAGGAGTCCAAGTAGACCACAAGCTGAACATGAGTCAACAGTGTGATGCGGCAGCTAAAAAAGCCAATGCAATTTTAGGCTGCATCAATAGAAGTATAGTTTCTAGATCAAGAGAAGTTATAGTGCCACTCTATTCTGCTTTGGTCAGGCCCCACCTGGAATACTGTGTCCAGTTCTGGGCACCACAATTCAAAAAAGATGTGGAGAAACTGGAGCATGTCCAAAGGAGGGCAACTAAGATGGTGAAGGGTCTGGAAACCTTGCCCTATGAAGAACGCCTTAGGGAGCTGGGGATGTTTAGCCTGGAGAAGAGAAGGTTAAGAGGTGATATGATCACCCTGTTTAAATATTTGAAGGGATGTCATATTGAGGAGGGAGCAAGCTTGTTTTCTGCTGCTGCAGAGACTAGAACGCGAAACAATGGATGCAAACTGCAGGAAAAGAGATTCCACCTCAACATTAGGAGGAACTTCCTGACAGTAAGGGCTGTTCGACAGTGGAACACACTCCCTCGGAGTGTAGTGGAGTCTCCTTCCTTAGGGGTCTTTAAGCAGAGGCTGGATGGCCATCTGTCAGGGATGCTTTGACTTGGAGTTCCTGCATGGCAGGGGGTTGGACTGGATGGCTCTTGTGGTCTCTTCCAACTCTATGATTCTATGATTCTATGATTCTATGATTCTATGAACTGAGTTCATAAACATAAGCAGTCTGTATGTGATAATGTTTATGAACACAAGAGACATTTTCACTTCAGTTGTAAAAAAGATGAATTGGATCGGGCATTTGAATTATGTATTGTAATGGGGATTGACATGCCCAGTGAACCTTGTCTTTGTATGTCATGTAATTCATGCCCAGCACTTACATTTAAATATTGGCTTAAAAGACATCAACCTATTATGAAGCACTTTCTCCTGTAAAGCTAAATCACACCCTTGACTATTTACAAGGACATCTTTAGAACAAAGCACACTTAACACTTTTCTGACTCTCCAAAGACTTTCCTTTGCTTCTGTGAGGGAACTGAGGACACTACTAGGCAATTTCAACATTTCAAATTTATTCAACAATAAAAAACAATTTTATCCTGTTTTCAGAATTGAAAAATTATGTAGAAACAACACAATTTGGAAGAAATGAGAGAAAACAAGTTAAGTAAACCAATCCTCAACAATATTTATTTATTTATTACAATGTTGCAATGAAAAATAAAGGCAGAAATCTGTACTACAAAATCTCCAGATCATGGCCCACAGTACATGAGCCAATCCCATTCCCATGCCCAGGCCCTATTCCATGTTAGATCAAAGACTTGGGACATAGAACATTAGGAAGGTATGACAAATTTTGCTAGATCAAACCAAAGGCTCATCTAGTATAATATTATGTTCATGCATCAGTTAGCCAGTTGCTTATGAGAAGCCCTCAAGGAGTATGTGGGTATCGTAGCATCCTCTAAATTAAGTTTCCTAGCCTTGCTATTCAGAGTTACATCAGTTCTGGTTAATATACTGCCATCATGACTGGTAATGGTTGTTAGCTTAGACTCCATGAAATTGTCGAATGGTGCAGTTTTTGTCTGCATTTCTCTCCTTCCTTCCTTCCTTCCTTCCTTCCTTCCTTCCTTTTCTGTTTGTATTACTCAAAGCAGTATACATCAGTTTTCTATCAGTCAAGAGGTCAGCTAGATCTAGTCAGTTTGGGTTCTTTAGATCAAGTTCTTTAAGCATCGTATCCTTAAGCAAGGATAAATTTACAGCGCTATATAAATAAAATTCATCATCATCATCATCATCATCATCATCATCATCTCTAGTTGGTAAAGCAATCTGACCTAATTAAAATGTGTCTCAAATACCATGAATCCTAGACTATTGAAACATGGTGTACATGTATTACTGAGGATGCCCTGAGGGTGTGCATCTCAAGGTTAAAACAGCTTGGTTAATTTTGAGGAATGGTCTGTAGCCTACATTCCTTGATTCACCAGAATAAGAGGGATCTTAACAAGTAAGAGGTTTACTCAAGAATAAGAGATTACTAAAGACTGTAAAGCCTTGAGGTTTAGTCTGAATTATTTCAGATATTAAGCTATTGAGGACCAAGCTATTTTTAAAAAATTGTCATTTCTAATTTGTTTTTCCATTGGAACAGGTACGTCTGCTGCGCAATCCAGCTTATTTGATCTTACTGCCAAATAAATGTCTCTGCATATACAGAAATGCAAAAGATATGGATTGGAGGGGGAGGCTGACTACCTACAACTATAAACTCTGCTGCTGCAGAAGATATCTAGAAAACATGAGCCTGTTTTCCACTTTGTGACTAGAAAACCATTTAGCTTTGAAGATTTCTGAGTGTGTTTGTGTGTGTGCATGCACTCTTGGCATACGGTATTTTGATCTCTCTCTTTCCCTTTTGGCATTCTTTTCAATTAGATGTTACATTCAATAGCAAGTGGATTCCTTATTGATCAATACTATACTACATTGTCAACATGCTATTATTTCATTTTAATGGCCATGGCTGCCTCATGTGGAATTCTGGGCACTTAAAAACTCTCTGGTTGAGAATTCTTAATGCCCCTCCCTAACCTGTAAATCTTAGGATTCCACAGGAAGCAGCCATAGGAGTTAATAATAAAGTTTATTTATATCCTGCCCCTTTGAGAGCAGTTGGGGTGGCTAACAGTAATAAAAGTGCAATACATAGTACCTTAAAATTGCTTCCCCCTCTTAAAAATTATTAAATTAAATTATAAGATTAAAACCAACAATTAAAACAACAGCAATAAATCACACATTGCATCAATAACAATAAAACTACAGCAGCAATATAATTAGGTTCCAGGGAAGACATTGGGAACTTTAGTGAGAGGGAGATCTTGAGGCCGGGATTATCTATCCTGGAAAGGCCTGCTGGAAGAGATCCGTCTTGAGAGCTTTTTTAAAGCTGTCTAAAGATGTCAATTGATGGATCTCGTCCAGCAAGCCGTTCCACAATCTGGGGGCAACAGCGGGAAAAGCCCTCTGGGAAGTAGCCGAGACCCTAAATTTCTGAGGCAGTAAATTCCTCCCAGAGGACCAGAGTGTGCAGGGAGGATTGTAAGGGAGAAGGCGGCCCCTGAGATAGCTTTGGCCCAAGCCATTTAGGCCTTAGGAGGTGATAACCAACACTTTATACTGAGTCTGGAAGCTAATAGGCAGCCAGTGGAGGGACCTCAGTACCAGAGTAATGTGGTCCCTCCTTGATGTTCCTGACACTACTCTGGCTGCCATATTTTGTACTAGTTGCAGTTTCTGGACCAAGCACAAGGGTAGCCCCATGTAGAGCATGTCACAGAAGTCAAGACGTGAGGTTACCAGTGAATGTACAACAGTCATGAGATCCCTTACTTCCAGAAAAGTGCGCAGCTGGCATATCAGTCAAAGCTGATAACCAGCGCTCCTGACTGTCGCATTTACCTGATTCGTCATCAGGAGCAATGGGTCAAGGAGCACCCCCAGACTGCGAACACAGTCACTGGAGGAGAGTGTGACCCTGTCCAGGACTGGAGGTTGCAACCCAATTCTTGGTTTTGGGGCCACTACTGTGAGCACCTCCGTCTTGTCTGGATTCAGTTTCAATCTGTTTTTCCTCATCCATCCAGCCCATTACTGCCCAAAGATATTCATTGAGAGAAGAGACACCATCAGAGTTCAAGGCTGACCAATGAGACATGGAGAAACAGATCTGGGTGTCATCAGCATACTGATAACACCCAGCTCCATAACTCCAGATAATCTCACCCAGCGGCTTCATATACAGTGGTCCCCCGGGTTACGAAGGTAATCCGTTCCGGATTACCTTTCGTAACCCGGAAATGACCACATCCCGGGGGACCGCTACTTCCGACGGACCGCGTGGCCGATTTAAAGGGGCCGCGCGGTTTTTCTGTTTCGTGCCCCGGGGGATCCTTCGGATCCCGGGGGAATTTTTGCGGTCCCGCCTGTTTCGCACCCCGGGGATTTCGTTCCCCGGGCGATTCGGATCCCGGGGGACCACTGTACATGGCACCCTGAGACACTCCACAGATGAGCTCCCTTTTACTGGAGCAACTGTCCTCGAGCAGCACACTCTGGGATTGCAGTGCCCCCAATACTTAACCCCTTCAGGTGGTCTAGGAGGATGCCATGATCTATCGTGTCAAAAGCCACTGAGAAGTCTAAAAGCACCAACAGGGTCATACTACCCCTGTCAATGCTCAGATGCAGATCATCAGTCAAGGCAACCATGGCGGTCTCAACCCCAAAGCCTGTCCTGAAGCCAGTTTGAAATGGATCCAGATAATCTGTTTCATCCAAGACCTCTTGGAGTTGAAGAGCAACCGTCCTCTCGATCACCTTGTTCAAGAATGGTAGCAAAGAGACTGGCCTGTAATTATTCATATCCAGGGGGTCCAGGGAAGGTTTTTTTTTCAGAAGCGGCCTGACAGCAGCTTCCTTCAGACATGATAGAATGTAACCTTCCCTGAAGGACATATTGATGATGTCCGTAAGGAACTCCCTCAATGCGTCCCTCCCGGACAGCCAGCCATGATGGGCAAGGGTCGAGAGGACAAGTTGTTTTCCTCATCCTACCAAGAAGCTTGTCCACATCATTGGTACTCACAGATTGGAGCCGATCCAGAATAACTGCATTGACAGAGTCAATAGACACCTCGTTTTTGGTTTCTGTTAGAAGACTGGCATCTAAGTAGGCTCTTATTTGAGAGATTGTATCTGCAAAGTGGTTGTTAAACACGTCACATCAGGCCATCATCGAGGTAAGGGATTTGGCGCAGAGGGTATCTGCGTCATCTCCCTCACCACCCTAAACAGTTCTGCCAGACAGGACTCTGCAGACGCAATACATGCAGAGGAGAAAGATCTCTGTGCTGCACATATTGCCTCCCGATAGGACCAAAGAAAGTTCCTATGGCGAGTTCTGTCAGATAAGAGTCGAGTCTTTCACCATTTGCTCTCTAGTCATTGTCAAAACCACTTCATTTTCCTAAGCTCAGGTGTGTACCATGGCTTATGATTTGGAGCGGAATAATCGTGGAATAATAATAAGTTAAAGTGGAACAATTGTGCTAAAACAGTGTAGTGTGATATTCGGAGTTGTTCAGTGAAATAAATAATAAATGGATGAAATAAAGGCTCACATATTTCATCTGTTATCTCTCCTCTGGTGAAACAGATATATATGTTCAGAAATTTTAAAACTGCAATAAAGAGTAGAAAATTGTTTAACTCTTTGTGTATTATATAAATCTTGAATTGGAATTATTTAGATATTTGTTTTCATTTGTATGCTGCCTTTCTTCCACGAGAGACACAAAGTGGAGTCCTAATTATTTCCTTATATTACCTAATATTTTTAATGGGGGAAAAAACGAGCATGTTTCTACTGCAGAAAAGCATCATATAAATAAACACAATGTTGACTACACTTAGCATAGGCACAACTAGGTACATTTAGAGGCCTCAAGCAGGATTCTAAACATGGTAGAATTGTCATTCCTTAATATATGCATTCTCTGCAGCTATTAAAGACTCATGCTCTCTGTATGGAGAAAATAGAAAAGGAGCTGTGGGGATCCTAGAACATCATGGGCTTTAAAAACCCAGTTTTGCATGCAAAGAGTCTAGCTAGACCTTCTATTTATAAATCAGCTTGGAAAGATTTGCTTTAGAATGTGAAGCTAGTGCATGTCTTGATCAACTTTTGCATGACTCAACCCATGATCTGCATAGTGAACAAATAATTTGCATCATATGCACATCTGGCTGACTGGATGTGGGGAACAAGACTGTGGCAACCCAGGAAGAAAGAGAAATACTTGGAGACTTGAAACTGTGAAAGGTGAGTATTGGAAAAGCTGAATAAGTAATATACAACAAGGAAAAGAAGGAGGGACAGGAGGAAACAGCTGTAGGTTGAGGGAAACAAGGTGATTGGAATTTCTGAGTGATATAAAGCTGGTATAAGCTGAATGTGAACCAGAATAAGGAGAATTTAAAAGATAGAGCTGGGGTCTAGGATAGCAGAGAGAGTCTAAAGTCAGGCAATTTTGCTAGTATTTTGTATGTCTGTGAATGCCTTCCATCATGTCCTTCCTTGTTCATATTAGCAGTGATGGACTTACTGCACAGCCGCTCTGGGGAGTGAGTGCAGTGTGGGGCTGCTTCCATCTTGTCCCCTCCTGGATTCTCTTTCCCAGGATGCAGAACAGTCCCTTATTGTAGGAAGTGAGAATGCTGGTCAGCAGGATTCAGGCTCTTGCTTGGATCCCAATGGCTGATGAACCCAACTGGGGTGAGAGAGCAGTTTTCATTCCACTCAGGTGCAGGGACATATGAGCTGCTACCTCATTCCTCCAAGGCAGTTCCATCTGGAACACATGTCCTCCTCCCCACCCTTGTTTTTCAGCATTGTGTTTTCCTGTATGCTGGTTCTCAATGGTAAAAGCTGTCTGATAGTGGATTACAATGTCTGACTGTGGTGGAGTCTTCTTCTTTGGAGGTTTTTAAAAAAGGAGGGTGGCCATCTGTCAGGAGTGCTTGGATTATGTATTCCTGCATGGAGATGGTTGAACTGGATGGCTCTTTTGGTTTCCTCCAACTCTCTTCTATTATTCAAAGTGATTAAACTAATTCTCATCAAGGCTTTGATCATCTATGACCTACAGGTAATATTGAATAAATATTTTGTGTAGGACTGTTGGGTAGATTCTCATATTAGTGATTTCTTTTGTCCTCTGTTTGACTGTAATGGAGAGCGGGATACAAGCAGAGGCAATGTCAACTGTCACCACTGTGTGAAAGACAATGAAGTGTGGAAGAAATCTGAGGCAAATTTCAAAGTGACTATTGATAAAAAGCAACACATTGTTTGGTGTCAGCCCTTCAGTTATTAAAATTCATTAAAAAATAATAAACTCCATCTCCTTGAGCCATTGTGTTACCTTCAAACACTTGAAAGAGAGGATAACTCTTTCCTTGGAGGCACTGTTACTGAAATATTTACCAAGATGTAACCTGCGAGCAATAAAACAAGCTGAAAAGTAGAAAGTGAACTGTCAAAGATTGGATGGGGGGACCAGTGCACATAACCCCTTTGAGGTGTTATTTTTCATCCATACTGATGTTTGTCTGCATGCTAAATGTGGAGGTGACAGAGCTAGCTTCCTAAGTGTACATCATTTGAGCTGACAAAAAAAAAAAATCACAAATGATGAAAGTATTTTTCAAAGTTGATTGAGAAAAATCAGAAATCCTAAAAAGATATTTTCTAGTACAACTGTATAATGCCTGCTGCTATATACATTCATACTACCCATGAATTTTTCCACATAGCCAGTTGCAATTTATATGTACATATATTAGATCTTTACTTGCAACCTTTACAAGGCATGGTGAGAAAACAGACTGAAAACAAGAATCTGGATAATTATTGAGACAAATCCTAGCCAGAAGTTGTATGCAGTAGGAAAACCAGGTGTGACCCCCAAGGTGATCTGCTGTCAGTTTCAGACTACTCAGATCTGTTTCCTTCATGATGATTGCTCACCTTTTTAAACTTTACCCATGGATATGTTGTGGCCGATACAGCACTGGTAATTGACTGAATATATATGCATATACAGAAATCTATGTTAAACTACACTTAAAAATGAATCTAACAGTCGTACTATTATATTTGTAGCCATAGAAACATCTTCTGTATGCAGTATGTCCTATTACAATTAGAATGTCAGACTCCTAGGAGATTATCACATGGAGGCTTACCGTTCTCGAAATGTGGCTAGATCAGCACTAAAGTGTGAGGGTGTGATTGCCGGTCATGCTTGTCCCCCATGACGAAATTGTCATGGAGGTGTCCCATCATTAAAGTGTTCATGGAGCCACCATTTCTCTGCATAATGGGAACTTATGTTATGCAGAGAAATAGTAGCTTCACAAACACTTCCATGAAGATTTCATCACAGGAGACTGATGATCACACTCTCATGCTTTAGGGACTATATAGCCCACGTTTTAAGAATGGCAAGCCTCCTACTATAGATTTAAACCCTTATCAGATGGGTTATACTGTATATGTATTTATAGATGAGGATAACAGGATTAAAAAACAGAAGAATCTTTTAACATAGGAGTGGAACATATTTCCAGATATTGTTGTGCCACAGTTCCCATCATTCCTGACTATTTGCCATGCTGGATTGAAAGTCCAGCTCTCCTAAGAATGTGTGGAAGGTATGTTATCACTTCCTGTTTTAAAAGGAGACAGAAATGACAAAGCGAGACAAATGTAATATACAAAAACAAATGTCCTTGATGAAACTAGAATGCATTCAAATGGTAATCTGATCTTGGCTGCAATCATGTAACCCCTTGATCTGAAGGAGACCTAATTATCTTAAAAGGAATTCTTCAAAATATGCATTTCAAGGGTGATAATGAAGATGGTGGGGAGTTTGCACTAAACACTAATGAATACATGAAAGTGAAAGCCACAAATATGTCCTTGGGTTGTTAATTCCAACTCTAGAAATGACCTGAGGTGGGTGCTTGGAGAGATTGGGCTTCTAGCACTCCAAATCTAACAACACTGTGCAGCATTACAGTGTTGTCTTTCTCGCCTTAATAAATCTCCTGTCCTAAAACAAATTTCATTCATTCATTCATTCATTCATTCATAGATGGGTTAAAAACTAAGATTTTTACTTGTAATAATAAAATAATAATACATACATTTTTAAACAGGTCAAGCGTGTCTAAAATACCTATGTTATATTTACTCTTATACTAATTGTATATGGATAGTAATGACAGAGGAACAAAACCTATCAATCTTTTCTGTAATTTGTGGATCTGAATCATCAAGCAGAAGTAGATATCTCCCCCCCCCCCCATTTACCTGGAACTTATTGTAAAATTGGGGTAATTCATTTGGAGCAGGTACCATGGTAAAATGAGCAACACAATAAAACATTGTCAAGAGTCTCTATATCTCCATTTTTATAAGGGCAAGTGCTTTTGAAATACAGTATTCTTTTTATTTCTGCCTTCCAATAGGGCTTATGAAAGCACATTAAACCTTGTTACAGTAAAAACACACCTAAATTTAGCCACATCAATTTAAATTGATGAGATATTTAGGACTGTTAAAAGATGTCTCCATAAAGCCCACTACTAGAGCACTTCTAACTAGATTCCAATGTCTATGCAGTTCAGTATCCTACATACACTGCTGCAAAGCTGATTTGGCCCTTGTGCATCCCATTTGTAATAAAACATTCTGATGAAAACCCAAATAGAAATATTTTATTTCCAAGAGGAATGAAAAGTATCTGCTAATGTCCATGGGGAAAATCTACATGGTAGAAACATCAGATTTATCCAATAACTACTCATAAGGATCCAGGCTTGAGCTTCAACAGAAATTAGACCTGCCTTAAGATATCTAGCTACATTAGAGACACAGCATGGAACATCAAAAATACTTCTTAAAATTTAGTTTAACCTCAAATATATCATAATTGTTATAAGCATACATTTGAGCCCCATATAATATAATAGGGATAACTTTAGCTACAAAACCTTGTATTGCAGCAGGGATAAATTGTCCTCCTTCAGTATAAAAGATTCTAGCCAAAGCTATTATGCTCCTTTATGCACTTGACGCTGCCACTTTTGACTGCAATTTCCATGAGCCTGAGGAATGGAACAATACTCCTAAATATTTATAACTGGTAACCTGCTCAATAGGCACACCATTTATTTGTCATTTATGACTAGTTTCTTTTCGTAGAAAAAAATTGGAACTGTTGGTTTATTATAGTTAAAAGTGAAAATTTATTTGTAACAAATATAGCCAAATAATCTCTCAATAATCCCCTTAGACTAATCGCTGTGTAAGATAACAGTACAAAATCATCCACATAAAGAAGAACTGGAATTGGGCGTTAAGCCAACTGAGGGGAATGAAAAAAAATGACTCTTTAAGTACTTAACCAGTGAATCAATATAAAGATTAAATCACAATGGGGCCAGGATAAAACCCACCTTAACACCCCTAATTGTAGGAATTACATTGGTAAAGTGGACCAAATTATTGCATCTTATTCTAAGACATATATTTTCATACAGGTCTCAAATAAGTGTTAATAGCCTTTTATTAATTGTTGTATCCTCTAATTTCCTCCAAAGTTTGTCCTTATGTATTACATCAAAGGCAGATTTAAAACTGATAAATGCTGCATATAGCACTCCAACCAAAGTGGAAGCATATTTTCCTGCTAGATTCTGTAGAATAAGCCCTTGGTCTATAGTTGAATGTCCCAGTCTAAAACCTGCTTGTTCTTTGAATATATGAGGGTGTATCCAAAAGTTTTAATGATCACCTTTTTAAAAAATTGACAGAAAGTTTGTTTTGATTTGTAGTTGTTAACGTATCTCTATGTAGTCAATATCTAGATTTATACATTTTCCCCAGTATATCTTGATGCTCCAAATACCTGATATTGTAGAAGCCTGTAGATTGTGCCTGATGAGGATTTTACATTTTAGCCACTTCTGGCACAGCCAGTCACAAAAATAAAGGACGAAATGAGCTGATTTTCTCAGCAACATGCACATAGGGACCAATGATGACACTGACAAAATTTCATCAATATGCCATAATAACTTCTGGGTGATAATTATTACTTTACAATACCCCCTCATAAGGCGCAATCTGCAGACCTCTACAATATCAGGTATTTGGAGGGTCAAGACACACTGGGAAAAATGTATAAATCTAGATAACTTTCTTGTCAATTTTTTTAAAAAGGTGATCATTAAAACTTTTGGATACCCCCTAGTATTTTCTTTTTCTAGTCAGTCCAGTAACTTAGACTGGAAGATCCTTAATGCATGAAAAAGGAAAGCCAAAATGGAGTGAGAGAGTAGCAGCTTTCTCTCTGCATGTCATCACAGCTCTTCTATTCTTTCCCCTAGGGAGATGGTCATAAAAGTGTGCCTTTTGTCACACTGGAAAAATCTGTTTGGCAAAAGGCTCGCTTTTACAACTGTCTCCCTTGGGTGGAGAAGAGAAGTGATATGATGGCAAGCAGAAAGTCATGGAGAAAGCCAGTACTCTCCATTTTAGCTTTCTTTACTCATGCAAAAAGGCCTTAAATGTCTGATTATTATGCTCAGCAAGCTGATTGGTCTATAATTCACTGGCTCTGAGTAGTCATCCTCCTAGTAAATAGGAATAATAATTGTCATACCCCCAGTCTTTCGGGAAAATAGCTGTCTGATCAACTCATGTGAATAATTGCCCTAAAACAGGGGTCCACCATTTTAAATTAATTTCTAAGAGTGCAGGTGGAATGGTGTCACTTCCCAATGCCTTACCCAATTTTAAATGAGAAATTAATTTTTTCATCTCAGTTTCTGTAAGTGGTGACCAATCAGGTAAATTACTTCTATCATCTAAGTTATCTTGATCTTTGATTTGATCTGCAGTAAAAAAATATTGGGGGAAAAAAGATTCCAAGGTAGATGCTGAAATGTAACAGTCCATCCTTAGATTGGATTTAGGGAACTCCCCAGACATTATTTTCCAGAACGTAATCATGTCCTGAGACTTAGAAGGACAAATTAAGTGACACCAATTTTCAAACTTAACTTCTCCCTTTTTTTTCTTCATTAAGATTTTGCATCTCATATTCAAGAGATAGCAATCTTCTGGAATTATAGTTAGATTGCACTCTCTATATGACTTATATTTATCTACAAGCAATTTCTTCATTTTGACAAATTTCTTATCCAATCAAGTTTAGGACATATACTTTCTCATTGATGGTCTATAGGGCCAATTAGAAGCCAATATCAATTGCAGGCAAGCAACTAATTCTGGAAACGAAACTATAGCCCTATTTATGTTGTCAATTTCTATGCCATGCAGAGCAAGGTAAAATTCAAGATTAAGGTTTTTAGCTACTATGTCCTCTAGCTCTTTTATCCATCTAATATGAAAAATTCTTTCCTCAGATGACCTAATTATAAGTGAGCTGTGGTGTACATAAACATATTGATCTTTAAGTTACAGTTATATAACCAAAAGTAAATGGTTGCTATCAAACTGACTATCCACCTAAAATTAGATACAGATCCCAACAAATTATAAGAAACTAAGACATAATCAATTGTGGAAGCTCCCTTCCCTGATAAATATATAAATGCCCATATTTATCTTCCTCAGTACTTCCATTTAGAATGAGCAGATTGAGTTTATTAATCATGCTTATAAGATGTAACCCTGCTTGATTATGCCCTTGCGACATCTGACCAGAATAAGATGAGTCTCATCAACTATTTCATGAAAATAGGAAACTAGTGCCTTGCCCCATTTTGGCCGCTTTGCACAACGAAATCCTCAGCCACAATAACAGATGCTGATGGATACTGTGCAATGAGGTGATCTATCTATATATTGCTCCCGACTTGATCAGTCTAGTTTCACTTGCAGTCTGATCTGATGCAAGGCAAGGTAGAATATAGAGGAAGCAGTGGGAAGAGACAGGAGGGTTAGTGAAAGATAACATGATTTGAATCCACCATAAAATTCCGTGAATGTGGCAGGTTAGTTCTACAACACCACATCCTGAAGAGATGTGTCCCCTTTGAACTGCCAATTACTGTAGCAGATGGCTTCTCTGTCAACTAATGTCTGCAATAATTCAGAGCAGATACACTGGATCACTGACATGGAAGCCACCAGCTGCCAGTGCTACTGTTCAAGGGGAAGAGGGCAGTTATTGGGGCTCTTTCTTCCCATTCTTTTCCCCACCCTGTCTCTTTCCTGCTGTGTGGCAAACCTAGAGTCCTGCTTTGCTACAGCAGGTGTGGGAAGGAGAATACAGTATTACAGTCTTCTCTCCATATTTGCAAGGGTTAGGGGAACAAGACCCCCACAAATATGGAAAAACCATGAATAATTCCCCCTCCACTCAGAAGCCAGTAAAAGAGAGGGGTGGGTGGGGAAGAGAAGCAGGAGCTCACACTCCTTTTTCCCATTCTCCCATCCCTTTAACTGTCCTCCTTCCGCTTTCTCTGCAGGATCATTCCCTAGACAGCTCAGAGACTAATTGGGGAAGGAAAGGGAGGAGGGGGATTCACCTCCCAAAAATCTTTTGCCTCCCCGATCTCTCCCTGGACAGCCCAGGGAGCAATCAAGGATGCAAAGGGAGGAGGTGATCGCTCCCTGGGAAGTGAGGATTGGGGAGGAAAAGGAAGGAGTAATGCCCACATTAGCGGCCTTGACCTCGTGAATAATCAAAACCATGAGTCTCAAGGCTGTGAATATGGAGGGGGTACTGTACAAGGAAGAGAGAAGGACTAGATAGGCAAAGCTGTGGCTACCACCTAATCAGGAGTTTATCAAAATGATTGGGAAATATTTGGTCCTTCCAATAAATTGTGTTTCTGGGGGACTGGAGAGGAGCTTTTACTCATCTGTCTATACACGTTCATTATAACTACTCATTTATGTTCAAGCTTATTTAAAGCCCATACTTTGTAGCTTCATCACAATTGGCTTGAATACGTCAAGAGACCTTAAGCGTAAAGATTAACAGAGATGCAGCCAGGTTGATTATGCTAGTCCTAATACTGTTGCTGTTAAGAAGCTCTCTCTGAGAACTTGGCTGCCCCTCCTGTCTCAGGGGATGGAGGAACAGGCAGTACACAAATCCCAAACCCGCATAAAATCTTAACCTCTAGAAGGCATATCCTATTAGATCCTTCCACTTGAAAGGGATTTCCTTTGACCTGCTCTTGGATAGGAGAAATGCTGGCATCTGGCCCAAGAACCTGAAGACCCATCTGGAGCTGGAAGAACAATGCAACATCCAGCAATCTGACCTAGGGATCAGAGGCTGTGTCAACACATAGCCAAAGAAATATAAGAACACCTTTTTTTCTGTTATTGTATCCTTTCTCTCTTTTATTTCATCAGTGATGCCTTTTGCTTTCAGTGACTTAAACTTGTTTCTTTGTATTGTTTGAACCTAAACTGAGCAGGATCTGAGTCAATTAGGCCTTCCAGATTAATACAGTGGATTAATTTGGATTCAACTCCCAGGAAACACAATGGTATGATAAATGGGATTATGGTGCCACCCTCACAGGCATATTTAGTGGGAGGGCAAAAGAGAGCCTTCTCTGTGTCAGCTCACAAATTCTACAACCCCCTTTCTAGGGAGGCTAGACTGGGTCCTTCCTTGCTGTCCTGTCATTGGCTGTCCTTTCTTCTACAACAGGATTTTGTACTATACTATTTTTATTCTTTGTTTTTAAAGCAACATTTTAAATGGTTTCAACTCAGTTTAATACTATTTTAACCATAACTTCTTGTAAGTTTTAGCCACATGTTTTTCTCTATAATTCTTTTTATTTTGTAAGCAACCTTGAGTTCCAGTTTAGGGGGAAAGGTGGGATATAAATAAAGGTTTAAATTAAAAAAAACACACAATGAACTGAGCCAACATGGTGTGGTATTTGAGTGTTGGTCTAGGGCTCTGAAAAATCAAGATCTCAATCCTTGTTCCAGCTATAAAGGTCTACTGGGTAACCTTGAGAAAGTCCTACTCTCTCAGCCTATGAGGAAGGTAGTGACACCTCCTTCTGAACTAATCTGTCCATGACAATCCTATGATAGGTTTGTCATTTCCATAAACTGGAAATGTCTTGAAGTCATACAGTAACAACAAGAATGGTATGGAATGGAATTGTGAAATCCCAAGAGAACGATTTATGTTCAAAAGTGGCAGAGCAAATATGCATGTTATGAAGTGGAGCCTTAGTAAACCTTTTCCTTCAAACAACCCATCTTTGTGCAGTTCAAATCGGCCAGCTGGGCAGTTAAATTTCTGTTTAGCAGACCCAGCCTCTTTCTTGTGGTTCCTTCCCAGGGAGATGCAGTTGTCCCACTGTCTCTTACATTATGTATCTTACATTATTCATTTTTTATTTAAAGTATTTATTTACCTCTTCTCTACCTCCTTTTTATCCTTTCCCTCCCTCCTGAAGCTGTCAGTGCTGCAAGAAAATGATTCTACAAGGTCCCCAGCCTCCCTGAGCCATTTTAGGGTGGAAAGCATGGGAAAGTGCAGTGGCAAGAAGAGTTCAAGCCCTGTCCCTTTTCTGAGGGATTCTTCTGTCCTGACTATCTATATCTATATACAGTTGGCTCTTCTTATCCATGGATTTTTTATACACGGATTCAAGCATCCAAGGTTTGAATTTTTTTTTTAAAAAAAGTATACATTTCAAATATCAAACCTTGATTTTCCATTTTATATAAGGGACAGCATTTTTCTATTAAGTTTATTGCATTCCTGGCCCTGGAACATTCCGAGAATGTAACACAAGGGGCCAAGAACGAGTGAGGGATGAGTAGGGGATGCATTTTACTGCACACACTGTCCGTCACTCAATGCGTTCCATTCCCATTCCGTCCCAGAATCCATCCCAGGGAGACAATTCTTTGAGAACTGTTCTGAACAGTTCTCAAAAGTCATCTCCCTCAAACGGATTCTGGGATGGAATGGAAACGGAAGACGTTGAGGGAGTCCCTGGTGTGTGCAGCAAAATGCATCCCCCACTTGTTCCAGCCCCATCCCAGACCATTTTGTAATGCACAAGGCATGTTACATGGGCATGTGCAATAAACTTATATGTCATTATATTTAATGGCACTTGAGCATCCACGGATTTGGTTATCCATGGGGGATCTTGGAACCAAACCCCAGCATATAACAAGGGTTCACTGTATTTAACTGGCCCAGTTGCTTTAATAATTGCTGTTTCAATCATTCCATTCCCCACCCCCATTTTTGTTATTGCTATTTTTTTTCCTGTTTTTCACCTGGAAGCTATCTTAGTACACAAAAGTAAGTGAGAAATTTTCTCAAATGAAATACAAGGATATTACTAATGCAAAAACCCTGATGCATTGAAACATATAAATGTCAGACTATAAGAAGAGACCACCTGGATCAGACCAAAGGCCCATCTCTTCCATCATCCTATTTTCTACAGTAGCCAAGCAGATGCCTGTGGAAGTCCCAAAACAGGACATAATGTCTCTGATCCCGGAAGTAGCATGTAGTCACAGTGACTGTACAGCCTCCAGGATCAGAAGCAATATGCCTTTGAGTACCAACTGCTGGGGAATGACAGCAGGAGAGGATTATTGCCTTCCAGTCCTACTTTGAGACTTCACATATTTTAAGACCTGAAGCTATGGGAGAATAACTTTTGAATTCCACATGATTGCATTATTTTTTCTGTACTTAATTACAGCAAGGAAAATACAAGTTATGAAAAAAGCCAGCTACTTCTAGAGAGACCATTTTGTTGTTGTGTACCTTCAATTTGTTTCTGACTTAAAATCATAGAATCACAGAGTTGGAAGAGACCACAAGGACCATCCAGTCCAACCCCTGCCATGCAGGAACTCTCCATCAAAGCATCTCCGACAGATGGCCATCCAGCCTCTGCTTAAAGACCTCTAAGGAAGGAGACTCCACCACTTATGGCAATGTTAAGGTGGATTTCTGAGACTGAGGACTCTTTCAGACGTGGGAAATTGGGACTTCCAGTTGGGAGCGGCAGCCCGTCGGACGCGCTTCGGAGAGGCTCCGAAGAACGCCAAGTAACCAGCACGGTTTTCTCGCTGTTTTTTCTATTGCAGTGAAGAAAAACCCCAATCTAGGCATAGATTGGGCGAAGGGGTTTGCACTGGCTCCTTCCTTTCCCGGCATCCTCTACAGCCCCGAAAAAACTTCAGGGGACATCCGGAGAGGGGCCGTAGGTGAGTCTTAAACCTTATCCGCTGTGCTGGCTACCAGCTGCTGAGCAGAACAAGGTCTGCCCCCAATTTTTTAATTCAGAAGAACAAGTAAAATAACAACACAGCATCTTCAAAAGACTCCGGTTATCAGTTTTTTTCGGGGAATTCCCCAGCGATATTAGACAAAGAGCTGAAAGCAAAACTGTAAGCAAACGGGATGCATTTAAAATCTGGACTTTTATTTAGGAAGAGTAAGAAGGGAACGCTAAACGTAAGGGAAAGAGAGTAAGAGGAGAAGCCGAGGAGAAGCCGAGGCGAACGGTAGGAGAAGGAGGGGCCGAGGCTATAAGAGAAAACATCAAAAGAGGAAAGGAGAAGCCGAAGCAAACGGGAAGTGGAGGAGGAGGAGACGCCAAGGCGAACGGTGAGAGAAGGAGGAGGAATAGCCTATGCGGATGTGGGAAAAAGAAGAAAGAGGAACCGGAGCAGTGAACGGAGGGGGAAGGTAAAGGAGAAGCTGCGGCGGAAGGAGGGTGAAGGAGTTAGAGACGCCGAGGCGGGCGGAGGAAGAAGGAGGTAGAAAGCTAAGGTGGATGGAAAGAGGAGGAGAAGCTGCGTAAGCCAGCGGGAGAAAGAGGTAAAGACGCCGAGGCGGACGGAGGGAGAAGGAGGAGGAAAAGCTGAGGCTGACGAGCAAAGAAGGTGATACAAAATTTGAAGTGGAAGCAGAGATAAGGAGAAGAAGCCGAAGGGGATGGGAGAAGAAGGAGATAGAGAAGCCGAAGAAAACGGGAGGAGAAGGAGGGGAAAAGTCGAGGTGGAAGGAGGAAGGAGAGAAGGGGCCGAGACGGACGGGCGGAGTGGAAGAGGAGAAGCCAAGGTGGACGGGAGAAGAAAGAGGTAGAAAAGCGAAGGTGGACGGAGGGAGAAAGAGGAAGAGAAGCCAAGGCAGACGGGGGGAAAAAAAAGAAGGTAGTGAAACCGAGACGGACGGAGGGAGAAGGAAGAAGAGAAGGCGGAACGGCCGGAGGGAGAAGGAGGAAGAGAAGTTGAAGCAGACGGGGGTAAGAAGGAGGAGAAGAAAGTAAGGTGGACGTTGGGGAGGTGTGTGGGAGAAAGAGGCAGTGAGGCTAAAGAAGTCCGAGGAAGAAGGAGAAGGAGAAGTCGTAAGAGAGAAATATCAGAGAGCAGAGGCGTAATCGAAACAGAAGGAGGAAGAAAGAAGGGAAAACATAAAGAGGTGGGGGAAGTTGAGATAGAGGGAGGAAGTAGTAAAGACTTGAACCAAAGAAAATTAAACTGAGTAGAGAGAAATAGCTAAAAAGGAGTAATAGAGAGAAGAGGTGTCATCAATACAGAAAAAACACTTAGCTGAAGCTAGAAGGGGCAAAGTAATAATTAGAATATTAGAAAGGAGTGAAAGATTGAGACAAACAGTAAGGGAAGACGATACAAAGCTGAGAAGGGAAGGACAAGGACCGGTTTTGAAGGAAAATGACGACAAGGAAAGCAAAGCAAGTCATGGAACAACAAACATATAGAAGACCATCAATAGACGCCTCCTTAAAACAGGCCGAACAATCGAATATAATGGAAGAATTACGATAATTATACATGGAAATGAAAGAAGACATCAAAACAATGAAGGAAGATATGAGTGCAATGAGAAGAGAAATCAAGCTGGAAATAAGACAAGAAATAAGAACTGAGATAAAAAACTTGAAAGATTCTTTGGGAAAAGTGAATGAAGAAGTAAAGATAACTGGACAGAAAGTAAAGAAGATAGAAGAAGACACAGATAAAATAGCGAAGAGAATCACGTACCTAGAAACTACATGTGAGATAGACCTAGACGAACGGGCATTGCAGGACTTAAAACAAAGAGAAAACTGTATTAAAATTCGGGGTTTAAAAGAAATAGAAAGGGAAGATTTATTTGAATATCTATCCCCCATCATGGCTGATTACATTGGAATGGAGAAAGATCAACTCCAATTAGAGATTAATAAAATGTATAGAATAAATTTGAAGACGGCTAAACAAAAAAGACTCCCATGAGATATTGTTGTGTATTTTACCAGGAAGAAAATAAGAGATGAAGTCCTGCAATTAAACTACGAACAGAAACTGGAATTCGAAGGGAAGGAGCTCATTATATACAAGGACATTCCCTTAAGAATATTGAGGAAAAGAAACGACTATAAACCTCTGACAACTCTATTGATGCAGAACTACGTCTCATATAGATGGGAAAGGTTGGAAGGAATTAATTTTAAGTATAAAGGCGAATTCTTTAAAATCAACTCAATCATGAAGATGAAAGATTTTTTAAAAAAGTATAAGACTGAACTTGAATATAAGAAAAAATCAGTGAAGGTAAACAAGAATGAGAAGGAAGCAGATGAAGAGGAAGATGAAATTAAGTTAAGTGAAAAAGACTCTGAGGAGGAAATTAATAAGATAAGTGATAAAGATTCAGAAGAAGAGGATAAAGAAGATATACAAGAGATTCAAGAAAAAACTACTACACTTGATCTGGACTAATTTAAACAAGACATTTAAATTAATAAACCAATAATGAAAAAAATAACTATCTTGTCGTGGAATGTGAGGGGAATGAACTCTCCGCAGAAACGGAAAAAAGTGTTACATTATTTGACCAAGAAGAATTTAGACATAATATGTCTACAAGAGACACACATTAAAGATAGAGATACGAGACTGTTAAAATTTAAAAAGTTAGGCATGGAATTTATATCTTCCGGAAAGAAAAAAACTAAAGGAGTAGTGATATACATAAATAATAGATACGAGGCGAAACTTTTGTTTAATGATACGGGGGGACAATACGTTGGAGTAGAAGTAAAAATACAATCTGCTAAATATCTGATAGTAGGAGTATATGCCCCTTTAGAGAGGAAAAGTGTTTTCTTTGAAAAACTAAGTAGAGAAATGCAAGATTTTACATATGATAAAATATTAATGATGGGAGATTGGAATGGGGTTATTCAGCCGGAATTGGATAGGAAATCAGATAAGAAAATGAAAAAAATCACAAGGGAAACTCCCAAAATCTTTCGACGAGATGTTAGAGGCCCATTCTTTAATAGACATCTGGAGGTATAAATACAAAAATGCAAAAGAATTCACCTTTTTTTCTGAGAGACATAAGTCTCTCTCAAGGATTGACATGATATTTGGATCTAAAGCTATATGTAAAGAAATAGTAGATGTAAATCATGAAATCAGAACAATATCGGATCATAGTCCGATATGTGTAAGTTTAAAGGGAAGACCGACAAATTTTACCTGGAAACTGAACGAAGAACTATTGCAGAAGGAGGATATTATTAAAAGAGGAAAGGAAACATTGAATCTATTTTTTAAAGAAAACCTAAATAAAGGAGTCAACGAGACAATAGTGTGGGAAACATCTAAAGCAGTTATACGTGGATTTTTTATTCAACAGAACGCAATTTTGCAAAGGAAAAAAAAGAGAAATTGGAAGGGTTAAAGTCGGAACTTGAGAAAAAGGAAAAACAATTAAACGAAAATCCCAATTGTAAAGAAACGATAGCCAATTTAAAAATAATTAGAAAACAGATTGAAATGGAGGAAGAAAAAGAGATTCAAAAAAAGATACAAGACATGAAACAAATACATTTTGAGCAGGCTAACAAGCCAGGAAAATGGCTAGCGTATAAAATTAGGAGGAGAAGAGACAGAAATACAATAATGGAAATAAAAAAGGTTCAGAAACAGTTAGAAACCAAAACAAAATAAAACAAGTTTTCTTAGATTATTACTCTAAACTATATAAGAAATGCCAAATTCCGCCGGAAAAAATTAATACATTTCTCGAAAAGGCAAAATTAACACAGATTACAGAAGAACAAAAGACTCTACTCGATGGCCCTATTACCATTGCAGAAATAACAGAAGCCATTAGTAAGAGTAAAAATCAAAAGTCTCCAGGCCCAGATGGGCTTACAGCTTTATACTATAAGACATTCGAAGAACAGTTAATAATCCCTTTTAAGTCAATGATAAATAACATAAAAGATAAACAATTTCCAGAGACGTGGAAACAGGCGAATATCACTCTAATTTTAAAAGAAGACAGAGAAGCTGATAATGTTAAAAACTATCACCCTATTTCCTTGTTAAATACAGATTACAAGTTGTTTGCGGCAATCTTAGCAGAAAGGCTCAAAAAAATACTAAAAAACTGGATTCATGCTGACCAAGCTGGCTATTTGCCTAAAAGACAGATTAGAAATAACACTAGAAACGTGATCAACATTATAGAGCACTTCGAGAGGAAAATCGATAAAAAATTAGCTTTAATTTTCGTTGATATCGAGAAAGCTTTTGATAATATTAGTTGGGATATGCTTTTTATGGTAATGGATAGAATTGGAATAGGGGAAAGATACAAATCTTGGTTAACAGCAACTTACAAAGAGCAAAAAGCGAGATTAATAATAAATCAGGAGAGGACGGAAGAATTCAAAATATCAAAGGGAACAAGACAAGGTTGCCCACTGTCTCCGCTATTGTTTATAATGATTTTGGAAACGTTGTGTAACATAGTGAGATCTGAGAACAAAATCAGAGGGGTTAAGATCAAAAACCATGAGTATAAACTAAGGGCTTTTGCTGACGATATTGTTTTTACATTAGAGGAACCTAAGGAAAGTTTAGAGAGATTAATGGAGACTTTGGTGGAATTTGAAGAAGCTTCAGGACTTAGCATTAATAGGTCCAAAACAAAAATAATTACAAAAAATGTAGAAGTGAAGGAGAAGAAAGCATTGGAAAGCATAAGTGGTTTTAATGTGGAAGGGAAAGCAAAGTATTTGGGCATTACTATTACTAATAAAAATTCGGATTTATTCTCAAATAACTATTTACCATTGTGGAACTCCATTAAAAAAAAGACTTGGAAAAATGGAATAGATTTAAGTTTTCACTGTTTGGAAAAATCTCATTGGTTCAGATGAATCTCCTCCCGAGACTTTTATTCTTGTTCCAAACAATTCCGATCTTAAAAAGCAATAGACCTTTAAAAATGTGGCAAAGAGAAATTGAAAAATTTATCTGGGAGGGCAAAAGGGCTAGAAAAAAGGGGAAAATATTGTGTGATAATAAGAAAAGGGGGGATTAGGCCTCCCAAACATCCAAATCTACTACGCTGCTTGCTGTCTATCATGGATTCATGATTGGATAATACTAGAAGATGAGCCTACTTTAAACTTAGATGGTGACAATCTTAGATATGGATGGCATGGATATTTGATCTATGGGAAAGATAAAATACACAAAGATAGTAAAAATCACTTTGTTAGAAAATCACTTTTTCTAATTTGGAACAAATATTAAAAAAGAATATGTCCCAAAATACCAAAATGGTGTTCCCCCCACGAAGCCTTTTTTGGAAGGGAAGGTATCAAAACCAAAAAATGGTTAAGATATGACGATCTGCTAAGGGAGGATCACGGGAAATTATGTTTTAATGAGCAAGACGAATTAGCAGAAGGTAACATCAAGTGTCACTGGTATTTATATAGACAACTCAAAGAAAAGTATAAGATGGATGAAAAATTGGAGGGTATACAAACTGTAGACACAAAGTTTGATGATATATGTTTTAAAAATAAGGAAAAAATGATAACAAAGTTCTATAATTTATTATTGGAATGGCATACAGAAGAGGAAACGATACGGGAAAGTATGGTAAAATGGGCCCAGAACATCGGACATGTCATAGATTTTAATCAATGGGAAAAAAGTTGAAACAAGAGGCTTAAATTCACAATAAACCAAGCTCTTAAAGAAAACATGTATAAAATGATCTACAGGTGGCATTTACCCCCATTAAGACTAGCCCATATGTACAAAAACGTAAGACCAAATTGCTGGAAATGTAATTTAGAGACCGGCACTTTCTTTCACATGTGGTGGACATGTCCAATGGCAAAGGAATATTGAGTAAATATACACAAGCTGATAGTAAAAGATTTAAATATTAACATATCATTTCTTCCAGAAATCTTTTTGCTAGGCATGTTAGACAGTGAAATTGAAAAAGAACACGGAAAATTGCTATTTAATCTGCTGACTTGTGCTAGAATAATATTCGCAAAAAATTGGAAAAGTGCAAGAGCCCCGACGATAGAACAATGGTTAATTAAAGTATTTGAAATTATGGAACTGGATATAATGACGTCATGGAAAAAAGAAGCGACTGAAGAGAAAACATTAAAAGACTGGAATCTACTATTAAGATACCTACAAATGAGATGGAAAGATACAGGAATTAAAATATAGAATGTATAAATCTGTATTAGGGGTTTTGTCACATTTGCTAATTAGAAATGATCATATGGCATTAAGAGGAAATAGATTTTATGGGATGTATATATATCTAAGATGTATACTGAACAGTAAAGACAGTAAAGGAGGGAATTTGTATAAATATATGCAAAGAGATACAACAGTTAAAATAACTTATTAGTTGCTTTGAAGATGCAAACTAAGGAGGTATAGAGGTGAATATGTATTTTTTTTCTTTTTTTCTTTTTTTCCTTTTCTTCTTTATTCTTCTTCCTAATAATGTGGAAAGGTTTAACGTATGGTTATATGAATGCATGTATGAAATAGGAATTTTATGTGCTGAAAATGTTAAAAAAAAAAAAAAAAGACGTGGGAAATTGGAAGTATAATGCAAGGGCAATCCAAACGCAATCCTGGGGTTTCACGTTATTGCGAATTAATTCTTCTCACGCAAATTCGGGCAAAAGGGAAGCCACTCCGAATGCAATCATGGGTTTTGCATTATTGCGCATTAAAGGTTCTCACGCAATTTCGGGCAAGGAGGGGTTATTTCCGGGTAATAGGAAGACATTCCGAACGCCTTCTTAATGCAATGGGGATTCACATAAATTCGCTAAACTAGCGAATTTACGTGAATCCGAATGGGCTCCATTCGGATTTGGGAGAAATTCCTCCCATTTGAAAGAGTCCTGTGGGTATATGGTTTACCCAAGGTCACCTAGGGCTCATTCACACTGCATTTTAACCTGGGCCCCAATCCGATTTAAATGAGGGTTGTTCATACTTACACCAGGGTTTCATTACCCGAATCGGGGAGTTGTTCATACTTGCACCAGGGTTTTCTAACCCAATTGGGGAGGGATTTTTGCCATGGATTTTCTTGTGGTTCTTTTGAAAAGAACCACTTGTTAGCCAATGGGAACTTGAAAATCGGTCACATTCCTCCTCCTCTCCCTCTGCCACCAGTACTTGCCTTCCTCCAGCCACCTCAATTCGCCACTCCCGATCTTGCCTCCGTCCATCTCCTGCCTTCTTCTCCTTCCCCTTCCCATAATTCCATAGCCCTGATCTTGCCTCCATTTATCCCCTGCCTACTTCTGCTTCCTCCTCCCCCTCTTCCCAGAATTCTATAGCATCAATCTTGCCTCCGTCCATCTCCTGCCATCTTCTCCTCTTCCTCTTCCCAGAATTCCATAGCCCTGATCTTGCCTACATTTGTCCCCTGCCTACTTCTGCTTCCTCTTGCTCCTCATCCTCATCCACCTCTGCTGTTCCTCCCCCCCTCCTGCCAGGATGATGGCATTTTACCCCATTGCCAAATGTGAATGGCATCCTGGGGTAAAATGCCACGATCATGGCAAATCCATGCCATAGATCGAATCGATCCTGGAAATAAATGCCACGGAGAGACTCAATCATGGCATTTCAGGGAAATAACCTGGTTCCCACACCAATGAGTTTATCACACGAAGGGAATTGGAAGTATAATCCAATGGCAATCTGAATGCAATCATGGGATTTCGCGTGATTGCGTGAAAGCTGATCACACACATTTTTGGGCAAAGGGAAGTTCTTCCATACGCAATCATGGGGTTTTGTGTGATTGCGTGAGAAACTATCACACGCAATTTCGGGCACTGGGAAGCAATTTCAGGCAGTTCTGAACGCAATGCAGTGTCAATACGCAATCAAGTAAATTCACTGAACTAGCGAATTTGCTCAATTCCAAACTGGCCTCACTTCCATTTCTTTCGAAATTCAGAGAAATTCCTCTCATGTGATAAACTCCCAAGTTATTTCTCCAGTGCGACCGGGCCCCTAGTGGGTTTCCACGGCCAAGTGGGGGATTGAACACTGGTATCCAGAGTCATAGTCCAGTGCTCAAACCACTACACCACACTGGATCTCAGAGGACCTATTTTTATTGTCAAGTGCCTTTGAGGTGACCCTGAGACATCTCTAAGACCCCCTGTCCTCCATTGCTCTGCTTAGGGCCTGCAGATTGAGGCCCATGACCTACCTGATTGAGTCCAGTCATCTGGTATGTGATCTTCCTCTCTTTCTACTGTCTTCTGCCTTTCCTAGCATTATTGCGTTTTCTAATGAATCATGCCATCTCATGATGTGGCCCAGTACAACAGCCTCAATTTGGTCATCTTGGCCCCAAGGGAGAGTTCAAGCTCGATCTATTCTGGGACCCATTTGTTTGTCTTCTTGGCTATCCTCAGCATTCTTCTCCAGCACCTCATTTCAAATGATTTGATTTTTTTTTCTATTTGCTTTCTTCATTGTCCAGCAGTCACATCCATACAATGGCTTGGACAATTTAAACTTCAGTGCTCAGTTGTATATCTTTACACTTTAGGATCTTATCTAGTGCTTCCATGGCTGCCCTTCTCATTCTTAGTCTTTTTCTGATTCCTTGACTGCAATATCCATTCTGATCATGTTTGATACAAGGAACAGGATCTCTTTAACTGTTTTGACTTTTTCATTGTCTAGATGAATTTATGTAGATCCTCTGTGGTCATTATTATTATTTTCTTTATGTTCAGCAGTAATCCTTCCTTTGTACTTTCTTCTTTAGCTTTCCTTGGTAATTGTTCCAAGAGAGAGATTGGGGATCTAGATATTTTCTTCTAGCAGTAGCAGCAGCAGCTATATAAACCGAGTGGTATTTTCTTTCATTTAAAACCCCTCCCAAAATTAAGTTTCTCTTCATTTTAACACCTACAATCCATCTCAATAACACAAGGCAAAATATATCCTTGTGAAGAGAATCATACAATCCACACTCTCTGCTAGTCATGTTTCAAAATAACATATCCATCAATTATAATTCCCACCCCCGCCTTGAAGAATAACCTGTAGTTCAATGCATGCTCTTTGCTAAATGAAACTTGTCAAGTGATATGTGTGCGACATAAGAAATTGAAGATGCCTTCATGGAAAGTTTTAGGAAACATTTTCAGTTGGTACCAGAAAGAAATATGATGGGTTTCTGATTAATATGCCTCTTATTTCCAGCTGAAATGTAAAAACTGCAGGGTTTTGAAGAAAGAAGGCCTAACAGTTGAAGTGTCTTTCTCTGTCAGATAAACCTGACTGTTTCAGCATTGACTTTCAATTACACTGAAAGTATTTCTGCTTTATGAACCAACCACTTGGATAAACTGAACCACATCTCTGCTGCATGGGGAAATAGAAGCATGAATGTTTTTAGTCATGGGAGATATCTAAAACATTTAGGTTTGGTTTTAAATACTTGAAGATTGCCTCTGTTGGGAACAGATGGAATTCAAGTAAACAACTTCCAAAAGATTTAGGAGGGAATATTAGGATTCAGTCTGTAGAAAGTGCTCAGAATACAGTGTTGCATGAATGGGAGGAAGGACGTTGAATCAGTTATATTTTGTGAGAAAGTAAATATGTCTTTAATATTAAGAAAAACAATCATGAAGAAAAAATATCCCAGGAATGTAGAAGAAGGTATGAAGCCAGTGTGGCATAGTGGTTTCAGCTCTGGACTATGACTCTGGAGACCAAGTTTCAAATCCCCATTTGGCCATGGAAACCCATTGGGTGACCTTGGGCAAGTTATAAACTCTTACTCCTAGAAACCTGCCTTAGGATCACTGTAAGTTAAAAACAAGTTTAAGGCACGCAACAACAACAAATGGAGATACTTCATAGCAGAGACTCATATTAAAATACTTCATCTCCAGCTATGATGTTTCTTTAGTGTCCCATTTGGATGTAATACTTCACTAATTTCGTTCCTAAAGGATGCAATGAGTAATCTTAGCAATGTTCTTCCTACTGTACACCTTCAAAGTTTTCAAAGACTATTTGCAGTTCAGGACTTCTTCTATGCAAAATCTGCACATTCCACAAGATTGTAGCTGATGAAACAGATTAAATGTATTAAAGCCTTTGCTATAACAAACATATTATTCTTTGAGGTCTTAAGACAGACATATGTCCACTCAAAATTAAAGTCCAATGAGTTTGGTGTAAAATTTGATGTAAGTGTGTTTAGGATTCCACTCTGTGGCCAAGTCCCTGTGTTCACAATCTGTTTATTAGCACATGTATTGTGTGCATTTAGATTGTCCTCATAAAGGTATCACAGTTTTGTGGGTTTGGGATGTTTAATGTACTTTGCTACATGTTCAACACAGCTACTCCTATATATGTATTCAGCAGCTGTTATGTTGCTGAGAAAAACTGCGGCGTAAGGAAGTATTGGGTACCTCCTCACACAACACTGGAAAAAGCAGATCCTCTTGTGTAATTCCCTGGTTCTTGTTTTTCCTGTATGGCTCCAAATTCCTTTTGGGTGCGCCTTCAATTCTAGCATAAAGTCCCAAAAGCTTTTGGATTTAGAGTGCAATCCTAACTGGTCAAGGGCCAAGTCAGACACAAACTAACCCAGTTGAAGCTGTGCTTTGTCCAAATCCCTTGTAGTTTAACAGTATTGGAAATTATTTAGGCTTACCTTTGTCCTGGACTAACTTTGGGCTGGCATTGTGGCTGTCTATCTTGGCTGGAGAAGCTCTGGAGCTAGTGTGATTTAGAGATGCCTTTTTTGCCCTATCCTTTGTCTGCCTTCTTTTGAGCTCTTGCGCTGGTATATCTTAGCCTGCAGAACATATAGCTCTATTGGCAGATCCCCAAGATCAAACAGCAGAATTAGGTTCTACTAAAAGAAGGGGATTTCTGGCACCAAAAGGGCATTTCTGTTGGCAGAATAGGCTTGTGTCTAATCCTACCCTGTCCCATGCACACACACACACACACAGCTGGCACCATTATAGCACAATCCTCACTGGCAAAGATAGCAAACAGGCATCTGAGCTGACAGTAGACAGCCAGCTGAATCCAAAAACTTCTCAGTCTAGAGATGTACCAGATGATTCAGAAGATGATTCTGCTGGGTGGAATGGTATTACTGCTGGAATTAGAGGCTGGTGCTTAATCCCCTAACTCCCTACAACTGGTGCATCTTTGATTTAGGATTGCACTGACTTTGTATCAGACTATTTTTGCAGTTGAATCACTGATTGATTTACCTAGTTATCCAACATTATATATGTAACCACCCATTTCATGAACAGCAGAAAAGAAAGGAAACTTAGGTCCCAAACAGAAATCATCCAGTTTGAGGCCACTTTAACTGCCCTGGCTCAGTTCTAGGAAATCCTGGGAAATGTGGTTTATTGTGGCACCAGAGCTCTCTGACAGAGGTCTCACAAAAATTACAGTTCCCAGAATCATTCCCTAGCAATGAGCCAGAGCAGTTACAGAGGTCTTAAACTGGGTTATTTCTGCAGTGTGTTTTGGACCTTAGAGTGTCAATACAGTGAAAAGGTAGAAAAATTGTTATCTTTTATTATTAAAGAAGACATGGCTCAACACTTTTTAAAAAAGACATCTGCAAACCATTAAAAGCAATTTTTATGGAAGATCACTGTGAACGGTCTTTTACTTACCCTGTGTTTCCATCTTGAGTTGTCTATGATGCTGTTGGCTCCTTCCAAAGCAGCCAGTCTTCTGTAGCGGGAATGTTACCTTGAATCTGTACAGCATTTTTAGTCTTCAACTCGCCTCAACTCACCTTTTCCATTTAACGGGCTGGGAGGAATTGAAGACTGAAAATGACATACAGGGCAATCAAATTCCACTTTTGCTGAGACGAAATAGTCCTGAGACTGATGTCTGCTGTGTGTGATTATCTGAAATGTTGATGGAAAGAAACACCATACGGGGAGATTTGTTTATACTAAGAATTTTTGGATGCTGTGAAAAACTCTTGCATGGTTCTTTGACATTGATTGAATTTTTCACCCCCAGAAAAATGAAGATACCTTGATATACAGCAAATCATTAACATGCCATCTTAAGATAATACATTATGTTACACACAAAGTTATCCAATTACTCTTTCATGGAGAAGAATATAGTATATAGTATATAGATTGTATTTGCATTTCATCAGTCAACGTAAAATATAATTTATATATCTGACCATTGACTGTAATACAAAAAAATGTTTGGCATGAATACTTATTTTCAAAGGAAACATTGTAAATAATAAGCTCAGAAGACTACAACTAAGAGCTGTGAGCAAAAAAAAAAAAAAAAAGAACAAAAAAGTGGAAACTATCCTTTGAAAAGGAAAGAAGAGATATTTAGGTGTCATCAGTGTACTGGTAACACTGAACTCCAAAATTCTGAATGACCTCTTCCATTGGCTTCATGTAACTATTATCTCATAGTTCTCATAGAATCATAAGAGTTGGAAGAGACCACAAGGGTCATCCAGTCCAACCCCCTGCCATGCAGGAACACAAGTAACAAAGCTCCCCTGACAGATGGCCATCCAGCCTCTCTTTAAAAACCAACAAAGAAGAAAACTCCGCCACACTCCATGGCAACATATTCCACTACTGCATAGTTCTTACTGTATTAAACAGCATTGGGAATAGATCTAAGCCCTGAAGGGCACTACAGGTCAATTCACAGAGGACTCTTTCAAACGGGGAGGAATTTCTCCCAACTCCTAATGGAGCCAATGCGGATTTATGTAAATTCGCTTGTTTAGCGAATTTACATGAACCCCTGCTCCGTTCGGAATTACTTCCCATTACCCGAAAATAACCCCCTCCTGCCCGAATTTGCATGCGAAGCTTTAATTCGCAATAAGGTAAAACCCATGATTGCATTCGAATTGGCTTCCCTCTTGCCCGAATTTGCGTGCGAAGAGTTAATTTGCAATAACATAAAACCCATGATTGCATTCGAATTGACCTTAAATTATACTTCCAATTTAGCCTTGTATGAAAGAGTCCACAGTATCAAAGAGTGCCCCCAGCACCACCTTCTGAGTCTACCCCTCGAAGAAAGAGTGGAGCCACCACACAACAATGCCTCCAAGTCCCATCCCAGACTTGGATACCAAAAGGACACCATGGTCGATGGTACTGAAAGACACTGAGAGGTCTAGCAGAACCAACAGAGACACACTCCCTCTTTTCTAGCATGGGTCATCTTTAATCACGCAAACCATCACTGTAGGAAGTATTTATTTATTTAATATGTATGTATTCTAATGTATGACATTAATTGCATGCTAACCAATAAAGGCAAATGCCGCCTTTGTGATGTGCACACTTTAAAACAGCTTTCCAGAACAAGTGTATTAGAAAAAAATATGAAAATGCATGAGAAACAATAAATGCTGGTAATATGCCAAGACTGAACTCCAATGAGGCAGCCCAGTATATCTTTGAGGCCTGTGTTCTTCTCAGCTTTTGAAATAATGAGAAGCCCAATCAGCCTCATGTATTAAGTGATGGAAATTTGTAATGCCCCAGCCCTAAGTTTAGAGGCAGAGGAGAGTGAGCTGTTTAGGCACAAGGAAGTAGGCTGGGTTGTTAATTCAGCACACAGAGTTCTACGTACAGAGGGGAAGGGTACTCCCTATTATTTGTTTCTTGGTCCAAAAAAACAAAACAACAACAACAACAACAAATAAATGGGCAGGTGGTATCAGTAGTTGGGAACCCTGTTGGAAAGAATAAAACAGCAGCAAATTTTTTGCACATTCTCTTCCCACTGTTTAAACATCCTGAAGTGTTTTGGAGGATTTTTCGGTGCAGAGAAACATGTGGATTCCCCTGCAACAAAAAACAAAAAAACAAAACAAAACCCCTTTCTTGGTGCGCTTCCAGTGTAAGAAAAATGTTTATGCCCAGAAAATGTTAGTAGGAGGTGTTGTCGAGGGGAGAAAAATATGTTTTCTATGCAGGAGAATCGTACTCAAATGCAGAAATAATACTATTCAAACATATTTCTTTGCTCACACAGCAAGGAGAAAACTGCAGCAATCAGTTATCCTTGTAGCTGAGAATAAACTAATCAAGGATTTATATCCCTAGTCATGAGCCCATGGAGTCATGACCCTCATGGTTTTATTTTATTTATTTTTTAATCTTACATTTCAAGGCTTCACAATCTGGGTAGTCTGCAAGCAAAGCATAAAATGTGTGTTTTAAAAGCAGTAAAAATGAAAGCCTTTAGAAGTTTTAAACTATAGAAAAAAGTAAGGCAAAAACTATCAGCAGTGGCTTTTTAAATTTATGATTAAAAAAACCCACAAAAACTTAAAAGTCTGGCAATGAGATGATCTCCACCTGGTGCTAAGATTACCACAGCCTAGGCAGCAGGTGAACTTCTCTTGGAAAGTGATTCCACAACCAGGGTGCCACCACTGAAAAGTCTCTCTTCTTCAGGTAGGATTGTCAGGTTAAGAGCATTTTAGGGTGTTTATTTGAGTGGTACATTCTGGAAAGTAAGGACAATGCTAGGTGATGTGATGGTAATGGACTCCTGGTGATGTCATGGGCTGGTCCTTGTTGATATCATTAACCCCAATATATTAAGCATCACCCTATGTTGTTCAGAACATTCACATTTAGATTAAAAATATGAAGTCCAAGAAAATATTTTCTTATTGGAAATTGGGTTTACCAAACTCTGTATTGTTCAGAATGGGGGGGGGGGGGCTCTTTCCTGCTATTTCTTTTTCCATTTCTTTTACCACCCTTGACACCTTTGTTTTAAAGAACACATGAGAGTTGTAATCCAGTCAAAGAAAGTTTATCAAATTCTGTTTCGAATGAAGAAGAAACATCAAACTTTTCCCAGCTCTGTTTCCAACATTTTGGGAAGCCTTCATTTTAGCACATGGCAGTTGACACGTGGAGATAAAATGGGAGGCAAAGGTTTTGAACCATTGAAAGGCGAAGCCAGAAGGATCTTTTCATACAATCATACAATCACAGAGTTGGAAGAGACCACCAGGGCCATCCAGACCAACCCCCTGCCATGCAGGAACTCCAAATCAAAGCATCCCCGACAGATGGCCATCCAGCCTCTGCTTGAAGACCTCTAAGGAAGGAGACTCCACCACTCCCCGAGGGAGTGTGTTCCACTGTCGAACAGCTCTTATTGTCAGGAAGTTCTTCCTAATGTTGAGGTGGAATCTCTTTTCCTGTATCTTGCATCCATTGTTCTGGGTCCTGTTCTCTGGAGCAGCAGAAAACAAGCTTGCTCCCTCCTCAATGTGACAGACCTTCAAATATTTAAACAGGGCTATCATATCACCTCTTAACTTTCTCTTCTCCTGGCTAAACATCCCCAGCTCCCTAAGTCGTTCCTCATAGGGCATGGTTTCCAGACCCTTCACCATCTTAGTTGCCCTCCTTTGGACCCGCTCCAGTTTCTCCACATCTTTTTTGAATTGTGGTGCCCAGAACTGGACACAGTATTCCAGGTGGGGCCTGACCAAAGCAGAATAGAGTGGCACTACTACTTCCCTTGATCTAGACACTATACTTCTATTGATGCAGCCTAAAATTGCATTGGCCTTTTTAGCTGCCGCATCGCACTGTTGACTCATGTTCAACTTATGGTCTACTTGGACTCCTAGATCCCTTTCACATGTGGTTTCATTCAGCAAGGTGTCTCCCATCCTATATCTCTGCATTTCATTTTTCCTCCCAAAGTGCAGAACCTTACACTTCTCTGTATTGAATTTCATTTTGTTAGCTTTGACCCAGCTTTCTAGTCTATTCAGGTCATTTTGAATTTTGATCCTGTCCTCTGGGATATTAGCAACTCCTCCCAATTTGGTATCATCTGCAAATTTGATAACTAGGCCCTCAATACTGTCATCCAAGTCATTAATAAAGATATTGAATAGCACTGGACCCAGGACAGAGCCCTGTGGCACCTCACGTCACTTCTCTCCAGGATGAAAAGGAACCATTGTTGAGCACCCTTTGGGTTCGGCCAGTCAACCAATTACAAATCCATGTAACGGTTACCTTGCCTAGTCCACATTTTACAAGCTTGTTTGCAAGAATGTCATGGGGAACCTTGTCAAAGGCCTTACTGAAATCAAGATATACTATATCCACAGCATTCCCTTCATCTACCAAGCTGGTAATTTTATCAAAAAAGAGAGATCAGATTTGTCTGGCATGACTTGTTTCTCTGAAACCCATGTAGACTTTTTGTGATTATGGCATTGCCTTCTAAATGTTCACAGACTCTCTGCTTAATGATCTGCTCTAGAATCTTTCCTGGTATTGATGTCAGACTAACTGGACGATAATTGTTGGGATCCTCTTTTTTTCCTCTTTTTGAAGATGGGGACAACGTTTGCCCTCCGCCAGTCTGCTGGGACTTCTCTTTTTCTCCAGGAATTCTCAAAGATTACTGCCAATGTTTCCAATATTGCATTTTCCAGTTCTTTTAATACCCTTAGATTTTAAGAGAAGGGTGCTGTATTTTCACTTCCTTTTAAAATGCTTTCAAATTATTTTAATCCATGTTCATGTGACAGTTTATTTAATTTATATTTATTTAATTTTAATTGCTCTCAAACATTAGCACTAGTTTCTGGTTGCATTTTGTATATTGTTTTAGTTTATATTGTAAGTCACCTTGCATCCTCTGGGAAAAGAAAGGGAGGAATAAAATAAAATAATCAATTGCATTTGAGACCTGTCCTGAGAGCATCAGATGTTATATTGGATGTGGCATCAGTGTTTATAAAAGTGAGCAAGATGTATAATAAATAGATATATATGTAAAAAATATTGATTTTAGTTGGAAGCATTTTTGACAAAATTTTCTTTAAGGTGATGGTGATCTGTAGCACTTTTTAATCTGAGAGATAAATTAATGATGCTCTTGGTCCCCTGTTGAGATAGCACTAATGTTAATTATGATTTAAACTCTCTTTCTCTGTTTCAAGTTTCTTTTCTGTGCCTCTCAGCAAATAAGAGCATCAATAGGCTAAGAGATCTCCTGACAGCTTTGCTGATTGTGTTGGAATTTTGGCAGATAAAGCCCAGAGCTACAGAGACAACCTGGAAGTACTAAAATATCTCACTTTCTTTGCTACTTTAGTTGTTAGAATTGCTTATAATGTGACTCTCTGATATTTCTATATATTCCCTGACAGGTCGGTTTGGTACTTGTGATGATTTAATATACTGGAGCGAACAGTTTTCCTTGGTGAGAAATAAAAGATGTGAAATGGATATGGAGAAGTGAAAGACATAGATGATTGTAGTGAATGAGGCCCCTGCCACAAGGCAGATAGGTTTTAGAATCCTTGTCAGCAATGTAGCCAAAATCTTAGCAGTTTGGTGGCATGGAAGATTTTTGTGTGTGTCTTCAGTAGGTGCTGCTAGATAGTTTATACTTCAGCTTGGGAGGGAATAAGGTTAGTGGGGAACTGACTGGAGGAGAAAATTTTCCTTTTGGCAGTGTGCTTGTAATCTTCTCATTTTTAATATGGGAGATGGTCTAGTCTACAGAAGTCAACCTGTTTTGCTTGGTTGTGTCCTATAGATCTGCATCCAAGGCCTATCTTCTAGTTGCCTTGCCCTTGGGAGGCATGGAGGCTGCACTGCAGTCCAAAGGGCCTATACTTCATTCATGGAGAAGTAAGGTATTGTCCCTGGGATATCCTAAGTATCATTCATTATTTAGAAGCCCAAATCAACTACATCAGGAATGTTTTCCTCTGCTGCATCATTTCCACCAGTAAGGCTTATCGTATAGCAGCAGTGTGTGTCAGTCTTGAATATGTCAGTGGCATCAGCCATAGAGAGGCTTGGAATTGCAACTACAGTAGTTCCAACTCAGACATGTGAGAGATAATAGAGATGCCCTTGTCTTAAGTCAGCACAGAATACTTTGGACAGCCTTGGTGCATAGAATCTGGGACCAGAATCCAAGACTATAAGCTGCAGTCGATGGCATGGAGAACTCTTCTGCTATGCAGTCAGTACAGTTCTTCCTCTATACAGCAAGCCACCAAATCACAAGACCTATAATCAGATGCATGGGCCAGTTTTTCAAATATTAATCTTTGCAGACTGGCTTGATATAACACATATCCTTTTTATATACTAGGCTGAGGGAAGAATATGATTGAAGAGAGAGATTGAGAAAGAGAGAAGTTGTTTTCCTGCATAAATTCTCTACTGTGTATGTCTCTGTGTCATCTGTCTGAATCTAAAGGGATTGTGATTAAAATGTACCTGCCAGTCATACAATTCTTCACTGTGTCTTGAGCATCAGATCAAATTGGGGACTGGAGTTAGCAACAGATGCCAGAACAGATGCTTATATTATATAGTATGTTTTAACCAGCTGGGAGCATGCAAATTTTGCACTTTGGAGGTGGATTACAGAGATGAGTTTTGTACAGATCAAGGGCTCTCCAAATTGCCAGTGAATATTTTTCTGTCGAGAAAAAGCCACCTTCTTGTTCTTCTCCAAGGGCCACTAAGATCCAATGACATTTTTTGTGGATAAATTTTGTAAAGAATTTGTGGTTGTTACCATACAAAGAAGTATACTTATGTTCCATTAAAAGCAGATGGATGAGTTAAATCACAAATAAGGAAGCCTCACAGAATTATTTGCAATGGGACAAGCACAATTTTTGTGGGGTATATCAGTTGTTGGAATTCTATAGTTGTGACATAAGCCACAGTTTCCTCTGTTTTTAATTTGGTAGATGTCCAAAAAGTACTCTTCTTCATTGGAGATTTTTGAACAGTATGCTGTGAATGTTGACACTGGCAGAGGGCTAGATGAGATGATTTTTTCAACTCTACCAATTCTATGGTTATATGATTCTAAAGTTCCAGAAGATGGTTTTTCTGGTATGTAAGACCTAAATGGGAAGTGGTGGCTCAGCGGCTAAGATGCTGATTCTGACAATTGAAAGCTCAGCAGATAGGCAGTTTGAGACCCAAGCGCCGTATGATGGAGTGAACTCCTGTCACTAGTCCCAGCTTCTGCCAACCTAGCAGTTAATAATAATAAATAATAATAAAGTTTATTTATAACCCATTCCTCTAATGAAATACTTGGAGCGGGGTACAACAAGAGTTTAAAAATACAGAGTAAAGAAACCAGGGCTTATTAAAATTGACAACAGTTAAAGTTAAAATCAGCAACAATTAAAACAGTTCAAAAGCATGTAAAAGTGCAAGTAGATAAATAAGTACCACTTGAGTGGGAAGGTAACAGCATTCTGTGCAGTCATGCCATATGAACATGGAGCCATTTTTGACAACGCTGGCTCCCTCTGCTTAGTAATGGAGATGAGCACCACCCCCTACAGTCAGACATGACTAGACAACTTTATCAAAGGGGAAACCCTTTCCTTTACCTTAAAGGCCTAAATACTGATCCTATCTGATCCTAGAAACTAAACAGAGTCAGTCCTGTTTAGTAGTTGGATGGGAGAATGCCAAGGAACATCAGGTGTGGTAGGCTGCATATCAGGTGCTGTAAGTTGTACTTCAATGAAAGGCCATTGCAAACCAACTCTGAATATTCTTTGCTTAAGAAAATCCTATGAAATTTATAGGATTATCCTAAGTCAGCTGTTGACCTGAATGCAAAGAGAGAGAGAGAGAGTGGAAGGAGGGAGAGGTCTTAAGACCTACAGTTTTCTAGTGCAGTATTCTTAAATTTCTTTTAATTTAACACTTCTCTATATGTTTGCAAGGGTCCGGATGAAGATAGATACATGCTTTCTTCTATACAAGAGAAAGAAAGAAAGAGGAAAGAAAGAAAGAAAGAAAGAAAGAAATTTAAATATATGCAACCTATTTAATGTAGCTTTAGTTTTACTTGGTAAATAATCTCTGGTGACTGCATCAAAAAGACAATAAAGAGCATTTGAATCCCTAATGCAATCTCTTTCTGATAATTCCAAATCAATATAATAGGTTGTTGAATTCTGCAAAAGTGGAATCTTCTAGGTAGTAATCAAAGTCAGCCTTAAACTCAACACTGCAGCAATTTAACCATGATGTTATTAGGACAAGATACTGTTCAGGTCTGAGTGGACAGCTGAAGCCGGTAAGTGATGTTTCTATTCACACCACAACTAGGCTTCCAGGTGTGGTAGAAAATCCAAGAACACTACAAGATTTAAACGTATGGGACACAGAGAAACTGATTGTCAGCTGTCTTTTCCTTCCCAGGCACAAGCTATACCACATAAAATAAACTAGTGAAAAAAACAGGATGACCACAGTGTACATATTGGAAGCATCTGCATAATGATTTTGATCCAGTGAGATGGAAGGAGCCAGACATGATGTAAAAGAACACACATTGATTTTAATGGGAATGAATGCCAACTAATGCTGCACTATTTGCTGAAGATTAGAAATCATGAAATTCTTGTCACTTTTATAAGAGACCACTGGGAGCCCTTTCTCAATAGTCATCCCAATGCCTGCCATAGAGAAACTGCATTTGGTGGAATATTTAAACAGACTGAGCTTGATTTTACAAGATAATCCTACCCTAGACATTGCCCATTGCAACTATCACTTTCTGCATCTGTTTTTTTTAAAAGAATGAGTCTTCCTTCCTTCCTTCCTTCCTTCCTTCCTTCCTTTAAAAATACTTCTCTTGAGACTGATAGAAGTCTTTCTACATTTTAAACAAAAAGCCATGACTAAGAATTTGGTAGGCCTGCAATGGAAAGATCAGTACATTAAAGAACTAAGTCTGTACATCTTTTCTTTTCTCCCTGCAATTCATACTGTGTCCCATATTTAGTTTGAGACAAATCTCATGTATTGTTGACCTTGGCAGGAGATGTGAAAAGAAGAGTGAATACTGACTCATAAAGAGAAGCAAAAATACAACTTTCAATAATGTTTTGGTACCTTATATACTCGACTATGAGTTAACCTCATGTATAGTTGAGATCAGGTTTGGGAGCCAAAATTATGAATTTTGTCATGATCTGTGGATACGTCAAGGGTAAAACTTGGAGGCTTTTTCAGTGTGTTCATGACTCTAATTGAGGCTTTTTGCTTTAGCATTTCAGCCTTTGTTTCAGCCTTCAGTCTCCAGACAGCAGTGGCAAGGACACGAGAGGAGCTCATTTAACTGCAATTAATCACCCAGGATTCTTTCTGCTTGGCTCAAGAAAGAAAGAAACCGCTCTCCTGACTGCATGGGGAAACCTGAAAGAGCTGCTATCACATTACTATACTGACCCGTAAATAAGTCAACCTGGGATTTTGGGGTCAATTTTTGGGCATAAAATTTTCAATGTATAGATGGGAATATACAGTATATTGAATTGTAGAGAGCCAGCATGGTTTGAGTATTGGACTAGTGGTTTGAGTATTGGACTATGAATCTGGAGACCAGAATTTGATTCTTCGCTCAGTCATGAAACCCACTGGGCAAGTCACATGCTCTTAGCCTTAGGGGAGTAAATGGCAAACCTCCGCTAAACAAAAATTGCCAAGAGATCCCCATGATAGGGTTACCATAAGTTGGAAATGACTTGAAGCTATACAACAACAAAATATTGGATTATATTTTTAAACTCTCAAAAGTGTATATATTTCTTCATTTTCAAAAAAGAAGAAGCTTATTTCCTATGATAGTTGTTTATGATTTCACACAACCAAAGCTTTTTGTAATGTAGGTAGAAAACATTCCAGAGAATTTTACGAGGGTCCAGATGACAATGGCCAACTAAAGCCAAAAACAGCAGCAAAGGGACAGGTTGGGCTCACAGCAACCACATACATACCCAGCATTTTCTTGGCACAAAAAGAAGTGGCAGAAAGCCACTCCTTTTTGCACTGGGAAAAGGGTGCCTTTGCTACTGTGGTAGTGGTTTTTCAGCATTTCTGTGGTGCAGTGTGTGTAAACACTGTGAATCTGCCACACATGCAGCCAGGCGTGTGCCATTCCGGCACTCTGTGGGCATTCTGCTGTCTGAACACCACACCCTACATAACAGGGAAGCCGGCTTTATTTGCCAGTCTGTTTTGCACCTCAGTTACAAATACAGAACTATGGGGCTTTCTAGATTGGCAGGAAAGGGCGACATGAAGTTGCCTTTTCCTTAATACTTAGCAGCTGCACTGCAAGTCCCAGGTGTGTAATAAAAAGGCATAGGGCAGCTACACTGAGGAGGTGTGGGGACGACTTATCTGAAGTCTTTTCTGTTGCTCAGGTGCTACATTGGAAGCTGTCAGGATGCTAGAAACCCAGGCAAAGCAGCTGCACGGGTGGCAATGAACGGGGCTTTTGGCCGCACTGAACCTTTAATAATAATAATAATAATAATAATAATAATTATTATTATTATTATTATTATTATTTTGCCGGCTGTGAACTGTGCAGTTGCGCACGTACATCACACATGAACTGTGCAGTTATGAAGATCTGTCAAATTACCATTGTGGTTTTGCTTCACTTTTTTAAGTGCTCAGTTGCATCGGTGTACCATGAATGAACCCCTTTATTTTATAATAATAGTTATTATTATTATTATTACCCCACCCCTTTGAGATCAATTGAGGCAGCTTACACATTAAAATATTATTACATCAATAAAACAAACTGCATCCCTCCCCCCTTAAAAAATATTAAATCCGTTACAATTTAAGTTTATGAATAAACTTCATTATTTTATGAATCAATTGACATTTTATGCACAGTTGCATAACAGTTACAGCATCCCAGAGTCCCTATTGCGCATGTCTAGGGTTCAGATTAGAGCTAGGAGCTAGGGTTTGGGAGCTTTAAAAAACTGCACAGTTGCACTGCAGCATTTAGACGCAGCTGCACTGTTACACCCTTTTTAAAAAGAAACTGGGAAAAGCAGCTCCTTTTTAAAGCTGCTTTTTCCCCACTAAAATGCAAAAGAAGTGCCTTCATGCCAAACTTTCAGTGTGGGTCATCTAAAGGCTACACTTTCATGCAGGCATGAACACACCCCTTTTTGCCAGTCTAGATCAGCCCTATATATCATCTCCTGGCCCAGCCTCTCAAACAGCTATTCAAAGCAATGGGGGTCTGTTCTACTAGTAAGTGATCAGGGAGCAGAACAATGATGTCTCCAATCCCTTCCTGGCAGTAATCTGTAGTGTGACAACAAATTGACATAGGGTTATGCCTCTGTTTATCACAACTTCTCTCACTGGTGGAAGGGCCCTGGCAGGTTCATCGTGCTACATTAGTTGCCCTCCTTTGGACATGCTCCAGTTTCTCCACATCTTTTTTGAATTGTGGTGCCCAGAACTGGACACAATATTCCAGTTCTGCTATTCCAAAGCAGAATAGAGTGGCACTATTACTTCCCTTGATCTAGACACTATACTTCTGTTGATGCAGCCTAAAATTGCATTGGCCTTTTTAGCTGCTGCATCGCACTGTTGACTCATGTTCAGCTTATGGTCTACTTGAACTCCTAGATCCCTTTCACACGTAGTTTCATTCAGCCAGGTGTCCCCCATTTTATATCTGTGCATTTCATTTTTCTGCCCTAAGTGCAGAACCTTACATTTCTCTGCGTTGAATTTCATTTTGTTAGCATCGGCCCAGCTTTCTAGTCTATTCAGGTCATTTTGAATTTTGATCCTGTCCTCTGGGGTATTAGCTACTCCTCCTAGTTTAGTGTCATCTGCACCCCAAGCATGCTTATTCCATCCTCATACCATGTTGAAACTGCCCTCTTTTAAAATATGAGTCAATTAGCAACCCATCTCAGTTCATGAACAATGCATTTCAGATGGGTGGAAATGGCAGACCATTACTATCAAGAACTAAAAATATACAGCTTTGTTTATAAAAGCACATTAGGTATAAATCTAGCTCAGGACATCTCAGTGACGCAGCTCTCCACATAAATGTTTGCCAGTATTATTGATGGAACTCTGTTGTATGATAAGGAAAACAGTGTTGCAATATTTTTATTCCTGAAGGTTGAAGATACTCAAGCCTGATTCAGCAGCCCAAGACTGACAATTACCTTTGTGAGATGTTAACACAGGGAGCCAGGGGCTGGATCACTTATTTTTCTAAGAATATTTCTAGACTTTCCCTTGGGCCTGGAAAGAGTCCTTTTAATAATAATAATAATAATAATAATAATAATCTTTATTAATTTCAAAACAACAAAATCAAACTTTAAAAAGGATACAAATGCAGACACACACACTAAACATACTAGTAGACACATATTAAACACAATAGAAATTATTCAATACATATACATATACAAAATACAAAGAATATTTCACATAAAACATTACCTTACATCTTCTTCCCCATTCAAACCATTCAAATCTTTACATCTTCTTTCTTCCCTTATCTCTCCTTCCTTACCCTACCTCCTTATACCTTCTTGTATTTTGCCTAACACCATTTTTCCCATCCCATATAAAAACCCTCCATCTTCCAGTTCCTTCCAACATCATCTCATTCCACCTCTTCTTCCAATCTCTGTTACTTACTCTCAATCTCACATCATACTACTTCCTTCTTCCCTCTTCTTCCTACTCTTCCAACATACTACAATCTTCACTCTAATAGATAATCTTCCTTCATTCCATCTCTCTTTTAATTCATTCATTCTGAATTTCTTCTTTGTTCCTCTTTGGTAATTTCTACTAAATATTTAATTAACCTCCTATCTCAAACTGTTCAATAGTACATCAATCCCATATTTTTAAGCATCCTCCCTTTGTTTATTTAATCCTTCAGTTTCATATTACAGTTTTAATTTTCCATTCCTATCTTCCTCAATTTATCTAAAGCAAAAAAAGAAGATAACTTTAAATATAATATAGTTATATATGTAGATAATATCTAATATTTTGTATTTATAGATTATTAGATTATTTATAATACCACACCCTCACCTATTTATAACATATATTCTATATTGTAATGGTGATAATCTCCTACTTTGCCATATTATCCCACTTTTGTATTACTGGTTTCTATTAACTTATTATCTTTTCTTCAGGAACACCTCTAAGTCTTTGAATAAGTTTGTAAAATTCACACATTCCATATTGTTTATAAAGCCAATCTTCTTTATTTGCAATAGTTTTTGCCCTCCGTTTTTGAGCGAAAGTCATCCTAGCTGCTGATACATGTAAAATAGTATTTTTTTCATATTTGTTTTCAATTTCCTCCTCAAATATCCCTAATAGACATCCTTCGGGTGATAACTGAACAGACCTTCCCAAAACGTTGCCTATAGTTTCATTAATCATTATTTTTATTATTCCCTACTTTTTGGATTTCTCACAAGTCTACCAACAGTGATAGAAAGTCTCAACAGCTTCTTTACACTTCCAACACTTGTTGTTTGATTTCTTAGACATTTTGGAATTTTTTTTTAGGTGTATATACCATCGATAATACATTTTATAAAAATTTTCTCTTATATTTTGGGATACTGTATATTTTATGCTATGTGTCCATAATTTTTCTCACTGTGATAAATAAACTGGATGTCCTATATTATTAGCCCACTTAATCATTGGATCTTTAATAGTTTCTTCTTCATAATCATACTTCAATATGACCCTATACAATTTAGCAATAATCTTCTTAGTATACCCACATAATATTCTCCCTAAATCCATCTGGACTTTTAAAAATCCTTTATTCTTCCCATCTATCATCATTCTTTCTCTTAGTTGTCCATACATAAAGCAATGTAACTTTAGATCTTTTATTTCTAATTCCACTTTTGTTTTAGTATAAATTTACCATCTTTTTGGCATCTAGGATTTCATATGTAGGCCATTTATCGTCTATGAACATTTCTCTCCTATGGAATGCTTCTAAAGGTGCTATCCATAAGGGTATTTTAAGTGTTATTCTTAACTTATATATCTTTCCCATATCCTCAACAAGGATCTTCTCACACAGTGGTTGTTAAATTCTTTATTTTTTTCCCCTGTCATATTCAATATAGGTATGCCACCCCCACTTCAGACCCTCTCCCTCTAGTCCTAGCAATCTTTTGTCCTCCAATAACACGAGTTCTCTCAGCCATGGCAAACAGATTGCTTCATAGTACAATTTTAAATTTGGAAACTCCAAACGTGCTCTCTCACAGGTGTCCTGAAGACTTTTCAGCTTTATCCTAGGCTTTTCCCCTCTCCGTATAAAATTTGAAAGGTTATTATGCCAATCTTTGGGTGGGTACAGACCAGCCCTTTGAGGCTCTCCATCATGTGCTATGGTTGCCTTGGGGTGGGGCTTACACACACCCCACAACCCTAGCACGTGACAGGGGCGTCATTGCTATGTAGCACCATTTAAACTGTGTACATAGTGATGCCATCGCAGCTGTGTAGCATCCATTTGGCACTGCGCAGCTGCGGCGGCACAAAGGCACCCTATGGTACCTTTTACGTTTTGAGCATTGCAACTGCGACACAAAAAAGGAGCAGGGTTTCCCCACTCCTTTTTAACTGCGCACCTTTGCTGCAGCGTCCAACTGCTGCAGCGAAGATCTGCAGTAATAAAAGGTGGCGCCAGACCGCCCTTTTTGGGCAATCTGTACAGCCTCTTTAAATGGTTTGTCATTATTATTGGGATCATCTGGAACATAAATATCAGATTTGGTAAAATCATCATTTTTATTGCTGGAATTCTTCCTAGCATTGAAAGATGAAGTCTTTTCTATTTCTCCAAACCCAAATATAATTATTTCCATACAATTCTGAAGTTTTATTTGTAATCATCACCCTTAAGTATTTGGCTTTTTTGCCTAATTTTATACCTTAATTTTTTGTAATTTCCTGTTTGTCTGTGGTATTCAAATTGTAAGAATATTTCTAGAGTTTCCCTTGGCCCTGGAAAGAGTCTTGAAGGATATGTTCAACACCCTTAAATACAAGACAAACCACTGCAATAATTTTAAATGATAACTGTAATTAAATATAGAAATTTACAACCAGAACAGCAGAGAAATTCGACCTTCAGTTTCAGAATCAAAGATTAGTAGAAGCCCACATAAAACCCACTGGAGATTGGACCAAACTGACTACTTTCAAGAGAAAATTCAAGCATCTTGTTGCATGCTGTCATCAACTGAATCCCTTTTATGATTATCATGGCCTAATTCCAATTGTTAGGGCAAACTAAAGTAAACTGTTTGACTCAATGGGATCTTGGTAAATCAACCATTATGTAAATTCCATTAAATCAGTGGTTAACTCTAGTTCAGATGGGTAATTGGATGTAGGGCAATAATTATAATTAATTGCTATTAATTATAGTGTGTATGTGTGTACAACCTGGATGCTGCACATTTATGAAACTGGATCAGGCCAAATTGCTGCAGTTTCTCAATTGTCTTTGATTCACCTAAGGTCTTGCAAGTGCATTCAGTGAAACCTTTCCAGATTTCAGGACTTTATCACATGAGGCTAAAAAAGAATTTTTAACAGGATAAAAGCATCTTTGTCCAATACTTATCACATGGCATTGTGTCAATCCTGCTGCTGATTGGCATTCCATTTGTTACTATCATATACCTTTTCACTGAAGGGCAAACCTCACCAATAGGCTTTCAATCTTCCTGCTATTCAATTACAGTCTTTGTAAGATAGGTCCCTTCTACTGCAGTTCTATTTCTCAAGCATGAGTAAGAGTGATTCTGCTCCTCTTCTGCTGTCCCCTCCTCCCTTAACAGATGTGTGCACATTCACACTGCAGCCAGCTTTAGGAGGCAATTGGCAGCTGGGATCTCCCTTTCTCACTGCTTCTTACAGAAGCACAGGACTGCTGTGTGAATGCACATAGCCCCATGTTTTGGGTGGAGCAATCCCAGCTGTAAACACTTTCTTGAAGGCAGCTGTTCCTTGCACATCCACACAGCTTTGGAGGATGGTTAGCTGCCACAATCACTTGTCCTCCCGCCCTCAAATCATTGGGCTGCTGTGTGAATTTGCACACATCAGCCCTGCACTCTTGGGGGGGGGGGGGGTAGAAGCAGCACATTCACACAATAGCTAGCTTCAGGTGACGGTTGGCAGCCGAGTCACTAATTCCCCCTTTCCTTCCAAATGTAGTGTTGGGCAGTGTGGAAAACAGATCACGCTAAGTGCTATCTTAAGGGAAAGTGTGGGGAAAAATGATGCCAAACCAGTATACTTCTATTCTCACACTAATTCAATTGTGGAGCAACAGCATGCTGGTGTGATTAAGTCCTTAAATATTAGCAGTGGTATCAGTCTTTGGCACTAAAATTCAGGAATGTGGTTTCACAGCAAGATTAATGATTACTGAAGAGTTTCAATGAAATTAATTTATAAGCAGGCAGTGGCGTCCCTATGGTTGGTGTCACCCATGTGGTCACTCATGAGTGGGGCAGGACTTATGGGAGTGGGACTTCTGGTGCACAACATCTGGTGTGCGCAGCAGCATGAGTGTGTAGCCAGAGATGCTGCATGCCCCAGGGTGCAGGCCCAGGACCCTGGGGAAGGCTGGAGAAACCCACACACACTGGGAAAGGCCCAGGGAGCAGCCATGGGGCCCTGGCCAGGATGGGAGAAGCCCCATGCACCCCGGGAGAGGGCCAGGGTGAGGTTATGGGGCCCTGAGAGGACAGGAGAAGCCTTGTGTGCCCCCAAGGACCAGGCCTGTGGCTGTGGGGATGCTTCACAGGGGGCAGGGGGCCGGCCAGATGTCACCCCCTCCTCCCAAGTGATGCTACTGCATACAGGTAGAACACTAAATATGTGTATTTTAGCAGAAAACAAAAAGTTTCTAAATCTAACTTAAACATCTGATAGAACCCCATGACATTCTTGCAAACAAGCTTGCAAAATGTGGGATAGACAAATTAACTGTTACATGGATTTGTAATTGGTTGACTGGCCGAACTCAAAGGGTGCTCAACAATGGCTCCTTTTCATCCTGGAGAGAAGTGACCAGTGGGGTCCCACAGGGTTCTGTCCTGGGCCCAGTGCTATTCAACATCTTTATTAACGATTTGGATGACAGAATTGGGGGCATACTTATCAAATTTGCAGATGACACTAAACTGGGAGGAGTAGCTAATACCCCAGAGGACAGGATCAAAATTCAAAATGACCTGAATAGACTAGAAAGCTGGGCCAGCGCTAACAAAATGAAATTTAACACAGAGAAATGTAAGGTTCTGCACCTAGGGCGGAAAAATGAAATGCACAGATATAGGATGGGGGACACCTGGCTGAACGAGACCACATGTGAAAGGGATCTAGGAGTCCAAGTAGACCATAAGCTGAACATGAGTCAACAGTGTGATGCGGCAGCTAAAAAAGCCAATGCAATTTTAGGCTGCATCAATAGAAGTATAGTTTCTAGATCAAGGGAAGTTATAGTGCCACTCTATTCTGCTTTGGTCAGGCCCCACCTGGAATACTGTGTCCAGTTCTGGGCACCACATTTCAAAAAAGATGTGGAGAAACTGGAGCATGTCCAAAGGAGGGCAACTAAGATGGTGAAGGGTCTGGAAACCTTGCCCTATGAAGAACGCCTTAGGGAGCTGGGGATGTTTAGCCTGGAGAAGAGAAGGTTAAGAGGTGATATGATAGCCCTGTTTAAATATTTGAAGGGATGTCATATTGAGGAGGGAGCAAGCTTGTTTTCTGCTGCTGCAGAGACTAGAACGCGGAACAATGGATGCAAACTGCAGGAAAAGAGATTCCACCTCAACATTAGGAGGAACTTCCTGACAGTAAGGGCTGTTCGACAGTGGAACACACTCCCTCGGAGTGTAGTGGAGTCTCCTTCCTTAAGGGTCTTTAAGCAGAGGCTGGATGGCCATCTGTCAGGGATGCTTTGACTTGGAGTTCCTGCATGGCAGGGGGTTGGACTGGATGGCCCTTGTGGTCTCTTCCAACTCTATGATTCTATGATTCTATGATTCTATGATTCTAGAAAAATTCTGGTTTTGATAGATAATAATTCTGTTTGATAAATTGAAATGCACCTTGTTCAGGATAATCCCACACCAGAAAATATTGGGCTTGCAATGAATTACACTGTATAATCTTTGCATTTGCTGAATTGAGTGACCAGTTAGAATAAACATATGGGATATTTTGGAGTTGTGGTTTATTGTTCTGAGTGTGGGCTGAATTGCTCTGTTAAAAATTGGATTATCTTCTGCTGTGATGGGCCATAATTTAAAAGAAGAGAGGTGGAGGTGAACAATGCAATTTGATATCTATAGAAGATCATATAATAGTTCACATTATTACTTCTGAAACACCTAAATTTTTGAGTAAGAAATACAAAACAAAGAATTCTCTTTCCTTGGCAATACTTTTAGCCTTGATCATGACATATTTTTAATCAGGGACTCTATAATTCTCATGGTGACTATGGAAAAGCATCAAGACTGCATTAACCTTGAACAGAAACTTCCTTTACAGTACACAGTTTTCTCACAGGAAGGAGTTTATCACATCCAATTTTCAGTCCATCCTGGGTATGGGTTTGGGATGCATGTGAGCGAGGGAAAACAGATTTTATCACATGCTAAACTGTTGGCAAGCCATTGCCATGCCATCACCCAACCATCACCAGTTCCTGAGCCAGGATGAGCCACCCTATTTTGCTCCGTCTGAAGCTTTCCAACAAAGAAAAATTAGATGAGCCCGGCTCAGGGACAGGTGATGGTCAGGCCATGGCATGGTGATGGCTTGCTGACAGTTTAGCATGTGATAAAATCTGTTTTCCCTCACTCACATGTGTCCCCAGCCTATGCCCAGAACGGACCAAAAAGTGCATGTGAAAAACTCCGAAGACAAACAGTTATAGCTATATTCATGCAATGGTTATACTGGAATGGAGGGGAACTTCCTGTTGCTGTCATAGCCACTGCTGCGATGATGATGATGATGATGATGATGATGAATTGGCCAGTTAATCTAGATCATAAATGTCTTAGAAAAAAGTTATTTTGTTTCCGTATACCATTACTATTTCTCAATACCACCCTTCAGAAACTGGCTTGGTGAAGCATTGTTGGTACTGTACTATCTCCTGTTTTTAATTACTATATTTTGAAATGTGAAATACAAAAAAAGAGAGTAAGGTTCATCTTCTGTTTTCTGTGCAATTTTGTAACTGAAAATTACCATTTGCAAGGAATCCACTGTTCAACTTTTCCTATACTGCACATGGCTGCAGTATATCCTTGGAATATAACAATTGAAGGATATAACCTATTCCAACAAATAGAGAACAGAATTATAGTTGGAAGAAACCACAAGGGCCACCCAGTCCAACCCCTTACCATGCAGGAAGACACAATCAAAGCACTCCTAACAGATGGCCATCCAGCTTCAGCATAAAAGCCTCCAAAAAAGGAGACCATGCCACACTCCAAGGCAGCATATTCCACTGTCAAGCAGTTCTGACTGTCAGAAAGTTCTTCCTAATGTTTAGATGGAATCTCTTTTCCTGTAGTTTGAATCCAATGAGACAGAGAAGGAAGGACAGTAGCATTATATGTCAAAAACAAATTTGCTTGTACAGAAATCCATGAGAATGATGAGACTGGACCAGATGACAGTATTTGGGTAAATGAGGAAAAGAATAAAAGTGATATTGTGGTAGCAGTCTATTACTGGCCACCAAACCAAGAGGAGGTGGTGGATGGTGCTTTTCAGAAAAAAAATCTCAGCAGTCTCAAAGATGCAAGAATTAGTAGTTATGAGGGGCTTCTTGAAGGGATGTCATATTGAGGGAGGGAGCAAGCTTGTTTTCTGGTGCTCCAGAGACTAGAACGCGGAACAATGGATGCAAATTGCAGGAAAAGAGATTCAACCTCAACATTAGGAGAAACCTCCTGACAGTAAGGGCTGTTCGACAGTGGAACACACTCCCCCAGAGGGTGGTAGAGTCTCCTTCCTTGGAGGTCTTTAAACAGAGGCTGGATGGTCATCTGTCGGGTATGCTTTGATGGGGAGTTCCTGCATGGCAGGGAGTTGGACTGGATGGCCCTTATGGTCTCATACAGTTGGAACTCTATGATTCCATGGCCTATTCTAGATTGGCAAAAAGAAGTGTGTTCATGGCTGCATGAAACTCTAGCCTTTAGATGAGAAAAAGGGAAAGTGTGCCTTGAAAACGCTTTTTTTTGCGTTTCAGGGGAGAAGAAGTGCCTTTAAAAAGGTGCTGGTTTTCCCAGCCTCTTTTTTAAAAACTGCAGAACAGTGCAGCTCCATCTAAAGGCTGCAAGCCTTTAAGGAAAAGGCAACTTCACGTCACACTTTCCTGCCAATCTAGAAAGCCCCTACGATTCAATTACCCTAATATCTTCTGGGAAACCAACTCTGCTAACTTCTGTTTTTAGTATAAATTTACCATCTTTTTGGCATCTAGGATTTAATATGTAGGCCATTTATCATCTATCAATGCTTCTCTCCTATGGAATGCTTCTAAACATGGTCTTCATAAGGGTATTGTAGGGACAGGCTGTCCAACAAATTCCTGATGTGTCCCTAAGATAATTTCCTATTTTAAAAGGTAGAGATATAAACAAGGGCATCGGCAATCCTGGACCTGATACTAACCAATAGGGAGGAGTTAGTAAATAACTGTGGGACATGTTGTGGGACAAGGTAAAGAAAAGTCAAAGACAGACCTTGGATTTCAGCAAAGCTGATTTTTAAAGGCCATGGCTAGAGATGATAAAGGAAAGAAAAACCCAGCCGGGGTGGAAATTCTTGAAGGAGGAGTTGCAAACAACATAATCACAAACAATTCCATGGAAGAAGAAAAATAGGAAACATCTGAAAAAGTCAATGTGCCTACACAGCAAACTCAAGGAAGAAGTGAAAATAAAAAGAGCATGTGTACAGAATGAAAGGAAGGATGAATCACCAAAAAGGAGTACACATATGCAGCCTAAGCTTACGTTATTCCTTTTATTAGGCAAGTAAAGAGCAACAAAAAGGGGTGTTTAGATACATCTGATACAAGAGAATGACCAAGGTGACAGTGGAGCTATTGCTCACTGAGGAAGGTAAAATGCAAACAGATCACAACAAAAAAGGCAGAACTGGTCAACACCTATTTTGTGTCAGTTTTCTCTCAAAAAGAGAACTGTGTTCTTCTGTGCATCAGCAGAGATTTTGTATAAGGGATCTGGATTTCAAATTGAAAGGAGATAATGGACAAAGAGATAGTTAAGAATCATGTAGTTAACATAAGTGAGTTCAAATCTGCAGAGCAAGATGAATTGCATCCCAGAGTATTCTCTGAACCAATTGTCATCATTTTTGAGAAATCTCAGAAAACAGGTGAGGGGCCAGAGCCCTGAAAAAAGTAATAACTGTCCCTCTCTTCAAAAAGAGCAAAAATGAGGTCTGAGGAACTAAAGACCAGTCAGCCTGACCTCAAAAATATTAGAACAGATGACAGCAGTAATGGAGTAATCTATGGGAGCCAGCATGGGTTTGTCAAGAATAAATCCTGCCAAACTAATCTTTTTTTTTTTTTTTTTTTGATTGGGTCACTAAGAGGCAAAACAGACAAGCAGAAAAAGCCGTTTAAAGCTGCCTTTTCTGAAGCTGCATTGAAACCCCACCAACCGTAGTACCAGTTGCCAAGGCAGCTGGAGTGGGCATGTCATGAACACACAGCACGGCTTCAAGTTGGGTACTGCTGGGTAATTTTTTTTACTTCCCATCCCCATCCCTGTGCATCGTTGCAAGAGCAAAGCTCAAGTGACTGCCATCCCAATTGATGGCTGTGCCTGTGAACTTTCACACATGCACATGTACAGTGTTCACCATGAAAAGGCATCAAAGCAGATGTGTGCTTATAGAGATGACAGCAAAGTACAATCTTGCCTCCCCTTTTACCCAATGCTTCCTCTTTGGCTGTGTGTTTTGTGCATGTTGCAGTCATCTCCATGAGAGGTGTCACAGTTTCTCTTTGGGGCATTGCCACTCTCACCACTTGGGTATGGCAGCTCCATCCCTCCAAAATGTGCTCTTGCAACAGTGTATTTATATGCACAATTAGGGTTAGGTTTTGAAAAGAGCACCCCTTTAGAGCAGCCCTGCTGTTGATGCATTTATACATAAACGAGAAAGTGCACATTTTCCAGGAAGAAGGGACTGGCATGGCTATTGAGTGAGTGCGATAGGGCATTGTCTCCCTTTCCCAGTTGACCAGCAGCCGCACTAGACCCTAAAAGTTCCCTCCACAGGCTGCAGCACCACCACCCCAGCAGCAGTGGCTGCTGAGGAGGTGGTGCCTTCAGGATCTGGTGTAGCTGTTCAAACAGCAGACATGCTGGACCCTGAATGGGCACTCCAATAGCCACAGTGCTGCCTCCTTTAGCAGCAGTTTAGGTGGCTGGAGGGAAGGGATGTCAAGGCAGTATGTCCTCTACACACACACACACACACCCCAGGTGATATCAACTTTATCTACATCACTGGCACCAGTGTGTATGGTTTTCCTTGTGACATACATGGATGATAGCAACTCCTTTTCCCTGGCTCTCTTGTTTAGGTTGGTGCTGCACAGCACAGTTAGGTGGACAAATTTAGGATAGGTCTACCCCACCCAGCTCATCCACCCAGGCCTCAGTAATGCACACCAAATTGACCTTTTCACATGAAACCAAGTCATGGATTCAGCAGCAACACCAACAGACCGGACAGCAGGTTCACAAAGCAATCTGGGTGTGTCCCTCACTTGGCATGCCCAGCCTGTAGGACCATACTTTTCCCTGCCCAGGATTATACAAAAGAAGGGAATTCATTGCTTCCTTCTCCCTTCAGACTCACCCAGACATTTGAACAATATACAACGTATGTGTGTGGAACAAAAGAAAAGGTGACATCCTCTACTTTTCTAGACCAGCAGACAGAACATCTTTAGTCTAGCTGCTAATAGGCTTAAGTGCTGCTGAGCCTTGTCATTCAGTAAGGCATTCCATCTCTATCCACATCAGAATATAATAGAATATCCCCCAGATTTCCTGTAATTTACTATCCTTTTAGGAAAGATATGTGGGGCAGGGGGTACCTCAGCAGAAAGGTTGGCATGGAAATATTTCCCTGAAGACAGCTTGGATCTTCTGGTCTTGCTAAGCCAGTTCTTAAATCTTTTTATTATTTTCTTATACTCTGACAATGATGAATGTAGAAAAAGTGAATACCTACAGTGACAAAAATTGTCACTTTACATTTATTCTTTTATTCAGGTGTACAGATAATGGCATTATCCTATAATAATTTGATTCCTTGGCCTTATGCCTAGTCTCTGTGGTAACAACCCTTTGCCTTCGACCCACATTTCCTCAAAATAATGCATGAGAAAAAACAGATGTGTTTATTCCACATGATGAGTCTTTGCTGTTACCAGCCAGGTGAACTCCTATGCAGGGCATACAGGGGTTCAGGAGAGCTCCCCACTAAATAGTATCTTGCTCTCCAAGGCATGCTGATGAGAGTAATGTCATATAATTTTCAAAGTACATGAGAGGCCTCTATTTCAGGAGGTGGATGGAGCCACCATAAGCAAGCCATAAAATGTATTTGTACATCCTTTACTAAATCTTTGGATTCAAGGTTGGCAGAATTTTCTCTATATATATCTTAAAATTCTGCAAAATATATTGAGTTTGACAGCTCTACACATTACCAGTGGTTTATCTCAATATAAGAGTCTATGTCCCTGAGTTTGCAAGACCTGAGTAGGGCTTATGGTGGATGGAATGCTTGGAGGTCACTCATTTACAAGGTTGCCATAAGTCAAAACAACAACAAATGGCAACAAGAACAAGCACAAGCACAGGCAGATAGTAAACTATTCAGTGTCAATGTGTGTCACACATATTGTGCATTTGTGGAGAACTGTTATACTGATTGTGAAGTATTGTTTGTTAATCTAAAGGTTCAGATAGAGATAGAGATCTTGAACATCTGATTTTAAAATGCTGTTTTGAAATTGCTATGCATTTACCTTTTTTATTCTTTTTACAAAATAAATATAGTTTGGAAGAGGACTGGAAATATAACTAATACATAATGTTATAATTTTCAAATGCAATTAAAAGGATTAACATAGTAATACAATTTAATAAAAACAATTTAAAACCACATTGGGGTTGAGAGGAGAGAAAAGTAAAAGTTACTGGATGGAAGAGACCGCAAACACTACTGAACCATGACTGCTTGAGAACTAGCTGTTGTCAATGCAGCTGATGGCCTAACCTGCTGATCATTTTTTATTACTGTTGCCATGATCAAAAGCACAACCTCTGTATACTGAACAGTTCTGTTACACTGTTCCTCACAAAGCAGACAGTGAAGGGACTTTTTTCACATAAAAGCCAATTATCTTAGGTTCCCTGCCAGGGCATTTTGTAGAAGTGTGAAACAGTTCACAAAGTACTGGATTTACAACATCTTTTATGTCCAAAGATAGAAGGAAATACAGATGTTACCCATCAGCCTCACAGTTTACATAGACTATTATTTTTGCTCAATTGACATTTCTCTGCAAAATATCCTTATAGGGAACCTAACATACTTGGTTGATACTAAAATTTGTATGTTCTTCTATCTTTAGATGTGAATGATGCCATAAAGCCAGAAACTAATCAACCCTTTCATTCACAAATCCCTAGTGTCCTCTCTCTTTCCCAACCATGACACTTCCACAATGGCTTCATACGTCAGAGAAAAGTGCCTCTCAGTAGCCCAAAGAAATTCTCCTCCTCCTTCTGTTCAACCTGAGAATGGAGTAATATTTTTCTTGGTCCTGTTTCATCCATACCATCCCTACTGAGACAGCTTTTGCCACTGGGGAGAGAAAATCTCTGGGATCAGTAATGTCAGATCATTCACCTATATTTAATTAAAAAAAATAGAAAGCCCAAGTGTGACCATCTGGATTAAGAGATAAGTGCAATGTTAAGGGGGAAAAAATAAGTACTACTGCCCCAACACAATATTTCAGTTTGCTTTCATCAGATGAAATCTATTAAGAACAGGGCCTGTTGGATGAAATTATGTATTCTCTGGTATTTTATATACTAACAGTATTACTAAAAAGAAAGTGGAGAAAAGGAAAAGTGAAGAATAATGCACTATGCTCTGTGTGTGTGTGTGTGTCTTTAAGTCACCTGTCAACTATGGCAATTCCCATGGACATCATAGGGTTTTCTTTGGCAAGGAATACTTGGGCCTAAGTCAATCAACTCAGGTCTACATCGGCAGATGTCTCCAGAATTTCTTACTGAGTATGCATGGCTAGCAAAACAAAGAGAAAACCTCACCAGTATACTGAAGAAGCATAGATCGATAAGTTAAGCCAAAAAAAAAAAAAAAATTGAAAATGATATGTGCAGGTTTGTGAAAGAAAAATGATCATAGAATCATAGAATCATAGAGTTGGAAGAGACCACAAGGGCCATCCAGTCCAACCCCCTGCCATGCAGGAACTCCAAGTCAAAGCATCCCTGACAGATGGCCATCCAGCCTCTGCTTAAAGACCCCTAAGGAAAGAGACTCCACTACACTCCGAGGGAGTGTGTTCCACTGTCGAACAGCCCTTACTGTCAGGAAGTTCCTCCTAATGTTGAGGTGGAATCTATGATCCCTAAATGCACTTTGGAAGAAGCTTTCAAGTGGTCTCTAGAAGTTGAAAAATATTTTTGTCTAGTTATGCAAGGCTTACCTGGCCTGGTTGTTTCATTCTGCATGTGCATATTGTTTGTTTTGGATAAAAGGTTTGTTGAAACGTGTTGTCCTGATCTTCCTTTCTGTGATGTATTTTTTTATTCTTTCCACATTAATTCTTTCCCTGATACCAAATTTCTTGTTAAAAAAATCAATGCTAAGAAACACATCTATTTCATTAAATCTATAAGCATACCCATTTTTAGAAGTCGGAAGCAGCTTAGATGACCCTACCTGCATCTGGGACGGACCTGGGTGGTAGTTCTGCAGTAATTTAGGCAATAATAGGAACTGGCTAACTCCCAAATTAATGCTGAATTTGGGAAAGGCAAGCCATTCCTTTAACCCCATGGGATAGGGTCCTGCAAGTGTGTAGGGATCATGAATATGGATCAGTTACAGATGTGTAACTCCAGGCCATACATCACTAAGTGTGATACTGAATTACAGCCTTGATTTTTATTTCAAAAATACTTCCAAGCAAATCTGGGGCCAATTAATGTAATTTCTCTGGTGGGCTTTGAAAACCTTCAGCAATGACTGAATATTGACATAGTGGAGCAGTTGTCACCTAATCACTTTGCCACAGATGCTGTCTAATGTAAGCATCAGGTGACAGTGTCAGTGATGGAGTGGTCTATGAATTCTTGAAATACCTTATTTAGTATGGAACCCAACAAAGAGAGCAGAATGTGGTGATCAATGACTGTCAAATGTACATAAGAGATAAAAGTTACATGAGAGATAAAAGTCTTGCCACTTACTGTTGGGATCAAACTATGAACAGAATTGACCTTCTGAGTTTGTCAGGCCTGAGTATTGTGTTGGCATACTAAAACTAGAACAGCCAGAAAATTTTGTAGAAGAGTTAATGGGTTTTGTTAAAATGATATGTACTCAAGAAAAATGCAAGATTCTAAAATTGTTGTCATCCTCTCACTACTTTAAACTATTCAAATTAAAATATTAAAGTTTACTCAGGGGCTGTACAGACAGCCCCAGAGGAGCCACGTCCCATCACCACTTTCAGCACTGGATTGGGGCTGCAGCAACCACATGCCGTGGCCCTAATCTGGTGCTTTGCCAGTCCAAAAAGGGCCAGCAAAATGACACTCTTTCTTAAAACAGCAAAAAGCCACTCTTGCTGCCACGGTGGTGGCTTTTCACTGATTTTTTTGGTGCAGTGTATCTAAATGTGGGCTTTTCACTGATTCTTTGGTGCAGCATATCTAAACGTGATACCGCCTGCTATGTGGTTGGGCATGCGGCATGATGCCGGAATTGGGGAGGAGTTAGAGAGGCTGGTGTGCGGTTGCCATGCCACCCACTCCAGCCTGATGCCAACCTTTAGTGCTGGTCTGTTTAGCCCCTAATGGCCTATTCCCACTTGCGGAAAAATCCGCGTTGGAACCTGGCTCTGCTCCAATAAGGAAAGCAGTTCCAAAAGGCCCCTCTTTCACACTATGAAAAGGGACCTTTTTTGGAACTGCTTTTTTAGCTGGGAATGCTTGTCATTCCCACTGGAGGAGCCAGAGAAGGTGACAGCCCTTCATCCCCCACCCCTTCCCACAGGGGAATTTTGGGGGGAGGGACACTAAAATTGATTCCAAAATCAATCTTTTGCAAAAACAATGACTTGCTTTTGCAATAGAGGCTTTAAACTGAGTTATGTGGGGGAGGGAGACATAATTCTGGAAGGCAAAAGGGATGGAGAGAATAGTCCAAGTGGCATAGAGGGAACAAGGCAAACAGTGCAAGGACCCAATAGTAGGAGGCAAAAAAATGTGCAAAAGCAGCAAGTAAAGAGGACACATGGTCTTAAATGTCTCTACACTAATGCACAGAGTATGGGAAATAAGCAGGATGAACTTGAACTCCTAGCACAACAAGGGAAATATGATATAATAGGCATCACTGAAACCTGGTGGGATGAGTCTCATGATTGGAATGTAGAAATAGAGGGATATAACCTTTTTAAGAGAAACAGGCCAAGCAGGAAAGGAGGAGGAATAGCATTATATGTCAGGGATATTTACACCAGTGAAGAGATCCAGGAAGTCAATACTGGAAGCCAGGTGGAGAGCATCTGGATAAAAATTAAAGGAGAGGGAAATAACAGGGATGTTACTGTGGGAGTCTACTACAGACCCCCAACTCAGGCAGAGGAATTGGATGATGCCTTTCTAGAACAGATGACCACACAATCAGGAAGGAGAGATGTAGTAGTGATGGGGGACTTCAACTATCCGGATATTTGCTGGAAGTCAAACTCAGCCAAATCCTCAAAGTCTAGCAAATTCCTCACTTGCCTGGAAGACAATTTCATTGTCCAAAAGGTGGAAGAGGCAACAAGGGGATCAGCCATTTTAGATCTGATCTTAACCAACAGGGAAGACCTAGTTGATGGGGTGCAAGTGGTTGGATCCTTAGGTGGAAGTGACCATGTTCTCCTGGAGTTTGTTATGCAGTGGAAGGGAGAAGCTAGGCATAGTCAGACACGCACTCTAGACTTTAGGAGAGCTAATTTCAATAAACTTAGAGAAATACTGGGAGTGATCCCATGGTCAGGAATACTAAAAGAAAAGGGAGTTCAAGACGGATGGGAGTTTCTCAAAAGGGAGATATTGAAGGCACAATTTCAAACAGTTCCAATAAGGAAGAAAAATGGAAGATGTCTCAAGAAGCCAGGATGGATGACTAAGGAACTTTCAAATGAGCTAAGTTTTAAACGGAACATGTATAAGAAATGGAAAAATGGAGAAATCACGAAAGAGGAATTTAAACAAATAGCCAGCACATGTAGGGGTAAAGTCAGAAAAGCTAAAGCGCAGAATGAACTCAGGCTTGCTAGAGAGGTTAAGAACAATAAAAAGGGCTTTTTTGGATATGTCCGCAGCAAAAGGAAGAAGAAGGAAACAGTAGGGCCACTGCGTGCAGAAGATGGCAAAATGCTAACAGGGGACAGAGAAAAGGCAGAATTACTCAACACCTTCTTTGCTTCAGTCTTCTCAGAAAAGGCAAAAGGTGCTCAACCGAAGGATAATGGAGCAGAAGACAGAATAGGGGAATTTCAGCACAGAATAAGTAAAGAGATAGTACAGGAATACTTGGTTAACCTAAATGAATATAAATCTCCAGGACCAGATGAACTACATCCTAGAGTATTAAAAGAACTAGCAAATGTAATATCAGAGCCATTGGCAATAATCTTTGAGAACTCCTGGAGAACAGGAGAAGTCCCAGAAGACTGGAGGAGGGCAAACGTTGTCCCCATCTTCAAAAAGGGAAAAAAAGAGGATCCCAACAATTATCGTCCAGTTAGTCTGACATCAATTCCAGGAAAGGTGCTAGAGCAGATCATTAAGCAGAGAGTCTGCGAACATTTAGAAGCCAATGCCATAATCACAAAAAGCCAACATGGGTTTCAGAAAAAGAAGTCATGCCAAACGAACCTGATCTCTTTTTTTGATAAAATTACCAGCTTGGTAGATGAAGGGAATGCTGTGGATATAGTATACCTCGATTTCAGTAAGGCCTTTGACAAGGTTCCCCATGACATTCTTGCAAACAAGCTTGCAAAATGTGGGATAGACAAGTTAACTGTTACATGGATTTGTAATTGGTTGACTGGCCGAACTCAAAGGGTGCTCAACAATGGCTCCTTTTCATCCTGGAGAGAAGTGACCAGTGGGGTGCCACAGGGTTCTGTCCTGGGCCCAGTGCTATTCAACATCTTTATTAACGATTTGGATGACAGAATTGGGGGCATACTTATCAAATTTGCAGATGACACTAAACTGGGAGGAGTAGCTAATACCCCAGAGGACAGGATCAAAATTCAAAATGACCTGAATAGACTAGAAAGCTGGGCCAGTGCTAACAAAATGAAATTCAATACGGAGAAATGTAAGGTTCTGCACTTAGGGTGGAAAAATGAAATGCACAGATATAGGATGGGGGACACCTGGCTGAACGAGACCACATGTGAAAGGGATCTAGGAGTCCAAGTAGACCATAAGCTGAACATGAGTCAACAGTGTGATGCGGCAGCTAAAAAAGCCAATGCAATTTTAGGCTGCATCAATAGAAGTATAGTTTCTAGATCAAGGGAAGTTATAGTGCCACTCTATTCTGCTTTGGTCAGGCCCCACCTGGAATACTGTGTCCAGTTCTGGGCACCACAATTCAAAAAGGATGTGGAGAAACTGGAGCATGTCCAAAGGAGGGCAACTAAGATGGTGAAGGGTCTGGAAACCTTGCCCTATGAAGAACGCCTTAGGGAGCTGGGGATGTTTAGCCTGGAGAAGAGAAGGTTAAGAGGTGATATGATAGCCCTGTTTAAATATTTGAAGGGATGTCATATTGAGGAGGGAGCAAGCTTGTTTTCTGCTGCTGCAGAGACTAGAACGCGGAACAATGGATGCAAACTGCAGGAAAAGAGATTCCACCTCAACATTAGGAGGAACTTCCTGACAGTAAGGGCTGTTCGACAGTGGAACACACTCCCTCGGAGTGTGGTGGAGTCTCCTTTCTTAGGGGTCTTTAAGCAGAGGCTGGATGGCCATCTGTCAGGGATGCTTTGACTTGGAGTTCCTGCATGGCAGGGGGTTGGACTGGATGGCCCTTGTGGTCTCTTCCAACTCTATGATTCTATGATTCTATGATTCTAGAGTGCATTTGCGATCAATTGTATTCACACACACACACACACACACACAGCAGCAGCAGCAGCAGCGAAGCAAAAAGGATACCCGCCTCTGCTAGGCCTGAGCTGCTCCCGAGGCTGACAGGCCTTCCAGTGGTGCTGCTGCACTGCCGCAAGGACCATCAGTCCCAGGAGGTGCACTGACCTTGGCAGTGCCGGGGCTGACACTGGCCAAGCGGCAGTGTTTCTGCCACGCTGGTGCCAGCACCACCACTCCTGGGGCTGATGGGCCTTGTGGTTGTGCAACAGCACCACTGGAAGGCCCATCAGCCCTGGGAGTAGCACAGGCCTAGTGGAGGAGGAGGCCTTTTTTGCTGCACCGCTGCCACTGCTCCTGGAGCTGATGGGCCTTCCATTTCCTGGCGGAAGGCCCATCACTCCTGGGAGCAGTGGCAGCAGCAGCGGCGTGGCACAAGCACTGCTAGCCCTGCCAGTCTTGGTGGTCAAATGGACCACCAGCCGAGGCCCAGGACTAACTGCAGCAGCTGGGGCTCGCCAGTCTGCAAGGCAGCCCTCCAGAGCAGCAGTTGCGAGCCCTGCTTTGGGAAGGAAGGAAGGAAGGAAGGAAGGAAGGAAGGAAAGAAGGAAGGAAGGAAGGAAGCTCCATCAACACTGGGAAGTGGCGGCGGTGGCTGCCCCAGCAATGGGTGACCAGGAGGAGGAGGAGGACACAAGAAATGTGTGTGTGTGTGTGTGTGTGAATACAATTGATCGCCTATATAGCCTTCTGTTTACATGTCATGGTACCATAATATTCCCAACTGAAAAGTTAAATTGATTAGTAGTAAAGCATCTTTTACAGTTACAGTTTGTTCTTCATAGATGGTTATTTGACAAATGGCCTTCATAGTCAAATAGTTTTGCCCTTTCCTTCTCTGTCTCAAAGTGAGTTTCATTTACCTGTTTGTTTAAAAAGATGTAGATGACTGGGTTGTAGACTGTGCTGCTCTTTGCAAGGATTGAAGGAATGATACTGGCAGAGGGAGTAACTGAGCCGGGTTTCCCGAAAGTTGCTATCAGGGCCACGATCCCGTAAGGCAGCCAGCAAAGGAGAAAGCAAATGACCATCACAACCACCATGATCAGCACTCGTTGCTCTCTTGTTTGTGCCATTCCTTTGGTTACTCCACTCACCTAAAATAAAACACAAAGGAAGCCCAAATAAAGGAGGGCTATAGTTAATCAAAGCTTGGAATTTACTACAAGATGAAGCAGTGATCTTGTGGTTACTACCTCAAGCAGTGGAGTTACTTGTAGTTATTTGTAGTTATTACATCAAGCAGTGGAGAGCATGCAGTTCAATGTTCAGCCCCACATATGTCTTATTTTGGATTAGGCATAAGGGGCTACCCTCTAACCCTTTACACAACATCTAATCCCATACACCTCACAACCATCAAGTCCCAGAAGGAACTGCTGCTTACTATGGGGAAGGGAAGGAGCAAGAAGGCACCCCAGACAAAGAAGAACCAATTTATCTCAACTCAGAGGAGGAGAAAAATTATAGTTACAGTATCTACAGCACCTGAACTGTCTTCCCATCTTCCTCCCCTTTCCACCAGTAAAAATCATCAGTAGCCTCCCAAGGGCAGATATCCGCAGCAGGGAGGTTTTCAACATTGTGCAAAAGGCTAAAGAATAGCCACTTGCACTCCAACCAAAAAGAGACATAAGCCACACTTATGAATGTGCTTGTTACTAACAGGATTCTAGGTCTAGAACCTCTTAACATTTTCGAGTTCTATACTTAAAGCAATTTATGTATGTATATATGTATGTATTCAAGGGCTAGGTGAAATGAGGAGAAGGGCCACACCATCCAATTCTACTCCCAGAACTCTTTCAGACGTGGGAAATTGGAAGTATAATCCAAGGGCAATCCAAATGCAATCGTGGGGTTTCACGTTATTGCGAATTAGAGCTTCTCATGCAATTTCGGGCAAAAGGGAAGTCACTCCGAATGCAATCATAGGTTTCACGTTATTGTGAATTAAAGCTTCTCATGCAATTTCGGGCAAGGATGGGTCATTTTCGGGTAATGGAAAGTCATTCCGAACGCCTTCCGAATGCAATGGGGATTCACGTAAATTCGCTAAACAAGCGAATTCATGTGAATTCGCATTGGTTGCATTCGAAGTTGGGAGAAATTCCTCCCGTTTGAAAGAGTCCCCAGTCAGTGCAACCCAGTTTTACCCCACATGTGCTCACTGACTATATGAAGAGCTCTTGTGTTTTCAAGGAGGAAGACAGCAAATGGAGCCATGGTGGAAGGGGAATAGCACTAGCCATACATTCAGAGGCATGATGGTGAATGCAAGAATGCTGTCTTGCACCATTTGCTATTTGCTGTCATTTTCCTGCTTTCAGAGAAAACGGAAGTATGAGACTAAGCAAATACTTATTATGTCACATTTTACTTACAGACATTATTATCATTAAAAACTCTAGAAAATATTTCTGGTTGGTCAAAGGTGCAAATATTCTTGAATGCTGGACCATTGTACTCTATTGGGTTTTTTAAAATAAAAGCATAAAAAATAACAATTCAAGCATGCTTTTCATTGCAATTGCCCCAATAGCTCAAAAAATCTTTGAACTGGGGATTAGTTTAATATATTTTTAAAAATTAAATACAACATTAATTTCCCTTCCACTTGCATGAAGATCTTCCTGATCCAGTTCTGTAAATAATCATTAACTCAAGTTAGACTGCTCTTCATTGTTTGGCAGGCCAGACTGTAATTTTCAGATGCCATTATGTAGAAGTGATAGGAATTTTTGCCAAGTTTGTTTGAACACACTATTTAACATCCCATAAATGAATCACAGATACCAACAAATCATTTATCCAGCAGAGCCAGAATACTTGAGATTCATTTAAGGTCAAGTCATGAAACTACTTTCAGGGCTTATTTTCTATTGATAACTTTGAAATCACATTGTTTATTTCAAGTATAGGCAAAGTTCGGCACTTCAGATTTTGGACATCATCTTCCAGCATTCCTCACCATTGGCTATGCTAGGTAGAGCTGATAGAAGTTGCAGTCTGACAACATCTGCTTTAAACAATCTCAACTATAAAACATCTATCTCTATACCACAGAGCTCATATTCTGAGTCCTAATTCTTCTCTCACCAAAACAAGTTCACCCATGTAGAAGATGTTGGTTTTAACAGGCTTTGGGAAACAACAATGTCTGCAAAAGCATACACAAAATCCAGGATTGGGGCCAACATGGGAAAACCATGGTGAGGAATTTAATATATTAAGCAGACATTGAATGGGCACATAAGACATGGGCAGTGGTCAAAAACAGGGAGGTGAAGTGGCTGGCTAAAACTGTGAACAGGATCACTTCATGCTGCAACATGTTGCTGCATGTCCCACTTACAACATATATAATGAATTACATTAAAGTAGAGTAGGAGATCTTTTAGCCTTCAATAGATTTTGGCTTATAACTTCCATCAGCCTCACCAAACATGGCCAATGATATGAGGCAGGAGTTGCGTATCCTTTGTTACTACAGAGGGATACTGGGGAAAGTTACAAAGAATCGAGAGGTAGGTGTAGTTCATTCTTGGCTATTTCATCCTTGCATGCAAAGACAAATGAATAGTGCAGTTTTCTTCTTGATGCAGGAAAAAACAAATATTCTTTGAACATCTCAGAGGATTGTGGACAAATTATTCTGTCACAAAAAACATTTTTTTTCTTGTATCCTCTTCAAAACTTCCAGTGGTAAAGGTGTTTAAGCTTCCTTACTCAGCTTATGCCAATGCATAATTAAGGCATTTTTCGTATTATAGAAAGCTGTGTCTGCTCTGAGTCTGTTCCAAAAGTAGAGCTATTGTCACTTGATTTCCAAGTTCCTGAGGACTGCTGTCAGTGTCACTAAACTTTCTAATGAAATGTTTTGTAAAAATCAAACAAACAAAAACAACTCAAAAGGTGTTTATTTAGGTGGTATGATCAGTGTAAATAATTGAATGTTACCATATGAAAGTAATGATACAATTGCTTTGATTTTTGTGTCAGATAATAAGCTAGCTCTCCAACTTTATCAAATTCCTTATTTTTCAGCAAAAAGTAATCGGCTGAATGTCCCCTAAAGGCAGAGACCTTAATTTCCTCAATTAGGGCTGCTATTCATATCCCACTCCTTTTAAGCTGCTACTATATGCAGTGAGAAAATACTAGCTGTCAAATTCAAAGTCTAAAATTCAGTTATATGACAAAGAAAAAGCAATTGAATACTGGTTGGAAGAAGTGGAGGAATGAAAATTGAAAAAGAAGGAAGGAATAAAAAATACCAAGGAATAAAAGATAACCATACACTCTTTTATATAGCCAAGAAACAACCACCCCATTATTAAAACACGTTGAACAGACTTTTCCATTGCTTTACAAGGAAATGTATAGAGACCAATAAAGTTCCACATATTCTCCATGATCATGGGACCAGAGCATTTGTGCTCAACTTTCTCATAAGAAAATCTAGCATGCCTTATAAAACAGATGCTGACTTTCTTGTTGTAGAGAAAGGAAAGGAGGAATTGACCAACTCAGTCTCAGACTACATTTTAATGAAGAAGTATGAAAAGTAGTAAGTCCCAAATATGGTATTATTTTGTGGTGAAATAACAGTGAAATTATGGCTAAAACACTTTGGGCAGTTCACAAAATAAAGCTTAAACTACAATTTCAAAAGAAATTATTGGGAGTTAACATTCCACAAATGGTATGTAGAACTTCACAGGCTCATCTAGAACCAAAATGTCCATATTATCTAACCATGACCTCTTTGCTTGACCACAAAAGTCTAGGTTTGGAACCACATTGACTAATTGTTTTCTTCCATGTGGCAAACATTTGTCCTGTGATTTCTGTAAGAGCTTAGTGAATCTGCATCTTTTCTTGATGTGTGACCATGTCTCTACATGTGACTTCAACTACACTCATCCCAAACTGGCCAGGGATCTCATTATGGCTGAAATCCTACATCCCTGGGCATGAACTAGGGGTGTATGGGGACTGAGCATTACATGCTCAGCAACCCTACCTCGCACCCCAGATGCCATCTTGGCATGCCCCCATACAGACGAGGAATGCCACAATGACATCTACCATGGGCAGCGCTTACACGGCTCTTATGGCACTCATTCTAGGGTGCAAATAGGAGCCGCATTTCACAACTCCTATTTGCACAGGGTGGGTGTGTGGCGTGTGGGTGCCACGTCCCCAACCCCGTGCTTCCAGGGGCAGCAGAGAGCAGCATCTGTGGGACTGTCTGTTCAGCCCCTAAGAGTGTCAACTCCCAACCTGACTCCTCACTCAAACCTACCTTAACAACCAATGGTCACACTTAGTAATGGACGACTGTTCTAATGGTGATTGTGATGTACGGGGCTGACATTTAACATGGCAATATTACCACAATTGTGAATACATAACATAACTGAATACAGAAGACTTATGGATCTATAACTCTAAGTTATAAATCCATATCTGCAATATAGGCTGTCATCTCATGTCTATAGGGTAGTTCATTTTGAATACATCAAGTTTTAGCAAGCTAGATGCCCTTTGCTTTTAACTGTTTTCTGCTCAAGTGCTGTTGGCCTATAGTAAAGTCACCTTTACAAGCAGCCACTAGAATACAAGACATATTTGGGTCATAGAATTCATGCAGCCATAGAACAAGATCATGCCTGTCAGCCCTAGCCCTTTTTTAATGTGCTTTTAATGTAACTTCCAAACCATGTCCTATGAGGAAATACTTAGGGAGCTGGGTATGGTTAGCCTAGAGAAGAAAAAGCTAAAAGGTGATATGATAGCCCTGTTTAAATATTTGAAGGGATGCCATATTGAAGATGGAGCAAGTTTGTTTTCTGCAGCTCCAGAAACTAGGACGTGGAACAATGGATGCAAATTGCAGGAAAAGAGATTCCACCTAAACATCAGGAAGAACCTCCTGACAATAAGAGCTGTTCGACAGTGAAACACACTCCCTCAGCATGTGGTGCAGTCTCCTTCTTTGGAGGTTTTCAAACAGAGGCTGGATGGCTATCCAGTCCTAGATGGAGTCACACTCTCCTCAAAGGACTCTGTTTACAGTCTGGGGGTACTTCTGGACTCGTCGCTTCACATGACTGGTCAGGTGAATGCGGCAGTCAGGAGTGCCTGTTATCAGCTTTGGCTGATACGCCAGCTGCGCCCTTTCCTGGACATGAAAGACCTGGAATTTGTGGTACACACTTTGGTAACCTCACGTTTGGATTTCTGCAACACGCTTTACATGGGGCTACCCTTGTGCCTAACCCGGAAACTTCAGTTGGTTCAAAATATAGCAGCCAGGCTTGTCACCGGAACATCCAGCAGAGAGCACATAACATCAGTGCTTAAGGCTCTCCACTGGCTGCCGATTAGTTTCCGGGAGCAGTACAAGGTGTTGGTTTTAACCTTTAAAGCCCTACATGGCTTGGGTCCATCTTATCTGAGGGACCACCTCTCCCCGTATAACCCCCCCCCCCCCCCCGCACACTTCAGTCCTCTGGGAGGAACCTGCTACAGCCTATGAAGACCAGGCTGATGCAGACCTCCCAAAGGGCTTTCTCAGCTTCCGCTCCCATACTAGGAAATGGCCTGCCAGAAGAGATTTGTCTTATTACAACCTTAGATTGTTTTAAAACAGCTTTAAAGACGTATCTCTTTTGGTAGGCCTTCCCAGAAACTATAATCTTTCCCGGCTCCCAGAATTCCCCAGATAATTTCCGGGCTTTATGTACCCTGATGCTACCCTTTGCTGCTAAGAATATGGGTTTTAACATGGTTTATTTTTATTTTTATTTTTACTTTTATATTTGACTTGTTTTAACTCTTTGCTAGTTTAATTCCATTTTAAGGGGTGGGAGGTGTGGGAGTGGATTGCTGAAATTGTTTTAATTGTAATTGTGATGGTTTTAATCTTGTACCCCGCCCTGATTGTTTGGACAGAGGGGTGGGTAAGAAATAAAAAATATTATTATTATTATTATTATTATTATTATTAATCTGTTGGGAGTGCTTTGACTGTATATTCCTCCATGGAAGAGGGTTGGACTGGATGGCCCTTGTGGTCTCTTCCAACTCTATGATTCTATGATTCAAACAGAGCCCACACTAAAGCATGTCCACAATCCTAAAACTGTGTTTTTCTCTATACAGTTGGAGACTATGTGTTCTGAAGATAAATTGACCCTGTTTAGAACTTACTCTGAAGGGAGATAGATAGGGCTAGGGGCCAGCAGGGATAATCCTGTTCTCTCCCTACGCACATTCTGTGCACCTAAAAATAATGTCCACACATTCCTGTATTTGTGCCGTTCTTCCTGTAGATTCTTTTTCAGGTCTTGAAATTTCAACTCCTGCAGGGCCCTTTATCAAGTTAAAGGTTACATATTTAGAACTGGTGGGAAGCATAGGGACAAACAGTCAGGATCACACACTCATGATAGCTTACAGTGACATAAAAATCTCTGTTTTCCATCATTCTGGGTTATATAAGTAAATGGTGATGGCAGCAGCTGTTTTTAGTCTTGGACAGCAAATACCATAATCTACAATCATTAGCCACCCTGTGTAGTAATGATGGGCATTGCAATCAAATGCCATCTGCTGAGCGTGAGTCAGCTTATGTTAGAATTTATAAGATGTAGAAGAATAAAATGAAAGAAACAAAATTCAAACAAATACAACTATTCCTCCGCTTCTCAGCCATGGTATAGAATGTTCATTTTCATCAGAAATATCTCCAAGAGTAATGCACATTTATAATAGTGGCAGTGGCAGCAAAGGTGTGCATAATTTGGGCTACCAATATTTCAGTGGGCAGACAGGAAGAAGGATGAAAGTCAGTAGAAAAGAAGAAAGAAATAGAGAAACAGGGCTTTTGATCTTTCACTACTAGATTTTATAAAAAGGTGACAAGTGGTTCAAGTCATCCAGCTTTTCTACCTCCTAATAGCAAGTACAGTATCATTAATAAGTAGAAGGAACAGGGTCAGCCCTGCAATTAAGCAAAGTGAGACAGCAGATTTCTGGTGCCACTAAAGGGCAACAAATTATTAGTAATTTAATTTATTCTTACTGCTTTTTTTTACTACCAGTAGTGAAGAAAGGTCCTAATGAGATTTTCAGCTTTATATACCAAAGGAACATACATATATATAGGGTATATATAATTATGTACTCCAGATGCTTAGGTTTCAATATGATACAACTTGATGGGAGAGGTTATCTGTCATTCTGCCTCAGACAGCAAAATGTCTTGGGCTGCACCTGACAAGAAAAAAAGGAAAGAAGGAAAGGAAGGAAGGAAGGAAGGAAGGAAGGATAAATGCATATGAAAGGGAGAGTTAAGAAGGAAAACAGAAAATAATACTATTATAGAATATATCCTGTGAGGTCAGAACAATTACTCATCCTGTTCACTTTCTAATTCTGCTTCCTCATCTTGCTTCCTCATCTTGATTTACTAATTACCTTGCTTTATGTAATAATATTTGAGTTCCTGTGGGGGCGGGTAGAATCTGAATCAGAAATGGATGCATTATTTTTAAAACATATCCTATGATATTGGATCTGGAACTCTGGACTAAATTAGATATGACATTAAATGCATTGTTACAATGGGCATACATATATATGCTTTTTAAAAAATGCAAATAGCATCTTCAGGAGGGAGGATGAACCCTATCATGATCAAGGGAAAGGGCATTTAATTCTTTCTTGCCTGCTGAAATATTGGTGGAAACTTCTTAGTTGAAATTACTATTTGTACTTGGAGAAAATTTCCCATTTTAATACCAGTGGAAGGAGGTTGGTTCTCACAATGCAAACAACTTCAAAGCAATCATCAGGATTGCTGCAGGTGAGGAAAGGCTGGGTGAAAGTCTCTATCCTTACCTGTTGTTATCTTGATAGTGTCCAGCTTTCTTGCCTTTAGCACTCCTGTGAGGAGCTGCCCTAGAAGAAGACTCTCTGCAGCTAGTGCAAAATGTAATATTCAGTGGCTACAAGAATGCTATATAGATAGCATATAATGCCAGTCTGAAAAGAATTGCATTGGTCGCCAATACGTTTCTGGTCTCAATTCAAGATGCTTGTGATAATATTTAAAACCCTAAGTGGCTTGGGATCTTGATACCTGAAGGGGCATCTCTCCCCATATGTACCTCCTGAAGATTAAGGTCTGCTGGGATGGGAGCTCCTCTGTGTCCCACCAGTGAGACTGATACACTACATTTGGACATGGGGAGGGCCTTATTGGCCATGACACCCAACTAACCCAACAGGTGCCAACACTCACTTCAGTTCATGTTTAGTATGTTTTTAGCTTATTTTAATTATTTTCCTATTTTTAATGTGTGTGACCCGTTTTAATGCTGTTTGTAAACTTCCCTGAGATCTTTTAATACAAAACAAGCTATTTTAGTAAAAAAGCAAATAAAATAATAATGCAGCTTGTATTTGCATTTTAAAAAAACATGCATGCTTATTGTAAAGGAGTATTTGGTTGTTATATCCAGCCAATTTTGGCCATGTGTCTATCATGAAATCATGAAATATCAATGTTCGTTTAAATATTCGGGTTCATTTATTACATTTTTATCCTGCCATTCCTTCAATGGAATCCTTAAAATACCCCCGTGAGATTGTTTGAGCTTGTTTGATTGTTATTAACTCACTGTCATGGCTCAGTGCTATGGAATTCTAGAGACTGTAGCTTTGTGAGACATTTAGCCTTCTCTGTCAGAGAGTTCTGGTGCCACCAAAAAATTACATTTGCCAGAATTCCACTGAGCAATAGCACTGAGCCATGGCATTGAGCCATGGCAGTTAAAGTGATGTCAAATGGACTTTTTCTGCAGTGCAGATGCAGCCTGAGTATGGCTTTAGGTCCAAGCAGGCTCTAGTCCACTGTGTTAATAACTACATCATACTCATTCTAATTATGATTAATTAGCTATAAACTAATTTCTGCCCAGTTTTGATATTTATGGATTATCTATAAAACTTTTCTTGGTTCCAAAGTCTGTGGTTTTAAATAAAGTGAGAGAAATGTATTAATCTTCTTTTCAGCCTATGAAACAAATATGTTTAGCTGACATAGCATTTCAAATGAAGCATTTTCTTCTGTCCAGCTCTGATTTAATAGATGCTAGTGAATCCAGTTTGTTCTCTGAGAGATTTCTTTTTTAAAAAAGTGAATATTCTACATTATCTTTTTGTTCCTAAATCAAGGCTGACAACTGTGCAGCTGATGGACCTTTTTTTGTTTTTTTGTTGTTTTTTTTTGGCAAACCTGGCCTGCAAACAGTTGGGTGTTCTGTACCCTCCAAAAGGTAAATTGCTGTTTCCAAAGGCCCCCAAGAGCAGCAGATTTCTTTTAATTCTCCCACACCTCTCCACCTCTACTCAAGAATGCATCCAAAGATCCCAGAAACTGCAACTGGACATGACTTTTATTTGGAATTTTTGCCCATTTTCAGCTGAAAATGTTGCTAAAATAGTTCTGTGAGGCTCTCAGGAATTTGCCCCTGTATCAATTTAAACTCTCAGGAATTTGGCCTCTGTATCCCATCCCTTCCTAGACCAAATCAAAAGACTCACAAAAAAATCATATTTGATACCATCTGTTTGTTTTTGTTTTGCTATTATTTTTATTGCAATGTTAACTATAACTCCTACCACTATTTTGTTTCCAATAACAATAATAAAATCAATAAATTATTTTCTTACATTTCTTAAATCAATCATTCTTCTAATTCATTTCTCTGTTACCATATACTATTAATTTAACCATCTATATTGAGTCTTCAGTAGCCATTACAGTATTGCAAGATTATTAAATAACTAAAAATATAAACTCTGCTTCCTTCTAGTTTTTCATTATTTCTGTAGGGTCTCTGTTGCATGTCAGTCAGAGTATGGCAAGGGTGGGAATGGTACATTTATCAGAAGAAATACAGAAATAGAGTTGTCCAACCCCAATCCCTATTTTACACTCCCAGACATTCCTGGGTTGTCCACTGCTGCATCATTGCATTTAATTAGGTCAAGGTGAATGTAAAATATTTCTATCTTTGTGCTTCTGAACTGTGAAGGAGCTTCAAACAGGGGACAAGTGAAATGGGTAAATTGATTTTAAAGTGAGGTTCAAATCAATATGAAGTGATACACGGAGAGATTCTCCCTCCCTCCCTCTCTCTCTAATGAATACATGAGAGAAGGCTTTTTCTGTTAATAACTATTTAATGCTGTTTTATTGTCTGTTCCCCACCCTGTATCTTTAGATAAAGGGCAAGATATAAATATTAGAACACGGGGGGGGGGGGGTCTAATCCAGGAACAATTATGCAGCAAAGGGATTGTGGTGGGTAATTCAATGAAGACATGTGGCCAGTGTGCATCAGCTGCAGTTAGCATTATTAGAAATGGACACAAAAATAAAACTGCCAGGTATCATATTGTCCTTATATAAATATGTACCACACTTGAATTAGTAGGGAAAATAGCAACTGCAAGGAACAAGGGGCTGAAGCAACTGCTTTGTTCAGAGGGCTTTGCCATTGCCTTCCTTTGAGGCTAAAAGAGTCTGACTTGTTCAAGTATAAAATTATGTATTATGTAGGAAAGCAACACATTTTTCTTCCCCTCTCAAAAGATTCATCCAATGAATCAGAGTGGCAGGAGATTTCAAACTGATAGCAGGAAGCACTTCCACATGGAGTGCATAGTTAAAGCTATTAAATTTTCTGCCACAAAACACTGTTATGGCCATCAATTTAGATGGGTTTAAAAGAAGATTAGCCAAATTAATGAGGGACAAGGCTGTCAATCATAAGCATGTTATGTTGTTCTTCTGTGCCTTCAAATTAATTCTATCATAGGTTTTATTTGCTGAGAGTTACTGTATATACTCAACTATAAGTTGATATCATGTATAAATTGAAGGCAGGTTTTGGGGCCCAAATTATGGATTTTGATATGACCTGTGGATAAATCGGGGGTAAAACATAGGGGCATATAACAAAGGATTTAGAGGATGAAACAAAGGAAAATAATGCAAAAGAACTTACAAAATTCCAGTTGGAAAAACTGTTTGTTCTCACACTTGATGGATGAGAGAATGGAAGATGGTCAGTGCTTCAAAGACAGATTACACTCTTGGCTTTCAGCATGGGGTGGTTCCTTTTTATATATATATATATATATATATATATAAGAGTTAAAGTACAATACTTACAATGACCCATGGATAAGTCGACTTAGGTTTTTTGACTAAATTTTTTGACTAAAATGTATAGACTTATACATGAGTATATACAGTATTCAGAGGAAGTATGACATTACCCTCCTCAGAGGCTAAGAAAGTGCAATTTGTCAAGGTCATCCACTGGGTTTCAATGGCTGAGCAGAGATTTGAACCCCAGTCTCTCAGAGTCCTAGTCCAACAGTCAAACCACTGGCACTATTGTGCTACAGGATTCCTGTCCTTAGGACTGGAGCATGGCTTTGGTGAAGCTTCTGGCCTCTTAGGATGTGTGTGTCATTTAAACAGCATATCTCCAAAGTGGCCCAAAACTGCTTCATTTGGCCTGTGTGTTTGGGTCTTAATAGACTAATACTTTAGTCTAAGTATCGCCACTCTTCTTAGATTGTTAGGAAGTGAGTACTAAAATAAAGGTATATTAAGTTAAGTGTCACCGGTATGATGCCACACACAATTACTAGAGCCTTGAAGAAGAATTAGTCAACTCTTATAAAGTAAATGCTCTGTTATGGTAACCAAAGCCATAAAATGTGCAATAGCTGTCTAAACTGTAAAATGGGCCGGCGATCCATTGGGTGAACTGCCTTAGTCTGACGATTTATTGGCTGTCTGGTTAAAGGTCATCAGTGGGCCTCGGGCATCTTGACATTTCAGTAAACCTTCTCTCTGTGTTAGATAACTAGTTGTATAAGGCTTGTTACTTACATGGAACTCTAAATCACAGTAAGTCTGGAAATACTGCAAATATGGTTAAAGGCAATAGCATTACACCAAATGGACCCACTGAATACAGAGCTTTTTCTCCATCCATGACTTTAAATTAGGTGAAACATAGATAGAAAGACATTATGAGAAAAAGATATGGGAAATTTGACTGTCTGCTGAAAACATCATAGAAAATAGGATTAAAATCTTCATTCTGGATGAGTTACAGGAACTAGGAAGGCCAATGCTGTGCAGACTGCAACTTGGTAAATACGTAAAACTGAATTTGAATATTACTCTATTGAATTCTCCCTGGAAGTCAAGTGATTAAATTGAGACTGTTATACTTTGGCCACATCATAAGGAAAATGAATAATTAAAAAAGACAATGATGGTAGGAAAGGTTGAAGGCAGTATAAAGAGAGGAAGACCACATGGCAAATGGTTAGACTCAATCAGGAAGGTCATGGGCCTGAATCTATAAGACCTAAACAGAGCACTGGAGGATAGGGAGGCTTGGAGATACAGTATCTCATACACAGGGTTGCCATGAGTTGAGGTCAATTCAAGGGCAGCAAACAGCAATAAGACCGTATATAAACAATCACTAAATATCTGTCTATACAGAAAAGTCTTCACTTGTCTATGAAAAGAAAGTAGGGAGGGTGCCAGTCTAACCTCACTTGGAAGTCTCTTCCAGAGCCTGGGACAGTCAATGAAAAAGCCCTCTCCAGTGTTCCCTATCTGATCTCCATAATTTATTTAGTTATTTCAGTGTAAGTAAAGGTATAAAAATATCTCTCATCATTACTACTTGCCTTCCTAAAAATATCAGCCAAATACAAATATCTGCCCTACCTCTTTTGCAATGAGGAAAATGCAAGAAATAATGTGAGAGACAGTTGCAGCTGCTAAAATGAGATCACGGGTCACATTGGTTTCATGGAACCGTGGAGGGCTGCAGCTTTAGCTAGAGATATCACCTCATATTGGTGGTATAAACTTCCTATGTGTCTTTGGGGAAGCACTGAGTCAATTCCATCATGTTTTGTGGACTTCCTGGACTGCTTTAAGCCCAGGAGAGATCATTTTCAAACAAGAGGTCAACTGCCAGTCAATTCTACATCCAAAAAGAGGCCTCTCCTGGGCTTAAAATATATGCGAGGGGGGGGGAGGTTAGCGAAATTGTCCCACACCCCCTTAGAAGTATAAATTTTGTTGATCCATGGGTGCCCCCGAGGTACAAAAGCAGCCTTAAGGGGTCACATGCAGACCACAGAACACACCTTGACCTCACATTTTAGTATCTAATAACATGAAGCTAAGATCATGTGGTTCTTCTAATTTGTATTATCTACAGTGGCTATCAGTCATTAGTATCCTGCTGGTTAGTCCCAATTATAGGAGACCCATTGAAGCAATTGTTGAATGGTAAGTCAACACATAGGTAAATACCACTGGTTCAGTCAGTCTAATAATAGGACTGAGACCAGTGATGTACAAGAGTGTTTTACTCAACCTTACTCAGTAACGCCAGCAATTGGACTCTCTGAGGCGCTCTGCCCTTCCTTTCAAGCAGATATGAGTTTTTGAAAAAGGACTTTCAAAGCACCCAAAGAACAGAAAGAATGTATGGCAGATAGGAAATAGACTAAGGGCTTGTGTATACTAGCAGGAAACATCTTACTCATCCCATAGCCACTGCAACCTGGATATACAATATTCCTAAGGATTCACAGGCAATGTGGGGCTTTTCTCCAAAAATCTGGAGAAAAAAAAGAATTGCCTTCTGCACTCATGCGGAAAATCTGGATTAGTGGCAATGACATGGTGAAGTGGAAGAAAATATTCTGCACTATAGGACACAGGATCATTATAGGACCTCCCTTTTCTTCTGGGTTACTCCAATCTCACTGCAGTGAGTGCGACATTATCAGAGTCACTGTGGACTGGGAAACTGTGCGGCAACTACAGGTTGAGTATGGCGGGTTTCCATTGAGGCAGACAAGCCCTAAGGGGCAGGAAGTCCAAATATGGACTCAAAAGACCAAGATGACCAAAGAAAGGGCTCAAATTAATACATGTACTGGATACATCTAGACAAGTCACTTTGTAAACTTCCTGTGAAAACTACAACATGAAAAGCGGAGTACAGTGACAGGATATGTGTCTACTCCCACATACAGTGAAATCATATCACTGAGTTTTAATTGCAATGCCACATACTATCTGTGACAAAGTAAAGATCGGTTCTGAAGAAATACTGAGATCTTTGAAGCACCCAGAGGGTGGGGTGGTGGTATGCAGAAACCTGAAAGGCATGGATATAGCAGTTTGCTACTGGTAATTTAATTACTTCACTTACAAACAGCAATTTTAAATGTAATTCCAAAGAACAACCCTTAATAAACAGCTAAGTGCTTTGCTGACCAAAACTGCAAACTCTTAGGACCATAAAGTACAAGGTGAGTTCTCAGCTCATTTCCCCCTAGCTGGTAGCTTCAATGTATCTCACTCTTATGTTGCATAAACATTATTAATAGGCTACAAAGAAGTCTTGTTGCCATTAAAGCTGAAATGCTGAAGTAGAAAGTGCCTTTGGGGGGGCTAAGACCTAGGGAGAATCTTATTCAGCTCCACTGGAAATCTTACATAAGGAAAAGCCCACGCAAATTTCCAATCAGTATGGCTCATTGAAAATTTCAATTTAGATCTGTCAGACAAATCAATAATCAGCGTCACCTTGTTTGCCCTGTGAACTTCCACGAACCTTTTCACTGCTCCCAAAGCTGCCTTACCAGGTTGTGAGTTGCAGTGAAGGAGACACACTTGGATAGAAGGTGCTTAACCCTTGAATCTCAGGCCTTTTTCATTATCTGAATCACCCTCTTTATTTTGCTTTTTATCAAACAGACAGAATTGCTTACCCTGTATTTTTTCCCCTTCTGATTAAAAAAAAATCAGCTTGCAGAAAGTGATTCTAAGGAGTTTATCCCAGGAACAAATAAACTGGCTTACCTCTTCCAGCTTGAATTCAGGATCCGGGATGCCCCTGGATGTTATCATACCTAAATCTCTGTCTATGTAGGCAGGATGCCACTGCCCAGATGTATCCTGGGTCTAAGCCTCACTGAGCCAGCATTTTTCAAGGTCAGGGAGCTTCTAATTTCCAAAATTGGCCGGCTGAGTGAGGCTTTGACCGGGTATGCATCCAGGTGGTGACATCCCGCCTAGATAGGTGGCGATTTAGGTATGATATGATAGATAGGTGGTGATTTAGGTTGTTTCTTGTCAAAATAAGTGCATTTTTGAACATAAATGAAAACAATCATTCAGAGCATTGCCTTATATGTATTTTTAACAAGATGTGCTCTTTTTCAGTAATACTAACTTAGGGGCTTTACAGGCCACCCAAAAAGGGCAGTCTGGAGCCACTTCATTTTCCTGCGCACCTCCGCTGCAGCAACCAGACAGAACATTGCAGGCGTGAAGGAAAAAAAGAAGCCAAAAAACCAGCTCCTTTTTGCGTCACACCGATGCAAAAAGCACCATAGGGCACATCCATTACAACATAAGTGTGCAGCTCAGTTTGGTCCCTGCGCACCTGTGACATCATAGCTCCATGCGCCGTTTAATTAAAATTACTTGCAACTAAAGTGATTGACATAAGTTAAAATTGAACCTTAACTCTATCTGGTGTTTGGTTCTGAGGGCCAAATGGAGGAGCTCAAGTCCAGATTAGTCAATGGGTAATGACATGTGTGTGCCTGCATTAGCATGCCTGTGGACACATGCCACCATTGGCTAATATGAGATATGCCAATCTGTGGGAGCTCCAGTCCATGGGTGGCTAGCCTGTCATACATTTAGCATGTCTGTATATTGTAAGATTTGTATATTTATTTCTAAGATGTACATATACAATGAGTACAAATCAAAATCCATAGAGATCAGATCAAAAGCAGTGTAACAAAACAACCTGTTTTAAAAAGCACAAGCTAAAGTAACAAGTGTCAGAGTGATTAAATCAACTTCAGAAATATGCTCAGAATGGGGGAAAAGACAAGAATAAAAATGTTTTCACCTTGTGTCAAAAATGAAAGGTAAGCAGCAGAAGAACTTTCTGTGGTTCTCAACCTTTGATCCTCAACCTTTGATATTTTGGACTTCAGTTCCTAAAATACTTGACTGTTAGCCAAGCTGGCTGGGGCTTCTTGAGGCAGAAGTCTAAAACACCTGGAAGACCAAAGTTTGGGAACCACTTTTCTGTGGAGACGGCATCCCTTAACTGTAGGGTAGGAAAGGAAACTACTAATGAATCCCCTTGATTCTAAGCTATCTTTTGTATTTTAGCATGAGTGGGTACTTTGAACAAGACCTCTGATATGATCTCAGGAGTCAGTAAGATTATATTGTATTAAATACATTTATGGTTGGAAGCTGTTCAGGGTTTTAAAAGAGGGAAGAGATTCATACTGTTACTGTAAACTAGCAGATATGCACAGTCCAAGCTATCTCCGATGCCTTCAGAACTACCAACCACCTAGGAGCTGTTTGGCTTTATCAGGAAACCTTCCTCCCAGTTGTTGATGAAACAGACTGGAGCCAAATCTATCTCCTAAGATGTTCTTTATTCTTTAGTTGCTGTATTTACAAATATACATATGCTCATCCGACAAATCTCTCCAACCAACCATCCACCAACTACCAACAACTATCCAACGACCCACACTGGGGTGTTCAGGCTATTTATAAACTTGTGCCATGAGGCCACAATATCCAGCCTTTACTTCCTTGTGCCACTTGCATTATTGTCCCCTCAGTCAGAAAGACTCTTGTTTACCTTAGGTCTATGTGCTAATAAGCACATACTGGCCTTGAACACTGTCTGCTTTTCAAGTCTTCAGCTGCATTCAATTCCAGGCTAGCAAGCTGTAGATTACCCATAATTCCCATTTTTCCTTTTGTGCACAGCTGTATATTTTAAACTCAGGCCTCAAATCCTAACATCTAGATGTTGTTGAACTTTAAATTCAACAATGGCCTGAGCCATGCTGCCAGCGGTGAAGAATGCTGCGTGTTGCAATCCAACATCAGGTGGAAGGCCACATGACTCCCATTGCCATTTTAAAATGATAAGCAGGATAATGTGATAGTTAAAATTTATTTCATAACCGAGATCCAGCATAATACATACAGATTGTCTTTATTAATGAGAATGCTGTGAAAAGATGCATTGTTAATTGCAGATTAAAGATTGTTCTGTTCTTTGTTGATCCATATAAAATAATCACAAGTGTTCATACTGTGCCTGCTCAATCTAAGTTATTTGTTTTTCTTGTTTACTTTCATTTAAAATTGCACCAATGCCAATCAAAAAGTTTTCAAAAGAAGCTTTCAAAATCCTAAAATCAATGTGACAAAACAGATAGGCCGATGGAACAAAGGAGGTAAGGAGACAACTTTCCTTCTAAAATGTGCACCACTTCTGTCTTCCAAATGACAACATATTCTGCCTTCCTAATGTTTGATATGGGGTTTGAGCAGCTTCATGTGCTTGATCCCAGATCCACTAGTACAGCCTAGTTTCCAAGGCACTCTCATGAATGAGATCAGTTCAGCAGATGTGAACTCTGTATTCTATCCCATCCTTTCATATTATTATTACTATTATTATTATTATTATTATTATTAATTATTATTATTACCATTATTATTATTACTACTACTCCTATTCCTACTCAGGACAGCTTCAAAAGAGAAGTATGAGGCATAATTAAAATACTATAAAATTACTAGACTGCAAACTCAGTTTCTGCATTTACTTGTCAGCACACTAGACTATGGTTTAGTGTGACAAAATTGAGCAGGAACATGCTGCAGGTAGCTCTGGTTCACACGTTTGCCCTCCTGGTGTCTCTCAGAGAGTTGAAGAGCAGATTTCAGAAAATTTCACTCCCACTTTTAGCAAACCATTCCTGCCTGTTTGATCTGAAAAGGGGAACTGTGTTTAACATTATACATTAATTTAAACAAGCCAGCTTCAGAAACCAAGTAAATACTAATCATGGTTTGCCACATTGTCAGGGATGACATGACAAACTAGTTAAGGGAAACTGAAACTAAAAACCTATGAACTCACAGCTATGAAGGACTGGTGCAGGGGAAACATGTCATCACAGACCCCTCCACAGCTTTTTGATGATAGTAAAAAGCAACACAATAATCAACCATCTTAAAAGTCTTGTCTAGTAATCCCAGACCTTTGGGCCCAGATCCTGATGAGTCAAATCACTGTGCAATAGATCATAGTAGTAACCATTTGGTATTTTTGCTGCCCACACAATAGGCATCCAAGACTTTTATTACATAAGCAGAAGTCACATCTTCTGACTGGTGATTGACATATTCAAAATGGCAGGTAGAAGTGATCCAACATTATTATGTCTGTGGGGTATTCTGCTATGCCAACATTCTGCCAAATTTTGGTCATTGAGACCTACAACACTGCAGTAATAAAACAGTTTAACACCCCCTGTAACTGTCATGGCTTAATGCTGTGAAATCCTGGGATCTGTAGGTTAGTGGAGTATTCAATCTGGTCTGTTAGAATGCTCTGATGCCTCACCAAACTACAAATCTCAGTATACTGTTGGATATAGTCATGTCAGTTAAAGTGGCTTCAAACTACTTTATTTCTACAGTGTGGATACACTCTTGGGATTCCTCACCAAAGATTTAACATATGTATATATTTCATTCAGCAGCCTTTCTAGTGTGCCTTTTTTTTTAGTTTGTTTACTTAGAATGTAAATATTAAATGGTTACTACTGTGCATTTTGTGATCTATAGCACATCTGTTATTTTGTTTACAAAATGCTTTATTTATCTTGTCAATATTTGCATGTGTATTCATCTTCCCAAAGAGCAAATGCAGCATGATCCGGATGTTGTGATGGATGTTTTTAAACAGAAAACCTCACATTAAAAGTGATTGTAGGCCTTATGATTTCAGGATTCTATGGCAGCAAACTTAGTTTCCCCAGTCAGCTGTGTAACCAAGGGCCCTTGTTTCTTTGGTGAGCACTTGACAACACAGAATGAAACCTTGTACTATTTAGTGAAACAACAGAAGTGCCAACATCACTCATCTCACTGGTTGTCTAGATTCTGGAATTATCTTCTAAGAGGAAGATTATTACTACTGTTTTATGAGTATTCTCAAGTAGTTATAGTGCTAAAGAAAGATTTCAAACCAACTTTTAAAAATTAAGCAGATTATCTTTATTGGTCTATTTTTGATAAAGCACATGCTTATGTATTTGGATAAAATGTCATCTTAGGAAAAAAAAATAACTGGTCACTATTACTTTTCTACTATAATTTTCCAGAACCTAGTTTTCTAAAATGATTTATTATTTCTTCCAAGGAGCACAAGGAAACTTCTAAGGTTTTCTACCACCACCACCATGTTTTTATCATCACAAGAATCTTCTGAGTTAGGTTTGGCTTAGAGTCAGTGACTTCCCCAAGGTTACCCAATGAGTCCAGTCACTGGGCAAAGTAGGAATAGAGCTCAGGTCTCTTTGGTCCAAGTCCAAATGTCTATCCACTATACCACTTGGCTTACACCAGCTGAATGGGCACTGACTACTGTGCTATACACTACAATATGGACAGGTTGCCTTTTGGGCTACAGCTTGCAGAATCCCCTGATCGACAAGACTACTGGGCATGCTGGCTGAGGGACTGTGAGAGCTATAGTACAAAAAGGACTTTTATTAAGGTCTGATATATGTAATAATTTTTACCTCACAAAGGAATGCTCAAGATAAAATGTGGAGAGGATTTGTTAGAGATGTCATTATCTGTTCTTTGCTTCTCAGGAGATACCCCTGCTTTTCATTACAAGGAATTTTAATACGTCTTCTTGTTGATGCCCCATCTTCAACCTACTCTGAAAAAGCCAATCTTGCCAGACTAAAATAGGGGAATACTAACTAGCAACACTAACTGGAATAAAGACACTGTCCTTTCACACTGGCAAAGCTCAGCTATTACCTTTTGAGTATACTGCACTCATCAGTGTCTTGTAGCTATGCAGTGAGAATCCCCAACCATCTTCAGATATTCAAAGGATGTACAAGCCATGCGTATGCTGTTGGAGAGGGAGAAGGATCTTGGCACCAGGCTCTACTGCCTCAAGTGTTGTCCAGATCAAGACTGAGTACACAGTTCTTGTGAGCATACCAACTGTACATTTCTAACTCCATACTCACCAACATTTCACAGATTAAAACTGGGACATATTTGGCCAGGCAACATTAACGTGTGTCCAAGATGGCAAAAGTTATTAATGAGGATTTAATATAATATATTATAATATAATATAACATGTAACCGAACCTGATTAGTTAAACTTTTGGAAAAGTAAAGGTGTAAGGCTTTACAGAGGGGTTGTGTTTTTTTTGGCTCATGAAAATCCATGCATATTTTGGCACATTTTAATAATGTATGCATTCATTTATGTGTTTAGGAATGTGAAAATCTCTGTGTCAATTTCTTTGTGTTTCTTTGAACATCACCTGCATTTTCTGTATTTCCTCTTGCAGCAAGTCTTGGAAAGTAAAAATATTAACCAAAATCCTGTTGGAGATTTCCATCTTCATAAGTGGATTTATGTCTGTGGGAATTAAAAAATGGGCAGTTATTGGATACAACTGTATCCAATAAAGGGCTCCTGTTACATTATTGCGTAACGAAGCCAGCAAAGTGATTTGTGCACATTGGGACTGATGCACAACAGGAATGGTGTAAAACAGAACTGATCTGCATTTGTCCTGTTGTACATCAGGACACTGGCTAGGGATTGCTGAGGCACATTGGCACACTCTTGCCAGTGTCTCATGATACATCTTCACAGTCCACTAGCAAGATTTCTCTGCTATGTCACTAAGTATATGTAAAATTATCCAATACAGACTGTGAAAGGGGAAACTGGCCATGTTTGAAACTGTCAAACGCAGCAAAATTCTGTTCCACCTAAAAATATATTGATGCCAACATCTTAAACCTAGCTTGTAAATACAATCAGGGTAGATCCATTAGTATACATCCAATGTGAAGATCCCAAGTCAATAGCCTATATGCTGCATTTTTGATTTCCTCAAGTTCCAAAATGGCCTCAGGGGAAGCACCACATGGAGAATATCTCCAGGTTACCAAAGTGCAGATCACAGTGGCCAGGTGTCTGGGAACAGTTGCAGTAGAAATAGCCTAGTGACAGTGATGGATCTAGAAACCCATCCAAGTTGCAGACTTCATAGAATGTGACTGTATCTAGAGATGGTGACACTTATCCACCCCATCATTGCCTTGAAGCACAGATGTCATTTGTTCAGGGCTTTTTTTTAATTCTGATACAATGCTGGGTGTCATCAACATACTGATGGCACCATGCACAAATTCCCTAATTGCTACATCAAGGGGCTCCAAATTTCAAAGAGCATTTGAACAAAATATTTTAAAGTAACAGCTGTTTTGTCCAAATGAAGACCAGCATAAAACACAGCTATCAATCCCCAGATGATACAGGACTGGATATGAGTAACACAGGCCCTGTATGTACAGGCCAAATAAACTGGCCACCCCTGTCCTCTTGGCAGTGAGACCAGATGATGGACAGCCCAAACCCTGGCTCTGGTGTGAACAGACCAGATGACCTCTCACTCATTCAACACTGGAATTGGGATATACCCTTCTGAACATACATTTTTAAAACTGACTTTTTGCTCTGGATCTTCCTGGAAAATCGAGAGTCCTTTGTGGCTGTTCAGATGTATGTCCCACTGTGTCACCCAGCAAGTCAGAACAAGGTGCCCAGCATATGATTATCACTGGATGCATCATTCTGACCCCAGAGAGAAGTGATGCACTACCACAAGCAGCACAGTGATGGTGGTGGTGGTGGGGGTGTGTGTATACAAACAGTCACTTGGTATCAGAACAGAGGCCCTAGTAACAAGTGTTAGACTTGGAGCGTATGGCTTCAGTTTGGCTCAGGCTGCATTTTGTAGCCTTGTAGACCTTGTTTATCTTTCTAGAGAGTGGGTCAAGGCAAAGTTCTCCCTGCATCTGGGTAGTATAGGGGAAATGGAAGAATTAGATCCCAATGCCAAAAGATAAGACATTCTGGTTCATCTCAGCACCTGGTAAACAACTCAGTAATTGGCATAGGAATATTTGGCCTTTCTTTGGCCCAGATCCTGTAGGTTAGAAGACATGATGTTTTCTACAAGCTTCTGTAGAAGGAAAAAGATATATAAGATGCTGTCAAAAAAAGGTTTTTGCTTCACAGTCGCTTGCAGCAGCCCTGCGCAGCCCTGCATAGCCAGTATGGGGTAATTTTGAGGATCAAATAAAGAAGACTGCACACATGGCCTTGAGCTCCCTGAAGGAAATGTGGGATATAAATGTAACAAGCAAAATAAAGCACTCTTACATTCCTGACTCTGTCACACATCTAAGGCTTTTAAGCTGAGGCTGCCTATCTGCTCACAGAAATGAGAAAGTTTTTGCTTGTTTTTTTTTTTAATGGTGTAATCAGCAACCATAAAAGGGATGACAATGCTAGAACAACATTTAGGGGGGTTTTTTTAGCACTATCAATATGGAGCTGTTACTGAGGATGAACATTTTAGATGACCTCTCAAAAGCTTGCATTGTGGTTAATGTTTTCTCAGTACTTGAATCACAAGTGTTTGATTCCTGGGAAAATAAGAATGATGGCTTTCTTCTTTGAAAATGTTGTCCTCAAGCCACAGCCAGGCAAGCAGCTTTCCATGCTTCTTGTCTCTTTCAGATGCTGCCCTCTCTTCTTCCTCATCTTTGGCTTGTCTTAATATTCCAAACTGAAATCCAGTCTCTGCCAGTTGAACATTTCCATTTATCTCCAGGGGCTTGCCTGCAGCTTGAGACAGAGAGGCTTTTTTGGAAAATACATCCCAGGAAGAGAGCAACAAGTACTGATCTTTGTTTTGTTTCCTCAGGACTCTCTGAAAATCCAAGGATGTTTCAGCAACATAATCAGATGTTTTGGACTTCTTTGCAGGGCAACCTGGTCTCTCTTTCGATCTCTATCTCTCACTCCCTCTCTCTTTCTCCTTAACCCAAACTGATGATATTCTAGCCAAGCAAGCAGGTAACAAATTTCAACAGACTTCTCTACCACAGTTAACACATCTCATTATGTTGCGCCTAACCAGCACAGCTGCATGAAACAGATGTCAAACAATGGCTTAAGAATGATAAGCATGATTATAGCTTTTTGTCTGTCTCTCCTCCAGTCTGTTGTCATTGTCAGGCAGCGGGGTTTCATTTGAGATTTCAGCTGCCACCCACCTGTTCAATGGGAAATGCAGGAAACGGTACCCACACTCACAAAAGGATAGGTTTCAAAAATCTATATCACCCTTTCTCTTGCTTTGTGGAAACTTAGTGTGAATGTTTAAATCCAGAGATGGTAGATGGAAGGGGTAGAAGCTATTCTTAGGAAAGGAAAAGAAATCCAATTTAACTCAGTTTTAAAGGAATTTATCCACATCATTGCCTGCAAGGATATTAACATATATCTTAGTTGCCATTATCAGGGGAAACAGGGGCCATCAGATGCTTTCTTTTCTCTCTTTTTTAAAATTCTGTGCAAGTAATGTATATATTTGGCAGAGGAGACTTTAAACATACTTCAGTCAACTGGAAAATATGTAATACCTGAATATTTAATGCAATAAAACAAATAATGCATATATTAGGGATAATGTGAATCAAAATATGAATGAACTTCTATGTAGGAAAAGAGACCAATCTTGCAACACAGTACATAACTTCAACAGAACAAGACTGCTGGTGGGATTTTCAGAAGTGCAGTAAAAATAATAATAATACTAATAATAATAATAATAATAATAATAATAATATTTATTTCTTACCCGCCCCTCTGTAAAACAATCGAGGCGGGGTACAACATGAAAATGAAAATGGTATATTACTCATATCCAGTTAATTTGGGCATGAACTGGCATCACCATGAATTGGAATCTTCTCATCTCTTGATAGTTTCATCATTAAATCTCTTGTCCTCCACATATGGTGGGGAAGATTTTGCATACAAACATTTATTTTCATACCACTAAAGCAGAGAATAAACATACAACCAACTATGCCATTACTGTAAATGTGGCTATATTGAAGGGGAATCCCTAAATTTGAGTCTGTAGGTACATTTGGAATATTAAGAATGTTCTTGGCTGCTTCCAGAGGAGAGGGGATCGATTATTCACAAAATGGCAGTCATAGTGGACATGGATAATAATAATTCACTCGTTTCTCCAAAGGAAATTTGGTGAAATGAGAAGAAAAGTAATTGTCAGAAAACTAATTACAAGGCAGAGGAAAAGTCTGAACTCTTAAAAACATACACAACTATTTTCAACCCAGAGTTTCCTGCTCCAATTTCTGTTTCAAACTAATGAGGCTCAGAGAGATAAATTATCTAACCCTGTGGTGATCTGAGCCCATGCCGACAGGAAAGATCGGTAGTGCAAGTGCATTCAAGTCATCACAGTTATACACCAAAAACTCAGGATTCCAGTCTTGCAAGTCTTTGCAAACATGATTATTGAGCACACACTTACATCACTTTTATAGACTTTCACCATCAATATGAGGAGATTGTAAATATAGGACAAAGTGGTGCTGAACAAGATCTTGGAACAGTTACCATTTCAGGGCATAATTCCCAGGATCCCCGAACAAGACAGGTAATGGCCATGCTAGCAGGAGGATTCTGGGAGTTGTAATGCATGAAAATACTTATTCAGGATCTAGTTTGAAGCTCCTGGTTCCCATTAAACAATTTCAGAATATCTATGTATTCAGAAAACAATTTCAGAATAAAGCTCTGTCAATGATACCGTCTAACATGGATGGATGGACCTCCCTGCCTGCCTTTAACTTGACATAAAAGTGTAACCCACTCATTAATAACCTGGCAGACTGTAGAGATCATATCATGTTCCTCTTTGGTTCTACAGCCCCAGGGAAACATATGCTGAGGTACAAAAGTTTATTTCTTCTCTTTCAAAAAGCTACCTATCACACAATCCTACAAAAAAGCAACAATAAACCCACAGGCAGTCTTTCTAAATCTAACTAGTGTAAGACTAAGAATCTTTGGCCCTGCAGCTATTTTGAACTACAGCTTCCATATTCTCTTACAGTATTTGGTGTCAGTGATTGTTGCTAAAAGGCAAAATATTTTTATATATATTGACTATTATATAAATACAACATAACAATACAAATAACATATAACATTACTATCTGTTCATTCATACAGCATAGTCTTCATTACCTAATTAGATATTTCACACTCTAACAATATACATTCAAAATAACCACTCATTACATCCTAAGACATTCCATCATTGGATTTTCTTAACTACTTACTATTTACAATTTACGTAATATTTTATTAATTCTAATGTCCTGTCTACTCTACATCGTTTTCATGGTTATCCTTTCCCATTAGTCTTTACTTTTGTTTCTTTTTTATGTTACTTGAAAACTTGATTTACTACATCCACGAGTTGAGGTAATTAACTCTTTATTTTGCCACTTTTTTCTCAGTTGTTCTCTATATACAGTGGGCCCTTCTCATTCCTAGATTTGCCATCCATGAATTTGAGTATCTGAGGAGGAAGAGAAGGAAGGCACGGTGTGGTGCAGTGCAGCGTGGAAGAAAAGAGGAAGAGGAGAAGGAGGAGGAGGTAGAGGTGGCAGTGGGAAGAGGAGGAGATGAAGAAGAAGAGGCAGCAGCAGAGAGGAAGAGGTGGAGGAGGAGGAGGTGGAGGAGGAGGAGGAGGAGGAGGAGGAGGAGGAGGAGGAGGAGAAGGCCACCCAGGGGACATCTCAGCCCAGAGAAGGGGCTCCTCCCCAGCCACCCAAAGCCTACCTTGCCTTCCTCTCCTCCTCCTCCTCCTCCTCCAACTTTTTGTCCTTCTGTCGCTTGGCAGCATGGTGAGGCCTGGAGGGCAGGAAGTGGAGAGGTCATTCATCCGGGCCCCAGAGCACTCCCCACCCCCGGTAAGTGGCATTCCAGAGTGCCGCCCTTGGACCTTCCTTCCATCCAGGTCTTCCTTCCTTGCGGTTCCTGCTCCCCCATCACAGGCCTGAATGAGCCCCCCTGGCTGCCCCAGTGGCCACATGCTCATCCATTAGCTGATCTAGAATCTTGTTTGTTGTTGTTGTTTTTTTTTGTTTGTTTTTTTAAGGAGTCATGTTTCTATAAACCAATCTGAAAGAGCCCATACACTTAATGTAGATATAGCCTAATACACCAGACTACTGAAAACCAGAAACACTAATTGGGCTTGAATGATGGGGTTTAGAGGTGCTTCATGAAGTCCACATCTCATCCTCTGATTTCCCACCAACTGTAGCTCTACTGTTAGGTATAAATTATACTATTCAGTATAAATTGAGCCAATGTGGTGTAGTCATTTTGAATGCTGAACTCAAATCTCTACTTAGCCATGGAAACCACTGGGTGACCTTGGGCAAGTCACACTCTCTCAGCCTTAGAGGAAGGCAATGGCAAACTTTCTCTGAACAAATCTTGCAAAGAAAACCCTAGGATAGTGTTGTCCTAAGTTAGAGTTGACTTGAAGACATACAACAAATACATTTTACTGTTATGTTACCTGTAAAACACAAATGCAATGTCTCACACTTGCAGAAGGACATGGATACTGAGACCAAAAGAAAGAGAAATAGTTATGAAAGCCCTGTGCCCCATCCACACTACTGTATTTCAGTATTCTATCAGTAGTGCAAATATTACTGGTTGAGAACCACTGTTTTGGAAAATGCCAACAAATTGTTATAAAACTAATATAGCCTTGCACTTTAAATATGTACAGCCTGCTAGTCTGATCTTTTGCATCTTTTCTTAGATGTAAGCCTGAGATCAATAGGATGCACTCCAAAGTAAGTGTACATGATTGCAACTCTAGGGGCATATATGAAATTATCCACATTTTCTTCTATACTCTTACTAAAGATGTTCTTGTTATCACATTTGATTAGTTGTTCTGGAACAAAAATGATTTTATGGAAATTTACAGCAGCTAATTGCCCATTAATTTACTTTCTTTATCATCTATTATATGCTAGAGAAAAGGCCATACCTTCATTTTGCATGATACAAAACCATGACCATGAAAATATTTGTCAAGTGGGGTGAGAAAATGAAAATCATGTGTTTTAATTTACACTTTCTGAATACAAACCTAACATAATATAATGTAAGTCTCACCTGAATTGTTAGGTACAAAGAGCAAATGACAATATGGGCTAAATTATCACCAATATGACAAGAGGTACAAAGTAAGAGCTTCCCCTGTAACTGCAAAGAAGAAAAATGTCTAATTATTGTAATGCTCTTTTGACATTTTCAGTTTGCAATAGTATAAGTTCAATGAAGCCATGAAAATTTTTTGGTCTCCTTTAATTAACGGTGTGTGTTTCCTGCCAGTTACTGACTTTTAATAACAAAACATTTTCTTCCACTTACCAACTTTTAATAACTAAACATTTTCCCCAGTTACTAACTTTTAATAATAAAACATTCATTATAGTTGTGGAATAAATTAGTAGGCTATGGGGCTTTCTAGATTGGCAAAAAGAAGTGTGTTCATGGCTGCATGAAACTCTAGCCTTTAGATGAGAAAAAGGGAAAGTGTGCCATGAAAACACTTTTTTTGCGTTTTAGGGGAGAAGAAGCGCCTTTAAAAAGGTGCTGGTTTTCCCAGCTTCTTTTTTAAAAACTGTGGAACAGCGCAGCTCCATCTAAAGGCTGCAAGCCTTTAAGGAAAAGGCAACTTCATGTCACACTTTCCTGCCAATCTAGAAAGCCCCATTGTAATGGCAGACCTGAGTATTTTCAGCCCCAGTTTGGGCTTTACCAACCAGCTGTGGCTTGTTGTCTTCATAGAACTGCCTTAGAGCTACCTTGGGGGAGCCATGTGAATATTCAGCCCACCAATGCAGGGTGGATGATATCAGAAGCACAGCCATGTCACGGAAATATCTTTTTGGAAGCATCCATCCAGCTTCAGGAGATGCAAGAGAGAAGCAAAGCTGGAGGACGTCAACTTTGAGAGCTGGCTGAGTCATGAAGTTGGGCTCTCCTTTTGCATCTCAGCACTGGAAAACAATTAAGGAATGAAACTGGGTATACTCAGCTGGTAATTTGAGAGGCCCAATCACATATGAAGATGAGAAGTGGTCTAACTTTTAGACTAAAAAAGGGCTCATACATGCTTCCAAATTCTGTTAATGAATTTGTAATCTCTCTATTGTATTTTGCTTGATTTTTTTTTAATGAACTAGTCTGTAAACTGATGGAAAATACCTAATCTGAATTCTTGGCAGTACAGTCCATTTAATTGTTATCTTTTCTGAGAAGCAATATTTCAAGTCTTACTGTCAGCTGATCTAAACGGAATTATTCTGCATGCTGTTGATCCTAAACCAAGCGAGTTACCGATTAGAAGCATTCTTGAACTCATTCATTATTTTCATTGGACAGCATCAACAATAACAATTGTGCCAATAAAATTTGGATTGCAATGCAGAAAAGGGGGTTGAAACACCTTGCTTACAAAATGAAGTCAGGAGCTTTATTGAGGATTACTGCCAAGCAGATGAATAGGAATTTAGAGATAAGTGTGATCTTTTTGTTGTCTGTCACCCTTGCATCTCCAGGGATGGTGTGATGCTTTCCTTCAATAAGCATCATTAATCCTCTAGAGCAACTAACAGCTTTCACAGTGTTTTGGCAAATTCTGCACTCTAATAACTGCTTTATGCTTTCATTGGCAGTGACCTCATCCTCCCATCAAGACTGGCTTTAACAGAATGGTAGACTTTGCATATGAACACATAGCACTTCTAAACTACCTGCTCACAAATGTTTCTTCAAGACTGGCTTTAACAGAATGGTAGACTTTGCATATGAACACACAGCACTTCTAAACTACCTGCTCACAAATGTTTCTTTTGATTGTAAAAATAGTGATCCTTTCCCATGGCAATTTATCCAAAGGCCTTGTAAAACAACCTTGGACATTCTTTTCCATCACAAATTTACTGAGAACTAGAAAGCTATTTTCTGGTGGGAATTTTAAAATGAGCATTTGAGATTCTGTACAAAATGCAGGATAAACCTGTCCCGTGTTCTGATTTCAATGAGATTGCACCAAGCACAGGGTTGGACCACAGCATTTTGCTTCCCATGACAGAGCAGCACATGACCTATCACAACATACAAATACACACAACCAAAGTTATTCTCTGTCTGGCTGCCTTAAACCAATCAGATTATTTTAACGAGACAGGCAAAAAAATCTTCCAAATATTCTCTCCTCTTTCTCTCACTAAAAACAAAATATCAATAAATTGCATAACCATTTGTTGTCCTTTAATGACACCTTAAATCTCCACCTTGTTTTTAAAAAATAAAAATAAAAAATCTCCTGCTTGAGGCAACCATGCCACTCTGCCTAATGATAGCACCAGTCCTGAAAAGACTTGGGTTACACCAGTGGTAATACACCAGAATGGCATAATCAAGATGAAACCAGTTCTGCAACCCTCAGTGTAAGCACCTTATCTGAGTGCCATTCATTCTTCAAGGTTTCATTACTGTGGAAAGGGTTTGCTTTCATATGTCAGGAGTGGAGTGACATGGGCTATAGACACACAACATTGACTATAGCTTGCCCACAATTCAGTTCACAGGAATTCTTGGAAATATTTGTATTGGACAAAGTCATGGACATTTGCTGTATTCAGAATGGGGTGCCTGCATCCTTTGCTAGAAAAAGCAGCTGAAAAACACAGGAAAACAGAAGCTAGGAAATTGATTTACACCAGGTCATTCCATTGGTGCGTCTTGCTTAGGCTACACTAGCAATGATTGCCTAGGATTTAAACTTCCTTGGAGATTCCAAGGATTGAAGCTGGAGACTTCTGAGGGCAAGGTGTGTGCTCTGCCATTGAACTGGTGGGCTTGATCTGGCTTGATCAAGGGACAGTCAACAGAAGCATAGACACCTCTGTGGACTCCCTGGACATAATCCCATTCCCCGCTTCTCTTGGAATATTCAAGGAACACATGGAGGCAGAAGCATCTAGACACCCATTCTATTTAACTAATGTATGTGTTGAAAACATTCTCTTAAGACATGGGTGAGCAATTGCTCTCCTCAAGAAGTTGGACTGCAACTCTCATGATTCTTTACCATTTGCCATGCCGGCTTAGGCTGCTGGAAGTTCAAGGGTACACGGAGAGCCAAATGTTCCCCAGACTTGCCTTATATTTTGGTTCTATCTGGCAGAAACATTGCTTTTTATTACATATATGATGTACCCAGAACACATGTCATCCCTGATTGAGGACAGAAACCTTTTAAAAAGATTTCCCAGACTGTATTGAAGACATAACTGAAGGTCACCCAATTGGTTTCCATGGCTGAACAGGGATTCATACCCTGGTCTCCATTGTCCAAGTCCAACACTCAAACCATTAGACCACACTGGCTCTACATATGTATAAAATAGCCAACATGGCCCTATGAGGCAATTTTTGCCAGGTTACTCCTTGGAAAATGTAGTCAGACTTTGTCTTTTGTGGTCATAATGATTGGATCTTGGCCAGATGCATTAGTAACTGAAAATACAGCCAGTCAGTCCTGGTCACAAGAAGGATAGCTGAAAGTACATTCTGTCCCCAGATCTCATATAGCTGGATTAACTTCCCATCAGGGGAAATGCCGATGCTGATGATTCAGTCAACACTTCTTTCTCAGCCCATAACCTTTTTTTAGTCACTGTGCTTTTGCCCCACTTGACTCAAGTGTACAAGTTTCCTAAAATTGCTTCCACCCTCAGATATGCTGTAAAAACAGCAAGAGGCCAAACAGTCATGCTTCAGACCCCAGGAAGACTGAGTGGTAAAGAAACAATTATCAAACAAAGGACATTAAATTAATGAACCATCATAATGACATTAATGGAAAGAACTGCTATGTACATAACAGGTGAAAGAAGAAATTTCACCTGTGGTGTCGGAAACCGTACAGGACCTGGTGACTGTGTTAACTGGTAGCATCTGGGGGGATTCAAGAAGTTCATACTGTTCTGCAACTATATAAGCCATCACAAATCCACACATTTTCTCCCTGGCAGCCAACAGATGCAATAAATGGCAAAATGAAACCATTAAGCAGATGGCAATTAAGCAAGAACCCACCTGTTCTTCTACACAATTTCCATTTCCAGAAAACCCAAGATACACAAAACAGATTCCCGTAGGAGGCGGTGGCATAGCACAGGGTTGTGTGTGTGTGTGTGTGTGTGTGTGTGACAGAGAGGGTGTGGGTGTAAAGAATCACTCTATGTATGGGGCTTTTCTCTACCGGATTATAACAATTCATCTTGCAAAGAGGAGGGGCCCGAAAATATCTAGTCAGGTTCCATTAGCAGCTGACACTTAGCAGAGCTTGGGAAAGTTACTTTTTTGGACCACAACTCTCCAAACAAGCACAACTAAAATGGTATTCTGGGAATTTTAGTCTCCAAAAGTCTTTTTTCTAAGATCTGCTTAAAGCTGGAAGTGCCATTATGTTATCTGTACACCAAAAGAGGAGACATACAATGAAAAGGTGACAGGGATTTTGGGTGAAGTCCAAAAAGATAATTATTCCACATTTTGATTTCTTGGCCATCCATAACTAGACAATAGTGCAGAGTGCTCCAGTTTTTGCAGTTGGAAGGGGGAAAGTTTTCTTTTTATGCTTAAGCAGCCAGAGTTGAGGATTGCCACTCCCTCAAAGATTGTGAGAAGTTTATCACCACCCCTCTCTCTTACTACATTCAGTAGTACAACCTTTTTTGTTCTGGCTTCTCCACCCTGCCTCCTACACCTCTATCTCCTCTTCCCAAGAGACAATGGTTTTTCTCCATATGACAGGAAAACCATCAAATACAAAATGCACATATTCACAGCTTCCCATTTCATTAAGGAAAATGTTGGTTGTTTTTCCCTGACCTCTGCTGTTCACTGGTTCACTAGCCGGGCCCATTCACACTACAGAATTGTAGAGCTATTATTTCATTATAATTGCCATGGTTTCATCCCATGGAATCTAAGTATTGGCAGTTCAGACAGAAGTATTTAGAATTCTCAAGTCATGCTAGCTCTAGTGCTTCAATTAATATCTCCTAAAGTCAGTTTTATGAATTATATAAAAGTATTTTCAAAATGAAAGTGAAATGAACTAAAATAAGCCAAAAGTGATTAATTGAGATATTTCAGCTTATGGGATCGAATCATTCTTTTCCAAGAACTAATCGTTATAGGCTCAGTTTGTAATTTCGTAAGTATCTTGAGGCAGAATGATTTCCTACCTGGTGCACTTTGCATTTATCTTTTCCTTTGTTCCTATTTACTTTTGAATTAATTTGACAGTATATCATCATAGAGCCAAATTGCTTGCTTCAGAATTTAAAAAGAGTGTTAATAAATGTTGACATTTGCAATGAAACAGAACAGGCTGAAATGTGTCTCGTCAAAATATCACCCAACAAATTAAATCAAATAGAAATTATAACAACAAAGAAATCTATCAAAATAAGATTCTCCAGAAGGAGGCACCTCTTAACCCCACCAAGCCAGTAGGAAATTTTTAATTATGATTTTTAAGAGGAACTGAATTATTTACATGTGGAAGTATATGCCTATAAATGAAAAGATTTATGACTCAAATTGTCACAAACTGTCACTTTTCTGTGTTCCATTTGTCTCTGCAGGGGGACAGCTCAAAGTGGTGGGGGGGGGGAATCACCTTATAAAACCAAATAAAATAGTGTCAAATGAAACATCTGAAGACAAGTGTATTGCAGGGAACTAATGATAAAAATACTGCAACACAGTACCAATAAATGTTCAGTTCAATATCTAAATGCTAAGTCAACTGATAAATACAGAATTCATAAATGTGCCAAACAAACAAGATGAAAAATAAAATGTTGTCCATCTTTAAATTAATTCTAGCACTGGTGTGTTAAATCAATTGGAAGCTACATTAAAAGAGACAAATGCATACAAGAGCCAGCAGAGGCAAACTAGACACAACCACCAAATACAATAATTTTACAAAATATTCCAAAATACAAAGGAGCACCCTGAAATCCCTTCATTCTTGCCTACTCACTGCATTTTAATGCAGAGGAAGAAAGGTGGAGGGAAGATCTCAAGGCTCTCATGACAAATGCAACAACCATTTTGTCAAGTAATGTCACAAGTCCTTGTGGTTGGGGTGTAAGTCCAATGGTCTCAGCCATTCATTAGGCATGATGTTTTAGGCAGGTCTATTTGAGAGATATTGGAGTTCCTCACATTATACTGGATGTAGTGAATAGCTCACATGAATGATCGTCCCATCCTCTGGAAGCATTTTGGAGGGGCACATTCCTAAAAGTTACATACACTACCCAGCCACATTCAAGACTCATATCTCTTATGAAGATACTCAATAGCAATCTGTCCCTTCATCTGTGTCTGCCAGTTCTTTGAGTAGTCAGAGGGGACAAAAAATAAAAACATCCTGAGCCGCAGGGAAGTTAGGAGATTATGGTGGAAGCAGCAGATACCACTGGTGCAGGCTTCTGATCTTAGTGGTAGGCTGATCAGGTATCCTACTCAGAGGTCTATTCGCCAACATCTTAGAGCTTTATCTCATGAGGCAAGTAAAGCACAATTCATCAGAATAATTGTGACTATGGAAGGGGCTTACTGCATGATATAGTTGTTGTTTTGTTCTTCTCCCTTGGGAGATCATTGGAAACACACTTATTTTTAACAACACAAACACATACACACAGTACATTAATGATCCCTTTTTCCTGCTCTGCTGTGTTATGATTTCTGGTGTGAAAGCTCAATTGCACTTGTATGGTAATTTGGACTGGTCAGGGCTTCTCCTCCTCCAATGATCAATTTGATCTGCCACGTTATTGGAAGCTCTTTTGGCCAACCCAGTTTTCTCTCTGCTCTTCTTGGTTCTGTCACAGTACTGTAATGTAAAGTTCAGGTGCCTTTTTTTAATAAACCAAATCCCATACCCTTCAGTATTTCACAGATGATAACCAGCAACATCAGAGTGTTGTCAAGATGGCAAAAGTTAGGAATGAAGAAGAACTGACAAGCTAGGAGAGGCTGCAGCAGTTTCCCAAATGTTTCAACTTTTTTCCCCTTTGTTAAAAAACTAATCCATTACCTAATTACTGCTCCCTCCTCACCAATTGGGGCTTTTCAGAGAAGCCACAACTTTGCTCACTGCCTCCCTACCTTGCTTCCTTTTCCAGCTTTATTCAGGAGTCTCTCTCACTACAACACTATAATGCATCAGGTGCAATAGGAAAGAGCAGTCGGATTGCATAGCACTTTTGAAAGCAATGCTGTTTTATTAGGAGACATGTGATAAGGCTCTTTGTGAAAGGTATTAAATATATAGCTTTAATCAAGTTTGTAAATTGAGGAGCAACTTCTGTTAGTGTCTGACTTAGCCAAATATTATTATTCAATGCTTTGTAAATTATTAATATTCAGTGTTATTAAGAATACATTGTACATCCTGTCTTGCAGCTGCTTTTAATTTTTATAGTTAATGGGATTTGTTCCCATTGTGTTTTATGTTTGTTTTATGTTTTAATTTGAATTAGATACTTCTCCCTGAGAGCTTCAGCTGCAGGCTGATTCATAAGTTAAATAAATAAAGTAACTGATAATAGCTTTCCTTATATTCCTGTTGAACCATGTCCCATTAATAAATTTTGCTTTGTCATAACTGATGTAGTTAACAATTAACATTTGTTCGTCTTGCTAACACTATTGCAGCCATAATCTGAAAATCCAAAATGTACTCTAGGAACCTGAATACCAAGATACATCTAGTATTTCAGTATAAGCATTGTTTTAATAGGTTTTAGTAGGTGTAGTTATTTAATTGTTGAACTATGACTCTGGAAACCATTGTTTGAATCCCCACTCAGCCATGGAAACCCACAGGGTGACCCAGGAAAGTCACACTCTCCCAGCCTCAGAGAAAGGTAAAAGCAAACCCCTTCTGAACAAATCTTGCCAAGAAAATCCCATGATAGGTTTGCCTTTAGAGTTGACATGAATTGGAAATGACTTGAAGACACACTACAACAAATTGTTTTAGTTCTTAGATGCCTCTACACTAATGCACAGAGTATGGGAAATAAGCAGGATGAACTTGAACTCCTAGCACAACAAGGGAAATATGATATAATAGGCATCACTGAAACCTGGTGGGATGAGTCTCATGATTGGAATGTAGAAATAGAGGGGTATAACCTTTTTAAGAGAAACAGGCCAAACAGGAAAGGAGGAGGAATAGCATTATATGTCAGGGATATTTACACCAGTGAAGAGATGCAGGAAGTCAATACTGGAAGCCAGGTGGAGAGCATCTGGATAAAAATTAAAGGAGAGGGAAATAACAGGGATGTTACTGTGGGAGTCTACTACAGACCCCCAACTCAGGCAGAGGAATTGGATGATGCCTTTCTAGAACAGATAATCACATACTCAGAAAAGAGAAATGTAGTAGTGATGGGTGACTTCAACTATCCTGATATTTGCTGGAAGTCAAACTCAGCCAAATCCTCAAAGTCTAGCAAATTCCTCACTTGCCTGGAAGACAATTTCCTTGTCCAAAAGGTGGAAGAGGCAACAAGGGGATCAGCCATTTTAGATCTGATCTTAACCAACAGGGAAGACCTAGTTGATGGGGTGCAAGTGGTTGGATCCTTAGGTGGAAGTGACCATGTTCTCCTGGAGTTTGTAATACAGTGGAAGGGAGAAGCTAGGCATAGTCAGACACGCACTCTAGACTTTAGGAGAGCTAATTTCAATAAACTTAGAGAAATACTGGGAGTGATCCCATGGTCAGGAATACTAAAAGAAAAGGGAGTTCAAGACGGATGGGAGTTCTCAAAAGGGAGATATTGAAGGCACAATTTCAAACAGTTCCAATAAGGAAGAAAAATGGAAGATGTCTCAAGAAGCCAGGATGGATGACTAAGGAACTTTCAAATGAGCTAAGTTTTAAACGGAACATGTATAAGAAATGGAAAAATGGAGAAATCACGAAAGAGGAATTCAAACAAATAGCCAGCACTTGTAGGGATAAAGTCAGAAAAGCTAAAGCGCAGAATGAACTCAGGCTTGCTAGAGAGGTTAAGAACAATAAAAAGGGCTTTTTTGGATATGTCCGCAGCAAAAGGAAGAAGAAGGAAACAGTGGGGCCACTGCGTGCAGAAGATGGCAAAATGCTAACAGGGGACAGAGAAAAGGCAGAATTACTCAACACCTTCTTTGCTTCAGTCTTCTCAGAAAAGGCAAAGGGTGCTCAACCTAAGGATAATGGAACAGGAGACAGAATAGAGGAAATTCAGCACAGAATAAGTAAAGAGGTAGTACAGGAATACCTGGTTAACCTAAATGAATATAAATCTCCAGGACCAGATGAACTACATCCTAGAGTATTAAAAGAACTGGCAAATGTAATATCAGAGCCATTGGCAATAATCTTTGAGAACTCTTGGAGAACAGGAGAAATCCCAGCAGACTGGAGGAGGGCAAACGTTGTCCCCATCTTCAAAAAGGGAAAAAAAGAGGATCCCAACAATTATCGTCCAGTTAGTCTGACATCAATTCCAGGAAAGGTTCTAGAGCAGATCATTAAGCAGAGAGTCTGTGAACACTTAGAGGCCAATGCCATAATCACAAAAAGCCAACATGGGTTTCAGAGAAACAAGTCATGCCAAACGAACCTGATCTCTTTTTTTGATAAAATTACCAGCTTGGTAGATGAAGGGAATGCTGTGGATATAGTATACCTCGATTTCAGTAAGGCCTTTGACAAGGTTCCCCATGACATTCTTGCAAACAAGCTTGCAAAATGTGGGATAGACAAGTTAACAGTTACATGGATTTGTAATTGGTTGACTGGCCGAACTCAAAGGGTGCTCAACAATGGCTCCTTTTCATCCTGGAGAGAAGTGACCAGTGGGGTCCCACAGGGCTCTGTCCTGGGCCCAGTGCTATTCAACATCTTTATTAACGATTTGGATGACAGAATTGGGGGCATACTTATCAAATTTGCAGATGACACTAAACTGGGAGGAGTAGCTAATACCCCAGAGGACAGGATCAAAATTCAAAATGACCTGAATAGACTAGAAAGCTGGGCCAGTGCTAACAAAATGAAATTCAATGCGGAGAAATGTAAGGTTCTGCACTTAGGGAGGAAAAATGAAATGCACAGATATAGGATTGGGGACACCTGGCTGAATGAGACCACATGTGAAAGGGATCTAGGAGTCCAAGTAGACCATAAGCTGAACATGAGTCAACAGTGTGATGCGGCAGCTAAAAAAGCCAATGCAATTTTAGGCTAAATTTTAGGCTGTATAGTTTCTAGATCAAGGGAAGTTATAGTGCCACTCTATTCTGCTTTGGTCAGGCCCCACCTGGAATACTGTGTCCAGTTCTGGGCACCACATTTCAAAAAAGATGTGGAGAAACTGGAGCAGGTCCAAAGGAGGGCAACTAAGATGGTGAAGGGTCTGGAAACCTTGCCCTATGAAGAACGCCTTAGGGAGCTGGGGATGTTTAGCCTGGAGAAGAGAAGGTTAAGAGGTGATATGATAGCCCTGTTTAAATATTTGAAGGGATGTCATATTGAGGAGGGAGCAAGCTTGTTTTCTGCTGCTGCAGAGACCAGAACGCGGAACAATGGATGCAAACTGCAGGAAAAGAGATTCCACCTCAACATTAGGAGGAACTTCCTGACAGTAAGGGCTGTTCGACAGTGGAACACACTCCCTCGGAGCGTAGTGGAGTCTCCTTCCTTGGGGGTCTTTAAGCAGAGGCTGGATGGCCATCTGTCAGGGATGCTTTGACTTGGAGTTCCTGCATGGCAGGGGGTTGGACTGGATGCCCCTTGTGGTCTCTTCCAACTCTATGATTCTATGATTCTATGATTCTAGTGTAACTCCAGGTACTAGGAACCACATTCTTTACAAGACAGAAATGAAAAAGATCTTTTCTGATGCCACTTCAATCAATTTTGGGTCCTAAGAAGGTGCATTAATCTTCCTTTAATTTCAAAACACATATATATATATTCTCTTTATGTATTAATTTCTTCCAGTTATCCTGCTTTTTTTAAAAAAAAATGGATACTTTAAATTTAAGAAACTTTTAAATAAATAAATCACTTTTTAACTGTAAAGTTCCATAAAATGCTAGAAATTTTGGAGACATAAAAAATTTCATGGCGGGGGGGCAGGATTGACATTTGGAGGGAAAAAAACCCTCAATTTGCCTCCCCACTACCATACCTACAACTGTGAATTAGATTATAAGATCCTTGGGGTTCCTATGAACTCTATAATTCTATGGAATATGCTGTTGGCTAGTAATTTAATGAAGCTCTATCTTCTAGCTGCTTCTTTCCAACTAGCCCCCTACCTGTGCCAAAATTAGTGCTAGGAAAGTTAAGACAAATGGACATACATGACATGCTGAAGCAACTCATAACAAAGTAGCAATATCATGAAGCTCTGAACCCCAGATATAATCTTATCACTGCTCAGTTATGGATGGTGGCAGCATATCACTGCATCTGTTCATCTTAAAAGTTTTTGCCTACGCTCTCCTAAAATGTCTAGTAAAGTCAGTTGTCAGCAGTACTTGGGCATCCTAGGATTCATGCCAATGACAAAAATCTAGGTTATCAACTCCAGCTGCTCCTCTGACTGAGCTTCCCCCCCCCCCCCCCGGGGTCAGGCAAGGTTCCACAGTCCTTTAATTGTTCAGGTCATATGAAGTGTATGTGTGTGTAGCTTCCTATCTGTTACATGTATTTTCATCATTCCCTTGGGGACAGATTAGTCCATTGTTATGGAATAAAAATAGCAGGGGATTTGACAGTTAAAAAAAACCTGTCTGAAGAAAAGCAATGAATGCAGGAACTATATGCACCCTGCCACCTTACCTTTTCCTTTTTCACAACAGGAACAACAGGCTAAATCCTGCCACTGTGGATTTAAAGGGCACCCTGCAGACCTCATGTAAATTAAAGCAGGATGGAATCAGCTGAAGGAATAACAGAAGACCTGTCTTGTAATTTCTACAGAATTCAGTATAAGGTTGTTAAATCTTTTCAAATGCAAAGGAAAGTGACTATACATTAGCTCCCCCATCTCTCCAACAGTATAATCCAGTCTAGGATGTGACTGTACCCACTCACAGGAAAGGTGAATTCCAGGGATAATCAACTATATGGTAGAGAAAATGGATTCACATGGCCCTATTTCTGACCTCCACACATTGACTGCATTTGCTTACACACAAGCAACATAAAAGTGTGTAAGCTCTCCATGCAATCTATATAAAACTGCAAAGACTATGTACAGAAACTCTAGATAGCACATAGAGGGGCTTTCTAGATTGGCAAAAAGAAGTGTGTTCATGGCTGCATGAAACTCTAGCCTTTAGATGAGAAAAAGGGAAAGTGTGCCATGAAAACGCTTTTTTTGCGTTTTAGGGGAGAAGAAGCGCCTTTAAAAAGGTGCAGGTTTTCCCAGCTTCTTTTTTAAAAACTGCGGAACAGCGCAGCTCCATCTAAAGGCTGCGGTGCAGCTGCTTAGCATTAAGGAAAAGGCAACTTCATGTCACACTTTCCTGCCAATCTAGAAAGCCCCAGAGTTAGGCTGAATGAAAGATACACTATATACACACTTTCACAAGTGCATACATCTTATGTGAAAGTGGTGGTGGTGATGGGGATATTGTCAACTTCATGGGGGGGATTAAATGGAAAAACTTTTGTGCTAAGCTTGAAAAAATTACACTGTGGACCACAATACCCCAAAATCCTCCACCCAGCATGGGGAAACGTAGTCCAAAAAGATGAGGTGGCTAAGGTTCTTTCCTAAAACAATACTGTGTTATTGCCCCCTGCAGTGAGCTTTGCCATTGTTTTGAACAGCAACATGGCTGTCCCTCAACAGGATTTCTTCATAACCAAGTATTGAATACTCTGGGAGAACAGTTTTGCCATGTCTTATCATTCACATTTGACATTTGATCCCTAGTTACAAAGGCATGGCTTTCCAAAGCTGGTAAAAATAGCCAAGCAAAGCTTTTTGCTGTTTTAAAAGGCGAGAGAAAAGAAATCCCTAGGACATGTAATCTGCAAAGGTAACCTTACCCCTCACTGAGAACACATTTTACTGACTCCCACAAAGATGGATCCTATCTTGTGTGTTGGACTGGGGAGGCAAGGTTGCTCACCTATGCTCTTTTCCTCTCAAACACCTAATCCCTACCACCCACTCCTAAAAAAATAACAATATAATTATCATAGAATCATAGAGTTGGAAGAGACCACAAGGGCCATCCAGTCCAAACCCCTGCCATGCAGGAACTCCCAATCAAAGCATCCCCAACAGATGACCATCCAGCCTTTGCTTAAAGATCTCTAAGGTAATTATACTGTACTGTATATCAGGTGGTCATATGCACACATTATCAAACCATTTATAAATAATTTAAAAAGAAGATATAGATATATTAGTTGCTTTGTTTCTACAATAGGTTAATGTATACTCAGTGTCACCTGATGTGTGAGGCGGGACTCTGGGAAGGGGCATCTGGCGCGGTGCACTTGGCCTTCCCTGATGCTGCCTTGTTATTCTCCTCATGAAGAGAAGAATGGAGGGGCACAGAGCACACTTGACCTCCCTCCTTGTGAGAAAAAGGAAGAGTAGAAAAAAGGAGAGGGCCTAACCAGGTGTCATCCCTCTTCTGGGGTGTCACCTGATGCAGCTGCACTCCCTGTACTCCTCTAGTGATGCCACTGTATATTTGGAGGTCTGTCTTCAACATTCAGTTCTTGTAAATAGATTAAAAACGGGTACGACATTGCTGCAAAGTTATCCTTCTTTATTGTTCTTCCAGCTATAAGAAAATGGCTCACTTTTTCCTTGAAATGGCAAACAAGTTTGGATCAAATACTTTTGCTCAGCATTGTATGTGCCAAGTGCAAGATCAGAAGATGCAGTGTTGCTCTCTCTGTCTCAGCGACACATTGCTTACTCCCAAATTCGTGACCTCTGCATAAGGCTCTTGAGGTACACTTTTAACTTGGGAAATGTTGAGTAGAACTGATTAGTCAAATTAAAGCTGCCATCCTTTTTAATGGAACCACTCATTTAAATTTCATTGATTTAAACCAACCACTCAGGCAATATTATTTGTTGGTAGAGTTTTTAAAGTGAGTTCTCACGTATAAACAAATACTAGTCGTTTTCAGGGATTAAATAGGAGAAGAAAACTCAGGATGTGTATTAATATTACTGCAAAGACACCAACAGGCAACAAAGTCTTGGCAAGACATCAGTTGTGTCTTAGACTCCAGCAACGGTCCAGGGGTGCACTGCATTGCATGTCACTGGACTCATTCATTAATTTATGAATGCAGTCTGTGTAGTGCTTTGCAATAAATCAACATTCTTCTTAGTTAAAGTATGTTACACTTGCTTTGTAGATGGATCGTTCCATAAATATGAGATTAAATGCACAGAGAAAAATAGGAATTCAGAAATATCCCACATGAAGGCAAAACAGCTAATATGTGGGCTCACAGAAGCAACCCCATTGGGTCTTCCTGCACAAGAACAGCTAAAATGCAGCCAAGCCACTGATGACCCAGAGCTAAGAACATATGGACATATTCTTCAGCTCCAGAAACAATGGATAACAGAACACTCCTCTAGAGTTTTAATTTCTTTGTTTCTTAAGCTATGAGTATTAATTTGTCTTCCACTTCTTTACCTTGAACACTCACCAGAAGCCAAGATGATTAAACTGTGGATATCATACTATGGACATATCATGAAGTGACATGACTCATTGGAAAAAATGATAATGTTCAGTAAAACTGAAAGCAGCAGGAAAAGAGGAAGGACTTCATCACACTGTTTCAGGTGCCCAACTTACGTTTTTTGAATTTTAGCTGAATTCGGAAGTTACTCAGATTTTATTGCATGGACTTTCCCCTCAAAACTGTTACCTCCAGTGTTGAATTCAGGCCCTGTAAGTCACTTCAGTGGCCATTTTTTCCCAAATCAGATGCTTCAGAATTGGAAAAAATGGCCGTTGAAGTGACTTACGGGGCCCAAATTCAACACTGGAAGCAATAGGAAGTCGTTTTGAGGGGAAAGACTGTGTGATAAAATCAGCATAACTTCTGAATTTGGCTCAAATTTGGAAAAGGTAAGTCAGGCACCAGAGGTGATATGATAAAGTCCGAAGACTATATTGCAGATTATCAACTGTAAAAAATGATACCCATAAAGGAAGGTTGTAGCCCTGAGTGCAAGACCTGAACACTAAATTGATAACCAGAGTTCTTAGAAGTCTTTCATTCATACAGTCACTCTAAGTTGGGGCCTAATGCAGTGGCCAACAAGAAAAATAAACTGTTCCCCAATCTCAGTCTCTCAGTAGGTTCCAACTACTAGTGTCAGGTAACATGTTTGATATTTGGGTGATTATTATGTTTGATAGGAGCTCCAGGTGAAAACACTTCAAGTACTTGCTATTCTCCAATGCCTCTGACTCCCTTTCTTCATTCAAAGACAAAATGGCATGAAGAAAGGAAGTCAGAAAAGTTGGAGAGACCAGTGGAAAAGACCAGACAAGCTTATAGAGAGAAGCCAGAGATCCCCCAGTGTGAAAATATAAATGAGTTGGAAGATGTGGGTCATCTCTGAGGTTAAGGAATGAAGAGAAGCAGAGTTCAGCTGGGCAGAGATGGCTAATTCTTTTCTAATATTGTTCCAGATGCTTCTCAACGCCAGCCTCAATCTCTACTTTCTGACTGTATAGGAAGATTAGTGTTAAATGCCAAATGGATAGTCAAGTGCTCTGAAGTTATTAAGTAAGAACGATTCAAGGTGATTGTCACTGTAAATGTGGGTAGAAGAACCACTGCATGAAAGGCTCTTTGCTAGCATTTTATTCTGATAATTCATCCACTTGTATGTGACTATTAGGTTCACTTTTGTTATCTAAAAGAAAGGCAGTAGAGTTCAAGTGATGCCAGAATTATCTTTTTGGTTAGAATTAATTAAGCTTTGAGCTCTTGGTTAAAAGCTAAGAGGAGGGAAAATGCAAAAAGAAGAGTCATGCTGCACCAAGCCAAGAGCCTATATTAGGAGGACAATCATGCAGACCTTCAAATGTTGTTGAACTGCACCTTCCAGCATTCCTTAACATCTGGAGGACAGCATGTTTCATATCTCTGACCTATTTAGTTTAACATCCTACAATGCCAACCAGATGCTTCTTGAAAGATGACAATTAGAACAGAGTGGGAAAAGATCTCCCTGTCCAAATTCTCTGCCATATGCATACTTTTATACATAACTTAGAAAAGCTAGCCTACAGCTCCTATAGCCAGGGGAAAGACAGCTTTTACTCTTTCATATTCTCTCCTTGCTTCCTTTTTTTAATGAAAAAGAAAAGAAAAAAGAAGCAAATGTTGTAAGATTTCCTTTGTAGGAAATGCTCCAGCCCCATTATTTATGTTGTAGCTCTTCACACTGTCCCCTGTTGTTTTTTCCCCACTGGCACTACTCCCACCTCCATTTTTAAAATAATTTTGTATAATACACTACAGAGAGAAAGAAAAGGACATGGCAGTTACACAGACAAATTCTTGCACCTAATGCTGGGGAAGGATGCCAAGGGGTAAATCAGTGTATGCTGCATCATATGGGCTGTCATCTGCAGATTACCAAAGCAAATTAGTTTGCAGCACTTTCCTTTATCTTCTCCTGTTTGTTCTCGTAAGGCTCTAATCACGCCCACACATTTGATGAGCAAAAATCATAGCAGCCCCAGGGTACAGGTGACTAATCCTCACTGGACTCCAGACTTTGTCCTGATATAAAAGCCCTAGTTTGATCTAGTTGCATATGCAGTGGAAGGGTGAAATTCAGAAAATTCAGGAAATCCATAACTAAATTAGTCAAACTAAAAAAGATGATAATTTAATTGTCAATAACCTGTAGTCAACAAATAGAATCAGAAAAAAGGAGGAGTGAAGATAGGAGGAAGGAACATCAACAACCTAAGAAATGCAGACGACACCATAATTTTAGCAGAAGACGTTAAAGAATTGGAACAGTTAATAAGGAAGGTCAAATATGAAAGTGAAAAGGAAGGTCTTATGCTGAACATAAAGAAAACAAAAATAATGACCACAGAAGAAATACACAAATTCAATCTAGACAATGAGGAAATTGAAATAGTTAAAGCATTCCCATATCTAGGATCAAACACTGACCAGAATGGAGACTGCAGTCAAGAAATAAGAAGACTAGGAATGAGTAGGGCAGCTATGAAAGAACTAGAAAAATACTAAAATGCAAAGACATACAACCCAGCACTAAATCAGAATTGTTCGTGACATTATATTCCCAATTACAATGTATGGATGTGAGAACTGGACAGTGAAGGAAGCAGACAGAAAGAAAATCAATTCATTTGAGATGTGGTTCTAGAGAAGAGTATTTAGGGTAACGGGGACAGCCAAGAAGACAAGGACTGATGGGTCCTTGAACAGATCAGACCAGAACTCTCTTTGGAAGCAAAAATTATCAAATTGAGATTATCGTAGTTTGGACACATAATGAGAAGGCATGAATCACTAGAAAAAAACACTAATGCTAGAAAAGGAAGAGGGTAGAAGAAAGAGAGGAAGACCACAGACATTTATATATCGCTTCATTTATATACCGCTCCATACTGCCTAAGCAGTCTCTAAGCAGTTTACAAATGTAGGCTAATTGCTCCCACAAGCTGGGTACTCATTTTAGCAACCTCGGAAGCATGAAAGCCTTAGTCAAGCTTGAGCCCTGGTTGGTAATGTTTTGTGTCTGCAGTACAGACATTTAACCACTGTGCCACCAGATGGATAGACTCAATCAGGGGGGATTATTGGCAAGGGCTTGCAGGACCTGGGCAAAAAAGTGGAGGATAGGGATTCTTGGAGATGTCTCATCCACATGGTCACCATGAGTCAAGGTTGACTTGAGGGCAGCTAACAATAACAAAATCTGTGGTCAGCACGAAAGCAGATATACTTAAGGACCAACAAACAATCTTAGAAAACCTGCGTGAGGAGTATTTCATAAACAGGGGATCATTAATGAAGTTCAACCAGAATGGCCTTCCAGAGTGACACCTCGCCTCACCAATTTGTTTACAAGATATGAAAGTGAGGAAATCATCTGATGACTTGTTGGTAGTGCCATACAAACTGGAGTCCAGTGTCCATGTCATCACTGGCATTCCCATTATACTGTTCTCACTCCTTTCTATCCTTGAAAGTTTATATGCCTATGTAAATATCAAAGCTTGGGTAGACTGCCCTACATCAGAGCCTGGAAGTTCTACTTTGGTGTCCTCTGAATTATGACATTCCATAAAATTATCACTTAATATTTACTGACTTATCCACAGTGGCTGTTGGCAATGGATTTCTTACTTATGGATTTTTGCCTTTTTATTCAAGTTTAGTTTAGTTTAGCTTTCCTCAGTAAAAGTATATGGGCAATTTAAAATATGCACAAATGTAAATGCATAAATCCTTGCACATACCAACTCAATGCTTGTTGTAGTGGGGTCTTTTGATGGACAAGGTGTACTATACTTAATTATTCTTATAATAATTTTTTAAATCAGGGTTTCTCAAACTTTTTACTCTTCTGCCGCTGTTTGGCGTAGTATATGAATAAAAATATTCTGATTGTTTAGAGTGTGTACGTTCATTCATATATTCATGAGTATTCATATTTTAATATGATAAAAGGAAGCAAGAGCCAGTGTGTTGTAGTGGTTTGACTGTGACTCTGGAGACCAGAGTTCAATTCCCAGCTCAGCAATGTAAACCCACTGGGTGACCTTGGGGAAGTCACACTCTCTCAGCTTCAGGGGAAGGTAAACCTCCTCTGAACAAATCTTGCCAATGAAACCCCATGATAAGGTTGCCTTAGGGTCACTATAAATCAGGAACCACTTGAAGGCACACAACAAACAAATAGGAAATCTCTCCTTCTCCTCTCGCTCCTGACGCAGTGGATCCAAGTGTCCTCCTTGCCTTTGCTTTCCCCTCCAGGACAAAAAATGTTTGGGAGGAGGAGCAAGAGGAGGAGGAGGAGGAAGAGGAAGGACCAGGGTCTCCAAGTCTCATACCCCCCCCCCTTGAGCAACTCTCATGCTTCTCAGGGGCCTGCCTCACAGTTGAGAACCACTGTTGTAAATGCTTTTAAACCACCATACCTTAGTGCTGTTTTTCATAGGACAGTTCATTTGTTTTCCAACTCTTTCATTATAAGCATTGTGTTTTAACTGTACTTTGTTTTAATGTATACTGTAAGCAGCCTTGGGTCACATATTCTGCTCATTCTGCCTAATAGTAGGGCTGGCCCTAGTCCTGGCCTCCTGGGCAAACTGACAGGTAGTGCAAGGAGTAGAATTGGAAACCAGTTCATGCTTCCCTTGTTGTTATTTTTTCTTTCTCACCTCTCCCAAGGCTCAAGGCTTGGAACTCAATAACTCAAGTCAAAAGGCGGGTTCCCAAGGGAATGGGGAGATGTTGCTTCACACTCTCCCTTTTGGCTCGCAGCCTATGCCTTTTATTATCTCCTCTTTACAGCTCCTCTTCTTCTTCCCCAGCTTCCTCCTCAACGGGCCAGCCATGATCTTGAATGCCCCAATGGAAAGCCTCTTGAGGTCAATAGCCAAACCGTAGTCCAGCCTCCTTTGGCTCTAAGCTTGTCTTCAGAGGAGAGTACAGCTTGGCCAGAAACCCTTCCTCTGGGCTGGGCTTGACAGTATCAGTTACCTCCCTTCTTGCCAGGGCCCCTCTCCTGGCTAGAGCTGCAGTTTTCCCTGAGTGTACTCCTCTTTCCCTTCAGCAACTCTCTCTTTCCAGAGCAACCCTCTTCAGTGGGCCCGACATCCTTTGCCTTGCCACAAACCATTAAAATGCATTCATATAAGGCATTGTTTAAAATATACCAATTAAAAAGCTGTGATTTAAAATTGACTAGGTAGGCCTGCTGGAAGAGATACGTCTTTAGTGCTGTTTTAAAAGCAGTCAGCATTTTCAACTGTCATATCTCCTCTGGCAGTTTGTTCCACCATATGGGGGCAGGAGACAAAAAAGTCCTCTGGGAAATGGTTGTTATTCTACTCCTGCCTAGTTGAAGCAAACATTTCCCAGATGACCTGAGTGTACAGGGCAGATTGTATGGGAGAAGGCGATCCTGTATGTAACCTGAACCCAAGCCACATAGGGCTTTAAAGGTAATAACCAACACTTTGTACTTTGCCCAGAAAATAATTGGCAGTCAGTGGAGTGATTTTAAGATCAATGTGATATGATCAATCCTGGATGTACCTTTAATCAGTCTAGCTGCCATATTCTGGACTTGATACAAAGGTAGCCCAATGTAGAGCACATTGCAGAAGTCCAGCATGCACACTATCATCTTTAGATCCTCCAATCTAGGAAGGGGCATAGCTGGTGGATCAGCCAAAGCTGATATACCATATATCCCCCACTTCTGTGGTTCAGCCCAGCTCAGCCCAGCCCAACCCAACCCTCTGAAGCATATTTTATAGGCTGTAGGGGACTCCAGAGGAAAAGAGATATCAATAAAAACCAGTTCATCCCTTTTCTTTCAGCAGAGCCCCCACTGGATAACACAGTCTTCCATAAACAGGAAGACAACCACTCACTGATGTGTTGGAAAGGTGACTGAAAAATCCACTAACCTGCTTAATGGCACACAGCAGCTTCCCATAGCAGTAAACAATAATGAAAAAGGGAATGACAAGGCAAAAGATGAAGAGGCAAATGATGTAAGAGATGTTGTTAGCATCCCTTGAATGCCAGTTCACTGAACATGTGGTGCCTGGTCCTTCAGGTCCGTAGCTACTCCATCCAAAAAGAGGTGGTAAAGACCAAAATAGAGAATACATCCATGACAGAAAAATGCCCATCCATACTTTCTTGTAGTTTGTGGCATCTGCTTCTGTTGTTCCCATCATTGTACAGTATCGTTCATATGAAAGTACAGCCAGGGATATAAGTGACACTGTACCTGTAAAGAAAGAACAGATGGTTTGATTTGATTTTGGAGAATTATGGTTTAGTATGACATTTATAGGCTGCAGTTGAAAATACTAAATAGGGAATTATTTGTTAAAAAAGAAAATTTGAGTCTTGAGATGCACACCACTACTGTGACATTCTTTCCTTGCTTTATTAGTGTCTTCACTGTCATGTCACTGTATATGTGATGTTATTATGGTGGCCTAGGCATAGGAGATTATCACACGGAGGATGGGACATCCTTGTCCCATGATATCCCTGCACTGACCTTCCTGTGAGATTGCATGGAAATTTTCACATAACATCTCTCATTATCCTGTCTTCACCCCATTCTTAGTGTGCAATCATGATAAGATTTTCAGACAGCATTGCACTTATCTTGTCCTTCTCCCCATCTCTAAAGTGGCATGGCCTCATCATTTTATATTAAAGGAAACTCTTGTTAATACAATTATGGGTGCCACTGATGGGAGAAGGATGGGACAAGCGTGGACATGATAAAGACACCTTCAGGACGGGTGGCCATCAAGGTCCCTTCCAATTTTGTGATTCTAAGATTGGGATGCAGACAAGCGTTGTTGTTGTGGTGGTGGTGGTTATTGATGTGTGCCTTCAAGTCATTTCCAATTTATGGCAACCCTAAGGCAATCTCTATTACAAGGTTTTCTAAGCAAGATTTGTTCAGAAGAGGTTTGCCCTTGTCGTCTTCTGAGGTTGAGAGAATGTGGGTTTCCATGTCTGAGTGAGATTCAAACCCTGGTCTCTGGGAGTCATAGTCCAACATTCAAATCAGTACACTGCACTGGCTTTCCTAGGCAATAGAATGAATACTAAAGTAGTCTAACCAGCTGGCCAGATGCAGCCTGGTAGATTTCTTTTTTAAATGTAAATTGGAGCCAATATGGTGCCACATTGCAGGCAATATGTTGCTAAATAATTGGCTGATGGCTCTCAAAAGCTGGCCTTCCACTCTGACTAGCAAATATCTGAAAGAGGGATGCTGCTTCTCCTTGCATTGTTGATATAATCAAGGTGTCTATGTGGCTATAAAGAGCAAGAGACTTGCAGTTTGAGGCAGAGTGAGAAAATAAGCAGAAAGCTCAACTTAGGCCTCTGGAAGCATCTTGGGTTGATAGCTGCCTAACACATCTGATGTGAGAACAACAGTTTGTGGCTGAGATCCAATAAGCATGCTGGCAGAGTGTATTCATCTTCTTGGGGACAGAGACTTATTCTTTCTCCCATTCTGCTCCCAAGGTGTGCAACATGAGACAACTCACAGGTCCCCTTTGTTATAGAATCATAAAATCATAGAGTTGGAAGAGACCACAAGGACCATCCAGTCCAACTCCCTGCCATGCAGGAACTTTCCACTATATTATTGTTATTATTATTACCATCACCATCACCATCCCATCTTTTTCTTCATACAGGACTCAATGTAGCTTACAACAATTAAAACAAACTTAGCAAAAATTTCATAGCATACAAAAGATTAAAATGCATTTAAACTATCAAAAAATTAGAAGTAATTTAAAAACACTTTCTGAAAAACAGGCAAAAGGAAAGCAACAAATGGATAATCTAGCCTCATGGGACGGGCTGTTGGGATTCAACTAGGCCTGTGATGGCAAACCAATGGCACGTGTGCCCTCTCTGGCATGCAAAGCCATTTATGAGGGCGCGTGGAGATGAGTGGGTGGGCAAGAAGAAGAGGAACATTGTGCACCTGTTCCTCTTCTTGATCCCTGCCCACCTGGGCCTTCAGCTGCCTCTGGGGAAGCCCTGCTCCCAGGAGGCAGAAGTCCCACCTCCCAGCACCAGGTAACACCTGGTGCTGGAACACATTTATGTTTGGGCCCTTGGTCTCTAAAAGGTTCGCCATCACTGACCTAGGCACACTCCAGCTGCCCTTTCACATCCAAAGAAGGAGGACTGGCCCAGTATAAGTCTGCTCCTTCTTCCCTGGATCCACTTTTGCAGCTGATCAGCAAGCCCTATGAAAAATGTTGGCTTGGCTCAGTGAGTGTGAAAAGCCTAACAAGTTTAGGAGGTAATGGAACAGTAGTACAGTGGTCCCCCGGGTTACGAAAGTAATCCGTTCCAGAACCCCTTTCGTAACCCGAAAACATTCGTAACCCGGGGGACCTCTCAGAAAGGAGAGATGTAGTAGTGATGGGGGACTTCAACTATCCGGATATTTGCTGGAAGTCAAACTCAGCCAAATCCTCAAGGTCTAGCAAATTCCTCACTTGCCTGGAAGACAATTTCATTGTCCAAAAGGTGGAAGAGACAACAAGGGGATCAACTATTTTAGATCTGATCTTAACCAACAGGGATGACCTAGTCAATGGGGTGCAAGTGGTTGGATCCTTAGGGGGAAGCGACCATGTTCTCCTGGAGTTTGTTATACAGCGGAAAGGGGAAGCCAGGCATAGTCAGACACGCATTCTAGACTTTAGGAGAGCTGATTTCAATAAACTTAGAGAAATACTGGGGGAGATCCCATGGTCAAGAAAACTAAAAGAGAAGGGAGTTCAAGACGGATGGGAGTTTCTCAAAAAGGAGATACTGAAGGCGCAATTTCAAACAGTTCCAATGAGGAAGAAAAATGGAAGATGTCTCAAGAAGCCAGGATGGATGACTAAGGAACTTTCAACTGAGATAAGCCTTAAACAGAACATGTATAAGAAATGGAAAAATGGGGAAATCACGAAAGAGGAATTCAAACAAATAGCCAGCACATGTAGGGGTAAAGTCAGAAAAGCTAAAGCACAGAATGAACTCAGGCTGGCTAGAGAGGTTAAGAACAACAAAAAGGGCTTTTTTGGGTATGTCCGAAGCAAAAGGAAGAAGAAGGAAACAGTAGGGCCACTGCGTGCAGAAGATGGCAAAATGCTCAAAGATGACAAAGAAAAGGCAGAATTACTCAACACCTTCTTTGCTTCAGTCTTCTCAGAAAAGGCAAAGGGTGGTCAACCTAAGGATAATGGAGCAGAAGACAGAATAGGGGAATCTCAGCACAGAATAAGTAAAGAGATAGTACAGGAATACCTGGTTAACCTAAATGAATATAAATCTCCAGGACCAGATGAACTACATCCTAGAGTATTAAAAGAACTGGCGAATGTAATATCGGAACCATTGGCAATAATCTTTGAGAACTCCTGGAGAACAGGAGAAGTCCCAGCAGACTGGAGGAGGGCAAACGTTGTGCCCATCTTCAAAAAGGGGAAAAAAGAGGATCCCAACAATTATCGTCCAGTTAGTCTGACATCAATTCCAGGAAAGATTCTAGAGCAGATCATTAAGCAGAGAGTCTGTGAACATTTAGAGGCCAATGCCATAATCACAAAAAGCCAACATGGGTTTCAGAGAAACAAGTCTTGCCAGACAAATCTGATCTCTTTTTTTGATAAAATTACCAGTTTGGTAGATGAAGGGAATGCTGTGGATATAGTATATCTTGATTTCAGTAAGGCCTTTGACAAGGTTCCCCATGACATTCTTGCAAACAAGCTCGTAAAATGTGGGCTAGACAAGGTAACCATTACATGGATTTGTAACTGGTTGACTGACCGAACTCAAAGGGTGCTCAACAATGGCTCCCTTTCATCCTGGAAAGAAGTGACCAGTGGGGTCCCACAGGGTTCTGTCCTGGGCCCAGTGCTATTCAATATCTTTATTAATGACTTGGATGACAGAATTGGGGGCATACTTATCAAATTTGCAGATGACACCAAATTAGGAGGAGTAGCCAATACTCCAGAAGACAGGATTGAAATTCAGAATGACCTGAATAGACTAGAAAGCTGGGCCAACGCTAACAAAATGAAATTCAATGCGGAGAAATGTAAGGTTCTGCACCTAGGGAGGAAAAATGAAATGCACAGATATAGGATGGGGGACATCTGGCTGAATGAAACTATGTGTGAAAGGGATCTAGGAGTCCAAGTAGACCATAAGTTGAACATGAGTCAGCAGTGTGATGCAGCAGCTAAAAAGGCCAATGCTATTTTAGGTTGCATCAATAGAAGTATAGTGTCTAGATCAAAGGAAGTAATAGTGCCTCTCTATTCTGCTTTGGTCAGGCCCCACCTGGAATACTGTGTCCAGTTCTGGGCACCACAATTCAAAAAGGATGTGGAGAAACTGGAGCGGGTCCAAAGGAGGGCAACTAAGATGGTGAAGGGTCTGGAAACCATGCCCTATGAGGAACGACTTAGAGAGCTGGGGATGTTTAGCCTGGAGAAGAGAAGGTTAAGAGGTGATATGATAGCCCTGTTCAAATATTTGAAGGGATGTCATATTGAGGAGGGAGCAGGCTTGTTTTCTGCTGCTCCAGAGACCAGAACGCGGAGCAATGGATGCAAGCTGCAGGAAAAGAGATTCCACCTCAACATTAGGAGGAACTTCCTGACAGTAAGGGCTGTTCGACGGTGGAACACACTCCCTCGGAGTGTGGTAGAGTCTCCATCCTTGGAGGTCTTTAAGCAGAGGCTGGATAGCCATCTGTCGGGGATGCTTTGACTGGGAGTTCCTGCATGGCAGGGGGTTGGACTGGATGGCCCTTGTGGTCTCTTCCAACTCTATGATTCTATGATTCTATGATTCTATGATTCTATGACCACTGTAAGTATAGGAAAGGACTTGGCGCGATTTGAATTTCGTGCCGCTTTCCTTTTGCAACCCGTTTTTGTTTGTTTTTTCAGAAACCGGGGCCGTTCTTCCGGCCCTGGCTCTTTCGGATCCCGGGGTTTTCGTACCCTGGGGGATTCGTAACCCGGGGGACCACTGTATTATATATTTGCATCTATTTTATATTTTTATGTAGGCATTTGAAGTTGCCTCCAGTCCAATAATAGCATTTCTACAAGTATGTCCTGCCATGGTGCTTTGTGAGGTGCATGGAACTTTTGGGACTGTGTAAATGCTGGGTTAAGTATAAAATATCCAGTTTCATTGTTGGAATTTTAAAAAGTTTATACAAATCTGCAAATTGTTTTCACATTTGTAATTGTTTTTGAAGGATTAAGTAGGTATATACAGCCTAATTAAGTGTTGCACTAGCATGCTTTAAAAGCTGTAGACATTATGCAGTTGTGCAAAAACATGACATCTTGTGTACAGAATGTGAACATGTAAGAGAAATTAAATCTGGTAGGTTTATGTATGATTTTGCAATGAAAAAATCCAAGAAAAAAGCTTTAAAGTTTGTATCTATACTGGTCCTTTGCAATAATAATTTAAAAAAACCAAGATTCTATCAGGATAATCCATTTATTAATAGCTAGGTTCTCAGGCTGGCTGTTGTTATTAATGTAAAGTAGCAAAGATAAGATTTTTTAAAAAGAAATGTAGACATGCAACAGTAATTCTAAAATTAAGATGCTTTTTTGCATGCCTCATTTGCGTGAGAGATTGTGATACCAGTGTAGGAAAGGATTCCATTTTATGCATTTGTTCAAGTTCCCCAAAAATTATTCTTGGGACCTGGCTGCACCAAAGGAACTAATTACTACTTGGAGATGTGGAGTGTATGCCACAATACCAAGATGCCTTATATCAAATTATTTATATACCTATGTAGTACAACAGTACCTACTCTGACTGGCCACAAGTCACTAGTGTCTTGTTCAGACTTGTTCCATCCATCTTTCTGCCTGAGATCATATTAAGTGAACATGTGGCATCACAGACTGAGTGATAAATTCAGCCCCATCAGACTTCTCCCTTTAATGAAGACTGAAGGTTACACATTGACTATCTCATGATTGTTTCTAGGAGCAATGCTAAGAATATTTCCTATGGTTCTTAATCTGTAACAAATCATATCTCTATCACCAACTTTTCTGGAAATATATCTGAATGAAGAGCAGCAATAGACCCCAGTTTGCATTAATATGTAAATTCCTGGCTGACTCAGCTGCACAGGAACCATTGATTGATCCGTTTGAAATTGCTCTCCTAGGAGACCACAGAGGTGCACTTGTTTTGGTGAGAGAGGTTTTTTTTGTCTTCTATTGGATGGCCAAGATGCAACATAAGCCAAGAAGCAATGGCAGAAAGGCCTGAGGCTGTCCTTTTCCTGGGCACTACTTTGGGAAGTTGTTCCCTTGTGGTGACCACACTAACCTGATTTTGAAGGATTTAGACAGAACTCTGAAAGAGGACTTATCATTCTTGACAAATGTGAAGGCCTCTTTTGTTGTGTATCCAAATCATACACATTTTCAGAAGTGGTTGGTGTACTACCCCAAGGGAGTTTTGTATTTTGTTCTACTTCATAGGTTTGGAAATGCAAACCAGTTTGTTATAACTTCCTTGAATAATGCCCAATTATCAAGGGTCTCAGTCCTGGCCATAGCATTTATTTGGGTCTTCTAAACATACTACCTGTGTTGTCTCCAGGGAATATTGCAGGGGAAGTGAGGGCCAGTTTCCAATTCAACCAGCTTCTAAATCTTTTATGTGAAGGCAAGTCCAAAATAGATCTCAGCAGAGTTGGATACCCAAAACCTACTGACAAATCCTCCACTGTCAGCTTCACAATGGTCGGTTTCAGAACGGCATGGATTGAATGCTTGTATAGAAAATTTGAGGTGGAGGGGCTATTGAACTTGTTGAATTTTGTATAGAGCATTAGTCATACAAAATCAGCCTGTTGGGGGTTACTTCCTTGTTGGTTGCATGTCAGGATGCCAAGAGAAAGATGCAGGGAAAGAAAAAGAAGGTTGTGTACAAATAAGATTACTAGATAAGGCTGTGGTTTACTTTTTCTTTTTAAATTTCTCTTTCAGTCCCACACAGATATAATTACATCCCTTTTTGCCTTTCACTGATCCTTTCTATTGTTGCCAGAAATAGCAGCAATTTGAAAAGGGCATTTTAAAAACATCCGACTCTGAAGTAACACATGTGGGTGTTCTAGAAACCAGATGTCAAGCTTCTGGCTGTTAACACAATATCTATGGCATGAAACAGAACAATAGTATTCACAGTCATCTCCTCAAACTCTCTTCTTTCCCTCTGTTGCTAGGTAGGCATGCAGAACCCCCATAAAGTCTCAGGTCATTGCTTGCACAAAAAGATTATCCAAAGTCCTTCTTGCAATCAATAGACTGGTCCTCTGCACATCTTATGACTTTATAACACCAGGCTCATAAGACACCACAATTGCATTAGTCTGGGAAATGTAAACATATCAATTTGAGGACACTTCTTATTGCACAGTTTGTCAAAATTGCCATGCTACTGCTTCTTTCCCGCCTCTGACTCCCGCCAGCCTCCATAGTCCTGCCTCCCTATCCTAACCACTTCCAGTGTTCCTTTCATTCTGTATTTATTTTCATTACTTTTTCTTTTTGTTTTTAGTGCAGTTGTATGACCATCATCCATTTCTTTAAGGGTGGCCCATAGTTTTCATGAACTACACAGTCAAAAAGCTTTGCTATAATCTATAAACCAGAGACTGACTTTTGTCTGAAATTCTTTGGCAGGGTCCATTATGAAATGTATGTTTGCAATATGATTGCAACTGTCTCTTCCCTTCCTAAACCCAGCTTGAACATCTGACTTAAACTATCCCATTCTTGTCCATATAAGCTTACTCACCACAAGCAATAAAATGTTTGTACTTTCCATTTCCTGTTTTTCAATGTCTAGCTTCCCCTGATGCATTCTTCTCATATTCCAAGTTCCTATAATATGCGTTGTGCAGCTTTGGACTTTCCTTTCTCCTTTTAGTACATCAACAGCTTAGAGGCAATTCAAATTCACTGATATTTTTGGTTTTCTGTTATGATTTAACAAGGAAACCACTCCAGTCTTATTAAGAACTGCTAGCAAAGGAACACAATGTACAACTAAATAAAGTCTTCAGGTGCTTCCTCCACAAAGTGACAGCACAGAACTGATTTTGAAAAAGATGAGATTCACATGGGCAAAAGGGATGGGAGCATAGTGCAATGCTCTGGTCACTATCATGCAATTGTATGAAGATTATCAGACGATGTCATGTGCCATTCACAATAATCACATCATTATTCCATGAATAAAGAGAAATTCTAGCGTCACTTTTGAATTTTGAATAAAAAGCAATGGGAGAATTCCTCTTTATTCACAGGATAATGACATGATTATTGCAACATCAGGGCACACCATCTGATAATCTTTGCACAATTGTGCGATAGTGATGGGAGCATCCCACTATGTTCCTGTCACTTTTGCCCATGTGAAAATCTCCTTCGCTTGGACTAAATCTCACACTTGCCGAATCAGTACGACCAGAATTTACACAGGAATTAACATAAGTGGATATGAATGAGGTGATGGCTTGAGCAGGCATATCCTCAGAAATGTTTGTTTACCAAAAAATTGACCAAACTTTTGAAGGTAACAGGAAGAGGATAGAAAATGTGCAAATATTTTGGACACATTTTGTCAGTAGTGAAAAAGCACCAAGGTTTTGTGTATTAGGTTCCTCCTGAAGCAGTTCCAACATGCCATCAGTCAAGTGGTTTGGATGGGCATGATTATGCTTCTCTCCCCCTCAGGCTGTTTTTCTTTTCTATTCTTTTCAATTTCTTTCTTTTTCTCCTAATAGATTTCCATTATCATGCTATTGTGCTAAAAATAAATCAAAATAAAATAAATGCATACCAAAAAGCATGCTGGGAAGGGATTAGGGCAATGAGACCGCCCTAGACCTTCACATTTTTAAAGAGCTGTGTGATAATAATTGTCCCCAACCTGGTATGTTTGCATTTGCTAGATGAAGTGAGAATGTGCCACCTTTTGAACCTGGTGTGATAAAGTCCTAACTTGTCCTATTGATTTCAAAGCATGATTCAGCTTGGATCTAAACTTTTGTGTTCCTTTATCTACAAAAGAAGACAACATCAAACATTTCAGAATCTAGGGCATGACTCTTGGCTTCTCTTCTAGACAGAGAGGCTTCATTTATTAACTAATTTTGTGAAGTCTTAGCAAGCTATCAGTTAAGATAAAGATTAATGACAGTGCTCTGGTGCTAATCTCTAGGATCATTTAATGCAAATAAGATTCTTGTAAAAAAAAAAACACAACAAGATGAGACTGGACCAGTGTACTGTTTCAAACAGGAAAAAAGGTAGAAAATGTATTTTAAAAAAAAATTGAAAGAGGATCTGTGACACAACATCAATTACTTGTTGGTGTAAATGTTTAGAAGGTGTGACAATATAGATGCCAAAAGGTGAAGACAGACTTACAACAGATATGTAAATAGGTAACAACCTTCAAAACAAGATTACTGCAAATTTGCCCTCTTCCTGTGTAACTATTCTTAAAGCTGTTCTTAGAAACAGTTGCCCAGATTTCAAACAGCTACATTCATCTTGGTTCGGAGAGTTTGTCTGGTACAATCAAGCAACTGAGACATTACTGAGAAGTCAACTTTCAAAAGATTTGCTCTTTTCAGATAACCAGTCAAATTGCAGTTTTGAGAATACACTTCTCACAGAAGCATGCATTTGTGTGGAGGAGAGCTATCATCCAAGGTCAATGAGCAATCACAATCATTCTTGTTGGCAAGAATATAACAAAACTGTGGGCTTATATGTGCTTATTTGGGGTTTAAGCCCTGGTGATGGCACTGACAGAGAAAACACAGTCGAGTTATTTGGAAGATTGTGACCAAAATCAAAAGGCCCAAGCTGGAGGGACTAATGATGCAGCTGTCTACTTAATGTCTACTCAAAAGTAAGTAATCCCTCTTGCATTCAGAAAGACTTCATAGATTATTGCATTGTTTTTAAAGTGACATATCCCCAATGGGATGTTATCACAGACAGTCACAGCCAGGCAAATGCAACCTGGATTTCAGCTGCATTTATCCAGTGGCATTTCAAAATTTGCAAGTCCCCCCCCCTTTTTTTTTTTATGAACTCACTAGATTGCTATCAGATGAAAATTTAGAAAAAATTTGAAAAAGACTGGGAAAGAGTACATTTCTCTCACAGAAAGGTGGACACTTAGCTACAGAAGGGGTCAGAGATAGATAAGGGGAGAGGGAATCATTTAGAATAAGGAAAGAGAACATTTGTTTTTCTTCTCTCCATCTTCATGCATTAATATATAAATAGGGGTATAAAGATAGACAAGAAAGTTACTTGGGCAACATTAAGATGAAAAGTAGTGACTACACTCAAAGAAAAAAAGGGAAATACAGAAGATGTATTGAATAGAATAGTTACATATGGAAGTTTTTTATGTAACACAATGATATGTAAGAAATTAACAGAAAGATTTGTAATTTGTTGTATGTTGTTTATGTAGGTTTTTTTGTTTCTTGTAAGTAAGAGTAATATATAAATAGAACAGATATCTATGGAAATAATAAGAGCTCTAAGGGGGACAGTAAGCGGGAAGTCTAAGGGTTATCAGCAAGGGAAAGAAGGCACGAGTATGTGAGGAAGTTCAGCTATAGGGAAGAAAGGATGCAGACAGAGAGGGAACAAAGTTGGAGACGGGAAGAAGGAAAGTGAAAAAAAGAAGGAAAGAGAAGAGATCAAGAGAGAGGGTACAAAATTGATGGAGCCAGAAGGAACTCTAGATGTCAAAAGCTTTTTCTTTTTCTAGCTTTTAAGTATTACTGTTACTGTTATTATTATTGTATTTATAGGTATTTATAGTTTTAATTATGTGTATGTGTATGTATATGTGTATATATTTTTCCTCCTTTTTTGTGGTATATGTTAGTAAATGATTGATGTAGTATAATAAAACTAAAAAAAAGAATTGTGAGGTCCCATTTTTGAAAAGCCACTGGATAAGCACACCTGGGATCTAGGCTGCATATGGGTTTCACTTGCCTGGCCACATCTGTGTGTGAAAACACCTGGTTTTAAAATTAAGCACAACCGTATCCTTTAGAGGAAAAGTCATTTTAAAAACATGTGATAATATCCTTAGTCCCAGGTTCATGTGTAAAGGACTTAAGCCAATAGGCAACAAGTGAGAGGAGGACCTGACTTTTAAGTCAATGTCCCCAGGGGAGAGAGATAAAGAAGCAAAATAAAAAAGTCAGTAAAACAGAACATTGATCCATAACCCCAAAATGCCCTTAGGCTTCTCCAACATTTGGAGAATCAGATCCTGTGAAACACAGAATGGGATATAGAGACAACAGTAATTATTGTTTTTTAAAGGTATGAGGGTTTTTTTTCTCCTTATGATTACTTTCATGTCATTAGAGGGTCTAGTTATGAAGTGTGAGTCAGAAACATTCAGATTTTGCATCAGCTCCCTTCTTTTTCTGAGCACCTCTGCATTTCTCTAAAATGATATTGCAAGCAGCATATTTATATTTAATATTTATATATCTCCATTCTGTTGTACAGTGCTAGAGGCAATGTACAATAAAATGCATAAAATATGTATTATATGTGACTCATTAGGTCAAAAATTTCCTTCAAGCTGCTGCCTGTTTCCTTTCCTTTCATATTTATGGAATCCGTGAACGTAGAAGACTTTTCAAATGCCAGTTTACTCAAATATAAAAATGAAAAAGCACTATGACATTTTTTTCTTTAAAAAAAAACCTTGCTTTGAAATATTTTCACATGAGACAAGGTTTGCCTCTCATTTGCCTCTCATTAGCTTCTCTCTCAAGTGTAATGGTCAAGTGTCAAGAGAAGAAATGTTTTCCAACAACTTTGAAAAGAATTGTTATCTGACAGAACCTCAAATATTAGATTAGATCTGTGCAAGTAAAGGCTTATAGTATAATCTTCTATTCAGAATGAATTCCCATTGGATTCAATGGGACTTACTCCTAAATAAGTGCAGGCCAAGGTCAAGGGTATCACACAGTTTGCTTTGTGGATTTGAATTAAATCAGAGAAGATGAAATCTAAGACTTTGAATAACCCATATAATGCACAAAATCATAGTAATTCTATGCTGTTCAACTGTCCTGATTTGTCAGAGATACTCACAGTTAAATTTCAGTCATCCTACTTTTCCAGCTGCATATAAAATATTCCATTTTCTTTCCTCTCCCCTTTTCTCCCCAATTTACTTCAGTTGATGCAAACTGAATTCAAAATGCAAAAGTAATTAGCACTCAACTCAGAAGGAAGAAGGGGAGAGGAGCGGGTGGAATTCTGACCTTCCCAGTAGACTCAGGCAAAAACAATCTGCTGCAGTCTGTCCTAGATAGGTAATAACTTTTGCTACCTTAACTACACTCTGTTTTGCTTGGCCACATGTGTCCCAGTCTTCATCTGTGAAATGCTGAGGAGTATGTAGTGCCTAGACATATAATGTTAACATGCCAGCCATCTATGCCAGAAATGATTCCAAAGTGGAAAGCATAATGCCAACCAAGGGATTTACACACACGAAAGCTGTTATCCAGTGAAAGAAACCTTACACATACAGTCACTGGCTCTCCTACACTGGCTCTCAGAAACAGGCCACTAGCCACACTGCATGGGACATTGTGGGATCAAAAGAGTAACTTTTTTTTCTTCTCACACATGTCATACTACTCATTCCAGCTGCTTAGCCTGGAATGTGAAAACACTTAGCTCTAGTTGCAGGTCTAGTCCGATCATTAGGAAGCTGTCTCATGAGGCAGAGGTAAGGGGTAGAGTACTGCCAGTGATATATAAGAAGAGAACTAAGAGTTGTGCATGCTGCATGATCTGGCCTCCACCCTATAAGCAAGACTGCTGACTTATGCCCAGTGTCAAAGGGAAATTTAACTGTAGGCCCAGTAGAGTTCTATGCATATAAGAGGAAGAAGTGTCATCTTGTACTTTACTCCAACCAGCAGTGTCACAATGAGACACTCATGTCAGCTCATGCTAGAGAACATGATCTTTAGAGAAGCTGACAAATATTTTAGCATAAGGTAAATACGTTCTGCCTACTTGCCTCTCATTAGTTTCTTTGTTAGGTATCAAGGCTAAACGTCATATAGGAGGGGGAGGAACATAATTACATTAAAAATGTAATGAGGCATGCAAGAAGTATAATCACAACATAGTTAATGAAATATATAAATACACTGCTTTAGAAGTTTTGGGGAGAGACAGGCGTGCAAACTGATAGATGGGTAGCAAAAATCCAGCACCCATCCAGAAGAAATATTAATCCAATATGTTTCTCAAAAGCAATGGTGTGTATTTTTAACTTTTTATAAAAATAAAAAGTCTTCACAAGAAGTTCTCATTAAAAAAATGCCTCTGAAGATAGGAGGGGGTCTTTCACACTATGTAAATACAGTACTCTGATTCTGTTTTAACTGCCATGGCAAACCCTCTGGAATCATGGGGTATGTATTTGGTGAGGCACTAGTGTTCTCTGGATGAGAATGCTAAATACTTCACAGTAAACTGCACATCCCAAGATTCCAAAGGAAGGGTCATGGCAGTTAAAGTGCAACCACAGCACTATAACTGTGTGATTGCCCCAGAGGGATTTTTAAAAGATCAAATAGTAATATATTGACCAGTATCAGAGAATTGGAATTGTACCTTCTTCTCTTCCCTGTTTTGGGGCAGGGCACATGCAGAAACCAAATAAGGGAGATACCTTTACTACTCTGCAACAGTATTTCTAAAACATTTGACTGTTAGGGCAAACAAATTATTTTTTCTAGATTAAAATTGGTGGCACACTTAACTTTTACCTTGAAAATATACAAATACTGTATATATTTTTCCAGTCAGCTTACAGGTAGGGTTGTCACCCACCAAAAAGAAGGAAGGCAAAAATTGCTTCATCATGAAAAGATCCCCAAAGGCTCACAAATTTACAAAAATTTATATATAGCTTCAGTTAGACAAATTAAAAGTGTCAAGTCACCAAAATTAATCCACTATTACAAATCTCAACATTCTATTGCTTCTAAAAAGGAGACCTGTTGAGTTGATAACATGAAGCTTAGCACTGGCCATCTTCTTGAAGAGGCCTGTAATTGTGACAAAAGTAACAAACATTGCCAGAGGTATATCAAATTTAAGAATTGATTCAAGCTGAAAATTGTCTCATTTACACCATTTACTTCAGTTGTTGCTCTGGCATATCATGTAGCCCACTAATTAAAAAAAAATCACATTTGGTTTAACACTACATACGATCATTAGTTTCACAGAACACAAACAAAATACCAGGAAACTGCAGCTTTTAGGGCCATCCTCATAACAAATCATTTAAGCAAAATGAATGTACTATGATATCCTATGCAACATTGCCAGAGGTATATCAAATTTAAGAATTGATTCCAGTTGAAGATTGATTCAAGCTGAAAATTGTCTCATTTACACCATTTACTTCAGTTGTTGCTCTGGCATATCATGTAGTCCACTAATTTAAAAAAAATCACATTTGGTTTAACACTACATACGATCATTAGTTTCACAGAACACAAACAAAATACCAGGAAACTGCAGCTTTTAGGGCCATCCTCATAACAAATCATTTAAGCAAAATGAATGTACTATGCTATCCTATGCAACAATACCAGCTTCACTACTACCGTAGAAGTAGATACATATAAGGGGCAGAGTAATGGCCCTAAGTCCCAGATTTATCTGCTCACCAAAAGAGATGGGAATTAATGGAAATGAAGCTGCCATTTTAGCCACATACCCAAATAGCAACTTACTACAACTACCAGAGAGACAGATCTAATAAGTATGTACTAAATAATTAGTGCATTTTATGTGGGACAAACTATGTTTCTTGTTGTAGTTGTGTGCCTTCAAGTCATTTGCAACTTATGGTGCTCCTAAGGCAAACCCTATCACAGGGTTTTCTTGGCAAGCTTTTTCAGAGGGTGTTTGCCAGTGCCATCCTCTGAGTCTGAGAGAGTGCCACTTGCTCAAGGTCACCCAATGGGTTTCCATGGCCAAGCTGGGAATCAAACCCTGGTCTCCAGAGTCATAGTCCAACATTCAAACCACTACACCATACTGGCTCATACAAACTATGCAGGTTGCCCTAAACACCTTAGGTGATGGATGGGATCTAACTGTAATATTAATAGAAATCTTTATAGTTTCATGGAAATATAGCCATTGTGGGCTTTGAGACTTCAGAGGGACTCCTGCCCACAATGGCAGTGGCAGGTGGCTGTGTAAACAGCTGGCTGGCATTGATCTGGAGTGCTCTGGGTTTTCCTGGAAGATCCAGACAAATTGTGAGTTTTTAAAAAAAACAGATTCTTCTATCATTATTATTATTATTATTATTATTTTATTATTATTTAATGTATTTATACCTCCCTATTCAGAGGTGCTCTCAGAGCAAATTAAGGCAGAGCAACACAAGGGCAGCAGTAAATCAATGTAAATGGCCCTATGCATGCCCTAGGACTCCAGGAGACCAGGGTTCAAAACAACCATGGAAATCTACTAAGAGTCATACTCTCTTAGACTTACAGGAAGGCAATAACATATCTCTTGCTGAAAAATTCTCTTTTCAAGGCCCCCAAAAACCACAGTGCAGCCTCATTGATTGCTTCATATGGTGCTTTTTCCTGCCCACATGAGTTCACTCCCATGGCTCTATTTTTGGACTGGCTGGCTGGCTGGCTGGGACAAGGAGTTAGAGCATTTGGTGGCAGAGGAGAAGTGGTGGCAAAAGAAGCTTTCACATTTATGACCTTCTTTAACCTTTGTAATTTTTGCTAGTTGGCAGGTTGGAGCTGTGCTGTGTTCCTCCTTTCTTTTGTCAGACAAGCCGACATAAGAGGTAGCAGAAGAAACAATGCAATGTGCAAGGCTAGCATGAGCAAGAGGATTCTTGGTCACTGCTCAGACAGCTGCTCAGTTGCTGCTCCCAAGGTGACAGAGTAAAAAGGGAGAAGTGACTGAGTTTAGTTGTTTTGAATTTGCAGTAGAACAGTAGACTTAATATCAAAAAATTGGTGTTAGGGGGTGCTTTGATCTGTCATCCAAAAGGAAAGGGGGCCGTAGCACAAAAAAGACTGGGGACCACTGTAATATAGGAGTAGGAGAGATGCATCAGGGGAAAGCAGAAAATATCCACAGCTACCAGCCAAACAAGCAAGAATTTAAAAGAGTGTTTAAAACAATGTTTGAAAGACGGCTATCAAATATAGCTAAGAAATATTGCTACCCATCAAAAGCTTTTCCCTGCATGAAATAAATGTTTCCCTGCTAAAATGTGACATGTGCCCAAAAAATTTTAAAAAAGGAGGTGGGGGGAGGGGGTAGAAGTATTTTCAAAGAGTGCATTTACTCTTGTTATTTCCTCAGCAACAGCTTATCAGATCTGTAAAGAAATTTAGGAGCAATGGTGCATGGTGATTAACCCACTAATATGCCATTTCAATCTGTAGCCAGTTTCTGATAGTGGCTTTCATGCAATGGCTTAAATCCAAAGTTGTACTAGGAGAAATTCCTTCTCCTGCTGCCTACAGCATCTGCCTCCTCCAAAGGAGATTTCTAAGATGCAGAGGGTGGGGTGGAAAAAAATCCCACTGGTTCCACTGATAGAAGCCGTTCTGCCAGTGGGTAGCCAGGGCTGTTTTAAAAAGTACTTTGGGGCTTCATGCAATCAATGAGCTATACTTTGCTCAGCTATGTTGTGTGGGTTTTTTTGTTTTTGTTTGTTTTTTAAATAGAAACCAAAAAGGCATAGCTAAAAGAATATCAGATCATATTGCTTCTCTGCAGCCCAAAGGCATCAAAGCTGCTGAGTTTGCTCTGCACTGCACAACTTTAGAGGGTAAAAATTGACTCCTCCCCCTGCAATAAATGAAGCAATGGGACAAACCCACTGTATATTCAACTTGCAAGCAACTTGATGATGATATTTTATGCATTAAAAATCCAGACAGCACACCACTGCAATGACAATATAAGAACCTTGCTTGAAATTACTCTAGCTATGAAAAATTCTGTATGTTTTTTGTGAGTTTTTTGGGCTATGGGGCCATGTTCTAGAAGAATTTATTCCTAATGTTTCGCCAGCATCAGAGAAGATGCCAGCCACAGATGCTGGCACAATATCAGGAATAAACTCTTCTAGAACATGACCACATAGCCCGAAAAACCCACAAAAACTATGGATGCTGGCCATGAAAGCCTTCGACTTCACAATTATGTATGTTCTTTAAAGCATCAATATGCAGGAGACTATTGATGATTTTTAGACCTTCTCTGTTTGCCACTGAAGCATTTCTGTTCTCTTCCTGAGGAATACAGTCATAAAAGTGTTCCTGTTGTTGCTCTGGAAAAATCTGTTTGGGAAAAAAAAAACATTTTTACAATTGTTTCCCTCAGGATAGAGAACAGAAGTACTACCAACAGCATGCAGAGAGGCAAGGAGAAAGACACTACTCTTCCAATCCATTTTGGCTTTTTTTTTTTTCATGACATAAGGCTATTATTCTCATTCAGTTTTATCTGAAGACTATAGATGTTTATAAAAGGACAAACACCAACAAAAACATTAATAAAATGATATTTTCTTTTTAAAGAGTTAAGAGAGGGATGGGTATGCCACTGGGAAGCCACTTGGTGAAATCATCCGTAGACATGGGGCGGGGTGTTATCAATATTCTGATGACACCCAAATATATTTCTCCATGTCCCAATCATCAGCAACAATAGCAGATGGCATTTCTCCCCTCAATCAGTGTCTTGTGGCAGTAACGGACTGGTTGGGGGAAAACAAGCTCAGACAAAGTGGAGGTACTTACAGTAGGGGCCCCTAAACCAGGTATTGGGCTGCAACCTCCAGTCCTAGAGGGATTCACACTCTCCTCAAAGGACTGCGTTTGCAGTCTGGGGCTGCTTCTTGACTTGTTGCTTCACATGAAAGATCAGGTGAACACAACGGTCAAGAGTCTCTGTTATCAGCTTCAGCTGATATGCCAGCTGCGCCCTTTCCTGGAACCAGGGGACCTCAAAACTGTAGTTCATGCACTGGAAACCTCAAGACTCGGTTTTTGCAATGTGCTCTACATGGGGCTACCCTTGTGCCTAGTTTGGAAACTTCAGTTGGTACAGAACATGGCTGCCAAGCTAATTACACGAACAGCAAGGAGTGACCATATTACACCAATATAGAAGTCACTGCACTGGCTGCCTATTTGTTTCCGGGTGCAGTACAAGGTGTTGGTTATCACCTTTAAAGCCCTACATGGCTTGGGCCCAACGTATCTAAGGGATCGCCTGCTTCAATATAATCCACCCGGTGCACTCAGATCCTCTGGGAGGAACTTACTGCAACCAGTGAAGACCAGATTGGTGGCCCCCTCCCAGAGGACTTTTTCTTCAGTCATTCCCACTTTATGGAATGGCCAGCTGGACGACATCTGTCAAATCACCAACCTGGATGGCTTTTTAAAAAGCCATTAAGATGGATCTCCTTCGGCAGGCCTTCCTGGAATAAATCACTCAGCCAAAAATATCCCCCCACATAGGCACATAGGTACAATGACTCTGCCACTGTTATTGTTTGGAACTGTTGTTATTTTTTTAATTGTTTTATGTAATTTTAATCGTAATTGTTTAATTTCTTTTTAAGGGGAGGGGTTATTTTATATATATTGTTGTATGGTTTTAAATACTGTAAGCCACTTTGATTGCTCTAGCAAAAAGCAGGGTATAAATAAAAGTTTGTTTTTTAAAAAATTTCACTATTGTCACTGGATAATATCACAAGACACTAGTATAGTGCTAAAATTCTATTTTAATTGCGAAGGCTGCTTCTCATGGAATTCTGGGATTTGTGGTTTATTGAGACCTAAGAAATCTCTGTGGCTGAAAATTCTGAATGCTCCTCTCTAAACTGTAAATTCCAGGATTCCACAGAAAGCAACCATAGCAGTTCAAGTGGAATAATAGTGCAATAACAGTGTCATGTAATATTGTCCAGTGAATGTAGCAATACTTCTGTTTGTTATATTTTTTTTCTATTTTTTATACCAAGCCAAACAGTCACAGGAACTCAGTGTATAATATTAAATTACATAACTATCCCTTGTATATTTATCTGAAATTTTAAATCCCTGGGAGAGAGGGTTGTTTTAGTAAATTATCATATTTTTAAGTATTGTCTTTGAGTTTCACACATCCCTTTCCAAAGTTTTTCAAAGATTATTATTACACAGCTGCAGTTTTGACAGTTTCCACAAATAACTAAATTATACATCCTATAGTGTGTTCATGGTTACTGTTGTAGAGTTACACTTTATTAGAGAACTGTTTATCCCATTGTGTAGCCTCAGCAGCAGCATCAACATATGCATGCACACACTTACACGCATACACACATGCACACACAATGGACTCCAGTTTACAGTTCTTCTCTGCCTGATCTGTATTTTACTACTCACACGCAAGCATTTAAACCTTATTTGCATTTATATATATGTTTAACCCCAGAATTTAAGCTTTGCACCCAAACCCAGTGCAATCCTAGGCATGTTTACTCAGAAGTAATGTTCATGGTCTTCACTGGAGCTTACTCCAAAGATTGCACCCTCGCTGTCATATTTATGTTTAATTAACTATCCAGACATATAACTAGCAGCCACTCACTTTCTATACATTGGTTCCAAAAACAATTTTATCTGTTCTATCAAACTCATAGACAATGTGGTATAGTGATTTGAGTGTTGGGCTAGGACACTGGAATACCAGGGTTCATATCTCCACTTAGCCATGGAAACCCACAGGTGACTTCGGCCAAAGTCAACCTCAGAGGAAGGTAATGGCAATCCCTCTGTGAACAAATTCTTCCATGATAGGCACACTTAATTTTAAGGTACACAACAATAAACCAGACTTTCACATAAGGAATCCAAATTTTCATCTCCTAGACCCTCATAATATTATACTTGCAATACTATGCCAAACTGAGGGTGGTTTGAATACTAGAGTACAATTTTGGAGACCAGGGTTCAATTCCCAGTTCATCCATGAAACCCATTGAGGCACCCTGGTCAGGTCATACTCTCTCAGCCTCAGATGGCAATAGCAAACTCCCTCTGAATAAACTTGCCAAAAAAATCCCGTGATGGGGCCACCATAAGTTGGAAACAACTTGAATGCACACAACAACATGTGCCTGATATAAACAGGAACCAAGCCAGGCATATATGGATGCATTCACATAACTCCTTATGGTCCCCTTTTTATGACCAAGCAGTTTAACCCTTCTCTGCTTACATCCGTGCACACATAGTCCACAAAACTTTACTTCTGTTACAGGCAAACCCATCAAACCAAGTTATGGATAGGTTCCTTGACCACTAAATCACTGGGGTCCTTTGCATGTGCCAACAATTTATGTGAGCAAGTGACACAGTCATAACTTTGGGGTAGAAGTCTACAGAACTTCCAGTACTAATATACACCTGTGCTCATGCATGCTCTCTCTTTCTCACACACACACACACACACACAATACACATACACAAAGAGAGAGAGATGAATATATATATAACCCTAATATTCTGTAATTACATACAACAGTTGCATTCTTCATTTACATTCCTCCCTGACTACATTTCAAAATGTTTAGCTTCCCAGGAAATGATATGTGGTCTGGCATCCATTCCTTTACAATGCAGTCCACTTTTAGCATCTCAGGGTGTCTGTGAGGCGGTGTCAAGAGAGCAAAAGCTGCTCAGAAAATCCTCACCTGATTGAATTGCCAGGCTTTCTAGAGAAAATATATAGTGCTGGCAGTATGAGATGGGATATGCTGAGCAAACCACACAGAGAGAAGAAATGAGTCACACAGGAGTAAAGGAAGCATGCTGTCAGACAGATATCACATGCCAGAACAGTGGTACTTACCAAAGAAGGTGTTGACAAAGCCATACCAGACACAGCCTGCTGGCCCAATGAGCCACTTGCCCTGAGTGCTTGCAGCGAAGCTGAAAGGGGTGCCCACAATGCATACCATTAGGTCACTCAATGAAATGTTCATCAGCAGCAGGTTGATTGGAGACCGAAGCACTTTATTCCGACAGAAAAGGATCAGAACCAGGAGATTGTTCAGGAAACCCAGGCTCCCAATAACACCAAGGCAGATGGCTGTGACTAGGTGGCCGGTGGGACTCAGATTCTGCTCTTGCCCATATCGGTGATTGCTGTTGCTACTGCTGCTACTGCTGCACCACACACTGTTCACAACACCACTGCAACTGGGGCTGATGCTAGGCACAGTCATTTCAGTAAGCCTCCTTCCTGATCTTCTTCAAGTGCCTGGCTAAGCATTGCAAGATCAGCAGAGGAAAAAAAAACCTCATAGGTAGAACAGATGCACAAATGCACACACATACACAGGCAACACACTTTTTTAAATCCTTCCCTATGTTATTTCTTTTTCTTTCTTTCCCGTAAGGTTTTCAAATTAGGTAGACAGAAACCTCAGTGAGTTTAAATGTACTAAGGATTTCTTTCGGTGATGCTCCACCATGTGGCCAAGAAGAGACAGTTAGCTTCCTTCACTTAGGTCTGATGAATTGTATCAACCTAACCAGTTCAACCTGATCATGAAATGTAGGTCAGAGAATCATACACAGAGGATGCTGCTCCTATTATCAGGAAAACAAAAATATAGAAAGACAAGGTGAGAGGATAGAGTAGGGGTTTATTAACTCCAGTACTCAGTGACGTGTATATAATTAAAATCCCTCCACCTTCCTCATCACATTGCAAAAGTTTTAAGCAACTTTTCAGAATTTTGTAAAATGTTCTGACTGTAAGGGGGAATAGCAAGAATTCTTTACCAATTAGGCAGCAGCTGAAATAAGCTCTTTTGTCAGAATTAGATAACTGTAAAAAATGTACTGAAGTGCTTAATCCAGGCAGTATATTGAAATCCATTTTAAAAGAGTCTACAATGGTACAATCATGTTTGAATGCTATGGAAGTTTTCAACTTTGGAAAATAGTTCATAAAATGCAGTCCTTTTCTCTAGGGCATCTGATACATTGTGAAACCAGATTATGACTTTCAGTTTAAAAGAGAGAGATACAATACCTGGAGCCAATGTTATGTTCTTAGTATGCCTAACACACCATTTTTGCACATGCAGAGAGAGAGAGAGAGACTGGAGTTCTTGATCGAGGCAGAATTTGGTTCATCTAAGTTTTATTTGGAATTTAACAGTATTTTCCAGGGTGTGATAAACTTTCATGAAGTCTATTTTATAGCTTCAAGAATGTGAAGAGCTGCAAAAATGTTCACAAAGATCGTCTTTCTTCTTTTGCACATTTTGTGCCTGTTTTATGCCTTTCTGATCCCAGTCTGCAGGGATTGCTGAGAAGAGGCACCCAACTTTGCCTGTACAGTGAAACTCCCATTGGAATGCACACTAAAAGTGTGCATTGAAATATTGAAGTACTTCATGACTCCAGTGCATAACAGTGAAAGTAATGCAGTACAAGGGAATGCCATCTACATTGAGTTGTGCATTCACTTGTGCATCCAAATGCAAATGTTACTTCTCTGCACTAATCACATTCAATGAGATATGGGCATTTAGTACATTAAATGATTAAATAAATGGGTAGTGCTTACCTTCTGCTGGCAGAGGTACTTTACGCTTGTATGTGCTTCACTTCTTTTCACCTCAGTGCTTGATCACAACTGAGATGCTTCCTCGCTGGAGCACCTCCTCATACCTCTCCAATCAACACCCACTGCTCTCCAACATCCTGTCAACTTATCAATCTAGTCACACACATTTAACCCATCAATAGACTTGTGCCTCAATGATTTTCATCAAAAAACTTCATATGAGGACCAAACAGAAGAACCATGGATTATTAAGGGTCTTTTGACTCTTCTGAATTCTAGTACTCCCTACACTGAGCAACAATTGCCTTTTCCTACATTTTTGCCATCTTGTCCTTAAGGAAGAGAGATGTGGGAGGCCTCTACTGAACACAAATCAAGGCCTTTTTCAACTGCATCTTCAATATGTCCCTGCATTTTTGACAATATTGGGGCTGAAGGGAAAGAATACAACAAAAAGTCAATCTAAATATTTGACTCTCTGGAGTGAGGCATCTTACACCAGGGAGCATGCAACTCTCTTGTTGCAACAGCTCCACTGGCTGCTAATCCATTTCAGGTCCCTTATGCAGTTTGATCCCAGTGTGTTTGAAGGACCAAATCTCCATTTATGAGCCATTAGTGTCCAATGATTGTCTGGAGATTCCCTTCCCTTTGTCCCACCATCTTCTCAGGCTCATTTGGTAGGAACAAAAGAGAAGATCTTCTGGGTGGGAGCCCACAGACTTTGGAACTCCTTCCCTGGGTAGGGGCAAGATGGACCCATTCTTGCTCTCCTTCTATTAGCAAGTCAAAACATTTTTATGCCATTAGATTTTTAGAAACTGGTTGAGGTAAGCTTTTAATGTTGTGTGGTACTGTTTTTAAAGTTTGTACACAATCTTATAAATGTATTTTAAAGTTTTTAATGTTAAATATTTTTAACTTTACACATTGTTTGTTTTAAATAACCTTTATGTTTATACTTTATTGATGCTTTTGTGTGGTTTTAATCTATTGCTTTAAATATGTTGCTAGCCACCTTGAGGCTCATTATTGAGGAAAAGGCAGGTAAAAGGTGAATAATAAAAATAATAAATAATAGCTTTCAAAGCTATGATAAAAACAATAAACAGACTGACCAATCAGAAGTAATAATTGAAACAGAATCAGTGTGTGTGTGTGCGTGCATATCTATCATGAAATCCAGGAGATAACACAAATATAATTAGCAGTACGGATTTAACTATCTATATAGCTTGTAATAGTTAAATCTGTACTACTACACCACAACCATCCCCAACCATTTTCCAGAAAAGCTCAGAAGAAAAAAAAATGAACAAATTCCAAGAAAATCTGTCATCACCAGAAAACACATGTCAAATAGTTTGGGAAATTTGCCAAAATAATCTGGTTTCCCAATGTCCTTAGACATTACTGGAAGCCAGTCATAGAAAGTAGCATTACTCGAGGGAGGGGAGGGGAGGTTGAGACTGTATTTTACATGAAAATAACACACCTTATGTTCTTATTATAATGATCCATCATGATGTAGAACACTAAACATAAGCACTAGAATGTACAGCCATTTCAGGGGCGACTGATGCCTTCCATTTCAGGGATTCAGTGAATCCACCTTCAGTTTTACTCCAGACTGCAAAGACATTCTCCAAGGTGCTAAATCTATTTTAGGGGTAAAAGTTAATGCCCTGCATAGTTCCTTTCAATTTTGGAATAAAACCCATAACAGATTCATCGTACACCTGACAGGGAGGTCACTGGCTATGCCTGGTTTCATGAGACTCACTGGTTCTACTTTGCTTTTCTCCCTTATATTCAGATTGTGTGTTACTGTTATTGCTGTTTTAAATGCATTCTATAGCTAGTAGTTAAACCATACCTAATGGACAGCAGGATCTTTTAGCCACCAGTGCAAGAGTTCTTGTTGTTGTTGTTGTTGTTGTTGTTGTTAATATCCTGCCCTTCTCTCAAGGCTGGGATTCAAGGCAGCTTGCAACATTAGAAAACACCATACAGTTAAAAAAATACAAAAATAGTATACTGTACTAAAATATAATTTAATTACTACAATAATTTTAAAAAATCCATGCAAAAATCAAGTACTTTAAAAAGATTAAAATGCTTAAAATACATTGAAACAATATAACAACACCCCATCACATGCATTTAAAAAATTATTTTAAGTTCCAGAGTCTAGGGGCAGCCATGGAAAAGGCCCAATCTAGTGTCTCCACCTACCGTGTTTGTGATGGTAGTGGGCTGGAGAGAAGGCCCTTCCCTGAGCATCTCTGAGCCCTGGGCAGCTTATATAGTGAAATATGGTATGTCCAATAGCTTGGACCTGAGCCTTATAGGATTTTATAGGTCATCACAAGCACTTTGAATTATGCCCAGAAACAAACTGGCAGCTGGTGGAGCTGTTTCAACAGGGGCATTGTGTGACCTCTGTAACTTGCCCCTGTTAGAAGCTTGGTTCCAGCTCTTTGTACCAGCTGAAGTTTCTGAACACTCTTCAAAGGCAGCTCCATATAGTCCAAACATGATGTAACCAAGGCAATATACCAGGCCAGATCCTGTATCTCAAGGAACGGGCGCAGTTGGCACACAAGTTTTAAATGAACAAAGGCACTCCTGGCCACTGCAGAGACCTGGGCCTCAGGTTCTAACCTAAGTCCAGGAGTACCCCCAAACTGTGAACCTGCATCTTCAGGGGGAGTGTGGCCCCATCTAACACAGGCTGGATCCCTATTCCCTGATTTGCCTTCCAACTGAGCACCTTTGTCTTATCTGGATTAAATTTCAACTTGTTTGTCCTCATCCAGTCCATTACTTGATGGCAGACACTGATTTAGGACCAGGACAGCCTGGTTTGAGGTGGAAAGAAGTAGTAGAGTTGAGTGTCACCAGCATGTGACACTTCTCTCCCAAGAAGTCCCTTTATAGGAAAAAAATGAAAAAGAATTAGGAAATTAGGTATTAGAAGCAATACTCTAAGTCCTTGCCACTGCAAAAGAAAAACCTGTATTTTTAAAAGAACTCTGAGTCCTCGGTTTTGAACCAAAGATTGACAGCATCTCTAAGAAACAACAGTGTGTCTGTCTTTTGGTTTATAGGGCTACTGAGAGTGGGAAATTTGAAGAGCAGATATTGTACAGAGATTTCCTTACGGCTTGTGTACATGTTGCCAACAGATCGATAACAGTAGCATAAAACACTTTCCTGCTCTAGTAAATTTCTTGAACTCTTCAGTATTAGAAGCTTGAACTCATAAAGAATCCTCATGGGCCTGGTAAGCTCCAAATATTTCCTCACCTAACTTGAGCTTTGTTCAAAGCTTCACTACATTCTGCTGTCTTGGTACAAAAGGAAATATAATATAAGAGTTTGTTGGCTGCTTCCATCATTTTGTATAACCTGCCTCCTTCCGCTGCTTTAAGGAGCCCTGGTGGTGCAGTGGTTAAATTCTGCTACTGCAGCCACAACGTTGTAAGTTGGATCCTAGAGGAGGGCTCCAAGGTCCACACAGCCATCCACTCTTTTGTAGGTTGCTATTGCTATTGCCTCCAACATACATCCTCTTGCTGCTTCTCTCTTACTCAAGCAATGGACTCTCAATAATTATGCCATCTTCTGCACTATTGTGGTCTTCCCCAAGACCCCTAGTTGGTAATTAGTCTTCAATGCCAACAAAAATTTCAACATTGTTTAGATGGAGAGCCCTGTGAATCTCAATTATAGTGATGATGATTACCCTTGCTGTTTTCCCCATTATAGGCAAGACAGTCTGCAAAAGATTAAAAATGATACAGATTAAAATACATTAAAAAGCATATCATGTGTGTGTGTGCATTGTTTTGAAATACAATTACACCAACTATAGAATTAAAACCATTTGCCATCCATTAAAACATAATATAAACATCAACAAGTCAGCACACCATTTCTTACTACTTGTTATTCATTTTTATTCTTTATTTAATGTATTCAGTGCCCTGCCCTTTAGCTAAAAAGTTCCCAAAGAGGCTTACAAGATCTTTGGAGGTTCTATACTCTCCTGTTTCCTAATACACAGAAATATATGTTAAAGTGAGGAACCTTTTAAAAAAAATCTGAGGGGGTCACAAGTTTCAGTTTGCAAAGGGAGTCACAGAAGCAATATTCTGGAAGTGGGTGGGGGCTACAGGTCAGGGCAAGGATAAAGTAAAGTGGATTTCCCCAGTAAACTCCAGCCCTGATAATGTGTAAGGACAATGTCCCATTATTTTGGAAAGAAATGAATAGCAGATATGCCTTCCAACAGGAAAAAGTAAAGAACAGTGTGTGAGCACCGTCGTGAACAGAAGGATGCATGGTGCCAGAGAAGTTTGGAAAGTGGATCTTATGGATCTAGACCTTCATGGTTGTCTAAAGCTGTTTAATCACAGAGTACAGCTTTTGATCAGATGTGAATTTTCAGCATACAATTCAAGGCAAAAGGTTAAATTGCTAATAATATTTGCATAAGCAGCATAGGATATTCATGAATGCTTCACAGCATAGTGAGTGAAAATGTTTTCAGTCTCATCATCAAGCTGCTGAGGAGAGACTTTTCACTGCTGAGTGAAATCAATATAGGAACTGCCCTGTGTTGTTGCTTTTTAAATCTGCAGAAGCAATAAAGCAGAAATAAAGCCTTAAATATGTGGGTGACAATTTTGTTCCAGTGCTAAGGAACCTCAGGTAGCAAAGGAACTGAAAATAATGCCCCAGTAAGGAATAAAAGTGCTATATGCAGGAAATCATTATGTTTAACATGCACTCTCAAATCTCAGAGTACGCTTGAAGCAAATAAAATTTGCATTCAAATTGTTTAAAGACTGAATAGTTTCATTTTGGCTATGGATGGAACCCATGTCAGTCCTCAGACATCTTTCAGATTTAAAAATAGCTATGTCTGATTCCCTTTTCCAAACACTGACCATTTTTCCTGTAAAGCTTTTATCACACTCATCAGAAACCACCAAACATACACATAAAAAGCTAGCTAGCCCTCAAATAAAAGACTTAAACACAATGCAGTCTACAAAGGAGCTGTTCAGGGTGCTGGAACAATTTCTGTTTCCAGTGTCTATCCCACAACTGGCTAATATACTTCTGTTGCTCCCTCGTGGGTTGAAATTCGACTTTTCGGGACTCCTCACAATATATTTTGAATCCTGGGGGAACAATTTCCAGCATATAAAATAACCTGCATCTTATCTGTTCTGAAGGTCACCTTCATAAGGTAAGAGCATAGCTTTTATGTCTAAAAAATATATTAGCAGACATCAGTTCTTTTCCTGATAGCTACACAATCTATTTGAAAGGAAACATGAGCCCTGTTCAGGCATTTTGAAAGTCTGTGCATGCAGATCTGAAGGGAGATTTGTAATGTGTTTGGCTAAACCAAATTACAGTCTTCTTCAGAGGCAACTCTGTGGGGCTTAGAAAAGTTATTTTGGATTTTTTTTTCACTACAACTCCCAGAGTCTTATGTTATGCACACAGCCTTGCTAGGGATACAGTTTCAAAATACAAAAACAAATTTACTGAGCTTTATGTATCTCAGTGCCTTTCACAAGCAACCATCAGGTACTGTGGAATCCATTCCCAAGTATATATTATATCAGGAATGGGAATTATGTTATCTTCCAGATGTTATTAGACTGTAGTTCCAAAAAGTGCCAGCCAGCATAGCCAATGAAGATGGATACTGAGAACTGCAATTCAAGAATACCTAGAGGGCCATACAACACACACACACACAGTATACATATAATAGAAAACTATTCTCACTAATTCTGTGTTACTAAATATTACAAAATTATGGTGATTAGGAAGTGGAATCATATCCCACCAATTTAGAAACAGCTTCCTGGCCATTTCTGGGATCAGTTCCAATTCTTGGCATCAGCCATTAAAGCTCTTAAGACCTAGGGTATATGTTGGATGGCTTTCTCCTATATCATTTTCCTGTATCAACCTACCTAAATGCTAAGACCCATCTGAGTTCAGAAAAGAAACATTTTGACTGGAACTCACACAATACCCAGCAATTGTTTCTACTAGCAGTAGACCATATAAAATTATTTTAAAACCTTCAGATGCTGGGTAAGGGGGTCAGCTTGCACTCACACAGGGAGAGCCTTTTTGGTCCAGCACAACTCCATTTTGAATTGCAGCTGCCAGAATACTCCTACCTATAGACTGCTTGCCCCAAGGAAACTCTCCTGGGAGTGATTTGGCTTTGATTTCAGTGCCTGATAAAGAGCATTGTTTGTTCCCAAACATTTAAGAATTGCTAAGCTTTAAAGCTGCAGTTCTTTTACACTCCTCTGAGCCGTTACTGATTAGGATTTTAATTGCACTCTACCATTTAATTAAACAAAAGGGTCCTAAAACAGATCAAACCTGAACTCTCCCTGGAAACCAAGATGATGAAACTGAGGCTGTTGTATTTTGGCCACAACATGAGAAGGCACAACACATTAGAAAAGATAATAATGTTAGGAGAGATGGGGGTAGTAGAAATAGATGAAGACAACATGGCAGATGGCTAGACTCAATCAAGCAGATCACAGGTATGAATTTTAATTTTTTTATTTTTTATAATTTAAAATACACATATCAAACATGCATACTACTTACTTACATACTCACATATACACATATCACACACACACACACACACACATGCACATATACCTACGTATACATACAAATACACACACCTACATAAACATAACTGACTGCCACTCTACCTACATACAAATATAATTACACATATACCCATTTACATACCGCATATAAACAGAAATTCCTAATTCCTAAGTATATAAACCCCATACCTCCTACCTCCCTTTCTTCTATAAACACAAACAACTTACATACAACATATAACCTATATTTTCCATATCCACTTAATAACAATTATGGTATGAATTTAAAAGATTTGAGCAGAGCAGTGGAAGACAGGGGGTCTTGGAGATGTCTCATCCAAGGGTTGCCATGAGCTGGGTTGACTTGAAGGTAGCTGACAACAGCAACACCCATTTAATTGTAATTCACATTTCTGTAGTATTAGTAAGTTAATTGTTTGCTTTTGTCAGCTGCCTTACTATAGGCAGGATGGCTGGCCACTGGATGGAGGGATTATATTTAAGATACAAACAAATATAAAAACATGGACAATTCCTGATTCATTGCTTCAAATTATTTTCAAAAAATGTGTGGCATTTGATGGATGAACCTCCATTCATTCATCCCTTTTATTTATTTTGGCCCTGTCCTGTTTAGGACTCTTTTCATCTGGTTTGATACAATTGTGCTTCATCAAGAGAGAAAAATCAAATTACATTGCAATATGAAGTTACAACACTGTCAAAATTAGCTGCTATTATCATTGCAAAACCTTAAGTGTGATATCAAGCTATCGTGTTTTCTAGGTGTCAATTTTTATTTGCATTCAATACATACTGATACTATGAATTCTATGCTTCACAAGTTTGGAGAAGATTCACAAAAATAGGTGTATGGCTGGCATGAACAAGATAATTTTCAGTACATATAATCTCCAATGGGAAAGTACCAAGTGGTGTCAGGAGCTAGTGTGATTTGAGTGTTTGGACTAGGATTTAGGGGATCCAGAATGAAATCTCCACTGAGCCTTGAAACTCACAGGGTTGATCTCAAATCAACCACTCTCTCAGGCTAACCTCACAGATTTTTTTGTGAGAATAAAGTGGTAAAGAAGAGAGTCACCCTGAGACTCCCTGTGCTCATTGGAGGAAAGCCAGAATATAAGAGCAATGGAGAGAAGGATTTTTTATTTATTTAGCACAGAGAAAGGGCATACTGAGAATGATGCCAAATACAGTAACTGCACTCCCAACATCACATCACTATGTAGCTTCACCCCAAGTCATCCATGCTTGCAGGAAATAGGCCTTAACATGCATTGCTGTATGTACAGACTTTCCCACTATAGGCATTAATTTTTTATGCTTAAATATTGGGGATCAGCTTTTTAGTGATGCAACATGGTGGAGCTACTTCTAATGATGCACAGATAGGGCATCTATGCTCCTGTAATAAAGACTTCCACTTGCAATTTTGAATAGCCACCATCAACCAGAATATAAAGTTCTAGTGATCTGATTCCAAAATAGAGGAGGAAGAAGATTCAGCTGATATTGCACTGTGAACCATACTTGTCTTCACATACTAACATACAAAAGAAAAGAAGGCATGTAAATATCTCCTGGAAGTTCAGTGTAAATACAGGAGGCAAAGCCTCTTGGCTCAAAATGAACATTATAATCCCAAGCACACTTACCTGGGACTAACTACCACTGAACTCACTGGGGTTTGTGTTTGAATCAGATTGCACTATAAACCATAGCTCAGCAGATGTGGGAGTATATTGTACAAAGGGTGTGCTTATCAAAATAACCAGACAAACTATTTGAGAGGAAAGTTGGCCATTCAGCAGAAAAAAAGGAGCTAATTTTTTGTGAGGGGTGGGATTCAACTATGATTAATTTTCAAAAGCCAAGTATTCTTAATTAAACATACGTATGTGGGCTTCTGTTATTTCCTTGCTCCGTTTTCAAAATATGCTAAATACCAGTGAGTAAATCAAAGAAGTCCATGCAGATGTACCATTCAGTGGATTAAAGCAATCTGTTTGTATTGATAACAGTACAGTAAATCACAATGGCAGCTCTTAAAGGAACCTTGTCTGCAGATGAGATTCCATACTCCCCATATTTTCCTCTTTGTACTAAACTGATGTTATCCGGGAAGGTGGGGGGAGGCAACAAATCCATGTGGTCGATGGTGGTGTTCACACAGGAAATGGCATTTAATGATTTGCTTTTTTTGCATACTTCATCCTCACATGGTTGAAAAGTTTTCGGAGAGGCTATTAACTCCCACAATCTCCCAGCTAGGAGGACGGTTGGTAGAGGGATTCCTGGAATTACAGTCCAAATATTTTTACCAGCTCTGTATCAGCTGTAGTACCTGATAGATTCAATGAGGTTCTTTGAAGAGGGAAGGACCCTTGGACACTTTGCACAGTTTGTCTACTGTGAACTTTTAGGCAGAGAATCCAAAGTATGAGGTCAGATATTTCATTACTAGGCATTATTGACTAATGTATTTCTTAAAGGAAAGAATTAGTATTTTATATCACCCCAAATGTGAGGAAGTTTTCAAAATTGCACAGTTTTCAAAGACTATTTGCAGTTCAGGACTTAGTCTGTGCAAAATTTGGATGTGGCCTTTTTATACAAAACCATCAAAATATTATTTTATGCACAGAAAATGCTATTCTGTGCACAACAAATGTACAACTTTTGTGTGGAATAAGTTCCAAACTGTAAAGGTTTGCACAAGTCCAGGTTTCTCCTTACCAGGATTGTCTGACATTTGACAGACACATTTTTCAAACTTCTTTCAAAATATTTTTGAAGTTTCTTTCCATACCTATTATTTATCTGGTAATGCTCAAAAGATAAGCTTCAAATATCATTTGAGGATGTTTTAAAAAAGCAATAGAGCATGCTAGCTTTGTCTCTTCCATCAACATTTTGATCATGTGAAAAATGATTATTCTGAAAAGAAGGGCCTCTATTACATGTTGAGCATCTCTGTGTACTAGCCAAACCCCCGGAAAATTCAAGTTCTGGCTCATGTAAGAGAATTTTCAAGGATACACAGGGCTATTTTCTTCACACAAGGTGATAATGCAAGGGAGGTAGGGCTAGCAGATCCTCTTCCTCTTGTGCTGTTTTTTTGCACACCAGAATAAGGTTTATGTATGAACCAGGAGTGAAGTGGCTTACTTGAAGAAGGAGCTGTAAGCATAATGAGCCAGTTGTCCAGGGCCTCTGGATAGTACAGGAGCAGCTGGAGAGAAGGATATTTACTTTCTAGTACTGCTCCTCCCTTCATATTTGTTCTAGATCAAGACCTGTATTCAATCAAACAACTTTCTGGAAAAGTGCATTTTGACCATTACGGATAACATACAACCTAACAATTCACACTTTAGAGATGGACTATACCCAGTGTGATTGACTGTAGTATATATATAAGCCCACTAAAAAAATCTGAGGACAGGAGGAAAGGAGAGAGGGGATGAGCAAGCTAATTATAGTGTAATATATATGTATTTGGTAATGGGGAAATCTGTAATGGGGGCAGAAGGAGTAAAAGGGAAAATAAAGAAAAAGAAGACAGTTCATCCATTCCTTCTTTCCTTTTTAGAGATATAAAATCATAGAGTTGGAAGGTGCCTCATGGGTCATTTAGTCCAACCCTCCCTCAGTACAATCTTTCCAGCTAAAACATCCCCAACAGAGAGAGCTGTCCAGCCTCCTTGTGAAGATGTAAAGAAAACCTCACCACCTCTCTAAACAATTGGTTCCATTGCCAAACCTCACTGTCAAAAGGTTCCTTCACATGTTCAATTGAAATGTAATTTGCTGTAACTTAAAACCATTAGACCTGATCCTACCCTTTTGGGCAGCAGTGAAGAGGCCTGCCTTTGCCTCTGGGAAGTTGTTCAACACTGTCTTAAAACTTTGTCCTCAAAAAATTAGATGAAAGTAATCTTTCTCCTTCTTCCCCCCTCCTTTGCCCCAAATACCATACTCTGTTTCTTGAACAGCTGGCCTCAGCATCACATGTTCTGTTAGCCTGAAAGAGCTAAGATGAATATTTGCAGCTGCTAATCTCATTTTAACTAGATTTCAGCAGAGTTTCCAGCTCATCTTGAAGAATCGAACAGGCATATAAAAACACTACTGGATGAATGGGTAACTGTGGCAGATCCAGGAGCCACTTTTAAGCCCTAAGATACCCCCCACAACTATGTGGATTGCTAAAAATGAAACTAAAAATTTACAGTGGGGGAATGTCTATTGTGGTCCCCCAAAATGGGTATTTTTAATGTTAAAAAGTACCAGGAGACCTTATAACCTATTTAAAAGATAAATTGTTGCCCCTGGAGCCATCTGAGAGCAACAATACACCAGCTTTATTTGTCACCCTGGGGGTTTCCATGGTCAAGTCAGAATTCAAACCCTGGTCTCCAGAGTCATAATCCAATTCTCAGACCACCACACAACACTGGCTCTGACATCCATTACTAGTGCCATTAAAGTTAATGGGATAGAATCAGAAGAATATTGCATTACTTAACCATGTACAGAACTTGGGAGAAATGGTGAAGAACCAGGTATTGTTGAAGTGTAACTGCAAACAGCCTTAACCAGCATAGTCATGGGTGATGAATCATAAGATCAGAAATTTAGCAACATCTGAAAGATTGTATAATTCCTGGCCTATCTACCCATTTGTAATCTGTGTCAAAGAAAATTAGATAAAAGAAAGTATATGGGGGGAGCGGAAATCCACTAGCTCCAGAAACCCTAACCACATTGCAGAGAAGTATTTCCAGACAGTAAATTATCAAATGCTATGCTCTTTGGCTACTGGTCTTCCATTACTAGAGCACTACTGCTGCAGAGCATGCTCAAGTATGATTTTTTTTCTGTACAACAAATGTTTCTGCAATGAAAGGAAGCCATGCTAGAAAACTGGGCTGGTACATAATTTCAGCAGGAAAGCTTTCACAAGTATCTGAAGTGCTACCGCCATAAAGAAACTGAAGTGCTAAAAGTATCTGAAGTGCTAACACCATAGAGAAACAAAGTTAAGTATATTTACAGAAAAGGAGAGGGAAAGAGGGAGAGAGACAGGACGCTGTGAGATCAGCCAGTAGTGTTGATTGTTGGGATAGGTGAGAGGCAATACTGGATTTATCAATCTGGCAAGGCAGAAGCTGAACAACAACAAGATCCAGTCCCACCCCACCCCACATGCAGTGTCTGGCAGAGAAAAGAAATAATCTAAGTCTTCTTTGTAAAACATAAAAGTAGTTGTCTTACAAAGTGCTTGTTCATAGTGCAGAAGAGTAAGGAAAGAAAGAAAATATTTGCAGTTTAGAGCAATGCAGAAACAAACAGTGCATGGTAAAACAAACCAGGAAGTCAGCAAACATACAATCTGACAATTAGACAGAATAGGTATACAAAGCTTGCTAACTCTAACTCAAAAAACAGCTACATTTCCCACACTTCTGTGTATCTCAACCTTCAGGGTTTGTTTAAAAAAAAAACTTCCAAGATTTTAAAGTCTAAGAATCTTTGCTCTTTGGACCAACATCACAATCAAGAATGGGCAACTTGTAGCTCACCTGACATGCAGCCTCTTTCACTCCTAGCCAGCTGAGGCATGGAGTTTTCTGAAGGATAATGGGAGTTTTCAGATGTTCCCCACCATTGATCAAGATTGGGAATGGTTACCGATATCAGATATGAGTAATTTTTTCAATTTAGGCTCCATTGCTGTGAAACTGCTTCCAAATGAAAACCCATTTGACCCTTCTTTACTAGTTTTTGAAACAGTATTAAAAGCATATTTTCATCTCCTCTGCTTTTAATTAAGGATACTGTGTTGGATTATTTTACTGTTGTTGTTTCTTGGTCTACATTTAGTTAATGGTTTCAAATCAATTAGGCCTATTAAATTCATAGGACCCACACAGGGTTGATTTATTCAGAAATGGATTGATGCACCTGGATTGTTATTGTTGTTGTTAGGCTGCTGTTTTAATTTGCAATCTAAGGGAATGAAGTGGATCCATATTACATTAGTCCTAAATGGCCAAAATAGCAAAGGGTCACCAAGCTAAATCCAAATGCTTCTGAGCTAGAGACACAACACTACCCTTAGCTTGGCCAGAATTTGTGTTATCATTGTGACCCTGTCCTTTGGCTGTAGAAACACTGGCTCTGATTTCCCTTTGCCCTGACCCTTCTGCAGCCCCTTTCCAGCTCTTTCATCAATAGATCTCAACAGCAGAGTAGGTCTTCCGACAGATTGCTCTTTTAACAGACTCCTAGGATCAGCTTGTGCTAATACACACACACACAAACCCAGTGCATCTTTTAGTAAGGATTACACTGTCAGTCATGCTTTGAACTCAGTGGTACCTATCATATCCCACTGATTTCAATTAAATTGAAACATCACTAATGTTAGGTGCATCTACACTGTAGAAATAATGCAGCTGGACACCACTTTAACTGCCATGGCTCCATCCTACAGAATCCTGGGATTTTTAGTTCTGTGAGGCACCAGCACTTCTTGGCAGAGAAAGCTTATATAACTACAAATCCCGGGATTAGATAGGATGGAGCTATAGTACATAAAGTGGTGTCAAATTGCACTATTTCTACAGTATCCTAAATAACCCTTAGTCAGGTTCCAGCCCATTGATTTAACTGGTATTTAATGTTTCAGCTTTGTATATGAGTCATCTCAACAGGGCTTTAGCCCTGAATGGAAGTAATAAAATTTAAAGTGCATGATATTTGATGTTTAAGTTAAAATATTGCAGGTAATATTAATTTGGAATGTAATCCCATAACCATTTTCCTGGAAGTAAGCCCCACTGAACTCAGTAGGAATTCTGAACAGATATCCATGGGATTGCAATGTTTACCCCATAAAACTCATTGATCTCAGTAACACCGAAGAAATTTTGATCTGGCTGTATTTTCTAGTATGCTTCAGAACTCCAAAATAAATCTTGCAAACACTTTTTTACACACACACACACAAACTAAACCCAAGTTCAAGAATCTCTTGGGCCATGTTTCCACTCAAAGATATGTCACTCCTGGCAGTAGCATTATCCTCCATGACTATGAGAATAGAAATAAGAGAAAGAGTATTGCTCCTAGCCTATACAGTTGTTGTTCTGTATCTTCAAGTCATTTCTGACTTGTGGCAACCAAATCATGGAGTTTTCTTGGCTTGGTTTTCCTGAGGCTGAGAGAATGTGTTTTGCCCAAGGCTACCCACTGAGTTTTCATGGTAGAGCAGGAATTTGAACCTTGAACTCCAATTGTTGTCCAATGCTCAAACCACTACACCATGCTGGCTATCTAGCATGTAGAATACTGTAGAATATACTCATCTAAAACCTCAGATCAGCTCTCATTGTTTTCAGGAAGGTTGTAAAGAGGGGTCTATTCAAACCAGCTTTTGAAACTTCTGATTATTGTGGTGATTTTAACTGCTCGGTAAATGTGATGACTTGAATGGTTCTATAGTCTCATCCAGTTGTAATTTGCTTTTAAACTGTTTCAATTTGTTTTAAATATTGTGGTGACACTGCTAACTTCCTTGCACACTACTTTTTTTTAAGTGGAAAAGCAAGATAGAAATGTAATAAATGAACGTGAATGAAATGATTCAACAGTTATTACTCCTGCTAGTCATCTACATCAACTTGTAGCTACAGAGGGAGTTTCATGTTGTTGTTTTTCAAAAAGCCAGAGAAAAGTTCAATATGACTGTGTGCAGTATGCATGCAGTGGACCACAGATGCCACTGTTACATCTTCCTTCCCATTAGAAAACATTTGTGCTACTACTAATGGCCTGAACAGCAAGTGAATGAATGGATTAATGGTCTCTGGTTTGGGGGTCATGCCATTCCCTTTGCAAGTGCAGTTCAGCTGTTTTTGGCTTGTTTCCTAGACTGAACCCCATTGTTTTGCATCTGGGTTTATCATCCATGTCTTGCTTTTTGTGGGGGACTCGAAATATTATCAATAGAAGAAATTGTCATGAATATGTCAAAATGAATTATTCGCAGCATATCATATCACAGCCAGAAAGAGACATGAAAGGGTTACCTTGCACAGAGAATAGTTCAACACTGTTAGGCATCACTGAATTATTAGTCACCCAGGCATGATTTTCCAGGAGCAAAGAGATCTCGTTGAATAACAGATATTACTCTGTGATAGTGGCCTACAGCTTCAAACTGGATAGATGCAAATGCAGTAAATAAAGTGCTTTATACCTTCAAATGGAGGACCTCAACTGCCTCTGTTTTATTTGCTTTGTTCTCACTCATCCTATGGCCATGGAGATGTAAGAAATTTGTAAGAAAGTTACATTTCCTGTAACATCCAAAGTAGAATGTAGACTGTGGAACTACAGTACTGTGACTTTATTTCCTCTGTATGCTATTTTGCCATCTCTGTCTGATGATGAAGGCTGTGAATCCTCCAAAGCTAAAATGATGTATTTTTGCCTTTTGGTTGTCCCAGGATGGATTCCAGATCAAGGGACAACAGGAGAATGGCAGCTCATTAGCTTCATGTACTAGCTGTGAAAACAGCTGGAGCTCTGCCCCCTCTTTCTCTTCCTAGTTTTGAGAACTTGGACAGAAGAAACTTACAGTGGCTGCTTCTGCATCTGCTTCTGCTTCTGTAAGCAAGCTTTCCCTTTGTCTAGCTGTCTGGACAATAAGTCTGTATTGCTTGGCTTACTGCTTACAGCTCCCTATAGGAGCTGACAGCTTTGTCTAGCTCTTTGAACAATAGCCCCCAATCAGATAAGTCTCTACTTAACTGTCATGTCTCTCCCTAAGGTTTGGAGTTGGGGACATGCACCAGGGAGATGATCTCCAAAGAATATGTTTTCTGTGGTTTAGGACCCTCCATGGTAGACAGAATACAGAATTTCATCTGCTATTTAACACCTGCTGCATCGATTATCTGTCAACAAAAACATGTTTCTAACAAGTGGTGCTGTCTCATTTTGATGTTCTCTCTATTTGCATACTACTAGGGGCCTTTTATTGTCACCTATATCTGATCTTTATGTTACCTAAACATCATGTAAGCTTTGGCATAATGATTTCATAACTCACCCATCCTCATTACTCCTTTATGACTGGGCAGTGGAGGGAGGGGGGAGGGTGAGACCATGAGTTTTAAATTCCCTGTTTTCCCATTGTTGTCTAAGTGAAGATCACCCCAAGCTACATTAAAACTAATCTGAGGCTGTGCTCTGCCACATTTATTAAAGTCTTCCTATCAGAAAATCCCTTTAGGCAACTTGCTCAGATTAACACAACACATTAACCATGTACACATGGTTATAAACTGTAATGAAGAAATGAATATGCAACATCACATCAAATCTGTTGCAGCCTTTCTATGTTTTGGCCAAGAGTAACTAGACTGAAAAATATCTCTCCTCTAAAAGTAAGCGATGTTCATGACCAGGATACATGTAATCTAATAGTCTCCACTTCCTTCCTAATATATTGGATTATTACCCCCATCATCTCCAGTCAACATAGATGGAGAAGAGGAGAAAAGTAGGAGAGAATGGAGGGGGGGAGGGTGTCAGAAAGAGAAAGTTGGAGAAAAGGGGTGGCTCCTCCAACTTTTGACCTGTTTCTCTATAGACTGTATACACAAAGAGCAATGTACACTTTTGGTCAGCTTGTACCATGAATGAGTTCCTGCAGAAATCTCCCCCTGTATACACTGATTTGGACATGTTTTCAAAGGGTAGCCAGGTCAGTTTTTTGCAGCATAAAAATGAGCATAGGAAGAGGATGAAAAAAGGAATAATTATCATAATAATAATAATTTTTATTTCTAGCCTGCCCCTCTGAGCAAGCAAACAGGGCAGGTTACAACAGAGGCAATTAACAATAACAATAACTAACAAAATACATAACAATTATAGCAGCAAAAATACATAGTAATGTTAGTAACAGTAAAATTAGCAAAGCAAAACACATAACAATTAACAAAGCAAAAATACATAGCAGTTATAGCAACAGCAACAAAATACATAGTAATTATAACAAAAATAACAAAAAATATAAAATTAACAAAAAAAATACATAACAGTTAACATACCAAAACAAGTAAAAAGAAAATAATACCCATTCTCAACCCCTCCATCCCAATCGTGGAAACAACGTGAACTATACACAATCTAAAAAAAAAGGGGGGGGGACAAGACTCCTCCTTAAGTCCAGGTGCCCAGGCATGGGAGGAGCCTGGGTAGAAGGAGGGCAAACAAACACTCTCTCAGCCGGACTTCACTGGCAGACGTTGAAAAGGAGGGAAAGAGGGCCATTCCTCCTCCTTAAGTCCAGGAGTCAAGGCATGGGAGGAGCCCACGTAGAAGGAGGGCAAACAAACACTCTCTCAGCCGGATTTCACTGGCAGATGTTGAAAAGGAGGGAAAGAGGGCCATTCCTCCTCCTTAAGTCCAGGAGCCCAGGCATGGGAGAAGCCCGGGTAGAAGGAGGGCAAACAAACACTCTCTCAGCCAGACTTCACTGGCAGATGTTGGAAAGGAGGGAAAGAGGGCCATTCCTCCTCCTTAAGTCCAGGAGTCAAGGCATGGGAGGAGCCCAGGTAGAAGGAGGATTCCTCCAATGCCTGTCTTCATGTACTGTATATGAAGACATGGTTTTATATCCATGAAAGCTCAAGCGAAGATAAAAATCAGTTAGCCTTGTTAGTCTTAAAGGTGCTGCCACATTCCTTTTTCTCCCTCCCTCCCTCCTTCCTTTTTATGATTTGTACATGTAACCCAGCATGGAGATAGGTCTCTCTCCATCATACCTAAGAGCTATCCATGAACTGGGTAAACAAAAGGTAGCTTGATGCCCTAGATATGAGCCTAAAATTTTCCTTGTGATGGACAGTGTCTCCAAGAATATTCAATTTAGATTCCTTAAACATTTATGTTTTCAAGAATAGTTTTGTACTTTTTGATAAGGTGTGTTAGATTGATAGGCCTGTTAATGAAACTACTTACAGTTAGGACAGGTAATTAATAAACTAGTATGCAGAGAAGATGGAAGGAGGCAACCAAGCTGTTTAAGAAGGCTGACCTTAATAATCCATCAATTTAATTGTCCAAAGCTTCCTATGAACATTTCAGGGCCAGATCATTACAAGGCACAGTAATAAACAAAGTACAGTATTCAACTGAAGCTTCTCTACGAGTGCCACGACAGAGTGATCATTCAAATATTTTATTGTTGAAATATACTGTTCATCATTTCAGTGCTGAATATTCTACAACTTTTCGGAATAACACATTCTCAGGTGTATGTTTCATGAGCAACAGTTATTTTTAGGCAGTTATGACATTGTTGGGCAGTAGCTGAGAAACTTCATTCACTTCTAGCCTGTTTGAAGATGTGTGCTGGAGGTAGAGCATAGATTTGGACAAAGATCAAGTAATTGTGTCCAGAACATGCATACTGACTTTCAATGTACTGCAGTCTTCAAAGACGGTATTGGATTTTATTTTTCTTTCATGGTGGCAATATGCTTCACTTAGAATTTAAAATGTTGTCCACTCTGCCTGCAACAATTTCCATGCCAATATTTCAGTTTTACATTTTAAGGTAGTTATTCTTCATTGTCTTTTGCACCTTTTCCTGCTTCTCTGAAAAAAAGTCTGAGACTTTGAGCTTGAAATACAGAATGTTACACTTGCATCTTCATCTCAGCTATGATTCTAATGTGTTAAGTCTTCAAAGGTGATACCAAAGTTTATGGTATTTGTCACTATGGAACATGAGTATGGTGTTAAGCTTATTGATGTCATTAATTGCCAACAACTTGGCTTTGACTTATTTATTTATTTATTTCATTTATATCCCGCATTTCTCCCCAGAGGGACCCAAGGTGGGCTTACAGATAAAACCTATAAAATTATTATAAAATTCAACAATTAAAACATCTATATATAAAATCACATAGCAACACTATACTTGAATGAGAGATCACCAAGTTACCCTGTCATCAACAACACTGCTCAAGTCTTGCAAACTCAGGGCCGAAGCTTTTTTAATTGAGTCTCTCCACCTGTAATGCAGTCTTCCTTTTTTTCCATTGCCTTCCACCTTATCAAGCATTATTGTCTTTTCTAATGAGTCTTGACTTCTCTTGATATGGCAAAAGTACAATTGTCTCAGTTTAGTAATCTTCCCTCCTAGGAAGAGTTCAGGCTTGATTTGTTTTTTTTACCCATTTGTCTTTTTGTTTTGTTTTGTTTGCATGCCCATGGTATCCAGCATCACATTTCAAATGAGTTGATTCTGTTCTTATCAGTTTTCTTCATTGTTCAGCTTTAACAACTACACAAAAATTGATTCTGCCTAAACACTGGGAAGAATTTACTGTTGGTAAGAGCTGTTCAGCAGTGGAATATGCTGCCTCAGAGTGTGGTGGAGTATCTTTCTTTGGAGGTTTTTAAACCGAGGCTGAGTGGCCATCTGTCAGGAGTGGTTTGATTGTGTATTCCTGCACAACATGAGGTTGGATTGGATGGTTCTTAAGGTTTTTTCCAACTCTATGATTCCATGAAATAATAATAATAATAATAATAATAATAATACCCCACTCTTCAACCCTAAAGGCTATCAGAGCGGCTTACAATTATTATTTTTAACTAGACAGTTTCTTGCCCTCAGGCTTACAATCTAAAAAGACACAATACAAAAGGAGAAGGGAATGGTGGTGGGGAAGGGGATCAGGTCCAGCAGTTCTTCTTCACTCTGACATCTGGACCAAGGCAGATGGCATGGAGGGAGGGCTCTGCTTCATGATCTAGGACAGGCCCAATGGATTTTGGCCTGTCCTTTCACTCCCTCCTTGGCCGGATGGTGTTGTCAGGAAGGAGGGCTCTTTAACTTGAGGCCAGGTCCAATGGTGTTGCTAGGCCTCTCCCTTCACTTCCTCCTTGGCCGGATGGTGTTGTCAGGAAGGAAATATGATGGCGTGAACAATCCTGGCTTTGATATTTAATGATATGTAGATAAAGATATAAACCTAAATGTAACATGACAACCAGCACGGTGTAGTGGTTTGAGTGTTGGACTGGAACTCAATGGTAGTGTAGATGCTTTTCATGCAAAAGCCTCCAAGTTCAGTTTTTGCCATGTGAGCATGTGCCTGTCCTGAAAGCCTGGAGGTTCACTGTTAGTAAATGAGTGGTTCTGGGCATTTTAATTTCTGCTGACTACTATTTCAGTATCAAATGTGTTTGTGGACCATCATGCAAGCAAGGTGTTAAAACTTTTTAATCTAGAGTATTTTTTATCAAGGGGTATCACAAATATATTATTTATCTATTTATTTTATTTTATTCATTTATAGCATGCCCTTCTCTCAGTATTGGGAGTTTACAAAATATACAACATACAGAAATAAACACAGTACTGTTGTTGTTAACTGCCCCTTGAGTCAACCCTGATTCATAGCAACCCTATGGATCAGACATCCTGAAGCCCCCTATTCTCCACTGCTCTGCTTAGGCCCATTACCTCTTTGATTGAGTCTATCCATGAGGGCTTCCTCTCTTTTTACTGCCGCCTATCTTTCCTAGCATTATTGTCTTTTCCAGTGAGTCCTGCCCTCAATTTGATCATCTTGGCTTCCAGTGAGAGTTCGCACTTGATCTGTTCAAGACCCCCCCCCCAACTTTTTTTTTTTTGTCTTTTTAGCTGTCCATGGTATCCTCAACACTCTTCTCCAGCATATTTCAAATGAATTGATCCTCGTATCTGCTTTCTTCACTGTTCAGCAATCACATCCATATATGGTGATGAGGAATATAGTGTTTTGGAGGAGTCTAACTTTAACACTCAATTGTATATCTTTCCACTTTAGGATCAGTACTATACAGAGAACAAAATGAGAAGCTCCAACAGCGTGACTTTTTCCTTGCTCTCTTACTGTGATTGGTTCATCCATTTCACTCGCACTTCAGAATAGTGACTCATTGATCAATTAATGCAGTCCCTCACTGGTCACCTGGAGTACTATCAGTGCTCTGCAGACCACAGGTAGGGGGCTATTGAAGGAGACAGTACTGAACTTAGAGGTATGAATGCTTAACTACTTCATCCTCAGAGGTATGAATGCTTAACTACTTCATCATGTTTTCTTCCAAATGTGGAAGAAGATAAATATTTCTCTGCAGTATTCTCCCCATTTTCAAGAATCCCAAAATGTTGCACAGGAATTATTCTACCTAGGCTGGAATCCTGATGATAACTTACATCCACAGGAATTAGATTTGGACAGGTATGTAATGTCCATATCCAGTAAAAGACTGCTGTTAAACTATACTGAGCCCTTGGTATCCTCTAGCGTTTGGTTCCAGGACCACTACCACCACCACCCCTCCATGGATGCTCAAGTCCCATTAAATAATAATATAGTAAAATGGTGTCCCTTACATAAAATGGCAAAATCAAGATTTGCTTTTTGGAATTTATATATTTTAAAAATATTTTCAAGTCATGGATGCCTAATTACATGGATAAAAAAAATCCAAGGATACAGAGGGCTGACTGTATTACAGCAGGGAACCAGCAAAGTGAACAATGCCCATTGGGACATATGCACAATGGGCACTGGTCACAATGTGCACCAGTCCCTGTTGAGTGATGGTCCCTTTGTCCATTAGGAGACCGGCTAGGGAGTGCTGATGCACATTAGGACACTCTTGCTGGTGTCCCATTATGTATCTTCACAGTGTCTTAGCACCTTTGCTACATATCTAAGGAGAAGTATGAACAGATGGCTAAAAGCCCCCCCCTGTATGTCCCAGATCATTGCTGCGGCAACCACACACTGAAGCAATCATCCACTCTTGTGAGCAAAAAGATGGCAGGAGTGCAATTGGGCATTTGTGCACCATGACCGCGCCCCTTCCGGCCAGCACAGTTTGGGCACAGCACCACACACATGCAGCTATAGTGCCCACCATCTGGATGGGCATGCACAAGTGCAGCAAAAATAGCGCTGGGAGTGTCTGGACACCAGCCCTACCAAGCCTTAAATTCAGCCCCAGGCCGGCGCTTTGCACCAGTCTGTACTGGGCCTAAGTAAACATAAAGTTACATAATGTACCTCGTGATAAGAGGACACCCCAACCATTTTTTTTCTGCAGAGAAAATTGTTTTGTACAGAAATCCCCCCCCAACAAAAATGCATATGTTTTTTCTATACAGAACAATTCCTCTGCAACATTTTGGGAGATTAATATATGGGAAGAAGCTTGTGCAGGATTGTGCTGATCTATTGTACTTCTTGACAGATTCTCCCAACTTTTGAGAACCCTCCTTTTCAGCCTTTGAGAGAACAATAATGAATACTCTTTCCATCATTAATTGAACTAGTTGAGCCAATGGCATGATTCCCTATCAGACAACTTCCTATATCTTATTAATAGTGTTTGAGCACCCCCTATCTTCAATAAAATGTGTTCATTACTCCCCAGCCACAATTTTAAAAAGAAAATTAGAATCTTTCAAGTGGAAAGAAAGACTGGATCCACAAAAGCAAAGAACACAGATCACCTTTCAGTCTGATTTCCTTTCTTTTCCTCCCAACTGCACTAGAAAAGAAAACCTGAATATGTTAAAACTCACTGTGCATCCTGTTTTTAATCTGGTAAATGCAGAGGACCTATCTGTGTGTGCTGAGAATAGACAGGCTAATATGCTAACTTTTCACTGGCCTAATAATAACTAACATGGCCCTGGGCCAAATCCATTTAGTTTAACAGTGAGAGCCAGATTATCTCATTTTCCACTATACTTAACTTTAGCAAGTCTAGAGGGTTTTGGTGAGGCACTGAATTCGTTTGACCATTTTCCATGGGAAAAATATGTGAATGTGACAGAACCTATTAATTGTTCAAACACTTTCTAAAAACTTTAATTTCAACCATTTCACAGGACTGCCTGGTGTATTACTGTATTTCTCCCGAAGATTCCCAATTTTGAATGAATATTGATCATTCCCTGTTAATGGCATAAACAAAACATTGAGCTAAAAAGAGAAGGATTTGTTCTTCATAAAGAGGGGTGCCTTTTGAACTTCACAACAGCATTGTAAGTGATTATTGTCAAGGTGTTCACACTGCAGCATTACTTTAAAACTAAGATACTAACAGCTACTTGGATGATGGTTATCACATGGCCATTTCGTGTTCAACAATCTCCCTCAGTGTATGCATCTGTAGCCCTTTCATGTTCCACAATAATAGCACAGGTATATCCACTTTAACTGCCATGGCAACATCCAATGGGATCCTAGGATTTGCAGTTTAGGGATGAATATCTAGAATTCTTAACCTGAGAGCTCTAGTGCTTAAAAAAACTAGAGATCCAGGATTTCACAAGATTTTGTCATACCAATTGAAGTGAAATATACAACTATAATGATACCTCCAAATTTTTAATCAGTTTTTATAAGTAGTTTGGTATTTGATGTAGACACTTCAAAACAATAAACATCAGGAATAGATAAGGATCAGCAAGTGGTAGCCCCAGAGCAAAACAAGATTTCCTAAATTCCCACAATAATTTGTGTACATTCATGGCATATCACCGGATCTTGTTTTTAAAACATAACTTTTGGCAATCTATAAAAATGTTTGTGTACCTTTAGACAAGAAAATATTGCTGCAGTCATCAACATCTACTTGATGCAATTCACAGGTATTAACAGAAAGATTTGTTTTATATGTTAATATTGCTATATGTGTTTCTCTTTCTTCTCAAACCCAGTTGCTGCAAAACTGGAAGGTGTAAGGTAAACTACAAGATTTAGACTCAGTATCGCCATAACTATGCAGTTAAATTGCTGCTTCTGCTCTTTAGCCATGGCAGAAAAGAAGATGAGGGCTTCATTTCTAGGAAAGTGGGAATCCTTGAAGAACTGTTCTTTTGAATGTGTGCAGCCAATTCTGCTTTTGAAGACAAATAAAGAATAGAATGGTGTGCCCTGTTACAGCTGCCATATCTGACTTCTAAGGTCAAGCTTCTTGTTCTGACTAAGTGTAGAACTGAGAGAACCAAAATTCTCAAATCTCTGGAGAACATGGATTTCACATTCCTTCATGTTTTATGGCTGGTTTGAGTTTATGAACATCTTTATTTATTCATTTGTTTGCTCTGCTGGGTGTATTGATGTTACTGGTTTTATAGCTCCTGCTCGTAGCTTTAAAGATTTTGTGTTGCTTTTATCCTGAGCTTCATTTATTCATTTTATTGATTCTGAATTTTAAACCTACCCCAGGGCCTAAATCCAATTGTTAGTACCAATTAGAGAGGACCCACTGAACCAGCTGGGACTTGGTCATGAACACTTATGTAATATTTAATGGACTAACAATTGGGCTTAGGCCTGATATTTGTCATGAAGACTGGCCAATAAATCTAGTAACTATAATTAACTGATTAATTGTTGGGAACTCCATCTATCTTGTTCATAGATCACTGATAAAATTAGTGATGAACTGAAAAAATTCATCAGTTAACTTAACTGCTGTGTATAAAATGGTGGCTATTTTTTTTTTTATTCTGTGAATAAACTGCATTCACTCCTGGATCTAATAACTAATATACTTAAATGCAAGCATTTAATGCACTTAATACAGACAAGTCCACTGAAATCGGGTGGAATCCTAACTAGAATCAACTGTTGAATGTCAAGTTAACATGAAGGTAAATACCATTGATTCAATATTAATTCAGGGTAATGAATTAATCTGAGAGAACAATTTGGTCAAGACTTTGATTATCATCCCAGTCAAAGCCATACCAAATTAGTAAGAGGGATGAAAGTAAGTTTCCATTTTTGAATGCCGCCCACCCAGATGACATTGCAGAAAATTTTAAATCTCAAGATTGGGAAAAAATAACACAGTTGTGGGCTTTCAGACATGCCTCAAGTAAACAATGGGAAAGAAAGGAATAGTCTCCAGTTGGCCTTGGTATCATGAGGTGAGATAAAGGGCAATCTCAAAACAGATTTTCTGTGGCTAAAACATCACTATGATGAGGAAGGATGCTCACAGTATGCTTCTATTCCTGGAGGCTCTTTCAGAGTGAGCAAAAATAGTTGCAGAAGTAAGGTTTCACTGCTAAAGACTGTATGGTTCATTGACTTCTATCTCCAGGGCTGATGTGTACAGATTGCATAACAGCTGAAGGACTGGCCAGTACCAGGAATGAAACAAAAGGGAAGGGGAAGGTCACTGTACTTTGCTTTGTGCAGTTGCCCACCATAATTAATCTGATGTTACATTATCAGCCTTGAAACAGGGGGAAGGGAGCAATCTGAAATAAATGCACCTCATTTTCTAAAAGTTCAGAAACATGCAACTTTCCAGTAATTATTTGCTTTGATTGTATTTATCAGTGATTAAACTGTTGCAGTGGAGCATGAAAATGATAACCTGTACTTCTACAGTCTGACTACTGACCATCATAGTACAGAAACACAGAGAGTTCCAGCAGACATATTTGACACATTTCTATATATTGAAAAAGGAAAAAGGAAGGAGCAAGCAAGATAAATCTTCTGCTTTATTATAAGCAGCTGCAGAAAGAGGGGGGATCACTTTTAGTTTAATGAACGGGGCCGGGGGGGGGGGGGACTCTTCAGTTGTCAAGAAAAGGATCCAGAAAATGAGTGCTGCAGAAAATTTTAAAACATTCTGGCTTTGGGTAAGTTGATGGACTTCCAGTGGGACATGGCAGCGTGAGGATCACTTTCCCCTAATGCGGAGAGGGTGATCACCTCCAGGACCTGATGGTTTTACTTCCCTGTTTTACAAAATATTTCAAGAGGACTTAATTGTACCTCCACAAAAAACAATGAATGATATTTTGAAAAACAGGGTACCGGAATCATGGAGAGATGCAAATATAGCAATAATTCCCAAAAGTGGTAAAGATAAAGAAGATCCAGTGAATTTTAGGCCCATTTCCCTCCTCAATCAAGACTATAAGATCCTAACAACAACCTTGGCAAATAGATTAAAAAACTATCTGAATGAATGGTTAGGAGAAGATCAAAGGGAGTTTGTCCCCAAAAGACAGATGAGAGAAAATTTATGTTGTATTTTAAACATATTAGAATACTATGAAAGTCACAATGACCAAAAATTGGGTTTAATATTCATCAATTTTGGAAAAGCGCTTGATTCGGTCAGTTGGCAATTTCTATATAAATTATTAGACAAATTAGAATTAGGCCCAAATTATACTAATTGGGTAAAACAAATTTACAGGGAACAATCTGCAAGAGTGATTGTCAATGGGGACAAAACTTAGAGAATTCAGATAGAGAGGGGCACGAGGCAAGGATGCCCGCTTTTGCCATTATTGTTTGTTCTAGTGATAGAAAGACTGTTAGTTAAAATAAAAGAGAACAAAAATATACCAGGGTTAAAGAAGAAAAAATAATCATATAAATCATTAGTGTTTGCATATGATTTAGTCATTATCCTAAATGACCCTAGTGAGAACGCTGCAGAAGTTTCGAAAGTTTTAGAAGAATTTGGTGGAGCCTCAGGTTGTCAATTAAATAATAGTAAATCTGCAATTTTGACCAAAAACATGACAAAATCTGAAGAACAAAAATTGAGTCAAACAATGGGTATACAAACACAAAAAACTATGAAGTATTTAGGAATTAATATTTCAAAAAACACAGGAAAATTATTTGACAAAAACATAACAAAACGTGGAAGGAAATTCAAAAAGATTTAATAAAATGGAGCAGATTGGGAAGATATTCATAATTAAAATGTCTGTTTTGCCCAAATTAATGTTTTTGTTTCAAATGTTCCCAATTATTACATCAGAGAAACCTTTTCAAACTTGGAACAAAGACCTTACCAAATTTATATGGAGTGGGGAAAAAACCCAGAGTCAAAATGAAAATCTTACAAGATCTTAGAGAGAAAGGCGGACTAGACCTACCAAATTTTAAACTATACTTCAAAGCTTCTGCTCTCACGTGGCTCCAGGAATGGAATAAGCTTGAAAATAACAGGCTACTTGAATTTGAGGGAGATGAACTAAAATTTGGCTGGCATGCATATTTATACTACGTGAAAATAGAGGCCAACAAAAAAAAATCAATAATCATTGTATCAGAAAAGCATTACTAAGAATCTGGCAAAAATATAAAACCATAATATGGTAAAACATAATACAGTACAGTGGATATCACTGCAAAAAGCGTTTTGCAGAAGAGAAATGATGGGGGGGGGGTATAAATGGTTAACATATAAAATCTTAGTTAAGAAAATTGGGCTATAAAATCATGGGAAGTACTCCAAAAAGAAGGAATAGTGATTAATTGGTTTAACTATAGACAAATTAGAGAACACTTTTAAAAAGATTGCACAAGTCAAGGGATTCAAGAAGAAGACAATGAATTATACAAAATTTTATTAGGTAATAAAGATAAAATAATTAGTAACATTTATAAAATTTTACTTAACCTAGATCAAGAACCAGAAACAGTAAAAGGGCCAATGGTACAGTGGATGTAAGATATAGGGCATTCAATAGAAATGTCTAACTGGGATTATATATGGATTAAATTAGAGAAATATGCAAAGTCCCAAAATATAAGGGAAAATTTTTTACAAAATGTAGCTGCAATGGTATATAACCCCTGCGAAATTAGTGATAATTTACAAAAATATTTCCAATATTTGCTGGAAATGTGATAATGAACCAGGGACTTTTTATCACTGATGGTGGTCATGTAAAAGAGTGAAGCAGTACTAGAAAAAGATAAATGGAGTTATAGAAAAGATATTGAAGGAAAAAATAATCTGAAACCAGAATTTTATTTTTTAAATATGTGTGGACCAGAAATAGATAAGAAATATGAAAAAATCTGCTTCTACATGACAACAGCACTGCGTATCACATATGCATAATACTGGAAAACAAAGACAGTACCTGAAGAAGAAGAGTGGTTAATAAAATTACATGATGCATTAGAGATGGATATCTTATCTCAAAAACTAGCATTTAAATCCCTGAAAGACACATTAAATGAGTGGAAACCAGTTCTAGCCTATATTGAGGAAAAGATAATAAAACTTAAAGATTAACCACAACTGATGTTTTAACTTATGGGAAAACACTTTATCATTACTAGTATTACTATTATTTTTTCTTTTTTTATGACCGGATAGGACGGGATAGATAGAGAGAGAATACAATATATAACTCTGTTCAGACATAACATAATATGATATATTAATATATATCAGCAGTAATCATATATTCAAAGTGTCTTTTGAAGATGTAAGCTTAGAAAATAACATACATTGGTCTCTAATGAGATTGAGATGTTAATACATACAGAAGGTTATATAAAGTGGATGAGACAGCTGTGAAATGGGGGTATAGTAGCACAGTGAAGGTAAAAGGAAAAATAAGGGAGAGATAAAATGTTGAAATTAAGAATCTAAAGTAAGTTACGGGGGAGTGCATTTACAGGGATTCCAAAAGTACAGTGAAGTGAAGAAACTTGCAAGAGATGAGGAGAAAGTGGTATGAGTGCAGGGGCGGAAGAGAGAGTAATTGGAGTAATTGGAAGGAAGAGTGGGATTAGAAGGAGAGACAACTGAAAGGAAGAGTTTAAGTGGAATAGAGAGGCAGGAGAAGAGAGAAATGGTAAGTTAGGATATGCAAGAGAAGGCTTTGAGTAGGACTAGGACCGAAGGTAAGAAGATTTACATCATGAAGTCATGAAGAGACAAAGAAAAGAGGGGGAGAAAGAATTAAACATAATGGCTACAATTGGATATTTCTTTTTTTTCTTTTGTTCTTCTTCTTTCTCTTTTCCCCTCGTCTATTATACCATCCAATTGAATCCCTGTAACTTTGGCATTTGTCAAAATCTAATGTTGGTGTGTGATTGTGAATATTTTTAATCAATAAATTATTTTTAAAATTAAAAAAAAAAACATTCTGGCTTTGGAAACGGCACTGTGACATATACAAAGGAACCTTGATGCTTCTGTTTCAGTTTTAGTTAAAAACAAAATCTTTCTTTTCCTAGAATCTAGAAAGAAGGAGAAAAAAGGAGGACCATATGCAGCCTTAGGACTAACCTTTGGCCACTCTTTCAGTAAATAAATAAATAGCTGCGTATCATTTTCCATTTAAATGGAAAAAAGGGGGACAATTGGTTTAAACAAAAAAAAAATGTGTTTTGGCTGTTTTGTGTGTGTTTTCTTTTTTCTTTTCCTTTTTAAATTTTCCAGCCCTAGTCTATTCTCAGTTTTTGATGCCAGAATGAGGATGCTATTGATAACTGGTGAGCACTATATTGCACAGAAAAGAGAGTGGTAGGCTGATAATGTCAGCCTCTTCTTCCCAAATTACCTCCCCAAACTATTTTGCATCATTGCCTCATTTAGGAGTAAACAAGCTCTACCAGCGTTGCAGAAATTTGGAAGGGAAATTTCATTCTACAGAAGGAACTTTGAACCTGATCTTGTCATTCAGTAAGGAAATATTTTTCCAGAGTCTTGTGTAAAACTGTGTCTTAGGCTATTTTTTCCATATTGCTTTGGCTTATGGTTTTAGTAGCCTTACTATTAATCAGCATAGTAAAAAAATTCATAAATATAATTAATTAATTAAAATCACTATACAATCTTTATTTAAATTAAATGTACCGAACCTATCTTTAGGAAAAATTCAATCCTATTTTGGCTCAAGCCATTAATTAAATAGATATGTATTATGTTTCCTTGATGGGTTTTTAGAATTAATGAAAAAGAAAGAAAGAAAAGAGGTTAATTTCTAGAAAAGTAAGGTTTTTAAGGACAGGCTTTTTAAAAAGTCATTTGTAGTTTTAAATAGAGGGGAAATGTACACTTGTTCATCCCATACCTTATTAACATTTTGTAGAATAGAAATTTGTGGTAAGACTTTTGAGCCTCCTTGAATAAGGTTTAAAAATATCAAATAGGAAATTGGAAAAAAGGGAGAAAACCTTGAAGTTTCCTTTACATACACTACTGATTTGCATTAGAATTGACATCCTTTGTGGGGAGGAAGAACAACACAAAAAAGTTGGTCAAAATAGAGAGATCCACAGAAAAATATCATTATCTGTCCAAAAGACAATTATTGTAAATTATTATTGTATTATTAGAATTGCAACTTAATGCAGAGTCAGCTGTAGATATAATTTTGGCTCAACGGTTCCCTGAGACCTGAAAATTATTTCAAGGCTTTCTTCAGGATCAAAATGTTGGGAAAGGCTGAGTTAGATGTACCATGTAAGGTTAGGCTTACATTTGTTAGTATCACAGATTATCTGTTACCTGAATGGTCCCAGATGCTCATTTTTTTTATTTTATTATTATTATTATTATTATTATTATTATTATTTTTGCAGCTCTCTCCAACCTCTGCCCTCACTCACATTTAAATACAGGTAGTTTCTAGAATAAAAGACTTGTTAAAACCTTCAGGGACCAGAACTAAATGTAAACTTTTTAAAAAGACAAAAGAATGATTTGACTTCGCAACAGTTGCTGTGTCTCTTGAAACTTGTCTACTGATTTTTCCACTTAAGTTCTTCATTGACATAGTTAAGAAAATGCTAATAATTTCCATCTGGAGCCAACAGAGAGGGAATTGGGTAGTGATTAAGGTGCCAAATTGCCATGCCAGTCAATAGCAGAGGAACAGACAATTGCATGAGAAATTTGAAAAATTGATCCAGCCAATTACACTTTCTGGAAGACCTAGATCTTTAAATGGGAGAAACAAAGCCTTGGTAGCTTTGCTTTCCAAGAAATGCTTAACAAGAAAAAGTTTAATTAGGATTTACTGATACAGGGTTTCCTGCCTGTTTGTTGTTGTTGTTGCTGCTGTTGTTGTTTTTACATATGCACAAAAAACCTTGCTGAGAGCCTCCCCCTGTACAAACTCACTTCTGTCTATTGAGATTTACAGGGTGGTCTTATCTCATTATAATGATATAGCATTACAATATATCTTTATTTTAATCTTAAAATGTTTTAGCCACTTGTATTTTTATTTATAATTATCTGTATTTTGTAAGCCTGCTGGAGCCCCAGACAGAGGACAAATAAAAGGATGGATGAAAGGATGGATGAATCACTATGTTAGCAGACACTCTACAAGTACTCATGTGTAAAATAATTCAGTTGCTTGCTTTTTACTGACAGGAGAAGCTAGCACAGGAGGGCTAGAATGCTCCATCTATGAGTAAACAGGAGCCAAGAAAACTCTTTTCCAGACTAATATATTTGGGGAGCTAATATGTAAAACTTGTAAGATATAAAATGTGACAGCTGGCAGATTCATGCCCTTTCTGTCTGTTCTGGTCTACCCAAGTACTCCTCTACAATGTTTCTGTTTACTGTGACTCATTCATTGAGGCAGTTTACAATAAAGCTTGGCAAGTTACTTAAAAAAAATAGTTACAATATCAAACCAAGGTATCACCTAAATAATTAGGGGCTGAACAGACCGCCCCAATAAAGCAACATCCTGCTGCCCCTTTCAGCACAAGATCAGTGCTGCAGCAATCACATGCCACAGATTTGATCCAGCAGTTTGCTACTCTAAAAAGAAACAGCAAAATGCCACTCCTTTTTATAACAGCAAGAAGCCATCCTTGCCACTGCGACAGAGGCCTTTTGATGTTTCTTTGGTGCAGCACATCTATATGATGCACCAAAGAAATGATGTGATGCTGCCCATCGGGCGGGCGGGAAGGCAAGCAGCACTACACCAGCATCAGGACAGAGTCAGGGTGTGCTACGTGTAGTCACCATGTCCCCACTCCACCCCGATGCTGGTGTTTCCTGCCGGTCTGATTAGCCTCTTACTTACCATTATAGTTATATTTTGAATAGTAACTCTTTGCTTTCCAGTTTCTCACCAGTAACTATTATCCTAATGCAAAACGATAAGAACATCACAAGTCAGCACTTGGAACCATCTGATATTCCTCTTCTGTATTGAATGACAGCCCTAGATTAATTGGAGAGCAGAAAGTGGAAACAGCAGATAGAAAATATTGCATATCTGTGTTTTCAATCAGGTAAGCAAGAATAAATTTTTGCCTTAGAAAAGTGTTGAGTAGAAAAGAAGTTGTCAGAGAAATCTATTCTTTGTAATTTGTCTACTTTAGACCATTGGCTAATGTTGTCCTCCTGAAGAAAATGCATACAGCCTGACTCAGGTTTCGCATAAAATATTTTATTTAGTCTCTCAATAGCCAACACCACCAGTATATTCCGCTGATGAAAAGCCAGCTTCAAGCCATAAATCTGCTGATGGCACACAATATGGTACATAAGGTTACAAGTTCAATACCAGCAAAAGGGGTCAAGCTTGACTCAGGCTTGCATCTTTCTGAGGTCACTAAAATGAGTACCCAGATTCATGGGGACATGTAGCTTACAGTTGTAAACCACTTAGACACTGCTTAGATGGTATGAAGTGGTATATAAATGAAGCTGTTTGTTTTGTTTGTTTGTCCAGCTATAACCCATTTTGTGGAAAAGAGTCTTTGGGTAAAAAACATAATTTGGTTTTTGTTGAAATTAATGGTTAACAGGTTTCTTTACAATAATCCATAAACATTCTCAACATTTCCATTATGCCAACTTTAGTAAAAGAAAGAAGGGCAGCACTGGAAATTTTCAGATGGGGAAAAAAGCCAGGACTCAAAGGCATACTCCTGGCATAATTGCATGATCACACTGAAAAATTTCAGACACATTGTGTTCATCCAGGATTTATCCCATGAAGATGCAGGAATGATCCTGCAACTAAACCATTCCCAGGACTTCCCTGTGAATGATTTGTTGCTGGAGCATTCCTGGATCTTCATGGGATAAGTTCTGGAGGAGCATGATGTCATCAGAAAATCTTCAACATGATTACGTCAGGAGTATGCCTTTTACTCCCAGCTTTTCCCCCTGTCTGATAATCTCCACTGTCTGCATTCAAGAACAAGAGGATACTAACTGTGGCCAATATTAAGGCATGAAAAACTTCTGAGGAGAAAATTGTGGAAAGGTAATTAAGGTACAAGTTGAATAATGGGGGTGCAAGAATACAGCCTTCATGTACTTGTACTTCCTATACAACAGGGATAGCTTTGGTTAGGCTAACCTGTATTCTGATACACGCTCATGATTAGAAGAAGGCACCACCTGACGCTCAGGAAGGGGGGCTCTTTTGCAGTGGGCGCCCCTGGAGGATCGGCGCAGTGTTGCAGCCCTCCATGAGGCTTCATGGAGGGTGCCCTCTAGGCTTGTGCCTTGTGAGCCACGAACTTCAGAGGTGGAGTCACATTCCCAGTCTCTGTTTTCATCGCGAGGAAGGAAAGCCCCTAGAGGATGCTGGGGGATGGTCTAGCTATAAACAGGCCATCCCCACGTGGCTTCAGCCTTTTTGGGCGCACAGACAATCGAGAGAGGTCATTACTTTGGGCATCCAGGTATCATTTCACTGGGTGAGGTGGTGTGGGGGGGGGGAGGGCTTGTGGGTGCTGAAGGGATGATTTAGCTCTTCTTGGCAGCAATTTACCTGGGGGTGGAGTGCCTGGCTACTATGGCTGTGGTGCAGTCTTAATATATTATTATTGTTGTTATTATCATTATAAACTCCTTGGGGGGGGGGGTTAGGTATGGGGGAACCAGGCTTCTCCTAAACCCTTCATGAGATGGGGGTGGCTTTTCTCTGGGGCCCCACAGGGGGACTGGCTCCTTTCCTAGCCCTGGTTTTTCCTTGCCAGGGAGCCAGGATGGGATTGTTTGTTGGTCTGCTTCTTTGTTTACATTCAAGATGCATGACTCCCTCGCATGGGGGATGTAGATATGGATGTAGATATGCATGGGGGATGTAGATATGGATGGTTTCCTTCACTCCCTCCTTCCTGTTATGCTTTCCCTGCTGTGTTTTGTTTTGTGTTCTGTTGTTGTTGTTTTGTTTTGCTGTTGTTGTTGTTGTTTTGTCTGGTTTTACTTAGTTTACTTGTTAGTCTTGTTTTACTTAGGGGCATGTTCCCATATTATGTTCCCCCCTCCTCCGCTGTGCATGAGCCTGGAGTTAACTTGTATGTTGATGATGATGATGATGATCATGTGAGGTTGTTGTTGTTCTTGTTTTGTCTTGTATTTGTCTTGTCTTAGCTTTGTTGTTTTGTTTTACTTAGGGGCATGTTCCCAATTTATGCTGCATTCCCCCTTCTTATTTTTAATATTATGATTATTATTATTTATTTTCATTCTGTTAATATAGTATTATTTGATTTTAATTGTTATTATTATTTATTTTCATTCTCTTAATATATTATTTGATTTTAATTGTGTATTATGTTTTAGATAGTAGTTTACTACAATTTTTGTTTTGTACTTGTAATTTTGTTATCTCATTTATTTGTGTTTAGTTATTTCTATATTGTTCATCCCTGTTTTCCCCTCCACCCCCCCTTTCCCCCCCTTAATAGTATTTTAATTGTTTCCCCCTTAATAGTATTATTATTTTCATACTGTCGTTACTATTTAGTATTTATTTTATTATTTTCATACTGTCATTATTATTGTTTGATTTTCATGGTTAGGTATATTTTATACTTTAGTTATTACAATTTTGATTTTAATTATTTTAATCTATTATCTGATTTATTTATCTATTTTATTATTTATTTGTATATGCTTCTTGGCTTTCCTCTCCACTCTTCTTACCACTTCCCTTAGTTTCCATATCCCCCTTCCCCCCCTTTTTTTTTCTTCTTTTTTTTCTTTTTTTCTTTCTTCTTTTGCTCTTTCTCCTTTTTCCTTCTTCTTTCTTTTCCCTCTCTTTTCTTTTCATTTTTCTTTTCCCTCTCTCTCCAACATGCCATCTTCTATCTAACTTGCTGGCCAATTTCATTTGAAGTTGGAAGCCTCCTGGTTATCTTTACTCTTACTCCTCTGCCCCTCTGTATGACACACACTGTTTCTCTTTCCTACCCTATCCTCCCTCGATAAAGGGATAGCCTTTGTCAGAATCCTGCACAAGAGGGGTGGATGCTAATCTCTGCTCTTTTGTGTCCCTTACGTCACCTTGGGTGGCCGGGGCATGCGTGATATGTGTGATATGCTTGTGCTTTAATGGCTTTGCTGGTGCTTTAATGCTTTGCTCGTGCTTTAATGGCTTTGCTGGTAGTCGCCAGTGGTGGTTCCTGGCTCGCTGCAGTTCTCTTGGCCAAGCCTGTTGTATTTGTTCTCTGCAGTTTCTATTGCTTGCTTGCTTGCTGGCTGACTGGACTTTAATTGGGGTGCTTTGCTTCGCTTGTCCCTCACAGGTTTATCATGATACGGACTAAGCCTAAAAGACCCGCAGTATCTGCTGCCCGAAAGGGCCATAGCCGTCCCAGCAAAAAGGCCAAACAGGATGATGCATTGGTGGCACGCTTGGATCAGCTGACCACTAGGATGGCTGCTATGGAGGCTGAAAGGGCAGCCGAGTGGGCAGTAGTGCAGGCCGGGGCCGCTGCACCTTCTGTCCCTATGGAACCGAAAATGGGCCAATCGGCCAGTCCAGGCGATCAGCCTTCGCTGGCCGATATTTACAAGTTGTTGGCGCCTCCTGAGCAGACAGGGGTTATTCCCGCTCAACCAACCCTCGCTGATATATATTGTTTAGCACAAGGGGTCAGAGCAGGGCAAGTATCTGGGGGCTCCGGCCCAGGGCTATCGACCACTGCGGTGGGTCCAACTCCAGTTTCTGCAGTGACTTCTGAGGCTGGGGCAGCTCAGAATTCAACGGTCACCATGGGGGCATCCACCTCGGCGGCAGCTTCAGGTATGTCGGTGTCTCAGGCTCAGACTTGGCCTACTGTTGTATGGTCGCCAATGCCTTCCACTCCGAGACAGGGCCTGCAATGCTCACGGGGAAGGGCGTAGCCACCGTGGGGTCTCCTATCATTCAGCCTTCTGGTGAGAGCACAGTTACAAACCCAGGTGCTCCACCCTCTGTTTCAGAGGGCTCCATAGACCCTGCAAGTGCAGTTGGGGGAACCCCACGTGCACCTGCCGTAAGTGGTGTAGTGGGTCAGAGCAACTCTGTTGGGACACAGCCTGGGCAGGCTGCCTCCCACCAGTCAGTTTGTAGCCCGTATTTGGAGGTCTCTGCCCCTTTGGGGGAGCACCTCCTGCCAGCCACAAAAGAGCGAATAATGAAGGGTGAGTATGTGGATCTCTTCTCCCTTGTTTTCCGGGACCCGGAGCCACGATTAATGGTTAAGGATGGGGTAGTTATTAGTTTGCCCAAGGAGCTAGAGCAGTTTAAGCGGCCTAAACTGGAGAAGAATTTCCTTAACTGGTTGGCGGGCTGGACCATCTACGCAGGGGTCCTGACCGAGACAGAACCCAACTGCCGGTGTGGGGGTAGACAGCTCTTCAAATATCAGGACATGATTCTGAGGTCTCATAATTCAGTTAGGGGCTCGGCGTGGCTCCAGTACGATGAGCAGTTCCGCATGGGAAAAGCAGTTAACCCATCTCTACACTGGAACCAAAAGCATTCCGAGTTATGGTCCGACATTATGGTATGTAACTTGGCCTCCCCTTACAACCGCTGCGACAGTGGCTATGTCCCTGCCGGTGGTCAGTCGAAAGGGACCTTTACGAGGCCTGCCTATGACAGAAAAGGCTCCTCAGTATGCTGGGATTATAATGCAGGTAAGTGCAAGCGGCAATCTTGCAAATACGACCACCGATGCACCTCCTGTGGGGGCTGTCATCCCAACTTCTCCTGCTTCAAAGGTAAGCGTGGGGGAGGGGGCAGCAGTTCATCCGGGGGGACTCAGGGAGCCAAGGGCTCCAACTCCCATTAAGCTGCCCCAGCTTTTGGCCTGGTTGGCCCTGTATCCCAGGCGGAGTAGCGCAATCTACATCTTGAAGGGTTTCACTGAGGGTTTTCGAATTCCATATTCAGGGGAGAGGGCATTCCATTTTGCCCCTAATTCCAAGTCTGTGGACATATTGAGGGATACAGTGAGGAAAAAACTTCATAAAGAGATTTTGGCAGGTAGAATTTCTGGGCCCCACACCTCACTGCCCATACCCACTCTTCGCCTATCCCCGCTGGGGGTTGTTCCAAAGAAAGCACCTGGTGAGTATAGGCTGATTCATAATCTTTCCTTCCCTAAAGGTCAGTCAGTTAACGATGCCATTGATCCAGCCCTATGTACAGTTAAGTATGCTTCCTTTGATGCTGCGGTGAGAATGATTAGGGATTTGGGAAAAGGGGCACTTTTAGCTAAATGCGATATCAAGTCCGCATTCCGGTTGCTCCCAGTCCACCCTGATGATTTTGATCTGTTGGGCTTCAGATTTGAGGGAGCATACTACTATGATAAAGCCATGCCCATGGGCTGCTCAATTTCATGTTTTGCATTTGAGCAGTTCAGCACATTTTTGGAGTGGTGTGCAGTAAAAAAATCAGGCAATAAAGCAATCACACATTATTTGGATGATTTCCTGTTTGCTGGACAACCAGGCACCTCAGCATGTGCATCCACACTAAGTTCTTTCCAGCAGCTGGCTGGGGAGTTGGGTGTGCCTCTAGCCCAGGAGAAAACTGAGGGGCCAGTTACCACGCTTACTTTTCTGGGAATTGAGCTGGATACGGTCGCAGGCATCTCCCGCTTACCCACGGAGAAGCTCTCGGCATTGATCCAACAGGTAACAAACATGGAGGCTAGGAAAAAGGCAACATTAAAAGAGTTCCAGGTTTTGGCGGGTTTGTTAAACTTTGCTTGCAAGGTAGTTGTGCCTGGACGTGCGTTCAGTGCCCGACTTTATGAAGCTACGCGAGGGGTTGTCTCACCACATCATCACATTAGGATAACCAAACAAATAAGAGAGGATTTGGGTGTTTGGCTGTCTTTTCTTGAAAGGTACAATGGTGTGTCCTTCTGGAGATCGGACTTGCTATTGCGAGCAGACTTCCAAGTTCATTCTGATGCATCAGGAGCACACGGGTTTGGTCTTTTTTGGAAGGGACAGTGGTGTGCAGAGAGATGGCCCAGAGAATGGGTGCAAGCAGGTTTAGTCAGAGATTTAACATTTCTGGAGTTGTTTCCCATTATAGTGGCAGTGCACCTTTGGGCGGACTCATTCGCAAATAAGTCAATCCTATTCTGGTGTGACAATCAAGCAGTAGTACAGGTGGTTAACGCACAAAGCTCTAAGTCTTCCAGAGTTATGGTCTTGATAAGGTGCATGGTCCTCCAGTGCCTTAAGTATAACATCGTCTTCCGGTGTCAGTATGTCCCAGGGGCCTCTAATTCAATTGCAGATGCTATTTCCCGTTTTCAGTTCGACAGGTTTCGGGCTCTGGCCCCCTATGCTTCTCCTGGTCCATTGAGAGTGCCGGCACACCTATGGACTCTTGGCGAATGGAGGTAAACCGGGCCATCCTCAGGTCATTGGCACCATCGACCCAGATGGCATATCAGCGCAGTTGGCTTCTATTTCAGAGGTTCCTGGCATCAATAGGGGTAGCAGAAGAGTGGCCGATACCTGTGGAATTGATCCTCCGCTTTGCTGTTCACCTCAAGGATACCGGTTTGTTCTTACGCACGATTCGGGGGCGACTTGCCGCTTTAGCATTCCATTCACGGGCTGGTGGTTTTACTGATAACACAGGGGATTTTAGGGTTCGCAGGGTACTGGAGGGGTGGTCTAGGGAGTCACCCCCCCTCCCAGATTCTCGTCTTCCAGTGTCTGAAGTGGTCCTGCAGCGGATGCTGCCAGCACTAAATACTATATGCAGCACCCCTTTTGAGACTGTTTTATTCCAGACTGCTTTCACAGTTGCCTTTTTTGCAGCTACTCGCATCAGCGAACTCCTGCCTAAATCCAGATCCGACAAATCTCAAAGGGCCATCCAGGTAAACGATATCGCAATCTCTGATAAAGGTATGTCACTCCGCTTCCGATGCTCCAAGACGGACCAGCATAGAAGGGGCCAATCCATATTCCTGAACAGGGCTCCTGAGGGGCAGATATGCCCAGTGGGCTCTATAGAACGGTACCTACGGATACGTCCCTTAGTTGGCGGTTGTTTGTTTGTTCATGCATCCGGGGTGCCATTGACCCAGTTTCAATTTCAGGCCGTATTCAAGAAGACTGTGAGGCAGGTGGGTTTGCCCCCAGACAATTTCTCCACTCACTCCCGCATCGGTGCTGCTACCACTGCTGCCACACATGGTTTGCCTTCAGGGATAGTTCGTAGGGTCGGACGATGGCGGTCCAAGGCATATCGCACATATGTCCGTGGCCAAGCCAGTGCCAAGCTGGCTGGATTTCTGAAGGAACCTTTGGGCTCCACTATTGATTAATTACTCATGTCTCAAGCAGGCTTCCTTCCCACGGTTTGGATCATCGGACATAGCATCGTATTCTGGGCTGAGCGTCACGCAATCTTCTCAGGCAGAGGGAGTGACCTGGGCTTGGCGGCAGTAGCCACCATCCGCTGGGCAGGACGCCGGGGGATGATGTGGGGGCCCTTCTTCCGCGCATCATTGAGATGGCAGCGGGGGGTAGGTCGCCAGAAGTCATCTTAATACATCTTGGGGAGAACGACTTGGTAAGGATGCCAGGGTTGCAGCTGGTTGGACGGATGACATCGGACCTGCACCTATTGCGACGTCAATTTCCTCAAACAACCATTCTTTGGACAAAGCTACTACCTAGGAGGGCATGGCCGGGTGCTCGAAGTGAATCTGCAATCAACGCGTCTAGGAGACATGTGAACCGGGATATAATGCGGAACTTGGCTTGGATGGGGGGGGCAGGTAGTTTCACACCGAGCCATTCGGGTGGAACTGCCTGATCTGTTCAGGGGTGATGGTGTTCACTTGTCCCCACTGGGATGTAATCTTTATTTAGACGAAATGACCCGCGCAATTGGGGATTCCATAAAGGAGAGGTCTAGTGGGGGGAGGGGTGGTCAAGCTGGGCTGACCCCCTCCTGTGGCGGTATTGGTATGCCCTCTCTATGATGGGATCCATCGTTGTGTGACAGGCATACAACAGTAGGACAGAATACAATTGATGGGGTGATAAATTTATGGATGGGGGGTCATTAATTATGGGTGATCTTAACAAAGATATTTATAAAGTACATTATCTTTGATTGATGGGTCTAAAATTGAGCGATTGTTGTCATGCTTTATGAAAGATTTATTGCTGAATTAGGAGTGATTTATGGGGGATTTATGTTTGATTTATGACCCTGCCTTAGCTTGCCTGTTATATGCCTGTCACACTTGTTCAATAACATCTCCAAATGCTGTGCTATCACCTCTGTTCTTGCGTTAAAGTTGTGGCCTATGTTTAACCCAAATTGAATGCGTCCGACTCATCCAGTCCCACTGCAAGGCACCACCTGACGCTCAGGAAGGGGGGCTCTTTTGCAGTGGGCGCCCCTGGAGGATCGGCGCAGTGTTGCAGCCCTCCATGAGGCTTCATGGAGGGTGCCCTCTAGGCTTGTGCCTTGTGAGCCACGAACTTGGGAGGTGGAGTCACATTCCCAGTCTCTGTTTTCATCGCGAGGAAGGAAAGCCCCTAGAGGATGCTGGGGGATGGTCTAGCTATAAACAGGCCATCCCCACGTGGCTTCAGCCTTTTTGGGCGCACAGACAATCGACCCAGCCCACCCACCCTTTAGCTGCCTTTGTTACCCGCTACCTCAGGCTTTGGCTGGTCGCCTTAGGGGGCCGGGAGGGAATTTTCCCATGTTATTGGAGCATGGGTTTTTCGCCCTCTTTGAGGTATGCGGATGTTAGTTTTGCTGCAGGGCTTGGGCCAATTTTACTGCCATTTTAGTCCTTGTTATTGTGAGTCAGTGGTATATAATGCTGATTTTGCGTAGTTATTATCGTTGTTGTAATTTAGCTTATGGTGTCACAACTTGATGGGGTGATAAAATTATGGATGGGGGGGTCATTAATTATGGGTGATCTTAACAAAGATATTTATAAAGTACATTATCTTTGATTGATGGGTCTAAAATTGAGCGATTGTTGTCATGCTTTATGAAAGATTTATTGCTGAATTAGGAGTGATTTATGGGGGATTTATGTTTGATTTATGACCCTGCCTTAGCTTGCCTGTTATATGCCTGTCACACTTGTTCAATAACATCTCCAAATGCTGTGCTATCACCTCTGTTCTTGCATTAAAGTTGTGGCCTATGTTTCACCCAAATTGAATGCGTCCGACTCATCCAGTCCCACTGCAAGTATTCTTTTATTAATAGAAGAGGAAAGAGGTATGGCCCACAATCTATCTTTGGGTACCGAATCAAAGCATTATTTCAAATTTATGAAGGGAAAGCCTATACCTTGTGATCTCATGTATTTCTCAAACAGGTGGTTTAAAATGAAGTAATGATCAAGAATTAATCTGCCCTTTCTGAAGCCAACCTGCTCAAGGTGACCTTGAGCAGGCCACATCCTAGGATATTTGCATCAGCAATCCTGCCTGTCTGGGGAGGTATTGAGCCTGTTTGGGGAGGTATAGGGAATAAAGTTTACCCACTATTGAAAGTAGATTAATGGGGTGAAAATAGGGATCATTCCTAGCCTGTTTTTTGTAGACAGGGATTATGATAGCCTGGGACCAGTTACTTGATAAATGAGCAGTCCTGTTATTTTGGGTGAACAGAGAACATTAAGGAACAATTACAATGTTACACATACATACATTTACGTAGTTACAATTACTTAGTTATACTATCATAATTGGAAAATAGTACTAAATTCAAAAACACTTTTGTTTGTAATCTATTACTTCCAAGCTGTGGTTTACAGGCAAAACTATATAACAATCTAAAAATAGCATGAAACCAGATTAAAACATCATTAAGTAATGGTAATATAGGCTGCTAGAAAAGATCCAGATATACGTAGCTGGCAGCCCAAAGTAATATTTCCAAAAGGACATACAGCAACATGTTTATCTTTTTTATTCTTTTCTTTCCAGATAGCTTCCCCCCCCCCTCCAAATCGACTCAGTATTTAAAGTAATGATTCGGACATTGTACTATGATTCTGCAGAACAAAATTCAAATCCCCACTTGGCAATGTAAACTAAGCCACATACAACCTTAGAAGAAGCAAAGGCATACCTCTCTGAACAAAACTTTCCAAGAAAACATTGTGATAAGGGTTGCCATAAGTTGGAAATGACTTGAAGACACAACACAACAAATAATTAAGGATCTGCTTTTCAGAAGAAGAAAATTGTTTGGATAAAGACAGAATTGAGTGGAGGATGCTAGCTAGTAAATTTGATAGGTTTTACTTATGATGCTGTAATAAATGAAAATTAATTAAGATAAATGGATATGGTCTGAAAACATTAATAATGAGAAAAGACCATAGGCACAAGGAGCAGAGGGAAGAAAGATACTCAAATGGGAGAAAATTGGTAAGAAATAATAATTGTTGTTGATGTTGATGTCAAGAACTTAAATGAATATAACCTTGAGATGAAGTAAACATGATCCAGGATAACAAAATTTGCCTTGCATGAATTGTGGGATATTTTCTGAGCCAATGAGAATTCCAAGGTACTGAGGATTAGGTTATTAGTTAAGGATAGGGTTTAATTGTATATGTCTAGTAGTTATTCCTGACCCATATGAGAATCTCATGTCCTTCCCTGAATGTGAACAACTTTTGACCAGAGCGTATCACTTCTGCTTCTTTGTATCATTCTTCATCCCAAAAATGTCATGGGACTGGGTCCAGATTACATTATCAGGAATGAAAAATTACCTTGATTGCAAAAAGCAATGGATTTGCTGTGGGTTGTTCAGGTTGGGTGGCCATGTTCTAGAAAAGTTTTTTCCTGACGTTTCATCAGCATCTGTGGCTGGCATCTTCAAGTTCTCTGAAGATGTCAGCCACAGATGCTGGTGAAATGTCAGGAAAAAAGTCTTCTAGAACATGGCCACATAGCCCGAAAAACCCACAACAAACTATGTATGTCGGCCATGAAAGCCTTCGACTTCAGCAATGGATTTGTTGAGACAGTTTTTATAAACCACAGCACCACCACCAAAAATAAACACCTCAGCATGTGGCAAAGTGACTAAGATCCTACATGCTTGGTTGGGTGCTGTTTCTTGTCCCCTCTCTGTACAAATCATGTTGCTAGAACTGATGTCCTTTTCATTTTCTAACTGAAAATGTCCTTCCTTCCTTTTGTGCAAGGGTCATGTCTAGCAAGATAGCTTCTGTTCACCAGAAGATAAGTACTCCTCTGCTGTTAATGCTAAAAAACCAAAATCCCATTTGGGCTTAGTGTGCAGAACAAAATTCTCAGAAACAGATTGACCATGTGAATAACTATAGTTCTGCCAACATCAGTTTTGACCTATTCTAAAATGTTGAGTAAATTCTCCCTCAGTATCTAAGGCTACTGTCACCCTGAAATCTTAAGAATCTCCCTTCTACTTGTTGCAGACATTCCTAAACAAGTAACCAAGTTACAAAATGTGTCTTTCATCAAGGTTGAATTTGCCCTTCACACTCTGGCCTGTGGGAATATAAATCGTGACACACCAATGGCCTTTACTATAACAAGGACTTTCTCTTCCCTATTGTTTCTTCAGATGGTATTTGCAATTTATTATATGCCTGCCAGTGTGCTAGTGGTGATGAATTCCTGTTAACACTGATAATAAATTCCAGTTCAGTTGTCAATATGCAGAGAAGCACACAAGTCAATACCTGAAGAATTATGGCAATGAGCAGATTCTTCTTAATCCATGGGACACAAAAAAGATTGTGCAGAAATTACAGCTACATAAAAATGAACACAAGGGGGAGGGGGACTGGATCATAAAAGTCTACTTAGACCCTATGTAAGGGTTGAGAAACCTTTGGAGCTCCATGTTGGTTTGTTACTACTCACTTCCTGTTTCATTACTGGTGAGGCTGCCTAGGAATGTTAGGAACTGGAGCTCAACAGCATCTGGAGGACCACAAAGTTTGCTAGCCTTAGTGTCTAGGTACAAATTGTTTGTAGGTATACTTTGCATGGAGGGCGTAAATACCCTGAAGGCATCAGATCCCTTGGATCTTGGAAGCTAAGCAGGGTCAGCTCTGGTTAGTATTTGGATGATAGACTGCCAATGAATATCAGGTGCTGTAGACTCTGTTTCAGAGAAAGGAACTGCCAAAACCACTTCTGAGTGTCCCTTATCTAAGAAAACCCTATGTAATTCATGGGGTTCCCAAGAATCGACAGGTTGACTTGAAGGCAAATGCACACATATACTCTACATGGACCAAGCAGAGCCTGCTATTTGATATATCCTTGGTTGTATTGCCAGAGCCAGAGGATGTGCTATTTTGTACTTTTCTTTTTATGTGTATTCACAATGTATATAGCCATAGTCTCTGCTCTGGACAAACACAAACTCCATTTCAGTGGAGGCACACATTCCTTGTCTGTACAAAGTTTTGGGCCAAACTTCTAAATCTCCAAGCAACAGCACTCAAATGGCCATGTTCTGAACATATGAATTTGTACCTCATTCCAAATTAAAAGTGGATTCCACATAGCCACATCTGCTAGGAAAAACCTGTGGAAACCACTGATCACCAATAAATATTTTACACCAGTGGTTTGGTCTAGTCTTGATCATCCTCAGATGATGTCCCTGATCTAGCCACCACTATCCCTTCCATGTTGAATATTCAAAGGGCATGATTGTAGCACAGGATGCCTGAGCAAGTCTGAGTCTAATCTCTGCTTGCATGAGAAAATACCTGGAGCTGTGTTAACATTCCATGAAAAAAATATGGGAAATAAATACAGGATGAAAGATATACCTATCTGTACAGATAGGACTTCCAGAACATCTGAAAGCCTCTACTCTAACCATGGGCAACATGTGTTGTTAGACTATACTTCCCATACTATCTTTAGCTATACTGCTAGAACATCTAGAAGCTCCAAGTTGCCCAACTGCTTCTCTATCCCATTCTCTGTTTCATATGCTTTCTTTTCCCGCCCTTTCTTATTTCCTTGACTTCTTTTTCATTCTGAATCAGAACTACAAACATTGGCTGGAACATTGTTGATTAGTCCCAACTAGAGTAGACCCTTTGAGTGATTGATGGGTGACTCAATACACAAGTAAATCTAATTGATTCACTATATATACTGTGGTTGCGATTAATAACAGGCTTTTGGCCTCTATGTCTACAATTAAAGAATTTAAGAAGGGCCCTCCTGGATTACATGAAAGGCCAGTCCAGCATTCTTTTCCTACAGTGGTTGACCAGATGCTCAAAAGCCCGCCTTACCTCTCCCGAGTTGAATTCTAATTTGGGAGGCAGACAGGTCCTATCAGTTTTGCTGCTGAATATGCCATCCGAAAACAGCCCTGCTGCAGCCCTAGTACTAGGAGTGTTCAGCAAGCTGCTTTTCAAAGTTGGAAAACTCTTGACTTTGAAAAGCAGTTTGATAAGTACTCCTGGAACCCAGGCTGCAGCCAGGCTGTATTCAGCCAGTGGATTTGGCAACAAATCTCACGCAATAGAACCCAGCTGCCTCCTGAATTAGAATTCAACTTACAGGAGGTAAGCCAGGTTCTTTTAGAGGTGCAATAAGCTTCCAAGATGCGGCCAACAGCATCTTCCTACTCATGCTCACCAGCAATTAGTGATGCCTACCACCCCGGTGATACATAGCCATCATGACTAGTAGCTAGTCTTCAGACTGACCTTCAGCATATTGCAGAGGTAGGCCAAGATATTTCCACAAGGGCTGTCCATTTAGAAGAAAGGGCTCAAACCAATGAAAGTCACTCATCCTCTCTTATAACCCTGAGCCATCAGAATCTGTCAAGACCTCCTTTGGATTTCTCTGCTGACCCCACAAAGACCTTGTTCAACCTACTAATGAAACCAGCCAGATCTCATTCAAAATGTAGGGGACTAATGTCAGTTCACAGCCTCCCTTGCATATGGGAAGGGTGATGGGGTCACAGCATTTTGGCTAGTCCTGTAAATCTCTTTGTTTCAACTGGAACATGCCAATTACACCAGCTGTCCAGTCCATCCCAATGGTAATTAAAGGCAAAGTCACTCAGGATGTGGAGACTCTGTTGCCAGGCAGAATCTGACAGACAAGAGAAAGATTTTTCAGCAGAGGAGCACTGACTTACTGATCACTAAAAATACTTCTGTAGCTGAACATGCTCATTTTCTGCAGCAAACTGAAGATTTAAGTGGCATGAATTACTGTACTGGGATAGATTGACAGATGGAAGAATTGGCATGCCCCTTATGAAATAAAGGCATTTGCCCAAGCCAAGTTGCTGATCAATCACCCTTAACAGAAATGACACTGATCCAAGCCAGTGATTATTCTCTTGTTTTGAAGAATATTGCTTTAGTCATATCATTTTAGTTCATCTGCTGCAGTTATTAAGTAAGAAAGTAACAAGAAACCAATTGCATCTTAGACTCTTTGTCTTTGTGTCCTGCAAGAAAACAAGATATCCATCTGCATGGTTCTTTGCTTTTTTGGATCACCCCCTGGGAGACTACTGGCCCTGATTTTGCCTTTGATGCGTCCTAGTACTTCCCCTCAATAGCTTTTGATTAAGGAAGTATTTCTTCTCCATCCTCACCCGCAGACATGACTCCCAAAAAAAAACTAGTTTGGCAGCATGAAGTCATAGGAAATACATTAGAAGAAGATGCATTTCATATATACTATGTAGTATATATACTGTGACTGAAAACTAAGAGAAGGAACGGAGTAGTGTAATATATTTGGAAAGAGTGCCTATTGTTTCTTACATTAGAGTGGGCAGCTGCAAGGGGTTGGGGCTATATGGTGCCTCTATGGAATTGTTTCACCTCTAGGGTGTCCAGGCTGGATTTGGAATGGGACACTTGTAACTATAATCCTTAGCAGATCACAGAGCTGGATGTGGTACTGTAAATCTCCATTAAGTGGTACAAAGGTACATGTCCTCTCTCACCTACCAAGCCCAACTTTTAGCTGCAGCTATTCTTTCCTAATACTGCTATTGCCTTGCTGGTGGAGGTGTAGAGAGATGGGACAGAGGAGAATCAGTGATGATAACAGAGTCCGTGACAAGAGCAGAGCTGGGTGCTCCACAGGCAGAGGAAGGAGGGACTAAAAAGGGTCTTGGGATACATGTGACATGTAGACTGCACTTTCAATACCCCTGTCTTTAGAGCCACCTATTTTCACCCTTTCTTTTACCTCTCCTCCTTCAAAGCAACTGAGCTTTATGCCATTTCATTTAACAAGTCTAGCTATTGAGCAGCTACTGATCAAATCTAGACTAACTTTCCTCGTTCTACCTCCCCTGCTTTGCTCCATCACTGAAACAAACAATAAAACCTCCTGTAGTTTACAATTTACCTACAAGCCAGAGGCTTTCCTTCCTATAGAGGAACCTATAGCATCCATTCAGTCGTTTGATGATCAGCATATGGCTGTAATGTGCAGAGCTTCTAACAGTTAGTCCTGTGGAGTAGAACTCTTAGAATCCCATGGCCAGACAACCATAACCACCTATAACCTCAATGAACATTTCCCAGTTGCCCAATTAGTAATGTCCCAGTCATACCTCTCTCCTTGTGCAAGACAAAAAAATACTTCTTACACCTTTAAGGAGAATGAAGAACTCTAAATACAAACAAAAAATCCAGTGGACAACACATAACTTAATAATGATTTTCCATTCCGTGTAACACATCTACTGTATATACTCATGTATAAGTCTAGAAATTTTAGTCAAAAAATTGACCCCAAAAACCTAGGTTGACTTATCCACAGGTCAATGTAAATACTATACTTTAACTCTTAATAAAAAGGGAGCCACCCCCTGTTGAAAGGCAGGAGTGCAATCTGTCCTGGAACCACTGACCTCCCTCTACTCTTTCTTCTGTTCAGCCTTTAGTGTGACCCAAAACAGTTATGCCTGCCATAATTTTGTAGGTTCTTTCACATTGTTTTCCTTTGCTTCATCATTTAGATCATTTGTTGCATGTTCCTAAGCTTTACCCTCAACTTATCCAAGAGTTATAATAAAATCCACAATTTTGCCCCCAAACCTGCCCTCAACTTATACACGAGGTCGACTTATAGTCGAGTATACATAGTACTTAACAAAATTTAATGTCTGACTCATCTGTCAAAATTTCCCATAACTAGAATAGTATCTTTCAAAGTCTTATAATAAATGCCTCACACATTTAGTCTCACAATGTCTTGTGAGAAGATTTCTAATCTGTGTTGCATCTGAGGAAATGACATTGAGAAGATGGATTTGACCAAGCCACTCAAAAAGTTTATTTCTGAAGAGGACTTTGATCTTGGTTCTCCTTGATCTAATTCCATTCTCTGCCCAGTTCATCACACAACAGAGTATTTCAGTGATATATTAGCCAGTTAGCTCCATCCAAAAAGAAAAAGAAAAAAGAAAAAGTGATCTATGCACAGAACTAGACTTGCAATTTACGCATCCTAAGTGTGCTGCATCAAATAAAAGAAACAAAAATCCATAATGCCTATTGTTGCATGAAAAATATTACTTGCTTTCCATCTCATTTCTCTATAGCTGGCTTTAACAACATAATTTTTTTTAAAGATGGAGCACTGAATTTCATGCTATTTGAGGGGTCAAAATGAGGATTTTGCACAACCAAATCAAGTTTGACTCCAAATGAAATTTTCCTTCAGCTCCTACACCTTTAGCATTGCAGTAGCTGAAAACTTCAGTGGAGCATTTAGAAAAAGAGTTCAGATATCCAAAGTAAAGGGACAGGCAAAGTTACCAAGGGTATGAGAACACAGAAGATAAAGAGTTAGGTATGACTAGTTGTCAGTGTCTCACTCTCCAAAATACTTGTAATTTGGAGATTGGAGGAGAATTGTTTGTTGGGAAGCAGAATTTTTATTTGGAAAAGCAAAGCCTTCATTTACCCCCCACCTCTATAATTACACCCTAGATAACCCTCAACACCATTCCCAAACCACAAGGAAGTATGACATGTACAGTCGCCCGTCCTTTTTTACATGGATCCATTCCGGACCCAAACAAACAAGCAGCTTCATTTATATACCGCTTCATATCACCTAAGCAGTGTCTAAACAATTTACAACTTTAAGCTAGTTGCCCCAACAATCTGGGCACTCATTTTAGCAACCTCGGAAGGATGCAAGCCTGAGTCAAGCTTGAGTCCTTTTGCTGGTATTGAACTTGGAACCCCCTCACAAAAATGGAGTTTTGCCTATATTCAAACCCCATTAGCTTGAATATAGGCACAGGCATGTGGGGACGTGCAGGCATGCGCTGCAAGCACATGCCCTTTTCATTCTCCCTCTGTTTTCCCTCATGCATAAGCAAGGGAATTTTCATGTTTGCATGCCGGGGGCGGGGCTTTTGCACTCCCGGGACGGGGCTGCATACCAGGGATGGGGCTTCTGCCCCCAGGGGTGGGTTTTCCACCATCTGGAGGCAGGTTCTCCCCCCACCCTCTCCCCACCCCTAAGCTGTCTCTGAGAGACAGCTGGGAGTCAAGAAAGGCCTGTGGGGAGGCGCAGCAGCCAGCACGCCAGTGTTCTTGGCCCCCCCAGTCCATTCTTCAGCCAGAGCTCTCTCTGGGGAGGGAACTCTGGGTGAAGAATGGGCCATGGAGGGGCCCAGGAACTGGCACGCTGGCATTCTTGGGCTCCGCGGGCTTTTCCTCAGCCAGAGTTCTCTCTAGGAAGGGAGCTCTGAGTGAGGAAGGAGGCACCCAGGAGCTGCCACACCGACATTCTTAGGGCCCCCAGGCCTTTCCTCAGCCAGAGCTCTCTCTCCAGGATCTATCCAGGAAAGGTCTCCACACCCACTCACACAGCTGATAAGAGAGTATTTGGGGAAAGATACACACCAAACAGTCCAAAGAGAGTAAGCCAGAAACAGTCCGAAGTTCAGGGTTAACGAGAGCAACACTATCAGTCCAGTCCGAAGTCAGAAAAGCCAGAAGGGTAGTCAGCAGGTCCGATACAGGGTCTAGGAATCCAAATCAGTCAAAGGTCTAGGAGTCAGATAACAGCAGCCTTCTCTTAAAGAGAACAAATAGTATCTGACAAGAGTCCTTGGTATGTGCCAGGTGTTTTATATCTAACCCCCTGATCACAGCTGCCACGTGCCTAATGAACATTTCTTTGAAAGTCTCTTGAATGGTCTCAAGCCCTGCTTTTCTGCTCTTCTCTGATTAAAGGCAGGGACTTGAATGCTCTGCTCTATATCCTCCATGTCCTGCACTACTACTGGGGCCATGCTAGGCTGTTGAGCCCCTGACTCCACTGGGGCTGAGAGAGCAGAGCTTTGTCCTGGCTACACAACCTCTACAGGAGCTGGCAGGGCAGAGCTGGGGCCTGTCTCAGCCTCAGGGTCCAAGTCCTCCTCCAAGTCCTCTGAGTCCTCTGAGTCCTCCTCATGGCTGGCCATGACAGGAGCTGGCACACCACCATTCTTGGCCCCAACTGGGCCATTCTCAGCCACAGCACTCTCTGGGGAGGGAGCTCTGGGTGAAGAACGGCCCGCGGCTGTTGTTCCTCCCCATGGACCTTTCCCTATCATTAGCTGTTCCTCCAGAGGCAATTCAAGGCTGGAAAGGTCTTTGAGGAGGAGGAACTGGTACATGCGAGTCGCTCCTCCTACCCCCACCCTTTTCCCAGCCTCCAACTGTCTGGCTAGCCAGAGGAGCCAGAGGCATGCACCTCTGGTTCATTCTCCCCAGCGCCAGCTAGAGACCAGGAAAAGGCAGGGAGGAAGAGGAACAGGTAAGCACATGCTTGTTCCTCCTTCTCCCTCGCCCATGCCTGGCAAAATGGTGTCACGTGCCATCTGTGGCACGCATGCCATAGGTTCACCATCAAGGCACTAAAACCTATCAAGTGGAAGTGCTAGTTTAAAATACCATGCAATGAAAAGTGAACCATATCGATGCAAAAATATATTTATGTTTTTTAAATGAAAATTATCAATAAAGATATTTTTTTTAAAAAAAACTATAACTAATTCTTATAGAATTATGTGATGTGCAGATTGATGAGATACTTAGCATGTTCTAGTGCACTTACTTGATTGAGAGCATGAGAGCTCTCTGCAACAAAGGCCACTAATTACTTCACAAAACTACAGATCTCAGGATTCTATAGCAAGGAGTTATGGCAGTTAAAGTGTTATTATAGTATTATGACTGTGTAGTGTTATATCCCTACCGGCAGTCTTCTATAAAAGTGATGGGGAGGAGTTACAAATGTCACAAAGAGTGATCTTAACAATGTGCAATAGTTACAGTAAAGCATTTGGAGATCTGACTCAGCATAGAGATCAGGCTCCATCTCTAGATAGGAAACAAGTCACACGTACAATCCTATGTTGAAATTGGTGAACATCAGTTTCTGAAATGCTGAAGAAGACTAGATGTGACATGTGATCAATGGGAGACGAAGGATGTAAGGAAGGGAAATCCAGAATATTTCAAGAGAGGAATGGATGCAAATCCACAAATACTGAAGTGACAATCAAAGCAAAAAGATTGGACACTCTCAAAATTTTGAGGCAGTCTGAGATCATTGATGCATTTTTGGTGCCTTGCACTAGTATTTTACTAGCAGCCATCACCATTTGGTGGCTTATAGTGTTTTTTCTCTCTGTACTCTAGTGGTTCTCAGCCTCTGACCCTTCATATATTTTGGTCTTGGACTACCAGAATACTTGGCCATTGACCATGTGAGCTGGAGCTTCTGGCAGCTGAAGTCTGGAAGAACAAAGGTTAAGAACCACTGCTCCACAGTGTTATACTGCATCTGTTGATGTAAACAAGCAGATGCACAGGTAAAGCAATCTCCGATGCCTTTGGAACTACCGGCGACCTTGGAGCTGTTCGGCTTTATCAGGAATTCCTCCTGCCCACTGCTGATGAAACAGACTGGAGCCAAATCTCTCTCCTCAGAGGTGTTTATTCTTAAAGTTGCTATATTTACAAATATATACACGCCCGTCCAACAAAACTCTCCAACCATCTATCCACTCCGACTACCCAACAACCCACACTGCGGTGTGCAGGCTATTTATAGATTTATGCCATGCGGTCACAAACCCCTCCTCTTCTGGTGACTCTTTTTCCTTGTGCCACCAACAATGTTGTCCCTTCACTCAGGAAGACTTTTGATGTTACCCAGGCTTACGTGCAATCAAGCACATGTCTGACCTTGAACACTGTCTGCTGTTCCAGCCTTCAGCTGCAGACAATTATGCCCATGCTTCCTGGTTTCCTTTTGTGCACATCTGTACATTTCATAGTTGAGCCTCAATGCCTAACATGCCCCTCCAAAATGTACAGATGTGTATCATTTTGCCACATATGTGTTTGCCATCTTCCGATGTTTACATTCGTTGAACAGCCAAACTCTGTGTTTATTGTGCCATGCCTATCAAACATGATAGATGTTCATGCCTTTCAATTGGCAAAGCTTTTGTGAGAACATCAGCAATGTTGTCCCTGGTGTCAATGTACTCCAGATTTATGATTCTGTTTTGAACCATCTCTCTCACATTCTGATACCTCACACCAATGTACTTTGTCCTACACTTCAAGTTCTCAGCTTCAGACATTGCAATACATGATTGTGAATCCTCATGGACTACAGTAGGCTCTTCACACTTTTCTCCCAAATCCACAAGCAATTGCCTTATCCACTGGATCTCTCCTGCAATTTCAGACAATGCTGCAAATTCTGCTTCTGTAGTACTTAAAGCCACACAGTTTTGCTTCCTGCTGCGCCAAATTATTGGACTACCAGCAAATCTTACAAGCAAACCTGACACTGACTTTCTGTCGTGCAATTCTGATGCGAATGAACTGTCCACATAACAATCCAGCTGTTGTTCACTGCCCTGTATCACCAACTTTCTTTCTTTGGTTCCTTTCAAGTATCTCAGCACATGTTTCACTCTAGTCCAGTCTTCTACTTTTGGAACACTTACTTTTCTGCTAAGTACTCCAACAGCAAACGAAATGTCTGGCCTAGTGTTGTTTGCAATGAACATCAAGCTACCTACTACACTTCTGAACAATTCTGGATTCTCAAATTCCTTTGATGATTCTGCACTAGAAGTTCCAGAAGTCATTGGACTCTTTACAACTTTTGCATTCTGCAAGCCACATTTTTCAATCAGTCTTTCAATCTTTTTCTGTTGGCTCAACAAACACTTGCCATCCTCAGTCCACTGAACTTCAATCCCTAAGTAAGTCTTGAGATTTCCCAAATCCTTGAGCTTAAACCTCTTAGACAACTCTTTCTGAACTGATGTAATTTCCCTCTCTGACTTCGCTGCGACACACAAGTCATCAACGTAAATCACAACGGTCACATCACCTTTTGTATACACGCACGCATCCGCAATGCTGCGTTTGTATCCCAATTTGACCAACTCTTCATGAATGCAAAGGTTCCAGCAACGTGCACTCTGTTTCAAACTGTACAATGCCTTTTTCAACTTGTAAACCTTTCCATCCCTGTCCTTGTCAAAACCTAAAGGTTGTTCCATAAAAACCTCCTCATTAAGATGAGCATTCAAATATGCAGTTTCAAAATCAAAGTGTCTCACTACTTGATTCTTCCTAGCTGCTAAAGCTAATACCAGCCTTAAACTTTCTGGCTTTGCAGTAGGTGAAAAAGTTTTGTCAAAATTTTCAAACCTCTGCTGCGAAAAACCTTTTGCAACCAGTCTCGCCTTGTATCTATGGGTTCCATCCGGCATTTCCTTCCTCTTGAAAACCCATTTGCAACCTACAACCTTGTGGTTCTTAGGCCTCTCCACAATCTCAAACACTTCCTTTTCTAGTAAAGACAAGTACTCCTGATCCATGGCAGAAAACCATTTCTCCTGCTCCTCCTTAGGATATGACTGCAATTCCTCAAAACTCTCTGGCTCATCTGCCATCACTGAACAAGCTCTTGCACCCTGCACTACGAATCTATCTGGAGGTCTCCTCACCCTCTGAGTTCTCCTTGGCACAATCACTTTTGTTCTGCCTTTTTCATCCTCACTCTCAGAACTAGTTTGCACCTCTGTGGACACCTTTTCAAACTTTTGTGTAGTGACTGGTGAGTGCAAAGTTGGATGTGTTTGTGTGTGATGGTGTGCAGAAGTACTGGGTTCACTTTCAGTAGATGCTTCTTGTTTTAGCACCCCTCCATTTCCAGTACCTATGTCACTCTGTCCCAGCTTGAGAAAAACCTCTTTGTTGGCATGGAGCTTTTCCCAACCTGAATGTTTTTCAAAGTTGGCACTTCTGGACAGCAAGATTTCCCCATGACCTACATAAAATCTATAGCTGTTCCCAGAATACCCCACAAACATCAACCTTCTCCATTTAGGATCACCCTTCTTCCTGAAGTTTGCAGGCACATACACATTTGCATACTGCCCAAAAACTCTCAGGTATTTGAGATTTGGTGGTCTCCCATACAGCATGTGATATGGAGTTTTCTTTACAAAAGAATTCCAAGTGCGATTGGCAACATGGTTTGCTGTCAAAATTGCTTCCCCCCAAAGCTGCTCTGGTGCTTCTGCATCGAGCATCATGCAATCTTTTATTTGCTTTAAGACTCCAATGTGTCTCTCCGCTAAGCCATTCTCCTGGGGAACGGCCGCGTTCGTCGTGTTGTGGCGGATCCCTTTCCTCCTCAACCAATTTTTCAGGTTATTAGATAGGAATTCTCCACCTCTATCTGTAACCAAAGATCCCACCTTGTATTCAAACTCCCTTTCAATCATATTGACCCAATTTTTGATGTGTTCAGCAGCTTCACTCTTTTCCTTCATGAGCATCACATACGAAAACCGTGTGTGACGATCCACAATGACCATGAAGTACTGATTTTTGCCCATGGTTTTGGCCAAAGGACCAGCCAAATCAGCATGCACAACCTGAAAAGGTCTTTGTGTGGTGCATTTGCTGCGTTTGGCCACAGGAAAAGCCTTCAGCTTTATCCTGCTGCAAACTGAACAATCCAGGTGGTTTGAACAAGTGGACATTTTAAATTCTGGACACACTTCCCCCAGCTTCCCCAAACTTGTGAAGCTTGTATGTCCCATGACTCTATGGTAGTAATGAGCACAGTCTAAATGCAAAGGCACATTGTTGACTACTGAACATTCTGCCTTGTCAACCATATAGTACATTTTGTCTCTTTTGATTGCTTTAGCACAAACTTGGTCATTTATGCTAATAGTACAATCATCCCCTTTGAAACTCAATGCATACCCACTGGTGGTTAATTCAGACACACTAACCAAACAGTTTTGCAACTTAGGAACACACAAAACATTTGAAAAGTCCTTTCCAAAACTTGGGATAAACACAGTTCCCATCACTTTTGCCTCCCTTGATGCACCATCAGCCAAAGCAACTGAATGTACATTAGATGGCACCTTATCTTTCAGGAGCCTATCACAATTAATCATATGCGACGATGCTCCGGAATCTAATAACCAAATGGGGTCTACAGCCTGATGGGCTTTATATTCATTGTTCTTTACCACAGCAACAACACCTTTCCTGCTCACAGGATCTTTAGGCTGTTGTTTCCTTGCTGCTGCCAGCTTTCTACAGTCCTTCTTGAGATGGCCTGGCTTCCCACAGTGGAAACACTTTCTCTCCCTGGACACAGCTGCCTTCTCCGGTTGCAGCTCCTTGAAAGCCTCGGTTGGGTGTGTTTGTCTTGGTACTGCATGCTGCCTCTGGAGCCCTGCCTCGTACTGCCGACGTTGGCTCTCTTCCAAGACACGTGCAGCCACCAGCTCTGCAGTAATCTGTGATTCATCAAAACACTGAAGACTCCACAGAATATTCTCAAAATCATCAGAAAGACTCCCAAGCAGGATGTATGCTTTCTGCTCAGATGCAAGGACGACACCTCTCATCTGCACCTGGCTGAACAAATCAGCCATGATCTCCAGATGCTTCTCTGGCGATTGTCCTTTCTGCATTTTGCAGGCATACAGTCTCCTACACCAAATCATTCTTGACAGAGCTGTTTTAGATTGGTGAATCTCCCTCAAAGCATCCCAAACTGCCTTTGAGGTTCTTTTCTCCCGGACATGGTTGATCTGCGACGGCGTGATTGTAAGCAAAATTGTAGCTCTTGCTCTCTTATCTCGGTCAAGAGTATCTGCTGTGGGTCCTCTCTCAACAACATCCCACAGTCCTTCTCTGACCAGCAAAGCCTCACAATAGGAACTCCAAGCTGCATAATTAGTTTCGTCTAGTTTGGGAAATTTAGCTGCCTCCATCATTAAGCAGTGTAAAGATAGAGTCCTGGCAGTTTTCCCAGCTTCTACTGTCAATTGTGATAAGACACAGACAACAGTCCAAAAATCTTACCATCCAGCCTTCCGGCACTGACAGCACATCACAGCAACAAAGTACCTCTCTCACACAGCCAGTTGAACTCTTCAGCACAAACGGAGATGCCTTATCAGATAAGGATCTGGGCCCGTAACCCTTGTTGATGTAAACAAGCAGATGCACAGGTAAAGCAATCTCCGATGCCTTTGGAACTACCGGCGACCTTGGAGCTGTTCGGCTTTATCAGGAATTCCTCCTGCCCACTGCTGATGAAACAGACTGGAGCCAAATCTCTCTCCTCAGAGGTGTTTATTCTTAAAGTTGCTATATTTACAAATATATACACGCCCGTCCAACAAAACTCTCCAACCATCTATCCACTCCGACTACCCAACAACCCACACTGCGGTGTGCAGGCTATTTATAGATTTATGCCATGCGGTCACAAACCCCTCCTCTTCTGGTGACTCTTTTTCCTTGTGCCACCAACAATGTTGTCCCTTCACTCAGGAAGACTTTTGATGTTACCCAGGCTTACGTGCAATCAAGCACATGTCTGACCTTGAACACTGTCTGCTGTTCCAGCCTTCAGCTGCAGACAATTATGCCCATGCTTCCTGGTTTCCTTTTGTGCACATCTGTACATTTCATAGTTGAGCCTCAATGCCTAACAGCATCTGCTGTGTTTCACTTTGTTCTGAATTCCAGTAACAGAATAAGTCAGCTTCTACTTGAATCTCATAGCCAACTTTATCATTGTTAAAAGACAAAAGGCTATTTAAGCAAATTGTTTCAGCTAATTGAACCTCATAGCCAACTTTACCATTGTTAAAAGACAAAAGGCTGTCTCATTTTAAATCTCTTGAAGTTATAAATTAATTCACAACAGCAGATTACTGCTTTTATGTGGAATTATTTATTCATACTCATTAAACTGATTCTGTGTTGCAGTTATCCAATTTATCACACACATTGAGAAAAAAATAAACATGACCAGTGGCAAACATGAAGGGTTTGAAAGAGTTGCAATTAGTTCATCCCAATGGATTTCATGTGTCAACAAATTTGTACTAAGTATAGTCTAGAGGAACAGTAGACATTGCTCTCTAGAGCTTTCATTTTTCCTGTAGGGATATAACAACGGTATATGATATAAACACCTCCCTTTATAGGGTTAACATTACACACACACACATGTACCTATAATTTTCTATTCATTCGAGATGAAGATATTTGATATATAATGAATGCATACATGTACTGACTATGTATGTGTAATTGGGGAATGGGGATGAAGATCATCATATTCAGTTTCAGAAATTTGGATGATGGAACTCCAGAACAGACATTTCTGCAAAGCAGGGCCTTGGAGAGTCATTTGTTTAAAATGTGTGTTTTATGCTAGCAAAGTATATTAGAGAGCAGAGCATTCCTATATAACAGTAGCAGTGGCATCACAGAGGTGGGATCCATCTCACTGTACCAACGAATCTATGGCCCTGCCAGCTCATAGCTTAGACAGAAGAATGCAGTCTTTTGCCTATCCTATTATTTAAATATTTATCTTTGATGCTTGAGTCCAGGCTATTTGAAGGACTGTAGCTCCCTCTATCAACCTGTTAGACCTCTAACTTCTTTGAAAGAGACCCTGCTCTCTGTCCCACTACCTTCCCAGGTTTATTTGGTAGGAACAAGGAAAAAGTGGGCTTTCTTAATGACTTTTCCCAGACTTAAGAACTCCTTTCTTAGGGAGTCTTGGATGCCTCTCTTCTTGGTTTCCTTCTGCTGACTGGTGAAAACTTTTCTATTCCTACAGGCTTTTAGGAACTGACTACAGTGGGCTTTTAATGGTTCTGTTGATATTTTTTTATTCTGTCTTTTAGTGAATTTTAAATGCTTTTAACTCTTCAGGTTTTTTTTTTTTACAATAACATGCGTGTAGTAGTCGTGTTGTCAGGCTTTCAAAGTAGGAATAAGTGATATTCAAAATTCAAGACATGCAGGCTCACATTCAAGGCTGAGTCTCCCTTGTTCAGAATTCTGAAATCCAAAATACTCCAAAATCCAAAATTGTCCACATGGGTGACTGTGATAGTGACACCTTTGCTTTCTGATGGTTCAGTGTACACAAACTTTGTTTCATGCACAAAATTATTAAAAGTATTATTTATAAAATTCCCTTCAGGCTATATGTATAAGGTGTATACAAAACATAAATAAATTTCAGATTTGGACTTGGGTTCCATCTCCAATACATCTACAGTATTTATGTATATGCAAACATCCCAAAGTTTGAAAAATCCAAAATTCAAAACTCTTCTGGTCCCAAGAATTTTGGATAAGGAAGACTCAACCTGCATTATAATTATATGTTCTATTTAAAAACCAAATAAAAGTATTTATGCCAGTTAAACTAGACATATATTTCTTTGTAAAATTAACATATTGCCCACATTCAGAAATTACATTCAGTCTATTACATTCTGCACCACATGATCAAGCACTAAGAAATATTAAGATAGCTGCTGTCACTGAGGTCTCCCAAGAACAATAATGGCTGCACATAATCTATTTTATGTACACTTACTTGGGAATAAAACACACTGAATACATGAGAGTAAGCAAGACTGAACAATGTGTTCTGAGTACATATTGTGCACTTTTAAGGCTGTTAGAATGATAATGAGCAGTAATTTGCCTTCCCCCATAAGTCCCTACAAGTAGACAAAATTAATAACAACCTGACTGTCAACATTAAGCCATGCTGCCATTGTGAAAACGGTTTTAGGGTTCCTATCCAGGCCACACAAATAAGCAGCTGTGGTGAAATATTGGAGAAGTAGTACTGCCACACCCTAATGGTTCTGTTTTTCAAGCAAGCAGGAAGTAAAATTGACAATGGAAAAGCAGCAGCAGGTGACAATGGCAAAGAAGGAGTAAGGGAACCCATTCAAGGTGTATTGCCCAAGCCACCACCACTACCAAAACAAAAACAAAAACAAAAAAACAGACAAACCTCCACCATGGAATCCATAGTGAGCAGAGCTAAGACGCTTTTTCTCTCCACTCAGGCACTCAGGTCTTCATACCATAGAGAATCGGGCTAAATAGAACTCAATGTCTTGCTGAATTCATTCAAGTAAACTAGTTTATGCCATCAAAAAGTTTGCATCCTTGAAAAAAGTAAAACTTCATCCTTGCATTGCAGTGGCTTTTTACATGCATTTGCTCAAAGGTAATCAATTGCAAACATGTATTTTTTATCTTTTCCCCCCCAAGGCATGTCCCTCTGCATTCTTACAAAGAGCTAATTAAATAGCATAAGAAATGCAAACTTTGTTGCAAGGCATTGATAAAAATAATTAAATGGTGTTTAATTACTTAAGATTAATTACTAAAGAATTAATCCTACGGAATTACTACAAATTAATTCAATTTGCCAGGAGGTACACTAAATGACTCACAACTAACAAACAAAGAGGGAAGTAAGGATAAAGTTTCAGTTTGTTTGTTAGTTTTTATAAATGCTAGCAAAAACACAGTTTGCAGTAATAATGTTAATGAACTAGAGCTGAATCCTATCTCAGAGCAGAACAGCCATAAAAATTAACTAGATTTATGTTAACTGGTATGACTAAATCTCAATCTATCCTCTTATCTTTTTTGTTGCAATGGCATCACAAACAGAAGAAGGAAACGATCATGGCCACCACATATTGACTGTGATCAAATCCAGGACCTGACACTGATCAGGAACAACTACCATAGCTGCTGAGTTTAGAGTAGAACAACTACAGTTGACTGATGAGAGCTCTGCATCCTCCAGCTGTTAGCCTCAGCTGGTACAGGATGTACCTTCACTGCCACAATACATTTCTACCACTACCACAAACCTGGACAACTGTGCAACTAGATACACATTTGGAAAATCTGCTAGCAAACATAGAAAACAAAACAATTGCCCACAGAGTGGAAATTATCAATGAGCATTCTAGTCCCCAAGAAAGGGAATTGTAATCACCATCGTACCACTGCATTAATCTCCCATGCAAATAAATTGATGCTTAAGATTTTACAACAAAGACTTTTACAACATATGGAGTGAGAAATGCCAGTCATCTAAGATAGGTTTAGAAAAGGAAGTGGCACTAGAGGTCATATTGCAAACCTATGATGGCTAACAGAATACACCAAAGAATTTCTAAAGAAAATCAGTCTGTAGTTTATATACAACAAAGTTCTTGATTGCTTAGATCCTGAAAAACTGGATCAAAAATAAGTGTGCCGTTTGATTGTTCTGATGTATAACCAAATCAGTCCAGATATCATGGACTGAGCTCAAAGAGAAGGCTCCCTGTCATAAATTTTAGGATTGAACATGAGATTATCTTCATGCCATACCAAGTGCATGGCCTATTACAGTTGGCCCTTCATATCCATGGATTCAACTATCCATGGCTTGAAAATATTCCAAAAATACATAAATTCCAAAAAGCAAACCTTGATTTTGTCATTTTATATAAGGACAAAATTTTATTTCGGACTTTTTCACATGGGAGGCATGCATCATTAAAATGTGATTAAATCATGGTAATAGCATGTTTGGGTGGAAGATTATCACACCCCCCACTTGCTTTTCCCATTCATGTCCTGTGCATAAACTGGAATGGATGCATCATTGGGTAATAACAAAAAACTCTCATTAGTACTCATTGATGCCTCTATTACAGTTTATGCACAGGACACAAACAGGAGAAGCGTGCAGGTGTGTGATAATCTCCCCTTGATTGCGCTACTACCATGATTTAATCATTTTTTTAATGATGTTTGCCTCCTCTGTCTGAAAGAGCCCTATGCCACTGTAAATAATGGGACTTGCACATCCACAGATTTTGGTATCCATGAGGGATCCTGATCTGCAGCAAATATCAAACTGCAGATACAACGGGAGGTCTGCATATACAAAGAAATGTACTGTGGAACAAGACTTGTTTTGGTGACTGCCTTATTTTTCTCCCAAGTTTGCTTCTCTTGAATGTTGTTTTGTTGATAACATCTCTTACTTTTCCCATCTTGCATAGGAAGAAATGACGATATTTTGTGTTTATTGAAGACCAATGTGTGCACTACCATGGTTTAAGAACCCTCAGCACATAAAAAGCATCTTCTCAAACAATCAGAAGATTTGGAAACTTGTGCACAAAGTTAATGTGACTTTTGTGTCTTTTTACAATGTGCATACTCATAAAAGTCTGCTATCTGTGAAACGAGAGGTTGTGAAATTGTACTTTTGGTTTATTGCTGCATAAAGATGAATAAGCAAAGTAGAAATGCAGAAAGTACTGAGAAAAAACATTTCTCATCATTAGTCAGTATTTCTCTCTGATCCATTAGAATTCTCCATACTTGCCTGGCATTACTTCCATGCAGAGTAACACCAGATAAGACACTGATCTTCATTTGGTTATAGATGACTTGTCACCATCCACATCAGTGTCACACATATACTCTTATGCAAATGACCTTTCTTATTTATTTATCTACCAAAAACACTTCTGCTCCACCCACCCTTTATCACAGAATCCCAGGATAGTGTACAATGCCAACTAAAATCACTTTAAAAACAATAGTTAAAACCGCTTTACAACTACAACAACCTAAAACTATGCACATGTACCCTTGAAATAAATTAGTTCCCTGAAAGGTTTAATAAAAATCCAGGTTTTGGCTTGGCATAGGAAAGAAATCAATGTTGGCACCAGTCAGAACTTCAAGGGGAGGGTATTCCACAACTGAGCATCACAGCCAAGGGAGACCTTCTCCTATGTCTTCTCTCTTCATATTGCTTCCATTGGTGGAACCTAGAGGAGTGATCCTCTTCGAGACCTTGCTTTTGATCAGTCTCTCTCTCTCTCTCTCTCTCTCTCTCTCTCTCTCTCTCTTTTAGTAAAGATAAGCAATACATTGAAGCTGACAAGTTGTGATTTCTTTGGCTTCCTTATAAAGGGATTGGCTTCCTTAAACTCAATTAATGTTTCATCAGTAGCAATTTGTATGTCTCAATAGATTACCTTTTGATATATAACACTGTGCCTCTGTTGCTTGATTTAACCCATCATTTAACATGCATAGCATCTTTTTGAAATATACTGTGTAAAAGTGTAGTGCCCTCCTAATTTATACAGGTATCTAGTAAAATATTTAAATCTGTCACAACCAATAAGTCATTTCCAATTTTGTGATGCAACTGAGAAAGCCATTTCTTTATAAAGAAATAAAACCCAGCAGCAATTAACTTCTTAAAAGATGCAAGGTAATGTTCTTGTAGACAGCTATTCCAAGACGTTTGTTTGTATTTAAGTAAAAGCATGCAAGTTCTCTATAGTGAGTTTATGTATATTTTTTGTAGCAAGCTTTGGGTCAAGAGCCAAATTCCAACTTCCCAGGTTCAGAGGAGAGCAAAGAACATGGTCAGTCATGTGAGGGGGAAAGTTAGGGCCAAAACAGACAGTGTGATGCCACCTCTTTAAGTGCATGCCACAGCCCCAATCCAGCTATTTGCTGACACAAAAAGAGGCAGCAAAATGGTGCTCCTTTTTGAGCCGGCAAAATGGCACCTTTACAACTGCTGCTACAGCTTTGTGGCACTCATTAGGGGAACATTAGGGGAACTATTTTAAAGGTGAAAATAGTTTGACAATGAAACGATTTAACCGGATGGGTGAATGGATTTTTCCTCACTTAAGTCAGAGATCACCACCTTTGATGCCAGCCCCTGAATTTTGAAAATTAGTATAATCTTAACATTAGCTTATCACTATGCTGCAAAAGGTGTCGCCAGGTTATACAGCTGAGTTCAAGGCATGCAATCATGCCACACCTTATTTTCTGGACAAGTGGCAACCATACTTTTAAGAAATGATTTAAAGATGAAACTTGGGTGGAATGATAAGAATGTGTGCTGGGACTTTATCACATGCACTTTTAGAACCGTTTTGGGAATGGGAATGGGACTCTCGGGGGCACGCATGAACAGATTTTACAGCACATGCAAGGGTCCACAAAAAGGTCCCATCCCAGCTCCTGTACCCAAGCCGTCCCTGTTCAGTGCCGGTGGGCACTATTTTGTCTGGACGGAAGTCTTCCGAGCAGCACATTTAATGCTTCTCAGCACTGGACAGGAACGGGTGCCAGAACGGGGCCTTTTTGTGGATGCTTGCGTGTGCAGTGAAATGCATTCATGCGCACCCCCACAAGTCCCATCCCCGTCCCCAAAACGGTTTTAAAAGTGCATGTGATAAATTCCCTGCTGACACAGGAACAGGGACAATGGGAACGGAAACACAATGAAGCTGTTGAATGAACCGAAAAGTGGGGAAAGGCACAGGCCTACACAAGGAAGGATGGGTGTGGGAAGGAAATGCCTAAGACTGCAACAAAACTTTGAAACCATTTATGGTTAACAGATACAATTCATACAACCTTTGCAGAAAGATAGAGATGGAAGAGCTTCAGGGAACAAAAAGGAAATGGCAAGACATCAGAGCCTCCACTCCTACTAATGAAACCATTTCTACTCAGACAAAAGGGCTTCAAGATGAAAATAGGACTTCAAGGGCTCTTGTAATCTACAGCTATTTCTCGTGGCTTTCAGCCTAGATACTGAGATCCCATGAACGCTGGACAGGCAACCTTTTGAGAAGTAAGTTTCCTATAAAATAGGACTGGAGAACCTATGGCAATCCAAATGTTGTTGAACTCTAGTGCATTAGCCTTAGTAAGGGAAGTACTAGCTTTATTTATTTGAGTGATTATTACATTTTAAAGGAGACCAATAACCAAAGTTTTCTGAGCCTATACAAAACTTATAAACAAAGAATAACAATTTGTTTCTGTTCTTTATGAGTTATTAACATCTAGGGCAGTGCTTCTCATTTGCACCATCTCATCAGCATCAGTCCACAGATCCTCCCTTTGTGCAGTACTGATGTAGAAGATCACAGATTCCTCACCCCTCAGTTGTTTTCTGTCACATGTACAACAAGGACAATATCACACTACACTATTATAGTGCTATGATTCCACTTTTAAGTGCTATGGCTGCCTCCTGTGGAATTCTGGAGTTTGTAGTTTAGTGAAGCCCAAGAGATCTCTGGTTGAGAATGCTAAATACCCCTTCCTAAACTACAAATCCTGAGATTCAACAGGAGGCAGTCATAGCAGTTTAAGTGGAATCATAGCACTAATGTGATATTGCCCTTGTTGTACATGTGACAGAAATCAACTTAGGGGGTGTGGAATCTGTGATCTTCTACATCAGTACTGTACAACGTGAGTGTAGTAGAGTGATATTGTCACTGGTCTGAGCACATATTGTATATACTGTCCCACTAAAAATGTGAACATTGAAGAAGACAGATAGTGAATTTTAGCCCAGTCATTCTTTTTGCATGGTTCTCCTTAAAGCAGGAGTGCACAAATTGCCACTTTTGTGCACCCCAATTGACCTCTAGAGGGTGGGGGCAATTTTGTCACATCCCCACCAAGCCATTGTAGACCCAGAAGAGGCCATTTCCCCAAAACAAGCCAGAGGCCCCAAAACATGTCATAAGTGCTCCTGTGTCCACTACAGGGTGCTGCATGGCATTTTGCGGAGCAAAAAATCTTTTTGAAGAGAGGGTGCAATGGACAGTGTAATCCTCCGAGGTCTCCTTGGAAGGTAATGCAGAAACTTTCCTGACTCACCCTGGCCTTCAGTATCATAGAACCTAGAGAGTGAAGACACAGCTCAGCCTTTTGGCTAAATCCAACATTGTGCCAAAGGAACTGAGCCTCCTTCAACCTGCCATTTCCAGAGGATTTCCCATCCTCCAGGGTTGGTTATAGAAGTGAAATTGAAATGATCAGTTAATCAAAAGTTTATGTTTGCTTTTTTATTTAGAAAAAATGCTTATATCCTGCCCTGTACATGGGTTTTCAGTGCAGCATGGTATCAAAATAGACTTAAGCAATTTGTTGTTGCTAGCTGCCCTCAAATCAATGTCACCCCATGGAAATTTACAGCCATTTAAAATGTAAGCCATTGAGGAGTAGACTAAAAGTATATTAAACAAGTTGACAACAGTCTCAAACCATGCCTTTGGATAGATCTGGACAAACTCTTTTGGTCCCTTTTTAAAAATAAAAAGTCAAGTTTTAACTTGGTTGAAGATTGCAAGGAAAGAGGGTTTTCAATATAAACAACCAGCAAAACTACACTATTGGTTTTGGTGTGATTATATGTGCCAAGGGAAATCTAATCAGTCTTTGTTTTTGTTGTTGTTGTTGTTGTTGTTGTTGTTGCTGTTAAGTGCCCTCAGGTTGCCCTCAACTCATGGCGACCCTGCGTATGAAAGAACTCCAAGATCCTCTGTGCTCCACTACTCTATTCAGATCTTGCAGGCTTATGCCAGTGTTCTCTCTGATTGAATCCAATCATCAGGTATGTGATCTTCCTCTCTTTCTACTGCCCTCCACCTTTCCTAGCATCATTGTGTTTTCCTGTGATTCATGCCTTCTCATGATGTGGCCAAAGTATGACAGCCTCAATTTAATCATTCTGTCTTCCAGGGAGAGCTCAAGCCTAATCAGTTCTGGAATTCATTTCTTTGTCTTCTTGCCCACCCATAGGTATTCTCAACACTCTTCTTCAGCACCACATTTGAAATGAGTAGATTTTCTTTCTTTCATCTTTCTTCACTGTCCAGCTCTCACATCTGTACATGGTGATGGGGAATACAGTGGCTTGAACAATCCTCACATTGGTATTCCTTTGAAAGCATTCCATAGCTTTTCATAGTCTATGTAGTAAAAAGCTTTGCTGTAATCAATAAGCGCATGTACACAATCTTATTTATGACTTTATCTTCTGGTAAGACAATAGTGTTGCAGATGTCCATCATGATTGTGTCAGGTAGATCATGACATACAGTACTCTGCATATAGACAGAGCAAACATGCATTGACAGATGGCAGGCATATCCTTGGATAACCTCTTTTTTCGTGCCATATTCTTTGATCTTCTGCACAGAAGAAATATTGGAAATTATTTAAAAAAAAACAGTTCTTTGCATTTAAAAAACGTAATCGAGGGGCTGTATAAACAGCCAGATCAGGGCCACAGCAACCTCATGCTGTGGCCCCCGATCTGGCCTCTGGAGGGTGCAAACAGGAGCTGCAAAAAGCAGCTCCATTTTGCACCCTCCAAAGGATGCCATAGCTGCAGCAGTGCAGCTATATGATGTCTTTTGGTGCTGCATCATCTGGATGCAGCACTGGAAGAGTGTCATGATGCCACATGGCATCTGGAGCAGTGTGTGGCATCATGGTGCCCTGGTGGCATCATCAAGGGTGTGCGTCATCTGGACATGACGCCCAGACTCTGCCCCTAGGCCAGCACAAAGTGCCAGTCTGTACAGGGCCTTGGTGTAATTAAGGCAATTAAATAAGAAATGATCCAAGTAATGAAAAGAAAGAGATCAGCAACCAAAAAATTAGTTGAGTGTTGAACATTGCTAGGGAAATCATATATAAGGTTTCCACTGTAAGGTGAAAAAATTGGCAAGACTCAAACCCTGAACACTTTCAGATCATCACTAAGAAAACTGACTAGCCACACATCAGACAATGCTCCATATTTTAAGTGATTTCACTAGCAGTTAGTGGTATATGATTAAGACTGGAACTCTAAGCACATTTACTCAGGCTTCTGCACAAACACCCTGAAGGTTGTACTGTACATCTCTCTCACTGAAATCATTGAAACTTTTTTTTCAAAAGTAGCATTGACTGTACAAATGCTACAGATGATATCTGTCTTCCAGAGAAATCAATGGGGGAGGTGGAACTTTTGTGTATTTAGGGGGGAAAGGCTAAATAATGTCCACCAAAACCTCTACATCTGTCATTTATTCACAATAAAGCTAAAACCCAAGGTGTTTTCCCCCCACTCTGGCTATTAATAACTGAAGCATTCGAAGCTGCCTTTTAATTTTCAATGTCAAGCTTGAATACATGTTATGAGTAGAGATTATGCTGTCAACCAGCATGATAAAATGTTCCTCTGTTATAGGATATAAAAGTACATGAGCTATACCTAAAATAAGATTCCAGTTTGTAAAGTTACTGCTATGAAAAGTTTGAAAAATCACATCCTGAATGTAGAGTTTCTTGTGTATTCCCATGTCATTTGGAGCTCATGTATCCCAATTTATTAGATTTAAAAGGGCATCAAGGGACCTGTATAGCCTCTCTTCCTCTCATGGTCTTCCCCTTTCTTCTACTAAAATGAATGAAACAAAAAAAAACCTCCATGAACATATCAAAGATTCTTGCACTGGCCAGAATCAATGGGATGTGTTTCTTGGGTCTAATCTAATCCAGGCATGGAGAACTGTGGCCCTTTAGGAGCTCTTTGGCTTGTTAGTATACCCTATACCCCTATTGCTGGATATGGGGTTTTATAATTAATATCTAGTATCAGTCATGTTTTGAGAGGTCACAAAGACCTGTGGAGAAAATACACATGTCAACACTGATGTATAAGAGAGACCTAGATAGTACTAAAATAAACACTACATGGGTTTGATGAGCACCTCACACACCTCTCCAAGCTCTTCACATTTCCTCTTGCAATGGAGAAAAACTGAGTCCCATCACAAAGACCACAACTTCCACCTTCCATGCTGTGTTCCTACTCACCCTTCCGGTCTGACTATCCAGGAATTGTCTAAAATCCAATCAGTGTTTTATCACTCTGAAATTAAAGCCATCAGTTGTTCCTGGTCCCTTTTGTCAATTCCATGGGGAAACCATTTAAACCTTTGGTACACCATGTGGTAACATCAAGCACCCCTCAAGGATATGAAATAGGATATAAATATCACCCCAGTTCTAGCTATTTTGCTCAGATATAGAGATGTGGTTTACAGACTGTGTGTCCAGAGGGTGTGTGTGCACGCATGTGTGTCTGTCACCCCAGGTGCTGTCTGAGCCACTCTCCATATTCCATGGACCTATCCTCCTCTCAGGCCTCCTTTTTGAGCTATAATCCCCCCCCCCCCCATTCAAGGAGATACTTACACTGCATTTTTTTTCTGCAGTGCAAATAAGCTCTTAGTCTTTTAAAAATATTAGCTGTAATATGAATTGTTTTTGTTCTTCCCAATGGGGCCCTATCCATCTATTTACTCTCTACATACTCTCTTTTTCTCTGGTATCTGATGTTCCACCAGTAAGAGTTTTCTCTTGCCAGTCCCTTCTTGCTAGGGTCACCCCTCCTGTAGTTTTCAAACATTGCTCCCCTAAGACAGCTGCACACAGCCAGTGGCACAGACAAACATTCTCTTGTATGCTTGGCCCAGTATTTTTAGTACCTAACTTCTGATGTATCAGCACATAAGGCAATAGTAATTACAAGCATTCCTCAGAAACATTTTAAAAGAAATTAGCATAGAAGAAAGTAAGATATCATTCAGTACTGAGAATCTAATAATGCAAGGTTTAGACAGCCACTATAACCTATACAGGTTGGAAACATTTGCCTGGTGATGTTTCTTTAACTTCTTTCTATTACATTAGTTCAAGTTCAAAGGTCCTTTGAAATGTCAAGACATAACTTCTGGGTCAGAATTTTTAATTGTGCATTTATTAAAACTGTTCATTTGGCTGAGGAAAAGTCCTTTTCTGTGACCTTAATGTGCTTGCATGCCATTTTTGTTTTATTACAGTGAAAATATGTATAGAGCAGATGCACAAGAGGTCTCAGAAGCATCTACAGGGAAGCATGGAAAAAAACCTTTTGACCAACTGTGCTGATGAATCAACTGGCCCAATAATCCTGAAAAAGGTGATTGAGAGCAAGGCTGCTGGAAGGCTGCAAACTCTTCATAGTAACAACAAAATCCACAATAACTAGAACTGTACAGCCCCTTTGCCACTTGCTACAACCTGTATTGTACAGTTGCTCTATACAGGGTTGTTGAAGGTATTTTTGTGCTTCTTTGGCTGCATCTGCACAGTGCAAATAAATCTGTTTGGCACCACTTAAATTGTCATGGTTCAGTGTTATGGAATTCTGGGATTTGTTGTTTTGTGAGACATTTAATCTTCTCTAAGTGAGAGCTCTGGATGCTACAACAAACTACAGATCTAAAGATTTCATAACATTGATCCATAATAGTTAAAGCAGTGTCAAACTGCATTATTTTTGTGGTGCGGATACAGCCTTTGTGAACAAAACACATACAGACATAGCTGGTGAAATACAAGAGCACTAGTAGTTCCAATTTAAAAAAATGTGAAAACAACAAAACTGGAATGCATGAGTGAAATTATTCACATAGCTGCACCAAAAAAAAAAAAAAAAAACATTGTCTGAATAACCCCTTGTTTTCTTGATTGAAAGCATCATGTACTACTGTCCACACTCCGAATTGGCAGACTTGTCATCTGTGAATTTAACCATCTGCAGATAGCAAGCCCCCATTTTTCTTAATGGCGGTGTGCACACCATCATGCCATTAAGAAAAACAGGACCCCAGATTTTGGTATCTGGGGTGTGTGTGTGTGGGATGGATCCCCCATGGATACAGAGGTCCAACTGTATATCTGCAGCAGATATAGCTTAGTACAGTCACCATTTTTCATATGTAAATGATTGTTTGTACAGTGCTGTGTAAATTTACAGCACTAAATTAATAATAATAATAATAATAATAATAGTAATAAGTTCCATGAGTTTGAATCCTCTGTTGCCAGCAGTTTTATTAAGGAAGCTTAGACAATGATAGTCTGAGAAACCAAACATTTCTCACCAGGCTCTTTCACACTACACAATATATCCTTGCAAATATATAGCACTGTTTTCTACTGCCCACTATATTAGCTTGGTCAGTGTGATAACCAGAGTTCTCTGAGCTATGTAAATGTAAAATACATTAAAAATATAAAAAACAGACTATGGAGAAGAAATAATAAAAGAACAAAGCCAAGAGGTAAGAGTAAACCAACAGCAATACTACAACACTGCCTGCAGATAACCCACAAAAACTGGAGACTCGGGGCCAGGCCCTGAAACCTGTTGATCCTGCTTCCTAAAGTCTGCAACAGAGCAACTATCTTGTACTTGTATCATATAGTCTATGATGCTCCTGGTCTTAAAATGGTCCAGGGGGCAATAACCTAATTGGGGGCATCTCCCGCCCAAGGGGCATATAAACAGCCCCGGATGCCACGTATGACCCATGGGTCACACCCTCCTACTCCTTCTCACAGTGTAGGATTTGTTTTTAAACAGAGATTGAATGACCATTTCTCAGGAGTGCTTTTATTATATGTTTCTTCAATAGCAAGGAGTTGAACTAGATAGTCCTTGTGTTCCCTTCCAATTCCATAATCCTATGCAGAAATTTCAAGATCAGTTGATTGTTTTAGAACAATTAAACCAAATGTTGTTGGCCTTTAGTTTTCAAGATCCCAATCCACTGGTCACACTGGTTGGAGATTCTAGAGTTAAATTACAACATCTGAAGTTTAAGAACCACTGCTTTAAAGCCAAACTATTATTCCTCCAGTTACATTCCCAGAGGGATTTAACTGTGGGCAATGACCAAAATTATTGTTAACAGTAGTAAATTAAAGAGAATTCCCCAACCTGGTTGACAAATAAGGTATCAGTCCCTGGCACATGAAGGGGGGCAGGGGTATTATTGGTCCTCACATCAACCCTTTCTGCCAATCTGTACAGCCCCCATGAAACTGCAAAATCAGTGCAGAAGCTCATAACATTCTCATTTCAAATTATTAACAGAGGAAGAATTTCAAAGCGAGGGAGCTCTCTTCAATATATCTCCAGATGCTGCAAATTGAGAAAATTTGTAATCCAGCTCAAGCTCATTTTAAAAGCTTGGCACCATCACTATTTCCAAGCAGTTTAAAATTTAAATGCTGGGAAACAAGGAAATATACAATAAAACCATTTCTCCAAATAGCAGCCAGCATGATAATCTGAACTCATCACTATGAGTTATTAAAAAATGGCAGGTCCATATAGCTCATCCTATAAATGATTCATTAACTTGAAACCACAGTACTCTTAAACACACACACACCAAAAATAACCCCCAAAGTGCATTTTACACAGCCATTATGTACATACAGTTGCTATTTCATGATCATCAGCTTGTCTTTTAAATTATTTCAATAGCTGCCACCTAGTGGCTCTTATTAATATTACAGTGACCATTACACAGGTCCTTTCCAAAGCCATACTGTATGCCTAAAAACTTTATTAGGCTGGTAAAAAAGACACAAAGGTGTGTGCAAAACTTTTGAGATCTAAGTAACGACTGAAATCCTCCTAGACTTGCTTAGTAGAGGAATTCACACTGAAGTTAGTCAGACATACTTTTGATAGATATGTGTAGGTTGCTCTGAAAATATTATAACACTAAAGAAACTCCTCTTCACTGACGGTAAACAGCTATACTGCTGGCTGCTACACAATTATGTTGCTACAGGGAAGCCTGTGATTTTTATTTTTATTTTTAAGTGGCAGTCCTAGAGTTCCTTTCTTCATGATGAACAAATGGCTGTTCTCTTTTCAAACTAATGATAAGTTCCTTTCTTTCTACATAGATGCATGAGTTAATCCTTTCATTAAAGCTTAGGCATACATGTTTCATGTTAATTTGTATGATTCATTTTCAGAACTATAATCATCAGCCTCCGATGAATATATTTTCAAACTAAAATCCTTACATTTAATTTAGTTACACTTGGATAACTGTAACATATTCTACACTGGGTTGCCTTTGAAGGGTGTTCAGAAATTTCACTTTGTAAAAAAGCGACAGCCAAGGAGTTAACTGGGGCTGTTTATAAGGATTATACAATTTCCCTGCTCTGACAGTTCTACTGACTGCCAGTCTGTTTCTGGACACATTTCAAAGTGACCTATAAAGTCCTATGGGCTGATCTAGACTGGCAAAAAGGGGTGTGTTCATGCCTGCATGAAAGTGTAGCTTTTAGATGACCCACACTGGAAGTTTGGCATGAACACATTTCTTTTGCATTTTAGTGGGGGGAAAGCAGCTTTTAAAAGGAGCTGCTTTTCCCCGCTTCTTTTTAAAAAGGGTGTAACTGTGCAGCTGCATCTAAATGCTGCAGTGCAACTGTGCAGTTTTTTAAAGCTCCCAAACCCTAGCTCCAGCCCTAATCCCAACCCTAGACATGCACAGTAGGGACTTTGGGATGCTGTAAATGTTATGCATAAAATGTCAATTCATTCATAAAATAAAGAAGGTTATTCATAAAGAAGTTTATTCATTTATAATAGTAAGTAAGAACGAATAATTTGTAAAACATATAATTTGTAAAACGTATAAATCTAATATATAGAAAAGAAAGTATTATACTACTATTACATCTAGGTATCCAGTTGTATATAAAAATGTTTGCTTATCTCATTCAGGCTTGTTGATTCTTTTTCCTCTTAACCCAACCTTCATTAATGCCATGTGATTTCTTCTTTTATCCTCTTACCTATGCTTCTACTACACTTTCTATTTCCATCTCTTCAATTATTACCTTCCCATATCCATCTTTACTTCATACTCCCTCTCATTTCCTACCTCCTATCACATGTCCTATGCCTTTTTTTTTCATGCCCACCACCTTCTGGTGCAGACACCAGACAGGGTCTATTTAGTGGTTGCCTCTAGGTTCTGGAACTCCCTTCCTAGGAAGGCTAGACCAGCCCCCTCCTTGTTGTCTTTCTGTAGGCAAATGTTTTTATTTTGGTGTGCTTCTAGAACAGAAGGTTTTTAAAGAAAGGGCTTTTAATAGGGCAAACTATCGTTTTACAGGTATGCCTCATCTAACAAAGTAGATATGTCCCTGGGCATGACTTCTTTAACAGAAATTTTGGTTCCAGAGGCAGAAATAATGTGGAAAGAATAGGGATAGGTTCCTGAACCACAAGAAGAAGAGCAGTTGTTTCAGTAAAGTGTTTATTCTGAACTAATCTGAAAATGTGAAATGAAATAACAAGGTCAAGCCAGCCTTGCATAAGAAGAAACATGGTGAACCTTCAAGGGATTACTTGAAAGTACTGTCCAAAATGCCTGCAAGAATTTTTTTTTTTCTGTAGTTAAGCATGCAATTGATTCCATAGCTAAAATCAATAGGACTTAAAACTGTTTAATTCTAGCATGACTGATCATGCTCCACATATTTCCTAATATAGGATACAGTCAGTCCCCTGTATCCACCAATTCATGTACCCACGGCATGAAAATATCCACTCACACAAAAATTTCCAAAAGCAAATTGATTTTGACATTTTATATAAGAGACACAATTTTACCATCTCATTGTAAATAATGGGACTTGAGCATCCACAGATTTTAGTATCCATGAGGGTGATGTCCCGTAACCAAACCCGAGCAGATACTAAGGGTCCCATATTCATTGATGGTTGCCAAGTTTCAGGGTGCCAGCTGAAATCTCACAAAATTGTTTTTTGTTTGTTTGTTCTGTGTAACACGGGAAAAACAGAAAGTTTGTCTTGACTTTTGTGTGGATTTAAAGCCTGAAAAACTCTCTGCCTATTCCCAGTGGAGCCTGAACTTATTGACTTAACTTGAAGTTGTATGTTTGTTGTTTTTGAATGGTACTGGCAGACCAAAAAGGTAGGAGTGAGGAGAATGGATAGCTTATTTGAAACAATACAGAAAGTGGAGTATCAGCAGTGCAACTCACAAACTTTCTTGCTGCTACAACAATACAACACTTGGAGAAAATAACCCTCCCAATGGGCTAGCAGTTAGCCTTCAAGAAAAACTCCATGCATCATCTGTACATACTGTAGGAAGGCTGTGTGTGATCTGAGGAGCAGCAATGGCAGCAACCGCTGCAGCTGCTTGGTGCATTATACTTCATGCACAAGTGACAAAAATGGATTTTCCCGCTGACTCTTGGTTGCCATATTACTCGGTTAGCTTTGTTTTACCTGGCAAATGCTCTTCCATTATCATTTTATTAACATGTTTCTCCTCTTCTTCCCCTTCTTACCATTTCTTTCTCTTTTTACAAATATGAGTGTATGCTGGGTGTTCTACAAAAAATATTAGAGCTTGATTACTTTTTTGGAATATAACTCTCAGGCTACCCTAACCAGCTTGGCCAGTATTTAAAGAAAAAAAGCAAAAAAAAAAAAAGCCATCCCCTTTTCCAAGTTCTGTAAAATTCCTTCATACAGGCTCAAAATCTTTTCTTTTCTTTTCTTTTTTATGTGAAACCGAATGCCATTTATACAAAAAAATTAATGTGCTTTTTTTATTGAAGTAGAAACATTTCTAAACATATTATCCAATACTGAACACACTATCCCACTTTTCCTCATCTAGGCAGTTTCTCTGAAGATGTCAGCCACAAATGTTGGTGAAACATCAGGAATAAACTCTTCCAGACCATGGCCACAAAGTGCAAAAAACCCACAAAAAAGTATAGTTTCCCATGTCTTTCTGAGACCATCAAATCTATCAAACTATTCTATATATGGGAAATAAATCCCTTAACATCACCATTCATTGTATCTAACAAAACTGAAATAGTTTCTGTATCATTAACTGTGGCTCATCAGGGTACAAGACAGCCAAAAATGGTATGGGCCCTCAGTAACTGTCAATTTCTGCACTAGGATAAATGACATTGTACTCTTAGACTGCTTGTTTAAGACTGTACCTGAGGGAAGAATCCAACAGAATTTCTAGTTTCATGACCTCCTGCAGAGCCAATTGTGTAAGTGGTTCCGCAAGCAACACTGAGCCTAGGGACCACAAAAGTGCTGCCACTTGGGAAAACCAACAAAACCAGCAAATTTCCTTCACTGATGTTCCACTGAATTTAGGCAGTATTTTGCATTTTATTACAGAGAACAGGACATCTTAGTATTCAAATAATACAGCTATCATCTTGTTCAGAAAATGACAAATCACTGAGGGGCAACAAAAATATTTCCACCAACAGTCTTTTTATTCCAATATGGTAGTTATAGTAGACAAACAGTAATTTATCTAGTCATTTATAAAACAAAACAGATATTGAATTGGATTTTCTACTGCGTAAAAAAATTGTCCTAGTCAATGGAACAATTATAGAAGCAATCTCCACTTAAAACCTCAGTCTTGGTACAATTATGTCAATATATTCCTAGCAGATAGTTTGGACAGTCACATAATGAAAGCAATCGTACTGTCACATACTGTAGTATTATTTTTGTTTGTTCCAAAGCATAACAACATTTTCTTTTATGAATTGTTAGACTAATTCTTTCAGATAATTGGTACTTGGCAGCCTAATACAGTCAATTGGTGGAATTCTGTATGACCACTACATAGTATGTAGCACTAGGAGGGAGTGAACGGGCAAGCCCAGCTTCATCAGGGCTAGCTGAAGAAAGAGAGCCCTCCCTCCATGCTAACTGTCATCTTCCGGCCTCTAAGGGAGTTAACAGGCAGGCCCAGCTCCACTAGGGCTGGCTGAAGAAAGAGAGCTCTCCCTCCATGCCAACGGTCATCCTCTGGCCTGAGAGGGAGCGAAGAGGCAGGCCCAGCTCCATCAGGCCTTACCTGAAGAAAAAGAGCCTTCCCTCCTGTCCATCTGCCAAGGTGCATGCCTCAGAGGGAGAGAAAAACCACTGGATCTCATCCCCTTTCCCACCACCATTCCCTTTCTCCTTTTGTTTCATGTCTTTTTAGATTGTAAGCCTGAGGGCAGGGAACCATCTAATTAAAAATATAATTTTAAGCCACTCTAATAGCCTTTAGGGCTGAAGAGCAGGGTATAAATACCATAAATAAATAATAAATAATAACTATGACCAGATTCACCCAACCCCCACCTACTGGTAAGCAGCCACTGGAACTGATGGGGGTCTGTTTCTGTTGTGACTACTAAACATGGATTTGTTGAAGGATTACTGACATGTACATAAAATTCAAGCATAAAAATATACAGCAATTTGTTTGTGTCCGTGTGAAAATGTGAAAAGGAATGCCGAGTTCATTAAAACATTGAATTACACAACACAAATGAAAAGACAAAAAAATCAAAAAGTCAGTTACTACTTATAATTAAAAGAACCAACAACATTTGATTCTATGTGGCAGTGTCATCACCAGTGATGTATTTGAGTCTTTTACTTCAGGTCTCAAGTCAAGTCTCAAGTATCTACCTTCACGTCTCACCTTGAGTCTCAAGTCCTTGTGAGGTACTTTCAAGATAAGTCTCAAGTCTGGAAGCCAACTTTTAAAAAAGGATGTGGGTGCATTTCTTGGAGGGTCCCTGCTGCACATTAAAGGCCTTCTAAACTTTTGCTTTAGTAAGATCCTTCCACCTCAAGCCCACCACCTAATCCATTTGCTGTTCCTCTCCAAGAAATGTGCCCTGCACTCTGGGGGTGGGGTCTTGCCTGCTGCTGAAAGTGCATGATGCCAGCAAGTTGGTCACCAAAAATATACAAGTCGTCAGTCAAGTAGAATCAGGGCATCATTTATTGCCAATTCAAGTCCACGTCAGGTTACTGAAATGACTTGAGTCTGACTTGAGTATGAATCAATAAACTTAAGTCTACATCATTGGTAATCACAGAAATAATTTTCAATTTTCCACAAGGGAAAGCAATTTTTCCATAAAATGGGCTAACCATATATGAGATTGTGCTAAGGAAGGTAGATCCATGAATGGAAGGACAAGGTTCTCTCAATATTGTCTGCATGGCTCACAACATTTCTGCACATAGCCATAGTTCCCAAAGAGCTCTGAATGCTACTCAGAGGTTAAGTTTTAGTTTTCTATTATTTTCCTTCCTAATAGCCCTGGAATTAGTTTTCTGGAAGTTCTGTACTGTAACCATGAGTTAAGGGAGACTGGTGGGCTTGGACAGGCTGTACAAGGCTGCCATGCCATCTTCTTTTTCTTCTGATTTTCTCTGCTGCAGAATAATATTAATATGATACTTCTTGTGACAGTTTTTCTCCCTCCTCCCTCCCCCCCTTTGACATTCCATATAAAATGACAGACACACATCTGTGCTCTCTCCAGGGACTAATATAAATACTGCAAATGAGAAGTATACTTGATTTAAGTTGTGAAACTCAGTCTTCAGGGACAGTCTCTTGAGATGTAATTTCTTTCTTCTAGCCAATAAATCATACCAAATTCCTAGTTTGAAAATGCAGGGTAAGAATCCTTCTGGTGACATTTCCCGAGAGTCTTTCTGAGCTTTCAAATGACAGCTCAAAACAAGCAGCAAATACTCCTGGGGTGTAGTAGGAGGCTAGTTTTCTCCCCTGCAGCAGTGTTATAGTTCTGCAATGCAGTTACTAAACTCCAAATGGCTTCCAACCTATACAACTTGAAAGACGAGAGACAAGTGGTAGTTTCTGGATAAGATAAGCATTGATGTCAATAGGGTTGGTGTCATCTAGTGTTCATAGTGTCACCCCCATGGACCTCCTCCCATATCAAACTATACAAAATCCTTAGTAATGTTTTTGTACCAATATTATTTGTAACTCATAATTCCCATATATCACTGAATGTAATGGCAATAGTTGTGACATAAACAACTAGCAACATTAAAATTATACCTTTAAGTTACAATATTACAACCACAGCCTAAATGTATTTACATGTACATGTGGTTAAATGAACTTTTGTTAAGAAAAGAATTTAATTTCAAATAAAAACATTTAAGAACTCCATCAAAATTACATTTATTTTAATGTTAAACTTTACTGTTACATGTTAATGGATAAGGTTTGCATGACACAGACATGGATATACAAACCTAGTGTTTGGGGGGGGGGGAGCTCTTTTGCCTTTGATTCCAGCAATCACTCAAACATAGCTCTCAAGGACTTCCCATGAACACAACCTCTTTAACAGAAAACTTGGTCCCAAAGGCAGAAATTATATGAAAAGAATAAGGAAAGGTACCTATGCCATGTGAGGCAGAGTAGTGTAGTGATTTGTGTGTTGGACTATGACTCTAGAGACCAGAGTTCAATTTCCAGCTCAGCCATGAAACCCATGAAACACTCTCAGCCTCAGAGGATGAGAGTGGCAAACCTCCTCTTAACAAATCTTGCCAGGAAAACCCAATGATAGGGTTGCCATAAGTCAGACATGAAGGCACACAACAACAAACCTATACCACAAAATAACACGAGCACTTCAACATGTTTCAACAAACGTTTTATCCAGGACTAACAACAACTAACAGGACTAACAGAACTAACAAGACTAACTTGTGAAATGAAATGATAAGGTCAGGAAAGGCTTGCAGAAGTCAACAAAAACATTTTAAACTTCCTAAAGACCTCTGGAAAGCTTATTCCAATATTCAACTAGGCATGACGTTTTCTTTCATTAGCCTCCACTTTTCATATGAACCCCATTTTTATGGGAGTTGGTGAGGTGTGCTTATCTGCTTTCCCTTTTTCTCTTTGTTTGCTGTTCATACATGCACAGTAATGTGGTTTACATTGCCTATTGCAGGCATACAATTAGATAGCTATAACAGGATCAACTGGAGCAGAATCCTATTCTTTCCAGGTCAATTTTAATTTCACTGTTTACTGCAGACACATTGCTGCAACCCAACACCAAAAGTCCTTTTCCTCCAGCCTTCTTTCATCATTCTCCAATTGCTGATGCTACTTTAAAACTTCCAGTTACACTGAGAATGAGGAAGGAAAGGAGGCTGAGCACTGTCAAATGCTTTGTTAACTGAGGTATGCTTGTACGTACTTGATTATGTCATGCAATCACAAAGTTAGAAGAGACCACAAGTCCATTCAGTTCAATACCCTGTCATGCAGGAAGACATAATCAAAGCTCTCCCAACAGTTGGCCATCCAGCCTCTGCTCAAGAACATCCAAAGAAAGTTTTGTCATTTTTCTGATTGTGTTTCCATTGGTTGAAGAGATTCACTTTAATTCTTCAGCCACACAAATAGAAAACTATTCAAAACAATTCACAAAACCTCCAAATTTAGGAGTAGTCTATCTTGCTTGGGACAAAATACCAGGGGGAGGGGGGAAGACTGCTGCTTTCTACCACCCTGCCTGTGGTTATGGCCACATCCTTGATCTCCTTCCACAGGTGGGTCAAAACATACGTATGCTAACAGACTTTTTTAACAAACTGACTAGGATTGAGCTTTTAATGTTGGTTTTTTAATGTTTGTTTACTGTATAGTCTTTTAATACATTTTAATAGTTTTAATGTTTAATGTTTTTAACTTCATAAATTGTTTGTTTTTAAATCTTATTTTTATACAGTACCTTTATTCCACTTCCAAGTTTCATGATCCTTAGGCTGGAAAGAACATGCTCTCTTGGAATTTATTGTATACCAGAAAGGAGAGGCCAAGCTTAGTGGCATTCTGGGAGCCAGTGCTGGGAGGCTACTTAAGGCTACTCAAGGCTAGCAGAAGCTCCATTTCCTTTAAGGAGGAGAAAGAAAAGGAGGAGGCTGTAGTCCATGTGCTTGGGTGAGATCTAATCTAATTTACACTTGAGCAGCCATTGCATTCTGGGAGCCAGTGCTGGGAGGCTACTTAAGGCTACTTAAGGCTACTCAAGGCTAGCAGAAGCTTCATTTCCTTTAAGGAGGAGAAAGAAAAGGAGGAGGCTGTAGTCCATGTGCTTGGGTGAGATCTAATCTAATTTACACTTGAGCCATTGCATTCTGGGAGCCAGTGCTGGGAGGCTACTTAAGGCTACTCAAGGCTAGCAGAAGCTTCATTTCCTTTAAGGAGGAGAAAGAAAAGGAGGAGGCTGTAGTCCATGTGCTTGGGTGAGATCTAATCTAATTTACACTTGAGCCATTGCATTCTGGGAGCCAGTGCTGGGAGGCTACTTAAGGCTACTCAAGGCTAGCAGAAGCGCGCGCCGAATTTTGATTTTTTTTATCTAGTCAAGGAGGTGTTTAGAGAATAGAAGAGGAGCCGGCCTGAAGCATCAGAGGAAGTGAATCAGAGACTTGCCTTTGGAAGGAGCTTTTAGCCAGGAGCTCTCTACATAACTATAGGCCCCGTGACTTGAACTCAGTGACAGAGCTTGGGAATAAAGGCCAAGTCTAGCAAGGGAAGCCCACAGTCTTGTTTCAGTGCCTCCTTAAGACTTCTCAGTATGGACACTGAAGGCCCTGCTGCAGTCACCTGCAACACCTGTGGGATGTTTGTCTTCTTGCCTACAGAGGTGGCGAACTACACCTGCCCCAAGTGCAAGTTGGTAGCCCTCTTGGAAGAGAAAGTACAGCAGCTAGAGGAGCAGATATCTGCACTCCAGCATCATAGAGAGCAGGAGATTCTCCTGAACAGATTAGACCAGAATGTCTTGGGTGAGAAACAGAGGAAGTTGTTGGGGCGGAGGAGGTCACTCCACATACAACAGAGGTAGATGCTTGGAGGAAGGTCACACACAGAAGTAAGGAAACCAGGGAACGTTCTGTGAGCGGCTTGCAGCTACAGAATCGCTTTGAATCTCTCTCTGTTGTCAGAGATGATGAGGAAAAGCAGCAGGGACAGACATCAGGGACAGAGCAGGAGAGCCTGAGAGTATCACGAAAAGGAACGGCCACTGCTAAGCCTCGGAGGAGGCGCGTGGTCGTGGTGGGGGACTCCTTGCTGAGGGGTACAGAAGCAGTGGTTTGTGGGCCTGACAAGATGTCTCGGGAGGTGTGCTGTCTCCCTGGGGCAAAGATCCATCATGTGACGGAGAGGCTGACAAGACTTGTCAAGCCTACTGATCAATACCCCCTTCTTTTGGTTCATGTGGGAACCAATGATACTGCAAGGCACAGCCTTCAGAATATCAAAAGGGATTATGAGGCTCTGGGAAGGAAGCTGAAAGAGATGGATGCACAGGTTGTCATCTCATCTCTACTCCCGGTAGAAGGGCATGGTCCAGGAAGGGAGAGGAAAATAGCAGAGGTGAATAACTGGCTCCGTAGATGGTGCCGCCAAGAACAGTTTGGATTCTTGGATCATGGGCTCCGGTTCCATGAGGAGGGACTTCTGGCAAGGGATGGGCTGCATCTCACGCCAGTTGGCAAAAACGTTTTTGCCAACAGTCTGAAGAACCTGATCAGGAGGGCTTTAAACTGAGTTATGTGGGGGAGGGAGACATTATACTGGAAGGCAAAAGGGATGGAGAGAATAGTCCAAGTGGCATAGAGGGAACAAGGCAAACAGTGCAAGGACCCAACAGTAGGAGGCAAAAAAATGTGCAAAAGCAGCAAGTAAAGAGGACACATGGTCTTAAATGTCTCTACACTAATGCACAGAGTATGGGAAATAAGCAGGAAGAACTTGAACTCCTAGCACAACAAGGGAAATATGATATAATAGGCATCACTGAAACCTGGTGGGATGAGTCTCATGATTGGAATGTAGAAATAGAGGGGTATAACCTTTTTAAGAGAAACAGGCCAAGCAGGAAAGGAGGAGGAATAGCATTATATGTCAGGGATATTTACACCAGTGAAGAGATGCAGGAAGTCAATACTGGAAGCCAGGTGGAGAGCATCTGGATAAAAATTAAAGGAGAGGGAAATAACAGGGATGTTACTGTGGGAGTCTACTACAGACCCCCGACTCAGGCAGAGGAATTGGATGATGCCTTTCTAGAACAGATAATCACATACTCAGAAAAGAGAGATGTAGTAGTGATGGGTGACTTCAACTATCCTGATATTTGCTGGAAGTCAAACTCAGCCAAATCCTCAAAGTCTAGCAAATTCCTCACTTGCCTGGAAGACAATTTCATTGTCCAAAAGGTGGAAGAGGCAACAAGGGGATCAGCCATTTTAGATCTGATCTTAACCAACAGGGAAGACCTAGTTGATGGGGCGCAAGTGGTTGGATCCTTAGGTGGAAGTGACCATGTTCTCCTGGAGTTTATAATACAGTGGAAGGGAGAAGCAAGGCATAGTCAGACACGCACTCTAGACTTTAGGAGAGCTAATTTCAATAAACTTAGAGAAATACTGGGAGTGATCCCATGGTCAGGAATACTAAAAGAAAAGGGAGTTCAAGACGGATGGGAGTTTCTCAAAAGGGAGATATTGAAGGCACAATTTCAAACAGTTCCAATGAGGAAGAAAAATGGCAGATGTCTCAAGAAGCCAGGATGGATGACTAAGGAACTTTCAACTGAGCTAAGTTTTAAACAGAACATGTATAAGAAATGGAAAAATGGAGAAATCACGAAAGAGGAATTCAAACAAATAGCCAGCACATGTAGGGGTAAAGTCAGAAAAGCTAAATCGCAGAATGAACTCAGGCTTGCTAGAGAGGTTAAGAACAATAAAAAGGGCTTTTTTGCATATGTCCGCAGCAAAAGGAAGAAGAAGGAAACAGTGGGGCCACTGCGTGCAGAAGATGGCAAAATGCTAACAGGGGACAGAGAAAAGGCAGAATTACTCAACACCTTCTTTGCTTCAGTCTTCTCAGAAAAGGCAAAGGGTGCTCAACCTAAGGATAATGGAACAGGAGACAGAATAGAGGAAATTCAGCACAGAATAAGTAAAGAGGTAGTACAGGAATACCTGGTTAACCTAAATGAATATAAATCTCCAGGACCAGATGAACTACATCCAAGGGTATTAAAAGAACTGGCAAAGGTGATATCGGAGCCATTGGCAATAATCTTTGAGAACTCCTGGAGAACAGGAGAAGTCCCAGCAGACTGGAGGAGGGCAAACCTTGTCCCCATCTTCAAAAAGGGAAAAAAAGAGGATCCCAACAATTATCGTCCAGTTAGTCTGACATCAATTCCAGGAAAGATTCTAGAGCAGATCATTAAGCAGAGAGTCTGTGAACATTTAGAAGCCAATGCCATAATCACAAAAAGCCAACATGGGTTTTAGAAAAAGAAGTCATGCCAAACGAACCTGATCTCTTTTTTTGATAAAATTACCAGCTTGGTAGATGAAGGGAATGCTGTGGATATAGTATACCTCGATTTCAGTAAGGCCTTTGACAAGGTTCCCCATGACATTCTTGCAAACAAGCTTGCAAAATGTGGGATAGACAAGTTAACTGTTACATGGATTTGTAATTGGTTGACTGGCCGAACTCAAAGGGTGCTCAACAATGGCTCCTTTTCATCCTGGAGAGAAGTGACCAGTGGGGTCCCACAGGGTTCTGTCCTGGGCCCAGTGCTATTCAACATCTTTATTAACGATTTGGATGACAGAATTGGGGGCATACTTATCAAATTTGCAGATGACACTAAACTGGGAGGAGTAGCTAATACCCCAGAGGACAGGATCAAAATTCAAAATGACCTGAATAGACTAGAAAGCTGGGCCAGCGCTAACAAAATGAAATTTAACACAGAGAAATGTAAGGTTCTGCACCTAGGGCGGAAAAATGAAATGCACAGATATAGGATGGGGGACACCTGGCTGAATGAGACCACATGTGAAAGGGATCTAGGAGTCCAAGTAGACCATAAGCTGAACATGAGTCAACAGTGTGATGCGGCAGCTAAAAAAGCCAATGCAATTTTAGGCTGCATCAATAGAAGTATAGTTTCTAGATCAAGGGAAGTTATAGTGCCACTCTATTCTGCTTTGGTCAGGCCCCACCTGGAATACTGTGTCCAGTTCTGGGCACCACATTTCAAAAAAGATGTGGAGAAACTGGAGCATGTCCAAAGGAGGGCAACTAAGATGGTGAAGGGTCTGGAAACCTTGCCCTATGAAGAACGCCTTAGGGAGCTGGGGATGTTTAGCCTGGAGAAGAGAAGGTTAAGAGGTGATATGATAGCCCTGTTTAAATATTTGAAGGGATGTCATATTGAGGAGGGAGCAAGCTTGTTTTCTGCTGCTGCAGAGACTAGAACGCGGAACAATGGATGCAAACTGCAGGAAAAGAGATTCCACCTCAACATTAGGAGGAACTTCCTGACAGTAAGGGCTGTTCGACAGTGGAACACACTCCCTCGGAGTGTAGTGGAGTCTCCTTCCTTAGGGGTCTTTAAGCAGAGGCTGGATGGCCATCTGTCAGGGATGCTTTGACTTGGAGTTCCTGCATGGCAGGGGGTTGGACTGGATGGCCCTTGTGGTCTCTTCCAACTCTATGATTCTATGATTCTATGATTCTAGTGAGAGTTGATTTCAATAAACTTAGGGAAATACAAATGCACAACTATCTGCACAGCATAGCATTTATTGGTTAGGGATAGGTGTCATTGCTTTGCACTCCCTTGTGGAGGTGGGCATGCAGCTCTGAATTTTTTTGTGGGAGGAAGGTATATGGACACTTTTATTTCTGCTCATATTATTATTATTAATCTCACAAATAATACAGCAAAGCATCTCATTTCCCTTTCTATATAATTTGAGAGGATGTTTTAGCATCTTTATTGCCCTTTCTTGAAATGAAAGGCAAAGACTAATTTCAACAGCTCCCAGAATACAACAGAAATTTTTTTTTCACTATGACATGCATGGACAAGATCTTGCCCCAAAAAACTGCACTGGAGGGTTCTACCAGAATTTTTTTTTAATTTAACAGTATTAAGAGTGTCACATTTCCCAATATGAAAAGCTAATAATGTAAAGAGCTAAATAAAAATACAAATAAACTCAGGAGCAGAAAAATCCAGTATAATTTCTGAAAGGGTAGCAATACCCCACTGATGAGTATGTAAATGCTAAAAATAATTAAAATCCAATATTTAAATAATAGTAAAACTCAAGGCCAGATGCATTTCGACAGCAGTCTTTCCCAGTGGCCTGTAAGTATTCAAAATATGTATAAAACTATCAAATCCACAGCTCACACAGTGTGACTCTGTTCAATTCAAAAGTAATAATGTTCTTCTCCTGCTCACAGAGCCTTTTATATAGCCAGCAGAACTGGTGATGAGGATAATCCTGCCAAGACTCAGAAAGGAAAACATAGGCAAGAATATATGGTGTGGAAGGATAGTAAGAAACTCAAACTAACCAATTTACATTATCATTTAAGCTTACCGGGGATTCAGGTAACATGACTCTGTTCAATACAAGGATAATCATATTCTTCTCCTGCTTACTGAGTCTCTTATTTATCCAGCTGAACCGGTGATGGAAATGATTCTGCCAAAACTCAAGAAACAACTTGGGGGGGGGGGGGACTTCAGATGTGAAAGGAATTAAAAAGCTCAAACTAACCAATTTACATTTTCATTTAAGCCCACTGGGGATTGAGATTTCAAACGATGAATCCATTTTCGTTCCAATATTTGTAATTGTTTTATGTTCCTAATATTAGATATCCCATCTATGCACCAAAATTTGAATGAATCAGAAGAGTGATGTGCATCTAGAAAATGTTTTACCAATGAGGCTTCTATTTTATGTTTTTAATGAAGCTTCTGTGTTCAATAATACGAGTTCTTATCGCTCTGCTGGTCATACCCACATATATTAGTTTAAAAGGACATTCAATTATGTATATGACACTTTTACTTGCACATGTGAAGAGTTTATATATTTCATAACTTCTGCCATCTGCAGTATTCACAAAATATTTCAAATTGTTGCTGTGTCTGCACACTGAACAATGCCCGCAGATGTAATGTCCCTTCACACTCGAAATATTTTGTATGACTGGAAAAAACAAAGTCTGCCCGTACTAATATATTCTTAATGTTTTGAGTACGTTTATAGGCAAACATTCATTTGTTTTTATAAACAGATCATGCCCCGCCTTCAGCATGCGAAGATGAAAGCAATGGATTCCATCTTACTATGCCATATCTTTACACCAGGTCAATTTCCCTCACCCCTGAATGACCAATTAGCCTCGTCTCTCAACAAAACATCCTCAGCCTTGAAGAGAAAGCAATAACCAATTGTTACCTCCCCTATGTGCAATTCAGAACTAAATTTCCACGCACCCCAAAACACAATGCAAAGCAATTATTCTTGAAATGGTGCCAAAATCCAGCTGCCCCCACATGTCATTCCCCTTGTGGATGCCTCTATTTCTCCCTGTGATAGCAACACAGTTCCCCCTCCCATGCCAGACCTTTGCACACACAGCCAGGTTTAAGCATTGTCTACAACAGTGATGGTGAACCTTTTAGGGACCAAATGCCCAAACTAAAAGGCCTTCAGGCACTAGGTATTACCCAGTGTCAGGGGCTGGACTTTGGGGGAGGGGGGGGAGACAGGACTTCTGGGGTGGGACTTCTGTCCTCTGGGGATGGGACTTCCAGGGTGGAACTTCTCCCCCCCCCCCCCCCCCCGTCCGGAGGCAGCCGAAGGCCCAGGAAGAGGAAGAACAGGCCTGTGCCTGTTCCTCCTCCTCCTCCCTCTGTACCCTCTTGGCAGCTGAACGCCCAGGACAGAAGCTGAATGCCCAGGATGGGATGGGAAATTGAAAGCCCAGGACAGCCAGGAAGGAGGAGAAACAGGTGTGCACCTGTTCCACTTCTTCCCTGCCCTCCGAGTGCCATGAAAAACAGCTTCACGTGCATGCATGTCATAGGTTTGCCAACATGGGTCTACAAGGAAAAGAAATTGGTTTACACACACCAACCTAGGAATTCAAAACTACATTTTCAAATGCCCTGCCCCCAGTGATGGCATGGCAGCCCCCTTTGGCTAGCAAGACTTTCCAAACCTGTAACTTGAGCTGCTGTGCCTGACATCCTAGAGAATAACCATGAGTTGCAAACAGCAAGTAACCAGTCATGAATGGCTGTTGGACCATGGAAGGCCACTTTGGGTGGGAGGGAAAGGAGAGATAGTAAGCTCACCATGTGACCACTTTGTCCCTTGATATCAGGAGCACTTAGAAAGGTCACTTCTTTTCATGAACAAGCATCACATGTGGAGTGGCAGCTGCAGGGATGTAAATCAAAGCCATCTCACTGAGCAGACCCATCTGGCAGCTGAGTCAAGTGGGTGGTAATTCCCCACTCTGGCTACAGCACACAAACACACACCCCCAGAGGCGTAGTTGGTTTTCCAGCATCATGCCCATCCAAAGGTGCCACCTGGTGCAGTTTCACTCCCTGCCCTCCCATAGTGACACCACTGAAGAAAAGAAACCACTAAAAACCTGGCTTGGTGGATTTGTCATTGTGTATGTTTCTGCAGTTATCCATTACTATTTTTCAGGGGCATTGGTTCGCACAGAGTCTATTTTTAGGGGCATTGGTGTGCACAGTGATGGCCTGAGTGGTGTCACAGTTTGTAACTCCATATCTATTGAATTTTTCCCATTGTGGGGCAGGTTCCTTTTGGACTAGAGCCTCATCGACAAGAGAATGTGGGTTTTGGTGTGATAATTGAGGGGGGTGGTCAATATTATTAATAGGTTCTGGTTCTGAAATGACCATGAGCCTGAGGTGGCCATCAGGTTCATTTTGGTGTATGGGGGGAGACTGAAGAAAGAGACTCCAGTATTTATAGGTTACACTGTAAATTAGAAGAGGATTATACAAATTTTAAAACCAAAAAAAGTGTGTGAGAGAGTGTGTATTTTTGTTATACTTTTTTAAAAAAAAAAAAAAAATCCTCTTGCTGTTACACTGTTGCAGCTTGTTGAATTAGTGCCATGCCTACATACAGGTTTTATATCACTACACCAACAGAGAGTTTTTTAAAAGATGAGAAACAGACATTGGGAGAGAAAAAAAGGAGAATGTTGTCAGAATCCTTGTAGTATTCTTCCAGATATGGGTTAGTAGACGTAGTTGGGGATGATGGTACATAGTTAGTTGCTAGATAGAGAGTAGGAGTGCATAACGGTGCCAGGAGGATTTATCAGTTGACCTTGGGGCTGCTCGGCTCTGAGCTTGGAATGCAGGAGTTTCTGGTGGGAAGCATTGTGAAGGGGGGAGATAAGGTGGAACCGAAACCTATGGAAAAAAACTGGAATAGATCTTTCGCGGGCTTTTGTGAGAAAGAGGGAGGTGTGGTACTTTGGAAGATATAGGGGTGCTGGGCGGGGACTGGTCAGTCTCAGCTAAGAAGCTGAATGGTGTGGTTTTGCTGATCCTGGAGCATCAATAAAGTTCTGTTTATTCTACATAAAGCTGACTGGTTGATTGTCTGGGATTCTGGACCCCTGTTCTGACAGTTAGCTGAGACTCTCCAAACCATCAACTCTTCTTTGAAGCAATGCAGGAGCAGGAGACTTCCGAGGAGCCTTTTACAACTCAGACGGCGGAGGAGGCCAAGGCCTCGGCAGCGGGGGCAGGTGCGTTACCGAAGACCACGAGACCTCCAGTGCTACAGACTCCGGTGAGCGGAGGACAGTGGTTTGGACAACCGGTGGCTCCAATTCGGACCCGAGAACGGAGGAGGCCCACTCGGTGGTCGGATTGGGACACGGGTCTCACGCAGCCCCTGAAAGTACAACCGGGCGAGGAGGCAGAGCTGGGGGAGCAAATGGCCTACCTTCGGGCCGACGTGGACAAATTGCATGACCTACTGAGGGAACTGCTGGCTACACAGAAGGGACGCCCGGACGGGACGAGAGAGGGGCGAGAGACTGACGGCGCGGCGGTGGCACCAGCGGGCCTAGGCCAGGACGAGGCCCCACCACAGGACCAGCAGGTAGTTCGCCCGGCACCAGACCGTCCGTTAGACCCACAGGCCAGGAAGTTGGGGGTTAAGTTTGACGGGGACCCCCAGACCCTCCCCTACTTTTTGTCCCAGGTGGCTGACCACATGGATGAATGGGGGCCCACCTTTCCCTCAGAAGCGGCTAAGGTGAAGTGTGTGGCGAAGCACCTCAAAGGGGAGGCAGCCAACTGGCTTGTGCAGCTGTACGATTGCCAAGCGGCCGAGCTGCGGAATCTGGCGGACTTTATGAGAGCCCTGAGAGCCAGATTCGAAGACCCGTTCAGGGCTGACACTGCCCTGGCCAGTCTGAAGACCCTAGACTAGGGCACCAGATCCGTCTCCGAGTATGCTATGGAGTTTCGGAGATTGATTGCCCAAGTGCCAGACTGCACCGAGGGGATGAAGATCCAATATTTTAAGGAGGGACTGCGTCCCGACATTGTGAACAGGGCACTTAACCTGGGCAACCCCCCTACGGCCATGGAGTGGATCCGGTTGGCTGGAGAGGCAGAGGCAGTGCTGCACGAGATCCGGATACTAAACCAGCGGAGGAATAAGGGGGCCAAGGGAAGAGAAACCCAAGTCGTTGGGGAAAGAGGCAAAGGCAAGATTGGGCAGACAGCCGGGGAGGAGAGAGAGCGACGCCGCCGGCTGGGGCTGTGCCTGGGTTGCGGGCGCAAAGGCCACCTGGTCGCCAACTGCCCGGATCGTATCCCGGAGAAGAAAACGTCCCCCTCCGCGCCCCCTCCAGCGCAGGCTCCCAAGAAAGGGAAGGGGAAGGCAACGGCGAAAAGTTACGGCGACCGTGGGTTCCAGGTGGTGACGGAGGCCGAGGAGGAAGTCTGGACCGACGACGACAGTGCCGATGGAGAGGAGCCGGCTTTAAACTCCCCGAGCCTGCCTTAAAAAGCGGCCAGAGGCAGGCTGGGAGTGGGGACGGCCGCAAACCTATGGTGAGTGGGGGCATTCCCCTCTACACTTTGACTGTGACTTTGGTTGTGGGACGGGGGCAGAGAGCCATGACCCTAACAGCGGCAGTGGACTCAGGTTGCACTAGGTGCTTAGTCAACCCAGAAGTGGTGAAAAGCCTGGGCATAAAAACCCAAAACCTGCCGGACCCCATCCCTTTCTCCCAGATGGATGGCAGCTTGTTGGGGGGGCAAGCTTTGAAGGAGCGGACCACCACAGTGTGGCTGGGGATAGCAGATCACTGGGAAAGGATTCAGTTTGTGGTGGGACCCACGTATCATTATCACATCATGCTGGGGATCGATTGGCTACATCACCATAACCCCCACACTAAGTGGAGACAGAGACTATTAATTTTTGATGACCCAGGCTGCCGGGGTCACCAGTTGGACCCCACTATCAAAGTCCCTCCAGTGCAACAGCCAGTGTTGACGCCCCGGCCCCAGGCGGGTGAGGCTGCCACTCACTTAGAGCCAGTGAACTGGGGAGGGGTCGAAGGTGCAGCGGAACCGGGTGGCAGCCCAGAGGAGGCAGTGGCTTCCTACCCGGACTGTTATGAAGATCTTAAGGAGGTGTTTGAATCTAAAGAGAGTGACCAGCTGCCACCGCACCGAGAGACGGACTGTGCCATTGAGATAGAACCCGGTGCGCCCATGCCTAAGCCAAAACTGTACCCCATGACCCCCCGGGAGTTATCCACACTTAAGGAGTTTATTGAAAAGAACTTGACGAGAGGATTCATTAGACCTTCCACCTCCACTTTTGCCGCACCAGTGTTCTTTAGGGAAAAGAAAGATGGAACGCTGCGGCTGGTCACGGACTATCGAAACCTAAATGGGATTTGTAGCACCAATAAGTACCCTCTGCCTTTAATGAAGGATATGCTAGGTCGGTTGGCCACAGGCAAGGTGTTTACCAAACTAGACTTAAGGGACGCTTATTATAGGGTACGGATTAAAGAGGGGGATGAACATAACACTGCCTTTAATTGCCCTCTAGGGGCCTATGAGTATCTGGTCCTCCCCTTTGGGCTAGCGGGAGCCCCCGGGGTCTTCATGAGACTCATAAACGAAGTACTACATGACTTGCTGTTTGAAGGGGTGCTGGTATACTTGGACGATGTTCTAATTTACTCTCAGGACCTGGAGAGCCATGTGCCACTAGTGCGAGAGGTGTTACAACGACTGCTTGATAACCAGCTATATGTAAAACTGTCTAAATGCCATTTCCATACGGACAAATTGGATTTTTTAGGGTACCGGGTGTCGGCGCAGGGAATTGAAATGGACCCACAAAAAGTGCACACTGTTCTGAGCTGGGCCCCCCCTAAGACCCGAAAACAAGTACAAAAGTTTCTGGGCTTTGCCAATTTCTACAGGCAGTTCATCCCGGACTTTGCTAGAATAGCACTGCCAATTACGGATCTTTTGAAAACCAAAACCCAGGAGGGAGGGGGCAAGGGCAAGGAGGTTAAAGAAAAGAAACAGCCCAAACCCTCTACTCCGATTCACTGGACTGATCAATGCCAGAGAGCATTTGAGCAGTTGAAGCTCTTGTTTAGTGCAGAACCCATTTTGCGTCACCCTGACCCTGACAAGCCGTTCGTCATTCAGGTGGACGCGAGCGACCACGCAGTAGGGGCAGTGTTGCTACAAAAGGACAATAATGGGCTGTTGAGGCCTTGCGCCTACTTGTCTCGCAAATTCCAAAAGGGGGAGCTGGGGTGGCCCACTTGGGAAAAGGAAGCGTTTGCAGTTAAGCATGCTCTGGACAGTTGGAGACAGTTTTTAGAGGGGGCGCCTCACCCTTTTGAAGTTTGGACGGACCATCGTAATTTAGAGGCCCTGCAAACTCCCCGAAAGCTGACTCCTAAACAGAGGAGGTGGGCTAAGGACTTTTACAAGTACAAATTCAAACTAAAGTTCCTCCCAGGAAGACAAAACATTTTAGCTGATGCCTTATCCAGGCTCCCCCAGCATATGGGGAAAGAGCAAATTCCTCTGCAAGCCATTTTCTCCCCTGAACAGTTGGGACTAGCTGTAGTGACTCGTAGCCAGGCTAAGCAGAAACCGGTCGACCCTTTGCCCCAACTGGATGGGCTGCTGCAAAAGATAAAAGGGGAAGCCGAAAAGGATGAGTGGCTTCAGAAGCACAAAGATCGGTTGGTTTTGAACTCATTAGGGTTGTGGGCTAAGGGCTCTCAAATTTATGTTCCTGCATCAATACGGCCTGAAGTTCTTAAATTGTGCCATGATTCGAAGGCAGCGGGTCATTGGGGATATTTAAAAACTTGGCACAAGCTTCGGAAAGCTTACTGGTGGGAGGGGGTGAGAGCTGAGGTGGAAGACTATGTGAAGAGCTGTCCGGTGTGTGCCCGTGCCAAACCAGTCGTCGGGAAGCCCAGGGGGCTTCTGCAGCCGCTGCCCACCCCTGGGGGACCGTGGAAACATATTGCCATGGACTTTATCACCGATCTGCCTGAGAGCAAGGGGAGAAACACTATTTGGGTGGTTGTGGACCTTTTTTCGAAGCAAGCGCACTATGTAGCTTGCAAGGGGATGCCTAGTGCTACCAAGCTTGCTGACCTGTTCATAGCCCACATTTATAAGTATCATGGGTTGCCAGACAAGATTGTGAGTGACAGGGGTAGCACCTTCACTTCAACCTTTTGGAAGGTGCTGCAAAGAAAATTGGGGGTAGAAGTGGCCCTGAGCACCGCCTGGCACCCCCAGTCTGACGGGCAGAGCGAAAAAACGAACCAGGCTCTCGAGAAGTACCTCCGATGTTACACTAATTATTTGCAGGATGATTGGTATGACTTATTGCCCCATGCTGAAGTGGCGTTCAACAGTTCAGTGCATCGGAGCACTGGCAAATCACCTTTCGAGATTGTCTATGGATATGAACTCAGGACCCTCCCGGCCTTGCCAGCTGACCCTTCGGACCCTGTGACTGTGACTCAATGGGTTCAGAGGGTTCAGGCGGCTTGGTCCCAGGTTGCCAAGGCTCTGGAGATGGCTAAAACAGACTATAAGAAACATGCTGACCGTAAGAGATCGGTGGGGTGGGACATCAAGCCTGGGGATCGGGTGTTTTTGTCCACGAAGAACCTGAAATCTAGGCACCCGTCTAAGAAATTGGGACCCAAATTCATAGGGCCTTTCCTGGTGAAAAGACTTGTCAATGAGGTGACTGCGGAATTGGACTTGCCTAAATCGTATAGACATTTACACCCTGTATTTCATTTTAGTTTGCTGAAACCGGACCGAAGCACAGAACGTTGGAGACAGGACAAAGAACCGCCCCTGCCCATGATGGTTGAGGGGGAACAGCATTTTGAAGTCGCTAAGATCTTGGACTCTAGAATGCACAGAAACAAGTTGCAGTACCTGATTCGCTGGAAACACTTTTCAGCAGATCATGATGAATGGGTGTTAGCTAAACATGTTAAAGCCCCTGCTTTGGTTATGAAGTTTCATCGTCTGTATCCTGACAAGCCTAAATAGTATTTTGTTGCCTTTGCTGTTTCCTTTAATGTACTGTGTTTATCATATGTAGGGGGGGGTTTCTTTTCGGGGGGCCGACTGTCAGAATCCTTGTAGTATTCTTCCAGATATGGGTTAGTAGAGGTAATTGGGGATGATGGTACATAGTTAGTTGCTAGATAGAGAGTAGGAGTGCATAATGGTGCCAGGAGGATTTATCAGTTGACCTTGGGGCTGCTCGGCTCTGAGCTTGGAATGCAGGAGTTTCTGGTGGGAAGCATTGTGAAGAGGGGAGATAAGGTGGAACCGAAACCTATGGAAAAAAACTGGAATAGATCTTTCGCGGGCTTTTGTGAGAAAGAGGGAGGTGTGGTACTTTGGAAGATATAGGGGTGCTGGGCGGGGACTGGTCAGTCTCAGCTAAGAAGCTGAATGGTGTGGTTTTGCTGATCCTGGAGCATCAATAAAGTTCTGTTTATTCTACATAAAGCTGACTGGTTGATTGTCTGGGATTCTGGACCCCTGTTCTGACAAATGTGAAGTCTATATAATGAAAAGACAACTGAAAACATGGGAAAAATCAGGAAGGAGGCAAGAGCATTTGATATACCCACAACTGAGATGATAGCCCACGCCACAATCAAAGACACAATCAATGAAATAAAATGTGTTTTATGAAACACACTAGCTAAAAACTTTTGTGGTATCTGAAGGTGCCAGCCACAGGACAGGCAAAACGTCAGGAATAAATTCTTCTAGAACAGCCACATAGCCTGAAAAACACACACAAAAAAGAAAACCTATGGATGCCAGCCATGAAAGCCTTCAACTTCACACTAGCTAAAGGCTCAACCCTCCTTCCTTCTCTTTTTGTCCTTCCTTGTCCTGCTCCCACCAATTGTGTGATATATATAGCCTCATGCAACATTGCAGAAACTAAAAAAACTGTCCTTGATATACTTCATTTCAGAAAGTATTTGGTTAATTTACTCGAGTTTGGAGAGTAGATCATGTTGAAAGGTTCCAGGAAATGCTTGAGGATTTCCAAGAAAACATCACGAGTCTTAAAAAAAAAAAACTGAGAGAGAGAGAGAGAGTTAGTTAGTTAGTTAGTTAGTACAGGAAAAAAAACTGGGACCTCCAGGGACTTTTTCTCCAAATGGCACCTAAAAACACTGGTTCTAAAACAACAAGTTCCTGAATAATGAGAATTTTGAGAAATGGGAAGAATAAGTCCAAAATAGCCCACAATTATGAGAATGCAATTTGAATAATGGAAAGAAAAGTAATAACAACTACCTGCAAAGTTATCACATACAAATAGTATGTCTGGACAGTCCCTAAGAAAAACTGTATAATTTATTTGTCTATATTTCTGTCTGGAACAAAAAAAACCTGAGCTATTTGAAAAAAAATGAGGTGTGAAAAATAAAGCTAGATGTACCAATCAGATGAACAAGGTGACCTTGCAGCCTTTTACCAGCTTTTAAACAAGAGTTAGCTGAAAAAACTCTTATCTTGCAACACAATTACTAATAAAGGTCAATTCAAAGCTACTGCTGGGAAGACAATTAGAAAATGAACTGAAATTTCATTCAAAGAGGATTTGAAACCAAGCCTGACCTCTTCCTTAAACAAGTCAGGCAGCATGAACTGCAGCTTGTTTTTTTAACACTTTTTTTTTGTCATGAGATGAACTAACATCCCAGTGGTATAAACAAATTAATATGAAAGGGGATTGTAATTTCTCTTGACAAAACCCATGATATTTAGCACAGCTAAAACATATTTCCAAGAATTGTAGCTCTAATTAGTTGGTAATTTCTTTGGTACTTGTGCATTTGTCTTTATCAACTGTGGCCAAATGCCAGAGTGAGGTTGTATGCCAGCTGTGTTAGTCATAACTTATCTTCAAACAAAGCATACTAGTTCATCTCCCACATTAGTATATGTTTTGTAGGCCTGTGGCGCTGTTATCCAGCATGGCTGGTAGTGAGGGATAACAATAGGTCAGCAACATGTTGTTGTTTTTGTGTGCCTTCAAGTCATTTCCAACTTATGACAGCCCTAAGACAAACCTAGAGGATGTGGTGGCTCAGCAATTAAGATGCTGACCATGATTTTAGCAAGATCAGCAAGTCGGCAGTTCAAGGCCCAAGTGCCATGTGATCGAGTGAGCTCCCATAACTAGTCTCAGCTTCTGCCAACCTAGCAGTTCGAAAGCATGTAAAAGTGCAAATAGATAAATAGGTACCACTTCGGTGGGAAAGCAACAGCATTCTTGTGCAGTCATGCTGGCCATGTGATCACAGAGTAGTCTTTGATAATGCTGGCTCTTCAACTTAGTAATGGAGATAAGCACTGCCCCTACAGTGGGACACGACTTGACAACCTTGTCAAAAAGGAAGCCTTTACCTTTGACTTTTCAAAGCAAACCTATCATGTGGCTTTCTTGGCAAGATTTGTTCAGAGGAGGTTTGCCATTGCCTTCCTCTCAGTCTGAGAGCATGTGACTTGCCCAGGGTCACCCAGTGTGTTTCCATGGCAGAGCAGGAAATCGAACCCTGGCCTCCAGAGTCTCAGTCCAACACTCAGACTACTATGCCACACTTCCACGTTTCTTCCATGTTCAATTTCAGAAGAAAAGAAAATACAATGGTCTAAATCCAAACAAGTAGATCTATTGAATCAATGGAATTTATGTGTTGTCTTACCAAGTTCCCACTGGTCTGTTTCACACTAGACCATTTATAATACTTTGATACAACTTTACTGCCCAATGGAATATCACTTTTTTACTTCTTGTGAAAAACTTCACATTCTCTGCCAGAGAGCTCTTATGTCTCACCAAACTACAAATACAAGGCTTTTACAGCTAAAGCAGTTAAAGTGGTGTGAAACAGACCATTGATTAAATAAGTCTACACTACTTGGGATTAAAAATTAGATGTAGGTCCTTGTAAGATACAGGAATCCATCTGAAGATGTTAGAAAAAGTAGAACCAATACATGCACAGCATCTCAACAAAATCCAAGTTTTGAGATTTCAGGTTAGTGCTGAGATTGAGTGAAGGTAGGGGAGAAGTCTGAAAATAACCCCCACACATTAATGCATTCTCTTTCAAATGAACTCAGAGTAAAAAAAAACCCAAACACACCAGAGTTGTTGCAAACATGATGTGTCGACACTGCCACAGTGGGAATGCTCATTAGTTTTCCATCAGGACATTTTGACTGCAAAACTGCATAGTTTATAAGCCATCCACAAAGGTGGCCACATACTCCTAGGATGTGTCAGTCTGTTCAGATTACATGTGTGGACTTCAATATGTCTCTGGCAAAAACTTTGGTTGTATTTTTTTTAAGTTTTCTCTGTTACTTTCAGTAGCAAAATTTTGAACCATTTTAACAGGAATAATTTTCAACCTATGCTTTTACTGTTGAAGATATTTTTAAGGATTCTGTTCTCCTGCAGCAAGTTCTACTATTGTAAAAGAATAGTAAGCTTTATAAAATGTAAGCTTTACAAAATGGGGCACATTTTTTAAAAAACTGAAATATTGATTGATTCAGGGCTAGTTCTCCCATTAAGAATAATAAGGCAGCCTGCTCAGAGGGCAGAACACTGGGAGACCTGACTGCACTCCGCTTGTCCACATGTTCAGAGGATCCCTGCCACTTCAAAGGGCCACTGCTACTCTAAACTATTTCCTAAAAACTGGCTCTGGGGAATTCTCAGAGTGAGGCACTGTGGGTAGGCTGACCTTGAAAACTGCCACATAAATAATGCCTGGCTCTCTCATCCATAGGATCACCATAAGTTGAAGTTGAGTTGATGTCAGTAAATAACAATGAAATATTGATTGATGGGTAAATGTAAATCTTTATTTTTCATAAGTATAAATTTAGATTTGATTTATTTTATTAGGTGTATGTTTTATAGAATGTGTCGTGATGTTAGAAAGTTTGTTCTAAATTAAAATAAATTATATTACGGAGGAGAGCAAATGCATATTTCAGTGCATCAACATGTGGAGTCAAAATTGCTGAATGTATATATGTTGCCCACCAATATATTTTCACCTATACTGATAATGATGCCTGAGTATAGAAAGATAACATGCTTTGTTCATCAATCCTCAGAATGTTATCTTGGTAAAGGTTGAAAAGTTAAGTTGCTGTAGAGAGCAGTTTATTATCTTGCATCTGTATTGCAGGAAGCTAACACATTTTACAAATAAAAATTTCCAGAAATCAGAAAGAGATGAGCCATGATAATAACAACCTTTGGTTTGCAAGCTGCACCTAGAACAAAATAATGAAGATAGGAGTGTCCTACTGTAGCTGTTAACACTTTTGCCTGAACAAACACATGGGCAATCAAAATGTTATTGGGCCAGGTATATGGTTTTGTTGGTGGTATATAAAGTTCCAAACAATTTGGGACCAATATTTCTTTGTATGTCCTTCCTCAGTTCATTCTGCATGGAACATGACATGATGGGGTGGGGGACAATCAAGGCCACTAAGCCTTTTGCTACAGGCTGAGCCTCACCTCCCATCAAAAGTGTACTAAATGATAAATAACTAAGACAGTAGTTCTCAAACATTTTAGTCTTGCAACTCCCTCTTACATCTACATCAGGACATCGCACACTCATGCCTTGATGTACTATATGAATAAAAATGTTTTGTTCATATATGTAGTTTCATTGCTGTACATTCATCCATGTATATTAATATTTTGACATTTTATAAGAAAATAGCTCTCCTCCTCCTCCCTTAAGCAGAGGCTCCAAACACCTTCCATGCCTTTGGGTTTGAGAACAAGAGATGGGCAGGGGGATCAAGATCTCCAAGTCTCGCACCCCCTTAAGCAACTCTTTTGTTTCAATTATATTTAATGGGAGAAGTAATCTGCCCTTCCCCTGCATGTACCTGCAAGTAGGCAAAATTAATAGCAACTTGCCTGTCTGTGTTGAGCTTCTAACTTTAAAAATAGTTAGGGGAGCCCTCCACTGCTGTCATCAAGTTTAATACTTCACAGTGCCTCCTGGATGTCCCTTCATCCATTCCATGCTCACCAGTGAAAATATTTTAAGCTGCACAGTCCCCGCCTTAGAGAACTCATTCCTTACTCGTTACTCCTTGATTTTTAGTTGTATTGTTTAGTCAGGCCTTTCCAGAAGTCTGGTCATTTCTTTTTTTGAGCAATGCATGTTTCCTATAGCAATTTTCTATCATTTTGTTGATTATTGTATAAGATGTTGCACATTGTTTTTGTTCCTGGTTTTATAGAATTAAGCAAATGAAGCTTAAGTGTGGCTGGGGATCCTAGAAATTTTAATCCAAAAATGGCTTTTGCAAGCTTTTTGCATAATGGTGTATCTGAACATTTTGCATGAGAAGAAAAGCAACAAGACTGATGTCAGGAAGGAGAGGTCTGAAATCTTCTGTCATCCCCACACAATTCATGGGGGAGACACAAAAATCTCCATAACTTTTACTTGCAATGCCCTTCATGTTCTTGCACATGCTTCTTTTGTGCTCCCTCAGGGGTGTTATAAAAACTTACCAGCATAATAAAGCTTTTGTGCAGAAGCCATTCTTTTATTGAATTCTGATTACTTTTGACTGTGAAAAGTCATAACACTGTGGGTATTTATATATTCATGGGATGCTCAATGTTGGCACTCCTCTGTCAAACCTTTTTAAATAGTTCTGTAATCTAACACCTCTGTTACAAACGGTTGCAATTATCCTCACTCTAATAATAACTTCATTAAAAGCTCCAATCTACAGATAGCATGCCTAACTCTATTTGAATAAATATATATTAATTTTCCATCCAGGAAGCAGCTCTGAAAGCACCATTTCTGTCTCTTCCATTGGGTGAACAGGACAGAGCAAAGCAGACAGAAACAGCAAGGAAGAAAGAGAGAATCAGGCTGGAGAGCTTCAGAAAGGATCAGGGTGCTAAGCAGTGCTGATGACTGATGCCATACCTAACATCTGCCTCCATTCTCTCTTTTGTCAGGCTGTCCTCTGAAAATTCAATGCTTTCCTGCCAGTTTTACTGCCAGAATTTATTGTTAAGCCACTGTGAACATCTCCTTTAATAGTCCCTCCCCATCGCTTACTCCATGTCATCTCTGGACTACTGTCTTCTTCCTTTTCACCTATCCAGCTCTGCATACTGTCAATTGTTACTTCTGGAAATCTATAAGTTTCTCTCTGTTTACTTTTGCTCCCTACCTTTAATTGACTTAGGGTTTGTCAGGAGTGTGGCCCTTGTTAGTGTATCAAGCAAACTTAGTCATGAACGCATGACAATGCACAGAACACTATTTCACAGTTCCAAAAAGTCATGGTAAGAGTTACTTAATACATAACACTATTCCTAGGCCTTACTGTTTACTGCAGCATGGCATTTTTGTAGAAGATGAAAACTATGGAGCCAAAACAGTACCATGAAGAGAAAGAAGATGGGATTAACCTGTTCATGGAAACCTTGACCTTACATTTTACTAGAGGTACTATTAATGTAGTGAACAAAGCAGAACTGCTGCAGGGTACAAGGATAGGGATACTGTCAAAATTATATAGAAGGTTCCAAGTGGGACCTCCACAGGGACCGGGACAAAGAAATATATGGTAAGGGGACAAACTTCACAAAAACAGGGTTTGTGGACAAATTCCACAATTATTTGCCACATTCATGAACAGGGGAAGTTGTCTATGTGATAGTGGTTGCCACTATGTGATATATATATATTTAAAGGTTTAGCTATATATTTTTAAACATTTAGCTATATAGCTGAAGTCCAAATACTTACATAACAAAATTCATATTTTATTTTATTATTTAGGCTTTTTTTTTTGTATCCTCACTAGATTCATTTAATTTTGTACATGGTAACTAAAAAATTAAGAAATTACATCTGGAGTTGGAAAATGAATGAGGTGGAACAGATTGAGGGAAAATTATTCCTCAGTGATGCAAGATGGAAATTATTGCAATCTCACATTTTAGTCATCTCTTACGGAAGAGAAACTATATATTTGCTTTCCTTTCTGCCCCCCGTGCCCCAGTAAAGCCACATTTTAGTTCTCTGACATGCAAGCCTACCTATGGTTTAAAACCACATCGTTGTTCATTTGGAATTTTTAGGTCAAGATCAAACAATTTTGCATTACACAGAAAAACAGAATGTACAAAATAGGGCAGACGGCTACTGACTAATTTTAAAGCAGGCACTGATAATGATCCTTGTAGCTTCCTGTGGTCTCCCACTTTGCAAGCAACCTTCAAATAAGTTACTTCCAGCTTTACAGAACATTATAGATATCTGCTGGGGTGTGGGAATGAATAGAAAAAGAAGGTATTGAATGAGTTTCCATACTTCAGAGCGATTTCCTGTAATAATAATCTTAATTTATTAAGTTGTTTGATTTCTACTATTGACAAAGAGCATACCTTTGGGGGAGAACATGATCATTTAATGCAAAAAATCCCAAGCAGTGGCAGCTGAATCTGACATGGTTTTCAGTTTGAATTTTAAAGGAAATGCCCATGGTGGTGAATCATATTCCCAAAATAAGTTCAACTATTTTCCAAGTTCAAGTTCAAACTAAACACCAAAATGTCACCAAAATTTAATACCCAGCATCTCCAGGTAAGAAATGTTAAGTGAGGATAAGTCGCAGAAAATCATTCAGTGAGACTTGGTCACTCCACCACACCTCATCCATTGGGAGCCAATAACCACATTTGGGAGGGGGACAGATGTGGCTGAAAGATGGGATTTGGAAAATGAGGGAGGACAGGTACCTTTGCTCCACTTGACAGAGCTTTACAGCACCTCATCCTGCTCCAAGATCTGTGATGGATTTCTCTTACAAGAACTACATTTTGATCTAATCTGGCAACCCTAAAGGTAGTTTGTTTTTGTTGTTGTGTGCCTTCAAGGGTCATTTCTGACTTATAACAACTCTACGGCGAAACTATCATGGGTTTTCTGGGCTGAGAATGTGTGACTTGCCCATGGTCACCCAATGGGTTTCCATGACCAAACAGGGAATCGATCCCTCTTCTCCACAGCTCAACCCAGTTCACCACACCATAAGAAATGAGAAATACTTACCATTTGAGACTATTTGAGAAACTCTGTTTCCCCATATGAACCTTCCAGAGCCCTAAGATCTTCAGGAGAATGTTTCTCTCAGTCCCACCACGATCACAGTCTCGCCTGGTGAGGACACAAAGAGAGCCTTCTCTCTTGTCCTGCTCCTGTCCTGTGGAATGCCCTTCCACAGAAAGCATGACTGATCCCCTCCCTGATTGCCTTCTGTCGGCAAGCAAAAACAGCTTTATTCAGGTAGGCTTTGAATGTGTGATTATGGGACAGCTTTTTATATGGGGTGTCTGTTATATGGGATGGGTGTCGTGTTTTTATTGTGGTTTTAATGTTTGTAATTTTATATTGTTTTTATGTGACATTTTAATTGTTTAATTGTAACAAGTTTTTGTTTGTGTACCACCTTGCATCTCTTCTGGGAGAAAGGCAGCATAGAAAATAAATAAATAAATAAAATACATTTCTCTGCTTGAGAGCCCAAAAAATCATTCACAGGGAGAACAGACCTCAGCTGTATGTGTCAATAGTTTGACCCAATATAGGGAAGTTTCTCATGAGAACATAATGACACAAACTTCTTACAGGAAAATTAGCCTCGGGCTCAGTCCTGCTTACATTTAAACAGACTTGCAATTTGCCTTTGCTCCGTGTTCATAATTCAATTCCAAAAGGTTCATCGTTCCCTCTGTGCATGCTGATCTTTTCATTATGCCTTGTAATCACTTCTTCTTTGGCACAATTGTCATCTCCACTAGTTTGCATGACTTCAAAATGCATATCAATTATCTGTGTGTCATCAGTAATGTAAGCAATAGCCCGGGCAGCCCAACTTGGGAACTATATATATAATAAATTGTTAGAAGATTTAATTTATTGGTTTTGCAACTACTTGCCTCACTGACTGCAAGTAGTTGCAAATCAATGAATCAAATCTTCTATCAATTTAAAAAAAAAACTGGTAGAAGATGCGATTCACTGGTTTTTCAACTATATTCTTCACTGGGGCTAAACAGACAGGCAAAAAGAGGTGCTTTCAGGCTGGCTTGAAGATGTGACATTTAAATGACACATGCCTTAAAGCCAACAGGAAAGTGCCCTTTAGGGGGCTTATGCAGAGAAAAGCCGTTTCAAGAAGAAGCAGCTTTTTCTGCTTCTTCCTGGTTTGAAGCCATGTCATGTGGTCATGACATGAGCACTCTAGCTGCCTTGGGAGCTGACAGTGTGGTTGGTGGCGTTTACACCCTCCCTAACCCTAACACGTATGGACGCCGCCATTTTAAAATGTCATCGTCCATACAGGCGTGCCATGATTGTGTCATGGCGCGTGCAGCGTTTAGATACGCTGTGTGCGCCATGACACAATGGCACTGCAGGAGGGTGCCAAGCATGCCCTTTCCATGGCGCCAAAAAGAGCTCTGTGAGGGAGCTCTTTTTTTGCGCCAGGTGTTTGGCGTGGCTTTCAAACAGCTGTGCCAAAGACCCAGGGAGAAAGGGGCCATGGCGGGGTGAAGTGGACACCCAGGGTGCCTGCTGCACCCCGCTTTGAGCGGCCTCCAGAAGCAGCACGATGGGGCCTCTGAGGCTGCCAGTGCAGCAGCCTTGGCCCCATCTCGCTGCTTCTTGGGGCGAGAACAGACTGCCCCTTTTGGGCAGTCTGTATCGCCCCAATATGACTTCAGAAAAGGCAGCTTCAAGCCACTTTTTCCTGCCCATCTGTTTCACTCCACTGATTGCAGATACCAGTACTTCCAAAATCAATTAATCAAATTTTCTATCAATTTTATTTTTAAAAAAACACGCGCTCATAGGTCACACCATAAGCACAAAGGCAGCACTAGGGTGGTGGTGGTGAATCTACCAAAAAATGAGGAGGGATGGTAAACACCCTTCTGCCATTAGTCCCTCCCCTCCAGAATGATGTGATTGAGATCCGCCATTCCCACTTGTTGAACAAGCTTCAGAATCTATTCTTTTCAAAAGAACTGCTAGGAAACTAGTGTCTGGAAAAACGGCAGTTGCATTTGCCTCACTTTATCACAACAGAAATCGGTCAAAGTAAGATTGGAACCAGTTTCAAATGGGAATGATGGTCATATAACCTAATCAGTGATCCGCTTTAAATCCTGGTGGGAACACACCCCTACATGTGCTAGAAGAGATTGTGTTCACACACGGGTAGAGGAAAGGTGCTGAACTTTAGCATGACCTTCTTAGAAGTAAAGGAATTGAACCAATACTGTCTATACATTTTCTTTGTTTACAAAGCACAGACACTCTGTCCCTTAACATCTCATTGTTGAAGCTCCTATATATTTTTCATTGAAAATGAAATGTGGCAGATATATCATATATATGTGGAATATTATGTAAAATATATATATATATTATGGTATGTAGTTATAATACTAATAAAGATTTTAAAAAAAGAAAATGAAATCTGGCAAATTGAAAAATCATATTGCATATAATTATTGCTTATATCTTTCACATTCAAATCTATATAGACATTCTACAGCTGAAAATCCATGACAGAACCTTTAAAGCTTTTTTGTGGGTTTTTCAGGCTATGTGGCCATGTTCTAGAAGAGTTTATTCCTGATGTTGCACCAGCATTTGTGGTTGGCATCTTCAGGAATGTCAGGAACAAACTGTTCTAAAACATGGCCACGTAGCCCCAAAAAACCCACAAAAAACTATGGATGCCAGCAACTTCACAACTTTAAAGCCTTTACCTCTGACAGTTTTTCCTCACAATTACCATTTTCTCTCCAGAAACATCCATGGGGCTAGGGAATTACAGTACTTTAAAGGAAAAATTATTTTCCCCACAAAAATTGCGCCACCAGAAAGAGTCTTTCTCCATCCGAACACAGATTCACATGCAAAATTCTAGACAGAATGATTACTACAAATTTGCTCATGGTGTGCTGAGCTTTAAAGTATTCTCAGTTAGCTTTCTTGGAACTACTCTTTTACTCAAAGGTCTCTTCCCTAACCTACTGCTTCTGTTTAATACTGCATGTGTATCTTCAACAACTGTAGCATTACCTTGGGAAGACAAATTACAGAGGTTATTTTAATTAATGCTGTAAATACACACACACACAACCAACATTTTCAGAAAGAAAAATAGATGCATTTTGTTTTAAAAAATGGAAAATATGAATTATGAAAACAATTAAAGGAAACAAGATTAAGAGAAGTAAGATTCCTAGAAAAATATGCTTCTTTGAAGCTTATCACATTGTGAAGAATTCCTTTCCTTGAGTTTCCACCTCCTTTAGCAGTTTTGCACAATATTACATCCAATAAAGCCACAACAATTGGTTGCAGAACTGATGTATTACCACCTCTCTGAAAAGTAGGTGGGATCAAGTCCTACTATGAAACGACATGGTCTATGAAATGTTTCATGTGACATCCTGATAATCACAGGACATTTATTTACAGACTGAATTGCTAAAGATCCTGAAAAAAGATTGCAATCAAAACATCAGGTAATCATTCACTTTTTTCCTTTCATTTTGCTTTGCTCTGCTATACTAAAATCTGAGAAGGATTACAACTAAAAATTTCTTGCTCAAGACAGTAATTTGATAGCAGACATGAGGAAGCTTAGAAACTCAAGTAGTTTTAATACTTAGTTAAGTTCAAGTTCTGAGTGCCTTTTCTCTGTTTTGTACTCTGTTTACTTCTTGCTTTATTACTACTGGCATTATATTGTATGGTATGCATTGCACTAGTTTATTATTACCAGCTTCCAGTAATAGAGAACCAAACTAGACAATATGTAGGAAATGGATGAACAGTTTCCAAATTCTTAAAACATACACACTGTCGGCTGCAGAGAATACTTAGAGGAATAGTTAACAGGATACAACTCTGCAGAGAATAGTAATGGAAGAAGGTGCAGCCTGTCATGTTCACATCAAAAATCACTTCCCTCACCAGCTAGCTGCCTTTCCAGACATAGGAGGAAGAATCAGTGCCCCCGCTTCTGCAAAAAGAAAAGCTACTGGTTGTTGTTGTTTTTTAATTTTTAAAATTGTATTATTATTTTTTTAAACTAGGCAAGCTAGTCAAACAAACTGTCCTCTCTCATATCTTTGCTACAATTGCCTGTGGCTAATTTTCAGTAAACAGAACTAGAAAAAATACATTCTTCTTTCTGTAGCAGGTTGCAGAAGTAGAGGCAGGTTGCAAACTGGAAAGTACAGGTGCAACTGAACAACAGCAAAGAGTCCATTATGGATATTTACTCATCCTCATTCACATATCTGTGTATCATTTAGTTGTCTACAAATAAAAAGTTCTTCCAAATGTTTACAGGGTAGCCTGTGTGCATAAGTATTGCAATACTGGATTTACATCGTAACCATGAGGTAAGAGGCAAAACATTTGGGGACAAGAGACTTAAGGCACAACAGAAATCTGAAACTGTCTAAACAATATATGAATGCCTTCTAATCAGGTCAGGGTGGAGAATATGCCACCCATGCTGTTGCCGTGTGACCCCCCCCCCCAAACTCTATTTTTGCAGTCCCCAAGGCCTCTGCAACTCAGTCCAGTGCTCAAAAAGGTTCAGAAATAGAGAAACCAGGCCAGCTTCTGTTTTCAGAATAATCAAACTTTAGGGATGATTTACTATTTTTATTTTTGATACTGAAATTAAAATTCTCTTTACAGAAATGCTTCATGATGGCAAACTGCAGCTTTGTTGCCGATGAGAATCTCGTCTCTCTTGAAATAATTCTTTACAGCCTGCTCACTTTCTTTGGCATCATATTTAATACAGTTGCCTTGTGGGTATTTTGCTTCAGATTCAGCAAATGGACAGAGACTAGAGTTTACATGATCAGTTTAGCCCTGGCAGACTATACGCTGGTCCTTACCCTACCATTCATAATGTATTTTCACAAAACCAGCTGGCCTATTGATACTTTTTGCATGGTCATATTTGTAATACATTGTATCAACATGCCAATGAGCATCTGTATTATCACATTAATATCAATAGACAGATACATTGCAATCAGACATCCTCTGAAAGCCAAAGTATTAAGGACTCCACGGAAGGCAGCCATGATCTGCTTATTTTTTTGGTTCTGTTGTTTCATTTACGGACTCACAATCCTTCCCTTTCTTCAAAATGAAGGGTTTTGTTTTTTAAAGCCTTCCAATGAGAATTCCTTGCCTCATATCCCTATCAAATTTATCATTTTCTTTTTCATACCACTGGTAATTTTGTTGTTTTCTTCCATACAAGTCATCCAATGCCTTAAGAAGAAAAAGAATGCTAGTCTACATGAAGAAAAGTTAACCCAGAAAGCAATCCATGTGATCTCAGTGAACTTGGGCACCTTCATTGTCTGCTTTCTTCCTTTCAACATAAGCCTGCTGCTTGGATATTTAGCAGATGTAGTTGGAACTGAATGCAAGTTGCACCAGACTCTCAGCAAAACCACGCATGCAGCTTCATTCTTGGCAAACTTGAACTGCTGCTTGGATGCTATTTGCTATTATTTGGTTGCTAAGGAATTCCAGGAAGCTGCATCTCTCTTGCCCCCCTTTAAGTCAATGCAATCAAGATCCAATTTAACTGAAGATTCACAACTTCAGAGCTAAATTCCTAAAATGATGCTGGCATTTGAAGATGCCTGCAGTCTTGTCTTTCGAGCACTATGTCCAGTCAAGGCCAGCCAAAACCAATCCTTCAGAATGAGTAAATCCCAACAGAGAGATGTCACAATCAATAAGGAACCTGGATGTTATATTCAGTTTAATTTATACCCTTTATTTTTATGATGCTTTTCTATGTTGTCCATGACCTAGATGACATAACATTCCATCTTACACTGTTTTTTGAAAGATAAATGTTTTATAGCTCAAGTCTTATTTTTGTGGTTACTTTTTCTGTTCTCTTTTTATATAACTTCTCTGAGCAAGAAATAAGCTCTCTTGTGCCAGCTAAAAGAGATCACTGGCTTCTTGGTGTGCAGTGACCAATAAGTAAAAAAAACCTGGTTCAACATATGAACAGTGATGTAGATATTAGTTATTTTACATATTATTTAGTGGTGTGCATAATGTTCTTCTGTTGATATAATGTAACATTGACAGTCTTACCTCTGATGACCACCTCTAAAAAAGAAATTTGGAAGTGACTAGCCAAATTAAAACAGCAGAAATCTGAGGATGGAAAAATCTGAGACTAGCTGAACACCTAAAAGCTAATCTTAAATATTATTGTCTTCAGAACTTTTAGACGTGACTTGAATTGTGCTATTGTTATTTTTTGCTTCTTTTTCATTTTTAATACAGTTGTAAATCGGTGATGGATAGTTATTTCTCTTTCTGTTTCTATACCAAATGAACAATTCTATACCATTGTTTCTATAACAATGACGATATTATATGGGGGGGGGGTGATGTAGTGGTTACAGTAGCACTGGGAAACAGGTTACCCTGCAGATGACTGCATTTCTCATCCACTCAAGCTCACTATCCCAGTTATTTGGGAGACTAGAACTGGGGAGACCCAGGCTCACATCCCTGGTCAACTTTAAAGCTGACTGAAATGCTCTCTCACAAGTAAAAAGACAGGCAAGTTATGCACCTGTGTTAAGAGAATTTCCATCAACCCATTTATTTAATAATCATCATGGGAATCTGAAACATAAATTCAGCAGAACGGATTTTGTGCTAAGAGTTCACTACCAGGGAGTCTTTCCTAGTGAATAAGAATAAAGAATGCTTGAGCAGTTGTGGAGCAGATTTTCTCATTCTGGATGCCTCCTGGGCCAAAATGACACCAGAGGATGGGACCAGAGTGCACACCTAACTCATTGAGCTAGCCTACCAATATGAAGTGTAAACTTAGCTTCCTGTTTGAGCTTAGTATGGGCACAGCTTAGGATTTATGTGTAGTTCATAAGCTAAAATCCAGGTACAGATCACAGCTCAGTTTAAAAATCCAGCATTGATTTCATTTTTAAAACTAAAGTGTAAATTTAGCAAAATGTAAGCAACTATATTTACAGACAACCAGACCCTTGAATTCCCAGAAAAGTTCAAATTGTCAAATCTCTTTTTTAAATACACCCTGGTTGTCCACCCTCTTTGTAAATATCACAGTTCCCAGAAGGGTCATCTAACCAAGATCCACCATGGGTGTTATTTTTTGTGGGTTTTTGTTTATTTGTTTTGCAAGGTTTATTAAAACAACATTTTCCACTGTCTTTCCCTACGTCTAAAAATGTAAGTTTCCCAAGGTCACCCAGTTGGGTTCCCATGATTTGAATGAGAATACAAAACTTTGTCTCTTGGAGTCCTAGTCCAACACTCAGACCATTGCACCACACAGGTTTTTAAAATGATGCCTAACTATCTTGTAGGTTGTAGCAGAATCTGAGGGGAAGCTAGCCAACTGTGTGAACATATGTCTGTAGAAAATATAAGTATACAAAAAGTCTGGCTGTATGAGTACAAGAGTCTCTTAGTCCCAGCACAAACTATTGTGGTAAAAAAGTAAGCAGAAAGGTAGGCTAAACATCTCTGTTAGGTAAGCAACAGGTCGAGGAGACCTCAGCACTGAGCTCTCTCTCCAAAACATCATAGCAAAACTTTCAAAATAAACTAATGCAATTTATGAAGGAAAAGAACCAGCCAAGGTGTGGGCAATATCCACTGTGCTGCACAGACTATCACATACAGTCAGCCCTCTGCATCCATGGATTATTTATCAATGGATTTGACCATCCATGCACGGCTTGAAAATATTTTTAAAAAATAAATTTCAAAAAGCAAACCTTGATGTTGCCATTTTATATAAAGGTCACCATTTACTATTCCATTGTATTTAATGAGCCTTGAGCATCCATGGATTTTGGTATCCACATGGGGTTCTAGAACCAAACCCAGGGGATACCAAGAGCCTACTGTATATATTCTTTAATTCTTGACAAATGAAGAGAAGTGTAAGACACTGCACTTCTGTAGAAAAAAATGAAATGCCTAGATATAGGATGGGGGACACCTGGCATAAGGAGACTACGTGTGAAAAGGATCTAGGAGTCCTAGAAGACCACAAGTTGAACATGAGTTGACAGTGTGATGCATTGCCTAAAAAGGCCAATATGATATTAGGCTGCATCAATAGAAATATAGTTTCTAGATCAACGGATACAATAGTGCCACTCTATTCTGCCTTGGTCAGGCTTCACCTGGAATACTGTGTCCAGTTCTGGGCACCACAATTCAAAAGGGATGTTGACAAACTGAAGCATGTCCAGAGGAAGGCAACCAAAATGGTGAAGGTTCTGGAAACTGTGCCTTATCAGGAATGACTTAGGGAGCGGGTTATGTTTAGCCTGGACAAGAGATGGTTAAAGGGTATTATGGAGGTTGGACTGGATGGCCCTTGTGGTCTCTTCCAACTTTATGATTCTATAAATCTATGATTCTAGGACAAAGGCTCTTATATCAGACTTGTAGGTTTCACTCGGACCAGTTTTTTTCAACTGTGGGAAGAAGAATGTGAAACAAATAGATGTTTGTTTGGTCTAGCCAGACTCTTCTTACGTTTTATGGAATTTCCAAATCCAACAGAGGTCAATGGAGAGCCCCATATGACTACCTTCCTCCTCCTCCAACTCTGCCTAGGAAGTCTGGAGTCAAAGGCCATTTCTATACAACCCTTTCTCAGAGGATACACAGACAGAAAGATACATTTTATGTGTATATGTGACTGTTCTTGTGTCTATACAATTTAAAGCAGTGTTTTCCTAGCTATCTAATGTTGGGGACTGACAATTATGTTTTCCAGTCTGGTACCACATTTATGCCCATTGGCTACAATTGTTTATTTCTTTTCTGGCAAGTCACCAGGGACCAACAGTCAATGGCTCATGGACCAGTATTTGTTCATGGACCACCACTCTGAGTAACACTGGCTTAAAGTACAAAACCTGCAACAACCCATAGTTGTATCTGCACCATGATATAGTTCCTTTTCCTGTGCCTCAGCTTTGCCTTCCTCTTTGCTGTGACAAACAAACAAAAATTGCAGAGGGAGTTGTAAGTTAAGGAAAACACAGTTCTGAAGAAAACAGCTGCTCCTAAGCAGGAAGGAAGCTGGCAGACCACACTATAGAAGAATGCTATAAGCACTTAGAAGATGGCACAGTTTTCTGAAGATCTTGTATGCTGAGCAAATTTTACGCCTGAGATGCCTTTTAAATGTTGGAAGGAAGATGTTCTTTGAAGGATTTATTGATGGCCTTGAAGATGTGAGATTCAATGAAGGTAATGTTTATAGCTTCTTCTCTATTATTGTTTTATTATTGTTCCATTTTACCATATGGTTGCTTACAGCTAGTCGACTGGTGTCGGTGGCTGTTAATTAAAGCAGGTGTAGGCAAACTACAGGTGTAGGCAAACTACAGGTGTAGGCAAACTACACACACAGCTCCAAAGTGCATATATGTATGTATGTATGTGTGTGTGTGTTTATATATATATAAACCCACGCAGATTCACTAAGACCAGACCTTAAAGCCCCTCCATTTCAAAAGCCCCTCCATTTCCCTTCACCCCATGACGAATTCTTGCTCCTGGAGCATTTTACCCTGAGTCATAACACCAGACTCATAGTCCGAAAGCCCCCAAAAACAGCCTTACTGGAAACTGGAAATCACAACCAGAAGTGACTTCCAATTTCAGATCCTAGCAAATGAAGCCAATGGGCACTTCATTGTTAGTGGAGATGTGAATCCACTCTGGATTTTACTCTAACCTTTAAATGAGCTATCCAAGGTATTGAATTTGATCCACAAAATAAGTTCCACACTTTGACTATCTCTTTTAAAATTTAGACAGAAACTCAGAGTAGTTTCACTGCTACAGAGACATGAGAGCCACTAGATGCTGTTTATGCAACTGACTGGAGGGCTGAGGGTTAAAATGGCCTCCTGTCCCCAGTAAAGTTGGCTGCTCTTGAAATTAAATAAACTACCATGTCAAACAGACAGGCCAAAATAAAGCTGCTTCGGGTAACTTAAATGCTGCATGCGTCCTAAGAAGTCAGAGGCCATGCCAAAGCTACGCTCCAGTCCTAAGGACTGGAGAGCAGCTTTTGTGCAGCTTCTGTGTCATTTAAACAGAATACCTCCAAAGTGACCTGAAGCAACTTTATTTTGGTTTGTCTGTTCAGGTCCAGTGATTCCACACGATTTATGAACAAAAACATGTATGAACAGAAAGCTAATGCACTCCAAGTGTGCACCTGGAATTCAAAGAGTTGTGAAACTGGCAGTCAGCCCTCATTCCAGGCTTACTCCTGGAGTGCATTAGCTTTCTGTTCACACACTTTAAAGTGCATTGTAGTTGTGTTTGTAGATGTCAAGTTATATATTCCACCTTTCCAAATAAAATGCCCTAAGAGCAGCTAATGATAATGTACAGGACATGATCAGATAAAAGATGAAATAAAGTCCGGCAGTTAAAACACAAAGAAGCAGAGGGCCCATTCACACTATGTTTTAAACTGGTTGGCAAACTGCCTTAAATCGGGGTCATTCACACGCTGGGTTTTCCTGGCCCGAATTGGGGGAGGGGGGCAATGCAAATCCCCTTTAACCTGTTTTTTTGCGAGAACCACCAATGGGAATTCAAAAGACGATCCCATTCAGAGCATCCTGCTGCCTCCACTCTTCCTCCTTTTCCTCCTCCTCTCCCCTCCCCCCCCACCACTGCTGCTCTTTCTCTTCTTCCTACCTCCTCTTCCTCTGCCCTCTACACTTGCCCTGGGTCTGCCTTCCTCCTCTAGCTCTCTTCCTCCTCTTCCTCTGTTCCCCACACCTGCCCTGATTCTGCCTTCCTCTGCTTGCTCTCTTGCTCTCTTTCTCCTCCTCATCTGCCCCCGCACCTGCCCTGGGTCTGCCTTCCTCTTCCTCTCTTCCTCCTCCTCATCCTTACTGCTGCGACTGGCATTTTACCCTGTTCCCAAGTGTGAATGGGAATTGGAATAAAATGCTACAGAGAGATTCAATCGTGGCAAATCAATGAAAATAACCTGGTTTCCACACATGGGCCCAGAGTAATAGCTCAGTAGTCCCAACAATTGTTGAAATAAAAGAAGCACTATTTAAATCAAATAATTTTAAATATTAAAAAAAATTAAACTATTCATAAGTGGAACTACATAACCAACAGGCCTTTCTTGATAGGGAAATCAAAATGTTATCCATAGCAATTTAGAAAGGCTTGTCTCATATTCATACCGATTGTACATCAGATGTTGTCAGGACAGAGAGAAGGGTGAATTTTGAAGACACAGCAGCCTGATATGGGAGTGGGTGGCTCTTCCATCAGGTAGCCTGACACAAAGCAGTTTAGAGCTGTGGCCCTTTAAGCAGTTTGGTCCCAAGCTGCTTTATTGATCAGAATCAATATTTTCAGTTGTGATTGTAAACAGACTGGTGGCCACTGTAACAATTGCAACACATACAGTAACATGCACCCTATAACTGGACTTGACCAACAACAGGTCATGAGTCACACCCAGCTGATGGTTATACCAGAAGGGCAAGGAGTGCAAGTCAGTAGTGCCTATCAATCCATAAAGGCCAAGGGACTTTTCACAGCAGATTGTTCTTCCCACCACCCCACACCCTCAAAACCTTCTTTTGAGCCTTGCCCAGGCAAACTTTTTTTTCTCTCTCTCTCTGGTTGCCATCCAAGCACAGAGAATGAAGCAACCAATGGGAGCAGTGGGTTCAAGTAAATAATGGGGAAAAGGTGTCCAAAACCTCTATTAAGAGGACAAATTTGCATTTCAAATTCTCTCCAATCCACTTCTCTCTAGTTGTTTCTAGTTTCTTCTCTAATTAATCTGAGTTGGCTGGATACGCCAGCTGCACCCCTCCTTGGAACTGGGCGACTTTGAAACAGTAGTATATGTGCTGGTAACCTCCTGGCTTGACTTCTGCAATGTGCTCTGCATGGGGCTACCCTTATGCCAAGTTCAGAAACTTCAATTGGTACAGAACATGGCAGCCAGATTAGTCATGGGCACTCCGCGATCAGCCCACATTACTTTTTTATTGATGGCCTTGAAGATGTGAGATTCAATGAAGGTAATGTTTATCAGCCAGCTTTAAAATCGTTACACTGGCTGCTAATAAGTTTCCAGGCAAGGTATAAGGTGTTGGTTTAAAACCTTACATTACTTGGGTCCTGACTGCTTAAGGGAATGCCTCTTCACATATAATCCACCCCGCAGTCTTAGGTCCTCTGGGAATAAGCTACTACGAGTAAAAAATGACCAGATTATCAGTAGTGACCCAGAGGACCTTCTCAGCTGCCACTCCTAGGCTCTGGAACGACCAGCCGGATGAGATCCATCATATTACCACTCTAGAAGCCTTCAAAAAGGCCATTAAGACAGATCTCTTCCAGCAGGCCTTTCCAGATTAGCCTCATTCAGTCTTCCCAACAACCTTCTCTGCTTCTCCCCCATAGGATAATATACTTCCTCCTCCCACATTAGAAGTTGTATATAGATTTATTTCTATTTAAATATAAAATATTTTATATTTTAATCCATTCTATTGTTTAATTATCTTTTAGATTTAATGTTTTGAATTTTATATGTCTTGGGGGGAGGAGGGAGGGAAGGGGGATTTTAATTTCATTGTGATTTTATACTAACCTGTTCTAATACCTATTGTAATCCGCTTTGATTCTCCACCCAGAAAAGGTGGAATAGAAATTAATAAATATTATTATTATTATTATTATTATTATTATTATTCTACACTGTGAGGCCAGATAAAACAGACATTGGAAAGAAGAGAGTAGGGAAAGATAAGAGGAAGAGAGAGATTTTGTGGGAGGGAGTGCTGATGCTGACAGCAATGGAAAGAGAAAGATGAAGATGTAGTTTAGGTGGGGTAACCTGTAACAAACAAGTAGTAAAACAAGTCACCAACAAGACATGATATTTATTTCTGTACTGTATTCTTCAACATGTAAATACATAATATCACATTACATTAAATCATTGTTATATTTGTACATTGCCTGTGACCTATACCCTACCCATTTAATCAAACTTCAGAAATTCCTGAGCAAAGAATTCTTAAACCGTTTATTGGACAAGTGAAAACATGTGAGCAAAAGACTAGAGGTTGTTATATCTTGTAAGCAGATGGCTGTATCTGGGTTGAAAGGAAAGGGATTGTCAAAAGACGATTAAGATCAATGACAGACAGAGAAAAGAAAGGGATGGAAATGTGGGAGGACTGGCAAATCAGTAGACCTCAGACACTTGAAAGCTGGAAGATCTTCAAGAACCTAGATCTCTGAAACTAGAAGAGCATTACAGGTTATTGAGGTTATTAATTATCTCTAATATCAGAGGCTGTTAGCATGCAATTCACTGCTACATTTAAGTTAGCACAGAAGGGCACAGCCTACTCTTTCCTCAGCTGTTACCACATTATCAGTGCTGAAGTAGAGATTGTGCTATGATAATATCAAAGTGTTAGTTGCACTTTATGAGCTACATAGCCTATAGCCCTGATGATGTACAAGAAACATACCCCATTGGTAACAGCTTTGACACATGAGACAGCAATAGTTGCATTTTGTACAGAGTAAATGCAACTAGTCAGGTTCTTCACACCAAATGATAAGAAAGATAATATCTGGCACTGAGCATATAAAAAGCCAAAAGCTGTTTAGGCTAGATAAGGATTGACATTTGGAGAACTGAGACCAGTATCAGTATATATTATTTTTGATGCAGGAACCTGACAGAACAAGGCTATCTGGTGAAGTCACAAGAAGAAAGGAGAGTGAGAACAAGATCTTCACAGATGCAAGGTGAACAGCCAGTCTCATCACCTTAAAAAAACAACAAACCAAGACAAGATTGAATAGATTTGAATTCATAAACATTTAAGTTCTGCTCTATGAAGATATCCCAGACTATTGTTTCCAGGTAGGGCTTTTATTTTTCAATCACCTTGGATCGTTCATATTTTACAGGTTTCCAGACCTCATTTCTTTCATTTGTAAACCTCCTGCGTTTTCCCACCAGGTTTTTATTTTTGTTGTTGTTATTTCCACTTTAAAAAGTGTTAAGAAGGAAAATACATTACCTGTTTTAATGGTACTGCTAGGAGATATCTGACCGGAAGACATTTTATTTTATTATTTATTTACAGTGTTTATACCTCGCCCTTGAGCCCTAAAGGCTCTCAGAGCGGCTTGTCTCAGATAGCTTGTCTCTGCTGTGGATGATTGCCACTTAGATTTGTTTTCCATTTTGTTCTGTCATTATACAACATTGATAAAATGTCTAACGTTGCCAGTTCATTTAATTTCGATATCCATTCTTCCATAGCTGGTATTAAATTAGATCTCCAATATTTTGCATCTATTACTCTGGCGGCTGTTATCATGTATAGCAACATGCTTAGGCCCCATTCATACTAGCCCATTTGCCCGGTTAGATCCAGATCAGATCGGGCATGCCATTACCGAATCTCTCCAGAAAGAAGTTCATACTACCCTTTGCCCTGATCAATGCTTTTGGTGCATTTTACCCTGCTGAAGTTCATACATGCAAAAGTAACGATTCAAGATGGAGCCTCCTAGTTGTCAATCAAATGCTGTCATGGTGACTTCTGATGCAGCCATTGGCTGCACGAGTGCTCCATCCGGTGCTTCGCTTTTTTAAAATACTTTTTTACATTTGACAGATTATGCGCATGGACCATAGGGCTGGGAGCGGTGCGGATTGTGGGGATCCTTTCCCCCCCTTCTCCTCCTCCTCCGCCTCCTTCTCCTCCTCTTCCTCCTCCTCCATTTTTCTCAGCACCAGGAGTGCTTCATCGGGCACTTCTGAATTTTTTATTGTTATTATTTTTACAATTTGACAGCTTATGCGCATTCTACATTACTATTATTATTATTTATTTTATATTTATATCGCTGTAAATTTACACAGTGCTGTACATACAATCTTATAATTAGATGGGTCCCTGCCCTCAGGTTTACAGTCTAAAAGAGACACCACAAAAGGAAAAGTGGAAGGGGATGGGAAAGGGGATGAGGTCCAGTGGTTCTTCTTTCCTTCTGGGGCCTGGACCAAGGCAGATGGACTAGAGAGAGGGCACGACTTCTTAATAGATAGTTAAAAGGAGGCATCCTGGGACAGACGGCACAATCCTGGGAATGCTTCCTTAAACAATATAGTCTTTAACTTAATTTTGAATCTGGTTAGAGAAGTGATGAGGCACACATGTGGGGGAAGAAGGTTCCAGGAATGAGGGACAGCAAGTGAGAAGGGACGAATCCAGGACAGAGCAGTGGAAATCCTTGGCTGGGACAGGAGACCTTGACTACCAGAGTGGAGGGTACGAGAAAGAGTGTGAGAAGCAAGAAGGTCAGACAAGTAAGGAGGGGCCAGTCCGTGGAGGGCTCTTTAAATGGGAGAGGAAGCCCCAAGTCCATACATGGATAATTTGCTTCCATATATGGATTAGGGTTCCCCCTCCCTTCATTTAAATGCTCAATATGAATGGGGCTCTTTAAATGAAGGGAGAGGGAACCCCAATCCATATATGGAAGCCAATTTGTGTACATTGTGTACCATCAGAACAAAATGGTATCACTATCTCAGCCACCGATATTTTGGATTTGGAGCATTTTTAATATTTTTTAATATTTTTAATCATTTTGCGCATGAAATAAAGTTTTTGTACATTGAACCATCAGAACAGAATGGTGTCACTATCTCAGCCACCCATATTTTGGATTTGGAGCATTTCAGACTGGAATTCTGAATAAGGGAGACTCCACTATCTGTGATTAGCTTGGAATACATGTGGAATACATTCATACCAGCAACTATAATATTTTGGTGGAGATCTTAAGAAACCCCTGCCTCTCAGCTATTCCCTGTTATACAGGTTTAGTTTAAAGTACTGAACGACATTCTTGTTGCATGTGGTGTATGTGATCTCATCCAGTACAATAATTAACAAGGAAGTGGAGACCATACATTTCTTTTTTCTTCTTTTAAAGAGTGTGTCAACGTGGGAATGGGAAGCAGCAGCCCAAAGTGACATTAAATGGGGCTGTTTGTATTAGCAGTAGCACATAAACGCTGGGATGGTCAATCTGGACCAGCTCAAGATTATGGTAATGGCCAACTTTCACAATATTGTTGTAAAGGATGTGTAGAACATAGGAGATTATCACACAAGGGGAAAAGTGGCAAGTAAAAGGAATGTTCTTGGTATAATGTCACGTTTGGGGTGGGGAGGGGGTTCTGCACGATGTTGCGATTATCTGGGGCTTCTCCTATGAAGACCCTGGAATCCTCCACAATCAAGTTATTCACGGGGAAGTCCCCTGAATGCCTTCTCAATCACAAGAATGAAGTGTGATTCGGCAGTTGTGAAAGTCAATTGCGTTGCATTCTCGAGATTCGGAAAGCAATCTGGAACATTTACCCACAATGTGTTTCACCAGCAGCAGTTCCTTCTCATGACCACAATGGGTATTGCGGTGGATTTAGGTCTTATTTGTAAGGTATGGGACATGAATTTGTTGGCACTGGATGAAAGTAATGTGTAAATTTTACTTTGTTTTATATTAGTGTGTGGGAGGGAAACATTTGATGTAAGGCATGTGCTGTTCTAGAAATGGTGCATGCACAAAACATCCAGTAACAATGTATTAACACTTTATTAGTGGAGATGTGTGGAACACAATCACAAGATTATTTGGCTTTTTATGTTGCCATTATTGTGCTATTGATCTCATGTGCAAAAATATTGACCTATAGTGGTACTGTCACATTCTCTTCTAATGCCACAATTGTTGCTGAATAGGCTCTGGTGTAATAATCTCCATAGCCTGTGACCACATGGGATCACCCTGGCTGTTTTAGCAAGCCTCGCCATCCTTCAGTTGCTTTTACCACCAAACCATCCAAACAAAAATCCAAGCCAAAGCAAAACAAAAACAAAAGCAATTCCTCTTCTGCCATTCCCTTCTGGGAAAAGGAAGAAGGGCTCTGCCCTGCCCTCTGCTAGGTTGCTTTGGTACAAAAGGGCACCCTGGCACATTCCTGAACTTTCCTGAACATGTCCACTATCAAATGTCAGTTGTAGCAGCCAATGCTGAATATCAGGTGCAGTGCTGAAGCCATTTGTGTTCAAGGGAGGATGCATGTCAAATGCAAGCCCTTTACCACAGTGATTTCATACTCCAATTGTAAAAATTACTGTAGGTAAAAATTGATGTAAGAAAAGTACTTTGAACACACTAATGCTGTATTTAAACATTATGCAGAACATAATGGGTTGAATTTTGGATTTGCCTTCAATGGACAAAAGGGCTCCAATCATGAAAGGTGCCCCTCTGTGATTTTCAGGAGTTCTCCCTTTCCCACATCACCACAGCCTATTCTATTCAGGAGGGTCCCCTCACCTTGTTTGTAGCATTTTCACAGAGCTACTGTGGCTGCCATTGAAAAGGAGTTGGAGGGTTCTACTTCCCTCACCTTTGTTGTACCCACCTAAGTTTGGATCCAAGCCAATAATTATTGTTCAGAGCATAAGTTCCAGTTTGGGAAGCAACTCCCATTCCTCAGCCAGCATGTCCAGTGTTCATGTTGGCTGGCATTGTGAGAACTGTAGTCCAAAAAGGAATTGTTTGAAGCTTTCTTATTAGAATGAATGAGGACATTACAGAAACTATAATTATATTTCTTTTACAGAATCAGCATACTAATGATCCAAGAGAAAGAGCATGACACCCACTGCAGCAACAACAATGGAAGTGAAGCCATATATGCCACTGAAACATCTGTTTATCTGCCGGTTTTCTTCTGTGGACTCATCTTAAATGTCTGGGCCTTAAGAGTGTTCTGCTGCAAACTGAACAAATGGACTGAAACCAGAGTATATATGACCAATTTGGCTGTTGCAGACTGCTTACTTGTCTTGATGTTGCCTCTTAGGTTAGCTTATAAGACACAAGCTGTGAACACAGTATGTTTAGTTTTGGAGTCTGTATACTTTGTTAACCGGTACATGAGCATCTTCCTCATTACTATAACAGCAATTGATCGCTACATCGCCATAACATTCCCCCTCAAAGCAAAGACTATAAGGTCCCCCCTCAAGTCAGCTTCTGTCTGTGGACTTCTCTGGACCTTACTCATAATTATACTATGTACAACTAAATTTGTGGATGGACGATATAACACAGGAATTTGTTTTAGAAAAGTGTCCAGAGAACCATCAGTACATCTTTTTGCCTCTGTCATTTGGGGATTTTTAATACCTCTAACTATCTTGAGTTTTTGTTCTATTCAAACCACAAAAAAACTCATGAAGAAGAAGAAAAACACTTACCCATATGAAGCAAAGCTCATCCAGAAAGCAATCAATATAATTTTTGCAAATATGACTGTGTTCATTGTATGCTTTTTACCTCTTCATGTTGCAATCCTCTCTCGGTTCATTGCTGATTCCACAAAAGCCAGCTGCACTAAAACAGAAAAAATTGAAATCTTTGTAAACCTGGCAGCAATTCTTGCCAACACCAACTGCTGCTTGGATGCCATTTGCTATTACTTTGTAAACAAGGAATTTCAGGAGGCTTCCTTGGAACCACCTACCAATATTTATCAAGAATCTGAACAACAGGACTCTGTAATAATTTAGTAAAGAAAGTCAAATCATGCTGAGAACTACAGATTCATTCCCAGCTGCTATTTTTACTGCCCCAAATGACTATTCCTTTCATTGCTGCCTCAATAGCTTTTATTATCCCATTGAAGTTGTATGCCCTGTGGCACCAGTATGAATTAATGTGTACTATAAGATGTTTCTACACACAGAATACATGTTGAGTCCTTTAGCATGATGGAACCATTGTGGCTAAAGCAAAATATAGTCCTATAATTGTCTAGTGTGAAAGGGCCACTTGTGACTCACAGGACCCAATCCAATATGCAGATTATACAGAAACTCTGCTAATCATTATAACTCAATCTTCTGCACCACAAGAGCTATATTTCTGTTCAAAGCCTTGCAGCTTTAACTGAGTTTTTCAGGAATATTATCTAGGCTACATATCAAGCCAACAATCTCAGTCAGTTGCTCTTAATTTAGCAGTAACAAATGAATCCAATTGACATTTGTGGACTATGAAATTCAAAAGCCTAGTCAGCACTGGTCATGTTGGTTAGGGGCTTCCAAAGTTGTAGTCCAAAACTGTACAGGAACCTTTCCAAATGCTGTTTTTACTACTTGGCAAACTGGGCATCTTTGGAAAGTGAAAGTGGGTGAGGAAGATATTTCCTTGAGACAGTGTCATGGTTAGAAATGTATTGTAGTTTGTCTTCTCTGTTTTTCTCCCTGGTGTTCATATTAAGATTTCACATGTATATTCCACATGTTTTAAAGTATAGTCTAAATGTTAAAATTTATTTCTTAAGAGGTATTTTAAGATAGTCACTTATGTATTTGCATTGACATAATGTTTAGTATATAAATAAAAATGTCAATTTTGAGGGTGCCCAGGCTTTCTCTTTTTTTTTTTTTAACCTATAAGGACAATTTTTGATTAAAGACCTGGTTTTTGAAGTAGATTCTTATCAATATGTGCTTTCCAGCCAACTTCAAGTGCTTTCTCTATGGTTTAGCCTTTTAAAGAATTGCTTATGCTTATGTATTTACAGTTCTAGGGAGGTGGAAGACCTGGTTCCTTATTGAATACACAGTCCATTACACAGTGACCCCAGAGGACTCAGAGCCTCGACAGACTGGAATCAAAGGTCGGGGCAGAGTGGCAGTGTGGCATCACACAGCAGGTGGCATCACGGCACTCCAGATGACGCAGCTCCAGAAGAGTACCAAAAGACTGTGGCAACAGCGGTTATGGCGCCCTTTCTGCAGCTCAAAAAGGAACCGCTTATTACGGCTCCTTTTTGTGCTGTGGAAAGGCCAGATCAGAGCTGCGGCATATAGTTGCCACAGCCCAGATCTAGGAAAGACAGGTAGCTACAGCTGCCCCATTGGGGCGATCTGTTCAGCCCCTCACTTCTTGGGAGTTTGTCTGAGAAAAAGAGCTGGTTGGGTATTGCTTTATATTATCTGTGACATGTTGGCAAATTACATTAAACCTATTACAATCAAGCTGGCCACATTTGCAATAGCAGCCTGAAAGTTCTATTGCAAATTTCTAAAGAGATCAGCTGCAAATTGCAATGGGAATCTGATGTCTTAGTTGCCACTATCAGTCTGCAGTGATATATTATTGCATTAACATATGGTTTTGTTCTTTTATTTCTGACCCTATATGTGATTGTTATACACGGATAAGTGTTCTGGTCATGGCTGATTTTTTAAAGTAGTTGTATTGTATTAACATAAAGTTTTGTAATGGGCAGTGTCTCAAACACAAATAAAACTAATTGATCAATATCAATCAAATTGTAGACTCAGTGTTTATTAAGAAATATAGCTGTTCTTGGAAAATGCTGTGCAGAACCAAAAAAGAACTAGAAACAAAGATCTAGCTCCAATTAAAATAATAGCTCCAAATTTAATAGCAATTATGATCAGATTTTACCCAGACATGGGTATTTTACTTGGGATTTTTTTTATTTTGTAGGACAGGATAGAAATGTTTTCATGCATAAATAAATTGTTACACTGAGCAGGTTTCTTTTATTATTATTTTTTATAAACAAGGAACTGTGTTTCTATCTCTGAAATTTCCATGCTCTGTGAAATGTATGATAAGTCTGAATCAAAGTGAATAAAGGATAATTCTTTATTTTTAAGGTGCAAAATTATAGCTAATAGGTGGCTTTATATTATAGGCTCAAAAAGCAATGCAACAAAAGACTTCATCGGATTAATGCTCCTAAGCATTAGGGGCCAAATGGTCTCACTAAGAGTACTTTATGTAGCGCTTCAGAACTGATACTCTGCAAAAGAAGAGGCATTTTTGCTGATTTTTAGAGTATATTAAAATTCTTATGCTAGTAGTAACACTGGTGGATTCCATCTAACTTTATGTTACTGTTGAATCAAAATGCAAAGCCTCCCTACTGAAAATGGCATAATGGGCACTGTTTTCCTTTCCCCCAGGATAGAGGTGGGTCCACTGATGATCCATTTCAAACCGGCTTCAGGACAGGACATGGAGTGGAGACTGCCATGGTCGCTCTGACCAACGACCTCCGCTTGAGCATTGACAGGGGTAGTGTGACCCTGTTAGTGCTCTTGGATCTTTGAGCGGCCTTTGACACCGTAGATCATTCCATCCTTTTGGGTCGGCTGAGGGAGTTGGGAATAGGGGGCACTGCTCTTCAGTGGTTCCGATCCTTTCTCTCTGACAGATCTCAAAGGGTGAGGTTCAGGGACAGTTGCTCCTCCAAAATTGAGCTTAATTGTGGCATCCTGTCCCCGATGCTATTTAATATCTACATGAAGCCGCTGGGTGAGATCATTCGGAGGCATGGAGCTCAGTGTCTTCAGTACGCTGATGACACTCAGATATATCTCTCCATGACTAGATCATCGGCTCAGACTTCAGATGGCGTCTCTCCTCTTAATGACTGCCTTGCAGCGGTAATGGACTGGATGAGAGAAAACAGATTGAAGCTAAATCCACACAAAATGGAGGTAACAACAGTTACCGGTCCGAAACCAGGCTTGGGAATACACCTTCCAGTCCTAGGTGGAGTCACACTCTCCTCTAAGGACTCTGTTCGCAGTCTGGGGGTACTCCTTGACTCATTGCTTCACATGACCTGTCAGGTGAATGCGGTAGTCAGGAGCGCCTGCTATCAGCTTCGGCTGATACGCCAGCTGCGCCCTTTCCTGGATACGAAAGACCTGGAATCTGTGTTACATGCCCTAGTAACCTCATGTCTGGATTTCTGTAATGCGCTCTACATGGAGCTACCCTTGTGCCTAACCCGGAAACTTCAATTAGTTCAGAACATGGCAGCCAGGCTTATCGCAGGAACATCAAGGAGAGAGCACATAACACCCCGTGCTTAAAGCTCTCCACTGGCTGCCCATTAGTTTCAGGGCACAGTACAAGGTGTTGGTATTAACCTTCAAAGCCCTACATGGCTCAGGCCCGTCTTACTTTAGGGACCGCCTCTTCCCATATGAACCGCCCCTCACACTTCGGTCCTCTGGGAGGAATCTGCTGAAGCCTATGAAAACCAGGCTGTCGCAAACCTCCCAGAGGACTTTCTCAGCTACCGCTCCTAAACTTTAGAATGACCTGCTGGACGAGATGCGTCTCACTACATCTTTGACCAGTTTTAAAAAGGCCTTAAAGACGCATCTCTTCCGGCAGGCCTTCCCCTGAAGAGGGAATAATATATTACCAACCCCCAACCCTAATAATGCAAATGAAAATGTAAATGGAACTGGGGGATTAACTCTAGCTGTCCCTCTGTTCAAACCTTCTGATCCCACCCACTGGGGATTGCACTCGTACTGCCCATCAACTGCACTTTATTTTTATTATTTTATAAATTTTTAACTGATGTCAATTTTAACTAGTTTTGATTTAATCTAGTCTTAAGGGGGGGGAGGTTGGGAAGGGATTTGACTGCTGTTTTATTCTTGTATTTTTTAATTTGCTGTACCCCGCTCCGAGTATTCTATTAGAGGAGCGGGTTATAAATAAACCTTATTATTATTATTATTATTATTATTATTATTAATTCATTCTCTTAGGTCCAAAGCACACTGCAGAAATAATCCAGTCTGAGACCGCTTTAACTGCCCTGGCTCAATCCTGACACTGTGGCACCAGAGCTCTCTGACAGAGAAGACTACATGTTTTTCAAAACTAAACTTCCCAGAATTGCCTAGCACTAAGACAGGACAGTTAAAGCATTTGCAAACTGGATTATTTCTGCAGTGTATTTTGCACCTTAGTTTCTCTTTCTCGCTCACACACACAGGGCTTTCAGGTGGCCAACAGCACAGCTTTGCCATGAGATTGGTTCTACTAGGTATTTTCTCATTTATTTACTTATACTTTGCATCCTTCCTAAGAAAGACTCTAGGACAATTAAAAACCTTCATACACAAAATGGAATACACAAAAAGCAGTAAAATCATAATTCTAAAATTAGAAGACATGTAATAAAATACAATAAAATCACTAGCAATGATCGGCAGATAGGCAAGTGTTTCATTCATTTATTTCATGAATGATACTTAAATGACAATAACAAGGGCAATTTCTAGAACTCCACTGCACTGGGAGAGAGTTTCATAGCCAGTTAACAGTAGTGTCTGTTCCCTTTCTGTGGTAAATGCCTGTCTAGTATTGTTTGAACATGAGGAGGTATTGTCTGGAAATGGAGCTCTAGGTTTATCATGAGCTGACCTGAAAACAACAACACACATTTCTTTGCAGTTCCACACTGGCTGGACCATACTGTATGTTTGTGGCATCTATGTGATGACTGTTGTACCATTAACATAGTTTCAGCCATGCTGCTGTACACTGTAAAGTGAAAATCCTATCTCAATCAATAGGAAATGGGGAGGGGGAGAGCATGCTTGCCTTTAGGAATTAAAATGTGATAATTCTATATTAATGAACCAAAGATATAAATGCTAATCATCAATAAGACTATAAGCCTACATACAGTTGTAAATGGGAATACAAAGATATAATAAACCAGCACTTGGCCATTTTCCCTCTGTGTGCTCAGAGTATATCTGAAACATGCACGCAGTGAAACCACTTCTACAGAAACTATTAGGCAATACTAGTTTATTCAGGCAATCTACTTCAGAAAAGAAGGAATCAAAGACAACGAGGATTTTGCAACAGATGCTTCTCACATTTAAAAACAGTGATGTGTCTTCTGACTAATTTCTCTTAGAACCATAGAACTGGAAAAGACCACAAGGGCCATCAAGTCCAACCTTTTGCCATGCAGAAATACACAAAGTCCCCCAACAGATGTTTAAAAACTTCCAAAAATTGGAGTTCAGAGAAGGGCGACCAAAATGGTGAAGGTCTGAAAACCATGCCCTATGAGAAAAGATTTATGGAGCTTGGGATGTTAAGCCTGGAGAAGAGACTGTTAAGAAATGATATGGTAGCCCTATTTAAGTATTTGAAGACAGGTGGAATATACATTTAATTTAGAAAGGCAATATAATAAACAAGTAGTGTATCCCATTGATTTCCATGGAAGTAAAGCATGACAACCACCCAACCTCATAAATGCCTTCCCTGCATATGCTTGCCTGGCACAACCTTAATGTTAATTTGATGCCCATGAAATGCCTTCTTTTCCCAGATTGTTTAATTTGCCCCTACTTTAAATTATTTTTATCTGGACTATTGTTCAGAGCTGGTGTGGTGTAGTGGTTTTGGAGCATTGGGCTACAAGTCTGGAGATCAGGAGTGGATTCACTGCCATGTCATGGAAACCCTACAGTGACCTGTGATGAGTCACACACTCTCAGCCCTAGAAAATCCTGTGATAGCTTCGCCTTAGTATTACCATAAATCAGAAACTACTTGAAGGCACACCACAACAAAAATGGTTCCTCTACTACTTTTATGTTTTACGGATTTATTTTAACTCTCATTCTTTGTTCTAAGCCACTGTAAAAACATGGTTAGCAATAAGGTATGAAGCACTTATGAAAAACATTCATTTTAAAAATACAGGTGTACCTCAGTTAACTAAATAGATGTGCTCCAGAGTATTACTTCCTTAACAGAAAATTTGGTACCAGAGGCATAAATAACATGGAATGTATAGTGTTGCCCAAAGAACAGGCAGTGGGGACTGGGAGGTCCCCACCAGCTGTCAGCAATACTTCAAATGTTGAAGAAATTAGCTTTGCAAAAGGCTTGGGTAACTTTTGGACCAATGTGTACCAGTACTAACTGGGAGGACCCCTAGGTTTTGAGTGAATTAAGGTTTTATATAGAAAAATGCAGAGTGCAAGTTTTGGGTGAATTACGGTTTTATATAGAAAAATGCAGAGTGCAATCTCACACAAAAGATATCAGTTTAAACAAGCACAGTATATAGAGCTAACCAAAATGGAAATATGGAAATGTGATAGTGGAGTTTTAGGAATTTGCTGTGTGGTTTTAATTACTTGTATGATGAGGAAGCAGTGAAAAGCAGGAATGGCTCAGACTGGTAGGGGTGAGGGCAACACAGAACATACACAGAGTGCAGGAGTGTATGCTGGCTGTGTATGCAGAGCTTCAGTTTTGAAACCATATTTATACTTTAAAACTAGCCCTAGGCAATGGGCTATCTGGCCTAGTAACAAAGGCTGAATGACTTGTCCCAGAAATGTACAACGGGATTCCAAACTGTTGATGGTTTTTAGTGTAACAAAAACAATGATTGTATCAGGATATCCCTGAGATGAGTGGATGGAAAGGTTTGGTTGGGGACACAACAGGGGGTACTGGTAGGCAGAGAGAGATTGGCTTACTGCTTCAGGTGCAAAGAGATCTTTTGTCTCAAGTTTTGAGAAGAAATGGAGACTACTTGGCGGAAGGAAGGAACACTTTAGATTTGATGGTTTTGCTTACCTGGATGTACACATGTCTGGGGGTAAACTATCCTTTTTTCTGTGGGAACCTGACCTAGTGTTCCTGAAAAGTCATTGATCTTTCAAAAACATGAGATATAAAAATATGAGGATCCCAAAATAACAACAACAACAACAACAACAAAATTTATTTATAGCCCGCTCCTCTGTCAGCCAATCGGAAACCAAAATACAGTACGGGGCATGCAGGAGTGCTTAACGATAGGGACAGGTTCTTACACAACAACAGCAAAAGCAAAAAATATTTGAGCCTTCTAGATCTCACATTTGTTTTGTTTTGTTTTGCAAAATATATACATAGATGACCTTTTATTTCGCCAGTCTGGTTTTCTTTAGATTTTCATTTTGGTGATGGAATTTATACATATATATTTTGTTCTTTTTTCAATATGTGAGGATCTGTTCCCCCCCTCTCCCCGTTTTGCTGTTCATGTGCACTCAGCGAAGGATTCTGAATCTGAAAGCAGCAGATGTTTACCTTGCCTATTGCTAGCAGGCACGCAAAGCTACAGTAGTTTTCAGCTAGAGCAGAATCCCATTCTTTCCCATTTTATCTCTCATTCTTTGTTTTAACCCACTGTAAAAACATGGTTATTACACAGGCTTTATTACAGTGTTTACTGCAAGCATGGTGTTGTAGCCTGCCATTGAAAGTCTGTATTTCTCCAGCTCTAATGCTGCCAAAATACTTCCAGCTAGACAGAGGATGAGGAAGAAACAATGGACTGGGTAAACATAAAAACTTGGTAAAAAGCAACTTTACTGTCAGAGATTTTATTAACTGAGGTATGCCTATAACATGAATAATAGGGAGACCACTGAAATGTTCTCAGACTCTTTATCTTTCATTCTTTATTTAGTACCGAAATATGGCCTTTTTCCTTGGACTCCAGCTTTCACGCATGGAAAAGTAAGTCAGGAATCTGAATAAAGATGTACTTTGTCTTTTTGCCATCAGCACTCACAATCTTTTTTTTAAACACACCCCAGCTGCAAAATAGTACAATTTAGAAAACCCAAACAGGAACCTTGGTTCAGTTGCTTCCCTCTAAAAAGAGGAAATACAATAAGTGGAAGAGACGCTTTTTGTTTCAGGGGCATCATTCTTCTCACGCAGATCTTATTTAGTCTAAACAATAAAAACTATTATTTTCATTGGTGGCTGCTACTCACTGGTATTGGTAGGGTAGCCAACTATACCTGGTTTGCCTACAAAACATGGCATGATGATGATGATGATGATGATGATGATGATGATGATGATGGCAGCAATGCTGCTACTGCAATTATCATCAGTCTGAATTTGCACTTGAAGGATGCTCACCCACTGAGGTCATGTGCTCCAATTTTATCTTTAAGGCTTGCTAGCTGCTGAAGTTCTTGGTTTCTGTGTTGCTCAGAGGAGCAACAGGAGAAGGATCTGGTCTCAGAGTTTATATCAGAATAGTTTCATGCTGAATGTAAAGAAAATAAAAATAATGACCATGTTGACAATGAAGAAATGAAAATACCGTAGTTAATGATTTTCAGGCATTAATCACATTGGAGATTGCAGTCAAGCAATCAGAAGACTGGAACTTGGAATGGCAGCTTTGAACAAGATCTTGAAGTGAAAAGATTTCACTGAATTACTAAAGTTAGAATTGTCCATGCCATTGTATTTCCAGTCACTGTGTATGGATGTGAGAGCTGGATGGTGAAGAAAGCTCACAGGAAGAAAATCAACTCATCTGAGATGTGGTATCTGAGAAGAGTTCTGGAGAAAGTGTGGACTGCTAAAAATACCAAAAAAAAAAAAAAGAAAGAAAGAAAGAAAGAAAGAAAAAGAAAGGGCTTGGCTACCAGTCCTGAAGGACAGCAAGGTCAAGACTCAACCTATGCAAATGAGAAACAGCCTGAGACCAGGGGATTCCCAGCAGACAATGAGCACCAGTTAGCAGACATTAATCCTTGTTTGCATATCCTCCCACCCTGAGGACTGCCATTAGCAACAGAACAATACATTTCCAAATTACTACTTCCCTCCCAGGGTCACACAGGATATATATATCCAATCCTTTTTCCAGGCTATCATTCTCTGAAGATGCCAGCCACAGATGCTGGTGAAATGTCAGAAAGGAACTCTTCTGGAACATGGCCACATAGTCCGAAAGCTCCACAAAAAACTATTCCCTACGTACCATACTGGCACAATAATGAAAGGCAGAACCTTATCATAGTACATAAAACTCAGTCCCTGGCACATACACCAATACAGTGACAAAATTATTTGAAATGGAAATAACTATAAATACTCCATAAATAGTTTCAACATTTAAAAGGTTAATTTTTCCCCTTTAAAAGAGGGAGGGTTTGTTCTTTTTTTCTGTTGCACTTATTTAAGATAAAACCTATTTCAAATGTTAAAATCAGCACACTACTGACATATCTTTTCAAGCTCTATCAATCATGTCTCAACACATCAGTCATCACATTGTGTTATTTAAACTGTTTCTTAGATGAGGCACTTAAAATGTTTAAGTACAGACAGTTTGGGAACTGGCCTTTCCATAGAAATTAGAAGTGCATGCACTGTGCTGACATCAAAACTTCACTTTTTTTTTTCCGTGAAAAGTGGTACAAATAAATGGTTGGGGGATTGGGGAGATGGATAGCCTTCAACCCAAAATGTGTATTCAGCTTTGAAACTCCCAACTAACACATCATCCCACACCCTCCACATTTCAGTCTTTACAATTGTTTCTACATTACAGGTAATTTTAAGACATGAAAATAAAAATGCAGTTTATCCCTGATGAGAACTACTCTTGCATCTGTAGAGGTAAGATCGGAGCACAGCCACGTGTATAAAGTTAAAATGAAGTTTGCTTTTGGTACCCTGATGCTGGATGAATTTACTTAGACACAAGCACTATTTCACTATAGAAAAAGGTAACATTGTAGAACATAAAAACATGTTACCGTATATCATAGTCAACTAGCCCACGGCTATAATTTAAAGACAGAAGAGCTAGCAGGCTTTAGTCCCTGTAGGCTTTAGCATGCCCACACCATGCAGGTGTTAAACCAAACATGTTTCCCTCTCTCTTCTGTTCTCTGAGTACCATTTGAGGAGCCCTGGGGTGGATTTCAGCCCAGAAGTCTAGCTACTGCTTGTCAATCATAATTTCTTTTGTATGCAGTGTCCCTGAATAAATGTTATAAATGTTTATGGCATCAGGTATACTATTTTGCAATGGAAAGGGGAAAGAATCAGAATCAATTTCTGTGGATCCGCCTTCAAATTGCCTGTTAATTTATAATAATAATAATAATACATTTTATTTATACCCCGCTCTTCAGCCAAAGCTATCAGAGCGGCTTACAATTTGTTAATTAGACAATTAACTCCCCTCAAGATGGTGGTTGAAGGGAGGGCTCATCTTGCTTCCAGCAGGAGGTGGCCTGCCTTTCTCTCCCCTCAAGATGGTGGTTGAAGGGAGGGCTCTTCTTGCTTCCAGCAGGAGGTGGCCTGCCTTTCTCTCCCCTCAAGATGGTGGTTGAAGGGAGGGCTCTTCTTGCTTCCAGCAGGAGGTGGCCTGCATCTCTCTCCCCTCAAGATGGTGGCTGAAGGGAGGGCTCTTCTTGCTTCCAGCAGGAGGTGGCCTGCCTTTCTCTCCCCTCAAGATGGTGGTTGAAGGGAGGGCTCTTCTTGCTTCCAGCAGAAGGTGGCCTGCATCTCTCTCCCCTCAAGATGGTGGTTGAAGGGAGGGCTCTTCTTGCTTCCAGCAGGAGGTGGCCTGCCTTTCTCTCCCCTCAAGATGGTGGTTGAAGGGAGGGCTCTTCTTGCTTCCAGCAGGAGGTGGCCTGCCTTTCTCTCCCCTCAAGATGGTGGTTGAAGGGAGGGCTCTTCTTGCTTCCAGCAGGAGGTGGCCTGCCTTTCTCTCCCCTCAAGATGGTGGTTGAAGGGAGGGCTCTTCTTGCTTCCAGCAGAAGGTGGCCTGCATCTCTCTCCCCTCAAGATGGTGGTTGAAGGGAGGGCTCTTCTTGCTTCCAGCAGGAGGTGGCCTGCCTTTCTCTCCCCTCAAGATGGTGGTTGAAGGGAGGGCTCTTCTTGCTTCCAGCAGGAGGTGGCCTGCCTTTCTCTCCCCTCAAGATGGTGGTTGAAGGGAGGGCTCTTCTTGCTTCCAGCAGGAGGTGGCCTGCCTTTCTCTCCCCTCAAGATGGTGGTTGAAGGGAGGGCTCTTCTTGCTTCCAGCAGGAGGTGGCCTGCCTTTCTCTCCCCTCAAGATGGTGGTTGAAGGGAGGGCTCTTCTTGCTTCCAGCAGGAGGTGGCCTGCCTTTCTCTCCCCTCAAGATGGTGGTTGAAGGGAGGGCTCTTCTTGCTTCCAGCAGGAGGTGGCCTGCCTTTCTCTCCCCTCAAGATGGTGGTTGAAGGGAGGGCTCTTCTTGCTTCCAGCAGGAGGTGGCCTGCCTTTCTCTCCCCTCAAGATGGTGGTTGAAGGGAGGGCTCTTCTTGCTTCCAGCAGGAGGTGGCCTGCATCTCTCTCCCCTCAAGATGGTGGTTGAAGGGAGGGCTCTTCTATGGAAGACTTTATGGAGACTGCATGAATTTCATAGGGTTTTCTTAGGCAAGGAATACTTAGAAGAGGTTTTCCCAGTTTCTTCCTCTGAAACATAACCTACAGAGGTTGGTATTTGTTGGCAGTCTCCCATCCAAGTACTAACCAGGGCTGACCTTTTAGATTGTAAGCCTGAGGGCAGGGAATTGTCATATTAACAATCTGTAAACTGTATTGGTTTTTGTACAGTGCCATGTACATTTATGGCACTTTATAAATAATAATAATAATAATAATAATAATTTTAATGTAAACTGTTCTGAGAGCCTTTGTGGCTGAAGAACAGGGTAAACATACTCAAAATGAATAATAATAATAATAAATTAATAATAAATGACCCTGTTTAGTTTCCAAGATCAGACATGTTCTGGTGTGTTTAGGGTATTTAGGCCACAGATTTGCAAACAAATTCTTTTCATTTTTCTTTCTGGGACAGTGAAGGATAGCAATCCCAAAATTGTTTGTCCCTTTTAGAGCTGACCTGCTGATACCAACTAGTCATGTTTCTATTGATTCAATGGATCTACTCCAGCAGGAATTAACAATTGGATTTGGGGGTATGGAATAGTGACAGTTTACACAGAAATAATATTTTTGGTGGATTTTAACCAGTGTTGCAGCAGAGTCAGGACTTGCAGGTCAAAGTACCCATCTCTGCCTTTTCATTAGCAGAGATGGGTACAACCCAAACAAAGCTTGAATTCGGCAGCAGTAAGACACTTTTTGCAGCAGTGTGATAATCTCTGATAAAAGACACATATGTAATCCACTCAGGCTTTCCTGTTCCCTCTCAGGGGTTATTCAGACATTTTTTTTTTACTGCAACTATCCGAATAATCTCACCCATGCATTCTGTTTTTGTTGTTCATGCTATTTTTTTTATCAGAACCGCATTTATGCGCATGTTTGCGAGTTCTGTTGCTCACTGAAATAAAGATGAAGTTGATGATGCAGATGTATTAGAAACATGTTCAAGACATGCAGAGCTTTATCCCAGTTTATCCTGGGTCTTTTTGTATTGGTAATTCACACAGTGAATGTGAATGTTTTAGGAAAACTTGGGGTGGGGGGAGGAACCAAGATCAATTATCCTGGGTTAAGTGGGGGTTTTGGCAGACCCCCCCCCAAAAAAAACCTAGTTGGGTGCAGCATGTGAACAACAAGGATTAAACCCACATTCTACTAGGATTATTTTCACTGTCTGAATAACCATTAGTTGCATTCCTCATAGTAACAGGAGTGTGGGGTTTGCTTGCTGGCATGTCCAGCTACGGTATCTTATTTTGAACAATGTCTGCTGAAATGCAAAGTGTTTTGGGGTTGCTTGATCTTGGATGCACAATTAATTTCCACTTGCTGCTCCTGCTGAATATGGTAACAAGAACTCATCTGCTGATAAGAATCAGAGTATCTGTTTACATTTTTGGACTCTGCTTTGGGTCGTGGCTATAGGGACTGTCACTGTAAGTCTATCCTGTTCAAAAAAAATTGCACTACTAGTGATTTTAAGCTGTCACATTAAGGATATTTCACTTGCATTTAAAACAGAAAATTGATCCCAGCCTGGCTTTGCCAGCCATTTTGAAACTGTAGGCTAGTTTACAATAAACATTTATTCTTAGAAAAATCCATTTAAATTGAAAACTGCCTCGTTTCCTGTATGAGTTCAACACATATCAGTAGGCAGAGAAATACCTTGACATTCCGTGAAGTTCTACTGAAGTTGGAGATTTCTAGAAAACAGCAAATTGTAACTATTCCAGACTTTTAAATTCCCAGATCTCAAACAGTAAAAGCATCTTTGCTTAATCCACTATTTCAGCCCTATGCAGTTTTTCTAAATGTGGGTTCTGCTTCCTCCTTGTGGCAGGAGCAAAAACTGTTCCAGCTAAATTAAGCATTTTGGCGTGTTCATGCCTGCATGAAAGTGTGGCTTTTAGATGACCTGCAGTGAAAGTTTGGCATGAACGCACTTCTTTGGTGTTTTAGTGTGGAAAAAGCAGCTTTAAAAAGGATCTGCTTTTCCCCGCTTCTTTTTAAAAAGAGTGTAACTGTGCAGCTGCATCTAAATGCTGTGATGCAACTGTGCAGTTTTTTAAAGCTACCAAACCCTAGCTCCAGCCCTAATCCAAACCCTACACATGCACAGTAGGGACTTTGGGATGTTGTAACTGTTATGCAACTGTGCGTAAAATGTCAATTCACTCATAAGTTAAAGAAGTTTATTCATAAAATAAAGGGGTTCATTCATGGTGCACTGGTGCAACTGTGCAGTTAAAAAAGGGAAGCGAAACTGCAACGGTAATTTGACAGATCTTCATAACTGCACAGTTCATGTGTGATATACCTGTGCAACTGCGCAATTCGCAGCCAGCAATACAATTGTCTATATAGTGTACTGGTGCAACTGTGCAGTTTGCAGCCGGTAACAAAAAAAAATTAAAAATTAAAGGTTCAGTGCGGGCAAAAGCCCTGTTCATTGCCACCCGTGCAGCTGCTCTGCCTGGGTTTCTAGTGTCCTGACAGCTTCCAATGTAGTGGCTGAGCAAGAGACAAGATTTCAGATAAGTCGTCCACACACCTCCTCAGTGTAGCTGCCCTATACCTTTTAAATACACCCCTGGGACCTGCAGTGTAGCTGTAAGCATTTGGGAAAATGCAACTTCATGTCGCCCTCTCCTGGGAGTCTGGAAAGCCCCTTTGAATATCAGCTCTGAATGTTATTTCCCACACTATTGTGCTATACAGTATATGCAAAATAGGTTTGATATGCATTTTGAAAGATGTACATATTTATGTATTTTGAAACACTTTTTCCATTTTAAATATATATGAAATGTGATATTTTACACTAGCAATGTATACTAAGTGTGCACAGAGTTTTTCTTTTTAATAAACAGAATTATTAGGATTAGGATTCTATCAAAAATAAATAGAAAAAGGTGTTATAAATAGCAGGTATGCCCGGTATGGACTTTGCAATTTTCAATTTTTGGGCCACTTCACTTTGTTCATTGAAAGCCATACAGTTTCAGTGAACAAAATGAAGCAGCCTGAAGTTGTGTTTTACCATCTCGGATTTCTGTACCAATTGAAAATCATGTACAGGTTGAGTCTCCCTTATGCAGAATTCCGAAATCTGAAATGCTCCAAAATCCAAAACTTTTTTAATGGTCGGCTGAGATAGTGACACCTTTGCTTTCTGATGGTTCGGCATACACAAACTTTGTTTCATGAACAAAATTAATTTTTAAATAGTGTATAAATTTATCTTCAGGCTATGTGTATAAGGAGAGCCAGTGTGGCCTAGTGGCTTGAGTATTGGACTGCAACTCTGGAGACCAGAGTTAGATTCCCAGCTCAGCATGAAACCTACTGGGTGACCTTAAGTCACACTCTCTCAGCCTCCAAGAACGGCAACGGCAAACCTGCTCTCAACAAACTTAGCCAAGAAACCCCATTATAGGGTCACCATAAGTCAGAAATGACTTGAAGGCACCTAACACACACACGTGTGTATATGGTGTATATGAAACATAAATGAATTTTGTGTTTAGGAAGGGTCTAATCTCCCAAACTGAGGCATTCAAAAATCCAACATCCAGAACATTTCTGGTCCCAATCATCTTGGATAAGGGAGATTCAAATAGTACTTTCATATCTGAAAGTGATTTTTTTTTAATCTGAAATTGTGGCACATCCAAAGCATTTTAAATTAGATGTCCTTTTAAATTTCAGAGAGGAAAATCAGCCCCCCATTAAGCAAATTGTGCAAGGACCAAAGAGAAAAGCCTTTCCCTGCTTCTGGAAAGACACAATAGAAAACGCCAATTTAGCCTTTCTAGGAAGGGAATTATGGAGACTGGGAGGATCCACCAAGAAGGCCCATTCCCTCCATGTTTCTATCTGTATCTGAAAATAGTAGGACAGAAATAAAAAATAATAACTTTTAAATAGTTTTTTTTCCCCAACTTTTCCAACTGTATAGTCCCTTTATAAAATAGTTTAGATACCAGAATTGACCACAGCATTCCACATGTAATTGTACCACGGATTATGCGTGGCTGCAATAGCCTATGGCTATGTGTGATTTTTAAAAAGGGCAGCATGATACTATTTTATTCTTTTATTCTTTTTCTAATTGTACCAGCATGGCGTAGTGGCTTGAGTGTTGTACTGAGATACTGCGAGACCAAGGTTCAAATCCCTGCTCAGCCATGGAAAGCCACTGGGTGACCATAGGCAAGTCACACTCTCTCAGCCTCAGAGGATGGCAATGGCACACCCCCTCTAAAGAAACTTGCCAAGAAAACCCAATGGTAAGGTCACCTTAGGTTCGCCATAACTTGAAAATGACAAGGCACACAAGAATTACACCAAACAAGGAATCTGTTTTTGTTTTATACAAAAAAAAAAAAGCTATACACAAGGCAATACGTATTGTCATTAAACTGTCTACCACAACAAGTTTCCTTACTTAAGCAACTGTTCATCAGCCCAGATTGCACATCAGTATGGTCCAAAACACATTGCAGAAATAACCTGGTTTAAGACCGCTTTAACGGTCCTGGCTCAGTGCTAGGGAATACTGGGAGTTGTAGTTTATTGTTGCACCAGAACTCTCTTAGGAGGCTAAAGGCCTTACAAAACTACACTTCCTATAATTGCTTAGGGCAGTTAAATGAATCGGTCTCAAACTGGAGTATTTCTGCAGTGTGTGTTTTCACCTACGAAATCCAAGCATTGTTGGGGTTTTTAAAAAACCCCAAATGCATCACTTTACAGTTGATTGAACTGAATCATATTCCCAATGTTAATGCCCCTTCTACCAATCTGAGGAGGCGATACCTTCTGAGGTCTTAACAAGCTCAGGTTTGTTCTAATGGTGGTGTTATTGTGTGCCTTCAAGTTTTATCCCACATATGGCAACCTATCATGGGGGTTTTGTGGCAGGTTTCCCCTGAGGCTGAAAGAGTGTGACTCACCCAGCGTCACTATGTGGGTTTCCATGGCCAGATCATAGCCACCTGAAATAATTTTTGCGTCAGGTTTTTATTCTTAATCTCTGCAAATGACTTTAAACTGCTTGGCAGCCTTTTCTACCTTCCTCAGCCAAGTCACACTCTCTCAGCCTCAGGGGAAGGCAATGCCTCTGAAACAAATCTCGTTAATAAAACCCCATGATTGCAATAGCAAGAGCGGTTTCATTTATATACCGCTTCATACCACCTAAGCTGCCTCTAAGTGGCTCACAATTGTAATTGTAAATTGCCCCCAATCAGCTGGGTGCTCCTTTTAGCAACCTTGCAAGGATGCAAGCTTGAGTCGAGCCTGAGCCCTTGGCTGGTATCAAACTCGCAACCTTATGGTTCGTGAGTGAGTGGCGGCAGTACGAGAATTTAACTACTGTGTCTGTGATGATAGGTTCGGTTTAGGATCAACATAAGTAGGAAACAACTTTAAGGCACACAACAACAACAACAAAACCTCTTAGCTCCCTACAGCCAATTGACTATCCTAACAACTACTGCCCCATGACACCTCTTGTTGCAATTGTTTTTATGATTTTAACTGTATTTCACCAGTCATTGTTATGTTATAATTATTACATCAATTTGTTGTAAGGAGGGAGGGTATAGTGGGATGTTTTCAATTGTGTTACAGTGGTCCCCCGGGTTACGAATCCCCTGGGGTACGAAAACCCCGGGGAACAAAAGAGCCGGGGCCGCAAAAACGGCCCCGGGATCCAAAATAAACCCTGGGATCCGAAGAAAAAAACTGTGCGGCCCCTTTAAATTTGCCGTGCGGTCCGTCCACTAAAGCGGTCCCCCGGGAAACGAAAATTTCCTGGTTACGAAATTTCCGGGTTACCCTTTTTTATTACTTTGTTGATATTAAATATCCCAACTTGATTGCTAATCCTTTCAATTTCGCTTTTTATCCCTTATAGAATGTTATTTATTATTAATTTTTATTATAGTTATTATTTTATTATTATTATTTATTTTAATTTTTATTATTTATTATTAATATTATTTATGTTATATTTATTACATTATTTATTTATTTAGAATTACTATTATAACATTTATAATTTATTTATTATTATTTATTGTTATTATATTTATTATTTATTTATTATTATTTAATTTATTATATTTATTGTTATTTATTTTTATTATTATTTATTCATTTTATTGTTAAGGTGAAAACTAATAAAGCCATTGATAACCAACTGATAACCAATAATCTCTGCTATTAATGATCAATAATGAACAGTTTAGCCATAGTGAGAAATAGAGCTAAAGGAAAAACTTGTCCTTTTGCATCTGGCTTGTAGCCCCCACCTTAGGAGGGAAGAGGGAAGTAAACAAAGAGACTTTGAAATTGTCCCTGATAAGAGGAGAATTGGCTGGATGCCCAGAAATCAGAATGTTACAAGGACTAAACTAAAAACAAAAGGTTTCTATCAGTAAGCCTAGCAGATAGATAGTGATATATAATAAAATGAGGTGCAAAGAATATATATATAAATGAATGTTAAACTATGCATGCTCAATGAATATTTTGTGGGTTAATAAAAACTGTTTACGCCATGTTTGGGACATTCAGTCATGGGATGACCCTTGATTGGATCTCTGCATGCAGACTGAGACTGTTTGGAATAAATTGGATCTGTTTGGAAATTTTCACAAATGCCTCACTTGCATAATTGGTTGTGAATGGGTTAATTGACCCTTTGTTTACCGTAACAATATTATTCTTATTTTATTATATTATTATTTACTATTTATTATTGTTATTTATTTTATTAAATTTTTATTTTTTTATTTATTATTTTTAATTTTATTATATTTATTTTTATTATTGTCATTTATTCATTGTTTTATTATTATTATATATTTATTATCATTTACTATTCATTGTTATTTATTTATTTAGAATTACTATTATAACATTTATTATTTATTATTATTTATTGTTATTATATTTATTATTAAATTTATTATATTTATTGTTATTTATTTTTATTATTATTTATTCATTATATTATTCTTATTTTATTATATTATTATTTACTATTTATTATTGTTATTTATTATATTTTTTATTTATTATTTTTAATTTTATTATATTTATTGTTATTATTGTTATTTATTCATTATTTTATTATTTTTATATATTTATTATCATTTACTATTCATCGTTGTTATTTTATTATATTTATTATTTATTATTATATTTATTATGTATTTGTTATTTATTAATTTATTATTATTTAATTTTATTATTATATTTATTGTATCATCATCATCATCATCATCATCATCATCATCATCATCATTATTATTATTATTATCACCATTTCCCGCCCAAACTCCCCAAGAAGCCCCGCCTCCGCCCCCTCCCTCCCTCAGGTGGTGGCGAAACAAAGAACAACCCGTCCGGCCAATCACCGCGCGGCGCTGCAGCAGCTCTCTGGCCAATAGCGCGCGAGGGGTTGGGCCGGGGGGAAGAGGAGGAGGACGGAGGAGAGAAAAAGGGGCGTGGCGCGAGGCAGGCAGGCGGTTGTTATAGACTAGTTCCCTGTAACGGTCGCTCAGTCAGAGTCAGTTCGAAGCCATCCTCAGACGGGGTCGGACGCAGTAGAGGGCGCGAGCAGGGAGTAGTAGTAGTAGCCGATACGAGGAGGCACCATGGTGAGGAAGGGAGGGCGGGCTTTGTTTAGCGTCAGGGCAGGGAGTGTATTGAAAGTGTATTGAGTGAGATTGGTCGAAGTGAGTGCCCCTCCCTTTGGAGGCGCGAGGGTAACGGTCGCAGGAGCGTCCTCGCGCCTTTTCGGGCGCACGCGATTGGCTGAGGCGGCCGCCCGTTTCCCGAGCGCGCATGCGCGCTCGGGAAACGGGCGGCCGCCTCAGCCAATCGCGTGCGCCCGAAAAGGCGCGAGGACGCTCCTGCGACCGTTACTGTCGAAACCAGCAGCAGCTCCTTGGAACTGAAAGCCTCAGCTTCGCCATGGTACTTGCTGCTGCGCCAAACTCAAAGGGAATGGGATTATTATCCTTACTATCGATGCGCAGCCAGCGTGGCGCAGTGGTTTGAGCGTCAGGCTCTCGACCCTGAAGACCAGGGTTCGAGGCCAGGCTCAGCCACCACCCGCCAAAGCCACTGGGTTGACCTTGTAGTTAATGGGCAGCAACAACAACAACAAGACACACGCTCTCCCAGCCCTCAGGGAGAAGAAGGTCCAATTGGCAGCAACAATAGCAACAAGCCTCCTCTCTGGGCAAAACCTTGGCAAGGTTTATAGGTTCGAACAACGCCTTGAGTTGCCTGCGCTGGGAGGAAGGCGGAATATAACTAAACATTATTATTAAATATATTTTTAATTATATATGTGTGTATATGATACATTCATATATTATTTATATTTATATATAATTAATTATATATTTTATCATTTATATTATATAAATATAAAATACAATATATATATATAATATATTTATAATAATATTTTTAAAATAATATATTTATATATAGTCATACATTTATATATTATTTATATAATATAAAATATGATATATCTATATATATATATATATATATACACATATATGATATGTTTTTAATATAATAAATATTTTAAAAATAATTTAAGATTTATGTAGAGCACTGTGTAAATTTACAGCACTATATAAATAAAGGTTAATTTTATATATATATATATATAAAATATATATTTATATATATATTATATAATATATATATATAATGTAATATATATAATAAATATAATAAAAATAATATTTTAAAAATAATACAATGAAAAGAAATAATAAAAATAACAAATACAATAAAAAGAAATAATAATTATTAAAATAATAATAAAAATTCAATAATGACAATTTTTATTATTAACATTATTTTTATTGAAGGTGTGCACAGCACATGGTTTTGAGAAGGATAAAAAGAAATTTAGGCAAGAAAAACTCAGTCACTTTAGGGGTCACCATAAGTCAGAAGTGACTTGAAGGCACCTAACACAAATACACTTGTGTATATGGCCCAAAACACAGCTCTGCTCTGGGCCCCATAACAAGCTCCAACTCCCAGAATTCCATAGCCTTGAGCCAAGTGGTGCCAAACCAAGTTATTATCCCATTGTGGATGCAGCCTAGGAAGGGAGTTGTGGAGTCTGGGAGGGAGAGAAGGCAGGGTATACCTTTGTCCTGAGTGCCAAGGAGTATAAGGCACCGCAAGATGGAGGACACCGATTCCCAAAGTCTGGTTCTCCAGGTATTTTTGACTTACACTCCCAGAAGCCTCAGCCATCTTGGGCAAAATGGTCTAGGACTCTCAGAATGGAAGTTTTTTCTCCAAAGCACCTGGAAAGCCAGAGTTTGGGGATCACTGATGTAGGATGTTCAAGAAAAATTTAGGGCCTGACCCAACGGAAGCTAAAGACGCTCATATCGATGTCAATCCATGCTTCTTAGCACTGCTCAAAATGGAGGACATTTCTCCTGGAGATACGGTTGAAATGCAGGGTGTGTCTTGGAAAAGGAGGAGGGCTGGTCACCCTGAACTAAAAACAGTCATATCGATGTCAGTTCAGGCTCCTTAGTCATGCTCAAAATGGAGGACATTTTAAAATGTTTCCCAGACACAAGGCTGAAATGTAGGATGTGTCTTAGAAAAAGAGGATGACTGGTCATGCTGACCTAAAAAAAAATCATAGAAAAGCAAGTTTGTGCTTCTTAGTCCTGCTCAAAATGAAGGCCGCTTTGGAGTTTCTCCTGGACAGAAGGCTGAAATGTGGGGCATATCTTGGAAAGGAGGACCTTTGGTCACAGGGTGGGAAGGCTGTCATTGGCTAAACAAAATGTGGGGATGTTATTGTGAAATCAAGAAGGAGGGGATTAATCGTATGAGGGGATTTAGTATAATTTATAATTATTAACGAGGATTAAATAATTGCCAAAAAGATAGGGTCCTAGAATAGATCAAGCCTGAAATCCCTTGGAAGCCAAGATGACAAAACTGAGGCTGTCGTATTTTGCACACATCATAAGAAAGGATAACTCATTAGAAAAGGCAATAATGCCAAGTAATGTAGAAGGTTCTGGCAAAACATCAGAAAGGAACTCTTCTAGAACATGGCCACATAGCCCGAAAGCTCCACAAAAAACTACGGATGCCAGCCACAAAAGCCTTCGACTCCACAATGTAGAAGGCAGAAAGAGAGAAAGGCCATACACCATTTGGATAGGCTCAATCAGAGAGGTCACAGGCACGAATTTACAGGACCTAAGCAGAGGTTGAGAATAGGAGCGTTTAGAGAGGTCTTACTCATAGCACCACTAGCAAAGGACTCACTAGAAAAGACAGTAATGATGGGGAAAGGTAGCCAAAGAAGGCCACATGCCAGATGATTAGACTAAACTAGGGAGGTCATGGGCATGAATTTACAGGACCTGAGCAGTGGAGGACGGGGGGGGTGGGGGTGGAATTGGACGTGTCTGATCCACAGGGTCACCGTGAATCATGGTCAATTTGAGGGCAGTTAACAGGAAGAAGAAATAATTTTTGCAAGGCTTGTCTTTGCAGCACCTGGTTAGAGAATGTTGAGAGAAAATGTCATGAAATTTATGTAGTGGATATTTAGTGCTTGAGTTCAGGTTGTAAGGAAAAAAACAAGTTTATTAGAGCAAGAAGACTATTTGAAAGGAATGACCAGCTTTCAATATCTAAAAGGAACGTCATATTGTTAAATGCATGGTTTGTGCAACAGTTTGCTTTTTTTGTGGTGCTACTTGTTTATGAAAATACATTGATACAGAAAACTGGAAGTAAAGAGAGAAATCTGTCTTTAATATGTATTTTTTAAATTGCTTGTTTTCTCCCCCCCCCCCTTTTTTTTTTTCTCTTTGTTTTTAAATTTAACAGCGTGAATGTATCTCTATCCATGTTGGACAGGCTGGAGTTCAGATTGGTAATGCTTGTTGGGAATTGTATTGTCTTGAACATGGAATCCAACCTGATGGTCAGATGCCAAGTGACAAAACCATAGGAGGTGGTGATGATTCCTTTAACACATTTTTTAGTGAAACAGGAGCTGGTAAACATGTGCCCAGGGCTGTCTTTGTGGACCTTGAACCAACTGTGGTTGGTATGTATATGAGTTTTAATTCATACATTCAAATTACAGTATATTTTCTGCTTTATGGTGTCCAACATTTTGAACACTACAAATACAATGGGTTTGTCTAAGCAACACTCAGTATAATTTAACTAATCCATTTTATTAAAATGGATTGTGTTCACAAGTATTCTGAGTTAGTTTCCCAGTTTCATTTAGACAAGACTGTTTCACCTAACAAGAAACAATACATACTTGGAAGTAGGCAGAAGGCGGTTTTTCAGTGGGCTTCACTGGATTTCTATATAACCGCTTACCCTCTTCTTTTGTTGTACATTATACCAATATCTAAGAAACTGTTTCTTTCTAATGCAGAAAGAAGCAAGAAAAATTATTTACAGGCTGATGTGATATAAGTGATTCTGGGCCACACTTTTTTCTTTCGAACCTTCCAACTATTTTATTTTCCTTTGAAGTCATGACACAGCAATGGTCTGATGAGGCAGGTCCAAACCACACCACAGAAATCATCCAGTTTGAGACTGCTTTAACTACCCTGGTTCAGTGCTAAGGAATTCTAGGAACTGTAGTTTCGTGAGACATTTGGCCTTCTCTGTCAGAGAGCTCTGGTGCCATGATAAACGACAATTCCCAGGATTCCAGGGCAGTTAAGTGGTCTCAAACGGGATTATTTCTGCAATGTGTTTTGGACCACTGGCTTATTTTTCTGTGCAACAAAACCACAATTTATTCAAGTAAAAGTAGAATCTAGAAATACCTCACCTCCTCTACTCCCAGATTTTTATTTAAACTTTTGTAGTGGAACTATCACATTTCCTACCTAACTGGAAATGTACAATCTTAGTTACATGAAACTTTGTTTATAAGAATACTGTGCTAGTGGTAATCATAAAAAATAAAGGTCATATTAATTGACTAATAGTAGTAATAGAGTATGAAATAATATTGGTGTTCTAATTGCATAAGCAGTCAAGATAAAATATAATAGTTGTTTTTTAAAATCTTTGCAGATGAGGTACGTACAGGTACTTACAGGCAGTTGTTTCACCCTGAGCAACTTATTACTGGGAAAGAAGATGCTGCTAATAATTATGCTAGAGGCCATTATACCATAGGAAAAGAGATTGTTGATCTAGTGCTGGATCGCATTCGCAAGTTGGTAAGTTCAACAGTAAGAGTAATATTATAACATGGGTTCAGATAATTTACAGTAGAGTCTCAATTATCCAGCCTTCGCTTATGCAACGTCGCGGCTGCTGTGATTTCTTTAAATTTTCAGAGGACTGAACTGCTTATACTGTACATCACAATGTTGATCAGTGATTTATTTACATTTACTTTTACTGTTATTGCAATAAACCTTCAATACATTTGCAATTCATGGTGGCTTTTCTTGGACCTTCCGGATTATCCAACATTTTCGGTTATCCAACTATAAGCCAGTCCAGTTTATGTCGGATAATTGAGGTATTTTGATCTTAATATAAAAACTGAAAAGACCAGAAATATTTCTTACCATATTTTCAGAAAAAATATATTATGAGAGTACTTTATTGGGTGCACTTTATGGGAAGTATATTACATGGTCTCAAATTAACATTTCATATTTTTGCCATGCACAGACCACTGTTTAAAGATCAGAATATTTAAACAAGGCATTAAAAACCCATATCTAATACATACCACCCCATGTCTAAATACGTCTTTATTTCAAGTGGGTAAAGATATTCGTGGTTTGATGGATGCTGTTTTTAATGATCTGTACTTCATATCTACACAGTTGCAATACTAGTTATGCTTTATTTGTCTTTTCTTTTTGCTTCCAGGCTGATCTGTGCACAGGTCTCCAGGGCTTTCTCATTTTTCATAGTTTTGGAGGAGGTACTGGCTCTGGTTTTGCATCTCTGCTCATGGAAAGACTCTCAGTTGACTACGGCAAAAAGTCCAAGTTGGAGTTTGCAATTTACCCAGCCCCCCAAGTGTCTACTGCTGTAGTGGAGCCTTATAATTCTATCCTCACTACACACACAACACTGGAGCATTCTGACTGTGCATTCATGGTAGATAATGAAGCCATTTACGATATTTGTCGACGTAATCTTGATATTGAACGTCCTACATACACAAACCTAAATCGCCTCATCGGCCAGATTGTTTCATCCATCACAGCTTCACTTCGTTTTGATGGGGCTCTCAATGTAGATCTGACAGAATTTCAGACAAATCTTGTCCCATATCCACGAATCCATTTCCCTCTGGCAACCTATGCCCCTGTCATTTCAGCTGAAAAGGCATACCATGAGCAGTTGTCTGTGGCTGAAATTACTAATGCCTGTTTTGAGCCAGCCAATCAGATGGTAAAGTGTGACCCTCGCCATGGTAAATACATGGCCTGTTGTATGCTGTACAGAGGTGATGTTGTCCCAAAAGATGTTAATGCAGCTATTGCAACTATCAAGACAAAGCGTACCATTCAGTTCGTGGATTGGTGTCCAACTGGATTCAAGGTATGAGCATACTATTAGGTTTTTGTAGTAGTTAGCAGCACAACCTCCATAGCTGCCCTGTGTCTGCCTGTCAGGTCACATTTTAGCACATCTCAGCAAATCAGAAGTAAACAAAAATTAATCTGATTTAGCTGATTTTTGTGGATACATTCAAAATTAGAACTTTTACCCATATTGGGCTGTCTATAGTTGAACGTTTGTTCTTAGACCATACCTTGGAAATTAAGGTAATGGAACTTCCTTTCATATAGCAACAGTCAACGTTATATGATCATAGAAAGTTTCCCTCATCAAAATGAATCATTGTATAAGAATTGCCAACCAATGTCTCAAACTAGTAAAATATTGGACCGCTTTTGAAAAAGCTGGTAAATTTGTCATTTCTGAAATAGATCCTTTCTAGACCTGCTTTAATGCTCTTTCCAGACATTTAGAACTACTTAAAAGACAATGCATTCCAAGTTTTATATTGATATTGTCACCATCATTATTTATTTATGGTCATTGACCAAAATGATTGATATTGTCCCTTCCAGAGAATGAGGAGTCCAGCAAGGTAGGTCTGGTTGACACAGGCAGATGGCTTGAAATCAGAGAGCTTTATGAAATACTGAAGGATTTCAGCTACTGAATTAAAAACAAAACACTCCACTGGTTCCACCGATTAAAATGTACCAGCAATTGCTAAATAAAGATGGTACTTTATTCTCCAGACTAGCTTCCATCTCTGCTCTCCAGACATGTTAGACTACAAGCCCCATCCTCCCCAATCAGAATGGTCATGTGGCATTGTGGTCCAGGCCATCTGAATAGCATGAGGTCGAAGAAGGATATTCAAAATACTATATGCAGTCATTGTTACACCAAAGGCATTTCCCTTCCAGAGAACAGTGGTAATCGTTCTTCAGTTCTGTGGATAGTAGTTGTGGGAGGTGATAGTGTCTACTTTTCTTCATTTTCCTTAAGATGCTAGCACACAAATAATGCTTTCATACAATACAAACAGCTGTGTGAGCTGAAATTAGTCTCCTTCCCCATTTGCAGAGCATTTCTCTGCATTCTGAGAAACATTTATAGGTGCAAGCTACACATAGTGCTGCAGGATTAAGTGGATGGATCCAGACTTGTCAGATCCAGGGAAATCCCTGGGATATTGATGGATTACAGGTTCAATTCACTGTTCAAATTATTTTTCCATTAGGGTGTAGGAATATGTTTGTAAAAAGGAAAAGGATATGTAGTTTAGATTTTTTTTTTTTTTAATTTTATAAGAAAGAGCTGACCTGGCCAGAAAGGGATGACTCTTTCGTGAAAACAAGATTCTAAGTGGATGAATATACTTTTAGATTTTCCTTTTTCCTTACACAGTCTTGTTCTTGGGGGTATGTCCAAACAGATTCTAAGGTATAAATACACAGATTTATGGGGAGGCAGTATAGATTGAAATACAAGTACACCATTCAGAAGGGTATAATCTATTGGTGTATTGATAATTATAAAAATATAGGAGCACAGTTCTCTGTTCAGAGGATGGAACATGTGGCCCTGTAGATGTTACAGTACAGTTCCTGTCAGCCAATGTTAGGGGATGTTACAAATTTATGAAAACTCCAGTATCACCAGATTGTACCATCTTGCAACTTGTTTCTTCCTTCTTCCCACACTGGTTTGCAGAAGTGGAAAACCAGGATGTTTTAAAATAATAGGTGTGAATATAGCCTGACCTTTTTACACATTATTTAGATAACTTGACATAGATTCCATATTTTAAATTTTATCTCCCACATTGTTTCCTGCTTAATTTAGTGCAGAGAAAGGAAGAAATTGGATTTTCCTAAAAGTGGTATGAATTCTTTCATGTATAAATGTCATTTCCCTTGGATGATGGAGTATTGTGTAATAGGAAGACTTAATTCTGTTTACTTTTTTCCCTTCTAGGTAGGCATCAATTACCAACCACCCACTGTAGTACCAGGAGGGGATTTGGCCAAGGTGCAGCGTGCTGTCTGTATGCTGAGTAATACAACTGCTATTGCAGAAGCTTGGGCTCGTCTTGACCATAAATTTGATCTGATGTATGCTAAGCGAGCTTTTGTGCATTGGTATGTTGGGGAAGGAATGGAAGAAGGAGAATTTTCAGAAGCTCGTGAGGATCTAGCTGCCCTTGAGAAAGACTATGAAGAAGTGGGTGTTGATTCTGTGGAAGCTGAAGCTGAAGAAGGAGAAGAGTATTAAAAGAAACCCAGTAATATTGAATGATCAACATTTAAGAGTATTTTCATATTGTGGTTCTCTTGTTCAGTTTCAAATAAAAATTTAAATGTTTTAGCAGGTTTGGTTTAATAATTGTTTCAAATAGATTAAACTTTTCTAGGATAAATAGTTATAATAAATCTTTTCTGAAAAAGAATTTCTTCAGTTATCTCCCATTAGTATTCTTCTTAAATACATTATTCCCATCATTAGCTTTATCTAATGGAATCTTATCCAGGCTATTCTAGGATTTGATTGGAAATGACTGAAGTATCATTAGAAATAAATGCTTGTTAGACCTATTGGCTACCCATTTAAAAAAATAATGAGAATTTAAACAAAAAATAGATATTTAGGAAAAATATGTAAACCCATCATTTTGGTGTGTCAGGTTTCTTTCACAAAGGCATGTAATCCTGAACTAGATTAAAATAGTTATGTATGAAAAGCCTGCAGTGCAAGGATATAGCTCTTTATTTGGAAGTAAGTCACCCTGTTCAGTGTTTATTCCAGGAAGTGAAGATAGGATTATAAACATGGCCTGCAATTTTGTACTTGTTCATTTGGAATTAAACCACATGACTATTATCAAGACTTGTTTCCAAATGAAGATTGAGTAGCTGCACAGAATATTTCATGCATTTGGTAGTTAGCAATTCATATATACTGGCCTGTCGCTGACCCAGAAACCCAGTACCATTTGAGTTTCTTATGGATATATGGTTTTTTAAGGACACAGTATTTTTTATCAGTAGGACATAGTTTTATTTACAGATAGAATTGTCTTTAAAGGATTTGTAAACCTTAATGGATTTAATTAAAATGCATGTTCAGTATAAAATCTTTTGCTTTTGTTGGTCATTTTCTGCAATATATGAAAATTGAAAGGGCAGATGCCATCAGCAAGGTAAATCTGTATGGCAATAACAGATGACTACTTCAGTTAACCCTGGGTTTCATTCAAATCTTAGTCCCCAATTAATGTGGTCAGTAACCTGCGAATTTCCATTATATAAAACCAACAAATGCCAGACCTGCCTTCTAGAAGATGTTCAGGATCTTTTGAAAACACTGCCAAAGTCATCCAAAAGATGGTGTTGGTGTCATCTTGAACACAAAAGACTCACATGGTTCCCAACCTCAACTGTATTAAAGATTCTTATTAACTGCCCCTGAGTTGGTGAATTGGGGCACCTGCAAGCCTCCCTGTCCTCTCCTGCCCTTTCAGGTCCTGCAGGCTCATGGCTGTAGAGCTCCCAGATTGAGTCTGTCTGGGATGTGGTCTTCCTCTTTACTGCCATGTTTCCTAGCATTATCTTGTTTAGTGAGTCCTTGAAGTAGGACAACTTCAATTTAGAAAACATCCAGGTGTAGCCATGTTGACCATTTAGTAAATCTAGTCAAAAATCCACCAAAGGTACCTTTATTGGCCAGTCAAAATACACAATATACATGTTTCAAGCTTTGGAAGTTTCACTTTGGTTTTCTTCTTGGTGTTACCAAGCAGGAGGGAAAAACTGAAGATGTTAGTCATAAGCCTGCATTTTGCTGTTTATCTTAGGTAAGATGGTATGGAGGGGCATATCTTGCAGGCTGGCAAGATATGCCACCTCCCACTGGCCATATAGCAACTGGGTGATTTTCAAAGTCCAGCAAATGGATGTTAAATTTCCTGGTACCATACCAGCCCTAATGATGCTACTGCAACCTATTAAAAGATTTTTAACAGTAACCAACACAGAAACCACATCTAGTTCTAAAGATAATGCCACACAAGAAGGCCAACCTGATTATTCACCAATCTATCCCTTGGATTATGGTTGCATTTTCTTATTCTTTATTTGTTATCAACAAATCACCTCTAATCTACATCTCTGCCCACTCTGCCCTCTTTGCCATCTGAAATACTTTTCACCTTCAAATCCAAGCCCTCAGTCAACATTTAAACCATCACATTGCTTCCAGCCAATCAGCCTCTAGCATACACTGCCATTCTGCCACACACCTGTGCTCTCACATTTGATCATTGTGTACCATCAAGTTGCTTCTGAATTACAGCAGCCCTAAGGCAAACCTATCACAGGCTTTTCTAGTACTCAGTGTGTGTGACTTGTCCAAGATGACCCAGTGGGTTTCCATGGCTGAGCAGGGAGTAGAACCCTGATCTCCAGTAATCAACACTCAAATTGCTACACCTACTTAGTCTTAAATACCAAACTAAAATAAATTGTACCTAAGCAGTTCCAGTAATATCAAAAATCCACCAAACAGCGATACCTTTATTGGGACAACCAAAGTGCTCAATATACATGTTGCATGTTTTCAAAGCTCCATTGGCTTCTTCGTCAGGCAAGCTGTTAAACTGATAAACTGTAGCATATTCGTTTTACAATACAATAAGGCGGACAGACTAGTAAATGGTGGTGTGCTGTGCTGTGCTGTGAGAGTTATTAGGAACCTCCTTGGCCCCACCAGGGACCTTGGTTGTACCCCTGAGTGATTTTTTAAAAACATGCCAACATTGCCTCCCACCTCCCACTTCCCATCCTTAGGGGCTGACGGGACAAAAAGAAGTTACTTTTAAAAGGACATTCCTGTAAGTGAGCCATAATTTCCCCATTCTTGTATTAAAGCAGTGGTTCCCAACCTTTTCTATGCCTTTTCCCAATCTTTTCTATGTTTGATTAGTGCTCGCACTCCCTAAAAATGTATCACATTTGAAGATGAAGACGTTTAATTTCTACTTTTTGAACAACAAATTGAACACACAGTTTACTGCAAGCGAACAAACTGAACTTCAAGAAGTAAGCTTTTAACTTAGGGCTCCCTAGACAGCCCCTAAGGGCCGGGTTACAACTGCACACCACTGCCCAGACCTAGCCTTTCTGTGATGCAAAAAGGAGCCACAAAAAGCGTTTCCTTTTTGCGCTGCAGAAAGTGTGCCCTGGCCACCACTGTGGTGCCCTTTTGCTGTTTCTTCAGCGCAGCACATGTAAGCGCTGCGCCAAAGGCACAGTGTGACACTGCCTGCTGTCTGGTGAGGCAGGTGGCGTTTTGGCACCACGTCCCCACTCTGTCCCAAGGCTGATTCTTTATGCTGGTCTATTAAGGCATTTCATGTATTAAATGCAAATCTAAACTGAGCAATTCAATTGTAACTTAGAAAAAAATGAGGGTTTTTTTCCCCTCATGATTAATCACCAAAGGACACAAGCAACTCTATGTTGCACTCTGTGAAATTCCATCTCTCACACCCCCTGCGGGTATGGGCACCCCAATTTGGGAACCCTTGTATTAAGGGATGGTAAATTCTTTGTTAACCATAGATAAAGATGTGATTACAAATAGGCCAAGTTCATGGTCTTGTGACCATTCACACAGCTCATCTGAAAACATTGCATTTGAAGCAAGACAAGTTCTTTCTGGACTTCTGTGACAGCTGAGTAACACAGTGATGAAAATGGCTGTATAACTTGCCAATAACTGGCTAAAAGATGGCTGCTAGAGGGAACCATTCACTTGTGAGATGTGTATATAGAACACGGTATCCAGAAAAAGTTGAAACTTTTGCCTCATGAACACTGCTTAAAATAAGTTGCTTTTTATTTAAGGAATAGTAGGAGGCCTATCACTGAAGTATTTATTAACAGTAACTACTGTGGTGAGTAGAAAATTTTCTCTGTGAAATACAGATGTTTACATAACCAGTCACAAGTACAGTTGCAGCTGGATTTAAACCTTAACATGTCTAGTTAAGTTAAAATTAGTGAGATGTATATATTTGTGTGTCCATACATTGCTGATGAAGAAATATAACACTGTGCTACTTCTTCATCACATTATCTATCAATCCATAAGTACAGTAGCCCCTCTGTTTTCATGGGGAATTCATTCCAGAACCACCAACACCCCACGAAAACAGAAAATCATTGATATCAAGCCCCATCGGCTTGAATGGCAGCACACATCCCATTTTGTCCCTCTCCGTTTGCTGCCCCTGAATGGGCAAGGGATGTGGATTTGAAGTCCACAAAAATGGAGTGAAAACTGTTTACTGGTGTATTAACTGAATTTTTCATTTTATTTCAATAAAGAAGTTTTTAGTATTTTTAGTTCTGATATTTCTCTCCTTAAGAATATTCAAAAACACATTGATATATTTAATGATTTTGTCATAGTATGCCCTCTTGTATTTTCAGGGGAAAACATGAATCATCTTATATACCAGCTTCCTATAAAAGGAGAGTGTGTTCCATAAATAACTTCAATCATTACTCACATTAGTTGGCTTTCCATTCAGAAGTAAAGTTCATAACTATGTTTTGACCAATTTTCTGCAGCAGCCTCTTCATGATGGGAGCAGATCTTACCATTCCTTGTTTGTCGCAAATACATCCAGACATTTCATTCTAGAAAAGTGCTTATTATTGGGAATTTTATCATGAAAATGTGATCATATACTGTATGTGTACCTTTCTTTAGATGACTTGTAGCCTATTGGGAAAATCAGCAAAGCTGTTTAGAGATGCTTTTTCAAATGCTTTATACATACACTGTGCAACATAGATCTAATGTCATGCATTCATACTCATTCCACAAACAAGTCAGACTGAACATATGCCAGTAAGTCAGACTGAACATATGCCAGTAAGTCACAAATCAGTTTTGTCATTTCCTCCAGAAGCGAGCATTATCCTGCAACAGCATAGTCTCATTTGATTCATTACATGCAGCTTCTTTTCTAATAATTCTTTGTCTAATTATTTTCACAAAGCTGAAGCATAACTGTTTGGAACTTATGAAATATCATATTGCCTGGTTACACATTAGGTCCCTGGAGAAGTTTCAAAAAGCATGCTTCCCACTGACTAATCAAGTTCAGGCTGAGAAGCTTGTCATGCACCTTTCTAGTGAAGTAAGCTAAGCACATCAAAGAACTTTTTTTTTTCTGCTTTTCAGGTCAGTTAAGCTATATCTTGTAGAATAGGAGATGGTTGGTAGGAAGGTCAAAACAATCATATGGAAATATCATTATGACTGCATCAGATATGAAAGCAAATGTTCTTCAGTTGTGAAGAACATTACAGCAGAGCAGCAGCTTTTTGCAAATAATGGCACAGAGCTAATTAAATGCTGTTCAACTTTGTTTGTTTTTGCAGTATTAATTGGAGGAAATTGGTGTTTACCTTTCAGATGCAATGTTTAATCTGCTCCAGAAAAGGCATAAGGCTTTATAAAGAAGAACCTACTGTTAATTCTCTACATACTGTCAAAGAACACTCTGGCTGTATCTATGGAGAGCAGTTTTGGGGTAAGTATTACTGTATCTTACTTATACGCCCCTTTTATCTTATATATGGGCTTACTATATATGCTGCTTTATCTCCAGCTTTGCTAATGCCTGTTTTCATCCAGAAAGGGAACTTTATGGGTCTGAATACTAGATAGGAGAGTCTGCACTTGGGAAGCATATATATATAGCTGGTTATGAGTGTGAAAGTGCTGATTTGTAGAGGAGAGGGAGAAATAGACCCATTATGGGATATGTGTAGCATATGAAAAGATTCCTGTGCACTTCTTTTTGCACTTGGGTGCAAAACTGTAATATAATCTCATATTGAATAAATGTCAGACAACAATCTGATGGCACAAGAATTACAGGAAATGTTGAATTTTAGCAAAATGTTCAATTCAGAAGGTGGATTTAGAAAAACCCACTTAATACATCTGTCCCTCGTTTCTAGTTATGAACTGCTGCTTTCATTATGTTTTTTCTCTCTCTCTCTCTTTTTAAAGAAATATGAATGGATGGAGACGAGCACCTCTCAAGCCAACTGTTCTCAAGCCAGTCCTAGAACTTTTCCAGATAATTATATACATTCCCACATTTATCATTGGACTACTGTTCAATGGAATGGCTATATGGTTTGCTTTCTATAAGATCAGGCAATTAACAGAGTCTGTGATCTACATGGTGACACTTATGATTTTAGATATCTTTGTACTCTTTGCCCTACCCTTTAAGATAATTTCGTATGAGAAAAGAAAGTGGGATCTTGGGCATGCCTTTTGTTCATTCCTGGAGAGCCTATACTTTGTGAACATGTATGGGAGTATCTTCATCTCCCTGTGTATATGTGTGGATAGATATCTTGCTATTCTGCACCCCTTTGTAGCTGTGACCTTGAGATCTCCCAGAAAAGCTGCTATAACTTGTGTGATTATTTCAGCAGCAGTCTGGGCAGGAACAGCAGGTACCTACCAGCTACATAAAGATGAAAGTCCCAAATTCTGCTTCCATGGCTTTTCTGAAGATATTTGGAAAAACATAATTTTGCTTGTAACCTTGGAGACAGTCTTTCTTGCCAGCACAATAGCTATGATCTTCTGTACAGTTCAGATCATTTTGTGTCTGCAAAAGAGCCAAAAGTCAGATAGTCCTCTTACAAGCAAAAGCAAGTCAGTCAAAATACTTGTAGTAAACCTAACTACATTCCTGATCTGCTTCGCTCCTTTCCATGTGGCCCTGGTATTGTATTATCTTGTGAAAAATTGTATTCTAAGTAATGGTCAGAAAGCCATTCGCACATTTCTTCAGATCACCCTATGCTGGGCTAACCTCAACTGCTTTCTAGATGGAATCTGCTTTTATTTTGTTTTCAAGGAGTCTCTAAAACTAGTTTCGACTGAGAGTAATGCAATTAATATCGATTAAGTCATTCTGTTAGTTCAGCCATGATGTTGTTCAGCTTCTGGTAGCAGAGGAACACAAAGAAGCCACCATTCAAGCAAAAGGTTCTCCTTTTTTATTGCAGTGTGTGTGTGTGTGTGTGTGTGTACCTCCAAGTCGCCTGTCATCTTATGCTGACCCCATGAATTTCATTGGGATTTTTTAGCAAAGAATAAACAGAAGTGGTTTTCCCAGTGCCTCCTATCTGGTGTTGGTGGTCTATAATCAAACTACTAACCAGTGCTGACCCTCCAGAGGACCCATTCCCATTTGTGGAAAAATCCACATTGGAACCGGGCTGTGCTCTGCTTAGGAAAGTGATTCCAAAAAGCCCCTTGTTCACATTATGAAAAGGGACCTTGTTTGGAACTGCTTTCTTAGCTGGGAACTCTTGTCATTCCCACTGGAGCAGCCATGTAAGGTGACAGCCCTTAACCCCCCAACCCCTTCCCACAGGGGAATTTTTTTTATTGAGGGGGGGTATTGATCGCAAAATCAATCTTGTGCATTTGCAATCTTGTGCATTTGCAATTGGTATATCTCCCAGTCGGGAAGGATGACCTTTCGTTTCCGGCGGCTGATGGGCCCATGCTGCTCCCGGGGCTGATGGGCCTGGCAGTGGCAGCAGCAGCAACTCCGCTGGAAACAAAAGCCCATCCTCCCCGGCCAGGAGCAGCACGGGCCTGGCAGAGGCAGCGGCGGTGGCAGGCTTTTTCTCTGCACTGCTGCCGCTGCTCCTGAATTAGTGGGACCTTTCCTTCCCTGTCGGAAGGCCCCTGAGTCCCAGGAGCAAAGGCGGTGAGTGGCAAGAACGGGAGGGAGGGAGGGAGAGAAGGAAAGGAAGGAAGGAAGGAAGGAAGGAGGAAGAAAGGAAGGAAGGAAGGAAGGAAGGAAGGACCCCCCCCCCCAGAGTAAGTGTGTGTGTGTGTTTTCCTTTTCTTCATTATACTGATCGCAAATGCACAAGATTGATTTTGTGATCAATACCCCCCCCCCCAAAAAAAAACACGATTCTGATCAGCATTCTCACTTACTGGAAACGCTTCAGAATCGTGTTTTCCCAAAAAACACCACTTTAAAACTAGTGTCAGGAAAGCCCAGGCCATTAGCTTTAAACCTGGTCCTTTCCTCCACTAACCAATGAGGATTGGAAGTCGATTCGAGTGTGAATGAGGGTCATATAGCCCGTGTCACACTTCGAATCAAAATGTAGGGGGAATGGGGCCTTAGTTTCCCAGATCAGAGCTATCTGATCTGGTGCCTTTATAGTCAGGTCAAAATTGAAACCTTTATCATTCTGGACAAAGAACTGGAGATTAAATATAAATTACTTCCTCAGTATATGATAACAGCAGCAAGAGTATCATTTGCTCATGCTCAGACTGAAGCACTGGTGGAAGATTGTCAAGGCTGCTGATTCACATGGGTTCTAAAGGACAAACCAACTGAAGATTTACTGTATTTATTTATTGAAAGATTAGAAACCATTTATGGATTTTTTGAGCAATAAGAAATCTAATGATGTAATCTGTGGTTATGATTATTAGTAATTCTAGTAAGCTTATTTAGTTGGATCTGAAATTGCAAAATAAAACCATCACCAATTGGAACAAACTGTCTAATGCTTTCTTAAATCCCATTTAAATTCACTCAGTGACTGAAACACCAAAGATTATCCTGGCCTTATATGGAGTATTCTAGGTTTCCTGGAAATCAAACTGGAGAATACCTTTAGGAGAATGATTGGCAAAATTATTTTGAACTATAACTCTTAGCCAGTGGCCAAGCCAGCATTAGATTCTGAATGCTGTAGTCCAAACCAAGCTCTGAGACCGCACAGGTGACTGTGGGCCCTATCATCTAACTTTTGTGATTATTTGTGACTGATCACTTCTGATGTTACTTCTGCCATTTTTTATCACCTAATACTGGGGTAAAATTCCCCGGCCATAACAATATGAATCCTCACTTTTCTGACAGCAAAGTTGACAGAACAGTCAGTTCAGGCTCTGTTTGCTACTGTTTACCCACCTATTTCCTAATTTGCAAGACAAACATGATTTATATAGCAAAGTGGACTTTATACTTCCAGTGCCTATGTTCTATTCTGAAACGAAATTATGGTGTATCCATATCCATTTCCTCTTATTCCATTTACAATGAATTATAATCACTCTTAAGAGATTTTCACATTCAAATCCTAGACAGAGGAAGTGGCTAGGCTTTTGGCACCAATGGCTGTGAATATCCTGTCCTACTCAGAAGAGCCATTGTTGATTTTCAGTGGCAATGAAGAAACCACACTTCATTACGTTCGCACAGAGGCCTTTAAAAGATGTAGTCATTCCTACTTTAGGGGTTTTGCATTTCGATATGTTCCGAGAGCTTACAAAATAATAACATTAGATCACAGTAACAACAATTGGTTAATTAGTTCAACAAGGCTGAATAGAATTACAGCCTAAATCAGCTAAACTGGTGTTTAGTGGTGTGCATTTTCTGCCTCTATCAGTCACAGTAGAACTTGTTGCTGTAGAATAAGCCCACTCTCCCCGAGAGAGGTTAGCTTTAAAATATCTTCAATTTAGTAGAGTCCCAGACCAGCTTCAATTAATTTCAATCCCTGTGTGCAGTGAATTGTTTTACTTTCATGCTACTATCATTTGTAGGGCAGTATAAGTGACAAACCAAATCCTACTAACAAAGCAGAAGAATTTTCTGCCTTTAAGAATGGGTCAACAATGTCTAATAGATGAAGGTCCATTTTTTCCTCCCTCAACACCCACTGTTGATCAGACCAGGTCCAAAATATTTATTTTTTAAAAAAGGTGGGGGGGGGAGTGAGGGACACTGGAAGTGGTTCAATATTTACTTCCAGTTTTGTTTTGTTTTTTCCACTGGTAAGAGACTGGGAAAGCTTGTGCTCCATATCTAGGCAAATGCGCCGCTTGGAATTCTGTAGGACAGGGGTGGGCAATGGTGGGAAGCTAGTGGATTACATTTACTACCCAGTGGACTTTGCCAAAATTACTTCCCACACTGCCATATTAACGTCATCCCACTACCAAAATAAATTTCTTTGTCCCCAAATGACCCCCAACAACCTCTATAGGCTGTGTGAGGCATTTCTGCCACATTTAGCCTCCCCAGCACCAACACCACCATTTTAGACCCAGAAGAGGCCTTTTTTCCCCAAAACAAAAGGTGGATGAAAATCATTACCTGCTTGCTTGCGGGTTGTTGTGTTTTTTAAAGGCCTTTCCCAGGACTAACCATTGCCCACTCCTGCTCTAGGAACATCCAAACCACTTTTTTCATTTTAAAAACTTTTCAGCCGTGAGCAGTAGGAGAAACTCACAGGTTTCCATCCCAATAAAAACAAGCATGGGAGGGAGGTTACACGTGACCTGCCCTTTGACCATGTCTGCTTTAGAAGTGTCATTTTGAGAAATCCTTTTGTCAGATTTGAAGTCAATGGCTTTCACAGCCAGAATCCATAGTTGTTGGTTTTTTTGTCGGTTTTTGGGGCAATGTAGCCCACAAAAAACTTTTGTCAGATTGTTTGCTTTGCAAATTTGACACCATCTGGCAAAGCAAGATATTGGGGTAGAGAAAATTTATCTTACAAAAGTATGTTAACATGTAAATCCAAAGACTAAAATGTTCAATGTGTAACTGAAAAGCATAAAGATTTGCATCCAGAGGGGGAGTGAGCAAGCAACAAAGAAAAAAAAAAAGACAAAGAACTGGATGAAAAGGGAATTCAGCTTTTATCACAGTAATAACAGAGTTTGGCACAAAGGTGACAGAAAGGCAAGCCTGGTAGTGCCAAGCTCAGCTGTCAGGTATTGATTGATGCAAATAATAGAAAGAACAAGCTAATGCAAAGCAATTACTGATGTTCATGGGTAGTATGGAGATGGAGTAAGGTGGCAGCACAGCTCTAAGTTGTAAGCCCCAATCACAGGCAGATTTTTTTCTGCTAACCCTCCCTGCATCATGAAACAACATAATGTGGACAACATATCCATACTACATTCACATGGGTTCAGTGTAAGGTAGCAGAAAAAACTGAAATCTTCAGTGTGCTAAGGGTCTTATCACACTACATGGTTAAAGCGTTTTATTCCACTTTAATTGCCTTGGCAACATCCTATGGAATCCTGGGATTTGCAGTTTAGGGAGGGTCATTTGGAATGCTCAGCCAGATTGCTCTTGCAGCTCATTAAACTACAAATCCCAGAATTCCACAGGATGTTGTCATGGCAATTAAAGTGGAATACAGTGCTATAACAGTATAGTATGATAAGATTCTGTCCCCCTTTATGGGCAGCTGGTATTACCATTACATTCAGTGATATATAGGAATGATGATTTATGAGTAACATTAGTACAAAAAAAAAATTACTAATGATTTTGTATAGATGTGATATCAGAGGAAGTCATTGGGGGGATGACACCATGACTTACTGTAGTGGGTGGCACCAACCCTAATGACGCCACTGGCCTTAGGGATGCCATAAGTTGGAAATGACATGAAGGCATACAACAATAACAGCAACAACAACAACAGACTGAACTCCTGTCATCAAAAGGCTGCCTTAAATGAAGAGTTACAGCAGAGGTAGGAAAAGTGTTGCCTTTGGGTTGCATTTAGCCCACAACACCTCTTTTGCAACATCAGACTCCTCCAATCTGCTCTCCTCTCATGCACACAAGCCAAAATTTTATCCCAAGGAAAGGAAAAACAGAAATAGACTTCCAGTCACCTGCAGGATGGATTTTTGGTAAATTTTCAGCTGGAAATGTGGGCCCATCTGTAAGTGTGCAGTTGGGGGAAATTGGCCCTGATTATCGAAGGCAATGGCAAACCTCTTAACAAATTGCCAAGAAAACCCCAATAGGTCCACTTTAGGATCGCCATAAGTCAGAAATGACTTGAAGGCACACAACAATACGAACAACAACAACATAATTGCCCACCTATCTTACAGGAAATTCAAAAGGCACATAACTGTGAAGTGATATTGATATCCCTCTGTATCCAGTTGAAATATATATTTGATGTTCATAAGCTAGAACTTCAAATATTTGCAAAGCACATGGGCAAACGTTTCCCTTTGTAATACAGTTGAGAGTTTGCACAATGCATATTTAATTGCTGCTTGCTTTGTGGGAGTAATCCTTGCAGTCTGAAGCAGTACAGTCCTCAGAAGACTATTGTGTGCTTTTTAATGAATTTTGGAACAAACTAGATTTAATTTACAAAGGCTGTAAGTGATGTATGGTTGAAAAGTTCAAATGAATAATTGTGGAAAAATGAGAAATTATCTTCCCTTTGCTTTGATCAAGCTCACCAGAAACCCAGGGGCTATATCCAACTGTTAGACCATTAGAATAGACCCATTGAATCAAGACCCTATTTGTGTAAATTTCATTGACTGAGTAAATGTATTTTAGGTGCGGATTAACAAATGAAATTTAGGCCCAGTTCTAACAGTTGCTATTAAAATCCACATAACATCAGGAGAAGGGATTGGAGAACCATTGAATTCTTTGGTCAGAAAGGATTCCCTCTCTTACACACACAAAAAGTACTTACCTTTTATACTCAAATGCCCAATACTCTACACTAGAATAATTAGAGAATGGATTTTTTAAAATTAGAAGAAAATTACAGCACACTAACTACCACCCCAGCTAAGAAAAAACTGTCAATATTATCCAGATAGACATTTTCTTTTTAGAAAGAATATCACTCAGGCACACGGAGAGGCAACTTAAACCAGAAGTAAAATAATTTATTATACTCATCATTTTTCTTAAAAGGTAGGATTTTTTCCAGATAAAATATATAAAGCATTTAATGATCACCCCATCCCCCAGAATACGGATTCTCAAACTTTCTGAATTAATATCTGTTCCAACAGAAAACTACAGCCTTGTCTTTCAAACTGGAGTTTTATACAAAATTAACAAGAGTAATGACTAGTTTAAATCATGCAGAACCAAATAAGAAAATAATAAATGTATAACTTGAAGAAAAGTAGGTAGAAAGTACAAAAGAAAGGCATACGTTTACCAGTTTGATGCAATGGTTACTAAATAATCTGAAAAATGTCCCTTTTCCTTTATAACCTCACACTTCCTGAGCTCTTTAGGTGAAATCACACAAAAATTTGCAGAAATTTAAACATTGGTCCTAACCAAGCAAAGTGCATATACCAAAAGGAGCTGAAAATGGTTTGCAACCTCGTATTAAAGTAGCATCAAGCATGGTTATAGATAATGAAATCTATGTTATATGATAGCTATATGTAGGGTCACACAATCCATTTCCACATGGCAAACTGAGATGTTATGATAAATTGTAAAGATTTTGAATCTGTGTTTTTTTTTAAGCATAAGGTAGCATTACCCATTCTAGGCAATCACTGCAGGCACTCTGCTATTAATTTTAATAATTGTTGTAAGCCGCCCTGTTTGCCTGAGTGCAGAGAGGCAGGATATAAATAAATTATATTATTATTATTATTATTATTATTATTAAGGCAGGCAATTGGCCAAGTGGGAAAGCCACCTTTCTCCCTTCCTGGGTAGGTTTGCAATAGTAAAGGGCAACTCAGGATCAGTCATTCCATAGCAGAACAGTGACCACGGAAAAGCAAATGTCATATGGACTTTTTCAAGCAGACAATATGGAGCCATTTATTCATGCATAGCTGCCCTGTGCTTTGTCAATAAGCACCAAACACATTTATTATTATTATTATTATTATTATTATTATCATCATCATCATCATCATCATCATTATCATTTTATTTTCTTATATCTTGCCTTTCTCCCAACATAGGGACTCAAAGCGGCTTAATGAAAAGTGAAGGCACATATGTGAAACTGAGATCACTGATAACAATGCAGTGTTGTAGTCTGCAAAATGGAAACAGTTCAGTTAGAGACACACACACTGAACATGAAAAGTATATTCAAAAATATTTGGAAAATGGTTGAAAAACATGTTTCTAGAGCATCAAGGACACTGATGAGAAGAATCCTGGACTAATGAGGATCTTCCCAGTTTGAAACTTATTCTGTACAAAATTTGCATGTGGTTGTTTTGTACAAAAAACAATATTTTCCACACAGAAAGCAGCCTTTTCTGTGAAGACATCATCGTCATCATCATTATTAAAAATTCTGCATAGAAAAGGCTTTTTAAGGAAATCATGTAACTGGGGGCTTGTTCTACCCTAAATGTATATGTGATTATTTTGTGCAGAAAATGCTGTTTTCTGCAAGGAAATATTTCTGCACAATAATACCCTTTTCTATGAAAACGTTGTTTCCTGCACACACACAAATGTTAATTTCTTTTTTTTAAAAAAAATGTGAATTTTGTGAAGAATGAATCCTGAATTGTGAACAGTCTAAAAACTGTGGAGTGTTCAATGACTTTCTGTCATTGGAAAGAAAATTACTAAAAATACTTCTTGCTTGCTTTGAAATGAAAATTGGTGAAAAATTATTTCCTTCTCTCTGTCTCACTTTCTCACAGTCATACATACACACACACACGCACTCTTCACAGGAGCCAACTTTTTCATCTGTTTTTCCCCAAGCAATCCTTTCTTCAACATTCTTAACTCTCAGCTCCACATGAACAGCACATCTGTTACTTCACTCCCTTAAAATCTGAACCAACCAACCAATTGTAAGGTCTGATCTCTCAAGGATTCAAATGATCAAGTTGTATTATGAAGGCACAATTTGTATCTCTGTTTTAATGTGTGGCTTAAATAAAGCCCTTATTTTATTTCTGTTTTTGTTGGAAGAATGGGGCTGAATAACAAAACAGTAATATCCAATGTCATTACATCTCATTATTGGAGATGTGCACTGTTTGCCAAATAATATGCCTTAAATATCTTACCGTTCCAATCTAAAGAGAAGTAATTCAATCTGCTACTGAAGGTTATCCAAGTTTATTTACAATGGTAGGGAGGGGTGTCAAAAGGTTCTTTTCCAGACATCACTGTGCCTTCTCATATCTCCTGACCCCTATATACCTTTAGGGGACCTTGTATCCCATGTAACCCATTTGTCATCCTACCAGGATGTGGCAAAAGATGATCTAATTCTTTTTTTAAATGGCTATTTCTGACAGCAGCTTTATACATCTTCCTTTATGGAAACTAATCTAAAGCATAACTGCTATTAACCTTTATTATGAGCAGGCAGACCAAACATAAAAGACTGATGATGTAGCATCAAAATCCCAGGTAGAGACTGTGGATCCTTGCTTCTGTTTGTCAGGTTTTGTGTAAGATTGCATCAGCAATTCAACTCTACTGATCTTGACAAACTAATCCTCACCTTTAAAAAGAGACTTGGGGTGGGGGAAGAGGAGGAGAAAGAGAGAGAAGTGGAGGCCATTTGGCTGTTGCATCTGCATCGTTCAACTACAGCCATCTATAGTCAACTTGAGCTGAAAGAAAACTCTAAATGATCTTCTGAAATGCTAAACTTAACTTTAAAAAATGAATACAGAAGTTTGTGAGAGAAAATAGTTGTCCCAATCATTGTATATACAATACTAAAGAAAGGACCCCTTTTAACTTAGAGAGAAAGGGGTATTCTGATTAAACAAATGGAAAGGTTATAATGAGAATGGTATGGACTTGGTTTGGGGGTATGGATTGGGATTCCTTACCACTGATCTGGCACAACTCTACTTTCCTCAGAAGCCATCTGCATCTATCACCACCTCAGCCTGAAGAGTTTTGGCTGCTGTTCTGAAAATCCAGGACTCTCCCTGACTTGGAAGCCACAGGTGAACCATTGTGTCCACCACACAGGTTAAGTGCTTCTTAGGTTATCTGATGGAGGGAAACCAGCATTTTTAACCCAGTGTGCCAGAGGCCATGCCATATTTGTGCCCACTGTCTACATTTCTTTCTTTCTTGAAAACTCTCCAGGGACTGGCAGCTGATGGCTCACAGAGTCACAACACTCCAGAGGTGACCACTTTGAGTAACACTGCTCCTCACCACTCATGACAACAGTTCCTGAAATGGACCAGGTCCTTAAATGGAAGGTGGGAATAACCATCCAGATTGAGTGGAAGCTCTATTTAGGGCTCAGTCTGGATTTTTCTATTGTTCATATGAACCCTTTGGCTGAACTCCACTTGGGACTATCCAGAGTACTAGCTAAAACATGAGCTATCTCTTGCTTTGCCTTTCTAGTGACCAGATGCTTTCCTGGAACCCTACGCAACATGAGCTGGAACCTTGCATCGGATTGGTACTAAGGACAAAGTCTTGAGACTAAGGACATAAGGAATAGCAGAGATATATAGTGTGTAAACAAGCACAATCTCTTATTACTGTGATTTACCAATGTACGCAGTGGCTTATTACTTGTGCTTGAAGTACTGCTGGGGATTAAGGTATTCTGATACTGAATGAAGACAGATTGTACATCTATATCTTGAAACACAGAACTGCATCAGTTGCAACCCAATCATAAACAATTAAGGCACCATCTACAACTTTGCAAAATAAAGCAGCGTCACAGATTCATGATGTTCTGTTTAGGGTCAAAGACATCAGACAACATTAATCTAGCAGCACCTTCCTCTCTCATTAAAGAACTAACTTCACACTAGCTTTCCATTAATGTTTCAGCACTGAAACGGATCCCTAGACAAAGAGATGGACCCTGATTACTGGATGCTACTGACAAAAGCCAAAGGCATTCATATACTCTTCTTGTGGTTTAATTTCTTCTTTTGTTTCTACCCGTACTCATCTCAGTTAATCATCCTCCAGAAGGGAATAATGCACCAGTTTTCACAAGGAAAGCCCCTTATTTAATTTTGGAGTTAGTGAATAAACGTAAGCATAGCAAAGTATGAATATAAAAAGCAAATGCAATGTAAAGACACTGAAATTCAGTGATCATAAGTGACCTGAGAAGTTAGCAATGCACAAACAATGGAAGAAGAAGAAGAAGAAAAATAAGCCCATGTCTCTCTCAAGAAGAGAACAAGAAGGATGATGTGGCTGTGTAGAAGCAAAGCTGGGGTGGGCAATTGCATCTAGAGGGAACCCCTCACAATCTCTGGCAAATCGCTGTGTCAACCACAAAAGTATTTGCAAAATGGTGGATGTGATGACACTTCTTGGCAGCTCGTCGATGGATATCTGAGGAGGAAACAAACATGAAAAAGCCAGATTAAGCTAGGAACAGCATGAACATTTAAAGAAAGTAAGAAAGGGTGTTGTGATACACATACACTCAATAAGAGTCAGTTATATGGAAATAAGAGTATGAAGACAACCCTTAATGCAGAAAGCAATGCAAACCCCTGCCACTTATTTGAAAAACACAAACTAAAAAGCCTATTTGCTATGTAGGAGGTAGGAAATGTGGGGCTTACAGTCTCATGCTACTGTGGATGCTACTGTGGATGCTACTGTGAGCTCAAGAGCTGCAGGCCATGGGAGAACTACACTTTTAATCACTTAAACTGTCATGTGGAAAGTCCTCTTGACTCATGGAGCTTGTCCACCTTTATTCTAATATCAAATGATTCACAAAGAAAACAAACTAGAATTAGAATTAGAATATAATGAGCCCTCTGTATTGGTGGGGGTTCAGTTTTGCCTCCCCCACAGAGACCAAAAAACATGGACAGTCGCACTCCATATTATTCAATGGCAGCAACGTGGACACACATACACTGAAGCATGAGTGCTTACATCACTGCTACTGAATAATATGTCATGCAATTGTCACAGGCAGTTGAATTCACATCTGTGCATGCATCACAAGGGCCCATTATGTATCTTTAGGATATTTTTATTATTTATTACATATAACATTAATGTGTTCTTTACAAGAAAAACATCTATAAGTGTAAAAACCATATAGTGACAAATAAAAAAACAGAATGGGCTTTAAGATTTAATTTTAAAATCATTGTTGACAACACTTTGAGTCATGCTGATGTGTAGAAAAGAATAATTTTTGATTTTCTTCCAGCCTTAGCTACTTCACAGTTTTTATCTACAACTTCCCATTTCCTTTCAGAGGCTTATAATATTCCTTATTTACATATAATGAATAATAAAATTAGTATGCAAATAGCCATCAGTGCTGACTAATTGCAAGTGATTTCCTTCCTTTCTGGAATCAAACTGAGGTACAGAGTAGCATCCATTTTTAAATAGTGTTATAGCATTCATGAACTGTCATCACTGCCCAAAATACAATAATCAACTCTAACTGCACACCCCAAAATTGCTACTCTAAATTCTAAGCCTCCTTGAAGAGTGCAGTACAAACAGCAGCAAAGGCAAGAATAAACAAGGGTCTCCTTACGTCTCCTTGCAGTCCTGCGTTTTAGCCAATAAGTCTCTTTCCCACGGCAGAGGAGATATATAGAAGAACCAAGCTGGTACATGTCATTGACAGGTTCCATCACTATCATCTCCTCCTCAATGATGTAGGTTTGTGGCAGGTATCCTCCATTCTGAAACCACATAATTAATAAATCATGGAAATAATTTCATGAGATTTTTGATATCAGGAATTCCTTCACACTGAACCACAGCCATTATTTTCACTTATTAGAACACTATTTATTTACACATTCGTATGTCCATATTACCTTTCTATAAGAACAATTAGGGAGGTGCATGCACAACTTATTCTGGTCAGAAAAATCTAGAATATTATATATTTCCCTACCTGACATTGCAGTCCTAACTTTAAAATGTGTTGGCTATAGGAGATTAGGACTGTGGTCATCTGAAAGATCTGCCATGAGAGCAATCTGCAGATACCATGGCTTTCCTGGCTGGCAGAAGAGCCAGAAAAAGGGCAGAGAAGGGATGGGGCAACAGTGGAATTGAGTTACACTGGATCTGAACTTACTTTAGCCTGGGGACACAGCCACCATGCAAACACAATGTTAGGCCAAGACCAGGGTAATTTCAACTAATTTCCACTCCATAGGCTAGAGCTGCTTTGGATTTAGCACAACTTTAGCAGCCTGTTGTTAGTGCAGCTATATCTCACCCATTTAAATTGCATTCCAAGTCACTAAATTGCAATGTAAGAAGTTCTAACCAAAAACACATCAAACTTTGTTTTCTGTCTTTATTCAGAGTTTTATCTGAATCCTCATCTTGTTTCTAAGGTTGCAATCTAAACAGTAAGAACATTGGGTAAGGAAGGTGCATACGCACATAGCCGAACTAGTCTTGATGGTTTTATTCAAATTTATCACTCAGCAGAATGGGAAGGGTAGATAGTTAAGAGGTTATCGTTTCACTTCAGTAACTCCCAGTCCATTTCCAGACTAAATTCAAGCTGCTGTTTTTGACTTCTGAAGCTCTTCATAGCTTGGGAGTATAATAGCAGAAAGATATCCCATCTTTACATACAAGTCAGGGAGAAGGGTCTCTTCAGTGACGGGACCCCCAGATTCGGAATATATTTCCTGGAAAGACACCCTTAGTACTTACCTTGATGTCAATTTGATTTTTGATGAATTTTCTTCATAATTCACTGTTGTTTTGCATATGTTTTACTTATTTTTATTATTAAAGGCTGGAATCCTGTATCAGCCATTTTTCTATCTATGCTTAGCTAAGTAACGTCTCCTGGCCCACCCACCCCCAAGATGTGACAGAAACATCATTAACCCATGTTCCAGTCAATGGCAGAATGCATGTTCTTCTCCTCATGCAACTGATGCCTGGTAAAGCAGGTTTGGGGGGTGAATTACAATTGTGGCAAAAGCATCAAAATTGTGGTTAAGTAGTGATTATGATATAAAAGTTATAAATGAGTAAATCTAGGTGTAACCCTCCTGCCCTGAAGGGAGGGGGTCCAACTGGGTGTCACCCCTCTTCTGGTCCACACCCCCTGCACCCCCCCCCCCAATGATACTTCTGATTTAGGTAACTGTTCCATATATAAGACTACTACTAACTATATATAACCATATATAAGACTACTACTTGTGACAGGAACTAAGTAGTGGACACAGAATATTGGCCCTGTTGTATTTTTAACCAGCAGGCTATCCTGAAAATGTGGTTATAAACAGTATAGAAGTATTTCAAATGAAAAAGCAGACACTCCTCCAAATGTAAGACCATGAATACATTAGGCAGCCTCCAATCAGCAACATGGCCTATGCAATCCAGAAAACATATCTAGTTAGTTAGTTAGTTAGTTAGCTAGTTATGAGATTTATATCTTCCCTTTCTCCCAAAATGGGATTCAAGGCTTGCTTGCCACAATCACATAAGGCTAGTGATACATTCATTCAACCAGCAGAATGGTCCCAGATGACGAGAATGTACCTCAAGACTAAGCAAGCAAGCCAAGTCACAAACACTTTCCTCTTCCACTTCCTGGTCTAATGATTATCTTCTGACAGATTACAAAACTGAAGGAGAGCAGAACATTTTAACATACTATTATGTTGTTGTGCTAACGTGGCAAGCTGAATCAATAGCCTCTGACAGAATACTGCTGTCTCAGGCTATTATTGGTAATCCTTAGAGGCTAATACAACAATTGTATAAAAACTAAATTGCCTACATTAAAGGAGGAGACAGATAGAAATTAATTGGCAATACAATTACTGGTAATATGAATGCTAAAAATCCAAAGTTGGAGGGATCAAATATATTGTATATCTGTTACAATATCAAGTAGGGAGGTGAGACAGTTAGGTACAAGCCTCTACACAAGCAACAGATTTTCACCATCATGACTCTGACCCAGTAGTGTTAGCTCTATCTGACCCAGTATTGTTAGCTCTAGTGCTAGTGGCTCTTCATTGTTGTGTTGTATTGTATTGCATTGTATTGTATTACTTTATACTCTGCTCTCTTTCCAAAGCAAGAATTAGAGGCAGCTTATAAAATAAAAAGAAATGCCAAGTAAAAGCACATTAGCTTCTGAAATCAGAAGAGATCAAGTGTGTTCAGAGTGGTACAAGTATAGTGATTTGTGTGTATCTGACACACAAATATAATGGCGCTCTTGATGGGAAGAGGCCTATCATTGTCAGCCAGGCTTTGCAAAATAATTATCACCACAAATCCAGAGATCTGCCATAATGATTTTAAAGCAGGAGTGGACAAAATGGACAACTTCCAGGAGCTGGTGTATATGTCTGTATGTGGCACACCAGCTAAGTCCAAAGAATGTGGTTTTTAACAAGAAAGGCAAAAAAGCATTATTCATGTACCTTCATATTAGTCAGCAGCTCCTGGAAATCTTGAGGTGGCAAGACATTGGTGGTATTCAACTCAATGACATAGCATTTATCCAGAAGTAGATCATGATAGGCAGTCAGTCCCTGAAAACAAAGTAGAAAAAGTGGACTGAAAACAGATCAGTGAACTAAAATAACAAGGTCTGGGAATAGATATAGAATCATAGAATGATCAGAGTTGGCAGGCATTGCAAGGGCCATCAAGTCAAATCACCTGCAATGCTAAAGCAGTCCTGAGAGATAGCCATGAAGCCCCTATTTAAAGACTTTCAGTGATGGGGAGCCCATCACTTTCCATGTCTGTCCATTCCACTGTTCAACTGCACTTACTGTAGGGAAGTTCTGAGGGACCCACTGGGCCTAAACAGAGTTAATGCTTCTTTGTCATCACTCTCCAATTTCTTCATATAACACAGGATTTTCATACTTGATACATAGTCTTCTTGAAGGCTCCCTCTATTGTGAGATATTTTCATTATTATTTTTTTCTTATGCTGAGAGCTGTCTTCCATCAGGGTAATATGGTTTGAACTGTATTAAAAGTGAGTGGAAACAAAGGAGGTACAACCAAGACACCTCTGTTTCTCTCCTTTTCTCTCCTTCTGCCATGCCTTTTCTCCCTGTTTTTGAGTGGGATTGCCAGTGGAAAAGGTATGGGCCATAGGGACAAATAAAGGACACATTTGCTCTGTGGATTCCAATAATAAGGGTACCTCATCCCAAAAGAAGAAATTGGAAATAGGCATGGGAAGAAAACCAACATGGTCTCTTGACCTCCCAGGAATATGGCACCTTTTCACAGAATCAAGGAATCATAGAGTTGGAAGAGACTTCAGGAGCCATCCAGTCCAACCCACTGCCATGCAGGAACTCACAATCAAAGCACCCCCAACAGATAGCCATCCTGCCTCTCTTTAAACACTTTCTAAAGAAGGAGACTCCACCACACTCCAAGGGAGTGCATTCCGCTGTTGAACAGCTCTTACTGTCAGGAAATTCCTCCTAATGTTGAGGTGGAATCTCTGTTTTCCTGTGGTTTGCATCCATTGCTCTGTGTCTTAGTCTCTGGATCAGCAGAAAATAAGCTTGTTCCATCTTCAGCATGATATCCCCTCAAACAGTTAAACGTATCACATCTAACCTTCTCTTCTTTTTCTTTTTTGTGTCTTTTACCCCTCAAAACAATAGGGAAAAGGTATTTGAGGAAAACAGATATTTTGGGCTGCACTGGTCAAGGTGGGAGTGGCAAAGCTGTAGCAGGAGGCAAAATGGCTGAAGACAATGGGATGGCAGTGAAAACAGCAGCAAAAGCCATCTGCCTCAGAGGAAAACATTCTTATCTCTGCCACTCCCCTATCCCTACCATGTACCACTATAGAAAAATTCCTATTCTGCCATAACAGACTGTTATGCAGGCCTAGGTCACCAAGACAATCACAGCCACAGTAATAAGGATATTATAAGCAATAATATCCACAGAAACTAACCTGATGGCCCCAAAGGAATCTCACCCTTTCTTTCAGAGGACCCCTTCCACTTGCACTTCTGTCTATGGCCTGCATGGTGGTCAAGGAAGATCTGAAGATATGACAATCCTAGATTTCTTCAGAAGATTTTACTTGTATGTACACTTTGGGCTTACATTGTTTGCTCATTTGGCAGCCACAAAGCTGGAGTATCATGTTGCTGACATCAAGGGTGCAGCTACCGTGAAGCATAATAAGGAGGGCATTGTCCCTCAAATAAGAAATCTGCCCTCTCCCAGTTAAATTAGTTTTCAATTCCCAAATTTCAAGCATTGCAATAATGTAAATCTTCATGCAAGCATTCAGAAGTACAGTGTAGTTCAACAAAAAACATGGGAGGCAAAGTAACCAAGGGAATGAGAACTGAGCAAAAATGAATTCTAGATATGAACGATCTTAAATGTCTCATTCTCTGCAATGTTAGAAATTTGGAGACTGAAGGAATAATTTGTGGAATAAAAATTCTTATTGTAGGAGGGAAAGCCTCATTTTGCCCCTCTCTAGCTACACTTCAGCTGACAGTGAACTCAGGTCATGGATTTAAAAGGTCATCTGTTCATATATTGTTGAATGCAGCTCTAATATGGAGTCGAACTACACTTCTACTGTGTCAATAAAGTATGTGATTTGAACTCTTCCCATAGTTCTTTCCCTGTGATTAGGAGAGCTTTGCATTTAGTTTACTGGTTGTTACTGGAATTGTCATAGCTCAGCCCTTCCTCTGCAGCCAATTGTTCATTCCTTACCTGCTGAAAATCATGGATAATACTGGCAGGATCACTTTCATCCAAGTGTGGCACTGGAACATTGATCCATTCATAATGCTCCTCAAGATTAATTCTCACATCTTCACGCAGCTTCAGCTGTTCCCCTAACTGTGAGGTGGAATAGTAGTCAGCGTAGATCGTCTGACATTCCCAAGGTATATCATCTTCATCAATCTGTGAAGAGAGGTAAATAAAAAGATAGGCACAAAGACATAAATGTATGTCAGTATTCTGGCCTTAGTTACAAAAGTCGGGGGGAAGCTCTCCAGCAGAATTAACAATGCAAGAAGCTGCCTTTTACATTGTCAGATTGTGGCCCCATCAATTTCAATGAGAACAAAGTCAAATGAATTTAACTGTCTTTTATTGTAAGACTTCAAAAATGTAAACAAACAAACAAGCTTCATTTATATACTGCTTCATACCACCTAAGGAGTGTCTAAGTGGGTTACAACTGTAAACTAATTTGCCGCCATTAATATGGGTACTCATTTTAGCGACCTCGGAAGGATACAAGCCTGAGTCAAGCTAGAGCCCTTTTTTGCTGGTCTTGAACTTGCAACAGAACTGTGCAGAACTTCCTGTGGCTAGCAATTCCAATGACTAACAGGAAAAAAATGATAACCAAAGATGTGCTGTTTTACAAAATACGAGCAATTTGGAACAGGTAACAGAATCAAAGTTACTGTCATTTCCCCCATATAAGCCTGCCTTAGTCCTGAATTCCTCAAGAGAAGGTCTTCTTTCTAAACCGCACACCAAAGTACCACCTCTTTCATAGGTATGTCTGCTGAGAATATGAGACAGAACGTTCTTCTTGGCGACTGTCTCTAGCCACTGGAATTCCCTTTCTAGGGGGACTCTCTTTGGTGTCTTTCTATTGACAAGCAAAGTATTTCAACAGGCTTTTGAAAACTGAATAGTTTTAAAGAATGAGCTTTAGGAAAGAAAGGAACTGTTTTAATTGTAGTCTTTTCAAACTGCTTTCTATTTTTTAATGCGTTGTCTGAGTTGTTTTTAATGTATTTAACAGAATCATTCCATTTTTGTGTGTTTTAACTGCTTTGTATTTGTTTTTATTTGTAAAGTAGCTTGATTCCCATAATAAAGGCATGACATAAATAAAGAAGATGATAATGAAGATGAGGAGGAGAAAGGGGGGAATAATAAGAATAGGACGATGATGTCATCTAGTTCTGGACTGCATCAACAGGTTGGATCCAGGCTAAGTTAATTTCATTTTATTCTTAGTGAAATCAATGAAATTTCACAACAACCCATTGATCTCAATTGGACTAAAATAACAATAAATTTAAATTTAGATATTTAGTTAGATATTCCTTTAACTAACATACCTTCACCCTATGGAATTTGTCTGGAGTTCCTGAAAGCATCTATTCTTATCCTACACCTGTTGTCATGTTCATCATTTATTTTTCTCCCTGCAGATTCCCTGTGCAAAAGTTCGCCTGGACCCCAACAGTGGAGAAAATCAGTTTGACAAGGGATTATAAGTGCAAAAAATAGCCTCTTCTCCCTCCACAAAACAACAGCATTGTCAACCTGATTAAAAAACAAAAAACAAAAGGAAAACAGGGGTGGCGAACACCGGCCCTCCAGAGTTTTAGATCTTCACCTGCCACCAGTTCCATTCAACACAGTAAATGTCTGTGGCTTGTGGAACAGCCAAACATTCTCCACTTCTTCTTTCAAACACCGAAGTGTTAGGAGCTTTAGTATGTAGAGAGATCTTGTAGCATCTTTGAGACTAACTGAAAGAAACAAAGTTGGCAGCATGAGCTTCCATAGACTTCCGTCTACTTCCTCAGATATCTTTGGAGGAGTGGAAGCCAGGGACAGACATTTATATACCATGGGTATGTGAGAATGTCAATTGAAATTCAAAATCCTTTGGGTATGGAAATGAAGTAGCAAGTCCAATTTTAATGATGGTTATTTGTTAGTAGCTTGTTATACAAGTTTTAAAACTGTGTGCATATTACTCCCCCTGCCTGTCAAGTGTGTTTAAGAATGGGCTGCCTTTCAGTTTCATTTGAGAAGAATTCTGTGTAATTTCCAAGGAGGGACATTCTTCATTCAACAAAGTTAGTACAACAAAAAGTATCATCTTACCTATTTTCCTGATTCCCTGTTTTTTAGGACCAATTGGGTACATCTCAAAACTTGGCCTCTTAACTATTTAATTTATTGTTTCACTTTCTATACAGCCCTGCTCACAATATAAGTGCAGAGTAATGTGAAGTAGTGGTCTGAATGCTGAACTAGGGCTTGAATCTCCATTCAGCTATGGAAACCCACCTTGGACAGGTCACACACTCTCAGTCACGGAGAACAGCGATGGCAAACTGCCTCTGAATAAATGTTGTCAAGAAAATCCTAGGATAAGGTTGCCATAACCTGGAGGTGACATGAAGGAGCATGACAAAACTAGTCTCTAGGAATCAAATGGAAAGCTATGGATATTTGTGCAGGAATGTACTAAGAGAGCAAAGCCTACATTCTTGAAAATGACCCTCACAAATGAATGCTGTCGTTGGGAAATGTATTGCACAAAGAACCCAACAATGTGAGAGAAGAGGGTCAAATAGGCAAGTATGAATACTCACACCTGTTTTGAATCTGACTCATTAAATACTTTGTAGACCTCAAAAAGGCAGATTACTGTCAACAAGAAACCATGCTAGGCAGGTCACACATTCCCCATCCCTTACATTTTTCTCCTGGATAAACAAGTGTGTGTAGAGGAAGAAACAGATATGTGGCCTGGTGATAATGCTGGAGAGGAACTGAAAACAGAAGGCACAAGAGGGGACATGTACTTGCAGTGAGTTTGGGATAGACAAACTCTAGAAGGTTATGCCAGCAAAGCCCAAACTCTGACCTATAAAGCTGCTGAGGTTCTGGGTACAGCCATGGTACCAAACTGTATGTCTACTATCCAAGGACAAGCTTATACAGACAAACTATCACCAGAGGCTTGGCCAGCTGGAGATGAAGTAGTTAATGCCTTGGTGATTATGTGGTGTTATGTGATGTGTTGGATCTTAACATCATATGTCTGCAGAACCATGTCCCACTCCTTTCCCCCTCTCCTCCGTTCCTCCCACTCCCATTCAACTTTCTGTAATGTCTTACCCAAGATAGTGAAAGCTCACACATATTTTGTACTCTTTCAGTTGGCCTAATAAAAGTATTACTCTAATACTGTACTGATTTCAGAATAACTATTATGACAGTTTAAAAAAACCTTTTTGACTAGTCAGGAGCATATAACAGGAACACATGAGTAAACAGTCCTGCCTTTCATACTAGGTCCGACTGTTTGCCCATCTATTCCAGAACTTGGAAAAGTTACTTTTTAGACTACATGTTCCAGAAGTCCCAATCCAGAGGCTGGGAGCTGTAGTCCATGCTAGCTTTTCTGCAATTATACTCTGAGTGACAGTGACTCTCTAGAGTCTCAAATAGAGATCTTTTCTGTCATCTGATCCTTTTAGCTGCAGAAGACAAGGATTAAGCCTGAGGCAAAATGTAGTTCCTCATCTTCATTTCTTCACTGAAAGTCTGAGGAATTTCTGAGCACTGCTGAAAAAGAATGCTGGACCAGATGGATTTGGGATACAAAAATGGAGGTTATTGTGTCTTAAAAGGAGGAAAGGTCACTGGCCTTAAGCATGATAGTTAGCGACAGTGAATTGCTTCAGGAGCAGGAAGTACTGCAGCTGAGGGCAGTAACAATTCACATGAGTAGGGAACTAACTGAAGATGAACTCTGAAGAAGAGGGACAGCAATAAAATTAGGATGAGACACATAATGAGATATACAAAGAAAAGGAAGAGGAAGAGGTTTACTTTTAAAGAACAGATGTCTGACTTTGATGCAGGGAGAGATCAAAAAACGTGTTACAGGACAAGGGTGGAAGAAGGGGGCAAATAATGAAGGGAGGGGACAATATGGTAGAGCAACATGAATCCTGATAAGCCCAGGAACAAAAATATTATACATAATATTTTTGCATCATACATACCATATCCAAAGCAGTAATGGAGTCAGTAAAAGAGAAATATCTGTAGATATACATGGATGTCAAAATCAGGCCAAGAAGTAACAGCATCAGAACCATAGTCAAGTAGAAGACACGGCTGAGAGATCTCTGGTTCTGCATTGGCAAGACCTGTTGCTCCTGTTTAAGCAAAGAGATAGGACTACCAGTTAAATGGGACAATGCAATAGACACTTGCAATTTTACTAGAAATATATGCTACTCCCTCAGACACTCAATAATAATAATAATAATTATTATTATTATTAATAACCCACTCCTCTGTGCAACAACAAAATGCACATTAACTCCCTCCAACATACCCAACCTAGATCCCTCCTCCAAATACCTAGGTACGGCCATATTCTGGCAACCAAAAGTGACTGGACAATGTTGCTCCTAGTTGTCACTTTGGCTAGGATACAGATAAAAAGGAAGATATATTTGCCCATCAATTGGGGTGTGTGGTCTATGAGAGGATTAAAGGAACCAGTCCCCAACCACTGTGCAAGTTGCTCATCACTGATACAATCTTTTGTCTAATTATATGTTCTTAAGATATCAAGAGCAAATGTTTTATATCATATAAGAGCTAATTAAGAATTGTGTGAAAATGAGCCCTTAATTAGGAAGGGCCCAGTTCAAATTTTACCTATACTATGAACTCAGTAGGTGGCTTCAGGCAAGTAACTTTCCACCAATCTCAAAACCTCCTTCAGCCATATGGATAAAGTATTACTGGGTGATAAGGATTGTGGCAAAAGATTACTGACAGAATGCTTTGAGCACTTTAAAATGTTGTATATAAGAACATCTCTAGGAGTCACTGTCAATGTAATGCTAAAAACACAGGCTAAGTCCAATCGTGAATCTCAGTTACAGTTAGGCTCATTGAATTACATTTTGGTGAGACAATATATATCTGAGCTCCATTAATTCCATGGATCTAAGTCTGGATTAGCAATTGGATTTAGGCAATAATGATAATAATACATTTATTTATACCCCACCTCTCCAATGAGATCGAGACAGCTTACAACATTAAAATATAAATACTATACAATAAAATCTCCCATATACCCACCCACCCATCCACCCTAAATGCAAAATTAATAACAATAACTATAATAAACAAAGCAGGGCAGTCAATAGGAGGCGACTGAGTCATTAATCTGGGAAAGCCTGTCGGAAGAGATCTGTCTGGACCACTTTTTTAAAGCCATCAAGATTAATAATATACCAGATAATCTCCAGCAGGCCATTCCATAACCTGGGAGCGGCAGAGGAAAAAGCCCTCTGGTAACCACAGCCAACCTAGAAAATTTTTCCCAGAGGACCTGAGAGTGCATGGTGGATTGTATGGAAGAAATCAATCCCACAGATAAGATGGGCCCAAGCCAGGAAGTGCTTTTAAAGCCATAACCAACGCCTTGAGCTGTGCCCAGGAACTAATAGGCAGCCAGTGGAGAGACTTTAAAATCAGTGTTTATGGTCACCTTTAGATCTCTAAGTGACCAGTCTAGCTGCCATATTTTGAACTAGTTGAAGTTTCCAAACTAGACACAAGTGTGGCCCTATGAGGAGCACATTTCAGAAATCAAGTCATTGAGGTTACCAGCATGTGTACCACAGTTTTTAGGTCTCCAGGCTCCAGGAAGGGGTGCCACTGGCATATCAGCCAAAGTTGATAGCAAGCACTCCTGGCTGTTGCATCTATTTGAGCTGACATCTGAAGCGATGGATCCGGTAGCACCCCGAAGCTGCTAGTTTATTATTAAACTACAGCCTAAATTCAGCTGTTTGTCCCAACCAATGTTAGTACCATTGGATCACTGAAATTTACATACATGTTGACTTACAATAAGTACGTCTCCTTCAGTAACTATGGATAGTACAGTGACAGGTTATAACACAGGGCATAATTTACTTTTATAACATGTATTAACCTGCTGTCCCCTCCCATTTCCCCCTCCAATATGAGAGCCAGAAGCTTAACACACATCACTGGAAATAATCAAACCTCCACCAACTGACAAATATTTGACGACTGCCAAATGCCTTAAATAACATAAAACATGTTGGAACCCAAATTTAGGCCAAACGCAGCAAGGAAGCAGCCATCTGAATCACCTGTCACTATAAGAATAACAACTCCTTTCAATTTCTTAGAAATACCACTTGCATAATTTCTTTAACTTCCTCTTTATAATTTAATCATTTGACTCCCACCAAATTGTGTATCACAGCAAAATCACTGTTCAACATCTTCAATTTAAAAGGGACCCAAGGAAGCAGAAACATGTTTCATGGAATTTTTGACATCTGTCTACGATGTTATATGATGTTTCTATAAAGCAATTTACAGGTTATGTTACTTGGGACAGATTTGATTTGGATACATAATGATAGCTCCTATTGCTTGTCCTGGGTCTTCCACAAACTTTAAAATATATTTTATGTGTTAATTTTTATTGAAAACAAGCAACATATTCCTTAAATATCTTTAAAACTTTGTTCATGTTCAGTATGCAACATCCTGTTATAAAAATCATCAAGCTATATTAGAAATATATATATTCAGGATTTCTCTTCCATAATTTCTCCAGATGTAATTTGTTATTTCTGACATTTCTGCATAATCTTGAAAACTGTTGGTTATTGATTAGTTGCATCTTATGTTGTCCACATTTGGCATTTACTGTAACATTCTAGCTGCAACAAGGCTCTTATTGGAAGGATTCAGGCATAAGAGGAACTCTTTCTCTCTCTGTGTAGACCCATATATGATTCATGAAAAAGTGTGTAGTAAAGTTTAGACTTGAGCATAACCCCTTCATATGAAACAGAAATAGATTGGAAGCCCACATCTTTAATAAACCACAGTGTTATGGTTTATTATGTTCATATGTGGGAAATTGGTTTATTGTAACTATAGTTACTGCAAACAAAACAGAATCTAACTGTGGTTTCAGATACTGATTGTTAGCCAACCTTTTCTAATTTAACGTTGTATGCTGCCTTTGGACAATTTTGTAGGAAAAGAATAAACACATTTTAAACAAAGAACTGGTATCTGGTGCATAGCATTACATCACTGCCCCAATGCCCATGAGATCAGCCTACATAATGCTAATGTTAATCCAACATCAAGCAGACAGCCTTGCCATACAAAGAAGGGCCATGGTGGGCATTCTCTGAACAACAAGGACACATGGGTTGAAAAAATCTGGGCAGAAGCACTGCCATCAGGAATAATAGAATCAAAATAATAAGAGTGATAAACAACATACGCTGTGTGGCTTTGCTGCACAAATCAGGAGAAGGGAGCAGAGCAGACTAGTGGGCTTGGAGGAAATCAGGGGTGAGAATCTTGCAGGGTGGATGTTCTGGAAAAATCTCAGGAGGCAGGTTTCATTCCCCTTGGGGAGACATGTTACTGGGATATACAGTCCAATTAAACAGAGGAACAGTTCAGTTGTTGAATCAGCTCCAGAAAATGGAGAAGAAAAAATGGAAGGCATGTACAGAAAAGAAGAATTAGCACCTGACATTCAGCCAACAGGGACTTCCCAAACTGGTCATAAAACTAATTGAAAGTGTTGTTTTTTTTTAAACTACAAGTCCATTCCTGAGTGTTCAAGGTGATTTATAGTAAAGCCACTCAATTTTTTTAAAAAAATTGCAAAAAAACTAGAACAAAAATTTGAATGTTACGTTAAAACAAGAGAATGCTCTGACATCAGAGAGCACTGCTAACGTCTGAACACTTGGCAAAATGAGGGAAATCTAAAAGAACAGTTCTTCTTGTTACTGTGTACCTTCAAGTTGTTTCAGACTTATGGTGACCCTAAGGAGAACCTATCTTGGGCTTTTCTTAGCAAGATTTGTTCAGAGGGGGTTTGCCATTGACTTCCCCTGAGGAGGAGAGAATGTGACATACCCAAAGTTACCCAACGGGTTTCATGGCTGAGCTGGGAGTCGAATCCTGGTCTCCAGAGTCATATGCCATGCTGGAGGGATGTAATTTCTTCACCTATGGTTTGTCATTGTGATTAGATACTGGCATTTCTAGATCCTTATTCAGAAACAATGTTCCTGTGCTAAATTAGAGTCAGTGTAGTATAGTAGTTAAGATTGTGGGACTGGGGCAATCTAGGTCATAGTCCCCATTGAGCCATGAAACTCACTGGACTGATCTTGAACCAGTCACTTACTCTCAGTCTAACTTACCTTACAGAGGATAATGTGGGAAGGTAGAGACATGTACACTACCTTGAGTTCATTGGAGGAAATTAGATATATAAATATCAATAAAATTAATGAGGGAATCATGCTTCCATAAAGAGCCAATGTGGTATAGTGGTTTGAGTGTTGGATTAAGAGCTTGGGGTTTGATTCCCACCCAGCTGTGGAAAACCAGTGGGTAACACCTGTGCAAGCCACACAGTTCAGCCTAAGAGGAAGATCTTAGTAAATCTAGCAGATCAAATCCTATGATAAGGTCATCATGAGTCAGAGTTGCAATGCACATAACAACAGCATGCTGCTCTGCCTCGCCTCAGTATTCATTTTTTCAATGCAAGTATCTTCAACAAGGTAGGCTTTGCACTCACAACTGTATACACAAAAGCATCCACAGGATCTGGAACTCTGTGCAGTAAAGTTTCTAATGGGATGAAACATTTAAAAGCTACTGTAGATGTTCATAAGATGTTCACAGGCCTCAAGAACTGATGCAAACTCAGCACCCACCCACTCATGTGTTGATTCACAGTGTGAATGTTGTTACAGAACACATATTAGAAAACTGAATTTTCTATTGAATAGGAACACCAACAAGCCAACTTTTTTACAATCTGCATACTAGTTGTGCAATTCATTCTGAATTTTTTCCCTAAAATCCTTACATCTCTACCCAAGGCTAATCTTTCAGCTGTAATTTGGAGTCAATCCTATTTATTTTCATGGATTCATATAACATTACCCTTAAGTATTTCAGGGAGCTCTAAACCATATGACAATAAAACAAACAATAACAGCAAAGAATAATACAACAGAAAGAATGAAATAGCAAGTGAGAACAAGCCAATCGGGAGCCAGTAGTTTCAGTGTTAGACTAGGGCTCTGTTAGATCAGAGTTCGAATCCCTGCTCTGGTCACTGAGGCCACAGAGAATTCAGTGCCTGATCCGAATTGATGAATTGGCGCAAAAATAGTTCCTGGTTCCCACTATGTTTGTGTTGATTCTACTAATTCAGATCACCTTGGCCTCTCCTAGTCCCAACTGTCCCCAGCCCAGCCTCCTTACCAGCTTCTTCTGGCTTCCTTCAGCCTCTAACTGGCTTCCCCAGCTTCCCTGTAGCTTCCTTCCATTCCTCACAGCCAGGAAACCTTGCAGAGAAGCCTCCCCAGCTTCTTTGCAACCTCTTTCCCAGCTTCCGGTGATGGGGAGATGGCCAGGGCCATTGCAGCGCCCCCCATCACTGGCGGTGGAGTCAAATCTGCCTCGCCTAGTTCCCACTTGGCCTGGGGCAGATTTGAATCCACCTATGATTCCCACTGGGATGAATTGATTTATTTGAGAATAAATCAATTCATCCCAAAAAAACACCCCTTTAACCCAGCATCTTTTTGACATGGGTTAAATGGGCAAAAACCGTGGCCTCACCTCTTTCCAAATCGCTTCAGTGCTTCGATTTAAGTGGGACCATGGTGGTTTAAACCAGATCATTTCAAACCATGATCTGGTTTAAACCATAGTGGGAATAACCCTTGGGTGACCTTGGACAAGTCATACATTCTCTCAGCTGAAGAGGAAGGTAATGACAAACGTCCTCTGAATAAATATTGAGAAGAAAATGGTAGGATAGGATCACCATAAATTGGAGCCAACTTGATGGCACATAGTATTATTAACATTAAAACAAATATTTCAAAAGAGAAAGTAAAAAGATCTTTGGTGAGTTGCTTTATTGTTTTGCTTCTAGCCAAAAGCTGATAAAACTACAGACATCAGCATTGAGTTTTTGTAAGACTTCATATACTGAGTCACCCCTTCTATGAAGAGCAATAAGCTGTTCATAAGAGGGGAAGGAGAAGGAATGAGCAGAGGAAGTGGAAGAACAGAGGCTTAACCAAGTTATCAATAAAGTTTCCTGCAATTAAAAGAACTGTAATAACATTATCTTGTTCTTGTTGATGCATATCACATGCTAACTCTTTTTATCCACATGACATCGTTCAAAGGATGCATAACAAACAGATGATTCACATTCTGTGTATGAAAAAAAAAAAAAACAGGAGGGCACAAGAAGCATGTTTGTCCATATTACCAAAAACTTGTTCCACCTCCAAAGAAATTAAGAAGATGGACGTCTCTACTTTAAATGAATTTAGGTCAACATATCTGCATCAAGGCTATGTAGTTTCCCCGTGATTGTCACTTGGGAGGGAACAGAATTGGAATGTCTTGTGTCTTTAAATCTAAAAAGTTGAATAATTTCCAATAGTTCCCTAGTAAAGGAAAATTCTGTAAGAGCCTTATATGTAAGAGCTGCTTGATCAAAAACACAAAACCCTCCTGTAAATGTAAAACAAAACAAAACCTTGTAAAACAAAACAAAACCTTGGCTACAAATTCAGAAAATCAAGCTGGCCTTGAACCGTTTCAGTTACAAGTGCTTCAGGGCTTTTCAAAAAATACATATCTCCCACCCAGTTTACATGGAGAGCTTGCCATTTGATCTTTGGAAGAATCACCTCCCACAAAATGTAGGCCTCATAGTCAATTACTGACTGTTGATTTCAAAGTTTAGAAAATTTACTTTTTAGTACCACAAGTCCCAGAATCTCCCACCCTGTATGGCCATGCTGGTCAGGAGATTGTGGGACCTGTGGTTCAAATGTAACTTTAACAAGCCATGGACTTTCTACTCTGGAGTTGCTCCTAAAATCTAAGGTCCAGCATACAAGATTATCACTTGGACCAATAAGCCAACTTACCTCTTCCGGCTTCAGTTCTGGATCCGAGATTCCCCCAGATGTTATCATAACTAAATTGCCACTGATCTACGTGGGATGCAGCTGCCCGGATACATCCCAGGTCAAAGCCTAGCTCAGCTGGCCAATTTTTTAAAGTCAGAAGCTTCCCAACTTTGAAAAAGTGCGCACTGAGTAAGACTTCAATCCAGGATGCATCCGGGTGGCAGCATCCTGCATAGATAGGTGGCGGTTTAGTTATGATAACATCTGGGGGCATCCTGGATCCAGAATTGAAGCCAAAAGAGGTAAACCAGCTTATTTGCACAAATGATAAGCTCCACATACTGCAGAAATAATACAGTTTGAGACCACTTTAACTGCCCTGGCTCAGTGCTAGGGAATCCAGGGATGTAGCTTATTGTGGCACCAGAGCTCTCTAACAGAGAAGGCTAAATGTCTCACAAAACTATAGTTCCCAGAACTCCCTAACATTGAGCCAGGGCAGTTAAAACTGTCTCAAACTGGATTATTTCTGCAGTGTGTTTTGGACCTAAATCTAATGCAGAACTGTCTAATTAAAAAGATGTATGTACAGTGGTGTGTAAATTTACAGCGCTATATAAATAAAACATAACAACAACAACAACCCTATTTTTGCAGCTGCTGTGTGACCATTCTTTTGATTGCTGACTAGTGGCAGCCAACTGATACCTCAATAGAAGAAACCTGTGATAAAAGATGGCCTCATGATGGCTGAGATACTCTTGCCAGATACTGGAATGAAATACCCACCAGACTTGAGTCTCCAGTCAAGGAGGAGTTTAGACCTAATTTGCTCTCGTACCCATTGATTTGTCTTTTTTGGCAGTCCATTGTATCCACAGAACTTTCTAACAACATCACATTTCAAATGAGTTGATTCTCTTCCTATCAGCTCTCTTCACTGTCCAGCTTTTATAGCTATTCATGGAAACTGTTACAACCCTAACATTGGTATTTAATTATTTATCTTTATACTTCAGGATCTTATCTAGTTTCCTGTAATCCTCAGGGTCATTTCTGTGAGGCTTCAAACCCCACTTTTAGGCACAGTACAGTGAATAAAAGAGTAAAATAGTAGCAAAGACAGACTGTGTATTTGGGATCCTCTTCAGACTATTGAGGAACATTTTTTTTCTGTGTAGGCATGAAGAGATAGGGATAAGTTGTCCATGTCTGTGACCTCTGCACAATTTGACAAATGAGGACGGAGGAGATATATAAAAGGCAAAACAAGATACAGGCCAACAGGTACACTACTGGCTAATGATTCTATGATTCTATGATTCTAATACAAACTAGGAAAATCTTTCAACTGGTATAAAATTCTCAGTGTTGGATAGGGGACTGTAGGAGTTGTAGTCTGAAATTATAACATTTCCAAACTCTGGCCCTGGAAATAGGGGGAAGGAGCCTATTCTGTTCACTTCCTGAGCATATGTTTCAACCCTACCATATGGAAAACTATCATCCTGATCTCCTCCCTGCCTCTGGGGGAAACAGCATGTCTCCCCTTAAAGTAAAGGAGAAATGCATACTTGTGGGCTACAAAAAAGAAAGAAAGAAAGAAAGAAAGAAAGAAGAAAGAAAGAAAGAAAGAAAATAAAAGAAAAGAAAGAAAAAAGTTTAATTCAGTGTAGTACAATCCTCCATCGTGCAAATCTCATCATTTCAGTTTCCCATGTATTACCTGAATCAGTGAAGGACTCTAGAAATATTTACAAATCTACTGAATAAGAACATTATCTGAAGAGTTTGGCTGTCCTGCAAGCCATTCAAGGCGGCAAGGCAGGAGAAAGAGAAATTGTACTGCGTAAACAATGAGGAGGCACAACACAGTTGGCAGAAAGCAAGCAGAGACCCCTGACATGTTGAAAACAGGACAGATATTATACAGCACATACAAACAACAAAGGATGAAGTCAAGCTCCCATTATGTTGTAAGAGAACATGGGGACAGCGTAACAACCCCTCGATAGAAGCTGATGTGTAGAGAAACACCAGTAGAGTTCCTGTGGTGATAAGGAACAGAGCTACTTGGCCACAGTTCTCTGGCCCCTTTCCCCAGGCCTTGTAACTGAAGAATGCCAGCCATTCATTCTACTTGATGGGGCAGGAACGGGAAGGAACCATCAGCAAACATGAGGAACAGCAGATCAGCGGCCTGCTTGGCAAACTCCAGGCAAATCTGGGAGCCATCAGACAGAGGTTCAAAGAGCTATTGACTTGTACAAGAAGAGGCAGTAAGGGGGACCTTGTTCATAAGGACAAATGGAACAGAACTGTAAAATGTTACTTTTCCCCCCAGCCAGCATGACCACTAAGACCAAAACAAAAAAGAGACAAGACATATCACATGGGGGGAAATGTGGAGTTTAAACAGTGATTAAGCCATGAAAATCATGCAATTGATATTAAAACGCGATTAAACTGAGATTAACACAAGAGCCATTAACCTGTGGATAACCAGGCAATAAACAGCAAAAAGACATTCATGGAAAAATCCTGTGAATGATTTGCTGCTTATTGCTGGGTTATTCACAGGATAATGGCACTTTAATCACGTTTCATCTCGACATCGTGTGCGAACCATCAGTGCTATTGCGGGATTATCAAGGGTTATTCATGGGGTAATAGCGCTTTGAACATGATGTTATGTAAACACCATTAGCACAATCATGGTATTATCATGGATTAATCACTGTTGATACTTCCAATTGACCCCCATGTGATAAACTCTACATACCTTTCATGCTAACATTGCTTGTCCCTGGCTCGAGAAAGCTAGAGTTTCAACTTTCACTTTTAATTTCAGAGATTACATATCAACCAGATCTAAAGTTGAGGACAACTAAATTTTGGTCTCCTGCTTATTTTGGCATTCTGTTCCCATGTGGGACATTTAGAGCCAAAATATCCATTTTTATTTTTATCCCAGCAAAGCTTCATTTTCTCTGCCATCCTAACGAAAGGGTTCAGTATTAAGCATTCTGTCATCAAAAAAAATCACTGTCCATGCAGGTTGAGGAATCCTAAAAACTCTCCTGTACTTCTTGCTTTATTGCCAGGCAGAAACTGGTTACCTTAGGACTCTTTCATACAAGGCTAAATTGGAAGTATAATTTAAGGTCAATTCAAATGCAATCATGGGTTTTATGTTATTGCAAATTAACTCTTCACATGCAAATTCGGGCAGGAGGGAAGCCAATTCGAATGCAATCATGGGTTTTACCTTATTGCGAATTAAAGCTTCGCATGCAAATTCGGGCAGGAGGGGGTTAATTTCGTGTAATGGGAAGTAATTTCGAACGGAGCAGGGGTTCATGTAAATTCGCTAAACAAGCGAATTTACATAAATCCGCATTGGCTCCATTCGGAGTTGGGAGAAATTCCTCCCGGTTTGAAAGAGTCCACTGACACACACACACATATTCTTTCTACATTTCTTGGAAGAGAACATATACTTCATATATCCTATCTGGCACAATTCTTTCTTGTTACTAAGTTGGTTGCAAAAATTTTAAGATGTAATAAAGGAAAGAGTTATTGCAAACTTGATCTATCTTAATTCCTCAGTTGTTATCATCTGGAACGGGTAAATTTGTACATGCTGCTGGTTTACACTGGCAGCAGTTCTCTGGGTTTTCAGGCAAGAAACTTTTCCTAGCCCTGTTTGGCAAAAGCAGAGATTGAACCTGGGGCCTTCTAAATGCAAACCAAGTGCTCTGCTACCTACTTTATTAATTACCGTACTGTATATCTTTCTCTGCATATTTAGGAGCCATAGCACATACTTTTACATATTCCAAAAGCTGAGTTTATTAAGCCCTGGTGGCGCAGTGGGTAAATGCCTGTACTGCAGCCACTTACTCAAAACCAGAAGGTGGCGAGTTCAAGACCAGCAAAGGGCTGAAGCTTGACTCAGGCTTGCATCCTTCCGAGGTCGCTAAAATGAGTACCCAGATTGTTGGGGGCAAATAGCTTACAATTGTAAATGAAGCTGTTTGTTTAACAAATTGTAAGCCGCTCTGATAGTCTCGGCTGAAGAGCGGGGTATAAATAAAACATTATTATTATTATTATTATTATTATTACATTTCTATCCTGCTTATTCTTCATTGGACTCCAAAGCTGTGCACACAAGTCTCCTTGTCACTCATTTATCCTCTCAACAACCCTGTGGGGTAAGCCGCACTGTTAGAGAGATCTAGTAGCACAAGAAATTACAAATCCCAGGATTCCACAGCATTAAGCCATGGCAGTTAAAGCGGTGTCAAATTGCCTGATTTCTTCAGTGTAGACACAGCCTAAGAGACACTGAATTATGCAAGATTAGCCAGAAGAGACATTCTGTAGTTCAGTAGAGACATTCAGCCTGGATCTCCCATGTCCCAATCCAAAACTCTAACCACAACATGACATTTTGAAACAAATTTTAGGGCATGAATAGTTTAGGGAGAAGTACATAACTCACTGTTAACCACAGCATGTGCTTTTGTCTGTCAACCACAAACAGCTAAAAATTAGGAGGCTTTGGGGCCGGGAACAACTTGCCTATAACTGTGAAGACAGGCTTTGGCTGCATCCACACTGGGGACATTACACAGTTTGGCACTGCTTTAACTGCCCTGGCTCAAGGCTATGGGATTCAGGAAGTTGGAGTATTTTGTGGGGTCCAGATCACATAACAAACACATATCTACATAAGGAATACAAAATTGTTGTTGTTTACAATATACATCTATTGATTTGATTGCTAACTGAGTTCCCTATAATAATGAATCTTTGGTCCAAAACAGACTGCAGAAATAATCCAGTTTGAGACTGCTTTAACTGCCCTGGCTCAGTGATAGGGAATCCTGGGAATTGTAGTTCATTGTGGCATCAGAGCGTGCTGGCAGAGTAGGCTAAATGTTTCACAAAACTACACTTCCCAGGATTCAGTTCCCAGAACAGTTAAAGCGGTCTCAAACTGGATTATTTCTGCAGTCTGTTTTGGACTTGACTTGCCTTCCTTCCATCTCAGTGTCATGTTACTTGTGAACTTTTACTTCTCCTTTGCATCTACCAGTTTTCTCTATTGTTGCCAGCATATTTCTCATTTGATGTTTCTTATGATTTTTATACCTGGCAACAGTTTTATTTAAAAAGTATCCACTTGGACAACATTTCACTGTATACTTAAACAGTATCTATTTTTCAAAAATACCTTATTTTTTCCAAAGGTAGAAGGCTTCCATAATTGGAGGCCCTAAAATTCAGTTCCAGTTTGAGTGTTGGGCTACAGCTCTAGAGACCAGGGTTCGATTCCCAGCTCGGCCATGAAACCCACTAGGATTATTACTATTATTATTATTTATATCCCGCCTCTCCCAAAATACAAAAAGCACACATATTTAAATTTTACATAGTCCCCTTATTCCCCTATGGAAAACTAAAAAACCCAATTATAAAATGCAGATTAAAATCAGATTTTGTACCCACCCCACCACCACCACTTTTGGAGATGTATCTGGTTCATCTATATTGTGGAATTAATGCTGTCTGGTGCCACTTCAAGTGCTGTAGCTCCATCCTATGCAACCCTGGGATCTGTAGTTTTACCAATTGGGGAAAGGAAGCTTGCCCCCGGAGGCTGACCAGAGGATGAGAATGACCACAAGGACCCCTTTCAAAGCCCTATGTTTTCCTGTCCCACCACCATGTGCCTGATGCATATACACTGTAGAAATAATGCAGTTGGGTGCCGTTTTAAATGCTGTATGCAGCTCCATCCTATGCAATCTTGGGATTTATAGTGCAACGAGGTCTTCAGCCTTCTCAGCCCAAGAGTGCTGGTGCCTCACCAAACTACAAATCTCAGGATTCTGTAAGGAAGGAGCCATGGCAGTTAAAGTGCTGTCAAGCTGAATGGTTTCTACAGTGCAGATGCTCCTGTGTGTCCCTTAAGCCGCGTTTAAACCGGGATGAAGTCGGATTTAACACTCCACGGGACCTCCTCCCCAGGCTTTGCAGACCAATGGAGGACAAGGCGGCATGAACTATGGAGAAAAATGGTAGGACTTGACTCACTTAACTCTAGTCACACTGCTGCAAAGATAAAGCCATGCTTCTGAATGTCAACCCAGGCTGCTTAGCCCTGCTCAAAATGGAGGCGATTTTGGAATTCCCTCCTGGAAAGGAGGATGAAATGGAGGACACGTCCTGGAAAAGGAGGACGCCTGATCACCCTGAGCTAAAAAAAAAAACTCTTGGATGTCAACCCAGACTGCTCAGTCCTGCTCAAAATGGAGGAGGTTTCCAAATTCCTCCTGGAGAGGAGGCTGGAATGGAGGACAGGTCCTGGAAAAAGGAGGACCTGGGGTTGACAAGGGCCCCGATCTCTCGCACCCAAGACTTCCAACAGCATCCCTAGCCCCCTCTGGTTCTCGTTTTGGAGGATGCTGGCATTTGGTGGTTGTCTGCCTTCAAATCCCTTCCGACCTGGGGCTAAGTGTGTTGAGAGGAGGCTTCTTGCCCTTGCCACCCTCTGAGGCTGAGAGAGTGTGACTCCCCCAAGGTCACCCAGGGGGAGGAATGGAACCCTGATCTTCCCCAGGGCCAAGTCATTATTACTATTATTATTATTATTATTATTCCCCCTTTGGCTCTTACTCACCCCATCCAAGGGCAAGAGGAGTTGGGCTTTGAGGCCATGGCTTGGCAAGAGGGATGGGAGTGCCACCCCTGCCTCCTTCTCCGCCTTGAGACCCGAGGCCTGCTGCTGCTGGGCCAGGATTTTCCCCATGGCTGCAGGGCTGCCCCAAAGGACCCAGGAGGAGAGCTGCTGCTGCTCCTTCTTTCCTCCTCTCTTGGCAACTGATGATGCCAGTCTCTGATTAGGTCCAGCCTCCCAGCGCTGATGCCTTCCTGCCTGCACTTCTTCTTCCTCCTCCTCCTCCTCCTATTCTTCCTCTTCCTTCCCCTCCTTCATCCTTCTGCTCCCTCTTCTGCTTTGCTGATGCTGGGGCAGCCTGACCCCACAGATCCCCCTTTCCCAGGGCCTGGCTGTCCTCCATTTCAAGCCTCTCTCCAAGAGGACAGACCCAAAAATCCTCTCCATTTTGGGCAGGACTAAAAAGTACTGTATATGCAATGACATTTCTAGGTGTTTTGAGCTCAGGGTGACTAGGCGTCCTCTTTTTCCAAGACCTATATCCATTTCAGCCTTCTCTCCAGGAGGAATTCCAAAATCTCCTCCATTTTGAGCAGGGCTAAGAAGCATGCACTAATATGATGGGTTTTTTTTTTTTTTAATAAGCTCAGGGTGACCAAGCCTGTCCTCCATTTCAAGCTTCTCTCCAGGAGGAATTCCAAAATCATGGATTGACATTTCTAGGTGTTTTAGCTCAAGGTGACTAGGTGTCCTCCTTTTCCAGGGCTTGTCCTCCATTCCAAGCTTCTCTCCAGGAGGAATTGCAAAATCTCCATTTTGAGCAGTGCTAAAAAGCATGCACTGACATTGATATGTCTTTTAAGCTCAGGATGACCAGGTGTCCTCCTTTTCCAGGACATGTCCATTTCAGCCTTGTCTCCAGGAGGAATCCCAAACTCTCCTCCATTTTCATCAGGACTAGGAAGCATGGATTTATATGATGATGATTTTTTTTTTAAGCTCAGGATGACCAAAGGTCCTCTTTTTCCAGGACATGCCCTGCATTTTTTTTTCTTCTATCCTGACAGAATTTTAGAATTTTCCAGCACTTGTCCTATATTTCAAGCTTCTCTCCAGGAGGAATTTCAAAATAGTCTCCCGGGATTCTGTAGGATAGAGCCTAGGCAGTTAGAGTGGTGTCAGACAGTATTATTTCTACTGTCTAGATGCACCATTAGATACGTAGTAGAAACTCGTGAATAACCCGCAAGTAACTTTCACACTATAGCAACTGCGCAAAAAAAAAAAAAAAAAAAAAAGTGAATTCATGAATGAAATGGAAATGGAATTTCCGATATTTTCCCCAAAAATGCTTATTTCCTGGTTCATGTCACTTTCTTGTTGGATTCTAAGTGATTTGTGTGCAACATCATGTGAAAACCATTTGTGCGATTGTGCCTAATACACTGGATAACTGCGGGTTCTGACCCTTTTCAACTTTTTCCCCTTGTGATAAACTCCTAAGAGAGTCTATTCATCTGTCATGTGGTCTTCCTCTCTTTCTACTGCCATCTACCATGCCTAGCATTCATCTCTTTTCCAATGAGTCATGACTTCTCATGGTGTGTCCAAAGTACGACAGCCTCAATTTAATCATCTTGGCTTCCATGGAGATTTCAGGCTTGAGCTGTCCAAGGACCTATTTGTTTGTCTTTTTAACTGTCCACAGTTCTCTTAACACTCTTTTCCAGCACCACATCTCAAATGGGGTTGAATTTCTTCCTATCCACTTCCGTTACTGCCCAGCCCTCACATCTGTACATGGCAATGGGAAATACAATGGATTGGACAATTCTAACTTTAGTGCTCAGTTGTATATCTTTGCTCTTTATCTATATATTTGTATATGTCTAGGGAGTTTATCATATGACAGAATTTGGGGGTATAATACAGTGGCAATCCAAATGCAATCATGGGGTTTCATATTATTGCGAATGAGTGTATCTCATGCAATTTCAGGCAATGGGAAGTCATTCCGAACGCAATCATGGGGTTTCACATAATTGCGTATTACAATATCTCACGCAATTTCGGGCAATGGGGGGGTCATTTTCGGGAACTGGGAAGTCATTCTGAATGCATTCCGAATACAATCAGATTTCACATAAATTCGCTAAATTAGCAAATTCACGTAATTGCAAATTGGCTCCATTCGCAATTGAGAGAAATTCCTCCCATGTGATAAACTCCTAGGTCTTTCATTTCTGCCCTTCCCATTCCTAGCCTTCTTATTTCCTAACTGCAGGCACCATTGTAGCTAAGAGCCTGGTTTGGGGAATTTTATTATTAGCTCAAGTTGCGAGATGGGTTGGCTACAATAACCTTACAAGATTGCCTCCCATTGTGTATACCAAGAAGACCAGAGGTTCAAGAAATTGAGCAGAGACAGGCTGTTCTAGTTAATATTCAGTTTATTAAGAGGAAAACATAGTCACACAATGCATTTACACACACACATACATAAAAGGCTCAGGAAAGTCAGTAGTTAGCATTGGAGACAGTTCAAGGTTTGACTAAGGTGATGCTTACCAAAGTGTAGATTGTCCTCTGGGAGCCGAATGAGTGAGAGTGGGTCTGGGACAAGTCCGCTCCGTAGTGTGGGTTTGAGCAGGGCTTGTCGGTGTCCAGGTTCAGAGATCTAAATGACAAGGAGTATGGAGACCTCTTCAACTGGCACACTGAGTGTCTAAAACTGGGAGTTTTTATAGGGGAAAAGCCCCTTCTGGCAAAGGTGCTTAATGGTGGACTAAATGTCTGGACAACAGGGTCTGATTGTCTTAGAGGGATTAGTCTATTGTGGAGGCATCCCGAGACGTGGGATCTAGGACCCTGAGGGGGAAAGTCAGAGGGTTAAGGAGAACAAACCTTACACCTCCTAATGGCTAGATGATAGCCTCACTTGCAACTTCCTAGACTATCTGGGCTCAATGTTTGCTAAGAGGGGAATTCCCCTTGAGGCAGTTGCACTAGAGGACCTAGATATTCCTAGAGAACATATTTATAAAATCCATGAATAATCAAATCTGCAAAAGTCAAAGCCACAGATGTGGAGAGATGAGTGTATATAGGGCAATTCCTCAGAAACTTTGATGAAGAACAGTATTCCAAGTTTCAGGTTTATATACTCTGTTTCCCTGAAAACAAGACATCCTCTGAAAATAAGACCTAGCAGAGGTTTTGCTGAATTGCTAAATAAAAGGCCTCTCCCAAAAGTAAGACCTAGCAACGTTTCTGTATATAAATATATATACAGTATATAATAAATGTTCTTTTTTTCGTTCAACAATAAATGTGAATACAAGGAAAAATAAGACTTCCCCTGAAAATAAGACCTAGTGCACCTTTGGGAGCAAAAATTAATATAAGACACTGTCTTATTTTCGGGGAAACACAGTTGACTCTTTCATACAAGGCTAAATTGGAAGTATAATTTAAGGTCAATTCGAATGCAATCATGGGTTTTACGTTATTGCGAATTAACTCTTCGCACACAAATTCAGGCAAGATGGAAGCCAATTCGAATGCAATCATGGGTTTTACGTTATTGCGAATTAAAGCTTCGCATGCAAATTCGGGCAGGAGGGGGTTATTTTCGGGTAATGGGAAGTAATTCCGAACGGAGCAGGGGTTCATGTAAATTCGCTAAACAAGCGAATTTACATGAATCCGCATTGGCTCCATTCGGAGTTGGGAGAAATTCCTCCCCGTTTGAAAGAGTCCAGTATCATATTGCTTGAACTTCAACAGCAGCACCATAAATGGTGTTCTATAGCCCTGAAACATTACTATTCTTGATGAAAAGGAGGTCTAAATACTGTAAGTACGTCTGTTTCTGCTTTTTTACTTCCACAAAGAGGTAACAAACACATTTCCCCAGAAGGGAGAGTTTCCTTACCAGAGAGTTTCCCCATCAGAGAGATTATATAATAGTGGTCAACAACAACAACAACAATAACAATGGTTAATGATAAATTAATAAAGTAGAAATATTTTTAAAAAACATTATTTTCCATTAGTGTAGGTTTTGGTTCATTTGGCTTTGATTCGCAGCTCTGCCATGAAACTCACTGGGTGACCTTGGGAAAGTCACAAGCTCTCAGCCTCAAGGGAAGGCAATGGCAAACTTCCTCTGAATAAATCTTGCCAAGAAAGCCCCAAGATAGGTTCACCTTAGGGTTGACATAAGTCAGAAATGACTTGAAGGCACACAGCAGCAGCAGCAGCAACAACAACAACAACAACAAATATATACAGTCAGCCTTTTGTATCTGCAGGGGTTCCATTCTGCCAAAAATCACAATACCTCAATGCCAGTTGGTTTTAATGATGGCACGCCAAACATGCAACCGCATTAGTATGGCTGCGTACATGCACCACTAGTTGAGAGAATGAGGTGGGGCCATCCACAGATACACCACTCTGTACTTGGCAGATACAAAGAGCCAACTATATGTATGCAATTTTTTTCATTTATTGTGGGAGCCTTTTTTGTGGAACCTGGTTCAGCTGCACCATCTGCAGTTTTGTACCATATGGTCCATGATGTCCCCTCTCCCCTTGATGCCCTAATCATTTTGCTTAATGCTTAGTCCAGCCCTGAGACAGTAATACTTCTGGATATGGATACAGTGGGTCTTAACTTCTGATTAAAAATGCATAGGATCACATGGGGACAGTGTTACCTATCCTGAAACCGCAGGAAAGGGTGGGACACAACACAGAATAAGTTAACCTAAAAGATGGGCAAGGTGGTCTTATGAAGAATAGCATCTGTAATTGCAAGCATCTGCTTGCTATGAAATCCAGATGATGAGTAATTCTGCCTGCATGTTACTATGGCAGCAAGTTTCATTGCCTAGGTAATGGAGTGTGTGTGTGTGTTGAGTGAACTGAACTGCTGGACTATGAATGCAGGATTAGCCTACAGACATTTCTGAGAAAAAGAACAGGTTTTGTTTGAAAACTCTAAACATATAATCTTTTTTTTTTTCGGAACCAGGATACTTCATATTAATGCTCTTCTTTAAACATCCTCAGTGTGTGCTAGCTGGCTGGTTCTTATAACTTGGAATTGTAGACCAAAAGAGTAAAGTTTCTCACTTCTTGCCCAAGCACAATTGTTGCTGGATGACTCGCTGTCAGGCTGCCTGACCGCTAAGCAGAGCAAGGCCGATGATTTAGAGCACCATGAGAGGGCAGCAAATTGTTAGCTATGAAATTTAAATTGAATTATTTTAACTCGCAGGGGGAAAGTGCTTCTTGAGTTTTATGCCTTGGTGATCAGATCAGATCAGAACAGATCAAATCAACATATTGAATTTGTCTACTGACCATTTCAAACAATTACAAATGTTTGTGTTGTTGTTAACTGCCTTAGAGTCAGATTTGGCTCCAAGATGCCCTGTCTTCAACTGCTCAGCTCAGGTCTTGCAGCCATGACCTCCTTGATTGAGTCTCTCCATCTGACATGTGGTCTTCCTCTCTTTCTACTGCCCTCCACCTTTTCTAGCACTATTATCTTTTCTTTTCATTTCTTTCATGGCCAACGTATGACAGCCTCAATTTAGTCATGATTTCATTGTTATTGCCTTTGAATTGACCCCAACTCATGATGACTCTGTCTATGAGGTATCTCCAAGACCCACTATCTTCCACTGCTCTGCTTAGTCCAATAAAATTATAATTACTATAATACAGTTACAATAAAATGGTTAGAAGCACTCAAGAAGAACACAAGTTTGCTTGTTGAACTCAGACTCAAGTCTTGTCAAAATGCTTGTCAGAGATCAGTTTTTCATGCAAGTCAGAAAGGGTCCAGAGGTTGATTATAAATGGCACTTGAGTAGATAATGTTCCAGGCCCACTATTACTTAGGCACCATATAAGCACAGCCAACCTGGGAGTGGAAAAATTATTTTGAATTGGCTATCAGAATAACCAATTATGAAAAAATAATTTTAACTTGTATAGGTACTTAAATACTGTGATTTGCCAGGGGTGGGAATGAGGTTCAGGCAGTTAAACATCTAGGGCAGTCCTGTTCAGGTTTCCAATAATAAGCCCAACCAGCACCACTACAGTGTGTGTGTGTTGGGGGGGGGGTGCGGGGGATTGGTTCCATTGCTCCCAAAAACTAGCCCAAAAGTCTTGACTTTCAAAACTTCCTGTGCTCTTGAAGAATTCTAAAATCATGCCTATAGGGATTTCTACACATCGAGGAAGAGGACTAGCACTATCTAGTGGCAGTGAGAAGAGGGAGGCTTACTGAAAGTTATTTGTTTATTTAATATTTAATTTCTCATCTTTCTCCTGGGGTGGGACAATTGTATTACTATGATTCCACATTATGCTCCATAGTTGAATCCTAAGACTTAGCCGTGTTAGTCTGGAAAATCAGTGTGCAAAGGTATCTTGTAGCATCTTCGAGACTAACTATAAAAAATAAGCTGGTAGCATTAACTTTCCTAGATTTAAGCCTACTGAATCAGATGGATGTGGTCCTCAGATGCATCTGAGGAAATAGGCTCAAGTCTACTAATGTTCATGCTACCAACTTCTTTCTTTCAGTTACCGGTACTTTCAAAGGACCTACAAGATCCTTCTGCAGGGCTGAATCCTGTGGAATACTAAGATTTGCACTTTGATAAGGTGCTCTCAGGCAAAGATTTCTAAATTTGTCTTTTCAAGACAAGAGAATGGACTTACATTGTAGGCCTTGTACAAATTGGGAGTTCTTGGCTGTATTATTAGATATACAATCAACTCTTTTGATGTGATTGACTGTGGTAGCATACATTCATGGGAAGGGTTACCAGGTTAGTGCCATCCCAGGCCCTGAGGATGCAAAAACAAGCCCTGAGACCAGGGGCAATCCCTGGTGATGACATGATGGCCTTGGTGAACTTCTGATTATAGGTTTAAGTGTGGACCCTGATGTCATTAAGTGTGATACACTGAGCATCAGCCACAATTGTTCAGAGCATGGCATTTTTTTAAAAAAAATCTAACAAAGGAGAATATATATCTGGATTATACACTCATTATACATTTCATAGATTAAAATCAAGATATGTGGCCAAGCAACATCAAAGTATGGTCAACTTATTAATGGGGAAGAATATGCAAGTGAGAAGAGGCTGCAGCAGCTTGCTTTTGCTTGAGCCTTCTGCGAAAGGCAACATTTTGCCCTGCACTCCTTCTTTTCCTGCTGAGTTGAGTCCAAACTCCTTTTGCACGTTCGGTGATTAAGGCTCAGTACAGACTGGCACTTTACACTGGCCTGGGGCCGATTTTAGGGTTTTGTAGGACTGGGTGTCTGCACTCACCCAGCCCTACAATCGCTGTGCGGGTGCCATGGTTGCACATGCCTGTCCATACAGGGCACACGATGATGTCCGTGTGGCGCAGCACCCAAAGCCACACCACGTGGGATCATAATTGTGCACGAGGGTGCTTATGGTGCCACACGCATGGCAGAAAAAGAACCTGCCTGGAGCTGCAGCATTTGTCTGCTGTGGCCTCCATCTGGGGGAAGAAAAGGGCAGCAATCTGAACAGCCCCTAATTGTCAATGTAGAAAGGTCTTTAATAGGATGTGCACACCATACGCTATATTTTAATTATTTTTACCATGTTTTTAAATGCTTTTTAATATTGTTTTAAAGTATTGGTGTTTTAATATGGTAGTCTATTTTTTAAAAACTAGATTTTAATTCAGGGACCTTATTTTATGTTGTAAACTGCCTTGGGCTTTGTTGGGGGAGGGGGGAGCAGGACATACATTAAATAATTAAAAATGCATTTTTCCTATTGATTACAATAGGAGAGAATTAAGTATGCAAGGTCCAGGCCTGGGATGTATTTTCAACCCTACTGATTTGAGGGAACAGGAGAGAGGCTATGGTTCCAGGGCACAGTCTCTTTTCTCTATTGCCATTGAAGAACTGATGCTGAAGGAGGGATGGCTGTGGAAATTTGTGTCACTATAATGAATAGGCTCCTCTCTATCCCCACTTTGAGGGATATGTGGAGAATCCAATTGTCTTTTTGTCACCATTCTCAGGAATTTTAATTTGCCCCATTAAAGTTTTGTTCAATACAGATTGAGTTTTGGGTTTGTTTGGTTTTTTTTTTTTTTTTTGGTAACATATAGATCTTTCTTTTGACATGCCAAAATAGTTTTTTAAAAAAATAGGCATGTGATCAAATAATTTTTATCAAATGACCTGCATCAAAAAGAGCAAGAGACATCTGACTCCGTTATTAGCAACCCAAATGCTCTCTGCAATTTAGATGTGTTGGTGTCATTCTAAATCATAAGCTCGACCAGACTCTTTAAGCCCCAGGATTTTAAATAGCCAAGGTCAGTGTGTTCTCTTCCACTTCAGAATGCCTTTAATGAATATAACTGAATTTTAAATAGCAAGTGCAATTAAAATCTGTCACTTTGTTAGATGAAACATTCAATAAAGGAGGCATCGGGCAAGGTGGACTGTCTTCGATGCAAGGACACATGAAAATGTTCAGCTACTTCCTGGAACATATGGTGACTTCAAATTGTTTTAGCTTCCTGCTCAATGTCTCAAGTATTTGAAGTCAAGCCGTGGACTCACTAGAGCTAAATATTTTCACTGCCATTGTTTTGTACATCCCTTGCCTCACATGGGGATCCATTCCCCGTGTATGCTTGAGCCCCATTCAATAAAGTGCGTGCACTGCAGGCACACGCACCATTCTCCCATCACGCTGCTTCAGCGTAAGCTGAAAGCCACATATGGTGCGCCCACATATGGCTTGGGCACACTGTATATCTATTTAATGTTTTATGATGTTTTATAAGAAAGCCTCAGCCCTGAGTTTGCAAGACTGGAGCAGGGCTGTGATGACAGGGTGCCTTGGAGGTTTCTCATTCATAGGGTTACGATAATTCAAAGCCAACTTGATGGTAATTAACAAGAACAAAAGAGTGTGTTCTTAAAAATTTGCCATGCTCTATGGCAACTGTCCTCAAATAATTTGAACTGGAGATAATTTATCCACATAGAGTTGCTTTCTTTGAAGAAAAGAGAAAATTCATTGTCTACCTGGATATAATTTGCACCAATTGAGTTTTTTCTTTCAAACCTTTTCTTGTGAGCACTCTCCTAATCCCTCCCCCATGAATGTTAGTATTGATGTCAAAATAATGCTAGATAGATCATGATTGGGGAACATGTGGCCTTCAGATAGTTGTTTAACTACTACCCTCATCATGCCACACCCAAGCCATCACACTGTTACACAGTGTGTTGTACGTTGCTTCTGTCCCAAGGAACTCCAGGATTAGAGCACTCCCTCTTTCCAAGCTTTCTGGGTTTTGGACTTGAGTGAAGGCTAGTAAACACACATGCCATCTTCAGGAAGATAGAAGTGTGAACTATAATCTGCATACTGCGGTGCCTGGTGACTTCCATATCAGCAGGGAGATAAATCTACTCCAGGTTTTAGTCAGAATTTTAAATATTCAAAGCTTTATCCCTAAAATATAGATGGAGCACCTTGTATAGTAAGCTTTAGACTATGGAGCAGTTTCACCACCCACCATGACTAGTTCTCCTTTTAAGAGCCCCACTGAAATAAATATACAATATGCAGAGGTTTTTTTAAAAAAAATTCCATTCACTTCAATAGGTCTTGTGTATTGTACTTCAGATCATTTCTGCTCTTCACAAAAGTTAAACATCCTAAATTTTATTTGATGGCCACTAGCCTAGATGATGATGATAAAAGCAGGTTAATGCTTTTCAGCCAAAAGGTGACTTTAAAAGGGTATAATACAGGCTTATTGTGGATAGTGCTATTGATGGCTAAGTCATGATGGCCATATATTACAAGATCGGCATGCTTTTTTGTAACAAATGAGCGCAGAATATCTGTAGGATAGTGGCATTTTGTTTTTATACTTTCTATAAGCATCATGTAAGGAAACAGAATGCTGAACCAGAAAAACTTTGTGTTTGATCCAGAAATGCTTTTATATTCTTAGAGCAGCCTCTGAAATCTCTTCTCACAGTTGTACATCAGATGAATCTAGTCTTCGCCACTTCACATCACATTCAAGCTTCCTTGGCTAGAAAAATGAAATAATTGCAAAAATGTATGAACACTGAAGACATTCAGTTTCTCAGTGAATTTATGTTATCACAGAGCTTGGAAAGTTCACTTTTTACTCTATTGCTGGCTAAATGGATTCTGTACTCCAAAAAGCAATTTTCTCAGACTCTGTGTTACTGAATCTGATGCAAATGCATGTCCAGAAAAGGGGCAAATAAACAAACTTGACATAAACTTAAGCACTGCAGCCCAGCTTGCCAAACTGATTACTGGCCTTGGGAAACTTTTGAGTGGAAATGTGGATTCTTTGGTTAGGAACTATACTGTGAAGAGAATGTATTTTCATTGCAGTTGGTAGATTGGCAAACGTATAGCATAGCAGCTAGGCCTAGGATGCCATGCAATGGAGTACATGTCTGTTCAACCTTATTGAACTCTACAGTCACAGTTCACAAGGTTCTGAATTGTGATGGTCAAAATTCACAAGGTTCTGAGGGAGGACAACCATCCTTGAGTACCAAGCTAGAAAAACAGTGATGAAAAAGCTGAAGATCTCAACAACTCCTTTCAATTGTAAGCAACCAGCAAACATACAGAGAGATGTAATGATAAACTTAGATAGCGAAGAAGGAATGAAAGGGAGACAATTTAGGCATTGCTCAAACATTTGTCATCTAGGATTATTGTTATGATCTTCTTCATTTATTTATATAGTGCCATCAGTGTAGCACTTTACTTAAGCAGTTTACAATTTTGATAGTTCCCTGCCCACAGGCTTACAATATAAAAAGTCATGACACAAAATGAAAAGGGGATAGCAGTAAAGGAAGGGATTAAGTCCAGCAAATGTGGGCTGTTGTTCTTTACCTCCAAGGCCACAGTAGTGGCAGCTGGGATGGAGGGAGAGCCTTCATCAGGTGTTGGGTAACTGATTCACCCAGATTTTTTTCTTAGTATAGGTAGAATAACTTGGTGTGATCTTGGCTATAAGGAACCATTCTTGTGAACACAGGAACAATAGATCAAGATATCTACTCCCAAACTGTTATCGATGATTACCCAATTCATTTGCCACCTATCATGTGTTCTGCAAAGCCAGTATAGTGCAGTGACTTGGTCTAGGACACTGGAGACCATGGTTCAAATCTCTGCTCGGCCATGGAAACCTACTGGGTGAATTGGGAGAATTCACAGTCTTTAAACCTCAGAAGGGAAAGGCAACCCATCTGTGAACAAATCTTGCCAAGAAAGTTCATTGATAGACTCTCCTTAGGCTGGCCCAAACTGGGAACGACTGGGTGGCAAACAACATGTTCTGCAGTAGGGAAAGTTGGGGTGTGTACATGAAAATGTCAGGAATGAAAGAGGACCAAACAACTATACCAAGCTTTGGACCTAGGTTTTTTCTTAACCTGTCAGAAGCATCAAACATTTTCTAGTGTGAAGACATTTTGCAAGCTTGTGTCCGATGACTCAATCATGTTCCCAATGGTCTAGCATAGGGTGAGAAAAGCCAGCCCCTTTAGGCCATCACTACATTTCCCAAAGCATCCATGTGCCCAACCCTACATTTGTTTTGGTTTTTGGAATATTAAAGATTTCAGAATTCTGGAGAAGGAAGACTCAACCTGTATTAAGTGTTTGTGTGTGTGTGTGTATAGAATCCATGAAACTTGTTATAAAATTTCTACCTCTAAACTGTGTGTGTATGTGATTCTATTGTCAATAAGGGTAATGATCTAACAGCATTTTATTGGCAATCCTCTATAGCATCTCTACAATATCTATTTAATGTATGTTAATAGTCATTTCCTCTTTCTGAAGTGTTCTAATTGCATGATAGGGGACTTAGATCTCTTTCCGTGTTCGGTATCCACCCCCCCCCCCCATATAATTCCCAGGTTAATTTGGAAAATCATGGCAGTAAAATGTGTAAATTTTCAAGATATGATTTTAAGGCAGTGTTAGCCATCCTCATTTCCAAGAATACCTGACAGTGCCCATTAGCTGAATCAATTCAGTAACAAAGATAACATGCAAAAGTGAGAAGTCTACCTCACAGGAGTTAAATGTGGCTGTTTAGTTTTTTGGCACTGAGCTTTTAAATGCAATGGCAGTTTCATGGTTCACAAGATGTGCAGAAGTGCAAAATACCTCTTAACAGAAATACGCAGTGAACCTTTTTCCCCTACATAATTATTATAGAACACACAACTGTGTTTCTTCAAAATTTTATTTCAATTTAAATTATGGGGCCAGCCAGATCTTCTAATAAGAAATGCATTCATCTAGAGGAATGAAATGCTTTTGTGGAAGGAGAATTACAATTGTACACATCTCTTTTAAAAAAAACCTCACATTAAATAACTTTTAGTAATATTCTTAAGCCTTCACGCAGATAAGAAACCACTTCCAGTACAATAGTTTTTAATATGAATAGCACATCAAATGGTCTTAAATACAACTTTTTTTAATGTCAACAATCCAAGGATTAATGTTTTTTTTTTAAAAGTTTGAGCCACTGTCCCCATGCCGAATAGCAGAGAAGCAAAACCAATATCCAACCCCATCTTTTAACTTCTTTATATACACACATACATAACGTTTAGCATTTCTACTTCCCCCCCTAAAGTGGAAGCCTTACACATAATGGAGAATAGCTTGCCAGTAATATTTTCCTCCTCTTAACTACAATAAACCAAAATATAAAAAAGGACAGAGTACTGAACTACAATATCTCATGGCCAGTTTTACTGTCTATATGTATGATTTAAGAGGCTTGTGATTTTTTTTTTTTACTTTTTTCAATAGACATTATGAATCACTTTGCAAAGGACAGGTTATGTATGACTTATAAGGAAGCATGACAATGCTGAGATAGCAAGTATTATCAGAATCCTATTTGCTGAAGATTTTTTCTTACTTCCTTCATGAAGGCTTTAAAAATTAGCTAAAATGTCAATCAGGAGATTAGTTTAATTATTTGTGAAATAATTTAATGATAAAGAAGCTAGAAAGCAATAAATAATTTTATAGCATTCTCAGTCAGGTTCAGTCATGCAGAATCTGAAGTTTCATACTTCTAATCTGTAAGGTTGGTTGGTTGTGATCTTAGAACTACTGTTTAGATGAATAGATACAATTTTGATAACATAGTTTAGATATATTTAGCAAAATTTTGTTATGATCACAGTAACAAAAAAGTGGTGCAAAATCAGTCTTTTAAAAAATAAATACTGATAGTTTGCAGCATTAAGGAACAGGATATTGACATGAGGATAGTTATGAAATAATGGATTCCGATGGAAAGGGGAATTATAAGTTATTTACTGTCACAACTATCTTACTGAATATTAACTATATGAACAGAAGAGAGATTCTCTATATACCCACAAGAAAAACAAACTGATATTAATTTAGTATCATCTTCATAATTTGTAATTGGCTGAACACAGCACTAATATAAACGGATAAGGCCAACACTGAAGAATACAGGTTAGTGGGTCCCAGCGCTACATATTAGTCTACCCTAACTGGTGGCACCCCATTAGACCAGTAAATACAGAAAAAAAATGGGTTCGCTTCCTTTTGATGCTGCAGTATTTAAGAAATGTGAAATCAGCATTTTCATGTGATCCAAAGTATTAATTACACATGAGCTTTCATTTTGCGAAACTCAGTATTAGGTAAAAGTTACAGACTAATACATTAACATTCCTCTGCTGTACAAATTAAATCATTTTTTTAAAGAAATGAGCAGCCTAGGAGTTATGTACAAAAGAAACCAATAAGCATTGTTGAAATGAAATGCAAAGTGTCACTGCTAAGCTCTACTGTCTGAAACACCTCTGAAGTAAAATTAACAAAACCCCTTATACCGTATGTCCAAGTCTACAACTCACTTCTCAGAAAATCACTCTTTCCAAAAAAAAAAAAAAAAAAAAAAAAAACCAAACAAACTATAAAGCAGTAAAAGGCATATATACATTTTCCTTATGAACTCTGAGATTTCACTCTTCAAGAAGTTGCTATGTTTCTGTATCAGTTTTATTTGCAAGACAACTGTTCATCCCAGTAAGCTCACATCTTAGATACATATCCCCTTTGATTACAAATAAAGCACTGCACATTTTTTTAAAAAAATCAAGGCATACAATCTTATACTATGGTGCCAAGTATGCACAGATCACATTGTGCTCGCATCTCATACAAGGTTAAGTGCAAACATACGGATTGAATCAGATTTGCAAGCATGCACCCAGTCACTTAAACTACTCTAATACCTTCTCTCCTATCCCAAACTATCATTTATATGTTTGCTTTCATGAACCAAATATCTCCCCCTCCCCCTGGACTTCTAAAGACAAGCACTGTGCTTGAATTCAGACACAAATACCAAGAAAGTCCACATTGTGCAAGAAAGCAGCAGCTAGGTTTGTCAACTTGGACTAAAAAATAAAGAGAGAAAAACAAACACTGTTCACTGAACAGCAGATTAGCAGTAATGTTCCTCATGAATTGATAAGAGTGCCTGATGCTGAATATCTAACAGCAAATGCTGAATTTGGATTTAATATTTTAGGGGTTTATAGAAGATTAAGCTTCTTGCTGTGCTGGTCTTTTCAAATCCCTGATCTGTTTAACTAAATAGGTCTTCTCATCATTAAATTGTTCATCCTCGGTCCTGTCATTCTGAAACTTGCTGAGGAACTCAATAAGTTTGGTCTGGTTCTTTAGTAGAATATCTAATATGGGCTGTGTCTTGTTGGGATTGGCTACAAACACCTGCAAAAAACAAGAAAATAAATACAAGAAATGAAATGCTTAGTTAAAGTATCAGACATTATTAACAGTGGAATCCAGATTTGTATTTAACATCAACTTAGAAGAAGGCAAGCCTATAATGTACTAAAAAGCACAAGCAATATATGTATGATTATTAGCATATTATTTCATAGTGCATGGGCTCAAACCCATTTAAATTACATAATGGATTATTATTTCCAGCAATTTAAAATATTAATAAGATAAATGTCTGCTAAAGGACATTTACAAAATAATTTAGTTTTGAAAACATGTATTTACATTCAGTAAATAGATTTGCCTACAATCTGCTTACAACTCTTAGAGATTATATTTTACTTAGTAACTAGTATCAGGTGTTCAAGCTGCCATTATTACAATCAAAGAACTAATGCATGCAGAAATTTTGATGTTATATGACATTGAAAAGCAGCCTGGAGCTATTAAGTAGTCTAGATTACTCTGTGAGTGTCTTGGGGACATTAAATCATCATCCTCAAAACAAGAGTAACAAATTTAAAAGAGACACTACTTTGTACTACAAAACTGCCTCCACATCACTTTCCAATTAGCAAAACTTCTAAAATTTAAGCCGGCATTATAACAGAGACACAGAGAGAGGTGTCCACTGACTCTGTAGACTTTATTAGACTGGATCAATTTGATACTGCAAGTACCAATGAAGTGGACAAGCTCCTTGGATGTGTAAGGAGAATGGCTTGCCCTCTTGATCCCTGCCCATCCTGGCTGACCGCCCAGGGAGGAGACATAGTAACAACTCTGCTACACACCATAATCAACACGTCCCTCAGAGAGGGGAAATTTCCATCTACCTTCAAACAAGCAGTGGTTAAGCCACGCTAAAGAAACTCTCCCTGGATCCCCTATTAAGAAACAATTACAGGCCAGTCTCTTTACTCCCTTTTCTGGGCATGGTGATTGAGAGGGCAGTTGCCTTCCAACTCCAGGTTGTCTTGGATGAAGCCGATTATCTAGACCCATTTCAAACCAGCTTCAGGGCTGGATACTGAGTGGAAACAGCCATGGTCGCCTTGGTTGATGATCTCCATCTGGGCATTGATAGAGTAAGTGTGACCCTGCTGGTGCTCTTGGATATCTCGGCGGCATTCGATACCATTGACAATGGTAGCCTTTTGGAACGCCTGAGGGAGTTGAATTCGGAGGCACTGTACCCCAGTGGTTCCATTCTTACCTTTGGGGCAGATTCCAGATGGTGATGCTGGGGTACAGTTGCTCTCGTAAAAGAGACCTGACATCTGGCATTCCTCAGGGTGCCATTCTGTCTCCCATGCTGTTCAACATTTACACTAAGCTGCTGGGAGAGGTCATCCGAAGGCATGGGTTGCGGGGTTATCAGTATGTTTGATGACACCCAAATTTATTTCTCCATGCCTCCAACTGAAATAGTGACCAAGGATGGCATCTCTCCCCTGAATGCCTGTCTTGAGTCGGTAATGGGCTGGATGAGGGAAAACAAGCTCAAGCTGAATCCAGAGAAAACGGAGGTACTAGTGATAGGTACTCCTGGTCCAGACAAGGAGATTTGTCAACCAGGCCTGGATGGAGTCACACTTCCCCTAAAAGATGAAGTTCACAGTTTAGGAGTTCTCCTGGACTTGTCTCTACAGTTGACATTTCAGGTGGAGGTGATGGCCAGGAGTGCTTGGTATCAATTTTAGTTGATACGCCAACTTTGTCCCTACCTGGCCTGAAGGATCTTGAAACAGTGGTACACGCACTGGTAAACACACGATTAGATTTCTGTAATGTGCTTTACATGGGGCTACCTTTGTACCTAGTCCAGAAGTTTCAATTGATCCAAAATGCTGCAACCAGACTGGTCATAAAATACCGAGATCAGAGCATATTACACCTGTATTAAGATCGCTCCACTGACTGCTGATCAGCTTCCGGGCACAATACAAAGTGTTGGTCATTACTTTTAAAGCCCTAAATGGCTTAGGCCCGAGTTACCTGAGGGAAGGCCTCTCCCTACACAATCCGCCCCGTACTCTCAGAACATCTGAAAAGAAACTATTAGACTACCCGAAAGTCTGGTTAAGATCGCCTTGCGATAGATCATTCTCCACCACTGTCCCCAGGCTTTGGAATAGCCTGCCGGAAGAGATCCGTCTTATTAATGCTCTGGATGCCTTCAAGAAGGCATTTAAGACAGACCTCTTCTGGCGGGCTTATCCATCTGACCCTCCTTAACTGAGCTTGGGAATATCCCACCTCTCCTGGGTATTTCAAACATAGGATGTAAATGATATTGTTGGATGTTTTAAATGATTGATGTTTTAAGATGTTTATGTATATATTGTTATATTGATTTTAATTGTTGTACCCCCGCCTTGAAGCCAGCATTATAACAGAGACAGAGAGGTGTCCAGTGACTCCGTGAATTTTAGAGGCGGGAAATATAAGTAAAGAATTTATTTATTATTATTATTATAAGAAGGGCTGAATAAAACTAAGTATAATGATCAATACTGTTTAAAAGATGTTTACCTTAAAGACATGAAAGGCCTCAAACTGAATGTTGCGACTCTTGTCTCGTAAAAGGTTCATCATGAGTTTGAGATTTTCAGGTTTACTGATGTATTTTGTCATAATTGTAAAGTTGTGCCTATCCAACAGCAGTTCACCAAGCAGCTATCAAAATAAAAAGGAGAAGATTTGTTCATAAGGATCTGTACAACCCAACACAACACCAAGTGACCATTAACAAAAGCAAGGGGAGCATTCAGAAATTTGTTATTAGTCTAAGGGGCTTTCTAGATTGGCAGGAAAGTGTGACATGAAGTTGCCTTTTCCTTAATGCTTAGCAGCTGCACCGCAGCCTTTAGATGGAGCTGCACTGTTCCACAGTTTTAAAAAAGAAGCTGGGAAAACCAGCATCTTTTTAAAGGCGCTTCTTCTCCCCTAAAACGCAAAAAAAAGTGTTTTCATGGCACACTTTCCCTTTTTCTCATCTAAAGGCTAGAGTTTCATGCAGCCATGAACACACTTCTTTTTGCCAATCTAGAAAGCCCCTAAGTTATTTTTGTTTTGCAAGATCGAGACACTGTGCCAATATCCTCTCTCACTATTATAACATTTCTTCTCTGTGCTATCCAAATGAGCACTGCAGTGACAGTTTGGTTCATTCTGATAATTTTCTGGAATAAGCTGGTGTAGGTGTGCAAGCAAGTTCCTTTCAAGATTAGATAAAAAGGGTACAGTTGGCACAAGGGGGAAGGTGTTATACAAAGACTATTTGAAATCTCTTGCACTTTCACCATTATGAGGAATATGCCATGGTCATCTACAGAATTTGGGGAGCTGTAGGATGCTACATCAATCTGTCATAGACTGGGTTGGTGCAGCATGAATAGCAGGTGACGAAATGATCGCATATGTGGTGCCTGGAATTGTCTCCTATGCATAGAAGTTTCCACATCTTGAATTTAGAATATACAGATCACTAGGTCACAGTGTTTGCTTTTACAGATTAACCAGCATGATAAATTGGGTGTATGGTTTAAAAAATTTCATATGTGTGTATTATTATAAAAAGATGATTTTAAAACAAACACTTCTGACAATGCAGTTAATCACTAAATGAATTTATATTAGAGTGATTAACAAAAAGAACATGGTAATTTTAAAGGATCTGTATACTGAAATTCTCAGTAGAAAGGAACTGGAAAGTTGAATATTGCAGGATTGTGGACTAGGCTCTGGAACTTGTGGTCAATGGAGAAAATTGCAGATAATAACAAAAGAGCGAGAGGTTTACACTCTGGACTGACTTTTCATAAGATTTGGCATCCTCTTATTGAATATATCCAATAGGATTTACTCTCTAGACATCCCCTAATTTTAGCTAAATTTTTATGGAAAGATGTCTTTCAAGATCCCTGAACTTCTTGTTTATAATTTTCAGGACATTATCTGGGTTAATGTCTTTTATCTATTGTTGTTTTGGTGTACCGTTTGTTGTCTGTTGTTCTGTTTTAGAATGTATTAAAATTATTTTTTAAAAAAGAAAGGAACTTTTCATGGTAGAAATTCGTGATATTCTTGTTATAAAAATTGTACTAAAAGTTGAATAGGGTTAAACTAGTTTCCTAAAGTTTCCTAAAGTAAAAAGTCCAGTTTGACATTATTCAGATCCTTGTTAGCAGTGACAACCAAATGGCTAGCACAGCCTGCTACCATCCAATTAAAACAATCATTTCAAGAACAATGGGATAATATGAGCATGTAGTGTCATTTTACCTTAAGGGACTGTCGCTTTGTCACATAGTTTTCTGAGTGAAGCAACTTCTCATATTCACTGAAGAACTGAACAGAGAAAGGAAAGAAAAATCAGGAATTTTTCAGCTATCACAAATACTTTGATCCAAATTATTTCACTGAACTGGAAACATATATATGAAATGCAGAAGCAGAGGGAGCCAACATTGTCAGACAGATCTGTGGTCATGTGGCCAGCATGACTGCACATAACGTTGTTACCTTCCCACTGAAGTGGTACCTATTTATCTACTTGCAATTCTACATGCTTTCGAACTGCTGTGTTGGCAGAAGCTGGGAATGGTGATGGGAATCCACTCTGTCACATGGCACTTGAGCCTTGAACAGCTGATCTGCCAACCTTGCAATCGTCATATTCAGCATCTTAACCACTAAGCCACTGTGTATAACATTGTATGGACTCCTAAATATATTTAGGCAGGAAACAAAATCCTTCAGCCCACTAAGGAAAAATATCCTATAGTGGTTTGGAAGGAATTTTCCTGGCAACATTTTAAGCAATCAGAGGTGAGAAAAACCAATGATATTCCATTATTATTATTAAACCTTAAAAATACAAAGCTTAAAAAACAATTAAAATATCAAATCATCATCATCATCATCATCATCATCATCATCAGAAATGGCCAGTAGATGGAGCACAGTTGTTACATAGGCCCTTGTGATCAAACAGGAGAATGAAAGAACCAATACTGAGAAGGTGACTTTGACTTCAAATTTATTCTCAGTATTTAAAGGACTATACAACTGAAACAATTTGCTGCCAAACATTCAAAAATGTTCTTGATCAAACATTATATGCCTTCCTCCTCCTCCTCCTTGTAATTATTTATATTCCTCTCTCCTGATATAGAGGCTCAAGGCGGATGACAAAACTTAAAACAGTCTGGGTTAAAACAGTATGAAACATTAAAAATACAAAGCTTAAAAACAATTAAAATATCAAAATATTAAAAACATTAATTGTTGAAAGTATTAAATGAACAGGAAGATGGATGAGGAAATAAGAGTGTGCTCTGACATAAGACTCGGTTCACAGACCAATTTTGAAAACAGCTCATCTGCTTGGGCCAATCTGGAGGCTACCTAATTCAACTTGGGTCCAAATCTGAATCCTGACTTCGAAATCTAAATCTTCATGCTTCCCAGTGTCTTTCACTGGGGGAAAAATATAGCTAACCTTTCCCCTGTCTGCCACAGTGTGATTAACTCTGCATGCAACCTTACCCTTAGAGCATTATACTTGCCAGGCAAATAGGGTCAAGAAGTTTTGTGCTACATACTTTTAAATTTTGATTTTTTTTTTCCAAAAACAGAAATTTCAAATATACATAAACACACACACACACACACACACACAAACATTCTTGGTTGACTAGGCAACACTTCCAGAAGCAGTAGCCACTTCTGAGGGAGCCACAAAGTGTCAAAAGAGGTTTGGGGAGCTTTGCATAAGAGTAGGCTTTATGTTTCAGGAATTTCCAAAAAAACAAGGGATATCGTCTTAGATCTTAGGGCATAGGGTAATTGTTATAAAAATGTTGTGTGGAATAGTTTTAATTTTAAATAGTGTAAAATTAAAGGAGGGCAGATAAAAAGCTTAAGAGAGATGAACAGTGTTCAGAAATAATATGGAAAATGACTTCACCATACACCCTGTGTCTTTTGTTGTAGCTCCCCTGAATCTTTTCAAAAATTATTTTTTAAAGAAGCTGACACGACTATCCAGATTCAGTGGCAATTAAATGCACTATAGTAAATGGGAAATTATATTGACTATCTATAGTCAGTGGGTTTGTTTAGCTCTGTTTTAGTCCTTTTATTCAATATCAATAATCAATACATTGAAATAAATTTCATTTAAGATTCATACACACACACATAAATTTAATAATAATCATATGGCTGGGGGGTTGAGTTTTAAAATATTTCATTAATTTGTAATTAATTTCAACTGACTTCCATCTAATTTACATATAACTTTAAAAACCTGTATAATGTTCCCTTTCCCCCACGTATACACTTGCGAACCTGGAAAGAGGCTCCCAGACTGGCAGCAGTTATCCACCCTTGGCCTACAGAGTTAGGATGAATGAAAAGATTTATGACTTGTTTTCTTTTCAACTGGCAAAAAAGTCACAGGAAAAGAAATAGGGCATAAATGGATGGAGCAGATCATGCAGTCCACTTTGAATTCAGTCCATTTTAGAGCAGCCCATGTTGATTAAGACATCTTGAAAGTGAGGATCAATTTGGTTCTTGCTTCAGGATTTGCCCAAATTCAAACACACTCATAAAAGGAAAGGTTCTATTAGTATTTCATAAACTGGCAACTCTTCTGATACATGGTGTCAGAAACAAAAATACATACCCTATCATAATGCTGTTCTAAGAACTCTGCACTGAGCAGCTTGTGTCTTGTAAGTAAATCCTGCAAAAAAGAGATTTCATTGTTATTTAAAAGTATACTATAGTTTCGGAATTTGTCCCCCCGCCCAGAAACAATATTTCCACCCAGGCAAGTAAGAAAACAGATATTTGCGAGTCAAATATTTATATTTGCCTTTCAAAGCCTAATAAGCATCATCAAGACTTCATGAATATATAGTTAATATGATCTATTTGGATCTTTCGATTCATTCTAATTCCTTTTCAGTCAATCCAAAGGATTCACTGTGGGTTACAATGTGATAGCAAAATATATAATCCCACTGACCACTGAGTCTTGAGGCTGAACTATTTTGTTTAGGGAAGCGTTCCCATGTGTGAGCCCTTAATGCCTCATTTTAACTATCCATTAAGTAGCTGAGCCCTCCTTCCAGTCCATCTGCCTTTGGTCCAGGCCTCAGAGGTAGAAAAGAACTGCTGAACCTGATTCCCATCCCCACCACCATTCCCTTCTCCTTTTGTGTCGTGTTTTTTTTAGACTGTAAACCTGAGGGCAGGGAACCATCTAATTAAAAGATTGTATGTACAGCACTGTGTAAATTTACAGCGATATATAAATAAAGATTAATAACAAGAACAATAATAACCACCACAGGTCTCTATTCCCAAACTTGGGCTGACTTGGAAGTGGTGGAATCCGTTTTATTTGGTGACTAATTATGTGAAGATCAATGTCCAGTCTGTATTTGCTTCCTTTATCTTCAGTGATAATAAGAGAATCACGTCTAACTGGCAGTGTGGCATTCTGATGGGGCCCTGATGATGCAGTGGTTAAATGCCAGTACTGCAGACACAAGGCTGTGAGCCACTAAGCTGTTGACTCAGCCTTGCATTCTTAGGGCGCTAAAGTGAGTACCCATTTTGTTGGGGGCAATTAGCTTACAAGTTGTAAACCGCTTAGAGACTACTTAGTTCACCCATCAACTACGGTATGTGTAATTCTCAATTGTCTGGAATCACCCAAGAAACCATCCACAAGACAATATAGTATCTTCACAGTAACAGGGAAAATTGAAGCAAATGGAATTTAAGGGCAAATATTAACCTTTTTTCCACACTGGAGCAAGATTCCTGAAGGCCACATCAATGAAAATTCCAAATCCTGCTTCTCAAACAGATTAGAACCTTTTCTGCAGATATTCTTCAAGGCATGGAATTCTCTTGACATTTTTATTTTCAGTGCCTTCTAGAATTATTCCCTCCTCGCCCCCTTGCACACACACACTTTTCCATCTTTTGTTTTGTGTTGCAATGTGGAACTGAAAGGGATTTACTTGACATTCTTACAACTCGATGTACACAATATACTCAGCACTGTGAAAGTGCATAATACTGTATTATGTTGTTGTTGTTGTTGTTGTGTGCCTTCAAATCATTTCCGACCTATGGCAACCCTAAGGCAAAATAGGATTTTCTAAAGTTGAGCATGAGTGACTTACCCAAGGCCACCTAGTGGGTTTTTATGGCTCTGGGGATTTGAATTCTGGTCTCCAAAGTCATAGCCCAACACTCAAACCACACCACCATAATGGCTCCCTAAAATATTTTTTACCATGGCATATAAAGATTAAATATAAATAAACTGACACTTGTTGGTTGCAAAATATTTACTCCTTTTTCTGTGGTAAGTTTAAATAAACTCCAGTGCAATACAGCCTCTAAAAGCTACCTAAATAGTTGACTGGAGTACACACTGATGCTATTTTAGTGCCACATGATACAGTATGAAATTGAATACATCTGTTTCTGGAAGGGCCGAAAGTTTCTTGGAGAGACTATCAAAAGCAAATAGTGTGATGAAAACCAAGTACCTATCAAAGTCTGGGACAAGGTTGTGCAGAAGAACTAATCAGAACTGGGTTGTAAAAAAATAAAATAAAATCCCATACTATAAACATCCCCAGAGTAAAATTAAAACAACAGTAACTCTGAAGGAGCTGGAAAGATCTTCAGCTGAGATGGAAGAAACCATCCATGGGACAACTATCACTCACATAATCCTCAAAACTGAGCTTTATGGATGAGTGACAATACAAAAGCTATTCATAGAATCATAAAGTTGGTAGAGACCACAAGGGCCATCCAGTCCAACTCCCTGTCATGCAGGAACTCCCAATCAAAGCATCCCTGACAGATGGCCACCCAGCCTCTGCTTAAAGACCTCCAAGGAAGGAGACTCCATCACACTCTGAGGGAGTGTGTTCCACTGTTGAACAGACCTTACTGTCAGGAAGTTCCCCCTAATGTTGAGGTGGCATCTCTTTTCCTGGAGCTTGCATCCATTGTTCTGGGTCCTGTTCTCTGGAGCAGCAGAAAACAACCTTGCTCCTTCCTCATTATGACACTCCTTTAAATATTTAAAAGGCTATCATATCATTTCTTAACCTTCTCGTCTCCAGGCTAAAGATTCCCAGCTCCCTTAGTTGTTCCTCATAGGGCATGGTTTCCAGGCTCTTCATCATTTTAGTCACCCTCCTTTGGACACGCTCCATTTTCTCAATATCATTTTTGAATTGTGGTGCCCAGAACTGGACACAGTATTCCAGGTGGGGCCTGACTAAAGCAGAATAGTGTGTTATTATTACTTCCCTTGATGTAGAGACTATACTTCTATTGTTCCAGCCTAAAATTTTGTTAACCCTTTTAGCTGCCTCATCACACTGTTGACTCATGTTCAACTTGTGGTCTACTTGGACTCTTAGATCCCTTTCACATGTATTGCTGAAACATATTTGTATCAAAGCACATTTGGAATTTGCCAAAATGCATATGGGAGGCACAGCAAACCTGTGGAACAGTTCTTTGATCTGATGAAATAAAAACTGAAATGCCTGGCCTTGCCATACAATGCTATGCATAGCACAAAACTAATAGTGCTCACAGACTCAGGAACATAATTTCCAAGGAGAAGCATGGTGGTGGCAGTATCAGGTTTCTGGGATATTTCTTCATTGGGCAGGTTCTATGAAGATAGTTAGGGTGAAGGGCAAAACCAATGAAACCAAATGCAGAATCATTCCGAAGGGGAAGCTGTTTCTGACTGCAAGGTATCTAGGACCAGGGTGGAGGTTCAATTTCTATCAGGATAACAACCTTTTACACATAGCCAAAATAGCACAAGAGAGGTTTGAAAAAATGTATGGCCCAGTCAAAGCCAGACTTCAATCTGATTTTAGAATCTGTGGCAAAACTTGAAACTTGCTGTTAACCAACAGTGTCCATCCAACATAGCAGAGCTGGAACAATCTTGTCATGGGGAATGGTCAAAAACTGCATGATTCAGATACACAGAGCTGTTAAGAGATGTACCCCAAACTATAAGACTTGTACAGTAGTTGTATCTGCTTCCAAGGTACCTCTGCTAAGTATTGTCTTGGAGATGCCCATGTGAATATTAAAAATATCAAGAAGTATCTGTTTTTGTTTACAGTAACAGTAACATTTTGTTTACAATTGCCACAGTAACAATATTTTGCACCTTCATAATGTTGTGTATTTTTTCTACATCAAGTGATAACGCTGCCAACTAAATCTATTTCAGTTCCAGGTTGTAACACAAAATGCTTTTGCAAGACCCTGTATCTCACTGACAAGAATTCATGTTCTAACAAGCTTTTCTGAATATAAGTATATCCTGCTAATATTATTGTTAAGATTTTATTAATACTAGTCTGTAGGTGTTAACTTTGCTGGCATTAGGCTAGTGTTACACACTTTTCATATTTTTGTTTGGTTGTAAAGTTTTTCTGACGGTTAGTGGATGAGGCTAACTAGGTTTTTAAATAAACAGTTTTTTTAAAAATATATTGCACTACCTTAAAAGTGGCAAATGCATCTGATGCAATATCAAATGTTGACATTTCCACGTATCTGAAGAAGTCATAAAACTGTTCTGACCACAAGATTATTTTTGCCAGTGGTTCATGTCTGATGCACTCTCTTAACATGATTCCACAATTCAAAGCAATTTCTGGAGATTCGTATCTGTGAAATAAGAAATAAGAAATACCTGAGAGTCAGAAATGCAATCATAGCAAGATATATTTAATTCCCTGTTCAAAACCTTCAGCAATTAACTAGTATGTATTAATGAAAATAATACAATTTCAGTGAACTTATTTGTAGAAATGACTTTTTAAATCCTTAAAATTACGTAACAATTTATTGAAAGACACAGCAGTCTTAGTCTGGAAAATCAGTATGCAAATGGATCTTGTAGCACCTTTGAGACTAATTGAAAGAGAAAAGTTGTTAGAATGAGCTTTCGTAGACTTTGGCTAACTTCCTCACAAACCATCTGAGGAAGCAGGCTCAAGTCTATGAAAGCTCATACTACCAACTTTTCTCTTTCAGTTAGTCTCAAAGGTGCTATAACAACCATTTACATGTTGATAATTTATGAACACCATTTAGCCTGAACTATATACAAGCTACTGATAAATCAAACATAGAGACATGTAAAAATTTTCAATGCCATCCTTCAGGTTAAAAAAACAGGTCTTAGCAGAATGATCTGGAAAAGACACCTGTCCTTTCAAAGACAACTTACTGTTCACAAAATCTACAGCTACAATAATCAATTGGTTGTTAAGTGTATATTAAATATTATCCACCACTTCAAATATTCGCTTACGTACGTTGTATGAATAATATGATCCACAAAACACAGAACTTTAAGTTTAACAGTGGCCACACAAGTACTAAGGTGCTTCCAGATACATAACACAACACTTTAAAAGCCCTCTGTAACCTGGAGACAGAGCAAGCATGGCATAGTGGTTTCAGTGCTGGACTATGGAGACCAGAGTTCAAATCCTGGCTTGGCCATGGAAACCTATTGGGTAACCTTGGGCAAGTTACACTCTCACAACCTCAAAGGATGACAATGGCAAACCCTCTCTGAAGAAACTTGCCAAGAAAACCCTATAATAGGTTCACAGCCTTAGGGTCACCCTAAATCAGAAATTACTTGAAGGCACATCACAACAACAAAGCTGGAAAATCCTCTGGAGCAATATAACACAGAGAGAAGTGCACACTGTACATTTCACCTTCCATTCAAACATGGGGAAGGTGGGTTGTATTGGGGCTTAAGAACAAATTCCAGTTTTAAATATTTTGCTTCGACAATGGCTTATACACTTTTTTCCAGTCCCTTTACAAGGGACTACTGCACGGTCAATCACTTCTCTAGTAAGTCAACTGAATGTTCAGGTTGCAGGACTGGCCAGAAACATTTTTCACATGTTTCATATGAGTAGAAGGTTCCACCATCATCTTTGCCATTCAAAGTTAGTGATAACCACTCATGCCTTCAGAACTCGTGGGGCTGCAGTTATTAAGCTTTCTTCAGAATCTCTAAATAAAGCAGAATATAGTTTCAAAAATTCCATATGAGGATAGCAGGAGCCCTTAAACTGGTATTCTAGTAACTTAAAAGACTTTATATCTGAACATGACAGGAAGTTTGGCCCTGACTGACAGAACCTTAAATGGCTAATGTTTTACAGGATGAGACTGTATCTTACTTATTTAAGTGACCTCAGATTTAGTGGGATTTTGGTATACTGTTATCAATACTGATCCACTGGGATGAGATAAATAAAGAGTCTGAATGGATAAGTAACATGTCATGTATTCATTGCCCATGTCTATCTTGCAGTTGTGTTTTGAGATAAAGGAGCATCATGGTCAGGAAATGAGGCATATTATTCTGGCAAAGAGTGACTTTCCCAGAACATGAAATGCAATATAGACTGAGGAAGTCACAGGTTGGTGAAAGAAAGGAGAAGATAGCTTTTTTGAACATACAGCTCAGGTCATCATGACAGAAAATGATCCTTAAAAATAATTGGTTTCCATTCTGTAAAAAGCTTCTGACCATATTTTTAAGTTGACATGCTTTTATATTTTGTAATTTCTTGCATTTTATAGCTTTTAAAAAAGGTCAATCAAAATTCATATTCTTTTGCAGTAAAACAAATGCAGACCTCTCTCTTCCAAAAAGAACCAGAACACTGAAGTTTCACATTTGTTTTATTGTGAAAGGATGCAAAACAAAAATATAAAGCATGATGCTCTGATGGAACAATGCAGATGATGTAACGTGGGGAAAACAGCAATCTGGCAGTGAGTATACACAATGAATTGCCCTTTATGTGGGCAAGCTTGAAGAAATAGTGTTATCATAGCTATGAGGATATGAGCTGTATGAAAAGCTGTGGGGTGAAATTGTGGCATAAGACTTTAGTCTTAAGTTCTATTCAGTGAACAAAAAAACAAACTGTCACTATTTAAAAGCCAGTTTGCACAGCAAATGCAACAAACAACTGAGAATGTGACAGTTCCATGGACAAGCTTCAGCAAGAGTAACACCATACACAAAGACGATGCATCAAGTTTCATACAAAGGTGTGTTTTCAGCAACCATCATTAAAATTAGCCACAGCATTTTTTAGGTATCAATGGTATAGTGAACTGTCTTTCACTGAGAACACAAGCAAAAGTTCCAAACTCCTTCTTGTGGCTGTTCTGGTGTATGTATATGCAAACACATGTTCATGTATATGCAAAAACATTTGGGAATGATGTTTAGCATTACTTCTGATCATACTGTGTTGTTTGCTGTGTATTTTAGGTCTATTCCTTTTTTGTTCCTTCTCATCAGTTGTGGGCAAAACACACTTCATAGTCTGCATGTGTCCTTTACTCAATTTTTCAGCATGCCCAGGGGCCCATTTTGTTGTTTGTTATTGTGTGCCTTCAAGTCATTTCCAACTTATGAAAACCCTAAGACGGGGTTTTCTTGGCAAGTTTCTTTGGAGGAGGGTTGCCACTGCCATCCTCTGAGGTTGTCCAGTGGGTATCATAGTTTAGCAGGGATTTGAACCTTGGTCTCAAGAGTCATAGTCCAACACTCAAACTACTATGGTATGCCGGCCCATCCCACCACAGATTTTACTACTGACACTCAATGGTGCAGCAGTGAGAAGAGTAGCATTTGAAGCACTTTTAACCAAGAGCTTTCTGTTTCTAAGAAGATTCATGAAGAAATGCCCCCTGCACAGGAAGCAGGTCATCTCTGCTCTACATGAAAACATACAACCATCATTTCCATAATCACTGTCCCCCTACCCCCTCCAGCCACCACTTACAAGCACAGCAGTAACTGAACCTGTGTTGGTAGACCTTAGTTGTAGAGACTGAAGCAGATTGTTATCAACTTTTACAATCCTAGGGAGTGTAAAGGACTGAAGAGTAGGATACAGTCATTATGTGGACTAGTGTTAAGTTGGAAGCACAGTAGTTATTAATTATATAGTACTAGTTTATACAGTACTAGTTTATTCCACACAATACATACCCTTTCAACAGCATGAAAAGTATATTTTGTTGAGTGCAGATATATTCAACTGTGGGTGTTCTTGTACCAATCTGTCTCCTCAGAATGTTGTTGAATATCTGAGCCACATCCTTTTTACCCTATCAAAAATGCAAGAAATACAGCATTTAAATATTGGTGATCTTATAAAAAGGAGTAACATTAGAATCAGGTAATTTCATGCCCTTAAAGCAGGAAGCTGCATTGGCTAATTGTAATGACTTGCACTTATGAATACCCAACAAAACACCAAGCATGTGCTAAAGTGACAGTCGTTTTAACACTATATAAATGTACAGATAAGCCAGGGATGCAATTTCTGCCTACAAGATTTTATCTTCTAGGATAAAAATGACTATAACAGTAACCAAAGTTTTCATTCTGCAGCTATTACAATATGTTCCTAGTTGCCACTGGGGAAACCTCCTTTTCAAAGCATGAGTCAATCATATTTAAAAGAGAATAAACTTGCCATGGTCATGATTTCATCTCACAACTTCTAATGTGCTGCTTTCCATTTATGAGGTAAACTTTGTAGACTCAGTAAGAAATGCTTTAATTTATTTTTACCTGAACACAATCCAGTCCACTGGAGGCACAGACTATACATGGATGGTTTTCATAGGTTCAGAGCTGTTTTGGTTTCTCTCCGTCTCAAAATCAGATCCATGACTGTACCAGTGGTAGCAGAAGCCATTATGGCAAAATGGAGATCTGTACAAACTAGCTCCTGTATTCTAATCCTCCATTCTTATAGATGGTTTTCCTATGTTCCTGAGCAGTACTTCTTTCTTATATGTTCTCTCAGCAGGAAGGTAAACTTGCATAACATGTAATGATATTATTACATGGGGTACACACCAGGCTACTGATGATCCTATTATTATATTTACATCTAATATCACCAGTGGCCTGGTTTGTGACCTTTGTATATCATTACATGTTAAACCATATTTCTTTGCTGCTGAGAGAAACTATAAGAAAAAATATGTCTCATATATTCATAAAATTATAATACAGGAAAATTGTATTCTTAACTGTTGGTTGTTAAAATTCTAATTCCATTGTAAGTTGGCCCAAAGTAGCCTAAACATTCTTTGTTCCAGCAATGACTACAACAGTGTTTCTGAAAATTCCTCACTCAAAGCCCACATATCACACCAATCCTGTGCCATTCAAAAACTCAGCCAACTTTGCCCAGAGTCCCATTACTTGTCCTGGGCTTGCCACTAGCAATAGCATTTCCTTGTTAGTTACATAATGAACTTGGTGATGGTTCACAATAACAAACAATGCATTATTTGTCTGAACTATTTACTACTTCCAAGTGATGTAACTGTGCATATAATGATAAACATATTGTACTAGTAGAGGTGAAGAGCAAAAGTTACAAGAATTGATGTAAGATGTAGAAGATACTTAGTAAGTAATTTTCAGAAGAACCCATGAAAAGTTTACAAAAGTAACTGAAACAGTATATATGGAAATTTATTTTCAAGAGAGAAGAAAGGTATTTTCTCATCCATATACTACAGCCTACAGACAATCTGTGTTTGCTCCAAAGCCACTGGGTGTTCATGGAATAAAATAATGAGCATACATTAGGAACCATCTAATATCACAAAAGGAAACTAAATTTTTGCAGTAGTAGGCTGCATACAGATTACAAATATCCAATTCAAAACAATCCAAATAAAAGCCAGAGAGTTTTAAAACCTTTGCAAGGCAAAGACCAGGCAGCAAAGAACTACCCAACCAGGGGCTATACACATATGCCACTCCTTATCCTGCATGGCTTTCTGCTTCAAAAACACAAGGCAGTTTCAGAAATGACAACAATTTTTTAGTAATGGAGGAGGAAAGGTAATTTGCTACAGAAATAAAAGAAACCCATTAGAGGTTCTTTGCATCCTGATCTAAATTCAGAATCTACAGAAGAGTTTGGTTGGAAGTTTCACGAAGAGAATCTTCTTTAAGGCATGCTGTTTCTCCTAAGAAATCCCTGAACATTTGCTACAACACCAAAAACAAAGAAAAGGCTTCCTCAAGGCAGACATCTTGAAGACTGTTTATACAATACATGCTCTTTACTTTTTTGCAGGATGTATTCTCCAGAATTTTATTTTATTCCTGCCCCACTCCCCCCATTTTAACATTTTCCCTATTACAGGAGCCTATTTCCAATAAGACTAGGGCCATCAAGTCAGTATCATAGTGTAGGAAGTAGAATAAATTTTGGGTGGAGTCAGGAAAAATGTACCACTACCAACTCCAACTTTTTTTTAAAAAAAAGCCTTACAATATTATAGTACTATCTGGTAAATATATCATTTTATATTTATATTTTATCTTTTAAATTGTATTAAATGTCTAGTTCATCCTTATTTTCAGGCTGAGTCTCCCTTATCTGAAATGTTTGGGACCAGAGGTCTTTTGGATTTTGGAATACCTGTATTTGCATATACGTACATAAAGAGGTATCTTGGAGATGGGACCCAAACACCAGTACAAAATGAATTTAGGTTGCATATACATTTTATGCATATAGCCTGAAGTTACTTTTATTTGTAATAATTTTGTGTGTGAAATAAAATTTGTGTACACTGAACCATCAGAAAGAAAGGTGTCACTGTCTCAGCCACCCATGAAAAAACATTTTGGTTTCTGGAATATTTCAAATTTTGGAATTCTGGATAAGATAAATTCAACCTGTACTTTCACAGGAATTTAGGAAAGTTTTCAGAAATATCAAATGCTTATATTTTATGTTCTATCCATCAAAGAACCCTGATAGATCATATGGCAGCGATAAAAAGCCTTGTGCTACCACTTTACTACAGTAAATTTGTTATTACTAATTATTATACATTTGCCATGAAAGAGTAAAAGCCTGAATCTAAATCAGACTTTCCATATAAAAGAGTAAAAGTCCGAATTTAAATCGGACAGCAGAAAAACAGAAGAGTCAGAGTTGAATGTTTGGTGTACTGACTCAACAGCCCTGTATAAGATACCAATAATTGAACTGCAATACTATTCTCTTCCGGATTAATCTATTCTGGAATGCACCTCCAAGGGAAAAATGTCATTCATAGCAATATCAGGTATGGGGGGGGGGGGGCAGAAAAGACTAGCGAGATCTGGCATTCCAAAGTAAATCTATAATACCAGGGCCCTTTTAAAGAACAAATTGTGGTGTGGCTCACAAGTAACCGAAGTGATACTGTTTCTTAGTACACCAGAATATTTGTGTAATCTTTCAGGAGTACTGTTTGCAGCATTATAAAAAACACAGCATACTATGATAGTAAATTTATACTAGAGAGTTGTCACCTCATCAAAAAAAAGTCTGATGAACACTGAGCAGCACAATATATCTGCTTGTCACACTGTCACAATTCCTTGTAGGCACAATAATTCTAGTATATACTGAAGCTACTCAACTCACAAGGCTTTCTTTTTAATTTCATTAAAACAATGATTTTGCTCACATAAAAAAAAATCATATATATGCTCTCTCAATGTATGTTACTAAGGAAAGCAAATGCACCTCAGAATTGCCATCCTAGAGATAATCCCGTTTACAAGGATCTCAGCATGCTGGATCTCCAATTGCCAGCTTTTATCATTTAGACAGAATGATTACAGAGATGTTATCATTGGCAACTAGTGGGTGTTGGAGAAATTATCTGATAGACAGGATTCACATAACAAGATCTAATGAAAACCTTAGTAAGCCTTTGAGGATTCTGTATGACCCACCTTTCTAGTACAGGGTGTTAAACTGCAAGGTGATCAGATATAGAGTATAAAATAATTCAGTTTCTTTGCTGTCACAGATAAGCAATTGTCTTAAATTTTAGAAAAATGCAGAATAGGTGTTTACAATTGCTAAATGTAGAAATTTTATGCCTGTATCCATATTTTCCCATCACATCTGACACAAAGATTAGGAAAGATAACCTGGGTGATGCATTTGAACTGCAGTTAGTTCATGGTAATATTTTCTTACCTCAAAATCAATCAGTTGAAGATCAGCAACTAGGGTGCTAAGAAGACCACTGTTGTATAGCTCCTGAGCAAGCTGGGCTACAGCTTCTGTCTGAGGCTCCTTTTCATTCGTGCCATATAAAATTTCTTTCATGGCAACTAGATTTTTTGAAACTTCTTCAGTAGCCTGTATAGAATAAGACAAAAATAACTTCTAAATAACTTTTAAAGTTAAGAATCATTATGCTTATTAGTATGTACCTTACCCTGCATTCTTAACATCAACATGTCATAGATTAATAAGTTTATATTTCCTACCTCTCCCACGGATCGAGGCAGGATATCATACTGAGCAATGCCAGAACTGAGACAGTGGCCAGAATGTTGGCAGAGTACTTTGTTGTTATGTGCCTTCAAGTCATTTATGACTTATGGCAACTCTAAGGTGACCCTATCATAAGGTTTTCTTGGACCTCCAAAGGAAAAATGTCATTTGTTCAGAGGACGTTTGCCACTGTCTTCCCGTAAGGCTGAGAGCATATAACTTGCCCAAGATCACCCAATGATCTTGGCCAAGGAGGGAATCAAACCCTGGTCTCCAGAGTCGTAGTCCAACAGTCAACCACTATGCCATGTTGTCAGGGTACTAGGTTAGCATAAAAATATTTACACATATTCACTTTCTCAAAGATTATGCACGTTGAGCCCCTAGCAAAGCCAACTGTTTTTCCTAAATGATGGTTTATGGATGCTACTTGTCACTAGAACACATTCCAACAGAACAAAGAACATCAGACTTTAGCTGAAAGTCAGAGAACACTGCAGACTAGCACAAGGTCAGAGAGAAAAAGGAGACAGAATGCTAGCATGTGTTATGACTAAGTAAATATTTACAGCACCAAGAGCAATTAAGTATACCACAAGCCAACACACTGTGAGCATAAAAATAAATGCTGAGGTAAACCAAGATGATGAGAATAGATCAACATACATTAAAAAGCAGGCCAAATCTACCCCTACACAGTTGATTTTTTAAAATCCTACTATTAACTGCTGTTAATTTCTGTGACATCTGAGGTAAAATGCCAGCTTACAGTGTGAAAAAATGGCTGTCACGATTGGCTGAACTGATGCTAGAATGTCAAAATCAGATCTGTTTGCCAATCTCTGCAGGCAGGTTATCTAAAAAATGCAAGCTTAGTATTTGAGAAATTTTCTCTCAGTTCTCTAAGTGAATTGGCAGTAGCCTTCTCTATCAACAAGCTGCTAATTCCTTATCTGCTATCAGCATCAGACAGTACTGAGAGAACTCCTCCTGACTCACTTCATCCCCACCAGCACTTTTCTGCCACTGTCATTCCCCAATATACTGAAGAATGTTTGTTTGCTTTTTGTTTTTTACAAAAAGGTAATGGATGTACCCTCAGAACAACCAGCCTGCCCTGCTTTCCATGTAGGGTGCCACAATCACATATGAAGAGATCTAGGTCTGACATGAATGCTGAATTTTGTATTTTATTATATTTTTATTTGATACATATCCCACTTTTTCCCCAAACGGGACTTGAAGTGGCTTACAATACTATACTTACTTCAGATACCTCCCCCCACAAACCCCTCTACCTTTATGCACAGAAGGTTGCTATCTCTCCACAACTATGAGCCAATTTACATAGAATTAAGTCCAAAAAATGCTTTCTGAACACTGCTGTTCTCTCTGTCCAAGCAACAAATGATCTAGCCAATCAAGGTTTTATCATAACAGAACAAACTACCAACCAGTAACAAAAAGTTCTGACTTTGCTGCTTAAAAGAACAGTCCAATTGATAAAACATCCCCAGAATGCCCCATAAGCATTCCAAAATAGGGCCACAAAACAGTTTGAACTCCCAAGAGTTTCCTGCCTTCACATTTTCAAATAGCAACTAGCTTCCCATCACCACCACAACACTCTGAAGTAGCTACCTTTCTTTTGCAGCCACAGTTTTAATAATCTTTTAATTTTAGACATTTAATTTCAACACATTTTATCTGATCTCTTCAAAATCTAAGATGTTATGTTGGAGTGCTATATCTCTATTAAATGAAATTGGACTGTAACTTGTAAAATTAAAAGTGTGCATTTGCACTATATATATTAGTGGGGAAGGAGCTGTGTCTGCAAAAGAACCTGTTGGATCTTTCTTGAGCAGAGGAGATTGAAGGACTTAAGACACCATGACTGCAAAAGGCTCAAAAACTCTGTAGTGGAACTTTGCAAGCAGTGCAGTGTGTGAAAGAATATTTATCTTCTATTTAATGAAAAATTCTCACCTGGCTTACAGAATAGCTATTAGGTCTCTTGACAGCAGTCAAGAGATCAGCATAAGTCTGTACAGTAGCACAACTGCATAATTTCTGTATCAACAAACAGGTTTATTCATAGGGAATATGTCAGTGTTAGATTCCAGGCCTTCCCTTGCCACTCTGTTCTGCCAGCGGAATCACCCACTGCATTTCAGGTAGTGCAACAGCTTGGTTCATAATTCATATTAATAAGCATTAGTTCATAATTCAATTAATAAGCATCAGTTGAATAAAAGGTTTTCTTAAAATGGCCATTCTTCCTTCATAGAATATATGGAGCTGCTTCTGCATCACTGAGTACATTGCTTTGAATCCCATGTTGAGAGGAAGGTGGGATATAAACTAAATAAATACATTTAAATATTCTAATAAGTTTTTAAAAGTAAAAATTAAATACACTGTAGATGAGGCAACATTTGTCATTTAAGAAGAAGGAAAAATCAGTAATATTTGCAATAGAAATAATCTGTTGTATACTTAGGGTTCCCTATCCTTTTTTCCAACAAGGCAAATAAGAAAAATACAGATTGTTTCAGTTTCCCAACATCCTAGCAGCCAGCCTCTTACTATGATTAATAGGTGATCCAGGTGAAACAACACAGTTAACCTACTGAGTGCAACATAAAAATTCAGTGCATCTGTTCACTAAATTCTTAATTCCCAGTGAGATTTTTAGATGTGACTGCAGATGCCGGTGAAATCAACTTCAAGGTAATTTAATTTACTTTTCCCATACACAACTGGGATCAACAATTAGCAGCCACTAGGGTAGTAATCTCAAATGTTTCACTGGATGCATCTCTAAGAAACAAGTGCACCAGAGAGAGTTCCCCATTCTATAGGGGAATGCCATTCATTTTCTTTTATTTTTAATACAATATTCATACATAAACATACACGGTAAATGCCTGCTTTGCACTGTTTGTATATACCGGAAAACTTCCTACTTACTGTCAAGCAGCTTTTGATGAAAATTTAAGGTGCAATTAAGTATTTTTGTAGGCTATTACTATTCATGTATAAGCAACATGGCAGCAATGTAATTCCACTTATTTTTTTTCTGCAGAAACCTGAGCCACATTTCCTTGTAGACTTTGTGGAAAACCACAATGAGATGTAGAGAAGATTATCTGTTGCTCTCGTAAACTGCCATGACTGAATGGGTGAAAACAGCTTGACAAATTTTATAGTTTTCCTTCAGTGTCTCAGAAAACAGCTCTTTAACCAAAAAGGCCATATTTAATAATAATAATAATAATAATAATAATAATAATGTTTATTTATAACCCGCTCCTCTAATGAAATACTCGGAGCAGGGTACAACAAAATTAAAAAAATACAAAGTAAAACAGCAGTCATATCCCTTCCCAACCTCCCCCCCTTAAGACTAGATTAAACCAGGACTAGTTAAAATTGACATCAGTTGAAATTCGTTAAAATAGTAAAAACAAGGTGCAGTTTCATGGACAGTGCGAGTGCAATCCCCAATGGGTGGAATCAGAAGATTTAAACAGGGGGACAGCTAAGGTTAATCCCCCAGTTCCATTTACATTTGCATTTTTCAGGGTCGGGGGTTAGTATTATATTTATTCTCTCCTTAGGAGAATAAATAAATTTAAAACCCTTCACAATAAATACAGTGGTCCCCCGCCTTACGAATCCCCCGGGTTGCGAAAACCCCGGGATCCGAAAGCGGCGGGACCGCTACTGTATCCCCCGGGATCCGAAAGATCCCCCGGGATACGGAAAAAAAAAACACGCGGCCCCTTTAAATCGGCCGCGCGGTCCATTGAATATAGTGGGCCCCCCGGGAAATGAAAGCTTCCGGGTTACGAAGGTAATCCCGGAACGGATTACCTTCGTAACCCGGGGGACCACTGTAAATTTAAAACCCTTCACAAGCAAACAAATGAAAAGAAAGCTAATAATTCAGCCCATAAAAAAGTAAGGGGACTGATTTTGCTGGAATGCTGGTTTTTGATTGCCCTTTTCATGTCTCATATTCAAAAATAATTGTATTGTGGTTTATGTATTGTTTTAACAATAAAAATTAATTTAAAAAAATTTTTAAAAATAATTTTTCAGACTGTATTCTGTGCATTATGACTAATTTTTAAAATGTTCTCTAGTCAAGGAACCATCAAGAGATAGTAACACTATACTTCCAGCTCTAATATGTGTAGACACAAAATAAAATTTTAAACAAACAAACAAACAAACAAATAAACCTCCAAAAGTTCTGAAAATGTAATGACCAAGCCAGTAAAGAAGGAAAGCAGTAGTGCAATTAAAGAGTCCTGCTTTACAATGTTTTTCAAATCATGTTCTCTTGGTCCATAAACTAAGATTCCTCAAGGGCCATCTCAGCTTAACACATGAGTAGGAAATCATTTTGAACACTTTCTGGATATGACATCACTGCTAAAAACAGATGCAAATTAAGCAACAGATGTTGGTCCTCTATAGTGAACCTGGAGGTAGCCTTACTTATACTTTGAAGGAACAATTGCAATAAGATGACTTTAGAGACCAATTAAGATAGCAGCAAACTTTTCCGTTAAATGCCATTCTATTTTTCAAGTCTTTTCAAATTACTGGTAGTTTGTTTTTTCAAATTTATTTTTTACTGTTTATGAAATGTCTCTTTAAGTTTTATTTTTTCTGGGGGATCCTAAAAAAACAACTTCCATATTTCAAACTTCATCCTCAGACCTCCAATGTAATTGGGCCCAAAGCTGTCCAGAGGTTTTGTTATCCCAGTTTTCCTTTTCAACGATCCCAGTGCATTTATGAAACCACATTTCAGGACACACTGATCTTTTTTATAGACCTTTTGCTGTTTACACCCCAGCCCTGTTCCCAGTTTGCATCACCATTTTGTTCCCAAACTGCTGTGTTTTGAAGCTGACTTTAAAGCCACGTTTCTTCTAGTTCAGTCATCCAACATGGAAATATTTCAAGTATATGCATCTATTTCAAAATTATTTGTAGCTCCTTTTTAAGTGAAACACAGTGACACTGGAGTGGTGGATGGTGATTACACTACCACAAATTTAACACTAACTGAAAACTTAGGGTCCCAGGCTAAACTTAGAATTTCTCATTTACATCAGGGTATGGGCTATTCAGTGACTAAGCATGTAGATTTGTAAACCAGCTTGTAAAAACCATGTTCAGAACTCTTTATTCACCAGCTGATGAATTTAAGATTTCAGCAAGAGAATAATTCAAGAGAATAATTTCAGACAAATAAACCACTAAAACACTCAGCTGAAGGAAATGTTACTCCAGGAAGGTAACTAGGTAAAATGATTGCATCCAAAAGATGAGAAGACATTTGAATTCACATCTCACAATGGTGAGCAAATTCAATTCATTGACTAATGAGCAGATGTTCTGAGATAGGGGAGAATTGGGGAGAATCAGGAAACATTCGACGTGCATATAACACAAGGCTTAGGAAAGGTTTTATCGAAGGTTTTGATGAGGTGCTTGTAAAAATGATTCAATGAACTGGTAGCAAAGGCACTGTTCCAAACAGAAAAAAAGAACTGTGAAAAGTGTGAGGACAGTGTTAAGATGAGTAAGGTGGGTTGGAAAGAATATTAGCATAAAGATTCTGATCACTAAGTTGACAAGATAAACAAGTAGATATGCTGTGGATAAACAGAAATGTTACTTTGAAAAGAGGAAAAGAGACACGTTCAGTAATACATATAAAACAATTAAGCAAGCATGCATATTTTCCTAAATCCATATCAGCATTTTATTCAGATCTTCAAATAGGGAAATAAAAATATACCTTTTCTACCTTCTTGTCAGAAATATCTTGCTTTTCTAGTACTGCCATACTCTCTTTCAGATTCTTCACTATGTCTGCAGGAGACTTGTGCGATTTGCCAAAGGGGAACGGCATGGTTGCAAGCTGCTTGTGCCTTTTCTTCTAAATTTCCTCCTTCACCTACACTTTAAAAAAAAGTGTATTAGGAATAGTAAAACAAAGTTCAGAACTGTTGAGCAAATAACAGATATCTTAATTTAACTTAAATTTTCAGATATTATAATAGCTTTCCAATTTCAAAACATAAATCACACACAGTCATAATTAGAGCTTCTATTTTTTCAGCATGTAATTTGCAAATTTTACCCAGTATCTGGTGCAAGAGAAAAATTCTGCATTATACAGAATAGCTGTATTATGCAGCTTATGCCTAGTATGGACTGATGAAACATGTTGAATGTATGATTCATTATATTCACATAGTAATTATATCTAGAATAAGTGATCTTCATTCCAGGAGAAAGATTTCTGGCCATGTGAAAGAAACATTTGTCTTTCTCTTGGCCTCAACACTAAAGGAAATATGGAAGCTTTTATTCATGTGCACAAGATTGCCCCACAGAGATCAGCATCAGTCCACTTTACATTATATCCTATTCCAACAGTTTTATAATAATACACTATGGCTTTCCAAAAAACAAAACAAAACAAAAAACCCAGATCCGATTTTTATTCGTCTTTTGGACAACAAACTCTGAGTAACAAAAGCCACCTGCACACCACAGCTTGAAATGTACGTCACAGGCATTTCAAACATGTGAAGTATTCTGTATCCCAGCAAACCTTTCAAGGCAATGTTTACAGTCTGCTTATTTCAGTACATCAAGGATAACAGAAAATGCTTTAGCTGCTCTACTGTTAAATGTGTATGTCCTAATTACTAAATAACACATTCCCTAGACTACTTAATGACTGGACTTCTAGAATTCTCCACTGGATATAAAGGAACAGAAAAGCCTGCTCTTCAAAAATGCTGATGGGTTGTTACTCCTGCAGCAAACAAAGGGACAGTTGAAGCTGACAGAGCAGAGGTCACAGTATCATTACAAAGAATGGCTGTCCCCACCTGACACAAATGAAAATAGCCCACAGTCTGGGTCAGGAAGCAAATAGCTATTACCCAGTTTACAAATAAACAAAAATCTTCAGTGAAACAATGTGGACATGGACAATGAAGAAAGTTGGCACAATTATCTGAACTCTATGGATTTCCATTTTCCAGCCTCAGTATATCCACCCGCCAGGTGATTCACCCACTGAGCATTCGCAAACAATAATTTGCAAATTGAGGTAACTACAGAGCAAACAGGCACCAGTGAGATAGTTCACTTCACCTTTATTATGGTCATAGACCAGCACAGTGAGATAGATATTACAGGTTAAACAGTTATATATGGAAGTCTCTACAATTATTCTTTATTCAGCTTTTTTATATACAAATGTCAATTGATGGTGCTTTCAATACTTGGTATCTTTGAAAATAATGAGCATCACAAAAATACTACAAGGTATTTTAAGAACTCGAGGAGCATTATTCAGTCCCCCTACTATGTGTTGCTTCTTGCAGCAAGGGGATGCACACATCACAACTATGGGAATTATTGCACATGCCAACCATTTTTGCAATGTACATTTGTATATGCTGCCCTCTCAGATGTTACACCAGGAGCATAAAAGGCACGGCTGCTTTTTGAAGATTCCTTTATCATTCGATGTAGACTCAAAAGAAAACAAACACTACAAAGCAAGAAAAAAAGGGGGGCATTTTATAACTCCCTAATATTTGCCAAGAATCTTACAGCTCACAGACTCATGCCAAGAGGCTTACATTAGCCTGGATATTTTAGCTTTGAACAACAGCCTAACCACATGATTATACTGTTAACTGTTTCTTAAATTTACTGCAGTTTCAGAAGCAGTTTGTTTTGATATAGGATGTTGATGTTCAAGTAAAACAAGTTCAACACACTCTTTGGCTCAACAAACTGATAGGATTCCCTACATACAGGCCGTAGCCTAGAAGTAAAACACAGCTTTTTAATTGTATTCTGTATCTCTTGCCCTATCTGCTTAGGAAAGAGGAAGCTAAGAAAAAGCTTAATTCTCAGCTTGCAGTTACTGTAATTTGTGTATTATTAGCAGTTCAATGTGTCACTGATGGCACTATCATGCAAACATTGAATGTTCATCCTTATACAGAGGAAATAACAAAACTGAGTTTAAAAACCTCCCAAAACTATTTACATTCACAGATCCATACATGTGTTGCAGCCGTTGAATGGAGAGCTCCAATTTGCTTTACAGTCTAAATAACTATATATTTGTCTGCTCAAGTTATCTTACACATGCCTACAATATGTAGCTGCCTACAGCAGACAAACCAGTAAGGCATATATAACATTAACATATAACATTAAAACTACCATATATAAGTTTGCATATAATAAGCACATGCAACAATTACAGCTAAGGAGGAATGGACTACAGTAAGTTTAAGGACTGCCTTCTCTCTCAGAATAGTAAGCCATTCTGTATCCTAATTAAAATGACATTTCTTAAGAGCTAGAGAAACGCCTTCTTTCGAAAACAGCTGTCAATTGGCATTATGCATTTCTCAGATATGCACATTTGCTAGCTCTGTGTGCACTATATTCGGGTATGTAAGTGAATGTTTTTATGGGATGATTAAGAACTGAATAGACTTCCAAGTATCTCTGTTTCTATGTATGCAGAAAGGAATACAGAATGGGGGGGAGCGATACCTATTTAGGAGACAGCTAATACTCTTTCAGTACAAGGTGAAAAGTACCAAGTCATGATGTAAAGAGTGATTAACAGCAACATTTGAGGCGTTGTGGAAAAACATAATCTCCTGGGTGTTCTGAAAGGAAGAGGAATAGGGTGAAAGGACTCAGGATCAATTTGCTATTTACTTGAAAACAGCAAAACAGACCACATCAAAGTGATATCTTACCAGACTCAGCAGACAACTCCCAAATCCTTAAGACTACATAGCATGAAGACATCAAATTTGTCAAAACATCACCAACACTTTGCAGAAACCTGCTACTCTAGTAAGTTTGATGTAAGAATGTCACAGAATTGACGGTGAGAACATTTAACTAATATAGAAAATTGAATAACGGGATTATTGTTGTTGTTGCTGCTGTGTGCTTTCATCATTTCCAACTAATGGTGACCCTATTAAACACTTTTCGAAATAAATGATGTAGAAGCATAATACAACTTCTTCCCATTGAATTTACCTTCATAGTATGGGATCTAAGGAACAGCAATAACAGTAAAGGGTGACAAGAAAATCTGGAAATAGTATGGGATCTAAGGAACAGCAATAACAGTAAAGGGTGACAAGAAAATCTGGAAATGAGTGTACACCTTTTCCATGTATATATTGCTACTCAAGAGAAGAGATAGGGTAACAGGATTGGGCTAGGGAGAGCCCCCATTGTTTTCATGTTTTCCAAACACAAAACTTATTTAAGTCAGTTTAGGGAGACTATAACTTTTTTTCCTTTTTTAAAAATTTCTGAGACTAGTTAACTCATATCTGGAGAAACAAGTATCCATTATCCATACATGGTTTCACCAACAAGTACAAATTTTATCTAGGAGAGTTAATTTTTACCCTGGACTTTGGTTTCTAGAAAATAAAAGTTTGCTCCTAAGCCAAGCAGCATTTGGAAAATCTCTAAAAATGGCACCTACCACCCACCCACCCATGGCAAGACACAGAATTTAGGATGACCAATACTAGATTGGCTGAGTCATCCAGAAAGACAGCGCTACTGGTAAGTGATCCATCCAGCTGCATGAAAGGTATTCCACCTGTTCTAGATGGGACCAAACTCCTCTTAAGGATCAGGGTATGGGAATGTTTATTCTTTCATGACTGTCATTAGAGGCTGAATTGATCTCTGCAGCCTGAAGCTGTAACCTTACTTTGTATAGAGATCACTTGCCCTAAGTTACTCATGCTCAGATAGATAAATGCAGTAGATGCATTTAGTGGAAATAGCAAATGCAGTAAATGCAAGCTTATTTTAAGCATTTAACTGATTAAAATCTGTATTGTAACTGATTTTTTTTGACAAGAACAATGATCAGCCCTAGCCAGTATAGCCAACGACGAAGACTGATGGGAGTCACAGTCCAAGAATATCTGGAGGGCCATATATTTCCCACCCATGCTTTGTTTACAGTCAGAAACGAAGTATTGGCCTCTCCGAGTCCAACTGTTCTCCTGCAGCATGGAGCCCTGGTTGCGCAGTGGTTAAATACCTATACTGCCGCCGCTCATTCACACCACAAGGTTGGAAATTCAATACCAGCCAGGGGCTCCTGGCCGACTCAGCCTGGCATCCTTCTGTAAGTCGCTAAAATAAGTACCCAGACAGTTTTGGGGTCAATTAGCTTACACTTTGTAAACTGCTTAGTACATTTGTAAGTGGCATAAGGAATGTACTTGCTATTCAGCAAGAACAATTTCTCCTTCACCACTGAAAGGCTTATCGGGCATGCACACCTTGACTTAAGTTGCCTTCATCCAATTCCTCCTCCTTCTTTCTGAGCAATTTTCAAGGATCTCAACTAGTTACATGTATTTAGTTAGCCATTATCTGTGTATTAAGCACAAAATGTGTCATACTGCACACAGATTGTGCCTTACATATCCTGCAATAAAGTGAAGGCAAGGAGGAAGCATTTCCCTTTCTTCCTTCCATTAAAAATACCCTTGGACTTTCAGAATTGCTTCAAATTATACCAAGATGAAAATTCCTCAACTACGTAACAGGGAAATGAAATACCGCCTGGAACAGAACTCTGGTTTATCCTCTAAATCCTTGATTTAGTAAACCAACCTTCACTGATTTCCTGTGCATCTTTTTTTATTTCACTATTCCCTTCACATAATCTTATTTTTGCCCAAGGGGCTGCTCACATAAAAATCAAGGTTATTATCCAGGAGAAACACACATACTTCTGAAATAATTTAGCTCCACAGGTCACAAACCCACTAAATGAAAGGACCTACATTTTTTTACTTTATAAGAACCAAATCTTTACTATGGCTTAAATTTTCCCATTAAAAGCCATAGAGGGAAACAAGTCAGTATCTCTTGCTCATTCTATTGTTTTCTTAAACAAACAGTAAATAAGTTTTGGAAATAACTTAAGGTGAGCTGGCAGTGGTTGGTCATTCTGAAAATTCACTTAGCTTTTTATTTTTGTTAATGTACTATTCTTTCTCCACTGCCCTACACAAACTGTATACATAATAGGTATCTTGCAGCCTGATGATCTGTATTTCTTCTACCACAGAAGTCAAGGTAGTACTCATGACTTGCTAGATGGTTTCTCACCAAAACATGATCCAGACCTGCTTAATTTCAGCAATACAGTAGCATCATGTGGCCTCAGACACTAACATATGTATATCTGTATACAATACATCAATTGTTATCTTCACCCCCATTTTTCCTGTGTTATAAGCTTGGCTGTGCAATTTTAATAATTACTAGGTTGTAACCAATACTTTCTGACAAATGAAAAATCCACTCTTTTAGCAAACACTTTAACATAAGGGCTTAGATATTAAGGTACATTAACTTAAGAAAGTCTGCCATTTCCTCCTCCTGCCTGCAGCCTTTTTTTTTGGGGGGGGGGGGGGGCTCTCCAGAAGATCAAAGACTCTTCTATAACCAGTGGGATTGGGTGTGGGAAAAGGAACGGGAAATTTCCTGTACACAAGAACTGCAGCTTCACCCTATATATAGGATGGCATTCTAATTCAACTTATTTTAGAATTCAGGTCAATGCTTAACAAACACAAAATCACTGTGAAATGACAATCTACCTGTGTCATTAAAAAGAATCACAGATTTGGAAGAGATCACAAGGGGCATCCAGTCCAACTCCCTGCCACGCAGCAATACACAATCAAACCTGAGAGATGGCCATCCAGCCTCTATTTAAAAACCTCCATAGGAGACTCTAACTACTCTCTCAGGGAATGTGTTCAACTATCAAACAGCACTTACTGCCAGAAAGTTTTTCCTAATGTTGAGCTGGAATCTCTTTTCCTCTAGGTTGAATCCATTGCGCCAGGTCCCATACCCTGGAGCAGCAGAAAACAAGTTTGCTCCAGCCTCAATATGACACTCCTTCAAATATCATATCACCTCTTAACCTTCACTTCTCTAGCCTAAACATACCCAGCTCCCTAAGTGTCTCCTCATAAGGCATGGTTTCTTTCACCCTTTTGGTCACCCTCCTTTGGGTGCCGAGAACTGGACACAGTATTTCAGGTGAGATGTGACCGAAGCAAAATAGAGTGGCACTATTACTTCCCTTGATCTAGACACTATACTTCTATTGAGGTAGCCTAGAATCACATTGGGTTTTTTAGCTGCTGCATCACACTGTTGACTCATGTTCATAGCACTGCTAAATATTCAATCAATAAAAATGAAATGGAATTGGGAAAGGACAGTGGGTAAACAAAATTCACATTGTTCCAAAATATGCCACAATCTGCCTAAAACATTGGCTTTATCAGACAATCTGTAAAAAGAAAAAGCTGCTGACTAAAGTTGCCAAACTTTGGATTCATATGCCCCAATATCCAGTAAATCCATGTATCTTTCTTACTTCCTTTCCAGCATCAAAATTTATCCACAAGACCCAGGATGGCGTTAGATAACAGCATGTCCTTAGTTTGCCAGGAGAGCAGGTAAAATTACAGAAAACCTGATAACAAATGAAAAAGTTGGCTACATAAATGTGAATGCCATAAAAATAAGCAAGTCAGGCAGATACTGACAGAAAACAGTACCTTGGTTACTGTGAGGTGAGGGAGGAGCAGATCTATAGTGTTACTCAAACAGCAATTTTTGTACTTTTGCTATTTGGATACTACAGAGACAAGTTTCCAGTTCAAATACCCTTGTATCTATTTTCTCAACTGTAATGTAGCATATGTTATCAGTGTACTTTGTACACCTTTAAAGAATTGCACCATAAACTAAACGCAAAGAATCAACATTATCATTATTAGTTGAGGGCTTATTGACATTTAAAAAGCACAGTGCTTTCTTGCTATATTAGAGCTGATTTACTTGAACAGTCCAAAATTCAAAGTGAATTACTATAGAGATATTCCAAATCAATTCCAAAGATACAATTTCAAAATGTTATTTTAGATCAACACATAATTACTTGAGATCAACAATCTGAGAAGTAGGCAACCTGGCACCCTCTAGCTGTTTTGGAGTACAACTCCCATCATTCTCAAATGTTGCCTATGCTGAGTAGTATTATAGTTAGCATTATATTTCAAAATATATGCAGATATGTCTAATTAAAAGATTGTATGTACAGCACTGTGTAAACTTACAGTGCTATATAAATAAAGGTGATGATGATGATGATGATGATGAAGAAGAAGAAGAAGAAGAAGAAGAAGAAGAAGAAGAAGAAAGGTTGCCAAACCCAGTATTGTACAATGCTTAATAAGTTGACTAAATAAGCTGCAAAACATAAAGGTGCTAACAATGAATTTTCTCACATATACCATTAAGTTTTAGTTGTGTTTTGAGTGACTTATCAAAAAATACAGGCAAGAGTCTTAAGACTAGTGTTGTTACAAGACTAGTGTTGCCAAACATATATTATAGAGATAGTCATTCCGTTTTTACAGATGAATGTTTCTCTCCACAGACCTTTTTTCCTTTATAGGACCAATTAGCATACTTTGGAAATAATGAAAAATTATACGGCTCCATTGGTATAGTTTTTCTGCAATTCATGATAAAGTATCTGAGACAAAATATACTGACCAAACTAAATCTCCCCCTCCCCCAAGGTTTGTGGAATTATCAGTTTAGCAATCACAATAATTTTGTTATCCCCTTGTCCCACAAGGCTGATCAAATAAGGAACATTCAATGCTAACACAAAGAGATCATAAACATAGAAGCCATGGAGAAAGAAGAAAAAGCGTTCAAGTGAACAAAGTCTATTTACCAAGAGAAAATCTACTGTATATACTCTTGTATAAGTCTAGAAATTTAGGTCCAAAAATTGACCCAAAAAAAAAAAAAACTGAGTCGACTTATCCACGGGTCAAAGTACTGTATCTTAACTCTTATTTAAGAGAAGGAACCATCCCCTGGTGAAAAGCAAGAGTATAATCTGTCCTGGAAGCACTGGCCCCCTTTACCCTCTCATCCATCCAGTCTCAAGAATAAGCACAAAGAGTTATGTCTCATGACTTTTGGAAGTTATTTGACATTGTTTTGCTTTGCTTCATCCTTCCTATATGCCCCTAAATTTTACCCTCGACTTATCCACGGGTCATAGCAAAATCCCTAATTTTGGCTCCAAAACTTGCCCTTGATTTATACATGAGGTCGACTTATGGTCGAGTATATATGGTAAATCCTAGAACCCCTTACCTTAATGGCACTTTTACAGAACTAAACAAGATGACACTCCTAATCACTGAAAACATGGTTTCCTCATGACAAACTTGCTCAATACTCTTAATTATAATTTATGAGCCTTGGCATCAATATGCTAAGTTTTTAATAATAATAATAATAATAATAATATTTCCCGCCTCTCCCTGCAGACCGAGGCGGGATTACAACATGAAAAGGAACAATATAAAATGTGACAACAGTATAAAAACAGTATAAAAATCTAAGCAATAAAATCATTAAGTTACTAGTCACTAAAATGACAATCATTGTCTGTATCCATGCCATCATAGTTCTTATATTCTCATAGGAGATCTGGTGGGAGGGCTCGCTGGAAGAGATCCGTCTTAAGTGCCCTCTAAAAATTTTCCAAGGAGGTACTAAGACAGTTCTCTTCCAGGAGGTCATTCCATAACCTAGGGGCTGCAGTGGTGAAGGCTTTCTGTGAAGTTTTAGTCAATCTAGTTTTTGTACATTCTAATAATTTCTTCCCTGACGTCCTGAGAGCACGGAGCAGATTGTGTAGTGAGAGGTGTTCCCTCAAGTAAATTGGGCCCGAGTCATAAAGGGCTTTATAAGTAATAACCAACACTTTGTATTGTACCAGGAAGCTGATCAGCAGCTAATGAAAGGATTTCAAAAGGGGGGTAATATGGTCAGATATAGATGTTCCTGTGACCAATCTAGCTGCTGCGTTTTGGATCAATTGAAGCTTCCGAACCTGATACAAAGGTAGCCCCATGTATAGCACATTACAGAAATCTAAACAGGAGGTTACTAATGCATGTACCACTGCTTCTAGGTCCTTCTGGGCCAGGTAGGGGCGTAGGTGGCGTATCAACCGAAGTTGGTACCAAGCACTCCTGGCCGTCACCTCCATCTGAGATGACAGCTGTAGAGACGAGTCAAGGAGTATACCCAAACTGTGAACCTTGTCCTTTAGGGGAAGTGTGACCCCGTCCAAGACTGGTTGACAAATCTCCCTCCCCAGGCCAGGGGTAGCTATCGCGAGTACCTCCATTTTCTCTGGATTCAGCTTGAGCTTTTTGACAGAAGTAAAAGCTCATCACTCACACAATAGAATCATAGCATCTGTAGAGCTGGAAGAAACCACAAGGGCCATCCAGTCCAAACACCTGCTATGCAGGAATACATAATCAAAGCATCCCCAATAGACAGCTATCCAGCCTCTGTTTAAAAACCTCTAGAGAAGGTGACTCCACCACACTTTGAGAGAGTGTGTTCCACTGTTGAACAGCCCTTACTATCAGGAAGTTCTTCCTAATGTTGAGATGGAAACTCATTTCCTGTAGCTTGCACCCAGTGTTCTGGGTCCTATTCTATGGAGCAGCAGAAAACAAGCTTGCTCTATCCTCAACATGACACCCCTTCAAATATTTAAAAAGGGCTATCATCTCACCTCTTGGCCTTCTCTTCTCCAGGCTAAGCATACCCAGCTCCCTAAGTCTCTCCTCATAATAATTCCATGCCTGTTTTCTATTTACTTGAGAGCCACTGTCAAAATTGTTTGAGGGTACTGTATAACTACTGTTAACAAACATTGCAAATTTATGTTTACCAAACAATAAAAGTGGCTTATCCAAAATTTTAACACACTTCTATACACATGTCATATTGAATTTAATATAAAAATAAAAAGCAGTTTTCCAATAGTTAGTTAAACATTAAATCAGAAGTACCACATTACATCAGGAAGTCGTATAGCCAATGATATAGCCAGAAAAGAAAAAGGGGGGGGGGGGAAGAGTCCATATAACTGTCATGCCACAGGCTTTCAGAGCATTCTACATCAATGGGGCTCTGTCTTTTATATAGTCATTCCCCTTCACTTGATCCCCCATTTAGACAGCAACTTTTATGCCATGTCAGCAGATAGAAATGTAAAGGTAAACAAGTGCTGAGACACTGGAAATTAAAAAGTGTCCAACAGCAAACTTTAATGGTTAGCATAGATTAGTCAGACACAAGGCTTGTGCAGCTGTTTCTCTTGTGCTGCTGGAAATTTACATACTGTTATATTTTTATCCACTGACCCATCTTCATCACCCCTTAACTATTAGACATGACTTTTCTGCAATGACTGCAGATAGTTAGCCACTGTTTAACACATTAAGTGTAACAGCGGTTGTCTAGAAATAAAATCAGAAAGTCTAGAAAATAAAATAAAACTACCTTCAAGAAATTATCCAATATAGTAATGAATTCTAAAACATAATGGGAATTTCATAAATGAACTAAAATGATAATTCAGCACTTACCTGGGACCATCATTGGACAGATCACTGTAGCGCTATCCTGCTTCCTCTTACAAACAAACTTCTAAATAAGGTTCTTTTATAAATATGGAGAAATTAATTTAAAATTTTTAGAAGAGATTTTGCTTTAGCACAAAATAGCTCATATATGTACTGAGAGGTTAGAATGTCATTTTCTGTTACAGTCCTGAAACATTCTGCATGTTACTTACAACAGCCAAAACTTGCTTATGGTCCCAGCCCAAAGATCTATGAATGTCACAGAAGTGCTGTGTTCATTGTGACTGGAAATTTAGGCCTTAGGAACAGAAATTTTTCAACTGTGGATTCTGCATTTGCTCCTCCACTGCCTGGCTTTGTAGAAGGATGATGATTTTTAGAAGGATGATGAAAGCAGCTTCAGTAAAGCCAAATCAACCTCCTCTCAGGAGCTTAGGACTGAACTGAGATTTAAATCAGAGGCATCCTCACTGATCATTCAAAAATCTCAAGGATGGAACTACCCTGTTTGCCCTGAATCCTCAGATTTCTGGTTCATTACTCACACTGGAAAGTTATCAGATGAGCATGGGTCTATGATATTATAACTGATCAGTGGAGCAACTATCAGAGGTAAAATCTGGTAGAACCGATGGGGAGATGTATGTTACATCACAGAACAGGCCGTAATAACAGCTACTCGTCCAAGCTTTAAATGTTAAGCTGGCAGATGGCAATGCTGACACAATGATAGTATTCAGTGCCTTTGAGACTGCTGGTCATGGTTATCATGTGGCCACAGTTGGCAAGGATACAGATTCACTTCCATTGTTTCGCATGCAGATTCAAAACAAGTAACCTTCCTGTTGAAGTATGAAATAAACAGGCCAGAATACCTCTATAACTCACTAACACACACTGAAAGGATAGAAGAAAAGCATTCTCTTTTCTTTTGTGTTCATACTGCCACTGAGCGTATTAGAACACCAATGTTGTTCAACCAAGGCAAGAAGAAAACAATTGCTCTTGCACAAAAACCTAGAGGTGTATGTTTAGGTTACCGTACCCAGTGATTCTCAACCACTACAGTGGTCCCCCGGGTTACGAAGGTAATCTGTTCCAGATTACCTTTCGTAACCCGGAAATCTTCGTTTCCTGGGGGACCGCTTTAAGGGATGGACCGCGCGGCCGATTTAAAGGGGCCGCACGATTTTTCCCTTTCGTTCCCCGGGGTTTCTTTTGGCTCCCGGGGGCTGTTTTGCGGTCCCGCCGGTTTCGGCTCCCGGGGATTTTGTTCCCCGGGGGCTTCGTATCCCGGGGGACCACTGTATATCCAATAAGACCACATGAAATGCAGAAATATCCTTAAGATTTGCTATACACAACACACACAATGATGAGACTGTGAATGAAGAAACTGACAAGCAACTCCATTCTAATGTTCAATATAAGAACATTATAACCATAACTTTTGCTTCTAGAGAAGAAATATGCAGTATTTGGCATCCACAGTCATCTGTGGACTCTACAACCAACTCAGGGGAACCAGGCTCATCAGTGAGGTAGTTAATGCAACTATTAACATTAAAACCACTGACACTCCCCAATAGCTTCTTAAACTAATCATCTGTGGTTGTACATATTCATGTACTGCTGCAAAGCATGGCTGATATGACACCAAAGGGTGTGAATTGCTCTCGCAACTCATAGAGACAATACAGAGATTCATGCCAACATTCATCCAACTAATGAATTAACTGTCAATATATACCTTAGACAAGTCACATTCTCTCAGTCTCAGAGTAAGGCAAAAGCAACCCCACTCTGAACAAATCATGTCAAGAAAACTCCATGATGTTCACCTTAGGATCACCATAAGTTGGAAACAACTTGAAGGCATACAGCACACACACAAACACATATACTATGCTCCCACTTATTCTACCTTGCTTGAAAGTCCATTGCTAGTTTCCTGCATCAAATGATGCCTTAACCCTTAATCAAGGCCATAAAATCTGTATTTATTGCAGACAGTGTAACTGGCCACTTCTGTTAACACACAAACAAATACTCATAACAGGATTATACGCACTATTTATGGTATATACACTGACATTTGTGACTTACATGTTCTTTTACTCTTTTTTTCTGGTATTAAGAGGTTAGAGCAATGTTTAGCTCACTAAAACAATGAATTTTTATTTTGGAACAGAAGAAAATATATGAAACAAGTTTATAATGAACAAATAAAATGAGCAATGTGGTGGCCATATTGGAACTAGGATAATTGAGATTTTAATATGAACTTAAGAGTATGTACTATGCAAATGAATTCAGTATTTACATCTGGAATAACTGCCTATGCAATTTGTCCCTGAGTTTGAAGATCTTATTGGACTGTTTCTTATGTCAGTATCTCTTCATTCTGTTAAGACAGACTCTTCTCACATGTTTTCCAAGCTTTCATACTGTAATGCACATAATATAACAATCAAATTCTTTACACATCCACAACAAACGAATATTAAACTACCAACCCAAGTCATCCATTCAAACATCTAATTTAATCAACAGCACACTGCACATATTAAGAAAATACCACAGTAACAGATAACACTACAACAACCTAGCAAGCTGCTTAGCTGAAATATGTAACAGACCAATTAACACACTGGTAACCCTTCACCTGACCAAGAGAGATAAAAGGCACTAAAAAACTTCCCATGGAGAGTTAAGGTTGATAATAAAGAGAATCCTAATAATTTTTATTTTAAGCATTTACTTGGAAAATAGCTTGGGATCTACAGGTATATCCTGCTGTTGGCATCTTCCCTCCTTTTGTTGGTATGATTCCAACAAAAGGGGAGAAGGGAAGGTGTCCAGCGCCACAAAATGTTGATAGATCAAAGCAAAGCTCCATCATTTTTTAAACTGCTGCTGCTACAAGAGTGACTTAGCAGCAAGCTGGTGATCATAGAATCATAGAGTTGGACAAGACTACAAGAGCCATCCAGTCCAACCTCCCTGCCATGCAGGAACTTACAATCAAAGCATCCCTGATAGATGGCCATCCAGCCTTTGTTTAAAGACCTCCAAAGAAGGAGACTCCACCACTCTCCAGGGGAATGTGTTCAACTGTCAAACAGCTCTCACTGTCAGAATGTTTCTCCTAATGTTGAAGTGGAATCTCTTTTCCTGTAGCATGCATCCATTGTCTTGGGTCCTATTCACTGGAGCAGCAGAAAACAAGCTTGCTCCATCCTCAATGTGACACTTCTTCAAATACTTAAACAGAGCTGTCATATCACTTCTTAACCTTCGCTACTGCAGGCTTAGCACACCTAGCTCTTTAAGTCTTTCCTCACAAGGCAAGATTTCCAAACCCTTCACCATTTTGGTTGCCCTCCTCTGGACATGCTCCAACTTGTCAACATCCTTTTTGAATTGTGGTGTCCAGTTCTGGACACAGTACTCCAGGTGAGGCCTGACCAAAGCAGAATAGAGTGGCACTATTACTTTCCTTGATCTAGGCACTATACTTCTATTGATGCAGCCTAGGACTGCATTGGCCTTTTTAGCTGCCACATCACACTGTTGACCTGTTCAACTTGTGGTCTACTAGGAGTCCTAGATCCCTTTCACATGTAGTCTTGTTAAACCAGGTGCACCCCATCATTTATCTATGCATTTCAATTTTTTTTCTACCTAAGTGCAGTACCTTACTTTTTCTCACTGTTGAAATTCATTTTGTTAGTTTTGATCCAGCTTTCTCATCTATTAAGGTCATTTTGAATTTTGATCCTGTCCTCTGGTATATTAGCTGCACCTCCTAATTTGGTGTCATCTGCAAATCCTGCTAGTTATGCAACATTTCTAACAAAACTGAAAGTAATTAAATTGGAGAACAAAGAGAGATTAATGATAATAGGGGAGAATCTGGAATATGTAGCTCAAACTGGTAAAGCTGGAAGGCAAGATGAGTACTTATCTAGAAACTAAGCCTAGAACTATGAGGACATGCTGCGCTATTTTCTTCATGTTTCTTCTTCTCTAACTTTGTGCCTCTATCTCACAGAACTCAACTCCTTCCCTACCCAAGCAGGTAGCACAAGCATTTCTCACTTTGCAAGCCCACACTTTTCAGCACATAATGTGATGTAACTTTTTACTTCGTTGATACAGTCCAGCAAAGGACAATGGGAAAAGTGATATGCTAATCAAGACACTCCAAAGTACAGGTCTGTGAGTTCACAGAACTATACTTTACCAGATTTAGAACTAGAATTTACCAATGAAAGGTATTGTGTATAAAAAATAGTTTACTTTTTTGTGATTCACAGCAACTATGGAATTTCTAGTCTATGAATTAGAAAGGGATGTCTATGGAAACTCCTCCTTTCCATGCCTTCATCAGCTCAGAAAGTCAATGGTTTTAAAAGGGATTGTCCTTCAGGTCTGTTAGAAAGCTTCAACTTGCCTAAGGTGTAGGCTTTCCAATTCAACTCAAGATCATGAATGTTACTAGTCTGGTTGCTTGGGGCAAGTAAAATAGGAAGCTTTTGTAAATTAGTTCTTTTTCTCCTCCTTACAGCCATCAGTGAGATATAAATCACATACACTGGCAGCAGGCTAGCAATAATAACCCTTTAAGAGCTTGCTTGTAATGATACTTTCTACATTTCTCATGGCAGTTGCATGGCCTTCCTGTCAGATTATAAAAACCAATTAAAATGGTACATGGCATGCATATTCATTAAGGTCCAAAACATACTGCAGAAATAATCCAGTTTGAGAACGCTTTAACTGCCCTGGCTCACTGCTAGGAAATCTTGGGAACTGTTGTTTATTGTGGCACCAGAGATCTCTGATAGAGGTGGCTAAATGTCTCACAAAACTACAGTTCCCAGAACTCCCTAGCATTGAGCCAGGGCGGTTAAAGTAGTCTCAAACTGGATTATTTCTGCAGTGTGTTTTGTATCTAAGTTTCCTTCAGTAGGAACAGCTGGATGGGCCTCACACAGAATGTTTCTTTTTGTAGAATATCCAGTTTGGGATGCAGGGCTTGTTCTGTGGTGTGTGGTAACTCCTTAACTGTGAACTCTTAAGCTGTTATATGAGCCATCTCATATATTCTTCTAAATATACACATTGTATGTCTACCATCCCCAACACTTACAATTTTAGTAACCACTAGCCATTAAACAACTTCACGCAAACATTTCCACATGAGCAGTGGCATTTTTGATATTACACTCATCCAGTACTAAAAGAATTCTATAGATTCTGTTCCCTCTCTTCACAAGACATATTTCTATTACAAAGAGAAACCCAAAGAACTAATGCAATCTATATTTGATGGACTGGACTTCCTTGATCTCCCACCCATACATTTCATTTTTAGCCTTACCATAATAATTAACTTATTAAGCAAAGCAGTCACCTCAGAAAAACAGTTGATCCTAAAGAAAGAATAGATACATATTTATTTATTTATGTCTTCAAAATAAAATGTCAGCACTTTACAATAAAAGTCACAACAGGAACTACAAAAGAAACAAGAAAACAAAGATTTTGCAGAATATTTGTAGTCCGCCCTCGGTATCCGTGGCCTTGTCATCCGCAAATTCAACCATCTGCGGATGGCAAGCCCATGCTGTCCCCATTGGGGGCACATGCACATGGTTGTACCATCATTAGGGACAGCCCCCTTTGTTCCCAGTGACAGCAAGTCCACACCACCACTAGGGATAACAAGTTGCCTTTGGAAACGACTTGAAGACACAGAACAACAAGTAGGGCAAGTAGCACCCTCTCTGCCTCAGGGGAAGGTAATGACACCCTCGAATCCCTGGTTGCCCAAGTAGCACCCGCAATCACCTGCCACCAGGCCCTGAGGAGAAAACAGATGCTCCTGTTCCTCCTTCCTCCAGATCCCATTAGGTTCAGGAGCAGAGGCAAAGGATAATACAACTGGCCCTTGGTACAGTATCTGCAGGGTATCTGTTCTAGAACTCCCCACAGATACCAAAATCCGAGGATGCTCAAGTTCCAATTTCTCTAATGGGGGTGCGCCTATGCTGCTGCACCACTATTTGGGACAGCCAGGTAAGGCAATGGGGCGGCTGTGGCATTTCCCCCTTCAGGAACTGGAGACAAATAAGGGGCAGGAAGGGGGGAAATCATGCCCCGGGCAGCCCCTGAGAAGGGGGAGAAAAGAGGAAGCGTGGCAAAGGTGGAGAAGGAGGGCCATGAAGGCCAAGCCTCCTCCCCACCAGGGCCCCCCTTCTGGGCAACAAAGCCCATCCACCACCCCCAAGGACCCCTGAGCTCTGCCACTCATCCAGGCCCTAGGGATCTCAAGGGCTTCCTGTCCTGTCTTCCCTCTCCAAGCCGCTCGACCCTGTTGCTCATCCACTCTCAGTGGGCCCTATCTGTCTGCCCGCCTGATTCACCATGCTTTGCCTCGCCTCTCTGCCTTCCAAATACTTTGGGGGCACGTCTGGAATTAATCCCCCACATCTACCAAGAGCCAACTATAATTAGCCTTGTTCAATATAAATCGGTATTTTTTCATTAATAAATGTACTTACATTCACATTAATATTTTAATATGAAGGTTTTATGTTCTCACTGCAAATCAACTGAGAAAGCTGAACTCTCATGTGTGAAATACCATAGCTTTTAGATCTCTCTGCCATAATGTGACTACTTAAATCTCAACTTTTACAGGCAACTGATCTCTGCAACTCTCAGACACAAGAACCAAAGATAAAAACGTATACTTTGAGTCATTTTCTGAATTCCCTATATATTTAGAATATATATATTTAGAAAATAGGTAGAGGGAAGAGAAGACAAGAGGTAGAGGGCAGAGAAGACAAGTCCACTTGTACCGTAGCTGCTGAGGCCAAAACCCCACTGCTGCCCAGGTAACTACAAATGTAACTGGCAGTCTGTGTTTAGGAAGCGAAAGTGCCACTTGGGAGTCTTCGATGTTAGAAAGGATACCACAAATTCCACATTGTTTCAGTATTTGTTATTTTTAAAGCACATGTGCCAAAATTAGACAGATTGCTTCAAAAGCACCCCCTGTAGTCAAACTACACAGTGCATTTCTCTAACTGTGGATGAGGCAGAATTTCTCAGCTTCCCTAGACATCCTGGAGCCAGATATCCAAGTTGCAAATAGTACAAATTTCAAAGCAAAAACAGTACATTCTGCTCTGCCTCACAACAAACTATCAGTAGAGTCATACAGCGTAGTATTTCAGCATTTTTTGGTTGCCTAGGGCAAACAACTGCCTCTAGGCAACAAGTGTATCTTCACTAAATGCCAAACTGGTGACACCATAAATGCAGCCACTGTGTCCATTTACCAATTTGTGAGTGACAGACCCCATGAACAGCCTTCCAGGAGCAGTCTGGTCAGGTAGACTACACAGCACCAGAATAGGGGAAGAAGGGACATAAGGAAACAAAGCACAAGAAGATCAATCATCCCTGAATTTTCTGTAAAGCTGTACAAATATGTTATATAAGCCCTCCATATCCATGGATTCTTCATCCACAGATTGAATATATATACATACACATACGCACTGAATCACAGAACCATAGAGTTGAAGAGACCACAAAGGCCATCCAGTCTAACCCCCTGCCATGCAGGAACTCCAATCAAAGCATCCCTGACAGATGACCATCCAGCCTCTGTTTAAAGACCTCAAAGAAAGGAGACACCACCACCCTCCGAGGGAGCGTGTTCCACTGTCTAACAGCTCTTATTGTCAGGACGTTCCTCCTAATGTTGAGGTGGAATCTCTTTTCCTGTAGCTTGCATCCATTGTTCTGGGTCCTATTCTCTGGAGCAGCAGAAAACAAGCTTGCTCTATCCTCAATATGACATCCTTTCAAATTTTTAAACAAGGCTATATATATGGGCACCACAATTCAAAAAGAGTGTTGAGAAACTGGAGAGTGTCCAAAGGAGGGTGACCAAAATGGTGAAGGGTCTAGAAACCATGCTTTATGAGGAGACACTTAGAGAACTGGGTATGTTTAGCCTTGAGAAGAGACAGTTAAGAGGTGATATGATATATATATTTAAATTCCATATATATGTGTGTGTGTACATTTCAAAAAGCAAATCTTGGTTTTGCCATTTTATATAAGGGAAACCATTCTACTACATCACTGTATATAATGAGACTTGAGCATCCATGGATTTTGGTAACCACAGGGGGTCCTGGAATCAGACCCCAGCAGATATTGAGGCCCCATACTCAGAGACCTTCATTTTAGCATCCATAAGAACTGTGACATGTTATTTAACCAGCTTCCAGACCAACATACATAGGCAGCTGACTTCTTCACATTATTTCTTTGCATAATCTGTCTCATAACAAGAATCAAATGATACAAGCCACTCATGATCTGATCAGGACCAAGTCAAAAGAGGCAACTTTCCAATTTACTAACCTGAGGATCTTTTCAAAATAAATATTAAATTGTTCTACCCCTAAGGAGTTATTTAGCAGTGGATTCCTGCATAGGCAGGGGGTAGAACTAAATGGTCCACAGAGCCCCTTCCAACTCTATGATTCCAAGTTCAGTATATTGAAAATACCTGGCTAATTCAGCAGGGCTACATACAAAAACACCAGTAGACCAGTGTAGGCTAGTGTGAATGTTTTAAAAGTGTTTAGATCTGAAGCAATTTTGTAAGATCTATGGTGAAATCTCATGTCTACTCAGAAATAAGCCCCAATTCAAGGCAACTGCAGCCTTAGATGCCCTAAACATTCAATTCATCCCAAGCTTGAGGAAGCCTCTTCAGTTCTGACAGCTCACGAGGATTTTTTATTAGATATGAGAGTTAATTTATTATCTATCATCAATATGATATTATGATCTAACAGCAGCAGTATCTGAATGTACTTCATATGATGTAAAGCATGGTTTGCCAAGCAGCAGAACAGGTAGCACAGGCAGAACAAGTTTGTGACCTTCATAGATAGGTACAAGAGGGCCCATGTGCCTGCCTATGGTGTGCTACTACCTGTTCTACAGCTAAAACTAGAGGATAAACCACCTGTGGCTAGGAAAGCTGCCAACTTGTAATTACACTATTGAGAATATGAAATTGACTAGGTTATAATGTTTAGGTGCAAGATGACTTAAATGTCATTTCCATCAGAAATACATCTACAGTTCAGAATGTAAGCTTGTCTGTGCACAGAGTGCTTTTAAAATGCAAGCCTGTTTTTAAGGACTGGATTCCAATTAATTTTTTGCGGGGCAGGAGTGAATAAAACATTTCCCCCAGATATTCTCAGAAGATATTCCTGTTAGATAACACTTTCCAAACAGAGATGGGAAGACCCTGTTTGTCATTTCTGGGACTGTGTGTAATAGAGTACAGTATGGCTAATGTTGTAGATGTTGTGTTTTCTGAAGCCACACTGAAACCACACCAACCGCACTGCCGGCTACCAAGGAAGCTGGAGTGCTCATGTCATGACCACATGACATGGCTTCAAGCCAGGAAGTAGCAGAAAAAAGCTGCTTCTTTTTGAAATGACTTTTCTCTGCATAAGGGCACTATTCTGTTTGCTTCAAGGCATGTGTCATCTAAACGCCACGGCTTCAAGCCAGCCTGAAAGCACCTCTTTTTGCCTGTCTGTTTAGCCCCTCAGTCAGGTTTAATGTGTGGTGTTTAAGAGTCTGAATTAGTTAGGAGTGGAGTATAAGATGCATTTTAAATGTATTAAATAATCAGCTTTGTTATGCTCAGCTTCTGTTAACAATGTACAGTATTGCTTTTGTATGTGTATGTTTTTGACCTCTGGGAATGCCAGACACTATAAAGCTTTGATTCAGACATGGTGTCTGTGATGGTAGCAGTGAATAAACAGAGGTGATATCCAGTGGGTATAGAAGTTTTATATTATGTCACAGCTTGAGGGTATCTGAGTGTGACCACAGCGGAAGGGCAGGAGGAAATTTTTACACAAGGGACAAGGGGATCTCCTCACTCTTGGTGGTTAGAAACGCGATTTGTGGAAGGCTTCACATTTGGAAGTAGCAGAAGTTTAAGAAGAACCTCTCACTTGGTGGAAAAGAAGTGAGATAAATGGTAACAGCTGCCCTAGAAACTATGTTTAGTATAACAGGTATAGCCTTCAATCCAAAAGCTTTTAGTGTTACATAATTATAGATGAAATAATGAAGTTTTAAGGTACAATCAACTATGTTTTTAAAAGGGAAGCCAGTGGGTGGAATGGGGCACAAAAGAAAATTTACATCTCCTCCATCCTAAATAGAGCTCACATGTTTGAGAAACTACTACAGGTATTTCTGCATAAATTCAGTGACCCTCTATGTTTTAGCTTTACTCTTAATCTGGTCATTTAAGCAACACTAAGGGACTGATTTAAATCAGGAACATAAATCAAGGCTTAAAGCAGAAAAACCTAAATTTAATATTCTGATCCAGTTTTTTTTTAATTTATACTTCTGTAATAATAATAATGATGATAATTAATAATAATGAAAATTGTTTTTCATGCATTCATTACACTAGGAGGGCATACCTATTACAGTGGTCCCCCGGGTTACGAAAGTAATCCGTTCCGGCACTACTTTTGTAAGCCGAAAAAATTCGTAATCCGGGGGACCACTGTAAGTATAGGAAAGCACTTGGCGCGATTTGAATTTCGCGCTGCTTTCCTTTTGTAACCCAGGGTTTTTTGCGGGAACCGGGGCCATTTTTCCGACCCCGACTCTTTCGTACCCCGGGGGATTCGTAACCCGGGGGACCACTGTACATGTATTTGAGCAATGTTTCATTAATCAAGCATTCAGATTTTCAGAAAATGCAATGTGCACCAATCTTCTAGAGCTTCAGTACCACATATCGAAACATGTATTTCTGCACAGTCCCGCAACTAGGTCAAGAACAGCTACTGGGTTGCATGCTACATTTCCCTGCCTTGCCCCCTATTCAAATTCCCTTCTTTTAACAAGAGTTAAGTACAGTTATTAAATCAGGTTAAGATTACTTTACTAATGCTACCAAAATGTCCTCTTAACTAACCCTTTCACTATGAGAAGAATCCAATCATATATATAGGCAGTCCAGCTTCAAACTAAGACGTCAAAGATTTGTAGAAATGCCGAATTCAAGTCACTAAAGAATGTTTTTATGGTGATGTTGCAAAGTCATGGCACTGCTTAAACACAGTAAGCTTTTACTTTAGCTGATAAAAATACAAACAAGCATCCAAAATACACTAAACTATATTTGCGTTAATATAACATTTTGTAACAAGAGGGAACGAGGCAACACATGAGTGGAAGCAGTTAAAACAAATGCACAATACATAGGAGTTTTTAAACACAACATTTTCAAAATGAAGGTAAATGTCAAATTGAGCCAGTGTGGCATAGTGGTTTTACTACTGGACTATGACTCTGGAGATCAGGGTTTGATTCCATATGTTGGCTATGAAACCCACTGGGTGACCTTGCCAAGTCACATATTCTCAGCCTCAGAGGAAGGAAATGGCAAACATCCTCTGAACAAATCTTGCCAGGAAAACCCCATGATAGCCTTAAGGTCACCAGAGCGTTAAGGTCAGCATAAGTTGGAAACTTGAAGGCTCACAACAAAGTGTCAAATTATGCCATTCCAATTTTCAGACATCAAATGTCCATTTAGGTATCTCAAATGTCAGTACAGTTCAATAACCAAGATGGTTTTACATGTGGCATATAAGGCAGGAACTGCTACAGCAGTGCCAGAACAACACAATGGAATCCTACCAAGGCAAATAGGAACCTACCCTGTTTCACTACGCCTACTATCCCATTTTTGCAAGTTATATAAGAATTGGGCTGAGGCAGCTCTGCATTGGCTTAAACATATGTTGTTCCCAGTCTTAACCCCACCATATCCATATCAGTTTTGATGGCAAGTGGCCCATTTGTGAAACAAATTAGGCTGGATCTGCTGACATCAGATATTGTCAATGCAATATCTGACAATGGTGACAATAGTGAAGCCATGTTTACTTGTTTTAGCACAAGGATGGGGTGTTGGCTACAACACCATGGGAAAAGAATCACAAAGCTATATTGCCACAGTTGAAAGACTGACCAGCCTCTACTCTGTCATCCATCCATACTTCAGCAGGAACACAGTTATGCCTTCTGACATTTTGTAAGTTCTTTGACATTGTTTTCCTTTGCTTCATCCTTTAGATCCTTTGTTACAGGACCGTAAGTCTTACTCTCGACTTATAATTTTGGCACCCAAACCAGCCCTCGATTTATACATGAGATTGACTTATAGTTGACTATATACGGTAAGTTGCACATACAGCAAATTAATTTACCCGAACTCACATTCATTCCAGTGAAACCACAAGATTATATAAAGTTTGAATCTGAGATCTCATTACAGAGGAACTTCTCAAAATAGTTCTGTTTTGAGTATATGCCCCAAGGAATTCAAAGGCAACTTTTAATTTTGAATGCACATATGTGCTCTCTAGTTATGAACGAAAAAGCAACAAGTGTATAATATATTTAGCATCATCCAGATCTGTACTATCAAGAGATTCTACTGCCAAGTTTTTAAAAGTTTCTTATAGCGAGGCTCTGTATAGTAGGCTCATAGCCACATGTTTATTTGAGCTAAAATAGTGAAAGAATGTGAATTATAGTAAGGGGATCTTGAAATGACTTAGGCTCAGTTAAAGAAACTGTCAACAAGAGCCTAAATATTTGCCTTAGTGTGCCTGCCAGATGTGAACCAGTATGGTGTAGGACCTTGAGCTGACTGACTCTTGACCATGGAAAACCAACCAGGATGCCTTGGGTCAATCACATTCTCTTCAACCTCAGAGGAATACAATGCCAAGAAATCCTTTGATACACTGACTAGGGTTGCCATACTGAAAACTGAAAACAGATGCTATACTTTTGTTATGCAGAAGAGGGAATTGTGGTAGATATTGCTTGTCATGTAACCAAGAAGCAAACAAGAGCTGATGAAATTCTTTCTTCTACACAACCAGTAAAGGTACAGTTTTCACTCTGGCAAACCTAATGGTGAAACAAAGGCAAATCTTAACTGGAAATAACTTCATGGCACCAACAACAGTGAGTAACCTCATACTTTGTGGCCATGAGCTAGAATGGCAATTCAATATTAAAGAAATCTGATTCTAAGAACTCTACTATCCTTAGCTGTGAACAATGGTTATAAACAATAGATTTATTATAATCTGATGAAACTTATTTCTTTATTCTTATTATTAAGTGATCAAAAATATACTGCTTTTAAATTAAGTCCTGACTCCTGAACATAACTATGCTGATCTAGGTTGAAAACACACTGCAGAAATAATCCAGTTTGAGACCACTTTAACTGCCCTAGCTCAATGCTAGAGAATCCTAGGAATTGTAGTTTATTATGTCAGCAGAGCTCTCTGACAGAGAAGGCTGAATGTCTCACAAAACTACAGTTCCCAGAATTCCCCAGCATTCAGCCAGGGCAGATAAAGCTGTCTCAAACTGGATTATTTCTGCAGTGTGTTTTGGATGCTTATTGTTCTTTTTAAAGCTAGTTTTAACTCCAGAAGAAAACTTTAACAATTATAACACAGCAGTAGGCTACATCTGGCTTTTCTGCAATTATTAATTTTGTTATGACGCTAGTAAGTCAGCTCATAAGCAAAGAAGTAGGAAAAATAGCGCATACATTGGTAAACAGCTATTTTCTGGATAAATCCCTTTAGGGTGGAAATGTCAGGCTGTTGCAGCAAAACAGTCTTCTGACAATAAAGCCTATTTCATAAGATCTGAAGCAGCAAGCTTTAGCTTTTGAAACCCTATGCCATATGCTGTATTATTGTTTTCAGGTAATTTAGTTATATAACCTTAAGCATACTGGTGATACCACCACTAGACTTTAAAAAGGGAAAACCTTATGTATACTTCCCATTATATAAAATCTAAAGTACTGAGCAATCATTACTAAGGCCTGCTACTGTAAGGTGAACGCTCACAGAAATCAATGAGATATAGTTTCAGTCTATTTTGAAATCCAAGTCTAACAGATCACAAGACCTCCATCTCCCAAAGGGGCATTGAAAAAGTTTATAGGATTAAGCTGTCCTGAGAAAGATCTTCCTATACAGTATATTTAATATGTAATGTCCTATATTCATTTAACACCATGCAGGTGCTATTTATTCAAATCATTAATACACACAGAACTTTCAAAAATGGTAGATACAGGCATAGCAAAGAAACGTCAAAGAAAAACAGTAGTACGATTAGTATAATTCAGTGACATTCTAATATTACAAACATCTACCATTTCAGAAAGCTAAAAATCAAAAACCCTTCCCTGCACTGACAAACATTTCATATTAGGAATCTAGACATTATAGGGAGGAGAGGCATTTTTGATATAACTTCATAGAAACAGGTGTAGCCTTATGTTTATGAGTAACTCTTAAGAAACCATAGTTTCATATAACACTGGAATAGCTAATGGGGAAATAACAATCGCATCAGCTTCATTTCTATACCGCTTGATGCCACCTAAGCAGTCTCTAAGTGGTTTACAACTGTAAGCTAATTGCCCCCAACAATCTGGGTACTCATTTTAGTGACCTCAGAAGGATGCAAGCCTGAGTCGAATCGGTTGAACTTGGACACAGAACTAATTAATGAAGTAGAGAGAATGAACAGAAGACTCTGTTTTAAGCTGTGTGCCATTGCCAACTATATTTCATTACCATTTGAAAAAAAACCCACCAAGATACTTAGAGTAACATATCAAGATAATATCTTCACACAATTCAAATATCAAAGTACTATTTTACTATTTTTACGATACAGCGGGCATATATCAGGATGTTTCAACTTATTACACAATCGATTCTAACTCCCAATACCAACTTCTACTTGTTTTCCAGAAAACTACAGAAGCTAACTATTTCTGTTAACTGCAAGTTAGGAACCATTTTCTGAAATTTGTCATGTTCAGTAACAAACAATTGTGATGTGGCAGATAGAATGACTAAATGGCTATGCTATCCCAGCCAAAGCTAATATCTAACAAAAATATAAATCCATTAAATCTGAATCCCACCAAGGTTTATGGGCTTAGTTCCAAACAGAGTGGATTCACTGCATCAACAAGACTTACATAGGTGTTATACTTACTGAGCCTTAAGGTCAGTTAATCTAAAAATTTTCAAATCATCTTTACATTCATATGCTGAAAGACAGTATTCCCATAGCCACAGGAGACATAGGTTTACTACTGTCTTGGAGAGCCTATCATTGCAATTTTATAAAGTAACGTCCCAGAACATTTAATCCAGAATTAAAACAATAACGTTTAAAATCCACAAAACAGTGATACCTTTACTGGGCCAACCAAAATGCTCCAAGCTTGCAGCACATATATTGTGTATGTTGGTTGGCCCAATATAAGTAGCACTCTTTTGTGGATTTTGGGCGATCCCTGGATATGTCTTTTGAATTAAAACAGTTAGATCCAAACAGTATAAACTACACTTGTTTTAGTTTTATACCATACTTGTACCACACTTTAGGGACACGTCAACCTAAAACACCAGACCCTGTTTCTGAGCAATATTTACAAGCCACTTTCTCTCTCATCTAATTCTCTCGTCAAGATTTTGTGCTTGGGTTTTATTCAGGAATACTCTTGCAGGATTTCTGTAGGACTTCAGGTTTGGAAAATTGTCGATTTTAAATTATGAATTTTAAATGTGGACTGTTTTAATATCTGTATATCTTGTCCTTTTTTTGAATTGTATATATGTCCTTTAAAACTAAATGTGTACTTTATCTGAGAAATAACCCGGTTTGGCCGCGCTTTAGCTCTTTTCTGGCTCAAAGGCTGTGGAATTCTGGGAGTTGGAGTTTGTTGTGGGGCCCAGAGCGGAGCAGAGCTCCGCTCTGGGCCCCACAACAAACTCCAACTCCCAGAATTCCACAGCCTTTGAGCCAGAAAAGAGCTAAAGCGCGGCCAAACCGGGTTATTTCTCCAGTGTGAATGCAGCCTTAGTTTCCAGTCTTACTACTTACTGCTGTGATGCAATAAAACCTAAAGTACAGTCCTAGGTATGAAGAAGGTATTATAGTACCTCAACAGGGCCAGGCTGCTCTACATAGTTAAGTTACATTAACCCAAGCTGGGCCTCTCCCTTTGCAGGGCAGGATCACCAAGGAAAAGCAAACAGCCTCTCATTTCTTTGCTGTATCTTAAAGGCCACATTCTTTTTTTCTTTTTTAGAGTAACATTTCCGGCTTGGAGTAGTTCTTCTCTCTCTCTCTCTCTGTGCCTCACTATTATTATCATTATTAATATAGTGCTGTCAATTTACACGGCGCTGAACGTACAATCCTTTAATTAGTCTGTCTCACTGCCTCCCTCCCTGAAAAAGCGAGTCTATAAGCAAAAGAGAAGTTTGGGTCAAAACACACACTGCAGGAATAATAATAATAATCCAGAAATTGAAGACTGCTTTAATTGCCCTGGCTCAAAGCTAGGGAATCCTGGGAAAGTGTAGTTTTGAGAGACATTTAGCCTTCTCTGTCAGGCATCTCTGGTGCCACAATGAAGTACAATTCCCAGGATTCCCTAGCACTGAGCCAGGGCAGTTAATGCGGTCTCAAACCGGATCATTTCTGCAGTGTGTTTGGGACCTAGATCAGCACAGTAACATTTGGGACTTAATTTAAAAGTAGTATACTTTTTGATCAGTGATAATACCCGAAAATAAGGCATGCCCAGAAAATAAGACCTAGTAGAGGTTTTGCTGAATTGCTAAATTTAAGGCCTCCCCTGAAAGTAAGACCCAGCAAAGTTTTTGTATACAGTATAAATATATTACAGTATATAATAAATGTTCATTTTTTTGTTGGTTCAACAATAAATGTGAATTCTTCTTCATGGAAAAATAAAACATCCCCTGGAAATAAGACATCTTCGGGAGCAAAAATAAATATATAAGACACTGTCTTATTTTCGGGGAAACAGGGTAACAAGAATAAAAACAAAAAGGTTATTTCTGTGGTCTGTTAACCCAGTTTGAGACCACTTTAACTGCCCTGGCTCAGTGCTAGGGAATCCTGGGAATTGTAGTCTATCGTTGTTATCGTTATTATTAGGCTTTATTTGTTTAGCGCTGTAAACTTACACAGCGCTGTACAAACAGTCAATCGAAACAGACGGTCCACTGCTCTCAGGTTTACAATCTGAAAAAGACAAGAGACAGAAAGAGAAGGGAAAGGGGTCTCTCCCTTTGACAGAGAAGGCTGAATGTCTCACAAAACTACACTTTCCCAGGACTCCTTAGCAACGAACCAGGCCAGTTAAAGCAGTCTCAGTTTCTGGATTATTATTATTATTATTCCTGCGGTGTGTGTTTGGGACCTATGTCGGCGCATTTTACCATTTTAATTTAAAAAGCAGTGTATTTTGTAATCACTGAATAAGAATAAAACTGGATCATTTCTGGAGTGTGGATAAGAGGCCAAGCAAGACGAGGTCCAAAAGCAACAGTAATGTAGAAACCACCCAGTTTTATCCTTTTATTCTTATCCATCTTCTCCAGCACAATGCTTTTAAACTAAAACCGTACTCAGCTGATCTAAGTCCCAAACCCACAATGCAGGAATAACAATAATAATCCAGAAATTGTAGACTGCTTTAACTGCCCTGGCTCAATGCTAGGGAATCCTGGGAAAGTGTCGTTTTGTGAGACATTTAGCCTCCTCTGAGAGAGAGCTCTAATAATAATAATAATAATAATAATAATAAATATCTATTTCTATTTCCTGCTTCTCCCTCGGATTGAGGTGGGATTCCAACATCAATAAAACACATAATTATAATGTATATAATTAACCTCTAGTAGTCAATGAATTACAAATTTAGTATAAACAAACTACAATTCCCAGGATTTAACTGCCTTGGCTCAGTGCTGGGGAACCCTGGGAAAGTGTAGCGTTTTTTTAAAACATTATTTATTATTATTATTATTATTATTATTATTAATACCTTATTTTTAACATTTTAAACCTTCTCTGTCAGAGAGAGAGAGAGAGAGAGAGATTTGGAGCCACAATAAAGTACAATTCCCAGCATCAGAAGCGTTATTAGGATGATGATGATGATGATGATGATGATGGAGCAAGGAGAAAGAGGCCTTGATTATTATAATATATATATATATATATATATATACAATATCTAAATATATAATAATATATATAAAACATTATATATATATATACTATATATATACTACATAATTATATTAATTAGCATATATTATATAATATACAATATATAAATATATGTTATATTAATATTATAATATATATTATAAATATATAATAGTATATATATATATATATATATATATAACATTGTACATATAATATTACATTAATTAATACATAATATATTATATAATATACTATATAAATATATAATGTTATATTAATATAATACTATATCTATATTATATTAATATATATTATATAATATACAATATTTAAATATATAATATATACTTTTGTATATTTTATAAATATATAATATATATATCATATATCTAATATATATATATATATTATATATATATTATATAAATATAATATATATTTTATATATAATATTACATTAATATATACTGTAATTACTACCATCATTATTATTATTTTAATATATATATATATATATATTTGTTAGAGATACAATCACGTAGATTAAAAAAAAAAAAGCACACGAGTAACAAAGAGACGAATGAGACAACGAGGCATTATTAGGAACGTAATAATATAATAACATAAAATATAATACAATATAATTTTCATAATAATAATATAATAATAATGATGATGATGATGATGATGATAATGCTAACATTGAGGCCTGGGGGCCAGAGTTACCTCCGAAGGCGGCGGCGAGGGGAGACGGGCGGAGAGCCTCAGCCCCGAACGGCCGCCCAGAGCCCTTCCTTCTTCTCCTGAATCTCGATGGAGGCGTCGAAGATAGAAGGCCTCAGTCAGTCAGTCAGGCCCCTCCCTCCTTCCCCCCGCCGTCCTTCTTCTCCTTCTCCTTCTCCTTCTCCTTCCTGTCTGCGCAGCGCCCCTCTCTTCCTCCTCCTCCTCCTCCTCCTTCGCCGTCTTCTCCTCTTCTGCCTCTTCGCTTCCTTTCCCAGCCCCGGAGGCGGAAACGGACCCAGCGACGACGACGACGACGACAGCAGCCAAATGGAGGACTCAAAGGCTGGGCCTCTGCTGCCCCCTGCGGCCCGGAGGGAGCACTGCAGCAGCGGCCTTGTGTGGTGGTTGTGGTGCTTGCAGGAAATCACTAGGCCGCCTCAGTATTTTTTTTTCTTTTAAATTTTTAAAAATGTTTATTACGAAGATGAGGGGGGAAATAATGATGATGATGATGATGATGATAATAATACACAGAACTAATTATATATATATATATACCCGTAGAATCTTCTTTTCTTTTTCTTTTTCTTTTTTTTTCATTTTATTGATTAGCCCCACCTCAAAATAAATCTAAAATGTAAAATGATGTAATTTGTATTCAATTATAATTTTATGTTTATATTTACATTTAATTAGATATTTTTTTATGTTGATCTTTAATTTATAAAATTTATAATATATATATATATATATATATATATTTATATATATGTTTAAATATATATTTTTATATTTACATATACATATATATGTGTATATATATTTAATTATAAATATATATTTAATTATATATTTTAATATTTTAAATATATTTATATATATTTAATTATATATTTTTATATATATTTTATATATACATATATATATATATATTTAATTATATATTTTTACGTATATATATATTTCATTATATATTTCTGTGTGTGTGTGTGTGTGTGTATATATATATATATATTTAATTATATATTGTTATTTTTATATATTTGTATTTAATTATATATTTTATATTTATATACATACATATTTAATTATATATATATATATAATATATTTGTGTATATATTTAATTATATATATTTTATATTTATATACATATATATTTTAATTACATATTTATATATATTTAATTATATATTTGTGTGTGCATATATATATATATATATAGAATTCTATATATAATATATATATTTAATTATATATTGTTTTATATATATATATTTAATATATAATTATATATTTTTATATTTTTATATTTATATTTAATTATATATTGTTATACTGATATATATACATATTTATGTATCCTCTCCATTGAGGCCCCCTTGTCGTGGGGGAGAGGCTTGCGTAACCTAATGAAGCTGTGAGCTATGCTTTCTGTGGCATAAACAGCCACCGGTAGGGCCTCCCATGTCAGACAGAAGGGTCTGACTAAGAGCGTCAAAGGGCAGGATGGGCTCTTTAGCCTTATGGCAACCATCCTAGGAGAAGGAAAACTCCAATCCCAAACCCGGGCAGATGGTGCTCGTCTAACCCTGGAAGGTAAACCATCTAAGAGAAGGAAACTCTAATCAAACCTACGACCTGAGGATCTCGCTGCCACCGTCCTTCCTTGCTTGGCCCAGCAGACGAACCTCTGGTTTAAAGGGTGAGGCCAGTTCTGTGCACGCTGCGCTTCACCAGAAAAATCCATTGCACAGGCTCGAAGGATACATCTGATCCACCCCCCCCCCCCAAAAGTAACCGGACTTGTTTATCTCGGGTCGGCCTTTTTAGTCATCAACGCACTTGTAGAAAGCGTGGGATGAGTCCTTCCTGAATCTTCGTTAGCGAAGAAAAGCCAAAGAGAGGGACAGAGATATTTATATTTATTTTAATTATATATTTTGATATTTATATTTAATGATTTTTGACTTCATCCCAGTCAAACTCCTTCAAAAAAACAGGTAAATTTGTCCATTTCTATATAATTGGTTAACCATTCATTAATACCAGGATAATCTCTCTTTTTCCATCTTTTTGCAAAGACAATTCTAGCTGTGCATGACATGTAAAGTAAAAATTTGACATTTTTTCTTCTCAAGATTCTCATCTGAAATCATAATAAAAAACATTTAGGGTCGAAATTCAACTTACATTTCAATATTTTCTTTATCAAATGATAAATTTCCTTCCAATTTCTTCTAGTGATTTTATAGTCCTCAGCAGCCTCAATATTAAGTGTATTAATATACACTTTTAAATTAATTAACTTTTTTTTTGCGGATTTGATTATTTGCGGATTTGGTTAATACATTTCTCTCCAGGAATATACTCCAGCACGACTCTGTGGTCAACTTTTTAACCAAAATTCACACTGAAAGACCCTAGATATTCCTCCACTACTAGGCATTTGTGTAGCTCCTCCAGCCCAGTTCTACGGTTAGTGTCTGTTGGATGTAATACAGTATTAAGTGTATTAATGTACACTTGCCCCTCCATATTTGCTGGGGTTAGGGGCAACAAAACAAAAACACCAAGTTTTTTACCTGAGATGACATCTCTCTAGGAATCTGTAGGTCCTCCAGGGCAACTCTGTGGTCAACATCCAACAGACACTGATCAGAGAATTGTGCTGGAGGAGCTACAAAGGCCGAGTAGAATGTTCTCTCTAGGAATCTCTAGGTCTTTCAGTGCAACTTTTAGTTCAAGTTGACCATGGAGTTGCGCTGGAGGACCTAGAGATTCCTAGAGAGAACATATTCATCAAATCCGTAAATAATCAAATCTGCAAATGTCAAAGACACAAATATGGAGGGATGAGTGTCCTTCACTTTGAGCAGAGCTAAGAAGCATGGATTTACATTGGTATGAGTGTTTTGACCAGACACGTCCTCCTTTTTCCAGGATCCGTCTTTATATTTTAACCTTCTGTCAAGGAAATGTCCTCCATTTTGAGCAGGGATTGAGAAGCAAGGATTTACCTTGATATGAGTGGGGGTTTTTTATGTCTTACATTTTTCTTGAATGCTCTACATTTTGCGGTGCCTTGTCCTCCTTTGTGGTTAGGATATCTGGTTACCCTGATGACATGGGAAGGCAGCTTCTGAGCATGGGCAGAGGGGAGTGTGGAGCTCTTTCACCCCTTTGTGGGAATCTGTAGCCAGGTTTGCGCAAAAGTCCTTGGAGCATCTGACCGCATTTTGTTGTTGTGTGCCTTCAACTCGTTTCCGACTTAGAGAGACCCTAAGGCAAACTTATCATGGCGTTTTCTTGGCAAGTTTCCATAAACGAGATTTGCCATGGCCATCCTCTGAGGCTGAGAGAGTGTAACTTGCCCAAATTCACCCAGTGGGTTTCCATGTCCTTGCAGAGAATTGAGCCCGAGTCTCCAGAGTCATAGTCCAATGCTCAAACCACACCATGATGGCTCTTGACACATTTGAATCAAATAGAAATATGCAGGGAGCAGGTTTATACTCAGAAGGAGGAAGAAACATCAACAATCTAATATATGCAGATTACTCCATACTATAGTTAATAAAGAAGGTCAAGGAAGAAAGTGCAAAGACAGGCTTAGTGCTGAACATTTAAAAAATGACCACAAAGGAACTACATAAATTCCACCTAGTCAATGAGGAAATTGATACAGTAACAGTTCTTGCAACTTGAATCACACATTAATCAGAATGGAGACTGCAGTCAAGAAATCACAAGAAGACTAGGAATGGGAAGGGCGGCCATGAAAGAACTAGATAAGATCCTAACAAGATATACATGTGAACTCTAAATTCAGAATCATCCGTGCCATGGTATTCCCCATCATCATGTACTGATGTGAGAGCTGGACAGTGGGGGGAAAAGGATTGGGAGGGAAAAAACCCAACTCATTTGAGATGTGGTCCTAGAGAAGAGTGCTGGGGATACTGTGGAAGGCCAAAAAGACAAACAAATGGGTCCTTGAACAGATCAAACCAACTCTTAGAAGCCAAGGTGACCAAATTGAGGCTGTCATACTTTGGCCACATCATTAGAAGGCATGACAACTAGAAAAGAATAATACCAGATGGCTAGGCTCAAGCAAAGAAGCCACAGCCCTTGCAGGACTTGCAGGACCTGGGCAGAAAGATAGAGAATAGGGGGTCTTGGAAATGTCTCAGTCACAAGCAATTAACAACAAAGAAATGTATATAAGATTTTGTTGGGTGCAGTGGGGAAGCGAGCCCTATGGTACTGTAGGCAGCAGCCATTTGACTGGAGTCTACACTGGAGAGTGTCCCGGCAGTTTCTTGTGGACCAAAGTCATGCTTGCTGGTTGCCTGCATAGCATTTGCTTATTTGCTTGCTTGCTTGTGAGAAGTATTTATATGCCCTTTTTAATGGTTAGACAGTTTTCTCACAACATTCTGCACATTCAAATCCTTAAAAATGTTACTCAGAAGCCACCAGGCTCCTAGACAACAATGTTTATTATTTATTTATTTTTATCCCACTTTTTGCACAATACAGGAATCAAATGCATCTGAGGAAGTCTACAAGAGCTCATGCTGCCAATTTCTTTCTTTTAGTTAGTCCCAAAGGTGCTACAAGATCTCTCCAGGTACTAATACAGGAACCAAGGTGGTCCACAATATAAAATAGTCCTCCTGTGTCCTTCTTCTCTCTCTCTCTCTCTCTCTCTCTCTCTCAAAATTTCTCTCCCACAGACAGATAGACACATACATAGGACACTATAGATATAGGTTGCGATCCTACCTGAGAATAAACACAATTGAACTCAATGGGCCATATTGTTCCAAGTTGATAGGTATAGGATTGCACTATTTCCATTGAAATAAATAGTTTTCAAAAAAGCTACACTTTAGTTGGATGATACCCGTTGTTTTTACTGATTTCTATGTAGGAAGAAAAAGTACTTGGATATTTCACTTTCTGTGGCTCCAAAAATATAGAGACAATGATGTTTTCACCTCTGTGAGGGCGTTCCAATGCAGGTGTGTTTCACTCTCCTGGGACTCAGGCTGTTGTTTTTAATCCAACTCTTTCTACGCTGCATTTGTGAGAGGGTGGCAAATGCTTTCAAAGTCAATGTAAGGGTGTGTATACATGATTTAAAACTACACTAGGTTGTAATTATGTTAAAATGTTCAAGTTTAAACAAATACTATATCAGGAGTTGAATGAGAAGTATGCAGTACAGTCAAGAAGAAATTGTGATGAATTATTTAATTTCCAAGGGTAACTTTCATGCTTACAGCTACATTTCCTTTCATGTTTATCTAGATAGAGAGTCAATCAAGTTGTTTTTAATGGTAAGAGTTCTGGTAGTGCCACAGGCCTCCAAAATGAAGGGAAAGCGTCATGAGAGCATCTTTTTGATTTTGTTTGAAGGAGATAACCTCTCCTCAGAATATGTACTTCCTGTACATATTTCTGGTAATAAATCTCCATTGCTTTGGAAATAAGAACCTAAGAGTCTTGCTGGATCAAAGGTGTATCTCATCTGTCATTCTGTTTCCATAACAGAATGATTGTGAGTGCGACAGCACTTCCCCATTTTTGTGCCATGGCAACTGGCATGCAGAAGTATATGCCTGGACACTGAAATAACTAGTAGCCATAATGACTAGTAACAACTCATATAAGTGTCTCTGATCCCTATCTAATAGTTGTCCAAGTTGGTGACTGTGAGAACATCTTGTGGTACCAAATTCCATACTTTAACTATCTGCTAAGTGCAGAAATACACCCTTTCATCTATTCTGCTTCACCTGCTATTTTAGTCTGTCTTGCTAAATCTTCCATTTATCTTCATTGACAAAGGTTCTGGGGTCATGAGGAAGAAAAATGTCTCCTTTTCCACTTTATTGAGAAAAGAATAATTCTTTGCTGGATAAGAACCCAAAGACCTCTGTACAGTTCTCGATTGCCACTTATGCTTCAGGGAGTCTTACTTTCTTTTGCAGAAATGCATGTGGTTGTTCTGCACAGGAAATTTGAAACGGCTTTAACTACCCTGGCTTAGTGCTAGGGAATCCTGGGAACTGTAGTTTATTGTGGCACCAAGGCTCTCTGAAGGCTAAATATCTCACAAAAATACAATTCCCAGAGTTCCTTAGCATCGAGCTAGGGCAATTGAAGTGGTCTCAAACTGGATTATTTTTGCACTGTATTATGGACCATTCTAAGCTATGCAAGAAAAAAAACTTGTGCAGAAAACAAGTTCTCAGCTCAGAAAAACCACATATATTTCTGTGTTTATGAATATTGCTGAAGTACCTTGAATCTGGTAGTTGCCTCTGCTTTTCAGCCACAAAATGAATAAAAATGAATATTATTAGATCTTACAAAGTCCTACTTTGCAAGACTACCTCAGTAAGCTGGCACAGCACCTACTATCACAAAAGCAGCTTGCAGGATCAGGCTATGAATTCTAATGCATTAGGGAAACACATCTTAGGGTCACACTGTGTTGCAGAATCCATAAAGAACAGGCCCTGCAGTGTAGGCATACATTGTCTCCGACACAGTTGTAAACTGTCCCCCAGTATGTAGGGATTCTTGTTAGAGAAAATAATTGGCTTGGACAAAATAAATAAAATGCTTGCCCAAATGTTTTGATTCTTGTCATTGAGAGAATTTTCTTGTCCTAACCAATGTGATGTATTGGGGGTGGGGGGAAATGTCCCGTGTTGTTTTTCTGTACAGTAAACTAGTGCACCAAAGCAGAAGTGATATGCTCAGATTGTCAGTAGGTTGGCAGCATTCAGGAAAATTCAGCATTTCTTCCATGGGGAATCACTGGAATTTATTAGAGTCAGGAAATATATCACAATACAAGGAGAATACATTTTACTTTACTTTTATTCTACCATTGGACATGGGGCAATTTGAGAAGAGATGACTCACTAAAAAAGACAATAATGCTAGGAAAGTTGAAAGGCAGTAGGAAGAGAGAAGACCACATGCAGGATGGATAGCTTCATTCAAGGAGATCTGAAGGACCTGAACAGGGCAGTAAAGGACAGGGGGGGCTTGGGAGGTTTTCATTCACATGGTCACCATGAGTGAAGGCCAACTCGAGGGCAATTAACAACAACAATTTGAATTCTATATAGGAGTCAGAATATAGCAATAGCAAGTACATTTCTATATTGCTTGTCAGTGCACTTAAGCACTCTCTAAGCATGTAAGCTAATTGCTAGCAATGTGTAAGCTAATTGCTCCCAACAAGCTGGGTACTCATTTAAGCGACGCAAGGAAGGATGCAAGGCTGAGTGGACCTTGGAATCTCTGGGGCTGAACTCACAACCTTGTGGCTGTGAATGGCTGCAGTACTGGCATTTAACTACTGCGCCACCAGGGCTCCCCTAGAACTCACACAATGCAAGTTTGTTCTTAATTTGATTGTATGAAGGTTAAGAAAAATTACAGAAGAACACTAAATTTCCAAATGTCTTGCTAGTATGCTAGGTTAAGGCCAAGATTAAAACAAATGGTCCTAATACAATATTATGATGGAAACAATTCCAGCATCATCACCTGGCATTCCAAGATAGCAGCCAGGGCTAAACCTCCAAGTGCCTCAATTTGGCTGGGACTGTCCTGATCAATCCTTTGTCATCCCACTTTTCCAGCTCTTCTTAAAATATCCCAGTCCCCACCCCCCACACTTTCTTTGTTCTCAACTTATTTTGATAGCTGCAAACTTAGTTTTCACTCAACCCGGCAAAAGAGAGAGATAAGGAGGATAGCCGCTTGTACCTCATGTGTTCTTCCTCATTGATAATTTTTGCTATATTGACCACACTCAGGTTGCTTGGCACATGTATCCTGGTTTTCATCTTTGAAATGCTGAAAGGTATGCCCTCATCCCTGCTGGAGACTCTTCAACAGACAGTTGGCTCTATAAAGACTGTTGTTGTGTGCCTTCAAGTTGTCTCTGTCATATGGCAACCCCACCATGGGGTCTTCTTGGCAAGATTTATTCAGAAGAGATTTGCCATTGCCTTCCTCTTGGATTAAGAGAATGTGAGTTATCCAAGGTCACCCACTGGGTTTTCATGGCTGAGTGAGGATTCAGATTCTAGTATAGACTCCTATACACACAACACCACACTGGCTGGCTGGTACCAATACCATGAAATACATCTGAAGGTTCTGAACATAAGGAGTCCCACTAGATTTGACTAGAAGGCACTCAAGTCTGCAGAGCATGCAGCTGGTCCTAAATGAAGAACCTTCTGTGCCATGCACCATGTTCCCAAGATACAATCCCCATTTGAGAGTTGCAATGAGTAGCAGTGCAGAAGAAGCTAACTTATAATGAGGCAAACCATTAGTTGATCTTGTCACGATTATATCCTCTTGGAGCTGGGAACCCTTGCACCTTAATGGAGTTTATCACACAGGAGGAATTTGTCTCAATTGTGAATGGAGCCAATTCGCAATTATGTGAATTCGCTAGTTTAGCGAATTTACATGAAATCTGATTGCATTTGGAATGCGTTCAGAATGACTTCCCATTTCCCGAAAATGAACCCCCCCCCCATTGCCCGAGGGAGTGTGTTCCACTGTCGAACAGCCCTTACTGTCAGGAAGTTCTTCCTATTGTTGAGGTGGAATCTCTTTTCCTGCAGTTTGCATCCATTGTTCTGAGTCCTGTTCTCTGGAGCAGCAGAAAACAAGTTTGCTCCCTCCTCAATGTGACATCCCTTCAAATATTTAAACAGGGTTATCATATCACCTCTTAACCTTCTCTTCTCCAGGCTAAACATTCCCAGCTCCCTAAGTCGTTCCTCATAGGACATGGTTTCCAGACCCTTCATCATTTTTTTGGACATGCTCCAGTTTCTCCACATCCTTTTTGAATTGTGGTGCCCAGAACTGGACACAGTATTCCAAGTGGGGCCAGAGTGTAGTGGACTCTCCTTCCTTAGAGGTCTTTAAGCAGAGGCTGGATGGCCATCTGTCAGGGATGCTTTGATTTGGAGTTCCTGCATGGCAGGGGGTTGGACTGGATGGCCCTTGTGGTCTCTTCCAACTCTATGATTCTATCATTCTATGATTCCCACTTTCTTGTATTGTTCTCAGCTTACTTCAGGTGCTGCAAACTGAATTCAAAGTGCAAAACTACTTCAAACTCAGTTCTGCAAGTGAGCGAGGAGACGACAAAATAGAATCTTGCCACTCTTAAACCCGGTATATAAATTCCAGGTTTCTTTGCCCAAAATAGCAATTTTATATGTTCTTCCTCATTAATAACTTTTGACCTCTTGTAGCCTGGTCACATTCCTGGGCCTGGGCCCACTATATATATTTTTAAAAATTCAAAAAGTGTACCTTGATTTTGCCATTTTATATAAGGGACACCATTTTACTACATCATTGTATATGATAGGACTTGAGCATCGACAAATTTTGGTATCCAAGGGGGTCCTGGAACTAAAATGCAGCAGATGCTAAGGGCCTACTGTACTGGGAATGTACTGTACTGTTGTATGCTTTAACATCCATGTAAATGAACAAGTAAGTGTTGCTTTCTTGCTGATTTCAGTAATATATCAGATCCAGAATCCATCTGGAAATACTGAATCAGAATAGTTATTCCTTTCTGTGCTTCCATGTCTTGCCAAGATGGAATTTTTGCTGCTTTGTCATTCCATGGTATTAGCCAAGAAACCGTTCTTAAGGACACTCCTTCTGTCACATGCTGTTTTTAATTAAATTATATTTCAAGCATAAGGCAATGTGTAAAGTACAGTGATTTTATGAAGGTGAAACACTCGCTTTCTGAAATTATATGAATTATGTATTGTTTAAAGTTAGATTGGAAGCCCAAACTAAGGTATACTGAGTATCAACATATGAAACTTGTCCAAAAGTGAAAATTTAAACCTATTTGAACAATAAAATATTTCAGCAATTTAATATACTGCAGAGCAGCAACTTTTTTAAAAATGTTGTATGCTTCTTTTGTCAAAAACATTTTGATAACAGGAAGAATGCAGCCCATGATATTCATATTTATGAAGATTTTTCATCAGATCTTGGGAACTACATTACTATACTCTGCATTATTGGGGGTACAGATATTTTGTTATATTTTATTATAATAGCAGTTACAGAGAGGCCATACAAACCTTGAAAGATCAGATGACCTTTAAGTAAACTTCTGACTGGTCACAGAGACCTGAGGGCATGTGGAAAGGACCTCTGTAACGTTGTAGCTGTGAATAATGCTGCTTCTCCACGCCCTGCTGTATGTATTTCTTCTCCAAGGTCGCAGGACAAAGGTTTGTCAGCCTAAAGCATTAAGCCAATCTTTCTGCTAGCATCCATTGTACATACCTGATCCTATCCCAAACTCCCTGGAGTTGTCCTGATCTTATTCCTGCTCGATTAAATCAATGTCACTGACATCAGTCAAAACTGTTCATAACTCTGAACTTACCATCAACCAGGTGGGAATCCCATTTTTTCTGGGATTCCTGGAGATCAACTCAAACTGCCTCCAGTCAAGTTTGACCCATAAGTACCCTTGGTTGGACACTCATTTTTCATCTCAGTTGGAGTCAGGCAGACATGCTGTCAGACACCAGCTAAAACTCAGATTGCTAGCCAAACTCAGTCCCAGATAGTGATCTGAGTCCAATCCACTTTGCATCCATTCCCCAGATTGGAGTCTGACTTCTGGAATTGGTAAGCATTGCCCATTACATCCTTTAGTTTGCCACCCACTACCACCTTTTTATATACCTTAGTTCATATGTGTGTGTGTGTATGTTTATAAGTGCTTTGTGTGAATATTGACATCTCTCTTGTTCAAATAATAAAACTGAGCTGTTCTTAGTATTCTGAGGTTCTAGTTTCTTGGAACCAGTTAGCATAGGCTGAAAAATCCTGGCCCTCTCACTGCTCCCTATTGAGCTTATTAATTTCCCCATTGAATTCAATTTGTGGGTAACAACTCAAAGAATGGCACAACCTGCTTCTGAAAACCAACAATATTTCTTTTAAAAGGATTAAAGTTTAATCAGAAGAGAATTAGTCGAGCTAATTATTTCAGACATATACGTATGAATATATCTGATAGGAAAACAAATATACTTTAAGACTGCCAAAAAGGGCTGTCTGGCGCCACCTTTTTTTGCTGTGCACCTTCGCAGCAGCAGCTAAATGGAGCAGTGAAGGTGCGCAGCAAAAAAGAGAGCACCCCTTCCCTGCTCCTTTTTTGTGTAGCAGTTGCAACGCACTAAAGGGAAAAGGTGTTGCGCAATTGCAGAAGCTGTGCAGTTGCAACGGCGTCATTACATATGCTGTACAAATGGTGCTACGTAATGACGCCAGCATTGTTACATGCTAGGGCTGGAGAGCATGTGAATGCTGCGCACTCCCCAGCCCTAATCATGCCCCGGGGACAGCCCTTTTGGGCCGTCTGTATGGGCCATAGTCATCTATTAATTAGGCTGTCATCTACAGGCAAACTTAGCAAAGCCTATAGCAAAGAAGCTTCTCTTTACAAAGTTTTTTTTATGTTCACCTAGCCCCCCTTTTTCTCCTAGTCCTCTGTCTAGTTGGACTTTTTAAGCAGCATTTACATTGGGAGCATGGTGGAGGGATGGAGAAATACAGACTTTTCAATATCAGATTGCAACAGTATATCTGCAATAAACACTATTAAGAAAGCTTCAGCTGGAAAAGAAGGGGATGCTGCTCTAACCAATGGTACTCTAATATGTGCACTTTCCTACATCAGACAAGGCAAACAGTGGCTGCCTCCAGATTCCAGAATCCCTTTCTGAGCATGCCTGAACAGCAAAACAGAACAACAAAATAAAGAACATTTTTAAAACATATAAATCTATATGTTAGCCACCACAATGGAGACCATAAGGAAAGTGCAGCCTGCTCAAAGAAAAACAGTCATCCCTGGATGCATTTTGGAAGGAGCATTCAAAAGGTCTCTAGAAGGTTCAACATGTTTTTGTCTACATCTGTAAGGTTTACTTCACCTGGTTGTTTCATTTCACATGTCCTTATTGTTAGTTTTGAACAAAAAGCTTGCTGAAGCATGCTGAAATATTTTTGTGGTGGAGTGCCGTAGTGGTTTGAATGTTGGACTATGACTCTGGAGAACTGGATGACCTTAGGCAAGTCGCATGCTCTCAGCCTCAGAGAAGGCAATGGCAAACTGCCACTGAACAAATCTTGCCAAGAAAACCCCACAATAGGTTACCTTAGGGTCACTATAAGTAGGAACAGATTTGAAGGCACATAACACACATTGTTTCCATATTATTTCTGCCTCTGTTACCAATTTTCTATTAAAGAAGTAATGTCCATAAACATAAAGCCCACCTAGTGCAACATAGGAGAGGAGGTAATGAACTACATTGCTTAAACCGGTGCTGGACAACTGTGGAAGACTGGGATGATCACATTAGCCCTCCTGGAAACCTGCACTGCACCAACCTGGCTTAAATCAAATTTATCAGAAGAAAAATACTCTTTGGTTTCAATCCTTATACAGACTTATCTAAGAGCAAGTCTTATTGTCCTCAGTGGACTGCACTGTTAATCAATAGAGGCTGCTCAGCTGACTAGCTTCTAGTGAAAGTATGCCTTATAAAGCAGAATGAAAGTCAAATGTCTTGTCCTTGAAATGTGTAACTGATCTCCCTTAAGAGAGCAAAACAAAACAAAAGTGTTCCCATACATTTTTTAAAAAACAACCCAGCCCTTTGCCATGTGTCCCATGATTCTATTTTCTAAAAATATCAATTGCATAAAAATATGAACAAGTAGTAAAACAAAACAAAACAGCACATTGCTTACTAAATGAAATACAACAATTTAAAGAGATTTTTAAGGGAAGGAAGTAAAAGCTAGGGTCTCTATTTATTTTTCTGCTGACTGTATTCTCCCTTCAGTAGTGGGAAAGCACTCTGCAGATGCTCAGAAACTTCCTTTTGAATGTTGTAACTATGTTTTTATTGTTATGTCTGAGTTTTCAAGGGAGACAGAAGGGAGAAGCTGGACAAATCTGATTAGAGACTGCCTTCAGAATACTGTGAAGAATGGGCCTATGGAAGAGTCATATTTAGACTACTGGCTTGTCTGTGGAATTTATCATACGACGGAATTTGGGGGTATAATGCAATGGCAATCCGAACGCAATCATGGGGTTTCACGTTATTGTGTATGAGTGTATCTCACACAATTTCAGGCAATGGGAAGTCATTCTAAACGCAATCATGGGGTTTCACGTAATTGCGTATTAGAGTATCTCATGTAATTTCAGGCAATGGGGGGGGGCTCATTTTCGGGAAATGGGAAGTCATTCTGAATGCATTCCGAACGCAATCAGATTTCATGTAAATTCGCTAAACTAGCGAATTCACATAATTGCGAATTGGCTCCATTCACAATTGAGACAAATTCCTCCCGTGTGATAAACTCCATTGAGGTGCAAGGGTTCCCAGCTCCAAGAGGATATAATCGTGACAAGATCAACTAATGGTTTGCCTCATTATAAGGTAGCTGCTTCTTCACTGCTACTCTTTGCAACTTTCAAATGGGGATTGTATCTTGGGAACATGGTGCATGGCACAGAAGGTTCTTCATTTAGGACTAGCTGCATGCTCTGCAGACTTGAGTGCCTTCTAGTCAAATCTAGTGGGACTCCTTATGTTCAGAACCTTCAGATGTATTTCATGGTATTGGTACCAGCCAGCCAGTGTGGTGTTGTGTGTATAGGAGTCTATACTAGAATCTGAATCCTCACTCAGCCATGAAAACCCAGTGGGTGACCTTGGATAACTCACATTCTCTTAACCCAAGAGGAAGGCAATGGCAAATCTCTTCTGAATAAATCTTGCCAAGAAGACCCCATGGTGGGGTTGCCATATGACAGAGACAACTTGAAGGCACACAACAACAGTCAGAAGTCATTTTGAATGCAATCATGGGGTTTCACATAATTGTGTATTAGAGTATGTCATGCAATTTCGGGCAATGGGGGGGTCATTTTCGGGAAATGGGAACGCAATCAGATGTCACATAAATTCACTAAACTAGTGAATTCACATAATTGCAAATTGGCTCCATTCGCAATTGAGAGAAATTCCTTCCATTTGATAAACTCCTGTGAAAGAGTGAGATGAGGCTGGATGACATATAGAAGGCAGTCAGAAACAGAATGAGGATTAAGCAGTTTTATCAGGACAAGGGAAATGGATAAGATCTGAATATAGTCTGGGGGACTGGGAATGTGGAATGAGTTTAGAAGCCCATGTTTAACTTAATAGACACACAATAACTCTTTCCTGGTTTTGATTTCTGCGGCTTAATGTGTGTCTACACTACACTACACTTGACACCACTTTAATGGCTGTGGCTGAGGAACCAGCACTCTTTGGCAGAGAAGGCTAAAGACCTTGTAAAACTACAAATCCCAGGATTCCATATGATGGAGCTACAGCACTTCAAGTGGTGACATACTGCATTATTTTTACACTATAGATGCATCCTGTGTCGGACTGTTTCCATTTGAGAACTGGAAGAGACAACTCCTCACACTTTTCCATACTGAACCAAATGGCTAACACAACTAATTGTCCAGGACAGCAGTCACCTTGATTCAGGAAGGGATTTACAGACAGTTGGCCACTGAATGCAAGTTTCTGGGAAGCAATAGCTGGAGATGGGTTATTGCTCTCAGGCCTTGCTTATGGGCTTTCCAGAAGCATCTGGTTGGTCACTATGGGCCGGTACAGACCAGCCCTTTAGGGCACCCCCATCACGTGCTAGCCTTCCACATGCCCCACAGCCTTAGCACGTGATGGGGGCGTCATTATTACGTAGCGCCATTTAAACGGTGTACGTAACGACACCGTTGTAGCTGCGCAACTTTTAGACGGAACTGCTCAGTTGCGACAAAGAAAAAGCACCCTATGGTGCCTTTGACATTTATTGTGTTGCAACTGCAACGCTAAAAAGGAGTGGGGTTTCCCCACTCCTTAACTGTGCACTTTTGCCACAGCATCTAGCTGCTGCAGCGAAGGTCTGCAACAAAAAAAAAAGTGGCGCCAGACCGCCCTTTTTGGGTGGTCAGTACCGCCCCTATAACAACAGAATGCTGGACTAGCTAGGTTTTTGGCCCGATCCAGCTAGGGTGACCATAAGTCTTTCTTTTCCAGGACATGGCCTATATTTTAGCCTTCTGTCCAGGAGGAATTTCAAAATGTCCTCCATTTGAAGCATTACTAAGAAGCATGAATTTAAATTTATATTACTGTTTTTAGCTTTTATTTTGCAATGTCTTACATTTTACTTGAATGTCCTGCATTTTGCAATGCCTTGTCTGCCTTGACCATTAGGACATCTGGTCACCCGGAGCTAGGCTCTTTTTATATAAACTAGTAGAGTGCTGAAATTGTTAGTTAAACCAAGGGGCTCACTTTGCTTAGCCAAAAACATAGCAGCCCCACATGTAAAGCAGAGGTAAAGTTTTAATAATAAATCTACGCTGACATCAAATTTATCCTGAAGTAGTAGACAATATCATGGGGATAACTGTGCTATCTCTGAGCATTCAGTCTCCTGAGGAAATGATGTGTGATGTTCATTAATGTCCCAAGATAATATACACAGATGATGTGCCATTTAACTTTATATATGCACATGTAGTACATGATTTGTTGCAGACCTAAGGTTCATTCTTCTTGGTGTTGTTTATGGCTGAGTTTATTGCTGCAGTGCTTAGCAACCAGCTGAAGTGCTGAAGTACTATTGTATTCATCACTCCAGGGAAATGGGGAATAAGACAATCCTAACCCCAATATACATGGAAAAAGAGAAATGCAAAAGACAGACCAACAGGGATAATACAATGCAAATGTATGCTAATTCCTCAGGGTTGTTGAAGAGAAAAGAAAAGAAGGGCTCCCCCTTTCTTTTTATAGGTTTTACAGGAATTTGTTAGCTGCAGAAAATAAAACTTGGAAAAAAAAGAGTGCACAAAAGAAAAGATGAAGAGAAACAGTAGTAAAAGAGAAGACTCTTCTCCTGAATTGTACCATCTGGAGCTTCTTTAAAAAAACAAAACACACACACACACCGATATCATATTTTATTTCATCTAATAACTATGTGTCAATTATATGTTGAAAGAAGGAATTTTAAGATCAAACAGATTAACAGAAGGGAAATGAAGGGACTCCATGCTGAGAAAGGCTTGAAATATAACTGCAGTAGCAGCTCATCAAAACTCATGTCACGCTCCCATCTTACATTTTCTTTTGCTTCTCCAGGCCCTGGGACTAACTAGGATCCGTGGCTTTCTCACACCTCGCATGCTGCTCCATTGTTTTAAAGAGAGTTGTGTCTGAGCCGGTGGCACAAGATGCATCATTTATCCCAGGGGAAGCTTGGAGACTCAAAACATAATTCTGCCCACGTACCCACCCCCAGCCTTGACAAGGAGTGTAAAGGAGGTATTTTCCCTCACCATCTTCCCTTTCCCACTGACCCTGAAGAGAATGGGGCAGATTGTGTGTTGGAACTGAAAACAATGGAGCTGTGCATGGGGCAAAGGGAAGTCATTGCTTATGGTCAGGGGCATAATTAGACCTGCTTCCAAGGTTTGCAAAGCAATGAATGGGCTATGTAAAGAAGGCTTCTATATTTAAAAGACAGAATCCCCGGATTTGGAAAGTCAAATCTGCAGCTGCAGATTCTCTAACAAGTGTTCATATATCTCTTCCTTTTAAAAAAGGAGGACAGTTACCACCTTTAGAGGCAGCCTACCCTACTGCTAAATAGCCTGTACCATCCAAAAATCCTTCCTATGATCAGTTGCAAGCCATTCCTTTCATTTGAATCCTTTGATTCTGGAGCATCAGAAAACCAACTAGCTCCTTTTTCTAAGCAACAGCCCTTTTCAGTGCCAAGGAATGCTTCCTGATCGTTTCCATTGTGGTTTAAATCTATCCCCTGCATCTTATTTTCTTCTTCCTCCTTAAAACCATATCTTCTCTCTTCCCTTCTGAAGATTATTGCTCTGTTGTGTCTTCATCCTCCCTGATCAGTCCCCTGCCTCTGTTTCAGTTCATTGCATCTTTCTGGCCCCTGATCACTGCAGAACACCACCCTGTTACACCTTTTGTGAGATGTTAGGAATTGCTTTAAAAAAAAAAAAAAAAGAAGTAGGATGGGTGTGGTAGCTGTGGCCTCCCTGGGGCCCTCCCATACCACATTTTTATAGTGTTATAATTCCACTTTAACAGCCATGCAACATCCTATGGAATCCTGGAATTTGCAGTTAGGGAAGGGTATTGAGAATTCTAAGAGAGAGGTCTCTAGGGTCTTTTGGAATATATATGTCTGTCCACAAAGGCTTTACTCCAGGAAAATATATGCTTGTTGCTGTTAACTGTCCTTGATTCAGCGCAACCCTATGGATGAAACATCTCCAATTCCCTGAGTCATCCACTACTGCTTAGTTCCTATACATCTGTGCCCATGATCTCTCTGATAGAGTCTTTCCATCTGGTATGAAGTCTTCTTCTCTTTTTGCTACCCTCTACCTTTCCTAGCATTATTGTTTTTCAAATGAGTCATGCCTCCTCATGATGTGGCCAAAGTACGACAGCTTTGATTTCATCATCATGCCTTCCAAGAAAATTTTGGGTTTGATCTGTTTGAGGACCCATCTTTTGGCTGTCCACAGCATCCTTAGTACTCTTCTCCAAAAACACATCTCAAATGAGTTTATTTTTCCCCCATCCACTTTTTTTACTGTTCAGCTGTCACATCTGTACATGGTGATGGGGGAATATAATGGCTTGGATGATCCTAATTTTAGTGTTCATCTGTATGTCTTTGGTCTTTAGGATCTTATCTACTACTTTCATAGCTGCCCTTCCTATTCCTAGTCTTCTTCTGTTTCTGATCAATGTTTGATCCTAGGTACAGAAACTCTTTTAACTGTTTTGATTTCTTCATTGTCTAGGGTGAATTTATGAATTTCTTCCATGGTCATTGTTTTGTTTTCTTTATGTTCAGCATTAAACCTGCCTTTGCACTTTCATCTTTGACCTTTCGTAGTAATTGCTCTAAGTCTGTGATGTTTTCTGCTAGTAATATGGTGTCATCCGCACAGCTAAGATTGTTGATGTTCCTTTCACGTTCTTTACTCCTTCATCTCAGTCTAAACCTGCTCTTCTTACAATTTTTTCTGCATATAAGTTGAACAAATAGGGTGATAGAATGCATCCTTGCCCAAACCCCCTTGCCAGCTGGGAACCATTCTGTTTCTCCAGATTTTGTTCTGACAGATTTTGTTCCTCTTGTCCTAAGTAAAGGTTCTCTGTCAGGACTATCAATGTAGTGGCACTCCCATGACCTTACGCCATTTATAGCTTTCCATGATCTATCTCAAATGCTTTGCTTTAGTCTATAAAACATACGGAATTTTTTTTCTGGGATTCCTTTGTATGCTCCTTTAGCCATTGGTATGTTTGCAATGTGGTCCCTAGTACCTTTTCTTTTCCTGAACCCTGCTTGCATTTCTGGGATTTCTCTCTCCATGTTTGTCTTTTTCTTAGACTCAAAGGTGCCACAGGCTTCCCTAATATATTTTTGTTTCTGGTCCACTATTTTGATCAAAAAATCATGACCGTGAATTTGCAAGGGCTGTTAATAACAGCTTATCCTGGGGCTCTCTCATGCACAGTATTGTGATAATTTGAAACTGACTTGATGCATTTAACAACAATATTAGGGTCCCATTTCCACTTACAGATAAATCGGTGTGTGATACGAATCAATTAATTGTTTGACAGCAGAGCGTGGTTTCCACTACATTTGCCCCGACTGCATTTTTCCACTTGTGGTTCACATTCAGGCATGAACCGATTCAAAATGGACCCGCTCCAGCCAGACAAAGGGCAAATTTAAACCGATTCCAATCCGCTTCTGGTTCACACTTGCACAGATTCAATTTATCAAAAAGAAGCGGAAAAAAATCAGCGACAAAAAAGATGTGGTTTAAATGGTTCTAGAGCATCCCCCCTCCTCCTCTCCGGAATCACTTCAGCAATTCGGATTAAGTGGGAACCAGGGTCGTTTGAACCAGTTTGAACCGAATTGCTATCCAGTTTAAAAGGTAGTGGGAATGAGGCCTACGATCACTATGATTGGTGGGAAAGATTTTTTTTCTGTGGTGGCCTCTCCCTTATGGAATTCCTTCTTGAGAAATATGGCTGAATACCAGTGATCTACACTGTGATATTGAGAGAAATGCTGTAAAATGTCACTTTCCTATGTGGAACAGTCTAAGTCCTGTCTTAATGTAGCTATGTAGAAAATAAATTAAACCCAAGAACTATGTAATAAATTCTTAGAAACAGTTCTGAGAAACTCAAAGATATGTCTCTCCACCCCACCCCCCGTCCCCCCCAATTTAACACTATACTAACCATACCAAACTAACAAAACACACAGAGACACTCATTCAAAGCAGAGCTTGGGGAGGGGAAAATAGCTTTTTGATTACTCCCATAATCCACTGACCTTGCTGAATGGAGTTGAGTTGCAGTTAAATAGTAAAATTTCCATGATCTGGTTCCAAGCACATTACCTTGCTCATATTTTAATGCTGCTGATGGAGGCTTAGATTGCAAGTATAAGGAATTAATACAGTTACTTGTTCCTTGCAAAGCAAAATAAAAATATATAAAAAATAAAAAATGGGCATTGAAGTAAAGCTGTTATATGACATACATTATTCAGATTTAGAAATTGAGATGTGGTATTGGCACACATGTTACTGGCCAAGGCTCAGGCCAAGATGTTGAAGGAAGTTGCCTCATAGCCACAGAAGAGATATATTTGTCTCAGGCAGTGTGTAGAATTTACACAATGACTTACTCAGCCAATAAACAGTTCATACTTTGTCATCAAAACCAGTTTTCCAGGAACTTGAAAAACCAAGAGGAAAGTATCTGCCCTTGAAAAGACAAGTTATGTACACAATGTGTATGACCATAGGACAGTTCTTTCCACTCTTAGGTGAACAGAAAATGCAATACTGGTGGAGAGGTATAAGAAATATTCTAGGGAAAAGCAGGTCTCTCTCCCCCACCCAGAACAGTTTATTGCTCAAAGGGAGTAAAACAGCCAAGCAAATCATGTTTTACCTTCACAGCTCCAGCTGTTTGCCTGGAATGAGAGAACTGTGCAACCAGATCATATCACAGAGAGAAGGAATATTACTCAGTGGTGAGCCATATGCCACGCATGCAAATAATCCCAGATGCAATCGTTGGCATCACCACACAGGTGCATGGGATAGACACCTTTTTGGAACTGTCAAGAACCTCTTCCAATAGTTAATATAATCCATAATTCACATTTTGGTACTATCCAGATGTTCTAAGATACATTTCCTAACATTATTGAGAATTGGCCATGCTGGATGGGGCTGCTTGGAGTTTCAGTCTAAAACTCCAGCAGGCACCAAATTAGAGCAGACTGATACAGACAATACAGAACTACATTGATCTATCTGACTTAATTTATTTCTTTTCCAATCCCATCATTTTTTCCTCCATAAGGTGGTTTTGCTTAGCTAATTCAAGACCCCCAAATGTCTTAAACTGTGAATGATTAATGCAGACAGAGCAATCTCTGGGAGAACATTTTATATGCTATGAAATTACTGGCACAGGGAATTTTACGCAAAATTTTATGCAAAGTGAATTCTCCTGTTATGTTCAATAGAGATTGGTATATTAGTTTGTGAAGAAAACATATTCATCTATACATAAGTAGAAAAAGTTATTTGTTCAGTTGGAAATGTGTTTAAATTATTCCAGCTACATTTCTTGTTGTTATGTGCTGTCAAGTCACATTTGATTTATGGTGACCTAAATACCATAGAGGCGCCAGATCCTGTCTAATGTTGGAGACTAAACAGGGTCAGACCTGTTTAGCTCTTGGATGGGAGACCACCAATAAATACCAGGTGCTGTAGGCTATATTTTAGAGGAATGAACTGGCAAAACAAACTCTGAGTATCCCTTGCCTAAGAAAACCCGCTAAAATTCATTGGGTTGCCATAAATCAAGAGACAACATGAGGGGACACACATGTCCCTGTTATTAGCAGTCTTGCTCAGGTCTTGTAAAATGAGGTCTATGAGTGATTCCTTTATTGAGTTTATCCATCTGTAATGGAGTCTACCTCTTTTCCTACAGCCTTCAAATTTTCCTGCTATTATTGTCTTTTCTAGTAAGTCATGTCTTCTCAATGCCTCTTCACTTTGTGCTCATTTTATTATTAACATTCTTATATTTATTTATATCCCACCCCCACCCCCAATTGGGACTTAAACAGCTTTTTGTTCCTGTAATAGAACTGATTCAATGGTAACGTGTATTATCAATTTTGAAATCTACTTCCGCAAACAAATAAAACAAAATGAAATTTTCAATTAAACATAATTATGAATTTGTTCTCCATCTCCCCCATCCTGCTCCATTCATCTTAGCTGCAGATGAGAAAGAGAGCAATAAGAATTTGAGAAAAGGGGAGAATAATCTGGTTGTTGTGTGACTGCAAGTTATTTCTGATTTGTTGTGACCCTAAGGCAACCCTATCATAGGGTTTTCTTGGCATGATTTGTTCAGAGGAGGTTTAACACTGATCGCAAGGAGAAATTTGTCATTGACTTAAGCAGGATTATGTATCGTGCCTCGAGGAAGAAAGCTCCATAGAGTTTCCTCCTTTTCATTCAATTTAACTGGCCCTTGAGGCTCTAATGTCACAACCAACCACCTCCTGACAAAAAGCCACGGATGGGACTTCCTGATAGTTAACCTGTATGACAGGTTGCCATTGAGCAACATCAACAACATCAAGTTATTTACCTTCAAGGGCAGAGAGTGGTATGCAGCTGATTCACAAATGCATATGCCATGAGATATGTCACGTGAATGGCCAAAAAGAATGACGTGGTCTACTTCTGTTACATAGCAGTGATTCTTCAACTGGCTGTTTATGACCCAGAAATGAATAAAAACCCAAATTATGGTAAGTGGGTTGTCCACAATCATCAGTATAATTTTGTTTTATTTTATTAGTCTTTACGAGTCCTGAAAGTAAACAGATATACACCCCCAACAGCACAGAATTAAAATCATGCACAGAAAGAAAATGTGCTTCTTTGCCTTTCATAATTGCGCAGTAGAATGAATTTCAGCATCTGAATTTTTTCTCATTGCTGCACAACAAGCTGCACTTGACAAAATTCTTTTTTCTGTAGAGCTGCTAAAGGATCAGATCAGTACTAAAGGATCAGATGGGCTGAAGATCACTGCTGTGGGGATCAAGGAGGGAATTTTGATCAAAGTTCAATCATTCCCTTTTGGGGGGTGTTCTGGTTTGTTGGCATCGAGGAAGGTTTTGTTTCTCTACCATGACTGAAGGGTTTGCTCTGATTTTGGATGGATTACCTTATTATGTTATGTACACACACTTTATACACAAGTATACACACAAGCTAGGGCCTTTTTATTTGGGCAGGTTTTAGTGGTTAAACTGTTGTCATAAAAGAGATTTTTAATCCAAGTAGGTGCAGTTGTCAAAGCTAGGCTAGCCTCAATTGATTAAGAAGTGACCCAGAAGCCATGGGATCAGCAAGAAGTCAGAACTGAAAAGCAAGTAAGAAAAATATCAACCAGACAGCAGGATTCAGAGCAAGCAAGAAATCTTGGACTAAGAATAATAAAGATGAAGAAATACACCAAAGTTATATATACTGGTGCCAAGTATCTCTGTTGTCAGAGGTGTGTTAATTTGATGCTGAATGTTATTCCAATTGTTAAAGGAGTTATTTTAGGTACTGCACCTATTTTGGCACAGGTGTCATCACCTTGGATAGTGCCTTTAAATAAAATCTAAAATTTATTTACCAACACTCCTAACATGGACGCCCCCAGCTGCCACATACTGAAGGCTGAAATGAAACAGAAAAGTCTTTAATACTTTTTCCTGCCCAGGAGGATCCTGTGGCCTCCCTAGATCTGCCTGAAGACACATAAATGAGGAGCATCTGCTTACAGCACAAATGCTTATAGTGTTTGAAACCTTTTTGTCTAAAAATGAGAAACAAATACCTAACCTAGCGTTCCTCATCTGGTGCCTTGGACATGTGTTGGCTTTCAACTCTTCATGGACCTAGCAAACATGACCAGTGGACTCAGGAATCATGGGAACTATATTCCAAAAGGTCTGGACAGCACTAAGTTCTGATAGGTTGACTTACAATGGGAGTACTACCTCATAACATCAACACTGCCCTGAGAAAACTGGAGAGGAAGGGCAGGTTAAAATATGACTAATGAATAAACTAATCAGAGCATGTCTTCTAATCTTGGTAGTGTTTCTTTTTGAATTAGAATTTCATCCAGTGCCCACACCCAGCTGGGTTGTTCTTGGACAGTCTGGCTTCATAGCTGCATGTGTGTAGTTTTTTTTTTTTAAAAAAAAAAAAAAATCTCTGCTTGATATTGTGCAATGACATATTTCCAGGTATTAATCACACATGACTATCACTTGCTTATTAGTTGTTACTTATCATTTTCAAAGCACTTTGCAGTCTTTATCATCTTCATACTGGTAACTCAGTTCTGGGAAGCTGAACACCAATTATTTCCATAATAAGGTGATGAACAGAAGCTGCAGGACTCTCACAAAACATTTTGCTGTCAGAAGTAAAGGACAAGAAAACACTCATATCTTTCCACGGACAGAAGCATTTAAGACTTTCAGTTAACTCGGGGAGTGCCAAATGAAGGCAGTGCTCCTCCAAACAAGAGTCCTGCCCCCAGGTGAAATCTCCATTCGATCCCCAAATTTCAAGCATTTCAGAAAGGGAGACATCATTCAAAATATTTCACCTGGACCTCTTCTGGGTGCTACAAGGCTATGGAGTTTATCACACGGGAGGAATTTCTCTCAATTTCGAAAGAAATGGAAGTTAGGCCAGTTCGGAACTGAGTAAATTTGCTAGTTCAACGAATTTACATCAGTGCGTATTGACACTGCATTGCATTCGGAACTGCCCGAAATTGCCTCCCAGTGCCCGAAATTGCGTGTGATCGTTTTTCACGCAATAACGTGAAACCCCATGATTGCATTCGGAAGGACTTCCCTTTGCCCAAAAATGTGTGTGATTAGTTTTCATGCAATCACGTGAAACCTCATGATTGCGTTCAGATTGCCATTGGATTATACTTCCAATTCCCTTTCTGTGATAAACTCCTTAAAAAAATAGGTTTTGAAGGCTGCATTCATTCACTGATTATCATAAATGTGAATCCCTAGCTGCTACAACAACAACAATTTATTATTTCTTACCTTCCTCTCCGCATGCACTGAGGCAGAGAACAACAGATTAATATACAACAAATAACACCAGTTAAAAACACATAAACCGGTTAGAACACATAGCATCAATTTTAAATAACAAGAACAGTACACATTAAAACAATCAATCTACAGTTTAAAATTCATAATGAAACATTTACAGTTTAAAAAACCATCTGGATAGGCCTGCTGGAAGAGAATGGTGTTTAATGCTCTTTTAAATTTGGGCAGCGTAGTCAGCTGTCAGTCTATGGACAGCTGAAGAAAAAGTCCTCTGGCTGACAGTTGCCAACCTAGTCCTGGCTGACTGGAGTAAATGTCCCATAGAGGACCTGAGTGTACAAGGTGGATTATAAGGGAACAAGCAATCCAGTAGCTAACCTGAACTCAAACCTTGTATGGCTTTAAAGGTAACAACCAGCACTCTGTACCTTGCCTGGAAATTAATTAGCAGCCAGTGGAGTGATTTTACTATTTGTGTTGTGTGATATGATCACTCCTAGATGTACCAGTGAGCAAGTGCTGTATTTGAACTAACTGAAGTTTCTGAACTTGGTATTTGGTTTTTTAAACACCTTCGTCTGATGAAGAAACCACTGGAGCTTCAAAAGCTTGCATAATGGATTTTGTGCATTTTGATTGATTGGTCAAATAAAGGTATCACTGTTTTGTGGATTTGGATGTTATTGTACTAAAGCAGAATTACAGCCAGCATGCATCATGTGAACAAAATAATGCATGCAGGCTTTGGGAAAATTGGTGTGTGTGTGTGGCCTCCCAAAAACTTAATGTATGTGTATATGCAATGGGTGCTGGTACTCCTGGTATAGGTTGGCTCAGTCTGTTTTTGTTTCTCTCTCTCCTCTCTCTTCAGAAGTATGGTCTCGGAGGTGGTAAATAGGTGAGTAGCACAGCAAGCTCAGTTAAGACCAGGCAACACTGCTGAGTCCCTGATTCAGGTTGATGAGGATGGCCAATAGCCCAGGAACAAAGCCTCCCATATACCATGTGAGGCAACAGCCTCACCCTAACATAAGGTAGAGCTGACACTAATGGCCCTTTTATTATAAAACTACAGCACTACCGGTATCATTCCACTTTAACAGCTGTATATGCATCCTATGGTACCCCAGCATTTGTAGTTTGCTGATATGCTAACACTCTCTGGTACACAATTCTAGATACTCTCCCTAAACTGCTCATCCCTATATTCCAAAGGATTGAAATACAACAGTTAAAATGGAATCACTGCTCTATAACTGTGTGGTGTGAAATGTCCCTAAAAAGATAAGGTTTTTTTAACCTTATATATAAAACATAAGATTCAGAAATGGGGGAAATTTCTCTTTTTAGATGGACAATGCTTAAAATTCCATGTTGCCCATGCAAGCTGGGGGACTGTGAGCATTGTAACAGCAAAAAGGAACTTTTCTGAGTTTTGTGTGTGCCCAGTATATTGGAGCATTTGCAGTGCATGGTATTTTTGAACCAGTTTCACAAAGATTGCCTGAGAAATCCAATCATTTCTCCTTTCTGGGTGTGCAGGCCTCAGCTGGCTTCTAGCTGCCCCTCTTTCCAGCATTTTCACTTAGATAATCTACCAGCACCAACAGATTCCATGCATGTTAAGTCACTTCATGTTTGTCTACACATGTCCTTTCTGTGGCCTTCTATGGTGAGATAATCTTGTTAGTATGTTGGCCCATACCACCAGACTGTAAATAAATAAAGAACCTGAATACTACTAGATTGTGAACAAATATAAAGAGATATGCAGCCAGATAGATCAATGGTGATTGGGAGAGCCTGCATGCTGGCTTGGTGAAAAAGTAACTTTTCCAAGCTTTGGAAAGATCTTAGCCGAGTTTTTCTACAATGTGTGGGGTGGGTTCACACAGTGTAGGAAAAATGTGCTAAGATCCTCAGAACGTGGAACAGTTACTTTTTCATCAAGCCAGCATACAATCTGAAATGGTTCATTATGCTAGATGCTGGTAAATGTATGTGAAGAGAACTGAGACAAACCTATGAGATTTTTAGTTGCACAGCCTTCTGTTTTTTCCCCATATTCATAATACAGTTTATACCTGTCACAAACAGGATTTAATCTGCTTTGGTTAACAAAGGAGCTGATTAACTGACATAACACCAATTAAAATGAACAAATACAGTGCCATAAGCCGGAAATTAGTGTGTTTAAATCACTGTACCACCCTGGTTTCCATTTCCTGACTGAGTCTGCAACTGTTAAATGAGACATTGGCCAGACATGATTAGATGAAAGCATCTACAGTAACTATTTAAACTGTTGCACTTTTCAAATGCCATGATTTATTTAAGACAACCATACTGGCTGGGGGATTTTGGGGAATTGTAACTATCATTGCATGTAGTATTGCATTTGAGCCAGGATGGGAGTAGGGAGGTCAGAGAAAAACCAGTTACCCTTCCACGCTACATTATAGTGTTTTAATCTCATTTTAACTGCCAAGGCAAAATTGAATTTTGAGGCTTGTAGTTTGGGGAGGCACTAGGCATCTCTTATAAATGCCCCTCCATAAGCTGCAAATGAAAGTTAGCATGGCGTAGTGGTTTGAGTGTTGAATTATAACTATGGAAACCAGGGTTTGAATCATCTATTCAACCATGGAAACCCACTGGGTGACCTTGGGCAAGTCACACTCTCTGAACCTCAGAGAAGGACAATGGCAAACTTCTTCTGAACAATTAGGAACAGATGTTTAATTATCTGTTTTAGAACTTTTTCTACTGTCATCATTAAGCTGATTGGTCAGTAGCTGCCCAGATTCCATTTTCCCACTTTTTAAAAAAAATTGGGATAACATTTTTAGTTTATACAGAACTCAACTGTTCACCAAGAATTCTCAAAGACAAAACTTCTGAGATTACCGCTCCATGGTCCTTTAATATCTTTTCCCCCCTAGATATAATATTTATTTTATTTTACCAACCAAAACTTTTTTTATTTTCAGGCAAGTCCACCAGAGATGGTATAGTGTTCCTTTTTTAAAAAAAAAAAACAACAAAACATTCCCAACACTTTTCTTTCCTATTCTTATACATTTTAGCCAATCTGCTCGGGGATAGATGCCATCTATATATCATCTTGTACAGTTGGCCCTCCTCATCAATGGATTTTTTTATCCATGGATTTGAGCATTCATAGCTTGAAAATATTCCTAAAAAGTATAAATTCCAAATAGCAAACTTGATTTTCCATTTTATATATGGGACACCATTTTGTTGTGCCATTATATTTAATGGGACTTGAGCATCCACGGATTTTGGTATCCACGGAGGATCCTGGAACCAAACCCCAGCGGATAACAACGGCCCATTGTATAGGTTTTCTTTCACATCCATACATAGTGTGAATTTCAAATGTTGTCCCGAGGCTCTCTCCATTTATCTAGCTGAATTGGGTGGCCTATATTTTGAGTCCATTTTATCATAGACTCTTTCACTATTTCTTGCTCAGTGTCAATTTTTAGTAGAAGCTTGTAGAATTTGAGATGGAGCCTTTCTTAGTTTCAAACATATTATTATCTAATTCTGTTCTTGTTCCTGAGACTCCTTCACTTTTTATATCTAACCTGGTTCTTTCTTTTAGTGCAAGGTCCTTTTATATCATTACATGCAATTCATCTCATTTAAAGTAGTTAGGTGTTTCCCATGCCACCTCTTCCCCTATCTTGGGATAAATGTAGCTAAATGCAGCCCACTCACTGAAGCATTTATTCTATTTTCACCAGGCTGAGGCCTGTTTTCCATTTGGAAGAAGACAGAAGCAAAGTAGGTGTTGAGCAGTTCTGCCTTCTGTCATATATAGTATTTCTTGCTGCTTCTTTGTTCTTCCTATTGCTCCAGAACCAACTTCCCAAGCTTTTTTTTAAAAAAAAAAACAAATATTATTATAACCCCTTTTGTAAATTTGAGCTCATTCTGAACTTAAACAATCCTGACTTTCTCCCTACAAATATTGGCTACCCATTAATACTCTTCCTTGATTATTTGCCCTTCCTTCAATTTCTTATTCTATCCCCATTCAAATGCCAGGTTCAACCAAAAGTTCCTTATGCAGCCAGCCTATTTTTAGCTGTCTCCCAGCTTTCTTTCTTGCTGGAACCCTCTGATGTTGTGCCTTCAAACATATCATCTTTAAACAAACTTGCATCCATCATTCAGTCTGTTTCCTTTGAGCATTTCTGATCATGGGATTCACCCAATGTGTCCTTAAGCTGAATGAAACTACCTCTTAACAAGTCTACACTGTGTACATCTGACTGCACTTAGCTTTACCTTTACTTCCCAATTACTTCCATTTTGTTGACAGGTTCTTCCTTGTTCATGAAGATCATTTCAAGAGAGTTCTTCTATTTTCTATAAAATGAAATTGTCAGGAAGACAAGTTAGGAGTTTGATGAACTTCACATTCTTGCAGAATTTGACTTTCAACAGATAATAAGGGGTAGTCTCCAATTATAGTGGGCCCTCAGTACTGGCAGACTTCACATCTTTGGATTCAAGCATGTGCGGATTGGCATACCCCATATTTAACAAAGGTGACATGGGGTGTGCTAATGTGGATAGTATGAGACTTGAGCTTCCATATTTTTCCCATCCACAAGTTTGTATGTGGAACTAAACCTCCATGTAAGAGAAGCACCCCACTGTACTGCAACAGCTCCTTTTTGAATGTTTGGTAATCTGATCAAAGAGGACATCACTCAAGTCTTTGGTCTAGCTCAGAGACTTATAGCATATCCTCACAGTAAAGTCAATTGTTCCCTTCTCCTAAATTTTTACCCAAATGTTCCCAACCTGCATTCCATATTCCAGGCCATGGATCTCTGGTGTACACATCCTTAACATACAATTCTACCCATTTGTCCTTCTTGTTTGGTCTATTCCTTTTCAATAGGCTACGTAGCCTCAGTTACTATATTGAGGTAATGAGTATCATCCCACCAGGTTTCAATCTATTAAATCATATTTGCCTTCCTGTGTTAATGGATTCAAGTTCATCTTGTTTATTTTCTGTTCTTTTTACATTAGTATAGTGATGTCTGAAACCATGGGTCATTCCCTCTCGGTGGTTCCTTACTACTTCTTCCTGCATATTAGTAGGTTCACACACCACCTTCCCAGTTTCCCATGGTATCATTATCATCAATGTCCCCAATATTTGGTGTCATCCTGTCATCTGGAATGCTATCTCCTTCCTTCTCAGGATTCAGCATAAAGCAATCCTAGTCATCTTTCAATACTCCTAGAATATGTATTGTTCACAACAGATCTGATGTGCAGACCTTCTCTTGCCAAAGGTCCTTCTTCATGGACTTGCAAACAGTGGTCCAAAAAGCTAAATTTTTGCTGATGACATCATCTATGCAACCAGTTGTTCCCATTCAGCATTCTTTGTCTTCCTGGACCATGATGGTCAGTGTGAAACAATGAGGTAATAACCACCTGTGTCAGCAAAGGTGACTTTATTGATTGTGCTCATGCCTAGTTCTGGGGGGGGGGGGGGTGTGGGGACTCCAAAGCACATGTCTCAAACAGTGGCAGGAACAAAGCCATGCTCTCCATGACTGTAGGATTCAGAATTGTAACCAATGAGGCATGAATTTCTATTCTGAAGAAGGGCCAGGGCTTGTGGGATCAAAGTTCCAGAACTTTTGGGTTAGTAGGGACAATAACATGCTTTGCCATCTCATTCAGACATCCCTGTTTCCTCTGAACCTAGCTTCAGAGTTTATCCTATATTATTGTAAGCTTTTCCTCTTGTAAATTATGTCTGTATGTATGTGTTTACACATGCATGTGCATATATGTATATACCAGAGCTTGGAAAATTTACTTTTTAGATAACAACTCCTAGTAGCTGTGCAACCACAATTCCCTTTTGTTGGATTCTGAGAGTTGCAGTCAAAAAAATAAGTTTTCCAAGCACTATAATATACACACATATGGAAAGAAATCTGTATATAGAACTTAAATGTATGGCTCTATACATCAACTAAACTTCTCTGTTGAAATGGATTCATTTAAGGACTCCTTGGGTGTGTGTGGCTGTAGTATAATGAAGAAAAGTGCCTGTATTTCAAAACTTATTGCTATGCCTCTGATGCTAATAATATATTGATGGAATCAAAACCAGGCATTTCAAGGTGGAGCAGCTCAGTAATGTGAGAACTACCCACCCAATGCAGACTTTGATAGAGGATGAATCATCGTATAAAGCATTAGGAGAACTGAAGAGGTATCCAAAATGGGGGGAAAAATCTGTAAAGAATGCAAAACAAAACCAGGACCAGATAAAAGCAGAGCAGCCTATAGCTCAATACATGCCAAGAAAGTCCTTTCTAAAATATAAATCACATTTTCCCACTAGGGGGCAAACTCTGCACATTTTGTTTTAAGGAGGCCTTTGGAACAAGCTATCTTTACAAGTTTGCAACAGAAAACTCTCCCTTAGGGAAGTGTAGCTTTATACAGTTGCATGTCAACTTCTCTACAGAGCTTATTTCTCATCACCTATACTCTGTCCACGTTAAAAGACAGGATGTCTCTGAATTATCAGAGCCATGGCAGTTAAGGTGGTGTCAAGGGGCATTAATTCTACAGCGTAGATGCATCCTAGGTCTGCCCAAACCTTGAGATGGGGGTGGTGCTTTCTGTCTATCCCATCAGCATTGCAGGTATGGTTGGTGAAGACAGAAGAGAACCTTCTCAGTAGAGTTTTATCACACTGGAGGAATTTCTCTCTATTTCAAATGGAGCCAATTAGAATTCATGTAAATTCGCTAGTTTAGCGAATTTATGTGAATTCTAATTGCGTTTGGAATGCGTTCAGAATGACTTCCCATTTCCCGAAAATGATCCCCGATTGCCTGAAATTGCATGAGATACACTAATACGCAATTACGTGAAACCCCATGATTGCGTTTGGAATGACTTCCCATTGCCCAAAATTGCGTGAGATACACTCATTTGCAATAACATGAAACCCCATGATTGCGTTCGGATTGCCATTGCATTATACCCCCAAATTCCATCGTATGATAAATTCCAGTGACTGCTCCCACACTGTAGAACTCTCTCCCACAAGAGGCTAGGTTGGACTCTTTTATGAACCTTTTTGGCTGGCAAGCAAAAGTCCTTTATAAAAAAAAAAATTAAAATTAAACAGGCCTTCAGTCCTTAACTGGGTGGGGCAGAAGGATCTTTTAACAGGGTGTGCTTTACCTTTAGCTTAAGTGTTAAATGCTATATTATTTTAAACTGTGTTTGATATTTTAATAACATTGTTTATTTGGTGGTCCTATTTAGTGGTTTAATTAAGTGGTCTTTCAACTTTTCATCATATATTGTTTAACAGTATTTTGTTTTAATCTTATACCCTAAGCTGCCTTGGATCCCATATTGGGGGAAAGGCCAGATATAAAGTAAATATATAAAAACAAATAAGTAAATCTGTACATAAACATAAACTAGAACCTTGTGCACACCCCCCAATTGTCCCATTTTTGGCAGGGGTAGTCCCACTCAATCCTGCCATCCCAGTTCTTTAGCTGTTTTTAAAATGTCCCAGGTCCCATCTCCTCCTCCCATGTTCTCTGTTTGTCCTCAGCTTAGTCCCATTGCTGCAAAATAAATTCAGTATGCAAAAGTAGCTTGCACTCAACTAGCTCATTAGCGAAGAAAGGATAGGAAGGGCTGGAGTCTTGCTCTACTTAGTAGGCGCAGGCAAAAGCAAGCTGCTGCTGACACTTCTCACTTGTGAGTTCTTCCTCATTAATAAATTTTGCCAGTTTGACCACATATGTCCTGGTTTTCATTAGTGAAACATTGAAGAGTTTGTAGTTTTTGGTGGTGTTTTTGGGCTATGTGGCCATGTTCTAGAAGAGTTCCTTTCTGACGTTTTGCCAGCAACTGTGGCTGGCATCTTCAGAGAATGGAGTTTGCATTTATTTAATATGAGGCGTTCCCTCCCTTCCTCCCTCGAAACAAGCACTGCTAACCCTCAGTGATTTTGTGTCCCATTCAGGCCAGATGTTATTGAAACTGATCAGTCTAAATCTCCCAGACATAAAGAATGAGTCTGTCTTAGCCTTCCTCAAAATCTCTCCAATGCTCCAGAAAATCCCCCCAACCCACTCCTCTCTCTTTGTGTAAACATGCCAGCCACCCGCAGATATGCCAAAATTGGTTGTGTGCCTGCCTCTAATTAAAACCCTTATTTAAGGGTGTGTTTACTACTCCCAAGGACTTGATTCATTCAGATACAGAATGAGCCTTGTGCTGTGCAGATGCAGGCCTGCCACCTGCTTCTAGCCCAGGGGCCAGCCTTGGTGATTTAACCATTTGCTGTCTGCTTGGCACTCAATCCCTGACAGTTTGAGCTAGTAGTGCTGTACATTCAGGATGCTGAATGTCTAGAAAGAAACTCTCGGGGGGGGGGGGGAGTGGATTTGTTTGAAAATAATAAATTAAACACACTATCATGCTACTAACATGGCATAATTAGGGTACTGTAAATCAAAAGTGCAGTGCTAGTGTCTGCATAATATCATAGAAAGGAACAGTGCTAGTGTCAGCATAATATCCTGGAAAAGTATAATATTTTTTATTTTTATTATGGCACAGTAAGTTCAGTACACAAGAATGAACACATATCTTACACTTTCACAATGTTAAGTATTTTGCATACATCAGGTGGCAACAATGCCATTTAAACGCATTTCAGTTCCAGACTGTAATGCAACAGCATGTGGAAAAGTGAAAGGATGAGTGCAAGCTACTGTACATATGTGCCTATCTTTGTGCAAAGCTCAGAAAAGTTACTTTTTGCGGATTTGTTAGAATCCCATAGCCAGCATGTATTTAGGAAGCTCTAATCCACAAAGACACTGACCAGAATCCTGTATCAGCTACTTAGCTAAGTATATTTAAATTAACAATCATATTAAAAGTCTGTCTAAATAAGTAACTTCTCCTGACCCAACCCCCACAAACGTGATGGAAATATCATTCAACTGTGCTCCAGTTTCAAGCAGAATGGACCTCCTTCTCCCCATACAACCAATGATCGATGATGTAGGCTAAGGGGTAAGTTACAACCATGGCAATAATGTTAAAATTGTGACTAAGATCCTTATCATATGAGAGGATAAACCAAAATGGAACAAGAGTGGCTTTCTCCTTGCCCCTCCACATGCTGTTGTAGCACTTCCATCTGGTTACTGAAGGAGAAAGTTGTAAAAGTGTACCTTTTGTCAAATGTGTTTTTCTAGTATGACAAAAGAAGGGGAAGTACTACAGTGGCATGCAGAGAGGCATGGAGAAAGATGCTACTCTCCTGCTGTATTTTGGCTTTTTTTTCTCGTGCAATAAGGCCCGGTATGGACTGGTGCTTGGCATCGGCCTGGAGCCAATACTAGGGCTTAGTAGGGCTGGGTGTTCATATGCACCCAGCCCTACAATCGGCACGGGTGTCTGAGTGCCCAAACAGCACTCACTGGAAGAAGCATCATGGTGCCTACGACACTTCTAAAAACAAGCTCTAAGTGGCTTCTTTTTAGGGAGCGCGTCAGTTCTGTGCTGTGAAGCTGGCACAGCACCGACAAGGGTCAAAGACAGGTGGCATGGAGCCGCCCGTCTGTATCCCCCCCTAAGTCTCTGTTTAGTGATCATGAAAAAGAACCATAATGTATTCAAGTTGTTTACTCCAAGTCTCAAGTCTACCTTCAAGTTTCAAGTCACATCTCAAGTCCTTGAAAGATACTTTCAAGTCAAGTCTCAAGTCGAATCTCAGGTTTGGCAGCCAGCTTTTCATAGGAAAAAAAAGAAGGTGGGGGTGGAGTTTCAATAACTAGAAAATCAAGAAGAGGTGCACAACATTAGGTAAAAAATTTAAAAGTATCATAAGCAATTTATCAACATTGCATTTTAGAAAAATGAGGTCTACTCAGTGGCCTGTTCCCTCTGCATATCAAAGGAGCTGTGTAAAGCTTTTCCTAGGAGCAGCAGGAAAGACTAACTCCCATAGTTTCTCAGAAAGAAACAGCAGATGTTAAGCAATGGGCTTGAGGTGGGGGTTGAGGTCTACTCAGCAGCTTGTCTCTGACAGAGGAAACTTCTAAAACTTTTGAAAAGCCCGTTGCCTAATATGTTTGCTGTTCACCTTCAATAAACACATCCTGCTACCTCACACTGTGGGAGTGAATCTTTTTTAAAATGCTGGCATTTATATATGATATATGCAAGTGTGGAATATCTTTTGTGTCTGTGTCATTGGAGTTTATCAGACGGGAGGAATTTCTCTTTATTTCAAATGGAGCCAATTGGAGCCAATTCAAATTCACATGAATTTGCTAGTTTAGTGAATTCGCATGAATTCCAATTGCATTTGGAATGCATTCAGAATGACTTCCCATTACCCGAAAATGACCCCCCCCCATTGCCCGAAACTGCGTGAGATGCTTTAATTCGCAATATTGTGAAACCCCATGATTGCGTTCGGATTGCCATTAGATTATACTTCAAATTTCTGTCATCTGATAAACCCCATTGTGGAGGTAGGAATTCTCATTCTCCCTTCTGCAATGAGCAAAACCCCTTGGTAACCTCCTTCCTATTCTCCTAAATCCCCATGGTTAGGTAGTAGCCGGTAGAGAGTGGGAGTAACTGAGAAGTGTCTGGCTTTGTGACCATAGCCAGAAGTACAACTATGAAAGCTTCTTCTAAGATATCTTGGAGGCCTGCTGCAGATTATGTTATTGTTGTACATCTGGGTATTGTCACCTAGCCAAATGTTCCTCAGGCATCCTCCACTCTCTTCCAGCTGTTACCTGGGCAATGAACCTTTGAGTCAGAGACATTTTGTAGATCTTCCATGGATGAACTTGATGATACGTCTCCTGATATAGGATCTTAGACAAAGATGACTAAGGTTAAAGATGACTGTCTATGCTAGTGCAATCCTAATTTAAAGAAGTGGTGGGAGGACATGGCTAGGATTAAGCACTAATCTTTTCTTCTGGCAGAAATCTCCTTTTGTCAGCAGAAATGTGGATGCTTCTGCCAGCTGATCTTAGAGCACTCTGCTGGTAGTTTTCCTTTGCTGGCTAAGATCTCTCAACCAAAGAACCAAATAGAATAAGAGCAAAGCAAGGGAGCTGGTAAGTTATGCCAGACATAAATTTCTTCTAGGGCCCAGTGGTTTCCAAACTTTCATTCTCTAGATGAATTAAGCTCCCAGAATTCCTGACTGTTGACCAAGCTGACTGGGGATTCTGGGAGTGGAAGTCTAAAGCACCTAGAGGACTACGGTCTGGGAACCACTGTAGGCTATGGATACAAGTATAATGGCAGAACAAGTCAGATCAGTGCAAAGAGAATCCTAAGTATTTTCTAACAGGCCTAGCCTGGATGAATGGGAGTGCAACACAGCATCAGGTGGCCTAGTGTCACCTGAGCTGGTCCTTGGTCATCTTAGCCAGTTAGGCTTGCATTCTTAGCAAAACGTGAGCCCCAATGGCTTCAGTAGGACTGGGACCTAGTTCTGAATAAACAGGTAGAATACTCATCTGTGAGGCACGGGAAAGATGCATATAATCATCCATGCCATGGAGAAAGCAGTACATCCCTTTTTCATTATCAGATATTGGTAAAAAGGGGACAAGGACTGCAGAAAGAACCACAAAAGACTTGAGTTCTGAGGCTTGTAGACCAGGACCAGGCATGTTTTGTGAAAAAAAGCTTAATCAAATATTTGATGGATTCACTTTGCGGGGGGGGGGGGGGGAATCATGAATCCCAACCTCTGGACACTGATCAATATGCTTTTGCAGCCTGTAGTAACATGAGATGCAGAGGTTGGAAAAGTTGGAGGGTTTTTTGGTTTGCTTTTGAACTACACCTCTCAGAATCCCCAGTGGTTAAGGTAGCTGGGGGATTCTGTGAACTGTAATGCCAAAAAGTAAGTTTGTGGTATACCAAATCCATTTTCTCAAGGCCATTATGCCACGACACAGACGTGCACGTCCTATGTTGACAAATGTTACACAGAAGCCCTTTTTCTTCTGCTTATTTTGTTCAGGAAAAACAGAAAGGATTATTTTTCTCCCCTTGCCTCCCTTTTGAGCTTGCTGTCCATTTTCCTGCTGGTTATTAGATTCTTCACAGCTATTAGGTTTGTCTGAATAAGCTCTTTGTACCACAGAGTTTTCCCACGTCCTTTCTCTTGCTGGCCAGTCGCGTGTCCCAAGTCAAAGAGAAGCCACGGCCCTTCAGTTCTTAAAGGGACTCTATTTCCCCCCCAAAACCAGACATCTGCCTTGGAGGGGATTCACTAACATCTGCCATACTTTTGTTTTGTTTTGATGCCATTTTCAACATTGCCTTTCTTTCCATCTTAAAAAAAAGTTCAAGAACAGATGTTTAAAGTCGTTTTCTTTTTTAAATAGTGTGAAATGTAGGCAAATACTAAGAAAGAGGAAGGGGGCTAATAAAATCTGAAAAACAGAGCCACTTGCTTAGGGAGAACTCCAAAAGTAAAGTATGTCTTTGTCTGTCAAAGGAAAGTACCTTTTCACTGAAATCTGGCACTATGCAACGTAAAAAGGAGGAGGAGAAAGTAAATCAGAAAATACTTCCTTGAATAATGAGCGCACAGACACATTTGCATTTGTGTGCATATATTCCCGATTCAGGCACAAGCACAGATGTCATACTTTGTCTGAATGAGGAATTATTCTGCAGCCTTCCAAATTGCTACAATATCCACAAATGAAAACAGAAAAAATAAAAATAAATAAAGCCAGTTATTGCCATTTTTTTCTTACTATTACGTGAAAGAACCCGCACATGAATCTAATCACACAGGAAAACATAGGCCAGACCGCCATTTCTTACATATTTAATAAATGCAAAATACCACATTAAAGGTCTTATTAAAACTGTGTAAATTTATAGTGCTATATAAATAAAGGTTAACAACAACAACAACAACAACAACAACTGTATTAACATTATGCAGGGACCTAGAAGCTAGTATAGCAATAGTTAGAGGGAAGGCAAGAGCAAAATGGGACACGGCCTGGAAAACTCATGATCACCTCTCCTGTCATCAAAGGCATGGTACAGTATTAATAACTTGATTGACTGAGTGACTGACTACCCATCTTCCGAAGTGCAATACATTGGGCTAAATTAAGATGTTTTGAAACCTCAGTTTAAAAAGGCCCCATAACACTATTAAAAAAACCCCCACACACATATATACACTTTCTCCTGGTATTTATAAGCTGTTCATATCCTCAGACTGTAAAATGTAGTGTCCTTAGCCTGTTAGTAAATCTAGTAAAGATTATTCTGTGACAGAGATGAAACCTAATGAATTTGTCAAACTATTCTAGATGTAGTGCCACATAGATCTGTTGTATAACTGAACATTTTGCTGATTTATTATACTTATATCCCATCTTTCTCCCAAGGCAGCTACCAATAGTTTAAAAACCAACAACAGCAAAAACATTGATTATGAAAGTTAAAAGAGAATGAAATAATATTTAAAACATGGTAAAAAAAATAGAAACATATTTACATTATAAAATTGCAATGGCAGCATTCTCCTTCCCCCATACATTCCAATTATTTGACAAAATATTGGCATTTTGAAATAGTGCAGGTGCAGCAACACATACACACATGTAAAATGTTTGCTATTACATGGATGCAAGCTAGAAAGGTGTGGATAGCAGAAACAATTAAGTCCCAAAGATTTGCCCATAGCAACAGGAAAGCAAAATAAAAAGCCAAGGGGTTAAAAAAAGCCAAGGGAAAAAATACAAAGAGGTGACACATTACATTGCACTCTGTGTTTATACCTACCTATCTACCAATTGAATAATAATAGGGAAGGAGGAAATCCTAACAAGGTGAGAGTTAAAGGCCTATTTTTTTTTAAAAAAAGGAGAAGATGATTAGAAAACTCTCTCTACTTCACAAGTATGTAGTCTTGCAAATGTTTATGTTACTTGGTGACATAAACTCCATCTGATATAGATTGCGACTAAGCAGGCCATGATGTTCACCTTGAAGATGAACAAGGTATGTAGATAGAAAAAAGCATGCTCTCTGGAAAAGACATTTCTGGGAGGATCAGTTGGCAGGCTCTGTTCTTTGTCATTCCATAGGTCTGACTTCAAGCTCAGGGAGCTGTGGGAATTCCCTAACCCACTGTGCACAAGAGTTCGTGGTCTCTGCCCCAATGGTGACCTTTGGCTTTTTAGCTTCATGATGCAGAAAAAGGGGTTAGAGATTAGATTTGACAAAAGAAGGGATGCAACGAATTCCTGGTAGGCAACCTTGAGAACTGAAACAAAGGCACATGTCCACACAAGAATACCTGGTGTTTTCAGGGCACTGTTCACTGGTATTTGTAAAAGTGTAGCTGCTCTTCTGTTTCTATATAGCCAACACTATTATATTGTATCCAATGTACACATTACACAGTGCCAGTTACGGTAATGTTTAGAGTGGTTGGTACATGAGAGACAGATGGTGGTTTTGTAGTAACATTGGACACATGTTTTTCTCTCAGACTGATGCATGTACACCTATACAGGTACTCCTATAACATCCAAACAATGATACCTTTATTGGGCCTACAAAAATGCACAATTACATGTTGCAAGCTTTCGAAGTCACACTTTAAACTGTAGTAACTATATCTATATTTGCTCCCTGGTGCTCAGATACTTGGAGTACATATGGCATCCCTTGCTACAGCTGCCTGAGGAAGATATTAAAAATATAATCAAGAGTTTTTTGCAAAGTTGCACATTGCTGTGTTGCCTTTCAGGAACATTCATCTCTTTAGATAAATATCTGAGTAGTAGTTATCAGCTGTGCTGATGGTATCAAAATTGCTGAGGCTTAAACTCAATTGTTAACTCATTGAAACAGTTGGGTTTGCATCCTCTTGCAGAGTATGGAGTAGTACTTTCATGACCTGCTGAAGCCATGCATAACTGAGTAGCAGTAGGAATGATGCTATAGATCAGATCATCATCCTATTACTACTGTTGCCCAGTTATGCATAACATTAGCCGATCATTGTGCTAATTCATTTTCCAAGAAGACTTTCAAGTTCTGTTATCTTGTGCAGAGGAGGAAGAGTGAGAGATAGTGATTTCCCACACTAAAAAGTGGAATCTCTGTGCATATATCTCTGCTCCCATTTTCTGCCTCCTCCCTAACAAAAAGATTTCTGCCAAGCAAAGCTTTGTAGAGAGGCTGGACATCTGTCGCTCTTTGCAAACTCTCTGTGGTGTATGGATGTGCCTCTGATCTGGCTATTGGGAAAAAACAAAACACAACACTGACCTGTCAGCTTTGATTGATGGTCACAAGCCTCTGGTCTCTCAACCCCTCCTGTGGGAAAAAGGGCCAGCCAAGCAATGCCCTCATTCACATGCTAATACCAGGCTATAAATGCAAGCAGACCACTGCTGTCATGTAAGAGAAAGCCCGAGAAGGCAAGGGGAACAGCCAGAAACCAAAGGGGCTTCTCCCTTTTCTCTCCTTTAAGCCTTCCTTAGGGCAGGTGCAGTGGATTACAATGACTGCTACAACCCTGGCCAATGGAGTGCAGAAACTTCCCAACACCAAAGAGGAAAGGAAGGTATGTTGCATTTCATAAATGGCTCACTATTAAGCAGTGACTGGCTATATTCTGAGAGTTTAAGCATGTGCTATGTGTTTGTAGTTTTTAATGTCCAGGTGGTTGCTATATGTTACTGTGCTTTACTATGGACTCTTTCAAACGGGAGGAATTTCTCCCAATTCGGAATGGAGCCAATGCAGATTCATGTAAATTCGCTTGTTTAGCGAATTTACCTGAACCTCTGCTCCGTTCGGAAGGCATTCGGAATTACTTCCCATTACCCGAAAATAACCCCCCCCCCTTGCCCGAAATGGCGTGAGAAGCTTAAATTTGCAATAACATTAAACCCATGATTGCATTCGGAGTGACTTCCCTTTTGCCCGAAATTGCGTGAGAAGAATTAATTCGCAATAACGTGAAACCCCAGGATTGCATTTGGATTGCCCTTGGATTATACTTCCAATTTCCCAGGTCTGAAAGAGTCCTATGACTCCCCTTCTGGTATGGCACCTGTTTCTGATCTATAGGCACTGAAGAGTGATAAACTTGGACCTACCTGAAGGGTAAGAAAGCAGGATACAAACTTTAATGTGTTCTGTAGTCCTTATAAGTGTGTGAATTTATCCAGAGTTTTGAAATGTTAGGCTTTGAGATTAGAAGTGCCAGCATCGTCTAGCAGACATATCTGATGGATTTTTTGGCTTGGGGAATATGGGAGTTGTGATCCAAAAAGATAACATTTCCATGCTCTGTAATGCACATATATAGGTCACATAGAACCTTGTCTATGTAAATTATGTCTATGTAAAATAAACTATATTTATAGCACATCTAAATCATTTTTAAATGGCAGTGTCACTCTTTAATTTATATGAAAAAATGGTGACACTGACTGGATTTGACAATCCAACTGTTGGGATGATTATTTTTATTTATGTATTTCATTTGTATGCCACCATTCTCCCAGAAAGAACCCAAGGGGGCTCACAGATAAAAACATTTTAAAAAAATTACAGTAATATTTAAAATTGCCAAGATCGTTTGAAAAGATCTCCATTGCATTGTTTTAAGAAATGAAAATACAGCTGCAAATGGTCTCTTTAGTTGTCCAAAAGATTGACTAAACTAGTTTGTGGGCTGTGAATTTTTTTTAAAAAAAATATAAAAATGGAACCTGGGGAAGGCACATAATATTTTACAAATTAGTTCTCCTAATGTGTACAGAGGCCAGCATGTTGTTGTAGTTTGAGGGTTGGATTATGACCCATGAGACCAGGGTTTGAATCCCTGTGGAGCCATGGAAACCCTTAGGGTGACCTTAGGAAAGTCACATTCTCTCAGACACAGAAAAAGACAATGGCAAGCTCTCATTGAATAAGAAAATCCCATGACAAGTTCACCTTATGGTCATGATAAATCAGAAACTACTTGAAGACACATAGAGAGCTTATTACACCGAACAGAAATACATCCACAGTTTATTACTTCCTTGCTAACTTTATTTAGATAACATGTATTCTGAAATCCTAATGAAAACTTACTAGAAAACAAACCTGATCAATTTTAGTTATGTTGCATAGGTTTGTGCCATCAGTTTGGCTTGTTGGGATGTATGCAAGAGTGAACTAAAAGAAAGGGAAACATAGGGATGGGTATAAGAGAGAGTACCACAACTTCAGAGTTTAAATTCTGGTCATTGAGGTTAACCAGTATTCTATTTATTGATGAATTAGTTGCACTTATCCTTATTTATTAATTCATTGCACTTACCCTAACTTTCCCCATGTGTTCAAGGTGGCTTACATGGTTCCTTTTTTTCCTTTGCTTTACTTTTGTAACAGCCCAGTGTGGGTATATCAGATACAGAGACTAACTGGCCCAAAGACAGTTTGTGGCTCAATGGAAACTTAAATATAGATCTCCCAAGTCTAGATGCAACATTCTAGATGTTAGGCAAAAGCAGTATCAGTGCTCATGAATTATGGAAAAATAATCTGCTTGATCTAAGAACAAAAACATGTATTAGCTCCTATTAAAATTTTACAGGTAGTTGAACTGCTTACTTAGATCAACAGCCTCAGCCAAATATGCATATGGTTTAAATATATACAGTACACTTCTAACATTTTCCATTCATAATTTCAGTTGAGAAAACCTTTGATTGAAAGGAAACGAAGGGAGAGAATTAACAATTGCTTGGACCAGCTCAAAGAGACGGTTGTTGGGGCCTTTCACCTTGATGTGAGCAATTTTTAAAAATACCTCTGCTTTCTCCCCAACCCCAGAATTCTGCTTAGTGTAACTGATTCCTTGTTACCAATTCATTTTGGTCTCTCATTTTAAAACAGCAATCTAAACTGGAAAAAGCAGATATCCTTGAAATGACAGTAAAGCATCTCCAAAATATACAAAACAGCAAAACTATGGGTAAGTTGATTTATGAACCTACATGATTCCATGCATTTATCTGTTCCTTATGTATAGAATGTTGTTGCAACTCTCTTTAACTCTGACAGTGTCAAGTAAGATGGGAAAGATGTTCAAAGCAAAAACGAGTGCTCATAACTGAGAACATGTAGCTTAAGCTGAACTGCTAAGGTTATAAATTCTACAAAATAATGATACAAAAAGATTTTATCAGGAACTACTGGATTCCATACTAACTAGCAGATACTAAGCAGATAGTAAGTCCATTTGTTTTCTCCCAACTAGAGTTGGCTCATTGAATTGATGGGGCTTTCATAAGTGTCAATTTAATAAATCCCTTTCATTACATTGATCTACTGTGTCTGTGTGTGCATGTCTGTATGTGAGTGTGGACACATATACCCTTTCAAGTCACCTGTCAATTTATGGCGACCCCATGCATTTCATAGGGCTTTCTTAGGCAAGGAATACTCAAGAGTTCCTTCCTCTGAAATATGGCCTACCACACCTGGTTAGTGATCTCCCACCCAAGTACTAACCAGAGGTGACCCTTCTTAACTTTCAAGATCAGATGGTATCTGGTGCATTTAGTGGAGATTAAATTGGATATAGCCTAAGGCTACTACACAGTTATAGCATTGTGATTTTGCTTAGGAGCCGGAGTGGTATTGTGGTTTGAATGCTGGACTACAACTCTGGAGGCCAGGGTTCAAATTTGAACTTGGTCATGGAAACCCGTTGGGTGACCTTGGGCAAGTCACCCAATCACAGGATCAGAGGATGGCAAGGAAAAAACCCCTCTGGACAAACCTTGCAGAGAAAACACCGTGTTAGTTTTGCTTTGGGGTCAGCGTGAGTTGGAAATGAGTTGAAATCGCAGAAAAAAAATGATTCTTTTTTTTTTTTTTTGGACTGCCATGGTTCCATTCTATATAATCCCAGGATTTGCAACTCAGGGAGGGCTATTTAGAAATCTCATCAAGAGATCTCTAGTGTCTCACAACACTACAAACTGCAAGATTCAATAGGATGTTGCCATGGCAGTTCAAGTGGAATCATAATGCTACAACTATGCTAGTGTGAAAGGACCCTAGATTAGTAGGGCTGATCATACAATTCTTTTCCTGTACATTGGTATCGGCCAATGTGGAGGAAGAGTGCTGATTGCATAGTGAAATCCCATATAATCAGCCTTGAGCTCATAGTCACATGAAATTGTTCATTTAAGAAGTGCATGAAGGGAGCACAAGTCCAAGGCCATTCAATGTACAGTACCTGGAGTTGAGCAGGAAGTTGAAAGTACATGTTTCCTATCCTGACCAATATGCTAACAACACACATTGCGTTACCAATCTGATGCTACATTGTACTTAAATTCTGCTAGTTCTGTGTAAGACACATGAAACTGAATTTAATACACTGTAGAGTAAGTACAGTTATACATTTTTATCCACACTCCATCCTACCTCTCACTGAAAATAAACTTGAAAACAGCCTCTCCTGATTATTTTATGTCTGTACATAAGGCTGTAGTTCGCCTTAGGGTCACCATGAGTCAAAAATGACTTGGAGGCATACAACAACTTTGTCTGTCCAGATGTTTTTGTCTTCAATCTCATAATCCTCAAACAGCATGGTTAATTGAAAGAGATTATGAGAATTTTAGTCCAAAGATTCACCAGCCCTGTTATATATAATCTTACGATCTTATCCCACGTCTTAATAAATCGATTTACCTCTATAAAGCTGAATTTGGGCAGCATCTTGATAATATCAGAAGATTTTTGCCACCTAATTTAACACTCAAATACAGCTTGGGTCCATCCCTGCTTCTAGGAGTGCTCTGTATGGCTCTTTTTGGATCGGGGAGCTTTCTTAAGAAAATGGCCACCTGGGTGCTCCTGGAAATGGAGATGGACCAGGGATGTATTCGGAAGGCAAATTAGGTAGGAAAAACCTTCTGATAACTTTCTGATCAGGATGCTGCCCCATTTAAGCTTTAAGCCAGATAGAGGTAAATCGATTTATTAAGCCATGGGATAACCTCCATAAACAGTACCTAGGTTTACAATCCAGATTAATACCTATTATCATGGGAAAGAGTATCAAACAAAATACTTGGATTTGGGGCTGATTTCTGGATGTCTTCCACATTATGAAGGGACAGACACATTCAGACAGTGAGTGTAATGGTTTGAGTATTGGACTAGGACTCCAGGAAGTCTAGATTCAAATCTCTGTGACCTTGGACAAGTCCCACTCTTTCAGCCAAAAAGGAAGGCAACAATAACCCACCTCTGAATGAATTTTTGCAGAAAAATTCTAGCATAAGGTTGCCATAAGGTTGTGCTGACTTAAAACCACATAACAATAGCTACAAGACATGTTTAACTTTTAAAAAAAAATTGTTTGTATATATCAAATAAATGAAAGCATCTCCTGTTCTCATCCAGCAGATTCTAAGATGGGTCTGGAAGCACAGCAGAGATACAGCACTGGATATATTCAGTGCATGCATGAAGTCCACAACCTTCTTCTGACCTGTGAATGGATGGACAAGACCCTTGGAGCACGGTTACTGAACCACCTGCTCAAATCCTTGCCAAGATCTAGTGAGGAAACTTGCAAGGCTGACTTGAGTCCTTCAGCCCCTGGGAATGCTGCCAAGGGGACTACAACAGAGCTGAACCTATCTCAGGATCAGTTTTACCCCACTGAAGACAGACAGGGAATTAAAAAGTCATTCCAGGCACAACTGCCCTCACACTGTAGTCACCGCAAAACACCACCTTCCAGTCAGACCTTTCAACCTCATTTTGCACATAATGGCATCAGCATGGGGGCATTAGACATGTGGAGACCATGGTAAAAAAATTGTCTTAAAACAACCTGATTTCTAATTTTAGACCTTCTTTTATATGTATCTTATAGATATGTCTCTTTAAAACACTTTTTGGAGCAGATCTGCTCCTGTAGGTGTACTAAAGACCAGGGTACTTCAAGCCGAAGTTAACCTCTACGTAGCCTGCATTGTAGAAGGCTGCTATTATAACGTATTTATTTAATACATCTAAATTATTATATAGAATCTTCTCTTGGGCCCTTCTTAGTGTAAATGACTTACATAATGCTCTTTTTCACATGTTATTTAAAGAATTAACCATTGATTAATAAAAATAGGAACACTGATCACAGTCTCTCATTAGTCATAGGTATATGCAGCTGCTTTTCTAAGTATACCCATGCTTTTTGCCTGAGTAAAATACCCTAAGGGCATCAGATCCAATCTGTTCTTGGTAGCCAAGGTGTATCTTTGGTTAGTACTTGGATAGGAGATGGCCAATGAATACCAGGTGCCGTAGGCTATATTTCAGACCTGGCAAGCCACCCCTGAAATTCATCTGGTTGCCACAAGTTGACAGGCAAGCTGAAGGTTCATAAAATGCACACACTTTTGTCCAGCTCCAGCAAGGACTCCAGTCAATAAGAAAACCCCATCTCAATCACTCTAGTGTTGCTGATTGAAAATGTTTCCTCTAATATGCTAGTTTTCTGTTCATATGATGGGGTGTTTAAATCTAGAGAGAGAGAGAGAGAGAGAGAGAGAAACAATGTATAAACAGCACAGTACTTCGGAGTTTCTTCCAAGTCGCAGAAGGAAGCAGTTAGTCACTAAAATATATATATTTGGGTGATGAACAAACATAATAAATAAATTAGCAGGACATTTTGGCTTCTGCCTTCTTCAGCTACAGAAATTTTCCAGCTACAGAAGAAAGCGAGAAGCTAAATCATTTTGCTATTTTTTTCTATTTGTTAATCTCTCTCCCTCTCTCTTGCTTGTGCACACACACATACACATGTGCACACACAATAGCATTGAAATATGCTATATCTCACCTATAAAGATAAAGGTCAACAAGACCTTGTGGCATGTGATTTGATGATAGATCTTGGACTTTCAAGACATGGATGAAAGCTTGGTGAAGGACTAGGGATGAATGGGCTGCAAATAACTGATATTTTTTCTGTATAATAATAAAGTATTATTATTATATAAACTATCTGTATTGAAGTTTTATTTCTGAAGGAAATTTATTAGTTATGTACTTGTTTCAGTTACTGAATAAATGCAGCAGACTTTTCATTTTATTAGGAATGTAGGTATTTGTTTTCCTTTCTTCACCACATCCCAATATGTAGCCAGCCAATTGCTTATAGCATAAAATGGCACATGGTAGGGAGAGGGGTGAGCTCGGCCAGATGCCACCTGTCGTCTGCTGTATCACCCAGTGCAATCTGCACCCCGTAGTGATGCCACCACTGGAATGTACTGGGAAGGGCAAGAGTCTACTTTCCCTTTCCACCCGATTGAGTTAATTGAGTGCAAACTGTTTCGGCACTTTGAATTCAGTTTGCAGCAATCAAAGTAAGCTGTGGACAAAGATGAAAAGTGAAATGTCCACTACCTTCTCCCCTGATCACGTTTCCCCACTCACATCATGCCCATTAGCCACTCTGACCACTGAAAATCACCATTATACTGGAATTTAACTTTCATATAGTGGTTAAGATGCCAATTCTGACAATCAGAAGATCAGAAGGTTGGCAGTTTGAGGCCCACGTACTGCATGACAGGGTAAGCTTCTATCACTAGTCCCAGTTTCTGCCAACTTAGCAGTTCAAAAGCATCCAAATGCAAGTAGATAAATAGGTACCACTTTGGTAGGAAGGTAATGGTGTTCAGTGCAGTCACCACCAGAGCAGTCCACGGACAATGCTGGCTCTTTGACTTAGTAACAGATATGAGCCACTGCCCCCTACAGTCTGTTATGACTAGACATTCATGTCAAAAGACTACCTTTATTATTGCAAATCATAGCAGGATAGTTTTGGGAGAGAAGGTCATTAATGGATTTTTTTTTACTCAATAAAAAAAATTCTTTCCAGACAGTCCTGCATGGCAGAATAACAGGAGAACAACAGCATCATGCAGCAAGTCCCAACCACAGTTGCAATTATCTTGCTCTAGTTATTGAGGAAGATCAAAGATGAAAATGCACAGGCAGGATTAATGCTGAAGATAAATAAAACAAAAATAACAACCACCGAAGAAATACATAAATCCAATCTGGATAATGAGGAAATGGAAATAGTCAAATAATTCCTGTACCTAGGGTCAAACATTGACCAGAGTGAAGCCTGCAGGCAAGAAAGAAGAAGATTAGGAATGGGTGGGGCAGCTGTCAAAGAACTAGAAAAGATCCTGAAGAGTAAAGATATACAACTGAGCACTAAAGTCAGAATCATCCAGGCAATTGTATTCCCCATCACCATGTACAGATGCAAGAGCTGGACAGTAAAGGAAGCAAAACCAATACATTTGAGATGTGGTGCTGGAGAAGAGTGCTTAGGATATCATAGTAAGCCAAAAAGCCAAACAAAAGGGTCCTTGAACATATCAAAGCAGAAGTCTCCTTGGAAGCCAAGCCAAACACAGATCACTAGAAAAAACAATACCAGGAAAGGTAGAAGAAGGAAGGGAAGAATGCAAGCAAGATGAATGGACTCAGTCAGGGAGTCGCAGGCATGGGTTTACAGGGACTGAGCAGATCAGTGGAGGATAGGGAGTCTTGGAGGTGTCCCATCCACAAGGTCCCCATGAATCAGGGCCAACTTGAGGGCAGCTAACAACAACAAAAATTCTGATTTATCTGCCTCTTGCAATAAGGCTTTTAAGCAAAAGGTGCCTTGCACTCTGACCTCTCTCTCTCTCTCTCTCTTCCTCCTCTCTTTCTGACAATTAAGCAGAGAGTCTGTGACCACTTAGAGGCCAATGCCATAATCACAAAAAGTCAACATGGGTTTCAGAGAAACAAGTCATGCCAAACGAACCTGATCTCTTTTTTTGATAAAATTACCAGCTTGGTAGATGAAGGGAATGCTGTGGATATAGTATACCTCGATTTCAGTAAGGCCTTTGACAAGGTTCCCCATGACATTCTTGCAAACAAGCTTGCAAAATGTGGGATAGACAAGTTAACTGTTACATGGATTTGTAACTGGTTGACTGGCCGAACTCAAAGGGTGCTCAACAATGGCTCCTTTTCCACCTGGAAAGAAGTGACCAGTGGGGTCCTACAGGGTTCTGTCCTGGGCCCAGTGCTATTCAATGTCTTTATTAATGATTTGGATGACAGAATTGGGGGCATACTTATCAAATTTGCAGATGACACTAAACTGGGAGGAGTAGCTAGGACCCCAGAGGACAGGATCAAAATTCAAAATGACCTGAATAAACTAGATAGCTGGGCCGATGCTAACAAGATGAAATTCAATGCAGAGAAATGTAAGGTTCTGCACTTAGGGCAGAAAAATGAAATGCACAGATATAGGATGGGGGACACCTGGCTGAATGAGACCACATGTGAAAGGGATCTAGGAGTCCAAGTAGACCATAAGCTGAACATGAGTCAACAGTGTGATGCAGCAGCTAAAAAAGCCAATGCAATTTTAGGCTGCATCAATAGAAGTATAGTGTCTAGATCAAGGGAAGTTATAGTGCCACTCTATGCTGCTTTGGTCAGGCCCCACCTGGAATACTGTGTCCAGTTCTAGGCACCACAATTCAAAAAGGATGTGGAGAAACTAGAGCATGTCCAAAGGAGGGCAACTAAGATGGTGAAGGGTCTGGAAACCATGCCCTATGAGGAACGCCTTAGGGAACTGGGGATGTTCAGCCTGGAGAAGAGAAGGTTAAGAGGTGATATGATAGCCCTGTTTAAATATTTGAAGGGATGTCATATTGAGGAGGGAGCAAGCTTGTTTTCTGCTGCTGCAGAGACTAGAACGCGGAACAATGGATGCAAACTGCAGGAAAAGAGATTCCACCTCAACATTAGGAGGAACTTCCTGACAGTAAGGGCTATTCGACAGTGGAACACACTCCCTCGGAGTGTGGTGGAGTCTCCTTCCTTGGAGGTCTTTAAACAGAGGCTGGATGGCCATCTGTCAGGGATGCTTTGATTTGGAGTTCCTGCATGGCAGGGGGTTGGACTGGATGGCCCTTGTGGTCTCTTCCAACTCTATGATTCTATGATTCTATGATTCTTTCTCTCTCTCACACACAATGCATGTCTAAAAATGCAAGCAACTACCCCACACATGTACTCACCTGTAGTACAGGCACCCAGACAAACACTGGCAGATGTCCCATATCTCCCAAAGAGAACATAACCACACATAGGGTTGACTCTGCACAATTGGGGAATAAAGATGTAAAATGCAAATATAATAAGCATTGATTGGGGGGTGAAGAGAAACCTACCATGCAAGAAAGTATAATCTACACAAACTGAAGAATGCTTTCTTAACATTTTAAACAATTGAAAACCATTAACATTACCAGAAGGGAGGACAGTCTGTTGGGGTGGGAAGACACTCCCTGAACACTGAACAGGGTGAGGAAGAAAATTAGATTCTCTGTCTGCTACCAAGAGGGTGGAACCTGAGAAAATATGGGGCTATATGCTGGTGCAGTTAATTTAAAAGATTTATTTAAATCACAACAGATAAACAGGAAATAAAATCTATGAAACAAAACCATAACATACCAGAAGTAAGAGGAAAATAAATGAATTTCAAAGAAAATATAATCAAATGATTAGAATAACTTGGATTAAAGCATTTGAGACTTTCAAGATGCAAAATTAGTCCGTGATACTTTTATAAAACACTGTATTTGTTTCTTATCTTTATGCAGATAAAGATTAGATAAGGTTCATTTTGTTCCCAGCCTTAAGGATTGAAAAAAAAGGAAATTTATACCTTCCTGTTCCAAGGGGCAGGTTCCTGAAAACTCAAAATAAGGTTATGGAAAATCAAACCAGGAAAAACTCAGATGGCAAGAATGTTCCAGAGAACAATAGGGGAGAGGGAAGTAAAAATTGAGTAGTGGAGACAATGAACTTCACCAGAAGAATTTATTTTTAAAGCATATGAATGAAGAGTTCAGCAAGTGTCTGTGGAAGACTTCACAGTGAAAAATGTAACCCCTTGTAAAAATGAAACCTTTCCTCAAAATCAAGAGAAAGAGAGCGATAAACTAAGGACTGTAAAAATAAATAAATTCTGCAAAAAGTAAAATTAATTGCGGGGAAAAAGAGGAGAGTAAAAACAGGGGTGGAAAAAAAAGTCTCCCTTCTTGCAGCTGCTTTTTGGACACCCACAAACTTCATAATTTTCTGTTTGGCCTCTTTTCCTTCATCATTCAATTTCCCACAATTCTGTATTGGTAGACAGCGAGTCAGGAGGAAAACAACATTATACCTCTTTCCTTGTTCAGAGACCAAATCCCTTTGTCTGGAGGCAAACTCTGCAATTTGGGGACTTTATTATGGCATTTTTCTGGGCAAAGAGCCACTGACAGCACCCAAAGTGCTTACCTTGGGTAGTTTCTTACTGTTACAAAGCCTTATATCTTGGCCAAGACCTTGTTGCCACAGCAGCCATTTATCTGACTTCTGATTCTCTCTAGAACCCAAAAAGTCCTTTAGGAAAGAGTCACACAGTATGTGAACCAGATCAAAGATTCCTTCTGTTCCACAGAGCTGTAGGCCTTGTTCCCCACATAATGCTCGCGGAATTATAGAATCATCGTTAGAAGAGACCATCATCCATTCCAATCTCCTGCCATGCAGAAAGACACAATAAAAGCCCTCCTGACAGATGGCCATCCAGTTTCTGTTTAAAAAAAAAACTCCTAAGAAGGAGACTCTGCTAAACTCTGAGGCAGAATATTCCATTGTTGAATAGTTCTCACTGTCTGAAATTTCTTCCTAATGTTTAGGTGGAATCTCTTTTCCTGCATTTTGAATCCATTGACCCATGTCCTAGTCTCTGGTGCAGCAGAAAAAAAGCTTGCTCCTTCTTCCATATGACATCAGTGCAAATATTTAAATATGGCTATCATGTTACCTCTCCAACTTCTCTTCTCCAGGCTAAACATATCCAAGTATCTAAGCCACTACTCACAGGGTATGGCTTAGAGACCTTTCAGCATTTCGGTCACCCTCTTCTAGACATGTTCCAACTTGTCCACATAGATTTTGAATTGTGATGCTCAGAACTGAACAGTTCACAGTACTCCAGGAGGACAAGTCCAGGACATCAGTAGAAGGTTTGGAAGGAATGAGTGAGTCTGATGCCCCATAAGCCGACCTGGGAAGGACCATTCCTGGTGGTGTCAGGGGCTCTCCCCCACCCTGTGCAGTAGCACCAAAGCAATAGCTGAAAATACAGTCTAACCTACTTTAATCTATCAGACTTTTCATCAAAATATACATGCCCATTTAATCTATGCTAGCGTATCTATTCTCACTGCAAACTGTTGTTAATGCCAGCCATAGTAATTATCAATTTCGATTTCATGTCACCTCACTAATTCCATACTCCCATTCTAATCATGTGTATGAACCAAGGCAACTATCCATGCACTTGCTGAAGTGGGCTGAAATCCACAAAAACCTACACCAAATAAAACTTGCTAGTCTTTAAGGATAGATACTGTTGGTTAGGAGAAGGTCGATACTAGCTCTTTGTTGTTTTTGCTGCAAAAAACCCAGCTGCCCCCATGAAAAGTTTGAAAGATATTTCTTGGCATAAGAAAAAAAAAATATTATGAGTGACAAGCCTATGTGGTAGATATGTTACCCCCTTAACATCACCTTGGGTCCCGGCCTGGAAGAAGGGCAGCATATAAATAAAGTTAATAAATAAATAAACACCATCCTTATAATGCTCTTTGACGTAAATCCTTCCTACATCCTCACCCTTATAGCTGCTGTTTTGTTTCCCTCATACAGTTTACATGCTAGATGGTATTCCTCTCTTATGCACATATCATTTAGTAGGACTTATGTGTGTGTGAACAGTTCAAGTATTCATACCATACTCCTAAAACGAATGGATATGGTGTTAGTCCAGCAAGAAAAAGTTATCTTTTCAGTGTGGTTTGGATCAATTTCTCCAAAATCTGAAGAGTCGCATAAAGCATTTACCTTCCTAAGCCCCTCTTGTCTTTTTTTCAGCTCCTTCTTTCCTCAGATTAGCATCATGAAGTGTTGGAATTATGAAGGGGAGCACCAGAGCAATGATTTAAACTGTTACCTTCCTTCTGGAAGCACCACTGCTGCTGCCAACATGCCTTCTTTTCTGCGCTTCTAATTTGCACCCATTCTCCCTCCTTTCTCAGATTCACTTCATGCCTGTGCCATGCTCCCTTCTCCTATTCTCTGAGCTGTGCTGCTGCATTTCCTATCCTTCCTCTCTGTCAATCAGTTGGTGACACCGCCTCTCTCTCTCTTCCACCTTGCTCTCCTCATGTCTACCTCTATTTCTCTTGCTCGTTGCACCTTCTCTTCCCCTGCCTCCTTCTCTTGCTTCCTTCTCCCTTCCCTCCCACCCAGGGTGACCAGATGTCATAATCACAAAAGAGGATAAGGCACCGCAAAATGTAGGAAAGTCAAGAAAATTGTAGGGCATTACAAAATAAAAGCTAAAAACACTGATATACATTTAAATTCATTTCATATGGTTTATTGTCAGTTATATTAGATGTGTTGTATTTTATTGTGTAAAGATAAGTGTCAAGGTAAAGTTGAAGGCTGGCATCCATAGTTTTTTGTGGGGCTTTCAGGCTATGTGGCCATGTTCTGGAAGAGTTCCTTTCTGACATTTCACCAGCACCTGTGGCTGGCATCTTCAGAGAATGATAGCCTGGAAAAGGATTGGATATATATATCCTGTGTAAACTTGGGAAAGGAGGAGTGATTTGCATATGTATTATTCTGTTGCTAATGGCAGTCTTCAGGGTGGGAGGATCTCTTTTGCACATCCTCCCACCCTGAGGACTGCCATTAGCAACAGAACAATACATATGCAAATCACTCCTTCTTTCCCAAGGTCACACAGGATATATATATCCAATCCTTTCCCAGGCTATCATTCTCTGAAGATGGCAGCCACAGGTGATGGTGAAATGTCAAAAAGGAACTCTTCCAGAACATGGTCACATAGCCTGAAAGCCCCACAAAAAACCTATGTAAAGGTAAAGGTAAAGGTAAAGGTAAAAGTTTCCCCTTGACATGAATGGCTAGTCATAACTGACTGTAAGCGGTGATGCTCATCTCCATTACTAAGCTGAAGAGCCAGTGTTGTCCAATGACAAATCTGGTGGTCATATGGTCAGCATGACTGCACTGAACACTGTTACTTTCCCACAAAAGTGGTACCTATCTATCCACTTGTATTTGCATGCTTTCAAACTGCTAGGTTGGCAGAAGCTGGGACTAGTGACAGGAGCTCACCCCATCATGCAGCACTCAGGTCTCAAACTGCCAACCTTCAGACCTTAACAATTGTCAGAATTGGCATCTTAACCATTAAACTACTGCATCAACATTTTATTATGTATCCGGCTGTATTTTTCTTATCAACTTATTATCATTAAAATGTCTTGTTGGCTTGCAATATACTTAACAGAACTCTGATGAAGACAAATGTTTAAAACTGTACAATTGGAGTCAGAGGTCCTTACTAATGTAGTGCTAATGATCCAGAGATCCATCAGTAGATCTTGGTTGACCTTCTGTCCAAATTTCATTAGAATGTACATGCTAGCAATTATGTTTACAATACTGTGTTTCCCCGAAAATAGGGCAGTGTCTTATATTATTTTTTGCTCCCAAAGATGTACTAGGTCTTATTTTCAGAGGATGTCTTATTTTTTCCATGAAGAAGAATTCACATTTATTGTTGAACACAAAAATTAGCAATTCAGCAAAATGTCTACTAGGTCTTATTTTCTGAGGATGTCTTATTTTTGGGGAAACAGGGTAAAGTCCATCCTCCCAATTCATAACAAATGTATTTCCTTGTTGTTGTATAGTTTACTTTCAAGTAAATATATTGAGGATTGTAGTAGGATTTGTGGTGGAAACCCAGATTTGTGTTCTAACACCTCACAGATGTGAGCAATGAGTAGTCATACCTGTTAGTCTTCTTATACATTTTGAATACCTCACACACAGCTGGGCAGGGCCGCTGTGTTGCAACTTGCAAACACAACTATGGCAATTTTAATGTCAACACATGAAGTTAATTAGACCAGGGGGCATTTTGATCCTGAATCAAGAATGAATCTATATGTATATGTACAGATTTCAGTGCAGTGTTGTCTATGCAAACTGCTTGTTATTTAATAAATTGGTCCTTAATAATTTAGTATATCTTTCAATGTCTGGAGCAATGTCATGTGGAGATGTGCAAATTCTGACTGGAGTTCAGAAATAATAATTTTCCAGACTATAACTCCCAGAACCTTCAGCCAGCCTAGCTGTTGGCCATGCTGCCAGATAGGAGATTCTGGGTCATTGTTTTACAAGTAAAAGGTAATCCAGAAAAATAATTTTTCTTAGCGATCATTGTAATATCAAAGAAGGCAACTTTGGCGAATAGACTGAATTATATAAATGAGTGTGGTGCTAGTTAATGTGTTGGTGCTAGTTAATGTAGATGCTGAGAAAATGTGTATGTTTGTGTTACTTAAAAGTATTTAAAAAAAAAAAAACCCATATTGTCCTTAACATTTTTATGGAAATGCCAAGTTTCACCCACATTATTGCACAGTATTACCCAACATTTTCTCCATTGGAGAAATAATGCTAGCTTTTAGAAGTAGCATTCCAAGTGCTGGTCTAGAGCAGGGCCTGGGGAAGTTGCTTTTTTACACCACAGCTTCCAGAATCCTGAAACTTAAGTGGCTATTACCATGCTGGCTAGGGAGTTCTGGGATTTGTAGCGAATAAAATAACTTTTCAAAACTGTACCCTAAGTGAAAATATGGAAAGTATTTATGGAGATGCAAAGTTTTCCCCAATATCAGCAGCAACATTTATTCAGTACCAGGAGAGGGAGTCATGGCACAGTTCCTTGTACGTGCTTGATTTTCTTCCAATTTCCACACCCAGAAAACATCAGACAGCTCTAACAATATGGATGCTTATTGTGGAACAATAGGTAGTTGTTTTCACTTTGCTTGGTACACAGCCTCCTTCTTAGAGAGTCATTCTTTGTATAGTATTTTGAGTGTGTGTGCAAAGAAAGCACAATATTTATTGGACATATTGTAGGCTTTTATGTTGTTCCTTTCCCCCATAAGCTTGTAGTGTAAGTGTAACCCACACAACCCTAATGGAACAATGCTGCAAATCCCTAACTCTACCTCCAAATATTACAGAATAGTGGTTGTGAAGCCTTCATGTCTTACAGGCAAGTGCTGAAATTACAGGGAGAAGGGGAGCATTTAATGAATTTTGTAAGATCCTCCTAACCACACTGGCCTCTAAAATTTTAGTCTATGGTAGTCTTCAAAGAGGTGGGCATATAGATTTCAGACTTGTTAGAGCTACATTCATTCATTCATTCATTCATTATATTCTTCCATCCACACCTCCAAGGCAGTTTGCTGTGTAGAAGAAAAAAATAATAACCCTAAACATCGGTCATAATGTGAATGAACAATTAAGAGAAACAATGAAATGTCTATCATATTAAAAAAAGAACTGAATTAAAATTATTGAAAACAAACAAGAACAAAAAGTAGAGCATCTTCCATTAAATGGGAGCATTTAATTTGGCAGCAACCAGTTAATGCTGCAAAGCCTGTTTAAATAAAGTGTGTGTATATGTGTGTTTTTAGAAAATCGGAAGCCTGAGGTTGTCCAATTGGATCCTGGTGTTAAATAGAATAATAGAACTGTATAGCTGGAAGAGACTTCAAAGATCGTCTAACCACATGCCTATCAATGCAATGGCCTGGGATGGGAGCACAGGGTGTGTGGAGACATATTCTTAGTCATCTCTGAACATGTGCTTAGCTCAGGGTGCCTCTGAATTTGTTTTCAATACCAGAATTGAGATCACAGAAAACCCACCCTTGGTTTTCTCCTTTCTGCCTCCTTATCTATCTGATCTAGGAGGAGGACATGGAGCTTTATTGTTGTTTCTCTTGTTGTTGGAATTGAAAAGGACATGTTGATTAGGGTCACCACGTCTCAGGAATCAGTCCTGATTCTCAGGGCCTGGTCCCTCTTCTCTGGTCCTGCCAGCAAAGGGGAGGAATCCCAGTGCCCCCCCCCCCCGTGCATGTTTGTATTTGCATGTGTACACATATACATTACTGTGTGTTGCTGGCTCTACTGTACACTGCTTTGGAATGGATAATATACATCCTTCAGGGTCATGCACCTCATTGATTCTAGTTCAGCAAGGATGGTCATACTTAGTTTCTGGAGATCTCAAAACATTGACAACATTTTTGCACTCTCTTGACTGGCCTAATAAACATTACATTAATATGGATTTTTGAATAACTTTTTAACACATAACTTAAAAATAATACAAACTTTTTTGGACAACAACTTCTAGAATCACCAAGCCAGCAGGGGGAGTAGACTCTGGAAGCTGCAGTCCAAAAAAGAAACAGAGTAATGGTTCTTGGAAAGGTTTCTTGATTCTGAGCTTGGTGAACTATCCAGAAAGTACTAAATGCTCCTCATTTGGCATTAAAACCACAGATGATGACTGTAACAGCCTACCATGTAACAATGTAACAAAATTCTTTTTCCTGTTAGGGGTTTCGTCCTTGTTTTTGTTATAATGATGACAATGATGTAAATTGTGCCATCAGTATGCATGGCACCTTACAGAATAGAAATCTCAACTGAGAAGACAGCAACCTGCCCCAAGGACTTTACAGTCTAAAAGCTAACAAATAACAGAGTTGAGGGCAGAAGAAGCAAGCAAAGAAACATGTAAGTGTTTCAGTTATATAGTTTTACTGTGACTCAGCCTGCCTCACATGAGGAGTTGGTGATATTGCTAAAGTTGAATAAATGCTGAATGAGAAGCAGAAATTCTATAGATGTAGGTGTCGTGGCATCACACTGAAGTCATGGGAAAGGTGTCACCAGATGAATTCTTTTACAACACAGATCTTAAAAAGGACACACTAGAATAAGGGTGGCAATCCTATCTTGTGAAAGCTATTCAATGAGAGGCGGAAGTTCTATAATTAAATCTCCATGTGGGCTTCCATCTTGCCATATAGCTACCATCAAAAGTGTTTAACTTGGTATGAAATACATAAAGGGTCCTTTCACACTACATAACTATAACACTATGATTCCACTTTGTCATGGTTCCACCCCAGGGAATCCTGAAATGTGCATTTTAGGGAGCAATAGTTAGAATTCTCATCCCAAGAGCTCCTCAAATTACAAATCCTAGAACTCCAAAGGATGTTGCCATGGCAATTAAAGTGGAATAACAGTGTTATACAGTAACTGTGCAGTGTAAAAGGACCATCACATCCCCTTAGATTCTATTTATTGGCTAAACCACAGTGGTTTCCAAACTTTGATCCGCCAGTTGTTTTGGACTTCAGCTCCCAGAAGCCCAAGCTAGCTTCACCAACTGTCAGGAATTCTGGGAGCTGAAGTGAAAAACATCTGGATGCCCAAAGTTTGAGACTCACTGGGCTAAACTAAGCTGCTGGAAAAATAGACAGTCAGATACCCATTCACCATTGTCTTAATGTACAGTGGGCCATTGGTATCCACTAGGGTTTGGTTCCAGGACTCCCTGTGGATATCAAAATCTGTGGGTGCTCAAGACCCATTAAATACAATGGCATACTAAAATCATGTCCCTTATGTAAAATGGTCAAATCATGGTTTGCTTTCTGGAATTAATATCTTTTTTGAACATTTTCAAGCCATGGATGGTTAAAACCATGGATAAGGAATCTGTGGATATGGAGGGCCAACTGTACAAGATTACTCTAATGAATTAAGGCTTAACAAAAGACAAATGCCTCCAAGGAAGAAAGATAGGGAAAAAAAGGAGGGAGGGGGAACTCCACTACATGCAAAGCTAGATTTTCTCCCAATTAGGAATCCTAAAAAAAGACCACAGTCTCATCATCCCAAGTCACATCTAAACACTTAAAGAATCCTGTATGCCTTGAAGACCATTTTGTGATGAATGTGGAGGCCATGGGTCTGGGGAGAGGAATAGGAAAAGCCTTATCAGGAAGCCCAGTGTTCCTTCACAATGGGAAGCAGACAGATGGTAAAGGGGGAGGAGGAGGAGGCAGACTGACAGTCTGGGAGAGGAAGGGGTGTCCAATGATGACATGTCTAGGATCTGGGGGGCGGGGATGTTAACCTGTCCAGTTTGGAAAGAAAGGAGGAAAGCCTGCAAGGTTCTAGTGTTTTACGGAGAGAAGAGTTGTGTTGTCGAAGCATGTGCTTGAAGGATTAAGGTGCAAATTCCACTGTTCAAGAGTTTTCCAGTCTCATAGAAATATGTTTGATGCCCAGCTGGGAACTGAAAGGCTGCTACTTCTGGAAGGAAGTGAAGAGAAGCAGTTTTATATCATCCTAAACAAATTCTGCACAATCATTTACCAGAAAAATCAAACAATTGTTGGTTTTGAGATGAAATTAAGGGAGCCAATAGGCTAAAATGCTGCTTCTTTTGGATTGTGGTCAGAATAGTGTTGTTGCCGTTTTTGTTTTTTGTCTACAGATATTCTCTGCAGTTTAAAAACATATTTTACGTCAATGTGGAGGGTGCATTTTTGAGTAGGTGAGCCAGTGTGGTGTAGTGGTTTGAGTGTTGGAAAATGACTCTGGAGACCAGGGTTTGATTTGTTGCTTGGCCATGAAACCCAAAGGGTGATCTTTGACAAGTCACATGCTCTCAGCCTCAGGCAAAAGCAATGGCAAACCTCCTCTGAACAAATATTGTCAAGAAAACCCTGTGATAGGGTTAGCATACATCAGAAATGAGTTGAAGTCATACAATAATTATACATCTTTGAACAGAAGGGAACATATTTTTTAAGAAAAACTTTTTAAATTGAGGAGTTTTATTTATAATCATCTGCTAAAATACAAAACAAAGTTCTAGGAAACAAAGACATCAAAAATTAAATGCATATAGTGGTGATACTGTCAAAGATACATACTGCTTACTGAATATCCCTGGAAAGGCTAATACTTTTCCCAATTTCCAGTGCCTGGTGCAGTTGTTCAGAAAAAGAAGAAAAGGATTGTGCTGTCAGCTACAAAGTATCTTGAGGATTTGCCTAAATAATAAATGTTAAGTTATTTACATAAACTATTTGATATGATATGTAACATGCAAGATGCTAGTTAACAACTGTTTCATTTATTGACAAGGTGGCACAAGGGGAGGGAGAGACAACAGCTGCAATACCAAGGCCTGAGATAACCTGGAATGTAAATATTGAAACTATTGCAAATATACAGCCATTAACCATGCTAGAACAAATGTTTGATAATGTCCATCATATTTTAAATGATATAAATCAAAGTAATAATGTACAACTAAGAGTTAGAATCAGTGGTGCCATTCAAAATAGTTAACATCTGGTTCTTGCCTTTTGTTCACAATGCTGCATGCTCACCCTAATTATTCATATGTACATGTATATATGCATAAGGCTGGGAAGGAGAGCATGTGGCCCTAAGGATATCATTAGATTGGACCCCACTTATCATTGACGGCTGTCACAATGCAGATTTAATGCAGTTTGGCACCATTTTAACTGTCAAGGCTACATTCTATGGAATACTGAGATTTGTAATTTGTTGTGGCGCTAGAGCTCTCTGACAGAGAAGACTAAATATCTCATAAAACTACAAACACCAAAATTCCATAGATTGAGCCATGACAGTTAAAGCGGTGTCAAACTGCATTAATTTTGCAATGCAGATGCAGCCATTATTTATGCTGCCTGGGATTGATGGGCATTGTGGGCCAACAGCATAGAGAGGGCTACAGTTCTCCATTCATAGCACAATGCAAACAGAATCCCTATTTTGGTTTTTCTTTCCAACATCAGTAACAGTGTGAGAGGGAAAGAGGAAGAAAATAAAAGTCTTCCTTACAATGAAAACTGAGGAGTTCATTTGATTTAAGAGAGAATTTGGTATTCAGTTTAGTTTCCATACGCTGCAGAAATACCCTGTTTCCCCGGAAATAAGACATCCTCAGAAAATAAGAATTGCTAAGTATAAGGCCTCCCCCGAAGGTCCTAACAAAGTTTTTGTATATAAATATATATACAATATATAATAAAAAAAATTGTTCAACAATAAATGTGAATTCTTCTTCATGGAAAAATAAGACATCCCCTGAAAATAAGACCAAGTACATCTTTGGGAGCAAAAAATAATATAAGACACTGTCTTATTTTCAGGGAAACACGGTAGCACCTATAACTTGTGTGAAAAGAGGGCTGTCAGGTGACAGTCCACCATAATTTCATTTTTCACAGAGTCCTCACCTTGAAGGTCGGCCCTGGCCCTGACACTGGTTTACGACATTGGGAAGTGCACTCCTACCAGTTCCCAGCACTTTATTTAGGAAGTTTACATCTAAAGTGTCTATAGAATTGACTAGCTGCTTTTTATGTTCTATGTTGTATGTATGTAATTGTTCTTGGATTTTAATCTGATGTTGGTTTAATTTAATTTTAAGGGGTGGGAGGTGGGGTTTTGGGTTATTGGAATTGTTTTATCTTGATGTCTTTTAATTATTGTAACCCGCTCCAATTGATGACAAAGGAGCGGGCTATAAATATTATTATTATTATTATTATTACAATTTAGGGAGAAGCTAGTTAACGTGTGTATAGGAACCAATGCCAAGCCCACATTCCTCTCAGGGGCTCTGAGCTCTTGTAGTTGTTGTCAACTGTCCTTGAGTCAGCCCCAACTCATGGCCTGTGGTCATGGCCCTGACCCTGTGGATGAGGTATCTCCAAGACTTCCTATTCTCCACTACTCTGCTTAGGTCTTGCAATATCAGGCCTGTGTGACATCCTTGACTGAGTCAATCCATCTGGCTTGTGGTCTTCCTCTCTTTCTATTGCCTTATACCTTTCCTAGCATTATTGTTATTTCTTCTCAGTATGTGGCCACAGCTCAAAAGCTTCAGTTTCGTCCTCTTAATTTCCAGGGAGAGTTCAGGTTTAATCTGTTCAAGGACCCATTTGTTTGTCTTTTTGGCTGTCCATGAGCAACACTCTTCTCCAGCATCACATCTCAAAGTAATTGATTTTCTTTCTGTAAGCTTTTTGCAGTGTTCATTTTCTCACAACCGTACATGCTGATGGGGAATATAATGGCTTGGATTATTTTAACTTTAACTGCTCATTTGTAGATCTTTATATTTTAGGTTCTTGTCTAGTTCTTTCATAGCTGTCCTTTCCTTTTTTAGGGGCTGTGCACACCGGCCATAAAGGCTAGCCTGGGGGCAGAGTCGAGGCATGGGGTCCACATGATGCATGCCCTGACTCCACCCCCAGAGTGGCGTGACAGCACACACCGCACCACAAGGCACACAGCATCATGGCGCTCCTCTGGCACTGCATCCACACGACACAGTGCCAAAGGAGTGCCTTAAAGCCATGGTGCCATAGCTATCACACCCTTTCTAGGGCGCAAAAAGGAGCCGCTTTTTGTGGCTCCTTTTTGCGCCCTGGAAAGGCCAGATTGGGGCCATGGCTTGCAGTTTCTGCAGCACCGATCCATCGCAGCTGGAGGCAGCTGCAGGCCGCCCTTTGGGGCAGTCTGCACCGCCTCTTAGTCTTCTTATTTCTTACTGCTGACTCTGTTCTGCTCAGTGTTTGATCCAAGGTGCAAGAAATCTTTCATTGTTTTGATTTCCTCATTATCTAGGTTGAATTTATGTAGTTCTTCCCTGATCATTATTTTTGTTTTCTTTATGTTCAATATTAAGCCTGCCTTTGTACTTTCTTCCTTGACCTTCCTTAGTAATTGTTTCAAATCTATGATATTTTCTACTTTGTGCCATTCCCACAACAATCTTTGTGCATCTGCTGGGGGTTCCTTTAACAAACTGCAATCTTATGTGAACTGGCTGAATTGCACCATTGGTTAGAACTGAACCTGGGGGTATATAGTGCTTTGAGCAGCAGTCTCTGTCTCCTGCCTCCAGAATCTCTCCCCCACCCCAAAATACTTCAATATATTCCTCTTACTTGCTCTGTTCTAAAAACCAATTCTCCTACCAATTTTGAAAAAGCACCACCTCTTAGGGTTTTTTTTTTGGGGGGGGGGGGTCTAAGAAAATCTTTTTGAGCAAACACCAGAGGTAATGAAGAAAGTTAAGTGTAGAGCTGAGAAAGGGTCCAGATTCATTAATCAGTTGTTGCTTTAAAAAATCAAAATTGGTGGTGCCTCTGACCTGGGGAAAAGCAGCACGGCCGTGGTTTGCCCTACAATCCCAGTTGATCCATTCTCCCTCTTCGGGTAGGATTCCCATAGATCAGATACAGATTCCAGCACAGAAGGATCTCTTTCGAGCCCCCTCTGAGCCCCCAATACCTTGGGGGCAATTTTGGGTCACTCCAAAATCCCTCAGGTGACCCTGTGCCATGCTGTCCAATCGGCTCTTGATCTGTACGATCAAGAGTTTCTCACCGAGGTGCCATTACCAACCAGAAGTTCTCTCCCATTAGCTACCATCGTCATTGCTTCCACAAGCATATTCTTAGGTAAGAGGTAGACAACTGATGTTACTGGATTTCAGAGTGTAGGAAGTTACTTTTGTGACTACAACCACCAGTGTCTTGCTGACTAGAAGTAACTTTCCAAGCTCTTCTGAACTACAGTTCCATCAGCCCTACCAATGTAGCCAATATTGATAGATGATGTGAGTTAGAGTTCACCAACACTCCTACCCTTTTCACAATGCTCAATTATAGCATTATGATTCCTTTTTAACTGCTGTGGGTTCATTGTATGGACTACTGGAATTTGAAGTCCAGGGAACGGTATTAAGAATTCTCACCCAGAGAGCTCTAGAGCCTCTCCAAACTACAAATCCCAGGATTGCAGAGAATGCAGCTGTGGCAGTTAAAATGGGTAGTGTTATAAGTGTGTAGTGCAAAAGGTTTTGTTAATAAGTTTCCCCTACATATCCGTTCAGCATTACTGACAGATAATGCATAAAATATAGGAGACTTTTGTGTTCTCCTGTTCCTGACTCATATAACCATTTCCTTAAATGACAAACAACTGGTGAAAGCAAATAATTTCTTAAAACTGATAATTAAAGAGCAATTTTCTCAGGTTACAGAGAAAGAAAGGGCCTTTACTACCAATAGGGCATGCACATAAGCACAGGATTGTCTTCAAAGGTTCATGCCTTGAAAGTTCCATAGTTTCTCTTCTTCCTCTTGAAAAAAAACAAAACTAACAATTTGGGAGGGATAATTTGGAGGTAATTTTAATGAATTTTTCAATATTTGAACAAGAAAACATCCTTTGTAAATTATACTAAATACATATTTTAAATTGGATGCTTGAAAACATTCTTTAGAAAAACAAGAGGTTGTCCTTATATTGAAATTGTAAAGGTTTCCAAAATCTCCATAAGCCTTGCAAGAACTGAACTTTGGAAGAATTGGCACTTTACCATTCCTATTGGAATATAACTGTTTGAAATCTCTGCTATTAAAAAAAAAGAGCAAAACAAAGCTAAATTTTAGCCCAGAGGAATTTTTTCTAGCATGCTGATAGCTGTCTGTTGATGGATAGCATTCCTGGGGAAGGGAGGGTAGCAGGGGAAGTAATGATCAAGGTTAATGTTTCACCTGTAGATTTGTAGCGATTTTAAAATTTCCTTTCTCCCAAGATATCACGTCTCCAGTTATCCAGGTTGGCCTCCATCTCTTCTAGATTACAGCTTCCATCATCCCTGACCATTGGCCATGTTAGCTTGGGCTAATGAAAATTGAATCCCAAACATTTGGAGACAGCCAGGTTGATGTAGGCTTATTGTCTGCTAGCTTTCATTAGAGTTGCTTTTTTCTGAATAACAGTTAGCAGCCAGTTAATAACAGGTGCAAATGGCCTTTCTAAACAAGATCAGGTTTGTGTTCACAGCTAAAAACAAGGCTGGTCAAGACATTTTGCTGCTCAAGGTGGACAGGTATTACCCTAAAGGGTGGGGGGAATGTTGCAGCTGCAGGTCCCTACCAGGAGTGTGAGTATCTCCTTGAAATTCTGGGGGAATTATACTTCAAAAGGAGGAATGCAAGAAGAGAGTAACATCAGAGATCTTTCCACCAGCTATGGCAGTATCTCCTTGAAATTTTGGGGGAATTATAGCTCCAAAGGAGGCTTGGGACTGTGAAAAGAGGTTAACTTCAGAAATCTTTTCACCTACATCATGCATATGACTACTAACTGCAGGGAACACTCCAGTTTCAATAAATAGAAGGGTTTTATTTAGAAATGTGGAAGGGTGCACACAAGTATACAAAAGCAATGTAACCATACAAGGAACCATACAAGGCTATCAGAATGGAAGGTTGGATAGAGAGGAATCAGGAATTACAAAGGGCGATAACTACCAGTCCTGAAGATAAGTCCACAGAAAACAGAGTGGCTCAGGCAGTAACTGGAGCTTATCACTTTATACTCTTAAAACAGGGCTAGATCACTTTACATGTTGTGCCCACCTTCTGTTGCATTTTGGGGTTTGTAGTTCAGTGAGGCTTAAGAGCTTGCTGGTTGAATATTCTAAATGCCCCTTCCCAAACTACAAGCCCCAGAATGCAACAGGAGGCAGGAACAGCATATAAAGCAACCTAGCCCCATTTTAAGAGTGCAAAGCGAAGCGATAAGCTCGTCTGAGAGCTATACAGAAAGAGTCTAGAGCTGGGGTGGATATTTATATCCTATTTCGCACCCTCAAGGGGTGCTTGATATTACCACATGGTGTAACATTAATGGTTTTCCCATGGAGTTTACAAAAGAGATCCAAAACAACTAGTGGATTTAATACCATAGTGATAAAACATTGATTGGATCTGAGACAGCTTCTGGATAGTCAGACACAGCATGAAATGAGGTGGAACGTGTGGTCTTTGACTGCTTTTGCAATGGGACTCATTTTGTCTCCATTGCAAGAAGAAATGTGAAGAGCCTGGGGTGGGGGACAGAGTGATCAGCAAACCCATTTAGTAAACAACTTGTTGGGGGCAAGTAGCTTACACATTGTAAACCGCTTAGAGACTGCTTAGTTCAGTATGAAGAAGTACAGAAATATAAGTGCTATTGCTACCATCTAGGTCTCCCACATATCCTTAGGTCAGCGTGACTCCTTATACAGTACATGTAACTTCCTAGCCTCATTGTGACCTCTCAAAACATGCCCAGTGCTAGATATTAATGATAAAAACCCATGTCCAGCAAGAGGGGTGTAGTTATGCTAACACAATATACCTTCCAGGTGACACCCTTCCATATGCAGAAGCTGACAGATTGGCAGCTGGATCTTACATTGGCTGCCAAAACAGATGGCAGACTAGCTTAAGGAATATAGAAGATACACACATTGCTGCCCTCCAACATCTCACTGCTGCTTCCAGTCCTTCAGCATCCACTAACCAAGGCAGATACCAGTGATAGGGATGACCTTGGTTAATACTTTATTGCTGGCCACAATACAGAATGCAAAACACATTCCACTCTGTCCTAGAGGTTGGAATGTTCCTTTTAAAAAAAGTAATTGATTACTTTTTAACTTGCCTTTTTAAAACTAACTTATTGCTGCTACTTAGTCCTTGTTATTTGATGAGTGCTGCGTTTTTACCACTGTTATGAATGTTACTACTTCCTTTGTACACTCTTTAAATAGATGGCTCCCAATCATTCCAAAATAATCTTTTATGAATAACAAGTAAACCTAACTTGTTTACTCCCCAAAAGTTATGCATTAGTACCATGTTATTTACAAGCTCTGGTTTATAATTTACCTAGCAGAAGAAGACTGGGATAGAAAAAGACCAGTAATTATATATCAAGCAGATGATGAGTCCTGACACTGTGAAGATGCTGGGACTGACTGCTGAGAAAGAATTTTGATTTTTAACAAGTGGAAGTATCCAGCCTAGCAGTAGAAACTACTAAGGACATTATCACATGGGAGGAATTTCTTTCAATTTCGAAAGAAATGAAAGTGGGGCCAGTTCGGAATTGAGTGAATTCGCTAGTTCAGTGAATTTACATGATTGCGTATTGATGCTGCATCACGTTCAGAAGTGCCCAAAATTGCCTCCCAGTGACCAAAATTGTGTGTGATAGTTTCTCACGCAATAACATGAAACCCCACGATTGTGTTCAGACGGACTTCCCATTGCCTGAAAATGTGTGTGATTTCATGCAATAATGTGAAACCCCATGATTGCATTCAGATTGCCATTGGATTATACTTCCAATTCCCATCGTGCGAAAAACTTCTTAGTCTCCATTTCTTACCCTGGTGCTCTTTCTATCTTCCTGTATTTCTTTCTCCCACCTTCCCTGTTTGAAATATGGGAGGGACCTGCAGAAGCAAGCAATGCATGTTGCTGCCTGTAGGTTTTCTGAAGAAGAGAATAGCTCAGGCCTGACCGCAGTTCTTTCTATATGGAAGCTTAGAGACATACATATGCCACTTAGTGACTGAAGATGGTAATACAGACTACAAATGGATTTTAACACAGCTCTTAATTTGTCTTCAAAGCAAAATAAGTTCAATATGCACAACTTCAGGTTCCTGTAGCACCTATGCCAAGCTGCAGTTATCTAAATTTCATAGCCTTGAAGCTACAACATGCATGCTTACATATACACAAACTCTTAAATCCTTTTATTTATAAAGATATTAATAGTTAATTATATAATACGTAAATTGGATTATTCATGCTAATTCAACTAAACAATAAATAATTAAATAATTTTTAAAATATACATACATATACTTACATATATAGACTGTATATATGTATATAGAAATGTATATATGTATATAGAAAATATACATACATATATTGCCTGTTCATCAGACTCAAGGGGTATAATTAAAGTAAAACTATGAACCACAATAAGCAATATTAAATAAAAGCCAATATAAAAACAGCAACAAGTGGGTAATAACATAGCAGCACAAACAGCAAAGGAAATCTAGCAACAGAGCAAAAGGAGTGAGATCTAAAAGCACTAATAATTCCTAAAACGACTCAAATATTAAAAAGGGGTCTCCAAAAGCATAAAAGAAACTCTCACCAAGGCTCTCTGGGGAGACTACAGATAAGGCACCTCCACTGAAAAGGCCTCCTCTGTGTAACAAGGCTATTTCAGGCTGCTATCACACTGCAGAATTAATGCAGTTTGACATCACTTTCAATTGTCATGTCCATCTTATGAAGTCTTGAATGTGTAGTTTTGTAAGCTACTTAGCCTTATCTGTCAGACAGCTCTGGTGCCACCACAAACTACAATTGCCAGAATTCCAACTGTCATCGCAGTTAAAGTGATGTCAGTCTGCATTATTTGTACAGTGCAGACTAAAGTGTCCAATCTTGAAACCAAAGATGTTGTGGTGCAGCAACCTTTTTGCATGGCCAGCTCTATTACTAGGTAGAGTGAAGCAGCCGCTTCACACAACAGCTGCTGTAAGGGCATGAAAGAGCAGCAAATTGTGAGATATTATCCTTTACTGCTAGAAACAGGGTCAGGTGTGTGAGGGGTTCCCTGCTCCTATGGCTAACATGCTAGCTATTTTTGGATACTTCTTCAGCTTGGGTAAGTGGTTTGCATTATTCACTACCCTGCTATAGGTAGCAAAATGTTTTGAGCAGGCCCTACCTTGTTGAAGCCAGGCTGGATGGGTTATTAGGAAGCTGTAACCTTTTTCTTTTTCTTTTTTTAAAAAGAAGGAAACTTTGTTACTGTTGTTATGTACCTTCAAGTTGATTTCAACTTACAGTGAGCCTATCCTAGGGTTTTCTTGGCAAGATTTATTAAGATTTATTGAGCATTTTGCCCATGCTTTCCTCTCAGTTTGAAAGAGTGTGACTTTCTTTCTAACAATTGTCTAGTTGGCTTCCATAGCTGAGTACAGATTGGAACTGTGATCCTAATCCAACATTCAAACCACTCCTAGCACCCTGGATTTTGAAAATTTTACCCTACCATGCTTTTGTACTGTGCTTTGCTGAGAGACTGTGTGAGAAATCTCTGTTTTGCAGGCTCTATGAGTTCCAATATGGTAAAAAAATGGCTATAGTTGTGTGTGTTTTAAATGAACACCACAGGATTTGTAAATAAGCAAATACTGTATAAAATACCATATGTCTCCAATGCTCTTTTCCGAAGGAAAAAAAATAACACTGCTTGGGTTGACATTAAACCAGAATGTTAACCTTTCTATCTTTCCTACCGATGGGGGGAAAAATAGGCTGTACAGAAACTAAGTCTATAATGTGGGAAAGACAATCCTAAACTGGGGTGAAAAATCTATCCTATCAGCCTCCAAATAAAACAGAACAGCAAAAGAAATATGAGTTGCAAAGCCCCTAAAAATCAAAGCCAGCTCCTCTTCGAAAGAAGCCTGCTTGGAGGAATGGAATGTTTAACTAGCAAATTAGCAGCTACTCGCAAGATAATATTTGAATGAAGGCAGACCAGCTCCAGACAGTTCTGCCATCTGTTCCAAACATTCCAAGGACAACATGGTGTATGGTGTCAAAAGCAGCAGACAGATCAAGGAGCATCTGATCTACAGCACACCCATGAACCAGCCTGTGGCAAGAGCTGACCCCTTGCTTCCAAAGCATTGCTTCTGTACCAGACTGGAATTTACCAATTACATAATAATGGGACATGGAGGTGCAATGGAAGCAGTAATGCAATGACCATGTCTAGAAATATGAAGGTGGGGGAGAAGACCGAATGGCTTCTATCCAATGGGAAACCGGTTTCCTAGCGCAAAACAGATTGGGGAGAAGGGGAACTTATGGTTTACTTTTGTGCATTAATCATAGTTAGGAGAGACAGTGTGGTGTAGCAGCTTGAGTGTTGGACTAGCCATAGAAACCCACTGGGTGACCTTGAGCACATCACACTTTCTCAGCCTCAGAGGATGACAATGGCAACCCCCTTCTGAAGAAACTTGCTAAAAAAAACCATAATAGGTTTGCCTTAGGGATGCCATAAATCGGAAACAACTTGAGGACACACAACAACAAATTAATCTAGATGCCTTAATGAAACTGTAAGAATTAAACCAAAATTAGAGAGAAGATTTTTCTACATCCATTATTTGTTTACAAAAACCCAAGCGTCTATCTTGCATCTTTTGGAATTCCAATTATGGTTGAATATATTGCTGTCATTGGACATTTAAGTTGAAACTGAAATTGTCATATCACTTTCCTTTCAACTGTGTGTGTGAGGTGCATCATCATCTACCTGCAGAGTTGCCTCGAGTAACTTTTCTGCCTGAGGCAAAGGATAAAATGGTGCTTTCCCCTGCATTCCACCTAGAGAAGATAATGGCAGCTATTAATTTATCAACACTATCAATGGAAACAGAGACCTCCACAATATCTGAGGCAATATATAGATCTGCTCTCCATGAGAAGAATGCATGGTTGCTTAGGAGGAATTGCTGGAGGGCTGTCCTTCTGCCTCTCAAATTTTGTTATCTGCAGCAGTTGCTTCACTTTGCGTAATCACAAGACCAGGCCTATAAGCTGCATAGGTAATGGTTTGTAAAATGGTTTGTAATGGTTTGAGTCCCTGGGAGAAAGGCAGGATATAAGATGATGATGATGATGATGATGATAATAATAATAATAATAATATTTTCCAAAAACTATCCTCACAAGATGGGGGCAATCACCTATGATAAATGTGGGACAAAACAACAGCAATCTCTTTCATTATATGCAAAATTGAAGCACTCTGCAGAGCCCCTCTGCAGTTGATTATTGATTGGGCAAATTGTCTCTATTTCTGATAACGAGTCTTGAGATCCAATAATAATAAAATGGGCAGGACTGCCCTGATGTCCTAGAACAAAGGATGGGTTAATATTATTTCTGAGAGATAGACAAACATATTTTAAAAACAATGCAGGACATTAACATTATACCAAACAAGGGAACGTTTTCTTTATTTAAAATTATGTTAGATCCAGCTTAAGAGGGGGCCTAAAACCCTGTAAAGTTGCACACTCTTACTCTTGAGGTCTCTCTTTTTTGCCAGTGCTGTGCTTGTGCCGGTGTCTGGTGTTGTTTTCGTACACACACGCACAACAGATGTAGTTCATTTTCTTGGCTAGTAAAAATATGACATCCATTGCCAGAGTGGGGCAGGGGTGGCAGGAGGAAACAAAGGAGGCAGAGTGAACACCTGTCGCTCTCCTTGGGGACAAGACCTAATGCTTTTATTTGATTCCCGTCTGCTGTGAGGACTGCAGCTGCCAACTGTCATCAGCATCAAGTTACATTCACAAAGCTGGAGTATTTCATACTTTAGTTTAGGGGAAGAAGGCAGCAAGCCAAACAAGAGAGGAAGGGAGGAAGCTTTTGACCACATCAGGAGGAGACAGAGCAATTTAGCTCCTCTCTTCAATGACAGCCTCATGGGGAGAAGGAGAGGGAATAAATGTGTACACCAATTCTAGCCCACTATGAAATCTATCTGGTATATGACAGACAATTTGCATCCATGAAAACCTGGCTCGCTTTAATATGATTGTTTTCTGACAACTTGATCTCATGGAAAAGGTAGTGCAATTCATTTTCTTGGACAATTAACCAAAAATTTTTAAACATTCAAAATAATAAGTGGTTTAAAACAAACAAAGAAAAAATCAGGGGTAGCCATGTTGGCCATAGAGCAAATAAAAATCCACCAAAGAATGATGTATTTGGTATATGGTTTTTAACACCTTGCCACCAAACAATGATGTGTTTGGTGTATGGTTTTTAACACCTTGCCTGATGAAGGTGCCAATGGAGCTTTGAAAGCTTGCAAGATGTAATTGTTCATTTTTGGTTGGCTCAATAAAGGTAGAATTGTTTGGTGGATATTTGATTTCAAAATAATATGAGTATATGCATATGGGAGCCAGGGTGGTGTAGTCATCCAAGAGTTAAGCTCAGCCATAGAAATCCATGGGGTGATCTTGGGCAAATCACATACTCTCAGCCCCAGAAAACCCTGTTGATACGAGGTTGTCATAATTCAGAAATGACTTGAAGGCACACAGCACCAACAAAATGACACTAATAAGCCAGCTCATAAGTAAAGAAGTTGGAAAACAACAGCAGATAACATACCGGATGTGTCATTGCAGTAGAGCCAGCATGGTATAGTGGTTTGAATGTGGGGCTAGGATTCTGGAAGACCAGGGTTCGAATCCCCACTCAGCCATGGTTTGACCATGAAAACCCACTGAGTGACCATGGGCAAGTCACTCTCTCTCACCCTCAGAGGAAGGCAATGACAAATCCCTCTGAACAAATCCTGACAAGAAAACCCTATGGCCAGTTTGCCTTAGGATGGCCATAAGTCAGAAATGACTAGAAGGCACACAGCAATAATAAACTGTCAATATTTGTCAGCCCCAAAGCCCAAACCCATTGTTGCACTAGCTGGATATTAGTGCCCCAGAACCTTTTCATAGAAGCACAGAATCATAGAATCGTAGAGTTGGAAAATACCACAACGGCCATCCAGTCCAACCCCTTGTCATGCAGGAACTCTCCATCAAAGCATACCTGACAGATGGCCATAAAGCCTCTGCTTCCTTCATCCCCTATCCTTTCCTTGCAGCCCACTGTGCAATTCAGAAGCTTGCTCTGGAGAATTTCCTAGCCTTAAGAGCAGGTCAGAAGGGTACACTATAAGAGGGGGCTGCCGGGCAGAGAAGAAAGTGCTCCCCAGTTCTATAGGGAAAGCAACTTAGTGAGCGAGGAAAACCCTCACCACTAGATGGATTGATTAAGTCAACAACATTAAACATTATTGGTCAGTGGTCCCAGTTTGTGATGGCAAGCTACCATAACTAGGAAAATACACATTGCCACCAAAAATACCAAGTACAGCATGCCTTTGAGATATATATATATATATATGCATATATTTGATTTATTTATACCCCGCCCAGTCACAGGGAATCCGGGCAGCTTACAATAGTGAGAATAATACAGGCATTAACAATAAACATGAAATAATAAGCAAATATAACACAGCAATACATAATAAAATATAAACAATTCAATAACAAAATAATACAATAACAGCAGATATCTGCTGGGGTTTAGTTCCAGGACTCCCCCCTCCTACGGATACCAAAATCCATGGGATGCTCAAGTCACATTAAAGACAATGGCACATTAAAATGGTGTTCCTTATATAAAATGGCAAAAGGGAGGTCTACTTTTTGGAATTTATACATTTTTAAAAAATATTTTCAAATGTGGATGCTTGAATCCATGGATAAAAAGTTGGTGGATATAGAGGGCTAACTGTAGTATAGAATGGAGATTGTAATAATAACACTTGGTTAGCCATATCTATGACACCTGTTCCGTTGAGGTGGCACTCAAAAATGGTTGTTGAGCACAATGTTTACTTAAAATAATAATTTTAAAAAGCTATGCATACAGTAAATTTTTTGAAAAAAGTGAATGCTACAATTTTTGTGCTACTGGACACCTAGAGCACTAGAAGTTGCTTTTCTAGAGCATGTGGTATCCTGGACACCATACATAACTGCAGCTGTTCGACAAGGGAGGATTATATATGCAAATATGCAAACAAAGTAAGAATGATATATGCAAATAGGAAAATACCAGATCTTCCCAGGATACTGCTGTGCACCAGTGTGGCCCAAATGACCACTTTACTTATTGTCTTTCTTACGGTTCTTATAACTAATGACTTTGTACTTCCCATGGCATTAATGATAACAAGTGTGCCATTGTTGAGAAACAATAATGTGTCTCTGTATGGAAGAGTGGAAAGTGCACATTTCAACAGTGGAAATGGAAATGTATTCATAAGAACTAATAAATGCAACTCTCTTTCCCCCAGGGATATCTATCTGAAGGAAAACAATGCTGGTTTTGGCATCTTAAAAATCTGAAAGAGGGCTTCACACAAAGGGTAGCAATTTAATTTTTTAACTGCTATAGTAGAGAGAGAGTGAACTCTAGGAAGAGGTTGCTGTTAGCCATTCAAGGTCCATGTTAATAGACTCTGTGAATGGAGTGTTTCAGCCGTTTCAATGGGCTCTTCACTGGAAACATTATACATTCCAAGATCTTTTAAGACCATAAAACAACTTTTGGCTATGCAAAATTTCTATTTTGGAATATAACAATATACAATGACATTAGTTTTTAAGATACCTCTCCTCTTGTACTCATTCTCGGTTTCACCAACTGGTAAACAAAGTAGTGGTGTGTGTGGTATTGTTTGCCTAAGGTGAACCTATCACAGGGGGTTTTTTTTGGGGGGGGGGCAAGTTTCTTCAGAGAGGGTTTGCCATTGCCATCCTCTGAGGTTGAGAGAGTGTGACTTGCCCAAGGCTATTCAGTGGGTTTTCACAAATGAGTGAGGATTTGAACCCTGCTCTCCAGAGTCAAACACTCAAACACTCAGCGCTCAAAGCACTACACCCCAGGAATCTGTATAGGTACTCACCATTTCTGGAAGCCTACAGGACAAGAAATATACCTTTTGAGTAACAACCCTTTCATGAAGGATGTAACGGGAATGCTAGATAGGAAGGAACAAGTAGGTAACATCAGCAGGAAACAAAGAAGAAATCAAGAAGATTAAAGTTAAAGAAGAAGTATAGCCTAAAGATTTCGAAAAACGGAAACTGAGTATATTACCGGCGACTTTATGTACATATGCTTTTCTCCCCCTATTTTTTTTAACTTCCATTGTCTTCTTATATGACCTGGGTATATTTAATAAAAATATATTACAAAAAAAAGAGAGAAAAGAAAACCAACCCCCTCACAGCACACCATTATAGTACCATGATTCCACTTTAAATGCCATGGCTGCATCCTGTGGAATCCTGGGTTTTGTAGTTTCGTGAAGCACCAGATCTCTCTGGCTGAGAGTCCTAAATGAGAGTCCTAAACCCCATGAATTTCATAGGGCTTTCTTAGCCAAGGAATCCTCAGAGATGGTTTTGCCAGTTCCTTCCTCTAAAATATAGACTACAGCATCTGGTATTCATTGGGAGACTCCCATCCAAGGATGACCCTGCTTTGCTTCCAAAATCGGACATGGTCTTTAGGATATTTGATGTGATGATGTGTGTGCCTTCAAGTCATTTCCAATTTACGGCAACCCTAAGGTAACATTTAAAAATTGCTGTTTCTCGATAGCACAAGTGGGCTCTGGTCCCTGACATATTCTTTTTTAGCAGTCCATGTGATCCCTAGAAGGTTCTGGGACAGAAAATTGGTTCCTAGACTCCCTGTAGTTACTTAGTTTGGTTTGCATTGATGATTGCATTTCCAAATAAAGATAGGATAACAGTATGTAGCTGAAGAAAAGGGGCAGCACCAGGCTTATTTTTCTGAGACTGTGGAAAAGCTTTGCCTTTCTTTAAAGAAGATGCAGAGATGGCCAAACCTGCACCTGTCACCTCTTTTGCATGCAGTTTGAAATGGCAGAGGGATCCTGCAAGAACGCTCTCTGGCCATAGGAGTTTATCACACGACGGGAATTGTAAGTATAATCCAATGGCAATCTGAATGCAATCATGGGGTTTTGCATTATTGCGTGAAAGCTGATCACACACATTTTCTGGCAATGGGAAGTCCTTCCAAACACAATCGTGGGGTTTCACGCTATTGCATGAGAAACTATCACATGCAATTTCGGTCACTGGGAGGCCATTTTGGGCAGTTCCGAATGCAATGCAGCATCAATACGCAATCACATAAATTTGCTGAACTAGTGAATTCACTCAATTCCGAACTGGCCCTACTTTCATTTCTTTTGAAATTGAGAGAAATTCCTCCCGTGTGATAACGTCCTATATTATGTGACTGCTGCTCAATAAAAGATGTTTTCAGCTCCATTTCCACCCCAAAGCTTAGAAAAGCTACTTTCTGGATTGTAACTCCCAGAATCCCAGATTGGTTCTGTTCTAATGCAGAAAACCCCAACTCCCTGATCATTTGTAGAGAGATCTTGTAGCACTTTTGAGACTAACTGAAAGAAAGAAGTTGGCACCATGAGCTTTCATAGACTTAAGCCTACCTCCTCCGATGTATTTGGTGGAGTGGAAAGCCAGGGACAGACTGTATAACATATATATATATATATATATATATATGTATAACATATGTTTTATATATATATATATATACACACACACACACACACACATATACACACACACACACACACACACATACACATATATATAGGTCTGTCCCTGGCTTTCCACTCCACCAAATGCATCGATGATATTTTATTATTGTTTGTAAGAATTATAATGTTGTGGTTTTGGAGGGAGGGATAATGGGTTTATTTTGTATTGTTGTGTTTTACTGCTGTTGTAAGCTGCCTCGATTCTGTTGGAGAGGTGGAATAAAAATAAAACATCATCATCATCATCATCATTAGTATTATTATTATATAGGTCTGTTTTATATATATATATATATATATATAGGTCTGTCCCTGGTTTTGCACTCCACCAAATGCATCTGAGGAGGTAGGCTTAAGTCTCCAATAATAATAATAATAATAATAATAATGTTTATTTATAGCCCGCTCCTCTAATAAAATACTCGGAGCGGGGTACAGCAAAATAAAAAGATACACAGTAAAAACAACAATCACATCCCACCCCAACCCCCCCTTAAAACTGAATTAAATCAAGACAATTTAAAATTAACACAGTTAAAATTGGTCAACAGTTATTAAAACAAAGTGCAATCTCATGAACAATCCATGTGCAAGGCCGCAATTAGATAGATTCAGCAGATTAAGTAAAGGGACAGCTGGAAATAATTCCTAATTCTATTTATATTTTCAGAGCAGGGAGTAGGTGTTCCATTTATTCTCTCCTTCAGGGGAAGGCCTGCCGGAAAAGATGCGTCTTTAAAGAGTTTTTGAAACTAGCCAGTGATGTAATGAGACGCATCTCGTCCGGCAGGTCGTTCCAAAGCTTAGGGGCGGTAGCTGAAAAGGCTCTCTGGGAGGTCTGGGACAACCTAGTTTTCATCGATTGCAGTAGGTTCCTCCCAGAGGACCGAAGTGTGCGGGGCGGTTCATACGGGAAGAGGTGGCCTTAAGGTAGGATGGGCCTGAGCCATGCAGGGCTTTAAAGGTTAATACCAACACCTTGTACTGTGCCCGGAAACTAATGGGCAGCCAGTGCACAGGTGTTATGTGCTCTCTCCTTGATGTTCCAGTGATAAGTCTGGCTGCCATATTCTGAACTAATTGAAGTTTCTGGGTTAGGCACAAGGGTAGCCCCATGTAGAGCGTGTTACAGAAATCCAGACGTGAGGTTACTAGAGCATGTACCACAGTCTCCAGGTCTTTTGTGTCCAGGAAAGGATGCAGCTGACGTATCAGCTGAAGCTGATAACAGGCATTCCTGACCGCCACATTCACCTGACTAGTCATGTGAAGCGATGAGTCAAGGAGTACCCCCAGACTGCAAACAGAGTCCTTATAGGAGAGTGTGACTCCATCTAGGACTGGAGACTGTATTCCCAATCCTGGTTTCGGACCGGTAACTGTTAGTACCTCCGTTTTGTCTGGATTTAGCTTCAATCTGTTTTCCCTCATCCAATCCATTACCGCCGCAAGACAGTCATTAAGAGGGGAGGCGCCATCTGAAGACTGAGCCGATGATCTAGTCATGGAGAGGTATATCTGAGTGTCATCAGCGTACTGAAGACACTGAGCTCCATGCCTCCGAATGATCTCACCCAGCGGCTTCATATAAATGTTAAATAGCATCGGGGACAGGATGGCGCCCTGTGGGATGCCACAATTAAGCTCGATTTTGGAGGAGCAACTGTCTCTGAGCCTCACCCTTTGGGATCTGTCAGAGAGAAAGGATCGGAACCACTGAAGAGCAGTGCCTCCAATTCCCAACTCCCTCAACCGACCCAAAATGATGGAATGATCTACGGTGTCAAAGGCTGCTGAAAGATCCAAGAGCACTAACAGGGTCACACTACCCCTGTCAATACTCAAGCGGAGGTCATCGGTCAGAGCGACCATGGCAGTCTGCACTCCATGTCCTGTCCTGAAGCCAGTTTGAAATGGATCAAGGTAGTCGGATTCATCCAAGACTGCTTGGAGTTGGGTGGCAACTGCCCTCTCGATCACCTTGCTTAAAAATGGAAGCAAGGACACTGGTCCGTAGTTGTTTCTGTGCAGGGGGTTAAGGGAGGGCTTTTTCAGGATGGGCTTAACCGCCGCCTCCTTCAGACAAGATGGTAAGATGCCCTCCCTAAGGGACGCATTGATCGTATTCCGAAGAAACACTCTCACTGCGTCTCCCCCCTGGACGACGAGCCAGGATGGACAAGGATTGAGGGGGCAGGTTGTCTTCCGCATACTTCCAAGTATGCCGCCAAGTGCCAACTCTTCTTTCTTTCTTTCTTTCTTTCGTCTCAAAAGTGCTACAAGATCTTTCTGTATGTAGATGGGGTTTCACGTTATCGGGTATGAGTGTATCTCACGCAATTTTGGGCAAAAGGGAAGTCATTCCGAACGCAATCATGAGGTTTCACGTAATTGCGTATTAGAGTATCTCACGCAATTTTGGGCAATGGGGGGTCATTTTTGGGAAATGGGAAGTCATTCTGAATGCATTTTGAACACAATTAGATTTCACGTAAATTCACTAAACTAGTGAATTCACATAACTGCAAATTGGCTCAATTTGCAATTGAGAGAAATTCCACCCATGTGATAAACTCCTATGCTGATTCTACAGACTAACACGGCTATATCTTTGAATTCTACCTCTGATCATTTGTTGTTGTTTTGTGCCTTCAAGTCCTTTCCATTTGGGACGACTGTCAAAACGACCTATCACAGGGTTTTCTTGGCACGGTTTGTTCAGAAGGGGTTTGTCCTTGCCTTCCAGCTGAGGCTGAGAGAGTGTGACTGGCCCAAGAGAGTGGGTTCCTATATAGCCAAGTGAGGACTTAAACCCTGGTCTCTAGGGTTGTTATACTCAAACCACTCTGGTGCCTAAGTGGATAGCTCTGTGAAAGGTCAGTTCTGGTTAGTACTGGGATGGGAGAACACTAATGAATACTTTTGCTTTCCTCTGAATCTGGGAAAGTGTGACTTGCCCAAGGTCACCCGATAGATTTCCATGGCTGAGAGGGGATTCGAACCCTGGTCTCTGGAGTCATATTCCAACACTCAACCCACTAGGCCACCCTGGCTCTTATGGCAACCTTATCCCAGGATATTCTTTGGGGATTTGTTTTTGCTTTCCTCTGAGGCTGAGAGAGTGTGACTTGCCCAAGGTCACTCAGTGGGTTTCCTTGGCCAAGTGGGGATTCGAACCCTGGACCTAGAGTCATAATAGTCCAGCGTATTTCATGGTGACCATATCACCTGTCAACCATTCTTGGTAAGATATGTTCAGAGGTTTTTTGTTGTTGCGGAAAGTTCCTCCAAGAGAGTGTGACTTGCCCAAGGGTTTCTATGGCTGAATGATAATTTAAATTAATCTCTATCTCTAGAGCTCAGCACTCAACTTGGGCAGGATTTGTTCACAGGGTGAGCTTTCCCTGAGAGAGTGTGACTTTCCCAATGTCACCCAGTGTATTTTTTTAATGGCAGAGCCGGGATTCGAACCCTGGACCCCCAGAGTCTCAGTCCGGCACTGAAACCACTACGCCAGGCTGGCTCTACAGCGAAGGAAGCCCCAGCAATCCGGCTACGAACGCTCCAAACAAAGCGCCGGGCTCCCATTGGCTGGTCCGCCCGAACGTTCTGTGCGCCGCGTCCAATCAGCTCATTGACATGCAAATGAGGGGGTATAAATAGGGCTGGGGTGGGGCGGCCTTAGCATTCGGGGGGCGGCTGAGCGGCGGGGAGGGAGCTTTGTCCGGTTTGGCCGCCCCCGCTTCTTCCGGGGCTTCGCCCAGCCAGCCTTGCCTTGGATCGCTCGCTGCTTCTTCCCACCATGGCTCCCTCCTCTCGGCCCAGGAAGAAGGACAGACCCAGCAGCAGCAGCAGCAGCCCCGAGGAGGACCAGGAATATGCAGAGGAGACAAGGGCCGACAGGAAGGTGAGCCTTTCAAGAGTCCTCCTTTTCCCGGACGCGTCCTACATTTTCAACCTGGAGAGGAATGGCATTGTCCTCCATGTGGAGCATGCCTTCATGTTTTTTTTTAAGCTCAGGGTTATATGTCCTCCTTTTCCCGGACGCGTCCTACATTTTCAGCCTCCTCTCCAGGAGGAAGGGCAGAACGTCCTCCATTTGGAGCGTGGATTAAATGTTTGCATTTGTAGCTCAGGGCGACCAGGTGTCCTCCTTTTTCCATGGGCACGTCCTACATTTCAGCCTCCTGACTGGAAGGAATGGCAAAATGCCCTCCATTTTGAGCATGAATTTATCTTTATTTTGGTGTTTTAAGCTCATGGTGACCAGAGGGTCCTCCTTTTCCAGGACGCACCCTACATTTCATCAGTCATCTCCAGAAGGAGTTGCAAAATGTCCTCCATTTTGAGCAGGACTAAGAAGCATGGATTTACAAAGATATGAGTGCTTCTAGCTTTTGGCTGGCCATGTCCTCCACTTTTGCTTGAATAGCCCTACGTTTTCAAGTGCCTTGTCGTCCTCCAAAGCAACGAGGACGTCGGGTCACCCTGCTCCAGGGTGTCCTAACTTTCAAGGAGGACAAGGCACTGCAAAATGTAGGACACTCGAGCAAAAATTGAGGTCATGACCCACTGAAAGCTAAAACAGGGTGACCAGATGTCATAACCACAAGGGAGGACAAGGCAGTGCAAAATGTAGGACACACCAAATAAAAGCTAAAAGGACTTGTACAAACCCATGCTCCTTAGCTGTGCTGAAATTGGAGGACATTTTGAAATTCCTTCTGGACAGAAGGCTGAAATGTAGGACATGTCCTGGAAAAAGGAGGAGGTCTGGTCAACCGCCTAAATTGTGCTTAAGTTGTAAGCTGCTTTGAGTCCCAATTTTTGAAAGAAAAACAGGAAATAATAATAGTAGTAGTAGTAGTAGTAATAATTATTGTTTTCCTTTCCAGGCGAGGAAACCGCTGGTGGAGAAGAAGCGCCGGGCGCGCATCAACGAGAGCCTCCAAGAACTTCGGCTGATCTTAGCGGATACGGAGGTAGTAACTCCCTCTGCAAAGGTCTTTATTTTGTGGGGTGGTGGCTGGCGGCGGCAGGGAAAGGGATGGGGGGAATCTGTGGGACTGGCAAGGCAGAGGGTGGCTCTGCTTTGGGCTTTGCCTGTCTCTCTTTCCCCCCCTTTAGTTCCAGGCGAAGATGGAGAACGCTGAAGTGCTGGAGCTGACAGTGAAGCGGGTCCAAGGCATCCTCCAGAGCAGGTCGCCCGGTGAGGGACCCAATTTCTTTCCATCTTTGCACACACAGAAACACATGCACACGTACATGTATGCACACTTGGCACAGGTACCATTCTTCCTCGCAGGTCTGTGAAGATGGGGGCATGTGTGCATGTGCCTTCAAGTCACCTGTTGACTTATGGAGACCCCACAAATTGCATAGGATATTCTCACGCAAGGAATCCTCAGAGTTGGTTTTGCCAGTTCCTTCCTCTAAAATATAGACTTCAGCACCTGGTATTTATTGGGGGTCCCCCATCCAATCCTGACACTTTTTACCTTCCTAGGTCAGATGGGATCTGGTGGCTTTGAAATGGTTCATTGTCGTTGTGTGCCTCCAAGTCATTTTTTTACTTATAGCAGCTCCAAGGGAAACCTATAATAGGGTTTTCTTGTCAAGTTTCTTCAGATGGGATTCGCCGTTGCTTGCCTCTGAGGCTGAGAGAGTGTGACTTGCCTGAGGTCACCCAGTGGTTTTTTTATGCTCAAATGGGGAATATAACCCTGATCTCTTGAGTTGTAGTCCGACATCAAACCACACCGCCACAGTGTTTCTCTATAGTAGTTAGGTTTCCTTAAAATAGATATTCTATCAATGTTGATAATCTCCTTACTAGGTTGTAGGGGAGGGGGGTATCATTCAAAAGGTAACTCATCCCTCCACATTTGCAGCTTGGACATTTGCGGATTTGATTATTCATGGATTTTATTAATATGTTCTCTCTAGGAATATCTAGGTCTTCCAGCGCAACTCTATGGTCAACTTTAACCAGAAGTTCACACTGAAGGACCTAGAGATTCCTAGAGAGAATCTAGGCATTTGTAGCTCCTCCAGTGCAATTCTATGATCAATGCCTGGCAGATGTTAACTACAGAGTTGCATTGGAGGAATTAGAGATTCCCAGAAAAGTGGTCTCTCAGATAAAAACATAGTGTTTTTCTTATTTGAGGGTTTTTTCACATTCACAAGGGGTCCTGTGCCCCTAACTCCAGCTAATGTGGAGGGACAAATGTAGACTGTCAACATGGGGGCAACCACAGACATGGGGAGAGGTTTTTTTTTTGGTTTATTTCTCTTGAAGAGTTCACAGTAGTTTAGGCCTTGAAGGCACCAGATCCTTTCTGATGTCAAAAAGTAATCAGGATCAAGCCTAATTAGTACTTGGATAGGGGGACTGCAAGGGAGTTCAGGTTTTGTAGGTTATGTTCAGAGGAAAGCCATGGCAAACTGTCTTGAATATTTTGGGGTAAATTTCCTATGAAATTTGTGGGGACTTGAAGGCACTTACACAGGCTTAGCATCCAGTTGGTTGGTCTCAACCAGAGTAAACCCATTCTGTCAATTGGTTAAATATGCCAGCATGTGGGTAAATCCCATCGATTCAGTCATCCTACTCTAGTCAGGAGTAACAAGAGGAACTTAGGCCATAGCACTAATAAGTAGGAAGTAGGCCACTTCCTACTTGTTAGGGAGACAGGCATCCTGTTTAAGATCACAGAAATAGGCCATATCTGTGCTCATTTTTACCAGTCACATGTTTCAGTTTTATAGTGGGAAGTCATTTTTTCTGTTTGCTATCTGAGGGATGAAAGAAAAAATACAGTACTGTATATACTCCTGTATATATAGAAATTTTAGTTTAAAAAATGATCCAAAAAAGCCTGAGTCGACTTATCCATAGGACAGTGTAAGCATATGCACTTTAACTCTTGCAAAAGAATGAACTTATTTCCTGGTGAAAGCCAAGAGTAAAATCTGTCCTGGAAGCACTGACCCTCCTCTCTTCACTCATCCATCCAATCTTTAGTGTGAGCACAAACAGGTATGCCTGCTAGAATCTTGTAAAGTCTTTGGCATTGCTTTCCTTGCTCCATCCTTTAGCTCCTGTTACATGCCCCTAAGTTTTACCCTCAACTTGTCCATGGGTCATATCAAAATCCATAATTTTGGCTCCAAAACCTGCCCTCGGCTTATACATGAGGCCGAATTATAGTTGAGTATATACAGTAATTATCATATTCCCTTGCAGTGGTACTGTTCCCTTCTTCACCACACTACCCTTGTGAAGGAATATCATTGGCCCTTTTTAATATATTATTTTCCAACAAAATGTATGCTTAACCCAAATATATTTTAAATGCATCTCGCTTTTTGTTTGAGCAAATCCTTGAGTAGAACATGGCCTCCCTCTTGCGCCTAAATATATCCCTGTCATCTGTTCTGAGTGATGGTCCTTCTAACTAATCTGGGGTGATAACATAGTTTTGTTTAGAGTATAGATATTATTGTTTTTACAACAAAGGGTGCCAGAGCTGCAGCTTGTGGTGTTGCAATACCTGCTCAGCTTTCAGCAGTTTTCACCTGTTGTAGCCGTTATTTAAGTTTGCCATGAAAGTGCATGAGTTTTCTTGAGCCTAGCTCAGTTCACATATTACTTTCCCTAAATATTACTCTCACCCTAAGCACTAGTGAAGCTACCTGAGGTATCCTAGGGCCATTTGACACTGTGCAGTTATAGAATTTTGATTCCCCATGAACTGCTGTAGATGCATCCTGTGGAATCCTGGGGAGTGTACTTCGGAGAGACACTAAAGCTCTCTAGTGAGAATTTTAAGTCTCTCTCCCTAAACTGCAGATCCTAGGATTTCATAGTATGTTGGCAGTGCAATTAATATGGAATCATAAGTGGGTCATTTTGTAGTGTAAGAGGACTCGTACAAAGCAGGCATTTCTATATACTACTGGCACTTTTTTTTCAGAAATGACTTGTCTTGCTGAACTAAGACAGAAGCTTTCCATGGGAAATATGGGGCTAAATCCAAGGCTGAGTCCAACCTAGCTTATGGTTCCATCTAGCATAGACTCATTGAATAATATCAGTGTAGGTTTCCCATTCAGTAGGTGATGCAATGGTTTTGCTCCAGCTGGAACTAACAATAGCATTTAGGATGTAGTTATTTTCTTGACATATTTTTAATTATTGTTTTCTGAGAGATTTCTGGGCCTTATTGTAGTCCCATATTCGAAACACTTTCAATGTTTGATGTGAAAGGAACTAACGGGTGGGTTGTACCATTCTAGCATGAAGCCAGCCTTGAAGAACAAAAGAATAGAGCCATGCACACTATAGATGAAGAGGGTAGAAGAGGATGGTTGTGTGACTTTTGGCTGTGTTTTTTTCCTTGTTTGCCCCTTGGTCTTAGATGATGACAAGCTACAGCGAGAGGCCAGCGAGCGCTTTGCAGCTGGGTATATTCAGTGCATGCACGAAGTTCATACTTTTGTCTCCAGCTGCCCTGGGATTGATTCTACCATTGCAGCAGAGCTCTTGAATCACCTTCTGGAGTCTATGCCTTTGAATGAAGGCAGTTTTCAGGACTTGATTGCGGACGTCTTGTCGGACTCCTCCATCAACCAGTGGCCAAGTAGTGATGGGCAACCACAAACACCCGAGGCATCCTCTGGAGCTTTAAACCTGCCCAGTCCTGCTTCACCTCTTCCTTCACCTTCCTCGAGTGAAGAAGTCTGCTCTGATCTGGAAGACACAGAGACTGAACAAAGCCACACCTCTTTGGATGGACTGGACAGGTCTAGGACACCAAATGTGCCTTCCTCCAGCCTGTCCAAATCTGTGTGGAGACCTTGGTAATAAACTGCACAGGAACCAACGAAGACCTACCTAATAGGGAGAATACTTGAGCACTGTGTTCTTCTAGCCACTGGAATAGAGATGGTGAGGATTTCAGATGGTGCATTTGTGTCGTACAATTATGGTATTTCAAGACTGTATAGATGGCACTATTCCACTGTCAAATCCCGACAGGCTAAATAGGTTAATGAGTTATTATTACATTTGTGTGTGTGAGGGATGAGTTTTGTAAGGTTTTATTAAAAATATTTTAGGGATGGGGGGTAAAAAGGGACGGAAGTGTGTGCAAGTAGAGTTCTTTTGTTGATGCACACAGTGTTTTTGCAACTTACCTTTGTTTCCTCCTTTTGTTTTGGCCCTTATAAGTGGCCCGATATGTCACTACCTTTTTTTTGGGAGGGGGGGGAGACTACATGCATTTGAGAACCTGGTGGTTTAATCCAGTGAGAGGGATGTTAAGCATTTGTGCTTAAAACTTCAAATGTTTTAGCGGTAGCATTACAAAAAAGGAAATCCCTAAAAGGGATTGATGAGGCTAGTCTCTTGATGAGTTTAGTGGTCTAGGATCTCTCCTTCAATGAAGGAAAACAAAACTAGAAGCCAGACTGGAATAGGTGAGCATTTAAAATATTGGTGGCAGGGTGCCTTTTAGAAACATGTCTTGTGCACATTTTCTAGCACATTTGAATTCATTGTGATATGTATATTAGCTTGTCAAATGTTTTATTTTAATCTTTTTTAAAGAAAACAATAAAAGCAACTAAATTCACCAATGATTGCATGTATTTTGGGGTGTGATACTTCTGCTCTAGAAATTCAGTTTCCTGCTGATGGTTAACAAATACCTATCTTTCAGTGCAAACATTGGTAATTAAGCACTTAATTCTTGTACTGAACTTGCCAGTTCAAGTACGGGGAGTTGGAATGTTTAATTTGTTCAGGATTCCTGGCCAAGCTTGATTTTGGCACACTAAATTCCTCTGTAATTAAATCTGCACTTTTCAGATTTTAGATACTTCATTTGCCATTATTAAGCCATAAATAAATTCCCAAGACCAACCTGCAGTTGTGCATCCTGATCCTATGCAAGACTTTCTTCCAGGGAAACATGCATAGATAGGGTCAGCATACACAACTTAACAAAAGTGAATAGAATGCAGCCTTAAAATTAATAAGCCTTTGGTGAGGTTTTGAACAATGTGAACACGTTTTGAATACAGAATAGTGAAAGCATGCAATTGATTATGATTTGGATTAGAAGAAAGGTTGAAAAATCTACAAGCTGCTCAGGTTCTTGGTCTTCCTCCACACAGAATAAGTTATCTTCTTTTTAAAAAGATGTGTGAGCTGTTGTGTGCTGTTATATTTCCACAGAGCTGTCATTGTAACAGACCAATTCTGTAAACTTAATACATGAAAGTGTTCCATCATGGTAAAAGGAGGGGTAAAAGTAAGATAGTTGGTAGCTTTGTAATCTTCCTTTTTGTTAACCATGTGGAATAATAAAAGTGGAAACAATGTTTTTTTTAGTAGATGTGTGCTTTGTAACTTCCTTTTAAAAGCCATCTGATGTGGATGGTCTTAATTCATAGCCTTGTCATCAGGGTTGTTTCTCTTGGCCTGCTAAATTCTCACCTACCTTTGAACTAGAAGGAATGGCTTACAGTCTTCCTCCCTCCCATTTTCCCCTGTAAAGATCTTTCTGGTTTTAGAGCAGATGGGAGGGAGTGTTTTGATGTGTAAACTAAGCAATACTGTGGACAGTTCAAGTGGAAATAACACCCTATACATAATGGCTTTGAGAGAGTGTATGGAATGAGGGAAATAGCCTGTAATCATAGTCAAATGAGTAAGTCCTACTGAAGTTTCTTTTAAGACACTAAACATGATCATGAGTACTGTATTTCAAAGCAGTTTTGAGTAAGTAAGAAGAACAAAGGGCTTTACTATCATAGGTATCTTTCTTGCTGCCATTCTGCACTAGAGCAGAAGTTGGGGAAACCCATCCTTAACTTCATATACACAGAATTCAAAGACATAGCCATGTTAGTCTGGAAAATCAGCATGCAAAGCTCTGAGAGTCTCAAAAGTGCTGTAAAATCACTTTGTGTGCACAGTGAATACCGTAATTCCCCAAAGTTACCGAAGGTCAACTTGACATCCAATCCTTTGTAAATTGTATTCAATTATACATGTTCTGCTTCAGTTGGTGGGTGGAGATACTGAGAAATGATTTAATTTTGGCAGATGTTTTCTGATTTAATTCTTCCAGTAGAGCTGAACCTGTACTATGAATGAATATAACTTTGTAAACTTCCACACTGTGGAATACTGAAGGTAATTCAGTCAGGCACATCATTCTAATGAGTTCTATTTATGTAATGAAATTGTTTCAAATGTTAAATTATTTTGGACATCAGAAGGGGCAGCTTTTACTGCAATTTAGGTTGGCCTCATATTTGGATTAGTCTTCAAGTTGCTGTTCACATACTGTTGAATTGCATGCATGTAGAATGTCTTGATCCGTGTTGTCTCCTGTCAGCATTTTCCAGGTAAGCAAAAAGTGTGTGTGAATGAGTGAGGGGAGTGACTTTTAATTCCCCTGATTTGTAAATCCAAGAAGTGTATATCATAGTGAGGGTTTTCACCTTTACAACTGAGTTAGCCTTAGGAGCCAAGACACAATCATTGCCATACTCCCACAGGCCAGTATTTCTGGGAGCTAAACAGTGTTGTGTGTAAGCCTGTAAACCAGGAGGGGGCAATGGATTTCAGCTCCCCTTAGCCCTAGCCAGCATTGACAGTGTTGAGGAAAAATGAGATTTGTGGTCCAAGAAGATAATTTGTTCCTAACCTTTCCTGTAAATAGTCAAGATTGAGATGTAGCTAATGTTGAGGAAGGCCCAAGACTGACATGTAGCTAAGGTCGAGGAGGAGCTAAGGTTGAGGAGGTGATGCAGAAGGCCCTAGGTTGAGGCCCTACCTATGAAATGAGAAATGCTTGAAAAGCAACTGTCACTTAATGCAGTGTAGGCAAATTTAAAGCTAAGTGGGTCAGTACCCTCATGCAGTGTGTGGCTCCATCAGAACAACTGTAAAAGAAAGCCAGGGACATGGTTGGTACAAGAATTCAGTTATCTCAGAGTTGGGGGAAGATTATGTGGCTAGGGCCAGGGTAGATGTGTATTATGAAGTCTCTAGAGTAAAGAGGCCAAGAAACTTTAGTAAGCTTAGGTGATGTGTGCATGATATTAGGTGGGGTTATATGCACCTGTGGGAGGACATAATGCATAATTGGCTGCCTTGAGAATTTGTTCCTATCTTTTCCAGCTACATTTCTCTTCTGTTTCAGACAATAGTCTCTTCTGTTAGATCTCTGGGTATGAAAGCTCACAGCTATACAGAACAGATAGATATACTGGATCATCCTGGTTCTTTAGATTTCCCCAAGGACTGTATCCAGCTTTTCTCATGTCAGAATAAAATATGTCTAGGGCTTGACAACTTGTGGTTTTCCAGATATTGTTAGACTGTAACTCCCACCAATCCTAGACCACATAGCTAATGGTGAGGAATTATGGTAGTTGCAGTTGGCCAATATTGGGAAAACCGCATGTGTGGCATAGATGATCTTAATTGTTTCTTCTAAATATGAAAGTACCTGCTGTGTAGCTAGGTAGAATGCCACCAAAACACCATAACATCAAATTCTAAAGGCTCTATCATGGTAGAAATACCTAATATAGGGGCAGACAACCTGTGGCCTTCAAGATGTTGGACTGGCAATCCATCATCTGTTGTGCTAACTAGGGCTGATGGGAGTAGCAGTCCAAAAACATGAAGGGCTCAAGATGCCCACTCCCTAACCAAGTTTATTGTATAAACAACCAATTACTGCAAGTTATACGGTAAGTAGGTCTGTAAAACTTTTGCAAAAAAGTTATTTCCTTCAGTTATGATGTGTTAAATATCACAAAAGCATGGTGAGCAGTGTTCAAAGCCTCTTTGAAAATAAAATTCTGTATCTTTCATAGTTGCATTCCACAGTTAAATGTTTTGTAAATGTTGGGAAAAGTTTTGCCAATTCAACTTGTATCTATAATGCAACTGTTAAAGGAAAACAAGGCCTAGACAAAGATGGAAATGAGCAATATGAATTGTGTGTCTCATTGTTCCATTTTCCTGGCTGGTAACAATTCTTTCCAGTGTGGTGGGTTATCTGCTGTGGAATTTAGTTAACAGTAGTAATAGTAGTAGTAGTAGTAGTAATAATAATAATAATAATAATAATAATAATATAGTTTTTATTTCTTACCTGCCCCTCTGTCAAAACAATCGAGGCGGGGTACAGCAGAAATTAAAAACAGTTATAGTTAAAATAATTCAACAATCTCATCCCCAACCTCCTGCCCCTTCACATAGAATTAAACTAGCATAAATTAAAATCTAGTTAATATCAAGTGCAAATAAAACAAGCATATTACACATATTAAAACCCATGTTGCTGGCCACAGCATAGGGTAACTTCAGGGTATAGGGGGTCAGGGAAGTGGCTGGAAGATTTTTAGGACCCGGGAAGATTATACGGTTTCTGGGAAGACCTGCCGGAAGAGATGCGTCTTTAAAGCTGTTTTGAAACAGTCTAACATTGTGATAAGATGGATCTCATCCAGCAGGCCATTCCATAGCCTGGGAGCAGAAGCCGAAAAGGCCTCTGGGAGGTCTGCGCCAGCCTAGTCTTCATGGGTTGCAATAGGTTCCTCCCAGAGGACCGAAGTGTGTGTGTGTTTGGGGGGGTTCATATGGGGAGAGGCAGTCCCTAAGATAAGATGGACCCAAGCCATGTAGGGCTTTAAAGGTTAAAACCAACACCTTCTAGTGTTGCTCTGAAAACAGGAGCAGGTGGGATAAGAGGAGTAAGAAAAATGTGTACTATCGTATATGAAATTTGGGGATCTGTGGGATTAAATATTAACTAATTAGAGGCAAGATAGTGATGTTCATGTAAGATTGCAGATTTTCATCCAAAAATGGTGGGGTTCAGGAAAAAGTGTTGCTTCTAACACCATGACGGAATGACAGTTACCCTGTTTCTCCAAAGACAGTGATTGCTTCTACAGTTAACCGAAACACTCAGTAAAAACTAATAGCCACTGATGACTTTAGTGTAAATGTCTCATTTCTCAATACATTATAGAGTAAGATGCTCAGTTTAGCCAGGTTCTCTTTGAGTTCTCTTTGTGAAAGAGCTCATCTATCTAAGCATCAAGCTTAGAGTAGGCCTGGCAATTCAGTGGTGCTTAAAAGAACATCATTTTGCCTCATCCGTTCCAGTGGGTCTACTTTAAGCATGACTAAGTGTGAATCCAACCAGTCTTGCTTATGCATATTTATTCTTTCCCAATCATAAATAGAGGAAGGAGGTCCTGGCACTTTTTCTGGATGTATTTGTCCTTTGCACCACTCAGTTTTATTTTTTGTGGAATAGCCTCACAGCTACTACAAGCAATTATCCATGACACATTAAGGTAGGTAATTCTGGAATTCTACTATGTACTTTCCTGTCTAGTTCTGTTGATATGCCAAAGAACTATAAACAGGAGGTCAAACAAAAATAATTCTGTCTTTGAAAAGGTCAAGTAGACTATCTTTAGTTTTTACAGTATATCTTTTAAATAGGCTGATCTATGGACCGTAAAGTGTCAAAAAGCATTTGAGAAATGCTAGGGTCTTTAAATCCACAAATTAGGTTCACAGAAAGTTTACATCCTCTGATTAGGTGTTACTGAGTTTACAAAAATTTGCATTTCTGTACCTTACTACAAAGGTGTAAGATCTAACACTTCCCTGATAAAAGCAGGAAGAATGAGCATTGGGGTGGCGGGTGAGGATGTGGTTTCCAGCAGTTAGACTGAAAGGACAGCTGACTCCCCCCTTTCCACCCACTACACTGAAATTCCCGTTATGCTTTGCAGTTTGAAAGTAATAACAAGACTAGATGGGGCCTGTTATTATACTGGATTGTAAAAGGAAAAACGCTTCATGTGGAGGATATTTGTTTGATATGCAGTGGGACCATTAGCTTGAAACTGGTGGAAATTACACTGTGATACTTCTTGTAAATAACCTAGACCTGCTTTTAAAAGGTTCTACTTTTGATTCCTAAGAGGAGAATGTCAGCAGACAGGAGCAGTATAATTTTGTCACAGAAGAGATGGTTAAAGAGGAACCGCTTAATACCTAAATAAACTGTTTGTAATTAATCGCTTGTGGGAGGAGGGAATAGAGATCAAGAATTGGTAGTGACCAAATGGTCTACAAATCCAAACCCTCTTCCTTCACCTGTTAGGCATGACCATTAATACACTGGTTCAAGTCATCTAGCTTACAATATGTTCCATTGAAATTCATACAGAATTGACAGATAATTGAATGCAGTATGAGACAGATTCCAGGTACCTTCAAATATAGTCACATATGCTCTAGCATAAACCTATGTAGTTTATAACCAAAAGAAGTTGTGTATTGTTTACCAAATGAGGCCATCTTTGTTTCTAGTTTTGCTCCCCCTACTTCCTGGACACTTTACAAGAAAATCAGGATTGCTCCAGCAAAACTACTGGCCTCATGATCCTTGCAGGGAAGAAGGAGACAGGCAGGTGGGGTTGGGGGATGGATTAATCTGCTTCCTTGTGTTGCTTACTACTGAAGAGGTGTCTCATGACTGATGAAGTTAAGCTAATAGGTGTAACAATAATAGTCAAATGCTATGCAAGTTTAATGAGATGATGAAAATTAAGTATAATGGTTTGCTCGCTCAATCATTATTAATGAAATGGGCAAAAAATCTTTTTTTCTTTCCTTGACATCATGGATTAAATGTTCCATATAATAAGTACTTTCTGCATAGGATAAATGTACTTATTGGCCAATCAAATAAAAGCAAAATTGACACAGAAAGAAGTAGAAAGATTCCCCCCATCCCCCCCAAAAAAGAATCACACTGGTGAAGTCAATCAGGCACATAACAACAACTAGAAACAGTTGGGATATGGCGGAAGGTGCAGTTGGAAGGGAGAGTAATTTTCACTACCTAAAATGCAAACAAATTCTCACCTAATAAACAGACTACTATAATGAACAAGGGAGGCAAACAGCTACAGCATGCTACTTAAGATTCAGAGAAACCGAGCTGAGATATCAGCCAACCAGCGAAGTCCTCACCACAGCTCTTTAAATGACTTGATACTAACAGAAAAATCCAGCGGATGAATTAAGAAATGTAGAGATAACTGACTATATGACTTCACTGATATCACAAAAGCCATCATAAACATTGGGATTGGAAAGTGCTGCTGAGATTCTTCTATAAGATTGCATGTTAGAGCTCTCAGTGTGCAGAGCTTATCTTCCTCCGCAGCTCATCTTTTTGATGTTTTCCTTATAAGGACCTGTTGAAGAGCCACTGTCTGGTTTTAACCTGGTTTGTTTTTTACGGCTGACATGCCAGATCGGTCCGCAGCACTGTGCTGTTTAACTCTGAAACAACCTAATCTGACTCAGACATGGTACAACATAGTATGAATTTGCTCCATTAAATCTAATTGGTCACACAGACCTAATTTAAATGTTAAATAATTTTCGAAATCTCTTCATGGTTAAGCAGCTCCCACACAGAATTTTTAGAAGACATTTGATGTACAAGTTGTTTTTTTGTGGTGTCTAATAACTCTGAACTTCAGCAAAAATTAAATAGATTAGAATCTAGCGAATAACCACAACCCCATCCCCCAATATTTACAAGATATTAGTTAGAATATAAGGAAGCAGTGTCCTTTGCAGCTCAAAAATCAGTCCAAGTGGTTCACCTTGCACAGCGCAAGGTGCCTTTTCTGAAGCGAACTTCATGTCCTGTTTTATAGCTGGTATAGGCAAACCCAAACACTCCCTCCCTTTTCAGGCTTTCTGAAGCTGTGTTCAAATACCCTGACATCCATTGTGCTGGGTCACAACAATCATCTCTGCACACTTGGCCACCCACTGATCATCCCTCCTGACAGTCACAGGTTCAGCAATATGGGCCCCACACATTTGTAGAGCTCTTTCTCATAAGGTCAGGGAAGATTATTCTAACTGGCTTCTAATCTCACTACATGTAGAAGAGCCTTATGTGCTTACTTTGGTACCATATCTACATAGGATCTCGTCTCATCACTGAATTCTTGGCTAGCAGTGTGGGGCACAACCAATGCATTTACTGGATGAGCTTGCATGGTCCCACAGACTCCTGCACGCATGCTCTGAATAAATAAACCCCCTTGTTATCAGTGCATTTTAGCAAATTTCAGATTTCTGGTCAGCTTAGAAGTTAACCTTTACTGTTTGAGTGTAGCACACCAAAGAATCTGGCAAGCTTTGATGGTGAGAAATATACCTTGACTAAATATGTATTAGTGCTCCACTTACTAATGTGTGTAAACTTGAGTATAAGAGCATGAGCATACGCTAGACTTCTGCAGGCATTCAGAAAAAAACATGTGGGCATGGAGTTCAGAGGGTGCCAGTGGAGAACAAGGCTCCAGCCCCTATCCTTCCCAAACTGAACAAGAAGGCCCAAAGGAATCATCTAAGGAGGCTTTCCAGAATTCACTTGGCAGCCATCCCACAATTGCGAAATCTGATAGAAGTTTCTGGATTACAGGGAGGATTCTAAGCATACTCAGCCAAATGTAATTAGAAGCCCCTTAAGGCCTTCCTGTACAATATAAGAGCAGGGGTGGTGCTGGCATGCACCGAGATGTTGCAGGCACGCATGGCCCATGCCTGCTTTCTTTTATTGCTTGCACAGGACTGTTGAATGCCTCATTGAGAAAGAAAGAGATGTAAACATTCCAGTTTTTGCACTGAGACCCAGAGGATTTGTGTTTGTGTTGTTGTTGTTGTTAAGTTTTAGTTATAAAACTCATTGCCTGCTGAGCTCCGCCTGACTGCTTCCCTCCCCCAATTTAAAAAGGAGCTGAAAACGTATTTATTTAATCAGGCTTATCCTTGATTGCCATTTGTTATTGCTACCTCCCCCGATAAGCCATTGGAACAAACCATTGTACACCGCATTGGGACAATAATGTTTTTATCTGTTGCTTTATTGTAATGTTTTTATTGTACTATTTGGAATGTTTTTAATTGTAAAAATGCTGTACACCACCCTGATCGAAGGAAGGGCGGTATACAAATAAAGACTATTATTATTATTATTATTATTATTAAGCACTGTAAATTTACACAGGGCTGTACAATCAATTAAAATAGATAAAATACACCTGCCTTATGGTGTACATTCTATGGAAATAATTAAACACAATACATATTAATACATCTTAACATTCAAACAAAATTAAAATATATAAAAAGAAGAATGATCAAATACTACCCACTAATAGTGACAAAAGGGGAAAGCTAACAGTAGTTTTCCTCCTTTCTCATATAACAATTGCAGTAGATGGTGAAGAATCTTGTACAGTCAGACCTCCATATCTATGGATTTTTAATCCATGGATTGAAGCATCCACAAATTGAAAATATTTTTAAAATATATAAATTCCAAAGTCAAACCTTCATTTTGCCATTTTATGTAAGGGACACCATTTTACTACGCCATTATATTCAATGGAATTTGAGCATCCACAGATTGTGACATCCACTGCAGATTCTGGAACTAAACCCCAGCAGATACCAAGGGCCCACTGTATTTAAATGTTTGCTGGGTAATGACAGAAGCAGGGCTGAACTAAGACAAGTTGAGGCTCTAAACTAAGCAGTAAATTCCTAGAGAAGAGGCAGAACATCTCACAGGCTAGTAATTTAAATATTTGTTTTTGCATGCTAGCAACCTTATTTACAAGGCAGTTTTCACTGGGAGCAACTAAAAGTCATGAGTTAGTTTTCACTTTTTATTGAACTGCCCCTTAGATTGGATATTGAACTAAGTGAAATGAGAGAAAGAGATGTTGGATAAAGGACATGGCAAAGGACTTGCATGAAGTGGGAATGATTTAGGCTGTTCTTTACAGATGAGGATTTGCAGATGAACAGCTTTGCAGGTGAACAGATGTCCTCTTGTTGATGGGATGTAGGCTGTGCACTGTGGCTTCTCACCTTAAATTGTTTACTGCCTTTGACTCCAGTGTAGACTTTCCCCCACATCCATACTTTGGGCAGGATTGGCCTTTAAAACCTCTTTTTATTAAACACTGAAGGACCTAGATCCAGACATGCCTTATTCATACCTAAAACAAACACATTGAAATAAGTGGAATTTAATTTGATAATGGCTAATTCCAATCATCAAATTTCTTATGAAGACTCAGCTCTAAGCATAGCTACATTTAGTTCTCCTCCTATGTATTTGGTGAAAATCAATTTCTGAAACGTTGCATGAATCTAGATGTGATGTGCAATCAGTGGGAGAAAGAGGACACAAGGGAAGGGAAGGGAAACCCAGGATATTTCAAGGAATAGTTGGATGCGAACTAGGGAATATGTGGGTAAAAACAAAACAAAAAATATGGAAACTTTTGATACTTTCAGAAACTTTTTTTCCTTTTTAGATGGACCCTTGGAGTAGGATTCAGCTATTTCCTTTTTTTTAGGTAGTTGTTAAAGAGATGGGAGAGCCTGATAGTACTTTTTGTGGGGAGCACATTGAAAAGTTTTGGACATGCAACCTTCGATCTCACCCTGAGAGAAAGGCAGGTATAAATTCAATAAATAAAAATAAACATGTTTTGCTTTATTGCAGACATGGCTATTTTGGATATATAAATATGCAAATACATTACAATGATGGGCACATAAAAACTCAAAAGACTATTTTGGAAATGCCACAGCTACCGATATAACTGAAAGGAATATTTTGTCTAATTATTTCTCTCTTTATGTATTTTAAAATTCGCTACCTTTTCAAGTTGTTTGTATTCTCACATTGTGTGAGGATATCAGTATGCAAATGTGTCTCAGTGTGTCAGATACTATGTGATAGGACTTACCAGCAAATTTCAATTACTTCCATACAGAAGCTCAACTTTAATTTTTTGTATGTGGGAATGTCTTTCTTTCCTGTGATGTAACTGCAGAATAGTACTAATAATATAGGGTTAATGCATTTATGAAATAAAATGATAAACAGTGCCAGGGAAGCTTTTCTTTTAAAGAGCTTTTTAGCTGAGGATTTCCAATATGTAACAGATTTCTTCAGACTGACATGCTTTTTTTTCCCAGATGCATGGGTGGTTTTATATTGCATTTTGCAGGCTGACCCTGTCTGGGTTTCATAGCAGAGTCCTTCCAGGTCTAGAACCCTTCAAAGACTAAATGTAAGGTGATTGTTCAATGACTTCCTGAGCATTTGGATCCTTTGATCACGTCAAATGCATCCAACAAAGAGCCTTACCTGTAAATACGCGGCTGTCAGCCTAATGGAGTAAAAGTTGACACCATAAAGTTCACAGACCATGCACAGCCTGAATGAGGTGACAAAAGCAACAGCTCTTGCAGGGCTCAAGAGTGGATGCCAATCTGAAGTATACTTACTCATAAGGAGGAATGGAAAAGATTGCTGCCTCCACCTTCTCCAAACTGGAATGACTTTCATGACCTATTTTGTTGTAATATATTGCATTTTGAAACAAGCAATGGTTTCAAAATAACAACAGTATCTTTGTCATTATATTTATTTATTAATACCCTCATCTCCCCCCCCCCCCGCCCCAAACTTGTGAGTCAAAGTGACTGACAATTTAAAGCAATGATACAAATTAAAAACCTAAACAAAGTGAACAATTAAAATATAATTAAATTATTCATAATATTAAAACAATTCAAACCTTGAGTTAAAAGAATAAAATGCAAATTAAAAAAAGATAAAAATCTATTAAAAACACTTCAGTTAAAACAATACAGCCCCTCTTAGCCCATTCTTGAAAAACTTTCTGCTTTGAATAAAAATGTTTTAGCCTGCCAATTAAGGGCAACAAGGAAGGGACCATTCTGGCCTCCTCACAAAGGGAGTTCCAGAGTCCAGGGGTAGCCACCGAGAAAGCCTTCTCTTGTGTTCCCACCAACCATGCTTGCAATGGTAGTGGGATTGAGAAAACAGCCTCTCCTGGTGAGCTCAGAGCCTGGGGAGGCTCATTCAGGGAGATATGATCTGCCAGATAGTCTGGACCTGAGCCACTTAGGGCTTTATAGGTCATAACCAGGATTTTAAACAAACAGAGCCAGTGACAGCTGAAATTTCTGAACACTCTCCAAAGGCAGCTCCAAATAGAGCATATTACAGTAGTCCAAATGGGCCCAATCCAACATCTCAATGAGCAAGTGCAGTTGGCGCACAAGTTTTAAATGTGCAAAAGCACTTCTGGTCATTGCAGAAACCTGGGCCTTCAGGTTCAAAGCTGGGTCCAGGAATACCCAAACTGAAAACCTGTGTCTGGTGGAGCCCCATCTAACACACAGGTTGGATCCCTATTCCCTGATCTGTCTTTCAACTAACCAGTAGCAGCTCTGTCTTGTCTGGATTAACTTTCAGTATGTTTGCCCTCATCCAGTCCATGTTTGATTATTTTCCCCCAAGCACCTGGTGTGTTTGTGTGCGCATGTGCATGCGCACATGCGTGAGGGATGTGTAATCTGTCTTTCACATTAAAGAGGATACCTTAGGAAGGAGACAGAAATGAATTGCTCATTTCCATTAGCCCAGTTAAAAGTGCCTAAACTATAGAAAAGATACCCTTTTGGAACACAGTTCCCAGAAAATCCCCAAATAGACAGTGGGGAGATTGGACAGTGGCTTTTTAGGACAGTGGTACTCAAAGTGTGGTTTATATTGAACAATGCTCCCTCCCATTTTTGGAAGGTTGTGGTTCCCCAACTCTTCCATGTTTAAAAGCTGTCCTAAACCCACCAGGTTTTGTCAGTCCTAAAAAGCCAAAAGCTATACAGTATCTAGAAGTGCACATAAAAGTATTTCTGGTTTACATTTGCATCTTTACATTTACAGTATACATTTCTCCCCATGTTTTTGCCACTTTAGGGCCCAGTGGCCCACATATATGGGGAGTATAAAACTCACTCTCAGCTCTACAAAAGTTATCTGCCCTTGGTCTACATTTTAGATACAGGTTTTGTTCAGTCCTGAGATTATCATGGGTTTTTTCTAACAAGATTTGTTCAGACAAAGTTTGCCATTGCCTTCCGCAGAGGTTGAGAACATGTGACTTGCCCAAGGTCACCAAGTGGGTTTCATGACCAGCATGGGGAATTGATCCCTGGTCTTCAGAGTCGTAGTCCAGCACTCAAACTACTATGTCAGGCTGGCAATGTTGATGGTGTAACACCATGTCAAATAACTGTGGCTCACTTGGTGATGACAGTGAAAGTAGACAGTAACCTTGGGATCTGGCTCTGCTTTGGAGTGGTTCTAAACAATTTGTCACTTTTTCTGTGGTCCCTCATATCTGCCTTCCATCTCAGGGGCTGCTTCTCTGATGGTAGTGCAGTTGCCTCCAGCCAGCTTTGGATCTTCAACCTCAAAGTAAGTTCAGAATTATTTACTTTCATTGTCATCACTCTCAGCCCTTTGAAGTTTTACTGGGGGTAAAGCAGGCTTATTCCCACTACCACCAAAACAAGTACCACCTGCAGTCTTACCAGGATTGAAGGCCAATTCACCTGCATTTCTCTGTGACATCATGTGGATTTGTAGCAATGTCTTATAATTGCTCAAATGTATTGGAATCATAATAATGGTTAAAATTGTAGATGATGCTTAGCTAATGAGAAGATAACATGAAAATTAAATTTAGTGGCTTGTTTGCTCAGTCAAATGCACAATAACATAATAGTGCTTGCTTTACTTCCCAATAGGAATTAAATGTGCAGAATCATAAGTGCTTTAGGAATTAAATGAATGTGCTTGTTAGCAAACCAAAATTGCATAAAGAGAACTAGAAAAATGCATAAAGAGTACTAGACAAATGCACCAGAATCCTATATGATCTTTCACGCAGTGTAAAATTGCTTAAACTTAACTACATATCAGAAGCACTAAGAAACCATGTTAGAGAATTGTGAAGATTATTATTACATTATTTATTTATTTATATCCCACCTTTCTCCCAATACAGTATAAGAGATTCAGCAAATATAAAACAGCACAAATTTTATTAGCCAGTGTGGTGTAGTGGTTTGAGTGTTGGACTATGTCTTTGGAGACCAGGGTTCGATTTTCAGCTCAGTCATGAAACTACTGGCTGACCTTAGTCATAATCAATCAGTCTCAGGGGAAGGGAATGGCAAACCTCTGAATAAGTCTTGCCAAGAAAACCCCATAATAGGGTTATCATGATAACCCCATGATAGACTTGAAGGCAGACAACAAGAAAATGACAAAACAATAGAAAAACATAGATATACAATTTAAAAATCAAACAATTAAAAAAGTTAAAAATACTACCTACTAAAATGTATTAAAAACTATATGCAAACCTTGACAGAACATCATTTAAAAGCCCAACCCTCATCCGTTTAAAAAGCCTAAAAATTCCTAAAGCACTTATGATTCTGCATATTTAATTCCTATTGGGAAGTAAAGAATTTGACTGAACACAAATCTGGCAAAAGGAAAGCAGGGATGGTTTCATTCAGGCCTCTCTAGGGAAGATGTTCCAAAATCTGGAAGCAGCCCCCAGAAAGGCCCTTTCCCATGCTCCCATCAACAAGCCTGAGGTGTAATGGTACAGAAAGAAGGGCCTCACAGGAGGAGAGGCTCATAAAAGGGTATTTGGTTCTTCAGATAACCTCGACTCAAGCTGTATAGAGCTTTATAGGTCCAAACCAGCAGTTTGAATTGTGCCTAGAAATGGACCAGCAGCCATTTCTGTTGCAACAAGGGAGTTGTGTGAACCCTGTAGTGCAACAGCTGCGTAACAGAACACCAGCAAGCGTGTCTGATGCACACAAGGATCAATGTACTTTGAACTGGTCCCACTGGCTGTTGCTCTTCTTTACAGTTCTGATTCCTGCACATGTAAGTCCACTTACGAAGATGCAAGTCCCATACAGGATTCTGGCCATGATTTTTTAAAAAACAAATCATTCTGAGAAACCAAACTGAATATGTAAAAGCAACTAGGATCAATTGGAAAGTGTGGAAAAGTAAGTTTCACTATCTAAACCATATACAGACTCATAAACAGTTAATTTGGGCCCACCAATGAGGAGAGGAGGGATAATGCTTAGCAGTGACACACACATGCACTCTGATGTTGGAAATTTGAAAGGCCACAAACTTGATTGATTTCTCCCGTATAAGCTAGATCCCAGATAGCAGACAACTTATCTATTGTCCAATCACACCAATTTTCCATCCCACTTGCTGGGAGTAACTTAAGTGGGATTTCATATGAGCAAAAAGCATTGTGTGGATCCCTTGCAAACTGGGGATGAGGACAGGCCCCTTGAGTTGGGCATAATCCATGTCACCTATACTCTCAAGAGCCTCATCTCCCCCCAAATCAGATCTGGCTCCATGTCATGTTATCCTTTCCTTAATCAATTTAAAAAATTCACAAGAAAGACAGTGGATCAAATAAAGCTACTCAATAAGGCAAATGTTTGTGAGATTAAAAGAGAGAGGTGCAGGGAGACCAGAGTCAGATTACAATTACAACTGTCCACACCACCACAACTGCTCTTTCAATTATGTTCTACTAACAATCCTAAAAACAAAAATATGCAGGGTGAGACTATAGTGGAGGATGGGTGTGTGTGTGTGGCATTGGAGATGTCTCATCCACAAAGTCACCATGAGTGAATGATGCCTTGAGGGCAATTAACAACAACAACAACACAAGATTGCACATTAGAGCTCCCCCTCACCTGTATCACATCACCTCATTTCTTTCCCTATATGTCAATATTGGAAACACACATTCAGGCTTTACCCTACTTATATTTTACATCTAGATCTCAGATTGGTCCAAATTACTTCAAACTCTGTTATTCTGCCCTGATACTAAATTGGACCAATCTGATTAGGTTTGAATAAGCCCAACTTGTTTTGGGAGTCATCTGAATCAACTGCTTTATTTATTATGTTATTCTTGTAAACACATTATCATACAAGTATACCAAAGAGCCAAAACTGGCTGATGGTGTGGCAGACCTGGATTTATGCTGTGTAAAATGTAAAAATATAACAGAATACTACAGATCTTTCTAGGGCCTCATTCCCACTTACAAATAAATCGGTTTGCAATCTGAATCAATGGCTTAATTGAACAGCAAGCGTGGTTCACACAACATTTGCCCCAATCACATTTTTTCCCCTGTAAAATAACTCGATCTGCATCTGGTTCACACTTGCGCTTATCACACTTATCTAAAAAGACATGGAAAAAATTGGCATTAAAAAAAACCCCGCTGGTTAAATGGGTCTAGCACATGGTCCCCCTCTCCGAATCACTTCAGAAATTCAGTTCAAATGGGAACCAGGGTTCAAATCAATTTGCAATCCGGTTTAAAAGGCAGTGGAAATCAGGCCTAGGGAAGATTAGGGCTGCAATCCTTTACATATTCATTTGGGAGTAAGCCTCTTGAACAAAATACCTATAATATACTTCTGATGTCATGTGACATGCCATCAAACACATGAGGTTGTGTTGCATAACTTCTTTTGAAAAAAAGATATCAGTGTAGTCTACCTTTGATGCCTGGTAGCATTTTGAGGACTTTTTCTAATTGGTTAGGAAAATGCAATACCCCAAAATGTGGGGAGGAAAAAAATCAAATCTTCTGTACAGAAATTAATTCTGGAAATGTACCTTTATTCATTATCCTGTTGTAAGGTGAACTTGAAAATGAAGTTGCCATATTTATATACTGTTCTTAATCTCCCCCAAACTGCTGGCCAAAGACTTTTAACACATAGAGAAGGTGCCGATACGTGCTTGGCTTTGCAATAACACAACTCTTTAAGAGTAGCATTCTCACAAAGCTTGCAGCTTTAAATGTGTGTGCATACACCTTCAAATCACCTGTTGACTTATGGCAACCCATGTATTTCATAGGGTTTTCTTAGGCAAGGCAAGGAAAATCAAACAGGTCTATTGTGTTGGTGGTAATGTTGTTTTTGCTAAGTGGGAGGTGAAGTTTTAAGAAAGCTTGGATTTCTGCCTGGGTGGGGAATCAGAGGCAAGCAGAAAAAGCCACTTCTCTCCTTGCCAATAGAAAGTCTGTGCAGAGCAGATGGGACATATGGCCCTCAGCACACAATACCAGCAAGCAGGACTGTGTGGGATAATAGAGGCGGAACAAAACCGTCTCAGAAAGCAACTGCCACATACGCGGCTCCAGCTGCTGCTTTTGGGAAAGTCTCAGCACCCTCTTTATGCTACTTCTTTCTGCCAGTTTGTAGTGTTGCTGAATAATGGCTTTAAAAACAAACACAGTAAAACGGGATTTTGGATCCTGTTTCTGGCAGGGGCTCTGCTTAAAGAGATGAATGAATGAGTAGAATTCCATGTAAACAGAAATGTTTACTCATGCAAAATCTCCCCCCTCCACTGCTTTTTATTTTCCCTCTAGATTAAAATTAGAGAGACAGAAGGCAGAATCTACTAGGATCTTCTGCACAAACCCCACTGAAATGAATGGAAGTTACATAATAACACAAAGAACTCATTATTTGATCCCAGTGGTTTGTGTCTAACCACAAACACCCCACCCTGGGCACTCATTTTTTAAAAACAAAAAAATTACACCAACAAAGACTTCATGGACCTCCTTCCTGCAGCTCTATACTTTCAAGACACTGCACCAACTAAAAGCAGTAGCATCAATTAATGTGGTACTCTACTTTCCTGCAACTAATTCCAGAACAGAAAAACTGATTGTTGCCAAATCAAGCCATCTGCTTTACATTCATATATCATTTACAGCCATCAGCTGCTCTTTGCAACATCTGCCACAAGCTGTGCCACTTAAATCCAAACTAGTTTAAGGCAGGCAGATTGGCAGGCAAGAAACCACCACTTGAGGCTAGAAGCCTTGCAGGGATGGTGAAAATATACCTTTTGTTGTAATTCATATAGTTGCTTTCCATCAGTTCTTCCAATAACCAGCCCAGCTGCTGAGAAGACAAGATGCCAAAACAGAGATACTGAGAAACAAGAGGGAGGCATCAGAATGTTTGGGTAGACCCTAAGAATTAGAGAAGTACAAAGCTCCTTACACATAAAAGTAAAATCTTAAAACCACCCTTCCAGGTACAATGGGGACTGAACATTGACAAAGTACTCATGGGAGAAGCATACTCTTCAACATTTCTGGATGAAGGCTGGGACATGTGTGGCAAGTAACATCATGTGTGGTCAAGATGGCACAAGGTATCAGTCAAGAGGAACATATAAGCTAACAGAGGCTGCACCAGCTTCCAAGTCACCTGTCATCAACAGCCCTGCTCAGGTCTTGCACACTCAAGGTCTTGATTGAGTTTATCCATCTGTAATGCAGCCTTCCTTTTTTCCTACTGCTTTCTACCTTACCAAGCATTATTGTCTTTTCTAGTCATGTCTTCTCATGATATGGCCAAAGGATGACAGCCTCAGTTTAGTCATCTTGGCTTCTAGGGAGAGTTCAGGTTTGATCTGTTCTTGGACCCATTATTTGTCTTTTTAGCAGTCTACAGTATCTGCAGAACTCCTATCCAGCAGTAGATTTCAAATGAGTTGATTTTCTTCCTGTTAACTTTCTCAACTGTGCAGCTCCCACATTTATTCATAGCAAGGGGAAATACAATAGCATGAATAAGCCTAACTTTAGTATTCAATTATATATCTTTACTCTTCTAGTTCTTTCATTGCTGCCCATCCAAGTCCTAATCCATAGTTTTTCATGAACTATACAACCCAGGGCTTTGCTTTAGTCTATAAAGCACAGGCTGATTTTCTTTTGAACTTTTTCGGTACATTCCATTATCCAGTATGTACTTGCAATATGATCTCTAGTGCATTTTCCTTTCCAAAATCCTGGTTGGACATCTGGCATTTCTCAATCCAAAGACAGTAAAAGTTTTGTAGAATTTTGAACATCACTTTATTTCCAAGGGAGATTAATGCAATGGTCTACTGGTTACTGGAATCCCTGGTGTGCCATTTCTTGTGGAATGAAATGCATATTGAGCATTTCCAGTCTGTGGGCCATTGTTTCATTTTCCATATTTGTTGACAGATTATAGTTAGAACTAGAATAGATTCCATCTTTGAAGTTTGAAGCAGGTCTGCTAGTATGCCACCTGTTCCTGTGACTGATTGCTCCAAAACTCTTTCAGTGCAGCTTCCACTTCACTTTCTAAAACTGTACATTCATGTCCCAATGATTTATCTTTGAATTAATCTGTCATCCTTTCAGCTCTTTTATATAAATTTTCAGTGTATTGTTTCCATAATCTTTGTATTTCTACTTGTGAGGTAATGTGTTCCTCTGCTATTTGTAGTGAATCACTACTCTTAGTTTCAATTCCCATTTGATTTCTTGGATCTTGTGGAAGAGGTTTCTTGTTCTTCCTTTTTTTTTTTTTTTGCATTGATTATTATAGTAGTTCTCTTTGTCCCTCTGCACAAACCACTAAACAGTTGCAATAAGTTGTTTAGACACTATTTCTGTTACCTTTTACTTTTGCTTCTCGTCTGTCCTTTACGTTCTTGAAGTCTCATCTGTCATCCATTGAGGTTTCCCTTTTTTTTGGCTGCAAATAATGTCTTTTTGCACTTTCCCCTGACAATGTCCCTGGCTTCAGTGCAGAGTTCTTCTGGCTCTAGGTCAATTAGGCTTAATAGTATGAATTTATTTTTTTACATTATTTTTAAATTCCATGGGGATGTTCTTCAGGTTGTATTTTGGCAGGATGGTTGGTTTAGTGTTCTATAGCTTGTACCACAATCTGCTCCTGGTCTTCTTTTTGCAAAGATAATGGGACTTCTTCGTCTTCTGCTTTCAATTATATAGTCTATTTAATTTCTATATTGGCCACTATGTGATGTCCATGTAGTATACAGTTGCCTTTTTGGTTGCTTGAAGAACATGTTTATGGTAAAACAAACCGGGACAGGAGAAATGGGGAAGGCAGGAAATTGCAGTGCAGTGAGTTTTAGGTGTTAACAGTGCTTTAATTCTGGATCAGGACTGAAGGTGCAGGAGGTAAGAATGCCATCCTCCTTTTGGCATGCCATGGAATTACAGTGGGAGAGTGATAAGGCTGTTAGTCTAGCTCCTCAGCAAAAGTCTGTCTGACATGGGAAAGCCTACTGCCATTATCACCGCTGCCATCAGCATAGCCTCTTGCCTTACAGGAGCACACAATCCCACCACTACAGAAAGGTAAGTGCCATGATGAGCGTGCTGAGTAAAATGAGTACAAACTACATTTGCATCTTGAACTCAGTTCCAGCAATTGAAATAAGCTGATGAGAAAGGAAGAAAATGAGAAGAGGATAGAAATACTGGTATATTTTTAAAGCATCTAAAAAAATGGAATGACAGAAAATTAATAAGGGCAGTTCCTGCCATATCAGAATAGTTGGAGGGTACAGAAAAGAAAAGTGGCAATAGAACAGCTTATTCTGGCAGGAGATGCAGCTGCCTGAAACTATGAACAGGAGCACTGCTATTTATAAAGAAAGAATACACTGAAACATTTTGTTGCAGGCCCTAGTTGTAAGTCTTCTAATTTCACAAGAGGACATGCCTTTACTTGTGGCATTTTTAGAGCAGTCAGAAATAACTACATTTAGTTTAATTAATATTGGCAAGAGCAAGTAGGGCCATATTACAAAATGTTGTGCTGTGTGGAATACTTCCCTTCAGAGTTTCAACCTTGCTCTTCTTTTCTTTCCCACAATTTTAATCTCATCCTCTGCAATGGCCAGCCAGCAATTTGTGACCATGTTAAGTCTTCACTGTTTTGTTTCCCACCACTTCCATTATATCCTCCCTTGAACTCATTTTCCTCTGTGTGTGTGTGTGTGTGTGTGTGTGTGTGAGAGAGAGAGAGAGAGAGAGAGATACATTATGCTGTCTGAGAGCTTTTGATTTCTCCTCTGATGACCATAGACATATTTTACTTCCAGCCTTGAGGACATTTTCAAACAGCTTCTCAGGTGAGCCTATGCAGAAAACAAAAAAGTTCATTTTTTTCCTCTTGATATCCATTTCTCTACCTCCCTTCTCCCTCTTGCTGCACTACTCATTCCCCTCTATTCAAAATTGTCAGTCCCCATCAGTCTGTCAGCATTATGTGTCATTGCCCTTATAGGGTTGTTGTTGTTTTTTTTGGGGGGGGGGGTGGGGAATCTTCACTTCATCTCCCCCCTCCCATTTCTATAACATTTGGATTTACCTCAAAGATTCAGACATTTCTCTTGTGCTTGGGTGCTTGGCTACACAAACTCAAGCATGGGAAGATCTGGCTTAGACACAGAATCTTTCCTTCTAAATCTATATCTGAAGACCAAAGCATACCAAATATTCCATTGCTATGTTCAAGAGGGTTGTTGATTTGTTTCTATCACTGTGTTCTTTTTCACTTTTTATATAAGTAGAGAGATGCCTTATGTTAACACATGTTTAGGTTCTGTAGAAGATGGCCTGCTAAGAAAAGCTACAAATTATGTAGGAAAACTGCTGTTGGACTGTAATACTTCAGAATGTAAGCAGCAGAGTGTGTGTCTGAAAATTCAAATATTTTTTAAACATATGAAGTTTTGCCCACAGAAAATAAGCATCCAGCCTGGCTTCATAAACTTTCTGTATATAGAATTTCTCCCGCCATTCCCATGGGGTAAGATTCATTCATGCAAGTTTCCTTTATCTTTTGTGTAAAATGTTAATGTGCCAAAACAGCACTACAATGTGATGACGAGCATCTTGTCAGCTGCACTATTATTGATCCCCCCATATGTTAACCACTACCCCACATTATCTTTTTACCCATGTCATTTTCCCTGCCAAAAAGGGCTTTCCACACTGATCCCTTGTAAAAAAAAAATTGCCCAGGATAAAACTGATTAATGTGGGAATAGCAAATAGCAAAGACCAAGAAAGGCCAATGAATCAACATGTAAGCAGTGGAATATGAATAAGACTGGCAAAAACTCTAGTGGATTTGTCATGCTCATATAGGCTTTCTACAAGGGGACAACTGGGTTCAATGAAAAACCCAGTTTATCACTACCTTGCTCTGGTGTTGTTTCTTCCAGCTTTGCAAGCTTTTCATCTTCTGAATGCTTGTGTGTATATTTGCTTTGAAGCTGCCTATTGACTTATGGTGACCCCATTCATTTCAGAGGGCTTTTAAAGGCAAGGAATACTCGGAGATGGTTTTGTCAGTTCCTGCCCGTGAAATATAGCTTATAGCACCCGAGATTCATTGGTGGTCTCCCACTCAAATATTAACTAGGGCAGATATTGCTTAACTTCCAAGATCAGATAGGGTTTGGTTCCTCTAGGGTATTTAGGCCAGCTTTGAATGCTTATCCACATCTAATGAAACAGGTCATTTCAAACTATACTGTTCTCAGTGTGATTTCTAGACCCAACTCTTGATCCTGCCAGTTCACAAACCCAGGAATCCTTCTGTCTGCTTCCAGGCTGTGGCACTGTCTGATAAAGGACGCTTGTCTAATCTCTTCTCTGTTGTCCTTTCATTGGCAGGTAAAGATGGTCAGGCAGGCTTTTGGCAACTGTTGGGCTTCTAAGGGCATACTAGTTAAGCCTAATTGTTGATTTTTTAATGCTAATTTAATAGTGTTTTAACAATTGTATATCTCAGGTTTTTTTTCCTTTAATCTTGTGAGCTGACTTGAATTTCATGAGAAAGGCATACTATAAATGAAATAGAATACTGTTTTACTAAATGTTCAGTGGTTTTTATAAAAAGTAACGTTAAAAACAAAACTAACCCTAATATCAGTATAAATCACAATCAAAAGCTGATTTAGCAATAGAGACAGGATTTCAAGCACAGCAAAGGATTAAAATTAAAAACATCTTTCTACCTGTTTGAAATGGAAGCAGAGACCGCTTTCTTCCACTTTCCTAGGAAGTTTCCAGTTTTAGACAGAAAAAAATAAAATAAATAAAACTCTGAGCTATTGCTGTTCCAGCCTCCTAGAGTCAACACAGCTCATGAGTTGTGTATGAAAGGTCTCATATTCAAAGCTGGCATTTCATGGTAGGACACCTAAAAGCATAGACCACACCAAGTTAAGTTAGTTCAATGATCTGACTTGATATAAAGTAATGTCCTATGAAATCAGCCAGTTACTGTGATTATATGGGGAAATGTTCCTTGAGAGTGAAGGGACCCTAGTTGTAGGAATATTAAAGATTTTAAAGCAAGAGTGGGAAAAACTTGCCCCTTCAGATGTTGGGCTACAACGCCCATCGTGCCTGACCATGGGGCATGTAGTGGTCACTGCTCCAATTAAAGGTTAAAATCAGTACTTTTGAATTGTATCAGTACTTTGAATTGTGCCCAAAAGTATAATGGCAAGAAATGCAGCTGATGTATAACTTGTTAAATATACCCATTCCACAAGTACTATGACAATGTGAACAGTGCTTTTAATTTGTTGAGGTTTCTGAGCCAACTTCAAGGCAACATACATAGGCTATAACTGCAGTAGCCAAACATTTGCTGTTACAGGATGACTCGATAGAGGAATTTATGACCTATCAAAGGCAGTATTCCCCGAGCTCAGTGCTTTCTAATGTTCTGGACTAGTTTCTATAATATCCAGTGGTAAAGAATGGCATTGACAATTTTGGCAACCACCCATTTATAGCAGTAACCAGCTGGGTTTAATCCATCAAGACATACAAGAGGCAACCTTGGATGCCATGACTTTCCTAGCTCACAATGACCTGTCACCATCTTTGCAAGAGACCAGTTCAAAGCATTCCTGCCAGTTGTGACAAGAAGTTGATTCTGACTGTGTATTAATGGCTGAAGCACTCATTAGAGAAAACAAGTAAGTATGAGAGATGTTGTTCAGTGTAACTGCAAACATCATATAAACTGTCGTCTTATGTAAGCAAAATCAAACTCAAACACAGCAAAATCCCAAACCAGATTTAGACCTAATTGAAGGATGCATGAAGAGTGACACCTAGAGGATAGAAATGTTAAAGGACCAGTTCTTTTGTTTGTCCTCGTCCACCTTTTGTTTAAATAATCTCTAATGTATGTATTAGCTTAACAATGGAATTTTGTTCTTATATCCTGCAAATGATGGAAACTATCATATATGGTCTGTGTGCAGCTACACTGAAGTAGTAGAATTTCCATCTCATTCCTCCCTATGGTTCTTTCAAATGCCATAAAAGGTTCAGTGAACCCTGCTGAGTAGGGTAACATTCAGGTGGGTGGATGATGAATTACCCCCCAAACTGTACAGTGATAAGAGCTTTTCTATCCATAGACAGTCACTCTTGGGTCCATTTTAATAGGTCTGTAAAAACCAAATTGAAAAAAAAATGTCAACGATTTATTATGGCAACGTTGGACTAGGATTGAGGAAGAACTAGGTTTAAATACTGTTAGTTAGCAATTTTTATTTCCCTATACAGTGTGGTGTAATGGTCTGGGCATTGGACTACAACTCTGGAAACCAGAGTTTAAATTCCCACTCAGCTATGGAAACCCACTGGGCAAGTCATATTCTCCCAGCCTCAGAGGATGACAATGACAAAGCTCCTCTGAACAAATTTCATCAAGAAAACCCCATGACAGGGTTGCCTTAGGGTGGCCAAGTCAGACACAACCTGAAGGCACACAACAACAAACTGCTAGGGACGAGGAGGAAGAGAAAGAACCATGAATAGGTACTCTCCTGAGTTTCTTAAAGGACAAGGTGATGTAGTGAAACTGGAACTTGCTTTATTAAAAGGCTCTTTGTTCATCTAACACAGGGGTTTTTAACCTTTGGTCTTTCAGTTTGTGTCCTGCATGGGTTAAAAACTTGTCTAAAAGATAGTGAATATGTAACAAACAGAAAAATATTAACATTAGAACTTGGAGTGTCAGGGTGAACAACCAATTAAACTACAAGGAATAAGATACAAGTGTTCTCTTGAGAGAGAGGGAAAAAAGAAAAAAAAACACTGATTCATTCAAAAAAATAAAGGCTCAGATGACTAGGAAATTATTGGCGTCCAAATATAGAACGGGGGGGGTGGGGGTGGGGGGGGAGGGGGAATAATAATGTAGAAGGAAGCAAGGAGTGCCTCCAAAATTTTCCTTCTCCAGAATTTGTAGACAAATATCCCAATTGGACAAAAGAACAGATAAATAATGATATGAAAGCTGTATAAGCAGACTATGGCACCCCATAGCCTGTCTGCTTATTCAGGCAACTGAGTAGATGATGTGTGGATGACCGCATACCCACAGTGGATAAAAATATTTTATTTGCAATAAAATGTCTATATGATAGATACATTTAAAAGTTTTCTCTAAATAGATAAGAATTAAAGCATGTTAATCTTTTACTGGTCAATCCTGTTTTCATCCTTTGGAGCTTAGATGACTGGGAAAGAAAGTGTTTACTTTAAGAAGAGATACAGATTGAATCATGTATAATGAATCATGTACATGTATAAAAATGGAAAAATGGGGAAATCACCAAAGAGGAATTCAAACAAATAGCCAGCACATGTAGGGATAAAGTCAGAAAAGCTAAAGCGCAAAATGAACTCAGGCTTGCTAGAGAGGTTAAGAACAATAAAAAGGGCTTTTTTGGATATGTCCGCAGCAAAAGGAAGAAGAAGGAAATGGTAGGACCACTGCGTGCAGAAGATGGCAAAATACTAACAGGGGACAGAGAAAAGGCAGAATTACTCAACACCTTCTTTGCTTCAGTCTTCTCAGAAAAGGCAAAATGTGCTCAACCTGAGGACAGTGAAGAAGGGGACAGAGTGGGGGAATTTCAGCACAGAATAAGTAAAGAGACAGTACAGGAATACCTGGTTACTCTAAATGAATACAAATCTCCAGGACCAGATGAACTACATCCAAGGGTATTAAAAGAACTGGCAAAGGTGATATCGGAGCCATTGGCAATAATCTTTGAGAACTCCTGGAGAACAGGAGAAGTCCCAGAAGACTGGAGAAGGGCAAACGTTGTCCCCATCTTCAAAAAGGGAAAAAAAGAGGATCCCAATAATTATCGTCCACTTAGTCTGACATCAATATCAGGAAAGATTCTAGAGCAGATCATTAAGCAGAGAGTCTGTGAACATTTAGAAGCCAATGCCATAATCACAAAAAGCCAACATGGGTTTCAGAGAAACAGGTCATGCCAAACGAACCTGATCTCTTTTTTTGATAAAATTACCAGCTTGGTAGATGAAGGGAATGCTGTGGATATAGTTTACCTCGATTTCAGTAAGGCCTTTGACAAGGTTCCCCATGACATTCTTGCAAATAAGCTTGCAAAATGTGGGATAGACAAGTTAACTGTTACATGGATTTGTAATTGGTTGAGTGGCTGAACTCAAAGGGTGCTCAACAATGGCTCCTTTTCATCCTGGAGAGAAGTGACCAGTGGGGTCCCACAGGGTTCTGTCCTGGGCCCAATGCTGTTCAACATCTTTATTAATGATTTGGATGACAGAATTGGGAGCATACTTATCAAATTTGCAGATGACACTAAACTAGGAGGAGTAGCTAATGCCTCAGAGGACAGGATCAAAATTCAAAATGACCTGAATAGACTAGAAAGGTGGGCCAATGCTAACAAGATGAAATTCAACACAGAGAAATGTAAGGTTCTGCACTTAGGGAGGAAAAATGAAATGCACAGATATAGGATGGGGGACACCTGGCTGAATGAGACCACATGTGAAAGGGATCTAGGAGTCCAAGTAGACCATAAGCTGAACATGAGTCAACAGTGCGATGCGGCAGCTAAAAAGGCCAATGCAATTTTAGGCTGCATCAATAGAAGTATAGTGATATAGATCAAGGGAAGTAATAGTGCCACTCTATTCTGCTTTGGTCAGGCCCCACCTGGAATACTGTGTCCAGTTCTGGGCACCACAATTCAAAAAGGATGTTGAGAAACTGGAGCAGGTCCAAAGGAGGGCAACTAAGATGGTGAAGGGACTGGAAACCACGCCCTATGAGGAACGCCTTAGGGAACTGGGGATGTTCAGCCTGGAGAAGAGAAGGTTAAGAGGTGATATAATAGCCCTGTTTAAATAGTTGAAGGGATGTCATATTGAGGAGGGAGCAAGCTTGTTTTCTGCTGCTGCAGAGACTAGGACGCGGAATAATGGATATAAATTGCAGGAAAAGAGATTCCACCTCAACATTAGGAGGAACTTCCTGACAGTAAGGGCTGTTCGACAGTGGAACACACTCCCTCGGAGCGTAGTGGAGTCTCCTTCCTTGGAGGCCTTTAAACAGAGGCTGGATGGTCATCTGTCAGGGATGCTTTGATTTGGAGTTCCTGCATGGCAGGGGGTTGGACTAGATGGCCCTTGTGGTCTCTTCCAACTCTATGATTCTATGATTCTATAGACAGAATCATAGAAATTTAGAGTTGGAAGAGACCACAAGGGCCATCCAGTCCAACTCCCTGCCGTGCAGGAACTCCCAATCAAAGCATTTCTGACAGATGGTCATCCAGCCTCTGCTTAAAAACCTCCAAAGAAGGAGACTCCACCACCCTCCGAGGGAGAGTGTTCCACTGTCAAACAGCCCTTACTGTCAGGAAGTTCTTCCTAATGTTGAGGTGGAATCTTTTGGCAAGTTAAAGGCAAAGAATTGTCAGCCCTCAACTAAGAGATACGAGGGGAAAACCACACCTGTTTTACAGATGTTCAGGATTTCATGCCACCAAATTCCTAATTGGCCAGACTTAGCTGGGCTTCAGGAAGCAGATGTCCAAAACATCTGGAGGACTAAAAATTGAGAACCACTAATTTATCCCATTTTCATCTGTTTCAATGGGGAGATTGTCACACGATTTTCTTGGGTATCAAGAATTTTAATCTAGAACCTTCTGAATGCAGTGCATGCACACTATCACTATGCTGCAAGTCTAAAATGGGACATTGTAACAGCTTGAATCGAAAGTAAGAAAAATTTTACCTGACAAACACTGGGAGGTGTAGGAACCTCACACTGGCACACCTTTCAATATTTTATGGCTCATTATGGCTACCAAAAGCATGATTTAAATGATGAAGAAATTATGCAGACAACCAAACATTGGCTCAACACAATTCTAGACAGTTAACTTTAGATAAAGGATTGGTACTTGTATTCCTTCACCATCTCCTTAATCCACTGTATGATGCTGGCTTACTTTGCAACCTGCCTGTCCTGTACAATAAAACATAATAAATAAATAAAACTTTTATTTACATCCAGCTTTTTGCTGGAGCAATCAAAGCAGCTTACAGTATTTAACACCATAAAACAATATATATAAAATAACCTCCCCTTAAAAAGGAATTAAACAATTATGATTAAAATTACATAAAACAATTAAAAAATAAAATAACAGTTCCAAACAATAACAGTGGCAGAGTTACTTTACCTATGTGCCTATGTGGGAGGTGATTTATTCCGGGAAGGCCTGCCAAAAGAGATCCGTCTTGATGGCTTTTTAAAAGCCATCCAGGTTGGTAATTTGATGGATCTCGTCTGGTAGGGTTCCATAAAGTGGGAAAACTGCAGAAAAAGTCCTTTAGGAGGTCACCACCAATCTGGTCTTCACTGGTTGTAATAAGTTCTTCCCAGAGGATCAGAGTATACGTGGTGGATTTTATGGAAGCAGGCGATCCCTTAGATAAGTTGGGCCCAAGCCATGTAGGGCTTTAAAGGTGATAACCAACACCTTGTACTGCGCCCAGAAACTAATAGGCAGCCAGTGGAGTGACGTCAATATTGGTGTAATATGGTCACTCCTTGCTGTTCCCGTAATTAGTCTGGCTGCCATGTTCTGTACCAACTGAAGTTTCTGAACTAAGTACAAGGGTAGCCCCATGTAGAGCGCACTGCAAAAATCGAGTCTTGAAGTTACCAGTACATGTACTACAGTTTCGAGATCCCTGGTTCCAGGAAAGGGTGCAGCTGGCGTATCAGCTGAAGCTGATAACAGGCACTCTTGACTGTCACATTCACCTGATCTCTCATGTGAAGCAACAAGACTGTACAAGATTCAATGGTCAAACAGCAGTATGTAAAATGAGGACAAGCTAGACATTGGACCTAGCACCACCTTTTAGCTGGGACGCAGGTATGCCAGGCACCAGTTTTAGACCTTACCTTTCCTTTCCTTCTGAGGACATCTGTAAGGATGTTGTGAGGAAGGGATGTTTTTATTTCTCCCCCAGAAGCAGGACTGTAGTTTTGATTTTCTGCCCATTCTCTGAGCCACTGTAGTAATTCGCAAGCCATGACAGATGTTCAACATAAAGCTATTTTGAGACTACAGATGATTTTGGATTGGAGTTTCAAAATGTTACTTTTAAAAGTACAACTTATAGAATTCCCTAGTCAGCACAATCACTGAAAGGGATTCTGAGAGCTCTATTCTAATTGGGGGCTGTAGTTCAAGTCATCCCCTGCTAGATGAGGCAAACAGTTCATTTTAAGCACTGAAAGCCACATACAAAAGTCTTTCTCACAATACCTTAACCAGCTATAAAAAGTACAAAAAGATAACATCTAAAAATAAATTTGCTTTATTTTCAGTTTTTCTAGAAAGCATTTAATAAAAATTGTTACAATTGACAAAAAACCAATATATTGCACTAGATACAGAAAGCACTGTTCGCTGATGGAAAAACAATGTATCACCAAAATTTTCTCCTAGTGACCAAGTATATTTAAGCTAAAACAGTTTACAACAAATCTGGAGAAAGCTGGTTTCAATACCCTGTCTAAAAAGAAGACCTGCAATTTTAAAAAAAATTGTAAGAACTTTTAAATATCACCTTGTAAATAAAAAAATCACTTTAAAAGTATTAAGACATCCATTAAAGGCTTTAAATACATTCTCTCTCTCTCTCTCTCTCTCTCTCTCTCTCTCAAGTTTCATTAAACACACACACAGATACAAACCCAGCAGCGTAAACGTCTATCAGAATACACACCTGCTAGTCTCTATTCAAAATATTTAACCCTCTTGTCACGATCCAGAAAGCTACTACTGAGATTTCTGACTTTTTAAAATAAGAACAAAACAACAGTTACTCAGTGGCAGCTCATAAAATGGATGATGCTCAAAACCTCCAAGTCTTGCCAACAGTGGAACAAATCATATATGACTTCCTAGACTGTGACCTTTCTTTTTAGTGCTAAGAATTTTCCATGTCATTTAAATACAATATAGAAAGTCTGGGCATAAGTGATTGAAGAGCCATATTTAAATATCTGTCATTAGATAAAAGCTTAATTTCTCAAACTGACCCTGACTAATACTTTTTTTTTAAATTTTAAGCACAACAGAATATGAATGATATGCCGATGTACTGGTGTTCTTAAGTTATGTACAAATATTCATTGAATTAACAATAAAAATTTAAAATACATTTAGGAAAAAGTCATCTCAGGATTCATTCCTACATGCATGTCAGTTTACAACTTTTAAGAAGACACAAGTTGTTTTAACAAAAGAATGTAGTGTAAAGTGCACACTGAAACATCATTTACTGTTTTCCTAGAATACAGAAATTAGAAGACACCAGAAGAAACTAACAAGAACAAGCAGGAAATAAATGACATCAATTACTTGGTATAATACAGCTGTGCAATTTAGTGACCTAGATAATATTACCAGTTCTTAAGCAACTGATCATGTAATACAGATTCACATTCAAAGATGCATACTTGCAGAGAAACTCCAAGAGAAAGAAAGAAAGGAGACTTAATAAATGATTGTCTGGGGGAATTCTTGTTTAGCCTTTTCCCCTACTTAAACTTTGGTTTCATAAGCACAGAATATTGTTGGACTTGGTGGATAACTGGTTAGACCTTGTATGGCAGTTCCTGTGCCACATTTGATAGCAAAGCATGAAATGCTTGTGTGGAAAAACAACATCTATATGTCTCCCTACATGTATATAGTTGCTTACAGATTATTGCTGAAGAGTAATTAACATGGGAAATCAGCTTCTACACTGTTCAGCTATACTTTCTCCACAACACAGCTACATCTGTTGTTCCAGTATCTTTAGAAACAAACTTCTGAGAAAAAAGAAAAATAAAATTTTAAAAAGTCTAAAAGTGAACTGAACTGCATCTGCAGATGTTGGATGAAAAGCTCCATGTGCTAAAAGACTGCTAGAGTAACCATGTGAGTAAGATACATTCAATGGCCAAAGAAACGGTAGAGAGAAAATTGGCTGTATTCTAGCTGATAAAACCACCTGTACTGGCCTGACAAAGCAAAGAAGATAATTAGAATCTGTGATGTGGCCTGAGCTGTATTTTTTTCCAAAACTAGACTCCTTCACTCTATGAATAATCTTTTTTTTAAAAAAGAGAAATACAACTGGCTTATTAGTACACTATTTTGTTCACTATAAAGTTATATTACGCCAATGTAGAGGAACTACATCAGCTTTAAAACTAGCATCTCTCTATCAGACAGACAATATCAGAACTATACCAGAATGCCAGTGTTCAAGGTGCTCTTGACAACAATTAAAAGGTGAGGAAGTGATTTTGTTTTTCAGAATTATTGGGTATTTCTATGCTTCTCTGCCCAAAACTGTTTCAGAAGATAAATTTTAATGGCTGATGAATGAGAAAAAAATGACAACTTTAATATTTAACAAGCAAGTAATTGATATTAAGTTTCAAGGATAATTTCTCAGAATTAAGAAAAATATGGTATGGTTACTGTATGATGCTTTAACACTGATTGAAAAAAAAGGATTTTTTTGTACATATGACTGGTTTTAGTAAGTTGAACAGATATTTGGACATTGTAAGAAAGATGAAAATTTTTGAATTCCTTATAACACCAGGAAATCAGAATACAAATATAATCAAATGAAGTGAGGCAGATGAAGTTCAGTTCTTTAGATAAATCAAACACTGATGAATTATTTTGGTTTTATTTTCTACTCAATCTGAAATTTATTCAAGATATTCTCAGACTGAAAAACAGAGGTTTAGAAATAATCTATCATTGAAAAATGCAGACTGGAAAGAGATTCTAAATGTTCGTGACACTTTATGGTTCAACGGTATTCTTTGTAGTTTTACAGAAAAATAACTATTTCAGAATTTGGAAGGGCTTTTTAAAAAACACAAAATATACATCCTTAGCAATGTCTGCTAGAGATGGAAAAATGCTCCCATTCACAGAGCTTTTCACAAATGACCTTTTTCTAGAACAAAAAATGCATTTGTTTGATATAAGTGAGATTCATTTCACAAGAAACAAGCTTAAAAACCTTTAAGATCTAATGAGGAACTGCAATTGTTAAAAGCAGCAGGTATTGCTGAAATGGATCTTTACATATTAGACATCTTCATGGATGACTTGGTTCAGTGTATCCAAATTATTCTCCTCACATACTTCACCCATTTCATTAAGCTCCATCACATGAATGTCTTCTTTGTCTTTTGTGTAAGAGCCACTATTAATGTTTTCTTCACAATACATACACACCTAGAAAAAGAAAGAAAAAATAACATGCATCTTATTTCAGTACCATTTTTGTCAGATATATTGCAAGATGTACTTTGTTACAGGAACTGAAAATCTTCCTGTTTCGGAACAGATTATACAAGCATCTCATGTATCGCTATCTTAGGGAGAGTTATTTGTATGAATAAACCTGACTGAACAGTAGAATGAAAAAACAAACAAACAGTATGCTGGGTTCAAATGCTCCAATTCAGGAGTCTAGTCCACAGCTACTATAATGGGCCCTTGTTATCCACTAGGGTTTGGTTCCAGGACCCTCCGTGGATAACAAAATCAGTGTATGCTCAAGTCCCATTAAATATAATGGCACAATAAAAATGGTGACCCATATATAAAATGGAAAATCAAGGTTTGCTATTTGCAATTTAAACTTTTTAGGAGTATTTTCAAGCTGTGTATACTCAAATCTGTGAATAAAAAAATCCGTGGATAAGGAGGGCCAACTGTATATACAACAATTCCTATGGCCCAAGACCACCACCCTCTTGCATGTGCCACGAAATTTTGGTGTAAGACCTTTAAAGCAAGGACAAAAGGCTGCATTTCATATAAACTGCTGCTTTTATGGCCTTTTAGCAGTTTGCTGTCAAAATCTGTGGCACACAGCATGTCTGGTGGCAGGGAATGGCTCTGGACTTGCCAGACGCCCAGGTTTGCTCTAAGAAGAAGCATATATCTGATGTATGTACCTTTTATAGCATCATGCACAAATAAAAGTTAAGTTTTATATTTTTTAAAAATCATTGAAACATACAGAATTAGCAACTGTCTCAGGAAGTTCACCCTTCTGAATCCATGGATGCACTTCAAGGAGCTCTCTTTTTTGATCCTCTGTAAACTTAGGTTGAAACTTCTGCATCTGTTTCAGTTTCAGTTTGTCTTCTTTTAAAACAGCTTCCAAGTTTCTAAAGTAAATTTATGAACAATTTTATTTCAATTCATGCATATCTGACAAACAGCTGCAAGCAGAATACTGCATGTAAATTTCAATGCTGAATTGTAATTATTGTTAGTTGAAAATCAAGTTACAAGCAAATTATATTCTTACAGTTATAAGAGTCATCAGAATGATTAAATTAGTATGGTTTCTATTGACACTTGATTGAAACAGAACACAATTCTGTTTGCTGAGATGTAATGCCAAAAAGAACATCTCTCATACCAGAGTAAGGGAATGCCTCCTCCTTTGATAACAGTAAGAGAAGGACAGGTTGCTTATCAGTAACTTTAGTTGAGTGGTCATCTGTGAATTCACACAAATGGGTTTCCTGCACCTGCGCAGAGACATTCGGAACGTCTAGAATCAACAGGGAAGACTTTTTGGTGGTAGCTCCGCCCACCCTATATATACCTCTAGTGTTCCTGCTTTTTTCCCTCATTACCAGCTGGATGCCACATAGAGGCATGATAAGGGAACATGAGAAACAGCATGACACGACCTGAGGGGAGGATGGGCAGGTTTGTGCAAATTCAGATGTAGTTGAAGAACTACAGTTACAGGTTAGCAACCTGTCCTTCTTCATTGTGGTCTTTGTGTATCACACAAATCGGTTGGACTAACAAGCTAAAGTCACAGGTAGAGTGTCATGACATCATGTACAGTAAACCAAAATATGTTTTATTAAACATGTAAGTAAAAGGCGTGCAACAAACCTCAATGCAAACCAGAAAGCAACACTGCCCTCCCAAAAGCTGAATATTTTTTTTGCCCTGGTGTCCAGCCTGTAGTGTGAGATGAAAGTCAATGGCTGGGACCAGACTTCAGTGTTACAGACATCTTCTAGGGGCACTCCACTGAGAAAAGCAGAGAATGTTGCTATTGGCTTAGCAGAGTATGCTTGAATCCGAGCCAGCAGGGTCTTCCCTGAGAATTTGTAGGCTAGATGAATGGTAGCAATCACTCATTTCGGGAAACGTTGAGGAGTGACTGGAAGTCCGAACTTTGAATCTGAGTAGAAAACAAAAAGAATCCTGGAATGTCTCGAATCTGAAGCACTGACGGTACTGAGACTGGTTGGTATTGTCAGGACCATGTTCCACATTGGTCTGTGAAAATGGCATGGATGTAGCCACTAGGTGGAACTGAGCAGAAGTAACTAAAGTTCAAGTGGCAGGTGTGTGTGAGTCAGCATTTGGGACCAGACATGCACAGTAGGTGAAATCAGTCAGAGGTTCACCAGAGGATACAGTATGATGCAACACGTACTGGGGATGAAAACAGCAAGGCTTCATTGGTGGTATGGCTGTCACATGACTTCACAGAAGACCACCTATAAAAGGGAGAATGTGACTATCTCCATTGCTGGGTTGCTTCAGTCAGTGGTTGGCGAAGCACTTATTTAGTTTGTATACTTCTGAGTATTCAAGATGGCTGTCTGATACTCTGTGCAATCTTTGTATATAGCTTGAAACAAAATAAAGCCCTCATGTCGAGTGAATCCTGTTGTCTGAGGTTCATTCCTTCAAGCTGGAGCTCAAGGCTGAAGCCTGTGTGGGAAGAATTTTTTCCTTGCAGCTCAAAGCCTTTGCACTTCTCACAGAAACCTTCTTCTGGGCATCCTGCCTGCATGGATCAACTCTGTATGTGGTCGTAGTGGACACAGCTCATCTCTCTACGCCCCAACAGGTACTGCATCTGCTAGAGGAAGAAGAGGATTGTGAAGGAAACCTCTTGTCTCCTCAGTCCTGACAGGCTACAGGGCCTTGACTGGGTGTGGAACAAAATGTGGCAAAGAAGAGGAGATACCATATTTCTTTGCTGTGGTCTTCATTTCATAATCGTGATCCATCTTCTCATTCATCTCTTTGTTAAATCCATGTCTTCAAGCTCGGGCTTGATGACGGAGATCCAGTGCTTGTAGGCAGGCATGAACCCTTAGGAACCTCATAGACATAGCGGTGGAGGTGGCATTCTGGGTCACGATCAAACAACAAATTGTGCTGGACTCGGTCTGGTCTTTGGATACGATCAATGTTGGTATCGACACAGGATTGAGGGTTAGATCCGTAATGACTGTTGGTACCGAAGTGGAAATCAGCTTCAGAATGGCAAACAGGAGAAGCTGAGAGATGATCATGGACTCAAACCCGTGGAGAGTGACTCCTGGTGAACAAGTGTGGTGGTGAAAGTCTACCAGTTTGCTTTCAGAGACTTAAGCAACCTGAACCTCAACAAGTTGAAGTGAAGGTATGAGAGATGCAAGCTTATCATTTTGTCTTATCTGGTCACCTTCTTAGAAGAGGAATGGGAGGAAGCTTGGAAGTAGCCTCAGTTGCAGCCTAAGAGGATTTCCACTTTTTTGCGTTGGGATCCTTAGGTTCGGTGGCCTCCATCAAGTGTCAACGGTCAGATTCGGGTCGACATTTTGTTGATGATGGTTCATGACTCGACCTTGAGAAGCTTGGGTGAGCGACATTGGCTTGATGGGCAGATTACATCGTCAAAGGCCTTCGATGAGGTGGAGATGGTGGTGGACCTGAGATAGTAGCAGTCGGGGGGGGGGGGGAACATGAGGCTTCAAGGCCCTCTCATACAATAGTGACTGAGGCAGGAGAACCATTTTTCTCTGGCCTGAAGGGTAAAGATCCTGCAGTGGGCCAAGTCTGCATGTTAGGCCCCTCACCCAGGCAGAGCAAACAACAAGTGTGTTTGTCTTGCCAGGGAAGTTTTGTGCCACATTCCTCGTCTCTCTTAAAAGACATAGATTGAGAGGCCATATTACCGACCCAAGGTCAAATCTATAAAGATCAAACAATGTCCAAATGACAAGGAGAAGAATAATTACTGTCAAACCAAGTCAAAAGCCAAAAAAACTGTATGCCAATGCCAAAATCCGAAAGAAAGCCAAAATCCTGCTAGCCTGGTGGACAAAATTCTGCTAGCTGCTAGCAGGGTGGAACTGAGGGAAAAGAACAGGAACACTAGGGGTGTATATATATATATATATATATATGATGGGTGGGGTTACCGCCAAAAAGTCTTCCCTAACGATTCTAGAAGGTTCCCAATGTCTCTCACAGGAAACTCATTTGTGTGATTCAGAGACACCATGCCAAAGAACCTACCATATCTTTGTTGGAACCATGCAGCTACAGCATTCCAGAATGGCTCATGAATCTATGAGAGTGCCTTCTGCCCTGGGCCCGATTCTAAATTCCACTCAGAATTTCAACATCAACTTAGTTTTCTGATGATGTAAAGATGCAGTTTAAAATATTTTCTTCTCATAATTTCAGATCAGATGCATTCTCCAGACCTATTCCACTTATCTCACTATGGGTTCCATCAAAGCTGTTTTAGAGCAAGCAGAGGCTTCTATCAAACAACTAAGAATACAGGAACAGGACTGCCTGGGCAGAATGCATCAGTGTGCAGTGTTGCCCTTCTAAGTTGCTCTAGTCTATAAAGTGTCACATCTTTACTGCTTGGGACATTGCTGAATATCCCTGTCATCTGCTGAATTTGGAGGCATTCAGAAATAGCAGTAGGGAACCTCCAAGTAGCTGCCCTGAATCCCATCTTGGGAGAAAGACAGGATATAAATTCAATAAACCAACCAACCAACACACCAATGTTTGGCCTTCCACATGTTTTGGCCTCCAACTCCTATCTGTCCCAGCCTCCAAGGACAGTGGTAAAGAATTATGAGAGGTGTAGGCTAAAACAATGGGAGGAGAAAAGGAAGAGATCTGTAAAAGGTAATTAGTTATAGATATATCTTAAAATTAAACACACTGTCCATCAGGAGGAGACACTGTGTGGTTATAGTTTTAAAGTTTTAGAAGTAATTTCAAATAGTTAAATGTTAAAATAAGAAAAGGAACCTACTCAGCTGCCCTTTCAAAGATATAACTGTATTAGTCTGTAAAATGAGTATGTGAAGAGATCTTGTAGCACCATTGAGACTAAACGAAAGAAAGAAGTTGGCAGCATGAGATTCGTAGACTTTAGTCTGTTTCCTCAGATGCGTGTGCAAATGCTGCCATCTTTTTATGATAGAAATATTATACTAGATATGGTCAGCCACTGTGTTCAAATAAGAAAAGTTTTTTGATATGGCACCAGCAGTGGTCATCTGCTTAAATACCCTAAAGGCACCAAATCATGTCTGATCTTGGAAGCTAAGCAGGTCAGTCCTGATTAGTACTTGGATGGAAAACTGCCAACAACTATATTTCAGAGGAAAGAACTGGCAAAACCACCCCTGAGTATTCCTTGCCTAAAAAAGCCCTATGAAATTCTTGGGGTCACCATAAGTAAAAAGGTGACTTGAAGGCAAATATAGATGAATGTATACACACATAGAGCCGTCGTTATCAACCACACACAACTCAGCTAATGTAGATGAGGAGCATCATATACAAAAATGAACACATAAATGAAGAACAATTTTTTTCAAAGGAATCCTTACTCTTGTGTTATATGTTCAAACTACAAGGAAGAAGAGTGAGAGATGGAGATAAAATCTTAAAACTATAAAAACTGTAGGAAATTAGATATTGAAGCCATTATGTTATGTTGGCCAGCTCTGTGTATCATTCTGCTAGCACAAATGATGTTGCATACTCATAATTCTGGACTATGTAAAAAGTCTATTTGAAAGGAAGAATCCAACATACGTTTTTGTTGTGCAATTGTCAGTGTGCCTAAAGACCACAAGAACAAAAGAACTAGCACATGTGCAATGGTAAAAACCAACAAGACTGCTAGTGCACTGCCTTCTTCCACTAACGTGTTGGATTATTCTAATTAAGTGTTAGGCTATGGCACTATTACACTGCAGATGTAGGCTAATCATTGCATAGTATTTAGAAATTAACTGCCAAGTTTCTAGATTTGGTTTTATTTAAAAAATTGCTTTCATATATTGACTGCACAATTCAGTCTGTGTTTTAAAAATATTTTCATTTTCAGTTAAAAGAGACAAAAGAAATATTCAGAGAAATTACGTACACCATTTCAGTCAAACATGTTAAAAATAATAAGCAATATTTACTCGAAGTGGCAGTTTACATGGACTAGTTTAAACTTCCAGAAGCTTTAAAAAAAAGCAGAATTACCGCGATGGTATCTGGTAAGTCATCATAACAGCATCATCTGTATTTGCCATCAGCAGCCAGATAGGATCCTGGAGAACATACTTAATGAACTGCTCGCTTTCTTCCATTTCAGGACCTTTTGTTTTATGATTATTTTCTGAGGAGTCAATGCTTCCAAAATATTTGCTTGTATTACTTGTTTCGCTACTTCCTTCAAAAACAAAACAAAACATTTTCAATCACAGAGGCCAGATTTTTCTATTTAAATATTCCCATGTTTCATCAACTGCATGCATAATTCTACCTGTTCCACTGCCTGACATATCACATCCATTTGAGCCAGATCCTAAGGACTCAGCAGCACCTGAAATACCACTCTTTGATGAAGCAGACCCAGTGCGTGAACTTGCATCTTCTTGAAGCAGAATATCAAGTAAATCACTTGATATAGAGAAGGCATCACAATTTTGAGCTTCCATTGGAGATTCAACCTTAACAGAATAACAAAACAAAATATTCAGTCTAAACATTTAAGAAAGGTCATTTCTTTACCAAAGGATATTGGGTGGGAAAGTTTTCACTATAAGATTTAGGTCAAGATTCTTGAAAGCTAAGCTGGATTAGCTCTGGTAAGCATTTGGATAGGAGACCACTGAGGAATGTCATGTGCTGTAGACTATATTTCAGAAAAGGGAATTGGCAAAATCATCTTTGAGGATTCATTGTCTAAGAAAACCCTATTAAATTCAAAAGATTGCCATAAATCAACAAGTGTCTTGAAGGGGCACATGCATACTTACACACACACACAATTTCAACTTCACGGTCTTTTATGAAAACAAAACTAAGAGCAACACTTGAGGTTTCCAAACAATGGCTAGACTTTAGTCTCCTGGGATGCTCTAGCTCTGGAGATCCTGCACTGAGTAGGAGTGAGACAAAAAGCTATCTGCACTGAAATGGAATTTGTTTGACTTTATTTACCCTTAACAGGTATTAGTTAAGGGAATCTTTCAATATATAAACAATACTTCAATATGCTTCATTAAAGAAAACAAACATACATTTTTCAAGAGAGCCAGTGTAGTATAGTGGTTTGAGTGTTGGACTATAGAAACCATGGTTCAAAGCCCTGCTGCACCATGGAAACCCACTGGGTTACCTTGGGCAAGTCACACTCTCTCAGCCTCAGAAGGAGGCAAAGGGAAACCCCTTCAGAACAAATCTTGCCAAGAAAACCTCAGTATAGGTTCACCTTAGACCCATCCTAAGAAAGAAATGATGTGAAGGCATGCAACAACACCATATTACAACTTTCAACATAAAACATAATTTGATTTTTTAACAAAATATATTCTTTGGCACATATATTTTTCAGAAAATTACAGAGAATGCTTACAGGGGATGATGCTTTTCTGTTACAGTCTTCTGATATCATGGGTTTGCTAGTGATACCTCCATCTGTTACAGTTCCATAGCTGCCCAGTGGACCAGTGGTTCCACTTTCAGTCACTTTAGGCATTTCTTCTAACTGCAAAAGATTCAGCTGTAGAGGAGAACTGCAACGCGATTGGAATAACGTTGTTGAGGCCTGATCTTGTGGACCCAAGGACTGTGGAGTACAGGAACGGGATGGTTCATTTCTGGATTCTATGGCAGGGGTCTTTCCACTATCTGCTGATGGACTATAATGGAATTGTTGTGTTGGAAACACTGATTGTGGAGGGAATGGGTTTAAGGCAGTGAATGGTGACTGTGCTGTAAGCAGTGATTGTGAAGAGAAAGAAGGCTGACTAGAATATTTAGGCGGGTCAGGATAACATGTCTGAGAAACAGTGTGGTTCACCTGAGGATATACATAGTTGGGGAGTACAAGTGCTACCACTGGAGTCACTAGTGGTGCAGGAAATTGTGATAATGGCAAAGCACAATTATTTCCCAAGTCCTGTGATTCGTTCAAACCAGAAAGAAAAGCTTCAGGACCTGATGGCATAGTCCCTGTAGGTGGAAAAGATGGAAGTGGAAATGCTGGCATAACTGCAGGAAAAGGCATGGTGGGGTAGCTTGCTTGGGAAGTATCTGATGGGGACCAGGCTGTAGTATTTGGGCCCAAAAGAGGAAATCTGTGGGGAAGTTTGGTACCAGACACTGTACTCTCTGAAGATTCATGTGGCTTATGTCGTTTTGGCTTAGATTTTCTGTTCTTCCCAGTTTTTTTCCAAGAGTGATCTATGCCAGAGCCATGTTGTACTCCATGAATACCTAGACAGAGGAGAAGAGAAAAAGAAGCTTTTAAGGAACATGTTTTTCGTTCTAGTTTTAAAGCAAATTGTATTATGACTCTTTTCTGAACCATCATCCCTATATATGCCAGGTGACTGCTTGTCACTTATCTGCAGATGGGAAACATTGTAAACATATTCAGAAAGAGTGTTTTTATCTCTTCAGTTTACATGGCTGAGCTAGTCTTTAAAAGAAGATCCAGTTCTGAGAGCCCTGGCTTGAATCACGTGTCCTCCCTTTCTAATCCTTTCATTTCTAGAACTGATGCCAAATCTCTGTAGAAGGCAAAAGAAGAATACAGTAAAAGGCATATGTTTCTTTTATGCAACAAATACTCAATTATGTTTCTTATAGTCTGGGAAATGAAGGAAAATGCTGTGCATCATGATGTATGCAAATATACCCTCTCACTCATCTTGTTAACAGTTCTAAGGCAGGACTTGGGCTTCAGGAGGAGTGTACAATATACTTCAAGCCATTTCTAATATAGGTTTGATAGTCAAATTCTTCTTAACTAAGCACATTAAAACTGTTCAGATACTGATTAATAAGTTTTAGAAAGATTCATACCATGTTCACCAGGATGTTTTTTGTTTTTTTCTTGAAAGTAGTAATTGCAATGATACTGAAAAATATGGAACTTTTTGATTTCTTGACACTTCTTCAGGAAGTTCTGCTCTTCTTTTTGTGTATGCACCGCAAGGACTTCCTTTGTTAGTCCTAATTTCTTAAACGTCTCTTTCTCTTGGTTCTTTTGAGAAGTGCTAAACTGTGGAGCAACAAGTTGGTTCTCTGTGGGTTCTGTGCCAGTGGGACCATCTTCTGTTATTTCTAAGACAAAATGAACATATAATAGGAAAACAATGAAAGAAATCATCTCATTTTCATGATCTTCCAACAACACAATGTTTATGATTTATCTGCATCAACATCTTTCATTTCCATTAAAAAAAAAAGAGAGAACATAATAACCTTCCAGTTAAGTTTACAAAAAGTCTACAGTGCTTGCAGAAACTATAAAAGCATTATTCCACCTTATAATAAAAGAATACTGTACCTAATTCAGGTTGTGTTTTTTTGTCTCCAACATGAACTATGGTACTGCTGTAGCTGCACTGACTGGTATAAGATACAACACTTTCAGGTTTTCCAGGTAAAGTCAAAGAAGTTAAGTGAGTGCCAACAACAGTAGAAGTATTTGTTTTGTCTGGAGACTCCAATACTGACGGGCCTAAATGAGTTTTTGATCGCCCACTTTCTTCTCAAATTCCAAGCAAAAGTAGGGAAAAACACAACAAAAAGAAAAGAAGAATAATAATTTTTAAACAAATAAAGCATGAGATTGAAGGAAATAAGTCATCCAAATCTGAATACAGACTGTACAGCTTCGGAGAAAGCAAAAATACCAGCACTCCTTTCCTGACATGACTAGATACAATGACTTTTTTAAAAACAAAAAACTTTCCAGAAATCGGTTTATTAAAACAGACCAGAATAAGTGATCTGGACTATTTGGTTACCTTGGGGGAGGAGGATAATCAATCCAAAGTTGTACATACAAAAGTTAAAACCTTACTACAGGAGGGAAAATTTCATAATATGTGCCTGTATTAAAAAGAGGGACTTGGTTGTTGTTTGTGCCTTTAAGTCATTTCCACTTATGGTGACCCTAAGGTGACCCTGTTATATGGGGTTTTCTTGGCCAGATTTATTCAGAGAAGGTTTGCCACTGTTTTCCCCTGAGGCTGAGCATGTGACTTGTCCAAGGTCACCTAGTGGAGTTCATGGTCGATCTGGGAATTGATCTGTGGCCTCTGGAGTTGTAGTCCAACACTCAAAGCACTATACCATGCTGAGGAGGAGGAATCTTATTTACCTCGCCGGGAGAGGGTGGAAATGAAATTCAGCAAAGTTAATTAAGTGCATACTGATGTGTCCCTTTCCCTTACTTGTAATGATACAAAACTAAGGCTTGTCTCTCTCAGAAGGGAGATAAGAAAAAGAGGGTGATAGAGACAGGGAGTCAGTCAGAGGAAAAGATGTGACCATGGATTTTGGGAGCTGCAAGTGACTGGGTAGTTTAGACATTAATGTGTTATTTAAATGTGTCTTAATAAACTTCCATATTTGCTCTTTTTAAAAAACAAAAAAAGCTAAAAACAATTTCTGGTCTTATTACACTGGTAGAGTCTAGTCACACTTACCACAGTGAACCAACTAATAGAACACAGGCAAATATATGTGATAGCAATAGAAATAGCAAGTACATTTCTATACCGCTTATCAGTTCACTTAAGCACTCCCTAAATCGTTTACAATGTGTAAGATAATTTCTGGACATCTGGAAACTGGCTGGCAGATAAGGAAGGATTCTTTAATGGTTGGAATATTGTATATTTTAAATTCATGTACTTTTAATTCAATTTTGATTTAACATTATAAGTTATTCAACTGTGTTTTACTATTATAACCATATGTGTTTTTATAAACTCAGAACAAACAAACAAACAAGCAAGCAAACAACCTGTGTGCCACCCTGAGTCTGTTTTGGAACAATATACATCAAATAAACTACTGTGTTCTTTTCCACTGCATCAATATTAAATATTTTCCCATGTGTACAGTTCTTATCATTTTTATCAAGAACTGAACATCAAGTTTGTCAAATCTTTTTGACCTGTGTAAGTTTGAGGCTCAGGAAGAAGGAGAAAATATGACAGACAGAAGCAGCATTTGCAATTTTCATGTTTCTCAGGCAGACCTGATGCCTATCAGGGTAAATCCTCCTTCTAGGCCAACCAGGCATCTGATTAGCCAGTGATTTCCACTCACTGGGAAGAAGATTTGCCATCACAGTCACTACCGGCTACATCTCTGTGACCCTCTCTGTGTTTTGCTAATGTTACATGGAAATTATGTGTTGAGCTTATTGTCTAGTTAGTGTGGTTAGGAATGCAGCTTAAGTACTGATGTAATCCACCCATGAACTGCCTTACAAATTAGCCTTGGTCACAACATATATGATTCCTACACAAGATGTTATTTTAAGCAGCAACCTGTATCATAACTCCCTTTTCCCACTTCTGATACTATCTAGTATTAGAATATACAAATGATATTCTTCCATTGTGTATTTCCCAGTGCCCAGAAGTAACAGCTAGTGAGAAAAGAAAAATTCAATGTAACAATCATTGTATCCATTCTTTATTACAGTTCTTGTTATAGGGCAGAGAGGGCAAGACTCGATCAGGATGAGGGGAAAAGTCACAAAATACCTGTGGATGTTTTAATGCTATTATCATTCATTTTCTTTCTGTGTATCTCCGTATTCAGTGAAACAGCATGTGAAGCAGGCTGAGACTTTTTCTTTATGGTATCAGCTGCACTGCAACTTTCCAAATATCTATGGACAAAAGCAATTAAAATATGCAGTTAAAAAAAGTAAGCAGTTACACCTAGCCAGTTCTTTACTGAACTGTACTGTTACCTGATAACACTATCCAAGCAACTGATCTGCTGATATGAATACATAGGCTGTTCTCTCCAAGCCAGTTCTTCTCCAGCCAAGCTTCTTTGACAAGCAATCCCAACAGTATCATTTTCAGCTGACTGAGTGGCACTTTTCATATGATCATACTGATCATTGAGTTTTTCTATATAACACAAGAACAAGAACACCTCATCGTTTTTTATGCATGAATCCTTCACAATTCCCGAGCCATAATCAATCTACATACATGATAAATGCAATCCTAGGAACAGATGTGGCAGCTTTAAGTATGAGAAACCTATGGCAAGCTGTTTGTGCAAAAAAATAAATAAAATAAAAATAAAAATATGGCAAGCTGTTTGTGCAAAAAAAAATGCAAGAAAGAAAGCTGGACTGTATGCATTTAACCACTTATTTTTGCCATGGTATTCCTGGTTAAACTGTTAGAACCAAGTGGACAGCTGTTTTGCTTTTTTTAAAAACTATACTGTCATACCTTCATAAGATATCTTTTGATTTTCAAGCTTTGATCTGGAGTCAAAGGCAACATCCCCTCCTTTATTTTTAGTCACAGGTTCATCTTTGCAAGTACCTTGGGAAGATTTCTACAGTGGGGAAAAACGAACGGTGACTAAAAGAAATGTTTTTAAGTTAGGTTATACACAATAAATCTTAACTGGGGAGAAAGAGTGGGACCCATTGTACTTCACTGGCTCACCTCTTTAAAAATTACTTTAAAAAAAAAATCCCCACGGCAATTAACTAATTAGACTTAAACCATTACATTAAAACCACTAGGATGAAACCATGCAGTGAAAATCTTACAGGCTTGGGTATCCTATGGATATCTTCATTATTGTTCCCATTGCTGTCACTGGAGGAAGCCACACTCATTAGGTGTTCGTGCGATCCATTGCTGCCCAAGCTTCCATAGCCACTAGAGCCACTGTTATGTACAGGCTAAACATAAATATATACATACATATCTTAGTGACTATGGACATGTTGTTAGTATGAAATCAACAATGAAATACATGAAAGAACTATTCATATTATTAAAGAAATGATGTTAGGAGTGCAACTAAAGGCTTCAGTTTCAGGAGTGACCATTGCAAGGACACAGGTTGTTGTATGAACAGATGTTGAATCCAGGCACTAAGCACTTAATTTTTGAAGGCATAAAATTTTGAAATAAATAGCTTTCTAATTAGGTGAAGAATGGGTGCCATTTTGCCAATCAACAGTACAGTTGGCCATCCATATCCATGATCCTTTATCCATTAATTAAAAACACTCCAAAAAGATATAAATTCTAAAAAGCAAACCTTGATTTTGCTATTTTATATAAGGGACCTCATTTCATTATACCACTGTATTTAATGGGACTGGAACATCCACAGATTTTGGTATCCATGGAGAGTCCTGGAACCAAACCCCAGTGAATACCAAGAGGCCACTGTACTAAGCCAAACAGAAGTACAGGTTATAGAGCACATCTCAGAATAGAGGCCACATTAGCAACATCAAGTTTCAGGATAGAATTATAACAAAGTACCACTGGATAAACCCCATTTGTTCCAATGATCCTTCTGGACTGCCTGGTTGCAGTAAGACTCAGAAGCACTGCTTTGTCAGTACACTACATAAAGCACAACACTGATTTATGGTGATTCAGAGAAGAGGTAATTTCAGAAAGTAGTGTTGGAGGAATTCAATCCTGCAATATCCCACTTGAAAATCCACCTTCTCCCACATGTGCCTACTTGGATTTTAATAGCCTTGGGGTAAGGCCTTTTCTCTCTATTGTTAAGATTACTGCACACATACATGGTCTGAATGTATGAGAGGGCCTTCTTTGTGACAGCTTAGAGGCTCTGGAGTTGCCATCCATTAGCAGGCAAAGACATTCTTAATCATAAAGGATACTGACTTTTAAGATGGCTTGTCTGTTTGCTGAAAAAGGTGGGTACTGATTGTCTCTTAATATTACATATGTGACTGACTGATGTCCTTTTACTCTGGTCTGTATTTTATTCTTTTCAGGTGCCTTGAGAGAATTTATATTGGAAAGGCAGGATATAAGGGGGGGGGGGGAATGAATGTAGCCCTAGGAGACCAATATTTTATGTGGAAGTACATACAGTATTTTGAAGGTCTAAATTATCTGGGACAGCTAAGTATTTATGGGTATTTAATCCTGTAATTGTTTTCCACTGTGGAACCAGTTTAGGTAAACTCCGTATGATTTTCTTTCAATGTAAAGACAATGTACCTGTAATAATAACCGATGTATTTGTTCTGTAATCTCCTGAACGTTAGGATGAATGACTTTTTCTTCTGTGCAGTGAGGTGCAAATACATCTTCATTCAAGGGACCTCTGTAAAAACCATTAATAATATTCAGAATTACAAGTGCATTCATTTCTGTTGTATCAGCCCTCTTTTTTTAAAATTCCATCTACAAACTTTTAAACTGATAAAATGTTCAGGCTTACTCACTCCAAACATGATTTCTTTATTCATTCTGAAGTAACTCTTGACAACATTGGAAATATCTGCATCACTTACAAGTGTCTTGTTAAAATCAATTACTGTACAGTACATATTTACAAGAGCAACTGTTATTTTATTATTGCCACTATTACTAATGCTATTACTGATAACCTCTCCTCTCAGCAAATCTTTTCACCCCAGAAAAATAATGCAAACAGATGCAGTTTACTTTTGTTTGGATGTTGATTCCAACTGTTCCACAAGACTCCATTATTATCACTACTAAACATAGGTACTAAAACATGAGAGCTGTCCCAAATGCAGCATATAACAAAGCCAAAAAATTGTAATTTTTCTAGGCTTAATGATACAGGTTCTAATACTATTACTTACTCAATTTCCACCCTTCCCATCCTCTTAAGACTTTATGGTAGCTTTATGATCTGGCTAGCCCATCTGGACAGAATCATATTGCTGCCTCACACAACCATAAGCAGGAGAAAAGGCTATAGGCGCAGCAGCCATGACACTTCAGATGGTGTCTCTCCTCTCAATGACTGTCTCACGGCAGTAATGAATTGGATGAGGGAAAACAGGTTGAAGCTCAATCCGGACAAAACGGAGGTACTAACTGTCACAGGACCGAAGCCAGGATTGGGAATACACCTCCCGGTCCTAGATGGGGTCACACTCTCCTCGAAGGACCCTGTTCGCAGTCTGGGGGTACTCCTTGATTCGTCGCTTCACATGACTAGTCAGGTGAATGCGGCGGTCAGGAGTGCCTGTTATCAGCTTCGGCTGATCCGCCAGCTGCGCCCTTTCCTGGAGCCGAAGGACCTGGAGTCAGTGGTACACGCTTTGGTAACCTCATGATTGGACTTCTGTAATGCGCTCTACATGGGGCTACCCTTGTGCCTAACTCGGAAACTTCAATTAGTTCAGAATATGGCAGCCAGGCTTGTCACGGGAACATCAAGGAGAGAGCACATAACACCGGTGCTCAAATCTCTCCACTGGCTGCCGATTAGTTTCCGAGCGCAGTACAAGGTGTTGGTTTTAACCTTTGAAGCCCTACATGGCTTGGGTCCATCTTATCTGAGGGACCGCCTCCTCCCATACGAACCCCCCCCCCCCCCCGCACACTTCAGTCTTCTGGGAGGAACCTGTTGCAGTCTATGAAGACTAGGCTGACACAGACCTCCCAGAGGGCCTTCTCGGCTGTCGCTCCCAGGCTATGGAATGACCTGCTGGACGAGATGCGTCTTATTACATCTTCTGATTGTTTTAAAAAAGCCTTGAAGACGCATCTCTTCCGGCAGGCCTTCCCAGAAAGTCCTTAACCTCCTGGCTCTGTTTGGGTTAAGCTCTCCCATTAGCATTTTAACAACTTGACCCTGATCTCTATGCAATGGGTTGCCGTTTTAAATTGAAATTTTTATTATGTCATTTTAATTGATGTTAGTTTAATTTAATTTTAAGGGGTGGGTAGTTGGGTATGGGTCATGTATATTTTATCTTGCATTTTTTAATTGATGTAACCCGCTCCGATTGGATACAGAGGAGCGGGCTATAAATAAAACTTTATTATTATTATTATTATTATTATTATTATTATTAGAAAGGCACTGAAGAAATAATCTGCTCGGAGCTAGCATATGTTGTCTATCTTCCCCTACTACCACTGTGTTAATGTGGAAAAAGAGCAACTGGCAGCAGGGTGCACCAATAGGATTCCAGCTTCTGTCTTACATAAGACATAGGTTGCATGTGGTTGCATCTCACTGAATTATTATAGCTGCCATATAGAGTTCATATCTCCAATCAGTGGCCTTAATGTGTAGAAGTTTATTACACAGATGCTTTCCACTGGGTGGAAGGTATCCTTGTCACTACTTAAAATAAAAGACATCGGCTCTTGATGGAGGGGTTTCCCACTAGATGTGGAATATCTTTGTTGTATTAACTAAAATATATGACAAATATGGAAAACAAATTGCTAGCCAATAGACTAGAAATATTCGATATCCATCCCCATCCACAAAAAAGGGGACGTAAGAAACTGCAGCAACTACAGGATCATAGTATTAATTTTCCATGTAAGTAAAATTATGCTTAAAATTATGCAACACAGTTGCATAATTTTAAAATTATGAAATCACATATGGGGAGAGAAATCTCAGAGATGCAAGTGGGGCACTAGGGACCATGCTGGAAACATACAGGTAATGGAGCGCATGAAGGAATTCCAAAAGAAAATCAGCATGTGCTTATAGATTATAATAAAGCCTTTGCATAGATCACAAAAACCTATGGATGGCTCATAAAGACATGGAAGTACTATGATAGTCATAATTAAAAATCTGTCTTATCTGGATTAAGTTTCAACTTGTTTGCCCTCATCCAGTCCATTACTGATGACAAACATTGGTTTAGGACCAGGACAGCCTCCTTGGATTGAGGTGGAAAGGAGTTGAGTGTCATCAGCATATTGGCGACACCACACCCCAAAACTCTGGAAACCTCTCCTTGTGGCTTCATTTATATGTTAAATAGCATAGGGGACAATACCTTTTGAGTTTGCCCCTCTAGGAAAGAATGGAGCCACTATAAAACAGTGCCTCCAAGTCCTATCCCAGAGAGGCAGTCCAGAAGGATACTATGGTTGATGGTATTGAAAGCAGCTGAGAGGTCCAGGGAAGCCAACAGGAACACAGTCTCCCTGTCCAATTCCCTGCGTAGGTCATCCACCAAGGAGACCAAGGCTGTCTCTGTTCCATAGCAAGGCCTGAAACCAGACTGAAATAGATCTAGATATGGACAGAGTAGAATGTGGAGAGGAAGATGTGATGCTAGAGAAGAGTACTGAGAACACCGTAGACAGCCAAAAAGACAAACAAATGGGTCCTTTGAAGCGATCAAGCCTGAACTCCACCTGGAAGCCGAGATGAACAAATTGAGGCTATCATACTTTGGCCACATCATGAGAAGGCACATCACATTAGAAAAGACAATACTACTAGAAAGATAGAAGATAGTAGAAAGATAGAAACACTGCATGCCAGACGGCTAGACTCAATCAAGGCTATGGACTTGAATCTACAAGATCTAAGCAGAGAAAGGGAGGATAGGGGGGCTTGATGATGTCTCATCCACAGGGATGCCATGAGTAGAGGTCAAGTCGAGGGCAGTTAACAACAAGGGTCACTATGTCTTCAAGGTATTACATGGAGAATATGCTAGGGAAGCTGCCTGCAGTAGCATTCATGGGAAGGCTACTGGCTAAACTAGACAAAGCACTATTTATGCAATTATGTGATTGAGTTTAAAAAGTAAACTGCAGGTGTGGCAGCTTTGACCCTTTTTTCGCTGCTGTGCTTCCAATTTGGATCCTGCAGTCTGTATGAGAACCACATACATGTAGTCTGAATAAAAATAAAAGCTCCCAATATTAAGCCTAATTCTTACTATAGTATTGTTCTTGCTCAGCAGAGCTGTTTAGGGTGGTGGGGGATCTGACGCGGGTTCCGCCTGTGCCAAATCCCCTACTAGACCCAACAACAGCCTGCTGTGATGCGTTTAACACCTACTTGGCAGACAAAGTCTCTCGGATAAGGGCCAACCTGGACGTCAATGTTTTGTCAGAGTCCATATATGAGGTGTCCAATAACTCCGTTGTTGCTACTTTACTGGATGAATTTCAATCTGCAAATGCCAAGGTTGTGGACAAGCTCCTTGAAAGTTTGAGGAAGATGACTTGCCCTCTCGATCCTTGTCCATCTTGGCTGGTCGTCCTGGGAGGGGACGCATTGAGGGTATTCCCTTTGGGATACAATCAATGTGTCCCTTAGGGAGGGTTCTCTAACATCTTGTTTGAAGGAGGCGGCTGTTAGGCCCCTCCTGAAGAAACCATCCCTTGACCCCCTGGACAGGAACAACTACAGACCAGTATCCCTGCTCCCTTTCTTGAGCAAGGTGATTGAGAGAGCTTTCGCCTCCCAACTCCAAGCCATCTTGGATGAAACTGATTATCTAAATCCATTTCAAATGGGCTTCAGGACAGGACATGGAGTTGAAACTGCTATGGTTGCTCTGACCAATGACCTCCACCTGAGCATCGACAGGGGTAGTGTGACCCTACTGGTGCTCTTAGATCTCTCAGCAGTCTTTGAAACTGTAGATCATTCCATCCTATTGGGTCAGCTGAGGGAGCTTGGGATCAGAGGCACCGCATTCCAGTGGTTCCGGTCCTTTCTCTCCGGTAGATCCCAAAGGGTGAGACTCGGGGACAGTTGCTCTTCAAAGATCGAGCTTAACTGTGGCTTCCCTCAAGGCGCCAGTCTATCTCCGATGGTGTTTAATATTTATATGAAGCCGCTTGGTGAGATCATTCGGAGGCATGGGGCTCAGTGTCTTCAGTACGCTGATGATACTCAGATATACCTCTCCATGACAAGATCGTTGGCTCAGACTTCAGATGGCGTCTCTCCTCTCAATTACTGTCTTGCAGCAGTAATGGATTGGATGAGGGAAAACAGATTGAAGTTTAATCCAGACAAAACGGAGGTACTAATAGTTACAGAACAAAAAGCCAGGTTTGGGAATACACCTTCCGGTCCTAGATGGAGTCACACTCTCTTCAAAGGACTCTGTTTGCTGTCTGGGGGTACTCCTAGATTCGTCGCTTCACATGACTAGTTGCGCCCTTTCCTGGCTCTGAAGGACGGAGTCTGTGGTACATGCTTTGGTAACCTCACAATTGGATTTCTGTAATGCACTCTACATGAGGCTACCCTTGTGCTTAACCCGGAAATTCAACTAGTACAGAACGTGGCAGCCAGGCTTATCACGGGAACATCGAGGAGAGAGCACATAACACTGGTGTTCCAAGTCTCTCCACTGGCTGCCGATTAGTTTCTGGGCACAGTATAAGGTGTTGGTTTTAACCTTTAAAGCCCTACATGGCTTGGGTCCATCTTATCTTAGGGACCGCCTCTTCCCGTATGATCCCCCACACACACTTTGGTCCTCTTCATAGGCTACAGTCTATGAAAACTAGGTTGGTGCAGACCTCCCAGAGGACGTTCTCTGCTGCCGCTCCCAGGCTATGGAATGACCTGCCGGATGAGATGCGTCTTATTACATCTCTCGATTGCTTTAAAAAAGCCTTGAAGACGCATCTCTTCCGGTAGGCCTTCCCAGAAAGTCCTTAAGTCTCGGCTCTGTTAGTGGGTCAAGCTCTCCCCTCAGTTTTTAACATCTCGACCTTTGACACCCATGCAACTGATCACTGTTTTATATTGTGAAAATTTTAATTATGTTGTTTTTAACTTTGATGTTAGTTTAATCCAATTTTAAGGGGTGGGTGGCTGGGTATGGGTCATTGTAATTTTTACCTTGTATCTTTTTAATTGTTGTAACCCGCTCCGATTGGTTGACAGAGGAGCGGGCTATAATTTTTATATTATTACTACTACTACTACTACTACTACTAGGACCACAATGGGGAGCAAAATGTTAAAGCCATTCCTTCCAACAGCAGAGCTTTATCTGGATTTAGGCCTGCTCACTTATTTAATTTTTTAAAAGCCACTTTCACAACTGAACATTGCCCAGTTTAGTACTATGGTGCGTAAATAATCTCTTTGAGAAGGTAGTGGTGACAGGAGGAAATGAGAATTTAGAGTAGGTTCCTATGATTCAAAAAAATTGCATACAACATTTATATATTTCAAGATATATACGATTGCCTCCAAAACTTCATAATGGAAGAATTTTCATTTTTATTACTAGACTTTTACTTACGTTCTAACTTTGTGTCTCCCAATTATAAAGGAAATCTTTCTACTCCAGGGGTTGATGAAACTAGACCAGCTAGTATCCAGAGTCACATATTCACCATTTCTAGTACAGAATCTGATTGGTGAATAGTCAAATGGCTGACCACCACATTGAAGTACTGTAACAAAAACAAGCAAACAAATCTTTAAGGAAATAAATTTCAAAACTGGTATTTCTTTATCCAGAAAAAGTGAAGGGGTACCCCAAAACAACTAAACAGAAACCAGTTGTAATATCTGTATGATTTTTCCTCCCCCCCCCCCTTGGTATCCACTGTGGTTTGATTCCAGGACCTCACGTGGGCACCAATGTCAAGTACAATGGCATAGTATATAAAACGGCTAAATCAAGCTTTGCTTTTTGGAATTTATATATTTTTAAAAATATTTTCAAGCCATGGATAGCTGAGTCCATGACAAAAAAAATCTGTGGATAAGCTGGGCTGACTGTAATCCATTATCCATAATTTCCAAGAATAGAAATGGAATATTTAAAAGCCATTCTTACAACCAACCAGACATAAGAAGTAAAGGATACTGAACACTCACATAAGCCTACAATTAGATGTTGATGTTAAAACAGTGATAGAATCGTAGAGTTGGAAGAGACCACAAGGGCCATCCAGCCCAACCCCCTGCTATGCAGGAAATCACAATCAAAGCATCCCTGACAAAGCCATCCACCCTCTGTTTAAAAATAAATAAAATTCTAGAGAATTCTAGTTTTTGGATTTAACTCCAATGGGTAAGTCAATCAGAATGACAATCAAATCCCTCTATGTCAAACTTAGAGGTTAAAAATATTCACACACTGGAGACATATCACTTGCATGTCTTAGGACCAGACTGTTTGAAAGACAGTATCCCCCCATATGAACTTGCCAGAACCCAAAGATCAGGGAAAGGATTTCACTTGGTCCTGAAACCATCAGAAGCCCGTTTGGTGAAGACACAAGAGAGAGCCTTCCCTTCTGAAGGTGGTTAGATTGGCCCCCATCCCTACTCTCCTTTCACCAGCTGTCATGAACTTCTCTTATCTAGCAGGCTTTTAATATGTAATTGCACCCAGGGAGGTTTCTTACTGGGGTGCTTGCTTTGGTATGCTTTTAACAGTTTCATATTTATTAGGATTTCACATTTTTGACTGTTATATTATTGTGGTGTTTTAATTGTATTTTAAAGCTGTACTGTTATATTGTTGTTATATTAGCCACCTTGGGTGCAATTTGGGAGAAAGGCACCATATAAATAAAATAATTAAAAAATAAAATTAATTCTGCCAGATGTAACTGAGACTTCAATAAACAGGAGAGTAAGAAGGAGGAATTAATAAATTATAAATCCCAGTCTAATCATCAGAGCAACAATGAATTTATTAATCAAAAGTCCAAAAATCAGAAGAAAATTAGAACCTACTTTTTTTGTGAATCGCTAGCATTAAAGGTCTATCACTTGGATGAAGATGAACTAAGACAGGAGTTCCAATTAAGTCCTGAGGTAAGTATCCCAACAGAGGTACAGCTCTTTAAAAAAAATGAAAAAAATTAAATAATCAAAGCAGAATATATTTATGCAGAACTTATTTTATTTTAATTTAGATAACATTGAAGTACCCTACAGAATAAATATTTTTGGAATGCTTCACATTCAACTCTGCACATAACAGGCAGATGGAACATATTAATAGTTATCTTTATAATTTTTAATGTCAAATATAACAGAACAAGCATATGGCCTCCTAAAACATTTCTTATAAGTCTAGAGTTCTCTTGATTTGCTGTACTATAAATGCCATCTTTAGCCACCAAAACAAATGGTTGTGGTTACATTGGACAAAGATGACAGGAATTCTAGTTCAGACTTTTGGGAGCAGGCCAAATTTGTGAAGGCTGTCATCAGACAACTAATAACTGATGCTTAGCAGTTACTATAATATATTAAAAAATGTCCATCCTACTGATTTTCCTGCATAGTGCTAAAACTCAAGATGAAGCTGAGTTATCAATTTCTACTAGCAAATGAAGTGAAAAGAGCTGAGGGATTAATTTGAAGGACTAAGATTGTACCCAACACTCCAATTTCAAAAACATTTCAAGAAAATGAGTAATATGCAGATCTTGCTCATTCCTAATCTCAAACAAGTTAAATACAGATCTAGATCCACTGAGGTATTTTGCTAGGGTTTCCCCTTGCCCTCATTTTGGTTAGCTCCATTATTTGAGCAACTATGAACATAACCCAGCATATCTGCATTATAGTCATATACACACATTCTTTGCCTTTTAAAATATTCTAGTCATTATTTTAGATAAACAAGAACTATGAAATACATAAACTATAAACAGAGTTAAATATAGCAGTTTTAGCATTTCACCTTTCATCTACATCTTGAAACAAACAACTTGGTGTATGTGTGGTTGTAAAGACTCGTTTATTTGGAGGAATTCTGGGTGCTGAAAAACAAAGTATAAAATTTAGTGAAGCAATACATTTATGACCTAGAGAGATACTATTTATGAGACTGATCAACTGGCTCATATAAATCTGTGTATTGATTCTTAGTAGAGATCAGCTATGCAACCAGCATTTCCAGATTTGTTTTAGTTCTGTGGAGCAACTGTATTTTAGAGAGGCACTACCTATGTGTAGATAGCCACTAATTAATATTACTACCTGAATCCATAACATTAAAGTCCTAATGAAATGGAAATAACATAAATGAACAAGGGTTAAGGTTTCAACTACATCTTATTGTGATTAGACCCAACTAATGTTCATTGGGGGGTCATGCAGATGGGGCAAAAGAAGTGGCTTGAGCCCAATCCTGCCCTGATCCCTGTGAAGTCATGGCAACTGGATAGATGCCGCAGTCCCAAGGCAAGCCACTGCCACAGTCAGAAATGGATTGCTGGCAAGAAACAACTTTTTGTAGCAGCTTTTGCAGCCAGAATTGGGCTGCCTTAGCTGGCCTCAGCATGCCTTCTGGGCATTTTGTTTTGTTTTTTTTTTAATTTAAGTTTATTTCTTCTTAAACATCATACAAATACATTATCGGACAATAAGCACAAAAACCGAAAGCAAGAAAAATAAAATAAAGTAACATAAATGAGTTTATAACCAATTAGTATATAACCAATATATCATAAATATCATACAGTTTCATTGACATAAATTATCTCATTTATACTTCATCTTTCTTATCTTATATTTCTTTCTTATATTTCCTCTTCTATCTGTATTTCTTGTCTACTACTTACTAGCCCTAAATTTAAATTCAGAAAAGGAAGAAAAAAGAAAAGAAAAAAAAAGAAAGAAAAAAAAAAGAAAAACACAAAAGCACAGAACAAGACAACACAAAACAACCAAAACAAACAAACAAAAAAAAAACAAACAAAAAAAACACCAATGTTTGCTTGAACTTCCTCGCTTCCGAATTACTAATTTATATAGATATTCATCATCTCCCTATTTTTATCGTTTCCTTTTCTTTGATGTTATTCTTTCTTCCTTATACTCTTGTTAATAAATTAACAGTTTTTCCTAATCTTACCACTTAAATCTGATAATTTATTCTTTCTTTCTTTATTGTTGCTATGATCTTTTATTTTTACTTTCTCTTCATTATTCCTCTTATCTATATTGTTTTTAAATACTATTTATTTATTTATTTTTTAAGCTTAAAATTGTGATTTCTCCCCATTGCTCTTTTAAATACTCAATTGCTGGATTCCATGTTTTATAAAAACTTTCCTGTGTTTCGTCTCTCAATAATTGTGTCAACTTATCCGCTTCCATTATATCATATAATTTCCATAACCAGTCTTCTTTGGTGGGAATTATATCTTTCTTCCAGTTCTGTGCAAAGGTTATTCTAGCTATCGTAATCAAATGAAATAATATTCTGCCATATTTTTTTTCTAACTCGTCATCTAAAATTCCTAGTAGATAGATCTCAGGTTTCATTTCTATTTTGGTCTTTAGCATTTTGTTAATATTCTCATTTATCATACTCCAATATTTATTTGCTACCTTGCATTTCCACCAGCAATGGAACAATGTTCCTGGCGTTTTCCCACATTTCCAGCAGTTATTTGTAGTGTTCTTGTAGATTTTTGCCAGCCTATCTGGGGTTAAATACCACCTATAAAAAATTTTGTACCAATTTTCTTTTAAATTTTGGGACATCGTGTGTTTCAACCCTTTTTTCCATATATTCTCCCATTGTTCTAAGTTTATGGAGTGGCCTATATCTTTTGCCCACTTTACCATCACCTCTTTTACTATTTCGTCTTCCATTTGGTATTCCAGCAACTTTTTATATATAGTTCCAATCATTTTTTTCTTTTTGCCAAATAAAATCTCTTCTAATTCTGTTTTATTATCGGTAATTCCTTGACATTTCATATCTATTTTGGCATTTTCATAAAGTTGTCTATATTGGAACCATCCCAGATTAAATCCCCTTTCTTCTAATTTTTCCCGCTCCTTAATTTTAAATCCCCCTGCTCGTTTTTCTAACAGGTCTTTATAAGTACACCATTTTTCGTCTTTATCCATTTCTTTTCTATAGTATGCTTCCTGTGGCGACAGCCACATAGGAGTTTTATTCACTATTCTATTTTTGTATTTTTTCCAAATTTTCAAAAGCGTTTTCCTTATGCAGTGATTATTAAATGCCTGATTAGTTTTCTCTTTATTATATATTAAATAAGCGTGTAAGCCAAATTTAATTCCTTCTCCTTCCAATTCTAATAATCTTCTTTCTTCTAGTTTTAACCACTCCGTTATCCAATCTAAGCCACACGATTCGAAGTATAGCGAGAGATCAGGTAATGCTAATCCTCCTCTATCCATCGAATCCTGCAACACTTTGAGTCTTACCCTTGGCTTTTTTCCTTGCCAAATAAATTTCAAAATATCCTTTTGCCAATTCAGGAATGGTTTATTATTAATGATAATTGGGAGCATTTGAAATAAAAATAACATCTTCGGTAAGATGGCCATTTTAATTACTGCAATTCTCCCTAAAAGGGAAAGTTGTAGCTTACTCCATTTAAATAAATCTTTTTGAATTTCTTTCCAGGTCTTGGTGTAGTTATTTTCAAATAGATCTATAGTCTTTTTTGTAATATATATACCTAGATATCTGACTTTTTTCTTTATCTCTATCCCTGTTAATTTTTGGATTTCTTCCTCTTCCTGCTGTTTTATATTTTTTGTAATTATAACTGATTTAGCTTTATTGATCTTACAGCCCGTCATATCTCCAAACTCGTTCATTATGCTCATTAATAATTCTGTACTTTCTTTTGGGTCTTCCAAGTTTACAATCAAATCGTCGGCATATGCTTTAACTTTATAGTTATATTTTTTGATTTTTATGCCTTTTAAATTAGCTTCATTATTGATTTTTTTTATAAGTATCTCTATTATTATTAGAAATATTAGGGGGGAAAGGGGACACCCTTGTCTGGTGCCCCTAGCTATTGAAATAGCCTGCGATTTATCTCCATTAATCAGTATATGGGCCTTTTGCTGTTTATAAATTTCTTTTATCCACATTATAAATGTTTCCCCTAGCTCTAATTTCTTTGCTGTTTCTTCTAATACAATCCAATTAACCGAGTCAAAGGCTTTTTCTAAATCGAAAAAAAACAAACCCAATTTTTTGTCACTATGCCTTTCATAATATTCTAATACATTCAATATATATCTAAGATTATCCTTCATATATCTGCCTGGTAAAAATCCCCTTTGGTCTTCACCTATTAGCCTGTTTAGACAATTTTTCAGTCTTTTGGCCAGAATAGTTGTGAAAATCTTGTAATCCACGTTAAGGAGCGATATCGGCCGATAGTTTGTTGGATTTTCTAAGTCTTTATTTTCTTTAGGGATTAGTGTTATATTAGCTTCTTTCCACGTGTCCGGAATTCCTTCCTCTTTTATTTTCTCTATTGTGTTTAAGAGTGGTGCACTTATCTCATCTTTAAATGCTTTGAAAAAACTTGCTGGAAAGCCGTCTGGACCTGGGGTTTCACCCTCCTTACTTTCTAATATTGCTTCAATTAATTCTTCTTTGGTGATAGTTACATTCAGTTGCTCTTTCTGTGTCTCATTTAATATGGGCAGTTCAGTACTCTCTAAGTAGTTCTTAAGTTTTAATTCATCTATTGTATGTTCTTTGTAGAGATTATTATAGAAGTGGACAAAAACCTCTTGGATTTTTTCTGGTTGGGTATATATTCCTTTCTCATCCTTAATTTTGATTATTTGTTTCTTTTCTTTTTCCCTTTTTAGTTTTAACGCCAACCACTTCCCGGTTTTATTTGCGTGTTCGAAGTTATTTTGTTTTAGTTTTTTCAATTTGTGTTCCATTTCTGAGACCAATTCCAAGGATATTTGTTTTTTCAGCATCTTAATTTCTTTTAAAGCCGCCTTATCTTTTGGATTTTTTCTCAAGACCTCTTCCTTTGCTTTAACCAAATCATTTAAATTTTTTAATTTCTGTCTTTTTTTCCTTTGATATATGATATTTTGCTGGATAAAAAAAACCCTTACTACTGCTTTGAAAGTATCCCATATTGTTTTCATTTTTGAGTCTTTACATGTATTTTCCTTAAAAAAGTTTATGATTATTTTTTTTGCTTTTTCTATTATCTCTGGTTCTTTTAGCAGTTCTTCATTTAGTCTCCAATATTTTCTTTTTACATGGTCTTTAAACGTCAGAGTTTGGGGATTATGATCTGAGATTAATCTTGGTAGTATTTCCATACTTTTTATTTCATTCAATAGAGGTTTACTAACTAGCATTAAATCTATCCTGGCCAAGGATTTGTGGCTATCTGAATAGAATGTAAATCCTTCTGTTGATCCATATAGGTATCTCCACACGTCTACTAACATATGATCTTTTATTAGATTGAAGAAAGTTTTGGGTAATTTACCTTGTTTATCTTTGATTTTTTTTGTAGATTTCCTGTCTGCTTTAGGATTAATTACTCCATTAAAATCTCCTAAGAGAATAAGGTTATCATAATTGAAATCTAGTAATTTTTTACTCAATTCTTCGTAAAACTTTGTCTTGTTCTCTAGTGGGCTATATATGCCCACCACTAAAATTTTTTCCCCTTTCCAATTAATTTCTACACCCAAGAGATGACCTTTGTTATCTTTAAAGATTTCTTTTGAATTTATATGTTCTTTAACGTATATGATAACTCCTTTTTTCCTTTTATTCATTGAAGCCACAAATTCTTTGCCTAATTTCTTGTTTTTAATTAGTCTGGTTTCTTCAGATTTGATATGGGATTCCTGTAAACAAATCACCTCGCATTTTTGTTTTTCTAATAACGCGAATACCTTTTTCCGCTTTTGTGGGGAGTTCAAACCTTTAACATTTAGGGAGATAAAATTCATTTTGTAATAGCTATCCTAAACTAACCTGAGAAGAGAAGAAGAAAAGAGGGGAAAAAAAAAAGGGTGAAAGAGAGAAAATAGTTAAAAAAAATAAAAATAAGAACAGGAATGAAAAAAAAAAGGAGAGAAAGAGAGAAAATAATAAAAAAAGAGATAAAAAAAGAGAAAAAAAAACCCAAACAATATATGTATATATATATAGGAAGTGGAAAAGCCAAGATATTTGCAGGCAGACAAAACCTATATGTTTAACTCTTCCTTTATTTCTTTGAGTTCCTTTCTTTATTAGTAAAAATAATAAAAAAAAATAAAAAAATCTCCCTCCCCTTTCTTATTTGAGAGCAATTAAGAGAAATTCAGCAATTTATCAAACCCTTAATAGTTCTTAAACTTTTTACACCTGATTACACTTCTTCCTCTTTTCCTGTTTCTATAACTTGAGGTTCCAATTCTTTGTCTGATATTTCCAGCAAAGAGTTCTGTAGCCTGGGTCTCTTTCCAGTTCTTTGTTCGTTAGGGCTGCTGCCTTTATTTTCTTCGATTTCTTTTCTATATTTTTTTCCAAAAGTCGACTGCTTTTTCGATTGAGTTCAATTTGTATCTTTTTAACTTCCAAGTGAGAGATAGGCCTTCGATTTCTTCCCATCGGAAAGGAATACCGTGAACTTTCAATTGGTCTGTCAAAAATGTGTATTCTTTTCTAGATTTCAGCACTCTTCCTGGGATGTCTTTAAAGACATCCTTCTGGGCATTTTGGAAGTGTGTGTGTTTTTTTTTTTATCACCACACAACCAAGGTGCCAAAAAAGCGCTTTATTTTGCCCATTTGTTTCAAGCCATTTGTTTCAAGCCATTTTAGATAATTCTAACGCCATTCTAGATGACTAAAAAAAAAGACTTAGGTCTTGGAACAAACATGATAAAAAATCGGTAAAGACTCTTTGTTGTTCCTACAATGAGACAATGGATTGGCCCACAAAATCATACCATGCTTCTAGAATTGCATCCTAAACCTCCTGCCTAGCAGGATTATTCCAAGTGCTGAGAAGACTTTTAGGATCAGACCCACAAAGATCAGGGATGAGACCTCAGGGCATCTGAAAAATTTGCCATGTTTTTTGAGGAGTTGCTTGCATCTGACATCTCTGGATAAAGGAACTCCCTTGACCCAGAGGTATATGAAAACTAGTGTCCTACTGTGAATATACCTTTCTAGGCAAGTTGCTTGAGTGTGGTGGCTGGACAACTTCACTCATTTGTGGAAAAAAGAGATTATTTGGACCCATTTCAGTCTGGTTTCAGGCCACAATATGGCACTGAAACAGCATTAGTTGCTCTGAACTATGGCCTTGTCTGAGGGAAAGACATGGTGGATGCTACCCTGTTGATTTTCCTGGATCTCCTGGCAGCTTATGATACCACTGATCAAGGCATCTCACTGAAATGTCTCTGTGGGGTGGGAATATGTTTAACTTCTATCTACAGAGCCAGATTCACAGAATGGAGCATTGGGCGATTCCTGTTCAGCCTCATGGCTATTAGTCTATGGGGTGCTACAGGGTTGTATTATGCTCCTTGTTCTCCAGTATCTATATGAAGCTGCTGCGGGAGGTCATTAGAAATTCTGGAATTGCGTGCTAATAATATGCTTACACCCGGCTCTATTTCTCTGTGTCATTAGAGCCACTTGAGGCTGTACAGATGCTGGATCAATTACTGGATGAAGGCCAAAAAACTAAAGCTGAATCCTCCAAGATAGAGGCTCAGTTGTTGGTGGTTGTTGGGTAGGGGAATTGGGCAAACAGAGTATCCCAGGTGGAGTTACACTCCCCATGACAGAGCAGGTGTGTAGCTTGCAAGTGCTAATCACTGGAGGATCACTCCAATTTTGTGACCTGGAGTGTTTGGCACTTGCTTTGACTGGTTATGACATTGATGGCAAAACTTTTTTGGGTCAGTGTGCTGGGGGCAGGGCTTCTACTCCCAGAGATGGGGCTGCATGCCAGGATCTGGGCTTCTTCCCTCTGGAGGCTGGGCTTACAGGGTGGGACATCTCCCCTGTCCTCCTCCTGCCCTTCCCCCAGCCTTCAGCTGTCTCTGAGAGACAGCTGGGGGTCAGGCAGGGCCTGTGGGGAAGAGGAGCAGTGGGCACATGTCCCATCTTCCTCCCCCCACCAGACCTTTCCTGGCAGCTGTCCCTGGGGAGGGAGCTGGGGGTCAGACAAGTCCTATGGGGAGGAGGAGGAGCATGCACCCAGTCCTCTTCCATCCAGGTCTTTCCTGACCCCCAGGGAGGTAGCTGGGGGTCAGGAAGGGCCCATAGGGAAGAGGAGGAGGAGTGGGAGCACCACAGGTTCACTATCCCGGGTTTGTGACCTTTCCTGAACACAGATATCCTAGACAAAGTAGTTCATGAACAGGTAGCCTGCCTTTTAGACCATCTAATGCTCCAGGTGGGCCACTCTTGAGTGCTGGCTGGAATATGATATGTACATCATAAAGCACCAGTCTTAAAAAATTGCACTGGCTGTCAATATGCTCTTGGGTCTGAATTCAAGGTAGGTGTAATGGTATTTAAAGTCATAAACAGTGTGAGATCTTGATACCTAAGGAAGCATCTCTTTGTATACGAATGTCCAAGCATGGAGGTCTGATGGGGGAGGGGACGGTTCATCTGACTCCCACCAATGGAGTCAATACCACTGATGGAACTTCTTATGTAGGCACCAAATAAGAACATGGCTTTTATTATAGCCTTTGGGCCACAGTGTTTTATCTCAAAATGCTAACACTCATGATTTTAAACAATTTTACTATTTTTAAACCTATTTTAATTTGTTAACTGTACTGAATATGAACAGAAATCCACCCAACAGTGATACCTTTATTGGCCAACCGAAATGCACAATATACTTTGAAGCTCCACTGGCTTCATCAGGCAAGATGTTACATACCAAACAGGAGAAAAAATAGAGATGTTAGTAAAATGCCTGCATTTTGTTGTTTGTGACATTAGTTAGGATGGTATGGGGAGGGTATCTTTAGCAGGCTGCCCCTGCTCCTCTGGCCATGTGGCAATTGGCCAAAGACCTAGGTAAAACAATTTTTTCCCTCAAATTTGGACCAGATTGGCATGTTTTACCTGAACACCAACCCAAATTTCTGGTGCAGAAGCATGGAGACTTTTTTGAGGAGTGCATTGTCCTATGCCTACAAAGAGGTCTGTGGCCTCACAGGAAAGGAGACATATTGGATTGCAAAAGAGGAGTCCTTGTTGATATGCAAATGGACTTTAATTTCCTGGATTTTGCCCAATTGCTGCATAGCCAGAGGAGGAGGGCCCAGCCTGCTAAAGATACCCTCCCCATATCATCTTAACTAAGGACAGAAACAACAAAATGCAGACATCTTACTAACATCTCTAATTTTATTCCTGTTTGTTATGTAACATCTTGCCTGATGAAGAAGTCAGTGGAGCTTTGAAAGCTTGCAACACGTATACTGTGCGTTTTGGTTGGCCAATAAAGGCATCACTGTTTGGTAGATTTTTGTTTGAATTTACTAAATGGCCAACACAGCAACACTTGTATTCTGCATTGAATACGTTCTTAGACTACTTTATTATTTTTATTTTCTTAAATTGTTTCCACTGGTTTTACTTATGAGAAGAAGAAGAACATTTGGGAATAGATACATTTTTCCTGGGGTCTTAGTGGCTAGTAAGAGCTCTACCTTCCCTGTTCTAACTGCCATTGTTCTGGCCTCTGAGGGAGAGAAGAGCAGCTGAACTTAAATCCCTGCACCACTATCCCTTCCTCCTTGTCATGTCTTATTCCCTAAAGGCAGAGAACTTTTAAATTAATTAATTGTAAGCCACTGTGGGAATGCTTTATGACTGGATTACAGGGTATAAATACTTTAAACAAATAAATAATAAATCATATTGCATGCTGCCACAAGATCTTTTGACACAGGGCAAACTATAACTATTTTAACAAATAAATAAAAATAAATGAAATGATTACCAGGTAAATTCTAAAGTCTATTGAAACCAGTAGGATTTATTTCTAAACAGATGTGCATAGGTGTTTTTGTGTGCCTTCAAGTACTTTCCAACATAAGGATCATGAGATTCTCCACAAGATTTGTTCAGAGGGGATTGGTCTTTGCCTTTGTCGAGAGTGTGTGTTTTGTCCAAAGTCACCATGGCGGAGTGGGAATTTGAAACCTGGTCTCCAGAATTTTAGTCAAACATTCAAACTACAGTACTACACCATGCTGCCTCTCTCCATGCATAGGGCAGAAGTCTCATTCCAGTCAGTAAACATGACAATAGGTTGGAACCTTCATCAGAATTCTCCACAGATGCATACAATTTCTTAAATACAACAACCTCTCTGTGAAAACCTCAGACATTACATTATAGACAGATTCAACAGCAGAGAAATGGTTACTATCACATACTAAGCCAGTCTCTTTTTTATAGGAATAATTACAACAGTATTACCTTCATAACCAGAATGCACCTTTTCTGCAAGCAATACACAGCAAAGCTGATCCTCAACATCTTGAACTTTAATAAGATATGGAGTCATACGAAATGGCTGGTAGCAGATCTCATTTACATGTTCTTTTCCTGCACTAAAAAGTAAATGGAAGGACACTTTATTTGTTATATTCTGCACAGACCTCTAAATTCTATGCTAGCTGAGTCTAAACGACAGGCTAGTAACTAAAGAAAAGAAAAGACTGGAGCTTTCTAGCTTTCTTCTTGACACAACTCCACATAAAATCTGCTCTGAAAAGTCACAGCCAAGATGAAGGCACACTCTAAAGTGTCAGTCCAACAGGTGTAAGGAATTGCTGTGGGAAAGGAGGGCTGACAATTTCTCCCACTGCCTATCCACATGGCTTCTTAGGATCCCAGACATCTCCAAAGTAAAATACAACACTCTAGTAATTCCCTTTTGTAGTCACTTCTTACACATTAAAGTACTGCTCTTACCTGATGCGGCAGAAAAAAGATTTTTCCTCCATGCACTCTTGTGTGGTAGATTCTATTAGAAAAAATATTAAAATGATTTTATAAGCTAAAGTTAAAGAATTTGAAATGTTCATTCGAGATGTCATAGAATCATAGAATCATAGAATCATAGAGTTGGAAGAGACCACAAGGGCCATCTAGTCCAACCCCCTGCCATGCAGGAGCTCCAAATCAAAGCATCCCTGACAGATGGCCATCCAGCCTCTGTTTAAAGGCCTCCAAGGAAGGAGACTCCACTACGCTCCGAGGGAGTGTGTTCCACTGTCGAACAGCCCTTACTGTCAGGAAGTTCCTCCTAATGTTGAGGTGGAATCTCTTTTCCTGCAATTTATATCCATTATGTCAAAAATTAGTCCGTTGTAATTATTTAACTTAAAATGTAATTTCAATATTGATACAAGAGCAGAGCAATCTTAAGTGGTTCCAGGGAAGAGATCACATTGGTCAGGAAGGAAGATGTACACTCTGGGCTTTTCATGGCATGGGGATGAAGGATTAGTTACACACCAGGCTCTTCTGAGGCAAGAGAGTAATTTTGGATCTGCTCCTCCCTGTCCCATTTTGTGCTTTCTTACAGCTATCACCAGTGGAAGGACTGCAAGCAGCACTTGTCTTTGACGACAGAAAGCTACCACGGTACCATCCTAACTCTCCCTCCCCCCCCCCCCGTCTTTAATAATGTGAGACCATCTGAAAGAGGAAAACAAAGTTATTCATTTCCTATAGGAGAACTGTTGGATAAGGAAGGAAGTAATGCTCCGCCTTACTTCTGAAATCCTGAAAAGGTTAAGAAAATCACATCTTATTATGCTTATTAATTTAATACTGAACCATGCACTTTTGTTTTAACACTCATACACCAGGACTATATGTGAATGTGCATGTACGTAACAAGAATTACCAATAGAGTTGGCAATAGTGTACAGTTTCATGTATAATGTGTTAATGTACTGCAGCACTTCCACAATTAAAAATTTAATTATGATGAAAGCCTTGGGCTTAGTATTTAAAATATCTCAATCTTATTTGTGGATTTCCTGCAACAGACCAACACACCTATCTTATGGAGCATATAAACAGACTATTTTATTACCTTGTTAGTGGAAAGAAATGAAATGGGGCAGTCCAAAACATGGAAGATTTGTATCTAACAGTGTCTAATGAGTTTGCTGATTAAATTTAGAGCAGTTCTAAACAAACCCCCAAAGTAAAATCCCTGCATAGCCTATCTTCTAGTTACACTCAGATATAGGTCACAAATATGTGTTAAAAGTGGTCAGGAAAAAAATGCAACATAAAAACCTTAAATTCCACACAGACTCACCTGAAAATAAACTCCACTGAACAGTTTAGACTTACTTTTCAATAAACACCTCTAGCAATGGCAGACAAATTGTGGTATATGAAACACATCCAGGCTACTTACTGTTCTGAAAAAAATACCCCTTTCCTCGGCTTAAAAGAGCTGAGAACCCTGCCTCCCAAACCTGGAAGAATTGTCCCCTTAATGGTACAAAAGTCATTCTATAGTAGTTTCGTTTTTAAAAATAAACAGGTTTGGGGTGCAGGATGTTTGTGAAGTCCCTGCAACCTTGGGAAATTGTCTATCCTGTTAATTTTTATTCTGAACAACAGTGAGTCAAAGGATTGTTCATACATTTGAAAAAGGACCTATCAGCATTTCTGAATACATTCACGGCTGCAGGATCATGCTCAGTGTTTGTAGTATTGAAAACAGCCAATAAAGGCCTAGAAGAATGAATTGCTCACTTACAAATTGATTTAGATTTGGAGTTAAAATATATTTATTGCAAGCACAGCTGAATAATTTAAGACTTACCAACTCCACTGCAAATACTCCAAGATGGCAATCTGTATGGAGTAGTAGCGCTATAGAACACACTAACATCCCGAGGTGCCAGAAATTCCACAAATCTGGCATTTTTAAAGAAATCCTTCTTACAATGAAGAATAGAAGCAGCCTGATCAGAGATGTATAGAATTTTTCCAGTAGCCAAAGAAACAGCTACAGCAAACATATCCTTAAAAAATCAAACATAATGCAAATTAAGTGAAAGCAATTTCAGTGTGGGAAAATGTATACAACTTCTGTGAGATATAAATTTGCTAAATGAATAAGGCATATTAACCCTAACATTTTTTCTTAGCCTATTGTGTCACCTAATGCCAGCACCTGTCTGTATACATATCAACATTTTTGTAATCAAAACACGGCTTTGAGGCTGAATCTGAAGTATGTTTCTAGAATGTTGAGTCCCCCCCCCGCTTTCAGTCAAAATGGGCAACAGAATTTTAGGACCGAGTAGATAACTAGTTTTAACACTGTATTCTATCAGTACATTGAGGAAGCAGACTGAAATCTATGAAAGCTAATGCTAAAAGAAATTAGTGCTGTTGAATTCCTCTTTTCCCCTCTCCTTTCCTTTTTTATGATAAAACTGACAAACACCTTTAACTCTTTGAAAGCAATCACATCATATTATTCCTTGTTTCTTCTTTTAGATTGTCCTTTCATGTAATCTTCCTTTGTATTTAGGGAGAGACCAAAGTTCCCAGCAGAATTTGTCTACCATAAACTGATAGGATGCAAGTAGGATGTTTATGGGATGTTCCTATATTTTTTCAAAACAATAAAAATCTCAAACAGGAATCTTTTAGGATAGATTAAAGTGAACAAAGGGACTGATATAAGATCACCTGTGAACTTCATGAAGAGGAAGGGGCTAAACATGCACCTTCCTAGCTTAAGTCTAACTCCTTTGACCTGGAGTAGGCAGTTATTAGACCAAGAAGACAGAGTCTATAGAAGGTGACATTTAGAACAAAATTAAACAATTGATAAAACTCTTAATTTAAGCTATACAAGATTATTTCCACATCTGTTTGTGGTCAATAATACTCACTGCATTCTTCATGATATACTCTGTAGTAATGTTTTCGACATCTTCAACAGTATAGGACAATACATCAAGACCACAGGGATTGCTCTCATTAGTCATCATCAACTGATAATATTCTTCACTGGCTACATGAAAACAATAATCAGTGTTTACATTCCTGAATACTATTTAAATCAACCACAGTCATCATTAATAAAGTTGTGGTCCAGCTTAGAATAGCAAAATAACTCATACCTAATTATATTCTTGGACAAATAACAAAACAGAAACACCTTACTCAACAGCTTTCCTGAACATAATGTACTTTTTCTACTTCTAAAAGAATGAAGTCTTAAACAAGCTGACATTGTATGAGGAATCTTGAAGTGGCCACAAGAGATGCCATCACAATATGAAAGGTTAAAAAAAGCGGGGGCACTCTGCTGCCTCTCTTTCTTCATTTTTTATAGTTTAAATGGTAAATCTTCTGAGCAAATTCTCAAGTGTTCATTCCACCTTCAAGGTTCCCAGTATTTTAAATAAATAATGAACAGAAAGAAATAATCTTTTCCAGTATACATTTTTCTATATATGGCCTGAAAAGCGGGTGTAGGAAAAATGCACTGCTCCTACACAACCACTCGGGCAATTGTGTGCATGTGAGAGACATGCATGCAGACACAAACTGGAAAGCTTCTAGTGGCACTCCTTTTCCTCCTTGCCCAGTCTTGCATGCTGTAAGCTAGAGGTGGGAAACTATGGAAAACAAGGATGATGCATTAGCCCTTTAGGTCTCCTAATGGACAGACCTGCTCCTGCCAAAACAAAACAAAACAAAACACCCTAAAGCAAAACACATATAAAAACCCTAATGTTTTGCCCCAATGCCCTCTAAGGGATATAAGGGCATGCTTTTGCCAACCCTGAGCCCTTGGAGGGTAAATGATGATGATGATGGTTTAATGGCATTCAAAACAAAATAAAAATATATTCTTTTGCAAAATTAGGGGGTCCAGGGACACTCCAAATGTGGTAGAAATGCCGTTTATACCTCCTAGAGATTGTTCTGGGGCATTTTGGATCATTTTCAAACCCTGGTGGGGCCCAAGCCTCGAAAACAGCCGGATCATGCAGTCTTCCCACCCCTGCTCTAAACAGGGTTTTTTTAAAAAATCATATATTTAAAAAACTAAAAGGAGTCATAGGGAGGTGGAATAAGGGATTTGGACACAAACACTTTTGGCTGTCACAGTTTACATGACAACCAAACATACAGTTTTTTAAAAAACAGCCCTTTGGAATGGGAACACAATACTTTAAAATACTGCAGAAACAGAGCAAAATTAACAGAAACGCTGTGTGATGACAAACATTGTGTGACTGACAAAAATAGAAGTTTTTAAAGATCCTGCTATTTACCAACACATTTGCTCTGTCTGGAAGAGCCCAGAAGGACAATTATTCACTCAGAACCACTCTCTAATCATAAACTAGCTTTCTACTCTATCTCTAAAATGCAGTTTTAATTTTGCCACTACTATTGCTAATAAAAATGATTGGTATAGTTACCTTTAACTTGCTTAATGCTTCTAAGTGCATATTTCAGAGTTGCTAGGATACTAGATTTGCCTTTGATCCTTTTATCAGGAGGAAGATACCCTTTTAATTCTTGCAATGTTTTTATCAGTTCCTTCTGAGTTTTAGATTTCGAAGTCAATTCACTGCTAGATAATGTAAACACAAAAGGTAATGTTTTGAATTTGATTTTTACTAAGCAAAGCCCAAGTTTTTAACTTAAATTAACCATGTAGGTAATAGGAGTTATACTGTTCTCAAGACAATTAGCACTTGCTGTTTTTGTATTAGGTAGACTTGATGTCCATAACACGATTTGAAAAAATATGTAGTATGCTAATCATTTACCATTATCGATTAGTAAATGGATTAAGTTTTGTATTTGCTATTAACTATTCTGACAACAGTTCAGTCAGTTCAATTATGCAAACCCTACTTTCATTTACAGTAAACCAGGAATGGGAAATGGTGGTCTTCTGGATGTCCTATCATCACTTTTACTGGCTATGCTGTTCAGGGATGATGGGAATTGTGGGCTAATTGTATCTAGAGGGTCATTACTACCTACCCTTCTGCAGAACAGTTCAATATATTAGAATCATGCCAGACTGAAGACCACTAATGAGAGTGGTGATAATGTACAAGCAATATGACTTTATCCACGTAGTTTATACATTTACAGTACAGTTGTTACTCTTGGTTTGCTAAGGCACTTGAATACCCATCAGTTTTATTATCTGCATGGAAAGTCATCTACTTTCACAATGACATGAAAGTTCACTGCACATAATACTTCTTACCTCTTAATTTTGGTGAACGGATCATGACCCAAGCTCTTCAGTAAAAGTTTAATTTTAGTTAAAGCATTGGCATAATGTTTAATCATTATTCAAGCTAACCACTGGCAATCAGGATTTGAAGCCAACAAGCTGGCCTCAGTCTGGAAGGGAGAAAGACCTGGATAGAGAACACAGTTTGCGACTCTGTCTTTTGGTCAGGGTTATGGAATGAACAATGTCGTTTTTGCACTGACCCAAAGTTAGCAATGATGCAATCAATTTTAACATCACCTTCATCCTTACCTGAAATACTCCCATCTTTGGATTTAAAAGTTAAATGTAAGACAGTTATCTCAACATAAATGGATATACTAATAGGATATTTCCAAAGTTAGACTGGTACAAGTTGCACATAAACTTTTATGGGATCAAAACTATTATTTTATATTAGAACTACAAAGTACCTTTTATAACATTCTAAGGATTCCATGATCATAGCTGTTTCTTTTCCATTTTCTTCGCCCTCATTAATATGGCAATCATGCCCACTGGAGTAATTTTCATTGGCATCATTTCCACTTGATCCCCCTTTCATTTCAAAATCTTCCTGAAGAAGACTCAGATTTTGTTCATTCTTCATTTGAATATCCATGCTTTCTACCATTATTTTACCATTTGCCATTTCCAAATAGTCACTCATTTTGAGGAGAACCTTTGAAGGTCAATTGTCACAACAAAATATTTCAGAGTTCAGGTTCCAGAATTCAGAGGTTAGTTCTTCAGTGAAATGAGGATAACATTTGTATTTTGCAAAATCAGATACAATTTTGGTATTTTTCAAACCATATTTGTGCAATATCAGTGTTCTCTATTTTTCACACCTTCACTTTTGAGTTCAAAAACCTAGAGGAGAAAAAAAAAATCAAGCTGAAAAAATGTGACAAAAATTCATGAATTTGAATGGATATGTATGATAAACACTTCAGTCATGTAATTCATACGGTATTGTTGGACTGCAGCTCTAAGCATTCCTTAAAACAGCTAAGACTACTGGGACTTGCAGTTTAACAACATTTAGAGGGCCACAAGATCCTTGTCTCTAATCTATAAAGTGAAAAAAAGTAAATCATCCTATTCTTCAGGTTTTGACTTCTCTGGGAAAAAAGACATTTAAAAAACATTAACTGTATTTTTATGTAAGTGCAAGTTTGCTAAAGCAATAATTATGTTGGAGCAAAGGACAACAAAGTAGTTCAGTGGTCCAATTTGTGACTGTTATCCAACTGAGCTGTGACCCATTCTATAGTGCATTACAGTAATGACAATGCCATGAATTTTTTAGATTAGGCATGAACAGACTTTAAGTTTGCAAAATCTACTTGGTTTTCAACTTGAACTCCAAGATCCTGACTGAAGTCAGGTGTAAGACAAGAAAAAGTGGGTGTAGGAATCAAACACTAGTTAACTCAACAAGTTAATTTGAAAAGCTGAAAATAAAAATATGCTTTTATATTTGTAAGCCATATTTTGTGCAATCAGTCTGTATTGCTCATTTCTAGATGAAAAAAGGGAAGTACAGATAGATTGTCTGAAAATCATTTCAAAAACTTAATGCTGGTACTCTTTGGGAGACTAAACAGACCTTCAATGAACCAAACATTTACATACCCTAGCTGCTGATTTTCCAGAGATTTTTTTTTTCAAGTTCTCAGAAACATACCATTCCTCTTCTCAACAGCTAGAGGTGAATTGAAGGTATCTGTTTTCAACTGAAAGGGAATTGCAATTTATGGACATTGCTAAACCACATAACCATATCTGCATTCTTTCTATTAGAAAAACCATTCATAATTTCTGCTCTCCTAGCTCCTACCTTCACTGAAAAATAATGCAATCCCAATGAATTATTGCTTTGACCCTGTGGTCAGAAAAACCTTAAAGGAGGGGGGTATAGCTATTAGTTGTGAGAAGGGGATCTGCAGAGAATAAGAGCTGTAGTTGCCAGGGATAAGGAATAGGTCCCTTTCACCTCAAATAAGATAGCAGGATTTTCAGCTATGTGCAGTAATTACAAAACCCCACAACAGGTTCATTTTAGGATTGCCATGAGTCTTAAATGACTTTAAAACACACAACAAATAACAGTTAGAAGGGGACAAAAGGTTAAATCCCTTAAACATGCACAACATTGTGTGGAAAGTCTCCAATTCTATGGACATTTAAACATTCTACTGAAATCAGAAGACCTTACTTCTAAGTAAACACAGTTTAAAGTGAAGTCGAAGGCTTTCATGGTCGGCATCTATAGTTTTTTTGTGGATTTTTCAGGCTATGAAGCCATGTTCTAGAAGAGTTTATTCCTCATCTAAAATATGGCCTCATAGCCCGAACCCACCCCCCCCAAAAACTAAACAAAAACTAAAAAAAGATTGTAAAGATGATATGTTGTTTTTAAAAATGAACAATGAAAGCAGTCAGAACTTATACCGCTTTATAGAATTAGCTTCTGCTGCATATAGACTGCTTAGCATTAGATTATCTTGTAGGGAAATGTTTTATCTTATGTCTCAAAAAGCAGCAAAGTGGAAATCACAAGGAAGTTAAATTGATCAACAATTGACAGGTGATTCATATGGACAGAAATGCTTGAGGCATACAATTTACTTTTGAGTTCAGCAAAATTGATGCAGTTCTGTTAATTTTAAAATAGGGAAATCAAAAATCCTTTTTACAATGTATACATTTTTAAGATATGTACTTAACTCCAAAGGCTATTCAGCCTCAAAGACAAAGTATTGTCTGTACAGTAATTCTATTTTAAATTTCCTTTGCTTGTTATCAGCCCAGAAGCAGATTAATACAGAAGAATGCTGCACCAAATAGTTTTCAAGATCTACTTTCAGAGCAGAGGAAGCGGTCTCCAGCATCATTGCTGCAACATCTATCTGATGCTGGAGAACAGAAGCCCCCCCCCCCCCCCCCCCCGTGCCAAGGACTAGCACTATAGTGAGCCCACTGTCTACAGATCCTTCTTTCCTAGAAACTCTCCAGGGGCCAGCACTAGCCCAGGAACCACCACTTTGAATAGCACTGTCCTAAATCCCACCTTTCTCATGTTGACTCACAATTATTTGCTATCTTAATTGCCTGCTGTTTCAGTATTTTTTATTACTGTTGTAAGCATTATATTGACAACTTAAAACTGAATTCTTAAATGATGCTCATATCCCAAACAAACAAACAGCTTCATTTATATACCGCTTCATACCCTTAAGGAGTGTCTAAGCGGTTTACAATTGTAAGCTATTTGCCCCCCAACAATCTGGGTACTCATTTTAGTGACCTTGGAAGGATGCAAGCCTGAGTCGAGCTTCAGCCCTTTGCTGGTCTTGAACTCGCCACCTTATGGTTTTGAGTGAGTGGCTGCAGTACAGGCATTTAACCACTGCGCCACCAGGGCTGAATCCCCTCTTCATTTTCCATGCATTTACTTCCCCCTTTGCACATTCACAAGCAGTATTTAATAACTGAAAATTTAAAAAATTAACAAAAATATATATCAGAAGCATACATTATATTGTATATACATCATACATTATAGCTAAAATTTGCACAATTGACATTGTGCTGAAGTGTGGATTAAGTGGCATCTAGTCTGCGTATAGTCCTCCAAATCAGCCTCAAATGGTTCCCAACATTTTGCAATCATTTTAAGATCTCCTAGCTGAATCTAGCTATTTAACACTCTCACCGTTTATAAGAGGCCAAATAAGTTTCTTTTAAAAAATTAAAGGACTGAAGCAACAACCAAACAAGATTTGAAAATATATTCACAAAGATATATATTCATACTTATCTAGGAGTACATATCCCTGAGCATACTTACTTATAAGTAAGCAACAACAGGATGAGATTGCTAACAGTACTTTAAAAAAAGGGCATATGCAATATTGCTATTTAATTTGAATAAACAATAGTTTATCTTCACTCAAATTGTAATAGTTATATATATGCCTTACCTTATATTTTAAAAAGAAAGGTTGGCATAAACTTTCCCTCCCAGCTAGCATCAAATGCATGAAGTATCTAGGTCCGGAATGTCCCACATGAACTCATACTTTGCCTCTTCCTCTTCTAATGGTAATCCTCAGCCATTAGGGTCTGGACATCTCTAGAGCTATAAAATATAAGAGAAATACTCGGGATCCCCCAATGATTTTCTCTGCAAACATTTCTGAAATACAAAATCACTAAAGAGAGCCACAGCCGAGCCAACCCTCTAATGAACAGTTTTATGTTCACAAGTGACAACTAAAATTTGATGCCTTATACCATTGTGTAGTCTGATCAGGTTCTCCACTAAGTGGGTTTTTCAAGTATGCTCTTCATGTATTTTTAACTGACATTGGAATATGAGGGATGGAAAAGGAAAACATTACATCTTAAAATTATATACCCAAACTCATATGAAATCCAAAATATGTTATGCTACAAAATAGTGTCTAATCCATATTGATTTTATTAAGCAATCAATGAGACTTAGCATTTAGTATCTGATCTGTGTGTTGAGTGTGTGAGAGAGAAAACAATTTTGCTTTCACACTGTCAAATCTATCAACTGTTTAGTTGCTACAATTGTTTAGCAACAGTTTCAGCAGAGTGCATATATCTAAGATTTAGACTGCAACTCCCAGGCCTAAACTGACAGCTAGTCCCAGCAAGAGTACACTCAATTGATGACTTACTATTCAGCAATTAATTCAGTGGGTCAATTAATAATAGGTTCATTTTCTGGAATGCTACACTTAGTTCCATACTCCAACTGAGAAAACAATGAGCAATCAACTTCTGTTGTTAACTGCCCTTGAGTCGGCCTTGACTCATGGCAACTCCTAATGAGACACCTCCAAGTCCCTCATCCTCTATTGTCCTGCTCAGGTCCTGCAAGCTCATGGCTGTGGCCTCCCTAATTAAGTCTATCCATCTGATATGTGGTTTTCCTCTCCATTTATTGCCCTCCACCTTTCCTAGCATTCCCCTCGGCCCCAATGAGCCATCCCTTCTCATGATGTGGCTGAAATATGACAATCTTAATGTAGTCATCTTGGTTTCCAGGAGGAGTTCAGGCTTAATCGGCCCTAAGACCCATTTGTTTATCATTTTGACAATCCACAGTCTTTTCAGCACCCCCATCTCAAATGATTTTCTTGATTTTCCATACATGGTGATGGGAAATACGATGGCTTGGACAATCTAAACATTGGTGTTCAGGTTGATATCTTAGCAGTTTAAGATCTTGTCTAGTTTTTTCCATAGCTGCCTTTCCCAATCCTAGTCTTTTGCTTTCTTGACTGTAATCCTCCTTCTGATTAATGATTGATCCAAGGTATTGGAAAAATCTTTTAACTATTTCAATTTCCTTGTTGTCTACTTTGAAGTCCCATAGCTCCTCTGTGGTGATTATTTTTGTTTTCTTAATGTTCAACAATAAGCCTGGTTTAGCACTTTTCTCTCAGACCTTCTTTAGTAAGTGCTTCAAGTATTTGATGTTTTTCAATATTAATAATAATAATAATAATAATAATGATGTTTATTTATAACCCGCTTCTCTAGCAAAGTAATCGGAGAGGGTACAGACTAAAAAAATACACCCGACCACCCCCCTTAAAAATACACCCGACCACCCCCCTTAAAATTAGATTAAACCAGCAAATATATTAAAATCGACAACAGTTAAAAACAAAATGCAATCTCAAGCAACAGATGAAATAAAAAAAGTTAAATAAAGAGGACAACCGAGGTTATCTACCCAATTTCCGTTTCAGAGCCGGGAATTTATGATTTTTTCAGGGGAAGGCCTGCCGGAAGAGATGCGTCTTTAAAGCTTTTTTGAAACTAGCAAGTGATGTAATAAGATGCATCTTGTCCAGCAGGTCGTTCCAAAGCTTGGGAGCGGTAGATGAAAAAGCCCTCTGGGAGGTCTGCGACAGACTAGTCTTCATAGGCTGTAACAGGTTCCTCTCAGAAGACTGGAGTGTGCAGAGGGGTTCATACGGGAAGAGGCGGTCCCTGAGGTAAGATGGGCCTGAGCCTTGTAGGGCTTTAAAGGTTGAAACCAACACCTTGTGCTGTGCCCGGAAACTGACTGGCAGTCAGTGGAGAGTTTTAAGCACTGGTCTTATGTGCTCTTTCCTTGATATGCCAGTAATAAGCCTGGCTGCCATGTTCTGAACTAGTTGAAGTTTCCGGGTTAGGCACAAGGGTAGCCCCATGTACAGCGCATTGCAGAAATCCAGACATGAGGATACCAGGGCGTGTACCAGATTCCAGGTCTTTTGTGTCCAGGAAAGGGCGCAGCTGGCGTATCAGCCGAAGCTGATAACAGGCACTCCTGACCACCACATTCACCTGACTAGTCATGTGAAGCAAAGAGTCAAGGAGTACCCCCAGACTGCGAACAGAGTCCTTTGAGGAGAGTGTGACTCCGTCTAGGACTGGTGGCTGCATTCCCAAACCTGGTTTTGGGCCTGTAACTGTTAGTACCTCCATTTTGTCTGGATTTAACTTCAACCTGTTTTCCCTCATCCAGTCCATTACTGCCGCAAGACAGTCATTAAGAGGGGAGACGACATCTGAAGTCTGAGCCGACGATCTGGTCATGGAGAGATATATCTGAGTGTCATCAGTGAGCGTACTGAAGAAACTGAGCTCCATGTCTCCGAATGATCTCACCCAGTGACTTCATGTAGATATTGAATAGCATCAGGGACAGGATGGTACCCTGAAGGATGCCGCATTTAAGCTTGATTTTGGATGAGCAACTATCCTCGAGCCTCACCCTTTGAGATCTGCCGGAGAGAAAGGATCGGAACCACTGAAGAGCGGTGTCTCCGATCCCCAGCTCCCTCAGATGACCCAAATGGATGGAATGATCTACAGTGTCAAAGGCCGCTGAGATATTCAAGAGCACCAGCAGGGTCACACTACCCCGTCGATGCTCAGGCGGAGGTCATCGGTCAGAGCAACCATGGCGGTCTCCACTCCATGGACTGTCCTGAAGCCGGTTTGAAATGGATCAAGATTTCATCCAAGACTGCCTGGAGTTGGGAGGCGACTGCCCTCTCGATCATCTTGCTTATAAAATGGCAGCAAGGACACTGCTCTTTAGTTGTTTCTATCCAAGGGGTCAAGGGGGGATTTTTTCAGGAGGGGCTTAACTGCCGCCTCCTTAAAGCAAGATGGTAGAATACCCTCCCTAAGGGACACATTGATTGTATCCCAAAGGAACACTCTCAATGCGTCTCCCCCCTGGACGACCAGCCAAGATGAACAAGGATCGAGGGGGCAAGTCGTCTTCCTCATACTCCTGAGTAGCTTGTCCATGTCATCGGTACTTACAGATTGAAATTCATCCAGTAATGTAGCAACAACGGAGTCGCTGGACACCTCACCAGTGGGATCTGAAGGAAAGGTGGCATCCAAGTCGACTCTTATCCGAGAGATTTTATCTGCAAAGTAGTTGTTGAACACATCACAGCAGGCCGTCGTTGGGTCAAGTAGGGGATTCGGCGCAGGGGGAACCTGCATCAGCTCCCCCACCACCCTAAACAGTTCTGCTGGGCGAGACTCTGCAGACGCAATGCGTGCAGAGCAGAAAGATTTCTGCGCTGCACGCAAAGTCTCCTGATAGGCACGAAGATGCTGCCTATGGTGAGTCTTGTTGGACAGAAGTCGAGTTTTCCGCCACAGAATTAGCACAATGTCTTCTGCACATCTTATATTATTGCTATTCCTTCCTCCAATCTTCACTCTTCCTTTCTCTATGTCCAACCTTCTCTGCGAAAGATAGGGTGATAGAATGCAGCCTTGTTTGACCCTTTTTCCAACTAGGACCATTCTCTTTCTCCATTTTCAGTTCTGACAATATTCCCCTGTCTTGAGTACAGATTTCGCCTCAGGACTATGGCACACCCACTTCTTTAAGATCACCCTGTAGTTTTTAATGATGTACGCAGTCAAAGGATTTGATGTCTTTAAACCACATGCTGATTTTCTTCTGAAATTCCCTGGTGCATTCCATTATGTTTTGGTGTGATCCCTAGTGCCTCTTCCTTTCCTGAAACCAGCTTGCACCTTTGGAGTTCCTGGCTCCTATATGGGATGAGTCTCTGTTGTAAAATTTTAAGGATGACTTTGATTGCTTGCATCTGAGATTAATGCAACAGTCCTGTAGTTGCTGCACACTTTTGTGTCTCCTTTTTTAAGGAATAGGAATGTATAATGTTTCCACTCCGTGGGCCATTGTTTTGTTTTCCATACCTGCTGGCAGATTTTAGTTAGAACTGAAGTCAATTCTGTCTCTGTACACTGATGCAGTTCTATTTGTATGTCATCTGTTCCTGGTGATTTATTCTTTCTAGTTGCTTGACATGCTGCTTTGATTTTACTTCCCAGAATTTGAGATTAATATTTGCATGGTTTTTCTTGCCATTCAAACTTCCTTCTCTTTTATACAGGTCTTCTATGTATTGCTTTCATAATCTTTTTATTTCATCTGGTTGTGCATTACGTTCCTCTTCTGATTGAATAGCATCCACATTCTTGGTTTAAATTTCTCTTTAATTTCTTGCATCTTGTGAAAAGAAGTCTCCTATCGTATTGTTGGTTTCTATTTCTCTGCATTGGTTATTATAATTATTCTCTTTATCCTTGTGCACTAATTGCTGAACAGTTGCATTCAAGGTTCTTGTTCTGTTCCTGTCACCCTTTTCTTTTGCTTCTCTTCTTTCTTTAACAGGTTGCAGAAATTTGTCCGTCATCTATTGTTTTTTCTCTTTCTTTTTGGTCACAATTAGTCTCTTTCTGCATTCCTCTTTGATTATGTACCACCACCTCCTCCTCCTCCTCCTCCTCCCTGGATACCAAAATCCGTGGATGCTCAAGTCCCATTAAATACAATGGCATAGTAAAATGGTGTTCCTTACCTAAATTGGAAAAATCAATGCCTGCTTTTCATAATTTGTGTATTTTGTGTATTTTCAAGTCGTGGATGCTTGAATTTGTGGATAAAGACTCTGTGGATAATGAGAGCCAAGTGTAGTTCTTCTGATTCCCAGGCTCCTAGGTTTAACAATGCAAATCTATTTTTTCTTCGAATTCTGCTGGGGTTTTCTTCAGGTCATATTTTGCATAATGATTAGTTTTGTGTTCTTCTTATGTTTTAGTCTAATTTTGGATATCAGTATTAGTTCATGGTCTATGCTTCATCTTGCTTTTGCTGCAAATATAGGGACTTTCTAGAAGCGTGACATGAAGTTGCCTTTTCCTTAATGCTTAGCAGCTACACCACAGCCTTTAGATGGAGCTGCGCTGTTCCGCAGTTTTTAAAAAAGAAGCTGGGAAAACCAGCACCTTTTTAAAGGCGTTTCTTCTCCCCTAAAACACAAAAAAAGCATTTTCATGGCACACTTTCCCTTTTTCTCATCTAAAGGCTAGAGTTTCATGCAGCCATGAACACACTTCTTTTTGCCAATCTAGAAAGCCCCATAGAGCTTCTCCATCTTCTCTATCACATGACTGTATTTGTTCCCCTTTTTATCAACAGGAACTCAAATTTGGAGAATTTGTATCAAGCAGTCCCATACCAGATGCTCACATACACACATTCTGGGAAGAATCATGTACAGGTTCAGTCTCACTTATCCGAAATTTCTGGGACCAGAAGTCTTTTGCATTTTGCACTTTTTCAGATTTTGAAATATTTGCACATACATAATGAGCTATCTTGAGAATGGGATGCAAGTAATTCTATACTGTTAAGGTCATTTTGAATCCTGCTTCTCTCTTCTGAAATTTTAACTTCCTAATGTGACAAGCACCCACTCTATTTCTTCATCAAAATCATTTATAAAGATGTTGAACACTAGGCACATGAAACAGTAGCTCATGTTATCTACACAGCTTTATTTGAATTGAGACTAAGGAGATTACCACACACGGCTTTTAAACCACGATTTCCCTGGGAGGGGAGAGACTACCACGATATTTATCACATGACACTGCCTCCCACCCATAGCTGCCCTGTCCCCCAGCCATCCCTTTTCATTCACAGGGCAAACCCATGAATGACCTGGCAAACCTGCAATGCCTTGGGTTCAAAAAGTCATTCTCAGGGCACTTGCACAACTGCCAGTCATGTGGTGACCCCTCCTACTCCTAACTACCTGATACTCTTTATAAGACACAGTTACCCACCTAATAGACTGTCTATCAATCCCCAGCTGCATTTTGGCTGATATCTCAGAATTTTTTAATTCATCACATCATTTTCTACTAAAAAAAAACCTTTTAAAATTTCTTTTTTCATGGGTAACAGCAGCACTATTGCTTGTAATTCCAGGTCACACAAGTATAGTTACATAAATGACCATGGCACAGGTACAAAAACACTATCCATGCTTTAAGGGACTAAGAACTTGAAATACTACTTCTATTAAGAATGACATATCTAATTTCAACTGCTAATTCCAACTCCATCTAGCCAACTATAATAAATAATTGAATTAGTGCAGCAACTCTGTGCAAACTATTCAGTGGAGTAAGCCTTTAGACAACCTTTCCAATAGTACCTACATTTATAAAGCTCTTAAATATAAGATAAATGTTTATTTCCCAATTTTTGGAGAAGAAAATTATAACATGGCCCACAAAGAGCAGTAGATACAGTTTGTCATTATTTTTTTCTAATCAATAACCATTTAATTATGGAAACTGCCACATAGTATGAAATGTAACACCTCATATGAAACTATGAGCTCACCAGAGAAATAAAACCCAAACATAATACACAATATTTGATATCATAAGAATCTATACTAGTTTAACATTTAATTTGATACAGTGGTCATTAAAGATCAGTTTAATGTATAATCAATTGTAAGCCTGTGGCCTTGCTAATAAACACACAGATAATCTCAGTTACATCACCCTGCCATTCCACATATTAGAGCAATGCACTTAGGGGCCCAGTACACAATTAACAAGACACAGAACCAGCTAGCAGGGAAAGGTGGCAGCAGCTTCATTTAAAATCTCATCTTGGGACTCTGAAAGTGCAAGTGCAGCACTAAGTGTAAATGATAATTCTATCTTACTACCTAATGCCAAGCTCAGATGATTAGAGTAAGCTGCCTGGCCTCGAAGCTTGTCCACCCACAACATGCGCTGTGTGTAGTATAACCAACAGAGTCTATGTAATATGAGCTACCGCTCCCAGCTTAAATATTACATGCAATTTAGTGCACAGACCCAGTGCTGGCTTGAATGGAAAGAGTACGATTTGATTCTGTCAGTCACTTACAGCATAGTTCTGTACATGTCTACTGAGAAGTAAAGTGCACCAAGTGCAACAGGACTAAGTTCCAGGTACGTGTGTATTGGACTTGCAGCCTATAAAGACCATAAAGGTTTACCAGCTTATTTACATACATCAATATTTATTTTTATTTACATACATACCATTTTCTACCCCCATCTTTCCCATACTTAAACATCTCTAAGGGACACTCACAACAAATGAAATCACAGTAACATAATGGTACCAAATCACAGCAAAATACAGTGCTGTGAATTCATACACAACGGGTTCACATACATGTAACATACACATTAATACATATGACATTTACACATAACATCATTACTCTGAAGTCACAGAATTTGTGCACATATTTGAGAACCCCAGATCCCTTTTTTTTGGGGGGGGGGGGGGGAGAATTTGATGGCAAAACCATGTTTCCATGATCATAACCTTAAGGGTTTAAAGGCTTTCAAATTAGACTCTAGCAGGTAATACATCAATGGCTAGTACAGCAAAGGTGGACAACACACTGGTTTGAATGTAATTCTCTAGTTTCTTTGAAGATGCCAGTCACAGATGCTGGCAAAACGTCGGGAAGAAACTCTTCTAGAACATGGCCACAAAGCCCTAAAAACCCACCAAAACTATAATCTTCTAGTTGCTTCTGCAGTCCCCTCAGGATCCACACTGCTGAATAATCTGTATAAGTCCCCATTTAAACAAGGCAATGAGTTGTTTTCTACTGTAAAGGGAGCATGCATGTACCACCTTTGATAATAACTCTGCGTGTGGTGTGTGTGTGTGTGAAAACAAAACAAGTTTCCTGCTCTTTTTAACATATAAACAAGGCAATACAGGTTGCTTGCAGCTAGTTTTTTTTAAAGTAGAACTGTGTTTCCAAGGAACAATATTACAAGGCAAGTCCCACACAGCACATGATGTTCACCTGATAGACAAGCAGCTGTTTCTTTGCTTCAGTGGTTTCTTTGCTTTAGCTGCCAATTTAGTGTGGTCCAAACACTAGTGGATTCCAGGGGCTCCAATTCAGGATTCAGCAGCCCCAACAACTGTACCAAGTGTCCATCCCCACCCTGAAAATGTATGGATCTCCGCACCCTCCCATAATGAAGATACCATGACTTCGTTATGACTTCATCTCATCTTGGCCAACCTGCTTTTTAAATATATTACCTCCTACTTGATTAAGAAATCTAGAGAACTTCGAACGTCACCCACATGCACACCCACCGTTAGACCTTTTCCTCATCTTAATAAAAATGCAGTATTGTTCTAACAAAAATGTCAGAAACTGTTTTTGTGGTTAACCTGCTCTCTATTCTCCTTCTCTTAGGTTCACACTCTCCCATTTCAGTGACCCACGTGTGTTTTCTACCGACCATTTCCCCACCAAATTTTCACACACTCATTTTATTACCTGGGTTCCCTGTTGCCCTCTACGTAATTATATTTAAACAAAGGCAATAAAAACTACCACAAAAAAATCACTTGTACATTCAACCCACCTCATCCATGGATTTAATTAATTAAATTTAACCGCAATTCTAACTTGAATGCTTTTAGAATGTGTATATTGAATGTCATTTTATGTTGGGAACGGGTTGGGGATTGTGGATTTTTATGATTTCTGTACTATGTAATTGTAATTTTGCTATTTTTTGGAACCCGCCTTGATCTGAACGGGAGAGGCGGGCTAATAATAATAATAAGAAGAAGAATAATTATTATTAAATCCACATATTCAAGCATCTACAACTTGAAAATACTTTTAAAATACAGAAATTTCAGAAAGCAAAACCTTGATTTCTCCCATTTTATATAAGGGATATCATTTTTCTGTGCCACTGTATTGGATGGGACTTGAACATCTATGGATTTTGGTATTCATGGGGTTTCCTGGAACCAAACTCCAGCGGATAACAAGGATCTGTTGTACATAAGAACCTCAAAAGAAAAAAAAAACTGCTTAAGTAAAAACTATTATTTTTCCCTGCAGTAGCACTGTATATGTAACCTCTATATCCAAATGACTGAATTATATAAAGAGGATGATGGTGAATAGTCAGAAGCCGCTCTTCTGGGCAGAGTGACTAAAGTCATCACCACAAAGGAGGGCAAGGCACTGCAAAATGTAGGACATTCATGAAAAAAAGTAGGGTATTGCGAAATCACAGCTAAGAACACCAATACAAACACAGATCTATGCTTCTTAGCCATGCTCCAAATGGAGGACATTGTGAAATTCCTCCTGGAGAGAAGATTAAAACGTAGGGCATGTCCTGGAAAAAAGAGGACCTCTGGTCACCCTGAGCTAAAAGTCCAAATACAGAAGTAAATTCATGCTTCTCGACTCCAAATGGAGGACATTTTTTTGAAATTCCTGCCAAAGATTAAAATGTAGGATATGCCCAGGAAAAGGAGGACACTTGGTCGCCCTGAACTAAAAACACTAACCGCTATAAATCCATGCTTCTTAGCCATGTTCAAAAATGGAGGACATTTTGGAATTCCTCCTGGACGGAAGGCATAAATGTAGGACAAAGGTCCTGGGAAAGGAGGACATCTGGTCACCCTGAGCTTGAAACACTCATATCACTGTAAATTAAGCTCCAAATGGAGGACATTTAGGGATTCCTCCTGGACAGAAGGGAGAAATGTAGGACAGGTCCTGGAAAAGGAGGACAGACTCTGAGACCTTTTTCTTTTCTTTTTTTTTCTGGATAGGAATACTTTAAATAAATAAACCAGCGAGGATGAGGATGATGATAACACTGTAGATTTAATAATTTAATAGATTTAATAATAATAATAAATAAGTAACAAAATTACAAGTTCAAAAGCCCACAATGAAAGAGGAAAGAGACAGAGTCTGGAAAACAAAACCAAAGTCGCACAAAAACACATTGCAGGAAATAATCCAGTTTGAGAGAGACCTTAACTTTATATATAACAGCCCTGGCTCAAGGCTATAAGGAATTGTATTATTGGGGACTGTAACTGTATTATTAATACAACTGTATTACTGTATTAATATAAATATATTATTATAATTATACTGCATTATTATAACAATTGTATTAATATAATTGTATTATAGTGAACTGTATTATTATTATTATTATTATTGTATTAATATAATTGTATTAGTATAATTGTATTATTGGAGCTATATTATTATTACAGTATTATTATTGTATTAATATAACTGTATTATTGGGAACTGTAGTATTATTATAATTGTATTAATATAACTGCATTAATAAAATTGTATTATTATTACTGCATTAATATAATTGTATTAACATAAATGTATTATTGGGAACTACTATTATTATTATAATTGTATTAACAACATTATTTTTGGGAACAGTATTATTATTATTATATTAAAATCATTGTATTATTGGGAACAGTATTATTATTATTATTGTATTAATATCATTGTATTATTGGGAACAGTATTATTGTTGTATTAATATCATTATATTATTGGGAACTGTATTATTATTATATTAATATTATTGTATTATTGGGAACTGTATTATTATTACTGTATTAATATCATTATATTATTGGGAACTGCATTATCATTATTATTATTATTATTATTATATTAATATAACTGTATTATTGGGAACTGTATTATTATTCTTATTATTAGGCTTGATTTACACAGGGCTTCATAAACAAAGCTTAATAATAATAATAATAATAACAACAATAATACAGTTCCCAGAATTCCCTACAGCCTTGAGCCAGGGCTGTTATAAACATACTTAACCCGGTTTGGTCCCGCTTTAAGTCTTTCTGTGGCTCTTTGCTATGGAATTCTGGGAGTTGGAGTTTGTTGTGGGGCCCAGGGCCCCACAACAAACTCCAACTCCCAGAATTCCATAGCAAAGAGCCACAGAAAGACTTAAAGCGGGACCAAACCGGGTTATCTCCCCAGTGTGGACGCAAAATAATCCGCTTTAAGTACTTACCTACTTACCCTGATAGAGAACCGGGGGAGACTTCCACTCCTCAGCGACCCTCACTCAGTCATTCCCTCAGGAGGGACCCAATAAATCCCAATTCCTTTCCTTCCCACCTCCGCCCCTTTCCCAGGGAGCCTCCCCTTTCCCTCTCTCTACTCTCTCCTCTCCACTCCAGCTTCATACTGCCACAAACGTGAGGGAAACCGCTTCCGCGGGCTCCGATTGGCTCAAAACGCAGAAAGGGGCGGGATAAAGGAGAGCATCCCTGGCCTCCCGTTGGCCGGCGCGGACGTCACTCACGTTGCATAAGCCTTCACGTGTGACTCCATGTTTTCTTCCAGGCGGCCGCTGCTTCCCGAGCTTCGGGGTCCTCCTCCGTCCTCTCATACGCGGTTAGGTGGCCAAGGCGTGCCTGATTGGAAGGGGTGGGTTTAGTAGGGGAAGGGGGGGTTTCTGTCAGGCAGTTGTCAGGGCTGCCCTTGTTTTGTTTTTGTTTTTTGGTTATTCAAAGATATAATAATAATAATAATATATAGATATAATATATAATAATATAATAATAAGATATAATCATAATAATATATAATAATTTATAATAATATATAGATATAATAATAATATGTAGATATATAATAATATAATATAATAATGATATTATAATAATAATATATAATAATTTAATATATATATATATAATTTATAATAATATATTTTAATAATAATAATATAGACATAATATATAATAATATAATAATAAGATATAATCATAATAATATATAATAATTTAATATATATAATAATAATTTATAATAATATAATATATAATAATGTATAATAATAATAATATATATATAAATAAATAATATATAGAGTTGTTGATTTGAATTTAATGAACAACCAAAAATTATACAGATTTAATACAGAAATCAGTTACAGTGAAGTGGTTAAAATACAAATAATAATAATAATAATAATAATATAGATTTGTTAATTTGAATATAATGAACAACCAAAACTTAAACAGAAATCAGTTACAGGGAAGTGGTTAAAATTCAAAGAATTAATAATAATAATAATAATAATAATAATAATATAGAGTAGCTAATTCAAATTTAATGAACAACCAAAACTTATACAGACTTAATACAGAAATCAGTTACAGTGAAGTGGTTAAAATGCAAATAATAATAATAATAATAATAATAATATGGCAATTATTATTATTATAAATATAATAAATGTGTTATATAATAATAATAATAATAAATTTATTTCAACCCCTCCTCTCCAATGAGATTGAGGCGGTTTACAACAGTATTAAAAAGCATTAACAGTAAAATAAAATGCCCCATAAACCCACCGTAACCAATAAATCACAGCGATCTGTAACTGCTTGAATTTTCAGGAGAGATGGGGGGGGGGGCAGCATCTGAGTTCTTCCAGCAGTTGTACAGACTCCAGCATCTTTCGTTTCCAGCCATTTTGGTCAGCCTACCTGAGGCATGTTATGAGTTGTAGTTCAACTATATTTGGAGGACCAAAGACTCCCAAAGACCAATTTATAATTAGAAAGAGGGAACTTGTGGCCCTCCAGATGTTGGACTGCAGTTCTTTCTACCCAGAAGTGTCACCTAGTGGGACCCTTCCTATAATGGTGGCCAAACAAGAGCAGTGCTCTGAATCATTGCTAGGTCACTTTAATGTGCCACATTGTATTGGCTGCTACGGTCATCCAAAGTAGAATGGAGATATTTAAAACGGATGCGTTGTGAAAAATGGGCTGCTTAGGATTGGTTCAGAGTTGTGGGATTTGAGGGGAGGACACATAGGGAAGGCATGGGTGGTGATCTCTGCTGAAGTGCTTTGGGCTCTGATAACTGTCCATGGTGCTACCACAAAGGTTTCATACTCATAGGGTCACCATAGGTTGCCATAGGTTGAAGCTTACTTGATGGCAAAACCAGCCAGAGCTGCTTACATAAATTCTACAACTGCCCTGTTCCGACAGTTCCACCTTTGTTGTAGGACAGTTTCTGGGCACAATTCAATGTGCTGGTTGCAACATACAACCAGGTTCGGCCCAGGCTATTTGACAGACTGTATCTCTTTCTGTGAGTCTGCCTGAACCCTGAGCTATGCAAGAAAAGTCCTTCTTTCAGTCCTACCACCTTCACCTTAGCACAAGATAGGACCTTCTTAGTAGCTGCCCCTAGATTTTGGAATGTTCTCTCTACGCAGTTTATCAGACAGGAGGAATTTCTCTTTATTTCGAATGGAACCAATTGGAGCCAATTCGAATTCACGTGAATTCGCTAGTTTAGCGAATTTACGTGAATTCCATTTGCGTTCAGAATGTGTTCAGAATGACTGCCCATTACCTTAAAATGACTGCCCCTTTGCCGAAATTGTGTGAGATGCTTTAATACGCAATGTAAAACCCATGATTGCATCTGGAATGACTTCCTTTTTGCCCGAAATTGCGTGAGATACTTTAATACGCAATAACGTGAAACCCCATGATTGCGTTTGAATTGCCATTAGATTATACTTCCAATTCCCATCATCTGATAAACTCAGGATGACTAGGATGGCTTGTGCTTGCTGTCCTTCTATCAGCAGGTGAAGACTTATTCAACCTTTTATTCAAGGCTTTTAAGGAAAGACTGTAAGAGGGGGCTCTGTTATTTTAAACTGTACTGTTTAAACTGCTTCTCCCCCTTTTAAGTATGTTTTACATTATTTTAATATTGTTAATAGTTTAGTTCAATTTTAAATTTGACTTTTTGAATTTTTTAAACTACATTGTAACCATTTGCTTTCTTGAATCCCAGTCTTGGGAAAATGTGGGCTATAAATAAAGTTAACAATAACAACAGCAAAAATAACAGTAACACCAACTACAACAAAATGCTGCCCATATGGCTGTGTGCTGGCACCTTGTGGGGGTGGCATCAGGCTGCAGTCACATACAAACTGACTCAAGAGCAAGCCTTGTGAGATTTGATTCTATTTAGATGTGGATAGGAGTTGGTCCTTTAGAACAGTGTCTTTGACTTTTTGGACTTCACTTCCTAGGATTTCAGTCCATTGGCCATATTGGCTTCTGGGAAACACACAAAGTGCCAAAGGTTGAGAAACACTGCTTGAAAGTTTTCAAGTGGGTCACCCATGGCACAGTGATCACAAGGATATTGAAGACACTGTTAGGAATGTTACCAGCCCCAGCAAAATCTAATGATTTGTGGGCCATCAAAGAGGATACAGTCTGAACTGGTATTTGTGTGTTTTTAATTGTGGGACAAACAGCAGTGTGTATTTGCTTGTCACAGGAGTGGACTTTTGCCACATCTCCCCGCCCTCCAAAAAACCCAACAGCGCAGTGGGAGATCCAATTATAGATCCCCTGTTGCCTCTTCTAGTTGTGCCTCAGAATAGTGGAAAGAGCAATGGGCTGGGTTTTTGGTAACCATGCAGAGAGAAATCTATGATACATTATATTGATTTTTGTAAATATAAAGGTAAGCCTAATTAGTTTTCAATAATGGGTTAAGATTGGGCTGCTACCTTTCACCTGGTTCTATGGATTTTTTCAACGTCATTAATTAGGTTGGAGGAGCTTTGACCAGTGGAATTCTTCAATATGGCTTGTGGGAAGGAATGCTGCTACACTCATTTGTGAAGAGAAGACCAAAGGTAAGGGGAAAGACTGAGCAGCTGAACTGCACAGTCCCAAGAAGGGTTCCTCAGCATGGCACAGCTCGGGCATCTTCCATTGCCAGCGTTGCATTCTCCTCAATGCTGGGAAGTGCAGGATAGGTAAAGCCAGCTCAGAAAGAGGTGGTGATGATCATAGCTCAGACTGAGCTTCACCTTCATTGCATCTAGCTTCATGGAGAATGATGTGGGGCCAGTATAGCTGTGATATGGATTTTCTGAGAAAAGTGGGACTGGAAAATTTTCCAATGCTCTAGATAATATTATATTTCATCTATTTGGTTTGTTTGTTATATTCAAACACATTCAAAGCAGGGTCAGCTCTGATTAGTAGTTGATGAGAGACCTTGAATGAATACCAGGTGCTGTAGGCTATATTTCAGAGGAAGGAACTGGCAAAACCAACTCTGAGTATTCCTTGCTTAAGAAAACCTTATGAAATTCATGGGGTCTCCATATGTTGACAGTTGACTTGAAAATACACACACATAGGGAAATAATATTTCATTTTAATGTTTTTGGAATATTTAATATTATAAAAAGAATAGCATATGCCTCCCTTATATATAACAAAAAGGACTACTTATCAGTTCTGTCCCAGATTGAGAAAAATGTGTTTTGAACAATTAGTTCAACATTCTGTTTTACTAAAGGACTGATTGTGCTACAGCAGCACAGCCAACTAAGTCAGTCCCCCACCCCCTGTGTATGTGTATATATGGTGTGGAGAGGTTTCCATGGAAAAAGTAGCATTTACAGAAAAAGGCAGCACAGCTGGCTGAGACTGATCTGAACAACCTAAAGTACCTCACAGAGCCACACAACTCAGTGCTTTGCTTATCTTGCATCTTCCCCAGTGAAAAACACCACATAGTTGGTTGGGCACTCAATTTCACTTTGCACAGTGTTTCCCTATGGAGTTTATCACATGGGAGGAATTTCTCTCAGTTTCGAGTGAAGCCAATTTGAATTCACATAAATTCGGTAGTTTAGCGAATTTATGTGAAATCTAATTGCGTTCGGAATGCATTCAGAATGACTTCCCATTTCCCAAAAATGACCCCCCATTGCCCAAAATTGTGTGAGATACTCTAATACACAATTACATGAAACCCCATGATTGCGTTCGGAATGACTTCCCATTGCCCAAAATTGTGTGAGATACACTCATACACAAGTACGTGAAACCCCATGATTGCGTTCGGATTGCCATTGGAGTATACCTCCAAATTCGGTCGTATGATAAACTCCCTTGACTGGGGCACAAGCAGAAGGAATTCCGATGGCTGGTCTTCAGCTTAGGAGCTGGGTATGTCCAGCTGGCACGTTGGCAAAGGAGTGGATGATGCCTGCTTGCTAACATCATCCAGCTTGCACTCTGGAAGGCTTCCTGACGTAATATATACATGTGCTGGATGATTCAGTTGGTGGTTTCTATTCATACTTTGTTTTATTCTGTTACAATCTGTGTTTCAGTGAGCCTGTGGGCTCCTTGGCAACAAGCTCAATCACAGTGGGCGAATTTCTTTGAAAGACAGGTTGCTTCTCTTCACCCATCTTTCCTCATAAGGGATATGGTGTGCCCTAGGGTGTATTCAAGGTTTGTGGGGAAACACAGTGAAATCCAACATGCCTCACTAGAGCCCTTATGTCAATATTTATTCATTCGAAGCATTTATAACCAGCTCTTCAGCTGGAAAGGTTCTTAGAGCAGCTTACATATCAATGGAAACAAGATGGATCCTGACCATAGGTGTACAATTTTAAAAAGTCAAATAATTAAAGTGGGGGAAGGGGAAAGGAGGGTGGAGGAAAAAGAAGTTGGGCATTAGTTCTTAATCATTTCAGGTTCTTATCTTGGCCAGCCAAATGGATTACTACTCAGTACATCTGAGGATATTTTGCATTGCCTAGGCGTTTTCCTCCCCCAGCTAGACAAATGTGTGCAGGGAGTGCTCCTTAAAAATAAAACATTTAACTGTATTGCTGTATTGTTTTTAACTGTATTGCTCTTTTTTAAAACTGTAAATTGCCTTGAGTCCCAATCCTGGGAGGAAGGTGGAATATCATCAACAACAACAATAACAGGAAGAAGAAGTAGAAAGTAACAAAGTGTCCCTATGGACTCCCGTTCAGACTCTTTTCTATAAGAAGGAAGAAGCTAATATAATAACTACAGTGTCATCCAACCTGGGGTATTCTTGGGGCAAACAGCACCCACGTGAAAGTGTCTAAATGGAGGGAATCCACATATTAGGAGTAAACTACAACTTCATGAAAAACACTTATAAAGATATACCGGTATTATGGTGGAAATGTGGAGCAAAGTCCAGAAGATGTAATGGACTATTTATTTCTTCCATCTGGTTCACTTGACCCATTATCAATGCTAGATCTCTGTTTACATAAAAACACAGGGAGAGATCTGATCATTTCATATTATGACTTGACAAAGCACTTCTGTTAAATTCAAACAGCATGAACCACAATGTATAAAGCAATCTGGATTTGTACCTTGAAGTTGGAAACTGTTGCACATTTTCAAAGCCAACCTTCCTTTTGCTTCCTATCTCCAGCTGTGGGAGCCTTTTTCATTTGTTCTCAGCAAGGCAGGAAGAACTACCTGACCCCTTTACATAATTTCCATTACTTTTTAAACAGGCAAAAGAGATTGACAGGAAAGTATTTGCTTTGATATTGACATAAGGATATATTTCATTTAGTAATATTCTGTGTGTAAACTGTTCCTAGAATTATGCTTAAGTTCTTCCTAAAGTTTTTTTTTTTTTTTTTTTTTATGGGGGAGGGAGTTGATCTTGTTTTGGTTTTCCACACACGATAAATAAAGAGGTTAGCACTAGGTGGTAATACAGTTCTAGGAACAGTTTACATAGGATATTCCAAAGAGCACCACCTCATGTTGTAAAAGCAAATTTCCATCTAGGTCTAGCAGATTGTTTATATATTTATTGTTTTGTTTCTTATAGCTCCACTTTCATTGCTCTGAATTATTTTGCGGATGTCTTTATAATGGATCTTCCTCTCTTCTGGAAGTTAGTGTTGGGATGTTGGAAAGTAAACTAATAATCTAAGATTTAATTTACCCGATTTAATTTCCAGATTCTTTTGGACATCAGTTTGAACACCTTGGAGAATACTTTAATACTTTTTTTCTCTGTAAGAATGATAAAAAGGACAATGTACCCCAAGCATTGTCAGACTACTCTTTTCTGTCAGATGGTTGTATAGACACTGCAGTGCTGTCCTTCCATCTTTATTCCTTTACAGCTCCAAAAGGTCTTGGCCAAGACAACTAGCATTCATATTGCTCCATGCATGCCACACATACTTCATTGTGTGTCTTTGATTTCAGTGTGCCTTCGATCTCAGTGTGGTAGAGATGGCCAGACTCATTTGTGTACTTTTAGATGTTTGTGTTCATATAATTTTTAACTTAATATTTTAATGCTCTCATTTATATAATTGTGTTTTTGCACTGTTCTGCTTGTATTTTCACATTTTAAAAACCTGTTTTGTTCATTTTTTGTTCAGCTCTGCGAGCCACTCTGAAACTGAGGACTGGGGAACAGGCAAGATATTGGGAAATGGCCTTTACATTTTTGTTGAAAGAAAAACAAAACTGTAGGTGAAAAGTTAATTTAAAAATGGCAGCAGCAGTGAGAAGTCATATATACATAAAGTTCTTGAAAAGATAACCAAATATCCAAATAAGTATTAATGCAGAATTTATGTCTATAAGCAACATGCTCAAATGCAGAAAGAATTGTGGGGTCCTGCATCCACTGAATAACAGAAGATGGTCACCAGTCTTTCCAAAGCTGCAGTGTATATTTTAACTTCTGGAATGACCCAAAGGAATCCATCCCATTGACCAAAAGTTCATTTTGAAAATGAAGACCATGGCTGCAATTCACCAAGGCAGTTTAGAAATCTATAACCACTGTAATTACATGCCTATGTAGTGTCTCCTAGCCTGACCTCCCCCCCCCCCCAATTCTCACTTATTGGGAAGCAGCCACTGTGATGGTGTGTGTGTGGGGGGGGGGGGAGAGGTCTGTTCCTCTGATGGTTGGGAAGCAGCTGAGTAATGTTCTCTTTGCCCCCATAAGCGACCTTTGGTGAGACAGGCAGAAGTATAGTCCCTATTGTAATACCCCCTTTCCATCTGTGATTACTTGAATGGGAGTGGCTGGGAACACCAGTCAGTTTCGCTAATGATAGGGTAACTAGGGAATATGTAGAGATTGTGAATAAGAACCGATCAAAAATGGGTAATCTAGGTTGCCATTCATAATTGCCTTAGTAAATTCTCGCCACCTCTGCAAAATGCAAAAATTGTTTCAAAATGGAATGCGTTCAACTGATGATCCTTTCTGCCCAAGGAAACTAACACTAGGTACTTTAAAATAATGACTTTTAAAAGGGTAAGATAAATCTCATCATGAATCAAGAATTTTAGTGACTCAAGTTGGTGTGGAGGGAATTTAAAAATTCAATCATTTGAGGAGTTAACTATTTAGTTATTCCTGAGCTCTGCTCCTGAATAAACAGTGGCATAGTTGTAAAGTACAACTTTAGTTGTAATATACAACATCGTTGTAGTGTATTTGTTTGTGGGAAGTGGGTATGACAGTGTCAATGAATGGAGAAAAATATGACATTTTGGAATAATGGAAACCAATAAATATCATACCAAATTAGTAATAATGGGGGTTTTGGACTTTCTTTGCTAACGAATAACCACCCAAGATAAACATGACAGGGCAGTGAGGCTTTACTTTCAAAGACATTAAACTACTTCTGAATAACCTTTAAATGGGAGAAAAATCAAATCTCAGTATGCTTTCCTGTCTAGTGGAAATGTGCATTGATTCTTCAATGTTTCCAGCTGTGCTGTCCCTATGTTTTGTTAGCCATCTTTAGTTGCTTATGTCCTGGTACTTGTTGATACCTTCATTCAAGTTCACTGACATTCCTTGCTTGAAAGAAATATATTTTGTGTATCTGCACATAATTCCTTCTGCTCCTTCATTAAGTCAAAATTTCATACTTTGCAGATTCCAGTTTCTGAAAGACTTAATTAGATCTTTACATGATCTCCTTGGTTTAATTACTATAAATGAGAAAGAGTGATAAAGGGCTTTTAAAAAGAATGAAGAACTAAGATTTGGCACTTTTTTACCAAGTTGATTGATTTATACTCCACATGGCATTAATTCCTCAATGTAGTCAATGACCATACTCATCTCAGAAGAACTCTGCCATGTTGGTGACTCTTGTGTTGGCATTCACTTCCTGAAGCAGGAGAGAGTATAGGCTGAAAGGCCACATTCAATTGCCAAAAATGCTTATAGAATCATAGAGTTGGAAGAGACCACAAAGACCATCAAGTCCACCCCTTGCCATGCAGGAATACACAATCAAAGTACCCCTAACAGATGCCCATCCAACCTCTGTTTAAAAACCTCCCAAGAAGGAGACTCCACCACACTCTGAAGCAGCGTATTCTATTGTCAAACAGCTCTTACTGTCTGGAAGTTCTTCCTAATGTTGAAATGCAATCTATTTTTCTATAATTTGTATTCATTGCTCTGGGTCTTATTCTCTGGAGCTATACAAAACAAACTTGCTCCATCTTCAGTATAACATCCTTTCAAATATTTAAACAGGGCTACCATATCACTGCTTAACCTTACCTTCTCCAGGCTAAGCATACCCAGCTCCCTAAGTCACTCCTCATAGGATATGGTTTTCAGACCTCTGGCAAGGTCTTTCAGTTTCCAGGAGTGGAGACGGGTGGCTCTCTGATAATTGTATAGTGTATTACAAAACAGAGCAATAAAATAATTTTACAGCTCCGAATTCTCCCTGGAATTGAAATGGATGTATTTGGCATTCTAACCACATAATATGTTCAACACTATGAAGATGTGGATTATTTTTATTGTGGCACAAACTTAAATTGGGATTTGTTGGTTACAGGAGTATTTACCTCCCGTTAGTTCTGGTACAATCTACTGCCACCACTATGATTGGGGAAGGGTCAATTGCCAGACATGTGCATGATTTTCATTCATTTTTTGGAGTTTTGAGTGAAAAATGGATAATCAATCATTTGTATGGGGGGGGGGGGAATGGGGGCTTTGGAAACTGCCAGGGGGCTTTAGTGAGTTACAAAAGTGAGACTTTGGAACCACCTGTGGCCCACAAATCACAAGTCCCTGACCTCTGCTTTAATTGGCATTTCCTCCTTGTTTGAGGCCAGTTCTCATAGCTGCTAATAAAGACAATATAATCACCTTCTTAAAGAAAAATTTATTGGCACAAACATCCATTGTACAAATGTGTACAGCAGCTTGAAAAATGCACCATCACTTCAAAATGTAACCACTCACAAAACTGTAATACTATAAAATTTTGTAAACATTGTAACTATTTTTCACATTAAAAAAATTAACAAAACTCTTTGCATGCACAATTTCGCCATGTAGAAATGCACTTTTGCTGAACAAAATTGCTGGCCTCTGACAGCTTCTGCCAGTGGCTATGTTAAGACATGATGGCTGGAATGTATTGTAGTGGCATAGAAATTACAACAGTTTTTCAGCGTAATAAAATATTGAAAATGAAAGATGCTACTTTTATTATGAGGATGAGATGGGACTTGGGGGCACCGTTGTGCAGTGGTTCCAGTATTTCTTGGAGGGACAAGCTCAAAAGATGGTTCTTGGGGACACCTCTTTGAGGCTCTTGCCATTGACCTGTTTTGTCCCCCATGCTGTTTAACATCTACATGAAACTGCTGGGAGAGGTCACCTGGAGTCACCAATATGTGGTTACCTCTCCTTCCCATTTGATTCCAAGGAAGCTGTCTCAGTACTGACCCACTGTCAGTAATGGATTGGAGGAGGCAAAGAAACTGAAACTTAATCTAGAAAAGACACAGGTTTTCTAGTCAATTGTAAGACAGATCAGGAGATAGAGACTCCACCTGTGCTGGACAGGTTACACTCCCCCTGAAATCTCAGGCTTGCAGCTTGGTTGTTCTCCTGGACTCAACCCTGAACCTCAATGTCCAGGTTTCAGCAGTGGCTAGGAGTGCATTTGAACAGTTAAAACTAGTGTGTCAGCTGTACCCATTCCTTGAGACATCTGGCTATGGTGGCATGCCTTGGTTACATCCCATTTGAACTACTGTAACACACTCTGCCTTTGGAAACTAATTGGTCAAAAAGGCTGACCCGGGCCTGTTATAGGGAGCATAAAATAGTTTCACTGGCTACCAATTCCTTTCCGGGCACAATTCAAAGTGCTGGTCGTGCTCTATAAAGTTCCTTATGGCTTAGGTCATGACAATCTGAAAGACTGTATCTACCCATACAAACCTGCCGGAACTCTAAGATTTGCAGAGGAAAGCTTTCTCTGGCTCTGCCACCATCACAAGCTGATTTGGTGAAGACAAAAGAGAGATCCCTCTTGGTGGCTGTGCCCACCCTCTAGAATGCTCTTCCACAGGAGCCTAGGCTGGCTCCATCCCTGGTTTCAGTTTGCAACAGGCAAAGATCTCCTTGTTTAAGCAGGCTTTAAATATAAGTCTCAGGGAGGCTTCTCATTGGGTAGTGTGCTTTATTTATTTTCAAACTTTTGTATGTTTAGAAAATAATTTTATACTGTTTTAATATAATTTTATAATGTTTTAAATGTGACGATCCTAATTGTGTCATGTTTTAAATGATTTCTTATGTAAGCCACCTTGGGTCCCACTCTGGGGAAAAGGCAGCATAAATAAATAAATCCACTCAGCAGCACAACATGGAAAAGCTACTGTTTAGACTACAGTGTTCTGAATTGCTGGTTGAAAGACTCTTGGAGCAGTAATCCAAAAGGTAACTTAATCTATGCTCTGGTCAAAGGCACCAACACACTCTTATGGTTCTATTAACATCAAAAAATGAATTAATGGATAAACCTCTCAGGTTTAAACCATTAGGCTTACAAATAATCTCTGAGCTACATTTCATGTTGACTTGCTAAGAATCATAGAATCATAGAGTTGGAAGAGATCACAAGGGCCATCCAGTCCAACCCCCTGCCATGCAGAAACTCGCAATCAAATCACCCCCGACAGATGGCTATCCAGCCTCTGTTTAAAGACCTCCAAAGAAAGAGATTGCACCACTGTCCAGGGGAGTGTGTTTAACTGTCAAAACATCTCTAATTGTCAGGAAGTTCCTCCTAATGTTCAGGTGGAATCTTTTTTCCAGTAGCTTTGATCCATTGTTCCATTGTTCTCTGGAGAAGCAAAAAAACAAACTTGCTAAATAGAATATATTTCTGAGAAGACATGGATAAGCTTGGGCTATTGATTTGATTGTGAACAAAGGAGGCCTTTAAGTTTGGAGCACATGTAACAATTTATTGCACGGAGAGTCAACAAATACTAATTCTAGTAAGTGTCTGCATGTCTGTGTCTGCGGTGGGAATAATGGATTGAGAGTAACTGAAAATGGTCTCTTTACAATGATTTCAGTTTGTTTAATAATGAGAATTCACATTAACTATTGATTACTCATGCACATCTAGTCCATTAAATCATTTGAGTTTAACAGTCATGCTTTTGAAGAATAATTAGACTCTAATATGATTGTGCTGCTCTATTAAACATGATCACATGCTGTAAAACAACCATATTAGAAAATAATTCTAATCAAGGCTGTCATTTGGTGAAAAGGGCACAGGAAGTTTTACTGAAAGGCAGTTCACATTGGTGTCTTCATCTGAGATAAAAACTTATTTCAGTATAAAGGAGTTGTCACTTAACAAGGCATTTTTATTTCTGTAACTGTCATGTTATTCAGGGGGTGTTGCAGTGGAATATTCTCAGAATTAGATGGCCTCCCTCTTATTGAAATTTAAAAACTTACTGCTTACAGTAAGTACTCTACTTCTAAAAACTTACTGCTGTGTTTGAGCAACATTTTAAAACAGTTGCTGAGGTTTTTGAAAACTAGATTTACAGGCTATATCAAATATAGTTGCCATATATTTGGAAATGTCATTTTTGGACTGCAACTCCCAGAATCCCCTAGCTTGCAGGGGTACATAACAATGGCTGTCTGGGTGGAGGTGGGGTCTGGAGTCTGAGAATAACAGTGCAAACAAGGGCTCTGATATCTTAGGCTTCAATTCTGTTTTCATTCAAACCTAGTAGGAATAAGTCTTGTTGAATTCAATGAGACTTACTTGACATGTACATATGCTCCATAAAGGATGTGAATGCATCAATTGATACAGTTTTAGTATCCATGTAACACAGAGCAGTAATATTTATAATCATATAATATGAAAGTGAGTTTAGCTGCTCTCTCTCTCTCACCTTTATCTTCTAATTTCTGTCCAGCATTCAGCTGCATGCATTATTATATCCGCCCACTGTTTTGACCATGGAGTTTATCAGATGGGAGGAATTTCACTTTATTTCAAATGGAGCCAATTCGAATTCACGTGAATTCGCTAGTTTAGCGAATTTACGTGAATTCCAATTGCATTCGGAATGTGTTCAGAATGACTTCCCATTACCCAAAAATGACTGCCCATTGCCCGAAAGTGTGTGAGATGCTTTAATATGCAATAACGTAAAACCCATGATTGCATCTGGAATGACTTCCCTTTTGCCCGAAATTGTGTGAGATACTTTAATACGCAATAACGTGAAACCACATGATTGCATTTGGATTGCCATTAGATTATACTTCCAATTCCCATCATCTGATAAACTCAGGATGGCTTGTGCTTGCTGTCCTATCATCTCAAATGACCTGATTTTCTTTCAGTCTACTTTCGTCACTGTCCAGCTCTCACATCCATACATGATGATGGGGTATATAATGTCTTGGATGATTCTAATTTTAGTTCTCAGTTGAATAACTATGCATTTTAGGATCTTGTCTAGTTCTTTCATAGCTGTCCTTTCAATTCCTAGTTTTATGCTGTTTTCTTGACTGCAGTCTGCATTCTGATCAATATTTGATCCAGGGTACATGAAATCTTTGATTATTTTGCTTTCCTCATTGTCTAGGTTGAATTTATGTATATCATCTGTGTTAATTTTTATTTTCTTAATGTTCAGCAGTAACCTTACCTTTGCACTTTCCTCTTTAACTTTTCTTAGTAATTTTTCAAAGTCTTTGATATTTTTCTCTAGTGGCATGGTGTCACCTGCTTATCTTAGATCATTGATAGAGCTTAACAGTGCAAATCTTTTTTTCACATTATTTTGAATTTCTTCAGATTGAATTTAGGTATGTGGTTGGTTTGGTTTTCTTCTTGAGCTCTAGTCTAACTTTTGCTATTAGTTCATTGACTAGCCACAATCTGCCCCGATCTTGTTTTGGCAGAGAGAGCAGAACTTCATCTTCTGCTTCCAATCATGTATTCATTTTATTTCTATATTCTCCATCAGGTGATGTGCATGGATATGGTAGCTTTTTGGGTTGTTTGAAAAATGTGTTTGCAATGAATGAATTGTTGGCCTTGCAAAACTGTGCCAATCAGTTTCCTGTTTCATTTCTTGATCCTACAACCTTACAGTCTTTGATTCTGCTTCTCCCCTCGCCCCCTATTTTTTGCATTAGCAAGAAGGGTTTGCTTAGCAGCAATAATTCAAAGGAGGTTTTCCATTTCTTTCCTCTGAAGCTGAGCTAGTGTAACAAGATCAACCAGTAGGTTTCTAAGGCTGAACAGGGAATTGAACCTTCATATTCCAGAGTCTTAGTCTAAACATTCAAACCACTACATCATGCTGACTCTCCTCCACATCACATGCCATAGCCATAAACAATAAACCAAGCTACCCCCTACCAGAGCATAAAGCTTTCTCATGGTTCATGTATTCAGCCAATGTAAGAAAGTTTTCCCAGTAAGGGGGACCTTGTTATCCTCTGGGGTATGGTTCCAGGATCTGCCATGGATAACAAAATTTGTGGATGTTCAAATCCCATTAAATATAATGGCATAGCAAAATGGTGTCCTGTATATAAAATGAAAACTCAAGGTTTGACATTTGGAATTTATACTTGTTTTGAATATTTTCAAGCTGTGGATACTGGAATCTGTGGATAAAAAAATCCATGGATAAGGAGGGGTGACTGTATTTAGAACTCTTATATATAAAAAGGGACGCTGACCCAATCAAGTTCCATCCTTGTGTGGAGAAGCACTACACAGGTACCACAATCCAGACTGCAGGGAAATATTTCTACTGCAGTCATTGGATAGGAGACCACCAATGAATCCCAGGTGATGTAGTGATATTTCAGAGGAAGGAACCAGCAAAACTACCCTGAGGATTTCTTGCCTAAAAAACCCTAAGAAATTCATGTGATCATCCATGGCAAGGTGACAGGTGACTTGACGGCACATACATACACATTAGTGTTGAGAAGCATGTGGCACATGGGAGCAGCACAGCTAAGGCTAACCAATTTGTCCTTGTGACCCCTCATCAAATGTTTGAAAGTGCACAGTTGCCTTCTTTAATAAAATGGAAACTTTGTTTTTGTTTGCAACACTATTTTTGTTTGCAACACTACTTATTGCCCTAATATAGTTTTTTGAATTTTTCTTATGGCAAAGATTACTACATTTGCTTTTTAAAACAGTAAGCGTCTTCCCAAAGACAAGCTGATAGAGAGTCGTATTATTACCAAATTATTATCAAATTCTGGTACCCTAATGTTTAGTAAATGACATTGACGTTGTTGTGGGTCTCCACTGAACTCATTACAGAACTTGGAAGAAGTCCTTTTTGGGATTGCAACTCACAGACTCCCCAGAGAATTGCTATCAAATTGATTCAAATATAAACTAACATCTCTCCCCAACATCTCACAGACAAAGGTACCAATCAGGTCTCCAAACTTACTTTACAATATGGGGTGGGGAACTGATTTTGCAGCATGCTGGATGTTAAATGTAATGTGTATTTTCCCTTCTGGTCTAACATTTCACAACAATATTATCTGTCTGAGTGTAATAGGCAAGTATAATTGTTAATAATGGTTCTTCTCCCAATTAAGGCATACTAGATTAAGGCATACTAGACTCAGGATTTTCTGGAGAAGTGGTGCACGTTAAAGAAGTGGTGCATGTTAAAATTTGTGACAGAATGAGGTTACTGCCTCAGTGACTCACTGCCTCATAACTAGGTGTTTACATTCACAAAGCCACATGTAATTGGACTGCCACAGTTCTATCTTTTCATTCACAGATGTAGCCTTTAAAATGTCACCTCAATGGGAAGCTGCTACCGCAGAGAGTGACTTGAGTCTCTTTTGTTTGTGCACATAGGTGCTTAATGTAGTGGTCTTCCGGTTCATAAAGAAAAGATAAAGTCCCTGAAATCAGCTGCATTGAAGTGCTGTAATGAATGGCAGGAGACAAATTTACTGAAGAAAGAGTTTCAGGAATAGTCAGCTGGAGAACAGAGAAGCTGTTGCCAGAATTTTGACACTGCACCAAGCAGATTTGAATGCATCAAACACTGACAGCATCACTGCCAGATATTTTTTTGCTTATGTATATGCATGTGAATGTGTATGTGAGTGTGCAGAGCACCAGTGTGGTGTAGTGGTTTGATCATTTGATGATGTCTCTGGAGATCAGGATTCAATTCCCTGCTCAGCCATGGAAACCCACTGGGTGACCTTGGGCGAGTCACATACTCTCAGCCCTAGAAACCCCTGTGAAGAGAGTTGGAATCCAGTATTGGGAAGGACAGGTTTCCTTCTTTGGAGGTGAGTATGCTGGATATAGATGGCTCTGGATTTGGGAGAAGGTCAACAGCAAAGTGATTTTTACTGGACCCTGTCCTACATTGGCTGGCTTAAGCTCCATCCTATATTTAATCAAACCGCATATCACTCCAATACATCTTGGACAATTCAATGGTAGGTTCCATATCCAGCTACATAGGACTCATTGGAGTGCCAGCATTTTTTGTTTTTTAAAAGGCATATTCAGTAGTGGATCCTGTGTAGATACTTGGGGTCCAATGACTGCACAAGGGTGCCATGTGCCAGAATTTAGCTGTTGGGGGGGGATAGGGAGAGAAATTCTGTACTACTGCTCCCAGAAACTCCTAGGTATCCTGCTTTCTGGCCATGCTGGCTGGTAGATTCTGAGACCTATAGAGAGGGGAAGTTTCCAGTATCTGCCATATGCTGATTTCAGGGCTGGATGATAAAGGTAGAATCTGTTTAATCTTTGTTTAGTTGTAAAATATCGTGGTTGTAACTAGACACTCTTTCACTCTAACCTTCTTCATAGGGTTGCTGTGAGGGTAAAATAGGACCTTACCATGTAGGCAACCTGGGCGTTTTGAGGAAAACTACAAATGAGAGATAAGTAAAAGAAATAAACTAACATAATTTTTCATTGACTCATAATATGTTTCATAGGAATTTCAGAGAAAAACATATTTGACAAAGAGAGATAGAGAGAGCATGCTCACAAACATATACGCTTGGGAAGATATTTATCTGGTAGCATCTCATCATCTCTATGGTGTCAAATATTTAACTATTTATTTGAATGGGAATAACACTGATAGATTTCAGCATACATCCATTTTAAGTAGTGCCTAATTAAAACTACCACAGTATTTGAGATTAAGACCTACTTATAATGTGCCCAAGCTATGTGAAGCATATTCAGTAAAGGTTCAGCTTTTATGACAGTCAGCAGTTATTGATACTAATGGATCTTGTGGCCCACTTTAGTTTGAGCCTGTTTATGTATGGGCTCTGTGACACTTCTTATTTGTCTCAGAAACACTTAATTTGTTTTTTTTAAAGGATGACAATTTTTGAAGGTCAGCATGGGCACATTTTTAAGACACAGTGAGAGACCAATGGGTGAAACAAGTTGGCAGTATTCAGCTGGCACAGTTTCTTGTAGGAACAAGATAATATTAAAAACAAAAAGCAAAACAACAGGAACACTACATTGAATTCTTACATAATGTTGTCAAGTAAGAGCTCCAAGACACAAGGAATTAAAAAGCAGGTTTCGTTGGAAGGATTATCAGAAAACAGGTCAGTGTGAACAAAGACATGCCAAACCATGTGTCCTTAGTATTTTAGGTGGAGAAATAAACTGGAAGAAAGAAGATTGGGGAGAAAAAGAATTAATAATCCAGATTTCAAAGTGGCAAGTAGATGTGGCTAACAAACAAACAAACAAACAAACATATTTTAACAGTTCTGTCCATGTTTTGTACTACAGCATGCCTGTGCCATACACAGGCTTGCTGTACGTGGTTTTTTGCTTATGCATGTGGCAAGCCCCATAGGACAGAGTGGCAGACACACTGCCATAAGAATAAATGGGCTTTCACCTTACATGTTTTTTCCCATACCGGGGTGTGTGTGTGTGTGTGTGTGTGTGTTACTGAACGGATCCCCCACATACAGGAAGGTCCCACTGTACATTGAATAGCACTTGGGAATAGAAGATGGCAATAACATGGAAGGAAATGTATGGATAATTTCCATCACTATGTTGAGCTCCCTTATCTGGTCTGTACAGATTTAGTGAAAGTCCTGCCCCTTTCTCTAAAGACCACTCCAGGGGTTATCCTGAAGGGAATTATGATGATCACTAAATATTTATCAGGCATAGACAAGTTTTCCTTTGTGATTTTGCTCCTCTTTCTTCTTCCCCTCACTGGGAAAAGGAAGGAAGGGCAGAACTGGCTGCTTCCATTTTGTATCTGCAAATATCAGTTAACTTTTCTTCCCCTTTCCCTGCATATTGAAACCAGTTCCTTTAAGAGAGGAAAGGTAACAAGGGCCCGAAGTAGATGGGCAAAAAGTGACAGCTTTGAGTCACTTCAGGGGCATAGCATGCAGATGACACATGCCCCAGGATCAGCTGGAAGCTGTGCTGAGGCTGCCTAAGGTATCCTGAAGCTGGCAAGAAAAAGACAAGCTGCTCCTTGTGGCAATCCATTTGAGACTGTGGCAGCAGCCGGCTTCTGGACCATGGTGACTAATCGCTGTGGTTCTGCATCAATTGGGGTTTGCTCGCAGCTGGAGCAGCCAGAGGCTGTCCTAAGCCACCCATCTGCTTGTCCCAAAAGTCATGCCTACAAATTCATTTGAGTTTGGAAACTATAGTGTAAGCACAAATACCTTAACAATAACTCACTAAAGAAAGGTAACCTGTTGGTGTAACACCACCTGGCCCTGAAATGCATTTTTGAGCTTTTCCATCTCTCTTTCCAGCATTACTTCACCTTTATACAGCTAAAGTTTCCAGATTGGAACTTCTGTCGCTGTTTTTATTTTATTTTTATATGTTCATTTATTGATTTTAATGTTGTTGTGATTTAATCCTGTTTTATTTTTTTATTTTTTTTTATTTATTAAACACAAACAATACAACATAAAAGCAAAAACATCCGAACAAATAAAAAACAAACAAACCAACACAAAAAGCACTTTATACTAGTATCTCCGTCTGTACATATTCATTCTACCAACATTCCTCATTCGATATACCTCTAACACCTACCACTGCATCTCACTTTACCTATCTAACTATTTACCCATTCTCCTGTCTTTCATACCATCAAACACCCTGACTTCCTCCCTACCAAATAAGTAGCATATTGGTTGAAAAATGGCTATGTGATTTTCTCTAAATTCATATTTCAGTCCCAGTCTGTTTGAGCGTTAATTAAAAAACATCCACTAAAACAAATAAACAGAAATAATCATTAACAAGCTCTTCATTTATTTTCTAGCCCACCCCTCTGAACAAGCAAGGTTACAACAAGGTTAAAAAACAATACAATTAAAATATACCATCCCATCACCCAACTCCCCCCTTAAAACAGGATTTTGATTTAATCCTGTTTTAAGGGGGGAGTTGGGTGATGGGATGGTATATTTTAATTGTATTGTTTTTTAACCTTGTTGTAACTCGCCCCGATTAGTTGTTCAGAGGGGTGGGCTAGAAATAAATTATTATTATTTACTGGAAATTATGTTTTAAATATGTTTCAACTGTTTTTAGTCATATTTTAAAAACAGGATTGTTATTTAATTCTTTTTTCTAATTTTGGAAACTAGTTGTACCCTAATCTTTTAAAAATTATTGTAACTCATCCTGAATCTCATCTCAGGAGAAAGGCAGGATATAAATTCAATAAATGAATAAATAATATAATATAATTTAATATAATATAAATTCTATTACACAAGAACAACCATCAGTTTCAGCATGTTAGAAAGAACAGTGCTCACTTGTACTTCCAGAAGCGGTAATGTTTTAAGTCTATTTTGTATTCATGAGCCATTCCCATCACACCTTCGTTAGGCTTTATCTACTAAAAGTTCTTCCTATCTTTTTCCTCCCAGCAATGTGAAAGGAAACCATTCCTATCAGCCAAGAAAATTAACTAGAACTCTACACCTACCCTGCGATATCATATGCTGAAACATAACAGAGGAAGAGAACTACTGCTCTCATGTCTTGTCTGTCACCTTTTCAGACACATTTACCTGCACTTGGTGGAAATGGAATTGTTGTTGGTAGAGAAGCAAGTGGTTTGTCCAGATTGTATTATGTATTACATCACATAGTGATTTTAGGATATTGTTTAGATTGTTGTTTTAATTTTGGATACTGCTTTTAACAATCTGTTAGAATCCCGCCTCGATCTGAAGGGAGAGGCGGGAAAATAGAAATAAATTATTATTATTATTATTAGTAGTAGTGGTAGTAGTAGTGCAAATAATAATAATTATTATTAGTAGTAGTAGTGCAAATTGAGCATAAGTACAAACTGTTTTTGAGTTTTTTCAGTTGTCAAAGGACACCATAATGTCTCCTTTCAATTAATTACTAATAAATAAATAAATGTAGAACTGCCACTTTGATTTGTCCCAGATCAATTATTGCTTTCAATTTATTCATGCCGGGAGCTGATTCTCATCTCAAGTGCCTGTGTACATTTGATTTTCATTAAGAAGTTATGCTTGATTTCTGCAATGATCCTGTAGCCAGGTACTCAAAAATGAGAAAGTTGGGTATGAACTAGCCACTTAACAATGTGACACCAAGAGTCACTTCTAGGATGACAGTTGTCCTAATTCAAACTGCTGTAATACAGTGGCTATGGCTATCCATGTATAAGCAAACTGGTTCATACTAGGTTCTGGACCAGTAACCCTTCTGCTATTCCTATGTCATCTAAGTTCTGTTAAGAAATATGAGCTGCACCTACACTGCCAAATTAATTTCCTGAATGAGCTAGCATGGTATAGTGGTTGGAAAGACCAAGGTTCAAATCCCTGCTTGGCCATGGAAACCCACAGGGTGACCTTGGGCAAGTCACCCCTCAGTCTCAGAGGAAGGTAAAGACAAATCCCCTCTGAGCAAATCGTGCTAAGAAAACCCTGCAATAGATTTGTCTTGAAGGCACACAACAACAACTATAATCCTGTTCCCAGTTTTTCCAGGACATACTTCCTAATAAAGCCTATGCAGGATTTTGTTATTAGTTCATTGACAGCTGTACAACAGGGATGGAAATCTTGCAACCCTTTAAGATGTTGCTGAACTACAATTCTCCCTATTCTTCCCTATTAGCTATACTGCCTAAGAATGCTGGGAACTGCAGTCTAATAACTTCTGGATGGCTTCATGATTCACAGCCTCGCTTTGGAGGGAGATCCATAGTTTCAGTGGCAATGTTCTTTTCTAATTATACTAAACCCCTCTCTTCATAGCAGTCCTGCTAACACAAGCATTACATATACATCCATAATTTTGAAATAAATATCTTGTTATGATGAAAATTGTCCCGTCTTGAGCTTTCCTGGTATTACGGACCGTAATCCATGTTTACCAAGACATCAGAAGGGCTTTGTCCAGATTTTGTAACAGTGAGCTAATGTAATGACTGACCCTGCTGTCACTGTTAGTTTCAAGAAGACGAAGAGCTTTATAATTAGGCAAGTGTTTCACTTAATCATGAAAAGGATTTTGCCTTTCCTGTTGAAAAAACAAAACTCTACAGCTCCTTTGAAAAACCAAGTTATTCCCCAGTGGCAAGTGATATATTATTTTGTGTTTCCCATGACAGGAATGTGGGAGGGGAGAATTTCCAATAGACCTCTTTATGAATGCTTTGCAGTAGCAGCTGGTGGTTTCCATGTCAGTGGAGTCACAAATCCATTCTGAGTTTTAATTTGAAGTTTAAAGGATCTAAAGTACTGAACTCATTTCTTTCAAAATCCAAGCTGAAACCCATAGGTGGATTCGCCACCCTGCTGACATGGAACCAACCAGCTGCCCCTTATGTTTTATTCACTCATTAATATTCAGAAATAAAATGATGTCAAACAAAATGTGAAAAAAGTGCTACTCACTTATAATTATGATAAGAATGACTGCACATACAACACCCAAGATGATCATCATCTAAAAAGAGAGTTGAATAAGAAAAAACAAAATTCAGTCACCCTCATCTGTACTGTGGAGTTGGGTCCCTTGCTAGGAGAAAGACAGGATATAAATTTGACAAATAAATACACCAAACAAATAAACATTTATCTTCTAACACAAGTGCTTCTGCAGTCCCAGTGTCTCCAAGAGCATGGTAATTAAAAGGACCATGGTTTACCTTCATCTTTCACTACCACATCACAGTCAGTACATGACAATTTGACAGGTAAATATGAATTTATTTTTTCAAGTATAAATTTGCAATATCCATGGCACCATTCAGAAAGGTTACAATAGCCATCTTGGCTGGGAGTGATGTTTAACTGCTGTGCTATGGGAGGTATAGTCCAACCACCCAACCATAGCCATGTTGGAAGGGATGATAGGAACTATAGTCCAACGTGTTTAGAGAGTACCAGGTAGTGTTGCTTAAAACCAATTGTTATTCCCAGCTACAACAGATTTAATGAATCAATTGAAGCTTGGTAACTCAACACTTATACATTAATCCCATTGATTCAATGGGTCTACTCTAGTTGGATTTAGATCTTTGCAGGCTGTTAGACACAGGAGTCAAGAAGACGGGCAGGAAAGAGCTGCTAGAAGCTGCTTCTTCCAAAACTGAGCTGAAACTTCACTGACCACACTGTTCACTCCCAAGGCAGCCCACATGTGCCCACCATGGGGCTGGACAGATGGGGAGAAAGAGGCAGTGAAGTGCAGCCCCTTTTTGCTCTGGATGGAGGCCACCCCAATCAAATGGTGCGGTCTCCAGGAGGCCTAAAAAGAACCCACTCCTGAAGGGTTCTTTTTAAGTTACACACAAGGTGCCGTTGGCATGCTCATGCACAATTATTACATCAGCATGGTGTAGTGCTGTTTGTGCGCCGCACCACATGCACTCCGTCTGTACGGGGCATGCCAAGATGGAGCCCAGGGTGCATGGTAGGGCTGCTGAGTGTGTAAACGCTCCGCTCCGACACACCCTTAGTTCAGGCTGAGGCCAGCGCAAAAGACCATCTGTCAAGCCTTCATGACAACTAGGTCAGGAAATATGAATGGCACAGCATCAAGCCACACTGCTGGGTAGTTAAAAAAAAATTCCCCTCACCATCCATATGCACTATCACAGAAACACACTGCCAGCAATTGCCTGCTACCATGTTTCCCCGAAAATAAGACAGTGTCTTAATTTTTGCTCCCAAAGATGTGCTAGGTCTTATTTTCAGAGAATATCTTATTTTTCTGTGAAGAATTCACATTTATTGTTGAACAAAAAAAATTTGAACATTTATTATATACTGTATATATATATATATATATATATAGAAAAACTTTGCTAGATCTTACTTTTGGAGGAGGCCTTATATTTAGCAATTTAGCACTGGTAATAACATCAGGCCTAAGAGTTCTATGCTTCATTGAATAGGGAAATTAAAAACAATTTAAGATCAGAATCCCAAAAGGGTGCCATTTTGCATGAAAACTATTAAATTTACTTAAGCCTTTCTACCTCCAACAAGAGGGTCATATGATACAGTTGGAGGTCATTTGATAAAATTGTCATTGTTTCTGACTAATGATATATTCTCCAAATGTCCAATTTGACAGCTACAGGCCCAATTAATCCTATGTTGTCCAGCTTTTTCAGCTGCTTTTAAAATGTCCCAGTTTCTTTCTCCTCTTCTCACTTTCCCTCTTTGTCCTCAGCTTTCTTTAACTGCTACAGAATGAGTTCAAAGACCAAAAGTAGTTTGCACCAAATTAACTCAGCAAAGAGGAAAGAGAGAGGAGGGAGTGGAACCTTGCCTTTCCTAGCCCAAAACAAACTGTTTCATTAATAACTTTTGCCATCTTGACCATACTTTGATACTTGGCCCCATGTGTTTTGATTTTCATCTATGAAAGATTGGTGGATATGTAATGATATACATGCACATATAATGTACAAGATGATATGCACTGATCATCTTTGCCCAAATCACTTGAAATTTCTTGAAGACTTGAAGACCATGTTATTCTATCAAATAATAAGTTTTACCTTACAGTTTTTCCACCAGTATTTCCTTTTCAGTTTAGCTGCACTGGTTTCAAACTGAGAAGCTCCAGCTTGCAAAGCATCTGCACGGTTATCAAGCTCAGAAAGCTTCTGGTCTCTTTCTAGTACTTTGTCCACATTGACACGCATTATGTCCACCACCTGCAATTGGTATACCAATTTGTTAGCAAGCCTAATATGTCCATAAAACTTTCATTTAGTGGATGGTGACAAAGAGGAATGAAAATTCAAATTGAAATATAAGGCTTAGTGAAAATGTGTATGCAGCTATTTTGTGCAAAATATTGGTTCCCAATGATTTGCACCAAGGGTATATTCTTCATTTTACTTTAACCTCCTCTTTCTACTAATATTGGTACCCAAGGTGGGTTATAATATGCCTAAAACACCAGATACAAGTTATCATAGGACATTATCACACAGGAGGAATTTCTCTCAATTTCGAAAGAAAAAAAGTGGGGCCAGTTTGGAAGTGAGTGAATTTGTTAGTTCAACTAATTTACATGATTACGTATTGACACCGCATCACGTTTGGAACTGCCCGAAATTGCCTCCCAGTGCCCGAAACTGCGTGTGATAGTTTCTCATGCAATAACGTGAAACCCCATGATTGCATTCAGATTGCCATTGGATTATACTTCCAATTCCCATCGTGTAATCCGTAGAATTATAGTGTTGGAAACGACCACAAGGGCTATCCAATTTGATCCTCCAGCAAAGGGTAGAAGGGGAGTGAGTACTGATGTTTACAGGAAGATGAGGCATATTGCTCTCCCTGGTTGTCAGAAATGGTGTCTACTGGTATCAAAACCAACAGAGCAAAGCATGCTTCAATACTGGAATTATGAATTTCTATAGTATGAGCATTTAGTGCCATCTAAAGGATGTTTGTAATATGGCAACACATTGTAACTGACTTTCCAGACATTTTTCATAAACCAAATATGCAGTTTCCCAAAGAAAAATGCTTTTATTGTAGGGATATTGTACTTCCTAATTTCACCACCATATTGTACTTCCTCATTCTACATGGAGACACGTTTTCTGCTGTTCCATTCAGTCTTAGAACCTGCTATGTGGAGCTGCCATAGCTGGCAACTGATTAGGAAAAACTGACCATGGATGCAAACATTCTGACCAAACGTATGTCTGTGCCATGTTTCCTTTGTCACATAAATGTATGAAAGAAGGGGGTCTGACTATGCTTATTTATATTTTTCTGAGCTTCATTGTCTCACTGGGTTCTTGTGTCTGTTTGTGCTTTACATTTAGAACACAGTTTAAGAGCGATTACACAAATATAAGGACACTACAAGAATAATGTCTGTATGAAAAATATTTAGCACGAGCACAGTATTTTTGCTCTGTGAAATGGATCAATATTTTTAACAAGCTTAATTCCTTTTTCTTTCAACGTGTGCTTTTGATCTGAGTTGTCTTTTGTGGTCTCACTCTTGCATAATTCTGAGTTCTCTGGTATGGATTTCTTGATTGTCCTTTGGACAAATTGTAGCCTCAAGATTTCTAAATTTAAAATGAGGGTGCTTAACTATATAACTGATCTGTAATTTGGGTTTGTACCTTTGGCTATCAATACCACTTTTCTAGAATTTTTTATTTCAAAATTTAACAATCCTATAACCACTATGGCTTGTTTTATGTGCTGTTCTGCTTTGAAAACACACTAAGTTAAAAATTCTACATGACTCAGCATCACATAGCAGTTCTGAATGTGCGAATCTGCTACAGCTCCCCTGTCACCACCACCCAGCCTCACCGTTCCACTGTGATAACCCCACACAGTGGGGAGAGTGAGTGTGGATGACATTGGAAAAGCATCTAGCTATGCTTCCAGAAGACAGAAGACTATGTGCAGAACCTGGCAAAGTGATAACTTACATGGTTTTGTTCTAATTATTCACGAATTCACATAAAGATATAAAAGCGGATGGGGAGACCATATTATCACAACCATTGCATAGTTTGTCAACTGAGTGCTCACCCTGGTCCAATGGCTGATCACTCCAAGTCAATGGCAAATTCCAAACAGGGATAAAGATTGATATATCACTTAACAAATGGTGTAATTCACAATTATGAAACTCATAAAGGAAATACAGTACATCTGACACTAATCTCACCTCATTCACTTGTGCTTGTGTCTGCTGCAGCCTCCGATTGCTTGTCACATTGGTCTGTGGAGGAGTCCCTCCTGCTCCTGGACTGGAAGCACCTCCAGCACCTTGAGAAGAAATTGGTGCTGACCTGAATTAGAAACCCAGCAAATGTTACAGTTCTGTCAGAAATTCCAACAATTTCTGCTGTAGACAAATTGTTTAATATTGTCACATACATCTATGAGTCTTTTTTTCACTTGCTCTCTCTTATGAGACTGGATGAAAGGGGCAATTCTGGAAAGCTGGGAGAAAAGAAAAGGAAGTGGGCCACTTTTTTTTTTTTTAAATTTCATTGAAGCATTGCTAGAAGTGCCTGTGCTTTGCATAAAGAAGCTCTATGGGTCTGTTCACATTATACACTTACAGCTCTAAGATTCCACTTTAAGTACCATGGCAAAATCCCATGCAATCCTGGGAGTGTAGTCTGGTGAGGCACAAGAACTTTCTGGCTGATCACTCCAAATGCCCTTCCCCAAACTGCAAAATCCAGGATTCCATAGGTTGTTGCCTAAAGCCGAAGGTGAAGACTAGGTCATTATCTCAGTTCACAAGCCTTAATGGTGAAGCCCTGCAGTCCCAACCCAAGCACATGCCTCCACAATTAGAGCCCCCCCCAGCTGTCTGCAATGCAACCAGTTTCCCTAACAGATGTGGCAGGAGTGCTGGTGCAGTAGTAGCTCTGGATAGCCCCAATTAATCCTCTATCATCCAAATTTTTAAGATGCTTTAAAAATGTTTCAGCTTCTTTCTCCTCTTTCCACTTTTCCCCTTTGTCTTTAGCTTACTTACACTGTTGCAAAGTGAGATCAAAGTGAAAAAGTCATTTGGTAGCTCAGCAGGGTGGAGAAAGGAGAAGGGAGTAGAAATACAGTATGCCCTTTCCAGAAGGCTTAGGCAAAAGTAAATTGCTGCAGCATCTCTTTGTTTGTTTGTTTTCCTCATTAATAACTTTTCCATCTGGACTACATTCTGATGTTACTTGGTCACACCTACTGATTTTTATGTATGGAATGTTGGTGGTTCTGCTATGTATGAGCATAATTGCTCAAAACAATCTAGCAGGTAAGATAAATTAGTACTGACAAAAAACCTTTCCCACCTTTAGGCCCTTTTTTTGGATTCTGAATATAAATTGATAGAAATAGGAGCAGATCAGCTCACTCTGTTTCTCCAGGAATTAGGAGATGTTATTTCCAACAACAACAACAATATTTTATTTATGGCCCCCTCCTCTGACTCCAGTTAAAAGATACAAGATAAAATATACATGACCCATACCCCACCTCCCACCCCTTAAAATTGAATTAAACTAACATCAATTAAAATGTCATAATAAAAATTACAATATAAATCAGCAACCCATTTCATGGCCATCAAGATCAGAAAGTTGATGAATTGAAGGGATAGTATGACCTGGACAGAGCCAGGAGTTAAGGGTTTTCTGGGAAGGCCTGCCAGAAGATATGCGTCTTTAAAGCTTTTTTAAAGCAATCAGAAGATGTAATAAGATGCATCTCGTCCGGCAGGTCATTCCATAGCCTGAGAGTGACAGTTGAAAAGGCCCTATGGGAGGTCTGTGCCAACTTAGTTTTCATAAGCTGCAACAGGTTCCTCCCAGAAGACTGAAGTGTGCGGGGGGGGGGGGTTCATACGGGAAGAGGCGGTCCCTAAGATAAGATGGACCCAAGCCATGTAGGGCTTTAAAGGTTAAAACCAACACCTTGTACTGCACTCTGAAACTAATCGGCAGCCAGTGGAGAGATTTGAGCACCGGTGTTATGTGCTCTCTCCTCGATGTTCCAGTGACAAGCCTGGCTGCCATGTTCTGAACTAATTGAAGTTTCCAAGTTAAGCACAAGGGTAGCCCCATGTAGAGTGCATTACAGAAGTCCAATCGTGAGGTTACCAAAGTGTGTACCACTGACTCCAGGTCTTTTGGTTTCAGGAAAGGGTGCAGCTGGCATATCAGCCGAAGCTGATAACAGGCACTCATGACCGTCACATTCACATGACTAGTGACTAGACTAATCAAGAAGTACCCCCAGACTGCAAACAGGGTCCTTTGAGGAGAGTGTGACTCCATCTAGGACCGGAAAGTTTATTCCCAAACCTGGCTTCGGTCCTGCTACTCATATTTGTCCTCTGCTCTACCCCTGTACGTCTTTGAGTACCCTGTAACCTGGGAGTTATATCTTTTGGAACCATCTCTTGTTTCATTTAGGAATGTCTCATCACAGATCTTTTTTGTAGTAAAAGACATTTTAAAAAGAGGTTTACTGTGCCTCCTTCTGTACAGTACTACAAGTGTTAGCTATGGTCTTATTGCTATTGCCTCTGAGAGATCATCTAATAGTACCTCTCTATCTCTCTCACACTCTCTCTATTGCTGCTGCCCAGTAGCTGCATGGCACATTTAGTCTGGCTCCTCGGCAAAAGCCTATTTGACATGGGAACAACACTGTTGCCATCAGCATAGCCTCTTTCCTCTCAGGAGCATGCAATCCCACCACCGCAGAAAGGTAGTGCCACTATTGTTATAAACTATAATTATAATAATTGTTTCAGATAATATTTCTAACTCTCTCTGTTCAGAAAGTATTTTTGGCTCTTGCCTGTGAATCAGCATTTCCATGAGGGTATTGTAAAGTCTAAGTATTCTCAGCTATTCTGGGGATAACAAACAATACAGAAGAAAGTGTCTGTGTTCTTGGCTCAGTCCATGATTGGCCTCTAAGTGCTGTAGTCTGATAGATTTTAAGTGTTAGAAACAGTTATTTATCTGTTTCTCACACAGAAAACCTTTTGCTTTTGAAATGAGGAAACTAAAAAAAATGCCAAGAATGGGTCCCTGCCCAGGCATTCTGTCTGGTATAGTATCTTCCCCATTGCTGTTCATTGGGACTTATGTTTGGTGCCAAAGTATCCTATTGATGTTCCACCATGGAATAATGAGACCAGACAAACAGATTGGATTGATAATGGCCATTTTACTAACCTAATTAAATGTCATTTATACATCCTGGAAGATCACAAGGGTAATAATCTGTTTGGGGATAAGCTGGGGCCAGGTGTTATTACCTGACTACATCCCCAGCCTTCCCTTGAGTGAAACATCTGCCCCCCATGGGGCAGTCTATTTGACTGGAACCCCGGGTCAGACCTCTGGTGGAAGGCTGACTTGCCCCCCCCCAAGCCGTGTAATTTTAAAAGTGGGGGCAAACTCCCAGGTCTACCTCAAGTGTCAAGTCCTTCTCCACTTCCAGGCCATGGGAACCCTAAAAAGATGGTTCCAGAGCTCTACCTACACCACAAGAGGGTGCCATGGTGTACGCCGAAACTCCCCACTACCTGCCACAGAAAGGGACAGGCGTCTGCCTACACTGATTGTTCAACATAGAAATTTAGTAAAGTTCAAGGTATCTTTGCACCCAGGTTCTGGTATGCAATTTGAATGTTTGAACCAAAGATCTGCTCCAAAACACCCCTCCTTCTCAGTCCAATTATTCAAAGTCTATGTGAAGCTGCCAGGCTTTGCTAAACATTAAATAAAAATGAAATATGGGTATTAACAAAAGGAAATCAATATTTGTTTCACTTCTAATTAAGAGGGGCGGGGGGAAACCTTATTTCCATATACTGTACAAGCCTATTTTTATGAAAACATCTCTTTGGAGAGCTGTGATAGATTCAATCTGCATTGGTGGCTAAAAAGAGGCCAGCGAGCCATCCTCACACCCACTGGTCTGACAGTTCCTACTGATTTCTTACTCCCACTCTCCTATGTGACTCACTGTCTTCTTCGAACAGTCCTTCATCAATTCTACCTGCAAAGGACACTAAGCCTTCACTAGGACAGCCAAAGAAATTCCCCGTGCCTACAAGCTCTGGGTGGGAGGTGAGAAACCAACACAAATCTTCTTCCTACAGAGTTTAAGTCTCCACATACACACAGAATGGCAGGCCAAATAATACAGTATCTTTCAATCCCTCCTACACACCTCAACAAAAGCATTGTGCAGCCAGGGGAGAAAATCTTCACAGATGGCTTCTGTTTTAGAGCCCTAACTATTTGCAAGTTAATCTCTGCTCCCTTATCCAGCCCTGTCATGTAAAAATCTTGAGGACTGTCAACTTCCCAAGTCTATCTCTCAGCTTCCTGCCTGCTTTTTTCATTCTCTCTGACTGCTGTTGCTGCATGTCACACACCTTTGTTTTGGTGGTGACAAGTCCTTTATAAACCTTCATTTCAGACTAAAGGGGTTTTAGTCATAAACAGACAGCTCATTACCTTGTAGGACTCTTTTGTAAGAGTGAAGGGGGAAATGTTGCTGTCTGTGAAGACAGAAAATGTTCTGCTTTACATTGCTGGGAGTGGGAACACTACTTGTTGCTAAACATATGGGGGAGCTAAACAATTCATGCTCATTCTTTGTTCCATTCCTTTGTTGTTATTTTCTGGTGAAGCCCAAAGCTGAATTCTACTTTCTGTGTTCAAATCTCCAACCATAATCCAAGCTGTGCAGAGTCAGGTAGGCACCTCAGACACCTGATTTTGAGTGTCATGAAAGAACAGCAAATTTTTATTGAATGTACTATTGTTGGATATTAATCCCATCCAACTATATCTATAAAGGATGATGCTACAATTTCTTTCACACAGTTAATTTCAAAGGTGCTATAAAATCCCTTTGCACATTGATATTCCAGACTAACATAACTATGTGTCTGAATAGTTACACTATGGGGGTCTTCATAACAGCTAATTACAGATCAAAATTTATCACGGGACCATTTGTTTTCATCTAGCCACAAAGTTCCATAAAACAGAAGTCTAAACTCATCAAGATAGAACTTATCTCCCCCAAAGCCAATTCTTAGACGCATGGCTGGGAATTGTGGGATTTTAATCAATGACTGCATCCACACTGCAGAAATAATCCACTTTGACACCACTTTAACTGACATGGCTCAATGCTATGAAATTCTGGGAACAGTAGTTTTGTGAGACATTTTACCTTCTCTGCCAGAGAGCTCTGGTGTCACATGAAAGTAAAGTTCACAGAATTCCATAGAACTGAGCCATGGCAATTAAAGTGGTGTCAAACTGGATTATTTCTGCAGTGTGGGTGCACTCTAAATTATTGATGGCTGTCTAGATTGCCAAGAAGAGTGAGCATGTTGCCTGGGGGATTCTGGGGAGTTGCAATCCCAGAAAGTAATGTTTCCAAAGATAATGCCAGAACAGAAAATGCACTATTACTAGGCACTGATCTGCATTTTATGGAATCTTCCACTTGCTGCTTTGAAAGTTACGGGCAGAGAGCAAGAATTATTCCTAGAAAAATACTGAGGGCCTGTTGGAAAATGCCATATTTTGTTTGCATTCTCAAGGTCTTTTTATTTGAGTGTGCGTGCTGTTACCTATTACTTTAACAGTGGGATTTATTGGTCAGAATTGGATGTCTGCAACACATTACCAATAGTGATTGCATTAGAGTCTATCAGTTGGCTGCCAGGATTATAATGATTTATTCATTCAGCATATAACTACATTAGTAACACTGAATTCTGCCAGATGCATGTTGCTATGCTGTAAGAAACAAGCAAAGCAACTCATCAGAGGCTTTGCATACAAACTGAAATGCTTATGAAAATCTACACTTCAGGCTGAACAAATTTATCATGTGAGATTTACACATATATCAGTATTAGATCAGTTGAAAAAGAGCATGTGGTGAGGTGAACATCAAGGCACTAAAAGTACCACCTTGTGACCAGAAACTGATATTTGCCTCAATGCTCTGCTACTGTAAATACAGTGGGCTCTTGATAGCCACTTGGGTTTGGTTCCAGGACCCCTTGTGGTACCAAAATCCATGGATGTTGAAGTCCCGTTATATACAATGACATAATAAAAAGGTGTCCCTTATATCAAATGGAAAAATTAATGAAATTCTTCTTTGAATATTTTCGATCTGTGGATTTTTTAAACGTTCTTTATTAAAATTTTTCAATAATTATATATATATATATATATATATATATATATTCAAATGCATAATACTATGCTTCTATTCCTTCCTGAAATCTTTATCAATGGGAACCATAGATAAAGTACTTGAATGAAGAATCTGTAGATTGTTGAATTTGTGGATGCAGAATCTGTGGATACAGAGGGCCAACTGTACTTTTAAAAACCTGCATTAGTACAGTCCCCCTAATTTGGGGGATTCAGAGAGGTGTAACTGAAAGAAGTAAGTTAGCCAAGTGGGCTAGCTCAGCCATCTGGTGAGAATGATTTTCTCTTCTGGCCACTGCTGGGAGGAGAGAAAAGGAGAGTGAAGTTAGGGTCAAAAAAGAGGAGGGAAGCTCTGACCACTTTTGGTCCTGGCTTAACTCACTATTAGCCTAACCTATGGCTGTCATGGAGCCCACATCAGATAAGCCATGGGAAAATACAGCACTCGACAGAGGAACGGTTGCCTATAGCTGGATCATGCTCTGTTTGTTCAACCTAATGATTTCAAAAGGATCTGAATTAGAAAGGGCAAAAGATGACAGAGGTGTTTTTAAAAGACTGTACTGTCTGCAGAATGAATATGAAAATGCCAATAGGATAGTGGTAGTGTCAAATCCCTTTCTACCTTTATTGTTTATTACATCCTATAAAGACCACACTAGCTGCAACCTCCTAGAGGACATTCTCCGCTGCCACTTCCAGATTGTGGAAAGCCTTGTGGGAGGAGATCTGTCAAATTTCCAGCCTAAACAGCTTTTAAAAAGCTGTTAAGATGGATCTCTTCTGGCAGGCCTTCCCCAAATAGAACAATCGGCTAGTGATTTCTCCCCACCTTAAGTATCATTTTACTATTTCCAACTAGATTGTTTTTAGTATTTTAACAATTGGTTTTAAATTGTAATGTGTTTAATCCTTTTTTTGGGGGGGGGGGGGAGGGGGCTAGATATAGTACTGTACAGATTGTATGTAGTGTATATTGACTGTCTTTTAATTATGTAAGCCACTTTGATTGCTCCTGTAACAGAAAAGTGGGGTAGAAATAAAAGTTTTAGTTTTATTTATTTATTATTGTAGAGAAACCTAGCCATTTATATAGCAATGTGCCAAGGGTTGGTGCAGGGATGGTGAGAGGGTATGTTTGGATCTTTTGGTACTGAATCTCTGGTAATTTGCTCAAGTTTTGAAAATATTTCTAACTGTCAATTGTGTAACAATAACAGCAACAAAATGTCTCTCCATCCCTGTGTAAAAAGACTGAGTGTCATTGATGTTTCATAAACAGAAGAAATCTCTGAACTCAGAATACTTAAATTCTAAGCATGTGTGTAGAGGACCAAGTCCCAGCTGGTATATCTTGGCTTTCTAGTTAAAAAACAACAACCCTCAAACTAGATACCCCCAGCCTGAGTTCTGTCCATTCCTTGTACGCTGTGCATCTTTCATCCACTAAACATATGCTTAGTACATAGCATGCCCTAATTTAAAAACTTTCATGTACATCAAATTTTACAGTTTTTACAAGGGTATAAAAAATCTTAAGTTTCCTTACAGTTTTATTAATCTCTTGAAATCTATTGTCACTACATTCCTGCCCTCCTGGTTTAGACAAGGAGGTTATAACATGTGGATGGAGATGCTATTATGTGGAAGGAAAACACGGAAGTGTGGCCACTATTGAAATAAATAGGAATATAAGTCACATGATTTCTGTGGTTTTGTTCCCAAGCTTGGATCCAACTTAGGTGCTCTTGAGCTCATTCACATCAATAGCATTGTTTTAAATTAAAGACCAGGCTAATTAGTGGAACTGCTAGTGATATATGAGAAGAGATGCGGGTGGAGGAGTGGGGGTCAAAGATGATGATATTCAGTAAGAAGTTTCCATGTTCCAAAAGAAATTCCATCTTTGGAAACGTTGCATTTTAACTGAACCAACACCATTGGGCTTAAAAGTTCAAGTATTAAAAAGCCATCAAGTTGGTGTCACCAGAGTTCTAAACAGATAACTACATAATAAATAAGAAAAAAGACAGTTGTTGCCTGTGACCTCTTATGCAGAACATGGAGTTCAGTGAACATGGAGTTCTTTCAGGTTTTTCACCCAAAACAGGTTGGGCAGGGAAAGATACTGCTTGAATCTTTTTTCTTAAATGCCTTCCCAGCTTATAATTATTCAACCAAAATGCCTTTTCACTTGTGGAAGGCAGGAAAAGATGCAGTTTTGCCTCATCCTTTTTGTTATGATCCTGTCCGATATTCCTACTCCCATTCACTCAGAGAATGAAGTCCTGTGAGACTTGAAATTTAACATATGGGCCAAAACTGTTTCCTGAATCCCCAGCCCTGCTTGAAAGACTGGGATTATAAAGGGAATGGAGTGCGGTGTAATCGTTGCACCCCTGTGCAATTTAAATTTGGGAATCCCACCCGCTTATCCCTGCAATTCATATTGCCTAAAATGAACACTTAAAAATAGATTGCTTCTGGGCAATATAAATATGTGTAGGTGTGGGACATTGGGTTACCTGCATTGATTTTATAACAACTTCTGTTAAATTTTTGAACTAGCATACAGTTTGTCTTTAAGATGAAAAGCAAGTGAAGTGGGCGAAAGAGAATTTCCAGAGTAGCAGCCATCTTAATTTGTCAGTAGAAGGATGTTTGAAGTACCCCTTGAAGTTAATAGAACTGTTCCACTGACAGAACTGCTCCATGAACAGAACAGGGAGGAGGCATTCCTACCTCTCCTCATGGAACTTCAAAACATGCCTTGAAAGGCTAGGGAAATGCTCAGAACAGGGAAGTACAAGCATTCCCATCACATAAATGGCCAGGCATTAGAACAGAGTTCAATTTAGGCCTAGCTGGTTTATTCTGCCTCAAGCTTAGCATTTTGCCAGAAATGTGATAACTGCAATCCTGTATCCATTTACTTCACAGTGCTGTAAATAGCACTTGTTCCACACATAGGGCCTTCTCAGAAGATGCCTCATAATCTAACTGTAACCCAAGGTCTAGCCTCTCTTCACCCCTCTTTTTTCTGAATATAAAAAAGATGTTTAAGACATGTAGCTGTGAGAGCTGTACGGGAAAACAGCCTCTCTTTATAAGGCGATCCAGGTTTATATTTGGAGATCCAGGAGGCTCAGCATGGGGGAGTGCAAGAGCATATAGTCAAGGATAGACAGAGCAAGATCGGAATCTACAAAATCCCTTCACCAAGAAGAGTGATGGTAGGTGATAGACCTTGTGTTTACAAGTGAACAGAAATCCAGGTACACCTCCCTCTGGGAGTGATACTCCTTTGTCCGTGGACATTTGCAACGACTGGCCAGCCACTCACAACTTCCCTTCTTACTCTTCTCTCCTGGAAGCTTTCCCTTAATCCCAAATTCTGCCCCAGGACATGTTTTACCCTATAAATATGTTGCTTAGGCACCAACTATTCAGTCTCGTTTGAAGACATAAACACTCTGTCCTTATCTCACTTGACTCCTAAGCACTGCTGGCCATGCCACGATCCCTAGGCAGCTTGCTGAGCCATTTCCATTGCACTGTGTCCTCCAGCTAGAGTCCCACTCCTAGAATCAGTATAGATTGCCCTCTGCAACCTGTTAGCTCACAATTTGCTACCACCTTTCATTTCGCTAGTTATTGAATATATGCATGAGTGAGTGTCCTTGCTTCATGGCGATCCCCTTTGATTCATAAATAAAACTATTTCTGCAACTTACACTCTGGAGTTCTGTTTCCCAGAACCAGTATACCTAGGCTTGATCTCCATTTAAAGTTGCCTGGGCCCTCTCAGCTGATTTTAAATGAGCTAATAAAATTCCTCTATTGCATCAGTTCTCAACCTGTGGGTCGCAACTCCTTTGGGGGTCAAATGACCCTTTCACAGGGGTCACTGAAGACCATCGGAAAATACATATTTCCAATGGTGTTAGGAACCAAGACAAAAATAATTTTATGGTTGGGGGGGTCACTACAACATGAGGAACTGTATTAAAAGATCACAGCAATAGGAAGGTTGAGAACCACTCCCTATTGAGTATTAATTAGGGTGCCCTCCTGGGATATGGTATCTGAGTAACAATATACACATGATACTTTTTGAAATCTTTCCCAGAGCCCTAGTTTCATTGGCCATTCATTGGCCTAGTTTTATTAGCCAGTTACTCATCTTGAGCTGCACAGCTAAAAGGAGGAGGGTAAGGTGTGATAAAATGGTGCCTACCATTTTATTCCAGGATTGCTGTTTTTCTGCACATGAATTATAACACAAAAACCAGTCTGACAGCCTCCAAATCTTTGGCTTACAATCCCCACCATTCCTTACTATTGACCATGCAGGCTGCCCTCTCCTTAGCTAATGACCTAAAATATCTGGATGGTAACAGGTAGAGGAAGTCTGGAATGGTCCATTGCTCTGTCACAACAAATACTAAAATAGTAAATTACTAAAGTGAACAAGTAAAGTTTAGCTGTATGTTTAATATGGCCCTGCAAAGGGCTGATAACTGAAACCTACAGTATGCAAATGCTGGTTCTAGGGCTTCTTGCTGCTCCATTTGGGACAAATATTGAATAAATCTCTCTATAACCTAGATCAAAAACACCACAAACCTGTGAAAACAATTACTCATTCTCTTTGTGACTCATGTGAGCTGCACAGCTAAAAGCAGGAGAGTAAGGTGTGATAACATCAACCCAGCCTGCAGAATATAAATGGCCTGGGTTAATGTGATAAATATAGCTCTATAAGAAGATATTTGTTAATAATTCAAGCTGATTTAGCCAGAAATCTTTTGGTACCCCATTGGCAACCAGCGTAGTTAATACAGAACAGCTATTCACTCCAATTCTATATATGACTACTACTCAGATTTCCACTGAGTTCAATACGATGTCCTTCTAGAAAACTGTTCATAGGATTGTATCCTGACTGTTATTTTTACACACACACACACACACACACACACAGAGTATTTTTTAAAAATTCTGTATGCTGAGAAACAGAAGGCTTACAATGTAATGCTTTGCATGACTTCTCAAAAATAAGCCCCTTTGAGTTGGCCTAAATATAATGAATTCACCAGATTATGCCTGATCTTGGAAGCTAAGCAGGGTCATCCCTGGTTAGTACTTGGATAGGAGACCAGCAAGAAATATCAAGTACTGTAGGCTATATTTCAGAGGAAGGAACTGGCAAAAAACCCTCTGAGTATTCCTTGCCTACGAAAATCTATGAAATTGATAGGATCAGAATAAGTCAACAGGCAAACTAAAGGCACGTGCACACCAAATCATAGAGTTGGAAGTGGCCCAATAGGCCATTGGGTCCAACCTCCTGCTCAATGCAGCATCCCTAGCAAGTATATATAGCTTTGCGAATAGGTTTTATCTTAATCAAATTTGGTAAGTAAAATACAAATAGCCTTTTCATTAAATCTAGATATCTCTTTTCAAAAGCAGGCTGTATAAGATTGACTTCATCTTTGCTCTATTCCTTTGGTAACACAACTGTCATATAATACAGTTGTTTGCTTAAAGACATAGTTGTTTTCAGTTTTGAGGAACAGACACTGTGATGCTACTAAACTCCAAAGGCAATTTCTCACATCCTTGCATATCTAGTCATGTCTCTATGCATAGGCACTACAACGATATTTGGAACAGAAACCCCACCTGATGTATTTCTCTAATCAAGTTCTAGAGTAGCTTTCCCTCAGTCTAATGTTTGTTTCCAGATGTGTTTGACTATAGTTCTATAATCCACAGACCCCACTGGCCTTACAGGCTAGGGCTTCTGGGAGTTGTCGTCCAAGACATCTGGAGAACACTGGTTCAGGACAGCCACTCTAGCAGTATGAGAAGAAGCCAAAACCTTTGGAAAGTGCAAAGTATCTCTAGAGTTCTTCAGTCTCATGGCTTTGGGGGACAGGTACTGGAGCAATATGTTGCAGGAGTATCCAGTGTTTAGGGTGACTTCCTAGCTTCTCTCTCTGAAGAGCAAGACTGTTATAACTGTTGTGGTGGAACAAGTGGGATCCTACATAGCCCTACTTTGACTGCAAGCTATCACTCAGCTCTGACAAACTGGGGTGGGGGAGCCATTTGTTGATTTCCATTGATAGCCAATGAGAGACAGGAGGTTTTGGATTTTTGCTCTGAGATGTGGATTTAGAGATAAATGAAATCCCATGCCCTCTAAATTGTGGGGTATTTGTAAGCTGTAGTAAAGACCTAAAATGAATTGCTAGTTTGAACTAAAGTTAGACCCATTTGATCAATGAGATATACATAAATGTTGACTTGACCGTCACCAATTGTTCTAATGAATTTACTGTAGTTGGGACTAGCAATTGTATTTAGGCCACCCAAAGTAATTTTCCAAATTATGAATAAAATGAGGGGGGGGGGAAGAAGAGCACTGACACATTGAATATCCACTAAGCCTCCACATCATAGCATGTAAGCTTTGGCTTTTATTGTGATTAAAAAAAGGGAAATGATAGAAACATTAGAAGACACAAACAAACACAACATATTCCATCTGACTCTAGTTCATTCACTTTCTTCATCAAAGCAAGTGGAACTTCTGCTTAAAAATATTTAGAGTGATTCAAAGCTCAAAATAATCAAGTACAGATTGTTCAGAGCCAAATGCCAATAAAATTTCTACTGTTTCTTTGTGCTCACATAGAAGTACACACAGTAATTAAAAACTGTGATATCCAGACATTCTGCTCCTATAAAACAAAGGTGTTGGTAAGCAGTGAATACATTTACACCAGGAATTGTCAGTCACACATTTTTTTATATGGCACAGGAAAAAATTTTTAACTTACAATATCGTCTTGTTGATTTTTCTCTTTTAAAAAATGATTATTCATACCATTAACCCTTACACACCCCTGAGTAGTGTGTGTGTGCACACCTTCAAGTTGCCTAGCAATGTAGGGCAATCCCATGAATTATACAAATTTAGGCAAGGAATATTCAAAGGTGGTTTTGCCAGTTCCTTCCTCTGAAATATAGCCCACAGCATTCATCGATGGCCTCTGATCCTAGTACTTATCAAGGTTTACCCTGCTTAGCTTCCAAAATCAGATGAGATCTGATGCCTAAAATAAAAATGAATGCAAGCTAACCAGCCATGCCCACCCGTAAAACTTTGTTCTCTGTATTTTCTTCCAGGAGACAATGCCAATTAAAGATGCATGAAATTTCACAGAGGGAAGGCCATTTTCTCATCTGTCTTCCCAAGTTTGAGAAGCCATTTTTTCACTGATAATTATCTGCACTTTCATATCCCAGACCACAAGACTTGCAAAATATATACAAAAATATGCAAATTGTTTGTTGCAAGTAAATACGCCGGGTAAAGTGCTCCCTAACCATCTTTTTTGTTTGTTTGTTTTTTTGTTCCTCGACTTTGAATCATGGGCTCAGACTTAACACTTCAGTTTTCCCAAGTAAGTGTTAACAATTTTCAAATATATATTGAAAAGGAAATTGCATTTTCCCCCCTCATACAGTAATGTAGAAATCTACTTTGCAGAGGCTGATGGGGCAAGGGGATGAAGAAGAATATGTGTCTGTTGACAATCCTATGAATGTATGAAGTGAATGATGTCCTTGTTAATGTCCTTATTAGGCAAAATTGTAGAATAAGCATCCTAGGAATTTGTGTTCTAGGAATCTCTGACACTGTGTATTATTTCATACCAATACCGTATGAAGTCAAACCTGGCAATACATTTATCACTTTTTTTTTTTTTTTTGCAGAGATGCCCTCCCCAATGGTGAAAGATGTCTGTTTGTCACTAAACATGATTTTCCTCACTTAACATACCTTTCATTTAGCATGTTTTGTTTTGTGAATGGTCATTAGAAGATAAACAAGGTCTTAATTTCTAAGTGTGATGGCTGGGGCACATATGTATTAACAAATACTTGGAAACTGTTAGAAGGAAAAGGGATTAAAAACAGAGAATATGAATCCATCATAACATGTGTTCTAATCAAAGACTGATAACATGAAGGGTAGTAAGCATCAGGAATAAGCCAGGATATATTGCTGTGGAAGACAAAGGACTCCCTAACTTTGATGTATAGAAGATGACTGGCCTGGCAGTTAAATCTTACTTCATCATTGGTGACAAGATAGTGCCTTCTACAGCACTTGAGGCTAGTCTAGGAATGTAAGTCAAACTGTGTGGCATATACAGCTCTGTCCTCTTAACAGTGGGCAACTTCTGGTGGCTTGGGAGGAATAGCCAAGAGACAACAGCTGTTGCCCCATAGCCTCTGTTGTCTTAGGCAACAGAGCAATGCAAGGGCACTCTTGTAAGCAGAGAATTTTGAAGCAGTGATGTCAACTCATCATACATTGCAGATAAAGAAAAGGTAGGGGTGGAGGAATGAATCAAAAATTGTTATTTTCTGGGAAGAAACTCTTAACAACAACATAACAGTCATTTTTATTGATATGTTGCCATCAAAACCTACTCCAGGAAATTGCTTTGAAGCAGTAATCACACCTGCAGAAGTCAAAGAATTGTAAAAACTCACAACATCACTGAGCAAGTTTCCATTGTGATCTAGGTGCAGGGGTGGAAGACAATTGAAAAGGTATCTATCTGCAGGGTGACAGGAAGCCAGATTGCCACTAATGGAAGGTTGTATTCAATCAGTGACTCATTCCCTGGCAAGCAAAGATCTGGTTGCACGACTCTGACTGGTGAGGCTATCAAGTGAGAAAGGGGACTGTTGTGACGCATACAGTCAGGTTCCATCTTGCCCATCTTTGACTCCCACACACTCAAAACATTTTCCAATATGTTCCTTTGACATTAGTATTTCTAGCTGATGTCTGGCTTATCAGAGTCCCAAAAGGCTCCTGATTATTTATTTTTTTGCTTGATTTTAAGAGGCTGTAAACATGTTTTACAATTAGAGAGGTACCTGATGATGCAAGATTTGCCCTTTAGCGCATAACATCCCAATAAGCAAATGCTATGGTGAATAAAGCCTATCTTTCCTTCTATTTCTAATGTTCAGATATGAGTACCAGTCTTTATGTAGTGATAACATTATACTTATGCACCAAAGGGTAGTGCCACAAGCTTTGGGGGAAATTTCCAAGGTTTGCAGAAGTATTAAAAAAGAATTCCTAAGGAAGAAAGACAGTCAGTATAGTGCAGTGGTTTGAGCACTGGACTACAACTCTAGGAAAGCAGAGTTCAAATTTTTGGCCATGGAGAAACAATGGATGACTTTGGACAAGTGACAATCTTTCAGTCACAGAGGAAGCAATGGCAAACATTCTATGAACAACTATTCACATGAAAACCCAATAATAGGTATTCTTTAAAGTCACCATAAGTTGGAAATAACTTGAAGGAACTCAACAACAAAAGATCAAAGATCACAATGCAATGAAAAATGAGCACACTGAAGCTTAGGAATGTTACTTTCTGGATCGCAGTTCCCATACTTAACTAGTCAACATGATTTCTAGTAATAAAACCCCCTTGGAGCTATAACTTTCCTAAACTCATTTGCAATGGCACAGATTATTCTTGAAGCAGACATGTCTCACTAACTGGACCTCCAAACAGGAACATCCAGTTTTATATTTTCTTGCTGATTCTACTTTTTATTCACATGAATGATTTACTATTTTTCCTGTTGCAGTCATATGTACATAAGTACATGAAAAAGTATATTTAAATCAGTGGAACTTTTTTCTGAATAAACTGCATGGTATAAGTAATGAAGCGGGTGTTGATTGTTCCACACTATATTGGCAGCCCATAAAAAATTGTCCACAAGGTTGTCCCAAGGTTTGGTCTGCCCCACTGCAAGCTCCACTAGGGATACAAATCTTCACAAATCTTGATCTCATGAGGATGAACAAATAATTTTACAATTTTTCTCTTTGCTGTGAGAAAGTAATCAAAAACTGCCATTGTTAAATACTTGGGACATATCTGTGCATCTTTTGCACAGAAATATGATTTCTGCACAGAGAACAATCTCCCTGCATAGAAAATAGCATTTTCAGTGTAGAAATGTTATCAGTACAGAAATATTATTTTCAGCAGAAATTGGCATTTTTATACAAGTGCAAACTATGAAGATTCCCACCTCTAGGCTTCTAGACAGAAATTTCTGACACTACAGAAACCCATTTTTCAACCATTTTTGAATAGTCCTTTCATTCCTAAACTCCAGCAATTCTGCCCACAACACAGAAATTGTTCTCCAGCTCCTTCAGGTGTTGCCACTAAAGTAAGACACACCCCACACCCCTAAGAAATCTAAGAACTATAAAGAAATCCCTTGGGACCCACACTATATCAGGATTTATCATCAGTCCCAGACATGTACTGTTACAAAAAAGCAGCCAGAAAAAGCTGAGAACTAGTGTCAAGCATAGCCATTGTTTCTGTGGTAAGCCAAGACATTTGGTGGCAGAGAATTATCTTTGCAACTTGTGATCAAAAAGAAAGATGAATATTCTTACATTTTGCCCACTTCTTTCAATATTTAGGACATTCCTCTCAAACTGGAGGAAAACTTTGGAGCCAGTACTTTGGCCCAGGGCTACCTCTAACTGTCCGGTTACTTCCAGATCATCAGAATAAAATATATGGTCTGGAACTGCTAGATAGGACAGAATTTCTATGGTAAACAGCCCAAACCACCTTCTCATTCAAGGGATTGACCAGGCCATTAACATGATCACCAGGACTCATTAGCAAGAAAAATTCCAGAAAGATGTTAGGAAATTGACCAAATCTCTAATAAACTCTCCAGTCTTGGAAATAAATTTGTTTGATTTAATTGTTCCCTGCATTTATAACTTCTTCATCAGAAATCAAAAGAGCTAAGAATTTTACATAAAAACCACGTAAGACAAATACCTAAAAACACAGTTGAAACTAACATAATCTAGAAGATGGAGTGATATAGCCATTATAAAGGATGTGTACTAAGGTAATCCTGCTTAGAACAAAACACATAGCCAACACAATTTCCTTCCAAAAGTGTTGCCTCACCACAGAAACATCTGTGTTGGTCATGAAGGCCATCTGAACTGTGTTAAACAGAGAGGTCTCACCATAGATAGTGAAATCTTCCAGGATGGTCTGGGAGGGACTGGAGTCTCCAACACTTGACTTCTTGTTGTGTGCCTTCAAGTCATTTGTGTGCCTTCAAGTAATTTCTGAATTAATGGCAATTGTAAGGTGAACCTTTCGTGGTGTTTTCCTAGTAGGATTTGCTCAGAGAAGGTTTGTTGTTGCCTGGCTGAGAGATTTTGACTTGCTCAAGGACACCCAGTAAGTTTCCATGGCCAAGCAGGATTTAAATACTGGTTTCCCAGTGTCCTACTCCAGTGCTCAAACCACTACACCATGCTGGCTGTCCTCCAACATTACTCCAAGCAAAAATCTCACAGCACAAGCTGGGATCCCATTATTGTCATTTCTTTATTTTCATTATATTTTACAATAGTCTTCATTTGTTAACCTACCAATATTGCCCATGCATAATTAAAACAATGGATGGTATAAAAGCTGTTGTTGCTATATTCCTTCAAGTTGATTTCAGTTTATGGCAATCCTACCATAGGGTTTTCTAGGGCAGAATTTATTCAGAGGAGTTGAAGGCTTTCATGGTCGACATCCATAGTTTTTTGTGTTTTTTCAGGCTATGTGGCCATGTTCTAGAAGAGTTTGTTTCTGATGTTTCTCTGAAGATGCCAGCCACAGATGCTGGTGAAACATCAGGAATAAACTCTTCTAAAACATGGCCACATAGCCTGAAAAACCCACAAAAAACTATTCAGAGGAGGTTTTTCATTGACTTTCTCTGAGGCCAAGACAGCATGACTTGCCCAAAGTCACCCAGTGGGTTTCCAGGGCTGAGCAGGGATTTGAACCCTAGTCTCCTGGAGTACTGTTCCAACACTGAGACCAGCCACACTGGCTGCATTATATGGATGAAAACCACTAAAACCATATCATCATAAAGTATTATGACACTGAGGAGTTTATCATACGATGGAATTTGGGGGTATAATGCAATGGCAATCCGTATGCAATCATGGGGTTTCACGTTATTGCGAATGAGTGTATCGAACGCAACTTCGGGCAATGGGAAGTCATTCCGAACGAAATCATGGGTTTCACATAATTGCGTATTAGAGTATCTCATGCAATTTCGGGGAATGGGGGGGTTATTTTCGGGAAATGGGAAGTCATTCTGAATGCATTCTGAACTCAATCAGATTTCACGTAAATTCGCTAAACTAGCGAATTCATGTAATTGCGAATTGGCTCCATTCGCACTTGAGAGAAATTCCTCCCATGTGATAAACTCCTGAGATGAGCAAGCATGTGGAAAGACATAAATCTACCTGTCTCATAAGCCCAACAGCAAATGCAGTCACTTGAAAAGGTATGAAGCCTCCATATTTATAATGTGTGTGAGTATACAGTATATGTGTTTAAGAAATATGGCAACACTGAAATACAGACAAAACAAGATAAATATAGCTGAAAGACTGGGCCTTACTAGAACAGTTTATGTAACACTGCAAGCAGGAAAGAGTTGCATTAATCACCAAAGAACAGCTCACACAAATAAAGGTATTTGACGTCATCTTGCCTGCTTACATACACACAACTAGGCAACAGCATCAATAGCATGAACTGCAGGGCAAGTTTTTATATGCTGGAAAGGTAGAAGGGACCACATTGAAAGAAGGAGTGTTTGGAAAAGACAGCTACAGTTTTAAGTGTGCTCTGTTCAGTGACTCATGGAAAGAGATCATCTTAAACTAGGCTTCTGGGTCTTGTGTTATTTAGAAGAATGCTAAAAAATAAAGAATACCTCACAACTGAGGTTTTAAGTGTGCAGTTGAAATCAAAGGTTGAAATTCCGTTACAACATATAGTAGAGTCATAGAGTCAATTGTTGGCTAATGAGGCAACACATCGGTACATCCAATTGATTTTAATTAAAAATAATAATTGTAAGCAGCTCTGAAAGCCTTTTGGGCTGAAGGGCAGGGTATAAATAATAAATAAATAAATTCAGTATGTCTACTCTAGTCAGAATTACAATAGAATTTAGGCCAAAATATGCAGTTGGAAAAAAAAAGTTTAAAAACTGGGTAGAAATTAGACATGTTACCCATCAGGGATAGGTTTCTAACAATATGAAAATGCAGAAACCTTTGCAGAAGCTTTGAAAACATTTGAAAATGATTATGAACCTATGGGAACAACACTATTGGAATCCCGCCTTGATCCGTGGGCGGAGGCGGGAAATATAAATAAATAAATAAATAAATATTATTACTATTATTATTATTATTATTATTATTATTATTGGGAAAATGTCAGTTTTGGTACCCAGAGTTGTTTTTGACACACATTTGATGAGACAGCAGGAAGAGATAAATATATTTGTTACCAAATGAAAGCATGCATGCATATACTTATAGATCTATAGAGAGATCTAGTTATAAATATATATATATCATCACTGTGTAACAGCTAAGAATTTCTGATTCCTATGAAAGAACTGGATGCAAGCAGTGAAGCACACTTGGTTTAATTTTTTTACCCTAGGGTGTAGGGTGGAGAATCTTAGAGGATATTTGTGCAGGTAGAAAATCTTTTAGAAATCCTCCCTGCTTCTCGTGGCTATTTGGGGGCAAAAAATATTTTGTACTCCTATTCTAATGCCTGGCAATGAAAGCCAGCATGGTGTAGTGGTTTGTATTTTCAACCAGAACTCCAGGAAACTTGGATTCAAATTCCTGTTCTGCCATGAAAACCCACTGGATTGCACTGGGCAAGTCACACTCTCTAATCCTGAATAAAAAGAATAGAATCTTGCCTTGCAAACTCTACGATAGGACCAACATAAGTCAGAATCAGCCTGAAGGCACATTTGCTTCTGGTTTGAATTCAAGTTGTTAGTGATGACATTCAAACCTTTAAATGGTTTGGGATCTTGATACTTGACAAGATACCTCTCCCTATACATGCCTGCCTGAGGACTAAACTCTGCCGGAGGGGGGCACTCTTGTATTCCACAGTGGTAGCAATGTGAAGGGGGAGGAAAGGAGAGAGGGCTTTCTTGGCTGTTGCACTCCAACTGTGGAGTATCCTGCTTTTGAAGGCCTGACTGGTATCAACACTGGTTTCTTTATGGCGCCAGATCAAGAAATAGCTTATTATTTGGAGCCTAATTTCCTTTTTAAGCATGCACATGGCTTTAAACTCTTTTAGCCTTTGCAAGTTGTTCTAATTTGCTTGAATTCTTAAATATGTTTTATCCTGTTTAAATTATTTATTGGTTTCAACTTGAAATTGTCTAAATCATTTATACTGATTTATTTGTTTGGTGCCCTGTGATCTCATGATAAAAGTACACTCCTCCCTCCACATTTACAGCTTTGATATTTGCAGATTTGATTATTCACAAATTTGATTAATATGTTCTTTTTAGGAATATCTAGGTCCTCCAGTGAAACTCTATGGTCAACTTTAACTAAAAGCCTAGAGATTCCTAGAGAGAATACTCTACTCGGCATTTGTAGCTCCTGTAGTGCAGTTCTATGGTCAGTGTCTGTTGGACATTGACCACAGAGTTGCACTGGAGGACCAAGAGATTCCTAGAGAGATGTCTTCTCAGGTAAAAACAGGGTGTTTTTCTTTTTGCAGTTTTTCCATATTCACAGGGTCTTGTGCTCCTAACCCTAGCAATTATGGAAGGACAAATGTAGAAGATAAAACTATTTTAATAAAGAATTAAATAATAACAGTATTATTAATATTTTTGTTGACACAATCAATGAATTTGAACAATCAATAATCTGGCATGAAATATTTGCCTTGGATCTCCAGGAATAGGACAGTGACACCAAATACAGTGAAATGACTTGTCCCCACATCTGAATGGAAATTTTTGGAGCAGCCCTATGCATGCCATACAATGCAAGCCATGCCATACTAAGCAGAACTTTCTTGAAATATGGAAGCATTGGGCATGACTAATTATTACTGGATCATACTCAATAACTTGTCTAATACTGTATTTCTAATGCTAGATATTAATGTGAAAGCATAATGGAGTATCATCTTCTTCCACAATGTACATAATCATATCCTCAACCTACAGGCAGTATCCAAAGATTTTTTTTTTTAAAAAAAAGTCAAAACATAAATATTTACTATCTGTCACTATTTTTAGCTATTGTGGGTTGAAAATTAAATTGTGGAAGCAGATGCACAAGAGCAATTAATTTGGTAAAGTGTATGGGCCTGGTTACTTAGATTGGTATCCAAAAAACAAGCTTGCTCATGTTGGCTGTCACAGGTAATTGATTTATTTGGGATGAACTCTTAAGGATTTTGATGTAGTTAAACTGATCTCATGGGTACCGCTGTACCAGCCTAAGAGTGGTACTCTCCCTCCTGAAACTGGATGGGTAGAGGGACAGAAGACTCTGCAAACAAGAATGAATATCCTGAAAGCCAAATGTACTCCCCGCTGATGTTTTTAGTTCTCCATTGCAGTCCTCACTAATGCCAAATCTACTATTTTGACAAAATATTATCCCTTTTTTAACACAGTGTGCAGAGGATTATCTATAAACTATCCATAAACCACCTTGTGTATCATTTTGGAAGAAAAGTGGAATATAAGTGCAATAAATATATAAATACATAAGCAAGCAATACATAAGATTATTCTTAAAACATGGCTATATTCATGCATGCTTTACATGTTTTAAAAGAATCAAACTAGTTTATCACACTGGGGCTAATTTCAGCATTAAAGAGAGATTAAAGTGCATTTAAAGCATTGCACAAATAAGGCAAAAATGTTGAGTAATTGCACTAATGCTTATCACACCCAATTGCGCAAATAAAATGATATTGGAAAGGCATTGTCACTGAAATCCCTCCCAACTCCAATCTGTCTTGGATGAAACCGATTATCTGAATCCATTTCAAACGGGCTTCAGGACAGGACATGGAGTTGAGACTGCCATGGTCGCTCTGGCCGACGACCTCCGCCTGAGCATCGACAGGGGTAGTGTGACCCTGCTCGTGCTCCTGGATCTCTCAGCGGCCTTTGACACGGTAGATCATCCCATCCTTTTGGGTCGACTGAGAGAGTTGGGCATTGGAGGCACTGCGCTTCGGTGGTTCCAGTCCTTTCTCTCCGGGAGATCCCAAAGGGTGAGGCTCGGGGACAGTTGCTCGAGCTAAGCTAAGATAGAGCTTAATTGTGGCGTCCCTCAAGGCGCCATCCTGTCCCCGATGCTGTTTAACATCTACATGAAGCCGCTGGGTGAGATCATTCGGAGGCATGGAGTTCAGTGTCTTCAGTATGCTGATGACACTCAGATTTACCTCTCCATGACAAGATCGTTGGCCCAGACTTCAGATGGCGTCTCTCCTCTCAATGACTGTCTTATGGCAGTAATGGATTGGATGAGGGAAAACAGTTTGAAGCTCAATCTGGACAAAACGGAGGTACTAACTGTCACAGGACCGAAGCCAGGATTGGGAATACACCTCCCGGTCCTAGATGGGGTCACACTCTCCTCGAAGGACCCTGTTCGCAGTCTGGGGGTACTCCTTGATTCGTTGCTTCACATGACTAGTCAGGTGAATGCGGCAGTCAGGAGTGCCTGTTATCAGCTTCGGCTGATCCGCCAGCTGCGCCCTTTCCTGGAGCCGAAGGACCTGGAGTCAGTGGTACACGCTTTGGTAACCTCACGATTGGACTTCTATAATGCGCTCTACATGGGGCTACCCTTGCGCCTAACTCAGAAACTTCAATTAGTTCAGAATATGGCAGCCAGGCTTGTCACGGGAACATCAAGGAGAGAACACATAACACCAATGCTCAAATCTCTCCACTGGCTGCCGATTAGTTTCCGAGCGCAGTACAAGGTGTTAGTTTTAACCTTTGAAGCCCTACATGGCTTGGGTCCATCTTATCTGAGGGACCGCCTCCTCCCATACGACCGCCCCCCCCCGCACACTCCGGTCTTCTGGGAGGAACCTTTTGCAGCCTATGAAGACTAGGCTGACACAGACCTCCCAGAGGGCCTTCTCGGCTGTCGCTCCCAGGCTATGGAATGACCTGCCGGACGAGATGCGTCTTATTACATCTTCTGATTGCTTTAAAAAAGCCTTGAAGACGCATCTCTTCCGGCAGGCCTTCCCAGAAAGTCCTTAACCTCCTGGCTCTGTTTGGGTTAAGCTCTCCCATCAGCATTTTAACAACTAGACCCTGATCTCTATGCAATGGGTTGCTGTTTTAAATTGAAATTTTTATTATGTCGTTTTAATTGATGTTAGTTTAATTTAATTTTAAGGGGTGGGTGGTTGGGTATGGGTCATGTATATTTTATCTTGCATTTTTTAATTGATGTAACCTGCTCCGATTGGATACAGAGGAGCGGGCTATAAATAAAACATTATTATTATTATAAAAAGATGTGTGTTAATGCTTCTTTGTGACCACTTTAATGGCGGGCTTTGTGTGACATCGTATAAATTGTTTTGCATAATTATGCAATTTTTCCAGGATATTCATGGGATAAACTCCCAGTCTCCTTTGTGTGATAAACTCCTAAGTTAGAAAGACTGAATAATCATCACATAAGCTATGCTTGTCCTGTGAAGAGGTGAAACAGAAAAACCTTCCAAGTAAAACTTAGTTGGATTAGAGTCTGTGAAAACTGGGATTGTTTAGAATTTATCTGAGTATAGAAGCTTGGGTTTGGTGGTGGTTTGTTTCTGGGCACTAGATCAGGAGTAGGAAATCTTTTTTTTTAACCTATAGGCCACAAACAACAGTGGATAATTGGCTTTGGGCTTCCTATTGGCTGGGCTAAGCATCACACTCTGCATTCTACCATGTCACGCACATCAAAAGCATACAGACATAAGCATACCCACTACCTTTCCTGGCATGTTGAGATTGCATCACATCTCTTCTCCATTCCAATACCCTAGCCTACGGGGCAGTTGTTTGCAATACTAATCACATGGGAAGGGAGGTCTATTCTGGGATTGGTGCAAATCATCTGAGGACTAGACTTGTAGTCTGTATGGAAGTCAACCAAAGGCCATGAGTTGTTCCAATCTACACTAGAGACCTTAAAGAAGGCCCAAAGTCAAAAGCCTTTTTGACCACTATATTGGTCAGCCAATGATGTGGGTTATTTCATTTCTGTTTGGCCCAGATTGGGGGCTTTCAAACTAGGTTGTTGTAAACACTTGCCCATGTCTCTTGGTGAGGGCTAGGCAGGAGCTAAATCCATCTGTAGCCTGGTACTAGACAGGAATGAGAGAAAGACACCACAGGGCCACATTATCTTTTTAGTTAATGATTCTGGACTAGAATATGTGTGTGGCCTTCAGCCTGCAGCACATTTGTAGCTCACAGTTATCTTTTCTCCACCATATGGGTACCCTCCTGCGTAACCACAACATTGCTGCTCCCCCTCTACCTATCAATCACCTATTCAGTTCACTGTTCCGAGAGACAAGCTATGGGGATGGTTCTCTCCATGCACCCTCTTCTTCAGTATATATTCCTACCTGCCATTCTCCTCATTTAATTGATGTGCCTTCAGGTGCATCATTTTTGGCTGAGGAGGCTATTGGTTGGGCACATGTATCTGGGTATGTATTAGAGTAGAATGGGTGAGGAAGAAGGATCTATATATATGTGAATGAGTAAGGGAGTCTGTGTTTGTGTGTGAGTATAGCTTGATAAGGGGAACACCAATTGTGGTCCCACCCAATGCCAGCCCGGGTTCCAAATCCACTATTACTCTCACATGCCATAGACATATGAATTTCAAACCCATTAACTACCCACAAATCTGAAGAGGAGAAACCCTCTTTCATGTTCAGCCCTAGTTTGCTGCCTTGATTCTCTATATTGGGAGAAAGGTGGGACATAAGTAAATAATAATAATAATAATAATAATAATAATAAATTCCATAGCTTCAGAATGCCCATGATTTGGTGATGAGTGAAGTGTGATTCTCCAGAAGCTGCTGGGGTGCAATTCCCATCAGTTCTAGCTAGCATAGGTGATAGTGAGGATTTCTGGGAGCTGCATTTCAACAGCATCTGTTGGGTCACACTTTGCTCACTTCTTCCAGAAACCACATTTACTCTGGCACATTAGTTACACATCAGCAGCATGTCTATAATGGTGTAATAAGTGTGGGTTGATTTACATGTTGGACAGGTCCAGAAGCAATCATACAGCTTTGAGTTCTTCATAGATCCTCCCAAGTTATATAATTCCCATTTCTTCTAATTTGGACCAAATACCTTTTGATTTCAATCCAGTTAATTTCTTCTTGAGAATATTGCTGTTAACAATATGATTCATCATTGTATTAAACACACAAAAGCAGCATGATGATTTATTAAACCCACTGAAACTAGATTAACTGTCACAATACTGTAAAAGTGCTTTACTGTAAAATATATCTCCAAATTATTGAAAAGGAAGATCTGTTCAAAAATATCAGTTAATGTCAAAAGCAGAGCCATGTTAGTGTGTATCAGCATAAAAAGATATAAAATAATTTCTAGGATATGCTCTTCTGGATTATAGTCCACTTGCATCTGATGAAGTGGACTGGAGTCCACAAAGGCTTATGCTAGAAATGTCATTTCCTCAGTCTCAAAACTCTTTTATATATTTCCACTGAGAATGGTTAAAGTTCTTTTGCAACAATTTCCAAAGAGTCATCCATGTACAATGGAGTGAAGCTGCATCTAGAATGCAGAATTAATGTAGTTTGACACTGTCATGGCTCAATGCTGGGATCTGTAGTTTTGTGAGGTATTAAGCCTTCTCCTTCAGAGAGCTCTGGTGCAACAACTAACTGCAAACACAAGGATTCCATAGGATAGAGCCATGGCAGTTAAAGCAGTGTCAAGCTGCATTAATTCTGCAATATGGCAGCAACTAAGGGTTTTGTAGCAGCTTAAAAACTAGTAATTTTGTTAATTCTTAAAGTGATACAGGACTTTGATATAAAAGTTCAAATACAATATCTTTATGTCACATGCATGACCAATTAGAATCTAGCTGACGATCTCATAAAATGAAGTGGTTTTGACTATTTGGCAATATTCTAATTTGCATCCTGTAGCATTTTGATTGTTTAAACAAGAATGTTAGAAAACCAACATGACAACCAAGTTTCAAAATACAGCAACCAGAATAGTTCGTAAGGTCTTGAACCAATAAAGATGATGTCTGGGCTTCTCTCTGTCAGAGTGATTGAAAATTTTGGGATTGATTCATAGGCAGGTATGGAAATAAATATGCAAAGTTCAAATATGCAAAGTAGAAAGATATTTGAAGATTGAAACCAGTAATAGCTATAATTGGTAATTATCGTTTAAATGTTTTTAATTTTAAAAAAATATATTTTAAAATAATACTGTGATTTAGTTTTGTGTGTGTGTAAATTGCTGTTTTAGTCACATGCTCTCAGCCTCAAGGGAAGGCAAGGGCAAACCTCCTCTGAACAAATCTTGCCAACAACAGCAACAACAACAACTGCTATTTAGCTTGATCTTTTTAAAATTGTAGCAAGCCTCCTTGAATTCCACTTTGAGAGAAAGGCAGGATATCAGTTAAATAAATAAATAAACTAGGAGCATACACTTCCATGGCCACAAGATGCTGCAGACCAAGGCTGCAAAGGGTTGCTTTTGTAAACTGACATCTTTTAATATCAGGCATCCATATGCCAGATGTTCTTAACTTTGAGGCCCTGGTGTTTCTGGACTTCAACTCCCAGAATCCCTGTCCAGTAGTCATACTTGCTAAAGCTTCTGGGAACTGTGGTCCCACAACCTTGGGAGATCTACAGCTGGGAATCATTGATTTAGGTCCACCTGTAGCTCTCTTATCCCTGTCTCTCAATAGAGAAACTCCTGGGGCTAGGGGCCCAAAGATGCCTTTTCTTATTACAAGTTTATACCTCATTATAGTTGACCTTTGTGTAAGTTTTAATTTCAAGCTGCTATAAGAGTCAGTTGTGGCTGATAAGCAGAGTATAAATCTAACTATCACCACTATCATCACTCAGTCATAACCGTCACCATCATAATGCAAAGAGTTGTTCTGTATCGTGCATAAGACCAATAATCCCTCTACTCCAAACTGTGGCAGTTCTCCAGCAAGGATCTTTGCCACAGTACCAGCTTTTCCAATGTGTTAATGATTGAACCCAGGAAACATGAAATGTATATGTTATTTCACTGAATTGCGACTTTCCCTAGAGAGAAGAGTTCTGTGTAAATTGCAGTTAGCTGCCCAGCAAAATGGTCATCTGCTTTTTCTTTCTTGCTGCCACATTAAAGCTTTAAGCCCACAAGGAGGCACTTGAGAAATTCCCCCACACAACTAACTCTCAGTTGCTCATCTCATCTAAAGCTGAAATGAAGTCATTCCAACATGTTGGTGCATATCAAGCTGCAAAATGGACTGAACCAGTATTTTATTCAAAACTCATGTTTCTGAACATCGAGTGTTTCCAGCTTTCTTTCCCTCTAATGTATATCTTGCTTGTTGTTGTTGGTGTGTCCCTTTTAATCATTTCCGACTTATGGTGATTCTAAGGTGACACTATCAAGAGGTTTTCTTGGCAAGTCTCTCCATATTTTACACACAAGCCCCAAAAGATCTGTTACATGCCAAACTGCTGGAGAACCGCATTCAAGATTTTCAGGTCCCTAAAGGCAGAATCATACATCAATGGTGTGTCTGTGTGTGTGTGCTGGGAGGAGGGGAGGAAAGAGGGAGCCCCATGTTTACTTTAATGGAGTTTCTATTACAGCCTTAATTATAATTAAGCTGTGCCTCCCACAATGGAAGTTCTGCTATTCCTGTGTAACACTGTCCCATCCCTGTCTGGAAGCAACGACTAAAGAAAAGCCACAGAAGATGAAATGAATAGCTTCTCGGCTTTTTGGCTAAGATCAAGTGTGTGTGTGTAGAAATGAATTAAAAGATATAGCTGTGTTAGTCTCTAGAATCAGTATGCAGAGAGATCTTGTAGTACCTTGGAGACTAACTGAAAGAAAGAAGTTGGCAGCATGAACTTTCCTAGACTTCAGTCTCAGATGAATTATCCTCAGATGCATTCTAATAAAATAATAATTATAAAAATATTCCTCAGATGCATCAGAGGAAGTAGACTGAAGTCTACGAAAGCTCATGCTACCAACCTCTTTATTTCAGTGAGTTCCAATGGTTCTACAAGATCTCTCTAGAAGCTGAAATGGTAACATTTCCTTGTTCTGAACCAGTTGCAAACTTTCAGGGTTTCTGGGTTTTGCAAAGTAAGAGCAGGAGGACTACAGATCCCAGAGTCTCTACCCCGATCTGGTCCTCCTCACCCTACCCCACCCTAGACGAATCCTCTGAGGAAGGGAATCTCAAGCCCCCCAGGCGTTGTAACTCTCCTGGAGTAGAGTGAGGCACACGCCCATAGAGAGGCAGAGCACTTCAGCACCACAGCTGTTGGACAGCTCCCGCTCGGTGCCTCGATAAACAACCGCGCCCTCCTTCCCCATCTCCAAGGTTGCCCCCCTTCCCTTGGACAGCCAGCCTCTCCTCCCCACTTTGGTCCACAAAAACCAAGATCTGGGAGGACTTACATCGCTTCTGGAGGAAGATAAACTAAGCCTTGGTTTCCTTTCTCTTTCTCTCTCAGTGCTACTAGCAAAGATGGCTTTCTGCTCCTCTTGCAAACAGCCTCTTGCTCTTGTAGGCACTGTTGCTGAGGAGGAGGAGGAGGAGGAGGAGGAGGCAGAAGCTACTGAGCATGCCTCCACCTCCCTCTCCCACCCACCACGAAGATCGCTTTTCCCACCTTTTCTACAAGTGGTAGCACAGAGAGAGGGCATGGGAGGCAGGGAGACAATCCTAGGACCCCCAGCTTCTCCTCTAGAGGGAGACCCAGAGAGATCAGCCTCCACTGTGTTGCTGAAGAGGTGGAAGCCACAGCATCTTCTCACAAGCTAACCACGCTACAAAGAATCATAGAATCATAGCATCATAGAGTTGGAAGAGACCCCAAAGGCCATCCAGTCCAACCCCCTGCCATGCAGGAACTCTCCATCAAAGCATCCCCAACAGATGGCCATCCAACCTCTACAAAGATGGTGTTTTAATATTAATCCATTGGCTGACCTGTTGCAGTCAAAATTCTTGGTCAGCTTGGTTTCATTTCTCCCAGTACTTGGTGAATAGGGTTTCACTTGTTCCATGTAGAGCTTGCAAAGGTTCCTTTTTGGGCTACAACTCCCAGAATCACCCATCCACCTGGCTGGGAGATTCTGAGAGTTGTAGCCTAAAAGTTACTTCCCCCAGCTCTAGAGCAGACACATTGAAATCAAGGAGAATCACTCCGATCCAAAGTCGTCCCTCCCTCCATGACAGCTGTGATTATATTTTCCATTCAATAAATTGAACTGTAATTTTTTTTAAAGCATTGCCTTTACTCATTTTCCTATCTGACACTGAAATACAGTTTAGGGAGTTTTATTTGGTCTGTTTTCTTAAAGTGTCAGCCATGTCACTGGGAAACGTAGATTGCTAGAATATGTATTGTTGCCCTGATGATATACAATAGCTGCCATTTGGAAACAACATCAGTGTAAATCATGCCATGTGATGGTAATGGAAAAAACCATTTGCAGTAGAACTTTCAAAGCTGGGCCAAAGCTAACAAAATGAAATTCAATATGGAGAAATGTAAGGTACTGCACTTAGGGCATAGAAATGAAATGCACAGATATAGAATGGGGGACTCCTGGCTGAATGAGACCACATGTGAAAGGGATCTAGGAGTCCAAGTAGACCACAAGTTGAACATGAATCAAGAGAGCATTTTGGCAGCTAAAAAGGCCAATGAGATTTTAGGCTGCATCAATAGAAAGTAATCCGGATTACCTTTAGTAACCCGAAAATTTTCGTAACCCGGGGGAGGCCTGGCTGGCGGCAGAGGGGATGCGATGGACCCGCGTGAACCCGCGGGAAGGCCGTTCCCTTCCCCTCCGAGGCTTGGCCGGCGGCGGAGGAGAAGGGACCGACCCGCGGGAAGGCCGTCCCTTCCCCTCCGAGGCCTGGCCGGCGGCAGAGGAGAAGGGACGGCCTTCCGCGCGGACCCGCAGGAAGGCCGTCCTTCCCCTCCGAGGCCTGGCCGGCGGCGGAGGGGAAGGGACGGTCCCGTGCGGACCCGCCGGAAGGCCGTCCCTTCCCCTCCGCCGCCGGCCAGGCCTCCCCCGGGTTACGAAAATTTTCGGGTTACGAAAGTTAATCCGGAACGGATTACTTTCGTAACCCGGGGGGACCACTGTACTTCTAGGCCTGGCCAGCGGCGGAGGAGAAGGGACAGACCCGCGGGAAGGCCGTCCCTTCCCCTCCGAGGCCTGGCCGGCGGCGGAGGAGAAGGGACCAACCCGCGGGAAGGCCGTCCCTTCCCCTCCGAGGCCTGGCCGGCGGCGGAGGAGAAGGGACCGACCCGCGGGAAGGCCGTCCCTTCCCCTCCGAGGTCTGGCCGGTGGTGGAGGAGAAGGGACGGACCCGCGGGAAGGCCGTCCCTTCCCCTCCGAGGCCTGGCCGCCGTATCCCAGGGGATCTTTCGGATCCCGGGGGATACGTTAGCGGTCCCGCCGGTTTCGGATCCTGGAGTTTTCGTAACCCGGGGGATTCGTAAGCCGGGGGACCACTGTATAGTGTCTAGATCAAGGGAAGTAATAGCGTCACTCTATTCTGGTTTGGTCAGACCTGACCTGGAATAGTGTGTCCAGTTTTGGGCACCACAATTCAAAGTGGATGTGGAGAAACTGCAGTGTGTCCAAAGGAGAGCAACTAAAATGGTGAAGGGTATTGAAACCATGCCCTATGAGAAATGGCTTAGGAAGCTTGGATGTTTAGCCTGGAAAAGAGAAAGTTAAGAGTTGATATACAACAAAGTTAGATGCCATCATAGTCCTTTGATAGAAGCGTGCAGACGGGACAGCTCTATTGTTAGGCAGATTTGTGCCTCAGGCTTTGGGTGTCATGGTGGGATGGCAAATGGTTAGTTCTTTAGTTTGCTGGATATTTATGGCTAGAGATTGGAAAGGTGTTTGGAATATTTATTTTTTGACCCTTGTGCCAAATTAACTTGGTTGGTTTTGGATACTATGCAACTTGACTTGGGCAACTGGAAGAACAGAGTTTGTATTTTCTATTCCCTCTCAGGCAGCAAAGTATTTTGATTCACTGGGTACATAATCCAATTCACCTAAGGAGAAATTAAGGAACTAACATTCACTTAAGTATTATTTTCAGAGCATGATTGTTTCATGAAATCAAAGAAACCACAAGGTATAAGCTCCTACCTTCTAATGATAAGTAGCATACATTTTATACCCTTCCTGCAAAACAGTTTCCTAGTAACCTAGGAAAGCGAATGGAGAGTCTTGTACCTTTCATTTTTATCAAGCATACTGGAATTACTCTAAGGAGTTTATCACATAGGAGGAATTTCTCTCAATTTTGAAAGAAATAGAAGTGAGGCCAGTTCAGAATTGTGTTAATTCGCTAGTTCAGCTAATTTACTTGATTGCGTGTTGACACTGCATTGCGTTCAGAACTGGCCGAAATTGCCTTCCAGTGCCCGAAATTGCGTGTGATAGTTTCTCACGCAATCATGCGAAACCCCATGATTGTGTTTGGAAGGACTTCCTTTTGCCCGAAGATGTGTGTGATCGGCTTTCACGCAATCACGCGAAACCCCATGATTGCATTCAGATTGCCATTGGATTATACTTCGAATTCCCTTTGTGTGATAAACTCCTAAGAGACAAGAACATTCCTGTCCTTTGTGACTGGGGTTCTGCTACTTATGCATGTGGGAAGATTAACTGCCCAGTTCTCTGGATAGATATTAAGGAACAAGGCCTGTTGAATTCAGTGAGGGGAAACCTTTTTGGTTTGTGGGCACAGCATGATAGTGAATATATGAACTAACCAAGGGCATTCCCGTTTGAACCATGATTTTGACAGTGCACACAGCTGATATCAAGAGTGGGTCACTTTTAGCTCCCCAGATATCATGGACTGTAACTCCCAGAAGCCTTATTCATCCAGTAGTGAGCTATCATGGGAGCTATAGTCTAATATGGCCTGGATATGTGATAGCTTCACCTCTGATCTACTGATACAGAAAATAGCCTTGAGGCTACACCCTTGAGTCAAGAGATTCAAAATTATGCCCTTTGGTGTCATGTACTTTCTCTGGAAGCCTGTATTTCAATTGCAAGTAGTCAGAGATAGCCCTGAAATGAGGCACCACAATGACCATCTCTCAGAGCAGGTGTTGCTGTAAAACCCTTTAACCAGCCTCATAGTCTTGAAAGCCTCCTACCTCAGATGCAGAGTGGAGAATGCTATCCTGTTGCTGAGGTAACACTTATTTCCCATTCTGGTCAGCTTCTGTACATAGTATGGCCAGTCTTTAGAAAATTAAAAATAATTGGTTAAAATTATTGTTCTGAGAACTAATTTGTATTTAGCTCCCATTGTAGTTTTAGAAAGCACATCTTTGTTTTCCACTACCTAACAGTACCCAAAGAATTTTTTTTAAATGAATGCTACAAGCTGCTGACCTGTGTACAATACTCTTTCCTCTCAATGAGCCAGCACTAGAACCATGTGATCTTCCTCCCTGAGTGAGGCTGCATGCCATAACTATAAAAGTATCCAAAGGGGTTTCTCCTCATTAAATTACTATTATAGTGCAATGTTGTTATGCCTTAGTTGGTGTGTGTGTGAAGTAGAAGTAACTAGTTGTTTGGAACAAGTTGCTTCCAAGCTCTGAAAATGGGGAACTGTCTTGTCCTTCATCTCAGGCAGCAAAATTCCTTGGGTCAACTTGCAAATAGTTTCCTGAAGTTAATGAGAATGAACACTAGTTATCTGATGCTGACTTGTCTTCATCTCCATCAAGCACAAGATGGAATATTAAAAGAACAACAGAGGGTTTTTCTCATCCTGATCATTTTTTTAAAATAAATTCTCAGATTAAAATACATATGTTCAGTTAGGGAATAATGCTTCATCTCCCAGTCACCACATCTAGGGCACAATCTTATAGCTTGAATGGTGTTGTCCCAGAAGACTGTATTTAGGCAGGTATTGCTTATACTGGATAAGAAAAACGAAATAATTAGTGTCCACTTCCTTCCCCCAAACTGCTAAAAGTGAAGGATTTTTTGTTTGTTTTCTTCTCCCTGTAGTCTTGGAATACATTTTCCACAATAACCCAAATAGTATATTTTATTCAGAGATCTAACAAAATCTATTCTCCAAATTTTGGAGACACATACATAAAAGGAAAATGCTGCTCCTTGCTTTAAGAATTCATTTAAATCTGATTTCTTGATATTAATGTTAAACTAATGTCTGTATGATGAAATCCCACAGTGTTGTTCCAGCATACATGTAACATGTAAAGCTCTACAGTGAAAGACTGTTACAGGGAGTCAAAATTGCCTGAAATGCCTGTAATGGCCTGTTTTCAAGTCTATTCAAAAGTAAATCTACATGCATAAAATGGAATTCCATCATTTCCACCTGACTGATGTAGCAGCAGGTGGAGTGGTTGTGGAGAGCCATTCCATCAGCCCTGTTGAAGGATCTGCTCCATTTGGTGCCTCTCTTTCTTACTACCTGGCAGCAGCCATTCTATCAGGCAGCAGTAGAGCCACCCAGTTTGGCTCATCCTCTCACTGACTTATTTCCATCCCAGCTGGAGAAAGTGGTTCAAAACACAATGCAAAAATAATCCAGGCTGAGGCTGCTTTAACTGCCCTGGCTTAATGCTAGGGAATCCTGGGAATTGTCGTTTGTTGTGGCACTAGAGCTTTCTGACAGAGAAGGCTAAATATCTCACAAAATTACAGTTCCCAGAATTCCCTAGCATTAAGCCAGGGCAGATAAAGTGGTCTCAGACTGGATTATTTCTGCAGTGTATTTTGGACCTATGGAAACTATTATGTACAGGAGTTTGCCTCTTTCCTCTGCATTCTTTTCTTTTTTTGTGACATGTCTTTTAGACAGTAAACCTGCTGGTAGGGACTACAGTCCAAAACACACTGCAGAAACAATACAGTTTGAGACCACTCTAACTGCCCTGGCTCAGTGCTAGGGAATCCTGGGAATTGTAGTTTATTGTGGCACCAGAGCTCTTTGACAGAGAAGGCTAAATGTCTCACAAAACCACAGTTCCCAGAACTCCCTAGCATTGATCTAGAACAGCTAAAGTTGTCTCAAACTGGATTATTTCTGCAGTGTTTTTTGGCCCTACCTTACTTTTAAATGTAGATGTAGAGCTGTAGATTCTCTGGGATGTTTTTTGATAGAAAAGTTTTTTTAAAAGTTAAAATTCTTTTTTTAAAAAACAAAAAATAAATCAATTATAGAGTAATACAAACAAGAAATGAAAAAAGTGAAAATCCTTTTAAAAGCGGTATACCTATATGACTACATTAATGATGAGAAATATACAATGCTCCAGATGCTGTTGGACTCCAGCTCCCAGCATTCTTAACCGTTGGCTATGCTGGCTGGGGCAGATGGAATTTGCAATTCATCTGGAGGGCTATATGATTCCCACCCCAGCTGGAAATGGATACCTGGAAATGGATAAAAGATGACCAATGTAGTAACCAACAGTGACGTATGCAGCCTGAGTACATTTACTCAGAAATAAACAGTGGGTGCAGTGGCAAAAACTAAAGTTTGGGAGCTCACTGTGATACTCCCTGAAACCCTATCCCCAAACAGAATCAAATTTTCCTGTTTTTCCTTTATTTACGATGTAAGGTGTTAACCTGCTGGCTAAAACCACCATCATTTAACTCAAACAAACTCCTAATAAAACTTCATGTTTAAATTAGATGACTGCCCTACAATGTCATGTGGAAGCAACTTCCATTGAACTCAGTGACACTTCTGTCCAAGTGCATACATTCAGCTTGTAAAACATGTAGAGCTTTAACAAAATGTTTTCAGGCAGCTTGATAGGCAAACTTGAGCTTCTAATCAGAAATGGAAATAAATCCTGTGAAGCACTATTACCATTTAAACTGGTAAACTGAATTAGGAATTCATCAAAGGAAAGTAGTATCCAGCCCTGCTTCATTATTACAGTTTCTAGCTTCCTCTGTTATGCAGCTTTGAGACAAACAATGGTAACACCTGACAATACTTTTATTGCTTTGCTACGTTGTGCTGAAGACTTACTCTATGAGCAGCTACTCCAGCAAACAAACCAGGGTACTAGTATCCTTCTCTCCTTTCCAGAGATGATAGAAACCAGCAGGCAACTAGGAAATGCCTAGGATGATTTTCTACTTTTTAAATGGTAGTATCTCTTTTGTTGATGCATATAGATTTGACTTTATATTTAGGGTAAACATCTTTAATTAATGTTGCTTAAAGAAGCAGAAAGTCTATCAGAACTTTATTTTAAAAGTCATACAAACTTCAATGTTAGATTGGAGCTTCTCATAATGATATAAGACATGAAGTTGGTCTGATGTAGTTTTAGGCTGTAGTTTAGTGCAGATAGTGGTAATAATTAGGAATTATTCTTCAAAATTAGTTTTTATTATTTGTGCTGAAAAGTAATTATTTGGAAATGCTTACAAATCTGACAAATTATCAGGATGAGCCAAAGGTACTTACTGGTGACCAAGAGCATGTGTAAACTGTGAGGCGAGTCCATCAGCTCAAAGCAAACACAATTACTAAAATATCAAATGGAGACCAGAGAGACTAATGCAATTAGAATGGCCAAAAGGATCCGTCCTGGAGACACAATAACATGATGCGGAAATGAAGATTAATCAGTTGATTTACCAAAAGGAAAAAGAAAATTATTTATCTGCAATGCTGTGAGGAGTAGCTGACTTTCTGGCTTTCTGTGTTTGTTCAATTTCAAAAATGAGCTTTATTTCTTTCTTCCTGTGTAGAGAGAAAAACTCCTCTCTTTCTTTTGGGAGACAGTTGCTTCTGCTTTACAGGCAATTGTTTCATTTAGTGGCTGGTTTTGCTTGTTCCTGAGTTAAGAAGAAAGTACCCTGGTCATCTATTTTACTAGGAGTCTCTAAAGCAGGAGCTTTCTTCAGCCAAGAATAGCTGCTTTCCAGAGATGCCTCCAGGTTAGTATTTAAATTGTACTTTTCTGTGGGTTATAACCAGCAGAGCTTGGAAATGTATTTTGAAAAGTAATTCCTTATTATAGCTTGTTGTAGTGTTTTAAATCATGGCTCATTGTCTTTATATTGGAACAATTATATTCTTATTTCTTGTGGAGAGAAGAGAATGGCATAAAACTTGGAAAAACTCCTATCAACATGCCTAAAAATAAGATTCAAAAGCAACTCTGAAAAGCAACTAGAAACTCTGACTTGCCACTAATTACATTTGTATGGAAATGAAATCTGAGGCATCCTTGTTTCAAATGGAGTAGCTCATTGCAAGAAACTGTATTGCCTTTGTTTAGTTACTTCCACACTCTGATAACTGGTACATCAAAAGTTGCCATCCTATCCACACCTATGCAAGAATCAAGTTCCACAGAGCATGTTGTCACCTACTAAGTGTGTAAACATGCATTGATGGAATAAAGAGCTCCTGTGGCTTAGCATTCCTTGACATTCAGCTTTGCCATTGTAACAGGTCAGAGTTTCAAGAGGGCAAAGACAGAAAACAAAGAGGAGAGTCAAGGAGAGGCAAAACCCTGCTGGAAAAAGCATGGACATCTCTTTAAGAAGAAATTTTCTACACTGAATTTTTTTCCAGGACACTCAAAGAGCAGAATGTAAGTGTTTCTCTTACTAACCTTTTATACTGGGTGGGAAAAGGGCAGCTTTGGGTGTGTGTGTGACAACTCATCAATGTTTTTGTGGTCCCAGTGTTACCCAAAGAACAGGTGGGGAGACTGGGAGGTCTCTATCAACTATGAGCATGTTGGGGAAATTAGCTTTGGAAAAGGCTGAGTAACCTTTGGACCATTTGCACCAATGTATACCAGTACAAATTCGGGATCACTCCAGGTTTTGGATGCACTAAGAGAGTTTCATTTTAAAAAATGCAGATTACATTCACACACACAAGATAGCTATTCAAAGAAACACAGCATACAGAGCTAACCAAAATTGAAATATGGAAAGAGGATAGTGGAGTTTTAGGGGTTTACAGTGGTGTTACAATTACCTGTCTGATAAGAAGACAGTGGAAAACTGGAGTTGCTCAGACAGAATATTTGGAACATACTCAGAGTACAAATGTGTATGTGGCTGTGTGCACAGAAGTTAGGGAGTTTAGCACACAGCTAAATTAAACGCAGCTTACCTTTGCCAGTTTGAATCCTAATTTGGGCTGCATCTGAGTATTATCATGTGCAAAATGTCGCCAATACCACCAGCCAGGGGCAACCCAGTAACCTCCATGCTCAGCCAGCCTCTTTTCAAAACTGCAAAGCTGCCAACTTTGCAAATTGGCCGGCTGCATGCATCTTCTAGACAGAGGTTACTGGACTGCACCTGGCTGGTGGCATTTTGTGTATGATAATATCTGGATCAGCCCGAATAAGGATTCAAACTGACAAAGATAAGCCAGGTTTTTTTTAGCTTTGTGCTAAATTCCTAGGCTTTGAAACCACATTTATACTTTAAAACTAGCCTTGGGTTATCTGTCCAGGTAACAGAAGCTTAATGTCTTGTCCCAGGAATCAACAAAGGGATTCTGGATGAGCTAATGACTTTAATTTTAGTATGACAAAACAGTGATTGGATCAGGACACCCATGAGATGGACGGATGGGGAAGTTTGGCTGGGACACAGCAGCCTCAGATTTCAAGAGGAAATGCAGATTATTTTGGGGGGGGGGGAGCATTTTAAATGTCTCAAAAATATGCTATTGCCAGATATGAATATGAAAATATGAAGACCCAAAAATATTGTATGGGGCATGCAGGGGTGCTGAATATCAGCAACCACCAATAGTTATCAGAAATCACTCCATTTCATAACCAGAAGTGGACTTTGAGCTATTTCTTGTCTCTCTTACTCATTTTTGGTGTCTGTGTTGCTCACAGAGAGTTCTAGGGTAAGAAAACTAGCCTGTGGACTGAATTGTTTCCACTGTTGCCTTCCCATGTGTTATATCTAAGCATTGGTCAAATTGTATCAAAACAAGACAAGATGTAGGGTATGTGAGGGGGTATCCTAAAGTTTTAATTATCACCTTTAAAAAATTTAACAGAAAGTTTGCTTTGATTTGTAGTTGTTAACTTATCTCTATGTAGTCACCATCCAGATTTACACATTTTCCCCAACGTTTCTTGACCCTCCAAATATCTGACATTGTCGAAGCCTGCAGATTGCACCTGACAAGGATTTTACATTTTAGTCACTTCTGGCAGAGCCAGTCACAAAAATAAAGGACGCAGTGAGTTGATTTTCTCAGCAACGTGCACTTAGGACCAATTATGACACTGACAAAATTTCATCAATATGCCATAATAACTTCCAGGTGATAATTATTACTTTATGATACCCCCTCTTAAGGTGCAATCTGCAGACTTCTTACAATATCAGGTATTTGGAAGGTCAAGATATGCTGGGGAAAATGTATAAATCTAGATAGTGACTACATAGAGATAAGTTAACAACTACAAATCAAAACAAACTTTCTGTCAATTTTTTAAAAAGGTGATCATTAAAACTTTAAGATACCCCTTTGTACATTATTTGGAATAAATCTGAAAAGCCAGACAAGGTAGATTGATAATGAAATGATTGGGAGAAATAAAGCTCAACATTCAGGTCCAAGTATTTCTGTAACATAATGACAAGTGTTCAGGAGACTTTGGACAGGGGAAATAAGAAGTAAGGTAGCTTTTCAGATGGCCACAATGCATTTAACAGTAGCTAGCTGCACAGATACTAGCAGGCAATGATGTTGTTATCCCAGTGCTGTTAAAAGCTTCATCTGCTGCTGGAAAAGAACAGGGTATTTATTCCCTCCCCCCACCAGCTGGCAATCAAAAACACTCTGATCCGTTTTAAGGAAGCAAAATATCTGATGTTTCTTTGCCTGGAAGAAGAACAAGCAATGCTTCATCTAGGGTGCTTTCACAATTGTATCTGTGATTCCATTTGAACTGCCATGGCAGCCATCTGTGGAATTCTGGGATCTGCAGTTTAGGGAGAGGTACTTAGAATTTTTAGCCAGAGTGCCTCAGCAAACTATAAACGCCCAAATTCCAAAGGATGCAGCCATGGCAGTTACAGTAGAAAACCATTTTATAATGGTGTTGTTGATAGGGTCCCAGATGACATCCTCAATTTTCACACCATTTCATCATTTTATCTCAGATGAGTTACAGTCTGAGCAGACCCTTTGGCCAGAGTCCTTGAATACTGTGTGTAGAATTGCTGGATTTCAATAATAATGAATATTAGTTAGAACTGGAGGATGAATGGAGACCAGGAGCCATCTTAGTAGAAAACTGGAGTTCTGTATCTTACTGCGTTCTCCTTTTGTTCCCGGCTGGGAATAAGAGAATTGTGTACAAAAGGAAAGTGACAAGCATAATAACAGAATCTTATAGTACCTTAAAGATTACACAAAATATTTTCAAGAGGCACCTGCAATTAAATGTGTAGTGCTTCTATTCAGGGTTCCCTCCCTTCCTCCCTTCCTTCCTCCCTTCTTTTCAGGTTTATTCCTATCACTAATAGTCAGAATTCTGTGGCCACGATGCAAGTCCATGTTGGGCTGGTTTTTGGAGGGTGGGATGGGAGCAGATTTCATCTCTGAACTTTTTTTCTTCTGAAGTTTGTGTCTGTGCACAAAAGTTTTTCTAAACCTTATGGGTCCCCCTCAGTTTGTTGCTAGTTATCTCTTATGCAGGAAGGAGGACAGTTTGTCTACATAAGGAAAGATACTGTATTCAAAAATTCTGAGGGGAAAAAAAAGCATATACAACAACTTCTTTTGCACAGTTAGTACCAAAGGTGCTACAAGATCCCTTTGCATACTGCATTTAAAAAACCTGAGGACATTATTAGTATGTTGCATATCATGAACTTTCACAGACTGAGATCTACTTCAGCAGATCACAGTATCTTAGTTGCAAGGTGCCCTAAGAGTAATCTAGTCCAACCCCCTGCTGATGTGGGGATCCAGAGTTAAAGCATGTGTGACAGGTGGCCATCCAACATGTTAAAAACCATCAGATAAGAGGGAGTCCCCATTTTCCATTGCTGTCCATTCCACTGGTGAACGACTCCTATAGGCTGAAAGTCCCCCCCCCCCCCAATGTTCAGTTGGAATTTCCTTGCTTGTAATTTGAATTCATTGATTCAGATCCCATCCTCTGGAACAGCCACCTCCATCCATGGTAATCTATTCCACTGTTGAACAGTGTGATGTTAGCATTACTTGATCAAGGCCAGGTTTGTCAGACTGTTCAGGATTAAATAAACAGTCCATCCTAACTTATTTTTAAGAAGTAATTCATTCCCATTATCCATTCAAGTGTTGGAAAATACTTTGTTAAGTTTTCTAGAGTGAAAACTGGAGAGGGCTCCTGTACCTTAAATATTTGTATAAAAGATGGACTTTCAGCTTGTGTTGCCTGTCAAACAATCATGTAACAAGCAAGACCTGCTGAAATTTCCTGTTAAAGATGCAGGAACCCTCTCTAGTTTACACTCTGGCAACCCTAAGTAACAAAGTTGAACCAGTAATGTGTTCAGTCGTTGTTGTGCTCATTACATTTTGTTAATATTTGAGGGGTGGAGGAACCCTTAAGGGTTAGAAAAAGGATGCCATATAATTTGAAAAGTTTCTGTCAAAATGCCCTTTAAAAATGTCCTAGAAAGCAACTAGAAAAACACCCCAGAAAGAAAATAGAATCCACTATTCATTGAAACCTATAAAGGTATTCCAGTCTTGCTTGTTGAAATACTGCTTCATCTGCCCCATGTTACTACCCAACTCTGGCTGTAATCAACTAAGGTTATAATTCTGAAAGCCATGGGTGAAATCCCATGTTGCATGGACAAGCTTGCTTTCCTAATGAATACTTCACTATTTTTCTCTCTGTGTTGCCACTGGAATTCTGAATCCATTTTGCATAGTCTTCCAGCTGTCTTGAGCAGAGGATAACAATAATATTAAAAGCCACCCCCATAAAAATGTAAAATAAGCCCACTATGGATTACCAAAATAAACAAGTTTGTTTAACAATGCACTAAATGGATATAAATGAATTTGGACTTGTCCATTTTAAACTGGTTTTGTTTGTTACATCTGTGTAAGACAGGAAGAGAGACCAATTGTATAGAAAATTTGCTTTCCGTAAGAAGAGATTGCATCATCCACACAAAATATAATACCCTGCAGTACCTCAACTTTGACCATCATATAATTATAAGATTCAGAGTAACCGGAGGGGCGAAGTGCCATTGTTCCCAATGATGGCGTGGCCATGCCACCATTGAGGACAATGGGGATTGAGCGTCCATGGATTTTGGTATCCACGTGGGGTTCTGGAACAGATCCCGTTTTGATACTGAGGGTCCACTGTATGTGAAAGGGATCTAAGAGTCCTAGTAGAACATGAGTCTACAGTGTGATGTGGCAGCTAAAAAGGCCAATGCAGTTCTAGGCTGCATTAGTAGAAGTATCATATCTAGATCAAGAGAAGTAATAGTGCCACTCTATTCTGCTTTGATCAGGCCTCACCTGGAATACTGCATCCAGTTCTGGGCACCAAAATTCAAAAAGGATGTTGACAAGCTGGAGCGTGTCCAGAGGAGGGCGACCAAAATGGGGAAGAGTCTGAAAACCATACCTTATGAAGAGAGACTTAGGGAGCTGGGTATGTTTAGATGGTTAAGAGGTGATATGATAGCCCTGTTTAAGTATTTGAAAGGGTGTCATTTTTAGGCTGGAGCAAGCTTTTTTTCTGCTACTTCATAAAATAAGACTCTGAACAAGGGATGCAAGCTCCAGGAAGAGATTCCACCTCAGCATTAGGAGGAACTTTCTAACAATAAGAGCTGTTTGACAGCAGAACACACTTCCTCGGAGAGTGGTGGGGTATCCTTCTTTGGAGATTTTTAAGCAGAGGCTGGATGGCCATTTGTCAGGGTTGCTTTGATTGTTAGTTCCTGCATGGGAGAATAGGGTTGAACTGGATGGCCCCTATGGTTTCTTCAAACTCTATGATTCTACTTATATATAGGCATTTCTAATCACTGGTTTTTGTTTTGTTTTTGACTTTTGCCCTTGTAGAGCTCAAGGAAAGAATTTGCTGTCTGAAGACAAGAAAAGAGGTGTGCAGAGGAAAGAATCAAAGAAGCTGAAGGTTCCAGGAGAGGAGCTGCATCCCTCCAGAAAAGCTCACTCTGGGAAAATGTGCCCAAAATGTGAAATCATTGTCTGCAGGAAATGCAATATGCTGCATACTGACAGTAGTTTTATTGCTCACAGTTTGCTGGACCACTATGACAGGGGAAGGCATTCCTCTTGCTGTTCCGGCTCTGGGTTTCCCCACAACCACCATAAATGTAAGCACAGTCTAGGACTGCCTTTAAGTCCTCGTCCATTGTCTTGCAATCCCAAAACAAAATTATAAAAATTAGTTTGGTGCTTATCATCCTCATGGATGATTTCAAAGTCTCAAGATCATGCACTGTCAAAGTGAGTGTTCAGGGCCAGTATGTGGAATTGCCAACAAAGCACCAAGTGCTAGATTCCCCCAGACAATTAAAGACAGCCAGAGCTTAGGAAAGTTCCTCTTATGGACAAAAATTTCCAGAATCCTCCGGCTGCCATGGCCACTGAGCATATTGACTTGAGGATTCTGGAAACTGTAGTCCACAAAATTAACTTTCCTGCACTTTTAACATAGCTGAAAGTTGTATCTCAGCTGAGAAAAGAATAATCACGTAGGCAGACTTCAGCAGAGCAGACTGGCATATTTAAGAGTACTCGATGACCTGTTGTTCCAAATGTATTTTTGTTCCTAACCTAGAATGGCACATTTTTAAAATGTTTTAAACAGTTAATAAACAATATTTGTATATAGACACTCTTTGGATGAATTCAAATGACCCGGTGTCACATAGCAATTGCTCAAAAGCAAAGACTACCACATAACATGCTTATACCATATATGAAAATGGTCAGTTCAACCCCAGAGGCCTCAATCTTCCTATTAATATAGTCAACCAGTTCAATCAGTGGTGTTTACCTGTGTGTTCACACATCATTCAGTAACTGGTTCAATTGATTTTCTCTACTTGGTACTAAGAAATAGGATTCAGGCCAAAATTACCAAGCTTCTGCTTGATCAGAGCTGTGATGGTCCTGGGCTGAAGCACATGGAAATATCTGCCAGTCTTCCTTCTTATGTGTGGTAAGCTTTTTTCATGGGTACCTTTCTAGATGGTGCATTAGCACCGATGCCTTTCTGTATCACACCATTTACAATGGGCCCTTGGATGCTGGGGTTTTGTTCCAGGAACCATCATGGATCCCAAAATTCATGGATGCTCAAGTCCCATTATATACTGTGAGGTAGTGAAATGGTGTCCTTTATATAAAATAGCAAAACCAAGCCTTGCCTTTTTGAATATTATCAAGCCATGGATGGTTGAATCCATAAATATGGAGTGTCTACTGCACAAAGTAATCCTATGCCTCTTTACTCAGAAGTCTCATAATATTATGAATAACTTCCCTTTCCTGTGCATAGGATTCCAGTATCAAGGCCAAATAATGCATTACACTGTCTGTAATGCATTGTATACTGGTATGTCACCTTGCTTTCTGGTCTGCAGAAAGGGCACACATTGTCCTCACTTCAGAATGTGTCTTGCAGGGAGATAAAACACCACATTGAATGGCAGATAAAAAGCCCTTATGATATTTTGTTACCTCAGCAGTATAGAAGCCACAATGATAATTTTTCTTCCCAAAGTGCTTTGGTTGGCATGGGCAATGACAGCGTCTTACAATTTCTGGGAGTGATGGTAGGATACTGTCAGAATCTTAGAGTTGGAAGGGGCTGCCAGGGCCATCCAGTCCAATCCCCTGCCATGCAATTACAGTCCTCCTGAAAGATGCCCATCTAACCACAGTTTAAAAACCACCAAAGGAGGATAATATATTTATCCCCCATCCCTGGCAGTCTGTTCCACTGTTGGACAGTTCTTATAGCAAAGAGATTTCTCCTAATGTTTAAGTGGAGCATCTATTTTTTAATGTTAATATTTTTATTCAGAACAAACAGACAAAACAAAACATAATTCTCATTATTTCATACAGATTACATATCCTTTCCTTTTAGTATTTTTCCAATTAACCATTTTGAACCTTTTTACATTTTCCAAAATTCTTTCAATATTATTCTCTTCTGTTCTTCTTCTCCTCCTTTCAGTTTTTGTTTCTATATAATTTAAGTGGCGTATCTATTATGAAAGTGGAAATTACATGACCTGGGCTGTGTGGGCATCTATCACACAAACTATGGAAAAGGAAAACACTGAAAATTTCCTTCTCTCTTGAAGATACATGATAGCCTATTCTGTATAGCTTTGCTATTGCCTGCCAAGAAAATTGCCAATTAGCCTACCTCTGGGAACATCAGGAGAGAAAAGAATTAAGGTATACAAGAGGGGTTGAGAAAGTATGGGACATAAAATCCATGCAAAGCCCAGACCCATTTTTGAGAGCCCTGAAGCTCTCTGACAGCAATTCGGCTACTACCATTTAGCAGAAGGAGCAAGCAATGCTGCTAATGCCTTTACTATATTCCCTTTCACTGACACTGACAACTGCTGCTATTTTTATCAACAAATAACATTTTTTAAAAAAAGATGTGGCCCTTGGAATTGTAAAAGTAACATGCCAAAGAACCACAAAACCTAGTCTATTATTCATTGAACACTCAAGAAAGAACAAGAAAATGCTCCTAGCACCAAGTTTTTTCCCACCAAAGTTGTGTTGGATATTTCTCTTGGTTACTCGTGTGAGTTTCTTGGAGGACAGATGGAAATAACTGGCAGAGACAATAAGATAAAATAGTGTTATAACATGGTGTAATGGTTTGAATGTTAGACTGTGACTCTGGAGACCAGGGTTCAATTCCCAGTGACCTGGGTGACCTTGAGCAAGTCACATGCTCTCAGTCTTAGATGATGGCAATGGCAAATCCCCTCTGAACAAATGTTGCCATGATAGGTTTACCTTAGGGTCACCGTAAGTTGGAAGCAACTTGAAGGCACACAACAACAACATGATTATATTGATACGCTGCTAATACATTGCAAGATTTCACTTTAACAGGAGTCTGCTTATCTTGCTTTACATGTCAAACTTGGCTAGTGCTAGGATGGCAAATAAAGAACTAATTTCTGCTTCACCTTCTTGCCAGATCAGTATGCCAGTACTTCCTGAGGATGAAGATTTATTGTCCTAATCAGATTTTTATTGGGATATCTGCTGTTTCATTTATTTAATTTGCTGTGAACTGGAAAACCAAACAAACAGCTCTGTTCAATGTAGATGTATTTTGTCATGCTGATCAGTTCATAGAGCTATAAAGTGTTCCCAAGAAGCATCTATCCAACATTATACCAGTTCATGATTCTACAGCTAAAGCCATTCATCTTCTGAGTAAAAACTTCCAATGAAGGATTCCACCACTGTCCACCGTCCACTGTCCACAACAGTCTGTTCCACTCTCAAACATCTATTGCCAGCAGGCACTTCATGTGCTTAACAGAAATCTCCTTTCTTGTCATTTGAATCCAGGACTTCAGTCCTACCATATGGAGAAACAGAAAACAAACTTGCTCAGTTTCCCATGTGACAACCATTCAAATATTTGAAGGTGGCTGTCCTATCACTTTTAAATCTTCTTTTCACCAGACAGATCATATCCTGGTCCCCCAATTACTCTTCATTGGGCTTGATTTCCAGCACTTTACCACATTGGTCACTCTCCTCTGCATATTTCTGGCTTTTGAAATACTTCTTAAACAGTTGTACCTGGATGGATACAGTATACACAACTGACGCCTGACTCAAGTGGAATATTGTGGTACTATCCCTTCCCTTAACACTATACATTTCTGATAATGCAGTATTGCTGTTATGTGCTTTCAAGTTGTTTCTGGCTTATGGTGACCCTAAGGTGACCCTATCACAGGATTTTCTTGGCAAATTTTCTTCAGAGGGGCTTTGCCATTACCGTCCTCTGAGGCTGAGAGCATGGGTTTCATGGCTCAGCAGGGATTTGAATCCTGGTCATCAGAGTCATAGTCCAACACTCAAACCATTATGCCATGCTGGCAGTATAGAACTGGATTAACCTTTTTGCCAATGTATCATACTATTGACTCATTCTTAGCCTGTGGCTTACCAAGGCCTTTAGATCTTTTTTTCAGATGTGCTGCACTCAACCAAGGTGTTAATCATCCTATATTTGTGCACTGTAGAACCTTACCCTTATCCCTGTTGAAATAAAACTCTTACTCCACCTAAGAAATATTTTAAAGTATTAAACTGTACTGTGCAATTGTTATATTGTTAATTTTGTATTGGTCAATGACCGAATAAATTTTACTACAACTATTTTAAAGAAATGAATTGTATCTGCTTCCTTGGTGTGAACATTAAGGACCCCAAGTACATGGATCTTCCAATCCATGAAATGGAATAAAAGACCATTGCTCTTTCAGCTGTTTAGATGTAAACATTGGGCTCTAGCAGCTTCTAAGGGCACTTGTGTTCTATTGAGCTTGCTTTTCATAAGCTGATATGCTAGTCCTCTGCTGAAAATGTGTGTGGGAGTGTAGCTGTTTTACTTTGCTGCAGCAAAAGCAAGTAGTCCTGAAGTACCTGAAAGACTAACAGGTTTTATTTTGTATAAGCTTTCAAAGACTCCAGCCCACTCTGCATCTGATGAATCAGGCTGGAGTGAACAAATGCTTACACCAAATAAACATATTTAGCTGGCATTCTGTTGGGAATTTACATCATTGTAAAGTGACTTAAGTGTGGGTAAAGCTGAATTGCGCTGCTGTGCAACATTCATCACTATTGAAAATAGCTATGCCATAGGCACAAGCACAGCCAGCAGTATTGCTGTTGTACAATGGTCCCAATACAAAATGTGCCATTTTCCATTGTGTGCTGTAGTGCATCATTGTAATTCAGTAGCATACAGTTATGCATTATAGCCTCCAAAGCAGCATTGCAGCTGTGTATCTTTAACATGCCACAAGATTCCTTGTTGATCATCCTTTTGTTATATCTCTATTTAGGAAAGGCTCCTGAAACATGCCAAGTACTGTATATCTTTTATGGGTTTTTAAAAAACAACAAGAAGAAATCCATTTTTGAAAATATCTTAACAGGTATAAAAGTACAGAATTATGGAAGTATATAAAAGGACTAAAATATATGTTTCTTCAATAGGAAGAAGTTAATTTTGCTTCTATTAGTCTAGACTGTAGACGAAACAAATGTAACTTTCCAAACTTGAGATCAGAGCTGTTTATCTAGTCTAGTCATGAAAGAATGGAGAAGCAAAGCTGTCTCATAAGATCATCTGGAATAAAATTATTAAATATTAAAAAGTCAGTGAATGTTTTTATTTCAAGAACACTCAGATAGAAGACTCATGATACTTTTGTGTGGACCAAAGAATGTAACCTGCGTTTGTACTGTCTAGATGATGTCATCAACTTGAGCAAAACAAGTAAGCCAGATCAATAAGGTACCTTTCGGTATTCAGAAGACATCTTCCAATTACATATTTGTTTTGTATCTAGAGAACTGAATGACAGACGTGCAGCTACATCAGAATATATACTTTTGCTTGGGTAACTGCTTTTAAAAGCAAAAGCGTGATTTTTTTTTGACAAACCTACCTAATATAACACCACATTGATGTTTGCAAAAGTTGGCAGAACAGCACTGGTAGCTGTTTTCTTTCCATTGCTCCTTGAAGCCAATGCAATGTTAACTTAAAGGGCAGTAGACTCTCTAAAGAAATTAACTTCAGCAGACAGCCATTATAAGCATACTGTGACAACAGGGATGTACAATCATTTTAATAGCTTGATGAAAAACTGAATGAGTGTCATTCATTTCACTTACAAAAACAAATGGGAATTTAAACAAATGAATTCCAAATGAAAAATCCACTATTGACTCAGTTTGATTTGCATTTCATTAATTTCTAATGTTATGAAAAGCTGCAATATATTATAAGAGCCCAGAGAGGTACAGAAAAGAGACTGAACATACACAATTGAAAATAAGGTCTATAAAATAATTTCTGCAAGTTGACAGGTCTGATTTTTTGAAGGGGCAGAATGCTTGAAATGGCCAGGCCAATAAGAAATAACATGAATGATACAAGCAAGAGGAGAGAGATAATTATAACTTAAATTCAAATGTATGATATGGTGCCTATCAAAGTTTAACCTTTCAATGGATTATCGATCCTCAACTTGATAGTAGATCAAACAGAGAATTACATCTATCCATACAGAGTGCACTTCTGAGTATGACTGGAGATGTGTGACCCTCCAGATATTGCATGGACAATAATTCTCATCCCTTACCATATGTCATGGTGGCTAAGGGTGATGGGAGACACAGGCCAATATCTAGAAGGCCACAAGTTGCCCAGCAGAGAAACATTCAAACAAAACAAACAAACAAGCTTCATTTACATACTGCTTCATACCGTCTAAGCAGTGTCTAAGTGGTTTACAACTGTAAACTACTTGCCCCCAACAATCTGGGTACCCATTTTAGCGGCTTTGGAAGGATGCAAGCCTGAGTCAAGCTTGAGCCCTTTTTCTGGTCTTGAACTCGCAACCTTATGGTTTTGAGTGAGTGGCTGCAGTACAGGCATTTAACCACTGTGCCACCAGGCGCATACCTTTAACAAAGCAAACATACCATACTTCACACATACCTTTAACAAAGCAAAACAGACGAAGTAGTCTTTAATGGTATTCCTGTTTAAAATCATTGTTTTGATCAAAGATAACTTAATATATAATTACTTTTATTCAATCATCACCAAAAGTAAGAACTACCAGTGTTCTTTGGCGAGCAAGCAGTAGTTAGAAGTCCATCTTGCCACTGTTTTAAAACATTTCATGTTATATCTTCAACCAGCAGCTCTTATTGCACTTTTAATTTGAATTGCTCACGTAATAAGCACCTTTAAGTATGGTACCATATTTTATAAATTAAAATAAATCCAGTTTTCTCCAGGTTGAACACAGACTTGGACAAGACAAACAATATCACTGCAGGTAATTTAGGAACACTGTAAATAATAGACTTGACCTCAATCTGGAGTTCTGTTTTTTAAAAATGGTTGCATTGTAGCATAATTTAAAATGAAATCACATATTTTTGACATACAGTTTTCTTGTTTTGTGATGTAGCTGCCTTGTAAGTGTTCAAGCACAGGTTTTCCATTTACTTATATTAAACAGTGTATGTGGACTATACAAATTGTTATGGATGTCACTGGAAAACCATCTGGACAACTCTTCATGAAAGCTTCTAAAGAAAAGAAGAGGTTTAATCATTCACAAAGACCGTCCACTCTATGGTCAAATTTTTCAACTGCTCAAGGTTGTTCCCAAATTACAGACAAATTCTAAACACATTTACACCAACATTGAGAACTTGAGTAAAATGATCTTTTTTAAAAAATTAATTTCTCATTTACGAAGTATAGAAATATCTGTTCTTCTGGTAGCAGTTCAAGACAATAAGCAGCTTCTGGCTATACAATAATCTGGCAGTTGTTATTTACAGTTGAACAAATATTTCAATGCCAGTAAAAAAAAATTATATACACGCACACACACAATGTTCACTTGAAGACTTGAAAGACATCCAAAAACCTCTGACACTGTTTTGCAATCAGTTCAAGAAGTCTCTAACAATCCAAAGTTAGAGTATGCCACCTAAACTTTCTTTTAAAAAAAATCCCCAATATTTACAGTTTTTCAGTGTATCAAAATAATAATATAAAAGCTTAGTAATAGCTTTTGCGTGCAAAGTCAGCAGAAGTGATTACTGAGAACGTCTGCTAATTTTACAAAATCTCATCAAAGCATTCCAAAGCAGAGTGCAAAATAATCAGGAATCGCTCAAGCAATTTCCTCAGGTCTGTTGTCTCCCTTTTAATACTTTATTGTCAGGGTAACATTAAGCTTAGTGCAAATTCATAAACCATCTAGGATCTGTAATCCTTCCTAACAGTGTGCGCCATCCAGTTCACTTTAGTGGTCCAGCTTTCTCTGAGTGCTTCATCAAATTTCTGCTTAAACTGTTTTAGTGCTTCTTCATCATTCTTTCCTAAGGCAAGGGAATCCTAGAAAGAAAGAAAAATAGTATTGACAAGACAACTATTTTTCTTACATTTCTAATATATTTACCTTTCCTTACTTGTCCCTAACTGGCCTCATTTGTCATGTGCCATTACTACTATTTTGCAGCACATAGTAAGGTTGTGGGACTATGGAAACACTTGTTACATGGAGAGCAATATCTGCTACATCAGAGAGTACAAAAAAAAAATTACATCCGTCTGAACTTTGCCAGGTGTTATCCTTAAGGAAGCATGCTAGAAGCTGTGAATTGCATTTAAAAGAAAATAATAGTTTAGGACAAGAATCCTGGGAGCCACTGTGGGCCACATCCTGCCAAAAGTGTGTTTCTTCAGCCCCCTGTCTGCAAAACCACAAACTGACTTCTGATATAAGCCAATGAAGCAGGGCCATGTTGCCTTTCTCAGAGGAGAATCACTACTCATTGGAGCCCCCAAGACTATGATTGTGGATTGAAGAAGAATACTCTTTACTCTCCCACCCTACTCCGGGAGTGGAGTTGGGAAAAGGGTTGGAAGTAGTGTGGAAGCTGCAAACATAGGAAGCCTGGGTGTTGCCTCCTGCATTAGGACTTCAGTAATTCAGGCTCTCCTAGTGGACTCATGTCCTAGAATGCAGGGGGCAACTATGGGAAGCTAAGGGGCTTTGAGCTTCATAGTCATGTTTTACCTTCAGATACTGGATGTCTTTAACAGAGGTCAGCTCTGGAAGCCCAGCAGTTAACATCAGTGCAAAGAGAGTGATAAAGAGGTTCCCATGTCTTCGCAGAATCAAGTATGCTTCTTCACAGCACTGGCGAAACCTTAACATTCACAAAGAACGTACTTTGTAAAGCAGGGCAACCAAAAGTGGGCCAGACTCCAGGTTATGTGATCTAGTTTAGTTGTCTCACTAATGCTATCTGACATTTTTAATTCATCCCCTCCCTCCAATTTTACATTACTTTGAAAATAGATATGGAACAAATAAATTGGTATAGGTTATTTATTCTGAGAAAGAATTCACTTGCAAATTATTTGCTTATTGTTTTGCATGGCAACAGATAATACTATTTATGGACATTATTAAAGCCTGTGTGAAAGTATAAATCTGGCTTGTTAGGTGATAGTGTCTCAGCAACTAGAAAACAAAGTAAAGGCCTTTCAAAATCTGACTGAAGCAAAAACGTCTAAGAAGTCCTATTGAGAAGTACAAGAGCTTATAGCCAGTATGTGTTATACTGCTGTGTACTGTGTATACTATTATTGGAAACATAAATACTGAACTGCCCCCTACTGATAAGAATACATATGCCAAGCTGACCATTTCCCACATGCATTTCATCATATCTAAATGTGTTTATATGTATTTTCAGTGTTTCAACACATAATTCCAAATGGTAATTTTCAAATACTTATTACACTCAATATTTGGGACCAGTAATAGTTGGAAAAATTGAAAAAATAATATTAAGATAAGAAACATTTTCATTTTTAATACTTTATAACTGAAGCAATCTCTCAGGGCAGTTTAAAAAAGAAGAAGAGGAATCTTAGCTTTTTAAACAAATGAAAGGAATTAATGGAAAACTTGTTACTATTTTGTATATTGCCAAGCTCCAAACAAATTTGGCTGGGCCTGGTAACAAAAATTATTTCTTGTATCCAGTGGGGATGAACATTTCACCTTCTTAGTATAGGCAAAAAGGAAGTACTATCACTTTTGTACCAGCTGGTGTGTTGGTGTGTGAATGGGAGTGTTTAAACTCCTGTGATATACTCTTTGTATGCATGTATACATGTATTGGTAGCAACACATAGCCTTCAAATCTAGGACACTGAGGGATACATTTCAAAATTAAAAGTAGCTGAAATTTGGAAGTTTCAAAAAATGAATATACATCTCCAAAGATAACTGGCTACAAAATGCATCATAGCAATTTTCTCCCTTTCTTACAACCATTTGGATTTTATGACACCAATTATCCTAGGGGCTGAACAGACTTGCAAAAAGAGCCGGTGTCCCAGTGACTTGGAGTATGCATGATGCATGTCCTCAAGCCACAGGGAGGCTGCTGTGAAACCAGCTGAGTGACCACTTGGCGGTAGCAATGTGGGGTTTCATCAGTGTGGTGTTTAGACACTGCACACCACTGAAACATGGAAAAACCACTGCTGCAGTGGCAAAGGCACCTTTTTCCCAGCACAAAAAGGAGCAACATTTTGTCACTTCTTTTTGTGCTGTGAAAATAGTGGGTTGGGTCTGCAGCATGTGGTTGCTGTGGCTCCAATCCAGCACTCAAAAGGGTGGCAGCAAGCATCCTCATGGTCAAAAATCTATGCTGAGAATTTTTCAATGGTTAGGCAGAAAACTCTTTAACCCATCATAGTACCTGCAACTGTTATGATTCAGTAGCATTGTGTCCAAAGCCGAAAGGTAGTCTTCCAAAGCAAGGTGAAACTTAATTGTTGCTGTTTACAGCAGTAGCAAGACCAATAACATTAAGAAATATATATAATTGACGTGGCAGTTCAGAGAGGGATCTAAATGTTTGTGACTGCTCGGCTCCCTCAGTGCCTTGAGTTAATATATTCCTCCAATTTTTTTCCAATTCTTTATGCTTGGTTAATGCAAGGTACAAGGTGAGCTCCTGGCATCTCAGCAAATAGACTGAGTCTCCTGCCAACCTGGGGCATTTTCACACGACAGGGATGTAGAGGTATGACTCCACTCTAAATGCAATGGCAGCTTCCTATGAACTCCTGGGATCAGCAATTTAGGGAGGCACTAGAGAATAAGAGAATTCTAAATACCCTGTCCTAAATACCCATAAGAGAATTTTAAAACCCTGTCCTAAAATGCAAATCCCAGGATTCCACAGGATGTTTCCATTGCAGTAAAAGTAGAATAATAGGGCTATAATTGTGTAGTGTGAAAGAGCTCCTGATGTTATGATTTTTTTTATTCTAAGAGACTTTTGGGGAACTAGTTGTTTTATCAGAACAAGGCTTTTTGTAGTGTGCTGTGCTGCTTTCATTCTTTGCTTTTTAGAGGTCATTCCCATTTGCAGTTTAATGTATGTCAAGATTCGCGCCAGCCCCAATATCGAAATTGAATTGAAAAAAGCCCCCTTTTCCCACTATAATGGGATTTTTTTTCTTACCCCATTTAAACCGCTTCTGGTTGTGTTGTCCCCACTTGTACCACTTCAAAATGGAATAGGAGGAGGAGGAGGATTGCCATTGTTAGGGAGGTTAACCAGGGGGTCCTCCTTGGTCTTCCATGCCCCCCTTCCCTATCCAGGAGCCATTTCCCAGACGGTCCTCCATTGGGGGAAGCCATAGGGCTCAGCAGCAGGAGCAGGAGCAAGAGCATAAGGAAAGGCATTAACTGCCAGCCCTCTTTGGAGGAGCCTTGCAGCCTGGGCATTCCAGCCAGGCACTGCATCCTCCATTTGGCCTCCACTGCCTTGGCTCAAGGCTATGGAGTTCTGCAACTTGGGAGTTTATTGTGGAGCCAGGTGCATGCTGGAGAGGAAGATTCCCATGGGACTTGAGGCATCGCTGCCCCAGCGCTTGGGGGCTCCCTAATGGAAGAGGAGAAGGAGGCAGTGTCTGCTCCCAGCCCCCAGAGGCTAGAATGGTTGGTGGATGGGAGGATGAGCTGGTGGACAGGGGACAAAAGTTTGGTTTCTTTTAAAGTAAAATTAAACGCCATCTCGATAGAGTGGTTTAGTAACCACTTGCCTTTGCAAGTAGTTGCTTTACCAATCTATCAATTTTTGATTAATTTTTAATTTTTTTTTTTAAAAAAAGAACCCAAAAAGGCAGAACTGGGTGTGTGTGTGACATCTCTGGGGATGGATGGCACATACCCCTCTGCCATTTGTCCCTCCCCTTAGAAAGAATCAATTCTGATCTGGCATTTCCACTTACTGAACACACTTCCCTCCAAAAAAACTACTTCCCAAGTAGTGTCAGGAAACCCCGGATTATTTGGGTTTCCCTGTTTCTTTCCTTCTGGAATCGATCCAATGAGTATTGGAAGCGGTTTCAAATGGGAACGAGGGTCATTTGCCCCAAATCCTGCTTCAGAGCAAACTGCAATAGGAATGACCCCTAAATCAACATTTTAAATATTTTTATTTCTATAGATAGCTTGATACTATTTTAAGAATAACTGTTAAGTTTTTAGCTACATATGTTTTTACCTGTATTTATTTTTATCATTTAAGCCAGCTTGAGTTCCAACTTTGCAACAAAGGCAGGATATAAATAAAGGAATAAATGCCAACACAGCCAATGATGATAGAAGGCTGGGATTTGCAGTAAAAAAACAACAGTAGAAGTTCTGTATAATTCTCAACTCTGGCTTAGAATGTTCAGTACAATACTTTTAGCACTAAGATAATACTGGAGCAGCATAATTTTGTTCAAAGTTATGATCTGATTTCATTTTACTGCCTACTAAAACCCTTATAAGACCAAAGATAAAGCGGTACTAACCGACCAAATTTTTCAGTGTTTCCAGTTTTCCCTTGCTGAATGACATGAATAAAATCATAGGTGAGGATGAAAGGCACACGTTCCCTTTTAATTCCAAATTTTGATTTGAAGTTTCCAAGAATATGCCCAAAATCTATGTGAAAGAGCTAGAAAAAGAGTTTGTGGGGAAAAAAGAAAGTTAGTGGCCCTGGGAAATAAGTAATTATTTTATAATTCTTTTGCTCTAAAATCATTAACATTATTAAGCACATTTATTCCAAAATACAATAGAGAGACATTTTCTTCCAACCTCCTCTTATAACAATTACAAATGTTTAGAAAATGTTTATATCTTTTAAACTATCAGATTTTTTAGAAGTAGAAGATCAACTAGCACAATATGAGGCATATGGCCCTAAGGAGAAGTCATCAGTGATGTATAAGACAAAACCAAACTCCATGTTTCTAAAAATATAAGCAATGTTCCTTTAGAAATTTTTAAGATAAAAGAGAGAGAGAGAGAGAGAGATTATATTATTCCCTTCCCCCTACATATGGGTAGTGTTGGTTCTAATTATACTGAGAATGGTACACAATAGCTATGCTATTGAAGTATTGTTTCTGCAAAACAAAACAGGATTGGTTTCATTACAGATTGAAAGCCAGGTGGTGATTAATGTTAGTTTATGCTGAGAGACTCATGGAAGCCAACAACACTAGTGAAGGATAGCCACCCCAAACATTTTCTTTTGAAGATCCTGTAAGCTTTACTTTCATATGGCACTTACCTGACCATTCTTCCTGACCATGATATTGTCACTATGTCTGTCTCCTATGCCCAGCACATAAGTAGCTACACAGTAGCCAGCACAAGATAATGTAAATGTTTCAATGGCACGATCCAAGTCATCTCTAAATGGGAAGAAAATTGAATTTGGATAACTCCAAAAAAAAAAAAAAAAAAAAGTTGCATAGCGAATATTTGAAAGGATCAAATAAGTTATAATCCAAGTGAAAGGATTGTGAAAGTTATTTTTCTAGATAGAATGGCAAACACAAGCTACCTTGGAATCACTTCAAGCTACCAGAGAGACATATTACAGGTTTACTATTTAGTGGATTTATTGGAACCTACCAGTCTCTGAATAGATTATACATTTATTCTGCTGTGGGAATTTCTCAGAAAACTACAACTGCCCTTTAAATTGTTCATCGTTGAATACATACAAATGAACATGAATTGCATTGACAGACAATGCCTACAGAGAATGACTTCAAGACAATTGCAATGGATGGAGACCCTAATATGAACCTATCACAGGGGTTTCTGAGCAAGATTTCTTCAGAAGAGGTTTGCCTTTGCTTTCTTCTGAGGCTGAGAGGGTGTGATGTGCCCAAGGTCATCCAGTGGGTTGCCATGGATGAGTGGGAATTTGAACTCTCTTTTCTAAAGTCATATCTCAATGCTCAAACCACTACACCACACTGGCTCTCACAAGGTAAGTGTGCATATACGTTAAATGCTTATGTAAGATGGAAAATGTCTGGATACATCTTTCACAATTATTTTGTGGAGATTTTAAAATTCTAACAGGATATTCACTATGTACAGAACTGAATATTAAATCTAGCAGAATCAAGGGTTAAAATTATTGTCTCATTATTGAGATCCAGCACGGTGTGGTGGTTCTAGACAATTATTCTGGAGACCTTGGTTTGAATCCTTGCTTTACTAAAGAAGTCCACTGGGTGACCTTGCACAAGTTATACTCTTTCAGTCTCAGAGGAGGCAAAAACAAGCCCCTCCCATCCCAGACAAATCTTGCCAAGAAAACCGCATGATAAGTTCATCTTAGGCTTGCCATACATCAGAAACAACTTGAAAGTAAACAATGGGGCTAAACAGACAGGCAAAAAGAGGTGCTTTCAGGCTGGCTTGAAGGCATGGCATTTAGATGACACATGCCTTGAAGCCAGCAGAAAAGTGTCCTTATGCAGAGAAAAGCAGTTTCAAAAAGAAGCAGCTTTTTCCTGCTTCTTCCTGGCTTGAAGCCATGCCATGTGGTTATGACATGAGCACACCAGCTGCTTTGGGAGCCGGCAGTGCAGTTGGTGGGATTTCAATGTTGCTTCAGAAAAGGCAGCTTCAAGCCACTTTTTCCTGCCCATCTGTTTTGGTCCAATGAAAGTGATTTTTTTAAAGACAGAAAATATAGTTGTTGTTGTAGCTGATGAGGCAATATTATCTGCTCTCCCATTTTCTCTCTGTTTTATTGTCTACACATGCTTAGTAAGGGATGCTAGAAGCAGCTGCAGTTTACCTTGTCTGTTGTAGGCAGAAAAGCTAGGGTAGAATGCAATTTCCCCCCAAATTAATATTTAGTGCCTAACTTTACTGCAGACAAGCTACTGCAAGTTTATACCAATCATCTGTGTTTCTCCAACCCTCTTTTACCTTCCTCCCAATTCTGATGCTGATAAAAAGCTTCCAATTAGAAGCCAAGACGGGGTAGGGCTGGGCAAGGACTAAAAAGACATCATATACTTTAAAGTTATATAAATTATTTGTCATCATTGTTTTTGCTTTCTTAATATCTAGCTGTAATTCTGCCTTTGCATTTTCTTCCTTCATCTACTTTCTTCCTAACTAGTCATTCCAAGTCTTTATTTTCTGCTATCATTGTGGTGTCATCTGCATATCTTAAACTGTTGAAGTTCCTTCCTCCAGTTTTCATGTCTCTATTCTCTAGTGCACTGTAAAGTGCCATCCTGTCCTCCAGTGCACTGACTAAGGCCTAAATCTAGCTATGTCTGTTAGCATTAGATTCCATGGAACCCAATGAAGGTTTCTGCACTGTTCCAAAACAGTTGTTCCAGTGGGTTTCCAATTGTTCTCAAATAGGTTTTGAGGTGTTAAGTATCCTCAAAAGGGGGTGCAGGACACTGTGCCACTCTTTAATGCTGGAAGAGGAAATTCTGTCAACAGAATAACCCTGTGTGATCTCATTCAAGCTTAACCGTAAACTAATTAGGATATAACAACTTACCCTGAGTTGTTTTCTTTCAGCCAGTTTAAAAGAGCATCTTTGTTGAATGCAGCAGCAGCAGCAACATTACTGCTATTTAGCTGAATGTCTGCAATTGTCTCAGAAGTAGAAACCACCTCAATTAAGCCAGAAAGATCTCCTGTTGCTAAACAACCATAAGGCAGCATTCTAAAAAAATAAATTATATATAAGTCAGTAAGATCTAAATAACATCAGGTACAACAAAGATTAAAATACAATATATAACAAAACAAATAAAACCATTTAAAAACATAAGTTAAAACACATAAACATAGGATGAAGATGACCATTACATATTAAAATCATTCAGACATAAAATTAAAAATATGCCAAATTAAAATTCACAGATTCAAATTGATTGGGAAGGCCTTCCAGGAGAAATAGGTCTTTACTACTGTTTTAAATTCAGACAGCATATGTCAAATCTCTCCTGGCAAATTTAATGAGCTGCAGCAACAAATAGGCTAATCTGAAAAACAGGTTTTCAAGGATTAATAAATCAAAATTTTTACCACTGTTCAGCACTGCATAAAGAAAAAAATAGAACAAAATTCACTTGTAGTACTTTGACAAAAGGTGGCACTATTTCCTTTATTCTAAACTGCTCCCAGCTTAAATGGGCAAAATGTATTTGAAAGAAGGAACAATTATTTCCCCATAGAATGTATTTTCTGTAATATATTCATAGAAGCAACAGGCTGAGATCATTATCAAATTGCCACTTCTGAATATTGTGAAGGAAATCAACACTCAAATACATGTGCACTATTCACAACTACAACTGACTGGATTTTGTCAGCTTAAAACTCTACTACTCTTTGGACTTGAATAGCTTCAAGTGTTCCAGCTGTTCAGTTGACTGCTAGGGAGTGCCTGCCAAAACTGTGAATTTAGTATGGAATGACTTAAGTGGTGTTGTTGATGGACAAGAGTTTGGGATTGGATATTTCCACTGAGTGTCAATTCTTCAATTGTGTTCCTTTAGGATTAGGTGTTTACCATGGAAAAGTCAGCCATCTGGAAATTCTGAACACAAATTTCATAAAGTATAAGTGATATCTGCATTATATTAATAGAAAGGAGACTGTCTGGAATCAGAAATAGATTGAGCAGGGTATATACTGAAATAATGTAGATAAACCTTGTGGAGGACTGGGAAATCTGCAAGTTTAATTTCCATGAACTATAGCAGTACTTCTCAGGTGATCTGTTCCAGAAGACTGGCAATTATTATTATGCAATATGCCAGGGACCAGCACTACAGTATATTCACCCCACTGGATGCAGCTGCTTCTTTGTTTCCTGAAAACTTACCAGGGATCAGCAGCCAATGGCTCAGGGACTGGTACCAGTCCAGGAACCATCACTTTGAGTAGTCCTGAACTATAGTTTATGCAAAGTATATCTAACTGAGAGACAGAAAGCATTAAAAGCTGAATGTGCAGCAGAGTGAACACATACAAGATTTCTATTGTAAGTAATTATACAGGTCTGGTGTATATTCTCTTTGCTCTCCATCTAACTTTCAAAACTTCCTCTACTGTTAATCCAACATTTCCCCATGCAATTAAAAGTGTCCCAAGACATATCCGGCATCCAGAAGATTATACTCAATGCCAACGCTTCTGAAATTCCTGCTGTTATGAAGTAGTGAAGCGCTTTTGGATCCCTGGTCACAACATGGCAGGTTTTGCCTGGTTAAAAGTACACTGCTTCTGCCTATTACACTTTGTGAAATTCCACACACACACACCACTTGCAGTTTGCATTAGGCATACTTCCAACAACTTCCCCTTCAAAAGCAGGCAATGATGAAAGCAGCTCAGCCTCCAGAGGATGGTACCACTCACAACTGAGGAAAAAACATCCTCCTCAGAGAGACAGTTTGACAGGAGTCAAGCTGGGGACAAATCCTCTGGGCCCTGTCCACCTCATCCTCGGCTTCCACATCTGTCAGTAGGATCCTTTTACCCTGTCAAAGAACTATATAAAGGCTACTACTGACAGATCTAATGACAATCTTAGAAATGACTGCTATTTCTTTGCAGCAATAGTGTAACTTCTGCAATGTTCCTTTAGGTCCATACAGATAATCTCTTATCAGCTCAAGCTGTGCAGCTTTCAAGGTGTGCAGTGTGGTTTGGTGCTTTTGCTATGGCCAAGTGGGGAAGTGGAATTTAAACAGCTCTCTAAAGTGGTAGATTTAATGCTGGGATGTCAGTTGGTTAAAGTGGAGGAAGTAAGTAATTACCGTGAATCTGAAAGTTCAGAGCCCTTCCTTTTTTTTTGAAGTGGGGAAGCAATTAACTTAAGTGAGCATCAATTAATAACTATAAGCCTTTCTTGGAGCATGGAAGAGGCCTCCTTCTTAAACACAGGAGCAGATTTCCAAGCCTCACAGTACTCCCTTGCTAGTCACTTTCAAGTCTCTATGATGCAGTCACTATTAGTCCACCAATAATCATAGCGTTCCCGCTGCTTCCAAAATCTTCTGGTGCTACAGTTACTGAGTGATTGCTGAGGAATCAAGTAAGGTAATTACATTAATGATCCTCTAGCTAATTACAATTAAAAGTTGACTAAGGTTTAAATTTATTTATTTATTTACATTTTAATTAAAAATAAAACCTAAATCTGGTCATGAGCACTTTGCTGCCATATTTTAATTAATTAATTAATTAATTAATTAATTTCTATCCCGCCTTTCTCCCAAAAAAGGGACCCAGGGTGGCTCTCAATATTAAAAAAAAATAAATAACACATGTTTAAAAACAATAAATAATTGAAAATGCTAGATGGTTAAAATTTAAAACATACAAAAGTTAAAAACATAATTTAACCCTCCCCCCATAAAACCAGACTTGCATCATTTAAAAAAGCTTGCTTGCATAAAAATGTTTTTGCTTGCCAGTGAAAGGCCAGCAGTGAGAGGTCCAGCCTAGCCTCCTGTGGAAGGGAGTTTCACAAGGTGGGAGCAGCCACTGAAAAGGCTCTCTCTCATGTCCTCATGAGGCAAGCCTGTGATTGTGGTAGGACTGAGAGAAAGCCTTCTCCTGAGGATCTTAGGGCTCTAGCTGGTTTGCATGGGGAGATATGGTTTCTCAGATAGTTTGGTACATAGTCATGACCTATAAAGTGTAGGGCTTTATAGGTCATGACCAGCACTTGGAATTGTGCTCGAAAGTGTGAAGAGGTTTCAATAAAGCAATACAATAAAGTGGCCTTTGGTCTCCATGTAGTTACCCATCACTTGCTGTTGTGTGAGAAGGTTGGTCACGTTTGTGTTTCCAAAAATCAGAAATGACTTGAAGGCACAAAGCAACTGATTTTTTTTTTAAATTAACTGAAAATATAGTTTTTGTGTGCTTTCAAGTAATGTCTGACCTATGGTGACCCTATCATGGGGTTTCCTTGGGAAGTTTTGTTAAACATTTGCCTTTGCCTTCCCCTGAATCTGAGAGTATGATTTGTCTAAGGTCACCCAATGGGTTTTCAAGGCTGAGAAGGGAGTCAAATCCTGGTTTGGGTTCAGCACTCAAACCACTACACCATATTGGCTCTCATTGTCCATCCTGGGCCCCAAAGTATTATCAGAATGTGTCACCAGTATTTGAAGGCCAGGTCAGAACAGTTTTGTTTTTCATAGGAATGAGTCATTTTGATAGTGGGAGAAAATAATAAAAAAAAATTCTTCTGGTTACTGAACATGACTATTATAATGGGCAAATACATTTAGGTAGATAGTATTCACTAAATGCCATAGCTTTAGAATTTCCTTCTTCATTGGAAAGGAATATGGTAGCAAGTTTACATTCTTAGCTAGAAAATTCTTAAGAATGTAACTTTCTTAGCAGACTTACAAAAGTGCAGAATTTCAATCATTACAGGATGACTTCCACATTCTGATCTGATTGTTTACAGAATTGTATTCCTTCACTATCTTTGACTGTGAATACTTTCAATACTATTGTTTTCAAGAAAAGCTTGCGTAAGTATCTTCAGGTAAATTAAAAGTAGAGAAATCCTATATCAAGAGTTAAGGCTCCTATATTTTCTCTTAGGTGAATGCTATCTCACCATCTATGGTACAATGACGTCGGCTTGACTGAGTGGGAGCAGACTAGTCAAGGTCTGTGGAAGAAAGCTCATCTGAGCCCATCCACTATTGCGGATGCTGGCTGATTTAACTCTCTCTAACAGTTTCTACCATTGCAATCAATGGTATGTATCAAAAATATGCAAGTCTCTGCTGGTGTTGATTTCAGCCCATTTCTTCACTCTGGTTCATCATTTCCTGAGAGGTTTTGCACATAACCTTTGCACAGCTTCATCCTTTTCTATTTCCTTAAGGCAACCTCAGATAAGGGTGAATCAGAGAATAAGTCTCCCAGATTCACTGCCTATTGCCAAGCGAGGTGTGTGGGCTGGGCTTGATTTATAGGCCCCACCCTTGACCCTCCATAGGGAGGCAGCAAATGCGGAACTCAAGATCGATTTTTTTTTTACAGCTGTCAGAGAGGGAGACCCTGCCCTAATTCTTGGCAAGAGTCAGCATCTTATTTGTTAAATCCAAAAAAAATCATCTCAAAATATTTTCCTGTTTCCAAAGAGATGTTAAATCAATATTTGACTTTGCAGCAAATGAGTGCACATCTGTTTATCCTGAAGAAAATAATATACTTCCTGAACAAATCTATCTTCTTTAAATTCTTCTGATATCACAGACACAATTAAAGGGAACCTTCTCATGAATAGCATAGCTGCTTGATGGGTCACTTGTTTATAAATATCTCTCTTATCTGTGTGGGCTATAGCTTTTCATTCTGGTTTGTTAAACTCCCACAAAAAATATTTCAGAGATGAGCTCAAGTTCACCACCTGGCATGTCAGAAATATATTTTCTGTTCTTATAACACACACAGCAACAATTAAATCATCTTCCAAGCCTTGAACAATTACAGAGAGCAAAGAATTAAGTATACAGCTTAAAAACAAGTTAATTTCTTCTGTAAGACAAGGTGGGCAAGGAGGGACAGAAGACAAATGGCTAGACACACATTTTGTTGGATTTGAATTCATAGCAGATAACAAAATGAACATTGAGTCAAGGCAGTGATACTGAGTGACAAAATACTAATTCCATTTTAGGATCATTACTAAAGTTATCTAACATAAGAACATTTGTTCCTTCTTCTTTTCTTTCCAGGGACTTGGGAACTCCACTGTAAAAGCCAATGTGCATTCCCATCATTCAAAGAGCAGCCTTTTGTTTTTAGTTTTACAAAGGTGTCAAAATCTGGCTGATGTTTTAAACAGGACTTCATTGGAGAAGGGAGGAAGGACTACTGCCAACAATAGTCATACCCAGAGCCTCTCATACCACTAGGGCTAAGCAATTCACACCAGAATATGAGGTTCATTAACAATGTATTTTTTAATGGAGATGCACACTGTACCATTATGAAATCTGGAACATGTGACAACTATCACAATATTATAATACTGAAGTTCACTTTATTGGTTTAAAAGCCAAAGGTTATATCTAACACCACAGTATAGGAAGAAATATATATACAGCTACTTCTTTAGCTCAGTGCTCAAACAAACTGAGGAACTGCAAACATCTTAACAGATATTCATCCACCCCAAAAAATTTCCCATCAAGGTAGAGTCAATTTATATCTTTATGCCTGCCATTCCTGTGAAAAGCAGTAAACTAGTTATTTCCACTAGATGCTTACTATCTCAAAGCTTTGACAATAAATGCTTTGTAAATGAAGCAACTACAATGAAGTCACCTCCCTACATATTTTGTCCATGCATAAGAAACACATGAAGAGTGACTGACTCAGGGAAAGCTACAATACTGCCTCATTTCTTTGCATTACAATAGTCAAGGTAGCCAAGCCTTGCACTGACACAACACTTCACAGCTGTATAAGGCCTTTCTGAAGTCACATTCTGTTCTGACTGACAAGGTGAGAATTAGCCTTAAATTGTTATTCCTATTGTCCTATCTCTCTTCATCTCTCTTTAATTTACAGAAAAGAAACTAGGCTTTGGATTTTTCAGTAGACTGACAAAAGTCTTGGGATTCCCCTCTTTCATTTGTCTTAATATGCTTTCTACCTTCCTAGAGCTGAAGATGTTTATACTAAGAAGCTAGGACACCCCCACCCCCCCAAGACAATGCAATTATTAGCTTTTAACTCATCCTTTAATATCCTGCCACAAAATCTTATTTGCATCATGAGTCAGGAATCTGAAAAACTGGAACTTCCTCATTTAGTTCAAGAGACAATGATATGAGTCAACATTAGAACAATCTGGAATCTTTACACAAAAGGATAACATTTGTGTGGCCTTGGGGGTTTAATATTAATTAAGTTAGTTTTGATCAATAACAGGACATAAAAAAATTGATACACATTTTACATAATAGTATACACTGCTCAGAATGCAGCAATGCAGTGTCATAAGCCATTATTTGAACAGTACAAAAGTTGAAGATAAGATGGTAAAGCAGACATAGACCTATGACAATATACTTGTTGTTTTTCATTGTTAACCACCTTTGAGTCGATCTCGGCCCATGGCAACCCCATGGATGAGACATTTCCAAGACTCCTTGTCCTCCACTACCAAGTATCAAAAACAAGTAATTAAAAACAAACAAACAAACTACTAGCCTGTTGTACATAGCATCCAATATGCTCACACCCTAAGAATACACATCCAAAAGACAACAGGTTACAAAGAACACAGAAACTGTACAACTGTAGGCAATCTTACCGTAGATCTAGACCAGCCTCCTTCCAAAGTAAATCCATCAGGCGTAACATCTGGAGCGTCAACATGTCTTGCCTGAGATCTGAAAGAAAGGAATATATAATTTCATGTTTAAAAAGTAGCTTTTAAGTAATTTGAATTAATGAACTGCAATAACACTGGTAAATTAAAGGAAAGTTTTTCAATCTGCTGCATAGGAAAGTTTAGATGAAGTCTGCAGGAAATTCTATTTCTTTTCCAGGCTGCTTTTGGCCACAAGTTGTACTAAAATAATGGGAATGCTCCAATAAAACTTTGTTCATCAAATCTATGAGATTCAAGGTTAGAATGTTGGGGTAATTATTGAGCATAAGATGAAAATAGTAACAGTAGAAATCTTTTCCCCCTTACCATCTCCATTTTTAAAGATGATTCCCACCAAATCTCCACCAAACACTTTGTTATTGTACACTATCCATAAAGGCTTCATTTTAGAGTCCATGTATTTACATTTCTCCACACTAGAATGAAAAGTGTAATAAATAATTATTGGTGAGCAAAGTAAGGAAATCAACAAGCCACAAAATGTAAAGAATGGAATAACACTGATGGTAATTGCTTAATAAAATCCAATCACTTGGACTAATGCCTTGCAAAATGCTCACTTTGCTGCTACAATATCAGTTACACTTACTCCATAAAATTGGCATGTTACTTGCATAGATCTTGAATCTATATCTGGCAACCACTAACTCCAAGAAATCAAACAGTGATTCATATTTACTCAGAAAATACATTTTATACTTATTATACAAAATCAGCCAATTTTTAGTTTATGTTGAAAAGGTTCTCCCAAACAGTGCTACTCATAGTAATGATCCATGGACCAGTGTCAGTTTGCAAGTTATTGGCTGTCAGTCCACAGTAAGGTTTCAGAAAAGAAACAATTATAGTCAATGGGCATAAATATGCAAAACAGGGAAAACACCCTGCTGGTCCTCTGTTATACTGACTACTTTGAAAGAAAGACACTGCCACATATGAGATTATCACACTAGGGTCAATTCCAGAACCATCCCACAATCATCCCATTGCCAATAATGGGATATTTATTGCCATTAATGTGATGATTGTGGGATGGTTCTAGAATTGACCCTAGTGTGATAATCTGAATAGTCTGTTACTTTGAGCACATGCTCTCTCTCACAGACACACACACAGCAAGAAACTGTTAATTTAAAGGTGGCATGTTATCATTGGAGATAGTAGGAAAATACAATGAAGTTCCAGAGTTAATCACAAACATCTTCAGTCCAAACTCAAACTGACATCTTAACCTTAGAAAGTAAAAGATTTGCTTACATAGCTAGACTGAAGCAAGAGGGAGTGTCAGCACATGAAAAAAAATGCTCTCTTTTGTGCCAACATGTCTGCTGAGAAAGATAGCCAACAGAAGTCAAAGAGCAAGAGCCTTCTGCCTTTCTGCTTCCACCTAAGGATATGTGGAAGCAGAAAACCACATCACTTACTACAGTTCTGAAAGCAAAACAGAAGGATTCAGAGGGGACTGGAGATCAGATAGGGCTTCTTTGTATGCTCTTTGTTTTAAACAGGTGTGCATTGCTTCTTTTCCTTTAGCTCTGCTTTGCTTCATGGCATTCAGTTTTATTAGATTATTCAAAGTCTTCATTTTGTTCAGTGCTTCGACCTGAAATAGAAATGTAAGGCATGAATTCCTAAATCTTTGCATAGTGAAAGGTCAATGGACAATCTAAGTCATAAATATTTTTTTTAAAAAATAAGACCATGATTACCCATATACAGCATCATTCCTCTTCCAAGAGGTGAAAGCAGCTTTTACTGTGTCTTCATCTGGGGGTATTTTTACACCTCAGTGAGAATGTCAGTGTTTGTGAGGTGTAAAAACACCCCACACCCACAAGAGTGTACTTGTGGGTACATAATGTGGGGTATTCCACCATACTCAAATATTTAAACCCAGAAAACACATGTTCAAATGTGGTGCAACATTCTGAGCAGCTGTTAGTCTTCCTAGTGTTTTTTTAAAAAATGTTACCAAGACAAATGCAACATTTGTCTTGGCTGTTTCTTGTCTGTTTAAAAAATAGAGAAATACGAACAAACCCCAAAATTGTGTATATTGCAGGTGGCTAAAATTCAGGGATGTTGGTTACATTAATGTCAATGCCATAAAATGTCTACCTTGTAGGTCCAATTCTGTGTGAATTCTGCAATGTGACTTTACAGGACTCAAATGCCCTACCAGCTTAGATTAAAGTAAAAGGTAAAGGTTTTCCACTGACATGGATATCAAGTTGTAGCTGACTGTGTGTGTGTGTGTGTGTGTGTGTGTGTGTGTGCTCATCTCTGTTACAAAGCCAAAGAGCCAGCGTTGTCTGAGAATCATTCCATGGTCATATGGCCATCATGACTACATGGAATCCTGTTACCTTCCCACTGAAGTGGTACCTGTTTATCTACTTGCATTTGCATGCTTTCGAACTGCTAGGTTGGGAGAAGCTGGGACTAGTGACAGGAGCTCACCCCCATCATGAAACACTTGGGTCTCAAATTGCCAACCTTCTGACCTTATGATTGTCAGAATTGGTGTCTTAAGCCAGCAGGTCCCTCACTTAGATTAGAGTTAAACAAAACTCTAATCCATTTTAGACTAGAGTTGAACAAATCATCCTGGGAATAGCTAAGGCCTCAGACAGTGTCAAAATTCCTGCAGAAAAGGTTCTACTTCTACTAAGGTAAGATTGTCATTTTGAATCTTCCTTAGTATATGAGGTACATGGCTGCAGACTGAAAGACTTGATGAACCAGCAGCCAAATGTTCCCAGAAAAACAATTCTACATATCTCCAAATATACAGAGGTCTGAAATCTCTGATAAGCAGAATTCCTTTTCAGGTTCAAGCCCCCGAGTCACTGCAGCAATTCAATTAAGCATTAAAAGGTACAGTAGCAGTTTCTGACAATGCTGCAGTGGTTTGAAGCCTGAAACTGTCTTATGGATACACTAGTTTATTCAAGGCAGGATGTGGTGGAAGCTGTATAGGGTCAGATTATGGAAAATAGGCCAGAGAGACCTGTCAGGTCAGCCATCTGTCAAAACCAAAAGCTCCTTGTATTTCCACAATTCCAGGGGCTGTGCAAACATCAGCAACAAGGGAACAAAATGCAACCTGTGCTGGACAAACAGGAACTTTTTGAAGTATTTCTACTTTGAATTTCTTCCGTGTTTGCACAGTTGGGAGGGGTTTTTTTTTTTGCCCCTTCTTTGATTGCACTGACATGCATTTCCTCTCAAATGCCCAGAAAATGTCACAGCCTCCCAAATCTAATTCTAAATAGTTTTAGGACACACCCATTACTTTTTAAGAGTCCAAATAGTGAAAAGTACATTTGTTTTTGAAAAAGGAAATAAAAAAATAAAGACACTACTTTCAAATACTCCAAAGCTGAATAATTTTCTTTTGCAATACAGACACCATTGGAGTTACTAATATGCTTCTGAATTAAATTAACTCAGGAAATACCAAGAACATTTAAAAGTACTATATTTACTAGTCTCCTAGCAACTATAAGAAACATCATTTTACAACTGATTTAGTAATAATTATTACTTGTTTGTATTACAGGAACAGACTATTATCACTATGTCAGATGCTGTACAATCATAACACAAACACACAGTATTAGAGGACAGAGCTTTCACCGGCAGAACAGCTGAAACCAGCAGAAAGGGAACAATGTCTCCCTCATCACTGCAACCCACCCACCCATGTGCCCCCAAAACAGTCTCTGGGAAACAAACAAACAAAAAACTCTCCAAAGCAGGTTATGATGTAGCAAACTGCGGGAGAGGAAGGGAAGGAAGTTCCATCCGCAGAATCCTTGATATGATCTACCACAGAATGTGCAGCCTAAAGATGAGAGACCTCTGACTGATTACAGACATTACACTGGATATCAACCTGACAAACATTTAATACATGCCCTGTTTCCTCACTGCTTAAAAGATCTGCAGAGGCTTACAGATAGACTTCATTGTGTAGTCTTCCCTTTTAGCTTTTGAAAAAAAACTTTTTCTGAGGGACCACCTACTCCCACATGAACTACCTACGTGACATTATTCTGAGCAGCACTGCCCAAAGTATTCTGAATTAGGATGGTTCAGAGCTGGGAAAAGTTTAGTTTTTTGAATTGAAATCCCGAATCCCACAGTTACCATGATTAGTGATCCATGAACAAAATGTCCAAAAAGATTTCCAAGGGCTGGAATAATTATTTATCAATAACAGCATCTTGACTATGACAATCTTCTACTCTTTCCATTTCATTTATCTCATCATACAACTCCCTATTCAGCACACAACTCCCTTGCTGCAACAGAACCACAGGCTGCATGTTCACTTCCAGGCAGAATTCAAAGTGCCTGTTGTGACCTTTAAAGCCCTATGCAACTCAGGTCCAGGTCACCTGAAGGGCTATATTCTCCTGTATCAGTCTGCTTATGTTTTGAGATCCTCTATGGAGGGGCTTGTCTCTGTCCCACCTTCCTCAGTTACATCCAGAACACTGGGCAGTACCTTCTTGGTGGTTGCTTCCGGGTTCTGGAATTCCTTTCTCAGAGCACCCTTTTGCAAGCAGATTAAAAAATTTTTATTTTGGCATGACTTTGAACACAGACTGCTTAAGGAGACTGTGCCTTGCAAAACTGTGCTGTACTGTCTGCATTTTATTTGTTGTTTTTACTAGCTATGTTTTAAACTGGTTTTAATTTTATGGTTAGTTTAATTAGAATTTTATCTTTTGAATCTGGTATATTTTAGCTAAGTTTCTTATAATTGTTTTATGCTGCCTTCAGTCCCAGGCTGAGGAAAAGGTGGGTATAAATAAATATAATTAAAACAAATAATAATAATCTAGTTTGATAATTTTTAGTTGTCTGGTGAACACTATTCTAGTTACCTGTGCACTGGGTAGTGGTTTCAGGGGTCTTAATACTTTTGATTATTTTAGCTGGTGTGCTATTGTATTGTTTTTACAATATACCACTGTAATCTCTAGATCATTTTTTACAGTGTGCTACTGTTGAATATATGCAGTCCTTAGGATTTTGTAATTTATGTAAACATGGGCAGCTCTTAATACATCACTTTTAAACCAAAAGGTTTTGGTAATTTTTTTTTGGTGTTAACTGGATACAGTATAGGCTAGTCTTTCACCTTGAGATATGTGCATTTTCCTATTAAATGCAGCCTACAAATGAAGTGGCTGCCATTCAAGGTTTCTTCTCTCATCCACAGAAGAATCCTACTACAGGTCATAGCATAGACCCTTAGGGTGGCTTCAATGATTATGCACATGTTTAAATGTCACTTGAATATCTACACAGTTTCTTATACCATCAAAACCTCTGGCCTCCATCAGATGCTTTATGAGCAACATGGGAGTAGGTCTCGCATGGTGTTTTCCACATTTCTGAGATGCAGGTGTGAAAAAATACAATGATGTGTGTCAGAGCCATGCCACATTAGTCATACACACACATTTCTGTAACATGGGAGCACAACAGGAAGCAGTCACTTGTCTGGCCATGTGCATGAAAGTGACCTGCTTGAAATAAGAGTGTCATACATTAAGTTGCCTTCATAAGCAGTTGAAATATAAGACTAACATGAAGGTAAAGTTTTAAAAAAGCAAATACCTGTTTAGAAAGTACTTTCATGTGAGCAATGCTTCCACGGCAGTAAGCTTCAAGTATCACACCAAACTGCACTGAAATTGCAGGAATATGCACTTCTGATCTACAAGAAAAGATAATACCCCGCCATGTATGAATGATCTCTTAGATCCATTTTATGCTTAAGGAATGTTATGATGAATGTAAATAACTACTGTACTTAAAAAACAAATTACATCATCATACATCATCATAGAGTTGGAAGAGCCATCATGTGTGTTACAAACACACAAACAAATTAGCTCAAATCCAGGTGTGCACATACTCATTCATATGGACTAGCCTGATACACGTGTTCTCAACTCCTCTGCAAAACAGCTCTTTATCTCAGTTTCCAGGTTAAGCACCCTATCTCTCAAATAATCTATGTTCTAGAAATGAGCAAAGTGTGTAGATGCTAATCCTGTGATCTTTTTATTTGAAAAAGAAAACAGAGAAAACATTGAAAGAAAATATGTATATAAGAACAATTATATACTACTAAGATGCTACTAATTCAATAGGAACTAAACTTTTAAAATCAAAACTTTTTGTGCAAGAAACCATGTGTTTGGGGGCATGAGGATATATCAGTGAGTCTTACCTTAAATGCCAAAACAGCATCTGTCCTATCCTTCTATTTGCCATTGCTTTCTCTAGCAGGAACCTAGATAGGGCACAGTCGAGAAAAGGTTCATATTTCAGTACTTGCACAAGCTGTAGAAGATACTGAGCAAGCTCTTCGTCACTGAAAGAAGATAAAGAAAACTGAGTAAATTAGTTTAATTGTGATGGAAGATGCACTAAATGAAATATATTAATGACAGGAAAGAAAATATGCAACACAAAAGAAGTTAAGTGATTTATAAGGCAATATCGTATACATAGTTAGTAAATGGTATTTAAAAAACAGAACAGAACTTCCTTCCAGATATTGAAAGCTATCAACAACAGTGACAGTATTTATAATCATTCACTGGGAATCCTTCTGGCAAAAGGCTGGAAAAGAACGAATATCAGTCACATATTTGCCTTAACAACTGTCAGGCAAGTTCAATAACCCCATGGTCCAACCTCCTGTACTTGTGGCATCTATGTAACAATGTCACTTGCAACTAATCAAGTTAAAAATGAATGTGACAAGTAACAATTATTTCAAAACAAAACAAAAACTTTGTTAAATTGTTTTTAAAAAAACTTTTAAACTACTACTGGTGACAGAGCAAACTATTTTAATAGTAGCTACTATTAAAAAGTTTCTTCTTCTTCCATGCATCTCATTAAAAAAAAGGAATACTACTACTCTAAAAAGGTACATCAACAAGAATCACCAACAAAATAATTTAGGCTTTATTTAGGCACACCAGAATATGCCCAGAATTAATTCAGAAACATATAAGGACTAGAAAAACAACATTAATTTACTATTCAGAGGCTAATCTAGGCCTAACAGAGCAAACTGCCTTGTTTACATTGTGAGGAAGTCAAAACATTATGTTAAAAATCTAGCCTTGAAAAAATGCTATTAATCACATGCAGTGCACTTGAGAAGTCAAGGGCATGAGGAACATAGTAACTTTGCAACTGATAATAACTTACTTTTTCCCGGAGAAAAAAATGCATTTAAAACTCTCTAATATATGTACTCTAACTAAAAAACAAGAAACAAGGGCAGTTCCTTTGAAGCACCCAGGTTTCAACACCTGTTATCAAACTGGATAACAAATGCAATTGCATGTTCAGAAGTAGGTCCCATTGTTTTTCATGGGACATTTTCCTAGGTTTGTATAGGATTATCATCATAAGATATTACAAACATACAACTCCATTCTAAGAGGACCCTTTGAATGGTTCCTCTACTTCACCTCTCTCTATATCCTCCTAACATGGTAGCATCTGTCCCAGATAGCAAAGGAAGATGACTTCTGACTCAGTTAGACACGATCCCCCAAAGAACAACCACCCACTTTTACTTCCCTGATATTATCAGGAGAGTGGGATGATAACTGGGCACACATGTCAGAAAGGCAGCTGACTTCCTAATTGGAAGGATTAATTTCAATTTGTGCTAAAAGTCATGGTTTCTTGTTGATGATGCATTTTGATTTTTGGATTAACAAGTGTAACAAGAGAAGCCAAGACTCACCTCATTTGCCTTAAGCAGCTCACTGCATATTCTCTTACATACTGATCTGGATAATTGAAATCCAATAATTCTAATGCTTCTCTGGGAGGCAGTTTGGACCAAATTTGAAGAAGAGCCTGAAGCTGTACAGAAAACAGAGACAGAGACATACTTCAATGACAAAACACAAGAGGATATTCATGTGTGTGTTTTAATATTTTCCCAACAAATGAAGGGAAAAAAGTGTTTAACATTTAATTTTTTGGCAGTTCTAGGTGAAACCCTCTTTTAGCAACTCTTATTCATGCTGCCTGAAGGTACGAAGGAAAAGCTACTCCAACTCTCCTATAGAATTGCTTTTTCCTAAAAGCAGGGGTAAGAACAGTTATGAATGCAGCTAGTGATGAAGACAAGATACCACCTCCACATTAGAAAGCATTTCCTGACAGTAAGAGGTTTTCAACAGAGGAATAACCTCCCACAATGTGTGGTGGCATCTCCTTCTTTGGAGGTTTTTAAACAGAGGCTAGATGGCCATCTATTGGGAGTGTTTTGACTGTGTGTTCCTCCATGACACAGGGTTGGACTGGATGGCCCTTGTAGTCTCTTCCAATTCTCTGGACCTAATAACATGAGGCACTTACCGTGCTGAAATCATGGCCCAAACATTTCAGAAGCGCGGGGGTGGGATTGCCAGTCGCACTTCTAAAGTGTCAATGAAGCACATCTCGCTCTTCTTCCATCGACGAATCATTCACGGAGCAGCCATTTCTGTAATAACAGGATCTTCTGTTATTACAAAAATGGCTGCTCTGTGAACAATTCATTGATGGAAGAATGGCGAAATGCCTCAATGATGTTTGAGAAGCATGACCAGCGATCCCACCTACACACTTCTGTAGCATTTGGGCCACGATTCCAGTGCAGTAAGTGCCTTGTGTGATAAGGACCTTTGATTCTGTAAATGGTATTACATGATGAAAAATAGTTGAAAGAAAAGGGGACATTTGATTGGTATCAGAGCAGGCACTCAGGTTTACCTAATATTCTTTTAAGGGAAGAAATGATGACATCTGATAACTTGCATCCTAAATAGAATATAGCTACCTAACCTGTCTGTGTGACCTTCTGGATGCAGACAATTTAGTTCAGCCCTATGGAATTGCACATTCTTGAAACCTTGGCAATGGCTGGCAATTAATATAGCAAAACGCCTGGCTAGTTTTGCATGGAAGACTTTCATAAATATCATCCTCTTCTCTAGGCAACAATCTGAGGATATTGGGGCCTGTCTTTTATATGTGTCTTGGATAGCCATTTCAATGTCATTTACTAAGCTTGCCCACAGATAGGTCATATGACATCTGGTTCTGAAGTTAAGTTTAGCATCCTGTGTATCTTGGGATTTCTGTATCAAAAGAGAGGTAACACATTACTGTGTTAGAATTTTTGGCAGATGAAAAGGCCAGAGGAACAATGTAGATCTTTATCTTCCCATAAGCCATGCTGACTGGTGGCAAAAGGAAAAGAAACTGGGGCCACAACAATTGCCATCAGACCAGAGCTTTGAAAAGTTACTTTTTGTACAAATCCCAGAGTCATCATAACCAGTATTGTCACTCCAAAAAGTAACTTTCCAAAGCTCAGCATCAGCAATAAGTATGCCATTGACTCACTACCATGATATTTTTCCTGTTCTAACATGTCTAGAAAGTAGAACAGAGCCATGGAAAACCAGGAATTGCATAACTTCTGAAATGAATAAACTGACACCAAGATGAAACTGGTAAGCAGAAATCCAGACTCTTGAAAGCCTGTTTACACATATAATATCATCACACTAACAGGGATATTAAAGAAGTACAGCAACCATGTTTTATTCTAACACAGCATTTCTTCTCTAAGGTCAAGAGAAAAAAAATCTGTGGAATCAGCAGATGATCATCTTGACTGGTTGACAGCAATAACTATGAATTGAGCACAAAGGCATCCCAAAGAGTGATCAAATTCAAAGAAATACCTGTGTTAGTCTGTAGAATAAGTATGTAGAGAGACCTTGTAGCACCTTTGTGACTAACTGAAATAAAGAAGTTGGCAGCATGAGCTTTTGTAGACTTCAGGCAACTTCCTCAGATGCATATAGTGGAGTGGAAACCAGGGTCAGACATGTATGTGCTATTGGTGTGTGAGAATGTCAATTTAAATTCAAAATCCTTTGTGTATGGAAATGAAGTAGCAAGTTTAGTTTTATTGATAGTCGTTAGTGAACAAAGACTGGCCAATGTGTATAAAAATCAAGAAGCAGGGAAAGTTTGGCATTGGAAACTAGCCTGTGAGGGAAGAGAATTGATGAGTGAAGGATGCACCCAAGGATGGGATCAGATAGTATTGAAATGTGTGTATCCTGGTTCTTCTTGCTTGGTGTGGCATCAGCACAGGTTCTGACTGTGTTCAGGGCATGCATAATCTAAACATGTGTTTTGGGCCTCTTATCTTTGGATCTGCTTGGGCTCTCCCCAAACAAATAAAACAATACAAATAATAAAAATATTTGAATGCGAAAGAAGATTTGCCTAGTCCCATAAGGACCATAGCAAAATACTGTATATATCTTAGATAGACTGCTAGAGGCATAGGCCACAGAGAAGGATTTAGATGTTTACAAGAATAGGCTGACCCCATAACTTGTCTTAAAGCAAGGTTGGGAATCATGTAGGCCTCCAAATGTTGTTGAGCTACACCTTCCAGCAGCCTTTGCCAGCATAGCTAATGGTAAGAATGATGGGAGCTTTAGTGCAACATTATCTGCATGTTTCCCATTTTGGCTTTATAGTGAAAATGTGCTTTTGGGGCCCCCAATGGGCCCCCAAATTTTTCACAGTGTTGGGATGTCTGCAGAAGCAAATAGAGACTGTGTACAGCCCATTTACTACCCACCTCTAAAAGGAACACTCGAGATAATCATCTCTGATACTTGGATCAATCTTTGCACATGGCAACTCCAGACACAAACACCAAACCACAAATAATGTGCCTTCAAAGCAATGGCATATTAATGAAACAACACATACATAAATCACCCTAGGTACTCAACACTAGAAAGACTGATCAGCATGCTGATCAAGGATATAAGCTAGGAAATATGACAGAATATTCACGGTTTTGTCTGTAAAATGTCAGATAATTGAGAATGAAAATTCTAGCTAAGCTTCCAGATGTGTTCTACATATAAAATATTGTCCTGTTGCCATTAGGACTACACCCGCTTAGAAAATATTAAAATTAGAGGCAGAGGTTATTCAACTAGAAAATGTTAAGTGATATGACCCTTAGAGGAAACAAGAGCTCAATGACCTGAGTAGGAGCCAAGAAGATTCCAAAAATATAGCCAGTTTTTGTTTACATTCCTCCTCTGAGCCTGAATTAGGAGGGAAATGCTGACCAGCTAGATCAACATCCCAGGTGTGTGCTGCCTGATGGTCAGAGGCCAACAAGAGGACTTGTCACATCTGGGCAGAAAGCTTTCCTTTCTTAAGCCAAAACCAAAACAATAAGGTTAATTCTGCAGAACAATCCAAGACAATTACTGTGAGCGATTTTTAAGCCATGGAAAACAAAGAGGTACTGAATTATAAAAGTGAGTTATTGTTACAAGAGCCCCTTATTCTTTCTCAGTGTAAATTACATAAGTAAATAAAATAAAATGAAGTAACTGTCATTCAGTTGTGCTGCAATTTGTTGTGGATCCATGGCCTAAATTCAATTGCTAAGTTTCAGCTAGAGTAGACCCAATGAATACGTAAATGAAAATATGGCAAGACATACTTGACTAGCTGGTATTAGCAATTAGTACATATGCATATTTGCAAATCAACCTCATGTATAAACTGAGGGCAGGTTTTGGGGCCAGAATTATGGATTTTGATATGAGACACAGATAAGTGTAAAATTTAGGGGCATGTAAGATAGGACCCTAAAGGCTGGACAGATAAAGAGGAACTTTCATAGACTGTAGCTATATTGTGTATGGGGGAGGTGATCAAACATGGGTCAGGAGACTCTACTTAGAGAAGAGGATGGTTCGTTTTAAAATAAAAGTGAAGGTACAGTTGACCTGTGGGACGGCTTATCCACAGCTCAATGTAAGTGCTGTAGCTTATTATTTTTTTTTTTAAAAAAAGGAACCCCTTCTCTAAGTAGAGTAGCAAACAAGGCTAGTCCATCACAAAAGAAAATTCAGGAGGCACGATTTAATATCTATTTCTTTCAATGTGATGTGCATTCAAATCTGCATCTGGTTGTACATTCTCTGTCACATTCTTCCACATGTAAATCAGTATCCTGCCATAAAAATGTATTCTTTTGCCTATTCTGCTCCTTGTCTCAGAGTCAAAAAACATCACAAAGGTGGAGAAGAGCTGGTTTTCAGGGACAAAAACATTTATTAAAATATTTCAGCTGTGCACCAGCTATTGTTTTCTTTATAAAGCCAAATAGAAGCAATTTAAATTTGAACTTGTTTTATAGAGGCATTTTAAATGAAAGCTCCACCTTTTAAAGTATGTCTAAATACACTGCACAATGGTAATAGTTGACTAACTTATACAAAAACTAACTTTTACAAAATAATTACCACCCATATCTATCATCCAGTTTGGTGACAGAAGACTACTGGTCCTTCCAAGATTTCAGACATGGAACTAACCATTTGTGCATTGGAGTTCTCTGTTAAGTGGCAACATTAAGTAAGACTGCCAGACTGAAGTTAGTGATTCATAAATACACATCTTTATGAGGTGCATTTTATTAATATTTTTGGAAATAAGAGTACTGTACTGATAATCTTTCCACAGAAACTGACAAGCTAAACAGGCAAAATGCAAGTTTGAGAAATCTGAATTTGTTCATAATTATTTTACTGAAAACACCAGTAGCATGTGAAACAGAGATCAGGAACATGCAACCCCCCACTTGCTGTTGGACTACAATTCCCATCAACCCAGTACAACCAATGATGAGGGATCATAAGAGCTGCAGTTATAGTTTTCCCTGCCTGATGTGAAGAAATCAAAAAAAAAGGTAAGCATAACTCTTTCCCTTCATGAGTGTTTGGTATAGTTGGTTACAAATAATGAGTCACTTCTAATTAACATCATTTCCCAATAATAAAGGTATAAATACATTACTTTTCTATTTATGGTGTGTGACTTCACTAGATGTTAAAGGAGGAATATCGCAGGACTCAAATGCTGGCTTGTGGACTACTCTGGGTGTAGAGATGATGATGAGGTAGATCAGAGGATAATGTTGTTTGTATCATAGACAAGGGGTATGTATTGGTCAGATTATCATTATAAAGTAACTGTTTATAAAAGTAAAGAATAACCTTACTGGCAACCAACTACTTTTTGGACCTTATAACTATTACTATAATTAATTACTTTTTAAAAAGCAACATTCCGGGCTCTGCATCATATAAAAAACTACAGATAGGCAGAACCCAGGAGAACAGTACTCTTTGATTCTTCTGGCAAAATTTTAAAAACATCTATAGATCACTTTGAAAGACTTAAGGAACACCAGGAAGTGTTTGATGGCAGTTGGTTCAGTAAAAGGAGCTGACTGGTGTCACAGTGTTTAAATGCCTGTACTGCAGCCACTCACTCACAAACCGCAAGGGTGCAAGTTCAGTACCAGACAAGGACTCAAGCTCGACTCAGGCATGCATCTTTCCAAGGTCAATAAAATGAGTACCCAGCTTGTTGGGGGCAATTAGCTTACACATTGTAAATTGTTTAGGAAGTGTTTCAGGGCATTTATAAGCAGTATAGAAATGTACTTGCTATTGCTATATGCAGTTAATGCCATCAAATCACACTTTCACACCTTCCTCTACACATGCAGTTGTTTACAATTTGCTTCTGGGATTATAACTATTGCGATCTAAATGACATTTTTTGTCTCACCTGAGCAACATCTTCAAGTTTGTTCCATTTTACGGAGAGCAACAACTTTGGCAAGGATTGTGGAAAATTTTCACGACAGTCGTACCGTAAAGTCCAAATGAGATCCATTTCATTTTCACACAGTTGAGACAAGGGATCCCTTTCCATAATCTCCTTTAACTCAATGTAGAACTTTTTCCCACCACGTCCCTAAAGAAAAACAGGTTGATAACAGGTCAAAAATCACTATTTGCAAATAGTACAGATATGATGGGACAAACTTTACATATTCCTATAATGAATGCCCCAAATACCATGGGACTAGAACTCAAAGCTACATATTTTAAATGCAGGGTTACTAGATGTGGAATGGCTTGCTGGATGAGCTCCGTCAATTGACATCTTTAGACAGCTTTTAAAAAGCTGTCAAGACGGATTTCTTTCGGCAGATATTTCCAGGATAAATAATCTGGGCCTCAAGATCTCCCTGTCAGTAAAGTTCCCAATGTCTTCCCTGGAAGTTAATTATACTGCCACTGTAGTTTTATTGTTACTGATGCAATGTATGATTTATTGCTGTTGTTTAAATTGTTGGTATTAATCTTATAATTTAATTTAATAATTTTTAAGGGGGGAGGGAAGCAATTATAATGTACTATGTATTGCACTTTTATTACTGTTAGCCACCCTGATTGCTCTCATAGGGGTGGGATATAAATAAACTTTACTATTATCATTATCATTATTGTTGTTGTTATTATTATTATTATGTCATAATAATATGACACTGCAAAATGTGGAACATTCAAGAAAAGTGTAAGACATTACAAAGTAAAAGCTAAATATAATATATAAAATATAATAATATTTTATTTATTTATTTAGTGCTGTAAATTTGCACAGTGCTGTACATACAATCTTATAGTTAGACGGATCCCTGCCCTCAGGCTTACAGTCTAAAAGAGACAACACAAAAGGAGAAGAGAAAGGTGTTGGGAAAGGGGATGAAGTCCAGTGGTTCTTCTCTCCTTCTGAGGCCTGGACCAAGGCAGATGGACTGGAGGGAGGGCTTGGGTTCTTAATACACAGTTAAAAGGAGGCATCCTGGGGCAGATGGCACAGTCCTGGGAATGCTTCCCTAAACAATATAGTCTTTAACTTAACTTTGAACCTGGTCAGAGAAGTGATGAGGCGTATATGTCGGGGAAGAAGGTTCCAGGAGTGAGGGGCAGCAAGTGAGAAAGGACGAATCCGGGACATGGCAGTGGAAATCCTAGGCTGGGACAGGAGACCTTGACTACCAGAGCAGAGGGTATGAAAAAAAGTGTGAGGAGAAAGAAGTTCAGACAAGTAAGGAGGGGCCAGTCCGTGGAGGGCTTTGAAAGCAAACAACAAAAGCTTGTACTGGATGCGGAAGGGGAAGGGGAGCCAGTGAAGGGAGGAGAAGAGAGGAGAAACATGGTCAAAGAAGCGAGCGGATGTGATGATACGGATGTGATGATATATATAATATATAATATAAATTCATGCTTCTTAGTCATGCTCAAAATTCCTCCTGGGCAAAAGACTGAAATGTAGGATGTGCCCTGAAAAAGGAGGCCATCTGATCGCATTCTTTAAATAGCTACCGTGTTTCCCCGAAAATATGACAGTGTCTTATATTAATTTTTGCTCCCAAAGATGTGTTAGGTCTTATTTTAGGGAATGTCTTATTTTTCCATGAAGAAGAATTCACATTTATTGTTGAACGAAAAAATGAACATTTATTATATACTGTATATATATTAATATACAAAAACTTTGCTAGGTCTTACTTTCAGGGGAGGCCTTATATTTAGCAATTCAGCAAAACCTCTACTAGGTCTTATTTTATAGGGATGTCTTATTTTTGGGGAAACAGGGTAAATGCATTTCACTATGCATTTTCCTATGCATCATATATTAAAAGAAATATATACTTCATACCGAACACCACTAGGAGGCATTGTTGCTATTTGTTCATTTTAATCTGGGTGATAGTTTTGTTGAGAAATGATATAGTCTTGTATTCGCTTCACTAAACTATACATGCACCTAGATCTACAGCACTTTTCAAAATTAATATATGTATCATTTTAAAGCTAACACATAAATCAAAAATGGAGGAGAGAAATAAACAAAGTCAAAACCTAGCACAACTTTAATCTGTGTGCCATTAAAATTAAACACTTTAATGGGAATAGCTATATTGGATTTTTTAAAAAACAGAATTTTGAACCCTGTCTCTAAATGAAAAGAACGGGCACACACAAGCCACTGACTCCATTTCAACATTATGCTAAATTCAAAGTCCAAAGTCCAGACTTTATGCTAAATTATTGATTAGTTTGTGAAGTCGAAAGGTTTTTTTGTAGGTTTTTTGAACTATGAGGCCATGTTCTAGAAGAGCTTATTCCTGATGTTTCGCCAGCAGCTGTGGCTGGCATCTTCAGAGAATGCTGGCATGGAAGAGAGTGGGGTATATATACTATTGGTTGAGAGGAAGCGATTTACATGTTAAGCTGTGCACTGTACTGTTGTTGAATTGCAAGGCCTCGGGGTGTCTATATAATTAATGATCCATTGTCTGTTGGGAAATCCCCTTCACCCTGGATGGTTTTCATTTGCATTTGCTGAGTCTTGATTTTGGTGTTTTTCAGGAAGGTGTTCCTGGATTTCAATAGCTTCCCTGTGAATTCTGACCTGATAGTTGTTGACATGGTCCAAAATTTCAACATTTTCAAACAGCATTTTATGCCCAGGATGGTTTATACTGTGTTCTGCTACTGCTGATTTTTCTAGCTGACTCAGTCAGCAGTGTCTCTCATGTACCTTGATTCGTGTTTGAACACTGCGTTTGGTGGTCCCTATGTAGACTTGTCCGCGGCTGCATGATATGTGGTAAACTCCTGCAGCTGCGAGAGGGTCTCACCTGTCCTTCACTGAGCACAGCATCAGCTGGATTTTCTTGGTCGGTTTGTAAACCATTTGGGGGTTGTTTCTCCTCACCAGTTTTCCTATTCTCTCCATGACTCCTTTGATGTATGGTAAAAATACCTTCCCTTTGGGTGGGTGGTTGTCTTCACTCCTCTGGTATTTTTCTGAGTCTGGCAGCCCTTCTGATGTCTGAGCTGGAGTAACTATTAGTCTGTAGAGCCCAGTCTAGGTGCTTCAATCCATCTTCCAGGAAGTGGGGTCCACAGATCCTTTTTGCCCAGTCTACTAGTGTTTTTACTGTGGGTTTTTGTTTGTATTTTGTCCTGGGTGATGGTTGGAGTTCTTCTGTAGATATCTGTCTGTGTATGTAGGTTTTCTGTAAACTGTGATATCAGTTTGCGGATGATCAGGACATTCAAGAATGGCATTGTTTCTTCCTTTCCTTTTTCCATCATGAATTGGATGTTTGGGCAGATGTTGTTCAGATGGTTCAAAAACATGGTCAGTCTTCTTCTCCATGGCTGTTAGGTGACAGGACATAAGTAAGCCTAGCTTCTTCCTGTGATCATGCCCGCTACAACTCATTCATCTTCTATTGGGCGGGGGGGGGGGGGGGGGAAGTCCAGAAGCTGTCACTTTTGTTTATAGTTAAACACAATTTGTCATGCTTTATGGAGTGGCAAAATATGGTTAACGTGGTTAATTTCAAATGAACCAGCATCAAGTCATAGTTTCCAAAACTGGCTTAGCCACAATATCTGGCTATGGTTTGGTTGATATGAGCAGCCATGGTTAACATAGACAGAGATAAAAGGGGAATTGTATATCGCAGAATGAAGCTCATTTTCCACTAAATTATACTATGAGGACAAGGCCATTATACAGCATGTGTATTCCACTTTAAACAGTTTCTCTTGTGGATTTCTGTTCCTCATTAAAACAAATAAAAAATAAGTTCCAGTAAGGTTGAAATCAAGCACAATAGCAAACAGCACTTTTTGTTTGTTGAATTTCTACAACGGTTGACTCAGTGAGATGTTTTTGCACTACAACTCCCAGAATCCCTGACCATTAGCCCTGGCGGCTAGTGCTTTGGTGAACTGATGTCCAATAACATCTGATCCCATCATTTTGGAACCACTTCCATGCAGCAAGCTAGCATACCAATTTATTGTCGTACATATTAGAAACCCTCCTTCTAATGTTCAGGCCAAAACACTCTGATGCTCTAATAATCCTGGACATTTTGTACACTGATACACAAATATTTGGGTACCATATGAATAACATAACTTTTTCATAAAATAATTTCTGTTCTTTAAAACTACAGGCCAATACAACAGAGTTATGGACTTTTATTAAACATACCCATGGGTACCTGTGTTGGCTATGTAAGCAAAACAAAATAATATCCAAAATAAATGCAAAAGCTATACTTTTATTAGGCCTGCATTTTGTTTCCTGCATTTATTATTGGTATTTGATGGGCTTTACCTATACAGAAACTAAAGCTTTTCCCAGATGCAGGAGAGGCTTTTTGAGAAATTCAATGCCTAAGAAGGGGATGGGTACCCTCACCTAGGACAGAAACCCATCTAGATCACAAGAGAAGTTATTTCTTCTGTTTTCTGTTGCTAATTAAAATTTATTGCCTGGATTTTACAACTCTTTTCTCCCATTATATGGCCTCTGCCTACATAGGTGTACCTCCAGACCATCTTAACTGACAAGAAAAACAGTGTCTTCACAAAATATGACTACAACATCAACATTTTTTCTCCTCCTGTATGATTTTAACACCTTTGTTGAATGAAGAAGCCAGCAGAATTTTGAAAGCTTGCAAGATGTATTTTGTGTATTTTTGGTTGGCTATCACCAGCAAAGCTAACACTGTTTTATTGACTTTGGATGTTATTCAACTATTATTAAATTATCAATTTTACACTTAATTTTGAAAATATACATACAGAGGCCAAAGAAACTGAAAAACATTTCTTGTCTTAATACATTTGAACTGCAATATAATTTTAACAGACAGAATAATCCCATAAGGGTTAAAGCAAATGTTTCTGAATGTAACAACACAGAACTGCACAAGCAAGAGTAAGGGTAAAATAAATATACAAATCTTGTCCTAAGCTTTTAATGATGAAAGATAACTGATCCATTTTGATACTTACTGCCATACCAGAGCTTTCACTGCTTCTTGCAATCTCAGCTGCCTTTTCAAGTATCTGCAAAAAATATGAGATGGAGATTTTTTTAAAAATATATTCAGATAATAATAATAATGTTTATAATACTGGAATGAAAAATGATGAACTTTTATCATTGTTATTTTTCTTATAGTTTATTCATGCAAGGCCCCAACACCAACCACACATGCTTCTTTTCACACACTGTGTCTGCTATATGCACTATATAATGCCTTTACATTTTGTTGTGGCTGGATTATTGCTTTTGCCTCACACCATCCCTACAAAAACAGAACACATAATCCAGCATGAGCACAGATTCTGCTTTAGAGAACTCAGTGCACTAATGATAAACTGTGACAGTTGTAAATGACTTCAAGTACAAGAATGTCACCTCTGAAGCAGTTTTCCCCCTGAAAATCAGATTTATGCTGTCCAGAACTAAACACTTCATTTTAACCAGGTGGACATATGTCTCTTATATGTTACCATTTGGTAGTAATAAAAAAAATATTTCATGGATTCACGATTGTAATACATTTATTTCATCATGCCTTAACAGAAGGGGAATAGATATGGGTGGCAGTTTGACCCAAATGCCACACTGGTTTCCAAGGAGTAAGATGTTTCTTGCCTATTTCTTATACAAGAATCAAATACGGTCTTAGCTTTTAAATCAGGTAATAGTAGCACAGTGGCAATTCTGAAACTGGGATGACTTGCCTATTAATCTGTCCTTTGTTAATCTGGGTGCCCTGTGTCAAAGCAGAAGAAATCTAGTTGTGATACGATTCTGTTCTGACCCTTCTCCTACTCACTGATAAGAAACACCACATAACCTTCAATATTCATTCAAGTCAGCTCCTCTTCTTCCCTAAGGAATGGTCCTGAGACTGGTCTTGATTCCTTCATCCTCAAAACCAGCCAATTTAAGAAACATATTACACTACTATGAAATGAAATGTTAATTTTCCAAAGTATATTAAAAACTTATTGCTCTTTATCCCTGAACTGTTATTCAAATGAGCTATTAGTACTTCTTTTTATTCTTTCCAAATATAAAAATACTTCTGCCTCCTATCTCTGTCAGTTACTCTCTCAGCAGTACCCCAAAGCTCTGTCAAGTTGGTCTAAAGGCCATTTAGAAGATATGTTGCCCTTCAGTGAAAGTGTAACAGAAATGGTTTCAGTATTCTGAATCTGTGACCTGCTACATGTTGTAGGACTACAACAAATCTACAGCTCTATATAAATAAAGCATGATGATGATAACAACAACAACAACTCCCATCAACTATAGCTAGCGCAGCAAACAGTGTGGGCTTATGAGCTGCAGCCCAATGACATCAGGAGGACTATATATCACCTATGTAGGGACGTTCACACACACTCTTTCTATGAGGGGTTTCTGTTTATTCTTGCCCCACCAGCTGACAGGTACCCCACCAATGCCCTACATGAGTTCACAGGCAGTGTGAAGTTGGTGGATATACATATACAAGTCCTCCATGTGAAGAAAAATTGTGAAATCAGCAGAGCTTGGAGTAGGGGGCTGCCTTGTACAAGCAGAAGTGTAGGTTTTCTTGTTGGACATATTTCTGGATCCTAGATCTGTACTCATACATTTAAGATGAATGAACAAGTGTAGGAGCAATGTTAATACTTCAAACCATTTCCCAATGGTTTGACATATTGAATATATCTTCAGAATCTTTGGCATACTTAAGATACTAATCATATCTCCCAACAGTAAAAAAAACTTTACAACCGCTTCCTTCAAAACTTTACAAGTACAGTTAGAATAGGCAATCTCAGAAGAAAGTATGTAGGAATTGCACGTACAGTTGGCTCTTAACTTTTGCAGTGATTAGGGGTGCAAGATCACTGAAAAAGTGGAAAAAACACACATATATGATGCTATTTTTTTAACCTGAGAGAATACTTCTCTAAGCATTCTCTGAAGATGCCAGCCACAGATGTTGGCAAAATGTCAGGAATAAACTCTTCTAGAACATGGCCACATAGCCTGAAAAACTGACAAAAACCAAAACCAAAACTTCTCTAAGTGTTTATAGGTCCTCCAGCACAATCCTAAGGTCAACCTCTGGTGAAAACTGACCATAGTATCACACTGGAGGATCTAGAACTGTTTAGAGTGAACACATTATTTTGGTTGTACATAGGAGAACAGCAGAGGCAGTGGCAAATATAGTAATTGGTGAATAATCAAATATACAAAGTCTTAACCTGTAAACGTGAAGGGATGACTGTATTCCTACTGATCTTACCTTATCAAAGGAAGGGTAATAAATAGGAAATTTAGAATACTCTGGAAATTTTATCTGCAAAGATGTTGCATTTTCAGTGTATGGATTTGTTTGTACTGTTCCCATTGGGTTCAACATTTCTTCAAGCTCATCTAGATAACAAGAATAGAAGTTCTATTATTATAGTTATGAACATTTGACTGGTAGTCTATATAATTAAAGATCCAGCTTGCTATGCCACCCAAGTTAAATCCATCTTCTAAACACAAGTGATTTTAAAAGGAATACCTCTAGAAAAACTAGATGACTCATCACTGCAAAATTGCCAAAGCCTCATGTATATGGAGTCCATGTTATTTTCCATATAATCATATCTCAGACAATAATGTGAAAGAATCACAATAATAAACAAGATGGAAAGGCAGATATATTCAATGGTAATTTGCTTACAATGTTAATATATGAACATTTGTTCTGCACAGAAAATAACTGCTTAATTTTATATTTACTTACATGGGGGTGTATCACAGAGAAAATACTGTATCTTGATCCTGAACTTGCCTGGAAATCTTCCCCTCCCTTTCACACTATATCAATCCACCCCTCATTTCATTCTCAAATGCAACAATATCAAAGAAGGGGGAAATGTTCACTATACTGTGATGGAGCCATAGCTTTCATGTATTTGCAGTAGTGGCTGGTTGTATTGGTTTTTACATTGTTCTCTTCCTCTTTAACCTTCCCCAAGTTATAGAGGTATTTTGTTTTACTTACTAAGTAGCATACATAATTCTTATAGAGAGTAAAGTTCCAGTGACTTCTATTCAATGAAAAAATGTAAGGTCTAAAATTTGTTACAGTAAACTTTCCCTGCACTGATAATTTTATGATGTTCAGTCAAAACTCATGTGAGGCAAAGCACATGATCTATTATAGTCAATAATGTAATACAAATATTTTCAATAAAAATAATAGTTCAGAGGGATACGTAACCAGAATTTTAAGTCACTTCTGTCTAATGCTCAAAAGCTACTGGCTGAATTGCAGCCTAGATGTGCACAACCTTCATTCAAATTTCATTCACCTAAGGGCAAGATCTTATTTATGTGTTATGGCTGGGGGACACATAAGCTTTAGGTAAGATATACTATTTTATTATTCCACTAGTTGGATTATTTTTCAGTATCTCTCTATCCTTAGGCCTTATTATGAATTACTGGTGGAGTGTTTTATCTTTGCATGTGAAATGCTTTGAATAGCCTGTAATTGTAATATATGGGAATGTTGCTACCTTTTCTGTTAAGTAATATTTTCCAAAACTGCTATGGGGTTCCCCCCCCCCCCCCATAGTGTTGCCACATAAGCAGAGCATACAAATGAGAAGATGCTGATGTTGAAGATGATAGCAGAAATGATTATGATGTCAGCCCTTCTGAAATGATCTGAAGCTGTGCAGTGGTTTGCTGCATGACAGATGGCACACACAACTTTTGAAGCACAAGTTAAGCCTTACCAGGAAATGATGACCAGCTGTGCAGCACAAAGTCTCCAGTCTTCAATTGGCCTTTAAAATCAAACACCATAGTATTGACCCATGCTACAGGATAGTGCTGAAATGAAAATGCATAAAGTTTGACACTAAACTCCAAATGCATCCAAATTTTCAAATAACATAAATAACAAAAATATTTGAGTATTTTTGGCTTTGTAAATAAGAATGAATTATTTCTGCATTTTTTCTCCATTGTGGATTGTAGGTGGGAAGTGTATTTCTGCATAATTCTTGTCTGTTTCAGAAAATAATTTTGCACAGAAGAGGATTTTGCACAAAAATTGTGAGGCATGTGGCAAAACAACAGTTTCTAGTTAGCCATTTTGTATTCCAAAATTACTGGATTTTGTGCAATTAAAGTATGATTTTCACGCACATATGACACCCCATGTAGCTGCCTGGAAACATCTGTTTATATGTACAAAGAACAGAATTCTTTCTCTCCCCCCTACCCCCACTTTCCAGAAACCCACTGTTTTAAAATGCAAAATTAGCACTGCTAAAAACATGATTTTGACACAGAAATGGGGGTTTCTAGAGAACTGTTAGGTTTTTCTACATGAAAAATCCATTCTTTGCACAAAATGCCCCAAGACTTCCGGCAAAGAGGTAAGAGAATGAAGAAGATAAGTCAGTGTCACTTCCAGTGCACCCAAATGCATTGGTGCAGCTTCGGAACGGGTTGCAGAGAATGGAAATTTGCCTCTGCCACCATGTATTTTCCCATCCCTGATATAAATTCTAGATACTATTAAAAAGCTTAAGATAAATATCAATGGTTAAAAAATGAACAGTACAAACCCAAACACTTTTTAAAACAATAACAACAACAACAGTGAAAAGCCTATTTCTAACAGATCAGACTTTCAATTTGAAGGTATGGAAACCAGAAATATGCAAACACACACAGTGACAACAAAGAGGAATGTAAAGATGAAATTAAATGAATCCATTACCACTTTCCCAGCTTTCCTAATGGTCTGGTATTTGGACGGATTGAGTGTCTTGGCTGACTTTTTATTTTTCATTTTATCCATCACAGCATAAACCACAAAGCACAGCCTAGCCATTCTTGGCAAATCACAGATGTTAATATCAAATTCCAAGGGTTCATTCCAAACATGGTCATTTCTCCCAGATATTTCTGAGCTTACGATAGGCTTACAAAGGAGCTCAGTTCCATGGAAGAGACCGGCCCTGACATGAACCTGCAAGAGAGGCATGACAGGAAAGTCTCCAAACACGTTCCAGAAAACAAACAAATCAGGATTACTATCATAAAAATACTTCCTTGTTAAGATAGATAGCATTTGCCCTTACTGGGAAGGGAAAATTGCATATATGCAAATATGTGCTGGAATATTAACTGAAACATTAGCTATATTGAATAGTTAAAGATCTGTGTGTGCTGGTAAAAACATTAGGATTAGGTATGAATCCTGGAAATTAGAAAAGGCGATGGTGACAAGATTAACTAAATCACTGTATGAAAGCATATTCATTTTATATATTTTTCAATATAATACTTCCAGATCAGGCATGCTGATAATTCAGAATGCCATTTAAACCTTTTAAAGCAATTGCTGTAATTGGGAAACAGCTTCAAATTGGATTTTTAAATAAGTATACGCATGCAATTATTTTTAAATGCATCTAGTATACTCGACATGACTGTTCATCTAATGTACACAGACTGTTACCTTGACAGATTCAATAATAAAAACAAACAAAGTGATTTTCAGTTTAGTTTAGTTATTTCTGGTTTTGTTTCAGTTTCAATGTTGAATGTTTTTAGGTGTATTTGTTTGACATTTTCTGAAAAGCAGCTTCCAAAACAGTAATACAAACAAAACAAACAAACAGTTGCAAAAGTTCTCTTTGAAACCCATGGCATGGGACTAAGAATTAACTCATTCTCTACTTCTAAACGGGGCTTACTTAACACAAATCTTTATGGACTATGCACAAGGAAGTTATTTGTAATGCATCACTGAGCACTGGCATTTGGAAAATGTAAACAAAATCTTGCTGCATAAATTACTGTCTCATTTATTCTCCTCTGAAGGAGACTCTATGGATTTCCTGCCCCCCCCCAACTCCCTTCCCTAATTTTTGAAATCATAGTCCATTCTATTTTTTTTTTCACAATTGGGGAAAAAAACGTTATGCACGACATAACACTTGATGGAAATAAGAGCCCACATTCTGAGACAGCAGGTGTGGGCAAAGTATGCCCTTTTGGCTTCATGTCCCCCTCCAAATAATGTTTTTATGATTCCTTGAGGCCTCAAGGAAACCACACTAACTTTTTTCTGGGCAAAAAAGAGGGTGAGTTGCTGATCTTTGGACACCTCCAGGTGCAACTGTTTAATCTTTCAAATAAGTTGCAAGGGTTCCCTATAATGTTTTAACATCAGTAAATACTGTAATCACTTCCAATAATCAGAAATTGATTTTTGGCCATTTAACCACTTTGGGGTGTATGTGTGTTTAATTTTTCAGTAGTCCATGTGGCCCTTGGAGGGTCCCAGGTCATAAAAGTGGGTCCCTGATCTGCTGCATTTGGTCACTTTTATACAAGTTGTTGTATGTTTCATTAACACTTCCAAAAGTTCTAGCAGAGCAACTAGCATGAGCAACACCTAATGTAATGCACACTACTATATTTCAAAAGCAAAGTGTCTAGTAAGATCTTTGTGTAATTGTGTAATAAATTCTTCCTTATTAAAACCATGGTCTAAAATGCAGTCTTTCAAAAGTTTTATAGAAAATGATCTTTCATTTGCTTTTGTTAAGCATCTTTTATAAACTAAACATCATAAGGTTCTAGAACAAATGGTGGCCTCCCAGCTGTAGGGGTTTCTGGGTGAAATGGAGTATCTAAATCCATTTCAATCTGGCTTCAGACCTGGCTATCGAATAGGGACAGCTTTGGTCACCTTGGTGGATGACCTATACAGGGAACTGGACAGGGGGAGTGTGTCCCTGTTGGTCCTGCTAGATCTCTCAGCGGCTTTCGATACCATTGACCATGGTGTCCTTCTGAGCCATCTTTCTGGGATTGAATTTGGGGGCACTGCCATGAAGTGGTTCCGGTCTTTCTTGGAGGGGCGGACCCAGAAGGTGGTGTTAGGGGACATCTGTTTGACTCCTTGACCACTGGCCTATGGGGTCCCACAGGGTTCTGCATTGTCCTTCATGTTATTTAACATCTACATGAAACCATTGGGAGAGGTCTCCCACCTTCTGGAACTCCTTTCTGTGGGAGGCTAGGCTAGCCCCCTCCCTGCTGGCCTTTTGCTGGCAAGCAAAAACATTTTTATTCAAGAAAGCTTTTTAAAATCAAGCAAGGCTGGTTTTATTTTGAGGGGGGGCACTTGGTATGTTTTAACTATTGTATGTTTTACCTTTTGATTTTCTAGTGTTTTAATTAGGTTAATTAGGTTAATTGTTTTTAATCATGTTCTTTTAAGGTGTTTTATATTGTGAGCTGCCCTGGGTCCTTTTTTAGAAGAAAGGTGGGATAGAAATAAATAAAATAAAAAATTAAGTAGGACCAGTTCTGCATTCCATGTCTTTTATAAACTAAACATTTAGCAGATTTTTAAAAAAGTCTTGTATTCATGACCCAAATTAGTAATAAAATTAACTTTCATCTTCAGGTTTGCTTTTTCTTTTTTGTGGAGGATTTATACATCGGATTTACATGGCAGTAGTTCAGGAAGATGGAACATTGTTCAGCACCACTGAAGGGCTTTTGCTTTTTTTCAGCCAGAGACTCCAGAAAATCCCAAATATAATCATGGAATAAATTCTGATAAAATCAGTTATTCTTCTCATTTTGCTAGGGGCTTGTTTAAGTAACAAAATGTGGCTTGAACATGCACGAAGGAGATGAATTGTTAAGATGCCCACCAGAAGCACCTTTCCTATTTGAGAAATTTACTTACTTTGGCAGTTTCTTCTGTGTTCAGCTTGTTGCCATTTACCAGCATAACCTTGAACGGCTGGCTAATATCCCATACACTTTGTGTCACCTATGGCACAAAGAAAATGGCATTGTAAGTTTTTTTTCAGACCTCTTGCTAAATGTTTGCACTCCAAAATCATGTTAATTTTGCAGTCCTACCTTAACAGCAGGATTTCAGCTTGCAAATCAACCATCTGGAGAGGATGCAAACAAGGGTGCTTGCACCCCCTCCAGATGGCTGATTATGCAAGCTGAAAGTGGAGAGGAATTCCACTAGCAGACTGGATGCACAGTCACTACACATGTTCCTAGTATGTTTTAAGAAATTCTACAGGTATAGACCTATGGCTGGCAATGGGTTCCCGAAAAGGTCACTTAGTAGGTATATTGGAATGACCTTGAATATGCTAGATCCAAAATCCCTTTGCTCCCCAAAACAGGTGCCAGGACCAGGTCTAAGAACTATATTAGCCTGGAGATGGCAGGTAATTCCTGGCATCAATTTTGAAAAGGGTAGAGGTAGACAAATTACCACACAAAGATACCACTTCCATTTTCAGAAAAGAACTTACCCATCTACTGTACATGTATGCAGGCTAGACTAAAAGTTTTATTCTGAAAAAAATTGTCAGTTTAAGATATATTTTCAGGAGACTGATAGCATCGCCTGCACATGATGCAACTATTTTTAAAATAAAATTTGTCTGTTAACTGCTTCTGAGTTGACCTTAACTCAGGGCAACCATTTGAATGAGACATCTCCAAGATTCCATATCCTCAACTGCTCTGCTCAGGTCCTGTAGATTCAGGCCCGTGACCTCCCTGATTGAGTATAACCACCCGGCATGTGGCCTTCCTTTCTTTCTACAGCCTTCCACCTTTCCTGGCATTATTGTCTTTTCTAAGGAATCATGCTTTACCATGATAAAGCCAAAGTACGACGGCTTCAGTCTAGTGATCTTGGCTTCCAGGGATAGTTCAAACTTGATCTGTCCTTAAGATCTTGATCATAAAATATATTATCCTTCCCAAATAAGTCTAGACAACATTCCAAACCACACCCACTACCTAAACTCACACGTGACTTTTTTGGTGGTAGAGGAATTGGAAGGTTGGAAGATTTTCGGTTTATGGCAGCTTCTATAGCAATCATTTCCTGTTCACACATTTTTTTAATGGTACTGCATTCAATGAGAGTCAGCCGTGGAAGAGTTCTGCTCATCACACAACGCTGGAGATACTGAAGAAGGAAGAAGCAAGAATTCTGTTTTTTTGCATATTGATCATTAAACATGAAGCCCTTGAAAGCCTGTTTTAATTAGGCTTACATAACCAGAGAATATCTAAGAAGAAAGGAAAAATGGCACTCATATAAAATGGCAAAATCAAGATTTAATTTGTGGAACAGATATATTTTAAAATATATTTTCAAGCTGGGGGTGATTGGATCCATGGATAAGGACTCTGTAAAGTGCCAACTGTACAAACACGTCTGATTAAAAAGAGAAATTTAATTGCAAATAATACTGAAACTTTCTTAAAATTTCAACAACTAGGTATCTAAGATTTTTAAAGCTCAGAGAAAGTTATAGCATATTTAAAGTCATTCACATCTAGTTATGTATGCACGTATTGTTTAGTTACGTATGCATGTATATATTAACCTTACGAAAGAAGCTAGTTAATTTAACAAAATAAAATAAATGCCCTTTGGGCAAGAGTACAGTTAGCCCTCCATATCCACAGAATTAATCATTCATGGTTTTAAGATTTTTTTTAATTCAAAAAGCAAATCTCAATTTTGCCACTTTATATAATGGACTCCATTTTAATACACCATTGTATATAATGGGACTTTAGCATCCCTGGATTTTGCTATCCATGTTGTTTCTGTTTTCGTGGAACTAAACCCTAGCCTAGAAGATACTAATGGCCCATTGTAATGGGAAAAGATACTTACCGGTACATTTTTGGTCTCCAGTTAAAATATTATTTCTTTTTACAAGGAACAGCACTCAAGTTGAATATAAGCAACTATATCCCTTCCAGATACTCTTGGGTTGCAACTCCCATCTTACCCATTTATGTCCCACCTTTCTCCTGACATGGGACCTTCCAGCCCTAGTCAGAAGTCAATTGTGTGGGTCCCATGATGGGATAAAGGTGGGGCAAAAATTCAATTAATTAATTAATAAAATTATGAAGAGGTATGAGAGTTACAGTTTAACAACTTTTGGAAGGCCACAGTTACGATCCTAAATACTTAAAAGGCTTTAAAAAAAAGAGTGAATACCTGGAACTGAATTAATGGGTGATCTCCAAATACATATTCCAATCTTCCACTAACTTGCAGCACATAGTTAGAAGGGTCAACTTCTTCATCTTCCCTTCCATGGATAGTTAAACGTTTTCGAATTACCAGCTCATTCAACTTGATGGGATTAATATTAGGAGACACCTGAAAACTAAATACATCCTGTTAAAAAGAAATACAATAGCAATTATCATCTCATGTTGTCTTATTGTTTCTGAAAGTAAGAAAGAAGTATTAACAGAATACAATATTGTATCGACTTTAAAAAAAATCTTGGTCTTTTTGTTTATCCGTATTTTTATATTAATTTTTTATAAAACCACAAGAATGTTACACAAAATGGAAAATCATAAAACATTTAATTTAGGGCACCCAAATCAGTATTGTAGTAATAAAATTGCTAAATAATTGTATAATAATAATAATAATAATATTAATAATACTTTGTATCCCGCTCTTTTCCCAGAACTGGGACCCAGAGAGGCTCACAACATTAAAAGAACAATACAATTAAAAATATAGGAAAGTGATGCATTGAAACAGAATAAAATTGTTACATTAAGTTAAATTAATTAAATTGTATAATTCAAATTTAAAAGATGCAATATAGTGACGTTTCTGAAAGCAACAAGAAATGGAACTCATAATTCCAAAGGGAGTGAATTCCAAAGTTTGGGAAATACAAAAGAAAGTTGTTTGCTGAGTGGCTGTCACACGAACCTCTGCAGGGAGTAATAACCTCAAGACAGCTTTTCCTGTTGATCTTAACGATTAAATTAAGAGTAAATAAATGTATCTCTCCACTACTCCCTTCCACAACAACTGGCACTACATTGAATCACCACTGCAATTAAATGGATGAAAATAAAGAATTGGTTTGGAGCAAATAGATTTTAAAAATCACTCAACTTCTAAGTAAGAAATCTCACAAACCCTTTCTATAAAAATATTTCAGAGTTCAATATACAGATTATCCATGTGCTTCAAGAGGCAACTGTATGCACCTTTACTACTATTTTATAAGTAATTATACAAAACAACTATTGTTTCTTTACAGAAATCTTCCCCACAGTATTTCTCCTTTTATGCACAAATGCTTTTTCTAAAACTGCATATGGAGCTTTCATTTTTTTTAAACACTCCACAAAAATGGAATGATTCAAAAGCTATTATTGACAAATGTAAATCATGGCCTAGCTTTCATTTCATTTTATGATGATGATTATTTTTTGTCTGGAAGCCTGTTTATGTAGCGGCCTTCTGGTAAAAGGCCAAACCATGCAATGGAAAATCGTAACCATAATGAAGTAGTCAGTCAAAATCAATTCAATATTTTCTTAGCTTCAAAACTTATTTGTCTCAAAACAGCTACTTTCCCTGAAGTTACTGCCAAAACACATCATATGACAAAATTCAAAAAACAAAATCTTAATTTCTTTAAAGTCGCAGACTCAGGGTTTTTTTTAATGGATTGTGTTTATTGTATCGCATATGTTTCCATAAAGGTCTAAAAATATTTTTACTATATGTTTCAAACACTTATGAATGAAGGTCTGCTTGAATTACAAACTTGGAATTACTGGAGGAGGGGGATATCAAAATGGTACCATTTTTATGGAGTGGCTTTCATACTAAGGAAAGAATAGTAAAAGCTGTAAAATGATACAATGCAAAATCATGTCAATTAGGCTTCAGGGAAAAGCTATAAATGTCACCATAATCCACATATATGTGCCAACTACTGAGGCAGAGGAAGAAGAAATAGAGAGATTCTGTGAAGGAGCCTAGGAAAAAAATGACATCAACACAGGCCTTCAAACTAATAATCATTGGTAACTGGAATGCAAAAGTTGACAGCAAAGAAGAATAAAAAACGATAGGAAGATTTGGACTAGATATAAGAAACAAAGCAGGAGAGCATCTGATAGAATTTTGTGAGGCCAAAAACCTATTTATTGCAAACACCTGCTTCATACAGCCAGAGAGGAGATTATACACACAGTTTTCAAACAGCCAATCAGATAGACTATATAATTGGAAACAGAAGATGGAGAGGCTCTATTATTGCAGCCAAAACTAGACCAGGCACTGACTGTGGCACAGACCATGAACTACTTATTTCAAAAGTCAGAGTAAAGCTGGGAAAGAAGGCATAAACAATCATTATACCAAAATATGACTTAATAATAATAATAATAATCTTTATTTCTAGCCCGCTCCTCTGTGAGTACAATCGGAGCGGGGTACAACAAGATTAAAACATACAAATTAAAACACTTCATTGACCCATTCCCAGCCACCCACCCCTTAAAAATAAATTAAATTAGCAATAATTTAAAATCAACAACATTAAAAACATGATTCATCCTCCATAGTTCTTACATTGAGGAAAAAAATAGCACCAGACAAGGGGTCAAATTCAATTTATAGGTCCCATTTGGAGCTGGGATCTAAGAGGTGTCAGGGAAGGCCTGCCGGAAGAGATGCGTCTTCAGAGCTTTTTTAAAGCAATCAAGAGATGTTATAAGGCGCATCTCATCCGGCAGACCATTCCAAAGTTTGGGAGCAGTCGCGGAAAAAGTCCTCTGGGAGGTCTGCGACAGCCTAGTTTTCACAGGATGTAGCAGGTTCCTCCCAGAGGATCGGAGTGTGTGGGGGGGTTCATACGGGGAGAGGCGGTCCCTGAGATAAGGTGGACCCAAGCCATGTAGGGCTTTAAAGGTTAAAACCAGCACCTTGTACTGCGCCCGGAAACTAATTGGCAGCCAGTGGAGAGCCTTGAGCACCGGTGTTATGTGCTCTCTCCTTGATGTTCCAGTTACAAGCCTGGCTGCCATATTTTGGACCAGTTGAAGTTTCCGGGTTAAGCACAAGGGTAGCCCCATGTAGAGCGCATTACAGAAATCCAGGCGTGAGGTTACCAGAGCATGTACCACAGTTTCCAGGTCCCTCATGTCCAGGAAAGGGCGCAGCTGGCGTATCAGCCGAAGCTGATAACAGGCACTCCTGACCGTCGCATTCACCTGACAGGTCATGTGGAGCGACGAATCTAGGAGTACCCCCAGACTGCGAACACAGTCCTTAGAGGAGAGTGTGACTCCGTCCAGGACTGGAGACTGTATTCCCAAGCCTGGTTTTGGGCCTGTGACTGTTAGTACCTCCGTTTTGTCTGGATTCAGTTTCAATTTGTTTTCCCTCATCCAATCCATTACCGCCGCAAGACAGTCATTAAGAGGAGAGACGCCATCTGAAGTCTGTGCTGACGATCTGGACATGGAGAGGTATATCTGAGTGTCATCAGCATACTGAAGACACTGAGCTCCATGCCTCCGAATGACCTCACCCAGCGGCTTCATATAAATGTTAAATAGCATCGGGGACAGGATGGCGCCCTGAGGGACGCCACAATTAAGCTCGATTTTGGAGGAGCAACTGTCCCCGAGCCTCACCCTTTGGGATCTGCCAGAGAGGAAGGACCGGAACCACCGAAGAGCGGTGCCCCCGATCCCTACCTCCCTCAGCCGATCCAAAAGGATGGAGTGATCTATAGTGTCAAAAGCCGCGGAGAGATCCAAGAGCACCAACAGGGTCACACTACCCCTGTCAATGCTCAAGCGGAGGTCGTCAGCCAGTGCAACCATGGCGGTCTCAACTCCATGTCCTGCCCTGAAGCCGGTTTGAAATGGATTGAGATAATCGGTTTCATCCAAGACAGCTTGGAGTTGGGAGGCGACTGCTCTCTCGATCACCTTGCTCAGAAATGGGAGCAAGGACACTGGTCTGTAGTTGTTCCTGTCCAGGGGATCAAGGGAAGGTTTCTTCAGGAGAGGCTTGACAGCCGCCTCCTTCAGACACGATGGGACCGTGCCCTCCCTGAGGGATGCATTGATCACATCCCGAAGGAATGTTCTCAATGAATCCCCTCCCTGGACGACCAGCCAAGATGGACATGGATCGAGGGAGCATGTCGTCTTCCGAGTACTGCCAAGGAGCTTGTCCACGTCATCGGTACTCACCGATTGAAACTCATCCAGTAAACTGACAGCAACGGAGTTGCTGGACACCTCACCAATGGATTCTGACAAAACATTGGCGTCCAAGTCGTCTCTTATCCGAGAGATTTTATCTGCAAAGTAGGTGTTAAACGCGTCACAGCAGGCTGTCGTCGGGTCAAGTAGGGGGTTTGGCGCAGGAGGAACCTGCGTCAGTTCCCCCACCACCCTGAACAGCTCTGCTGAACGGGTCTCTGCAGGTGCAATGCGTGCAGAGCAGAAGAGTCTCCGCGCTGCACGCAAAGCCTCCCGATAGGCGCGAAGATGCTGCCTATGGCGAGTTCTGTCGGACATGAGGCGAGTTTTCCGCCACTTGCGCTCTAGTCGTCGTCCAACCCGCTTCATCTCTCTGAGTTCGTCTGTGAACCAGGGTTTACGATTGGGAGCGGGTTGGAGAGGACGCTCAGGGGCGATCGTGTCGATAGCCTTGGGAAGATCGGTGTTCCAAGTATTCACCAAGGTTTCGACTGGATCACCGGCGTTACCAACCATTAATCCCTCTAAGGCCTTCTGGAAACCAATTGGATCCATTAGCCTTCGAGGGCGGACCATTCTAATGGGTCCACCACCCCCGGGGGGACGGAAAGTGGCTTTCAGTTCCATCTTGATCAGGAAGTGATCCGTCCATGACAGTGCGGAGGTTTTGGTTATCTCCGCCCACGGATGCTCCTGTTCCGTACTAAAAATCCCGTCGAGTGTGTGACCTGCACAATGGGTGGGCCCGTTGACCAATTGGGATAGGTTCATGGCTGTCATGGATTCCATGAACTCCCGAGCTGCTCCAGATAGATCAGAAGGGCTGGTCTCCAGAGGGATGTTGAAGTCACCCAAGACCAGAAGTCTGGGGGACTCCAACAGCAACTCAGAGACCAGCTGAGTCAGCTCAGTCAGGGAGTCTGTTAGGCAACGGGGTGGCCGGTAAACCAACAGAATCCCCAAGCTGTCCCTGGTCTTCAGGCTAAGGTACATACACTCGATGTGGACTGTTTTCCGGACAGGTTTCCTGATCAGAGTTAGGTTGGTCTTATGGACTATGGCCACACCGCCCCCCCGCCCACTTTCCCTTATCTGCTCGCTGACCGTGTAACCCGCTGGGAGAGCCTGTGCCCATGTAGCAGCACTGGCATCTCCCAGCCAGGTCTCGGTAAAGCATGCCAGGTCGGCCTGCTCATCCACAAGAAGATCATGGATGATGTGGGTCTTACCTTTGGCCGACCTGACATTGAGCAATATCTCAGCAGAATTTACTGACAATGTAAGAAACAGATTTGCACTATTAAGTATAATTGACTGAGAACCTGAAGACCTACGGAAGAAACCAAAAACATAGTTAAGGACGAATACAGGAAGACACTAACAGTGGCCATAAAGAAAAAGAAGAATCAGTCGAAGAGAGATGAAACACTCCAGGCAGTAAAGGAAAGAAAAGAGGTAAAAATTAAAGGGGATAGAAATAAAACCAGAACCATGAATGCAACTGTGCAACAACTAGTATGCAAGGACAATGAGAACCATTATAATGAGCAATGCAGAGAAATAGTAGATAATAACAGAAAAGGGAGATTGAGAAACCTCTACAAGATCAAAAAGGAATAAAAAGATGTTGGATGCAATACATAGAAGAGTTATATTAAAAAGATGAGAAAATGAATGACAGATGGAGTGATGAACCATAAGAGGATGTACCTCGAATTCTTAAAGGGGAGGGGAAGTTGCAATAAGAAAAATTGGCAAAAATAAACCACCAGAAACTGGTGATGTCCCACTTGAACTGTTACAATGTACACAGACAGAATCAACTTCAGTGCTAATCAATACATGTCAACAAATATGGAAAACTAAACAATGGCCAACAGACTGGAAACTATCAATATATATCCCCATCCACAAAAAGGAGATACAGTACAGACTTGGAGCAATTACTAAAGAAAGTCAAGGAAGAAAGTGCAGAGGCAAGGAAAAAAAATGACTAGTGAGGTTCTCGTTGTTGCTAGCTGCCCTTGAGCTGACTTTGACTCATGGGAATCCTGTGGATGAAGACATCTCCAAATTTCCCTTTCCTCCACTGCTTTGCTCATTTTCTGCAGATTCATTCCTATGTCCTCCCTAACTGAGTCTAGCCATCTGGTATGTGGTCTACCTCTCCTTCTTTTGCTTTCAAGCTTTCCCAGTATTACTGTCTTTTCCAGTGAATCATGCCTTCTCATGATGTGCCAAAGTATGACAGCCTCACTTTAATCAACTTGGCTTTCAGGGGTAGTTCTAGCCTCAAGGATACATTTGTTTGTTTGGTTGGTTGGTTGGTTGTCCACAGTATCCTCAGCACTCTTCTCCAACATGCTCTTATCTGCTTTTTATCTGCTTTTTTCACAGTCCTGCTCTCACATCCATACACAGTGACTGGTCTGGACGATTCCAACTTGGTACTCAGTTGTATACAGTATCTTTATTCTTTATTCTTTAGGAGGATCTTCTCTAGCTCTTTCATGGCTGCACTTCCCATTCCTAGTCTTCATCTTATCTCTTGACAACAGTCTCCATTCTGAGTGGTTTCATGAAATCTTTGACTATTTCAATTTCCTCATTGTCCAATTTGAATTTTGTTTTCTTTATATTCAGCAGAAGGCCTGCTTTTGCACTACTTTCCTTAGTAATTGTTCCAAGTCATTGATGTTTTCCACTATTAATATTGTGTCATCTGCATTTCTTAGACTATTGGTGTTTCTTCCCTCTATCTTCACTCCTTCTTCTGAGTCTAGTCCTGCTCTTTGTATAATATTTTCTGCATACATGGTGATAATATGCAGCTTTGTCTGACTCTTTTACCTATTGGCAACTATTTCATTTCTCTATATTCTGTTCTGACAGTGGCCTCTTGTCCTGAGTATAGATTTCTCAGCAGAACTATCAGGTGTATTGGTACTCCCATGACTTTGAGGCCATTTCATAGCTTTTCATGATCAATGCAGTCAAAGGCTTAGCTATATCTAAAGAGCCCATGTTGATTTTAATTTTTTTTAAATAATTCATTGGTGCACACCACTGTATGTTTGCAGTGTGGTCCCTAGGGAGGTTCTACACAAATTCAATCTAGACAATGAAGAAATTGAAATAGTTAAAGAATTCCCATACATAGGATCAAACATGTAGGGGGGACTGTAATCAAGAAATAAGAAGACTAGGGAAAGGAAGGGGAGTAAGTCAGGTAGTCTTTTAGTATGGCAATACTCTGGGATTCACAGGGTTCTCATTGAAAAGGAACACTCAGAGGCAATTTTCCATTGCCTTTCTTGGAATATAGTGTACACTATTAGGTATTCTCTGGAAGTCCTCATCCAACTACTAGCCAAGCCTGACTTTGCTTAGCTTCTGAGAGCTGGTGTCTTCAAGGTATTTCAGCCCTCATACAATGAATTCAAATTAACCTTGAACGTATCATAGCCACTATCACAATGCTACAAAAGGTAAAAAAATCCACTATTTGAAAATAAATGCTGAAATGTTTTAGATATTCACTTAATTAGCTATTAGTTAATAGAATCAACTTCCAGGTTAAAAATGTGGTAAGTAATCAAGAGCTATGATCAAAAAGCAATCCTAGGAAAATAAAAGGGGTTGTGTGAAAATAAAAGCACTCGCTCCCAATCTCTCTCTCTCACACACAGTCACACACAGACACATTTCCCCAAGACAAATGGTACTTGATACTTAATGTGGTACCAAAAACAGCTTGTTATACAGGATGGTGGCAGTGGGGAAACCATTGTTTGAGAAATACCTGTTTAAAGCCTCCTTAGGCAAAGGTTTTGAACCCTGTCTGGGAAATTGTAATGGGAGAAAGCTGTGAACCTTTGAAGTTAAGTCATTGTACTTTCTGAAACACAGTAAGGGTATCCATTTGAAAAGACTACACATATTCATCCAATGAAGAAATCAAGCCAACAGTTTGATTACCAGGAGCGAAAGGGAGAAGAATGTGGGCAAATGATTCTGCAAATTGCAAGTGAGAACTATTTCAGGTAGGTGAGGGAATGTTTGCTAAAGACCATCAATATCTTACCTGGCAGTTATCAAAATGAACAGCCACAACTAGATTGCCACCATAAAGTTTATCTTGGAGATTTTCCTGAACTGCTGGTTCCAATTCTGGGGGGTAAGTATTTTTTAACCAGTCCATCCAAGATAATCTCACAAGTGAATTCATTTTTTCTTCACTGATTCGTCGCATCTTAATCCGGAATTCTTTGACCTCTGGGTCTGGTAGGGCATCAAACTCATGGAGGCCTGAAAAAGATTGATTAAATAACTGGGATTTTTTAAAAAGATAAAGTATCACCTTCCATCAAATCAAATATACAGTTGCCCCTCCTTTCTCATGGACTTGGGACCCGAGTTCTTCATTACTCACAGAGGGGCGACTTCTTCCTCTGATGGGCCTGTCCTGCTCCTGGCTGGGGCTGACAGGCCTTCCAGAGCTTCCATCAGCCCCAGGAAGAACATGGGCCCCAGCAGCAGCACAGCACTGGCGTCGGCAGCCTTTCTCACTGCGCCGCTGCCACTGCTGCCAGAAATCACGGGCCTTCCTTTCCCTGTCAGAAGGCCTGGGGTCCCGGCAGCAGTGGCAGCAAGTGGCGCAGAAGAAACGCTGCAAGCCCCGCCAGTCCCAGGTCACAGCAGCAGCAGCAGCAGCAGCAGCGACTGTGAGACCTCCCCCGGTGAGGTGGGAGGGAAGGAAGGAAGGAAAGGGGCAAGAAAGGGGGAAGAGGAAGAAAGGAAGGAATCCCCCCCCCCAAGGACCTGGAGATGTGTGTGTGTGTGTGTGTGTTTTGGTGCATACAAAAAGATTCCCTTGTGGAAAGGGGTGCGGGGGGGGGGGGTGAACGGCTGTCACCTTCCCCAACAGCTCCAGTGGGAATGACAAGCATTCCCAGGTAAAAAAAAGCAGTTCCAAACAAGGTTCATAGTGTGAATGAGGGGCCTTTTGGAACCACTTTCCTAAGTGGAGTAGAGCCCAGTTCCAATGTGGATTTTTCCACAAGTGGGAATGGGCCCAGGGATTTCTCCACCTTCCATGGAAAAGTATTTTTCCAATAAAATTTAAGAAATTAGGCTTTGTAAATCATAACTATAGAATTATCTTGTCTTCTTTATAGCACTGAAAATTTATTCTGAATACATATTTTAATGCAAATTCAAACATCTGTAACAGGAAAAAGACACAAGAACAACATTCATATAAGCTGTTCATTCAAAAGGTTTTGCACTGCAACCTTCAGAAGCACAGTGGAAGACTCTAGTGTTTTATATTTCTCAAAACATTTTGGCAGACATAACTGAGGTTATTCCCAACAGTAAACTAGTCTAAAAGCTTTATATTTTAATATTCGGTGAGACATACATAGTCTGAAGTATGAGTCAAGCAGATTAGCAGGGATATAATTTTTTCTACCCTGAAAAGTACAGTACAATGAACCAAAATCTTGCTTTGTTTAAAAAGAAGAAAATTGCCAGTCATTCTTCTTGAAATAATCAAAAATCTAAAAAAGAAGCAATTGCATTAGTGGAAGCCATTGTCACTACAGACAAGTTAACGGTCAGTTTTCTGTTGAAATCTAAACACAACTTGCCACTTTTGTGCCAGGACTAACAACTGCTCATTGTTTTGATGAGAAGCATGGGCAGCCTAGTGACTATTTTTAATTTAAATATACAATTGCAAGCAAATCCTGCTCTTAAGCATGAAGGAAGTGGCATTTTGTTTCTGGTTTGTTTTTTTAAAACTCCAACAGTAGCTTATTTACAGTGCAGCTTCTGGTTACTACAAAAAAAAATCTGAGCTGCATATGGATAAATGTCTGCAGATATGATGACAATAAGGAAACATATAAAACAGTGGAATCAAAACACACCTCCTTAATTTCCCAAGGATTCCCTAGTACTGAGCCAAGGCAGTAAAAATGGTCTTGACTTGTGTTTTGGACCATTATTACATTAATGTTCAAGCCTAACATTCCAAACTCTGGTTAAAATGTAGCTAAATCTATCCATTAAATTAAAATATTTTAAACAAATCCATTTAAAGACATCAGATAAAGTCAATAAAACTGCATACTATTAATAACTCTTGCAGTCAGAATGTTTTCACTTGCTGTTGGAAAGACAGGAAGGAGAAGCATCTTACCTTCCCTAGGCACCTGGGAAGGCCCTCTCCAATGTTCCTGCCAGAAGTGCCTATGAAAGTGGTTTTAGAACCTCGTATAGATTCTTCAGATAGCATGGACACAAGGTTTATTGGAATTATATATATGCATTATGTCTTGAAAGGAACTGGGGCCATTTTATCAAGGACATTGTACATTTCTTGTAATCTGCCTCATTAATACTTTGGTTCCCGTTCTTTAGGTCAAATGTCATTTCAGAGCACTAAGGCAGCCCCATGTAGAGCCAGCATGGCATAGTGGTTTGAGTGCTGAATAAGACTCTGTGGGGCTTTTCACACCGCACAAAAAGGGCAGTGTGTACTCCCGCCGCTTCCGGAGGCAGCGGGGAAGCGACAAACTGCCAGTTGCCCATGGCCTCAAAGCAGGGTGCAGCAGGCCGCTGCATCCCGCTTCCCGCAGCGGTGGGGAAGAGAGGAAAAGGCCCCTTTCTCCCTGGGTCTTTTCCACGGCTATTTAAAGGCCGCAGCAAACATCCGCTGCAAAAAAAGAGCTCCATTTTGGAGCTCTTTTTTTTTTTTTGCACTGCAGAAAGGGCGCGCTTGGCGCCCTCCCGTGGTGCAAAAGCATCATGTGTAGCATTTCTAAACACTGCGTACGTGATGACACTGTCGTAGTGTGTCTGTATGGATGCCACCATTTTAAAATGGCAGCACCCATATGCTTTAGGGCTCGGGAGGATGTAGAAGCTACGCCCTCCCGAATCCTAATGGCAGGCTTTTTAGCCCTTACCGCGCCTCATTTGGCGCGTCTAATTCAGGCCAGTAAGACAAGGGTTTGAATCCTCACTCAGCCATGGAAACCCATGTACTACAATGGCAAAGCCCCTCTGAATAAATATTGCCAAGAACATCCTCTGATAAGTCAAAAATGACTTGAAAGCACATAACAACAACTCACATACAATGCATTAAATTATTAGAAACTGGATACAACTGGCAGTTGCAATTCAATTCAAGTTTCAACTCACCTCAAATGAATGCATTTTAGTGCCATTTTCCCCACACTGAAACCTACAAATGATTACATTACATTTACCTTTTCCTATGAGGACACCTATTTTAGAATCCAATTTTTCCCCTGGGTCACAGCTTCTTGTAATTAATTGAAGGACAGGAAGAAATGGTCTAACATCACAAAGCCTTCGTGTCTCATCTTCCAGTTCCTCACGTACAGCTGTTTGGTTCACACAGGAAAACATATAGGAGTCGATCTCCATAAGAAGATGAAACAGAGGGTAGTCGTGTGCTTGCTTCCATAATAGCTGCAAATAAGCACAAAGGTTGAAACAGCAGTACAATGTTTTGTTCATAAAACCCACCCAAGTAAGCTTCAGTAGCTATCTTCCAATATCTTACTCCAGTACCAAAACCCACACTAAAATGAGTTACAGCTGATTTTATCGTTTAAAAAAATGCCAGGTCATGCATCTAATTAAAAGTAAATATCAGCTGTGGCAAGGAACAGTAAGTTTAAAGGAAAACTAGTTCCTTAATGTGGTAAGAACTGTTCTAGTACAACCTGAAATGCACTTATCATGTTTTTATTTATATCCCAGTGAATATTTCTAAGGCAGACTCTACTTCCTTGGTTGTGTTTTTGATGGCTCATTTGGCAAGACTGGCATAAGACTTGGGCCATGAAATTATTGAAAGGAAAATGCATTCCAGGCCTGGTACAGAACCTGATGGCCATTAAAAATTCTATGGATATCTGCCAATGATCTAGCAGTAGCTGATCTCACAGCAAATGACAACCAGACCAACCATCTTCTAACTACTAAATGGGGATTTCTTCACAACTGCAGGACTAGGAAGGAGTCAACACACAGCAGGTCTTCTCCTGTGGTTCCCAATGGTCCAATAACATACATTTCATAACATCTGGTACAATAAATTTCCTATTATATTGCTCCTGTGCTATGGACAAAACAATCAAGAGAATAAACCATGACTACATTTCCATGAAAACCACAGATGCCAAAATTACAGGAACCTTCTCTTAACCCCAGAGTATGCTTCTAATATGAAATTCAGTTACAAAGGATATAAAACACAAAAAGTTGGAAGATAAGCAAACACTTCAATGAAAAGTTGACTATAAATAACAAATTCGCCTTACCTGTTTGATATAACAAATAGTGGCATCACGAGGAACATCTAAACTGATGTAAATCCCAGTGGGAAGCAGGCAGTCTACAGATATTGAGCCATCAACTGCTATCTGCGAATCTACTGCCCAGATGTCCAGGGTATCTGCCATGGCAGGAGGCATCATAGATTTTAAATATCATAACCACATTGTCCTAGAAAAAGAAATAAGGCAGAGGCATTTTAGCATTTTCAGCTTTGCTTCCCTGGAGTAACTCATCAAATCAGAATCAAACATTACAGACATTTGTAGCATTCCATGCACTAGCTGCATTCACATGAAATGGTAAGAGGATTCTTGCTCACTTGTTTCTGCTGGTCTTGTCTGCTTGTACAGGCAACTAAGTAAACAAGAAATGGTGAACTAAATCCTGAGAAGACAAGAGGTTCTTTAGACTAGTGGTTCCTCAATCTAGGAATTGGGTAAATGACTTGTCCATGATGGAGAGAGAGGTACTTGGAATTACTCTCACATCCATACCATGGATGTACTCTCACACCCATTGTTGTCATGGTATGTGTAGGTGGATTTGATGGCTTGATGATCCTCAACTGTCTTTCCAGCTACAGCCTTTTCTGGATAGGACTAACCTAGCTGCATTAGTTCTTCAAATTTTTGATTAGACTACTGTAATGTGTTCTTCATGGGACTACCCTTGAAGTGGATGCAGAAGCCACTATTAGAGTAAACAACAACAACAAGTGCCATAAAGAAACAGCACAAAACCTATAGGAACTGTCGTGGCTGCCAATTAAGAGCAAATGCAAATTATGGAAGCTAGGATATCATCTGAATTCAGGGTTCTGATGATGACAGTAAAAAAATTTGGGATCCTCACACATGAACATTGCTTCTCCTTACATGTGTCTGCCACAGGACAGAGGTTTGTTGTGGGGGGGGGGGGGGCTTCCTTTGCAAGCCTTGTGATAGCACTGGCTTAATTCCAGCATCAAGTTAAAATCTGGCTTTTATTAAAGCCTTTGGGGCCAAATTAATAACTGTGTAAATGTACAGCACTATATAAAAAGTATAATAATAATAATCATCATCATCATCATCATCATCATCTCCCAAAATGTACATAAGCATAGTTTTAAACTAAGCTGTTTTATCTTTTTCTGCTCTCAGTTCTAAACCATTTAAGGGCCAGTACAGACCACCCATTTCTGGGCAATCTGTAGGCACATGCTGCAATACCCATATGTCATACTTATGCCCCACGTGTGGGCAGTGCGGAGCTCTAATGGCGCAATCTGTATGTAGTTGGTGCACGCTCCGTAGCCCTACTTTCTCCGCTGCCACACCCCTTTCTGCCCATCTGTACTGGGTTAACTTTTTCAATTTAAGGTATTTTAATCTGGTTAAATTATTTTTATTGTTTAAAATTATAATATGTTTTAAAATGTTTAAATTGATTTTACTTGTACATTTCCTTGATATTCCATGATAGAGCATGGATATAAATATTTTGATAAATAAATAAGATAAGCTAGTCATCCTGATTCATGATCTTGACTTGCTATTCTCCCAAAATTAAAAAAAAGTCATAAAACACTGGGAGGACAGACTGGTTTACAAATCCTAGCTTGTTTGAGAGGGGTAAAGTAGAATCTTAGGTTCTATAACATTTCTGGTTTGTTAGCCACCCACACTGCAGTAAGTTTTTATTAGAGGACCTCAATGAGCTGGGTGGATTATATGGGAAAAAGAGATCCCAGAAGTAGGCTGGACCTAAGCCATGATCTCCCAAAAGCTGTTGAGAGATCCAGAAAGATTAACAAGGTAGCACCCCCACTTCATCTTTCATCTAGAAAAGGTTGTCAGTCAGAAGTACTAAGATTGATTTTAGTGTTGTGCCCTGTCTTATAACTAGACTGAGATGGTTCCAGATTATCTAGAATGTCTGAAGTTGTCCAGCCACCACATTCTCAAGCACTGTGAGCCAAAAAGGGATAGTAGCAATAGGGGAGTAGCCACCACATGCCTCTAGGTCCAGAGAGATCCTCTTCAAGTAAGAGTGCACCACTGTCTCCTTAAAGGCAGCAGAAAAATTTCCCTGGCACTGTGAGGCACTTATCACTTCCTGGACCCACCTGAACAATCCACCTCTGCTAGAATTTTATCATCCGAGATGATGAACAGTAAAGCTTACATGTGGTGGAATGGACCAGTTTAAGAGTTTTCTCCACATCACCAGGTCACAGCAACTGAAACTGAATTCAGGAAATCTGACCATACAGAACACTGAGCAATTCCTCAGACTCTGTGACTGTGGCATCATGTTCTGAGAGAATACAAGCAACTTTCTCCTCTTTATCACACCAGCCCCTTTCTTACTGAAATTATGTTAAAAAAATAAAATGGCAATCTACTGCTTTTATTGCAGCCATCATCAGACTAATTGTCTTTTGTGCAACGGGGGGCTACTGCCCCCATTGTGCTCCTTTCTCTTCATGTCCCTTAACTCTACACCCTTTCCTTCCCCGGCATGCCTTTTTAAAAAATTTTATCCAACCTTTCTCATGAAACCTCAGAGTTCTGCAACCCCAATTTATTGTTTTAATTTTTTAAAAAATAAATCTTGAAGCTGTGGAGCTCTAGAATTGTATGCAAACCTGAAAGGGGAGGGGGACAGCGAGGGGGAGGGGGGACAGTGACACCATGTGACTGCCAAAGGAATGCCCCAGAACAGCTTTTCACACCTGGGACATCATGCAAACGGCAGCTCATTCAGAAGTTTCCCTGATGAATAAGAAGGGATGTCCAAGGGACAGACAGCTACAGGAGGGAAATGGCATCAGTGTAATCAGTATCATCGACACCACATCCCTTCCAATGAAATCACAGTTTAAAAGCTTCCTGTGATAAAGCCCTAAAAGCCTGGCAAATTTGTCATAGCAGGCAACAAGGGGCACCACTGCTGATTTCTCTGAGTCTGATTCCAACAAGCTCCCCTGATAACAAATTCTTTAGTGGGATCATCATGAATAAGTGGCATAAGCCCACCAAATAGAAAAATCCCATAAAAAATTATGCCCCTTTTTTGTGGGCACTGCTTTCTGCACATCCAGTTTATTATTAAATCATGCAACCAGTAATAGAAAGCTTCCAGAAGGAGGATGTGCCCCAAATGAAGATCAGTTTGCAGTGCATAAATCAGTCGGCATTTGGGGAGCATTTGCAGCAGGAAACATTCAACTACAACTGCACAGCAGCAGATGATTTAGCATTTTGTTAATCAATGAAACCATTTAGAGTCTTTCAGAAATGGCATCCAGTCACCACTCTAGTTCCTGCCACTAGCTAAGAACATAAAGGTTAGAGAAGTGCACATATTTATACAGAAAATGGTACTTGTCACAGCCATGAGACTGCTGAGAGAATGAATCACAGGCCAAACAGTATAACGCAGGGCAGCATTGGTGTGTGACTAACCCAGCACCATCACATCCAGCAACTGAAATGGTGCCAAGAAGCCATCTATGGCAAATAGTTACATGAGAAGAATTTTAAGCAGAATGCAGCAAAGGCGGCTGGGGTGGGTGGGCATCTGCTTGTCAGTATTTTATAGCTAATGAGCTGGTTTGGATGGTATGAACAAAAAGCATGAGCATGTTTTTAACTGGCATTTTTACACTTACACTTGGTCATTGTGTAAGGTGTAGTATTAATGTATTTGGAGAGACCTGGTCATTGTGTAAAGTGTAGTATTACTGAATTTGAAGGCACAAGTAAACTGACATTAATAATTGAAAGAATGTTCTTATTTCAAAGGCAAATAAATCAACATATTTGTAATCCAGAACTTTATTCATTTGATCTTATTAAAATTGTACTCCATATTAAGATAAATCAACTAGAGTAGGCACTGTATGTAATGATTTAGTATGAATAAATTACAGAGCTAAGATATGTCTTTCTGTCCTTAATGCCAGTGTTTAGTGTTTCTTGAATTGGCGTGCTTTCCTCTCCTCCTTTAGTGTAGCCACAGAAAGCAGTAACATCTGCTTCTGTAACCCTCTATAAATTATCATTTTCAACTAATCACAGTTTGTCATGGCATCCAAATTGGATGCTGCAGTTAGTTTTTACTATGGTTTTTCCAAAGATGCCAACATCATAAGCCAAAGTATAAAACTGATTTTCTGAGATACCCCATTATTGAAACTGTCATCCATCCTGGTGTGGATGATATGATAAACAGTGATTAACTGAAAACAGAAACAAATTAATGTAATCTCCTTTTTAATTGCTTTGTTAGAGGAGTAGAAGGGGTGGAGTGTATGCGCAGAAGATTTGTTTCCATATCTGCAAAATTTGTTTGTTGTTGTTGAGTGCCTTCAAGTTGTTTCCAGCTTATGGAGACCCTAAGGTGAAACCATCATGGGCAGCTTGGGGGGATGGTATTTAGATGCCACATGCCCCCAAGATGTCCAGAATCCGCTCTGGCCTACCAGACATGAGCAGCTTCCAGCTGCTCCAGGGGTGTGGCACTGTCTGTTGTTACCTGCCTTGATCCCCGAAACAGAAGAGGTGGGATATAAACAATTATTATTATTATTATTATTATTATTATTGCAGCAGGGACAACTAAGGTGGTTTTTTACTGGTCCAAATAGGAGAGGATTTTTTCCATCCTATTTGGGCTGGCGTCAGGGCAGATTGGGGCCATGGCTTGTGTTTGCCACAGTTCTGGAGTGACCAGCTCTGGGGTGGCCCTAATCTGTCCTTTTGTGGTGGTCTGTTGATGATGGAAATATGCCAGTAAAATTTATCTCATATTTTTGTACGAGTAAATACAGCAGGTGCACCAATATTTTACATTGAAAAATCACTTCTGAATTTGTCCAGATAAACTGCCAAATATTCCTAGTAATCACAGGCTGTTTATAGTTCAAGCAGGAAATGAGCTTATTTCAAAATGGCAGGGTGAAGCTGTCCACTTCCAGTTCGATTAGCCAATTAGCTACTGGTGTCATTAACTCATGAGAATATATCTAAGATTAAAATCTAAGATTAAAAAATAATATTAGTAATGCATAGCAAGTACAATTTTATAAAGATTTCATATTTATGAATCAAGTTATTCATGGGTAACCTTAGAGAAAAGCTGACTATATCAAACAGTGGTTAATATAATCATGTCTTTTAAGAAAAAGGAAATTAAATTTTATAGTTTTTGCCCCTTCCAGTTTTAAATTTAAAATATGTATGGAAGGGGGGGAGACCCAAATACAGTGGGACTTACATCTAGCTAAGTATACACAGGGTACGTTACACATACTGTACATCAAATCAAAAGTTAGGTCCTGCTGAATACAGGAGGATCTACCTGTATTTCGAAAGAGAGATGTGATCATCTTGTGAGATTTTTAGTCCAGCATGGCCCATCAATGCCTTGGGCTTACTGGAAGGCATTAAAAGTTTGAAACTGGAAGAAACATATGCTGTCTTGCTCTGAAGATGTGTATAAATAATTGAAAACAAAATGAATTATGGCTGTATAGAAGATCCTGCTTTTGCTGCTGCCTGCTCAAACAGTTGTCAGTTGGCTTCTCAATTATCCTGTTAAGAGTATGGGGCTTTCTAGATTGGCAGGAAAGTGTGACATGAAGTTGCCTTTTCCTTAATGCTTAGCAGCTGCACCGCAACCTTTAGATGGAGCTGCGCTGTTCCGCAGTTTTTAAAAAAGAAGCTGGAAAAACCAGCACCTTTTTAAAGGCGCTTCTTCTCCCCTAAAATGCAAAAAAAGCATTTTCATGGCACACTTTCCCTTTTTCTCATCTAAAGGCTAGACTTTCATGCAGCCATGAACACACTTCTTTTTGCCAATCTAGATCAGGCCTATGTAACCCATGGCACACTCAGTGCTAAGTACAACTTATTATTCGCTCTAAGGATGCTATAAACTCTGTGTGAATGACACCTTTGAGGATGGTGTAGTGTATTTTGGGACAGCATCTTTAATAGCTTGCATCCACTCAAGTCATATTACTGTAATGCCTTTATTAGGCCAATGCAATATCCAAAGTCAGCGGCTGTGCTAGCTATAGGATTCAAGAGTTGTGGTCCACTCCCTCAAAAGCAACATTTCCAAGCATTAGTTCCTAAGTAGGGCAGACCAAATCCATTAATTTCTAGTCTATTTCAGTTTTCCTGTAGACATTCAAAATCCATTCTGTACAGTTTCTCCATTACACTGCCCTTTTTTTCAACCTATATAGAAAACTTTTATTTAAACAGCTTTTAAAATTGTGTTTTGAATGTATTGTCATTAAAAATACAAATCATCATAGAATTAGATCTGCAAAGTTTGAAGGGTAACTGCATTTTGGTTTGTGCATTAGTTTAGAAACTCCAGTTCAGCCCATTTAATTTCAAAGTGCAGATTGAATGAAAATGTGATTATTCCAAATCTTAAGTACATTAAACTCATGTTAACTCAAATGCTCATGCACCGCACTATAAAACCATTATTATTCCTGTGACTTTTTGGCAATTGTTACAACACGCCTACCTGATTTCAATCAGAAATTCAGACAATAGCTGTGTTTGCATGTCACACAAAACCATAATTAAGTGTGACGTGAATGTGAAAGAACAAGCTGCATTATCCTTTGTTCACATGGAAAAGGGTATGCAAACAATATAAGCAAAACACCATATTTCACCACTTTTATTTATTTAAGGAAGTGTTTTAGCCCATTTTTCTGATCAAGTTGAAGCACTGACAGTGGCCAACAACAAAACCATTCACAATTTGACTAGTTCTGCCCAAGCCAGGATTAATTTCATTACTTGTACTAATCTATTTTAAGGCAAAAGAATAGAACAAGGTCAGACAGAGAAAGGAGGTGAGGTTCTCTTCTTCCCTATTCTCCCTTATATAGGGGCAACACTTTATTCGCATGGGCTGGGTGTGATGAAGACCATGGCTCTGTAAGCAGAGCATTACATACAAAACATTCCAGGTTCCTGAAGGGATGAATATGGATTCCATTTTAGTTTGATTTTGTTCATAATTTACCAAAATTCACAAAATTTTAATGTGGAAGAAACTGTATATTTCCTAGAGATGGGTGATATTTCCCCCCTCTGTGGTCATTGACTAGAATTTACCAACACTGGATAACAAAATGTGGGAGAAAGTGAAATGAGCAGACTTGTTGCTTCCTTTCAAGCTCTGGTATCTTCAATTAATAGAATCTCTGCTCAGTACTTTGGAGAACCCACTGTCAGTCTGAGTAGATACCACAGGGATCAGGCTGAGTAAAAAAATACAAGAGAAATAGCAGAATAGAAATTCAGTACTTTTTAAAGAACTGCATTTCCTAAATTTATACAGCCACCTAGAAGAATGAGTTTGGGCTATATTTGTGGTGAGAGCTTGAATCATGCTGGGCAATTTGATCCTTTATATATTTGCTCGAAAGCTAAGTCCCCTGTGAGAGTTCAATCAAACTTATTTTCAAGTAAATCAAGGCTGCAGCCTTCATCTGATTACTAAATTGTTTGATATTAACAAAGCTGCTGTAGTTAGAAAACAGAATATTTGCATTTCTGAACTATGAAATGTGGCCTCTGCAGGTCATTCTTCATTTTTCTATATCAGGGGTGGGGAAAGTGTGGCCCCTAAAGCTGTTTGAGGCCCCCAGAGCTTCCACCACTCCAAACTCTATTTTTATTTATTTTTTAAAAAGGCCCCAATACATCCTAAGCCAGTCCCTAATCCTCATCACCGATACAGCTCAAGGAACTTTTAGTTTGTTATTGTTGACTGTCTTCTATTTGCACTATGTTTTAACTTGTTGTTGGTTTAATTCTTTTTTAAGGGGGAAGGTGGGGATGGGATTAGATATTTTAATTGTCTTGTTTTTAATTTTATCTTGTACCGCTCCCCAATTGCTTGCTCAGAGGGGGAGGCTAGAAATAATTATTATTATTATTATTATTATTATTATTATTATTATTATTATTATTATTATTATTAAGCAGTTTACTCCTGTTTAGAAAAAGACTGATCCAGATCTAAAAACTGCCTACCTGCCACAAAACATGGTGAGTGAATTTGCCATGGGAGACCACTTTAAACAGCAACAACAATGAAGAAGTAAAAAAGTAAATTAAAATAGGAAGCTGTAGTGGGAGTTGACATCTCCTCAAGGTGGAGAGAGGGTGGACAAAATGGCCTCTAATGCCTGGCAGCTGTATGCCTCAATATCCCTTTTCTGGTTAGCAGTAAAGCTAATTGGCAAGAAATTGTTGTTTGGATGTCTGTGGCTGCTCCCTCAGACTTTCTTCCTTCATTTGGAGCTTCTGTGTTTCATGAATCCTGGCTCAGAAGCAAAACACAGTAGAAGCTTTACCGCAAGTATATTTTTTGAAGAGTTATAAAAGTTGGAGGGGATCATTCTTACAGCAAATCATATTTATTATGTTGCAAAAGTACAGTGGTTGAACAACCACTAACAGTGTGCTTGTTTATTTTTTTAATCATTCTGATACTATATGTTGCACTGATCAGCACAACAGTTCTTGTATGCCAGTTATTCTTTTTGGTCTTTTTTATTATTTCAAGGAGAAACCTATGTTATGAAGCCAGTATCCTCCTTAAGAAAGATTAACTCTCCTACATCTCCCTTATCTGGAATTCCAAAATTCCAAAATCCAAAATATTCCAAAATCCAAAATTGTCCACATGGGTAATTGAGATAGTGACACCTTTGCTTTCTGGTGATTCAGCATACAGAAACTTTGTTTAATGCACATAATTATTAAAAATATTGTTTGTAAAATTACCTTCAGCCTATGTGTATAAGCTGTATACCAAACAATTATGTGCATTATACAAAACATAAAATGAATTTCAAGTTTACACTTATGTCTCAATCTCCAAGATATCAACTATTCCAAAATCCGTTCCCAGCATTTGAGATAAGGAAGACTAAACCTATACCTAAACCAAAATGGGATATCTATCTATATTACAGAATTGTTATTATTATCATTATTTTTACTCTTATTATTATTATCCCTATATGGGGACTCACGGCAGCAAACAGCAAATTCAAAACAATACAATTTAAAAACAATACAAAAGCATTTAAAATGTATATCTTTTAAAAAGCTATTTAAAAATTTCAAAAGTAAATAAGCATATATGATAAATAAGCATATATGATAGCAGAGATATATGATGACATGATATGAGACATATGAGGTAAAGTATGTGAATCTTGATTGCAATATTTGTAAACAATAATTGATTTCAAAATTTAAAAAAAGACAAAAAAAACAAGTTAAAAAGTTTTTTAAAATGTGTTAAAATAGTAAAATATTTTATACTGTATACAAACCTTACTCTGACATGCACAGCATTTAAAAGCCCAATTTACATGAGTTTTAAAAACCTGATGACACAGAAATGTTTTACACCTGCCACTGAAATGAGAGCAGGGATGGTCCCATCCTGGCCTCTCTAGGGAGTGAGTTCCAGAGCCTGGGAGCAACCATCTAGACAGCACTCTCCCTTGTTCCCACCAAAAAATCTGAGAGTGTGGTGGGATAGAGCAAAGACAATCTCTCCAGGCAATCTTAGCATTATAATGAATTCATAAAGGGAGATACAGGCCTTCAAATAAACTGGACCCAAGCCATACAGGGTTTAATAGGTCAAAACCAGCACTTTGAACATGCCCTGAAATGGACTAGCAACCAATGGAGCTGTTGCAACAAGGGAGTTGCAAGTTGGGGGCTGTATGTGACCACTCTGACATATCATCAACGAATATAACTTAATCATAGAATCATAAGGTTGGAAGAGACCTCAAGGACCATCCAGTCCAACCCCCTGCCATGTAGAAAGACACAATCAAAGCACTTCCGACAGATGGCCATCCAGCCTCTGTTTAAAGACCTCCAAAAAAGGAGACTCCACTACTCTCCAAGGGAATGTGTTCCACTGCTGAACAGCTCTTACTGTCAGGCAGTTCCTTGTAATGTTTAGGTGGAATCTTTTTCCTGTAACTTGCATCCATTGCTCTGCGTCCTATTTTCTGGAGCTGCAGAAAATAAGCTTGCTCCATCCTCAATGTGGCATCCCTTCAAACATGAGCTCTTTAGTCATGTCTTTTATCTTTTGTATATTAGCATGTAATGTTTTAGATTACTTTTAAATGTTTAATATTTTATAGGAATGCTTTTAACATGTGTGTGTGTGTGTGTGTACGCGCACATATACTCCCTTTCTGGGAGTATCTGGACAATAATGCTGCCCCCTCAAGGACTCTTGGTGGCAGGCTTTTACTTGCAAAGACAGTCTCCCAACTTCAAACAGTTACTTACAGAAGAACACACAGCACAGATGTGGAGACAAGGACAAGGCCTTGGCACAAACCCAGGTGCCAACTTTGCCCACACATCTATGCAGGAAGTGTCATCGCAGAACCTAATGGCATCACTCATAACATTAGACACTTTCACTTGCTCATCCTCTAATGTGATATATATCATCCTGTGTTGACAATGCCCTTCAGCTTTCTAGATTGGGCAAACAGGACTGTCTCTACAGGATAAATGGACATACATCAGACATTAGGAATGGGAATACATAGAAACTGGTTGCAGAACACTTTAGTCCCCCTGGACATTCCATCTCAGGACTCAGGACAGTGGTCCTTGAACAAAAAAGCTACAAATTATTATTATAAAGGAAGACTGGAAAGAAAAACATCAAAATTGGAATATATCCACAAACTTCAGTCCATCAACAGTGGGTTGAACAGAGACAATGATTTCCTGCCACACCAATCAAATTATAAAACTAGCTAATCCTCCAGCCTCATGGAGGCTTTCTTGGCCAGTTCAAGTCTCCTTTCTGATTCCCACACTACATTCTAATACTCATTCACATGCTTATCTACTCACCTTGGCTTTAGACACCATCCTCCCTCCTGCCTTTGTCCCCGAACATCCATCCCATCATTAAAACTGAACTTGTTGCTCCATCCCCATCCCCATAGAATTTTGCATTCTCACACACAGCCTGCTTATGCAAGTCTGCCCTGGACCCCTCTGTTCCAACCCATGCATCTGAATAAGTAGATGAAGTCTACTAGCTTCTTTCGTTTAGTCTCAAAAGTGCTACATGATCACTTTGCACTATGATTTTGCAGACTAACACAGCTATATCTTTGCAGTCATCCTAGCACATGTTAGGGTGTTGGACTAGGACTGCAGAGATCCAGATTCAAATATCAATTCAGCTATGAACTTAGCTGGGTTCAGACTTAGCCACTTTACAGTGCTGTTGTGAGATTACAACAGGAGCATGGAAAATCAGGCTCAAGATTTTGAGCTTCTTGGAGGATTTACTAATAAATATAAGGAACATAAATAGGGTCATACTGTTCAATTAACTGGGCAAATACTATTGACCTCCTATTACTTGACTGCACCCAAACATTCCAATCATGCTGATATGTAAGTAGTGTCCAGCTGGCTCACAAACATGCTCTTATGTCAGTGGTGTCAAGGCAAATTGGATCACCAAAGGAAAAAAAAAAGATAAACAAATAAAAAATAAAAGCATAAATACAGGACCGCCAGATTTTTCTACTGACTGCACACTGACTACCCCCTCCCCCCAAAGGAGAACTCAGATAGTCATAACCGGCAATGGCCTCTACCTAGTGACAAACTAGGACCAAAATTTTCTTTTAGAAAGACAAAGGGTATTTGTTTTAACATTAGTGTTCTTAAAATACTTGATCAAATCTTTTTATGAGACAAATGGCCAACCCTAATCAAAATTCCATGAAGCAAAGAGGAAAGGGTATTTTTAAAAAGCCATCTGGTAAAAATAGGTGAGATTCATTTGACTTTGCTCATCTATTCTATATTATCCAGGTTTGAAAGCTATGCAGACCTATGACCACCTCCATGGGGTCCCCCATAATTAGGAGGCATAAATATATACAGTTGTTCCTCCACATTCACTGGGGTTAGGGAATCAAGACCCCCCATGAATGTGAAGAAAAACATGAACAGCCCCCCCCCCAGCAGCCATTTCCAGGATAGAAGGGGCAGAGGAACATGAGCGTTCCTTTCCTTCACCCCTCCCACCTTGGAAATGCCAGCAGAATGTCTGGGGGGGGGGTGCGGAGGAACAGCAGATCTCCTTTCCTCCAGCCCTCCCACCCTGGAAAGCATCCTTCCAGGACATCAGGGACTCTGGGGGAAGGAATGCTCTCTTCCTCCAGTCCCTGCCACCCTGGAAAGCCTTGGGAGAAGTGTCTCTCAGGCCCTTCCAGGGTGGCAGGGATTGAGGGGAAGTGTGCATGTGAGTCCCCCAACTTCCTTCTGATGCCTCAGAGAGCTTGCTTGAGGGGGGGCAAGAGCAGCGGGACTTGTGCGCATGATGCCCTTGCTCCTCCTCCGATGTCTCAGACAGCTCAGGCAAGGTCTCTGAGGCATCAGAGGAGCGGGCAGAGAAGCTTGTGCACAATTTCTCTGCCTCCCTTCCAATGCCTCAGAGAGCATCTAAGCATCTGAAGCATCAGAGGAAGGTGGGCAACTTCGTGCGTGCTGTTCTTGCCCCTCCTCCAATGCCTCAGGGAGCTTGCCTGAGGTCTCTGAGGCATGGAGGAGGGGAGAGCAGTGTGCACATACCCTTTTCAGCTTCTCCCTCCCTCATGGACTTGCCCCTGCCCTAAGGGGAAAAGCCTGGAAGGGAGGAAGAGCGGGAGTGCTAGTACACGTGGCATGACACTCGCGAATAATCAAATTTGCTAGTGTCAAAGCCACAAATGTGGAGGGACGACTGTAATTCCACTCACACTATTTACCAAAAGCAAAATAATTTTTTAAAAGCACATAAAAATGAAGAAGATCAACAAAAAGAAAACAAAGCACAACTCATACTTAGGTGCAGAAAAGCACACTGACATTAGAAGAACATCATAACAATCCTTTTAAAATATTCTTTAACAAACAGTCTGAGGAAGAATAGTGATTTTTCACAGCTTGGAAAAGGTGCTTGTTCAGATTATGAGTGCTTGACTCCTGCAACAGGTTTTAAGAAGCTTTTTCCAGCTCTGTGCAAAATGTATAACTAACATAATACAATACAGTATTCTCTTTTAATTCCCAAATAATGAGAAGCAATAGCAAGGAGATGCAACTGAGTGCATTGCATATACCTACATTTACCTCTATGCCTATTTTATATACTTTTGGAGTTATTTAAACTGAAAAGAGGCAAGCAAATAATAAATACATTTGCAGATATAATTTTTTTTCCTCTCCAACTGAACTTGAAGACTCAGTGTATACAGATGGCATATATGAAACATTTTTCCTCTAAGAATCATCAGGCCTGGTTAATGAGTAATAAGATTAAGGGAGAGGTGGCACTCATGTCTGTTCCAGAACATTTCCTGTTTATATATTACTCAAACAGTCATTGGAGTTCCAAATGAAGTAGCTGTTTTATTAGGCCTGAAGGCAAGAATTTATCCAAAGTGAGAAGGCCAGCACCAAACAGCTGGTAGAGTATTTTGTCTGAATATAAGCAACCTAGAGTCAGCATGGCATAGTGGTTTGAGTGTTGGACTATGACTCTGAAGACCAGAGGATGATTTCCAACTTGACATGAAACTCACTGGCTGACCCTGGGTAAATCACATGCTCTCAGCCTCAGGGAAAGGCAATGGCAAAACCACCTCTGATCAAATCTGGCCAAGAAAAGACCATAATAGGTTCACTTTAGTGTTGCCATAAGTTGGAAACAACTTGAAGGCACACAATACACACACAAAGGATCTAATACCCATACATTGATACAGCTCTGCATCTAACACTAGATATAACATGACAGATGCATACTGCAGTATTTGGTTTTAAAGAGGAGCCACAAGTGGAAAAAAGCTTGAATAAAGTTATTCTACGATGAGGAAAAAAGGTGGTAGTGGAGAAATAAAGCCACTCTTCAGTCAACTCTACAATGTTGCAGGTACTTTTCCCCCTAAAGTATTGGGATACCTTTGCCCCATAATATCTAGTTTGGCCCTCATATACCCTTTGTGGTTAAATCATTATAATATGTTACAGTAAAGTACTTAACTGTGGTTAGCATTAACAATCATTTATTGCCTAAATCCAGGTTAAGATCAGAAATGTACAACAGATTGAATTTGTCAACTTGAACCCTGTCTCGAGAAAAAGAAAATGGCAAAGACACCAGCAAACCTACTTCTCAAAATGAAAGTAAAGAGTCTGGAGATCCAGGGACTGCACATTAACATTGTTTACATATTGTTGTTGTTATGTGCTTCCAAGTCAGCTCTAACCTATGGTAACCCAATCATGATCATAGGGTTTTTCAGAGGAAGTTTACTATTTCCTTCCTCTGACACTGAGAGGGTGTGACTTGCCCAAAATTATATAGTGGCTTCCAAGGCTGACTAGTGATTTAAACCCTGGTCAGAGTTCTAGTTCAACACAAAGTTTAACACAAACTTCAAAACAGCACACCACATTGGCTCATTATTTACACAACACAACAGTAATCCTTAACCATGTTAATTCAACCACAGGATGGCATTTTGCACAGGCTACTTAGTTATGTTGGTGTGTCACCTGACCCAACCTTTCCCAAACCTACTTTACTGGGCATCAGCCACACTAAGAGAAGGCAGTCTGTTCTGCTGGTGAACAGTGCACAGGTGAATGATGGTTTTCATCCCCTTCCACAAGCAAGCGAAGCTACAATATGTGATGAGGATTCTTCTGATTGTCATTGCTTCATTTACTGGTGGGAAGACATGGAAACATTATTCATTTGCACTCCAATTGCTGATAATGGACCTCAGTAGGTTTGGAGGTAGTTATAATTATAGCAACAGCATCACAATTGTGAATATATAGGGTTCTTGAATACAGATCAGTTACAGATGCATAATTCTAGGTTAGAGAGATGCACTACAGTTTATACAATGCTGTAATGTAGCATAGCTATGCTAACAATGATTTTCCCTCTACTAGCATGGGATTGGATTTAGACCACTGTTGTAGATGCTGATTTTTAATTAATATGATGTCTGTACAGCACCTATGTCTTGAACAAATCAATTGTTTATTGTTGTGAAACAAACAAACCATACTAATCTACTTGGAAAGATAAGATGGACACAGAACATAACCAATAATGTTTCATGTTTTTTAAAATGGTGAGAAACAAAAGGTGACAGTGTGATATAGTGATTTGAGTGTTGGACTAGGATACTGGGAGACCAGGGTTCAAATCCCTCAGCCATGGAAACCCACTGGGTGACTTTGGGCAAGTCACACTCCCTCAGGCTCAGAAGAAGGCAATGGCAAACTCCCTTTGAACAAATCTTGCCAAGAAAACACTGTGAAATGTTCACCTTTGGGTCATTGTAAGTCGGAAATTACTTGAAGGCACACAAGAAGAAGAAGAAACAAAAGGCCGGCATTCATGTATGCTCTGTTGAAATCTAACAAAAGTGTATAAGAAGAGCAAGTTCACACACTGGTTGACCATGCCCTGCCTCCCATGTTTGCGATGAAGGTGAGAGTGAGAGTCTATGAACATACAGCTGCATATATCAAAACCCACCAAATAATTAGGTTTCCTGATCCTATAGAAGATGCCATGTGCACTAAATAAATGTGCTAAAAACATCACTGTCACTTCCATTACATCATGCAAAAAGGTTCAAGCAAGATCAGATGGTGAGATTCAGCCTCTGGAGATTTTCACATGGGCAAAAATGATAGGAGTATAGCGGGATGCTTCCATCACTATCATGCAATTGCACAAAGATTATCAAAAAACACTCTGCGACGTCACAATAATTGCATCATTATCCCATGAATAAAGAGGAATTCTCCTATCACTTTTTATCCACAGCCCTTTCTCATGAATAAAAAGTTACACTATAATTCCTCTTTATTCACGAGATAATGACATGATAATCGTGATGTCTGATAATCTTTGTGCTATTGCATCCTGCTGTACTCCCGGCCCTTTTGCCCATGCAAATCTCCAGTGACAATCACTCTGTTTATTTTTAAAATGATCTCAAAACAGTCACAACGTATACAACTAGGGGCACTACTCTTATAGGCAGGGAATTTTAAATCTTATTAATAAAGTACTAACACCTGTCTGTTTTTCTTCTGTGCAGTAAATATACTATAAAACCAATCAGAGAGAGAAGAGAGAGAGCTTACATTTTTGTCTTTCTGCAGGGTGTTGTTCTATTGTCCTTTTGGCTGCATTAGCTTTTTTGTGCAGGCCATGGTTTGTCCTGGGTTTTATTCCCTTGGGAAGCTTTACCAGACGATCCACCTACCCTAAAAGAAAAGGGGAAAAAAAAGTTGTGCCTTTAATATACGGTAATAAAATTTTGCTAAATGTGCAACCATTGTGTGAATTCCCAATTCTGGTGGGCAACAAGTTGGGGAAAAATGATTTAGGGGAAACAAGTATTATCTTAGAAGAGATATTCCCTCTTAGATGATAAAGAGTGATAGATGATAAAGAGTGCAGCCTCTTTGAAGATATTACTTGACACCTAAAATTTTACAGAATGTGTGAAAATAGTTTTTAGATCTGCTGCCTGATTAAATTTTGTGGGGGTTTTGTGGGATTTGTTTTGTTTTGTTTTGAGAAACATCAACCACTATCAAGTAAATCTACTGCATTCTGCATTTCTATTGAATAGTCATCCTGGTTTATTCACAACTGGCTTGCCTCTTATGGGTCATTTCTGTTAATCTGAAAACCATATCTGGGTTCTGGAACACCATCAATGGGAGGCCTGACTTTCCACACACCATACTGCAAACCTCCCTCTATAGTTCCTCCCATTTCCCTCTCCTTGTCTAGACATTTTAAAAATGTATTAACATTTACACTCCACCTGTCCTCCAAGGTTGGTGAAATACTTTGAAGACATTGTCTTTGTTAAAAACACTAGGTATGCTTTACTGTAAGGCTGCAAGAACTCAGCTTAGCTTTGAAACAGGTCTCTCATTGGAGACCTCTCACTGAATTGGACAGCTCTCATTTGCAGGGTCACCACAGGTCTAAATTGACTTGGTAGCAATTAACAACAACAACAACATACTATAGTGGTGAAGAGGGTTGACAACTGATTTGTGTTTGGTTTTCTTTTATAACTGGCAGAATTTGCATTGTGAAATTAACTTTAAAAAACAGGTATAATGTAGTTATAACTGTACAATGTTTTTTCAACACTGCTAAAGTAAGATTGCATACATGTGAATGGTTCACTCAAGTTGTACATGTAGAGGGACTTAGAACTCTTTTTAACTACTCACACCCCACCAGTTAGACACATGCCAAGTATTTGCATAATCTGTCACTGAATTATATTATCTTCATTCAGTCATATGCAAAAGCAGTTTAAACTCAACAACAACAACAACAACAACAACAACAACAACAAAAAGATCACTGCACTGATAGGAAGCAAAAATCCCTTGTACTTGATCTCAAGCAAAATCTACTTTTTCAATTCCCATTTCTTTCAAATGAATGTATCTACTTACTTAAACGTGCTTCAAGATGTAATTCAAGTATTCAGAGATGTCATCTAAAGTTACCTTTTAAAGAAATCTCACAACTTTCAAACTGAAGTGTGTTTAGAGATGCAACTCAAACTGCCTACAGACATATGTTATTTATTTCTGAAAGCTGAAAAGGCAAATATAGTCTAACCCATTTGCACATCAGCATGGAGCTAAAATAAGAACAAAGGACCAAAGTTTAGGATACAACAGATTTGCAACTAGCTCCTTCCCTACATCTCACTTGATTGTTCAAAGGTAGTCAAAGCAACACATCTAGAATGTTATACATCCAATAGGAAAAAATGCTAAGATTTTGGCTAGTGTCTATGCCGATGCCCCTAAAAGCTCTGGAATGCCAAGGAAGGATCCAGCTGCTGTACTTCCTGCCTTATCAGGTCATTATCCCTTTCACCAACCTCCTCGGGCCATGGAAGGTCCTATTTTGCCCCTCACAAATATGCACTTGGGGAATGGGGGGACAAGGCAATCAATGGTGTAACTGGGCAAGAGATGCAGCAGTTTTCTATTTTACCCCCTACCAACACCCTGATTGCTTGGAAGTGCATGCCTGGCATCTGGGAAGGCAGTTACAATGCCAAGAAGACACTGTACTTTAGCCTTAGGTTAGTGGCAACTGCCAGCCTGATACAGTTATTAAAAACCAGCTTCAAATAACTTGTGTACACAAATGACAGATGGCTTATTGATTTAAGTCAATACACAGAAGAAGAAAAATGCAAGATATTGGTTATCTGTCTACAGAACTAACTAGAACTGTGGACCCAGTATGAGAGTGGGGGTCTGCTTCCACAGACAGCCTGCTGGGTACTTCAAGAACACCAAACATGGGATTCCAGTTGAGCAAACGCCACTGTGTTGCTACCTTGCCACCTGGGAGTGAGGCCCTGAAGCTGAGTGCAACTTTGGTTGTCTACACCCCACTGTCCTTCAAAGAGATTCCTAAAACTGTAAATCCAGCTCCCACACCAAAGCTGCTTAAAGTTATTATGAAAAATGGTGTCAGTAAGATACATAATTTCTGAACCCAAAAATAGCCCAGCCCATACATTAATTACTCCAGAAAATGAGGGAGAGTAAGTGGAATAATGTCCAAAAGCCAACTGATTGCTAGCAGGGAGCTGCTTTCGTTATATGGCCAGGGAGAAGATTTGAATGACGTCTATACTCAGCTCTCTATCCCCATCTCAGTCACCCAGATGTGTCTGGCTGGCTTTCCTGATCATTCACAATGACTGAAAACATCACACAGGCTTTTGGGAAGAAGTTGGAGGCATTGCAAAACATCACTCTTTACCTGATGCTGCGTTGCCTGGTAAATTGGGGAATGTTTTTGTACAGGATCTGTAATAAGGAAAGCCATTTCTATAGTGTTTTTAGACAGAATGGCAAAAAGAATAGCCTGAAGATTAAGGGATCAGAAACCAAATTCACAAGAACCACTATCTGACTTCCAGTCCTGCTTCATTCTATTTACTCTGGGCCTGCTTACATAATGATGCCAACAGGATGATTTACTCTGGGCCTGCTTACTCAGTGATGCCACCAGGATGTTTTGACAGTGACAATAGGTTTTGTTAAATATGCAATGAATGAAAATTTGAACTAGTGTCTCAGGAAATATAAAATCTTCAGTGCAATCCTTTAATGAGTTCAGTGAGAATTAGCACTAGTGTCTGAGTTAATCCATTAAGGGCTTTGCTAAACTTTAAAAGAGCTATCCAAGGTGGTAATCCCTATTCACAAAATAGATGGATAACTATGGATAACTCTAAAGTGTGGATGAAAATCCACAGGGTATTCACTAACACCAACTGCCACTGCAGCTCCCATGTTACCCTACTCCACGGAAGAAAGGCAACTGAGTATAAGATTGCATTCTTATTTTTTTTTCTCCTGAAACTCCCGCCACTAAGCCTTACATAATAGTATCCAAGCCTGCATCTGCATTTGATGTTGATTGTCTGCACAGTGGTAAAAGGACCTACTTGAAAACAAAACAAACCTGTATGCAGAAAGCTACATAACCCATCCACCCAGAGGATAACTCCTCTGATGATTTCACATCATCAGTGAGAGCACTCATTGACTGACAGACACTGCCAGTATGGTGGTCATATCCATCTGCATACTGCCAGTACATCTGCAACATGTATTGCTTGGATCAATTTTGCACTGACCTACAGCTCTGTGCACATCACACATGCTGGCTGCACTTTTATACACAGGCAATATGAAAATCCATGGATTTATGCTAGCAGAAACAAGCTAGCCAGCAATCCAGTTCACCGTTAATTACAAACTACAAAAAATGGTATGGAATTCTATACCAACCCCATTGCCTCTGACTGCCACTGCTAAAAGACGCAAATATTTAACACCTGAGAATCATAAAATTTAAAACGTGACTGAGAAAAGATCCCTTACAAATCCTTTTCTCATGGCTTATTCAAAAATGTACATTGTTGTTTCTATCCCCTACCACTTGCACACTTACATATGTGTATGCATACAGAGAAAGAGAGCTTGTTCACACTTATGTTTCTATCTCTGTAAATCACTCAAAACATGATAGTACTATGCTTAGTATTCCCCTAGTATGAAAGAAGAAACACATATCTACTATATAATCATTACTTAACAGATGCTTTTTCAAAACAAAGAAAGCACAAAAGAGAACAACATGTGCACACGTAATCTTACCGTACCATACAGTTAATTTCTTACTTGTGCTTCAAGATAAAAAGCAAATACTGCTGATATCTAGCAAAAATCAGTATTATTCTGTATTACCTTTGAAGCAACCAGTCCATAAAACCTCTTTCAGACTATCATACTGTAGCTTTTGCAAATAGGTTCTGCTGCAATCTAGTGGAGTCGATGAATTCTCAGCCAGCATCCTTGCCAAAAAGAAGCAAGCACTGCAGTCTCTTTTCTGCCTTATGAAACCATCCTGAAGTTAAAATGAAAATAAATCTAGAAGAGCCAGCAGGGGATAAAGAGCTAAGCACCAAGGGCTGCAATTCTAACTCTCAGTGTAAGCCCCACCAATTTCCTTGCCGCTAATGCAAGAACTGAAAGACTAGTGAAGATAAGGGTCTGAAGCTATTTAGCTGCAACAGTTTAAAAAAAACATCTTCCAGGAAATGTATTTCCTTACCAGCCAGTGAGCTCACTTCATTAGAATATGAAGGGATGGGCTACATCTTTAAGTAATAGTACCAGTAAGTGTTTTTCAAGAATACTAGAAATGACATAACCGTTAAAATGAGAGCATTTAGAAATTATTTTTATATGTCTAGAATGTTTTAAAGAATGCTTTCTTTTTTATTTTTTAAAAAACATTAAATCAGTGAAGGAAGGAATGTGCAGAAGCAGAACACATTCTAACTATATTAGAAAAATCTACATTAACCAATGGAGCGATGCACCTCTCACTCCATTATAGCTCCACTAACACATTTTTAATATTCCTTTTTGGACTTTGCACTCCAACAGGCAGGGGAGGTTACTTCCAAATGCTTTGGACTGCAACTCCCATGGTTCCCAACAACATTGACCATGCTATTTAGGGATGATAGAGGTACAGAACAAAACACATGCTATACTCAACCAAAAAAGCAAAGTGTCACTACAAATAAAAAAGACAACGTAATATTACAAGCTAACCAATAATGATATGAAGCTCCCCCAGTCTCACAGCTGGAGTTAATGTACTGTCTTCATCTGTAGTTCTGAAAAAGATATTAATTCCAAGAATGTTTTCAGAATGAACATCTAACTTTCTGTTATCTGCAAGATCTTTCACACAGTCGTATAACTCCCTGCTGCTACATTTCTGTTAAGGTTTTGAAATCGTTTGTGGGCAACATAATTTCTCTAGTTCCCTATTTTTCTCCTGTACTACTTTAGTTTCATCTAAATAAGAAACAGACTTGGAAGGCCATAATTCACACATATCATACTGCTGTGAGACTGCACAGCATGGTCTAAAATTAAAATGTCCTTTACCAAGGTATAACTCAAAATGTTGACAAAATGATTATTACAGCAGCCTTAAGGCATATGGTTTAAAAAAAAAACACTATAATTCCTTTGCTTTTCTCAATTTCTAGTCTGGTAAAACTCATTCTTTTGCCACCCCAGATTCCTTTCGCACTATGCAACTATAGCGCTGTGACTTACATGACAACATCCCATGGGATTCTGGGATTTGCAGTTTAGGAAGAGGTCTTTGGAATTCTCAACCAGAGAACTCTTATCTTTGCTAAACTACAAACCACAGGCTTCCATAGGAGGCAGCCATGGCAATTAAAGTGGAGTCATGGTGCTATAAATGTGTAATGTGAAAGGGCCCTAGCTTATGTTTGTCTTGATTTCACTTAGAGCAGATGTGAGCAACTTCACAAGGTCAGTATTCTGCCCCAAGATAGTCTAGGGGATCCACAGATTGCTAAAAAAAATTAGAGAGAGTAAGAGAGAGGAGACGACTGGAACAAACCCAGAAATGGTTAAACTTCCAGGTTTAGGTTATTAAAAATGTGCTTCTTTAAATTAAACCTGTCAGCCTATTTCAACGATGAAATGTCATACCTTGAGGATTCTAGGAAGGAAATTACGTCCCTTTTTTCACCAGAAAAAGGTTGTCTGGGAAGTCTGGAAGGGGTTGGGGGAAGACTGCAGAAATAACCTAGGAGGCCATATAGACCCATCCCTGAATTAGAGGTATGGTACGTGTGCTAGTGTGGTGCAACAATCAGTCTACACAGCCAAAAACAAAACAAAACAATACAAAACTTTCATTCCCTTCAGAGCACTCCATCATATTGTCCTGTATTGCATACCAACATATGCATACTGTATGCATACCGGGCCTCATATCCCATTTGCAGAACAAGGTGATTTGGAGGGCTAAGGTGAGATAACTAAAATAAAGGGCATACGTGAGCTATTTCTACCTTGCATTATGCTCTCAGCCAATTGAATGGGGGGGGGGTGTCTGCATTTAATTTTTTTTATCTCTCCCCAAAGAGCATTCAGCACCAATATATACATACACACATGCACACACTAGTTAGAATTATCATAGTATAAATAGTACATTTTAACTGGATGTTTTACATATAATTTTCCACACTGAAAATATTTTGGTTTGGAAAGAACATGAATGTACAGGGAAAGAGAGAACTGTCCGGAGAATCTTAAAAGTAACAAGAACACAAAGCAATCAACAGTGATTAACACACTGTGCCTTACCAGAAAATTGAATAAGGGATATCAAGGAAATGCACTCGATTTCACTTGGTGCTGAAACAGCATTGTGAAATGCAACTGAAATGTACAAAGTATTCAAACAACTGAACTGAAAAAGTCTGTGTGGTATTTTGTGATAACCTCTGATCTTGACTAAATACAGTGAGCTGAACTGAATGTTATTATGTGTGCTATTTATACTGTGTGGGTTTTTAATATATAAAATATCTGTCATGATTTTGGCCTTCTTGGAAACAGAGGGATTAATCTTTTCAAACATATCTTTGTGTGCAAAACCCAAAAGAGAAAGGTACATCTCCAATGCTAACAGATATGAGTGATGCTTCAAACATATATTGTTGATGAATTACCACCATATATACCCCAGCAAGTTTACACTGGTGGGACAGGAGGTGTAGTTGTAAGGAGATGAGATATTTTCCCTCTTTCATTTCTTTCTCATCACATTTTCTCTCCCATTTTCCCCCAAATGGGCATATATTTATTTCCTGTTCCAAGTGCATGTGAGATATGAGCCCAAGCACAATACTGTTTGTTTGTTTTTTCACTAGGACTCAAAGGGAGAAGCAACATTTATCAACCCTTCCACCACTGCTACAAAGAGGCACACAAGAACAGATCATCTACAAAGGGAAATCTTAGGGTCCTGAGACAATATGTTCAGGGCATTCATATGCTAGAGTAGTTTCCTTATGTTCTCTACCCTCCCAAGAAGGCAATACTTGGACCCCGTCCTATCTCCTCTTTACTCTTTTTACTAAGGATTGACCATAGGGAGATGCTGGAAGTGAACTCTAATGAATTGTTGGGATGTGCTGAGGAAACTGAGGTTGCCCTAGATAAAACAACATTTTTTGCAAGAAGTATATTTTAGACCTATATACAGTGCATACAGTTTGGTGGCTCAGTGGTGAAATGCCTGTATAGTGCAGCCACTCACTCACAACCCACAAGGTTGTAAATTCAATACCAGCCAAGGGTTCAGACTCGACTCAGGCTTGCATCTTTCTGAGGTTGGTAAAATAAGTACCCAACTTGTTGGGGGCAGTTAGTTTACACATTGTAAACTGCTTAGGGAGAGGAAGATGTGGATCTGCTGGATCCAAAGCCCCTCCATGTCCTTAAGGTGGCCCCAAATCCTGCCCCTTAGGTTAGGGATAAACAGTATAAAAATGTACTTGCTATTGCTGTTATCATAAATAATCTTCCTTTCAAAAACCCAGAACTGCCATTTAAATTATCAGTAGACAGAGCCACTTTAAAATGCTCAGTGAAAAAAAAATCTGCCTTCATTCCAGCTGCCATTGTCCTGGCCTCAGAAGGAAAGAATGGACAGGCAATGCTCCATCATGCCTAGCCCAGAAACAGAAGAAGGGCCCTCTCCATTTCAATTGCTCTCATCCTGGCCTCAGAGGGAGAGAAGGGCAGGCACAACTACACCGGGCCTAGCCCAGAGACAGAAGAAAGGCCCTCCCTCCCTGCCTTTCATCTGCCATGGCCATGACCACAGAGGAAGAAAAGGGACATGCAAAGCTCCACTATGTTTAGCCTAGAGACAGAATAAAGGCCCTCCCTCCATTCATCTGCTATGGCCCTGGCCTCAGAGGGAGAGGAAAAACCACTGGACCTGATCCCCTTCCCTACCACCATTCTCTTCTCCTTTTGTTTCATGCCTCTTTTTTTAGACTGCAAGCCTGCAGGCAGGGAACTGTGTAATTAACAATTTGTAAGCTGCTCTGGCAGAAGTGTGGGGTATAAAAACTCTGAATAAATTTATGAATGAAAAAAGCTATGAATTCTCAGCAAGAAAGGTGAGTTTATCAAAGTGGATAGATCCTTTTACTTAATGTTTCTTGGACTGAGCATATGCAATGAAAACAAGTCCAACTTAATTTCAAGAAAACCCTGACTATTTTAAAGGAGTGTGGACCAGCAGAAGTTTAGACCTCTGTGAATGGGACAGAGTTTGGGGTGTATTTTTGAAACTTTTTTTTTGACCAGCTAGAAATCAACCTTAACTCCCCATCCACTCCTTTCTGAAAGGAGCAGGATGAGATGGTAGTGCCTCTCTGTTATCAGGGAGCAGCTCCATTGGTGGCCAGGGAGGACAGCACATCCTTCCCCAGTTGTACAGCAATTGTTGGCAGTATCCCTCCAAGCTGGTTGTTCTGGGGGCAGGGGAAAACTTGGATCTACTGGATCCAAACTCCCTCCCTCTCATGTCCTTAAGGTGGCCCCAAATCCTGCCCCTTAGGCTAGGGACAACATAGTTCATTCTTCAACATTCTGCAGCCTACCATAATATTTAAGCCCCTTTTCTCTGTCCCCAAGATGTACCAAGAAAAGAGCCCAGCAAATCATCCTGGCTGGTATAAGATAGCTGGGATTTGTAGGTGATGAAGCATCCACCACTCTACTCTGCCCACCCCATTAATTACTCCTGCTTTGCCCAAAAGGAACCAAGCAATAAAGGCCCTGTGGTATCATTATCATGATTTTCTACAGGTGTACACTGGTAGATTGACATTCAGTATTCTTTTATCCTTTTCTGTTCAAGCAGTCAAGAAAGCAGAAGAAGGCTAGGACTTGGAAGGGCAGCTATGAAGAAACTAGACAATATCCTTAAATGTAAAGACATATTTATTGAACACCAAAGTCAAGATTATCCATGTAATCATATTTCTATTTTCTATGTATTGCTGTGAAAGCTGGTTAGTGAAAAAAATAGATAGAATGAACATCAACCTGTTTGCAATGGGTGCTTCAGGAAAGTTCTGTAGATAACATGGACTGCCCAAAAGACAAACAAATAGGTCAAAGAGCAAATCAAGTGGGAACTCTCCCTAAAAGTCAAGATGACTAAAATGAGACTGCCAGGCTTTGGACATATCATGAGAAGACATAGTTCACTAGAAAATACAATAATGCTTGATAAGGTAAAAAGTAGTAGGAAGACTGCATGAGAGGTGAATAGATTCCATTAAGGAAGCCATAGCCCTGAACTTGCAAAACTGAGCAGGTCTATAGACAACAGGGTAACTTGGAGGTCTCTCATTCACAGGATTACCATAAATTGAAGATGGTTTCGCAATTAACAATAGCAATTCAAGTAGGTCCACTGTGTTCAACAAGGTTTGCTTCTATTAAATATGCGTAGGTCAGCAACCTACATTAGTCACACAGTCAAGATACAACAACCTATAAAATGCAAAAGGTGGGGGGGGGGCAAGGAAGGAAAAGAAAAATTGTTTTACCATACTCTGTAAGATTCTCATGGTACACTTTGCTAGTAATGGTTTTCCTTAAAAACATATTTGAATATATATTCTCTGAATATATATATTATCTGAAGACGCCAGCCACAGATGCTGGCAAAACGTCAGAAAGGGACTCTTCTAGAACATGGTCACGTAGCCTGAAAGCCCCACAAAAAACTATATTTGAATATACTTTTGCTATTTTAAGAGCCAAGAGTACACAAACAATTGACATCAGTGAGCACTAAACATACAATTACTCTATCCACAAATGTGATTCTTAACAGAAGCTATTGTATAAATAATGGAATTCACCCCGAAACTAACCTGAAGCACTGAAAGAGTTTTTTACATTAAAGTTTTTTACATTCAGACAAAAAAGTCATTCAAGTCATGGCAATTAAATACATACTGGTAATGCTGTCACTATCACTAACATTTAAGAGAGGTAGAACTCTGTTTCAATAAGCCAGTGCAGTCATCTCCCAAAGTACAGTGGCAGGCTTATTGAACCTTCAGTGTTTTAACTGTAATCACTGCATGTTCATCCTGGAAGTATTTTGTTACTGTAGCAAGAACTATTTCTGTGTTGTTGCAATAGTATCATATTGTTTTTCAAACCAAGACAATGGAAACCTACATGAACAGAAATACAAATTCTACAATTCCCATGTTGTTAGCCAATGACCCTAACATTACATGTTCTCAGAAACCATTTTGATCCAGTTCAGAGATAACACAGGAATTTATGAGACTGTCCAGGAAAGCAGCCAATGGACTGCTGATAAAGGGCTGAGGCCAGCTTTACAGACAAACAAATACAAAGGCATCAAGAAATCAAATCCAATATCACAGTGCCAGTCCAATGTCCAATAGAGCAGAGTCAGGGAGCAAGCCAAGGGTCCAGGATTCCAGAGAGCAGGTCAGCGAGTCATTTCCAGGGTAAAAGGTTCCAGGTCAATTTGTAGTCCAGGAGGCAAGGTTGCAGGCAACAAAATCCAAGGGAGTAAGAGCAAGATGCTTTTGTCAGGGAACGCAGATAGACTCTGACAAAGAAGCTCCGGGTCTTGCTCCTGTTTATATTGGTCCAGTTCCTAATCACAGGTGCTTAGTGAATTGCTGAGTGTTTCCCATACAAACACTTGGATCGACAGAGGCAAGCCCTTTCTGTCCTTCGTTGGCTGAAGATAGGTACGTCTTTGTCCTGCTCCTCTATGTCTCCCAGCCCTGAAATCTCTGCTGGGGGGAGGCTGGGCTGCTGAGTCACAGGATCTACTGGAGTTGCCAGAGTCTGGCTCAGCCTCTTCCTCCAAGTCCTCAATCTGGCTGGCCATGACAGAGACCACATTTGGCAGACTAAAAATGAGTAGTGTACTTGTTTCTTCCCTCATCCCTTTTTATATGTATAGTAAAGCAAAAAATTCAGAATAATAATAATAATAATAATAATAATAATAATTTATTTATATTTCCCGCCTCTCCCATTGGATTAAGCCATAGTTACTCACTGTAGTTGCATGTGAACCAGGAAACTATGATTTAACCTTCAGCTGCAAACTAATATTGCAATTATACTTCAAAAAAGAAAGATAAACTATTGATATGAGATGTACCATTAACAATGTACTTTAGGTACAGTATGTATCTTTAAAAAAATAACTAGCATTCTTGGAGGTGCAGTCATTTTTGTTAAATTGTAAATCCTATTCTCTTCCACATTATTGCAAACATTCCAATTAAATAATTCCCACCTAAAGTTTTGAATGTGTTTGAATATAACATTTAAACCAAATGTGCTACATTAGAAACATTATTGAGAGCACTATAAAATCTTCTACTATTTCCAGGAAATTTAGATTACTGCTTGTATGAACACAATAAGATTTCTTGCAACTAACAACAACATATGGTATTGCAAACACTACTACTTCTAGTGCATTCTAATGAGACAGGAAAGGCTATGATTTTGAGAAGGAAGAAATGCATCTGCCAGGCTGATGGAAAGAGGAGGCCATGATGTTTACTGAAATTCTTTAGTATGAAAGATGGAATGAGATGAAAGGCAACACAGAGGAAACACAGAGGCAAAAGAGAGAATTGCAACTCTTTGATGGTAGTTTTTATTACTTCTGTATAAAAACTGTGACCTGATCTGTTTTTCTCCCATATGTATTATCTATAAAAACAACACAGAGGAAAAATATGTTCAGATGATGCCTAAAATGAAGGGAGTGAACATGGGACAGATTTCTGGGTAACATCAGCCACTGATCAAATCGTGCTACCATAAATTAGCAAAGAGAAGAATAATGGGTACAGAAAATTGTACTATGGTAAGCCTTCTGTCCTGCACTGGAGGATTCCATAATCACCATCTACTGGCCTCTCTACTGAAAAAGGGAATCACCAAAAAAAAAAAAAGGGGGGGGGAAGGAAAAAGAAAAAAGAGGTGGATGCAGTGGTTTTAGGAAATGGTGTAACTCAAACATGAGTCAGAGGGAGGAGGGAAGATGAAATTGCAATTATCATTTTCAACGGTTAGTAGAGATTGTCAGTACCAGCGTGCTCAGCTCACACATGGAAGCTACAGGTATTTCTGCACTGGTTTGCTATTCTTCACTCACTTCATGTAACTAGTCATAGTTGGTGGTTTCATGGCTTTAGGAAAAAGAAAAATAGAATGAAAGGAGGGGAAATGGCAGGGAACCCACTAACACAAGACTGCAATACAGTGAGGTTGATTCTTTATTTTCAAGAGGTGATGACAAACACAAAGAATCCCCCCCCCCCCCCGGCATCATTAACTGAATGTAGACAGTAGTCACTTGGGATTAGGATGTCAGAGAATACTGCATCACTGCATAAAGATCATAAAACACCTCTGTGTTGGCAACAGCTCACACATTTCCAAATAGAGTGTTTCTGCTGAGATACATTTCAGTTTCTTAAAACAAAATTTAAAAGCAAGTTATTACTCATAAAGATTAGGAAAATAATTCCCAAAAGATAAGAAAAGTAATGTTGATGTGTTATTAAAGCAATACTAAAAATGGTCTTCCAATTGTCTCAAAGTCAAAGCATAAAACTGTGGGGTTTGAAGCATATTTGTAGTAAATTGACAGTGTTGAACTAGGAAAGATCTTATAGTTGTGGCATGTTGATAGCTTAATCAACATGTCAGTTCAAGATGTCTGTCACCGAAGAAAGAAGATTCCATGCTGCTGAATCTGACAGGAGCTGAAATCCAAAACATCTGGATAGCACCAGGTTGGTTAAGGCTGACCTACTATATTGCAAACTAGTCTACTTTGATTGCACTTGAGGCAAGAGAGAGAAACCAGACTCATGAAGAATCACATCACTCAAATGTATCCCTATGCAGTACTGTATACCTCTTTGGGAGTGACCTACTAGCAATCTACCATTTTGGAAACTGGAAAAGGCAATATTAGATAATTTATGAAAACTAATATCGGACTATGAGCTGTTTCTTGTGGAGTTTTGTCATTTTCTTTTCCCAAGCAACAAATTTATAGTTGTAAAGTCAGAAAATGAAACTACAGGCAGCCCTCCATTTCCATGGATTCTTTATCCATGGAATCATAGGGGCAGTACAGACCGCCCAAAAGGGGCGGTCTGTACTCATCCAAAGAAGTGCCAGCATGGGGCTAGGGCTGCCTCACCGGCAGCCCCAGAGGCCCCATCCCGGCGCTTCTGCAGGCTGTGGAGAAGCAGCGAACTGCTGCTTCTCGGTGGCCTGAAAGCAGGGTGTAGCTGGCGTCCTGGGCATCCACTGCACCCCGCTCTCCCCAGTGCTGCCAAGGGAAGAAAGGGGCTGCCACTTGGGATCCTTAGCATGGCCGTCTAAAGGCCACATCAAAGACCCGCACCAAAAAAAGAACTCCATTTTGGAGCTCTTTTTAGCACCATGGAATTTGGTGCCCCCCCTGCGGTGCGATGTTGTCAGATGCACGCAGCATTGTTTAAATGCTGCGCGCACCATGATGCCATCGCAGCGCACCCGTATGGATGCTGCCATTTTAAAATGGCGGTGTCCATATGCGCTAGGATTAGGGAGGGTGTAGATGATGCAATCCCCAACCCTAATTGCACTGCAGAGATGGCCCTTTCGGGCTGTCTGTATCATCCCATAGAATCATAGAATTGGAAGAGACCACAAGAGCCATTCAGTCCAACCCCCTGCAATGCAGGAACCCTTGATCAAAGCATACCCAACAGACGGCCATCCAGCCTCTGTTTAAAGACCTCCAAGGAAGGCAACTCCACCACTTTCTGAGGGAGTGTGTTCCACTGTTGAACAGCGCTTACTGTCAGGAAGTTCCTTGTAATGTTGAGGTGGAATCTTTTCTCCAGGAGCTTACATCCTTTGTTTCGGGTCCTGTTCTCTGGAGCAGCAGAAAACAACCTTGCTCCCTCCTTGATGTGACATCCCTTCTCTTCTCTAGGCTAAACATCCCCAGCTCCCTAAGTCGTTCCTCATAGGGCATGGTTTGCAGACCCTTCACCATTTTAGTTGCCCTCCTTTGGACATGCTCCAGTTTCTCCACATCTTTTTTGAATTGTGGTGCCCAGAACTGGACACAGTATTCCAGGTGAGGCCTGACCAAAGCAGAATATAGTGGCACTATTACTTTCCATGATCTAGACGCTATACTTCTATTGATGCAACCTAAAATTGCATGGGCCTTTTTAGCTGCTGCATCACACTGTTGACTCATAGCATGAATAGATGTTGTTGCGATGGCATACTTAGCACTGGAATAGGTAGTGTGAATGGCACATAGACTCAACCATGTGAAACAGTGTTGGGATGGAGGAGCTTGCTGGAAGAGTGCCACATACACACACAGCTCTGCATTTCTGATGAAAACTGAAAGCCAAAAGGTGAGTTCTGCCAGATCAAACAAGACCGGAATTCCCCTTTCATCCCTTGTGTATTCCTTAACAGCCTTTCCTGCTTTCTCATTCCTGGGGACTCCAGATCTTGTCTAGGTGTTGTAAAGTATTATTGATCAAAATCAACCCCTCTCATTTTCTGAGTATCAAAACATAATTTTCACTTTTGAAACCTCCTCAGTTTTCATTGAGGGGAAATCAAACTTTTGGTTTCCCACAGAAACTCTATGGATTGGGATTAGTTTAAAGGTAAAAATAGTGTCCCAAATTGTAGCTTTTTTTTGCTGCATTCATGCACACACATTCATGATGACTGTTGCCCTCAGGTTTCAGTCTGAGTCGTCATTTCTTTGTCCGTTCCTGTCCACTCACTCATGCCTCAGAAGTTTAAGCCACTTCTGCTTTCCAGCTTTCTGTGAACCATATCTTTCCAGCTTTCCGTGGATCAGTAGATATATCCCCTTATCAACTCCGCTATCCCTTTTTACTTTTTTATATTCAGTGAACTCTGTATGCTGTGAGAGAGAGTGATTTAAGGTCTCAACAGAAAGCCCAGTAAATTTGGCTTCTTGGCAGCTTGGGGGGTGGGCTATTTACACGTTGCATGCCCCCAAGCCACCTGGAAGCCACCCTCGCCGACCAGATGTGGAAAGCTTCATGACGCTCTGGGGGCATGGTGTTTACATGTTGCATGCTGCTGGAGCACTATGTGGTTGCCATAGTGTGCGACTCCATGGCAGCCCCAATCCACTATTTTTTGGCTGTCTGTTTGACCACTTACTCTAGTATTAGTGTTCTTTTAGATTCCCTCTAATTTACCAGTATGGCTGGTGCTTCATTCCTGCCTGTGTTACCCTGTCTCACAAAGCCAAGCTAACTATTCCCAAAATTAATTAAACATAATAGATTGCAACTGTCAGTGGAGGCTCTAGATGTTCCACACATTTAAGGTAACACCACACCACACCACAAAATAACTCAGAGATTAAATATCTTATTCTAAACGTATCTCTCAGAACTTTCAGGAAAGAACTTGTACATAATAGCTTTCCTAGCAATCTGGTCTACAGGGCCAAATCACAGTAGATGTATACCACTGTTATTGGTATCATCTTATGGAATTTTGGGGTCTGTTGTCAGGTGAGGTACTTAGACTTCTCAGAGTAATTCCACAAGAAAACATGGAGAAGCATCTCCGGATACTAGAAGATGGGTTTTGTTAGCTAAATAACCAAATAAATTTTGCCTTATAGATACTGTGAAATCTTCTTCAGGGATATGCAAAACAAAACAAAACAAAACAAAAAACAAGGAGGACAACAAATACATACATACGTACATATGTGTGTGTGTGTATCATAAGTCTGTATCATTACTATTTTTACATTGCTTATAGCTTGTACATACTTCCTAAAATTATTCCCAAAATGTTCTACTGATACAAGGAAAGTAGGTGAATAAAATCCTGTACTTAGAAGGTTTTTTTTAAAAAAAAAAAAAAGAAAGAAAAATCTTTTGAGATACTATTATAAGTACTGTTATAACTATTCAAAGACACATTGATGCATCTTGGCTAAAGGGAAAGCGAGCTTTTCTATTTCCTCATTTAGGTCTAAAAAGAGCAACAGTAGGCATATTAGAGTAATATACTTTATCAGACCAAATGAATAATCACAAGGTCCAAATTCACCAGAATGCTTCATCAGGCCAATGATGAATAAAGCAAAGAGCAGGGTGTGGGGCTGTATAACTGATAATGAAGCCATGAAATTTGCATGCAGTCATGCTTAAAAGTGGATGTGCAGAGAGATTGCAGACACTTAAATTTAGGTCCTTTAGTTCCTATAATGGCTTCAGGCTGCCACTGGGCCTCTCTATAGAACATTGATTCCCCATTTTTGAAAATATAAAATCCAGCTGAACTTCCTCCATCCTTAGGTAATACACATAGATCCCTTGGTGGAAACCAAAAGCAGAGAGGAACTAAACAGTTTGTATTAGGAAAAGAAACAGTCAAAATCCTACTATAATTATGCTGCATATAATTTGAATATGAGAGTTATTTTATGAGTAATTCCAACCATCCTTATGTTGGCCTTCTAGAACATGATCGTATAGCCCAAAAAACTCACAAAAATCTCTGAAACATGTTGTGTTGGTTTAAAAAAAATCCACACCAAAATTTTGAATTCTCCATGTCTCTTTTTACAACAAATGGAAATAGTTAGACTCCCTCCACTCTGGCCCCTGATTTGTACACCTGGTATGCTAATGTTATAAACTTCTGTAGCAATATTGCATATGGACATAATTGCAAATCAATGTAACACTAAGTTAATGCATTATTTAAAATAACTACTGCTATAATTGCAAACACTGTGACATATTAAAAAGGTTAATTTAGTTGAGCCTGCTCCCTTCTATAGTGACTCCCTGTGGAAATTTACACAGCTCAGTTCTTGGTACTGTCAACTCACTATCTGGAGAATTCACCTGGGTGAACTTATGACTTCTCTCTGTCCCTTAGCTATCTCTCTCCAGAGAATATTTCCCCATCATCCAATGCCACAGCATCAATTATATCACATTTCCACTTGGGTAATTTCCAATTGAGGCCAAATATATCCAGATCTTCTTCTTTCATCAGTGTAAATAATCTGGATCTTCCTCTCAGTTTCTTTGAGTAAAAGTTTAATACAGTCGCCGCTTAGGATTCTCAAGGGATCCATTCTGGACCTAGCCACAAATTGGAAAATTGCCAATACTGTATTGGAGCCCCATTGATTACAATGAGGGTGTGCTCCCATGCGTGGCACTGCACAGGTGCCATTATGTCCCTCCCAGCTGCCATCCACAAAAGACTGAGGGACCAAAAGGCAAGACCGTGAATCGGGGGGGGGGGGGTGATTGCACTGTAGTTATCCCATAGAGTGAGACTTGGCTCACCAGGCATTTCGTACCTATCCAGTTGTCAAAAATACAGCAATGGATCACTTCTGTTCTTTAGACCATGTGATATTTCTTTTCAGATCTTAACATTACCCTTCCACTCCCACACACCCAACTTTCTCTCCTTGGAATGCTGTGTGCAGCCTCTTCTTCTGAAGAACAGAACCATCAGGGCAAATAAAGCCCACAGGTTGTGGGAGTACCATATTTAGCTTATTAATAATTCACACCAAAATTACCAGAGTAGGCCAGATCCACAAATGACAGTATCTGGATCTTTTTATGATCGGAACCTACATATCGGACATAACTTCCAGGTAAATCAGTAGCAATTGCAATTAAAACAAAAGACATTCTCTGAAGATGCCAGTCACATATGATTCTAGGATTAAGATGCTTGCGAAACATCAGGAAAAAAAAAAACTCTTCCAGAACATGGCTACATAGCACAAAAAACACACAGCAAAACAAAAGACTGTTTTTGCTTGCTTTTTCAGGGGCATTGTGTGTCCCTGCACAACCAGTGTAATTCCACTGAAGTCATCAGAAACATCCAAAATGTTGCTGGCTATTAATTATGTAGGTGGACACAGTTTATAAATAAAATTTTAATTTCTGAGAAATCAGACAAAGATGAGAAAATTGAACTGAGAGACTATCAGCTCTGACACAGTTAATATAGAGGCACTTCACAATGGCTGAGTTCTTCCATATGATTAACACATGATTAAGTGCAATATACAACAAACTGTAGCTGTTGCCAAATGCATGTGCAAAGAGCAAATATAACCTGAGTCTAGAAACTGCCTATTGCATTTTTTCTTCATTTCGAGGTGTGAGGGGCATCAAGCAATTTATGACAAGGTGGTGACATTCATAGACTGCTCCCCTTCACTTTAGCACTCAGCTGCCTGGCCCTAAGCTGACCCACAACCTATATGTGTTGCAATTTATGACCAGTCTGCTACATCACAAAAACAGTAGACAAGTTTTGTGGTGTTTGTGCATTTGGTTGTCCTCTGAATATAAAGGGATTGCATAACTAAAGTGATCAAGTAAAAAGGAGGAGGGGAGGTTCTGGATTTTAAAGTCAGTGAGAAACTCTTAGAAACTTAACTATGTAAGGAACTCCCAATAGACTTTGGACTTTTGAGTAACACTTACTGGATGCATAGTAGCCGAGCAGTTCTAGAAACATGTATCAAACATTTATTGGCTGCACAGATAAAGGCAACATTTGCTTTGAAAGAATGGCACAAAAGTAGCAATGTCCTGATCTGGCACTTTGTGGATAGGGTGTTGCCAATACTTCTTACTATCAGTTTCATTGTATCTGATTTGTGTAACAGAACAGTTCTTTCTTGGCTGAAAGTGCAACTGTAAGTTTACAAATACAGAGCATAATTATAGATAGATAATTAAAAGAATCTGCTTTTTTTAAAATAATAGCTTGGCCAATTTTTAGGAAACTGATTCTGCTAAATGCCAACAAATGCAACTAGGAGTGACGCCTCCTTGTGTCACAAGATTAAATTTATCTTGGAATACAGTGTCATTCTACAGAGAGTCCTGCTAGAAAACTAGGTTGCTGTTGTGGCCAATGTGCTTTTGCAAAGCATAAGTCTTGCACCTTTTTGTAGAGAAAATTGAGCCTACCACAATGAAATGCACCTTGGCAATATCCAAACTGGACTACTGTAATATTATCTTCATGGAACTGCTTTTAAACTTTAAGTCTGAGCCCTTAGGTTAACTTTATCTGTATTCATCACATTTATAACCTGCTTTTGTTCCCAAGAAGATCAAGCCAGAATTATGATTCTTCTCAATCTCTCTTTGGTCAATTTTTCTCTCACAATAAACTGGCAATGTAGGTTAGATTAATAAATTACATTCCCCCCCCCCCAAGCTATTCCTAGATGCACATTAAAGTGTTTGCATTAATCTTCAAGGCTGCAAGCAGTCTGGGGATTAATAGGATTAAAAAGACAAACTTTTCTCATATGAACCTCACCAGATTGTTCACTCAGCAGGACAAGCACTGCTCTCAAACATTTTCTTGACTGAGAAAGAGTAGTCACTGACATGTATACCACAACTCTTTTAGTAACATTGTCCAGAATGTGTGAAAGTCATCACAGTTTAGTGGTTTGAGCACTACGACTCTTTCAGATCAGATTTTGATTCCCCACACAGCAATAGAAACCAGCTGGGTGACCTCAGGTGAGTCACACACTCTCAGCTCCAGAAAACCCTTTCAGGTCACCATAGGTTAGAAATGACTTGAAAGCAAACAACAACAACAACAACCCAGATTGTAAAGTTCTTTACTCAAAGAAACTCCTCAAATCACATATCCGTCTAAGTTTAGGTGTCATTTATTCATTTATTCTCAAACAAGTATTTTATAGAATACTGTATTCTATTCTACTGCAGGTGTATCCACACTACCCAGTCACACCGTTTTGATCCCACTTTAACTGCCATGGAATCCTGGGATTTGTGGTTTCATGAAATGATGTAGTTCAGGGAAGTGGACTAGAAAATTCTAAGCATTGCCAAACTGCAAATCTGAAGATTCTGTAGAATGGAGTTATGATGGCTAAAGTGGTATCAAACTATTATAACTATGCAGTGTGTATACAACCAGGGTATCTTTATTTTACTTTTTGTAGTCATGCTCAGACAGGCTATAGGATTCCAGATGAGATGAGACCAAAGCAGAGTAAACTGACACTATTGTTTACCTTGATCTAATTGCACCTACACTGTAGGTCTTTGTTTCAGACAGAAATGTAGGATAATGTTTTAAATGAACATGTATAGGGTTGTAAAGGGAGCCTTAGCCAAGCACCTGGCCATGTTCAATCACAATCAGCTAGACTTCTAGTTTACTGGAATGGAATGTGTATTTGCATATGCAGCCCAATCACTCCCATTTGATTTCTTCCAAGGTTTCTTTTGGTTTATAACTAGAGTATTGGTAACAAGCCAGGAGCCTCAATTCAGATATAACTTTAAGCTTTTAATTCTTGGTTACTTAAGCCACTCTTGCTCACAGTAGGTGACAAGCGGGAGCATTTAAGCTGCATACATTAGCATATAGCCCATTCATATGAAGCTAGAATTCTCAGGGACTCAAGCTTATCATGCATGCAGATACAGCTTCTCAGTCCTGCTCCTGCAATATGGGAATAATACTGTTGTATTATTTTATGGATATTATAAGGAGCATTGCCACAAAAATGTGCTATAAAAATGTTCAGAATTATTATACTCCCAGATTAACTCAGCAAAGTTAAAATCTAGACCAAGTTTATAGATCAATCCAAAATAAAATTTGACTGGATTATTTGGATTTTGGTCCATTTAGTTCCAATAGTTACAACAAGCCCATTATGCACATATTAATGAATGTTTACCTTCCCCATAGTTTAAACAGCAATGGGAAACTTGATCTACAGAGAAAATAAAACAAACAAAAAGGCCTGCTGCTTCTGCAGAAATTTACCTGCACTAAGAACTAACAACTTCAGTGGGATTCAAAAAGTTTATATACAGTGGATCCTTGTTACCCGCTGGGGTTTGGTTCCAGGATCCCTTGTGGATAACAAAATCTGTGGATGCTCAAGTCTCATTAAATATAATGGCATAGCAAAATGGTGTCCTTTATATAAAATGGCAAAATCAAGGTTTGATATTTGGAATTTATACTTTTTATGGAACATTTTCAAACCGTGGGTGCTTGAATCCATGGATAAAAAACTCGATATATAAGAAGAGCTGACTGTACAATGATTTGACTGGGCTGAGGAATGACTTGTATATTCACTGTGGATTTTCCTTCAGTGTGTGCATGTGCATGCCTTCAAGTTGCACATCAACTTAGGATGACCCCATGAATTCCATAGGGTTTTCTTAGGAACAATAAGAGGTAGTTTGCCATTGCCTTCCTCTGTAATACAGCCTGAAGCACCTGGTATTCCTTGGTGGTCCTTCATACAAGCACTAACTAGTCCAACCCTGCTTAGTTTCCAGGATCATACTAGATCTGGTACCTTCAGGGTATTTAGGCCATTTTTCTTTAGACAATCTACATTTCTCTGGCCCAGGCTGTCCCTTTCTCCACTCTCCCATAATGCTACAAGTGGCCCTACAAACTCAAAACCCTAAAATGGGAGTCAGCATTTTGCAGCTCTCTATTTATTACTGAACTGCAGCTCTCAGAATTCTTCACTATTCACCGTGATCACTAGGACTGCTGGACACTGCAGTCCAAAAAACATCTGGAGGGTCCACAATTCTCATACTTCCTTTGAAATATGTCTCCAAGGAAAGGAAACTAGCATTTTGTTCTTCCTACCATCTCTACTGGGCTTGGTTCCATGACAATGCAAAAGAATAGCATCAGGAACTCCCAGACCAGCTGCTATAAATGCATCCTGCTGTCTACAAACTTGCATTGTTCTGTACAGGTCACTCAACAATTATATACACACCTGTTTCAACAAAAGTTCACTCATGGGGAAATTGATCCCCCCCAACACCCCCCATGCAACTATGAAATATTCTGTTGGCCATTATTTCTTCTTTTTTAAAAGTTACGTTTAACTACTGTAATTTAAAACAATATACTTTATTACACTTCCGACTGAACTTAGTACCACTACCAAATGTTGATATAGTACCAGTACAATTTAGAACTGAGTAATGAGACTGTTCCTTCCCAGAGGGCAACCCTGGCCTTTCAGAAATGCTTTTGAATAATAAGCAACATAGTCCATGCTGCCTGAGAATCCCTTGTTCCAGACTTCAGTTGTATGTGTGTCTTCAAGTCACCTGTCCCCTTACATAACCCCATGAATTTCATATGGTTTTCTTGGATAAGGAATACTCAGGGGTGGTTTTTATCGGTACGGACCCAAACAGACAGGCCAAAATAAAACTGCTTTGGGTCACTTTGGAGGTATGCTGTTTAAATGACACACACATCTTAAGAGGCCAGAAGCTGTGCTTTAGCGTGACTTCTGGCCTCTTAGGACACATGCATCATTTAAACAGCATATTTCCAAAGTGACCCAAAGCAGCTTTATTTTGGCCTGTTTGTTTGAGGCCTACCTTACCCTAAAATATAGCCTACGCCATGTGAAGTAGGAATAGTTAAATTTACAAAGTAAATAGGATACTCTGAGCATACCATGAATTTTGACTATTATGTACAGTATTTCAAAGCTGCAAACAGCAAACTAACTGAACAATCTCTGTATGTATAGCAAGGGGGGCTCCCTACATTACTGGACTGCAGCTTCCAGCAGCCTTAGCCAACATAAGCAGTGGTGAAGGATTTAGTTGCTGTCAAACAACATATCTAATCTCTACACTGCAATATACGAGAAGCAGTGTTCCCTTCTATACTTTAACCCACACATAACAGGTCTCTTTGGTGTTTTAAGATTATTATTTTTTAAAGTCAAATTATTGAAACATGGAGAACAATCACATGTTAAAGAAAATATAACCAGTCCAATTGGTTTCAACAGAATTTCTTTTTCTTAAGATTGTTTTGATGCCACAGATGTCTGGCTCTTCAGTGGTTTCTGTCAAAAACACTTCCATTACAAAGTGGCCCCAGTGTTGAACATCATGTTTATCAGGCACTTACAGACTCAGAGTTTACCATCTCATTTCAATAGTCTATACTGGATTTAGACAGCATTAGAATTGCTAACTAACTGCTGATCTGTACACATGTAATGCCACTGAACTGTATATTAGGCCACCATCTGAAGAAATTACTTATATGCTTTGACAGTTTTCCCATTTCTCAATGTCTGTCCATAACATACACACATAATCCAGTTTGAGACCTCTTTAACTGCCCTGACTCAGTGCTAGGGGATCTTGGGGACTGTAGTTTATTGTGACACCAGAGCTCTCTGACAGAGAAGACTAAATGTCTCACAAAACAACAGTTCCCAGAATTCCCTAGCAATCAGCCAGGATAATTGAAGTGGTCTCAAACTGGATTATCTCTGCAGTGTGTTTTGGACCGTAGTTCTAGAGGCAGGACTACTCAGCCCTGATTTCTTTTGGCCAGCAGGGCACTGAAGACTAACATTCGTAATATTTAACTTATTTAGAAATATATAGAAGTAGATGGAAACAATGTAAGGCAGCAGACCTATTATCACATATCAGTACTCGAAAAAACAAAACAAAACACCTGTGCTTCAAGTAGAGGTGGAGAACCAGACTTCAGCTAGTTTTTCACCCCTCTCTGAGCTTCAGCCACTCCTTGTGGGAAAGTTCACATGGAAGACTAAACCATGGTGAAGTGCCTTATGCATGGTGGAAAAGAGCCCTTGTGAAGCTTCAAGGGCTCATGTTCCCTTCTTGTCCTCTCATTCAACTGAGAGGAGAGAGACACTGGGATTCACTTTGCCTGATTTTTACCACTTGTGTAAACCACCGTTCACACAATCCCTTTGAAATCAGTAATAGTTGCCAGTACAGATTTCAAACTGATTGGTTCCCAAGTCAAAACAGACAAACGCATATCAAAACCTCACAGTGAGTTCAGCTCTAAAGTTACAAGCCCCAAAATTAACTACCTCTAGCCCTCCTACAGCACAGAAACATGATCAAGAAATAGCGATTACATTAATACGCAGCTGTAATTCTTAACCTTTATCTGTTCCTATCATGTGTTTCATCTTCAACTGTCTCTGCATAGTAATGGGCCACACCTCTTTCTGGCATTGCTGTGCAGCCTCACCCCTTGAGTGCATGCTCTTCTCTGCATTCATCAGATTTCCAGGGAGTCACACACTGTCCATCTTCTAACTGTTTATCCATTTCTTCCGCTCTGTTGCATTGAAATTGTATGGCTATAACCTTAAGCATACCCACTGACCTTCACAAAATGGGTTCCATCGCACAAAACCTTAAAACACAACAAATTTAAAGATGAACAAAGGAGACATACACCAGTTTCATTGCTATTTCTGTTGCAATAGACTAATATGGCTTCTGGAATCTTTTTTGTGGAGTTTTTGGGCTATATGGCCATGTTCTGGAAGAGTTTATTGCTGACCTGAAGATCTGAAGATGCCAGCCACAGATGCTGGTGAAACGTCAGGAATAAACTCTTCCAGAACACAGCCACATAGCCCCAAACCCCCCACAAAAAAAACAACTATGGATTCTGGCTGTGATAGCCTTCGACTTCATATTCAGCTGTGATGTTTTCTGGATTTACACAAACCTGTGTGATGTTTAATTTCTAACCGTGTGTGTGTGTGTGTGTGTGTGTGTTCAAATCATCTGTGAACTTATGACAACCCCATGAATTTGATAAGGGTTTTTTAGACAAGGAATTCTGAGAGGTGGTTTGTCCAGTTCCTTCCTTTGAAATATAGCTTACAAGACCTGGTATTCATTGGCATCCTCCTTCACCCCAATATGATAAGTAATAACCAAATTTCAAAGTGAGAGCATGGGTGCAGATATCACATTTAGAAAGAATTAACTGCCCTTTACTCTTTAGCACATTTTCAGTTCTCATTATTTTCCAAGTCTCTGGACAGAGAATTTCCACTATAGATGACATCTCCTGAAGAATTATACCAGTGTGGCTCCTTTTTACACATGAAGAGAGAGCTCTTTTTCACCTCAACAATGTATTGTAATAATTTCTCCATTAACAGAAACACATGATCAATCAAATTCAAAATACTGAAGAATTTCCCTGAAAAATACTATTTACCTTGATGTCATGCAGGTACTATGGCCTACCCATGTTTACTACTTTGCTTTCTCTTAAAACAGAGATAGACAACCTGTAGCTCTTGGCAAAATTTCAAAGGCAATCTGCTCAAAATGATCTGTGTATTTTCCTGTCCTAAGGATGCACTACAGACACACCGCTGAGCTCCAAGCCAGTAAGACAGTGAAGTCAGAGACATCATACAAAACTTTTCTGAATTGGAAGTGTTTTATTTGAAGCTGAGATCTTGAGAACTCTCCTAGTGAGCTCTGTGGGGGCCATGGAAACACAGACAGTAATTGATCCAAGCAACCCCCCTCCAATTCCTCATTTAAGTCTTTCTTTATCGAGAAATACAATTTCTGTATTGAAGACTGTTCTTGAGTATCAGTCAACAAAAAGTCAGGTATGCAACATGGTGACAATTTGGAAATCTATCATTGTTAACCTGCCCATTTTCAAAACGAATTTGGTTTTTGACAATTGTTACATAATATCTAAAAAAGAATTTCAATGTGGTACACAACAACCTAAAGAGCCAGTGTTTTGTAGCAGTTTGAGGATTGGACTATGACTCTGGTGAATCATAGAGAGAGAACCCTGGAGACCAGGGTTCAAATCCCTGATCAGCCATGGATACCCAGCAGGTGACCTTGGGCAAGTCACACTCTCTCAGCCTCAAGGGATAACAATGCAAAACACCTCTGAAGAAATCTTGCAGAGAAAACCCCTTGATAGGGTCACCTTAGGGTCTCTATAAGTTGGAAACAATTTGAAGGCACATAATAAGAACAACAACGACAGGGCTGTTCAGGATATTCTAGAAGTTTATACAGGGCAAAATAAAAGGTTTTATGGCACAGGAGTTTGAGCGTTGGACTACAACTCTGGAGACCTGGGTTTGAATTCTGGTTCAGCCATGGAAACCTACTGGGTGACCTTAGGAAAGTCATACTCTCTCAGCTTCAGGTGGAGGCAATGGCAAACCTCCTCTGAACAAATCCTGCCAAGAAAACCCAGTAAGTCAGAAACAAAGGCACACAACACAGACTGACTCAGATTCCTCAGGCCCAAACAATTATTTCAAAACTGTCATATTAATCAGTTTTATGGAGTTTATACAACAGCCTATAAACAACACATTCTCACGGTCATAATAACTCAATAATAATAATCATAATCATCATAAAACAGGGGAGGGGGAAGTCAAACAAGGTCACCAGGAGACTTTATTTTGCGAAGTCTGAAGGATTTCACGGTTGGTCTCCATTGTATTTTGTTGCAGGTTTTTCAGGCTACGTGGCCATTGTTCTAGAAGAGCTTATTCCTGACGTTTCAGCCACAGATGCAGGCGAAATGTGGGGAGTCACACTCTCTCAGCCTCATAGCAACGTAGAGTTGGAAAAACACCAAGAAAGGCCATCCAGTCCACCCCGTCCCTGCCGTGCAGGAACTCCCAATCGAAGCATCCCAGACAGATGGCCCTCAAGCCTCTGCTTAAAGACCTCCAATGAGGAAGGAGACTATCCCCTCTGGAGAAAAAAAACCAAAAAACCCTGGGGCAGGGAGGTTGGAGGAGCCGACCTAAGTCGGAAAGGACACTTGGCAAGAGCCACCAAAAGGACACAGCAGAGAAAGAGGTGACTAAACTTCACATGACCATGGAAAGAAAGGAAGGCAGAGCAGCAGACGTCTGTGGTTGAGCAAGAGCAGTGTCGCAAGGAAAGCAAAGGGAAAGATCAAGCTTTGTCTCATCCGGATTGGAGCAATCCCTCGGTTTGGAAGCGCTTTAACTCTTTGTCTGACTCACTTGCTATGGAATTCTGGGAGTTGGAGTTTGTTGTGGGCCCTTCGGGCCCACAACAAACTCCAACTCCCAGAATTCCATAGCCTTGAGCCACAGAAAGAGTTAAAGCGCTTCCAAACCGGGGGATTGCTCCAGTCTGGATGAGACAAAGCTTGATCGGAGTTCAAAGGAAGAAAGAAAAGGACTCACTGCCATAGTCCGACCCGACTGTGAAATAATTGAGAAACAGATCGATATGTATCTGCGCTGGCCTCCAAAATCGATGAAGAGTCAACACTCCGCTCCTCCTGGGACTCCGATCATCATCATCATCATCATCCAAAAGTCTGTGCCCAAAACACCAACAAGGAGGAAGGAAGGCTGGGCTGAGTGAGTTGAGCCCAACACCCGCCTCGGTTTTGCGCAGGCGCCGCCACTACTAGGCAAGAAAGGGAGGAGGGGAGAGAAAGGAGAGAGGTTGCATCCGCACTGCAGGGATGGATCCGCTTTGGACCCGCTTTTTAACTGCCCCGGCGGCTCAAGGTGCTCTCATCAAAATTCTTTGGCAAAGTGGACCTGCTTAAGCGTATTAGACGTTTAGAGAAGGCTAAGTGCCTAAATAGCAAAGGTATCGTTCCCAGAATTCCATAGCGTTGAGCCTCTTCTGAGTGAAAGCGAGGCCAAACCGGGGGGTTTCTCCAGTTAGTCAAAAGGAAAGGAAAGGAGCCAGCTACAGTCTTTTTCCTAGCCTTTGTTCTATTTTTTTAAACAGCGTTTAAACGAGAGTTAAATAGCAAATGCCCCAGGTTTATCCCAGGACATTTCCTGTTTAAGTCTCGTTTAACTCCTGTTTGCCCCCAAGTGTGATAAAGCAGTTGGATCTTGGTATGTATAACGTTCCTTTGTGTTTTAATCAAGCACGGGATTAAAAATTACTTTCTGCAAAGCACAAGAAGCTCATTGCCCCCCCCCCCAACAATTATTATTGGACTGGCTGCAGATGGAGGCGAGGCTTCCAACTGCTGTGGCTCGGTGCTAGGGAATCCTGGGAACTGTAGTCCTCTGTCAGAGAAGGCTCGATGCCTCACAAACAAAGGGCCCCACAACAAACTCCAGCTCCCAGAATCCCATAGCCTTGAGCCAGGGCGGCTGAAGCGGTGCCAAACCGAATTATTCCTCTAGTGTGGAGGCAGCCTCAGTTTTGAAGCTGGTGCAAGAGGTGATGCAGGTTTCCCCCTTCTGACACCTGAGGCCCACCAGGAAGGGAAAGGGAAGAATAAATAAGAATAAGAATAATAAATTATAACAATATAATAATATATCATATACTAATAAAAATTATAAATAATAATGATGATGATGATAATTTATTCCTATCCCGCCTGTCCCTAGGGCTTGAGGTGGGTTCCAATACATTTCAATCAAACACAGCAATATATACCAGGTTGCTCTCACTCACCTCTTGCAAGCAGCTCTTCCTCCTCGCAGCGTCTGGGTCCAGCGGAGGAGGAGGACAAGGGGCTTCCCTGCTTCAAGGGGAGGGGGGGTTTCTAGGCAACCGCTTCCCTCCCTTCCAGCCAATCCCAGGGAAGCCCCTGATGACAGCAGCAGGAGGAGGAGGAGAGTGATGGAGAGGACTGAGACAGTCCAAATCAGATATAGAGACTTTTGGAGCATGGAGCCCATGGCTTCGCAAAGGATGGTGCCAAGGGAACATCTCCCTTTGAGTTGCCAATGGACATTGAATTTCCTCGACTGGGACAATCTACCCAAGCCTGCAGATTGCCCTCCTTACCATCTGAACCACAGGGCTGCATCCACACTGGAGACAGAATAACCTGGTTTGGCCCCGCTTTAACTCTTTCTGGCTCAAGGCTATGGGATTCTGGGAGCTGGAGTTGGTTGTGGGGCCCAGAGCGGAGCGGAGCTCCGCTCTGGGCCCCACAACCAACTCCAGCTCCCAGAATCCCATAGCCTTGAGCCAGAAAGAGTTAAAGCGGGGCCAAACTGGCTTATTTCTCCAGCGTGGATGCCCAGAAACAGAAAATGCAGGCCTAGGACTAACATCTTTCAATCCCCCCCCTCCTCCTGTTTTCATGCAAAGTAGCAAGTACATTTCTATACCACTGATCAGTGAGCACTCCCTCAGCGCTTTACAAAGTGTAAGCTAATGGCCCCCAACAAGCTGGGTACTCATTTTAGCCATTTACAAAACAGCGCAAGCCTGAGTCGAGTCTGAGCCCTTGGCTGGGATTGAACTCCCAACTTTGTGGTTTGTGAGTGAGTGGCTGCAGTACAGGCGTTTAACCACTGCGCCACCAGGGCAGTGAAGCAGCCAGTGTGACCTTGCAATGTGTAATTGTGCATTTTGGTTGGCCCAATAAAGGTATCATTGTTTGCTCTATGGCCAACATGGCGACCCTCTGTTGTTGCAACCATTGCTTTCCTTTTCTTCCCTCAGCGACGGGTTTGCAATCCGACCATCCGCACACAGCAGAAATGATCCAGTTGGACCCGCTGTTGCAGGAAATCCTTTGGACTGTTGTTTGTTGTGGCGACAGAGACAGAGAAGGCTCGGTCTCTCACAAAGGCTACAGTTCCCAGAATTCCATGGCATTTAAAGTAGTGTGAAAGCGGATTGTTTCTGCTGTGGAGCTCTGGCACCGCTTCAAATTAAAAAATAGGAGAATTACATAGTGTAGGTCCAAAACCCAGTGCAGAAATAATCCAGATTAACACTGGATTATTTCTGCATTGTGTTTTGGACTGTTATTTTTGTTTTGGATTATTATGTATTAAAACTGGATTATTTCTGCTGTGCATTTTGGACCACTGATCCATGGCAGTCAAAGCAGTGTCAAACAGGATTATTTCTGCAGCAGATTTGCCAAAGGATCAAAACAGACTGTATAAATACAGTAATCCAGTTTGTGACTCTTTAACAGGCCTGGCTCAGTGCTAGGGAATCTTGGGTATTATAGTTTATTGTGGCCACAAACTCTCTGACAGAGGAGGCTAAATGGCACAAAACCACAATTCCCTCAGTGCCCTAGCATCTCAAACTGGATTATTTCTGCAGTGTGTTTTGGACCAAAGTGACCTATTCCTGACCATTTGAGTTCACTCACCCCCCAGTATTGCTATGCTTATGTGTTCCATTTCCTTTTTCACAGAATACTGTGGATGGTTCTAGAACATTTATTTGTTTATGTGTTTGGCTCACCACAGTATCCTTAGCACTCTTCTCTAGCACATCTTAAATTAGTTGATTTTTTTTTCTTTCTTTCAGCTTTCCTCAATGTCCAGCTCTAATATCCACGCATAGTGAAATATGATTGCTTGGACAAGCCGAACTTTGTTATTCAGTTTAATATCTTTGCACATTACGATCTTGTCTAGTTCTTTCATAGCTGCCCTTCCCAATCCTAGCCTTTTCTGATTACTTGACAGCATTCCCCATTCTGATCAATGATTGTTCCAAAGTATGGGAAATATTTAACTATTTAACTAGTTTGTATGGAATTCTTGTAGCTCTTCTTCTTTTCCTACTGCTTTGTACCTACCAACCATTATTGTATTTCCATGATATGGCCAAAGTATGATAGCCTCAGTTTCGTCATCATTTGGACTACTGTAACACACTCTACTTGGGGCTGCCTTTGAAGAGTATTTGGAAACTGCAATTGGTCCAAAGAGATGCAGCCAGATTGTTAACAGGGGCAGGTTACAGAGACCACACATTGCCCTTATTGAAAGAGCTCCACTGGCTGCCAGTTTGTTTCCAGGCACAATTCAAAGTGCTGGTGATGACCTATGAAGCCCTATATGGCTCAGGTCCAGGCTATTTGGCTTCCCTCTCTATAAGCCGGTCTGGTCTCTGAGATCCTCAGGGGAGGCCCTTCTCTCTGTCCCACCCCCATCACAAGCGCGGTGGTGGGGACATGAGAGATGGTCTTCTCTGTGGCTGCCCCTGAACTGTGGAGCTCTCCTCCTAGAAAGATCAGAATCCCCCCCCCCTTGAAATTTCTCTCCCCATTTTGAGAGGTCTAGTAAATAATTTCCCCATTGAACATGAAAAAGGAGACAGAGGAGATTTTCAGATGGGGGAAAAAAGCCAGGAGGAAAAGGTATACCCCTGGCATAATTGTACGATCATGCTGAAGATTTTCAAACACTTCATGCTCATCCAGGACCTATCAGGTGAAGATCCAGGAATGCTCCAGCAAGACACCACTCACGGGGAAGTCCCAGGAATGGTTTAGTTGCAGAAGCATTCCTGGATCTTCACCGGATATGTCCTGGATGAGTGCGACATTGTCTGAAAATATTCAGCACAATCACAGGATTATGCTGGGAGTATGCCTTTTACTTCCAGGTTTTTCACTGCCTGAAGATCTTCAGAGTGGTAAAGAAGGTGACAGAAACACAGATGCCTGCTCTGGCCACCCTTTAACAAATGGACATCTACCATCAGTTTCTTTGTGAGATGTATGCAGAGAAAGAGAAGGAGGTAACAGCCACCTCCTACTCCAGATGGGAGGGGTTGATTTTAAATGTAAGATCTTCAGACATGTGAAGCTGTAACAACCTGAGCCATATAGGGCTTTATAGTTCATAACCAGCACTTTGAATTGCGCCTGGAAACAAACTGGCAGCCAAGGGAGCTGTTTTGCCATTTCCAATAGGCAAAGTTTGGGTTCCCCACATTAAAAAAATTATGATGTTAATTTTCCATGGACCTTGGTTTGAAAACAATTTTAAGAACTGTAAATGCTAGCATCAACATTAATCAAGACAATATGCTTGGATATTATATTATATATTATACTATGTATTCATTTCCCTAGTACAATATACAGCTACAGCACTTAAAGTGGTGTCAATCTGTATTATTTCTACAGTATAGATACACCCTCAGAAGTGACTTCTCTGGTGTGATGCTAACCTGCACATAACTTTGCACAAGGTTGCAGTTTTAGAATACAATCCTATGTACACTCAGATAAAAATAAACTCATTTGGCTATAACTGAGCTTACTCCTGATGGGGTGGTAATGTTAAAATGGGTTTAACAATCAGTCCCTCCTCTCAGGGAACCTAGGGAAATGTAGTTTTCTGAGCATAAAGCTAGATATTAAGGAGTATGTGTTCCTCAGATATAGGTTCCTCAGCAATTAGGCCTACAAAGTTGTCACCTTACCTTGGGATGAACATTCACAAAACATGCAAAGACAAAAGAGTTAAATATTTGCAACCTGAAAGCCAGAGAGAAGCTGGATGTGTAAAGAAGAGCAATGTTCCTCTTCTCATTCATATATTTTGGTCTGGGTTTCCCCTTAGGCTTCAGGCATGAAGCAGGAAGTTAGGCATAAGGACACAGAAAAGGAAGAAGCAGCATCAGTCTGTTACTATTTGTTCTGTAACACAGAGAGAGACCTGATAACTCTTCTGCAACACACTTTGCCTCTTCAGATCTTCGATGTTACTTTCAAATTCTGTTTCATTGTAGTAATCCCACACAACATAAATTCTGTTATTGCTGTTGCTTGCAAATATATGCTCTTCCAATGGCTTACATGTGCCTGGTTTGAACTTTGTTGATCCTGGTTCTTCCATCCACGATACCTACCTCTGCCTAAAGAGTAACCGTGTGAAGGAAAGCCATCATTTAAGCAGGCTAGAAGATCAGATAGGTTTCCAAGATACAGTTGTTAGCTAGAAGAATGAAGGAAAGGTATGCTTGTTCTCATGCCTGATCAATTTGTCAGCATCACATCTGCATGACTGAAGAGCCACAAAGACTGCTGAAGAAATGCAGTTAGTTTTTGAACTTCATCCACACACTTACACCGTGTGACTTGTGGAGTAATTTTCTGACCCCATAGGAATTTCAAAGTATTTCAAGGTGTTAAAATGTTCCATGCCCGCAGGAGTAAACTCAGGCAAAAACAAATGGCTAGCTTAGTATGTTCTTCCTTATTAATAACTTTTTCTGTCTTGGCCACATTCCGATGTTGCTCCTTGGACACACATGCCCCAGTTGTCCTTTGTGAAATGTTGGGGGGTATGAAACTCTCAGCTCTCAGTTTGCTTCCTTAGTCTTGGTGCCACCACTTCTGCTCCTTCTTCTGCTCCCAGTTAATGTGTTCCTGAGGCATTCTTTAAACTGATACCTGGGTCATACTCTTACTGAACTCTTCCCAGACCTCTGAACAGCTATTCATATTCACTCCAGAAACTGATGTGTAAAGATATATAATTGGATACTAAAGTTAGGATGGTCTATGTTATTGTATTTCCCATTTCTATGTGCGGTTGTGAAAGCTGAACAGTGAAGTGGTAAGAAGAAAACCAACCCATTTGAAATGTGGTGCTGGAGAAGAGCTTTATGGATACTGTATGGATACTGCAGACTGTTAAAAACAAACAAACAAATACGTGAGTAAATACAAAAACATTATTGTCTTTTCTAGACAGTGTCTTCTCATAAACAAACAAATAAACAGCTTCATTTGTATATCACTTCATACCCTTAAGGAGTGACTAAGCGGTTTACAACTGTAAGCTACTTGTCCCCAACAACCTGGGTACTCATTTTAGTGACCTCGGAAGGATGCAAGCCTGAGTTGAGCTTCAGCCCTTTTGCTGGTCTTGAACTCGCAACCTTATGGTTTTGAGTGTGTGGCTGCAGTACAGGCATTTAACCACTACACCATCTCATGATATGGCAAAATATAAATGTCTCAGTTTAATTAGCCTGAAGTTTCCCTACAAGCCAAAATAATTAAACTGAGACATTTATATTTTGCCATATCATGGGAAGACATGACTGTCTAGAAAAGGCAATAATGTTTTTGTATTTACCAAAGAAGGCTTCTTGTGGAGATGTCCAACTTGGTGTCTTAATATAAAACTTCTTTTTACATTGCAACCATATATTTAATAGTCCTTTCCTAACATAACTTTTAGAAATGAGTGAGGCAGATAGATTATCAAGAAATATTAGAGAAAAAAATATAGAGAGTCAGGAGATGATTGGGAACAGATATGGAAATATTGGAATAAAAAAAATTGGAAGAATAATAAGAAAGAGTAAATAAATAAACGGAATTTTAAAAAATTGAACCAAGAAATCAAAGGAAAAGGAAAAAGAAAAAAGAGTGGAGACAGAAGAGATAACCACATAAAACTAGCAAGAAAGGCATATGGCGAGTAACTATTTTACCCACACAAGTCTATTTTGCCAGCAAAGGGCAGTTAATGTAAAGATAATAGGATATAGCTGATATAAAAGCAGAAAAAGAACAAGAACAAGAAACAAATATAAGTGATGTAAATACATGCTGTTGTTTTTACTGTTGTCCTGATAATATATTGTAATATATGTGTAAACATGAATAAAAAATGTATATATTAAAAAAAAGAAAAGACAATAATGGTTGGTAAGGTAGAAGGCAGCAGGGAGAGAAAAGAAGACTACATTCCAGATGGTTAGACTCAATCAAAAAAGTTGAATGTCTGAGTCTGCAAGACCTGAGCAAAGCTGTTGGTGACAGGGTGACTTAATGATCTCTCATCCATAAGGTTGCCATAAACTGAAGTCGACTTGATGGCAGTTAACAACAAAAAACTTTCCAGTCACCAGCTTCTTGGTAACCAACATCCCATTGCACCATTCTTTTAAAAAACCAGTACCAACAAATACCTTTAGAATGTGTGGTTAACTAGAAGTCAAATAATACACGCTTGGAGTTTTTATGAGTTGACCTTCTATAGACCTATCTGTGGTTACAGTAAGATTCAAATAGTAAAAATTTTATCCTTTGGCATAATTCAAAAATAAAAGAACCACACATTTATTTGTTTTCTGCTTTTCTTGTAACTTGTTTTATAGCTTGCTAAAAGCTATTGATGTGCAGAAATATTATCCTTGTCCTAACCTAGTACCAGCATCGTTTACAGTTGACATCTTTTATTTAACCTAGGGTTTTATACTTCTGACAGTAAGTAACTATACATAAATCAGCAATTCCTGCCTAAGGAGTGAATGTTTTTGTTTGTAGAATTGTGAATGAGAAAAATACATATCCCCACTCCGGAAATTGGAACTTCTGAGAATGGCTGTGGAAGTTCTACTTTTCAGGAAAGGCATTATTCATTGTTCTGTATTATTTCTTGTCTCTTTCTTATATAAATATCTCTGTTATATTCAGCCTAGCTAATATACAACAATACTGCAAATTTATCTTGACCCTTGTTGTAATAGCCTGAAAACAGAGAGGAAAAGACAATAGCCTTTTAGGGGAACACCTGAGGGAACAATTATATGGGAACAACAAGCATTACATATGGAATTGTAGACCTAACAGAAAATATCTCATGCCCCTGTAGGACCTTTTCAAACTGCACAGTTATAGCACTATGATCCCACTTCTGTGGCTCCTATCTGTGAGATTTGCCATTGGTGGTGTAAAGGGGACAAATTCACTGGCAGAAGAGGAAAAAAAGCTGGGCAGTGCATTTGTAATGTTTTATTTATACCCCGCTCTTCAGCCAAGGTTATCAGAGCGGCTTACAATTTGTTAAACAAACAAGCTTCATTTATATACCGCTTCACACTGCCTAAGCAGTGTCTAAGCGGGTTTACAACTGTAAGCTAATTTGCCCCCAACAATCTGGGTATTCATTTTAGTGACCTCGGAAGGATGCAAGCCTGAGTCAAGGTCGAGCCCTTTTGCTGGTCTTGAACTCGCAACCTTATGGTTTTGAGTGAGTGGCTGCAGTACAAGCATTTAACCACCGCACCACCAGGGCTTATTAAAGAGACTGGTCTCTGAGGTGTGGAAAATTTGAATCCGAACACCTTTTGATGCTAACCTGAAGGAAATGGAGGCAGGGGAGGACATACCAACTGCATTTATGGAGCTGGCATTTTCTTGCCATGATGGCACTTTGTAGCAGCCAAGACCTGTGGGATGGGTATGTCCTGCCCCATAGCACATAAGCCCTCCCTCCTGAGTGGTCTGAAAGGGATCAATATTGCATTCCCATTTGCTGCTCCTTCAAAACAACAACAACAACAACAATCAGCATCCCAGTTCTTTTAAAAAGATGCACTGGAACCCACATGTCCAAAAGACCCACTTTAAGTGGGCTTTGCACTCCCCCCCCCAATTGCACTGGGTTTAATCAGGGTGAGTCTGAATGACCCCCCCCCCCCCCAAAACCTGGTTTTCCACACTGGGTTAAATTGTAGTGTGAATGATCCCTAAGAAAACATCATTATAGGGTCGTCTTGAATGTGGAAGTTGGTAAGAAAGGATTGCGTGTGTGTGTGTGTGTGTGTGTGTGTGCCTTCATGTTGCCTGTTGACTTATGGTGACACATTAACCTCATAGGATTTTCCTAGGCAAGGAATATTCGGCAGTGGTTTTGACCCTTCTTCTGAAAAATAGCCTACAGCACCTAGTATTCATTTGTTGTCTCCCATCATAGTACTAGCCATCCAGATGTTAACCAGGACATTTTAAAAGCAGCTGATAACGTAGCATAACATTGGAACTGTCCCTGCTAAATTGGGAGTTTTATGGTATTATCCTGGAATTTTAAATATACTGAAGGACTTGTTCAATATTAGTTTTCATGTATTTTATTTGCATAGATGAATACCAATACAGGAAAGGAAAGGAAAGGAAAGGAAAGGAAAGGAAGGAAGGAAGGAAGGAAGGAAGGAAGGATCTCTCTGTGTTTGTGTATGTGTGGTGTCTTGATCTTGGTTTGTTTAAAGAAATCTCAGCTGTCTTTCAAAAATTCACCACCAAGGATTGCTAGAGGCTATGAATTTTCTGCAGCTGATCCCATCAGTGCCTGAGGGCAACATTCATTCCCTTTCGTGCTGATAGTCTTGTTTTTCTGAGAACCCTTTGGCTTGAATTAATATTATTTCAATATTATTTGACTAGCTCATTCTACTTTTTACTAACAAGATAATCATGTTTTCCACCCAACATTTGTTTACAAGTTTCTTTTGACAAACTTTCCAAAATATACTGGAAAAACCTTCAGTTAGAACTGCTTTTTCACTAATGATGTCCTTTCTAATGTTTACATGGGCTGCATCTACACTGGGGAAATAACCCAGTTTGGCACCGCTTTAATTCCTTTGGCTCAAGGCTATGGCATTCTGGGAGTTGGGGTATGTTGTGGGGGTTTAGCAAATTTACGTGAAATCTAATTGTGTTAAAAATGAGTTCCCATTGTCCGCAAATGACCCCCCCCCCCATTGCCCAAAATTGCGTGAGATGCTCTAATACGCAATTATGTGAAACCCCATGATTGCATTCGGAATGACTTCCCATTGCCTCAAATTGCATGAGATACACTCATACGCAATTACGTGAAACCCCATGATTGAATTCGGATTGCCCAAAGTATACCCCAAATTCCATTGTATGATAAACTCCCTTCTCTCCCTCCAAGGCTAGGATGGTAAATGTTGTGATGAAGAGAGGGCTTGGTCTATTAGGAGGGTTGGACTTGCTTGTATGATAAGAAAGAAGATAAGCATTCCAACAGTTATGGACCATTCCTGATTAAAACAAAGCTACACAATTCTCTGAGATCTTTGTAGGGTGAAAAGTCCTATAGGATGTTGGTTATACCCTTGACCTTTACCACTCAGTCCTATGATCTAGCATCTGATCTTGTGAACTACTGTCTTATGATTCTAGTGATGATTGTAAACCATTATCTCCCAACAGAACTGGCAAAAAAATATGTGCAAGCAGTACACTGAACACTTTGTTGTTGCTGGAACTGTGAGAGGAACTGCCTATTTAGAAGGTGTTCTGGACAGCTGTTCCTTTGTCATAGTCTTTTCCTGCTTTTGCTTCTGAGTAATAAACTTCCCTTTGTTTCTTGGGGAAGGCCCCACTGAGACAAAAACTCACATTGGTACCAGATTACAAACGTGGGTGTGAGACAAGCAGGTTACAGATTTTGATTACTGATATCAGATAAAAGTCCACAGGGAGTCACACTGGTTCTTTGGTAAAAATCAATGGGGCTTTTTACATTGGCAAGAAAGTGTGACATGAAGTTGCACTTTCCTTAATGCTTAGCAGCTAGACAGCAAGCCCCAGGTGTGCATTTAAAAAGTACAGGGCAGCTAGACTGAGGTTTTTTCTGTGGCTCAGCAACTACATGGGAAGCTGTCAAAACGCTACAAACACAGGTGGAGCAGCTACATGGGCGGCAAGGAACGTGGCTTTTAGCCGCGCTTTAAACATTTTTTTCCCTTGCTGGCTGCGAATTGCGCAATTGCACAGGTACACCATACAGTCGGAGCTTATCACATGGGGGAGTACAGGACCATTCCGAAAGAGGGAGAAAGTGAGGTCAGTTCGGAAATGCACATGATTACGCACAAGCTCATCACACACAAAACAAGAGAGCATCTACACAAAAAGAAAATGCAGAGTCAATACGAAAGAATTCATCACATGTGAACATACTGGTCGGCTTTCTGTTGCAAATTAAGGCATCTTGGGAAATGGTAGCAAAGGCTCATGGGAGTTGTAGTCTGTGTTCTGTCAGAGCATTATATTGAGTTGTCTTGAGGTTTCATCCCTCTGTCCAGGAGGGATTCCCATATGTCCTCCATTCTTGAGCAGAGGCCCCCCCCTTTTCCAAGTTGACCAGGCACGTCCTCCTTTGCCAGGACACGTCCTACTTTTCCAGCCTTCTTTTTGAAGAGGAAGCAGGAGGGCCAGGCGTGCTCTGGCCAGGCTCTGGGGGTCTCTTCCTGGCTCCTTACCTCCCTCCCTCCTTCCCCGCTGCCTTCCTCCTCCCTTTGGCTGAGAGAGTGTGACTTGCAGGGAGGAAGGGCAGCGGTGGTGCTCCAGGTCCTCCTGATGCTGGGCCAGGGCAAGCTGGAAACAGGAGGAGGAGGAGAAGGAGAGGGACATGGGGCCCCTCTGCTGCCCTGCCTCCCTGCAAGTCACACTCTCTCAGCCAAAGGGAGGAGGAAGGCAGCCAGGAGAGAGCCCTGGAGCCTGGCCAGAGTGTGCCTGGGCCTGCCTTCTCCTCCCCCCTTCGGCTGAGAGAGTGTGACTTGCAGGGAAGCAGGGCAGCGGAGGTGCTCCAGGTCCCTCCCCTTCTCCTCCTCCTCTTGCCAGCTTGCCCTGGCCTGGCTGAGCGCCTCCAGTGCCCTGCTGTCTCCCTAGAAGTCACACTCTCTCAGCCAAAGGGAGGAGGTGAAGGAAGGTGCAGGCGCACTCTGGCCGGGCTCTGAAGGTCTCTTCTTGTCTTGGCACCTTCCCTCCCTCCGCACTTGTATCGCTGCCTTTAAATGGGCGCTTTAAAGATACAGAGCCCCATTTAACCGTTCAACTACACCTTAGCCTTTAGATGCAATAGGGGTGCTTTTTACATTGGCTAAAAGGGGCGGTCCAAACTCGCCCCTTCTAGCGGCGAGATGAGGCCTAGGCTGCCACACGGGCTGCCGCAGAGGCCTCATCCCGCCGCAATGACCCGCCGCAAAAAAGAGCTCCGGGATCGAGCTCTTTTTTTGCGGCGCGGGAAGGGCGCGATTGGCGCCCTCCCGCGCCGCCAGAGCGCCAAAACGTGCACAGCGCGTCAAAACGCTGCGCACGTGATGATGCTTGTACAGCGCCACCGTGTAGACGCCGCCATCTTTAAATGGCGGCGTCCATGCGTTTTAGGCTTAGGGAGGGTGTAAAGGCTACGCCCTCCCTAACCCTAAATGCGGGCTTTTTAGCCCTAAAAGCGCCTTTTTTTGCCCGTGTAAAACGGGCCAGCAATGCTGCACCCTTTTTAAAAAAGTAGTGGGGAAATCAAACTACCTTTTAAAGGCACTTCTTCTCCCTTAAAACTCCAAAATAGTGTTTTCATGGCACACTTTCCATTTTTCTCATCTAAAGGCTGGGCTTTCATGCAGCCTTCAACACACCTCTTTTTGCCAATGTAAAATGGGCCAGCTCCTTTTTAAAGCACTTCTTCTCCCTTAAAACTCCAAAATAGTGTTTTCATGGCACACTTTCCCTTTTTCTCATCTAAAGGCTGGGCTTTCATGCAGCCTTCAACACACCTCTTTTTGCCAATGTAAAACGGACCAATGTAAATCTTTAGTCAGTGCACACAGTAAAAAAAAAAAAAATCCTGTAAGTTATGCATTGGAATAAAGAGGTTTCAAATTAACCATCCAATAGGTACAGGCAGAAAGCTTTATCCCTCTGTTCATTTGGGATGTCTGTTCTAGACATTCCAAATAAGAATGCTGGTGGAACAGAACATGCCTTAAGCAAATCCTGAGTGTTCTGTGGTCATATGAACAGACTATGATTATTTATTCATAATTTTATTGGAATTTTAAAAAATGCAAAAAGAGGGGAAAGAAAAAAAAGAGGGAAAGAGAAATAGATGTTTGTATGCTTAGTCATGTAAATAAATATATGCTGACCAAATGTAAAAAAAAAAAAAAGATTTCAAATTGGCACCTGCAGAATACATGTTCTTCTGTGGCTAAAGCAGGAGGTTCTTTGACACCTTGAATGACAGATGATGGCTATTTACCCTTCCTATTGAAGTTTGGGACTCTTAGCTATAAAAAGAGTATACATGATCCACCCACACTGACCCTGAGTTCCTACACAAGAATATTGTTTAAAAACTATAAGAATATAGTTCAAAAACGAAGATTTTTTTTCCAGTACATATATGCTGCAATACAGAGGACATGTCTATGTCATGAGTCTCAAGGACACATTATCTGCATGACTTCACCAAAGTTTAGCTTCTTTCTTCTTTCTTTCTTTCTTTCTTTCTTTCTAGAGGAAGTATTTGTGAATTGCCTGTTATAAACCATGTGTTATAACCCCACCCCAGCCCTGTTGAATGGTTTCTTGGCAGCCTGCAGAAAGTCTGTAGTTCTTTTATTTACATTTAAATGAATTAATATCTTTCTACTTTTTTTTTTTAAAAAGAGTAACTGCTTCCTTTTGGTTCTATATACTCAGTCATTAATACAGGCTGCAATCATTACTCATAACCCAATTATGAGAAAATCCAGGTTGGCTTTGCCCTTTTTTATAATTTTGCCTAAAATAGCACTGTCCTAAAGCAGACTCAGTCTAAGTCAAACTGGGCTATTTTTCAAATTGTTTAAATTCAAAATTAGGGTCAGAACTGAACCTTATCAGCTGTTCCACATTGCAGAAATAAAGCATGTTGACACCACTTTAGCTGTCATGGGTTCAACCTGTGGTATTGTGGGAGTTGTGGTTTGGTGAGGTATTCAAGCTGGCCTGTCAGAGAGCACTGGAAAACTACAGAAAACTACAAATCCCAGAATTCTGTAGAAAATGTCATGGCAGTTAAAGTAGTGTTAAATTACTTTATTTCTGCAATGTGAATACATCCTATGACTGTTTATCACCTCCTTCTTAGATAGGTTTAATCTGATCCTGCAGGTTCCTACTTGTGTCGTCATTGGGTTGGCTGTTTTGGATTTGAAGGTGCTCATAATAATAATCTTCACCATCTGAGATCCTGATGCTGATTATCTACTTTTTACTCTGAGTTAGGAAGAGTTTCTCTCACACACATACACACACACACACAAGCTATAGCAGCTGAAGACAGGAAGATTTTTCCCCCTCAAAAAAGTTCTTTTCCTGAATCTATTTTTAACCCTCCATCCCATTACTAATTAATCCCATTAAAACACAAAGTGCTCTCACCTACTCTTTTTGGCAATACATTCAACACACTTTGCACATTCTGGTTTCTTCATATCCCTCTGTTTCTACTTTTGTTTTAGTTTTACTAGCAAAACAAGCTGCTTAATAGGTGAATCATCCGACTACTGTGTATTCAGACACTGGGAATACAGAAGGCCGGAAGCTGAGACAATCCCACACTTCCAGAGCTTTCATGTTCCCCCCTCTATGTCTTTCTCCTCCTCTCTCTGTGATAGGGTATGGATGGAATGTCTTTTCCTCTTTTATCACTATCATGATTATTTTATTGCAAAACCTGTGAGACATTTTCTGGTCATCAGGGGACATAAGCACATACTTAATAGTTGTGGTGGATGCTTATTAGTAATAGATGCATGTGTGAGCATAAAACCATATTAATTTAATCCAATACATCACCCACTAACACACTGGACTACAGCCAGCACAGCCAGGATGGTGGGAGTTATAGTCTCACATATCTGGAAGGTGCCAGTTTGGGGAAAGCTGACTTTTACTTACACACAACACAGAGTGCGCAAGGTTACACTAGTTGCTGTTTAAAGTGTGCTGGAGAATAAAACTGAGTTAGATGGTAAAAAGCAGATTTCCAATGAATTTGTTTCCTCCCATTCGTAGTATTTTCTGTTGGAATGCTCAATTAGTGCCAGGTTCCTGCTGGGTTTTTAAATAGACTCTTTCGTTGTTCTGACATGCAGATCCTTACATAATGACACACCCTCCCACTCATCACATCTGTTCAGAGTCATAGTATCTGTGTATGTAGGCGGAACAACAGTCTCTGTGTATGTTTATTGCTGTTTATTCTGGGTAACCTTCCAAGAGGCAGCATGATTAAGATTTGAGCAAAATTTCTGTCTCCATGTGTGTGTTCAGTCTCCAGGTGAGTAAGTCAACAGTTGACTGATGCATTCCCATCTAACTGAAAAGATAATGGGAGAGTCAGAAGGTATGTATGCATATATGAGCATACCCCCCAACTGTCCTAATTTGGCAGGGACTGTCCTGATTAATCTTCTGTCATCCCATTTTTCAGCTAAGTTTAAAATGTCCCACTTTCCCACTTTACTTCAATGGTTGCAAACTGAATTCCAAGTGCGAAAGTTTGCCCTCAGTTAACTCAGTAGTAGGGATGAGAAAAAAGGGCAATGGATTTTTGTCCTTCCCAGTAATTCAAACAAAAGCAAACTGCTGAAACCTCTCTTAGCTTGTGTGTTCTTCCTCATGATACCTTTTTCCACGGTGACCATACTCTGCTGCTGCTTGGCTAGACGTGTTCCTAGTGTTGGAGGGTGTGATATCAAGCACACGAAAATGTCCACTGTTCTTGGTGGATTTGGGCCAGACACTTTCTCTCACTCTAATCTATTGTGAGAATGATAAATAAAATAATACCTTAACACATGCCTTAGCCCCAGCAGTAGATGAAAGACCTTCCCTTCCATTCCTGTGGCTTCAGAAAGAGAGTATCTGCCAGACTTAATCCTCTCTGTTACCCCTGGACTATCCTTCCTTCACCCCTAGTCAACACTGATATCAGCTTAAGATTAAAAGGGGTGGTTTAGCTAGGTAGTTGGGAGGGCAAGTGCAGAAAACTAAACATGCCATATAAGGACCATATGGGGAGATCCTGCTGGTTCAGCATGGGGAAAACCAGAAGTCTTAGCCAGGACAGATCAATTAAGATTGGGCTCTGCATAATCCCTTCACTGATAGGAGTGATGGTGGGTGATAAACCTTGGGTTTATAAACGAACAGAAACCCAAGTATACCTCCCTCTGGAGGAGATACTCCATTGTTCAGAGACATTTGCACTGATTGTTCAGCCATTTACAGACTTTCAGTTCTATCTTCCATCCTGGGAACTTCACCTTAATCCCAAAACTTCCCTGGGTTATGTTTTGTCCTATAAAAGTGCCTGCCAAAACACCACCAATGTAGTCTCAGTTGAGATCAGACACTCAGCCAGTATCCTCCTTGATTTCTCAGCATTGCTGAATCCACAAGTAGCTGCTGAGCCATTTCACTTTGAAGAATCCCCAAAGAGACCTCTGCTTCTAGAACAGGTACAGTATCTCCCTTTGCAATCCTAAAAATCACTATCTGAAACCACGTTTATATTACTAGTTCTTCTATGTGCGTATCAGTGTGTGTTTATGTATGAAAGTTGATTTCCTCTTTAGCTGTTATAAATACAACTATATTTGGAATATATGTTTTGGAAATTCAGTGTTTTGGAACTGTTATACAGTTCCATCCTTCTTTGAATTAATTAACCCTCCCCCTTTGTAAACTGATTGTGGGTGCCCTATCAGGACCCTTGCACTTGGGGTAACATCTTTCCCATTGCCATTTCCTTTTCATTATGTTTTGTACCTTATTTAGATTGTATGTCTGAGGTTAGGGAATTGTCAAAATAATGATCTGTAAGATGCCCTGGAAGCTTTTTTGGCTGAAGGGCAGGGTATAAATATTCTAAATAAATAAATAAAATGAGGCAGGGAAACTATGACAAAATCGTATTGCTAGTCCTGCATAGAATAGACCTATTGAATGGATTATAGTTACGTGTATGCTGCCTCAATATTCAACACTTAATTGAATGGGCCTTGAATGGATCTATTCTACCTGATAATATTACCTTAAAGTCCTTGAAGACAAGTCAGGATACAAAAAGGTAATAAAAATAAATAAATGTTGTGGTTACCATTCATTGTTATTCTTCCATCCAACTCAGATAATTTTGATGGCTAGCAGCACTAGATCCAGACTAATCGCTGTGACCCACAACACAAAATATTAGCTTGTCATACAGTTAAGATGAGAACATCAAGAACCCATGCTTACCATGGCTGACAGATTCATGAATCCCTAGGATTATCTGAAAAGTTCAGATAAGTTCATTCAGAGAGCTGGATGTGCTCTCTGTGAAAGCTACAGTTTTTCTTCAGGTTTTGTTCCAGTTTGGGGTTTCTTGGTATGAGTGCGTTGCATGCAATAATGTTCGCTGAGAAGTAGGGCAAGTCTGTTCAAAGTTACAGCATTCCACTCTATAACCAGTTCAGAACTGCTAGACCAAAGCACTGACGTAACTCCACTAAAGCAGAACCGCAACTGCCCCAATATATTCCATGGACATATAACAATTCTTGGTAACTCAGTGTATTTTGCAACAAGCATAACACCACATTTGCATGTTACATATTAAACTTGCAATGACTTTACCCTTCTATGACCTTAAAAATATTTTGAGCTGACAGCCTTTTGGTCAAATCAGTGCTTACTTTCCTTAAAAATGTATTTTGATCCCAGTGCTTATTTTCAGATATATAAGTGAATTTTATTGGTCTTCAAATGGAATTTTGGGTTTTGATATTGTGATGATCCCAAGGGTTAAGTAACCCAGCAACACCCTGCTCCTGGCCCTTAAACCCAAGGATCTTCTTTTGGGTTTCCCCCTTAGAGTCCCCTGGATCCCTTTGTCCACCCCCTGCTGAGTGGAATGGGCACCCCTGAGGTCCTGCAAACCTATTGCTGCCACCACCTAGCGAATTACAACTGAATTCCCCTGTTTAGCACACGCTAGGGCTTGCTAAAGGGAGTTATAGTTCTTGTTCCACTTTCCTACTTGCTACCAGCAAGTAACTAAGGCACGTGTTGTAGGAATAGAAAGCAAACAGATGCGTTTCAAATGGATTTATTCTAACTACACAAAAATAGAGCATAGAGGTATCTCATTCATGTAAGACCTCCTTGCCTTGCAGGTGCAGGAGCATAGTTATACAAATGTTCAGTTCAAGCAAGCCATAAGAAACATAATAAACAGCCTAAATCGCACTAGCTAACATAACTCTAAGTTACTCACATAGAGATATGGAATTGCAGTCCTTGGGGAGTCTGGATGTGTGAGCCGGCCCCCTTTTGGCTAGCTCAGACCGTATCCCAGCCTGCCCTGTTGGCAGAGGTTCAACAGCTGGACTTCCCAAACAAAGAAGAAGACCAAAAGAGTACATGGGTTCAAGGCTTTTTAAAGGTTTCAGATAGAAGGTTCTTGAAAAGTCCCGGTCCAATTCACTGATTGGTTAAAGGGGCCATAGGTTATCTGTGATGTAATTACTCATTAGCATGTGTTGCAAGCTCTCATTAGCATGTACCACCCCCCAGATTAACCCTTTGTAGTCTGAGAAAGCCGCCAAGTGACTGGTGGCTCCCAGTCACTACAGATATATATATATGCATTACAATGTTTTCAAGGTGGTGAAAATAATAATAATATATAATAGTAATATTTATTTATTTATACCCTGCTCTTCAGCTCTAAAAGCTATCAGAGCGGCTTACAATCATTATTTCAACTAGACGGTTCCCTGCCCTCAGGCTTACATTCTAAGAAGACACAACACAAAAGGAGAAGGGAATGGTGGTGGTGAAGGGGATCAGGTCCAAACGTTCTTCTCTCCCTCTGATGCCCGGACCAAGGCAGATGGCATGGAAGGAGGGCTCTGCTTTACAATCTAGCACAGGCCCTATGGAGTTTGGCCTGTCCTTTCACTCCCTCCTGGGCAAGATGGTGTAGCATGGAGGGAGGGCTTTTCCACTTGAAGTCATGCCTGATGGTGTTGCTAGGCCTCTCCAGTCCCTTCACTCCCTCCTGGGTAAGATGGTGTAGGAGGTGGTAAAAGGAATATATCTATACAGAGAGAGAGAGAGAGAGAGAGTTGCCCCTCTGTTTTCACAGACTTCAGATCCATGACCCTCACTTACTCATGAGGAGCAAACGGAAGGCATTAAAATGGGGCATGCGCCAGTGGCTTCTCATGGGCATGCATCCCCATTCAAGATTATGGGGCTTAAATATCTGCGAATTTCTGTTTTCGTGGGGGGGGGATTCTGTTTTCCTCTGGAATGGGTCCCCCATGAAAATGGAAGGCTGACTGTGTGTGTGTGTGTGTATTCCTTTTACCACATTAAAAACATTTTAATGCAAAATAAATATACCATTCACATTGTAAAATTCAGTTCTTAAAAGGAAGTAGAAACATAGTTCCATGCCTTCTCCTGACTCCCAGAACAGGGAAACGTGTAGCTGCCTTGAGCCTTGTGCTGGGAGAAATGTGGAATATAAATAAAATAAAAGCAGAATTCATTGGACTCCAAATCAAGTCACCCCATGCAAATAAGTCCGAGTTGTTGAATTCCTGAATTCCACAAGTTTCTTCTTCTCTAGTATACATACCTAAAGGTGCACTTGTAATGTAGTGATCGAAAACCTATAGCCCTCCAAAGGTTACTGGACTTCAGCTTCCACTAATTCCAGTCAGCATACAAAATGGCTGGGGATGATGGGAGCTATAGCAAATAACATCTGAAGGGCCAGTATCTCCCTGTTCTTGCTTTAATGGGATCCAGGAAGGCATATGTTCATGTAACTCAGTGGTTCCCAAACTTTGGTCCTCTAGGTGTTTCGGACTTCAGCTCCCAAGATTTCTGATTGTTGGCCAAGGTGATTAGGGCTTCTGGGAGTTGAAGTCCAAAATACCTGGAGGACAAAAGTTTGGGAATCACTGAATAGCTAGACTAATAGGGCAAATCTATTATAATATGTTGCCTATCAGTTGTGAACCCACTTAATGGAACATTAGATGCAAAGTCAGATACTATAAGCCAATAAATAATCTAGTGACTTTAAACTAATGGAGACATACTCATCTTGCTTTTAGAGAAAACAAAGTAGCTCTTTCCACTTTCTATAGTATCATATTTGCCAGGCATCTGCCAGCAGCTGTCAAAATTGTCTCATAGTGAATGTTGGGAAGCTGAGGTTAAAAATGATAGCATTCCTTTTCAGCTAACCACATCACCTTTGTTTTCTCAGTCTAAAGCAAAGCAAAAGGCAGAGCAGTAGGGAAAACCATAGGAACCCAGAAGCAATAACTTAATTGTATAATAAAAGGCATACTCCTACAGAGAAACTGCAGAAATGAAAGGAGAGTTCTGCTTTAGTCCCCACTCTTATCTGTTGAGAGTTGAGTGGAAACACATAAGCTTAGAAGCAATTGATCACACAGAACAAATATAGCATTATAATTGTAGTTTAATGAAGAATACTTCTTTAAATAGCCCAGTAGTCCTCTGATGACTAACTTGTCATTCTTTTCTTGAAACATCAAGGAAGTCAAGGGAAGGTTGCGAATGGGCAGAATGTTTGACCCCAATTCAAAAACTGCTGTGTATATAATTGGGTATCAAGATATATCCACTGATTCTTTATCTATGGATTCAAACATCCACGGCTTGAAAAAAAATTTTTTTTTAAATACATAAATTTCAAAAAGCAAACTTTGATTTTGCCATTTCGTTTAAAGGACACCATTTTACTATGCCATTCTATTTAATGGCACTTGAGTATCCACGGATTTTGGTATCCTTGGGGGGGGGGGGGGGAATCAGGGACCAAAGCCCGGCAGATACCAAGGGTCCACTGTATTAGTGTTCACGAACCAGTTATTTTGGCAGTCATCTTTCACAACTCCTGCTCCCATCCACAATAACTTGCAAGTTACTTCTCATGAACTCTATTCCAATAACAGAAACATAACTACTTTACATTACAGTTGTAACTCAGTGAAGTATAATTAACCAAATCCTTTAGGCAATGTAACTGAAACTTAGTTATTTTTATATACTTATAGAGTGTGGAGAATGAATATTACAGGATGTGGAGGAGAATATCACATGGCTCCATGGCTGGCTTGTGCTTTACTGTGCGTGCTGAGATGACACCAGGGTGGATGGTGGGAAAGTGTGCTTTGTATCACAGACCAGTGCATTATATAATTAAGATTTCTTTATAACAACCAAAAAGTAACTATAGTAACTTAAGAAACAGGTTAAGTAAATACTTCTTTCAAATTTAATTACTATTGTAATTTTATTGTGGTGGAACTATAACTGCAACTATTTTTAAAAGTAGCTTTTCAAGCTCTGGGAACATAGTACCCCTTGTGCCTTTTTTCCCTATAGATCCACATCTATGGGAGCATTGGCTCATTTAACAACAGGCTTAGTTTGCAATCAAGATAAAGTGAAGCAGAGATGGGGAGAACCCAGTATCTCTGGGTCACAGAGGAGGAGAAGCTGCATTAATCTGTCTACATATTCTCTACAATGGCTAATACTGGGCCTTCTTGTATTTTTATTAGAGTATTATATAACTAAGCATGTATCATTCTGCATGCACACACATAAAGAGAGATACTAGAAAGGCATACTTGAAATCAGAAGCTAGGCACATTTGAAACCAGAGGGAACAGTTTGCTCTAGGATGAACCATGGTGATGGACTGATGTCATCAAATTACTCTATAATCTGGGCATCCAGTATAATAGCCATGTAGTAAGTAAGCCTATACATATTATTTGTGAAAATCACAGAGGTCACAAAAAGGCAATGTAACCTCATAAAGTATATTTTTGGATTTTAAAAAAATCAAGGAGAATGGATTTATGAATACACTAATACAGAACAATCAGCCCCCTCCCACATCGCTCCTAGTTGAAAGATTATTCTGCTCCAGCCTTCAATCAAGCTATCCAGCATGACCAAAGGTTCCTCCTGTGGTGGGTCATTCAGTTGAGACCTCTTCAATGTATAGGTGGAATTAGGATTCCCCTCAACCCTGGTGCATAACTTTATTTTCCTTCATCAAACTGCATGTGACATTTTAATGTCTCTTCTCCTAGATTAGAGAGAGTTTTTGGAGCTTTCTGTTGTCTCATTTGTTTTTAACCACCCTAAAAAATCTGGTATCCACAACAAACTTTGTCACTTCACTGTTCACCCTTCACTCCAGATCCAATATGAATTATGTCTCATTCTTAGGAAAGTACAAGGAAGATTTCAACCAAATTGCAGGAACAACAACAATAACATATTTTAAGAACAGTTGTTTTGGTTACTATTTTTGTACCTCCTAATTACATATGTGTCTGTGTGTCTGTAAGCATCCTTCTGGGCAATAAACACATATAATGGTCACATGGAAGGAGAGAGGTGACTACTCTCCCTTACCAGTACTCAGGGGTATAGCTGAGGGTGTAGGGAAATGAGGGCATCACTTCCTCACAATAGAAATTCTGCCCAAATGAAAATTTCCTTCACTTCCCAAATTTTTAGCATGGCAGAGAATGAGACATTGAAAACTGTTCATACCTAGATGTCCTGTAATTGCTATATTCCCATGCCCTTGGGAACTTTGCTTGCTCCTGTTCCTTAGTTGCTTAAATTGCATTTCCAAATGCTTGTCTGATGTTTTAAGGTATTGTAACAGAAGAAATTTGGGGATGAAGGAAAATTTGGGGGCAGGGTAAAATTCATAATGGGGAAGATGCCTTCAGTGCTCCCTGCCCCTCCCCCCCCCCCCCGCAAGCTACACTCCTGACAGTACTCCTATGAGATTTTCAATGTGACTGAAACTGCTAACTGTTAACTTCAATCACATTTTGGAAGGGACCAAAATGGGTGTGTGTGTGCGCATTAATGTGTGCATTCACTTATGTGTAATAATATGTGTTGAAGGGGGGGGGGGGAAATAAATCCAACCCATGTCATTTGTAAAATTTATGTAAATGGAAATGCTTTTCTAGAATTCAGCTCATAGTATATCATATATGGAATGATTTAAATTCTGTCTTCACTCTCTCCTCCATAGTACTTTAAAAAGGTTTGTCCCACCAGTTGTACTGAAATCATTTTTAGGAGGTCAGAGTGATGAGACATGCTGGAATACACAGGCCAATAACAGGAACCTGTGTTTGTTGTTGTTCACTGCTCTCGAGTTGACCTTGACTCATAGCAACACAATGGATGAGACATCTCTAAGAGACCCTGTCCTCAGCTGCTCTGCTTCGATCCTGCAGATTCAGGACTGGTTGAGTCTAACCATCTGGCATGTGGTCTTCCTTCTTTTCTACTGCCCTCCAGCATCATGGTCTTTTCTAATGAATCATGCTTTTTTCATGATATAGCCAATGTACAACAATCTCAATTTAGTCATCCTGGCCTGCAGGGAAAGCTCAGGCTTGATCTGTTCTGGAACCCATTTGTTTGTCTTTTTGGCCATCTACTGTATTGTCAACATTCTTCTTCAGCATCAGAACTCAAATGAGTTTTCTTTCTATGTGCTTTCTTTACTGTCCAACTCTCACTTCCATACATGGTGATGGGGAATACAATGGCTTGGACTATCCTCGCTTTAGTGTTCCTTTAATCATAGAATCATAGATCTTTGCACTTTAGGATCTTGTCCAATTCTTTCACAACAGCTCTTCCCAGTCTCAGTCTTCTTCTGATTCCTTGATTCAGTCTCCATTCTAGTCAATATTTGATCCAAGATATGGGAACATTTATTTTTTCAGATTTCTTGTTATCTAGGATGAATTCTTGTAGATCTTTTGTTGTTATTTTTGTTTTCTTAAGCCTACCTTGGGACTTTCCTCTTTAAACTTCTTCACTAACTGCTCCAGTTCCTTGTTGGTTTCTGCTAGTAGTATTTTGTCATTTGTATATCTTAGGTTGTTAACTATCCTTCCCCCAGTCTTCACACCTCCTGTCTCTGAATCTAAACCTGTCATGTGTATGATGTTTTCTGCATAAAGGTTTAATAGATAGGGTGATACTATACAGTCTTTACCAATTGGGAACCATTCTGTTTCTCTGTATTCTGTTCTAATTACAGCCGCTTGTCCTGAGTACAAGTTATGCATCAGGATGATCAATTCACCTGTGTAGACAAATCCAAAGAAAGCACCAGAAGCTTTGACTCCTCTTCCCCTGCAGACTATGGGCCAACCTAGATCACAAGAGGGATGTGAATTGTGCAACTGACTCCTTTCACCCTTCCACAATGGAATTAACTAGAGGTGCATGCTCAAGTATCAGACTATCTATTCTGATGCTGAGGTTCCCAGCTGTCATGGTAGCAAGATGCTGGAACGTCTTTCCTAACAAAGCACTCCTGACACATCCATAAATTCATTTTGCAGCCTAGTCAAGATGAAAATTTTGGAGGAAACAGCAATACTACTAATTTGAATGACAACCTGAAGATTTCTGCTGACATTTATATCTATATCTCTGTCTCTCTCTCTCTCTCTGATTTGGTGGCATAGGGTTGCCAGGAGTCAGAATCGTCTCAAGGGCAGTTAACAATGACATTGTTGTTTAATTTTGTTTTTATTAATCTTTTAATCCACCCCCCACACACCCCGTTATTATTGCCATTTGTTCTGAATTTTTTAAACCAGTAAAGTGGGATATCTAACTTAACTGCATTTTAAAAGCTTTTACAGTTCTTATTAATAAAGTATTTTGTAACCATATCCACACATAAACATGCAGAACCCCTTGATAACATTGGCAATACAACTCTAAAGTTTCATGAGGTGTAGGGCACTAGCTCTCTGCTTCTGACTGGCTTCTAATTAGTAGTCCCAGATTCAGAGTTTATTAAAAGAACTTCATAAACGTTAGTGACTCATTCTAAAGACATAACATACAGTTGGTATTTGTCAACATACACATATGAAAACAGGAAAGTAGTAGTCAGACCAAACACACCTCTTAAAGTTCTACCTCATCTTAGCTATGCTTCTGAGTAGGAAGATATGTTGTGTTGCTGCATAATTTTGTGTGGGAGGAGAGAGACACATTTCTGTGGTTCCTGGCAAGGTCTTCTTCCTACAACTAGGACTGTGCACACTGGCAAAAAGAAAAGAAAAGAAAACCTATCTACTACAGTGTCCCCCAACTTCAGACATTTTTGGCCTTCAAATCTCTTCAGCCGCAGTTATCAGGAGTGTTAGGAATTGTAAGCCAAAATATCAGGATGGCACCAGTATTTGGCGGGGATCGGTGGGTGAGTCTCAGCTTCAATCATTTTCCTCCTGCCTATTTGCAGCCCCAATTACCTCATTACCACAAATGTCTTGGATACATGAACTATCCATCCATTTTCTCCCCCTTGAAATGTCTCTGAATTCATGCAGCTATGGACAACAAACATCTGCATCTCCTGATGGGATATGAAATCCAAAAAAGGAATTGCACTGGCTGCCAACACACATCTGGTATGAATTCAAAGTAATGACATTTTGATGGTTTAAGACCTCAAAATTTGAAGGAGCACCTCTTCAAAAATATGCTTTTCAGGAAAAGATCTGCTGGGGAGGGGGACTGGGGGGAGGTCCCCACCAACTGTGGCAGTGTCTCTTTTAAATGTTGGGCTAATTTGCTTAGTTCAAAGAAGCTTGCAAGAGGCAGGCTAAACTGAAGACCATTTCCCCTATGTATACCAGTACTAATTGAGGATGACTCCAAGTTGGGGTGAATAATAAGATTTTTATATAGAAATATGGAAGAGTGCAGTCAAACACATGCTAGTAATTTAGACAGACACACCATTCAGAAATAGAGCTATAGAGATTGAATACTGGAGGCTAGGAGTCCAGAGGGGGTAATATTTACCTGTCCTGGAGAGGAGAACATTGAAGCAGAATATGGCTCAGACAGGGGTCTAAGGGTGACACAGTAAGTGATCTGCATGCCCAGATCTCAGACTGGGGTCCAACTGTGTGCAAGAGATGGATGTCAGCTGTGTGTGAGGAGGATAGGTTTGGGACTGATATTTATATCTGAATTCCTAGCCTCAAGTAGTATGCTACCTTGCTGTGCAACAAAGACCTAATGGTCTTCCCAGGAATTGACACTATGATTCTGGAATGGCCAATGGGTTTAACTCTGAAGTAAAAAAAACAGTGATTGGATTTAGGACAACCCTAGGATAGCTAGCTAAGCAAATTGGCTGGGAACACAGTAGGGAGTAGGCAGGAAGCATTTTCTTACTGCCTTTGCCTTTTGGTTCTAGTGAGAGAGAATATGCAGAGAGCCTGGAAGTCAGATGGAGCAACCCCATTCTAAAACCCCATTCTAAACCCATTCTAAAGGTCATGGTGATCTCTTGATAATATGTCTACCACTAGATATGAAAACAGAAAAATATGGAGACCACAAATATAACGTGAGGTATGTCAACACCTTTCCAGCATGCCATATGTCAGGGTGAGATGCTGTTGGAGGACCTGGGAGAGTGCCTTCTTGACTGTGACACCCGAAGTTATGGAATGCCCCCCTTTTGGAGACCAAAGTGGTCCCAATGTTGATATCATTACAGCATAAAATGAAAACATTCACTAAGACCTTTGGGCCCTAATTGGTTTTACACAAACCATCACAAGTACATGATTTCTAATCATTTCAAGTTATCATAAACAGTTTTCATCTGTCTTTTTAACTTCTTACATTACCATAAAACACTCTCCACATTTCAGGCATACTTACCTTCATTGTTTCTTCAGTGAGGCAGCTTTATATTAAGTAGGTATACTTGGCCTTCCATACCCACAGATTCAACCATCCATGGCTTGAAAATAGTTTTTCTTCAAAACAAACCTTGATTTTGCCATTTTATATACTACACCACTTTATTTGCTGGAACTTGGACATCCATGCATTTTGGTATCCATGTGGGATCCTGGAACCAAACCCCAGTGGATACCTAGGGCCCACTCTGCTTCAAGATATTACCGAGCTGTTGTCATTCTGGATATCTTCTTTTGGGAGTTGCCCAGTTTACATAGGAATCCTTTTGTTTGTAAAAGAGACTTCCTTTGTCTCTGTTTGAACCAAGACACTGAATACAGCTCTCTCTTACTACAGTGGCCCACCACTTGCCTGTGGGATGCCCACAAACAGGACAGGAAGGCAAGAGCAACCTCTGACTCATTTTCTTCAGCAAGAACCTCAGTACGTCACTTCCAGTATTGAAGCTATTGTGACTGCTAGCCTTATTCTTCCTCTATTCTGGGTGGTATGAATACTAGTATTATGGTTTTACCATTGATCACTTTGGCAGGTCTGGGGCACAATTTTCAGCCCCTAGGAATCAGTAGAGGGCACATGGATTGCCCCAATACTAACACTAAAAAAAAAAAAGGGGGGGGGAAGGGGCCAAAACTTTTCATTTCTGGTTACCTAGTTATCATTATTAAGCACTGCGGTGAGGGGCTGTGACCAATTTAAAATGTGAATTGATGCTTCTGGAGGCTTCCAAGAAAGGCAATTAACCCTATTAGGGGCCACAGAAAGGGCTATCACAGAAGTCTGTTGGGAGCTGCAGACACAGACTTAGGACCTTATCAGACGTTGGAAATTGGAAGTATAATCTAATGGCAATCCGAACGCAATAATGGGGTTTCACGTTATTGCAAATTAAATCATCTCACGCAATTTTGGGCAATGGGGGGGGTCATTTTTGGGTAATGGGAAGTCATTCTGAATGCATTCTGAACACAATAGGAATTCACGTGAATTCAAATTGGCTCCATTTGCAATAAAGAGACATTCCTCCCATCTGATAAGGTCCTTAGGGATTGTAAGAGGTCTTAGGGGCACACTTTGCCCACACTTGCTTTAGAATTTTATATTCCCAAATCTTCTACCAAATGGCCACTTCTTCCAGTTTCACCCAGTTGAACTACAACAAATTAATGCTGCACTTTTATCAATGTTAACCAAGGAGGAAGTCACCATTTCTAAGTAAAAGTTTTTAGACTGATCTTCAGCACCTACCTAGTCATCTAAAATTTAACACTTCCCTCTAATTTTTATATATACTTTCTCAGAACATAAGGTAATGATAAAATAGTAGAAGTCTGGATAGAAATGTTGTGAAAGAAGCCTTGCAATTTCATACCCTCCAAGATTTCACAGATGAAAACAGGGACAAATGTGGTCAAGCAACATCAGAATGTGGTCAAGATGGGAAAGGTTGTTCATCTCCAAAACCCTACAAGCTTGAAGAGGCTGCAGCACTTTGATTTTGTCTGAGTCTATAGGAAAGAGCACAAAGCCAACCCCCTCCTGCTGAGTTAATTGAGTGTAATTTTGCCTGTGAACTCAGTTTGAAGCAATTGAGCTAAACTAAGGACAAAGGAGGGACTGGGAAGAGGAGAAAAGAGTAACTGGGCCATTTTAAAAGCAACTGAAAAATGGAATGGCAGAGGAGGACTGATATACTCATGTATAAGTCTAGAAATTTAGGTTAAAAATTGAGCCAAAAAAACTTGAGTCGAATTATACACAAGCCAATCACACACACACACACCATCCCCTGGTGAATGGCTAGAGTTTAATCTGCACTGCAAGTACAGACCTCCTCCTACTCTCTCTCCAGCCAGCCTTTAATATGAGCACAAATAGTTACAGCTGCTGGAATGTTATGAATTCTTTGGCATTGTTTTTCTTTGCTTCATCTATTACATCCTTCATTACATGCTCCTATGTTTTACCTTTGACTTATCCATGGGTCATGCCAAAATCCAAAATTTTGGTCCCAATACCTGTCCTCGACTTATTCATGAAGTTAACTTATATTCAAGTATATACGGTAATTAAGGCTGCTCATGCAAAATTGGGACAGTTTGAAGGTACACATTTTGTGACCTATTTAGCTCCTCTGTTTATAATTTTTCTTGGATGTAGCTGTGCTTCCATCATCAATTCATGAACTAATTGCACTGTAAACTATTAAAGTTTATGCAAAAATGAATTGTTTAGTCCCACAAAACTCTTTTTACAAGCTCCCCCAAAAAGTTTGATTCCACACACAACTAGTTCATTATTTTCTCATTTCCCAAACTGACTCTTAAGATCATATTAAAATATTTGCTCACCTTCTACCCCATTTCTCCTATAGAAACATATTCCTCTAAAGTTTGTCATTATGAGTGACATTTTGTAGCAGAAAAGCTATAAGAGGCTAAAACAGATGACATAATAATGGGGGTGGAGATGAAACAGCTATTTAAGAATGCTTTTATTTACTTCAGCGAAGATAATAGTGATGCATTTATATTCCTACCATTTCCAATGTTCTAGATCTAATTCTGCAGTGTTCTCCTTTCTTGATGGCTGATGTTTTCTGGGCAAGGTTTTCAAACTTGAAGAGACACATTTCATTATTCCTCTGGGAGCATGTTTGTACTCTCTCTCATCAGCTCTTACAGTATATCACTATTTGCAGTGCCTTTAAATTACAGGTTTTCATCAAATGGAGCCATTAACAGGCCTCACTCTTTAATACAGAATACAATAGCAGCTTTCACAAAGGTTACAAGCAGCAAAGGTTACGCGCAGTCATCTATCAGTGATGGAGAAAGGCATTAGGGACACTGAGCAATCCTTCCTTTAGCTACTGAGCTGAGCAGACAGGAAAGAATGCTGGATAATAAATACTTGTAGCTAGAAACTGCAAACTTTTTTTAACCACAGCTCCCAGATTCATCCAGCCAGCATGGTTGGGAGATTCTGGGAACTGTAGTTTTTAAAAGTAGGTTTTGTTTTCAGTAGCTGATCTGTGGGTGTAGTAGTCTCACAGTTGAAGATTGCTGCAAGGGCACAGCAGCAAAAGTGTAGCATAATTGTAAAACATGGTCTCTAAAAATAACTGGCCAGGACCTCTGGAAACAAACTGATTATAGCATGGTTACACGTGGGCAAAAGCCTTTTATGAAAAAAATATTATTATTATTATTATTATTATTATTATTATTATTTTAGAAAACAAGACCAGATGTCTCCTGTCATCCTTAGACTAAATTCCATACTGATGTGCCCCTTCTGTTAATGCATCAGCCTGGAAGTGGCAATTTTAGGCTAATGTGTTTATTTACTTTATATTCTACCCTTCTTTACCTGTATAATTAAGGATGAATGCAAGAATACACTAACAGTGGCCAAAAAGAAAGATAAGAAACAATGGATGACAGATGAAACACTTCATGGAATAAAAGAAAGAAGAAAAGCAAAAGCAAAGGGAGATAGGAATTAAGACAGAAGTATGAACACAACTGTCCAACATCTGACACACAGGGATAAGGAGAAATACTACAATGACCAATACAGAGAAACAGAAAGGGGAAAAAAGGGAAGAAGGAGAGACCTCTATCAAAAAAAAATTGAGAAATTAAAGCCAAGTTCAAACTGAGGGCAGGGATGCTCTAGGGAGAAAAAAAAAAGATCATTATTAAGGAACAAGAAGAAATAAAAAGATGCTAGAGGCAATACACAGAACAGTTATACAAAAGAGATGGGGGAATGAATGATATTTGGAATGAGGAGCCATATGAAGATGAACTCCCAAGTTCTAAGAAGTGAAGTTGAATCTGCAATAATGGAAATGTGAATAAATAAATCACCAGGAACAGATGATATCCCAATTGAACTGGTACAGTGCCTACAGACAGATGCAACTTTAGTGATAACTGAAATATGCCAACAAATACAGAAAACAAAGCAGCGGTCAAGAGACTGGAAACACTCGATATACATACCAATCCACAAGAAAGGAGATACAAAAGACTGCAGCAACTATAGAACAATAGCATTGATCTCACATGCAAGCAAAATAATGATCAAAATTCTGCATCATAGACTACAACCAACCATACAATTCCACAGGTACAAGCAAGATTCAGAAAAGGAAGGGGCACTAAGGACCCTGTGTGTGATGGCTAATGGAGTGCGCCAAAGAATTCCAAAAAAAGAATCAGCATGTGATTTATAGACTGGAGCAAAACATTTGATTATATAAATCACGAAAAGCTATGGAATGCACTCAAAGACATGGGTGTGCCATTACATCTGATAGTCCTAATGAGGAATCTGTACCAAGGACAAGAGGCCACAGTCAGAACAGTATTTGTGGAAACAGAGTTGTTCTCAATGGGGAAAGGGATTAGGCAGGGCTGCATCCTGTCACCTTACTTGTTTAACTTATATGCTGAAAACATCATAAGAAAAAACAGAAATTAGAATAAGAATAAGGAGTAAAGATAGGAGGAAGCAACATTAACAACCTAAGATATGCAGATGACACCATAATATTAGCAGAAGACATTCAGGAATTGGAATAGTTAATGAGGAAGGTCAAAGATGAAACTGCAAAGGCAGGTGTTGTGATGCTGAACATAAAGAAAACAAAAATAATGACCATAGAAGAAATACACAAATTCAGTCTAGACAATGAGGAAAATGAAAAAGTCAAAGAATCCCCATATTTTAGATTGAACATTAACCAGAATGGAGACTGCAGTCAAGAAATAAGAGAAGACTAGGAATGGGAAGGGCAGCTAGGAAAGAACTGGAAAATATACTGAAGAGCAAAGTCAGAATTATTCAGGCCATTGTATTCCCAGTTACTGTGCACGAATGTGAGAGCTGGATAGTGAAGGAAGCAGACAGAAAGAAAATCAATTCATTTGAAATGTTGTGCTGGAGAAGAGTACTTAGGATACCGTGGACAGCCAAGAAGACAAACAAATGGGTTCCTGAGCAGATCAGACTAGGGCTCTCCTTGGAAATCTTGGACTATCGTACTTTGGCCACATAATGAGAAGGCATGGATGACTAGAAAAAAACAATAATGCTAGGAAAGGTAGAGGGTAGAAGAAAGAGAGGAAGACCACAAACCAGATGGATAGACTCAATCGGGGGGGGGGGGGGCTTCTGGGCAAGGGCCTGAAGGATCTGGGCATGGCAGTAGAGGATAGTGATTCTCGGAGATGTCTCATTTGCCTCTTCACTGAAATTGCAGCAGGCAACTCACCAGGCTATAAAAGAGGGACTGCATCATCAGTTCTATTGGTAGATCAGCTATTTTGGACCCCTCGTGTCTTTAAGCTGTTTCACATCTAGCGTCACAATGAGAAAATTAATATCCTCTAGCTGTACATTACAGTATTACAGCTGTGTTCAGTCTGTTCATTCTGCAAACCTCATCATATTAAGTGTGTTCTTGTTTTCCTTTTCCCTCCCCATCTTTTTTGTCTCAAGTCTTTTTAAACAGTAAGCTTGACTTAACTTGTTCTGTGCTTTGGACTTTTTTTTAAAAAAAAAAAAACCTGACATATAAGCTACTCTGACAGATGTTCCAGCTGTAGGGTAGAATATAAATGCTAACAATAAGTAAACAAACTCCTATTGTGTCTAACTAGTATGGCTATTGATCATGCTAATTGGGGAAGTTAGGAGTCCAATCTACCTGAAGAGTGCCAGGTTGGAGAAAACCTGGTGTATAGCCCTAGTGAAATCACTTCTCTCCAGCTAGCCACACCCACAGCTGCCTTTCCATACTTCCAACATTTCATAGATAAAAACTGGGATGTGTGTGGCCAAGAATCATCTACATGTGGTCGAGATGGCAAAAATTATTAATGAAGAACACACTAGGAGAGGCTGCAGCCATTTCCTTTATCCTGAGCCTACTGGAAAGGGCAAGATTGAGGCCCCTCCTCTCTCCTCTGCTTAATTAATTGAATGCAAACTACTTTCAGCTTTACACTCAATTTACAGCAATTGAGGTAAACTGAGGACAAAGGGAAGAAATAGGAGGAGGAGGAGGAGGAGGAGGGAGAAACTGAGACATTTTAAAAAGAACTCAGAATGGGAGCTGACAGAGGATTAAATTGAACTGTTTCTGCCAAATTGACACATTTGAAGGATTTCAAGGAAATTTGAAGCCTGTTTGCCATCTCTTTTTGCCATGTTATGTGGCCTAAATTAATCATTTTGCCATGTTGTGTGGCCTAAATTAAATGGCTAGTTTCAAACAGACTATAGCTGTTGAATCCTTGAGAACCTGTTAAACCAACACTTAAAGTCAACCCCACTGATTCAAAAGATTTATTCTCATTGCAATTAACAGTTGTATTTAGACTTTCATCAGGTGTTGGTTTGAGGATTGAAAGGGTGCAGTCATTGTATGAGATGCAAGGATAGTATAGAAACAAAAACATAAAACATTATTTACAAGATGGGAAGAAACAGAAGGTTCTTTAAATATAATAGCTGTATATAATGCAGTGGCTCAGCGTTTAAGACACTAACTCTGATGATCACAAAGTTGGCAGTTTGAGACCCAAGTGCCATGTAATGGAGTGAGCTCCCATCACTAGTCCCAGCTTCTGCCTACCTAGCAGTTTGAAAGCATGTAAAAGTACAAGTAGATCAATAGGCACCACTTTGGTGGAAAGGTAACAGTGTTCCAGGCAGTCATCTGATAACAAGTAAATATGTCCCCTTTTGGGACTACATACATCAAATTTATATGCTTTCTTTCTAATTCCTAGGAAAAGTTTAGATTCTCTCTTTACTTATTGTCTGCTTGAATATTGACCATGGCCATATCTTGTTAGTCACTGGGTATGTAAACAAACCTGCATAACTGCTAGTTTAGCAACCATGAGCAGAGTTAGTAATGTCTTGTTCTATGCTACATTGCTCTCCTCAACCAGAACTGTTTCTCCCATGACAGATACCATTACAAACATAGCTTCAGGTACAGAAACAGTTATAAAGCTGAAAGATATAATTAAATGATGAAATAGGCCATGCAAATAAGTCAGCACCTATCCTTGAGGTTAACATTTGAAAGTCAGTGCTACTTTTTGGCTTTGGGAATGAAGAAAATCATTCCAGCTCACAGGCCACTTACAACACAATTTGGCCCAATCCAGATCCATGACCCTTTTGTTCTGTGCCTCTGCTGCTGTTTGATCAAAAAGCTGCCTCAAAAGTTGCATCTGCACTGCAGAAACAATGCAGTTTGACATCACTTTAACCGCTATGGCTCAATGTTATGGAATCCTAGGGTTTGTAGTTTCTTGTGGCACCAGAGTTCTTTGACAGAGAAGGCTAAATAGCTCACAAAACTACAAATCCTGGAATTCCATAACTTTGAGCAATGGCAATTAAATTGGTGTCAAACTGCATTATTTCTGCAATGCATAGGCAGCCAAAGGGAAACACCAGGAAGCAATGACTGTTCAGTCAGACTTGTTGGACAAATTGCAGGTTGACTCATCTCCTTGCTGTACCTCCACTAGTAGTCTTCTACCTGGCTTTTATCCACTAGTACTGATGAGTGATAATCAGGGTGATTAAGGTAGAAAGAACCTGAGATTTTTAAAAACTCAGATGCAGGAGAAACAGAAAGTGACAGGTTTGTCAGTGCATATCAAGGTTTTTGAGAACCCACTTAACTCTGGATTTCATACTCGGTGTTTTTATCTTAATGCTGATTTTAGGTTACAAGTTTTTTCTTTCCATCTGAAAAGCTCCTCATCTTTGACAGCTGTATGGCCTATTCAGTTTGGTCAGTAGAGATGAAAAAGAGTTTTGGTAAAATTTTGGTAAAATCTTTAAGAATAGAATGAAACAAAATTTGAAAATTTCTTCATAATCAGAATGAAAATAACTTGTTATTCCAGAATCTCTACTCTTTTCACCCCACTTCTTTCTGATATTATGGCCTGGTACAGACTGGCAGAAAGCACCAGCCTCAGGCCAAAATTAGGGTTTGGGAGAGCAGAGTGACTGCACAATCCCAAACCCTAGTATGTATCAGTGGTGCCATCACGCCTCCCTCCTGTCCACAGGGGGGCCGCCATGATGATGCAGGCTTGGCGCAGCGTCCAGACAGCGCTGCGCCACGTTTGCCTAATTGATGCATGACAGTGTGCCAATAGTGTGCCAAACTCATGCCATCCACTGCACGCAGCAAAAAGAACCTGCTTTTGGTGGGTTCTTTTTTATGTGGATGGACACCACACGATTTGGCTGCTGCAGCCTCCGTAAGGAGCACAAACGGGTGGCTCCAGCCCACCCTTTCGGGGTGGTCTCTCAAGCCCGTATGTTAATATTAAAAAGACTATTGAAGGCTCATAGCCATGACCCAGCAGGAGGAAAGAGCCATACCATAAAAGGAGATTCAGGACCAAATTTGGGAATCCAGAAGGCTCAGCATGGAGAGGGGCAAGAGAGCATAGCCATGGAGAGATCAATCAAGATTGTAATCTGCATAATCCCTTCATTGATGGGAGCAATTATGGATGCCAAACTTTCTGCTAAACCTATGCAAGTCAACAAAATCCAATAGTACCTCCCTTTGAGAGTGATACTCTGTTTTTCAGGGATATTTGATTATCTGATCATTCCCAACTTCCCTTCCCATTCTTAGTTCCAGGAAAATCCACTCTAATCCTGCATTCTGCCCTGAGATAGGTTTTGTAATATAAATATGGCTGCTTGGGCACCACCAATTTGTTCTCACTTGAGGTCAGAGGTTTTGTTGGCATCTCACTTGACCCCTCAGCTTGCTGGCTATGCCATGATCCCCAGGCACCTTGCTGTGCCACCTCACTTCACAGTGTCCCCTGCAATTGGAGCGTCACTTCTGGAATTGGTATAGTATTGCCCTCTGCACTTCCTTAATTTGATGTCTGCTACCACCTTCCATACTGTTAGTTCTTGGATGTGTCTGTGAGTGAGTATCTTTACATGGATGATGACTTTCTTCCAATTAATAAATAAAACTCATTTGGACCTTGCACTCTGGAAATCTGTTTTTGAAACCATTATACACAGGCTAGATCCCCACTTCAGTTGCTCAAGTTTTTTCACTGCTTTCAATTGAGCTATTAAAATTCTCCCATTGAATATTAATTGTACATGCCCTCCCAGGACTCTTACATTTGAGTAACAAACTCAAATGACTCTATTCTTTTCCATGAGCGTGGTTAGGAGCAGTTGCCAATAGGCTTTTCCATTTCTATAGCAGTCTCCGGCAACTAACTCTCCAGGTCACTATGTAACCCAATGAAAGGTTTGGTCTCTGGATTGCCCTGTTCCTTTACTGTTCTCTTTTCATTACATGACTCTCTGCTTGTAGAACTTGTTTTTGAAATGTAAACCAAACTGAGTCTTTTGGCAGGGACATAATAATGAACTAAAGGTAACAATACAGTAAATAAACAGTGCTTGCTGATTCCTAGAAAAAAAGCAGCATCTTTTTATTGCATGACACAAGTGTCAAAGACCCTGGTTTAAGATCTACCAGTGCTTTCCACATGTCATATTCTGTCTTGTTGTTGTACTTTTATGTGGCAGGGTTGTTTTTAAGGTGCTCTGACACAATCTCTAGCAAAAATTTTAGCCATGTATACATTTCTGCAAAACAATAAGCCATGGGGAGACTGTGTAGTTCCAGAAAGGGATGGCAATATACTTCTTCCAGGTTTTAACACCCTCCCATGCAGCTGTTCATTATAATGGTAAATGAAAGCAACAAAGTATTTTTAAAAGGATGACAGCATGACACTGATATGCTAAGTTTCTTATGCTCCAATATTTTATTTCCTGTATGGTCTTTTGGCTGATTTTGGTGATTCAGCAAATTGCATAATTGCTTTCAGGTTAGGCCCATCACATTTTTAGATAATTCATTTCAAGATAAATTAGTTTTGCCCTGGGGAGGTTGACGTCATGTCTGCATTTCAGCTACCAGCATTTCTAGTTAAATTCTATATTGCACACAAACTTACTACTCATTGGAATGTGAGAGATTCAGATATTTAATGGAAAAGAGATCATATATAGATAAGATGGGTGTACCCACTGGAGTTGTAATGCATCTGTCATCACCCATGAAGATAACTGAATGGACGGTTACTTGTAAGTGGTTACAAGTGGTTACTTGTAAGTGAGAAAAGAAATGCAAATGATTGTTTCATTAGGTTTCACATGGCTTTGGTAAAATAAACTCTAATGGGATGTGATGGTTATGCTGGATTATGAATAATAGGTTTTTATCTTGGTGGGTGCTTTCAGATTAGTTCTTGCCTGGATCTTTGACTGCATCACAAAAACTTGTGAAAAAAGCTTGGGGTCTGAAATGTGGAAAGCTGACTGTGACTTTGCTCTTGCTCTTCACCATAAATCTGGGCAACCTATATATTTCTAAATAGCTAGTTTCTTATACCCAGTGTTTTCTTTCCCAGGGAACAGAACCTTCTGAAAGGATCCTTGGATTTACCAGCACTTAATAAAACAGAGTATGTCTGTGTCTCTGTGCACATGTGTGTGTGTGTGTGCATGTGTGTATATGCATGTCTGTATGCCTGACCAGTACAGATATGTTTTATTTGAATGCTAGGCTAGGCATTCTTGTAGTGCTCTTGTAGAATGACCCAGTGTTTAAGAGATATAGGGAAGACTGTATTTAAGAAGAACTATAGTCCACCTTGGCTCCAGTTAACCTGTGATTTTTTTAGACAACAAAGTGAGAGGAGAGACTATGGCCTGTTGATGATGAGATACTCTTTATAACAAAGTGATATCATGAGCGGGATGGATCTTGTTTTCCTTTCTGGCTCATGCAAACCATATAAAGAGGAAGAACCTCCATTTTGGACAAGACAAACTTGTAAGGGGTATGGAAGATGGCCTGTGGAGTTCACTCTGGAGCATGAAAAAGCATTCATCTAGGCTCCCATTAATCTTCAATTCTACCACCACCTTTCTCAGATTTTCATATTCTCCAACATTTCAGAGTGTAGGGACAAGTATGGTCAAACAAGAATGTGGTCAAGAATTATGTACAAGGAAGAAAACACAATCTAGTAGAGGCAGTAGCAGTTTGCTTTTGCCTGAGGCAAGATCTTCTCTCTTCCTCTTCTCTCCCCCCCCCCCCACTAAGTGGAGAGAGGGGTGGGCATGGGTATGGTAAGTAGAGTTGAGCATGCAGGGAAGAGGGCACGATCAGGTGTCATTCCTCTTCTGGGGTGTCTCACAGTATAGGCTGCACCATTGCAAACCCACCCCACCCCCTGTGATGCCTCTGAGTACACAAACTTACTACTTTATTTCATCTGGTTATTTGGGCTTGATGGGCTTCATTTTACATTACCCCAAGGGTAAGTGAACTTCCTGAAAATTGGGTATGTTTCCTAATCTGCTTTTATTGTTGAACCAAGTTTTGTAAACAGTACTTTAGTTCTAAAATAAGGTTAGTCCAAGCCGTTGTATTCCCCATAACCATGTACAGATGTGAGAGCTGGACAGTGACGAAAGCCAGCTGAAAGAAAATCAACTTTGGGTGCTGAGGATACAGTGGAAAACCAGAAAGTCAAATGAATGGGTACTAGACCAGATCAGGCTTGAGCTCCCCCTGGAAACTAAGATGGCCAAACTGAGGCTGTCATATACTTCAGCCACCTAATGAGAAGACATAATGAGAAGATATGACTCACTGGAAAGACAATAATACTAGAAAAGCTGGAGGGTAGCAAAATAAAAAAGGGGGGCACATGCTAGATGAACTGATTCAATAAAGGACACCACAGCCCAGAGAATGCAGGACCTGAGCAGAGCAGCTGAAAACTGGGGGGCTTGGAGATGCCTCAATCACTGGATCACCGTGAGTTTAAGTTGACTTAAAGGCAGTTATAATAACAAAACTATAGTTAAATAATCCATATATATATATATATATATATATAATACACACACACACACACACATATATATATATATATATATATATATATAATCCACATATTTAATTAATAAAACTATGTGTGTGTGTGTGGATTAAAGCAAATTAGGACCTCCATTTTACAACAGCAAAATTTATCTTCCTTGTGAGATCAGTAAGGAGTGCTGTGTTTTGGGTTCTTTTGTTTATCTGCCTGCCTGGTTGCTTTTTAAACAAAGCAATCTTTCCCTTCTCATTGCAACCAGAAGAAACTCTAAAACAGGGTTAAGTTGTGGTCGCCGCATTGGTTCTTACAAGACTTACTAGCCCCACCTAGTGGCTCAAGGTGAATTCCAACAGTGCTAAAATCAGAATACTGTACTATAGACCACAACCTGACAAGAATGCCATCATCACATTTGTATATAGAGAGTTGTGGTCGCCGCATTGGTTCTTACAAGACTTACTAGCCCCACCTAGTGGCTCAAGGTGAATTCCAACAGTGCTAAAATCAGAATACTGTACTATAGACCACAACCTGACAAGAATGCCATCATCACATTTGTATATAGAGACTATGAATTATTTTGGTCTAAGACAGTAAATAAAATTCTATTCTATTCTTCTAGAGACTATGAATATACTTACAATTCTTAGTCATCTTAGTGAAGCTTGTGCAGGTAGTGTTCCATTTTCATGATTTTGTTCCCTGTAGTACTCGGATTTTCTTCCCCCTGCTACCTTAACCATCTCCATTTGTCATGAAAAATGTGAATACTGTATTCATATCTGAAGCACTTTCATCACATCATGGGGGGTTGTCCCCCTCCCACAGTACACTGCCAGTGCAAAAAGGAAGATATTTTTATAAAATTTTAAAATTTTAAAACCAGTCATTTTGGCATAAATTACTCACACTTCCTCAACTAGGACTTCTTTATGAAGCCCAATCCTGTTTTTCAAGACTACATCACAGCCCTATCCCAAGGATTAGCAAAATTGCATAGATAGGACACATATATACTACAGACATTCACACAGGCTTCAATCTTAGATATATTTACCTAGCAGTAATTTACACTGTGTTAAGTGGAACTTATTCCAGTGTACATATGTACATGTACAGAGTGTTGGACTATTACTCTGGAGGTCAGGGTTTGAATCCCTGCTCAGCCATAGAAACCTACTCAGTGACCTTGGACATGTCACACTCTCCCAGCCTCAGAGGATGGCAATGGTAAAGCCTCTTGTCAAAAAAAAAAAAAATCCTGTGATAATTTCATCTTTGGGTTGCCATAAATTGGAAACAACTTGAAGGACAACAACATATACAGGGATAGTTGTGTTGGCTGTACAGTGGGCCCTTGGTATCCATTGCAGTTTGGTTCCAGGAATCTCTGTGGATACCAAAATCTGTGAATGCTCAGGTCTCATTAAATATAATGGCATAGTCGAATAGTTTGCCTTATATAAAATGGCAAAATCAAGGTTTCCTGTTTGTAATTTATACTTTTAAAAATATTTTTGAGCTGTAAATGCTTGAATCCGTGCATAAAGAATCCGTGGATACAGGATGTATCATCGAAATGTAAATGCATCCTCATGTCGATGCACATCAAATTTTTGTCTAAATTTATTAATTCTTATAGTGTACTATATTAAATGCTAACTCACCATGGTTTCTCTATATACAGGGGGTGCAGCTCATATTGGGTGACACTTGGTCAGACCTTTGTCTCCTGGAGATCTGAGAAGGAGGCCACTGCTGCAGAGGAGAGGGACAAACACACTCTTCCAGGCTTTGCCAGGGTAGCAGCAGCAGCCTCCTGAGAAGGGAGCCACAATGGTGATGAAAAATAAGGGCAAGCGCATCCTTCTGGGCTTTGTGGAGGAAGCGACTCTCTCATCAGAAGGAGACCACTATCTCTGTGAAGGAGAAGAATGATCCTCTTCTCACAGACACACCCTGGGAGAGGAAGGCCTGACCAAGTGTCAGCCAGTATGGGCCGCACCCCCTGTATATAAAGAAAGCATGGAGAATAATGAGCACACCCTTTTGACATAACATGAATACCTATGATTACATTCAGTATGCAGAAGGATTGGATAGCATGGTAGTAGTAACTTTTCATAGCCTGCCTTGACAACTGGCAATAAAAATATAACTAAACATGTACATATTTATTGAATTGTGAGTGCCCCATAAGAAATTCAATGTTTCAGTCTCCATTTTATAATAATAATAATAATTGTTGTTGTAGTTATTATTATTATTATTATTATTATTATTTCTAGCCCGCCCCTCTGAGCAAGCAATTGGGGCAGGTTACAACAGAGGGGATTATACACACAATAACAATATACATGAATTAAAAAAGAAATGGCAATGTATTGAGCAATAACAATAAAATCAGATAGCAATTAACAATAACAATAACTAACAAAATACATAACAATTATAGCAACAAAAATACATAGTAAATTTTAGTAACAGTAAAATTAGCAAAGCAAAATACATAGCAATTAACAAAGCAAAAATACATAGCAGTTATAGCAACAACAACAAAATACATAGTAATTATAACAAAAAATAACCAAAAAAATAAAATAAAATTAACAAAGCAAAATATATAACAATTAAAAATCATTGCTCCCACGCTTTTTTCCCTACATCTACCTCTTAAAGTTCAGAGGGGTATGTGGCTCTTAAAGTAGCCAAAACTAACACAATCCATACACAAGAGGGGGGTATCAGCACACTAGGAAAGCTTCAAAGTTGGCAGAGGTAGCACCCCCTTCCCCAAAAAGAAATCCTTGAGGAGAAAAAATAATGACACTAAAGGAATACTCAAAATTTCATGAAGAACACTGAATATGCTCAATGGCTATAGAAAGCTAACTGCCTGCTTGGTGGATAGTAAAAAGGGAAATTAGTTGGGAATGAGATGTCTTGGAAGAAGGCACAACTAACTGAACAGGGACACTCTGCTTTACAGCACTTTGTTGCACTTCCCACTAGGTGACAATCTGTAAGAGATTTTCTCCATTTATTCCATGAATCTTATGTTGCCAAAGGAAATGTTGGTGCATGACTTATTACAAATATGAAAAGTGAAATATAGAGTCATTTTTTGCATGGTCATCCTATCTAAATGCCTCCTGACACTCAGAGAGACTGCTTAAATCACAGTAGGACTGGGTTTCCCTTTGCAGAATCCATATTGACCTTATCATGCATATTTGTAGAGATATTTTCAGCTCTGCATTCAAGTTGTCTCTGGAGCTTTGTCAGGGTTTAATTTTTTCCCCCTGAGTTCTGCATTTACCTTCTAATTTATGAAAGTACCTAGTTCTCCACAAGGGAACTTCATTTTCAGTCCATCCAAGTTGCTTCCTGGCACTGTTGAGCACTACCTTGGATGTTCCTTTGAAGCTCTGCCTGGAGGGGAGTATTAGTAAGAGAACGTCAAGAGAAGCTGACCCCATTTTCCTCTTGTGGAATCTGGCCATGAGGCTTGGCAAGGGAATTCAAAAAGAAATAACTGTGTAATTAGCTGAGTCCAAAACTTCCAAACTCAGAGTCAGCAAGTGTCATGTAATACAAAAAAGGGGTGGGGATAGGAAACACACGAGGGGGAAGATGGAGGATGCTAGTGAAGGCTGGTAATTTTGATCTCAATGGAGCAATGCATCTGCTCTGGATTTTAGTCCAGAGTTTAAAAGGAGCTAGTCAAGGTGATGAACTCGACATTCCCAGCAGGCTCAGGATGTTGGCTAGCACCTTTGGAGTTCAAACTAGACTCTGGAGAAGATTCACCATTCCCTAATATGGGAGTCAGAAGCCCCCACTGCTCAATGGTTGGCTAAAACCAAATATGGCTTGATAAGAGAGTATTGTGCCTTTTAGATTCAGGCTGAAGAAACTCACAGAGGCTTTGGCCAAATTGAGCTCCTTCTTGTAGCTCCTAACCACCTTTATCCAAAAGGTATTCATGACCGGAAAACTTGGTGAAGGCTCTTCAATTTCCCCCATGTGATAAAGTCAGTTAGGGATAAAGTCAGTAGGGATTTCTCAGTTGCAGATCCCAGAAGCTGTGGAATACCTCGGGGAAGCAGACTCCCTCCCTATTGCCCACTGGCAGGCAGGGAAGAAGAAAAAATTGGCAACTGGCCAGTTTACTGAAAATGAAGATTGTTACTAGTTGGGAATTTTGTTTCTAAACTGCCTTTTTTATTTACTTTAAGTCAGTTATAAATTGTTGACTTTAGTTTATGTTTTAATTATACTCCTTAGTCAATAATACCATGAACAATATTACCATTCTGAGAGGGAAAGGAGGGATATGACTGCAGTGCATAGTAGGACCAGTCCTAGACATTGGACAGCCTCAGGTGAAGCAGCAAATGGCACACATCTACAATTCAAGTCAAGGTGCATATAGTACCCAAGGCCAGACAATTTTTTGGCACCTGAGGCAGAAAATCTCACAAACACCTCTTGCTCTGCCTAGCACTAAACAATAACAAATGAAAGAAAGAAAGAAAGAAAGAAAGAAAGAAAGAAAGAAAGACTGGCGTCCTGTTGGTGAATCAGGATGGTGTAAGTTTCACACCATTAAACTCACTTTTTTGGTCTTTATACACCTCAAACATCTTTACCAGCTGTGTAATGACCTTTTCTCATCTGCAGCACACTGAACCCTCCATTTCCCGATTGCGGGAGAGTTGGGGGGAGCAGCAAACAAACATCCAACTATTTCTCTTTTTTGTTTTTATGTTCCTTCAAGTCTTTCAAACTGAAGGTGACCCTATCCCAGGGTTTTCTGGGGTTAAGACTGTGTGACTCACGCAAGGTCATCCATTAGGTTTACATGGCCAAAGGGGAAACTGAGCCCTGATCTTCAGAGTCATAATCCAACACTCAAACCACTACACCATTCTGGCTGTCTCCAGCTATTTTACTATAGCTCAAAACAGATCAGTGACATCATTTGGAGGAGTCTCCAGAAACTCCCCTGAGGTCCCCATGGAAGTCTGTTGCTATGTGTCCAGGTATAGGAAAAATAGCTGGACACTTGTCTGCTTCTCCCCTTACTCTCCGCCAACCAAGAAATGGCCGAGTTCAGGGGACTGTAGGTAAGAAAAGGGTGATTAGAGGGGGCTGGGGACTATCATAGCTTTGTCTCATAGGTACTTACCCTGATGCAGGATTTCAGCCACCAATAATAATAAATTGAATAACTAACAGCTGTATTTCCTTTCATGTTCACAAAAATACATTGCCTGAGGTGGATGCCTCATTCTGCCCAATCTTAGGAACAAGCCTGCTCCAAGCATTTTCTTTCCAAATGCATATGGTAGTGGTCTTAATCCAAGAATTTGAACTAAAGCAATAGAGAGCAAATTGCTCTTGGAACCTTCTTGGGAAATGAAGAAATGGCCTGCCAATTCAAATACATCCAAAACCTAGCCAAGAGAGATACATAGTGGATGGAAGAATTCTATAAGGCCATAGATGGGGTATGGATGTTAAGACTTACCAAAGAATTGAAAAGTCAAATATTATTATCTGGTAAAGGTTATTTCCGGCATTTACACCATATAGCTCTCTAATGCCACAAATCTAATTAATATAAAACATAAAAATATGAGTGTTATGTTGTGTTTGTGTTTTTGTTTTTTGTTTTAAACTTAATTGATGCATTTTAATCACTCAGTCAATCATTTGCTAGTATTATCTTTGTTATTTTTACATAGAAGGAAACCTCACTGTCTACCAGAATCATTCCAAAGTATGTGTGTCTGAGACTGCAACCTAAACCTGTGGGTTAATCCAAGAAAGGAACATTTCCAGCCTCTGCTCTGATTTGCATTGCTAGCAATATCTGGTCCAGAAATACAGGGTAAGCAGAAAAACTGTTGACAGTGACAGGCTGATGCTTTCCCCTTGTCCCTGAATCAGTGCAGGAATAACATCATACAAAAACATGGGTTGTATTGCCAGGGCTTGAGAGTAGGTGAGGCCTGGCAATAGCCAATAGGCACAGATTCTTAAGGGACAGCAGGATATGTAAAGCTGTGTTTCAGTTATCTTTCCTAATAAGGGGACACAGCTTAATGGCCTTGTCAGTCTTATAGGAGGTTAAGGGGGGGGGAGCAAGAAGACAGTAAGGGTTTCAAGGGGGAAAAAGCCTTCAAACTAATAATATTGTACCACATCATCAGCAAAAAGCAATTCTTCAACTTCATCAGAAGTAAGAATCAAGGTGGTGATTTTGCTATTCAGAACCAGGACGATCAGGAAATTTTTAAGGACAAGAAGACTGTAGTGAAATGAAATTATCTCTGTCTTCAGTGTCAAAGCAGTAGAGTAAGATACTCATGCCCAAACAGATATTTTCAAGAAGGGAATCTTGAAGAAATGAGATGGGGAAGAAGGGAAGCAATGAAGTTCTCTAAACCTTGCTTTGACAAACTGACACACAAAAAAATCATCATCAGACCCATCAATCTGATGGGTCACGAGGGAGTTTGCTAGTCTTTCAACAAAATGATTTAACATGTCCCTAACATCAGCTTTTACATGAGTTGGCCAGAAAGTGACCAACATAACACTGTTTAAAAAAAAAGAAGAAAAGAGAAGAGAATTGATGGGAAGGATTCAGGAAATTTCAGCACAATCATCTTAATATCTATTTTTGGTACAGTGGTGGAAAGCATTATAGATAAAATTATCAAGCACATAGAAGAATCTGGTTTACTGATTCAAAGTCTGTGGGTTTATCTACTCATGATTTCCAGTATCACAAAGATTTTACTATATACAAATTAAGATGAACTTAAAATAGCATCTACAATTCTAGTCACTGTGCTTGAAAAACGATACTGTAGAGATGGGAAAAGTCTAGAAAGGGGCAACTGAAATGGCTAAGGGAATGGGACAATTTCTGTAGAAAGGATACTGACAACATCTGGGATTCTTCAGCTTAGAAAAGGGGCCAGGAATGAGAGAGGTGAATAAAATTATGAAAGGGATGGGAAAAGTGGCTAACTATAAGTTTCTCTCTGCCTGTCATAAAGTATAATGCTAGAACCCCGGGTCATTCAAAGAAAGTGAATGATGGGAGATTCCAGACTGTTAAAAGAAGGCATTTCAGCACACAACACATGGTTAAATTATGGGATTTGCTACCCAATTTGCCCAGGTTTAAAAGAGAATTAGGCAGATACACAGAGATTACTGCCTCTAGCATCAGAGGTGGTATGCCTCTGAATATAATTTGTCAGGGGAAATGAGCAGGAAGGAGCTATTGTCTTTATGTCTTGTTTACGGCCATCCCATAAATAGGCATTTCATTGGCCCTTATAGAAAAAGAGGCTGGAATCATTTTGTGGTACTATGTGATCATAGTACAAATAGTATAAATAGATAAATAGTATAAATAGATTAAAAAAATGTTCTGTAAGTGGTTGCGTTTTCGCGAACATTGCAGAAGTGCAGTCCCTGGTTCAGCCAAGCACTCCACAGACACACAGCTCCCTCTCGTACATGGGGAGATAGTAGACTATTGTACACCAAGAGAGCGCAAGATCTTGATGCCTGTTTCTCAACTGGTTACACAAATGGGGAATGGCATAGGTATTCTGACATATATTAATGCTATGGTAAAAGTGCAAAGGATCTTAGTCAGAATGCTGGATTAGATCCAGCATGGCTTCTCCTATATCTGGGAACAATGGTTGCCATCTGACCATTGACAGTATCCTAGGAATTATTTAGGGAATATATGTATGCATCTGCTTCTGTTTTAAATGGTGAGGTGAAGGACTCTATTTAAAGAATGAGGGTGCATTCTCAGAGAAAGAAACATTCTTGATAAAAGACAGTAAGTGGCAGCTAGTGTCATTAAATGTGATAGTACTGTACTCCAAATTTTGCCAATGTAGACTACTCAACTCTCACCCTTTAAGAGTTTTCCTGGTGGATTTGTGAACATCACTGCTGCCCATTTATTTATGGATGTATAAATTTCCATATGGTCTTTCATCATAAAGATTCCAGAGGATTTATAAAATTAAAAACAGGTTGCAACAGTAACACCCCCTCTAAAGTCAATCAGAAAATAGCAATTAAAAGCAGCAGAAAGCCTGCAACAATGTTGTGCTAGATATTTTTAAAAATATGTTTTAAAGTGAGTGAACAAAAGATGGTAATTTCAGACTAAACAGATGATGTGGGAAGACCCCAGGAGTTCATGCTCAAAGAGAAGAGGGCTTGATATCAAAGGGAGCCCTAATACTCTGAAATTTGCAGAACCCATAATTTTGGATTTTCTGTGCCTACACTTCTATCTGAAAAGGAAACATATTCTAAAATCCCTGTTAACACATTGCATCATACAGTGCAACCCATTATTGTGTTTTTGTTTTTATCACAGTCTCCTAGAGACTATATATGTTTTTTCACACTACACAATTATAGCGCTACCATTCTACTTTATGGCTCCATCCTATGAAATTCTGGGGTTTGCAGTATAGGGGATGGATCTTTGGAATTTTAAATGAGAGAATTAGAGTGATTGTTTTCACAAAAAGCAGGATATAAATAAAAGTTTTATTTATTTATTTATTTATTTATTATTTACACCAAACTAAAACCTCTAGGGTCCCATAAGATGTAACCAAAGTAGTTAAAAGTGGAGTCATAGTGCTATACTCATGTAGGAGATTATGTAGCCCACTTGTGCATTATTTTAGACCTCCCTTCGCTCTTCTTTCTTCCCTTTGGGTTTAGTGGAAATCTTCACAGAATCAAGACTGGAATTGGATTTTTCCAGCAATATATATATATATTGTGTTTCTTGTTCTTGTTCTGTGCCTTCTAAAATGAACCTATCATCTAGGCGAAATTTGTTCAGAGAATGTTTGCCTTTGCCTTCCTCTGAGGTTAAGACAGAGTGATTTGCCCAAGGTCAGGCAGTGGGTTTTATAAGCTGCCCCTGTTGACTGAGTTCCTGCATGCTTATTTGATAATAAAAGGACAAAAACAGTTTGTATTTGCACTTTGTGTGTTTAATCATACATAGCATATAGTTTAAACCTGAGAAAGGGAACAGAAGGTTTTGAGGCAGGAAGTGTGTGCTGTCCTTTCCAGCAGCTTGTGAAAAGCGTCCTAGAGTAATCAAATTTAGAACTATACCAGCTCCTTATATATACTTGATTAAGTAGATTTCTATGTATATCACATATGAAATCAGATCAGAGGATGTGTTTCATGTAAATTTCATGTGTTTCATGTAAATTTCCTGACCCTCAGTTTCACTTGAATTGTCCCATTTGGTATGAAGAAGGCTATATAAAGAACCTACCCTGAATGGTTCAGGTCTGGAGTTAGCTAATCACCTAATTTTAAACCTTATTGATGCAGTACTCTAGCATCACAGTGCCATATCTCTAGAAATGACAGTCATTCCCCGCTCTCTTCTGCCTCATCCCCAAATATTAGGAAACGTAATCCATTCCACTCCAGTTGCTGGCAGAATGGACCTCCTTTTTCCCATGCAGCTGATGCCCAGGAAAAATAGGTTGGGGGGGGTAGTTATGATCATGGCAATGGTGTCACAATTGTGACTAATTAGCAAAAGTGAATAATAAATAATAAATAAAACTTTTATTTATATCCCACTTTTTGTTAAAACAATCCAGGTGGTGTACAACATTAAAATGATACACCAGTATATATAATGCCCCTTAGAAAGGGATTAAACAGGTTAATATTAAAATTAAAAAGCATTAAAATCAAGAAAACAATAGTACAATAACAATGTGCAGGATCATGACATATATGGGCGTGGGCGTCTTTATGAAGCCGGGTGCTATTCTTAAAGGTTTTTAATTTGATGGATCTCGTCTGGCAGGCCATTCCACAAGGTAGGAGTGGTTGCCGAGAAAGTCCTCTGGGAGGTCACAATTTGGCAGTAGATTCCTCCCAAAGGACCTGAGTGTACGGGACAGATTATATGGAAGTAGGTGATTCCTTAGATAGGTTGGGCCCAAGCAATGTAGGGCTTTAAAGGTGAATATGAAACAGTTACCTATATTTACTCATCCATAACTGTTGGAGCTCTGGTGGCACATGATTAAATGCCTGTACTCCAGCCACAAGATTGTGAGTTTGATCCTAGGGGCTGCAAGGTTGACTCAGCCTTCCATCCTTTTGTAGGTCAGTAAAATGAGTACCCAGCTTGTTGGGGGCAACTGGCTTACACACCATAAACCACTTAGGAAATGCTTAGTTCACTGATAAATGGTATAGAAATGTACTTGCTATTGCTGTTTCACAATTCACAGTTGCTACTTAGTCATGATTATGACACTGCTGTCCTACCAGAGGACTTTTTCTGTGGTTGCTCCCACTCTATGGAAAGGTCTGCCAGGTGAGATCCATCTAATATCCAACCTAGACAGCTTCAAGGAAGCTGTTAAGATGGATCTCTTCCGGCAGGCCTTCCCAGAACAGCTCCTGGCCACATAAGAACCCCAAATTATCTGTATTGGTGCAACCTTGGTCACAATAACTCTGCCCACCACTGATTGTCAATTGTACTAATGTGATTGTAACTAATATTGAAATTTTAATTGTATTACGGTTTAATTCTGTTTTGGAGGGGGGGGGGGAATAAGGTGTATATTTGTATTTATATTTTTATCTATGTAAGCCACTTTGATTGTTCTCACAAAAAGCCGGATATAAATAAAAGTTTGTTTTTTTAAAAAAAAAATGTTCCTTACTCACACTCAGACCTACCTTACCATGCATCCAGGGCATGGAGATAAAGAGATCTATTCTGCTGCCATTTGGAGCACAGGTGAAAGTTACTTCCATGAGATTTGGGGGAGTTAAATCATGAGCAATTAGTTGAGAATACTTAATTGAGTAGCTGGCACATAATTCCTACCAGTTCTTCTAATTTGGGAAAGGAGAATTGCCTCTTCTGGGCATTATGTAGCTTCCCAAATTATATTTGAGGCTTTTAGAGTTATCTAGCACCCTCCCTTAATTTTTTATTTTTTTTTTAAATGGCTTCATTTAATGACATGGGAGTAACTTTGTCATACTTATGGCATCCTCAAGGGCATTTTAATCCAAGGGGAGGCCCCTGTTAATGCCAGAAGTCAGCCAAAACATGGATTCCAGTGGCTTCTTGTTTTTAAAAAAGAACTCCCCTCAGACTAAAATGGCCCAGGATGGGTCACAAACATCACTGAAATGCCTCCCCTGGCAGAATACTGGGGAGAGGATGAATCACTTTTTTAAAGGTGTTTTTTCAGTCATTCAATAACCTCTGCTGCAGTCAATGTGTATCCTAACACTTGGTAGTTGCCCACTCCTATTCCAATCTAATGCCTGCTAGGGCTTTCTATTAATGAAACGGTATCAACCTTTGCTTTTTTTATTTTTAAGAGTTCTCTTTCTTTAAAATGTGTTAGAGTTGACATTTTGATTTCCATCATTCTTCTCCATATACCTAAACCCTTCAGAGCACAGGATATATTTAGATCAAGGTCCCAGAACCTTCACAATCCATCTTGATTCCATTCATTTAATGTAACAGTCATGTGTTTTTGTAACTAATGCAATACTTTATGCAGAGGGAGAGGGATTTCCTTTCTTTTCATTGCATATTAGGCTCGTGTCTGTCCAGATATTTTCTTTCTGTCATTTAATTCCCTGCTCCTTATTTTTTATATATATAAAAGGATATTTGATATCTCATATTCTTATACTAAATGGCTTGATCCATATGCCAATCTATCCAAGATACTGATTTAAACCAGTTTATTCTCAATGAATTTACCACATTTAAATAGGTTTAACACCAAATTAGCTTGAAGTAAGGATTTCTAGAGGCTTTGGGGCTTGTGTACATATAATAGGTGGTAGTGGCAGAAGTCAGAAATAATAGAGCCTAGAGGAAAAATCCACCAGGAAGATTAGTCATGATTCATTATAGATATGAACTGCCTCCAGAATAAAGATGTAAATCTTCATGATTTTCTTATTTAATTTATTTATTGATCTCCTTTAATTTTGGATGGAAGAATTAATAATTTTAAAAGTTTTCTTCAGGCAAGTTTACAAGAGTTTTTATACTTTGGGGTGGGTTGATTTTCTGCATTCTGAGATTTCTCTGTGAAAAACTTGTTGGAACTGGTGGGGGGTGGGACTTCATTTTTGTGGAAAGCCTAATATCTTGCATTAAAAAATCACATTGTGCACAAAACCAGGTGTTTGTTTTGTTTTGTTTTGTTTTGCACAAATGCTTCTTTTCACATGTAAGTCTCAAAAAATGGCAATTTTCTTGATAAGTAGTTTGATATGTCAAGACACCATTTCTCATCAGGAATGTGAAAATTTGCAACTGTTTTCTACATCCTTACTTCAGGATCAGATTCAGAGACAGCATACTTCTCAACACCAGTTGCTGGGGAATAAGAGCAGTAGACCATGGTGCTCCCTATGGCCTTCTCATAGTTTTCTAGTGGTATCTGTTTGGCCTCTGTTGCAAGATCTTCTGCAGCTGATGATTAAGAACTTTGTTTTGCTTGATGGCAATTTATCAACATTCACAAAATTCAAATGTGGGAGAAAATAAATGTATTGGATTTGGACATACCTAAGGATGGAAGAGAATTTTATTTCAGATTGGCCTTGTTCAGTATTTACCAAAGTGTACAACATTTGAGCATGAAGATAAACTGATGAATTTGCCCATTATACCTGCAGTTGTCCTGTTACAGTGTCTGGAGGTAGTAGAAGACATAGCCTGCCTGCCTTCCTTTTTTTTTTTTTCTTTTTCTTTTTTGCAAAGCTGTATGTAATAATGCTACTAAAATTTCAACATTCAGCCATATTAGGGAAATGTCTTTATTAGACCAACCAAAAGGGCACAACAATGTGGGCAAACTTCAAGATAAGACAGAAAGGGCAAAAGGCAGGAATGCCAGTGGGATGGCACTAACTGGTGTGACATATTAGAAGAATGAAGATCTGAATGGAGTCAAATGAGATGGTACTGAAGTAGTGGTCTTACATTTAATCTGGAGTAACCATTGAGTGTACTAGGAGGGAAAAATACAGAAACATTTGATCCATTGTTTTTGAAAATAAATAGAAATCTATGATCAGCCACAGTGGTATGAGCCCTGGTGGCACAGTGGTTAAATGCCTGTACTGCAGCCATTCCCTCACAAACCATAAGGTTGTGAGTTCAATACCAGCAAAAAGGGCTCAAGCTTGACTCAGGCTTGCATCCTTCTGAGGTCGCTAAAATGAGTACTCAGATTGTTGGGGGCAAGTAGCTTACAGTTGTAAACCGCTTAGACACTGCTTAGGCGGTATGAAGTGGTATATAAATGGTGTTTTGAAGACGCTGTTTGTAACATATGTCCTTCTGCTGGTGGAAAAGAGAGAAAAACAGAAAGTCTTTATATCCTTGCTATGAGAGACTATAATTCTGTAATTGCATTTTATAACAGATATGTGTTTCACTCAGCCTCTTACTATGCTGAGGAAAAACTTTTAAGAAAAAAATACTACTTGTGCCTAAACAAGTAAAGGTAAATGTATATCAAATGTCAGTTTGATCACACAACACATGTACCTTTATTTAGAAGTAAGCCCTACTGTGTTCCATGGGCCTCACTGCTATATAAACTGTACACAGAATCACAGCTCTTGTCATAAGGACCACTTCGTTTTGATAGACCCAAGGCAGGCCAGAAAGTGAGAAGGAGAAGGGAAAAAACTTCCTTTGACTTCATTCTTGAGGCTTATTCTGAGTAACTTAACTCCAAGAGCAGCTCCCTTGGGGGAGCAGGGAGCAAATTCTGCACAGGGTATTGATAGAGTGATGTAGTATCATCTTTAGCTGTTAAAAATACTGAGGGAAAACATTAAACCCCAAAGGGGCCAACATCCCATGCACTTCCTTTTGTATATCAAGTGTCTGTAACTCCACAGAGAATGGACAGAGACAGCTCATGTACACGATGGAGAGACAGATAGAAAGCCCAGCAGGGGGTAGGGAAGCAGGAAGGCAAAGACTTAATTTTTTAACAGTTAAAAAAAACCCTGGATGAAATAATAGATAACAAAAGTGCTAGTGGGTGTCCTTTTGTGCTAACAGTCTCCCTCCCCTGCCCACCCTCTCTCCGTGGAAGGGGGCAGGAGAAGATGGACAGGGACTTGCACTGATTTAAATGAAGTTTGGATGGGGGGCCAGAAATGAAGCTCTCACACTGTTTCAATTAGGCCAGTATGTTGTCATATAGCTCCAAGGGATAACTGAAACTTTTTGGAGAGTGCTTCTTAATTCTCAACTTGGTTGCCTCCCCCAGCCCCCAGTTACTGGTTACTGCCACATGGAGTTCATTTCACATTTCTGCCATAATATAAGCAATATAGGGGGGATAGTTCTCACATTGTGTTAGGTCCATTGTTGTGTATGCATGCTCTTTTCATTGTGGACAGATAATGTCTTCCCTACTTGCGTCTCTCAGACTGTTACCACTGTGTACCCATCCACTATTCTAGGAGCAAAAGGCTGAAATATTCTTATCTATACACCATGTGTGTCATTTGATGAGCTCATCTCGGATTAGGTAGCACTTGGTGCCTTACAACTGAAGGTGTGAAACTATTTCCATGCTTTCACTTCAGAGGATGTGAGGTGATACAAAATATTTGTTATGTTTGGTCTGTGACAACCTTCTTATGCACACAAGCTACTACTTGAGATTGCCATCATCGTATGATAGACAAGCATGGCTGAATTTTAGAATAGTTGCCAAGTAGTTTGTGAAGTCAAAATCATAAATCACATGCCATAGCTGGGATATGAGCAGCAGTCAGAAACCAGTAGTGTTGGAATTGAAGTGCAAGTAAAGACCAGGAATAAATGAGAGGTATAGATGTCTGGTGGCCTCCATGCTGGAGTGTGAGTGAATTTGCTGCATGTTATAGTTCAATGATGGCAAACCTTTTAGAGACCGAGTGCCCAAACTAAAAGATGTTCCTACACTTGGTGTCACCTAGTGCTGTGTGGTGGGATTTCTCGGGGGGAGGAACGTAAGGGGCAGGACTTCCATCTTCTGGGGGCAGGACCTCCAGGGGTGGGACTTTCTCAGAAACAAATGAAGGCCTGGGAGGGTAGGGGGAAGAGGAGGAACAGGTTTGCACCTGTTCCTCCTCTTCCCCCCCCCCCCCCAGGCCTTCAACTGCCTTCTCAGAGACAGCTGAAGGTCTGGAACAGCACGGAAGAGGAGGAAAAGGTGAGCACCTGTTCCTCCTCTTCCCCGCCCTCCACATGCCCTCATAAATGGCTTTGCATGCCATCTCTGGCATGCTTGTCATAGGTTTGCCTCCATGGATATAGTTTGAACTTTAAAGGCATTGCCCAAGGTCCTGAACCCTGCCTCCAAATTAAGTTCAGCACCTTGAAGAACTCAGAGTTTGGACTAAAATCCATAATGGGTTGAGTACCCCACTGATGTGGATGACACCTGTCACCACAGATATGGAGGCAGGACCAAAGACCAACCAAGGGTCTAGGAACAGGAAGACCATGTTTTTTTTCAATCCATTATTTTAATCCAAGAGCCTATGTTCAGAAAATATTTATTTTATGTGATACAAAAGCCTTGGCTATATAGAAACATCTTACAAAGGTTGCAGTATTTACAAAGCTCTTTATCTTATGTTCAACTACTGGAGTGTTTAGAGGACCATAGCCCTCACAATCCTGCATTTGGGGCCAATAATTACGTCACCAGGTCTATGCATGGAAAAAACCCAACATTGATTGGGAATATTGATTGGCTGCTGCAAGGTCACATCCATAAATAAAATCCAAGATGCAATTGGCATATTCACAATCCAAGTAATTCAATTTACCTTTTCACATCTATGTTTCTGAGATTATTCTCTGAATGCAAGTACTGAAATTTGTCCCAAAAAATTAACCAACATATCCATATCATTAGTTTTTAAAATCATATTGTTTGGAAAGGTACATGGCATTAATCAAGACATTTCAAGGTATCAATCAATTGAGAATCTGCTTCTGATGGGTGATTCCTAAGAAGCATTCTTCACTAAGTTGATGCCATCACTAGTTATTAATATTTAGTGTTCCAATAAAACTGAAAACTGAAAGCGATTTATTTGTTTTCTGTTTCATAATTTTGACAATTTGGACATTGCTGCTTACAGAAGTTGATGCTCTTCTATTTTATTCAGACTGAAGTTACCATCCAATTGAAAACAATGTGTTTTATGGTCAGAGGAAGCTTGCTTAAGGTGAGCAGAAAGAATGCTCCATCAACCAGAGTGTAGTCTATGCTGGAGGGTTTAGGGGGTTGTTTTCACATAAACACATAGTGATGTTTTTGACTACTTGAAAGCTATGGGAGATAAATGTGGGAAGTTGATTCACTCAAACTCTAAACAAGTCTAAATTGCTCTCATAGAGTACTTTTATCAGAAATACTTGTGCCATTGTTCACATAATATCAAGCATAACAATCTGTAATATTTTCTATGGTAGAACCAGAGATCATCAGCCACCAGCTGGTACAAATACTCCTTGATAACTTTGGATAGCATCTTATGTGGTTCGAGTTCTAAACCAGAAATGGTGAGACCTCTTCTTGTCCCTTTTGTTACTGAGACCTTTGGCAAAGTCTCATTTGTTTCCTCTTCTATGGGATCCCATGTAGCATTAGAAACCAGATACTGACTCTTATGAGAAGTCCTTTCCCAGCAGGAGAGTTGACACTGATGACAGAAATGACACAGATCACAATGGGAAAGAAAACTAATGATTTGTCCAAGTATGATGTTGTCTTACTTTAACCATGTACCATTACATCTGAGGGTTACCTGAATATTAAAAAATAATTACAAAAGTATTTCTTCATGTAGCAACAAAAACAATCATTTTCTTTATTTTAATGCTAGTTCATAATTTCAGAACAGATATAAATAATTCCAGTTCAATGTGATTCCAATTGTTATGGCTCTGATCATGTTAAATGGTCTGATTGTGATTGTCCCCATGAAAAGCAGTCAGATTAGAGACTTTTAATTGATGCAGGCAAATGCTCTCTACCAAATGATACCAGTTTTATCCATATATCTTATGATATAATTAGTGGTCCCCTTTACATCTTTTCAGATGCTCAAAGAAAATTTAGGTTAGAAAATAATATGTTTCCCAAACAGATACAGCTTCCGTCATTTATCTTATGATATAGTTAAAGAGTGGTGATGTTTCTGCCACAGTGATCTTCTGGGGCAGTGCATGGGTTTCTAGAGATTCCTAGTGGAAAGACTAAAGTGTGGGAGCTTTGGTTTTCAAAAGCAAACATTTTGGCTTTGAAATGCAAGTACTTTTAAAATGTTAAACAGTGCACAGGGCTCCCGACCTTTTTAAAATGTGTCAAAACTGTTAAGATGTTTAAAAAGATGTTTTAAAACTGTTCTGGGAAGTGACTGAGGCAATTCTACCTTTTCCCTCAGAAATAAAGAAGGTCTGTGGAAGTTGTGTGCATGTGTGTACCTTCAAGTCACCTATTGACTTATGGAGGCCCCATGAATTTAATAGGGTTTTAGACAAAGAATATTCAGAAGTGGCTTTGCCATTTCCTTCCTCTGACATACAGCTTAAAGTACTTGGTGTTCATCAGTGGTCTCCCATTCAAGTGCTAACCAGGGCTGGCCCTGCTTAGCTTCCAAGATCAGATGAGAGCTGGTGCCTTTGGGATATTTAGGTTGCTCCTGTGCAAGTTAAGTTAAGGGCTGAAAAATCAGTCTTGGAAACTGTATGTGGTTCTAGGGCCAGTGGTGGTTGATGATTTCCATATCAGTGGGATGGTGAAACTCTTTGGTCTTAGTTTGAACTTTACAAGAGGTGTCCAAGGTCCTCAGCCTTTTGGGAAGGACTGAGTCCAGGATCATGACTAAAACCTGGAGTGAATCTTCTAGTATTGAAACCATTCTGTGCTATCATATGATGTATGTATTGGATCCATAAAGAGGTATTTTAAAGAAGATACTACCCCAGTTGTTGCTCTGCCATGAAAAAAATCTTCATAACTGTCCAGCATCATAGAACATCAGCCACAAGTTAGTACAAATGACAGTTTTGGAAATCTTGCAATATTTGTAGCATGTTATGACATAATAAGAATTTTATGATGGGCTCGTCCATGTTTCCTGCCCAGATCGATCTGGGTGTAATCAGTTCAAGACCTGAAGATACTTCACTGAGGAAACTGCCACCTGCAGTTTCTAGGGTTCATCACATGGGGAGTTGCATGTTCCAACTGTCCCTCTCTAGTTTTCAATGGCCTTAATTCATTGGGTCTTCTCTAGTTTTCAGACTCAGAGGTGCCTAACTCTGCACAGCATCAGATTGCTACTTCAAATTGTGGCCTGCTTGCACAACCCCTGGCAAATGATCGAGTCTTCTTGGAAATATGATGTCACATTCTATTGAAGAATCCAGGACTGAAATTTGGCACTAGATGGTAACCGTTCTTTTCTTAATTGGACTAAGTCCTCCTTGATTTCTCCACAACTGGTTTGAAAGTAGGTGTGATTTGGGACTGCAAATCTGTATTTTCTAGTTACTGCTTATGACGTCCAGATGTAGGTGGAATTATGAAACCCACACTTTGAAGGAGCCACTTAGAAAAATCTGTCAGAAGAACAACTGGTTCAGAGTAGGGAAATGGAGAGAGCAAAATTTGTCCCAGTGATTGGAAGGTGTGAGGAGGTGCAATCAAAACAACTCTGGAATATATGAACTCAATCTACACTGTACTTGGGAAGATAAAAAAATAAGAACTTTGCACTTCAGACCGACTGCAACCAGTTAGTATGCATTTCAACTTTCAGCTCCAAAATGTGTAACAGGGAACATCAGAAAGACATGTTGGTGAACTTTCTCCCTGTAATAAGAAACAGTTGAGGGTTTCTACCAAATCTGTCAATGTTGAAAATGAAAACACGAGAGAGACTATGATGAAACTCTTTTTCTTTTCTTTTTTAAGATGGGGCAGTGCATTTTGATTCAGAAACTGAAAAATCACTCCTTCATAAATGGAAAAGTTGATTGAGGAATGGCAAAATGAACTCTTTCATGGTGCTTGGAGAAGGAAAGTAGCTATTCTTCTCTTAGATCTACTCCCATTGTGTCTAGAAAATCCAAGTTGAAGAAAAGTTTTGTTTTGTTTTTGTTTTTTTAGCCTCAAAGAGTTTGACTCACATTCTATTGCAGAGGAGCTTGTGACAGGAGACTGTTCACTTAGCTGGTAGCTTATGAAAGATAAACATTTGAAGTTTAGGCAGATAAGACCCTGTGGGACAAGATAAAAATATGTCAATGAATAATGGTACATCTTTGTAAGGGATTATTCATAGGGGAAGGATAATAGTTTATTGAAGAACTTACACTCTGCTCTCAGAGGGCCCCCTGGTACAATCCTTGGTATCACTAAGTAGCAGTGGTGAGTGGTGACTTAAATGGGACAATGAATTCCCTCTGGACCCAGTCTGAATAGTCTTAGCAAGCTCCTTTAATATTTGGTCTGATGCCTAGAGTGAATTCACTACCCCACTGGTATGAAAGTAACCAGCTGTCACTGCAAGGTAGGGCCAGGTATCCCAGACTGCCACTCCCAGTTAGTGTGGTCAGTACTGAGCTAGATGGACGAATTATCTAAGTCAATATAAGGTAGCCTCCTAAGCTTCTTACTTTACTGACCATCATCCAAAATCTCTTTGGGGCAGTTAGAATCAACTGCATGGATAGTCTCAAGTATCCTCTTTCATTGTTTGTAGTCCTTCACTGAATAGTATTCAAGGCTATTTCTGATGTTAACTCCAAGTTTTAGTAGTGATGTGCTTCAGCAGAAGGAATAGCTTTCATAAAGGTGCATTCAAAAGCTCTATTGCATCCATCTCATTTGGATCTTTGGATACTCTATCCTCATCATTACCCTAGGTAAGGTATAAGAGAAAAACAGAACCAATTAAATAACTAAACAAACCCATCTACCTTCCAGTTAAAGGGGAAAAAAACACCACTTTAAGTGTTCTCATTTGAGCTTGTTTCCACAAAATAGTATCTCATTCATACAGCCAATGATCATGTAGTTGCCACATTCAAAGGGCAAGAGAAGCAATTAGCTAACTGATTTGGTACCATGGACACCATGGGTAACATGGATAGGCATTAACTTTGGGCATACCACTTCTCAGATTGCAAAAGCAATGTTTGACCAGTGTGCCATGGAGGGGAGGATGGTGGCTTTCATGAGAGTTGGGTAATGAAGTTGGGTAATTGAAGCCAATTCCATCCTGGACCCGTTTCAGTCTGGTTTCCGCCCACGGCACTCTACAGAAACAGCCCTCACCAAAATCTCAACTGATCTCTTGCAGGCCAAGGCAAATGGCCTCTACTCTATTCTCATTCTTCTAGATCTGTCTGCAGCCTTTGACACCGTGGACCACTGTCTCTTGCTTGACTTACTTTCTGACCTTGGGTTCTCCGACTCTGTTCTCAACTGGTTCAAATCTTACTTGTCAGACCGATCCTTTGCCGTGGTCACAGGTGGTCAGACTTCCTCCTCTGTCCCCTTATCTGTTGGAGTTCCTCAGGCTCTGTCTTAGGTCCCCTTCTGTTCTCTCTTTACACACTGTCCCTTGGTAAACTCATCAGTTCTTTTGGCTTCTCCTATCATCTGTATGCCGATGACACTCAGCTGTATCTTTCAACCCCTGACCTTTCGCCGGGGCTCGAACAGCAAGTCTCCTCTTGTCTGGCTGCCATCTCTCAGTGGATGCGGCATCGGCGCTTGAAGCTCAACATGTCTAAGACAGAGCTTCTCATCTTCCCACCTAAGCCCACCCTTCAATACTTCTTTTCTGTTTCTGTTGACGGCATTTCTATTCAGCCGGTTCAGCAAGCCCGCAGTCTTGGCTTCATTTTTGATTCCTCGCTGTCATTTACTCCCCAGATTCAGGCCACTGCCAAGACCTGTAGATTCTTTCTTTACAACATTGCTAAAATCCGTCCTTTCCTCTCAGCCTCCACCACCAAGACTCTGGTCCATGCCCTAGTGGTATCACGACTAGATTATTGTAACCTACTTCTGACAGGGCTTCCTCTCTCTCATCTCCATCCTTTAATCTCTGTCCAGAACTCAGCTGCACGTATTATCACATCTGCTCGCCGCTTTGACCATGTTTCTCCTCTTTTATCCTCCCTTCACTGGCTCCCCTTCCCCTTCCGCATCCAGTACAAGCTTTTGCTGTTGACTTTCAAAGCCCTCCACGGACTGGCCCCTCCTTACTTGTCTGAACTTCTTTCTCCTCACACTCCTTCTCGTACCCTCCGCTCTGGTAGTCTAGGTCTCCTGTCCCAGCCGAGGATTTCCACTGCCCCATCCCGGATTCGTCCCTTCTCACTTGCTGCCCCTCACTCCTGGAACCTTCTTCCCCCACATGCACGCCTCATCACTTCCCTAACCAGGTTCAAAACTGAGTTAAAGACTATATTATTTAGGGAAGCTTTCCCAGGACTGTGCCATCCGCCCCAGGATGCCTCCTTTTAACTTTGTATTAAGAAGCCATGCCCTCCCTCCTGTCCATCTGCCTTGGTCCTGGCCCCAGAGGGAGAGAAGAACCACTGGACCTCACCCCCTTTCCCATCACCTTCCCCTCTTCCTTTTGTGTTGTCTCTTTTAGACTGTAAGCCTGAGGGCAGGGATCCGTCTAATTTATGATTGTATGTACAGCACTGTGTAAATTTACAGCGCTATATAAATAAAGGTTAATAATAATAATAATAATAATAATAATAATAATGGATCAACTCTGGATTTCAGACCAAACTTTAAAGAAGCTATTTTTCCCCCAAAAATAGACTCTATTGAAAAATTGTAGCCTCTTTTGTGCTGGATGTTTTCCAGCAGAAAAAGGATGCCCACTTCTCAGGTGTATTGCAATGGGGGTTTTCTCTACTGGCAGAGGCGTGACTAAATGGCCATCATTGTTCCTTCTAATTCTATGATTCTATGCAAGGTGTAGAATGTGTTCTGGGGACAGGGTGCAGACCCTTCAATACACACTTTGAAAATAATATTGAAAATCACCCCACTACCATAGAAGTCACCAGTTGCCACTGATGGCATTCCAGAAACTCAGTGCTGATAAGAATGTAAAACAATTCCATTTTTTAATTCCTGCTCTTGAAATTTCCCAAGAAACACTTAAAATTCCCCTGGCTGGGAGATTCTGAGAGTTGTAGTACAAAAATATCACTGTTTTAAATTATCTGCATGCACACGTCTGTTTCATCATGAACTGGGTAACAACAGGAGTTGTTTCCAAATCCTATTCCCATACCAGAGAGTCATACAGCTTGGCTCTGAGGTCAGGCTTTAATCAATACATTGTTATAATGGACATAGTCCAGCAAAAAGTTATTTTGCTCAAACTTCATATTATATATACACATACACCAACACACCCACACACATATGAGGAGAGCATTACAAACGCTGTACTGAATCTGCTGCACCATTCCCATTAATTTAGATGGAATTTTAGGAAAAGATCTTCCTGCTGAATTGCATTTAGAATCTTGATTGCCAACAGCATGTCATTCACTGTCCAAAGCAAAGATTCAACACAGCCCCTGCCTGCAGCATACAATGACTGGAGAAGAAAACAGAGAAGTACATGCCAGGGACTGATGCAACATGAGCTATACAGATGGGATGGGAGGAAATCATGTGGACAGGCATGGAAGAGCAACAAGAAATAAATACTGTGCTGCAGAAACCACAGTCTATTGATCTAACAAAGCGACACACAAATATAAACGATTTTAGCCTGAACTTCATACAGGAGCTCTCCAAGGTTATGAAGTTATTTTGGGGATATGGTTCAGCACCTAAGATGCTAGAGGTACTAAAACTAAGAGTGGATTCACTACTCCATTGACATGGAAACCACCAGCTGCCACCACCCTTATGCAATATATTGTCACTTTCTGAATGCTTACATAAAAGATTAGTGTGAGAATGTTTTACTTGACCAAATGACGATACATCTACCTAGCTTTCTGATTCCAACTGCCTTTTTCATGGAGAACATACAATATTATTTTTCTTCAGCATACATTCATCAGAAATCAGAAAAACATTTAGAGTAGGGTTGGGAAACATTGGCAGATATGGAGGCCAATTTTCTCTCTCCAGAAATTTACTATGGACTGTGGACATTGGACCTCACCCCCTCCAAAAATGTGGAGTTTTCTAGCAGTTCCCTTTTGATTTTAGAAATCAACCAGGAAAGCCTGTCATATTAAAACAAGATCTTGTCACTTTCTTAGGTTTCATTTTTTTCTATAGGTCCACCAGAAACCATAAATAAGGACAGGACTACATATGGCCAGCATCTTATGAGTTGTACATCCATAATTTAAAAAGTTTTCAAACCAATACATTGAAATACATTGTTGTAAATTGTGGAGCAGGGACTGGGCTACATGGCATAAAAGGCTTTTTCCAACTTTACAATGCTATGATTGCAAGATTAGCTTTGGTACAGCGCATTAGCTAGTCAGTTAGGGTTGGTGATGTTTTTAATTTGCTACCAAGTTGACTTCAACCCTATAAATCAGAAACTTTCACAAGCCCCAGTCATCAGTAGTCTTGCTCAAGTTTTACAAATTCAGAGTTATGTCCAGAAACATCAGTAGGAAGGTGCTGGGGATGTGGACCACACCAGGTGACACCTGGTGCTCTGGTGTGAAGGGGCTGCTGGGTGGGAAACTGTGTCTCCTCCCTCTCCTTCCAAACCAGAAGTTCTGCCAGATCCAGAAAAGCTTGTGTGACAACAGGAGCAATCCACCCTGACTGGACTCCCTTCCAAGTCTGACTGCTCTGCTGGATGTGTGAGAAAAGTAAGCTACCTCCTTTTGCTGCTCACCCATCAGCTCCATAAAATCCAGAAAGTTGTGGAATAGCATTGCAGCCTAGACACTGGGGGGAAGAGGTTGTCTTCTGGGTCTGGCAACTCTACTGATCAGGTGGAAAATAGACTTACCTCTCTTTCCCACCTGGCCAGCAGCTCCACCAGACCTCAAAAGAGCTGTTGAAGAAGGAAGAGGGGATAACTGAGTAATGATCTACACTGGGTATCAAATATCTGTGCATTGACAGGGGAAGTGTGACCCTGTTGGTGCTCTTGGACATCTCAGCAGCCTTTGATACCATAGACCATGGTATCTTTCTGGAACACCTGAGAGAGTTGGCAGTGGTTCCGGTCTTACCTCTCACAAAGGTTCCAGATAGTGTCCCTTGGGGACAGTTATTAAGCCAATAGGGAACTCAAATTGGGCATCCCTCAAGGTGTAATTCTGTCCCCAATGCTATTTAACATTTACATGAAGCCGCTGGGTGAGATCATCCGGAGACATGGAGCAGGGTGTTATCAGTATGCTGATGACACCCAAATATATTTCTCTATGTCTCGGACTGATGCAGTGACTAAGAAGGGCATCTCTCCTCTGAATGCCTGTCCTGGGGCGGTAATGGACTGGATTAGGGAAAACTGACTCAAGCTGAATCCAGGTAAAATGGAGATACTTGTTATTGGAACCCCAAATCCGGGAATGGAGTTGTGTCAGCCAGTTCTGGATGGAGTCACACTTCCCCTGAAGGACTCTGTCTGCAGCTTGGGGATGCTCCTTGACTTGTCGCTCCAGCTGTCATCCCCGGTGAATGCTACAGTCAGGAGCACTTGTTATCAGCTTCAGCTGATATGCCAGCTGAGTCCCTTCCTGGAGCTGGGAGACCTTGAAACAGTTGTACATACACTGGTAACCTCTCGCTTGGACTTCTGTAATGTGCTTTACATGGGGCTACCCTCGTGCCAAGTTTGGTAACTCCAGCTTATACAAAATATGGCAGCCAGGTTGATTACAGGAACTTCTCGAACTGACCATATAACACTGGTCCTGAAGTCTCTTCACGGGTTGCCAATTAGTTTCCGGGCAAGATGCAAGGTGTTGATGATCACCTCTAAAGCCCTACATGGTTTGGGTCCAGAATACTTAAGGGAACACATTCTTCCATACTGTTCGTCCCACACCTTAAGGTCCTCTGGGAAGAACCTACTTCAGCTGAAAAAATCCAGGTTAACTTCAGTCACCCAGAGGGCCTTCTCTACTGCTGCTCCAAAGATATGGGATGACCTGCCGGAGGAGATCCGTCATATTTCCACTCTTGCAGCCTTCAAGAGGGCCCTTAAGACGGATCTCCTCCGGTAGGCCTTCCCAACCTGACTTCTCTCCCTACACAGCACTACCGTGACATGATCTTATTGCCCTGTTTAACAAGCCTGTCCCCTAATTTTAACACCACTGTGGTTTTAATCGAGATGATTTAATTGCATTTTAGCTTGGGAAGGGACTGGGTGGGAAGGGATAATTCTGAATTTTATTGTATTTTATCTATTTTAAACTGTTGTAACCCACCCAGATTCCTAGTGATTGGGCGGGCTATAAATAAATAAATATTATTATTATTATTATTATTATTATTATTATTATTAAATATACTCAGCACACAATCAGCCATGGCTTCTTTTATTGAATCAACTCTCATGTAATATGGTCTTCCTCTTTTTCTATTGCCTTCCGCTTTACAGAGCATTATAATCTTTTGCAGTGAGTCATGCCATCTTATGATATATCCAAAGTACGACAGCATCTTTTGGCTTCATGTGAGAATTCAGGTTTGATTTGATCTCTCTTTATCCTGCTAAGCATCAAGCCAGGAAGCAGTCGGTCAGCATGAAGGCCGTGGAAACTTCCGTGTGCTGGGTAAATCTCCCAAGGATGTAAAAATGCTTACTCCTGGCAAGCTTGTGTGGTTCCCTGAATGTTTGCTACTGGTCAGACATCTTTATATGTATTTCTTTTGCATTCTTTGATAGTGTTACTGCCTCTCACTTCATCTTGGTAAATATTTTGCTACTGGGAACACAAAAGCCCATGATGTGTCTCATGCACAATGAGGTGATGATGCCACAGTTGTCCTGCAGTTTATAATTCATTATGGACATCTCTAACATACTGGCTTATTTGGACACTATTGATTAGAATATTATCCCTCATAATTTCTTTCTATAAAGTCTTAGAGTTGGGTAAAAGGATTTGAACTGACAGAATCTTGTAGGTGACTGGCTGTGATTGCAGTGAATTCATCAACTTGGTGTTCCCTAAAGAAATGTTGCCTATTCAACTCAGTTTCTTTAAGGCCATTAGACATGGCACAGACATCTTCACTTTTTTACATAGTCTTCATTAGTTGATTTATGTGATGGTTCAGCAGCAGCTACATCCCTCTTGCTTTAGTATCATTTTCTGAAGAAAACATGCACAATAAGGTTCAACAGTGGAACACTCTCCCTCGGAGTGTAGTGGAGTCTCCTTCCTTGGAGGTCTTTAAGCAGAGGCTGGATGGCCATCTGTTGGGGATGCTTTGACTGGGAGTTCCTGCATGGCAGGGGGTTGGACTGGATGGCCCTTGTGGTCTCTTCCAACTCTATGATTCTATGATTCTATGATACTCTGGGATACACCTGGAAAGGATTCCTTTTATTAGCTCAATAGTCTAGTGATACTTTGTTATGTAAATGAAGATGACCGAGAAGACATCAGTGATCTCCTTCCATCTCCAATTGGTAGGCCCCATGTCAGTGGGGTTGTATGTCCTTTGAAGGTTTTAGTGAACATTAAAGGATCAGTCCAAGATGCAACACCTATTTGGGGAAAAGGTCATGTATTTTGTATTGCTACATTCAAATTAAGGATAAAATCCAGTATGGATTTTCCACCTACAGTGCAAAAAAAGCTGCCATTCTCTCCATTTCCCATTCTCTCCTGGAAAGAATCTCAACCCCAAATCTGTGCAAAGGATGAGACACTCGAACTATAGTAAACTGGGCTCCTTACCCTGCCCTCTGCTGGTGGACAGAGTTTAACCTATGTTGACGGCAGAGATTAGAAGACAAGCCATAAATCTCATTTCTAATTGTCTGTTAAAGTTTGAACACTATCATCCTCAAGTTGTATTAATGTCAACTAATTTTTGAGAATGATCAAGGAGAATCAAATGACACCTATATTCAGTCACTGTCTTCACAGGAATGAACTAACAAAAATACATTCTTTGCCTAAGAAAACACTACAAAGTCCATGGAATCAACATAAGTTGTCCTGTGACTTGAAGGCAGATAAACAAATAAACACAAAAAGAAGAAATTGTGGACGTAATGCCATGAGTTTTGAGCAGAAGCACTTCTGTTTCTAGTGGATTGGGACCAAATGTATTCAATAAACCTCTTCTACTGGTTTCAAGAGTGAGTATCCTTGTGTCAAAGAGGTGGTTTGTATTGCTTTCAAGGCCTTTCTTTCTTTCTTTCTTTCTTTTGGTAAATTCAATTTTGTTAGTTTCTTGTAACAAACTTTGGCTGACTTCTCTGGACTGTTGGAAAAGTTTTTCCCCATCCCTACCCCCTTCCTACAACACCACAGTGAAGGCATATATGAGAGGCTGGGAGTTGTCTGTAGGCAGCAGAAAAAAATTAACTTAAGTGTAAAATCCCCAATAATGAGATTTCCTAGAAGGGATCTTATGTACACGTTAAGCTGGACAGCCTCAAGGAAAATGTGTCAGTGATTTCTTCACAGTGTGCTGTGGTTATTTTTTTATCTTAACCCTTTCCCACCAGCTGTACCAAGCTCTAGAACATGTAGGCACAAGGATAAAAACTGCATACAAACAAGTGATATTTATGGAACCTGAGACACTGAAAACGGGAATGCTTTGAATTCCAAGGCCTTCCATAATAATGAAAAGGAGCTCTGAGCATAAGCAGAGTGCCCTGCTTTTCTAGTTACATAAATTAATTGAAACTAGAGTACATGGTTTCCAGGTAAGTTAAATCCAAATGCTTTCTTCCCATTTTAAGCGCCAGTGCATTGGATCTCATTGTTGCTTTACTTCATCTGAGAGTATGAGCTCACACATACCCCAAAGTCAGACTCCAACACATTCCTAGGACTCCAGCTAGTAGAAGCTGTTTACTAGTGAGATAAGCTGCCTTTCCAGCAGTGTCAGTGGCTTCCCTATCAGGGTAGTGATGGATCCACTCTGGGTTTTAGTCTGAAATTTAAAGGAGCCATACAAAACACTAGACCATATAGTTTTAGCATCCTTGCTAGCTCCTTTAAAGTCTGGACTGAAACTCAAAACAGATTTTCCACTTCATTGACATAGAAGCCAACCACTGCTTTCCAGTAAATTTGTATATCCTTCCTGATCTTCTCTTAATACAGTCCCTGTAAAACTTCTGAGTCAGTGGTTTGAACACAGGAGTACAACTCTTGAGACAAGTCTTTGAATCCCCTTGGAAAGCCATGGAAACCTAGTGGGTGACATTGGGCACGTCACACTCTCTCAGCCTCAAATGAAGGCAAAAGCAACCCCTCTCTGAATAAATCTTGCCAAGAAATAGATTTGCCTTAGGTCAGAAACAACTTGAAGGCACACAACAACAATAACTTTTGAAGAATTAACAAGAATGATGGCAAAACACTGCAGGCATTTATGTTTCAGATTTAAGAGAAGCAGCAAAGAGAAGCAGAACACTGTTTTAAGTGAGGCTTTGTTCACAGTTCCTTGGAATCAGAGTTCAATGGCCAGGTTACTTTTTCTCTCCCCACCCCTTTATCTACACACCCCACAAAATACCAGAGGGACAAACGCACTCTACAGATACATACAAACAGCAAAATTCTGCAAAGCAACAAATACCCCCTTTTTAATTTTAGAAACAAAAATATCATTTTTGGCTTAACAATAGCCGGATCTCTGTGAATGAAGGCTTTGCATATTTTCCTGTTTTAATGGGTTGTATTATAAACACTACTGACCCCATACTCTCTTTTTCAGGGAGGTCAGGGTGAAATTCAGAGCATAGGACTGGAAGTTACTTCTTCAACATTTGAAATGCAACAAGAATGCCAGGAACCATGCTGGGTCAAACATCAACATTGGCCAAGGGAAGGTACAAGAACAGCACCTTGTATGATGCTGTGGTCTTTCTTTGTTCACTGGCTCTGCGACAAATAGAAGAGGATGTGACCTCAGTCTTGAAGCTCTGAAAACGTTTCTGAAACACAGCATATAAAATACAAAAGAGGTTCCTGATGTGCTAACTTTCTAATGTGCTGTACTGTGTGCCTTCAAGTCAGGTCTGACTTATGGTGACCCTAAGGTAAACCTATAATGGAGTTTATGGTGACTTATGGTGACTCTAAGGTGAACCTACCAAGGTCACCCAGTGGGTTTCATGACTGAGCTGGGAGGCAAACCATCATCTCCAGAATTGCAATCCAGCACTCAAACCACTATACCACACTGGCTCTACCTGCAGATAATTTCCAGGTCAGCATTCCAGTGTGATCTTAGAGCCATGCATAGGATGAGACAACCAGTGGTCTATGTATCATTTCTGTGGCTTTACAATATCTCAAACCAGTGAGGCCCTCAGAGAAAGCGGTTGGGGAAGAGGTCAAGGACCCCACTGAGCAGAATGAACAAATGGGTTCCACATGCAACAGGGCTGGCAACAATTTGAAGCAAGCAGAAATCCACTGGTGACCTTGTGCAAGTCACACACTCTCAGCCTAAGACAAAGGCAATGGCAAACTTGCTCTGTTGCCAAGAAAATGCTATGATAGGGTCCTCATAAGTTGGAGTTGGCTTAAAGGTTATGGTAAACCTCCTCAGAATAAATCTTGCCAGCAAACCCCAAGGAGAGGATTGGCATAAGTCAGTATTAACTTGTAGTTAATACTGTCAATATTCCAGCAGGCCTCCCTGGAATAAAATACTCGGCCACGAAAAGACTTCTCCATTTATTGGCTCTCACCATGGTTATTGTTTGGATTTTTAAATGTTAGTTTTAGTCTCATACTGTTTAATCTTGTTTTAAGGGGGGGGGAACACTATGTAGATATGGATATATTTTAACCTGTTGTACGCTGCTTTGATTGCCTGGCAAAAAGCAGAATAAAAAAATACAAATTTTATTTTATCTTATTTTTTAAGATACAGAGTTACAATAAGAAAGGACTACATATTACTACTTAAGCTACTATGTACCCTCTGCAAGTAAGAAAATTAATCTCAAGAATCTAAAATTACACAGGCTGAAATTTTATTTTGTATAGGTGGCAGTAACCCCTCATGTGCGCAAGTGTGGGGACACTGAAGACTGACACAATGAAACAGCCTCTCACAGTATCTGTCCTGTTATCAGTAATCACTTTCCTTTTTAGCTTTAATACATTTGATTTGTTCATTTAGAGAAACAACCAGTCTAAGTTAAATGAGACAATATCATTTGCCAGGTTTCCTTGTCCCTCCCCATTTTAAGGTACCAAAGGTGACTGAGTTGGGCACCTCTTTCACCGCAAGCAGCAATTGCTTTTAAAAACAAACTTTTATCTCCAGGATATCCATCCTCTATATTTCTACCAACCAGACCCCACAAACACACAAATTCTCTTAAACTGATAAAATACAAAATCTGACTTTCTCATTCTCTCTCCAGATATGTTAGGAGTTGCAATTTTTGTTGCTCTAGTTCTCATTCTAAATAAAATAAAATATCTGAATTATGCTTTTTGTGTCCTGGACTATTTTCTCGTAATTCCCAGTACAAGTTGCAACATTTTGTTCCTACCATTTCTTCTTTTAATTCTGAGACATATCACAACACTGAACTATGAAATACTTTCATTCCCTAGGGTGTATCCATACTAGAGAGCTCTGGTGCTGTAATGCAAGGGAATGTACTAGAGTTTTCTATATACCTTGTTGTTGTTGCTGCTGTTACCTGCCCTCAAGTCATCATCATGAACTTGTGTCTGAGACATCTCCAGGACTCCTTGTCCTCCTCTGCTCTGCTCAGGTCTTGCAAATTCATGTTTGTGACCTCCCTGAGTGAGTCTATCCATCCTGACAGTAAGGGCTGTTTGACAGTAGAACACACTCCCTCGGAGTGTGGTGGAGTCTCTTTCCTTAGAAGTCTTTAAACAGAGGCTGGATGGCCATCTTTCGGGGGATGCTTTGATCATTTTTATATTTGATTACTTTTCCTGCATGGTAGGGGGTTGCCAACTGGATGGCCCTTGTGGTCTCTTCCAACTCTATGGACTCTTTCATACAAGGCTAAATTGGAAGTATAATTTAAGGTCAATTCAAATGCAATCATGGGTTTTACGTTATTGCGAATTAACTCTTCACATGCAAATTCGGGCAAGAGGGAAGCCAATTCGAATGCAATCATGGGTTTTATGTTATTGCGAATTAACTCTTCGCATGCAAATTCGGGCAGGAGGGGGTTATTTTTGGGTAATGGGAAGTAATTCCGAACGGAGCAGGGGTTCATGTAAATTCGCTAAGCAAGCCAATTTACATGAATCTGCATTGGCTCCATTCAGAGTTGGGAGAAATTCCTCCCCCGTTTGAAAGAGTCCAGTGAGTCTATGATTCTATGACATGGCATGCAGTCTTCCTCTCTTTCATCTACCTTCTACCTTTCCTAGCATTATTGTCTTTTCTAATGAGTCATGCCTTCTCATGATGTGGCCAATCTTGGCTTCCAGGGAGTTCAGGTTTGATCTATTCAAGGATTCATTTGTTTATCAGCTTAGCCATCTATGGTACTTTCTGCACTTTTCTCCAGCACCACATCTCCCTTGAGTTCCCCCCCCCCCAACCCTTTATCCACTTTCGTCACTGTCCAGCTCTCACATCCCTTCATGGTGATGAGGAATACTATTAATATGCACCTTATCATATGATAGATCCTAGAATTCCACAGGATAGAACCATGGCAGTTTAAGTGGTGTCAAACTGCAATAATTGTGTGGTGTAGATTTGTTTTAGTTATTTGCCCTCCAGTAGTTAACTTTGGATTATGGCAATTGTATGATGTTTGTTTGTTTGTTTGTTTGTTTCACTTATATCCCACCTTTCTCCTTAAATAGGATCCAAGGTGGGTTACAATAATTCTAAAAAGGTCCAACTAAAACATTAATTTACAAAAGTTAAAAAGGAATTAAACATCAGCCTTATGGAAAACATGATTTAAAAACAGCTAAAACACTTAAAACATATTTAAAACACAGTTTCAATAAAAATGAGTGTGTGTGTGTGTGTGTGTGTGTACAGAGAGAGAGAGAGAGCACGCACAAGGAAGAGATCTTCACTTTTTTTTTCTTTTTATCCTGAATAATTCACATCCACTTGACTCATACCCCCACAGGCTAGAAGCCCTCTTCGACACATAAATGTGTCTCAAAAGGAAGAAAGCATCCAATCTTTTGTTTATTTCTATTTTTAAATATATAAACAAGCAACTCCACAACAAACTGATACTAATATCAAGGAACAACCCAGTGAACAACTTATCAAAACAAGATTTAAAGGCAAGTTCAAAACAGACAAGACGATTGCAATCTCTGATTTACAGTCTCCAATTTTATAAAAACAAATACTGTAATCCTTTGGTTATAAAAACCATTCACCATTTCCAACAGAGCTATTTATATAGCAAGTCCCAACATCTCTACTTAGTTGATCTAAAATTGACCTTTTCTCTACTGGCTTTAATATAGTGAAAGAGATATTATTTAAGTGTAAAGGAAAATCTCCATCTACCTGCTGAAAAGAAAACATCAAAAATCTAAAGCCACAATCCAGTGATATCATTCAGCTGGTGGGAACAGCTCTGTAGCATTTCCCAAAAACTTTTGATGAAGTCTTCAGCAAACATAGTCTGAATCTGAAACAGAATGGAAGAAGTTTTCTTATAGACTGATAATGGTTCAAACAGCAGAAATAAGAGAGTAGGAATTAATTTTTTTATAATGGAGGGATGTAAACATTGGAGTCATCCCTGTGAATCTGTATTGTGACTGGTGCTTTTTAACCCATTCATAAATGATTTAGAGCTAGAGATTAGTAGTGAAGCATCTGTGTTTGCTAACAACACCAAAATATTTATGAGAGAACAAAAATTGATTGTGAAGAGTTCCAAAAAGATCTCTCCAGACTGGGTGAATAAGAATTAAAATAAATGAGCTTCAGTATAAGAACATGTAAAATGGTGCATGTTTAGACTATTTTTTAGAAACAATATACCAAATTTACCTATATGCTGATAGAATTTGAATTGAGTTAAACCAAGAAAGAGATCTGGATGAAGACATTGAAAATGTGCAGCTGCTGTTTAAAAAAGAAGAAGTAAAAGGTAAATTTCATGTTGTGGATCAGTAGAAAAGGAATCAAAAATAAAAATGATCAATATCACAATGTGGTGCATCTGTTTGACATCTACGGTGCAACTGTTTTGGTTGCTACACCTCAAAAAGATATTAAAGAACTGGAAAAAGTGCTACTATATCCTAAAGGCAGCAGATCGCATCTGATCTTGGAATCCAAAAAAAGTCATTTCTGGTTAGTATTTGGTTAGGAGACTGCCAATGAATACCAGGTATACTGTAGGCTTTATTTCAGAGGAAGGGGTTGGCAAAACCACCTTTAAGTATTCCTTGCCTAAGAAAACCCTATGAAATTAATGAGGTCACCATAAGTTGACAGGTGACTTGAATCACATACACAACACAAGGGGCAGCAAAAATGAACAGCTCAAAGCACAGTGTTTGGCAGTGACTATGTTAGAAAGTGTTCAAAGTGTTCAAAATACAATGTTTGGCAGTGATTACCTTAGAAAGGAAGCCACTGAGATAGATATGATTGTACCCACAGTGTGGAGAAAGTGGATAGAGAAAAACCTTCCACTTTTTTCATATAGGTAGAAGCAAAAGTCACCTGTTAAAGAAGAATGGTGGGTGATTCAAGAACAAGAAAATAAAGTAGTCTTTTACACAGGACAGTGTTGATCCAGTTGCTTTAAAATAGCAAGAGGAGGGTGCTGTTGCATTCTTGTCCTGGACATTTGACTGGCCATTGGGAAAACTGAATGCTGGTCCAGATAGTCTCTTGGCTTGATCCAGCAGACCTATGCCTAATGAGGATTCTAATGTAATGAAGATTCTAATGAATATACAAGGTCTGTAACTTGCCTTTCCTGCTTTATCATTACAGCATCATGATTCCACTTTAACTGCATTGCTGTGGAATACTGAGATTTGTAGTTAAAGGAGAGGTGTCTAGACTTCTCAGACAAGTATAGCTCTAGCACATCACCAAACTAAAAACTCCAAGTTTCCACAGGATGCAGCTATCCTATGGAAACCTGGAATTTGTAGTTTAGTGAAGCACTAGAGCTACACTGAGCTGAGAAGTCCAAAAACTCCTCCCTTAACTACAAATCCCAGTATTTCAGACTAGACGCATGGCAGCTAAAGTGGAATCAAAGTGCTATATTTGCAAAGTGTGAGAGGATCCCCTAGTCTTTTAGCTGTAGATCTTGTGTGCCCCAAATATCAAACAACCCTGATATTTTTTTTAAAAAAAGAGCAAAGCCACTTTAGTTTCTTGGGGGGGGGGGGGGGCAAAGCTGCTTCTTTTTTCTCTGTGCAGTAATGGCCAGTAGTTTCCATGATAGGGATGAGGGGAATCTGCTCTGAGTTTTATTCCACATCTTAAAGGAGTCATCCAAGTGCTCAACCTCTATTTCCCAAATATACCTATCCCTTTGATATGGCAACTACTGGCTGACACTGCTTATGAACACAATTGAGCTTGGGCCTTAAACCTGACTCCTTTGCAGCTGTCTTATTAGATTCAGTGATGGGGCCAATGGCCTAACTCTACTGTAACCATCTTCAAGATTAAAGCCTACAGGGATGTTCACATGTTACACCGTATGTGTGTTCACACTTTATGCACACATGTTTGTGAGATGTTTGCAAGTGTCTCTATACTTGTTGTTCATTCCTGACTTAAGTCAAGAGTACAGATTGAAGGCACAGTTGTACCTGGATAAATATATCTCCATTCATATGAACTGATTAACTTGTCTTTACTTTGTATAAGCATAAATGGTTCAGCTCCCAACAGCTTCCATGGAACATAACCTATTTATCCTTAAGTGGCAACCATAGGGAATTCTTAGGTGAACATTTTGTATGTAGGAGAGTGAGGAAATTCTGAGGAAGAGTAGAATACTTCAGTGGAAAAAAACCAAGGAGAGTGAATAAAAAGGACCAACTACAGCAGTGTTTCTTAAACCATCTGATGTAGAGAACCAGCAAGGATGCCCTCCCCTATGTGCAAGAGAACTGCATTATATTTGTACCTATTGACTACAATAGTTTCTCTCTGTCCTGGCAGTTTCCTGTGGAATGCCAGTGAATAGCTCATGGTCCAACACTAGTCCACGGACCACTACTTTAAGTAGCACTGGAGTAGAGGACAGTAGATTACAGAACTGTAGATAATAACTTCAACGTAGCCTTCATCCAGCAACAGTTTGAAGGCCAGAAAGTGGCAGGATGAGGCCTACAGCTGCATTACAGCCCAAGGTTGTGTAGCAGCAAACTGAGACCCCAAGTAGATGATGAATTTATTGGGCTCCATTCCAATTTATTGGGCATCCACCCCATCTAGACATTTGGCTTTGTTTGAGACTTAAATTGTACATTTATCCAAATTGTTTCTGTTGCTTCCTTCCCTTCTTTCCCTTTTCTAATTAAATAAATTCTTGCCAGCATATGTTTCTGATTTTTATTTTATTTTCAAAATTTCATAACAGTATTTTGGGTAGATAGATAAAATGAAAAAAAAAACACACTATACAACCAAACCACTTATATTTATAATTGTTTAGGTATGACTAAAAGCTTTTCCAGAAAGCACAATTCTACGCAAGCTCCAGTGAACTTATTAGGACTTATTTAAGTGCACCTACGCTTTCAAATCTTCTGGGAAGGCCCTTCTCTATGGTTCACCATTCTCAGGAGTACATTGGTAGGAATATAGGAGAAAGCCTTCTTGGTGGTTGATCCTAGTCCTGGACATCACTTTTTAAAAAAGGTTAGACTGACAACCTCTTTATTATCTTTCTGCAGACAGATAAAGGCTTTTGGCTTTGGTAAGTTTTTGAAGATTGATTGTTCAAAGAGGACAGGTTCTGTATTGTTCTTCTGTGCCTTCAAGTCCTTTCTGGGTTATGGTGACCTGGCAGGTTTTGTACAGAGTGGGGTTACCTTTGCCTTCATCTGAGGCTGAGAAAGTGTGCTTTGTCCAAGGTCATCCAGTGGGTTTCTGTGGCTGAGCAGCCATTCAAAGCATGGTCTCCAGAGTCATAGTCCAGTACTCAACCCGCTAGTATAATGTGCTATACTATCTTTTTTTATTGATAGTTTTACTATATTTTAAACTTCTGCATGAGGTGGATTTTGAATTGCAGCACAGTTCCAGTTGATTTGAAGGACTGTATTCTCGCTTTAAAAGAAAGAAGGAAGGAGGAGGAGGAAAAAAAGAAACGTGGCAGCAACCGTAAGACTAAGTGGCTTTTGTTTTAGCATGAGCTTTCATGGATATAAAACCACTTCTTCGCATATAGCACCAAGTGATATTAAGGCCTCATGTATAAAGCACATTTATACAGTTTGGGGGTGGGATAGAATGTAATAGGATCCAAAAAGATGCAAGTCATGTCCCTTTTCCTAAATTTTCAAAGGACTATGTGAGGTGATATAGGTGTTTCTGACCAGTGGAAGTGTTGATATGTGAAAAGAATAACTCTGCTTACCAAAAGTCAGCATAGTTCAAAACACTCCCTAAGAAGATTCCTTTTCTTCTATTTGCAGTAGCAAGGACTCTTGTATCAATATATGTAGTGTGCCATGAAACCATTGTCTTTGATCATACCTGTGTTAACGGATAAGAATTCTCCCTTATGAACATGTTCACATTTTGAGATCTGGTGGGGAGGCCCTTCTCTCTGTCCTATCACCCAGAGCCAGGATTTCATGAGTCTCAGGCACACACACCCAACCACTGTGCCACAATGACCACAAGGAAAGGGCCCTACATGAATGGTCTATTCCAGGCTTCCCAGTATCTTAGAAAGTGTCTGGCATACAGTGCACATGTGTTGATTATTGGACATGAAAAACTCTGTATCAATCAGCAAATTGTGTAAAAATATTGAATGTAATGTATGAACATCCCTTGTAGTATCTCTGCTGGAGGGTTTATGAGTTTTCTCCCCCTCTCCCTCTTTCAGCAATCATTTAACATTTTAAGGTGAGTGGGGAAAGAGCTATTAGTCTTGAAAAAGCAATGAATTACAGGAAAGTGGCTTTGCTTTGGGTTAAAGAGGGCCTGTGTTTAAATTTGGTGCCTCTAGAGAAAAGAATAAGGTGGAAGGTGCTGGGAAAGTCCTCTGCCCCAGATCATGCAGCTTGTGCTGCCCATATGTACTGGACAACCAGTCCCATCATCCCCAACTAGCATAGCCATTGCCACACCTGAATAGCACCAAACATCTGGAGAAGGCTGCCCCTAGAGAGCTGCTGGAGTGGATAATACTGAACTAAGGTGAGAAAGAATCTTTCTTGGGGCCCTCCAGATATTTTTGGATTGAAATTCCCACTGTCCCTAATCAGCATAGCCAATGGTGAGGGTTTGTGGGAGATGTACTTCCATGGCCACAGATCTGGATCAATAACCTAAGGTCCACTTCCCCAACTTCTGTTGTTTGTGTTCAAGTCAGTTTATTGTTTTGTTCAAGTCATTTTTGACTTATGGTTGCCCTATGGTGAACCTATCATGAGGTTTTCTTGGTATGTTTTTTTTCCATTGCTTTCCCCTGAGGCTGAGAGCATGTGACTTGCCCGTGGTCACCCAGTGAGTTTCATGGTCAAATGGAGAATCCAACCCTGGTCTCCAGAGCTGTATGTGGGTTTAATTAATATGAAATTGAGGAGATGAGCTACTGCACTTAGAGCAGTATGATTCCACTTTAACTGCCATGGTCCTATTCTATGGAATACTGGGATCTGCAGTTTAGAGAGGAGCATTTATAATTCTCAACCTCCAGGACCCCACCAAACTAGAAACTCCAGGATTCCATAGGGTACAGGCCTAGCAAACTTCTTTGCTACAGCTCCAGAGGATAGGACACGGAGCAATGGATTCAAACTACAGGAAAAGAGATTCCGCCTAAACTTTAGAAGAAAGTTTGACAGTAGAACATACTCCCTCGCAAAGTCGTGGAGTCTCCTTCTTTGGAGGTTTTTAAAGATTATCACATTAGGGTCAATTCCAGAACCATCCCACGATTATCTCATTATTGGCAATGGGATAATTGTGGGATGGTAATGGGATAATTGTGGCATGGTTCTGGAATTGACCCTAGTGTGATAATCTCATACAGGCTGGAAGGCTGTCTGTTGGGAATGCTTTGATGATGAGTTCCTGCATGGCAGGGTTTGGTCTGGGTGACCCTTGTGGCCTCTCCCAGTTCTCTAATCCTATGGCAGCTAATGTTGGAATGTATTGTTGCTGTGTGCTTTCCAACTGATGGTGTCCCCGAAGTGTGGGTTTTCTTGGCAAGGTTTGCTCAGAAGGAGGGTTTTCCCTTGCCACCCTCCGAGGCTGAGAGTGTGTGACTTGCCCCAGGCCACCCAATGGGGAAAGGGGCTCAGATGCAGCTGCACAAGCGTGGCTTTTGTGTTGTTGTCTCAGCAATGAACGAAAGGCAGGAGGCTTGACAAGTCGGGCGATCGCCACCAACCAGAGAGAGGCTGCTGTCCAAATAAACAGCAGCCTCGCCGAGGCTTTGCTGAAGGCTGCGAGGGAAGCCTGTTTACATTCAGTTGTGGCCTCTGTTTATAAAACAACGAAAACGATAGCGAAAACATCCTACTGCAAAGGCAACAAGCCGACTGAAGGGGTGGTTTTTGGAGACGAGAAAAAATTCTCCTGGAAGAGAGTTTTTGGGGGCCCTCTAAGGTAGAAATTCAACCGGTGAAGCTTTGCATCCGCTCTGGACCCCACAACAAACTCCAACTCCCAGAATTCCATAGCCTTGAGTTAAAGCGCTGCCAAACCGGGTTATTGCTCCAGTCTGGATGCAGCCTTAGAGCCTTAATCACGTCCCAGCCTCGGGAATGAAGATCTATGCAGCCCTGAACTGTTTGGATGATCAAAACTGCAATACTGTTTAATTCCATTTGAGTTGCCCCTTTTGTACGTTTTTAATCGTACTGTGCTTTTTAGAGTGTAAGATACTTTGAGTCCCAATTTTTGGGGGGAGTGGGGGAGTGGGATACAAATAAATATAATGATGATGATGATGATTTGTCCTTGGAATTCGGAGTGATCCCAATGGAATTCAATGGGGTTTCTTTCTGATGGGGCATGGATAAGATGTCGTTGTTGTTGTTGTTGTTGTTGTGTGCCTTCAAGGCATTTCCGACTTATGTCGGCCCTAAGGCAAACCTATTACGGGGTTTCCCTGGCGAGGTTTGTGCGAAGGAGGTTGGCCATTGCCTTCCTCTGAGGCTGAGAGAGTGTGACTTGCCCACAGGCTCAGAGGCAATGCCCTAGAGCCCCCATTCATGCTAACAGCGTTTAAACCAGGACAAGTTTCTTGGCAAGTTTCTTCAGAGGGGTTTTTCCCATTGCAGCCCTCTGAGGCTGAGAGTGTGTGACTTGCCCAAGTCGGGACTCGAACCCAGGTCTCCAAAGTCAATATTCAATACTCAAACCACTACACCACACGGACTCCGGATTAGCATTTAGAGACCCTGATGGTTCAGTTGTGTCTTCCCTTCCCCGAAAGCAGTTCCCGTGAAGAAAGAAATAAAAAAATCGTAGTAGTGTTTATTCGAGAAAGAAACGTTTTAATGATCCGCAAGAAACCAGAGCTGACTTCTGACCCCTACTTGCTTGTGCTTTTTCACAGGCTGCACCCACACTGGAGAAATAACCCGGTTTGGCACCGCTTTAACTGCCCTGGCTCAAGGCTGTGGAATTCTGGAAGTTGGAGTATGTTGTGGGGTCCAAAGCGGAGCAGAGCTGGTAAACCGGATTATTTCTGCACTGCGAACTCAGCCTTAATACACACACACCGGCTTCTCTTTCTCTTATTTAGTACGGTATGTAGAGAGCTCTTGTAGCTGAGAATGCTGTCATGGAAGTGAGTGGGGTGTGTGTATGTGTTATATGTAGATGTATGTGTGTATATATATATACTGTGTGATCCTGGGTTGGGAGGAGTGATTTCCATGTTAATTCGTGTATTGTTCTGTTGTTGAATGGCAAGCCCATGCAAAGAGGATTTGAGTCTGTTTGGAGATCCATTGCTTGCTGGGAAAACCCCTGATCCTGGGTAGTTTTCATTTGCATTTGTTGGATCTTGATTTTAGTTTCTTTCAGGATCAGGACTGGTAGCCAACCTTTGCTAAGTTCAAGGCTTTCTTCCTTCCTGTTGAAGTCACCCAAGTGTTTATGGATTTCTATGGCTTCCCTGCAAATTCTGACCTGATAGTTCTTGGTCTGGTCCAGAATGTCAGTGTTTCCAAACAGCATTTTATGCCCAGGATGGTTTATATTCATATCTTGTTGTTGTTGTGTGTGTGTTTTACCTAATACCTGTGGAGTGACAGTCTTGTTGCTGCTGCTGTTGAACTTTCTTAACCACAAATAACCAAAACCATGATAAATTGTCGAACACTTTCCTACGGGATTGACTGCAGGCCGCCCTTGGGCTCCCTCCAAAAAGTTTCCCCCCAAGATTTTGCGCCCAAACGAGCCTTGGATGGCATTCCCGGCAATTGCACATTCATTCTTTCCCTTGGGGGGGGGGCATGCAATCGCCTTGCCCTGGGTCCCTGGGCGACCTGATTGGGACCAGCTGAAGCCGCTTTGGCAGAGCTGGGAAGTCATGCCGAGTGTCCTCCCCCCTCCTTCTCTCCCCCCCCCCCCCGATCCTCCCGCCGGCTTTTAATAAGAAAATGCCCCCAAGATGAATCAGAGAGAGAGAGACGAGGCGCTCTTCTTCTGGCTCCTCGGCGGCGGCGGAAGAGAGGAATCAATCAAGCAGATGGAGGGAATTTAGAAATGAAAGAACACCACGGTTCACAGCCTCGATGCAATGCTCAGCGACAGATCGGCCGTTTGATTCTTCCCCCGGAGTAATCTGTCCCACAGTTATCACGCAAGGAGGCCGGCAGCGGGCGAGAGAAGGGAGAGGCCACCGCCGCCGCCGCCCCGGTCTTCCTCCAGGCCTCCCTCCCAGCCTTTGCTCCCTTCGCTTTAGAGGCTGGAGGATGGCACCAGAGCCCCTGGGGTGGCTTTGCCCACTTGGTGTCACACCTTCCCATTTCACACCATACACAATCCTTCCTAGAATCACAGAGTCGGAAGAGACCCCAAGAAGGGCCATCCAGTCCAACCCCCCCTGCCATGCAGGAACTCTCCATCAAAGCATCCCCCACAAATGGCCATCCAGCCTCTCCTTAAAGACCTCCAAGGAAGGAGACCCCACCACTTTCCTTTACTGTCGAACAGCCCTTACTGTCAGGAAGTTCCTCCTGATGTTGAGGTGGAATCTCTTTTCCTGGAGCTTGCATCCATTGTTCCGGGTCCTGTTCTCTGGAGCAGCAGAAAACAAGCTTGCTCCCTCCTCAATAAGACACCGCTTTAACTGCCCTGGCTCAAGGCTATAGAATTCTGGGAATTGGAGTTTGTTGTGGGGGACCCCACAACATACTCCAACTCCAAGAATGCCACAGCCTTGAGCCAGGATACTTAAAGCGGTGCCAAGCCGGGTTATTTCTCCAGTGTGGATGCTGCCTCCGTGGTGTAGAGGTTTGAGTGTTGAGATGACTAGACTTTGGAGACCAGGGTTCGAATCCCATCTCGGTCATGGAAACCCTTGGTCAAGTCACACTCTCTCATCCTCAGAGGAAGGCCATGACAAACCGCCTTCTGAACAAACCTTGCGAAGAAAACCTTGGGCCGCCCTACATCGGAAACGAATTGAAGACACAGCAATAGTTACCACTAGAAATAAACACTAGAAATGGAATCTGTGGAATTTACATATCTGTTAATTACCTTTTAGCAATTCGGATTACTTCGGAATAGCAGATTTGCTTATAGTTTTACAGTGTTTACTGGATATCTCGCTCACCTAGGTCGCAATTCTTCTTCTTTCAATTCTCTCACTTTAACTTGGGTTCAATTTTCTTGAAGTCTGGCGGGGAGCAGAAGGCCGTCAACATGGATTAGCAATCCGAAATTCATCTTGCAACCTTTAAAACATCCGCACTGCAGAAACAATCCAGGTTGACGCCGCTTTAACGGCCATAGATCAATGCAGTGGAATTCTGGGAATTGGCGAGGCACCAGAGCTCTTTGTCTCACAAAAGTACAACCCCCCAGAATTCCATAGCACTGAGCCATGGCGGTTCAAACAGTGTCAACCTGGATTATTTCTGCAGTGCGGATGCAGCCTGACAGATAAATTTCAGGGGGGTACACCGCTACAGAGTAGGAGTCTGGAGGCCAGGGTTGGCTCGGTCATGCAAACCCACTGGGTGACCTTGGGAGTCACACTCTCTCAGCCTCAGAGGATGGCCATGGCAAACCCCCTCTGAAAAGGCTTCCCAGGAAACCCCTATGATGGGGTCGCTAAATGTCGGGGAACGACTTAAAGGTTCCCAAAAGCAGCGGTAATACTAATAAACTGATTGCGGCATGCAATTCTCAATCTGTTGGTCTTCCAGATGTCACTGGATTCTTCGCTTCGCCCAACCCTTACCCCCCCCCCCCCAAAGGCTTGCAACTGAAGGAAGCCATTGCAATCCTTTGGGGGATGAGTTGTATAGGCGCACAACACAAACGAATGTCACGATGTGTGTGACCCGAGACCCGAGGAATTAGAGGAAGCCCCCGGAAAGTTCCTGTAGAATAATAAACAACCAGCAGGAATGAAAGCGTCGGATTCAGAACCACACGTCAATACAAGGAGGAAACAATCCCTCTTCTATTTTTGCCCCTCTTTCATCTGGGTGGAAAGGGATCGGGCTCGCCTTGAAAGCGGATTTCTCTCTCTCTTTTCCTGGCTTTTGGCCAAAATGACCCAAGGGGTTTCCAAAATAGGAAGGGGGCTCAAAGCCCTAGTCCAAACCTGGAACCACTATTGCAAAGATAAGATCCTAAGGTTCCTTCTCCCTATAACAATTCTGAGGCAGGAAGCCCCATTCAAAGGAAAGGGCATGGCTTTCCCCAGGGCTGCATCCACACTGGAGAACTAACCCGGTTTGGCCCCGCATTGAGTGCCCTGGCTCAAGGCTATGGAATTCTGGGAGTTGGAGTTTGTTGTGGGCCCAGAGGGTTAATGAATGCCAGTCGGGTCAGGTCTTCCAGGGCTACCAGGGAAAGTGGTGCTCTGGACTTCAATTTCTCCGTTTAATAAAACGTTAATTCAGCCCCCCCCCCCCAAAAAAAAGGTTGGATCCTCAACTCAGTGAAACAAACCTCCAAAAGTATGAGAACCCGCAGGGTGTAAAACCAACTGGATGCCATCCTAAATCCCAGCCAGGTGTAACGACTAGGTCCTCATGATATTTTAACCAATAGCTGGATGGTCACTCTTTCACTCTCCAGAAATTGTGGACTTCAACTCCCATGTTCCCCACCCATAAGCTGTGTTGGCTAAGGCTTCAATGAGCTCAGCTCCTGTTGAGACCCTATAGATTTTCAGTGTATCTCTGCAGAAGTGGGGTTGGTTAGAGTAGGAAAGCAAGGGCCCTATTATTCCTGTTGATTGTAACGATTCCTCCTTGCATTCCCATCTGTGGATTTTAATGGCTCACTTCTAATAAAGAACCTCACAACTACCAGAATGTAAAAGCTTTAAAAGGATTGGGTGCAGTGCTGTGTACACTCACCTGGGATTATTTTCAAAGTGGGTTTGCTTTAGAGCAGTGGTCCCCAAACTGTGCTCTTTAAGGGATTTTGGACTTTAGCTCCCAGAATCCCAGACTTTTGGCCAACATAGCTGAGGCTTCTGGGAGCTGAAGTCCAAAATCTCTTAAAGGGCACAGTTTGGGGGACCACTGTTTTAGAGTAAATATGGACAGGGTTGTACTGCCTTTTATTTATGTGGTTTTCTTCTTTTTAAAAAAGTGAACATTGATCGGAGGAGACGCATACCTTCATATCACAGCCAACCTCTAAGTACCTGGAATATGATCCACCAGAATGAAAACCACTCTCCAGATGTTACTGGAGTGTCCGCCTAAGACTGGAAGCCAGGCTTCAATTCCCAGCTTGGCCATGAAACCCACTGGTTGACCTTGGGCAAGTCACATACTCTCAGCCTCAGGGGAAGGCAACGGCAAACGCCTCTGAACAAACCTCGCCAAGAAAACCCCATGATAATTTCCTTTTAGGCTCGCCATAAGTCGGATACGCCTTGAAGGCACACAAAACAAGAAGAACAACGATTTCTACCCCAGCACTAGAGAGTCCTCTATGTTTAAACCACCTCCAAGTGATTGTGACATGAATGACGCTTTGCTGTTTTATGGGATCGTGCCTATGGAACCGAGATGAGTCCCGTAAAAATCAGGAGGATTAAATAATAGAGGATAAAGAGAAGGAAGGTCATTAGGTTTTGATACATGGCCTCCACTTCCCTGTTTCTCTTTACCAGCTGCTGAGAAATATAGGACTATGGGAGATGCACTCCTTGGGCTCTTGTTTCAACAGAAAGCCGGATTAGAAAAGCCTTTGCTCTGATCCAGCAGGGCTCTACATCTGCTCTTAATTACTAGTATTCCCTATAAGGGGCAGTTGGATTGCTATCATATAGATTAGTATATTTTTGAGCATTTAAATAGCGGGTTTATTGTTGTGTGCCTTCAAGTCCTTTCTGACTTATGGCGACCCAATCACGGGGTTTTCTTGGCAAGATTTGCTGGGGGGGGAGGGGGAGAAGATTGATTTTGCTTTCCTCTGAGGCTGAGAGAGTGTGACTGGCCCAAGGTGGGTTTCCATGGCTCAGTGGTTTCCAGCCCTGTTTTCCAGAGTAGTAGTCCAGTGCTCAAACCGTTACACTATCCTGGCTCCCTAAATAATGGGTTATCGGGTGCCTATGGTGGTTAGAGCGTTAGCCTGGGACTCCAAAGAGATCTGGGTTCGAATTCAGACACAGCCCTGAGAAGCTCACACTTTCTCAAGCCTCCTGTGAATAACTTATGCCAAGAAAACCTTACGACCTGGTGGCCAGAAGTTGAAGGCACATAACATATCGCCAAAGGTTTGGCATCCCAAGCAATTAACCCCCCCCCCCCCACACACACACACACAACAGCAAGCCTAACTTTTATATTTGGCAATAGTCTGGGTTCTTGGCTATCGAGATTTAAGATAAGGTCTTCCCAAAATCAATAGATATATATTTTAAAACCTAACCACTTGTTCATTTCAGCGAGTGAGACTGCAGTCCTAATCTCTCTACCTTTATTTGGAAGTAAAACTCTATTTATTCCTCCATAGATCGGAAACAACTTGCAGGCACACAACAACAAAGTGTGCCAATTCCTAGGACTGTGAAGCCCAACGAATGCAAAAAGAACCACTTCCGAGTAGCTGGTCACCCTCTCGGGCTGCATCTGCACTCCAGAAATAATCCAGTTTCACAACACTTTGCCTCCATGCTACGGAAGTCTGGGAAATGCAGTTTGTTGTGGCGCCAGAGCTATCACTAATTATCTCACAAAAGTACAAATCCCAGAATTGCATAGCACTGAGCCATGACAGTTAAAGTGGTGCCGAAACGCATTATTTCTGCAGCGCAGATGCAGCCCAAGTTGCTGTCGCCCCCGCTTGGAACGGTTCAAATAAGACAAAGCCTGTTTTCTCTAACATGCCCCCAAAAAGAAGCCGGTTAATTTCGAAATTACTGTTTGAAAGTTACCCAGAAAGCTGTTTCCAATTAATCTATAGTATTTAAGGAGACGGACAAGGGGGGGGGGGCTTGATCGTTTTAATCCGTTTATTATACTCCTCCTCCTCCCGTAATTGCCCTTCCTCAGCCCTGGAAATGCTTCCTCCCGCCTTCTGTTTCGTTTTGACTTTAGTTCGGCTGCTACCAAGGTCCTTTCAAAAAGTATTTGGGTCCCTGCCTGAATTTTTCCTCCAAAGAGAAATCATTTTCGTTTTTTTGATCTCTGCCATCTTAGGTCTAAATCAGGAGTAAGTTCGATGCTACCTAAAACCCAAGGTCCAAGGGTTTACTTCTGGCGGCCCAGTTCCTACAACTAGCTACTCACAGGTAAGTCCCATTGAATGCGACGAGGGCCGCATCCGCACTGCAGAAATAATCCAGTTTGACCACCACTTTAACTGTCACGTCTGAGTGCTATGAAATCCTGGGAACTGTCTTTCCTTCTGGTGCAACAACAAACTACAACTCCCAGATTTCTATAGCATTGAGAGCCATGGCAGATAAAGCGGTGTCAAACTAAATTATTTCTGCAGCGAGGATGCACCCAACGTAAATAGTGTTTGGGAACTAGGGTTAAAATCTCCACTAAGTTACTGACAACCCAAGGATGACTTTAGACAAGTCACAACCTTTCAGTCTCTTCCCGACATGCCAATAAACTCTAGAATAGGAGTGCTGTAACTCTTAGGTCCAGAACACACTGAAGAAATAAGCCAGTTTGAGACCGCTATAACTGCCCTGGTTCAGTGCTATAGGGAATCCTGGGAATTGTAGTTTATTGTGGCACCGGAGTTCTCTGATGGGGAATGTCTCACAGAACTACAGTTCCCAGAATTTCCTTGCATTGATCCAGGGCAGTTAAAGCCCTCTCAAACTAGATTATTTCTGCAGTGTGTTTCGGACTCTAGTCTCTTTGAAGGCACAAAACCACAACAAAAGTAAAGGATCAGCCCCTTACTTTTCGAAATGTTCACATGGAACATTCACACAAACTAAAGCTAAGGGAGGGGAAAGAGAAAAATACATTTTTTAAAAAATTAAAGGGCCAATGAAGTCAAAGCTGAGTGCTTTTCAGCCAACTTGATTTCCTGGAGAAACACTGAAAGCGTGTGCTAGGTTTCAATGAGACTTAACTTCAGCAAAGTTTCTGAAAACCACCTTCTGCAAATCGGTATTACTGGCATTTTCCCGACTTCCCTCCCCTGCAAATAAAATAAAATAATAATAATCCACTTTAAATAAATTTGGCGAGGCTCCTTGAGTAAGAGAGGCTTTGCCAACCGAAGAGGATCCTGGAGGATGGAAGGAGGGGGGAAACCCGTCAGACCTGAAAAGCAGCCCTTTTGCTTTCTCTCCAACGCCAGGAAAAAAAGAACCACAACAACAACTCTCTTTTTGCCCCCAACTCCCATTGACCTGCAGGAGAACAACGAAAACAAGGAAAACGAGTCGGGAACAACGCAGGATCTGGCTAATTTCCTTAAAGGCTGCATCCACACTGGAGAAATTCCCCGTTTTGGCACCGCTTTAAGTATCCTGGCTCAAGGCTATGGAATTCTGGGAGTTGGAGTATGTTGTGGGGCCCAGAGCGGAGCTCCGCTCCGCTCTGGGCCCACAACAAACTCCAACTCCCAGAATTCCATAGCCTTGAGCCAGGATACTTAAAGCGGTGCCAAAACGGGGAATTTCTCCAGTGTGGATGCACCCTTTGAATTTAGTGGCGCTTTTTCCATGCAAAAACGGTCTGGAATAGGATACTGTAGTGTAGTGATTCCCAGACCTTGGTCCACTTGTTGTTTTGAAACTTCAATTCCCAGAAGCCCCAGATAGTTTAAAAAAAAAAAAAGTACATTAAAAAAGAAAAGAAAAGAAATGTGGTCCACTTTCAAGGAGGTCCTGTGCCCCTAACCCCAGGAATGTGGAGCGCCATTACCGATACCGTATATATAAGAATATGTAGTTATATATGTATCGTATATGTGTGTGTATATACACAATCACACACACACACTACGTTAGATTACATTACTTCGGCTGACGTCTGAGGAGCTAAACTTTTCCCCTTTTTCTAAACACCTGTACAGTTTTCAATAGAGCTTCAGTCTCATGTGGCAAAAACCTTGTACTCTTTTACTTGAGCCCCATGAGGCTTCCTTCGGATATGAAACCCCATGGGGCTTCTTCCTTCGGACATGCTGCTATCTTCGGAGGGAAAACAACCGTCCTTTCATTTAAAATGGGCTGGGGAGTTTGAAGAGGGCAAGAGGTATATCCCTTTGGCTGGACTTTTTTCAGGGTGGGAAGGCAGGCAAAATGTGCTGCCTCTGAGCAGCCACAAAGTTCCCTCTGGACAGCCTTTTTTCCCTCTTACTTATACCAGATTAGGCTCTATTTCAGAGGAAGGAATTGGCAAACCCACCTCTGAGTACTTCTTGCCTCAGAAAGCCCTATGATATTGATGGGGACACCATAAGTCGACTTGAAGTCACATACACACACACACACACACACACACACGTGGTCTGCATGTTACAGTAGGATCCCTAAGAGATTAACTCGGTCACCTCCCTGATATGATCCATCCTACCGATTACCCCAAGATGCCCTGTTTTCCTGTCTCTGGTTGATTATTGTTATGTGGGAATTATTACGTTGTTTGTTTAAAGAAGGAGGGGATAGTGGGATTTATGCACCTTTTTTATATTGTATGAATTTTATTATTGTTCTAAGCCACCTCGATCATACTAGAAAGGTTTATTGATCATGCTCCGAATCCTTACTCAGCCATGGAAACCCACCAGGTGACCCAACCTTAAATTAAGAAAACCTAGGAGAAATTAATAGTTGTTATTATTATTATTATTATAACTACTACTATTATTATAGATCAGGCTCCGAATCCTTACTCAGCCATGGAAACCCCCTAGGTGACCCAACCTTAGATTAAGAAAACCTAGGAGAAATTAATAGTAGTAGTAGTAGTAGTAATAATAATAATAATTATTATTATTATTATTATTATTATTATTATTATTATTATTATTATAGATCAGGCTCCGAACCCTTACTCCGCCATGGAAACCCACCAGGTGACCCAACCTTAGATTAAAACTCCTCTGAACAAATCTTTCTAAGAAAACCCTAAGAGAGGATGGCCATCAACCCAAACCATCTTGAAGGCGCATAACAAGAACAATAGCTGTGTAATGCACCAGCACAACTCGGGCCTCTGAATTGACTCTTCCTTTCCGCCTTCAGGAACCCAATTCCTCTGTGTGTGTGTGTGTGTGTGTGTGTAAATGCAGGGTCAGGGGGTGGCAATCACAGCATGCAATTCCCAGTATCCTTGGCCATTGACAACCTTGTCAAAGGCTGACGACATCGGAAGGGTCGCATCCTTCTCATTCCTGACCTCTCTTAGTATCCTACCCTCTACAGGCATTTTAGGAGGGAGGAAATTAACGTCAACCTGTGACATCTACTGTGGTTTGTGTGTTGGACTACAACCCTGGAGACCAATTCCCAGCTGGACTCTCAGCCTCAGAGGAAGGCTATGGCAAACCTCCTCTGAATAAATCCTGCCATGATAAACTCCATGATAGGGTCGCCCTAGGGTCGCCAGATACTGGAAATGATTTGAAGGTACACAACAACAACAACGACAACCAAAGCTGTTCATATAGATCCAAATACCCTAACGGCGTCAGATCCCAGTCTGATCACGGAAGCTAAAGCAGGGTCGTCCCTGATTAGTGTTTGGATGGCAGACTATCAAAGAATGGTTACTAAATTTGAGAGGCAGTGACTGGCAAAACCACCTCTGAATACTCCTTGCCTAAGGAAACCCTATGAAATCCATGGGATTACCATCAAGAGGACTTGAAGACACAAACATACATAAAAATTGTTCAGGAGTGGCACTGAACAGAATGCCTGGGAGGTGGACCTCTTTCCTGCTTTGGAGATCTTTAAAGAGAGGCGGAAAGTCAAAGTGGTTCACTGAAACACTTCTCAAACTTTGGCTCTTCAGGTGTTTTGGACTGTCCCTTCCAGAGGTTTTTAGCCAATTTGCTCCAGGGCCAGGGGGTTCTGGGAAACGAAGTCCAAAACATTTGGAAGACCTGCGGTTTCGGAACCATTGGGATTGTGGTTTGAGTGTTAGACCAAGGTTCAAAACGCACTGCAGAAATAATCCAGCCTGAGACCGCGTTAACTTCCCTGGCTCAGTACTAGGAAATGCTGGGGATTGTAGTTCACTGTGGCACCAGAAGCTCTCTGACAAAGAAGGCTAAATGTCTCACAAAACTAAACTTTCTAGGAGTCCCTACCATTGAACCAGGGCGGTTAAAGTGGCCTCAAAGCGGATTATTGTTGCGGTGTGTTTTTGGACTCAAGGCTGCATCTTCATTGTAGAAACGGTGCAGATTGACAAGACTTTAACTGCCATGGCCCAATGCTATGAAATCCTGGGATTTCTAGTTTGTTGTGGCAGAGCTTTCTGACAGAGAAGGCTCGATATCTCACAAAAAGGCCAATCCCAGAATTTTATGGCATTGAGCCGTGACAGTTAAAGCGGTGTCAACCCGCATTTGCAGATTACACCCAGGACTCCAAAAAGAGATTGGGGTTGAATCCCTTGCTCAGCCATAGAGACCCACTGGGTGGCCTTGGACAACCCACACACTCCCAGCCTAAAATGAAAGCAATGCAAACCGCCCCTGAATAAATCTGGCCAAGAATATTCTGTGGCATTAAGGACATAAGCCGGAGTCTATCTGAAGGCACACAACAACAACAACAACCAGAACTGGATGGTCATCTCCTGGCAGTGCTCAAGTTGTGTATACCTACACGGCAGGGGGACTTGGCTAGATGGGACTTGCAGTCCTTTCTTCCCAATGCAAAATGAAGCCATTCCAAGGAGGGCTTGGAAACATTTTAAGGTTTCCCTTCAGCTCTTGTGAGGAAGGGGAGAAGTCGCTGGAGGCTTTTCAAATACGGGAAGAATTGTCTTTCCAATATAGGAAACGCCTTTCCTTTTTCTAGAGCGCTTCCAGTCCCATTCCCTCGTGCTTACTCGGCAGTAACTTACACTGTACTCAATGTGACCTATTCAGGAAACTGAATTGCTCTTACTTAGGAGTAAGTCCCATTCAATCTAAACACGCAAGAGCCAACTCCAGTCCTTAGGCGCATTAAAAACTAACTGAAGAAATCCTACTACATGGTGTAGATGTGTGTTTGTGTGCCTTCACCTCTCTTGCTGACTTATAGAGATCCCACGAATTTCATAGGGGCTTCTTAAGCCCCTGTTTTGCTTGTCCCTTCCTCTGAAATATCGCTCACAGCGCTGGTTGGGGGTCTCCCAACCAAGTACTAACCATGGCTGGCCCTTCTTAGCTTCCAAAATCAGAGGAGATCTGGTGCCTTTAGTGCATATTTAAGGTTTACTGGTCCATGGTGTTCTCAGGAGTTGGACTAAGGTCCAAACACACACTACAGAAATAATCTAATTTAAGACGGCTTTAACTGCCCTGGCTCAATGCTAGGGAATTTTGGGAACTGTAGTTTTGTGAGACAGGTAGCCTTCTCTCTGGTGTCACAATCAACTACAACTCCCAGGATTTCCTAGCACTGAGCCAGGTCAGTTAAAGAGGTCTCCAACTGGCTTATTTCTGTAGTGTGTGTTGGACCTTCAGTTGAAATCTTACCTCCTGTTGGTGTGCAGGAAATATTGTGTCCTTCCATGAATTAAGCCCAAAGTTTACATGGGGTCGGGTTGGTTCTGGACGATTGGAAAAACAAGGGCAGAAGGTAAACTGGACTGCTCCAAGGAAGTGGCCCCCCTCCAAGGAAGAAGGAGGAGGAGGAGGCAATCTAAAAACAAGGTTTGCATGCATCCGCACTGCAGAAATAATCTGGTTCGACACCACTTTTAATTGACATGGCTCAATGCTATGGAATTTTGGGAAGTGTGGTTTGAATCAATCCGATCCCATGCAAATTTTAGGGTCTGATTCATGGAAAGCCACAATCTTTCCTGCACACGAGTAGGAGATAGGACTCCATCATACGGAATCCTTAGAGGTGCAGTTTGGAGCTGCATACACACTGGAGAAATAACCCGGTTTGGCAGCGCTTTAACTCTTTTTTTTCCCTGGCTCAAGGCTATGGAATTCTGGGAGTTTGATTTTGTTTTGGGGCCCAGAACTCCGCTCCGGGCCCCACAACAAACTCCAACCCCTAGAATTCCATTGCCTTGAGCCAGGAAAAAAAAAAGAGTTAAGGCGCTGCCAAACCGGTTTATTTCTCCAGTGTGCATGCAGCCCTATGTAGAAAAGGGATTTTCATTTCCATTTGGAGCAGGCGGTTCTTTCGTAAAGGTTTCCAGCTTTCTCCTATCAAGCCAGCGTCCTTGAACTGGGAAGGCAATGGACGCCTTACAGGAAGCCGCATCGGTTTTACTGGAAAATGTCGGAAGAAACCCAGCAGCGCAAGTCGGCTGAACTTTTGTTGTTGTTGTTGCTGTGTGCCATCAAATCGTTTCCGACTTATGGCGGCCCGAAGGCGAACTTATCATGGGGCTTTCTTGGCAAGTTTCTTCAAAGGGGGTTTGCCATTGCCATTCTCTGAGGCTGAGAGAGTGTGACTTGCCCAGGCTCACCCAGTGGGTTTACAAGGCCGAGGCTGAATTCAAACTCTGGCCTCCAAACTCATTAGTCCAATGCTCAGACCCGCAGCATTGTTGGGGTTATTTTCTGTCCTGCTTGTCCACACATTTCCCTGGAAAGATTTTGCAACTCTCTAGAGAGGCAGCATAGGTTTCAATCTTGAATTGCGACTCTGGAGACCAGAGTTTGAATCCCCGCTCAGTCCTGGAAACCCACTTGGGCAAGTCACACTCTCTCAGCCTCAGAGGAAAGCAAAGGCGCAAAGCCCCTCTCGTCAAGAAAACACCATCATAGGATCTCCATAAATCCCATACGACTTTACGAGACCCAACAACAGCAAGCCCCAATTAGAGACAAACGGTTGCGTTAGCCTTCAACAATTACTCTACTCTGTTTTGGACCCATATATTGGGAGAAAGGCTGGATTTAAAATGAGCAGATTAATAATAATAATAATAATAATAATAAAACCTTCTAGTTGGGACTCTGGGGATGCAACAAACTACGCTTCCCAGAATCCCACAGCATTGACAGGGATGGGATGAATAGGACAAAAACCTCTTCATCCGTTCAATGCAACGTTCCTTCCTTTGCACTAAAAGGAAAATAGTTCTGCTGCTCCGGATAATCCCTTTTCCCCACTCCGTTTTCCTCCCGGGCTTGTCCCTTATAACATTCAATACCAAAAGGTTAGAAGTAATTTTTCTCAGTCCCCTTAGCCAAGGGGAGGGGATGAAGCAAAAGAAAATCCCAAACTAACTGCAGAATATTATTATTATTATTATTATTAGGCAAAATGAGGACATTTCCCCCACCACCGCCGACTAAGAATTCTGCCTCCCAAATGAAATTTTCCTTCAGGCCTCACATTTCCAGCATTTGCAGCCACTTAAAACTTTCGGTTGAACATTTAGGAACAAGAGTTAAGCAAGGCATCCGAAGAAAAAGTAAATGTGAATACATCACATATGGAGATTACGATTTTTCAGGGTCTCACTCCCTAAAAGTTAAGACATTTAGGGACTAAAGGGAAAAGTTCATTTGAGCGGGCAGTATTTTTTATTTGGGAAGGTATCTGTGTCACACATATATATCAAGTTAAAACATTACAAGGGAGTGAAGAAGAGATCCGCGAAGGGCAGTTAAGATACTGAGCGTTTTTATTAACCGGTTAATATTCTTAAATTCCCGGGGAAAGGAAAAGGTCTGCCCCAAACAAACAGAAACTTGTCCCATAATGTTCACAACACATGATCTGTTGGATCCATGAGATTCACACAGTGTTGACTCAACAACATCTTAAATGGGTCTACTCTTCATCGGAATCAGGCCAGAGATTAAAAACCAGCCACCGAAAAGCAAGAAACGCGACAGTAATAATATCAACAGGAGCAAAAAGCGGCTACAGACAAAACTGGGTTTACTGGAAGCACGTTGTTCTTTAAGGAGGGAAATTAGTATCTTAAAACAGGTTTGCCTGGAAATCACTCCTGGCTCTACTCAGAGGAATGACCTCCAAATAAGGCTACATTCCTTAAGTTTATTCACCAGGAAAGAAATCATCGCAGAACGCATTGGAATTCACAACCAGCTGGGCTGCATCCACACTGGAGCCATAACCCGGTTTGGCCCCGCTTTCATTGCCTTGGCTCAAGGCTATGGAATTCTGGGAGTTGGAGTTTGTTGTGGGGCCCAGAGCGGAGCGGAGCTCCGCTCTGGGCCCCACAACAAACTCCAACTCCCAGAATTCCATAGCCTTGAGCCTAGGAAATTAAAGCGGGGCCAAACCGGGTTATGGCTCCAGTGTGGATCAGGCTGCAGGCACGCTTAGGAATCGCAGGATTGTGTTATTTGTCCACATAAAACACACACACACACAGATTTCTAAAGAAGCTTGTCCCCCTCAATGGCCTTGCTCTTTGAAATCCAACCCACACCAACGCCTGCTATTTCTCCAGGCTTCAGCCTCCTGCGCTTTCAATGCTACCGGCAGAAAGAGAAGCACTAAAGCCTTTGGCAGGCGACGTTGTTTTCTGGTCAACAAAAACAAGGAAGAAAGTTGAAGTCGCAAATGCAGTCACTTTTGAAAATACCCCAGGAAACAAACAAGCAAACTCTGGACACACACAGGCTAAAAGATCCATAAAAGATCACGCAAACAATAACCGCAGCCAGCGTGGAATTGAGGCAGTTCGTTCAATGCAATAACTACCAGGAACTATTAGGAATCATAATATTGATTTTATGAGGCCTGGAGCTCCCAAGCAATCCTTCAAAACCAGGCCTGGCTGCTAACTATACTCTCCTACTTACGCCCGTTGAATTAAATAGGATTTGAAAATGGAAAATCCAGAGAGCTGTTGTGGTTTTTAAGATTTTTTTGGAGAGCTGGGTTCGGATCCTCGCTATGGAAAGCCACTGGTTGACCCTGGGTCAGTCACACTCTCTCAGCCTCAGAGGGAGGCGAAGGCAAACTCCCTGATGACAAACTTTGCCAAGAAACCTCCGCTAGAGATAGGGTCGCCGTGAATAGAAAACAGTTTGAGGACAACAACAACTACAGCAACAACAAACCTAAGTGCAATTGACTTGGAAATAAAGGCCACTGATTTCACTTACCTGGAAGTAAATCCTGTTCCTATTGCAAATAAACGGGTTTAAGATGAAGCAGGGCGTTGAGGGAAGTCTTAACAGAGTCCATCCACAAACTGAGTTTCCATCAAAGCGTTTTCTGCAATATTTCCACAATATTTTCGGGTGACCAATTTTTTTAATAAAATAAAAAAGAAGAAGGAGGAGGAGGAGGAAAAAAGACTGGGAAAACTGAGAACTTTAGATTATTTTAAGGCTTATTTTTCTTACCAGGAACATTGGCCACAACAGAGGAGGAGAGAATCTAACCTAATTCTACACAAAACCTACGCAAACCAATCGACATGCAGTTAACACAACCGTCCGCCTTTAAAAGAAAACACAACACGTTAATTGCTGAAGTTTCTATTTAAGGCTTTCATTATTTTTTAAAATAACAATACTTGACTGAAAGAAAAAGCAAACGCTGTTAAAAGAGAAAAGAAAAAACGTTTTATTGGAGACTATACAAAGCTACGGCATACAATAAAAAGTGCTAGGTTAATTCTAAAAAAGTTGGTCCCAAAAAATGGCACAAAACCAAAAACATCATTTAGGAAATGGCTATGACCGGCTCCCCCCTCCAAATTCATAAACACATATTTTTTTTTCTGTATTCTCTCTTTTATATCCAAACATTGAAACTTACTTTCAGAAGGCGAGGGAGAAGGAGAAGGCAAAAGCAGAGAAGATTCACTTACAGCCAAGATCATCTGGGTCAAAAATAGATATATATTTATATAGATATATATTTATATAAAAATCACTCTTAACATCCACTGGAAAATATATATATATATATATAACAATCATATATTTGGGGAAAAATTGCCTCCATTATTATTACTATTCATAATGATTTCGAGAAACAGTCTTGGTTTGTCCGAATAATCGTATAAAATTACTCTCTCTTGAAGGTCACATTCTTTCTTTCTCTCTCTTTTTTTTTAAAAAAAATGACATAAACATAAATCCACAATTGTTCTCCATTTCCCTTTGTGTTTCAAATCAACATGGCTACTAGACTTAATGGGGAAAAAAGGGCGATCCAGTCCAAACACAACCGGGACCCCCAGTAAGTACTATTTGGAAAGGAAAACCTAAAGCTTTGGAAAAAAGAAGTGCAATCCTCCCCAGACAACAACAACAACAACAGCAACAAACTTTGTGAAATCACAGTGGACCAGCCTTTGCCTAAAACAGGCTAGGAAAAGGCTAGTGTGTTCAGCTTTTTAAAAAAAATTATTTTAAAGTCAACATTTAGTCAGAGAATGGCAATCCCCCTAACAGTAGCTTTAGAGTAGTTGAATAGTATTTTGCAGGCAGATCAGCGATCCTTTTTAAAACCGAGGAGCTCTCATTTGAACACCGAGGGCCCTGAACAACTTTAAAATCATGCCCTACAGATTAATCCATCCTATTTCATATGGGATGAAATTTAGTCCGCTTTTAACTAAGGAGACTGGATTTCCCAGGCAATGGCATCTAAAGTCGGAAACTTTAAAGAGGAAACCCATGACAAACTTTGGTATTCAAGGAGCCCCTCGAAGTGGAGTTAAACTCTCCTTTTTGATGGATTTGAGGTCTATAGGAATATCAGCCTTAGTCGGGAATATTTTTAGTAAAAGCCAACGTGTTTTAGGGTTAGGGTTTTAGGGTTGACAGACCCCCAGAAGTTGTCAGAGGCCTGTCTGAACTCACTAACTAACCTTAAAGATTCAAAGATTTAGCCTTGTTGGTTTGGGAAATCAGTACGCAAAGGGATTTTTGTTAGTCCCAAAGGTGCTACAAGATCCCTTTTGAGTGCTGACTAACATTAAGGAGATAAGATTAAGGAAATCTGCATCCAAACTGAGATCTTTAAACCCTATTGAGATCGTTTAATGAGTTCAATTCAATAGGGTCATTTCAATAGGATTCACACCGCAACCTACTGAATGTCTTGGAGACTGATTTCGAATTATTATTATTATCATTTTTTATAGATTCAGTGCTTTAGTTCAATTCAGGCTGAAATCGCATTAGGTCTATTTTGTCTGCATTAATAACTACAACTTTTTCTGTGCTGCGCTTTCTGCCCTAGATGAAATTTGATTTTCTCCTTCTCCTGCTTTTAACCTCCTTCCCACCCTTGTAAAAGTCACAGGGAAGGAGTAAATTGCTCTCGGATAAATCAGATTTTTTAAAGCACATTGCCCACAAGACAACCTCTTGCAAGGAAATGTGTTTTGTCCAAAAAAAAAAAAAAAAAAGTGGAATTGCTGTTTCAAGGAAGTGCGATTCGCAGGATGCGTTCAGCGCCGCTCTGCTCTTTCTGACATTTCCCCACCCTCCAAGAAAAAGAATAATAACCCAAAAGCAAAGGCTGCATCCGCAGTGGAGGAATAATCCGGTTTGAGACCACTTTAGCTGCCGTGGCTCCATGCTCTGCAATTCTGGCAAGTGTCGTTTGTTGCGGCACGAAGTGCCGCAACAAACGACACTTGCCAGAATTGCAGAGCATGGAGCCACGGCAGCTAAAGTGGTCTCAAACCGGATTATTCCTCCACTGCGGATGCAGCCAAAGTCATCCTCGATTTTTCCCCACAGAATTATTATTTTATTTTTTTTAGTGGGGAAAACTCTGCCTGCCAACCCCAATAAAACCCGTGAGAGGTAGAAAGAAAGAAAAATAATCATTACAGAAGCTTCTGAAGCTGCGGAGGACAAACCCTCTGCCTTCACTCTCTCTTCAGGCAACCCCCGAGAAGAGTCTTTTTTAGCCTTTCAGATACAGAGAGGTTTTGTCGGGCCCTCACTTTTGGCACTGCAGGGTCTTGTCATGGGTCGAGAGCAGCGGAGGGCAAGAAACCGAGAAAGGAAATACAATATATACACATACATATACATACAGACATATGTATGTATCTGCAAAGACACACAACTTTTCTTCGGGCGGGACCCTCCAATTTTGGCACTGCAAGAGGCGGGAGGACAAGAAAATGAGAAAGAAAATCCAGCACACACACACACACACACACACAGAGTATGTATATATACAGATAATACATAAATATAGATATACACATACATACACATATACACATGTAGAATGTACATACGTACATACACACAGATATATGTATGCATAATATAAATACATACATAAGTATGTATGTCTCTTTGCATATGCATATATATATATATATATACACAAACACATTTATGTACCTATCTATACATGTATATATGTACATATGTATATTTCTGTAAATATACACATACATAAGTACATATGTGTGAGTCTCTCTATGTATATATATGTATATACACATACACACACACACACATATATATGCATGCATACATATATGTGTGTCTCTCTTTCTATGTATATATACACATACATACACGTATATATATGTGTGTGTGTGTGTGTGTATAAATATACATGCATACACAAATATGTATATGTCTCTCTCTCCATGTATACATGCATACATATATATGTGTGTGTATCTCTATGTATATATGTATATATATATACACATACATGCATACATCCCTATGTATATAAACACATACACATATCTAATAGACATGCATACATATATATGTGAGGGTACCTCTCTTTTTGTGTACACACACACACATAATATACATGCAGATATGTGTGTGTGTACTTTTCTATGTATATATACATATGCACATACACACGCATATATAGTTACACAACCACACATATATAGTTACACACAAACATATGTGTGTGTATCTCTGTTTATACACACACATAAACATTTGCACAGACATGCAACCCTCTCTCTCTCATTCTCTCTCTCTCTCCCATAGGGACATGGGCCTCTGCCAGTGTCTCTCTGTATCTGCCAAGAGGGGGTTCAGCTTTTCCGGGGCGTCCAGGGGGGCCTCCCTCCCTGCTTCCCGGGGCTCCTGGGGTCCGTGGTCGGAGGGCTCCCTGCTGCCGCTGCTGCTCAGAGGTCGAGGCGGGCGTGGAGGGCCCCTCCGTGCTTGCCGTCGTGCTCCCAGTAGGAGCAGTGCATGAGGGCCAACTCGGGGGGCTGTCGGGCCCCGGCGCAGGCGAAGGGGAGGCCCGTCGGGGCGGAGGCCGAGGAAGGGGCTCCTCCGTTGGGGGCCGCCTGAGGCGAGGGGCTGCCGGCGGCGGCGGAGGCGGCTGCTGCTGCTGCGGCGGCTGCGGCGACGGCGGCGGCCCCGATCTGCTGGGCGTGGTGGTGGTGGTGGTGGTGGTGGTGAGGGTGGGGGTGATGGGGGTGGTGGTGGTGGGGATGATGGTGGTGGTGGTGCGGGTGGGGGTGGTGGCCCATGCCGTTGTAGGAGTTGACCATGGCCGGGAGGCGCGCGTAGGGGCTGCCGTAGGAGGAGGCGGACGAGGCCGTCGGGGCCCCCACCACTCCGTGCGGGGAGAGCCCCACTCCCTTGACCGGGCTCAGAGTCCCGTTGTTGCCGCTGGCCCCGTTGCCTCCCCCGGAGGCCCCCGCTGCCTCCATCTGGCAGGCCGCGTAGGAGGCCCCGGAGGCGGACTGGGGCTGGGCCGGGGGCGGCGGCGGGGCCCCCGTCTGGGCCAAGGACCAGGAGGCGGCGTTGAGGAAGGGTCCCTGGAGGTACTTGGCCGGGGGCGCCGTCAAGTAGCCGTAGCCGGCGGCCTCGGCGGCCCCGAAGAGGCTCTTGCCGGGCTGGAAGTGCCCCGCGGGGGGCCGGAAGGGGCGCTTCATCCTCCTGCGCCGGCGGTAGTTGCCCTTCTCGAACATGTCCTCGCAGGCCGGGTCGAGGGTCCAGTAGTTGCCCTTGCGCTCCCCGCCGCCCTCCCGCGGGACCTTGATGAAGCACTCGTTGAGGCTGAGGTTGTGGCGGATGCTGTTCTGCCAGCCCTTCTTGTTCTTCTCGTAGAAGGGGAACTTGCCGATGATGTACTGGTAGATCCCCGACAGCGTCAGGCGCTTCTCCGCGCTCTCCCGGATGGCCATCGCGATCAGCGCCACGTACGAGTAGGGGGGCTTCTGGGAAGGGTCCCCCTTCTCCGACGAAGACGAGGAAGAGGACGAGGAAGAGGAGGCCGTCGAGGAGCCCTTGGTGCCCGAAGCAGCAGCAGGAGGAGGGGGCTGCCCGGGGCTCCGCTCGCTCTTGACGCCTTCACCGACTCCTGCCGCCAGCCCCCCGCCGGGCTCCTTGGGCTGATGGGGCAGCAGGGCCACGGGCGCCTCCGGAGGCGGAGCGGGATCCGGGTAGCTCATCATGGCAGCGGCAGCAGAAGCAGCAGACGGGGCCTCCCTCGCTCGGACGGAGGAAGGGAGAAGGGCCGAGCGCCGCCGCTGAGCCTCCGACGCCGAGAGCCCTGCGAGGTCCGCCCGGGAGGGATCTGCTCCGGCTGCCTCCGACGCCCGCTTGCTTTAAAGGCAACCTGCGCGGCTCGGTGGGCTCCCTGGCCTCGCTCTCTCTATCTCTGCCCCCCCTTGCCTTCCTTCCTTTCCTTCCTCTCCCTCCCTCCTTCCTCGGATCAGCAGCTCAGAGCTCCACTCCCTGCTCCTCTCGGGGCTGCTTTGTATGGACTCCGACCAGTTCCGGTTTCGTCACGATCTCTCTCTCTCTCTCTCTCTCTCTCTCAGATTCCCCCTTTCTCTCTCTCTGATTCGCCCCCTCTCTCTTTCTCAGATTCCACCTTTCTCCCTCCCTCCCTCCCTCCCTCCCTCCCTGTCTCTCTCTCTTTTTTTCCCTCAGATCCCCCCCTTCTCTCTCTCTCTCCCTCTCTCTCCCCCTTTCTCTTTCTCTCTCTTTCTCAGACTCTCTCTCTCTCTTCTGCCCCCTAAGCCTGGAAGCCCCCGGGCGGGTTCATGGCGAAGTCCCCCATTGTTGCGCATGGAGTCCATCCCAGCGAGGGAATCCCAGGCTGAAGCCCAAGGGAGGTCGGGGGTCCCAGAGAGACAGAGAGAGAGAGAGGGAAGGAAGGAAGGAAGGAAGGAAGGAAGTGCGGGGGTGGCAGGGATCCTCGAGGGGAAGCCAACCCCGCGCACAAAGCGCGACCCTTCGCAAGGGAAAGGAAGACCTGGGGATGGGGGAGGGGGCTGGGAAGGAGGCTGAAGGAGAGGCAGAGGAGGAAGAAGAGGAGGAGGAAGAGGAAAAAGTGAAGGGGGAGGAGAACAGGACTGAAGGAGAAGAAGAAGAGGAGGAGGAGGAGGAGGAGGAAGAAAGGAAGAAGAGGAGGAGGAAAACAGGATTGAAGGAAAAAGAGAAGAAGAAGTAGAAGAAGAGGAAAGAAGGGAAGAAGAGGAAGAGGAAGAGGAAGAAGAAGAAGAAGAAGAAGAAGAAGAAGAAGAAGAAGGGGAGCAAGGAGGGGATGACCACTTTTCCGGGCTGCAACGGGATTGTCGTTTGCGGCGCAGGAGTGCTCTCAGAGGGGTCTCTGTGTTGGCCATTGAACAAATACAAACCCAAATCCACCAGTGATACCTTTATTGGCCTTTGGGATGCACAGGTGGAAGTCAAGAAATGCAGAATGGATGAAAAGAAAAGAAAAGAAAAAAGAACAGAAAGGGCAGGCTTAGCCCCAAACTCAGCCAAAGTAAGGGGCGGCGAGAGGAGGAGGAGGAGGAGGAGGCCCGGGAGCGCCTGAAAGGACGAGCCCCATTTCGTTGTGGCTGCACAAAAGGCCCTTGGAGGGGAAGAGTTGCTTTGGCTGCGTCCCCTTCAGTGGACAGATCAGGTGGGAATTCATCCTAAGGGTCGGGAGGGACAGGTTTTCTACAGCGGGTGCCTGTGTCCAGACACATCCATCGGAATGAAGGCACGGGAATGGTTTCCAAGGACGGTGAAGAAGCGAGGCTGGGCGGCCTGGTCCATGGACATCCCTTCCTCCCCCCAAGCAACAGCCAAATAAGCCAAATCCCCCCCCCCCCCCAGAGCGTAGGTGAGAAGGGGCTCCATCCTTGCTCCAGCCCTGCATTTCAAAGGCCAGGGGGAAAAAGAAAAGAAATGAAAACGAAGTCCCTCTGGCGTCCCTCCAGGTTGCTTTCTCCAGAGGAGACGCTAAATCAAGTGACATTTCGCAGGCAGGAGGAAGAAGATCACTGGACAGATGGACCAAATAAATAAAATAAAATAAAAATGGAGGGAAGGAAAGAAAGAAAAGAAAAGGAAGGAAGGAAATAGAAAGAAGGAAGGAAGGAAAAGTAAGACAGAAGGAAAGAAGAAAGGAAGGAAAACATAGAAGGAAGGAGGGAAAAAAGGAAGGAAAGAAAAGACAGACAGAAAGAAGGAAGGAAGGAAGGAAGGAAGGAAGGAAAGAGGGATGTGTTGGGGGAAACTACTGGGGGAAGACATCTGGGAAGCAGCCTCTGGGAGGCTAGGACCCAAAGAGGGCATCTGGGGAGGTGAGGGTGGTCTCAGAGCCAAAGTCTCTGCTGCCCAAATCATCTTGCATCTCCCAGGGGCTCCTTGGCTGGAAAACCCCAGCCCTTGGCCGGCCTTGAGGGGCCTCCATCTCCACCAGGCTGGTGGTTGGGCCAAAGCCTGAGGAGGAAAGGCTTCAAGGAAGGGACATCTTTCCTCCTGGTCGGGCTGCTGCCGTCGCAACAAGCGCAGGCCGGGAAGGAACGGGGGTCTCCTCCCAATGATCCCCCCAAGAGGTCCGTCCATGTCTTCTGGGCCTGACATTCACAAAGACCCCCCCCCCAACCATTCCAAGACATTATATATATATATAGTCCAGGGGTGTTGTCACACAAAGGCCCCATTAGCTTTCTGCCTTTGAACATGTTTCTTTGGTTTATTTATTTATTCGAGGCCTTTATTTACCGCCTGAGCCTTAATTTGTTTTGCTAAATGTGTGTTTCAGCTTTGGATGTCTAAGCCCCCAGATGGACGGGGTACTAGTACTCCTCCTTTACATGCTTTACTCAGAAGTTCAATGGGCTGAGTTCAATGGGCCTTACTCGCAGGTAAGGGGTGTGTGGGGGTTGCAGTTTGTGCTCCTTGGAAAATGTGGTGTGATTCCCAGAAGCAAAATATTAAGATCAATGCACGGAATTATGTTTATAAATACAATCCCCAGCAAGTTTATAATATAACTATTTCCAGTTATTCGGCTGAACTGAGGTCTGTATTGCACTTGTATTTGGACTGTAGTTTATAGTTGTATTTTTTTTAAATTCCACAATAATTGTAAATAATAAGTTATAATAAACAATAAGTGACTGTTCTTTTAGAGCTAATGCTGTGGTCCATATTCCGGTTGTGGCATGTAATCTGCTGCTACACAGTGAGCAGAGAATACACATTTAGCTGGGATGAAGTGCAGTTAAACTCTGTGGTATTTAATTCCTGGAAGGCATATACTCAGAAACCATAAAATAGTTGCACTTTATTTTTATTTGATTTAAAAAAAAATTAATTGGTTTCTTCAGATTAGCAGTGTATACAACTGATAAACAGTAACTTATTGGTATTTTTTTTCTACATCCGTTCTCAAGTACATTTAAACTCCGACCTTTAACTAGTTTCTGCAAAACATGTTTTCCCAATAGATATATTGATCACAGTCTTTAAAAGTACAGCTCTCTCTCTCTCTCTCACACACACACACACACATACTGTATGTATAGTGTGTGGTATTGTGTAGTGTAGTGTTTCTGAGTTTATGGAACCCAATCCTAAATAGCCCACTTACCAATAAGCCCACTATTATTATTATTAACGAGGTGTGTTTCCAAGTAAGAATGCTTAGGAACGAAACAACGATATGCTCTTAATATTATTGCAAATAACATAAGCAAAATTATATTTCCAAATGCTGTCAAAAGCGTGAACTCTCTTTTGTCTTGGGCCCAATTCAACGGGAATCTCTACTAAACAGAATGCAGCTTAACTTTCCACTAATATTTATTTATTTTAAAAACCAGTTGTTTTTCTTCCCAGTAAAACAGCTCAAGACAGACACATAAAAGAATTTATATTATAATATTACAAACTACAGTGTTGGTGTTCAGGATTTAAAACCCAGGGTTTAAGTAGGAATTTGCACATTTCCCCTGTTCAGATTGACAGGTGAAACTACGCTGGTCTTTATGAATTTTGGTCTCTAATTCAGAGGAGCACCTTCCCAGCATCCTGAGTGTGTTTCTTCCAGAGAAGAAAGGAAACCCTTTTTCCAGCTTTTAGACGCCCAGCCCAGATTCCTTACAATTGTAAGCTCCTCCTAATGATTAGAAACTATTGAAGCTCTGGACATATTTCCTGGAGGGTTCAATTCCCAGCTCGGCCTTAAAACCCACTGGGGTGACCTTGGGCAAGTCACACTCTCTCAGCCTCAGGAGAAGGCAATGGCAAACCTCCTCTGAACAAATCTTGCCAAGCAAACCCCACGATAGCCTTAGGGTCGCCATATGTTGGAAGCGACTTGAAGGCACACATCATCATCATCATCATCATCATCATTCTTCTTAGGAAGGAGCAAGCCTGCTCCTTTGGAGTAACTCATAGGCGACTTGCTGCAGGGGTTCATAGTGTTGTCCTAGGCCTCCAAGCCCTTTCCGACTTGGAAACTCATCCTAGGGAAGCTGAAAGAGTGTGACTTGCTCAAGATTAAAGTCAGTGACTGAGCAGGGATTCGAACCCCGATCTTCAGGCTCCTAGCCCAACACTCCAACCACTAGGCCTCACTGTCTTGAGAGGTTCCTATTAGGTCCAGCGGGGTTCTTTGCTGCTGGGCCAGCCCTTCCTCACCGTCAAGTGAGGAAATGGAGGACGCTTCAGGGAAAAAGAATGAAGGACATGTCCCAATAAAAGCTCCAAACACCCCTAGAAAAGTCAATTCATGCTCCTTAGCCATGTTCAATAGGGAAGACGTGTCGGAAGTCCTCCAGGAGTGGAGGTTCAAAGGGAGGACAGGTCCTGGAAAAGGAGGACGGCCTCTGGTCACCAGGGGCTCCAGAGGAAAGGTCGGGGTCGGGAGCGGGTGAAGGCCAGTTCCTTCCCTTCTTGACCACACAGGCTGCTTCTCTTCCCCCTTCGCAGGCATTTCCTTCCTCAGGGGTAGAGGCGGCATCCGCACTACAGAAATAATCCGGTTTGACTCCTCTTCAACTGCCTTGGCTCAAGGCTATGGGATCCTGGGGGTTGTCGTTTGTTGTGGCACCGGAGCGAAGCTCCGGTGCCACAACAAACGACAACCCCCAGGATCCCATAGCCTTGAGTCAAGGCAGTTGAAGAGGAGTCAAACCGGATTATTTCTGCAGTGCGGATGCACCTTTAGCCCCCAGATCTCAATCTCCCCCCCCCCATTGGTTTCCAAAACGTTTAGGACCTTGTGACAGAGTGTTGCAGGGGTTCATATGGATGTCCTGGGACTAACACCTTGCCTGACGAAGAAGCCAGTGGAGCTCCGAAAGCTTGCAACACATGGTACATTGTGCATTTGGGTTGACCCTATAAAGATGTCACTGTTTGGTGGGTCATGGGTGTTATTGGATTTACACTGAAATCAATGTAATAGCATAGGGCGAAGGACAATAACGCGTTATGAACCAAGGCGTATGAAACGTCCAAGGAAAGTGGTGTTTTTTCTTCTTCTTTTCTTCCCAATTTAAACCGACCCGAAATCGCTCTGCGGTGAGGGCTGAAGGAGAACTGCAAACCGCAGCAGGACTGAGCATCTTCCGAAATGTCAGCAACAACAAGAATCTGGTGTCGGTTTGGCCCCGCTTTGAATTGGACAAACAGGATTTAAATGAGAGTTAAACAGGAATTAAACAGGAAATGCCTTATGTTTAACATAGGACATTTCCTGTTTAATTCCTGTTTAAATCCTGTTTGCCCCCTAGTGTGATAACAGAAAGCCGAGAGTTTGCGAATTGGGCTTGTAAAATAAAGGGATCTTGCAGCACCTTCCAGTCTAACTGCAAGAAAGAAGCTGCATCCGATCCAGTTTGACGCCACTTGAACTGCCATGGCTCCATGCTAGGGGATCCTGGGATTTGTAGTTTGTTGTGGCGCCGGAGCTCTCCGAGACGAAACGTCTCACCAAACTATAACTCCCAGAATTCCATAGCATTGAGCCACGGCACTTAAAGTGGTGTCAACCTGGATTGTTTCTGCAGGGAGGATGCAGCCTAAGTGTCAAAGGTGCTCCAAGGTCTCTTAAAATACCGACTTTCGCAAGGCCATTTCTATGAATTTTACACGTGTCTGTGTTTGGGTGTGTGTGTGTGAATTCCAGTTCGCTTCTATAATCCACAACATATTTCCCAGAGATGAAATCCCACTGAATTGACTTAAACCCAATATGTGAATCAACAACCCTATTCTAATTCCTACAAAATCTCGGTTCTGCTGAATAGGATCCCGAATAGGCATATCTAGGCTTGATCCAGCTGAAATAAGGAAAACCAAATGGATGGAGAGTTTGCATTTTATGGAAATGTGGATTTCGAAAAGTAATGCTCCCAATTTTTTTATTGCAAGCACCACCGAAGGTGGTGCTTGCAATAAAAAAATTGGGAGCATTACTTTTCGAAATCCACATTTCCATAAAATGCAAACTCTCCATCAGGTTGGTTTTCCTTATTTCAGCTTAAAGGGCAGCAGGGTCTCAGATCAGAGGTTTTTCTAAGTGCCCCTTTCGTCCCTGTGGTAGAAATCCTATGGAGTACAAGATCCCTTATTTAAGAAATAAGTTTTCAGCAACGGATTGAGAATCGGGAATATAATGGTCCCTCGGAGAGAGGTTCCTAATTTAGGAGAAAGGACTGGAGGGTGCCCTCTTCATTGCACATATATTGGCAGCCATATCCTCCCTTGATGATGCCTGGCAGCTAGTTTCCAATTAATAAAATCGTTTCGTTTCAATGGCTCCAGCTCAGGAAATATTAACGGCTTTCCATCACGCAGATGCATTGTATCAGCATCTTTTAAAAATATAAATATAAAAAGTCATATGGAAAGCGATGAAAGCTATAAACACCTGATGATGATGATGATGATGATGGTGATAAACAAAAACAATGTATCAATACTTCAGGTAATAAAAAAACTGCCTCCAAAAGTCCTGCAGAAAACCGACAAACACAGTTAAGTGCACTAGGATTTATTTCCGAGTAAGCAAGGACCAGCTCAGGTGTCATTGAATTTAATGGGAGAGAGAGAGAGACTTAAGCAGATGTTTGAGTCTTCATTCTTAATTTTCCCTTCCCAAATCCCAAATCCAAAACAACAACAAGACATGAATTTGAGGAAATGGCAACTGATAGAAATGCCAGCTAAATCGCAGGAATAAAAAGGTCGCAAGCGTCTTCCAAATAGATTTTGAAATCGACTTTTTGTGGGATGAAGGCCATTAGAAAAACCAAACTTGTCAATCGTTCCTGTTCCAGTCCTCAAATACTACATATATATGTACATGCGTGTGTGTGTGTGTACATACACATATTTGTACATATATATGTATATATCGACTCTTTTGAAAGAGGACTGGAAGAGGAACGATATTTTCACACACAGACATATATGTACATATATACATGTGTAAATATGTACACATATATGTGTGTATGTATGTATATACACCCATACGTATAAATATACATATATGTCGATATGTATATATCGACTTTTTTGTAAAAATATTTGAGGACTGGAACAGGAACGAATGACAAACTTTGTTGTTGTTTTTTTTAAATGGCCTTCTTCCCACAAAAAGTCGAGCTCAGTCTACTGATTCCAATCAACCGATTGATTTCCATCTATAGAATTGATTCCCATCTATAAACAGGCAATCCATTAAAAGCAACCAGCCCGCCTTTTCCTATCCCCTTCGCATTGCAATCGCTTGCACTTCCAACGAATGAAATCTCACCCCGTTTCCAGAGAGTTATTAAATGGCTGCATCCACACTGGGGAGAGAACACGGTTTGGCAACGGTTTCACTGCCTTGGCTCAAGGCTATGGAATTCTGGGAGTTGGAGTTTGTTGTGGGCCCAGAGCGGAGCGGAGCTCCGCTCTGGGCCCCACAACAAACTCCAACTCCCAGAATTCCATAGCCTTGAGCCAAGGCAATCAAACCGGTGCCAAACCGGGTTCTCTCCCCAGTGTGGATGCAGCCTTTGGAGAGAATGCGATTTGAACACCGGTTTCGGGACCATGCGAGGCACAGCTACTCCGACCCAAGTACCTTCTCATGCGTTCCGCAGGACTTACTCCCAGGATTGCAGCCTAAAGAGGGTCGGAGAAAAGGGGAGACCCTGGAGAGAGCACCAGGGGTCCATCCAGAGCAACTGTAACTTAAGAGCTACCTGAATTCAATTAGCAAAGAGAGGGAGGGGGGCATTTAGGAAACAGAGAGAGAGAGAAGTCCTTAGTTGTATTCAAGAATGTCGCTTTGTGCGTAGTCTTCTAAAATCTCCTATTTTGTGAAACAATCTCAGAAACCTAAACAACAACAACATTTTTAAAATTTATTTAAATGGAATAAGAAATAAATTATGGACCGGTATGAAAGGCATGAGGTCTAGGAAAATACCTTTCTTTTTCTCCATATCAAGAGCATTCCTACTCCAAGGAAATAAAACATGATATAAATCTCAGGCCGCCCCCGAAGTTAGTGAAGGAAAGTTAAATTTGGAGGAAACTCCAGCCCCAACTTTCTTCTCCCTTCGCGGAGTAGGCAGAAAGACAAGGGAGCGATGGTGCCACAACCAACTACAGTTCCCAGAATTCCACAGCATTGAGCCCTGGCAGTTAAAGTGGGGTCAGACCGGATTATTTCTGCAGAGTGGATGCAGCCCTTCCCTTGTCCTCTGCCTCGCTCCGCTAAGAAGGAATTTAGCCTCAAACAGACTGACCCATAGCAAGAGGAAAAGGCCAAAAAAGGTGGTCTGCTTCCTTCCCAAGTTTGTTTTTAGCTATTTGGGGGGTTAGGGATGAATCTTCCCTCCTCCATCTGCTATTTTCCTCAGGCTTGTTCCCTTCCATCCACAAATTGTTGGAGAAAAATTTGCTTCCTCTCCTCTTGCTAGCCTCCTTTTCTCTCTCTCTCTCTCTTTCTCGGCCCTATAAAGCTGAGGCCATGCTTTATTTGAAAAACCCGGATTATTTGTTCCAAAAACAATAGGGGAAGGAAACCTGTTCCATATAAACACGACGGTTTAAGCGTTGTTCCTCGCTCTGCAGGGACTCAAGGAAATCCAGGATGGGGATAGAGAAGAGAAGAGGTGCCTTTTGTTTTTGCAAAGGGAAAGGGAAAGAGCATCAGGTTTGGGTTGGTCCTTTAGGAACTGGACCCTAAAACTCTTTTGGAAATGCGTTCTTGGCTGGCTCATAAAGAGAATGAGCTTGATGACACCATCCTTACTGACAAGACCTCCATTTAATTACAGATGACCTGGAGAAATTGTAGAACTAACTGCACTGATGCACCCCAAAAGGGAAGCAAAGGCGATATATACAGGTAGAGGTGGAGCTTGAGACCTGGTTGTAAGACACTTCCCAATGGATTTGTAGCTATTTGCAAATCAAAAGTGCCATCTCCCTCAAAACAAATGTTCAGAATCAAGGCATCTATATGATATTTTGCTCAGGGTGGAATCATATATACTCTCACCTGAAAGTAAGTGCCCTGGCAGAGCTCAGAAACAATAGTGCACCTTGGGTCATGTATATATATATTTGTGGATAGTGTAGGATTCAAGTGGAGCCCTTTATCTACTAGTAATTTTATCTAATTTGAAATTGTACATTTCGTACAAAAGAGATACCACCCTTTTCTAGTATGGGCTTCAATATTTTCAATTTGCTGATGACCAGCTAATTATAATTGGTAGTTACTTGAGAGTCCTACATGTCATATGTATCCAGGTATAGTTACATAACTGAGTAGAGACTGTGATAGAAATTAATTTTATTTGAAGCTTTTTTATATAAAAAAAAAGAAATGGAGGAGATGTCAAATGTTTATTGATACCCTTTTATTTATACAAATGCTCTGATGAAATATCTATTTAATATATGTACAAATTGTGCAAATGGAAAAGTCATTTGTGTAGACTCACATCCAGGAAAGGATTCTGAATAGGCATCTGAACAACTGGAGTTCTATATGGAAAGTGAACATGTGTCTTGATGAGTGTGGGCACATAGATCATAACATCACAGAAACAGGGAGAGGTCAAATCATCATCCTGTCAGAAGGGAGGACCACCCATCAGTCCCTTTTGGTGGAAAGAGTCTAAATCAGCCCACGAAGTCCAAAGTACAGTGTGCCCCAAACCAAGGGCAAGGTCACTGCAAGAAAGATGTTTATGGGCTAAGTAGCTCCAGATTACTCAGAACTCCTGCATCATGTCAAAGTAAGAACAAGAAGAATACAGAGTAAGGATTTCAAGGTTTCCTGGAGCAGTCTCCTGCAAATAGATTTTGGAAAAGTTACTTTGGGGGATTGCAGCTCCCAGAATCCCCTAACAAGACCAGGGGCTATACTGACTGGGGATTCTGGGAACTGTGGTCCTCAAAGTAATATTTCCAAGCTCTTGTAGTAGCCCTTGCTAAATGTCTCCTCAGCTCCACCATAAACTGGACTACTAACTTCAAAGGACTGGCCAGTGAAACTTTAAAACAATAACAACATCAAAAACCAGCATCAAAAGAACAGTTCTGTTGTCAAGATGCTTAACTCTGGCAGTCAGTCAGACTCTGAGTCACAGCACAGATGAATTCAAATGTTTTCCTTCAAGCTGAGGAATACTCATAACCTGAATGGCACTTTCTTCCAAGCCATTGTGTATAGAATGGCTGCTCTATGGGCAGGAGACACTGAAATCCATGGGAAATAATTCTAAATCCAGAAGTCTTGGTTAGAAAACTAGACAGGGAGAGGAATACATCATCAGTCTCGTTCACCAGAAATGCTGTGAGCCCAGATGATGTTTGGGAGCAGCGTGTCTTTCCTGCTAAACTTAATGGAATTAAATGGACACCAGCACTCTAAGCATCTGGCTGCCAACCATGCTGCCCAAATGCCATGCTATTTCAAAAAACCCATATGAATTAGACCCTAAAGCAGACATGACATGGGGGTGGGGGATGCTAGCTATAATTTTCCTTATGCTTACCCAGTTGAAATGAAAGCTATTTAGTTCCATTCATAGGTCCTTCATAGGAGAATTTCCTGATATATTTTGCCTGTGATCCATTACAATCCATAGCCCATTCATTTTTTCACTAAGGCTCATATTTAAAAAAAGAAAACTCCTAATGTCTTTGGGAAAGGTAATTGTTTACTAACTTTTCCAATCTGTGAAGCATTTTTTTCTAAATTATACATATCACACATATAGGTTTGGAAATGTGACCTGAAAGTCATCTAGCATAGGTTTTCTACAATCACATAAGAATCCTGATAGTAACTGGATACCTTGTAATTCTCCCAGAAACCCAGCTTGGTCATTGACCTTGAGGGATTTTGGGGGATTTGGACTTTTTGGACTTTTTGCAACCCAAAAAGTCAGTTTTCCAAACTTGGATTCCATGTTGGATCATTCGTTTGTAAAGGACTAAAGCAGATATAACTTACGATTACCCAGCCATTAGAGTGGGATAAGCAGGAGACAAATCAAGATGTCCTGTGGCAGATATGCTACTAAAATAGGACATACCTTTTATTAAAGAAACATAGTACTCTCAAGGTAAAAAAACCCCAACAACAGAACCTTTGCTGCATGCTACAGGTAAGGTAGCTACTTTGGTGTTAGATAACCATTTTGGCATCACTATATTAGAGACGTCCATTTCACTGTCATTCCTTGTTACCAGGAAAATGTTTGCAAATATTGATCTTAAAGCAGAATGATCAGCTCTTGACCAAACTACATTTCCCAGATTTCTTTAATGGCAACACTGATGCTTAGAGCAATGTTTAGATAATACAGGAGAGATGCCCTCACCACCATCAACATAAAGGATAGGGTACCTTTATGCTCTGTTGTTGTGTGACTTCAAGTCATTTCTGACATATGGCGACCCTAAGGTGAACCTATGAATGGGTTTTCTTGCAAGATTTGTTCAAAGGGGGGTTGTCTAACACAGTGTGACTTGCCCAAGGTGAGTTTACATGGACAAGCAGGGATTCAAACCCTGGTCTTCCAGTGTTCTAGTCCAACACTCAAATCACTACACCATGCTGGCTCTTTGTGCCTTTATGCCTACAACAAATATTGAAATTAAGTAAATTCTAAATTTAACCAAAGCCCAGCTGCCATGTTTTCCTTGAAGGAATTAATCTTTAGTGCTTTAATGTTACCCTTTTCTCTGTTCAAAGAGATGGACAACATATCACCAATCATGCCAGCCTTTTATTCCCCAGAGAAGGGGAAAATAGACAGTAAAACACTGCAAAGAAAGGGGAAAATATGTTTGTTAGCAAAATCCCATTGCCTCACTTCCTCATTTTTTAAACCAACTCCTTCTTGCTGTTCTAGAAGTCCTAGCCTTCCCTAACATGGTGGTCCATGATCCAGATGTGTGACACACTTGGTTAGAAATGATGGGAGTCATAGTCCAACGTGTGTGGAGGGCTTCCGGTTGAAGAAGGCTGGAAACATGCTTCCCATTCATGTTCCATATGAAAAGTATACACTTTTCAGAAGTATGTCACTGAAAATCACAGAGGGAGAGCAGATCTTCAGTTTGAAAACCTTAGTTGATTCAAACAATTGGCCTTTTTCTGGGGCAGTCTTATTGGCTGTTGTTATGGGCTCACCAGCTACAGCTCTGCGGGATAATCCTGTGTTACTGCTCTCCTACAGTCACTGGCCTACTGAACACAGCAAATGAAAACAAACAAGCTGGCCTCTCCATTTGGAACAAAAGAGAAGTGATGTCTTTTTAGGAAGCAGTAAACAAAGACAGACTGTCTCAGCTTCAAAGGCATGGATCCGGGATTTTGCTCAGTCATGGGCATTTCCCCAAATGGAATTTTGCATATATTATAAATTGGCTGCATTTTAGATCTGAAACAGTGGTGATACAATGCTTTGACACATAGTTGTCAATCTCAGCATTTTGTTTCTCAGCCGTATGCTAATAACTCATCTGAACATAGAAATGCAATCATCTTTGAGTTCAAAGCTTCTATGGAGAGCTGAAAGAGTAAATGTACTTTACTATATATTTGTCTTTAGAGATATTTACATGGGGAATGATTGGACAAAACATGACGATCTATGTTAAAGTAAAGAGCATGCTTTGCTGATGATCATCCAATTATTAATGCAGCAGTAGCAAAGGAAGGGCTGAGAAATACCATAGCAGAGACACCATGGAACAAGGGCTGGTAGGATGAGATCTTGTCCAATTTTGGCAGAGCATACATGCACCAGAAGCAACTTGTGGCCATGTGACAATGGAAGGGCTGTGTGACAAATGGACCACCAAATGTTACTAAACTGAAAGTCCCATCAACTCTAGGCAGTTTAGCCAATAGGGAAGGATAATGTGAACTGCAGTGGGACAATATTTTATGAGCTAGACATTTCACATTGCTGGCCAAAATGGAATTCTGCAGTTCATTTTGGATTATGTGTCCAAGTGAGGAAACTAGACATTTAATTTAAGCAGTACATTTCATTAACATATTTCATTAATACCTTTTTGATGCATGGACATAACCTATCTTTCTATCCTTTCCTTTCTGATACTGAGCCATGTTCAGAATAATTTCGTAGGGATATAATTCTGATTTGTATTTTTCATTGGAGAGTATTCAGTGATGTTCTTGCTGACTGTGTATGTGCTTAGAGAGGTCATTAACAATGAAGAGAATATATTTTTGTGGGACTGAATAATCTGTTCACCATTACCCCTTGACAATATATAATCTAGTAACTGAATATTACTGAACTATAGACTATCTGAGCTGTCTGCAGAGCAGCTATACGTTTTCTTTCCATAGTTAATAGTGGGTACACATCTGTATAATAGCACTTTTGTCATTCAACATCTTTATGATCATACTCCTATGCATGTTCACTTCAATTCACTGGGTTTTATTGAATTCAGTGGGTTTAGATATGTGTAGTATTGAACTACCCACTTCTATCTAGAAGTATTGGTTAGGACAATATTTTATGTTATGTAAATTGTAGGCTAACCACTTCAGATATACTGGATAGTGAAAATGTAATTAAAAGATAAGATACCCTTGTTTCCTCTTTTCATCCCATAAAATACCTCATGAAAATCTGTAAGACAGGATCTTGGTTTTTTCCAATGAAATAACCATAATTAGATTGTAAGATCCTTGGGGCAGAGTGCCTGTTTCTTATTTGTACTTTAAAGAAACATCTACTCTAAACAATCATAACAACCTAATGTGTACTGGCAATGTGCAGCCTACCAGCCTAATTTTAAATACATGTTTCATACTTTTTAATCTTAGTGCTATATTAGTCAAACACACAGCAGATGTCAGTGCATTACACTTCTTAGGGAGGCTGTAATATAGATTATAAAAATGGAAAAGTGCCCATCTCATAAGTTAAATGCTGAAATTGCAGTACACTGACAGTAATGAGAAACGTACCTTTTCCATTAATGTGTTTTTAATATATGGAATCTCACACCTCAGCTACTTTTCCAAACGCTCCTTGTGGAAACTTTGCCTAGCTAAAATTCAGCACTTCACCCCAGGCAAGTTTCAGGATTGGGATATCCTTTTCAGTACAGGGATATCCTTTTAAGGACTGGAACATCCTTTTAGAAATCTAACAAAAGTGGAAAGAGAGAGGAGCCTCTTGTTTTGGTCACAGTTTAAGCTAGTAATAAAAATTATTTCATAAAGAGGAACAAGACAAAATATAACCTCCTCCCCCACCCCCACAGCTCTCTCTTTGTGGGTGTGGGTATGTTGTTTTCCTGAAAGCAGAGCTTTTCTCTAAAATGGGAAAACCAACTCAAGGCAAAGACTTTCCTGACACAAATGTTAGCTGAAGAACAGTTAAGCCAATAAGGGTCATGTTACGTCGAAGCTTGGAGCTTTGGGGACTGCAACTTCCAGGATCCCTTAGCTATCATGGATGGGGGATTCTAGAAGTTGTAGTCTCAGGTCTCATTCCCACTTACAAATAAATCGCTTTGCGATCCAAATAGATGGATCAATTCAGCAATGGAGCGTGGTTCACTCTACATTTGCCCCAATTGCATTTTCTTGCTGTAAAATAAAATAAAATGATACACTTGTGGTTAACATTGATGAATGAATCGATGCAATTTAAACTGTTTCCTGTGGGAGTCTCTCAAAATAACCCACTTGTAGTTCACATTGGCAAATGAATCAGTTCAATTTGAAGCGTTTTCATCAGGATTTTTTTTTCTCTGTCTATCATTGCACTCGCATTTATGTACTTCCATACAAGGGTTGAAGGGTGGGAAAACACAGGTTGTTAATTTCAGCTTCTCCACCCAGAGACCATGCCATAGTAAATCAATTATGATCCATATCTCATTCACACTGACACTGTATCAATTTGTGAATTCAGTTCTTCAGATCGATTCTTGAAATCGATTCCAATCTGCATCTGGTTCACACTTGCGCAGAATCGATTTATCCAAAAAGATGCAGAAAAAATCAGGGCCAAAAAGGCGTGAGTTAAAATGGGCCCCTGCTCTCCAAATCACTTCAGCGATTCAGTTCAAGTGCAAACCAGGCTCATTTAAACCTCTTCAAACTGATTTGAAAACTAGTTTAAAATGTACTGAGAATGAGGCCTCAAAAAGTAATTTCTCCAAGCTCTGATTCATTCATTCTCTAAATGAAAATGAAGTTCTTGATTGTATTTTCAATGGGGTATTTTCTTGAGATGTCAGGAGACACCTGATATCTCATATATATATATATATATATATATACACACAGTGGATCCTTGGTATCCACTGAGGTTTGGTTCCAGAGCCCCTGTAGATGCCAAAATCCATGGATACTCATCCCATGGAATACAAAGGCATAGTAAAATAGTATTCCTTATATCAAATAGCAAAATCAAGGTTTGTTTTTTAAAATTTATATTTTTTGAATATTTTCAAGCTGTGGATGGTTGAATCCATGGATAAAAGAAATCTATGGATATGAAGGTCTGAATGTACTGCCAATAGGTCTTGTACACTTTTCCCTTCTTTATCCACAGCCATTTATACCAATCCATGCCACATTTTGCCATCTTTATAAAAGGTAAACGTCTTAACATCACTCATACATTTCCCTCTTTGCTCTTTTTCTGCTGGCAAATAAACACTTTCCTATTTTGTGGGGCCTTTATGAATTGATGATGGCTTTTACTGGTATGCTGTGCTGTTTTGTTGATGTTTTAATATTGCCTTTTAATGATTTTTAAATGATGTTACCTCAAGAGATATTTTAATTGTTTCTTAAAATAACATCTCTCTCTCTCTCTCTCTCTCTCTCTCTCTCTGATGTTTTTTGTACATTTAAAATCTGTACTGGTTTTAATAATTTGTAAGCTGCCTTGATCCCCATTATTGGAAAAAAGGTAGGATATAAAGGAACATTATTATTATACTCAGGTCTCTTCAGTGTGTCATAGGGATTTGTACTCAGGTGTCTTCAGTACAAGCACAATAACCCATTAATTTATTACCTCTTTCAGGAAACAAAAACAGTATTATGTAAAATGAAAGACTGAAAGCTATTATTAGTCTTCAGCTACAGTAGCCCAACATGATTGAGCTATATTCTAACTTTTCATCCAACAGTTTATTCAATGGGCCTATTCTAGTCAGTATTAAGTAATTTATATCATAGAGAGGAACACATTAAAATATAGCTTCCCCACCTCTTCTCTTTGCAGGTTTTCCTGCAAGAAGAACGCATTTCTCTAAAATGGGGAAACCAACTCAAGGCTAAGACTCCCCTGACAAATGTTACTCATTGTCAAATGAAAATTGTTGATGCTCAAGTCCTGTTCAATACAATGGCACAGTTTTGCTTTTTGAAATGTACATCTTTTTTGAATTTTTTCAATCTGTGGATGGTTGAATCCATGGATAGGAATGGATGACTGCATTTCTTTTGAGCTATAAACTGTGCTTATTGAACAAAATATATAATTTCTCCTTCCATGTGATTCCTTGGTCTTTGTTCTGCTTATACCTCATTAACCTCTGGATAATTCTAGATTATGCAGGCATTGTTGTTTTTACTTAATGATCGTGGGCAGAATCAGAGCTTGTTGAGAGTTTCTGGTACTTGTAGTAAAATAATAATAATAAAAAAATATTTTGCAAGCTCTGAATTCTGTCCTGAGAATGCAGGGGCAGAAGCCAGGCAGTTGTTCTCTGATAAACTTCTGCCTTCTCAGGAAGCATAGGACATGCACCTCAGTCCAGGAGGGTTTCCTTACTTTGTGCACCCAATTTCCCCATACGACACAAGATCATTGTCTGGACACTTAAAGGACAAGAGCTACAAAGATCATCCAGCATTCAGTGACTTGTCAGGAAACTGCAGAGGGACTTTCAAAAAAAGGTTGTTGTGCAGTGAATCAGAATGTTTATCTTTCTTATCTGCAAAAGGAAACCTATGGGAAATTGTAGGCCATATTCTCCCCTCGTCCTCTGTCATATAATTATAATGCATTACATAAAGCAGACAGCTTTTGGGAAGCAGTAGGTCTAAGGAAGGGACAACCCCTTATTAAATGTGGCTTTGGTTTCCTTTCCAAATGTTTCAGGTCTCAGTCGAGTAGTCCTCAGTGTAAAACAATACATGAGCTAAGTGTTTGGATTAGGACAACACAATGTGCCCTAAGTATCCCATGGTGTTATGGGAACAATTGTTGCACACAGCAAAACTCATTTCCCTCCAAGTAAAGGACACAGGCCAGATTTTTTTTTTCACCCTAGACTTCAAAGAAAGAACAGAGTAAAGTCTTTTACATGGCCAAATTGCTTAAGTGGGGCAAGTTGGGGGGGTGGGGGTGGGAGAGACTGTGGCTTTGCTATTACATATTTGATTTAATTTGCAGGGTTTTCTTCTTTTTTGCTATTTTTTCCTTACAGTACTAAGTTCAAGTAGAGTCTCAGTGGATCCAAGTAATTTTTCTGGAGAATTTAAATCTACAACATGGAGGTAACATTGAGCACCACATTGGAGGCAGGACTGATATCAGTCAGCACAAATTATACTAGGAAATAATCTACCAAAAATTTTCAATTCCATTTACCTACCTACCTGCCTACCTATCTTTATATTCTTGATATAATAGATTTATATTCACTTTTAATTAAAAAAACTCTAATGGGGTTTCAAACATAGCAACAAATCACATCCATTTTATTTGTGTAAATAAAAACTCTAGTCATTCAAAATTTACAAATACAGGACAGTCTTTCTTAGTTACTTAAAATCTGTTAACCTAAGAACAGAATTACTGGTAGAACAAAATGTGTATGTGTGTGTGTGTAAGAGAGAGAGAGCCCACTAAGCAAAGTTCACACTCAAAGTTCTGAAACACACATACACACATTTGCTGCTGTTCTTCCATTATGCTGAAGTTCATGATTTGGTTCCATTGATCTCAGTGGAATTTGCTTCAAACATGTTTAGGATTTCAGACCGACAGTACAACCCTAATTCAAAGATGCATCAGCTGTAGGGGATTTGGAAGACACCTGCACTACACAGTTATATTTTGATAGCATTTTAACTTTTATGGATCTATCTTACAGAAACTTGGCATCTGTAGTTTAGTGAGCTACTTAGAATTCTCTGCTAAGGACCCATTATCCATTCCCCTGATCTGAGGAACTTTAGCTCTCTAGCAGATAATTCAAAGTACTCCTTGACAAACTACAAATCCCAAGATTCTGTAGGATGGACTGATGACAAAGTGGTGTGAAAGTACTATAACTGTATAATGTGGATACAACCCTGTCTTAGATACAAGGCTCTTCTGCTGACAGAAATTCCTTTCTGTCAGCAGAAATGCTCTTCTACTGGCAGAAACCTCTTTTCACTGGGAGAACTGTTTGTCTTAGAAATGTTCTGCTACAATCAATGGACTGAAGCCCCAAAAAGAAGCAGAAAAGGGATGGATCAAGGGAGAATCCCCAATATACCGGATTCACATCTCTTCTTGTTCAGGGACACAGTGACAATGCTGCCATGAAGTCCGGCCAGAATGAAGTTACTACTAAGCAATTTCCAACATCCCTATGCTGTGACAACTTCATCTGGCCTGTGTGTGGCTTCATCTTCCTCTTGTCCATCCTTACTGGACAAGAGGGAGATGAACAAACACTGAAGGTGTCCAGTGCAGGAATGTTGGAAATTGCTTGGCAGTAATCAATTACTACCGAGAATGCTCACAGCCATCCAATGATATGAAAGGCTATCCCAAGGTTTCATAGGATAAAACAGATCTGTGGGTGAAAAAGATAGTGGGCCTCAGAAGCCATCTCATTGGCACCTGGAAACATTTGACACCATGGCTGCTCCCCTGGTGGTGACAAAATGCTGGTAATGGTGGTGGTGGTGGGGGGGAGGCAAAGGGGAGATTTCATAGATAGTATATTCATCCATGGACAGAGAGTGAGAAGGATCTTGGATCTACTGAGCCCAAACACTGCTGTTCTGCTACTATATCCCTGGAATGGATATAGAGTCAGCAAATAGTAGCAGAACAGCAGTGTTTAGAGCAGAACAGCAAATATAGAGTCGGTATATATACTGACTCTGTATCTGTTGCTCTGCTCTAAACATTGCTGTTCTGCTCTGTAAACACTGCTGTTCTGCTACTATATCCCTGGGAATGAATGAATATATATATATATATATATATATATAGTGACTCTGATTCTTTAAGAGAAAAAAACCCTCACTGTTTAAACTTTATGCAGTGCTGGGATAAGCATAGCATGTTATAGGAAGCAGATACTGAAACACCAACATTCTCTATCCCCTGTCACTATTGTGGTGTTCTACCCGGTTGGTGGGAAATAAATAACACTGAACAGCATGAAACGTATTTCTCATAAAATATATTTACAATCTATATAAAAGAGGTAATAAAAACTTGCTACCTGTGGACTAGTGTAAATAAATGCTGATAAAGGCCAAGCTGTGAACATATTAGCAAACACTGGATTGCTTACAAAGACCACTCTGAAAGAATATGATGTATAGGCCTTAAGAATCTCAGGCCATATCATTAATGCTATGTTTTTAGTGTGAGCCCCCTAGGAATATATCATATACTGAGACTATGGGCTGATTGCACTGGATTTTTCTCCTGGCTGTTACCTGCCTCTCTTACTATCTAGATGACAGGATTTTCCCCTGGCAAAATTATTGACAATTATCTGTTGCAATGTTTCCTGTGGATTTGTATTTTCTACTTAGACTCTCCAAATACATTGCCCTTTGTAACTCAGAAAACAGTATATATAAGTCATTCTCTCCTAGGTACTATGGTTCTCAAAAGTCAAACACAGATGTTCATTTTTACCAAGGCAGTGACTGTGAATGTACATGTTGTTAAAGGGAAGTCAAATGCTCTCAGCCTCAGAGGATGGCAATTGCCAAGAAAACCCCATGATAGGTTTGCCTTAGGATTGCCATATATTGGAAATGACTTGAAGGCATACAGCAACAGAGATAATAGAACATTTATTTCTTGATGGTGGATAAATTCTGTCCGTCTGGATGCTAGTGGACTGCACCTCCCAGAATCCCCAGTCCTATCTGGAGAAGAAATATACTGTAGCTCTGGCCTCAGGATTTTGTTGTCACCGGAGATAAAAAGGATCAAATCTAGCATGCTGGACTAGCAAAGGAAGTACTGTACAAGTAGGGAACAGCCTCTCTTGTTTTTGAACACTCTTGCCTTTACCAGTAGGCTCATGTTTATGAAACCTCATGCTACCAACTTCTTTCTTTCAGTTAGTCTCAAAGGTTCTATAAGATCTCTTTGCATATTGACTTTCCAGACCAACACAGCTATGTCTTTGAATCCTGGCACTTGTTTTCCTAGCCTGGAGTTTAGGACCTATGTGTTAGAGAAAACTTATACTTTCTCCTTTCCAAGCTTTGGAGAATTCCAGTTGCAGGTTGAGAAGAATGGGAAAAATGCACTATTATTGATTGCTATTTTCTATATCTTATTATTTCAATATAATATAATAAATATAATATAATAATATACTATGCCAGCAAAAGGGTTTCCAAGGCACTGTGGTAGAGGGTGCTGGGAAATAACATTTGCAATGGTCATGCGTGTGCACTGCACCAAGCAGTTGCAGCAGGACCTCAGGTGGTCTCAAGAGGTTTCAACAATTAGGACAATGTTCCAATGGAAACAAAGTTTAGGTACAAACATTAGCAAGAATTCAGATTGATCATTCTTATGTATCAGAAACCATAAACTTTCTTAGTATTGATACTTAACCAGTGAAATTTGCATGACAGAAATGGATGATGAGTAGGAAGACCCACCAGCAGAATATATTAGATTCTTGAAGGACAAATCAAGAAAGATAAAAATAATGGTGATGTTAATACCTCCTTGTGGTTGGGAAATTTACATTTTGGATTACCGCTCCCATAATCCTGCATAATAATTACTGGGGATGAAACTGACAGAGGATTCTGAGGATTATAGTTCAAAATTATAATACAGAAATATATATCCAAAGTTAAATTCTCCAATTCTGACCAAATAATGATGACAAAGAATGCTTGCTAGTTATTGGAAAAAGAGAGAACAGCAAAAGGAAAAAGATGATATAAAGGTTAAAGCAGCTTGGTGTTATAGGGAAAAACTTTTTTACGCTCAAATGATTCACAAATGTAAAACAGCTTCAGCTTTTCTTTGTTAATTAAATATTAGTGAGTTTTTACACTCCTTGAAATAGATATATACAGTATTACAATAAACAAACACACATACACATGTATTAGGCAACTGATATGTAGTCTAACTATACTGTAGTGATACAACTACAACAAACTTGCTCCGTAACCCATTTTCCTCTCAGAAATGTCATTCAACATGATGGATATGTCACTTGTCTGCTGAAAATGTTTTGCTTTAGTGGGAAATCATCAGGGATCATACCAAAGCTTCTAACTATTTCTTTTTCTTTGCAAGATGGTTTGAGGTGCTCAGCCATATAAACATTAGATTAAGAGAGAAAAATTACAATTTGGCTATTGAAGCGTCAGGCAAGCTGAAATATCTGAAAAGCGAGTTCATATCATGTGCTGTTTGTTCATTCATGGAAGACCCAATCCAACTGTAACCCTACTTTGCTGTTTCTTTAACATCTGATTTCACCAACTTTTAGAGAAACATACCACCTTGAGTTTTCTTCTGATCTCTCATCTACGAAAATTTAAAAAGACCATCTCTGTTATATGTGATCAATTAAATGTTTTTCTAGGACTAGTGGTAAAAAGTGGATCATTAAGGCCTTAAGTACAAACTGCAATACCTGCCAATGTGCTTCTGGTCAGACTTTGAGGTACAGATAATGACATTTAGAATCCTAAATAAATCAAGACCTTGCACTTGAAGGAATCTCTCTCCATATGTACACCTGCCCAAGGTCTAAGGTCTTGGAGGGAGAGGGGTCCTTCTCTGTGTCTCATGGTCAGGAAAATACAATGTGGGAGGACAAGGGAGAGAGCCTTCTCTGTTGTGGCACCCTAGTTATGAAACACCCTTACTTTTGAGGCCTAGTTGGTGCTAACACTGCTGTCTTTCCAGTGCCAAATGAACGCGTGGCTTTCCAGTAAGATTTTTGAGGCCTCATTAGTTTTATACAAACTCTTGTATGTGCGTGGCTTTAAAATAATTCCAAACTATTTAAATCAGTGTTGATAATTAGCATGTTAAATTGCTTAATATATTTTCAACCTTTTAATACTAACAAAAGCATTTACACTTTTGTTAGTATTTACTCACCTTCCTGCAATCTTTAGACAGTGGGATGTAAATTTTTTAAATAAATAAATAAATAAATAAATAAAGACATTATATTTGCATGGAGATAAGGGCTGTTTAAATGAATAGGACCTACTTCCAAGAAAAAGCATGTCATCCAGAGAAGGCTATGGATGTTTATGTCCACTGTATTTTAATGTGACAAGGAAGGTGAACATCATCTGGATTGCCAACTGGTACAACCAGGGTGAGAATTCACACAGTGAATTCTGCTTGCCTATCACTGTATCAAAAGTGTTTAGTAATGCCATAACATCTGTGTTGCCTCCATACAGAATCTACTTCTGTGAAGAGCAAACTGTGCAAAACTTGAGCAAAAACCATTACAGAAAAGAATTTCTCTTTTGTACATCTCAAGGGAAGATGTAGAAAATGTGGAAGCACAGGCATTTTTAATATGTGAAGCAGTCTTCATATTGGGTACTAAAACCATTTTAATGGATTGTTACCTATAGTTGAGAAAGTAAATTAATTTTGCCTATCAAATGCAAAATGATGATCTGATTTTGTCAGTGGAACCACCCTTCCTATTACTATTGCATTTAAAATAGACCCCATATTGACAGGTTGTTGAAGGGCTGCAAACTACAATTGTTTTAATCATTATATTAATCAACTAAAACAAAAACACACTTATTGTTAGTCTAAATCTAATTGTTAGCTCCAGCTAAAATAAATCCATTAAATCAATACCAACTTGGAAAAAAGTTTAGTTTAGTTAAGTCCTATTGATTCAGTGGGTCTAATCTAATTGGAATTAACAATTGGATTTATGTCTTTGAGGGTATATTTTAACTAGCAAGGCAGCAAATTAGGATGTACTGATTTAATTTTGGAGCTGTTTTGTTACTGTTTCAGAGAATGAAAAGAGAATAACAAACTTTTTAAAATTTTAAAATAATAGCTATTATTAAATTGTATGTTATCTCACGGCTTTTTCAATATATTTGAGAAAATCTATATTGAAGCTGTAGAAATATGCAAATTTATTTGTTCAAATGTCACTTGATCTAATGTTTGGTTTTTTGTTGTTGATAAGTACATTAGTCTTCATTCTGACTTACAGTAACCCTAAGGTGAACGTATCATGGGGATTTCTTGGCATTATTTGTTCAGAGAGGGTTTGCCATTGCCTTCCTTTGAGGTTGTGACTTGTCATCAGGTTTTCCTGGCTGAGCAAGGAGTTGACCCTGGTTTTCCAAAGCTTTGTGCAACTCAGCAGTAATTCCCCTTTTCTCTGTGACATTTAAAACTGAAGTAAGTGAGCATGGAATAACATCTTAATTGATTTCTTTAGAGAGAAAAAAGCATTAAACATTTCTAACCTGAGGTTCTCTAAACATTGCTTTAAAATTCAACATTCTAACCTAGTTTACTTTTCTTTTTTTATGGAATCACGATAAAACACTATGACAGCAAAAAAAACTGCAAACTGCAGCATCTATCTCTCAGTAGATATAGTAATTGTAAAGTAACACCCGTCAGTTTTCTTATCCCAATGAAACTGTGTACAGAATCACAAGATGTTTATACTCAAAGATTGTAATCAAGGTCTGTTAAAAATCAGTTTGCCACTAACATCAATTGGATGTGGAGCATACCCAAGATGTGTATAATTTCTATAATGTCCCAAACCCATGAAAAGTAGAAAAACCTGTCAAAATAAACCTTCAATGTGTTTTATCTATGATGCTCACCCAGGTAGGCAAGAATATGCCAGTTTCTTTACAAAATACAAAAGCTGTAGCTGGTTTTGAGTTTCCTTGCACATTAAATCCAGCTGCCTTCTCTGGCTCTAGTGTTTCTTGAGAGAAAGAGACCCAATTATCATCATCTAATTAGTTTTATAAGAAAGAATGAATTGCTATCAGACCAGAATCTCTTTGCACAGTTAATGACTTATCCTTAAAGACATGAACAATTACAATAGTACGTCAATTGATATGTTCATTAGCCATTCATAAATTTATCTGAAACCTATAATCATTATGAACTCAGATGAATGATATGCCTTTGAAACACTGCCAATGTTAGTAGTTAGGTGCTTTGAGAGTATTAATCTTTTCTGGCCAAATGGTAATGGGGGGGGGGGGGAGTCTTTACCTGAATGGTTTGTCAGAGTATTAAAAGAGAGAAAGAGAGAGAGAGAGAGAGAGATATTTTGTAAGTGCCCTGTTTCACAATTGCTATTCTTAGGCCCTGGCTGGAGAGATGCATCCAAGAGACAGGAGAAACTCTTAAGGCCAATACAGACTGCCCACTTTTTTTTTTGCGGAGTAACTGTGCTGCAGCAGCTAGATGCTGCAGCGCAGATGTGCCACAAAAAAGGAGTGGGGAAACTGTGCTCCTTTTTTGTGCCATAGTTGAAGCGCGATTTCTGGAAAAGGAGCCATTCAGCACCTTTCCGCTGCCACAACTGTGCAGCTGCATCTAGCAGCTGTGCAGCTGCGGCGGTACCATTACGAATGCTGTCTAAACAGCGTACGGGAATGGCGCTGCTGCCATTACATGTTAGGGTTTGTGAACGTGCAAATGCTGCGCGCTCACGAACCCTAATGGTGCACTAAAGAGCCCTAATGGTGCTCTTTAGTGCCCATCTAGATCAGGCCTTAGTGTTCTCCATTCCTCATCCAGAGATCTATGCCTGAATATATTTGAATTTGAGATATCTTGGAAGTAACACTAGTGTTTTGTTAGTTTATAATGTTCTCATCATTTATGTTGCTGGATCTGCACTGAGAGGCCTGAATCCAATAGCTAGTTTCAACCAGAATAGGCCAATTGAACAAATGGGGTTTATATAACTATTAGATTACTATTCAGAAGGTGATTTAGTTGATTTGCTCTAATGAGCACTAGCAACTGGATTTAGGCCATAAATAGTAGTAACCCACCCATTATAGTATCTCCTCTTAAGGAAATATGGAAGGGATAAACCACAAAACCTTTGAGACAAAATATTGAAACAATATATTATTTCCTGCTCACACACCAGACACAAAAAAGTCTAACCCAACCTCCTTTTCAAATGTGCTGCCTTTCAAGGCTCAAAACTGGTGGTGGCCTAAAGTTACATTCAACCAGACCCTGAAAAGTCAATGGTTTATACCATTTCAATCTCATAAAATGATTGGAGCTTATAGGTCTAGGGAGACTAGAAGAAATAATTCCCCAGAATTGGCAAGATATTAATTTTTAAAAGAAATTCCCACTAGTTTTCCATTATCTCATTCAAATGACAGATGTCAAGAGCACCATGTAAAATGATTACATTACAAGAAAAGACCAAATTAAAATTTAAAGCTAAGTTTTAATGATGAATCCCCCTCCCCACCAAGAGCATGCAAATTCACTTCATCTTGCCCTACTCCCCCCTCCCCCACAACCCTGCATGCTTATGGAGAAGAGGAACACTGATGGCTTGTCTTTCCAGTGCTCCTGTACAAATAGTGCTTTCTATTCCAGTGTGGGGGGATAAAGCAGTGCTTTATTTGCACAGCAGAATGAAGTCTGAAAACCAGATCTCTCAGCAAGATCTCTCCAGGGGACCCCAAAGTACAGCATTGTGCAAAGTGTTTCCTGAAGCCCACAGCTTTTCTAGGGAGGAGATGAAGATGAGAGACCTAATTCCATGTGTGGATGTGTGTTTTCTTAGTCCTCCGCAGCACTAGGTCTCCTATAAGGGACCATTGTCTGATTATGTAATACCAAAAGCACCATTTACTCAAACCCACAGTGTGAAATATGGATGCAGCGTGTTTTCCTACAGCATTGCTGAACTGCCCTTTGCCACAGTCCCATCAAGGCTCATCATGGCAACCAATATGTTTTGTTACAGGCACACTGCCAAAAACCTACACCAGTTTCCTGACACTTCATGGATCCCTTTACGGTCTCTGCTTTGCAAGGAATGAGCCCATGCTATGGTTTTAATAACCAGCTGTGCAACCTTGCAAAAGAGCAATGCTTGAGCCTTCTTTGGGTATTTGCATTTTTTGACCCCCAAAGCGAAAAGAATTTGCCATATATAGAGTGGAAAAACAAATCGCTAATTTCACTTAGTGGAAGAGCTCGAGCTGATCAGTCTGCCACTAATAATGCGTTGTACAACATTCCAAAGCAAAATATGTATTATTACATTTCAGGACACACTGACATGTAGCTTTAAATGCCAGTAGTTTTGCCATGTAATTGAGAACTGCTTCTAGCTATTATGGTATCACACTATGAGTTCAATGTGATTCTGTTTACGGCTGTTTTAGAGATATATCTATATATCTATATCTATATATAAAGCAGGCTCCATTTCTCTCTTTAAAAAAAAATTAGGAAAATGGAACTTAAATGTCAAAATTCAGTTCATGACACTGAAAAGGCCCTACTTATTGGCAATCAGCCAAAATAAATAAAGTGGCACTAGAGACATAGCCTTTTAAGTGGTAGTTCTTACCAGAGCTTGGAAAGTTACTCTTTTGCACTGCCACTCCCAGAATCACCCTGATAGCATGACCATGCTGGCCAGGGATTCTGGGAGTTATAATTTAAAAGTAATTTATCCCAGATGTAGTCTCAGTGAATAGAATTCCATCCTGAGTGATAGTCTGCGGCTGCTTTCAAGGAAATTTAAAAAAATGAATCTGTTTTCTTTGTCTTATACCTGTACCTTTTAAACAGTATTTACTGCTGATGGGCAATCATGTTAATTGGCATCATTGTTTATGTTTTATTAAAATGTTTGTGATGTTTGTATGTATTATGCCACCTTGGGAAGAAAGGCAGCTGAGAAATAGATCAAACAAAATAAATAAATATATTTAAAATGCTACTCAAAATTATTGCTGTTTAGAGCAGGGTCTTATTATCAACAGCTTTACTGTATAAACACCTAAGTCATAAATGGGATAAAACTGCCTCTCCAATTATATTTCAGGCTCAGTCAGACATCATAGGAAATAACAAAAGTGTAACCATGCAGCCACTGTCAAGAGATGTTGACAAAAGCATATTTATTTCTTCACACTACATGCCCATTTGTCATTCATTTGAGTCCTCTATTGGTTAAGCAGAATCATTTCCTTTAGCACAGATCCAATTTATGAAAGAACTAGGGAAACCCAGCACTAAATGTGTTGTCTTTTCAATAAAATAAAATAAAATAAATAAATAACAATCACATGGTTTTAAAGATTTTTTTTTTTCCCCTGGACAACATTTCAAACTTTCTTGACCCTGCACTTTGTCCGCTGGAGCTTATCAGTGACTTCTGGGGGTCAGAAGTGTTAGTGCGAGTAAAATTACTTGGACAAAGCCAAAACCAGGTCAGATCGCCATGGGATAGTCCCAGAAGGCCTTCTGGAGGCTGCTACCACCAAGGAGTTCTAAGGGAAGGAAAGGAAAGACCATGAACCAAACATCCCAGAAAATTCACCAGCAAATGTGTTATTAATCAAGGCAAATACAAACAAAGTTTATTAAAATGCCTTGTAACAGTACTTTTCAAAACAACACAGAGACATCTTATGGGATGACCACCGAAGCTCATGCCAATTGAGTTACATTCTTCAAACCCGAACAGCCACAAGTGTGCTAGAAAGGAAAATAAACATTGGAGGGATGTGTGCATTCACACATCTCATTCAGTGATTGATCATCTAATTTAAATAGACATTTTAAAACACCAAATCAATGCAAGGTTTATACCAATGGTCAAATGGGAAACAGGTTTGGATGTCATTGGGCAAGTGGTTAATTGTGGAAAAAGGAGCATATACTGGGGAACAATTTCCAGGTGCACTACTGTCAAAGTGGTTAATTCAGGTTCATTTCAATGGTGCAAACAATGGCTCATAGCACCTCAGTAAGTGAGACCAAACATCTAGAAAACTAGAGACCTTTTCAATTCTGTGCCTACATTTGGAGTTTGTATCAGCCTCTCTCAATCTACTGACACAATTGATTGCCATTAAGATGGCTTTACAAACTGTTCATAGTATTTATGTAGGCAAATGAGGGTTTGTTTGGTTTTTTTGTAAGACTGACTGCACTGCTCTCATTTTTATGAATTTATGTTCCTTTGGGCATTCCTATAAAAAAAGAAGAATACACACACACACAAAGAAATATTAAAAATGGCTCAGTCACTATCTGACCATGGAAGTACTCTGAAATACACACTTGGAGGATTGCAGCCAAAATGGCATGAAAGTACAGTCCTTAGTGACACAGCTATTAATATTTTTTTATTTCTTAAAAACATGTTTACTTTCTGTATTTGTTAGTTGTATTTGAGATTATGTAAGCCATACTGGAGATAGGATACATGTGAAAGACAGGATGCAAATGTACTACTTACATAAATGCACATACATGCACAGTGTCAGTTGGGAGATCACAACACTGATTATAATAGCACAAACACAACATGACAAGTCTTGATATTACTTCTTGGTTTGAAGAGACATGATTCTGGGGATTTAAGAGAAGGCATTTTGTTTTCCATTTAAACACTCATTTAAGGTTACAATGGATATATTTTCCATTGAAGAAACAGAATTATGTTGCCGTGGATGACTCTCATAGCTAAAATAGTGAAAAAAAGGGAAAAATTACACAGCATCTAGTCTTGGAGGACAATCTTTTGCCAAAGGCCATGGCCAAATTTTACCAATGGCTTGATGGAATATCTTGGTCTATTGTTTCACTGACCAATTGGTTCACAATGAACCACAATTTATTCCGGCTGGCAGATTTTTACAGAGTAATTCTAAATTCTCCAAAGGAAATGATATGCAGAAACTGGCCTCAATTTCAGAAATAATAAGCCTAATATTCACAGACAGCATTTGAACTGTGTCTCGTTTGAGTTGACATGAAGGTCAAAGATACAATTTTATCAGTTTCATTTTGGAGGCCTTTACTTGATCATGACAGCACCTTGTTTCTAACACAATTATTGTAATCATATTTCCTATGCTGTTTGACTACAGTGGACCCAGATAGCATTACAGTAAAAAGCCACCAAAATGGGGTGCAAGTTTCAAAGTTAAAGGTTAGAGATCAAGAGTTACAAATTCTTTTTCAAGGCCTAATCAAAGCATATTCCCCATGGAAATTTTACTTGAGGTTTTCTGAACTCTGGCATTTTATGTTCAATATATTATATGAGCTGGAGAAAGAGTGGTTTAACAACTACAGTGATCAAGCATTAAGAGACAGTTTATGCCATAACCTTTGGTAAGAGCATACAGGTTTTTAACTTCTGCATCCATAAGACATTTGTGTAGAAGCAAAAAGCCATACTTCTTTTTATTGGGATCTTTTTTTTCTGAATAAAAATAATGCATCTAATTTATTTTAAATTGTACAATAGATTTTCATTTTATTGAAAGTGTACAGGGCATTGTACATTCTTCTGTTTGCCAGTCTCTTTACCGGTTTTCTTTAAAAACACAAACACAAAAAACCCTTTGCCATTAAAAAAAGACCTACAGTTTTCCCTTTATTAGATTTTTATGCCCTTGTAAACAAAATGTGTATTTATAAACCAATGGAATATTATTTTCGTATCTGAGTAATCAAACAGAGCTGAATATGCATGTGTGTAACATCTATAAGGCAACAAATAAGTCTACATGGTTATAAACTGCTTCACCTGGGAAAGAAACAAAGGGAAATATAAGAAGAGATGAGAATCATAGAGACATTTCTATTATCACAATATTCTTTAATACACACACACACACACACACACACAGGGTTTATATCCTGTTGGTAAATTAAAATGAATTAAAATTCAGAGACATAGCCATGTTAGTCCAGAATATCTCATGCGAAGAGATTTTGTAGCAACTTTGAGACTAACTGTGTAAGAGACATTGTAACATAAGGTTTTGTTGACTTGGGGTGAAACAGATGGGCCAATTGAAGCAGCTTCTGGCCACTTTGGAGGTGTGTCGATTAAATAGCGCATGCCTCCAAAGTGGTTGAAAGCAGCTCTGGGTGTTAGGACTGGAGCAAAAAGGAGCCAGGATAATTCAAACATTGGCAGTACCAGCTGGTCACTGTTTCCACCATGGGAGTGGGCCATGTGGACAGCAGGGTTCTGACCCATTTCTGGCCAGAGTGGACTCAGGCTGCTCTTTCCTGGCCTTAGTCTGCTTCCTCAGATGCATGGAGTGAAGTATTGCTCAAGATACTAAATACTAGTATGCCCAGCATACCAAAATGTAATTGTTGTTGTTAACTTCCCTTGAGCCAACTTTGATTCATGAGACCCTGTGAATGAGATGTCTCCAAGACATCCTATCCTCAGCCCCTGCAAGTTGAGGCCCATGGCAGTTCATCAATCTAGTATGTGGTCTTTCTCTCTTTCTGCTGCCTTCTATCTTTCCTAAAATTATTGTCTTTTCTAGTAAGCCATCTCTTCTCATGCTGCAACCAAAATATGACAGCCTCAGTTTGGTCATCTTGGCTTTCAGTGAGAGCTAAAGTTTGATCTGTTCTAGGACTACCCTTCCTTTTTTTCTGTGGCTTTTTTGATTCTCCACAGTATCTTCAGCATTGTTCTCCAGCAGCACAATTCAAATGAGTTCATTTTCTTTCTGTCAGCTTTCTTCACTATCTAGCTCTCATATGTGCATATGGACTCATTTGTTTGGTCATTATAGGGGCCAGAGTTTACTACCAACTGCACAATGACTAAAGGCTACCCCATACTCACCTTTTCCCAGCTGCAGTCCCCCAAACCCAGTCATTTTCTGTTCAGTGGAGATTGGGAGGGACAGCAGGCAAGATTCCAGATATTTTCCTATAAATGGATGCAGAACAATGTAATCATCTGCAGAGATCTCTGTTGGACTCCCAGGACATCCCCATGGACACCTGTTGCTGTGCATCCAGCCAAAGAAAAATAGCAGCATACTTGTCCACTTCATCTTCCACCCAGAAATGACTGGGTTTGGAGGGCTGTAGCTGAGGAAAGGTTTTTTTTTGGGGGGGGGGGGAGGAGGGGGGAGGGTTGGATTGGGGAAACCATTGTAGCTATATCTCAACTCCCCCCAATGTGGGATTGTGGCCCTGTTTTAACTTGGCAGATTTTGGTAAAACCCATTGCCAGGACAATAATGTTGGAGTGAAGTTGATGACTGTGAACTTACTTCACTTCAAATAGGATTGGAAAAATGTTTATGCCCTGGTATTCTTTGGAAGCTGGTGGCCACACTTTAAAGAGTGAGTTCAGCAGAAGATCATCTTATATGTGTATAAATAAATTATACATAGAACAACTCTGATGTTTCTACATAAAAGCTGATAAGCATCTGACTTGAGATCCTGGGACTGGGATAGCATGCTTTCACAGAAGCAGAGAATGTTTTAGAACTTGTTAACCTTTTTCCTCCTACCAACTTTTGTTGTTGTTAACTGCCCTTGTGTTGATCTCGACCCATGTTGACCCTGTGGATGAGACATCCCCAATACCCCCTGTCCTCCACTGCTCTGCTCAGTTCCTGCCAAGTCATACTTGTGTCCTGCCTAATAGAGTCCATCCATCTAGTATGCTGCCTTCCTCTCTTTCTACTTCACTCCACCTTTCTTAGCATTATTGTTTTTCCCCCAATGAATTGTGCCATCTCATGATGTGTCCAAAGTATAAGAGCCTCAGCCTCAGTTTTGTCATTTTGGTTTCCAGGGAGATTTCTGGCTTGATATGATCTAGGATCCACTGCCCATGGGTCCTAATCATTCTTCTCCAACATCACATGTCAAATGAATGGATTTTTCTCCTATCAACTACATGTAAAGAAACTGAGACAGTGCAATTTTGGACTTAGCAATTAGAACAAGGAATTGCGTGGTTTCCAGATGTTGAATGGCAGTTCCTGTTAATCCTAAATAGTATGGTCATTGGTGAAGAATACAGGGAGTTGCAGTCCTAAGATGTGTATGTATGTGTGTTGCACAATTAATGCTACTGAATTTGAATCTATGGCTAGCAAACATGTGTTTAATGACAGAGTGGCCAATGGTTTGAAAAATTATTGTCATACATATGGTGAGCCTCCTCTTGTTTGTTCCATGTACTGCTTTGCTTTCATCGACTGCCCTTGACTGAAAACACTTCACAGATCACTTCTACCATCTATCAAGTACACCAACTCCAGAGCAGAGCTGGGGAAATTAGTTTACTTTGCGGTTGTAGCATTCTAGAACTTATAGTCTCAAAAAAGATGTTTCTAAGCTCTGCTTTAGGGAAGATGTGTCCTTTACAGAAGATTGTTTTTTATACTGATAGCTGCCAGAGGGCAGTTCTTTATTTGAATAGTTGTCCAGTCTAAGTGTGAGTGAAAGATAAAGAATTATAAGAAGTTCCTGATCAGGGGCCTTAGAGTTGTCCGTCTAGACCAAGGTGCACTGTCCAATTAGAACAAGTGTCTTATATTCCTATTCAAATTATAGTAATCATTTTAAAAATGTGTATTTATATATGTAGCTTGGCATATAAAATTTCTATGCTTTTGTCTTGGTTTTTAAATGATGCATTTTTTTTTCTTTTTAAAGTATAAGGGGCTATCTTACTGCACTCACTGACATCTGCCAGTTCTTATATACTTCTGCATGATCTTCTAGTACTTTATCTATCGATAAACTCAGATTTGTAGCCCCTAATTTTTAACTCTGTTTGCCCACTGTAGATGGAATAATCTTTACATAACCCCAGCACTTTCCACACAAGAGGATAAACATAGAGGATTTGTTAATATAGACAGGATAGTCTCTACAGAACAGGGGGAAAAATGGACATAAATCTGATATTAGAAATGACAACACACCCAAAATAGTTAAAGAGTATTTCAGTCTTGCTTGTCATTTGCTCTTTGATCTGTAAGTAGCTATGCTTGAAGAAAATAATTTCAAAGAAGTAGTGGAAAGAGAAAAGCAAGGTAGAATGGTTTCTTGGCACACTATATGTGTTCTCATAAGAATCCTCACAGCCATATGTGTAACAAAAGGTTTTCCCTCAAAAACTTTTCTGACCTCAAGGAAACTGGTTTCTTGTTAAGCAGATTTCACATCTATAATAACTGATTAGCTGCTCGAAAGATCTGTATCATCTTACATAGGTTTTCAAAGATTTATAGCCAGGGTAATTTTTTTTATCTTTCTGTATCCTATTTCACTCAGATCCCACCCCCACAATGATGTAACTACTAGATATATCTGTGGTTTGGAATCTGTATTCCATCAACGCATCTGAAGAAGTTGATTGAGATGTATGAAAATCCATGCTAAAATATATCAGTTTGTTTTAGCTGCTTGATTCCTTCTACCCCTCCCTCCACCACTATGTTCTCTTTTCTACTTTTCTGCATTATTGTTATTTTCCTTCTATGTAGTATTTTCCATAATAATAAAAGAGGTTGTTTTCTGCTATATTTGCCAGTCTGGACCATTGGTCCAAGACCATGAAACAAAGTCATGTGAAAGTTGATTTGTGTACCATTGGCCCTCTGTATCCAAGGATTCCTTATCCACAGATTCAACCATCCACAGCTTGAAAATATTTTTAAAAATATAAATTCCAAAAAACAAAAAACAAAAACAAAACCCAAACCTTGATTCCCCCCCCCCCCATTTTATATAAGGAACTTGATTTTACTATACCATGGATTTTGATATCCACAGAGAGTCCTGGAACCAAAGCCCAGCAGACACCAAGAGCGCACTGTACTAAATAGACCTAAGCATGTGTAGCTTGTTAAGTCTGAAAAATATCAATAATTTTGAATCAATTCTAATGTGTTCGTGTGTTGCAAGTCAGAAATACCTTCTTCAGTTATTAGGTGGCAGATGTCTCTAACCAGAGCATAGTTTTGCAGTCATTAAAATTTGTAGTCTAAGATTCAGAATTATAGTTTCCTCCAGTGTAGGGAGCTGTTCTTCACAGATCGGTGTAGAGGCAGACAATGGAACCAGATATACCTGGGGCCCCCAGCAGCTGTGACTCCATTCCTACCAGGTAGGCACGATGTGTTCAACTCTAACAGACTTGTAAATTTGCCTGAAGTTTCTGAAGTATCAGACTAAGGGTCAGAGCACACAGACAGGAAAAAGTGGCTCAATCCTGCTTTTTCTAAAAGTGGGTCAAAACAAAGAAAAGCAGGGAAGGAGGCAGATTTTCCTCCCCTCTTAATGCTAAGTTAGCATTAATAGGAATTTGCCCCCTTCCCTGCTTTTCTGTGAATGTTTGACAAACGCTGCAGCCAGATCTGTTTTCATGATGAATAAGAAGCACTTCCAGACTTCACACACTGAGTCTTTTTTGCTCTTTCAGCCACCTTTGGAGGGGGAATGATTTACCAGTGATTCAGATAAGTGTGAAAAATCTTCACAGTCACACTGCTCTGCCAGTACAGGGCATCGGTAAATTGGTGTGTGAGTGATACATTGGTAAAGCACAATCATGGAGCCCCCCCCTCCCCATACATGCCTTCTTTAACCCCCTTTACCCCATGCCTTTCTGCTTTGTTTATATTGTAATTACATCCTTTGGAGTGGCACTTTCATTTCTTTGTTTTGCCATAGCCCTTCACTGACAGTGGTCTGTTTATATGCAGGTGCAAAGATGTGCATTTTCTGAGCTAAGCCAGAGTATCCCAGCTTCTTTTTGCTCCAGTTTTTAGTCCCAGAATGTGGCTTAGTTTCACTTTCCACTTGCTTTGGAGGCATGTGTCATATAAACATCCTGCCTTCAAAGCAGCTGGAAACCTCTTTATTTTGCCAGTCTGGTTCAGCTCTGCTATTTAACCTATGCTAACCCATATACTTTTGCAAGTTATAAATATGGAACCAATAAGCTTATTTGCAGAAAAGATTGTCAATGTGCTCTATCTATTCAAATAAACACTCTAAAGATGGAAAGAAGTTTTCCCTAGCATCTTAGGCTTCATCCACACTGGAGAAATAACCTGGTTTGGCTCTGCTCTGTTCTGGGCCCACAACAAACTCCAACTCCCAGAATTCCATAGCCTTCAGCCAGGACAGTTAAAGCGGTGCCAAACCGGGTTATTTCTCTAGTGTGGATGCAGCCTTAGATGTTTCAGTGTACTATTTAAAGACTAAATATGTAACTATTTGCTTAGTGTTCTTGCATCTTGTACGTTTAATTTGGTGAACAGGATCAATACTGCACCCCTAGCTTCCAGCAATTTCCATTAAACAAGAGGGGGAAAAAAACTTTTTTTAAAAATGAATCTTCAAATGCTCTGATAGAACCTCATGTAATATCCACAACCAAAAAAGTTTTGGTTTTACCTGTCCAATATAAAGAATGCTGATGTAATAAGAACAGGCTTAATTAGACTCAAACAGTTCCAACATATGCAATGGATTGAACTGTGTGGCTTGTATTGCAATTTGAGACCTGCAAAATAAACTGAAAATATTCACTTCCTTGAAAATGTAATGAAAGTTAAACCTACCATTTCAAACACAAAAACAACTGATTCAAGTGCTTCCTGCAGACTTTTGAATCGTTCTTCCTTGTTCAGTTCTGATGTGGTGATGAGTGATGAAGGCTAGCTGTTATGGTACTAGCAATTTGAGGGTGGGTTTGAGATGCTGTCCATGGCAACTTTAAGCCAATTTTAGGCCACAATAATGCTGAAGAGCCATATTGATTTCAATGGGTACTAAGAAGCATCATCATGCACTATGCTGTAGCCTAAATGCAGTGTTCATTTCATAAGGCTGGAAAACTGGCTGCAGATCCCATGTTCCTTTTGTTATAGCAAGTTTGAGAAAACAGTAAGTTACAGTGTTGGCAGATGGCAAAATATCATGGAATTTTTTGTGGAAGATGACTTTGCTTCATTACTGCCAGTCTCAAAGGAAATTTTCCAATTATCTGTTGGCTGCTGCCCTTGAAGACTGGCTTATCCCACTGAACTGATCTGGGAACCAATTAGTGATGTTGCTTTTAAAGGAGCTCTGTGTAAACATCTGTCCAGTTTAGATTGCATTGCCTTACAACTATGGGTGGCTCACTCTGACTCAGAAAAATCACCCTAAAAGCACAATCCCATCCATGTTTACTCAGAAGTGAGTTCCACTGAGTTAAACAGGACATATTCTTTATTCGGTTGGCTTGGTACTGAAGCTAGGCATCTCCACAGCTATCCATATCCATGGATTTTCTCCTATCTCTGGTCCTTGCCTGCCTCTTTCTAATTGTTTCTATCTTTTTTTGCAAGTGAAAATCTACCCCTCAGAGGACATTTTTGCAAGCCATTTCCATTGTTTTCATCCCCCTATTCACTGAAGTCAGTGTCAGTGTCAGCTTCAGTTTCAGTGTGGTAGTGAATCTGTCCAATACTTGAACTACTGAAGCAGTCAAACCCTGTCATGCAAATACATTCAGCACGTTGGATAGTTCCTTCAAGTTTAGACTAAAACTTTCTTACAGACATGGGATCCAGCACTGGTGTGTGTGTATTTTAGTGCATATTCTAAAGTTATGTATTTTCCAATATACTTTTAAAATAGGTATATTTTATCCACTCTACTCTCAGCTGCACAGCAATGTGTAACCAGTCTACACGCAAACTCTAGAGTGTCAGTGAGGATAAGTCTGTATACACAGGACAAGGTATTCCAAGTCTGCAATTCTGTGCAAACCTATGTTGGAGCAAGTCCCATTGAGCACAGTAAGACTTAATGCTAAGAAAACATGCATAATATTTATGCATATAAATAAACATGAATAGGATTATACTGCTATTAATTGTAAGCAGCTCTGAGAGACTTTAGGGCTGAAGGGCAGGGTATAAATACTGTAAATAAATAAATAAATACTGATAACCTCATATTCCTTAATAAGGGCTAAATTAAGAATATTCTAAAATAACAGTGCTATGCATAGGATTGTGTTGTTACTTAAAACTTGCCACTGATAGCTTGGTGCTGAAATGAAGTATATATTGGCATCATTTGGGCCTCCAAGGGAAGTGCATTCCCCAAATGGGGTGCCAGCACAGAGAAGATCTCTCTTGTATATAGTATATTGATATTGTATATTGATATTGTACATAGTATATTGATCCCACTGGCAGGGCATAGAGGAAGGGTGTTTTTCTAATCTTAGTACTTGGGTAGGTATGTATGTAAAAAGCCCCATCTTCCCTAAAACAAAATGAGGATTAACCAAAAGCTACAATGCTGTGCACACTTATTTGGGTCAGGGCTATCCCAGGACCTGAGATTTTGGTGAAACATCCTGAGACATGGAGATGACTGCCTCATATGGAAAGCAGGATTAGAAGTGGAGAAAGGAGGTGTAAAAACTGGAAGAAGGAACACAAACAGTATGCAGATAAAATCATATTATTAAGCAGAAAATAGCAAAGACTGGAATGACATTCAGTGAAAATCAAAGAAAGTGCAAAAGCAGGTTTACAGCTGAATATTAAGAAATCAAAAATAATGATGGTAAAAGAGTGTCATAACTTTAAAGTGAATGCTGAAGGTATCAAAATGGTTAAAGAGCTTTGATACCTTGGCTTAGTCACAAATTAAAATGGAGACTGTGTCCAAGAAATCAGAAGAAGGCTGGAACTTGAGGAAGGACAGCTATGAAAGAGCCAGATAAGATTCTCAAATGCAAAGATTTATCATTAAACACCAACATCAGGATAATCCATGTCATGTTATTTTCAAGTTCTATGTATGTTTGAGAAAGATGGAGAAAGAAACAAGAAAACAAAAAAAAGACCAATTCATTTGAAATGTGGTGCTGGAGAAGATGGATACCAAGGACTGCTAAAAAGGCAAAACAAATAAACAAAAAAAACAAACAACAAAAACAGTAAAAGGTGGGGTGTCCAACAGCAAATCAAGCCCGAAGTCTCCCTAGAAGCCAAAATGACTAAACTGAAGCTATTGCATATTGTATAACCTGGAGTTGTTTTATATTGTATATTGTATGGGATATACCCATATCATGAAATGACAAAATTCATGAGAAAAGTTGATTGGTATAGTTGAAGGTGACAGGAAAAGAGGAAGACCACATTGCAGTTTTCATTAAGAAAGCCACATCCCTGAGTTTGCAGGGTATCTTGGCGGTCTTGCATTCATAGGGTTGCTATAAATCAAAGCTGACTTGACATAAATAAAGGACAACAACAACAAAATGACTCCTTGTGATGTTACAGTGGATGGGCTCTGGTGATGCCATCAAACATGACACCTAAAACATCAACTGTATTTGCACAGACTATGCCATTCAAAACAAACAAACAAACCCAAGTCTAATGAATGAGGGGAAAACACACACACGCACACACACGCACATACACTTTTCAAGACAGCATTCTTGCTCTGAGATTTCTTTCTCTGGCTTTGAAGATCAGAGATGAGAGGCCATGCTCTGCAATCTGGAAACCCTAGTCTTGACTGATAATATCATATAGATTGCTACATATTAATTATAATCCATAGATAATAATTTCATTGAAGATATTGTTCATATTGTTCACTGAGATTCTGAACACTGTTAGAAGCGCAAACATTCCTTGATATCTATTAATAAATAAATAATAAACTTTAATTCTTATATCCCACCTTTCTGCTGCAGCAATCAAGGCAGCTTGCATGGCTAATGTCTTACATTACTATCTCTGTTTCATTTTCATTTTGTGCTCATTTATTCAGACAAAGCCACACCATACTGTTTGGCAAAGGCCAGAAACAATTTGCTAAGATTTGTTTTTCTCTTTTTGACCCATAAAATCGAAAATAACCAGTTTGCCCATTTGTGGGGGGGGGGGTCTTTTCTCTGTTTGTTTTAAATGGGCAACCTTTATACTTAGGCAGTTCATAAAATAAGGTATTAAACCCTCTTTGTGTTACAGGCAGAGCTTGTTTTACTTGGATTTCTTCAGTCATGGTTTTGAAAATATATTTTCAGAGGGGGAAATGGTCAGGCGGGGGGTTAAAAATAGATGGCAAATCAGGAGGAATAACAGGAGGCTGCTTCAGATCAAAAGAGCAAAAGGGTCATAGTGTAGCACCCTTTGTTAACTTCCAGGGAAATGGGATTTGTAGTCAAAGACATCTGGATAGAGATAGAGACATCTGGTTTAGAATAGATGGTTAAAGAAGCTGATGACTTAAATATTGTAAGCCGCTTTGATTGCTATAGCAAAAAGCGGGGTATAAATAAAAGTATGATGACGATGATGATGATGATGATGATGACGATGATGATGATGATGACACTGAGTAAAATGATAATTTACTGAACAATGTAGCTCTTTATGCATATTCTCCAGGATAAGAAGGTGAGGACACAGGTTAAGGTCAGCTCTGTAACTGTCAAATTCTCCCCTACAGGAGGCTAGGCTGGCCCTATCTCCGTTCTCCTTTCACTGGAAGGCAAAGGCCAGCTTTCTTCCTTCAGAGACAAGAACTGGGCTCTTACCTGGTTACTGAGAAAGAGATTTTTAATGGGGGTGCTATACTTTTATCCTCATTGGTAGGTATTCAGTACTTTAAATTTTTAAAATTTGCACTGTTTTAATATGATAGTTTATTCATTCTTTTAAAAAATCAGGTTTACTATGATGTTTTCTTTTTAGCAACATTTCATTTTAATCTATGCTGTAAAGCACCTTTGGTCCAGTACTGAGAGAATGACAGGATATAAATAAAATAAAATAAAATATAGGAAGAGGTAACAAGGTATTTCGCCTAAACTATTCTATTTATCACCTACATGAGCACAGGTTTATATATGAGTCTTCTGCAGGTATCAGTATACTTACTTTATGAAAATGTAGAAATCGAATGCCTAAATGGGAGGACAGCATGGCTCTATGCAAAACCAAACAAACAGGGTGCTATAATAATTTAGAATTCAAGGGGCAATGGTGTGGTGGATGCAGTTTCTTTTATGTTCCACAAAATATGGACTGTGGTAGCAAAATTTTCTCATTTTATTCTTTTTTGCAAAAAGTTCACAATCCAGTTCATGTTGCTGCTACCCACTGACTTCAGTGTTTCAAATGACAATCCAGTTTCCCCCAACTCAGCTTCTTCCAAATGGATTTGAATAGAATTTCATCATCCCCCTGATGACATGGTTATTGGTTGTGATGTCTGGGATAATAGGAGTTGTAGTTCCACACATCTGGAGGATATTAGGTTGTTGAAAATTATTACAGTCCAATTTTCTATAGCCCATGAACATACTGACACATTTAAAAATATGGTCTATTTGAAAACCTTTTGAAAACTATTCACTTGAACGCAATGACTGATTTATTCTTGGTACAGAAGCTCCAGTGAGCACCCCCAAGTTTCTTCATCTACAAACTACATTCTGATGATTGTGAGATTGTGTTCCAGGGATCCCTCATTCAGCATCTTTGATGTTTCCGTGTACTGCCCCTCCTCTCTTTCTCTTTCTCCCTCATCTCACATATGCTCCTCAAACCATGGACAAAGGGCAGCTGTTTCTCTTCTTCCAGGCCTCTTTAGAATGCCCTAAATAGAAAATGAAATGGGTTCAACCCCCTTCACAAATAAATAGTGTGGAGTGATGTCAGTTTCACTCCCTTTCTCTTATTCCCATGACATATTGTTAGACACTGTGGCCAACAGATTAGAAACCACTTTAGCCAGCTGAGAAAAGCCAATGGCTTCAGAGTACTATTGCAAAAGCACACATCTGAGTTGTTAAAGGACTATGACTGAATAATGGGATTAATCTATATTTTAGAGATTGATAAAAATGATAACTATGTGGCTACTTCCATCAAGTGACATTCAAGCCGTGTATTTCATTAGCAGATGTCTCGTTAACTGTTCAGACAGCAGGAACAAAATCCTTTGTTTGTGTAATTCAATAAGTCTAAGAGCTTAAATTCAGGTTTAGACATCATGCAGAAAGATATTCAACTAGCACTAAGTGACTGGATTCCCACAAAACAATATTGAAATAGCTCTAAGTAATGTGTATGTGAGCCTAACATTACTGAGACTTTGGGGAAATCTAAGCTAAAAAAATTGATCATTTTACAAACCAGAAAATGGCTTTCTTGCACATAAACAAATATTCCAAATAGCTCAAGCTTCTTTTAAAAGGTCCCCAATATGATTATAGACATTGAATATATCAGGTAAAACATAGTGCTAAAGTAAAGAATAAAAGCTCAGGTCCTTGCTAGAAATCAAATTAGGCAAATTCAGCCTCAAAATAAACCTGTCTATTTGCTAGTTGCTAGTTAATGCATTTTGAATCCTATTTGGAAATGAAGCAAAGCAGATTCAGATAAAACAGGAACTCCCTATAGGCACTACAAAATTGAACGTATGGAATGGATGCTAGAATTTATGTGACAGCCATCTCCCATTTCATCCCAGATTTCCCTCTATGGAATGACCATAACTGCATTTAGCTTGATTCAGAATCCACCACATGATAATATGACCATATAAGCATTTCCAAAAAGGATGACATACCTACCCCCCCCCCCCAAAGAGAAAACAGGATACCATTTTTGCATAAAAAGGCATATTTTAATTTATATATACAAGTACTATGTATGCAGATATTGACCAGCATGACAATATCAAATTAAAATGATGTTTAAAAATTTCAACTCTCTTTTCCTGAAAGGGAAAGACTGTGGTCACCTGTGTGCCAGCTGCTAAGTATGAATGAGCAATGTCAAAATCCCCAATCTCCTTCTTTATGATTATTTTGAAATCAGACTTGGACTGGACAGCTCTTCAAACAGGAAAACACCTTCAAAACCACTTCCTGGCAGCCTTTCAAATGAAGCATGTGCTCTGCAAAAAGGACATTTGTTCCATACTTTGTTAAACTCTCATATCCCATGGAGGACGATAATTGCTTTCAGACAAAACTTTGTTACTGTCTCTATACCATCCCAGTGAACAGAGATAGTTAATGGTGCTGGGGATGGGATGGGATGGGATGGGAAAAGGAGGCTTAAGACACATCAAGACTAGCTCAGAGGGGGTTGAGCACTTCCAAATGGGACCACCACTCTTTAGTAAGGAGAGTACTTAATGATCAAGCACTAAGGCATCTATTGTCATGCAATGCTCCCAGGCATAATAAAGACCACCTGCAATCTATTTTGCACACACTTTCCTGGCAGTAAGCTACCCTGAACCCATGGACAGAATTTCTAAGTACATATTGATCTTGCAAGAGTTATTGTATTTAAGGATGATTTTATGACAATGGATGGGATAAGTAATTTGACCACCCCCAACTGTGCCCTACATCTAATTTTCTATACCTCAAGCTAGGCATATATACACATTTTCTTTTAAGAGTGTAACGTATGCCACTGTATCATCCAACCTATCTATATAGCTATTGCTTTTAATACAGTATAGCACAGAGATTGATGTGACAGGAGAACATACAGTCACCTTTGTGTTTGCTTAATAGGGTTTTACCTGCCACCCCCCTTTGCTTTTTTTTTTAAAGTTTACTCAGTTTTGTAATATTACATTTATTATTTTGCTACAACTTCCATGGCAGTCAGATTATTTCTGACTTCAGCTGAGTGTTATTATTTTGTTGAAATGCATTCTATGTTTTCATTGTTTTGTTTAAAAAAAGTACTTGAAAATAGGAAAAACTTTTGATGACCTGTCTGTCAGTGTTCAGATCCTATCAATTGTAAAATCAGTATTCTGGTCATTGCTGCAGGGTGTAGGGCCAGTTCATGCATCCCTGTGTCCCTGCCATGCTTTCAGTTTTGTGATGCCTGTATTGAACTCATTGGGTTCAATATTCCAGATGATATGGTCTGCAGTCTTGTTGGCAACTGGTATATCTCTGAATATAGATGTGATAAAGTGATGAAAAAATAACTCCTAGACATTTGTTTCTGGAGCCTTGAGAATTTGAGTAAGTTGAAATGAGCAGGATGATGGCCTTATAGTGATATCACAAAGTAATGTGTATTTCTCTACCAGCACTATATCTGCTTAGTTTAAAGATCTCCCTCTATTTTTTCTTGGAGTTATTAGAGACCAGTTAAAAACTGGTGGGCAGGATGATATGGTAGAACCTCCAGATGTATTTTGCTTTGATCAGCAACTGAATAAGTTGTGGATGAAATCTTTCATGGCTACTACCCCTCTATTCCACCTGAGCTCTATCTATGTTTTGTTTTTGTTTTGTTTTTTACTCTAATTGGGACTAATTATGAGGTAGAATGTTTGTTACAGTTTTGGGATTTTATATATGGTAATTGGTAACTCCCCCACCCCTCCCACTGTGTATTTCACTATGTTCTGAATGTAATTTGTGCAAATTTGTTTGTTCTGAATTATGTTGAGGGACAGAGAATGTATATTGCTACAATTTTATATTTGATTGTTACTGTATTTTCTTTGATTGCTAATGTATTATATTGTTTATTGCATTTGTTGTGTATGCATTGGTTAGGGATTGTAATGGGTTGACTTGTATTTATTGTATTTATTGTTGTAAGCCACCCGGACTCACTGTGGATTGGGCAGGGTATAAATAAATCTATTATTATTATTATTATTATTATTATTATTACTTCTGAGTGGACCTGTTAGAAATATGTGAAGCTGAAGGCTTTTATAGCCAGCATCCATCGTTTTTTTTGTGGGTTTTTCGGGCTATGTGGCCATATTCTAGAAGAGTTTACTCCTGATGTTTCATCAGTACCTGTGGCTGGCATCTTCAGAGATTTCTCTGAAGATGCCAGCTACAGATGCTGGTGAAACGTCAGAAGTAAACTCTTCTAGAACATGGCCACATAGCCTGAACCCCCCCCCCCCAAAAAAAAAACCCTGTTAGAAATAGCTTTATTTGTTGCTAGGCCTCCTTCTCATCAGATTTCTTTTAATACTTTTCAGTTAGAATATCCCCCAAATGGGGACAGGATTCCTCTTGGGATGATAACGGAAACTTTTTATTCTTGTCAAGCTGACTTATCACATCGGTCAGGACAGGCATGGAGACTGGATGACCAAGGTGAAAAAATGCTTCCCTGAGGAAAAGGGAAGCTGAGGCAGATCTTAAGAGGACTTTGGTATTATAGTGGGCTCTTGATGTCCACTGGGGTTTGGTTCTAGGACCCCTGTGGATACCAAAACCCATGGATGCTCAAGTCTTGTTAAATATGATGGTACAATAAAACTGTGTCACTTATATAAAATGACAAAATCAAAGTTTGCTTTTTGGAATGTATATATTTTAAAAATATTTTCAAGTGGTGGATGCTCGAATCTATGGATAAAAAAATCTGTGGCTATGGAGGGCTGACTGTACTTGAATCCTGCACTGTTCAAGCCTGCCTTCTTCACTCTGGACTTATTGTTCACTTTTGCTATCTTGCTTTTTGATTCTTCCTTTGATCCTGATGGCTCGTCAGTCTGATTTTTGCCTTCTTCTTCAGTCTTGCCCATTGGTTTGTCCTTTCACCTTGCTTGTTATTCAATATGGACTTCTGGTTTGCACTTTCAGTCTCATTCTGGATTGCTGGCCATTTCCCAGCTTCTCACACTGTTCAAATACAATAATTCACACGGAGAACCTCCTTGGAAATAATAACCTTTTTTCAGTAGAAAAGCATTACCATTCATTGGATGACAATGAAATGACACTACACTCTACTCTGTTTACAGGAAGAACTAGATCTTTATTACATAACAGTATGCTAAGTAATTATGAGGTACAGGACTTAATCCCTTGTTGTTTTCTCTTCAAACTTAAATGACAACCATGGCAGGAATATCTATATCTTAACCCTCAAACTAATTTAGACTTTGGGTCAACATGCTCTAAGCTCAGACTCAAATTATACTGACAGCATTTCAGCCTTATAAACCCGAAATAATCTTTATGCACTCTCTTTCCAATTATAATAGAGTCTTTAATTTCTCTGTTTTTTCCGCAACAATCCTGGAGGGGAAATACCATAGACAAATAGACAAAAAAAAAAAAAAAAAAAAGGTAACTGAATGCACATGCCTCTTTGGAGACAAAGAATTGATCATCTGTGATGTCAAGTACTGTTTGTTTTACTATTGCAACAATTTTATTGAACTCTTTTTATTAAAATAGCCAGGGCAACTGGACATTTAATGCCTCTTCTATATGGCATAAGCTGAAAACCCCATGCCATTTCCTGAATGGTGTGCATGCCCATTATTCTCAATGGGGCTCCATTATTCTCAATGGGGCTTGAGCATAAGTGGAATTTGCCTTATGAGACGGAGTCCATAACAGATCCCCTGCGTAAGGCAAGGGACAACTGATAGAGGATTCCAGACTTCATGCTTAACAGTAAAACATCATTATTAGTAATGATGTGGTTATGCCACTCTACCTTATTTTAGTAAATTTATATATGTGGGTGGCATGTTTTTATCTCACCATGGCACTGTCTTTCTGTGGTGGTTGGATTGCATACTTCTGTGGGGCAAGAGGCTTTGCTGCTGTTAGCACTGCTAGTGGTAGGGTCTCCCATATCAGACAGACATTCTAACAACTGGACAGCAGCAGTAATAGTGGGGGCAGAAGTTCTCTGAAACAATGGCACTGACGCTGTAGCTAATGCTTTTTAGTACTATTCAGAAAGACATACCAGTAAACTACTTTTGAATGTATTTTACCATGAAAACCCTATGATGAGACAACACAAAATGAAGCAGGAGATAGTGCCGGAGGATGAGATTCTCAGGTCAGAAGACACTAAATGAGCTACTGAGGAAGAGCAGAGGATGGATAGTTCTGTAGCTAATGATGCAACTAGGTTCAAGCTGAAATAACACTCGTTGAAGTGCTAAGGAATGAAAGGAAAGTTCAAAGCTGCATAACAAATAGGAACAAGGAATGTGAAAAGAGTGAATCAAGCGAAGCTAGGCATTGAGAAGCAAGAAACAGAAAGTATAAACATTGCAATACTTGGGGTGAGCATGCTAAAATGCTCAGAAATGGGAAATTTTCCATTAGATAATTATACAGTCTTTTGCTTAGGAAATGAAACCAAAGAAGAAATGAGGTGGTATTAATAGGGAAAAGGGATGTAGCAAAAGCAGTCAGGAGATACAATGTGAAGTCTGATTGAAAACATGTCAACATAAACATAATCCACATTGATGTTCCAACTACAAAATCAGAAGAGGAAGAAATTGAAAGATTCTGTGGTGGAGTCCAGAAGAAAACTGATCACTTTCCAAAACAGAACATGATGATAATCAAAGACAACTGGAATTCCAAGTAAGCAACAGAGTGGAATCAAACACTGTTGAAGAATTTGGCTTGGATCAGGAAATTAAGCAAGAAAACAACCAATTGAATTTTGTGAGGTCAACAGCTTATTCACCATGAACACATTCTTCAGACGACTAAAGAGATGATTGTATATATGGACACCACCTGATGACTAATACAGAAATCAAGTAGGCTGTATACTTGAAGTAGAAGTTGGTGTTGCTCCATTCTCTCTGCAAAAGCAAGACCACAACCAGCAGCAGATTGTGGCATAGACCACAAAAAGCTAAGCGACCAGGAGCCAGAAGAACGCTGGACCAATGCCAGGGATATTGGCAGAGGAGAATAAAAAATATAAATATAAATAAATATAAATAAATTATTTATTGTTATTATTATTATTACTGTCCAGAGGGAGAGAAGGGCAGGCCAACACCATCAGGCCTTGCTTGAAAAGAAGAAGAGCCCCCCCCCCCCTCTATCCACCATCATCCAGAGGGAGAGAAGGGCAGGCCAGCTCCATTGGGCCTAGCCACAGTAAGAAGAAGGGCCCTCCCTCCAGTCCATCTGCCATGGTCCAGGCCTCAGAGGGAGAGAAGATCTGCTGGACTTTTCCCTTCCTCACTGCCATTCCCTTCTCCTTCTCCTGAGGACAGGGAATGTCGAATCAACAATTTGTAAGCTTCTCTGATAGGCTTTTGGCTGAAGGGGGGGGGATATGATTATGATAATAATAATAATAATAATAATAATACTCCTCAAGGTGACTTACAAGAACATTCAGAAAAAAAGATGTGCCCCCAGGGCAGCCCAATGAGACTTGAGTATGCTCAGTGGACATGAGATGATGGCTCATTGTTATGAGTGAAGCATTTTTTTCCTACTTGGAAGAAAGGGAATGGAATATCCTGGGAAGGGGCATTGTTTGATCTCTAGAACCCTGAGCAGGAACAACCCACCCTGCAGCATTAACTTGCAAGTGCCATGTGATACGTGTGTGTGTGTGTGTGTGTGTGTACACCCAATTTTTTAATATTTTCTCCCACATGTATCATGCTCTTGTGCTCTAAAAATAGCCACCACCTAGAATAGAGTTACATAGGGAGAACGAACAGATATGATTTGCAGAGACTAGAGTGAACAAAGCCACTGAGGGCACTCTCATTTTGCCACAGGAATGTTTCTGTGGCTGCTGCCACACTGCAAAAATAAAGCAGTTTGACACAACTTTAACTTCTTTGGCTCAATGTTATGAAATTTTGGGATTAGTCTAGTGGGACACCAGAGCACTCTGATAGGGAAGGCTACATAACTCACAAAACTACAAATCCCAGAATTCCATAGCACTGAGTCATGGTCATTAAAGTGGTGTCAATTTGCTTTATTTCTGCAGTGTGGCAACAGCTTGTGTGACACTGTTTTTTCTCTCTTATATGGGATATGTCACTTGAAATAAAAAATATTAAATCACTAAATATATCTCTATGTGAAAAGCCTGTAGCCTATTTTTTCTAAAGAGCTTCCCATTCAATATATACACATCCTACTTAATTTTGTTCACTGACATAACAACATAAGTTGAATTCCAGCTCTTGCATTAGAAATATGAATCAACATTTCATATTCTGGTGATTTATCTGCTGTTTTATTTACCAGTGAAGGTACTGAAAGATTCTGCAACTTAACATCTACACTAAATATTTTGCTAATCTACAGAAAATGTTAAAAGAGTTAAGGATGACTTTTGAGGCAATGTTTCTTATTAAGATGAGACTTTGAATGATTTGGTGAAGCATTTTTAAAAATCTCCATTTCCTGTATGATAGGCAATCAGCAAAAGGTGGAAAACTTCTCAACTCCCTCTGCGGGTATGCAGCTTCTCATATTTCAATTTAATAAAATATAATCTGAATTGCAGCATCTGTAAGTCAGTTTTGTTCCATACCCAGCTGTTGAAATTCAAACGTCTGTGTGTGCGTGTGTGTATGTGTGTGTGAGAGAGAATTGGGGTAAATGTTCTAGAGGGATGTTGTACAAGTCCAATTAAATTATAGCATTAGTCCTGTCTCTTGAATATTTTCAGAGAAATTGCGAGCAATGAGTGATCACCATTTTCTCCCCTTCATTCCTGTTCTGTCTTACAGAGTGGAAGGAGAAAGCTCAAAGTTTCTTCTGAAAGTTCATGCCAAGTTTGCAGTGTTGGGACATGTGTACTGATGATGCTTCAAATGTGCCCTTTATTATGTTGCTTTGGGGGATTTGGAATCTGATATCTTACATAGGTTATTTGGGCTGTGAAGAATATTCAATGCATGAGATATCTACATGAACAGGAGGTTAGGGAGCTAAATCTTCATGACAGATATATTCTTTTTCAGATCATTCCTCCTGCTTCACCAACCACAGTTGTTTTGTGTGTGTGTTCAAGTCAATTCCAACTAACAGAGATCCTATCAAAAGGGCTTTCCTAGTAGGATTTATTTGGAGGATGCTTGCCAGTGCCTTCCTTTTGGGCCAAGAGAGTATGATTGACTAGTCAGGGATTTGAACTCTAGTTTCCGGAGTCCTACTCCAACATTTGAACAACTCACCATTTTGGCTCTCTTATCCTCATATCCCCCTTGCCCCCCTGGCTGAAAATCTGGACAGTAGAGGAAGCATAGGGAAAAATCAGGATCGTGTGTATTAGAACAAAATTTTCAAACAAGCAGACAAACCAACCAGAGCTGACCAAAGCTGAAGGCTGCTGCCGCACTGCAAAATTAATGCAGCTTGACACCTCTTCAACTGTCATAGCTGTATCCTATGGAATCTTGAGATTTGTTGTACAATTGATAGAGAAGGCTAAACATATTACAAAACTACAAATCCTAAACTTCGATAACATTGTGCCATGGCAGTTAAAGCGGTGTCAAAGTGCATTAATTTTGCAGTGTATATGCAGCTTAGTTTGTTGGTTTCAATATGGCCAAACTGGCTGGAGGAATTCTGTAAAATATAATCCAGAAAAGTGATTTTTTCCAAATTTATTTGGAAGTAATTTGACCACCAAAAGATTTACATAATTGTTACTTATGATTTGCCCCCTGTGAGATATGTACTCACAGTAGAAGCAGGCAAAAGTTCTTAACTTGACACATAGTTCAAGTTGAACACTTTCACTTTGCCTGTAATATTTCAAGGCAGTTGAAAAGTCTGGGGCATCAACATCCTGAGAAAACTGAAACTGGAGTGCTCGCTGCAGGTCATAATGGGGATCTGCTATGACAGATGTAAATGGGCACCCCCCCCCACTCTAAGTTAAAGCTATAAAATTTCTTACACTTCAGTACACTATATTCCAGTTTTTGAAATTACAGAAACTGACATGCTTTCAAGCTTCAGAAAGGAAGATGTGTCTAAAGAAAGAAGAAATGCCATCTATGCCATTCATAGATACAGGCAAAGACAGGCAGACTGTTCTGTCATCTATCTATCTATCTATCTATCTATCCTCCCAGAATATATATATATATGTATATATATATATATATATATATAGTTTTAATTGCTTTTCATCCTTTTAAGTGTATGCTTTACATTGTTTTACTATCATTAACCATTTAATTATATTTTAATGTGGATTCCACCCCCCCCCCCCAAATGTCTTAACTTTATTGTAATCCTTGGGTGGAAGTGTACTGGATAGTTACAAATGCATAACTAAAAGTTATACATTTATGATTGCTTCATATTCATGATTCCTTATTCAGGGGATAGATAGGAACCAAGAAAGTCCCACAAGCTCCACTTAGCAGTCCTATGGTGATTGACAGGGATGGGTTACTCTGTCATTTGGGAAATGGCTAACTGACATTTTCAAACCCCTGCTTTCAGGCGAGCAACCTCTGCTGCCAGATGGTATTGTTCCTGCTTGTTGTAATGGAGATTATTTTGGCAAAACCACTTCCTGAGAAACAGGGGAATAGAACCTTGTCAATTGGGGGTGGGAGAGTCAACATCGTGTATAGAGAATTCCAGCCATTTTAATTTGTCAACTGCCTTGAGCCCCAATATTGGGGAAAAGGCAAGGTGCAAATGTTGTTGTCATTTACACCAAAAATTGATAAAAATAGTGGTGGTGGCGGTAGTGGTGGTGATATTGTGGGAGCTATCTTGGGTGTGAGATTCTGGATATGGTTGTCCAAAAAGTAAATTCTTCCAGCTCTGGGGCAGACACACAAGCACATTGGAGTGCAATCCATGAGCAGAGCATTGGGATTGGGATCTGTTTCAGATATTTCCCTCCTTGTGATCCCGGCAGAAACAATTTAACATGATTTCTTCTGGTCAGCATAGCACCACTACACTGCCTGGAGTCAGAGCTGAGTGAAAAACCCAAGGAAACTATTTATTTCCTATTTGAAAAGTATTACATGATGATTTGTGATCAGCAAGAATCAAACCAGTGAGAGCAAGGATGATGTAGTGGTTTCAGTCCTTGCTACTGGGACTTTTTCACACTACAGCATTATAGCACTATGATTCCACTGTAACTGCTATGGTTTAATCCTATGCTATTTTGGGATTTGCAGTTGAGGGAAGGATATTAAGAATCCATCAAATTCTGATGATTTGTAACCACAAGATGTATATAAATGTAAACAGATTTGTACAAGGATGAGAAGGTTGGCAGTTTAAGGCCCAAATGCAGCATGTCACTAGTTTCAAATTCTGCCAACCTAGCAGCTTGAAAGCATGCAAATACAAGAAGATAAATAGGCACCACTTTTGCTGGTTCTTTGGCTTAGCAACAGAGATCAGCACCAGCACCTACAGTCAGTTACGACTAGACATTCATGTCCACCTTTACCTTTACATTTTAAAAGGTCAGTAGTCCCAGTTGATCAAATAATTAATCTGAATAGTTTTCTATGCCTTTATAAGATCATTTGTGCTGTTTTAAAATCATTCCAAAGGCTAATCCTTATTCACACATACATATTCAGAATGGAGACACTATTAACAGAAGCAGTGTTTCTTTGAGAATTGCTTCTTTAATTAGCAACAATAAGGGAAGCCCACTTTCTTGCTAGCAGGAAACAAACTTAAGTGCTCTTTAAAGAAGTATTTTTCAACTGTACAAAGAGGAGGAAAGCATCTCCTTCATGCAGATTCTCAGTAATGAGAATACTTAAGTATTCTGGCTGACAATTCAAAAGATTTGGTCGAAAATGTCAAAGGTTTTACTAATATGTTTCTAAAATTTAAGAATAATAGATTTTACTGAATATTACAGTGTATTCTATTCATGTTATTCTTTGGTGGAAATTACTAGAGTAATTTCTTGCCCCTTTCCATATTGGAATACACAATCAGAGTACTTCTGACAGATGACCATCCAGCCTCTGTTTGAAAACCTACAAAGAAGTAGAACAGCAGAAAACATGCTTGCTTCAATATGACACCTCTTCAAATATTTCAGCATTGTTATCCTGTTACCTCCTAACCTTTGCTTCTCCAGGCTAAACATACCCAGTTTCCTGACCAAAGCAGAATAAAGTGGTAGTATTACTTGCCCCGATCTAAATCAATGATTCCAAAACTTTGGCCTCCAGATGTTTTAGACTTCATATCCCAGAATTCCTGGCTATCGGCCAAGTTAGCTAGGGCTTCTGGGAATTGAAGTTCAAAACACTTGAAAGTTTGGGAATCACTGATCTAGATAATACACTCCTATTGATGCAGCCTAGAATCATATTGGCCTGATCCAGACAGGCCTGAAAAGGTGCCATTGCGGCGCCATTAGGGTTGTGAGCACACATCATATACACACTCCCGAACCCTAGTACGTAATGGTGCTGGCACCATTACATAACAACATTTAGATGGCATATGTAATGGTGCCGCTGCAACTGTGCAGCTTTCACACAGAGCTGCGCAGTTGCGGCGGTGCAAAGGCACCAAATGGTGCCTTTTCACTTTATTGTGCCGCAACTGCACACCTAAAAAGGAGCGCAGTTTCCCCGTTCCTTTTTAGGTGCGCAACTGCGCCGCAGCATCTAGCTGCTGCAGTGCAGTTTCAGTGCTAAACGAGGTGGCGCCAGACTGCCCTTTTTGTGAGGTCTGTACCACCCCATTGTCTGTTTTAGCTGCCACATCACACTGTTGATTCATGTTAATCTTGTGGCCTACTAAGATTCTTAGATCATCTTCACAAGTACTGCTGTCAAGCCAGGTACTGTATCATCCATCCTCTATCTGCACATTTAATTTTTTTTCTGCCTAAGTCTAGTACCTTATATTTATCATTGATTAAATTTACTGTGTTAGTTTTGATCCAGTTCTCTAACCTGTTAATGTCATTTGAATTCTAATCCTATCCTCTGAGGTGCTGTCTACTTCTCCTAATTTGGTGTCATTTGCAAATGTGATAAGCATTGCTTCTATTCCATCATCCAAGTAATTTATAAAGATGCTGAATAGCAATGGGGCCAGGACAGAACCCTGTGGCAACCCACTAGTAATTGCTCTCCAGGATGATGATGATCCATTGGTGAACACCTTTTGGGTTTGGTTGGCCAACCAATTACAAATCCACCTAACAATGACATTGTCTAGCCCTCATTTTACTAGCTTTTCTGCATGAATATAATGGGAGACCTTGTCAAAGGTCTTACAGATATCAAGATGTGTTACATTCATAGCATTCCCTTCAATTACCAAGCTTGTAATGCTATGAAAAGAAAGAAAGAAAACATTAGTCTGGCATGACTTGGTTTAAGAAACACATTTTGATGTTTACGATCACAACATTCCTTTCTAAGTGCTTATGGACTGTCTGTTTAGTGATCTGCTCTAGAATCGTTTCTAGTATTAATGTCAGGCTGAATCAGTGCTAATTGTTTGGGTTTTCTCTCCCCCGCTTTTTTAAAGATGGGGGCAACATTTACCCTCTTCCAGTCTGCTGGAATCTCTCCTGTTCTCCAGGAATTCTCAAAAATTATTGCCAGTGGTTCTGAGATTACTTCTGCCAGTTCTTTTAATACCCTTAGATGTAGTTCATCTGCCCCTGGAGACTTAAATTAATTTTGACTATTCACATATTCCTGTTCTACCTCTTTACCTATTCTGTGCTGCATTTCCCCTACTGCATCCTTTGCTCCATTTCCCCCAGGTTGAGCACTGTTTTCCTTTTGGAAGAAGAATGAAGGAAAGAAGGTGTTGACTAATTCTGTTTTTTCTCTGTCCCCTGTTACCATTTCACCATCTTCCCCATGCTGTAGCCCTACTATTTCCTTGTTCTTCCTTTTGCTACATATATAAACAAAAAAGCCCTTTTTATTGTTTTTCACCTCTCTTGAAAGCCCAAGCTCATTTTGCACTTTAGATTCTCAGGCTTTCTTCCTAAATGTACTGGCTATTTTTCTGAATACCTCTTTGATGTTTTCCCTCTTTTTCCATTTCTTGTACATGCCCATTTTAAGTCTTTTCCCTGTTGAAATGGATGTCTTTAGACATCCATTCTGGCTTCTTTAGATACCTCCCATTTTAATATCTCATTAGAACTGTTTGAAATTGTACCTTCAATATTTCATTTTTAAGAAACTCCCATCCATCATGAACTCCCTTCTCTTTTAGTATTCCTGACCATGGGATCACCACCCAATAGCTCCCTAAATTTACTGAAATCGGTTTTCTTCATTTCTAAAATGCATGTCTGACTATGCTTAGTTTCCTCTTTGAACGTAATCACTGCCACCTAAGGAGCCCTCCACCTCCACCCCATTAACCAGGTAATCACTGTTGATTAGGATCAGATCTTGTTGCCTTTTCCACCTTCTGGAAAATAAAATGGTCTCAAGGCAAGAGAGGAATCTGAGAGATTCGAGAGCAGAATATACTGTCTGAATTCAAAACAGCATTAAAGACCAGTGTCTTCTGGCAGGCTTACCCAGACGATTTTTAACTTGTGAATTTTAAATGATAGATTTTAAATGTGTTTTGTTTAATATGTGTATATCTTATCCTTTTAAATTGTATTCATACCCTTTTAAATTGATGTGTATTTTAATTGATGTGGTTTGACTGTTGTTGTTGTTCCCCTCCAAAATCCATGAGGAGAGGTGGGGAAGATATCATTATCATTATCATTATCATTATTTTGGAAGATTTTGATTTCTAATAAATATCAGGATAGTTGAAATCTTCCATTACTGCTACCTCTCTCCTTTCTGATTGTTTGATAATTTTTCCAGGAAGGCATCATCCAAGTCCTCAGTCTGCTTGGGGGACTGTAGTAGACCCCCACAATGACATTACTGTTGTTTTTCTCCCCCTTAATTTTTATCCAAATGCTCTCAACCTGCCTTCCAGATTTCTATAGGTATAACCCCTCTCCTTCTACTCCTTTTGTATAGGGCCATAAAATTTACATAGCCCTTTACAGAAACAATCAGTTCAAACATTAAATCCTGCCAGAGGCGAACAATCTAGGATAAAATATAAATTATTCAAACAGTAATCCTTGAAATATAATGCTACCACTCCTCCATTCCTGTTTGGTTTATTTCTCTAAAATAGGTTATACCCCTTTATTGCTACATTCCAGTTATGAGATTTATCTAACTAGGTGTCATTGATGCCTATTATATCATATTTACTTTGCTGTGTTAAGGGTTCAGGTTCATCTTGTTTATTGAGGGCAATCTTTTCTTTCTCTCCTGTCCTGACCTAAATTGAGTATTAGCTTCTTATCTAATGCTTTGAAAGAGAGTGAATATAAGTATACACATCAAGACATGTTTAGCTTGCATAATGAAAAATAAACAGATCCATCATTATTTATACCTAAGCAGGTCTTGAACTCTGTTTGATACTGAAAACAAATCTAATTATATTTTTCAGCTAATGGGCTTTCTATCTGATAACTGAGCCAACCTGTCAGTGAACCTGCCAGAGTCATGCTGGAACCTGGATACCAGCAACATCTATATGCGCAAAGTACTGGAGATTGTGTGTGTGTGCATGTTCCATCCACAGACATGTGCAGCTGCATGCATGGAAGATTTCCATAAAGCTTATGGTATCATTTTTCCTTCCTCATTTTTCCTTTCTGACACTTATCTGGATTCAAACACATGGCCTATCACATTGGTATAACCAGCTTTAGTTAGGTTTACTTTAGTGCGATGTAGTGTTCTGAGTACTGGATTAGGATTCTGCGAGAAAAGTGTGAATCCCTGCTTAGGTGTAGAGCCCCCCCTAGGTGAGCTTCAGTAAATCATACTTACTGTAAGAGGAAGGCAATGACAATTCTCCTCTGAAAAAATCTTGCCGGAAAAACCCTATGCTAGAATTGCCACAGGTCGACATGAATGTATGTAACAACGAGGATGAGTCCTATAAATACTGCATGCTAAATGTGGATTGACTAGCAAGACAATGTGGTGTAGTTTGAGTGCTGATATGTGACTTTGTAAAGCAGGGTTTGAATCCCTATGGGGTGACCTTGGGCAAGTCACAGTCTCTTAGCCTCAGAGGATGGCAATGGCATGTGAAGCAACTTGCCAAGAAAGCCCTGTGATAGGGTCACCTTAGGATCCCCACAAGTTGGAAATGACTTGAAAGCAAAAGAGCACACAAATCTAGATAGGGCATAGCCATTGATGATGGATTAACTGTCATTCACACCATTCTGCAGGAGAACAAAGGCAAAGGAAAGAGAAAAGAGAGAAAGTGATATGGAAGGAAAGGGGCGAAAGCAGACAGTGAGACCATCCAACAGAGCTAGTAGAATTGGGGTGAGGGGGAGTTACAGTGGTAGTTCCAATAGGTTTTTTTGAGTTTTCTATAAGCTACCATAACATCTGCTTCTGTTGTTGCCTTTCCCTGTCTGTGGACAGACCACTGGGCAGGAGAAGGGAGCAGCCGGTGGTAGCAGAAGCAAATCACAAGACAGAAGTAAGCATGTTCACTTCAGTCATGATTTCATCATTCAAGCCAGGATGCTTGTTGTGATTCAAATGTTGGACTTAAAGTTAGGAGTTTCAGGATGAAGTTCTCACTAAGCCATTAAATTGGGTGACCTTGAACCAGTCATTCCTCCTTCTCTCAGCCTGACCTGCTTTACAGGTCAAAGAGAAGAACAGCCAGGTATGGCTACCTTGAGCTCACTGGAGAAAGAGCAAGATAGAAATGTAATTCATTATTTTTATAATTAAATACTACTACTGCTGCTGCTGCTGCTGCTGCTGCTACTACTACTACTACTTTCATGTTCAAATGCAATTTGACATGAGTGTTTTCCTCTCAGTTATGTACAGATGTCTGTTTTCAGCACATAAGGTCTCTAGCTGGTTTGGCTGGGGCTGGAGCAAATGTCTTTTTTTCTAAAATGCAAAGCTCTGTCAAAAAAAATCAGAGTAATTAAAATGTTTAAGTATAAAAAATACAATACTAACTTTGAAAATGATAATTTCCTTCTACAGAATGTTTCAATGATAATAAATATGTCTAGGGATGTGAGAGAGAACAATCTGAATAAAGCCCCCCCCCCCCCCCCCGGTTCATAACCTAATATACTTTGCAAAGTCTAGTGGAGTTTTAACCAAAACAATCTCCTGATAGCTGCATTGTCTGCATTCTTTTTCAGCAATCCACCTTACATTTTATATGTTGCTCTAAGATAAACTCTTCTAGTTGCCAAAATTACAGCAAGAGGTGAAGGCTACCTTTTGTTGGAAGAGCATTGTACAATTATTTCAAGATCGAATTCTTGCAATGTGCTGTGTCCACAGCCTTGGTGTTTTCCTTGTACTCTGACATCTGCCAAGTATTTCTAGCCAAACTGATTGGTTTTCACAGTCTATTCTGCCCAAAACTGCTTTGCTGCTCCCCTTCTTCATACTATTCCAAAGTTGTTCAGTTTGAAGAATGAAGATAATTAATTAGTTCATTCCTCTTTATCTGTTTAGCTCCAAGACATAGACATAGCTATCCAAATCTTCTTTCAGAAGGAAAGTTACCTTTAGAAGCATAGGTCCCATGTTCAAAAAAATAGATAGCCATCCCTCTGATTACCATTTAAAAGTAACCCTTTATTTCCCCATTTTTCAGAAGTAATTAAAATAATTATTTTAAATTATTTTTAGAAACTGAACGCTATATGCCACTTATTGCTGCCTCATCTCCCTCAACTGTGTGGTATTTGTTTTCCAAAATTGGTTTTCCAAAAAGAGTGAGGCCACACTCTTAACTACAAAAGTAAATTAAACATTACAGTTATACTATAGAAGGAGTAGGGGTTTTTTTTATTAAAATAATTAGAAATTATAATTATGATTTCATTATAAATTTTAGACTGAGATCCTGGATAGTGAGACAGTTCTGCCCAGATGGAAGTCTGCTGCCTCTTCCCTCTCCATTTACACAGAATTCATCTTCCTGTAGCCCCCCAACATGGCCAGGTGGCTGGGGTAGGTTGGAGGCAGCTGAGAAGTGTCCAATGATGTTCCTGTAGTCTGACACACAATAACACAAGAATCTTCTGTGACCTTCTGGACACTGGGGGTAGCCCTGGTAGGATGAAAGTGAGCTTTGAGAGACATAAGTTGTTCTGTACAGGAGGCAATGAATTCCTCCCTCTGCAACAACCATAAAAAGTGTAATGATGGATAGTGCCAGTTACCACTCTGCAGGATTTTGCAAGAGACACTGAGATTATCACAGGATGGGATAAGGATGGGAGCAAAGCAGATTGCTCCAATCCCATTCATGTGATCAGGTGAAAGATTATCATACACCACACACTTATCCTGTTCTTCTCCCGTCCATGAAGTGTAATGGCCCCATCATTTGGTATTAACAGAAACTCCTATGAGATCCAGGATGTCTTTGTGAGGTCACAAACCCCTTAAAATCTCTTTTGAGGGTATTTATGAACATTCTAAACTGTAAGTAAAAAGCACTGACCGAAAAATACACAACTGACAAGAGGCACATATACAGTGTATGTCTAGACCTGACTATAAAACACGGAACAAGATGCAGCTCTGCAGAGATATTACTCTGGACCTGGAATCTGAGATAAACCTTAACCTAGATTTGTAAAGCCTTTTTTGTTTTGTAAGGAAAAAATAATTCTTCACTTAATAGCTTGAACCCAAACCTAAGATAACTACAAAGAACATGATGTTCTGCTGTATGAGACAAAGCACTTTGTGACTGTAAATGATGTCTAACTATTGCAAGCAGAGTCTGGCCATCAGAGGCTTAAGTGATTGGAGATATTCCAGTCTCACCTCTTAACCCCTAGGTCTTCATGAAAGCTTGCTGTAATTGAAGAAGCTGCTAGAGAAGAATATTTAAAAAAAATGAAATGAAGGAGTATGATGGTGATATGGAGCAAAGCTTGGAAAAGGAACTTATTGAACTACATTTCTCAGAACTGGGATAAAATGACCATGCTACCTGAGGGATTCTGGAAGTTTTAGTATAAAAGAGTAATGTTTCCAAGCTCTTGCAGCCCATGAATCAGCTCTAAATAAGGGCTCTTTCACACTACACAATTATGGCACTATGATACCACTTTAACTGCCATGGCTGCTTCCTGTGAAATCATGGGGTTCATAGTTTGGCCTTGGATTCCAGTTTTAAGAGAAAAATGAAACAAAACAAAACAAAAAACTCCTTGTATGATATTGAAATGTGTATATTATGATAAAATAATTTCAAATGTTCTCATTGTGTTGCTCCTGGTGAGAGCTAGATAGTGTATTTATCTTTCACTGGATTTCCACAGACTTAGAGCCCTAACAAAATAATAAAGTTGAATCCTTACATCACTAAGAATAAGTTTAGCAGGAAAGGAAAAGAAAAGAAAAACAGTAAATAAACTACTGTTAATTTCTAGATGTGTTGTAGTTAAACACTTCATTTATGCTTCTACTTAACTATCAAGATCTCTCTCTCTCTGGAATGCTTGTGGGAATGGCCCACATCACTATCAACTGTTGACTCACAAATACTTTAGTAATGAAAATATTTTCATTCTTCATTCCCTCTCCTGTTTAATTTTGTTTTCTCTTTCTCTAAAAATAAGCTTCTGTGGAGGTTAATCTTTTTCTTTAAAAAAACAACCCTCAAGGAAATGATAGACCAATTGCCATACTTGCAGGATGTAAGTATAACTTTCTAGGATTTTAAAAACAACTGAGGAATCAATAAATGCAATAGACTGGAAATTGAAGGTTTTGCTGTCTATCTGGAATAGAAGTGATTGCAGAAGCCATTCCTACAAAATTAGTAATCTGAAAATAGTTATTATTTTTACAGGGCCAGCCCTACCATTTAGCAGCACAAAGCAGTCAGTGTAGGTGGGTGCTCAGGGGAGAGCAGAGAGTGGCAACCAAATACTGAAGGTAATTATTTCTTTATTTTAATGTATTTAAATGCTTCCTTTCTCCCAGGATGGGATCCCAGATGGCTTCCATAACAACAAATTAAAAAAAATGTTTACAAAAAGTTTAAACCAATTTTAAAATGCTACATTAAAAAGCACAGGGCTGTTTGTGACAAATGGCTTGCCATGAGTCCCCCTAAAGCTTGCTCATAGCCCTCAGATAAAATAAAAGATGCTGCCCCATTTCCTTTGCTAAAGCAACAATCTACAAATGGAATAGAGACACCACCATGTCCTTCAACCCAAGCAAAGTGTTTTCTGCATCACGTGCCATTCTCCCCAATAATGAGAATTTGATTTCTCTCTACACAGAAATATCCTTCCTTTGGATTTGTTAGAGTGGGTTCTAGAAATTAACCCTAAACTGGAGTCAGAATGACACTTCTTGGGGGGGGGGGGGAATCAACTTAATGTTTTGCTGATATCATGTACTATGGTTTACTCTCTGTAAAAAAATATCCCAGTTATCAACAAGTTTCTGAAATGTTCTTGTCAATTTTCTTCCATATAAAAAACATAAATGTGAATCCCTAATGACTACTAATATGCATTTTGCATGCTTGACACACTTCAATCAACATCAGTTCTATTTTCCTTGCATTTCCACATGCATGGACAACTCTTTAAATGGCTGAACACTTTGTGATTATAAAAGCCATGATGTGGTGGTTTGAGTGTTGGGCTAGGACACCAGCAGACCAGAGTTCAAATCCCTGTTTGTCTATGGAAACCCACAGGGTGAAAGTGGGCAATGGGCAAGTCACACTCTCTCAGCCTCACAGGAAGGGAAAACCAGTTTCCCTCTGAACTAATTGTGCTAAGAAAAACCTGTGATAGGTTCACCTTAGGGTTTCCATAAGTCAGAAATGACTTGAAGGCACACAACAACAACAACAACAACAACTACTACTACTACTACTACAACAAATCCTGATTACATTCAAAACCACAGAGCGCATACTAGACCTCTGTAATCATTGCCTTCCCCAGAATCAAATGATTTGTGCTCTGGACATTGAATTATTCACAAGACCAGTCTAACTTTCAAAATCATACATATGAAGTGGGAGAGAATAATAGCAACAACTGGTTATGCAGATAGAGTTATTAGGCAATGTTCCCAAAGGAAGTGACTTCACCAACCAAGCAATGCAATCTGAGATTTCCAGAGGTGTAAATATTCTTCTCCAAAGATCACATCTTGAAAGCAAGCCCCATGTGAAGTGATAGTGCACTTAGGAATTGGATCAGGATGAAAGAGCTGCTTTCTTGCACCCACACTCCAACACAGCATTAATTACACTAAAATGCAATGATTTCAATGGGTCAGCTGTCACACACTCAACTTTTTGTTGCTTGTTACCACTGTTATTCATATATTTATCAGACTTTTGTGCCATGCTTCATTCAAGGAGCACAATGCAGCACAAAAATTTCTGTCCTCCTTTTTTGCTTTGCAGCACTCATGTGAGTGTGGATTTGAACCCCAATCTCCTTCTATTAAGACTGCAATCACTACACTGGGTGGGAATCATGTCCACAGGGAGTATGCAACTGTTTCAGGTGTCCAGTATGATCTTTATGATGCTGAGGATTCCCTAAAGATCCTGACATCCTGCTTCGCTCTTTCTTGGTTGGAAAATGTCATTGAGGCAAAACAATTCACATAAATGGATAAAAATCTCTTTGGGATCTGTGTCATATTGTTTTGGGGGTTCCCTATCCTGCAACAACTAAACCAGCCCAGTACTAGAAATGATGAGTCATTAGTTCCAGTCACTCAGAATGGTGACTGTAACAGTGCAGTGTCTTCCTCTGGGTTGTGGAGTATGCCTATCTTTTGCTACACCATAGGAGCTTGTGACAAAACACCTAGTTATCCCTTATTGGGATAACTTTGTCTTTGTCCCACCCTCCTTAGATCCTTCTAACAGGTTATCTTAAGAGGAATAAGACAATTATAGATATATGGGCAGATGTATGCTGTCACTCTATTGGTAGAGAGCCAAGATCAAGAGAACAGATTCAGATAGTGGAACAAAAGAAAAAAAAGAGAAAGATTTTATTTCAAGCTTTCTCTGTAAATGTATAACATTATCAGAATGGTTTACCTTCCTAATCCACTTAGTGACAAAGGTATTCTTTCATAACCTTTCCTGAAGTTACACAGCACATTTTCTTACCTACCTCATCCCAGCTGGCTAGAACCCTAAAGAACTCTTTTTTATCATTCTCTCAGATGGCAGGTTCCCTAACTAAATATTACCCGTCTTAGCCAGCTAGTTCCTCAACTGATTATCTCTAACTAACTGTTAGCTATGTCTTTGTTCTCTTTTCTGCATTTCTGTTTACCAAGGACAGCATGGTGGAGTAGTTTGAGTGTTGGACTACAGCTTGGGAGATCACGGCTCAATTCTCTGCTCAAGTATAAAACTCACTGGGTAACTCTGGACGTGTCACAGTCTCTCAGCCTCAGAAGATGGCAATGGCAAACCCACTTTGAACAAACTTGTGAAGAAAACCCTATGATGGGCAATTAGGTCCCATGGTCTTAGGATCACCATAAGGCAAAAATGACTTGGATGCACACAATAGCAAATTGAGCATCAATTGTTAGTTGCAGGAGGCATCATCATCATCATCATCATCATCATCATCATCATCATCATCATCAAAAAAACCCTTTTGTATTACCCATTGCTTTAACTGTATTTTGTTTTAACTTATATTTCAAATCTCTTTGTGCCCAATATCGAGAGAAAGGTGGTATTTGACACACATGTACAGAGAGAGAGAGAGAGAGACAGAGTTTTTCTGCTCCACATCTCTTCATTGCAGCTCTACTTCACAATATTCCATTGGATGTGATTGTATAACCAAGGAAAAACAGACTCCAGTCCTGTCAGTCACAAAATTCTTGTTTTTCTCCCCTCCTTTTCTTTCAACCTCTTTCCCATGTTTTTATAAATGTTCTAAACTTTTAAAAAGTCTTTTGAAAACAGATTAGTCGAAACACTTAAAATAGCCCAACTTTAAGACACAGACTGTTTGGCCATGATCGCCTCTCTGCCTCCACCCTCATTCTGCTGGATTTGCTTTCGGCACCATGTCAGCATCACATTCAGAGCCTGCAAACAGGTGCACCATTAAGAATAAATAAATAAACTTGATCCAGAGGGGGCATTCAGCTGGATTTGGTATCTGTTATCACCTCCCTCTTTGGCACTCACTACCTTGAGTGGAAAGTGGGATGTTTGATCTCTATTTGTTTCAAATCATTTGATATGTGTATGGGGGGGGGGGAGGGGGACAACAAAAACATTGTCTCAATGTGAAGTTAAAGGCTTTCATGGCCAGCATCCATAGTTTTTTGTGGGTTTTTCAGGCTATGTGGCTGTGTTCTGGAAGAATGTATTCCTGATGTTTCAACCTGCATCTGTGGCTGGCATCTTCAGAGGGTGGTGCCATGAAAGTCAGTGGGATACATATAGTGTATGACCTTTGGTTGAGAGGAAGTGATTTACATGTTAATCTGTCTGTTGTTGTATGGTAAGGCCTCAGAGTGGAAGGATATGCGGGATGATATGTGTGTCTATTTAATTAGCAATCCATTTTATGCAGGGAAAACCCCTGACCCTGGGTGATGTTCATTTACATGTATTGAGTCTTGACTATGCCAACAACTATCAGGTCAGAATGCACAGGGAGGCCATTGAAATCCACAAACACCTGAACAACTTCAACAGGAAAGAAGTAAAACAAAGTAAAGAAGGTTTGGCCACAAGTCCTGCAAAAAACCAAACTCAAGACTCAGCACATGCAAATGAACATCACCCAGAGTCAGGGAGGTTCCCCACAGACAATCGATTGGTAATTAAATAGACACACATATCCTCCCACCCTGAGGTCTTGTCATTGAACAACAGACCAGCACACAGATCAACATGTAAATCACTTCCTCCAAATCAAGGGTCACACAGTATATATACCCCGCTCACTTCCATGCCACCAACCTCTGAAGATAACAATGACAGATGAAGGTGAAACATCAGGAATGAATTCTTCCAGAACATGGCCACATAGCCCAAAAAACTCACAAAACAAACAAACAAACAAACCCTACACTGTCTTAAACTAAGTTTACAGATTTTCCATCAGGTAGCCTCACGTGAACTAGAATAATGGTTTTCCACTGTCTCTTCTAATATACATACACACTGAGGCTCTCTCATTGAAAATGCTTGGGATCATAAGTATTTGGGATTTTGGAATATTTCCATATACATAATATGATATCTTGGAGATAGCACCCAAGCCTCAACATGAAATTCATCCATGTTTTGTATACACTTTATACTCATAGATTGAAGGTAATTTTATACATAATAATTTTATGCATGAAACAAAGTTTGTGTACACCACACTACCAGGAAGCAAAGATTCACTAGCTCACCATGTGGACAATTTTGGATGTTGAAGTATTTTGATTTCAGAATTCTGTATAAGAGATACTCCACCTGTATTAGAGAAAACAAGCCTCTCATGCCTTCCATTTACATATCAAGTGAAAACTAGTAAGTCAAGTGCCATTACTGGAAAGCAGTTGCACACTTAGTCAGTGTGGAGGGGTGCTATAATATGTGCTGAGGAAAGCACATGCTGACTTCTCCATATAGAGCTTCTCCACACAAAGGAGAGATCCTGGGTCAATCTACCCCCTTCCTGTAGGGAGGAACCTTATATGTGCATATCAGCACACCTTCTGCTACCCACAGAAGTGATTAATGCACTGGGATAGAGGCTTTTTTCTACCCTTGGTATCTTTCAAGGGCTGAATCAACAGCAAAAACACAAATAAAATAAAATAAGGATGAGATTCTGAATCAGGAGAATTATTGGACACGGATAATTACAATATGTTTATTGTCCAAGCCCCTGGCTCAACATGACTATTTCTTGGCCAGTGAAGACTGGGGTGAATGACACAGGAACCCCAGCTGTTTTCCTATAGTAGGATATACAGCAATGACAATATCCCCAAGGACATCTAAAGGACTTCCAGGTGGTCCCTGAAGGTGAGGTCATTTTTGTATGCCCAGCTTTAGGGAAACTGCTGAACATTTCTTGGCCACTCCTCTTGCCCTCCCCCTGCACACTACTGGTCAGGAAATAGTTGTTTTGTAAACTAATTCAGGCCTCTGCAAGAAAGTGCATCACAGTGGCTTATGTTGGACAGTCTATTGTAACTAAGAATGTGCCAACCTTCTCACTCCAAATGTCTAAAAATGGAACTCCATTATTGGTTTTGAAAAATGGGTATTCGTTGCAGCGGGACCCTCTTACCTATTGAAAAACAATGAATTACTGCTCCCTTGGTGGAAGGGGGCAGTTAAAGGGCACTTTGGACCATTTGCAGGGTTGAGTGCCTGAAGCAACTCTGGGGGGTGGCTTTGATAAACATTGGGAGGCAAAAACATAGGAAGTATGTTCTTGAGAAAGTAGACTGAAGTCTATGAAAGCTCATGCTGCCAATTTCTTTCTTTCTCTTAGTCTCAAAGGTGCTACACGATCTCTCTACATACTTATCAGCCAGAGGTTAGTTGTTCAGGACAGCTACCTGATTGCTGTGACTGATCTTATTGTTTTCTATGACTTCTGGTTCCTCCCTTTCTTTTAAAAGCTATCATGCAGATTTTGAGGACTGCAAACAAACTAGTTTGACCAGTTGTTAACTGTCTCACTTGCTTCATCTCAAAGCTGTTTTAATCCTGCTGAAATGCGTTGTTCCCATAGTCATCCCCCCCACCAGCAAATTGGTGACCAATCAACATTGAAGTGTGATGAAGACAACAAAAGCTATTAATGATGAAGACCATACGAGCTAAGGATGCAGCAGTTTGCTTTTACACAAGTCTAATGGGGAGGGCAACGTTTTGCCCATTCCTCTCCTCTCCCTCCTGCTGATTTGAGTGCAAACTGCTTTTGCACTTTCAACTCAGTTTAGAGCAATTGAAATAACCTGAGGACAAAAGGAGGAAGTTGGAGGAACAAAAATAAACTGGGACATTTTAAAAAGCAGCTATAAAGTGGGGTGACAGAAGATTAGTCAAGACTGTCCCTGCCAATTTATAATAGTTTGAGGGTTTGGATATGTCCTTAAAATCACTAATATAAATCAGAGAAGCAAAATTTAGGGGAAGGAAACATCCTAGTAACTTATTTCCCCTCAGATTATTGAAACAAGTTCACATATTTTTTTTAATAGTAGTAGCTAGCTCTAATACCAATACTACCACAAGGAGGAAATTCAGTTTGTGAATATAATCTATGTCCTGTTTTGCACATCTTTTTTGTAACATAACTGCCTGGTAGACATACAAAGAATACAGAATAAACAGGGAACTCCACAGACATAGCCATCAAGTGTCATCTGTTATTTGTTTATTAAAATATTTCTACCCCACCCTCTAGCTAAAGATCTCTGGGCAATGATTTTAAAAGGCTGAAAACATATCAAACAATTTAACAAGTTTAAAAAAGAGAGATTAAAACTGGTTAAATAGTTTAAAACAATGTAAAATGATTGTTGAATTTTAACTCCCAGTAACCCCAGCCAGTATAAACCAACACTGAAAAATCTGGAGCGCTGCATGATTCCCACTCTTGGACTAGTGTATTCAAATGTGCAGTTGCTGCAGCCATATACTGTACTGTATTCTCTGACACTAAAGAATACTGAGCTAGACTTAGCTGGCATGTGCAGGCAAAAGCTTGGAAGAATTGGAGATTTTGGGAGTTGTAGTTCAAAGCAGTAACTGTTCCTGCCTCTGAGGAAGTCCTCACCACACAGAATGTGGGTTCATGGCTTGTTGATGATGTGAATAAGGCACAGAGAGAAAGCTGAATCCATGAAGAATATGTTCTGAATAGGTTCCATTTCACTGCATAGGAAATGTGAACTACCTGTAATTTCCAAACCCGAAAAGCTGTAGTGGGAACACTGTGGACAGCTAAGGAAAAACTGCACCTTCAAATTCTGGTGTCTGGCTATTCTTGCCTCTACTGATCTGAAATTTTGGGTGAAATAACATAATTCTGCTTTAGTTAGAAAGTTACTTACACAGCTTCATTCTGCACGGAAGAGACTGGGTTTACTTTCTCAAAGTGTGTTTCTAATTTATGTTTGAAAAAAAATCATTTCCATTGTACCATATATGCAGTAACTCAAAACCAAAATGAAAGGATTAATATTAGAACATTGCTGAATGGTTTGAATTAAATTCAGGTAGTGGGAAAGGCTGCTGTATCTAGTGAAGCCATGCTGGGGAAACTTTTTGGTTCATGAAGGAAAATAAAGTAAAATAATTCTTACCTGTAAACTCTATAGTAACATGGAAATAAACAAAGGAGAATACTACTAACTTGGAGACTTGGCTATTCATTTTCTAAAATCAGCGTATCTTCTGTTTAGCTCATGGAAGGTAATACACAGTATGAAGATAAAGTCTAATTGCATTGTTGATGATGTCAGAATTTTATTGCATAAGATATGGAAGTATATACTGTATTTCATTATACTAAGCTGGGAGTGCAAGTGACATGTCAAATCCATACATCAATCCATAACCTGGAATGTTACTTTTAAGAAAAAAGACTATAATGACTTGCAGAATCAATCCATAAAGCAGCAGTATTAGGCTGTCCCAGATAATCACCATATCACTGCTCAGTTACAGATGAATTCAGTATATCTTCATAGTCAATGTTCTTAAAAGTAATGATACAAGAACTGTGTCAATGGACTCTTTCATACAAGGCTAAATTGGAAGTATAATTTAAGGTCAATTCGAATGCAATCATGGGTTTTACGTTATTGCGAATTAACTCTTCGCACGTAAATTCGGGCAAGAGGGAAGCCAATTCGAATGCAATCATGGGTTTTACGTTATTGCGAATTAAAGCTTCGCATGCAAATTCGGGCAGGAGGGGGTTATTTTCGGGTAATGGGAAGTAATTCCGAACGGAGCAGGGGTTCATGTAAATTCGCTAAACAAGCAAATTTACATGAATCCGCATTGGCTCCATTCGGAGTTGGGAGAAATTCCTCCCCGTTTGAAAGAGTCCAATGTCTGTGGAGATTATCACATGGGAAAGGAAAGCATCATTCGCCTGTGCTTAAATCGTGCTAATCATGCAATTGGAGGGAAGATTATCACACCCTTGTGTACTTATTCCATGCTTCTCCCATCTGTAAACAGTAATGGACCTGTCATTGGGTATTAATGGAAGTTCTCGTTGATACCCAAAGATGGGTCCATTATTGTTTACCAACGGGAGAAGAATGGAATAAGTGTGTGGGGCTATGATAATCTTCCCCCCAATCACACGATTAATGTGATTTAAGCATGGGAGAAGGATATTTTCCTCCCATGCAATTATCTACAGTGTCACTATCAAGAACAACACATAACTTCATATATATTCCTGCACAACAGAACCCAAATAACATCCACGTACATATCTGTATAAATATATGGTTATGTGCCTTTCAAGTCAGCTCAGTGTTATGGTGGCCCTATCCTAGGATATTCTTAAGAAGATGTATTTATTCAGGGGTTGTGCTGGTCTATGACTGTAATAAAGATGAACTGAACTTATTCAGGGGAGGATTCTCATCAACTCCATTGATAGCTTTGGGGGGTGGGACTTGCCCAAAGTCACCCTGTGGGTTTCTATGACATTGAACCTTGGTCTCCAGGAAACCTAGTCCAACTCTCAAATCTCTGCATCATGCTAGCTCTCTATATGACAGATCCCTAGAGAGGAAGATAGGCAGACAGATAGATTCTTGGATATAGATCTTGGCTGGAATTCACAATTGCATTTATGAATGCATACCCAAGAGTTACATATTTCTAATTGATTCATATCCATAATCTTTATACATTCAACGGTGTAGAGAATATGTAGGGATTGTTAACGTCCCCCTACCCTAACATATCAGGCTGAGGTCTAATGTATCAGACTTTAGCTACTGTGAGCCACTGAGGTCTGTTCTTCTGTCATTTGGAGTGCAGAAAGCTGACCTTTCCACCAGTGTGAGGAGGAACTGCAACAAATATCCTGCTTGTGACAGTCACACTGGAGATAGATTGTGAAAGGATGGTGGACCCATCAGTCTATAGCATGCTGATTGACCAAGAACAGCCCCCTGTCAGTGGTACAGGATGATACCCGGGAAGCTATGATGGGGGTGTGGTGTCCGACCAGGAGACACTACTTTAGTTGATTGAGATTTTAGATCTGCTATTTATTTAAGCATACTTAACTTTTGCTTTTACTTTGCATTTACTTAACTAAAGATGGCTATCTATCTAACATTACCTGGACTGATGCCATCATTTTGATTATGTTTTGGAGGAAACAAGGAAACAAGTACTCATGCAACCCATAAAATATATTTAAAGCAGGTTTCAAGCAAAATGGCATAAAAACAGCAATTTTCTGGGGGAAACCCCTAAAGTTTGCTTATCAGTCCTGTACTTGCTCAAAACTGTTAAGCATATTAATCTAAGTGTAAATATCAAATAAAGTCAAAATGGTTCATAAATTAGCATTCCAGTGAAAAAGAAAAAACAATGCATCTAAAGTTCGATTTGATCCAAAACCTACCCACAGCTTTCACTGAATTTATTTGTTTTAAAGGTTTTTTTTAAATTGAATGTGGCTCACCTTAGAAGCCCTGGTGGGTCATGAGGTGATAAATATATCATTGAATAAATAAAAATAATAATAATAAAGCTGGCAGTCCCCTATTTTTGTTTGTTAACATAAAACAGTAATGTAGCTATTTAGACAACCATAGAACTGGAAGACATCTCAAAGGTAATCCAGTCCAACCACTTTTTGATTCATCATTACAGCATTTCTAACTGGTGGCCCTCCAGCTTCTATTTGAAAACCTATTATGAAGAAGAGTTTGTCTCTCTTTTCTAAGACAGTCTGTCTTGTCAAATGTATTGTATAAACATGAATTCTCCTACGCATTTAGTCAACTCTCCCTTTCTTGTTATTTGAACTCACAAGTCCTATCCTGTGGAGGATCGATATCCAACATGGTGTTCTCAAGATGTGTTGGACTACAGCCCTCGTCATCCCTAAGCAATATGGACAGATTTGAGACCATGTTCCATCACTTATGTCACAGCCATTCAAATATTGAGAAATGGCAATCCTATCACCCCAGTAGTAGTATCACAGAGAAGGCTTTTTAAATGGTTGCTACCTCCTTTATTTTGATGGTAGGGCACCTGAACAAGAGCCTTTGAAAATGGTGTCAAAACAACAATTCCCATCCCTGTCAGAGATGGCTGCAGCTGATGGGAACTTCAGTAGTATCTAAAGGGTCATAGATTCCCCACCATGTCAAATGGACCTGAAAACATAAGCACCAAAAATTTGAATGATGCTTGGAAGTAGGCCAGAAGCTTGTGAAGATTTTAAAGGATAGAGGGCTCACATCACACTTTTATGTACTGTGACCCACCTTTTTGCTATTTCTTCCTGAGGTACAGGTATTAACTCAAGACATCTGCATATGAGAGACCTTCCTGAGTTTTTAAATTACAGTGAGGTGTGTGCAAGAGGTGTGTGTGTGTGTGCATGCATACTTCCCAATTGTCTCCTCCATCATCCCACTTTTTCAGTAGGCCCTTGGTGTCTGCTGGGGTTTAGTTCCAGGACCCCCCCGCCCCCATGAATATCAAAATCCATGGATGCTCAAGTCCCGTTCAATTCAATGGATAGTAAAATTGTGTCCCTTATATAAAATGGCAAAATAAAGCTTTCCTTTTTAGAATTTAAATATTTTGGAATATTTTCAAAGGATGCTTGAATCTGCGGATAAAGAATCTGTGGATAAGGAGGGCTGGCTGTACTTTTAAAATATCTTGGTATTTCTTTCCTTCTCCCACTTTTTCCTTTAGTCTTCAGCTTGCTTCCATTGGTGCAAACTGAGTTCAAAGTGCAAAGGTTGTTTGGACTCAATTAAATCAAGGGGAAAATGAGAGGATAGGGGGCATCTTGCCCTTCCCAGTAGCCACAAACTCTTGCAGTTTTTCCTAGCTTGTCTGTTTTCCCCCATAATAACTTTTCCCCTCTTGCAAACACTCCAATGTTGCTTGGCTACATATGTCCCAGTTGTCACCTGTGAAATGGTACATGTGTATGTCATTAAGTATGTCTTCCCTCTACAGAAGATATTGCAACCCTTTCACACTACATAATTATACCCTCACTTTTACTGTCATGGCAACATCCAAGGAAACAATCCTCCTTGCAGATGCTCACAGTATCGTAAAGATGCAAAGGAAAGGGCTAGTTGGCACATGCAATGACAGGTGATGGAACTGCACAGTCAAGTGCCAGTCCTTGCCCATGCTTGACACATGAACTATAATGCTTCCATGGGACTACTTTGATTCCTTCTGAGTGAACCTACATAGGATAGTACTCCTTGTTATGAGAATCTTCCTCATACAAGTCTTCAGACTTTACTTCCAGGAAACTGACTGGTTTACTTCCAGTAACTGACAACTGCAACTGCAGGCTCTTTAAGAATACAACTTCAGCTGCAAGGACTATTTTCTTATGTTTCCTGTCAGTTATAGCCAGATGTCTTATTATTAGATTTTCTGTGTAACACTATGCAAGTGATTTGGGGCAGGAATGAGTGATATGTTCAGTTCTTATGGGACTGATGTAGAATATGACTATCATGTAATACTATTTCTAATAAATTAGAAATTATTCATGCATGCCCTTCTTTGTGACAGGTTATGTAATATTTTCAAATTTAATTTCTTGTGACCTAGCAATATTACTTGGTTGATAATTATTATATTAGTGTCCATTGTTATTTTTATCGTTAGCAAAATAACTGGCAAAATTAACTTCAAATGGTCTGTTTATCTAAGATATTAAAATGCAACTGTTGATTTTAAAAGATTTTGAAAATGGGAAACTCAGGCTAAGCACACCTCCCATATGTTCAGCAGAAATCCAAGTCTGTCAAGATTAATGATGTAACACTCCAAAGGTTCACAAAAATAGTTTCTAAAAGCTTAATAAAATAGTGCTCTGATTTTCCTGTTTTCCTGTCAGAAAACAACCACATAATGACTCTGGTTGCCTTCGGACAAAAAAAAAAAATCCTTTCTGAAAAATCATATTAAATGGAGATTTAGGACATGGTTTTGAAAGGGTTCCACTGTATTGGCAGGATTTTTCTCACCCAGCTTTTCATGACAGTATGTTTCAAAAGATACTTTTTTCTATTATGGTTTCCAGAATCTAGCAGCCAGCATTGGAGTTTATCACACGCATGAGATCCCATGCAAAAATGGGATTTAAACTGGAAAAAATCCACAAAAGTGGATTGATTTTCAGATGACATTCAACAGGACAGAAAATAAAGAACCTGCAAAAGTGGGTTCTTTTTCAGACGATGTTGGGGTTAATGAGCATTAATGTGACATTAACCCAGACAGAAAGTCAACAAAACATGCTGCTTTTTACTTGCTTGGAAAACCCCTAAAGTAAAAAGCAGTGCATTTTGTCAACTTTTTGTCCAGGCTAATGTTGCATTAATACTCATTAATGCCAATGTGTCTGAATTTTTTTCCCTGGGCTTTAAATCCCATTTCTGCATGGGATTTGGGTACTTTGCCTCTGTGTAATACTCAGTTGTCAAGTAGCCAGGGGCCATATTGGCTGTGAAGATGCTGGAATCTGTATTTAGCTCAGGAGTTGGGCAACCACAGGATCCAGATGCCATGCACCAAACCATTGGTAATTTAATGAAAGGATTAAAGAAATCCAATAGGCAAAATGATGAAACTGTCTTGTAGCTCTTTACCAAGACCTATTGTCTCTGGTCTGCTAAATTAAAGCCACATTGCCAGGTTTTGTGGAACCATGGTGTCAAACATTATTGTATCATTTTTTAAAATTTGGAATGATAGCTTTCCAAACGTCAACATATGGGTAGTGCTAATTATTATAAACCCTCCAACTGTCCAGATTTGGAGAGACCATCCTATCAATCCTCTGTCATCCCACTTTTTCAGATGCCTTAAAATGTCCCAGTTTCCTCCTTTGTTCTCAGCACTTCAAATATTGCAAGGTGATTTCAAGGGACAGAATTACTTACACTCAATAAACTCAGCAGAGAGAGGAAACAAAGAAGGGCACAGAAACTTGCCTTTCTCTATAGACTTAGGAAAAATCAAACTGCTGCAACCTCTCCTAGGTTTTGTGTTCTAACTTCTTAGTAATTTTTTGCCATCTTGAGCATACTCTGATATTGCTTGGTCACTCATGTCTTGGTTTTTATCTGTGAAATGTTGGTGTTTATGTTATTAATTTTGAGCTTTGATTGATACAAGAGAATAAATGGATGCTTTGTATTTACAGTGGTATCAGCTAAAGCACAGGTGGGGATTTTGTGGTCTTCCAGATGTTGCTGTACTACACACCCATCAGACTTTGCCAGCTTACCCAGTGATGAAGAATGATGGGAGCTGCTGACCCAAAACGTGTGATGGGCTGCAGGTAGTTCATTCCTGATTTAAAGTGAAGGTAATCTTACTGACCTTTTTAATAATAATAATAATAATAATAATAATAATAATATGATTTATTTCTATACCGCCCTTCCATAAATCAGGGCGGTGTACAGCATATAAAAAACAGTAGGACATAAAAACCATTAAAACAAGCCGGTAACAATAAAACAATAAAAGCAGTAAAACCAGTAAGACAATAAAATCACAATAAAATCACAATTCTCAATATAAGTGCTAGTGCATATGCAGCAGCAGAACAGTGGGCGGCATTACAACAGGCAGGTAAATAAAAGTCCATTCAGCGGTAAGCCTGGTTAAATAAATAGGTCTTTAAGTCCTTTTTAAATTGAGCAAGGGAGGGGGACAAACGGAGATCGATAGGTAGAGAGTTCCAGAGACAGGGGGCAGAGATGGAATATGCCCTCTTCGTCGTACTCGCCAATCTAGTCTCCGGAACTCTCAGTAACCGCTGACCAGATGACCTAAGTGTGCGGGGCGGATTGTATGGGGAGAGACGGTCCTTCAGGTACCCTGGACCCAAGCCATATAGGGCTTTATAGGTAATAACCAGCACTTTGTACTGAGCCCGGAAGCGAATCGGCAGCCAGTGAAGGTCTTTCAGAATTGGTGTTATATGGGCGGCCCTGGGAGCACCAGTGACCACCCGCGCTGCCATATTTTGGACCAGTTGTAGCTTCCGAGTGTGATACAAAGGCTGCCCCATGTAGAGCGCATTGCAGAAGTCCAACCGAGAGGTTACCAGAGCGTGTACTACGGTTTCAAGGTCCCTCCGGTCCAGGTAGGGACGCAGCTGGCGAATCAGCCGAAGCTGATAACAGGTGCTCCTGACCGTCGCGTCCACCTGAGAAGTCAGATGGAGCGACGAATCAAGGAGCACCCCCAGACTGCGTACTGTGTCCTTCACGGGGAGCGTGACCCCGTTCAGGACAGGTGGAACCACCTCCATCCCTGGACCGGGAGAACCTATCGCCAGTACTTCCGTTTTCTCTGGATTCAGGCTGAGTCTGTTTTCCCTCATCCAGTCCATTACCGATTCCAGACAGGCCACGAGAGGAGCGACGCCATCCCTGGTCACTGCATCAGTCGGAGACATAGAGAAGACTATTTGGGTGTCATCAGCGTACTGATAACACCGCGCCCCATGCCTCCGGATGATCTCTCCCAGCGGTTTCATGTAAATGTTAAAGAGCATGGGGGACAGAATGGCTCCTTGAGGAACCCCAGATGTAAGGGCCCTCTTATCGGAGCAAACGTCCCCCAGCTGCACCATCTGGAACCTCCCAGAGAGGTAGGACCGGAACCACTGGAGCGCAGTGCCCCCGATTCCCACCTCTGCCAGGCGTTCCAGAAGGATACCATGGTCGATGGTATCGAAAGCCGCTGAGATGTCCAAGAGCACCAACAGGGACACGCTACCCCTGTCGATGCCCAGACGGAGATCATCGACCAGGGCGACCATGGCAGTCTCAACCCCATAGCCCGCCCGAAAACCGGTTTGAAATGGATCTAGAAAATCCGTTTCGTCCAAGATCGATTGAAGTTGGAATGCAACCGCCCTCTCGATCACCTTCCCCAGAAATGGCAGCAGCGAGACTGGCCGATAATTATTATGAACCAGGGGGTCGAGGGAGGGCTTTTTCAATAACGGTCTTACAATGGCCAATTTAAGATGGTCAGGAAATTGTCCCTCCCTCAAAGATGTATTAATAATTTGGCGTAACAGCAAGGTTACCGCCGATCCCCCCTGGGCCACTAGCCACGAGGGGCAGGGATCGAGAGAGCAGGTTGTCTTCCGAACACTTCTAAGGATCTTGTCCACATCCTCGGTACCGACAGACTCAAACTGATCCAGTACAACAGAGTCCACGGAAGCTCTAGACGCCTCTATTCTGGGTTCTGCTTCAATTCTGGCGTCCAGACCTTCGTTTATCCGAGAGATTTTATCCGCGAAGAAGTTGTTAAATTGGTCACAGCAGGCCTTGGTTGGTTCAAGGATCTGGTTCGGGGCAGGAGGGAGCTGAGTTAGCTCCCTCACTACCCTGAACAACTCTGCTGGACGCGACTCCGCGGACGCGATACGAGCAGCGAAGAACGAGTTCTTAGCTGCTTGTATCGCCTCTCCATAGTCCACCAAAAGGAGATCTAGGAGAGCCTTGTCGGATAAACGCTGGTGTTTCTGCCAGGCGTGCTCTAGTCGTCGCAGGACCCGCTTCCTTGCCCGGAGATCTTCCGTGTACCAGGGCTTACTTTTGGAAGCAGGCCTGAGAGGGCGCTTGGGAGCGATACTGTGTATAGCCCTAGAGAGATCCGTATCCCAGGTGTTAACTAGGGCATCAACAGTGTCGCCGTCACTTCCAACCATAAACCCCTCTAGGGCTTCTTGGAACCTATCAGGTTCCATCAGCCTTCGAGGGTGGACCATTCTAATAGGTCCGCCACCCCCGGAGGGGATCTGGGTAGATGCCTTGATGCTTGCCTCAACCAAGAAATGATCCGTCCATGACAGGGCGGAAGTGTTGGTGATTTCCGCCCACGGATTTTCCATGTCCGTACAGAAGACCAAATCGAGTGTATTCCCCGCACAATGCGTTGGACCCGAAACCAACTGAGACAGGCCCATGGCTGTCATGGTCTCCATGAATTCCCGAGCCGCACCAGATGGAATATTGTTGACCGCGAAGGGGATGTTGAAGTCTCCCAGGACTAGAAGCCTGGGGGACTCCAACATCAGCTCCGAGACCAACTGTGTCAGCTCGTTAAGGGAGTCTGTTAGCGCACGGGGTGGCCGGTAGACCAACAGAATCCCTAGACTGTCTCTAGCCTTTAGGGTCAGGTAAATACACTCGATATAGGTGGTCTGACGGACATGGTTCCTGGTTAGAGACAGGGTGTTTTTATGCACCAAGGCAACACCCCCCCGCCCACCTAACCTGCTCTGGTCCTTCACCGAGTACCCGGAAGGGAGGACCTGAGCCCACACAGCTTCCGCCTCAGGCCCAAGCCAGGTCTCGGTTATGCAAGCCAGGTCACAATTGTTATCCTCGATTAAGTCATGTATGATGTGGGATTTGTTCTTGATGGACCTGGCATTGCACAGGAGCAGAGACAGGGTTTGTGGTACGGCTGGAGTGACCCTCAGGCCCCGTTGGTTAGGAGAAGGACTGGAAGGAGAGATAGATATAATAGATAGATATTAAAGGATAGATGTCTTTCATATGAAGCTTTAAATTTCACTCAAGCTATAAGCCTGCATAATGTAGTGGTTTGAGTATTGGATTGCAGTTCTGGAGATCAGGGTTTGATTCCCCTCTTGGTCATGAAAATCCACTTGGTGACCTGGGTGAGCCACAAACTTTGAGCCACAGAAAACCTTTGATAGATAATCTTAGGGTCACCATAAGCCCATTTGTCAACAGGAACCTGAAAAACTAGCTGTAACTGAAGAATCTAGGGTTGCATCCAATGAAATATTTTGCTAGCATTGTTAGCTTTTTTAAAATTACCTTTTTTTTGGACCTATGTGCTACATGAAAAGTTATATGGCTATCATGATCCAACCCTACCAGGTTGAGGTGTGCTAGGAGCTTTGACATCCTTTTTTCCAACCCTCTCCATGTTAGAATTGGAAAAAAGATATGGGCATGGATATACCATTTAAAGATTTAATCATTATTTAAGAATTTTCCATGCTGAAATTATAAATACTTCTCACACAGTGGCAATTTCTATGTAGAGGTTTATTGTTGGTGGGGATATGTTCTTGCAAAGTACATAGAAATATCATAGTAACTTTCTGCTGAAGTTAGTGTGGTGTACAGGTTTGAGTGTTAGCATAGGACTCTGGGAGACCAAGGTTCAAATCTGCACTCAGCCATGGAAAATTACTGGGTCACCTTGGGCAAATAACTGTCCCTCAATTTAAGAGGGAGGCAATGATAAACCTGCACAGAATAAATATATCTTGTTACCAAAACTCTACAATAGCATTTCCATAATTCAGAGTTGACTTGAAGGCAGAAAACAATAAATGTCTCTCTCCTTCCTCTTTCACTGTATATGAGAGAATGATGTTGCCTTTGTCCTAAAATAGGGTTATCATAAGTTGAAGTCAACCTGAAGACACCTAACAACAACAAAGCCAGTGCAACAGTCTTTCCAATATGAAGGTATCTATGTGTTTGCATGTCCCTGTGTGAGAAAGTTGTTTATATTAAGACTTTTCTATAAATTAGAGTTATAGTAGAGTTTTGGGTTGCTCACTTATCCTATCAATGCATATACGTTAAACAGAAAATCTGAGAGAAAATACATTAAAATGACAAGTTTAGCAGAATCATGAACACAGGCTGAGTCAAGCATTGTGGATTATGGTATAGAAGTAGAAAGCAAAAAAGTGGTTATGTAACTCATATATTGTTTTTACGCTTTTGTCATTTTGTCCAACTGAGTGGAAGAACATTATTTTCAAAAAAGACTTAACACTAGTGCCAGCAAAAAGGAAGATAACTGAATTGGAGATTTCATAAAACTATGGAACAAAATACCCAAATGAATCTAATCCTCTAATTATCAGGAAAAATAATCCCAAGTGAAAGACTGTCATGTTTTCCTGTTGATCATAGAACTATTTACTTACATTTGTGGTATTGACTGGTGGTAACTTGACTTAAAAGAAAAGAAGAAAGGGCTTTCTCTCTTTAACCAACACACCAAAATGAAGAGACTTGATTTTTCCAAACCCGTTTACTAATTTATATTTTACTAATTCCATTTGAGTAATATTTGTACAGTATTCCACTATGATGAGAGCCTGAAAATGTTATTTTTAAAAACAGCCACAACCATCACCACAACCTGTATCTTCTAGAATCTCTCAGACAGCATTAATTCATGCATTCAGATTCAGAAAATTCATGAAATTAACCCCATACAACAATGGACCATTGTCCATGAAAATGTTTGCCAAATAAAATGTGTTAGTCTTTAAGGTGCCAGTGGCCCTTGAGGTTGGGAGATTCTGGGAGCTGTAGTCCCAAAAGTAATTTTTTTATCATGGCAAAGAAAATACAGTGCTTCTCCAATTACAATCATATGCAACCTTGGAAGTAAACTCCACTGTAATAAATGGAAATTTCTTCTGAGTAAACTGGAAATAAATTCTACATTGCAAGTAGGAGAGTATGTTTCTACAACGAGTTGTGGTTATATAACTAGACAAAAATCTCAGTGTCTTTGCTTTCTAAAATCCAGTGAAGGAAGGAAAATTTGTAAATAATCAATTACAATTATTTTATTTTGAAAAGCACCTTGTTCTTGTCTTTTAAAAAGTTACCATTAACTTTTTTTAAAAAATAAAAATAACTATAATCAATTCTGAAGAAAAGAATAATTGGCATACAGTACTCTGAATCTAGTAGTAAAGCCTACCTATATAACTAGTTACTTGTTTATGAAAACCACACTAGCCATTCCCAAACAGATAGAAGAAAATCTCATAGAGATTTACAGAATGTAAGTATCACAAAGCTTTTTTATACTCCTTTTTTATAAATTGTTCTTGCAGTGACAAGAAAATAATTGATTGCATACTTACATTTTCTTTACATATTAGTGCAGAAGAATGAGCCCTCAAGACATCTTTTCAGTTCCATTGGCAGGCAGAGTACAAAAGCAATGGCAAAGCAACAACCAGGATTTCCATGAAGACTGACAGGTCTTGTTACCTTCACATACAGGCATTTTTGTCAGTAAAAGTGTCAAACAGTTTGTTCATTTCATGGTAGGAGACTGTGCTGTGCAAAGATACACACCCTTAAAAAACAAAGAAAGTGAAGTGCACAGTCTTCAGTGGTTCCATTCTGTCAAGTTGAAAAGGCTGTGTAACTCATGTAATTATTGTTTTTTCCCCTCCTTCCAAATCTCACATCACAACAGCTCCCCATTTTAAGGTCTTTGAGTTCTCCATTTTTGCATCTGTGTGTATATGGACTCATGTGCCATTCTTGTATCCACCTGGTATTTGGGATCTGTTGATTCCAACCATCTTCTGTCTTCATTATTTGCTCTTCTTGCCTTATGCATTTGCTCTTCTTGCGTTTCACATCCCTGATTCCAGCAAGCACCTGAGTGTTCACCACTGAAGAGAGGATACTAGGCTAGACACTCTTGGTCTGATCCAGTGGGTCTCTTATGCAGGTACATATGAGACTAAAAGAAGCATGTGTACTAAAAGAGATAACCCCGGAGACTAGCTCCAAAACATCTTATCACAAAGCCAAGGAGATGAATGATTGCTTATGATATTGCATTCATGGAAATGAAAACATGAAGCAGGAACCTCTCTCAATATTATACATGTCCTTAGTTCACCTTTGGATAATGTATTTTTGCAGAGGTTTCTTCTAGGAAAAAAAATAACCCTTGAATCAGCTTGGTTGCATATGTTCTGCTAGCAGTTATCCAAATATTATTTTGCAAAGGGCATGCCAAATATTAAAATATTTTTCACATTCAAAATTTGGATTGACGATATTTGTAAATAATTCTTAGAAATGTTATTTTCTTTGCTGCCTCTCAGTCTCCAAAGCTCAGTAAGTTTTAATGGAGGGAGATCTCATAAATCTGAGTAATCTGTGGTTCACAGGAATGGTTTACTGCGAAATGGAATCATAAATATATACAATTTCATCTAAGTCAGTATCAAATGAATTTTATGGACAAACAGTCACATGATAACATAAACAATAAGAAAAAGTGTGACATTGATATAAAAGGCTAAATCTAATCTTAGGATGACAGAGAGCAGACTCACTGAAATGAACAGAAGTTATGTTAGTTGTAGCTAATAGGTTAGGTAGAAATAACATGAGATTTAACCCGAAGATTCCTGAGGGTGTGTGCAGATTTCTTTGCAGATGCACCACTGGGAAAGATTTGGCTTCTTGGACCATGGTCTGCACTTTTATGAAGAAGGGCATCTGGTAAGAAATGAGTTGCATGCACTTCACAGCAGTCGGTAAGAATGTATTTTCTAGGGTCCTATAAAATCTAATCAGGGGGCTTTAAACTGAATTATGTGGATGAGGGACAATAGTGCCACTCTATTCTGATTTGGTCAGGCCCCACCTGGAATACTGTGTCCAGTTCTGGGCACCACAATTCAAAAAAGATGTGGAGAAACTGGAGCGTGTCCAAAGGAGGGCAACTAAGATGATGAAGGGTCTGGAAACCATGCCCTATGAGGAATGCCTTAGGGTACTGGGGTTGTTTAGCCTGGAGAAGAGAAGATTAAGAGGTGATATGATAGCCCTGTTTAAATATTTGAAGGGATGTCATATTGAGGAGGGTGCAAGCTTGTTTTCTGCTGCTGCAGAGACTAGGACATGGAACAATGGATGCAAATTACAGGAAATGAGATTCCACCTAGACATTAGGAGGAACTTCCTGACAGTAAGGGCTGTTTGACAGTGGAACACACTCCCTCGGAGTGTAGTGGAGTCTCTTTCCTTGAAGGTCTTTTAAGCAGAGGCTGAATGGCCATCTGTCAGGGATGCTTGGATTGGGAGTTCCTGCATGGCAGGGGGTTGGACTGGATGGCCCTTGTGGTCTCTTCCAACTCTATGATTCTATGATTCTATGACACAGTATATCATAGGTTAGTGGTGAACCAAACAATGGGGACAATAGCCTCAGTGTTACAGGGACAACTGGCTCATAGTACAAGAAACCTGCAACAGGTAGAAAAAACAAAGCAAGGAATCAATTGGAGAGAATGGCCCATTGTCTTAGATGTCTCTACACAAATGCACATTAATCAGAATAAATTTTTAAAATTAATACAGGAAGGCAAATATAATTTAACATGAATTACTGAAGCAAAGTGGGATGAATCTCATGATTGGAATGTAGTAACAGAGAGTATAACCTATTCCAAAAAACTAGACTAGACAGGAGAGAAGGAAGAATAGCAGCACTATACATCAAGGATGTGCATACCTGTGAGGAGATCCATGACTAAAAGCACAGGAAACAGGTTGAAAGCCACTGAATAAAAATTAAAGGGGAGGAAAATGGTGACATCATTGTGGTGGTCGACTATAGATCCCCAAGCCAGAATGCAGACCTGGATGATGCTACCTAAAGAAACCTGGATGGATATACAAAAAACTTTGAGACAAGACATGTACTGTATAAGAAACCACATGGAGGAAACCACCAAAGAGCGATGCAACAGAATAGCTAATATTTGTAAGCAGAAAATCATAAAAACTAAATCCAAGAATGAGCTCAGGTTTGTCAGAGAGATTGGAAATGATAAAAGGGGCTTCTTTCTTTCTTTCTTTCTTTCTTTCTTTCTTTCTCTCTCTTGTTCTTTTGTTTTGCTTGTGGTTTGTGTGTGTGTGTGTGTGTTTTGCTCTGGTTGGAGTAAGAGAAAGAACAAGGAAACAGTTGGGACACTGCATGGAGAAAATGGTGAAAATCTGATAGGAGTGAGGGAAAAAAGGGCAGAATTGCTCAATACTCACTTTGCTGCTCAACTTGGTGCTAATAGAATAAATGCAGCAAGGAGACTGAAGTCCAGAATAGGTAATACAGGAACACCTAGCTACTCTAAGTGAAATCAAGATTCAAGGGCCAGATTAATGGCATCCAGAGGTGCTAAAGAAATCTGCAGGTATAATCTTGGAGCCTCTGTTGATAATCTTGGACAATTGTTGGAAAACAGAAGTCCCAGTGCACTGGAGGTATACCAGTGTTGTTCCTATCTTCAAAAAGAAAAAAAAAGAAAAAAAAAAGAAGGCAAAAAGGGAGATAACTTGGGCCAGTATTGACCAGATAACTTGACATCAGTACCAGGAAAGGTTCTAGAATAGAGCATTAAACTGTGAGGATTTAGAAAGGAATTAATAAAAGCCAACAGTGGGTTTCTCAAGAACAAGTCAGGGCATACTAATCTTCCTTTTTAAAAAACAGAGTAAAAAGCTTGTTAGATCAAGGAGATGCTGTGGATGCAAGATATCTTGATTTTGACAAGGTTCCCCATGATATTCTTCTAGATCAGCTTATAACACATAGGCTAGGCAGTGCTATTGTTCAGTTAATTTGTAACTGGCTGATGGCCCAAACCCAAAGTGTCCTCACAAGTGGTTTTTCATCCTGGAGAATAGCAGGTTACTCAGGATTCTGTCCTGGGCCCCATGTTGTTTATCTTCTTTATAAATGACTTAGGCTGTATTTGCACTGCAGAAATAATCCAGTTTGACACCGCTTTAACTGTCATGGCTCAGTGCTACAGAATTCTGGGAACAGTCATTTTGTGAGACATTTGTGAACCTCCAGTGTGTGAGAGATGTGGTGCAACAACAAACTACAGTTCTCAGAATTCTATAGCATTTAGCCAAGGTAATTAAAGTGGTGTCAAACTGGATTATTTCTGCAGTGTGGATGCAGCCTTAGATGATGGAATAGAGGGAATATTTATCAAAGTTTCAGATGACACCAACCTAAGAGGGGCAGCTAATACCCCAGAAGACAGAATCAAAATTCAAAATGATCTAACAGCTTGAAGAGCTGGGCCATTAGTGAAAAAAAATTGCAACAAAGATAGATGTAAATTACAAATATTTAGGCAGGAGAAATTGCTCAAATATAGGATGGGTAATACCTGGCTTGACAACAGTACATATGAAAAAAGATCTTGGAATCTTTGGGTATGTACAAACAGATCAGGGCAGTGGCAACTAGCTGCCTCAGCCCCAATCTGGCCTTTCCAGGGTGTGAAAAGGAGCCATAAAAAGTGGCTTCTTTTTGCACCCTGGAAAGGGCAAATAGCTGCAGCTATATGGCGCTCCTTTGGGGCTGCATCATGTGGACACAGTGCTGGAGGAGCTCCATGATGCCGTGCAATGTGTGGTGAGGTGTGTGGTGTCATGGTGCCCTGAAGGCAGAGCCAGAGCATGCATTGTGGAGATGCTACACCCTGACTCCCCCCCCCCCCCCAAGGCTTTGTGTAATTCACCAGCTAAACATGCATTAACAGTGTGATGAGGTGGCCAAAAAAGCCAAAGCAGTTCTTGGCTGCATCAACAGGAGTATAGTATAGGAGTATAGTGTCCAGATCAAGACAACTAGTAGGCTCACTCTGTTCTGCTGTGGTCAGACCTCAGTTGGCACACCACGTTCAATTCTGTGCACTTCCATTAAAGAAGGATATTGCCAAGCCAGAATATGTTATTGGGAGAGTGACCAAGAAAGGGAAGAATCTAGACATCAAACCTTTTGAGGAATGGTTCAGGGAACTGGGTAGGTATATGTTATAGAAGAGAAGACTGGGAAGTAATATAATAGCCCTTTTTAAATATCTGAAGGTATGTCATGTGAAATATGGAACAAGCTTGGTTTCTGCTGCTCCACAGACAAGGACACGAATCGATGGATTCAAATTGCATGACAGGAAATGCCATGATGGAAGCTGTTCGACAGTGGAATATACCTCTGAAGGTGATGGGTATTCCATCTTTGGAAAAGTTTGATGGCTGTCTTTCTGAAGTGATTTACTTATACATTCCTGAATGGCAAGGAGCTGGAGTAGATGCTCTTCATGGTGTCTTTCTGTCTCTATGGTTCTATAATTGTAACATGATAAATGTTGTGTGCAAATAATAGTAGCTTATACAACACATGCACATTAAAAAAAAAATATTTGTCTCTTCAGCAGGAGCAGCTATTTCATAGCCAACATTCAGATGGTAAGTGGATAAAGCTGGGAGGCTTATCCAGATGATTTTTAAATGGTGAACTTTAAATGACAAATTTTAGATGCGGATTGCTTTAATATGAGTACATCTTATTTGTTCTTTTAAACTGATGTGTGTTTTAACCAATGTGTTCTAATTGATGTTGTTGTTTGTTGATTTTTGTTGTTCATCACCTCAATCCATGGGAAGGGATGGGTAAAAAATAAATAAATCATCATCATCATCATCTGCAAAGTGAATGCATCTTGTGTTGGGAAGGGTTTTTTTCCCTGGATAAATGTCTTGTTTTCTCAAGGATAATGGATGGTAATCATGAATAAGTTGTGCAAGGCCAGGGGGGAAAGAAGTCCTGTTCCCATCCCCCATTAAATTTAATGATACATAATTATAAAGGAAGATAATAGGTATCTGTCTACCTAGCTACATGCTCTCAGTCTCAATGAAAGGCAATGTCAAACATCATCTGAACAAATCTTGCCAAGAAAAGCCCATGGTAAGGTTGCCTTAGAATCACCATAAATTGGAAATAACATGAAGGCAAACAGCAACAGCAACAACAACTAGATAGATGAATACCTTACAGTCAAATACCTTATTTCAAAAAGAACACATTTGAAGATGTAATATATCTTGGGTGGGAAATGTGAGTCTATACAATCACTTTCAAATGTGAGGCTTGAAGAGATTTTTATTTCCACTTTGCCCTGCAGGTTCCAAACTGACATTAACTAGAAGGCTTATTAAGATTGTACATTAATAATGTGCACAAAATCTTGTCTATGTGCAATGATCAGGCACTGTAATCTGATATGGCATCATTGTCTCTAAATTACAGTCAATCCTTCATGTCCATGGATACCTCATCCACAAATTGAATCATCCAGAGCTCAAAAATATTTTAAAAATATATAAATTCCAAAAAGCAAACCTTGATTTTGTCATTTTATATAAGTGACACAATTTTACTACACCACTGCATTTAATGGGATTTGAGCATCCATGGATTTTGGTACTCAATTAGGTGGATGGGGGTCCTGGAACCAAACTCCAGTGGATATCAATGGGCCACTGTATTTGAACAAATAAATTTTGAATTGAATTAGACAAATTCAGATCAGCTATTGGGAAAGTGTTCAGAGGCACCATATTTCCAAGTACCAATATATGGAAACAAATCATGAAAGAATATAATTGCCTTCAATCTTCTAGAGGTATCCAGCCAATCAGGGTTAAAACATGATACTGTGAGCCTTAATCCTATCAAGTGGAGCTTTTATTGTTACATTGAGTCAGTAAAGACATTAAGGAATAACAAATATTCTGATTTTTTTTCTCAGAATAAATATTTTCCAGAATATTTGCTCCAAAAAAGGTTCTCAGTGTAGGTGAGGTGATGCCACAAAATCTGTAGGCCATCTCATGACAGGGTAAATTGTCATACTTCATGGAAGATTGTTGGCATGTATGAAGGGTTGTTGGTGGACAGTCCAGTTTGATGGGTTATCCAGTCCAATTCAATAATAATTAATAATAATAATAATAATAATAATATGATTCCTAGAGGTGCCCCATATAATTTATTATCAGAACAGCAGACTAAGTAACCACACAGACTACTTCTTCATGCTCTTCTGCATAACATTTAGAGCTTAGAAAATTTACTTTTTGTACTACAATCCCCAAAATCATAGTTTCTGGGAATTGTGGTCCAAAATAATAACTTCTCAAAGTTCTAAAAAGGTGACCAGTTTATGTTTCAATATAAATAATGCATTTTTCTGACTAAGCATTTATGTATACAAATTAACTTTTATAACAGGACCTAAATACCCCAAGGCATCAAATCCCATTGGATCTTGGAAACTAAACAGAGTGAGCCTTGCTTATTACTTGGATGGTGATTGCCAATGAATACCAGGTGCTGTAGGCTACATTTCCGAGGAAGGAACTGGCAAAATCACCTCTAAGTACTCCTTGCCTAGGAAAATCCTATGAAATTAATGGGATCACCATAAGTCAATAGGTGACTTGAAGGCAACCACACACACACACACACATAGTTTATGTAAATTGAGGTTTTGCTATCTTTTTTGATGATGCATGTTTTTGATGATTCCTTGCTTTTTGATGATCTTTTTCAGAATATGCACGACTATCCTGTGCCAGGGCTTTCCTGAGCCTTAAAGACAGTAATAACTAGATTTCTAGATCTATAATAGTAATAACTAGATTTCTCTTGACAGCATATGCAGTGTGTGGGAAGCATACAAAATTACAAAAGCACTTTGTTTCAGCATTTTGTTTCTGCCAATGAATCTTTTCTTTCATAGCTGTCTCAAGATAGGCTATAGAGCTGTAGTCCATAGCAGACATTTAATTTCAGGGTCTATAATTCCAGTCCCTAGTTCCATATTTTCATATCTTTGTGGTTTTGTTGTTCCCCTAGCAGTCATAGAGCAGACTAGGAGCTAATTCAGCCTGGAGGAAAGGCCGCGTACAAACTTCATGTATGAGCTTGTTTGCCCTTATCTTCTCTTCTTCAGCCAAATACGATGTTGGCAGAAAACAGACTCAAACCTAGTGTGTCCTTCTGTGAAAAAAAATATATGACGCAATTGGCAAAATATCATTTTATGGTTTGTAGTAGAGGAAAATTAATACCCCAGTAGTTCAGCACCCCTATTTGCATACGGGTGGCAGTTTTGCCCTGCATTTACAAGGATTTCCCTCATAAGGAATCCGTTGTATTACAGAAAACCACATCATTTCATAAACATTTGGTAAACGTCTTCTTGTTTTGAGCTCCGGATAAGAATGCTCTAATATAGCCTCAAGGTCTGCAAAACTGTTATGCACCAGTGGCGGCATGGAGAATATTATGCACTCTTGTTCATTTTGGAATGCATGTTCTAAAAATAACATGTTTGCCTGCCCGTTCTCCTGCAATTAAAAACAGTCTACTCCTAAAGTCATGTCAAAGTGATGAATATGTAATTGAAATTGTGCCTTTGGTGCTGGAGCAGAGGAAGAATAGGCCTAATGGAAGGAGCCTGAAGATGGAAGACTAGAATTAGGGGTGATGCTGTCCAATACATGAGTGAACAAAGAATGTTCCTAGGGCAGGAAGTTAGGGCTCCCAGACCTCAGGCCCTGGCCTCACTTCTCCAGCCCACAGGAAGAGGGAAGAAATGTCAGAGGAAGAGCACTGTCCTAAAAATAAATTAGACTCCCCCATTGCTGGCCCTTATTGTCTCATTTATTCATCATCATCATCATCATCATCATCATCATCATCATCTTTATTTCTTACACACACTCCTCATGGATAGAGGTGGGGAACAATAGATTAACATAACAAAGTTAAAAACATAAACACCAATTTAAAATGCACAATCAGTTAAAAGAGCCTTAATGTCAGTTAAAAAGCACACATATTATAAACAATCAATTCATAATTTCAAAACTCATCATTTAAAAACCATGTGGACAAACCTGCCACAGCAGATGAGTTTTTAATGCTGTTTTAAACTCAAGACAGTGTATCCAGCTGTCAAATCTCTTTGGCAGGTCATTCCACAATTTTTTTTTGGGGGGGGGGGGGAGGGCTGTAGAAAAATTCATCTGGTTAATAGTGGCCAGTCTAGCCCAGGCTGACTGAAGTAACCTTCTCCCAAAAACCTGAGGGTACAGGGAGGATTATACAGAAGAAGGGAATCCTGTAGGAATCCTGGATGCAAACCCTGTAGGGCTTTAAGAGTAACCAATACTTTGTACCTTGCCCAGAAACTAACTGGCAGTGGAGTGATTTTAATATAGCATAATATGATCATTCTTAGATGCAACAGTAATCAATCTGGCTGCTATGTTTTGCACTAATTGAAGTTTCCGAGCTTGGTACAATGTATAACACATTGCAGAAGTCCAGCCTTGAGGTTACAAGCATTAGCACTATCATCTTTAGGTCTTCCACCTTGAGGAAGGAGTGCAGTTGACATATCAGCTGAAATTGATGGTAAACACTCTGGGCCATTGTATCTGTTTGGGATGTCATTTGGAATGACAGATGCAGAAGCACTCCCAAGTTGCAAACACAGTCTTTCAGGGGGAATATAACCTCATATAGGACTGGTTCACACATCTCCAGCTCAGGTTATGGCCCTTAGCGGTAAGAAGCTAAATCTTGTCCAGGTTCAGTTTGTTTTTCCTCATTCAGTCTATTAGCTTCTCTAGTAATTAATTTAGAGGACAAACACTCTTCTCCTTCTCCTTCTCCTTCCTGCCTTCAAGTTGGCCCAATTCATGGTGACCCTATGGATGAGACATCTCCAAGCTCAAGCATTCCTTATCTTCATCTTGAAAGCATTCTCTGTTCTGAACAATATTTGATCTAAGGTATGTGAAACCTTTAACTATTTTAATTTCTTCATTATCTATGTTGAATTTATGTAGCTCCTCAATGGTCATTATTTTTATTTTCTTTATGTTCAGCAGTAAGCCTGCCTTTGCACTTTCTTGTTTGATCTTTCTTAGTAATATAGGATGGGAGACATCTGGCTGAATGAAAGTATGTGTGAAAGGGATCTAGGAATCCAAGTAGACCATAAGTTGAACATGAGTCAACACTGTGATGCAGCAGCTAAAAAGGCCAATGAAATTTTAGGCTGGATCAATAGAAGTATAATGTCTAGATCAAGGGAAGTAATATTGCCACTCTATTCTGCTTTGGTCAGGCCCCACCTGGAATACTGTGTCCAGTTCTGGGCACCACAATTCAAAAAGGATGTGGAGAAACTGGAGTGTGTCCAAAGGAGGGCAACTAAGATGGTGAAGGGCCTGGAAGCCAAACCCTATGAGGAGCAACTTAGGGAGCTGGGGATGTTTAGCCTGGAGAAGAGAAGGTTAAAAGGTGATATGATAGCCCTGTTTAAATATTTTAAGGGCTGTCATATTGAGGAGGGAACAAGCTTGATGGGATGCTTGTCAGGGATGCTTTGATTGGGAGTTCCTGCATGGCAGGGGGTTGGACTGGATGGCCCTTGTGGTCTCTTCCAGCTGTATGATTCTATGATTCTAATTGTTCCAAGTCTATGATATTTTCTTAGATTATTTATGTTCCCTCCTTCTATCTTCACTCTTCCTATCTAATCCTGCCCTTCTTATGATATTTTCTGCACACAAGTTGAACATTTAGGGTGATAGAATGCAGCCTTGCCTGACCCCTTTGCCAGCTGGGAATCATTCTGTGTCTCCATATTCTGTTCCAACAGTAGCCTCTTGTCCTAAGTACAGATTTCTCATCAGGACTATCAATTGTAGTGGCACTCCCATGTCTTTAAAACAGTATCTTTAGCTGTTGCTACTTTTGAAAAAAAAGTATATTTGGGCATCATTGACATACTGAATAGCTCCATGCCCTATGTCTCCTGATGATCTCTCACAGCAGTTTCATGTAGATATTAAACAACATTGACAGTTGAGTCCGATACATATTTACCCAGATGTGAATCCACTGAGTTCAATGGGACATCTATCCAAGTGACAATAGTATTGCAGCACTGCAATAAGGGGCCAGATTATTTGGCTACTCCTGTTGCATTATAGTGTAGAATTTCCGTTGGAGTTGGAATGATGAGGATGATGTACCTATTCCCATATCAATGAGTCAGTAATTAATAACTGTTAAGCAATGGTGGAAATCATCCCCATTTTTAAAGGAAAAATTCAGCCCACTCAAATATATAAAGATTTTTTTCTTATTTAACAATGGCCTAATAAATAAGAAAAAACTGGAATGCAAGACTGCTTAATTAATATGGATTTGTTAGGGTTTTCTTTTCTCTCTAAAGCATAAAACAACTTAGTAATATAGGAAGCATTTTTGCTTCTTTCCAAAATAGCAGAGATATGGTACCATGAGGAGCTAATTGTTATTTTTGTTGGTGGCGTCTATAATAATTTCATTAGTGAAATTTAGTATCCAGATTCACGTTGTAATCCCCATGTCTATTACTTAGCGAAAAAGAAAAGCACAAATCAAGATGACATTTTGGAGAGAGAAAGAGAGAGAGAAAAGTCACTCAGGCAAGACTTGTGGGAACATTCGAACCCTTGTCTATATTAAATGCCTTATCTCCAGAGCAGCAGGGCAAGCCATTTAGGAAAATTAAAGGCAAGATAGAGAGATTCAAGCAGACGATGAAGTACATTGTTTCCAGTTACGCAGGTAATTAACGTGGCCTTTCCAGTTTATCCCTGTCTTAGCTTATCCTTCATCAATAACCAGCCATTATTGAAATGATTTTGAACCAAAGTGCTCTAGTTTCATATGACTTATTTTCTATGTATCCCATATAGCTAAAGAGTTCGGCCAAACAGGTGTTGTAGCTTTTTGCCAGTAAAATTCACTCTGGGATTTAATTTCCCATCAGCGCTTCATCAACAACACTTAGATCTAATTGGTGTTTAATTGCCTTGCCAATTTCTTTTTCCTTCTTTTGAAGTCATTTGTTCATTGCCACTGGTAACATAATTTTCACTATATACAACTTGTTAGCTATTATTCTGAGGATGTACTGACAAATATGTCAAATAAAATCGTCCTTGTGAAATCAATATTATCATGTTTCATTGGGGGGTTTCTCCCTATATAAGAGCACATGTGGACACATCTAAAAGGTTGAGGCTCTCAATGTTTTCCTCCTAGACAGCACCACAAGCACTACACTAATAACTGTCTGTTTGTAATTTTGAAACATCATCCCTAAAGATTCTGTCCTACTGAATCCACTTTTTTACTCTCCACACATTCTTGACCATCACCTGGATTCTTAATGGGCTAATTGAAAGAAAAGACATTGTTTAAAACAAGAAACAGCTTAGTAATGACACAGGGATTGAAAAAAATGGGAACAGAAGAAGTTTCACTGGGAATTAATTGCAATTGTTAAATATACAGAGAGGAGTAACTAGTATATCTAAATATATTTTTAAGAGATGTGACAAAACACTAAGGGGAATTTTTCATGGCAAATAATAATTTCCCATTCAGAGTTAGGGCAGAAGCTGTGCCCTCATTTTGAAAGGGTTTTGTGATGCTATTACACAACTATTTTTTGGTCTGCTTAGTGCTGTGGCATCAGCATGCTGTGTGTATTATCTCTGAGTGAACAGATGACAAAGCCAGAAACCTCTTGATAAAAATCTGAGGCAACACAACAGGATCATGATAAACATGGTAAACAGGGCTACAGCCTTGTATGAAACCTACCAGTAGTTGCCAGTCCTGTTGTACATAAGAAACCATGGCTGAAATACCACATCCTCTAACATTTAACAAAGGAAAATAGGGACACTTTTGGCCAAGGAACATCAGAATGTGGTCAAGATGGCAAAGTTATTCTTCCTTTAAAGAGGAAGAATAGATGAGTTAAGAGAGGCTGCTGCAGTTTGATTTTGCCTGACCCTACAGGGGAGGGCAAGATTCCACCCCTTTCTCTCCTCTCCCCCTTTAATAGAATGTAAAGTACTTGTGCACTTTGAATTTAGGAGATTATCAGATGGGGGGGGGGGGGGGGAGCTGGGAATAAAAGGCATACTCCCAGCAAAATTGTGGAATGGTGCTGAAGATTTTTAGATACATTGCACTTATCCAGGACTTAACCCATGAAGATCCAGGAATGCTCCAGCAACAAACCATTCACAGGAAAGTCCCGGGAATGCTTTGTTGCTGGAGCATTCCTGGATCTTCATAAGTTAAATTCTGGATAATAATAATAAATTTATTTCTATTTCCAGCCTCTCCTTCAGATCGAGGTGGGATTCCAACATATCATAAAATACAATTACATCAATCGCAATATTATAAAACAGTTACATAACCATAAAAACATTCAATAAAAACAATAAAATTCGGTCCTTCAGTGTCATCGTTGATATTTTCCATCTTTCCTCATTGATTTGATTAACCTGTCATGTCGTGATTAGTTATAACATGTCAGGTGGGTAGGCAAAAAATCCAATATTGTAATGGATTTTTAAAAACCAGTTTAGGGTTTTCTTCTCTCATATTTCAGTGGTACAGGGCATTTTATTGCAGGTGAAACTTGAAGAATGATTTTTTTTTTAAAAAAAAAAAGAAGTCAAAATAACTACAGCAGTCCAATATTTTTTTAATTATAAGAATCAAAGAACATGAGAGACACTGCAGACTGGGTCAACCTGAAAAATCAGCAGTAGCAAAACATGCTATAAACCATCCTGGGCATAAAATGCTGTTTGAAAGCACTGAAATTCTAGACCATACCAACAACTACCATGTCAGAATGCACAGGGAGGCCACTGAAATCCATAAACACCTGGACAATTTCAACAGGAAAGAGGAAATCCTGAGAGTAAACAAGGCTTGGCTCCCAGTCCTGAAGGACAGCAAGGTCAAGACTCAACCTATGCAAATGAGAAACAGCCTAAGGCCAGGGGATTCCCAGCAGAAAATGAGCACCAGTTAGCAGACATTAATCCTTGTTTGCATATCCTCTCACCCTGAGGACTGCCATTAGCATCAGAACAATATATTTGCAAATTACTCCTTCCTTCCCAGGGTCACACAGGATATATATCTCCATCCTTTTCCAGGCTATCATTCTCTGAAGATGCCAGCCACAGATGCTGGCGAAACATCAGAAAGGAACTCTTCCAGAACATGGCCACATAGCCCGAAAGCTCCACAAAAAAACACAATTTGTTGTTTTGTTTTTCAGGTTTATTGAGGGTGAGACAAGACAAGATTTGTATTGAAAAGCAAACCACGGACCAAAGGTCAAAGCTTATTTAGCTGCTCTCACTTGCAGTAAAAGTGTTCAGTCAATATACACTAGGTACACTTTAATAAACAGGAATTCCCTGGATGCCTGGCTTCTTGTAACATATTCATAATATCAATATTTAATCTATGATTATCTGCTTTGTGGATCTCTATGATCATGAGATCAAAGCAGGAATCAGAGATAAGGCCAGACCTCATAGTAAGGACATTCCCACTAGTTTTCAAGATCACTGTCAAATTTTGATCAAAATATGCCTCATTCTTATTTTTTTTAAAAAATACATAGTTTAACTTTGGTGAAGTAAAGTTGCAAATCAAGTTGTTAAATTAGCAGAAATATTTGTAAAAAGTGCTTTCTCTGGCTGAGTTAATTCAACTGCAGTTTCACCTTTCATTAGTCAGGTCATCTCTATGTTCTTTTTTGCTCCAAGTTGAAACAGATATCTTAAACATCAAAACAACCCAGAGAAACAATCTGCTTACCCGCTGCCAACAATACGTCTTCCCACCTGTAGGTCACTGGTTCAGAGGAGTCAATAGGTCAATCCTGTCAGCTTTTAAAACCTAAATCTGAGAATTCACCATGCCTACAGTTTTGGAGATCAGCTTCTTGAAATAAGTCAAAGTTTTTTGGGGGGGATTGCAGGTGTATATAGTTATTGAAACTAATTGCTACAAGGATTGTGTGGGTTTCCCCTCATGTCATAGCCTTTTGAAGTTAACCGGAGTATTTGTCTGCTGTCTTCCTGCCATTTCAGACCCTGGATTAAAGAGTGACAGTGCTGTTCACAGAAATGATCTTCATCTTGCATTGGAAAGGACAGCTATTGCATCTACCATGACTAAAGGAAGAAGGGACTTCTTCAATGTGTGTGTGTGTGTGTGTGTTTGGGGGGGGGGAGGGGGATAAATCAATCAGTTTGTGTCCATTGCACTTTTATAGGTTCCTGTATCAAGGGGTTTACAATTTATAAAATTAGACCAGTGTAGAATAGAATAGAATAGAATAGATGAAGCCAGAGGGGAGGAAGAACTAAACGCAGGGATAAATAGAAGCTAGGGACGCAGTGGCTTAGGAATTAATACACCAACTCTGACAACCATAAAGTTGACAGATCAGCAGTTTGAGACCCAAGCCCTGAGTGACAGAGGGAGCTCCCATCACTAGTCCTAGTTTCTGGCACCCTAGCAGTTCAAAAGCATGCAAATGTGTAAACAGATAAATAGGTACCATGTTGGTGGGAAAATAACAGCATTCCATGAACCTTGGTGTTTAGTCATGTTGGTCACATGACCATGGAATCATCTTTAACAATGGCTCCCTCAACTTAGTAACAGAGGTGAGCACAACCCCTTACATCTGGACACAACGAGACAATCATATCACCTTTTTAAATAAAGGAAAGATATGTGATGGCACATTGAATTGAATGAATTTTTTGGTTCCTAGAATCCTTGAAAAATTCACATAGATGAAATAAAACTGTTCTCCATTGTCTTCAAAAGGAGCTTAGAAAATACACATTCCAAAAGTTATTAGTTACAGTTGTAATTCCAGGGGCCCCAAAGTAGTTAGTTACAATGTGGTTACAATTATCAAGGTAACTTTCTATGTTCCTGTTTCTCAGAACTATCTCAGGTAATGTTACTTATTTAAGAACTGACATTCTACAAGTCACTGACCTGTAGTGCAGGCCCAGCCCACCCTCTACTCATTCACCTTGCTATCTTTTCAAGCTTTCAGCATCTTTGGAAAGCACAAAAAGCAGCACAAAGTGAGCCAGCACTTGTTTCTCTTCCACCATTTAGTGAGGGCATGAAAAATAATCTATAGAAGAAAACAAAATAGGTGATCTTATCCCTCATTCAGTTACTTTATAGATATATCTTACTTATACATGCCTAATGGAGGAAAATAATTATAAACAATGAAAATAAATGATAGACAGTTCTTAACTAATTAATTCCAAAGTCTGTTCTGGAAGAAGAAGAGAAGAAAGAACTTTGGGAGGAGACCTTGGCCCAAAACCAATGGGCAAGAAATGATGCGCATCCCCAGATTGGCTGAAAGCTGTGCTGAGATTGTCCAAAGCGGCCCAAACCTGGCCACAAAAGGAGCAGGGGAAAAAAAACGTCTTTGCCAGCAGTGGCCAGCCTCAAAACTGTGCTCTCTGGTCACCATGGGCCCATGCTGATCATGTCTTCTTCATGGCTGGAGCAGTCAGAAGTCACTCCAATCCACTCATCTGCTTCAGACCATTGTGGACTTAATTTGCCCCATAGGCCAGAGATTTTTTCACGGCACTAAAACAACCAGCTGTTGCCTCTTGAACACCAGACAGACAGATATTGTGCAGATAGACATACTAACATGGATATGTTGTTCTTGTTGTTATGTGCCTTCAGGTCAACTCTGACTTATGGTGACCTGTCCCAGAGGGGGAGGTTGGCAAAATTTATTCAGATTATGTTTGCTATTGCTTTACTTTGGGGCTGAGACAGTGTGATTAACCCAAGGTCACTCAGTGGGGTTTCATGGTTGAGTAAGGATTTGAATCCTGATTGCTTGAAGTCCTAAGACATTATCACACAAACCTCATTCTTGTCACAATCACATTAGTAAAAGGAAATGGATACATACCAGTTTGGGAGCATTCATGGTCGTGTGTCTCTTCAGTAGTGTGACTGGGGCTGTTTCTGATAGTCCCTTGCACTCTCTTCTGCACTCCTCCTTAACCCCACCTTCCTGCCTTATGCCCTACCCAGCATGTCTTTTGGATTTTTTTGTTTATAATTTTATTTGTAACACAGTTTAGAAATTCTGGCAATGCAATTTAGCCCCCCCCACCCCCACCCCCAAATAAAGCAAAAAAAAAAAAAAAAAAAAAAGGAAAACAGTGTGCTTGGGAATAGTGAGAAGGAGAGAGGGAAAGTTATAAATTCAAACTACATGACTGTCCAATATCCACTGTGGGAGGAATTTATTGTACCAGAGGACTAATGGGAGAGCAGCACAATTGGGAGCTTATTGGTGGATTTTCCCCATTAATGAAAGGGTGTGCTCTTTAACACCTGAAAGGCAACTCAGCAATGAGACCAAAATGGCATCATGCAATAAGTATTGTCAAAGATGCTATTCTCTAGCTTTAATATCAATTTTAAAGCCTTATGTGATAACCTCCCTAGTCCAAAACTCAAATCACTATACCATGCAGCTTCTTTTCATGTCTAGGAGCCCTGGTGGCGCAGTGGTTAAATGCCTGTACTGCAGCCACTCACTCAAAACCATAAGGTGGCGAGTTCAATACCAGCAAAAGGGCTCAAGCTCGACTCAGGCTTGCATCCTTCTGAGGTTGGTGAAATGAGTACCCAGAATGTTGGGAGCAAGTAGCTTACAGTTGTAAACCACTTAAACACTCCTTAGCAGGTATGAAGAGGTATATAAAAGAAGCTGTTTTGTTTTGTTTTGTTTGTCTAAAAATCCTTTTTTTAAAAACCTGCAACCACAGAGGGTGTAATAAAGATACATTTCAGAAGTGATGTAACAAGTTGAGAATGGATTTATTAGTTTAACAATAAAAATTTCTAATTACATTTAAAAGTGACTTTACTATTAATTGTTTTAAGTTCCTTTGAAAACTTACTTTTATTTTTTTAATATTTTATTTTATTTTATTAAAACCACAAACAACTACAGAAAAAATTACATACAAACATCAATAATCAATCAAACAGACAAAAATATTATTGAACTTTCCTTGCTCTATTTTATGAAACTTCCTAAATCAGCTAATATCACCTTATTTTCATGCAGTTTGTCTATTTCCTTTATCTTAATTATGTTTCTTTCATCTAATTGTTATTTTTTTTCCGATTCGTTTATTTCCGAATGATCTAAATTCGCACAGAAAAGAGTTTTAGAGTTTCAAAGTGTAATGTATATTTCTAAATCCGTGTTCAAATGTCACTATATGTCTATCATTATATCAATTTATACTTACACATATATACACCTGTTCATATTTATATGTGTAATATGTAATTACCTAAAGATAATTGTGGAAGGTTTCTTTAATGTTCTTCTTATTTTATCTTTTATTTAATCAAATCTCATCCTTTTTTTTACTATAAAGTTTGAAACACTTCCATTTTCCTTCTGTAGATTCCTTAGTTTTATCCATCATTAAAGATGTCAGTATATCTAAATCCATGGTTTTAAAACTTACTTTTAAAAGGCATTTTTGAGGCATTTTGACATGACTTGTTCATGTTTTATACTTTTCTCTTGTTATATGTTGTTTTCTGTAAGAGGCAATATAGGAACATAATGAGCAATGTTTATAGAAAACCCACTGCTTCCCGAACACTATACTGAATAACATGTCAAACACTGGAATGAGTAACAGAAACAAATAACTTTTAAATAGCATTTTTTTAAAAAAAAATTACTAAAAATTACTAAACAAATAAATAAAAAATTACTAAAAAGTATTTTTTAGTTCAGTTACTATTTATTTACCATTCATTCAATTACTATGTTTTAGTTACTATATTTCAGCATCACAAAATGTGCCACTTTCAAATCAATCTTTCTCCTATTAAATTAACCAAGTTGTTTTGATAGTCAGAAATGAAAAACAAGCATATAAATACAGCTTACTCAGAAGGGGAAATTCAGACACTAAAAAACCCAAACAAACAAATTATGTCCAACATTCTTCCATGTCAAAACAGAATTCTTCACACAAGAACCCACAAGAACAATAATACAGCTCAGTACTGCCATGTTTAAGGAAATAATTGCCATTAATTGCATTATCTGATGAACCCTGGAGAGTGCTAATGATGCATTAATTATCACATTGCTTATCTCTCAGTTTCTTATTAATCAAAGATGTTCAGGAGTCAAATATCAGAGCTGGGAGTTAACATAAAGAGATCACACAGTTATTTGGATGAAGAGGCCATCCAAATGACGTAAGTTTGCCTTCTTTTGTCTAGAACTTTAAAGAATGCTTTCTTGCTACACTGTCCCAGGCCAGGCCAGGTTTCTCCCTAAAATTTATTGCCTCTAGAGTCAGTCTCTTCTTCATCTGAGAACAATGGTAATTGAACCTGACCTGGCACTAAATCTCTGGGAGAGATGAAGGAAATCTAGTACCAGGGCAGTTAAGAAAGTATTTCTCATTTTTTTAAAAAATAGGCATGTGAACACTGAGGAAAACCAAAGGCTATATCTCTGTCCCTTTCTTTCCTCTTTCATATCTATCCATAGCTAAAATGATTGCAGATTTTGTCATTTTGCTAAGGATAGTGACTTCAAATTCCTGTCATAACAGCATCTTCTTTACTGGAAAGGGATATTCTCAAATCTTTACACGTTTCACAGGAAAACCTTAATGGCTTGATCACAATTCTAATATTGTAATTCAGAGGAAGAAGAAGAAACCACAAATGGGGGTGAGGGATCCAAACTGTGTATGGTAAGCAAGTATGCAACTAACTATGCAAAAAAAAAAAAAAAAAAAAAAAAAAAAAAAAAAAAAAACCAAAAAAAAAAAAAAAACTTGTAGCACAAACTTTCACAGACGTAGTCCTGCTTCCTCAAATGCATGGACAGTAATCAGACCAAGTCTACGAGAATTTGTGCCACAATGTCTTTGACACAATTAGTCTCAAAGGTGCTACAAGATCCCTTTGCATACTGATATTCCAGACTAACACAGCTATATGGCTAACGTGGCTATATGAATACCCAGCTTGTTGGGGGTAATTAGCTTATACACTGTAAACTGCTTAGGGAGTGCTTAAGTGCACTGATAAGAAATATACTTGTTATTGCTATTGCTATATGTCTCTGAATTCTGCGTATGGTAACAATTCCTTTATCCGAACCAACGTGAGGGCTTTACAGACCGGCCAAAAGGGGCGGTCTGTAGGCACCCATAGAAGCGCTGGACAGGGGCCTGGGCTATCTCATTGGCAGCCCTTGTGGCCCCAATCCACTGCTTCCCCAGGCCACAGAGAAGCAGCAAATTGCCACTTCTCCATGGCCTGAAGCAGGGTGCATTGGGCACCCTGGACGTTCACTGCACTCCGCCATGCGCGATGCTCCCGAGGGGAGAAAGGGGCCATCACCACAGCCCCTTTCCCCTTGGCCTCCTTGTTGTGGCTGTATGAAGACCACTCCAGGGATGTGGAAGCTGGGAAGAAGCTTGATTTTTGAGCTTCTTCTTGCACCGCAGAAAGAGTGCCATAGGCGCCCTCCTGCGGCACGGAGGCATAACGTGCACCCCAGTCCATGTGGACGTGGCGTGTGCCTTACAGCCCCAGCATGCCACATGTGTGGATGGTGCCATCCAAAATGGCACCATCCATATGTGCTAGGGTAAGCCTGTGGTGTGGATGCACTGCACCGAGGCAACCCTAGCGCATCATCAGGGCACCCTTTCGCACCCGTATGTATCAGGCCTTGGACATCTAAAAATTATGAGCAGCACCAATGGTAACATGGTTTGATTAGGGGGCATCCTTCAGAAATGTCCTTCCAAATCATAAAGGAAGGCCTCTCCCTATACAATCCACCCCGCACACTTAGATCATTGAGGAAGAACTTGTTAGGGGGTGTAAACACCAAATTGGTGTCAACTTCCCATAGGGCATTCTCCGCTGCAGCCCCAAAGATGTGGAACGCCTTGCCGGAAGAGATCTGTCTAATTACCACCTTGGATGCTTTTAAAAAGGCACTTAAGACAGATCTCTTCCGGCGGGCTTATCCACCTGATATTTTGTGATAAATCATGGATTGTTACCAATATTGAAGGAACAATTACAACTTATCGCACTGAAGTATGTTTGATTGTTCACTCCTAATTACTGCAATAGTTGCTGCTGATGTCTCATATAATGTTTTTATATGGAATTTTAATGTTTTTTGTATTGTTTTATAACTCTGTTTTATTAATATGTTGGAATCCCGCTTCGATCAGCAGGAAATAGAAATAATAATAATAATAATAATAATAAGCTGATTGGCTCACAGTAAGGTTGGGAGAATGAAGCAGATTGTTTATTTTGGGTGCCCTTCTGATACAGTACTTGCCTCTTACAGCATCTAGAAAAAAATTTTGAGTCTGTGGAGTCCGAGCACACACAGAAGATGCCCAGGAGAAAAGAAAAGAAATCATGTACAACAGCAGGCTGAAGTAGAACAAAGACCTGTAGCTGTCAAAGGAATGCAGGTTGAGTAGAGTACATGGAGATAGAGGAGAGGCCAGGAGAATAATGGAGAGAATGTGACTATCTGTTAGACTATCTGGGTTCTGTTCCTCCCTTGATTCTGCTTGGAGGGAAATCTGTACAGGTGGGAAAATGAAGGATGAAATTCCATAAACATTTAGGTTGATTAAGCCACTGGAAGTGATGGAAATGGACAAGCTTACAAGAATCCTGAAAAAACAAAAAGAAAAGTTTAAATAGCCAGGCTAGTCACTGGAACATCAAGGAGAGAACATATAACACCAGTGCTTAAATCTCTCCACTGGCTGCCGATCAGTTTCTGGGCACAGTACAAGGTGCTGACTTTGACTTTTAAAGCCCTTTATGGCTTGGGTCCAACTAATCTTAGAGACCGTCTCCTCCCATATGAGCCCAAACGTACACTTCGGTCCTCCGGGAGGAATCTGCTTCAGCCTATAAAAACTAAGTTGCCCCAGATGTCGTAGAGGGCTTTTTCTGTGATTGCTCCCAGGCTGTGGAACGACCTGCTGGATGAGATGCATTTTATTACAACGGATGAGATGCATTTTATTACAACGCTGGAAGGCTTTAAAAAAATCAACCAAGACGCATCTCTTCTAGCAGGCCTTCCCGGATAGTAACTAATCCTCCCACCGTCTGATGACTCCTCCCCTCCCCCGGTCCCCCATCCAGCCACCTACACTGTACTTTGAAAGATTATGTATTTTAGATCTTAATTGTTTTAACCATGATTAGTTTAATACTGTTTTAAGGGAAGGGAGGTGGGTATGTTTGGAAGATTTTAACTGTATATGTTTTTAATATGTTGTACCCCACCCCGATTGCCCGCTCAGAGAGGCGGGTAAGAAATAATAATAATAATAATAATAATTATTATTATTATTATTATTATTATTAAATAAAGACTGGGATAAAATTATAGAGTTCTCAAAGAAAGAGTGGGGTAACTTAATGTTGATTGATTTATGATTAGTTTAATAAGCTGTGTAAATATTAAGATGGCTGACTGAATGTATGCTTGAATTGGTTTGTTTAATTAAATAAGGAGCAAATGACTAAGATAAACGTTTGCCTCTGCTTGGAGATGACAACCAGATCAAATTATAAGGACATCTGAGAATAATGTAGGGAAACTGTGAAAGATACTTACACAAGAAAACAAGATTAGCAGGAAGAAGGAAAACATCAGAAATGCACCAGAAACTACAAAGAAGGAAGTAATGTAATGTGTGTTAACACTAGTGTTAGAATTTGTGCTTGTAAATGTGTTTGTAATGTGGTTGGTATTTTTTTCTTTTTTTTAATATTTAAAATACAAATAAAAAGATTGAAAAAAAATTCCACAAACATTTAGAACATCCCAACTGCCTCTACGGATTCCAAATCTGATATGGATGTTTGAAATATGAAACCCAACCCTCCATAATTGACTAAACACGTGACAACCTTAATGAGAATGAAATGGTTTAGCAAAACTGACTTTAGGATCTCTAGCTCTGTCCCCATGTAACGACTTTCTGTTTTTGGAAAAAGAGGGCCTGGCTCACTTCAATTGGTTTTTCTCCTTTCCTGACTCCAGCTGCAAGCTACTAAGCACATACTTTTTAAGGTCATTATGGCCTAATGTCTGTGGCATTATATTATTTCAGTGACATATCTTTGAACATACCGTGATTACAAAAAACTGCAGGTCATCCTTTTGCTAAGTGAAAAAACAGGATTTTTATATTAACTCCATGCATTGCCTCTGTTCCCTTCTGAAAAGAGAACAGTACTGTTTCCTTTCCCCATTATTTCAATCTCTTTATTGTAATAACTCTCAAACATGCCCTATTTGGAGGGGTGTAGTGGGAGGGGGAGAAAACAGCTTGAAAGTCAAGGAATGTACCATCTCTCAGCACATTTCCTATCCCTAGATATTGGCATTGGTCCAAGAACCACAAAATAGGTCAAACATGCATTATTAAGAGATTCCTGGAAATGGAAATACTGGCAGAGGGCATCCTTTCTATGAAGGAAGGCTAAGAGGGCATGATTCTTAGTTTTAATAAAGTGTCACAGAAGTGTTGGCACAGAGAAAGAAGAGGAAGGTCTCAAATGTATATTTTTAATTCAAGATTATTCGGGGGAATAGGCATAACTCACCAGTAGAGCACATGTTTTCTCTACACATGGTCCCAGATCCACTCCATGCTATCTCTAGATAGAAAAGACTCGGGTCAGAAACCCTAGAAAGGCATTATCAGTCAAGTGTGGATTTATATGTTGAATCAGGACTCCAGGGTTGATTAAGTATAAGGATCTACTATCATATGTAGTTAAGCTGTCATTCCACTCAACCTAAAAAACTACGAAGTGGTTAAGGAATTAATGAGGAATGTGCTATATGCCCCTGAATTATCTGAGATTCCTTTCCGGAGCCAGAAATAAACTGGAACAGATACTGGATGTATCCAGACTGAAAACTCCCTGATGTTGTTCCTGGTTTTTTTCCTAGTTTTATACTGCGTTAACATAAACTGACCTGGGGAGCTGGTATAAGAAAGTCTCTGATTATACTGGGAGCTGACAGAAAATATTCTGGAATAAAGAAAATGTGTATGGATCCTCAAATAAAGTATGAAAGAACAGAAAAAATTTGGGACTGTCTGGTCTTTTTAATCAGTCTGGGAAGACACAGGACCTTATCACACGGGAGGGATTCCGCTCAATTTCAAAAAAGAAGATAGCAAGGTCCATTCAGAAATGAATGCCATTATGTGAAAAGTTATTACATGGCAGGGGTTCTGCTCAATTTCGAAAGAAAATATAGCCTGGGAAAAGAATAGGATTTCCGAATCTGCTAGTTCACTGAATTTGCTTACATTTGGATTGCATTCAGACTGCATTCAGACTGCGTCCCCACTGCCAGTGATTGCATGTGATAACCTATCATGCAATTATGTGAAACCCCATGATTGCATTCAGACTGTGTCCCCACTTTCAGCGATTGCATGAGATAACCTTTCACAAAATAACGTGAAACCCCACGATTGCATTTGGAATCCCACTGGATTATACTCCCAAAACAGTTGTGTGATAAGGGCCACAGTGTCTTGCAATTTTACTGCTGTACTAAAATCTTGGCGCTATGCTTTCCAGAATACATGAAGCAGGAATTGATTGCCATTTAGTCTGAACCATTTTTACAAAATACATATTCCATAAAAGACATGACTACATAGCAATCAGTTCTTTAATTTTTTTCCAATATTTATACCCCCCCCCCACCCGTTTTAATTACTATAATATTTTCTTGTTTGGTTCAGTCTTCAAATCTGAACAAAGCTATTATCTGTTTCTTCTAGTTTCAAAACCTCTTATCTCACATTCCACCTCTTTAAGATCACTTCATTCCTTTTATGTATAACCAATGGTTATATTTAAATTGTGATTCATCATTCTAGTCCTCCATATTTATTTCAATCTACGCAATCCAGTAATAATTAACAACACACTTTTGAACACTCTAAATTTCTGAGGAAGCATGCATAAACTTCCATTGAGAAAAAAAAATCAGTAAGAAAAAAAGGATCTAAACATTGCTAACTTTAAAATTCAGTGGTGCAGATGGTTTCAGGTCTCTCTCCATGATGGAAACTTCCTTACTGTTTGTTTTCTCTTTCTCTGCAGCATTGCGTCAAGTTGGGTTCTACTTTTAAACTGCTGCCACCAAGTTTCATATATATGGATGCCAGAGTGAAAAATGAAGATTGCTCCTATACCTCCAACAATTTTGTAAAAGTGGGGATTTCACCAGATGTTGTTACCTGATTGCACAACAAGCAACACCTGATGAAATCCCCTCTTCTGCACAACTATTAAAGGTACGGGAACCGTCTTAATTTTTCCATTCTGGTAACCCAAAGCAGGAGTCACATCAAAAGCAAGACATTTTACTCAGATTTGCAGCCAACTCTAAATATTCCCTCTCCCTGCAGCTCATTCTCTCTAATGGTGTATTGAGACACTTTCCTAGTACATGTTCTCTTCAACTGTATCTTCCCTTGGTGTCACTAAGAAGATTATCACACTACTTTTTTTCCTGATCTGGACAGGGGCTGAGACTGGGCTGGGAATATTTGTTATCAGACAGCTCTGTGCTCAGAGCAGAGGCATCATGTTTGTAAAATAAACTGATCCAGTTGAATCCCCCCCCCCCCCCAGTATAGAACTATTCAAATTCAGGATCCCTTCTTTGATACTGAATTCCCACAATTAGTAGAAACTTGGGCTGGTGACACAAGGTATCTAAGAGCTATGATGGCCAGGAGCCAAAGAGGACAGAGTTAAGATTTGAGTAGAAGGAGGAATTTTAACAGCTGTAGCCTGTATGCAGTATGGCATACTTCCTTCTACAATATTAATAAACCATATGAAAACTGGATACACAAATAAAAAATTTTAGATTGGCAAAAAGAGGTGTGTTGATGGCTGCATGAAAGCCCAGCCTTTAGATGAGAAAAAGGGAAAGTGTGCCATGAAAACACTATTTTGGCGTTTTAAGGGAGAAGAAGCGCCTTTAAAAAGGAGTTGGCCCATTTTAGATTGGCAAAAAGAGGTGTGTTGATGGCTGCATGAAAGCCCAGCCTTTAGATGAGAAAAAGGGAAAGTGTGCCATGAAAACACTATTTTGGAGTTTTAAGGGAGAAGAAGTGCCTTTAAAAAGTAGCTTGATTTCCCCACTACTTTTTTTAAAAGGGCGCAACATTGCTGGGGCTTTTTAGATTGGCAGGAAAGTGTGACATGAAGTTGCCTTTTCCTTAATGCTTAGCAGCTAGACTGCAAGCCCCAGGTGTGCATTTAAAAGGTACAGGGCTGCTAGACTGAGGGGTTTGGGAACGACTTATCTGAGGTCTTTTCTGTGGCTCAGTAGCTACATGGGAAGCTCTCAGAACGCTACAAACACAGGCGGAGCAGCTACATGGGCGGCAAGGAACGCGGCTTTTAGCCGTGCTTAAAATTTTTTTTTCCTTGCCGGCTGCGAATTGCGCAATTGCGCTGGTACACAATACAGCGACATTATCATTGCCTGCTGGGAACTGCACAATTGCACAATTACGCAATTCGCAGCCGGCAAGGAAAAAAATTTAAAAGTTCAGCAGTTTATCACTGCGGTTCCTCTGCCTTTTTAAACTGTGCCGTTGCACTGGTGCATCAGGAATGAACCCCCTTATTTTGTGAATGAATTGACATGTTATCCACAGTAGAATAACAGTAACGGCATCCCAGAGTCCCTACTGCGCATGTCTAGGGTTTGGATTAGGGCTGGATCTAGGGTTTGGGAGCTTTAAAAAACTTCGCGGTTAAACCCCAGCTTTTACACCTGCAGGGCATTGAGGAATTGCGCAGTTCGCAGCCGGCAAGGAAAAAATTTTTTAAAGGTTCACCGCGGCTAAAAGCCGCGTTCATTGCCGCCCATGTAGCTGCTCCGCCTGTGTTTGTAGCGTTCTGACCGCTTCCCATGTAGCTGTTGAGCCACAGAAAAGACTTCAGATAAGTCGTTCCCACACCCCTCAGTCTAGCTGCCCTGTACCTTTTAAATGCACACCTGGGGCTTGCAGTCTAGCTGCTGAGCATTAAGGTAAAAGCAACTTCATGTCACACTTTCCTGCCAATCTAAAAAGCCCCAATTGTGTCTGAAATTCTCCATCTGATTCAGATATGGTGAAAATGAAAAGACCATTTTACAGATTATTTTCTGGGTAAGCACTGAAATTTTCCAACAGTTGTTCTTCTCAATAAATTAACAATAATTAGGGTTTTTTTAAAAAGGTTTCTGTCCTAGTCAGAATGCTTGTGTCTGCCTGGTGTTTTGGTTCTGTCACAACCAATGTAGGGGCAACTGTACTGGCTGTCTATTCATTGCCAGGCTCATTTTAAAATGTTATCTGCAATTTTTAAATCTATTAATGGTTTGAGACCACACTACTTGGAGGTTACCTGAACGTATAATGAACCTGCCTAAACAATTGGAGAAGTTTGTAGAGGCTTGCCTGAGTAGCCTTATGCTTTCTCTCCCAACATTAAGAGACATGAGATTGATGAGTGCCAGTAAATCGTGACTCCTTCAGTGACAATTTTTAAGTGGATATAAAACATGTTGCTTTTATGCTGACTTTGTATTTTAGATTCTGCCTTTGTTAATGGTCTCACTTAATCTGCTTTTAACTGGTATCACAGTAAACCACATTGTGAAAGGTTGAATATAGATCAGCTCCCACTGCTGCTTTTAAGGGTGGCCTATCCATGAAAGTGATGCAGTGACTTAGTGGTTAAGACGCAAGTTCTGATGATCAGAAGATCAGAAGGTTGGAAGTTTGAGTCCCGGATGCCTCATGATAGAGTGAGCTTCCATAACTAATCTCAGCTTCTGCTAAGCCTGCAAATGCAAGTAAATAAATAGGTACCACTCTGGTGGGAAGGTAAACAGTATTCTGTGCAGTCATGTTGGTCACATGATCACAGAGTGGTCTCTTACAATGCTGGCTCTTCAGCTTAGTAACGGAGATGAGCACCTATGGTTGGACACAACTTGACAACCTTGTCAATGGGGAATACCTTTACCCATGAAATAGAGTGAATTTTCCACTTAAGTGAGGAGAACAGGAGGGATGGAAAATTGTGCACCGCCACGCTAGGAGGCTTCTAACCTCAATAAGGCATCACAATGACTAATTGAGAGAATACTACTAGCTGCACTCTCCTGTTTAAATATATGTCAGAGAAGGATGGACAGGCCCTCTGGAGTGTCATTCTGTCCATAAAAAGTAACCAACTCACTAGAGAGCTCTCTAACACCTAGTCTGTCCTTAAGTTCTTTATGAGAAATGAGGACACAGGGATTCATGTCCAAAAATTTATCCTGTTGAGTCCACCTGCTCAATCTCTTCCTGGGGTGAACATGTGTATCTCATTAGAAGACCACATGATGGCAAAGCATAGTGGCAAGTAGTATTGGAGAATGTGATAGACAATACCATATCTCACAAGCAGAGTATAATACTGTAATTAGTATTTACAAGCAGAACATGAGTGACACCCATTCCCACACTAGCAGCAACCCCTGGGGCCTAAGTGAGAAATAAAGCGGGGATTTGTCTGAAGTAGGTTTACTTATAAATACTAAGGGTTTCATATGATCTCATGGTGGGAGAATCTGTAATATGTGCTCTTCATACACTGAGGAAACAGAGATAACTGCAAATTACAAGATGTAGAGAGAGAACTAATTCAGACTTAACTGCAGACTAACTAAAGGAAGAAGTTGGAGGTTGTGGCTAAGACAAACATATAGGAAATATCATGAATATATGCTGCACCCAAACGCTTAGTGAGAGAAATGATCAACTGTTGAGTATAGGTTTTCTAAAGTTGCTGTCTCTATCATCCAGTAAGACTAGTGCTAACAGCAGGAGCAAATAGTAGTAGTAGAAGTAAACTTTTGTAGCTTTCAAGAAATACCTGTAAGTTGGATGTAATATGAGCCTGCCACCTTATTCAAAGCTGTTTCCAGAATGGAAACCTATTTCAACATGTTGAAATATCATATCCTGAGAATATCATAAGGGATTATGAGGATCTGGGTAGGAAGCTGAAAGAGATGGATGCACAGGTTGTCATATAATCTCTTCTCCCAGTAGAAGGGCATGGTCCAGGAAGGGAGAAGAAAATAGCAGAGGTGAATAACTGGCTCCGTAGATGGTGCCGCCAAGAACAGTTTGGATTCTTGGATCATGGGCTGCGGTTCCATGAGGAAGGATTTCTGGCAAAGGATGGGCTGCATCTCATGCCAGTTGGCAAAAACGTTTTTGCCAATAGTCTCAAAAATCTGATCAGGAGGGCTTTAAACTGAGTTATATGGGGGAGGGAGACATTATTCTGGAAAGCAAAAGGGCTAGAAAAAATAGTCAAAATGACATAGAGGGAACAAAGCAAACAGTGCAAGGACCCAACAGTGGGAAGCAAAAAAAATTGCACAGGCAGCTAGTAAAGGGAACACATGTTCTTAGATGTCTCTACACTAATGCACAGAGTATGGGAAATAAACAGGATGAACTGGAACTCCTAGCACAACAAAGCAAATATGATATAATAGCATCACTGAAACCTGGTGGGATGAGTCTCACGATTGGAATGTAGAAATAGAGGGATATAACCTTTTTAAGAGGAACAGGCTGAACAGGAAAGGAGGAGGAATAGCATTATATGTCAGGGATATTTACACCAGTGAAGAGATCCAGGACATCAGTACTGGAGGCCAGGTGGAGAGCATCTGGATAAAAATTAAAGGAGAGGGAAACAACAGGGATGTTACTGTGGGAGTCTACTACAGACCTCCAAGTCAGACGGAGGAATTGGATGATGCCCTTCTAGAACAGATGACCGCACACAAGAGGAATTCAAACAAATAGCCAGCACATGTAGGTGTAAAGTCAGGAAAGCTAAAGCGCAGAATGAACTCAGGCTGGCTAGAGAGGTTAAGAACAATAAAAAGGGCTTTTTTGGGTATGTCCGAAGCAAAAGGAAGGAGGAGGAAACAGTAGGGCCACTTCGTGCAGAAGATGACAAAATGCTCACAGGGACAGAGAAAAGGCAGAATTGCTCAACACGTTCTTTGCTTCAGTCTTCTCAGGAAAGGCAAAGGGTGCCCAACCTAAGGATAATGGGGCAGAGGACAGAATAGGGGAATTTCAGCACATAATAAGTAAAGAGATAGTACAGGAATACCTGGTTAACCTAAATGAATATAAGTCTCCAGGACCAGATGAACTACATCCAAGGGTATTAAAAGAACTGGCAAATGTAATATCAGAACCACTGGCAATCATCTTTGAGAACTCCTGGAGAACAGGAGAAGTCCCAGCAGACTGGAGGAGGGCAAATGTTGTCCCCCATCTTCAAAAAGGGAAAAAAGAGGATCCCAACAATTATCGTCCAGTTAGTCTGACATCAATTTCAGGAAAGATTCTAGAGCAGATTATTAAACAGAGTCTGTGAACATTTAGAAGGGAATGCCATAATCACAAAAAGCCAACATGGGTTTCAGAGAAACAAGTCTTGCCAGACAAATCTGATCTCTTTTTTTGATAAAATTACCAGTTTGGTAGATGAGGGGAATGCTGTGGATATAGTATATCTTGATTTCAGTAAGGCCTTTGACAAGGTTCCCCATGACATTCTTGCAAACAAGCTTGTAAAATGTGGGCTAGACAAGGTAACTGTTACATGGATTTGTAATTGGTTGAGTGGCCAAACTCAAAGGGTGCTCAACAATGGCTCCTTTTCATCCTGGAGAGAAGTGACCAGTGGGGTCCCACAGGGTTCTGTACTGGGCCCAGTGCTATTCAATATCTTTATTAATGACTTGGATGACAGAATTGGGGGCATACTTATCAAATTTGCAGATGACACCAAATTAGGAGGAGTAGCCAATACTCCAGAAGACAGGATTGACATTCAGAATGACCTGAATAGATTAGAAAGCTAACAAAATGAAATTCAATGCGGAGAAATGTAAGGTACTGCACTTAGGATGCAAAAATGAAATGCACAGATATATGATGGGGGACATCTGGCTGAATGAAACTATGTGTGAAAGGGATCTAGGAGTCCACGTAGACCACAAATTGAACATGAGTCAACAGTGCGATGCGGCAGCTAAAAAGGCCAATGCTATTTTAGGCTGCATCAATAGAAGTATAGTGTCTAGATCAAAGGAAGTAATAGTGCCGCTCTATTCTGCTTTGGTCAGGCCCCACTTGGAATACTGTGTCCAGTTCTGGGCACCACAATTCAAAAAGGATGCAGAGAAACTGGAGCGGGTCCAAAGGAGGGCAACTAAGATGGTGAAGGGTCTGGAAACCCTGCCCTATGAGGAACGCCTTAGGGCACTGGGGATGTTTAGCCTGGAGAAGAGAAGGTTAAGAGGTGATATGACAGTCCTGTTTAAATATTTGAAGGGATGTCATATTGAAGAGGGAGCAAGCTTGTTTTCTGCTGCTGCAGAGACTAGAACGGGGATCAATGGATGCAAGCTGCAGGAGAAGAGATTCCACCTCAACATTAGGAGGAACTTCCTGACAGTAAGGGCTGTTCGACCGTGGGACATACTCCCTCAGAGTGTAGTGGAGTCTCCATCCTTGGAGGTCTTTAAGCAGAGGCTGGATGGCCATCTGTCAGGGATGCTTTGATTGGGAGTTCCTGCATGGCAGGGGGTTGGACTGGATGGCCCTTGTGGTCTCTTCCAACTCTATGATTCTATGATTCTATGTTTTCTAGGTTCCAGGAAGACATCTAAAAACCCACTTTTTGAGGAAGTAGTTTTGCTCCTGTATACCATAGCACTCTATACATTTTAAAATGTTTGTTTTCAATGATGTGTACTAGAAAGAACACTGAACAAACAACTGCAAACACATGTCATCCTGAGATGTGTATGTCTTTCCTTTCATGTTTCTACAAAAGGAAAACAGAATTTAGACATTATTGCAAACTAATTGTATAACAACAGACAGAGCCCATGTTATAAGGTACGTTCAGACCATAATCATTTAATAAAATTAGATTGTGTTAGAGGCTACATGCCATTCAGGGCATAGTTGCAAACATGCTGAGTTCTAGACCATTTCAGTCACATGCTCCTATTCCACAAATGAAAATTGAATTTAGATTTCATGCCACAGTAATATCCAGATAAAATGTTGCCAAGTTCTGTAAGATAATTCCTTCAGTTATTTAGTCAAATCTAAATTTCATTTTTAACATCCAATTTTAAAACTGTGTAATCATTTCCCATGTTTGATACTTAATTTCAACTAGAATTGAGATTTGGCCAGAACAAAGGACAATATCATGTACATAATAAAACATACTAATAATAACTAGAAAATAGCAATCTCTTTTAAATTTGTAGGGAGTGGTATGTTATTTTCTAGTCAATGTCAAAGGAGAAGAGAAGTTTTAGGTTTCATATTGCAAGCCCTTCACCAGTATTCCCTGGTATTTAGCAATTATGCATTGAAATTGACAGCAAACCATTTCTAGATGGCTCTTTTAAGACTGTTGCCAAAATATTTTAGAAATGCATGCAAAGGAAAACGTAGAAGGTAGGGACAGATGGATTTATCACTTTTACTTCTTTCCCCATTCCAATGATTTCATCTTCATTTTCTCCCCATTCAGTTAGGAGGAAATGTGTGATTTTTTTCAGGTTCTTATAAAAAATATTAACAAGTGAAATTCTGAATCACCTGAGCTGCCAAGTTCAAATAGGTATAGCTACTCCTAGTATAGAGAGAGCCATGTATTACCCACGGTGCAATCTAGCCATTCAAGATAAGGAACCTGTCACAAAAGAAGTGGAAATTTTATTAAGCATCATAAATAGGGCTGAATACCTTGGAATTCAAAACCCAACTTTTAAGAGGTAAACAGACATAGAGCAAATATGTTAATTTAAAAAAAATAGGAGATGAAGTTAAGCCCTTTCCACAAAAAATATGAAGAAAACTTTAGAGTTTGGGAAGTTCTTATCAAACAATAAACCTCTTTTTTCGGCAGAAGAAAAGTCATCTTTAGCGGCTCTTCTGCGGCAGCTTCCCAGTATGTTGGACTTGTGGCATGTAACCCCCACACTCCCAAAATGTGCAGCCGCTCTGAGTACCTTCAGGGTGTCATTGGGGCATGCTGCATATTCATGGCCATGCCTCTAAGCAACCACAGTGACCCAAGGGCGGTTTTTAGTACTGGTCTGTACTGGTATGTGTGCATACTACTCATATGCACACATTTCCTGTCTTTATAAAGGACCCCCCCCCCCAAATTTTTTTGGGCATCTCATTCAGTTTATATAAAAGGAAAAACTTTCCATCTCTCAAATAGGAGACATTCCTTACAACAAAGGACACTTGGAAACATTATACTAGAATTTCCAAACATTATATTAGAATTTCCCCACTGTTTTGTGCATATTGGTCAGCCAGGAACAGATAACCTGACAATTTGGCCTGGAAAGCACTGAACAATTTCCTGTTAGCTCAGTTTCAGTGGCACTGCATTACACAGAATCAGCCCATGAAGAGAAATCTGTGTTGTATCTGTCACATTCACCAACAACTCACTTACTGCTTATGCTTAGTAAAGACTTCTTCCACATTTCCCAAGAGAACCCATTACCATAAAAAAAAAAAAAAAATCCCAGGTGTTGCTGAGTTTCTAAAGAGGAGAATGGCCTTGGAATGAGTGGTATTCAGTTGCCTACTCACAGCTGCCAGTGCCTTTTGTCCCCACTTTTATCCTATTTTCATTTGACTAGAGCCACATCCCATTTCAGAGCCAATGACAGACAGCTCCCAAAACCTGACCACCTGGATCTTATCAACAGGCAAAACCAGAAAAGTCCTACCAGGAGCCAAGCCAGATGGAAAGCATAGTTCAACAGCACAGATCAAGAAAGGCAGGGGAAGACTACAAAGCATTTGTAGGCTCACCCCCTCCCTTTATTCACTAACATTTGCCATTTTTTCTCTGACAGCTCAGAGCTTTACTAAGGTGAGTTGCTGGAAGCATCTCTTTCTAAGGAGTTGTGTGTCAGACCTGGGTCACTGCAATGTAATTGTTCCTGCTTTCTGATGTCACCTACAGATTGGCATATCATTTGGCTTAGTTTAAACCAGACAGACTCCCTATCTTCCACCATTCCCCTGAGGTTTTCCTTTTCATGCATTCAGCCTGATCTTCTCTACATCTCCTGAACAAGTCCATCTGGGTTTAATGAGGTTACTCTCAATAAAGCAGTGCACAGCCTTATGGTTCAGACAAAGGAAAAGATGCATTAGTAGAGTAGCTCATTGTTTGAATCCAATATGATTGATTCAGTGCTCATGTATGTATGCAGTTAGGATGTTCCACACTACACAATTATAGCACTGTATTTCACTTTAGCTGCTATGGCAACATTCTCAGGCTTAAGTTTGGTGAAGCACTAGAGCTCTCTGGCTGACAATTCTTAATATCCCTCCCTAGCCTGCAAAAATCCCCAATCCTTTCTATAGGATGGTGCCATGACAAATAAATTAAAATCATAGTGCTATAACTATATGGCACGAATGGTCTTTTGACTAATAAATCACATTTACCACCCACAAATGAAGAATGCAAGGACAGTCACAGCAAAATGAAAAACAAGACAAATAAAAAAGATAAAATGCGATAATGGTAAAATGTAATTAAACAAAGTATAAGACTAAACATTATTAAAGTAAAAAGTAATTTAAAGACTAAAAAAAGTTAAAAGTAAAAAAAAATGTACAGCATTGGTCTTTTAAAAGCCCCTTACACAAATACCAGTCAATTCACAAAAACCTGCCCAAGTAGAAAAACAAAGTTATGGCTTGCCTGGGGAAGGACCAGTTATCATCTATCAGTGACATCTATACTCTGCTTTCCTCTAGTGAGCTCATAATGGCATCTATAGAGCTCCTTTTCTCTATTGCATCCTCACAATAATCCCAGGAAGGAAGGTCATGCTGAGAGAGAGGAACTGATCCAGGATCTTGGTTAACTGGTATTAGGACTTAGATCACCCAAGATCCTTTAACCTCTTTACCATGCTGCCTTATTGAATGAACTTGTTTATGCACTTGCAAGCACAACTTGTGTCTTCACCAGTTCTTCCTACCCCCACCATTGACCCAGACCATATTGACAATGGGCTGTTTTGCTCTTGCTGCAAGTAAGGTTCCCCACTCAGCCACTACAGTGTCTAATGGATTTTAGGTGCATTGGTGCACTGGAGGCTAGGTAACCATAAAGCAAACAATAACAATATAGGGAGTCTAAAGTAGTCATGCACAGTCACATTCCATCAGACACTCTGGAGGTATTCTTGTTAATGCTATCAACTTGGCTTCAGTTTTTGATGATCCTATAAATGAGGGATCTTCCAAGTCAGCTTGCTTAGGTCTTGTAAACTAAAGGGTGTGGCTTCATTGATTGAGTCAAACCACCTCTAATGTTGTTGCTGCTGTTTTGTTCATTCCATCCTGCCTTTCTCCTAATAATGAGACTCAAGATAGCTAACAGCATATTTTAAAACATTACACATTAAATTCTGTTCAAAAGCTCCACAAGTTATTTTCAAAACAGTTAATTCAGGAAATTAAAAACATTAAAATTCAATAAAATACTATATGCAAACTTCAAAAACCAGGATCACATAGCATTAAAAGGCCACACAGGTCACTTTCTAAAATCTTGATAATATAAAGATATTTCTGCTTTCTGGTGGAAGGGCACAAAGAGGGAGGGAGTTCCAAAGTCTGGGGGCCACCACCGAAAGGATCTTTCCCTTATTTCCACCATATGAACCTGAAAAGGTAGTGGGACAGAGAGAAGGACATAATAATAATAACAACAATAATAATAATAATAGGTTTTCAGAAGCTTCAGAGGTCTCCACCTATGTACAGTGGGAACAGACTGCTGAGTAGCTTCCACCACAAGCCCATTGCCTAACACATTTGCTGTTTCTGAATGAAGATAGGCCAGCAAGTCAATTGCTAAAAATATTGCTAAAAATCTATGGTTGAGTCATGTTTATGCATCATTTATTGCTGAGTCAAGTCTGAGTCAAGTTACTGAAAAGGCCTGAGTCCAATCTGAGTCCAAGACAATTTACTCAAGTCTACATCATTGCCATTTTGATTAAGATACAGAGGTTTAGAAAATCTATACTTTTTTTGATGTCTTCATAATTTGCTATACATTTATAAAAGTGGTCTGAAATCATTTCTCGGCTGCTTACTAGTTCAAATGTAAACTTGTTTTTGTAATTTCTCCTTTGACTTTTCTCAATAGTTATTTCAAGTCTTTGCTCTTTTCTACTAGCAGGGTGGTGTCATCTGTATATCTTTAATTGTTAATTTTACTTTCTCCAATTTTCATGGCTCCTTCCTACCAGTCTAATCAAAATTTACATGTGATACATTCAGCATAAAATTTAAACAGACAGAATGATAAAATGCAGCCTTTCGTGCCCTCTGTTTATCTGTATTCTGTCCTAATAGTAACCTCTTGTCCTGAGTATAGGTTATGCATCAAGACAACAAAATGTCTGATCCATTAGGGTGATCCATAGTTTTTCATGAGTCAAAAAGCTACATTCAGGATTCTGATGCTGTTTCAACCACCGTTTATATTTGCTTCTCTTTTGCTCTTAACCATTAGAAGAGTTTGGTCTTCTCATCCAATTATAGTTTTCTTTCCTTTTGACTGCAAGTACTGCCATTTTGCTTTCTTTCTTGACAGTGTCTTTGGTTTTGGTCCAGATTTCCTTGTTCTTTAAGTTATGCAGGTATATTTGGTTATACAGGTTGCATTTTGTAGTGATGGTTGATCTAATGCTGTGTAGTTCTCTAATTTTAATATTAGCAGTTGAAGGTCTGTGCCTCAATTTGCTCCTGAATTTGTTTTTGGAGACAGAATGGAGTTCTCCACCTCTGCTTCCAGTTATGTAGTCTATTTGATTTCTGTATTGATCATCATGTGATGTCCACTTATACAGTCCTTTCATTTGTTGCCTGAGCAACATGATTACAATTAATGAACTGCTGAACTCACAAAATTCAATAAGCCACTCTTCTTTTTCATTTCTTGATCCTAGGTCAAACTCTCTAACAATATTTAGTTCTGCTTTGTTTCCTTCTTTTTAATTCTAGTCATGTACATAGATTATCAACATGTCCTGTTCTGGGGTGTGATCAATTTCTTCCTAGACTCCAACACGGATTCTTCAATTTCTTCTTCTTTTACCTGAGAATTGGACCATATATTAGGATTATGTTTATATGGATAGATTTTCTCTGAAGTCTATTGATTTTATTCATTCTAACTTCATATCCCCTGACTGCTTTTGCTACATCTCTCCTCCATATTAATGCCACACCATTTTTCTTAGATTTTCATTTTCTGAGTCAAACACTGTACCCTTACCTCTTTGAAAATGCCCATTCCTGCTCACTTAATCTCAGTCACCCCAACTATTGCAAAGTTTATTCATTCCATTTCTTGTTTGACAATATCTAGCTTGTTTGGCTCAAGCTTCTCACATTCCATCCATTCAATTATTTATTTATCAGATTTATATCTCACTTTTCTCTTGAATGGGACTCACTCCTGTTGTCTGCATTGTGCAGCTTTGGACTATCCTTTCACACTTGAGCAACCCAAACTCCTTTCATCTTGAGTCCAGTTATGCCACTAATCACATTACTACAACTTTTCCTCTCCTCTTCCTCAATAGTTGGTTTAGTCCTTTATGACTTGCGAAGTTCATTTTTCAGCACTATTTCTTGTTTCATTTTGGATTGCCTCATCATATAATTGTCATGTTAAAAGAAAATCAGAAGTAGTTTACTGGTGCCTGCTTCTGTGCAATAATAACAAGAGTTATCTAAATGCCACTATCACTCTGAGATATCTTCCACCAGTGTCTCTCCTACTGCCCAGCAGCTATTTGGTTCCTCAGCAAAAACCAATGTGACTCTGTTTTACTGACTCCTCAGCAAAATCCTGACTGGCTCCATTTTAGTCATTCCTGAATATCTTAGTCACTCCTGTGTTTGAGCCTGCCTGATATCCAACCAGCATAAGGAGGTGCCATGATGGGCAATGTGGTGTAGCTTTGCTTTATTTCTGTAGGTACATTTATGTGGAAGAGCTAGTGTGGTATAATGGCTTTGGGAGACCAGGGTTTGAATCCCCACTTGGTCATGGAAAACCACCAGGTAACCTTGGGCAAGTAATGCTACTATATATGTATAAAATGAAAGTTTTGAGCTCCACTTCTGTGTACACTGTTAAGCCCCCCTCCCCTTCTCTATTGCTCTTTTTATAAAATCAGTGAGAATAACATTTGTTGTTGTTGTTGTTATTATTAACCTTTATTTATATAGCGCTGTAAATTTACACAGTGCTGCTTTGAAATAAACAAGCACAGAATCAGGTTATCTATGTATTATCTTTTATAGGCTGAAAACCTCATGACCTTTGCTTCTTTCATTGAGTAATGTTTCATTGTTGGCATGGCCTATTATTTCCTGTCATGTAGATATTTTTAAAAACTGTGCATGATCAAAATGCTTTAATAAATAAATGCTCCCTTTTTGCATAGTGTGGTACATCATTCACATTGAATAAGTGGTATTTTGTGGGAAAATAATATGAAGCAGCATTCAGTAATGAGAAACTGTCACTTCCTTGAAGGGTCTCAAAATGCTACCACAATCAAGATATTGCATGTTTGTTTATTTTATGCATACCCTACCAATGCATGGAACTCCCAGTGGTATCTCATCCATATTGTTGACCTGATCTACACCTATCCACATAGCTTTAGTAAAGATACAGCATCTGGTTTGTTCAGACTGGTCTCTGGGCCCCACTGTAATCTTTAGCTTTATGGGTTAGTCAGTTCATTGGTAAATTAGATGATGATTAGTCACAAGCCTTTTATATGATGAAAATCAAGAGGAAATACTTTCTCTTGAAAATTAATGCAGAAGAAAAGACCTATGGTAGCAGATAAAAATTTATTGTGCTTTTTAGTAGGTGGTTGCCTTTAATGAAGAACAGAACAATTTGCCTTTAATTTGACACTGCAAGATATCTTAGTTAAAATAAAATCTTTGAATGTTAATATTCCCAAATGGATTTGATGGCAGAATCAAACCACTAAATTGTGCAAACAGAGAGTTAAATCTGCTTGTTATTCCCAAACATAGGGACCCCTTAGTCCCTCCACTTTTTGGGGGAACACTATCTACTCTGTCAGCTTCTCTTTAAAATGTTAGGGAATTTGTTTAGTTCAAGGAAGCTTGCAAGAGATTAGGTAACTTGAAGAATATTTCCACCTATGTATACCAGTACTAACTGTGGAGACTCCATGTTCAGGTGAATAAAAGAAGGTTTTATTTAAGAATATGTAAGAGTGCAATCACACATATGGTAGTAATTAAAACAAACATAGAATTCAGAGCTAACCAAAATAGAGTTATGGAAATTGTATAACAGAGTTTTAGAGGTGCAGAAGGAGTGGGATGTGGCTCAAGAAAACATAGGGCCGATACAGACTGCCCCTTCAGGGGCGGGTCTGTAGTGCCCCTTTCCATGGAGGATTGGGGCCAGGGCATCCTCACTGGCAGGTCCCAAACCAATGTTTTTCGGGACCATGAAGAAGTGGCAAAACGCCGCTTCCCTGTGGCCCAGAAAGGGGTGTTCTTGGGGGTTCATGCCTCCCAACACCCCGACAGCCATAGCCAGAGGAGAAAGGGGCCGCCTGCAGCAGTGTAGCGGCAGTGTAGCATAGGAGCCTAGAGTGGCTCCTTTTTCATTGTGCTGCAACCAGGAAGTAGCACTGTTATGACACCACTTCCTGTGTGCGATGTTTAGTCACTGTGCAGCAGCGATGTCATCATGGCGGTGCTCGTGTGGATGGGACACCAGCATGATGAAATCGCCATTACATACTAGGGTTCTGGATCATTGAGGGACATAGGCAGGAGGAAAAATGTTGCCTGAGGCCATTTCTGGTGAATGACCATATGAATGGTGGTGGTGATTTTGGAATATAGTTGTGCAAACTGGGACCCAAAAATTTATAAATGTTTATAAATGAATTTATAGATAAACTGGCCAAAAGTGTCTTCATGAGGCTGGAGCGTTAACCAGGTTTATATCTGTAGAGTGCCAGAAAGCCACTGTCTCTGTTCAACCCACTGATGATGGACTGGAGATTAATGATTGGATGGAGATTGATGATTGGATAAAGTTTCCAACCTCTTTTTCTGTTGCAGGTTCCCCCATGAAAAGAGTTAAAACTGAGTCCACACTGTTTCATAACTGGTCCATGTTACTTATAATTGCACTACTATTGTTATTATTTTGTTTCCCTCTTAGTGTCCTAAGCAGCTGTAGCAAAGTCGTGATAATTGCCTCTTTAACATCTGTTCTTTTCTCCCAAATAATTGTTTTGGTGTTGCACCTGTCAATACTTCCCCACCCCCCAAAAACCCAACTTATGTTCTGTTTAACATGTTGTGTTAAGACCTTTCCATTTTCACTTGAGCTCCAAAATGCCAATAAATTCTTTCTGTTAAGGGCCATACCCTAAACAGATGCATTGCATGAGCAATATAGCTATGGCATTGGCTCTTATGCTGTGGTTTGTTACACCCTCATCACTACCTTGCAGTTGGATGTCTCGTCAGAAACAGAGTGGTGCCTCTTTGTGCCAGATATTTGTGTGTTCCATGGAATAGAAAGGAAATCTGTGTAACTGAATCTATTACCAATTGATATTACCATTCCACAGCACATGCACCCAACTGGCAACTATCTCCATCCACAAAACATGAAGATTTAGAAGCCATACAGTTGCTGTGTGGCGCTATGGGCTGGTGGGATGGCAAATTCAGATGAGATTGGGTGGATCAAAGATAGGATTGTGCAATGGCCATTCTTACAATGCCACCATATTCCATTATTTTAAAAGCCTTATTGGTTTTCAAGCATCATTCCTTCCTAGCTCCCCCTAAATGTTTTCTTGCTGTGATATCTCTGTGATGCATGCCATTTTCATAACAAATGGCTCAAAAATATGGATGGATAAGGGAAGCAAATCACTTTCCCTTCCCCATTTTAGGGCTCCATGTACACATAAACTGCTGTTTCTCATTTAAAGCCACCTTTCTCATTTAGAGACACCTTTGTTATTTCTTGTTGTTTTTATACAAGCACCCATGTTTTGGATACTGTCTCAATGGATAAGTTGCTGTAGCACAAAACACTCTGGGACTTACGTTTGAGACTTAGCAACTTTTATGCCCCCAGAAGAGGAAATTATACCTGCAGATGTATTCCTGTTGTGCCAAGAAATAAAAGGCATTATTGGTAATCACACTTTAAAGGCAAATACTTGTTGCCAGTTGGCAGGCCTAAATCCCACCTAAGGGAGTACTATGCCAAGAGCATGCAGACAGACAGATAGATAGATAGATAGATAGAGCGAGCAATTTATAGCCAATTTGATGTTTCCCATGATAGTCCTTGGAATTACTGGCTGGGGAATGCAGGAAGTTACAGTCCAAACCATATGAAGGACACCATGTTGGGCCAATTTTGAGAGTGTTCTGTTTTGTTGTTGTTGTTGTTTTAAAAAATAATTCCCTTTTTAATGAAAGATTTTGATGAGTAGCTGTGTTCTTCTACAGGAGGAAAGAGGAAAAGAGAGGGAGAGATTGAGAGAGAGAGAGAGATTAAGAACCACAAAAGATCAAATCAACTTCCTCTGGCAGCTCCTCAGTACAGCGTAGTATATATTCTAAAAGGACATGTGCAGATGCAGAGCAATTTTGAGTTAAATCTTTCATGTGACAAAGATACAGAAGAATTAATGTGGCATTTCTCCAATGGCCTATAACCAATGTAGGTCATATCCACAGCTGGGGTAAATCAGTCTGTGGCATGGTGTCAACTTTGCATTGAGGCTGCAATTCACACTGGCCACATATTCTTCTGCAGCAGTCCAGAGGAACAAATGCAGGAGGAAAGTAGTTTTCAGATTGGGGCTAAGATATATCTGATGGGAAATAACACTGGGAGACAATCCAAAGAGTTTCTTTCGTCAAGGATGAGAATTGTGTGGCCCTGTAGCTGCTGTAGGTCTGTATTTCCTTCCTGGCTCTGCAGACTAGCACTGCTTTAGGAGATATGTCCATCAGGGTTTGTAACTAGTTTCAGTGCTGTGAAAGCCAGTATGGTGTAGTGGTATAAGTGCTGGATTAGGATTCTGGAAGACCCTGTTTTTGATTCCTTCTGAGTCATGGAAACCTGCTGGAAACAAGCCACATTCTCTCAGCCTAAAAGAAGGTCATTCCTGTTCTGATTGATCTCAGGCATTCTTGTTCTGATTGAAAACTCTATGATGTGGTTGGCATGCAACAGAGTCAACTTGAAAGCAGACAACAACAACAGGGCTCTCTCACCCTTTCACAACACACAAGACAAGATTGAAATTCTGTAGGCAGGCTAGTGGATTTTAACTCTCCACCAGACATCTGCTGCTCCTGGATCTTTGATGCCAACCAGAAAACACTGCTAACTGGCATTTGGGGCAATGAGTGACCAAGGGAGCAGGCACCCAGAAAAAGGAAAAACCATCACCTTCTGGCATGCTTTCTTTTCTCCTGTCCATGAGGCAGTTTCCCAGAATGTTGGAATTGTCCTGTGGACAGTGGGGACATTGCACAAAGGGAATACTGAACATTGCTTTGATGGAGAACCTTTTTCAGTTTACTTGTTTATTATTTAAGGCTGGATTCCTATTACCTGCCTTACCATCTCATGAACCATTTCTCAGATTTCACCACATTGACCTTAAGATGGCTCCAAACATGAACAAACATGGGTGTTTTCAGGGTTCTGGATGGTGTGTGTCTGAGACTCAAGACATTTCACTGAATGAAATAACTTAAGCAGAATTTAAGCAAGATAAAGAAGTAGATTCTTTATTTAGAAGCCTTCCTTATAATAACAAACAGTGGTCTGTGACAGCTGGTGCCTTCCATATCAGTGGGGTGGTGGATTTCTTAGTTTGAACTGTAAAGGAGTTATTAAAGGAGAGGAATTGAACTCAACTTCCATAAATAAGTTCAGCACCCTGTACAACTAACTCAGAGAAAATTCACCATCCCACTAACATGAAAACCAATACTGCCACTAGGGTCAGAGAAGTTCAACCCTAAATCTTCTTGTAGGAAGAATGGCAAAATCTATCAGTTTCACTTTCTACCAAGTTCAGTTGGGTGCATTTTTTTGTCAAAAAATACTAAACACTTTCTTCAGCACTCTGAAACATATTTTGCATAATTTGGTAAATCCTTATTAAAAACAAATTCTGAACCATTTACACTGGCCAAATACAAAAGGAAGCCCCTCCAGAAGAACAAAAAAGGCTCTGAAAGTCCTAGAGTTTGTTCCTGTACAAACTGATTTTATTTTGCAGAACCACATGATATTTTCTACATCCCAAAGTACATATTGGGATGTGTCTAAGATGGCTGCTGCCAGTAAGCACACCTACAGTTTCCAGGATACAAGTTCAAGAGAGATCAAACAAGGGAAAGAGGAATGTCTGCACAAAACAAAAATGATCCCATGTTAAACTAGTCTACTATTGCTGAAACACTTTAGCAATAGAATGTAAGTCCTGGACAATAATAATGAAGACTCGCTGGAAATTTGTGAAAATCATTTTCTGAAATTGTTATGAGCTTGCAAGATTTCTGAAATCTTGTATGAGTCACAAGGGAGGGTAAGGGAAGGCAACCTGGAACATTTCACAAAAGAGTTTGAATGCAAACCTGGGAATATTCAGGTAAAATTAAAACAATAACCTGGAAACTCTCAATATTTCTAGGGACAGCCATTCCCAGAATGGAGATGTTCATTTTGAACTTCTTTGACATGTATCCATTTATGACTTGTCACAGCACTTGGAAAGTTATCTTTTGAAACCTTGAGATCTTCCAGACAGCATGGCCAATAGTAGCTCTGGAAGTCGAAGTCCAAAATGTAACAATTTAAAGCTCTGACCAGTCAGGAAAAACTGGAGCCATCCTAACTCAGCGCAAGAAACACGACTGAATACAGAGGGATTGAATGTCAGACTTGAAAGTTAAGCACTCAAAGCCTTCTGCCTACCTAAAAGGGTGAATCTGGTCATTTGCTTTCTCTAACATGTATTTTTTTTTAATCTTAGATTAGTGAATATGTTTTTTATTTATAATTTTGAGTGATACTGTTTTTTTAAAACATCATTAAAAAGAGATCATTCTGTATTTGATAAGACTTTTGTAAGCTCTTTTTTAAAAGAAACAAACATAATTCCCACCCATCCCTGGCATAACTATATGCACTGGATCCCCAAGTTAACCAAAAATTGATTTCTCTTTTTTCCATGGTAAAAATAAAGCATGTGCTTAGGTGGCAGAAGGCAATGTTATTCAACTGAAAACTTTAAAAAGTAACTTGTCTCGGAGCATGGCTCCCAGAATGCTTTATTCAATAGGCATGTTGGCTGTGGGGATTTGGGGACTTGCAGTCCAAAAAGGTATTCCTCTAAAGCTATGATTTAGTTTATTATCTGGAACTAACATGTGCATTTACCACATCTGAAAAGAGCAAAAATCTTGTGTGTGCCAATATTATTTAACCCCCTTATTGTCTATATATGTAGATTTTCAAACATAAAGGTGAGTAAGTAAGGGGGAGGGGGGGGGGGCAAAAGCTCTGCCAAAAAGACCAGATAACAGTTTGATAGATTTCTAATGTTAAAACAACAGTTTTACCAATATTATATAAAATTGTGCTGAAAAAGGTGAAGAAGTGTTTTTCTGCCAACCTACACAGCACCTCCCCTAAATCCTCTCCCTCCTTGCAAAGCACAAGATGTTATGTTACTAAACTGCTGGTGAACTTTTAGAAGAAACAGACCATGTGTTGACCTGTGCAAAGCACATGAAACCTTGAAAATATTAGGAGGTTGCAGACTTTGAAACTGTGAACCTCAGCTGGAACTTCCTGCTGGCTGACGGACTGGGTTTGAAGGCATCAGGTTGAGTTTTGTGCTTTGCAGCAAATAGCAGGTCTGATCACAACTGACAGACTGCTTTGAAAGCATGCAGCACTGATGAAAACCCTATTTGTAGCATGACACAATGGCAAGGAAAGTTATTGACTTGGGTGGGAAGGCAATAAAAGAAAGCAAAGAGCCCCACTGTTCTCAAGAAATATATATTTCAGAAACCTCTCCTCCTCAATTAGGATTTAGTAAACAAGAATGACATTTTCATCTGAAAAAAAGAATTCTGGGGGGAAAAAACCTACAAAGAATCTTGTGGCATGTTACAGACTAACATGATACATTTGGCAGAAGTTTTTGTAGACAACAGCTCACCTCTCAGATTCATTCTGCTTCAGAGGTTCTGGAATAAATGTCCATGATGCCTACAGAATCTTGGCTGGACTCCTGTACCAGCTTCACTAAGTACTTAACTAAGTAACTTCTCATGGCCCGATCCCTCCAGACGTGATGGAAAAATTATTCAAACATGTTCTGATCACTTGCAGAGTAGACATCCTTCTTGCAAGAAGCTGATGCCCAGCAAAGTAGGTTAGGAAAATGTTACAGTTGTGGCAATAGTATGAAAATGGGAACTAAGTCATGATTGTGAATATGCAACAGTTACAGTCCGAAGTACTGATTATTATCCACAAAAGCTTATATGATTTGGCTCCAACTATCTGAGGGGCTTGTATTTTGTTCTTCCAAACTCTCTTGAGTGGAAATCTGCAGGAGAGGCCCTTCTCTCATCCCCACCATCTTCAGAGGTATGCTTGGTGCAAGTGTTAGAGACAGATTTCTTTGTGGCAATTTCTGGATCATGAAACAGACTGCTTTTTCACACTAGGGAACAAACAGGATTTAAACAAGAGTTAAATGAGAGTTAAACAGGAAATGCCCTATGTTTATCATAGGACATTTACTGTTTAACTCTTGTTTAAATCCTGTTTGCCCCCTAGTGTGATAAAGCAGAGAAGAGAGACTAGTTCCTTCTCTGCTGTCTTTCCATTAGCAAACAAAGGTTTTTCTCTGCAGGCAGTCCTCCACTAACTGTCTGTCTGATACAGTCTGATGTTTTTAAAGAGATGTGCTGGACTTTTAAATATTTCACTGCTTAATTATTATTACCCTCACAGTTCTAAGTTGTTTTAGAAAGTTTTGAAACTGATATTTTAATATATAATTGGTTAAATTTATATCAGTGATAGTAAACCTTTTTAGGTCTGCATGCCAGGGTGGGGCTTCTGTCCCCTGGGGGCTGGGCCACGTGCCAGCAGCCGGTACTTCTGCCCCAGGAGGTGGGGCTTCTGGGGCGGGACTTCTCCCCCCACCCTTTACCCAGCCTCCAGCTGAGAGACAGCTAGAAGCTGGGGAAGGTTCAGAAGGGGAGGGGACAGATGTGCACCACTGCTCCTCCTCCTCCTCCTGCCCCTTCCCCAGCCTCCAGATGTCTCTCAGAGACAGTTGGAGGCCAGGGAAAGGTCCGTTGGGAGGAAGAGGACTGGGCACGCACCCGTCCCTCTTCCCCACAGACCTTTCCTTCCCCCCAACTGGCTCTGTGGAGGCAGTTGGAAGTCTGGAAAGGTCTGTTGGGAGAAAGAGGACTGGGCACTCACCTGTCCCTCTTCCCCACAGACCTTTCCTGCCCCCCAACTGGTTCTCTGGAGGCAGTTGGGGGTCAGGAAAGGTACTTGAGGAGGAAGAGGACTGGGCACGTGCCCCATACTCCTCTTCCTGGACCTTTCCTCTCCCCAACTGGCTCTCTGGATTCAGTTGGGGGTCAGGAACAGTTGGGGGTTAGCCCTGGTGGCGCAGTAGTTAAATGCCTGTACTGCAGCCACTCACTCAAAACCATAAGGTGGCGAGTTCAAGACCAGCAAAGGGCTGAAGCTCGACTCAGGCTTGCATCCTTCCAAGGTTGCTAAAATGAGTACCCAGATTGTTGGGGGCAAATAGCTTACAGTTGTAAACCGCTTAGACACTCCTTAAGGGTATGAAGCGGTATATAAATGAAGCTGGTTTTTTTTTTTTTTTTTTTTTTTTTTTTAGGAAAAGTTAGTGGGGGGAGGGAAGAGGACTGGGCTTGTGCCCCATCCTCCTCCCAATGGATCTTTCCCTGCCCCCACCTGTCCCTCCAGAAACAATCGGAGACTGGAAAAGGTCTCCGAGGAAGAGCAACTGGTGTACGTCGGAGCCCCCCCCCCCCGCCTTTTTCCTGGTGTATGCCCGTTCCTCTTTCTCCCTGGCCTGTGCCTGGCAAAATGGGTCATGTGCCACCTGTGGCACACATGCCATAGGTGCGCCATCACGACTTTGTCATATAATTTATTGGCATTTTTTTATTCAAACCTTTTAAATATAATCTTTAAACTGTCCGTCATCCCAACCCTGGCAGGGGGAAGGGATATAAATAACAGTCTGCTGCTTGTGAGGGATCTCTGGATGCACTTTTTAATTGATCTTAAGTACCACTGAAATCATGATTTAACTCATGACCCACTGATTTCAATGGAAACTTAAATTTAACTAATTTACAGCTCATCCAGAAATGAAAGGTAGTCTCTGAAAGTACTGAGATTTTCCAGTTGTTTTTGTTTTGCTTTTACCTGTATATTCCTCAGTTTACATCCAAACTCTTTTCTGAACTATCCCAGGTTTCCTGCCCTCCCTCTCCTTTGTGTTCTTCTCCCTCACTAAGCCCATGCCACATCTAGATTCAAGCGATATTTCAGAAATTTATTTCCAGCAATTTCTATACAGCCTTCTTTATTGAGAATTAGGAACAAAAAGTCCTTTAAAGTGCTGGGAATTACTAAGAAATACTTTGAAATGACATGGGGGTCTCCAAAGAAAACGAACAAACAAGCAGCTTCATTTATATAATGCTTCATACTGCCTAAGTAGTGTCTAAGCGGTTTACAACTGTAATCTACTTGCCTCCAACAATCTGGGTGCTCATTTTAGCGACCTCAGAAGGATGCAAGCCTGAGTCGAGCTTGAGCCCTTTTGCTGGTTTTGAACTCACAACTGTATGGTTTTGAGTGAGTGGCTGCATTACAGGCATTTAACCACTGCACCACCAGGTTTGTATAAAATCAAAAACTGGCACTTGAAGAGTGTTCTTCTTCTTATCTGGAGTGGCTTTCAAGATACTTTCTAGTGCAATCCATGCTGCTTCATTTGAAAAAATTCACAGAGGGGCCAAACGATGTCACCTTCCCTTCCTAGCTTTCTCAATTTTTCTCATTGTTTCTTCCATCCTTTTGCGTTACCAAACAAAACTTGTTAAGCAAAAATGCAGAAAAGCTTCATTTTGCCTTTAAATGTAATTGGAGGGAGTGTTCTGCTTGGAAGCACACCCTTAGCGTCCAATTGAGCTGCAATTAAATTTCTCCAAGATTACTATGGGGCAGAGGGAAAGGAACTGCAGATATTTTATCCTTCAGATCAACTATTTTCTCAAATAAAGCAAAGCATGATATAGTGATATAAGCATTGAGCTATGACTCTGGAGACCAGTGTTTGAATCCTTGCTTATGCATGGAAACCCACTGGGTGATTGGGAAAGTCACACCCTCTCAGCCTGACAGAAAGGAAAAGGCAATTCCTCTCCAAACAAACAATGCATTCTAGAAAAGTTGTGGTAGACTGATGGAGAAAGCAGTGTCTAGACCTGTTCCATATATATATGATAAGTAAAGAGCCATAACACTGCAGGCAAGACTTCTTGGAGGAGCAGAGGGGATTGCATGCAATGTATTGGTCAGAATTCTCTGGAAACCACAATTCATGCTATTTAAATTTGAACCAAAGTGTGTGTGTTTTGGGGGGGGGGGGGCTTATGGGTTGTTGACCATTTGAGGCTGTGAGGACCACACAAAGAATAATATTCAGCGAATAATAAACAGTGGTGTTTTATTATGACCTTTTTTAGTCCATATGATAATGACATAAGGCCAAAATTTCTTTTCTAAATCTTGAAAACTAAGGCATGAAGAAATGCCTGCATTCCTAAAGAATGAGAACATTTGATTGGTAACAATTCTGCATAGCCTAAGATACAACAAATGTTCATTGGAAGATATAACAATATATACAGCCTTAGGGCGGCATAATCCACATGCCATTCCATGCATGTTAGAAATATAATTTTTCTTATTGTTTCTGCTCAGGCTTGTTTGTGTTCTGCATGCACAACAACAGCCATGTCTTGCTCAGGATCTTCTTGCCATTCCATGCTGATAAACAACATCAAGTCTGAGGAACACAGTCAAAAATCAAGGCATTCTCTACTCATTTATCTACTGTAGCTTTGTGGTAGGACACTTATAATAAGTTCTCTTTAGAGTTGCCATAAGCCAAAAATGACTTGGAGACACAACAACAACAACAACAACAACAACAACAACACATTCTTTGCATGGTGCAGGGGTGACCTAAAGTGAACCCCAAGCATTACAGTTGCCTCACTGTATCATTTTTATTGCCCACTGTCCAATTCTCCCAGAGAGGGATTTCTGATTTACTACTTGACAGTTTTTGTGGGTGCTCGTGCTCCACATAGAGAGAGGAAAAGTGGCTGGCATCCTATATTGAATTTATGGATTTGCAAATCAGCCTGCTGAGCTCCGATTCTAGCCAGAATCTGCCTAGCAGCAGATGCAGCCAGAATTAGAATTCAGTTCAGCAGTGGTAAGTCACTTTTTAAAGATGTGTGATAATCTCCTATAACTGTATGCACATCTTTGATAACATTCCTTTCACACTTCACATTTTTAATTGTGGATTTAAAGCATCTTTGGCTAAGTCCAAAAGTTAATCTCAACAATAGTATCTCTGCTGCATCAGTGTGACTTGGTAAGTCAAAACTTGTGTAAGAATGTATTCAGTGGGTTTGCCCCACTAGGGATTTAAAATTGTGCTTAACCTTTTAAGTTTTTGCTAAAAATATTTTTTAAAAAAAACAGTTTTAAGAGAAAATGGCAGACTGGCCTATTAAACTAGTTCATGGCAGTTCCTCCAGCATAAAATATCTATCTGTTAATTACTCAGACACTGCATTTCAAGCCTGATATATTTTGGGGAATTACTATATATATATATATATATGATAAAATCTATTCATAAAATCCCAATTAAAACAGTAAAATACTATGCCAGAATTAAACATTATCCAAGTCATTTGCCACCTCACAAATAAATATATTTTACAGCACTTCTGAAAAATGTCGACTCAGACACTGATGAGTCTTAAGGTTTAAGGAGTTTAATGACCAAGAATAGCAATAGCAATAGTAGCTTCATTTATCTACCATTTCATACCACTCTAAGCAGTCTCTAATTGGTTTACAACTGTAAGCTAATTGCCCTCATCTTTGACAATCTTAAATATATTATAATAAAATATGGGAGGGGAGCAGATAGGGAAGTATGAAAGTAAGGACTTCATTCTGCAGTAATCTCTGAAATTATCCATGGATGCAATTATGAAATATATATCATGTTCATGAGCATGCCACAGCATATTTTTTACAGTTCATGTGGAAATCCTGCCAGGTATACCATAGTGACAGCTAAGGTATATGGACAGAATGTTTGCTAGGAGCCATACCAAAAAACTTCAAGCCATGACTCAGATGTCATAACTCTGTCAACAGCCATGGCTGTGCTCTGCCTTATGGAAATGGCAGCGTGCCAGAATATAAATATTTTATATAAAAGAAAATGTAGAAAATCAAAGGTGGAGCCTCACCAAGGAGACAGCGTGGCTGTCAGGGAGCTATCAGAGGTGGGACAGAACAAGTAAAAGGATAAGCCCCGAAACCAGATGAAGTCACACTCTCCTCGAAGGACTCTGTTCACAGCCTGGAGATACTACTAGATTCGTCGCTCCACATGACCAGTCAGGTGAATGTGATGGTCAGGAGTGTCTGCTACCAGCTTCGGCTGATATGCCAGCTGCACCCTTTCCTGGAAATCAGGGACCTGGAAAAAGTAGGAACACGCTCTGTTAACTGCACACTTGGATTATTGCAACACGCTCTACATGGCGGTACCCTTGTGCTTAACCCAGAAACTCCAATTGGTCCAAAATATGGCAGCCAGGCTTGTTACTGGAACACCCAGGAGAGAGCACATAACACCTGTGCTCAAATCTCTCCACTGGTTGCCGATCAGTTTCCGGGCACAGTACAAGGTGTTGGTTTTAGCCTTTAAAGCTCTACATGGCTTGGGTCCATCCTATCTTAGGGAACACCTCTCCCCATATGAGCCCCCTTGCATGCTCCGGTCCTCTGGGAGGAATCTGCTACAGCCCATGAAGACCAGGCTGTCACAGACCTCTCAGAGGGCCTTTTCAGCTATCTCTCCCAGGCTGTGGAATGACCTGCCAGATGAGATGCATCTTATTACGACCCTGGGTGGCTTTTAAAAAGTTGCAAAGATGCATCTCTTCCAGCAAGCTCTTCCAGCATCTCTTCCAGCATCTGTCAGGGATGCTTTGATTTGGAGTTCCTGCATGGCAGGGGGTTGGACTGGATGGCCCTTGCAGTCTCTTCCAACTCTATGATTCTATGATTCTAGGCCTTTCCGGATGATGGCTAATCTCTCCTGGTCTCCAATGACACCTATCCAGCTCTCCCAGTCACACATTAGAGGCCACCTTCAGGTTGCCCAAGAATGTTAATCTAATACATTGTATTGTTTTATTGCTATTTATTTTAATTCTGTGTTTGTTTAATTCCATTTTAAGGGGTGGGAGGTAGGGAATCAGGTTGTAATTTTTTAATTCTACTTGCTTTTTAACTTGTACTCCTCCCTGATTGCTCATTCAGAGGGGTGGGTTATAAATAAATAAATAAATAAATACATAAATAATCCAGTTGATTAAAGTACAGCAACTAATAGCATCACAGCAGTTTTCCATGACAAGATAGCCCAGAGTGGAAAGGGGAACCCTTCTCTTGAGTTGGAATCCCAATCTGAATTGCATACTGAAGCAATGCTTTTCATAAATGAAGAATTATGGTTGTTCTTTAGAGTATAATTTAAAAACATGCTTGATGTCATTTGAGTACTGATTGCTTATGGGAAATGGTCTTTAACAATTGCTGGATGGTCCATATTTGTTGGGGGGTTTTTTCTTCTTTTTTTCCCCCTTTCTAATATTTAATAATATGAAATGAAAAATAAACAATGGTGTTTTATTATGACCGGTTTTAGTCCATATAATAATTACATAAAGCCAAAATTTCTTTTTTTAAACCCGGAAAACTAAGGCATGTCCATATGATAATGACATACTTCTAGGGATGTGGTGTACTTCTAGGGATGCGGTAGCTCAAGTGGTTAAGATGCTGACTTTGCGCAGTGGTTAAATGCCTGGACCACAGCCACTCACTCACAAACCATAAGGTTGTGAGTTCAATACTAGCAAAAGAATTCAAGCTCAACTGAGGCTTGCATCCTTCTGTGGTCACTAAAATGAGTACCCATATTGTTGAGGGCAATTAGCTTACACTTTGTAAACTGCTTAGGGAGTGCTTAAGTGCACTGATAAGCGGTATAGAAATATACTTGCCCTAGTGGCGCAGTGGTTAAATGCCTGTACTGCAGCCATTCACTCAAAACCATAAGGTGGCGAGTTCAAGACCAGCAAAAGGGCTCAAGCTCAAGGCTTACATCCTTCCGAGGTCACTAAAATGAGTACCCAGATTGTTGGGGGCAAATAGCTTACAGTTGTAAACCGCTTAGACACTGCTTAGGCGGTATGAAGCGGTATATAAATTAAGCTGTTTGTTTGTTTGATCAGCAGGTTGGTAGTTTGAGGCCCAGGTGCTGCATGCTGAGATGAGCTCCTATCACTAGTCCCAGCTTCTGCCAACCTATCAGTTTGAAAGCATGCAAATGCAAGTAGATAAACAGGTACCACGCCACTGGAAAGGGAAAAAGTGTTTTGTACAATCATGCTGGCCACATGATCACAGAATAGTCTCTGACAACGCTGGATCTTCAGCTTAGTAACGGAGATGAGCACCGCCCCCTACAGTCAGACACAACTTGACAACCTTGTCAGCAGGGAATACCTTTATCTATACTTTAAATATATGTTAAGTTTTGTATGATGTGTACTTTTAGTATATTTTAAAAACTTATGTAAGCAATAGCAATAGCAAGTACATTTCTATATTGGTTATCAGTGAACTAGCACTCTTTAAGCCTCGATTGCTTGATCAGAGAGGCGGGTTATAAATAAAAATTATTATTATTAAGCGGTTTACAACGTGTAAGCCAATTACCCCCAGCAAGTACTCATTTTATTGGCCTACGAAAGGATGGAAAACTGAGTGGACCTTGGTGCCCTCCAGGATTGAATTTACAATGTTGTGGCTGCAGTACCCACATGTAGCCACTGTACCACCAGTGTTTCCCAGAGTTGGGAAAGGTAGGATAATAATAATAACAACAACATTGTCAACAAAAATATCTATCTTGCATTTGACCTTCAGGTGGGAAAAAGAGGGATAAGCAGAACCCATAGCCAGTCAAGGCTTAGAGTCTTTGGGGGGGGGGGGCTCTTTTAAGGGGGGAGGGTTTCTCTCTTTTTATCCATACAATGTTTTTTAAATCTTATTTTAATTCATGTAAGCCAGGCAGAAAGGCGGGATACAAAAATAAAGTTGTTGTTGTTGTTAGAGTCAAGGCTAAACTCTGCTCATACAGAGTAGACCAATCTGTGGGGATCTGTGACTTATATAGCTTCTATTCACATCCAAGAGGAACACAAAGCAGTTTGGTGTTTGTCAACACATGTTCTGGCTAGGTTTCAAGGATGATGGATGAATTTCCTTGTCTCCCCTGTAGCAGCCGCACTCTCTTAGAGAAGATTATTTCACAGAGGCTTATAGCCTAGATTGTCCCTAAAGCATGAGGGTGTGATCACCAGTTGCGCTTGTGTCCTGTGATGGAATGATCATGGAAGCATTTCATCATTAAGGTGTTTTCAGAGCTGCCAATTCTCTGCATAACAGGAACTTCTGCTATACAGAGAAATGGTGGCTCCATGAATACTTTAATGATGGGACGCCTCCATGATGATTTCATAATGGGAGACAAACATGACTGATGATCACATTCCCCCACTTTAGGAATGATCTAGTCACGTTTTAAGGATGGTAAGCCTCTATGTGATAAACTTCATACACTAGTTGTTTCATTTCTGTTTTTAAGTGTTATTGACAGCAAAGTCGCATTTCTCCCTCACACATTCTCTGCCAGCCTGCTGCTGCCAATGGTTCACTTTCTTCTTTAATTCAGCCTTTAGGTACTAGCATTCTCCTATCTCCTAGGGCTGTCAATGTACTCTGCAAAGTTAATCACTGTACCAACTGATACCAAGTCTTCAGTTGTACAACATTTTTATTTCAAACCGTTTCCCCCAAAGTGAAATTGACAATGGCCTCAACCAGACACCACCTTTTGGGAGCATGTGACCAACAAAGACATCAGATGATGAAGGGATGTGTAAGAGAGCTTGGATCATTCCAAATACCTGCATAGCCATGCTGAGCTAAAGATGGTGTCTCATTGGTGGAGATCACTAACATTCTTGCTGTGGGGAAAATAATATAAATTAAAATGGTGCACAGTCCCAACTGAGCTGATGCTGATGGAATGTGCCGAGTAGTTCTAACACCCTCAGAATGCTGCTGCTGTTCTTTGGGGTCATTGCCCTGGCCCTTTCCCTGCTGGTCCAGTACTAACAATGTCACTGTGTGTCGTGCAGAATGCTTACTGATGTACTCATGCTCTCTCTTCCATGCATTTGTTGTACAGCTGAAGTGGAAGGCCCAATACTTCTTTTACTACTAGTAAGAACCAAGAATTGTACAAGGGGGAAACAGAGAGTACCCTCCATCGACAAATTCATAAAACAGCTTCACATAAATACAGAAAAGAAAATCCAAGAATGCTATATGAATGGTTGGACGCAGAGGTCCATGTACTGTATAAAAGAAAAGAGGCAAGAGCAACACAAGGAACTCATCAGGTTAGAGACACATGCAGTGGGCAAAACATCATCTTTAGATGCCCTGAGGCTAGAAGTACAGTCCACATTTGAAATCAACTGGAGCGAGATGTTTTGTCAATATCACAGAAATAGTGGAGAAACAATTTAATTGCCAAGTTTTGGGATATGGTTTTCAAGGTCTAATTTTTTTTAACTCTGCCACATGCTTCTCAGGATTCTATTTGGCATAAATCCCTAAGCATTGTGTAGTTTCTTGTCAGTACTATTTCTTCAGCTCCAAAGATTGGCGTCATTTTTAGACAGCAGAACCCAGAGAAACAACTTCTTGGAAGATTTTCTTTCTTCACTTTCAGGTGATATACAGTGTTGACACGGCTTTCTTCTTAACTGTGATGGCAGATTTTTAATTCTCACTTGAATGGTGGTTTACACAAGGTATTTATTGATACTATATTTCTCTTTTTTCTAAATGTGTGATCTATTACCAAAGAATCAATGAGGCTAGAGTGAATAATTCTAAATATGATCTTCCACAATTCATTTCCACATCATAAAGTTAGGGACATAATCTTAGGGACATAATCACATAGACAAGTTTGATTGGCCGTGTAGTAGAATATTATCATATGCACAATAGTCCCATTCAATGGTTCCTCTGAAGTTGGATGAGGATTGGCCAAGCCCCCTCCATCCCTACTGACCAAGCCCCACAGTCTTCAAAAGTACAAGAGCTAATTCTGCAGTGGGAAGGCTTCTATATTCATACACACATAACTCCACACATAATGTATAGCTATTTTCAATGGGGAATAAAAGATTACAAGTGTTATTGAATAGCTTGGTTCATCCACATAATTAATCCAGGAAGAGGAAAGAATTCAGGAAATGATGTAACTAAACAGGATGGCAGAGAAAGTTTTGGTACTGAGGAGAAAATTTCTGCTTGATTTAAAAAAATTATTATTTTTCACCTGCAAACTGAAACAAGAGAATGCTCAATGGAACCTAAAAATTATATAGTCCAGAATGGCACACTGGTCTGAGCATGGGACTAGGACACTGGAAGTCCAGGGTTCAAATCCCTGCTCACCTACTGAAATCCACTGGGTGACCTTGGACAGGACACATTCTTTCAGCCTCAGAGGAAAAGAAAAGGCAAACTCCCATCTGAATAAATCTTGTCAAGAAAGCCCCATAATAGGGTTGCCCAAGGGTCTGCATAATTCAGAAATGACTTGAAGTCACACCACTTCAGCAATAATAACAAATCTAATTGCTTGTTCCAACTAGCATGGAGCCATTGAATCAATGGAACATACATAAATGTTTGACTTACTGAGCTCCTATTGATTGAATGGTTTTGTGCCACCTGTGATATAAGACATGTTGAACATAAAAAATAATTCATTCCTTTATAAAAAAAAAAAATCCAGTTATCCAGTTTTTAGCTCTTTATAATCCAAGTTGTGAGTACAGTGGATCTGAGCATAGTCAATAATATCTAAAGAAGTATATTATTATAAAAATGTGAGCTGGGCCAGAGAGGTTGAAATCTGCTGCAACACATCTGGACCAGCAAATCTCATTGCTGGTTAAACTACTATATGTTGCTACAGAGATGACATAGCCAATTGCTTTTTAGGACAAGATCATGTTGAGGAATGTTCTAGAATAGGAATGGACACACAGTGTGGTCCTCCAAATATTGCTGTGCTGTAACTTCCACCAGTCATTACCATAGGCTAGTGCTAATGGGAGCTGCAGTCCAACAACTTCTGGAGGGACACATTTTGGCCACTCATGGTGGGAACTTTGGACTGATTATGCTGTGTGTCTCAATTTGATCTGATTATGCTGTGTGTCTCAATTTAAGCTCAGCTATCATATTAGTATAGAAATGTATATTACAAAGCCAACAATAAATCTCTACTGAATATTTTCCAAAAGAAACCAAAAGGAGGCAAGTGTGGCTCCTTTGGTACTTTCTGCTTAGAGATCTAGGGTGCACATAAAAATAATTTAACAGAAGTTTGTATGTGACGCTTGATTCTTACAACCAGCAAACCTGGTTTAAAAGGCAGCTTTAAACACAGCTGAATGGATGCTGTTCTATCCGGCAAGTTTTTTTTTTTTTTTAAAGACACTTCAGTCCACTACATAGATTTATTTAAACTCACCTAATGTCCGCAATGGTTATAATGCAGTAAGCATTTGGAATAGACTGACAGGAACCATCTATGATGTGATGCTCAGCTTTAAAGTGCAGTCACATATGACTTTCAGGTCAATATCAATTGCTCTTTACATGGATTGTGTGAATTTCAAATCCTAAAAGAAAATTCCAGCTGTAATAGGTGGCCAGAAGTGTTTGTTTCAGACATTTTGCTACTGTTACCAATCATTTCTTGTTCTAAACCTGAAGTTGCATTTGTCACATGTTACTATTTCAGTGCTTTTTGTTTGTTTTTTAAATGAGTTTTTTTCTATTTCCACACTTTTATTTTCTATTTCAGAAAAAGTAAAAGGCAAAACTTAAAAGGAGAACATTGAGTTCAGCAAATGCTGCAGTCCTTCCTTTGAAAATGAAGCTGAATTAAGGGTAGTCCTTTCAGATAAGATGCAATCTTATCTCCCTTACCCCTTCTTTACTGTTGCTGAGAGAGAGCAGAAGAGGGAAGCTCTCTCTGGTGTTCTTGGGAGGTCTGGCAGATTTACTTTTTTGGCATTGTGTGTTACTGGGGAGTCAAAAAAACTCAATCTGATATTAGATCATTTCAGCCAGATGCAACCATTTTTCTTTTTTTGTGCCTACAAAGTTAGACAGCGGCATGTGAAAAGAGAATGCAAGTCTTTGGGTGAAAAACCATCAGTGTGGTGTGTTCCCAGGCAATGGACACACTGGAGCAAAGTTTACTCAAGTAATAGAGGTTTGTAGTCCTGTATAGAATGTGGCTGTTTATTCTAATACCCTTTAATAATGGACAGCCTTTTTATCTATGTGGCAGTGACTTACAATTCCTGGCATGATAATCCCTTGTTTGCTGAGCAAAAGAAAAATAAAAGGGAAAGGTACAGTATGTATGAAGGGCACTATCTGGACAGATATATTGATCTTACCAGAAATAGTCAAACAAATTAGTACCATATGCCAGATAAAATTCCTCTAATATGACTTTGTATGGTATGAGAAGGTTTAGGAATCTGCCATATTTTGTACCAAGACAGTTGATTTTTCTGTCTAATTCAGTACTGTCTGCACTGACTGGCATTAGCTCTCAGAAGATCTGTGGCAGTCCTACTTGCAGATGTCAGTTTCTGAACCTCCTGTAGGAAGCTAAGCAGAGTGACTGAGCTATTAGTTTACTTGAGACGACTAGTCTGTACCTATTACTCCAGAGTAGTTTCCATGAACCTGTGGTCACCCCTCTAGCATGTCTCAGAATGGTCTTCATGCAAACAGTAGAATCACTAGCTTTATTCATTTACATAATTAAGATAAACTAATCTATTAGGCTAAGTGTGAATTGTTCCCTCCTCTTCAGTCTATACTGAACTCTGAAATGGCATCGAATAATAATTTATGATAATCTGATGTTCCAGAATTTATATTTATGCATTTAATATATTGAGTTTAAAGTAGCCTATTACCGCTGGTGTTACCACTACTAGTTACTAGTGCTATGACTACTAGTAGTAGCACTAATACTAATAATATAGCATACTATATGTTTTATGTTAGAAATGCTTATTATGTGGATCCCACAGAACAGTTGGAAACCCACTGGGGGGCCTTGGGCAAGTAAACCCCATAATAGGTTTGCCTTAGGATCACCATAAATAGGAAATGACTTGAAGGCACACCAACACCAATACCACCACAAGTTAAAATGGCCAGATCATCTCCTTCTGATCAAATACTTTACACAGGCTGACCAAAACACCTGTCCTTGCAGACCTCTCTCCTCCTCACCCATACAGATTTGTTTTTTTAAAGTTGTTTTTATTATAATTTTAAAAGCACATCATTAAACTTAAAAATCAAACAATATACAAAAATCTATGTATATGTTTTTAACATGTCGTACCCCACCCCGATTGCTCGCTCAGAGGGGCGGGTAAGAAATAATAATAATAATAATTATTATTATTATTATTATTATTATTATTATTATTCAAAACTACTACAAAGTACATTCCACTCTCAGGACTATATATACCATTTAATTAATCAGTTTTCCAAAATTTCAATGATTCTCATGGAGGTATACACCCCTTTTTTCTTACAAAAACATATTCTATAAACGTATCCCATACCTCTTCAAAGTCATTCCTCTTCCATAAAACATTTTTAAACTTTAAGTCTACCTGTTAATTTATCATTAATATCACTATCACAAACTTCTTTATACCATTCTTCTATTTGTTAAATATTTTGAACTTTCCATTTTCATATTCCATTTCATATTATTAATCTTACTGCTGTCAATACGTTTGTAATCAAATCTTTAATAGCTTGAGTACATTTGACCTTATCGAAAACTGATAAAAAAGCAATATCTGGGCTTATTTCAAGATTTTGTACTGATTAGTAGCTGAGTATGCTTCTATGTCATAGCAGCTAAAATACCCCCAAGGCAACAGATCCAGTATGATCTTGGAAGTTAACAGGGCCCCCTGGTTAGTATTTGAAGGTGAGACCATAAAGGAATACCAGGTGTTACCCAAATGCCAGGGACCTGGGATTCAAATAGGATAATTTTATTAGCTCAAATGATAGCAGCTTAGAGCGTGTGGGCAACTGAAGCCTGTGTATATCAGTTCTGAGAAACAAAACTTGATAGTGCAAGGTCTAAGTAGTTTTATGAATCAAAGGGAATTACCATTCACACAAAGACACTCTCTCATACACATACCCAAGAACTAATGATAAAAGGATGTGGTAGAAGACATTGACTTCAGGGGTTTCAAAGGGTGATAATTCCCGAGGTGGAGCTCCAGTCAGAGGGATGCCATGATCTGGAAGTGGCTCAGCAATCTGGCTGAAGATTGTGGCATGGCCAGCAATGCTGAGGGGTCAAAGGAGATGTGGGCAGAAAGTCTGTCTTATTCTAAGTGAGGCCAAATTGTTGGTGCCTAAGCAAGCATATTTATAAGGAAATTCTCCCAGGACAATTCGGGATTAAGATGTAGCTTTCAGGGGAGAAGAATGAGAAGGGATGCGGTGAATGGCCAATCAGTAGGCAACTGTCCTTAGACAAAAAAGTACCTAGAGTGGAGTGTTTTTGGATTTTTGCTTACTTGTAAACACAAGCTCTGTCACCTGCCATCATGCCCATCAGTGAAGGAATTACGTAGATTCTGATCTTGGTTGATCTATCCTTGGCTACATGCTCTTGAGCCTCTCCATGCTGAGTCCCCTGGATCCCCAAATATGGTCCTGGATCTCCTTATATGGCATGGCTAGTTTCCTGAATTGAGGATGCCCTCATAGCTATGTGCCTCAAACATTCCTTTTGATATCAACTTGATATTGGAAAAGAGGAGGGGTACTGTGGGCTAGACCTTGGGGCAGGTGGTATTTCAGTGGAAGGATCTAGCAAAATAACTACTGACTGTTGTTTGCTTAAGAAAACCATCTGAAATTCATGGGGTCTCCATAAATTGACAGACAGCTTGAAGGCACACGCATATGCACATTCATGCGTGCGCGCACACACACACACACACTTCTAGTATGTTGAACAAACAAACAAACAAACAAGCTTCATATATACCGCTTCATACTGCCTAAGGAGTGTCTAAGCAGTTTACAACTGTAAGCTAATTTGCCCCAAACAATTTGGGTACTCATTTTAGAGACCTTGGAAGGATGCAAGCCTGAGTCAAGCTTGAGCCCTTTTGCTGGTCTTGAACTTGCAACCTTAGGGTTTTGAGTGAGAGGCTGCAGTACAGGCATTTAACCACTGCACCACCAGGGCTCTTATGCACTATGAATGCACTATGAGATTCCAGTCTCTGATGATAAGGCAGAGCCATCAGCCATCTTGAACATGCAGTTGTCGAGCAATCAGTTCTCCAGGACTGCAGCATGCAAAGTATACCAAGTCTTCTGCAAACCATGGTTCTAAAAATGATCTGATTGCTGAATAACAGTGTTTAAGATAAAATGGGCTGTGACTGTGTATTTAGATGTAAGGAAGAATGCAACACAAATTAATGCTATGGTATCTAGGAGTGCAGGTAGTCTCAGAAAGGGACAACGTGAGAGAAGCTACCATTATATGCACCATTCTGTTATCAAGCATCTACTTGAAGCATTGCTCTGTTATTGTTGGGCCCCCAGAGCCTCCAGGGATCAAATTGCAAACTACAGAGAATGCACCCAAATGAGCCCAGACATTCCAACATGCTTCAGAGGTTCCTAAGAACAAACTGATCTACAATCACTGGCAGTGCAGTGCTGGTATTTAGAGAAATCAAATAAGCTCTCTGAAAGATTAATGGAATGTGAAAGAAAACATCCAAAGGAAAACTCTTTCAAAAAAAGCAATCTACCATCTCTTGGTATGTGGCTACACTAAAATGCCATGTTTTAGGGTGTTTTTAAAAACTGCTTTAACTTTACCTGTGTTTCCTGTGTCTAGTTTTGCTGTCTTATGGGGATATGTCTAAAGAAACACAATTCCTTGTCATGATTAACATGGGTGTTCAAAAAAGGAAAGAAGGGCAATACCTTTGTGTTACAAATAATGATCTGCTGGTGACGTGAAAGACCACATATAAGAAGGGCCTTGCTGGATTAACCTAAATGAAGGTCTAGTTTATGTTCTGGCTGTCCAATCCAGTCTAGAAAGACCACATGCCTGTAGGAAGGCCAAAAGCAGGACTCAAAAGAATTAACACCCCCTTGTTCATGCCCCCCAGTAACTGATATATAGAGGCATACTGCCTCTAGTCCTGTGTGTGTGTGTCTGTGTGTGTGTGTGTGTGTGTGTGTGTGATGGCGGTAGGAGAGGAGTATTTTCATCATCTGCCTGATTTTCCCCTCCAGTATGAGTGATCTCTGGTGTGAGAGGGATTTGTCACAAAGGTCCTTTTCCTGCCCATTGTGCCTGCTCATGGGAGAAGGTGGGAAGAAATTGGTAATGTCAGGCAGCTGGTTCTTGGTTGATGGTGGAATGGACCCTGATAGATCCCAGTGTTTGCTTACTGGTAAGTGGGGGTTGGGGGTCAATTCACTATATAGCAACATCATTACAGTTAAACATAATATGCATTGGTCATATAAGATTCTAATGCCCCCACACCCTCTAAGATGGGGTGAGTGGGCAACTATGGAAGGCTTGGGGGCTACATTAGCTTCCTAGAAAACCATGAGGGTGCACCCACCACCACAGCCCCACCAAAGGAAAAACAGAATTTTAGTGTCATGCTTTAGCCTCCTCACCCCCCAGCAGGCCCAGAAAAGGCGGGTGGCGGCTGCGGCTGCGGCTGCGGCTCCTCCTCCTCCTCCTCCTCCTCCTGTAGTAGTAGCCAGATGTCACTTCTGCTTAAAATCTGGTTTTATAAAAGGTCTTTCCTGGGCATAACATTGCTGGTAGCCCCCCCCCCCATCCCCTAGGGGACTTTTTGAAGCAATAATTTTTTTTTTTAAAAAAAATAGTTTTACCCATAGAAGGCCCTGAGCACCCCCCAAAAACAGTCCTGGTCAGGGGCTTGGAGGCATTTTTGCCATTTTTAAGGCCTCCAGGGAGAGTCCTTTTTTTGCAACAGGAAATGACTAGGAAGTGACTGGAGAAGTCACTTTCTGTCTGCTTCCTTTAAAAAAAAAAGCCTCTACTTGCCTAAAATGGCCAAGCGGTACTAAAAGCATGGCTAAAATGCCCCCACACCTAGAAGATGTTTGAAAACATATTTTGACCCCTGGGGGGTTCAAGATAAATGTCCTCTAGGCTGCATGTAAACTGCATATCAAACATTGCCTACCCTAGACCAGAAAGAAGAAAGAAAATATGGATCCTTGTAGAACTCAATATTTGCAAATGTATATATGAAATAAACTGATGAACACTTTCATCATAAATGCATAAATTATATCATAGCTCTTATTAGTTTAAATGAATAAAACTATATGCATTAAATGTGGATTTTGAGAGAAGATCAAATTGTTATCCCAACTGGAATAGACTCAATGAGTCTATTCTAATTGGGACTAAGAATTTGATTTAGGGCTCATCCTAACTGGAGGGATTTCTATCTTAACATATTAGATGATGATGATACTCTTCTAAGATAACTCATATACTTATTTCTGGCAAATCTGGGGGGCAAGTAATGGCTTTTGAAACCAGGGCAGGAAGTGGTTTTTGTTAAGTTTTATTTTGTTTTACTCCTGGAAGATTTCTATACAGGCAAGAGTTTATTTTCATGCTTGGCTCCATTGTTTCAGTTCCTTCTTTACTTCTGAGCTCTCCCACTGATGAAAACATTGAATGGGGTGTTAGCTTTGCTCCTCTGATCTTCCTTTCCTCATTACGATTTCTAGGAAAGGAAGGAAATCCTGCCCACAAAACGCTTCCAGCATTTTTTTTTTTTGAGATGAGACCCCATATATTTTTGACATGGATATGCTCTGACTTCATACAGGGACAGAGACAAGTCCTATTAGTCATGCAGCCCAGGCACAAAACAGTCCATCATATACTGGGACTATTGTCCTGTCTGGAGCAGACTTTAGGTGATTGATAGATAGATAAGTCTGAAAGTTGTTCCTTTTGAAATTGCAAGTTAATTTGGAAAAAGAATGGAACATAATTATAGGTAAAACATATGAAAGGAAATAGATTTACCCATTCCTGCCATAAAGTGAGGCCAAAAGTACAAGCGGAAATGATCCTGTGCATAATAATTTAGTAAACAAAAAAGATACACCCAAACAATATACTTCAGGTTATCCATCACTGAAGATATACAAAGCCACAAATAATAATATATGTTAGATAGGTCCAACTTTTTGTACTTTCCATGTCATGCTGGTATTGTAGTAGGAATTAAAGCCATCACGGAATCCATTCCTGTAGCCAGCTTTTGAGCGTATAATGAGAATGCCCTTGGGTAATATTATAGAGGCCAAGAAAAGTTGAAGACAAGTGAAGGCACTTGGATAAAGGAAAGAAAACATACACTTGCTTTATGTAAATCATAATGTCAGAGAAAGCAGACATCTGTCAGATAAAAGAGCAGAGTTATTGTTTTTGAACGATGACAGGGTTTAAGTGACATGCCCCTATTTCTCCCACAGATTTCCCACATGACCATGGATCAGTCACCTGAACTTTGTTCTCTTCAGCTGTACACCAAGGGATTTGCAGTTGAAGGCATACTGAACTATTTAGCTTGGTGTGAGATGCTGCCTGGTTAAAGGAGGAGGAGGAGGAGATGATCATGGAATCATTGGGCATATCAGTAATGCATTTATCGTTATATATCTGATGTTAACTATCATTTACCACTAGAGATATTGTAGTTGGAATTTAATTGGGAGTACTAAGTTTTTCCCCGATGCAAATGACTTGTCTCCTCCGTCTCTTCCCCAGTCCCACAAATCTCTGGTACAGTGGTCCCCCGGTTTGCGAATCCCCCGGGGAACGAAATCCCCGGGACCCGAAACCGGCGGGACCGCTAAAATTCCCCCGGGATCCAAAGGATCCCCCAGGGAACGAAAGGGAAAAACCGCACGACCCCTTTAAATCGGCTGCGCGGTCCGTCCCTTAAAGTGGTCCCCCGGGATATGCGTATTTCCGGGTTACGAAAGGTAATCCGGAACGGATTACCTTCGTAACCCGGGGGACCACTGTACTGATTTTTTTGGGGGGGGGCGGGGGGGGAGTGACTGCAGTAGGGGAAAGGAAACCCTTTTTACCAACTCTGTCTTTTCTTTTGGGCAAAGAAGTCCCAACTCTGTCTGTCTTTTGGGCAAAGAAGTCCCAATCGCAGCCAGAGGCTTCCATGAAGAATCTCATTCAGATTTTACCCTGGATTTTAAAGGACCTATCTGAGGTGCTGAACGTTAGTCCCCAGATGTGTTCAGAACCTTGGAAAGCTCCTTTAAAAGTTTCTTTTCTGCCCACAGGCATGGAAGCCACCATCTGTAGCTGGAAAAAAACCCTCCACTGGATTATGCCTTGACAATAGAGTTCCTAGCCTTCATCAAAGACCTACAGTTTCCAGAATGGAAACTCTATTATGTCTGTTTAGAGAACTGTTCCCACTCCGATAAAAGCACTTTAGGTTGTAGCACTGTGATAGGTTGATGTAAGTTGGAAACAACATGAGGGTATCCAGTAATAGTAACAATTAGGCAGCATCACTGACTACACCAGTGAAGTAACTCATTGCAGATAATTATGTTTCTTGCCACATCCAAGATCTGAGAATAAGGCAGCAGGGGCAGCCCAGGACATTATGCTTGACAAGATTCCACTTTCACAGACACACACACCATTAACATTGTTTGTATGGAAACCAAATGAGATTTTAATCTTGCTTCAACAATTGCAACAGTATAGGGTTTTCTATCACATCTGAAGGCAGCAAGCTAGTTTAGAGGGTGCTAGACAAATTGGGGGTGTCTCAGGAGAAAAGGTTGGGCCTACACTTCCAATAGCTGTTATTGGATCCTTTCCCCTACTTTGTCTACAGTAGGGCTGACCTTATGAAGAATTCCTATATATTCATGTGTTGTTCAGTGGCTTGCAGAATCCCTCCACCCCTTTGACTTTTCCACATTTTGTCGTGTTACAAATAGTTTCAGCTGGCATTGTTATCACTTGACATACACAAGATGCTCAACAGTGTGAAGTTTTTAAAATGACACAAAAGTTATATTAATCTATATTTTAACTCATATCTTATGGCTTGTACTTTGCTTCCTTTTTTGGTTTACTTCTTTACCCCTTTTTTTTTTGGAATTCATTTGTATTTGTATTTATCTTTTATATTTATACTGGGTATATTTGTCTTTATGCTTTGAATGTGTACTTTAAATATCAATTAGAAAAAAGAAAGCACACAACAACGATCCAATTGTAGGGGAAATTCCAAAAGGGAAATGCAGGACAGCAAGCCCAGACCATCACCCTAAAACAAAACATATGTACAGATCTTTGCCAAAAGACTTTATTTGCATTAATTAATTTCAAAATTGCTTAAAATCCTAAGCATACTTACTTAGTCATGAATTCTATACATGGTGTGACTTACTTCTGAGTAAACCTACCTCAGGCTAAATAGCTATAGGAACAAGGGCAATGATGTGTGTTTATGTCCTATCATTTGTAATGTTCTCATGTTCTATCTTGCTCAAGAACAGAGTTGTGTGAGCCATAAAGTTTCTCCAGTTGGATTTCTACATGATATGCTGTTAATAAAGATGTTGCTGCTTACAGAACTTGGAAAAGTTTTCAGAGTTTTTTGGACTACAGCTCCTCAATTTCCTACCAGTTTGGCCACTGATAAGGGGATTTCAGAGTTAGTCTTTTAAAAGGTACTTTTCCAAGCTCTAAATGATTGTTGCTGTTGTTGCTGTGTGCCTTCGAGTCATTTCTGATTAAGGTGACCCATCATTGGGTTTTCTTGGCAAATTTCTTTAGAGAGGGTTTTCCATTACCTTCCTCTGAGGCTGAGAAACTGTGACATGCCAGAGTCACCCAGTGAGTTTCCATACCTCAAACCTTAGGAGTCAAACCTTAGCCTCCTGGAGTCCTTGTCCAATACTCAAACCACCACACCATGTTGGATCTGTACTTTATTGTTGGTTGGATTTACACGCTTTTAGATGGGTACAAATTAATGTGTATGCCTTTGTTATTGTTTCTATTAAAATACATTTCCAGTCTAATGAGGAAAGCGTCTGGCTTCTGAAAATGTTTAACCAACAGACAGGTATTAATCACATGAACTCCAAGTAAAGGAAAGGGAAATGGAGCAAATATTTTTGTTAGTTGAGTTTGTTTATGTGAAAACATTACTGTGTTTGTTTAATGCCTCTATGAAATCTGTAAACTTGGCTTGAGGATAAAGGCCTCCAGAATGATGTTTAGGGATTCCGGCATGCAGCCCTGTCACTCAAACTAAAACTTTTCAACTGGTAGGTAATCTACCAGGCACTTGCAGCATGGGGTAGTTTAGCCTCTTCTCAGCAGAAGCCTGAGTGACATAAAGTTCCTAAAAATCAAGTAGCTCACAGAACGAGTGTTGTTTTCAGTCATTTAATCCAAGATCCATGTATTACCATTGCGGTGCCACTGCTTCCCACCCACAACCCATTTATGTGAGGTGATGCTTCATTTTCTACTGTAGGGTGCAACTGAACAGATGTGCATTGCTTTGGCTGAGGATTGGGGAACTACATAATTCAGGTGTCCCCAGAGCTTGCATTATTAGTTTTTCAAATCCAAAATACACATTGGCAATATTTTTGTTAGGCCAATTGGAAGGTGCAAACTATTGATGACGACGACGATGATGATGATGATGATGATGATGATGTCACTGATTTTCAAAGCTCACAGGCTTTTTCATCAGGCAAAGATAGTAAAATATAACTTTGCAGGAGAATCCAAACTGATATTACTGTAGTGATAAACCTGTGGTTCTGCATCTTGTACTTTTGGAAGTTAGAGTGGAAAACAATTTTGCCAAAATGGGTTGAGGGGCTTCAGTGAACAGAGTCAAGTCAAATCTCAAGGAAGGAAACTTTATGGCTTCAGTAGAAAAATGCAATTCCATGGCCTTTTAAAAGAACCCTTGCCCCCATTTTTCTTCCACTTCTTTTTGGGGTGGTGGAGGAGGAGGAGGTGGGGACTGAGCTTTCTGTTTGCAAGAAGACATACTTACTAATAACATCCAAAACCACAAGATGCAGACCTGCAAGCTTTTGTGACTACAGGTGCATCTACACTGTAGAAATAATGCAACTTTACACTACTTTAAGTGTTGTACCTCTATCCAATGGAATCCTGGTATTTGTAGCTTTACAAGGTCTTTAGCTCCTTGTCTACAAAAGAAGGCTGGTGACTCACAACAAAACTCTCAGGATTCTGTAGGATGAAGTCATGGCAGCTAAAGTGGGGTCAAATTGCACCAGGTATAGATGCACCCTAGATTTGTTTCCCCTGCAGGATTTTTTACTACCATCTTTGTCCAATGAAGAAGTCAGTGAGCTTCAAAAGCTAACATATTTGTGTGTGTGTGGGGGGGGGTATCTTCTGGGTAGCCTAGTAAATGTACCACTAGTGTGTATTTTGGAATTTGGAGTTTGTTTAATGAACTTAATGAGTTTGTCTCCCCCTGCATTATTCTTCCTTATTTTTTCCAAAAGTAATTCATCCCAATAATATTTCTTTTCATTTCATTTAATAATCATTTCAGTATGCAAAGGAATCTTGTAGCACGAAATGTGTCACACATTTGAGGCTAAATGTGCAAAAGAAGTTCTAGTGTAAGCTTTCGCATACTTAGTAAAATAAACCTCCCTTGTCACTTGTTAGATGACTGGGAAGTTAACTGGTTACAGAATTATACAGTTTTAATACTTGATTACTTGTACTGTTAATTGCTTTCCAGTGATTTCTGTTACTCTTTTGAAGTGAAGGGGACATAGGCTTGATAAGAGAATGGTACAAAACTGAAAATATATTTGGTCAAATGCCTATTAAAGTGCCCTTAAAAGTAACTAGAAATGACTCATTTATTAGACCAATATAATATGTGATACATGGCTTTTCTTTTTTAAAAAGCACCAAACATCTAAATGATGAAATAGAAAGATTTGGGCAAATATCGGGCTGTAAGATAAATAAAGAAAAATCAGTAACAAAAAACATGATAAAATATAAAGAAAAAAATTAACAGAATTGACAGGAATAGAAATAAAAAAGAAAGCTAAATACTTAGGTATAATAATTTCAAGTAATTTAGGTGAATTGTTTAATAATAATTACAAAAAAAAAAAAATAGAAAGAAATTAAATTGAAATTAAGCAACTGGAAAAGAGGGTGACTATCATTATTAGGGAAAATAGCAGCAATCAAAATGGTAATTCTTCCCAAGATATTATTTTTGTTCCAAACCTTTCCAATAATAATTAAGGACTCCCTCTTCAAAGCATGGCAAAGGGATCTGAGTAACTTCATTTAGCAAAAAAAGAGACCAGGAGTGAGATTGGGTTACCGAATTTGAAACTGTATTCCAAAGCATGTAATTTGCTGTGGCTGAAAGAATGGATTACACTGGAAAATAAGGAGTTACTGGAACTAGAGGGTGAAAATATATTATTTGGATGGCATGCTTATTTGGGTTATGACAAAGTCAGAGCTAACAAAGAATTAAATTTACACTGTATACGAAGACCTTTATTAAGAACATGGAACAAGTACGAACCCAGGATAATACCATGGTTTTCACACCAAGAAGCTATTCAAAGGCCTGAGACAAGACAAGCTACAAAATGGATAAATTATGCACAAATCTTTATAAAAGGAAAAATGGGAAACTTGGAGTTAAAACCTCAAATGGAGTTAAATGAAGAAGGAATCAAATTAGATTGGTTTGGTTATAGGCAAACCAGGAAGCGATATAAGCTGGATGTTAAAACACAAAGTTTAGAAGAGAACCAAAATGATTTTGGAAAAATAATAATGGGAAAGAATACTAGATGGATAAAAGAATTATATTATTTTTAAGTTGGTATCAAGAAGTAGAAATTGTGAAAGAAAATTTTTTTCCTGTAAAGCAATGTGATGTAATTTTAGGTTAACAATTGAAAATTGGATATTACTATGTGACACTTCTTTTATTTCTCATCAACTATCCTTTGTTGTTGTTTACGTGGTTTTTTTAACTCAATAATTTTTTTAAAAAAAATAATAATATGCAATACATGGCTTTTCTTTTAAAACATAACTTGTTACATCCTTGTCACTAAAAAAGTAACTCATTACTGTTAACAACATCACTTGTAACTTATTTCCAGACTGTGAGTGAGCTTGCTGCCATATATTACCACAGTGATGTGGTGGCTTCCAATATGGAAATACTTGTATGTCTTTAGTTACCTGCATTAGTGCCATTTAAATCGAGTCGTACATGTACAACTCTGCTGGTTAGTACATAGTTCACAAACTGGTACAGGTCTTCAATTTAACCCAATACAGTCTGACTTCTAGTGGTATAGCAAAGGGCATATCTACACAGTATCGTGTCTATATAGAGGAGACATCTGATCCCAGGATCAGTCAACTGATAATGGGGGTGTCTCCAGAATTAGACAGCTTTGATACACTTTATTCACCATTCCATGGCTCCTACAGAATCCTGTGCTTTGCAGTTTGGTGAGGTGCTGAGTATTCTATGCCAGAGAGTTCTAGTGCTGGAGTTCAGGGGAGTATACCCTACAGTTCCCTAACAGACAACTCTATGTATCTTACAAAACTACAAATCACAGGATTCCATAGGTAGTTAAAATACTATCAAACTGCTATAAGAGTGTCATGTTGATATACTGTAAGAAAGAGAGCAATACCATAACCTGGAACTGGATATATTGGAGCCCACCTGTGAACTATTACAACTACAACTACTACTATCAATGGCAATATTTATTTCTTACCCATCTCTCTCCATGAACCAAGGTGAACAACAACAACCGTTAACAGACACACTGTATCAGCTAAATCACAAGTTAAAATGCACATCAATTTAAAAGGACATACATACAATTTAAAAGGTCAAGATATACACATATTAAAATAACCCCCATTTAAAATTTATCATTTCAAATTCACAGTTTAAAAATCATCTGGGTAAACCTACCAGAAGACACTGGTCTTTAACGATTTTCTGACAGGTCATTCCACAGTCTAGGGGCAGCTGAAGGTAAAGTCTTCTGGGTTGACAGTTGCCTATCTAGTCCTGGCTGACTGGAGTAAATATCTGCCAGAAGACCTGAGTGTATGTCAAAAGACCAGAACATATGGGGTGGATTATATGGGATATAGTACAATATAATAATATTATATTATTATATTATTATAGTATATCATCCAACTTAGTCAGATGAAACCTCCCAAGAATCAGAACTCAGAAAGTTATTTTATGAAATTCATTACAGAGCCCCCAAAAGTGGATTCATTACCATTACAATTTTAGGAAAAGATGCTCATTGCTTTGTGCATTATATTTCCATCACTTTTGAGCGATGAGTCAATCTATTTGATTTGGTTTGGGATTTTTTAAAATAATAAACAAAAACCAAGAATGCTCAAGGTAGTATTTTGGCAACCAAATAAGATAGAGAAGTATGTGAATTGTGCACAAGTGGTGTTTGGTTGGAACAAGTAGCACAAACCAGGGAGAGCAGTGATTTTCATTATCTCTTTCACACTACAATATTTGTGGCTTTGACTTCTTCAGATTTGATAATTCACAGATTTTATTAATAAGTTCTTTCTATCTCCAGGACCTTCAGCAGGACTCTATGAAAAACTTTCACCAAAAAATGCACTGGAGGATCTAGAGATTCCTAGAAATAACACTTCTCTAGCCATTTTTAATCTTCCAGCAGAATTCTATGGTCAACATCCAGCATATGTTGACTGTAGAGCTGATCTGGAAGATGTAGAGATTCCTAAAGGGGTGATCCCTTAGGTAAAAAAGAAAGTGGTTTATTATTTGTGATTTCCCCACTTTCCTGGGGGTGCTGCATTCCTAACCACAGTTAAGTGTGGAGGACCCACTCTATATAGTTAAAACACTTTAATATTGCTTTAACTGTCATGGCTCCATCTGATGGTATTATGGGTTTTGTGAGATATTTAAATTTCTCTGACAGAGCTCTTGAGTGCTTTGGCAGACAATTCCCTATTAGAGCTCTCCAGCAGAGAATTATAGGAATTTAAAAAGATAAAGGTTTCCCCTTTGATAAGATTGTAAAGTTGTGTCTGACTATAGTTTTTTGTGGAGCTTTCGGGCTATGTGGCAATGTTCTAGAAGAGTTCCTTTCTGACGTTTCGCCAGCATCTGTGGCTGGTGTCTTCAGAGAAAGTGTCTCACTGTAAGGGTGGTGTTCATCTCCGTTACTAAGCCGAGGGAGCCAGCATTGCCAAAGACTACTGTCCAGGTTATGTGGCCAGCATGACTGCAGAATGCTGTTACCTTCCTACCAAAGTGGTACCTATTTATCTACTTGCACTTTTACATGCTTTTGAACTGATAGTTTGGCAGAAGCTGGAACTAGTGATGGGAGCTCACTCCATCACATGATGCTTGGGTCTCAACCTGCCAACCTTGCAATCATCAGAGTCAGTGTGTTCCCGCTTGAGCTACCACAACTAGGAATATTACTAGGCTACAAATCTTGGAATTCTATTGAAGCCATGCCATCATAGTTCAAGTGGTATCAACATGTTATAATTGCACGGTGTGAAAGGGACCCATGTCAGTGATGCTCTGTGTTTCATTCCAGATTTTAAAGGAGGTATTGAAGCAAGGTGCTGAACTTGATCAATAAAACAGGTTCAGCACGTTGGATAGTTCCTTGAAACCTAGAATTAATTCCAAAATGGAGTCAGTGCACCACAAACATGGAAGCCTGGAGCAGCCTCAGAACAGACTATAAAGTGAAAGAAAATACTTCTTGCTCTTTATTCGTCCACTGTCTTCCATTCTTTGAAATGTTAAACAAATCACCCAGATGGAAAGCTCTACCTGCAAACATAAGTAGGCCCTCTCTGAATAATTCCTTGAGATGCCTCTGGACTACTGCATATAAAAGCTGGAATTTAAGTTTTAAGTTTCCCCTGTAAATTCTGCCTTATGAAGAAATTATAGATACTGTCTAGATCACTGAATGCTTCTAACATTTTCTGCATAACTTTTTTATAACTAACAAGCTTGTGCAGCTTTACAATGAGAACATGTTGTCCTTAGATCACCATGTGGATGATAACGTTGAGTTCCTCATGGGCTCCAGCCCTCTAATATGTGGTCTCTAGTTATCCCCCATAAAGTCAAACAAACTACTTCAAGGTAATGGGGAGAAGGTCTGAAAGCTTGCCATCTATCAGATGTTTTGCTGAGAAGTGCAGACTGGCTGGATCCTTTGGCATTACCCTGGAACAGGGCATTCCATGAACAGTGATAAACAGCAGCTGGCAGTTTGTATTGCTGGTGGGGTGTGGGTACATTAATGCCCAGCACAGGCATTCTGAAGAGGTTCATCTCTCTCTGTCCAGGATCATTTTAAAATAGTTTTTCAAGAGACTCTAAAGACTTTGGCCTTTATATTACAGTCAGACACAGATTAATTTTCAAAGACAGGCTTATTGTAGGAATTTTACACCATATTAAAATGTTCTGTATCGTACACAAGTCCCTAATATTACATTGGTCTCCTGCACCAGTTCTGTTGGGCCCTATGGCTTGTGTGTAAATAACATCTCTTTGGTTTGTTAAAAAATTACATATGCATTCCTTGATCAAAACTGCAGTCTTCTGCCCCACAATGGACTCTTGAATGTGGGCAAGGTTCATTAGAAAAGAGATAACTCACTTTCTCCTAAGGAGAAACACACTTTTTTGCTCAAAAGATTGCATCCAATATTGTGAAGGTGTGTGTGTGTGTCTCTGTGTGTGCACGTGAGTGGGTGAAATGTAGGGCTGCACATGTGTGCGTAAAAGGGGACATGTGCACATATTTATTTGTGTATACATTCTCTCCTCCCCCCCCCACACACACTTTAGATAGGTAAATCTTTCTTTAACTTGTTCTCTTGTAGAAGAATGAAAAATCTATTTTTCCCCTTCCTCCTGGAGGAAATGAAGACTGCTGTTGCACATTTTTCAAGTTTTTCACATTCATAAGATTTTGAGCAAATTGCACCCATTATTTTTGCACAATGACTTTTTTGTATCAATTCCTATTGCTACTATTGTCTTTTTCATGGTCTTTTTAAAAACAGAAGCAATGGATGATTTTCTTTTTGAACAATTATCCTGTCCTGGCTGTGCATAGTGCTTTTTTTAATAAAAGGTGCTGAGAAGCTTCTTCTACAAATTGTGGAAAATTTAGGGAAGGAGCAGAGACTGCTTGTCTATTCATTTTCACCTGCTTGGGAAAAAAAACCTCACAGCCATTGACGAGTTTTCAATGGGTTGTCTCTTTGCTAAGACACCTTTTCTCACTGAGAATGAAAGAAAATGAACATTTCTATGCTACTAGCGCACCCACTCTTCCACACACAAACATGGTTCAGTTACATCCTGTTTGAATTACTGAAATGCATCTACATGGATCTTCCTTTGAAGAATGTTCATAAACTTCAGTGAGACCAAAGTCCCACAACAAGACTGTTAACTGGTTACAGAGATCATTCAATTCCCTTGTTGCAACAGCTCCATGGGCTGCCTATCTGTTTCTGGGGAGAATTCAAAGTGCTGGTGATGACCTATAAAGTTCTATGTAGTTCAGGTCCAGGTAATTTGAAGGTTTGTACTTTCTTATATACCTGTGTTTTGAGATCTTCTGGGACATTTGGCGAGAACACCAGCGAGGGCCTTTCTCTGTGGCTCCAGGTTCTGGAACTTCCTACCCAGAGAGGCTAAAATATCTCCCTCCTTACTATCTCTGTACTAGAAGGTAAAAAAGATTGTTGTTGTTATGGAAGGGTTTTCAGAATTTATTTTTCAGGGGAATCAGTGGTATCACTAGGTTTGGCATCACCTGGCATGGTAACTCATGGTGCCCTCCGCCATTGACCCCTTCCACACCATACCTTAGTAATGTTTTTTGTACTAATGCTAATCATTAATCATAACTCCTGTATATTATTGAATGTAATAGTTGTGATCTAAACAACTAGCAAAACTAAAATTATATCTTTAAATTACAATATCATGCACACAGCCTAAATGCATTTATGTATACATAGTTTCATGTGGTTGAAGTAAAACATATGGTAAAATGTGATGTTGTTATAGAAAAATAATAATGACAATTTAATTTTTTTAAATTAAAATTAAAATTTTATTTAAAAAATAATAACAACCTGGGGCCTTGCCTTTCTCCTCCCACTAAACCTTACTCCACACACCCAACTCTTCAGTATTTTAAAGGGATGCAGTTGAATGCCACAGTCCATTTCTTCCCAAAGGCAAATGTTTGAGGTGCAGTGGTGACACCCTTCCTCCCTTAGGATGTCACCTGGTGCAATCCACACTCCTTGTTCCCTGAGGTGACACCACTGAGGGGAAGTAGATTCTGTATAATGTGTTTGACTTACATTTACTGTTGTAGTTTAAATTGTTCTAATTGGTTTCAAATATTGAGATGGTTTAATTGCTTTTTAACTGTACTAAGCTGTTAATTTTTAATTTAGGCTGCATGCTCGGCTTTAAGCATTCAATGTACAGGGATAAAACTTCCCTCCCCTCCCTGTTCAGATCTAGTAATGACATTAGCAGCAGGAAAGCAGCTCTCTCAGTAGCCAAGGAATGGTATTCCTCCCCCCCCCCTTCTGTGCAGCATGGGGCTTGATAATGGGAAATTGCTTCCCACAGATCCCTACATGATCTGATGATGGGAGAAATGGGTACGGTTCTTTCAGCTTCTTGAAAAGGGCAGCCAAGGAGTCCCATGGTGGAAATGTGTGGGCCCCTGTCCTAAAAACACACATAGTGAAACCTTAAAATGTATTTCTTTTCCAGTTTTTACTACAGGCCAAGTTTGGATTAGCAAGAATCTGCCACAGGAGGAGGGTGGTCAATACACCTAGATCTTAGCAGGAGGATGAGAAAGTCTTTGGATCCTATTGACACCTTGGAAATTTGCATGAACACATGCTTCCAAGTGCTCTGTGCTCCTCTCTAAGGGTCACCTGGCCCAAAGCTTTTGAACAAATCCATTAAATGAAAGTATTTTACCCTACCTGTCTTCCACAGAAAGGCTCTGCATCAGTTCTGAGGTAGGTTAGGTGGAGAAAAGCAGTTGGATCCATGAACTTAAGTCACCCTGGTTCATCTGCAATGGAGGCCTGGATCCTATTGGTAGTGAGACTATTAAATCTACAGTATTACTGAAGGCTGAGGAAGATGACATCATCCACTGGACCTTCTGGAAATTCCAGGGAGGTCCCAGAGAATGACCAGGTTTCTGGCTGGAGGAACACGGATGAATAATGCTTGGCTACTAAATGGCCTTGGAAGGGTGGACCAGCAAGAGACAGATGGGTTCTGAATGTGGGGAGAAGGAGAGGCTATCAAATCTATCTGGAATCTCAGTCATCTTCTCCATAGGAGCAGATTTTTGTAAAGTTAACTGCTCTTAGTTGCTCATTCAAAGCTATTTTGCCCCAAATAGCAAAGACAGCTCACTTTTGCTCTTCCTAATCAGAATGTCCTAGTGCTTTGAGCCCTGGCCCTGTTATGCTGGTGGCAAGCTACAATCCATATCTTGTGGACTGGGGTCAGGTTGAATCACAACTTCTTCTGGTTTTGACTAAATGATTTTGCAGGCAGTTGTAAAGTAATAAATAGAATTGTGTGAGCATTTTGGATGCAACTGCACTTAAAGGATACATGTGGGTGGCTGTTTCTAAACTGATGAGGAGCAGGACAGATGTTATCCATCGCTGCTGAGATGCTAATGATACCCTTTCCTTATGTGTGTATTCTCTGAAAACATTGCACATTCTGTTGTGTGGGTGCCACAGACTATGTGGAGTCAAGTTCCATCTTGTTGACGGGACCAACTTCAGCTGTTCACAAGGCAGAGATCTACGTCTGCTTTAGATCTAATGGAGGCTATTCATTAAATTAAGTTGCTGTCTCTTGTAACAATCTCCTAGTCAATAATAAATAATCTTGCTCAAATTAAATACAACCATGTCTTCCAAACAATCACAGTGGCTAAGAAATTGAAATAAAATTTCATGTCAAATATGAAAATGTAAAAATATAAACAAACATATTTATTAAGAAAATAACTTGGCATTCAGTGTTATTCCTCTTATAATATACATTGTGGTATTATATAAAAACAAATTGTTTAAAAAATGGAAATTGGAATACAACTCAGTGTGTGTGTGTCCACACACATACACTCCCCTAAAGAGTGCTACACAAGAATTTTTTTAAAGATTCCAACACATCTGTTGGGTGTAAGATGAAAGGGAAAAATACAGACACTTGATCTAGGAATTAGCAATGAGCCCAGGGAGTTCAGTGCATACAAAGCTACAGAGCCATCCTTTGTCTGGAAGATCAATTGTTTTAATACTGAGGGAAGTGCTGAGCAAGTATCCTTTCAAAGCAATGTGGAATTGCCTCTTCTGCTGATACTGCTCTGTGGAGAATCTCAGGTTTTTATAATATCATAGATGGGGGTCTGAAGAAGTTATAATAAAGGCATCTAAACTCCTGAAATATAAGATCATTGTGATGCCCAATATTACAATTGCAGGCATTGAAAGGCAGGTATTGAGAGATCTCTGAATTAACTAAGACAAAGGGGGTGGGATATGCATGCATATATATATATATATATATATATATATATCTCACACACAAACACTTTCAAGTTGCCTGTTGATTTATGCTGACTCCATGAATTTCATAGGGTTTCCTCAGCAAAGAATATTCAGAGGTGGTCCACTATTTCCTGCCTTCCTCTGAGATACAGTCTGCAGCACCTCATATTCTGTGGTGGTCCCCTGTCCATGTACTAGCCAGGTCTGGCATTTCTTAGCTTCTGAAATATGATTGGATCTGGTACCCTCAGGGTATTGAATCCTGTAAGCCAAATTGTAGATATCTGCAATTTGACATTTCATCACCGGTTAGTCAATACAATCCGAAATTGAGGTTCTCGTTCTTGCAGTTCTCTGTTCAGAGCAGCCAACCCCATTTTGGTGTAGTTTTCCCACCTCTTAACCCCTGTTGTGTTCCCCATCTGTATTTCCTTAGTTTGTCTGTGTTCCTATACATGCAGATACAATACACAAGAAGAGGTTTACCTCTATCTCATACCCTCCAGCATTTTGCACATGATAATTGGAATATGTGTGACCAAGCAACATCAGAGTGTGTTGTCAAGATGGCAGAAGGTGCTAATGAGAAAGAGCACAAAAACTAGTACGGGCTGCAGAAGTTTGCCTTTACCTGAGTCTAATGGAAAGGGCAAGATTCCTTTCTCGTTTGGTCCTGCTGAGTTAATTCAGCGCAAACTACTTTTGTACTTTGGACTCAATCGTCAGCAGCTGAAGTAAGCTGAGGACAAAAGAAGAAAGTGGGAGGAGGAGAGAAAAACTGTGACAGTTAAAAAGCAGCCAATACAGTTAGCCCTCCACATCCATAGATTCTTTATCCACAGATTCAACCATCAACAGCTTGAACACACACACATATATTCCAACACCTAGATGTTTCCATTTTACCTAAGGAACATCATTTTGCATTGTATATAATGGGACTTGAACATCGATAGATTTTGGTACCTAAAGGGGTCCTGGAACCAAACTCCAGCGGATACCAATAGCCCATTGTACTTCTGATTAAACAGGGTTCTCTTTGTTGAATTGGGACAGTTGGATACTATACTGTTTCCATAATCAAGAGTTTAATAATGCTGTCAATTTTTAATTCATTTATATTCCTCCTTTGCCCAAATAATGAGACACAAAGCAGCTTACAGCATGTTAAAACACAGATTAAAAAGGAGTACTATGTTAAATGAGAGTCCCTCTGGCAGCACACTGTTTCTCCCATGTGGCTATCCTGATCTTACACACTAAGGCCTCATGCAGGAGCATGTATGGGTTGTGTATGGTTATTGTGCAGAACAAAAAGTAAATCCCCATACTGAAACATTGTGAACATCATTCTAGCAGATTGGTAAACTAGTGTTTTGCTTCTCTGTAAAACAGGTCTTGGAATTACAATTAATCCAGCACCGTCTGTAGCATCCAGAGTCATAAAGGCATCACAGTCCTCAACATGTATACTTGGAGGTGAGTCTGTGTTCAACAGATAGCACTTAAGGTTCACCACTTCTGCATCACTTTTATCAACCAAAGAGAGGACAGGAGAAGATGCATATCTGTATAATTTTGACACATAATAATTTATATGAGCATATATATATATATATATATAGAGAGAGAGAGAGAGAGAGAGAGAGGCTCCCAAGGTGATGTACAGTAAGAAAAATCATTTAAATACATAGACGAAAACTTGTAGTACAAACTAAAAACATATCTTTTAAATGATTTAAAAATCAGTTAAAGAGCAGAGAAATTTCAAGGATCAAAGGCTATATGGAACTGTAGTGTCTTAGCTGTCCTCTGGAAGCTCAAGGGAGATGGAGCCAACCTAATATCATTTGGCAGGGAATTCCACAGTCACTGCATCACTCCAGAAAAAGTTCTCTCACATGTGCACACCAACCTAGCTTTGCAGGATGTTGAGATATCTAACATGGCCTCTGCTGAGGATACCAAGTCTTGGGAAGACTCATGGGAGAAGGCAGCCTTGAAAACATACTGCCTCTAAACTATTTTTAGAATTACTATTTATTAAAATAGAAACAGAGTACATCTTACTGTAGTGGGAAGACTGGAATCTGGTGACCTGTGTACCTGCCTACTCATAGATTCATAGAATAGAAATGAAGAGACTTGAAAGGCCATCCAGTCTAAACCCCTGCTACGCAGGAATACACAATAAAAGTATCCCCAAATGATGACCATTCAGCCTCTGTTTAAAAATCTCCAAAGAAGGGGAGTCCACCACTCTCTAAGGGTTCCACTGTTGAACAGCTCTCACTGTCAGGAAGTTCTTAACATTGAGGTGGAATCTCTTTTCGTGTAGCGTGAATCCATTTTTCTAGGTTTTATTCCCTGAGCTACAGAAAACAAACTTGATCCATCTTCAGTATGACATCCTTTCAAATATTTAAACAAGGCTATCATATCACCTCTTAACCTTCTCTTCTCCAGTCTAAAGATCTCCAGCTCCCTAAGGGCCAGAACAGACTGGCAAGTTTAGCCACCTTCCAGGTGGCTTGGGAGCACAGTGTTTATACGCCACATGCTCCCAAGACACCCAGAAGCCATTCGGAAGCCATCCAGCCAATCACACAGTGATTGAAGCCAGGCTTTTTACCAGCCCAAACAGGAGGGGATCTTTTCCACTCCTAATTTGGCTGGCTCCAGGGCAGATTGGGACCACGGTGTGTAGTTGACTCAGCTCCAGAACAACTGGCTCTGGGGTGCAGCAATTTGCCCTTTTTGGGCAGCCTGTTCTGCCCTTGTCACTCCTCATAGGGCATGATTTCCACAACTTTCACCATTTTGGTCACCCTCCTCTGGACATGCTCCATTTTGTCAATATCCTTTTTGAATTCTGGTGCCCAGAACTGGACACAGTATTCCACACAGTATTCCAGGTATTCCACAATACCCCCAGTCTGCTATCTGTTGAGATGACGTATCCACCAACTATCCTGATTTAGGAGAAATAGTCCTGACTACTCATCTGTTGTCCCAATTTTCATCTGCTCTCCTCCTTTAAGTTTGCACTTAGTTATCTCAGTGGGAAGGAGAAGTGTGGAGGAGGTAGAAACTTGTCCTATCCAGTAGGTTCAGCCAAAAGTAAACTCCTGCAGTCTCTTACTAGTTTGTGTGTTCTTCCCCATTAATCACATTTGCCATCTTGACCCCATTCTGATGTTGCTTGGCCACATGTGTTGTGGTTTTCACCTGTGAAAATCTGGAGGTCATGAAGCTGCCAATGTTTATAAACAATCTCAAGTCTCTTGCTCTCTCTTAAAATGGTTCCATGACATTACAGTGGAGTGTACTGCCTTTCAATTAGAGCTTCAATTAAAGGAATGTGCTGTAGGACACCTGGTCATGTTACTGCCAGATAAAAGTACAGTTGACCCTTTTTCTTCATGAGGGATCCATTCAGGATCCCCTTGCAAAAATGAAAACTCACTGATGTTCAAGTCCCATTGGCTTGAATGGCAGTGCATGCCCACAAGTGTGTATGGGTACAATGCTACGGGCACCTGCCCCATTTAGTTCCCCTCCATTTGCCCCCTGAAGATATGCAAAGGGGTATGGATTTCAAATCTGTGAAAACGGAAGGGCAACTGTACATTAGGTATTGGGGGTAGGCCAGGGCCTTTGTTGATAATCACTTTCAGAGCTATGATATTTATTTAGTTCATTCAAGTAAAGTATTTTTCTCCTGCTTTATTCTGTTTTTAGAATTCTATTTGGCCAGCCATCACACTGAACAAAGAAGAAGGGAAAATGTCACATTAAAACAGCTCTCTGATCAATCTCTCTGGGAAAGGGCCAGCTTGCTTTTGCCTAAAAAAAAAACCTCTATGCAATGTATTTCATTTGGTTCTACAGTTATTTGTTCAGTATGCAGTGCAAATTTTTCTGGCTAGAGACATGGGATATGGTAAACCTTTGCCTAGATCAATGTCCAACCTCTTTTAAGTTATGGACTGAGTTACTCTCTCATAAAGTTCAGACCTGCCAGACTCAATAACTCCACAAAAATGTTCAGATGAAAATTGCTTCAAGCAATCCTAGTAGAAAGCCAGCACCTCACCCCTAGTTTAAAGTTATGATCCTTATCATAATTAATTCAATAAAGAAGTAATGTACTTCAACCTAGGCATAGAGAATAATTTTCTATCCTGACTGGTATAAACTTTCAACTAGGGACATTTAAACTCTGGGCCTGATCTTTTACTGCAAATAATAAATTACAGATCCTGTGCCAGCATATTCTAGCTGAAGTTAAACCACTGTAAATATGTTGCTAAGCACAAGAAGAAAACGGTGATCATGTTGTTGTAATAAATAGTATAAGATGATTTTTAAAATATTATGGTAAGTTTTTTTCCACTGATAATTTCTACAGAGCTATTACGTTCTTAGCTCTGGACAAACTGTTAAGCTAAAGATTGTATGGCAAGCCAGCATACCTTACATTTGGAATTTAAAAACAGTTTTTGCCACTGGAAAATGTGATTAATGAAGTGTCAAAAGAGATTAACTTTCAAAACTCAGAAAGTATTTGAAGGCTCTAAAATGGCAGTAGTAATTCTGGAGTATTGACTTTTTGATGCTTTGTCTCATACTCCCTGATCATATTGTCTGATTTTTAAATATATATATATATATATATATATATTATTGTTCTGTGACTTTTCACTTAAATACCCCCTACAGAGTTGTTAGAATCTTGTTTCCATGTTTATAGCAGGAATTTAAAAATTGCTTTAGGCTATTCAATTGACTGGCCCAAAAAGCATTAACTATGTAGATATGTGAGATTTATTCAGAACAACAGTGTTTTTTCCCATGTTAAGTACTATAAATTATAAGTATCTTCTTAATTGTAGAATTACAGTGGTAATTAAATTCCTACCCCATTTGTTTCAGTTTGCTGGAATTAATTTAAGCAATTTTATTTTTTGTTCAAGATGTGCAAAAATTAAAATTCCATAAAGTGCAAAATGAGAAATACATTTTGCTGAAGCTTTCATTTTTTTTTTTTTTTAAAAAAAGCTTATTATCTTATATTCCATCCCATGTAATGAAGCTGGAGGGATTCTGAGGGTTGAATCTCAGTTGTTCAGATGCATCCTGAATGCACCTGATTATGTTGCCGCCCCCCCCCCCCCATCCACTTAACCTGGGATAATCAATACTGGACTTTTTTCCCCAAGTTTTTAATAAAGATTGACGGCAGTGTAAACAACTAATGGGAATAGACCTGGGATTAAACTCTGCATGCCTTGAATGCATTTGGAATACATTAACATTGTCGACTCCATGTTTATTCGAGTGCTGGCATGTGTGAGCAATGAAATTTACAGAGATGTGCAGAAATGTCGTTCCATAGTGTGAATAACAAACCTGGAATGTGTGAAGGAGGTTATTCGCATCATTCCACTAAAAAATAAAAAAATAAAAATAAAAGATATCTGAATGACCGCTAAGAGTATTGGCATAGCAAGTATTTGCATTAATTCCTCTTTGTTGGTTTTAGCTATACCCTCCCTCTCCTGCACAGATTAATCTGTAGTTTGAGTTTGTCCTTTTTCCATTTTGTAGTCTCCTCTTCCCTCTCTCTATCTCATCTATGTTTGAAGAACACATTACAGAGCTTTTATTATGTTAACTAAACTTTTAGCATTTGTAAGCAAGTCTACTTCATGTGTTTCTATAAAGAAACCTGTTTTTTTCTTCTGCTAGACCCTATGGGGGTTGGGAGGACTGGTTGTTGTTCAACATCCGCTTGCGAATACTAATTGCTCACCTTACCAGAGATACACTAGTATCACAAGCACACCCCCTCCTCTGCAATGGTAATTATAAGGTAGAGAGAATGACTGACTAGTTAGTTTGTATATGGTTAGTGTAAAATCTAATTAAGTACCACAATCCTGAATGCAGCCAAATTTTTCTGTAAATACAGGAATTTAGATACAGATATGAAACACTCTTGCCAATTCATGTTAAGGGGTGCAGCAGCTCTCTTTGACCACATTTTATTCTTTCTTTTACAGAAAAGGAATAAGGAGACTTACCGTATACATACAGGTGCTCTATGCAGGTGGTACAGCATCCACTCTGGATCAAAGAAGCTGAACTGAAACGTGGGTCAATAAGTGGTGTTAGAGCCAGTGACCATGCTGGCTAGGGGAATGTGGGAGTTTTAACCAAAACCAAAACATTTCCAAGCTTTGGAAGGGGCAGAGATGGATAGATACGTATCTCATTAGTGTAGTATATCCATAGCACCAACAGTTATACATAAGAACAGATTACTGTCTAAGTAGACAATGCTAGATAATCATGAACCAACAGCTAAAGACCTTTTTAAAGCTCCAGATACTTTTACCCAGGTAGGATATCTTTACTTGTAAAATCCATACCCCCTTCTCCATAGCTTGCAGAGGAACTCTGGGACATTCCTTGCCAAAGGGAAGCCTGGTGGTTCTCTATGTCCATTTTGATTGGGTAAGAGCTTAAAATTTGAAAGTGTGAGCCATTTCCTTTGGTTCACTGGGAGGAGGAAGTACAAACCTCATTCTATATAATTGCTTGCAGAGCATGCACCGAATTTTTCTTATCGTATTCACTTTTAGTTTTTGTAGTGAAGGAGGGTTGGCAGAGAAGGTGACCTAGGCACAGTGTTAGAGGGCAACTCATTCTCATACAATATAGATTCTAATTTTTTAACTGTACATGTTTTTAAATGTTGTACCCCGCCCCGATTGTTTGCTCAGAGAGGTGGGTTAGAAATTAATAATAATAATAATAATAATAATAATTATTATTATTATTATTTGATTTTTTACACTTGTTTTTTCACTATTCCCTTAAGGGGCTGTGGGGATTCAGAGGAAGTGAATCAAGGACTTGCCTCTGGAAGGAGCTAGCAGTCAGGAGTTCTCTAGATAACTATAGGCCCAGTAGACTGAGCTCGCTAACAGAGCTTGGGAACAAAGTCCAGTCACACAGGGATTCTTTACACTGGTGTTTAACAGGGGAAGCCTGTTTGTTTCAGTGCCTCCTTAAGACTTCTCACTATGCACACTGAGGGACCTGCTGCAGTCAACTGCAGTCTTCTTGCCTACAGATGTGGGAACTTCACCTGCACCAAGTGCAAGTTGGTAGCCCTCTTAGAAGAGAGAGTTCAGCAGTTGGAGGCCCAGGTGTCTACATTTCAGCATCACCAAGAGCAGGAGGTTCTCCTGAACAGAACGGACCGGACCGTTTTGGACAGGAAACACACAGAGAAAGTTGCTGGAGAAGAGGAGGTCACTTCACACACAACAGAAGTAGATGGTTGGAAGAATGTCACACACAGAAGTAGGGAAACCAAGATTTGTTCTGTGAGCTTGCAGCTACAGAATCGTTTTGAATCTCTCTCTGTTATCAGAGAAGATGAGGAAAAGCAGCAGGGATAGACATCAGGGACAGAGCAGGGGAGCCTGAGAGTACCACGAAAGGGAACAGCTGCTGCTAAGCCTTGTAGGAGGCGCATGGTGGTGGTGGTGGACTCTTGCTGAGGGGTACCGAAGCAGTGGTTTGGGGGCCTGACAAGATGTCTCGGGAGGTGTGTTGTCTCCCTGGGACAAAGATCCGGAGAGGCTGACAAGACTTGTCAAGCTTACTGACCATTACCCCTTTCTTTTGGTTCATATGGGAACCAATGGTACTGCAAGGCACAGCCTTCAGAATATCATAAGGGATTATGAGTCTCTGGGTAAGAAGCTGAAAGAGATAAATGCACAGGTTGTCAGAAGAAAAATAGGAGATGTCTCAAGACACCAGGATGGATGACTAAGGAACTTTCAACTGATATAAGGTTTAAACGGAACATGTATAAGAAATGGAAAAATTGGGAAATCATCAAAGAGGAATTCAAACAAATAGGAAGCACTTATAAGGGTAAAGTCAGAAAAGCTAAAGCGCAGAATGAACTTAGGCTTGCTAGAGAGGTTAAGAACAATAAAAAGGGCTTTTTTGGGTATGTCCGAAGCAAAAGGAAGAGGAAGGAAACGGTAGGGCCACTGCGTGCAGAAAATGGCAAAATGCAAACAGGGGATAGAGAAAAGGCAGAATTACTCAATACCTTCTTTGCTTCAGTCTTCTCAGAAAAGGCAAAGGGTGCTCAGGCTGAGGACAATGGAGCAGAGGACAGAATAGGGGAATTTCAGCACAGAATAAGTAAAGAGATAGTACAGGAATACCTGGTTAATCTAAATGAATATAAACCTCTAGGACCAGATGAACTACATTCAAGGGTACCAAAAGAACTGGCAAATGTAATATCGGAACCATTGGCAATAGTCTTTGAGAACTCCTGGAGAACAGGATAAGTCCCAGCAGACTGGAGGAGGGCAAACGTTGTCCCCATCTTCAAAAAGGGGAAAAAAGAGGATCCCAACAATTATCGTCCAGTTAGCCTGACATCAAAACCAGGAAAGATAATTAAACAGAGAGTCTGTGAACATTTAGAAGGCCATAATCAAAAAAAGTCAACATGGGTTTCAGAGAAACAAGTCATGCCTGACAAACCTGATCTCTTTTTTTGATAAAATTACCAGCTTGGTAGATGAAGGGAATGCTGTGGACATAGTATACCTTGATTTCAGTAAGGCCTTTGACAAGGTTCCCCATGACATTCTTGCAAACAAGCTTGTAAAATGAGGGCTAAACAAGGTAACTGTTACATGGATTTGTAAGTGGTTGACCAGCCAAACCCAAATGGTGCTCAGCAATGGTTCGTTTTCATCCTGGAAAGAAGTGACCAGTGGGGGCCCCACAGGGCTCTGTCCTGGGCCCGTTCCTATTCAACATCTTTATTAATGACTTGGATGACAGAATTGGGGGCATACTTATCAAATTTGCAGATGACACCAAATTAGGAGGAGTAGCTAATACTCAAGAAGACAGGATCAAAATTCAAAATGACCTGAATAGACTTGAAAACTGGGCCAGCACTAACAAAATGAAATGCAATGCAGAGAAATGTAAGGTACTACACTTAGGGGGAAAAATGAAATGTACAGATATAGGATGGGGGACATCTGGCTGAATGAAACTCTGTGTGAAAGGGATGTAGGAGTCCAAGTAGACCATAAGTTGAACATGAGTCAACAGTGCGATGCAGCAGCTAAAAAGGCCAATGCTATTTTAGGCTGCATCAAAAGAAGTATAGCGTCTAGATCAAGGGAAGTAATAGTGTCATTCTATTCTGCTTTGGTCAGGCCCCACCTGGAATACTGTGTCCAGTTCTGGGCACCACAATTCAAAAAAGATGTGGAGAAACTGGAGCGTGTTCAAAGGAGGGCAACTAAGACGGTGAAGGATTTGGAAACTGTGCCCTGTGAGGAATGCCTTAGAGAACTGGGGCTGTTTAGCCTGGAGAAGAGAAGGTTAAGAGGTGATATGATAGCCCTGTTTAAATGTTTGAAGGGATGTCATATTGAGGAGGGAGCAAGCTTGTTTTCTGCTGCTCCAGAGAACAGGACCCGGAACAATGGATACAAGTTGCAGGAAAAGAGATTCCACGTCAACATTGTCCCTCCAGTCTCACTCATTGAGAAATTTGATACTCTTGAGGCCACCCATTTATCAAATTTTAATTAGAGCCATTTTAAGGTTTTAATGTTTTAATATCCCAGTGTTTTAAATCTTACCTTAGTTTAATCTAATTTTAAGGGGAGGGAGGGGTGACTGAATTGTTATATATTTAATTGTATGTGTTTTTAAGTGCTGTTCTCCACCCCGATTGCATCCTCAGAGGGGCGGAATATAAATAAATATTTATTGTTGTTGTTGTTATTATTACATTAGGAGGAACTTCCTGACAGTAAGGGCTGTTTGACAGTGGAAAACACTCCCTCGGAGAGTGGTGGAGTCTCCTTCCTTAGAGGTCTTTAAGCAGAGGCTGGATGGCCATCTGTCGGGTATGCTTTGATTTGGAGTTCCTGCATGGCAGGGGGTTGGACTGGATGGCCCTTGTGGTCTCTTCCAACTCTATGATTCTATGATTCTACCTCTCCAATAGTTCTAGCTCACCTTCTGCATATTACCTCCAAGTGACAATGAATTTTTAGAAACAGTTAAAAAATAAAAGAGCATATTTCAAATAAAAAGGACATAATCCATGCCAAACTAACGTGTTCCTCTTAGAGCTGTATCTGATCTCCACTCTCTCTCTTTTTTAGAAAAACTGTCAAGATACTGCTCTTAAATTGTTTTATAAGCAATCTTTTTGTTGTTTTCAGTGATTTACTGCTTTCACAGTTTGATTATGTATTAAAAGTTTTATAGTGTTTTCATTCGCGGCACACTACCTTGGTGGCTCTGGCAGAAGGATGGTATCAGATTACTGCAAACAGATAAATAAAATAAAAAAGGATTACAGTGCATAGGGGGAGCCATTTAAGGAAACAGAAATGTGTATGCCTTCAGAGTCTAAATACACTGGCTAGAATCCAGTGGAGTGTTTCTTTGAAGGAGAAAGGGCAATTTGCTTTCTTTCCTTTACCCTAAAAAGCCATTTTAGAGGGCTGGGAAACCTTTGGAAAATATTGTCAGTGGCACAGAGGGCTACCATGTGTGAACAGGAGAAGGGAATAAAAGAAAATCCTGATGCCATCATATGTGCCACATGGTATCTAGCCCATAAACGTAGAAAACATATGTTTCCAGGTAGGTATGCTTAGAACTGAGTCCCCCCCCCTCCCCCCAGTCTTGCAAAACTTTGAAGGGGAAAAATTATAAGGATAAAGGTTACTGACATTTCAGAACACTGCATTGAAAACTTCATACCTATTTGTTTTGTTTTTTGTTTTAACTTTATTGAGAAGTTGTGCTTGGCAGAAGTGGTAATGTTTGGTTAGTTCTATGTAGGAAAACAATAGTCTAAAGAAGACTCATAAACACATTGGACACCAGTTACATTTGAGCCAAATGCTTGACCAAGGCTTACAACTCTCCTCGCTCCCTCCCTTGAGTCCCCCTTGGATTGATTAAATTGGCTCAAGATGACACCAATAATTGGCTCAGGATGCTGCTTCGACAGACCCAATGATCCATATCTTCACATTCCCTAAAATCAGTCTTTTACAGCTCTGTGTTAGATTTAAGATGGTTTACATTGGCTCTGTCACAAACATTTTAATAAAGTCCCAGGGAAACCTCAAACTGGTGACATCATTGGATGGTGTTAAATAAAAAGATTCATTTTCTTGGTTAGCTGTTGGCCTTTCTAATCTCATTGGAGGTTTTCCTTTTCTTCTTGTGTTGCTTTGTCATTCCATAATAATCTTTCTGCAATTAAGGCAATGTTATATTAAAAGGGGGAAAATAAGGCAAACTAATGAAAGGAAATTCAAGTGATAAATATTTTGACATCAAGTAGCAAAATGTTGTCTATATTTTAATGGCTGAATAAGCATTGTGTCCTAAGGATAACAGGTTTTAAACAATGCCTGCTTATGGGTGTTAAAAAGGGAATTCACTTTATTAAGATTATTGGCAATCTTGCATACTTGTAGTTTAGTAAACAGTGAAACATTGTTGAGCTGCCTAGGAAAGAGATCAGAAAATATTTTTGACAAGTTGAATATTACCTTCCCCCCCCCTTTTTTTTTTTTTTGCAAAGCTAGACTCCATAAGACCCAATCACCTTTCTAGATTAGCTAGTAACAGTTGATCGATTTCAAATGCCAGAAGCTAGGTTACTTGGATGGAGGAAGGGATGGCCATCTCTTATATAGATTCTTCCAGGTTTTAACAGAAAAAGTGTCCCCTTTGTATACACTACCTTTCACCATTGGGGCTCTATTCTGCATACAAAGTTTATTGTTACTATTGCCAGCAAGGGTCTCTTTCCAAGCCCACCCAGTAGTACCTTTGTGATAAGGAAGCATCTGGAGCCCTTGCAGACTACATAGTTATAGTATTAGGATTCCATTAGCTGCCATGGCAGTGCCTTGTGGAATCATGGGGTTTGCAATTTGGTGATGCACTGCAGCTCTCTGGCTGAGAATTCTAAATGCTTCTCCTAAACTGCAAATCCCAGGATTCCACAGGATGTTGCCATGACAGTTCAAGCAGAATTATCACACTGTAGGTGAGTGAGGATCCCTAGACTTCTAATTAAACATGGGCAGTTTTAGTAACCCTGGCCCTTTAATCTAGCAGATATATTTGTTTATTTGGAGTGAAAACAAAGAGAAAATGGGGGGGGGGGGGAAGGAAAGAAAACAAGGAAGGAATAAAAGCTCTGCCTATATGTAAATTGGCATGGACAACAGCACTGGGGGCACACCTTCCACAAGCAGGCCATATCAATACAAAAATGAAAGTTAAAATGTATGGTTACAGTTGGCCCTCCATATCCACAGATTCTTTATCCATAGATTCAACTTTCCATGGCCTGAAATATCTATCTATCTATCTATCTATCTATTTATCTATGAGATAGATGGCATAGTGGTTTGAGTATTGAACTACAACTCTGGAGTCTAGGATTCGATTCCCAACTGAACTGTTAAACTCATCGGGTAACCTTGAGCACATGCTCTCAGTCTCAAGGGCAAACCTTCTCTGAATAAATCTTGCAAAGAAAAATACATGATAGGGCCTTAGGGTTGCCATAAGTTGGAAATGCCTTGAAGGCACACAACAGCAACAACAATATATAAATTCCAAAAATCAAACCTTGGCTTGCTGTTTTAGGTAAGGGACACCATTTTATTATGCCATTGTATTTAGTGGGATTTGATCATCCATGGATTTTCATATCCATGGGGCTCATGGAACCAAACCCCAGTAGATACCAAGGACCCACTGTATTTCCATTTTCTTTTACCATTATTTTTGACTGATTATGGCATTTTATTTTATTTTTTTATCTTGGGGAGCTGCAGATGGCAAATAAAGCTGAAAGACTGCATTTGGGCATGTTTGAGTCTAGGCACATATGCAGCCCGCAGGTACCATGTTTGCTACTTAGAATGAGAATTAGTGTCCAAGCACTCATGGCTGGACAGGTGTCAAAAGGGATGGCATTTTTACCCAGATGGGTGGTTTTGGATGTGAGTCTGGAATTAATTGCACAGAATGCTATTTGCAAATACTTTCTTTTTGCAGCAACTAAGTCATAAATACATCACATTATAAGTGTAGCATAATAAGGAATAACCCCATTCCTTTTGTGATGTAATTATAACTGTGTTTTACTTATTTTTGATGTTACAGAGGCATGAGGCCTCATTATGCGTGATTCGTACTAGAGGCCAATGGTATATAGATCTCATTTCGGTGTGTTTTCAAGTGACTGTGAAGTAACTATTGTTACTTGTGGATAATGGATAAAGAAAGGTTACTCTTAAATCTATTATGAAAGGGGAAACTATTTTGGGGCATGGAACTCTAACTAATTACTTTTCAAAAGTAGCTTTCCAAGCTCTGCTTCTGACCCACTCTTCACATGGGGAATATTGCATTGTCTCTCAATGGGACACTTGCTATACTATTTCTGTGTGTGGGGAAATGCACTTTTTCACCAATCAGGTCCTGAGCAATTGATCTTAGTGTCACTTGCTAATTTATTGGACTATCCAGTGAGGCAGTTAGCCATGAAGCTGTCCTTTCTAAATGACGTGTATATTACTAAAGGCATATGAGGAAGGAAATGTGATCATCAGACAATAGAAAGGTGGAATTATGTAATGATCACAATTTTAGCTGGACATTTATCTATCTTGAACAGATTTTATTGTGACTTCTGGAGATAATGTTCATAACCTTGCCTTTATACAAAATAAGCAGATGTTAAATGATCAGTATATGTATGCAGAAGTCCTTTCAAAACTCCATTATGACAACAACATGAGACACATTATTTATTGCATTTTACAATGCACAGTCAAACACTCAAAACACTGCACCACACTGGCTCTCACCACTGTTTGTTTGTTTGTTGAACTACCTAGTAGCCAGAGTTCTTGGATTGGTGCACACTGTATTAAAAATATTAAACAAAGAAATACAGCAATAAAACAATGACACCAAAAGGTAATGTGTATAAAACCGGCAGCAGTTAATAAAAACATAATAATAAAACCACATTAAAACTAGCAGCAAGACAGAAGTACTCATTGGCCTGATCTAGATTGGCAAAAAGAAGTGTGTTCGTGGCTGCATTAAACTCTAGCCTTTAGATGAGAAAAAGGGAAAGTGTGCCATGAAAATGCTTTTTTTTTTTTTTTTTTTGCGTTTTAGGGGAGAAGAAGCGCCTTTAAAAAGGTGCTGGTTTTCCCAGCTTCTTTTTTAAAAACTGAGTAACAGCGCAGCTCCATCTAAAGGCTGTGGTGCAGCTGCTAAGCATTAAGGAAAAGGCAACTTCATGTCACACTTTCCTGCCAATCTAGAAAGCCCCAAAATGTTTGGGCGAACAGAAAGGACTTAGCCTTGTGCTGTAGGGACCATAAATAAAGATTGTCAGGTCAATCTCTGTCCAATTTCAGAGATTTCAGGGCCAAGGTTCGAGTCTAGGAAGAGGCCCTTGTGATGGCATACAGGGGTGGCATGGAAAGATTAGATGTTTAAACAGAACTGTTTCTGAGTCATCTGATTGCGGAAAAAGCATTAGCATGGTAAATGAGCCAAGATTTTGGTCAACAGTCAGCTAACCAGGTAATATGGCAACCCAGAGCCAATAGCCTGAGGGCAGGGAAATGTCGAATTAACAAATGGTATGCTGCTCTGATAGCCTTGGCTGAAGACCGGGGTATTATTTATTTATTTATTTATTTATTTAGTAGCCAGCCAAATGGCATTCAAACTTCTATAGACTCTCCTAGTTCTCCCTCATTAATAGCTTTTATCCTCATGTCCATACTAATGTTGCTTCATCACAGGTTGCAGTTTCCATCTGTGATGTTAGGAGGTATGTTGATTTACTGGCAATGCCACCAAGTGTTACCTTATCATAGAATCATAGAATCATAGAATCATAGAGTTGGAAGAGACCACAAGGGCCATCCAGTCCAACCCCCTGCCATGCAGGAACTCCCAATCATAGCATCCCCGACAGATGGCCATCCAGCCTCTGCTTAAAGGCCTCCAAGGATGGAGACTCCACTACACTTCGAGGGAGTGTGTTCCACTGTCGAACAGCCCTTACTGTCAGGAAGTTCCTCCTAATGTTGAGGTGGAATCTCTTTTCCTGCAGCTTGCATCCATTGTTCCGCGTTCTAGTCTCTGCAGCAGAGACCTTAAACAGGCGGGAACTATATTGAAATTTAGTGGGTCACACAGTTTAGTTTCATTTAACCCTCATGCACTATGATGGTACATTTCAGTCACCTAGAGTCATATTTTGTTGCAGACTCCATACATCCATGATGTTAATTTTGTTCAGGCCCATACACAAACCTCCTCAGCTATTGGAGAATGATGGCATATAAAATGGTTAAAGCCGAAGAATCCTTGACCTGTCTGTTGGGTCCAGAAGCATACAAACAAGGAGATACACAAAGGGAGTGGCTTCTACTAATGTGGGACTTATTGTTTTGTACTTAGAATTCTCTGCTAGAGAGATCTACTGTTGAAGCTCAGGAGAAAGTACTATAGCTCTGAGGCAGAAATGGTGAGTATCTTGCTAAGCACTAACTTCAAGATTCCATAGGATAGAGTTATGACAGTTAAAGTGGGATTGAACTGCTATAATTGTGTAGTGTATATACTATCTAACAGTGAGTGAAGACAAGGATATTTCTCAACTACCCAATAAATTCTTAAATTGGAGAAAGTACAGCTCCTGAACCTCAGTTCTGCATCTCTGAAAACTGCCCAGGCCTGCTGAATCCCCCTATTTTTCCCAGCAGGTTTTTCAAGTAATTTTCAGTCCCCAAACCAGGCTAAACTGTGCAAAGCCAGATGCAGGCATGATCGTTGCCCTTTCCCTCTATAACCTTCCAACCTGCCTCCTTTTATTTGACCAAAAATAGAAAACAAAAGTGCAATGATGTAATTTCCAGTGTGCCAGGACTCAGCAGTGTAGTTCATGGGGAGAACAAAAAATATCCCCCCTTCCAGTAGTCCAGTCCTGTTATAAATTAATGTAGGAAAATACTCCTCATTGCCTAGCATGCATGGATCACTGTGACATCTTTACTCTAGTGTTAATGATTTATTTGGTAGAGCAAGAAATTCAACATCAATTAACATGACAATGCTTTGTTAAGACTACTAGAGATTTCTGTGCAAATACAGCACAGTTTATAAACTGGTATTGCAGACTCTTCCTGGTCTAGTTACTGCACAATGGCCACAAAGGACACTCAACACGCCAGAGGTAAAACCTTTGAGAAAGTAGGAAATGCCGAAGCAACTCTGAAAATTATTATACCAAAGAAGTTTTATCTGACATAGAGATACTCAATATAGTGCCCTCCAGTTGTTTTGAACTACAACTCTTATAATCCCCCAGCCTGGATGAGATTTAGGGAATGCATAATCTAAAGTGTCTGGAGAGTGCCTGGCCACTCCCCACCACCACCAGCAATAGACCAGTAATTTTTGAGATCTCTGTGCATTTCTCAGTGTTATATCCCCAAAAGAAAGTGTGCTAACAAAATTTCCATCTGTAAGTAGCTGCAGTTCTAAAGACATCTGCAAGAGAGAAAACTTGCACAATATTATGATAGGTATGCAGCACAGTCATCAATGAATAGGTAACTGTGACATCGAAAATCTTTGGAGTATAATTTAGAATAAAAGAAGATAGAAACAAATTCCTGATTTTTTTTCTGATTTACATTTACGTCACATATCTAAATGTATGAAGTGGCTTGTGTTGTGGAACCTTGACTCTGTAAAATAAATAAGGCCAGGTCTTCATTTGGCAGAGCTTTGTACAACTCTGTTGATGTCAGTGAAGCTAAACTGATTTTCACTGGCTGTGGGGCTTGTTTTAAATACACACTTCTCACCAAAACAAACTGTGAGGTCCTTGCGATGGTTATAGTTAATTTCAGCTTCCCTCCAAATTAAATGCAAATAAAGGAGGCTAACCATCAAAACAGAGGACTATTTATTCTTAGCACATTAGTTAAAGTGTGTTACCATTTCTTAACTAGTTAAGAAAATAAACAACATTTTGAAAAACTTGAAGCAGTTCTTCCATCTCCTGTTCTAATGGAACTTCAGGGGGTAGAAACACCATATAACCAAATGAACCACTGCATTTTAAGAGTATCACACAAAATAATAGCTCTGAACAAATTGTGTTTGGCCAGATCCCTTCCTTCTTTTCCTCTTCATTTCTGACTATATTACAAATTGAAGAACTTGAAAAGCTTAACCTGTCTGTCTGAGGAGAAGGACAAAATGTTTCTCCTTGAAAAAAATAACGTCTTTTATGTTGTATTGAAAAGTGTCTGATTAAAAGTATGTGTATATGTTTTGAATCAAACTAACTGAAAACATATTTCCAAGCAAAAATAATTAAAAAGGTGATTTTCAGGTTTCAATATGCGACAACTTTTTAAATTATCCAATACGCTGTCTTGATTCTGTACAAATGTTTCTTTCCTTCAAAGAGACAAAAAAGGCATGTCCTGCCAGATCTGATTGTATGTCGAGAGTGGATCTGATCCCCTTGTCACTAAGGTTACTAATCAAATTTCCATCTAATATCAATATGCTCATGCAGGATTTCCTGATCAAACACTTAAATCTGCCCCCTCCGCACCCCCATTAGCTAACATGTTTTATATGTACTGGGGTCATCAAAAGTGTAATTCCCTTAAAGAAACCTAATCCTGCCCTCTTGTCAACTAGCAGATAGCTAATAACGCTTTCTATCCTATTTTTCTCCTAACATCAATAGCATGCCAGAAATTAAAATCTTATTTTTAATCTCACAACAGATGTTTAAAACAAAGGTATCCCCCTTATGCAAGCTTCATGCATTTAAAACAGACAGGTGAAAAAGAAGGGATGTTTCATCTGAAATTAACGTGTGTGTTTCTTTTTTTATTCCCAAAGCAAACATAAAATAGATTTGGTTTCAGGGATCCTTTGAAATCATGGACATGTCCTGCTCCCACACTAAACTGAGTTGGATTTTGTAGCTTTCTATTTAATGAGTTGAAAGCATAGAAACTGCAGACAGAACCAGAAGTTGCTTTCCCAGAGAACCCCAAGAATGAAATTGATACTGTCTGAACGGCTGTGCAACATACAAACAAAACCACTCGCAATAATTCATCAGGATGAAGAATGTGCATTTTAAAAAGTTACAGTAAGCCAATAGATCCTCCCCTGTGTTTGTTTGTGTGTGTTTGTGTGTGTGTGTGTGTGTGTTTGGCAGTCTTTGGTGTGTGTGCTGTTTACATTGAATAGAAAGATGGTTCTGGGAATATATTTGGGGATTTTCTCATTTTTTATTGAGACACAACATTAATCTGTATAGAAAACAGGCAGGCAATTTTAATGTTTGTTTGTTTGTTTATTTTAAATGCCTCAGTCACATTCTCTGCACAAACATTTGAAACAACAAATCACACACACACACACAAAATAATAAAATGGCAACTAAAACAACCACAATCCTGCAAAACCACTGAACTCATCATTAAATCCCACAGTGAATCCCACAGTCAATTCAGCCTGGTTATAAATATCCATTCATGCTGTTACACAACATCATAGTGGAGGTCTGAAAGCCTGTTTTGAGAGCCTCTCATGTGAAATGAGTGTGATGGTCACAATCAAATGGGGACACCAAAGGAAATTTAATCTGACATATCTAAGTCTGGTCTGAATATATGACTTTTAGAAATGCCAGGCTTGCCAGACAGCAGTGGATAGTGTGTATCTAAATGGCAAAATAGATTTAAAACAATGTCTTTCTGACTTAACATTTGCCCCAGGAATTGCCAGATTTTAGTTACTCGAAACATCTCCAGATGCTTCAGTTTTTGAGCAACTCTGTGTATGGTCAAGTTGAAAAAAATTAGCTGGGTATAAATTATTGCCCTGGTATAGAGAAAGCATGTGTCATCTTGTTCAGTTTTTGGACTGGATAAAGTGAATCTGTAAAATGAAGACTTTTAAACAATACTTCACATTATCTGAAAAATGCAACTATCTTTCTTTTTTTTAAAAAAAAAATGATACTAAATGAAAATTGTAGCAATGGGCAGATAATACATTTTAAAAACTTCCCTGCCTAAAAAAAGTTCAGGGTTTTATTGATTTCAAATGACTTTTTGAAATGAAGTTAAAGAGGAAATCATAAAGGGATGATTCAATTTATGTCACATATTCTTTGTTCAAAAAACAGCCTTAATGGAACACAAGCACATGTTGAGCATTTAATATGAATAAAACTTGATACAATACTATACAGGAGGCATATTACACAGTAAAAGCATTTACAGACACCTTGGGAATACCATCTATAATAATGCAATCTATTCAGTATACTAAAATATCTGTCTAACAAAGAGAATTTTCACCATTCTTCTAAAGAGTAGGTGGGTGAGGGGAATTTGGGGTGGGAGGAAGGAGAAAGGAAAAGAGATGAAATGTTCACATTTGTACTGAGTGGTTTATAGTTATTTGAGTAAACCAATCTGTTGTTTTTTTAAATATCTGTTTCTCTGTTCCCAAAGAATTTAGGAAAGTAGACTATTTTTAAACTGATTTTAGATCAGAAGAAGAACATGGATTTTGTATGGTTTCAATTGTTTGTGTATGAAAGATAAATTTTGTTTACTTGTAAGTTTCAAAGTTTCTATTAGACTTTCAGTCTAGATTTTTAGATATGAAAAATGTTCCTGTTTTATAAATGCACTTCACGTTCCTGTTTTATAAATGCACTTGTCTTAAATACAAAATGTTTATAGAGAAGGTTTTTTTTTTCAAAAAAATTTAACACTCTTAACTGTGCCCTAAGAGTCTGATTTCCAAAATTGCCATTTGAGCCTAAACTTCAGATTTCAAATTAAAACAAAATGAGTTATGAAAACGCAGCTGATATTGCATCATACTCTCAAATCTTCTTTAAATTAACTCTGTGTGTGTGTGTGTGTGAGTGTGTGTATGTGTGTGAGAGAGAAAGAGAGAGAGAAAGAAAGGTTGAACAGTATCGCTTTACTCTTAGATTCAAAGATCATTTGGTAATATTCCAAACAGCAACATTTTCTCTTTTCTTTTAAAATTTTATGTTTTACATATTACCTTAATCAGCTTTCCCTCCTTTTTCTTCATTACAAACTTTTTCTTACACCGATACCCAAAATTCAGAAGAACAGATAAACACTGGTATGGAATATATTTGGTCAAAGAACAATGATGATTGCTATATGTATGAAATGCATGTAATTTCTGATGTGATTGACATGCAGAGCCACCTCCAAATTATGGTCAAGAAGCCATACATTTTTTGTGAAAGAAACAAGTGAGTAACACCACCACCCTATGCATAAACCCCGCGATGTTCAAAATTACTCACTCCCAGGTAGTATAGCATATGATCGGAACCTAAAAATCCTTTTGAGGTCATACTTGGTGCTTCTCTTACAACTGCATTAGGGAGTACCTCAGGTTACCACTGCAAAACCTCAGCTAGATTTTTAAAATCCACATATATTTATGCAGTCTATGTCTCTAGGTGGGAAACCAATGTGGCGTAGTGGTTTAAGTGTTGGACTAGAGCACTGAGACACCAGGGTTCACATCCTTGCTTGGTCATGCAAACCCAGTGATCGACCTTGGGGAAGTCACACTCTCTCAGCCTCAGAGGATGGCAAAGGCAACCCCCCCCCCCGAACAAGTTCTGCCAAGAAAATCTCATGATAGGTTCACCTTAGGGCTACCGTAAGATGAAAATGACTTCAAGAGAGACAACAGTAACAACAAATGTCTCTAGGTGACATTGAATATTGCCACTATTAATAGTAAGGGAATATTAAATGTGTGCACTGGGAAGAAAATTGCCAGTGATAATAAATGGTGTGCTTCAGCAGAATTCTCCCAACACTATACATTGCTGATGCTTGGCATGTTAGCATCGTGACATGTGATATGAAGAGGAAAGGTTGACTCTAAACATCAGAATCAATAGTTTATATCCCTCTAGGTACAACAGCATGTCCTACTGATATAGATGTGTACTCATATCTGTAGTGGAATGTGTTTATTTATGGGATATGAGAAGCACAACCTTATCTGCAGCTTCTCGTTTTCCACTGTGCAGCATGTGGGAAAGGAAAAGAACTAAATTCTACACCAGTGCATCTCAAATGATATGATGTGGGGACTGGCAATTCCAACAACCCCCCACCCCAATTGGTCCCAATTGTGTTTGCCTTTCCTGGACACTCACCAGAGAGTGGTGGCCAGTGGCACAGGATTTGGTATCTATCTCTTTCTTTGCATCATACTACCTACCTGATGAAACACTGCATTTTGCTGCAGATTTTCTGGACCATCATGAAACATAAACAAAGGGCTTAAACTGGTTTTTACAGGTAGATTTCACCTTTTTTTCCCATTACCATACCATGTAAATACACATGCTCTTGCAAATGAACTCAGAGCATACGTAAGTTCTCAGACTTGTCTAATGCATGGTGAAGAACACTAAACTTGTGCTGAATATATTTGATAGGCTACCTTATACACACATCTTTGTGGTTCATGGATCAATGTGAAACAATTCAAATGTTTTTCTAACAGCTGTAAAAATATTTAGGATTTCAATAGAAAGCCAAACTGGAGATGTGGATATGGTCTCCTGTCATCACTTTAATAGTTGTGACCAAATACAAAATAATTGTGACCAAATACAAAAATGCTTTGCATGCCCACTTCTAGTTAACTTATTATCTTTCAAAAGATGTATTTATTAAAATATAATTCAGATTTCTATATTTCATGATTATTCTTCATTCTACACTGGACTTTCTACATTTGCTTAACCCCCAGTGTGAGTGCCAAACAAACCCTGGAAGCTACATGTGACCATATTACCTGTAACATTTTACTTTGGAAGGGAATGTGGCCATAATAATGTTCTTTTTGCAAATAATGTAATGGCTGGTAACTCTGTGTAATAGGTAACACTGCAAGTTACTTTTTCTTATTACAATTTAGCAGCTAAAATACATTAGGGAGCATTGAGAGGAAATGTGTTTTCCCAGTTTTTTTCAAACAATTCCCCAACTGTTTTACATTGAGTTCTTTTTCCTAGAAGGAAAGTAAAAACAAACAAACAAATAAACAAAAAAGAAAACAAGTAGCACAACAAGCTATATTATTGGGTGATGGGAACCACAGTCCAATAACATCATGAGCGACCACAGCTTCTCCACCTCTGTATTTTTGTACTAAAAGAGGGCTTGTCTCTGCCTTTAACTGTGGCTGGTCCAGCTACAAATAAATGTACGTATGCTGAACTGAAATCCATTTCCAGCAATGAATTGAAACCAAATAGCAGCTGCCTCCTTTCAGACAGGTAAGTCTGACAAAGGAATTACACACATGTAGCTGCTTTAAAGAGGGAGGTAGTATCCTTCAAAGTATAATGTAGCGTTATTTTTAAAAAGGACAGACAGAGGATAGCATCCTGTTAGCAATATAGACAGGCATAAATTGCACTATATATGTTAAATGATTCTGTTTGGACTAAATAGTCATATTTACTGTTGCACATATGGTAGGACATCAAGGTATACCAAGTAGCATGTGACTATTTGCCATTGCACACTGAAATTACATAGCATTTTATAAGCCATGTGCACTCACTGTAGTTAAACTGGTAACATGAGCCATTTGGGGATGCATAACATTAACTCTGCCTCTGGATGTGTATAGGATGTCAGCCAAAAGGTTGTCAGCCATGTACATTGACCATTGATCTATATACATTATGCTACAGTGGTATTCAGTATAGAGACTGCATACTGTAACTCTACCAGTGAATATTTATTCTATACCAAAGTGATTTAGGATCTCAGCCAGAGTATGTCTTTTGGTCCATGCTCTGAGATGACAATTGCCTGTAATTTAAAGGATTTTGTGTGAAATTTTATATGAGCTGCCCCATGTTAATCGATAACCCTTTTCTGATAACTCAGGGGAGCTTTGGAAGTAGCATGTAGGACAATTTTTGTGACTTGAATTAGAAAGGAAAAATAATGAAGCTACAACCCATGCTTAGACCTCTTTGGAATGGATCATGGCAATCTTTCAATTTAAGTTATCTTCTATGAAACATGAAGATGATCAGATACTTAACCAGTACAGGTTCTGCATCTGATGAAGTAGGCCACAGTCCATGAAAACTTATGCTATTTAAAATGTTGATCTTATACCAATATATCATAGGACACTCTGTTGTTTTTTGTGAAAAATACAATACCCATCCCTGACACACACGCACCCTTTTATGGGGCTGTTGTAGGACATTACACATATTGGGGAGAGAGGAGACATAATCAGACAATGCAAATTCTCAATATCATTTTCATCACTGGAATAATTATTCCACAGACATCATAAACAAGCTTTTGATCTAGGGAATGACGTATTCAGGTGGACATTTCTGTTTAGACCAATTGTAGATGAAAAGAAAGGGGGGGGGGGAGAAGGAGTGGATTGCCTTTCTTGAGAATCATTCCAGATGAGGAAAAAAATACCTGAAAGTTCCAGGTTTCATTCCTGCACAAACTGATTTAATTTTGGACAGTCACATGTCATTTTCTGCAGGATTCCCAGGAAAACTCCTGGCATTTCCAAGGACTTTATATTCTTATTTTCCAGGTCAGTTTAAATTAACCCAGTATTTTCCAAAGTGAAATATATCTCTACTTGGCTGTTTGCATTATCTCAAAACTAGCAAAGATGACCACTGCCAATGAACACAGGTTTTTTTGTTTGTTTGTTTGTTTGTTTGTTTGTTTTTGAGGACATCGATTTAACAGACATCAAGCAAGGGAAAGAGGAATATTTCCACCAAAACAAAATGATTCTAGTGTTTAACTAGTGTAATATTGCTAAAAAGCACTTTAGCAATTTGACTATAACTCGATGATGATGATGATGATGATGATGATGATGATGATGATGATGATGTCCCAGTGGAAATGGGTGAAAATCAAAATCTGAAATGTTGCCCGAGTCTTGGCCCTTGTGGTCTCCTCCAGTTCTATGATTCTATGTGACACATGATAGAGGAAGAACACAAGGAAGGGCAAGGGAGAGAAACCCAAGATATTTAAGAAAGAGATTGGATGCAAACCGAATATGCAGGTACAACCAAAACAAAAAGAACTCGAAAATCTTGATATTTCCAAAAACTTCCTTCCATTCTGCACGAGCCCTTAGAAATCTCTAATACACACATATATACACAATATTTAAATTACAAAAAACCTATTTTTAAAAATTTTAAAAACATGGTAACATACTTCCATCTGCTTCAGGTTTTCTCTTTTTTTCTTCTTGTTTCTTCTTGTGCCAGTTTGTGCATCCCCAATACAATTGTGGCTGTCTTACTGACCACACTTGTCCATCCCTGTCCTGTACTTTACGGAGGTCATTGCTAGACCCATCATGGGCCACTTCTGGAGTACTTCTGGTCTGGAGGTTTTCCTGCTCTGGCTTAGAGCTACATTTACAAGATATCTAAGGGGGAATACAGAGTGGATTTGCATGTATATATATATTTTAAAGTTTCCCTTCTACCATACTGCTTTATTTCCCCCATACAATATAGATGAAATGGAGAAATACCCTATTTAGGGCAGAGTCCTGTCCATGGTCACAGCTGTCCCTCCAATTATGCTTTATGAAACAGAGCACAGATGGAAATGGTTTAGTCTGACATTGAAGTCATCTTTACTCCCTCTCCTCTGTGCACAGTATGTTCTGCACTAAGCTGTCTGGAATTGTTTCATGGACTAAGTGTGATGACTCTGTCCACCTGAGGATGCAAGGAGACAAAAGTTACAAAATAGCACATTCCAAGTTGGGATGGGAAATGGGGATACTTAGGTAAGAAAAGAGAGTGGGCTGAGCATTTTTACACTGAGGAAAGCATGAACAATGTAGGACAGTGGTTGGAGGGAGAGTAAAAAAGTATTTGCCGGAGTGTGGGTAAGTGTGGGAGTGTGGGTGCCCTGTCTCAGAGAAAGCAATCTTCCATTTGACAGCACTCTCTATTTGAAAGGCTGTCCAGCCTAAGGACTGTATCACACCAGGCTTCAGTTACTCTAAGAAATGCAAACAAACCAGGTTGAGGACATTCATTATTGCACAGTTCTTCAAAAGTGTGATGGTGCTCCTTCTGTTCCAGCCTCTGCCCTCCTTATACAAGCTTCCATTGTCCTGCCTTCTTGCCCTAACCCCTTCCCAGAATACTTTTTGGTCTGTATTTATTTTTATTTTTAGTGCAGTTGTGCAATCATGACAATCCATTAAATAAAGAAGAATAACAAACAAAAGAAATTGGAAAAAAGAAGGGGGGGGGGGAAAGCCTCCCCTCTTCTCTTGTGCCAATAGGTGTACCTGTGGGGGTGATGGGACAGAGGATCTCTTGATGCTATTTTCAATTACCATCCAAGGTCCAAAATTTTACTTTTTTAAACTTCAGAATCACTGTCTTATTAAAACAGCATTATTTAATATGATAATATAAATGAAGGGACTATGAAGGAAAAAGCCATAGGTCTCTGAGACATATGAAGAGTTCCATATGTGTTGAGGTTTCATTGTTCACTTCATTGTTCAGGAAGCCTCTAGTCATATTTGCAAGAATGTGTCTCCATTGATCAGAATAAATCTCCCTTTGGACGTCTAGCACTGTATGGATAGAAATAATGTGTAGTTAATTCATTCTCTCTGCTGGTTCAAAGTCAAGAGAAAGAACCACCCACACTGCATCAAAAGAAATCTTTGTATACTCCCATATGATACCAAATTTATTTATTTATTTTTTTAAAAAATCCTCAGATAACTCCAATATGATATGCCCCAAGCAAATTCCATAGCATGTATTGGTGGATGGTGGGAATCCCAAGTGGCAAAATAAATATCACAATGGATAGAAAATAAATCCAAGAGGCAGTTATGAAGTGAGGCTAAAGAGAAATACAGCCAGGATGAAAGTTGGAGCAGAGAATCCTAAACATTCTAGGAGTGTGACAGCTAGTGTCATTTTAACATGAAATGAATGCACCCTATTTATAATCCCATAGCAATGAGTATTAGCACTGTATGGGGATGGGAAACCATTACAGATGCTTAAATGTCTGAAAGAGCAAGCAGTATTCCAGATCTTGAAAGGGTGCATATATATCTTGTTCAGAGCCTTTTAGTTCAGATATTTACTCTACTCCTATGATATTCCCTAGTGCAATTCCACTTGGAATGCTGTAATCCAAGAGCACGGTAACAGTATGAACTTTCGAAGAGGGAGGCAAAAAAAGAAAAAAAGAAAAGAAAAGAAAAAAAAGGAGCAAGTTCTTTTTGGATGAATTTCTCAAACAGCCTTGAAGGTAGAATAATTATTCTGCTTCTTTAAATTCATGCTGCAAGATGGCATGTGTCAACCTCTTACATAATGAAGTCCAGGGGTCCCTCTGCAGTGTCCCGTTTCACCATCAGGGGGGTCCTTTCAATCTTTCACTCAAGCTTGTTGCCAAGGATGGAGGTCAACTGTTTTATAAAGTATTTGGCTCAGTCATCACCACTCACTCCTTGTCACAGGCAAGAGAAAAGAGAAGAGTGGAAGAGTAGCACTGAATAAGGCTCAGCAATGTAGAGGAGTCAAAGACAGAAAGAGAAAGGAACGCAAAGCAAAATTGGACACTTTTAAGGAGACTAAATGGTGTTTATTGTTTGTATTGCTGATGATATCTCAAGAGTCACATGGCCATTTAAGTTCCTGGTTTTTCTTTTAGACTGGTAAAGTTTGTGGAGATGAAGACAATTTAATACACTTTCCAACAATGGATTATTATTATCTGAATCCTTACTGAAAGAAAAGCTGGATCTCAAAATATAGTCACTGTATCCATGTCTTCTGTTAAATGTATCCAACTTCCAGTGTTTTCTGTGCTATTGCCTTAAATCTAATTAGATATTGTTGGCTATATTCACGTGCATTTGGAAAAAAAATAAATTAAGACAATTTGTAACGTGTGCCAACTTTTAGTCCATTTTTGGATGGGCGATTTAAGCAAGCCAGCTCAAAGAGAAGAATGTGATACCTCTCAATGTAGCTGACATTTTGTCTACAGTTTCAAATATAAAATATTCAAAATCATAATGAAGTTCTATGAGAGGGTATCCAAAAGTTTTAATGATTACCTTTTAAAAAAATTGACAGAAAGTTTGTTTTGATTTTTAGTTGTTAACTTATCTCTGTGTAGTCACTATCTAGATTTACACATCTTTCCCAGCATATCTTGACCCTCCAAATACCAGATATTGTAGAAGTCTGCAGATTGCTCCTTACAAGGGGGTGTTGTAAAGTAATATTTATTACCCAGAAGTTATTATGGCATAATGATGAAATTTTGTCAATGTCATCATTGGTCCCTACGCGCATATTGCTGAGAAAATCAGCTCATTGCATCCTTTATTTTTGTGACTGGCTCTGCCAGAAGTGACTAAAGTGTAAAATCCTTGTCAGGCGCAATCTGCAGACTTCTACAATGTCAGTTATTCGGAGAGTCAAGATACGCTGGGAAAAATGTGTAAATCTAGATAGTGACTACAGAGGAATTTATCACACGAAGGGAATTGGAAGTATAGCCCAATGGCAATCTGAATGCAATCATGGGATTTCACGTGATTGTGTGAAAGCTGATCACACACATTTTCAGGCAAAGGGAAGACCTTCTGAACGCAATCATGGGGTTTCGCGTGATTGCATGAGAAACTATCACACGCAATTTCAGGCACTGGGAGGCAATTTTGGGCAGTTCTGAACACAATGCAGTGTCAATACGCAATCACGTAAATTCGCTGAACTAGCGAATTTACTCAATTTTGAGCTGGCCTCACTTCCATTTCTTTCGAAATTGAGAGAAATTCTTCCCATGTGATAAACTGCAGAGAGATAAGTTAGCAACTACAATTCAAAATAAACTTTCTGTCAAGTTTTTAAAAAGATGATCATTAAAACTTTTAGATACCCCCTCCTGTGTGTGTTTGTGTATATGTATGTATGTATATATATATATATATATACACACACACAAATGCTGAGAATATCCATATTACATATGTATTGGAAAAATATGTCATAAAGAAAAACCTATACACATCTGCTCTTTTTATAACTGACATCTGCCATAAGAAATTCTAATCATATATGGCATGGGTTGGCAACCTTTGCTCCCCCCCCCCCCCCCAGATGCTTTGGACTACAGCTCTCACAGTCCTTTACCACTGGCCATGCTGAGTGGGGCTAATGGGAGTTGCAGGCCAAAACATATGGAGAGCCAGAGGTTTCCCACCCCCAAAATAAAGCAAATACATTACTGTATCTTTGTGCCAAACCATATGTAGCTAAAATGGTTCCATCCATATACGAGAAGGAAGTATCACAACCTTTGTAGAACACCAGCCTTTCAGAACAGCAGTATTGGCAGTGGGGTGCCTACACATGGGCAAGGAAATGATTGAACAGAGCTAATGTGTCCAAAATTTAGTGAGGGAAGAAGACATTCAGAGTTGCAGCAGTCTGAAAACACTTTAACTCAATAGTTCCACCCAAGAGAACCTTGGTACTGGTAGTTTAGTGAGGTACTAAGGCTTACATTCAATTGTTAATGTTGCTTACATAGTCCCATTGCAACAATGAAATTAAATATAAGTGTTTACTTACCAAGTTGCCATTGACTCAGTGGTTCTGTTAAACCTGGGACCAACAATTGGATTTGGAGCTTAGTTTCCTGGTACACAATGATACACACTAGGGAGTTGTAGCACACTACCCTTGAACTACAACACTAAAACTCTCCACAAGAAAATACTAAGTAACTTGGCAAACTACAAATCCCAGAATTGCGTGAGGTGGATTCATGACAATTAAAGTGATATCAAAATGCTGTGACAGAGCAAATGCTGTGACAAAATGCTCTGACACTGACACAGAAATTTGTGTACCAGAAATGCAGTGTGAAATAGTGGTTTGATATTTGAACTAAGACATTGGGAGACCAGGTTTTGAATCCCCACTCAGCCATGGAAATGTACTGAGTGAGTCTGGGGAAGTTATATCCCCTCAGCCTAAGAGGAAGGCAATGGCAAACCTCCTCTGAATAAAACTTCCCAGGAAAGCCTTATGATAGGGTTGCCATAAGTTGGAATTGACTGGAAGACACCAGAAACACCCCCCTCCCTTCTATACTGTAAAGTCTCCCATCCTCTGCTTGGTGTTTTTTCAGATTGTATTACTGCACATCATACCTACCAGAACCCCCCATTCAATCCAATTTTCCCCACTATAATTTGAAGAAAGCATGGAAGTTGGGTGGAAGATAAAATAGCATGTATCGAATTCTGGCATATACAGCCATATGAGGCAAGACTATGGTTGAGATATGCTTTCTCCTCTCATTGTTGTTGATGCTGCTGCTATTGTTAACTGCCCTCCATTCAACCTTAATTCATGGCAATGATGTGGATGAGACACAACTACTCCGCTCAGAACTTTACACTTTATCATCTTGTCCAATACTCTTATAGCTGCCCTTCCTATTCCTATTCTTCTTCTAATTTGTTGACTGCAGTCTCTGTTCTGATCAATATTTGACCCAAGGTATGGGAACTCTGACTATTTCAATTTTCTTATTATTTGCAGTTACTTCTTGTAGATCTTCTAGGGTCACTATTTTCATTTTCTTAATGTTCAGTATTAAGCCTACCTTGGCACTTACCTACTTGACCCTTTTCAGTAACTGCTCCATGTCTTTGTTGCTTTCTGCTAGTAGTATTGTGTTGTCTGCATCTCTCAGGTTGTTAATGTTCCTTCCCCCAGTTTTCACTCCTCCTGTCTCTGAGTCTAAACCTGCTCTGCATATGATATTTTCTGCATACATGTTGAATAAATAGAGTCATAGTATGCAGTCTTGCCTGACCCCTTTACTAGTTGGAAACCATTGTTCGTTTCTGTTCAGTTTTGACTGCAGCCTCTTGTCTTAAGTACAGGTTACAGGACAATCAAATGTAGTGGCATACCCTTGCGAGCATTCCATAGCATTTCATGATCTAAGCAGTCAAAGTTGTTGGTGTAGTCAATAAAGCACATGCAGATTTTATTTTGCAGTTCCTTGATACACTCCATTATCCACCATATGTTTGCAATGTGATCCCTAGTGCCTCTTCCTTTCCTGAATCCCCCTTTGCATCTCCCAATTTCCCTCTCCAAATATGGTATGAGCCTTTGCTGAAGAATCTTGAGCATTACTTTACTTGCATGTGAATTCCTCAAATATACCCTTCAGCTCAAGAATATAGCTATGCTTGCTGTGTGTAATGAGCCAATAACATACTAATAGCTGTTGCTCTTTCATTTCTGCATGCTGCTTTCTCCATATGACAGAATTATCTAACAAGGTTCAGTGATGGACACAGGATAGACCACTAATGAATGGCACCAATGCCTGCTGCTGTTCTATGCCTCACATCTTTCTATCTATGTGGCAAGGAAGATCCAATTCCAAACACAAGAGATGCCACCTTGCCTGCTTGTCTGATACTCAGGGTTCTCTATCTGTAGGGCTTTCGTTTTAATGCCAAATACCAGTCTTTATGCCAGGTCTTCAGTTGTTGAATACCACTTCATGAATGGGTGTCCAGATGATGGTTCTGAAAACCAGTATACCTGATGTTTATGGCTCAGGTATTTTTCACCTTTACCTCTCTGCCTATGGGACAAAGGGTGCTTACTCATTCCAACACTTCTCTCATTGGGGATGAAAGGAATACCTCTTCTGTCATAATGAGACATTTTCAACTGTTGCTTAACTGGCCCCCCTTTTTATAAGCTGTATCTTGCTGCTGTTGCTTCTCAGTCTACCTCCAGAATATCACTGTTGCACATGTTTTCTCCCTCCCTGTTAGCTGTCTGTATTGAGGAATTTTAAAACATTTTGAATTAATTTAGTTTTTAGCAATATGACAAGATCAGTTTGTATCTTAACATATATATAATTTATTGGTCTGAATCTATTGGTATTAGCAAATAGAGTAGACCCACTGAATCAGCTGTTGAAAAGTGAATGAATACTTACATAAATTCCATTTATTTAGTGAGTCTGCTGTAGCTGAAAGTACAAACAAGATTCAGACCATTCTGTTTAAACTGCTAAGTTGCTGTCATTCCTAATGATGTTGTAAACCACCTTGCATCCCAGCTATTGGGATCCAAATCTAATATATAAATAGGGAAACAAATAGTGAGTTGGGTTTAAGCAGAGAGATGAATAAAAAGGAACACCTGTGAACCTGTGAACAATTTAAGTAGGTCTCAAAATCTGTTGCAGTTGTGAGAATGCGAGCTAACAACGCACTTTTCTAGATTCAAATTTAAGAATGCTTAATGCAAGTCATTTTTCCATTTCTTCAAGATAAAAGCAGAACCTTTAAAAGTGCTATGCTAAAACAAAATCCTGCACACTTTTGACAGCTCACAGTCAGCTTGATTGAAAGAAAATCTTTTGTGGGGAGGAAATGTTTGAGCCAGGAATAAATGTTTAGGAAATTCTGTTGGGTGTTGTTCAGACTTAAAAAATGAGGCAGAAAAAATGGAAGCCTCTTTCATAGGAAAATAAAACAGGAAAGTGAAGGACAGACTTTGCGCTATCAGCCCCATCTCTTCCCTGGAGCTAGAGAACATGCTTGTTGTTATGACATCATGTTGACTTTGACCTATGTGAATGAGAGACCTCCAGGTCACCCTGTTATCCGTCTGTAGTGTGGTCTTTCTTTTTTTCTATTGCCTGCCCCTTAATGAATATTATAATCTTTTTCAATGAGAGGCCATTCCTCTTTTCCCATATACAGCTCTGTGAAACAATGCTACATATGGAGCATTACAGAGGAGTCAAAATGGTGGCTGCTCTGTAAGGTCAAAACAGTTGTGTTTCTGGTGGAAGCCCAAAAAGCAAAAACCCAAAGAGAGAGAAGGCAGATATTGAGTTGCCAATGCTAACAAGTTTGCATTTGAGAGTGGAAAATGTTGAACCCTGGTCTTCAGCCATAGTCTAATGCTCAGACTGCTACACTATGCTGGCTCTTACTTGTAGCCAATCCATAAGTGAGAGAAATTCAACAGACTTTCTTTGAAGATCTGACAGTGTTTTATTTATATTTTATTCTGCAGCTGAAAATAACCTCATAGAATGAAGGCAATGTTTTAAAAAAAAGGTTATATGCAAAACAAAAGTTTAACAGTCCATTTTCATTCAAGTTTACTAAAAAGGAATGCTGCTGAACTCAGAGGGAACAGGGGAGCTTCTAAGGGATGAAGTGGCAGATAATGTCATTGTACCACTAGTCCAAAAGTCCCAGTTCTCCAATCTGGCAGCACTGGTTTCAGCATATGTACGGTCAAAATTTAATATATCTGGTCTGGTGACTGAGAACACCTTCATATGGGAGCTAAACATCAAGCAAGTGCAAATTACTTGCTCATTTGCTATTATTTCATCTTAAGGGTTAAACCACAAATGTGAACCAATTCTTAATTAACATATTTATATTTTGGAAGGCTGAGGAAGTGCTAGTGACTTGTAAAAACCTGTTAGAAAATTCTACATTTGATGGAAGGGAGTAAGTTTTTACAAGCCCTATAATTATGAACAGTATTAAAAGTAAATCCACTTAGGAAATGTAAATACCAAAGAAGCTAAACATATATGGTACCAATTAGTTAACATCATAAAGCTTGATACAAAGAAGTCATTTCAACACTTGTTTTTGCTCTGCTTGAAGGTTTTTTTCAGTGAAATAACGAGAAAGAGCTGGAACAAGATTCCAGCACAGTGGACCATCTTTGTTGGAAGACCATTCATGATTAGTAGCGTAAGTAGAGAAAAGTCCCTTTTTTAAAAAGTTAAACAGGTAGCCACTTTATAGAATTATTTGTAAAGCAAAGCATCTTTCAGTCTGATAAAACAGACTCTTGCCTACAAACATTTGTGCCACAACCAATCTGTCAGCCTTTAATGTCCCACAGGATTCTAGTAGTTTCATATTAATATCTCATACATTGCATGCTGATGATTCAACAAGGAATTAAATGTCATAGAAATGTGTGAGGTCCCAAGTACATGGACAACATGATTCCACTCCCCCCAACCCCACAATTTAGTTCCATTTATATTTGTCTTTTCTCCAATGAACTAAATGGTGTACATGCCTCCTCATCTCAACAATCTAATTTAAGATTGTATAATTTCTAATTTAAGATTGTATGTACACCGTCTAATTTAAGATTGTATGTACAGCACTGTGTAAATTTACAGCGCTATATAAATAAAGGTTAATAATAATAATAATAATAATAATAACAACCCTGTCATGTAAGCCAGGCTGAGAGATAGGGATGTGCCCAAAGTCAGTGACTGAGGTTCATGGATCAGTCAAGACTTGAACCTGGATCTTCCAGATCCCAATCCCAATACCTGGACAGCACAGAAACAGTTTGATAAGTTGCAAGGAAGCTCAGAAAAATCTGAACTACCCTATTGTTTTCACAAAGTCTGCAGATACACATTAAGAAGTCACAATTTTTCTTCCCTTCAGACAGAGGTGGATAGTGACATCAACAACACCAGACTAAAATGAACCAAACAAAAAGTCCCTCAAGATCTGACTAAAACACCAGTTGTTGCCAGGCAAGAAGTGAACTGCAGATTTCCTAACACAGCCTCTTATCGTTAGCCTGAGTGTGAGTCTGGGATCCATTTCAAAAAAGGTTGTTTCTGAATACCATAAACATGAAAGTGACAATTTCCTTCATGCCAGCAATACAACACAATACATATCCTCCCAAATGTCGACATGGTATGTAATCGGGCAAAAAACATAATACTGGAGAAGCTCTCCATACACTGTTATGAAATGTGAGAATGGCAGTTGTGGAGTGTTACATTTTTGTTGTGCAGTAGTTAAGTGAATGCTTATAAAATAAAGGCTCGTGGCAACTGAGATCACATGGCCAGATGGCTGTGCATTTAGGTTGCACTTTTCAACAGTTGTCCTATGTAACTTTGCTGCTGAAAGATGACTTAGAGTCCTATGGATGTGCCATTTTATTCATGTAAAACCATTTTCATTAGTTTTGGGTGCTGCCTGCCTTACTGAGTTCCTAGATCTTACAACTTTACTAGTGTGCATTGACATTTGAAACACTAAAAATTGTTGCATTGGGGGAAGTGATTTGGAAAGACCATACTGTAGTACTATATCTAAATCTAAACAAGCTGCAGGCCTGTTCCAAAATAAATATTTCTAGGGTGATGCTTGCCACAAGACTGCACAGACATGTTGTTTATCCTGATTACTTACCGGCTTTCATTTACCAAATGTTACAAGATCTGCATTCATTAGCTGCTTATCAGAGCTTAGGAACAGTTATTGTTTTGGACTACAACTCCCAGAATCCTCTAGACAACATGGCCCAAAATAACTTTTTCAAAGTTATGTTTTGTATTGGATCTAGCTGTGTAGTTGTTTTTTGTGCACAAAAAGGAGGCATATTATCCCCTTCCATTCCATACTCCTTCTCAACATCAGACCTTGCAATGCTTCTGCTCACAGGAAAGTCACAATGAGTTTTAACTGTAAGACCACACTTTCCCTGGGTAATCTGTTACGATACCTGAAAACACTCCTTAGCACTACTGCAAGCTCTGGTTCCATTCTGTTTTGTGAAGGTTTTTTTAAAGGTAGAAAGCACTTATTGGCAAAAGGTTTTGTATGCAGTTGCCCAAAAGGGTTCTACTGATCCCCTTTCCCATGAACTTCCTGACCTTTCTGACTTTTGGAACAAACCTTGGATAGTAGAGCTATACAAAGATATACTTGGAACTAGAACACCAGAAACAGGATAGGTTTCCATGCATTCAGAGCCAATTATACTTGAGGATATTTTCTACAACCAAGTGGAAGCTGCTGCAGGATTATATTATGCTTCCAAAATGTCAAAAGAATAGAACTAGAGTTGCCAAAATTAAGATCCTTAAATTATATTATGATTTCCCAAGGTGAAGGATTTGACTAACCCCAGAAATAGGTCAGAGGATATTGCAACTGTCTGGCTCTCCTTCAGGACCATGAACATGGCTATAAGATTAAGTATTATGGATAGCAGCAACATGCATACAGATGGACGCCAGAGCTCCAGAAAGAGTCTTAAAAGTGTTAGACACCAAGTTTCTAGTTCTAGTTGGACGGCCAAAGGTTGTTTGGACCATGTTTCCCACACTGCCCTACTATGCTATATATCCTTACAACAGGATACATAACATGGGTGATAATACAGGGATAGACCCTGCCACAAACTCAGATGTCAATTCTTGTCCTCACATTTACTCTGGGAGCAATATGACAAGGGCTAATAAGAACACTTACAAAATCAGAGGTACATTTATTTGCTCCTCCCAAAATGTAGCATACACCATCCTATGCCAACAATGACCCTCTACAGTCTACGTTGAACAAACAAGACAGTCTCTGCACAACAGGACAAATAAACTCGAATCTGACAGAAATGGCACTATCTAAAAACCAGTTGCAGAAGATTGCCTGGGCACACAGTAAGTGATTTGCAGGTTGTGGTTCTTGAACAGGGAAATTACAAAGGAAGAGTAGAAAGAGAAACTGCTGAACTGAATTATATTGAATTGAAGTGATCTTCCACACTTAATAATTATTGCACCATGATTCCACTTTAACTGCTATTTCTGATTAATCCTCTGCCACCCCAGTTTTTCAACTGCTTTTAAAAAGTCCCCCCCCACTCCCCACCCCCCCCCCACTCCCCACCAATACTTGTCAGGTACAAACTGAATTCAAAATGCAAAAGTAGTTACTACTCAGTTGACTCAATGGAGGAGAGGAGCAGGTGGAGACTAGTCCTTTCAATAGGCTTAAGCAAAAGCAACTGTCAAACAGCCCTTACTGTCAGGAAGTTCCTCCTAATGTTGAGGTGGAAACTTTTTTCCTGGAGCTTGCGTCTATTGTTCCGGGTCCTGTTTTCTGGAGCAGCAGAAAACAACCTTGCTCCCTCCTCAATATGAAATCCCTTCAGATATTTAAACAGGGCTATTATATCACCACTTAACCTTCTCTTCTCCAGGCTAAACATTCCCAGCTCCCTAAGTCGTTCCTCATAGGGCATGGTTTCCAGACCCTTCACCATTTTAGTCGCCCTCCTTTGGACCTGCTCCAGTTTCTCTGCATCCTTTTTGAATTGTGGTGCCCAGAACTGGACACAGTATTCCAGGTGGGGCCTGACCAAAGCAGAATAGAGTGGCGCTATCACTTCCCTTGATCTAGACACTATACTTCTATTGATGCATCCTGAAATTGCATTGGCCTTTTTAGCTGATACATCGCACTGTTGACTCATGTTCAACTTGTGATCTACTTGGACTCCTACATCCCTTTCACACATAGTCTCATTCAACCAGGTGTCTCCCATCCTATATCTGTGCATTTCATTTTTCTTTTCTAAGTGCAGTACCTTACATTTCTCTGTGTTGATTTTCATTTTGTTAGCTTTGGCCCAGCTTTCTAGTCTATTCAGGACATTTTGAATTTTGATCCTGTCCTCTGGGATATTAGCTACTCCTCCTAGTTTAGTGTCATCTGCAAATTTGATAAGTATGCCCCCAATTCTGTCATCCAAGTCATTAATAAAGATATTGAATAGCACTGGGCCCAGGACAGAACCCTGTGGCACTCCACTAGTCCAGGATGAAAAGGAGACATTGTTGAACACCCTTTGAGTTCGGCTGGTCAACCAATTACAAATCCATGTAACAGTTGACTTGTCTAGCCCACATTTTACCAGCTTGTTTGCAAGAACGTCATGGGGAACCATGCCAAAGGCTTTAATGAAATCAAGATACACTATATCCACAGCATTCCCTTCATCTACCAAGCTGGTAATTTTATATATAAAAAGAGAGAGAGATAAGATTTGTCTGACATGATTTGTTTTTCTGAACCCCATGTTGACTTTTTGTGATTATGGAATTACTTTCTAGATGTTCACAGACTCTCTGTTTAATTATCTGCTCTAGAATCCTTTCTGGTATTAATGTCAGACTAACTGGATGATAAGCGTTGGGATCCTCTTTTTTCCCCTTTTTGAAGATGGGGACAATGTTTGCCCTCTTCCAGTCTTCTGGGACTTCTCCTATTCTCCAGGAGACCTTTTGCCATCTTACAACACACTTATGTTGCTTGGCCACATTTGTGAAATGTTAATGGATACGAGAAAGGTAATTGTCATATAAGAACCAGCATGGTGTAGTGGTTTGAGTCTTGGACTATTACTCTGGAAAACAAGGGTTTGAATTCTGGCTCAGAATTAAAACTCACTGGGTGAACTTGGGGAAGTCACAGTCTTCCAGCCCCAGAGGATGGCAATTGCAAACCCTCTCTGAAGAAACATGCCAGAAAATCTGAGCAAGAAAACTTTGCAAGACCTAAGTCAGAAATGACTTGAAGGTACACAACAACAACAGCAAGGAAAAAAAAGAACAACAACAGTCCGAGCTTGGAAATGTACTTGTTAAAAGACTCAGATACCCTTATCAGTGACCGTACTGGTATGGAATTCTAGGAGCTGTAGTCCAAAAAACCCTGAAACCTGCTAGGTTACCTTGGGTGAGTTACACCTACTCAACCCCAGAAAACTTTAGGGTTGCCATAAGTCAGAAATGACTTGAAGACACACAGCAACCAGCTGTGATGGTGTAATGATAAGAGACTGGCCTATTCTTTTGGAGGTTCTTAGCATTTCCTACTTAGCAAACCCTACTGCTTTCATTTCAAAAATATTTAAAATGAACAGAGGGAGTTGCTAATGTTCTCTAATTGGAACCCTTCTTCAGACATGTACAATCTCTATTCTTCAATGACAGTATTGGGGGCATACTTATCAAATTTGCACATGGCACATGGTGAGACATGCATGACCCCCAATCTCTGCTATTGATAGGGATCATCCCCAACTCTACTGTTGATAGGGAAGGTCTATTTAACCATATCCATATTTTGAATAACTTCCAAGCAAGATTTCACTCTCTTGTCTGTCCCTTTCAATTTCCTTTTTTTTATTAGCTCACCCACGTGAAACCTAGGCCTGAACCCTGGTGTGCATACTAAGGAAATTCTGAGGGTGTTAAGTGAAGGATGATTTTGTTTTAAAAATGGACTGATTAATTTTAGTTAATTAGAAATTCTCTGCAGCCTGAAGTACATCAATTCCAATTGAATCAGCTGGGCCACTAGGTGGCAGACAACAGACTTTCTAGGAAGAGGAGGGCTCCTTGGAAGTAAGAAGTTGACTCAAGACAAGTGATTTCTACCTGAAAAACAAATTAGCTGTGTAAAGGGACCTTTACTCCCATCCTGTTACCTCTCATTCCCTCATGGTCTCCAGCCTTTCCGGCTGTCCACCATGGTATTTTTAACACTACATATTGCCAATACTTTAGTACACGGATTGTGCTATGGAAATGTAACATGACTCCATTGTCAGATAATTACATTATGCTGAATTGATGTATCTTCAACATGTCAGGGGTGCTGAAAAGGGACAAAATGAAGTAGGATGGAAGAAATAGGAAACTTTAGATGGATAGCAATGACAAATAATTGCCAAACCAAATGGGAGAGGAAGATGATTTTCAAAAACATGAGATGATGAGAGATGAAGTGGTTGCAAAGAAGCAGGGAGACTCAAAATTCTCCTAAGGTGCTAGTCCTCTGCAGATTGTGCCCATGGAGGAAGGATCCATCTGAGCCTTCATTAGAAATAGAATTCATAGTACCAGGTACTTTATAGGTCATATAATTGATTTTCTGAATTTTAGCAAATGTATTTTTGCCAAGAAATGAATAATATGATACCTGCAGATACTGTAGGTATGTCCAGCTTAAAAGTTGTTAAAAAGAAATCTATGTTGATTTTTAAAATGTGTTTAAGAAGTAGAACTAGGATTTCAATGAAGTATTAATGATTTCCAATATAGCCCAGGCCATCAATTTAAGGATTTAAAACACTTGCACTTTTGATTAATTTTGTGAGTACATAGCATGACTGATTCTACAGATTTGGTGAAAAGGTTCCTTTCACATAATTGCTGCATTCTGATTCTGCTTTAATTGCCACAGATCCAACCTATAGAATAGTTAACTGAGACAGTACAACTCTCTGGCTGAAAATCCTCGTGATTTCAGGAAATTGAAAATCTCAGGATTCCATGGAATGGAGCCATGACAGTTAAAATCGTATCAAAGTGCTCCAACTGTGCAGTGTAAACAAGACCTTCCAACTTCCAATTTAAAAAAAACTTAAACATGGAGCCTTATCTCAAGATCTTATGTTTAAACAACATTCTTCTCAAATGATGAGATTAAATGAAAATGTGCAGATGAACGCCGGTGACAACAGCAGAGTAAACAGAGGATGCCTAAACTTTTGAGGCCCATGGCTGTCAGACAGAAAATCTAAAAGAGTGCCTGTATTTTTAATGATTGTGTAGAGCAGAGAGGTTCAGCAGGTGTTGTCAGGAAACCAGATAACAAGCAAGGACAGTGTCTGGTAGTTCAGTTTATATGTGATTTTTCATCACACATAAACTCTTGCATTCTGGCTATTGTGGGATTTACAAAGTAATCCCAACAAATGTTCTTAAAATGCCCAATGGTTTTAAATTTAGTTATTGGAATTTAAACCAAAATATATCCGAGATTAGTTATTTGACTTTTGATGTGAATCTCTCCAATTTGCCTACTGAAATCTCCCTCTCCCCTTTGCCAACTGAAACTTGAAAAAATGTTCCTGATTTAGAGGTTTATTAATCAGGTATTTTAAAGAAGGGGGGGGGGAGAACCCACCTATACTTCCTTTAACAATTAGAAAACTGAAACTACCTTGTGAAAGCCTGTGAGAAACGGAAATTGTTTTAACTCTTTGTTTCATGAGAATGGAATTCATCACACAGACCACTCAGTCACTAATGTCTAGATATTCCCTTTTTTTCTTTCTTTTTTTAAAATGAAAGGCCACAACTGGCTTTCATTATATTTAGCTGCCACTTTAAGAAAATTTAATCAGTTTAAACTGTTTAGTCTCCCCCCCCCCCATGAAAATCATAAGTCAGATTCAAATTTAAACCAGTTTAAACTCCATCTCCTGTTAGCACCTTTGTTTATATTAAGACTGCCGGCATGAAAAAGGTTAAAACAAAAGGTAACAATATAATGTGGAATGGTGATAGAGGTTTCACTTAGAAAATTAAGACAGAACACTGTAAATGAATATGAGGCACTCATATCTGCAGGTGCTGTTTCTTGTGCCTGCAAAAAATGATACCAATTGCTCTTTGATTCTCAGTTACTCTTGCTATTTAAAAAAATGCAACATGATTAAATTTAATGAAGATACATGCTGGTTAATAGTTAACTGCAGGAAATTACAGTGAGCCAAACAAACCAAAAAAAGCAAAATAAAAACAATTCAGTTGCAAAGTGCAGGCATGTAGCTGCAGGCAGAACCTGGGGGATGTCAACGGAGAAAGTGTTTTGTTAAGAAAATACAATGTAGAATAGATTATGAAATCATTCATTTTATTCAGTCAACACCTGCTATGCCCATTTTGTTTCCTCAGAGTATGAACCTGGATTCACAGGCCAGACTCTTCAATAAACAGGCATTTCTGTTGACTGGGTATTCTCAGTCAGAGAACTCCAGTGCTTCACATAACTACAGTACAAACCCCAGGACTCCACATGATGTAGCCATGGCAAATAAAGTGCGATTATAGATCTACAATTGTATAGTGTGTACTTAATTTGAAACATTAAGCTAATGACAAACCATTGTTCCCCTACACTTTTGGCTATCCCACCTTGATAAATGGGAGCAGAGCAGCTCACCCAGGTTATCTGCTGAGAAGGCCAAGCAAAACAGTCAGTGTTTATGCCACCCCAGTGAATCATCACTGTACATCAGCACCACTTTGAGAACGCTTATAAAAGGCAGACCTGGTTCATTTATTAGTCAAACTTGTATCCTGCCAAAAGACAGCTAACAACAATAAACATTCAAATATATTTTAAAAACCCAATTAGTTTGTAAAAACAAACTAAAATAGAATAAACTTCAAATAAAACAAACTTCAAATAAAGTTTACTTCAAGACATCTTCCCATTTTGCAAACACTGGCTGAGATGCTGCATGGGGGAGATGAAGTCTAAAAGCACTGCTGGACCCTGGCCTCCACGTGTGTTATGATCGAGTCATCCTCTAGGACTTCCCAGAGGCTATGGAGGCCATCATCAGATATAGGCATGTCACTGGATGTTTCTCTGCCACCTCTTATTAATCCACAGTTCACTAAATGGGCATGTTGGTGGGCTCCCCACTAACTAGGTCACTTTCAAGAGGGCAGGTGGCAAATCCCTCCTTACTCAATGACTCCCACCCCAAGATATATGCTAATGTTGGGTTGGCATTGGTCACTTAGAGGATAACAGCTACTATTTGGGCATTCACCTCTGATCCTCCTCTCACAATTACCATCATGTGAAAGACAGAGAATATGTGGGTTAGTCCGACTTCCTTTGTTTCTGGCTCATTGTCCTCCATGGGCTGGGAAAGATAACTATCTGCTGCTGACATCTCTACTAATGGGCCAAGACAGGGACTAACTAGCTAATATTAGTGAAATTACTGGTTAAGTTAGAAATTTTCCAACATAAAGAGGCAATTTAAACTTACTTTTAAGTTGGGATTTAAAGTTATTAAATAGTTAAATCAGAGACAATACTAAAAAGCTAAATCTTACATTTCCCAGCTTGTTATATATCCCAGGAGAACCTAGTTCTCCTGGATTTTTCAGAACTGCTACTTACTGTTTGTTAGTCCCTCAGGGATGGGGAACTACAGTGTTACTTTACATCACAATGGTCCAAAACACTTATTTTAGTTCATATTTAGAGTATGGTAGTTTAATTAATTCCAAGATTAAAAAAATTTAAACCAGCAGTTTTCAGGGGGTGTTCTTCCTGGTAACCAGATTGTTTTCCTGTGTTTTACACACTAACAACAGCCAACAGGCACGATTGCCTGAGTGCAGATGGGGTGGAATATAATATATTATTATTATTATTATTATTATTATTATCTGTCCCAATAAAGTGAATTTTGAAACTCTTGATCCCAGGACTTTTGGATTTTCATGCCACACGTGTGGGAATCAATCAATTAAACAAAGTGGAAGCTGAGGAGGGAGATGAATAAAAGGGAGAAAGGGAAAGCAAGAGAAGAGTTTTTGAGAGGAGATCACAAAGGATGTTTTTGTTTTGTTTTGTTGCCTCCAGTACTCAAGACAGGATCCAAAGGATAGTAAGGGTGGTAGTTTTCATCTTCTTTCTGTTAGGGTTTTTGGCATAGTCATTTAACTTAAATTTAAATGACAGCATAGTGTAACATAATATAATAGCAATAACAAGTATATTTCTCAGTGCACTTAATCACTCCTTAAGCAGTTTACAATGTGTAAGCTAACTGCTCCCAACAAGTTGGGTACTCATTTAAGGGACTTCAGAAGGATGCGAGGCTGAGTTGACCCTGATATTGAACTCACAGCCTTATGGTTTGTGAGTGAGTGGCTGCAATACAGGCATTTAATCACTGCACCAACAGGGCTCATATAATATCTTCATCATCTTAATAGTTAGAATTTCCCCCTTTAATGTAAATGTAACTGACTTACATTGTTAAAAACCTGTTAAGGATCAAGTAAGCCCATTAACCTTTTTATAGTTACTTTCCTATTTCCCTTCATGGAAATTTCCCATACAATCTAAAGTCCTGTAAGATCTGCATTGATGGGCAACCTTTTGAGCTTGGTGTGTCAAACTTCCCCAAAAACCTGAGCATAACTTGGGTGGTGTGTCATTTTGAGGAAAAAACATTATTTTGCGATATTTATAGTTTAATTTCACTTATTTTTATAATTCATATATTTATAGTTTAAATCACTTATCTCAGTAATGATGGATTAGAAATCCATGACACCCCAGAATAGTAGATAATGGTTGCTATGGTTAACTGTTCATTACTGGTAGTGGCAGGGCGTCTAGAGGTGCATCCCCCTCTGCATTCCACTGCGGAAATGAGGGCAAAGATCTCGGCTTAACTGGAAGTCCCAGAACTTGACACTCATAGAATCATAGAGTTGGAAGAGACCACAAGGGCCATCCAGTCCAACCCCCTGTCATGCAGGAACTCCCAATCAAAGCATCCCCGACAGATGGCCATCCAACCTCTGCTTAAAGACCTCCAAGGACGGAGACTCCACTACACTCCGAGGGAGTGTGTTCCACTGTCGAACAGCCCTTACTGTCAGGAAGTTCCTCCTAATGTTGAGGTGGAATCTCTTTTCCTGCCGTTTGCATCCATTGTTCCACGTTCTAGTCTCTGCAGCAGCAGAAAACAAGCTTTCTCCCTCCTCAATATGACATCCCTTCAAATATTTAAACAAGGCTATCATATCACCTCTTAACCTTCTCTTCTCCAGGCTAAGCATCCCCAGCTCCCTAAGTCGTTCCTCATAGGACATGGCTTCCAGGCCCTTCACCATCTTAGTTGCCCTCCTTTGGACACGCTCCAGTTTCTCCACATCCTTTTTGAATTGTGGTGCCCAGAACTGGACACAATATTCCAGGTGGGGCCTGACCAAGGCAGAATAGAGTGGCACTATTACTTCCCTTGATCTAGATGCTATCCTTCTATTGATGCAGCCTAAAATTGCATTGGCCTTTTTAGCTGCCGCATCATACTGTTGACTCATGTTCAACTTGTGGACTACTTGGACTCCTAGATCCCTTTCTCATGTAATTTCATACAGCCAGGTGTCCCCCATTTTATATCTGTGCATTTCATTTTTCCACCCTAAGTGCAGGACCTAACATTTCTCCTGTTATTACTTCTGTTATTTTGGCCTATAGACCTCTGGTGCAGAGTGTCTAATAGGGGAGGATGAAACACCTGCAAATTGTTTCATCCTCAGGAGCAGCAAATGTTTCATTCTCCCTTCTTAGACACTCTGTGCTGGAGGTCTGAAGGCCAAAACAACAGAAGTCTGTCACAGAGTGTTTAGTTCTGGGACTTCCAGTTAAGCCGGGATGTTTGCCCTCACTTCCGCCGGCAGAGCAGGGAGCAGCAGAATGCAGAACGGCCAAGTGCAGTAGCCAAGGATGAAACATTTGCGACTAGAGTTTTATTCATCTTTGGCTACTGCACTTGGCCTTGCAGGAGCCAAGGATGAAACATTCTTCTTGGCACGCGGTCGCCTCAGCAGCCGCATGTCATCAGAAATGGCTACATGCGTCATTGTCATAGGTTCGCCATCAGGGTTGTAATCTAAAAGATAATATAAAATATAATAAAAGAAGTGATTGGAACTCAATCCTGATAGAGATTAAAACTTCTACATATACAGTAGTTTATCGATATGGATCAATATAGTTGTTTGGGGTCTGTTATGGTGAGTACTGACATTCAGAAATTCACCACTTCAACACTGGCAACAAGGGAAGGACATGATGATCTGGCAGAAGGAACAGATCTAACACAGCTCTTCCAACTCATCAAATGATATGAAGGGCATAATGCTTGCAAGGGTATTAGAATATAACTTTTGGGAGCATTTGAGCACTCCCACTACATGTAGCTATTTATTCAGAACATTAAGAATATATGGACCAGCACAGAATCCATAACTAGAGTCCCATTTCTATTACTGAATTATAGCAGTTTAACTGGCATGGAAACATCCCATGGAATCCAGGGACTGGCAGTTTAGGGAGTGGCATTTATAATTCTCAGCCTTACCATATTACTAGACCCAGGATTCCATAGGATGTTGCCGTTTTTTGAAGGGACTGAACATGAAACAAGAGCATGATTTTCTGTGCACAGGTTAGTAATCCTGTATACAGTTCTGTGAATATGATCATTTTGTACAGTTCAAAGACAACATCTTTCAGCTACTTAAGAGCAAGTGAGAACCTGGGCTCTACATTAGTTGTGTACAACATTTGGAAGATAATTTCCTGGGAACTGAGCATCTCATTTTTTCTGTGTCGCTATTGATTCCGTGGTCTAGAATTATATTGCTCCACATATTATGATTAATGTCCAAGTGAATTAATGGTTCTAGTTCCTGTCCTGTTCTAGTTTCTGTCCTATGATCAATTCTAGACTCATTTGTATGACTGTTGTGTCATCCAGATAAGGCAATAGATTAACTGTCATTGTTTCTTGGAAACAAGGAGAGGGCCAAACCATGGAATGTCAATGAAACCAGAATTCCAGAGTGGAAGACTATGTACCCTGTACCTCATGTTATCAGCCATTCATCCACCTCCTATTTAGATTCACATGAAAATGTGGCCCAGGTCCTTCGCTGTGAACCTGACCTGCCCCAGCTGCAAGTCACTTATCTACATTTGCTTTCTTCCCTCCCACCACCACAGTGATCTCCAAAACTAGCATATTAATTGCTTCAGAATACAAAGTTGTTTTGGTGCGGTCAAACCACAGAGGCGACATTTATCACAGGCTAGTTACACAGTGAGCTGGTTTAGTTCTCACCACCAGGAGCTATTATTCCCATCTGTGACATTTTGTTCTGAAAACAAGGCTACTGATTTGGCGAACAAAAACAAAACAGCCTCCTCCTTTGGAGATAGCTTGTAGACCTCTATCTCTGTTGCTGAGAAGGAGGAGGGCATCAACGGGCCAAGGGTACAACCATTCTTGGAGTGTTACTGATATGAGGACCAAAGAGTAAACAAGGTATAGAAAATTCCTGTCTTGATGTCTGGCTTTCTTATGGATTAAAAAAAAACTTTATGGTCTTTTCATTTTCAATAAAACAACATGACCCATATTTATGTTAAGGCTAATGTAATGTGTAAATATTGCTCAGGAATACCACTGCTACCCGGGGAGGGGAAATGAATGCAAATGTTTAGACTAGAGTTTGAACAGTTAATGAGGAAAAAGTCAGTATTTCTTCAAAAAAAGATACAGTACTGATGATTTTATAAGGAATTATCAGGGCTAACTAAACATCCCATAAAATTGTCAAGTTTCACAAAGAACTCTTTTTCCAATTAGGTAGTAAACAACAAAAGGATATAAACGGGGGGGGGGGGGGTATACATCATTAAGAGCATCATAGATGAGTTTGCAAGTCTGCGGTATGTGTGGTGAAGCATATAGAAAGAAACTCTATCAGTTATCCTTATAGCAAAGGAATCCTAAGAACAAAAATGTAATGTAGTCATTGATCTAATGCAGTGAACTTGTGTGGAACGTCTAATGAAACTCCTCTGACTAGTAAGTCAGACCCATTTTGTTGAACTTAACAGGGAACCTGAAAAGCCAAGAAAGGATTAATGCCAAAATAAAGGCCCCCAAAATGTGCCAACATTCTATCCTGAATAATACCATGACACAACCTACTTTTGTTTGATTTTGGAAACTAAACCAGGTTTGATTTTGGAAACTAAACCAAGCAATGCCAGGTATATCCAGCTAAAATCTAAGAGAGAACCAACTTAAACCCAGAAAGTTACTTGTCTGAGCAATTGTTTTTCATGTATGTATTGCCTTTATAATTCACATGTTTCAGTTTCTTTTGCATTTCTTTCATTTCTCCTTTTTCTCCATTCATTTCCTTACACGGTTTCCTTTCTGTTTTCTCTTTTCTTGCCTTTTCTTTCATCACCTTCATCTATACCAGAAGTCCAAAATGAGCTACATGGGCTACATGACCCATCCGTAACAGGATTTTAAAATTTTGGTTTTATTCAAAATGCCCCCAACCTCTTTATACAGGAAAAGATTTTAGAAAACTATGGGAGGAATAAGCTGAGAAATGGGAAGCATAAAGGGAGAGAGAAGGACTAAATGTCTGATGAAGAAACAGAAGCCAAGGAAAAGTTGAGGTGGGTTATCATGAGGGGATTACAAGACTACATGAATTAAAAGTACAAAAGATTTATTAACAAATAGAAATAAATGAATGTTAAACTATGTACAAAGGATGGTGGGCAGTCCCAGCACTCTCAGTCAAGGCATTCCAGATGGTACTCCACCTCTGCCATGTGCATGGAGAGCCTATGGTTCCATTTATTTAAGTGTCTGACCTCCTTGCACAGGTTCATCTGAATGCTGAGAATATTTCCAGATATGTGAAGAGGGGGAAGAAAAACACAAATGAGACCAGTAGAATTTCCAGAGACATCCATAACACAAGAAGTATATAGGCAGATCCTGGACCATCCCCCAAAGGGATGATGGTGAAATCCAACTATGACCATGCCATCTATGAGGATGATAGCCAGCAGCCACATGTGCCTAAAAATTGGGTAGCAATCACCACTCTGCTGTGACATGGATGAAGCAGCTCCTATCTTGTGTTCCCATACATGGTACAGCACCATAAAACTATAAAATCCTAGAGCTGGAGGTTACTACAAATGCCATCTTGTCCAACCCCATGCTATGCATCTTTACACAGCCATAAAACTCTTGAGAGCAGTGGCATCACTAGGGTTGCTTGGTGTCACCCACTGCCTGTGAGGTGGTCATCCAACCTTTCTTTAATGACATCCAGTAAAGGAGAGTCCACTAGCCTCCATGACAATAGATTCCATTGTCAAACTGTTCTTACCATATCAGTACAAGACTGTGTATAGGCTCTTTCTTGAATAGTTCTCCAGCCACTAGAAGGAAAATCTAACTGCTGTACTCCAACCTCACCTTAGTCACAGTCTATTGTTTATTGTATTAATTTTTAAGTATGTTTTAACTCTCTTGTATTGTTTAATAGTATTGGGGGGGGGGGTTGAGGGATTTGGATTGTATGTTTTTTAATCTTTGTAAGCCACCCCAATTGCATTTTGTAGAGGGGCGGAATTATTATTGTTGTTGTTGTTATTGTTATTGTTGTTGTAGTTCGCCCTATATGACTGGGCCCTCAAAAGAAAGATGTGTCCATTGCATACTTACAGCACTTTTGCAACTGAACCATCTGCTCCTGGGCATTCAATGGATAGCATACTAGTGAATGATATAATGCATCCCCTGGATTCTGATGGTCCCTCTTTCACCTCATCTTCCCTGCAAGGTGGGGGGGGGGGTCACAGGAACCTTTGGTGGGGTAGCCACTCTTCCTCTGTCCTCTGTCTATATAGGTGCTGCTCCACTACTGTAGCCTGTTGAACAATAACACCCTTCTCCTCCAGATTGCCTAACCTGTGGGGCTGAAATCAATCTGTCCGTACAAATTACCAACAGCAAGATGAAAATGTAATTGACAGAACAAGTATCACTTTTGGAGCCAGGACATGGGAATCACTTTAACACCTTAGAGGAAGACATGTTGGGAAAGGTTTAAAGAAGGACATATCTTGGATTACAGGTGTCTCCTTCAACCAGGCAGGACAAAGAAAAATACCAATATACATCTGGCAAATACAACAGTCCCATTTTAATGGGGAGGTCGTGCTAGTTAGGTTCCCTTTAGCAAGGGGGCATGTGTAATGGTTTTAGGCATGTGGTGCTAAATTGCACCCTTCTCATCCAAAGCTCTTGGCACTCCTTACATACATATCTGGACAGTATGTAATCAACCAAGGCGCATACCAGCCTAAGCACAGAATTCAGCAGATGGCATTCTACACTCCCTAACCTATGTCCTATGTGCTCAGAGATGCACAGTTTACTTGTGGATTCACCTACCAAGTGTGCAAAGCTGGCTAAGTGGGCACAAGTGCTCATGAACCAATTGTCCACTCTTTGGTGCTAGGCTCAAGACAGGAAGTGCATTTCAGAAGGTGTGTGCCTAGACCAATCATGTTTGCCATAGTTAGTGTAATGGTGGCAAGTGACAAGAGCTGTAGCCAGGGACAACTCAATAGGTGTATACACTGGCCATGTGCATCAAATGCAAATTCTAAAATTGAAGGAAGTCATACTCATAGGGAAGGTGGGAATCATGGAAGGGTGGCTTCCCAGCTGTCACCCAGCAAGAGTGGATATTAATGTAGAAGGATGGTTTCTGACATGGGGTAACACTCACTTCTACTACACCACATATCAAAAAATTAGGCATCAAAACTCTCCCATTTATATCACAGCTGTGATGTGCTTCTTTGGAAGCCTTAGCCTTCAGTTCCTATCTCATCTCCTCCCAGTACTGCCCAAATGTCTGGAATTTCTGCTCACCAAGGTCTATCCCTCCAGGAGGGAAACCACTTCTCTTCTCTATCACATATCCCTTTTGTTGGCCATTTTATTTTGAGGGAAAAATGGATGGCTGTTGTGTGGACTAGCCAACAGCTGCAGAGGTGCTGGTCACCTGCAGGACTGCTAAAGTAGGCAGTAAGTATGGTAATACCTGTCTAGGATAACTCTGGTACTGCTCAGTTACATGAAAATATTTGTGAAGCCCTGACATGCAATTTCAAAGTCAAATCCTCAAAAAGAATGAATAAAAATGGAGTTATGTGACTGATTATGCAAAATAAATTATTAATAATAAAATAAATGGAAAGGGAACTAAATGTAATGTTTGCACTTTCAGAACACTGAGAGTCTCACTTAGGTAACCTCAAAAAAGTGAAATCACAGGTGCAGCTTCTCAGTGTGCACAGTATCACATGAACAAGCAAGAAAGCACAACTCCCTGCTCAGTGGTTCATGTGATGGAATAGGATCCTAACTTTTTAGACTAGAGTTTTTAGGAGAGAAGAGCTAAATGTTAGGGAATGGGAAGTTCACTGTAGCTAAATTTTAATAAGGCATTCCATAAAGACAAAAATGAGAAGAAAATAGAATAAGTGGCTTAGTGACACAAACCGAACTCTCCCTGGTCAAGAGGCTCAGCAGAATTTTCAGACACCTTGTGGTGTGCTACAAATTCTAAAGAGACCTTTTCTGCTTGCCTTTAGCTGGAGGAGGAGGAGAACACAGTAGAAAAGCTGGAAAGAAGTGTCCAATGAACATGAAGAAGTAAACACACATTCTCACTCCACGAGCTGAGAGAAAATAACACTCTTTTTGCTCACGGCAGAGAAAAAGTAACCAAGCATATGAGGGGCTCTGTTTCATCCCTGCCCCTAAAGCTAACAGAAACACAAGGGTTGAAGAATGTCCATTTCCCCTAATGTTCCAGAAGGTCTACCATGTTATTTGTGTTGCTATGTTACAGTCTGACTCTTCTTAAGGGAATTTAAGGCAGCGTAGTTCATTGCTCCAGTTTTTGTCCCCACAACTGTCCTGTGAGTCCGGCTAGGCTTAGTGACTGGGCCAAAGATGACTAGTGAACTTAATGGTCAAATGAGGATCTGACCTTGTGCCTTTCAAGTACACAATGTGACACCGGCCTGCTTACAGATAGATCCCATATGTGGCATTACACTATCTAAAGTGTAAAACAGCTTTACCCAGCCCAGTGTTCAGTGCTCTCCAGATGTGCAGTTCAATACATCTGGAGAGCTGATGTAGAATATATCTACACAGACGTCATTTCCTCAGCTGGTGATTCATGAAACCTGTATTAGAAGAACAGTGATGCAGCACTAGGATGGAGATTAATTCAAATATGGTTATGGCAGAGATAATGATCTTTTTCTAGTTCAGATGTGAGTGTTCCAAGACAATATTTATTCCATACTTGTTCTTATTAACCAGCCTATAAGAATACAGCAGAGCTTACCAGTCTAATGAGATGGTTTTGTTATCATATATAATATTTATTAACTGCTAACTTTTTGTTTTTATCATTTTTATACCAGTCCTCACATTTCTAAATTTGAAAAAGACTGAAAAAGGTTGGCATCTTTTGCCCATGTTTTACTCAGTAATAAAAAAACAAATGAAATTTTTTATATTACTTTGTTCCCAAATGTCCCTCACTGTTATTCCTTCCTCCTTCTTCTCTGGTTGGAATCTCAATGCTTCTTTGCAGTCATTGAAACAAATAATATTTTGATTGCCAAGATGCACCATTTCTAGGAAAGCTGACCTGGTACTTAAGGCAGATACAGATAAGAATAATTGGAAGACTGAGGTGTGAAGTTGTGGCTTTCCCCTGAAAAATGTCCTTTCTCTTTTCAATTACCTATTTTATCTATCTGGAGCATGGTATCACTTCATAAAATCCTGAGAAATTTCTAATGTACAATTCATACCTCACCATGATCATTATTAGAATTCACATCACTTAACTGTTTACATTGTCTGGTGTCTTAATGTCTGGTCTCATAGGCTGGGATCCTAAAGAAACATACCTGCAGATAAGAGGCTGTGCAGACAGCACTGAAGGGACCTGGAGCTGCCCCTTTTACAGCCAGATTGGGGCCACAGCAACCTCATGCTGCGGTCCCGATCTGGCCTTTCCAGGGCACAAAAATGATCTGCAAAAAGTAGCTACTTTTTGTGCCCTGGAAAGGGCGTGACAGCCACAGCATTGTAGCTTTACTGCGCTTATTTGGCATTGCGTCATGTGGACACAGTGAAAGAGGAGTGTTGTGATGCCGTGCACTGTGCGGTACAGCATGCAGCATCACACCACCCTGGGGATGGAGCCAGGGCCTGTTTCATATGGATGCTATGCCCCATCTCCGCCCCCGACAGGGCTTCAATCTCAATGAACTGAAAGAGGCTTCATTCAATCTAGACATGTACAAGACTGCATATTATTTAACAACTAGCTTTATATAAGAGGGCAATGGCATAACACTGAAATGTTATTTTTGGATTACAGCTTCCAGAATTCCCCAGCCAGTATGGTTAATGTGGGAAATAACATGGCTAACCAAAGACATTTTGATGTCTCATGTGAAGGACAATATGGTCTTCCATCCGTATTCCAAAGAGAGAAACTGATTGAACTATCAGTAGAAAAGAATGGGACAGACCATTTGGCACACACAGTTCTGTTGTCAAACCTATAGGAACAGTCAGAGAGCTCATGAGGAACAGTCAAGGGATTTCCCTCAATATGTGAATACTGAGGCAGTTGCCTCACTTTTCCTAATGATAGGGCCAGACCTGTGGAGTATGCCCCTTGGAACTCAATGGTACTCACTTTCAAATTAATTATAAATAACTGGCTAAGAATCTATGGGAAAATTGACTTCTTTTTCTCCACCCTAGTAGCTGTATCCTGATTTTTAACATTTTATTTGCATTCTGCTAGCTGGACAAAAAAGGAGAGTTAGGAAAACACAACCACACTTCAACAATCTAGGACAGGAAACAATGAATATCATAACCAGCTGAAACTACAGGGAGGATTAATATTAGCAGGATATAATTAGACATGTTGGACTTCAGCCAGGACATTAGGGTTAACACACTTATGCTTGTAAGAAGTACCATGGGAGATTTAATGACCACATGTGACTAGAAATTTAGATTTTTCTTTCTTCAATGAAAAACGTAGACTCTAAGTAATTATGAATCCCATTCTAAATATATTTAGGTTGCACTTAATGTTCCACAGGAGTTAATCACAAATGCTTTTTTTTTAAAAGTGACAGAAAGAGTTTTATGTCATACACAATAATTTCATTGGGCTGAATGTTACATTTGCTATGGCCTTACCATTGGAAATAACCTTCTTCATGGCAAGCGATTCTCATCCCTTACCAACTTACTTACCAAGTGGATGTCTACCATTATTATAACTTCTTGTCATCAGCCACCAAGAATGAAGGGGAAAGATTCCAGTACTACTACATGTTATGAATACAATGATGGCAGTCCACATGGCAAGGAGTAGTGCTACACATTGCAGCTGATAACTCATTACTGGATGCATTGATTTGCGGAACAAATTGCAAATCCCCATAGTAAATGAGTTATGTGCTCCAAACCTCAGTTTCATTGAAATCGGCGGAACCAGATTCCAAACATTTGCACAGGATTAAAAAGCTTATGGATGTTGCAACAAATATATTGCCATGCCCCTTCCCCTGGCTCACAACTACGTGTACATCTATACCTGTAGGGTTCTGATTTTCTCCTGACTTATGGCACCTGGGTCTGTGATTCATTAAGCTTCAAAAGAACCACTAACACTCTTAATTTCAAACCATTCTGCCAGCAGGCCTGTCTTCTGTACATCTATATCACCTTCTCTCCTCCAAGAAGCAGGGGTGCTAGTTCACACAAGTGATTTCATGTCTTGATCCATTTGTACACTGATAGACTCCAAATGTCAGAACTTAGAAAGAATTCTTCATTGGAATGTTAAAGGGAGTAGGCAACACTAGACGTAAACATCTCAGTTCTAAGTTATCTGTAAGAAGTGAATTCCCAGTACAGTCAATGCTCCAATTGGCTTCTTTGCCTCTGCAGAGATAGCTCTTAATTGCTTCAGCTGATTAGGTTCACACCTGCATCTGCAATGCAGAAGCTCCTTAAAATGAAGTCCTTTAACAATCAGCAAGTAAATTGCTAGGGAGAAAAACACTTGGTTAGGAAAATACTTATCAACAGTGCAAAAAAGTTTTTTCCCCCTACATACTTATTTTCATGTTCCTTGAAGCATCACCTTGAACTCGAGCCTACTTCAGTGTAAGCTAACAGTGAATTAGAGATGTAGCATTAATCAGGCTTAGAAGTAAATTCCTTAGAGAACAATGGGATTTACTTCCAAGTCAATGATGTTTGAGTAAAAGGGTGTTTTACATCTTTGTTTCCAAGAATCATTTGAGATCTCTTTTAAGCAATATGCAATCAACACAGAGGAAAGTTTAATGAAGTGAACAGATCTATTCCTATCTCTTCATTTGGTTCCAAAAGAAACTTAGAAATTTCCCAATGAAAGTTAATGAGACGTTTGTCATGAGAAATAGAGAGCAGCCAGGGCAGCAATTATTACTTGGCTGTATTTGCCCACACACTTCAGCATAACAGATAAATTTATAGGCTGTATCTGGCTAATATGTTGCAAGAAAAATGCTGTTACAATAATTAGAATTAAAATTCTGTTATCATTCTGCAATGAGGATTCCCTCACAGCGATCTCATTTATCCTTTAATAATATTTCAAGTCAAATGGAAATGAAAAAAAAAAGTAACCAGATCCTCTGGTTGGTAACAAAGTTTTGAAGCATGAGAAGCCCTATTCATTACTTTACTTAAATTAATATAAGCTTTCTTGTCCTTAGTGAGAAAGCACTGTTAAAAGTGATTTGTCTGAGAACTCTACTGGAAGAAGAATTTCCACTGATTGGAATGATGCCTGATTTTGAATTCTTACTGAATTCAACAAAGCCAATTTCTGTTTAACAAATGACATTTTTTGGCAAACATCACTGTTTATCTCAAGTTGCATCATTTTGGATGTTCTTATGCTTAGTGTCATGAGGGGAAAAAGTCCTGTGCTAAATGCAGTTGGGATGGCTTCCAGTGGTATTCATCTAACTTTTATTTATATACACACAAGCACTTTTTCTTCCTGGTTTTTTTACATGAGCAAAGCTTGGAAAAGCTACTCTTTTAAACTATAGCTCCCAGAATAACATGGCTTCTGGGAGCTATAATAAAAACAAAACAAAAACCCAACAATCACTTTTCCAAGCATTGCTCAAAGATCAAGTAAAGATTGAAAATGTATTTGGTTTGGCAAAGTCTGTGATTATTTCAATGGTGCAATTCAGGGTTAAAATGTAAAATTAGAATGGATCCTTGGTATCCACTGGGGTTTGGTTTCAAGACCACACATGGATAACAAAATCCATGGATGCTCAAGTCTTGTTACATATAATGGTATAGTAAAATGATGTTCCTTATATAAAATGACAAACTCAAGATTTGAGATATATATATATATATATATATATATATTATCTGTTGTTGCCTTCACGTTGATCTTGATCTATGGCAATCCTATGGATGAGACATCTCCAAGCCTCCTTGTCCTCTACTGCTCTGCCCAGCTACTGCAAACTCATAATAATAATAATAATAATAATAATAATAAGAATAATATTTATTTCTAGTCCGCCCCTCTGAACAAGCAATCAGGGCGGATTACAACAGGGATTAAAACAATATCAAGTAAAATATCCCATCCTTTCCCTTACCACCCCCCCTTAAAAAGAGATTAAAAATCACAATTGAATTAAAACAGTAACTAGCTAAAATAGTAATAAAAACAAGATTAGAGAAAAATGGACTCAGCCAAGGTTATGTAGAAGTAGAAACAGAGAAGGAAGGCTGGAAGAAAAGGCCACTCTAAAGCCTAGATTTGGAGCCGGGGGATGTTTACATTCTCTGGGAAGGCTTGCCGGAAGAGATGCATCTTTAAGGCTTTTTTAAAGCCTTCTAAAGATGAAATAAGACACATCTCATCCGGCAGGTCATTCCACAACCTGGGTGCAACAGCCGAAAAGGCCCTCTGGGAGGTCTGCACCAACCTGGTCTTCATGGGTTGCAGCAAGTTCCTCCCAGAGGACCGAAGTGTGCGGGGGGGTTCATATGGGAAGAGGCGGTCCCTTAGATAAGATGGACCCAAACCATGTAGGGCTTTAAAGGTTAAAACCAACACCTTGTACTGTGCCTGGAAACTGGTCAGCAGCCAGTGGAGAGCTTTAAGCACAGGAGTGATGTGCTCTCTCCTAGATGTTCCAGTGAGAAGTCTGGCTGCCATATTTTGGACCAGTTGTAGTTTCCAGGTTAGGCACAAGGGTAGCCCCATGTAGAGTGTGTTACAGTAGTCCAAACGTGAGGTTACCAGTGCGTGTATCACAGTTTCCAGATCCCTCATCTCCAGGAAAGGGCGCAGCTGGTGTATCAGCCGAAGCTGATAGCAGGCGCTCCTAACCGTCGCATTCACCTGACTTGTCATGTGAAGTGACGGGTCAAGGAGTACCCCCAGACTGCGAACAGAGTCCTTTGAGGAGAGTGTGAATCCATCCAGGACTGGAAGTTGTATTCCCAGGCCTGGTTTTGGGCCTGTGACTGTGAGCACCTCCGTTTTGTTCATATTTGTGGTCTCCATAATAAAGTCCTTAATATCGAGCATGTGGCCTTCTTCTCTTTCTACTTCCTTCCACCTTTCCCAACATTATTGTCTTTTCCAACCATTCATGCCTTCTCATGATGTGTCCAAAGTATGATGTTCTAAGTCTTGTCATCTTGGCTTCTAGCGATATTTCTGGCTTGATCTGCTCTAGGACCCATTTGTTTGTCCTTTTGTCCATGGTATCCTCAGCACTCTTCTCCAGCATCACATATCAAATTAGTTGATTTTCCTCCTATCTTCTTGCTTGACTGTCTGACTTTTATGCTGAGTAGTATGTCTTTGCATTTCTTTCACACACACACACACACACACACACACACACATTCAAACCATGTGTGGTTGAATCCATGGATAAGCAGTCCATGGATACAGAGGGCCACCTGTTTATTTCATTTCCCTGGTTTGAACACCAGTGTATGGAGTGGGGGAAAGTACTTCATGTTTAAACTTAGAGAATATTAAAGAAAAAATATGTAAGGCTCTTTTAAGGAAACCTACAAGAATTATACTAACAGTTCAAGTTAGCCTTTAAACTCAAATGTATTGATATAAGATTATAGTGACAGTACTGACTCAGAGAGCCAGTGTGGTGTAGTGATTTGAGCATTGGACTATGACTCTGGAGATCAGGGTTCAGTTTCCTGCTCAGCCATAGAAACCCACTGGATGAACTTGAGTGATTCACACAAGATCAGCCCCAGAAAACCCAATGACAGAGTTGCCTTATGGTTCTCATAAGTCTGAAGTGACTTGAAGAAACACAACAACAGCAATACTGACTCATACAACAGTGCTGTTGTTATAGGTTGTTGTCTAGTTTAAATTTAGACTGAATATGAATTAGAAATTCAGAATTGTCCAGCTATGAAAACTGTTTAAAATGTTGATTTCCGTGTAATTTTACTCCTCCATGTGCTACTCCAATTAAGGAGTTCCACATGATTAAAGAAAAATGGGCTATTTATTACCATGTATGCAAAAAGTAATGTGTTGTCATTACTACTGTATCAGTTTTCGGTTATAAATTAACCATTCCATTATTTTCTCACTACCATTTATTATCTTTATTTTATTTTATTTTATTTTTTAAAAATTAGTCTAAACAACAGGATCAAATGACCTAAAATTTGGTTGGAAGTTATCTGAAAACGAGTCAAGAAATCATTTTTGCTCCTATTCCACAATAATGACAACTAACCCATAAACTACTAATTATTTGAAAAAAAATGATGTTATGTTTTATTTAATTGATATCTTTACATCTTTGTTCAACCCACAAACATTAAATAATGCATTACTTATAGCTTGTTACTTACATGCTCTGATAGAGCCCCCATCCTCTTTCATATACAAATGATGATGATCAACTGTACATTTATACAGAATTCCTACAGAATACAGGATTCTGTTTACATGCAGAAGTAGAAGTAAACATGCTGAAGGATGTATTCTCATTGCATATTTATAGCAGTTTGAGTTCACTTTAACCATCATGGCTCCATTCTACAGAATTGTATTTATAGTTTGATGAGGTACTTTGAATTCTCTATTGCAATCTGAATCTGAAAACACTATTCCTCACTGTCAGAATTCTAAGCTCATCACTGAACTGTAAATCCTTAGTTTCCATGGGATGGAGCCATCACATTTAAAATGCTATAATAGTGCAGTGTGAATAATCAAAGGCAGAAACAGGGTTGTATATGATCCCAGTCCTCTCATGTGTTCACCATAATGTGCATAGAATCAGAGTGATAAAAGAAGGGGGAAGGTTGTGGTTCAGTGGCAAAGAAACATATACAGAAAAATGTCCAGTCTCTGAAAAGAATTTCACTTCTGGCATCTCTACACACACTAGATCTTTGGAAAGACATTACTGGTCAGTGGAGACAAGGGTTGGAGTATCTGTGGCCCTCCAGAGGTCATTGGTTTCCATCAGCCCCTGCCATTCTAGTCAACTGTAAGGATAGTAGGAGAAGTAGTTCATTAACATCTGGAGATGCACATATTCCACACCCTTAGTACAGGCATACGCCTAAGGCTGTTACATTCTTATGAGACTATATACTCTGAACAACTAAAGCTACTATGACCCCCCTCCACTGATTATCGCCCCACCAACTTCTCTCATCAGTATTGTCCATTGGGTCACATCCAGTTCAAATCAGCTGAAGTTCTCAGCAGAGACTGACTGTTTCCCAAGATATTAATCACATGTCTCTGGAGGAGACCGCAGCCACAGTCTCTGCAATGGAAGAGGTGAACTTATAGACTGGATCCCTTGTCACTCTGGATTTTAGAAGTGAAGAGAGAAGCTATGGGTAAGAAGAGCTGGGCAGAATTAGATGTATACCAGGGAAATCTTGGGATGTACAGAGGGATGGATGGGAATGTAGCTGAACTCCACCATTCCCAGGAGGTAACTAAATCAATTCCTAAGATTCTATGATTCACTCTCTGTAGTTAGGATCTTAGCCAATTCATGCTTAAATAGCAGAGCACAAGAGAAACCAGAAACTGGATGAGTCTCTTGCTTCCATTGCCTGTAACATTTTCTAGATGTTTATCAAATTGGAAGTCTTTAACTATTTTATGGATCTGAGCTGGATTCATTTTATCATCCAGTCTACTTAAGGAAGATTTTATTTTAAAAGCTTTTCTGTATCTCCTTAAACAGAGTCTATTTTCTGTGTGCAGAACATTACACTTCCTGTATGGGCACTGACCCATAACTGTGAACAGATGTGGCTCTTCGGAATAGACAGAGATTAGAGATGATCTCCTGCCAGGAAAAAAAAATCCCTACTGTTCTTTCAGTGCAGAAAGGGGAACTTAGAGCACCTTGACCCATCCAAGGAACACCTTACCCTTTGCTTTGCTGTCTTGCCAGCTTTTTCTTCTTTTCTTATAATGTCGCTGATGAAACTTTAATGTGTGGGAGGCGAGGCTATTGGTGCTGTTTATCAAGCCCTTTGAAATGTCCAAAACCTTTGCCAGAAGTACAAGTTTTATTTAACTGACTCTGCTGTGAACTTTAAGTGAAGCAATGGCTTTCCCCCCATTTTAGGTAGGCATTATAAACAAGGTAACAGTAGCTTGGCTGGAAAAAATATAATTGCTGCTATTACCTTTTAGAAGGCTACCTGACAAAGTATGGTGGGACAAAGATCATTAGGTCAAATATGCTTCAATATCTATTGATAATCAGTCAGAAAACAAAGAAACATAAACACATGTGCTTTCACATGTTGTGTTAAGGGATTTCCCTGGTTCACCCAAACTCCAAAATGCCTGGAAATTCCTACTGCTAAGAGCCACCCCTTTTGCTAGCCACACTACTCAGGCAATGCAAATATGGTACCATATCTTATGTCTTACAGCCACCTTGTAGATGACTGTTAGTGGCAAGGTGATAACTTCAAGTCCCAGATTTTTGCACTCCTGAGAAAAGATGCATGGAAGCGGTCATGCAGTGGTCATATTGCATGATACTAATCCATCAGGACTCAGTGAAAGGGCACTCTGTTTAATTCTCAGAAACACTGCCTGAGATCCTACATTGAGAGACATATCATAAATTTCCACACTGGAGGAACTATGATGCATTTCCCATCTCATTTGCTCCAAGATTCACTTTCTAAACATTGTAACCCTTTCTCCAATTAGTAGCAGGGAAGCATATAGTTAAGTCCCTAAGGCCAGATGAAGCACGCTGACTTTATCCAACAGGATTTCCAGGGGTCCTCTGGAAATCCTGGCAAATGATGTCATTTTTCTGACCATGTCCATTGACCATGTCCATATTCTGGCTATATGGACATGGCAAGACATTTCTTCTATGCCCTCTGTTCTCCACCAGCCACTCAAGCACCATGGAGTGGGGGCTGCAGAAGATAAAATGTGAATCTTGAGGAGATTTTAGTCATCACACAACAACAAAAACAATAAAGATATGATTGTGTTAAGTCCAACGTACTCCATCGTACATTATTAACAGAATGCCAGCCACTGTTTTCAGTCAGTTTTCAAAGAAAAAAAAGAGGGAGGGAGGGAGATTGTTGATAGTAACACTAGACAGATCAAGGGAGGGAGGAAGAAAAACAAGCCTTTAAAAGAAACTCTTGGCCAATATGGGAACCAAAATTGTAACCTTGGGATTTTTAGCATCCTATTATAAACCAGTGATGTTCATACTTTCATTTTAAACCAGTGGTTTCAAGTTTTCCTTTTAAAGGAGTGTTTTAATTTTTTCAATTTGAACTGTTTTGATTCCCCACCCAGTGGTGTCCATACACAACTAAAAATGACTGAGGGCCACTGACAAAAAAATGATAGTCCAGGGGCAGAGCTAGTCATATAATGGTAGCTGGTGAAGACAGTGTGTGGTATTATCAGCCAATTTTTAAAAATTTTTATTTTAAATATTATCAGCTATTTTTTAAAAAATAGTTAATGATGCATTGCATTAAAAATATCTAATTTTCAGATACTGCTTTAGGCAGAGTATTGTACTGAATGTTTGTATGAGCATGAGTATGAGTAGGGAAGCATATAGCTAAGTCCCTAAAGCCAGATGAAGCACGCTGATTTTATCCAACAGGATTTTATTTGTGTCTGTTTGTTCATCTGTACATGTTTACTTGTGTGTGTGTGTGTGTGTGTGTGTGTTAGAGAGAGAGAGTTTGGGTATATATGTTCCTGGATATGTGTACATATTCTTGTTTCTGTGTCATGTGTGTATTTTTTTGATATGTGTGAATATGTGAGAGACCATGTATATTTTCTTTAAATTTGTATACATCTCTATTTTAGGTATAAGTAAACATGATGGGTGGCATTTATCAGCAGTGGGATGGCACCATCTATTTTGAAATAGGGCTCTCTTAGTGTCCTTAATAAGAACCAATTCAGTCTTCAGAGTGAAACACACACACATATACCTACATGGACAGACAACAGAAGCAGCAGCATAAATAATGCTGAAACACCTATTCTCCCCCGAGCATGCCATGTCTCCTGTCTTACAGATGCCTACTCTAAGTGGTATAACCTTTTCATCTGAATCCTATTGTTAGAGCCAACTAGAGTAGACCAACTGAATCAATGGGATTTACGTATATGTTGACTCCACCATTCAATAATAGATTGTTTGGGTCTACTGTAGTTGGCACTAGCCAGATTTAGCTACCAGTCTCCCTAGTAACCAACCACACTGACCAAGATATTACACATCCCTCCTCTGGGATGTCACCCAGTGAGGTCTGCACCCTCTGCACCTCCCCAGTGATGCCACAGCATGATCCTAGAGAAATCTTATGAGATCCTCTAGTTGAAATGGGCCCCATAGTAACATTTAAAATAAAACAAAGATGTTACTCTACTACTTTGGCAAAGTAGTACTAGAATTTCTCCTTGAATTGATCCATTGGCCCATTTTCTGAAAGATGTAGTAGAAGTGGAGAAACTGCCTAATCAAGCTTCTGGTGGTAACACATCGGAAAAACACACACCTCTAAATAAGCTATTTCATTGCCTGATGTCTCCTAAACTGTCACATTTTGGATTAGTCTATTGAGCCATTTTGGATTAGTCAGGAAAACGTATGTGGTACCAGGATTACATATGAGGTATTGAGACCATTGAAGCTGCTATTTGAAGCAATAATAAGACTTCCTCCTCCTTCTCATCTTCTTTTTCTTCCCCCATGCCCCTTCTTCCTCTACTTCTGGTTAACAAAGCAAACCTTTCAACTATCTCACATTTAAAGACTCCCTAGAAAATTCTTAAAATTCAAAATTCTACCCACTTTCATCATGATATATGAATGATACTGTCATAGGGGAAAGAGACATTCAAGACAGCATAGCATAGATTACTGCAAGTTTCAATGGAACAAAGAACCATTTCTTTAAGCCATTCAGAGGCTACCTAGTCCAGAAAGACTTGTAATTTCAAACAGAGTGCATGCTATTCCATTTATTTATTTATTTATTTATTTATTCACTCACTCACTGTTTGGAGAAGCAGTGGGCTGATCTCTTGCCTATACAGAAGCTTTTAAAACAAATTTCATTTTTACTTTTTGACTATGATTAGAAAAGTGTTTAAAGCTACACATCCATTGCATTTATGTGCTGATGTCTGAAATTGACTCTTAGTTAAACACGAAAATTAAAAGGAAAAAAATACTCCCATCTGTGCCAATTAAAATGCAGAAAAAAGGAGAGAAAACCCAGACAAGCCCTTTCATAATGTGTGGAAAGCAAAAGGATGTTCCAAGTGCTTCCAGCTGCTAACAAGGACATATCTGATTGTGTTATATCAGAACTAAATGCTTGCTAGCATACCATTTATCACATCTTTCCCCAGCTCCTACTTGGCCTTCATTTGCATGATGTAAAATGTCCTCACATTTATTCAGCATGGAAAATTTAGGAAACATCCCCTCACTTCCTTCTTCCAAATATTTATATCTCATCCTGTATCATAAAATTCCCAGCTTACAATAAAATTCTCACAGGTAAACAATTTATTTATTATACCACATTTGTCAGACTTGTATTTCATCATTCTTCCAAGGATTTCAGGGTGGCTTAGTTGATTTTATCTGTGCAACAACCTTATAAGGTAAGTTAGGCAAGGCAAAAATGGTTTGTCCATTGCCACATGGGGGACTATGTAAATGTACAAGGGTTTGAAGCAGGTTCTTGTCATTCACTGCCAGCATTCTATCCATTGCACTTCACTCCACTCTAATCCACTCCACTGCTTCTCAGGAAAGAAATCTCAGGATCCCAAAGGACCATTCTAAAATTATCAGTGGAAAACAGTATCACTCATCATGTGTCAAGCCAAATCTGAGACAACGGGGAAGAGAAGCAGGAAATGCTACAGTAGATATAGTAATGCTATGAAATAGGATTAGTGGGGAAAGGAAGCATTTTACAGCATAAATTTTGAAGATCAATCCAGCATAGAAAAAAGATGAAATAGAATGGGAAAGATATGCAGATGAACAAGAAAGCTTATGGTGGTGAAGGAGCTCTTGCATGCTCCTACATAGAGAGCTCTTCCACAAAGAAACAAATCGATCAGGGCCCATTGAGATCTTCCTCATTCTCATATACTAATCTATATATTCATAGAATCCCTTCTTGCAGCTGGCATGACCTCAGCAGATAATCAGCAGCCAACATCTGCACCACAATGTTTTGGAAAGTTACTGCTTCCTTCAAGATCATAGCCTTCAAGGTCAGGTTTTGCAGACTGGAATAACCCTTAAAAAAACCCGAAAAGGCTTGTGAAGCAACAGCAACAGCAGCAGCAGTCCTACTGCTACTGCTTGAGGCCCTTTCACACTACACAGTTATGACACTATAATTTCACTTGATTTGCTGTGGTTGTGTCATATGAAATCCTGGGGATTGTACTTTAGTGAAGCACCAGAGCTGGCAGAGAATTCTAAATGCCCTCCCTAAATTGCAAATTCCAGTATTCCATGAGATATTGCATTGCAGTTAAAGTGGAATCATATTGCTACAATTGTGGAATATGAGAGGGCCACTACAACAAAATTTGAAGTGAAGAATATGCCAAATCAGTTTCAAGTCAGAAAGCCAACTATGATCTTATTACATTTTTCTTCCTACCTGAGGTTCCATTAATGTACACTCCCAAACACCCAGGATTCTGTGACAGGACTCAATGTTTCCAGGATAGAAATAGATAGAATGATAATACTTTCTTACACAGATACAAGAACTGTGCGGTAAGCTTTCCATAGGTAACTGCTTAGACATTGTGCAAACAAAATGTAGGCTTTTAGTCTCAAGAAGGACAGTTCTTCTATGTTCTTAATATAATTTAATCATACTTAGGTCAAGACACAGAGCAACAAAAAAAAAGGAAGAAAGAAATGTGTAAGATGAGAGAATTCAAATGAGATGGGATTGGATAGGATGAGAGCATTTTTAAAAGATTATATTCATGTGATTTGGAGGAATGTAGATGAAAGAGGAATGCTCTATGTACCATAATGTATACAGTTATTTATTTAAAATATTATTATACCCCATTTCATCAATGAATTCAAGGCAGCTTACAAAATTAAAACAAGGAAAAACAATAATACATAATAGGATTCTTTGGAGGGGGTAGAGGTTAGATCCCTTTGACATGTCATGATAGGTCTAAGAATCTACTTCTGTATTGTAGGAGTGCATAATGAGTCCAGTCTGATTTCTTAATCTGTTCATTAGTTACTGATGCTTTATGTAAAATTCCTTCAAACATTTATGTTCAGTTTTATAAAACTTTTTAACAATGCCAGTAAATAGTGAATATGTTTTTATACATTCATCTTTTCAAAGGCTGAATGTTGATGTGCATTAAGACTATTTGAAAGTATTTGGAATGAGAATCTACAGAGTAAGTGAAGTCAGGAATGAAAAAAATAAATGCATACTCAGTAGCCAACCAAAAATAAAAGTGTAAATAAAATCCAGTGCTAGGTAATTCCTAAGTAAGTGTGGATAAAAGTGTAGGTTTAATATATTAAAATGTTTTTAAATACCTGGATAAATTTTTAAAAAGAAAAAAATGTAAAAAATTAACCATGAATTAGGTGAAATGAGAAAGTTGTTGTTGGTATCTTTGTCTGCAGCTGTGGGATAACAATCTGGTTATCTGGAGGGAAGTGGGAACCTCTGCTAGCGTGGGGAGTTGCCAGCCTTGGGAAGCTGATATGCACTACCAAGCCATGTCAGGAAAAAGGTCCTCCACCGTTCAAGATTTCAGCATGGAACTGTGCACAAAGGCCCTTTGCGAGTAACCTGTAAGCTACAGTGCAGCACAGCAGCAAAAATAAAAGGTCACAAATGACAAATAATCAATTTCTCAGTTCTCTACTTAACCTGCTCAAAGATGCTACCCAAAGGCCTAAAAGCCAGTTTCTAGATTTTACCCTAAGAACAGATTTGGAGGCCCTGAAATACTCCACCAAAATACTGGTTGAGTGTGCAGGAGATACCATTCCATTCAAAATCTGACACAATGAGCATAGGTACAGTGGCCTGTCCTCTATTTTATTGCTGCCAGAGGCCTGGTATTTATTTCATTTCATTTTTCATCCTTTCTTCCAGCATGGGATGCAGGGAGTCAGTGCTTGTGCCTTTGTGGTGCCATGTGAAACAAATACAGTGGTCCCCCGGGTTACGAATCCCCCGGGGTACGAAAACCCCGGGGTACGAAACCGGCGGGACCGCGATTGTATCTGATCCCCCGGGATACGGAAAAAAAAACCCGCACGGCCCCTTTAAATCGGCCGCATGGTCCATTGAAAATAGCGGTCCCCCGGGAAACGAAAGCTTCCTGGTTACGAAGATAATCCCGGAACGGATTACCTTCGTAACCTGGGGGACCACTGTATGGGTTTTTTTATTAAACCCTTTGGAGCCTGGGGGATGTTATCTAAACTAGCATATGAGTTAAGGTTTCAAAATGGTTTAAATTGGTTTAATTGATTTTAATTGTTTGGTTTTACATTTTTCCTCCCCGCCCCCCAAAAAGTTTAATATACTTTTCATTTGTTTAAATTCTTTATTTTTTGGTATTGTTTAAAATGTGAATGAATGAATGAATTTGACAGTATCCTCTATATACAAATGGCCATGCAGCCTGAGTCATTTTTAAAGCAAAAGAATCATAAGAATGAAAGTTGTCCATCAATATTTAGTACCTAAACAACAGGATGAATAGGGACAAAGGTCACAGTCTGCTTCATTATGGTGAGGAACTGTATTTTTCTTCCATGTATTTTCTAAATGTTCTGAAGGAGACCATGCCTGCTTTCTATGAAAATTGGTGGCTCCCTTTGCTCGAATTTGGTAAGCTTGTATTTTGGCAATGCATTTTTCTTTTTCCTTTTGGGGGTGGCAATATGTCTTGGAGAGGTCACCAAAACAACAGATTTTGCTGGAGACAGGACAATGGACTTCCTGTTTAAGCACCCCACATCATTTTTGATACTGGGACACAGCACACATAAAGAATCCCACTATAGTTGAGTGGCTGTCCAAAAAAGTCCATGTTGTATATGTAAAAAAACAAGGTGAAGAAAAGCATAAAGAAAACAAATGAACAAAATGTGAAACAAAATTTCACAATGGGATCACATGGTAACCTTTTCTTAGCAGTAGCCACAGTAAACCCTTTCAACTGTTACTATCCATGCATTTTAAGGACATGGGGAGGGTGGCTATGTCCTTCTCCAAAATGCTTATGCCCACTGACTTCAGCCCTAGAATTTCATGCATTAGGAAGAAAATATATGGGGAAACTACGACCCAACTATCACTTTGGGAAGATGAGACATTATTACAGTAAAGTCTCCTTAAAGAATCCAAACCAACATTTGTGGGTAGTAGGGCCTGTTTGGTTTCTATGATGTGTGTAAAACAGGAAATCAATAGCAAAGTTAAACAAGAAAGAAAAAGCTCCCTAAAGAGAAAGTAGAGGAAGTACTTGAGACAATGGGAATGGATAACACATACTACATGTTGCAATTTACTACATTATAAAATATACATATTACTATCTGCTTTATTTTTTACACATATCTAGCAGAGCATGATGCAAAAGTTTTGCTTGAAATTTTCTAGAGTCATGTTGCAGTCTCTAACAATCCAAGTGCTCAGAGGAAACCATTTTCCTAACTAAATGTATAAAATATTATGGAGTGTATGATGGCCCACATCTATTTTGTTTCTCATGGGATATATACAAAATTTCCATCAGCTGGGTGAAAATAGTTTATGACATGAAAGATGCCAGCATAAAGGTTTAGGTGCTCATTTTCCAAAAAAAAAAAAAAAAAAAAAACCCTCCAATAATACTGCACCACAGAATTATTTCTAGGATGAGCCACAGATATCTTGCAGGACAGTGAGAGTATGTCTTGAACATGCAATGATCAAGTCCCAAGGAACCTAAATAAAGCAAATGATGTATTTTCCAACCACAGTGTGACTCACAATCCCTGCTGCATGTCTTGATAATATGCAATATAATACCTTCACTGTTCTAAAGCAGGCTTCTGAACAAGTCAAACAGGAATCTGCAATCACAGAATGAACATGGGCAATATGTGTCGGTTATCAATGAAGGATTTTAGTCATAAAGGACCTGTTCATCTCTTCATCTGCACAACATATTTCCAGGTAAGAATCTATACGAGGAGATCACCCTCAAGCTTTATTATTTATTATTTATTTCTATTTGTTTTGTAAAGCATCTACTATATATGCAGTATAAGCAACAATCTAGAGTCAAAACAACAAAAGTCATTGAAATGTTTTATATATATGTATATACACAATAACAGGCAAAGGAACCTTAGTCAAGTAAAAGCCATCAAAACTCACTTTCAATATTACAGCCACTTAACCTAATGAGATCTGAACAATCCTGGGAGACAACAGAAGTCTTAACCTGGCATCAAATGAAAAATTACCTGAACTTCTCTAAGAAAAACATTTCACAGAGTGAGCCCTCACCAAAAAGGCTATTTCTCATAACCATCCTCCAAACTTCAGATTAGAGGAGGCAGTTGGATAAAGGCTTCCATAGATGACATTAAGACATTGATGCTTACCATCAGGTACTGGGGTCCCAACTGTGTAGACCATTAAAATTTAAACCAACTCTTTGAGTTGGATCCAAAAATAATTCAAAAGCCAATTATGTTAAGAAAAGACCAATGTAATATGTTCTTAACATACATAATTCACTTTCATTCATGTATTAATATAGAGGTAGAAGAGAGCATCCAGGATCCACTTGAGTGCTGTTCTTGTTGCTTCTTTTCCCTGTGTCCCCACTGTCCTTTCATCATGAAGACTTAAAGATGTGTATGTCACCAAAGGAAAATAGGAAGCAGCACATTTTTCATCTTTGCCTGCCCCTGATCTTCATGGCTCCCCAAAAAGCCAACACCTGATACTCATTCAGTCCCAACTGGTTCCTGATCTGTCTTCAGCCCTGGGGACTTGAAGAGAGGGCAACAGACTTTGGAAATCCCCAGATGTAGTGCACAAAAAAGGTAAGCTGAGCTCTGTTACATAAGAAATGCCATAAAGACCCTTTCGAGTCTTACTGATTCAGCTTAGGTTGGAATTTGTACAAGTAATGTTATCTAAAGGAGAAACATATGAAGGCAAATTGAGCTGTACAGAATGAAAACGATTAAAGCTGGACCTAGAGGCAAAGTACCTTTAAAGGATCAGCTACGCAGTCCTATCTTTGAAGGGTTGGCTCACTAGATACCTTTGATTATCATAAAACAAATCACAGTATTATTCAGCCTTCTCTCCCAGAAAAAAAAAAGCAATCTTGTGGCATCATCCTGAAACTGTCTCAACCGCACACACATTTTGCATTAACCATGGCTATTTGTTCAAAGAAGGCTGGTACTATAAAAACTGACAAATGATGGGGGAAAGCATTGATATTTTATGCCACAAAATGCTTCACAGGCCAAAATATAAAAATAAAACTGCAATCTAGGCTGCTGAAACCAAGGGAGCACTGTTGAATTTATAACTTTAGCGTAGCCAATTACAAAATAATGCATGCCAAATATATCCATGGTATGTCATCTGTATTAGGAAAATGATGGAACTAGATTATTGGCAGAAAAAACAAGTTATCCGTACATTCCGTATGTGTTCCATTCAATGCTGTGCTCTGTTAATCCATAAGGAAATGAGTACATCCTGGCAAAACCATGTATGAGTATTCCTTGACTAAGAAAACCTAGTGAAATTCATAGGGTCTAAACCTAATTGTAGTCCCAAGTATAATTTTACCGTGAATTGCAGGCACAGGCGCATGCACACTCACACACATATGCACACACTTCAGGAAATCATGATCTGAATCTAGGGAAATATGCCACAAAAAGATGCAAGTTTTAAAGGAGAAATTGGTGAGTATTGGTATCTATTGTAAAACTTTGTTTAAAACTTCTTTTTTTAAAAAAAAAAAACTTCAAATAGAAGGAATTCAAAGAGGATCTTAATTTTCAGTGTAGTTTCTAAGATGCAAACATGACTATATGTAAAGACTGTGGAACTGCAGCATCCATTCATATACAGAGCAGAATATCATCTTCTGTTTGCTTAACTAGAAAAATCAAAGATCTCTAGAATCCTTTCATTGGCTTTGAACCAATGATAAGTGTGCTGTAGGTTGTGCAGTTTTAAATTGAGAGGTCAGTGTTTTTCAGTTAGACGAAATAACTTTCTGGATCTTTGTTCTAGAGAGTAACAATGTAGAACATCAAGCATGAACCAAACAATCATTCATCAGTTTTAGAAGTGTCACATATCCTCCAACTGTCTTGATTTGCCAAGGATAGTCCAGATTAATCCTCTGTCATCCCACATTTTCAGATGCTTTGTAAACAACCCAATTTCTCTATCCTCCTCACGCTTTCCTCCTTTGTCCTTGGCTTACTTCTAGTGCAAAATGCAAAAATAGTTTTCACTCAAGTAATTCAGCAGAGAGAAGAGGAGAAGAAAGGAAGGGGCAGAATCTTGCCCTTCCCAGTGGGATCAGGATAAACAGCCTCTCCTCTGTTGTGTAAAAGAGCCCTGGTGGTGCAGTGGTTAAATGTCTGTACTGCAGCCATTCACTCAAAACCATAAGGTGGCAAGTTCAATATCAGCAAAAGGGCTCAAGCTCGATTCAAGTTTGCATCCTTACAAGGTCACTAAAATGAGTATCCAGATTTTTCGGAGCAAGTACCTTACAGTTGTAAACTGCTTAGATACTGCTTCGGCGGTATGATGTGGTATATAAATAAAGCTGTTTGTTTTGTTTGTATTCTTCCTCACCAATAGTTTTTTGCTATCTTGACCACACAAAGATGTTGGTTCATCACACATGTCTGTTTTTTATTTGTGAAATGTTAGATGGCATCAGGACTGTATCAGAGCCATCTTATTACCAAATTAAGTTGGCTGTGTACTGTATGTAGTCATTCATTTGCATTTTTACAATATTGAACAATAATCACAGTAATCCATTGTGCTGGAGAGTTATGGCTCTCTTTCAAATAAAAATATAATCTGAGGCCTAAATCTAATTGTTAGTCCCAAGTATAATTTTACAGTTGAACTACTGAATCAATAGGAACTTGACATATAACTTTCAAGAGCCAGCACAGTATAGTGGTCTGAGCCACTAGATTACAGTGATGGAGACCTGGGCTCAAATCCCTGCTTGGCCTGGGAAACCCACTGGGTAACTTTGGGCAAATCACACATTCCCAACTTCAGAGGAAGGGAAAGGCAAACACCCTCTTGAACAAATCTTGCCAAGAAAACCCCATGGTAAGTTTGGCTTTGGTAGGCACACTTGAAGGCACACAACAACAACAACAACAACAACATAACTTCCTGCTTTATCACACTAGGGGGCAAACAGGATTTAAACAAGAGTTAAACTAGAGAAAACCAGGAAATGTCATGTGAAAAACATCAGGCATTTCCTGGTTTTCTCTAGTTTAACTCTTGTTTAAATCCTGATTGCCCCCTATTGTGATCCTCTAAATTCAATGGATCTATTCTGATTTGGACTAACAACTGGATTTAGTAACAATTTTCATACTGATACAGATAATTCATGAACCCATAGCTTTGTTAAAAAGCATGATTACATGAATCCAGCAGTGAAAAATCCATAGCAGATGTCAGAATTCCATACACAGTTTCCATTTTTTAAGGAGAAACTGGGCATTCAAATGGAATGTCATTCTACAATTAGCACAGCAGTGCTGGAAATTATCCAAGAAGATACCTGAGTGCATTGCAGTTTATGAATAGGGATGTATACAATATAGATAGGAAGAATATAGAAACCCATCGTCTCTCACAGATCACTAGTTACAGGCTAGTTACAGTTGCATGCCACTATCTATGGACTCAGAGACTTAGGACCTTATACCATGGTATTTTAATTCCCTTTACCTCTATTTGGATTAAATCTTAATTCAGGTGGCATCCTGATTTTATCAGATGGTTTTTGTCACCTAATTTGCCACCTGAATATATCCCAGGTCCATCCCCGCTTCCAGAACTGCTCTTTTTGGATCCAGTAGTTTTCCGCCTTGAGAAAATGGCTGGTGGAGCACTCCTGGAAGCAGGGAAGGGCCCAGGGTGTATTCGGGTGGCAAATTAAGTGGCAAAAACCATCTGATAATATCAGGATGCTGCCCGCATAAAGATTTAAACTGGCTACAGGTAAGCCAAATTAAAATGCCATGGGATAAGATCCTTAGTTGAGAGAAGCAAATATCCATAAGCCAGATTCTATGTGGGAGTTCTAACACTTTAAGGAATTTTCTGGTATCCTCATCTTTTCTTGCACAGTTTGTTCTCAACCCCTGTCCCCATTCCCCTAGTGCAATATTACCTTTCTAAAACAAATAGGATGACTTTTCTAGGTAATTTGATTGCCTGGCTATATCAAGACAGATTCTGCCACATATACTCTGAATTTTGAACCTTTTTGTCAGCCTTTGTACCTACGCAAAACACTGTATATACTATCCTCAAGTAGCCATGAAGGCAGGTTTCAACTCTAATCAGTGTTAGCAAAACATTTGTTGAATTAGCTGCATGAAAAGAAGTAATAGTGATCCTCAGTCCCACCAGCCAAGCATGTCATTAAATTAAGCTAATCTAAATAACAACAGCCTAGGTCAGCAGCTAAAGCTGGGAGAAAAATGTTCCACTGAACATAGGCTTCTGGGAACTCACAGTACTAAACAAATGATGATAACAGCTTTCTTGGTGGCTGTTCCCAGGCTCTGCAACTCCCTGGCAAGGAGAGGTTAGACTTGCCCCCTCCCTGTTCTTCCACTGGCAAATTCAGCCTGGTTTCTGGCAGCTGACTGTTTGTTCAAGGCAAGCATTGTTACACTTTGGGTGCTGTAATTTTGGTAGTGCTAATTTGTGCTTTTCACTGAATTAAGTTTGAATGGTTGAGCTTGCTCTTTTACTTAATATTACTGCCAGCCACCTTGGGTGTGTTTTTGAAGGAAAAGGGATATAAACCCTAAAACAAAATATAAACAAGCATTATTTTTATTTTATCAGAGAGAGAGAGAGAGAGAGAGAGAGAGAGAGAGAGAATAATAATAACAAGGAGAAATACTGTCTGTAAGGAAATTTCAACCTAGCTAATGTATTTGACCCTGGGTTCCTTCTGGAAATTACATCACTCCATAAATTAACATGTGATCCTAGTGGAAGAGCAAATTCTGATCAATTATTGATAAATGCAGTCGATGGAAACTAAACATTGAAAATCATTGTTTCTGCTTGTTTGTTTTCTATATCAGTTATAGAAGAAGTTCACCTTTCCTTTAAAACAATATTCCTGCTGGAGTTTAATTAATGCAAATTTCAGAGGGAGTAAATATAATCTGGACAGTAATCATTTTTATAAAAAGGAAAATACCTTGAAATAAAAGTTCTTTTATTATGTGGACTAAGGCCCTGTGCAGACCGGCCTTAAAGACTGGGTTGGGAGTGGAGTCTGGACATCCCATCCATATGATGCATGCTCTGGCTGCACCCCCAGGACAGTGTGACACTGCACACCACACAGCGCACAGCATCATTGTGCTACTCTGGTGCTGGATCTGCACAATGCAGTGCCAAAGGAGCACAATAAAACCGCTGTACCATGGCTCTCACACCCTTTCCGGGACACAAAAAGGAGCCACTTTCATGCCCTGGAAAGGCCAGATCAAGGCCGCAGCATGTGGTTGCTGCAGCCATGCTCTGGCTGTAACAGCCCCCAAGTGAAGCAAGCCTACATTTCTAATCAGACTAATAGTTCTTGTTATAAATACCTAAAGCTGCAGTCCAGTAATTTACCTGGGAATAGGTTCCATTAAACCTAATGGCACTAACTTTTCATTTGACATATATAGTAGAGTTTATCTGTGGCCCTCCAGTTATATTGTTGAACAACAGCTCCCATAATTCTTCAATATTAGCTATGTTGCATGAACCTTAAGGGGAATCACAGGACATCTAGAGGGTCACATATTCACTGGCAATGATGGATTGAATTGTCCTACAAGTGCTAACCCATTATTCAGGGCTTAGAAAAGTTATTTTTCTGGACTACATTTCCCATGGTTATGTTGGCTGGGGATTCTAGAGCCATAGTCATAAAGGCGACTTTACTGAACTTTGCCATTATTTTAATTTCAGTTATTGGGCTAGATCCAAAGAAAAGCAACTACATTTCTGTTTGTACAATGGCACATTTCTGGCTGATCCTTTCTACTAAGGCCCCCTTTTCTGGCCTGAAAGCTGCTCTTGAGAGTTAATTGACCTTCTGGAATAGCATGGGAAAGGGCTGTTGCCACAGGATGAGGGATATGAAGGCTTTGGAAGTCTTGCCTTGCATAAGTAGAACGGCTTTCCTGCATTTGCAAGACACCTTTGGATAAAAGCCATTGTGATTAATAAAAAAATGGAGATGGAATAGTAAGTTTGCATGCCAAAGACCAAGGTTTTTTTTGCTTTAAAAGGGTCTTTTTATTATGTTTAGATAACACTACTTTAGTTTTTATGAGGTATTAAAAAAGAAAATAATGACAATAAATGGTCCTTACTGTTTCTTTAGTGTTCATGCCAAGGCAGGCCTTTGTACCTTACTAAAAAAAAATCCCCCTCCCATTGTGCCACACCCATCTTGCACTAAAGTTTGAAAGGAAACACTTGAAGATAATAATATTTTGTTTTTACTTTACTACTTTTATAATTTATATTAATTTTATTAGGACAACCAAAAAAGCACCAAAAGAGCACAAACAAAGACAAACATGTCAAGATTCCCTTGATAGTAGATACTGAACAAGTAAAGAAGAAAAGTCTATGACTATATGTACCACGTTATCTCTAACCTCCAGCATAAGCAGGCTTCAGAGAGGATTCTATTGTGGAATATCATGGTTTTAAGAAACAGGCAAGCAAATGGGAATGTGTTCAGATGTCATGGGAAACAAAGTTTGTAGACTATCAAATGAGAATCTCATATTACAACCTGATGGAAAAGGAAAGATTTTAAAACAATCAAATTAACTTTGATTCTCCATTTTGAGATTATCTGCTGCTCCTCAACTCAATTCTGTCTCTGTCCATTGCAGAACAGAGGCTTCTGCAGTATCCTCTATATTGTTGGAATGGAAGATCAGTATAGGCATCGCTTCATTCACTGACAGAAACCAAATTGAGTAGCTTTTTGTTCCATCAGAAAATAAAATCCCAGTTTAAGGTACTATTATTTATGTATTTATTTATTATTTTATTTATATAGTGCTGTAAATTTACACAGTGCTGTACATACAATCTTATAATTAGACAGATCCCTATAAACTCCCCTTCTTCCACTGTAGGTTTCAACTGTTGAAAGATTAACATCTGTTATAGAAAACACAAGAGTAGCCATGTTGACCATAAGGAAAATAGCAGTGGTCATATTGGGATAATGCCTTTATTAAACCAAGCAAAAATACAATGGTGTGTTGAAAACTTCGCAGAATGATGCTCTGTGATCCTGAGTATCATCATCTGCTCAGCTATGGATGAATTTCAGCATCTCATTACAGTCGGCCTTCTGTTTCCCCAGATGTTTTTATCCACAGATTTGAGCAACCATGACTTGAATTTTTTAAAATGAATTCCCAAAAAACCAAAAAAAGCAAACCTTGATTTTGCCATTTTATATAAGGGTCACCATTTTACTACCCATTGTATTTAATGGGATGGATTTTGGTATTAGTTGGGGGGGGGGGACCTGGAACCAAACTTCAGAAAATAAAAAGGGCCCACTCTATATACTTTCTTGTTAAATCTGACTTTACATTTTGCATAATTGTTGAATATAAATACATACAACAGTTAAAAATAATTCTATATACCTCACCTATTGATAATGGGTGGATTCAATATCACACAGAAGGAAAATGTAGCAAGAATAACATCCATATGCTACAAGAACACAAATAAGTAGTGACTGTCAACTGCAAACATATCCCCCCCCACACATATGTTGTAGCTCTGTCATGTTGAGTTCCTCATCTGTCAAACTGACATCTACTTCACTCTCAAGACAAACATTTTATTGCATCTATTGTTCTCATCTCAACAGCCAACCTGGCTTGGATTGATACAAACACATACATTAAGTCATGACCAAGAGGATTTGACCAGTGGCATGGTCTAATGCCATCTAATCTTATGAGCGAGATGAGGGTGTGAATACTCCAACTCTCCAGTTCAGCTATTAGAGTAACAGCTTGCTGGGATTTGTGAGGCATAGTTGATTGGTTGCTGCAACTTGACAAGACTCTTCAGGGCGTGTGCGTGTGTGTAGTTTCTTCTTCCTCTCCGAACAGTGCCAGGGCTCACCCTCTGCTCTGCATCCACCTTCTGGCTTGAAGCAAATAGGATATAGGAAATGTATTGTGGGATGTGCATGTGTTTGAATGACAAGCTGTAAGCAACAATGGTTGGTACTTAATGCTTAGGGCTTAACGGTATCACCAGGTATCAATTAGGTCTCTGGTTTTGTCCTGGAAATGTGTGTATGTGTCAGGACCTTGAATGATCCTGAACTGGCAGTATTAAGCATAAAGCACAGTGAGGTAGCCACCTCAGGAATCGGCTTTTGGACACTGTTATTTATTAATTTGTTATTATTCACTTGCCAGAGATGAGCAGAGATGCTTGTGGCTTTTTCTGCCTCATGTATCAAAATTACTTTATTTTAGGTCCAATGTGACTTAATTTTGGGAAAGGAGGGGATGTCAATTACTCTTGTCCCTCATACAGCAAAATGTCTTGCGTTAGGCTTGGCAATAAAACTGTGTTCAGAGTAATCCTATCTCTGGCCTGTATTTGGCTAATCCTCTTTCAGCAAAGAGGCTCGCCATGTGAAAGCTGAAGGAAATTCTGAGTTTAAGTATTGTGCTGCCACCAAATTAGGGATGTTTTTACTGCAATAAAACTTGCTGTGTAGTAGGTACTTCACTGGCAGATGACCAAGCTGTTTTCAAGCTGTTTCTAGCTATGACCTGACAACTATAAAAAGATACTCTGCATTAATCTCCACCAGATCTCCAGGACCGTTTTCAAAGTTAGATGAAACTCTCTCTAATCAAAGCTGACTTTGGGGGAAATGAAACGCACAAGGAAATGACAAGCTAGCAGAAGGCTAACCACTCATGTGCCCCAGAGGCTGCTTCAAGAGTTCACAGCCATACCAAGGCCTGGGTGTCGACCCCAAATGTCTCTCCTGAAGAGATGTGACCTGCAGTATGACATCCAGATGACATGGTCAAACTACCTGGAACAGACTGAACACTTGCACAGATCAAATCTTTGGAATGCTTATTCAATTCCCATGGCGATTAACAAAAGACTGCACAGCCTTCGTTTTGCCAAGCATCTGTCTTGGGCTTGACATGAAAGGTAATTCCCCCCATGCCTGATATATCCCTTTAGGATGTCTTATTCTTATTCTTTTTGTTAAAAAAATTACAATGATAAGGTATAATTTAATAAATGAAGAAATCACATCTAATGAAAAAAACCTTTCCTTGCTTCAAACGAAATTGAAAAGTCACACAGAGATGTAAAAATGATATACAGGTGCACTGCATATATTCTCTGTGATGCTGTTTTTGGATGCTGCAAGCAAGATGTGCTTCTGATCTGGAAAGTTGGTGTGGTCTTGGAAACCTGGTGGAGGCCTGGACTCATTCCCACTTTTTTTTTCACTTCACATTTTGTACTGTTATATGAACATCAACACACACACACACAAATGTGATAATGAAGGTATGAAAGGCACATAAATATTTTTTTAAACTGTGTAAAATCTGTTGAATGGCTCCTAAAAAAATATTCAGAAATGTGTATGTATACACATGCATGTATGAATGCTTGTGTGAGTGTGGAGCCTCAGTTTGCATTTTATACCCTTCGATGGATGTTACCCTGGTACAAAACATACAAGCCATCATCAAGGATAAAAGGTACACATGTGTAAAATTTAATGCACAATCTCTTTAAAATGTTCAAAGCTGGAGAAGTGGAGGTCACTTTTGGAGTAGTGCTTTCAAGTACTTAAAGAGACATGCACCATATTTTACATATGTGCACCCTTCATGCTTGGTGAAACCCTTTTTATTTTGTAGTATTTACACCTGAAAATGGGGACTTAGAAAACTTACTTTTTAAACTCTGATTCCCAGGGCTTCCTCCCCCCACCCCCCACAACCAGTTGAAGGATTCTGGGAAATGCATCCCAAAGAAATGTTGGAGTATTTTAAATTAATAATAATAATAATAATAATAATAATTTTTATTTATACCCCGCTCTTCAGCCAAAGCTATCAGAGTGGCTTAAAGCTCTATGAACAGAAAATATAAAACAAGAATCATCTCCAAGTGAGTTGGCCTGGAGCCGTAATAAATTTATTCATTCATTCATTCATCTCCAAGTTGGTCTTTATCATCTCACACATTTTATTTCCTTTGCAATGTAACAATAAAAGCCTCTTCAGATGTGACAATATTTCACATTGGAAAGTTTTTTTTGAAGGGAAAAGGAGTGCAACCCACATTCTAGGTTGAAGTGATTTGCATGGAGCATTTATCCTTTGAACTAGCTTTAGGAATGTCCTCCATTTACATTGTTGTGAGAGTAAACAAACAAAAATCTAGCCATTTTTGTAACCTCCTTCATTAATGCAAAGGGATGTTCCATTAATTTCAGAAGAAGAAAGCTCATCCAAGGACAAATAGGTATGAAGATATACTCCCATCATTAAGCAATGGAGTTGCTCATATATCTATGTACTCCCAATTTACATTACAACATATTCCAATAAAGCACAGGCTGAAGAATTGGAATCAAACAAAAATATCTGAGAATATTTGCACAGCAAACGTGACATCCAAAGTCTCATATTCATCTCATGAGTGTCTCTGATACAGTCACTACAACACACCTAAAACTGTGTTTCCTCAACTTGAAAGCACATCTTTTTTAACACGGTGAATATTTCATTGTAATTGTGTCCATAAAAATGAAAGAAATTAAAGATATCATAGAATTTTGTCTTCCTACAAAACCAAGATTTGGAATTTCATTTTGTTTTGAGTGTGCACACAAGTCAGGGGTCTAGGCCAGGGCTGTAGCTAAAGGAGGTCAAAATAAAAGCATTTCCCTCTAGAAAAGAGTGTCAGTGTTTTTAGTGTCTTACTCTCTGCAATGCTAGAAATTTAGGAACTGAAGAAAAATTTCACTGGAGGCAGAATTCTTATTTGGAAGGGCAATGACCTCATTTTGACTCCAGACGAGTCTAAAGAAGCATGAGTTCTGGTGGAACAGCACCTTAGGGTCTGCCATTTTTCTTTTGTTTTCTTCCAAATGGGAATTGTTGTTGTTGCTTCCACACTACTAATTCAATTCCTCTAGGATGATTTCAGTACCAGTTTTCTGGAATTATGCTCAGGTTCTTCCATAGAATTTTTGAAAACTGTGTCATGGTTTGGTGAGGTGGTCCTATGTTTTGAAGAGCAGTTTTTCACCCTATGAATTTCCTTTAAGATTTTTCATAGTTACAGCGTGATAGTGAGAAAATGCTGTTTCAGTATTACACCACTATAACTAAAAACTAAAGGCACAGGTAGGAATCATGGGCCCCTCTAGATGCTGTTGGATTACAACTCCCAGCAGTTCTTGTTATTGGCTGTGCTGACTAGGGTTGCTGAGATGTGGAGCCCAATAACATCTAGTAATTCCCACTGCTGATCTGTGAGAAGAGTGGGATACAAGGCTTTTTGTGTACCAGAGAAAGAAATAATAAACTTTATTGTAGCTATAATCTCATTTGGGAGTAAGATTTAACAGAGTGTAATTTATGTACCAAGGACAAGAGGCCACTGTCAGAACAGAATTCGGGGAAACAGAGTGGTTCCCAATGGGCAAAGGGGTCAGGCAAGACTGCACCCCATCACCTTACTTGTTTAACTTGTACGCTGAAAACATCATAAGAAAAGCAGAACTATCAGAAAAAAGAGGAATGAAGATAGGAGAAAGCAACTTTAACAGCCTAAGATATGCAGACAACCATAATATTAGCAGAAGACATCCAGGAATTGGAACAGTTAATAAGAAAGGTCAAAGATGAAAGTGTAAAGGCAGGTCTGATGCTGAACATAAAGGGGAAAAAATAATGCCCATAGAAGAAATACACAAATTCAATCTAGACAACAAGGAAATTGAAATATTTAAATAATTCCCATATCTAAGATCAAACATTGACCAGAAAGGAGACTGCATTCAAGAAACAGGAATGGGAAGGGCAGTTCTGAAAGAACTGGAAAAGATACTGAAGAGGAAAGACATACAGCTGAGCACTAAAGTCAGAATCGTTCAGTGCCATTGTATTACCAGTTAACATGTATGGATGTGAGAGCTGGATAGTGAAGGAAGCAGACAGAAAGAAAATCAACTCATTTGAAATGTGATGTTGGAGAAGCGTACTTATGATACCATGGACAACCAAGAAGACAGACAAATGGGTTCTTAAACAGATCAGACCAGGGCTCTCCTCGGAAGCTAAGATGATCAAGTTGAGACTATTGTATTTTGGCCACATAATGAGAAGGCATGGTTCACTAGAAAAAACAATAATGCTACGAAAGGTAGAGGGTAGAAGAAAGAGAGGAAGACCACAAACCAGATGGATAGATTCAATCAGGGGATTGTGGGCAAGGGCTTGCAGGATCTGGGCAGGGCAGTGGAGGATAGAGATTCTTGGAGATGTCTCATCAGGGTCGCCATGAGTCGGAACCAACTCAAGGGCAGCTAACAACAACAACAAATTTATTTCCAAGTATGCATGCATGAGACCAGGTTCCATGACTTAAGAGACAAATATTTTCCCTATTTGTTCTGTTGATTGCACTTTGACTTTCTTATGATGTTTACTCATTATCTTTTCAGAATGATTCATTTGTCATCAGAGATCCTTTTTAGAGCAGCCACTGACATCTTCATTGGTTTGATTTAACATTCATTCCAATTTCATTTTCCATTCCAAGGATATTTTTATTGAGTACTCACTGCTAAGACCTTCAAGCTATGACCACACACACAGCTTGACTGTTGTTTTGTACAAGGCTCTTCCCCATGTTGATAAAGAATAACTTTTTAAAATGGTCCAATTTTTTTTACACACAAATTAGCCACATAGAATGTACTTTTGATGTAGGAGGAATCAACATCACAAATAGGACCCGTTATTGCTGCAGTGCTATGTACACTGCTATGTACACTGCTGTAGGAATAAGCCTCCTAAGCAACAGTCAGGCTTACATCTCAGCAAATATGTACATGACTGGGCAGCACATCTCTGAATGCCAACGTTTATATTAGGTTCACTGTGCCCATATGTGCCAATAGGAGTTGCAGAGGCCAAGACATGTATATCCAATTCCATATACAGAAGTAAACTAGCATCACAGTTGCATTTTATTCCAAAACTGGTGATGAGGAACAAGGCTTTTCATTGGACCTGAGAGTAGCAGGTTAATAGAGGGGATGTGGAACAGGATAACATTCAGAAGACCACCCTGTTCCTCCCAACACCTCTTATCCAAGGCACTTGCTTCATTTGCCTGACATACCCCAAACTGAACTTGAGATTCATTCATTCACTCACTCACTCACTCACTCACTCATTTTAATAGAACATTTCAAAACTGCCTTTTGGCAAATAAGATTTCAGGGTATTATAAATAATGGTACTTAACAACAGAAGAAAATCCAAAGAAAGCTAATGTTAAGCAGCCATAGTAAAAAAAAAAAATAGTTATCTTTTCATTCTCAAAGCTACTCTGCAAAGTTGTTTAACTTGAAATACTTGGGTAAAAAGATGTCTCAACTTAGCACTGAGAAGGCTGTGAATTAGATGTCATTTGTACTTCTTTGGGCAGTGAATTTCACAGCTGAGGCAACAACACTGACAAAGCTTTTTCCCCCTTCATAATTACATAGCACCTTTTTGTCAGGAAAGACAATTGGAGTAGGGCTTCCACAGAGGATCTTAAGACAAAAAGGACATAAGACACTAAGGCCCAATTGGTGCTCCACTGGTTTCCTTCCAGTACTGAGCTAAAGCATGGATTTTTGTAAGGATTTTGAGGCTAAATTGATTTCATCCAAATATGCTTAACTGTTTTAAATTATTTTAAACTAATTTTAACTTGTGAAATTGCTGGGTGCGCCATTTATTCTTACTGTTTTAAAATGTTTTTCATGGATTTTATTGTCCTGTCATGTCCTGTTCTGACATTCTTGGATATATGGAGGGACATATATAATTTAATGAATAAAAAAAGTAACAAGAAGATGAGCACAGCTTCTTTCTGTAATTATGTCTTGGTTTGTTTAGATTTTAAAGGTAAGTACTAGAATGTTTGGCCAAGAAAGAAAAAGTAAACAGTGAAATTCTTTTAGTCCAAGAAATTCATCTGCCATTGTTTCTCCAAAGAGCATTCAGTGGTCATTATCTCATCCCCTTTTCAGCCAGATCACCTTGTTGGGCCATCTCCTGAAGACATTGTCAGGCTACAAACATGAAGAGGATTTTTTCTTCCCATGTTACCACCTCTTCTCTGGAATGTGCTCCTCCACCTACAAAACAGAACACGTAGTGACTGCTGTAGTTTGGATACATGCCAGCAATTACTGATTTATGATATGACATCCTTTCTTTTTCTTTTTCATTTTTGACCTGCTTATTATCATTATTACTCCCACCTAACTGTTCTCGTTTCCTTGTGTACCATGTTTTATTAAGACTGTAAGCTTGAGAGCAATGAACTGTCCCATCACTATAAATAAATGAATGCATAAAGTTTTGATTGCTTTAATAAATGTTTGCACTATAGTTAATATTTTAAGCATTCATTTAATGTACTTAAAACATAGCTTTTATACTGATTTCATTATGAACTCTTTGGATAAAAGGGTGAGTGAGAAATAGAGAAATAAATAAATAAATAAATTTTAAAGTTGTATACTACATTGATATATGCCCCTTCTAACTCGCAGATCTGGGAACTGCGACCCTGCATACTCATGGTGCATGCCCTGCACACGCTTGTGAGCATGCGCCCCATTCAAGCCTATGGGGCTTGGATATGTGTGTGTGGGGGGGGGAGAACAGATCCCCCATGAAAATGGAGGAGCAATTGTATTATATTTGTTGTACACTAGTACATATGGCACAGATATCGTATCATTATTTTTAATTACAGTAATAAGAAAATGCAGATATGCCATGAGAAAGAGAAGTCACCTGGGCACATAGATCCAAAATAAACTGCAGAAATAATCCAGGTTGAGACCGCTTTAACTGCCCTGGTTCAATGCTAGGAAATTCTAGGAACTGTAGTTTTGTGAGACATTTAGCTGTCTCTGACCGAGAGCTCTGGTGCCACAATAAACTGCAATTCCCAGGATTTGCTAGCATTGAGCCAAGGTAATTAAAGCAGTCTCAAACTGGATTATTTTTGCAGTGTGCTTTGAACCTTAATAGCTTGTAACATCCTTTAAATTTAAAATAAATAAATAAATAAAAGTAATGGACTGTAATATATGGAGATACAACAGTCCTTTAGGGATTATTTTACAATACTCTCATTAGATCTCAAAGAGGATCCTTAACCTCAAAATTGGGTTTAAGACAGGACTTTGAGTTCTTGATGAAGGAAATCCTGGGTCCACAATAGTGTTAAGAAACCACACACTTGGCAGATTCACCTATTTATTTATTTATTTATTTATTTATTTATTTATTTTACTGATGATTACTATCTCCCTTATTTCCTTTCCCATTTTGGCTCAGTTGATTAGGAAACGCTGGTTATCCAGCTTGTTGGGGGCAATTGGCTTAAACATTGTAAACTGCTTAGTGCTCGTTCACTGATAAGTGGTATAAAAATATATTTGCTTATGCTATATTGTTATTGCTGATGGACATAAAGCAGGCATATTCTGCTCAACATTTTGCTCCCACAAAATGCCAAAGCCTAAATTACATGGAGGGGGCAGGAAACAGTTTAAGAGACTGAGTCACCTATGAAACAGCTGGCTCAAATTCAAAAGTGGGAAGATGTGCTGTTGCTTAATGCTTAGTTACTAGAGAGATCACTATAATTCTGATCTGTGTAAACTTCTGTCTGTTTCTGAACTACTAGATGAGAATCCTTTCACTGACATCTACATATCATGCAGCCATTTGGTGAATAGAAGCTTTGTCTGCAATGTAATTTCCCATTTACAGGGGAAATTTAGGAGTTAATCTGATCCTTAGCTTATCATGGTTCAGTTCTTGAACAGACTAAATATGTTCTCAAACTAAATACAGAGGGGCATTTCTGCCATCTCATGCCTCCGTCTGCATCCCTCCACCACATATCCACCACTATTGCCAGTGATTTCTCACAAAGCATACTTTAATGGAGATGTAGGAGACTGCAGAGGGGAAGGAAATCAGCATAAACCTGTTTCATGAACTTAAGTTCAAAATTAGGGGTGAGAAATTTTGGTAGATCCATGGCACAACTTGACTATCCAGGACTTGTCCTAGGACACACCCTTCACAAAATGTGCCTTATTTTGAATAAGAATTGGTAGTGTCAGAATTGTCCAAGAGTAGGGATGAAAGAGTATTCAGAAATCATTGGAACACACTTTCTCCATGCTGAGAAACCCCAACGAGAAGAATTCTAGACTGACAAAAAAGAAAATATCTTCACAGTTCAAGACTTACTCTGGACACAATTTACATGTGATTGTTTTGAATACTGAATCATATTTTCTGTGCATAAATATATTATTTTCTTTGGATAAAAGGCTGTTTCCTGCACAGAAAGTGTAGTAATTCAAGACTTAAATAAAATTTGCATACCTGCGATTTCACAGATCCTTAGTCTCTCTCTGTAGCCTCATGTCTCTCTATTTTAAATAAGGGATTAGATCATCCTTGGAATTTGGTTGATTTGAATGAAAAACAGCATTCTCTGGAAGGAAACAGCTTTTTCTTCCCAGAAAATATTTCTCCACAGAAATATCTTTTTTCCCCCACAGAAAAGGTCGTTTTCTGCATTTCCTGAATTGTGGTTAGGCTTCTAAAATGGTGTGATTTGTAACACTTTCTCAGAGTAGAAAGACAATTGCTAAAACTACTCCTTGCTTTCTTTAGGGAATAAAATTACTGAAGAATTACATCCCAATTCAGGAGCATGAGTCTGAAATAGTGGTGGCAGTGATAGTGTGAGAATAGATCTTATCCAACAATAGCAATAATGGCATGTCTAACTATAATGAAGAAGACACAGGCCAAAATCCTCTTGGTCTCTTACTTGCCTGTATATTTCCCAACACTCGTGAATGAACATTTTTGTCCAATGCAGAAAGCCTGCATTCAATAAAGATTATAGGAGCAGAGTTGTCCACAGAGATAAATATTTTGCTGTGCATTGGATTGTGCATTCAGTTGTACAATGTTGCCATTCAGCTTAAAGGTTGTGTAGCACAGTTGATACATAATTCGGCTTGCAACAGCAATGCAGTAGTTTAGTCATAGTGTTACGCATGAACAGTAATCAAAATAATCACAACTAGCTCAAAAATTTGGAACTGGAGCCTGATTTCAGGCAGGGCTGAGCACCAGTTATTTTTGATTTTGAATAGGAAAGTCAATACTGAAGTCTATAGGAAACTGTGGACTTCCCATAAGCATCTGGTTCCCCACTGTGGAAATAGTGTGTGTGTGTGTGTGAGAGAGAGAGTGAGTGTGTGGGGGACACAAATCAATGAACAGATATAAAATGAAAAGACGAGTGCCCCCTACTGATGAGCTTCAGCCCATATCGTTTTCAGGCCCATGAAATCAGCTTCACATCATAAATCCAAATAACTTTCTTTGGACGTATTCTTTCCAGTACCGAGGCTCTGAAAAATAACACAATGTCCTGTAACATCTAGGCATATTATTACAAAAGTCAGTTCCAGGGTTTTCAGTAAGATTTGCTTCCATAAAGGTGTGCTGAGGATCATAAAACAACAGCACTTGCTGCTTTCCATTCTCCAAAAGGTTTTTTTGCAATGATAAACTACATGCACCTTTACATGTCTCATTTCACATTTTGTTTCTCTGTTGATATTTTGTGTAATTTGTGTAAAAGGGTCATTAGGAGGGACATGGGAGTGCAAGTCATTTCATCTCTGCCTGTTGCCTTGTGTTCTGATGATATCAGGGATTTAACATTCCTTTCCCATGTCTTCTAACCCTGTATGTCTAGCAATTACCAAGACTCTCTTCAGACAAAAAGGAAAAGACATTGAACTCACTCTTTTCTAACTCATCAAACAAAATGTTGATTGTAATAAATCTGCCAAAAAAAAAAAAAGAAGAAGAAGAAGTAAAGAATGTTTAGGAGGCATTACAAGGTTGTTGTTTTTTTTAGAGAAAAGAGGCTGGGCTGATGCATGACATGCTTACAAAATATTTGAAAAGAAATCTGCATTTTGAAGATTTCTGGAACAAGAACTTTTCTGGCAGCTCTTGTCCATCACATGAAGTAATATAGTGCCCTCTGGTGTTCTTCATTGGAAATAATAATAAATAATAATAAATATTTATAAAGATGTCTCTATTAAATATTTAAACAGCCTATACTTCTTTTTCTTTTTTACACACTGTGTTTTTGTTTTTAAACCATATCAAACTGAGTCTGCATCCACATTGCAGAATTAGTGCAATCTGACATCATTTTAACTGTCATGGCACAATGTTATGGAATTCTGGGGTCTATGGACTGGTTTTGTGAAATATTTAGCCTTCTCTGTCAGAGAACTCTGGTGCAACAACAATTACAAATCCTAGGATTCCAAAGGATGGATCCAAGACAGTTAAAGCAATGTGAAACTTTGTTACAAAATAACACAGAAGAAGAAGAAGAAGAAGAAGAAGAAGAAGAAGAAGAAGAAGAAGAGGCATCATCATCATCATCATCATCATCATCATCATCAATATCAAAGTCTCTAAGCAGATTTCCAGTGGAATGTTGTTCATAGCTCAGCTAGGTTTGGTTGGATGAATGGACTACATAGTAAGTACAAGAATATATTGTTCTTTTTAATCAAAATTTTTAATAAATGATAGGACAGGCTAATGCCTGTATACTTTTTCCATCCTAGCATTTGTATGACATGTATGAATCATCTACAAGATGGCCCAATCACCCCAACTGTCCCAGTTTGGCAGAGGCAATCCTGATTAACTTTGTCTCCCCACCTTTTCAGCTGCTTTTAAAACTGCATAGTTTCTATATCCACATTTATTACTTTGTCCTTGGCTTTCTTCAATTGCTACAAGTGAAGTTAAAAATGCAAAACTGGCAGGAGGAGTGAAATCTTGTCCTTCCTTGGTGGATCAGACAAAAGCAAACTGTACAGATTCCATGTTTGTATATTCCTCCTTGTTCCATGTTGTTGTGTTACTTGGCCACATATGCCCAGTTTTCACCTGTGGAATTTTGAAAATTATGCAACCCTTACTTGATCTCTGTTATTTAATGGTATGCTTTCATATGTTATGTTATATCTTTCAACTACAAAAAAAGACACTTGTACCAAGGTTGTAAGGATCAAATAATTACAGCAAAAAAGACACTTGTACCAAGGTTGTAAGGATCAAATAATTACAAAATTTAAACACAGTACTTTTACTATACCCTGGGGTTGACAACTACCACCACTTTTCAATCCTTTGACACTGCCACATTCCTAAGATCCAGAAATGACCACAAGTTTTGGTTTTGGCTGTTCTTACATGCTCTTTTTTTTTTTTGAGGGGGGGGTCACTAGGATGAAATTAGCTCAACCTGCTATGTTCTGGTGCATTTTGGGTGATATGGGGTTGATCTTTTACCTGTAGAAATTTATTTGGTGTTGGGAGATTTGGGACCTGGAAAAAACAGATTTGGGGGCTACATTTCACCTCTCTCTCTCTGGCTTTTCTTTGCTAATGAAGATTCAGGAAGGACTCATCCCACACTTTCTACAAGTGCGTTGATGACTAAAAAGGCCAATCCGAGATAAACAAGTCCAGTTACAGAAAGCACAGCAAAAAGTCTCCTTTGGTGATGTTTCCATGTTGTGGTTCTCTCTGCATTGTTGTTTCTCTTTTAGACTCATTCGGTGTGAGTTCTCGAAAGAGGCTGCAGCATTGTGGATAGTGCGTCTCCATGCCTTCCGATGTGAGGCTAGGGTAGACCACTGTTGGAGGTCAGTTTGGCCAAGCTTGAGATGTTGTTTCAAGGAGTCCTTGTATTTCTTCTTTGAGCACCCCTCTTATGCTGACCCATAGCAAGTTCACTGTAGAGCACTATTTTTGGGATGTGGTAGTCATCCATCCTAGAAATGTGCCTTGTGTTTTCAATAGCATGGCCTCAATACTGGTGATCCCTGTTTGCTCAAGGACAGCAACATTTGTCACCTACAACTGTTCTAAATGCTTGGGCTCCATGGTAGGGTTCTGCATGTGTTTGACAGTGCAATGCTAGGCATATTTGTTCAGAAGAAAATATCTGGTTGAGGCCAATGGGACAGTGTCTGAAGGGCTGGGCAGATAACAAAATTAAATGGGTCCCAGGGAGGACATCAGCAGAGAGCCAAGTGTTCTTCTCCTAACATCTGTGCTCACACTAGCTTTCCCCAACCTGGTGCCCCTTGAACATAGAGTACTACAGCTACCATCATCCCAACCAACATGACAGAAGCTCTAACCCACAATATTGAGAGGGAAAAACATGGGAAAAGAGCAGCTTGTGTCATACGTACCTTATACCCTTAAGAATCATGAATTATATGGATTAGTTTCATGTCTCCCAAAGTATCTGCACAGGATGTTAGATCTTACATGACTTAAAATGCATGTTCTTTTGTAAGAACTATGAACTTAATATACCTTAATGTAGGATATAAATGCTGAGAGAATTAACTTTTCTTAAGTGCCTGCTAGGCTAACCCGCCCAGCAGCTGTTACCACTCAAGTACAAAATGAATATGACTTTAACTTTGCCTGGATCTAACCTAATAAATTCTATTGTTTTCCTAAGCACTTCTGTGAATTAAAGTGAACTCTGAGTTGCCATCCAAGTGCATGTATGGGGCTGGAGTGGCTTTTAGGCATGTAGCCAATAGCTTCCCAATTCCCTAATAGGGCATTTAGCCCTCCCTTTAGAACGTCTTTCTATCAGAGGTTGAAAAACAAGCTCTTCTCCATTTCCTTTCACTTAAAGAAAAGTTTCTTAGCACTGTCAAAAGCTCTCAGCAGGACTGAACTATGTAAACCTGCAGCCAAAGGAGTATGCAGCCTCTGTGTCTTCCAACACACATTGGCCTAGCAAACCACCAAAATCCCACTCCTGGAGCTCTGTCTTTCAGCTGAAAGGCATATGATTGACCAGGTTGAAATCTTTTGGAAGAGAACTTAAGTTGTGTTTTCTAAACTTCTGATTGCTGGTCCTGTTTTGTCTGTCAGACCTGAACTACTGATTCAGGCTCCATAGTGGTGTTGGAAATGTAATGCGTTTATTAAGCAGACTTATAGCTCCTTGGCAGGATTTCAGTGCAGGCCTGTAGTTCATAAACTACAAAGGAGAGGAAAAGTCTAATATCTGGGCTATAGGTAATGGTTCAGCCAATTCTATGTGTTTGAAGGCCCTGGGACCAATTTCACCCATGCTTACTGTCCATTCTCTGAACATATTGTAGGGGAAAGATGATGATGATGATGACGACGACGACGACGACGACCATCAGGGCTCAAGTTGGGTTACAACAGTTAAAACAAACATAGCTTTTAAAAAATCACAACATACAGAAGAAGTTAAAAATGTAATTAAACAATAAAAGAATTAACAACCTAATTTAAAACATGAACTGTTGAAAAGAAAGCAAATTGAAAGTCTAGCAGATATTATGCTTGCTGTCCATGCCCATTGTGTTAGTAAATGTTCTAGCACTTCCAATACCTGAATAATTGCTAGGAAGATGAAAGAAGGAAGTAAAAACTGTTATATGTTCCCAGGCTTCCCAAGTTTCAAAAACAAACAAACAAACAAACACACACTAGAACCTTGCTGCATCTTCAGTCTCAAAATCTCCACACTGAAAGTTGGCACACCACTTCTTTGTAGTTGAGTATGATGGGCACTTGTCACTCAATGTTTTCATCATACGCTCATGGATTTCCTTTGGAGTTTTCTTCAGCAGGAACAGTACCTTCATGATGTCCTGGAGTCCAGCACTTGAACATTCCAGACTTTTTGTTGACATGGTTCTCTCAACGATCAGAACAAATTCAGAAATTAGAGTTACAATCCTGCAAACTGGCAATTTACAAAAGAACACTCTTTCAAGCTATAGTGATAAAACCTCACATTTGGATTTCTGTAACGCGCTCTACATGGAGCTACCCTTGTGCCTAACCTGGAAACTCCAACTAGTTCAAAATATGGCAGCCAGGCTTGTTAGAGGTACACCTAGGAGAGAGCACATTACACCTGTGCTTAAAGCTCTCCACTGGCTGCCGATTATTTTCCGGGCGCAGTACAAGGTGTTGGTTTTAACCTTTAAAGCCCTACATGGCTTGGGTCCATCTTATCTCAGGGACCGCCTCTCCCCATATGAACCCCCCCCCCCCCCCGCACGCTTCGGTCCTCTGGGAGAAATCTGTTGCAGCCCATGAAGACTAGGTTAGCACAGACCTCCCAGAGGGCCTTTTCTGCTTCTGCTCCCAGGCTATGGAATGGCCTGCCGGAGGAGATGCATCTCATTACATCACTAGACTGTTTTAAAACAGCCTTAAAGACGCATCTCTTCCGGCAGGCCTTCCCTGAAACTGTATAATCTACCTGGCTCCTAAAATCTTTCAGCCAATTCCCAACTCCTTATCTCCCCCCCCCCCCCCCCGTATTTTATTGCTACCCATGCTGTGGCCAGCATTGCGGTTTTGTGTACTATGTTGTATTGTACTTTTATTGTTAGTAATTTAATTTTAAACTTAACTAATTTAATCCTATTTTAAGGGGGGGGAGGTTGGGATGGAATTCTTGAATTATTTAAATCTGTAATCTGTTTTTAACCTTGTTGTACCCCGCCTCGATTGTTTTACAGAGGGGCGGGTAAGAAATAAATATTATTATTATTATTATTATTATTAAAATTACACTCAGATTTTGTGAAGTGGGTTGGGCTGAGAAGGTTTTAGCATTTCACTTAAACATTATGAAGAACTTCCAGGAAGAGCTGTATGACAGTGGAATATACTCCCTCCGAGTATTATGGCGTCTCCTTCTTTGGAGGTTTTTCAACAGAGGCTGGATGGCCATCTGTCAGGACTACTTTGTTTTTTTCTGCATGGCAGGAGGTTGGACTGGATGGCCTTTGAGGTTTCCTCCAGCTCTGTGATTCTATGATCCACTCCTAAATATAACAGTGGATGGGACTGAGAGATGTTTTCAACTGAGGGGCAGAAGCTGGAAACAAATCCTTTCCACTGGCCCTTGTTTTCTTCTTCTCACTCCCCACTCCTTTCCTTTTTCATACATGCATAATTTAAACCTTAAGCATGTGTTAATGAACATGTGAACAACTATTTGCATGTATGTATAGTGCGGTAGGCAATATTTCAGAGAAAGAAACTGGTAAAACCACCTCTGAGTATTCCTTGCCTAAGAAAACTCTATGTAATTCATGGGGTTGCCATATGTTGACAGGCAACTTGCAGGTGCAGGCACACAAACATGTTTTTAGATTTCAAAGATATAGCTGTGTTAGTCTGTAGAATCAGTATGCAGAGAGAGATCTTGTAGCACCTTTGACACTAACTGAAATAAAGAAGTTGATAGCATGAGCTTTTGTAGACTTCAGTCTGCTTTCTTAGGTGCATTTAGGCTAAATGCATTTGAGAAAGTAGACTAAGTCTACGAAAGCCCATGCTGTCAACTTCTTTATTTCAGTTAGTCTCAAAGGTGCTACAAGATCTCTCTACAATGTTTTTAGATTGTTAGCCTGTAGAGACTCTCCTTTCTTCTTCTGATTCCATGTAAAACTGCTCCAAAACCCTTTTTGTCTGAGGACTGGGATTAAAATGCTGTAAATAAACAGTACATACATTTCCTCTGGACAATTGGCACAAAGTGTTAGGAAGCCCCTCTCCCACTCATTCTCTATGCCTGACTGCATGATCCTGGGAGCTGTCATCCAAAAAAGTAGCTTTTTGCAAACTGTTGGTTCGGACTGACTAACAGCCTGTTGTAGTGGTTTGAGTGCTGGACTATATGACTCTGAGAGACCTGGGTTTAAATCTCCACTTGGCTGAGGATTTGAGGAAACCAACTGGGTGACCTCAATTTAGTCATCTTGGCTTCCAGGGAGAGCTCAGGCTTGATCTGTTCAAGGACCCATTTGCTCGTCTTTTTGGCCATCCACGGTATCCTCAACAGTCTTCTCCAGCACCACGTCTCAAATTAGTTCATATTCTTATCCACTTTTTTCACTGTCCAGCTCTCACTTCCATACGTGGTGGTAGAATTCAAAAATATAGCTGTGTTAATCTGCAGAATCATTATGTAGAGAGTTCTTGTAGCACCTTTGAGACTAACTGAAAGAAAGAAGTTGGCAGCATGAGCTTTCGTAGGCTTAAGCCTACTTCCTCAGATGCATTTGGAAGTTATATTAAGTGCTGTGTCAAATTCTTATTCAGTAGATCTGCTGTAAAATTAAATTGCACGTGGGACAAACAATTAAGTTTAGGCCTCAGTTTGTATTTTTGTTTGAAAGAGAGCCTTCAGCTGATTGTGGTGACTGTTGTTCATCTGACGAAATAGCCTGAAGTCTAGGAAAGCTTATGCTGCCAACTTCTTTCTTTCAGTTGGTCTCAAAGGTGCTGCAAGATCTCTCTGCATACTGAGCCATACATGGTGATGGATGGGGAAGACTTGAAAGTACACAACAACAAATATATACAAGAAACAGCATGCTATATGTAAAGATTGTGGGCATACCCTATGGGACTGCAGCATCCATATTTGGGTCATATTACCACCTAACATAGCTTTAAAAAAGCTATAAAGATGGATCTCTTCCTTCCGGCAGGCCTTTCCTGAATAGTCTCTCCAGCTATTAAAAGAACTCTAAGAACTCCAACCGTATTTTAGTCATGGTCTATAGTTTGTTGTTTTTTTTCCTAATTTATTTTAGTTTTTTAAGTATGTTTTAATTCTTACATCGTTTAATTGTATTTTAAGAGGGGGAACTAGTTCCCAGTGGGCTCAGGATAAAGCAAACTGCTGCAGCCTCTCCTCTGTTGTGTTATTTGTGTATTCTTCCTCAGTAATAGCTTTTTTTCTTTCTTTCTTGACCACACAAAGATGTGGCTCCAAAGTCACATACATGTCTGGTTTTTATTATCTGTGAAATGTTAGTGGGACTGTATCAGAGCCATCTTTATTACCAAATTAAGTTGGCTGTGTATGTATTGTAGGCACTCATCTTGCTTATGGACAATATTGAACAATAATCACTGCAATCCCTAAAAAATATGGAGGCACACAACAGTAATAACTAGTATCAGGGCAATAAAGGCATCCAGGGATGCATCCACATTGGAGAAATAACCCGTTTTGGCAACGCTTTAACTCTTTGTCTGACTCACTTGCTATGGAATTCTGGGAGTTGGAGTTTGTTGTGGGCCCAGAGGGCCCACAACAAACTCCAACTCCCAGAATTCCATAGCAAGTGAGTCAGACAAAGAGTTAAAGCGTTGCCAAACTGGGTTATTTAATTTTGGGGCCAAACTACGTTTCCCAGCAGCCCTTGCGCGGTGACCCGGAAGTGCCCGCAGAGGCTCTTCCGGTCGACTCAGGCATGGCAGCCCTGGTTTCAAGGAGGCTGGTCCTCCTCCCAGCCCTGGTTCCAAAGTGGCCTCGGGCGCAAGGACCCGGATGGAGGGGCTTCTCCCAGGGACAGGAGGCTGGTGAGTCTGTTGGCTCTGCTCCTGGAATACTAGCCCATAAGGAAACATTGGGAATACTGGCCCATAAGGAAACATTGGGGAATATTTGTCCATAGGGAGACATTGGGGAATACTGGCCCATAGGGGAACATTGGGGAATATTTGTCCTAAAGGAAACATTGGGGAATACTGGCCCATAGACAGTCATTTGGCAAGTATATCCCAATGATTCTCTATGGGCAAGTTATTTGGGGTTGCTGTACTTTTATTTACCACCATGTACTATTACTTACCATCAGGACCATTACTTGCCATCAGGATTAGTGAGAGGGGAATTGAAACCCCCTTGTTCGTCCCATATCCAAGGAGAAGGAATGCCCACCCTGTTGGTATGAGTCACACAGGAGTTTGGATTTGGCTTTTTTGCCTTTTTTGTAAAGTACTCAGCAGTGCAGTCTTGTACACTCCAAAGAAAATTCCACTGCTTTCAATGGGGTATATTGCCAGGTAAATGTGCACGGTATTATAGCTTAAATTACGGGATTAATGCAAATTAAATAGTAATCGACATTTCTCTTTTTGCTCTTACTAACATTTAACATAAGATATTTGTTGCTTTTCTGCTGTTTAGACTAATTCCTTTTTTCCCCTCAGAAGAAAAGAAATCTGACACTCCACAGCCTCATTTTATGGATGAAAAAGTGCAGAATTTGCTCTACAAGATGACAGGGTTGAATTTGCAGAAAGTTTTTAAGCCAGTAAAGCAAGAACTTAAACCCCCAACATATAAGGTTATGACAGAATCACAACTGGAAGAGGTATTTCAGCATCAGCTTTCTGAATCTAATATATTCGATTTTAAGATTTGAATTTAAGACCATTTGGAATGTATCTGGTTTGTTTGTTATGATCATATAACATTAATTTTTTAAAGCAAATATAGATACTCATCCCCCCTCTCCCCGCTGCCTTTGTTTCCTTAATATCCCTGTAGCTGCATCTTGACTGACAAGTGGCTATTGTTTCATATAACATGCATAGTAGCTTTCAAGAGTGAAATTATTCAGAATATTTTACCACATCAAATATTTCTCATTTGTCAGTTGGTAATAACAAGTACAAACATTGGATTGAACAACTATGAGCAGTTCAACCTAACCTTTCACATCAGAGATCCAATATTCATCCAGCTGGCTATCAAATATATAAGAATTGACAAATTCCAGACAAAATATCATAACACATGCTAATGCAGATGTGTTTTCTTTCTTTGCAAAGAAAGGGGCGGGGGTAGATTGGACAGTCATGCTTTTAACAGAACAGAAAGGAACTTATTCCAGGCATTCATAGCTGTCTAAATAATTCTATGCAAGCTGATCCATAATAGTAGACATACATTATCTAAGTTGTGTGCAATTTTTATATCTTTTCTGATGGCTTTACATAAATTCCTCTCTTAAAAACTGAAATCAAGGGCAATGTTGATTTTAGGTAATTTAATATGACATATTTCGGTACATTAATTGATTATCTGTTTTAGGCGACAAGACTGGCAACTGAGACGGCTAAAGAAAGGCTTAAAATGCCTCCTGTACTGAGTGAACGGGAACCAATTAATGATGTATTAGCAGATGACAAGATTCTTGATGGAACTGAATCCCACAAATATGTTTTTACAGACATAACATACAGCATCCCACACCGTGTAAGTCTATGTCAGTTACACATTTGAAACAGCATAGAAATTTAGTGCAGCTTGACCCGATTTATACTTTCACTAGTTGTCAGTATAGCCTACAAGAAAAAGTATATTTTCAGTATATTATTTTGCACACACAACCATAATAATAGCTACAGTGGTTTCTTTTGCAGTAACTACCCCACAAAATCAAGACATGCAGGTTTTTTAAAGAACTTACAGTCACATCTCCTTGATTTTGATTTTCTTTTTTTTTTTCTTTTTTTAATTTGTCCTGGGGAAAAAATCTTCCCTCTAACACAGACTATTTCTTTATACACATTTTTGGCACTATATTCACATTGAATATATGTTCAATCTGGTGTCTATTTGTCCATCTATAAGTCCATCAGGGCTTGCCTGAGGCAAGAGGACTCTCCCTCCATACCAACTGCCATCCTCTGCCTAGGGAGGGAGAGAAGAGGCAGGCCCAGCTCCATCAGGGCTTGCCTAAGAAAGAGAACCCTTGTTTATCCACTTTTGTAAACCGCTTTGATCTTTTTTGGAAAGGCGGTATATAAAATAAATAAATAAATAAATAAATCTTATGTCTTTTGAGTGAACGGTTAGAGAAAGGCTTTTGAACTACCTATTACTTTACATGACTGAACGTAAGTCCCAAATAAAATGGTCTTTTTCCTCTGCTGTATTCTTCCTATGGGGGTTAAGTTTTTGAGTTGGGAATTCATCATAGCTTTAGTAAAGATAGCCTTAAAATTAGGAGAAACTTGGCAGCAGAGGCCTGTAAATTGCTGCTGGATATAATAGCTAATTGAAACCTCAGTGCCTGACTTACCAGCTTCATGCCCTGTTCATTACCCTTCTAAGAGCATCTGGCTGACTGAGCTGAAACAGAACTGAACCAGTGAGGCAGTTTGTAAATATCTTTTCATCCTACATAGGCCTTCATAGCAGTGGTGTTAATGAACTGTATGTGACCTCCTTTGACACCTCTGTAACTTGCTTCATTGAAGATCATAATACATGTTACCCTTTTAGGTCTCTGGTTGTGAGTGTGTATTTTAACATGCACATTATTGCCTATCCTCCTTGGAATTAAGAGAACTAATAGTTAAGACTGCAGCTTACTTAAACTTTTTTCAATTTCAGGAACGTTTCATTGTAGTACGAGAAACAAATGGCATATTACGCAAGGCCACTTGGGAGGAAAGGGACAGAATGATACAGATCTACTTTCCAAAAGAAGGACGGAAACTTAAGCCTCCACTTTTATTCAAAGATGAAAACCTTACGGTAGATGAATTTTCACAAGGCCTTCTCATCTGACTTTTATGTGCACTTTCAGGCCTCTCAAGTGTGTGGTGTTCCCATTGGTATTTTCTCTGCTATCTTGATAATTACTCACACCCTAGCATAGGCTTTTAACTTATTCCTTAAAGATATTATGGTCCTGTTCAAGCACTCAGTTACTGACATGCTAAGCCATAGTTTAATTTCTAAAAGTGAGAAATAGGACCACACATTTTCCTTGTTACTATCTAAAGTAATCACTAGAACATTTTGAAGTTAGTCGGTCTAGGTCAATAACAACATTAAACTCTTGTGGTCAGTACAGTTTCACATACAATGACTGACTTGGGATGGAGGAGGGAGAGTACTGTCCTGCTGTTCATTCAACTGCTAAATTATAGCAAGGTGAAAACTTACTATCCAGATGCAGTCTCTGAATTATACTGTGTTTCCCATCACAAGGAAATTTGAAATCTGGATTTGAAGTGTTAATGCACAGAAATAGTGGTAATGCCCAGATAAAATTGGGGAGGTCAGCCCTACTTTGAATAGCAATGACATAGCATATTTGAACAGCTTTTCTTGTAAAAGTTTATTACAGAACTTGTCCAAAAATGCTTTCCTGATTGCTAGATAGCCTTATCTATTGCTGTAAAGTAGGCCTATTGCTTTTTATTGGTGTTGTTTTTTTGTTCTGGATTGCTACATTTCACTCCTTCTCATTGTAGAGTGTATTTCTTCAAGACCACCACGAAGAACTCCTTAATCTTTGCCTTGTACAGTTTGAGCCAGATTCACCTGACTATATCAGAGTAAGTTGCCAGTACTACCTACATATGACATTACAGGTGCTGCTAAAACATCTATATGCACCTGTTATTTAGGAAATTACTCAGAAAACTATTAAAGCTTTAAGTATTGTTGTTTAACTTCTGAGCAGGTTCACCATCGAACATATAATGATATTGATAAACATGGAAAATATGATCTTCTGCGTTCAACAAGACATTTTGGAGGGATGGTGTGGTACCTTGTAAATAGGAAGAGGACAGATGGATTACTGATAGACATGATCCAAAGAGATTTGTAAGTATTGATAATTAAACTAAAATGCACAAAGGAATCACTGAGTTAATTCCTGTGCTAATGTTGTACTGCATAATGTACCACCTTAATGAAACAAAGGTTGCATTCTTACAAATGCATTTAGAATTAATGTAGTTTTTATTTAAAAGCTAGTCTGTAGTCATGAGAGAACTGACATACTTTGAAGTTTGTCTGGCTATTAGCAATAGACCACAGCAAGAATATATTCTAGCTTGCAATTCTGTGCTGCACCATCTCTTTTAGTAGAATAGCACACACACACCCCAGGAACACATCAGTCTGAGTAGAGCAAAACTGTAGATCTTCCAGACTAGTATTACAACAGTAGATTTTTCTTATTGTATTGTGTTTATAATTAACTAGAGCTATAGCCCTTAGAAGTAAGTACCTAGATGCCTAATGGTAAGATTTGACAGTATTGGGAGTTTACAGAGACAGAACAGGATGACAAAAGCACCTACTTCAATATATGATGTAAAGCAGAATGCATGACTACAGAAGTCTATGCAAAATTTATTGGGTTATCCTCTTATGGCTAATGTACAAAACAGTAATAATCTGAGATTGTGTAAACCTGAGGGCAGGGAACCATCTAATTAAAGACTATGTTCAGCGCTATGTAAATTTACAGTGCTATATAAACAAAGGTTAATAATAATAATATTCCTGTACTTCTTTAATTGGGAGTAGAACCTACTAAAATCAATCGGACAGGTTTGAATAAACAACCATAGAATTGAACTGGAGGGACCATTTTGAAATTTTACAGGTATACTGCCAGTTAACAAAGCCTCCAAGAATGAAGCTTACTAAGTCTTTTCCACGGCCAACACCCCATTGCCTTTTGTGTCCTCTGTCTAGCTGGAAGATCAGCATTGGGAAGATAGTGAAGGAGGGCTGGAGAATTACAGACTTAGTGTCAGGTTGGCACAGTGAACGTTGCAATAAAGCTTGAGCTGGAACAGAATAGAAATCTGCTCTGGTGGATCCTATGGTAACTGTGTGTACCTTGGTACAATGGGCAAGATGAACAGCACCTGCCCCCAGCATGTTAAAGCACAGGATGGCCACCAATATAGTAGAATTTATTTATTTAATAGGCCTCTGTCTCCCAGAGTGGGATCCAAGGCAGTTCACAGAGGGAAAAAACATCCTTGGATGCATTTGGGAAGAAATGTTCAGGTTCAAACTGTTTTTCTTTACTCGTGGAAGGTTGACCTGACCTGGCTGTTTTATTTCATGTGTGTCTATTGCTCATTTTGAATTAAAAAAAGACCTTTAAAACATGCTGAACTGCTCTGCTTTTCATTCTTGTGGTGCAGGAATCTTATCCCAATTTTTCCCACCATATTACTGTTACCTGAGGTACCAAATTTTCTATTAAGTAATGTCCAGGACCACACTTACAGGTATGCCTGTAATTTATTTCAGTATAATCTGCTTTTTAGCCTGCCTTCTTTGGAGAGAGAGGTTACATTTTGTAGAAAATAATGCTAAAGATCTGGCACTCCCCCTACAGATGAATCAGAATAGAAAACCTTTTGAAAAACTACTATCTAAACATACAATTGAACAGGATATTTACTGCATAGCAGTGGCTTACATTCATACATCAGCTATTTCTTCATCTATTGTAGCATACAGTACAACGTACAGTAACACAAAAATCAGTTCTTCATTCTTTTGTGAATGAAGAGAAACTAAGCTAGAAAGATTTCTCAAGAATAATAATAGGAATCTTCAAAAAAGCTGATCCAAATTAACATTATCTTTCAGACTTGATGATGCTGTAAGCTTGGTCACCCTTTATCATTTGCTGCATCCTGATTGCCAGTCAGCAAAAGAAGCACAAGAACAAGATATACAAGGACTAGATTTAATTAAGGTATGTGTGCCACATCATTATATAAAAAGATTGGAATGTACCTATGCAAGACGTTTGTCATTATCCTCAACCAGAAGTGTGCATTTCAAATGTTATTGCTCTACAACTTCCATGATCACTTCTGACCACAATGGGAGTTGCAGTCCACTCTGTGATTCTATGCATTCTACAAATCCTTTACATCGCTTCAGGTGGGCTGCCTGGGGATCAGCTTGCTTTTCAGAAAACTTTTTTGCAACTGTAGGGAGTCCTATGTCAGAAAATTTGTTTCGCTCCTCTGGGAATCATTATTTAAATTCACAACATAATAAATTAACTTACCACATTTGTTTTTAGCTTGCCACTTTAAAATCATAAAACTAGCTCAGTCTCCCAAGATGTTCAAAACTTTACAAACTACCAAGATGGCACTTTGCTTGTATACAGGTTTTTGCAAGGGCAGAAACAGAGAGAAGTGGCTACATTGAACTTGCACTACAAGCTTATCAAGCAACTCTGCCTAGATCTGCTGCTTCATAAAATTATCAATTTAATCAGTGTACTGCATGGGTGAGTTGTATGAAATTGTATAAAATAAAATGTTTTGTTGTACAATATATTGTCCAAGTACTTCAGCTGTTTTCTGTAATGTACATTTGGCCAGACAGTTTACTTAAGCATTGTAAGTTTTTATTAAATTAATGCTTTGCAGGGAAAACACTGAAAGGGAATTTTAAAAACATTTATTAGAGGACTTTCTCTTCATGTAACATGGTTGTAATAGCATATAAGGAGGCCTGTGGAACAGAAATAGAAGGTACTCTTTGAAACTCTCCCTATTTCATCTAAGTATAAAAAAATGTCAAGCCACTTTCCACCATGAAGACTGCACTAACAATCAAGTTAGTGAAAAGTAATTTGTAAGAAGTTTGGTCTTTTTTTAAAGATTCAGTCAGATATCTCTTCATCCAAATTAATATCGGTAGTATCAATATCCTCCAGGTCTAAGTTATCCAAGTCTTCGTCCAGTTCCAATAATGCCTAGGGCAGGAAGTACATGGTTAGATGCCTGGTTTTACACAAAGAATTTTCTTCTATAAAATATAAAGCTGGTATATTATTTGGAGAAAAAGAGTTACAGCTGAATTGACATTACCTGTTCTTATGCCACAAATGATGGTTCCCCAAATAAATATGCAGTATACTCAGTTCTACCAGCAGAATTACTTCGCTACTATGAACCTCTAAACTTATGCCTAAGTTTTGTAAATGTTCTGCATTGCCCGCCCCCCCAAACTGTGTAACATACTGCAAACACAGATAACTATAAATCTCCCTGTCCAATTTGTACTAGAGTTTTGCAGTACTCCTAAAGCTGTGGAAATGACCTACTCCTCTGGGGCTGTGCAAAAATAAGAGCATGCATTTGGAGAATTGGATTTGGAGGGTTAAGAAAGAACATTTGTGTGAGATACCCATTACTCAATTTAGAGGGTGCTGCATAGTGTTCCAAAAACTTGGCTCAAATTTAGAGAGTAACAAAGCTGAACTATTTCTGTGGTGTAGCGTGGGAAGTAACATGGGTTGGTACAGTCTGTTGGATCACTGACAGAGTACTATGAGCAAGTAGCTTACAATAACAGTGCTGGGTGAATTTTTATCTAAGACATTCCATTGAGTGAAGGAGGTGTCTCATTTACACTAGTATCTGTTGCTATTTAGCCATGAGACACTAATGACACTAGTTCTGCATGTTGCCAGAACTAATTTGGTTTTTTAAAAAACAAAACCCTGAAAATGTGAAGGACAGTTAGGAAAAATTAAACTAGGAAAACATTTATAATTAAGTTAGGATAAGGAAATCAGTTCAGTTCCCATTATTAGTACTAATGCACCCAAACTTTTAAGATTCATGCTCAGCTACATGCTAAAGTAAATTTTATTCTGCAGAGAATGCATTTTGCTTCAAATTTCATAAAACAAATGTATAGAGAAATGATAGAAAAATGACAACAGAAAATGAAGGTGGTTTGTGATTATGAAATGTAGAATGATGCATTATGCAGAACAGTGATGGTGCTGAAATAGTAAAATTCTGAATAATACACCTATAGCAGTATCCCTATAGTAAGTGTGTTAGGAAGAGAACTATTTTTCTCCCCCCTGGGCTAGTTTGCAATGCAGAAGGAGGAAATTATGTAATGTTATTATATTCAAAACTGCAATAATTAGTTTGTAATTTGAAGCAGAGAAGCCAAATGTATTTCAATTTAACTACCACTTCATTCTATGTAGTTTATAGGACAGAATTTTGAAAGTATCAAGATAACATAGAATCACAGAAATAACTACTGGGAGGAGTAGAGCCTCCCAGCTGAATTATTATTTCTGTTTGGTAAACTTGTACTTTTACCTTTTCCTCTTTCATTTCAATTGGATCCTTCCCTGTAAATGGAGGCACTGTCACAGGCTTAGGTGTAGGAATTAGTTGTTCCTCTTCTGACTCCTTATGATGAAAAAGGAAAGACTCTGAAATACGTGATGTGGGCTTGTCTAAAGAAAACTTAGACCCCATTACAAGCCACGACGAGCCCCTCATTCTTTCTTATAGAGAGAAGCATACATGTTATGGTTATATATACAAAAATGTACAATTTTGATTTATTCCAATCAGATTCTAATGATAGCAGTACTTCACATTTCCTTGCACAAGGTGAGTACTCATTTTACTGACTGATGGAAAGCTGAGTCAACCTAGAGCCCTGTGGGATTGAACTCACAATGTTGTGGCTGCAGTACTGGCATTTAACCACTGTGCCACCAGGACTCTATATTCTAAATATACTTTTAAACATACACTATATTCTAAACATGCTTTTAGTTCCTGGCTTGTTTTGAATGAACTGCAGTTAGAACAAACAGTTGTTCATATTTTGATGTAAGAAATAACTGGTCAATATTCTATCTATAAGGTTTCAACTTCCCTTAACTACAGAAGTAGGAAAACACAAATTCAATCATTCCTGTTACAATAAATCATGGTTTGTGATCTATGAAACCAGGTTTCTCTCATGCATAGACTGCCCTTCCACAAAACAAATGGTTGCCATTTCTCTTCCTTCAAGATGAAGAAATAACCATCTGTATCTTCCATGTCCTAGATATGAAACAAAGCTTAAATGTAAAGAATTGTGTATTATATACACGTATACAATTGCAAGTGTAGCTGTACAGTTAAATATTCTGCCTCTCCTTCCTTATCAATATTCAGATATATACAAAATTTGCTAAGCTCCACGTATGCTGATGGTTTGGTAAATAATAATATGGTGCTGCAGTGGCAAGACCACTACCCTTATACTTCCCATGCAAGCAACGCTTATATTTATAGCCACATCTATTTTATTAGTAACTCCACAAGCCAAGGTCTCCCTCACAATAAAGAAAGAAAATGACATACACATTGTAACTGCATACTGAGTTATTTACAAACTGTATGCTTGTATACAGACATTTAGAAAATACTGTTCTAGCATATTACATTGACATAATTTTAACTAATTCTGCCTCCTACCAGTACAGTACACACATCATTACATTCAAAACTTACCATGCTCACCTGGCACTTTTATTTATAGCAAGGACTGATTCATGGGCTGACATTTATAGGGCTGCTTCATCATTTGATTTTCCCAAAATTAACACTTAATATGTGAGCATTTTTGGGTCTTATTTCTGAGTATATAAATCAACTCTGAATGAGAAATGCACTTAGATAGGTGGCAGCAGACTATAAATTACAGGAATCAGACAAAGTTGTAGCTAGCAACAGATAATTACATAAACAAAAGGTATCTAAGTGCCATCAAGAATGTTTACATAGTGTTTACATTGTTATCCAAAAAGTTAGCAAAACAATTATAAAGCAATCTCTTGTCAGAAAAGTGAATCTTATATAAAGAGGAAGAGCAATCCTTTTGGCTTGGGTTTTCAGTATATCCATTAAAAAACCCCATTACATGTGGAAGGATTCTAAAGCACTTGTTGGAGATGATATTCATGAATAACAGTTATTAATACTGACCTCAGATACTCCCCCTTTTTGTGGTGTGAAACCTTTAGCTTCTTCCAGGATGTTTCTCTCTTCATTTGGCTATCAAAGGTTAACAGATATAAGCAGAGGTTTTTACAGATGCCCCAAATTTTTTGCTGTTTGCCATATGGAATTGTTGAAAATTTGCTTCTACTTACAGTGACTAAGGGATATTCACTGGCTGCCCGCAAAGCAGTTTGTGTGCTCTTCATGTATTCTTCAGCAACAAACGCTTCTTTTAATCCTGGAAACAAGTTTTCATATTCTGTGGGGTCAGCCAGGGATTCAGCAGCTTTCTGGTTGACTTTACAAAGATTCTCTCGCCACAGTTTTACAACCCTATAGAAGGAAGAGTGATGGCTGTTATAAGCAACTTGGTTATAAGCAATATACACATATATATTTCTATATATTTACTAAAGACACACGTTCAGGGTTACCTTGACACCTGGCTCGGCAAGTAAGTTCGTGCTAAGAAAGCAGCTTCTGGTAAACGTCCAGTTTTAATCAAGAGCTCAAGACAGCTGTCAAGTCTGTAACATATTGGAAAAGATGAAGAATATTTTTATTTGTTGGGGTTTGGTTAATATGAAACAAAAAATAGTATTTTAAAATGTTTCTTGCTCTAAAAATAGATATAGCTGTTCCCAAACTGATATCTTTCAGTTAGCATGGACAATGGTGAGAGAACACAAGAACTGAAGTTTTCATGTACAATTTCCCCAAAACTTGGAAGCAGGATGGGTAGGCATAAAAATACTATTACAGATGTAGAAGTATTTTACAAGAAATAAAAATAAAATATAGGAAGTTAAGTCATAAATGACAGCCAGCACTGTGTAGTGGTTTGGCCACGGGACTAGGATTCTAGAGATAAGGGTTCAAATCCATGATCAGACATGAACACCCAACTGTTGCAGCTCCGGAAAACTATGACACTTAGTATTGCTCTAAATTGGGAACAATTTGAAGACAACAACAACAACAGAAATAAGGGGAAGAAATGATGGAAGAATTTATGGAAAACATGAAAAACATTTATACAAAATGTTAGGAAATCATGAGAGAGAATGAAGGCTAGTCAGACAGCAAGCAGAACAGAACAAAAAAGATTGCGGCAGCATGGAGCAGAAAAACCTAACAAACACACTACAACAGCCAATCCACAAGATCTGAAGCTGAGCAGGCAAACAAAACAAAACAAAAAAGAGGGATCAGCTGGTAAACATCTAGGTGATCTTTGGTAGATCGCTAACAATTTCTAACTCCAAATGGGTTAACAATAACAAAAACAAAAGGGCTTTTTATCTCCTCAATTAAGTTCAGGGAAAATTAGATGAATTTTGTGAAAGGACCTGTTTGTAAGGTCTGATTCTACTACTGAAAACCAACTTTTGGACTGAGAATCTCAGTATCAACTTGTTTCCCAATCTGCGTCCCATATTCTGCATGCAGTTTCAGATGGTGACCTCAGGACTCTAGTGAAGAACAAGGTCAGTCCTGTAAAACTAACTTGTACCCATCTCTGATTCAGAGAATGAGCAAGAATTTTATTAAAGGGGAGAAACATTGTATTTTTACATGACTGAAACTGAAGAGTATAGTGTATTGCTAAACACAGAAAGGGAGATCAAAGAATCACAGGGACCACGAGAGCCATCTAATTCAACTACCTGCCCAGTAGAAATTCATATCTGAAGCAGTTAGAGGTGAGCACCTAACTGCTACAAAAGAAAGTTACATCACTTTCAGGGTAGTTTTTCTACTGCCAAACTCTTCCTGTTAGGAACTTCTAATATTTAATCAGTCTCCTTTTATGCAATCTGCCATATCAGGTCCTATCATTTAGAGTAGAAGGGGGAAAAAAGCTTACTCCATCCTCCACATGGAAAACTTTCAAATATTTAAAGAAATATCATCCCTCAAATCTTCTCCAGAATATTCAAATCCTTCAGCCATTTCTCAAAGGGTATGAAGCCCCTATAATCTTTTGATTGCTCACTACCTCTTAATATGGAATAGTTCAAAGGGGAGCAGTTAGATCAGAAGTTGGAACTGTGATCCTCCAGATGTATTAAACTGCCACCTTTAGTTATCTTGGCTATGGCCGCTGAGATTTGCAGTCCAAAACTATATGACTCCCACGGTGGTGGTGGTGGCAGTAAACATGCCAAATATGAGCAAGTGAAAGAACAGAAAAAGCTGTTTTGTTATGAAATCAGCATGTCTTTACTATTAGAACAGGATTGAATTAATTATCTTCCTTATCCTCTTTTTTACAAATGGACACATAAAGAGCAAGAAAGACATCCATCCAGGTAGAACTTTTACAGTGCTAAACCCAGGCTCCCCCAACTTAGCTTTAGTCGAGAAATCCTATCATCCCCAGCCACAACACAACACACAACACAGGTTGCATGGGTGTAGGTGCTGTATCCAAGATAGACTTCAACACACCATTTTGTAAAGGTACCGCTAGCTTCAAGTTGTCAAAAGAATACTGCCCAATTTGAAACCAGAATTTTATCCCATATGAACTATGGTGAGTCCTTGTTATCTACTGGGGTTTGGTTCCAGGACCCTCTGTGGATAACAAAATCCATGGATGCTCAAGTACAATTAAATATAATGGGACAACAAAATGCTGTCCCATATATAAGATGGAAAATCAAGGTTTGCTATTTGGAATTTATACTTCTGGGGAATATTTTCAAACCGTATATAGTCAAATCCGTAGATAAAAAATCTGTGGATAAAGAGGGTCAACTGTATTTTTAAGTTGACAGTGTATACTGGTGTGAGCAATTTCAGCAAGGCTAATAACCCATTTCACATACTCCATAGGGTTTTCTTAGTTAACCACAAAAATTTAGCACTGCGATCATAGCCATTCAATTTTAGTAGCTGAATCTGGGGGATGTGCTAGCCCAGATGCAGTTCATGTGTTCCTATCCTGGATATATATGATACCTTTTTGCTCTATATGGTAGGGAGGTTTTGTTTATTTGTCTTGGTTACTTACTCTCCTTGCAGGAAGTAGCTCATAAATGCTACATTGTTCTTCCCATCTTTTTCTGCACCCTCTGCTAGCTTGTTCACCATACTGGTGTTTCCTGAAGCTGTGGCCAAAAGCAGTAAGCCACCATAGTCCTGTGCATGATGCAGGCACTCCTGGGCAAGGCCAAACTGACATTTATTGATAGCAAGCTCAGCCAGTTGCTTCCATTTCTGCTCAGACTGTAAATAAAAAATAAATCCATGGCTCAAGTGCTGAGTATGAAAAGTAATCAGATTAAGCTCAGCTCAGTGGTATCCTCTTTCCATAGAGCATTTTACTGATGTACAAGATCAAGAGAAAGTACACTACTATTTTATTATAAAGCAGCTATAGTTACACCTCTTCTAAAAATCAGTGCTTTGTTAAACTATGGATAGTTTAGACAGTCTATAGCTTGTTCAAATTTAGTTTAACCTTAACAATAAACAACCAGGAGTTCATTCAGTCTTTTGCATCCCAAACATCACTTCTCTCATAAATCTATTTGTCTGCATGTTAACGTAAACATTTTGATTCCAAAGTTATCTTCTATTTTTAAAATTCTTTTAACATACCTCTGCTTCCACTGCAAGTTGATAAGCAATCTTAAGTTCACCAAGTTGAAGAGCAAGTTCAAAGCGGTGTTCAGGGTCTGTAGATACTGCAAGAGCTTGCTGTTTGAACCCCTGAACAAATATTTAGAACAGTACATGAAAGGAACTTTATCACCCAGAGAAATTACTGTATATACTGAGTCGACTTATATACAGATCAATACACTACTACTACTTAGAAAGTCCTGAAACAAGCAAACCTGATGTCTTTGAGGCAGAGAGAGGTTCCCAGTCTGATCTGCAAGGCTTCTCTTCCCATCGAAGAAACTCCCCATTTAATACCATTTCGTTCCTCCCCAATCTGATCTGCAAGGCTTCTCTTCCCATGGAAGAAAAACCTCACTTAACACCACTTATTTCCCTTCCTAATCTGTTTTGCAAACCTTCTCTTCCCATGGAAGAAATGCCCCTTTTAACTCCACTTGCTTCCGTTCTCAATCCGAAGTTAAAACCTCTCCCCCAGCACATGGGAATCAGTGTTAGGTGGTCAAGAGAGGTCCAGAGTAGGAGGAGGGGCAGAAGTGGTAATTCCCCCTTTCCATCCTTGGTTATAGCCCCCCCAACTTTTACCTTGGGTCCTATAAAAATCCATGATTTTGACCCTGAAACCTTCCCTCAACTTATACATGAGTATATCTGGTACATCTAAAGCACAAGCACACCTGGGTCCAAACATGTTTACTGTGATAAATATTTAGAAGAGAACTAAAATGTCTAACTTATATGTCTTCCAGGTCATGCTAAATTGAACTGCAGCCATTTCCAATTCTATAAAACCACTCATCTATAACATTTATTAATCAAGGATTAGTCTGGTAGTTATGACAAATGTTTTTACCTGCTTCTCAAGGAAATGTGCAACTCTGGTCCTCTGTTCCTTTGGAATTGTGGGAAGTACTTTGTCAGCCATACTGAAGTCTCTCCTCATCACAGCAGTCTGATACTCAAGTACTGAGACTAGCAAGGAATAACTCACTATATTTAACTCTTTGTCACCAAGGTAAAGTCTGTTGTCTTTTGGGATATATCCTAGTAAATACATTGTCCTTTAAGAAAAAGGGAAAATTTATTTATTAAAAGTGGAAGGAATGAATCTGGGAAGCAGTAAGCAAATAATAAGCTGTGAACTTGTGCCAAGCTCATAAACTAAGGCTACTGAAGGCCTTTGTAAGTCAAACAGGGAAACTGTAACAGATATCAGAAAAGACATTCAGTACAGACTCAAAAGGAACTTGCTTTAGATGCACAACTCCAGAATTAAGAGATTTGTCTTAAAGAGATGTCATAGTGAGGATGAAGCAAGCTTCTTTTCTGCTTTTCCAGAGACTAGGACATGGAGCAATGGATGCAAACAACAGGAAAAGATTCCACCTCAACATTAGGAACAGCTTCCTGACAGTAGGAACCCACTCCCACAGAGTACAGTGGAGTCTCCTTCTTTGGAAGTTTTTAAACAGAGGCTAGATGGCCATTGGGGATGTTTTGATTGTATGTTCCTGCATAGCAGGAGGTTCAATGTGCTGTCCCTTGAGTTATCTTCCAGTCTATGATTGTATGAATTCTTCCATTTCTCAACTGGCAATACAATATAGACTTGGTGAGAGAGAGCAAATATGAGGCTTGGAAATGTATGCAAGAGACTACACATGTAAAAAAACAAAACAAAAAACAACTGCTACTGTAGTCATCCACTATCAGGTCTTGTAGTCTTCATCTAGAGATCTTATTCTTGCCCATCTCTGGCACAACAGCTATTCATTGCCACATTAAATGTTCTCTTATAAATGCAAAGAACTGTCAAAAAAGGAGAACACACTAGAAGACCTTAAAAACAGAATAATTTCTCATGAAGGATTCTTTAATTGGCCACTGGATGCTCACCGGTCCAAATGTGCAATGGTGACTATTTCTCCTCCAACATAGTAGTTCAGTCTGTTCACAGAACTGGTATAAATGAAACAGTCGCCTACCCACAATCCTGTTTTCACAATTTCTTGAATTTCACCAAGTACCTAGAAGAAAGAACTTTATTTTGGTGCCATATGGGTTTTATTTTTCTGCTATCCAGGAAGTGGAGTCGAAGGCTTTCATGGCCGGCATCCATAGTTTTTTGTGGGGCTTTTGGGCTATGTGGCCATGTTCTAGGAGAGTTCCTTTCTGATATTTCGCCAGCATCTGTGGCTGGCATCTTCAGAAGATGCCAGCCACAGATGCTGGCGAAACATCAGAAAGGAACTCTTCTAGAACATGGTCACATAGCCCAAAAGCCCCACAAAAAACTATCCAGGAAGATTGGGCCCATCAGACAAATATCATCAAAAAGGAGTTTGATCACTGGTATAATGCAACCTCATGAGCATGGAAGTGAAAAGTTCCATATAAAAGTGGTTTTGACTTAAACTATGAATCTGCCAACATAAATATTCTGCCACTGTAACAAATCAACAAAAGATCAAATTCACTGTTGCAAAGAGCCTCATTAGTGGGGTGTGGGACCAGAAACTCTGTAAGGTAGATTAAATGGCTTTACCAATATTGTAAAATGCATAAGCATGCATTTACTGGGAATGTCATCTAAGAGTATTTATACAGAGCCAGACAACTATATGATTTATATTTATAGAAACACATATTGTTGTTAGTATAAACAGTCAATACGTCAAGTCAATCCCATGAGTTTCCACACTGTGGCTTAAAAAGCACCTTGTACTACATAGTCTGCTATATGACAATAACAGAAACTGTTCAAGACCCGAATGTTTGTTCCACCCCACCCCATTGCACTATTAGTCTCCACAAATAGCAGATCAGATCCCAAGCTACCCATTCATCATTTAATGAAGTTACCTCAAAGGCATCTTCAATGCCATCTTCAGTGACTCCCTCATGTGTCTCCTGTGCTGCTGCCACTTTCTCAGAAAGGTATTTCAGAATGAAAAATGATTCTTCTGTAGCTATGCAGACAAGTTCCCCAGAGTCAGACCAGAAAATCTACATCAAAAGCACATAATTACCTTTAAGGTGCTGGCTGAGGCAAGAAGAAATATTTAACCTGCCCATGGTATTGATAAGGCAGAACATATCTTCTATTGCAAATATTCACAACATTCTTCATTTTTCTCTAGCAAAATTGAAATTAACACCTGCAGATCTTACAAGAAATAATATTTAATTCAGCAAAATGTAACAAGTCCAAACTCACATGTTTGGGCTGTATTTCAATTCTCCGTATCAGTTCTGTATTTTCCCAGTCATAAAATGCCAAGCCATTAACAGATCGAACACCCAGTAAAAAACCGCCATAGATACCTGCAGTGAAGAGAAACAGAAGTAAGTTTCTAGTGAAGAGATTACCAGAAAATGCTCAAGATGGCTAAGAATGGTATTGAGCATAACATGCCTTCTGCTCCAAAGTCAGGTTTAAAGGACTTCTTCTCTTTGAAGTTTTTAAATATCTTGACACTGCTGTTGCTTTCCCGGATTGCATACCTGCACATAAACAAAACAATTTAATAGTATAACAAACGTAATTCAAATTATTACAAGAAGTCATTAAACCGAATTATCACAAGAAGTCAGTACAATGGCATGCTGGCTGCATGCAGGCTACTAAGGGTCTCTCTCAGATCTGTCACATAGTCATTCCCTGTTTTCCAGGATCTGACAGTGAGAAAAAACTACAGTAGTCTCTCGATTATCCAACCTTCGGTTATCTATCATTCAGGATTATCCAATGTTGCGGCTGCTGTGATTTCTTTGAATTTTCAGAGGACTGAACTGTTTTATACTGTACATCACAATGTTGATCAGTGATTTCTTTACATTTACTTTTACTGTTATTGCAATAAAACTTCTATACGTTTACAATTCATAGTGATTTCAAGGCTTTTCTCAGACCTTCCAGATTATCCAACATTTTCAGTTATCCAACTATCAGCCGGTCCAGTTTATGTCAGATAATCGAGACTCTACTGTACTTGGAGTGAGAATTGCTCTGGTGGGATATAGTCTATGAATTATATTCTAAACCAGGCATGAGGACTGCATAGCACTCTAGAACTACAACTCTCAACAACCACAGCCAGTAGCAAGGAGTAGTGGGAGTTGTAATCTAGCAACTTCAAGAGGCAATACAATTCCCACCACTAGCCTGAATCCTATGGTTAATCACAAATCAAGTAAACCCACTGAATCAATGATAACCTGGTATGTCACTGGTAAATTTCACTGATTAGACAAGTCTACTTGATTTCAGACTAAAAATAGGATTCAGACCTACATGAATGTTCCCTCAATTAGGCATTGTATCCACTGCAATAATGGTAGAATATTAAAATGAGATTTTTGATATGTAAGTTTAAAATATAAAATATTAAGTGGATTCATACAATTTGAGATCTTTTAGGAACAAGTCACATGCTCTAGATTTGCTCTTGAACTGTCCTGCTTCCCATGAGGTAAAAGGTAAGAGTCATTTCTAGTAGTCACATTTTACTATGCAAGAGTTTTGCACTGGAAGTTGGACACTGAAACCTCTTTTCCCACACAGGCCTTTGCAACATCCTGTCCAAGTCTAAAGGATATATAAAGGTGTCTGTACAGAAGACTGTGTCGCTTAGAAACTGTCCTATCAGGAATGACTGGTCACAGTCCAAAGCTTGGGATAAACCAAATTGAACCAGTGCAGCCTTGGATCAGGAGAGTTCATACACACAGAGAGGGGCAAGATCCGCAAATATAAATCGGGGGCGAAACAGATGGGCAGGAAAAAGTGGCTTGAAGCTGCCTTTTCTAAAGCCACATTGAAACCCCACCAACCACACCACCAGCTCCCAATGCAGCTGGAGTGCTCATGTCATGACCACATGACATGGCTTTGAGCCAGGAAGCAGCAGCAAAAAGATGCTTCTTTTTGAAATGGCATAAGGCGCCTAGAGGGCACTTTCCTGATGGCTTCATGGCATGTGTCATCTAAATGCCACGCCTTCAAGCCAGCCTGAAAGCACCTCTTTTTTGCCTGTCTGTTTAGCCCCACAGTTCAGACAGTGCTATGAGTAAAGTTCTCTCCAAAAGGTCCATTGGACCATTCATCAATCAACATGAGTGAATGCAACCAGGCAAAAATTTCCATTCTTGTAGGATTTTCTGCTGGTAGCAAATGTCATTCATCCTTCACAGAAAGGATGCTACCACTTCAATTAGATTCTTAGTTGAAGAAACCACCTTGCCAAGACTGGCCATCATGAACTATCTTTTATTTGGTGTGCATACTTCCTGAGGATTGCTGTTCACAATCTTAAGCATCATAATGTTGAACAAAGCACTTACTCTGAAGAATCATGTGCCCATGCAAACTCCTGAGCAGAACCGAAACTCTTGTTTCTCAGTGCCATAGCTGTGTAAATGATGTATTCACCATCCCCACATACTACTACAAACCTAGAAGGCAGTAAAAATAGAAGGAATGAAAAACTATGTATGAATGAGAAAGTTGTCTGCATTATCAGAGGACACAGAAAAATTACCTAAAGATAATTTTAAAATAAACTATTCTAAAAGAATTCTTATCTTCTGAAAAAAGATCTCATACCTCCCATTAGGGTTATGTTGAATGGTCTGAGGATATATCTCACAACTGCCCATATCTTTCACAGCAAGAGGTAGCCTCTCTCCATCTTTGATTTCAGTATCACCCATTGCTTTGAGGTTAGCTTGTTGAATTTCTGAATGTTTAGCCCAAATAATCTTCCCATTAGCATCCATTGACATGGCTGGCTCTTCTCGTCCAAGCTAATAAGAAGAGAACCAGGATGAGAAAAGGAGTACATATGTAATGTCCTGTGAATTTAAAAGGCTGATTTGATTAAAACTTTTGATTCCCAACTAGATAAATTTAAAATACAGTATTCCGAGCAAGGTTTTTTCCTCCATTAATTAAATGAAGCTACATTACATAAGCACTATACATATTTTGTAAGAGACATACCTTAACAATTATGCTTCCCTCATCATATCCCAAAGAGACATTATTTGATCCTCTCAGGCTTGCCACACACCACACCCGCTCCATGCCATAGTTGAGAGTACTTTCCAGACGATAAGTGCTTGAATGCCAGATTCGGACAGTTCCTATGCATAGGGGTGTTCAACAGAGATAAAAGGCTTCAATGAATCTGTCCCTGACACAGCAACAAGATTCAGCTGCTTTAAAACAGGAGTCAGAATCGTTGGATTTTCAGATATTTTCTATTATTGGCTATAGTGGCTGAGGCTGCTGACAGCTAAAGCCCAAACCAAGCCAAAGGCTCCCAACCTCTACCTTATGGGATAAAATCCAACCAATAATGTTATTACTGTTAATATTTTACTTCATGCCTCATGTTTTTTAAAGGCACTTGTTTTGAGCTGGAACTGGTTGTTAATTCCAAGCCTCCTAAAACTTTGGTAGTGAAAAATGGAACAGATCTCTGTTAAGTTTTTATTTGTGGAAATGATGCAGTAGGTAGTCCATACTGAAGAAAGCATCACAGTCCTTCCTGAGAACTGTATGGTTTCCACCTGTGAGAAAGTCACCAGTGGACTGCATGGCCTCTCCCAGGTGCCATGAAACATGACTGAAAATATCTGTGTCATTTCCTCTCCTTTCCTCCCTTCTAAAAGCAGAAAGTAATGAGCCCCACTAAAAACAAACAAAAAAACCAAAAAACCTGGCTGCCAAATTATAGGCCAAAAACGAACCACCTTAGACAGTTTGAAAATCACTTCCTATTGTCTCAAGGCTACACCAGACTCTTCAGGCAAAACTGGAACTGACTGTAAGGTCACTTGTGGTTTCTAAAACCAAATAGCTGGCGAGGATACAACAAGGTATAGTGAGTTCTCTGTATCCATGGATTCTGCATCCATGGATTGAGCCATCCATGGCTTCAAAATATTCAATCCCTCCCCACCCAAAAAACAAACAAAAAACCCAAAAGCAAACCTTGATTTTGCCATTTTTTATAAGGAACACCATTTTACTATGCCATTGTATATTATTGGACTTGACAATCTGCAGATTTTGATATTTTTAATTCCTGCCATTTAATATTTAATAAGCTATTTACCCTTTTAAAACCAATAGGGAAAAGAGAACATAAAAGCCATTTTTGCCATCAGGGTATGTGACTTTGGCCAAGCTGGGACCTAAACTTTCAACTACAGCTCCAGTCAAGTGCCACTAGGCTCCATATTAAAGAAATGTGCTATTTCCAATTTCAATATGGGGCCCCTGGAGAGGGGGAGGAGGCAGTAGAACCTTCCTTAACTGTTTTATCATCATTTTTGAAATCCTTCTTTTTGTACCATAAAGTTGTTTTCCCATTATGGGTGCTCCTTGGGGTGCAACAAAAGGCCTTGGGCACCATATGTGACCACACTTTGCTCACCCTTCAACTAGATGCAGATCTACAGGCATAATAATAATGGCAAAGTTCAGTATATTCTCCCTTCTGTGTACTTTTTTTGATAATCCCTAAAAGAACTTTGACAGGGAAATGAATTAGAAAGAAAATTATTAGGAAGCCTACAATCCTGGTCTGTGCTAGGATCCTATAATAGTAATAAAATTTCTATTTAAGATCATTCTTCAATATTATGCAACTCAAAGCAAAAAAAATGCTTACACCAATCTGTAAACCCATGTTTAATTCTACCTGCTGCAACATCCATAGGAAAAATCAACTGGCACTCTAAAAAGAATGGGAAACTAGTTACATGATCTTATCAGTCAATGAAAAACTCAATTACCATCTTCAGAGCCAGTGATGATAATAGGCAGCTCAGGATGAAAACTAACACATGACACATTTTGTGCGTGTCCTTCTAGAGTCTGGACACAGGTTTTATTCTGGAAGAAAAGCAAAACAAGTGACTAAAGGCTTAACAGTACTCAGCATCTGATAAATCAATATAGCTATAAACCAGAATGGCAGAGTTACAGAAAGGTCATATAGGAAAACAAAATCCATATCCTTAATTTTAAGTTAAGAATCTGATGGTTTAGTAACAGAGGATACATTTCACTTATTAAAATACTTATACCTTGCCTTATATCCAAGGATGGTATACAAAAAACCAGTTTTTATAGTTTTAAATAATTTAAAGCAGTTAAGAGTAATTTAAAAAGACTACAAACATTTTAAACCATTTTCTAAGGTAATGTCTGATTATTTAAATCTAATTAAAACAATTTAAGACAATTTTTGACACTCTGCACTTGTGTAGATTTAGATGAAATCAATTAGACAGTAACAGCTTTAGTAAAATGTTTGTTTTTACCAGAATGAGACTGGTGTTGGTGTTAACTGGGCCTCTATGGGGGGGGGGGGGGCTTCACAAAAAGGCATCATAGCAGAGAAATTATTCTCCCATTTCTCACACAGAGTATTGCCCCCAACCAATGGGATACCAAAAATTACCTTTCCAACAGATTTTAAGCACTGAGCAGGCATTTAACTTACCTGATAATCCCAGATCTTAACAAGGCGATCATCTGCTCCCGAAATTAGGTATGGTTTGTCACCTCCACTGTAGTAATCAATACAATTTACACCCTTTTCATGGCCTTCTAAAGTGAAGTTGGGTGAAGATGAACCAAGCTGCCATACCTTGCAGGTAGATGGTATTAATCATTAGATACTAGTTCTTTAAAATTCAACATCCAATAAAACGTTTAGAAACCTTTTCCCAACTTTCAGGAGAGAAGAGAGCAAACTTCTTAAGTTTAGTACTGAAAATAAAGACAGAACTAGATTCTGAACTACAATACTAGACTCAGTACTGGATTCAATTACATTAAGCGTAAACAGGATTTTATTCCCAAATTTTTGTGAATAAAATCAAGGGAATGCCTCTAAATTATGAGAATGCTACTAAGGGTATCCTATGTCAAGAGTTTCAGAACCTGTCCATCTAATTTGTGGTTGAAATCCTATGGCTTCCAGGCCCAGGTCCTCCTGAATCCCCTGCTCAAATCAACCATCCACTCAGGAAAAATTTGGGGCTAAAAATTCTTCTGGAAGTAATTTCCCCCTCCCTCCCCCAGTATCTGGAACCTATTCCCCTCCACCCCACCTCTGTCTCATAAAGCAGAGCCTCCACAATACCACCTAATACTCTTGGCAACCAACAGCAAGACTGTAAATATTGTATTGCAGTGTCCTCCCACTACTAATCATATCTGAATACCAAGGAATCACACTTCTTTTCACAGAATCCACACTACAACATCTGCAACATCCACACAAATGCACATGCATGCACATTCAATTTGCCCATCGACTTATGACAACTCCATGAATTCCATAGGTTTTCCTTAGGTAAGGAATTCTCAGAGATGGTTTTGCCAGTTCCTCTAAGGTATAGCCTATAGTACCGTTATTTTTGGGTGGTCCTCCATCCAAATATTAACCAAGGCTGGCCCTACTTAGTTTCCAGTATCAGCATATGGTGCCTTTAGGGTATTTATGCCACTACCAAGCACTATATTGAATATATGTTGGGAACAGAGAGGAATGTTGTCCAGAATATTAAGTAACATAAGTCTGATTCAATGTCCTTCAGATCTGAAGGCTTTCAGTTCAACTGTTACAAGTAACCGATATACATTTACAACATAAAAATAATGCACTTTATTTCATGTCAAATTAATGATTACGACATTCAAGTAACAAAACACTGTACCTTGATTGTCCTGTCCAAAGAAGCACTGGCAAACTGGTTATTGTCCTTCGGATTTATAACAATCTGCATCACATAATGAGTGTGACCTTCAAATACTTGCGAACAAGACCACTTTTTGTCCCAGTCCCACAGTTTAATAAGCATGTCATCTAGGAAGAGGAAAATGAATTATTCAGTGAAAGATTTTCAACAACAGTTTCAAAACATAAACAATAACATGTATTACCAACTGTATTTACTGACTGCACCAAAAAAGAACTATATTTAGCAATGATATATTTATGTTCATGAAGATCTCTTATCTTCAAGCATCTCATATGACGCAAAAGCTGCAGTTAAGACTCAGGCTTACATCAGCTTCACAGTCAGGGATGACTGGAGTTCTAGTCTAACAGCTTAAGAGTCACTGGTTTCTACTACACAACTCAAATCAATCAGTGGCTGCATTTAAAATCTATGATAAATTAGCTTTTTGAGAATTTGTGGTTTATGGTGAATGAGTTTCATGTTGATATACGTAGCCCATCTGTTGCTGCCTGGATCCTTCCACTAAAATAATCTAGGAACTGTAAGTGTACTGTGCTGCCCAGAGTTGGATGCCTTGCTTCTGCCTCCAAACAAGCCAAGAATAATTCAGTTTGAATGAAATTTAAATTCTTACTTAATGGTTTATTCTAAAGGGAGAAGCCAAATAGGCACAAACAGGTTTTATGCACCAGCATGTATCTTGTTTATATTAATTGAGCATTCTCCAGAAATTTTACTTACTGCCACAAATTAACTGAACCACTAGTTTCCATTATCAAAGTAATTGTGGCAGTATGATGTTATAATTTTACAACATACTTAGCCTTCCATGCTAAAGAGTGCTGATGCTTCACAAGACTACAAGTCCCAGAATTCTGTAGGATGGAGCCATGGCAAGTTAGAGTGGAGTCAATCTGCATTATTTCTACAGTGTTGCTGCACTCTGCCTTTTAATGAGGAATACAGAAATTTGACTGCATACAGAAATTCAGTCTATGCATCCATGTCCACACTCTGATAATTCTCCTCCCTAGTTCTAGTCAAATTGTGCAGCAACTGGTTATAAAATTACCCCATGACCAAAATGCACTCAGTATCATACAGAGCTGAATTTCTAATGCAGCTATATACAACTGCCAAGAGAGATCTGTGAAAAAATAAATAAAACTAAGTAATAAAGATAAGTTCTTACCACTGCTCGTTAGAATGAAAGGCTGTGTAGGATGCACAGCAATGCAGCGGATATAATCTGAGTGTGCTTCAAACATGTGAACTCTTTCCAAAGTGTTGTAGTTGAAAACTCTAATTTGCATGTCATCCTATAGAAGAACGAACAAAAATCAGCTTCTTTTGTAAATTGGTCTGAATTTGCAACTACAAATATTCACTTTTTTAGGACAACACTGTACAGAGTAGGAAAAAAATGAAGTTAACTTACAGCTCCTGTAACAACCCAGTTCTTCCTTGCCACAAATTTAGCTGCTCTCACTGGCAGATCACATACTTCAAAGGTCTTGACTAGTGTCTGAAAATAAAAATTAGCTCTTACGTCATCATTTCTTTATGCAAAAATGGCTTTTTAAACATCCTTTTCAGATGGCTATTTTTCAACCACCAGGCTATGAAAGATCATAGTGTAAGAATATAAATAAGGTAAAACAGAAATATTTCTAACATAGCTTAACTACTGCCAAGACTTAATACTGGCAGGAAAAGGGGGGGGGGGGGAATCACTCAATTCAAAATAATATCTGTAAACAACAGGTAGACATAGCTTAGGCAGAGGATTAACTGAGAAAACAGCATAAGAGATGGAAGGGTCCCAAGCTGATTTAGGAAGACCCTGTTTGCTGTTAAATTTTAAAGGAAACACAGCTGGTTCTGATAGTACAATTTAATTCACATTTAATGGTAGTCTCACATGCAGTAGCATAGCAATCAACTACCAGTATAGTTTTACAAAATATTACTAAACAAGCTCTATAGGAAATCTTACCTGTGTTTCATGATTCCAAACACAGACACTACCATTGTAAAGACTAGCCAACATCCATGGCTCTGTGGGATGCAAGTCCACACTCTTCACACGGTCAGATCGAGCTGTGAGCTTACGCTTTATATCAAGTCGGAGAGGCTAAATATAAAACAATTGTAAGATATTTTATGCTCTAAAGAAGGCCCCATTCTAAACAACCAGTCAAAATTATGTAAGAGATACATATCAGCCTGATCTCAGCACAGCCAATATCTTTCCAACATCATCTCAAGAAATTAATCCAGCCCAATTCATACTACCAACATCAACATACCATTAGCTGTCTCTATAGAAATATAAGATATAAGAATATAAAATACTGTATAAGAATAAAAATTCAGTCAATGCTTGTACAGCAGAAAAGGTTTGGATTGTTTTTACAAGAAATTTGAAAGCAGCACTTGCTAGCCATTTTGGAGAACAAACTTTGTCTTGGAAAGCAGGCACAAACCAATAGGTGATGCTTCTCCTATCACTGTACAATTGTCAGGTGAAGTTGCAAGGCTCCTGTAACCTGAACAGTAGTAACTTTTGTTGTTAACTGCCCTCAAATCAACATGGCGACTCCATAGATGAGACCTCTCCAAGACCCCTGTCCTCCACTACTCTGCCCAACTCCTGCAAATTCATGCTTGTGGTCTCTTTAATAGGGTCCATCTATCTAGCATGTGGCCTTCCTCTCTTTCTACTGCCCTCAACCTTTACCAGTGTTATTTCTAATGAGTCATGCCTTCTAATAATGTTGCCAATGTACAACAGCCTCAATTTGGGCATCTTGGCCTCAAGGGAGATTTCAGGCTTGATCTGTTCTAGGACCTATTTGTCTCCTTGGCTGTGCACAGTATCCTCAGTACCCTTCTCCAGCACCACATCACAACAAAATTCATTTTTCTGTTGGTTTTCTTCACTGTCCAGTTCTCACATCCGTACATGGGGATGGGAAATGTGATGGCTCTGATGACCCTAACTCTGCTGTTCGGTTTTGCATCTTTGCACTTCAATATCTTGTCTAGGTCTTGTACCTGCTGGATTTCTACCTACTCTGCCTCTGAGGTAGAGGTGTTCTTAAACAATTAAGGTTTTCAGGTGAAGTTAAGAGCCTGGATTCCTGTAACTTGAACAGCTCTACAATTGTGCAGAAATACAGTATGAAAAGAAAGCTGCTCATTGCTATTGTTGTGTTCCTTCAAGTTTTTTGGACCTATGCCAACCCTATCACAGGGTTTTCTTGGCAAATTTCTTGAGATGTGTGTGCTGCATTGCCCTCTCCTGAGGTTGAGACTATGTGACTAAGATATTATCCTGCATTTCAGTAGGAATTTCAAAATGTCCTCTATTTTGAACGGGACTAAGAAGCACGGATTTGCATTGACAGGAGTGCGTGTAGCTTTTTGCATGCTACTGTGCCCTCCATTTTTCTTGAATCTCCTCCATTTTGCAGTGCCTTGTCCTCCCTTGTAGATAGGACCTCTGGTCACCCTGCCAGGGCTACAAAATCCCTTTGCATAGTATTGTTCTTATTGTTCTGTCTAATTAAAAGATTGTACGTACTGCACTGTGTAAATTTACAGTGCTATATATATTAAGGTTAATAACAATAATATGATCATAGAATCATAGAGTTGGAAGAGACCACAAGGGCCATCCAGTCCAACCCCCTGCCATGCAGGAACTCCCAGTCAAAGCATCTCCGACAGATGGCCATCCAGCCTCTGCTTATACCTCCAAGGACGGAGACTCCACCACTCTCCGAGGGAGTGTGTTCCACTGTCAAACAGCCCTTACTGTCAGGAAGTTCTTCCTAATGTTGAGCTGGAACCTCTTTTCCTGGAGCTTGCGTCCATTGTTCTGGGTCCTGTTCTCTGGAGCAGCAGAAAACAAGCTTGCTCCCTCCTCAATATGACATCCCTTCAAATATTTGAACAGGGCTATCATATCACCTCTTAACCTTCTCTTCTCCAGGCTAAACATCCCCAGTTCCCTAAGGCGTTCCTCATAGGGCATGGTTTCCAGACCCTTCACCATTTTAGTTGCCCTCCTTTGGACATGCTCCAGTTTCTCCACATCCTTTTTGAATTGTGGTGCCCAGAACTGGACACAGTATTCCAGATGGGGCCTGACCAAAGCAGAATAGAGTGGCACTATTACTTCCCTTGATTTAGACACTATACTTCTATTGATGCAGCCTAAAATCGCATTGGCCTTTTTAGCTGCCGCATCGCACTGTTGGCTCATGTTCAGCTTATGGTCCACTTGGACTCCTAGATCCCTTTCACATGTGGTGGTGATGATGAGGATGATAATGTCTGGGCAGCTGGACGTGGTGCCTTTGCTGGGACAGAATAAAACAAATGAGACAGCACTTGCCCATAGGAAAGCCATACTTAGCTATAAGGAGACATTGGGGGAATGCTTGCACATAGGGAAGCATTGGGAATACTGGCCCATTGGGAATATTTGCCCATAGGGAAACATTGGGGAATCTCCTCTTTCTTTAAAAGTCCCATCCCCTTGCAACTCACCATGGCTGGAGCTCTGGGTCCCTGAGCTGCTGCCGCTGATGCTTCTTATAGACTCAGCCAGACTCACTCTCAGCCAGCCACCCCAATCCACCGACGTGGAGCTTCCTTCGCCTGTTCCCGCGAGACCTTGGAACCAACGCGAGAACGACAGGCAACAGCAACAAGCACTTCCGGGTTTGGGGTGTGTTGTGTCAATCAAGCCTGGGGTGGGCGGAGCCAAGAGAAGATACACATAGAGATACGAATATTCTAGACTACCCATAATTGCATTAAAAAAAAAAAGAGCACTGTATTTAGGTCCAAAACACATTGCAGAAATAATCCAATTTGACACTGCCTTAAGAGCCCTGGCTCAGTGCTCGGGGATCCTGGGAATGTTAGTTTATTGTGGCCCCAGAGGTCTTTCTAACAGACAAGGCCTAATGGTTTCTATAGGCTGCATCCACACTGTAGAAATAACCCAGTTTGGCAGCGCTTTAACTCTTTGTCTGACTCACTTGCTATGGAATTCTGGGAGTTGGAGTTTGTTGTGGGCCCTCTGGGAGAACATAGTTCTCTGGAGAACATAGTTCTCAGAATTCCCTAGGATTGAGCTAGGAACCTCTGAGGCTGAGAGAGTGTGACTTGCCCAAGGTCACCCAGTGGGTTTCCATGGCCTAGCCAGGATTTGAACCCCAGACCAACACTCAAACCACCGGCTGGAAACGGGTGACACTCAGGCTATGGCCATACTTTGACATCACTTTATCAGTCATGGTCCCATCCTGTGGAATCCTGGGATTTGTAGTTTGGTGAGATGTTCAGCCTGATCTGTCAGAGTTCTATAGCCTCACCAAACTGCATATCCCAGGAATCTGTAGAACAGAGTCATGCCGGTTAAAGTGGTGTGTCAAACTGCTTTAATTTTGAAGTGTGGATGCACCTTTGTTGGTCTACTTCCTTAGAGGCATAAGAGCAGTTAGCTTCGCATATATCTCAATAAACATCATATTCGGCTCGCCTTATCCACTGACTTTTTTATCCACTGATTCAAGCATCCACGGATTGAAAAATAATTCCAAATAACAAGCCTTGATTTCCCATTATAAATAAGGGGCACCGTTTTGCTATGCCATTATATTTAATGGGACTTGAGCAGCCACAGATTTTGTTATCTATGAAGGGTCTTGGAACCAAACCCCAGCAGATAACAAGGGCCCACTTTACTTCTGTGTTGCTGGTGGATCTGAAATTTTATTACTGTTGTTGTTGTCAACTGTCCTCAAGTCAGCTTTGAATCATGGCGACCCTGTGGACGAGACATTTCCAAGCACCCCTTTATCCTCCTCTACTTTGCTTAGATCTTGTAGATTCAAGCCTGGGACCTCCCTGATTGAGCCTTTCCATCTAGCATGTGGTCTTCCTCTCTTTCTACTGCCTTCTCCCTCTCCTAGCATTGTCTTTTCTATATAGAGAGATTCTGTCGCACCTTTGAGACTAATTGAAAAAAAAGAAAGAAATTGGCAGCATGAGCTTTCGTAGACTGGAGTCTATGAAAGATCATGCTGCCAATTTCTTTCTTCTAGTTGCTGCTTTATCACACTAGGGGGCAAACTGGATTTAAACAAGAGTTAAACGAGAGTTAAACAGGAAACGCTCTATGTTTATCACAAGACATTTCCCATTTAACTCTTGTTTAACTCTCGTTTTAATCCTGTTTGCCCCCAGTGTGATAAAAGTCACAGGAGTTTATCACATGGGAGGAATTTCTCTCAATTGCAAATGGAGCCAATTCAAATTCACGTAAATTAACTAGTTGAATGAAATTTACGTGAATTCGAATTGCGTTCGGAATGCGTTCAGAATGACTTCCCGTTGCCCAAATAAGACTCCCCATTGTCCGAAATTGCAGGAGATACTCTACTACGCAATAACGTGAAACCCCTTGATTGTGTTCGGATTGCCATTGGATTATACTCCCAAATTCCATCGTATGATAAACTCCTCAGAGGTTCTACAAGATCTCACTACATACTGATTCTACAGACTAACATGGCTATATCTTTGATGATGTTCTAGTGATCCTTCTTGTGATGTGGCTAAAGTAAGACAGCCTCAATTTCCTCATCCCAGTATCCAGGGAGAGTTTGAGCTTGATCTGCTCAGGGACCCATTTGTTTGTCTTTTGGACTGTCTATTGTATCCTCAGCTCCACATCTCAAATCAATTGATTTTCTTTTTCTCTGCTTCGTTTACTGTCCAGCTCTCACATCCACACATAGTGATGGGGAATACAATGGACTGGATAATTCTAACTTTAGTGTTCACACTATTTTTATTTTATTTTACCAACTTCTCCTCCTGCCCACTCTTAAAAAAAACAGTTGAAGAGCTACTTCTGAAAGAGTCCTGTTACTTCATCATTTATACAAAGGCCAGCTTTCACAATGGGTGGGTGACATTTGTTGATTTTTTGTAAAGCGGAACACTTAAAAAAAATTCAACAGGAGCAGAACTTGTTTCCAAATGTCATCAGATTCAGTTGTTAGTGTAACAAGATGTTTTACAGAGATGTCATGGAGGTTGATCTAATCTTAAAACCCTTGAAATTGGCCTACCTGATTTGATTGGCCCTTTTCCCAAGAACCCCAACCAGCATGGCCAATGGTCAAAGATTCTAGGTGCTGAAGTTCTACATTACACAGCTTTAGCTTAGATCCCACTAATCTAACAGTTCATTCCTAGTCCTATTATATGTATCTGTTTTAAGAATTTCAGTGGGATTTAGGAGACCTCCGAGGGAATATGTTCCACTGTCAAACAGCCCTTACTGTCAGGAAGCTCCTCCTGATGTTTAGGTGGAATCTTTTATCCTGGGAAGAACCAGGAATGCTTCAACAACAAACCTGAGTGGCTTCTCAATAGTACAAATGAAGCATGATTGGGAGAGCAAGAAAGTTAATCAGACTTTATTTGTGCTCTTGCGGAAGTGATAAGGGTTACCCAGAATGTACTGTGGTGGGGACAATCCATTTTCCTTGCCAGGAGTGGTTTTGCAGTGGATTTCAGTCTTCTTTTGAGGTTTGGGGCACAATTTTGTTTACACCAGATTAAAACAATGTGGTGAAGTAATACATTTGATTTTGTTTTCTTTTATTCTGTGTGGCATGGAAACATGATTTCAACACATGTGCTGTAGTGCTGAAATGGCGCATGCATGAAACAACTCCAATGTTCTAATGATTCATTCATGGATATGTGAAATGTGAACATGATATTATATGGTGTTGTCACAATATTCGTGGTATTGCATGACTGTGCGAAAATATTGAGTGCTATAGTGCTACTGTTGTGTTTTAATTTCGTATGTACAGCGCTGTGTAACTCTACAGCACTACATAAATAAAGCATTATTATTGTTGTTGTTGTTGTTGTTGTTGTTACCACGATTATTGATGAATTGACCCTGGTGTGATAATCTCCTTATTCTCAAGTAAGTATATATAGAATTACAGCTTCAGTGAGTTAAACCTTAACAATGAATACCAGCAACAATAAATACCAGAATGAAAGAAAGCACATATAAAAAAGCAACAAAACTATAGTCAGAACAATTGTATTTACCATACTAAGACAAGAAAGGTTTGTCAATCCTAACTGACAAACCTTTGTCAATCCTAATATGTAGTCAAAATGCTGGCAAAGACTTTTATTTTCAAAATTGTTCTCAATCTTCCCTTGTATCATTTGGGGAGAAGAAAGCAATAATGTGTTTAGATTTGTATGGCTATGAATCAGTGGGCCACCACTTCTAAATGCAGGCCTAGTAGACTGTGGCAATTGCATTTAGGATTAGGATGTTTCTCATGTGTGACTTTCAAAATATGCTACGTTTAAAAAAAAACTCCCACAAACTTTGAATTGCCAAACTTGCTCAAAAGTGTTTGAGTACAGACTATCCACAAATATCCAATTATCCATAAATGTAATGTAGCTTAAAACATGACTCTGCTTGACATTAAGATTCAAGACAGTCTTTTTTATTATCATCATTAGAAAATTGTACCTTAGCAGCTGCTATAGAGAATGTGCAACTAAAGTGAAATATCTCAGGCTCTGCTAACTAATTGCCACTTAAATGTACTAAAACCTTCATCATTCCCAACTAGGCCAATCTAAAGATTTGACAGATATTAAGGTTGTCCATGTTGAAAGCTTAGAACTGTCTCAAGGTAAGGTTGTAAACTATCCCCTAGAGTCTAGGGCCTGGACTATCTCAGATGAATGTCATATAAGCAATTCCCTTTTAATTGTCCCTTCTGCCACTGGCACAGGAACAGATCACCTTCAGGTACTTACTGCCCGTATATTTTGTCACTGCAGCTTCATTTATACTAGTTGTAACTGTCTGTGATTTGAAAGAGCTGTGTGGTTACTGGCCTCCGTGTCATGATTTTCAACTATCCAACTAATTGGAATGGTTGGTTTTGTGGCATATGTCCTTCAAGAGGCCTAGGCTAAAAGGACATTAAAGCACTTCATTAACCCATATTGAACAGATGGTAACTGCTCCTAGATCATATAGATCTGTGCTGAATTTAAGTTAGTGATCTAGCTGTGACAAAATAGAATAATTAGGCTGAAATCCTGTACATATTTCTCTTTGCGTAAGACCCACTGCGTTCAATGGGTCTTGCTGAGTAAACAGAATTGTGATTATCATTGATAGTCCAACTTGGTTCCTGCTGTTTGCCCTGAATGACACCTAACAATTAATATTTGGACTTTATACATGTGTGATACAATATAACATGAACAAGGTGTTATATTAACAAGCATTTTTTCATGTGCTAAAGGGCCTAATGGCAGGCAATGGAACAGCAAGGAATTAAAGAAAGCAAACGGCATAATAAAGCAACCTGTGTTACTGCTACAAGATAAGATTTACTGGTGATCAATGATGCATCGATGCATCAAATTCTATACAGCAAAGAAGTATTCCAGTCCTTTTGCTGATGGGGTCCAGATGCCCTTACAACCAATGTTAACTGGGCTTCTAAACAAATAATACTACCATGGCTGCATCTGCATTGCAAAAATAATCCATCTTGACACCATTTTAACTGCCTTGGTTCATTGCTGTGGAATTCTGGGAACTGTAGTTTTGTGAGACATTTAGCCTTCTCTGTTAGAGGGATCTCTTGCCACAACAAACTACAGATCCCAAAATTACATAGCATTGAACCATGGCAGTTAAAGTGTCAACCTGGATTATTCCTGCAGTGTGGATGCAGCCCCAGCATATCCCTGGTTGACAACCCAGTCTCACATTGCTGGTAAAACAGTGCAGAAGCAAACAAAGAAAATTAAAGTGAGCAAATGTCCCTTTAGTAACTTGCCCTTCAGTAACTAATGTGCACACACATTGGTAACAGAGGAAAATGTACTCTTGCAGTTCATTCCCAGCCTTCATATCTTTTCCCAGCCTAAAACTGCAAAGCTAAAGCAACAAAGTATCAAACTAGGTCACTAATACAAATTATCTCTTAGTGCCTTCAAGTTGCCTGTTGACTTATGGACACCACATGAATTTTATAAGGTTTTCTTACGCAAAGGATACTCAGAGTGGTTTTGCCAGTTCCTTCCTGTGAAATATAGCCTATACCACCTGGTATTCATTGGTGATCTCCCATCCAAGTACTAACCACATCTGACCTTGATTAGCTTCCAAGATCAGACGGGATCTGGTGCCTTTAGAATATTTATGCCCTCAATGTTTGGTAGAGTTATTATATTTTGAAAAGCAAAAGAGGGCTCATTTACCAATTTCAAACCACCGACACTATGATGACTCTCGCTTTAAACACCTCTAGTATATAAGCTGTGATAATTGTTACTAGGAATATTTGTAACCTTCATTGTGTTTAAATCACAATTTAAATTTATGATTTAGCTATATTTAATAATACCAGAAATTAATGGTTAACCTCAGAGGCCCATCCCTTGCAACTGCTCATCCACCATTCCAGCAGTGCAGGTTCTCACAACAACCCTGCCAGGTGGAACAGCAGCAGGGAAAACTGTCAAGAGGTTTGGACAGCATAAGGACAAGAGAAAAAGGGTTTTGAGAAGGTGGACGATATAAACATCTGGGTACTCCAAAGGATTGAGAAGACCCCACAACAACATGTCACTTAGTAGAACCCTCCTCCCCAGAGCCACTGTCACTGCCTTTTCTCTCTTCCAATTGTTTCCGTGAATCTCATTGGTGTAGTGATTATGGACCTTATCAGACGTTGGAAATTGGAAGTATAATCCAATGGCAATCCGAATGCAATAATGGGGTTTCACGTTATTGCGAATTAAAGTATCTCACGCAATTTTGGGCAAAAGGGAAGTCATTCCAAACATAATCATGGGTTTTACCTTATTGCAAATTAAAGCATCTCACACAATTTCAGGCAATGGGGGGGGGGGGTCATTTTCGGGTAATGGGAAGTCATTCTGAATGCATTTTGATCGCAATAGGAATTCACGTGAATTTGCTAAACTAGCGAATTCACATGCATTCGAATTGGTTCCTTTCGCAATAAAGATAAATTCCTCCCGTCTGATAAGGTCCTATGTTAAATCTGCATGCTATAAACTTGGCCCTCCTGAGTGATATTCTCACAATAATTAGATCTACAAAAGAGATGGCGGGGAGATCTTGTAAAAAAAAGCTAGATATTTTAAAAAGGCCCTTAGAAATTTTATCTCTGAAGAGAGTATGTCTGGAAAAAGAGGGACATATGATTACTCTGTGTTAGGCCATACTTTCCAACAAGGACTGCAAAACCCATTTGTATGGTGGCAGGGGCCTGGCTTACTGCAAATACAAGCAAGTATACACACTGCATTTAAGATTTCCAATTTGTCATTAAAAGGGCTAATATGAAAACAATTGATTCTTTTAAAGCTTACTTGGCATTATGGCTTCAGTCTAAAATCATTCCCAAGACAGACATACCTGAAATCAAGAAGAGCATTGCAGAAAAAACTGTTTTCTTTTCGAACGTACTAAATTAAACCCCACTGAACAAGGAGGCACCATTGTAGAAATATTGCAATGACTTGCTTGGGGGTTGTAACTTACGCTTCCATCAAAATCACTGCCAAAAGTCACTGAGCTGCTGCATCAATAGAACATTTGGTTATTAAAAATAAAAGAGCAGTTTATTTTATCTGTAATCAAGCAGTATATGCTTCAAGTTGCAGTAATTAGATTTTGACACTTGAATTGAGTTTTAGAAAGTATAAAAATGAAAAATGCTTTAAAACTGCTCTGCAATGTTAAGAGACTTTGCATATTCTATTATTAACCAACTTATAGTGTGATTTACTAGAGGCAATGAAGCAACAAGCAAATTAGAAACAGGTTGGAACAGCAGAGACTTTGAAAAGCTGGACGGCAACTGCAACCGTGCTGTAGTGCAGAGCTGGAAAAAGTGTGTTGTTCATTTTGACTCAGCTTTCAACTTTCGTTCAGTTCCCCATGTTTCTGGTCAGTTGGCCATGTTGGCTGGAAGATTGTGAGAGGTGCACTTGGGAAAAAAACAGGCAACATTTCCAATCTCTGTTATAGTGACAGCTATCTCGACACACTACTCCCACAGGGCCTGCACAATTTTCTTACTTTGGATATAAACAACAGATTCCAAATTATGGAATGACCTGTCAGAGGCGATCTGGAATATCACAAATCTTGACAGTGTCAAAAGAGCTGCCAAGACGGATCTCTTCCGACAAGCCTTCCCTGAATGATTCACCCGGTCTTCCATGGATACAGACCATCACAAAGAACACCCCAAATGCCCACCTCCTTGTCTCTCACTGGCCAGATTATTATTTTATTTTAAATGTATAATTGTTTTAATTGTTGATTGTTTAATAATATTTTAGTGTGGTAAGGCTGGTAGGGTGAAGGAATTAGCGGGACGTATTTTAAATGTAGGTTGTGTTTCATCTGATGTTGTGAGTCGACTTGATCCTAATGGAAAGGCGGCATATAAATAAAACATCATCATCATTATCATCATTAACAACGGTTCCAAAACCCAATATGCCTTGGGTCCCATATTGGGAGAAAAGCAGGATAATAAATGAATGAATAAATAAATACTGACAATTTTAGAGAAAAGGATTGTAGATCCAATAGCCTTCACCCACAAGAGAAATCCTCTCCCTCTCACTTTTTCTGTTTGGATATTATTAAATGAATGGATAGATAGATAGATAGATAGATAGACAAATAAATACATATTTTGCTCAGGAGCACTGTGTGTTTAAATCCTTAATTTCATTTATTTAAAACAACTTAGTGGCCCTCTGCACGTGCACAGAAGCACAGTGCCTTTAATTTGCTCTTGAATAACAACTCTTTGAATAACAACTCCAATTGCCACCACTAAGATGGCAACTAGACAACTCTATTTTACCTATTATAAATGGGGCATTGGTCAAAAGCAACCCAGAACAGAAATATCAATGAAGCATATTTTCCCTAAATACACTGTAACAATAATGTAGTCTGAAACCACTTTAAGTGCTGTAGCTCCATCCTAATGGGATCCTGGGATTTTTACTTGCACAATGTCTTTAACCTTCTCTGGCAAAGGAGACTGGTGTCTCGCAAAACTACAAATCCCAGGATTCTATAGGCTGGAGCCATGACAGTTAATGCAGTGTTTATATATCTGTGTGTGTGCTATAGACATACACATATGTATGTATATATGTATGTGTGTGTGTGTGTTCATACATGTATGTCTGATGTGTGCATGTATAAACACACACACATATATACACAAACACATAGTTGTGCAGGTGTGTGTGTTTGTGTATATTACATATATATACATATACACACAACATATATATATATATATATGCACACATATGTATGTATATATACATATATACATACATGTATGTGTGTATATGTGTGTGTGTGCGTATGTATATATAAACACACACACATTATATATACACACACATATAGGTATGCAGGTATATGTGTGTATGTGTTCGTGTATATATAAACACACACATATTATACACACACATATACATAAACATACATAAACACACATACATATATATACATATATGTATGCATTTATATATGTGTGTGTGTGTATGTGCATGTGTATATATAAACACACATATATAGGCATGCATCTATACAGTATGTATGTGTATATACACACATACATACATATATGTATGCATGTATATGTATAAAAACACACCCAGAGCTACCCATACAAATGCATCCTTGCACCCTCTCTGTGCAACCTCTATTGCAGAACATGATGACTGGGGCAGCAGTCCCAGCAGAAAGTTCCTGCCTGGAAGGAAGGAGGACCCATCCCCGCCCACAAAGAAGCGCCTCCTTCTTCTTCTGTACGGCTTCCTTCCTGCTCTCTCTGTTGGTGCTTCTGCTGCTGCTGGGTGGTGCCACAGGATGATGAGCCTGGAGGCGCTCCGCTACCGCCGGGGTTCCCTGGAGATCCTCAACCAGCTCCTGCTGCCCCAGCAGAGCCTCTACGAGGAGATCGCAGGCGTCCGCCAGGGCTGGGAGGCCATCCGCAGCATGAAGGTGGTGCAGCAGCAGCAGCAGCAGCAGCAGCAGGGTCCCAGGGTCTCTCTCCAGGGGCAGTGCTCCCCCTTTGGAGGGGGCCTGGATTGCAAGGCTAGAGGACTAGACACATTGGTCCAAAACACTTTGCAAAATGCAATCCAGCATGGCTCAGTGCTGGGGGACCCTGGGGAATTGTAGTTTATTGGGGCACCAGAGCTCTCTGGACAGACAAGGCTCACAAAACTACACTTTCCAGAATAATAATAATAATAATAATTATTATTATTATTATCTAATTATATATAACATATATATATATATATATATATATGATTTATTATATATATTATATTATATATGTGTGTGTGTTTATATTAGGGTATATAAACACACACACATATAGGCATGCATTTATATGTGTGTATGTATGTGTGTGTGTGTGTGTATATATATATATATATATAATTAAATATTACATATATATATTAATATTAATTAATTAAAATTAATTAAAAATAATTAATTGAAATAGTTAATTAAAAATAATTAAAATAATATTTGTATGCTGCTCTGATAGCCTTTAGGGCTGAAGAGCGAGGTTTAAATACCATAAAACAAAATAAATAAATATAAACACACATCTCACACACACACACACACACAGACACACACATTAAATAATAATAATAATAATAATAATATCCCACCGTTCCCCAAGGCTGGGACTCAGGGTGGCTTATGACATTAACAAAATACAGTTAAAAAAACATACAAAAATAGTATGCTAAAATAGAATTAAATTGCTACGATGATTAAAACAAATTCCATACTAAAAATCTATTTTTTTAAAAAAAATGCTTAAAATACATTAAAACAATATAAATAATAGCACCCCATCGCCTGGCTTAAAAACTTTCTGTTTTAAAAGCCTGTCTAAACAAGTAGGTCTTAAGGATAACAAAGAAGGAGTATTGATCCAGAGCAGTTCGAACAGCCTCAAATTGGATTATTTCTGCAGTGTGTTTGGGTCTTGGATAATTCTGTGTGTGTGTGTGTGTGTGTGTCAGTATTTATGTGTGTGTGTGTGTGTGTCATGAGAACCAGCATCGTGTAGTGGTTTGAGTGCTGGACTAGGAGTTTGGAGACCAGAGTTCAAATCCTGGTTCACTTCAGCCATGCATACCCCACTGGATGACTCTGGGCAAGCAAACACTTCTGTCAGCTTCAGAGGATGGCAGTAGAAACCCCCTCTGAAGAAACTTGCCAGGAAAACCCCATAATAGGGTCACCATACGTCAGAAATAACTTGAACGCACACAACAACAACAAATTCTCCTGTAGGACTTAGGTCAAAAACACATGCCAGAAAATAATCCAGTTTCAGGCCACTATAACTGCTGTGGAATCCTGGGAACTGTAGTTCTGTGTGGCATTTGGCCTTCCCTGTCAGAAAGCTTTGATGTCACAATAAACTACAATCTCCGTTATTCCCTAGCACTGAGCCAGGGCAGTTAAAGAGCTCTCAAACGGGATTATTTCTGCAGTGTGTTTGGCACCTCAGTGCTTTCACAGTTATCCATTTAGTATCCAGTGGTTCCCAAACTGTGCCCTTTAAAAGATTTTTGACTTCCAGCTCCCAGAAGCCTCAGCCATGTTGGCCAATAGTCTGGGATTCTGGGAACTGAAATCCAAAATCCCCCTAAAGAGCACAGTTTGGGGACCACTAACTGATGGCGAATTTGTTTTCTCTGCATGTTCTTTGTTAAGAATAATTTTTGTAGGAAAGCTGGGGGGAGAGATTGAATCTTTTGTACACCTTTAAATAGTTTCCTTTCTCCTAGGTCCGGGGTGCTCCCGCCATCGCCATTGTAGGCTGCCTTAGTCTGGCAGTGGAACTGGATAATAAAAGAACCAAAGAAGAGAGCGTAGGCAACCTGGAAACATTTGTGTTAGATTCGTTGAACTACTTAGTGAGTGCCCGACCAACTGCTGTCAACATGGCCCAGGCAGCTCAGGAGTTGGGCCACATTGTCCGCCAGGAGGCCAAGCGTGAAGGGTCTACTGCTGAGAGTTTGCGAGAAAGGTGAGGGCCCAACAACTTCACCTTCGGTTCCCTCCCAGTCTTCCCAAACAGGGATATGCCAGTCAGTGTTGCTTCTCATTATAGTGTCATCAGCTGGGCGGAAGCCATGTTGGAGAAAGACCTCAAAGACAACAGAAGCATAGGGGACCACGGAGCATGCCACCTCCTTCAGCAAGTTGGGAAGGACAAGGTGATAGTCCTCACCCATTGTAATACAGGCTCACTGGCCACAGCTGGCTATGGAACTGCACTTGGTAAGAGACATCTTTTTGTGCCTGGGAAGCATCACCACCAAGTAGAAAAGTATTTCCAACCACACGTGGCTTCGGGCTCCTTTTTGATCCTACTGAATTTCCACACCTCTCCTCTTACTCTTCTTCCCTTTAAGAGAAAGGAAAACCCAAAGTCCTAGCTGGTTTGAAAACATGGATTTACCATTTTCTGAGAGATAGGGAACAAGTGGCTCATCAGATGTTGGACTGCAGCAGTCATCTTCCTTCATCCCTGAGTATGGTGACTAGGGTGACCAAAGTTGCAGTCAGAAACATAGGGAGAGCTACATTCTATTTATTATTTATTAGACTATTTATACCCTGCCCTTCTGCCTTAAAGACTATCAGAGCAGCTTACAATTATTATTTTTAATTAGACGGTTCCCTGCCCTCAGGCTTACAATCTAAGAAGACACGACACATAAGGAGAAGGGAATGGTGTTGGGGAAGGGGATCAGGTCCAAAAGTTCTTCTCTCCCTCTGAGGCCTGGACCAAGGTAGATGGATTGGAGGGAGGGTTCTTCTTAGTTCAGGCCAGGCCTGATGGAGCTGAAAGGTCTCTCTCTCCCTCTGATAATGTAGATGGCAAAGGGAGGGCTCATTCTTACCTGCTGAACTTCATAGGGTGACCTCCTCCTTCCATTTACCCAATGTCATCTATTGTCAATGTCATCTATTGCTTTGTAGGTGTTATTCGCTCCCTGCATGCCATGGGCCGTCTGGAGCATGTCTACTGCACGGAGACACGGCCATATAATCAGGGAGCAAGACTCACAGCTTATGAGCTTGTATATGAACAGATACCTGCCACACTTATTGCTGATAGCATGGTATCTATGGCTATGAAGGAGAAGAAGATATCAGGTGAATATTTTGCATGTTCCTTTTTCTGCTTGTTCCTTCTGTTAATTTGTTTCCATACTGATCTAACACATGTCTCTTGAACCAGCAATTTAATCTTGTCACTTGTTTATCAAGCAAACTTGTATAGGTATACATCACTGGAAGCTCACTGGATGGGCTTGAGCCAGTCATTCTCTCTCTCAGTGTAAATTGTCTCACAGTTGTGTTGTGAAGATAAAGGTGTGGTTGGGGTATGGAGAACCATACATATCACTTGTCATTCCATAGAAGAAAAGCAGAATGGAGAGAAAAAAAATGAAATAAATAGGAGAGGATTTATCTTATTGTCATCTTGTCTGCCTTAGTAATTGATCATATTTCAATATGGATTAAAGGACAAAGATCCCTAACTTCTGCTTTAAAATATTTATTAATATCTAATTTGTCCTTCATCCATTTCCCATGCATCATTTGTTAACTTGGAAGGGGAGGAAAGGAACTCTACAGTTTGCATAAATCCCTTACTCCTGTGTAAGCAAGAGATACATAAGCTTGAAACAGAAGTAGATTCTTTGGCCTTTACTATAGTTAGAGGAGGCTGTATGTACCTAAGGAGTACTACATAATATTGGTTACTTGCTGTTATTCTAACTTTATCATGAGATGTAGAAATTTTGAGCTGGATCCTGTTCCTCTTTTTCTTTTTTAAACCCAGCCGTCTTTGTGGGAGCAGACAGAGTTGTTGCCAATGGAGACACTGCCAATAAAGTGGGTACTTACCAGCTAGCTATTGCTGCAAAGCACCATGGGATCCCCTTCTATGTGGCAGCACCTAGTACTTCCTGTGACCTGAGCTTAGAGCATGGTGGTCAAATTGTTATTGAGGAGCGACTAAGTCAAGAGCTGACAGACATCAATGGTGTACGGGTTGCAGCACCAGGTACTAATGCATGAGGTGGTTGTAGGTGAACAAACTGATATCTTCATATCCTTTACTATCCAGCAATGTAACAGGTGGGCACAGTGGTGTATACTGTCCAGGTGTTTCAGATTTTTACAGTAAGACTTTGTAAATGAAGGAAAGGTAGCTGGAGTATCCCCAGATACATCTGACGCCAGCATTGTAGAATAGCATGGAGGCCATCAGATGACACCTAGAATGCTTTGTTTTTATGCCTTCTTCAGCCATAGGAAAACATGGTCTTCCTGGATATTTCTTTTTTGAGAGATACCTGTCTATCATTCAGGACCATAAAAGTAGAGAATTTGAACTTGCTGAGACAAGGGCCATTGGTCATCCTAGCTGGACATAGTAGAAGTTTTAGTTGTAGTCCATTACATACTGGAGGGCACCAGCTTAGAGGAAGCTGGGCTAAGTGTGTTTCTCATTGTGTGTTTGTTTGGTTATAGCCCTGTTTGGGTCTGAAGGGTCTTTCTTTCTTTCCTTCTTTGCAGGCATTGGTGTTTGGAACCCAGCTTTTGATGTCACCCCCCATGACTTGATAACTGGCGGCATTGTCACTGAATTGGGTGTCTTTGCTCCTGCTGAACTCCAAGCAGCACTCACACGGGTAGCAAACAAAATGTGAACATATTCTGCTCAGCTGTTTTTGGATTCGTGATCAAGAATGTGCATTGAGCAGCAGGTTGATGGGCCATGTTCCTGACCTCTGCCTTTGTTAGTGCTCTTTTCTTTTATGAATAGTCATTAACTAAAGGAAGCTGGCAATAAGCACACATGATCCATGTATTTTGTACTACAGAACTAGCATCTAGATCAAGGAAGGTTTGGACTAGTTCTCTTTTTCCTTTACGATACTGTCACACCATAGTGCCTAGTTCCTTAGGCACTCTATAAATAATCCATGTAAATGGATGATTATCTAACTCTTTATATCCTTTGCTTTTGCCATTTTCAAGAGCTGTGTTTTCTCCAGTTCTGCAGATCCCCTTCAAGAACATCAGAGAAAGATGTTTTGAATCTCAAGGCAGAATGTAACATTCTTAACATCCTCATGGTGGAACTTACTTTATTCATGAGAAAACCAAATCTCCCTCATGGTCTTCCCTGCACAGAAGTTTAATTCATGTATGCAGTTTGTCTATTAATATGAAGCTAACATTAATGGTTCTTGTTTTCCATACTGTTTTTTAATATATTTTTTTGCTCATAAGGTAACCTCCTTTTACATAATATGAAACTTCATAAGTAAAATATGGAAATGCTGGTGGGTTTGTGTGTGTGTGTGTGTGTGTGTGTGTGCTTTTTTTAATGAGGAAGAAGGATAAGTAAGATACAGCTGTAGGAAAAAAACCCCTCCATGTCATGCCATGTTTTATGTGTTTTGTATGCTTATGTTTTGTAAGAATATCTTATTTTTTTTATTTATATTTATATATGGGATTTATATCCCACCATTCTCCCAAAATGGGATTCAAGGTGGCTGACAATTATTTTAAAAGATAAAATTAAACCATTAATTACATAAGTTAAGGAATTTAAATAACACTAATATTAAAACATAAGTTAAAAACAGCTTAGTTAAAAATATTTAAATATAACAAGCATTAAAAGAGCATATCATACTACATAAGTAAAATTCTCCCACCAAACACCTGTCTAAATAAAAATGTCTTCAGTTGATGATGAAAAGAGAGCAGGAAGGTGCAAGGACCTAACTTTCCATGGAAATGTGTCCCCCAGTCTGGAAGCAGTCATGGAGAAAGGCTGCGATGTTGGGACAGAGAAAAGGCCCTCTACTGAGCTTAACACTCAAGCTGGCTTGTATAAGGAGATAGGGTCCTTCAGATAGTCTGGACCCAAGCTGTTTAGGAGTTTAAACATCAAAACCATCACTTGTGTGCTGGAAATTTACGTAGCCAGTGCATCTGTTTCAATGGGAGAATCACATGGTCCTCACAACCAGCCATGATCAATAATAATAATAATAATAATAATAGTCGTTTATTTATAGCCCGCTCCTCTGTACATACACTTGGAGCGGGGTACAAGTAAAAAAAAACATAGATTAAAACAATCCCATGACCCCTTTCCAAACCTCCCACCCCTTAAAAATAGATTAAACCAGCAGTGATTAAAACAGTAATTATTTAAAAACATATAATGACATCCTAACCCTTCCTTATGCGGCCACATCATAAGTGGGGATCAGAAACATGGGAGTAGGCAGGAAATCAAAGTCTGGAACCAAGCCAGGGATAGGGAATTTCAGGGGAAGGCCTGGTCTTTAGGGCTTTTTTGAAGCAATCTAAAGATGTCATGAGACACATCTCATCCGGCAGACCATTCCAGAGCTTGGGAGCGGTTGCAGAGAAGGCCCTCTGGGAGGTCTGCGCTAGCCTGGTCTTGATAGGCTGTAGTAGGTTCCTCCCAGAGGATCGAAGTGTGCGGGGAGGATCGTACGGGGAGATCAACAGCCTGGCTGTAGCATTTTGGACCCATTGAAATTTCTAATAGTTTCCAGAGGGAGCCCAACAAAGAGTGAATTACAGTAGCCCAAAAAGGATGTAATCAAGTCATGTGCCACCATAATAAAGCAAGAGGTTCTCAAAGAAGCTGTGAAGCAAAAGTGTTCTTCTGGATCAGACTTAAAAGCAACATAAAATCAGTACCCTGCCTTTGAAAGTGGCCATGCATCTGTACCTGGAAAAGTTACAAGCAGGAAATGATGGACATCCACACTAGTTTATATAGTACAAGGAGAAATTGCTTCAGAGTAAGTAAGGAGGCTTTGCACGCCTCCTGCATTAGTCCCTATATTGTAGGTTAAAGTAAGTTTTGGTTAACTTCTTTATTCTTTGGTTAAAAGAAATACTTGAGCCTTCTCTAGGTCAAAGGTACTTACAAATTACCTACTGATCTTTAGTGGATCCTTTACTGAATTGACTGTTAAGTCTTCAGATGGACTGCAATCTTCTCCCCTTGATGATGGCAACAATAGCTTGTATGATTCTAACCTGTTATTCTACGGTAGCATTTTAGAATCTTTACTAGGTCAGTTAATATATAGGATCAACACATATGATGCCAAAAAGTGGTGAATACTACCATAGAATAATTGTAATCTAGTACAATAAGCTTTTTTTCAGCTAACCAAAGTCTTGATTAGAGAAGTTTATTTCACATGTCACTTCATTTTTATTAAGTTTGGTATGTGAACATGTATGGGAAACCTGTTAGGATTCACCTACAGACAGCAATCTCATTAGAAGTGTTTATCATGAGACTGTTTGGTCGAGTGGCTAAGTGATCCGAACCATCTCTCCCTTTGATAGATCCCCTTAATCAAGCCACTCCCTTTCAACTTCATTGCATTATGGGAATAATAATAACCACTTATTTTATTGCCTTATGAGGTTGTATTAAGAATTGTTCTAATAATGTGTGTAAAATAATTTTAATGTGTTCTATATAAATTCTTATTCTTAATGGCAGACTGTTGAATGTGAAGATGAAGGCTTTCATGGTTGAATCAATAGTTTTTTGTGGGGTTTTGGAAGAGTTTATTCCTGATGTTTCACCAGCATCTGTGGCTGGCATCTTCAGAGAATGTCTACTTATCTTTCAGCTAAAGAAACAAGAGTTGTACCAGAAAAATGGCATTATTCAGATAGATAAGAAAGATGTGTGGGTTTCAGCACAGATGTGGATCCTATTTTAGTGTTTCCCGGCCATCTGGACACAGTGAAGGCAACAAAGAAGTAGGGCAGTCCCTGCAATTGCATTTTTAAAATGTTTACCTTGGCTGGAGCTTTATAATGTATAAAAAGGATTTTACATTCACATCAAAAATGAGCATGAAAATAGAGGTCCAAGGAATCTCCATTTAATCCTACTGAGAAAATTGCATCTGGAAGGTTAATGCTGGTTTGATTGACCACAATTTGTAGCAGCTGCAGATCTGACCCGGCTTTTAACAATTGGTTCCATCAATTAAATGAGTTGTATTTGAACACTTACCAATGTGTGTTATGACTGTTTCAGCCAGTCTAATCTGTGTAGCTAAGTTGCATTCAGCTGCGTCTAATGATTTTTTGTTTCACCAACTCACAGATGGGCTCTTGATGCACTGTGTTCATGAAAAGTCCTAATGTGAAAATTTTCTTTAAGGTCAGGGTAATTTAAATAGCCTGTCAAGAGAAGCTTTTAGAAAACCCAGTGTGTGATTATAATCCACAAGATTTCTCATTAGGCATGCCTTATATTAAGCATTGATTTTGGCTCAGTTCCTTCAGGTGGAAAGTAGCTCTGTCAGCACTGTGGGTTAGAAGTGGGTGTTTTAAAAATAATTTCTTTCTCCAGAAGTTGTAATGCCTATTTAATGTTCTTGTTGGAAAGCTTAAGAACCAGCTATTGTTGCATTCCCCCCATCCCTGCTGGCATTTGAATCGCGTATTGTGGGTCAAACAATTAGCAATCACCTGGCAATCATGAAAATTTTCATTGCACCATGCAGATGTTGGTATAACAGTGTGAGACTCTTTGCCAAGAGCAGGTTAACAAATAATTTACTCACTACAATGAACAACGCCATAACTTAGGCTTTTGTTATTGCTTTGTTATGTGCTTCCATATGGGCTACCTTCAGATTCACATGCAAATAAATATTGGAACATTTCCCCCTTTCAGATGCTTTTAAAAACTGTTAACTGAAAAATCAAATGCCACAGTGATTTGGGTTGCTGAATGACATCTAGAAACAGGGATGTACTATGTGTGAGGCAGGGAGAGAAATAAGGACATTGTCCCAGCCAAAGGAATTCCCTGACCATGAAGTTTTTCTTCAGGTCCCAATTTCTAGCATTGCAGTAACTTAAAACTTCAGCCAAACATTTAGAAACATAGTTTAGGCATCCAAGAGAATGTGAACACAGCAAATAGTAGAGTTGTTGTTGCAAACAATTTTAGTGTCTCATTTTGCAGTGCTAGAATGACTGCAAGGGAATATAATGGGAGGGAAAGCAGAGTTATTTGGAAGGGCAGTGTCCTTATTTTTCTGAGAAGAGGATGGACAGGCTTGGACATTTATGTGTGGCAACAAAGACATCTGTCCCATGTAAACATCATGTAAATTGCCTCACTGAGGTCATAGGCATAGAAGTGTTCAGTTGATCCTCAACTGAAACAGATCTCAGGGCAGTTGTCTGCCCTGGAACCCTTATTGCTGCATAGATTTCCAAACATGGCAACATTTCCAAACAAGGATGGCTAAAAGTTTACTTACTGGCTTTTAAAAAAACATTAAACAGTGCAGGGAGGCCCTGCTAGCCAGAGAAAAGGTAAACTGTGTCTGCTGGAGGCTCCTACTTTTTGGCCAGAAGGAGACCAGCCTAAGAAGTCTGGAGGGATTGAAGGCCATAGAACCAGCATTGGGCAGCTGCCTATGGGCTCAGGGAGGTACTTGGCTCACCTCTGCCTAATGGGGTGAGGGCCTGAACTTTCATACTTAAGATCTCATAGTACTCTTTTGGGTTCTGCAAGATGGCTGAAACATTTGCAAGATGCCTGCTAGCCCCCCTATCTTTGAAAAAAGAGCCTTCACTATGTGTGGAATTCTCTATACAAACAGTGGCTAAAGTTGAGGCTCCATGTGGTCCCTTTTGCAGTCAAACAAAACAGCTTCATTTATATACCACTTCATACCCTTAAGGAGTGTCTGAGCGGTTTACAATTGTAAGCTATTTGCCCCCCAACAATCTGGGTACTCATTTTAGCGACCTCGGAAGGATGCAAGCCTGAGTCGAGCTTCAGCCCCTTGCTGGTCTTGAACTCGCCACCTTATGGTTTTGAGTGAGTGGCTGCAGTACGGGCATTTAACCACTGCGCCACCAGTCCCGCAATCATTATATTTATTAATTATTCCTGTCAATTTTCAGACAATATTTGCAGCTCATGAATCCCCCTGGAAGCCCCTAAGGTTCCCCAACTCTTATTTTATACATCTATATAAATATAAAATCCACATTCATTTTCAGACCACTTTTTGTAACCTCTGAAACATCCTTCCCAAAGCCAATCAAAACCAAATTAAAAGGGTAGCCAGAAATGATGTGACATCACTTCCAACATGCAGAAATGAGATGGGGCAGCCTGCCAGGGGGTGCAAAGGTGACAATTGTCTCCATCCCTTCTGTAGGTGCCCACATTTCTGCAGTCAAGGTTCAAATTGATGTGAAGAGCTTCCACATGTGGCAGGTGCTTCTCTCTTCAGACAGTCACATTCCCGGCACCAGGTAGACAACTGTGGATGGCTAAGCAGCCATTTAGCCTTCCAGAAGACTTTGGTGGGCCATAGCCCCACACCTATTCCCTCAATTTTTAAAAATTGCCTCAAGTTGTTCCATAATTAATAATAATAATAATAATAATAATAATAGTTTACCCCACCTCTCCAATGAGATTGAGGCAGCTTACAACAATATTCAAAACTTAAAAATACAATAAAATACCATGTCCCATAGCCCTCCTGTCCACCATAACCAATAAATCACAACAACAACAACAACAACAACAATAAATTTACTCTCTAGGGGACAAGAAGGTATTTTTGTTGTAGTCTGTGGTCTTTTTTAAAAAACAAGATGAAATGAGCAAAAGTCCATTTCTGTTCACTTCCTGTTTCAAAAAAGCTTCTGGGGCTAAATGATTCCAGGCTCCCCAACTTGAAAACATTACCTACACACCCCTTTCCATTTTGGAGCAAAAAACCCCCCATTTTTTATAAAAAAGAAAGTTGCCTTTTTTGGTACTCTGGGGCACTTTGCTCACCCCTGCCCCAAAGAGTACCAAAGGAGGAGAGCAGTGATGGAGATGGAAAGGTAGTGTTCTCCTCTTCCTCCCAGGTTCACTTTAACCATATATGAATGCCTAAATAGTGCTACCGTTTGATGAAGTTCTCAAAAAGTAGTTCAACACAAATCTGGCTGGGATGTGGCAAGTTTGAAGTTAGGATGGAAAATGAAGAAAATAAGTTCTGACTTTCTTCTTATTTTGGTTGATAGTTATTACAGTCACAAGGACCCTTATTAGTTCAACCTTCTCAGAAAGCAATAGGTCAGGTATACTTTAGAGAGAGGACAAATCTATGCCACTTAAAGGAATTGGGTTCCATGCTGCTTTAAAACTAAGGTCACAACCTGATGCAAATGTTTTTGGCAGTCAATTATGCTTGGAGAGTGTTCTTAATAGATGTGCATGTAAGGACAGGATTTGCAAATAACCCAAAGCCAACACTGTAACAAGATGTTATTTATTGTGGTAGTGCACCAACTACAGGCATACATCAGTTAACAAAGGGCTGAAACAGACTGCAAAAATAATCCATCTTGAAAGTGCTTTAACTGCTCTGCCTCAATGCTAGAGAATTCTGGGAACTCTAGTTTTGTGAGACATTTTAGCCTTTTCTGTTAGAGAGCTCTGGTGCCACAACAAACTACAGTTTCCAAAATTTCCTAGCACTGAGCCAGGGCAGTTAAAGCGGTTTCAAGTTGGGTTATTTCTGCAGTCTGTTTTGGCTCATAGTCTCTGCAAAAGAAGCTCCTTTTTACAAAGTCTTGTTCACCCCAGTCACCCTTTTTTCTTTGTCCTCTATCCAGCTGGACTTTTTTTTTAAAGCACCTTCATCATTGGGAGGATGGTGAAATAAGGTTGGAGAATTATAGATTTTCAGTGTCTGGTTGTTGCAGTAAGCAATACAATAAAGCTTGAGCTGGGAAACAATTGAATTCTTCTCTAGGACTATAATTGTGTGTGCTGCTGTGCAACAGGCAAGATAAACAGCAGCTGCCTCCAGAAATCCTTAGCTGACCATGTATGAATAACAAAATGGAGAGAAACAAAACTGTCTTCATGCAATTATTTCCTCATAGTCCAATGCTTAAGAGGTACTTAGGGGGCACATGGATGTTAATCTGACTATTGACTAATAGTAGTCTTTGGTCCCCTGGGAGCCCAGGTAACCAAAACCACAAATTCTGATTAGATCCTGATTGGGAGACATAAAATAAACAATCTTCAATCATTTACAGGATATAGGGGTACAGGGACCATGCCAGTATCACTGCTCAATCAGTCTCCCTCTGCTTTGTTTGTTTAAAATGAGCCAGAAGAAGCAAGGGCCCAACACACACAAACACACACACAGCTTTCATCTCTCTAAGAATCCTGTCCACTTCTTCGGTCTGTACAAATTGATAAATTATCATAGGACACATAGGGGTAAAGGTTACACCCCCTGGATCTGTATTGATCCAAGTCAAAGTTGATCTGATCAACGAGCACTAAAAATATTTTAGTAGAAAGGTTGGGGCTCATGTAGTTCTCCAGATTTTGAAAATCCCATAAGTATTAATCAGAATAACATACAGCTCAAGTGTCTCAATTTGTCAGGGACAATCCCAATGTTATCCCACTTTTTCAGCTACTTTTAAATGTCTAGAATCATAAAATCATAGAGTTGGAAGAGATCACAAGGGCCATCCAACCCCCTGCCATGCAGGAACTCTCCATCAAAGCATCCCCAACAGATGGCCATCCAGCCTCTGTTTAAAGACCTCCAAAGAAGGAGACTCCACTACACTCCGAGGGAGTGTGTTCAACTGTTGAACAGCCCTTACTGTCAGGAAGTTCCTCCTAATGTTGAGGTGGAATCTCTTTTCCTGCAGTTTGCATCCATTGTTCCGGGTACTGTTCTCTGGAGCTTGTCCCTCTTCATGTCTAGTTTCTCTTTCTTCCACCTAGTTTCACTCCCTTGTCCTCAGTGTACTTCAGTGGCTGAAAAGGTGTTCAAAGGGCAAACATAGTTTGTACTTAATTAACTCACTGGTTTGGGGTCAGGGAAAGGGCTGAAATCTTGCCATCCCTGTAGATGCAAGCAAAAGTAAACTTCTGGTTCCTTTCCTAGCATGTGCATTTTTCTTCATTGGTAATTTTAACCATCTTGATCCCACTCCGATATTGTTTGGCCCCACATTTTACAGTTTACATCTCAGCATAACCCGTGGTCAAGAATGGAGCATGCCCCTAGTTTAGTATCTCTTCCTTAATTTCTCATGCAGTTTGTCAAAAGCCAAAGGGCAAGCAAACATTTTTCTTGTATTTATTTGCTTAAAGGTAGCTGTTTAGAAATACCATACTTTTAAAATACTTTTTGTCCACACTCTAAAAATACATAATTTTCGACACTAGGTGGCATCTATAGTCTACACACTGTTTTCAAAAATTGTGGAAGGAAAGCTCAAAATATTTCAGCATTCCTTAATTTTATTTGGATTCACTTTTAATTCATTCTCTTAATGACTTCAACAAGCCCAAATATACTGTTCATGTTCTGTTATCATCATTAGACTCTGCTGCAACCTTCTTTGAAAAAAATATATGAAAATGTCATTTTAATACTATTTAGGTAAAATTGAGTAGATTAATGCAATTTGTTATTTGCTTCTTTAAAAAACCTCAGTGATTATATTTACAGTAATTACATTAAATAACATTAAAGGATGTACATTTACATTAGCTATGTAAAAGGAGTGAACACTTTCTGAGCTTCAGCTTTTGAGAAATAGTGTTGTGCAAACTCTTATAGCAACTGCACTTTTTGTCAGCATATATGTATGTGTGTGTTTCTTATCAACCTGCTAGGACCCACAAGGTTATATATTACATACAAAAACAGTTAAAACATATTTTTAAATCAAACTATGGACATCTCCTGATGGGCAAAAAAATCTTCAAATATTGAAAAATTCTTATTCTTTTTGTTTTGATTGGGCCTGTTTATAAGTTACATCCAGTCTCTTTTTTGAAATATGCCTGATTTCCCTCTGTCCTCTCCTTTGTGTTCTTCCTCTTTTCCCTCCCAATGATCATGTGTCACATCAAGTTTCATGCGACATTTCAGAAACCGATTTTCATCAATTCCCACTGAGCCTTTTACAATTCAGGAGTTACAGTCAAAATGCTAAAGTGCTTCAGCAATACTGCAATAGTTAGAAATTAGGATAATTTTGTTTCTGTGCTAACATTCCTATTTAAGTTGCTTGAACTTTGTTGAAACAAGAGTCCTGGAAACAATAGCTTTATTTCCTGTTGGCAACTTTACTGCTTCTGCAATAGTACAATCTCACAGGCATATACAGATACATTTCATTTCAGAAAGTACTGGATTAATTTAAAATGACCTTGGGAGTAGGAATGAAAAAAAAATCTTGGTAATGTTGGGAGCTTTATTTGGGATTAAGAAAATGTTATATGGGTCTCCAAAAATAAAAACCAGTTTGTACAGGAATAAAACCTGGAATGTCCAGAGATTACCCCCCCCTCCCCATCATCTAGATACACTATTTTCCATTTTAAAAACACACACACTCATCATTAAAACAATACCAAATGCTAATCGTGGTTTTAAGGACCAAAGGGCATATAAAACAGTACAGTCATGGTTACCTGCTGAGAGCTCAAATGGAACAGATCCACCCTGGCTAATGTCAGGAGAGAGTCCCACAACTGAGCTGATGCTACAGAAAAAGGCCTGTCTCATGCCCTTATCAGACCAGTCACTCAAGGCTGTAGAAGCTATTAAAAGGCTTTCTGAAGACTTCCAGGACAGCTCATACAGGAAGACAGTTCCTAAGGCAACCCTATCGTGAGGTTTTCTTGGCAGGGTCACCCAGTGGGTCTCCATGATCAAACAGGGATTTGAACCATGGTCTTAAGGGTCCTAGTCCAACATACACACCCGTGATTTCCAGTTGGTGGTACACCCCCTTGGGGTTTGTGAAAAGATCTGGGGGGGGGGGCATTGACCAAAAAAGGTGGTGGCAGGGAGGCAGTGAGAGAAAAAGTTCTTGTGTACAAGAAAGTTAAGGGGAACCAGCAGCCTTTAGGACCATAGTGGGGATGGAAGTTGAATAAAAGTTCTTTTCAGGGTCTTTTAGAACCTCACTGAACAATTTGTGTGGTCTGTCTTCTGCTCTTTGCCTGCCGACATGAGTTCACTCCTTTAGCCACATCTTTTGCTAGTAGTGGCAAGAAACTCTTGCAAGGACATTGTTTCTGTGGCTTGGAGCAGTGTCATTTTGGTACAGACTGACTGGAGTGAGGAGTTACAGCACATAGTAGTGAGGGAAAGGGGCATTCAGATTTGGGACCCTACTTAAGTTTTGTGAGCTTTGCTGAGACTTGGCTCGCAAGTTGGAGATACACTGCTGCTACAGATCAAGATTCTCCCTTTGAACCTGGTAACCTGGGGAGCAGAAATCAAGCAGCTGGCTGAGGAGTGACCAAGAAGATTGTTGCCTGCACTGGTGTTTGCTGAAAGGCCAGGACAGGTGAGAGGTTTCTCATTTGCTGCTCAGCTAGCTGCTCAGTTGCTGCCCCTAGGGTGACCAATTCCAAAGGGAGCATGACCAAGATTGGTTGTTCTGAATCTGCGGAAGAGGAGTAGACCTAATACCAATAAGTTTATTGCACAGGCATGATGTGGATGGGAGGTGGCATAGAGCACATCTTACCGCACAGGAGAATGCCACCACCACCGCCAGAAGTTCCAATTCCATTCCGGATGCATTCCCCAGGGGCCGATTGTGTCATGTCTAAAGTGCACACTAGACAAAAGCCCAACTACTGTATTTCCTACTAGCTGTAGCTTCCATACAATTTTTTAATGTCTGCTTCATGTAAAGAGTGTTACGGCACTATAATAAGGAGGCAATTAAGGCATGATTAACAGTGGTTAGATCATTATTCCCTTAGAAGGGAGGCAGTTGGTGCATGAAATGGAGCATGGCAAAATCACTTCTGACCATAGAAGCCATGTGCCCTTGCAAAGGAACCCTGAGTACGAAAGCAGGGCCCTATTCACTACACAGTTATTTTTATTCCATTTTTACTGTCATGGCTACATCCTGTAGAATCCTGGGTTTTGTAGTTTAGTGAAATTACAATTAAGAAATCTGAAGTCCTTCTGAAGGTGGGGGGGCGGGAACCTGGAGACTTCCACACTTCACAACTATAGTGCTATGTTTCTACTTGAACTGCCATGAACACCCAAGAAGACCAGGCTGGTGCAGACCTTCCAGAGGGCCTTTTCAGCTGTCGTCCCCAAATTGTGGAATGACCTGCTGGATGAGATGTATCTTATAGCTTCCATTGATGGCTTTAAAAAAGCCTTAAAGATGCATCTCTTCCGGCAGGCCTTCCCAGAAACAGGCTGATACTCCTGGTTCCAAACCAGGGTTATAAGACCTCCCCAGCCTCCTCCCTTACGTTCCTTCTGCCTAGAGTAAGGAATGGTGGTGGTGGCAGGAATAGTCATTCCTAGTGAGTGTTCTTTCTAGTTATATTTGACATATGATACTCCTCCAAATTTGGGGCTTGTTAACCCCAGATGTTTGGTGGTATAAGCATTAAGTATGATTCACTACATTTAGAACCTTCTTTATAATAGCAACATTGAATCTGCTAACCTTTGCATTTATGGGATTTTACCATGTAGATCACAACTTCATTGTATGCTCGCATTAGGAGAGACTTTACGTAGTGAATATTGAGCACATCTTTTAGATTTTAATATTTCTTTAACAATGTATAATAAAAGTTCAGTAGCTTGTTAAATTTTCTAAAAAGTTCATTTGGCCTCCCCATCTCTGGAAATATGTGGAATTATCTTGCCTTCAATTGTTCTAAATAGAAGATGATTAATATCAGAGATGAATTCATATAATTAAAGAAAATTTTGCTCTGTACCTGAGATGTACCTGCAATCAGTACTTGGAGGTTAAATACAGTCTATACTGTAATCAGAAATGAAAGGAGTTCATTAAATGGTGTTTCTACCGTTTTGAATGACAATAATTTATATCCTTTATAGGTCAATTTCATTAGCTGAGAGAATGAAGAGAACTCCGTGTTCATGGATGCAGTCCTGCATTTCAGCTTTACTTTAGAGACAATGAACAGTGGCAGCTTTGTAGGAAAGAGGAAAAATGAGGGGAAAAATACCACTAAATGAAACAAGGGAAGCAGGGATATCCAAGTATAGGAGGAGAGATATTTCAGAATCTGAATCATAGAACGATCTAAAGAAAAATGGAACAATCAACTGGGATGAGTAAGCAACAGTATCACAACTGGAGGAAATGAGACAGGTCCTGAGTGGAAGTGAGTGGAAGCTATCTCTTGTTAAGTTAAAATCATAATGTAATGGTATTATCTAGAAATAGCATGGTGCAGTCATTTGACTATTGGACTAAGACTGAGAGATCAAGGTTCGATCAGCCATGGAAAGTCACTGTTGCACCTCGTGCAACTCAAAATCTTTCACCCTCAGAGGAAAGCAAGCCTTTGAACAAATCTTGCCAAGAAAACTATGGGACACACTGTGTCACACAGTCTCTACAAGTCAGAGTCAACTTATAGGTACAGTCAACCCTCCATATCCATGGATTCTGTATCCACAGATTCAAACACCCATGGTTTGAAAAATATTTTAAAAAATATACATCCCAAAAAGCAAACCTTGATTTTGACATTTTATAAAAGGGACACCATTTTACTACTCCATTGTACTTAATGGGACTTGAGCATCCACAGGTTTTGGTATCTGCAGGGTGTCCTGAGCTCACTAAATCAAAATGGTGTTATAACATTACAACTGAGGAAAGAAATTAATGACAAGTAACTAGTAATTTTAACGAATTGTTTCCAAGCTGGAGTTGGAGGTGACTTTGGGCCCTTACAATTATTTTATAGCATTATGGTCCAGTACAGACCGCTGCTTTGTGCTAGCCTGGGGCCAAAATTAGGGCTGGGGAGCGCAGAGCATCCACGCGCTCTATGCTCTCCAGGTGCCATTTTGGTGTGCATGTGTTTAGACTGCACGTGCATTGATGACATGGTTCGTGTGCCACCTCTAAATTGTGCAGTGCATGAGCAATGGCACAATGCAGCTCCAGGGCACTAATGGAGTCATGTTTTACGACTCCTTTTGGGAGTGCATTGCTGTTGGCACCATGCAGTCACCACAGCAATGATACAGGGAAAAAAGGGGTGGTGTCTTGCTGCCCCTTCCTGCCCATCTGTACAGGCCTATGATTCTATTTTATCTGTCCTGGTTGAATGCAAGGGTTAGTAGTTTGGTGAGACACTAGAGCTCTCTGCAATTCAAATTTACATCTCCCTAAACTGCGGATCACAGAATTCCATAGAATGGAACCATGGCAGTTAATGTGGAATCATAACTATGTAATATGAATTGACCCTTTGACTGATAGCAGCAATTGAAATTGTGTAGTCATGTAGGCAGAAGATGGCCAAGAACAACAAGGGCAAAGTGCCAGCCTTTACGTAGAGAAAGTGACAAGTGGGCGAGGAAAAGCTAATCCTTTCTGTGGAGTACTTTGGGTATCAGAAGGGCTATATGATGAGATGTGATAGGACTGTTTACTCTAGGTGGAAACTGCTGTTTCAGCCACTACAAAGAAAGCTGAAATATCAACTTTGACAAACTTTAGAGTCTTAACACATGGATAGCGTACAGTTTTCTACACTGATGTGAAAGCCATCCAGGAAAGGGAAGCCGTCTTGGGTGAGGTTCTGTCAAAGCAAAAATGGAGTATTATTGTGGAAGAGGCATGAGAGAATGAAGGGATAACTATGTTTCAACTAACAACCGGGTGAAAAGTGAAATGTATGGTTCATTCCTTTTGATAGCATACACTGTCACATAGAAATATTTAATAATAGAGTCCGCTTCCCTTGTTAATTATCTGACATTTCAGCCTTGCAAAATTTTAAGAAATTATGTTTTAAAGCCATTATGTTTATGTGCTTTATATTTCTAGTTATCTACTTTTATGCTGCTCTTTTCTGGAAAAAAATTATGCTGCCTGCAAACTGTTCTTTTATTATATTGTCTTTTTAAATTGTGTTTTATTATTTTAATTGTGAGCTTCCCAGATAACTGTGTAATTATGTGGCCTTATGTAAAATGCAGAGTCAAATTTAGTACAATATAAAAGCTTCTGAACCAAGGAAATACTGCCTGGACTTATTTCTGTCTGTGGTAGCCAGCACAATAACTTTAAGTCTGTGCTGCAACAGAAGCCAGTAAAAATAACTGGAGCTTCTACCGCATTGAAAGAGCACCTGACTAAATGAAAAAGATAGAAATCTGGACTTTGTTGTTGTTGTTCTTAACACCCATGTGAATAATATATTACGGAGGCAATGCAAAGGAGGAAAAATACGCTATTGTGCCATGTAACAAAGCTGATATCTAATATTTCTATAATTCAATTAATAGCAACAGCAACAAAACCACTTTCTGTTTAATATGTCATGTTGAGAGGTTTCCATGTTCTCTTATGTGCCAAATAGCTTCTAAAACTCACACCTTTATCAGATGTGTTATTTTCATAATATCAAAATAGTATGGCATCCTACACACTCTGATCAGTAGCACTTTCATTATTATCTTGGTGTTAGATGTCTGTTAATGGTATAGAGTGGTAGTTCTGAGATTTCCCTGTTCACTGAAATAGCAGCTTAGGTTCTTTTCAACTGATAGCGACTATTCATCATGCAACTGAAGCTACCTTTACAAAAGTACCCCACCTGGCAACCAAAAATTTCAGAGCAGAAGATTTATGTTATAAGGCTTGACTTTTGCCATTTGCACCAGTTATCCATCCCTTTTGCTGCAAGAAGTCAGAAGGTTTATATTATCTTCAGCTCCCTCAGGTCAACTTATTTTTCCAAGTCCTTTTCAACTGCCACAGTTCCATCCACTGTTGTGGCAAACTGAAGCATGTAGGAGAGCTGACTCTGAATGATGAAACTGCTTCATGAGATGACCATTTGTTAGATCTCCTAACAATAGGAGTACCAGGACTGTCACAGTATGGAAGCAGCTCTAGTTAGGTGGTGGAGAGAGATCTATACATTTGCCTCTGCATTGTTACATTACTCTTACTTCATATGTTTAGGTGGAGGTGTGGCATAGAGAGTAGGTTTCAGACTGAAGTCCCTCTGTAAGCTTCACTATCCTGATTCCATATTCTAGAAATGTGTAAAAAGACTTCCTTAGAAAGAGTTTTGAGCTGATACAGTGGTATGTTCACTCTCTGTGTGCACAGTACTGGAGGAGCCTAAATCTCAAAGGAGAAATTAACTCCCAAAGAATTCTCTGGAAACATTTTACCTTGTTTAGTGATTTCTGATTTGCTAACATTTTAACTAAATATTCAGGTTTCTCATATATATTCAGTTCAGCTTCCATGAAAAGAGGTTTGCTAATGCTTTCAGGGCACCCATTAGCTGCATACATCAATCTGTGTTTTTCAACTATGAAGGTTGTTATTTCAGAGACTAGGGTGTGTGTGTGCATGCCATTTTTATCCTGTAATCATAGAAACTCATTTTCCAGGTGTGTTTGCTGAATATTTTACTGACATTTGCAGCTCAAAAAGAGCAAGGATCTTATGGAAGTCAAATGATTTGTTATTCATTTTTGTTTCTAAAAAAAATAATTTACGGCATTTTAAATGCCTGTCAGTCAATCTCTTGGACTAAGAGGAACTCAAGATAGATGAAATTTTTAACCCGTTGTTTTACCTGTATCCAAAATATCATTTTCTCTTTATTGCACTTCATGATATTTCAGGTCAATTCTGGAACCAAAAAGAAAGAAATGAAAGACAGATGTTTCCATAGCTGCATGTGCCCCATCCACTCTTAGTGAAGAACATTATTTTCCCCTAACAAACCCCATCCAATATACTCAAATGACTTATGGGATATCATACTCCCACCCTATACAAAGACATGGTGGAGGATGAAAGGGAGTTGAAACATAAAATGAAAAATAGGTTGTCCAATGTAAAGAAGGCACACTTCCACAGAATTAAAGGTAATAATGTACAACCCAGAAATGGCAGCACTTAGCTATTTTCCAGGAGAGTCCCCTCAGAGAAAAGTGGCAAAGTGCTGTGCTGTTATGGCAAAGACTTTACCCTAAAAGTGTGATCAAAAAGGGCTATGTGGCAAGGCAGTGTACTGGCATGGCCAACCATTGGGACTAAATCTAAGAAGAATGCAGGGAATCATTCAAGGGACCAAGATCAAGGGAAGTAATAGTGCCACTCTATACTGCTTTGGTCAGGCCCTATCTGGAATATTGCATCCAGTTCTGGGCACCACAATTTAAAAAGGATGTGGAAAAACTGGAGCGGGTCCAAAGGAGAAAGACTAAAATGGTTAAGGGTCTGGAAACCATGCCCTATGAGGAACGACTTAGGGAGCTGGGGATGTTTAGCCTGGAGAAGAGAAGGTTAAGAGGTGGTATGATAACCTTGTTTAAATATTTGAAGGGATGTCATATTGAGGAGGGAGAAAGCTGCTCTAGAGACTAGGACCTGGAACAATGGATGCAAGCTACAGGAAAAGAGATTCCACCTCAACATTAGGAGAAACTTCCTGACAGTAAGGGCTGTTTGACAGTGGAACAGACTCCCTCAGAGAGTGGTGGAATCTCCTCCTTTGGAGGTTTTTAAGCAGAGGCTGGATGGCCATCTGTCAGGGATGCTTTGATTGGGAGTTCCTGCATGGCAGGGGGTTGGATTGGATGGCCCTTGTGGTCTCTTCCAACTTTATGATTCTATGATTCTATGAATCTAGGATTAGGGGGGCAAGGTGAGGTCCGTACATGGTAAAACAGCATGGCAAATTAAGGGCACATGCATCCCTTGTATTGTGAAGTAGATGAATGCACAGCCTTATGTAGTTAAGCAAAGGATGTCATAAAGTATATGAAATCCAATCTCTCTTTGCTGTTTGGGGGAAGCAACATACAGAATTAGAAGTAGATCACTGAAAAGAATATGGAAAAAAGACAGGTATGCATATTGTTACTGAACAAAGCCATTTCATTGATGATAGGGGAAATCAAGCACAATGGCCACCAGAAGGTGGTGGGAAGAAAAAAGCTGCCCACAGCCATGTTGGTGTAACTCCTATAAATTACTGGTTTGGGTCAATGTGTGTGGAATCCGAAGGAAGAGGCTATACTTACTTGATGAGTTAAAGAAGAGAAGGTAAGTGGGAGCTGGAGAAGACATGTAGTTGATAGAGCTAAGAAGTAGGATCTTTTTGCCTTGAGTAAAGTAGTTGTGCACTTAGGAGGGAACAAAAGGGTAAATTCTTCATAGTGGAACTTCTAAATTGCATTTTCATATATGTTGTATTTTTTTATTTAGGGCTTCAAGTTTTCATACACTCGTTGTAATATGACTAAGCAGCACAGGCAGAAGAATCCTGCAGCCAAGTCCTGCACTGTTACCTCACTAGATACATGGGACTTTTAGAACAGTTGCTATGTGTTAAATGTAATATCTAATCTGTTGTTTTGTTGCAAAATATATTATTAAGACTTAAACTGTATTGATATTTGCAATATTCGAGTACAGTTGGCCCCATATAACCAAAAAAAAAAAAAAAAAGGCACACTGGCATCACACAAACTGTCAAATACTCACCCCTCCAGCAGTGAGACATAGTGGGTGGGAAATCCACACCTGAAAAAAGTGACTAGAGTGTCCCAGAAACAAATCTTCTTGCCAGATTTATTCTGGAGTAGAATAATCCAAGTAAGGATGGGAAATATAAGGGGAAACCATGTGATACCATACACATTTTTGATTGTTGTTACTGTTGTGTAATAAATTGGTCTCCAGACTCCTAGTCCAGCTCTCAAATGATTGAACTATGCTTGATTATGTCAAAGGAAACCTCACAATCCTGTAATCAACAGTCTCATAGAGTAGAATATAATACCTGTATGAATTTCTTCTTCAGAAAGAAAGTTTTTGTTCAGACTTCCCAAGCATCATGGCTGCTACCCAGTGAAAGTCATGAACAGTCAGAAATGTGTCAGGAATATATTTGAAGAGGTCAAAGATTACTGTGAGATTTGGCGAGCAAAGGTGCTAGTTTTTGATCCACAATAAATGCATCCAAAGCAAGGAGGTAAAGAGATGCAGCTCCTTAATTAACAACTGGTAAAAGTAAAAGTTTTCCCTCTGATGTGATTGTCTAGTCATGCCTGACTATAGGGGTTTTTGCTTATCTCCATTACTAAGCAGAGGGAGCCGGCATTGTCAAAGATGATTCTGTGGTCATGTGGCCATCATATGGTATAAGTGAATTCCTTCTCTGTTCAGTATTATCCACTTAAATTGATGAAGGCAAAAGTGTATTCAGTGGTGAATTGAAACACTGTTCAGATGAGGGCCCAACATGCAAGTGGTTAGTATAATCATGGTATACAGTAGGTTGAAGAATGTGAAAAAATATGTATGTAGATGTATGCCTCATATGAAACTGCACAGAAAATACATCCATTAAGAAATAATGGCTGAGAACCCACATGCCAGGCTGCAATGCATAACTTTACAATGATGGAATTATGTCACTGACACAAAATGCATCCCAGTTAAAGAACATATCCTGTTTTGCAATGGGAGCTCCTATGCATAATAGGACACCACAAAAGATGTTCTCTTGCTCACTGGGGATTTCCACCACACAACAGGGCACTGGAAAAGCTGAGGACATTTTTTTCCAGCTCAGTACAGGGCACCCATGACTTTCCATTGCCCTTCAGTATGGATTGTTGGTGCCCTATGGGTCTGTTGGGGATTGTTGTCCCCACTCTTGTAGCACTGTCATATTACATGGGGAGCCTAGCCCACAAAGTGGTATACTATTCTGCATCATGATTGTGGTGCAACAGCCATGCCACTAGCTCTATTTGTACAGTGGTCCTGATGGCACAGCTACGCCACTGCACCCCTCCTGGGAATATATCATCACAAAACATCACAGTGCAACTGTAAATTTGTTTAAGACAGCCCAAATTCCCAACAGGAGGCCACCCAATATATTAAAATAGATTAAAAACTGAATACATCTAGTCCTTCCACATTCACAAGATTTAGGGTTGCAGGATCCCCATGAAAGTGGAAAAACTACCAATAACTCCAGGTCATCCAAACCTTAACTCGGGGCCAAAACAGATGGCCCTGAAGGGGTGGCTTGATGCCGCCCCTTTGATCGCTCGATTAGGGCTGCAGCAACCACATGGTGTGGCTCCAATCTGGCTTTTTGCTGGAGCAAAAGAAACAGCAGAAAGCTGGCAAAAAGCCAGCTTTTCCGCCACCATGCCAGCTTTGTAGCAGTCCTGTGACATGTGGTATATGAAAGCTGCACCACTGGAGCACTGCAAAGCTGCCCGCCATGTGATCTGGTGGGCAGCTTTACGGCGGCTTCCTGCCAGCTTGGGGGTGTGCGTCGTCTAAGTGACACACCCCCAAGCTGCTGGGACGCCATCACAATGAAACCTTCAGTTTAGCCCCTCAGTCTATATTTCTATATCTATTGACTAGAGAACTCAAGCAAAGTGTTGCTTCCATCCTACCATCACTAACCTTGCAGTTGGAGAGAAGAAAAAGCAGCCATGGTAGGATGACCAGTGCTGGGTGAAGCTCCAGGGGTGGAAGGGAAAGCAGGGATACTCGGTGTTATTTTTATGCATTTATGATGTACTATTTTTCCCCCCAGTTTTCTTTACATTTGCTAGTCTATGTGCATTTTCTGTGATTTTCTGTAACTTGTTGCAAAATCCACACATACATCCTCCATTTAATTATTGATGGCAAACTTTCAAATATTCAAATCACTGAAAGTTAAACCTGCAGTTGAATAGATTCAACTGTACTTACAACACAGTTCAAAAACTGACCTGCAGTTTTTTAAAAAATGTGTCTTAAGCTTGTGCCTGGCAACTGACAGTTTTTAGGGTAGGAGGCAAAGCATTATACTTTTGCAAGATTGCACACAGGAAAGAAAAACAATATATATAATAGGATTTTTGAAATCCCTTCAGGTTGATTTCGTACAGTCTCTCATGTTTAGTCAATACCTTGTATATCATTATTGGAGAAGAATTTCTTTTCCTTTTCTTCCAAAAAAAAAACAACAACAACAACAACAACAAACAAAAAAACAACAACCCTGAAGAAAGCTATGTAAATGTTTCTTGGCCAAAACATGTTGGGCCAATAAAACCTTTCTTATATACAGCCTGAGACTCTTTCAGTTATATTGGTTATACTGAGTTTCCTGAAAGAAAAGAAAAAAAGAAAAGAAAAGAAAGCATAAAATGACATAATTGTATAAAGTAATTGTCAGTTTTGTTGTTGTCATCCTAACCAACCATGTAAATACAAAAGTTTCTCATGCTTTCAGACACAACAGCCTTTCTTAAGTCAGGCTAAGGAAAGAAGACAGGGGTGGAGGATCTCAAGTTGCCAAGACCTTTTCCTCCTGTGGCAATGTACAGAAGAGACATATTCAGAGTATTATTGACACAGACAGAAATGAAAACTTCCAGCTAGAGAGGGAATTCTGTATTAGAGAGGCCTTCAGATTGCATTTTATTTCTGGATAATCTTTATCACCATTCCTTCTCCAGGGAAAATAATATATGCCCAGTAGTTCCTGAAAGTAAAAAGGTGTCATTTTTGTCCCCTTTATGTTCGCTTTATTTTCACATTATTTCTGTTTTGCTGAAATGTCCCATGATTTTTCTCCTTTAAATCTACTTTAAATCCCATTACTCAGCAGGATTCCTCGAGTGTGATTAGGTCCATAGTCCAATGCTCAAACTGGGTATCGCACTTCCTTTCAAAATAAGATAGAAGGCTACTGAAGAAAAACAGCAGGATCAGTATTAATTGTCAATAATATTAATTATTGGTATTCAGCATTAATATTTTGTATACAATTTAGTTGGCAATTAACAGAAAAAATATTAATGCTGAGTCAGGTTGGACAAAGATGGATTAAGATCTGAATTATAAAACTTGGTAAAACCAAAGAATGGGCTACAAATGATGAGAGGATAAATGCTAGCCGTTGGCTGAAGAAATTAAATGCAGCCAAAGACATTTTACTCCAAATTGCTGTCCTAGGTTGAAAGTAGTAGCCCTAAGGCAATACTATGGGATTAACTGGTAAAGATCCTGTTTAACCTTCATGCCTCATTTTTATTTCCTCAGGTAAAAAACAGGGCTTCTGAGAACAGCATGCTTGATGGCGTTTATGCGAGTTGTTCATAAAGCCTTTAATGGCCAATTTTAGGATGGACTATGACAGGACTATAAAATATAACAAAATGGAAATGGCTAAAGAAGTGTCAGAAAGCCTTATATACTCCCTTGGGAGCTTTCTTCACCTTTGCCCCAAAGAGTGGTATAGCTGATGATATAAAAAGAAATACTGAAATTCTCACAAAAATGAGAATGGAAGTACAGTTGTTTCTCCTTCACAGTCTCATTTACAATTAGCCATGGATGGTGCTATTTTGCACATTACATGCTAAGAAAGTCAGGCTTCTCACCATAGCTGGCCTCAAGTCTCTAGCACATGAACATGAACATTACATTATATGGTAAGTGTACATTTGTCACATAGAATTTCAGTTTCTTTGGGTAGCATGTCAGCAATTTGTTTCAGATCTTGAATTAGTAATCTGGATTGGTCAGAATCAGGCTAATTTCCTTTATTTGGTATTTAGCTGCATTGGTTGAACTTCTTCAACATGTGGTGTTTAAATGAAGGCAATTTAGCTTGTTGTCTCAACTGACTTGGATTTGCCTTTTCACCTTAGCTTTACAGTTTCCTAGTTCCAAACTCTGCAATATTTCTTCTTAGATGAATAACATCTGTCTCAAATAGAATGTAGACAAAACTTTTCATCTCCTCTTCTTCCTTCCTCTCCTGTTACAGTGAATAATAATATTATTGTATTTTTCCTACCGGTAGGAAATATAATCACATATAACTCTGTCCTAATCCAGTGTCTCTAGAATACATATTTTTTCTTTCTCTAGCTAATGCTTACACTCCCCCTGCCCCATGTTCTAAGCATGACTATACTTGGTGTCCAGTCTAGCTAGAATTGAATTTCTGCCTACTCCCACATTAAGAATTCATAAAGGGATGGCAGAGGTTGTCTAAAACGCTTGGAAAAATTACCCTTTTCAATATTACTACTACTAGAATTACACATCCTATATGGTTGCTGACCATGCTGGCTGGGATATTCTGGGAACTAGTCTATTAAACAAACAAAGAAACAAAAACTTTCTCACTTCCAGTAAGATGTGTCAAGCGTCTGCTGTTGATTTGGTCATGAGTATAATCTGAACCCTGTTCCTCTGTCTTCACACATTGCAATGGATGCTGTGTAGAGTAGACTGGCAGTTTATTTAATTAATATCTATTAATGTCTATTATTATTTCTTCCAATACCAGCCAGAAACAAGAGAGTCTTCCTTGGTACCATGATTTTAGTTACCTTCAGTGCTCCAGGTTATTTTCTCATCCTTTCCCAGGCCAATCAATTACTGGTTCATTTCAAGCCAACAGTACACAGCCAAAAATATACAGAGTTCTGTTTAGTTAGTGTTTGTACACAGAGGGTTTTTTTTAATTATTATTATTTTTTGTAGTTGGTATTGGACAACACAAAGGCATTATTACAACTTGTTTCTGCCCTGCACTTCCAAAATCAGACTAACTTATGAAAGAACCTGTGTGTGCAGGCATTGTCTGCTGGGCTCAGGATTGTGGAAAAGACAGGACTACTGGTCCTAAGGACATAGCCTATGCACATGGTGACATGTGTGTTGTCTCTGGCACACAGAACTGCCTCCACTAGCACACATGCCAGCTCCTCCTCTTCCCCCGCCATCCTGCCCCTTCAACTGTCTCTGGGGAGATAGTTAAAGGGACAGGAGGGCAGGGGAAGAGGAATAGCCGGCTCATACTCGTACCTTCTCTTCCTCCACCCTTCCATGTCTTTAACTGGCTTCCTGAAGTCAGTTAAAGGCAGAAGAGGGTGGGGGAAAGAAGAAGCTGGCTTCCAGAGCTAGTTAAAGGCATGGGACGTTGCGGGAAGGAGTGGAGGGGAGTTTGCCCTTGCCATCCCTTGAGGCTGAGAGAGTGTGATTTGTGTGTGGTGTTTCCGACTTATGGTGACCCTACAGTGAAACTATCATAGAGTTTTCATGTAAGTTTCATCAGAGGAGGGTTTGCTGTTGCTAGCCTGAGGCTGAGAGAGTTTGCCTTGGGTATGTGTGTGTGTGCCTTCAAGTTGTTCCTGGCTAAACTAAGGTGAAACTATCATGGGGCAGGCATTGCCAGAGGGGGAATTGCCATCTTCTGATGCTGAGAGGGCATGACTTGTGTATGTGGAGCCTTCAAGTTGTTTTCGACTTATGGAGACCCTAAGATGAAACTATTATGGAGTTTTCTTGGCAAGTTTTGTCATGGGGTAGTTGCTGTTGCTAGCCTGAGGCTGAAAGAGTATGCCCTCCTGCCCCCTGGAAATCCTGCCCCCAAAATTCCCACTTCCCCTGACATCGGGTGACACCCGGTTTGGGAATGCCACTGAGTCTGGGCACTTGGGTTTAAAAGGTTCATCATCACTGGCCTATGCATTTGTAGTTTGAAGCAGAGTCTAGAAAAAAACGTATTAAAGTAGCTTTTCAAGGGCATTTTTTAAAAAAATCATAAAAGGTGTTTTGGAGAAATTTTTCAGGATTCTCCCACCCTAATTTTATGTCATTAGTTTATCAATCCAAAATCCCCGTCCAACACACGTAAATAGGAATTGAACAATAAAAAGCTATGCAAGAAATTATTTTAAGCAGTTCAATGAATAATGGCAATGAATGCTTTCCCAAACACACTAACTGGTGTGACAACTGCAGTAGGTCCTGAGACTACTTTTCATACCTATCCATGTGGACTGCCATAATGCAAAAACAAGCAAGCAAACAAAAATAGAAAAAAACAAAAATTGGCAGTGTAGAAGTGTGCAAGCTTCAGCCAATTTAAAATGTAAAGTACTTCACTCCTATCATTCCACTTTACCTACTACAGTTCCAGTCTACAGCTTCCTGGGAATATGCAGTCTAAGATTTTCATACCAGCTCTTAAGCGCTGATAAATCACCTCTAAAATGTTGTGTCTGTGAAAGCCTGGCGCACTTCCTCATCATCAGGGAATTGTCGGCTCCTTCTAGCATCATTGAATCATGCCAGGAGAGGGAATTTCCTCTGAATGGAAACTTTGCATTCAGAGGAAATCCCCTTTCCTGAATGATTCAGTGACGCTAGAGGGAGATGATGATTCCCTGATGATGAGGAAGCGTGCCAGGCTTTCACACACGTGTGCTTCCTCAATGTTTTAGAGGTGATTTATCAGCGCTTAAGAGCTGGTATGAAAATCTTCTAAGCGTGGCATTTAAAATTTTCAGCTAGAGAGCTCTAGTACTTCATGATACAACAAATCCCAGGATTCCATACGATCCAGGCCAGTTGAAGTATAATGATAATATGATAGAATGAGAATTGTGTAGTATGAAAAGGGCCTCAAAGGAGAGGCAATTCACTCTTTTTGACCAGAAAAGGGGCAGAAAAAGAGCAGTTCAGGAAGTTTGGAGAGATTGAAGGCAGTAAAAACAACCTTGGTGAGTTGCACACACCCCTCAGCCTCCACCCCTGGTTTAAATCCCATTAATCATAATAAATCCCATTAATCTTAATAAGGCCTACTACTGTTTATTTATTTAATTTTTATCCTGCCTGCCTCCCAATTGGTGACCCAAGGTGACATGCAACATAGATTAAAACAAAATACATTTAAAACAATCTATAATACAAAAGTTTTAAAAATTAAATAAGCGATCCTGTTACAAATACTAATTTAAACATAGCAATAAAAATAAAGGTACAGTATCCACATCCCCATTAAAATATCCTCTTCATACCCTCTACCTGTCCTCATTTGGCAGGGATAGTCCAGTTAATCCCTGTCATCCCATTTGTTTCCAGCTGTCTTTAAAACGTCCCATTCTCTCTTTCCTCTTTTCACTTTCCCTGTTTGTCACCTGTTTATTTCCATTACTGCAGACTGATGTCATATTACAAAAGTAGCTTGTACTCAATTAACTGAACAAGGGGAAGAGGGGGAGCCAATAGGCTCAGGAAAAAGCAAACTGCTGCAGCCTCTTCTACCTTGTCTATGCTTGCTCATTAATAACCTTTGCAGTCTTGACCACACTCAGACTTAGCTTGGCCAAACATAGCTTGGTTTTTATCAGTGAAAAAATAGGTTTTGTGATCACATCTGGTCATTAATGACCTTATACGTGAATCCCCAGCATTTATGAAATCGTAAATACGACTTACAGTCCTGTAACTACTGAACAGAATGCCACTCCCTGTCTTTTAAAGCCAAACATCTTCATGATAGAACTAGTTTTATTTTGTCTTTTTCCCCCAGCAGTGTATGTGTGTGTGTGTTCTGTAGGTTCCTCTTTTCTCTTGTCATTACCTTAGAATTAAAAATAATAATTTTGAAAAACATCTACTATCATCCCGATGCTTTGCCAGTCCCATCCAGGCTCTCATGCACCAGAGTGTTGGCTAAATGTATGAAACTCCTATATACTGAATTAGTCTGCAAGTGTCCCTTTAACTCAGTACTTAGACCACTCAGGTAGGGGTCTTCTCTTCAGCAGTCCTATCAAGTCTAACAATTTGAAACTGCGACCTGATGCAAGCAAAGCCTTTTTTTGCAGAAAGGGTATGGTTTTTCACAGGACTCTTTTGCACTTATGATTTTTCTTATATCCTCACTCTTGTGTGTGAGTTTCCTAGAGTAATCAGTCACCCTGCCACACAAGATCTAATTAGAGCAGGGAGGAAGTTGGGGGAAATAATTGATAAAATCTTTGCCGCTCTCAAAATGCATGTCTGGTTAATTTTCCTTTAATCTCATTTTCACAAAATGATTCCACCTCATCTTCCAATCTCTGCATCTGCATAACAAGTGTAATCAAGAGGACCAAAATTAAAACATCCCTACTGCTACCCTTTCAATCACTCACAAATTAAAACTGAAAAGAACCTCTTCTAATGTGCATGTGGGTGGGGGGAGGAGAGCCACGAGGAAGAGGACGAAACCCTACATTAAAAACTTAAGTGTATCTGTCCTAACTATTAATCTCTTCATATTACAGCTAAATGTGAACTTGCCAATTCGAGCAGAAATAAATACTATAATTAAAGAGATTCCTGTTTTCGTGTGCATCACAGCAGTATTACTCAAACTTTTTGAACTTAGTCCTTCTTCAAAACTTCCTTTGCCTTGTTCTCACCTTGACTGATAAACTAAAACCCATCTATCTACAGGTCTGCTTCCAAAGAATGACACTGAGAGACGCCGATTCAGCCCACAGCTATTAAGCTGTTGGGGTACCATGTTTCCATCTAAACTTCATGTTGTTAAATATTTATGTGAAGCAACTAAGTGAGATTGTTAGAAGATTTGGATCCGGATGCCATCAACATGCTGTTGCTGCTCAGCTTTAATTCTCCTTGTTGTTGGAAGCAGCTGGGGCTGTGCAGATGCTGTAATAGTTCCTAGATGCCATAAAGGTTTGTATAAGGTCTGGTAAAGGGAAACTCAGTACTGGAACTAGAATAACAACCTCTCTGGAATAGATGTGCTTTCTCTCTGAAGTACCAGATGTGTAGTTTGGGTGTACTCATGCATTCATCTGTCATTCAGGGTGTTGTGGCTCAGAGCAGTATGGTCTTTCTTGGATAGGAATGATCTGGCCATAATAATTCATGTGCTAATAATTTCCTGACTACAACAATATGCTACATGTGGGACAGCCCATGGAGATGACTTAGGATGCACTTACAGTTTAACTGTCATGGCTCGATCCACTATGATTCTATGATTCTATGATCCTACAGAATCCTTGGATTTGTAGTTTTGTGCCAATACTCTTTGGCAGAAAAGTTTAAAGACTTTGTAAAATTACAAATTTCAGGATTTCACAGGATGGAGCTACAGTATTTAAAATGGTGTCAAATTGTATGTCACCAAAACAAATCACACTGACCAATGCACTTTCATAGAAACTCTGTGTAAAACCATAGGTAAATTACCCTGGGTAAATGCTTTTTACTCTAGGGTCAGGCTGGATCCTCCAAATCTGTGTCTGGACCTGGCAGAATCAGGGTCTGATTTTTCCACCTGCCTGGCTGCCAAGAATATCCCCCAGCTCTGTGTTGTCATATTATTTTGTTATCTTGAGTTTTCCTGACTTCTGGAACCATATACCCAGATTTCTTTCATGTTCATTTCCACAATGAGCTGGTCCAGAAAGAATTATGGTCCTTTCCAATCCTTATCTGCCTCTATGACATGTGGCCCAATCCCTGCTCTCAATTTTTGGCCTTGAAAATTCAGGGAATGGGATGCTACTGACCTGCCAACTCCCCATGGAAACAATCTTCAGGGTGGAATAAATGCTCCATTTTGACCCTGTGCGTACCATCACCCCCTACATTGCTGTTTCTGTATGGAGAATGGATCAGACACAGTTGAATATGATGCTGCATTGCTTGAATGTTAAGAAATGTTGAATACATATTCTATGATTTATTGGTCAGACATTTCCTTCCCTTGAATGCTAATGTTTCACCTGCTGAGAAGAAGATAAGAGACCTTGTGTTAGTTTAGTAGCAAATTAAACATAGCAAACATTGTAGAAACTATTCAGTAATTCTGCAGATTTGCAGCATAATTTTTCAAAACATGCACATCCAAAGGACACATATGTAATTCATTAATACAGTGCATTATTTTGGTTGCTTTTATTCAGTAGCAAGTTTCAGTTATAACATATTTTGAAGACTTCTTTTCCCAAGAAAGTAAAGGGTTGTTGTGTGACCTTGGTGCACAAACTAGTTATTTCAGTAGACCCACCGCTACAATTCTCATCCATTACCATGACAGCTCTAACCTCCATTCTAAAAGTTTTTTTAGATTACTGCAATCTTCTTCTGACAGGGCTTCCTCTCCCTCACCTCCATCCTTTAATCTGTGACCAGAACTCATCTGCACGTATTATCAAATCTGCTTGCCACTTTGACCATGTTTCTCCTCTCTTATCCTCCCTTCACTGGCTCCCCTTCCCCTTCCGCATCCAGTACAAGCTTTTGTTATTGACTTTCAAAGCCCTCCACAGACTGGCCCCTCGTTACTTGTCTGACCTTATTTCTCCTCACACTCCTTCTCGTACCCTCCGTTCTGGTAGTCAAGGTCGCCTGTCCCAGCTGAGGATTTCCACTTCCCCGTCCCAGATTCGTCCCTTCTCACTTGTTGCCCCTCACTCCTGGAACCTTCTTCCCCCACATATACGTCTCATCACTTCTCTATCCAGGTTCAAAAGTAAGTTAAAGACTATATTGATTAAGGAAGCGTTCCCAGAATTGTGGTATCTGCCCCAGAATGCCTCCTCTTAACTATGTTTTAAGAACCCAAGCCCTCCCTCCTGTCCATCTGCCTTGGTCCAGGCCCCAGAGGGAGAGAAGAACCACTGCACCTCACCCCCTTCCCACCACCTTTCTCTTCTCCTTTTGTGTTGTCTTTTAGACTGTAAGCTTGTGGGCAGGGATCCGTCTAACTATAACATTGTATGTACAGCACTGTGTAAACTTACAGAGCTATAATAATAATAATAATAATAACAATAATAATAATAGAATGGGGAAGCAACACATGGAAGTGGGATCTGGAATGAGCCTACTTCCCATTTCCTATCCCTGACTTTTAAATATTGCCTTTTCCTATTAATGGAACAACACACTATTTAAGCCTCTTCTGTCAGCATTCACTTACACTCACATTTTGCAAAACTTAGAAATTTGGCAATATTTTGGAAGCGCAATTCAACTTATTTATATCCCAGTTTTCAATGTTAACTTTACAGCTACAGTCTTATGTGCAGGAAATTGGACATATATCTCACTGACATACATCAATGACATTTACTCCTATATAAACATGGGCCCTTTCACACTACACAATTGTAACACTATGGGTCAATCTAGATTGGTGCAAAGAGCTGTGATAAGGGCTCTTTGCGCTGCCTTTAGGGTTAGGGAGGGTGTAGCTTTTACACCCTCCCTAGGCCTAAAGCGTATGGGCGCTGCCATTTTAAAATGACGCATTGTGAAAGCATCATCACGTGCGCAGCTTTTAGATGTGCTGCGCGCATGATGACGCTTTTGCGCCATGGGAGGGTACCAATCGCACCCTTTCCATGGTGCAAAAAAGGAGCTCTGAATGGAGCTCCTTTTTGGAGGTGGGTCTTTGCCACTGCTTTTAGATGGCTGTGGCAAAGACCCAGGGAGAAAGGGGCCACGGCGGTGGCCCCTTCCTCCCTTCAGCCTCGCCTCCACAAGCAGGGTGCAGCAGGCGCCCAGGGTGCCCACTCCACCCCTCTTGGAGGCCATGGGAAACTGCAACCTCCAGAAGCAGCAAGATGGGGCTGCAGAGGCTGCCGCTGCAGCAGCCTTGGCCCCATCTTGCCGTTTAAATGGGGGTCACGGACCGCCCCTTTTAGGCGGTCTAGATCGCCCCTATGATTCCACTTTAACTGCCATCCTGAATGCCAGGGTCCCATAGATGGGATCATAGCAGTTAAAATGGAACCATAGCAATTATTGTGTGGTGTGAAAGGTCCCATGTTTTGAGAGCAGGCTATCACACCTCAAGTTTGTCTGTATACAATGTGAACAATGTGTAGCCCTCCAGTTTTGAGCAGCAGTTTGCATACTTCCCCATGGCTCCAAGTGATGGCAACTGAGGTCCAATAGCATCTAAAGATGCACACATTCCCACCCATACTGTAGAGGAAAATTAAGCTTCCAAATTCAACAGCACCCATCAACTTGATAAGAGGAATATAAACAGTAAGTCATTGCAAGTAATTTTGAATTAGGATATCCCCATCCCTCACATTAATTTGAGTTCTAGTTCATACCAATTGGAAATCTATGCCAAGTATGAAGCTTTGAGAAAGTGTCCAGAGAATCTTACTCTTCCATATCCAGACAATATGACTCTGCTTGGTGTTATCCTGCTCCTCAATTCATCTGTAATTCAGCTAGAATTTCACAGTACATGCGGGCCATTATATTTCATTATAGCTGGGAACAAATCCATTATACCTCTATTTTCCTGTAAGGGGAATATCGACTATTTTCAAATGTATTAGGGTATTTTGAAGGACAGTAGTACCTAAAGCAGGTTGGATACATTTTAAAATGGAAATTCTTCATTGACTGTAGGATGGGTTGATTACACAATTAAATGGTTATATGATAAGAGTATTTCCTCCTTGTACCAGGTGTGACTTCTGGAAATTTCATAAGAGACCTGTTCAATTTCTCTCAAGATTTGTCTGTGCCTGGAGTCTGTTATCTGACACTAGTTATGGGACCCTTTCCGTATATGCCATTCTGAAGATTGCAGCTTCCAGATAGATTTTCTCTTTTTACAATTAGAGAGATATGTTTGAAATTAGCATCTGCATTAGTAAAGAAAGTCAGAGAGGCAAGTGCTAAGGTAGGCTTGCTGTTGAACATTAAGAAAACAAAAATAATTACCACAGAAGACTACAGGAATTCAAATTAGACATCGGGGAAATTGAAATAAGATTTTCTATAACTTGTATCAATCTTTGATCAGAAGGGCGTTTCCAGTCAAGAAATTGGAAGAAGATTAGGATTGGGAAGGGCAGTTATGAAAGAACTGGATAAAATCCTAAAGTACAAAGATATCAGCTGAAGAACACTGATAGAAAGAAAATAAATTCATGTGAGATGTGGTGCTGAAGAAGATTGCTAAGAATACTATGGATGGCCAAAAAGATAATCAAATATGTCTTAGAACAGATCAAACCTAAACTCCCCTGGAAGCCAAGGTGATTAAATTAAAGCTGTCATATTTTGGCCACATCATGAAAAAAGATGACTCACTGGATAACAACAATAATGGTAGGAAGGATGGAGGGCAATAGAAGAGGAAGAACACATATCAGATGGATAGACTTAATCAAGGAGGCCACAGCCATGAGCCTGCAGGACCTGAGCAGGATAATAGAGGACGGGGGCCTTGGAGGTGTCTCATTCACAGGGTCACTATGAACTGAGGCAGACTCGGGGAGCAGTGAACAGCAATACCAAAAACAATTTGCTATAAAAATTAAAGTGCATAAAAATTGGCATCACTGGCATCACCTCCCAAAAGTGAGTACAGAAGTACATCCTGAACAGTACAGTCCTATGCATGTGTGCTCATACATAAGTCCCATTGAATTCCATGGGGCTTACTCCCTGGAAAGTGATGATAGGGTTAAAGGCATGTGTTACAATCTTATTCAGATTTATTCAGAAGTAAGTCCTACTGTGTTAAATAGTGCTTAAACAATGGGATTCCCCCACCACTACCTAACTGAAAAGGACATGTAAGAGCAAACTTCACATATGTCCAGAGTGCAAAGAAAAAAAGAGAGATGATGACCTTTCTGGCTGCAGTAGATATAGCTGGTCTCCACCATACCCCCCACTCCACTCCCACCCCCGTTTTTGCTCTGACCCCAACCCTGGCTGCAGTGCATGCAGTAAAAAATAAAAGATACACCACTTAAAAAAAAACCTACAGACTAAAATGGAGGTTTCTTTAAATTGTCTCAAAGCCTTCAGGACTGTGAAAAAATCTGATTTCAAACTGAATTGGGAAGACTGTCATGCAACATGCCAAAACTGAGACTGAGGTAAGGCTGCATTATTTTCTCTGTGTAGATTCAGCCTAAGTGCCTTTTGCTAGTGATGTACTGTCTTCATCAGGTGTCATTACAATTTTATTGCCTATTAATTGCATTTATGCTCTAAAGTGCCTTTTGCTAGTGATGCTCTGTCTTAATCAGATGTCATTATAATTTTATTGCCTATTAATTACATTTATGGTCTACCATTCAGTGTGGTGTAGTGGTCTGACTGTTGGACTATGAACCTGGAGACAGGGTTCGAATCCCTGCTCGGCTGGAACTGGGGACCTTGAACAAGTTATGGTCTCAGTCTCAAAGGAAGGCAACGGCACCCTCCACACACATCAAACTAATCTTTCCAAGAAAACCCCATGATACTGATAGGGTCACCTTAAGATACATCAGAAATGACTTGATGGCAAACAACAACAACAACAACAATTTATCCAAGGATCTTAGGGTAGAATATAGTCTTCATTCTTCAGTCCCTTTTCACAACAACCCTGTAAAGTTAAGTTGTATTGTGAGATTGTTACTGGCTCAGAGGTACTTGGTGGACTTGATACTGGGGAATTTGATAACTGTAGGAATGTAGCTTTCTGTGAAATTATCAGAGCTTAGAAGTTACTCTCTAACCATGAGTGACTGTATGATTGCCTGATTGTAACAAGGGTATAACTAAGTTACATTCCAAAAGTAGTAAGAATGAATGGGAATGATGGCGTTTATAGTTGTTGTATTTTTGCAGTTTTCACCTATTTTTAAAGAACATTTTAGAGGCCTTTTGTGTAGTGTTTTCATGTAGTGTGTAGTGTGCATTTTCTAAGGTTGTTTTCTTTAAGTAACAAAAAGTAATGGACAGTGACATCAAGTGTGATAAATACAACAACCTACTACTGTATTTAAAATAGAAACAAAGTACTCCAAAAATAATTCTGTTGTGAGGAAAAGGAATGAATTACATTTAAAAACTAACTTTTGAGACTATGGAAATGGGCATGCACCTATGCATATGGCATTTCCAAGTATTTGATCCAGATATTTACCAGATCCAGACCTGCTTCGCTTCAAATGTGAAATTATTACAAGGATATTCTAGGCATATTCTCTGGTTGCATCACTCCTCCACTGTCAGATTCTTGCCACATTATAAAGTGCGTATTATTCTATGACTGCAGCCTGAAACACACTTAACTAGGGATAAGCTCTAGTGAATTCAATAGAATATGCTTCTTTAAAATCATAATATTTATCTTTCTTTAATAGGGTTTACTTCTATGAAGACATTCATAGGATGCCTTGTGAGAGTGTGGGATAAACCGTGGTGCTGGTGATTTCCACATCAGAAGGACAGTGAATCTGCTCTGGGTTCTTGTCCAAACTTTAAAGGAACTAACCAAAGAACAGGGCATTTTTAAACTACTTTAAACTAAAAGTTGAACTAAAATAGATTAGCTTCACTTCCCCAATGACAGATATGGGAGAGGCACTTATGGTATTCTCTGCCATGTATCAAAATAACTGGGTTGTCTTTGGCTATGATGCAGGCAGCAAAATGTTTTGGGACAGTCTTGCTGATTGACATCCTTATATCATGCATATATTTTCTCTCCCCCCCCATAATACTTTTGTTACATTCATCCTAAGTGTCTGATGTTAAAGGTATATTGTCAAACAATTTAAACTGTAGACCTAAAATGATGTCTGATGAGGCCAATAGTTATATTTCTTTATTCAGACCAGACCTGCATATAGTCATTCAGGGCACCCCAGCCCTTTGTGGACAACTCCCACCACCAAGCAATTCACTAAAATGACAGCACCCCAGAAGCCTATCATTAGCTCATTTTAATAACTAATAACATACCTTCCAATTGTCCCAATATGGCAGGTACAGTCCCAATTTATTCTCTGTCCCCCCACTTTTCAACTGCTTTAAAAATAAAAATATGTACAATTATCTTATTTCTCCTTTTAAAATAAGAAATTAAATAAAAATAATAAAAAACAGTATCCCAATTTGTCTCCAGTTTGTTGCTGCGGTGCCTGTGAAGTACTGGTAGAAGACATTTTTTCATTGAAGGGAAAACTCAATAAGTGGCCAATCATGCTGTCACCCCATTACTCCACAGGTACAATAAAACAGTCTGTGGCAGTCCCAATATCAGACAGTCATGTGGCAGCCTCTTCCTTTCCCTCTCCACCCCACTGTTCCTAAGCAGCCTGTTTTCTCCCGCCCCACCTTTCTTTCTTTCTTTCTTTCTTTCTTTCTTTCCTTCTTTCTCCCTCCCTCCCCCTCCTCCTCCTCCTCCTCCTCCTCCTTCTCCTTGCACATGGGACCACTGATGGCACCAAAAGCTCCCGTCATGCTATAAAAGAGCAGCATGGTTATAAATGCTCCAAAACTGATATGTTTTCATTTTCTTTTAATAACATGATTGTGACAAGACTGAAGCGAAACCGAGGCTCATGTCGTAAAGTTCTTAGACTCATAGAGTAATTCAGGGCAATTCTGGCACTATGGCCCGATCTAGACGCGCCAAAAGAGGCGTGTTAGGGACCAAAAAAGGCGCGAATAGGGTTAGAGAGGGCGTAGCTTTTACACCCTCCCTAACCCTAGCATGTATGGGCACACCATAATTAAATGGCGGCGTCCACACGAGCGCACCATGATGGCATCATGGCGTGCGCAGCGGCTAGATGCACTGCACACGCCATGACGTCTTTGCCCCGTGGGAGGCAGTTTGCCACTTCCCCACGGCCTCTGGAAGCAGTCTCGGCCCCATCCCACAGCTTCCCAGGGCAATTGCTGACCTCCCCTTTTGGGCAGTCTAGAATCACCCTATGATTCTACTTTAACTGCCATGGTTCCATCTCCTGAGGTTTAATCCTGAAGAATCCTGAGGTTTCTCTGCCAGGCAGCTATAGAACCTCACCAAACAGCAAAACCAAAGATTTCATAGCATTTAGCCATGACACTTAAAGTGGCACAAAGTACATACTATAATTGTTTATGGTCAAAGGCCCTTGAGATGGGATTTGCACTAAGTTTGTAAAGTTTCCATTCAGTTTTTTTTGTTTTTTTTTTAAGAAATACAGCTTTCAGCATTTTTGTCTTGTTAGCCCCCCACCCCCCAACTTTTTGCTAAACCTGAACTGGAAACATAAGAAGGTTGGTTAGAGAATAATGATGACTGCGGGCTCCTATTCTAGATTTATAGTGATTTAGATGTTAGCGGCCCTGCACCTTATCACTATCCTGTTGAGCTGAACCATTCTTTTTAATATAACTAGGGACTTGATAACCCAGAGCTAAATTTGTGAGCTGTGTTTGTGGATGAATACAGTGCATATTGACTGTCCCTTCAGACATTATCAAAGTGTTTTAGTGTATTAGAATGATGTAGAATGATGTCAAGATTAACTGTGATTATTTATTTTTGCATGACTGCTGGAGGACCTTACTTTGGTGGATGAAAAAAAATTATCAGTGTTTGAGAAAGAGAAAAGAAATAATTAGAACACCAAGATTTACATTATTTAAGTCATACTCAGAAAACATTTTTAAAAAAAAACAAGTTAGTTTATGATGTTATATTAAAAGTTTCTCCTTACTTCACAGAGCAAAAGATCTCTGGCAGTATCAATGTTAGATTTTATTTTATTTTATTGGATAGCAAACCATGTAATATACATTGCACAGCTGCATCAGATAACAATCCATTTATTTTTTCTTCTTGAAGATCTGATGGCACACCTGGTCTTCACAAGTCAGCTCCTGTAACATTAAAAACATTGGTAAGTCCAGACAGTTTACACTTGTATTTCTTATATTCACCACCTCCCTCCAAAACCCAAAGATTAAACAGCTCAGTTGCTGCATTAACAGTGAGGGTGGGCTATTAAAAGGAAAAGAGCAGAGTATTTTACGTAACCAATCAGCCAGCAAGCACTACAGGATGCAGTAATTAGATTTTGACACTTGAATCAAGTTTTAAAAAGGATAAAAATGAAAAATGCATGGAAATTGCTCTGTAACGGCGGGGCATTGCTTGGTCTATTATTAACCACATACTGTAATTTATTAAACTCACTGAAGCAACAAGGAAATTGCAAAAGGGGAGAAAGAAAAGCTTTAAAGATAACAGGAGGTAAGTGCACCACTTTGGTTTCTCTACCCAGTGTTTGCACAATGTGGATCTTAACTTAGAAGGTTATACCATCTGTTACAAACCTAGTCGATGGGGTTATTGGCAAATTTTGCATGTGGTTTGTAATGAAAGAAATTGTTTGCCACAGAACAGAAGATAATGGTTTCTGCAGGGATAGCATCAACCCAACATGGTTTTTTATACAGCTCACTGATTTGTGCTGTAAGTATGTGCATGTAATATAAATGGAGGCATGTCACAAAAACCTTTAGGACCAGAATATAGATGAACGCGTTTACACTTGTTACTGGAAACATGCAAAATTAATCCCTTACTCCTGGAGCCACAATGTTGGCAAATAATCAGTTTTGTACAGAAGTGGATTATGCAGGCTTGGTTTGCAACAACAATAACAGAGATAGAATTACAAAACAGCAGTGGCATATTCTAAGAGGAGTTTGCCAAAATATATTTTTGTGAGGAAAGGAAGCTAATATTTATATGAGGAAGGAAGCTAATAGTGTCTCTTCATCTGTAAAGTGGGTGGGGTGGGATGGGTTAAAGATCCATCTTCCAGGCCTATGACAAGGATAAAAGTAAAAACATCACAAACTAATTATATAATTAGTCCCATAGTCCTGCCACTAGTCTTTTAATTTAATTTTAAAACCCTCAAACAGTACACAGCATTACCACCATGCCAGCCTTGAACACAGCCAATCTCCTCTAGTTTTAGAAGATGGACCTAGTTAGTACTTGCATGTGAGACTACAGAGTATACTATTAATCCCCAGACTACTTATTAAAATATCTGGAACTTCAAGCAACATCTGGCTTAAAAAGATATAGAAGAACATAACTGCAATTGGCCCAGGACTGAGGAGGTACAAGCCCCCAAAACTCATCCTATCTACTCCTTAGTGTAGTGTGTAGTGTTGTGTAAGTGAGTGGGATGAGGCTCAGTGGAAGGATGTAGGAGAGGCCACAGGTATTTATTTATTTTTTTTAAAAAAATATTCTTTTAAAAAAAATTCTTTAAAAACACCACATCGTACCATATTTTCATTTTGGCCACATGTACATGCAAATAAATTTAGGCTTTGTGTATGATATTGTAATTTAAATGTATAATTGTAATTTTGCTAGTTGTCTGTGTCATAATTATTGCTGCTACATTCAGTGATATACAGAAATTATTATTTATGAGTATTATTAGTTCAAAAAACATTACTAAGGATTGTGTGTGTGTGGCGTTGTATGGGAGGAGATCAATGGGAGGGTGACACCATGAGTTACCACACTGGGTGATAGCACCCCTAGTGAAGCCATGCTTAACAGTTTGGGACCAGATTATGGTGTTATATATTTATTTATCTGGGCCATTAGCTCCCAATGCCCTTCTTCAGGTATCCTGCCTGTTGACCTCAAATTTGTGGCTACAAGAAAGAGAGCCTTTTCAGTGGTACCTACCATTGAAGGAATATTTTTGCAGCTTTGTCAATGGCGTGAAGCAGATGGGCCAAAAGGACTGCAATAGGATCATAGCAGCACTATTTGTGTCAGAACTGTGTCAACCATATGTGCCTAGTCCCAATCCAGGCCACCACTGCAATCTTGAACTGGAAGGAGCAGATTGTATCTGCTCCTTCTTGGCCCAGTTCTTTTCAGATGGTGTGGCATTAAAGTGGCTTCTGGCCACATTAGGGCATGTGTCATCTGTACACTACACCCCCAACACAGCCTCAAACTGGCACTTTTGGCTCATCTGCTTTGGGCCTATGTTGCTAGCCTCTTGCTTGATCTTTGTGACCCTGAATAAATAAATAGTTACATCAGTTTGAGAAAAACAGTACTTTTTTGTTTTTTGCGCATTATTTCCCCCCCCCAAATTTTAATCCTATTACAGCATCACATATCTCTCACAATATATAATTGTCAATTGTTGCTATACTTTTCATTTTGAACTATAGTTACTGTGGGTTGATGAATGGAAGCAAATTAATTACTGAAAGGCCACTATTTCTGAAAAGTGTTCAAGATGATCAAGAGCTTGGAGGTCAGTGATGATGAATGCATGAGGGCACAACAGCTCCCTGAAACAAAGGGTGGAATGGCACCCTCCATTCCATGTACAGAAGCAAACTGGATTGGTAGCTGAATTTTTCTTCAGCATTGATAATAGGAAGGGCTCTTTTATTGTACTTCAGGGTGGCTGTAACACAATTTTTTATGAGGGCAGGCTGGGAAAGAAAGGGAAGAGACCAGGGGTCTTGCCAAGAATACATGGAAGGCTGCCACAGCTTGCCTGCTAGAATCTGCTGCCCAAGATAGACACCTATATCTGCCTAATGGCTAGAATTCTTTCTAGCAAAGGGGGACAAATTCAGTCATGCTACTTTGGTAGCACTGACATGCCCCTATAGTCTGAGAAGGTTTCTTATTGTCATATTTTATTGCAGAAATAGAGTTTAATAAGCATTTCTTTGTTCCATAATTGGATCATTTATTTATTTGATATATTTATTGCAAAATGCAGCAGCCAGAATATTTCTTGTTGACTGTTTTCAGACCATCTTTTAGACTCCCAATTTGTTTCCAGGAAAAGTTCCAATTGCGTTTAAAACTTTTGGGTTCAGGATATGGGAAAGACCACCATGTCCAATACGAATTTTCCTAACAGTTATAATAATTTTCTAAGGCTTTGGTTTATCATCAGCACCTGAAATAACATGAGACAAGGGTTGTCTGTAACAGGATTCCAGTTATGCAAAAAACCCAAAAACAATCCCCCCTAAGTTTGATTTGCACCCTCTTGGGAGGTGATTAAAAACAAACAAACACCTAACTTTTAAACATGCAAATAAAGTATATTTGCATTTTTAAAAGTTAGGTGTTGAATTTTTAATGTCTTCACTTCGTCTGGATCTCAATAACATGCTTAGTACCAAAGCAGACTCTTCCTCCTTTTAGTCTAGTATTATTAACACTAGCTGGCAGCAGCTCTCCAAGATTTCAGGTAAGATTTTTTCTCCCATACCTAACCCTCGAATTGAATCTGGCATCTTCTCCATACAAATCCTGTGCCATATCGCTTTTTATCCATTCTACTATATTAATCTGCTTTGGGTCCCATACAGGAGAAAAGAGGGATATAAATTAAATAAACAGATAAACAAACAAACAAATGTGTCACAGTAGCTTTTCTGTTCTTTGAATATTATTGTAATCTGCTTTGGGAACCCTTCTCAGGACCAAAAGGTGGTCTAGAAATGCCCTTACATTTAAAATAAATATTTGTAAGCCATCCTTCATCCAAGTAGCTCAGGGTAGCATAGATGGGCTTGTCTCATTTCATTCTTTCAAAACTCCTGGTCCAAAATGACCTAGTAAACAAATCTTGATGGTTTCCCATATTCATACAGTACTATGGATCAACTTACTAGTAGACAGGTGGAGGATGAAAAACAAAGAATAATGGAACAGGAGGAAGGAATTCAGAGACTATGGTCCAAAACACTCTGCAGAAATAATCCAGTTTTAAACAGCTTTAACTGCCCTGGCTTAATGGTAGGGAATTCTGGGAACTGTAGTTTGGTGAGACATTCAGCCTTCTCTGTCAGGGATCCAGTTCAACAGTAAACTATGATTCCCAGGATTCCCTAGCACTGAGCCAGGGCAGTTAAGGAAGTCTCATACTGGATTATTTCTGCAGTTTGTTTGGACCATAGCCAAATTAATCTGGAATATATTCTTCTACACAGTTTGACTCATTTAAAAAAAAAAGATGAAAGGCAGTGAGACAGAAGCAGCTTCTGGCTTCCCTTTCTACATGCCTACAAAGCACTTCATTTTACTGCTGAGGGAGATGATTGTAAATGCATGGCTTTTGTCCTGCTGGAAAAATCTTTTTGGCAAAAGCCATACATTTATGATTGGCTTCCTCTGGAGGGAGAACAGAAGTACTATGATATAGTGCAGGAAGGTAAGCCAGAAGTTGCTACTGTGGGTTTTGCTGCCAGCTTTTCTCTTTCTTTTTAAAATATGATAAAGCCCAAAGATGCTACAAGATCCCTGGACAGATTCAGGAGATATTGAAGCAGTCTCAAAATGGCTTTTCATAGAACTACGAAAGCTGAATGAGTATTAGTACCTACTGGAAAAGTAATAGAACCTAACTGTAGTGTAACCATTGGCATACATCCTGAATCAATGATTTCAGCTCTTACCAGATGCAGTTTGTCTCCTTCAATCCAATGTTTCCATCCTCTATTTTTCTTTTCACCTTTCTGGACACAGACTAGTTTATCACCATCCCAGCTCACTAGTGTCTGCAAAGATCAAATGATAAAATTCAATAACATTCTATAAATTTGAAGGACTCAGAACAAATCAGTCCAAACTGGAAACAAGGTGATGCAGTGGTAGGCCATGGGGAAAAATACTGAAACAAGCAATACTATCCCTTTGGCCATAGTATTTATGTCAACATTTGGGTGTATTTATGAATTAAACATACATTTTATAAAAATATATGTCAGATTTATTAGTGATAAAAAAATCATAGAATCATAGAGTTGTTGACTCTCAAAGCCCTCCACAGACTGGCCCCTCCTTATTTGTCTGAACTTCTTTCTCCTCACACTCTTTCTCGTACCCTCTGCTCTGGTAGTCAAGGTCTCCTGTCCCAGCCGAGGATTTCCACTGCCCTGTCCCAGATTCGTCCCTTCTCACTTGTTGTCCCTCACTCCTGGAACCTTCTTCCCCCACATGCACGCCTCATCACCTCTCTAACCAGTTTCAAAATTAAGCTAAAGACTATGTTGTTTAGGGAAGCATTCCCAGGATTGTGCCCTCTGCCCCAGGATGCCTCCTTTTAACTAGGTCTTAAGAAGCCGTGCCCTCCCTCCAGCCCATCTGCCTTGTTCCAGGCCCCAGAGGGAGAGAAAAAGTACTGGACCTCATCCCCTTCCCACCACCTTCCACTTTTCCTTTTGTGTTGTCTCTTTTAGATTGTAAGCCCAAGGGCAGGGATCCGTCTAATTATAAGATTGTATGTACAGCACTGTGTAAATTTACAGCACGTAATAATAATAATAATAATAATAATAATAATTAATAATGTTGGAAGAGACCACAAGGGCCATCCAGTCCAACCCCCTGCCAAGCAGGAACTCCCAATCAAAGCATCCCTGACAGATGGCCATTCAGCCTCTGCTTAAAGACCTCTAAGGACGGAGACTCCACTACCCTCCGAGGGAGTGTGTTCCACTGTCGAACAGCCCTTACTGTTGTTATGGAAAACAAAGGGTTAATTTGTTTCACATTCACAACCAATTATGCAAAGCGAGGCATTTGTGAAGATTTCCAACCATATTCATTTATTCCAAAACAGCCTTAGCCTGCATGCAGTGTTCAGCCAAGAATCATTTCATTGACTGAATGCCCCAAACATGGCGCAAACAGTTTTTATTAACCCACAAAATATTCATTTAGCATGCGTAGTTTAACATTCATCATAATCATATATATCTGTATTATTCAGCTAGTCTAACTGGCTGGCTCTCTGCTGGCCTGATTTACAATGAATGTCTTGTAGAACCTTATCAGCTTAGCTGACTAGCAGTAACCTTGAGGAGAGGCCCATCTCTTCCTCAGGGAAGAGAAATTCACACTTTAGCTTTCTTCCTCTTGTCTTCCCTCCTCCCTTCTAAGGTGGGGGCTACAAGCCGGATTCAAAAGGACAAGTTTTTCCTTTGCTCTATGGCTGTATTGATCATTAATGGCAGAGATTATTGGTTTCATTTGGTTATCAATGGCTTTATTAGCTTTTACCTTAACACTGTCAGGAAGTTCCTCCTAATGTTGAGGTGGAATCTCTTTTCCTGCAGTTTTCATCCATTGTTCCGTGTTCTAGTCTCTGGAGCAGCAGAAAACAAGCTTGCTCCATCCTCAATATGCCATCCCTTCAAATATTTAAACAGGGCTATCATATCACCTCTTAACCTTTTCTTCTCCAGGCTAAACATCCCCAGCTCCCTAAGGCATTCCTCACAGGGCACAGTTTCCAGACCCTTCACTATCTTAGTTGCCCTCCTTTGGACACGCTCCAGTTTCTCCAAATCTTTTTTGAATTGTGGTGCCCAGAACTGGACACAGTATTCCAAGTGGGGCCTGGAATAGACTGGCACTATTACTTCCCTTGATCTAGATGCTATACTTCTACTGATGCAGTCTAAAATAGCATTGGCCTTTTTAGTTGCTGCATCACACTGTTGACTCATGTTCAGTTTATGCTCTACTTGGACTCCTGGATTTTTTTTCTTTTGTGGTTATGTTTAATTATCATTATATTCTCCTATGAGTAAGTTTTAATAGTAGTATTTACCACACTTTTCTTTCTCACTACATTTTTTAGTTGTTCCAACATTAACCAGAGTACATGTCCTGAATCCTAGGAACTGATCATTTTCAGTATCTACTCTGAATTATTGTTCTGAGAATTCTTGGGAAGTAAACCATGACATTTATATGTCAAGGTCTCTCCTCTCTTTTTGAATAGTCATTCAAATAGAGGGCATCTATAGAGCGGCCTTTCTCAATCACATCTTCTACTGGCCATAATGGTAAACATAATGACCTAAATCCAGTTGTTAATTCCAACTAAAGTAGACCATTGAATCAATGGCAATTTAGTAAGTCAAGACACATGCAAATTCCCATTGATTGGATTTAGGCCTAAGGGGGGATCATGTGGGCCCCCAGATGAGTGTTGGGACTTGCATTCTAAGAACAATTGGCAACATGAATCCCATCCTGCTGTCAGTAGTAGGGTAGTCTATGATAGCAGTAGTCCCATCCTACTATCAGTTGTAGAGTAGTTTCAGCAACAAAGCAGTGCAGTTCAGAAAAAAAGAGGAACTTTGCATGGATATAACAGTGATGATATGTACCTGAGGGCTTCTTTGAATGGTGCTTTGAATGTTCTCTCTTTCTCTCTCTCTCTTGTTACTCTCTTCACTACAACTGTGAGTGAGAGAAAACATAACCTCTGCACACCCTATGGCTATCTAGCAACTTCCCACATGTCTGCATTGAAAATATGCAGAGGTGCAGAATGGTTCTCTTAAATATAATTAATTCCTGCTATTCCTGCAAAAATAGCAGTGCGCTGGTGTGGGAATGTTGGATAGAAATCATGCCGATAAGAAATCGGATAGAATTATTAGAGAAATAGGATGCCTTTTCTTCTCTCTGTCAGATAACAGCAGTGAGATAGGAGGAGAAAATTGAGGTTGCAGAAAGTTCAGGGAAGAGACAGTTTTGTTGCTAGATAGCACTGATAAAGGATGGCTTTGACAGAGGTATAAGGAACATACTGAGATGTCAGGGTATAGAAAGGTCATAGATGATAGGGAGATGTTGACTATGAGTAGCAAATTTTTCTCCATCTTTCTTGCAGAAAAGATAATTAGACAACAGTAATGTTTGCCATTTTGTTCTACAGATGTTGCAGGGAGCCATATGGCCACAGCTTATATTAAATCTCTTTTCATTCTGTTTTACACTGATTAAAATCAGGAATAACATTCAGTCCAATGCAGAAATATGCATATTGTAAAAACTGATACATGGGAAATGAAATCTTGTGTCCATTGTGAAGGGTTTTCCTTACACTCATTACATCTCGGAAGCCAGTAAAATAGAAATGCTTCTCTAGATTTGCCCAGTGTCTCCTATGGGGCTCATCAATACAATGCAGTGCAATGAGCATTCCAGAGAACAGTAATGCCAAATCTCCCTGTCAAGCAAAGAAACAACTACAAGACCAAGCTTTTCTTTAACTTGACAATGGGGAAGCCTAGTCTCCCTTTGTCCCATACATTAAAGCCTTCTCTGGTTCCTACATTATCTCTGGTTCTGACAAGAAAATTATGATAGAAAAGATTACATTTTACAGCTCCCAGGATAGCAAAGTCTGAATTTATTAAAAAACAAAAACAAAACTGTCCAGATATTTATTTGCTAACAGAAACAACTTAAATAATAATAATAATAATAATAATAACAACAACAACAACAACAACCCTCTGAAAGAGAATTGGACAAGATTGATCTATACCCATGGGTGGAAACTACATTATGGATTTTAAAATATTTGTACTTTAAGTTTGAACATCAACTCAACCCCCCCCCCCTCCCCCGGGTCTTTTTCTTGATTTTTATAGTTTGGTGAGTCATGCTCCTACTTCAAAGAATATTCACTTCTGAAGTATTTGATCATCTGATTCTATGGTTCATTATACAGATGATTTATCTCATTGTTACAGCACTGTTGTACTGAACTGAGTTCAGCACTTACTTTGGCTTAGATACATTCTTACATTGCATTTGAGAGGTATTCTTTCCTGTATGAGAGGAAAAGGGGGCTATACATACCTTTTATATGCTGATGCTTGCCATCTCCAAATTTTCCAAGTACTGTACTTGCATTAAGCATATGACTTGCCACTTCAGTTTGCTGGGATAACTGTTCAGTTGATTAGCTATTTTAACCTGTTTCTCTTTCCCATTTTTGAATATGCTGTTCTAGAAATTATTCAGTGCCCAGAGTTCAAGATAGCAAGAGTACCATTGTGTCTAGATATAACAAGAGCAGCCTGTTTTGTGTTATTGTCAAAGCACCCAGGAAAAAGAATCCCCTCCACTGTCCCTGTATAATATTGTTACAAAGCTCTGCTATTTTCTCTTCATCCCCAGTGAATGTTGTTGTAGCTGTGCAAACATCTAGCTACCTCTCCAGTTCTCTTAAAGATAAAGAATAGCTTCAGAGTCTGCATAGTGTAGTAGGTTGAGTGTTGTACTAAGACTCTGGAGACAAGGGTTCAAATCCCAGCTTTGCCAGGTAATTCCACTGAGTGACTTTGGGCAAGTCATGTTCACTCAGCTTCAGAGGGCAAACCCCCTCTGAAGAAACTTGCCAATAAAACCTATGATAGGTTCACCTTAGGGTCATCATAAGAAATGATTTGAAGGCATGCAAGAAGAAGAACAAATCAAGGATGCCTCTAGCTTTCTGAAGCCTGAAAATCTCTGCTCAAGAATCCCTCAAATGCACTTTAGACCATTAGGCAGCAGGGAGAATTGTGCTGGCTTTTGCCTAATGAGGCCTGTTTTCAGAAGCCCACAGCAATACCACTGAGATTTTATTGTGAGTTGCTAGAGTGATGAGTGTCAGATAATCTGGAGCCAACTGGCTCTTGTTTTTATTTGATTGTGCCCAAAGACAGGAAAGTTGGTAGAAAAGGTTAATACATTGTTTGTGTGTCTTCAAGTCATTTCCAACCTATGGTGAAACGAAGGCAACTCTTATCATGGGCTTTCCTTGGCAGGATTTGTTCAGAGAGGCTTTGCATTTTCCTTTCTCTGAGGCTAAGAGAGCCAAGGTCCCCTAGTGAGTTTTCATGGCTGAGTGGGGATTTGAACCTTGATTTCCAGAGTTGCAGTTCAACGTTCAGACCACTATACCATGCTGGCTCTCGCGAAGAGCTAATCATTACTATACTAAAGAATCTAAAGGGCTGTACTGTACATACTGGCACTTTGTGCTGGACTATACATGCAGTAAGGGCTGAGTGTCCACACATTTAAAGCCCTTACCACACCACGTGGCTGCCATTATGGCATGCTCCCATCCACACAGCAAGTGCCATGATGATGCACACCAGACATAGTGCCCAAATGGTGCTGCACAGAAGGGGCATCATGACGCCATGCCATGGTGCTTATGACATCCCTTCCGGGACACAAAAAGAAGCCCCTTTTTGTGGCTTCTTTTTGCTCCTTCCAGAGGCTGTGGTATGTGGTTGCCACAGCTTCCCTCTGGGGCACAAAGCAGCATTTATTTTTTCTCTCTTTGTCCCTTATTGATGCCTTGGAGAGAAGACAAAACTAGAACTTGAAAAGGTTGTTTGAACAACCAGTCTTAGAATCCTACAGCCAGCATAGCTTTGTTGGCTGCGTGGGTGAAAGGGGGTTCTGGAAATTGTAATCCAAATTTTTCTAAGTCCAGTACCTACAATGATGCTCTGACATCTTACTATGGAGCTTATTGGTCCCCTTAAATAACCTATGGGAGGCAGCCACATCCTACCACAAGGATTTTGCTGCTGAAGCTGCTGGGCGAGGAGAGCCCTGCTGCAGCTTGGGTCCCAGGCAAGCTCTGGTAGCTATTTTTCCAAGTCAGAAAACTTGCAGCTTTGACATAAGGCCACTGGAGCCTGCCTGGGACCCAGGCTGCAGCTGGGCTGTACTAGCTTGGTGGCTTTGGTGGCAAAATCCTTGCTGTAGGACCCGGCTGCCTCCCAATCAGGCTTGAATTCAGATAAGGTAATATGGGTTATTTAAGTGGAGGGATAAGCTTCGATGTATAGGTTATCCCAAATGCACTCCAGCTATCTCAATTTGGCAGGGATTGTTCCAATTAATCCTCTGACATTCCACTTTTTCATCTGCTATTAAAATGTCCTAGTTTCTCTCTCCCCTTCCCAATTTCCCCTTTATCCACATTTTACATCAATTAATGCTAGCTGAGTTTAAAGTGCAAAAGTAGTTTGACTCAACCTAGGAGGGTGAGAGGAAGGGTGGAAGTGAGGGGAAAGCATAGAATCTTGCTGTATCCAGTGGGCTCAGGCAAAAGCAAACTGCTGCAGTTCTTCTAGTGTGTGTGTTTTTCCTCATTAATAACTTTAACCATCTTGACCACACTCTAACTTTACTTAGCCACATGTGTCATGGTTTCCATCTGTGAAATGTTGGAGGGCATGCATCATACCTCATATGGAAAATTCAGAGTGCACTCATGGTGAAAAAAGAATCAGAACACTGGTTTACCACAAGCAGAGCACTTCAGCGAGTCACCATAGGCATTAATGAAAAAGTTGTCACTGTAGTGGAATGATTATACGCAGTAGCCCAAAAACATTGATAGTTCACAATTGCTTGTGTCTGCTTTAGCCTGTGGGTAGTATGGGATGAACTGCTGATATGTAAGCATTAGGAACCATGAAGAGTTGAAAGCTGATTAAAAAGTTATTTCTGTTTGCTGTCACAACCCTGAAAAATTGTCATGATTTACATTTAAAATAAATAGTTGCAAAAAGCACACCTGCCCACAGATTGCATCCAAATTTTGAAATGCAAATCACTGCTTCTTTATAAATAAACATTTCTTTAACATTATTAATTTGCTTTCAACCTGTTTTCTTGAATATCAGATGCTGATGCTGACTGCTGTGTAAATGGAAAACAAATCATAGGTTTCTACCTTTACCAGTCGGTTGTCAAGCCCCTTGGTGTGCTCTTCAAATTCCTCTCCTACAGTGTAATTCACTTCATAGTTTCTGAAAGTACTCAATGTCTTTGTCTTGAAGTTGTTTCCCTCTTGAATAATTTCTTTTGTTTGTTTCAGGTGGTTTGCAATCTTACGAGTAGCAAAATCTATGCCTGTAGAATGGACCAAGAGATATTAATGCAAAGAAGGCTCCCAAACTTTATTTTGCTAATATTTATCTAAAAGTCATAGAGCAAAGAAGTTACATTTAGGGAAGGGGGAACATAAAGGATTCTCCTACCTCTTGGGATAAACACAGATTTGAAAAACACTATTTGCTCCAGAAAGGGCTGTCTATGCAGTGGAATGGCCATTTTGTTCAAATGGCATGCACATGTTATTTTTTTTAACAGGATTTTAGCCTGAGAACCAGGTTAGTATAGCAATAAGTACGTTGCGCTAACAGTGAGAAGGCTTTGAGGTTCACTGGGTGATCTTGGGCTAGTAACTGTCTCTCATCCTCTCAAGAATTATATTGAGAATAAAAATGGGGAGAGATGCATGCCACCTCAGGTTCCTTTGAGAAAAGGCAGGAATTAAATGTACTCAATAAACAGGGATGTAATCCCATTTGCACATATTTGAAAATAATTATCTGGGAACACTGTGGGGCCTATATCTCAGAAAATATAAACACAATTTGGCTGTAAGAAATTATTTTTGAGAGATATACATAAAAAACCCCATGTATCCAAATGTTATCTCAAACTAGTTTTTATTACAGAAGAAAATAATGGGTAGAGTGTTGTCAAGAATTTCATCAATCAAATGAGGATGCTGAAGATAAGTGTGACTCGGCTGTTGCTGTCCACACACTCTCTTTCATCCTCATCCTCAATCTTGCCTCCTTGCCCTATGTCCTACCCAGTATGCCTTTCATTAATGTGTGCATACACATGTTTGTTTGTTTTAATGCAATTCTGGAGTTATGTGAATTTGGTTTGTCAAAAAACAAACAAATACATGAATAAACTTGGGGGAGAAGGAGAGGAGGAGACACTGACACCATGTGACTGCACAATCCTGGAACTGCTACAGGATAATTTATCACACCTGAGGGCTAGTGATAGGCCAGTGCTATTGGGAGCGTATTGACAGGTTTTTTTTCCCTGTCAGTTAAAAGGTGTGGGCTAACCATGCTTCCAGGTAGTGATGAGACAAGGCAGTGATGAGAGGAAGAAGAAGGTGCTATTTTCAAACTTTTATGGTGGCTTAAAAGCCTTGTGTGATAAAGTTTTAAGACTGCTCTGATTTGCCAAACACAGTTCTACACTGTCTTCAGTATTAATAAGACAACTCCAAAGACTCATATCACAGCAGGGAACTCACTAACCTCTACAAATGCACCCTGGCTTTTGCTCTTCTTCCTATTGCTTTGTGTTTCTACCTGTTCATTGCCCTCTCCAAGTGATTGACTAGCAGCAGGAATACAGAGCAGAAGCAGCAACCTCACCACCTTTTGCTGTTCTTATGGGCAGTAATTCATGTTGGGCAGTAATTCATGTAAGGTTCAGCCCAGGAAGACAACCAAGATATGTACATGAATACTAGAACTACTTAGGTGGCAAAAAGGCAAAAATCAAGTGGGCAGGAACAGGGACTATCCTCATGCAGCCACAGCATTGTTGCTTCTGATCTTACTATGTAAAAATTGCTTCCAAGCTACTAGTGGTATCTATAAATAGGGCTACGTAGAATACAGTATTTTAAAAAATGGAACATGATTAAAGTTTTCCTGCATCATCTACTGTATATACACATGTATAATTTTAGTCAAAAAATGATCCCCAAAACCTGACTTATCCATGGGTCAACTGAAGTATTGTACTTTAACTCATATATATTATATATATATATATGAGAAAAGGAAGCATCCCTTGGTTAAAAGCAAGAGAATAATCTGTCCTGAAAGCACTGACTTCCCTGTATTCTCTCATCAATCCAGCTTTTAATATGAGCACAAACTGTTATGCCTCCCGTAATTCTGTATGTTCTTTGGCATTGTTTTCCTTTGCTTCATCCTTTACATTCTTTGATACGTGGCCCTAAATTTTACCCTCGACTTATCCAGGGGCCATATCAAAATCCATAATATTTGCTCCAAAACCTGCCCTCGACCTATACATGAGGTTGACATAGTCAAGTATATATGGTAATCTTTTCTAATATTTGTTTTATGAAAAAAATAAATATCTGGGACAATTGGTGGCATGTAGAATATCAAATGAGAAGCGAGAATATTGGCCTCCTTTCTTCCTTGACATATTTCATTACAGAGGTATTAGTGGTGGACTAGACAAATCCATCAGCTAGAACAAGTAAAAGCCAAGATGGCTGTGAACATATCCTTGAATTCAGGATGCCTTTACATCTCTGTCAGCCAGAAACTGGAGAACAGAGTACTCTATCATTGCCATATTCTTGTCTTGCCCATTTCCCTCTGTAGTAGTAGCTGCTGTGGATTGTGAATAGCTACTGAATTTCATTGCAAAACATTATATCTCACACATTTTGTCAAGAAATGTGCAGTTCAAATTGGTGCATGCATATCTTCTCTGAACTGAGTCCTATTGAACTTATTCAGGGCTAACCTCTGAATAGAAATGTACAGGCTTGACCTAAAAAAAGCCTCAGGTTGTTAAGTCATCCTTTAGGGTTTTTTTTTAATATGAATAGTTTGGCATTGATATGAAATGTTTTGGCATTGTTATGTATGGATAAAACCATATGGTGGAATTAGTTATTGTAATACTGAGCTACCAGTTAAGCTGAAAAACCAGAATACTGTTACCCCTTTAAAATGGTATTTGCTTTTAATTTAATGTGAGGAACCCTCCCCTCTAATTTTGTCATTATGAAGTGCAATTGATAAAAATGTCATAGAAACTACACAAATAGTTCTTAAAATTGTAAACCAATGGAAAGTAAAACATAGTAGCTGCACACATATGTACAAGTGAGAACACAACACAAAATGTTTGTGAGTGAACATGTAAACCTCAAATATGGCATACTATTTTGATCACAGCACATACTGTATACTAGGGATGCAAAGAATATTTTGCAGTTTTCTCATTCTGAATGAAAAAGGATATTTCAACACCATGATAAAATTCCCTGTAAATAAAATGGTAAACTGCCATGGATTTTATTTTTATATCTGAAGACTTTTTGTGACCCATTTTCTTGCTTGCAAATTACTTTGCAGTATATTGTGCAAAAATATGCTTTTTCTGTGCACACATAGTGTTTTGTACAGGAAACACACTTTATGTGCAAACATTTTTTCCCCACAAAATGTGAAAAATTATTGAAATTGTTCAAAATTCCTCCTAATCTTACCCAACAAGGAGAAAACCTTTGAAATTATTTGTTCCCAAATGCAAGAATTCAATAAGTAAGAATTTATATTCTACTGTACATACGTATGGTCCCAGTTCAGAGAAAGGTATGTACCCAACAGATACCTGTGTATATACAAGGTAAACCTGTAAGACAAAGCATCTACAAGTCCACAAATGGTTGTTGCTTTTGGTTGATGAATCCTATTGAGCTCTTTGCAGGTGTAGGAAATAGGAATCCTGGTTCCCCTTAATGAGAATAAGCAGGGAAACAAGTCCAAATTCAGCCTTGCATCTCCACATACTTGATTGGTGCTAACAGAGCAAACTATACCAAACATTTGTTCAGTGCCAACAATAGCACAACAAACACTGCAGAATGTTTCTGTTTCCTCTTCTTTTCTAGTTTATTTGTGGATCTTAAATTGCAAGCCATTATGTAAACTGCCGTGTGTTGGCAGAAAGGTGGTATATAAATGTAGGATGTGATTAAATAAGTAAGAAAGTAAGTGAATTAAAACATGCTATCCCTATATGACTTTGTCAACATTGCAATTTGGCAGTGCTTTTTTTTTTTTTTAAATCTGACTGCCAACCATAGCTATTTACAGCCAGACCAGCTTTTATGAGCAAACACCAGCTGAGTACAAGGTGTTATGGTTGCTGGGTCATTGCAAGGACAATGTAACAGAATTTTGGGAAGCCATACAAACATGTAAGATCTAAGTGAAAGCATGCTGTTAATTCCATATTCACCTCATTGCATTGTCTTCTCTCTCTGTGTGTCTACAATGTTAAAAATCTCTTCTCTCAGCTCATTTACATCTACTGTTCTTGTCTCAATATATGATAAGAGAAAATATTTGCTTTTATTGACAAATTGTTTAATATTCTTTCAAATTGTTTACATTACACTCTGCTGTTCTAAATATTAGTTTTTTTTCAAATTTGTTTTAAACTTATTCTATCTGTATGTCTTCTTGAGTTACAGTGGTATAGGATGGGATACAACTATATGTACTAAATAAAATAAAGGTGCACTCATGAGCTTGATTGTGGTAACTGTCTAACCTTTAGGATCAGTTTCTTGTTTCAGAAGTGGTCACTCTGGGGTTTGTGGCCAGAGAAGTTGTCTTAATTTTCCAGAAGTTATGTCCTTTTGCAGTCTTTTGCCAAACTGGGAGTAATATATCTTCTCATATAAATTCTATCATATTGCTTTTTCACACTAGGGGGAAAACAGGATTTAAACAAGAGTTAAACAGGAAATGTCCTATGATAAACACAGGGCATTTCTCGTTTAACTATCATTTAAATCCTGTTTGCCCCCTAGTGTGAAAAAGCAGATTGTGAGTTTTTCAATTAATTGGAAAATTATTTTGAAAGTGGCAGCTAGAGGCTTCCACATCAATAGAGGGTTGAATCAACTGCATTTAAAGTAGCTATCCAAAGTGCTGAATCTAACCCCCAAATAAATTTAATACTAGACTGAAACCTGAAACTTTATTTTGCCCCACCAACATGGAAGCCACCAGCTGTCCCTGTATTTTGGTCAGTGTTGTCTTTCAGCTGTTGACTATTTGCTTACTTGTTGAATAGTCTCTCCACTTTTCCAGATAAAACACAAGGACAACAAAACAAGAAAAAGCATTTGAATGGAGCTGTCAAGTCTTTCTTTCTTTCTTTCTTTCTTTCTTTCTTAAAAAGTCGAAAGATGAAGACTAGACTGCATTCCAAATCTATTTTCTAGATGGTATAACCCATTGTACTGCCTAAGTTCATGTTCAATTAGACCATTATATTTTAAAGACAACATTTAATACTGAATTAAATCTATTTTTTTATATTTACCTAAAGCAACCATATAGCCTTCAAAGTTTTCATTGGATTCCATTTCCCATGTTCCATTGTAATCAGCTGGCATTGCAGTTAGGAGGTTAAATCCAAGGATGCCTTGGATAAAGAACTCTGAAGGGGATCTGCAAAAGAGAGCATCCTGTGATTCTGTCCCTTTATATTTCTTTGTGTGAATGTTATGGTTTCCAAGATAATAAAGTCTAAGGGTCAAGCAAGATAACATAAGCAGAACTTTACTTTTCATTACCAAAGTTCAAGAGGACAGAACACAGACAATAAATTGATTGCTGAGGCTGGAAGTCAGAAGAAAATGATTTTGCAATAACCTTTGTAAAAGATAAAAGCCAGGAAGACAGCAGAATACATTTATGAGAACACAACTTTGAAATATACCAGAATGGCAAAGAGTTGTTTTTTTTAAAAAACTGATATTTTGTTTGTTTGTGTGTGTGTTTGGACAAGAATCTCTAACTCCTGTTCAATTTTATTGACATTCTAACTGCAGGAAGAATTCAAATTAATTCAAATATCAAATTAACATAAAATATTTTCATGATATTTTTCAAATCAAATTTTTAAGGCATGAGGAGGTGGCTAGGACAGAATGGTATTCTGTTGATATACTTCTTACTCCACTGCTCAGCAGTCTTCCTTTTTGACCTGGCTGAACTGATCTTGGAGGACATCTTGATGATCCTCCCAACATGTTGGAATCATAGATTCACAGAGTTAGAAGAGAACCACAAGGACCATGCAGTCCAAACCCTGAGACAAATAGGCATCTGGCCTCTCTTTAAAAACTTCACAACACACTGAGGCAACAGGTCTTATTGTCAATAAGTTTTTCCTAATGTTCAAGTTCAAACTACCTTTCCTATAGTATGACTCCATTGCTCTATGTTCTAGTCTCTGGATCAGCAGAAAACAAGCTTGCTCCATCCTCAGTATCATGTCACCTCTTAACCTTCTCTTCCCCCAGGCTAAGCATATCTAGCTGCCTAAACCTGTTCTCATGCAGCACAGACATTTTACACTTTTGATACCCTCCTCTGAACATGTTCTAGTTGGTTAATATCCTTCTTGATGCCCAGAACTGGACAAAGTATACCAGGTGAGATCTACTCAAAGCAGGGTAAACAGGTTCTATTACTTCCCTGACACTATATCCCTATTGATGCAAACTAGAATCACACTGGCATTTTCATCTGCCACATCACACTGTTCAGTTTTGTGATCTACTGAGGCTCCTAGATCCTTTTCACATGTACATGTACATAAGCCATGTGTAACTCATTCTACATTTCTGCATTTTGTAGTACAAAATGTAAGGTACTATTAAGTGTAGTACCTTTCATTTCTCATTTTAGTACCTGTTGAAATTCACTTTCAAAGGACCTGAGCAGGCAGGCCAGGAAATCACAGCCCAAGACAATGCTTTCCTGGACCCAGTGCTCGCCTGGGTTGGTTCCTGGGTTGGCACAGGGATGGGTGGGTGTTCACACAATCCCTTCCATGCCAAATTGGAAGCCAGGACTGGTGTGCTTCTCTTCAACTTGGCAGTCATCAAGCCAACTGAGAAGCCTCCCAGTTGGCCCATGTTGTGTTGAAATAGGGCACCTGGCTGCAACCATGTGGTCAGCACCTTGTTTCCATATCAGATGCAGTAACTAGGAAGCTTCTTAGTTGGATTGTTGGCTGGCAAGGTAAGGAGCACATAGGAGATGTCTGAACAGCCCAGTTTTGCAAGGGTTTTTTTTTTTTTACTCCTGGGCAAAGGCTCTATATCTATACCTTTAAGGGGTTCATAGAATCATAGAGTTCGAAGAGACCACAAGGGCCATCCAGTCCAACCCCCTGCCATGCAGGAACTCCCAGTCAAAGCATCCCCGACAGATGGCCATCCAGCCTCTGCTTAACAACCTCTTAGTTTTGCTCAGTGATCCTGTCTATTAAAACCCTTTACAACTTTGATCCTCTCCTCTGGGGTATTAACTACCTTCCTAATTTGTTGTTATCTGCAAATTTGGTAAGCATGCCTACTATTCCATCATCCAAGTCATTTATAAAGATGCTGAATAGAACTTAGCCCAGTGGCAACCCACTAATCACTTCTCTCCAGGATGAAGAATAGCCATTCATGAGCATGTTTTGGGTTCAGCTAGTCAACCAGTTGCAAATCCACCTAACAGTAGCATTGTCTAGCCTATATATATACACACACACACACACACATATATACATACATATATACATACATACACACACATATATACACACACTATCATGCAGAACTTTGTCAAAGGCCACACTGAAATCAAGGCATGCTACATGCACAGCATTCCCATCTACCAATCTTGCTTACTTTGAGGCAAATTAAGATTAATACAGGGGCTTTCTAGATTGGCACGAAAGTGTGACATGAAGTTGCCTTTTCCTTAATGCTTAGCAGCTGCAGCACAGCCTTTAGATGGAGCTGCGCTGTTCTGCAGTTTTTTAAAAAGAAGCTGGGAAAACCAGCACCTTTCTAAAGGCGCTTCTTCTCCCCTAAAATGCAAAAAAAAAAAAAAAAAAAAAAAAAGCATTTTCATGGCACACTTTCCCTTTTTCTCATCTAAAGGCTAGAGTTTCATGCAGCCATGAACACACTTCTTTTTGCCAATCTAGAAAGCCCCAGAGAAACCCCATGGTATTTTCCTGTGCATCGTAGGGACAGGCAGCAGCAGCTTCGAAGTGAGTTTGGGTTTGCTTTTTTTTTTTTTTTTTAACAAGTGTAGGTAAGCCCTCCATTTAATTAACTGCTCTAGAATCTTTCCTGGTGTTGCTGTCAGGTTGAGTGAGTGGTAAATGTTTGGGTTCTCTATTTTTCTCTTTTTGAAGAAGGGGGCATTTGCTTTCCTCCAGTCTGCAGGAACTTCTGTTCTCCAGGAATTACTGTACCAAAGATTATTGCCAGTGGTTCTGATATTACTTCTTTCAGTTCTTTTAATACCTTTGGTGTTAATTACTCTTGGTAATCTAGATGTGGAGAAACTTTCTATCATTCCATCGTTATGTTCTGATGTCTATCTGGCAGGGTTTAAACACACTGGCATTTGGATCCTGTGCAGGGATGGGAGACCAATTAAAATGGTCCACCCCATGAGGCTAATAGAGCTGAATGGTTTTCTGGTGACTCTTGAGGAGGCTGTGGTGATTCTGTTATTGGGGGAAAAACACTCCCTGAAACTCACCATGCTGGAGAATTACTGCACAGTCTCCAAAAGCCCTTTCTTGGATAAGGTTCTAGCTTCCCAGCTCCAATGGTTCCTTTATGAGATTGATTTACTATTTCAATCAGGCTCCAGTATTGATTATGCAATGTCATGGATAATATGCTGATGGCATTCAACCTTCTCTCTCTTTTCCTTCTAACACTAGAGTATCTCTTTTGGTGCTAAACTGATTTTTACTGTCAGTAATGGACTGGATAAACTGGTTTTTACTATCAGTAATGGACTGAAAAAATTGAAGCTTAATACAAACAAGATTGATGATCTTCTGGTTAGTTGAAGGGAAGAATAATTCAGCCTGTGTAGGAAAGGGTTATACTCCCACTGAAATCTCAGGTATGTCGCTTGGATGTATTTCTGCATTCAGTCATGAACTTGAATGCCCAGGTTTCATTAGTGGCCAGAAGTGCATTTGCACAGTCTAAGCAAGTGCACCAGATGTGGCTTCTTAAAAAAATATTTTTTAAAATGTTGGATCTGATATGGTGAAACATGCCTTGATTACATCTTGTTTAGATTACTATAAAGCTCTCAATGTGGGGATGTCTGTGGAAATTGTTCAGAAATTCCAGTGAGTCCAAAATGCTGCAGCCAGAGTACTATCTTATATGGAAAAATATAACTCTCTTGTTGAAACATCTTTATTGGCCATCATTTCTGGGCACAATTCAAAGTGCTGATTATGGTTTGGATGCAGACTATCAGAAAGACCATATCTCCACATATGAACCTACTTGAGTCTTAAAATCCTTGAAGGAGGGCTTTCTTTCAGACCCACTATTGTCACAGGCCTATCAGGTGAGGACAAGGGAGAAGGCCTTCCCAGTGGCTGTTTACAGGCTGTGGGATTCTTTTCCATGGTGGGCTAGGCTGCCTTTCTCTCTACTCTCCTTCTGCCAGCAGGCCAATACTTTGTTTTAAATTTTAATCATGAATTTTGCAATTATCTAATTGTGCAGAAGAGTCTTTTAATGAATATAACACTTTATACTGTTTTAAACTGTTTCTTCCTTTTTTTTAAAAAAAATCTATGATGTAATTTGCTTCGGGAACAATTTTGGGAGAAAGATGAGATATACATTTAATTAATTAATTCCCAGATCAGTTTTTTTTTAAACAAAACAAAACAAAAGATGATGGTTGATTTAAAGAACATGTAAAAAGACACACGAAGACCATGCTTGAAGTAAGGGGGAGGGCAGGATCTGAAAGACAAAGACCTACCTCCAGTCATTCAATGGACTGAGGACACTGCAGCCCTTTCAGCATTTGAATCTATGGCATAGGACTCTTTCACACTGGAGGAATTTCTCCCAACTTCGAATGCAGCCAATGCGAATTCACGTGAATTCGCTTGTTTAGCGAATTTATGTGAATCTCCATTGCATTCGGAAGGCATTTGGAATGACTTCCCATTAGCTGAAAATGACCCCTCCTTGCCCGAAATTGCATGAGAAGCTTTAATTCGCAATAACGTGAAACCTATGATTGCATTCGGAGTGACTTCCCTTTTGCCCGAAATTGCGTGAGAAGCTCTAATTCCCAATAATGTGAAACCCCATGATTGTGTTTGGATTGCCCTTGGATTATACTTCCAATTTCCCACATCTGAAAGAGTCCATAGAGAAGTCAATAAAATCATATCTTTTCATGAATGCTTCTTACCAGATCCAGATGGATGTTTCAAGGTGGCCTCATGAGTTATCCTGGCTATAGTGTCTGGGTCTGGAAAGTCACTTGAACTTGTCATTCTGAAGCACCTTGAAATCTGTGGTTTCCCAGACTACTATTATATAAATCTGCAGCCAAGTGAATGGACATATTGGAAGGCTGAAAGACATATCCACATGAATGAGCCTAAGGCAAAAGCCAACACTTGTGGACCTGCCAAGATTTCAGAAACTGGCGTAGGATGTGATTGGTGATCCCAGCAGTGCCCCTTACAATACATTACTATTTGATGGTATGTCCCAAATCAAAAGAGCTTTCCCAATTACATCCTGAAAATCAAGGATGCTAATTTCATTGCCACTAGTATAGAGGGTCATTTAAAAAAATGGCAAGAGGTATAATTATTGTACTTCTAATTGATCATATGGTTAAGGTGTATTATTATATCTATGTACTGAAGCTTGTTTCGAGGTCTGGATAGGTTAGTGTATCAGGGCTATCTTCTGCTTGATTTTTTTAAATATAATCCTTGAGAGAGACTCAGAAAAGTTATGGAAGGCAGAAACTTCATAATTCAAATGGATGTGCAGCAAGGGTTAGGCCAGTTCAGTCTCTTTACCATTAAAGTCACACACACCCATCAGAACAGGAATTTCCTCCTTTCTCAGGCCCAAAGAGAACAAGGAGGCCCACTCCCACATACAAGTTCCACTTACAGCAAGTGAAATAAACTGTGCATGAAGGGAGATGGGGGAAGAAAGACAAAGAAACTGGGACATTTTAAAAACAGTTGAAAGAGTAGGATGACACAAGGAGTAATCTGTACTAATCCTGGGAGCTGGGGAGTATGAAGGTATCACCATATCTTTTAGAAAGCCAGTCCTATTGTGGGTAAATTCTAGGGCATATCTTTGTTTTTGCCAGCAGTTTGTCTAGGTGATCAAGTGGTCCTAGGAATTAATGACATCATGTGTATGTTCAGAGATTAACATTTGGTTAAAGGTATGAAAACATTTTATTTCCCTTTTTCAAACCTCATCCTTTCCCCCATATGTTTCTAATCAATAAAGCTATAGTTTGTATCATCAATGGTTGAATATGGGGCTTTCTAGATTGGCAAAAAGAAGTGTGTTCATGGCTGCATGAAACTCTAGCCTTTAGATGAGAAAAAGGGAAAGTGTGCCATGAAAATGCTTTTTTTTTTTTTTTGCATTTTAGGGGAGAAGAAGCTCCTTTAAAAAGGTGCTGGTTTTCCCAGCTTCTTTTTTTAAAAACTGTGGAACAGCGCAGCTCCATCTAAAGGCTGTGGTGCAGCTGCTAAGCATTAAGGAAAAGGCAACTTCGTCACACTTTCCTGCCAATCTAGAAAGCCCCTATATTAGGCTCCTCCAGAACAATATAGCTTCCTAATGCAGATTTTCTAGAAGAAGGAAGGAAGGGGCAGTTTTAGTTCCTTTTACTAAGAAATATTCTTTAATCATCTTTCTAGGTTCCTGCTTCCTTTCTTTGCCAGGATTTCCTCCCTCTATGGTAACTGTGTAGACCTCTATTACTGAGGTTATTGAAAATGCTCCCAGCATCCCTCACACTGGCTATCCCAGCATTCCTACTGAATGTTATGGTTCAACGACATCTGGAGGGTGATGCAATTCCTACTTGTTATCTATGTCTTTACCTTACCTGCTTATCAATGTGTGTTTCCATAGCCAAGTGTTTAAGAGGCCCATATTAACATGGGTAGCTTTAGGGAAGGTTGTGGCAGCTTTGGTGTGAAAACATTGGGGATTCTTTCAGAGACTCAGAAAAACATAAGTACTCTAAACCAGTTCTTACATAGTTTAATACGTAATGTAACTGGGAATGAAATGGACAGATCAGTAGTAAAGGGAGCAGGCTAAATTGCCTGATATCTCATGGTCAGGTGCTTTTTAAACCATATAGTCTTTCTTGTGAGTGTATTAACTCTATCCAACATAATACTTGATGTATTTACTTTGTCAGTTAACAGGATGGCTCTGTAGCTTCCTTTCCGATGGAGACAGAGCTGAGGTCAGCTTCAAATTTCATTATACAAGTGATTTCTTGCTATCACAGGTCTCCAGATGTAATGTTATTTTTTTTCTGCCTGCAGCTGCAAACAAACTGAAAGGAAAAAAAATCTAGCTTCATCATAAGATGTACACACTTGTTGGAAAGTCTCTGGAGACAAATTGTAAAATACCAAAAGATAGAAGGACAGCCTCATTCATGACATTTTGAATTAAGGAAAGAGGCATGAAAACCTAGCAAGCCTCTGGGTAGTTTTTGATGTCATCGGTGCTAAGTCAAGACTCTAGAATGAATCCCTTGACATAAAGGGGAATTCTGGCCCTTATAACAAAAGATACATAGCCAAATACATGGGGATCACAACCAAGTTTGAATGAACTAGGGATGGATGGATGAACGAACAAGTTAACTGAAACTAGTCAGTTTTGCTGTCTCCCACATTTTTTCTAAATCCCAATTTATGCTATGAAAAATGTGCAGATTTTTCATGTTCTTGTCAAAAACAAACGAAATGAAATACTGAGCCCTTTACTATGTAATTCTTTGTTGATTTCATGTCATAGAGGAGAACAAATTATTTCTTCAATTTGTTTGCTATTGGAAGCACATCTTTCTTGCAGTCCACAACTTATCCCTCACTCCACTTCACCACTCATGCTGCCTCCATGTTTCTACTGCTTGTGCCACACTTTTCTTCTTCTGTCTTCCTCTCTTATCTCTTCTGTCCCCCTTTTCAACATTCTTCCTACTTATCCTCTTCATCTTTTCTGATCCCTTCTTCTTTCTTCTTCTTTCTTCTTTTTTATTGAATGGAATACAACTTAACAGATTTCAACAGTACAAAATAAAATTTACAAACTGTCAGCATTCCTTAATGAAACTGTAATAAATTCATATACCTTTCTTTTTCTAACCTTCAAAGTAAGATGTGATTCCAAAGACTGACAGGAGAACCAGGGGTAGCTGCAGCACCTCTCCTTCTATTATTATTTTTTAAATGGAAACTAATGCATAATAAAGGAGTCATCATGTAGTTCGTTTCATGAGTTGCAAACCAGTTCTGTCAGTTTTTCCATGAGAGAAACTTCTCAAATCAGCAGTCCAAAGTTAAATTGTGTCAGCATTTCCATTTTTGAGGCATCACCATATGAGCTGCTATTTTCTGAGTTGCTCCCAGCAATGCAACAATAATTAGAATTGAGAAGATGCAGCAAACAGTGTGCCTTCCATCCTCCTCAGCAGACCTGAGTGAAACGTACAGTATGGCTTTGTTCATGGGCCCTGGAATGGAGAGTGCATGGAGCTGGGGCTTGAGCCTCCTTTAAGGCTAGGCTGGAGGGATTGAGCTCCTTGTCTGAAATGTTTAGGCACCAAGGACCAGGACTACTGTACCAAGGATGTAGTTGGACCCCAAGGAACTACTAATCAGAAATGTCCAGATTTATAGCCATCTGTGTGTTCACTTTTGGGAATTTTACATATTTTCGACTTGCCCTGGTATTTTTTTTTTTTTTTGGTTTAAACAGTTTTATACATTATTTTGTTGTTATCTCCACACCAGTCACATTGTTAACTGCTCTAGTTGGTGTGATCTTCTTCTTCTTAATTGTATTCTGTGCTGTTTCACTGTTTTATATATAAAAAAGTCCATGCCAATATGAAAAATTAATAATGACATACCTGTCACTTTTGAGCAACTCTACCTTAAAACAATTCTGGGTTTTCTGGCATCATTCCTGCCTGGCTGAAAGACTCACTTCCACCCTCACTCCCCACTGGCCAGGCACTTAATTGGCTGCCTTCCTCAAAGCCACAAAAAGATAGCAGGCTTTTGGGAAGGGGACTAATGTGTGGAGGGAGAAGTTGGCCTTGTCACCTCACCAAACTATCTGTCCAATACTCTGAAGTTGCGGCTGTAGCTAAGGTTCTTCTTCTTGGTATTTCCTGATGCTCAAGAAGATCCTTGACCATCCTAAAATGCAAGGGTCCCAAGAGGGCACCCACATTTAATATTCAAATAGGGGAATGATATTAGCTCAAATGGCAACTAAAGCAGGGATCAAGCCTGTGTATAATGATTCTGAGAAGCAGGGCTCGAATGTTCAAGTTCAATATAATTTTAGTTGTAATTAAAGGAAATCACCATACACAAGATACCACACACACACACACACACACACACATTCAAGAACTAATGATACAAATGTGGTAGTAGATAGCACCTTAAAGGGGCTTACAGAGGGACACTGTGAGATGAAAAATGGCTCAGTAGCTGCCTTTAGATAATGGTATATATATCTTAAGCATGATTTTCCAAGGGGGGGGGGGAATGCTGATCTGAGATAAGCAGCTTTTTGCAACATTTTCAAAATTTTATCCAGATTTTCTTCTGTTTCTGTGGCTGCTTGTCCACCGTCACTACCATGTTATGGAATAATAATAGGTGGAAGGTATTGTGGTGGATGATAAATGGTTGATAGGCTGGCAAAATAGTTCCTGTTGTTGCCACTAAGGGTACCAGTATAAGAAACCAAAAATTACAATGGGAAAAGATAGTTAAGTTGTACTACAGTGGTGAACCCTACCTCTGAAAACTTGTTGGAGAACTTCTCCATCCTGGAGAAATTAAGGGGTTCAACAGATGGATGGCTAAATGCCGCCCCTGTATGCCCTGGACTGGAGCCGCAGCAGCTGCATGCTGCGGCACCGACCTGTGCTCCAAAAGAAGCTGCTTTGAGGGTGTCATTGGTGCATTCGCATGCCATCCAGCCAGTGCCGTTTGGGCACTGTACTGTCTGTCATCATAGTGCACCCCGTGTAAATGGGCGCACACCATGATGCTGCCCCGGCAGCAGACTAGGGTTCTCAGCTGTGTGGACTCCAAACCCTAGTTTGCGTACAAGGTGGCATAAACTGCCAGTCTGTATGGGGCCTAAGGAACTAATTTCTCTGCCCACAAATACATTAGAGAAATTCAAGGGCAGTTATAAAATACATGCATAAATATATGTGAAAAGACAAGTATTACTGCCAGTCATATCAACGAGTAAGGAAAATAATCCCTGAAATTAAGATTATCCAGAAAATGAGATAATTCTTGTTGAAATAGGAATTTTAAAGAAGAGACTGGATAAAATTCAAAAATATCTGGCAAGGCTGTTTTTGAGATGGTTAGGTTTTAAGAGAAGCTCTGAAATATCCCTTGAGTTCCTTTCCAGCTTCACTTTTATGGTTATTTTCCTCACAGGTGACTCACACATTTTCATATATTTAATTTTCATATAAAGGGGTTTTTTCATTTATACTGAATATGTAATTGTGCTTAATTGCTAATGTACAGCTATTTTCCTGGGTAGTGTGTGCGTGTGTGTTTAAATGACTTCATTTTCAGGAATTCCCAACACATGTATTTACACAACAATCAAGATTGGCTCTGTTGTGCCTTCTGAATCCCGTGTATAATTAGAAGCATTACAATTACATTGTGTTGCACAACCCAAGAAAATAATACACAGAGAGAATAACTAATACTACAGAGCGTTAACTTTTAAAAGACAGCTTTTGGCACCTGTTTTGTGTTGTCTGAGGAGGAGACAAGAGGCTCAGTGGTCAATAACATGACAGATGATAATGCCACTATAATATTCAAAAGTTGGTCAAAATTGCTTAGACTCACACTGACTCCAAAGACTCTGTCAATATAGTTGTTGTTAAAACAATATTATTTCAACTGGAAATACATTATTTTCCTTGTCATTGATCGAACAGATGTATAGTGATGTGCTGTATCAATGAACTGACAAGTACAATGATGTTTTGGGAGAACAGCTGCTGGAAGTCCACTTACTACACATCTTTCTTTAACGTTTCACCCATTTCTAAGTGGAAAGAATTCTTGCTGTGTATCTAATTCTGTGTATACTTACAATGATGTTCTAATGCATACATTAAAATCATTCCATTGAATTTCATATTGGCTGTGCTCTGGGAATCTTGGGAATAATCTTTAATTTATCTAAAAATATTTATGTAAGAACTTGGCTCATTTGGTCATGATCCTTAAATTATTGGTTCCCCTCGGTTTAAAGAACTCTCATTAAGGTCAGTGAGACTTATTTGAAGAATACATTATGAAACCACAGAGGATGTAGCAACCACCACCAATGTGGACAGATTTAAAATGGTATTAGCCAAATTTATGGAGAATAGAACTATAAATGGCTATGTAGTTATGATTGTACTTTGTCGTAGTTTGGCCACATCATGAGGAGGCATGACTCACTGGAAAAAACAATAATGCTAGGAAAGGTGGAGGAAAGCAGAAAGAGAGGAAGCCACGTGCTAGATGGATGGACTCTATTAAGGAGGTCATGGGTATTAACTTGCAGGACCTGAGCAGAGCAGTGGAGCATAGGGAGTCTTGGAAATATCTCATCTACAGGGTTGACATGGGTCAAGATTGAGTCAAGGGTGGATAACAACAACAACAAAGTCATGATCAATACTAAATACCTTCTCCAGTATCAGAGATACTGTGTATCAGCTGCTGTGTGAGTGTTGCAGAGCACAAATGGTAGGATGTGATTGTCTTCATGCCATCCTTTAACTTCTCATGGTTGGCCATTGTATGAACAGAATACAGGACTAGACAGGCTTTGGTCTGCACCAACATGGTTCTTCTTATGCTTTTAAAAACTCTTTACAAAACAAGGCAGGGAGGTTTTGAGCTTTACTGTATTGCTTTTTCAGACTATGATCTTAAACATTAACTCTTAATTCATTGTTTTAATTATACACCTGGTTCAGATATAATGTTCTTAGTTTAATGTAATGATTATGTAATAAATCTTGGTTTATTGGACAAAAGAATGGGTGCTTACTAGCAGAAGCCTTCTAGCATTAACAATTGAAAGGTACTGTGGAACTTTTCTCTTTCCCTTCTGGGTTATTTCTGTAATAGGGAAAAAGGAGCAGCTGGAAAATATGAGAAAGGCTACACACTGAAGATTATTACATCCTCCCCTAAAAAATAAAATTCTGTGAACAAGGCAGAGTGCCTTCAAAGCCTTGCTTGGAATCAGGTAATGCTTTCCTTGCCTCCTTTCTTTTTATAATTCCATACTTTAAGGATTTCTAGATTATAGTTTCCCAGTAAATCAAAGTAAATCTGTATTTATTGACCAAAATATGAAAAAGGAATTGGATCCTGGTTTAATATCCTAATTAGTAATCAGAGGAAAAGGGAGCAATATTCAATAACAACACTCATTCCTGATTTAATAAATCAAATTTTTATTAAACTCTGATAATTCTGACTGAACTGGGTCCAAATCACACCTCTCTCTCTCTCTCTGTATGTATTGGGTGGAGAATGAGTGGGAATAAGAAGAAAATTGTATTATGACAAAATAACAACAACTTCCAGTATCTTGCTTTTCACTGGGAGAAACCAAGATGCAGCTTTTGGCCCACATCTCGCCTTCAGAGGAATGCTACTCACCCCTTTAATTTGTAATCACAGCAGAAAAAGTGAAGACATAAAGACCCATAGAAGGTAATACTCTTCTGGTCTTAACAGGACAGACATAGACTGCAATCCTATTGGTTAGTCTAACCTTTAAAAAGCCCATAAAACAGTTGAGTGGTAAGTGAGCACATAGGTAAATCCCATTGATTCAAGAGCTCTACTCCAATTAAAAATTAATAGTTGGAACTATTAATAGGATTCAGAGCAATAAAGGTTTATCATACCTGATTAATGAAGATACCATAATGTCATTTATCCCCACTTCCCATCCATTATAGGAGTGTTTTACATTAGAAAACAGTCTAAACAAAATGAGCTGTGGCAACAGGATATAACAAGATGCAATTTTCTGGGAAGAGCTTGACTTGCCACTCCTCTCCCAAATTTCCTTTCAAGGTAGTCCTCTAGTAAAACAAGTTGTTCTAAATAAACATCAAATTGTGTGTTTGCAAAGTGAGAAAAATAAAAACACCAAGCTGTTTTTAGTGAAAGCTTTTGCAAGAGCTAACCAGCTATTTATTTATATTTTCATTTAAACATTCATACACATGAAGGAAAAGAATCATGTGGCCTTCCAAATACTGTTGGACTGCAACTCCCAGCACCATTTATTTTGTATGCTAGCTGGGAGAACTGATGGAGTAGTAGTCCAGCAACACCTAGAGGGCCACACTTTGCCACATATGCACATACCCACACCCATGCATACAGACTGGTCTTCAACTAACAATTTCCAGGATGTCTTGCATAATTGGAAAGATATAATCAGAACAGTGAATGCAATAAAACAGAACAACAGAAACAAATCAAAGTCTGACAAAAAGAAGAAAGAAAGAAAGAAAGAAAGACGGACAGACAGACTTTGGAAAAGTTAATATTTTGGACTAGAACTGCCAGGATCCCTAGTCAAGATTTTAAGAGCCACATTAAAAAAACAAAACACTTTGCTCATGAAAAAATTGCCATTATCTCACAGCAGGAAAAGTCAAGTCTAATACTAGGTGGACTTTGTTTTATTGCAGTTTGCTTGTAATTGACCAATGTCTAATAGCTTACAAGGGCGGTGTTATAAGAAAATATGATGAAACCACCATGTAGAACAAATGAGGAAAATACATATACATATTTTTCAAGGGAGTTCTCTTGCCCTGAGATTCTTCCCTTTGCCTTCAGATTAGTGACTCAGAGCCAGACCATTCACTGGGTCATTCACTGGTTGTTGTTAACTGCCCTCAAGTCAACTTTGACTTATAGAGACCTGTGGATGAGATGTCTCCAAGAAGTCCTCAATTTTACTGTTCAGATCCTGCAGGCCTAGGCCTCCCTGAAAAGTCTAACCATCTGGCATGTGGTCCTACTCTCTTTCTAATGCCTTCCACCTTCCTAGGCATTGATGCCTTTTCTAATTACTCATTTTTCCTCATGCTATGGCCAAAGTATGACAACCTCAGTTTAGCAGTCCTGCCTTCCAGGGATGGTTTGGGCTTGATCTGTTCTAGGAAGCATGTTTGTCTTCTTGGCTGTCCATGATATCCTCAGTGCACTACTCCAGTACCACATTTCAAATAAGCTGATTTTCTTCCAACTTTTTTCACTGTCCACATCTATACAAGGTGATGGGGAATACAATGGTTTGGACTATCTTCACTTTCGTGTTCAGAGCTATGTCTTTAAACTTTATGATCTTGTCCAGTTGTTTCATAGCTGCCCTTCCTATTTCTAGTCTTACTTATTTCTAGACTGCAGTCTCTATTCTGATCAATATTTGATCCAAGATATGGGAACTTTTAAACTATTTCATTACTCTCATTATTGAGGCTGAATTCTTGTAGGTCTTCCATGGCCATTAGTTTTGTTTTCTGAATGTAAACCTATTTTGCACTTTCATCCTTGAACTTCTTCAGTGATTGCTCCAGGTCTTTGTTGGTTTCTGCTAGTAGTATTGTGTTGTCTGCATATCTTAGGTTGTTAATGTTCCTTCCTCCAATCTTCACTCTATGAGTCACTGGTACTTCAAAATTATGGTTTTGGCTGATTTGGTTTCAAATGGGAATGCTGATGCACACCCCACAACTATCCCATTTTGTCAGGGACAGCCCCAATTATCATTCCACTTTCTCAACTGCTTTGAAAATGTCACAATTTCTTGCTCCTCCCCCCACTTTCCACTTCCCCCCCCAGCTTACTTCAATTGCTGTAAACTGACTTCAAACTGCAAAAGTAGAGAGGAGAGACGAAGGGCGGAATCTTGGCCTTTCCAGCAGGCTCAGGGAAAAGCAAAATCTTGCAATTTTTCCTAGCTTATGTGTTCTTCAACATTAATAATTGTTTCCATCAGGACCACACTCTGATGTCACTTGACCACACATGTTTCAGTTTTCATCTACAAAATGGCAGATGTATCAAAGTCTGAGGGATATTGACCTGAAACTATATGCCATTTAGTGAGATGGTCAGATGATTTTGGGCTGGCTTCTGTTAGTTCAATTCCTTGACCTGTTTGCTTCCAAGTTTGCTATCTGGTGCTACTGCTTATAAATCCAAATAAATGCATGCACTGTTGGAATACTTTACATAAATCAGGACTTAACATCTATAATCTATCTTTTTAATTGTATTATTCTGTGGCAAAGTTTCCTAATTGTGGCTGTCAGTTTCTATCTTCATCAGATAAAGGTTACATTATTCAGACATTGAACTGCATGCCTGATGGATTGTGCATGTATGGAAAGATTCCATAGAAAGTAATATGGGTTGTTTCACCCTTGTGGTCTTCCTATGACAAGCATAATTTGACTAAAAGGATAGATATGCCATTAAGCTTTCTCATGCCTAACCAATGAGAATGCCATAATGTAATTTATTACCAATTCCCATCCATTATAGGAACATTTTAAAGAATGGATTTTGTCAAACATTTAACAGAAAAGTATCTTAAAACAAAGCAAAAATGGATTGGGAAATTATTGTGAAAGTGTACTGCCAACTATTCTGGGCTTCAATAGACATATTCTGTATGAATAGCATAGCCTCTGTTAGTAACCTTCACAACAATGTTCTACAAACCCTAACCTTGTGAAAAATAGAATGACCATGGCCATACTGGCTGGGGAGATTATAGAGTTGTACTCCAAAGAAAGTAACTTTCTCAGGGTCTGGCTATGAGACAGAGGACAAATGGATCAAGTCAGATATTTAAATCCTTTCACATGGTTGAATAATATAGTGGGCGGGTGGGAGTGAGATCATAGTAGCAGTCCTATTGCCAGCCCATAATAGTGCATAGAGTTTGGAAAAGTTATCTTTTGAAATGAATTTTTGATTTATTTATCTTTTATTTTATTTATACCCCACCTTTCTCTCAATATGGGAATTACAGTTTGAAATGGCCATGGTAGCTAGATTATTCTTGAAGCAGTAGTCCTAAAAAGTAACAATTCTGAGAAATGTTAATGCAATAAGCTGAGAAGAGATTTTACAAATCATAATTTCATCAACTTGTCTACACAGAAACTTCTCCAAATTGTTCGTACAGATTCCCCTATATACACATTTGTGTTGTGAGCACAGGAATGATACACCCATTCCACTGAATGTAAAGAGGCTTATGATAGATTTTAATATTCATCCTATGAATATTATGCCAATGTTGGGTCAGAGTTTGCTACTGTTATTCCATAATGGCCCATGTACATAGTTGCAAGTGAAGATGGTTTGTATGAAAAGGACAATGATTCGGAATATTCCAGAAAGTAACTGGGCTGTTCTTTTTAGAAACGAGAAATATGTTAAATGTTGTAGTCAGGTCTGGGCATTGTTTAATGAGAAGGACGGAGCAATATAGGAAGGATGTAAGTAAACTGGAAATGTTGATGGTGAGCTGGGAATGCTAAATCAATGCATGCTGATTCCTATGACTCAAATGTGCAGACTAGCCAATAAAAGATGTACCGTTAGGGACAGGCAAAGCACAGAAAAGACAATATTTTTATACACTACCTAATCAGCTTTGAATAGAGCCATCATGTGGGCTTCCAAGTTCTGCAGCTGCAATTTTAAGATGTAAAACGGACAGTGGTGAATGCCTAACTGGCAAAGGTACCACAGTCCTATTGATCAGGAATTGTTCCTTACCCTTGGCTTCTTGCCTTCTGATGCATTTAAACCAATTTCACTGCCTTCCAGCAGCACCTGCAAGAAGAATGGAGGGAAGGCTATTGGCAGTGTACTAGTGAACACTTTGAACCAGGACAAATGGACTGAATCTTTCACTGCCATCCTGTAATGTTTCATTTTTGTTTCCCAAAATTCTTCAGAAGTATTTCCCTGGAGCCTGCTTCTTGTCTTGAATTCCCCACCAGCCCTGTTTATTTGGTACTTTTCAATATTGTCATGATAGATCAAATCTATCATGAGTTGTGTGTATGGGTGGGTAATTAATTATTAATGTGCTAATATAATGTAGCAATAAAATTGTATAACATGTGTATTGTGGATATGGGGGATAATGAGAGGTGTAGTATTGGGAAAGAACCTTCATGGTGGTTTACAATGAAGATATTTGCTTGGTACAGGAATGGACATATGTGTGTGGGATGTTGTTTCTCACAGGAGGTGTAGAGATTGAAATCAAACGTTTTAAGAGGGGCTGGGTGGTTACACCAAGAAGGATGGTAAATGGATATATTGATTTATGGGCAAATCATAACCAAGCCCAAGAAGTTTTAGGACAGGGAATTGTGAATATAGGATTGCTGTTTGAGGATGGTAGCAGTTCTGTCTGCAAAGGTCTTCCTGTTCACATCTACAGCTTCTGCTGTTTGAAATGCAGAAGGCTGGATCACTGAACTGTGGGAGAAAAGAGCTTCAGATAACAGGTCCATTCGCGCTACACAACTATAGCACTTATCCCACTTTAACTGTTATTGTTGCATTCTACATAATCCTCAGATTTGTAGTTTTGTGACGTACTGGAGCACTCTGGCTGAGGATTCGAAATGCCCCTCCCTAAACTGTAAATCCCAGGATTCCACAGGATGGAACCATGGCAGATAAAGTGGAATAACACTACTATAACTGTATATTGTGAATAGTGCCATGGTCACTGGCCATGCTAGCTGCGAAATTCTAGTAGTTGTAATTTAAAAGGTATCTCTTCCAACCTGGAAGTTTCTTGACATAGCATTTTAAGAAGTTTAACTTTTCCCATGTCCATTATCTGTTTTATAAATCTGATTAGGACCCAGACTTGATCCTACAAAGATTTAACTCCCTAGGCCTCTCAATAATAGTTTATCTCATTTACTAGATGAAGAGCTCATAACACTCCCAGGCCAAAGATATTGTGCATCTATTCTGTCTTTTCCCCACATGTTTTCTTTCTCCTGGTGATAAAAAAAGGGAAACATGAGAGGGATACTAGTGGAAAAGTTGTCTTTCCCCCACACCATATAAAAACCCACATTTGGAGCAAGATGAATACAGGAACACAAGATCACCTGGAAGCATTTTATCCTCTCCCAGCCCCATTCACACAGCCTCCATTCATAAATGGACATTCATATGTGCATGAATATGGAGGATGTCAGAATTATTGGCAAGGCCATCAGCTCCTCTGATCACTTCATGTTTGTAGAAAACTTATACAAATAAATTTGAACAACATGTACCTTTCTGGGTGATTGTGGATGAAGGGCAGTGCATATAAGAATCTAGTTATATGAGGGCTCACCTTTGTAGCTACATGGAATACTAACCTGCAATGTACTGCGGTCAAGAGTGGTGCCAGTGGAGTATGTCACCAACTGTCCCCCTTCAGAAGCCTATTTGCATTTGAGTGAGCATGAATAAAATCAGTAGCAGATAGTGGCTTCCATGTCACTGTTTTAGTTTGAACTTTGGAGGAGCTATCCTAGATGCTGAATTTATTTTGAAGATAGGGTTTAGCTTAGATAGTTTCTATAAAGTTCTTACTAAAAGCCAATCCAGATTCATTGTCTCACTGAGGTGGAAATCACCAGCTGCCACTGTATAAAAGTTTTCAGGATGCACACAACTTTTATTCTTTTTTGTGCTGCAACTGCTGCAGATACTGCTACTTTTCTGGACATGCCATTTAACAGGTTTGAAATGAATCCAGCACACAATGACTTGATTGAAATGAAGGCACAAACTACAGTGGAAATTGGCATTCATTTAACCTTGAACATGATCATAAATACTGTAATCAGTACTCACTGTGTCAAAGTGCAAAATGTGTGGACGACACTCTCTTTTATGTCTCCAATCTGAAAGCAAAGTGCTAAGTTCCTTTGTAGATTTAAACCACTATCTCATTTTGAATTCTACCACACCTTCCTCCTGCCATAGGGAACAAAGGCCAAGTGACTACATGGCATTTCCCAACTCTCAAATGATAAATCATTATTTCAGGCTTCTCCTTAGCCATAATGTGCTCTCACTGACATACTGTTAACTAGCATGCAAGTCAGCTATTTATGGAATAATTTCAAGTTTCTCCCCATTGATTGTACAAGACATAGAATAGTGTCCTCTCTTTACATAAATGCATCTGCTGAAGTGGGGTCTAGTAGCTAACTAAAGTGAACAACACTGTAAATTTGTGAAATTTCTTGGTGCTATAAGGCACTATGTTGTTCACTTCCTCCACCAAGAAGAATGTTCAGTACAGAGTCCTATAAAGGGATGTAAAAATCTGAGTGATTTTCTAAATCATAATCACTTGGCTATGTTGGCAAGTTTTCCTTGAAGCTTTCATAAGGTATTGTACTCAGCTTTTCTGTTGGTTGTAATTTAATTGATCTTGTCCTTTAATTAAAAAAAAAAACATTTTCTTCCTGTTAAAGTTGCCACAAGTATGGGAGTGGACCTGCAGTATCATTTACTCATTTTTAAGGGATTGTTTTTGGTCATATTCCCTTAGTTTATATCGAGGAAGGAAAGGGAACACAGAACCACCATGTTTGTTTTTAAAGAAAGCAGGGAAGGGGCTGTTTACAAAAAGCTATCAGGCCTGGGGAAGAATAAAAGCATATACCAAAGCCAGGTAAAGTGGGAGCAGGGGAAGAGGGAAACCACTACCCCTTGGTCTATAGACTACAGTCTTTAGCAGCCAGATGAAACAAAAGGCCACAGTTTGAATCAAACCAGCTTTTATTAGCAACTAAAAATAAAAAGGTTGACTTGGCAAGGGCCTGGATTAGTACATCAGTGACCGACATGCTGGATTATTGAACCAACATCTGGCCAGCTGGGTCACTGGTGGGAATTTAAGGTGGCCAAAACAAGAAACCACATGGGTAAACAGAGCCCCAACCCAACAGGGGACCCCTGACATCCCCAAATAATGGGTACTCAAGCTCATACCCAAATACATGGGCCCATGAAAAATCTGCCAAAGATATGACAAAGATATCAACATCTACAACTCTTATTCACACCAGTATAAACAGATTGGTGAGGGTGGTGAAAGCACATCAAAACCAAATACCTGGCTTAGAGAGAAGAACTGCTGGACCTGATCCCCTTCCCCAACACCTTTCCCTTCTCCTTTTGTGTCGTGTCTTCTTAGATTGTAAACCTGAGGGCAGGGAACTGTCTAATTAAAATAATAATTGTAAGCCGCTCTGATAGCATATAGGGCTGAAGGGCGGGGTATAAATAAAATAAATAAATAAAATAAATATATTCCCATCTTTCCAGGAGTGCATGAAAATGCAAAGGCTCTGGGAAAATGAAACTGGAGCTCAGTGACATTAGAATCTGCTCTTTCCTTGACCCAGTGATTTGGTGCAAATGGGGAGCCCAGGTTAAGTCTGATTCCTTCAGTTCTTTAAAGCCAACATCAGTTTCTTTAGAAGTACTTTTCTATTGGAGAGGGAAAAGGATGAAGAGACATTTCCCTTTTTCCATCCACACAGCTATGTCCCATTGTACTGGAGTGAAGAGAACATAGCAAAACAGGAGAAATAGAAAGTCCATCTGATTGCCGCTGATATTGGAAAAGCAATTCTTTGGTAGCAGCAGAAGTTCTTCACTTGAAAGTGTCTTTGATTGATTTCAGTTTTGTTGAATTTTCCAGAATCCTACCAGCATATTAATCTTGTTCAAGTTCTGTATCAGGCTGTGAGATTATATATATATATGTGTGTGTGTGTGTGTGTGTGTGTGTATCCCTTGCTTGTAAATTTGTGCATATTTTTGTGTACACTTTTTATCATTTTACTACATTTTCTTAATACAGTCAGTTCTCCTATCCATGGATTCTTCATCCACAGATTCAACCATCCATTCTGTGTGTGTGTGTGTGTGTGTGTGTATCTCCAAAAGGCCAACCTTGATTTTGACATTTTATTTTTGTATCTGGGGTTGGAATGCTGGAACCAAGCCCTGGTGGATATCAAGGGCCCACTGTATTTGCATTTTAATACATTTTCCCATTGACTGATGAATGCTTGTTGGTATTTTAAAAATATATGCAGGTTAAGTTGTGCACATTTATCTGCATATAATTTTTGAAAAAGTGTGGAGGGGTGAATTTCATGCTTGACACTTACTTCCAATAAGAAATGCATGCTATCATTAATAATCTTGCTAGCCAAGAATGTTTGACCTATAAAACCCTATTTAGCTTCAGTTTCAGCTATCTGAAGGATTATACCGTCTGATATGAGCCTACCAAAGTCTTCTGAGGAGGCCCCTGTCTTGGTTTCACAACCTTCACAGTCAGGTTTAGTGGGAACATGGGAGAGGGCTTTCTTTGGAACTCCCTTTTAGAAAGGCTAAGACAGCTTACTCCTTGCTGTCTTTCAGCTGGCAAGTGAAACAATTTATGTCCTAACAGGCTTTTAGGAACAGACAACTAGAGCATTTGTGAATGTCTTTTCATCAGGTTTGGGGCATTCAGCCCAGGAGAGGTTATTTAGTTAAGTGTAGTATAGTTCAATGTACTTAATTAAGAAGCAGATGTAGAATACTGGTTATTATTAATGCAAATATATTTCCTCTCCTTAGTACTTGACTTTTACACTTTTCCTACTCTAAGGTTAAGAAAACTTTATATCCATGGAACTGTAATAAATGGGCCAGCATTTAAATCATTAAGGTTAGTAATGTTAAACACCATCATTTTTTTTTTTAGTCTGTCTGTCACTTGTCACTTCCACAAATAAATTCACTGGGTTAACATACCTATAACCATTACAAACATACCACAAATTAAAGAAAGCACATTATTAGCCAGAAGAATATTATTAGCCAGAACATTATCAGCCAGAAGTGCCCGTCCTCTTATGATACTTTGAAATGAAGCACAACTTTCTTCTCTGAAAGGCAAGTTATGGTTATTCACACAGCTACAACTTAGGCCATATGTTTCCAAACACATACTCAATAAAACCAGATACTAAGGAAAATAGCAAAGAGTAATAAGTACTAAAATAAACCTTAATGCTTAAAGAAAAGTGCAGCAAAAGTAGGATATTCAAAATTAGCAAAGCCACATCCAGTATCCAGTCAGGAAATCATGTCCAACCCATATCCATCTCACAAAACTAGAAAGATTATAACAGTTCTCCCAGATCAACCTCAAATATGGCTGATGAACAGTGTTTCTCCATATATCTTTCTCTAAGTATTAAAAAAAAATGCAGGATTTACATAAGGCAAGATTTTAAAAATTATTAAAGCAAATAAACAAAAATATTTTCCAAAGAGTTTTTTTCTCCTACTTGTTTAAAGAGAGTTCTTAATGTGAACTGTTAATTGTACTTCTATATGTCTTCCAATCTCAGATCCATGTCTTGCTTAATTTTGAATCAATTGTGCATCAGTAAAACACAGCTGGCAAATTTAATTGAACTTGTGGTTTGTTGGCTCTATAGCCAGAAGGAACCTTCCTCAGCCAAACTCACTGATATCCATTGCACAGAATTGTTTAGATTTTTAAAAAATATATATACATATACTTCACTTTTTTGCCAACACAAAGAAACCAATTTACAAAAAATTACAACAGCTCATCCAGCAAAACCCCCTCCGAAAAATCAAACAAAAACAAAACAAAAACCAAAGTCTGGATTATACTAAACTAGAGATGAAAAAAATATTCAAAAATATTTGGAAAATTATGGAAAGGCCTTTTTTCTGAGTGTTGAAAAACCCTGAAGGAAAGAATCCTGGATAGACAAGAAACTTCACAGTTATGTACACATTCTCCACAAAGTTTGTCCATGTTTTTTTTGTACAGGAAACAGTGTTCTGCATGGGAAATAATATTTCAATATTAATTTGTGCCCATAAAAAGTTGCTTTCTGTGCAGAAGAAAAGCTGTAATTGGGGACTACGTAGTGCTGCATAAAATTTGCACATGGTTAATGTGCATAGAAAACAACATTTTTGATACAGCAATAAATATTTCTGTGTAGAAACCTTATTTTCTGTGCAAAAAATGCCTTTTTCTATGCAAAATAACCACATGTAAATTTTGAACAGAACACAATCCCAATTACAGGTTTTTCTGCACAGAAAACAATATTTCCAGTGCATTAATAAATATTTCTGCATTGACATATTATTTTTTCCACTCCAAAAATGCTGTTTCCAGTGCAGAAAATTCTGTTTCCTGCAGGAAAACAACCACTTGCAAATTTTGTACAAAATAAGTCCAAAATTGCAAATAGTTTTCAAAATGGTTTGCAAAGACTTTCCAGCAGCAAGAATAAAATACTCAGTTTTTACCTTGGAGAAAAAATCTTGGTGAAGAATTACATCCCTATCCTAAACATATCTGTTAAGAAGTAAGCACCATTCAGTTCAATGGGGTTTCCTCAAATATATTTATTCACAGGACTGAAGCCATAAAATTGTTTTAAAAATGACCAAATGTTACAAATCATTAAGAACTTTTTTTACAAATTGAATTGTAACATTTAAACTATACATTTTATTGAAAAAAGATCTTTATCAACTTTTGGAGGAAAAAAGAGCCTACTAGATCTCTACCAGGAATATGTAGAACTTCAGAACTACCAGCACTGTCATAAAGCTGCTTAATTCCTTTCTAAAGAAACAACTACCAACTACGTATTGCTTCAAGACTTTAAAAATTATCCACAAGGTATGGTGAGCTTCTGGATGCCCATGAAAATTGTTTACTTCTCTCTGCATTGTCCCCAGAGATCTATTTTAATGGACACTAGACAGTACATAAAACAGTGTTTTCCTTAGAAAACGTTTCCTTGCAGGGAAAGTGGGATGAGGGAAGTTCTGACTGGTAGTTTATATTTTGCATCAAGGTTTGGACAAATCTTATGTCCAAAAGAATGCCTTAATCCAAGATACACAAGACTCCTGTTCTGTATACACGGATGCTTCTCCCATAAAAAGAAATCACACTATGTCCCCTGTCTCAGGGCTGATTTGTTCCTCAGGTTTGCTCCTCAAACAGTTGTGACAAGCAGATAGTATGAGAAAATTTCTCCAATCACTGCACCACAAAGCTGGGAAATGCTGCATCTAGTCTGAGTTATATCAAACTATCTTAAAGACTACTGTGGGACCTTAAAGGTTGAATTTTTGAAACAAATTTATTACAGCATGACTTTTATTACTGAATGAACAAAATCCATTTCATCTGTTGCAAGATCTGCAGATATTGTGTCACAATTATAGGAGAGGCCTTGAGCAACAGCAATATAAGACCTTTTGGAAAGGCAGATGGCTATGGCAAATTGAAGGAGACAAAACTGTTTCCACGTGTATCTACATTATACAATTACAGCAGTTCAATACCACCTTAAGTGTCATGACCCCATCCTATGGCATCCTTGGATGTGCATTCTAGTGAGGTGCTTAGAATTCACTGCTAGAAAACTACAGTCTGCTTTCTTGAACTACAGCAAACTGTAAACTCCAGAATACCATAGGATGGAGCCCTGATATAATAAGCCAACAGTGTCTGGATCTCTCTCTCTCCTTGCCTAATTTAAAACATCAATTTTCAGTAAATCTACACAAACTGCCAATGATCCATATATAGTAAATGCATAATCCATACAATTTTGTAGCACTAATGGCACAATAGATAAGAATGATGGCTATGCATTAATCTGGAGGAAAATGGTATAAACAAACCATTATAATGAAGGCCAGGCAAGTTTCAATTCCATTGCCTTCATCAGTGGCCAGTATTGACATCCAGTTCTTTTTATCTTCTAATTCCTCTCATTGTATATGTATATGCCTTCAAGTTATCTGTTGACTTATGGCGACTCCATGTATCTCATTAGTCAAAGGATTCATTTGCACTGTAGAAATAATCCAGTTTGACACTATTTTAACTGCCATGGCTCATTGCTATGGAATTCAACATCGTGACTGGCATCCTCAGAGAATGCTGACATGGAAGTGAGTGGGATATATATACTGTGTGACCCTTGGTTAAGAAGAAGTGGAGACTTATATTCATTTAGATTAACCAGGTTAACACCTTCTTTGCTTCAGTCTTCTCAGAAAAGGCAAAAGGTGCTCAACCTAAGGATAATGGAACAGGAGACAGAATAGAGGAATTTCAGCACAGAATAAGTAAAGAGGTAGTACAGGAATACCTGGTTAACCTAAATGAATATAAATCTCCAGGACCAGATGAACTACATCCTAGAGTATTAAAAGAACTGGTAAATGTAATATCAGAGCCATTGGCAATAATCTTTGAGAACTCATGGAGAACAGGAGAAGTCCCAGCAGACTGGAGGAGGGCAAACGTTGTCCCCATCTTCAAAAAGGGAAAAAAAGAGGATCCCAACAATTATCGTCCAGTTAGTCTGACATCAATTCCAGGAAAGGTTCTAGAGCAGATCATTAAGCAGAGAGTCTGTGAACACTTAGAGGCCAATGCCATAATCACAAAAAGCCAACATGGGTTTCAGAGAAAAAAAGTCATGCCAAACGAACCTGATCTCTTTTTTTGATAAAATTACCAGCTTGGTAGATGAAGGGAATGCTGTGGATATAGTATACTTCGATTTCAGTAAGGCCTTTGACAGGGTTCCCCATGACATTCTTGCAGACAAGCTTGCAAAATGTGGGATAGAAAAGTTAACTGTTACATGGATTTGTAATTGGTTGACTGGCCGAACTCAAAGGGTGCTCAGCAATGGCTCCTTTTCATCCTGGAGAGAAGTGACCAGTGGGGTCCCACAGGGTTCTGTCCTGGGCCCAGTGCTATTCAATGTCTTTATTAATGATTTGGATGACAGAATTGGGGGCATACTTATCAAATTTGCAGATGACACTAAACTGGGAGGAGTAGCTAATACCCCAGAGGACAGGATCAAAATTCAAAATGACCTGAATAGACTAGAAAGCTGGGCCAGTGCTAACAAAATGAAATTCAATGCGGAGAAATGTAAGGTTCTGCACTTAGGACGGAAAAATGAAATGCACAGATATAGGATGGGGGACACCTGGCTGAATGAGACCACATGTGAAAGGGATCTAGGAGTCCAAGTAGACCATAAGCTGAACATGAGTCAACAGTGCAATGCGGCAGCTAAAAAAGCCAATGCAATTTTAGGCTGCATCAATAGAAGTATAGTTTCTAGATCAAGGAAAGTTATAGTGCCACTCTATTCTGCTTTGGTCAGGCCCCACCTGGAATACTGTGTCCAGTTCTGGGCACCACAATTCAAAAAGGATGTGGAGAAACTGGAGCGGGTCCAAAGGAGGGCAACTAAGATGGTGAAGGGTCTGGAAACCATGCCCTATGAGGAACGCCTTAGGGAACTGGGGATGTTTAGCTGGAGAAGAGAAGGTTAAGAGGTGATATGATAGCCCTGTTTAAATATTTGAAGGGATGTCATATTGAGGAGGGAGCAACCTTGTTTTCTGCTGCTGCAGAGACTAGAACGCGGAACAATGGATGCAAACTGCAGGAAAAGAGATTCCACCTCAACATTAGGAGGAACTTCCTGACAGTAAGGGCTGTTCGACAGTGGAACACACTCCCTCGGAGTGTAGTGGAGTCTCCTTCCTTAGGGGTCTTTAAGCAGAGGCTGGATGGCCATCTGTCGGGGATGCTTTGACTTGGAGTTTCTGCATGGCAGGGGGTTGGACTGGATGGCCCTTGTGGTCTCTTCCAACTCTATGATTCTATGATTCTAATTCCTATGGCCTGTGACATTTATTCCCCTGTATTTCAGTTGTCATTATTTCTTCTCAATACCAAACGAGGTTGGAGGTGCTAACTATTGTGAATCCAAATTATATCCACACACACAGGACTGCACTGTTTCTTCCAAATCATTTAATAATGGTAATAATTTGTAATTGTAATAATAGTTGTTATTGTTGTTTTGTGACTTGTCATTTCCAACTTTTGGCAACTCTAAGATAAATCTATCATGGGGTTTCTCACCAATATTTGTTCAGAGGAGATTTACCTTTTCATTTCTCTGAGGTTGAGAGAATGTGGCATGTACAACACCACTCAGTGGATTCCATGGCTAAGTGGAGATTCAGACCCTGGTCTCCCAGAGTCCAACACTCAAACCACAACACCACACTGGCTCTCTGTCTTCGGCTGTTTTCCTGCCTCCTTTAAACAAGTGAACAATAACAACAATAAGCCAGTAGCTTTTGCTTTCCTTGTTCTGAACCTTGGGATGGATATGCAATCAAAGAGACTGTGAAGAGATGATGAGCATCTGAAAAGATAGTAATTTCTGAGGAAATTGTACCCCGATAGCATCTTGGTTAAAGCCTTGCCTCCCCCCCCCCCCAAAAAAAGAGCCCAGAACTGAGTAGCTGCTGGTGGTACATACAGATGCAACCTTTGAAGAGAAGAGAAACAATCAAGTTCAACAATAGGATACAACTGTTGTAAAGAAAACCATTGTGGCAACCTGTATATAGAGTGGCTATGCAAACCATCCATAAAGGCTGGCCTAGGGGTGGAATCAGGGCATAGCATCCACATGATGCATGCCCTGAGTCTACCCCCAGGGCAGCGTGATGCTGCACGCTGCTCCACACAGCTCACGGTGTCACAGTGCTCCTCTGGTGCTGTGGCCACACGGCGCAGCTCCAAAGGAGCATCTTAAAGCCATGGTGCTGTGGTTATCGTGCCCTGCAAAGGCCAGATCAGGACTAGTCAGGTGAATGCGAAAGTCAGGAGTGCCTGCTACCAGCTTTGGCTGATATGCCAGCTGTGCCCTTTCCTGGAGACGAGGGATCTGGAAACTGTGATACACACGCTGGTAACCTCATGTTTGGACTACTGTAATGCTCTCTACATGGGGCTACCCTTGTGCCTAACCCGGAAACTTCAACTGGTCCAAAATATGGCAGCCAGGCTTCTTGCTAGAACATCTAGGAGAGAGCACATAACACCTGTGCTCAAATCTCTCCACTGGCTGCCGATTAGTTTCTGGGCACAGTACAAGATGTTGGTTTTGACCTTTAAAACCCTACATGGCTCGGGTCCATCCTATCTTAGGGACCGCCTCTTCCTGTATGACCCCCCCCCCGCAAACTCCGGTCTTCTGAGAGGAACCTGCTACAGCCCATGAAGACCAGGCTGGTGCAGACCTCCCAGAGGGCCTTTTCGGCAGTCGCCCCCAGGCTGTGGAATGACCTGCCAGATGAGATGCATCTCATTCCATCTTTAGAAATCTTTTTAAAAGCTCTAAAGACACATCTCTTCCGGCAGGCCTTCCCAGAGAATGCGAACACTTCCCGGCTCCAAACCTAGGCCTTAGTGCCTCTCCAGCTGTCCTTCTCCTGTGTCTTTTCCACCCCTTTACAGCCTAGGTTTTCAGGCCCGCTTCCCTGTTGCTGCTTTTTACTGTTGTAATTTGTTTTATTTTATGTTTTTAATTATATAGTGGTTTAATTCTCTTTTTAAGGGGGGTGGTGGTGGTGAGGGAAGGGATGGGACATTTTAACTGATATTGTTTTAATCTTTTTGTTCTAACCCGCCTCGATTGCCTGTTCAGAGGGGCGGGCTAGAAATAATAATAATAATAATAATAATAATAATAATAATGCAGTTGTCACAGCCCTGATCTGGCACAGCTGGAGGCAGCTGCAGGCCACCCATTAGGGGCAGTCCACACAACCTCATAGGACTCTTTCAAACGGGGAGGAATTTCTCCCAACTCCGAATGGAGCCAATGCGGATTTATGTAAATTCGCTTGTTTAGCGAATTTACATGAACCCCTGCTCCGTTCGGAATTACTTCCCATTACCCGAAATTAACCCCCTCCTGCCCGAATTTGCATGCGAAGCTTTAATTCGCAATAAGGTAAAACCCATGATTGCATTCGAATTGGCTTCCCTCCTGCCCGAATTTGCATGTGAAGAGTTAATTTGCAATAACATAAAACCCATGACTGCATTCGAATTGACCTTAAATTATACTTCCAATTTAGCCTTGTATGAAAGAGTCCTCAGTCTTCATTTAAATACTTGTCTTGTCTATGGCAATATCATTGTATTCCATTCTAGCATGTCCATTTTGCATTTTTTTTTAATGCTTTGGAGACAATTTCTATACAGACCAAAGGTGAATTAGATGTCCTGGATGGATTGATGGATTTATTTATTTTTAGTTCATTCTCTATTGTGAGATCTCCGGGTGACAAACAAATAAAACCATATAAGCAATTGAAAAAAATCCAGATGAAAACTGTACAATAATTTAAATGGATAAAAACATATTAAACCAATCAACAAGCTAAAACAATTTAATTCCAAGACTTAAATTCCTCCAAACCCCAACCAGCATGGTCAGTTTAGATTGTCAGAACTGCAGGTCAAAATTTCCCTACTCCTGTACAGACCATACCATGGAAAGGTTATAATACTGCGCTATGCATCCATTCATTCATCACAAACACACACACATAACTTAGTTCTCCATGGCCATTTCCATCTAAATCCAGTATATTTTTCTCAAAATACACTGAAATTTCAGTCAGAAACACAAATCTTACCATCTCCAACAGCCACACTCATAATGTATATATGTCTACATTTGTACCTGTCTACTTCTGCTTTTGTTCACCAGGATCACTGTAAGGAGGAAAGGATGGGAGAGAACACATTATAATGAGAGCAGGCTTCTCAACAGCATGAACACGGGCTGTAGCTCAATGACAGAACACATAGTTTTCATGAAGAAGGACCCAGATTCAATCCTTGGTATCTCCAATTGGGCTTGAATGATCTCATTTGGGGAAGGCAGCTTCCTGTCTCCCATATAGCTAGAATTTGAATAGTGGGAGATGAACTGATAGCTTTCACAAAATGATAGCCAGCAACATTGCTTTTGAGTATTGATTTAGTGAGACAATAGGGGCTCATCAATGCAAACATTTCTACCAACAAGCTCACAGCAGTCAGAGAAAAACAGTGAGTGTTTTATTTTGCAACACTCTCAGTCTGCAATAATCCAATTTCTCCTGATTATGCTAGTAAAAAGTTGCACTGTAGCAGTTAGTCAGGTTGAGCAAGCATAATCAAATCCAGTTTAAATGCCCCCTGATGATTAGGCTAATGTGGACAACAGATGATTTTCCAAAACAAATCAATTCCTTTAAAGCTTGGGCTATCACTTAGAGAGGACAGAAAATCAATTTGTCTGGCCATGTGTATTTTCCACTGCTCCTTCCTGCTTGTCAGTCTTCACTCTTTGGTATCTTACTAGTATTTCCTGACATCATTTATCTCTTTGCATGATGACTTTTACACAATCTTTTATCCTTTTGAAACAATACTCAACATATGATAGTATGGTTTAGCCCAGCCTTTTCCAATCTAGTGTCCTCCAAATGATTTGGACTACAATTTCCATTACCCCAACTGTTGTCCATACTGGCTGCACCTGCTGGAAGATTTAGGGCCTTACTGCACTCCTTCTTTATGCTGCATTAATCTGCTCCATTCATTTTCAGTAGGGCTGCTGACTGTAGATTAACTGTACTGTACATTGCTGCCCTTCTGCAATAATATTGCCATTTCTCTCCTGTAGTACCAGCACCATAGCCCCTTTCCCTATCCCATCCCTCACTTCATGACTGGTCTGGGGGTTTTTTTTGTGTATTTTGTATTTTGTTTTTTGCCATCATGGCACTGTAATGGCATGACATCATGATAATATTTTATGGTAGATGAGAACTTTACTTACAAGTGGTGAATATGAAAAATAAGGTGGCCATGTCACCCACTGCCATTTCTTTCTATTCTGTGCAGCTGAAACTGCCTTGATTCCATAACTATGGCTGCATCTGCACTGCAGAAATAATCCAATTTGATATCCCTTTAACTGCCATGGTTCAGTGCTATGGAATTCTGGGAACTGAAGTTTTGTGAGATATTTAGCCTTCTGGGGAGTCAAAGGTTTTCATGGTTGGCATTCATAGATTTTTGTGGGGCTTTCGGGCTATGAGGCCATGTTCTAGAAGAGTTCCTTTCTGATGTTTCACCAGCATCTGTGGCTGGCATCTTCTGATAATGTTTGCCTGGAAAATGATTGGGTATATATATCCTGTGTGACCCTGGGAAGGGAGGAGTGATTTGCAAGTCTATTGTTCTGTTGCTAATGGCAGTCTTCAAGGTGGGAGGATATGCAAAAGAGGATTAATGTCTGCTACTTGGTGCTCATTGTCTGCTGGGAATCCCCTGGCTCTAGGCTGTTTCCTAGGCTGTTGACCAATGCAAATGACCAATGCAAATAAGAAACAGCCTACCTTTCCTGGTAGAAAGTTCCATGAAGTTGTTAAATTGTGGTGCTAAAATGTTAATGCACTATTATGTTATGACAGTATAATAGAAAGAGAGTTTAAAATTAAAGCAAACATGCCACAAAGGTTTTCTTTGCCATCCAAGCACTGGAAGTGGTCTGTGGATTCTCTGCACAGATCTCCTGGGAATCTTTTAGAGTGGAATAAGCTGGCCACTAATGGAGTTTTAATGGAAGGAAGCACAATTGATGTTCTGCAGCACAAAACTTATTGTTTAGTAGTTAGAAACAGGGTTATGAACAGAATATTTCAAGTGTGAAAAAATGCACATTTACAATGGCACTACAATAGTACAACAGCAGGAGACCAATGACATTGTGTGGTAAGACATAATCACTGACAGTACCAATGCATCCCTATGATGCTATTGCAAAATGGTGCTATAAGGGCCTTAGTCCAAAATACCTGGAAGTCATCAAGATGGCTGGTCTAGTTTCTTATCTCCCACCTTCAGACTTCTTCATGTCTTAACTGCTCTGTTGCACAGAATCCACCTGGATAGTTGGAGAATCCTGCCTTGGTTCTTAATACAGAGGAAATTTTCCTGAATTGTTCACAAACATGGAATGAAAATGGTTATTGATTTATCAAATTTCAACTATTTCAGCTCCTGCAGTACAATAGAGCCGAAAAATATGTCAGAAAGGAATTCAAGATCTACAATATAATTTTTGGTAATATTCAATTATAGTATTATATGCTACACACAGAACATTATTAATGTGTGTGCATTGTGATACATATGGATAACAATATAATTTGTTATGATGTAATTTATTATATGTGTGCAACCATATAATTATATAACAATATAATTTTTGTAGTATTTCCAGTTGATGATCATGAGCTCCTCAACTTCATAACAGCTCAAAAACATGGACCATTATTCTTCATTTAATAGACGTTAGATTTATTTTTAGCAATGATAATAACCACCCTATTACAATCACATAAAATTCACATAACAAAAGGTCCTGTAGCATCTTAAAGACTAGAAAGATTTTTCTGGCATACGTCTTCATGGACTGTGGCTCATTTATTTGTTTTATTGTGATTCTAAAAATAAGCCAGTGGGGGGAAAAATCTCCTTACAAAGAGCAGTTTATTCCATACAGCTCTGTATGGAATACCTGTTTAGCAATTACAGCATTTTTAGCTTGGAATCCAGCAGCCAAAATTGACCTAATCCCAAGAAAATGCATTAGAAAAGTCTGGGAAGATTAAGGGGACCAGTCAGTGAGCAATTACTCTATTTGTGTCCATTGATTTTGTAAATCTTTAAAATAAATAAATAAATAAATAAATAAGACTTTCCCCTGAGCAGCTCAAAGTTTAAGCTCCCTGTCTTGATTTGCAGCACTTCTATCACCTAGTCAGTTTGAACAACACAGCAAACAGTGGATTGTACAGTGCACATAGACAACATCATTTATTTGACATTTAAGATTCTGTTATGTTTTTCCACATTAGTTTCCATTTTGAATAGGCACTTTCCTTTTTCTTTGAAATCCAATACACACTTACTTAGGAATAACTCTGATTGAATTCATTGTGCTGACAAGCATAGAATCCTCCTCTTAGCATATTTTTATACCATATTCACTTTCACCTTGAGAAGTGGTTGGTAGAAGTGATGGAAGAAATGGAAGGAGGCAATGTTGTTGTTTCTACCTGACCTAAAAAAATTGCTTTGCTTCCACATTATGGCCTAAATACAATGAATACTCCTAACTTGAGAAGACTCATTGAATTAACTGCTGAATGGTAAGGTAAATACCATGGTTTCAGTGGGTCTACTCTAGTTGGGATTAGTGACTGGATTTAATTCTGTATGGCTGACCCTGACAGATGGTGTAATCTTTTTGCATTGGGTTTTGGGAACATAGCCTGATTCATCTCGATTCTTCACCAGCCCTTGAATACCTAGTAGGGAGCACAGTGGTGGAATGGTGAGTCTACAGGGAAATGAAAGGAGAGAAATAGTGTAATTTTCACCTGCAGATTGTCTATGCTACACTCTACATTATAGCATCTCAGCTGCAGGGATAAATCCAGCCATTAGACTCAATTAGAGTAGCCCCCCCCCCCTGCTGCACCCCTTCCACGACCCACTGTCCACCAGCCACTAAATGGTCATAGAAAGGGCTGCAGCAACTAAACAGTAAATCCAGGGGTGGGAGGCTTTAATCACTCGACAATATCACTCTCTGCAACAACCAAAAACAAGGATTACAAGTGGATAATCACAGAATGCTGGCCCTTGTGTCCAGAGGCCTTCATCAAACATAAATTGCTGAGAAGGTATGAATTCACCTATTCAGCTCCTACTCACAAGGAAATATTTACTTAATAAATATTAGGGTTGCTAGGATCTTATTAGCAATAAGTTTGGATTTGATCAAGTGATTTGGGTTTAGTTTTATCATCATTTTTCAATGCTTGCACATCCTTTTTATTTATTTATTTAGGCTTCTACGTAGATGAGGATTTAAAAGGGATCTTCCTTCCTTGTATTGTAGGTCAAACAAGACTTTGAGGAAATTTAATTATTCCTTTATCATTCTACTGTGCAATTCTGTTTCATTTTAAAACCAAAATCCTAATCCTTCTCATAATGGAGTCTCGTTGAACAGAAAAGGATTTATTTCCAAATAAAATACATAACATTGTGTCATAAATTGTTACATAATTTGGGGAGAATTTATCCATCCTTACTCAAGTTATCCAAGAAAAATCTCCCTCCCTCTCCCTCCCTTCTGTCTCTCACACACATTTTGATAATCAGAATAGTGGTAGACTACTGCTTTCATATTCCATATTTTTAAAAGAAAGGTTTCATACAAACCTCCATTTATATTTATATTATATGTATATTTATAAAAAATCTTAGGAAATCATCCACTTAAAATCTCAATGTAGAAACCCAGTGACTGTTTTATAAAAATTATTTTCTTCTCAATTGAACTAATACTTGGTTTAGCTCCGTCATCTGCGATTATTAACTACAATGATAATCTTACCCTTGTGTCAAATGTCCCTGTGGAGAGAATCTGCATGCCTGATTAGAGTAATATTAAAACTCCAGCAATTCGATTTAGTTCACCAGTTGCTAATTGAACTACTTATACCTTTTTTACACAAGAGTTTACATGTGAGGCATAAGATTGGAGGAAATTGGAAGCAATTTACCCTCAAACCCACCATTATAGAAGACAATTATATAAAAGATCCTGATTTTAATAGGGTGTGCTGAGCAAAATTTACCCATCTGAAGACCAGCAAGCAGCTAATGGTGATTAAACACAAAAGACTGCACGAATCCTGTATTATATCCCTCTTCCTCCTTCTATAAACTCTGTGTAGCCCTAAACTGCTGATATTTGTTCATCCAGAGGTGGGCAAAGGCATACCCCCCAATTGTCCTGATTTGGCAGAGATAGTTTTGATTTATCCACACAAAATAATTCAAGAGTGCCTGGAGCCCCTAAAAGTGACACCTTTTGCACTGTGCATATGTGTTTGTGAGAGGGATCTCAATCCTCTCCCCCAATTCAAAACTCAAATTGGATATCCAGTCACTTCCAGTTTTGATTTTTCTCCCTTTTCTTTGGGTGGGTGGGGAAACAATGGCTTCATTCCCACTTACAGATAAATCGGTGTGTGATGCAAATCAACGGATCGATTTGACATTGGATCATGATTTACAATCACATTTTCTGTCCTTTTCTGGTACCAAAATAACTCACCTGTGGTTCCCATTCATGAATGAGTTGATTCAAAATGATTTGGTTCCAGCTGACTGAAGGGGAAATTTTAATCGATTCTGATCCACTTCTGGTTCACTTGTGCAGAATCAATTTATTGAGAAAGAAGGGAAAAAATCAGCTTCAAAAAGACGTAGGTTAAATAGGTCTAGAGCATGCCCCCCCCCTCAGAATTGGTTCAGCAATTCAGATTAAGTGGGAACCAGGGTTGTTTGAACTGATTCAAACTGATTAACAATCTGATTTAAAATGTAGTGGGAATGTTTAGCATTTCTGGCTAGCTGCAGCAGAATGAGAGAATCTGGCATTATTTTTAATGTATTTCTGTAAATAAATAAATAAATAAAGACCTATCAAGGCAACCTGCAGTATGTAAAAACATGTTGTTGTTTTTTGTGTCTTATGGTAAACCTAACATGAACCTATCACAGGTTTCATTTGGTTTGTTTGGGTTTTTTTAGCAAGATTTGTTCACCTGCCTCTGCCTTCTTCTGAGGCTGAGAGAATGTTACTTGGCCAAAGTCAGTGGGTTTCCATGGCCCAGCAGGGATTCAAACCCTGGTCTCCTGAGTCATAGTCCAATACTCATACCACTACACCATGAAAATATGAAAACATGAAAACAACATAAAATCAGAAATGGGTCCCCAGAGTAAAGCATAAAAGACAACATATCTTTGATTCTTTCCTAAAATCAGAAAGTGGGAGCTGATAGTAGCTCTGAGGGGGATATTAGTGATAGGTTGGTAGTTCGCACATCCATCAGCCTTAATCCAAATCTGGCAAAAAGGTAAAATCCTGCATCACGAACTGATCACACCTTTGACTTCAACAGACATGTCTGTCTGTTGTATACAATAATTTCGAGGCAGTGGACCAGTGATGCTTCATAATTGCCCACAAAGCAGCTGATGGAAAATCCTTGGATCATTACCACCTTTTGTCGTAGGGAGGAGAGGGGGGTAAGGACAAATAAAATTTGGTGCAGATCAATTACTAATTTAAAACAATAACCTAACTAATTCTTCAAGATTTTTTATAAGCTGAAATAGTAGCACTAGTAAACAGCAACATTAAATAAAATTCAAATTAAAATATTTTAGCACAAAAGCTTGAGCTCTCTCTTGAGAATGTGAAAACAGATTTTAGAAAAGCAGGTGTTCTTCTGCAAGGAATCCTTAAAGAGGCAATTTAATTACCACTTTAGCTGATACATTTCTTTTGACATCATTGGGGCTATATCAGTGTCACTCATGATCTGTGGCTGAAGTTCTAGGCCCCATTGAGGTCAGTGATAATACTGCCATTGTTTTTGGCTGTTTCTCTGGAATAGTCTCTTTGGAATTACTGTGCAGTAAACACCTGCCGATCAACTAGGCCTGTCCAGGTCTGAACACTCTCCCTTCTTGCTGATGTTTCTGCTGGAGGTGTCTAATGTTATTGCACTACTTACTAATTGGGTTCAATTGACAATCACAATGAATTAGCATAAGATTTGCATATGTTCAATTTTTAATTAGATACAAATTATCAGCTGAGCAGTACACTCTCTTGGGAGTCTCACTTCAGAAACTTCTTATATGCCTCAATAAATGTAATAACAACGGCACATGTGCTGTGTTTTACATGGCTTGAAAGTGCTTGCATTAAGTTTGTGCCCGTTATGTTACTTTATGATTTCATTAACTTTGGTGGCCAATTTCATCTCAAAATATCAGAAGGCATGTTACCCTAACTGCCCATCCATCCATGCCTTTATTTATATCACAACTTTCCCCCTTAAAGTGGAACTCAAGGCTGCTTATTTATTTACTGGATTTACTGGATTTATATCCCTCCTTTCCCCCAAAATGGTATTACAGAATAAAGAATTCTGCAGAACAATGTTACTCTTGGTGAGTTACTAAGTGATAGGGGTTGTGGCCCTTTGGATGTTCTTAGATTACAATTCCTAGCAGTCTTGGACCAGCACAGTCAATGGAAAGGAATGTTGGATATTGCAGTTCAGCAACATAATTGCCACCCCTGTCTTTTACTCAATAAGACCAATAGTCTATATAACCCAATATTTTTAGATACAGTACTGTCTTTCCAGGGTCTTCAGCAGTTTTTCATGCGCTGTTTGGACTGATCCTGGAATCTTCTTACCTGGGTCCAGCTTTGTTTATTAATATTTGGGATGAAAGAGTTGAAGCATGCTCATCAAATTTGCAGATGATAGCAATCTGTGAGGGGTAGCTAATGTCACATAATATAGAATCAGGATTAAAGTTGATCTTAATCGATTGGAGACCTGGACCACAACTAACAAAATTAATTTCAATAGGGATAAAATGTAAGCGGGTACATTTGAACATGAAAAAAACATATGCACAAATAGAAGATAGGTGACATCTGGCTTTTATAGCAATACATGTGAAAAGGATCCAAGCATCTTAATAGACCACAAGCCTAACATGAGTCAACAGTGTGGTGTGATGGCAAAAAAGGCCAGGAGATGAGGAGCTTTAACTTTGGGGAGACATGGGCAGGAGAAACAGTCCTTCACAATTCAGCAGTTACAGAGGTTGGATGAGAGGCAATCATTGAGAGTTTATCCACAGTGGGATGCTTCTGTTTTGTCCACCCCCCCCCTCCCCGAGTTCCTGAATAAGAGGCAGGGATTGAACGAAAGCACTGTACTGGCACTATGCTACTGTTAGTTTTGTAATTCTGTTTTTTACTACACAAGTGTGTGGGTGAATTTTAGGGGAGAAAGGAGGAACAGAATGCTCCCATTGATGTAATCTCAGGTAGAAGGATGTATGGTCCTGGTGGCTAGATGTACCAAGAAAAGGCAGGATAGATCTTTGAAATCTATCCTATGTTTTCATCCTTCTCCATCCCTCAAATTTCTGGTTATCCTGTCAGCCCACTCTCTGGTCTGCTGGTGCTGCGTCTAAATGCTAGGTCAGTCCATAATAGAACTAACTATCCATGACTTGGTTGTGCATGACTTGGTTGTGGCTGCCCTGGTGTGCATTACAGCAGCTTGGGTTGATGAGCTTCATGAAGTGGACCAGTCCCAACTTTGTCCACACAAATGTGCAGTGCAACATCAGCCCAGATTGCGGGCCTGGAGGGGAAGTAGTTGCTGTAATCCAAAAGGATTTGAACTCAATAATGAGGAAATCTTTTCACCCAGCACTAGTTCTGAAGGTTTGTACCTTGTGCTGGACCAAACAGACAGAACAGAGATGCTGACTGCCCTGCTGCCCACCTGTGCCCTAGTTTGATACTGAAGAATCCCAGGACTGGGATTCTGGTGGACTTCTTGGGGCTTTATAGCTTCCATGACAATCATCAGGCTGGTGTCCACTTAAGACACCTCCTTTTTGAGAGAATATATGTAAGAGTTCCAGAGAAATGGCTTGTTGATGGCTGTGATACAATTTAATCCTTTAAATGAAAATAACTTTGGGTTTGACTGATAGTTGCAGTTCTGTGGTCTATTCAAATTCTGTTACATAATTTAATGTTCAAGCCATATATCAAGCATAACTTATTTTTAAATATTGTTTTTGTATTTTAAATATCAAGCCTAGTTTATATATATTTTAAATGCTCCCTGCCCTCCCCCATGTACATCTACACACAAATCAGGTTTCATCAGCTTTAATCTGAACATTCATATCATAATTAAATCATTTATATTCAATTATTTTCTTTAAAAAATCCACATGTTCAACAAAAGCTGCTAAAGAGTTCAGGTAACATAGGGTCATCACATCTTTTCTAAGTGTTAAGGAAGAACAAGGTATTTGTGAAGAAGCAGCAACTGAAGGTTGGGTAGCTGGTCCATCCATACTGTCCATCCACTTGGTCTCTGGAGTTAGGCTCTTTACTGTACTTTCTTAAATACTTGCTTGCACTTCACACCACAAACTCTTATTTCCTGAAAAAGAAAAGTCAACTCTTAGATGCCACTTCTTCAAATAGTTTGCTTCCCTGCAGAAATGCTGATGTGTGCTTCAAAATCAGTTAGCAGACCCAGGGCCTATTCACACCACAGATGTATAGAGTTATGACTCCACTTGAACTGCCATGGCTGCATCATCTGGAAGCCTGGGATTGGCAATATAAGGAGGGACATTTAATATTCTCATTCATGGAGTTTTAATACCTCACCAAACTCTATAGGATTCCATAGGGTGCAGCAGTAGTAGTTAAAAGTAAGATCATCATGCGATAATTGTGTCATGTGGAAAGACCCCCAATTGAATTCAAATAGCTGAATCATTATAGAGAGTGTCTCTGTGCAACCATAGAAACTAATTGAGTTACTATGAGCGAATCACTGTCTTTCAGCCTACTCACGATTCAGGGATACTGTGTGGATAAACTATTTTTACTGTGTGTATTTGAGAAAATCAACTTGGGTTCCTTGAAGAAAGGTATGATATCCATTTGATAATAAAATAACTCTCTTATTAGTGGAACAATTTATTTGGGTTTTATGGCATTGGTGAGATTGGTTTTTGTACACTTTGGCATGCTGAACAATGTGTTTTATATGTTTGTGGAGAATATCACTGATTTTGTGTTGCTCAGATTAATATATTAATGAAATATTATTTGTATTTTATAGTGTAGCCCCTGAAGAAGGTCAATAGCTTCTTACAAGTCTTATATCTATTATGAACTTTATTCAGTTGTAGAATTGTTACACATTAATACTAATCAACATAATGATGAGTGTACCTCTCTACTCCTTAAAACAATTAAACTTTTACTTGCTTGGTTCTGAATTGCTATCAAATAAAAGATATTTATCCACAAATAAATGGTGAGTATTTGAGATGCACCTACTTTGAGGTAGGATTGTGAAAATCTATCAGTCTTATTATTTGTTTTATATTTTAGAATACAGCTGGCATTCCATACTCTATTAATACTGGATTGAATTCTAGGTTTTATTTTCATCAACCATGGAAATATGTGCATACATTTAATATCCCCCCCCCATGAACACTTTTTGTACAGCTTCTTTCCACTAATATTCACATTTCACTGCCTTTCCTTCATTGATTAAGGTATAGTTTTCAAATATATGCAACAGTTTTCAAATGTATATATAATTTTTTCCTTCAATTAAATAACCAAAAACCACAGAAATATGTGAATTTTGGATGGAAGTTGCATTTAATTCTATTGCCAATCTTCAGAGGAATGGAGGTAAGGCACAGATATTTTTGTATGGATGTTAAAAATTATTTTTAATCACTACTTTTGGGGTTTCCATCTGGGCCCTCTTTGAAAGAGGGCAATGTTTAAGAGACTGGCCTCAGAAAGCGCAAGGTTAGAAACAGAAGTGTCATGGCTAGCCAAGAGATGGAGTCGGAGGATGGAGATGAGGACATGGCTCCTCAGGAGCAAGAGGAGTTGGAGGCTAGACCAGGTCCCAGTTCTGCCCTGTCAGACTCCAGCCCTGACATTTCAGCCCCAGGAGCAGAGGCTCAGCCAGGATCTAGCACTGTGGAGCTCCCTTCAGTGGCTCAGCAGCTGAGTGTGGCTTCGAAGGAAGAATCCAGCTTGGTGGTCCCTTCCTTTAAGGAAAGGAGAGCTGAGAGTGCTTGCGTGCGTCGGTCCCGCAGGCTTGCAGAAAAGCAAGCTGCTAATAAGACACAGCTGTCAACAGAGAGGATGTCTCCTACTTAACCACCGGTGGGATGCCATCCCTTTGCCAGAACTTATTACAAGATCCTTTGGTGTGATTGTGTGCTGGCTCCGTGTCTCTTGAACTCTTGTTTGCCTTGACTTTGGAATGAATTGGACTACTGCTGCCTTCTCCTTGCCCTGACTTCTGACCAGACTCATTTCTGTGACTTTTCCAACCCCGACCTCGGCTTTGGCTTCTGGATTATTCTTGTGGACAAGATTTAGTCTGTAGAACTGTCTTATCAGCTTGTGTTGGTGTGTGCTAGCTGCAGTCCAGGACAGAATAAGTTCTGGCAAAGGGATGGTGTCCCACCGGTGGTTAAGTACACTCCTACACTCTGGGCTACATAAGTCAGGAGAAACCATGGTTAAACCTCTGTTTCACATTGTCTTAGGATAAATGTGAACCAGCCACAGTGGGTATGTCAAATCTGATAGCTGTTTTCTATAAGAAGAATGTTACATAGGAAGTACTATGAAGCTCAAGTACTATGAAGCTCATTTGACAACCAAAACCTTGTACTTACATGATCAAAACAAATTATGACCTCGAAAACTGCTTTGTGGATGCACAAATAAACTATAGTGTAAATCACATCCCTATCTCACTCATGTCAACATTCAGTTTACGGTTAGGGTGCATTACTTTAGGATTTCCATTGATCATCCTATAATGAGCTGAAGCTAACCCAAATCTCTCAGCCAAAGCAACCACAACCACAGCCACAACCTTGGGATTCACCATATGTTCTTGTCCAAAGAGAAAATGGGGCATATGAAGCTACTCTTAAACCTATCCTATAATCCTGTAGAAACAATTCATTGTTCTCAACCATTCCAGATATACATTTTAAATTTCATGAGGAAAAAAAAAGTTCTTGAACAGACACACTGGTATCACATTTTGGAGATGTTCTAAGAACTCCTTACAGAACTTCAGCTTAACAGTCAATAGCTGAGATGATACTGACATTATAAAAGAAAAAGGGCTTGATTTCACAGAAAAGATCAAACTTGGATTTCTGAAGAAGAAACTTTTGGACAAAGGTAACAATATTTTTAAGAAATAAATGACCCGGATGCTCTGAACATTATTTGTTCAGTCTAAAGGGGAGCTTTTGATGTCACTTCCCAGAAAAGATGAATCTAGCAAAAGAAAATCCATTCCTAGAGTGAGTGACCTACAGGGCATTAGTGATATGAATGGAAGTGGAAAAGGCAAAAAAGAAGTACTTTAGATTTCAAAAGATACAAAAAGGAAAGATAGACTCAATGGAATTAGTTCAACATTTTATTCATTTTTGTATTGATGATGCTGGTTAAGAAGCAATCGCAGCAAAGATGTATAATCTTACAGTGGGGGAGAAAAACACAGAAGAGGCCATCTGTTAAAGTAAAAACTGCCATGATCCAGTTCCAGTAAAGCTGAAGAACAGCCAGCCTTGACAGCTGTAGGGAAACTAGGACCCACAATGGCAAGAGATTTAACATAAAGACTTGTGCGTTAATTAACTAGAAAACCCTTATTCAAAAAAATGAACTGCCTGGAAATAATTGTGAATAAACTTTTGAAGCTTATGGCAGACCACTTAATAGACATTGTAAAAGGATTAATTAATTAACATTTGGAATATTGTCTGATACTCAACAGAACCATAAAATTATTGCTGAAGCATCACAGAATAATTTTATGGCAACCAGAAGCCCTATACAGCAGAAGTCTCTCGAAAATACAAAACACCCCACACACAACCCCAGAAAGATAGGCTATTCAAATGTGTTAATAAAATAGCTGTTTCTGGAGGGGTGGAGATTGAAATGAAGATTTGACAAGTAAGTAAGAATAATAATACTAAGCATGTACCTGAGGGAGTATTAACATAAAGGAAGCATTTATAAATATTTTTAACACCCCCCCCCCCCCAACACACAGATGTCTGTGTGGGCCCACAGAAGTTACTGGAGCTTCAGCCAGTAGCTACTTTTCTTAAAACTATTCTAGGTGGGAATTAAAATTTAGAGAGCTTCCTTCCTGTTACAGGTTGCTGTCACAAATAAAAATAGAGTACTACTCTCTAATATGCATTATTTTCTTAATTGCTAAATTTATATACTGGTAAGAGAGGAAGGGTTTCATGGTTTTAGCAAATCATTTCTGGTGATCTTACTGCCATGGATGTTGATCTTATTTTAGGGATTCAAGAGAAATCCCAGAGGTGCAAGCAGGCTTCAGAAAGGGAAGTGGAACTAGGGATCAATTGCAAATATACAGTGGAAAATGGACCACACAAGGTAATTTCAGAAGAAACTCAGCATGTGATTTATTGACTACAATAAAGCATTTGACTGCATCGATCATGAAAGCTATGGCTGACTCTTAGAGGAACTGGAGTGCCACTCTACACGGGCCAAATGAATCAGTTTTCCCCCTGCTCTCGTGTCAGCCTGTATTTGCAACACAGGGCCAAAGGACTGATTCAACTGCAGACTATCTTCACATGGAAGGGCAGTTCTTCAGCTAATTTGGGCCATCTGTTCATTAAGTCAAAGTTTAAAAACCCACCAATTGCTCTAGATCTTCCCAGAAACTTTGGAGCACTCTGGAGTATTACCAAATGGCTGTCTACTGCTGCTGCTCACCACAGTGGCTGCCCACTACTGCTGCTGGTGTAGGTTTCTTTTGCTCAACAAGGCACCTACCCATGCAACTGACACTGCATGCCTCATTTCTGGCCTCCGGGGGGGGGGGGGGCAAATCACACCAGCATCATTGTTGGGCAGCATAGTGGGATACTATGTAGACAGTCACCCAGCATAGGTCCAGAATGTGTAGGTAATGGGAGGAATTTGGGACAACTTTAGGGCCAGAATACCCTGGGGGGCAGTCTGTAGTATTCTGGCCAATGTAGACCCACCCAGCAAATGAGACACAACAGATCAATTCAAAATGGAATACAAGGAGACATCCATTGTAGAACCATCAAGGTATCCATCATCCTGCTGATACACTTGTGTCCCAGGCAGTAGGCGTCCATGTGTGTGTGTGTGTGGGGGGGTAGTGTTATTTTTCCAATTGTTCTAGCAGTGGCTCTTTTAAAAAAAAACATTTAAGCTTGAAAACCTGGAAGGAAAATATCTGACTGGGAATGCTGTAGGTAAAGGGCTTAATCCTGGACCCTAAAGGGGAAGATGGTGAATTTTGGATCCAGTTGATCTAGTTTTGCTATGTTCCTAGAGTTTCCTATTCTTCCAGCCAGCAGGAATGCTCACTTACGTGGAGACAAATTTCCTGAAAGCAGTATCTACATATTGAATAGTATCTGAACTATCTAAATATTCCTTGAACTTGGGTTGAAGTTGAGAATAAGGTCCAAATTCTTTGACAAAGTTTCCCATGACATTCTTTCAAACAAATTTGCATAATGTGGATTAGACAAGGTAACCATTACATGGATTTGTAACTGGTTGACTGGCCGCACCCAAAGGGTGCTCAACAATGGTTCCTTTTCATCCTGGAGAGAAGAGACCAGTGGGGTCCCACAGGATTCTGTCCTGGACCCAGTGCTATTCAATATCTTTATTAATGACTTGGATGACAGTATTGAGGACCTAGTTATCAAATTTGCAGACAACACCAAATTAGGAGGAGTAGCTAATACCCCAGAGGACAGGATCAAAATTCAAAATGACCTGAATAGACTAGAAAGCTGGGCCAAAGCTAACAAAATGAAATTCAATACAGAGAAGTTTAAGGTTCTGCACTTAGGGAGGAAAAATGAAATGCACAGATATAGGATGGGAGACACCTGGCTGAATGAGACCACGTGTGAAAGGGATCTAGGAATCCATGTAGACCACAAGTTGAACATGAGTCAACAGTGTGATACAGCAGCTAAAAAGGCCAATGCAATTTTAGGCTGCATCAATAGAAGTATAGTGTCTAGATCAAGGATAGTAATAGTGCCACTCTATTCTGCTTTGGTCAGGCCCCACCTGGAATACTGTGTCCAGTTCTGGGCACCACAATTCAAAAAGGATGTAGAGAAACTGAAGCGTGTCCAAAGGAGGGCGACTAAAATGGTGAAGGGTCTGGAAACCATGCCCTATGAGGAATGACTTAGGGAGCTGAGGATGTTTAGCCTGGAGAAGAGAAAGTTAAGAGGTGATATGATAGCCCTGTTTAAATACTTGAAAGGATGTCACATTGAGGAGGGAGCAAACTTGTTTTCTGCTGCTCCAGAGAACAGGACCCGGAACAATGGATGCAAGCTCCAGGAAAGAGATTCCACCTCAACATTAAGAAGAACTTCCTGACAGTAAGGGCTGTTCGACAATGGAACACACTCCCTCGGAGGGTGGTGGAGTCTCCTTCCTTGGAGGTTTTTAAGCAGAGGCTGGATGGCCATCTGTTGGGTATGCTTGGATTGGGAGTTCCTACATGGCAGGGGGTTGGACTGGATGGCCCTTGTGGTCTCTTCCAACTATGTGATTCTATGACTTTATGATTCTATGATTCTCCCAAATCCAATCTTTAACTTTCACATTAGTGTCATATATACCTGTCAGAATCTGATATGGTGAAATATCAGAATCTGCCATGATAAGAAATATATGGGGATATAGTAGCAGTGAGGTAGTGATATGATAAAATGGGAATATAGAAACAATTGGGATAATGGGGATAGAGAAACAGAGCTTTGGTTTACTAGAGGAAAGCACAGGAAGGGAAGGCATACAGCGGAGAGGTCTGTAATTGTGAGAAGTCTTGGTGGTACAGTGGTTAAATGCCTGTACTGCAGCCACTCACTCACAATTTGCAAGGTTGAGAGTTCAGTACCAGCCAAGGGCTCAAGCTCGAATCAGGCTTGCATCCTTCCAAGGTTGCAAAAATGAGTACCCAGATTGTTAGAGACAATTAGCTGAGGGAGTGCTTAAGTGCACTGTTAAGCGTTATAGAAATGTACTTGCTATTGCTATAATTCAATTGAAGTGCAAAAACTGAGACAGATGGACCATGGGTGGAGTAGTGGCTCTGTTAGGTCCTGAGTGAAGAACTGTTTTATGGTCAATAAAGCCTTGGGAAAGATGGGTTGATAAGGAGTTGGGAAGTGGAGTGGCCAGTTAAAAGACCTCTTTGATATGTTAGAACGAATGTGGGCTGGGGCTGGACAAAGGGGTGGTGGTGGTCTGGAAAGAAAATTCTTAAGGGTGGGATGTTTTGGAACACACCTTACATTTGATTCCAACTGGTCTGAAATGAATTTTTGTTTTGTAATCTGAATAAGCTATCAGTTAATTTCATGCTATGTTTAATTGGCTTTTAAAATCTTGGTTTATGAATCTTGACAATACCTTATCTTCTATTAGGGCACTTCAAGCTCCAAAATCCAATTTTCTCCACAGTTCTAGGATCTAGCTACCAAACCTGGATGTTTACTGAGTAAGCATCCTAAACAAAACTCTGAAATGCGTTTAGGAGGCAATAAGTTCTCAGAGATGGCTTTGTAATCTCCTGTGGGGAAAGGACTTTTTAAGAGTGTGATAAACAACTACTTCAAAAAGAAGGAGTAATAAACTTTATTAGGTGCCAGTGCCTAGGAAAGTCAGAAATAATAGTTAGAAAGAGAATGATACTTTTCAAAACAGAATTGCTCACTTTCTTTCCCAAGCTGTAATTTATCTTCACCTTAACTAAAAAGATAGAAGATAAAGATTAGCTTCCTCCCCAACTGCCACAGAAACATGTAGGACATATGTCAACCTTCAAAAACTGGTCCCCCCTCCCATGTCAAACTAAAACTCCTATTATGCCCAGCAGTACAGCCATGATTATATTGGTTTCCAGTAATAGGACATATAATCTGACACAGATGGAGAATGTCAAGTTTGGGAAGACTGTGCTGTGATTTGGATGCATAGGTCCCCCCATTCACACATAGCTTATATCACATTGAGTGTGGGGGGCACTTGTGTTGCATGCTTTCTATTGTACAAACAAAGCAAATCAATATTTTGGGAGAATGGGCAGTTAATTAAAGGTTTCTTAATTAAGTCATGGGTGTTTCTGAACAAGGCATGTAAAAGTAGTAGTGCTGCATAAGATTATTGCTTTAAAAGGAAGGCAAACAGAATGCCAATGCTTAATTACTCCAGAGCTAGAGAATGTAAGGTGGAAGCAAGCTATAGCTTATTGCCCTTAGCTATATGAACAAATAAAGGGAGAGCTGGGAGAAAAAGAGAGATAATTATAGTTAAAGAACAAACAATAAATGTCCTTACCAAGTGCATTTCATCTCCTTCAATCCACTGGGTCCAGCCACGGCCCTCCTTTTCTCCTTTCTGTACACAAAGAAGCTTATCTCCATCCCAAGTCACACAAGTCTAGTTAAAAAACAAAAAAACCCAAACAAACCAGAAACAAAAAATTATCAGTCTGATGATTGCTGTCATCTACATCATTTAGGCTCCAAATGAGGTCAACATCCCTTTAGGAAATAAAACTCAATATTTAATGAAGGAACTATCTCTAGTGCAGCTTTTCAAAAAAAGAGAACAGGTGATATGAAACATTATTTGTTGAAAATGTCATTGATTTACGACATGACAAAGTTAATAAACTAAGAAAAACAGGTTCTCTAGTTTTGGAATTTCTGTGGCCAAAGCCAGTTCATAGGACTTTTCCAGTAGGAGGAAGCATAAAATAACTTGTCACTGGGTGGTGTATTTATGGGACAGCAATTGCATGGCAATCATCATCAAATGTTTTGTCACTCTCTGTAAATAAGTGGGGAACCTAACAGAAAATGTGAGGCTCTTAATGACTTTTGCCCACCTGACATGGATGGGACTTCAGTTATCAAAGAAGCCAGTTTGTCCCATCTAGTTTCTTCACTGTCTCCACTGGATGGGACTTTTAACTGTATGCTTTCAATACCTCTTTTGTATTTGTTGTTGTTACATACATTTAAGTCAACTCTCACTTACAATGACCCTTTCGTAAACTGGATTGTCTTCAAGAGGAGGTTTAACACTGTCTTCCTCTTAGCCTTGAGAGTGTGTGGTTTTCCCAAGGCCATCCAGTGGGACTGAATCCAGAAGTTGTTGAAAAGATGAGAAACTCAATCATACTTTGTTTCTCTGGATCCATTTTAATTGCCCCCCCCCCCCCCTTCTGCATGATAGGCAATTAAAATGGGTCCACATCTCTTCAACAAACTTCTGGATTCAAATAGTGACATGTAGCTGACTCAAAAAAATGACATCTTTCTCTGCAAATTAATTGACAAATATATGTCACGGGACATTTGTGAAAACATGAGAAACAGGCCACACATACAGACACCTGCTGTAGTTCCAGTGTTAATTGTTGGGTTTCATAAATGACAGTCTAGTTCTCCCCGTCTTAAACTAAATCTTGCAATGGTGTAGCACTATTTTTAAAAAGTATTATTAATTCCACAGTATGAGATGTATGTTTTGTTTTCTCATTGGGGGCCAATAATACTTCTCTCTCTGTGTGTGTGTGTGTGTGTGGGGGAGGGTATAGACATGCACTGGGGAATGGGTGATTTAATTACTCTTCCCCCATGTTTCAAGTCAAATCCACATTGCTTTCCCTTTCACAACCAATTTTAAATAAAGAAAGACCATTGTGAGACCCATATCCTACATCTCTGACATAACATCTAGTTTGGCTCAAAATATAAAAATAATTATTCCAATTTTAAATAACATACCAATAAATGTTTGTACAGTACTTCAGATAGGTAATTTTAGACCCTGGACATAGGCTGCTATGAGTAATATATGAGTTGTCAGCCATGCAATTAACTTTTCTCTTCTCACAACTTCTTACTTTATCTTATTGCTACATATTGCCATTCCATCTTTGCAATTACTCTGCATACCTGATACATTAAAGTAATTTCATTAAAAAATTAAAACAAGCTTCCCAACCTTGATTTTAATAACAACCACCAGAATCATATATCACCTTTTACTTAATGTAACTTTATGTATACTTATTTAAGTGACAGAGGTGCTAAAAAACCCTGCTACTGAATTGTGAAGATATATTTTGGGACACCATCAAAAATGTTCAATGTGCATCAGGGCTGATGTGCATCAATACACAATCGGCATCTGTGTGTAATGTGTGTTAGTTCACAACATGCATCAGTGTGCAATGTGCATTTGTTCATAAAATGCATCAAGCACTTTGCTGGCTCTGCCACATAGTAACATAACAGCAGCCCTTTATTGGATATGGACATTATGAAACTGGCCAATTCTGTTTCCTGGATATGTAAGTCCACTTATAAAGATATATTTCCCATATAGGATCCCAGCCAGTATTTTCTGAGCATGTCCAGTTTAACATTTTAAACTAACTGAAATTAGTGTGCATCATCATGACTACAGGAATAAAATGGAATTTCCTTCAGCTGTACAGAAGCAGAATGCATTTGTTTGGGAATAAGCAGCATTTTGTTCTACTAAACGTTAATATATTTTTGAAATAGAAATAATGAAACACAAATGAGCATCTGTAACCAATCTGGCTGCCCACTGACAGTAATATGCTTTCAAAAGTCAGCCAAAGGAAAGGATGACACTGAGGAGATTAACACACTCTCTTTTAATATGCTTTATTGAAACAAAGGTGCTTTTATTTTTTAAAAGGGTTTTATCGCATTCATCCATGGGTGGGTGAATGCATCCCATTTATAGCCTGGATGCCAGATGGGCTTATCCTGTGCCTTTTCAAGAATGGGAAAATCCCATTCTTGAAAAGTCACAGAATAAGCCCAGCTGGCATCTGGGCTGCATACGGGATGCATTCGCCCGGCCATGGAAAAATGATATAAAACCTGTTTTAAAAATAAATGTGCCTTTATCCCATGAGGGATAAGGTGTGATAAAAGACAGTGCATGAATCTCCTGACACTGGGCATGTTTGCCTCCACTGCCTATAGAATTTGCTAATCTCTGACCAGTTATTTTCAGGGTTAGGAGGCTTTGGAGCCGTGGACTTTTGCCCCACTGTTCAAGGCTTCCAGTTCCAATACTGGTTATGTACCCTCGAAAACAGATCTGAATGAAGACATGTGAAGGGCATGATGCAGATTAGTGAAGGAGAAATTTGGTTATGTAAACTGTCTGGATAGGAGATCTAGGATCTGGGTATGAGAACTGGGAACAGTTTTATTTCCTTTCAAGGAAAAATAGCAGGGTAAATGTGAAATAAATGAATATATACATAAGGGCAGCATGCTGTGTTTATTAAGAAGCCTTTCATTTTATTTCTGCATAATAAATTATGATGCTTTTTTGGTTGTAGAATATTTGTCTCATCAGAAATAAAGAAGATATACTGTACAGTATCAAAGATGTGTATTTTGAAAATGCAAATTTATGACAGGAGCTTATTGTACATAGTACATAAAAGCACTGTCTTTTAAAATCCTATTTGCATGGAAGATGTTGCTTGCACTTCTGATGTGGTTTTCCTTTTGTGTGAACTTTTGTTTTAGGAATGTATGGTAATGAGAGTCTTCTCAGTGGCTGTCCCCTTGCTCTGTAACTCCCTTCCTAGGGCATGAATAGGGGACAGAAATCCTGTGTCTCACTCAGTACAGCTGGCTTATCACATTCTGAATTCACTGTAGTAATGCAGACTACCATCAAAAGTAAGGATGTGTGACTCTTCAGATGTTTTCCAACTGCTAGAGTCAGCTAGCCAGCATAGCCAATGGTGAGGGACAATGGGAATTAGGTATCAAAATCTGAAGTGATTTCTGAGAGAAGGTCAAAATCATTTAAAAAAAAACTTGTGGCAATAGCTTCCTTGCTATTTTGATTTATTTTATTATTACTTTTTGTTCTGCAGTAAAAACAAGGTTTGCCTCTCTGTAGACTCATATACTTGATATTATTTGCACCTATCACTGAGAATTTCCCTGCATGGCTGTGCAACAGGACAGTTCAATTTTTCATTACATGAAAATAGCTTAACTCCTACTGTTGATGCAGTAATAGATTTTTGCTGCCAAATTTCTACAGTAATGTCTTAGTTCATCTACAACAGAAACAGGGAACATTGTTGTTGTTGTTGTTCTTGCTGCTGCTGCTGTCAAGAGCATTATTCCCTTAGGCCCTCTGGATCCCCACATGTCAGTATTAGGAGGGCATCCAACTTGCTTTTTGATGCCTCTATCATTCTCTCCTTCCTACCTTCTTCCTTCTTTATGAGAACAGGCCATGAACTGCAGGTAGCTCTCTAACTATTTCATTGAATGCAAAAGAGGGGTCCCTCTTGAGATGCAAATAGACTTGTAAATTTCCTGGACTTTGAATATCTCCCTATTGCCGCATGACCAGAAGGAGGAAGAGCCTGCCTGCAATAAAATACATCCTTCCTGTATACCATCTTTACTAAGGACTGAAACAGCATGCAGGCATCTGACTAACATCTCCAGTTGTTTTTTCCCCTTCTTCTCCTGTTTGGCTTGTAACATCTGCCTGATGAATAAGCCCATGGAGCTTCGAAAGCTTGCAACAAGTATATTGTTCATTTCGGTTGGCCAATAACGGTATCACTGATGGATTTTTGTTTCACAGAAGGTTAAGCATAGAATCAAAGGACAAATTCTATATCCAGGAGAGAGAAAGGGGAGCTATCTGTATTAAGTATACACATTCTCTTTAGCATTGTGCATTTAATACTTTGCTCTTCTTGGATAAATGAGAAAGTATAAATGATTGCTTCATTCCAAAATATGTCACATTCTCCTTTTCACCACTGTAGCATTGTTATTAAGAGGATTTAATAAGATCAGAAAGACCTGGCTTCTAATCCTCTTGAAGTTCATCAGATCAGACAGTCATCTTTGCATTGCCACTCACTATTTTCCAGTTCAGACCATCTTTTTAGAAAGTTAATGTGGGTGTAAAATGTAGGTGTAGATGTATGTGTGTGAGAGAATAATATGCATGACTGTAAGCTCTTTGGAAGAAGAGCAGAATAAAAGAAATAACAAACTGGGTTTTTAAATCTATTACTTTCCTCCCTTTGATTCGGCTACCCCGAATCCCATTTTGGAAGAAAGGAGGGATATAAATCCCATAAATAAAGTAACATAAAATATGTATTCTTCACACAGTAGATGCAACTTGAGTTAAAGAAATAGCTTTTAAAACAACCCACAATCTAAGGGAAAATATTGCACAAAAACAATTGAACAATAAATTCTACTGTAGTTCCATTGCTGTGCCTGTGGATAATTTGTTGACCCATCAAGAAAATAGTAGCCTTGTGCATTACATTCAGGACTATGTACAATCCACACATCTTGTGCTAATTGGAGTTAGGTTTACTGAAGTCAGTGAAATTACACAGGGTTTAAGCCAAGGGAACACCAAGCAAAAACATGCACCTGCTTCATGTCCAAATTAACAATAAGAAAGAGCTCAATTCATCACAAGAACTCAGTTTGATCATTCCTTAGTACTGATAATTCAGATGACAAGACACAGGCAAGCCTTTCCACCATTAGAGGGAACCCTCATTCAGCCTTTTCAGCCTCTGAAAAGCATCAACTGTCCTTGGAAAAATACAATGATCTATATCTTTCCTTTTTAACTAATATTTCTTTAATGTGATTTAGCATGGCAATGGAAGGACAAAATGCTAGGGGCATGTTAACCCAGTATTCCTGTAATCTATGGTTTTCCAATTTCACATCTTTTGGAAGCAAATGCATACTTACTAAAAGTGGAGTAAGGATTGGGGTTATTGTTGTAACTTTGGTGTTTAAATATTACAGAAAATGCAACACTGAATTTTGATGCTGCATGATGATGATGATGATGATGATGATGATGATGATGATGATGTTTATTTATATCTCTCTCCTCTGTCACCACTCGGTTATCTTTCTACTCAAACTTTTAGCAAACTTTGGCACTATATATTAATAGAAACAAGACTATTATTGTAAAATTGACCAAGAGTCAATTGAGTTGTACATGGACTCAGTGCCTTCCATAAGTGAACCTCTCATATTTTTTCACAGTTTCTGCCATCCTTTTTCTTAATAACCCCTCCCTAGCTATACATGACAGAGGTAGAATAACTACATGTGCATTGGAAGATCTAACTTGCTCAGGAAATAGCAAGTGTTCACGTCAATATCCCAATGGACATTCCCCTCTCAAAAACCAAGCCATATATATATATATATATCTATATATATATATAAAACCAAACAAACCCAAAACACATGGCAATGTAATCCTCAGATTAACCAAATGCTGACTATTAGTAGATGAGAATTTATGTACCTGTTTTTGTAATCACATGCATTAGAAACCTAAAGCCCCAAAGATGGCTAGATAGTTCAAGTCAATATATGCCACGGAACATTCCTTTATGTCATCATGTCACCAAACTGCTAGGACAAGAGGATCTACAAGTGGGGGAAATCTCTTTAAAAGACTAAAGACAGCTTTCCTAATAAGTTTACATTTGGTCCTGGAAGCCACATCATTCTCTGCCTCATAATCCTCCAGCCTGCAACAATCCTTCCTCCACCTCCTTTCTTTCTGCCAATAGGCCACAGCCTGTCCTATCTCTTGTCTTTGTATGAGTGACAGAATGCTTGTTTTGTAAACAGAAGTGTTTAAGTTCAATTTCCTGAATATCTCCTGAGTGAGATACGGGAGCAGGCTATGTGAAACATCTTTCTCTTGATCAAGATCTTGCAGCTCCCACGCCACTCCTATGATTCCCCCAACCATCATAGCCAGATTCAAAACAAAAAGTAAGCCTTCTAAGTTTTGACTGAAATATTTGTGAGGCAGACTTGTGCGCACAATTTAATTTAATTTAATTTAAATCTCACCTTTTTCTCAGTATGGGACCTAAGCCATACTCTCCTTCCTACTCATATGTTCAGGGGAAACTCTGAATAGGGTTCCCTTAACCACACTGAAACTGAAATATCTCTAGGGATTTGGGGTATGCAAGAAGATCACAGATCATTACCAAAGTAGTGATATTGCATTTATCAAACCTTGATTCATTATGTTAGCACTAATCTAAATGCTAAATTTTCATTTGGGAAATAGTTGCTCATTAAGCAATTATTTGAGTATACAATTTTATTCCAAGCATTTCTTTTGATATTGCTTTTGCCACCTCCTCCTCCTCCTCCACCACCACCACCACCACTACCACTCATGCTGCTTTATCACACTAGGGGGCAAACAGGATTTAAATGAGAATTAAAGAAGAGTTAAATAGGAAATGTCCTATGATAAGCATAGGGCAATTACTGTTTAACTCTTGTTTAACTCTCATTTAAATCTTGTTTGCCCCCAGTGTGATAAAGCAGCTCATGGACATAAAATACTTTTTGCTCTTGTTCCTAAACAACTGCACTTATGTCTATATGCCAGTGGCCAAGGCAACAAAGACAAAATGTTGTTTTATTTACCTGAGCCAAAATGAAACAGACCACATCCTTAGACTGCCATAATTTGAGTTCTGTTTTCCATTACATGTACATGGTGAAATGCCTGATGTCTTTCCAAACAGAGCCAATATTGGGTAATAGTGAAAAAGTCTGTGGATGCTGCTAATTCTCTATGAGACCTACATAGGATTTTGATGGGAGCACTAATCCGCAGGAAAAGATTGTTATGTGTTAGAATCTAACAGTTAGATGCTAGAAAGTATTGGCATTCTGGTAGCAACTTTTATTTCTTTATTTCAGTTTCACATATAGTATTGATTAATCCCAACACAATCCCATAGTATGCTCAGTTGGAAGTAACCTTTGGAGTGTTTATTGGCACTTCCTGCCAGATAAGTATTTAAACAATGTTAGTCTTAAATAATTTAACATACCTCAATGCTTAACTCTGTACACAACAAATCAACGACATAACTCGTATATTCAGAAGAGAGGTTGAGCATAAATGATAGTAGCTATCTTATAGATTCATATCTGCTTAGTACATCCATGGGTAACAAAAAAACTGAACATGATTTCACCAGCTCACAGTCTTAATTTAAATGACCCCTCTTTTTGGTCTGTTCCACTTGACCTAAAAGTTAGGAGCAGACAGACATTGGCATAGAATCATAGAATCATAGAGTTGGAAGAGACCACAAGGGCCATCCAGTCCAACCCCCTGCCATGCAGGAACTCCCAGTCAAAGCATCCCCGACAGATGGCTGTCCAGCCTCTGCTTAAAGACCTCCAAGGATGGAGACTCTACCACACTCTGAGGGAGTGTGTTCCACCGTCGAACAGCCCTTACTGTCAGGAAGTTCCTCCTAATGTTGAGGTGGAATCTCTTTTCCTGCAGCTTGCATCCATTGCTCCGCGTTCTGGTCTCTGGAGCAGTTGCTCCTTGAAAGTGCACTGAGAACTAGTAATGTGTAGTGGTTAAAGCATTAAACAAGGGATTTAAATTAGGATTAAGGAATGGAAATAATATTTTAAAATGTTCAGAAAATGGTTGAAAAATATGATTTTTGAGTGTCGAGAAACCCTGATGAGAAGAGCGTTGGACTGATGAGAATCTTCACAATTCAGGAATATTCTGCAAAAATTCACATTATGTTTGTTTTGCATGGAAAATAAGTACTTTCTGCATATGAAATATCCTTTTTTGCACAGAAAATAATATGTCTATGCAGACTTATTATTTTTGGCATTGTAAATGTTGTTTTCTGTGCAAAAAAATCCATTTTGAAATTTTGCACGGAATAAATCCCAAATAATCTTCCAAAACTGTAGTTTTGGAAAGCTATCTTACAGTGTGAAGAAAATGATTAAAATTACTTATTGTTTGGTTAAAGATAAAATTAGTGAAGGATTATATCACTAACTAGGTCTTGGGAGATTCAGATTCAAGTTGATACCAAGTCATCAAACTCAAAAGGTCACCATGAGTCAGTCATTCTCAACTTGACCTCTCTCACAGTATGAGGATAAAAACTGATTTGTATTGATTACTGAAAGCTGGACATTTTTATGATGACTATTTATTAATGGCAGGAACTTTTTAATATATGTTTAAGAAAATAGAATTGGTGGAATGTTGTCATTTTGTTAGCAAACTAATGAGAAGATAAATACTAGCACTTCATAGTTTATTTCTAGTTAATCTGGTATACTAATACAACTACACATTTTTGTTGTGTCACTATACTGACATTTTGTTTAGAAGTCTTTATAATGCAATTTCCCCATATATTGTATTGGAAAGTCATAGAGCTGTTTGTTGCTCTTTATGGGACTTGTGCTGCAAGCAGGGCTGTAATTGAGTGGTACAGCTTTGCACATGAATGGCCCCAAGTTCAACACTCGATATCTCCAGATAGAGCTGAGAAAGTCTCCTGTACTTAGCTCAAAAGAGTCACCTGTAGTTATTCTTGTGCTGTGGTTGACCTTAGGAAAGATAGCTAATGACACCTGACATCTGAAAATGTAGCCCGCTGAGAAATGTGGAGCTGACTAGAGACTCATGAGTTACTCAGCTATATGAATACCTGTTTTATTATGATCTGGATGCAATCAATCATATTTTATTTCCAGAGTTTCCTTAGTCAGTTAATACTTACTCTTTGTTCTGTTCAGTGGACAATGTAGCTAACTATTCTTATACAGTTTCAAAATAACTATAGAATTAAAACAACCACAATTCCACATTCAGTCAGATACATCCATTCAGATACACCCTGCTATACCATAGATTTTTATGATATACTTCTCTAGTTTTTGTTAATTTAAAAAAAAATTAAGTAGAGTTTTCCATATTAATAAAACTATATATAATAAGGCTTTAGAAATAAAAAAATACAACTAAAAGGAAATTAAAAGAAATTACAAAGAAACACACATACACAAAAATAGGGAGAAAGAATCCAATAATGACTTCCAACTTTCCAGTGTTTATATACAGTATATATATCTTACATTTTCTATTACAAAGCATATTCCATATATTACTAATTTACTCATATTAATTTTCAATTCCCACTATTAATAATTTTCTCTATTGCTTTATTAGTTCCCAGTCTTTTATAAAATTACTCAGTATCTTTTCTATAATTAGATTAGTTAACATCCATTTCAGCAAGGTTATCCAGTTTCATCAGCCACCCTCTCTTTATATTGAAGCACATCACAACTCATCCCCATATTCAGTTCTGTGCATTTTTGATGGAAAAAAATGTACCTGGAATGACTTTTCTGTAATGTATGGTGACCGTTGTTTATGAGGTGGTATTGTAAAGTTTTAATGATCACCTTTTAAAAAAATTGATAGAAAGTTTGTTTTGATTTGTAGTTGTTAACTTATCTCTATGTAGTCACTATCTAAATTTATACATTTTTCCCAACCTATCTTGATCCTACAAATACCTGATATTGTCGAAGTCTGCAGATTGCACCTGACAAGGATTTTACACTTTAGTCACTTCTGGCAGTTATTATGGCATATTGATGAAATTTTGTCAGCATCCTCATTGGTCCCTAAGCGCACGTTGCTGAGAAAATCAACTCATTGTGTTCTTTATTTTTGTGACTGGCTCTGCCAGAAGTGACTAAAGTGTAAAATCCTTGTCAGGCGCAATCTGCAGACTTCTACAATATCAGGTATTTGGAGGGTCAAGAAATGCTGGGGAAAATGTGTAAATCTGGATGGTGACTACATAGAGATAAGTTAACAACTACAAATCAAAACAAACTTTTTGTCAAATTTTTAAAAAGGTGATAATTAAAACTTTATGATACCTTCTTGTATATGCTACATTTCTATCTTGCTTTTTCTCTGATGAGCTTGAAGACGCTATGCATGTTCCTCCTCCCCACTTTGTCCTCGGAACAACATTGGGGCTTTCCAGACTGCTAGGAGAGGGCGACTTGAAGTTGCATTTTCCCAAATGCTTAGCAGCTACACTGCAGGTCCCAGGGGTGTATTTAAAAGGTATAGGGCAGCTACACTGAGGGGGTTTGGGGACGACTTATCTGAAGTCTTGTCTCTTGCTCAGCCACTACATTGGAAGCTGTCAGGACGCTAGAAACACAGGCGGAGCAGCTGCACAGGCGGCAATGAACAGGGCTTTTGGCTGCACTGAACCTTTAAATTTTTTTTTTTGTTACTGGCTGCGAACTGCACAGTTGCACTGGTACACCATACAGACAATTGTATTGCTTGCTGTGAACTGTGCAGTTGCGCAGATACATCACACATGAACTGTGCAGTTATGAAGATCTTTCAAATTACTGTTGCAGTTTCGCTTCCCTTTTTTAACTGCGCAGTTGCACCAGTGCACTGTGAATGAACCCCTTTATTTTATGAATAAACTTCTTTATCTTATGAGTGAATTGACATTTTATGCGCAGTTGCATAACAGTTACAGCATCCCAGAGTCCCTACAGCACATGTCTAGGGTTCAGATTAGGGCTGGAGCTAGGGTTTGGGAGCTTTAAAAAACTGCACAGTTGCACTGCAGCATTTAGACGCAGCTGCACAGTTACACCCTTTTTAAAAAGAAGCGGGGAAAAGCAGATCCTTTTTAAAGCTGCTTTTTCCATACTAAAACACCAAAGAAGTGCGTTCATGCCAAACTTTCACTGCAGGTCATCTAAAGGCCACACTTTCATGCAGACATGAGCACACCCCTTTTTGCCAGTCTACATCAGGCCATTGTGCTTAGCTCAGGCTGAGAGATAGGGCTTGGCCTGAAGTTGTAAAGAGAGGCTTATTGATCAAGAAAATGCAGACAACCCTACAGCAATGCAATAATCATGGGCTGTACAAAAAGAATCCATTAAATTTGCACCAAAAATGACCTTTTGACTGTCAACAATGCCACAAACCCACAAACAAAAACAAACAAACAAACAAACAAACAAAAAAGAGTAAAAAAGGGGAAAGTTAAATTGCAACATGTCCCCCCCCGCCCCCCCGCCCCCCGAAACCAACTCTACACAATTATAGTGCTATGAGTCCATATTTTCCAATGCTTTTCATGGGAATGCTAGTGGATTCTGACCCAGTCCATAGCCCCATCATGAATTTGATTTCTGCTTGTTTAACAAAATGTCTATGCTTTAAAAGGCTGAGAAGCAGAGGTTAGTGCCAGCCCACATTAGGAGAAATTATGACAGGATGCTGCTTAGAGTTAAGAGGATTCCCAGAAAGCAAGAGAAAAATATGCCATGGCCCCTTGCAGGCTGGTAATCCAGTTTGACAGCGCTTTAACTGGTATGGCTCAATATTTTGGAATTCTGGGAATTATATTTTTGTGAGACATTTAGCCTTCTCTGTCAGAACTCTGGTGCTACAACAAACTATAATTCCCAGAATTCCATAGTATTGAACCATACCAGTTAGAGCAGTGTCAACCTGGATTATTTCTGCAGTGTGAAGGCAGCCCAAGAAGCCAAGTGGCAGGACAGAAGGGAGGAGCTATCTGCCAGGTCAGAGAAATGGTGAAAGGAGGGCTGTGCTAATTTGGGGATCATTGAGAAGCCAGGTGTGTTTTTGTCCATCTCCTATATGTGAGAGAAATGGAGGTAGGGGGACTGTGTGTGAATGTGAGAGACCAAGAAAGAAGTGAGGATAGTGTGTCTGTATGTCGGAAAGCTAGAGAGACAGAAGTGGATAAAACATCCTTGTGGATCTGAGAATGAAAGAGAAGTAGAGAGAGGAGTAAGCCTCTATGAGTTCAGTATGAATATTTGATTATTATGAGTTTCTTTTTGACTGTTATTTTCCCTAATTGTACCTAATTTCATTCTACTGATTTCCTGGAACTGCCTGCTTTTATCCTAACAACAATCCTGGGATGTAACCTAAGCAGACAGGCTTTAGTTGGCCCATGGTGACCAGATGGGTTTATAGGGAAATTGGATTTGGACCTGCCTAGGCCATCTTGTGAAGCAATAGATTCCTAGAATTATACAATTAAGGAGTGAAACAGAGTGGAAGCTTGGACAATTAACAATTAAGGAGTGAAACAATTAAGGAGTGAAACAGAGTGGAAGCTTGGAGCAGCCTTGGGTGATGGGCGCAGGATCACAGCTACCAGACAGCCTGCTCTCAAAGTGGGCTGCTGCTGCGATCCCACATGAGACTCCAACAATGAGCAGATTTTCACCGTTCCTTTCACTGGCAGCTTGGGGCGGTCTTAGGTGGCCTCAGAGTAGCTTCCAGACATGTGATTTCCACACCACGCTCCCAAAGTGGCTGGAAGCCACTCCTTTTGGCCCATCTGTTTCAGGCCTTGAGGGGATATCCAAGGGTCATCTAATCCAAACTCTTGCCAGTTCAGGAATCCAAAGCCACTTTGTGTTCCAGCTCAAATATAAAATTTTAAAAACTGGGAAAGTTGCAGAAAAGTTGAGTGAAAAAACCAACAAGTTTTAAAAAAATTTAAAACAGGGTGGGCTGTAAAAACTGAACCCCCTGCTAAACATGTAAAAGCTCTTTAGACTGAGTGGCCATGTCCTCCTATTGCTTGGTCACACTGCTTACAAACTGGATGCAAGCTCCAGGAATAGAGATTCCACCTCAACATTAGGAGGAACAGTAAGAGCTGGCAGTAAGAGCTGTTTGACAGTGGAACACATTCCCTCAGAGTGTGCTAGGGTCTCCTTCCTTGGCGGTCTTTAAACGGAGGCTGGATGGCCATCTGTCAGGGATACTTTGATTGTGAAATCCTGCATGACAAGGGGATGGACTGGATGGCCCTTGTGGTCTCTTCCAACTCTAAGATTCTATGTACATGTGTGTCCCTTTTTTATTTGCTGAAATGTAGGAGGGGATGTGATTCTACTTTAATTGCCATGGTTCCATTCTATAGAATCCTGGGGCTAAATGATTAATTTAGACCCAGGATTCATAATAATAAATGAATATGGCCCAAGAGTAATTTAAATTTCAAGAAGGAAAATTGGTCTCCCTCTGAGACCCTTGGACCCTTTCACACTAAAACAATTATAGTGCTCTTATTGTGTGTGTGTGTGTGTGCGTGTGTGTGCATGCGCACATGCCTACCTTCACATTGCCTGTTGACTTTTGGCAACCCCATAAATTTCATAGAGTTTTCTTAGGCAAGGATTATTCAGAGGTGGCTTTATCAGTTCCTTCCTCTGAAATAAAGCCTACACCCTACAGCACCCAGTTATTACATCACTTTTATTCTGCTAACTACCATGGCTTCATCCCATGGAATCCAGAAATCTGAAATTTAGGGATGTACATTTGGAGTTCTCAGCCAGACATAGTGCTTGTGCCTCAGCAAACTACAGATCTCAGAATTCCATAGGATGCAGACATTGCAATTAAAGTGCAATCATAGTGCTATAATTGGGTAGTGTGAAGGGGCCCCTTGTTTTCTTCAAAAGTTCTCTTTTGAGTGTTTAAGTTGCCTTCCACAACCTGGTTCATTCCAGAGGCATACAAATCCTACAATCTGATTGCTTGCTGTGGATGTTGGAATTTATAGCCTAATATCTCTGAAAGTGCCAATTTGTCAGTGCTAAAGTATTGTATCTAACAACCTGTGCAACTACATTTTGCAACTGATTTGCTGATTTTATTTCTAGTTTCTAAGCCATCCACATCTAACAACATATATATTATTTACTCACCCTTCAATCTCCGTGGATTCTTTAAGAGAAAATTGGGTTACTCAATGCTTTAATGAATATAGAAATATTAAAATTGTAGATAAAATATTCTTGACTATGGCAGCTTTTTTTCATAATGCACCTATCTAGGACCTACAATCCGAAAGAGTCTTACTGTGGTTTTCTACTGGGAGAATAAACATTTCATCCATGCCATGGCCAAGAAACTTCATTATTCTTTGCTAACTAGAATTTTTTGGTTAGTGATTCCTAGCTGGAAGATGCACATTTTCTTTAAAAATGTAATTTAGCTTCGCAGTTTCTAGTGCTAACACTGCTGATTCCATTTCCAATTGGGCATGAAACATACTAAATCTTCCCTGCTGCTTTTCATTCCCTTAAAATAAACATGCATCTTTAAATTATTATAAGCATTTCCCAAGGCACTCAGCATTGACAACAGAAGGGACCAAAATACTGCCTAGGAGGAAAGAGTAGGCAAGGATAGCTGTAAACACAGCAAGCTCAGAGAATTCCCTGGAAGGCAACATGTGTTCACCCTGGAGATAACACCTGTCTAGTAAACTGCACAACTCTCCTGATTTCTCAACTTTGAGCTCAAAAACCTTTCTTCCTTTCGTGTATACCACTTAGAAAACAAAGTGGCTTATTAACAAAACACACCACGGGAGTGAGAAATCCAAAGGCATTTGCAGCTGCTTTCAGAATACTAGATACTTTTACTGATGTAAGATAGAACCTGCAACACATTAAGTCACTTTATTTATCCTCATTCAATTACCATATATACTTGACTATAAGTTGACATTATGTATAAGTCAAGGGCAAGTTTTCGGGCCAGAATTATGGATTTTGCTATGACCAGTGGATGTGTCAAGAGGGCATATAGCAAAGGATCTAAAGGATGAGCCAAAGCAAAACAATGTCAAAGAACTCACAAAATTCCAGCAGACATAACTCTTACTCTTAAAGCTGAATGGATGAGATAGTAGAGGGGGTGAGTGCTTCCAGGACAGTATACTTTTGCTTTTCACCAGGGGATGGTTCTTTTGTTAAAATAATAGTTAAGATACAGTACGTACATTGACCTGTGGATAAGTCGGCTCAGGTTCTTTGGGTCAATTTTTTTGACCTAAATTTCTAGACTTATACATGGGTATATACAGCATCTGCTGCGTGACCTCAGTACCTACAATCTCGGCAGTAGCTTTCTTCTACCTACCCTGGGTTTGTATTCAGCATACATACATACATACATATAATGTTTGTATGTATGTACATATATATCTCAAAAGGAAAATTGTGTGAGATCAGGGATTGGAAATATCTAGTTAATTAACTTGTCAGATTTATTAGATAACAGTCCTATCCCCTTGCCCATGTGGCACCATTCACTAGATTTCCTGACAAACACTGAACCTAATGTTATTCCAGGTATCAGTGTGGTCTCCAATATTCCTACACTCAGATACCACCTTTTAAAATTCTACCCTATCTCCCTCACATTGAGCACATTTAGCAAACATATATTTCAAAGTTTACTAGAGACCTGTGGTATACTTCTAATCACTGGGTTTGTTTACAGATTTACAAAATTGAGCATAGAAGAGCAAGAATCTAATTGATCCTATGAAAATCTCCTGTACCCCAGGTGCTTTCAACTTACAGTTTTCAGCTCAGCTATTTTTCTTTTTTCCGTTTGCTAGTAGGTTTATTAGCTACTGTCACTTGCCCCCAACCTATCTACATCTCTCCTTTATACAAGACAGGTAGTGTCTACCAGATATTTTGCACAACAAAACTAACCAGCACACATATTGGGGGGAGATTATAAGAATCACAGTTCAACATGTCTGACATCAAGGGGCATTCTCATTCCAAGGAGAAAACATCAGCTATCTGTCTTAAGCAAATAGTTATCTCCTTAAAAGAGAGGAAGGTAGGTCGGGAATTACTTGCTCTTATCACACTTCATATAAAGTTAGACTTCTGTGAAATGATTATGTCCTTGCCGAATAGCATCAACTTAAAGCCATACATGTGGTCATACTGAGAATTTAGATAAGCATGGGGATGAGTATGCTTGATTGACTTCACTTATTGCTAACATTAGTTCTCAGGGAAAGCCAAGCCTGGTGTACATCCATTTTGAAAAAGTAGCATCAATCAGAAAGTAACCAAAAAATGAACACAAGACAGTTTTAAAAAATAAATAAATCAAGTCAGCCAGAAAGAAGCACAGAACATGATTTAAAGCCAAATCTGACACCACTAAAATTTAAAGCACAATCTAACTCCTCTAGAATTTGCCCTATTTCCATCCCCACAAACATTTCTGACCCTCATCTACCTAGCTTTCTTACAATAATTTGCAAAATGCAAGCCTGGAAATGTGATGTTGAGGAGAGCAAATAGTCCTGCATTAAGGACAGTCTTGTGTGTCCCGTGTGATCTGTTACCACATTTTCTTGCTTTTCTCACTGCTTTATATAGAATAAATTTCTCCTGAATTTCAACTAAACACCCAGTCATTGCAAGTTATGGGCAGGGTAGTAATGGATCATAGTGGATTGTCTGCAACCCATATTGCTTTGGCACTAGCTACAAGGAATATGAAGAACATCCAGCTGTATCTCAATATTGTAGAGAAACAAATCAGTTTTATCGTATGCCCATCAGTCTCAACTGCCTCTGGGCCAGATGTAACAAGGATTACAATTCTATCATATGGGCTCTAAAGAAACATCAGGACTAAAAAAAAGACTAATCCACAAGCTCAGGTTCATAAACAGGTGGGCACAGTGGGAGGGAAAACTCATATGTAATTTTAATTCTTGCCTACATTTTCAACATCTAAACTTTGATTCATTCTCTCTTTAAATCTAGCTTTTGTCTGTCTGTTTGCCTGTCAATCTATATATCTATAACTGATGTGGGTTTTTTTTTTAAAAAAAAATAAATTGCAGCATGGTTGCAGTCTTTGGAAATATTGCTGTTTGGGGAATAAGGAATAGGTGTAAAACTCATGTCATCTGATAAAAAGGGCCTAAATACCCTAAAGGCACCAGATCCCATCTGACCTTTGACACTAAGCAAGGTCATCTCTGGTTACTAAGTGGATGGGAGATCACCAAGAAATACCCAGTGCTGTAGGCTATATTTCTGAGGAAGGAACTAGCAAACCCATCCAACTTGGGGTGACACAGAGCATTTTTATGAGGTTTTTGTGGCAAGATTTTTTCAGAGAGGGTGTTGCTCTCATCTTTCTCAAAGGCTGAGGGAGTGTGACTTGTCCAAGCTCAACATGGGTTTCTATGCCTGAGCAGGGATTCTAATCGTGGTCTCCCAAAATCCTAGTCCATCATGTAAACCACTAAACCATACTGGCTCTATGTATGTTAGAAAGCATCAACTCTAAACATATTAAAGTCCACAATAAAGGCAAATTACTGCAGTCATGGTATTGCCTTCGATGTAGATGTATTAAATGGTGGCAATTAGCAAAAACAATACAAAGCTTTTGCCCCACTCGTTTATATTTCTTGAAATACAATCTGACTGGGCCAAAATGGTAAAGTCGTATTGACCCAAGGTTAGGAATTTTGATGCTTGCAGCTAACTGAAGTATTCCTCTAAATAACTGTTTCATCAAAAAACAATGTATTTTGTCCTTATAATCCACAAAAGCCTTTGAAACACTTATTTACAGAGCATCCCACAATTTATCAATATTCTCCACACAGTCCAACTACCTTACTTGAGCTGTGCTCAAGATATTTCACACCAATATGGAAGGATTTCTGTCTGAAGAATAACAATGATGGTCACTATAGGAGGTTTACTTTTGTACCATCCAAAACTTCCATCAAAAAATTGTTATTGGCTTTCCTTCCCATAGAGAACTGCTATGTCTCCTTTAGCTTTTCTCAGTTTGCAACATTTCCCCCTGAGCATATTGATTTCATCATGAATCAAATAAGCTTGTTAACACAATAAGCTTGGAGACCTCCATATTAATACAACCCAATATTGAGACCCAGTATTTGGAAAAAGCCAAGATAAAATGAATATTTATGAATACAATTATTATTCATAGAAACAATAGATGTGAATATTATTACTAGAGGAACATAATCACCACTATTATCATCATAAACAAGTAATATTTTTGTATTCAGTTATATTGGGATGCTTCATTCCAGATTTGTGCAGTCTTGCACTGTCTGTACATGGCTTGCAACTGCTTTTCAGTGATGGTGGCACATATATCTTAGCACAGGAATGGGAGCTGTGTGACCCTTGTTGTAATTATTGCATTACAACTTCTATTATCCTAAACTTAAATTGGCAGAAGGCCATGGGAATTAGGATTTAAAAAGATCTGAAGGGTCAACTCTTGTCTACCCCTGCCCTACAATATCCTACAATTTGACAGGGCTTAAGGTGCACTTCATGTGTGTCTAAAAAACCATGAAGCCTATACCTTATTAACAAGATGGGTCATTAGGTTGTTTTTCCAGTGTCCTCTTGAAAAAGACCTTTTCCTTTTGATCTTACTGGGCTGGCGGTGGGGGGCTTGGTCTAAAACACACTTTTTATGTTTCAAAGCTTGAGGCAGTTTACCAGCTACAATTGGTATTCCCTATAGTTATTCCTATTCATGCACAAGACCATACACATGCATTAGACAGAATAGCTATTTATCCCTATACCACCTTTCCACTAAGTGTTCAAAAGGGTCAACAAGGAAACAAAAGATAAAATACCACAATTTAGTGAAAAAATAAACCCAAAGCAAGTAAAACCCTACCAATAAAAAGCAATACACAGAACCTATGTATTAAAAAAATAATCTTAAAAGCCAAAATTTTGTCTAATAAAAAGGTGTCTCTCTACTGATACATGGTCAAGAAAGATGGAGCCAGTTTGGCCTTTCTTGGAAGAGTTCCAGACCCTGAGGGCAGTTATTGAGAAGGCCCTCTCCTTGCATTCTTGCCAAATATGCCTCCAGTTGTGCTGGGAGAAAAAGAAAAGACTCCCCTAAATATCTTAAAGCCCAAGTAGATTAAGTACCATTTTACTTGTAGTGTTAGATTACTCCAGCCAGGATTCTGTAGTTGATCTTTGTAGTGGTATAGCTACAAGGGAAGGGGGGGGGGAGGGTGCAAAATGAGGACATTGCTCCTCGCATAGGAATTCCCCCATGATTTTTTTCCTTCAGTCCACACATTTCTAGCATTGTAAACCTTCACTTCAGCATTTCATAGCATTCTTGTAGGCATCCAAAGTTTCAAAAGAAATGCTAACACAGCAAATACGAGTTCCAGGTTTTGAATAATTTTTCAAGGACTCACTTTCCGTGATGCTAGAAATGAACCCCTAATCTGACAGTCAGGCACAGCTTTGCCCCACTCCTAGTCCCAGTAACTTTAATACTTTCTTTAAACTTGGGGAGTTACATTGATAGATGTTGAGTACGACAGCTCACAATAAGATTCCAGCATTTTATTCATTTTCAATAATATTTCTCAGAGAGCCATCAAGACTTAATGGTTTGACTGTTGGACTATGACTTTGGAGACCAGGGTTTGATTCCCAGCTTGGCTATTGGACAAGTCACATGTTCAGGGGAAGGCAATGGTAAACATCCTCTGAACAAATCTTGCCAAGAAAGTCACATGATAGGTTGGCCTTACGGTTGCCATATGTTGGAAACGACTTGAAAGCATACAAAACACACAAACACACACACACGCACACACACACGCACACACACACACACACACCATTTCTCAATCTACTAGACTAGAGTTTGGAACGTACAATTTGGGGGTTACATGCAGCCCATGGGAGCTTGTCCTACAGACAACTATCAGCCACTGTCCCCCAGTTTTAAAAAATCAGCCAAAGTTTGGCCACAAACACCATCCAAAGTGTCATATAGTGGTTTAGTACCCCCTTGGACTCCCACACTATAATTCTTGGAAAAGTGTAAAAAATTCATTTTGGGCTTCAATCTTAGAACTAGGTGTTATCTGATATAACCCCTGGTCATGCTAGTGTGACTCACAGATGTGGGGTAGAAATGGTTCCTATCCCCCTTATAGATACTTCCTGACTAGGACTGCTGTAAGCCACAAAAATGTCATATGCCATCTAGATAGATATTTTTTTTTAACATATCTCATGATGCAATTATTGGAAAGTTCCTAGATACTGATATAAAAACATTAAAATTCTTGACTAAGGGGTTTGGCAAACTTGGGGGCAAGTTTCTCGTGAAGCAATAATTACTCTTTGTTTGATATTTTACACACAACTACTCTCATAAAATATAGACTATGTTATCTGCCATAGGGTTAGGTTTTGTGTAAGATAAATTTCATACCATTTGAAGCTTGTAGTGGATTTCTTAATGCTGATATCTTGCAAAGCCTGCGATATTTACCTGATAAAAAAGTGTATAATTCTTCACAATTCACAATCTGTTAACTGTTAATCTTGCAACCTTGGATGGCACACAACATTTTATAACAAATCAGACAGAATTAATTATTTTTTCACACACCTCTGTTCAGTCTTATTTAGACCTGACCATTTCATGATAAAAACTGCAGTCATCTTTATGGATCTAAAGAAGTAGCTTGTTTCTCCCAGAAGTGAATGCCAGAAAAAAGAAGTTATTGCCATACCAAATTATGTTTCTGCAGTGACTCCCCTGTCACTGCCATGAGGTCTAGAGAAGCCTGCCATGTCATATTTAAGATTGTATGATACTTTTCTTTCACCAATATCAGATATTATTATTATTGCAATCATGTGCTCTATGAAGTGAGAAACAGTGACCCTCTGAATGTCGGAGCTTATCGCACTGTCTTTTCCTGTTCTTTTCTCCCGAGCTAGGTGAAGGATGTAAACTTTTAAACATGGATTTTATTGCACACCTCTGTGCCCAGGCAAGAGGAATCCCACACTCAATCATGACATCCCATATCCAATTTGGATTGCTCCCTCATTTTCTGAAAGAATGAGATTTTCCCATTCTTTGCAGGGTGTGGGAGAAAGTCCAGATCAGGTATGGGATGCCATGATCAGGTATGGGATACCTCCTGCCTGGGCATGGAGGCATGCAATAATATCCATATTTAAAAGTCTATATCCCATGCCTAATCTGAAAGGAAAGGGCAGGAAAAGGCAGTGCAATAATCCCCATTGCTGCATAACAACTCCCAGTATCCTTTACTATTGGCTATACCAACTACAGCTGATGGGCAGTTCATTCCAATAACTGGAAGTCTGAAGCTGTGTAACTAGGACTGGCAGACTGAAAAGTGTACTTTTAAGGATTATGTAGAAAAAAGAATCTCAGCAGGCACTGTTACCTGGTTATGTAAGAAGCAATACCTGCTGAAATTCCCTCTTGTTCACAATTGTTAAATGTACAAAGCCCTCTTTAGTTTTTAGTCTGGAAACTAGTTACACAACTCCAGCTCTCCAACTGTTGAATTGAAGTGCCCATCAGCTGTAATTGGCATGGTCAATGGTAAGGGACACAGGGAGTTGTAGTGCAGTTTTCACTTTGACAACCCTATTTGAAACTCTAGTTTAAGGGATAACTGTTGATTAGGTCATCAACTGTGTGTGACTGCTACTTGTTTGAATTTGCTTCTTTCTAGATTCCAACTAGGAAAAAAGTGGCCCAACATATCCAATGGCCCATACTTGTTCCCATGGATCCATATAGCAGCTATGCAAGACGTTATAGGGAGCCACTTCATAGAATCACATACCCTGGGTATAGGTCATTTCAGACTTATGGCAACACTAAGGCAAACTTATCATGAATTTTTCTTGGCAAGATTTGTTCAGAGAGGGTTTTCCATAAAACACACATGAACATGAAAAGGATATTTCTTTTTCAGTAATTAAGGTCTGTCACAATAGAATCTCTGAATGGTGTATATGGGTATATGTTATATCTCATCAGTACCTGGGCTTGATTTCAAAAGTACATGGAAACTGTAGTGTAATTTAGACCTTTATTATAGCTGCCCTTATGTGACTGCCCGTTGATACTACAAAACACGGTAAGAGGATTGGATTATAACCTGAATTGCTCTATGACTGAGGTGATTTTTTTTTTAAAGTTTGCTTCATGTTTTTTATTCCTTAACAATATAGATGTTTTGCCCCTTTGTCCCTGAACTCTAGCATGTGTACCTGAGGCAAATGTAAAGGTTCTGACAACCGACAGAACAGAACTTAAGGTAAACAGGCAAAGAGTTTCTACAACTCTAAAATAATGCTAGTGATGTGTATATAAAAAGACACTTCCTAGGGTGCCATCTCCATTGAGGGTCATGGCAGGGCAGAGGATGGGGACATACACAATTCCCCTCCCCAACAATACAGCTTGTTATGGGAGACTGTATTCTTTCAGTATATTTACTGATTTGTTTTATCTGGTTACATTCTAATTTGCTCCATTCCAAATTGTCAGAGAAGGTAACAATACTAAAAATGGTGTCAGAATTAATTCTGCTGAATCTCCAGGTAAAGAAGTTCCTTAGCTGTAGAGTAGTATAATGGTTAACTCTTCCACTGGGAAAGAACATTAATAACACCCATCCCTGAGGATGGATCATGCCGTAATGTTTTGTTGTCCCACATGTCCCATCATGCTTAAGGATCAGGCCTGCAGCTCACAGAGTCCTTCACAACTGGGCTCTCAAAAGAAGGAAGTGAAGCACGATCAAGCTTGAAGTGACATAAAAGCCTTTCTAGATCAGGCTTGTGGAATGCTGTGTGCAGACTGGCCATTAAGGCTGGCCTGGAGGCAGAGTTGGGGCATGGCGTCCATACGACACATGCCCTGACTCCACCCCCAATGTGGCTCCACACAGTGCACAGCATCATGATGTTCCTCTGGCATTGCATTTACACAACACAGCGCCAAAGGAGCAACTTAAAGCCATGGTGCCATGCCCATCGCACCCTTTTTAGGGCGCAAAAAGGAGCTGCTTTTTGTGGCTCCTTTTTAAACTCTGGAAATGCCAGATAGGGGCTGTGGCATGCTGTTGCTGCAGCCCCCATCTGGCACAGCTGGAGGAAGCTGCAGACTGCCCCTTAGGGTAGTCTGCAGAGCCTCTAAGTAAGTAAGTAAGTAAGTAAGTAAGAATTTTAGAGTTGGTAGGGATCTCAATAGTCATCTGTCCAGAGCAGAATAGACTGATACCTGATTCAACACTCTATATCTGATGATGCATTTTAGACCAGAGCAATTGGATTAGGCTGTTTAATACATTTGGATTAGGCTGTTTAAAGGGTCTTGAAGAACATAAATTGAAGTTGTAACTGTTATCACTGGAAGAAAATATGATCAAATGGGAGAAAAGGACTAATTTTAAGGTATTGCTTTAACCCCTACCCCATGAATGGGCTACCTGTACTGATATAGTACTACTTGAGTACATATCCATTAGTTGATCATTATTGTATTCTGAGGCCCACAATTCTTACAAATGTGAATGTGTAGTCAAACTAGACTTAGAAGATGTCGAATTGATTTTCTTGCCTACAGCTATAGGCAATCTGAAATTGTCTTGCCCATCTGAGTTGCAGAGTGGATATCAGTACATGATGTAAATCTGACTTGGAATAAAGCATGGATCTTTCAGCTATATTACAGGCACAAGTTTTAAGTAGAAGAAAACAATATTTTCCCATCTTTTCTCATGCCCTCATTCTTGTAATACAAATATAGACATCACTAATTGCAACTTCTTTAAAGGGTGGCATATTTGATTGTGTGCATTCTAGTATACACAATCAATACACATTTTTACTCACTGCAAAAATGTCTTGCACCAGTGTGGAAGAGTCAAATAAGTAGAACCAGTAGAAAACATAGCAAGTGTATCTGCACAAGCTATTGTGTATTTCCTGCAACTTTTACTATGGGACTGCCAACTACATATAAAGAGTGGTGCAGATATACACCTTGTATGTCATCACCTAGCACCTAGCAATACATTTGCTCATTGGATTTCAGAAGCTTGGATTACAAGGACAAATTGTTGCCATATAGTGTAACAGTCTGAAGCTTGAAAATTGTTTTGCAAGCAGTGGAAAGCTCTGGAGGAGCTGAGCTGCAGCCATTGATAAAGGATCAATACTCTTTCATTGAATGGTGAAGCAAATAATTATTTTAAAATGCATCATATAAAATTGTATGCAAGACTGAGCAGGTCATGGGAGAGTCACAGATTAACTATTGCAATGAATGCTGTCTTCCTTTACTCTTTATCCTTTGCATACATTGCCCTTCCTTGTGGTGAAATAGTTGTGGCATTTCTAAAATGTAGAATGCTTACTCTGCAGCCTTGAGAAGGATAAAATGCCAGATTATAGTGCTTAGTTGGTGTGAACAAGGACAGGGATCAATATTTAAACCCATTATCCTTTGATTTATTTATAATGCGTAATGATGTAAGCTACATTCACATTTACTTCTATACACAAATGACATTATTTATTTTTACATATTTAAAATCCATCCATTTCACATTAAGGTCAGGATGAAAGTAACAACATGGTTTACCAAGTTTTCTAGCTATTTGTTCTCTTCACAGTTTGTTTGTACAAAAAATCAAGAGTCCTTTGAGAATCAAGATAAGATTAATATACTGAGCCACTATATTAACAACATAGCTTTTAAAAATAGTTTTCACATGACCTTTTAAAATAGTTTTTTAATGGTTTTAAAAATACTTTTCACCCAACTCTTTTCCTTTTTAAAAAATAATTTTGATCCAAGAGGCAGCATTAATCCTAGAAATCTTGCCAATTCAGGGAAGGGATGCATTTTAACTCTTACTAGAATATCCTTTCTTTGCACATTAAGAATGGTACTTGTGCCTTACATCATGCTAATTATGGTCTCTGGCTAGAATCCAGCACAACGACCTATCCAGGAAAGTGTGGATTCATCTTCCTCTCAGATCCCCTGTGCACATAACATGGAATGAATATGTGGCATGGTCAGAGTCTACACAATTACTTTTAAAATAATTACACTAATCATTTCAGTGCTCTCAAAAGTAGTTAATAGTATTGCAATTTTTGAAAAAGTAACTTTTTTTAAAAAAGTAAAAGTATCTTCCATGTTACCAGAGCAGAATATTTAATTTTGGGTTTTTTTTAAAGCCACTAGCCTGAAGAAAACTCTCTTCCTCACCTCATTCTCATCTTTATTCCTCATCCTAGGGATACATCATTGTTTATTGTATTTTCCTATGTGAGGACAAAAACATTTTCTGTGTGTTTCATCTCCTGCAGCACCCTTTCCCTTCCCTCATCATTATAACCTGCTGCCATTTTTCTTCTCCCCTGCATCAGATCATGTATTTGATTATGATTATGCATAGTAAGTAAAACTGATTTTACAAGTTTTACAAAGATGCCCAAAGTTTATTTCTCTTCTCTGCTAGCACCTGTGGGTGGGTGGATGGGCATTGGACTGTTTGTTGTTCAGATTCTGCCTCACCAAACAATTACTCTGAGAGATCCACTACTATCTTACACTCCCTAAGAAGAAATTGGCCCATGGACTTACTATGCTTTCTCACTCTAATATAGACACTGGTTTGCTAAAAGCAAGCTTTTGCTTTAGAATCATAGAACCACAAAGTTAGAAGTGACCACAGGGGCCATCAAGTCCAATCCCCTACCAATCAGGAACACCAATCAAAGCACATCTAACAGATGGCCATCTAGCCTCTGTTTACAAACCTCCAAAGAAGGAGACTATATATTGCACTCTTGAACAGCTCTGACCATCAGGATGTTCCCCCTGAGATTTAGGTGGATTCTCTTTTCCTGTAGTTTGAATCCATTACTCCCTGTTCTAGTCTCTGCAGCCATGGAAAACAAGCTTCTTCCCTCTTCAATATGGCATTCTTTCAAATATTTAAACATGACTATCACGTCCCCTCTTAACCTTCTTTTCAACAGGCTAAACATTCCAAGCTCCATAAGCTGTTCCTTATAAGGCATGACTTCCAGAGCTTTCACCATTTGGGTCACCCTCTTCTGGACACATTCCACCTTGCCAACATCCTTCTTGAACTGAGGTGCCCAGAACTGGACACAGTATTCCTGGTGAGGCCTGACCAAAGCAGAATACAGTGGTACTAACATTTTCCTTAATCTAAACACAATGGGGCTATACAGACCGCCTAAAAGGGGTGGTCTGTAAGTGCCCAGAGAAGCGCTGGAATAGGGCCTGGGCTGCCTCACTGGCAGTCCCAGAGGCCCCAATCCACCGCTTCTCCAGGCCACAGAAAAGGGGCTTCATGTCCCTTCCCCGTGGCCTGGAAAGGGCTGTCCTTGGGGCTTCATGCCGGGGACAGGGAGAAAGGGGCCTCCTGGCCGCTTTCTCCCTGCCTTTGTTCCCGCGGCAATCTAGTTGCTGCAGGAACGATGTGCGGCCTGAAAAGGAGCTCTGTTTTGGAGCTCCTTTTGGCACCGCTGAAAGGGCGCCATAGGTAACCTCCAGTGGCGCCATGATATCATCATAGCGCGTGCATATGGACAGCGTGCAAAAAAGATAGCACCATCCATAGGTGGTAGGGCTGGGGAGGGTGCAAATGCTGCGCCCTCTCCAGCCCTACTCATGCCCCGGTGATGGCCCTTTCGGGCCATCTGTACCGAGCCTATATTCCTGTTGATGAAACCAAGAATCATATTGGCTTTCTTGACTGCCACATCACACTACTGACTCAGGTGGTCTACTAAGATCCCTTTTACATGAACTGTTGTCTAGCCAGGTGTCTCCCATCCTATATCTGTGTATTTTATTTTTGCTGCCTAGATGTAAGACCTTACATTTCTCCCTCTTGAAATTCATCTTGTTAGCTTTAGCCCAGCCCTCTAATCTTTCAAGGTCATTTTGAATTTTAATCCTGTCCTCTGGAAAATTCACCCCCACCCCCACCCCAGTTTAGTATAATCTGCAAATTTAATCAGCAAACCCCTCTATTCCTTCATCCAAGTTATTCATAAAGATGTTGAATAGCAGAGGGCCCAGCGCATATCACTGTGGCACTCCACTAGTCACCTCTCTTCAGGATGAAGAGAAGCCATTGGTGAGCACCTTTGGGTTCGGTCAATCAGCCAATTACAAATCCACCTAACATTACCACTGTCTAGGCCACATTTTGACAGCTTCTTTGCAAGAATATCATGGGGAATTTTGTCAAAAGCTTTACTGAAACCAAGATATGCTACATCCTTCATCTATCAAGCCTGTAACAATATCAAACAGAGAAAGAGAGAGAGAGATCAGATTAGTCTGGCATTACTTGTTTCTTTGAAACCCATCTTGACTCTCAGTAATGTCAGCATTGGTTTCTAAGTAATTACAAATCATCTGTCTAATGATCTGCTGTAGAATGTTTCTTGTTATTGATGTTAGGCTAACTGGGCAATAATTATTTGCCCCCTCCCTCCCTTTCTACTTCTGCTATACCAAGAGACTTGAGTGTCAGCAAATAACTGAATGGACCAAACATAATTACACCAACATTTATTATGCCAGTCACTTAGAATTTACCTTTGTGATAACAGAGGATAAACTTGAAGGTGGAGTTCAATATGGTAAAGCTGACACTACAGAGACTGACCATTAAGCAGTTGTTGTTGTTTTTTTTTAAAAAAACGAACAAGATCCAGCATTTTTTATTTATTTATAAAGCACCATCAGTGTACCTGGTGCTTTACAAAAGTAGTTTACAATTTTTAAATTGACAGAATAGATCAGTCTAGAGGATGAGGACATACTAAGATTGGAGGGGCCAGATTTAAGATTCGGCTGGCATGCCTACTTATTTTATAACAAGCTGAAAGCCAATATGGATTTTAAAAATCACTTCATCCGAAGCTCCCTATATAGAATTTGGCTTAAGTATAAAAACAGAATAGGAGTTAAAATTCCTCTGTGGGACTCACCCCATGAGGCTTTATTTAGTAGTAGCCAGAAGACAGAACCAAATTGGATAAGGTGTAAAGACTTACTTGTAATCAGTAATGAAACAATCAAGTTAAAATCTCAAGAAGAACTCAAGGAAAAAGGGTGGGAGTGCAGCTGGTTCTTATATAGGCAACTAAGAGAAAGGATGCTGATGGATATGAAACTCATGGGAATTGGAAATAGTGGATCAAACTTAGAAAAAGAATTATTGTCAAATACGGAACATCCATTGTCTAGAATATATAACTGCCTTCTGGAAATCTTTTTAGAAGAAGAGATAGTAAAAACTAATATGATCAAATGGTCACAAAATTTTGGCTACAATTTAGAACTATCCCAATGGGAGATATGTTGGAAAAAGAGGCTAAAATACTCTGTCAGAGTTTGAGAGAAAGCTACTATAAAATTATATACAGGTGGTACCTCACTCCGCAAAGATTAAGTGTGATGCATAAAAATTACAACCTTCACTGTTGGAAATGTAATAAACAATCAGGTTCTTTGTATCATATGTGGTGCACCTGTGAAAAAGCATATAATTTTTGGATGCAAATTTATCAGGTAATTAAGGCTATTAAAAATGAAAATATTGTATTTAAACCTGAAGTTTTTTTGATTGAATATGTTAGATGAAAGCCTGGAAAAAATGTGGTAAAATTATGTTCTATATGCTATCAGCTGTGAGAATTGTGTATGCACAAGTCTGGAAGAAAGAGGAAAATCCAACTATTAAAAAATGGAGAACGAAACTGCTGGATCTCCTAGAACAGGATAAACTAGCAAGAAAATTGGAATTTGAAGAGAAGGACAAGTACTTAGAAGATTGGAACTCAATAATAAACTATTTATGTCAGAAAGGGGATTTAATCTGCTAAGTATGAAGGAAATATTTCTATTATTAGACTGATAATCTAGGAAATTTGATTTGTAATAGATAAACATCTATCTTATGTTAAAGGGCTCTCCTTAAGAGAAAGTTATGAAGTAATAATGAAAAGGGATATGATTAATCCAATGGAAAAAAAAAACCAGTCCGAGTAGTAAAGAAATCTGTAAGGCATTCTAAGTTTAAATGACAGGAAGGGAATGGATGTTTGTAGTCAGTCAAGTTTTTTTTTTTCCAGTCACGGGGTTCTCTGTTAGAGGTTAATCACTACTGTAAAACTGGTTTTATGTGTTTTTTCACCTGATCTGCTTATATGTATGCATTTTGTGTTTATGTTTTGTAATCCAGGAGTTTGAATGATTGGAGATATATGTATCTTTTATGGAAAAATTTTTATGTGTCGAGCTCAAATAAAAATCATTTATTAAAAAAAAAAAATGACAACTCCCTGTCCTCAGGTTTACAGTCTAAAAAGACACCGCAGACAAGAAAAGTGGATGGTAGTAAGGAAGCAGATTAAGGCCAGCAGATGGGGGTTGCTGTTATCTCCCTTCAAAGCCATAGCAGTTGAATACAGGATCTTTCCCCAATGCCTGGGCCTCAGCATGATGGAACTGTGCCTGGCTGTTCTTCTGTCTCTAGAGATCACAGCTTTAAATTTCCTGATGGCTGCAAGTAGTATCATAAAGGCTCTCAAGGGGAATATTGCTCATTCATGTGGCAAAACATGTGTGGATCCAGCAGCAGGTTTTTGGCTCTGCTGTGGCAAATAACAGCTACCAGCATTCATTGGAGTACAGAAAGACAGAACTTTGTTGGCTACAGCTGAAGAAGCTTAGACAGCATAGATCTTCATCCAGACATCAGAACCTGCCACTGAAAAGATCTACTTTTCCCACTCTACTTGGTGAGTCCACCTGGAATGATAGATGCAGTATTACATCCAGGTGTGGTCCCCCTATTACCTGGATCTGGCCCCCATGCCAAAATTGCCCAAACTAGTTTGACTCATGATTTTACTTTGTGATGTAAAAGCGATTAGCTGTTCTTAATTCCTTTCACTCAGTACGGTAACACCGTGTGCAAGACTGCAGCTTTTCATTGTTAAAAAAAATCTTGGTTTATGCAACATTGTAACAGGCTCTGGTTTTTTTTCTCCTTCAGACCCATGGAAATCACAAAGGAGGCTACTGAAACAGGTGGAGGCATACAAGAAGAAAAATGGGGTAGCTGAGCACAGAATCTGTTCCAGTTATTGTGCTTGTTCCTTGCTATGTTTTCCTGTTAGCTCTCACTTTCTGTAAGTAGCTTGGCTAGCTCTCTTTAGAAAACAGCATATCCTTTGACCAGTGTTAGAGTTTGTGTAACTGGGCTCTTGATGAAATGCCAGAAGACTAAGCCGGGATTTTAGATGAGTGTACTGTGCCATCCTGCAAACACACATCCTCCTCTGTGAATACTTTAATCCCTTAACAGGCTGTAAAACACAGTTTTAGGGGCTAAACTGGATGGCAGATGCAGATACCACCACAGTTTCACAGGAACCTTAATTCTGGGGTCCTTTCACACTACACAAATATTGTGCTATATTACACTTTAACCCCCATAACAGCATCCTATGAAATCCTGGAATTTGTAGTTTGATGAAGCACTAGAACTCTAGGGATGGGAAGAATATTCAAAAGTATTTTTAAACGGTCAAAAATATTTTTTTTTGAAAGGTTCAGAAATTCTGAGAAGATGAATCCTGGACTGACAAATATCTTCACATTAGGGACACATTAGCTGATGACATTTTTGCATGGAAATCAATATCTTGTGTGTTTTCCGTGCACAAAATGTTGTGTCCTGCACCATTTCATCAAACAGGCACAAAATTGTGAATAGTTTTTTGTGGAGCTTTTGGGCTATGTGGGCTTCTTTCTCTGAAGTTGCCAGCCACAGATGCTGGCAAAACATCAGAAAGGTACTCTTCTAGAACATGGCCAAATAGCCCGAAAGCTCAAAACAACAACAACAACAACAAAAAACAACCCTTTGGAAGCTGGCCATGAAAGCCTTCGACTCCACAAAACTGTGAATATTCTTTGAAAACTGCACAGTTTTTGAAGACTTTCTTGTAGCATGAAGATAATTAATTGCTAAAATCACTGTTTCTTTCAAGTAGAATATTAACAAAGAATCAAACCCCTACAGAGCTCTCTGGCTGAGAATTCTAAATGATCTTCTCTGGGACTGCAAATCCCAGAAAAGGTGAATATAGCATTGTAATTGTGTAGTGTGAAATCATACCTGGTGCAGACTATTGTCACCTCTGCATTCTGAGGGCAGGGGTAGGGTGAAACTACTTTTATCGGGGAGGAAGGCTTTAAAACCAAACTCTATAAGAAAAGTTGTCTGAGTGGGTATAGGAGGTAATCAATGCCTCCCTACAAGAAAGCAGAATTCCATCCTGCCTAAAGGAGGCTGTTGTGAGGCCTCTGTTAAAAAAATCATCCTTGGATCCCACAGTAATGAATAATGATCGGCCAGTGTCTAGCCTACCATTTTCAGGCTTCCCAACTCCAGGGGTTTCTGGATGAAATGGATTATCTAGATCCAGTTCAATCTGGTTTCAGGCCTGGCTCCAGAACAGAGACATCCTTGATCGCTTTGGTGGATGACCTATGGAGGGGGAGTGTGTCCCTGTTGGTTCTCCTGGACCTCTCAGCAGCTTTTGATACCATCAGTCATGGTATCCTTCTGGACTGCCTCTCTGAGATGGGGCTTGGAGGTACCATTATAAAGTGGCTCCATTCCTTCCTGGAGGGGCAAACCCAGAAGGTGGTACTGGGGACTCCCGTTTGACCCCCTGGCCTGAGGGTTCTTTGTTTTCCCCTATGATGTTTAACATATACATGAAATAGATGGGAAAGGTTGCCCGGAGTTTTGGGGTGTGGTGTCATCAATATGCAGATGACAGTCAACTCTTCTACTCCTTCCCACCTCAATCGAAAGAGGCTGTCCTGGACCTAAACCAGTGTTTATATTCAGTAATGGTCTGGATGCAGGCAAACAAGTTGAAACTTAATCCAGATAAGACAGAAGTGCTCCTGGTCAGTTGGAAGGTAGATCAGGGAATAGGGATCCAGCCTGTGTTAGATGGGGTCACACTCACCCTGAAGACATAGGTTTGTAGTTTGGGAGTACTCTTGGACTCAGCTTTGAACCTGGAGGCCCAGGTCTTTGCTGTGACCAGGAGTGCTTTTGCACATTTAAAACTTGTGCGCCAGGAGTGCTTTTGCACATTTAAAACTTGTGCGCCAACTTGTGTGACCAGATCTGGTCACAGTGGTACATGCTTTGGTTACATCCCGTTTGGACTGCTGTAATGGGCTGTACATGGGGCTGCCTTTGAAAAGTGTTCAGAAAATTCAGCTGGTTCAAAGAGCTGCTGCCAGGCTGTTAACAGGGGCAGATTACAAAGACCATACAATGCCCTTGTTGAAACAGCTTCATTGGCTGCCAGTTTTTTTTTTTCTGGATACAATTCAAGTTGCTAGTTGTAACCTATAAAGTCCTACATGGTTCAGGTCCACACTATTTGGCAGACTGTTTCTCCTGATATGAACTGGCCCGGACTCTGAGATCCTCTGGAGAATCCATTCTCTCTGTCCCAACATCATCACAAACATGGTTGGAGGGAATGCAAGAGAGATCCTTCTCGGTGGCTGCCCCTAGACTCTGGAACTCCCTGCTCAGGGAGATCAGAATGGCTCCTTCCTTGATGGCCTTCTGCCAGAGGTGAAGACCTACCTGTTCACACAGGCATTTAAGGAATTGTTATAAGGAAATGCTGGGCTGCTGGACTATTTTTAAAAAATGTTTTAATTGTACTGTTCTTAATGCTTTGAAACCACTCTGAGTCCCAGTCCTGAGAGAAGAGCAGGATACAATAATAATATAATAATAATACATTTTTATTTCTAGCCTGCCCCTCTGAACGGGCAATCAGGGCGGGGTACAAGAGAAGTTAAAAACATCACAATTAAGATATTCAATCCCATTCCCAACTCCCTCCTTTAAAAAGGATTAAACCAGAACAAGTTAAAACAATTACAAATAAACAGAATCAACAATGTCAAGCTAAAAACGCGGAACAATGGATGCAAACTGCAGGAAAAGAGATTCCACCTCAACATTAGGAGGAACTTCCTGACAGTAAGGGCTGTTCGACAGTGGAACACACTCCCTCGGAGTGTAGTGGAGTCTCCTTCCTTAGGGGTCTTTAAGCAGAGGCTGGATGGCCATCTGTCAGGGATGCTTTGACTTGGAGTTCCTGCATGGCAGGGGGTTGGACTGGATGGCCCTTGTGGTCTCTTCCAACTCTATGATTCTATGATTCTATGATTCTATGAAAAAACTCCCTGAGCTAAAGTTTTAAGTGGTTTCGAGCAAAGTTACTTAAAGAACTGCTTTCACCTATAATATCCTACTCACAGGTGAGGTCATTAATAGAGGATATTTTTCACTTGGTGGATACCAAAGGGAATTGTGTTAGAACTAGGAATCATTACTGGATTATAACTTCCAGAATCTCACTAATCAGAAAGATCATTGGCCATACTGGCTGGGATATTTTGTGAGTTCTAGTCCAACCAAGTAATTTGTCCAAGCTCCATCGAATATTAGGAAGAGAGACATTTTCTAGGGGGTTATTCACACTGTGAGAATAATCCAGGATGAATCTGGATTGAATCTCCATTTTTCACATGAATCCCAAATGCACTCAATAAATTGGGGATGGCCTGTCAGAAAATCCAGTTTCTCTAGAATAAACGATATCAGGCTTCCCCCCAAGTTTTAAAAAAAGATCCATATTGTCATGACTAACTGATGTGAATAGACTTGAATAGATCTGGAATAAAACCCTGCATGTTCTGAATGCATTCACATTGCCAACTCCATCTTTATTTGAATGATTGTCCATGTGAGCAACTAAATTTGCAGAGATGCATCTTGCTTTAGTTTCATAGTGTGAATAACAAACCTGGAATGTGTGAGTAAGATGATTTACCTGGGCACAGTCTTCTCTACTATGGTGAGATATGTTGCATTTTTTGTTTAAATTATAGCAACTATTTGCAATTATACCCATAAATTATAATATTTGTATTTTCTACATATTTCATTCACCTTTTAGGTGATGTGCTTAAACCAGCCTAGAATACATGCCATAGTCAAAGAACAATGTATGAGTCAAAGCAGCAAGTAGATGCATTTTTTAAAAAAATATATATTTGAACCTCTTGATTTTCTATGGGCCTTAAACATTTCCTCAATTGAGCCCCTGGCTACCTCCATTGTGACAAATCTCCCTGCTTTTCTTTTAGTTTGCGGGCCTAGCATATCATCTAATCAAGTCTAAGATGGAAACAATTTCAGATATTCATAGAGGAAATGAAGAAAATTAGATAGCAATCTATTTTAACAGCTGCATCAAAGGAAAGAGTGGGTTAAGTCACTTCTAATATAGAAGGAAGATGTTCCTTGTATTTGCAAAACAACTGTATCTGAACTAAACTTGGTTGTTAAATGTGGCAAAGGTAAACTTGCATTCATTCCTGTGATGTGTATTAGTTCTAGTGCTGAACAGAATACTTTAATTTTTATTCAACAGTAACATACAGTCCCTATGCAATTACTGTATGCATTAGCACTGCTATTGCTGTCTTAGGTGAACAATAAAGATCTCTTTAAAAACAAAGAAGAGAAAGAAAATGAGTTTCCACTGATTTCAGTGGGAAAGTTGGGCAAAGAGCATCCACTGTTTCAAGAACAATGTTAATGTCTTTATTTTTATATTAATTTATAGTGATTAGCCTGTTCAGACATAAAGAAAAACTATAAATTCTTACTATATTTACAAATGGTGGTAAGCATTGTGTTTTCATGTTGTTTCTTATTTCTCTTCCTCTTTTGAATGGCAGAGGAGGAGATCACTAACATCCTAGTTTTAAAGCAAGGATTGTGTGGTCCTCCAGACATTGCTGTGAACTACAACTCCCAGCAGCTTAAGCCAGCATAGTCAAGGGTAAGGAATCTGGAGATTTGTTGTGGTTCAATAATATCTGTAGGAATGGACAGTTCTCATCTCTTTTTTTATTGCAACCAGGCTTCCTTCTGAATTCCAAACCCAGGAAATGAGTGCTTTGTTTAAACAGCTGTTTGAGAGCATGCCAGATCTGAAACCATTGGCTTAATGCTGGCCTAGCATACCCTCCAGCTGCCCTGCTTTGGCAAGGACAATGCTGATTAATACTTTAACATCCCATATTTTTAGCTACTTTGTCCCAGATAGAAGGTGTTCCAGTTTCTCTCTTCTTCTCCTATGTTCCCCCTTTGTCCAGTTGACTTTGATTGCTGCAAATTGAGTTCAAAGTGCAAAAGTAGTTCAGTTAACTCAGTGTGGGAGGGGAAGGGGCACAATCATGCCCTTCCCCACAGACCCATGCAAAAGCAAACTTCTGCAGCTTCTTTTAGTTTGTATTTTGTTCCTCATTAATAACTTTGGAAGTCTTAATAACACTGATGTTGCTTGGCCACATGTGTTACCATTTTTATTTGAGAAATTTTGGAGGGTATGCTATTCTCACAAATTCCAGTTTAAGAAATAATAGTTTGGATGTCCTGGGGAACTCTGGTGTGTTTAATGCTGGAAGCAAAGTCTACACATGTCATCCTTAAGAAAGGAACAATTTCTGTAATATATGTTACTATTATTCTGTACCCATCAGTAGCTTGGCTGTAAAGCTGCATCTTTTAAATACTTCTGCTTATTATATTTTATCCTCATAATTATGATTAAGAACAATTAGATACATTATTACCCAACACTGGGGAAATAAGCACATACGCAAGAGACTTACTAATGAATGAACTATGATTTCTCTCCTATGAATGGGGAACAGCAGCATATGGATTTCCTACCACAAAAACCAACATGCTAACATGCTTTGGTTTGTTCTTCATGTGCAAGCAGATAGGATGACTTCATAAGTTAAGGGAGTCGGTGAGTTACAGCAATGATCATACTGGCACTTTGTCCAAGCTTTGTGGATGAGCAAAGATCTGAGCATCCCACAATCAAGATCAGGCAACTATTGGCTTGATATCAGATAGAGAATACTTTCAAACCATACTCAGTTAATAGTTAAACTCAGAATACAGGCAAGTTCATTATATGATACTTCCCTGGACAATTTTAGCATGCACACACACACACACACACATGTACACACACACACAGTGTCTTTGACATTGCCATCCTGTTTTACTGTGGATCCCAATTTGATTGTCTAATCCAAAAATACTAGGGGTTTGGGGACTATAAGCACCTGGAATTCCCTGGTCAGCATTGCCACTGGTTATGCTAGTTGCAGAACATTGGAAGTCATAGCACAAACACTCCCCCCCCCCAAAAAAAAACCCTCTGCCTTTTTTCATGTAATGTAATTGGAGTCTTTTATATTCTAATAATATAATACTATAGAATTCACTACTCTGGCTCCTGTGTAAAAATTAATAAATAAAACAAATATGGCTGCTTTGAAAACACATTAAGCATCAGCAACATAACTTTTATGCCAAATATAAAATTCAGCTCAGCTTAATACCAATGTCTCTTGGGCTGATGAATTTACCAGATGGACACAGTACAGTTAAGATAAGGAGTGGCTAATCATATTCTTGTATGCACCAAGATCTGAAGTATCCTTCATTTGTACTATTTATAAAGGCTAAGGGCAGAATCACAGCCTACAAGAGAGCTGCATCTGGGTCCTTGGACTGTTTCAAGAATTCTTATAACCCATCAAAGACCAATCTCAGCAGACTTGCTCTCTAATTAGTTCCTTCTTATACAGGCCCTTGTGGTCAACTATTCTTTTTTTTTTTTTTTTGGTTTGTACAAAATGTACAAACAAGCTACTTAAACATGATGATCCACCTTTTCCTGAGACTATGCATTCCTGGTTCACTTTTCATTATAGAAAGAAAAAAATTTCAAGCAAAGTATGATAACCTCAATTTATATTCTAAGCAGCGAATACAGCATGAAAAAAGTCTCTGCAAGAGTTATATTCATATTGGTGCCAATTGAAGCATCACTTAATACACCAGATTGAAGCAATGGCCCTGATTCATTCTGAAATTCTTTTCTAAAAGCCAAATGAAATGATTTGACTGTCATATTTAATGCAGGAACACGCATGACACACATCTTCCATGTTCACATGGTTTACATATTTCCTAGGTTAAATGTTGTGATACTCATTTCTGCCCTGGCAATACTGCAAACAAATTCTCATGCTCCTACTACAGATTATAGGAAATGCATTTAATGTTGTGGTCAACATTAAAATGATCAAAACTGCATATTTCCAGTACTGAGAAACCCTGATGAGAAGAATCCTACACTGACAAGGCTTTTTACAGTTTGGAACCTATTCTCTGTAATATTCACACACCATTGGTTTGCACAGAAAACAGAATTTTCTGCATGAAAAAAACTTTAACATTTCAATGTAGAAATATTAATTCATGAAGAAAAAAATGAGTATCACAACATTTAACCTAGGAAATATGTAAACCATCTGAAGTGGTCATCACCTGGAATACTCTGTCCAGTTCTGGGCACCACAATTCAAAAAGGATGTGGAGAAACTGGAGCGGGTCCAAAGGAGGGCAACTAAGATGGTGAAGGGTCTGGAAACCAGGCCCTATGAGGAACGACTTAAAGAGCTGGGGATGTTTAGCCTGGAGAAGAGAAGGTTAAGAGGTGATATGATAGCCCTGTTCAAATATTTGAAGGGATGTCATATTGAAGAGGGAGCAAGCTTGTTTTCTGCTGCTGCAGAGACTAGAACGCGGAACAATGGATGCAAGCTGCAGGAAAAGAGATTCCACCTCAACATTAGGAGGAACTTCCTGACAGTAAGGGCTGTTCGACAGTGGAACACACTCCCTCGAAGTGTAGTGGAGTCTCCGTCCTTGGAGGTCTTTAAGCAGAGGCTGAATGGCCATCTGTCGGGGATGCTTTGATTGGGAGTTCCTGCATGGCAGGGGGTTGGACTGGATGGCCCTTGTGGTCTCTTCCAACTCTATGATTCTATGATTCTATGATTCTCTTTCCTGAGCAAAAAAATAAAAATAAAAATAAAAATGTGTGTAAAATTCTGTGTAAAATTCTGTGTAAAATTTACATATGATTGATTTGCACAGAAAACAACATTTTCTGCACAGGAATTTCTATTTCTGCATTTCAATATAATTTTCCATGCAGAAAATGCAGTTTCCTGTGCAAAAGTAACCATTTGCAAATTTTGCATAGAATAAGGCCCAAATTTCAAATAGCCTTCAAAACCTGTATGCTTTTTGAATACTTTCTCACAGCAGGAGGTTAGTTGTTAAAATTCCACATTGCTACCTTCAGTAAGAAACTTAGTGAAATATTTATTATTGTTATTGTGTGCCTTCAAGTCATTCCCAACTTATGGTAACCCTAAGGTAAACCTATAATGGGATTTTCTTGGCAAAATTAGTTCAGAGGAGGTTTGCCATTGACTTCTCCTGAGGCTGAGAGAGTGTGACTTGCCCAAGGTCACCCAGTGGGTTTTGTGGCCAAGCTGGGATTTCAACCCTGGTCTCCAGAGTTGTAGTCCAGTCCTCAAACCACTAAGCCATGCTGGCTGTATAGTGGAAAATAACATCCCTAGTTTTAATGGAACAATTAAACAAACCACAGTTGTGTTCTGTGGTTTTATTGTATTGTCCAAATATGGATACTTTTCCCCTTGAATTGATCTGCCAACAAGGCATGGAAATAAGCAAGCAAACAAACAAACAAAACAAAAAACCCTCAAAATTAACATCATCATCAACAACAACAACAAACCACCGATTTTTCTCTCTTGTTGGTCAAGAGGCAAACAAACCAGGAAGAAGAAAGTGTCCATAACTGGATGAAACAACAAACAACCATAAAGTGGGACTGATTGGCAACAGATGCCATCATACTTTCACAGTTGATAATGCCTCCAGATTTTCTTTAGAAAAACAACAGCACTATTTATGATCAAACTGATTATTTTCTGTGTATTCATTCTGAAATAATTATATTTTTGATAATAATAATTGTAAAAGCAACCAGTTTTTGAAAGTTAAAAACTAGATGTAATTCTACAACTTCTAGTACTTAAGTATTTTCAGATCAAGCACTAAATAAATGTTACAATAATACAGCATATTGAAATTACCTGACCCTCGAGAGGAAAAAAACTTTGCACTATTGAAAAAGTTATGCAGAGGAAGAGAGCTCTTAAATATTATGGTGCCACTCATACCTGGGTTCATCACGGTATCAGCAGAAATGAAGCAGAAGAAAAAATAGATTCTGAGATCCCTGACTTCATATTGTAAGGTACAAGACCTGCAAGGCACTGAATATTTTACTTTCCTAGACACGAGCAACACATTCCTAAGTTTCCAAATAATATAAATGGTTTAAGGCAGATTCATATAATTTCAACCACATGAGCAGTGGAATTCTTTTAGTAAGTGCTTCTATTGGAACATGTATAGTGAAAAGAAAAAAAGAATGTCATAAAAAATCATTTCTATGAGCAGGACAAACCTTCCTGTAGTCACTGCAATCACAGGTACTGCTGCTGATCAGATCTGTGACTCAGTTGTTTATTTATTATTGGATTTTTACCACCCATTACAGACAAAAATGTCCAAGCAATTTACAAAATTAGAAAACCCATGAAGTCACATCAAATTAAATAGTTTGGATGTAAAAAATTATGTGCTGAAGGAAGTTCATGGAAGTGACTTTTCTGTCTCTTCCTCCTCTCCTGTTTTTCCCTCCAAATGTGAGATCGAGGTAATCTGGAAGTTACCCAAAGGTGTTTACTGTAGTCAGAACTGCCTTATCCAGGAAGGGATGCAGTTGGTATATCAGTGAAACCTGGGTGATTATGGCAACAGAAGCCACATAGACATCCAGGAACAGTGCTTGATCTTAGAGCACTCAAAAACCTTACCCTGTGGAGCAGAAATGAACAACTGAAGCAAGCTCAGAGGCCAATTACTTCCTCATGACACGTTGAGGAAGGCTTTGTAGGCTGCCCAAAATTCCATCCCCAAACACAAAATAACAAATTGCAGGAGATCCATGCCTAGATTTTAAAAATGGATCATTTTTAAATGCTAAACAGTGCAGGAAGGACCTGCAACCTACTGTATTTAAGAGGTGAATTGCTACCATTGGTGGCTTCTTGGGGGCTCTTTTTGGACTTCACAATTAGAGTACTATGATTCTACATAAACTATCATAATTTTGTCCTATGGAATCCTGGGCTTTGCAGTTTAGGGAAGGAGTGTTTAGAATGGACAGCAGGGAAGTTCAAGTGCCCCATCAAACTACAGGATTCTACAGGATGCAGACATGACAGTTAAGTGGACTCATTCTGCTGTAAACAGTTGCTTAGTGTGAAAGATCTCCAAGCCAGCAATTTACCTTTTGGGGGAAAGGGGGTTCAGGAAGTCTGCAGAAATTGAGCACTGCAGAAACATCCTGGGAGTGGCACATGCTGCCCCTGAACCACACTTTGTCCACCCCTGCTTTACAAAGGTCACAATTCTACCCAGAAGATCCTGCATTTCCAATCCCTAAAACAGTCTGTTATCCAATGGCACCTAACTTTTCAGTGACTGAGTTTCAGTTTGTCAACCTATATCTCATCCATCACTACAGTGAGGTAATAGTTCAGAACTTCCATAGCTTCCTTCAAATTAGTTGAAAAGCCGAATGACAGTGTTGCATGCTATACTCTTTAAAAACCTAGAAAACTAGTAGCTAAGATTAGGCTCTGCACCAGATGACTAGAAAATGGCCAGTGATAGGTCACTTTGAAAAAGTGATCCAATAAATTTTTAGGAAATTATAGTTCATTTATCTTAACATTTGTTCTGGGAAGATTGGGGGAAAGCATTATTTAAGTAAAATTTCCAGTCATACAGAACAGGCATCTGCCATGTGTTGCACATGACACTTAATTTCTGGGGAAGAATAAAGATAGTTACTGCAAGGCTAAGTCCTGTCTCACTAACTTAATTGATTTTTTGAGAGCATCAAAATGTATATGGAAAGGGGTGGTCTGGGGGGCACTACAATGATGGCTTTCCAAAATGGTTTTTGACAAACCATTTTGACTCACCAAAAGCTTCTTGAACTTAAGAGACATTGTAAAAAAAGAAAGGTTTGCTTATGGAAGATCAACAACCAACAGCTGGTTGAATAACAGGAATCAGTGAGCAGGAAGAAATGAATTTTTTTTTCACAATAGAGGGGTGTAAGAATGGAAGCAACCAAATATTTTTATTTGAACTAATGCTTTTTAACTTTTTCATTCATGGACTGGAATAGGGATGAGTGGTGAGGTGGCCAAGCAAATTATTCAGGGAAATAAAAACAGCAAAATATTGTAAAGACCTTCAAATGGATCACTCTGGGGCAAACTTTCCTAATTGAATGATGGAGTCTGAGCTTGTGATCACTGATCAGGAATGAGATGGGCAATATGGGAGGTAGCTCTATGAAAATGTTGATTTAGGTTTTTGTTTTGTTTTGTTTTTAAAATCCCTTTATATACATCTATAGACTTGGACCTACCTGGATTTTTGTCTAGCAAAACATTTTCCTTGTATCATATTTCATGTTTTTCCCCCATTTCTGTCTTAAGATAAAGAGGGAAATTTCATTTGTTTTTAGAAAGCACTGAACATTCAGAGATGACATACTCCTGTGGCATTTCTGCTGTCTTCTTCACCTAAATAGCCTTGTGTAGCTTGCAAACCCTATGATGCCTTAGAATGTCTTTCTCTGAAACTAATGGACAATGTTTAGTCTCTGACTCAGCTAAGTGGTTTGGTATTAGCAAACCTGTGATGCTAATTGGTATTATTTCTTAGGAGCTACAGAATATTGTTTCCTTGTCAAAAGCTTAAAGCTCATATGGGAGAAGTCTCTGTAGTGTCTGTTTCTGTTAAGGAAGAAGCTTATGTTTCTGATAAAAATAACTCTTTATAAAATGTACATTATATCTTGGCCTATTCAGAATCACTAGCAGAAGGTGGTCAACAGACAACAAATGCTCTGCTTTAGCTGTGTGTGTGTGTGTGTGTGTGTGTCTGTTGTGTCCCTTCAAGTAATTTCTGACTTATGGCAACCCTAAGGTGGCTCTACCACAAATATTTCATGGCAAGATTTGTTTAGAGGGAGCTTGCCTTTCTGCGGCTGAAAAAGTAGGACTTTCCCAAGGCCACAGGGGGTTTCCATGCCTGAACAGGAATTTGAACTCTAGTCTCCTGACTGTATCACGTGGGAGCCATTAAAAGAAGATTAAAACATGGTAATAGCATGATCCATTATTATCCAACGACACATCCATTACAGTTTATGCATGGGATACGAATGGGAGAAGAACACGGGGTGTGATAATTTTCCCCCGATTGTGCTATTACCATGTTTTAATCACGTTTTAAGCATGCTTGCCTCCTCTGTGTGATAGAGTCCATAGTCCACCTCCCTAACCACTACACCACACTGGCTACTCATCTCAAAATTATGTAACATTGTGTTCTGTCCACAGTCCAACATAAATGAATGAGTCTACTTGAGACACAAGGAACTGCTTTATGTAAAAGTGATCTGATTTGACCAAAATATAGCTGGAAATCACATCAATTTTTAAAATTGTATTGAAATAAATCTCAAATAAAGTTTCTCACAGGAAAGTCCTATCCATGTAGGAAGCAAATCCCATAATGTTGAGGCATAATTCCAGAAATGTGCACAAGATTGCAGAATATTACTTTATATCTGTGAGGCAGGATTTTGGCCTATTTTTGAAATTCTTTTTTGGTCATGCAACAGTTGATGTATTAATTCTTACCATGCATTTGCGATCATCCACCCCTGTTAAATCCTCCTCAAATTCCTTCCCTATATGGAAGTCCATGATATAGTTTTTAAAAGTACTTAGCGTTTTAATGATCATGTGGTCTCCATCCTGAATGATCTCTTTGTCAGGTTTAAGCATATTGGCTATTTTTCTTATAGCAATATTTACATCTGGAAGAAAAGAGAAAGACCAAAAGAAGAAAAGGATTTCTGTAATGTTATTTATATAAGATCTGGGAAACCTCTGAGAATTATACAGTGATCATTTTTTAAAAAGCAAATTTCAGTATAGTTAAAACCTTCAACATTGACCTTAGTGTTCAAAGAGACTTTTAAATTTGTTTCTGTAGCCCTGTTCTTTGTTGATAAAGTATCATATGAATTATTGATGCTATACTAGTAAGCTCTGATTATTTTAATTTTGATTATTCTAAAGTGTTACGTGTATGTACACATGTAATATTTGAGTTTTATTTCTGTTTAAGACATTCCTGTTTCTCATTGTTTCAGTACTTTCCTTGAGAAAGTTAGAAAAAAATATTTATTTACACATGGCACTGTGAAATAAAGAATTCATACAAAAGCCACACAAGCAGGAACTGAGTGATATATACATGGATGACTCTACAGAAAAAACAGAACTGTCTCAAGGCTAGAAGATATAAAGGTATGATCACGTAAGAAATGACAAGGGAAAAAAAACACCAAACCTTACCTAGTGCTTTCAAGTACTCCTCAAAATTGTCATTGCTGAGCATTTTCCAATAACCATTGAAATCCACAGGCATTACTCGTGTTTGTTTTCTAGTCCAAAATCAAAGCCCTTGCCTAGCGTGTTACTTCTGTACCATACAGCTTAGTGCCTTTTGCTGAAGCAAGTTTGAACTCTGGTTTCTTTTATCTGTTCTTCCAACCATGCAGTTATGCTAGTCCATTTAAGCCGATTACTGTTGGAAGTGTTACCTTTAAATCCTTCTACAAAGCTGAGCCTTTTAGTTTGCTAATGACAGAGGAATGGCTTGATTTAAATGGAATAGGTCATTGCTTTTCCATAGAATGGCTGTTAAGGCCAGTGATTAGCTGGCTATCAAATCTAACCATATTACTTTTTCCACCCAATATGCTTACAAAAAATAAGATGGCTTCTCCTGATATGACTTTCTCCTGAAAGATTCTTAATACTGATGTAGGGGACATATTTGTTGATTTGGTAGGGATAGCTGCAGGAACAAATTCTGAACTTTCTGATAAAATTTAATATCATTGAGCATATCTACACTACACACTTTAGTTGTCATACCTCCATCTTCCAGAAACGTGGGGGTTTGTAGTTTCGGCAAGATATATCACTTAACATTTTATGCTAAAAAGCTCTAGTAGATTTCCTTGATCTACAGCATTAGAACTTTCTAAGTCAGATTTCTAAGTATTCCAATCAATTCAGGATTCCATGGGCTGGTGCCATGGCAATTATAGTGGCACTGAATTGCTATATGTATGGAGTGTAGATATACTCTTTCTCTGCTTTGCTGCAAAAGAGAACTAGGCATATTCTACTACAAGAAACAGAACAATCTTCTCTGAATACCTACATTTGCCCTTCAGGTCATGGTTACACAGTAAACTTTGAATTATGGTTAATAGGTGGGGGTATTAACTAGCTGGTTAATAGATGGCTGAAAAAGAGCCAGCCATTATTCATCCAGCCTTGTATTATCAGATAACACACAGTTGCATGAATTTTCAGCAAAACAGCACATTTTTATTAATCAGAACATGCTTCCAGTTAAGAGAATGAGAAGTCTTTTCAGACCAAGAAATAAGCGGTACTTCACAGAAACCCATTAACTGCAGTGCAAGTAAGCAAGGGAGAAAAAACCTACACACCATGTTGCACTGCATTATTCAACAACAATACACTGTAGCTTGAAAGGAATCACTTCAGACTGTAAAGTCTTCCCATCACTTAGGAATACAGCAGGGAACTTTTTGAACAAACCTATGGGAGAACAAATAGTTTTCAGTGTAGCATGAGCTGAAGGTTAAATTAATTGAGTTAGCTAATCCAAGATGCTGGCTGTTATGCTTCTGAATAAAGGCTATCTCCTCCACCTCCTGGGGGAAAGATGGAAGGTTTTCATAATCCAAATTCTAATATGTCAGAGGATATGCAGTTCAGAGGAATATGCTTCTTATTTCATGATTTATTTGAGCCCCCTCCTTCAAAACTTTGGAAGAATTCATTTTCAAAACTGTCTTATAATACAGGGTTGTGAGATCGTTCAATTTAACACATAAATATTAAAAGTTTAAAATGGTGGAGGTTTTTTTGGGGAAAAAATCAACAAAATGTATTGTTATTGTCTTTCTATTAAAATATAGTGATCCTTTCCATAAAAATAATCAAATGAAAATGTCCATAAAAAAGAAAGTATCAAAGGGGAAGGGGCTGATGGGTTTAAAGTCAGAAAGTGATCAAAAGGCCCAAATAATGTACAGACATATTAAAGAAAGCCATTTGCTTAAACTCAGAACATGTTCAAAAATTCCTAGTGATTTCAAGTTAACCATGCATGTTATGAACCATGTTCCAAAACATCTTGACATGTTCTGCTGATATGATAACAGCTAGAATACTGAGATAAGATCCAAAAAACAGGTGTGTAGTTTGGAAATAGGGCTTGGTTCTTATTGATAAGTTTGTATGTATGCCATAGCTTTTGTATATTGAATTTGTATTAGTATTGTATTTGTATTTTTAATGCAGAGCATTAGCCATGGGCTGGAACTAACAAGTCCTAAGACTGATCCTGCAGTCCTGGACTAATCATGGAGCAAAGGGGCCATAATCAGGTCCAAATGGACCTGCGATTTGCCATTGTGGCCAAATATACACTGGCGCAAAGCACCGTCCTTGGGCCAAAACTACAGCTGCGGAGGGCACAGCAACCACACGCTGCCCAGCCCTAGTGTGTATGGATGGTACCATTTTGAAAGTGTGCCATCCACATACAATGCATGCTGATGGTGTCATGTGTGCAACATGTCCAAATGGACTGGTGGGCGCATGACGTCACTGTGACACTCCAGGGTGCTATGGTGCCCTTTGGAGCATCACAAAAAGGAGCTCCAAAACAGAGCTCCTTTCTGGTGCACACATTATTTCCACAACAAACAAACGGCTGCAGAAATGAAGCTGAGGAATGAGACCGGGTGGCCCCTTTCTCCCATGGCTCTGGCTGTAGGGGTGTCCTGGGGCATGGAGCCCCAAGGACAGCCTTTTTCCAGGGCATGGGGAAACAGCATTTTCCTGCTTCTCCGTGGACTGGAAAAGCGCCAGAATGGGACCTCTGGGCTGCTGATGAGGCTGCCCTGGTCCCAATACAACATGAAAAGGGGTGCCAGACCACCCTTTTTGGGTGGTCTGTACTGGCCGTAAGTTTTCAGGAAAGTCTGCAGTTAACAACTGGGAGACCTGATAGCCCCATGCCCTCCTTAGCTGCTGCCACTGTTAGGTCTCTCCCAAAAGCTCCTGCCATGACTTCTGAAATTAGACAAGGGGGTAGCCAAGTGCCCAATTTCTGCCCTTACAGGGCATGGTGGGGACTTTTTGGACAGACACAACAGCATGTAAGGCAGGACTCTTAATCCTAGTGCTTTGGGGGAGGAATGCCAAAGTAATGTATTCCAGGACTGATCCATGGTTGAGTGTGTTTCGTTAGTCTCCCCCTCCAATAAAATAGTATGAAAATATTTTTTGTTGTTTCTTGTGGAACCTGAAATGATATAACACTGAGTCTTTGTCTGAAATAATGGGTATCCTTAGAAGATGTGCTCCTCTTTTTTGTCACTGTACATCTCATAGCCATCATATAACCTACACAGTTATACCTGCTGTGATTCTAGTGCAAAAATGAGAAAAAAAAAAACCCTAAACACTCTGAACTATTTTACTTATTCTGTGAGATCCTGCTCCCTGTACCTAACTTTCCCATATTTTGGAGATATCTTGTCCGAAGTATCTAGCTCTGTGATAAGGCTGGAGAACTATTTTCACATGGGGATCTAAATTCCAATTAATTATTGGAAGAATTAGAGAATTAAAGAATTAGCTAGAAAGGAAACCAACAGAAAGGTTGCCTAATGACAAATTTGTTGATTTCTTTCATCCCATTTTCAGTACATGTCACTACTTTTTTTCAATCCCATCAACAGATTAAGAAAATAAGACTATGGTGTTTGAGAAAATGACACTACTGAGACTGACAGTGTCCAAAAGACATAGAGACAGGTGTACTGGACCTGATTTCTGAGGAAGAATATACTTTTTGTACGTTATTATCCACAATATAGAATGAAAAAAGATCTGCTGTGAAGGGCTATACAAATCCGTGTTTGAATATATATTGTATTCAGGCACAACCCAATTGTAGAAATATAATGAAAGCATCTTTCAAAATTTTGACTGGTATTCTTATTTCTTCATAATGAGGTGACTGGAAACAATTTCTTAAATGATTCCTTGGATTTGAGCAGAAAAGCAGACTGGAACATTTAAAAATAAATAATAAATAACTATTCAACTGCTGCTCTATAGCCTTCTGAAAAATCAGCTGCCAATTTATCTCACAGGAGTGAATCACAAAACATACCATTCTTCTCTTAATGCCTGAAATATAACGAAAGTTACAATGAATGCTCCAGATCTGATGGTGTTAACATGAAGAAATATATCAGCTATGATGGCTATTTTAAATTAGAAGATGAGCAGGGCTGAACAGTGGTAGAAAAGAACATTGTTCTATGTCTCTGTCAATTAATCGATTTTCTTTGAATTTATATTAGAGGGAATTATGAAATACCCACATAGATGTGGGAAAATGGTTTTACCTCATGCATCTTTAGTAATCTAAATGCTGTAGTGGCACAGAACAATTCTCAACATCTAAATCCACTTATTGATGGGAAGGAGGGAGGGGAGAGTCCCCGCAAATCTGATGCTGACAAGTGGGATTGTTCTTTGCATTCTGATATGACAGCCACTGACAATTTTATACTAAAGCAGGCACATTAAAAGCATTATAGCATTGTGGTGTGGTAAAAAAGCTTACAAGAATCATTCAAGAGGACTAAAAATGTCCACATTGATATATAACAAAAATGTCTTCACCAACCAAAGCAAAGAATACCTGTCTATCTTTTGCAATCTTGAAAAAGTTTAGCTGTGCACAGATGAATGGTCCAAGGCTTCAGGAAGTCATCATATCTGAATCTATTTTCCTTGTTTATAAACCAATGCTAGCCAAATTTCTGTGGTTCAGACCCAGGGGTGGGGGATGGAAATGGGTGGACTACACTTTAAGGCATGTCCAGATTTTCACAAAGAACTGGCACTTGACAGTAAGTGAGTATGAAGTAAGGGGCCATGGGACCAATTCATAACTTCATAAACCATGGCTTATTCAGATGATTGGCCATGATTTATGAAGCCTTAGGCAATCATTTGAATGCACCCATTCTGTGAAAGTAACCCCTGGTTGCAATCAATGTGGCCAACTTCCAAGTAAACTGTTTAGTTGATAACATTACAAATAAGATGGGAATAGTTTAGCAACTAGTACTTATTTCAAGTGGCCATATATCCCTGACCCAACAGACCTAGTAAGTGCACTTCCAGTTCTTGCGGGGAACATCAGGTTCATCAAAGGTAACATATTCATTCATTTCAACATAGGAAAGAATCCAGTTAGGGGTGTGTAAAACTGTTCTGACATTGAAGACACATGGAAAATCTCCATCTTCATAGACAGGAGATTTTCAGAGGGGGGAAAAAGCCGGGAGTAAAAGGCATACTCCTAGCATAATCACATGATCACACAGAATATTTTCAGACAATGTTGCACTCATCCAGGACTTATCTGGTGAAGATCCAGGAATGCTCCAGCAACAAACTATTCATGGGTTCTTCCCCATTAATGGTCTGCCACTGGAGCATTCCTAGATCTTCACCAGATAAGTCCTGGATGAGCATAACATCATTGGAAAATCTTCAGCATGATCGTGCAATTATGTCTGGAGTATGCCTTTTACTCCCAGATTTTTTTCTCCATCTGAAAATCTCCATACATTTGAACATCAGGTCTCTGCAGAAGCTTTGCAATGACCTATGTAGATTTCTGACAAAACAGTTTGTTCTCCAGAAACTTTTACGACCCAAATATTTTCCTTTATCGATCAAAGTATTTGTTTTATTTCTCATTTCAGGTAATTTCAGTATAGTAGAACCATCAGTCACTAAAAGCACTGAACATACCACTGTTTTGCTCATGTAAGAGGTTGCAGCAAATCCCCTTCATTTCTTCATTCAGTCTCTTTGAGATATATATTATTTATTTATTTAGCACTATAAATTTGCACAGTGCTGTACTTACAATTTTATAGTTAGACAGATCCCTGCCCTCAGGCTTATAATCTAGAAGAGACAACACAAAAGGAGAAGAGAAAGGTGGTGGGAAGGGGATAAGGTCTAGTGGTTCTTCTCTGCCTCTGGGGCCTGGACCAAGGCAGATGGACAGGAGGGAGGGCTTGGGTTCTTAATACATAGTTAAAAGGAGGCATTCTGGGGCAGATGGCACAGTCCTGGGAACGCTTCCCTAAACAATATAGTCTTTAACTCAGTTTTGAACCTGGTTAGAGAAGTGATGAGGCGTGCATGTAGGGGAAGAAGGTCCCTGGAGTGTGAAGGGATGAATCCGGGACGGGGCAGTGGAAATCCTAGGCTGGGACAGGAGACCTTGACTACCAGAACGGGGAGTATGAGAAGGAGTGTGAGGAGAAAGAAGTTCAGACAGGTAAGGAGGGGCCAGTCCATGGAGAGCTTTCAAATTCAACAGCAAAACTTGTACTGGATGCGGAAGGGGAAGGGGAGCCAGTGAAGGGAGTATAAGAGAGGAGAAACATGGTCAAAGCGGCAAGTGGATGTGATGATACGGGCAGCTGAGTTCTGGATAGAGATTAAAGGATGGAGGTGAGAGAGAGGAAGCCCTGTCAGAAGAAGGTTACAATAATCTAGTCGCGAGACCACCAGGGCATGGACCAGAGTCTTGGCGGTGGAGGCTGAGAAGAATGGACGGATATATATGAAGTTGTTTAATACAGGAAATAACCAAGTATGAAACTAGATATTTAACATTATGCCTACTCTCAACTAATGGTGGAGAATAATGGGAGTAGCAGTCCAAGAAAAAAATTAGTGGACACAAAACACTTCGAATAGCCTTATGGGTGTTCCTGCACCTTTAAAAATGTTTCACTGTTATTTTAATTCTGCACAAACAAAATTTGGACTCTAAATTAAATCCATTGCAAAAAAATAGAATACACTTATTTGTTTGCAGAATTTGTCTGGCTCACATTAGTCATGGGAAGAGACCATGAACTATTGCTGAAGTTTCATTTCTGAAATTCCTGCTGAGCACCCAGCATCTTCCAAGACTGGCATATGCTTTCAAGTCTCTCTTTGCAGCCCTAAGTGACAGAACATTCTTTTAAAAAATTAAAATAGATTCTCTGGGTACACAGTTTTGAATCCAATACCAAATTCTGCAGCTTTTTAATGCTTCCATGGTATTACTTGCCTGCGATTACCTTTAAGACAGGAAAGGGTTTTACCCTAGGTAGGACAATTTATCTGTCAAACCCAGTTCTGTAGCAGGATCTTAGAAACTGATCTCTACTGTCTCCTATGGTTGGTCTCATTTTGACCAGAGGTGCCAGGGATTGGACCCAGGACCTTCTACATGGAAAACATCTGCTCAACCCTCTGAGCTATAACTGGTGGACTACTCAGTCTTTTGCAGCACATTTTGACAAAACAAGCCAAAGACTAGAAAGGCTTCTTGTAAAGAGAACACAATGATAGCTGCAATGTTGCTCCTAGGTATGCATTCTTATTCCAATCACAATGAATTTAGTGAGACAGGACATGGTGGGGGGGGGGGGGGGACAATGCTACACAGTTGCAAATAGAATAACAGAATCCAACAGATGTGGTTAGTCACTTTCCACTGCAGTCACCTGCACAAACCTAGTCCAGAGGACCTGGCCACTCCACTTAGCCCCAGAACAGACTTTTGGGCAACTCTAAAGTCTGGGGCTGCGAGGGGAAGAGAAGAGAAGGAAGCTACATCATGCTGACATAACAGCATCAATATCATGTTGGATTTGGGCCTTAGCTGGACATTATTTTCTTCCTCCCCCTTTTAAAACTGAAATAATTCAAAGAGATAAAGGATAATGAAATATCACAGGCACAAGGCAGGGGAGGGGAGCTTTTGAAGAAAATCTGCACTGAGGGTTTTCTCTGAATAAGTGAATGAGTAGTGCTCATTGACACGTGACCTCAAATACCAATGTGGTCAATCAACATATAGCTTACCATTGCCCCTCCCTCCAGCCTGACAGTCATAAAAAAGAAAGAACAAAAATCAGGAAGAAGTGCATAAGAATCAGCCTATAAAAAGGCATCACATCTTGAAATGAAGGCAGAATTGAACAACTAAATGACTTTTTAAAGAAGGGTGCTTATAGAATCAACTCCAGAGGGAAGATGACTGAGAATATGTCTGTAGACTTTTCAGGGCTCTGTTAAATAATGATTTTGAACGTTCACAACTGATAATGGCTTTACTAAAGTATAATATGCTGCAATTTCTCCTGTCTGAGTCTTGATTTTTTTAAAGCTTTTGGCTGGTATATTGGAATCAATACTAGTGGGAAGAAAGTTATTATAATACTTTGCAAGACCTTTGAAAAGGAAAACCAAACTAACCAAAGGTGAAACTACCATTGACACAAAGGAAGCAGCTAGATTTTACAGCCAGTAAGATCTCATTAAGTGACAAAGCTTCTGAACCAAATAAAATAAAATAAAATAAAATCAGAGACCAAGATATCTCCCAAGTTCAATTTGGAATGAAATGAAGATCAAGTGTCCCTTATAAAAATGAAAAAGACTGTTGTGTATGAGATAATAAACTTGTGACCCTTGCTGGAGATATGAAATCCCACTGAAGCCACACAGAAGATGCACAGATACTGAATCAAAAGCAGACCTTCCTAAAGTCTTTAAGGAGTTTTCAAAGGAATATGGCAAAGAAGCACTCTCAAAAATGGTAGATACCAACAGGACACATAGAGATGCTGGTGAGCACCCCAGATTTAGAGAGAACTCTGCAAATTAATTAAAACCCAGCTAAAGGGGAGGCAAGCTTTTTACATCTACCACACACACACTTCACACACACTTTTTTTTCCTTTTCTGACTGAAATTCAAACTGGAGAAGAAATCAGAACTCCATAAGGATTCCCAAGACTGGGTTTCAATGGCCGGCATATAACATGTGACTGGCACTGCATCCAACCCCCCCCCCCCCTTTTAAAGCAGCCACACACTCAAGAACAAAGCAGATGGAAATTCTTCTCCTTTGGATCATCTGCAGCATTTGTCAGCAAAGGAAACCAGTAATTCTTCTCTGTAAATATATTGTAGACGCACATTAATAGCATTTCCTTGTTTTTCAGCATGTGTATTTTCAAGACAGGGATTGTGTGATCAAACCACATTTGAAATGTTGTTTTCATCCATTAGCTTTCAGAAGTCAATAACTTGATTTTACAATTATCTCCTAAATCTGCTTTTAAGACTTACCTGTGCCAGGGAGCTTATCAGATCTCTAGTGAGTATTCATCACTTCCATTGGCTAGTACTTGTTTAATCTTTAAATTTTGTTCCATAGGGGTGGGCTTCTAGTTATCTGCTATTCACAAGGACCATGTTTAAGCTTTTTCCATGCATGTATTTATTACCTATTAATTGTAGGTTGTTCAGAGGGCCACAAAGAGCACTGTCACATCACACAATTATAATTTTAACTGCCACAGCTGCATCCCATGGGATCCTGGAATTTGCCGTTTAGGGAGGTGTATTTAGAATTTAGAATAGTTCTGGTGCCTTAGCAAACTACAAACTACAGGCTTCCATAAGATGTAGCCACACCATCTCAGCCTCAGGGAAAGGCAATGGAATAAATAAATCTTGCCAAGAAAACCCCATGAAAGGTTCACCTTAGGGTCTCCATAAGTCAGCATCAACTTGAAGGCACACAACAACAACAACAACAACATGTTTCAGGATCCTCTGGATAGACAACAATGTCAAACCTTCTCTGAAATCTTGCCAAGAAAACCCCATGATAAGTTTGTCTTAGGGTCATCATAAGTCACAAACAACCTGAAGGTACATAACAACAAAAACAAACTATGGCACTATTTGCCGCAGATGTCTCACAAACACTAGAATTCCAGCAAAAAGGGTGGGAAAGGTGATGCAATTTCTAATTCTAATATGTAAGCATAAGATGAATGAGGATTTTTTCTAAGTATATCATCACTTTGCAGTGTTGGACAATGTGCTGGACAATGAAAAAAATGTTAGGAAAGGAATCAACCCATTTGTTTCTGGAGGAGAATTCGACATATACCACAGACTGCCAAAACAAAAACAAAACAAAACAAACAAAACCAAATAAGTGGATTCTAAAGCAAATCAAGCCTCAACTCTCCCTGGAAGCCAAGATGAGTAAACTGAAATTATTGTACTCTGGGTATATCGTGGCATATCATGAGGAGACATGACTCACTAGAAAAGACAATGATGCTTGGCAAGATAAAAAGGCAGTAGGAAAAAAGGAAGATGAAATTGCAGGTGGACAGACACAATCAAGGAAGCCACAGACCTGAGTCTGATAACAGATTGATTTGAAGGTCACTCATTCATAGGGTCACCACAAGTCAATATTGACTTGATGGCAATTAACAATAAACCATGACTGTGACCCACAGAATTTATTCCATGTTCAGGCTCCACATTCACCCTGTATGCATTAATTTATTCCTGCTATGTATATCAATGCTGTCTACACAAGGCTGGAATATTATGGCCCTTCAGCTGTTTTCAGATTGCAACCTGCATAAATTCTTGCCATTAGTTATGGTGATTTGGATTGATGGGATCTGAAGTCCAACAACCTTTGAAGGTCCACCATGCTCAGTGTCTTGTTTGTGCAAAGTGGGGATGGGAAAACAGCACATTACACTGGTGAGCTCTGTTCCCACATATGAATATTTGTTAAAACATACAAAGAACATGTAAAGAAATGGGAATTCTGCACAGGCAATTCTAAGTCACCTGGAGAGAATGCCTGCATGTACATACAGTGGGACAGGGGACTGGACTCTCTATAGAGCCTGTCACTGTGATACCATTCCACACACTGTGTGTTCATGTTCACCTATAGCTGCATGCATCTCTTGCAGAATGACTTTTTAAAAAACCTTTGATATCACTTGCATGCATCAGAAATAGGAATGCCCAATTTTTCCAATCACACATAGCAATGGTAATTACATTTCTATACAGTTTATCAGTGTGCTTAAACATTCCCTAAGCAGTTTACAATGTATAAGCTAATTGTCCCCAACAAGCTTGGTACTCATTTTAGCGACCTCGGAAGGATGCCTGGCTGAGTCGACCCTGAGCCCCTCACTGATATTGAACTCACAACCTTGTGGTTTGTGAATGAGTGGCTGCAGTACAGGCCTTTAACAACTGCACTACCAGGGTTTAACAACACATGGTTATTAAATCGCTGAAGGTGCCTGATTTCTCACCTAAATAAGTAGTGCCACTCACAGCATGAACAAACCTGTGAATGATGGAGCAAATGATGGCCCATCCTTTTTTTTTTCTATGGGCTGATTGTTTTCCTCAGGCAGTTTTCTGATATGGTGTGATTTAAACAGTTCTTTGTAATGGTGCCTGTGTTAAAATAAAGAGCTCTGTGTAAGGTAATCCTCTCAGAGATACACAAAGTGATTATCTTGCACTTTCAGTTTCTAAAACTCAATCGGCTTTTGTGTACTTCAAGTTTTAATTAGATGGCAGGAGAATTTGCCATATTAATTCAGTGCACTGCAAGATTTGTGTCAATAGTAGCTCACACTCTTGTCCAACTTGAACATCTTCGATTGAGCATTATTTCCTTTTTATATGCTACTGTTACTCCTCTAGGAGATATAATGGATATAAAATTGGTATCTTTTGTTGGACCTCCGCTTCAGAGAATACAATAAAATGTAACAAACATTTCATTAAAATCCATTAACATTAAAGCCAGTATTAAAAAGTGAAAAAAAATTAAAACAAAGAGTCATTAGCTATTATCCAAAGGACTACTTTAAGATCACCAACAATGGTCTGCCCTGGCCTCACATCGGGAGGCATGGAGACACACTATCCACAATGCTGCAGCCTCATTCGAGAACTCACGCCGAATGAGTCTCGAAGAGAAACGACAACGCAGAAAGAACCACAACTTGGAAACACCACCCAAGGAGACTTTCTGCTGTGCTTTCTGTAACCGGACTTGCTTATCTTGGATCGGCCTTTTTAGTCATCAATGTGCTTGTAGTAAGCGTGGGATAAGTCCTTCCTGAATCTTCGTTAACGAAGAAAATCCAGAGAGAGAGACTTTAAGTATACCCAACAGATCTGAATTTTATTTATTTGTTTTTTTATTTATTTTGTCTTTTGAGAGTAAGACACATATGCTATAACAGAAATTGCTTTGAAACTCATCCTAGTTTCAAAAGAGGTTTTGGATGCAGCACTGATGATGGTTTGTAGGTACAGTTTGAAAAAAATAGTAATCCAAACTTCCCCTTGATATAGATGACAGGGATGTAAATCTTCAACTGTTTCATCTGCATATGCATCTACATTTCAGCAATCTTCCCACTCTACAACATTATGATAATTTATGTGCAATTTGAACACTTTAGGGAGTTTATCACATGGGAAAAAACTGGAAGTTTAAAGAGGGTTTATGTTGTGAAAATTGTTCAATTACTATTAAAATGCAATTAAGATTTTCACACACAGTGGTCATTATCCCTAGAATAACCAGGGAATAACCAGGCAATAAACAGTAACAAATTATTCATGGGATTTGTTGATGCTTATTGCTTGGTTGTTTCCAGGTTAATGGCACTTTAATAACTTTTGATTGCGACGTCATATGAAAACCTTTATTGTGAATGAGTGTAATTGTGCAATATCTCTAGTGTGGGGCTGGCTGCATACATGCTTGGATCCAGGCCAGATCCAATCAAGAAATTCAATACAGTACATGAAAGACTAATCTCTTCATGCTGAAGTAAGGGAGATTAAAAGCAGACATACATGGGCTGTAGTCTAGCACTAGCCTGACCAAGATGTTTTTATAGAGGTCAAAGAACCCTTCTGCTCTGGACTATTTGTTTAGATGAGGTGTCTCAGATGACGTGAACGGTCTCCTGGTAGTGTCATCCTTTTTCCAAAACTAGTATGTGTGTTTTGTCCATTGCAGGGCTAAGCCTATCCAATTCAAGCATAACCTGATGACATAATTCAGCAAGCCCTCTTGGTGAGGTTACAAAAGCAAATTGCTTTTCTAGTTAGGGGCTGTAACATTCAGGATCTTTGTGTGTGTGTATGGGGGTGGCTTTTAAGTGAATCCACTGCTCTATGGGGAGTATCACATGGCCACAGTTGCCAAGATCAGTAAGCAACTGCACTGCTGCATTCTAAACAAACCACAAGGAATAAGAATGATCCACTTAGGTACTACAAAGGTTGAAAGTAAGCTTCTTAATGTGTGCAGGCCTACAGCACATTAATGGTGGCTACTTCAAATGTTTTATGACAGAACAGATTCCATTTTTGTCATATGTCTCTACTTTAAGAAATGCCAATGCATTTCTATCCGTCTTATATTTGGTTAATTGGGCATAATACCATTTGAACTCAATAAGCTTACTTCATGCAATGTAACTAGCAGCACAAATGATAACACTTCTCACAATTTGACTGAGAAATATATGTGGTCACTACTAAGGACTTTATCGCATGCACTTGTCAAACCATTTTGAGGATGGGAACGGGACTTGCGGGGGCGTGCGTGAATGCATTTTACCGCACATGCAAGCATCCACCAAGAGTTCTGACACCCATCCCCAAGCAGTCCGTGTTCAGTGCCGGCGGGCGCCATTTTTGCTGCACAGAAGTCTTCCAAGCAGCACATTTAACACTTCACGGCATGGGACAGGGATGGGTGCCAGAACGGGGACTCTTGGTGGACGCTTGCGTGTGCGGTAAAATGCGTTCACACGCACCCCCGTGAGTCCCATTCCCGTCCTCAAAACAGTTTGACAAGTGCATGCAATAAAGTTCAAAATCCTGCATGGGCAGAACTGACCAAAACTGAGGCTCACAGTGAACCAAAGATTACATTTAAAAAGTACCAAGCCATATCACATTTCCATGTTCATTTTGAACACTCTTCTTTCCTTGATTTGATTATATTTTATCCATACATACGATTTACAAATAGGTTTTACTTGTGAATTAGTTTGGCAGGAAGAGCATCCAAACATGATAGAACATGAACATACCCAAAGGGACCTTTGTTTGCAAAGAGGGGCAAGGCACCCACCAACTGGTCAAAACTAAATCTGCAGAACTTCCTTACCTCTCTGCCTATTTCCCAACACTGCAAACAAAAGCTTGGTTTTTGAGGGTCACTAGTCATTTCTCTTATTTACACAAGTCCTGGAGGATTAAGCAAAGCAGATTGTAACAACTTCACAGCACAATCTGCTAAGCATTATTTGAATATCACAGTTTTACAGGCCAGGCAGAATGTATGTGTAAGCTGTCACACTGGGCACTGCATAGAAAATGGAAAGATATTCTCTCAGAGCTACAACATTTTCTGCTTTAACACTTTTTTCCTCAGTTGCTCCCTGGAATTAACAGCTATTTTTGCTTGTCAAGACTGAGAAGAAAGAAAGAAAGAAAGAAAGAAGAAGAAGAAGAAGAAGAAGAAGAAGAAGAATCAAGACAGAAAGGCACACAGAATCTAAAAAAAAGCAAGATGCTGTGTCATAAACAGAATGTAATTAGTTACACAACTGAATAGTTGTCAACATGGGATCTGGAGGGAGACCAGATGCAAAGACTGTGCAATGGCTTCCAAAACAAAGTTATATCAGCTAAATGGATAGGCCTACTTTATATGGGCCGAAGAGATAGGTCTACTTTAAAAGAATCAGTTTTGTGCGCCTGTAAAATCCATGTTGGTAAAAAAAAAAAAAGTTTTAAAACAAAACAAAACAAAAACCAAGGTGGTGATCCCCCCCACCCCCACCCCCCATTTAAACTATTTTGGGGGATATAAACCAAATGTTTTGGTTTTTTGTTTGTTTTTTGTTTTTACATTAATGTGTAGGACTACATCAATAGAACTAAATCAGAAAATTAAGTTGTAAAACGTAGTTCAGATGGTACAGCCACTAGCTTAAATAATATTTGTTCTTTAGAAAGTGCTTCTTTACAAGCTGTTTTGGATGAACCTATGTTAATTAAAGGATTTGCTTCTGAATTGTTTCTGTTTTGCACTATATAATAAGAATTTTCTAACTAATAATTCGAGTGGCATTTCATGCTTTCATGTAAAGCACAAAATGTGACTGACAGAGCTTTCAGATAAACAAGACTCCCAAGGATGTATTGTCACATGCAGTGCTGTACAAATTAAGAGGATACACCGATAAGTCAAATAAGTGCTACATGCATCACTCCTAAAGCTTGGGGGGGGGGGATCATAGAATCATAGAATCATAGAATCGTAGAGTTGGAAGAGACCACTAGGGCCATCCAGTCCAACCCCCTGCTATGCAGGAAATCCAAATCAAAGCACCCCTGACAGATGGCCATCCAGCCTCTGTTTAAAGACCTCCAAGGAAGGAGACTCTATCACCTTCCGAGGAAGTGCATTCCACTGTCGAACAGCCCTTACTGTCAGGAAGTTCTTCCTAATGTTCAGGTGGAATCTCTTTTCCTGTATCTTGCATCCATTGTTCCGGGTCCTGTTCTCTGGAGCAGCAGAAAACAAGCTTGCTCCCTCCTCAATATGACATCCTTTCAAATAATTAAACAGGGCTATCATATCACCTCTTAACCTTCTTTTCTCCAGGCTAAACATCCCCAGCTCCCTAAGTCGTTCCTCATAGGGCATGGTTTCCAGACCCTTCACCATTTTTGTCGCCCTCCTTTGGACACACTCCAGTTTCTCAATATCCTTTCTGAATTGTGGCGCCCAGAACTGGACACAATATTCTAGGTGGGGCCTGACCAAAGCAGAATACAGTGGCACTATTACTTCTCTTGATCTAGACACTATACTTCTATTAATGCAGCCCAAAATAGCATTGGCCTTTTTAGCTGCCGCATCACACTGTTCACTCATGTTCAACTTGTGGTCTACTTGGACTCCTAGATCCCTTTCACACGTAGTTTCATTCAGCCAGGTGTCACCCATCCTATATCTGTGCATTTTATTTTTCCGCCCTAAGTGCAATACCTTACATTTCTCTGTATTGAATTTCATTTTGTTAGCTTTGGCCCAGCTTTCTAGTCTATTTAGGTCATTTTGAATCTTGATCCTGTCCTCTGGGGTATTAGCTATTCCCCCTAATTTGGTGTCATCTGCAAATTTGATAAGTATGCTCCCAATTCTGTCATCCAGGTCATTGATAAAGATGTTGAATAGCACTGGGCCGAGGACAGAGCCCTGTGGGACCCCACTGGTCACTTCTCTCCAGGATGAAAAGGAGCCATTGTTGAGCACCCTTTGGGTTCGGCCAGTCAACCAATTACAGATCCATTTAACAGTTCCTTTGTCTAGCCCACATTTTACAAGCTTGTTTGCAAGAATGTCATGGGAAACCTTGTCAAAGGCCTTACTGAAATCAAGATATACTATATCCACAGCATTCCCTTCATCTACCAAGCTGGTAATTTTATCAAAGAAAGAGATTAGATTTGTCTGGCATGACTTGTTTCTCTGAAACCCATGTTGAGTTTTTGTGATTATGGCATTGCCATCTAGATGTTCACAGACTCTCTGTTTAATGATCTGCTCCAGAATCTTTCCTAGAACTGATGTCAGACTAACTGGACGATAATTGTTGGGATCCTCTTTTTTTCCCTTTTTGAAGATGGGGACAACGTTTGCCCTTCGCCAGTCTGCTGGGATCTCTCCTGTTCTCCAGGAGTTTTCAAATATGATTGCCAATGGCTCTGATATTACTTTTGCCAGTTCTTTTAATACCCTTGGATGGAGTTCATCTGGTCCCGGAGACTTAAATTCATTTAGATTAACAAGGTGTTCCTCTACTATCTCTTTACTTATTCTGTGCTGAAATTCCCCTATTCTGTTCTCTGCTCCATTATCCTCAGGTTGAGTACCCTTTGCCTTTTCTGAGAAGACTGAGGCAAAGAAGGTGTTGAGTAATTCTGCCTTTTCTCTATCTCCTGTTAGCATTTTGCCATCTTCTCCACGCAGTGGCCCTACCGTTTCCTTCTTCTTCCTCTTGCTGCGGACATATCCAAAAAAGCCCTTTTTATTGTTCTTAACCTCTCTAGCAAGCCTGAGTTCATTCTGCGCTTTAGCTTTTCTGACTTTACCCCTACACATGCCTGCTATTTCTTTGAATTCCTTTTTCGTGATTTCCCCCTTTTTCCATTTCTTATACATGTTCCGTTTCAAACTTAGCTCGGTTGAAAGTTCCTTAGTCATCCATCCTGGCTTCTTGAGACACCTCCCGTTTTTCTTTCTCACTGGAACTGTTTGAAATTGTGCCTTCAGTATCTCCCTTTTGAGAAAGTCCCATCCGTCCTGAACTCCTTTATCTTTTAGTATTTCTGACCATGGAATCGCCCTCAATACTTCTCTAAGTTTACTGAAATCCGCTCTCCTAAAGTCTAGGATGCGTGTCTGACTCTGCCTGGCTTCTCCTTTCCACTGTATTACAAACTCCAGGAGAACATGGTCACTTCCACCTAATGATCCCACCACTTGCACCCCATTAACCAAGTCCTCCTTGTTGGTTAGGATCAGATCTAAAATAGCTGACCCCCTTGTTGCCTCTTCCACCTTTTGGACCATGAAATTGTCTTCCAGGCAAGTGAGGAATTTGCTAGACCTTGAGGATTTTGCTGACTTTGACTTCCAGCAAATATCAGGATAGTTGAAGTCGCCTATCACTACTACATCTCTCTTTTCTGACTGTGTGGTCATCTGTTCTAGAAAGATATCATCCAATTCCTCAGTCTGACTTGGGGGTCTGTAGTAGACTCCCACCGTAACACCCTTGTTGTTTCCCTCCCCTTTGATTCTTATCCAGATGCTCTCCACCTGGCTTCCATGATTGATGTCCAGGATCCCTTCACTGGTGTAAATATCCCTGACATATAGTGCTATTCCTCCTCCTTTCCTGTTTGGCCTATTTCTCTTAATAAGGTTATACCCCTCTATTTCCACATTCCAATCATGAGACTCATCCCACCAGGTTTCAGTGATGCCTATTATATCATATTTGCCTTGCTGTACTATGAGTTCGAGTTCATCTTGCTTATTTCCCATGCTCTGTGCATAAGTGTAGAGACATCGCAGACCATGGTTCCCTTTTACTTGCTGCCTGTGCAAGTTTTTTTGCCTCCCACTGTTGGGTCCTTGCACTGTTTGCCTTGTTTCCTCTATGTCAGTTTGACTATTTACGCCATCCCTTTTGCGTTCCTTAATATTGTCTCCCTTCCCCTCGGAACTCAGTTTAAAGCTCTCCTGATCAAGTTCTTGAGACTGTTGGCAAAAACATTTCTTCCAACTGGCGTAAGATGCAACCCGTCTGTTGCAAGAAGTCCCTCCTCATGGAACCGCAGCCCATGATCCAAGAATCCAAATCCTTCTCGGCGGCAGCATCTGCAAAGCCAGTTGTTCACCTCTGCTATTTTCCTCTCCCTTCCTGGACCATGCCCTTCAACTGGCAGAAGAGACGAGATGACAACCTGTACATCCATTCCTTTCAGCTTCCTACCAATGCTGCTGATGTTCTTGTTGTCCCCCCCCCCCCCCGAGTTCTCAGAATCTGAATGGCCATGCTGCTTGGGAGATTGCAGAGGTTGTAACCAAAAGTAGCAATTTCCTGTGTTGATAGATTCTTAGTCATGAGTTGATTTCAACTGTTTTTTTACTATCATGGGATTTAGAAGATACATATGCACAATGCTTCAGATTTATTAGCCTTAAAATGGAGCTGTGTTGGGAAAGAATTAAGGCTTCATTTGTGAATCAGTCTGGCAGGTCTGCAATGAGAACCTTTAAATATCACAGGCCATAGAAATACCAAAAGGGATCTTTGCTGCAAGGAAGGGCAAGGCACCCACCAGCCAGCCAAAACTAAACTTACATAATCCCAAACAGTAATAAGCACAGACTAGGGCAAGCGTGTTAAACTGTTTGCACAGCAACAGAGCCAGATGACTCAAATAAGCAAATCTCTTCTCAAGTAACCATACAGGTCAGTGGGTAGAAAGAGAAACAGGAAAAGCCCAGGATTATCAGCTTTGTCAACTTGCAAGAAAAGCTCTCTTTTCTTGTTTTTGTATGTGCATGACTATACACATTTAATCTACATAGTTGTTTTGTCAAAATTTACAATGAAAATATGCTTGACACATACAAAGGATACTACCTCTACTTTAATCAAACAAGCTTTGACATAGCCTTCAAGTTTGGGTCCTGCCATAACATAGCAATACGAAATGCATTTAGACACCCATTCTAAGACATTCTTGTTAACGATGACAATGCCAAGGAAAATTTCCTTATATGAAACAAAAAGTGAAGACAAGCTTTCTTAAGGACTTCAGACTGTTCAAGATGCAGCCCTAGAAAATACTAGGAACTTGGCATGAAGAATAGAAAATATATCTATGCTCAGGAAAGGGTAGAGAATCTTTCAAGAAGGAGGTCTGGTGGGGAGTGGGAAGGGAGAGAAATGGAATGGCAGAACAGACTTCTGAAAGGGTGGCTGAAGGACAGAAGCAGGTAGTGAAGGATCATGGCTATGAATGGACAATAAAACAGGGATGTATTGGAACCCTGATTTATCAGGGACAACCAGTGTGCTGTTGTATGCTACCCAATAACTCCTACTTGCAGCAGGAGTCGCTAAACAAACCACAGATTTTGGGTAGGCGTTTTATCTACTGTGATATGTAAGCAAGGGAAAGATAAATTTTTTGGCTTGTATCTGCACTAACCACCCAGAGAATCAATCCAGATGTGTTTATAGTAAATTTCCTAGCTTGTTGGGGAGGGTTACTATACTCTTTCACTCACACATCACAATAAATTGAGTCCAGGGACCATTTTAGCCATCACCCAGGCCTCTGTAGGCCACACCATTCACTCCTCACTATAAAGGGTTCAGGGAATCATAACTATCTTCTTTATCACACTAGAGGGTAAACAGGATTTAAACGAGAGTTAAACAAGAGAAAACCAGGAAATGTCTGATGTTTATCACACAACATTTCCTGGTTTTCTTTAGTTTAACTCCTGTTTAAATCCCATTTGCCCCCTAGTGTGATAAAGCAGTATGACTGATTGCACTCTTAGAAGCATTTGGAGGAACTCAACTGCCAGTTTAATGGCTGTTTTGTTCTCTCAGAGGCCCACTTTATGCCTAAAATAGTCTTTTTAAAAAATCAGGAAGTCACCTGGTCATAAACTACGGGAAAAGAGATCCCATCTCAACATTGGGAAGAACGTCCTGACAGTAAGAGCTGTTCGACAGTGGAACACACTCCCTCAGAATGTGTTGGAGTATCCTTCCATGGAGGTTTTCAAGCAGAGGCTGGATGGCCATCTGTCAGGGGTGCATTGATACTGTGTTCCTGCATGGCAGGGATTTGGACTGGACAGCCCTTGGGGTCTGTTCCAACTCTATGATTCTATGAATGTTTTTCCTTAAAAAGGTTTTCTTAAAGGGTATTTGGGGCCTAAACAAACCATTTGCTGAAATAGCCTTTCAATGGCCAATCATTCTCCAGTGGTTTCAGAGACTACCAAAAAAGAAGAAGAGGAGGAGGAGGAGGAGGAAGGAAGGAAGAAGAAAAAGAAAAATCTCCCCCCTTTAAAGCCAGGCCTTCCCCTGGAATAGTTGGGGGACTGGGGTGGGGATGGCTTCAAGCACACATTGCTCATTCCTGAAATTAAAACAACAATAATCATGTCCCCACATATGCCATATTTCTTTAGCTGTTCCTGCTGAGAGTGGGAGCAACAGAATAAATTGGTATATCTGCAATAAGCTAAGACTGCCTTGAATTCCTGCTTGCTGTTACATGTGAATGTGGCCAAGTTAATACAAATGAAGTGAATATCAGCACCCCATACAGAGTATGAAGAGTCTGCAGCTCACTTCACAAATTATGGGCTGAATGGATAGGCCTACTTTATGTGGGCTGAATGCAAGGTATCAATTCACAGGAATGGACAGTAAGTTCATATTCACTTGCAATAGCAGTTCAAGCTACCTTTAGCACATCCAATATGAAATCAATGATATCATTATCTCAAAACCACTATGGTCTCAATCCATTGTCTCTGTTGATTCTCCCAAGGATCCCCTCTGATCCAATTTGATGTCTTAAGTGCAAGACAAGCCAATGCTATCTGATACTTTGATGTGACTACTCATTGCTTTCCATAATTATTGTTAACTGAAATTGTTTCCAATCCCTTCGTACTTTCCTTGGTAGGGAAAGAAAACAACAACAACCCAAACCCAATGTTTTATATATTTTTGTAATGGTGATAAATGAGAAACTGAAAACTGTGTAAACAGTTAAAAAAAAAACAAAACATTGTTCCCTCTCTTCTGCGATTAAACTGTTGGAAGTTCTATTATTAAAGCCTTAACTCCATTAGACAGTACTAAAAAGAAGAGTGGATAAGCATAAAACCTTCTGCAAACAGAAACATTTTTCATCTATAATGCATAGGATTAGACAGACTGAAGATAAGGTTAATGAATTTTTAGTTCAAGTAACTGTACCAGAACAGCTTCAAGATAGCTCAGTTGATTAACATTTTAATTGATTGATGTTTATTTCTTTGTATCTGATGCATACCAGTTAACAAGATTATCATCTCTTATCCTTGTTTTAAACTGGCAATGCCATGTTTCTGCAAATGTTTTCTGCAACTATATTAGTAAAGGACAAAGCACATCACTACAGACAGGGGAGAAAATGGTTAATAAAAGGTTATTTAGACTCAGACAGGAATATTACAGCAAAACCTCTATAGTTGCACTTATTTACTAACAGATCTCCATCCATATGATTGAAAATGTTAATTAAAATGTGAAAAGAATCCCTTATTTCTCAACGTTGTAATGAAATATAATAAAATCATTAAAGCAATAAGCTTTTTGAGCCAGGCTCTAAAGTCCACAATTCAAGTTGGGAAAAGTCAATATGATATTTTCTAAAAAGTCATAAAATTTACCGAAGTATAAATAGCAAAATAGTACTGCAGGAAGACAAGCTTTCATCAATGTTTCTTAACACTGCATGCTGAATGGAAATGTCTAGCTGCATAAAGAATCTCAAATGTTCTCATGGATTAATGTTGGCAATTATGTCAACCTACAACCATTCAAAGTTACATACTTATTATGAACATGTACAAAGCTGTCCTTAGAACATTGGTCCATGTAACTCACTATTTTCTATTGAATAATAACAGCTTTGTGGAATCTTTACTGCACTGCTACATGAGATGCTTTAACAAAAGACTCAGGAGTCAGTTTAGGATCTTAAATGTGCAACATGTGCATTCTGCCATTCAGCTATTAAGACTTCCCCCAGAAGCTTATTTATTTTTTTATTTATTGTTTACTTGTGAAGTTACTTTTTTGTCTTATTTTTTCCAAGATGGCCAAAGCAATTTTCAATTTTAAAATACTGAAATGAATAAATATTACAACAGATCAGCATTTAGAGTTTATGGCATGCATTTTATTACAGGTACTATCACTTGTCTTTCAGCAAAAGCAGAAGCAAATAAAACCAAAACCAAAACCAATGAATCAACCAAACAAAATCCAGTCATTCTGAACCTTGTCCTGAAAAACAGACTGACTTTCTATTCATTTTAATAAATAAATTATTAAGCTTTATTCTGTGCTTTCCTCCCCAGACAAGGAAAACAAAACTGAAATACTAGACAAGCGGGGACAATTACAAATTGCATATAATAAATTTTTGGAGCCCCAACTATGAGACCTGGCAACAAGACAAAAGGCTGAAACAATGCCCTTTTGCAATGCTTTCCAGGTGGCTTGGGAGTGTGGTGTTTATACACCGCATGCTCCCAAGCTGCTTGGAAGCTCAGCTGTTTATATGGGGGCCGGCTTCTGGGCATTCCAGCTTGTATGCCACACACCACCAGGGTGCCTTAAGGCTGGCTTCTGGCCATGGCGGAGTGGAAAAGCCGGCTTTTTACTGACCGAAAAAGGAGTGCTTCTTTGCTGCTCCTTTTTTGGCCAGCGAAAAGGCAGATTGTGCAGTTGTCATGGCCCCAATCTGGCTTCAGAAATTTTTCACCCCCCCCCCCAAGAGAATGAAAAATAAACTTGAGTGGATATGGAAGAACTGCTAGGGCCTATTCCACTATTGCCCAGTAATTTGGTACTTATGCTGCTCTGTAAGGCCGACAAATGAGTTATAGCCACATCCTGCCAACCACCAAGAAACGCTGCAAGGCATGGATCACAGCCTTTCATAACTGGAAATTTCACAACACAACTAGGATCTTGGCGCAGTCTATATTTCAGCCCATCAATCTTATTACAATAGATAGTAAAAAACAAAACAAAAAAACAGCTCATATGTGAGGACATTCTGTGAAAATCAGAATTCTTCTTTCTATATTTTAACTAGGTGTAAATTAAGAATCCAGGAAAGAAGACAATGCTTAATGTGTTCCTGCTCCTGCACACAGACCACATTACATGAGAAAGCAGCAATTTCCTTATCTGTCTGATTGCTCTGAAATTTGCCAAATATTTCAGTATTGATAGAAATTCTAAAATATTATAAAGGATATTTTGTAAGCAGAAACAATCATATATAAACTAGCCCTGACAGATGATTTTTCTAATCTATTCTTGTAGGTTGCAATAATAGGCACTCTAGACTTTGCCATAAAGTAATTTATGGCCTCACTTCAAATCTACACTTTAATAGAAAGTGCAAACCCTTCTATTAAAGTGAAAAACTGAAGTGAGGCCATAAAATTGCATCATGTTTATCGCAGACCAATTACTCCAGGTCATGCTGGCTACAATTACAGTTAGAAAGCAGTCTCCTATTTTCAATCTGGGGCAGAGAAATAAAAATATCCTTGAATGGTATGTTGACTCTGCATCTAAAAGTATAAAATTAGACAAACTGTATGAAAAGTGTCTAAAAAATAACCACTGTATAAAATCTAACCACTGTCTTCCATGCCAAGGTTCCTTGATGCTACAAAAACATATACTCTTAACATTTCATAGATGAAAACTGGCACACAAACTGGTCAAGATGATAAACATTATTAATAAGGAAATAGACACAAACTAGAAAAGCTTTGTCTGCTGAATAAATTGATTGCAAACTACTATTGAAACAGTTTGTGGTAATAAGAATGCACTGAAGACAAAGGGGGAAAAGTGGAAGGAGGAGAAAGAAACTGAGAAATTTTTTAAACCAGATGAAATAGTGGAATGAGAGAGGATTAATGAAGATTTTCCTTCCCAAATCAGGACAGTTGGATGATCAGCCCTAGAGCTGTACAACCATGCACTGGTTCCTAGAAACGGAGAAGCTACTTGCAATAGTTAACCTGTCTTTCATCATTATTATTATTATTAGCTTTATAAAGCACCATAAATGTACATCGTGCTGTACAAATACCAATAAAATCAAGAATATATAAAAAGCCTGCCTATGGCGTACAATCTAGAGGTTAAAACAACAAGTTAACAACATCATAAGAAAACAAATTAAAACAGCAGATATCAAATATTGCATCAAAACTACCAGGTCACAATCACAAACTCCCTGAGAACGCTTCCCTAAACAATATGGTCTTTAACTTGGTTTTAAAACTGGTTAGAGACATGTTGAGCCATGCTTGTAATGGAAGGAGGTTCCTGGAGTGAGGGGCAGCAAGCGAGAAGGGACGAATTGGGGACAGGACAGTGGAAATCCTGGGCTGGGACAGGAGACATTGGCTACCAGAACAGAGGGAATGGGTGGGAAGGTAGGGGGAAAGAAGTTCAGAGAAATATGGAGGGGCCAGCTGGTGCAGGGTTTTGAAAGTGAGCAAGAGAAGCTTGTACTGAATGCGGAAGGGAAAGAGGAGCCAGTGGAGGGATGACAATAGGGGGGAGACATGGAGGTGAGAGAGAGGAAGCCCTGCCAAGAGAAGGTTGCAGTAATCTAATCGTGAGACCACTAGGGCATGGGCCAAAGTCTTTGCAGTAGAAGCCGAGAGATATGGATGGATTTTGGAGATATTTTAGAGAAAAAAATCTACAGGCCTTGGCTGTGGCCTGGATCTGAGGGGTAAATGACAAAGAGGAGTCAAAAATGAAACCAAGACTGCAGACTTCCTGGATCGGCTGAATAGAAATGTTGTCAACAGAGATAGAAAAGGAATATTGAAGGGTGGGCTTGGGAGGGAAAACAAGAAGCTCCGTCTTGGACGTGTTGAGCTTCAAGCGCCGATGACACATCCAGTGGGAAACAGCTGTCAGACAAGATGAGACTTGCTGCTCAAGCTTTCGAGAAAGGTTGGGGGTGGAAAAATACAGCTATCATCGGCGTACAGATGATAAGAAAAACCAAAAGAACTGATAAGTTTACCAAGAGACAGTGTATATAAAGAGAACAAGAGGGGACCCAAGACAGAACCCTGAGGAACTCCAACAGAAAGGGGAACAGAGGACGATGTCTGGCCACCCAAGACCACCGCAAAAGATCGATCCGACAAGTAGGATCTAAACCAATCAAGAAAGGAGCCCGAGAAGCCAAGGTTAGAAAGTAAGTCAACTAAGAGACAGTGGCCCACAGTGTCGAAGGCTGAGGACAGATCGAGAAGGTCAAGAATAGAGTAAAGGCCATTTGCCTTGGCCAGCAGGAGATCATTCAAGATCTTGGTGAGGGCTGTTTCTTTGGAGTGCTGTGGGTGGAAACCAGACTGGAAAGGGTCCAAAATGGAGTTGGTTTCGAGAAACTCAAGACAGCGAGAGTAGACAACATGTTCCAAAACCAAAGAAAGAAAGAAAGAAAGAAAGAAAGAAAGCAGGCAGAAGGGTAGAGAGAAGGTTTTTTCAGAATAGGGAAAACTAGAGCGTGTTTAAAGACTGAGGGAAAGGAACCTGTGGAGAGAGAGAGAGGTTAAAGATGTAGAGGAGCGAGGACAAAAAAGAAGGAGCTATGGAGATTAGGAGATGAGAAGGAATTGGGTCAAGAGAACAGGTTGTGGGTTTGGAAGAGTTCAGCAGCATGGAAAGTTCATCCAAGGAAACAGGAGAAAATACAGAGCATTTGTTAGTAGGAGGAACCAGGAGATTGGTGGCAGGAACCAAGTCAGAAGGAGTCAACTCCGACCGAATAGTAGTGATCTTTGTAATGAAATAATTGGCAAAACTGGAAGGAGAAAGTAATGAAGATCCTATTTATTTTTCAGTTCATTTTATTCATTTCTATCCTGCCTTTCTCCCAATAATAGGACTCAGGGAGGCTAACAACATATTTAAAAACCATGCAAATTAAAAACTATACCAAGTAATTAATAAAGTGTATATATATAGATAGAGATAGAGATAGAGATAGAGATAGAGAGAGAGAGAGAGAGAGAGAGTCACTTTAAAAAACAATTAAACAATTTCTAAAGTTAAAATATTTAAAATTCATTATACGCAGTATTTTGGAGACAAACCTGAAAAACAGCACTGCACCCTAGTCAATTTCTGGGATGAAAAAATCTCACTCCAGTTAGTTCCTAAAAACCTGATGGCATAATAATGGTTTGACTTGCTGATGGAAAGAGAGTAAGAATGGAGCCATCCTGGCTTCTCTAGGAAGGAAGTTCCAAAGAGTGGAACCAAGAAGTCCCTTTCTACTGTTCCCACCAAACAACCCTGAGAACATAGTGGAACAGAGAGAAGAGCCTCTCCAGATAATCTGTAATAGACTCATAAAGATCATAGAATTAAAAATAATCTCAAATAGACTCATAAAGAGAAATATAGTTCTCAGATAATCTGGACCCAAGCCATGTAGGGTTTAACAGGTCAAAACCAGGACTTTAATAAATAATAATAATAATAATAATAATAATTTATATTTCCTGCCTCTCACTACAGACCGAGGAGGGATTACATCCAATAAAATAAATACAATAATTGTGCCTGGAAATGGACCAAAAGCCAGTGGAGCTGTAGCAACAAGAGAGTTGTGTGCTCCCTTCAGCCAGCCCCTAATTAACAATCTATCTGCAGCTCTTTGGGCCAGCTGAAATTTCTAAGGGCTTTTCAAAGGCAGCCTCATGTAGAATGCAAATCCAAACAGGATGTAATCAAGGCATGTACCACCATGGTCAGATCTGACTTCTCCAGGAAAGGGCACAGTTAGGGCACACACTTTAACAGTATAAATGAACTCCTAATCACTCCTGAAACCTGGACCTCCAAACTTTGGTTAAACTCAGAAGTATGTGAACTGTGAACCTGCATTTTCAGGGGGAGTGTAACCTCACTGAGCACAGGCTGAATCCCTATTCCCCGATCTGCCTTTGGACTGACCAGGCATCTCTGTCTTGTCTAGATTAAGCTTCAATTTGTTTGCCTTCATCAAGTCCATTGCAGCTGCCAGGCACCGGTTTAGCACAGGAACTTCTTTGGAATTAGATGGAAAGAAGTAATAGAGCAGGGTATCATTGGTAAACTGGTGACACTTGATCTCAAATCTCCAGACAAGCTTTCCCAGCAGTTTCATCTATGTGATAAATAGCATAGAGAAAATGACAGAATCCACAAGCCAATGGCAAAGGGATTAAGCAGGAATCCCCCAGCACTACCTTCTGAGAGCACCCTCCAGGAATGCATAGAGCCACTGTAATACAGTACCTTTAAGCCCCATCCTAGAGAGGTGACTGAGAAGGAAACCATGGTTAGTGATATCAAAAGCCACTAAAAAGTTCAGCAAAACCACCAGGGACACACTCCCCCCGCCCAACCAGCTGCCTGTGTAGATCATCTACCAAGGTGGCCAAAGCTATCTCCATCCCCTAAACAGATCTTGTCCAGGAAATGTGAAAAAAATGTGACTGTGGATAATGCAAGGCCAGCATCCAGATATGATCTTCCCCTTCCAGGCATACGACTGTTGTATCATGCTTTATTTATTCATTTATTTACTTACTTATTCAGTCATTTATGACATGGACACATCACCACTCATTCCATCAGGGCCTCACAAATGATACACAATGGATAAAAATATTTAAAACATTAAATAAATAGATTAAAACCTTTAAAAAAATAAAAACACTTCTTAAAAATAATTTGATCTCTGTGTGCACAATACATAGTGAATGCTGAAGAATTTAGATGCAGTTCCTAGGTGGGGAAAAGAAAAAAAAATTCTCAGTATTATGTGGCTTTGTTTGGTTAATGAATAGAAACATAATATAATGAATGTATATATTTAGTTTATGTCTTACACTACACCCACTAAGCTTCAGAGGTTTAAAGAAGACAGTGTTTCAGGGTTTAAATAGAATTATCACAGATTACACTCTAACCTTTTCTCTAAATTACATGGAAATATTTTATCGTGCAGTATTTAATTTTTCCAAGTTTCATTCTGTAATGGAAAATCCAAGTTAAATTCATGCCAGCAAACGCTGTGACATTAATTAAATCTGACACTAACTTGGCACCTGGGATCAGGCAGTTCCTTCTTTCAGCTGCATAGCAGTTGCTTTAAAAATCCCTGACAAAGGGAGAGGTGGTTGTGTTTGTGGAATTGTATTAAATAGCATTCACCCTTCCTGTTGCTATCAGTTATCTGAATCTTAATATGCATTCAACATCTGTTAATGAGGATTAAAGGGCAATTTCCAGTACAACTACTATCATGATGATACTACCCTGGTGCTAGACTGCTGTCAACTACAGTGCAGATATCTGTTCCAAAAATAAGGAATAGTTTTCAGAAAGAATAGAAGTGGTCTACAGTAGAGTTTTGCAAAATACATCATTTGGTGTCTGGAAAGGTTCATAGGAACAAAAAGCAACATGATGCTTGGAAAGAATGATTCACAGATGGTTTCTTAACTGCTACAATGCAGCTAATATACTTACACTGACCTAGTTTCTGCTTGTTTTCACCAGACACCTTTTTGCAATAACAATCAGGCAACTGTGAAAAACTGAATAGTGTGCACAATAGTGTAAATGGAACACACAGTTTCCCCTACATTTCCCAACATTCTGTTACTGAACTGAAAAAGAAAAAAAAAGTGCCATCTTGGTTGTTTCTTCTGGTCCATTACTATTAGGACTCTCTCATGGGATTCTCTACTGGTGTAAAAGCTGGCATCACATTCAGGGGTCACAGCCTTCCTGCAATTCATCTTGTCTTCCCTAGTCTAGCATCCACCAGATATCTTAGACTACAGATGCAGCTGGAAACATAGGTATTAGTCCTTCCCAGCCTTGTCTACTAGAACCTTTATATTCTTTTAAAGGATTTGACACTGAGTATACCACTGCACCTTTCTCCCATCTCCCCATTTTAACTTGCATGCTCTAGTCACTCAGTTTGTAGCAAAATCCATTTTTATTTCTTACATGTAACACTATACAGTCAGCCTTCTGTTTCCACTGATTTTTATCCACGGATTTGAGCATCCAAGGCTTGAAAATATTTTTAAAACACACACACACATATTCCAAAGAGCAAATCTTGTTTTTTTCTATTTTATATATGGGGCACCATTTTGCTATGCCATTGTATTTAATGGGACTTTAGCATCCATGGATTTTTTTTATCCACAGGAGGTCTTGGAACCAAACCGCAGAGGTTACTAATGGTCCAATGTACGTATCTAATCAGAAGTAAACAATGTGTAATGCAGTATGCAGAGAGATCTTGGAGCACCTTGGAGACTAACTGAAAGAAAGAAGTTGACAGCATGAGATTTTGTAGACTACAGTCTGATTCCTCAAATGCATTTAGTGGAGTGGAAACCATGGGCAGATATATGCCCCTAGTATGTGAAAATGCAAATTCAAATTCAAAATTCTTTGTGTGTGGAAATGAAGTAGCAAGTCCAGTTTTAACAATGGTCATTAGTAAACAAAGACATTGGTAGCTAGCTATTGTGTATGGAAATAAAATGCAAGACCAGTTTGACTCTGGAAACTAGCTTGGAGGTGAGGAGAATAAATAAGTGTAGGACCCCCCCCCCCCAAGGATGGGGTCAGAGAGTGTTGAAATATGTTTAGTGAGCCAGGAAACAATTATCCTTGTTCAGTCCATGGCTGAGGGACTGTAAATAGATGAACTCCAACTCTACCATTTCTCTTTCCAATCTATCTTTGTAGATCTTTTGTTCAAGAACACTTTGACATGACTGTCAGGTTGAGTCCGACTGTCGAGGGGTGCTCATCTCCATTATGAAGGCAAGGGAGCCAGCATTGTCAAAGATGACTCTGTGGTCACATGGCCAGACTGAACTGATGACTGTTACTTTCCTACCAAAGTGGTACCTATTTATATACTTGCAATTTTACATGCTTTCAAACTGCTAGGTTGGCAGAATCTGGAACTAGTCCTGGGAGTTCACTCCATCATGCAGCTCTTGGGCCTTGAATTGCCAACCTGTGACTACCAGAGTCACCATTTTAACTTCTGAACCACTATGTATATTAATATGAGCACAATATTATCAGTGTGTGGTGTGTCTATATTAAGGTTTACATTTTCCTTTGCCCTTCACTCTTCAACTCTTTCCATTCCAGAGATGAAGATCTATGGCCTGTCTAGATTGGCAAAAAGAAGTGTGTTCATGGCTGCATGAAAGTCTAGCCTTTAGATGAGAAAAAGGGAAAGTGTGCCATGAAAACGCTTTTTTTGCGTTTTAGGGGAGAAGAAGCACCTTTAAAAAGGTGCTGGTTTTCCCAGTTTCTTTTTTAAAAACTGTGGAACAGCGCAGCTCCAAAACAGCCTTAAAGACGCATCTCTTCCGGCAGGCCTTCCCTGAAACTGTATAATCTACCTGGCTCCTAAAATCTCTCAACCAATTCCCAACTCCTTATCCCCCCCCCTCTGTATTTTATTGCTACCCATGCTGTGGCCAACATTGCGGTTTTGTGTACTATGTTGTATTGTACTTTTATTGTTAGTAATTTAATTTTAAACTTAACTAATTTAATCCTATTTTAAGGGGGGGAGGTTGGGATGGAATTCTTGAATTATTTTAATCTGTAATCTGTTTTTAACCTTGTTGTACCCCGCCTCGATTGTTTTACAGAGGGGCGGGTAAGAAATAAATATTATTATTATTATTATTATTATTTATTACTAAAGGTTGCGGTGCAGCTGCTAAGCATTAAGGAAAAGGCAACTTCATGTCACATTTTCCTGCCAATCTAGAAAGCCCCTCTGTAGTTCAACTGTTTGCAACAAGTCATGAGAAGTTAAGATAGCTAGGTATTCCCATAATAGTGGTGGTTTTACAAGGATTATACAAATCCACACAAGTGTATGCTTTTAAAGTTTTTTTGAAATGGTTTCAATATGTCTTCTTTTAATTTGCTAAGCTGATTAATATGCTTTCAGCCTTTTCAAATAATTTATTGTGTATATTGTTTTGCTATGGTCAGGATTATTATCTTGTACACTGCTCAGTGATCTCTAGATAATGGGTAGGATATAAATGATTTATATATATTTTATATATATATAAAATAATCAAGGATCCAGCCAAAGCCACAATCTTAAACATTTCTTAATATCAGCCTCTGGCCACATTGGTGGCCACAGGGAATACACCAAGAAAGGAGACAAAGAAATCTACTTGTGTTGTATTTATTTAACTCTAAGTTTAAGTAAGTGGTCTTTTGATTACCCCTCCCCGCTTTTTTTTTTTTACCTTTGCCTGCTTCATCTTACATTCTTCTCATTATACAGAGAAAGATGGCATTAGAGGTAAAATACCTAGATCATTCCTAACCATCTTAAATCGCAGAAAGCAATGGAAGATAATAACAGCACAGAGGAACATGAGGGTCTCAATGTATTAGCACTAACAGATTGCAAGAAGACATTTGGCACAAGCAGCACAGTACTAAAAGGCACTTGTAGAACAAGAAACTGAATCACATTATGGGGAGAAAAATCTAACCATGCATGACAAGGCATGAAAAGGTTTCACATGAGTAATAATAAAATACAAAAGGGTGCATTATTCTCTTGGCTATTCACTGTCTACAGCCACATCCATTACATTTAGGAAGTGACTTCCTAATATTTGCCCACTTCATGAACAGAAGAGAGAGACATTCACTTAATGTATGGAGGCAAGGTTGCTTAGGCAATCAAATCCTGTACTTAAGAATGGCAAATAGAGGAAAACATAAGAAAGAGTGGCAAACCAAGGAAGAAAGGAAGGAATTTGTGTTGAACAGCAGCAGCAACATCAATAAAACATCAATAAAAAGTACAGGTTAAGTCCCTCTTAGCCAAAATGCTTGAGACCAGTAGTGTTTTGGATTTTGGAATATATATATATATATATATATCTATATCTTGGAGATGAGAGCCAAGTCTGAACAGGAAAATAATTTATGTTTCTTATACACTTTATAGACATAACCTGAAGGTAATTGTATTCACAATATTATTTAAAATTTTGTGCATGAAACAAAGTTTGTGTAGTCACTATCTCTGCCACCCATGTGGACAATTTTGGATTCTGGAATATTTTTTTTATTCTGGATAAGGGAGACTCAACATGTATGTGTGTGTGAAGTTATTTTTTTAAAAAAGCAACCATAACAGTAAGAAAGTATTTGTTGGACCATTCACTCAAAAACCATAAGGTTGTGAATTTAATACCAGCAAAAGGGCTCAAGCTTGACTCAGGCTTGCATCCTTGCATCTTATCTTAGGAGCTAATCAGTGTCAGTCCTGGTTAATATATAGATAGGGAGAATGCCAATGAATACCTGGTGCTGTAGCCTATATTTCAGAAGAAGGGACTAGCAAAACCAAGTCTAAGTATTCTTTGCCTAAGAAAAACCTATGAAATTCATGAGACTTCCATAAGTTAACAGGTGACTTGAACATATGTACACAAAGAAACATGGGAAAATACAATTACTATCAGTATTATGGAGAAATAAATAAAAGTAAACAGAACACCCAGATATAAACGATGAAAATTAACAAGCTAAAATACTTTATATAGAAAGGAGATAAAGTTCAAAAGGGAAAATGAATAAATTTCTATACTAAAGAAGCTTACAATTTTCCTAGGAAGATCAGACATTAAAATTGACAAATTAAGAGGTAGTAATAAAGAAAATAACAAATCTGAATCAGTATAAAGAGGGTTAAAAGGAAGTAACGAAAGAAATGATATATTTATGTTTGATGAGAATGTCATTGTTCTTTGTTTTTGTCCCAATATGTAGACAACAACATGTTTGTTTTGTAGTTTATAGCTCGAAGTCTGTGTAGGTTTGGAAGAAATTGGATTGAATGACGTGAAGATGAAAGAATCTATGTATTTTTTTAAAAAATGAAATAAAAAATTATTTTTTAAAAAAAGAACATATGTACACACACATACAGACACACAAGTAGCCACACTTAATAAATAATAACTATGGATGATCCTGATTTTATTTACTTTTGTTATCAAAGAAGCAGATTCATTTAGTGGAATTTAAGAATCTTGCTACAACCTTGATTTCATGTTCTGCAATGAAAGCAATACCAGCTCCACAAGGCAACTTCACATATAAATGGCTGATGTGGTTATGAAGTTGTCCTTCATAGCACCATAGCTTTCAAAAACAGTAAAGTAAAACTTAAGAATGAGGGACCAACAACAAATTATTGCTTATTGCATTTTTATCCCACCCAATAATGAGAGCTGTTCATATGATTGTCAAATACCATATATACTGGACTATAAGTTGACCTCATGTATAAGTCGAGGGCAGGTTTTGGGACCAAAATTATAGATTTTGCCATGACCCATGGATAAGTCGAGGGTAAAATATGGAGACTCCTTCAGTGTGTGTATGTTTGCGTACAGCAACAGAGACTCTAATTAGGCTTTTTGCTTCAATGTTTCAACTTTGCTTTCACTTTGCACAAACAGGAGAGGGACTGTTTGTTTAACAGCAATTAATTAGCCAGGACTCTTCCTGCTTGGCTCAAGAGAAAAAGAAACTCTTCCTACCACATGGGGAAATCTGAAAGAGCTGCTATCATATTACCATACTAACCCATAAATAAGTCAACTTGGAATTTTGGGGTCAATTTTTGGGCATATTTTTTAGACTTATATACAGTATATAGTATATACTGTATGGTAATTTTTTAAAATCCTAAATTCTGTAAATGCAGCAAAACATAATGTAAATTCTAACACAAATTTGTAACACCATGGAACAAAAACAAAGTAAAATCCAAACATCACATCCAGTGGCATTTCAAGGTTTAAAAAACAAATGCAACTAAAGATAATAAAAGGGGAAAAGGTGTTCACTGTAAAGGTGGGGTGTGACATCCTTGAAAAAGACAAGGGAGGGACTGGGGAAAAAAACACTGCCTCTGGCTGAGAGTCATACTGACACATTATAGGGGCTCATCTTTTATTTCATCCTTTAATGTAAATACCTCCATTCACAGTTTGGCTTGTCAGCAGTAATTCATATAGCATTTGGTTCTGATTTTTCTAACCTTTTCATAAATAATATTCTATGTCTTAACTGTAAGCAACTTCACTGTTTTGGTATCAGCCATGTATCTGATATTTGCAATCTGCTGACTGCTGTTTCCTAATGCTTTCCAAGCATCCACAGCTAATGTTCCATCTGTCAACAATTCTGAGTTGCATACTTTAAGAATAACTATCTGCTCATCCCTACCCTAGGTTTTTGCTGGTGACTGAATGAACATGAACCAGAGAACTAGCTGGGTTGTTAACTGTTCTGTTCATCTTAGCAGAACATGGAAACTACTAAATCATGGCTTTTCTGGTATCTTCTGCAAATGTTGTTTTGATGAAACAGTGCTACATCTTCCAGTGTTTTCAAACAAGGCTTTTATTGTGCAATCAAGATACCTCTTTCAGAGAACTTTATTTTTTTGGGAGGGGTGGGGGCTGTGTCCAGACAATATCAACTTCAATTTGTAACAGTGGAATGCCCTTACTTCTACCCTTTTCCTTCACAAACACAGTCAAAGAAACAGACCCACAACCCTCTTATCAAGGTAAAGATGGTATAGTTAGACAAGGTGTTTTTAACTAGGAATATTAGAAGCTAGTTGAATGAAAGCACCCCTAATGAACACAAACAGTTTCCGCAATTTCACTTGATAAAACCACAAATGGGCTATCATGTTAAGATCAACAAACAGATGTGGCAATGTAATTTAACTTTTCCTTTTTGCCCTTAAAAAGGGGTAAACTCTCATCACCTTCCCCTCTTCCTTTTGTGTTGTCTCTTTTAGATTGTAAGCCTGAGGGCAGGGATCCGTCTAATTTAAGATTGTATGTACAGCACTGTGTAAATTTACAGCGCTATATAAATAAAGGTTAATAATAATAATAATAATAATAATAATAATAATAATAACTCCTTTTAACCAAACTTAAATTTGCAATTATTCCACTTAAACTAGTAACAACATTACATGGTAGTGATGCAAACATCCTATTTTTCATCTCCATGTTTTGTGCCCTCGTTCAAGAGGTGCTAAAAGTGCACAGTTTCTATTTAGCATGCTGTGAAATGTCTGACTTAAGTCCTGAACTTTAATTAATGGAACTAAAGATGTGTTGAAATGGTGTGAAATGTTTTCAAATTTTAGAGCGGTTCTTCATTCTAACAAAGCACACTGATTTTCCGGAGAGGTTTATAAACTGACCTGTTTGATGAAGGCAATCTCTCCCTAGTTCAAACAAACGCAAGTATATATTTGTTATAGGATTAAAGGAGCCACAGGGAAGAAGGGTGAGGAGTGTCAGATGCTTCATCTAGGTCAACAATCTTTAGCAGCAACAGTTTGATGGGAAAAATAAATAATTATAATTATTCATCCTGCAAAAAGACTCTTAAAAGTGTTCCTCATAATAACAAAACACTGAAATAGCATTTTCAACAGTCCATTATGAGAACATTGCAACAAGCCAGCAGAAAGCATGTTTCCCTTTCCCTATCTGAAACCTTTCAAATATTTTACGTTGTCATTCTCATCACCTCAACCACATGGGCAATAGTCAGGTACACATGAAAGGATCCAAGACTGAGAATGACATTAAAAACACTGAACAGTTTTTTTAAACTATGGATCTTATCACACAAGAGAAATCAGGCAAAATTGGGAGTTTAAATTCTCCCATCCAAAACACAATACTACAATTCAGATTTTCACAAAACATCACTATTAAATAGGCAATAGACAGCAACAAATCATTCACTGGAAAATCCCAAAAACTATTTGTTGCTGTTTATTTTATTTTATTTTTATCTCACCTTTCTCCCAAAAAGGGACCCAAGGCGGCTCACAACATAAAAACACATTAAAACAACATTTTAAAAAACAAAATAGCCTAATTAAATAGTAAAAAGCATAAAAATTTAAACATACAAAATTTTAAGCATACAAAGGTTAAAATAATCTAAACCACCACCACCCCCAAAACCAGGTCTGCGTGATTTTAAAACGCTTGCCGCAATAAAAATGTTTTTGCTTGCTAGAGAAAGGCCATCAGGGAGGGGGCCAGCCTAGCCTCCCATGGAAGGGAGTTCCACAACGTGGGAGCAGCTACTGAGAAAGCTCCCTCTCAAGTCCTCAATAAATGAGCCTGTGATGGTGATTCTACAGCATATCATTAAAGAGGGAGTTTGTGGACATCTAGAAGGCAATGCCATAATCACAAAAAGTCAACATGGGTTTCAGAGAAACAAATCATGACAGACAAACCTGATCTCTTTTTTAATATAAAATTACCAGCTTGGTAGATGAAGGGAATGCTGTGGATATACAATATCTTGATTTCTGTAAGGCATTTGACAAGGTTCCCCATGACATTCTTGCAAACAAGCTCGTAAAATGTGGGCTAGACAAGGTAACTGTTAGGTGGATTTGTAATTGGTTGACTGGCCAAACCCAAAGGGTGCTCAGCAATGGTTCATTTTCATCCTGGAGAGAAGTGACAAGTGGGATGCCACAGGGTTCTGTCCTTCGCCCAGTGCTATTCAACATCTTTATTAATGATTTGGATGACAGAACTGGGGGCATACTTATCAAATTTGCGGATGACACTAAACTAGGAGGAGTAGCTAATACTCCAAAGAACATGATCAAAATTTAAAATGACTTGAATAGACTAGAAAGCTCAGCCAAAGTTAACAAAATGAAATTCAACACGGAGAAATGTAAGGTTCTGAACTTAGGACGGAAAAATGAAATGAACAGATATAGGATGGGGGACATCTGGCTAAATGAAACTACGTGTGAAAGATATCTAGGAGTCCAAGTAGACCACAAGTTGAACATGAGAAACAGTGCAATGCGGCAGCTAAAAAGGCCAATGCTATTTTAGGCTGCATCAAAGGAGTATAGCGTCTTGATCAAGGGACGTAATAGTGCCACTCTATTCTGCTTTGGTCAGGCCCCACCTGGAATATTGTGTCCAGTTCTGGGCACCACAATTCAAAAAAGATGTGGAGAAACTGGAGCATGTCCAAAGGAGGGCAACTAAGATGGTGAAGGGTCTGGAAACCATGCCCTATGAGGAACGCCTTAGGGAACTGGGGATGTTTAGCCTGGAGAAGAGAAGGTTAAGAGGTGATATGATGGCCCTGTTTAAATATGTGAAGGGATGTCATATCAAGGAGACAGCAAGCTTGTTTTCTGCTGCTGCAGAGACTAGAACGCAGAACAATGGATGCAAACTGCAGGAAAAAAGATTCCACCTCAACATTAGGAGGAACTTCCTTACAGTAAGGGCTGTTCAACAGTGGAACACACTCCCTCAGAGTGTAGTGGAGTCTCCTTCTTTGGAGGTCTTTAAGATGGATGGCCATCTGTCAGGGATGCTTTGACTGGGAGTTCCTGCATGGCAGGGAGTTGGACCAACTCTATGGTACTATGATTCTATGGTGGCAGGACTGAGAGAAAGCCTTCGCCTGAGAATCGTAGGATTCTAAGTAGTTTGTATGGGGAGATATGATCTTTCAAATAGTCTGGAACTAAATCATGTAGGGCTTTATGGGTCATGACCAGCACTTTGAATTGTGCTCAGAAATGAACTGTGAAGCTGTTTCAATACAAGAGTTATATGCTCCCTAGAACTGGCTCCGGTGAGTGTTCTAGCTGCATTTTTCTGGACCTATTGAAGTTTCCAAACAGTTTCCAAAGGCAGCCCCACATCGAGTGTGTTACAGTAGTTCAAATGGGATGTAATCAAGGCATGAGTCACTGTAGCCAGATCTGACATCTCAAGGAATGGGCATAGGTGACACACTAGTTTTAACTGTGTAAATGCACTCCTGGCCACTGCTGAAACCTGGACATCCAGGTTCAGAGTGGAGTTCAGGAGCACAGCACATCCAAGCTGTGAACCTGAGTTTTCAGGGGGAGTATAACCCCATCCAGCTCAGGCAAAGCCCCAATTCCCTGATCTGCCTTATGGCTGACCAGGAGCACCTCTGTCTTCTTTCAATTAAGCTTCATTTTGTTTGCCCTCATTCAGTTCATTACTGACAGCAGACACTGGTTTAGCATAATGAGAGCTTCCTTGGAAGCAGATGGAAAGGAGAGATATAGTTGGGTGTCATCTGCATATTACTACTACTACTACTACTGTTTTATTTATAGCCCGCTCCTCTGTCAACCAATCAGAGCGGGTTACAACAATTTAAAATACAAGGTAAAATTTACAATTTTACCACCCACCCCTTAAAATTAGATTAAACCAACATCAACGTTAAAAACTACATAATTAAAATTCTCACAGCATAAAACAACAGTCGGATTGCATGGGCGTCAGGAGTCGAGATATTAAAAATTGAGGGGAAAGCTTGACCCACTAACAGATCTGGGAGTTAAGGACTTTCTGGGAAGGCCTGCTGGAAGAGATGCATCTTTATGGCTTTTTAAAAGCAATCAAGAGACATAATAAGACGCATCTCATCCGGCAGGCCATTACATAGTCTGGGAGCAGTGGCAGAGAAGGTCCTCTGGGAGGTCTGCGACAGCCTAGTTTTCATCAGCTGCAGCAGATTCCTCCCAGAGGACTGGAATGTGCGGGGGGGGGGGCTCATATGGGAAGAGGCAGTCCATAAGATAAGATGGACCCAAACCACGTAGGGCTTTAAAGGTTAAAACCAACACCTTGTACTGCGCCTGGAAACTAATTGGCAGCCAGTGGAGAGACTTGAGCACCGGTGTTACGTGCTCTTTCCTCAATGTTCCTGTGATAAGCCTGGCTGCCATGTTCTGTACTAGTTGAAGTTTCTGGGTTAAGAACAAGGGTAGCCCCATGTAGAGTGAATTACAGAAATCCAGACGTGAGGTTACTAGAGCGAGTACCACAGATTCCAGGTCTTTCGTATCCAGGAAAGGGCGCAGCTGGCATATCAGCCGAAGCTGGTAACAGGCACTCCTGACCGTCGCATTCATCTGACTAGTCAAGTGAAGCGACGAGTATAGGAGAACCCCCAGACTGCAAACAGAGTCCTTCGAGGAGAGTGTGACCCCATCTAGGACCGGGAGATGTATTCCCAAATCTGGCTTCGGTCCTGTAACTGTTAGTACCTCCATTTTGTCTGGATTAAGCTTCAACCTGTTTTCCCTCATCCAATCCATTACTGCCGCAAGACGGTCATTGAGAGGAGAGACACCATCTGAAGTCTGAGCCAATGATCTTGTCATGGAGAGATACATCTGAGTGTTGTCAGCGTACTGAAGACACTGAGCTCCATGTCTCCGAATGATCTCACCCAGTGTCTTCGTATAGATATTAAACACCATCGGGGATAGGATGGCGCCCTGAGGGATGCCACAATTAAGCTCGATCTTTGAAAAGCAACTGTCCCTGAGGCTCACTCTTTGGGATCTAGCAAAGCTGTCTCTGTGCCATAGCCATGTCTGAAGCCAGACTGAAATAGATTTAGATAATCCATTTCATCCAGAAATCCCTGGAGCTGGGAGGCCACCAATTGCCCCAGCAAATTGTCCAAGAATGGAATGCTAGAGACTGGCTGATAGTTATTTAGAATGGTGAGATTCAAGGAGGTCTTTTTCAGTAATTTCTTCACCACAGCCTCCTTTAGTCAAGATGGAAATTTGCCTAGCTGCAGTGATGCATTCACCACTCCCTTTACCCACTTGGCCAGGCCTCCTCTAGCTGATTTCAGAAGCCAGGAAGGGCAAGGATCCAGTAGGCCCTCACTTCTCCAATGAACCTATCCATAAAGTGAAACTTATCCAATAATATGGGACAGCAAGCACTAAGATTATATCCACTGGACCTGTCTCAACTACAGCATCCAAGTCAGAGAGAATCTGAGTGATTTTGTCTGCTAAGTGTCTTGTGAATTCTTCACAGCAAACTGTCTTTGTTTCCTTCTTGGGGGCCAGAATGTAAAAGGCCCCTGACAACTTGAAACAGCTCTGCTGGATGACACTGTGCAGACACAATGGTGGCAGAGAAGTATAGTTCCTTTGCTGCCACCACTGCTATGGCATAGGTTTTCCAGTGAGCTCCAGCCCATGTTCAGTTGAATTCACTCTTGAGTCTTCTACCAGCATCACTCTAGTCTCCACCCCACTCGTTTCATCACCATCAGCTCCCTGGTTAACCAGGGGGCACGTCTGGCTGCACTTCGTGGGAGGGGATGCTTAGGGGCAATCATGTCCACCACCCTGGCCACTTCCCTGTTCCAGAGATCAGTCAGGGCTTCAACAAGATCACCTGCCAAGGCAGCAGGAATCCCCAAGAGCCATCAGGAATCCATCCAAGTCCATAAGCCTCCTGGGGCAGACCATCTTAATTGGCCCTCCACCTGTGCAGAGGCTCTGAGTCCCAGTTAGTCTAAACCCTACCAGGTAGTGATCAGTTCATGGCAACAGAACTACAGAGAGTTCTTCCATTCCCAGATCACTGTGATCTTGCACTGAACAATTCTAAGATGTGTTGTGGCACCAGAGTTTTCTGACTGAGAAGGCTAAATGTCTTCCAAAATTACAAACCCCAGTATTCTGTAACATTGAGCCATGGCCATTAAAGTGGTGTGAAACTGGATTATTTCTGCAATGTGGATGTAAACTCAACCACCCATGAAAAAGTTTTGGTTTGTGGAGTATTTTGAATTTCAGAATTCAGAATAAGAGACTCAACATGTATAGAACATTTTCACATGTTGCCAAACTAAGAGGTGCCAGCTTTCTACAAAAGCTATTCAAACTGCCAAAACAGAGTGGTGGTTCTCCCCAACAGGGAAAGAAAAAAAAAGAAGGATATTCCCTAAAGCCAACTTCTTAACTGAAAGGCAAACACCTCCTCTTAACAGGAAGAAATTGTTATCAGCCTCAATTATACATGAGCAAACAATTGCAAAGAATTAAAATGCTTTCTTTTCAATGCAGTGGATTTACTATAGCTGCAAACTCACATTTTTATTCTCACTGAGAAAACTCTAGTACAAAGTTGTAAACTAATGAAAGCCTAATTAAGAATACATGATTCTGTGAAGCTGCAGCTTTTACTGTAGTGTCTGTTAACAACAAATATTGTGAATTAAGGGTCATTTGAAAAGGTCCTGGAAACAACTTCACTTGTTTTAAGATAAGACTTAAATAGCACTAAACAAGTTAGCAACACCCTGCTTAGATGAAAATGGTAGTCAAGAGCCAATTTGCACCTTTTATTTATTTATTTATTTTAATTCACAGCACCCTGGAATAAAATCTGGAAAACACTGTTCAGTCTCTCTCTCTCTCAGGAATAAAAAAGGCAACTGAATTTGTTCTGAAACAATTGTTATCCTGTTAAGCTGGCAAGCCAATAATAACTCATGAAAACATTCTACAGGATCAATAGCAGGCCATGGAATATTTTTTCCACGAATATATTGAGAGTTTGAAATTATAGTTACCAGGTGTCCCCTTGTTTAAGAGTAAGGAAGCTTTTTTGTATGAGCATTAAACAGGACCCCCAAAATTTTGAATTTGTCCATTGTGGAGTCTGTTGTGAGTGCACCTTGTTCCCATTCCTTCCACTTCAAACTAAGCAGCCTGGTAGTAGTAGGATTGTTCCCTTTGTGATGTCTGCTGGCCTGCCACCACAAGTTTATATGGGTTTGAGACTCTGGAACTCTTCACAATTGACTCCTCTTGTGAGATATAAGACAGGCCTGAAATAGACCTGTCTCACATTTCTCAGACAGGTGACTATCCCGTATTGCTGTCTTGAAAATCTGGCAACCCTAGGTGCAGTGTATACTGCTGAAGATATATTTTTAAATGTGTTTCTCTTGTCCCAGAGTAATTTTCTGCCGTTCCTTGCACCAAATGAAATGTTTTATTCCCATTCTTTAATTGTCTTCTTTTTAATTCTGATATATGTCAAAACAAATTTTAAAAGTATTGTTCTTTTAAAAGAGATAGTGTTTGAACTATCAAGGATCAGTGAAATGGACCTTTAGCACTAGCTATAAGATTAGAGGAACAAATATATTCTTTGAATACATAAAACCACCTCAAGAGACCATGCCTTTTATTTTTATTTTTTTAAAAAAGCCTTTTGAAGAACCCTAGTGTAGATACAAGAGATTGCTACAATAGCCCCCAAACAGAATAGAACAAGCAGAGGTAACAACCCAAGTAACGTTGGGGCTTTCTAGATTGGCAGGAAAGTGTGACATGAAGTTGCCTTTTCCTTAATGCTTAGCAGCTGCACCGCAACCTTTAGATGGAGCTGTGCTGTTATGCAGTTTTTAAAAAAGAAGCTGGGAAAACCAGCACCTTTTTAAAGGTGCTTCTTCTCCCCTAAAATGCAAAAAAAAAAAAAAAAAAAAAAAAAAAAAAGCGTTTTCATGGCACACTTTCCCTTTTTCTCATCAAAAGGCTAGACTTTCATGCAGCCATGAACACACTTCTTTTTGCCAATCTAGATAATTGTGTTTCTTTAGACCACTGTAGAAGAAGAGTTCATGGTTTACGTTATTGCTATTGCTGACAAAAAGGAGTGTTAGACTTTTGGACACACAGGCAAAACTGTTGTTGGCTGACAAATTTCTGACAGCATATCTTGAGGTGACTCATCCAGGATGAAAAAAAATCATGAATATTTTGTACATCGCCAAAATATAGCTTCACCTCTCCTCTCTTACTTGGAGTCAGTGAGGAATGCTATGTGTGTGAAAATCACTATAGCTATGTTGGTTAGGCAGTATAGGGAATGGTGTGTGCATGCCTGTTGTATGCCTTCAAGTCATTTCCAACTTATGGCAACCATAAGGCAAACCTCTCATGGAATTTTCTTGGCAAGATTTGTTCAGAGGAGGTTTGCCATTGCCTTCCCCTGAGGCTGAGAGCATGTGGCTTGCCCAAGGTCACTCAGGGTTTCATGGCCAAGCAGAAATTGAACCCTGGCCCCTAGAGTTGTAATCCAACACTCAAACTACTACGTCATGTGAGTCCAGAAATAATGTATGCCAGAGCCAGAATAGGATTGTGGAAGATTGCTTATAGATAAAAAGTATGCTTTCACCATATTTTAGGTTTGAGAGAGGGAATAAAGACAAATAGTACCAGTGTTGGAAGGAAGGTCTGATGCCTTTCATTGCTTCATCAAAGCCCAGCAGCCATCTGACTTTTCCCCATGCCAAGTAATTAAGACAAGGAAGAACAGTGAACTATGTTTGAATAGTTTTTCCCATAAATGTTATATCCTAAACTACCCGACTTTCAAATAAATATTGTGTACTCACATTGTTTTCATGTGTCAAAAACAATTTGCTGTCAACCTGTTTAGTGATTGAGGTGACAAGCCTACTTTCAGCCTATTCGCAGAAAAGTTATCCTATTAAAAGTATACAAATATCTGTCCATAAGCATTAACTTGAAAGCTAGGTTTGAATTTCTATCCCAGAGACTTCGAGTAAAATAAGGGCCTTCAGAATCCTTGATATAGCCCTCAGGAAATCTATTTTGAACATGCACACAGACTATTGTATTTTAAATAACTATGCCATAGTACAGCATCAGATCAGAGGAAGATACACAGCTGTAAAGTTTACAGCTTTGAACTAGTACTCTGCAAATACTTCATTCTCTTTGATAGTTATAGAGCACTGTTCACATATCTACAATGACAAACAAAACAAAAAGAAAGGTCTCTTCCTAAAAATAAGCTGCTTTGTTCAGAAAAGCACATAAATTGAACTACCCATGGGGCTCCAGAAATCCCATGAAGAAATACCATAATCAGAACATACCTTATGTACATTTTCTGGCCACACTGTTTCTATTCCATTTACATGATGCATGCATTTCTGATGGTCAAACTTGATACAACAGGAAAACCAGGTATCAAAACGGCTACTCTGTTCATATATGAACTAGTTATGCAAAGGGTATTTTCTAACTAGATACTTCAGACTACAGTTCCCATACCCTGGCCCTTTATCATACAAGGTGGAGCTAATATAAACTGCAATTCAAAACAGCTATAAGATGCCATGTTGGGGAAAAGCTGGCCTTATTTTATGAAATGTGCACAGAGGAGCTAACCCACCTCCCAAAACACATCAAGACTCTGTATATAAATTATCTCACTGGCCAGCAGATTTCTGTTTTCAAAGCTGTAAGTGAATAAAGCAGATTCTGCTTCCCTTATCCACAATTCTCATCTTTTAAAAAGCAGATTCACTGTAAAGACTAAATTTCCTGCTTTGCATGTGAACAGGTTAGACATCTGGGGTAGAGGTAGCTATGTTAAGTCTGTTGCAGTAAAAACAGAAACTTCTGGCACTGTAAAGATTAACATATATCAATAATAAATGAAGTAACCTGTGACCAAAGAAGGATCTACAGAAAGTCAGTAATTGGAGACATTTATGAATAATTACAAGAATCTATAATAAAGTGCTGTGTTTGCATTTTAATTTACTGGGTGTGCTGTAAAATTAGTAAAATGAAGGGCAAAGAACATACAGGTATCTTGTATTGAGAGATAGAATGACCCTTGCAAGAATAATTTAAGCTAAGCAATAAGCTGGAGGGCAGGGGGAAATGTGTTACTTTCTATATTTTATATGAACAGTAATAAATTGGCACTTCAAAAAACCACTGGGATTCTTATATTATGGGATCATTCAACATTAAAGACTTTTCTTCACAGATCCCTTGCTAGCAGCTATCTTTTACTAGCAGGCTGTTTCAAAGTGGCACCTATGTGAACCCACAGCTCTTCCCAATACTGACACACTCCTCAAGCTAAAATCATCAACCCAAGAGGGCTGAGAATATATAGAATTTAATGGAGAACTCCCCAGAGCCATTACTCTGAAGAAGGCTGCAAAGAAATCTGAATCAGGCCATCACTTCCAAGGTTGTTCAAGGTTGATCCTCATAACAATTCCTGCCAGATAAGGGATGGCAACAATTTAAAGACATTCAGAGGTGTGAAAATATTAGTGGCAGAGCACTGACCCTTTTCCTTAGTACTGTAATTTAAATTGGGGGACTACATTTTGGAAGCATTAGGTGTCACATAACAACAGCAACCCCAACAACATATTTCAAATAACCTGTACCTGAGCTGTATAGGATTTTATAGGCAAAACTCAGCACTTTAAATTGTGCTTGGAAATAGGCAAGCAGCTAGTAAAACTGTTGCATCAAGAGAGTTGTTTGTTCCCTGTAGCCAGCCCCCATTAACAATCTGTCTGTAGCTGTTTGGACCATCTGAAGTTTCAGAACATCCTTCAAAGACAGCCCCATGTACAGTATGTTGAAATAATCCAACTGGAATGTAACTTAAACATGTGTCATCATGGTCAGAATTGACGTCTCAAGGAACGGGTGATCTGGCCCTCAAACTTTACCTGTGCAAATTTACTCCTGAAACTTGAGCTCAACATTGAATCCATGGCTATACCCAAAGCTACAAACCTTCATCTTCCAAAGTGTAAACACCCCCATTCAGCACAGGCTAAATCTCTATTAGCTGATCTGCCTTTCAACTAACCAGGAGCACCTCTCTTTTGTCTGGAAAAGATTCCATTTCTTCACCTTCATCCCATCCATTGCTGATGACAGACACTGGTTTAACACAAGGAATAATAGAGCTGGACATCATTCACTGACCATAAATAGTATGGGGGATAGAACGAAGCCCTAAGGGACTCCAAAGGCAAGCGGCCAATAAGTCAAGCAGGAGTTCCTCAACACCAGCCTCTGGGTTCACCTCTTCAGGAAGGGACAAAGCCACTGTAGAACAGTGCACTCAAGTCCCATCTCAGCAAGTCAGCCCAGATAGCATGGTCGATGGCACTGAAAGCTGATGAGAGGTCCAGCCAAACAAACAGGTACCCTTTCTCCCTGCTTGTTCCTGCCCTGGGTCATCCAAATGTGTGGGTCATCCAAAGGTGGTCAAACCTATCTTTTTACCATAACCAGGACTAAAACAAGATTGAAATGCATCTAGATAATCCATCTCATCCAGAAAATTCTGAAGCTTGGAGGCCACCATGCAACCCAGAGCCTTGACAAAAAACAGAATGTGTGTGTGTGTGTGTGTGTGTGTGTGCACATGTGCATGCATGAGCACATGTGTGAGAGAGAATGAGAGTGAGTGAGAGAGAGAGAGTATCCACATCACTGGATTATACTCTTACAGTGCTGCTCTTCCACTTTCACTGCTCTGACTGCCTCCTGTTGCATTTTGAGGTTTGTAGTTCAGTAAAGCCCAAGAGCTCTCTGGCTAAATGCCCCTTCCTCAACTGCAAATCCCAGAATGCAACAGGAAGCAGCCAGAGCAATAAAAGTGGAATAGCAGCATATAAAAGTGTAGTGCAGTAATCTAGTATGTGCCTTCAAATGCTAATCAGCTTATGGCAAACCCATAAATTTCATAGTGTTTTCATAGGCAAGGAGCACTAAAACACATCTTATTATTGCCTTCCTCTGAAATACAGCCTATAGCACCTGGTATTCATTGATGGTTTCCCACCCATTTGTACCAGGGCTGACCCTGCTTAGCTTCCAACATCAGACAAGATCTGCTGGCTTTAGAGACTGTCCAATAATTACCCAGGATGGGACAATCTAGGGAGGGCTTTTTTAAGAAAAAAAATTTATACGAGCTTCCTTTAGGCAAGTTGGAATTCTGCCTTATTTAGCAAGGCATTAATCAAGTCTTTCACTCATTCAGTTTCACTCTAGCTTTTTAAATGAGCAAGGAAGGGCAAGGATCTAACACATATGTGGTGGCAATAATCTCTCTAAGGATCCTGCCCACATCTTCAGGTTGCACAGACTGAAAAGTATCCATTATTATTAGACAAGCAGAGTCCAAAATCACATCCACTGTATCTGTACCAATTAGAGTATCCAATTCAAAGTGGGTCCAAATTATTTAATCTGCAAAGTCATAGGTACTGTAACTTGTTCGCAGAGGTCTGGATTTGCCACTCTGGGCCCCACAGAGGAGGAGGCTTAAGGGACGCTGATGGGAGCAGCAACCCTTCAGGGAAGCCGCGGAGGACTGGGAGAGGGGCAGAGCGCAGGTGATAGCTGTGCTCTGAAGAGGAAGCCGGCCTGCCAACTTCCCCCCGACCCACTAACATCGCCCGCTGCTGCTGCAGAGGACTAGGAGACGGGTAGAATGCTGACAAGAGCCCTCTTTAGTTTATTGTTTGTTGCACTAGCCATACTAGCTTACTAACAATCACTAGCTGCTATATATACTCTGACAGGATCTAGATGTGTACAACTGAGAGAACCTTTGAGCCTAATTACACCTGTCAGGAAATGTCTATAGGAGTGGTGTGGGGTAATGAGAGATATGGCGTTAACAGAGGTGCGGTACAACAAAAAGGAAGACGAGATAGATGGCTGATATCTATCCCATCTTGCAAGCCCTCTGTTAGCCTGCAAGAACCGAGGGTCAACCCAACCATACCACAGTCCTTCACAATGCTCCTCTGCAATGCCAGGTCAATTAAAAATAAAGCTCACATCATTTACGATCTGATAGAGGATGAGAACCCTGACCTGGCTTGTATCACTGAAACCTGGCTGGGAGAGGATAGTAAGGTGACTTGGGCTAAGGCCCTCCCAGCCAGGTATACTGTTCAGGAGCAAGTGAGGGAAGGTGGGCGGGGAGGAGGAGTGGCCTTGATCCATAAAACTACTATCAAATTGACCAGGAGATCCATTCGTAAAACTGTCCATGTCAAGTGTATTTACCTGACCCTGAAAAGCAGGGACAGTCTAGGGATTCTGTTGGTTTACCGTCCACCCCGTAACCTAACAGACTCCCTAGCCGAGCTGACTCAGCTGGTCTCGGAGCTGGTGCTGGAGTCCCCTAGGCTTCTTGTCCTGGGAGACTTCAACATCCCCTCTGAGACCAGTGCATCAGATCTGCTTGGAGCAGCTCGGGAGTTCATGGGGACCATGACAACCATGGGCCTGTTCCAGATGGTTTCGGGGCCTATACATTGTGCTGGTAATACACTCGACCTGGCCTTTTGTGCAGATGGGGAAAATCCATGGGCAGAATTTATTGGTACTACTGCCCTGTCATGGATGGACCATTTCCTGGTCAAGATAGGATTAAAGGTCGCTGCTAATAAACCCCCCCGGGGGTGGAGGACCTATTAGGATGGTCCGCCCTCGAAGGCTGATGGAACCCAAAAGGTTCCAAGAAGCCCTAGAGGGATTTATGGTTGGGAATGACGGTGATTCTGTTGATGCCCTGGTTAATACCTGGAACACCAACCTCACTGGGGCTATAAACAGTATCGCTCCTGAGCGTCCTCTCCAACTCGTTTCAAATAAACAACCATGGTATACTCAGGATCTTAGGAAAATGAAGCGAGAGACGAGATGACTAGAACGCCGCTGGCATCAACATCGACGCTCATCTGACAAGACACTCCTAGAGAACTTACTAAAGTCCTATGGAGTTGCAATCGATGCAGCAAAGAATTCATTCTATGCTGCACGCATTGCATCGGCGGAGTCTCGTCCAGCAGAGCTATTCAGGGTGGTAAAAGATCTAATTCGGCCCCCTCCCACCCTGAATCCATTATTAGAACCAACTGTTACCTGCTGCGACGCTTTTAATGACTTCTTTGCCAATAAGATCTCTCAGTTAAGAGCCAATCTCAACACCGGCATTAATGCAGAACAAATAACAGAGGCGTCCAGTGCCTCCGTGGACTTGATTAAACTGGATCATTTTGAGTTTGTCAGTACCGAGGACGTGGACAAGCTCCTTGGAAGTGTTAGGAAGACGATCCCTGCCCTTCGTGGCTTGCCAGTCAAGGCGGAGTTAGAGTGACATCACTTCTCCAATTGATTATTAACACCTCTCTCAAGGAGGGCAAATTTCCAACAGCATTGAAACTCGCGATGGTTAAACCACTTCTAAAAAAGCCCTCCCTTGACCCTATGATTAGGCAGAATTATAGGCCTATTTCATTGCTACCGTTTTTGGGCAAGGTGATCGAGAGGGCGGTCGCCTTCCAACTCCAAGCTGCCTTGGATGGAGCCGATTATCTGGGCCCATTTCAAACCGGCTTCAGGAGGGGATACGGAGTCAAGACGGCCATGGTCACCCTGGTTGATGAGCTCCGTCTGGGTATCGACAGGGGAAGTGTGACCCTGTTGGTACTCTTGGACATCTCGGCGGCATTCAATACCGTCGACCACGGTATCCTTCTGGAACGCCTGAGGGAAATTGGTATCGGAGGCACTGTTCTTCAGTGGCTCCGGTCCTATCTCTCGGGCAGATTCCAGATGGTGAAACTGGGAGACAGTTGCTCTCGTAAAAGAGAGCTGACATCTGGCGTCCCCCAAGGCGCCATCCTGTCTCCCATGCTATTTAACATTTACACGAAGCCGCTGGGAGAGATCATCCGGAGACATGAGGCGCAGTGTTATCAATATGCTGATGACACACAAATACATTTCTCTATGTCTCCGGCTGTTGCAGCAACCAAGGACGGCATCTCCCCTCTGAACTCCTGCCTTAAGTCGGTAATGGGCTGGATGAGGGAAAACAAACTTAAGCTGAATCCAGAGAAAACGGAGGTACTTGTGATAGGCTCTCCTGGTCCAGGGATGGAGATTTGCCAACCTGTCCTGGATGGGGTCACACTTCCCCTAAAGGACAAAGTTTGCAGTTTGGGCGTACTCCTGGACTCGTCGCTCCAGATGACATCTCAAGTGGAAGCGACAGCCAGGAGTGCATGGTATCAGCTTCGGCTGATACGCCAACTGTGCCCCTACCTGGGCAGGAAGGACCTTGAAACATTGGTACATACACTGGTAACCTCTCAATTAGATTTCTGCAATGCGCTCTACATGGGGCTACCTTTGTATCAAGTCCAGAAGCTTCAGCTGATTCAAAACGCGGCTGCCAGATTGCTTACAGGGACTTCCAGATCCCATCATATAACCCCTGTTTTAAAATCTTTACACTGGCTCCCAATTAGCTTCCGGGCGCAGTACAAAGTGTTGGTTGTTACCTTTAAAGCCCTATATGGCTCAGGCCCGAGTTACTTGAAGGAACGCCTCTCCCAACATAATCCGCTCCCTACATAATCCGCCACCCTCAGGACATCAGGTAAAAACCTATTGGAAGGTATTAATCTAAGATTGTCATCTACTTCCAAGAGAGCATTTTCCTCTGTGGCTCCTCAACTCTGGAATGCCCTACCGGATGAGATCCGTCTTCTTACCACCTTAGAGGCTTTTAAAAAAGCACTGAAGACGGATCTCTTCGGGCGGGCCTATCCATCTGATCTGTTGTGATACTGTGTGCTACTCGGAGCGCTGAATTTGAGTAAGTAGCAGACATTGTGGCTGTAAGTTTGCACTGGATTGTTTTAATCACATTATGACTGCTATGTTGCACATGCTAATTGATGCTTTTAACTATAAGGAATGTTTTTATTTAATGTTTTTATTGAGTTTTTATAAGAATGTCTTATTGTTACTGTTTTGTTGTAATCCCGCCTCGATCCAATGGAGAGGTGGGAAAAATAAATAAATAAATAAATAATTATTATTATATGTAAAACTCATAAAAAGCTCAGATTTTTAGCTTTGTTGGACTAACGCATCCGATATCCCTGGAATATTTTCTGTCAAGTCCCACTCCCCTTCGTTAAAGCAGAGATAAGTAACTTTTAGAGGGTTATTTGGCCATGTCAGACTCCATCCCCCAACCCCACTAGAGGTTGTGCTGTGGGTGAAATTCATCAGTTCTTTATGGGGGAGGGGGAAGTGGTACAAGAATGTCCTCCTGTGCCATACAAACAGCAGGACACAGTGTCTACATCTAGAAAGATAGTTTTTTCTAGATGTAAAGTTAGTAAGATGGGTTTTTCCCCCAATAATTCCCCAGTAATAATTTCCATGTAGTTTGTTTGTTTGTTTGTCCACAAAAATAGTATGGAGCTTAGTTGCATGTGGCTCATGGAGCATGAGTGGCTCACTTCAGCTATAAAGCATTTCTGCAACAGCATCGTACTAATGGAAGCAATACCTTGAGGAGACAGGAAAGGGCATGATTCAGTGTCTGAACATTTATTGTCACGTTTAGAAGGGTTGACTCTAGCTTTAGATCCAGAGTCGGAGGAGGCTTAATTTGAACTCATGTACAAATGTTTTGTATAGTGATGCTCTGTTAACTGCTCTAGGTTCTACTTCTTTTTCCCGCCTTTACCATTGGTTTGTGCCTGCAGTTCTTGCCCATGAAACTAAAGGCTCTTGGTCTGGCTAAAACAAGGAAGCAGCCAATAATTACCACACTTTGTAGTTCAATTTAGGGCTCTATACAGGGCTCACATTCCAGTAGTGGGGAAAGTAAAATGATGGGCAAAAAACAAACAAACAAACAAAGCATATTTAATCTTAAAGCGCCTTTTGCCCATAACAAAGCTCTAGTAATTTAAAATGCTTTACATTGGTAGGGGGAGGGATGCATACCTGGAAATGCTCAGAGGGCTAGATATGGAGCTTCTTTGAGATGGACTTGGCCCCAGGACCTTAGGATATTAAATCCTGCTCTAAACTAAAACCAAGTCACAAAACCTACTGTATATACTCATGTATAAGTCTAGAAATTTTAGTCAAAAAATTGACCCCCAAAACCTGGGTTGACTTATCCATGGGTGGCACTTCAACTGTTATCAAGGGAAAAACGTCCCCTGATGAAAGGTACACCTAAAAACAAAACAAAACACCAGTCCCCTCTCATCCTACTATCTCATCCATCCAGCCTTTAGTGTGAGAATAAACAATTATGCCGGCTCAATGCTAACGAATCTTAGGAATTGCATTTTATTGTGGCGCCAAAGCTCTCTGACAGAGAAGGCTAAATGTCTCACAAAACTTTAGTTCCCAGAATTCCCTAGCATTGAATCAGGGCAGCTAAAGCGGTCTCAAATCAGAATATTTTTGCAGTGTGTTTTGGCCCATTATCACTTAAACAAATAAATAAATATTTATTATTATTACAAACAGACTACCCTGGATATTCACTGCAGAAATGAATCAGCCTCATAAAAGCAAAAACATATCCCTGTTCCATAATAAGCAAGACCTTCATCATCCTCCCAGTCAGGCAACTTGACAACGTTCAGATGTTTTAGACAACAACCCCCATGCACAGTAGGATTGAAAAGAAATGTAGACTAAAACATCTTTAGAGCATCATGTTGCCTGTCCTGCGACATGTAAACAATGCAGTATGAATGACAGAACAAATAATACAATATTAACATACTGTTTGAAATCTGACGCTTTAATGCTCTCTAAAGTCTATCCATTATTTTTCAGTTGTAAGTTATAAAATGTCCTTCAACAACAACAACAACAACAACCAGAACAGAGTAGCAACAGGTCATCCTTAAGCACAGTGCCTAACACTCAAGAAACATTATGTTTACACATCATGAATTCTAAATGCCTGAGATGCTTAAAGAGATAGCAATCCTCTTTGGAACAGTCTGTGAGACTCTTCAAGTGTGCATCTCTTCAGACTCTATAATATGACACGATTTGGTCTCTGCTGTATCACAGTTGAATAATTCACACACTCTCTTTGCATAAAAGCTCAATGTAGTATTTCACATTTTTATCTACTTGTGAGATTAGCTTTAAAAACACACCACCCCAAATATCTGAATTGTAAGCCAGTGTCAGAACTCAACAGACACATTAGCTTCCAGCAGGGATGAACAATAATCCTGTTCACCCCAAAAGTGTCAAGACATTTCAGGCTTTCCAGCCAAACAGTCTTGAAGAGCTTCATGGCCATACACAAACACATCCATACAGCAACCTGCTTTTTCCTTCCCCCTCTGGACCAACAGTACAAAAACTGAGTTGGAGGAAGTGGAGCTAACTAGTGTCCCTATCAATGATGGCCAGAAGATTCTAGGAGTCATAGCCCAAAAAAGTACTTTGTTGCACTCTTCCCCTAACAATATCTTTTCTTGCTGTATGCTGTGACTCGTCCTAGAATCATTAGAGGAATATGGTATCCCCCTTTGTCATTTCTGGAAAGCATAAGGCTTCTGGACCATTTTTCCAAAGGCCCTTCTACTGATGGAACTGCTTTCTTCAGCAGAACAAGGAAGGGGTATTCTTTTCCATTTCCCTGTAGCTCCCATTCTAAACCCACAAACTCTGCTCTGGTTGGTAAACTCTCTGGAACAAATTTTGGGAGGCCACAGGGTGCAGTTAGGGGAGGAGAAGGAGAAGACTACATAATATTGGAGTTCACCCCTAGTATAAAAGTGGAAATCTTGTTGCCTGCTTACACTAAACAATGTTTACATTAACATGCATTTATTATATTACCTAATTTATATTATATTACCAAATTTAATAACATTAATATATCTTAATTTATTAACTGACTATTCAACATTTTTCATGTTTATGCTAAAAATAACTTAGTTATGCACTTTACTATATTCTTAAAGTATGTTATAGGTAACATTGATTTGATTGCATATTATACATGCTTGCTGATCTTTTGCCTATTTAATACTCTAGCAAATAAAAATTGACTACTTAGTAACCAGTGAAAAAGCAGAAATATAGAAGCCATGACGATAAATACTTAACATGCTAGAATTAACCCAAATGGCAGGTCCCATTATGAGGTATATTTACCAAGGCATTTTCTTATGCTCTCATCCAGTGCTCTGCAATGGATTGTTTTAAATTGCTCAGAACCTTCCATTCACTACCTTACTGGTGAGGGATTTGGGGTTCTTTAGCGAAATTTTCAGAAAAGGCAAGAATGAAGAAACTAGCAACATGTTGGATACAGGATTGCCAAGTCAACCCCCCTCCCCCCAAAAAATTCTCTGTGGCTTTAAACAGACAGCTAAAACAGGGATGCTGTAGCTATTCTGTCTCTCTGTGTCCTTTTGTTTCTAAGAGGCTGTGCACACTGACCATTGAGGCAGAGTCAGGGTGTGGCATCCACATGACACACATCCTGACTCCACCCCGGGGCGGCGTGATGCCATGCACCGCACCTCTATATGATGTGCGGCATCACAGCGCTTCTCTGGTGTTGCGTCCACAAGACGCAGCACCAGAGGAGTGCCTTAAAGATGCAGCTATTGCATCCTTTCCAGGTCACACCCTGGAAAGGCCAGATCGGGGCTGCGGTGTGTGGTTGCCGCAGCCCTGATCTCGGGAAGATGGAGGCAGCTGCAGTACCTCAGTCTCCTAGAGGGACCATTACATTAGGTGTAGCACCCACCAAATGAAAGGGAAGGGTGTATGAGATTATACAAGGAAAGGACATGGGGGACATAAGAGGAGATGTAGATCCCTTGTCCCCCATCTCAACAAAGAACAGAAAAAGATGGAGGATTTTTTTTGGACAACACCTAAAAAACCACAAAGCAGGGGCCACTGAATTTGTCTTTGTCAGAATCTGCCCCTGCCTCCACTTCTGGGTGATTTTTTTTTTCTGATCTCAGAACTTGGAAAAGTTACTTTGTTGAACTACACATTCCAGAATTCTCCAACTATGGCTATGCTGACTAGGGGATCTGGTGCATGTGGCCCTTACTGCATGTTGCTTTGAGGGCTCTTTAGCACTGCACAGTTATAGTGCTTCCACTTTACTTGTCATGGCAACATGCTACGGAATCCTGGGATTTGTAGTTTGCTGAGGCATTAGAGTACTCTAAATATCCTTCCTAAACAAGTAATCCCAGGATTCCACAGGATGCTGCCATGACAAACAAAGTGGAATCTTAGCATTGTAAGGGAATAGTGTGAAAGGGAACCTGATTGCTTGTGAGAAAGGCAATCCCTCCTTTTTGCTCCCCGCCCCCAAAAAAAGAAAAGAAGAAAAGGAAGAAGACAACTGGAGGAGCCGATGCCACAGACACACACACACACACACACACACAGGCAGAGGAGCAGCTTGCGGCCCCAGGACTGCACATTGCCCAGACTAGATGGATTACATCCATTAAGGAAGCCTTTAAGTTTTAGAAATGAAGGCAACAATACTATTCTCATTTATATGCAAGTAACCCAACTGAACGCAGTGGTGTTCTGAGTATACAGACTCAGCACGGTGTCAGAAGACTACAATTCTATGTTTCATTATTTGGGGATGAACTTCTCTGCATGAAATGGGCCTTACCACAAAGGATGCAATCTTTGCCTTCATGTTTCACTTTTATGAAAATTAACTCCCAGCAGTCATATATACTATTGTGCCCTCAACAAACTATATAAAGGAGATGACTGCAAAGTTTTTCAGATTTCTAAACTTTTTTTTTCAAATTGGTCAATGAGATTTCCAAAACTTTTAGAGTGGAAAAAAATACAAAAACCCCGCTGCTGAAACAAGTGTTTTCACACTTTTTAGATTGACGATTTTGTGATTAGCATTCTATACCTAACTGCAAATTGCATGGTTGCCATTATAATTATTTGAAATTGCTGCTTCATGAAGAGCCCAAATTAGCTGCATCTGAACTGTGAACTGCTAGTTCTAACCAAACACCTGCAAAGAAAGGGAAGTGAATCTATGTGACATATTAATATATGCAGTCTATAGCAGAGTTTAGGGTTTCAGGAAAGAAACAATTCCAGATTTTGCTTTATATTTCTAGCAGCATAATAGAGAAGCAATGAACACATTAAATATTCATGCAGTGAAGCTTAGATGATGGCTTTGGTTTTGTGTTTCTGTTAAATAAAGAAGTGGGCAACTGTGCTGGAGAGGGGGCAATTTTTACTCACATTCCCTGCATTGGTTACATTGCACATGTTTTAGCAAATGGGAAGTCATTCATCATTTTTCTTTATGCTATTGGGGTAAAGGCAAAATGAGGGGAAAAAAGATGCACTCCAAGGGGTGGTTCTGCTCCATTTGAGGGAGAAATCATGCAGAATCATGTGGAAAAATGGGTCCAGGGGTGTTTCCTAAGAGATTTAGTCCCCAGACCGTGTCTTCTTTACACAATTGAAAAGATAACAAACCCCTTTACTGCTCACCAGTTTTCTCTTCCACCTATTCCCCTAAATATACTTTTTCACCCTGAAGAATTTCAGGTGCAGGTTTACACAGGTAAGATTCTTGCAGGAACTGGTGAGGGGAAAATAGCTTTGGGTTATAAGTGAAAACGAAAGTCAGGAAACATTGAACCAAAAGTAAGTGGACTTAGAACTACTTTTTGTTTTTACAGAAACTCTATAATCTACCAGCCAGAGTCATGCGTAAAAGATATGTGTTTAAAATGAAAGAACAGGGGGGCGATCTAAACCACCCAAAAGGGGCAGTCCGCGACCGCCCCTTTAAGCGCCAGGATGGGGCCAAGGCTGCCGCACGGGCAGCCTCCATGGCCCCATCCCACCACTTGTGGAGCCCGCGGGGAAGAGGCAAACTGGCGGTTCCCCATGGCTTCCAAGCGGGGTGCAGCAGGCGCCCTGGGCAACCGCTGCATCCTGCTTGTGGAGGCAGGGCTGAAGGGAGGAAGGAGCCGCCGCCACAGTCTCTTTCTCCCTGGGTCTTTGCTGTGGCTGTGTAAAAGCCACGGCAAAGACCCGCCCACAAAAAGGATCTCCGTTTGGAGCTCCTTTTTTGCACCATGGAAAGGGCACACTTTGCGCCCTCCTGCAGCGCAAAGGTGTCATGATGTGCGCAGCGCGTCCAACAGCTGCGCACATGATGACGCTTTGAAAGTGCATCCGTATGGATGCTGCCATTTTAAAATGTTGATGTCCATACACTTTAGGCCTAGGAAGGGTGTAAAAGCTATGCCCTCCCTAACCCTAAAGGCGCTCTTTTGAGCCCTTAAAATGCCTTAAAGTGCCCGTCTAGAACGGGCCAGAGTGCCTATGCCTATGAATTCATTTCAGAACAGAAGGCAGTTCACTGTTCTCTCACGCAGCCCACTCTTGTTAACTCATTTCTTCCCATTTCAAAAGCTTAATTCATGTGGAAATAGTGATTAGGGCTACATCCACACTGCAGAAATAATCCAGGTAACTAGGTTGACACCACTTTAAGTGCCATGCCTCAGTGCTATGGAATTCTGTGAATTGTAGTTTGTGGTGGCATCAGAGCTCTCTAACAGAGAAAGCAAAATATCTCACAAAACTACAGTTCCCAGAATTCCATAGCATTGAGCCATGACAGTTAAAGTGGTATCAAACTGGATTATTTCTGCTGTGTATATGCAGTCATTGTTGTTATTGTTAAACAATGTGCAATCAGGACATCCCCCCCCCCCATATACTGAATGTTTACCCCAATCTACCCCAGAATTAAGCTATCTATTACCAGTTACATGTCTGGACTATAACTCTCAGAATCTCTCAGACACCTCATCTTTCCCAAGCTTGGCCATTTTCTCGTTTAAAAGATGCTACACCTTCAGAAATAATCCAATCTGTCATTTTCTCTACGACAAAATAATAATAAAAAGTGATTGACAACTGATAATGTTTATCCTGAAAACTGCATATACTCATAGAAACAGAATGACTACATCATTTAATTAACCATAGTTATAATCCATTTCTATTGGCTCACATTCTCACTAAACTATTTGTCTCATGCTACATTAACCATATTCACAAGCTTGTATTAAAAAAAGTGTTACAGGCAAAAGAACATTTCTCACATCTGTCATGAAAGCACCATATATTTGAAAGACGTATTGAAAAATTTTAAAAGGTCACCAATCAAAAGCTACACTTCAGATTAATCATATAAAAGCACATGTCATACTGAAAGGATTTAAACAATGTATGAGTAATACCTATCAGTATCACTTTACTACCTTACAGCTTAAACATAATACTGACTTCTCAGCATGTGCCACGACGGGCAAGAATAATCATCAGCCCAGGGGCCCATCACACTACACAGTTATAACCATATGATTCTACTTTAACTGCCATAGCAAGATCCTATGGAATCTTGGTGTTTGTAATTTAGAGTGTCAATAGAACTGACTGGTGGTATTGCATGCTTCTGTGAGGCAAAAGGTTATGCTGATGGTATTAGTACTGATGGTTGGATCTCCTACATCAGATAGGCTTTTGCAGGCTAAATGTGCCCAAAAGGTGTCAGGAGCCAGGCTAAATGTGCCAAAAAGATACTGGGTAGCAGCATCAGTGTGTGAGAGGGATGATGCTTTCAAGGATGTCTCAGAGACAATGGTAGTGGCATCATAGTTAATTCTAAAGGAGTTAGTACTGTGCAGAAGGCACTGATAAACCACTCCTGAATGCCCTTTACTTTGAAAATCCTATGACAAGATAATCCAAAATTGAAGAAGAGATAGTGCAGGTAGAGAAAAGAAGGTGGTTACCTACTGAGGAAGAGCAAAAGACAAGTTTGAATAGCATTGGCCTGAAACAAATAGACCAAAAGTGCCAGCTTTGGGCTGACCCAGGGGAATGGCATTCAGACGACACATGCCCCGGATCAGGCTGAAGCTGAACCATGGCCACCTAAGCCAACCAAAATCCAGCTGCAAAAAGGGCAGGAAAAAAAAGGTTACAATAATCAGTTCAGGACCTCAGCAGTGGCCCAGATCAGGGCCAGGTGTGTGCAGTCGCTGTGGTCCCACAATATCAGGGTGGGAGCAAACTCTGGCCACTCCTTTTGTACTTGAGGCCATTGTGTCTAATTATGCACCTGAACTCAAGACAAAAGGACATTCAGCTGCTGACAACTTCAGAGGGGAAAGAAAAGCCTGAAGTTATACAAGATACTATATGTAATAGAAACATGGAATGTGAGAAGCCTGAATCAGGGCAAATGAGAAATCATAAAATGTGATACAGAACATAAAGACTTTCTCATAGTTGGACTGAGTGAGCTAAAGTAGACAGGAATTATACATTTGCAAACTGACAATTTCATAGTGTTTTACTATAGAAATGAAAATCAAAGTAGAAACAGGGTGACATTGATAGGAGAGATGTATCAAAAGCAGTCAGGGGCTATAATGCAAAGTCTGACTGTGATGGTGACAATGTGGCTGCCAAAATCTCTCAAAACCTTTCACTCCTTTTTTTATGTGTGCCACCGCTGCCACCAGTTATGTGAAGATGATAGCCACTATTCCACAAATTTTTCACTGCAAGACTTGAACTCGGGGATCTCTTAAATGTCTCCTGCATTATGACTCTCTTTAGATGCCAGCAGTCTGGCTTTCAAATTTTTCTCCAGCTTGGTACCAACTATTCTTTGACAACTACACACCCACTATCTAGCGAGTCCCATACCTGAAAGATTTTTCTCAATGTTGGTAGCATTTTTAATCACTTGAGACAACTGCTTGTTGAAACAAAGTAATACATTTATTTACAACTCAGGCTGAATACAGTATCTCTGTTAGTGGATGGTGTTCACAATGGATACAGTGTAGAAATACTTTACTAGTTACATGACTTAACAGTTTCTTTAACTTTTCTTTACAACTTTATATATGTTACCTTATAGACTAAGATCCAAAAGACACTGCAGAAATAATCCAGTTTGAGACCACTATAACTGCCCTGACTCCATGCTAGGGAATTCTGAAGACTGTAGTTTTGTGATACATTTGGCTTTCTCTGTCAGAGAGCTTTGGGGCCACAATAAACTACCATTCCCAGGATTCCCCAGTGCTGAGCTAGGGCAGATCAAGCGGTCTCAGACTTGATTATTTCTACAGTATGTTTTGGACCAAAGGCTCTCAGAACTTTATTAATCTTTTGTATCTTTTAACCCTTCCGGTTAACTGCGACTCCACTAGTCACCAAGCACTATACCTTCCCGCAAGGCACTACCACAATTTAGGTATCCATATCTTGGATACCTAAAACACTTTCTAACTGCCCCTGACAGCAGCCTGTCCTAGCCTAAGTGGCTCTTAACACCTTAAGGTTAACCAACATCTCTTCCTATCTTGAGTACATAAGCCTCCTTCTAACTGCATCTCCTTGCAGTCTTCCCCAGACTTCTTGGCTGCTAAACCCCTCAGGGTAAAATAAAACTCTCTTATCTAACTCCAAACACTGCTCTGTCCCCTTTTTATACTTTCAAATGTGCAATGAATAATTAAATACATAAAAATTACAGAAGAAGATCAACCTGTGCTTTATAGATTATGGCAAAGCCTTTGACTGTATAGATTATGAGAAATCATACAGTCTAAAAAAAAAATGGCAGTGTCACTATCTGTCTATCTTGATGGATAACATCTTCTCTGGACAAGAGAGCAATGTGAAAAAATATCATGGAGAAACAGAATGGTTTGCCATGGCAAGGAGATTAGGCAAGGTTTCATTTTATCACCCTGTCTGCAATTTATATGCAGTAATATACCATATATATGGCAGAGGAAGGCAGATGGAGCAGGCATGAAATCTGGGGGAAGGAATATCAACAGTTTAAGATATGAAGATGACACAATATTGCTTACAGAAAACAGCAAAGACTCAGAATTGTCACTGATACAAGTTAAGGAGAAAAGTGCAGAAAAGTTGAATATTAAGAAAACAAAAATAAAGTCCACAGATAGTTTGTAAGGATAACTACTCAAATTTGGGGAAATTAATTAGCTCAGTACACCAATCTTGGCTCCTTACAAGGACCATTGGACCATGATTCCCGTAGTGTTTACGGAGGTGCCCAGAGATCCCAGAACTGATACAAAGGCAAAGTCTTTGGATTTAAGCTACTTTATTGATGTACAGGGGGGCACACTCTCTCACACACATCCACACCTGCAATCTCACAAGGCTAATAAAAGAAAGGAGGAAATGTGGGAAAATAAAAGAACAAGCCTTCTAATGGTGAAATACTTGCCTGAGATGGCTCTTGCAGAATCCACGCTGATGCAGCAACACAATGGAGGGAAATAGGGAGAAGGATATGTCGGACCGGGGATAGGGAAAGGTAGGGGGGAAAGGAATGGGGGGGGGGGTTGGAACTGCATAGAGCCCCAAATGACCAGAGGTCTGTCTGAGATCCCAAGGCAGAACAACTAACAAAGAAATAGCAGAGTTTAAGTAGTCTTCTAGTCACAATACAATAAAATTATTAAACTAGTGTTATGCATTTAACAATATTAAAACAATTAAAACATACACGATTTTTTAAAAAAACAGTCAAAATTATACAATTTAAAACAATATAGCAATTTTTCTTTTCCTTAAAAACTATAAATTCTAAAAACTTGCATAAATTAAAAAGTCTCGATCTGCAGATGGAAGGATCTTGGTAGTGAATTCCAGAGCCTGGGGACATTTATCAAGAAGACCCTATCTTGTGTTACCATGAACCATACCTGCAAAAGCCATGGGAGTGAAAGAAAGGTCTCTCCTGAGGATCTCAGGATCCAGGAATGCTTATAGGGTCTGAAAGATATCTTGGACCTAGGCAGCATAGTGTTTATAGGTCACAATCAGCACTTTGAATTGTGTCAAGAAACAAACTTACACTAGGAGACCTATCGGAGCAGGGTAGTTGCATGGTGTAGCTCTTTGTATCAACTGAAATTTCAGAGTATTCTTCAAGTAGAGTGCATAACAATAATCCAAAAGGGATGCAATTAAGGAATGTACCACTATGGCCAAATCAGGAATTTCCAGAAATGGGCACAGTTGGTGCACTAGATGAAAGTGTGCAAAAGAACACTTTACCACTACAGAAATCTGGATCTTCAGCCTCAGGGCTGATTCCATTCAAAGCTGTGTCTTGAGTATAAATACATTCAGCACATCCTGTGCATCTTTTTCCTGATCTGCTCTATGACAGATCATAGGTTGCTAGATAGATGTTTCACCTCTTTCTTCCTTGCTACTACTACTACTAGTAATACCAAGAACACTGAAAGGAGGCTCTTGCAGTACTGCTGTCTGTGAACAGAAAGGTAAGCGGGAGGTGATGCTCTTGTACTCCATGACTATTGAGATCAAGTGAAGTTGGTTTAGCTATTAACTTCAGTGGGATATGTGCCTTTGTTCATACTCATGTGCTTTCCTTCTCCCTGATGAACAGTAAGAGACAGAACATCAATTTTAATTTCATTAATCTGCAATTATAGAGCTCAAAGGGGTGGTCTAATGTCATCTGGGAAAAAATAATAGCTTCCCACTTGGCATCTAAATAAAACCTCCTTATTTGTAAAAGGCCCATTTCCATTTAGATGACCTTTCATCCCAGAGCTGTTTTTTATTTTTGTGGGTGAACTGGTCGTTTTTCAGAATACCTTATTACAGTTCTTACTACATTTCTGTCGTAAATATGATTAATCACAGGCAGTAATTCAAACTGTCATGCTTTGGGAGAACATACAAACAGAAAATTATCAGAAGAAAAATGGAAATTTCCTCTGCAAGATTCCTATAAATCAATAACAAACCAAACAAATTCTAACTGGATTAGCATTACCTCTTTTACCATGGGTTTTAAATTGTTTTTTGTCTTAAAAAGATGCTCATTTGAGAGTTTAGTAGAAGCAAACATGAAATACTACGATGAGGTACTCTATTTTTTTTTAAAAAAAATAGATTGGGAAATATGGGACATTGAAATTGTATCTTCCTCATCTTCATCATCACCACAGCCATCAGTCAGATAGGGGTTGGTTGAAAACTAATTTGATGGAACCTCTAATCAAGCCATTGTCTGTTCAAAATAGATATAAAGTGTTCTACCAGTAGATGGTAAAGAGTGGGAAAGATTGGGAGAGGGGAGGTACTTCAACTTGGTGTCCAACTGAAGAGGTTCATGCCAAGTGTCTCCTCAAACCAGGTCCAGATAATATGGACAAGTCTTCCAATTATACAACATTCATAATTCAAACAGAACACTCCTGTAGTGTAAACAATAAAACATAATCAAAGACATTTGGTGATGGAAGATTCCAACATGCTAAGCTAACCACGCAGCAGGAGGCTGGCAAATTATGGAAAGCATGTTTTGAGGAGAATCTATACTCAGACTGCATATGCACTGTAGAAATAATCTAGTTTAGCCCCACTTTAATTACCATGGCTCAGTGCTATGGAATTCTGAGAACTGTAGTTTTGTGAGACATTTAGCCTTCTCTGTCAAAGAGCTCTGGTGCCACAACAAACCACAAATCCAAGGATTCCATAGCACTGAGCCATGGCAGTTAAAGTGGTGCCAAACTGCATTATTTATGCAGTGAGGATGGAGCCTCAGAATTAAATTTGTCATAAACTCACAGAGACATGGATACACAGAAAGGGAGATTACAGTTTCTAATGATTAATATAAATAAATTATTGTTAAGCCCAGCATAAGGCTGAGTGGTCACAGCATTAGATGTAAATCTGTTGAAAGAAAAAACTCCACCATAAATTACCAGTCCAGGAGGCAGCTAATGCAGTACTTCATAAGAAATTGAAAATATATCCTAATGAAGGTCCCTGATTTATAAGTTGAATGGAAGTGTAACACATGCACAACTCTGTTGCAATTGGTGCTTGGGACAATTTGTAAGTATGAGCCTTTGTCTTGGCAATGTAAGTGATACTGGAAGCACACAGGGTGCATATATGGTAAGGAAAGCGAACCAAAAATTATTATTCTCTAGGGTTGTACAACATTCCCCTGATTAAATTTGGAGATTAATCTGATGATTTAGATGTGGCCTTGATTCAGTTGGGACTGATGTGGATCTCATCTAAAAACAGAATTAGAAATTTGGATCACTGGTCGTCCCATTGGCATGCATTGGGAAAATAACAGTTGATTCCCCCCACCATATTTGTAAGATATTTGGAATTATGATACACCACAAAAATAAGAAAAATCCTCAAACTGCAGACAAGTAGTTTCAAGACTTTTTTAAAATGAAAATCTTTAAATTTTCCTCAATAAAATAAAATAAAATTCTTAAAAGCATGCACACCCAGATTAGAGTTCAATCCTACCAATTCATGCTCCTTTTATCCTGGATCTGTCTCCCTAGCATCCACAAGCATTGTAATTGAAGAATGGCAAAAGAACTGCGTGTGTGGGCGTGCAAGTACTACAGCATAAGAAAGCAGTGTATGCACCAGCAGGCAACAGTGTTTGGCAGGGAGTGCTCATGCAAGTTAAGAGGAGGAGCAGCTGATGTCTGCCAGATAAGTACAACCAAGGATGCACACCATCCCTACTCCAGAAGCACCTGGCTATATTTCATAAGAGCATCAGACAGATTCAGAGCTAACGAACTACAGAGAACAGAACAGCAAAGACCATCTACTAATCACAGAGTTATCGAGCTGAGATAGGCCACAAGGGCCATCCAGTCCAACCCACTGTCATGCAGGAAAATGACATCAAAGGACTCCAACAGATGGCCATCCAGCCTTTGTTTAGAAAACCTCCAAAGAAGAAGACTCCACCACAATCCATGTAAGCTGGATGAGAGATTCTGGGGGTTGGCATCCAAAAAGATATGTTTCCAAGTGTTTTTCATTTTTCACCACTAAGTCTCTATGATGGCAGCATCCTGGGCCTTTTCATCCCATCGCTGTCACCAAAATCAGACTCTCAGTCGACCCACAACCTATTCTCAACTGTGGCAGCCCTATGGGAATTTTACCGTTATCCCACTGCTCCCCCCAAAATTCTGTGAAGGACTCCTGCCAACCTTCACCCTAACACTGCTCTTTAAGATGGCACAGCACCTCTGTGTCACTAAATATTAGTTAGCGTGGTTTGATTCAAATGGAGGCCAAGTAGTTGTCTAAACCATAACAAAAGGTTCTTTCAAAATATTAATATCAATACAGCCACACAGGCAATCTTATCTCAGGTACAACATGGACCAAAATCTTTCTTCCAACAACTGGCTTGTTCTGAGCCTACTAGACTCTCCAAGCCTGCACAGTCCCTCTTTGGACTCTCATGACCCTTTCGTGGTCACCAAACAAAACTAAAATGTTCTCTCAGGAACTCTAAGAGCACACCCTCCCTTTGATGTAACTTTTCCCCTCAAAACTAACCCCCTTTTTACTCTCTGCAAGGCCCTTTTATAGCCCTGCCCAGCCAGCTTCCCATTGGCTGGTCACATGCTGCTTCATGATTGGCTGATAGATCGGCCTTTTCGCTACACCAAGTTCATCTGGATCTAGGTACCCTTGGCCTGATTCTTTTCTCTTAAAAGGAAAGAAAATATGGTCCTTCCATTATGTAAACCAGTAAAAAGAGGAATGCATATTACATCTGTTGGAACAGAAGGAAGTGAAAAGTGAAAGCCCATTAGCTAGACTTTAGAGAAATTTTGAGCATCATTAAGTCCAGAAAAGAAAATACACTGAGGTCAGAATAATAACATTATTCTTTTATTTACAAGTGCATAAAAACTGTTTTAATGTAATAAAATTAAACATCAATTCACACTTTTTTTTCCCTGGAGGCAGCTCACAAACAACATCAGCTATTTTGGCTAGCTGCCAAATGCCCTTGACACTTGTAAGGATGAGTGATAAAGCATCTAGAATTCTGTAACTACTTTATTCCTCTGCAGTAGCACTCTTTCCCTGTTGTCATTGCAGGATTTCTTTCTTGTTGGGTGGTAATGATGGATGTTGTAGTCCAACACGACTGTGTTGAGAAAGACTCCTCTACTTAGTGGTGTACAGAGCAATACTGCTGGCAACCCTAACACTTAAGAGGTCTGTCCACCTGAATTAGCATGAGTCAAGAATGGAACTTCCCTTGATCTATAAACAAAATTAAAACAATGAAAAGGCAACAACTAACAACAAAATCCAAATATCTAGTGGAAAGATAAAATGAATATTAGAATTACTAAAAATCCATTGCAAAGAAATCATATTTCTCCCTACTCAGAAGTAAGACTATGAACTTTATCACACACATTTTTAAAAATGTTCTGGGCACGGGTGGGGAATGCTCAGCGACCCATGGAAAATTGATTTCATTGCATATCCAAGTGTCTTCAAAACAGCCCTATTCCATTGCCTGGCGCCAGGCCATTCCCATTCAGTACTGAGTTGTGTCCTTTGGCTCTGGTGGAAAAGTTCTGGCGGAGCAAAACGGCATGTCTCAGCACTGAATGGGAATGGCCTGGCACTGGGCAATGGAATGGGGCTGTTTTGAGGACACTTGGGTGTGCGATAAAATCCATTTTCCCTCAGTTGTACATGGCCCCGAGTGCCCCCTACCTATGCTGAGAACATTTTTAAAAATGTGTGCAATAAAGTTCTTAGTAAGTGATGATTATTCCCAGGGAAGTAGGTGCATGATTGCACTAAATGACTTTAGAGGGCTAAAACTAGCTCATTACACAGGAAAACTAACCAGTAACATTTATTGGCAGATAACAATTGTAAAATAATACTGTTGTGGTCTTATACAGATCTGAAAGAATAAAATGTTTTGACCTGGTGCCAAAATATGTTTTTATATTTCTGTATCATGACTTTCCAAAATTCAAGGTGGCTTGTAAAAAAAAATAAAATAAAGCAGTAACTCCAGACATTTTATTTGTACACAAAGCATAATTATCTATATGTTGCAATAACAATAGTATGATCTTAGTAAAATGCTGCCTTTCAAAACTCCCAGGATTTGGAGAGTGTTACACCTTCTCTAGAAGTCTAAAAGAGTGGAGCAGTGATAAAACTCATGGGTGATTAATATCACAGATTGTTCTAAAGGACTTTCTCACTCCAGATACTGTCACCTCACACACCATAGACATAGACAGGGTGGCAACTCAAACTGCAGAGTGCCAGCCATTCTTGGACACATGGGGAATGATAGTTTCCTAAGGGAAAGAATTTACTTGACCCCTTTCTCTTTCGGGAGAAGGAAAAAGCCAAGCAAAATAATAATTCACCAAAGCAGGTGTTACTACACAAAACCAATACTATAAAACTCAAAATCTGTTCCTACTATGTATGACTGTAAAGATTTCTTCAGAGATAAGAAAGTTACATATCTTCCAATATTTTGTAGATAAAACCGGGACATAAGTGGCCAAGCAATAACAAAGTGTAGTCATGATGGCAACAGTTACTAATGCGGAAGGCTAGACAAGCTAAGAGAGACTTTCTCAATTTATTTTTGCCTGAACTTGCAGGGAAGGGCAAGATTCTGTCCTCAACTCTCTTCTCCCCCAGCTTAGTTAACTAAGGAGATTATCACACTGCCCTTTTCTATCTTTCCCTCCCAACCTCAGCACAGGATGAAAACTTTTAAGCATGGATTTTATCGCATGTCTCTGTGCCCACGCCAGAGGCATCCTATACTTGATCATGGCATCCCATTCTCAATCTGGACTTCTCTTGTACTTTGCAATGAACAGGAAAATCCCATTCTTTCAAAAAGTGCTGGAGAAGTCCAGATTGGGTAAGAGATGCCATGATCAGGTATGGGATGCCTGCAGCCTGGACATGGAGGCATGCAATAAAATCTGTGCTTAAAGGTTTTCATCCTGCACTGAGGTTGGGAGGGAAGGATAGAATAGTGTGATAATCTCCAAAGTACAAACTACTTTTACACTCTGAACTCAAGTTTACAGCCATTGAAATAAGCTGAGGACAAAGGAGGAAATCAGGAGGAAGAGAGAGAAAGTGGGACATTTTAAAAGCTTCTAAAAAGTGGGATAACAGACTAACCACAACTGTCCCTGCTCAGTAGAGTTGGAGGGTAAGTGTTAGTGTAGAAGTACCACTGTTATCTTTACACTGAAAAGATTAAATAAAAACCTCCCACAATCTTGCATTAGTGACTTTTATATTCAAAAGCAAAACTGAATTGCATTATTCTAATTTTTCACTTAAATTTGCATTACACAGCTTCATTAAAACTTTACCAGAACATAGGTGAAAAATATCACCCATGATTTCATTCATTTCCTCCCTTCTAGCATCTCCATTTGCACTTGGGAGAGAAAGAAATAGCTACAGGAGTTTTGGAAGGCACACTTTCTCACCCACCACCCATAAAAAAGCAATGAATTAAGTTATAAAGAGACACACGGGCACAAGAAGGATCCAGGAAACAAACAAACAAACAAAAACTCCATACATTTATAGATATATTTTTATATATTGTATATATTATAGACTTCTTTCAATCCCTTGGAATGCAAGGCCAGCAGTAGCAGCTGTAGCAGCACCTGGAAGAAGACAAATAAGCCAGTCAGTCTTTTTCTGTTTCAACCTACTTATTTTTTTTAAAAAAAACCCACCATAAAATGAATCTAATCATCTATTCAAATAAACAAATGGTTTGTATATCCATTTTGACATGGGTGCATACATCCATGTATATGCATAATATCTTGAAATAGATTTTGCATTTTTAAATCCATTTTGGATGGAGTGGCATATATTTAATATTATTAAATACTAATTGGAATAAACAACCTCTTTTAACCCTAGAAAACACAACTTAATTGGATAATTTGTCAAAATAGTTCTTCCTTTCTTTTTAAAAACTTTTTAAAACTTCCAGGTTTATAGATTTATCTTTAATATAGCATTTACTGTTTGGAGCCAAAATAGGCTTACTGAAATGTTGGAAATTAATGATATATTATTTAATCATTAAATGATCCCTGATGTTACTAATCCTTTAATTTTTGTCAGACCACCTTTAAACCATCCCTTTCTTCGTCCATTCTTCCCAGCTACTTCACCCCATTCTTTCTCTTTTTCCTCTTTCACATTCTCTTTCATCTCTACAGGTTCTTTGATTGCTAATTTGTCTCTTCATACTTGTCCTTCACCAATATTCTGTGCTCTCTTTCTGTGATCTTTCCATTTCCTGGCCCTCTTAGATTCTCACTTTTCTGTATATCTTTATGTCTGAGCACTCCCTCTCCCTATGTCTTTTTACCTCTTCTCTGTTCCCCTGACATTTCTTCCTGTACCTCTAGTCTCATGTGATTTCTTTCCTCTGCTCTTTACCTGCACATCTCTCTTCTTCTAATTCCATTTCTCCCATCTCATTTCATTCTCTGTCTCATCCATGTTATTTTCTGCAGAGGCAGGCTTTTCTTTCCCTTACGCACACTTGTATCATGGGCTTCCTCTTTCTGCTCCTCCCTCCATTACTACCGTTGTTTTTTTCTGCCCCTTGTGCCCAGTGTTAACTGCTACAACTGCTGCCACAGAACAAAATGCTCTAATAAGAACAGTATGGGATGCAGTGGAGAAGTACAACATTACAAATGAAAATACTGCCTCCTTGGGAAATGTCCTCAAAATCACACAGAGCCTGTCCAAGGTATTGCCAAAGAGAGAGAGAGGGAGAGAGGGAGAGAAGTGAGATCTCATATAACAGAAGGCGTCATTTATTACTAACTCGGATTTCCTGGATAGTATTTTTTAAGCCACCCTGTGCAAGGGAGAACTCACAGAGGAGTTGCTACCACTTCAAGCTGTGCCCATATCACCTGAGACAGGTTGCTTGTTGGAAGCACTTTAGGGAAAATGTGATGAAAAATATAACTTATCTGATGGGAATCTGCAAAAGTTGGCTAATAATAATAAAAATAACTGCAAAGTGTGTGGCTTAGAATAGGAGTTATCACAGTGGGATAAGACTACAAATGGCAAACAAAGAACTGCCAATTACATATTCTATCTGAAGGATGCCAGGACACAGCATTGCCAGAAGTTTGGTATTTGTTGTGATCCTTCTTATTCAAAGTTCTCTTGAACTTCAATGAAAGTTAGGAATATAGAAATGCTGCAGTACGGAGCTCTGATTGTCTAAGATCTTCCAACAAAACAGCAATGCTAGCCAACACAATTTTTTTTCTTTCTGGCACTGGTCCTTGCCAATGCATATCTCTAGCACAGGAAAATATTCTGGCACATTGCTTTAGGAGGAAAGATCACTAGAAATTTATCGAGTCTCTAATAATGTTTCTTTTATGCAGGTTGCATAGCAGATGTAGAGGTAATCACACAAGCAGCTAGGATTCCCAGATAAAATATGGAACAGGGTTCCTGAACCTTTAATGATTATGCAAAATGGGAAATTTCAACAGGTATTGAATTTCCCTCTTCTACACAACTATTAAAGGCACAGGATTCCTGTCCTGTATTTCACCTCACAAGCCTACAAACAGGCAGTAGCAGTCCTATGAGGAAATCTCCAAGAGACCCAATATTCCTCCAATGCTACTTTGTCCCAAATGGATTAAAATAGATGCTTTCAAATTTTCACACACATTTTCACACTCTTTTTATGGCAAAAGGCAGGTTCAATGCAAGTCAAATCAGCAGCGTGAGATACGAATCTCTACCATGCACTGTAGAATATATATAGTACCTTCCCATGTGCTGGTCTTGGGTATTTGTTGTTATTCTTAAATTGGGTTAAATTTCCATTGAGATCATGTATATGTTTGCATGTTTCAAAATTATTTTAATGGGGAAACAGAGGTACTCTTGCTGAACACCCTTGCAAAAATGACATTGTCTAGGACAACCTTCCTTAACCTGGACTGTATCAACACTACATCGCTGCAACATTTTGGCACACTTTAGTTGCCAAGGTTCTATCGTAGAGCATCTTGGGATTTGTAGTTTGCTGACATTCTGTATAGACAGTCACTTCAGCTCTCTCATGGAGAATTCTAAAGCACCTCACCATATTACAGATCCCAGAATTCCACAGAAGAGGGCCATGACAACTAAGGTGGTATCATACTGCTGTAATTGTGCAGTGGCAGTTAGTGATCTCCAGCTCATTTGCAATCACAGTGCCCACCATCCACAGCAAGCATGGTGGGAGTTGCTCTTGGAAGTCTCGTGATTATCCACAAATATGACTGGTTATATGTAGACATGCACTGTTGTATGTGCTTTCAAGCTGCCTGTTGATTTATTGTCCTACATATTGTAATATAAATATTGTGTGGAGATGCAGCTTAATATGTGTATTTTATGTAATGGTTGTGTTTTAACTATGTTGTAACCCACCTTGAGCTGTAAGGAGAGGTGGGTAAGACATAAAATGATGATGGTTTATTGATGATGATGATGACGACGACTGTAAATTTCATATTGGCTTCTTACTCAAGGAATACTCAGGATAGTTTTCCCAGTTCTTTCAACTGAAATATAGCCTACTACACCTGGTATTTGTTAGTCTCTTATCCAAGTATTAACCAGGACTGACCCTGTTTAGCTTCCAAGATCAGAGAGGAGGTGGTGCCTTTAGAAACCCAGTACATGCCACAGTCCGACTACCACTACATGCCCCTTACCTTACTCCTCAATTGCCACTAGTGACAAGCATCCCTTCACCACATCTGATGGGTAAAGGGGGTATCTGGCCACATGGTTGTAGCCAGGTTCACTGTTTTGACATCAGATGTGATGGTACGGGTGGGTAAGTGGGGTGGGATTCTCCCTAGCATTAATGGAGGAATAAGGTAAGGGGAAGCAGGGCTGTCTGTTCTGCCAGGGCATTCAGTGGATTTTCCATGAAATTCTGTGGCAAATGGCAGATGATTCAGACCTGCATCTTTGCCCTGGGATTGGGCTAGATCTGGGTCAATGCCAAACCGGGGCTAATGACCTGCTTAGTCCAAGCAGGTCTTTTGGCCCATGCAGAGAGCCCTGAGATAGCATCAAGTGCAAGGACTTTCTCCCAGAGGGGGAAAAAAAACAAATAGGGAAAACTATTACACAGATGTTCTGACAAGTGCCAGGATCAACCCTAAAGGAACTAAATCCCCCAGTTTTATCACAGCTACTCTCAGTTTAATATGGAAGGTAATGATAGTAACAGATTACATTCAATCCTTGAACACTGAGAATGAAGAAATACTTCTAGCAGTTGAGAGCAAAGAGAAAAATGAAAGGAAAATTAATGATAAAGATATCATCAAAAAACCCTCTTAAATCCAGCTATCCAAATCCTTACTAAAATTGCTCTTTATTAAAATTATTGCATTAGATCTCAGGTGGAAGCTAGTTTTTAATACGTTGTTTACACCTGACCTATAATAAGTGTCTACAAAGAGGAATTTATTTGAGCAAGTATTTATATAAAAAGATGAATAGATGTGTACAAATATATACACATATGCACAAATATTGAATTCTTGTTCAATATTTGCAATCTTACAGTCTGTAATGAAAATTATGAGCAGATAGAGATAGGGGCTTGAAACTTGCTGCCACCTGCAGGTGAAGAGGAAGATTGACATCATCATCATCTTCATCATCATCACCACCACCACCACCATCACCTCCACCATCTCCACTATTAATTAATTAATTAATTAATTTTTATATTCCCCCTTTCTTCAAAATGACACTGAAAGCAACTCACAATGCAAATTAAAACAGATAATCCAAAAACAACTACCTGCAGACTGATGGTAAATGCCTTTTGCTATTGCTTTTGTGAAAGCATAATATGATGTGACCATCTTCAGGAAAGCAAGCACCACTTACTGGGGACATAGAAATGTTCTTGAAGAGACAGTGCTACATGCAACAGCATCTTTCCAAATGCAAATGGTGAAATCTCTCCTGCTAGATTGGGCGCTATGACCCAGGTACTGGTCATTGACCCCACAACTATGACAACATAACCTTTTCCACAGAACTGCATCTTTGCTGGAGTATATTGCTGACAATCCAAAATCGACACTCCATTCATTCATATTCTCTCTCTCTTTCTGTATGCAAGCATAAAGTTGTTTATAACTATCTGTATTATATACACATAAACATAGGAATACAATATATCATCATGCATCAGAAGCTTCTGACCAAATGGTCTATTCTTTCAACTCAGTCTGCTATCTAGGGGGTAACCACTGAAAGGCCAAGCCAAGGACTTTGTTCACCCTTCTTATGATTCTTATTTCGCATTTAACAGGATTTAATCTGGAGATTTTTTCAAAGAGAGGACACCTCCAAGAAGAGGAAGACTGTACCCTTAAAGATCTTGAAGCAGAGGAGTCTGCTCTGTAAAATAAGCCACATGGCCAACCTAAGGGGAAGTCTTGTGCCAAAATTGACAAGGAACTGGTTTGTTGTGTTACTACCAATATTGATCTTCCTAATAGCTCTAGGCTACACTTTATTGCAAAATGGGGTGGACAAAGTCTGGCCTGTGGGCAGCATTCAGTCCATTGGGGTCTGGGAACCCACAAAGCACTGAGATCCCCAAAATTCTATTTTGGTGGTGGTGGGGTTGGCCCAAAGCTGCCACTAAATGTGGAGATTCTGTTTTCACAGCTCCCAAACTCCTGATGTGTTTAAACCCCCATCCCCAATGAGCAACAACAAAGCTGGAAGTTACATGACACTACTTTAGGTAACCTCTGAAGAACTAGCACAGCCCCTATTGGGGGGGGGGGGGTGCAGGAGAAAATGCCCTCTTCCCCCTTTGCAGTTGCCCATCCTATCCTAAAGTAACCTTGTAAGTTAATCTGGAAAATGGTGACTGGCACAAGGCCAGCTACATTATAAATGATGTGGCCCAATGGTGCATCTTCACCAACAGAACTGAATCTCACTCATCATGATGTATGTATTGTGCTAAACTGATGTGTTGCTTTATTGTCTTAAACTGTATAATGCCATTAAACATAGTTTCAAAATCAAAATGACAAAGGATGCATAAATCTGTCTTTCCTTCTTTCTCTCCTTCTTCTCCTTCTCTCTCTCTCTCTCTCTCAATCTCAGAAATAAAACCTATCAGGTAAACTAAAGTTATTTGTGTGATTAAGCTGGGTTCTCCCCATTTGACAATAAAATGTTTTAGATGCCAGGACAGTTTGAAGGATGATGTGATAAAGCTCACCCAGAGTAACCTTGAAATATTGTTTTACATCATTTAATACACAGAATCCTACACAAAGTGGCAATTGGCTGAACAAATCATTAAATCTCCCATCCATCTTTATTGCTTTACATTTAGGCCCAGATCCCTGCTCACATACCATATGGCAACAACTACAAAGTCTCAAGATTCCATTGCAGCTTATGAGATGATAATGGCCTCCTGAGGAAAAGGGAAGCCAGACTGCATTTCCCGTTCAGCAGGTGACTTATTGTCAGCCACTAAATGGCTTGTCTGTGTGTAGCTAATTCAAAAGTTGACAGTAGCAGCTAACTTATGTTCAGCCTAATTATTTCTGTAGAGATCACTGTTTTAATGAACTCTTGAAGAAAAAGCAACCTGGATAATACTGCTGCAGAAGAGTTACCCTCTTTTCTATTTGTTGGTTCTTCAGGATTTTATGCTCAAGATGAGCAGTGGCACAAAAAACATAATAGTTTTGCAGTGCAATCCTATGAAATTAAGTCCAGTTCAAAGAGCTGATTATGGCCTATAAACCTCTATATGACTCAAGTCCATGCCATCTGGAAGACTACAGGGTGAAACAGACAGGCCAAAAGGAGCAGCTCCAGTTGCCCCAGGACCAAAGGGGCGGTCTGCAATCGCCCCAGGAAGTGCTGGGATGGGGCCAAGGCTGCCACACCGGCAGCCTCCGCGGCCCCATCCTGCCGCTTCCGGAGGCCACGGGAAGCGGCAAACTGCTGGTTCCCCGCTGCTTCTAAGCGGGGTGCAGCAGGTGCCCTGGGCACCCTGTTCAGAGCTCCTTTTTTGCGCTGCAGAAAGGGTGAAATTTGCGCCCTCCCACAGCGCAAAGGCATCATCATGTGCACAGACTATCTAAAAGCTGCACACATGATGAGTCTTTCAAAGTGTGTCCATATGCTTTAGGGTTAGGGAGGGTGTAGAAGCTGTGACTTCCCTAACCCTAAAAGTGGGCTTTCTAGCCCTTAAAACACTGCTTTGAGCCCATCTAGAACGGGCCATAGAGACTGGATGGCTTGCTCTTTAAGCAGGCCACTGTCATGATCTCAAATGAGCTGCCTGTAGGAGTGACATTTTGCTGCTCCTTTTACCAGTGGCTTTGGACCATTTTTAGATGGCCTCAGAGTGGCTTCCAGTCACATTGAGGGTATGTGTTGTTTAAATGTCATGCACCCAGAGTAGCCGAAAGCTGTTCTATTTGGCTTGTCTGTTTCAGGCCTACATGGCTCCTTTTCAACCTGGATAGAAGTGACCAGTGGAATGCCACAGGGTTCTGTCCTGGACCCAGTGCTATTCAACATCTTTATCAATGACTTAGAGGACGGTATTGGGGGCCTAGTTATCAAATGTGCAGATGGCACCAAATTAGGAGGAGTAGCTAATACCACAGGTGACAGGATCAAAATTCAAAATGACCTGAATAGACTAGAAAGCTGGGCCAAAGCTAACAAAATGAAATTCAACACAGAAATACGTAGATATAGGATGGGGGACACCTGGCTGAATGAGAGTATGTGTGAAAGGGATCTAGGAGTCCAAGTAGACCACAAGTTGAACATGAGTCAACAGTGTGATGCGACAGCTAAAAAAGACCAATGCAATTTTAGGCTGCATCAATAGAAGTAGAGTGTGTAGATCAAGGGAAATAATAGTGCCACTCTATTTTGCTTTGGTCAGGCCCCACCTCAAATATTGTATCCAGTTCTGGGCAGCACAATCCAAAAACGATGTGGAGAAACTGGAGCATGTCTAAAGGAGGGGGACTGAAATGGTGAAGGATCTGGAAACCATGCCCTATGAGGAATGCTTTAGGGAGCTGGGGATGTTTAGTCTGGAGAAGAGAAGGTTAAGAGGTAATATATAGCCCTGTTTAAATACTTGAAGGGATGTCATATTGAGGAGGGAGCACTCGGAACAATGGCTGCAAGCTCCAGGAAAAAAGAGATTCCACCTCAACATTAGGAGGAACTTCCTCATAGTAAGGGCTGTTCAACAGTGGAAGACACTTCCTCGTAGTGAAGTCTCCTTCCTTGGAGGTCTTTAAACAGAGGCTGGATGGCCATCTGTTGGGGATGCTTTGATGGAGAGTTCCTGCATGGCAGGTGGTTGGACTGGATGGCCTTTGTGGTCTCTTCCAACTCTATGATTCTATGATCTCCCTATACGAGTCTGCCACCATCACAAGCACTGTTGGTGGGGAACACAAGAAAGAGCCTTTTCAGTGGCTGCTTCTAGACTCTTGAACTCTCTTCCCAGGGAGGCCAGAATGGCCCCCTTACAGCTATTCTGTTATTGAACTGTTTTAATTGCTTTTTATTTTCCAGGAGTATTTTATCCTTCCAAGTGTTGTTTTCAATCATTTTAATAATGTTGTCAATATTCTAATCCCATTTGGATGTTCACTTTTTTATAAGCTGTATTGTTTTATAAAATGGTAAGCCACTTTGCATCTCGATTTTGGAGGAAGGCAGGATATAAATACAGTCGTCCCCCGGGTTACGAAGGTAATCCGTTCCGGGGTTACCTTCGTAACCCAGAAGCTTTCATTTCCCGGGGGACCGCTATTGCGAACGGACCGTGCGGCCAATTTAAAGGGGCCACACGTTTTTTGTTTTTGTTTTTTTGTATCCCGGGGGATCTTTCGGATCCCGGGGGATACTGTAGCAGTCCCGCCGGTTTCGGATCCCGGGGTTTTCGTAACCCGGGGGATTCGTAAGCCGGGGGACCACTGTAATCTTCACAGCAGCAACTATCTTCATTTGCAATGTCCTCCAATATAAAATAAAATAAAATAAAGAATGTCCCAGTTTTGAGCGGTTGCTATCTTTGAATTAAGCCAAATTTGCACTGAGCTTTTAAGTGGGACTGGACAAAGTTTAACTGAGGGTGAGTTTGGGAGTATATTTATCAAAATAAGGCAGATTTTCACTATACCAATGAAACGAATAATAATAATAATATTTATTTCTAGTCCGCCCCTCTGAACAAGCTATCGGGGCGGATTACAACAAGGATTAAAACAATATCAAGTAAAATATCCCATCCTTTCCCATCCTTTCCCTTACGAAGGATATAATATATACGTAACATATATTTATTCAATATTTCATTCTCCAAATATCCATAAATTGTAATATATAACTCCCACTAACTACAGTGCTGCAACTTTGTTTGCATCTACAGACATTGGGATAAAGTTTGCCAAAAAAAGAAAACCTTCCCTGATGGTTTCATTTCTGCTGCCCCTTAACTCAAAGCCAACTGCTTTATCACAGTTACTTGACATAGGTGTCAACAGATTTCCCTGGATTCCAATTCCTTGTATGAAATTAGATCTTCTCATGGATAAAGGTGCTTAGATTTTGTAGGGCTTTCAGGCTACGTGGCCATGTTCTAGAAGAGTTCCTTTCTGACGTTTCGCCTCTCTGAAGATGCCAGCCACAGATGCTGGTGAAACGTCAGAAAGGAACTCTTCTAGAAAATGGCCACATAGCCTGAAAGTCCTACAAAAAACTATGAATGCCAGCCATGAAAGCCTTCAACTCGATAAAGGTGCTCTTTGCCTCAAAATACTCATCAATTTTTGCCAGGACTAGGAGTTAATTATGATTGTCCCCTCCAGCTGTGTCAGCCCTGTTTGATATTTTAATGGGAGACCGACAATGAATACCAAGTGCTGTAGGCAATATTTAAGAAGAGGGGACTGGAAAAACCATCTCTGAGGATTGCTTGCCTAAGACGACCCTAAGAAATTCACTCTTAATTTCATGGGATCACCCTAAATTAATAAGCCGCTTGAAGGCACATAGGCACACATCTCCAGCTGTAAAATACAAAACCCTAAGAATATCAAGCAACAATGTAACTTATTACTAGTCAGTATCTCTCGATTTTTATTTGGCACCCACTTGGAAGTTCCAATTCTTTGCAGAAAATGGCAGAGAAGTGGGAATGGAGGAAGCTGTATGTCATGATTGGCAATTTAGCCAACTCTCATTCAGATCTCATGACACTGTAGGCAATTCTAGACAATCATTGCTGAGATCTTTTCAGTGCCTTTGCTTACTTTTGATTCTGGATGTTGTGATACTCATATGGGCATGCTTTAATTTTAAGGAACAATGTTCTAAAAATCTTAAGTGCTGTTACGGGACCATCTGTGCTTCCCCCTTCCCATCCAGGAAGGAGGAGAAGGAATGGCCAAGGAACCTGGTGTGAAACACAAATATAGAATCATGCAAAAATCTCTCTCTCTCTTTTAATTTAGGTATTTTTCCTGCAATATATCCTGGTTTTTTTTTGTTTTTTTTTACAAAAGCTGCCCACTACATGGAAATAAAATGTTGCTGCTAGTGCCGGTAATTTCCACTGAATGCTCCAGGACAAACAGAAACATCATCTAGTTGTTGCTGTTGTTTTTGTCTTAAAGAGAGAGTACAGCAATCAATATAGCAGCTAAAAACAATATTTATGTGTGTATCAGAGCTAAGGTTGAAACCCTGGGACTTTTTGATTAGGAGGGGTTACGTTGTTACCTGGCACTCCCCTTGGTGTTTTTCCCTCTGAGTTTAGTTGCAATTCTCATAGTGGCTGGAAGGGAAATGGATTTCCATAACTGCTGTAATACAAAGTATTTATGATAATCTTTTCAAAAAGTCCTGAAAGCAAATTGTCATTCAGATCTCATGAATACTGTTAGATGAAAAATACCAGAAATTGATCAAGGGAGCTACATGCACGTTTGGATCCTTCATGGGGGGTGTTACTACAGAGGCTGACTTGATGAGAATCTGCACTTCAAAATTTACCACTACATTAGTGCATACTATCCATTCATTTCCCCTCATTAATCTCTATTGAGGTTCACATAAATCAATACCGTATCTCTTACTGAGGCTCACAAATCACTGCAGATGAAGCATAGTTAAAAAAAAAAAGCAACAGAATTTTCTTCATAACTTTGTAGTTTTTCATAGAAATACACACACACACAATTGTCTGATAGAAGAAAAGAAGAGGGGGGAATATCTTGGAGAATAAGTTTCAGGAATATTGTAACAGAGAAACAATTGCATGAATTTTATTTTTATTTTATTTTTTGCTGGTGGCAGAGAACATTTTTTGCCAACATGAAAAACACCCAGCTCTGTTAAAAAAACCAAATGCCATTTACAAAAGGCTGTTTGCATAATTAAATCCTTAACATGTAATCTCTGTGTCACCTAAACATAACAGGTTCAGAACAACATTGCTACCTGTCCTGGTGTGAAAGTACAGCAGATAAGAGGCTGTGAAATAAATGAAGTTTCTTGTTAAATAAATATTAGGTGTTGTTAATCAATAGGCATGAATCCTGTTTGCCAAAGAGAAGAACACAATGGAAAGGAAAACCTGGTAATGAGAATGCTAGCAAGGTTCAACAACACAGTGAAAGGCCATTACTTACTCATGTAATGTAAAGTGTCATTCACACCAGGTTCTAGACTGGGAAGGCTGAATCATGCCCCTGTAAATATTGTTGGAGTACAATTCTCACCTGCCCAGCCCCTAGTGGCAAGGAAGAGCAATTCTGGGAGTCATAGTGTTGCCAGGTTTTCAAAATAGCAACAAGGGAGAATTGAACTTGGAATTCATAACATGCAAGGTTGACAGTCAGGAAGCAGCTAATAGCAAGCTTGTATTCTCCCTAAATACCAAAAAAGTATTGATTTCAGTTAACTTAGCCATGCATTTCTCTGCAAAATTAACATATTGTCCATATTTGTACATGAGGCACATATTTCTGGGCATTATCATATTAGGCTCTTCTCTTGCTAAACAGTGTTGTTTTCACATGCAATGCAAGCAGGACTGGTCCCTTCTCCATCACACATTAGGAATTTTCCCAGCATTGCAGCCATTGTTCACACTAGAAACCTATCACACACAGCACTTGTCATTGCCCACAAAGTAGCCTGCCTTTTACTAGTCTGGCATACACACAGAAATCCCCCTCCACAGAAATATAAATCACAAGCACTTTTACCTTTAAAAAGGCCTTCCTCTCCCCCTTTATATTTGTGTGTGTGTGTGTTTGCTCCCATCAGATCAAGATTGATCACCATAGCATTATAGTGTTCTAGTGATAGAATAGGGCTAGAAAAAAATGTGCGGGGGGGGGGGAGTTGTGAGCAAAATTTTGGTTTCTGAGGGGCTGTACAATTGGACAGTGGGATGCCGCCCCTGTTTGCCCCAGATTCAGGCTGCAGCAACCAAACACCATGGCCTCTGGAGTGAGCAAAAAGGAGCCCTGAAAAGGGGCTTCTTTTTGCATCCCAGAAGGGGTGCCATACCCTGTTTTCCCAAAAATAAGACATCCTCAGAAAATAAGACCTAGTAGAGGTTTTGCTAAATTGCTAAATATAAGGCCTCCCCCAAAAGTAAGACCTAGCAAAGTTTTTGGATATAAACATATATATATATATATATATATATACAGTATATTAAAAATATTCTTTTTTTCTAACAATAAATGTGAATTCTTCTTCATGGTAAAATAAGACATCCCCTGAAAATAAGACCTAGTGCATCTCTGGGATCAAAAATTAATATAAGACACTGTTTTATTTTGGGGGAAACACGGTAGCTACACTGGCATGCCATGATGATGCCCTTTCCATGCTGTGCTATTTGGGTGCTGTGCCCAGTGTGCATCATCATGGCACGCGCCGTGTGGATGAGCATGTGCCAAAATGGCACCCAGGTGGCATGGTAAAAGCTTTGAGCATGTGGATACTCAGCCCCTGAGAAGCCCCATGGGGGGAGGGGAGCCAGCATTTATCAAATGATTTTTTTTTCTATAGAGAAAATAAATAAATAAATAAATAAATAAATGTTTCTTGCTGACAACTGAAAAGAAATATCCAACCCCCATTTTCCTCCTTCTCTCCTGATCATGTTTTCCTTCCCACAGCACACCCACTAACCAACACTCACTAGCCAAAATTATAATTAAAGTTAAAATTTTACTTGTGCACTGGACATCAAAATAGAATAATTGTGGGAAAGATGGTCATTAATGGGTTTGTGTGTGTGTGTGTCTGTATGTTAAAAAATGCTTTCAAGAAAGTCTCCAGTAAAAGAAATTACTGTAAAGCGACAATGTCATGCAGTAAGCCCCAAGCAAAGGTGCAATTATCCAGTTTATCTTTCTCATATGATAAGCTTCTTTTTCTTTATGAAGGGGCCACATCCAAAAATATCAGGCTGTTTTTTTTTTTTTTGGTGGCTTTTTTTTTTGAGGGGGGCATCTTGTTAAGTCTGTACAAATGGAAAAGATTTCCAACTCTCAAATAAGGGACATCCCTTATAGTAAGGGACACCAGCCTTTCCAATAATTGACATGCTTTCTGGATCTCAAATAAGAAATGCCCCTCATAAATATAAATGAACTGGCAATCCTAGTTCAGTAACATCCAGAGGGTCACATTTTGCCTAATCCTGATCTAGTACATTGGCTTTTAATTGCCTATACTAAGCAGGTTCATTCACATTAGTATACATTTTTGGGTGGGAAAAAAATAAAATCAATTGTGCTTAAATAAGCATGTGTAGAGAGGAATCTCTTCCAGCAGTACAAGTTGAAACTAATCTACTTCAGGCAGCAGCCACATGTGTTTTTTGATGGGATGGGAGGAGCTGGATGGATGAACATGGGAATTAGTGGTCAGAATGGGTCCAGCAAGCCCCTTTTAAAGCATTGGTATTATTGAGAATGAAGTTTTAAATTTTTATTTTTTAAAATTAATTTATATCCCACCTTTCTTCTAATATGCCACACAAAACAGCTCACAATATCAGTGAAAACAAAATACAGTTAAAAAAAATGATTCTATGATTTAATGGATAATACAAAAACATTAAACATAGCAATAGGGATACAAATAGAACACATATCAATTAAAAGAATTTCTGTGGTGGCCAGTTAAATGGCAAAGGCCTAGGTTTTTTTAAAGGTCTTTCCTTGGTAAAAAGACATCAAAAAGGGAGTCAATTTAGCCCCCCCCCCCCTTGGGAGGGCATTCCATTGCCTCACAGCAACCCTTAATGGGAGTTGGAACCCAACAATATTTAAAGAGTCACAGTGTGGGTTGCCATATTCCACTTCTCCATATCCAGACATCAACTTGCCTGTTGCACAAATTATCCTAATGATGCAAATTAGGAACATTAATTAGGCACATTAATTTTTACCAAGAATGCTTCAAATCTCATACCATTTTTTAAAAAGTTACACCTGATTTGAGCAAACCAGTACAAAGTGATGTTTAAAATTTGAAACAGAAATATTCAATTTCAAATCTCCACTTAGTCATGGAATTCATTATCTGACTATGGGCTGCCACTACCTCTCAATAAACCTACCTTACAGGATTGCTGTTGTGATTAATAGGGAGAAGGAGACCATGCAAAATGGATGTATATATTCATGGTGCAGTACTGATAAAAGAACAGCGAGAATTCATGATCACAGTGACAAATGCATAATCTAGAGCTACACATTCATGATTGGCTCATATTCATGAACCCTGCATTCGTCATTACAGTAGGGAATATGTAGTGATAATCGAAGTCCCCCAGTCTGGACACAGTGGGCAGCAGCTACTGCAAACAATGGGAGTCCATTCGACTGTCAACTGAGACACAGCTGACTAACATTTCTATCTTCTTTTGTGAGTGATCTCCAGTACAAGATGGAATTATGGCATGGACCCTTCCTTTGACTAACTGGAGATTGCTTATGGTATGTGTGTGGAAGTGTCAGTCAACTGTGTTCAAATCAATAGAATAAGAGACTCCTGCCTACTGGGCTGCTGCCCCATAAATCCAGTTTGGTATGAGGGGCTGGGCCAGGAAACAGTAACTGACCTAGAATTGCTGCCAACAACAATAATATTAATATTTTAAACAATTTTTCATTGATGGCAAACAACTAAGGCCATGAAAGTAACACAGGAAGCCCCTGAGAGTGATGGCCACCTGATTCACAGCACAAAATGCAGAGGAAAATAGGGACAAAGAACAGTGATTGAAGGGGGAAAGCATGGCATATTTCCTTTAGAGATACATAATAAATAATTTATTATACATGGATCTCTCCACATTCACCTGGGTTAGGGGTGAAGGAGCCAGTGAATGTGGAAAAAACACAGATAGAAAATGCTATTCCTTTTACCTGAGAGAACCCCTCTCTAGAAATCTCCAGGTCCTCCATTGCAACTGTATGGCAAATATCTGCCAGAAGTTGATTACAGAATCATGCTGGAGGACCTGCAAATGTGTAGATGTTTTCTTCTAGGTTCTCCAGCACAACTCTATGATCAACTTCTAGCAGAATTGCACTGGAGGACTTATAGATTCTTAGACAGAACATATTAATGAAAACCACAAATAATCAGCCCTGGTGGCGCAGTGGTTAAATGCCTGTACTGCAGCCCTGGTGGCGCAGTGGTTAAATGCCTGTACTGCAGCCACTCACTCAAAACCATAAGGCGGCGAGTTCAAGACCAGCAAAGGGCTGAAGCTTGACTCAGGCTTGCATCCTTCCGAGGTCGCTAAAATGAGTACCCAGATTGTTGGGGGGCAAATAGCTTACAATTGTAAACCGCTTAGACACTCCTTAAGGGTATGAAGCGGTATATAAATGAAGCTGTTTGTTTTTTGTTTTTGTTTTGTAATCAAATCCACAAAAGTCAAAGCCACAAAAGTGGAGGACCAACTGTACATGGAAAGGAGTCTGTTTGAGCTGCCTTTCATGTACAGTGGTCCCCCGGGATACGAAGCCCCCAGGGAACGAAATCCCCGGGAGCCGAAACTGCTGGGACCGCCAAAAAGCCCCCGGGATCCGAAGGAAACCCTGGGTTAAGAAAAAGAAAAACTGCACGGCCCCTTTAAATCGGCCGCGCGGTCCGTCAGAGAATACGGTCCCCCGGGAAACGAAGATTTCCGGGTTACAAAAGGTAATCCGGAACGGATTACCTTCGTAACCTGGGGGACCACTGTATTTGATTTTTCTTCAAAATGTTCATTGAGAGTTGAAGTCCAAAGTATCTTGAGGACCAAAGGCTGAGAACTACTGATCTAGACCTCACATTGCATCTTGTTTCATTTTATGAAACTGGCAATCATTCTGCTTTCTTCCTAATTAACACAACTTTTGAAGCATGACACTTCTACTAACACAAACTCCTCAGCTCATCCTCTATGATGTAGGAGGGAACAGAAATAAATCAAACAAGCTTTCTGATTTCCCTGTTCCCCACGAGTTTCAATATTCTGATAACATGAACCACATCAATGTGACAGTTTCAGACAGATATCCTTGTAATGTTTCTCTATAAGAAAAATTGGAGGGGGCTGAGTGATACCTCCTTTATCTTTTTCATGAAAGAAAAAAAACAAGTTCCCTTGCCTGGCCTAGGTAGTGAGATATGGGGATAGGAGAAAGATTTAATTCCCTTTCCTTATTGCAGGATTGATGGTGGGAAGGAAGACAACAATTCTATGATCCCATTCTAGCTATGAAAAGCAGTATTAGAAATGGCAGAAATTGTCAGATGTCAATGCTTAATCTTCGGAATTCAAAACCACAAAAGATAATTAAGAAAGCAAGAATACTGTGTATGGGATGCTGGAAAAAGTCTGAATGCTTTTATGTCCTTTTATTGCAACATTTATGGCCTTGCAAGTGACGATAAAGGTAATCAAATCTCATGCTTCAGAGCATATTCAAGAATCATTTTCTTCCCCCCAAATGCAAAATTTGGCATTCTACAATGAGCAGGAATCTATGTTGAGTAATTGCTTCCCTTGAAATCATCTGTTACTGGCCACAGGTGAATGCAATATGATGCAGTGCCTGGTCTCTTTTAATAACCTTGATCAGGATTCTAGTTCTTACTAAAGGCAGATTAACAATGGATGAAATATTTTGCTGAAATCTCACCAAAGCAACACACAACTCTTCCACTATTGTAACTAAAGCACTTCAGCTTTGTTTGGAAGAAACAATGCAAAAGGGAATGTGTTCGGTCTCTACCTCATCTAAACCAATGTTTCACATCTGCTGCTTCTTAAGGTGGTAGTTTGTCTTATATGTGACATCTGCTTTGGTGAGATATGAATTTACATGAACAGGCTTGGTACACAAAGGTTACCCATATATAAGGTACCAAGTAAATAATTTCTATAAAGGTCTAGATGGCATAAAATATTGGTTTAAAGTTTGGGAAGATTAATGTGCATGAGTAACTCACTAGAGCCATCCTTTATCTTACTCTAGCACCCACCTTTATGACAGATTATAATTTACTTTCTCCTACAGAAGTCAACAGGAATCATTCACTTTTCTGGGAGAGAATAAAAGGGTTTCAACTGGAGAGATGGTTCAGTTGAAATTGGGAACAAACTGAATGGTTGTTAATAAATTTCAGAAATGACCCAAGATCTGTTTGTGCCTGAAGTGAAGATCTAGATCATTGGCAAAAAGAAGTGTGTTCATGGCTGCATGAAACTCTAGCCTTTAGATGAGAAAAAGGGAAAGTGTGCCATGAAAATGCTTTTTTTTGCGTTTTAGGGGAGAAGAAGCGCCTTTAAAAAGGTGCTGGTTTTCCCAGCTTCTTTTTTAAAAATTGCGGAACAGCGCAGCTCCATCTAAAGGCTGTGGTGCAGCTGCTAAGCATTAAGGAAAAGGCAACTTCATGTCACACTTTCCTGCCAATCTAGAAAGCCTGATTATTCACACTTGTGCTTTTCTGCTTGGTAGATCTGGGCAGATTTGTCCAGCTGATACTGAATCTGCCCCAAACAGATGTTGACACTATGTTTTTCCTGATCGAGTCTCTCTGGTGCAACTTAACCTGATGATGTTCACACTGTCCAAAGTACCAATTAAAAGTGGAGCTTCCTTATTGATGAGCTGTAGACACTTGACTATTTTTCCAATACTAGGGATTGAAAAGCATCTTCCACTTCACCAGATCTTACAGGTTAGCTTAGGTTTCCTGGAAAGTACAAAAAGGAAGGGGCTTCCATTGCTGTTTTCTCTACACCAACCAACAGCTGCTACATGAAGCAGCCACCACTACGCTTTGCCTCAGAGGAGGGGTAGCCCAAATAAATGATGGGCTACAATCAGGGCAAAGCAATCTGCCCCATCTCAGTAATCCAGTATCAGTAAGAGAGGAAGTTTGGGTTGCCTTTGTGTGAAAATCAGTACTCAGAAAATTTATTTCTTTGGACTACAGATCCCAGAATTCTCCAGCCAGTTTAGCCACAGCTTAATAGTCTTCCTGGCTGAAGCTTTGTAATTGTTTCACAGAAGTCAATGACAGCCATTGACCCTATTGGGTCAATATGGGAGCATCGGGGGGAAATAGACTACATCACCCACAGCACCTCAGTAGTTTTCCCCCAAGTACTGATCTCTCTTATGCAGAATGGGAACACCAATGTTCACCAATGAATATCTCTGTGTTTTGTTGCTGCTGCTGTTGTCTGCTTTCAAGTAATGTCCAACTTACAGCAACCCTAAGGTGAACCTATCACAGGGTTTTCTGTGGTTGAGCGTGTGTGACTCAACAACATCATCCAGTGGGTTTCCATGGCCAAGCGGGTAATCAAACCCTGGTCTCCAGAGTCCAATGTTTAAACCACTACACCATGCTGGGTCTCTGTGCTTTGTTACTGACTTATTAGGGGAACCTTCTCAGGTATAAAGATTTATAAGACCCACTCTTTTATCAGGTGGACACTGTGCAATTCCTATCAGTCCTAGCCAACATATTCAGTGGTGAAGGTTTAGGAGAGCTGCCCCTGTACCTTTAGAAGACATATTTATATATAATTGGCTGGGAAGCCCATTCCTCCATTTCAGCATACAAGAAACTGGCCAAAACTCATAATTATGTACAAGGGCTGGTCAGTTTCTTGAGTGCTGATAATTCCTAACTTCTCTCTTTCTGAAGTGACACTGAAGTCAGTTTGACTCTGTTAACCAAAGCAAGATTCCTTTTGGGCCTGGACCAAAAAGAGTTCCAAAGATTTGCTGTTCATTTCAGGCAGCTTTGGTTTGCAAATACTGAGATGGTTACCATTCTGCCTCATTTTAGGAAAAAATATGAAATAGTTCTGTAAATGGTGATTGCATGTGCTGATCCTGCAACATTGCCACATATTAATAAACTGTGATCTATAAACTTGGGACATCCAATCTATAAGATACAACAGGGACTTTTCTCTGAAACTGCAGGGAGATTTATATGCATGCCTAGCATTCTATTGCAGAGTTTGTTTCTGCCCCCAGCTGATAACTGAACAACACATAGCTTTGCCGAAAACGCATGGGTAGATATTCAGGTGCTGTTTGGGGGACCATAATGCAGTGACTCATTACCTTAAGGTCCAAAGCCTATGCTAGTGAATCATATGCCTTAATATGTCATTGTTTTTCATCAACTAGTTTTAAAATCTTATTTTCATAGCCACACATGGACGTCGATGTATTGTTTCCCCTTTACAAAATAGGATTGAATGTAGCACATTGCCTTACAGCACTTAGAGGATCATGTCTGTAATTCATAGCTTGAACATGCTGATGCACAGACAAAGGTGAATTAGTTCCAGACAAAAATGCTTCAATGCTCTATTGAATAGTCAATTATTATACACATAATGGGATCTGTGGCTAGTAGTGCATAGCACAGATGTGCAATGTGTGCAGAAGTTGTTTCTGAAAAGGAACAGTATTGGACAATATTTAAAAGGCAGGCAATGAAAATCATTTTTGAAAACTTTAAAAACAGCTCACTTTTTACCATTACATTGGATATTATTTTGCATTTTCTGCAGAATTGCCACAAAAAGATATTTTATTACATTCTCAGAAGGAATAATGGAAAGTAGTCTGAGACACAAGTATTCTTATGTTAATATATTCTATCTGGAAAAACAACGTACGCTGCTTCATACAACTAAAACTGAATAAGGAATAATTATATGCTAAGTAATGGGAAAAGGTTACAAAATTACACTGAACAGTGAATTATTAAATGCTAACTGATTGGTGAAAGGTTCTGTGTAATTTCTTTGATAATATAATATAGTTTTTTTTTTCTTTGCAAAGAAAGGTTAATAGCTGTCTCCCCCTTTCCATAAGTAGCAATCCAAAACAAGAAGACAACATCATAGCTTCTGTTTTGGAAGCTATAGCAGAGTGACAATCAAAATAGCAACAGTATTGGCCCTGAGAACTGTGGCACCACGTAATGGCAACAATATTCCCAAGGAATATTGGTCCCAAGCAGATGGATCTTGCCCATAGATCCTGGCTTCAATCCATTGGCTGAGTACTTTGGCTCTTTATTTTTGGGTAACATCATAAGCCTTTATTATGCAGGGAGGATTTAACTTCTGGCTCTGCAGGTATCGTCAGACTATTACTCTCTTGATCCTCACACATGGCTATTTTGGCTTCCACTCTACTACCGATAAACACATCTTAAGAAGTAGACTGAAGTCTATGAAAGCTTGTGCTGCCATCTTCATTCTTTCAGTTAGTCTCAAAGGTGCTACAAGATCTCTCTCTATATTGATTCTATGGACTAACATGGCTATATCTTTGAATTCCCTGGCTAGGACTGGTGGTGTGTGGAGTACAACTGTCTCTGAAGAGATGTAAATCCTTCTTATTTCATTATTGCAGGCAGAAATCACAGGCTTCAGGAATATCTTTATACTTGATGAGATTACAAGAATTGTGCACATTTTAAAGATTTGTCGCATTCTGTGATATTTTTTCTGACATATTTGTGCAAAAAATCCCCTTGGGTCACATAAAATACCACATATTTGTGTGTGTGTTAAAAAAAAACATTTTCTGACAAGCAAACAAAATCGCATGGTGACTGAACATTTTTTAATGGAATGTATCAGTGCATTCGGATGCCCCATTTTGTCAAGAATTCAAAGACATAGCCATGCTAGTCTGGAAAATCAATATGCACAGGGATCTTGCAGCACCTTTGAAACTAACTGAAAGATAAAAGATGAGCTTTCGTAGACTTGAGCTTATTTCCTCCGATGCATCTCAGGAAGTAGACTCAAGTTTGTTAAAGTTCATGCTAGCAACTTCTATCTTTCAGTTAGAGGCTGTGAAGACCACCCCTAAGGAGTGGCCTGCAGCCACCTCCAGCTGTGCTGGATCGGGGCCACAGTAACTGCATGCTGCAGCCCCAATCTGGCCTTTCCAGGGCCTAAAAAGGTGCTGCAAAATGAGGCTCCTTTTTACCCCCTGGGAAGGGTGCGATAGCCACAGTGCTGCAACTTTAAAGTGCTCCTTTGGCACTGTGTCATGTAAACACAGTGCCAGGAGAGCGCTATGATGATGCACACCATGTGGAGTGGTGCACGATGTCATGCCACCCTAGGTGCAGAGTTGGAGCATGCGTCATGTGGATGCCACACCCCGACTCTGCTCACAGGCTGGCCTTAATGGCTGGTGTGCACAGCCCCTTAGTCCCAAAGGTGTTGAAAGATCCTTTGTAAAGATGAGAAAAATCTACGAAATACAACCCCCCCCCACACACACATTCCACATATATAATCTTAGTTGCTGGACTGCAATCCTTACCACTGACTAATCTGGCTAATACAACTTGTTAGAATGAGAGACCATCTAAATTCTGTTAACTTCACTTTAAATTCCAACAGATGCTTCAGCAGATCATGATTTAGCCTAAACAAAGAGACTATTACAAATATCAGCTAACCCACTTCTTGACAAATGATGACAAAGTAATTGACTTTCTTTTAACCTCTGTCTCAGTTCCCAGATTTATTTGAGTTTTGCCTAAACAAAGCCACAAAATTATGGAGTCAATTTCACATTATCTGAATTGTGGTGGTGGATAGAGGTATTCCTGCCTTGATGTTTATATACAGTTTAATTTTTTTTCTCTGACTCACATATTTAGCATACAAAACCAGCTTTGCTTTTTGAGCATTGGACTTTGACTCTAGACACCAGGATTCAAATTCCCACTCAGCCATGGAAACTGGGTGATCTTGGCTAAGTCACACTCTCTCAGCCTCAAGAAGGCAAAAGCAAACCTCCTCTCAACAAATCATGCCAAGAAACCTTCATGATAGGATTGCCTTAAGGTCACAATAAGTTGGGAATTAGTTGAAGGCATGCAACTCCAACAACCAGCTCTTGAAAAGCTAAGTGATCAGCCAGAGATTTATTGTGGGAACATGTTCTTTCTCCTTCCATGCCATGACTTGTACAAAGTACTTTTGGGACATCAGGTCCCAGAACACTCCTGGAGATTCTGGAAATAGTACTCCATAAATGTTCCAGGTTTTCCTTCTCAGCCTTCTTACATCTTTCTCTCCACAAAGCATAAGGTGCTAGATTTTTATTTCCTATAATTCAAAATGACCAATAGTTCATTTTTTTCTTATTTTCATAACACTGGTTTTTGTAAAATGGCATAAAAATTGTGTATTTTTTTTTTTTTTTTGTAGATATATGGAAGCAAAAACTGTAATTGACTGATACTTAACTGCTGTCTTTGCTGATATAATTCCCAGGTAATTACTACTAGCTATTGCTAAGTGCCTTAGGAGTACACTAGTGACTGTTTTTCCTTTCAAACAAGAGAACCATTAGACTATCTTATCCAAAAGTAAAAACAGTCAGTAAAAACACTCCAAATTCTACCTGTTTAGTTATTTCCTGGGGATTTTCTCAGCAATATTATCCAGAGCAGTGGGGATTATTTGTGTTAGAGATAGGCAGACATTTCAGTTTTTAGCATAGGGAAAAACTAATCATCTGGCTTTTCACATCCAAGAATAAGAGTCTTATAATGTACTTTTAAGAAGAGTATAATCTCAGAATTAAGAATCCCTGGCTGAAGCCTTATGTGCATTTTAAACCCAAAAGAATGAGTAGATTTTTTTCCCTTGAGAAAACATGTGGAAGATTAATCTGTGGGCTGACAAAACCATTCACTCCCGCAAGCAGCCAGTAAATGCCACCATATGTCAAGAGCATTGTGAATGTCTAGCAAAGCTGGGCCCTGTATAAGATAGCAAGAAGAACGTGTCAAAACAGAGTTGAAAATGCACAATGTCTCATTTGAACTGGCTTCTCATGCCTATAAATGTAGTGCTGACACGCTCAGGATCTGTAGTGTAAATGAGTGCTGGGCTGATATCCTAACTTTTCACACATAGCACTTAAGAACCTAGTTCAAAAGTAATACTGCATGCACGTCACATTTAAATTGGACTTGAAAGATGATTCCACAGGGTCTAGGAGATATTACGCATCCAGGTGGCAAGCATCTGGCATATTTAAGAACTGCCACAACATATCCAATGTTAGTAGACCAGCACAACTCTTGTCATAAGGATTTCTGGTGTACTGATAGTGTAGCTGCAATCCTATAAGGGCAAGCTTTTCCCTTCCCAGTACTGTACAATTATATTGAAGCAGAGAATAAGAAGAAATGGTCAGTCCCAATAACAGAAGGCAGTGAGAGGTTAATCCTTTCTAGAATTGGAACTGGTGCTTTTATGTCATGTTAGAAATGTAACAAATTATTCAATGTGTGGAAAAAAAATGGATCCTGAGGAATGTTTCTCTAACTATAATTGGTTCACCCACTGAAGCTGAATGGTGAGATACTGGACATGTGGTTAAGAGTGAACAGATAAATGACCAAGTTCGATGATGACAACCAATTATTAGGATGGTTGGAAGCAAAATGGATGTGAAAAGTTCTACTGCAAACTGGAAGACTGGCCATTAAAACAGCAAATGAGGTTTAGTGTAAGCAGATATAAAGTAGTGACTACTCGGGCAAAAATCCTAGCTTATTACAAACAATGTCACCTAAACTGGCAGCAACAGATCAAGAAAGAGATTTTTGGTTTGCAGTACATAGAATGATTTTTTTTAAAAAAGCATACACACACACACCTTATTGTGTGGGTACTGTAAAACAGGTAAAATTCACATTGGCCATGATTAGAGAAGGAAAAAAATAATATTGCCAATGTCATAGTTCCCATACAAGTTTATTGTGCAACCACACTGCTCATCACAGCTGAAAAAAGATATTGTACAGATGTACAGAAAAGGGAAAGCAAAATTATCAAAGGGATGGAGAAATTTAATAATGGTCAATAGTTTAATTCTATTTCAATGTTGACTTTTTGTATGTTTTTAACTATCTCATACTACTTTTAATTAATAAAGTGCATTGAATCCTGAGATAAGAGTGGGATATAAATAAAGTTTCTAGGATAAAGAACATTTTTAGAGTTAAAGGAGTTGTAGTACTGCTTAACTTATTAACAAGGGACATTTAAGGCTATACATCATGCCTTATGTTGACAAATGTACTTCTCATGTACTACTCATGCAGAAACCTGTGCAACTACATGCTTTTAGGACTCAGCATTAAGCCATATGCATTCATTGTATTGCATGGTAGGTTAGAAAAGGAGTTTGCAGTAGCTATACAAGATGGCTCTTTCATTTTCTCATGATATCACAAACTATATGAGATGTGACAGCATTCCTCCCTGGCATGTGTTGGAAATGTGTTTCACAATGTTATGAACTGGTATCATATATCACAATGTGTAATATCTCATACGTAATTCAGATCATCCTAGCTCAAAACATACACACAAAGTGGTAAAATATATATCAGTGCCACCCAGTGCATGTTTTAATTTGTAATGAATATATATATATTTAAAAAATCACATTCAGACAAGAGTTAGATGAAATGCATTCATTCAATCACAATAATGTTGGGGTGGGTGGCTGCATAAAAGTACATATGTAATATGGGGGGTAATGATAGTCTGTTGTGCTCCTTTCCAGTCCAAGAACCAGAGAGGAAGATGTGGTGGGTGACTGGAATGTTTGTGACTGATGGGTGTCACAGTCCAGGCGGGTTGGAGGTACAACCTCCAGACCATGTTGTGGAGGGGCTGTTGGGTATAGCTATAGTGGCCTGGGAAGGTATAGAGGCAACCTAAAGTTCTTCCTTGTCACCAACTTCTCTAAGCAGGAACCAATTTACATTGCCCAATTATAGCACTACCTTCCAGTTTAATTGACAAGGTAATATCCTATGGAATCCTGGGGTTTGTAGTATGGTGAGGCATACGAAATACCCCTCCATAGACTGCAAATCCAGGATGCTATGGGATATTGCAATAGCAGTTACAGTGGAATATAGTGCTATATTGACAGGCCTTAGTTAGTGAAGTATATATGTACCTGGGCATTGCTTCTTCAAGAGAAAATTTCTGGTGACAGAGCCAGAAATAACATGAGAGTTTATCACATGGGAGGAATTTCTCTCAATTTCGAAAGAAATGGAAGTGAGGCCAGTTTGGAATTGAGTAAATTTGCTAGTTCAGCAAATTTACTTGATTGTGCATTCACACTGCATTGTGTTCAGAACTGCCCGAAACTGCCTCCCAGTGCCTGAAATTGCATGTGATAGTTTCTCGCGATCACGCGAAACCCCACGATTGTGTTTGGAAGGACTTCCCTTTGCCCGAAAATGTGTGTGATCAGCTTTCACGCAATCACACAAAACCCCATGATTGCATTCAGATTGCCATTGGATTATATTTCCAAATCCCGTCATGTGATAAACTCCATGGAGAGAATAGAGATGAAGTCCTACATAACAGCAACAACAACAACAACAAGAACAAATGTTTCAGCATGCATTTTTATTCAGAACTAACATTAGTCATTTATGAAAGGAAACAACCAAGTCAAGTAAGTCTTGCATAAGTAAATAAAAATATTTTTGAACTTTCTAGAGACCACTTAAAGAATTCTTGCAAAATGACACATTTCACCAGGCATTTTATCATTTCTGTTTTGATGACTGAACTTATACACCTATGCTTTGAAAAAGGGGTGGGTGGGGAAAAACATGCTGGTGAGCCAAGCTTATTTCCTCTCCTCGTCTCTGTTTTACTGTTAACATATGCCCAGTAAGAGATTCTAGAAACAGCTGCTGTTTACAACACCTATTGTAGCAGCCACACATGTCTAGAGTAGAATTGGCAAGAGCAGAATCTCTTTCTTTCCCTGATCAAGTTTTGTTGCATCATCTACTGCAGACACCCTGCTGCAACTCAGCACTGGAAGTCTGTGTTTCTCCAGCTTTCCTACACAATTCTTCAAGTTGTAATGCTGCAAAAAATGTCCAGCTAGACAGAGGATGAAGAAAAATGGGTCTCAGAAGGCATAAGGAGCGTTTGTAAAAAGAAGCTTCACTGTCAGAGGCATTGTTAACTGAGATGTACCTGTAACTTTGCAGTATGCAAAATTATCAAGGGGATGGAGAAATTTAGTCATGGTCAATAGTTGAATTCTATTTCAATGTTGACTTTTTGTATATTTTTAACAGTCTCATAATAATTTTAATTAATAAAGTGTGTTGAATCCTAATCCTGGGGTAAAAGTGGGATATAAATAAAGCTAACAAAACAACAACTCCCTAAGGAAAGAGACTACATGTTCATGAATTTGGTATTGAGAAAAGCCCAGCCAACTGCCAGTCCTCACCGTGCTCCAAGTGAGTCAGGAAAAGAAGGGAGGAAGAAGAAGGTGGTACAATTAGGGAATAACTAGTAACTGCAGCACAGTATGAGTCCCTAGACGCTGAGTTACTCTGAAGTACAAGGATGCATCCCTACCTAGGGTGGGCTTGAAGGTCCCCATGGCTTCTCTGACAATGGAGGGATCAGGCATGGTAAGGGGACTTCACTTGAGGGTATCTCCCATTGTGCTAGGAATGTTTGAAGTCTTTCCTTTGTACACGTGATCCTCTACATACATCCCAATCGTGTCATGACGTACCCAAGACCTATTTTAATCTAAGACCCTGTTACCATGCAATGTTCAGTCCTAATCCTGTCAGTACTTATACTGAGTAGGGAACAGCTCTATCATGTGGCTGTGTGGGACCATTTGACTTCAAAAAGAAATCCTGCTCCCTCCCTTGGGTGTGTTTAGCACCTGCAGTCCCATGCTGGGTGCCTTTACATTGTTTGAATCATAGGAGTTTATCGCACCGGGGTACAGTCTGGTCTGAGAATGACCCAAAAAGGGCCGGGATGGGGCTGGAATGAGTGGAGGGTACATTTTACTGCACACACTGTCCCTCACTCAATGCGTTCCATTCCCATTCCATCCCAAAATCCATCCCAGGGAGACGATTTTTGAGAACTATTCAGAACAATTCTCAAAAATCACCTCCCTGGGACAGATTTTGGGACAGAATGAGAACAGAACGCATTGAGTGAGGGATGGTGTGTGCCGTAAAATGCATCGCCCACTCATCCCTCACTTGTTCCTGGACCCTTGAATCCAATTCTCAGAATGTTCCAGGACCAGGAATGAGATAAACTCCATAGAATCATGGAATCATAGAGTTGGAAGAGACCACAACGGCCACCCAGTCCAACCTTCTGCCATACAGGAACACACAGTCAAAACACTAGACAAATGGACACCCAGCCTCTGTTTAAGAACTTGCAAAGAAATAGGCTCCTCTTCTCTCTGAGGGAGAGTAATGTGTTTCACTGTCAAATAGCACTTACTGTCTGGAAGTTCTTCCTAATATTGAGGTGGAATCTCTCTTCCTGTAGCTTGCATCCATTGTTCTGTGTCCTACTCTCTGGAGCAGCAGAAAACAAGTTTGCTCCATTTTCTATATGATACCCATCAAATACTTAAACAAGGTTATCAAATCACCTCTTAACCATCTCTTCTCCTGGCTAAACATACCCAGGTAGCTAAGGCTCTCCTCATAAGGCATGGTTTTCAGGCATGGTTTTCAGGCCCTCCACCATTTTGGTTGCCCTCCTCTAGACACAGCCAGTTTGATAAAATACTTTATGAGTGGTGGTGCCCAGAACTGGACACAATATTCCAAGTGAGGCCTGACCAAAGCAGAATAGAGAAGTAATAGAAAATTACTTCTGTGGCCCCGTGAAATTCTGCAGTTAATTGGTGATATTGTTCAACTATTATGATAAATGCTGTGTTGCCATTCAACAACATTGGAAGGGTCACGTGATTCCCATTCTACAATAAATCCTGAGTGCCTTGGAATCACAGACCTTTCCCATTCTTGAGTGAGACAGAAGTGAGAGTACTTGATGTGATCTTTCACATGGAAGGCAAGAAAATTATGAAGGTGTATTAGCATAATATACAGTATTGCACGTTTCTATCTAATCAGTGTCTACTCAGAAAGAACTCATTGACTTCAGTGAATTGTGAGTAGGATTACTCGGCTTGTCAATAAAGGAAATACACAATTTTTATTTTCTTCTATAATTTCATGTTTATATTTTCCCAAACAATAAATTCTTTCCAGTATCTTTCACATATATTTGTATATTTTATATAAGTTTAATAAGTTGACAGTACTACAATAACTCAGACTTTGTTTAGTCATATATTAACAGGTGCTGCCTGCATATTCTCTGTTTACCAATATTATTTCATGCAGCAGACAGCCTATATATATATATATATATATGCTGTATTGAAATATTCTTATGGAAATTCTAAATGTCCTGAAGATAACACTGAAGGAAAATAATACAGAATTTTATATCTTCATGTTATGTTGTGGATACCATGAACTGAATTTTCTCATTCTGAATGACATATTAATGTAATATATAGGAAAATGTGACTTGACTTAAAGTTGTATTTCATGACGTCTGAGCTTCACTCCCCCCAAAGCTCAATTCAAAATTTCTAACACACCTGTTTTACCAGAACTGCAAAAAAGAAAAAGAAAAAGAAAAAGTCCTATCTCAAAAGCCAATTAAATCAAATCAGCAGTAGTAGGAGATGCTGGTTTTCTTGTCAAGATTTGTTCAGAGGTGGATTGCCACTGTCTTCATCTGAGGTTGAGAGAGTGTGACTTGCCCAAGGCCACCCAGTATATTTCCATGGTTGAGCAAGGATTCAAATCCTGGTCTGCTGAGATTGTATTTCATTACTCAAACTACTATATCATGCTGGCTTTCAACCACACACAATTCATTTCTCTCTAATAATAGCCCTAAATTGGCAATCTTCCAGTTTTTGTTGTTCTTGTATGCCTTCAAGTCATTTCTGACTTATGGTGATCCTAGGCCAAACCTGTCATGTTTTTTTTTTTTAATTGGCCAAGATTTGTTCTGAGGTGGCTTGCCATTGCCTTCCCCTGAAGCTGAGAGCACATGACTTGTCCAGAGTCACTCACTGGATTTTCATGGCCAAAAGGGGAATCCAACCCTGGACTCCAGAATCATAGCCCAACTCAAACTAAGGCCAAATACACATCAAAGAACTAGTATTTAGGTTTTCTGTTGTGTCTTACAAAACTTTTAACTGAAATTAAGGTGTTTAATACACCTACAAATTCAATATTCCCAGATGCTTAAGTTATGCATTGAAGTCTTTTCTGGAGAAGAACTGATGACAGATGGAACTTTTGCCCAACAGGCTAAAACATTTGTATCCTTGATATGCAGCTGTTGCTGAAAAAAAAAAAGCTTTTCTGAATGACTAATTTAGGAAGGAAAATGGAAACAAGGCAACCATGATTGAGAAAGTGATGTGACACTCAATATGTTGCCAAGCTTGGAATACAATGAAAGAAATTGAATATATCCATATTTGGAATAGTCTCAATCAGTTACAGTTTGTAAGAAGATACACCACAGGACTGAAGAAGTAAAAGAAAAATGATTCACAGAATGATTATAAACTAGCCTTGTTCAAAGAGAGGGCCAAAAATCAAAGGAAAGCAGATTTTCAGAAAGTAGTAAAAGTCAGCAACTCAGGATTTGGTTGGTACAAGTTCTGTCAATTGACACTGGCACAATGCCTTCCTTTCATTCTCTTTCCTGAAAAATACTATTTTCATTCCTTCCTTTTCCAACTTAGCATCCTCTTCCTCAATACATGTTCTGCCTATCTTCTCTGGCCTCCTCCTTATGTTGACATGAGCTGCAAATAAGGAAGCACCAAAGCTCTGTGTATTATTTCTGTGCAAGTTGTCATGGCTTTAGTCCCCAGCAATTCCAGGGACTTTTTCACTCGACATTGTTATAACATGATGGTTCCACTTTTAATGGTAATGGCTGCATCCTATGGAATATTGGGTTTTATAATTTAGTGAGACACTAGATCTCCCTGGCTGAAAAATCTAAATCCCCTAACCTAAACTTCAAATGCCAGGAATTCATTGAATGGAACCATAGCATTTAAAGTGGAATCATATTGCTATAATTGTGTAGTGTGAATAGACTCCAGGTAGAGCTAGAAAAGATTCTTGCCTGAAGATCAGCTGCTTGTTTGTTTAGCTGGAGAATTGGTTTAATTCATTATAAAGCAGCTACTTATGTTCTATAGCCACAAAAACAAAACAAAACAAAAAAACAAAGACAAAAAAACAAACCAAAAAAACACACACAGCATCATCAATTAAGAGCATATGTCACATGCCATAGTGTTAAAAGGGTGAGTATCTACTTCAGTTTCTGTTTTCTGCAATGACTTTTGCAATCTCCTAGAAAGCAAGCCTTTCCTAGCCATATAGCATAATACGCAGTGGACAAACGTGGAACCTTTGCTAAATGTGAAGGTAAAGGCCTTTTATCTTTGGCTATAGCATCCCAAAGAAAATAGGTAGGGAGAACCTGCCATGCCATGAGTCAACACAAAATCTTGTCCAGTTAATAATCTGATACAATCATGACCCAGAATACCCTACATTTTGCCCAGCTATCTCCAATTGCTTTCAATGTTTCCTTAGTTTATTGGGATGATTGCAAGATGAAGCTAATTTCCCCCCAGCCAACCATCTCTCCCTCCATTATTTTGGGAAGGCACAAAGTCCCTCCAATGTCACCTCTGAAATTTTTGTTTTGCTAATCACAATTCATTATTCATTGTTCACTTTGTTCCCACTACTCCTCCATGTGCTTTATTACCATTCCTTCTCACCCAGTTCTTTGAATATGGTAGCCCTGTTTAGAGTTTTGCCTGAAATGTGTGAGATTGTAACAACACCTCCCAATATCACTGAGCATCTAAGCCCTCTTCAGATTTTTATGTGTAGCATGTGAAGGACTAACTTCCTTCTATGTGCTCAAAAGTGTTGTGAAGAAGGGCTTATGTGTCACTCACATCCCAATCCTCATGAATATCCATATACGTGTTCAGGCAAAAGACTAAACAGAATTTGTACCATCAGAATATTTTAGATTGCCCCTCAAATATGGTTGTCCAATTTCCCCCCCTGTAAGACCTGGAAAAAAATTAATATCTGGTGTATTATGTGGGAAATGTGGTAATCAGGGGCTGCTACCACCAGAGACAGGTAAGTCATCTCATCCCAGGTAGCATCAAGTTCAAAACAGGGTGTTAAACTTTATCATTCTGATTGGGCAGCTTTTCCTGGGGAAGCTTCACAACAAATAAGAGGAGCAACAATTGTTCTCAAACTGGTTAATGAAATGCCTGCTGCATTATTTTCTTTGTTGTGTGGAAGGAATGGGATAACTGTTAGGACAAAAAGGTAAAAACACCACTAGTTGGTTTTTTCACACTGCCTTAGGCCTTAAGCGGCCACTGGCCATGTCATCTTGTACATTCTGGGATTATTGTTAACATTTTAAAGACCTGTTTGGCCAACATTCCTATATGCTGAATGGCCATCTGATTGCCTCTTCAAAGACAAAAGAAGGAGGAGGATGGTAATGAACAATTGATTGCAGTTTCCAATAAAATGAATGAATGAATGAATGAATGAATAAAACTTCAATCTACTGGTTACTTAGAACAGGCTGCTGAGTGCAAGTGGAAAAGTCTGAAATCTCCTTGGAATAATTCTATTTTGTAGAATTATTGTAGTTCCCAGCTAGTAGTCTTACTAATATCTATTGGAGCAGAAGTCTGCTGTTGAGAGGGACTAATATTATAATTAAGACATTAGTTAACTCATAAAAAGTGATCTGTACTGGAAATCTACCTGCAGTTTCTGTTTGTTCAGCACCATACACCTTGGCTAATATGCAGCAAGGCAAAACAAATTGTGAGTCACCACCATACAATTACCATTGTGTTGTCGGTGTTGGAGCTTACATGTTTGAATGGCTTTTCATACAATGCAGTATGAAAAAATAAAATAAAATGTAGAAAGCTAGATGTCAAGAAGAAATGCTTCCCCTTAAAAAAAACAAAACTATAGCCAAAGCAAACCAACACTTCTCTACTAACTAGAAACATACTAGAAAAAGAACACTAATCTAGTGCTGTTGTCTCTCACTACATGTTACTTTTCTAGTACATTTTTATCTAGCAGGGAGGAAGTGGCTTCTTTCTGTTTTTTCAAAAGAATAACATTGGTTAAGTGAATCTTAAGTGGTAGTTTAAAATGCTGAATTTCAGAGGCAGGTTTTCTATCACATCTCCTGTTTGTGAGAACTGGGTGTATGCAATTTTAGTTGAGCTTTTATATAAGACATGGCGGGGGGGGGATTTAAACTGAGTAGTACTAAAAGCTGCAATAAATCTTGCTGATGTTGCCAGGTTAATAGGCAATAGTAGTCTCCAACCTGTAACGAGATGGGTTCGGATACTGATTTGCCATCAGATCTTTCAAGTTTGACTCACGCAGGAAGTTCTATTAGAGAGATTGTCAAAATCTGAGCTGCTGAGAATTTCTCATAACATAATAGCAATACAGGAATTTGATCTGGATGACAAATGAAAATTTGTTTGTGATCTCAAACAAGTTCTGCACTGTTATCTACAAACTTTCCCTACAAACTTCACTCACAAACTCGAACAAAGTGTCCTAGAAACAGACACCACAGTTAAAAACACTTGCACAGGTCCAGCCCTGCCATCTGGATATGGGGTGGAAAATGTCAATGAGTAGGAAAGCTCAGTGCTGTGGTGAAGGGAAGGTGGACAGACCACAAATGCTCTGTTTTACAAGCTGATTGCTAGTGCTTTAACCTTCCTTGAAGCATTAATCACCTTCTAAACAAGATGGGTGGGTTCTGTATAACTTATTCCAAAGAAAAATCGTGGCCCTTTTTCATTCACCTATACTGTCAAAATTCAGCAGTGTAGCAGCAAAAAGTTGCCATTTGCCTTTGAAATAAAGTATACAGGGCATACACACCCTGTTTACAAAGTGATTAGTGCTTTTGGAGGATGTCAGGGTCACCACTGTGGAAGGCTGTCTGGGGCTGTTGCCAGTCCACAAATGAGGAGACAGCTTACACTGCATTACTTGATCCAGGTGTGACAAATTAGTAAAGTTGAATGTAATCAACATAATAATGGGACATTTTTCCCAGTCTCCTTATGACCACTCCTAAGAGATAGATATACATAGTACAATTGTCAGGGGTCAAGAAACAATTGCCCACTACTATTTTTAACAGCTATCTTTTAAGTAGGAGTAGAACCACTGAAATATAGTGCACCCACTTTACATCCAACTAAACTGAACCAGAAGACTGATGATCTAAAAAAAACCAAACAAAAGGAAGGTTGCAATTTCCTGTCTCCCTCCCCCTCCAGAAAGGCCTTCCAACAAGGCAAATAAGCAGATCTGGATTTGCTCCTGACACCAGGCCTCTGTAGTGCTACCGAGAATGCCAAACTGTGCAAAAATAACTCCCTAGAACTGTAATTGGAAATTCTATACTGTTCTCAATCTCATACACAGCATTGTGCTTGGAATAAATTCATCTTGCTAAGGAGGAGAAACTTTGCCTGCACATGAGGAGAATTCTTAAGGGCCATGATAAACAACAACAACAACAGCAACAACAAAAATGCTTGCAACTATTAAGATGGTTTTGATGTATTTTATTGCAGTAGTTCTCAAATAAGGAACAATGGGTGTACTAGAGGAACCTTAGGAGCTATAAGGAAATCAGAAATGTATCAATTTCAAGTATTTGGTTCTCACGTGGTAAATATTTTCCCTAAAGAATATTGGTTTTCCTAAGTCCTTTTTCCAAACTGATAGAGTTCTTCTATTTCTTACCATCTAATCTGGAATTGCATCTGCATGTTCATTCAAGTTTATAGAATACAGATAATTTTGTTGCCATGCCATTATATTCTATTGGGTTCTCTGTTGCTCTCCTTTCTTTCTCCAGGTTTGATTTATGTCCTCTATTTCTAATGGAACTGTGGACCAGGTGATCCAAACTCGATTGTCCAATTGGTAGTGGAGCTTTGTGAGCTAGTACATTTTAATGAGATGTTTTCTCCTTGTAGCTAATGACTTACTTATTCAGACCCGCCAGGGAAGAATTGTCCCTTAACTGCCTTAACAACAACTGAGTGGAAATTCGGCAATAGTGCCATCTCTGGCAACATCTGACGAAAAGTAATAGAGTCAAAAGGAGAAAAATAGTTATTGGTTAATTTTACTGAAAAGTAGTTACTTCTAAGTAAACATTATAGAAAGACTTGGACCATATGAAACACAATATTAATAATTTGATGTCCAATAGCATTGTAATTGCATGCAGAAAAGCAGTGCTTCAGCAGAGCAAAATATCCAAGTATGCTGGTAACTCTTTTTTCCCACTCAAGCACCTGAGATTTGCCCCTGAATGTTCCCATCAACCCAAAATTACATTATTTGTCATTCATTGGCAAACAGTTCCTTGATGGGGATGATGAGTGGGTGAAGGAACAGACTAAGAGTCTTGTAAAAAACCTGTCCCCTAGAGGTCACTGAGTACAGCTCACCTTTCGCAGGTTTGCCATCCATGGATTTAAGAAGTTCTTATTTTGAGGTATGTTTTATCTGTTTTTAACTTTTGCATGATTTTAATTATTTAATAGTGTTTTAATGGGTGCATTTTAATTGTTTTAAAAACTTTAATGTAAACATTTTCAATTTCTTGTTTCTGGGAGCCCTCTTGGGTCCCATCCTGGGAAGAAGGCAGTATATAAATGAAATAAATAAATAAACTAACATCCTAATAACAAATTTGGCTTCCTTTTCACAATATATGGATGCAGACAGAGAGACTCTTAACCAGCAGAATTAGAGAAAATATTATAAGAAATGTGGACTACAGTGTGGGACCTATGTCTTTGATAACTGGACTTATTTGTATGGGAAATAGAATTTAGTAGTTCCATAATGTTTGTATTTACCTAGAGGTTGATGTGACATTACAATGTATGGGCATCCATTGCACAATGGTAGTCAGTAGGGTGTCTGATGTGCCACAGCCCTGATGTGCAATAGGTACCAAGTGCATAAGTAACCTGGTGTGCATCTATACATTAGCTAGGAAGTGCCAAAGGACAAAAGTATCTGTCAATGTACATCAGAAGTGCCAGATGCATATCAGTAGCACCTCATTCTCATCAGGAGTGTCTGATGCACATTACAAGTGCCTGATGCACCATCAGAACACTTTTGCTGGTGCCTTGATACACATCTTTGCTGTTCACTAAGAGAGTTTCATTGTATTTCTGCAATGTAACTATAGATTCATAACATTATGAAAAATAGACCGTGATGTAGAATCTCTGCTGTTGTTTCTGGATCTAATTAGTAATATTTCAATTATTTACTAGATTAGATACTGTGGGCAAGATCCAGTGGTGGAAATCTTCTGGAACAATAAAGGAATCCAAAAAACTGAGAAGGGTATAATGATGATACTCCCCACCACATCCCCATGTACCCCCTGCTGAGAAAGCAATTGGCATTGGTTTTCAGATGGCACAGAGGAGAAGCTACACAGAGATGGTGGGGGAAATTGAAGAAAGTTCCAAAAACTCTGCCAGCAAAACATTAATGTGCCTCTATAGTTTGTTGTTTTTAACTGCCCTGGAGTTGAGCTTGACCATGGCAACCCTGTCATGAGACATCTCCAAGCCTCCCTGTCTAGCACTGCTTTGCTTAGGTTTTGCAAATGTATACTTTTAACCTCCTTATTTGAACCTATCCATCTAGCTTGTGGTCTTCCTCTCTTGCTATTTCCCTCTACCTTTCCTAGCATGATTGTCATTTCTAATAAGTTGTAGCTTCTCACGATGTGACCAAAGATTGACAGCCTCTGTTTGATCATCTTGGCTTCCAGGGAGATTTTAGGCATGATCTGTTCAAGGAACCATTTGTTTGTCTTTTTGGCTGTCCACTGTATTCTTAACACTCTTCTCCAGCTCCACATCTCAAATAAGATGTCTAGAATGAATGTGTGTGGGTCCATATTACTGACCCCAATTGAATTATGTATTTATTAAGAATGCAGGTAGAATAATTTCAATGCTTCTTATAGTTTTACATCGCTGTTCTAGAGTGTTTGCATGACTCCTTACTTTTCGATACAGTTTACAATAGAATTGTGGATGGCAGTACTACAACTACTACACTGTAATTGATACATTATTAACATTCTCAATGTTATTATTATGTTATTACAATGCTATTCCTATGCTGTTCCTATTGCCACTATTATTTCTGCACATTTAGTGGAAACAGTGTGTCATATAGAATCGATGCTGTCACTCCTAAGAAGACTTTCAGTTTGGTTCACTGAAGAAGGAGAAATGTAAGGCAAGTTAGGAATTGACGAAGAGTAAGAGAAATAATGGAGAGAGATCAACTGATACTGAGGAAACACGAAGAAAAAATTCACCTAATTAAGAAAAGGCATCATTTTCCTCAGTATGGTGATAGGTTGAAAATTTCCTGCTTGTAAGGGACCACCTCACTCTCTTTCTTAAAATCCTTCTTACGAAACCTCCCCTTCCATAAATCTTAGGCCCAGCCTGCTAATTTCTGTACTCCAGCAATAATCAAGCCTAAACACATATACAGTCACATCTGCTGGTGTTTGTCACTTGTTATGATTGTCTCTTTCCAATTCTGGCCCTCTATTCTCTGTTCTCATTCCTAGTGTCAAATGGAGATTGCAATCTCCTCAGGGCAAGACCTGTCTTTCCTCCTTATATCACTCCACAAAGCACTAGATACACTGATGACACTGTGTAAATAACAATAAATAATTTAAAACCATACCACTGCTTGAATGACTCAATCTCATTGTAATATAGTAAGATGTTTTTTACAGGGATGTGCATTGAGCTGTAATGAGTTTACTCAGAGCTTGAGTAACCATAGCACTGTGTCAGTTTTAAAGTGTGTGTGTGTGCCTTCAGTTCACCTGTCAATTTATGAAGACTCCATGAATTTCATAGGGTTTCTTAGGCAAGGAACATTCAGAGGTAATTTTGTCAGTTCCTTTCTCTGAGATATAGTCTACAGCACTTATTTGTTAGCAGTCTCCCATCGAAGTACTACCAAGGGTTGACCCTGCTTAGCTTCCAATATCAGATAGAAACTGGTGCCTTTAGGCTTTTAATATTTGTTGTTGTTGTGTACATCCCTTTCTGACCTATGGTAATATTAAGACAAATCTATCACAGGCATTTCTGGAGCTGAGAGTGTATAACTCACCCAAGGTCACCCTGTAGGTTTCTATGGCTAACCCTGATTTCCTAGGTTGTAGTCCAAAAATCATACCACTACACGACCCTTGGTCTTCAGGCTTTTAAAATGCTATAAATTTATTTGAAATTTGTTTTCTCTGAGGGACTGTGTAGATCGACAGTTTGGCACAGCTTGGGGGCGGGATTGGGGCGAGCCGGAGTGTGTGTCATGTAGACGCTATGCCCCAACCCCGCCCCCAAGCTGTGCTGCATCACTGCGCTCCTCTGGTGCTGAGTCCACATGATGCAGTACAGAAGGAGCACTGTAAAGCTGTGGTGCCATGGCTATCACACCCTTTGCAGGGTGCAAAAAGGAACTGCTTTTTGCAGCTCCTTTTTAAGCCCTGCAAAGGCCAGTTCGGGGATGCAGTGTGTGGCTGCTGTAAAAGGGACAGTGGGAGGCCACCCCTTTGGGGCTGTCTACAAAGCCCCTGAGTCTCATTTGTACAACTCCCTCACACAAATAAAGTATACAAAGTTAAAAAGGCAAGTTTTCTATAAATACCCTGAATACATCACACTGAGGCCTATTCTACTTGTCAGTTACATTATATGGCAAAAAGAACCTTATATTAAAGGAGAGCTAGATGAAACATTGGGGATCTTGAACCTTGATAGCCTTTGTTGTACCAGTAGAAGGAGCCTTGGAAATAAAAGTCCTTACCTTCAGTATATCTGACTTCACAGCACAATGCATAGGTCTGTATTGAGCAGTTCTGATTTCCATCAGTTTCTCTATGTCAGTAGGTCATGAAACCAATGACAAATTACTCCTGTTTCTGACGTTTTGTATGGATTTATGTGAGAATGCTGATTGGAAATATTGATTCCATGCAGAATTACACATCCTTAGATGTTCCTTTCCTAAAGATTCTCAGGTTACCAACTAATAAACAGAAATCTGTTAATCTAGACAGGCAAGGAAGGATTTCCTTGTTATAGAATACTGGGACTCCCTCTGACACAGCACTGCCAAGTTGTTTTGATCATCATCATTTTAAATATAGTGTGAGGGGATATATATATATATATATATATATATGAAAAAAGAAGCCAAGCAGTGACTAAAGATCTGTGAGTGGCTGAGTCATACCTGTCATATTTTTCTCATTAGAATAGACACAGCAGTGTGCCAAATTTGTCATTTTTCATCCTGTGAAAGACAGCTTATTTCATTAGCTGTAGCAGCTGACTGCACCTTTATTTGAACACATTGAATTACTCTGTTTTACCCCCAGATCCAGGAGGATAGGAAGAACACAAGTAAGAGAATTAAACCATGACCACAACTTTATTGAGATATGAAAATGTGAAAAACTAAATTGCAAAGTCTGGAAAGTTAAATCTGAACTTAATTGTCAAGCTCCAAATACACCTCTAGTGGCATAGGTCTTTTAGGTTAAACACAAACACAGCGTACCAAAACCAAACATCCCAGGGATGGAGCTGCATATGTGTGTGTACTGAGTGTACTGAGATTTCCCTCCCCACGAAATTTTCCTTCAGGCCCCACATGTCTTGTATTGTAGTAACTTAAAAGTTCAGGGAAGAAATTAAAAATAGGGTATAGGAATCCAAAGAAAATGAGCAGGCAAAGTTACCAAGGGAATGTGAACACAGCAAATATGAACATTCTGGGGTAAAGGATTTTCAAAGTTTCACTCTCTGCAATGCTAGAAATTTGCACACTGAAGGAAAATTTCATTTGGGGAACAGAATTCTTATTTTGGGAGGCAAGGTCTGCTGATACACACCTGAAACACTAGCTCCTTCTAATAGATCTCAGTCCCAGAGAATAGTGCCATAGTCATCCCAACCACATTTCCTTGTGGTGTGATTATATGATAAGTTATCTATAAGATTTACAAGATCTATGATAGGTTGAGGGTGGAACAAAATTCATAATGCCAAAATATAATGTCAGATTTGAAATAACTTCCAAGTGGCTTACAGAGGCCTTGTCCAGATGTTCTACAACCCTCATAATGAAACCCCAGCTTCTTCTCTGTGACTTCACAAGCATAAAAATCATGACAGCATTATGCATTCTATTATTATTATTATTATTATTATTATTAGAAAGAAAACATCAGGGCTGGAAACAGATGTAGCTCTCATTGTGCCCTGACTAAGGTCTACACTCATGTAGAGCACCTACTATCATAATCTGGAGCTTCCTGCCCCTGCTCTTTCTCATCCTGATTGTCATTACATATCACAGCTTTTGGCTTCCTGCCATTCTATAAATTAAGCAACATGTACTGAGCACAGTCATGTGTAAAGGAAAATCATACTAGTTTACTAGAGTAAACACAAGTTCACACTCACACAGAAAGATTTTCAGTCTTATGCAACAACAAATTTCAAATATTTATGTTTTTAGTCCCGGGTAGATTCTTCCTGGAATCCCAATAAATACTAGGGTCTCAGATTTGACAATTAGTTGTAACATTCTGGAAAATTTTCCTTAACATTTTATGTAGTTAATTTCTCCTTCCTGGCAGACTGTGATGCTGTCTCACTTATGCATTTTTAATGTGTCAGTCAATGCCCTCCAACAGTTCCAGTCTGGGAGGGACAGTCATGAAGAATCTTATGTTGTCCCACTTTTTCTGCTGCTTTTAAAATTCCTATTTCCCTTTCCTCTTCTCACATTCCCTCTTTGTTCTGATTTACTTCCATTTGTGCAAACTGGGTTTCAAGTGCACAAATTAACTCAACAGAGAGGAGAGGATAGAATAGGAGAAGGGAAGGGAAGAACTTTGCTCTTCTGTTTAGACACAGGAAACAGCAAACTGCTGCAGCCTCTCCTAGCTTAATGATTTTTGTAATCTTGGCCACCATCTAAAGTTGCTAGGCCACCAATGTCCCAGTTTTCATTTGTGAAATGTTGGTGGGTGTGCAACTCTCTTGCCCATTCTAATAGCTTCCTGCCCATTTTTTGTGTATCACAATACCATGTGTCACCTCATGCATCATAATTACATCCACCTCGGTTATTTATATCATATGTTAGCCAAAACTATCCTGATTTCCACACTTCTTATTGCAATCCTATCTGACCACAGTATTGGCCTGATCCTAAATCCCTCTTTTTTGTTGGTCCAGTTCTGTATTATCTTTGCTAAGGACATAATAGGCTTTTAGCATGTTCCATCTTAATTGCCAGCCTCAAGGCCTCCTACATGATTATGATAGATATCACTAATCTGATTATGATTCTGTGCAAGCCTAATAGGTCTCTCTCAAACCTTACAGCAGCACCTGCTGTCCACTTGCTCTCTTACAGCATACAAGCAGGGACGAAAGTGAGAAGACAAAAGCAGCCTCCTATACTGGCCTTGCTAGCTCCCTTTGAATGGTTGTACAGACTGAGCCTAGATGGAGAGGCAAAGTGAGCAGGGCTTGGGGACAGAAGCTGGAGCAGAACTATGGTGAGCAAGACCTGCCCAAAAGCTATTGGGAATGTTCTTGCTTTGAGGTAAGAGTTAAAAGTGTTTTGTTTTATCCACACTCAGCCCATCAGATTTTCCAAAGTGATGTACAATAAATACAAAACAGATAAAATTAAATTAAATACATTAAAACAGATTAAAATCATGTGAAAAAATCATCATCATCATCATCATCATCATCATACTATCCTAGTTTTAAGGATCAAAGGCTGTATAAAACCATAGTCAAGTCAAAACAGTTTGGGGCCAGGAGTCAGCCTGATTTATCTTGTGTAGGATTTCCACATCAACCTAGCTTCTTAGAATCATAGAATCATAGAGTTGGAAGAGACCACAAGGGCCATCCAGTCCAACCCCCTGCCATGCAGGAACTCCAAGTCAAAGCATCCCTGACAGATGGCCATCCAGCCTCTGCTTAAAGACCCCTAATTCTTGGGATGGTGAGACATTTAACAAACCTCCACTGAGGATTATATTTTCTGCACAGGCTTATATGAGAGGAATATGAGAGATATCCTGTCCTCAAGCTGTTTAGGGTTTCACAGGACCTTTTTCAGAACCTTAAGATGAACTTGAAAATGAACTGGAAAGCAGTACTGGTGGTAAAGGACCAGTGAAACGTAGGCTCTAAAGCACATACCTGACAACAATCTGGCCAGCTGTAGATGGTGTAAAAGCTGGAACACTTTTGAAGATGATAGGTGACTAATTATTAGATGAATAATTATTTCTCCCTGGGCCCATTAACTCTTAAGCACAGAGCTTGAAATATCTTCTCCCTCAGCAGTCTTACCATACTCTTTTCTGCTTTCCTCCCAAATCCTCCAATTCCTTTATTTTCTTGCTTAAATTCTTAACACTTTTGGAAGCTCATTCATCCCACTATATCCATCACTAGGTCCCAGCAATCCCATTTCTGATATCAGCAGTTTATACCACCTATGATGTCTCAACAATATTGTTCTTAGGCAACTGTCAACACAGCCAAATTCTCTTATGTTCCCCTAAGGGTAGAAATTAAGGGCTTTTAATATTGATCTAATTTTTCAAGATAAAGGTGCAAGCGAGCTTTGATCTAAATCCAGATGAGGAGTACTACAGTCCTCTAGATGTTGGATTTCTATCAGCCCTAGACAGCATAGCCAATGGTGAAGGATCAGGGGGTAAGAATCCAGCAACATACAGATATATCCACACTTCTCCCCACCCTGGTCCAAATGCCTGAATGATGCATCCTTGATTGGATCTAGTTAAGTAGATGTGGCCTAGATAGGCATCAGAACTGTGGTCAAAGGAAAAGAGATCAAAGTCACAAGAAACTAAATTTCCCAAGATTCTCTAGCACTGAGCCAAGGTAGTTAAAGCAGTCTCAAACTGGATTATCTCTGCAGTGTATTTTAGGTGGCATAATCACATCGAAGACCTTGGGTCCCTTTTACTTGCTGCCGGTACAAAATTTTTTGCCTCCCACTGTTGGGTCTTTGCACTGTTTGCCTTGTTCCCTCTATGTCAGTTTGACTATTTTCTCCATCCCCTTTGCCTTCCTGACATAGAGGGAACAAGTCTTCGATGTCTCTACACCAATGCACAGAGCATGGGAAATAAACAGGATGAACTTGAACTCCTAGTGCAGCAAAGCAAATATGATATAATAGGCATCACTGAAACCTGGTGGGATGAGTCTCATGATTGGAATGTAGAAAAAAAGGGATATAACCTTTTCAAGAGAAACAGGCCAAACAAGAAAGGAGGAGAAATAGCATTATATGTCAGGGACATTTACACCAGTGAAGAAATCCAGGACATCAGTAGTGGAGGCCAGGTGGAGAGCATCTGGATAAAAATTAAAGGGGAAGAAAACATCAAGGATGTTACTATGGGAATCTACTACAGACCTCCAAGTTAAACGGAGGAATTGGATGATGCTTTTTCTAGAACAGACGACCACACACTCAGAAAAGAGAGATGTAGTAGTGATGGGGGACTTCAACTATCTGGATATTTGTTGGAAGTCAAACTCAGCCAAATCCTCAAGGTCTAGCAAATTCCTCACTTGCCTGGAAGACAGATTCATTGTCCAAAAGGTGGAAGAGGCAACAAGGGGATCAGCTATTTTAGATCTGATCTTAACCAACAGGGAAGACCTAGTCAATGGGGTGCAAGTGGTTGGATCCTTAGGTGGGAGTGATCATGTTCCACTGGAGTTTCTTATGCAATTGAAAGGAGAAACCAGACATAGTCAGACACACACTTTAAACTTTAGGAGAGCTGAATTCAATAAACTTAGAGAAATACTGGGGGTGATCCCATGGTCAGGAATACTAAAAGAGAAGGGAGTTCAAGACGGATGGGAGTTTCTCAAAAAGGAGATACTGAAGGTGCAGTTTCAAACAGTTCCAATGAGGAAGAAAAATGGAAGAGTCTCAAGAAGCCAGGATGGATGACTAAAGAACTTTCAACTGAGCTAAGTTTTAAACAGAACATGTATAAGAAATGAAAAAAATGGGGACATCACCAAAGAGGAATTCAAACAAATAGCCAGAACATGTAGGGATAAAGTCAGAAAAGCTAAAGTGCAGAATGAACTCAGGCTTGCTAGAGAGGTTAAGAAAAATAAAAAGGGCTTTTTTGGATATGTCCACAGCAAAAGGAAGAATGAAACAGTTGAGCCACTACGTGCAGAAGATGGCAAAATGCTAACAGGGGACAGAGAAAAAGTAGAATTACTCAATACCTTCTTTGCTTCAGTCTTCTCAAAAAAGGCAAAGGGTGCTCAACCTAAGGATAAGGCAGAAGACAGAATAGGGGAATTTCAGCACAGAATAAGTAAAGAGATAGTTCAGGAATACCTGGTTAACCTAAATGAATATAAGTATCCAGGACCAGATGAACTACATCCAAGGGTATTAAAAGAACTGGCAAATGTAATATCGGAACTATTGGCAATAATCTTTGAGAACTCATGGAGAACAGGAGAAGTCCCAGCAGACTGGACGAGGGCAAACGTTGTCCCCATCTTCAAAAAGGAAAAAAAAGAGGATCCCAACAATTATCGTCCAGTTAGTTTGACATCAATACCAGGAAAGATTCTAGAGCAGATAATTAAAGAGAGAGTCTGTGAACATTTAGAAGGCAGTGCCATAATCACAAAAAGTCAACATGGGTTTCAGAGAAACAAGTCATGCTAGACAAACCTGATCTCTTTTTTTGATAAAATTACCAGCTTGGTAGATGAAGGGAACACTGTGGATATAGTGTATCTTGATTTCAGTAAGGCCTTTGACAAGGTTCCCCATGACGTTTTTGCAAACAAGCTTGTAAAATGTGGGCTAGACAAGGTAACTGTTACATGGATTTGCATTTGGTTGACCGGCCGAACCCAAAGGATGCTCAACAATGGTTCCTTTTCATCCTGGAAAGAAATGACCAGTGGGGTCCCTTGGCCCAGTGCTATTCAACATCTTTATTAATGACTTGGATGACAGAATTGGGGGCATACTTTTCAAGCTAATACCCCAGAGGACAGGATCAAAATTCAAAATGATCTGAATAGACTAGAAAGCTGGGCCAAAGCTAACAAAATGAAATTCAATGTGGAGAAATATAAGGTACTGCACTTAGGGCGGAAAAATGAAATTCACAGATACAGGATGGGGGACATCTGGCTGAATGAAACTATGTGGGAAAAGGATCTAGGAGTCCAAGTAGACCATAAATTGAACATGAGTCAACAGTGCGGTGTGGCAGCTAAAAAGGCCAATGCAATTTTAGGCTGCATCAATAGAAGTATAGTGTTTAGATCAAGGGAAGTAATAGTGCCACTCTATTCTGCTTTGGTCAGGCCCCACCTGGAATACTGTGCCCAGTTCTGGGCACCATAATTCAAAAAAGATGTGGAGAAACTGGAGCATGTCCAAAGGAGGGCAACTAAGATGGTGAAGGGTCTGGAAAGCATGCCCTATGAGGAACAACTTAGGGAGCTGGGAATGTTTAGCCTGGAGAAGGTTAAGAGGTGATATGATAGCCCTGTTTAAATATTTGAAGGGATGTCATATTGAGGAGGGAGCAAGCTTGTTTTCTGCTACTCCAGAGACTAGGAGACGGAACAATGGATGCAAACTGCAGGAAAGAGATTCCACCTCAACATTAGGAGGAACTTCCTGACACTAAGGGCTGTTCAACAGTGGAACACACTCCCTCGGAGTGTAGTGGAGTCTCCTTCCTTAGAAGTCTTTAAGCAGAGGCTGGATGGCTATCTGTCGGGGATGCTTTGATTTGGAGTTCCTGCATGGCAGGGGGTTGGACTGGATGGCCCTTGTGGTCTCTTCCAACTCTATGATTCTATGATTCTGTGAAATATTCTGGATTATTTCAAAAGCAAATCAGGTTGATTTCCTATTAGCCAAGTATACATCTTTTTTCTTGTATTTATTTAATTTATATAATCATTCATACAATTTGGGGAATTGTAGTTCAGATGGCCTCTGTTAAGATGTTGTCAATTAGAATAACTAAATTCCCTTTGCTCCCCTTTTGTAAATGTTTTAAAGATGAACTTTTCCTGAACCAACCACCCCGAGGCATTTTTAAATGCCACGACTGCTTTCAGTAATGTCACCTAATTTAATAAAAAAGGATACAAATTAGATAGTTGCAGAACCACTAAAGACTACAGCCTGTCTTGTCATGTAATTATGGAGCAATCTTGTTGAGACAAACTTCGAAGTATTTAGATTTGTTTAAAAAGAAAAAGAAAGCAAGCTGTAAGGTCTGAAAAGGTTCAGATAAATCTTCCTTCAATGCATTATTTCAAAAGTCTAATTCATCTAGCCCAATTATAAGTGGACAATAGCAATGACATAGAAATGTCATGATCTTTGTTTCATAGATAACCATTATGATGAAAGCATGCACTTGGTACTTTGGCTGCCATATTGTGATTTGGCACAACAAGGCAACCAAGAAGAGCATGATTTGTATGCAAGTATTTTGGCACTTTTGAATGAACAATTTTTATTGATAGCTCTGTCAGAATACTAAAGGGCTTGCCTGGCTATGGTAGCAATGCTCTAAGCCATTAGGCATCTAGATATGTCATTCCAAATCCCTCCCACAATATCCTGATGTGGTTCAAGGTTAGGGGAATTGTGGGAAGTTAAAATGGTGGCAAGACTACTTGTTGTTTTGGGACCTTGGTGTGTTTCCACAAGGATATCAGGCCTGAAAGTCTTTGTTTTCCATATTGAAAATGTGGGTCATTTTATTGCCAGCATATAGTGCCAGGGGACACATCCAAACTGTTAACATGTGACTTGGCAAGGCATGTGCTTCTTGATGACTTGATTCAGCTATTGCCAACTAAGAAAATAGTACTAGCAATGATATGTGCAAGGTTGCCCTGCTGTGATCATAACTAAATTAAATCCTTTCACATGATTCTGAATTCATTCTTCATGGAAAAGGTTGTAGATTTGGAAGAGAAAGTGTATTTTGCACACACAAAGTCTTATGTTCAGTTCTGATCATTCTCAGTTAAAGAACATCAGGTAGAAGGGCTGTGAAAGACTATTTCTTCAGAACTATCCCAGATGGAACAATGCTCTGACTCATTATAAAGTGGCTTTGTATATCTGCTGAATGTGCATATTTACAAGAACGTATCTAGCATGAATTGCCTCCACATGGCCCCTGAGTCAATTAGCCTGTATATTGTGTGAAGTGATATTGTGTGGACAATTATTCTCATTATGTGGGCTTGAAACTACAAATGTGGTTTTCCAAGCATGATCTTGAATTCAAATTCAGGTATTTTTTTTCTTTTGTATCTTTGGACTGGTAAAGAGGAATTCCTCCCTGTTGTGTGTAATACTCTATGAGTATACATCAGAGCCACAGTGCTGTTATTCTCATATATCAGGTATAGTTTGTGTCCTGAATATTGTTACTAAAGGATGGCAACACTGTCCATTGTAGGCTCAAAGTACACATACAAATGGATCCTCCTGGATCATAACTGAGTGTTGGTTCTCTTTTTCTCTTATTTGCACAAAAAGATATAAGAAATATAAAACCAGTCTATGCTTCCCATGTCTGTTTCCTAAACTGTCTCCTATTTTTTTTAAGGAACATCTCTTGACGAAAGAAATAGCAATTGCTTGAGCAGTTGTGTCTCTTGCTGTGGAAATGAGCAACTGATCTTGGGCATCCCATATACTTGAACACCCCTCCCTACTCCAGTCATGTTTCTGTGTCCCAATGGAATAAATTGTGCCATTTATGTGAATTCGAAGGCTTTCATGGCCAGCATTCATAGTTTTTTGTTGGTTTTTCAGACTGTGTGGCCATGTTCTAGAAGAGTTCCTTCCTGATGTTTCACCAGCATCTGTGGCTGGCATCTTCAGAGATGCCACGCACAGATGTTGACGAAACGTCAGGAAGAACCTCTTCTAGAACATAGCCACACAGCTGAAAACCCCTCAAAACTATATGCCATTTATGTTTTGAATTTCAGTTGTGTTGGAAGTGTCGTAGGACTGATGGATAGTCAGTGCCGTTAACTGCCTCATGCATTAATAAGCACAGCATGTAACTTGGTCTGGGTAGCTTTGGCACACCTATTTTACTGTGTTCATTTTATTTTCTGCTTACTATAAATAAATGGAGCACTTCTATCAGCTTGGCCTCAGACAATCATGTTTTTGTTGCCTCCAATTAGATTAAGTAATGTACTTTAGGGATAGCTGCCCCTGCAGACTGTCTACAGCTTTCAGTTGTTCCCAGATGTGGCTGTAAGATTTTTTTCTAGCTGCCCACTTGGGCTATGTTACACTGATCCTTTATCAGTTCCATTAGTTATCAATTTGAAGCCAAACTCAATTCAAGGTGCTGTCCTCCTTGATCAACCTGGGGCTACAGTACCACAGTCAACTCGTGTTCCTATATCAGGCTATCAAGACTGATTTCTCCATTATTTGTCATGATGTATGTGCACCCAGGTGGAGAATTGCCAAAGTTGCTATTAAGAAGAATTAATATAAATAAGTCAACCATAATAAAAAAGTGCTAAGATGATTCTCTGGATCCTCTCTCTGTTCAGTTATCTATGCCTTTAGCATGCCATTATAGTTATTAGAAGTAACATGGGAATACAGGTTTTTGGTTTGTGCTTTTGAGAAGCTTGTGCCAACATCCTTTAATGGCAGAATGTACATAGTTGTCAAAAGCAACATTACAGTCCAAGCTATGCAAATAACTAAATGAAATTCAGTTTCCAGCTGAATATATTTATTTAAAAATCCAGTAAAGTCACCTGCAGAAATTTTCAATTATTTTTAAAATAAAATGAAACACAGAATTAACTATCTTTTACTTTTCAAGGATGTATATTTTAAGAATACCTTTCCAAAGCTGCTTGCATGTGATGGACACTTGTGGCTCTCTGTCTTGATTTGTCTCTTCACCAACCAAAGAAAAAGAATGATTTTGCAATAATGGATATGACTAGTTGAAGAAGGAGACAAATACAGGTAAGTTTACTAAAGGGCCAGTTTATGAGATAGTTGAACTCCATCTGTACCAGAGGTGAAACCATTGGGTGATAGCAAAACAGGGTTATTTCTACCACCTCTTCAGTATTTCAAGGGCAAGCCATAAACCCTGGAGTGAAGTCATAAACCTGGCTTGTCTCTGGCCATCCTACATACAAGAAGTCTGCACATACCGAGTCCCTCCTCAAACCCTGAGTCCTGTAGGCATAAATCATTCATGTCCAGCCCTAAAGGTTGTTCCTTGTCTCACTCTTGAGACCCAGGACAAAAGAGATAAGTCCAGAATATCCCTTTCACCAAAAAGGTGCCTATGGGCTCATGATAATTCCTCAAGAAAATAATAATAATTGTAAGCCGCTCTGAGAACCTTTAGGGCTGAAGGCCAGATTATAAATACTCTAAATAAATAAAATAAAAATAATAAAAATACCAATTAAATCAACTAAATGACAATTGGACAATTAAATTAAACAACATATCTTCCCTTGAAACACAGAAATTTGATAAACCCAATTAAACCCATTAGTTTAAGGCACCACCCAGAGACAATTGCCCCCTAAATATTATGGCAAGTCAGTACAAGGTAGGCAAAACATCCCTCCTCTTTTGAAGGCCAAAGGGAAAACAAAAATCTTAGCCCTCAAAAGCAAGCAATGAAGCTTTTGCTAACCAAAAGGGAAGGAGGGCAGTTACAAAAGAGGACAAGAGGGGGGCAGAGCTGGGCTGAACACTCACTCACTCTGCCTCTTCCCTCCAACATTGTGGCCCTACCTCCTTACCCTCTCTGCGTCTGGGAGGGCAAATAGCACCACCATCACCACTGTGGATGATTCAGAGGTAAGGGCCAAATTCTATAGGGGCTGGGCAATTTCCAGAAATGGACTGAAAACACTGGACTGAAATGGCCTTGAGGTGATTTCTATGTATACCTATAACTTAAGGCTGATAAAAAGGAGTGAAAGGGGAAAGCCTGCTGTGAATATTCTACACTGCAGATTTTGGTACCAAGTCATGTTGTGGAAAGGTGGGAGGATTGTTTTGGTCAAGGAGATGTTAAAGGGGGATTGGGGAAAGATTTGGTTTATCATAATTGCACATAGGTTTATAAAGTATTGTGATTCACAGTCAGGTTCAATAACAAAATAGTTTACAAATCTAATATGTATAACTAAATTTACCTTATGTGGAGTGGAGTTTTATAGAACTAGTACTGAGGGATTTTTGGAAGATGTGTGGCTGTTAGGATAATGTTCTTTTTAAATAATATACTGTATGTTAGCACCATGCAGAACATACTGGAAATAGGATTAATGGTGGCAGATATATACATATACGTGTGTGTGTGTGTGTGTGTGTGTGTGTGTGTGTGACAGGTATGGAGAACAAGAGCGAAGTATGAGCAGTAAGGAGACTTAATAATTTAATGTAATTGGAAAATCTGTAAGCACTGCAAGTGTTTTGAATCTACACATGAAGTGACAAAGAGCTTTACCATTAACACTCCAAAATGTAGCATGACATTTCCTTTAATTAAGCATTCAAGTTTCTTCTGGCATTTCATTTGTTGATAACTAGGCTAGGCAATTTATGAATTATTTTGATTCAGATCAGATACACTTTATGTAGAACTATGCCAGCAATAGTTATGTTTACCGTGTGAAACCTAAACAGTTAATATAATAATAAAAATTAAAACTAATGTAAATATTTATAAACATAATAGATTTTAAATATAATTGGTTAACTAGCTTAAGGTTGAAATCCTATACACATGTAAGTTTGATCCATTGAACTCAATAGTGATCACATCTGAATAGACATTCATACAATTGGTTCAGACTCATTGAAATCAAAGGGGAAATTAGCCATGATTCAGTCCATTCATTTCAGTGGCAAGAAATTTAGACTCAGATAGCAATTCTAATTGAGGGTATGGGTGTGGAGAACACCTGCCACTTCCAAAGCCTGGTCAATTAATGCTAGCCATGATTTGGATAGGTGTGGAGAGATTATCAGAACCCCTCTGGACATGTTCTTCATGTACACAAATGTAAACATAAAACACCCACTGGACATGTCACTATTTCTGCCAGCCATGCCCATATTGGCTGTGTATCTAGTGTTATTGATATAGAATCCCTATTTGCTTATTGCAGTTTGTGCAGCAGACACCTGAGATAAATATGGGTTCAAAGATACAAAGATATCAGGAGGTTTCTAGGTCCTCTTTCGTTTCCAGCTTGAAAGGGGAGGGAAAGTGGCCAACCACAAATTGTTGGTTGCCCCAAACTGTCTCCCACCTCAAATAGTCTGGATAGCCTTGACAACAGGCCTCCTGGGTTAACAATGCTGCTGCTTAAAGCCAGATTGATAAATGAGAAAGTTGATCCAGAACTTGGAGGAACATGCTGACCTGGCTTGTATCACAAAGAGCTGACTGGATGAAGCTCCGTGTGTGTGTGTGTGTGTGTGTGCATGTGTGTGCATGTGTGTTAATCTCTGGAGCAGCAGGCAAGGCTTTGGGGGTGGGGAGGTGGAGTTACTGTGGATGTTAAGATTCCATCTTCCTCACCAGGGGCCCCACCTCATAACCTGATGGATTTGAATGTGTGTACTTAAAGGTGGGTGACTAGGACAGTACTAGGATTCTGTTTGTGTACTGTTTACCCCATACTCATACAATGTTTGCAGCTCGTATTTACTCTTCAGTGATTTAGTTTCAAGTTATTTTCCTCCTTTCTGTGCAATCGATATGGCTAGGGAAAATAGTCATGTAGTAGATGCCCGCTCTTGTACAGCTCCGAATGATACCAATAGACATGCTATTGCCTGCAGGTAGTAAAACTGTTAAAACTATTCCTAAAGTGAACAGATTGATGGAAGCAAGGCCAAGGCTACAGGTGAAAAAGGATCTAAGCAGTAGGAAGAAATGTCATTGTGAAGATACACCACATTTGTCAGTACTGTAAATCATGTGGCTTAAAAGCACCTCAGGTGTGTTTGGATAGCATATAAATTTTGCTCTGGGAAACAGGATGAATTTCAGGTCTTCCATAATCCAAGTGGACTCAGGGTGTGTAGGCATGTATAGCTATTTCCACTTAGTTGTCCCTTAATGCCCATCCATTCAGTTCTCCCAGATAAATGAATCTGCATTCTTTTCTTTGAAAAATACATATCCCTGTCACCAGTTATTTGTTCTTAAGAACATTTGGCATTCTGCTATGTTTTTTCTTCTAGATCTGTTACAAAGAATCCCAGTTTATTATCATGATGTTTCTATGAATGAGAACCTCCTCATGGGGAAAAAATCATTTTCACAAAAGTTTTTTTGGTTGCCTTTTAGGGTAGGCATTCTGCAACCCTGGGGCATGACACCCCACTTCCAGAGTTGTTTTTGCTGCCCTCAGTCCCTCCAAATTCCCCCTACATCACCATTTGGTCCCCTATCCTACCAGAAAAATGAATCACCCCACCTGAATACTCCAGCAATGCTGATACAACTTTTAAATAGGCTAAAATAGACTATGAGGGCCAGTATGGTATAGTGGTTTGAATACTGGACTATGAATCTGGAGACCATGGTTCAAATCCTAGCTCAGCCAAATAAACCCAATGGGTGACCTTGGGCAAATCATACTCTCTCATATTCAGATGATGGCAATGGCAAAACCCCTCTGAAGAAACTTGCCAAGGAAGTCCCATGATAGTTTTGTCTTAGGGTCAGCATAAGTCAAAAATTACTTGGGCACACAACAACAACAACAACAACAACAACAAACAGTCTGTACCACTTAACATGGGGAAAGTGTCTGAGAACTGAGATTTACCAAATGAACTCAGTACACATTTTCAATGTCTTTGTGGAGAAGCCTCCAATGGCACACCTATACTTGGGAGACTTGAAACTGACTGGAATAATTTTGCTTTTAACATTTATTAGTTACAAAAATTGTATTAATTTCTTTTTTTAAATAAATAGGTTTGGATTTAACTGTCAGTTGAAATTTTTGGTGCGGCTTCTTTTGAAACTCATGAGAATCTCAAGAAGAGAAAACTGACCCACTGAATCAGTGTATGGGGAGATGAAGCTTTTCTTTTGTCTTGCAACTGAAATAAATCTACAGTCTCAGAACTGCTAGGAAAGAAATGAGGACAAGCCATTTTGGTCCAAGTGCGGACCTTCCCTTGTGAGATTATTCCAATCACACTATTTATTAGTTATTTACTTTTATTTATTTATTTATATAGCGCTGTAAATTTGCACAGTGCTGTACATACAATCTTATAGTTAGACGGATCCCTGCCTCAGGCTTACAATCTAGAAGAGACAACACAAAAGGAGAAGGGAAAGGTGGTGGGAAGGGGATGAGGTCCAGTGGTTCTTCTCTCCCTCTGGGGCCTGGACCAAGGCAGATGAACTGGAGGGAGGGCTTGGGTTCTTAATACATAGTTAAAAGGAGGCATTCTGGGGCAGATGGCACAGTCATGGGAAAGCTTCCCTAAATAATATAGTCTTTAACTCAGTTTTGAACCTGGTTAGGGAAGTGATGAGGCTTGCATGTGGGGGAAGAAGGTTCCAGGAGTGAGGGGCAGCAAGTGAGAAGGGACGAATCTGGGACGGGACAGTGGAAATCCTCAGCTGGGACAGGAGACTTTGACTACCAGAGTGGAGGGTACGAGAAGGAGTGTGTGGAGAAAGAAGTTCAGACAAGTAAGGAGGGGCCATTCCATGGATGGCTTTGAAAGTCAACAGCAAAAGCTTGTACTGGATGCGGAAGGGGAAGGGGAGCCAGTGAAGGGAGGATGAGAGAGGAGAAATATGGTCAAAGCAGTGAGCAGATGTGATGATACAGGCAGAGTTCTGGACAAAGATTAAAGGATGGAGGTGACAGAGAGGAAGCCCTGTCAGAAGAAGGTTACAATAATGTAGTTGCGAGACCATCAGGGCATGGAGCAGAGTCTTGGCGGTGGAGGCTGAGAGGAATGGATGGATTTTTAGCAATGTTGTAGAGAGAGAAGCTACAGGTCTTGGAAGTGGCCTGAATTTGGGGAATAAACGACAAAGAGGAATCAAAGATGAAACCAAGACTGTGGCCTTGCTGAACCGGTTGAATAGAAATGCAGTCAACAGAAACAGAAAAGGAGTATTGAAGGGTGGGCTTAGGTGGGAAGACGAGAAGCTCTGTCTTAGACATGTTGAGCTTCAAGCACCGATGCTGCCAGATAGGATGAAACTTGCTGTTCAAGCCCTGGTGAAAGGTCAGGTGGAAAGATACAGCTGAGTGTCATCGGCGTACAGATGATAGGAGAAACCAAAAGAACTGATGAGTTTAACAAGGGACAGTGTGTATAGAGAGAACAAAAGGGGGCCCAGGACAGAGCACTGAGGAACTCCAACAGATAATGGAACAGAGGAGGAAGTCTGACCACCCATGACCACAGCAAAGGATCTGTCTGACAAGTAGGATTTAAACCAGTTGAGAACATAGTCGGAGAACCCAAGGTCAGAAAGTAAGTCAAGCAAGAGACAGTGGTCCACGGTGTCAAAGGCCGCAGACAAGTCAAGGAGAATGAGAATAGAGTAGAGGCCATTCGCCTTGGCCTGCAAGAGATCATTTAAGATCTTGGTGAGGGCCGTCTCTGTAGAGTGCCGTGGGCAGAAACCAGACTGAAAAGGGTCCAGGACAGAGTTGGCTTCGAGAAACTCAAGACAGCGAGAATAAACGACCTGCTCCAGAACCTTAGAGAGAAAAGGAAGAAGGGAGATCGGATGATAGCTAGACAAAGAAGAGGGGTCTAGAGAGGGTTTCTTCTGAATTGGGGAAACCAGAGCATGTTTGAAGTCAGAAGGGAAGGAACCCGAGAGCAGGACCGGAGAAACCTAACTATGGGAGAGAGCCAGGGCTGAGGCCTAGACATAGAGGAGGATGTCCGTACAGATATAGGAGCAAAGCTGTCAAGGGTGGAAGAGAGAGTGGAGTTGAATAAAGACATTGCTGAGTCAGCAGAGTCCCCAAGATTTAGAGAAGAGAGAGAAGAATCCAAGGTCTGGCTGAGATAATCAGAATTAACAGACTGAAGATTACAAAAAGTGCGTTGAACAATATGACGAGGAGGTGGGATATAAGTAAGAGTAAAAGAAATTAGATGATGATCTGACAATGGATAGTCAGATGCCAAGTAGTCGGAAATGACACACTTGGTGGCAAGAACTAGGTCAAGGCAGTGACCAGAAGAATGGGTAGGAGAGGTGGAATGAGGTTGAAGATCAAAAGAAGCTAAGAGGGAGCAAAAGCGAGACGCTGAAGGATTCTTAGGATCATCAAGATGGATATTAAAGTCACCTAGAATTAGAGAGGGAACTGAGTCTGTAAGAAAAAATGTGAGCCATGACTCAAAGTCTGAAAAGAATTGGTTAGCAGAGCCAGGAGGGCTATAAATAACAGCAACACTAGATAGGAAAGAGATAAGCCTTCAGTTCCTGCCACAGTTTAAATGTCAATGCAAGCATTTTGAACCAGGAAAAAATACCATTGTTCTGCTATTGTTACTGGCTGTTTTGATTGATCTGCTTGTATATGTGAGGAATACACACATGTATGAATAGCACAGAAAATGCATACTTCTGAACATTCTCTACAGAAACAGCGACTGCTAAAAGAAGAGGCAGGAATGTACCCAGAGCTTTCTACTTACAATAGCATTCTCTTCCATAGTAGCTAGTGCTATTTGTTCACCTATAGATGTCCTGACGTTTCTTCATCATCTAAATAGTGCTATGGCAGCATGTAAACTGATATTTATAAAAGAAATAAAAAAGCCACAATTGCCTTTATTATTGGATAGCACATTACTGAATTTTAAATATCTTGTCCTAAAGAACTTGCCTTGGACAGTGTGTGTTATGGGGTGCAGAAGTATCCCAAATGGAACCTGAATCACATAGCTATTGAGTAGAAAGAGACCTCTAATCCTTCTGCAAGTGCAGATCTATTTCCACAGTATCTTTAAGTGGTAGCTGTTTTGCCATTGCTTTAGAGCCTTAAGTGAAGGAATCCATCACATTCTAATGCTGTCAAAGCATAACCAATTCATGAAAGGTTGGAAAGCAATAGAAAGGGTTAAAAAAGGGAGGAGACCAATCAAGTATTTGATCTTCCATTTGGGGTTTACAAATGAAAATTTAAATAGAGATTTAAAATCGGGTTGAGGGAAGGAACCTTCAACCATTATATTCCAGAGAGATTAATTAACAACACTACTTTGCATGTTTTCCTTGCTCCTATATAACAATATCTTGTAGTATCTTGTCATTGAAGGATTTGTGTGACCTTTCTCTCTTTGTGCATGTTAACTAGAAATATGTAATATCTCTGTCATAAATATGAATGCAATCTTCATTTGTATCAGTTCCTGTGTTTCTATGTACAACATACATTCATTTTACTAATCACATCACTTTCTGTCTCATATTTCTACAGAAGTTCTCCAGTCCAGCTTTGCCATTTTGGTGATAGTGCTTCTCTGTTGTCTTACTTCTGTAGTGTTCCAGCTCTCTAGTGACAACATGTTCATATGAATGAGGTGAGCAAATTGATTCTCACTCCTAGTATCTTTGTTGTTGCCTCAAATGTGAGACAATGCTTCTGGTTTTAACCACACCAATTTTAATTTGTTAACTGCCATCAAATCAACTTCAGCATATGGCAACTCCATGAATGAGAGACCTCCAAATCACATTGTCATCAACAACCCTGCTCTTGCAGATTCGGTCTTGAGGCTTGACTGAGTCTATCCATCTGGAATGTGGTCTTCCTCTTTTCCTGTTGTCTTTTACCTTACCAAGCATTATTGTCTTTCCTAGTGAGTCCAAGTACAACAGTATCAGTTTAGTCATCTTGGCTTCTAGGAAGAGTTCAGGTTTGATTTGCTCTACTGACCAGTTATGTATATCTTTATTAGTGCACACTATCTGTAGAACTGTTCTCTAGCACCACATTTCAAATTATTTGATTTTCTTCCATCAGCTTTCTTCACTGTCCATCTTTCACACCCATACATAGAAATGGGAAATATGATGGTACTGTCAATCATAACATTAATATTCAATGATACATCTTTACATTTGAGGATCTTGTTTAGTTCCTTCATAGGTGCCCTTCACATTTTAATTACCCTGCGAAAGATGTAATACCAATTTTGCACATGTATATTTTATACTTAATATTTCATCTGAGTGCAGACGTCTTTATTTTTAACTTCATATAGACATGAAGTATAATGCTTCTAATAGATCTTGGAGTGTTTTGGTTGAACTAAATGACAGATTCCATTTGATTGTTGTGTCATTGTTTATTGTCATTAATGCAATAGCCCTCTTCAGGCACTAAGATTAATCAAATAATGAAGGAGAGCGCTCCTTATGAGTTGGAGATAAATATTTACAAAGCTCCCAACATGATCTAGATTTGTTGTTGTTAGCTACCCTTGAGGTGACCCTGTGGATGAGACATCACCAAAAATCCCTATCCTCCACTACCTTGCCCAGATTCTGCAAGACCCTGCCCATAACCCCTCCGATTGAGTCTATCCATCTGGTTTGTGGTATACTTCTCTTTCTTCTACCCTCTACCTTTCCTAGCATTATTGTTTTTTCTAGTGATCTGTGCCTTCTCATTATGTGGCCAAAGTATGATAGTCTCTACTTGATCATCTTAGCTTCCAAAGAGACCCTGGTCTGATCTGTTCAAGAATCCATTTGTTTGTTTTTGTGGCTGTCCATGGTATCCATGGAAAAAAAATACTTCTTTGGCCTTCAGCTTCCAGATCCTTCTAGCCAGCATGGCCAAGTAATTCTTCTAAACTTTGATTTAAAATCCTAGAAAATCAGAGTTCAAAGCCATTTAGAGAATCTACCTGATAATACCAGCTACTAGTGATTGGATTCTCAAATTAATATACCATGGTGACTTACACAAAGTAATGTGTCTTTTGGAAGGGAAAAATTATTTCATTTGGAAATAAATAAATGCAAATATGTTTTTAGATATATAAGTAACATTTGGGTGAGCTTGCTACTGTTGGCTTTATAGACTAAGGTTGTGAAAGCATAGTGTATATATAATTCAAATATATACAGATCTTTAAATTAGGATAGAATCAAGTTAAACCTGTGATAAGGGACAGTATGACTGCATGTTTACATAACCAAGTCCTACAAAGTTGAAAGTCAAGGTTCCGAGAAAGCAAATTTGTGAATGTAATATGAATGTGATTGAGATTGACTTCTGTGTTGTTTAATATGTTTGGAAATAAGAAAAGAGAATCTACCTGAGTAGCAAGTTATGATAACATTGGTCATGTACTTAATTTTTCTTCATTTCTGACATTGTTTTTTCTACTTTCTGGTCAAGATGGCATTATCCTATCCTATTTCTCTTTCTTGGTGTCTAATGAAAAGTCCAATTTTCTTAGGAAAAAAAATTAGGCTAAGATTAAACGTCCCATGTTAATTTAACAAGGAGTACTGTTTGACACTTGGTTAACTTCTTTCCACCATACAATAGAAACCCAAATACACAAGGCCACCTAAAATAACTCAGCATGATGTTTAAAGTACTTGCGGACTTTCTATTTCCTTACATCATGCATTATGGAATACATTGTAATTCAGAACTGTTCCTATTTATGTCTACTCCCTGGCATTAATATTTTACAAAACCCGTCTACAGCACCATAGTAATGTAAGTGGTTTTATGGAGCATTCCAATGCACAGCAGTTATAACAGGATTTTGTATTTTATTGCAACAGGTACTCTGAACCAAAATAAGAAAAAATGTTCCATTTCAGATGTTTTCATTAGTTTTCTATGACATTTTCTTCAAAATTGCACAATGATTTATGGAGGTAGATAGGCCTAGATGTATACCCCCAGTTTCATAATGTGCTATCAGTCTTTCAATCCACTGTGTCCAGTAAATTCATTTGTGCTAATAGCTGAGTCATCAGGTTGATGACTAAGGCACCAGGGAAAATCTCATGGGGCAATGTCTATGCTTAAACTCACACCAGAGATTGAACACTAAATGTATGTGTGCTATTCATTTAGTGGCTCTGAAAAAATTGCTATGTCTATACATACCAATCACTAGGGGTTCAGTGCTCAGAAATGGCATGGCATTGGGTCTTTTGGCCTGAAGATTTCTGCACTGGGGTCTTTCAGATTCTTCCCACCTCATGACACAATTATTGCCCTGCAAATGCTGTCTGTCATTGATAAGGTGGTCCTGGACTGCAATTATAGATAGAATATCACAACTTGCTATTTGCCAGGGAGAGGTGAAAACTGATCTCTAAAGGCTAATCTTGGCATCAGAAAAGAGAGCCCTACTGGACTACCTCTGTTTGATGTTCTCCCACTAGACAAGTGCTTCGAAAAGGTTTCAGCACCTTGGAGAGCTCTCCCACACAGTGGCCTTGCTGAGTTCTTTCCAGCCACACAATAGTTGAAGCATTAGGTAATTTTCAGGCACCCCAAAGAAAGAAAAACTGAACAGTAGAGCTTGAAAGTAGAAGTTCAAGGGAGCAGAGGGAATATGCAGCTCTTTTTTTTAATATCCCCTTCCCCCCAATGAACTGCTTCAATCCTAGGATTTTTTTCAGAGTTTAGAAAAGTTTTTTTTTTTTTTAAAGACTGCAGTTCTGAAAATCATCCATACAAAAATTTTAATAACTTTTCCAATCTATGCTTATTGCTAAATATTCTCTACAGTTGTGCTGGTACAAGATAGAATAAATAATAATAAGAATAATAAAGCATCATGTAATGGAAGGTAATATTTTACTCATTATTTAGGTTGTCAATTGTATACCTTATTATGTGGTTTAATCTACTGAACACAATGTAACTGGAAAAACTGCATCTACACTACTTAACTAGTTTTGATTCTGGAAGCTTTACAAACAAGACCAGATTTATTTATTTTTTAATGAAGAAACTTCATAGGAAATTTGCACTTACTTCATTTTACCCTTGTCACATATATATTTCAGAAATGTCATCTGGTACAAAATGCAGCTGCCAGACTGATGTCTGAGGCTTGCTTTTTGCAGCATATAACCCTTGTTCAATCTGCTTGGGCTGCCAGTTCATTTCTGGATACAATTCAAAGATCTGACTGTAACCTATAAACCCCTAACTAAACAATCTGAAATAATTATGTCTCAGAGAATGCCTTATTCTACCAGTAAAAGATACAGGTGGGCAAATTAACATCTTCATGTGTTTTAGAATAAAATGCTCTTAAGACTTTGTCAGTATTGTCAATGGCTAGAGATTAGGGAAGCTGCAGCCCAAAATGTTCTGGAGGATGACTAATTGCTTACCCTTACTCTGCATCCACTGCATCTGCTATCAGACAAATTGTTCCACTTTCTGTTGCAGTCAGAAGTCTACTTGGCTTTGATATGGAGCAGTGTATTTTTGCTTGTGCTGTGACACCAACTTGTACAACTCCATACTTTGGGAGGCCTTGCTAGCTACCATTTTTATTTGGCTTTTTGGAATTTCATTAAGGAATTTCTTAATTTGACAAGACTTTGGAACGTTTTGATTTTAACTCTCTGGCCTTTAAAAAAATATTTTCCTGCAAATGATTGTGAGAAATATTGCCCCTCCAAAGAGACCACACAGGAGAATAAAAATACAGTTTAAAAGTGCACACAAGAAAGAATGAACTCAACAACATATTTATATAACAAAGATGTTTGGCTACCCATTTTATTAAAATAAAAGCTTGCTTAGGGGGCATTATAATCTGAAATAAATCCTTAACCCCTTTGTACTGACAGATATTTATGCATAAGACTTGCATTATGTGAAGTATGGTATACCTTTATAATATCTAACATATCTAAAAAGAATGGATTCAAAGGTGGCCACATGCAATTTATTGGTGATGCAGCCTGTGTTTGTGTGTGTTTGCTTGGCTGTTTTGAAAGTAAACCTTCTTGGGAAAGTGGGAATGGACTGAATTCTTAAGTATATGAACTGTTAATCACTCCATTGGGTCTATGATTTGTATGCTACATAGTTCAACCAAGTGATGCTGAAAGAGAAGCCCATCACTCTTTCATATTTGTATCTCTTTGTCTTCTACCCTACCCAACCCCACTTCTGAGTTGCCTTGTTTGCTGCTAATTTGGCTTAAGGGGCTGAGCAGATGGGCCAGGATAGCATGGGCTCAGCCCATGCTATCTTGGCCCCAGTGCTCACCCAGGTTAGTCTCCGGGTCAATGTGGGGATGGGTAGATGTTTACACATTCATCCCCATGCTGACCTGGGACCTACTACTGAGGTGTTCTCTTACCTCGCTGTGCCATTGCTGGTACTCAGAAGCCCACCCTATCCTTGTTGCCATGTCTGACACAGAAACTGGTAATCATGGAGCCAGGCATCCTGTTTCTATTTCAGATTTGACAAGGGGGGGGGGGTCAGTGACAGCACAAGGTAAGGAGCTCAGGGAAAAATGTAAACAGCTTGGGTTTGCCATATAAATTCCAGGAAATTCCAAGGCAAAAAATGGGTCATATTACTCTGGAGTATTTATTCTAGGATCAGTGCAGATCCACTGGATACATGTCTAGTCTGCCAGAATCAAACCCAATCCTGGCCCTAGGGTTTTGGCTTGCATAATCCGACAGAATACCAGCTGTCCATGTGGACAACTTCTGAATAAACTTTTGCAAGACTGGTCAGACTTTTTTCTTTCTTTTTTATTCTACAAGCCATGGGTATAATGTTTGAATATTTTGTTTTCTTTCTCCTGTCTCTTTTTTCTTTTTTCATTTTCAAACTGAAACAAGTTTATTAAGCAGAAGGTGTGTTTCCCATGCCATCATCACATGCTTTTTACAACTTTGGGCCTCAAGTCAGTTAAAGGAGAGAGAGAATAAAGGTTTTGCTGCATTTTATACAGGTGGTTTAATCTGATTTTGGGACTGTAAGAGATGACTCTGATAAGTGGCATGGAACTGTAGGGATTATAGTTCAAAACATCTAGACAGCCAAAGGTTCCCCACTCCTTGTGTCAAGATTAGTGATCAGCCGAAGTCCCAGGGCTAAAGTGACCCAAGTAGTAAACCTAATTCAGCTGTACATTGGCAAAATTGCTTCAAGTTTTTGTAGCCTAACCTATACCAGAGAATTATGGAATAGTAAAATACAATGGAGAGGAGAAAATCATGCATATTACTTTGTGCTCCTTCAAGAAAAAATGTGGAATATAACTACAACAGCTACCTCGTAATCAAATTACTCATACAAAGATCAACAATGTATAGTTTTTTGTAGGGCTTTTGGGCTATGTGGCCATGTTCTAGAAGAGTTCCTTTCTGATGTTTCGCCAGCACCTCTGGCTGGCATCTTCTGAGAATGATAGCCTGGAAAAGGATTGGATATATGGCCACATAGCCCGAAAGCTCTACAAAAAACTATGGATGCCGGCCATGAAAGCATTCGACTCCACATCAACAATGTATGTTTCTCCTCTGTTAAGGCAGGCCATAAAAGACTTTACACTCAAGTTTCAGTGGTTCCATTTACCATAACAGTTGTTCTTTGGATTGTTGACAGCTGTGGAGATCCCATTAACACATTTCTATTGTTGCGGTCAACCACTTCCTTTTAATAGAGTTATGGTCTGCTGGAAACCAAATATTGCTCTCCCAGCATTATATCTGTTTCCACCTGTATTCGGATATTTCTTGTCACATAGGTCTGTGACTCAAGTCACCATTTCATATTTGTTGTACATGGACATTGTACTTTAATCCATTAATGCAATATCACAGTGCACACCCATGTTCAGGAAGCTGTAAATAAAATTGCTTGCAAAGCATCTGAATTGTACATTCTGGCAGTTTGGAATGCCTCATAAATGTTTTTTATTCAGCATGCTTAATTTTATATAGAACTCTAAATTGTAAAATGTTTAAATGTCATTGTCCTCTCAATATTTACATACCTTCTGGGTTCTAAATACTGAAGCAAAAGGAAGATCCAGCAAGAGAAAGAGCAAATTTATTATACATTAAGTTAGAAGAATGCAGGAGAACATTATTTATTTGACACAGAAGAGGAATCTGTGCTGTATATGAGTGTTTGTAGTAGAAAGATATTTCATAAAGCTAAGCAAATCAGTAACTGTTTTCATTCCAATTATCAGCATCTATAGGGCTATATGATTAAAACCTCTGACTTACAAATTGTGGCTAGAAAGAGAAATTCTTTCTACTCTCTCCAACAATACTGTTTTGTGGTGTTTGGAGTCTTTTTGGGAAATTTGTTTTGCCCCCAATTACCTCTCAGAAGAGCATGGGAAAACAATTTACCATATTTGGGACTGCCTTCCACTTTGAATACATTCCACAGGAGTGATTCTTTTACTTATGTATAAAATGGGTCATTCACTGTTGTGCAAGGGACGTTTGGGGAACCTTAAATGGCCTTGCAAGGGGAAAAATGGCAAAATTGTCCCCATATCGTCTAATGGATATTTGAAGAAAAGTGGGAGGTACTGGGAGACATAAAAACAGTTTTGAGGACACAATTATGTGGGTAAAAATATTACTTATTTTGTAATAGACTTTATTCCCACTCTAAATGTTACTACATGAGATAGCACTCCATCACCCCTAATTGATCTTTGATATCAGCATGAAATTACAAGTGATCATGGTCATGTAGCCACAAGAGGTACTTCAATGCAAGGACAATAGCCTGCCCAAATATGGAGATCTGGAAGACTTGGTTTGGGAGTGCTAGTGCACATAAAGAGGATGGGTCTTTTGAGGCTGGATCTGCACAATCCCTTCATGCAGCTGTGTGACAGAGAGCAATGCACTGGGTACATGCCAAAAGATTGGTCAAGATTAGTGACCTAAGGGCACTTTCCTCTAAAGAGGAACCTTATTTTTTGTGAGATATCTGGATTGATTGACCTGCCATATTCCCAAACCTCTGGCCATTCTTCCTCTTGGAACAATGGTCTCCAACTCCTGAGAAACTGCCTCAGGTCACATTTTTTCCTATAAATATGCCTGTTTGGGGCAGCTGCAATTCATTCTCAGCTGAGTACAGACAGACACTTTGTCTATTTCTCTCTTGACTCCTCTGCTGAAGCAAAATCATCTACAGTACTGCTGCCTTTGATTGGAGCTCTGAAACTGGTAATGTATCACCACCTGCTAAAACTGTCTGAAATCGTAATCGGCTACAACCTTTCTCATGGTTATTTCTTGTGTGTGTGTTGGCGGGGGGGGGGAGGGGTGAATGCCTTTAAGTGAAAGCTTGTTGTTTTAAATAAAATAATTTGGAATCTGCTGTCCTGTTCTGGGTCTTGGAACCTGAGCCTTCTTGCTGATTCCTATTGAACTAATTCAGTTCCCTCATTGAAGTCTCTCTCAGGAGCCCAACATTTTGGGTAATGTGTTTGACAATGTTCAGCAACAAATTATCTTGATTGTTTCTGCAATATTCTTGGTATTTAAAAATATATGTATTCTGTTGCTTTATCCTTACAGTTTTCTTTTATTGTTACTAAAGGACAAGCTCTCTGTTCATGCATTGCTGCGGTATTTTGTCACTTAGTTTTCATCATGTTTTTTAAAAATGAAATAAATGGTTAATTTCTTCTCAGAAGCTTTACACACACACAAGAAATGTTTCCATTGACCATTGTTGTTTGAAAAAAGGGAAGTAAAACATTTTCCACTCCCTTTATTCCTGTTCTCTTTCTCTTTGAGAAAAAAATATGGCATGAGAAAAAATATGGCATTTTATAAAAGAGTATTTCTTTTTGTGTTAAAAAATCCATAACTTCAGAGGACTGTTTGAAATGTCTCACTAACCCCCCAAACCCAAAGACTTCAAGCAGACCACAAGTTCAGTTCATATTTAGAAATATCTCACAGTAATTGCAGATATTTAAGTCTCTCAAAATACTGAAAGCAGTACTTAAAAATGAATCTTAAAATAAAAAAGGAAGAAAAGAAAAAGAAAAGTATTTAAAAAGGGAAAGGTTTAATATCTCTCCACTAGTGAATTTGGAAAAGCGGAATTACAGCTATGAGCATGAAAGCACATACTAAAATCATTTATGCTCAAAGGTGCTGCTTGCTTCTTCGCCCACTCCTTCACCTTTTTCTTATTCTAACTTTTTTTTTAAAGTGGAGAAAGTAAGTTGTTCATTAACAAGCAACTCTAACCTCCTACACTAGACAATTGCATGCAGTGCCACAGCTGCATCCCATGGAATCCTGGAGTTTAAAGTTTGGTGAGGCATTACAACTTTCTGACCAATAATTCTAAGTATTTATCCCTAAACTGCAGATCCCAGCATTCCATATGATTATTTATTTATTTATTTATTTTATACTTCACTCTTCAGCCCTAAAGGCTATCAGAGCAGCTTACAAATATTTTATTTTAATTAGATGGTTCCCTGCCCAGAGGCTTACAATCTAAGAAGACACGACACAAAAGGAGAAGGGAATGGTGATGGGGAAGGGGATCAGGTCCAAAAGTTCTTCTCTCCCTCCAAGGCCTGGACCAAGGCAGATGGACTGGAGGGAGGGCTCTGCTTCATACTCTAGGACAGGCCCGATGGTGTTTGGCCTGTCCTTTCACTCCCTCCTGGGTCAGATGGTGTTGCATGGAGAGAGGGCACTTCTATTTGAGGCCAGGCCTGATGGTGTTGCTAGGCCTCTCCAGTCCTTTCACTCCCTTCTGGGTATGATGGTGTTGCATGGAGAGAGGGCTCTTCTACGATGTTGCCGTGATACATAAAGTGGATTCACAGTGCTATAATTGTGTAATGTAAGAGATCCCATGACACTCTATATGTTTGGGGAATATGTTCTCTATTTCATTTCACTACCAACACTTGTTGTTGTGTGTATCCAAGAAATATTTTACTTATGACAACCCTAAAATAATCCTATTATAGGATTTTCTGGTAGACCAATGCTCAAACCACCACGCTATGGTGGCTCTCTACAGACAGATAACCAATTAACCAATTAATGTGATAACGTATCACCATTTGACAATGTCCCTAGTGTTTACTATAATTAGAACATGTGGTAGAAAAAGTGATATTGCACTTTTTCTTTTTCTTTTTTAAAGAAAAGTTAAAGCTATCATAGAAAATGTTACAACTTAGTAAACTGGTTATCCTTATGGAGCCATAGAAAAGAACTAGACTGGAATATAGCAGTCTGGAAAAGTGGTTTTTTATTTCCACTATTTTATTTGCTTCAGTGAGCATATGACATAGTTATTGTCATGTGCCTTAAAGTCATTTCTGACTTATGAAGATCCTGAAGTGAATCTAACAAAGGGTTTTCTTGGCAAGATTTATTCAGAGGGGGTTGAGCAAGTGTGACTTGCCCAGGTTCCCCCAGCAGATTTCCATGAACCAGAACAAAATTAAAAATGGTTGAATCTATATGCAGGTAAGCCCCTTTGATCTGTTCTAGGTGACTCTAACAGTAGGATTCAGGGCAAAAAGATCCACTGTCAAATCAATCCATCTAGATATTGGCTTAGTACAACCTCTTAGCCTAAATCTAGGAGAGTCAGGAATAGCTCCACCAAGCCTAGCCCCAGAGAAAGATCAAAGGCCCTCTCTCCAACTTGGCTGCTACCATCTTGGTCTTAGAGCAAGAGAAGAACCATCAGTATCTGCTGGACTTGATCCCCTTCCCTTTTCCTTTTGTATCATGTCTTTTGAGATTGTAAATAGGTTTACAATCTGTATGCTACTCTGAGAGCCTTTGTGGCTTAAGTATTCTAAATAAATAAAATAAAAATCCTGTTGTTAGTCCTGACTAAAGTAGATGCATTCCAGCAATGGGATTTATTACATGCTGACTCACCATTCAGCAATAGATTCAATGAGCCTGTTCTAGTCAGATCTAACAAACTTTATGCTAGACATAACCTGTTGCTGTTGGTTCAGTCCTGTACAAGTTACAGCAGAAACACACACATGTAGAATTGCAGAATAAACACTCTCAAAAGACAACAAACCCCCAACAAACTATGTTTCCCAAGCATTAGGTATAGAGAAGAGATCCTTTGTTGCCAGTCAGCCACAAAGGTTGAAGAATCAAGAACATTTCGATGAATTTTTCAGGAGAGAAATCTTAATACAAAATAGAAATGGGAAGAAATCAAAGATACTGAAGAACATTGTTAGTGCAGAAGAACCACAGAAGAAAACAAAAGCTAACATCTTCTGTAAAGCTCTCTTGCAGTCTAGATAAGAGAACCAAGAGTTAATCTCAGAAAAAAGCAGTGAAATATGGTCTTTTCTCTCCCTTCTTTGAGAAGCCCATCACATCCCATAGCCAAAAAGAGCATCTGCAAGAAAACACACCAAGTGAAAAAGAAGAATTTACTTTAGATTCTTTCCAAATATATATAGCCTGTACACCATTTAAAAATTTCCTGCTGTTTCACATGTTTGTTTTTTCATTCATTTTAAGAAGCCTTTCCAATATTTTTAAAATTTGTATTTATTGATTGTTGGATCAAAAGCATTAATTTTCCTTTTTGTTCTCCCCTTTCTTTACCAGGTCTGTCTTTACTGGAATCATACATTTTATTACCCCAAAATTCATCTCTGGTGCCAAAGGAAAAAATGAGCTGTATTGGAAATATAAATTATATGACCAATGCTACTTGTTAAGAATTCAAAAATAGGGTGAACTAAAATAAATGTGTGTGTGTGTTTATATATATAGGAACTACATAGAAGAAATGAAAGGATGACATATTCATTCGAGAAAAACCTATATAAAGATGAACCCTCAATTTTAAAACGTGAACTGAAAGATGCACTCAGAACACTTGAGAGAAACAAATCACTAGGAACAGATGGCATACTGATAGAGCTGTTCCAGTATACAGAGACAAAATCTACCATGGTTCTAACCAAAATCTGTCAACAAATATGGGGGAGGGGCAGTGGGTCACAGATTAGAAACCCTGAATATACACTAGGCCCTAGAGATCAATATACATTAGGAATCATATTGCAAGCATACATTGGATAATGGAGAACACCAAAGAATTTCAGAAGATCAGCCTGTGCTTTCTAGATTACAGCTTCTAAATTCCTCCAATCATAGAGTGGAGCCAAGTGAGCACCTTGGTTCACAGGGGAGCTAGTAGTGATGCAACAAATAAGGTGAAGACTAGAGTGATTTTTGGCAGAAGTCTTGAAATAGTCCAAGATTTTCCATACTTGGGCTCAATCATCAATCACAGCAGAGATTGCAATCAAGAAATCAGAAAACTAGGACATGGAAGAACTAGACAAGATCCTGAAGTGTAAAAATATATCATTAAATATTTAATTTAGGATTCTATGTATGGTAGTGAAAAATGGCCAGTGAAGAAAGCTGATTGGAAAAAAAATCAAATTGTTTGAAAGAAAATCAAATTGATGTGGTGCTAGAGAAGAGTTCTTTGGGTACTGTTGGCTGCTAAGAAGACAATTGAGTCCTATCACAAATCAAGCCTGAACTCTCCCTAGAAGCCAAGATGACTAAACTGAGGCTGTCATACCATGGCCATACTGATAGAGCTGCTCCAGTATACAGAGACAAAATCTACCCTAGTTTTTGAGAAGAAATGATTCACTAGAAAAGACAATAATACTTGGCAAAATAGGGTTCAGTAGGAAAAGAAGAAGACCACATTGCAGATGGATAGACTCAATCAAGGATGGCCCTCAGACTGCAAAACCAGAGCAGCTGGTGGCAGGGTGACTTGGATGTCTTTCATTCATAAGGTTGTCATGAGTCAAATTCAACTGGACAGCAGTTAACAAACAAATAGAATAAACTTATGATTTCATAAGACTAATCTGCACTGCAGAAATAATGCTATTTGACACCACTTTAACTGCCATGGCTCAATGCTATGGAATCCTGGTATTTGTAGTTTGTTGTGGCACCAGAGCTCTCTGACAGAGAAGGCTAGATCTCTCACAAAACTACAAATCCAGTAGAGCCATTAAGAGAAGTCATGAACAATCTGAAATCAGAGCATTTTCCTCAAACATGGAAACAAGCCACAATAATTCTGATCCTCAAGGATGAAAGAGATCCAACTCTATTGAAATCAAATAGGCCTATCTCTTTACTGAATCATGACTATAAATTATTCGTTGCAGTCTTAGCTAAGAGGCATAAGAAAATCTTAACATCATTGATCTACACAGACCAAAAAGGTTTAATCCCGAAAAGATATCTGAGGGACAACATCAGACACGTATTAAACCTAATTGAATATCACGAATCCAACGTCGACAAGAAGATAGCCTTTTTCTTTTTAGATATCGAAAAGGCTTTTGACAATGTGGCATGGAATTTGATATTTAAGGTGTTAGAGAGAATGGACATGGGAGATAATTTTATCAATTGGATTAAGTCAGTTGATTTAGAACAATGTGGTTATTTATCAATAAATTGAGAAAACTCTGCTAACATCTCAATAAACAAACAAACCAAAACCAAAAAAAACCAAAAAAAACAAAAAACCCCTTCATTTATATACTGCTTCATACCGCCTGAAGAGTGTCTAAGCAGTTTATAACTGTAAGCTACTTGCCCCCAACAATCTGGGTACTCATTTTAGCGACCTCGGAAGGATGCGAGCCTGAGTCAAGCTTGAGCCCTTTTGCTAGTCTTGAACTCACCACCTTATGGTTTTGAACAGTACAGGCATTTAACCATTGTGCCACCAGAGACAAGACAAGGGTGTCCCCTGTCTCCTTTATTATTTGTAGTCATCATTGATTTTCGCAGACGACATGATGTTGATGTTGTCTCTTAGTGAACCAATGGAAGATGCAAATGAATTACTATTAGAATTAATAAACTGAATCGATTTCAGGTTTGAAAATCAATAAAGAAAAGTCTTTTATGCTAACCAAAAATCTAAATCCAAAAAAAAATTAAAAAAGTTGGAAGAATGCACAGGATTAAAACTAGCAAAAAAAGTAAGCTATCTGGGTATAACAATAACTAATAAAAACTCAAAATTATTTGTAATTAATTATTTAAAAATATGGAATAAGATAAAAGAAGACTTAAATAATTGGAAAAATTTGAAGCTGTCACTCTTAGGGAAAATTGCTACAATTAAAATGTCCGTGCTTCCAAAATTTCTTCCCAATTATAAGAAATGAAATGCTGTTTAAAGAATGGCATAGGGAAATCACAAAATTTGTTTAGTGAGGGGGGAGCCAGGATAAGATTAAAGTACTTCCATGACACAAAGAAAAGGGGTGGTTTGGCTCTTCCAGATCTTGTCCTATATTTTGAAGCTTCATGTTTGATATGGATCAGAGAATGGCTCCAACTAAACAATCTGGAAATATTAAACTTGGAAGGGACCAATCGAAGATTTGATTGGCATGCGTATATATTTTATGATAAAGATAAAGCTAACCAAGAAATAAATAATCATTACATTTGTGGCCCTTTGTTGTCCAACCATACCTCTATGGGCATCACCCCATGAAGCTTTTTTAAAAATATAATAAAAAAACTAAGGGGAATGGATTAGGTATAGCAATATCATTACAGTCGAGAAGTAACTATGAAAAATCTGGAAGAAATAAAAAGTGAAGGTTATGAATGTACATGGTTATTTTACAATTAAAAGAAAGATTTCTAATGGACAAAATAACAATAGGATTTGGGAGAAATAATTCAGAAATTGAGAAGGAAATTTGTTCAAATAAAGAGGCACCCGTATCTAGAAACTATGTGTGTGTTTTAAAAATGTTTAAGGAAGAAGAAGTAGTGAAAGAATGTATGGTAAAATGGGCTCAAAATTTTGGTTACACATTAGAGGTTGACCAGTGGGAACAAATCTGGAAAAAAGATTGGGTTATATCTGTTGTGAAAACATTAAAGAAAATTATTATAAAATATACTTTAGATGTTATTTGACACCGGATAAACTCACTAAAATATATAATAATTGTAAAAATTTGTGTTGGAAGCGTGGAGAAATTGATGGAACGATCTTCCACATGTGGTGGACATGTGGAAAAGTGAAAGACTTTTGGAAAGAAATATATTTTGAAATGCAAAAAGTACTAAATGTTAATTTAAAACTGGCACCTGAAGTCTTTTTGCTAAACATGCTAGAAAACGATGTAGAACAAAATATGGGGAAAATAATATTCTATGTGTTATCAGTGGCAAGTATGATAGACGTGAAAAACTGGAAGAGAGAAGAAACATCTTCAATTGATGTTTTCAAACTCCTCGATCTTCTAGAAATTGACATACTATCTAGAGGACTAAGAAATGAAGATACTTGTAGCTACAAAGATGACTGGGAAAAAGTACTAAATTATCTTCAAGAGAAATAGGGAAATATAACTACCATGGGGTTGGATACATAGTAAACATGACATACGATCAGTTAAAAACATAATTACTCACATTTCTATTAGGGAATTATAGTGGATCTTGGGGAGAAATGATTTTTCTTTGCAATTTAGTTATGCAATGAAACAAAAATTTAATTTAAAAAGGTAGGCCCGATCTAGACGGGCGCTAAAAGGCACCTGGGCGGCGCCATTAGGGTTTGTGAGCATGCAACTTTCGCACTCTCACAAACTCTAGCATGTGATGACGCGAGCGTCATCACATCAAAGCTTTTAAACGGCATGCGTGTGCACTCCGAAGCAACTGCGCAGCTTTTAGACGGAGCTGCACAGTTGCGGCAGCAGAAAGGCACCAAATGACACCTTTTTAAAAAATCGCACCGCAACTGCAGCGCAAAAAAGGAGCAGGGTTTGTCTGCTCCTTTTTGGGGGCGGAGCTTCACCGCAGTGTCTAGCTGCTGCAGTGAAGCTCCACAGCAAAAAAAGGTGGTGCCAGACTGCCCCTTTTGGGCCATCTGGAAAGCCCCAAAGACTCTTTATAAGTTTTATTATTTGAGATTTATTGATACATGACAAGCTGTGTAGTTAGCAATTCCAAGTCATAAGTAAGGAAGTAATAAATGCATTTGTATGTATGAGAATGTTCAATAATGTCTATATATTGTTTTGTCTGTATGTTATGTTATGTATGTGAGGTTGTTGTTGTTGTTTTGCATTTTAAAAAAATTTAATAAACATATTAAAAAAACTACAAATCCCAGAATTCCACAGCATTGAGCCATGGCAGTTAAAGTGCATTATTTCTGCACTGCATGTAAAATCCTAGAAACACAAGAGCACAAAATAAATAGAATAATGTCATACAAAATAGGTACATTTTAAGAGAAACATTATTCTGTTTTATGTAATAGCAAGATAAGGACAGTTCGGAGGAGCTCTTGTTTTGAAAATATGTTTCTAATTGGGGCACCTTTCCAAAGCAATGTTATCTTCATGCATTCCTCATTAGATCAGCTCAAGGAGTATTCTGTTATCATGTGTTCCATATATCATCTTCAAAGACACATTCTAGCCTCTCATTATGTTCCACACTGTGGCATTGCATTTATGAAACCAGTTTCAGCTCACCAGAGGTCGAGTGTTTGACCAATTTTCTCATTGCTCACAGCACTCCAGAATGTAGAAAATGAGACAAAAAATGTCCATCTCCCATGTTGTCAATTTTGAATGTACTGAAATAAAATAACAATATGTGGTGAGCTAGTAATACATATTTGCCAAATCAAGGACTTTGTCACTCCTGGTTGTTCAGTGCTAAACAATGCTAAACAATTGAGATTCATCTTTCCTATCGCACCTTTGGAACCTTTTTGGCATCGTAAACCTTCATTCCCACCAACATTCTATGATACACAACATTTGGGACTGCCCAGCCACTAACTTCTCCAAGACATTATCTCCACCTATTTTCCTAGTTTGGCACACCTGCACATACACACAGCTACTCTTCTGCAATTGAAGATGGGAGGGGAAGTGAGCAAAGTTTTCTCGGATTCTCTTACAAGCCACAGTTAGGGGCAGTCATTTGCCAATGGAAGTTTCTCAGTTACATTAACAATTGAAAGGAAATCAAATGGAAATGTCTACCCCATTCTCCTTTCTCCCTTGATCACTGATACACAAAGGGCACCTAAACCACTCTGAAAGCCTGCCGACTGATCAACTTTTGGCCACTCAAAATCAGCATTAAAGTGGAATTGAATTATCACACTGCAACTGGTAGCAGAATGGTAGTGGAATAGCTGTCGGAAAGGAAGTCATAGAGTTTTTGTGTTCATAAAAAGAAAAGTCCCAGCCAAAGGCATGATTATCCTGTTTCAATGGCAATTTACAGCCTCATGTGATAAAATCCCTGGTTTAAAATAAGAGGTTCAATCCATAATGCAAAACATTGTCCTCTGTTGTTCTCCCCTAGAAAAAATGTAGTTGTGTGATGGGACAATGGAAACAAAGTCCAAACTGGTAGTTTTCAAGATGCAGCCATGTTAGTTAGTTGGAGAGAGATCTGTTTCCATGCTGAGCTACATGTACAAAACATGAAATGGATGAAGGGAGGGGAAAAATAAATGTGGCAGGACCTTTAAGGCTAACTGTTTTTTATTTGAGCAGATACAGCATGAGCTTAGACCCACAAAACAGGGACTGACAACTCTTAGATTTACAACAGGTATTTCTCAAACTAAAATCCCCTCCTAAGAAGATTGAGAAGCAAATCAACAAGGCAAGATTAATAGCCAGGGACCATCTACTATAAGAGAGACCAAAACCACAAATGTCATCTGCCATCCCCAGAATTCACTATCAATGAGCTACAACCAGTTTTGGAAAATAGCACAGCACTCTCGCATGCTCTGGAAGACAGGCCTTTATTAGCAACCTCCAGATTTTAAACAAACACTACAACAGGATATATAACATGGTAATAAAGGGATAACAGTGGAGTTCCCACCCCTGGTGTCACCTGGGATTTTTTTAGTGGGGGGAGGCTTCTGGGGGTGTGGCCAAAAGGACCAACTCACACCTTTTTTTTCACCATGGTGGTGCCAGTCTACTCACAGTGGACAGTCTCTGCCACACCTTCTTGCAAGGACTGGAGACTGCGGTGGTGAAGCAGGTCCAAATGGATCCTTTGGGTAGGCTAAGGGAGGCCAACAGGTGGAGGTGTGGGATGGATCCCCCAAGAGTGGAGGGGTCCTGGTGTCCTAGAAGGCTTCTGTGGCTCTCCTAGTCCTCAAGGGAGGAAAGGAGAACTGGCCTTCCAGCTCAAGCTGCTCCTCTACAGCCCCTCCCTCCAGCCCACCTGCCTGTTTTCCTTGCATGGTTGGCTGGCTCCCAGCAATTGGAACTGTTATCAGGCCAGGCACTGCAGTCTCCCTTCCTGGTTGGCCCAGTGGAGATGGGGCTCAGTTGATTGGGGCCAACAGTTGCACACACCCTCCAGTTGCACCCCCCCCCCCTCCAACAGAAGGGAAAGCATCTGGAAGACAGCAGATCAGCCAAAGTATGGGCCTTCCCTCTGGTGAGAGAGAGAGAGGGGGGGGTCAGGGCCAGTGAGGTTTCCCCACCACACCCCTCCTTCTCAGCCTTGTTTTTCACCATAGGGAAAGACATGGTGATGGCTCCTTGTGAGGAACTGTCTTCTGGTGGCAGCAGCTCCTTGTGAGAAACTGCCACCATGGCAGCGAAGCAGGGCTGGGTCTGGTAGCAGTAGGAGGCCCCAATCAGGTGGGTTGTCACCCAGTGGGTTGTCACCCAATGCACTTCTGGATTGTCATCTAGTGCAGTCTGCACCACTGCACCTCTCTAGCAATGCTACTGGGCAATAATATAACCCACAAAATCAGAGATTATCAATTTGGTCTTGCTCCAATGTGTTATACGTCATCTTATGCCAGCAATGCTCCTCTACAGTCTACATTGGGCCAACAGCACAGACTCTATGCAAGAGGATTAATCCCTTCAGCCACAAAGGCTCTCAGAGTGGTGTAAAAATTGTTCATTTGACTGTTCCCTGCAGATATTGCCTCTTCTCTCCCTCCAAGTCCAGTGGAGTGGCAATTGGTAGGCAGGGCAGAGAGCCTTGCATTTGTTTTTGGATATGATGTGCCTGACTCCCTTTCTATTTGAACAGTATCCACTGAAGTATCTGCATTTCATTGTTCTACATGACACCCCTTTAATGAAACTTTGCACAATATGTCATCTAGTAAACTGAACAGAATCTCTGTGTTGTGACCTACATTACATAGTAGGACCCCTGTGATGTACATTCCATAGGAGGCAACAAAAATGGACTTATGTATAACATAAAATTCTATCAAGCATGCTGGATGGAATTTTTTTTTCTTAATGAACTAGTGTTTCAGGCTTCTATTGTCTATTTAGACAGTTAATTTGATATTTGTACATGAATTGCCTCATTTAAAATATATTATCATGAATTTGATACAGGCCTATTCCACTGAAATACCAGGAAAGTACGCGGTGCACAGTTGGGTCATATCTTTATTAGAACCAATAAAACATATAAGGTTGAGGAAAAAAGAAATAGCTCCAACTGTTTGTTCAGATGTTAGGGTCATGAGCTCTGGAGCTAACGTCAACCCCAAGTCAGAGATTGTAGACTGGGTGAATTACTGGTAGTCATGTAAGTATCTGTTTACACCTACTTGTGTGTAACTAGGGTGAAGAATCAATGTTTCTTTTCCAATCCTTCATTTGAAATAAGATACATTCAAGTACCAACTGGAAACATTTCCAACTACAGGAGTAGAAGATTGTATGATTCCAGTATTTAATTAAATGCAATGGAATATTTGTAAAATATTTATCACGCAAGCAGGATCCTGTGCTATGAAACCAGTAAGGATTTAACAAAATAAGCAAAATATTGTTTCGTATTCTGCAATGGATAGTTCTTTTGCTTTTGGTGTCAATAGCAGAGTTGGGATAGTTTTCTTTTGTGGCTAGGTTATGTTAGGTTAGGTTACCCTGTCTTTCAAAAATATATTTTTGTTTTGTAAAACACCCAGAATCTCCAGCCAGTATAGCCAGCGGCTAGGCTGGCTGAGATATTCTGTAAATCATAGTAAAGAATTTAAAATGTTTATAACACTGTCTAGTGATATCTCATCTGATTATCTTTTCTTATTAGTTCTAAATCAGAGATTTACATCCAGTTGCTAGTTTCACTTATAGCACAACCCATAGATCAATTGTTGAATAGCAAGCAAACACTGACTAACTACTTTGATTCAGGGTTTTTTTTTTGTTTTGTTTTGTTTTGTTTTGTTTTTTGGACGTTGCAAGAGAACAATAAAACAAATGGTAACCCCCCATTTTTACCATTCTGGAATGGAGGTTAAGGAGATTGGGGAAGACTCAGGGGAGCAGTGGGGGCCATAGGGTCCACATGCAGCTTGTAGATGTGAAGTTTTCTTATCCCTGGATTAAAATGTTACTATGTTATTTGATTTTTTTAAAAAAACATAAGTGGTAATCATGCAGTCTCCTTGTTGTTGCTGCACTACAAGTTTTAGTAGCACAAGCAGTGGTGGGAAATTCTGAGAAGTGAGGTTTGACAACATCCGGAAGGTCACAGGATCTCATGTTTAAAGATTTTTTTCCCATTTTAATTATTAGCAATATAGTGTGTGGAAATAGAAAAACAAAGAAATATGAATGGAAGCACATACAGACACTTTTCTGTTTTCAATCACCTTTTTTTCCAGCAGGCACAGAGCATAATGCCTCAGTTTTTATATGTATGCCAATAATCCTTTTGCAAAGGTATATATATATGTCAATTGGCCACCCAAGGCATTTTTTAGATTAGTTAGCTGAAAGAAACCAAAACTAATAAAATAAACCTTTTCTTTCATTTTTCCTCTATAAATTCACAGGTGGACACTGATTAGATTCTACTCCATTCACTCCTTTTGTATATGCTTATATATACCTGATTTATCAATCAACAAAAGATAAGAATAATTGTTTTCTATTATGAATATGCTTAGTGTATAAAGATTTAAAGAAATTTGTCTTGAAATTAGAATCTTTCAATTAATAAACTAAAATTCCTTTTTGCCATAGGGAAAAAGGGAGCATCTAGTTTACTATTATCATTATAAATAGTAAGTGATTGTCTGAACTATCTATCTGTTCAAGCAGCATTCTCCCATTGATATGATAAATTACCCTAGCCTACGTCTTGTTGAGGTTGGGGCTGTATTACTTTACACTGCAGGGAAGAGGGATGCCATGATTGATGCTGCTTTATTTAAAACAAAACCCTGAATACGGAAGAGGTTTTCAAGCAAACAAACCAAAACACACATCCTAGTTCAACTAGTTTTCTGTTTGAAGGGAGATGTTTTATATGAAAGCACAATCTTTTATGTTAGATCCCTTCTGAAATGTAAAGTGATACAACCAAGACATACATTTAAGATCAGATTGAGAACCAGCCATTTTCCAGCCTGTGAACAGAGTGGGTTTTTTAGTGGGAGGGATGTGTGGGTGGGGAAATCTAGCTACTGTATATACTCATGTATAAGTCTGGAAATTTAGGTCAAAAAATTGACCCCAAAAAACAGAGTTGACTTATCCACGGGTCAATTTAAGTAGTATATCTTAACTCTTATTTAAAGAAGGACTCACCCCATGGTGAAAAGCAAGAGTATAATCTGTCCTGGAAGCAATGACCCCTTTTACTCTCTCATCCATCCAGTCTTAAGAATAAGCACAAAGAGTTATGTCTGATAGACTTTTGGAAGTTATTTGACATTGTTTTGCTTTGCTGCATCCTTTAGATCCTTTCCAATATGCCCCTAAATTTTACCCTCTGCTTATCCACGGGTCATAGCAAAATCCATAATTTTGCCCCCAAAACTTGTCCTCGACATATACATGAGGTCAACTTATAGTCAAGTGTATACGGTATTCCTGGATGAAATGGGATGGGAATGGCTTTGGTCATCTCAGATTATCTATGCTAGCAGCTTGACAAGATAAAGTGTTTCTGTTCTGCTGGATCTCTCAGTGGCTTTTGATATCATTGACCATGAAATGCTTCCAGATTGGCTTGCTGGGGTGGAAGTGCTCTACAGTAGTTTTGTTCCTTCTTGGAGCAACAAGCTTTAAATATGGTGTTGGAGAATTCCAGTTTGACAGAGTGGCTGTTAACCCTTTGGATTTGGTTTAGCCCCCCCCCCCCCCCTACTATTTAACCTATACATGAAGCCAGGGTTTCCTTGGAGTTTGGATCTGGAGTCACAAGTTTTTTGATGGAATCCAACTTTCTGTCACCTTACTTTCCATCAAATTCCAAGAAAGACTTTCCAATTCTAAATTAATGTCTCATCTCCTATCAGTGAGGGATGGGATGAGACTTAATTTAGACAGGATAGAAATGCTTCTTGTTAGTGAAAAAGCAAAGGAAACAGAGGCCCATCCTGTTCTGGATGAGGTTATACAACCCTGAAATTTCAGGCTCACAGCTTGAGCATATTCCTAGACTTAGTTCTGAGCCTAGACACCCAGGTTGTAGTGATGTCCAGGGCTGTGTTTGCACAGCTAAAGCAAGTGTGCCAGCTGCACCTATTTCTGGAGGTATTAGTGCATGTCTTGAGTACTTATTTATACAATATTTATATCCCACTCTCTATCTAAAGTTAAAATAGTTTAAATGTTTTTAAACCATGTACATATGAGGGTTTTCACAAAATCAGTCAGGCCTCCAAAGTTCTGGTGAACAAGCATCTTTGCTTAGTGATCGAATACAGTGATGTGGAATTTGTGGCTTGTGGCTTTTTAAAATGCCACTATACTACTAAACTTAGCAGCATAATGGGACATTCAGCAGTGAAAGAGCACAGCCTCTGCTGAATTTGTAAGAGGACAATGGGACCCATGACCCCACCCCCTGAATTCACCCAGTTCTGGCCTTTAAGATTGTATCCTAAGCCATGTTTAAATATCATATTGAGAATGGAACAAGCTTCTTTTAGGCAGCCCCTGAGAACAGAGGATAGAGAATGGAGCAATGGAAAAGAGGAAAGAAAAAGAGATTCCACATAAAAAGTAGGAAGAGCTTCATGGAATACACTGCCTTTTCAATAGTTGAACACACTGCCTTGGAGAGTGGTGGAGTCTCCATTTTTGGAGGTTTTTAAAAACAGACTGGATGGTCATCTGTTGGGAGTGCTTAGTTTGTGTATTCCTGCATGGCAGGTAGTTGGAATAGCTGGCCTTTGTGGTCTCTTCCAACTATGATCCTATGATTCAGACTATTTAGGGAACAGAGGCTACTGCAACATAACAGAATGAATGCAATTTGACACCACTTTAACTGTTATGGCACCATCCTATGGGATCCTGGGATTTGTAATATGTTATGGCACCAGAACTCTGACAGAAAAAGCTAAATATAAATTTATATACATATAAACTATAATCCCAGAATTTTATAGCATTTTTTTTTTCATTAAAGGTAAAGCGGTGTCAAACTGCATTAATTCTGTGATGTCAATGCAACCAACACTTGAATTCTAATAGTATTCAGAGACAGAAAGCAAAGTTAAGTCTGATTGACAAGGGAATTCCCATTAATGACTGACATTTAATTTAGATTACTAGGCTGATCTTCTTTTGCAGCATGTTTCTCCGGAGGAGATAAATTTTGAAAAGGCAAACAAGGTATATCTTTACTACAGCAAACCCAACAAGTAACCAAGCAAACAAAAATCCTGATTATCTCAAGAACATAAAAATGTCCTCTGCTTTCATAGTTCTGTGTGGATAGACCTCAATTGACTGCAGTTCCAAAATTAAGGCAGAGATCCTAGATGAGGAAACATATCACATGTGCATAAACACAATGTATCCTTATCTAACCCCCCAAGCCCTGCCATTTCTCTCCAGCAGCCCCCTCCCCATGGCTATTTCCTGGTGGAGGGATAGCAGATGAAGCAGCAGAGGACACTCAGCTATTTTCTTGTAGCTAAACTTGCACAATAGCATTGTCTTCAGAGACTTTCCCTGCAAAATCCCTGGTGCTGTGCGTCTAGTTATAGGAAAGTAGCTGGATGCTTCTCTGCCGCATCCACCGCTACCACTTCTCAACTGGCAGGGAATGACCATTTTGAGAGTTGTGTGCAGCAGAAAAGGTGGAGTTTGGGAAAGATTTTGGTTGTTGCACAACTATTACAGAATTCTGATCTCCCCAAGTGACTTACAATGGTGTATATTGGAATGAGGGGCATCACTGGAAGGAGGGGTATAGGCCACACCAGGAGACACTCTAAGGGGGTATGTGACACCACTGCTGCCCAAACAAACCTGGTTCCAACCTACACCATTGTAAGTCACTTTTAGGAGCTGTGGAAGTCAGAACTCTGTAACAGTTGTGCAACAACCAAGATGGCAGAAACAGGTTGTGGCATTCACCCACATCCCTTTAAAATGCTGAAGAGATGGTGTGAGCAGGAATAGGCTCAGTGGGGGAAGAAAGAAAAGGCCCCAGATTTGATTTTTTTTTACAAAAACAATTTAATTTTAATTTTTTTAAAAAAAATCTTTAAACTATAACTTAGTAAATTTTCACTTTAACCATATGTGAGGGATCTGTCCTGGATCCCCCTGCATATGGCAAAATCCGTGTATGCTCAAGACCCATTGATCTCTATGGTGGCGCGGCCACATGGGGACAATGGGACTTTGCGTCCCCAGCCACCTGAAGCCTACCCTGTCTTCTCTCTTCATCCTTTGAGGCTGGCCAACAAGGCCGGGCATGAGTGCAGCAGTGGCAAGGTGCTCCTATGGCTTCTGAGGAGTCCTGGGATGAGGCCGGAGCAAAGCCGGGGCCGGATGTGAGTGTGCTTGACCGAGGGCAAGCCGGGCCTCCTTCTCTGCCACCTGGCACTTGAGCCCAGCCTCCTTCCTGGTCCAGTGCACCTGGCCCTGGCTTTGCTCCAGCCTTGTCACAGACCTCCTCAGAGGCCGCTGAGGCAACCCCACCACTGCCGCACTCACGCCCAGCCTTGCTTGGCCTTCTCAGAGGCTATGGAGCCCTCACCTCCTTCCCAGTGCAATGGTGGCTGAGAGGAAGACCAGGTGTGAGTGAGGCGGTGGTGGGGAGCTTCCGTGACCTCTAAGGAGGCCTGGAAGGCCCCAGGCCAGAGTGAAGCCAGGTGCAAGCATGCTGGGCCAGGCCAAGAAGGAGGCTGTGGTGGCTGGGAAGGAGGCCCACCTAGCCCTCAATCCTGCATGCTCACGCCTGGACCCAGCTTTGCTCCCGTCTCCTCAGGTCTCCTCAGAGACCACGGAGGTGCCACCAGCACTGCATTCATGCCCAACCTTCCTCCTGCCTACTACCACACTGGGAAGGAGACAAGCACTCTGCAGCCTCTGAGGAGGCCAAGCAAGGGCAGGCACAAGTGTGGCAGTAGCAGGGTGCTTCCACAGCCTCTGAGAAGGCCTGAGAGTCCAGACCAAAGCCGGGGCCTCTTTTCCTGCCACCGCGGCCTCCTTCCTTGCCTGGTATGCCCAGCCTCGGCTTTTCTTCAGCTTCCCAGGCCTCCTCAGAGGCCGCAGAAGCACCACTTCCACTGCTGCACTCATGCCTGGCCTTGCCTGAGAGGCCAGAACGAAGCGCACCAGGCCAGGAAGAAGGCCACAGTGGTAGGGAAGGAGGCCTGGCTTGCCCTCAGTCTGGTGCCGGCTTCGCTCCAGCCTCTCAGGCAAGGCTGTGTGCAAGTTCGCAGTGACAGTGGTGCCTCCTCAGCCTCTGAGGAGACCTGGGAGGCCAAAGTGAAGCTGGAGCCGGGTGCGAGTGTTCTGGGCTGAGGGCGGCGGTGAGCCTGGCCTCCTTCCTGGCTTGCCCCGCTTGGCCCCAGCTTTGCTTCAGTCTCCCAGGCCTCCTCAGAGGCCATGGAAGCACCCTGCCACCGCTGCACTCACACCTGGCCTTGCTTGGCCAGCCTGACGGACAAAGAGTTGGAGGAGAAGGAGAGAAGGCAAGGTAGGCTTCAGGTGGCTGGGAGGAGAGGGCAGCCTTCTTCTCCTCTCTGCTGCCACTGCCAGTGCCTCTTCTTCTTCCCTTCTCCTCCTCCTCCTCACACGTGCCTTCTCCTCTGCCCCCCCCCCCATGGGCTTGCCATCTGCGAACCATGTATGCTCAAATCCGCGGATAGCAAGTCAGTGTATAAGGAGGGCCCACTGTATGTACATGTGAATACTTGTAGGTTTTGCATGTGATGTCATAATTTAAATGTATAATTTTAATTTTGTTAGTTGTTTATAGTTTTCACAACTATTGCCATTACATTCAGTGATATATGGGAATTATGATTTATGAGTAGCATTAGTACAAAAAAACATTATTAAGGATTCTGTTATGGTGTGGTATGAGAGGAGGTCAATGGGGGTTGTGACACCGTGGGTTACTGCACTGGGTGATGACATCACTAGTTGGGTCTATGACATCACTAGTTTCATCTATGATATCATAACTCAGTCAACGGGTTATCAGCCTTTGCCTCATTTTATGCCATGCTATCTGGATATTTCAGGATATCTTTTGTCAGCATGACTAGAGTTGCATGAACACAGTAAAAATAATGCAGTTTGACACAGTTTTAACTGCTATGTCTCCATTCTAAAAAATCTTAGAATTTGTAGTTTTCTAAGACACCAGCACTCTTTGGAAGAGTAGGCTAAAGACTTCCATAGGATGGGGCTTCCATAGGATGAGGCTACAGGGCTAAAAGTAGTGTCAAATTACATTATTTCTACAGTGTATATGTACCCTAGAGTTGCATATCTGTCCATATTTATTTGGGAGTACGTCCATTCCGCTTATTTTAGAGTCGTCAGAGAGGATTACATTGTGGACATCTTTTCTGTTTCCTAACAAATTAGTATTCTCTACAGAGGTTTTCAGCCATAACTTATGGAAATACTTATTTGTAGGGCAGAGGTTTTGGTACTACTAATAAAAAATTATAATGGAGAATCAGTAAGCTTTCCTAAAAATTTTAAAATATAGCAATGAAATTCATAACATGAAAAGGTGTGGAAATCGTATGATCCTCCCCATGTTGCTATACTGCAAGTCTGAGCAGTCCTATACCCATTCTAGTTAATAGTGAGGAATTCCAGAAGCTACATTCTAACAATATTTGGAGGGCTGACTAATTAACACTCCTTGCACAAAAGTACTCAGTTACTTGAATTGTACCCCAATTTTTGCTCCTTTAGGACTCTGAATATAAATGTGTGGACAATGTCAGTTGGAAGACCAGAAGCCATGAGAGATCAGGAAAAAAATCTAATGGGATAAATTGGATTTAAATGAAGGATGGGGCTTCAAATGTAGCCATCCGGATTCTGTTGGTTTGTTTCATTCAATCAATCACTATTAGCTATATTGACTTGGGCTGATGGGAGTTGCAGTCTAAAAACTTCTGGATGGTACAATTGCCCAACCTGGCTTACATGAGTAATAGCTCATTGTATTCCTTATGTGTACCACACCTGGATAACAGATTATTTGATACATAGATGATTTGTTTAGGCAAGAGATCTGCCGACGTGCCTCTGTGAAACTAATGCTGTAATTTTTTATTTCCATCTGGTAAGATAGTACCAGCTAACTTACAGGCTCTTTTGGCTCTAAAGACTTAATGAGAATAAATTGGACAATAACCTCATATATGACTGGGATACAGAATCTGATATTAGGAAAACTGGGCGAGGTGGCACAGTTTACTGAGATTTCTAGCAAAGGGACCATTTTGGAGATGACAGCTACATACTCTGCAGGGAATTCTGCTGGTTTCTTTGTCAAATCCAGTGTTTTAGTTCCTGAAAGAGAAAGTGGATGAAATATACAAAGCCATGTCTTCCAAATGTGTAAGGCAGAAAAAGATCAAATCCTGATAGCTGTTGGATTGTTAATTATTTTACCCTCTTCCCTCCTTCATACATACTCTACAGACTATTTGGGTATTTAATATACAGTCGCCCCTCCTAACTCACAGATCTGAGCTCCTCAAGTTTGAATATCTGTGGAGGGGTGACCTCCACTATTTTCAATGTTGTGCATGCCCGGTACACGCACCCAGGCCACATGCGTGGGGGGGGGCACCCCATTCAAGTCTATGCGGCTTGAATATGCACAAGCCTCCATGGGGGGGGGGGGTTCCAAAACAGATCCCCTGTGAAAACAGAGGTCCAACAGTAAATAGCTTCACATGTACAGGTGTTTAGAATATGGTTAACTGAATGTTTCCCATCCCCTACCTTGTTATGTTCATGGCAAGAATGACATTCTGAAAAGGAGAGTGTTGTCTATGCATCAAACGTCAGTGCAGTCTGAAACCTTGCTTTTACAGGGCTTCAGATCATGCAGAGAGTAGTGGTGGGTTGTCTTTGCAGACTATCATTTCCTTCATGGAGAGACTGACAAGAGGGGGAAGTGCTAACCTAATCTCTCATGAACTCAGTCAATGCTATCCTAAATATTTGACTTGATTCACATAGCCATGGCTAGGTTTTTGGCTCAATTGCTGGTGCATTCACAATTCAAAGATCCTTTCTCTTCCTCCAGCAAAGCTTTGATTTTTGCTTTACCTGGGTCCAAATGTCATCTGAGGAAAATTCTGAGGCTGACTTCCCCACCCCAAGTCCAGCATTTCCATAGGCAGAATCAAATCCCAAACTGATTTACTCCTTAAGCAGCAATGGATCTTGGCTGCATCTACACTCTAGAAATAATGAGGGCTGACACCACTTTACTCGCTGTAGCCCCACCCTATGGAATCCTAGGATTTATAGGGTTTCTACTGAATATTATCTTTATTGAGTACAAATAAAATACAAGTAATATTTTCTATATACAATAATATTTTTTTCTTATTACTTTGTATCATTGTGGAATCCTGAGATTTGGAGTTTTACAAGATCTTTAACCTTCTTTGCCAAAGAGTACTGGTGCCTCACCAAACCACAATTCCCCGGATTCTGAAGGATGGAGCCATGGCAGTTAAAGTGGTGTCAAACTACATTATTTCTGCAGTGTAGATGCACCCTTGAGAAACTCATGGACCAGTCTTCCAATGAACCTACCTTTCCTCATGCAGTCAGAAGAGGAGTCCAAATATTCACCTAGCCAGAAAGGTTGTTGATTTTGGAAGATCCAGTCACAAACTGCTTCTTGCCTGCAATGCACACAGAACTAATGTGTGTGTGTGTGTGTGTGTATGTATGTGTTTCTTAAGAAAAAGGGACCCCTCAGGAAGAAGAGGCCTTGAAGGCTGGAAGAATTGCTTGTGCTTTGGTCTGGGCAGAACTCTGGAAGACCAAGTAACATAGAATAAGACTTCATGTAACAGTGGCTGCCTTGTGAACCTTTGGTACTTCCAAACCTTAGCTTTCCCTGCCATGCTTGCTTTTTGACTTTTCCGTTTTAGCTTTACAGAGACAATCTTACTAGATCACAATTTTGGTTTGACTCCCTTTCTAGATTTGATCTCAGTGTGTGCAGAGCTTTGCATTTCAGCTGGCTCTGCTATCAAGATGTCTCTAACACCCAGAGACTGGTCATACTTTGATTTAGCATTTTTGCTATACACAGTCCCAGTGGGACATCTATGAATTATCTGCTCTTATTTAGGATATCAAAATGGAATCTTCATGTGTAACATGGTATGCTGAGAAATATGAATATTAGACATTTTGTTGCATAAGACAGGGAAACTCTCTGTTGTCAGAGTCTAAAGAATTCATAATGGACAAACTAGGGCTGCTAATGTTGGCCTGGACCCATTGTCCACCTTGGAAAACCAAGCCAAAGTGAAAACTGCAAAATTCTCTCATCTGCTCCCCTGATGACAAGGATATGGTTGCATTCATTGAGAGCAATCAGTGCATAACTGTCTTGTCTCCCTCTGGTGAATGAAGACCCTTCCAAATTGGCTTAGACTGGGATTTGAGAAGAATAAATTTTCTGGCCTAGGAGCATCTGCTTGATCAAAGGACCTTCCATGAACAGAAGGAGATTTACCACTTGTGGAAAAGCAACTTGTGATATAAGCTTTCTTGTTATGTGTCTTCAAGTCATTTTCAACTTATAGTGACTCAAAGGCAAACTTATCATGAGGTTATCAGTGGCTAGATTGTGTGACTCACCCAAAGTTGCCCAGAGAGTTTTCATGGCTGAATGGGAAATTCTTTAAGTCATAGTCCAGGACTCAAACCACTATACCATGCTGATACTTGATACATGCTGATACTTGATATATGCTACATTTTAATAATTTTCTTTCTTTATTCAAAAAGGCATGCTTGACATACAAGAAAATGTGATTTCAATTTTGGCTGAAAGTAATAGTACTCTTTTCCCCTCCTCAGAATAATGGAATGTGAAGCTCAAAGTGCAGCTGTAGCTAAAGTGTGCGAGGAAGAATTAGAAATCAGCTTACTAGAAGCATTTTCCTTGGCAAATTAAATTTTCATTCAGGTTACTTGCTATATGAGAAGAGCCTAACATGGAGAATTTTATGTTTTCTCCTCCCTGCTTTAAAAGAAAAACCCTAAGGGATGACCTGGTTCATTTGTAAAAGCTCTCCACTTAAAATGATTAAATGCCTAGCAAAGCACTATTAGCTCCAACTTTTAGAATTCCCAGTTTGAACTTAATAGACTATACTCCTCTTCTACTCCTCTTCTACCCATCTACTTTAAGAGTTAGTGGATATTATCATGGAACTGTTAATTAGGGTAGGAAGTCAACACTTTCTCACTCCCTGAGATTTCAGGGGCAAAAATTGAGACAAGGGAGCAGTCCTTGAAATGTCATGCAGTGAGTCCTTGTGAGTTACAGTAGTAGATTTTTGTGAGACACTGGAGAAAACAAAGAGTAAAAAATGGCTTGGAATGGCTACTGGGCCAACTGGAAGTAGAAATGGGTGTTAAAGCAATCCAGATAAATTGCCCTAGAATTTTGTTAAAATCCAGCCATGCAACCCAGAGCCAGGTGAAGGACAGAATTTTACAGTGGCTCAACAGGTCTAGTAGTTGCAGCAGTTGTTATCATTACCACAAGGACTTGTATTTGAAATGGCATCAACTGCTGCACAAATGGCATGTGGAGAGTTTTCCCAGACCCAACGCTTTGTTTTGCTTTCTGTTTTTGCTGTCAGGACAGTGCAAGAAGAAAACTCACAAATTACAATGATGGTGCTATGCTTCCTGGCTGCCTCCAAATAACATAGTGCCCCCACCTGCATCCATCCACCATCTATCTTCCCAATCCATCTCCTAGCATTTTTGTGCACCAGTTCTGCACAACTGAAACACACATCCTTTTGCACTGAACTAGACAGTTCTGGTGTCAGCTGGGAATAGATTGAAATAGGTGCCCAGATGTTAAAGCCACGCTGGAAAGAAAACATTCTCCTATGATATTACTGTATGCCCTGAGATTTATCTGCCCAAGTCCTTGAAAGTTCAGCTGATAGCATGAAACATGTCAGTCCTATTGCTAATATGTAGATATTGTCATAACTGAGCAATTTCAGGATCTCTGTGCATCAAAAAGTCCAGTGTGTTGAAACAGCAAAGAACTTTATTGAAAACACATAGACAGAACTTCCACCCAAAGCCAAACAATATATTAAAATCCCAAAACCTTAAATTCCACCCTCCACTGCTCAGCACCAAAACTAGCACCCAATTCCAATTCCCACAGTCTATCCCCAACTGTTAACCAGCCCCCCTTCTCATCCTTCACATGCACCATCTCTCCCTGTCTCAGACATTCTCACCACCACCCCTTTCTGTTACTACCAAACACCAACTTCATTCAGCCAATATCCCACACATTCCTTCCAAGACCTACCATTCCCATAACTATTCCAGCCAGCTGCCACTGATCCCATCTCCCCCTTTCCAACTAACAACTAGCCATAAGCCCCAGCAAGAAAAATACAACCCAAAGCAGTTATTCACACTTATAAACAAATAAAACATAGATTTAGCAAAATTCATTATTAATACAGAAAGGAAAACCTGAACCACATTTTAAATACAGAAACATAAACCTGACAGAATCCATGCAGCATGCATGGTTCTGACAGATATATTAAGATTACTGTAATGGGAAGATGTCAGTCTTTTTTGGAGGGGGACCTAGAATGTCTGTACTTGGTCATAACACTAAACTATTATTTACTTATATCCAGTTCATGTGCTTCTCTTCTATTCATCTAGTATTAACAGCAAAAAAAAAGAGATTAGAAACATTCGCTTTCATTTGCAACCAATGATACTTGTTATAACTATGATTTTTAGAAGCAAACCAATTTCAAATTGTATTTAATAAGCTTGGCTACCCTCCCTTAAACTACAACTAACATTAGCAACAGTTCTTCATTCCAGTATAATAACAAACCATTAAAGCCATTAACTTCAAATAGAATAACATTTTGTTATCTTCTCCTAGCAACCACAGCAAATATTTTGGGAGCACAAAAATTTATTGTCATGAAAGTCACACTAAACAATGGTTTAATGTTACAAGTGATCTAGGCCATACTGTTATGACTTGTGATACCATATTTATCTTCTTTCCTGTCTTTTCTATAAATGGCCATCAAAACAGCCCTAGATTCAGAATGGCTAAAGACATTTTTAAGAAAAATAAAACAATTATTTTCTATTGTTTTCATAAAGTTAAATTTCAGAAAGATTGTCAGCAGACCTGTTATTGCAATTGACTTCCAATCCTTTGCTTACTCACGCAGGGAGTAAATTTCATTGAATTCAGTAGGACTTCCTCCTGAGTAGATATTCAAAGAAGCAGCAGAGTACATGAGTAGACCCAGGCTACACCTTCCAGCAAACATCCAGCAGCAACAACAAAATAACTATTCCTGTCCCTTCTTTGCTCCTTTCTAGGCTTTGCCAACTTGTACCATGCCTAATTTTCCAGTCAGAACAAAAACACAATTGCACCCCACATAATTATAATTAGCATTTTTAACACATGTACAGCTGGATTTAATATCAAAATAGGAGACATACAATGATATATTGCTAGATCCAAAATCTTCTTTAAAAATGCAAAACATATAAAGTTCTTAACTTCCTGCAAATAAAAATGGCATATTAGTATTCTCATGCTTCTATGCTGGATCTATGCTAGCAAAAAATATAATTTAAAAAATCCATACACACCTTAATTCTGTTGTGGGATCATATTTCTTGGGCAATAAGTCTATTATTGCATCAGTTATGCCTTTCTAATATTATACCTTTTAATTTAACTATTGGATTATAACTGTTTTGTCTCATTCTCTATTAGTTTGACTTTGTATATGTGTTTCTATGTTTGACTCCCCCCACTTTTTTTCCTTTGCATGGAGTTCCCTGTGTTTCAGTATTTTTCATTTCATCTCAATGCTAAACTTAATTCATTTTAGTTACAGTCTTGAGTCTGTGGTCTTTATTCCTGGTCTGGTTATTTTCCAATGACCTGCAGAATTGCAAGAGGAAAAATTCAAACCCAAATTTAACATATTGGAAAACATGAACTGATCAAAGGCATTTCATGCATTGTTCATTCAATATGCGCAGTCCCCAAATGGACACATGAATACTGATCAAGCAGTGTACAGAATGCACTGTCTCAAAATGATGCTGTAGACTGTGAATTGATCAAATGGATATTGTATAACAGCTGGCCACATGATATATTTGCACATCTAAATTTTGACCAGGCAGTATACAAACACAGAGACATACAAACTACTTGTTCATGCTATCAGTGTATATGTATTTTTAGTGCTATCCTCTGACTGAATGATTGTTAATGCATATACATATTCTTGATGCTATGAAATGCTTAAGGCAATAAGCAGTTAATTAATTTTGGGGGCTAAACAGACAGGCAAAAAGAGGTGCTTTCAGGTTGGCTTGAAGACGTGGCGTTTAGATGACACATGCCTTGAAGCCAGCAGAAAAGTGTCCTTATGCAGAGAAAAGTCATTTCAAAAAGAAGCAGCTTTTTCCCACTTCTTCCTGGCTTGAAGCCATGTCATGTGGTCATGATAGAAGCACTCCAGCTGCCTTGGGAGCCGGTGGTGCAGTTGGTAGGGTTTCAGTGTGGCTTCTGAAAAGGCAGCTTCAAGCCACTTTTTCCTGCCCATCTGTTTCGCTCCATGTATAGCTGTATATAAGGATGTGATTCATGGCTAAACAAGAAAGCATAGATAATTTTCTCATTTTGAAAGGAGTGAAGTTCAGTTGGATAGAATATGTACTCCTTTTTGTTGTGTACCTCCAAGTCATTTGTGACCTGTGGTAATCCTAAGGCAACCTTATCACGGGGTTTTCTTGGCAGAATTTGTTCAGAAGAGATTTGACTTTCTCTGAATCTAAGAGAGTGTAACTTCCCCTTGTCCACCCACCACAGTGGGTTCCAATGACCAAGCCGAGTTTTGAACCCAGGTTTCCCAGTATCCTAGTCCAACACTCAAACCACTACACCACACTGGCTCTCTTGAATATGCTGAAACATTCAGTAAATGTGCACATTCTGAAACTGCTGCCTTATTGCACAGATGATTAATAAAGAGAAACATTGGGTGGGTTATCTGCATCTATGGAAGCAATAAGTCTGTCCTTTTGTACTTGCTCTGTGTCTGTGAATTGGCTTCATATGAGGGGGGCTAGGGATGTTATGCAAAAAATTACATACTGCATAATAAAAATGCTTGATGTCTCACTCTCATTCTAGAGGCAAGATTTCTTGCGAGAGGTTGAAAATTCTAAGCAGGCTGTTTTTCTGTGTTGAAACAACGTGTTCCAACCATAAATGAAAAATTGGCAAATTTTTGTAATATCTCTAGCTGTAAGAGAATGAAGCTAATAACTTGGCATCAGATTCAGGGACCACAGTTCAATTGTAGAATATGTTTCTTGCATTTAGCTGATTCCAGTTTCATGGAACCTTCACTTACACGAAGTTCATGCAACAGAACTAGGTAAGACGTCTAAAAGTTTCTTTGCAAAGCAAGTGCAAGTGTAGACTGCCCTAGCTGAGCTAGAGAAATCAATCAATAAAGAAATCTAGGCACAGGAGCTTTGTAAATTCATCAGACTGCTTCTTATGGAAAAGCATTTCTTCTTTTACTTAGAACCCCATCTCCACCTAGATCATTTCTCTGGTAGCAAAGACAGTTTTACTGTGTGTTACTGTAAATTCCTAGATAACAAGGCTGGTAATGCTCCAGTGTCGTAACTGGACCCATGTTGAAATACTAAAAGATTATATGGGAAGCCTTTCAAAATGAAGCAATGTCTCTACCATTTTCCATTTGCTGAAAAATTAAATTAATCCAGTTCTGAGGCTGCAGGTTTTGGATCAAAGAGACTGTGCAACTTATCTATTTTCACCCTTATTTGTTTTGGATTTGTCTTCAGATCCCCCACTTCTCTAAAGTATTGTTCTGAAGCATTTGTCTACAATTCCTTTCAAGATTCAATCTTTCCTTACTGCATCTGTTCCACGAAAGCAGGGGAAATAAATACTGCTACAGTTGAAATCTTACCTCTGTGTGTTTCATGTAGGGCTATAAAAGGCACATTTTTGCTTCTGCTGTTCCCAGAAGCATAGGTGATTGGTTTGCTCATTCTACTGACATGATGGACAACACAGATTGACTTCACATTCCCTATAGGATAAATGAACACTGTATTCTTCCATTCATTGTCTTATTAATATTTTTTTTTAAAAAAAAAAATTCTTTGAAGTGCAAAACTGCTCATAGGAGTGTGGGGAAGATGTCTTTGTGACTTCCTAGGCACAAATCAATAAACATTATTCCAAGCTTGCTACTGTGGCAACTGCTGCTAATTTTTAGAACTTAATTATTTGTTTTCCAGAACTCATCTCTGCAGAAGAAAGAAAGGTTTTGTTCTAGTAGGAATGAAGATGCTTCCAAATGCTCTAAAAATACTGACTTGGAGCTATAGGTACCCTTCTGCTAGATCACTGTTAGGACCAATGTGCTAGTTAGGGGGTCGGTGAGCTTTTGCAGGCTCTAAGGAGATTATCATTCTATTTAAACTGAATTATCCTCAATGGGATAAAGTTGAATTTAAACTTAAATGTTGATGTTATTGCACTCAGATACAGCTGGGCGAGTGCAACCTGTCTGCAGCCCTGACCCCAGCCACACTTATCCAGCAGCTTTTCAAAAATGGCAATCTTCCATTTTTGAAAAGCTGCTGGATAAGCATGGCTGGGGTTAGGGCTGAAGACAGGTTGCACTCACCCAGCTGTGTCTAAGTATAATAACACCCACTTTTAAATTTAAATTCAACTTTATGCCATTGGAGATAAATTGATTTAAATAGAGTACAATAATCTCCTAACTCTCTGCAGGACAATACAGGCTGATGGTTTCAAAAATGAACAATTAACCAAAGCAACTCCAAATAAAAATTAAGTAGAAAGACAAGCTGATTTTGCAGCAAAGACAATTATTTCTTCATTAAAAAGACAGAAAAATATGGCAGCAGAAACCAACAGAACAGTCTTTACTCAATGTTTTTCAAAGTGAGCGAAGGGAGAAACAGCATAAAAGCTGAAAACGTTTCTTCTAAGCAATCTAAGGAGTTTTGAGCTAAGCTTAAGGTACTATAGGTGAAAACACACACATGGATTTTCTCACTGCCCAATATGAAGAAATGACTGGAGACTGGAACAGTGACAAAGGCCTCGGAGACAGGAGAAAGGTCAGGGAGGGTGCAGGTCAAAGAGAGACACAAGTCAAAGAGAATGAGATTTTCTCTGAGTGTCTGTTTACTAATGTCTTCCTAACATGGTGGGGGGGGGGATATTTCTTAAGAGTGAAGGGAACACCTTTGAGTAGGACAAACATGACCTAAACATGTGTTTGCAGAAGGCAGAGGTGAAATACCCTTCGGGTTCTGATAATGACTTTTAAATATTCTGAGCAGAAGAGACAATGGGGTTCCATACACAGAACAAAGCCAATCAGTATAGATCTTTACCCCCTTTGAAATCCAGATAGGTTTTCCTACCTCTTTGAAGGCTACAGGTAACCTCCCAAAGGAGTAGTACCATCCTGAGCCAGTTAAGCAGGACCATTTTGTGGAAATAAACAAAACAGGTAATCCAAGATTGATCTCAATCAATGCAAACATTTTCTTGTCAGCAGAAGAGGGAGTTTGGAGTGTAACTGTTTGCACCTCAGAATAAGGCTTGGCTTTTCTCCAGATGGGGAAATGGTCCAGGCCAACATCAACAGTGCTACATTTCCAGTATGCTTTCTTAACAATTTTTGCAGACTTTGGCAATAGACAACTTTCCAGTCTTATGCATCAATGTATAATATTCATATTTATTGAACATAAGTCATAATATCATTGCCATTTATAAAAAGTTTATGTTGTGACCTAGCAGAAGAAGACTACATGGCAGTAGTGACCTACCACATTCGTAGAAGTTATTTTATTTGCATATGACTTTATCAAAATTATTCTCAACAATGACCCAAAACAGATGAGCAGATGGGGGTATGATATTTACAGGAGCCCTGGTGGCATAGTTGTTAAATTCCATACTTCAGCCACTCACTCAAAACCATAAGGTTGTGAGTTCAAAACCAGCAAAAGGTCTCAAGCTTGACTCAGGTTTGCATCCTTCCAAGGTTGCTAAAATGAGTACCCAGATTGTTGGGGGCAAGTAGCTTACAGTTGTAAACCACTTAGACACTCCTTAGGCAGTATGAAGTGGAATATAACTGAAGCTGTTTGTTTGTTTGTTTGTTTTAGATGACACACACTCTCAGAGCACCTGAATCATCTGGGGTTGTGCCAGGGCTGCCTAAGGTGGCCCCAAAACAGCGAGAAAAGAGTAGATCTTTTCTGCTCCTTGCCATGATCCATTTCAGACCACAGCAGCAGATGCCCTCAGGGCTTCAGCTTGTATTTGCTGGAGCCCTTGGGTGATTGGGCCAGGAGTGGCTTCTGGCTGTTCCTTCCTGCCTGTCTGTTTTGCCCCAACATTTTATGTCCACCTGAGTGCACATGTTGCAACTTTTACCTGTTTGATTCACCTTCTTTCTCATCCTGTTACAATAGAGTGCAGCATGGTGAAAAGCTTTCCTTTGTTGCTTGTGCAAAAGTTCACAGAACAGCACTTACATATTTCCTCCTTCGCTTCTCTTTGGAACAAAACCAGTTTGTCTAAATTTATCCTGAATAAGCCAGACAGGCAGAAGAAGAGGGATGAATTGATAATGTGCTGCCTTAAGTAGTAGACAGTACAGAAGGAATAGTTGTCGTGATCCAGGAAAAGAATTAACACCCAAAGTGAATTTGAGGGAACACTACTGTAGGAAGAAAGAGAATTGTTTCCATTATGTATTTGCAGCTGTGGTACTGTGGAAGAGATGTATCATTATTTGTTATTTTGTCACTTTATTATGAACTTAGTTTGAAACACCTGATTCTAACACTTTAAAAATTAGTTTCGATCTTTATTTTAAAAAGATTTAATTTGTCCAGTGGGAGGATTTACTCATCATGTTCAACACAACTATCCAAATGGTGATGGATAAGGATCAACACCAATTTTGTAAACCATAATGTAGTTTGTTGCAAATGGATATTAAATGAAGCGAAAGGATGTTCACTGTTTGGATAGAAGTCTAAAACAAAAAGATAGAGAAGGAAGCAAAACGAAAGCAAAGTTTTATGAAAAGACATAGGGAATCAAATAAAGTTTGTATTGTTAGTACATCTGTTGGTTCTGTATCTGTACCTGTATCTAACTGAAAAATATTGTTTGATTTGAAGTACATAATCCAATAAGCATAGAAATGAATAAACTCAGACTAGCAAAAATGAACTATAGTAAGGCCCCACTGAATTATATACAAGATAACTTTCCTCAAAAAAAAAAAAGTTACTGAAATGATACTTAGGCTTTTTGCATCACACCCATTATTAATAAAAAATAAGAGATAAAATGTTTTGGATAAATGAGATTTATCATGTATTTTCACAATATATGAATCAGCATATACCTTTCTCTCCTTAGAAACCCCTCGTTTTTCCTTGTCAATGGAACTGTTTGTCAGTATCTCACTTTAAAACCTCCCATCCTTCCATTTTAGTATTCCTGACCCATGGGATCACACCCACTATTTTCCTAAGTTTTCTGAAATCAGCTTTAAAAAAGTCTAGGATATTTGTCTGACTACAGTTGGATTCTCCTTTCCACTGTGTAACAAACTCCAGGATAACATGATCACACCCACTGAAGGATCCTGCCACTTCCACCCCATTAACCAGGTCATCATTGCTGGTTAGGAGCAAATCTAAAATAAGTAATCCCTTTGTTGCCTTCTGGACAATGAAATTGTCTGCAAAGAAAGCGAGGAATTAGTTGGACTTTATATTCTTGACAGTTTGACTCCCAACAAATATCAGGGTAGTTGAAATCTCTCATTATGGATACCTTCTCTTTCTGAATGTGTGGCCACCTCTTCCAGGAAAGCATAATTCAGATTCTCAGTCTGGCTTAAAGGTCTGTAGTAGACCCCCACAACAGCATCATTTTTGTTTTTCTCCCCCTTAATTTTTACCCAGATGCTCTCAATCTGGCTTCCAGGATTGAAGTCATGGATCTCTTCACAGGTGTAAATATCCTTGACAAACAATGCTACTTCTCCCCCTTTCTTGTTTGGTCTGTTTCTCTGAAATAGGCTATACTTCTCTATTACAACAGTCATGAGACTCATCCGACCAGGTTTCAGTGATACCTGTTATACCATATTTGCTTTGCTGTGTTAAGAGTTGAAGTTTATCTTATTTCCCATGCTCTGTGTATTAGTTTAGAAACATATAAGCCTCCCTAGCTGCTTATTTAAGTTTTTTCTTCTTCTCACTGTTAGGTTCTGGTACTATTTACCCAGTTCTATCTATAACAGGCAATTATCTACACCACTTGATGAACTCCTGCCCTTAAAGATACTGTCTCCTTTTCCACCTAACTTAGTTTAAAGTCCTCCTGATCAGGCCTGTGAAACTCTTAGCAAGAGCATGCCTGCCAACTGCTGTGAGGAGCAACCCATAACTCACCAGAAGCCCATCTTCATAAAATTGTAGGCTATGGGCCAAGAAGCCAAATTGTTCCTGGCAACAACATCTGCAGTGCCAATTGGGCATGCCTGCTATTCTTCTCTCCTTTCCTTGGCCATGTCCTCCCTTCCTTGGTCTTCATCTGGGAGTAGAGACAAATACTTTTGCTTGTAATAGACTTTGCCTTTTGAATATTGCAGGTGAGAAACATACTAGTTCACTGCACACTTCCTTTAATGTTTTCATTTGAAAATTAGTGATTTTGCTCTCTGGCATTGTGGGAGAGCTTTCAAAGGAGGTTTATAGTGTTATAAGAACAGCTACAACAAACTCCTTCCACAAATGTTGTAGGTAGAAATGGTAGTGTGAGCCATATTGTCTAACATGGAAAGCAGAGAAATGTTTCTCTCTTTAAATTTGGCATGGGCTGATTGTTGTGAATAGTAATGGACAATTGGCTGTTCCAGACACCTGGAATGTGTCACACTTGCCTTCCAAGATAGTGATTAAAATCAGCTTGTGCCTGGCACATTTTTTAAGGAGAGCTTCAAAATTGCAGTAGGATGTGAGTGGGTGTATTTTAGTTTGGAAGCCTGGCATTTCATGTTAATCAGGCATTACTGGTGTGTTTATCACTGTACCATGCTAATACTATAGTTTTACAAATAAATAGGCAAAATAAAGACCACAGGTATCCTTTTCTCTGTAGTCCACAGGAAATCTTAGTGAAAGATTGCTTAGCACTGTTCAAGGAAAAACCCCACACATACTATTACTTTTCCTCAGATAAAAGCAATGCAGATTATTTCTTCTTGGGTCAGATTTAGAATTCTTTCAAAAATTTACTTTTAGAATATAGTTCCTAGACTGGCTGAAAGATTCTGAGAGCTGCCATTCAAAAAAAGTAGGCTTCCTGAGCTCTATTTCCTGGCCCAAATATACAGTCCCTATATATTTGAAGTTAATTGTCTATACATGTTTGAAAAGGTTTGCTAGAAAGGTTATGGACTTACTGTAAATGAAATGAAAACAAATATAATAACAATTTGGTTATGTTATTGTTGGGTGAAAGGGAGGATATAAAATAACAAGTAATAAAAACCAGTAGATAAATGCTAAAAGAAAAAGAAGGAAATTTCATCTACAGATTGATGTTTTACATACACTGAATCACCTCAGAATGTAACACCAGACAGTACATGACATATAAAGAAAATTACAACTTCTTAACTAGGACATAGAAAGCAACCGTGATGAAATTAATTTATTGGTGTACTTGTGCAGCCAGGTGTCTTGTATCTGGTCAGACAAATCTACTTGGAACTATATCACCATCACAATGAACTTTTAAAATCTGATGTACTGTATATATTCGACAATAAGTCGACCTCATATAGAAGTTGAAGGCTGGTTTGGGGGCCAAAATTATGGATTTTGATATGTCTCATGGATAGGTCGAGGCTAAAACTTAGGGGCATGTAACAAAGGATCTAAAGGATGGAGCAAGGAAAACAATGCCAAAGAATTTACACAATTCCAGCAGACATAAATGTTTGTGTTCACACTAAAGCCTGAATGGATAAGAGAGTAGAGGGGGATCAGTGCTTCCGGGAAAGATTTCAGTCTTGCCTTTCAGCAGGACATAGCTAATTTTTAAAATAAGAGTTAAAAGTACAGTATTTTCATTGACACGTGGATAAGTCGACTCAGTTTTTTGGGGTCAATTTTTTAACTAAAATTTTTAGACTTGTACATGGGTATATACAGTATAGCAATAAGTGACAGGAAAAAAACCCTCAAGGGCTGAGCACAAATAATGCTGTGTTCATCAACAGAACCAGCAGTCATTTGTCATGGCCAGCCAGGCTGAAGACTCTGAGGTTGAGGAGGAGTTTGTCCCCAGGTGCAGGTGAAGCCTGAGGCTGAGTCAGGCCCCAGCGCTGTCCTGCCAGCTTCAAAAGAGTTAGGCCCTAACTTGGATTTGCCAGCTCCAGCAAAGCCTGTGCCTCAGCAGTCCAGCCTCCCACTCAGCAGAGATTCCAGGCCTAGGAGACATAGAAGAGGAGGACAAGCTGGTACCTACCTTCAGCCAAAGAAGGAGAGAAAGGGCATGCCTCTGTCATTCATGGAGGTAATATGAGAAATGCTCACTACTCGACAAAAAACTGTGATAAGGAACTGGCCTAATATAAACAGCTGAGAGATGCCAAGCTTCTCCGTCAGAGCCTATCCATTTTCCCTGGTGAAAGCGTCTGGATCTGATTCCCTCAGACTTTGTTGCCTGAACCCTTGCTTCCTAGACCTCAGATTGACCTAGAACTCTTGATCCTGGACTGGACTCACTGATCTGCTCTCTGGAACTCTAGGCCCTGGACTTGCCGCTGGTTTTTGCTCTAAATAATAATAATAATAATAATAATAATAGCCTGCTCCTCTGTCAGCCAATTGGAGTGGATTACAGCAATTAAAAATACAAGACAAAATATACAATAACTCATGCCCCGCCACCCACCCCTTAAAAATGGATTAAACTAACATTAAGTTAAAACAACATAATTAAAATTCACAACACAAACATTGCATGGGTATCAGGGTCAAGATGTTGAAAGTTAGAAAATTAAATTAAATGGAGAGCTAGACCCGAACAGTGCTGGCATTAAGAACTTTCTGGGAAGGCCTGCTGGAAGAGATGCATCTTTAAAGCTTTTTTGAAGCAATCCAAAGATGTAATGAGACACTTCTCGTCCGGCAGGTCATTCCATAGCCTGGGAGCAATGGCCGAGAAGGCCCTCTGGGAGGTCTGCGCCAGCCTAGTTGGACATTGGACTGGTACTGTGCTCTTAGACTTGCTTTCTTGTTGCTGCAAAGCTCTGCATTCGTTGTCTCAGTCTTATCAACCTTCTATTGGCTGCTTCGCAGACACCATTAACCTTTATGTCCTGTTATTCAACCTACAATAGACAGGATGATACCCAAACATTGCAATCAGAGAGGATTAAAAAAAAATACAAAGAATAGAATGTCATTCCTTTCTTGGAATTTAATTGAAAAATCTACTCCTGGCTCCTTTTCAGAAACACTTATACATCAGTCTAGATCTCAGATAATATATTGACTCTCACATGAATATTTTACATCAAGAACAGATGGTGATATATGTGAGTGGAGGTGGGGGAAAGAATCTCTAAATGTTCATTATTGTTTGCTCTATAGCAGTGATGTTACCCACATGTAACCCCTCCACCCCAATGCTCTTCTACATCCAAATGGGATATGGGTGTCTCTAAGAGGCTGGAGGGACTCACCAGAGCAAAACTTGCTGAGGCACCCAAGGGCAGATGGAGACTCGAAATGCTGTATATTTCAGTCAGGAGGTACTAGCAGAATCAGCAGTATGAAGAAAGAAAGAAGGCATTTCATCTGCTTATTGGTCTTGGCAAGGTAATCTGCAGCAGGTGGTGTAACAGATTACCTTGGAAAAGCTGGCCAAAAAGATGAGTTAAAAGGCAGGGAGAATAAACAGATGGAGGACAAGGAGCCAATGTGGTTTTCCACATGATCTGGCCAGGCTGGGAAACCCCAGGTCACCAGTCATCTTCTTGGGATGACTAAGCTACAAGAAGTTTGACAGACAAAGCCTAGCTAACAGAGGAAACCCAGGAATCATCTCTGTGTCTGGCAGTCATAGAGGTAAAAGACTTTATTAGCATAGGGAGATAAAGGAGGATCTTGCCTATTACTCCTACTTCAACCTCTATGGACTCAATGGAAAATATAAATAAGTTCTTCAAACATGCAGAACGCTAGACATATAGCCTCTTACATGAGGTCAGAGAATATGGTCATGTATTCAAAAATACAGTACAGTGGTCCCCCGAGTTACGAAGGTAATCCGTTCCGGATTACCTTTCGTAACCCGGAAGCTTTCGTTTCCCGGGGGACCACTTTTTTCAATGGACCGCGCGGCCGATTTAAAGGGGCCGCGCGGGTTTTTTTTCGTATCCCGGGGGATCTTTCGGATCCCGGGGGATACAATAGCGGTCCGGCGGCTTTCGGATCCGGGGTTTTCGCAACTCGGGGGATTCGTAAGCCGGGGGACCACTGTAGTACAGTTGCATGTATGAAATCATAAATCATATCTGATTCATACTTTCTGAAAGTGGGTCTGATTCTGTTGTCCTTTTCCATGTAATTGTCAAGTGTGCTTTGAAGGTATGTTCACATGACTGGGCTAAACTTAGACTTAGTTTTCTATTTGGGACTAAGGGGCTAAATAAACCAGTGTTTAATGTCAGCTACAGGACAGAGTAGGGTGTGGTATCTCTGATGCCACCCCAATGCCGGCATCATGCCTCCTCCATTACTGCACAGTGGGCAGCGAAAGGACATGTCTTTGACACAGCATTTAGATTTGCTGCACCAAAGAAACTCTTAAAAGCCACCACCACCGTGGCAAGGGCAACTTTTCAATGCTTTTAACTAGGAGTGGCATTTTGCAGGCTGTTTTTGGGCCAGATTGGGGCTGTGGCGTGTGGTTGCAGCAGACCCTATCTGGTGCTCTCATGGGTGGCATAGAGCCGCTCTATCGGGGCAGTCTGTTTTGTTCCTAGGAAAGCTTAATTGGGAAGTTTGTATAGTCCAGGAGGGCTTGCAAACAAATGACAAATAATATAGTGCTGTTCCCCATAAAAGGTTGTCAAGAGCGATTCAGTCATGGACCCCTTTAATTACGACACCCAGATTAGAATAGTTGTTGACCTTTATTCAATATCTTCAGCATTAAACAGTCACATGAATGAGACTTATTGGGATGAATAATATTATTTAGAGTGCCCTTAATACTATGAAGTGTATTTATATTTCTGTGAACCAGGCCCAGAGGGATACATAAGAGGAAAATACAAATAGACTGAATTTAATTTGTTTGGACTGATAAGCCATTAAAGCCTGCTATTTTATAGACCAAAATGACTTCTCAGTCATGCAAGTGTCCTGTATCTGACTCTTTATTTCCTTGAGCTATTTCCATTGCACCAATTGGACAAATTGGCACAAGTACATGAACTATTCACAGAGACCATGACAGCTTGCTATCAGCCTGCTATATGCTCAAAAAGGTTGCATTATTGTGTTTAGAACAGTGTGCTTAGGCTGCTGAACATTTCAGTCTGTATCTAAATATTCCACATCTTTTACTTTGCTTTGTTTTGTGCTGTTTATTTTTTTTCTTTCACACTAGTGGCTTGAGCTTGCTTTGATTAACTTTGAATCTACTTGATGAGGCCTATGTGCATTAGACCTCAGATCAAGGACAGAATACTCTTGGTGACTGATGCCAGTATCACTGAAGGTTTATATGAATGTAAGTAATAGGAGAAACACTGCACAAGTGTTCTCAAATGCTGTACAATGTCTGGTGGACAGTGCCAGATGTAACTCTGTCCCTCCTCTTGAATAGTCATTGATTGATCAGGTTATAGCTGGAGATTTCTGTTGCAGCATTGCCCTCCCTCCCTCCCTGACTGCCTGTATCCATCCCTGAGAGACCATTTGTGTGGCCAAGCTTAACACTATGCCAACATGAAATGGGGTCTTGGGAATCAATACTATGGCATTTCAGATGCAGGCCAGGCTTGGTGACACCCAGTGGGGGGGGGATGCTGAGGGGGGCAACAGCCTGTCCCCCACCCCTCATTCCTCTACCCTCATTGCTTCATCTCCATGCCAGCTTCCTCTCCACTCACCCCTCCACCACTGCCTTGGCTCCTTCCCTGGGGAGGGAGCTGGGTGATGATGAAACTACAAGGGGCACATTTGCCCCTCTGCAGCCCTCACCGCCACCCTGAACACCTCCAGGAGTGGGAGCCAGGTGGCAGCAAAGTCATAAGGGGTGATGTCACCCTTTCATCACAGCAGGAGTGACACCACTGATGCAGACCTCATAGATTATTCACAAAGATACCATAGTAAAGGTTATCAAACACTGTATTGTGTGCCTTTAAGTTGGCTACAACTTATGGTGACCTTATCATAGAGTTTTCTTGGCTAGATTTATTCAGAAGAGGCTTGCCATGGCCTGAAGGGAGTATGACTTGCTCAAGGTCAGCCAGTGGAGTTCTATGACTGAGCAAGTATTCAAATGCTGGTCTCCAGTCTTAGTCCAACATTCAAATCACTTCACCACACTGGCTTTCAAACACGTCTGAAAAGGTATTCCCAGATTGGGCTTCCTTTACAAGCCAGACAGCATTTTATATCACTACCTATTGAACAAAGTCTTCTAGAACCTAAGAAGAATTGGAAAGTACTCATAAATCTCATTACTAGTTAACATCTTTTACTTTGGTGCTTTGGACCTTGGCAGTCATTGCTCACATCTGCAATTTAACTGTGGGCTCAGCATCACACCAGTGGCACTTACCCTGCTGACCTGAAAACATTGTGCTTAGTGTTGTTACTTCAAAGGTCAACCCTTTCCAGTGAATGCTGATTACACCAGCAGAACGCTTTACACAGCATTAATCTCCTGTTTAACTACATGGGCTATCTTTGGGATTTATTGGAAAAGATTAAACTAACTTATAATAATTAGCATGGCAGACACTGGACAAGACCCAAGAATAGCAATAAAAATGATATAAGAACAAATAAATCTTACTTACATCTGAAGTGAGAACATGAAGATTTCCTTGTGCTCCTAAAAGCAATAGCATTGCATGATACATCATCACACCTTTGTCTTGGTGTTGGGAACAGTAGAAAGTGGGAAAACCACTTAGATAGAACTGTTAATACAGACAGACAGACAAACATAATTAGAGCACTGAAGAATTGTCTTCATCATTTTAGTTAAACATATAGTGGTTCCTGTAAGGTCAAGAGAAGCGAACCTGCTCTAGCTGGTTTCCAGCAAAAGACAGCCATGCATAGCACTGATTGGCTGGCCTTTCTGACCTTAAGTTCACTTTATCTCCCTACTGCTGGCAGATTAGTAGTTTGGTATAATACCAATGTTTGTGAACAACTGTGTGCACTGATGCCACAGTGTTTACAGAATTTTATTAGAGTTAAGGTTCATCTTATGGTTGTCTGCAGCACACACTGTGAAAGTGGAAACTATGTGCAGATCACTGGTATGCTGGCTTCTGACTGCTGTAAGCTGATGCTCTTAGGGATGTGGTAAAATTAACGAATGCTGGCAACTGGAACACAGCCACCATCACATGGTCTAGCATCAGCAGTACTGGTTGTTGTGTTGCTTGTAGTAATGTGTATCAGCTTTATCATTGTGGCAATGATACAAAATATATAAGGATATTTAAAAAGTATGTGATCTTATGTGCCTGTTGTGGTCTGAAACAGACCACATGCAGAACAATTATATTATCTTCTGAGACCATCCAGAGATCTTTGTGGACAATGCCAATGCCAGGGTCATTCCAAATGCTTTCCCAATGATTCCCACTCTTATCAGCTGTCATCAATTGAAATTAAGATTTTAGGCATTCATTAAGTTTCTGTGTGACTTGCTTACCTTTCTTTGTTTCACCTTTTTCTAGATAATAAGATCTGCTGTTCAGGCATCGTTAATAATCCTGTGTTTGGTAATTGTACACTGCCTGATACAATTAGAAGAATGCAAATTATGTTATCACAAAAGCTCTCCCTGTGGCTATACAAAAGCCTGTCTGGGAAGATGAATTGCATTTAAAAAATGGTGCAGTCAACTTGCAAAACCAGCAAAAATGCAGAAAAGGGAAGACAAACTATGGCTCTCCAAATGTTGCTTAACTATAGCATCTATCATCGCTAACCATTGACCATGATGACTGGGACTAATAGGAGTTGGAGTACAGGGTCACAGGTCCCCCCCCCCCTTGATATAGATTCCCAAACTCTGGCCTTCCAGATGTTTTGGAGTATAATTACCAGAAGCCTCTGTCATCTTGGCCAATAGTCTTGGATTCTAAGAGCTGAAGTCCCAAACACCAAAAGGCCAGAATTTGGGAACCAGTGGTATAGATGGAAGTACTACCATATACAATTATGCTACACAGTATAAGCAAGCATTAGATAGATAGATAATCACATACAGATCTGTATAACCATTATGATCAAATTCATGCATTAATCAATTGAAAAACCTTTTTAAAAATATTGAGTAATAATGTCAGTAGCTTGAGAATCCAGTTGTAAGAGGAAAGATTGATTCCTCTCAATTCAAGGCTTTTTCAGAAATTATAGTGGCCAAGGATAAGCCACAAAATTGGACAAGGAAGATATAACTTAAAAAACAACCTTTAATCACTTTTCCCCTCACAGAAGGGAATGTAGACAGAAAGGCAATGCACAGTCTGAAACCTGTATATTTACAAGCTTGCAGTCTGATTCATTCTCACAAAATACATGCTTGAGAAATATATACACTTGAAAAGACATGTACCTTTCAAAATTGTACAAGCCTGCTCTAATCAATGAGAGGAAGATGTATACTTTTAAAAAACTTGCAGGTACATATCTCACAATCCCATGTAGACCCTCCAAAGGTAGAAATTGGAGACCCTTAATAAATTGCTCATTCACACATTCCTAGCTGAAACTGCAAAAAGGCTGCTAAATATATTATCCCATCTGTCTGGGATGCTTTGATTGGGGGTTCCTGCATGGCAGGGGGTTGGACTGGATGGCCCTTGTGGTCTCTTCCAGTTCTGTGATTCTATGATTCTATGATCACCATCATTCACTCATTATCATCATCATCATCCACAAATTTTCTTGTTTCCACCAGTAATGACAAACTACCTTCTGAAAAACACTGATATAATTCTCATGCAGCCCAAGCAGCTAAAATTTTACTTTGGGATGAAACAAAAGTATGAGAAAGCACAGTGAAGTGTTGGACTAGGGTTCTGGGAAACCAGGGTTTGGGTTCCTACTCAGTCACGGAAACTTACTGGATGAGCTTGGGAAAGTCACAGTCTTTCAGCATTAGAGGAAATCAATGGCAAATGTCCTGTGAATAAATCTTCCCAAGAAAGCCCTAGTATAGGGTTGGCATAATTCAGAATCTAAATGAAGGCACATAGCTACAAATATATAAGTGTAAGAATTGCTATAAGGAAAGTACTGTTGCCTGCTTGGACAGATTTAATTTATATTATTTTTGTAATCCAATAGTGCTATCTCTTCTGTAACCCATTTCCCAATTTCCTGACATTCCTACCTGTAAAGAAGACTAGAACATGACTGCAGTTAAATGACAAAAGCAGAAAGCAAAGTGAGGATGTACAGAATTGCACAACAAGCCTGCATGTGTCTACTCAGAAATAAGATCTATTTTCTTCAACAACACTTACTCTCTGATAAATGACTACAGAGTGACTGCTCTGAGTCTATCTGGATCTCAATTCAAGGATTATTCCCTTTGCTAAAAACAGCTAGTAGTTAAATTAAAGATGCCTCTAAATATAAACTAGAGAGAGGCTGTATGGTGATGAAGGCTAAGTAAGCTAAAGAAATGCTGTAGGCTGATCAAGGCAACGTGCCAATTCTTTCCCCCAGGAAAAGTTGTAGTAAGGGGAGTGGGGTGGAATCTATTACAGATCAATTAAGTATACCCTTCTTGTTCCCCCACCTTACTAATATTATTCTCTCATCTCCATTTCCTTTCTTCCAGGAGTTGCATCTGCACTCCCAGATGCTGATAAACTTTATTAATTCTGATTTTAGTTTTTATTTTCTGTGTACAGATGGTACGCTTGGAGGTATGGAAGACAACATAGGCCTTGCCCTGAGAAACTGAGCAATTAAAGCAGCTTATGACACTGAAGCTGCTAGATCACATACTAACATGTTGCCAGGCAGATGCAGCTGATTAATATTCCCCCATTTTAAATTGGTACGTTTCCTCTTTGGTAAAGTTAGCATAAAATTAATTTGGAGAAACAGCAATGGAAGAGTGCAATAAAGGGAATGAAAAGGCAACCCAATGGATTGCATGTAGACAAAATCATAGTATTACCACATTGTGTCCCTATAGCAACTGCTGTTATACTGCAGAATGTTGGTTCTCTCCTTGGACTCTTCAAATACTTTTCATTATGGTATATAATCAACAAAGATGTATGCCCTTACCTCATCTATCATCATTCAGCAGCTGCAGCTAACCCTTACTGTCTTCTAACTTAACCTAACAGACGATATTTCTCACTAATGGCCTATATGCTTTTTCTGACCTTTGAAATTATATTTCACTTTAATTAGTTGATCCTGCAAGTGACCTCTTGCAAAACTTTGACAGACTCTCTGGCACTGAAAAATGTAAAATAATAAATAATAAAAATAATAAAACTTTTATTTATACCCCGCCCCTCTGTCAAAGACAATCAGGGCAGAGACTTAGGTCCCAAACACACTGCAGAAATAATCCAGTTTGAGACTGCTTTAACTGCCCTGGCTCAATGCTAGGGAATTCTGGGAACTGTAGTTTTGTGAGACATTTATCCTTCTCTATCAGAGAGCTCTGGTGCCATAATAAACTATTGCCAAGATTCCCCAGTGTTGATCCAGGGCAGTTAAAGTGGTCTCAGACTGGATTATTTCTGCAGTGTGTTTGGGACCATAGAGAATGCTGTTGGTCAAAAAGGTTAAAGCCTACACTGACACATTAAATGCAGTCTCTCATGAAATCTACATTTCTGTACATACTACTTTTCCAGTTTGATCTGTTTGGGAAACTGTTGCCAATGGCTGGAAACATGCCTGAAAATCCTCCACAATAATCAAGTGATAAATTACTATTGTCTCAAAGGGCTTAATACAATGCTTTTTTAAAGCATCTACATGAAGCCATTAGGAATATCGTAGTTATCTGGAGTTTGGGAGTTGAGTATCACCAGTACACTGATGATTCCCAGCTCTATCTCTCTTGTACAACTAATACCAAGGAAGTTGTAGAAGTTCTGTCTAGATGAAGTGTAGGCTTGGACGTGGATCAATGGATGGAGGCTCATTCCTGAAAAGAGTGAGGTTCTCTTGGTTGGTAGGAATTTTAGTTGTTTTTGTACACTGTGCATAATCTTGGGGGCCCTGGTGGTCTGAGATAGATCATAGAATCATAGAGTTGGAAGAGACCACAAGGGCCATCCAGTCCAACCCCCTGCCTTGCAGGAACTCCCAGTCAAAGCATCCCCGACAGATGGCCATCCAGCCTCTGCTTAAACACCTTCAAGAATGGAGACTCCACTACACTTTGAGGGAGTGTGTTCCACTGTCGAACAGCCCTTACTGTCAGGAAGTTTCTCCTAATGTTGAGGTGGAATCTCTTTTCCTGCAGCTTGCATCCATTGTTCCGCATTCTAGTCTCTGCAGCAGCAGAAAACAAGCTTGCTCCCTCTTCAATATGACATCCCTTCAAATATTTCAACAAGGCTATCATATCACCTCTTAACCTTCTCTTCTCCAGGCTAAACATCCCCAGCTCTCTAAGGCGTTCCTCATAGGGCATGCTTTCCAGACCCTTCACCATCTTAGTTGCCCTCCTTTGGACCCGCTCCAGTTTCTCCACATCCTTTTTGAATTGTGGTGCCCAGAACTGGACACAGTATTCCAGGTGGGCCTGACCAAGGCAGAATAGAGCCGCACTATTACTTCCCTTGATCTAGACGCTATACTTCTATTGATGCAGTCTAAAATAGCATTGGCCTTTTTAGCTGCCGCATCGCACTGTTGACTCATGTTCAACTTATGGTCTACTTGGACTCCTAGATCCCTTTCACACGTAGTTTCATTCAGCCAGATGTCCCCCATCCTATATCTGTGCATTTCATTTTTGCGTCCTAAGTGCAGTACCTTACATTTTTCCGCATTGAATTTCATTTTGTTAGTGTTGGCCCAGCTTTCTAGTCTATTCAGGTCATTCTGAATTTCAATCCTGTCTTCTGTCTTCCTGTCTTCTGGATAAATCCAATAAATAAATAAAGCATTAACCATTTGGAAAGTGATTGCCTGTAACAATCTACCAATGGCTCTAAATGTTCATCAGCATCTAATCAAGCTTCCTGTTTGATCAAAGAAAGTTATCATTTTCATCTCTGTTTTCATGTATCAATGACGATGATCATCCTTCCTCAGCATCTTATTAAGAAGACAGTGAATGTTTCCAGGGAAACATGTATACCAAAGGTCAAGCCATCCTTCTCATCTTATTTTAGGTATATTGGCCTTTTCTGAGACCTAGTAATTGCTTGGTAGAGCTTTCAGAGTGCTGGCATTATAATCTCATAAAATTAATTTTTAAAGCCAGCATCTTGCTTTTCTCTCTCTCTCTCTTCCAGCAAGCTTTCAGGTATGTTCTCTCTAGAAATCTAAAATTTAAAGTGATGCCACCAATCTGTAATAAAGTCAGGATCATTGGGACAAACATGATGTAAGTCCTGTGGGTAAACCACTGGTTGTTCACAAATTGATAACTCTGGTCAGCAGCTAGATTTCATGGAGGGAAGATGAAGAAAAAAGTGAAGTGTGTCATTTTTCAGAGGCCTTCTGGCAAGTCCTCTTGTCCTGCACACCAGTATTGTTACACCAAGGGTGAATAACAGGTCCTTTGGCCAATATTGGTGATCAATGGTTAACTATTATAGGAATTTTGAAGGACCAAAGCTTCACTATTTTTCCTATGCAACACCCCCCATCCTTGCATGGTTATTGAAGGCTTGTGATATTTCTGGGTGAGCATAAACAACAGAGGAAGGACTGTTTGCTGTTGTTGCATATAGGATATACAGGATCAGCTGTTGATTCTTATTTCAGTGGAGAGATGGACACATTCCAAGCTTTAACCAGAACATCATAAAAGCTACGCAAGATATGGAACCCAACTGGGAGACTGTGTTCAGTACTTTGGATAACATTTGTAAAATTTGGAATAAAATTCAGAGTGCATTTACTGCCCCATTTCTGCAATGTCTAACTAAATGTCAAACTAGAGTAGTGGTTCCCAATCTTTGGTTCTTCATTTGTTTTGGACTTTCAGATCCCACAAGCTTCAGCCAATTAGGCCAATAGTCAGGAATTATGAGACCTGATGTCCAAAACATCTGGACTATCAATGGTTGGGAACCACCTTGCTAAGGATACACTTATCAAGGGTTTTTTTTTGTTTTGTTTTGTTTTTTGTTTGTTTGTTTTTTTTGGGGGGGGGGTGTTTGGTTTTTCCAAAATGCTCCCCTACGTGGTAAAAGAAGCATTTTTGTCATAGCACATAGTGCTTCTTACATATGTACAGTGACTGCACAGCCCACTCTGAAAGCAGACCATGCTCAGCAAGGCTGATCAGCACTTCCAGGAGCTGGATTATGCTGGCTTAAACCCAAAGGATGAGAATGCAGCCTCAGCACAGCTTCCAGCCACTTTGGGGGTGTGCTTTGTTTGAATGTCATGCCTCCAAAAGTGGCCAGACACTGCTTCCTTTGGCTAGTCTGAATACATATCTATATAAATATAGATTTGTATGATGTTCAGGCTCACTCTTGGGTTCCTTCTCGCTATCAAGCTTGCATAACTCATAGAGTTTCAGAAGATGCAATTTTCTCATTTCTATCTGCCACTGGTAAACTGCACTTGGAAAAAACAAACTTTTCCATATATTTTTGAAGCTAACAGAAGACTGGTTCTCCATTGCAACTGGTTACACTACCAGTAGAGGTATATAGCTTCTTGTCTTCCCACCTAAGCCCACCGTCCAATACTCCTTTTCTGTTTTCTGTTGACAACACTTCTATTCAACTAGTTCTTCAAGCCTGCAGTCTTGGTTTCATTTCTTCTCTGTTATTTATTCCCCAGATCCAGGCCACTGCCTGGATCTCCCTTTACAATATTGCTAAAATCCGCCCACTCCTCTCAGCCTCCTCGCCAAGACTCTGGTCCATGCCTTAGTGGTATCGTGACTAGATTAGTGTAACCTTCTTCTGACAGGACTTCCTCTCTCTCACCTCCATCCTTTAATCTCTGTTCAGAACTCAGCTACATGTATTATCACATCTGCTCGCCGTTTTGACCATGTTTCTCCTCTTTTCTCCTCCCTCCATTGGCTCCCCTTCCCCTTCTGCATCCAGTACAAGACTTTCAAAGCCCTCCATGGACTGGTCCCTCCTTATTTATCCGAATTTCTTTCTCCTTACATTCCTACTCATATCCTCCATTCTAGTAGTCAAGGTCTCCTGTCCCAGCCTAGGATTTCCACTGCTCCACCCCAGATTCGTCCCTTCTCACTTGCTGCCCCTCACTCCTGGAACCTTCTTCCTCCACATGCGTGCCTCATCACTTCTCTAACCAGTTTCAAAATTGAGCTAAGACTATATTATTTAGGGAAGCGTTCCCAGGTGCATGCCCTTGTCCACCCCAGGATGCCTCATTTTAGTTACGTGTTCAGAAGCCGAGTGCTCCCTCCAGTCCATATGCCTTGGTCTGGGCCTCAGAGGGAGAGATGAACTGTTAGAGCTGATCCCCTTCCCCACCAATATTCCCTTCTCCTTTTGTGTCATGTCGGAACTGTCTAATTAACAATATTTTATGTACAGCACTGTGTAAATTTACAGTGCTATATAAATAAAGGTTAATAATAATAACAGGAAGGTCAGTCTGTTTGTCCATTTCATCTAAAGATAGGCATTGTACATTCATATAACTGTTAATAGAGCACAACTCCCAGCATTCCCACATTTGGTGCTGCTTGCTAGGTATGCTAGGACATGCAGTCCAACAATATCTGGAGCTTATATTATTACCTGATTTGGTCCAATATTTTCTATTCTTTCTGGCAATAGTTCTACCTGATTTTATACAAACAGTGGTCTTTCCCATAGATGTCTATTTTAAACAGATAGACCAAGGATTGAGCCTTTCCTGCATTGAAAGTTATTTCCTCCACCACTTGTCCTACTTTTACTTTCATCAACTTTATGAAAATCCTGCATTTATTCCTTCAGGCAGTTGCATGATCCAGTCTGTTAAGCACTTTAAATGCTTCATTTCAGGGTGATAGATTTAAGAATATGGCTAACCTTTTCCAGTTGATAATGTCAGCTTTGCCTCCATCATGTTTATTTATTTATTTTAATTTGGTTTAAGAAGAAATCATCTCAAGGCCACTTCTAAAAATCCATACACATTAAATTGAAAGAATCCAAAGCACATATAACAAATAAGCAGAGCCATTTAAACATATTTACAGCTGAAATAATTTTCTCTCAGAAACTCAATAAAGCAGTTTTGGAGATACATCCTTGAGGTTCTCCTAAAGGCCTCAACTAAAGGGACCTCACATCTCCAGGAGATAGTATGTTCAGTAAATATAGGCCCACTGCTAAGGGGGAAAAAAGCCCCTTTTATCTTTATCTGGTATGTAAAAAGAGTTTTAGAAAGTGACCTCTGTATAAGCAGTGATGTAGGTAAATGAAATCTTTGCAACAATTTAGCTCTAAATTGGAACAATTGCTGAAGAAGGTCAAGGAAGAAAGTGCAAAAGCAGGTTTACAGCTCATCAGTAAGAAAACAAAAATAATGACCACAGATGATTTACATAACCTTAAAGTAGACCATGAAGGCATTGAAATAACCTCCATAACCAGAGGAAGAAAAAGTAAGACCTTCCAGATGTTGCTGGACTGCAACTTCTATCAGTCCTAGCCAGCATAACCAATGGTAAGGAATTCTGGAAGCTGCAGTCCAAAGATCTCTGGAGGGTTATAGGACTCCCACACCTACTTGGTGCCCAGTCTGCACCAGCAACTGGTAGTTTCCATGTCTGTGGAGCAGTGAATCTTTTCACTGGTTTGCACTAAAAGATTTTATTCAAAACTTTATGAAGCTAACCATGGTTCTGAACCTTATCTTTAAAATCAGCCTAGCATCTTGTATAGCTCCTTTAAAATGTGGAAGATGTTCTGGAAAAAAAATTGCTACCCCTTTGGCATGGAATCCAGCAGGTGCCACTGCAGTTAGTGACTTAAACCCAATTATCAGTTCCTACTAGAACATAGCCATTGAATCAATGGGATTTATATAGGAGTTACCGTTCAGTAATTGATACAGTGGTCCTAGTTGCAACTGGAAATTTGGCATATCTTAGTAACTTCATCTCATCTGGGCAAATTCTCAGTTGTTCCCTCTCTTCCTCTCCAGAACAACAATCTTGTCATAATAGAAGACAACTACCTGATGTACAATGTCTGTGCTTTAACTTTTGTGTTTTGACTGATGTTTTTTGGTTATTTATTTTTGTCCCCACCTCAATCCATGGGGAGAGGCAAGTAAGAAATAATAACAACAACAACTACTACTACTATTACTAGGCTGTTCATTGCTAAAGTTCCTGCCTTGTGTTTATACAGTTAAAATTCTGTTTGTTCACAGTTCTGCATTTCTCCATTCTGCTCAGATGGGAGAAAATTCCCTTCTGATTATCAGGTCAGGTCGAGGAAATCAGATATGAATGGGCACTTGTTACCAGGGACAGACTTTGACCTCCCTCAAAAAATATCAATGAAAAGAGCTGATTTTAAGAGTAGTGAGTTTGTCCTAGATCCAGGAGAGAGAATTGCTCAATTGACTTCATTGCCAAAGGCTTTCTACTTTCTACGAGGATTAAATTATTTGGATTCTTCCAAGCCTTAGGTGTGGTGGTAGGGATAAACAGATTACAGATCAGGCCTTTGGTGGATCATTAGGAAAAGTACATTACAGGCTGTGAGGGCCACTAATATCACAGTAATGTTGAGCAACACCATGATATTGTTGTATTGCTGCAAGCAGTATAAACCCTTGAGTTAGGTAAATAGACTTCCAAGATTGCCTTCAAAGTATCAGCTATATAAACTTTGTTTCCAAACACATGAATCATAACTCACATATTCCAAAGTAGTTCCACAAATTCCAGTGGAATTTCACTAATAAATGAAGCAACAACCAAGACCTTGGAAAATCTATTTTTTGTAGTTCCCTGTGGGATTCTGGGAGCTGTAGTACAAAAGGTAGCTTTTCCAAGCACAGCAACAAACTGAGTAAACTTGCATGTTAAAAAACCATTGTCTAGTTATTTATTTATTTTTTTTAAAAAAAATCTGGATACATTTTTTTTAATAATAAAAAGCATTACTAAGATGGCATGTGTGCCCATTTATTTTCATAGAGTCATAAAATTGGAAGGGGCCTCATGGGCTGTAAAGATCAACCCTCTTCCCTGTGCAAGATCTTCAGCTAGAGCATCCCCAGCATGGACGCTCTTTTTTGAAAACTTTGAGAGGGTTCTTCAAAAAAAAAACAAAAACCCATCTCCCCATGTAACTGGTCCCATTGCCAAACCATTCTTACTTTCAAGAAGTTCTTCCTAATGTTCAATCATAACCTACTCTCCTTTATCTTAAAACCATTTGACCAGCTCCTACCCCTCTGAGGCAGCACAGGCCTGCCCCCTCCTGTCTGTAAAGGTCCTTGAGGTATTTAAAGAGGGTGCTCATCACCCCTCAGTCTTGCCTTCTGCAAGCTCAACATGCCCAGCTCCTTCAACCTCTCCTTGTATGTTTTGTTCTCCTTACTTCTTGCCTCTCTCTGCTCCAATTTATCAATATACCTGTTTAAATGAGGCATCCAAAACTGAATGTAGAGCTCCAGATAAGGCCTGGATAGAACAGAAGATATTGGAATTATTACTTCCCTCAACTTGAAAACTATGCCTGGAATGTTACATCACTGATGCAGACTAAAATAGCATTTGTTATCTGTGCTGAAGCATCACACTTAAAGTTCTTTAGAGGAAGGTATTAAATCCTAATCCTATTTATGATTTAGGGAATGATGATAGGGAAATGAATTGCCTTTTAAAATGTGCATGAAATTTGAACTTATATATTTCATACACTTAAAATAGAATCCACACATTTAACACTTTTCATGTGATACACTGTATTATCTATTAGAGGGAATGGAAAAGCTTTGACTGACCTGATGTTTGGAACCTTATCTTTCAGAAATCCTTGTCATCATGACAAGTGATCACTGGTATTGTATTTTAAAATATCTGGAGGGGCTAGCATTCTAGTAAATGTAGAACATCTGTAGTTGGAGGGAAACTATGCAGCACATCCATTTAGGGCAACATGAGCATTGTAGAGATTGTTTCCTCTGTGGTGAACAAACAGTGAAGACTGCTGCTGTAAGGCTAGATGCATGCTTATTATTTGGGATTAGAAGTTTCTGACTCCTAATCTGATATAATCAGATACTACCACAGATTTCCTTTACAGTGGGACCTCAGTATCCATGGAGAATCCATTCCATTCGCTCTCTCCAGATATACCAAAATTTGCAGGACCTCAAGTCCCATTGTCCCCAATGGCAGTACGTGCAAATAGTTGAGCCACCATTAGTAACAATAGGACTTCAGGTAAGCCTCCATTTTCCCCAATGGCAGCACAGTCACATGCATGCACTCCTATTCAGGAGAATGGGCAACTTGCCATCCACAGATGCTTCAATCTGTGGATGGCAAGTCTGCTGATATGGAGGTCCCACTGTATTTTTTTTTTAAGGAGTGGATGTACATATTTAAATAACTATTATAAACTGAAATAAATACAATCATTTTATATAAATGAAAGGGAGTGTGTGCATTTGACATTTAGAATATATCAGGTGATTCAAACAGAATGATACAAAAGTAAAGATGTTCTTATTAAGTTTCGCACTATTCTTTTTTTTTAATCAACATGTACTTGGTTCTGCTTCATAATGTGAAAAATGAGTCATACACTTATTTCATGACAAGTCCACCATGGAAACAACGTAAAAGGTTGTAAGTGATCACAGCTTCTTGGAGAAAATTTTGACTATAAATGATCCTAGTGGAATAAATGATTCTGCTAGGCTACATGGCTGAAATGAGCACCAACTAAAAAAGTAATATTAGCCTAGACCTTTGTGGCATGATGAGTTTCACATTCTCTTTGGTTGTTTACAGTCTGTACTGAATGTTCTTTTTCTCTTTCCAGCAATGTTAAGCTTCAGCTGAAAAGGCTAATAAGAATTAAGAGGTTAGGCAGAGTCTGTCAGACAAAGAAACAAACAAAAAAAAAGTATGAAAATTTATGGGAGTATAGACATCACACTTTTTATAAGGGGCGAGGAAAAAATTACTACCTTTGCCTTGCTTATTGCACACAGTTCACCTTCTAGCTTCTGTCAGGTTTTCCACACCCCAAACAAAATTAAGAGGCAATTTTTTTCCAGGAGGTGGTATTGCTGTGATTAATTTCACCACAATAAATAGTAAATTAATAACGATGCGTTCAGATATTTATATTCATCTCAGTGATGTAACATCCCAGGCAGAAGAAGCATTCAGACTGAGGCATTAAATGTAGAAATCAGAGCTTTGTAATTACATGCCTGAGTGGTGCATAAACAGATGTTGATATATAAAGGGATTTGGAAACAGGCTTTTCCCTCTCTTTCTAAAGGGCCTTGTTTTTCTCCAATGATTTTTACCTTGGATGGATGTATTGTAGTTCATCTTATTACAAGCCAAGCTGGCACAGATATCTATATTTGAGGTCGCCTATTATAAAACTCTTTTCAGGGACAAAATTTAATCATTTGGCTGAGATTTTCCATGCTTAGTTTATGCCTCAGGGTGAACTTTCTTTTTTAAAGTCTCAGTTAAAAAATGGTTGAGCTGTTTTTGAAAAGAAGCTCAGGAAGTTGCCCTGTTTTTTTTTTTCTTAAATAGAGTGAAGGACACCTGGTGATTCTACTCACTGGAGCAAAGACATGAAAACAGACCATGTACCAATGATAGCTTTTCTCCTGACTAAGAGAATACATTTTCTTTACAATTTGGTTAAAGATGAAGCTGAACAGTTTTTTTTGTTTTTTTTTAAAAGGTTAGTTTTCACAATAAAATGCGGAAAGAAATGAGGTCCTCCCTGGATCTGGAGGACCAGATGGCCATTGTGTGTGTGTGTGTGTGTGTGTGTGTTGTTTTTTTAATTTAAATTATCCAGATTTGTATAATCAAATTTGAATAATCAAAGACATTTGCAAAGGATCCAGGAAAGATCTCTTTAAACTGTTAGCAGAGGACCATATGGTTCACATAAAAAAGGGATCATTTGGACCACAGGCCAGATGTATCTACCTTGTCAAAGTGTTGCCCTTTCCTGAAGTTCTAGTCCTAAAAAGGACATGGGAAGATGGCTTTTTTGAAACAACCACCACCACATAGAGTGGTAAACTATTCAGCTATTTACTACATAGCCAAGTATGGAGTAAGATGGAATGTTATTCTCTTATCATCTGTGTGGTGGCATGGACACTCACTCAGACTCTCTCAGTCCACCCACACAGAATGCCTGTCTTCACCTTTGCTGCCACCAATTGTATTTTTCTTCTGTGGAGATCTTCTCCACCACTGCCTATCTTCTCTGAGGCTTTGTTATCTCTAGTAGCGTGCCACAATATTTCACAGAGACCAAGGTGTAATAAAATAATACTGAAGTTTATTAACAAACATCAAAGTAATCAGTAAACTACTTTCAAGGCTTTTGCATTTCTTTCTTCTTAGTTACGTTACCACAGTTACATAGACCCAATACTTCAGCCCTCAGGCAATCTGCCAAATACTCTCAGCTTAAATCAACTGGTTTACAACCTAAAACCTAATCAGTCCCTCTCCTGGACTCTACATAGACCCTGTCTGGCCTAAAACCTAACCTACACCTGTCCCAATCAGGAACCTAGAGAGCACCCCCTCAGTGGCGTCCCTCTCCCCAGCCAAAACTCCAACTAAAACAAAAACCCCTGTCTCCCTCTGCTCAGGCTCTTATATAGCCCTGCCCAGCCAGCTCCTCATTGGCTGGACACCTGGTGTTCTGTGATTGGCTGTTTCTGTCTCCGGGGTTTGCTGTTTCTGGGGTCTCCAGCCAGCTTCTAATTGGCTGGTCACCTGGTGCTCGTTGATTGGCTATCTCTGTCTCCGGGGTTTGTTGTTTCTGGGGTCTTTTCACTACACAGTCCCCCTTTTGCCAGTGTATTAACGCACATGACCTAACGGTGATGTGTGTTAATACAACATCATGTACCAACATATACTTACCACATTTCCCCATCTTTCACATTATGTATACAAACTTTATACATATACACATTATCTTTATATATATACATAATCACATCATTATCATTATAGATGAATCTCTCTGTTTACCCTTCAAACTGTCTCGAGAGACCATCTGTGACGACATTTTCTTTATCTTTGACATATTGGATGGAATAATCAAAGTCTAGTAAAATCAGACTCTAACGCAGTAACTTACAATCAATCGTATATCTATCCTTATATAACATTATGTCAAAACCAATATATATATATATATATATATATATATCACATTTATATATATAAAACATATCACACTTTTATATTCTTTCCATATGTTTAGCATACCATAACTACAACCCATATCACTTGGTTATTTTTAACTCTTTACAAATTCCGATTTTTTTATATATATGCTTCTCTTAAATTCAATACCAAACATAGTGAATCTTCCAGTCTCTCTCTCTTATTAGATTGAAGATTAATGAAGCTTTATCTATAACTCTTTTCCCCATTCCCATGTTTAACATGTTTCTTTCCACATCACATCAATGACAAACAACAATGCATTGGTTTTCCAGTCTATTGTCATATTTACACCATTGTCCTTCTCCGGAGTTTTCACTGGATCAGTTCTTGTAACGACCAACATCTTTCTTTTTACTGGATGAAAACTTAACATCTCATCTGGTAAAAAGTCTCTTTTTCTTTCTGTCTCACTGGAGCAGATTCTTTGAGTGCGTTGAGCAGCCTTTGAATTTTCTCTCGCACCTGGCAAAATGTCTTTTACAGATGTCATCAGGTCTTGGACATACGTCACCATGTCTTCAGGTCCTCTTTCATCTGGAACTTCCCATCCATAGCGAATGAGATCCAAAGGTCCTTTCACTTTGCGTCCAAACAGCAACTCAAATGGACTGAATCCCAAGCTTTCCTGTGGAACTTCCCGATATGCAAACAACAGGTGCACCCTCTCAGTGGCGTCCAACTCCCCAGCCAAAACTCCAACTAAAAAAAAAAAAAACCCGGTCTCCCTCTGCTCAGGCTCTTATATAGCCCTGCCCAGCCAGCTTCTCATTGGCTGGACACCTGGTGTTCTGTGATTGGCTATGTCTGTCTCCGGGGTTTGCTGTTTCTGGGGTCTTTTCACTACAATCTGCTGTACAGGCATACAGGAAACTGTACAGAAGTATAGAGGGAGTTGTACTGGTAATTCTCAAATGATTCATCAATGTGCATTCCATTTTTCAGAGCACAGAAAAGAAATTTCTGCTAGTTTTGATCCAGGAAGAGATAAAGTCCTAGATGTCTTCACTGTTCACCTAAAAGTGCACAGCTTATTTGTGTATGATGTGAGGTGCATGTGTATAAATGAATATGAGGTGTCTACAGTGAGGAGGGTGGTCAGCTCTAGTTCCACCCACATGTCATCTTCTCCAGCATCCTAAAGAGTTGAAGTTTGTTTATTTATTTCATTTGTATGCCGCCTTTCTCCCCATAGCGACCCAAGATGGCTCACAGACAAAAGGTCGCCCTTGGAATTTCTTTTCTCTGGTATAAAGACACATCTCACAGATTTTCCCACCCCAACATAAGATTTTCCATTCTTGATATAAATAACATCTAACATCATTCAAGTCTGAAGAACACTGAGGTACAGACACCATCTTGGAACCTTGGATATCAGCTTGTGAGATAAATGTTGCTAACTTGATCCTCTAGACCACTGGTTCTCAAACTTTTTATCCTTGTGATGCCCTTTATATCTGCATGTGGTTGTCGCTCCCTCCGCTTCTTCCGCTTGACATAGCATATGAATAAAAATGTTTTGCTTCTTTAATGTCCATATTTCCATTAACACATTCATGTACATTCATATTTTAACAATTATTAAGTAAAGGAATTGATTTGTTTTCTAATAAATTTTAATATATATTAGTTAGACACTGTTTATATGCTTTTAACTGATTCTTCATTCCCTATAGATTTTCTTTTGGTTTCTTTGTGGGCTTTATTCTTGCTAGTCAAGAGTAACATTTGTGGTATTTTAAATGGAAAGCTGAGCCATCATGGGTCCTGTATTGGAAGAAAAGGGCGATAAAAATAATATAAATAGTGCTAGTGTAACACACATATATAAACAAAATATAAGGACAGAAAGTGGTTATATAAAACAGGTTTGCTCTGAGGCTGACACATGGTGTAGGGAACAGAATTTTGGACTGAAGACAGGGAAAATCTAGGTTTAAAAATATGTAATCTATCCTCAAGTTTACTGGATGCCTTCAGGCAAGTTACTGTCTTATAACTCAAACTATATTATTGGGGTTTTTATAAATTGGGATATTTCTCATGGACATTGTGCTGTTTACAAATGTATGATATCTAAGTTCAGAAATCTGAATCCAGATACTTAAGACCTCAAAATGCTCGGCGAACTGATTGATTAAATACAACTAATTGTATTTGAATGTTTATGCCACAACTTTTTTCACACAGTTACTTTTGGAGGTACTACATAATCCCTTTGCATGCTCCTTAGACTATATTTTCCTCTTCTTTGTGGAGGTGTTCATGATTATATTAATTACTGATGGCAAAACATGGAAAAGCAGAAAAGGAGGAGAGCAAGAAAGAAGGCTAGAAACAGAAGAAGCAAATCCACCAGAGCATTTTTTAAAAAAATATTCTGTTACAGAGTTCTCCAGAAGTTTGCACTTCTGCTGCTGTACATGAAACCTAGACCTCTGATCAGTGAAAATAAAAGAGCATCAATGCCTTCCCAAGTTCTGGATGAATCAACTGAATTAGACTGTGTGGAATGCACTAGAACCTTGTATATGCTGTCTTTCAGTTTATAAGCTTTATTTAGCTCTGATGGAGTTAGCACTTTATAAAATAATGAATTTGCTGTATGCTTTTAAAGAAATAAACAACCACCACCAAAGTCACATAATTTTTATGAGATCACAAACCAAAAGCCTTCATTGTCACGTTAAATCCTGTCATCACTGTAAGAAAAAAAAAATACTGTTTTTCTTTTCCACAGCCTGAATTTGAATGAAATAGATTTAAAATACAATAGAGTTGAACAGAAAAAAAAGATAAAGTCATAAAAGAAAGAGAAGACAAGACAAGAGTATCCATTAAGAGTCTAAAACCTTGATTTTAAGAACTGATCACCTCAGTGGAAAAGATGTCTTTGCACACCTTGTTTCTGTCCCAAGATTTTTCAGCAAGGAAATAAGGAAGTGTCAATTATCATGGATCCATGTTACCTTGTATAGTTTGGTCTTTATTTTGAGCTTGCAGTGGCTACATGCATATCATGAAAGGAAAGGAAAAGCATCACCCCCCCCCAAAAAAAAAGAAAAAAAAGAAAAAAAGAGGACATCCTCCCATAAAATAAACATGCTAATTTTTAATGTATAGATATCAATTTTGAATAGAACCATATTTGTTGTTGTGTGCCTTCAAGTCATTTCCAACATGACAATACTAATGTGACCTTATCCTATTAGACCATATTAAATAGAAATATCGTCTAATTTGCAATAGACAAGAAGACTGTAACCATGTGACCTATGTGCTTGTTTAGCCTGCAGTCTGGATAGTAATTGCTCAAAACCAGACTTCAGCAGAGGGAGAGCTTCTTCTATCCCTTCTTATTCTTTAAATCAGGCTTTTAAGAAGGTCCTTACAAAGACAAGACTGTTTTCAGTAAAGGAAGGAATATGGTCACCTTAAGGGGGTCAAACCCAGTTTAATAATCCAATGTGGCTGTTTGTAGCTATTGAGATAGTAGCCATTTCCATTTTTGCTATATGAGATCCTTTATCTCAGGTTTGTGTGCCCCATAGATGTTCATGGTGTGCAGCTCTCTGGATCCCTTGCCATTGGCTATGCTCTCTGTAACTAATGGAAACTGAAATCCAACAGCTTTTGAAAGTGGAGATGTTTCTTACAACTTGCTTTAATTGAAGGTGCCAAGCAATATATTTGGAGTCTTATGTATGCAAAACAAGTACTACATTCTTTTCCTTTGAAACATACCACAGACAGTAGCCAGTTATTCACAGAAAGAATAGTCAATACTACAAGTTTGGTAGGGGCTGTAAGATAAATGAAATTACAGGAATAGATATAATTATGCGAGAATTGAGTTTTCCAACCAATATATTATGTAGTCATCATTCTATTGCATTTAGTCACATAGCCAAACCAGCACATTTTGGGCACATTTCCCAATTAATGTCTGGTATGATTAAAATAGTTCTGGTTCCAGTTTAAGCCAATTATGATTCCACAGCCTCCAGAATAGGTAGAAAATGCCACAATGTGATGTTATTGTTGTGGATAAAGCAGCTAAAAGGATCCAGATTTGTCACAATGAAGCATTCCACCAATTATATAAATCAATAGACACTCAACTGTAAATTTGTAGTGGTTATTATTTATTTTTACAGGAGCAGCTAACAATCATAAATCACATCCACAGTGGGTTCCATTTAAACATCTGAGTTGACAGGTATAGCTAATTATCAAGTAAATACAATGCTTCAGGTTTATGAATTCCTTCCTCCTATGATTGATAAAAGAAAAGTGAGGCATGGATAATTTTCCAGCAGCCATGGCCTACTCATGTGTAACAGAAAAATTACAGGGAGTCTTTACCATATGGCTCCAATATGTTATATCCACTTTTAAGCTATATATGTCTCTTGGCTAAAGCCATAGGGTAATCAAGATGGGTGGCCTTTCATAACCGTAAAGGTACTATTAAAGCTGTGTTTCTGTTTTTACTGCCATAGAAGTACTGTTTGTATTTTCTGCCTCAAGCCATCTCCAAACAGGAACACAACAAAAATGAAAACCCATGAATTTCCCACATTATGGTGCTCAGTGCCAGAGTACAGTGTTTCCTCAGGCTGCATAAGTCCCAGATCAGCAGAAGCAAGCAGAACACCACTTCCTGAACTGATGTCAAACATCTGAGCAGATATCTAGTCTAGAGGCAGAGTATAAACTCTGCATTTGCAAGAGCTGGGGTTCAATACCTTCCTTCCTTCCTTCCTTAAATTTATACTCTGTCTTTCTTCTGGGATGGTATTCAAACCTTGACATCTCCAATCAAAAGGGTAGCAGATAGTGATGGAAACATTACTTCTAAGTCCATGCAGGTCAATATTAGGCTAGATAAGCCAATGGATTCCAGTGGTCTGGACCAGTCATATATTAGGTAATGAAGTAGCTACTTTGTCAGTGGAGTAGTGAATCCATTCAGAATTCAATTTCAACTTTCAAGGAGCTATTAAAGGTGCTGAAACAGTTTCAAAAGTCAGGGTTCAGCATGTTAGACAGTGCCTTTAAATCTTAGACTAAGCCCCAAAGCAGAATCCCCACCCCACTAACATGGGAGTCACGAGCTCCTAGTGATCAAACAAGATATGCTGAGGAGCAGACCAGTAATTAAAGCCTACCTAACCCCTAAGCTGTTCATTGCTTTCACACTGGGAGAAGATGCCACCCTTATGCCAGTGCAGAAGTCAAGCTGATAGGATTCGATGTATAGATTAGGGTGGGAATGAGTACCAGCTTGTCCTTTGCCTCAGGCAGAAAAATGTCTGAAGACAGCAATGGATGCCTAAATCCAGCAGCTTCCTTCCTTCCATTGCTCTCTAATTTCAGGAACTGCCTACAAACATACCATTAACACCTGCTTGTGAAACAAAAATAAATGTTTTTCTAGACGCACCATGATGTGAGGTATCTTATTTTCTTCTAACTACTTTTAATCACACTGGAGTCCTGCTAAAACAATTGATGGCCATCCTACTATCCCCATCAAAAGCAGTATTTAACCAAGAAGCTATTTGATTATTAGTCAGGATATGCTTTGGTATATGCTGGATATGCTTCTGAATTATGTTGCTTAATGGTTGCTATATACTGCTCACCTCAAAATGCTATGTTGTACTTTGTGAACAATTTCTATTTTATACTTTCTTTTTAAGCTTGATTAACTAAGCGTCTGTCCTGTACTCCAATTGTCAACAAATTCATTTGGATGTAAATCCCATTAACAAGAATTATGTTCAAGTAAAATGCCTGGAATGAACTACCCAAAGGCTAAAGATAATTAATACATTAATTACTAACAATAATGTGGCATTACAGTTATCTCTGTCCTTTAATTAAAGAATAAAGTATACACTTTTCTCAAGTTTTGTGGCACAAAGTTTAAATTGTGGGTTATTGGGTTGTTGTTACTGTTGTTGTTGTATAAATATGATGCCAAAAAGAGGAATCTTAAAGACAAAAAAGAAAATACCTAATTATCTGTTTATATGCAACAGAAACACACTGGACTGCTCCTTCAGAATCACCCAAGTTCACAGTAAGAAAATTAATCTAGTTATTTAATGGATACTGACTTTATGTCAAAATAAAAGAAAACAACAGCTTTCTTTGAGATTGGGAAGCAATACTGACTAGAATAAAAGTGCTAAACAAATTGTCCTTTTCTTCTTTAACCAAATAATTTCATCCTCCAATTTCTTTCATGTTACTTAAAATTTTCTGATGCTCAGAAAATTGTCTCTTGTTCATTTCCCCCCCAAAACATGTTGTATGTTGATGTGCAGAAGAATGGGATTATCAGTCCTCATTGGGATTGAATTCCTCACCCTTTCTTCTCTTGCTTTTGGGAGCTTTCCAGGCTGAGACAAGCCCACTCCCATATGCTGGGACCAAAAAAGATACAGAGGGCTCATTTGAAGTCACTCCAGCAGAATCATGTATGTAAATGAGAATGAGAGGGAGAGGACAGAACAGATATGATGTTGGTAAACAGAGTGGAGACACCCTCCCCCCCCCCCCCCAATAATCCTGTCATTGCAAAAGCAAAGGAATTGATGGATTTAGCAACTGTTGCATGCCTATGCTTGCTGAATGTTGCTTTCTAGGAGTTTAGGTACAATAAGTTTATTGTATAAAATGGTAGATTCTAACAGAGTTAGTGTTAGTTGGGGATAATGGGAGCTGGGTTTAGTTTGCTTTTTAGGCAGGAGAGGCAGTTAGCAGTTAGCCGGCCAGATGGGAGCTTATCAGTTTGCATAGACCTTGAAGAAGCAGCTTGGAATGCAGCAGTTAGTTTAGTGCTTGGTGGAGACATACAGGGGGGCCAAGGGGGGATTGCATAGGGATGAGCACATAGTTAGTTCCCGTGCTTTTAGGATCGGAGGAGTGACTGGACAAGGGAGATATATTGGTAATACTTAGTGTAAGGGGGCAGTCTCAGTTTAGAAGCTGAATGGGATGGAACTTCAGTCTATGGATTAATCAATAAACTGCTGTTTATTCAAAGAAACCAGACTGAGTGATTATTCCTGGAGCTGGTCCACTGTTCTGACAGTAAGCTGAGACTCCTGAAACATACTCTGTGGCGATGCAACAGCAAAAGACCACAGAGGAATTTGAAGAACCTACCTCTGAGACAGAGGACCTACTTGAGGAGCTCGGGGCTGGGGCCCGCCCGAAAGGAACTGGCCAGAAGATGGACACTACTCTCACATCCAGGGGAGAGGATGGATGGTTCAGCCAACCCCCAGCCCGTACACAGAGAAAAGAGAGACGGAGAGCCCAGAGACTGTCGGTGTGGGAAACAGGTCTGTCCCGACCACTGCAGGTGGAGGGGAATGAGCCCGGAGACTGGCAGGAGCAGGTGCAGCAACTGCGAGAGGAGATGGGTGAAATGTGGCTGATATTAACCGCCCTGGTGAAGGTGGGACCAACGAACTCGCAGCACCCACTCCAGACTGGGGGGGGGGGCAGCCAGCTCCTCAGGCCGACCAGGCACCAGGGGGGCAACCAGCTCCACTACCAGGAGGCCAGCCAGGCCCCCAACCAGTGAGACCTCCACAAGACAGACCACAGGACCTGCAAGCAAGGAAGCTAGGAGTCAGGTATTATGGGGACTCCTCCATGTTACCCTACTTCCTATCCCAGGTGGCCGCTCCCATGCAGGTGTGGGGACCCACTTTCCCTGATGAAGTGGCAAAAGTGAGGTGTGTGGCACGACACCTTCAGGGGGAAGCCGCAGAATGGTTGGTGCAACTCTACGACAGCCAAGCCCCAGAGCTGCAAAGACTGCAGGAATTCATGTTAGCGTTGCAGGTGCATTTCGAAGACCCCTTTAAAGGAGAACGGCGCGAGAAGAACTGAAAAACCTGGACCAAGGGAACAGGTCGGTGGCCGAATATGCTACCCAGTTCAGGAGGTTGATCGCGTAGCTGCCGGAATTCTCGAAGGGAATGCGAGTCCAGTACTTCAAAGACGGCCTGCAGCCTGAAATTTTGCGTTGGGCCCTCACACGTGACAATCCAGCTACATCGAGGGAATGGATCCGCCTTGCTGGAGAAGCTGAGGTTATTTAATGAGAAGTCAAAGCCTCGTTGCAGAGAAAAGGCAAAGATGCTAAAAACAAAGAGCCTAAGGGTTCTTCCCCTCCCCAGAACAACAAGGGCAGAACAGGAAGAGCCCAGGAGGGAGAAAAGGAAAGACGCAAGAGGCTGGGGCTATTCCTGGGATGTGGCCACAAAGGGCACTTGGTGGCCAACTGCCAGGAGAAAGGGGGCAACCCTCCAGGAAAACCCCCAGCAACCCCCAGACAGGTGGCCACCCGCAGCCATCCAGAGAGAGGGTGCCAGGAGAGAGGAGAAAGAGAGGAACAAAGCTACCAGGCAGCCTCCCAGGGATACGGAGAAAGCACAGAGGACTGGTACAACATTGATGAAGAGCTTATTCGGGAGCCGGCTTTAAACTCCGAGAGCCTGTTGTAAACAGCGGCGAACAGCAGGCCACCGACAGAAGGAGCCGCGGCACGGTGAGTATCCCTTTATGCACTTTGACTGTTCTTTTGATGACAAAACTAGAGCAAAAGGCTATGGAACTGAAAGCTGCAGTGGATTCAGGCTGCACCAGATGTTTAATTAACCCTGAGGTGGTTAAACTACTGGGCATCCAGACTAAAAGGCTGAAAGAACCTATCCCGTTCTTCCAGATGGATGGGTCCCTCATGGGAGGGCAAGCCAGCCAAGAGAGAACTGTAAGTGTGTGGCTGGGAGTGGCAGAACACTGGGAAAGAATTAGCCTGGTGGTGAAGCCAACACACAGATATCACATAATGCTGGGCATAGACTGGCTACATTACCACAACCTGGCTATACGGTGGAGGCCAAGACAAATGGTGTTTAATGACCCAGAGTGCCGAAACCATGTGTTAGGCCCCAAACAAACCCCCATGGGAATTGTTAGGCTAGAAGAGCAGACAAAGCGACCACTAGAGGACTCAGTGGGGCATTTGGAGAACCAACCTGCACTACCTTCAGTAAATGAGCTAAGAGCTCCGGGTCCTATCAATGGTGTGGGAAACCCGAGGGCAGAAGGGGGGGAGACTACCCTGCATGTTACCAAGACCTCAGCGAGGTTTTTGAGGAGCGCAAAAGTGATCAACTACCCCCCCCCCATCGTGCAACGGACTGTGCATAGAAGTTGAACCAGGAGCACCCCTACCTAAACCTAAGCTATATTCCATGACTCCTGGGGAAGTGAAAACCCTCAGAGATTTCATTGATAAAAATGTGGCCAGAGGCTTTATCCGTCCGTCAACCTCCACTTTTGCAGCCCCTGTATTTTTTAGAGAGAAGAATGACGGGTCGCTATGGTTGGTCACCGACTACTGAAATCTCAATGGGATATGCAGTACCAATAAATACCCCCTCCCATTGATGAAGGACATGTTGGGACGACTAGCCACTGGAAAGATTTTTACTAAGCTAGATCTGAGGGAGGCATACTACAGAGTATGAATAAAAGAAGGGGACGAGTATATAACTGCTTTTAACACCCCTTTGGGGGCATTTGAGTACTTGGTGATGCCATTTGGGCTCAGCACAGCACCGGGGATTTTTATGCGTTTTATTAACAAATGTTTACATGATTTACTGTTCAAGGGAGTTTTGGTCTATTTGGACAATGTACTCATATACTCCCAAGATTTGGAAACGCACATTAAAGTGGTGAGGGAAGTGCTAACACGTCTATTGGACAACCAATTGTATGTGAAATTGTTTAGATGCCATTTCCACACTGACAAATTGGACTTTTTGGGATACCGAGTATCCACTCAAGGCATTGAAATGGACCTGAACAAAATCCAAACAGTCCTTGATTGGACCCCCCCCCCCCCCCAGAACCAGAAAGCAGGTCCAACAATTTTTGGGATTTGCGAACTTCTACAGGCAATTTATTCCAAACTTTACTGAAATTGCACTTCCAATAACCGATTTGTTGAAAACTAAAGGGGACACGAATAACATCAAAAAACCAAAATAACATCCACACCCATTGCGTGGTCTGAGCAACGCCAAGAGGCTTTTGAACAATTAAAAAAGTTATTTAGCTCTGAACCCATTTTGTTGCACCTAGACATGGGTATAAAATAGAAGCACGGGTATAAAATAGAAGCTTAGAAGCTGAATGGGATGGAACTTCAGTCTATGGATTAATCAATAAAGTGCTGTTTATTCAAAGAAACCAGACTGAGTGATTATTCCTGGAGCTGGTCCACTGTCCTGACACCTGCTTATTTGTTCACAACCCTCTCTTCCTGCATTAAATAGGTTTCCTTTGTTCTCTGGGATCTCATAAACCCACAACTCTCACTCGATCCCTGCCTGTCCTCCACAAAACATATATAATAAGAGCTACTCTAGGTGAGATGTTCCAAACTGGAGTGCTGTGTCCAGTTCTGACCAACACCATGCCAAGCTGGAATGTAGCCAGAGGAGGGGGACCAAAATGGTGAAAGGTCTGAAAGCCATGCACTCTGAGTAGGGACTTGGGGGAGCTGAGTGTCTTTAGCCTGGAGAAGAGATGGTTAGGAGGTGATATGACGGCCCTGTTTGAGTATTTTGGGTTATATATATACACATATATACACACATATATATATATTTAGAGGATGGGGTGGGCTTGTTTTCTGCTGCTCCAGAGAACTGAAACCTGGAGCAATGGATGAAAGTTACAGGAGGGGAGATTCCACCTAAACATTGGGAGGAACTTCATGACAGTAAAAGCTGTTCGACACGGAGTGCACTCCCTCAGAGTGTGTTGGAGTCTCCTTCTTTGGTGATTTTTGGACAGAGGCTGGATGGCCATCTGTTGGGGATGCTTTGATTGATAGTTCATGCATGGCAGGGGGTTGGACTAAATGGCCCTTGTGGCCTCTTCCAACTCTATGATGCTATGATTCTGTGATTCTTCTGATACCATGTAGTATTCTTTCATTTCTTACCTTTCTTCAAGAAGGTGAAACTGTGTTGATTATACACAAGTATTCACAAGAAAACTACTTTTATATACCTTTAAAAAACACTTAAGTTTGATTTTTTTTTCTTGCCTAGATCTTGTGTGTGGTGTGGAGTGGGCTGATGATCTGTTCAGCTTCTACCTCGTGAATGCTTTAGTTACTTTGGTTGAGACATTTACTACCATCTCTCATATTTCCCAATAGAAATACAGCAGTGTGGGTGCATATATGGCACTGACAGAACATTTCAGTCTCCCAGGGCATGCTCTTATCCACTTTTCTTTTGTGGAGGGCCAGACACATTTCAAGAGTTGATTTGGTGTGCTGAAAAACAGTTCTTTATGGTGTCATGGGACTCTCTTGGGTTTCTCCAACTGCAAAAGACAAACTGGAGCCTATTTATTGCTTTACAGTCTTATGAACCTTCAAAGGAAAGAAGGTGAGAAATGACATTCAGCAGAGAGCAGGGGAAAATAATACATAGAAAATTTAAAAGGATACATACATTTCAGCTAGCGTAACAGCACTTTCATGTGCTATTTCCATGTATTTTTTAGAACACTCTAAGTATAGTTTATGAACAACATAAATACAGAAAGAGAGAAAGCCTTGGGGGACTGGCTTAGAAATAAGGGGAGATGGAATCCTAGAAAAAAAGGAGATGGAATCTTGGTGGTTGAGATTACAGTAGCCTGTGATACAGAAAAAAGATCAATTTTCTAATCAAAGCATTGTCATTCTATCATCTGAAAGCAACTAATGCAGAGGTATCCTAGGTGTCTGTGCTGACAATTATCTCCAAAGTGTGGAATCATTATACCTTCTTCCATGGACCCCAGAAGGGGTTAGTAGAGGGGCCTCAAGGCCCCCACTCCAAGACTAGTCTGGGGTGGAGGGAGCTTAGCCCTGCCTTTGAAATGACCCAGAAAAACTGGACCATCAGAACTTCTGAATAGTTGACCTGTCCCCAAGCATCATTAATTAAAAGTACACTGACAAAATTGGATCACCAAGACTCCTGTATCATTGCTGTTGAGCCCTCACAGAAATAAGAAAGGGTGTTTGCAGTCCATCCATTGTGCATTTATTTTGGAGGAAGCTATACTAATACAGAAGGTAATTCTAAGCACACATTGTGTTTATAAAAGTCTTCATATTTAAGGTTGCTTGAATGATAATGGATGGGGAAAATAATGTGCCTCACCCCCACAAGTGCATACAAATAGGCAAAAATAATTTAAAATTCAGCACTCCGTGTTAAAAACAGTTATGGAGTTCCCTTTATTCTTCTTTTAGGAACAAGAGGGAGGAAGATTAATTTAGTGGCGCCTTTTAGAGTCATTGATTTATTTTAGCATGAGTCTTCATGGATTTCAACCCACTTCTTCAGATGCATTGCATCTGAAGAAATCCACAAAGACTCATACTAAAGTAAATCAGTTACTCTTCAATATGCAACTAGATTCCTTCCTGCTCACTTTCCCTCCCTCATATACTTTAGACTAACACAGCAATATATTTAAAAACTGCTTTTAGGAAAAAAATATACTCTTGGGGGCATAGACTTTTCCTCATTCTTCTCCACTGATAGTGAAGCAAAGACTCTTTTTGATGGAAGATGCAGTCGATCATCATTGTTATGGACTTCTCTAGATTGAGCTTTCTTGAGAACAGAAACACAATATTCTTAGCAGTTTCACTGCTTTTCTCTCTTTTCTGTCAAAAGGTTATCCCTGCATTTTGGCAGTCTGTTGAGTTATTCTTCAACTGGCATATTTATCTTAACTGCAGCCATCCTAAATGTTTCACATCTGATCAGTAATTGTGCCCTCACAGTGCCTTTGGCAGACTACATGTGCATGTGGGTTTACCAACTGCAAGGTTGAATTTGAGGAGTCCCCTTTCAGCACACCCAGTTCTCCTGAGAACTGGAGATAAGGATTTAACAAAGATGAAATAATACAAATTGCAGCTTTAAGGACACCTCACTACATAACCTCTCTACACTGGAGAGCCACTAAAAGCATTAGTGTAGCCTATGGGGGAGAGAATGAGGGATTATTGTAGTGCACTCCATACCTACCATAGTACACATAAGTACCATACTCTAGTGTTATTTATAAAACAGCACATGGTGACAATAATAAAATAGTATCTAGTACCTACCTACCTATATACCTGAATTGCTGAAGAAAGTCAAGGAAGAAAGTGATAAGACAGGCTTAATAATGAAGATTAAGAAAACAAAAATGATGACCATACGGGTTTATATAACTTCAGTGTAAAAAATAAAGCAATTGAAATTGTTAAAAATTTCCCATAGTTTGGATCAATCATGAATCAGAATGGAGACTGCAGTCAAGAAATCAGAAGACTAGGGTGCATCTACACTGAAGAAATAATGTAAAAATAATATAGTTTTGACACCACTTTAAGTGTTGCAGATCCATTCTATTGGAACCCTGGATTTGTAGTTTTAAAGGGTCTTTAGCCTTCTTTGCCAAACAGTGTTGGCACCTCACAAAACTACATACCCGAAAGTTGTGTAGGATGGACACATGACAGTTAAAGTGATGTCAAACCACATTATTTCTACAGTGTGACTGCACCCTAAGCCTTGGAATGGCAGACATGAAAGAACTAGACAAGATCTTCAAGTGCAAAGACATCTCACTGAACACTAGGACAACCTGTACCATTGTAATTCCCAATCCTATATATGGATACGAGAGCTGGATTGTAAAGAAACGTCATAAGAAGAAAATAAACACATTTGAATTGTGGAGCTGTAGAAGAGTTTTGCTGATATTGTGGACAAATCATTATGTCCTAGGACAAATCAAGCCTGAACTTGCTCTGGAGGCCAGGATTACATTGAAGCTATATTTTGGACATATGAAAGCATGGCTTATGAATGCTAGGTACAGTAGAAGCAAGCAGGAAAAGTGGAGAGTTTGGGGCGAGGGGATTCATTCTGCATTGGGGCAGCCACATCTGCTGCGGGATGCGGCTTGCCAGCAGACTACATAAAGAGGCTGGGCAGGTGGAAATCTGGAGCTTATTCTTAAAAAGGTTCGCAACTGCAGTAGGTTGGCAGAAGGTGCCTCCCCCCTGCTATGGCAGTAGCATAGGTCTTGGATCTGGTGGGCAAGGTTTCCAGGGGTGCATGGCACTGGACTGGGAGTCCTATGGGGACACGGGGGTACTGGACTTTGCGGTGTTGCTATTGCATCGTGTCAGCATCCCTTGGTGACAAAGGGCGGAGATGTGAAGATGCAATCAACTGGTTAACAGAGAGGCAGATGGGTGATTAACTGATCATCCCCTTTTGGTCATCCAGAAGTGACCAAACAAATGGGTGCATCAATCAATAATGGATTTATTGATGACAGATCCAGACCTCATGCATTTTCAGGCCAACACTACTTTCAGCTGTTCTTTTTAATAAAGCTGTGGCCTTTTACTTCAAAGTGAAGTATTGGTGGTTATTGTTATGGCGCCTCCACTTCAAGGCAATCTGGATTATTTCTGCAGTGTGGTCACAGCCTTTGAGATGTCTCATTCATAGAATCACCATAGGTTGAGGTCGACCTGAAGGCAGTCAGCACACACACACACTTTTTCGTGGAATCTATTATTGATTAATGCAATGTTCAAGTTTGTTACAGAACCTGCAAACTTAAGATGTGTTGCAAGTTTTTAAACAAATATACCATCTTATATTTTGTAATCAACAGGGTGATTTTAAGCAGGAATTTAGAAAACACAGTTTACTTCCATATAAAATTGAAGCAAGACAGTTGCAAAGTGGCAAGTATGGCCAAAACTGAACACTTGAAAACCAAGGAAGAGGACAGAAAGCTGAAAAAGACAGCTATATTATTAAAATTCATACAACTCACATTACAGATAAATGTCAGTTCATATTTGAAAATATGTAAAAATGTAAAAATGCCCTAATGCTAACATTTAAATATGGACATAATTTGAGAAATATATTTCTAAAGAGTAAAATGAAGGCTCTTTTAGCACCACTAGGTGCCATTATTGATGAGAAAAAGCTGCAGGCCAATTTCTACATGGCAAATACAATGTGTGTTCCACTACTGTAGAATTAAAGTATCACACTGTGAACATGTTTACTTGTAACACTAAGGGTATTATATCTGAAATACCTTCCCCCATTACTTTTTATATATTGGCATAACAACTAGGAAAGTGAAGATCCATATTGTTGAACAAAAAAGCTGTTGTAGAGCAGGTAAAATATAGACAACTTTAATAAATTGCTTCCATAGGTTTTTTTACATGGGGAATATCAAATTTTTATGTAATAAGAAAGTTTCAGCTAAAAGAAAGTTTCATCCCATGGTGAAAGGCTGTGTAACATGTGCTCTTCAAACAAGAAGGAGAAAAAGAGAGCTGCAAATTACAACAAGGAGGACAAAGAAACTAATATTAACTACAGCAATAGTCTCCACCAAATGTATCTGAGGAAGTAGACTGAAGTTTACAAAAGCTCATGCTGCTAATTTTCTTCTTTCAGTTAGTCTCAAAGATGCTACAAGATCTCTCTATGTACTGATTCTAAAGACTAACATGGCTATACCTCTATATATTAACTACAGACTAACTCAAACATTAACAGAGAGACTGTGGCTAATACCACAAAACAGGAAATTTCATGAATACATGAATCTGCCTAAACTCTTCAGAGAGGCATACTAAGGTTGCTGCCTCTAATACGTGCTTTGCCAGCTCTCACATGCGAATATCCCTTTGGAGACTTTTCCAGAGAATATTTTCTCTATATTTATTTAAATAACTAGAAGCTGAATTGCTGCAGTACTTCATATATTAAGTATCTTCCAGTCTATATTGAGGCTCTGGCGTGCTGGGTATTTTCCAAAGTATTTCATCAGAATCAAATTTGACAAGGCTAACTCAGATGAGCAAGGCCTTTCTAAATAGCTTAGACTAAGTATACTCTTCCTTGCCCTAATTCATTCATTGGAAAGCCATGGAATGATATTATTATAAGCAAGCAGGTGGTGATGTCACTTGGGAGGTGGCAGTATCTTAAGTATGTCAGTACTCAACATTTCAAATTACTAATTATACTTTTGCTTTGTTGATAACAAAAGTGCTTCACTGTGTCATCTACTCATAGATGAGAACCATAAGCATTAGACTAGATTTAGTAAATATTATACTCTGTTTGCTAGGACATTGTACTATTTTCTTCAAGTCAGCAAGGATATTTCCATCCCCCCCCCCGAGTATTTTGAGATAACATATACTAGCAAGAATCCTGCAAATTATTCCCAACTTAGAGTACAGTTGGCCCTCCTTATCCATGGATTTTTTTTCTTCACACATTCAAGCATCGACAGCTTGGAATTTTTTTTTTTTAAAAAAAGGCATAAATTCCAAATAGCAAACCTTGATTGCCCTCCCCCCATTTTATATAAGGAACACCATTTTATTGTGCCATTATATTTCATGGGACTTGAGCATCCACAGATTCCAGCATCCTGGAACCAAACCTCAGTGGATAACAAGGACCCACCTTAATCCCATTGGATCAATTGTTTGACAATGTGTCAACATATAGATAAATTTCATTGATTCAACAAGTCTATTCTGGTTGGGAGTAATAACAAGATTGTGGCCTCTGTGTGTAGGGTTAGTAGTCCCAGGCCCTGAAGTTTCCAAGTTAAAACCTGACATCTAGGGATGGTCCCTGGTGATGTCATTAAGCACCAACCACAGTTGTTCAAAGCTTGTCATTTAAACACACACACAATTCTTATGTTTATTAAATTAAGATAGAAAAAATAGCTAAAAGGGCTGTTCCTAGATCAAGGTGAAATAAAAGAATTTCATTCCTTCTCACTGACTTAGGGAGACAGGATAAGGAATATCCCGTCTACATGGGGCTACCCTCGTGCCTAGTCCAGAAACTTCAACTGGTACAGAATATGGCAGCCAGGTTGACTACAGGAACAACTAGGAGTAACCATATTACACCAATACTGTAATCGCTCCACTGGCTGCCTATTAGTTTCTGGGCAAAGTACAAGGTGTTGGTGATCACCTTGAAAGCCCTGCATGGCTTAGGCCCAACCTATCTAAGGAATCGTCTACTTCCATATAATCCACCCTGTACACTCAGGTCCTCTGGGAGGAATTTATTACAACCAGTGAGAACTAGATTAGTTGCAGCCGCCCAGAGGACATTTTCTGTGGTTGCTCCCACTCTATGGAATGACCTGCCAGACTAGATCTGTCTAATATCCAACTTAGACAGCTTCAAGGAAGCTGTTAAGACAGATCTCTTCCGGCAGGCCTTCCCAGAACAGCCCCCAGCCACATAAAATAACTCCATACTGTTTATATTGGTGTAACTCTGGGTACAATGATTCTGCCCACCATTAATTGTTAATAGTTTTATTGTGTTTTTAACCAATGTTAGATTTTAATTGTACTACTGTTTAACTCTGTTTTAAGGGGGGGGGGAGGATATGGTGTATATTTGTATTCATATTTTATCTTTGTAAGCCGCTTTGATTATTCCCATAAAAAATAGGGTATAAATTAAAGTTTTATTATTTTGTTTAGCATGGTGTAGTGGTTTGACTATAGCTCTGGAGATCAGCCTACAACTGCTGAGAGAGAGGTAGAGAAACCTAACTAATCAAATACATAGGTTCCTTGGAAAATCTTTCTAAATTGCAGCAAGAAATGAAGCTTTGCCAATTGTTGCCACAGCTACTACTCTGCTAGATTAGCTGGAGATTCGCACACAGCCTTTTTTTTTCTTTTTCCCAGAGGTGAGTCCAGAAAAGCTGGAGAATCTGTACCCTCATCTCTTGCCTGGAGATGATTCATGAATATTTGAGTCTCTTGCCCAAGCACTGAGATCTGAAAACCCTATCTGTGAGTAATGCAGAGAAGAATTATTCTGCCTTTTACAGACAGGCCCAAGTAATAAATATGGCCGTGTAATAGTGCCTCCATATCAGGTCTTGTCTATGCCAGATTCAAAATCTAAGTGACAATATTTCAGTTGTTTCTGCTAGCTGGTTCACCTTTCCTTTGAAATTCATGTCTGTTTGTTTGATATCTGTTCTGCCTGCCTATACTTCAAATTGTTGCCCATCTTTATTCCTGTTCCAGTCTTTTTGGAGTTTAAATTTATATAAGTGTCAACTTATCACCCAGTAACTGATTCAATGGGTCTACTCTCGTTGAGAGAAATGATTGGATACAGGCCTTAAAAAGTTAGCCCTTCCTGTTTAAGTGCCAAATATTAATTCTTCATGTACCCAGGAAATCTTAGTAATGTGTTTTAGCTTTGCTTTTCATATTCAAGTAATATGCAGGAGGAGGCCAAATGGAAAGTAGCTCTAGTATTATTTAGAAAGTAGATCTAGTGTTATTTAGTTGTTTATATATATATAAACAAGCAGAATTATGTTATGTCAGGGGAATTATGGGCAGGATGACCAGACATTCTCCTTTTCCAGGATATTGCTCTATATGTCAACCTTCTGTCCAGAAGGAATGCCAGAATTTCCTGTATTTTGAGCATGACTAAGAAGCATACATTTATATCGGTTTTTTAGCTTTTGTTTTGTCATGTCTTACATTTTTCTTGAATGGCCTACACTTTGTGGTGCCTTGTCCCCCTTTGTGGTTATGATATTTAGACACCCTGGTATGGGCAGCTAACATAACAGGTAGCCTAGACTATCATTGTTGCCTGCAAGGTAGTGACAGTCCATACCCCCCACCCCATCCCACTCTGACTGTCCCAGTTTGGCAGAGACATTCTCAATTAATCTTCTGTCATCCCACTGTTTCAGCTACATTTAGAAGGTATCAGTTTCACTCAACTTCCTCCACTTTCTCTCTTTACATATTTAAGTTGCTAGAAACTGAGTTAAAACATAAAAGTAGTTATCAGAGACATTATCACATGGGATAATTACATGGGATTATCACAGAGGATAGCCGTGCTAGCCAAGAATAACAGTATGAAAGAGATCTGTAGCACCTTTGAGACAGACTAGGCAAAAAAAGTTTTAGCATAAGCTTTTGTAGACTTGGTCTACTTCCTCAGAGGCAGATGAGGAAATAGTCCAAGTCTACAAAATCTATGCTACAACTTCTTTTACATAGTTAGTCTCAAAGCTGCTACAAGATCCCTTTGCATACTGTAAAAGTAGTTTGGACGCCAGTAACTCAACACATGGAGAGGGAAGAATCTTGCTTTTTCCAGTAGTCTCAAGCAAAATCAAACAGCAGAGGCCACTCCTGGATTGTCTGTTCTTCTTCAATAATAACTTTGCTGCCTTGACCACATAATAGCATTGCATTGCTACTTGTTTCCTGGTTTTCATTTGTGAAATATTAGAAGGTGTTGTGATCCAGAGGGCCACTGGGATTACTTAAAGCAAAAATCCACCATGATTTAAAATATTATTTAAAACAAAAATCCACCATAATCTCTCATCATAGAAATTACACATTGTATGAGCTTCACAAATTCAGCACAGTACAATTCAGTAATCTACATCTACAGAATACATATGAGGTAAACCAAAGCCATGCTAGGACAACACTGGGTAGGGGAGGTATAGAAAATTTCAGTAGAGGACTCTTGATTGATATCAAAGTCCTCTGCAAGACAGCCAAGGTTCCATTTTAAAGCAGCAATTTATTTGAACAACATCTCATTTTGCATTATAACCAAACTTCAATACACTTCTGAGAAAAAAAATCACCCATTGCTTGAGAAATAAGGGAAGAAGGTGATACTTTCCTCTTCATGTACGACTTCTGCTCAATAAATCAACTTTCTAGATCTCAGGTTATTGCATTTTTACCTCCCCAAAATATTTCTTGTAGATGTTAGCCTCCCCCAGCTGTGTCCACTACCAAGCACAAGTATTCTCATTCTCCTCTCAAATAAAATGAAATAAAAATCAGAACATGAGCCATTTGGTGTTCATTAAGTAAAGGGATCCTGCATCTTTGATCGCTTGAGCAAGATTTCTTTCCTCAGAGAGAAAAATGCACTAGATTTTTAGAAGTCACTTTGCACATATTTTCCCTTAAGCAGCCCCAGATCATAATTTCCTCCTGCAGCTGGGGGAACATGACAAGGCTTTTCCCAGAAGCTTGTCAGTGCTGATCATTTTCTAAGCTCAAATGGGGTTCACTCTAGCAGAAGTGCAAAGCACTTGCTCCCAGTGGAACCGGGAATGCTGCCTTTCTGACAAAACTCAGATGCATTCCTTTTATAGCGGTACATAGACTGGAGCCACTCTTACCCTGCTGCTATTCTTCTGTCTCGCAAGTATGCACTTTCATTTCTTTCACTTTTCTAAGAACAAAGCAGCATCCCCCACTTAAATCATAGGTGGCTGACATAAAGGAGTGTTGAATACAATAAGCATATCCCAGAAAAGCTTCTGCTCCTTTAACAGAGTTTCGAGGAACAGAATGTTCACTAATATATACAGGGATGGTTATAGGTGGGATCAACTTCACAGAAGTAGAAACCATGGACATGTTTAAACAAGACCACTTGAACAAAGGGATTGTAATAAAAACTTTCCAACAGTCCCTAAAGATATTTTAGATTTTTGTTCCCAGCTTGGATGTTGGCTAAGAATTGTGGGAGTGGACTAAAATACAGTGTTTCAGCCAAGAAATCATTGTGGTTTTAGCACTGGATTAAACTCTGGATACCAGGGTTTGATTCCCTGCATGGCCATGAAACCCACTGGGTGATCCTGGACAAGTCACATGCTCCCAGCCTCAGGGGATGGTGATGGCAAACCTCTTTTTTCATGCCAAGAAAACCCCATAATAGAGTTACCTTAAGTCATAAGTCAAAAATGGCTTGAAGGCATACAACAACAAACAATAAGGTAATTTTGGCTACTATAATTTTGACCCTAGTTGCCAACATGACAAATGATAAAGTGTTCTGGGAACTGTTATCTAAAATAGATGGCTTACCAAAAGTTCACCACCATGATTTACAGATGTGTAACCTACCAACAATCCATTACAGATTGAGAATCCCTTATCCAGAATCCCAAAATACAAAATACTTCAAATTCCAAAATTGTTCACATGGGTGACACCTTTGCTCTCTGATGATTCAGTACACACAAACTTTGTTTCATGCACAATTTTTTTTAAAAAAATATTATGTACAAGATTCTCTTCAGATTATGTTAAAAAGTATATGCAAAACATAAATGAATTTCATATTTAGACTTCGGTCCCATCTCCAAGAAATCTATGCATATGCAAATATTCCAAAATCTTTAAAAACATTAATTAAAAAATCCATAGTATTTCTAGTCGTAAGAATTTTGGATAAGAAAAATTCAACTTGTATTGTGTTCACTTTTTAAAATATTGTTTTTCTCTGTTTCTGTTACCCATCTGCAGTGTCCCATATGGTTACCTCTGGGGCAGTTGGACTGTAATTCTGTATCTGTTATGTTCCCCCCCCAGCCCCCAACACTATGTTCTCTGAGCCACAGGCCATGCTGTTTAAGGAACAATTGCTTTTATGATGATATATTTTATTGTTTTGTTTTTAATCTTGTTTGTCAGTTTTAATTCTATTGTTAGTTTAATTCAATTTTAAGGGGTGGGAGGTTGGATAGCAGATCATTGAATGGTTTTTAGTTTGTGATTCTCTATCCTTGTTGTACCCCACTCTGATTGTTTGAACAGAGGAGCGGGCTATAAATTATTATTATTATTATTATTATCATCATCATCATCATCATCATCATCATCATCATCATCTGGAAATCATTAAATAGTTTGCCATAGTTTAGCAATGGATTATGTTTCCCATTTAATGAAACAGTTGGCTCGCTATATCTACAGATTTTTTTTTATCCATGGATTCAACCATCCATGGTTTGAGAATATAAAAAAAATATATAAATTCCAATAAGTAAACCTTGATTTTGCCATTATATGTAACAAATATCATTTTACTATGCCATTGTATTTAATAGGAATTGAGCATCTATGAATTATGAAACCCATGGGGATCCTGGAATCAAACCCCAGTGGATACCAAGGCACTACATAAACAAAATTATCATCTCCACCAATAAATTAGACAGAATCTTCAAACAAATCCGACTCAATATAAATTTTGTGGAACTCTGATCAAATTAAATTTAAGATGTAGCCACACTGCAGAATTAAAGCATTTTGACGCCATTTTAACTACCATGACTCTACCCTATAGAATCTTTGGATTTGCAGTTTGATAAGGGATCCAAGTTCTCTGACAGACCAGCCTGTATACCTCAACAAACTACAAATCCTAGGATTATGTAGGATAGACTCACACAGTTAGTGAGGTCAAGCTGCTTTAATCCTGCACTGTGGCTACACCCTTAGATTTGAAGTTGTATATGTAGGTTATTCTAGAGCATGATTTGTGGGAGACTTTAGTTAATTGGATTCATTCTATGAAGAAACATTTTGCACCTAGTGTATGGAGAACCCTTGGAAGAGGTGTAGTGGCTTGTTACTGTCTTCCTCCATGCCACAAAAATTGGCCTTCTTCACCTTTCTGAGCAAAACCTTGCTTTGATTCTGCTAAATCATGTGCCTTGTATATTTGACAATCTAAACATCTATTAAAGATAGCATATGGTTGGGAAAGCACAAGGAGAAAAGAGATAGCAGATGACCTACTGCTTTTTCACACTAGGGGGCAAAGAGGATTTAAACGAGAGTTAAACAGTAAATGTCCTATGATAAACATAGGACATTTCCTGTTTAACTCTTGTTTAACTCTCATTTAAATCCTCTTTCCCTCTAGTGCAATAAAGCAGCTAGTCTAAGAGACATAATGGTGTAAGCAGGAATCTAAAGATAGTAGACTTTGAAATGGTGTTGGCCTCGTGGCTAACATCTGTTAAAACAATCACGTGACTGATGGCCTTGGAAGGTTATGACCTAGGAGTGACATGATCTTGGAGAAATCTACGCCTCCCAAGAAACTGGCACAAGGATAGAGCTTCAGCACAAACCTTAAGGGATGAGGTGCCATGCCACTTGATGGCTACAGAAGGGGTCCACTCTGTTGCTTTTCCTCCAAGATTTCTCAGTAGCAAAATGGAGGTGGTTGCTTGGTATGATTTATGCATATTCCTTTGTATAGCTCACTGGGTGTATAATAAATCATAAGGCTTTTGCAATCACAACAGGTGTTTTGTATTGCTTCCAAATCACAGAAAAGACACCTCATTTCCCCTATTTTGTATCTGACTCGAATTTGTTAAGCTCATTTTTTTCCGGAGGGGGAGTAAATCTATCATGCCTATGGTTTGCCCAAGCTTAATGTGGCTGACTTAAGTTGTATAGCTTGCATTCCACAGAAAACTAATGGTATAGGTAATCTCCTATTTTATGTGCATAGCATTTTTGTCATACTAGACAGCCTGATTGTGTATGGAATTCACAACCAGGTGGGAGGGGCCTGCAACTCTAAAAAATACAGAGAAAATGTACTTTGATGCATAGAAGAGGGGTCTTGCAGTGTGCTTTCCAAGTGCCAGAAACAGGGTGTATTTTTACTACTTAACTATCCATCCATCTTTGATGCCTATGTTGAGAGCAGTGCACTTATTTTACTGGTTTGGGGGATAGGAGACGCTCTGTCACGCTCTCCCTCTCTCTGCAGGACCTTATGGGTGGAAGATTTTGAAATCAGATAACTAACCAGATTGATTCCATGTGCACATAAGATAGAAGGACTAACTAATTTTGTAGCAAAACAATTATTTCTTTATTAGAAAGACAGAAAAAGATGCCAATAGAAACCAACAGAACTGTCTATACTCAATGCAAGCTGTTTCTCAAAGCAAAACAAGGGATAAAAACATAATGGAAATTAAAAACCCTTCTCCTAACCAACCTAAGGGGGCTAAGAGCTAAGTTTAAGGGACTACTAGCTAAAACACACACATGGAATTTCTCACCCTCTGATGTGAAGAGGCATCTAGGATGGCTGAAGAGCAGAGCAAGGAACCAAAGGCAAGGAAGTAGGTATGTGAGAGAGATTTTTTTTTTCTCTGTCTCTGAATTAAAGGTCTTTCTAGCTTGAGGTCTTTCTTCTAAGATTGAAGGAAAGATGTCTAGGTGGGGCAAAATATGACCCCAATCTTGTTCAAAAAACAAAAGCATGTGCTTGTAAAGGGCAGAAGTAAACATGTCCGTTGGCTACTGATAATGATTCTTAAGTTGTCTGTGCAGTATTGAACAATGGGGTTGTGTACACAGGACAAAGCTAACTAGTATAATATGCCCTCTTTCAAATCCAGATAGGTTTTTCCACCTCTCTGAAAGCTGCAGTTTACCTCACAATGTGGTGTGTAACTGCTTGAGAGAGTTTGGCAGGTCTTCTTTCAGTGGAGGTAGACAAGACAGTTAAACAATGATTGTTCTCAAAAAATGAAATCATTTCCTTGTCCTCAGGAGGGGTGGGTGTATATGTGTGTGTGTGTGAGGGGAGGGGATTTCTATTTTTTCACTTTAGAATAAATCTTTACTTTTTCCTCCCAAGACAGACAAGGTTCCAGGACACCATCTTCCCTACCTGTCCAGTATGCTTTTTTTAAAACAATTTGTGTAGAATCTGGCAAAAGACAGCATCAACATATAATATTCATATTAATGGGCATAACTGGTAACACCTGGTTCTTTCTTGGCAGTTTTTCCCCTCCATTTGATACAAAACTCTCTTTTCTGTCTTCCAGGATCATGTGTTAACACTGATCTTCAGAATACTGTAAGTAAGTAAGTAAGTAAGTAAGTGTGCACGCGCACATGTGTGTGTTGTGTTCTGTCTGATGTTCAGCTTACCAAGACAGGTATTGCTGTGTGGCAAGAGGAATACAGAGAATGTAAACCTATCAAATGTTCTATTTATACACTCCATTTTACCAGCAATGGAGAATTCTTTGCCAGTAATACCAAATGAGAAAAGACAAAATAAAGACTGTTTAATTTTGGCTATATGGAATACATCCTGGGGCTCCAAGTGCTGGGAAGTGCCAGGTGGGCCAGCCTATATCAGATCAGTACTAGGTTTATGATAAACAGCTGTTTTTTATCCACTTGACTGCCTGTGTAATTCTTCATTTAAATTCATTCTTGCCTTTTTAACTCTGCTGTCCTGGTTGTAAAGTTGCTAAATCTACCCATCTGTCCCTATACACTATGTTTTTATTTCAACTGTCACCATGCCTGCTAAAGGAGATGGGTGATGTAACTAGGGATGTGTAAGATGTTGACTGCTGCTCTTTGGCTACTCCTGACTCTTAACATAAATGAGGCATGAGTAACAGCTGTGAAGAAAGTGAAAGAGGATTTCTGGAACACTTTCCCCCCGAAGAATTGGGTGAGGGTGAAAGGTTGCAGGTAACTGTTGATCATAATGATCTACTTTTGAAATCCCATTATTTTTGTTTCTTAATATTCAACTGTAACCCTGCTTTTGGATTTTCTAACTAGACTTTCCTCAATAGTCATTCCATGTCTTTGTTTTTTTCTGCAAGTAATATGATGTCATCTGAATATCATTATTTGTTGATGTTCCTTCCCCCACATTTCATGCCTTCTTCTGCTGAATCTAATCCTACTTTCCATAAGATATGTTCAGCATATAAATTAAACAGATAGGGTGATAAAATACAGCCTTATCTGACTTCCTTTCCAATTGTAAACCACTTTGTTTCTCTACATTCTGTCTTGATAGTGGCCTCTTGCTCAGAATATGGAGGAATTTCAAATATGCTGACTCAGAGCAACAAATCTTCAGTTTAACTTAAGGGAACTGATTTATATTGTAGGGTGCACATGGAGGAAAAGGAAATATGTGGCAGCCAGTTTATTAAATATCAACAAATGAATTGTGATAAAGAATCTCCACTAAATTTCTGAGCATCCCAGTACTGGATTGCTCATTATAAAATAGTTCAGCAATTAGATCTATGGAATCTTCTAAAACCACTGGTATTTGTTTGTTTGTTTGTTTGTTTTACAAAAAATAAAGTAAATTATGACCTTACAGATTTTCTAGATCTGTATATTGTTGTTGTTGTTTTAAAAAATCTGAGTTAATCAGCAGAGCTGATGTTTGGTATTACTATTTCAAAATATTAAGTACGCCAAAAGAAAGCTTGTCTTTCATTTTCCATCTGAAATGTCATCACTGTATCCATTAAAACAAAATTATATTTGCCTATCTAATTTGTTCCTCTAAATACTAGTTTCTCAGTATTTTAAAGGACAGTGGATAATAAAAGAATGATAAAAGAATTTCAACTAAATCAGCTGCATTACTCAGCACTCCTGTTCATCAAGGAGGATACATGGAAGATAACAGCTTTTGGCACTTTCTGTCTTGTTCAGCTTTATCTTCAAATAAATAAATTTTCTTACTGATATGCATTTCAATACAATCTTTATTTATTTAAAACTTGATTAATCTGTCATAGTGTATATTGTGATGGGTTTTAAAGTGTGTGTGTATGTGTGTGTAAGGAGGAGTGATTTGTAATGCAATTCTATGCATATTTGCTCAGACATGAGTCCAATCCAATGGATCTTATCTGCACTTGGATGTGCATCAGATTGTCACCCATGAATGGGTGAGAGAGATGGGGAAGTGCAGTTGATATGAGTCACAATAAATAACTAGGAATACCAACATCCCAAGCTGTATGTCTGAATACAAAATACCAAGGTTTTGTATAATTAGAAATTGTTATTGTGTAATTTTCTAAAGTGGGAAGCAGGAAAATGACAAACTAAACCGACCTGTTAATAACCAGTTGAGAACTTTTCTGGTCTTTTAAGGTAACTATTCCTTTGTATTTCTTAGTCTACTTTTGAAGACAAGATGTGAAGCTAGAAGAAGAAGGTAACTTTTGCTTTGGTGCATATACAAAATACAGATCTGGGAGAATGGAGCCTAGGAAAACCAAATATACTGATGTATAAGTCTAGAAATTGTAGTTTAAAAATCAGGAAAAGAAGTCAAGAAAAGCAAGGAAGAGAGATCCCACCTCAACATTAGAAAGACCTTTTGTTCACAAAACCTTATCTCAGCTTATACAGTCTGCTCTATTTATTCACAGATTATTTTTTTTTATCCACAGATTCAAGCATCCACGGCTTGAAAAGATTTTTTAAAAAAGGATTAATTCCAAATAGCAAACCTTGATTTTCCACTTTATATTAGGGACACCATTTTACTATACCATTGTATTTAATGGGAGTTGAGGATCCATGGATTTTATTATCTGGGGGTGGGTGGGACCTGAAACCAAACCCTAGTGGATACCAAGAAACCACTGTATATGGCATCAGTTTATACATGAGTATATGCAGTAGTTACTACCAGTCAAAATGTGGTATTTAAGGTTTGAATCATGGCAGGATGGCTAGATAGGTGCCATTTGATATTTTACCTCATCAGCAAAACCATCTATGTATCAGCAAAACAACAATCATTAGAATAAAATTAGAACAGCAATCAATGGAACAAGCCAATAAACAAGTACTCTGTGGCTTTAGGCATGATAATTCCATGGACAGAACTCACATTCAGTTCTTTTGCTTTATTGAACCTTCTTAATTCAGTACATGCATACCTAGTTTGCAACGTTTATATAGCTATGGCTTTTATTTCCAAGTGTAAACTATCTATATTCAACCAGTATTGCATTTGCAGATAGAATTCTGCAAAAAACTTGGAATTCAAAAGTAATCTATATTATTATTTATTCTCCATCTGTATAAATTTTAATGATGTTCTAGTTACAGACATTTCCTCTACTGCAAGGTCAGCTACATAGCTTTTGATTAAATTGGTTTAATTTGTTAGACTGTACAGTTTTCTGACTGTAACATCAGACTTTGTCTCCATTTTCATTAAATTGATTAGTTATTTAATATGACAGTAAAATAATATGATTGCACTAAAAGTGCCAAGAGACAAGTTTTTCTTTTTTTTCTTTTACTGCATAGTGTGATTGGGAATCAGCATCTTCAGTTGTGTAGAATGTGTAAAATGTTCTAGTAAAAATAAGAAAAATGAAAGCCTTGTTATACTAAATGTGGTGAAAAACAAATGAACATGGATATGTCAGAGATTTGAAAGTGATATAATAGAAGCATAGTTACAATAGAGATGTCTTCTTCTCCTCCTCAACCACTTTTTTGTTATTTTTTAAAAATATGAACCTCTGTTTAACCACTCAGTCTCATTTGCATATTTCAAACATTCAAATGTTTGCTTAATTATTGTTGGTGTGGGCTGATGCTGTTACTGACCCAAATAGCCTGGAGCTCTGTTTTTTATTTCACTGAGCCTAGGAGGGTAAGCCTTTCCTTCCTCAGCTGCCGTGGCAATAGGTTGCCTACATTTCACAAAGCATGGGCTGAGGCCTAGTCAGATGACATGTGATGACACTACAGACTTGTTATCATTCAACCACTTAATCCAACTAGCAAGGCCATCTGCAATTCAATTTTTCTGGAAGGGAGAGGTGCACCTTTTTTTTTTCTTTTTTCTTTTTTTGTTACCAATAGTGGAATGTGTAAAGAATGATAGGACATATAGAACTGTCTGTAAATTGATTCTTTGCAGACTGCTGGGAGTGCTTAAAATCTTTTATGAAAGTTGGATGTAAAAAGTCAATGTGCTTGGAGCGATATGCATGTCATTGATAGTTAGTCTTCATGACGACCAAGACAGCAGTGGTAATGAGAATTGATTCTAAGTCTCTTCATCTCTCTGTCTAAAGGTTTAAAATATGCCTTTCAATTTACTGAATCCCAAAGGTACTCAGACCCTTGGTTAAGATACAAATCAGGGGTCTCCTTTTTTTATATTGTCACCTAGATACTCACATTTGTCAGATGAGAAACTCAAGTATTCTTAAGCACTGGTTCTGCAATACCTCTCAAGAACAATCAGTACCTCTGGCCAAAGTCTATTTCTGGACTGTCTAGGTTATGGGTTTTGGTAGTACTGTTTTACAATGCTTCTGGTCCTTAAATGGTTAGGTGTCAGAAAGTGACAGTGTTTAACACCAGTTCATTTGACATTTACTTTATGTTGTCTTATCCATGTTATTTGAAATTTATATTGATGGAGAGGGAGCAACTGCCCAGAGATTTGGAATGTGTTGTCATTGTAATCAATATGAAGTGTTTTTGCTTTCATTTACACTGGGGTTCCCAAGCTGGGGTGTCCATACCCCAGGGGGAGCAAGATGGAATTTCAGGGGTGAAACTATGAGTGTCTAGTTTCTTTGAGTTACAAGTCATTATTCATCACTTGTTTTTTCTGACTAAATTAGAATTTAATTGCTCAACTTAAATTTGCATCTTATGCACTGAGTTAAAAGCTTTCCCCCACTGGAAGTTCATGTTGTTCACCTGCAGTATTCTATGTGGTTTAATTTGTGATTCAAAAATTAGAAATTAGACTCCTTCATCTTCAAATGCAATATTACTTTTGTAGGGGATTAATTAAACATTACTAAGGGGAGTTGGGCATAGAGGTTGTTGTTGTTGTTGTTGTTGTTGTTAATTTCTTACCAGCCTCTTCCCATGGATCAAGGCAGGGAACAACAGACCAACAAACATGTGTCAGTTAAAATGCAACTTCAGTTAAAACATACATCAATTTAAAAGAACAAACAAGACAAATGTGCATTAAAACAATCTACATTGTTTAAAAATATTCACTTTAAATTCATGTAAACCACTTTATGTAGTAAATGAATATCAGAAACCTTGGTTATAATTTGTACAGAGATAATAAATGATATAAAGATATAATGATGTTTGCAGTGATTATAGTATGGTCAGGTTCTCTGATTCCTGCTAAATTGAAAAGATGAAACTATTGAGGATAGAATGAAAAACTCACTATATTTGTGAAAATACACAAAATATTTAGGGCTGACTGAAAGAACTGCAAAATAATTGAAATATAAATTGTTCCACTTTAGTGAGGTTGTAAAATTGCCTCCATGTATCATTGATCCACGTTTGAAAAGAACTGTATAGATGGACAAAAAGTGCAACTAAATGGAAGAAGTAATGTGAAGAAAATTGCACCCACACAAAAATTTATGTTTTTCTTCCAGATGTCTGTAGTAAACTTTCAGGGTTTTTTTCCCAGTTACCTCAAAGACTAATCCAATTATCTACCAGGCACAAATTAATTTTTTTGTGCAATGCTGCTCATGCAAATGATATCTCTGAAAAACCAGAATAAAGTCACTTGTTTTTAAGCACTATCTAAAGCAAACAAAATGATGATTTTAACATTTCTATGGATTTGGGATACTAGCTGACTTCAAGGAGGATACATGGATATTGAAAGTATTTCCCTCGTACACTGTGCATGTATTCTTAGGATGATTCCAGACTAACATATTTTATCCCTGAGCAATCATTACTCTTGCACTATAAATTTAGCATGGAACTTTTTAAAACTCAATTTCTTAGGTTCACCATTAGCTGGAAATTACTTGAAGGCACACAACAACAACAAAGCCCCATTTACTTATTTATCATATTTTAATCAAGGAGCCCTGATGCTGCAGTGGTTAAATGCCAGTACTGCAGCCAATATTGCAGCAACAAGTGAGTTCAATCTCAGGGCTCCAGGGTTGACTCAACCTTGCATCCTTCTGTAAGTTGCTAAAATGAGTTGGGGGCCATTAGCTTACACGTTATAAACTATATAGAGACTACAGCAGGCCCTTGTTATCTGCTGGGCTTTGGTTCCAGGACCCTCCATGGATAACAAAATCTGTGGATCCTCAAGTCCCATTAAATATAATGGCACAACAAAATGGTATCCCATATATAAAATGGAAAATCAAGGTATGCTATTTGGAATTTATACTTTTGGGGAATATTTTCAAGCCGTGTATGCTCAAATCCATGGATAAAAAATCTGTGAATAAGGAGGGCCAACTGTACTTAGTTCAGTACGAAGCGGTATAGAAATGTAAATGCAATTGCTAAATGCTATCACACTTTTTCTTCTTTTTTTGCCACAACTGGGTCCCAAATTAGTTGCAAGGAAGACTAAAACAGATGATAATTTTTTTGAGAGAGAGAGAATTGTCTTAACCTGGTACTCAAAAGATTCTGCATCAAACCTCTATGAGAACAAAAATCTTTCCTCTTTAGGCATGTCACTTTCCATGTGAAGAAAGCAGTGAGTTAGAGAGCAGGGCTACGACCATCCTTTCACCCACACTGAAGAAAGTGTACTGAGTAGCACCTGAAAAGGGCATCTGAATTAGACCATTGCCAAGTATATTTCTGCACTTTCACTTTGATTTCACTAAAGTTTCTCTAATAATGTGCAAATTAATTGCATCTCAAAAATAGAATTTTAAATCAGATGCTGAGTTATATTGTTGGTAAAGAAAATGAACCTGAATTCTGAAAAAAAAAATAGCATCATGAAACGGGCCTTTCTTGAATTGTAATTCAGGTTGCAAATGTTAAGCACATTTAACTGAAAGCAAAAACCATTGTATGTAATGGGACTTATTTCAAAGGAAATATGTCTACATTTTCACTGCACAAACTATATGTTGATGTTGAGTGAAAGAGTGTAAATAAGACTAGAAATATAACATATGAAGAGCAAATACAGTAGATTCACTTTTTATTTTTTATTTTTTAAAAAACATTTTTCCTACTAAATTATCTTTTTCCACAATAAAACCCAGTGAGCAGTAACTAATTACTGGGAGAACTAGTTTTAGGAGATATTTAGGATAAACCTACAGGACTTGTTTCCTATAATGTCTTTAAATGGACTCTCCCATTGTGAGGAGTGAATGGGTTCCTGTTTTGACACTATCCTGAAAGTAAGCAAACCAGAATCAGAGGGAATGGGTGTCTGAAATCAAGAGAAGCAAGTCACAGAACCAAAGAAAATGGATTCCGCTCTATGAATTGTGGAAGGGGAAGGTCTTGGAAAGCAAAGTGAGGAAGGCTGAGGAATTTGGAAGCAAAAGTGAGACACTGACCAAATGTGACCAAGACAAAGAGCATGGCCAGGTGTGTTCTGTACCCTGAGCTGCAATGAAGAGAAATGAGATGAGGAATTGGGACAATCAACTGGTTTGGAACTAAGGGAACAAGAACAACATGTTTTCTTCAGAACAAGCTGCAATATTATGAAACTACTGCAGCTAGAAGCCAGAAATGGGAAAAAGTATAAAGACAAGGGTCTTTTCAGCCTCATTTTGTGTTTCTGTTCTGTGCACAACAGATACACCCAGCCTCTTAGGAACTTCTGGCCAAAGTCTCCAGCGAAGGATCGTGAATATGTCTGTGTAATGTGAATCCATGAGTGAGTGAGAAGAGCTCTCGATAGTTAATTGATTGATAACTGATTGTCAAATCTGTGTGTTTTAAATTGATTGTTACTTGATTGTTAAGTTTTTGTGTTTGTTAAGTCCTTGTGTTTCAATAAATGTTACATGAAAAGTGTTTTAAAACCCAGATCTGGTCTCCCGTGTGTTTTATTGAGAAGTCTTATAGTCTAGGGTGTTCAAACATCTCCCTGGATAAATAAAAAGGACCTGAAATCTCAGTCCATGACACCGTTACAAGCCAAGACCAGAGTCAGTTGATTACATCAGAGCTCTAGATTTAGCTAAAATCATTCTGTGAGTTTGTGATTCTCAAAATTTCAAATAACAAAATATTTCATAGTAATCTATACATAGCTAAGGAATTTCATCAAAGTCAGCTGTGAATACTGAGCTCACACCTTCAGGAAGAAACAAAAGGGTTTCATCAGAGTTTAATACATTGCTGAAAATTATAATCATAATGTGATAGTAATGAAAGGATAATAAGAGGGCAATGGGATTAAGTGGATGTCTGTAATGATAGAAAATTTAAAACAGTGGAGAGATGATGTGTATATATTGTGTGGGACAGGAAGAGAGGATAGGGGAATAGGCATCTATTACTCAGAAGCAAATCCCTGTTTAAAAGAGTTAACCAGCACTGACAGCGCACAGATCATCCAGGATATATAGAAAAAGATACAAAGAAGTGAGGTCAAAAGGTGGTCTCAATGAACATAAATTGAACATTTATGTTTACAATTCATATGCTGAATATAGCAAAATCTATCTAGTAAAATGAATACAGATCATACCTGATATTTCATCAAATGTTCAATGGGCAACTTTTGGCTTTGGATATTGCTTCTCAGGTAATTAGTAAACTGGGATTTTTCCAGTTACAAATTTATTATGATTTCTTTTCTTTTTTTAATGGATCATTAGCTCTCTAATTTAGGTGGTAGCAGGAAACAGATATTAAAAAATCTCCCATCCAGCATAACACTTTAGTTCTATAATTTGTAAACTGCTATGGTGGTAATACCATTGCTTTAAAAATCATTTAAATATACTTGCCTGATTCCTTAATATGTCCTAGCCTTATCTCATTTGACCAAATGTTTTATAAGGCTAAGCCTTTCAAATGTAGACTCTGATGCAGAGGTCTGGGGGACAGAATGTTGAGCCTATTTGATTTGGTGTCCAAAAACAATTTCATTAAAAGAATCTGGCAGAATGTCACTACCTTGAAGCACAGCCTGTTAAGCTGGCATTCACATTCCTGTATGTTTTGATATCAACTGGAAATATTTGCCAGCATATTCTAGCCAATGTATTGACTTTTCCACTTTGACCAGAAAAGCAATTTGGAATGACCTTCATATTGGATCCAAGAAAAATAAAGAGATTGGAAGAGCACATTCAGTTCATGTACAATGTCAGTGTAATCAGACATGGATGGACTCAAGCCATTTGCCTTTTGGGAGCTGGTATGTATCTCAGCTTCTTCTTGAACAACTATGTTTCTGTTGAGAAATCATGTGATTTTTGGAAACTTTACTATATTCCATACAGTACTTAATAGGTCACATTCACAGCTCTCCCATTTCACCTTTAATAACTTAACCTTCCTGGTGTGGGATAGATAATCTGCTATAAGGTTGCTTCTGGCCTTGAGAACCATTGATGGGTATATCTCTGCAGTGACCCTCTAGAAGTACCTGGAACATCTACAGTGCATGCAAAGTCCACTTCTATTGTTTTCCTCATGTGAAGATAGATGTGGACTGAGACAGAACAAGCCCACTATCTGCCTTACAGAAGTTTTGTCAAATGCTTCAAGATTAACATTGGCAATTGAGTTTCAGTGGTTGGTATTTCCTTATTTTGTAATGAACTAGAAATGTTATAAAGTCTACACTAAATGTTATAAAGTCTACACTATATTATCTAAAGTGTAAACTATAGAATATACATATTGACTAGCAGCAGCACCCTGTGGTTTGACAGTAGACAGTGATCCTGTCTGATAATACAGGGATCAAACATGGGTCCTTGGGTAGACAAAACATCTGGTCTGCTACTGAGACATGGGTCATTCTTTCTTCCCACCTATTTTCTGCCTCGGTCTGTCCTAGTTGCCTAAGCAATTTTTAAATTCCCTTTAGCTTGCTACTCTCACTTATTATTTCATTATTGTTCTCAATCAGACATTTTCTTCTCAGTCAGCCCCAGCTATTGTGCTTGATAATATTTAATTTTATTGGATCTATATTCCATCTTTCTCATAAATAAAGGTATTCAAATTGCATTAAATAAAAGAATATAAATGAAACACTAAACAAGATCAATTATTAAAATCATTAAAAGCTGAGTGGAAAAAAGTAATCATACAATTTAAATTCTCATGTTATTCTTACTCCTGAAAAGTACTTTTGCTCCTGCAAAAATGTATCCAATGCGTAACAATAAGCATACTGTGCCGTTCATACTGGACAAGATTCAATTTTGCTGGTATCAAGATAGTGACAATCAGCACATCTAATAATACTAGAACTATGCCAGTCCTTTTTTTTCCTCAGTGAGCTCAGAGAAGTCATTAATTTATTTCTAATGAGCTTCTGGTTCACTGTTGCATTGTCACCACAAGGACACAATGTGGTGACAAGAAATCCATCTTATTCCTGAACTAATTGAATATGACTGATGCTTGGGAAGAATTTTTAAATATAGTTAAAAAATCAAAGTTTACCTTTAAAATATGTAGACCCTAATCAATAGAGATGCATGCAAAGCTGATTATGTGCATATCAGCCTTGATAACACCAATCACCTGTTTAAGGGGGATTGAAGCCAATACCCCTGTCTCATATCTACTTCCTTTCGATTCTGCCTTGACCACCAGAATAGGTTATTAGTGTGATCAAGTCTGGCTATGAACATGCCATCTCTGTGGGCTTGGCTAGCAGTTAGACGTTCAGTCATTGGTCCACTACATAATGGATTACACACACCTGAGAAGCCAATCAGCTGCTCCAGGAGTCTTGGGACAGATTAAATATGGATCTCCCCCCCCTCCTTTTGGACCACTCCATGGCCACAAATAAATGTTTATGGTACAAGGTTTGTAACAGGTATTGAAAGCTTTAGGCTGGAAATAAGCAGATGTACTGCTTCCCTTCCCTTCTCAGACAACGTTGTAGAAACAACACCTAACACCCCCACAGATATCTTCATTATTCCAGCATATAGGTGGATTGATTGGTACTTCACTTTGATCACAAATTAGGACAAACAACTCACAAAGTGTGGCATGACTAATTAAAAAGATGAAGATGTTAAAATACTGTGTAAAGTAGAAAATGTTTTGTTAAAAGTATAAAATATTGTAGGCATAAAATACAAAGAGGATATATACTATATTATATTAAAATATCATAAGAAGTTCTATGAAATATTTAAAAAGTTGTTTAGTCAAGTATTGATGACAAATAAGGACAGCTGTGTCAAATTTAGCTGTTTTAGCTGTAATTATGGAGTTTGGATCAGATAGACTTTGTTATATATAGAAATCCTTAGAATGCCAGGAGTTTTCTGCAATATTGGTGTGGTAAAAGTTAATTGAACATTGTAATAAAAAAGAGAAATTCAATAAGACATTGCTGGCTATCTCAGGACTCTTTCAAACGGGGAGGAATTTCTCCCAACTCCGAATGGAGCCAATGCGGATTCATGTAAATTCGCTTGTTAAGCGAATTTACATGAACGCCTGCTCCGTTCGGAATTAGTTCCCATTACCCGAAATTAACCCCCTCCTGCCCGAATTTGCATGCGAAGCTTTAATTCGCAATAAGGTAAAACCCATGATTGCATTCGAATTGGCTTCCCTCCTGCCCGAATTTGCATGTGAAGAGTTAATTTGCAATAACATAAAACCCATGATTGCATTCGAATTGACCTTAAATTATACTTCCAATTTAGCCTTGTATGAAAGAGTCCTCACTTTCCCTGATTCACAAGGATATGAGCACTCTTGGTAAGAGGTCTTCCTGAATCTTCCTTCTAGGAGTGCTGGTGCTAACATTGAATCTAGCTAATGTAAATGCTATCCTAAATTGGGGAATACAGGCATATTCCAGTTAACAAAACCTCTGACATAGACATTCCTTTTTATAAAATCTTTTTATGCCTGCCCATTCCGTCTTGGCCATTGTCTGCCTGCAAGTGTTTTAGCAGCATCAACATTGGAAGGACAGTGAAAAGGGATTGGAGAGAAACAAACTTTTGGTATCACATTGCAGCAGCTTGTTGCATAAAGTTATTCAACAAAGCTAGATTTGGGAAAGAATGGCATTCTGCTCTAGCCATTCTTCTTGTAGCCATGTGTTCCTGCCTACAGCAAGCACAGTAAACTTCAGCTGACTCCAGAATCCATTACCAAGCATGTGTGAATGACAAAACAGAGAGAAAAGGGGAGAGGAGATAACTCTGCCTCACAAGCTAGCCCCAATAATGTGTGTGTGTGTGTGGGGGGGTTGTGTGTGTGTGTAGATTTCCCCCCCCCCCCCCGTTGAGCTATCAAAATGGAAATCATGAGAAAAGTGAAAGCTTATGGCCTCTAGAAGGTTCAGTGCTGGCTTATTTATTTATTTATTTATTATACAAGGCTTACCTCCCCTGCATATTCAAACGTATACATTTGTTTAGTTTTGAATTAAAAGTTTCCTGAAACATGTTGAATTGCTGTTCTTTTTTGTGATGCAGAAAACTATCCTGATAAACTTAGAGACCACTGAGAGTAAAACAAGATTTTGCATTTTTTCATACAGTGCCCTTTTACATTTGGTTGGAAAGGTCAGTGGGGCCAGATCCACAGTGAGAAAAGATGAGCTTCAGCCAAACCTTTGTCTTATATATCCATGCATGAGGCACAGTAGAAATTTTTTCTGTCTAATCATAAGGTTATACTGGGAACACAGCTTGGAATACTCACAGATTGGAATAGGGCTATTGGCCAGTCATGTGCGGCATTTGCTCCACCCAGGAAAAGCTCTATGAACTGTAGCCAACAAAAGATGTAGCCTTTGTAGTTTTTGGAATCCAGGCCTCACTTGTACAATTTAAAGTAAAAGAAAAAGGCTGTCACTAGTGCTTGTTCCAGTAAGTCCCTTGTCTCATGCCCCAGCTTCATCCTGGCCTCTACAGAGATTTCTTTTTCTCCTTACCTTTTCCCCATGCTCAGCAACACTCAAATCTGTTAGAAATGTTTCTGGACCATCCTTTGGAATAGAACTATAACTGGAATATGCAGAAATATGCAAATAATGCAAACAAATTAGTTTCTGTGTGATGTCCTTCCCTTCAATATTTTAAGATCTTGTGTGTTCCTGACATTTATAAAAAACTATTTTACCCATAATTTGTCCCATCAGAATGTGAGACATCATTTGCAATGCAAGCTTCTTCAAATCTACACGTGTAGAAGTAGGTTGTAATGCATTCACTGAAACTAACTCCCACAAAAGTTGGTATGGAATTGTAGTGTATGATAATTGCATGACTTATGAATGAATGTCTTAGAAACTGCAACCTGGTGGTTGTGAAAAGATTTCGAGAGACCATAGGAAAATGCAGAACTGTCCCTTCTATGTCTTTGATGAACTTAAAGAGCTTCTCTTACTTTCTGCAAACTGGAACTCCAGACACCAAGATGGGATAATAATAATAATAATAATAATAATAATAATAATAATAATTCAGTCCACAGGATCCACAGCCTTCTCAAACTCTGGCTGCTGCCTGAATAGAAAGAGAATTTTAACTGTACATAAGACAGCATCCAAAAAAAGAGTCAAGGGACATCCCATCCAATGGGGAAATAGCAAACAAATGGTTCTGCTTACAATTCTGACCCATTTTCAAAAGCTCCGAAAAGCTCTGAATCCATATTCAATCTCTTCCTCCTCCATCTCATTCTCTGCAGGATTGCTTCCTGAGTGTGTTTTCCAATTAAGATGAAGTATCTGACCATAGAAAAGCACCACCAACACCACCACAAAATTCAGTGGAATAATTCCATCCCTCTAGCCTCGTCTGCCAAGAATATAAGAGACAACAGTTTCACTGCATGTTTAACATTATGGAGTGACAACTCTTTACACAGCTGCTTAGTATCTGCTTGTATGCATTTTGTTTCCCAACCTTCTTTCAATACTTATATCCCTAAGGAATGGATGGAAGACAGTTGCATTGTCATTATTTTTATCTCCTGCCTTTGGTTTAACATCTTCCACATGGTAGATCAAGAAGCTTTCATTAGTAAGAAAGTAACATAGCCCAGAAAGGGCTATTTTTTCATATCTGCTTTGTATTTCAGGGTGTACGTGGGACATATTTGTGGAATTTCACCCTATGGTTTTCTAAGCAAATATGTACCATGTGTCTATGACCTCATCTGTGGTTAAGAAACAAAGTGGTCACTTGGCCTTTTTTGGTTAGTATTTCTTTTTTTAAAAAAAATCACATTGAATTAATACATTTGATTACTCATGAAAGACACAGAGGCTTTTGAAATGGTGAGTGTCACAGGGCTATTTTTTCTTCTTTGATCACAGTCTATTTGTTGAGGATCTAATTTTATTTGTGATGGAATGTACAATCTCCAGACTGTATACTACTGGGTGCTAAAATTACATTATAAGCAGAGTAACACTGACATGTGAGCTCAACATAGATTACTTCTTCACTAAATATAACTGTTTAAAAAAATTGACTAAAGTATCCCTAGCAAATAGACTTTAGATTAGGTGATTTGTCAATTGATCTACACACTGCCCAAACTAGCTTTATCAATGGAGGAAATTTCTCTGGCAAGATACTATTCCTGCTTGATAACATGAACTTCAGTATAAATCATCACCTTCCCTTGCCTTTGATTCCATAGAGGGAGATAACTGATTTCAGAAGCCTGGACTTGAAGTTTACAATGTGAGTCAATCAATTCACAGTCTGGGAGATACAACATCACACACAAGAGAACTCTTTGTTATCCATTCATGTTGCATGTCACACTTTGTTCACTTTAGCCAAAGGAGGAGGAGGAGGAGGAAGAGCAGGAACATTCATTTAGTCTTTCTTTTCACACCAGCTATATTTATCGGCAAAACTGTTGATGGGAAAATCCAATAATAGAACAAGAAAGAGCACACATATAGGAACACACATTGCACGTATCATATTAACTGCATGCAAAACTAGTTTATGAATTCATGACCAATATAAGTTTTATATATTGTAACTTTCTGATGTATTTCGTATCAAAATCTGAAAAGCATTAACATGTTGGTAAATAGTTTTTGCTAATAGTTGGTAAATAGTTTATGCTAATAGTTTTTGCCAGTACTGGAGGTGAACCCCATCTCAATTTGGTGAAGAAGACTAACGTGCTAAAATAATTGTCTGTAAAGCTGTAATTTGTGTGTGTGTGTGTGTGTGTGTGTGTGGTGAATTAACTTGAAATCCTGAACATATTAACCTGAGTGTAATTCCTTTTACTTTGTGAGACTTTTACTTGAAGTAAACTTGCTCAAGATAGCTCTGATAAATAAACTACTGATCATGATTAACAATTAGTCCTAAACTCACTTACCTGAGTGTGAGTTCAAGGCATATCAATGTTTTTTGTTTTGTTTTGTTTTGTTTTTGTTTTGTTTTTCAGTATATAGTCATAGGATTTTATCCCATTGCTGCAGTCCTGTGCAAAATTTCTTCTGAAAGAAAGGCCCATTGAATCCAGTGAGACCTGTTTGGGTAGCCTTGCATAGGATTATACTACACAGTAGCATCCCTAAACTTATAATTAGAACATACACTGGCTTGAGCATAACTTGACTTATTTCTACTTACATATGTTTACAATTAGCGATACCAACCTATTTTTAGTTGTAACCTCTCTAGGACAAACCAATCTGAAAAGCTGGCTGGGAGGTGGAGTCACGGTATAGCATCTCCACGACTCATGACCCGGCCCCCAGGGTGCTTTGACACCACACGCTGTACCACACAACAGGGAGTTGGAGTCCAAAATATGTGGGATGCTCAAGTTTCCTATTCTTACCTCACTGTTGTTGGACTGCACATACTGAGAGAACTGGAGGCAACAACATCTGGAAGGCTACTATTTCTTCAGTCTTTCCCTTAAGAGAGAGAAATCATAAGAATAAATTTTAAAAACCCAAAATCTAGCAATGGTTGATATGGGGTATGAGTGATGGTTAAATTACTTTGGTGCCCATATTTTGTCTTCAAAGAATAATACTGTAGCGTCTAAATTCAAACAAGGTCAGTAGCAAACTTTGGTCAAGGTATCAATTGCAAAAATCTTAGCAGCAGGGATATGGCATTCTGTAAGACTGATTATCTGTGAATGTCTTGATTCCAATAGATCCACTTCATCATGGTCCCCTCTAAGTCTCATGTCTGATCTTCCAATGCAAATTTTAAAACATCTTAGAACTCATTTGCAGTTGAGCTGAATAATGGTGTTTTTAAAGCCTTTCTAGCCCTAAATAAGGAGGCCTTCAGATGAGTAACACTAGTTTGTTTCTAAGGTTCATATCCTTGACACACTGGACTGTAATATGAAATAATGGAGCATAGGTCAGGTTAACTTTGATAAATTACATGCCCTGAACAGGAGTTGTAAATCTGAAAGTCGTTTTGTAACTTTCACTGCTGTGCTGGCACTTCTGGAGAGTACAGAAAGCCCTTTATAAACTCACCTTCAGAAGCCTGAACGATTCATGAGGCTCCAAGGACCCATTGACAGGTTTAGGATGTTTCAGCAAACCCTCCAGTCCAGCTGGCACAAAGGTTCTGACAACCTTAACAGCATTAAAGACATAAGGGTTGGTATGCATAAGAAACAGAAGAACTCTTATGGGTGAATTAAGACAATAAATTAATTCACTACAATCTGCTTGCTTTCCAAAAGTCTGATAAGTATCTAAAATGATGGTGTGTGTGTGTGTGCATGTGCTTGTATGCATGCATGCATTTACATGGTGATATATATTTAAAATCAAATAAGTTTGCAGATGGAACCTACTGTTGCTCATTCCATCCATGAGGGAATCCAGAAACCAATAGGCTATAGTACAACATTTGTGTCTAAGGACTCTTTCACATGGGAGGCAAAAATGTGATTTAATTATGATATTAGCATGATCGGGGGGAAGATTATCACACCCCTGCCCGCTTCTCCTGTTCATGTCCCATGCATAAACTGTAATAGAAACTCCCGTTATTACCCAATGACATATCCATTACAATTTATACACAGGATGCTATCAGGAGAAGTGTGCAGGGGTGTGATAATCTTCCCCCTGATCACACTATTATCATGATTTATTCACATTTTAATTATGTTTGCTTCCTCCATGTGAAAGACCCCTAAGATGCTATCGTCTCATTAAAAGCAATGACATTACACTGATATGGTGGCGATGACCCAGATGTTCAGTCCTCAATTTAATGATTGCTGACACAGAACCTGGCAGAAATATTTTAGTGTCTACCTCCAATAAAAGAAAGGCTGGGATTCAGTTCGTATCTATAATGCCCACTCAGGTTTGTATAACCAATATGACCACGCTGCTGTACAAAACATCTTGAGCAAAGTGTGCCCGGTGGCCTTGTTTGAGACAAGAAGCCAATATTATTGGAAGAGAAAGCTTGGACATTAACTCTATCTCAACATTTCTTCCTGCTTTTCTGTCTGTCTATGGCTGGCAGAATATGAACCCTTTTTTCCCCTGTCTGTTATCTTTTCTACCTTTCCATTAGTGGTTTTATTCCGATACACACTTTTGTCTGGATAATGTCCTAGATTTGTTAGTATCTTCATTTAATAACACTTTGTTAGCTGATAACTAACAAATTCCATTCCTTCTAACAGAGAAAGAGGGAGAAAGTAAAGTTAAAAATGCTTATATCTCTGCAGAATCAGATATCAGGGCAGGTCTTCATGCCATCTTTTTAGCTTTGATTTTTATTAAAGTTATCGCATTGGGAGGATTTTTATTGTGCTGATTTTAGTGTTTCCAATAAAACACTGAAGTTAAAAGCCTCCTTGGGTGCTGCCACATACAGCTGTGATAGCTCTTGATTGAACTGAGGAGCTGCATTTTTCTAAACCCGCCTCAGCCAGCAAGCAGTTTCTGCTCACTTAAAGAGAGACGGAGGGGAGGGGAAATGGCTGGAAAATAATTCTCACAGCAGGAGAAAAAATGGAGAGAGAAGCAGCAGGAGAAGATATGAGTGGGGAAAATGTATTTTAAAATCTTTATGTAAATTGTATATCGAACCACTATAGAAAAATATTAGGTTTCTCTCTTGGATTGCTCTGGTTCTAGCCTAGTTGCTATTATGGCTGATGGGGTGTATCTGTAAAATTGTAGTTTCCAAAATAACGACTTTTTTCAATAGTCATAGCTCTGAACACTAGTTTCTGTAGCACTGAGCTTATTACAATGCATAGTACAAGATACTTTGAAATCCATCTTATTCAGAAAGCTTTGGTGACACAAACCTGACATATTAAGTAACTTGCATATAAAACACATATCCAGTATTAATTAGCTATTTAGTCTTGCTCATGTGCTAATCAGTTGAGCAGAAGTGAATTCAGTGATCTGAAAAACCGGTAACCAGGCAAAGGTGTATGGTGAGGCCAGAGGGGGACCCTCAACAAAATACAGTGTCCCTTTGATATTTGCTGAGGTTTGGTTCCAGATAACAAACAAACATTCACACACTCATAGATACTAAAATTAGTTCATGCTCAAGACCCCATTATGTACAATGGCATAGAAATGGTGTCCCTTTGCTTTTTGAATTTATATTTTTTATGATTTTCAAGATATGGATGGTTGAATCCATGGAGAAAGAATCCATGGCTACAGAGGGCAGATTGTAGACGCTGTAGCAGCAAAGAGTAAGAAAAAGAACAAGTCCTGAACTATCAAGCTTTGATGCAGTCAAGACTAATTGGTAAAATGATGTCTGAGGAGTTAACCCAAATTCTCACCCTAAAACCAAAGCATGCATTATTTTTTCCAAGCTTATTATTATTATTATTATTATTATTATTATTATTTCTTACCTGCCCCTCTGTCTGAACAATTGGGGCAGGGTACAACAAAGTTTAAAAACAGTTACAATTGAGGTTAAAATGGTTCAACGATTCCATCCCTAACCTCCCACCCCTTAAAATAAAATTAAACTGACAAGATTTAAAACAGGATAATATAAAATAGATTAAAACAAAACATATTAAAACCCACAGTACTTGGCAGCAGCATAGGATAACATCAGGATACAGAAGGCCAGGGAGTTAACTGGAAGATTCTAGGAGCTGGGAAGATTATACAGTTTCTGGGAAGGCCTGCCGGAAGAGATACGTCTTTAAAGATGTTTTGAAACAGTCTAATGTTGTGATAAGATGAATCTTGTCCGGCAGGTCATTCCATAGCCTGGAAGCAGAGGCTGAAAAGGCCCTCTGGGAGGTCTGTGCCAGCCTGGTCTTCATAGGCTGCAGTAGGTTCCTCCCAGAGGACCAAAGTGTGCACGGGGGGGGGGGGGGGGTCGTACGGGGAGAGGTGGTCCCTAAGATAAATTGGACCTAAGCCATGTAGGGCTTCAAAGGTTAAAACCAACACCTTATACTGTGCCCAGAAACTAATCGGCAGCCGGTGGAGAGCTTTAAGCACAGGTGTTATGTGCTCTCTCTCCTAGATGTTCCAGTAACAAGCCTGGCTGCCATATTTTGGACCAATTGAAGTTTCCGAGTTAGGCACAAGGGTAGCCCCATGTAGAGCTCATTACAGAAATCCAGACGTGAGGTTACCAAGGTGTGTACCACCATTTCCAGGTCCTTCAAATCCAGATAGGGGCGCAGCTGGCATATCAGCCAAAGCTGATAGCAGGCACTCTTGACTGCTGCATTCACCTGACTAATCATGTGAAGAGATGAGTCAAGAAGTACCCCCAGACTGTGAACAGAGTCTTTCAAGGAGAGTGTGACTTCATCTAGGACTGGAAGCTGTATTCCCGAACCTGGTTTTGGGCCAGTAACTGCTAGTACCTCCATTTTGTCAGGATTAAGTTTCAACCTGTTTTTCCTCATCCAATCCATTACCACTCATTATTTAGTTAATAAAATAAAATTATTTTACCCCCAAATATATAGATTAAAAACTAACTGAAAGAGCAGTATTTTATTTCCAGATGTCAAACATTTACTATTTAATTTCCAGTGACACAAGAGACAAAAATCCTGTCATTTGAAACCATCCCAAATGATATTCACTTTATACTGATTTGATCATAACCTGATTCAGAGGCTGTGGAAATAGTTTGAAAATGGGTGCAAGGAAGTAGATGTTTGGGTATTAAGGAAAAAATGTGTTTTGGCCAATTTGGAAAACTTATTAAAATACCACCGAGATTGTTTGCACATTGTATCTTCTCCAGTACAGTCTGGAAATGGAAAGAACATTCAAAAATATTTTTAAAATTTTGAAAATTTTAAATCAAGGACTGATGCGTCTTTGCACTTTGAAACTTATTCTGTGCAAAACTCCCTCCCCCCATCCCAGAAAGCATTATTATTATTATTATTATTATTATTATTATTATTATACAGCATTTTGCCATATTATTTTTTGTGCAGAAAATGCAAACAAGTACAAATCAGAACAGAGCAAGTTCTGCATAGAAAATGTCTGCCTGTGAAATACCGTGTCAATAACAGAAAAATGTTACTTTCTTTGCACCCGCCCTCCCACACACACAGTCACATATTTTGCACAGAATGAGCTCTGAAATGTGAATACTTTTTAAAAAATTCTGCAGTTTTCAAATACTTTTTCAGAAAGGGAAGAAAATTGCTTACTTATTTTTTGCTTCCTTTAAGAATGAAATTCGTGAATTATTAAATCTTTAGTGCACACCAGTAACAGATCTGTTACAATTAAAACACAAAACAAAACTATCAACAATTGTAGCCCTGGAAGAATCTAAATCAATTAAGTACTGTAATAGTAAAGAAGGAGGTCTACTCTTTCCTGAAAACTATTTTTTTCTGGTTTAAATCAGCCTTTTTGCAAAACTGTATATTCTTCTCCCATATTGGGGAAAGTATTACAGATGAATAAAGACAGATGAATAATCACAGAAATCCAATAAAGGCCAAATGAGAATTGTTCACTGGTTAGGTTAGGTGGAGAATCAGCCCACATATATTGTATGGGGAAAGACTCTTGGGACTGTAGTGCATCAGGATTTCTGCAGGTGCTATATGCAACAAGAAAAAAATACTAATGGGATTTTAGTTGCATTTATAGAACCATACATTTCCAAGTTATTTGAACTTCAGGTTCCCCTTTATTCAGTGTTAGAGCTCATCTGAAGTACTGTGTCTAGATTTGGTGTATACTTTAGGGATATATTGTAGAAATATCTGAATTAGTTCAGATAAAAGCAACATAGATCCAAAACACACTGCAGAAATAATCCAGATTGACACTGCTTTTAGTGCCCTGACTCAGTGCTAGGGAATCCTAGGAATTGTAGTTTATTGTGGCACCAGAGCTCTCTGAAAGAGAAGGCTAAATGTTTCACAAAACTATAGTTCCCAGAATTCTCTAGCATTGAGCCAGGGCAGTTAAAGTGGTCTCAAACTGGATTATTTCTGTAATGTGTTTCGGAACATAGATGTTTACCTATATATGGAAAGCAAATATATTTCCTATGAAGAAAAGCTGAAGGAACTAGATTTTTTACTTGAAGAATATAAAAAATGAAATAAATTATGGTAAGTTGTCTTCAAAGAACTGAAAGGCTGTTGCATAAAACAGGGTGAAGATATTTTCTCTGGTGTTCTGAGCGGTAGGACCAGACCCAACAGATTTTAAAATTACAGGAGGACTACGTGCCAGACCAGACAGACAGGAAAAAGCAGCTTAATCTGGCATTTTCCAAAAGAAGGTTAGAACCCCACTGTCCACATGGCCTGATCTCAAGATCTCAAACACCCATTGGCAGTCTACACAGGTTTTGACCTTCTTTTTCAAAATAGGGGATCAAGCCATTTTTTCCTGACCATCTGGTCTGGCCCCATGTTATTTTTTTGTCACCTCCTCATGCTGCATGTGCACTGTTGCTTGTGATTTCCGATTACCTCCCATGTACCACTGAGATGCCATTCTATTGGATGGCTACCCCGTTGATTAGCCACACAGTTGCACATGCAATGCACCACTCATACAGGCTTTCTGGCATCGGTGTGCCCAGTGATACATTGGCAAAGCACAATCATGGAAACCTCCTCTATATGCCCCCATCATTTCCCTTCACCCCATGCCTCCCATTGGACTGTCTGGTTTGTGTATGTTGTTATTTCATCCATTGGAGTTGTTGTACTTTCACTTTTTTGCTTTGCCGCAGCCCCACACTGGTGCCAGGCTGTTTATATGCAGGCATGAAGATGTGCATCTTCCTCATTGAGACAGAATATCAGAGCTTCTTTTTGTTCCAGTTTTTAGCCTCAGAGCATGGCTTGTTCCCCCACTTTCCACCTACTTTCAACATGTGTGTCATCTAAATGTCCTACCTTCAAAGCAGCTGGAAGCTGCTTTATTTTGCCTGTGTGTTTCATCCCTGGATTTTGCTTAAGCATTAAGAAAATAATTTTGTTGTAAAATAAAGTTGGACATGTTATTTTATTTTGTTCTTGCATGTGTCAGTAGACACTTTAGAACATCATCCCCCCTCATGACAAATTTATTATTTATTTTTATTGTTTTTTGTGCATTTTTCATTTTCTTTTGCATTTGGGGACCTAGAATCATAGAATCATAGAGTTGGAAGAGACCACAAGGGCCATCCAGTCCAACCCCCTGCCATGCAGGAACTCCAAGTCAAAGCATCCCTGACAGATGGCCATCCAGCCTCTGCTTAAAGACCCCTAAGGAAGGAGACTCCACTACACTCCGAGGGAGTGTGTTCCACTGTCGAACAGCCCTTACTGTCAGGAAGTTCCTCCTAATGTTGAGGTGGAATCTCTTTTCCTGCAGTTTGCATCCATTGTTCCGCGTTCTAGTCTCTGCAGCAGCAGAAAACAAGCTTGCTCCCTCCTCAATATGACATCCCTTCAAATATTTAAACAGGGCTATCATATCACCTCTTAACCTTCTCTTCTCCAGGCTAAACATCCCCAGCTCCCTAAGGCGTTCTTCATAGGGCAAGGTTTCCAGACCCTTCACCATCTTAGTTGCCCTCCTTTGGACATGCTCCAGTTTCTCCACATCTTTTTTGAATTGTGGTGCCCAGAACTGGACACAGTATTCCAGGTGGGGCCTGACCAAAGCAGAATAGAGTGGCACTATAACTTCCCTTGATCTAGAAACTATACTTCTATTGATGCAGCCTAAAATTGCATTGGCTTTTTTAGCTGCCGCATCACACTGTTGACTCATGTTCAGCTTATGGTCTACTTGGACTCCTAGATCCCTTTCACATGTGGTCTGATTCAGCCAGGTGTCCCCCATCCTATATCTGTGCATTTCATTTTTCCGCCCTAAGTGCAGAACCTTACATTTCTCCGCATTGAATTTCATTTTGTTAGCACTGGCCCAGCTTTCTAGTCTATTCAGGTCATTTTGAATTTTGATCCTGTCCTCTGGGGTATTAGCTACTCCTCCCAGTTTAGTGTCATCTGCAAATTTGATAAGTATGCCCCCAATTCTGTCATCCAAATCGTTAATAAAGATGTTGAATAGCACTGGGCCCAGGACAGAGCCCTGTGGGACCCCACTGGTCACTTCTTTCCAGGATGAAAAGGAGCCATTGTTGAGCACCCTTTGAGTTCGGCCAGTCAACCAATTACAAATCCATGTAACAGTTAACTTGTCTATCCCACATTTTGCAAGCTTGTTTGCAAGAATGTCATGGGGAACCTTGTCAAAGGCCTTACTGAAATCGAGGTATACTCTATCCACAGCATTCCCTTCATCTACCAAACTGGTAATTTTATCAAAAAAAGAGATCAGGTTCGTTTGGCATGACTTGTTTCTCTGAAACCCATGTTGGCTTTTTGTGATTATGGCATTGGCCTCTAAGTGTTCACAGACTCTCTGCTTAATGATCTGCTCTAGAACCTTTCCTGGAATTGATGTCAGACTAACTGGACGATAATTGTTGGGATCCTCTTTTTTTCCCTTTTTGAAGATGGGGACAACGTTTGCCCTCCTCCAGTCTGCTGGGACTTCTCCTGTTCTCCAGGAGTTCTCAAAGATTATTGCCAATGGCTCTGATATTACATTTGCCAGTTCTTTTAATACTCTAGGATGTAGTTCATCTGGTCCTGGAGATTTATATTCATTTAGGTTAACAAGGTATTCCTGTACTACCTCTTTACTTATTCTGTGCTGAATTTCCTCTATTCTGTCTCCATTATCCTTAGGTTGAGCACCCTTTGCCTTTTCTGAGAAGACTGAAGCAAAGAAGGTGTTGAGTAATTCTGCCTTTTCTCTGTCCCCTGTTAGCATTTTGCCATCTTCTCCACGCAGTGGCCCAACCGTTTCCTTCTTCTTCCTTTTGCTGCGGACATATCCAAAAAAGCCCTTTTTATTGTTCTTAACCTCTCTAGCAAGCCTGAGTTCATTCTGAGCTTTAGCTTTTCTGACTTTACCCCTACATGTGCTGGCTATTTGTTTGAATTCCTCTTTCGTGATTTCTCCATTTTTCCATTTCTTATACATGTTCCGTTTAAAACTTAGCTCATTTGAAAGTTCCTTAGTCATCCATCCTGGCTTCTTGAGACATCTTCCACTTTTCTTCCTCATTGGAACTGTTTGAAATTGTGCCTTCAATATCTCCCTTTTGAGAAACTCCCATCCGTCTTGAACTCCCTTTTCTTTTAGTATTCCTGACCATGGGATCACTCCCAGTATTTCTCTAAGTTTATTGAAATTAGCTCTCCTAAAGTCTAGAGTGCGTGTCTGACTATGCCTAGCTTCTCCCTTCCACTGTATTACAAACTCCAGGAGAACATGGTCACTTCCAACTAAGGATCCAACCACCTGCACCCCATCAACTAGGTCTTCCCTGTTGGTTAAGATCAGATCTAAAATGGCTGATCCCCTTGTTGCCTCTTCCACCTTTTGGACAATGAAATTGTCTTCCAGGCAAGTGAGGAATTTGCTAGACTTTGAGGATTTGGCTGAGTTTGACTTCCAGCAAATATCAGGATAGTTGAAGTCATCCATCACTACTACATCTCTCTTTTCTGAGTATGTGATTATCTGTTCTAGAAAGGCATCATCCAATTCCTCTGCCTGAGTCGGGGGTCTGTAGTAGACTCCCACAGTAACATCCCTGTTATTTCCCTCTCCTTTAATTTTTATCCAGATGCTCTCCACCTGGCTTCCAGTATTGACTTCCTGCATCTCTTCACTGGTGTAAATATCCCTGACATATAATGCTATTCCTCCTCCTTTCCTGCTTGGCCTGTTTCTCTTAAAAAGGTTATACCCCTCTATTTCTACATTCCAATCATGAGACTCATCCCACCAGGTTTCAGTGATGCCTATTATATCATATTTCCCTTGTTGTGCTAGGAGTTCAAGTTCATCCTGCTTATTTCCCATACTCTGTGCATTAGTGGAGAGGCATTTAAGACCATGTGTCCTCTTTACTTGCTGCTTTTGCACATTTTTTTGCCTCCTACTGTTGGGTCCTTGCACTGTTTGCCTTGTTCCCTCTATGCCACTTGGACTATTCTCTCCATCCCTTTTGCCTTCCAGTATAATGTCTCCCTCCCCCACATAACTCAGTTTAAAGCCCTCCTGATCAGATTCTTCAGACTGTTGGCAAAAACGTTTTTGCCAACTGGCGTGAGATGCAGTCCATCCCTTGCCAGAAGTCCCTCCTCATGGAACTGCAGCCCATGATCCAAGAATCCAAACTGTTCTTGGCGGCACCATCTACGGAGCCAGTTATTCACCTCTGCTGTTTTCCTCTCCCTTCCTGGACCATGCCCTTCTACCGGGAGTAGAGATGAGATGACAACCTGTGCATCCATCTCTTTCAGCTTCCTTCCCAGAGCCTCATAATCCCTTTTGATATTCTGAAGGCTGTGCCTTGCAGTATCATTGGTTCCCACATGAACCAAAAGAAGGGGATAACGGTCACATGATGGATCTTTGCCCCAGGGAGACAACACACCTCCCGAGACATCTTGTCAGGCCCACAAACCACTGCTTCTGTACCCCTCAGCAAGGAGTCCCCCACCACGACCACGCGCCTCCTCCGAGGCTTAGCAGTGGCTGTTCCTTTTCGTGATACTCTCAGGCTCTCCTGCTCTGTCCCTGATGTCTGTCCCTGCTGCTTTTCCTCATTATCTCTGACAACAGAGAGAGATTCAAAGCGATTCTGTAGCTGCAAGCCGCTCACAGAACATTCCCTGGTTTTCTTACTTCTGTGTGTGACCTTCCTCCAAGCATCTACCTCTGTTATATGTGGAGTGACCTCCTCCACCCCAACAACTTCCTCTCTCTGTTTCCCACCCAAGACATTCTGGTCTGATCTGTTCAGGAGATTCTCCTGCTCTCTATGATGCTGGAGTGCAGATATCTGCTCCTCTAGCTGCTGTACTTTCTCTTCCAAGAGGGCTACCAACTTGCACTTGTGGCAGGTGTAGTTCGCCACCTCTGTAGGCAAGAAGACAAACATCCCACAGGTGTTGCAAGTGACTGCTGCAGGGCCTTCAGTGTCCATACTGAGAAGTCTTAAGGAGGCACTGAAACAAGACTGTGGGCTTCCCTTGCTAGACTTGGCCTTTATTCCCAAGCTCTGTCACTGAGTTCAAGTCACGGGGCCTATAGTTATGTAGAGAGCTCCTGGCTAAAAGCTCCTTCCAAAGGCAAGTCTCTGATTCACTTCCTCTGATGCTTAAGGCCGGCTCCTCTTCTATTCTCTAAACACCTCCTTGCTAGCCTTGAGTAGCCTTAAGTAGCCTCCCAGCACTGGCTCCCAGAATGCAATGGCTCAAGTGTAAATTAAATTAGATCTCACCCAAGCACATGGGCTAGAACCTCCTCCTTTTCTTTCTCCTCCTTAAAGGAAATGAAGCTTCTGCTAGCCTTGAGTAGCCTTAAGTAGCCTCCCAGCACTGGCTCCCAGAATGCAATGGCTCAAGTGTAAATTAGATTAGATCTCACCCAAGCACATGGACTACAGCCTCCTCCTTTTCTTTCTCCTCCTTAAAGGAAATGAAGCTTCTGCTAGCCTTGAGTAGCCTTAAGTAGCCTCCCAGCACTGGCTCCCAGAATGCAATGGCTCAAGTGTAAATTAAATTAGATCTCACCCAAGCACATGGACTAGAACCTGCTCCTTTTCTTTCTCCTCCTTAAAGGAAATGAAGCTTCTGCTAGCCTTGAGTAGCCTTAAGTAGCCTCCCAGCACTGGCTCCCAGAATGCAATGGCTCAAGTGTAAATTAGATTAGATCTCTCCCAAGCACATGGACTACAGCCTCCTCCTTTTCTTTCTCCTCCTTAAAGGAAAGTTGGTGGGTTTTTTAATGCAAAAAATTTGGGTCTATCTGATACTGTTGCTGCTGCAGGTAAAAGATATTGGTCTTTTCACTTTTGTGCAGAAGTGAAAATTTTCATGGAAGCTTACTTTTTTAAAATGGAACTTCTTGACGTACTGAGACCCCTTCCTCATGTAGGATAAGAAATTTGCAATAATAATAATAATAATAATAATATCCTTGCTGTAAAAGCAATTGTACAAAGGAACTGGATAGTCAGAGTTATGGCTATCTCTGCTCAGTGAAAGTCTTCAAACTGGCTAGACAGCCATTTTATGGATATGAGCTAGTGCTGGATTTGATATTAAACTAGAAGGGCTACAGGCTTCTGTGAAACTTTATGATTTTACTATTTTAAATAGATAAATGTAGTAAGATAATGGTTGAGGAACACACTCTCTAAATGACCTTATTCAAATTTAAAATGAATTTTTAAAACATAGAGAAAGAGAACACAATCAAGCATCACGTTCAGCCTCCTACCAAACTTAAAGTTGCAGCAGTCGTCTCTGGAGTGTCTCTCATAACATATTTCTTTCAAGGACTTTTCCCCTACAGTCTGTTTCAATAAACTATTCCAAAGAGGGGAAGAGTATAATCAGAGAGATCTAGGTGGTGCGCAGAAGCCCTCGTGGCACAGTGGTTAAATGCTGGTATTGCAGCCACTCGCTCACAAGCCACAGTGTTGTGAGTTCAATCCCAGCTGGGGGCTCATGGTTGCCTCAGCCTGGCATCCTTCCCAGGTTGCTAAAATGAGAACCTAGCTTGTTGGGGGCAATTAGCTTACATATTGTAAACCACTTAGAGAGTGCTTAAATGCACTGATAAGCAGTATAAAAATGTACTTGCTGTTGCTATTGCTATATTTGGGAGTTAATAATTATTATTATTATTAAAAAAATTGTAGATCACTTTACCTTGAGGACTCAAGACAAATGCTGTACATTTTTTGTGGGTTTTTGGGGTCATGAGGCCATGTTCTTGAAGAGTTTATTCCTGATGTTCCACCAGCAGCTGTGGCTGGCATCTTTAGAGAATGCTGGCATGGAAGAGAGTGAAGTATACATAGTGTTGATTGAGAGGAGGTCATTTGCATGTTAATCTATGCATTGTTCTATTTTTTAATTGCACAGCCTACAGGGTGTCTATTTACTTAATGATCCATTGTTTTCTGGGAAATTCCTCTTACCCTGGGTGATTTTCATTTGCCTTTGCTGGGTCTAGCCAAACTTGATTTACTTTCAGGTTTTCTTCTTTCCTGTTGAAATTGTCCAGGTGTTTATGGATTTCAATGGGTATAAAATGCTGTTTGAAAAGACTGAAATTCTGGACTATGCCAACAACTATCAGGTCAGAATGCACAGGGAAGCTATTGAAATAATAAACTCTTCTAGAACATGGCCTCATAGCTGGAAAAACCCACAAAAAACTATGGATGCCAGGCGTGAAACCTTCGAATTCAAACATGCTGTAGAGTTCATGCAACAGTTGCAACCTCTTCACACCTAGGCAGTGTTTTCATCTAATTTCCTGAACGTGCTATGGCTGTCCAGACAGAAAAAATGTTCCTGTAAGTACCAGTTCTTTTTTTTTTTTTTTTTTTTTTGAGTTTACCTGTATATTCTTAGTTTGGCATTGAAACTCTTTTTCGAAATGCCCTTCGTTTCCCTCTATTCCTATTTGTGTGTTTTTTCTCCTCCCTGTTCCACTGATCATATGTTACATCTAGACTCAGGAAATATTTCAGAAATTTCATTCCATCAGTTTCCACTAATCCCATTTTAATTATTATTCGAGGGTAATAGTCAAAATTGTAAAGTTCTTTAGCAATATTACACTAGTCTTGCAATCATTTTCCTTTATTGCTAGCATTCTTTTTTCCCTTGCTTGATCTCTGTTGCATCTGCTGTCCTGGGAACAGTTGCCATGTTTCTTGGCAATAGCCATCTTTTTAGCTCCAGGATAAAAAAACAAAACAAAAAAAACACCACCACCATGGAGAGATACATTTCATTTCAGGAAGTACTTGTTTAATTTAAGCTGACCTGGAGAATGGAAATAAAAGCAACCAAAAAGCACAAAAACAGAACCAGAGACTTTCTGGATTTCTGGCCCATATCTAGGTGCATGAACTATTATGCTTGCATTTTTAAACCCACAAAACAGTTTCAAACATATAGTGCAAAAATTGCTGCAAAGCTTTCTGTTTATTTCTCTTCTGCTCCTCCAAGAGAGACAAAATTCCACCATCTCTTCCACTTACCTTCTAGAGCCAAAATTTTGGGAGGAAATTTAGGTAGTACTACTTCTAATGTCACTTACTTAATCATCTATTTTATTTTTGCAAGATATTGATCTTGCTGGATCAGAACAATTGTCTAGTCCAACATTCTGTACTCATAGTGGTCAGACAATTCCTCATGGGAAGCCCACAGCCAGGACATGAACATAACAGCACCAAACTGCTCTCTCTCCCCCCCCCCCAAGAAACTATCCTGAAAGAGAAACTGCTTCTGATGCTGAGTAATGAATAGCCAGTAGCCATTGACAGCCTTATCACTCATAAATCCATTGACCAGCTCTTTCACCCACGACCGGGAGCCACTGAATGCCTTGTCATCCAAGAAGCTTCCCATGGCTAGGGTTAAGATTATTCTTATAAATATCTTTATGTTTTAAATAATGTGCACAGATTCAGTCAATATGTATGAGTCAGGATAATGGAGCAACTGTAAACTTCTCAGTTATCAAATCATGATGAGACTGTGCACATTAAATTCAAAATCACTTAATCTAGAGATTTTAATGCCCATCAGATATGTGGAAATATTTTAAAGCTTCTTCAAACCAGGTTTTAAAGGAAGGAGAGGACTTTTTCTGTCACTTGTGCAAAATTTCTATGAAATCACCCAAATGGCAAACTAAAGAATGAAGAGAAGATCAGTGAGAGACAGGGACATTTAGTTAGAAGCAATATTTTAGCTCCTTTCTGGCAAGATTTCTTTTCTACAATGCAGCATAGTGCAATGTTCTGAGTATTTTCAGAAGAGATCAAAGCTAGAGAGAAGGCATAATCTAATGAAAGGCATTTGGGCCTTGGGATAAAAGGGAAAGAGCTTATGAAAGGAGATGACAAGGGTGTAGTTAGATGCCCATATCAGAACTGACACAGGGTCTTAAAAGACAAACAAAACAAGAACACAGCTTTTGACAATCAGCCTAGCTGTGCCACACAGAAGAGAAAAAAATTTGAACAGGTCTGAGGGCAAATGAATGTCTTGTGAAACTCACAAAAGAAGCATTAATGCAGAGCTCTGCAGAATCATAACAAGCAAACTGCCATGAAGCTTAATGTGCATGCCATAAAGGCAAGAGAACAGACTTTCACATCAAGTCTTTTAATTGAAACGGCACTGAAATGCAATCAGAGGCTGTTATGGGCTATAAGAAGCTTTCAAGTTGTCCATGTGCATGCATGTGTGTGCACGCACACATTGTGTGTGTATGTGTTTAATAAAACATAGATGCCAATGCCTGATATAGATTTCCAGGTTTCTCTAATCAAATTAATCTGAGCTCTCATGGGTTAGGTAGAATTCATTTCACACTACTGCCAGAATAAAAGGCAATTTCAGCAAGTTAAGTTTAGAAAGAGTTTATTAACTTGAAGCTGTTATCAAAAAAATGGGACCTACAAGGCTCCAGAAACATAGATCTGATGGTGCACAATGATAGAGGACTATTATATTACTGCTTCATATAGTGAAGCCATATGTTGGCTCTGGCAGTTCTGAAAATCAGATGCTTTAGAAAGTGGATATAGCTTTTCCTTGTGAATTGAAATGGGCTTGTTTCTTAATTTCCACAAGAGTAATTCTTGGATAAAAGTCCCTTAACTCTTGCTAAATGTGGACTCAGGGGCTGTTCAGACTGCCCCTAAGGGATGGCGTGATGCCACCCCTTTCCTAACTGGATCGGGACTGTGGCAACCACATGCTACAATCCTGATCTGGTCTTCCCAGGGTGCAAAAAAAAAAAAAAAAAAAAAAAAGCCACAACTCCCCCCCCAAAAAAAAAAAAAACTGGAAAGAGCACAATAGCTTTTTTGGCTCTGCGTCATATAGACATATTGTCAGAGGAGCGCCATATAGCCATGCGCTGTGTGAAGTGGTGTGCAGCGTCACGGTGCCCTGGGGGCAGAGTCACAGTATGCATCATGTGGACATGGCGCTTTGACTCCACCCCCTCAGCCAGCCTTAATGGCCGGTCTGAAAAGCTTCTCAGTCTGTAAAGCAACAATAACAAGAACAAAAACAAAAACAAAAAGAAAGGAGAAGGAGGAGGAGGAGAAGGAGGAGATGACAAGGAGAAGCAAGAAAGGGAGGACAAGAAATCACAAGAGATTATCACAACCAGCCTATTTGCATAATTGGGGGAATGATTATCACGTACCATGCGCTTACAGTATCCCATTCTCCTGTCTGTGAAATGTAATGGACCCATCATTTGGTATTAATGGAAACTCCTGTCCATTAATGATTCCATTACATTTCACAGATGGGAGAACGGGATAAGCGCATGGTGTGTGATAATCTTTCTCCTGAACTCATGAATAGGATGGGATAAGGATGGGAGCAATCCGCTTTTCTCCCATCCTTATCCTACATATGAAAGACATGATCCTTTCAATAGATTTGAGTTACATATTAAAGATAGCTATATTTGTAGTCATTTCTTTTCCCTTGTAACTTTGATAATGAATTTCTTGAAAGGTCAATTTTCAATCTCCTCCTCTTTGTCAAGTTTTTTTCACTGAAATACCTGGTTGTTCATTTAATGAATAAAGCAAAAAAGTATGTGTACCATAATAATATACAATGGTATTTGCTGAAAGCTTCCATCATATCGTTTATAGTGACACAATTCAGTTTCTCTCCCATTCAGTTATAATGCAAAAGGCATGCCTGGCTTCAAAATGGTTGTTATGCTATGTATCCACTGACTGCCTTTGGAAATTTGTGCATGTCTGGTCATCACAAACCAAGAAATGCATGTTTTGCATACTTAGGATTAGACTCAGGATAAATCAGTCATACTGTAATCCCTTGGTAATGAATGTCTTACCATTGATCACAAGTGAGTTGGTCACAACTCATTTCTGTCCCATTGATTTTAATGGAATTAGAGAAACCAAATTCAGAGGCTGCCTGCATAAACAAAAAGAAGCAGTTTCACCCTATTTATTTTCTTTCCTCTGTGTGAAATGTTTTCATTTGTGAAATATTGGGATATACAGTGGTCCCCCGGGATACGAACCCCCCGGGGAATGAAATCCCCGGGACCCGAAACCGCCAGGGGCGAAAAAAAGCCTCCGGGATGCGAACAAAACCCCGGGATGCAAAGAAGAAAAACCATGCGGCCCCTTTAAATTTGCCGTGCGGTCCGTCCACTAAAGCAGTCCCCCGGGAAACGAAGATTTCCGGGTTACGAAAGGTAATCCGGAACGGATTACTTTCGTAACCCGGGGGACCACTGTATGCTGACACATTTGGAAAGTTAAATGAGAAGGAGTTGTGGGCCATGCCATTGTTAGGCTGTCTACTGTAGTGTTGCTGGGGGAAGCCCTGAAACATTGATTACAATGCTTCACAGGGCTAGAAATCTTGATTATGCTGAACAATATAACTACATCCAGTTTACAGTTTCATTTGAGACCTTACTTATCAAGTCAAGTAATTTGTGGAGGAAGGGGAGAAGAAGCTTCCCATCACCCCTTCAAGGTTTGCCTTCCCAAACATCTGATAAGCATTGTCAGAACACAGTTTAATGCAGATATGCTCATAGGTAAGCACTGCCAAGTTTAATAAGAAAGGGTCTTATTCTCAGTTATGTGTTTATAAACTGCTAATGTTACTTTGAGCTATGTATGCAACTGTGGGCTACTAGAGCTTTGACAAAATTAGTGTGATTTAGGGAGGTCAGGTTGGGAAGAAAAGCACATTTAACTTAGCATCACATGAAATGATATTCAAGGTGAACATGGAACAAAACATGTTTCCAGTTTAGGATATTCCATTGAGGCCTGTAGAGCAGTGCTCACCCCACAGGTTCAGGCTAGCACTAGTCAGCCCACTCCTGCTTGCTTCCTTATTAAAAACTTGTTCATTAGATAGCTATAGATGTTGCTTTTCTCTGGCTTTCAATCTCATCTTTTCAGAATTTAGTAGGAATGTATCCCTTACTTCAAAGACAAACAGGCAAGAAGGAGGGCCTTCGTGAGCATGATCTCTTTATTCTAAAGAAGCAATGAGAAAAGAGGAGAAACAAGGGGGCAGAATGGAAATGTTGACAGCCCAGGTCAATGCACACTTTTTGACCCAGAAAGAGCAGGGGCCATTGGTTCCTGGGCTCGGTTGCATGGACACATTAGCTTAGATTAGCCTAGGTTGCTGTTGCTTTTTAAAAACCATCAATTTCATTGGTGCTTTGGAAGCTGCTTCTTCTGCAGCTTTGCTCTGGTAAGAAAGAAACACATACACACACTTTCCTATATTTTGGAGTTCAGGGATGCAGACAGAAGGAAAACTGCCTTGAGGAGCAACTCCTTGTTATATTTTATGGTATAAGGGAAAAGAAAAACACATTGAAAACCTGTGGAGGCAATTCTTTTGATTTTGATAAGACACATTAAATCTGAATGGTATCCAGTAAATTTACAAGGAACTTGGGATACTGTTTAATTTCTGAATTTATGTTAAGAGAAAGAAATGGGATTGGGGTGGGTGGAAGAAAGCCTAGCCATCTGTGTCTTAAGCTTCTGTCTTGGGTGGCTGGGTGAGGTAAAGCTGCTTTTGCTCTGTGGAAATTAATCAGCATGACACCTAGAGATCTCTAAAGCTATTCTTAACAAGACAGCCATATCAGTTTCTAGGGCAAAAGTCCTGCTCCCAGGCATATTCTTGAGAAAGACTAGGCCAGCAGCAGCTCAGTTAAAATCCTGCTTGATTCTTGTTCTCTAATACAGCTTCTGTTTAAAACTCAAATCTCCAGCATGATCTCAATTTTCTCTTCATGATCACATACTTACAGAATGGTTTTCATACACAGCTTCTGCACCAACCATCTGGCATAAACCATGAGCAAAGAACATCCCTCACTGTGCTTTGGTTTTGGGCCTTCATCTTTGCACAAGTAGAGCTGGCAGGAATATTGAGACAACAGTCTGCAATCTAGAGAACAGTGTGACTAGAAAGAGTGGAAGCGACATATTTCTCCTGCCACACAATAACTCAGATAAGATAGTGGGGAGGTTTGTTGAATAAAAGTCTGCTATTCAATTCTCTTGCATTATGGGTGGGCTGTCAAGGGCTAATACCCACACACCCACCACACACTGAACCACACTGAACCAAAGACACAACAAGAATGGAAATATTTTGTCCCCTAATTTTCCCCAGGATGTATTATGGCTATTTTGTCATATTTTTGCCCTCATGGGCCATTTTAGGATCAGAGAGGACTTTTTTTATATATGTAACAGGAAATGACCCAGAATTCAAGTTGTGGGTCACATCTTTCTAGGGGGAAAACAAGCATCCCTTGTGCCTAAAACAGCCCAGAAAAGGCCAAAAAGTATGGCAAAATTACCCTCTCACATTCTCTCTAGAGGATATTAGGGGTCATTTTAGAATACTTTTCTGAAAACCAGGGAAGCCCTTGAAACCTTATGCATCCTGTGGGCTATACATTCTTCACAACTGAAAAAAAAGGTGTATAGCAATGTCATTGCAAAGAAGGAAGGTAAGAAAATTAGAAGTAATAGGCTATATCTACTGTTGGCTTTGGCTTCAACCTTTATTGAACACCCAGCCCTATCAGTTGTCAAGGGCACCAGCCACTGGGAAGTGAGAAAGTAATATATTTAAAACTATGAATGAGCATCATGTGTACAATTAGTTTTGATGTGAAATTCTGATTCTCTCTCTCTCTCTCTTTTTCTTTTCTTTTCGGTAATATTAAAATACAATCGCCAATACAGGAACAGATTAGAAATCAAAATATGTGCAGTTTACTGGTTCCCCTTTCAAATCCAGTGGTCTATAAATGTTACACGTGGTTCCAAATATATGGATTATTATGTGCCTGAGGTACAGAGCCACAGAACTGGAAGGGATCTTGCAGGTCATATAGCATACCTCCTGCTTAGTGAAAGAATCACACTACGTGTTGCAGTTAGAACATCTCTTACTAATGACCATTCAGTTGCTATTTAAAGATTTCCATCCTATTCTAATCTGATTGTTGAAGTGGTTAAGGAAATTAAGAACAGTGCAGCTGAGATAAAGAATTTGCCATTTAATCCATATTTTTTAAAAAATAAATAAATAACCGTAGGCCATCTTCCAAATGAAAAGAGATCTTGGCTATATCAATCTTTTGCAAAAGTGTCCAGCTCTTCACAAGCTTGATAAGCTGGCTAACTGTTTGCCCAGCCTTCCTTCTTTTTAATTACAAATGCTGATTTTACTTTGCTGTGATGTTTACCGCATGGCAGTTATCAGTTATTCTCAGATGCTGACATGGTCGGTTATGCTACTCCCTGTGTTAAATTTGTTCTGACAAATACAGTTGCCTCCTGGATGCAGCATTGTTTCTGTGATTGATTAAAAACACATCCCTGGCTATAAATAGACAGGATACTGCAGTGTTGGCTGCTTTATTCCCACAGCAATGGTAAACTATTAAACCAAGTCTTTTTGTTGGAAAGAATGTGCAAGTTTTAAGTCTTCACAGGCCTCTTGAAATTATGTTATATTATACAGATAAGAAAATATGAAAGAGTAGAAAACAAAAACAGAAAAACTCTGTAGACAGACTGATGTCACATTTTTCTCAGGCACTCATTCATTCACATTAGAATTTTTTTTATGAAAGGCTTTATGTGATTATTAAGTAGAGCGATTTTCACAATCATGTAGTTAATAATAATCCTATCTGAACTAGTGGATAAAGCAAAACAATGAGATCACCTGTGTTATCTCAGTTAATGAAATAGATATATTCCCACACATTATTTTTTAACAGAAAATTTGCTACTAGAGGGAGAAATAACACAGAAAGAATAGGAATATGCTCCTGAACACACACACACACCCAAAAAAGAAGAGTAGTTCAACATGGTTCAACAATTTTTAAACCAAAACCAACAATAAGCTCACCTGTAATAGAACCAAGGATGACTTTTTCTTTCACCCATCTTTACTTTTCTGATGATTTCTACTTTGCTGACTAATCATGCTGTCTGCTGTGCTGAGCTATCTGGTTTAGCAGGCTTAACTGCTCTCCCCTTTTCTCTTTACTTGTTCACACATACATAATAAGCAATTCTGGTGGCAGCTGCTGCTTACCTTGCCTATTGTAGGTGGCACATGTGATTACAGTAGGATTAGGCAGAGCTGAATCCCACTCTTTCCCAGATCAAGCATTGTTCATTGCATTGTTTACTGCAGACCTTCTACTACAGCCTGGCATTACAAGAATGTTTATCCAGCTCTTTTTCATCACCCTCCCAATGCTAATGTTGCTAAAAATGTACAGCTAGACATGGAGTGAGGAGGAAATGGGAGCTGTGTGAGCATACATAGCCTTTGTCAGATTAACTGACTTATGACTGTAATTTTTTTATTTAAATATTTATAAGCAGCTTAGTCCTCTGGGAAAGAAAGAGGAGGAGGAGGAGGAGGAGATGCAGAAGTAGGATTTATCACCTACAGTATGTGCCACACTTTGAAGGGTACAAGAGGCTTGTGGCTGTCCTTGAAGGGTATACACTACATTCTTAATTTGACACAGAGAAAATTATAAAGCAAGAAGAGAGAACTAGAGACAGAAGTAAAGAGAGAGCCAATAAATGGTTGTTAGCTGTATATGCACTGGAGAAATAATTCAGTTTGACACCACTTTAATTGACATGGCTCAGTGCTATGGAATTCTGGGAACTATAGTTTGTTGTGGCACCAGAGCTCTCTGCAGTTGCCAGAATTCCATAACTGAGACATGACAGTTTAAAGTGGTGTCAAACTGGATTATTTCTGCAGTCTTAATTACAGGCTGATTTACAGTAGGGTGTTTTCCCTGGAAGCCAAGATGATAAAATTGAAGCTGTTGTACTTTGGCCACTTTATGAGAAGGCACAACTCATAAGAAAAGACAATAATGCTAAAAAAAAGGTGGAGGGATGTAGAAAGAGAATAAGATCTCATTCTAGATGGATATATTCAGTTAGGGAGGTCACAAGTCTGAATTTGCAGGTACTAAGCAGATCAGTGGAGGACAGCAGGGCTTAGAGATGTCTCACCAGGGTCACCATGAGTTGGGGCCAACCTGAGGGCAGTTGACAACAATAGCAACAATTGGAATTAAGTAAGTAAGTAAGTAAAGTTGTACCAAAGATTTCTTGGAATGGATAAAGAGGGATCTTAATGAAATAAGAGGTGGTATCATCTGTCATGGGAAGGAGTACCACATATATGGTCCAAAAAGGAAGAAAGAGAAAAATCTTCTGTCAGAGCAGAAGATTTGAAGATGATGAAAAATGATAGATCTTGAGGAATGAACAAAACTATCAGTTAGGATGTAATTGAGATAAACGGGTGCATAGCTATGGTGCCTTTTCCTTGCATTTGACTTGTTATATCTTCCACATTTTTATATGTTTATAACTTATATTTTATAAGAACATTCATCCCTCCACATTTGCTGATTTGACTTTTGCAGATTTGACTATTCACAGATTTTATTAGTATGTTCTAGTTCATGCAATGCAACTCTGTGGTCAACTTTAACCAAATGTCTCACTGAAGCACCTAGAGATTCCTAGAGAGAACACTCCACTAGACGTTTGTAGCTCCTCCAGCACAATTCTATGGTTAATGTCTGACAACTATTGACCACAGTGACAACTGTTGACCACAGAATTGCACTGGGGGGGAGGGGAGGCTAGAGATTCCTAGAGAGGTGTTCTCTCAGGTAAAAACAAAGTGTTTTTGTTATTTGCAGTTTTTTCCACATTCATGGAGTTCCTGTGCCCCTAACCCCAGCCAATGTGAAGGGGCTGGTGTATGTTAAATGGTGTTAAATTAAGCATGTGTGGGGCTGTGCTTTAAGGCTTCATAAATAGCAGGGCTTCTATAGATGCAGGCGTTACAATAGGAAAATAAATCTGGGTTTTAAAAACATTTTTGAAAGTTTTTTAAAGGCATCTACTGATACCTCATTGAAAAAGAAAACTCAAAAGAAGAAGAAGAAGAAGAAGAAGAAGAAGAAGAAGAAGAAGAACCCACCACTTTCATAATCCTCTTTCCATCTTCAAGTCCCATCTTCCACCTTAAGATACTCCAGACACACATCCAGCAGCAGAGATAGGGATCTAAACAGAATTCCTGGGCAGAAAATGAAGTGCCTATATGGCAGGCAGTGCAAGAACATCCTTTTCTGAACCCACCTTGAGAAGAGGAAACCAAGCTCATTATATGCTCAAGTAGTGCGGCTGTAGTGGCAATTATAAAATGCCTTTGCTGATGTTAAGTCCTCTGTTGACTTTTTCTACCTTAACACCATGTAACCTTTTGAACCATTCTTGAGGACACCTTGTTTCCGTGACATGGACACTTCCACTTCCCTGGTAAATCAGTAAGCCAAGCCACATAGAAATAGTGGCAGGAATGAGACATAGGTGTTTCTAGAAAAATCATCAAATGGAGTAACACAATTGCTTTCACCTGCTGCGTACTCCGTAGCAACTGGCATTCAGCATCATACTACATCTAGACAGGGGGTTCCATATTATCACCTGTTTTGGATACCAGCTTGCCTTGAAGATCTACAAGTGGAACAATGTAAGACAACTAAGCCAATGAAAAGCAACTAAATATTGTAACATTACCACTACCACTGTATATTTGGCATTTTTTATCTGTTTTCATATAAGAAAAATAGCCTACAAATCTTTACTACAAACCCAATGCACTTGATTTCAAAGATCAAATGAAACTTCTACAATTTAAAATAAGAATCATAATCAGAGTTGAGCTGTGTTGTTTATCTGTGTTTATCTTAAATGAAAAGCATAAGCTTGTCCATTGTCATATGCTAAGGCTCTGGATTCTATTCAACACTCTTTCACTAAGGCGAACTCAAAAAGTTGTAACAGATTGCCAGAAGCAGATTGTGTAAAACAGAACTACCATGAGAACCCACTGTAAATATTCTGGTTTTCTTTTCTTTTCTTTTTTTTTTTAGTGGCAACATTGGAAGCTGGCAGTGTTCCAGATAATATGGCTAAGAATACATGAAAATGTGTTAATGTATTAAAGGAGCACTTTTTTTTTCTTTTTAGGAAGAATGTATGATGACCAACTGATCATAAATATTACACATCATAAATATTTTAAAGTAAACTGAAATGTACCTCTCCTCACCTATAACATCTAATAAGGCATATCAAGTTGGTTCCTTGAGAATAACAGTGTAGTTTCTTTCTACAGCCTTTAACTGGTGTTCCTTCAGCAAGTAACCTTATAATTACAAGTATGTTTTTCATGGTTCTAGACCAGGACTGGGAGTCATTTAGATTTCAAATCCCAGCATTCCACCTAAAGCACTTGAAGGGCTACATGATTCCCATCCCTGTTCCATGTGTTCAAAAATAAACATGGAATTAATTATTTTAATCCTTAGGCAAGCATTCCCATTTACGTAGCATAATTGAATCAAATCCTGGCTTTTTAAAAAATAAATTGTCACTTTACTCTTAATTTTGAAAATGTTATTTGTTATCATTACTTGTTACCATATTTAAAAGTGTGACTGCTGCACTGTTTCGAGCTTTTCATAAATATGCTTCCTTTATTTTTTTAAAAAATGTATCTTAGAATTGAAAAGTGAATGCATAAAACTTCTGCTGATGGTTCAGCTGTATTTCTGTCAACATGAGGTGGTGGGCATTGAAAGTTTATCCTGCTGTAAGGCTGCATCCACAATGCAGAAATAATCCAGTTTGATACCACTTGGCTCTATGCTATGGGATTCTGGGAATTGTAGTTTGTTGTGGCACCAGAACTCTCTGGCAGAGAAGGGTAAATATCTCATTTCTGTATTTAACTGTATTTCTGCAGTGCAGATGTGGCTTAAATTAGATTACTGCAATTTATAACTGGCAGTTCAGAAACTGTAGTTAGTGGAATGTAGCTGCCAGACTATTCACTGAAAAGAGAAATTCAGAACATATAGCTCCAGTGTTGGCTTATCTGCACTGGCTGATTTGTTAATAAAGTTAGTTTTGGCCTATGAGGCATTGCACAATTCAAGAACCTTGGTTTGACATATGAGGCCCTTCTCTTAATGCCTCCTAGAACAGATGTTTGGAGGTGGCAAAAACTGTCCTTTGTGTGTCTATGTCTGTGTGTTCTGTTATCCTCATTCTGCAGTGTCTAATTCCAGCTTTGTCATTTTTCAGTGGCAAAAAAAGATTTTTTTAAATTACTCTTTTTCTAGGCATTTGAAGAGTTTTAATATCCTGACTCAGGTATGTATTTTGATATTCATTCTTATGCTGAATGGAGGAATGACTCTTCTGTATAGATCTCTTTAGCGAAACTGTGTATTTTTAGTATTTTTAAAATCATCTATGAATTTATTTGACTGTGTGAGTTTAATATATATTTAATAAACTTTGCTAGCTACATAAATCTTCAAACAAGAATTTTGAAGAACTTTACTTGAGGTAAGCTTTCCCCAAAACTTTATCAAAATATATGAAAGCATTTGGGATTCTTTTGTTTGTGGTTGAAGCATGGTGACACCTAGAATCACTGAGCTGAAAGGGATGCTAAGGGCCTTCTAGTGCAAACCCCAGCCAATGCATGACTTAACCATTAAAGAATCCCTGAGAGCCAACTAAGATCTCCTTAAAAACTTGAAATGAAGGAGAGTGTATTCTGTTATGAGGCAGTCTGATTCACTGTTTAAAAGTTCTTATTGTCAGGACGTTCTGCCTATTGAAATCTCCTTTCAAAACAGGTGTGGTTCCCCCTCCCCTATCTTATGAAACTGAAGGATTGAAGGTCATTTTTCCACTTGTCAGCTAATTTGTTTCTGTCTAGGGTGCATTTATTACTTTTTGGACACCTGGGTGTCCAATCTGTGACCATGGTAATATCTGGACAAGCAGCATTAACATCAATATTCCACTTGAGCATTATTATGTATTGGAATCTCAGAAGATTTGTATAAGAGAATGAATGGGCTCTGCATTAATGTTTCTGGCCATTTATTATAGACAATCATAGATATACATGTTAGGGCAAGGAGCATGGGAATTATAGTCATAGAAATGCAAAGCTGTATGTGGGAACCAAAGTCTGTAAATTTCCAGCACGAGGTGAGATAGTGTAGTGAGACACGTACACAACAACAACAGATGTGAGTATAGCCATAACACACACGGAATAGCAACACAAGTTCCGGAAAGGAAGGTCATGTAAAAGGTAAACAACGACATCACTGAAAAACATCACATGGGTGATTAAGTCATAGTAAGAGGTTGGAGTATGGTATGGGAAAGTGTGAAACTAACCAATAGTATTGTTTGTACACACCCAGTGCACACCCAGTGGGTGGTAACCAAAATTGAACTATTTCTGTATTGTTCCAGTGAGCCATTGCACCTTGACCACACACGCACGCACACACCCTCAACAACAATGTGAACTAGAACGTGAACCTGAACCTGTAACTAAGCTTTTGTGCAGGAGGAGATGTGGATGTATATAGCTTGATTAGTATAGCCAGAGTGTGTTTAGCAAGAAATGTGTTGCAAAGATGTTTGTAGTTTTATTATAGAGTTTGTATTATTCAAGTAGCCAATAAAGATAGTTTAGTGTACAGCTCGTGTGGTTTGTTGACTGCAAGAAGAGTGGAGCAGCAACAGTGATTCCAGAAGTTCCAGAGCTGATGTTTTTGTTCTTGAGCTGCTTCATGGGCAACTCTGCTACTCTGCAACACATCTCACCATTGATCAGTTCTGATCAGCCCAGCTTTGACCAGATGGTGGTGAGTTAAGTCTGTGGAAAGTACAACACCTCCCATCATCCCCAACAATACATACAAATATATTTCCCTTAGAGAGAAACACAGACATGACAATGTCTGGGCACATTAATTACATTACATCATAGGGTAAGGCATCATATATTCATATCGCAAGTCAGATGTTAGACTTTCATAAGAATTCTTATCTCCACATCTCTGTAGCAGGTTTTTCTATGGTTTACACATAGTGGAACATTGCTACCTTAAACAATATAACTAATTTGTTATCCATTAAGGGATATCATCTGTTTTGTTGAGCAACCATATAACTCTAAACAAGCATGTGTTAACACACAGGTTTCCAACGATTAACATCCTTAGGCAATGCCATCTCTTTCTATATGTGGCAGCATCCTTTACATATCTATAAACATCCATAATGGGCAGCCATTACAATCATAACTGGAAATATATCTATTTAGTAAGCATTGTTGTTTTTCCTACCAGCATGGTCTTTCTTCATCAGCACACTTGGGTACTTTCTCAGTTAGGAACAGCACTGCAGCCCCTTTCTCCCAGTGCAGACTGCAAAGCCGTCTGACTTCCTCCTCCTCCTCTTGGCTTATTTATCTCCTCCCTAGCATAGTAAACTGTAATAAGCATACATATGTGGTCCAATGAAATCAAAGATCTCTTATCAGTCTGCTACCCAGAGATGGCATTATCATTGTTCCTCCTCCAATCAGAATATTGGAGATAACATAAACCAAGTAGGGCCAGATCTTGGTTTTGGCTGCCTTTCATCAGATTGCATCAGCCATTGTGCCCTTCACAACACCTACTTTGAGTTTATCAACCAAGCCTGCTCATATCTGTGTTTACAACTGAGTAGCTTCTCTGCCTGGAACGAAGTTGTCTCTAGGCCCTTAGTAACACACACACACACACACACACACACACACACAAACACAGAGCTTTCTAAATGATCCTGTATATGCTTTATATGTCTTATAAATCCACTACTTATGTTTTCAGGACTTAATTCAACATTCAGCCTGTATTACTTTCATGTAATCTACTGGAATCTATCTTCTGAAGTAAAAAAAAAAAAAAACCCTAGCTCATTTCAATTTCTATAGGACAACCCTTCAAACCTATACACCTCAGTTTTCTCTTTTCCAGGCTAAATGTATTCAGCTCCATCAACCATTCTTTATAGGGCTTGGTTTCCAGACCCTCTACCATTTTTGTTACCCACCTCTGAGCATGTTCCAGCTTCTTAATAACAAAACTGGAAAGCACATATTCACATTAGAACAATGAGAGGAGACAAAATCCCACATGCAAGTTTTTGCACATGAGAATTTACCTACTTTTATTCTTCCAGCTTGTTAATAACCTTCTCAAACTGTTGTTACTAAAATTCTACACAGCATTCCAGGTGAAGTTTGGCCAAATGTCTGGTCCTATTACTTCCTTTGATCTGGACAGTATACTTCTGATTATGCTTCTAGAAATGCATTAGCTTTTTTACCACTGCATTCACTCATGCTTAGCATGTGGTTTACTAAGGACCACAGATCTATTTCAAATGTACTGCTGTCAGGATGCAATATCTATGCATCTTATTTTGCCTTCTTAAAAGAAGAATGCATTACCTTTATCCCTGGTGAAATTCATTTTGTTAGTTTTGTGTCTGATCTATCTGTTCAGGTCATCCTGAATTCTGATTCTGTCTCCTGGAGTATTAGCTACCCTTCCTGGTTTGGCACAATCCAAAAGTTTGTTGAGCATCTCCTCTAGTTTTTCATTCAAGTCATTTATAAAGATGTTGACCAGGACAAGTACTCAACAGATGATAGAAAATATGTGGCATGCTTCGAAAGAATACAGTGATTTCACTGATGCATTTACAGTCACACACAAGCACCACCAATTATTCACCACCACCATCCAAAAATTACAGCACACAGCATGGAAAGAGGAGCAGTACATTTACTATAAATTGTAAACAAGAGTGTGATGGAAAGATTCCCATTGAAGCAGCATGTAAACTGCCACTGTTTTTGTTATAATTCATGATATAAGGTAAGGAAAAAGATGGACAGTAATGATGATACAGCATCTGTAGTTTTAGCCACTGGAAATGAAAAACCCAATGTAGTATAATTCATGAAGATATGGCCAGTTACATCACTATTTTGCTCCTGAGCAGAGGTATTATTAACTGGTTTCCTTGGAAGCCAGCAGCTGTGAAATACTGTGCCCATTAAAGATACAGGCAAGCTGAGCATGTTAGTTATAAAATATTCATACACAGTTTAACACATTTAAAGTTTGTTTCTTATCAGTGATTTTAAGAGACTGAGTGCAAGGCCATGAAACTATGAGCTTGAACCAGAAAACAGATTATTATAAGAAGGCAAAGGTAATTCAGCATGTTCTGTATAGCTTCTGAAAGCAAAGGAGATGCTTTTCTCTTTGGATATGTTCACCAATCTCTTTACATTCAATTTTGCATTTCTTTGCAACAGCCTTCATCAACCTAAATCCCATCATTCCAGACAGCATAATAAAGCCATGCTAGATGTGTATTATGAGGGCTGCAGTCTAACACATCTTTTGTTGTTGTTGTTGTGTACTTTCAAGTTGCTTCTGACATAACAGTGACTATAAGGTCATCCTTTCATATCTAGGCAGGATCAAATTGAGGAAAACTTCTAGATATCATTTTAAGTGTCTTGTCCAAGACTTGCAAGGGTTCTGATGGCAAATAATAATTGACAGTAAAACAGTAATTTATAAATGCACCAAGAAAATATGGTTTTAAAATTAGTCAAAGTAAATAATAGTTAATGTGTAAAACTAGCTCTAAATCAGAAACAAAAACAGAATATACACTTAAAATGTTAAAAAATGAAGAAACAACCTGAAACATACATTTAAGAATATTGTACGCTGTTTAACAACCATGTGGTACTTACACCAAATGGCTGTAAATGTGAAACATACTTATAGATACCTTTCCTCTGAAGTTGTCCTGAAGAACAAGCAGCTCTGAAGGCTTTGAGTTTTAATGAAGAAATGGTAACTGAATGTATGCCTAATCTTTTCCTACACAATTATTTTTCTATGCTTCTGTCATCCATTTGGGAAACAAATGCATACCTCTTAGTATCTGTGCTTTGAATTTTAGCAAATATTAAATCTTGAATCTTGACTCAGACTGGGCCAAATATGAACAGACCTAAAGATTTGTTAGCAATTTGGATTTGTAGTAGGGTTACCAGATGAAAAAACAAGACAGCACTCCCAGGCTCTTGTACCTACAATGTTTCTGCAAAAGAGAAAATTTCAGCAGGTGTGGCTTCTCATAGAAGCTCTGCCTGTTGAAATTCCCTCTTTCAAACAACCATTAAAGTAACACGAAGCCTTGTTCTTTTTTCACCTGGCACTCCTAACTTGAAGGAACATGGACAATTTCTCCATATAAGAAAGCATAGGAGAGGATGGAAAAGATGATGTGATGTAGTTTTGTGACTTGGAGCTCTAACTTCTAATCAGTGAGAGTCATTTGTATCAGGGCTTTCGAATCACAGTACTTTGCAGGAAGGATGCTGAAATATTATGTGCATGGTAGCCATAACCCTGTTTTAAGGGGTAAGGATTATTGCATCTGATTCTGAGTAAAATTGCATCCAGTTCTGATATACAGATAAAGTTATAGCTATTTGTTGATTTATGGCCCCAAGATACATGAATAGATTTGGATTTCTCAGATGAGATTTGGATCTGGACTACCCTGGATCAAGCAGCCTCTAAATCTATGCCTGATATTTGAGGTGCTGGATTAGGACCTCAACTGAATTTGATTTCAATGTATACACCTAGTATCTCAATTTTTGTTTTGTGGCTAAAAAAGTAGTTAAACTGAAAGTAATTTTAAATGGGCAAAAAGTGAAGTAGCATATTCCTTTGTCATTCTTCTGCTTAAATGGGCAGCATCCCAAATCTTGTGGTTGTTACATGCCTTTGATTCTGACTTTTTAGTACCCTATCCTAGAGTTTTCTTGCATGAATTATTCAAAGGGGCTTTGCCTTTGACTTCCTCTAAGGGAAGAATAGCTTGCCCGAGATTCCAAAAGCTCCAAAGCCTGACCAGAAGATTCTAACTGAAAGAATATAAGAGGTTTGGTTAGTGGAAGCGCTTGGTTAGTTCAGGTGACAGAAGCCTGAGGATGAGGGAAGAAAAAAGAGAGCTGTTGTGGTTAGAGGATTGGATTATGATTCAGGATATGAGGGTTGAATTTCCTCTCAGCCAAAAAACCCACTGGTGACCTTGGGCAAGCCATGTGATCTTAGTCTCAGGAAAAGGCAATGGAAACCTCTTTTGAACAAACTTTGCCAAGAAAACCCCATGATAGCCTTAGGTCAGAAGTCAGAAACGACATGCACTGCATACACTCACACACTTGAAACAGAAGAATGGTTAGAATTACTGAGGTCAAAAATTGTGAGAGCCAGCCAAGAGAGAGAAAGAATCCAGCAGCACTTGCCTTGAAAATTGTTTGGCCAGATTGACAGAACAAGACAGGAAGCAAGAGAACTTCAGAGGCAACTGATTGACTGCTACTTAGTGGTGTCCTAGTTACAAAGCCCCTGACCAGAAGAAAGGCTTCAAAGAAGTCTGAAGCAAGTCTATCACACAACTCAACAAGTTGGAAATCTGCCATGGGACAAAACTGAGAGGATTTATTCAGTCTAGTGAATTCCTTGATAGAAGAAATACTTAAGATTTTCTCTTCTTAGTCATTCTGGAACAGCTAGCCAGGGAAGTAGGAAAAGTATAATTGGGACAATTATGCAAGTGAAATTGCTTAAAGTTACAGCAGTCTCCTTAAAGAAATAGTACCATTTTAAGAAAGGAAATAATAAGAATATACAGAACTTTAATTTTGTGTTTAGGTAAACTTAAATAAATATTAAATAAATATAAATATGTTTGCTTTTACACTAGATAAATCTTTTTCCACCTCATTCCTACAATCTATAACTCTATGACTATATGAAAGATGTTGTGATAAATTAATTAATCTAATAAAAAAACTCTTATGTGGCAGCAGAAAGTAAAAGGATAAAGAACGAAATGTTTATTTACAACACATTTTATCAGGATTGGTGAGCCAGATCTGACTTCATAACTCATCAACACTGTTCTTAAGTGTTTGACTATGAATACTAATAGCATAAATTGATTTGCTAACTCTTATTATTGTTGTGTGAATAAAGAATTGGGGGTGCATATTGTTCTGACTGAGTTGCATGCACATATGTAATATGATTTATATAACACCACTGAATAACAGCAGTTGATTTTGAATTTCAAATATTTGTAATGTAGTCCTGTTAAACAAGCCTGATTTAAAACCACCAGAGGCATAGCATAACTGTTATATGTGTCATTTTCTATACCTTAGGTCATAGCACACCTTAGTTCATAGCTGCCTTCGGGGAGAAAGGCGGGATAGAAATCAAATAAATAAATAAATACAGTTAAGCTGCAGAAAACAAAATATAGTGGTCGCTTGGCTGTTGCCAGAAGCTGAATATTTTCTGATGTATAGAAAATATAGAAGAATCTCTTCCAGTGATGGAGAAGCAGCAGCGACAGTAGATATGTCAAGAATTTTTTTCCTTGATGAAAGAGAATATCTTGACACATCAAGCACCTCTCCTAGCTCTTTACCAAAAGAACAATCAACCATGGTGATATTTTTCATTCTGAGAAAGAGCAAAAAGATTGCTGCTGAAAATCATCATCATCATCATTATGAGCAAAAAAAAAAAAATGTACATAATTGTATTTTAGGGGAAAATATATTTGTGGGAAAAGGTGTATTACGAACAATGGAAATGAAGTTTTGAAGAATAGGCCTGAAATACAGTGGGATGCTGCACAATATACCCTGACATAAGTCATCACAATTCACTAGAAGGGTTATGTATCATGTCATCATAAAGGTATCTGTTATGGCCGCTGATACCAATATTTTTTTTTACCAAAAATAAACACTTGTGTGCCAAAGAGAAGCAAATACAATAATATTTCATAATATAAGGAGCCACTCTACCCTGACACTCCCTCAGAGGCAGCAAATAGAAAAGCAGCTCACTTTGTTCCATTGCCGAAGGCAACAAATCATGAAGCAGTTTTATCCAGTGGTAGTTGTGGCTTTTTAGCTTGTACTGCAGAATGGGAACAAAGTATGAATGATTACATACTTCTTGGTTGGATGGCATGGGGGAAGGAATTACATCTCAACTGGACTTTTCAAGAGTAAAGTCAGAAGCAGTGGGGTCAGAGGACATAATGACTTGTGTCACTTCTCTGACTGAAGATCAAAAAATATTGAAAAATGCCAGCCTTTAAATATGTGCTAAAGGTGTGGAGAGAAGTGATCCAAGAAGAGGAACAGTGATCACAAAACAGAATTTATTGGCAAGTCCCTCAATTGTGTCACAGTAAGCCTCCTGAAGTAAAATAAGAATATCGTTTTTGTTTGTTTGTTTGAAACTCCAGTATGAGGTATGGTAAGAAAGGCAATATCCATTTTGCATTGTTGTTTTTGGATCTCCTTTAAATCTTCTGATTCTCTTTTTCTAAATGCATTAAATTCAAATTATGCTCTTTCATCTGGAGCAAAGCCCCTTTTCAATAAAGCAAACCTAGACTAGGTGAAATTTAACAAAACTTTCATTTATCCTCTAGGGTTAGAAGCTATGTCTTATTAAAAGCATGTGAACCTGGTTTTAAGCCATATATGAATAAAAGCACTCTCATATCTTGATGACATGAAAGGGAATCTTATCAAAATATCTTTTTTATGTCAAATAATTATTCATCATCTGAACAGGTAATCAATTTGATAATTAATGGACCCGATTTTAAACTGCTGCAAGTGTCAGATATCTCCTAATTCCATTGCTTTCTGTCAAAAGTCTTAAGTCAGAAGTTTTAAATTGAATTCTGTGACATTTTACATGTGGAAACTGTCACTATGATACATAAGGTCAAACTAATTTCCTTTGAATTCTTACTGTATGCTTAAAATTGCAGGGTAAACTTGGTTTCAGTTGTTGAAACTCATCTTCTAAGAAAAAAGATTCACATTCTTTCCTTTTTTATCCTGGAACACTTCATTTGAGAGAACTCCTCCTGAATGTGATATTTTAAATATGAAAGAGAAACAACTACTATTGTTCTCTTTTTTCTTTTTATTTATCATATCCTTTCCTCATTGTATTGCCAAGTTCATGTACAAGCTAAATGGTTAGTAGTGGTAGAAAGATAAATGTACATTCTGAATACAAACAGGCTTGTACCTTTTTCCTGAATTGGACCCAAGGTGGCTCACAAAAGATACTTTCTTTTTTTTTTTTTTTTTTAAAAAGTATGATTTTAGAAGCACAGTTAAAAATATCACATAGATATAGAAAGTTAAAAATACAAAAGCATGAAAAACATACTAAGTTAAAATATAAAACCATTATAGTCATACAAAAACCAAACAATCTGATAAGATGCCTCCCTCCCTGAGGGCAGTTACATATTAAGATTCTACTTGAAGAAAAATGTTTTTGCAAAAGAAGAGCAGGGAGGGGGCTAATCTAGCCTTTCATGGGAGAGAGATCCAAAGGGTAGGAGCAGCCACTGAGAAAGCCTTCTCTTGGGTCCCCACCAAGCAAGCCTGTGATGGTAACAGGACTGAGAAAAAGCCTCTCCCAAAAGATTTTAGAGTTCTGGCAAATTCCTGTATGGTATTTTAATTAGTTGTTGTTACCTGCCTTTGAGTTGACCTCAACCCATGGTGACCCAATGAATGAGATGTCCCCAAGTGTCAGAAGAGGGGGACAACTCCAGGAAGAATCACACATTCAGGTTTCATTCAGTTAACAGCACTTTATTGATTAATCCATAGACTGAAGTTCCACACCATTCAGCTTCTAGCCCTCCCCCTATATCCCCCTCTCAAAGCCACCCCTCCCTAACCTAAAGTGCGTGAACTATGTGCTCACCATTCTAAAATCCCCCCTGCCTCCCCTGTCCTTGTTCTACCAAGCATGACTAGCTACTGCATTCCAGGCCTCTAAAACTCTACTTCAAGGTCTCTCCAAACTGATAAGCTCCCGTCTGGCCTGCTTACTTTCTTTCCCACTCGACTGTGCTACTCCCTAACTAAAGGAAAATCCCCATCATCCCCAACCTAAAAATAAATAACACATTTAACATTTAAGCAGTTTGGGGATATCACTGCTTCTGGCATGAACAGGACCAGACTCGTTATTGTTGGACACATTTAACATTAACCAAACATTAAGAAGAAGAGGGTTCATCAGGACACAGTTGATGAAATTCAGCTATCAAATGAGGGGCATTAACATGATTGTCGAGAACCCATTCATCCTGATCCTGTGGGAAGTGTTTCCACCTGATCAGATATTGGAGTTACCCCCTTGTGTATTCTAGAGTCCAGGATTTTTGAAACATCATGGGCAAAGGAGGGGTGTTGTCAGCCTTCCACGGTGACACACTCCGATCAGGTTTCAGCAGGCTAAAATGAAAAACAGGGTGTAAATGTCTATAGGATTTGGGCAATTCCAACTCAGCAGTAACAGCATTGACAAGCCTTTTAACCTTAAAAGGTCCAACAAACTTAGGTCCAACTTCTTCGAGGGGTGTCGAGTTTTTAAGTTCTTTATGGACAAATACCCTGTCCTCAAGTTGGATATTCCACCCCACGCTCCTCTTTCTATCTGCAAAATTTTTTATAGTCCTTTTTGGCCTCCTCTAAAGCCATCTGAATCTTAGGCCAGCCATCCCAAATTTTTGCAATCCATTGTGTTGCCATTACAGGGTCTGCTGGGTCTGAACTTAAGGAGGGTAACGTCTTTCGTTCATAACCATACAAAATCTCAAAAGGAGAATGTCCAGTACTTGGTTGACGGCACTATTGAAAGCTATTTCCACATGGGGCAGCAAGTCAACCCAATCATCCTGAAGGTAGTTAGTGTAACAAAGCAGGTATTTGGCCAGGGAGGCGTTACTTTTCTCCCACTGGCCGTCGGTCTGTGGGTGAAAAGCTGTGCTCAATGCTACCTGCACCACCATCTTTCCTTGTACACACTTCCAGGATTTGGAAGTAAAAATACTTCCTCAGTCGCTCACAATTTTATCAGATAACCCATGCAGTTTATAGATGTGGTTTATGAACAAGTCATCTAATTTGGGGGCGTTAGGTACCCCCTTGCAAGGCACATAATGAACTTGTTTGGAAAACAAGTCTACTACCACCCAAATAGTGTCTCTTCCCTTGCTTTCAGGTAAGTCAGTTATAAAACTCATAGCTATGTGTTTCCATGGTCTCAGGGGTGGGGGGGTGGGTAAAGGTTGTAATAGTCCTCTGGGTTTGCCAATTAGTGGCTTAGCCCTGGCACAGATGGAACAACTCTTCACATAAAAATCTACATCATTGCAAATACCTTCCCACCAGTACAATTGGTGTATTTCATGCCAGGTTTTCAAATAACCCCAGTGCCCCACGGCCCTTGTGCCATACCAGGTCTGGATCACTTTTTGTCTCAAAGCAGTAGGCACATAGATTTTACCATCTTTTACCCAGAGTCCCTGGATATTTCGTTGTAGTAAGATCTGGTGCTCTTTATCCCATTCATCCTTGACTGTTGCCTGCTGAATTTTGGCTAACAGAGGGTATAGTTCACCCCCCCCCCCTTTGAACAATCTAGTTTGACTTTACTGCAGGTCAGAACTGCCAAGCTTAACTGTTCAGGATAAACAAAGTCTGTAATGGGGAATGTTTTTTCCTGCATGCTAGGGAAGTCTGGACAAAGCATCAGCTAATATATTTTGTTTCTCCGGGAAGAACCTAAGTTTGAACTTGTACTTATAAAAGTCTTTGGACCAAAGATGCTGCTTTGCTGTAAGTCTTCTAGGAGTCTGAAGAACCTCCAAATTGTGGTGGTATGTCCAAACTTCAAAAGGATGGGCAGCACCTTCCAAATATTGTCACCAGGAACCTAAAGCCCATCTGATGGCAAAAGCCTCTTTTTCCCAAACTGGCCAAAAAAACCTCATTTCCCAAAAATTTCTGTGACAGATAAGCACATGGTCTCAGGGCTCCCTTGTCATCCCATTGCAATAAAACTGCTCCGGTGGCATAGTCACTAGCATCCACCTGTACCACGAAGGGTTTGTCTGGATCTGGCTGCATCAGGATAGGTTCAGAGCTAAATAGCGGTTTTAACCATTCAAAAGCCTGTTGACAGTGCTCTGACCCCATAATGGGGGTAGACGGTTTGATCTTTTTGGTATTATCTATGTTCCCCTTCGTTTTCAGTAAGTCTGTTATTGGCAAAGAAATTTCTGCAAAGTTGGGGATGAACTACCTGTAGAAGTTTGCGAATCCTAAAAACCATTGGACCTGCTTCCAGGTTTTAGGAGGGGTCAAGTCTAGGATTGTTTGAACCTTTCCCAGGTACATCTCAATTCCTTTGGCAGACACACGGTAACCCAAAAAATCTAGCTTGTCCGTGTGGAAATGGCATTTGGACAACTTAACATATAGCTGGTTGTCCATCAAGCATTTCGGGATCTCTCTCACCACTTTAATGTGGGATTCCAGATTTTGGGATTATATAAGTACGTCATCCAAGTACACTAGAACTCCCTTAAACAGCAAATCATGTAAAATCTCGTTAATAAAATACATGAAAATCCCAGGATCCCCCCCCCCAGCCCAAAAGGCAATACCAAATATTCAAATGCCCCCAAAGGGGTATTAAATGCAGTCTTGTATTCGTCCCCTCCTTTATTCGCACCCTATAGTATGCCTCCCTTAAGTCCAGCTTGGTGAAGATCTTTCCTATAGCCAAGCATCCCAACATGTCTTTCATCAAAGGGAATGTGTACTTATTGGTACTGCATATTCCATTTCGGTTTCAGTAATCAGTGACCAATCAAAGAGACCCGTCTTTCTTTTCCCTAAAAAAGACTGGGGCTGCAAAGGTAGAGGTGGACGGATGGATAAAGCCTCTGGCCAGGTTCTTGTCAATGAATTCCCTGAGGGTCTTTAACTCCCCAGGGGTGATGGCATACAACTTGGTTTTGGGAGGTGGTGCTCCGTGTTCAACCTCTATGGCACAGTCTGTCAGCCAATGAGGCGGCAGCTGATCACTTTCGCGCTCCTCAAAGACCTCGCTAAGGTCTTGATAGCATGCGGGGTAAACTCCCTCTCCCTTTACCTTTGGGGCTGCTGACCCATGGGGGGTGTCTGTTCTCTCAGCCCGTCCGTGGTGGACTGCACAGGTTGGTTCTCTAAGTGACCTGCAGAATCCTTTGGTGGTAGCACTGACCTCTCTCCTGGTTTTATAATTTTGGGGGGAGGGGTTCATTTGAGATCTAAAACATGGGCCCAGCACTCTGGGTTATTAAATACCAGTTGCCGAGGTCTCCAATTGATGGAAGGGTTGTGGTGATGTAGCCAGTCTGTGCCAAGCATTATGTGATATCTGTGGGTGGGCCCCACCACCAGTCTGATTCTTTCCCAATGTTCTGCCACCCCCAGTCACATGCTCACAGTTCTCTCTTGGCTGGCCTCCCCCCCCCCATGAGGGTGCCATCCATCTGATAGAATGGGATGGGTCTTTCAGTCTCTTAGTCTTAAACTCCAGCAGTTTGACCACTTTCAGGTTAATCAAATATCTGGTGCAGCCCGAGTCTACCGCAGCCTTTAGTTCCATGGCCTTTTGGCCTGGGCTCACCATCAAAAGAACAGTAGAAGTGCATAAGGGGATGCCCCCACTCACCATGCTGCAGCTGTGTCCCTCCTTGGCCCTCCTTGGTCCCTCCTTAGACCGCTGTCTAAGGCAGGCTCATGGAATTTAAAGCCGGCTCGCTGGCTTGCATCCATATGGGCACGCCATCAAAATATCGTGGCGTGTGCAGCTTTTACATAACGCTGCATGCGCCTGATGTCATGGTGCCGCGGGAGGGTGCCAATGGCGCCCTATCTGTTGCTCCAAAATGAGCTCCGAAACAGAGCTCCTTTTTGCGGCTGGTCCTTGGTGCGGCCTTTAGATGGCCGCACCAAGGACCCTGAGGGGAAAGGAGCAGCGGCGGCGGCAGCGGCCTCTTTCTCCCCTCAGAACTGCCATGGGTTGCAGGGTGCAGTAGGCACCCAGGGCGCCTGCTGCGCCCTGCTTTCACACCATGGAGAAGTGGCAGCTTGCTGCTTTTCCATGGCCTGAAGAAGCGGCGGGATGGGGCCTCTGGGGCTGCCGGTGATGCAACCCTGGCCCCATCTCACCGCTTCTCTGGGCGAGTACAGACCGCCCCTTTTGGGCAGTCTGTACTGACCCTCAATCAGGTTTCATTCAAATAACAGCACTTTATTGATCAGCACTCCATAGACTGAAGTTCCACACCATTCAGCTTCTAAACTGAGACTGTCTTCTCTCAATCAGCCCTACCCCTATATCCCCCTCTCAAAGCTGCCGCTCCCTAACCTAAAACATGCAAACTATGTGCTCACTATTCTAAAATCCCCCCTGGCCCCCCTGTCCTTGTTCTACCAAGCCCGACTAGCTACTGCATTCCAAGCCTCTGAAACGCTACATCAAGGTCTCTGCAAACTGATAAGCTCCCATCTGGCCTGCTAACTGTCTTTCCCACTTGACTGTGCTACTCCCTAACTAAAGGAAAATCCCCATCATCCCCAACCTATACTTTCCCTGGTAGAATCTTAGCATTCTAACACCAAGCCCCCAATCATCACGTCCTGTAAGCTCAGGCCCATCGTCTCCCTGATTGAATCTATCCATCTGGCATACTGTCTTCCCCTATTTCTATTGCCCTCTGCCTTCCACAACATAATTGTCTTTTCTAATGAGATGTGTATTCTCATGATGTGGCTGAAGTATACAGCCACAATTTTGTCACTTTGGTTTCTAGTGAGAGTTCACACTTGATTTGTTCTAGGACTCAATTGTTTGTCTTTTGGCAAACCATGGCATCCTCAGCACTCTTCTCCAGCACCATATCTCAAATGAATTAATGTTCTTCCTATCTGCTTTCCTCATTGTCCCACTCTCACATTCATACATAGTAGTGAGAAATATAACAGCGTGAATTATTCTAAATTTAGTGTTCAGTAGTATATTTTTATACTTTAGGATTTTGTCTAGTTCTTTCATAACCACCTTTCCCATTCCTAATCTTCATTGGATTTCTTGACTGTAGTTTCTATTTTGATTAAAGTTATGGGAAATCTTTAACTATTTTGATTTCCTCCTTAGCTAGATGTAGCAGGGCCACAAGGTACTCCTCCCACTCCATGCTTCTTGGATGTATCCATCAGGACAGAAGAAAGTGTAGACCACTCTAGATGGATGCTCTATAACTTTTAATAAACTCAAAACTACATTCACAAAGCAATTCCCAAGAGAGGGGAGAGATGTTGCTTCACACTCTCCCTTTTGGCTCACAGCCTTTTATTTCTCTCCTCTTTACATTTCCTCCTTCCCAGCTTTGTCTTCAACAGTCCAGCCCCAACCTTGAAGGTTCCAATAGAAAGCCCCTTGAGACCAATAGCCCAGTCCTAGTCCAGCCTCCTTTGGCTCTAGGTTTTTCAGAGGCGAGTACAGCTTGGCCAGAAGCCCTTCCGCTGGGCTGAGCCTGCCAGAGTCAATTACCTCCCCTTCTGCCAGGGCCTCTCTCTCAGCTAGAGCTGCAGTGTTTCTTGAGTTCTCTTCTCTTTCCCTTCCAGCATCCACCTCACCAACAATTCCTTCGTGTTTCTCCCTCTTCACGAACGCCTCACCCTTTTCCCTTTTATCCACGGGCCCCTCCCTCCTTAGGCCCTCCCTCTTAGGCATTGCCTCTCTTTCTTCTTTCCCAGGGGCTGTTGGATCTTGTAGTTCCCATCTCTGGCTCTCTGCTTTTTTCTTCATCGACCCTTTCTTTCCAGAGCAACCCTCTTCAGTGGGCCACCCATCCTTTGCCTTGCCACACTAGGCTTAATTTATTTAAATCCTTCGTAATCATTATTTTTATTTTCTTTATATTTAGGTGTCTTTGCACTTTCTTCTTTGACTTTGTTTAGTAATTATTCCAAGTCTGTGATGTGTTCCTATTTTTCCCTTGCCCTCCTGTCTCTCCACATGCCTTCAGACATGGATTCACATGCCAGACAGGCACACATGACATAGGTTTGCCACTACAGATCTAGACAATCCATCTCAACCAGAAATCCCTGTAGAAGAGAGGGAAGCAGCGTTGCTAAAAAGAAATGTAGGTTCTACAGTAAGATGCGTCAGGATTTAGATATCCTAAAAAATGGAATCCATAGTGATCAAGCATTTAGACCCATATGAAGCAATGGGGTATGGTGCGATCATGACAGGACATAAAATCAGCAAGTTGCAGAAAGTGAATAGTCATGCCACATGGGGGACTGTCACTGGCTCTTGTATAGATGTAACACACTGAGAAGAGGCTGGATTACATGCCTGGAGATGGCAAATGTGTAGTGGCAAATGTATATAAGGGAGGTGCTCCAGTGCCCACTGTGGCTGACGTATGGTTTGTTGTATAGGCATGAGATTCCATCCATCACATGTAAGCACTAATTTGTACACAGTGGAACAAAGATGAAAGCACCTCTGTCTGAGAACTCAGTGTGTTGTTTTGTTTGCTGTTTCTCTGTGTGGGAGAAGGTTTTCTACAGCCAGCACAAGCTCAGAGTGTCTCTTTGGGGTTTGATCCTGGCATACTGCTTTGGAGATGTGGACTGCTGGTTGCATAAAGGCTCCAACAAGATGGGTATTCACAAGAAATGTAGCTGGTAAGAAGGGAGGAGTAGTTATTTAACTGAAAGAAGAAATATTAGAAAAAGAACCTAAAAATCTGTGTTCTTCTGCACAAAAAGAATTCATATTAATACCGATGGTATCTGCCACCTGCTATCCTCTATTTTTGCTGTAAAAGTATTCTTAGCAGCCTGTTGGCTACACTTATGGCAAAGGTCACTCTCTAATTTGGTCAACTGCACAGTGTTAAACTGGAAGCAATGTTTGTTTTAACAGTTGGTCATCACTCTATACAAAAATAAGCATATAGCAATAACATCATGAAAGGCAATAACTCCATTCATCCTCAGCATGTAATAGCAGAAAGGGAATTCTTCAAAAGCTCATGGAAGCTTTTACACTGATTGTGCATTTACCATTCCTTTACATTTTGCAAATTAATCTTCATTAGACCAAACTGAGCCACAAAAATTGTTACACCATTTTTAAAATTTGGCATCATTTATTGATTGTTGGTTACAATTCCTCAATTTAATTTTTAATTTAAAAAAACCCACATTAATGTCCATATCATAAATAGAACTCATGCAGCTCTCCAGAAGTTGTTGGATTGAAACTCCCAGAATTATCTACCACTTGGCTATGGCTATTGCTGTTGGTAGTTGGTTTCTAACAATGTCTTCAGGGATGCATGATTTAGATCCCTGATATAACAGTCATCTTAATCAATTATGTTATCAGACACTAGGGAACTGGCACTTTGCATTTATATTTATATCCATTAGGAACAACTGTTTCTTTCTTTCCTGGAAGCTCTCTGTGAACTGACAGGCATCAATTCACAGACCAGCACCAGTCCATAGACCACTACTTTGAGCAGCACTGAACTAAATAGCATCTGCCTGACTGCAGGCTTGCCATCTACAGAGTTGGGTATCTGCATATGACCCTGCCCCATTCAGTCCTATGGCAATGCACATCTCTCTTTTCTCAGCTGCTTTTAAAATGTCCTAGTTTCTATTTTCTTCCCCATCACTTTCCCATTTTGTCTCCAGCTTTTTTCAACTGATGTAAACTGAGTTCAAAGTGCAAAAGTAGTTTGCACTCAGTTAAATCAGCAGAGGTAGAGGAGAAAAGAGGGTGGAATTCCCCATATGCTCAGCTAAAGGAGCAACCTGCTCCAAGCATCACCTAGTTTATAAGTTCTTCCTCATTGATAACCTTTGCTATTTTGACCACACTCTGATGTTGCTTGGCCATATGTGTTCCAGGACTTGGAGGAGGCTCAAGTTCCGGGTGGAGGACGTCTGCCTCGAGCACGTGACTGTGACTGACTACGTCAATTCGGATCCCGCCGTGATGAAATCTGGGTGCATCAAGAAGGCCGTGGCCAATGTGGTGCAGCAGGAAGCAAAATCATTCTGTGGTTTGGAAGCATCTTGTGTACCTACTGATGAAGTATTATCAATGACAGAGTCCTGTGGCAGTAGTGATGAAGAGGATTCTAAGGATTTCATTAACGATAGAATATCATCTTGAAAAAATCAAAGCAAGAGATGTAAAGAAAACTCTGATGAAGTGGTAGGCAAAGAATACCCTATTGATATTTGGTTGATGCTGGCATCCTACATACATCCAGAAGACACTGTGAATTTTTCTCTAATTTGTAAAAGAGCCTGGACTGTCACTTGCACTGCTGCCTTTTGGACTGGACTTTATAGAAGGCACTATAATAGGAATGCTATCCTCCCGATCCGTTTGGAGCCAGAGTCAATGGAAAAGATGTACTGCCTTCGTGCATGTGTAATTCGGTCTTTATACCATATGTACAGACCTTTTATTTCTCGTATAGCCAGAAATCCAGCTATTCTAGATAGTACTCCAAGCACTCTAAAAAGTTCAAAATATCTGCTTTTCTGGTTGAAAAAGGTTGACCAGCAGTCTTTATTGTGGGAATTCAGCTTCAAATTACAAAGTCTCCAAGGTTCAAGAATAGCTGTTCAAAACGTCTCCAACCACCCCTCCAATATGAAGATGTCCACATGAACCCTGACCAAGACTGCTGCCTATTGCAGATCACTACCCTCAACTTTATATATATTGCTATAGTGATGGGCATGACCATTACCTTGTTCACAATAAATGTAAGCACGGATATGAGACATCACAGTGTGAAAATGGCATTCCATGTTTCTCCAGTTTGGAGTGGCAAGAAACCAAGATTTGACCATGGAGTGCAAGTTGTAATGGACCCTGTACACTGTGTGTTTTTTTGACTGGTGGCATCCACAGTTCCTGTCTTCATACATCTAAAAAAATCCTTTGTAATTTACATCCTATGAACTGGAAAAAAACTCAAGGAAGTTTAATTTTATTTGTAGTATATTCTATACTATCTCCATAAATGACTAAACTTGATAATTTAATCTGTGCTTATATTTGATCACACGTATGAAGAAAACTGTTGTAATGAAATCACATAAACATTTCTGTAAGTCATTATATGATCTTGAAGTAAATAAATAAATATGCATTCTATCTGAATAGCCTGGAATCCAGCCACACACAATTCAGAGGAATTTGAAATTTTGTGCTCCCCCTCCAAAAACTCTATAAACCCCATTTAAAAAGGTCTGGTTTTTACCAAAGTATCTGTGAATATCCATGAGGATGTGCTTTATCACATTTGTGGCCATCCATCCAATATTAATGGATTCACATGGCTGCTCATATTTGGCAGAAGGAGGGTGAATGAATGGGAGTTTGCATGGGAAAGTGAAGGCAAGTGTCGGTGCAGATGTTTGAAAATCCATAGCAGTTCGCATGATACACACGTGTAGGCTAGCCACCAGTTTTCATTTGTGAAATGTTGGAGGGTATGGGATTTCCCAATTATTGGGAGACTTACTATTCTGCTAGGAATGATCAGGAATGAATATTCTTTCTATCTCTGTGCTGAAAACATTATAAAATATCTTCCCCTTGTGAACCAGAACACGGTCCTCCTAAACTATGTTATGATTCTTCCTGTATTTTATATTCACACGTGTCTCCCTCCCTCCTTCCCTCCATGTTTTCCATTCAGCTGCTCTCAATGGAACTTACAGTTTGCCCTCTGTATCCATGAATTCCATCATCCATGGCTTGAAAATATCCCCCATCTCACTACCCAGAAATTCAAAAAAGCAAACTTTGATTTTTCAATTTCACATAAGGGACACATTTTACTACGCCATTCTATATCTCAGCATCCACAAATGTTGTTACCCCAGCAAATACAAAGAGCCCACTGTACTTTGTGAATGGATCTGAAAGCCCCTTAAGGGGCAGCCTGCAGAGGATTGGGGCCAGGGCAGCCTCACCAGCAGCCCAGAAGATCCAATCCAGCGCTTTTCTAGGCCACAGAGAAGCGGCAAAATGCTGCTTTGCTGTGGCCTGGAAAGGGGTGTCCTTGACGCTTCATGCCCCCAGAGACCCCGACAGCTGCCGCAATGGGAGAAAGGGGCTGCCCAGACACTTTCTCCCATGGCTTCGTTCCCGCAGCCATTTGGTTGCTGTGTTGGAATGAAGCTTGTGGTGCCACTACAAAAAGGAGCTGCGTAGAGCAGCTCCTTTGTTGCAGCTCCACAACCAGGAAGTGGCAGCATTACAACACTACTTCCTGTGTGCCACGTTTGGGCACTCAGCAGCAGCAACAGCATCGTGGCAGACCCCGTGCAGATGGCAGGCCACCATGATGCTGCCCCCATCATGGACTAAAGTTAAGGATCGTGTGGATGGTGCACACTCCCTAACCCTAATGTCGCCATCACCATGCCCCATTTTGCCCATCTGTATAGGGCCTATATTGCCTATCTTTTACTCCCCTTTTGTCCCCAGTCCCCACATGGCCAAGAAGGGGAGTGGCTTCTGCATGCACTAACATCCTCTCCAGACCATCTTATCTGAAATCAGAAGTAACATCTAAGACACAGTGTGGGTCTGTGGCTCTAACACTGTCACTTCTCCTATATGATTTTTAACATCTTTGCCTGATGAAGAAGTCAGTGAAGCTTTGAAAGCTTGCATGGTATATTTTGTGTTTTTTAATTGGGCCAGAATAGGTATCACCATTTTGTGGGTTTTTGATTTTGTTGTGCTTTAACTGTTATGGCTCTGACTGGAGAAACTGAGGATTTGTAGCTTAGGAAAGTGTTCAGAATTCTTTGTGAGATATCTCTACCACAGTAGTTCAGGAGAGGGGAAATACAGTTTCCAAGATTCGTGTTCCAAGATGGAAACATGACATTTAAAGTGGTATCAAACTGCTGTGACTCTGTAGGATAAATACACTCTCAGTATTTCACTATTTTACTAGGGAATGAACAGGAATAAATTTTCTTTCTATCTCTATGTGGATGAGATTACAAAATGCCTCCTCTTTATGAATCAGCATATGGACTACCTAAAACAATAAAAATGTAATCAATATTGAAACCATCATACACAATTATCTTTCAAAAGTGTTTTTGAGGAGTTGTGGGATAGTTTGGGTGGATTCCCCCTTAGTCTGGATCATCTGTAAAGATTCAGTGCACCCTGAGTCTGCTTATACCCCTCTTTTAGATATAGGCAATGGACTTTGGGCTACATTAAGTACAAGAATGAGAAGACTTGGATCAGTTTTAAAAGGAATGATATAGATTCTTAAAGATTCAAATAATGACTTGATTCAACTCATGTGGTTAAAAAAATGGTGTGGGGAGGTCAGAGATTGGGTTGTGGGTTAGTCTAGGAGATAATTTTCACATTTTTGTAATTTTTTGGTTTATTTCTGTAAAAGCCATAATATTGCAAAATATAACAGTTGCCATATAATAAGAGTACAGATATGGGCTGGGTTGTTTGGGTCTTTGTGGTTAAGCAACCTGCTCTTTTGTATTTGCAAAAGTTTGCATAAGTCATGAAAAACTTCTTTTGTGTTTGCTCTGCATTTGACTGTAGCTTCAGAAGGGGGAAACAACACTAGTTTTGCAAATGCAGATTTAGCATTAGAAAATAGCTTGTGCAAATTGAGAAACCATGACTGGGGGGAAAAGTTTTGTGTTGGAAGCGAGACCACTTAAGGTGGTTTGGCAAATCATCAGAATGCTGTGTTATTCCATGACAATGGTCAGGCAAGAATAAAATCTGAGCAACTATGTAGTTTCTTCACATTCCTTTAGCTACTATATATAGCTTTTTTAAAGAATAAAAGTCTCTCGCAGGGATTCAGTTTTTGATTGCTTTTATTTGTTATTGGTTTAGAGCACACAATAGCATTCATAGCTGTTTCAGCAATTTTTATCAGTTTTATATAGATTCTATTAGTCATAAATTGAAAGAAGGTTCTTCCTGACTGTGCTCAGAAGAGTGAAAATAGACCTCCTGAAGGACAATGGCCAGTGATCATTTGTCAGGTCCCTGGAGGAAGTGACTGGAAGGTCAAGGACATGGTGAAAATAACACATTTTTCCCATGCTTAGATGGTTTCACTCAAGTACTGTTAGGACAAGTGCCTTTGCTTGTCACATGCAGAGAGATGTAGGCCCTCATGCTTAGTAACTAAACTGCATCTGTCTTTCTAGATCAGTAACAAACCTCATTTGGAAATCCAGAGAAACTAAAAGTTAGCATAGTTGAATATGGGCAAAACCTTGCCGCTGGCTAATGCAGTTACCAGCTGACTAAAACTTTATCTTTTCTGTATTGCCAGTATTTTGAATGGTCTGGGTTAGAGGTCCTTGAACAATGAACAGTTAATCAGAAAATACTTTCCAGTCCTAACGCTTTCCAACATTTAATTTAATATGCATCACCACTACACAAAATGGAGTTTCAGTAATTGGTTGTGTGTGAATAAAATATGATTGGGAGTGTTTAATTATATATGTGATCATGTGTGCAGGAGGAAAAGAACAAAAGTCATCCAAAAGAAACACGATACACACAGGGGAGATGAAATACAAAGACATTGCTTAGAGCTAAAACCATAAAGTGCTGGGCATTTCTGTGATTTGTCACCTCTGCATTAGCCACTGACTCAACACATTAATGATAAAAGCAGATAATAATAGTGGTGTCTGCTAGCAAAGGCACCATTACCACTGGGTAAATAATAGACACTATAAAATCATTTTAAACTTGTGTTTGTATAACAGAGCTCTGTGATCTTGTGTAGGCTGGTCCGAGCTGATCTCCCCTCCTTTGTATTTTATTTTATTTTATTTTTGGTATGTTTTATGTCACCACATCAATGCATAAGACAAAGTAAACTGCTGTGCTTTTAAAAAGGAATTATTTCAAAAGGGCTGGCATGCTTTAACTAATTGAAGGAGCTGCTTAGGAGATATTAAGGTTTTATCCCTTTTGAATCTGTGCTTCCTAGTTCTATGCCATAAGAATGCTGTGCCTTTCATAAAACAACCCCACATACTTAGTGTTAAGGATTTGCTGAAAACAAAGCAAGGATTTATAACTGTACAAATGATAATATATGTCTCTTTGCAGTGGATATCAGAGGAAACAGAAAATGAATCACCCAGCAGAATGGAAATTTTCATTGTCAAAAGCAACTCTGTATTTTCTGCTGCAGTATGAAAGAATATTGTATGTATTCACACATAATCCTGCAAAGAAACACCTTTTCTGCAATCTTCCTAAAAAGCAGTGGCATCACTAGGGGGGTGAGGGGTGTGTGGACCACACCAAGTAACACTCTAAGGGGGTTGACACCACTTCTCCTCAGATACGTTTTTGCAGTAAGGGGCTGAGGAATTTTTTTTTAAATTAAAATTTCAAATTTCAAAATTTTACATTACAAATTATTTTTTTGAAATTTTGAAATGTTAATTTTTTAAAAAAAATATTTAAAAACATTTTAACCAAATCTTCACTATGAATATGTAAATACATTTAGGCTGTGCATATGCTATTGTAATGTGAAGGTGTCATTTTAATTTTGCTACTTGTTTTATGTCACAACCATTAGTATGACATTCAGTGGTATATAGGAATTATAATTTATGAGTAACATAAGTGCAAAGAAGCATGATTAAGGTTTCTGCATGGTGTGAATTGGGAGGAGAGCAATGGTAGGGGTGACATCATGAGTTACGGCACTGGGTGACACCAACCTTAGTGATGCCACTACTAAAAGGTATTGTTTGAAACATTTTTTCTCATGTTTGGAAACAAGTTTCCAAAAATTCTTGATTTTATTACACTGCCATGACATAGCTACACTATTAACATTGGGGAATAACATGTTTATTATTTTATGTAATAAATGGATAAATAGGGGACATTCTTCTGTACAGTGGGCTCTTGGTATCTGCTGGAGTTTGGTTCCAGAATCCCCCATGGATAACAAAATCCATGGATGCTCAACTCCCATTAAATGCAATGGACAGTAAAACATTGACCCTTATATAAAATGGGAAAATCAAGGTTTGCTATTTCAAAAATTGTGGATGCTTGAATCTGTGGATAAAAAAAAAAAAAAAAATCAGTGGATAAGATGGGCAGACTGTTTATCTCAAATTTTATAGTTGCTACAATGTAAATATCGGCAAAAAACCCCACTTCTTTTTATAAGAATACATTTTCTACTTAATAGTAGCTTGAAGTTTCCTCTTCATTTATGGTCACATGATACTTAGGAAGCCACAGCTTGAAGCATATATTCTGAACTATGTATTCTTGAATATTCACTAAAAATGAACACAAATTATTCACCCATGCAACCCACACACCCAGTTTGTTGCGGAAGTGCTTTAAAAAAATGTAGATTGCTGTGGTCCCTGTGGTCTACCTGTAACAGGTAGACCAAAACCAAGATTTTCATTTATTTATAATGTGTTCCAGTGGAAATAAAGTCTTCTGTTCTGATCCTCACTAGAAAGTGACATTACCTACATCCCAATGATATAATAATGCTCTTTAGAAAAGGCTTCAACCCCCCATTGAATAAGAGCTGCACTGATGTTCCTGTTGCAGTTACATCGTAGCATTTGGTTGCCATACTGCAAAGTCTACTCTCTGAACCTTGTACAGCCAGATATCTTATTGTTGGATTGTAGCCTTCCTGCATGTTGACCAGACACCTCTGAATATTTGTACTTTGTACAAAGTGAACTTTGTTCCATATGGTAGAAACTCCCAATTCGAAACAGCACTGAAAGTAGGTGATTATAGTGAATGCACAGTAGATACAATATCGGAATACGTTTGACTTCAATCCATTAGTCACTAAACTTAATTAACACTTCCAACAGGGAGAGAAACACTAACATTTTTATTTTAACATCTCTGGGGAGGGAAATTACCAGAACAGAGGAAGCTATTACATCAAAAAATAAAAAGGGCTGAGAAATATGGGGGCAATCTAGACTGCCCAAAAGAAGCGGTCCGCGACCGCCCCTTTAAGCAGTGAAATGGGGCCAAGGCTGCCGCACTGGCAGCCTCCGCGGCCCCATCCCGCCGCTTCTGGAGGCCATGGGGAAGCGCCAAACTGCCGCTTCCCCACGGCCTCCAAGCGGGGTGCAGCAGCCGCCCTGGGCGCCTGCTGCACACCGCTTCCCTCAGCGGGGCTGAAGGGAGAAAGGGGCCGCCACCACGGTCTGTTTCTCCCTGGGTCTTTGCCGCGGCTGTCTAAAAGCTGTGGCAAAGACCCATCCACAAAAAGGAGCTCCATTTGGAGCTCCTTTTTTGCGCTGCAGAAAGGGCGCAATTTGTGCCCTCCTGCGGCGCAAAAGTGTCATCGTGTATCTAAAAGCTGCGCACATGATGACGCTCTTGTAGCACATCCATATGGACACCATTTTAAAATGGCAGCATCCATACGCTTTAGGGCCAGGGAGGGTCTAAAAGCTGCACCCTGCCTAGCCCTAAAATCGTCACAAAGAGCCCTTATCGTGGCTCTGTGTGCCAATCTAGATAGGGCCACAGTTACTTAACTGAATATTGTCTGGAGAAAAACAAAATTGATTTCCTTCCATCTTATTCATGTTCAGAGACAATAAATATACTGCATTATATACAATGAAATTATCAGAGAATGAGAAATCTGTAAATATGTGCTCCAGTCCACATATGCAGTTGGGGAAGGAGGGGGATATAAATAAAACTAGAAATATGTGGCACAACACATATTAACTGAAGTTGGGTAACAGGGAGCCCCAGGTCTTATTGGAGTCTGTTGCCTCTTTCTAGAGGACAAATCAGCGAAAGGAGGTTATTATAATCAGATATGAGTGGTAAATAATCATTCCCATCCTCTGTTTCATATCTGAAATGATGTTTTACCCCTTTTCTTTCCTTACTGTTTGCTTTTCAATATTTTTTTCCTTGTCTTCACCTGATATGGATTTATATATTGTATTCATACAATCTTTTCTCCTTTCCTCATACTCTCTGGCTTCCCTACATTAAGTCAAAACACAAGTGAGGTGTTTTGTTGTTGTTGTTGTTGACATCTGTAGAATGAAATAGGGCAGTACATTATTTCCTACAAGCTTCTCTCAAGGGATTATCCCTCCAGGGTGAAATGATTGTGTTTCCCCCAGTTTTGGATTAGATACTTCAGGAAGAAAATATTTCATACCTCATTACTACCATTAATCTTAAAAGGTGCCCTCAGAATAAAAATATATTCTTAGGTTTAACTGGTAAAGACACTAATACATCTACCTAATCTAATTGTGCTTCCAGTAGATGCATCTGTTGTGTTTCTTAATGTTCGTTTTGTCGCATAATGTCCTTGAATATTTCATTACATTATGGATAACATTTTTGTCACAGTGGGTGGACATGCTTCTCCACCTTTTGTTAATCTTTGTGATGATGTAATTCTATATATTCAGCTGTCATGAAAAGGAGATCTCTTTATTCTTTTAAATCAAATTACATAAAGGAAGTCAGACTGGCTAATGAACAGCAAGTATAGGTCGGGTTCTCCAGTGACTGGAGAAGATGAATAAAAATAGATTTTAAACAATGAAAGGTCATGATGTGCATACACATTTGGAATAACAAGATGTGATCTTAGAGTTGCACCATATCATTCTGTATAAAATAGAGAAAGATGTATATGAAGGAATCCAGCCTTGCCTCAGAATCTGTTTTATTTTAGTATGAAATTTCATCAAAAGCAAATCCATTTCTTCAGATACAATGAAGTTCATCAGTGCATCTGAAGAAGTGGACTGATATCCATGAAAGCTCATGATAAGATAAATCAACCGACTCCAAGGTGCTGCTGTATTCCTTCACCTCTCCCTTTTGGTTTCCAATTTATGCTGAAACAGTCCAATATGCTAATTTCTATGAAAATATTATTGAAGAAGATGATTATGTTTACAACAGGGAAGCTACAAACTGGGGTTAATTGCAGAGTAAGGAATGCTCTCTGAAAGCTCTCTTGGGGGTCAAACAGACCTACAGCTTGGAGCATCAGAAGCCACTCCAGTCCAATCTTTGATTGGATGGACCATGGCAACTGCATGCCATGGTCCTGAAGCTGGCTGCCGCTGCGGTCTAGAATAGACTGTTGGTGAGGAGCTGATTTCCCAACTCATTCTGTGGCCAATTTTGAGTCGTGTTAGCTGGCGTTAGGCCAGCTTCCAGCCAATCTGGGGGTGTGCGTCATCTGAACATCACGTGCACAGATTGACCCAAAGGTAGAGCTTTTTGCCCGTGTCTTTCGGACCTTGGTTGGATGTTCCAATATTGTCCCCACTCTGAATCAGCTTTATTTTCAAGCAACATTACAAAGTAGTCAAATGAGATGTAGTAGAACTGAAGATCCTAATTATGGAATGCTCTGGGTGATACAGTCCCAGCATGATGCACCATTATTTGGCTGTCTTTTTTCACAACTACCAAACAAGATTGTATAGTCAAGGGTTGATAAGATTTGTCTCAAATATTGCCTCCTTTTACTCCCCTCTGATCTCCCACCACACATTGGGATTTGATGTGTCCAGGAGGGGACCAAGACATATTGGTGCCCAAGGCAGAAAGTCAACATGGCACTTTTCATAGTGGAAAAAAATGCAAAATTAAAATGAATACAATTGTATCGCTTTTGATATTATAAAATACATCACATAAAGTGGCTGCTTCACCATGCTCACTGATAGGACAGATCTGGAGGTACTTAGGTGCAGGCGATGGTGTAATCCTGCTTTCTGTGGAGGTTCAAGGAATATACAGATCTTCAGTTGTGATATGTAACTAAGGGCATTTCTGAAAAAATGGAGAAGAGAAAATATTGGCAGAACAGTGAAGGGGTGAAGAAGGGGTGAGGTATCCTTCTGATGAGAATTTAAGGAAAGATGAATCGATCATTGATCAGTAGCAGACCATATGCTTTGCATGCAAAGGTTCAGTCTGTGGCATCTGTAGTTCTATTTTATCAGGACCAATTAGCAAGTGATAGGAAAGCCCTCTTTATCTCAAGCCCCAGCCTTGCTCCCCCTTCCACAGAGACATTTTTACTGAAGCACAGGTCTGAAACAGACCACAGTCTTTTAAGTGTTTTGCTACTTTCTATATTTTCCTGATTCTCTTGTATCATTCTACTTTCAGATGTTTCTCATTTGTGTCTGCCATCCTGAAATAGTTTTTCCCCACCCAAGTCTTTTTATTTTTATTTTTTAACAATACAACACTAAAACTACGGAAATTTAAACAGATAGAAAGTCAGAAGAGAAAATGAATGAAAGAAAGAAGGAAAGAAAGAGGAAAAAAGTAACTTCCAATCTTCTTTTCAGTGGTTATACACATAAATATGTTTTTTCTACTTTTTTGAAGAAGCAAGTTCCATTCTTTCAATAGCTTACTCATCTGAATAATCAGACTCAGTGTCACCAAGTCTTTTTCTTTTTTTCATTTAAAAAGTCAATAGGGGTCCAGTTTTTAATAATTATCCCTAAACATTTCTAGTTGAAACAAACTTATCAGCTTACATTTCTAGTAAATTTATCAACTTCAGCCCCTTCACAATGTGAATAATGTTAAATTTCTGTCTTCTTTCAACTAAAACAGTTTTACTACCACATTGATACACATTTTGATCCATTTTCTAACATCCTACACCAAGAATACATCACTTAAAAATTCCTTAATGTATTAACATGATATCAATTACAAATTCCTTTAAACATATTTTCCCAAATTTGCCATGGGGCCCAAATTTGCCATGGGGCCCTTGGTATGTTTATGGAAAGTTCCTTGAAGGTAGATATACTTCAAATGCAGTTTTTACCACTGGTTACCCTTAAGGAATGTCTAGGAATGTTACCTCATGAGAAAAGAAAGGTGAAACCGATTAGGAGAACAGCAGCTTCCTCCATGCTGCTTTGCATGACATTGTAGCACTTCTTTTCTGTTCCCAGAGGGAGATAGTAATCAAAGTGTGCTTTTCTTTTCTTTTTCTTTTTTAAAAATATTTTAAAAAAACACAAACAACTACAGAAAAACATACATACAAACATCAATAAACAAACAATCAAACAAAAAAGAAAAATATATTATTAAACTTTCCTTGTTCTCTTTTATGAATCTTCCTAAATCAGCGAATGTCACCTTATTTGCATGTAGTTTGTCTATTTCCTTTATCTTACATTATGTTTCTTTCATCTAATTGTTAATTTTTTTCCGATTCATTTATTTCCTAATGATCTAAATTTGCACAGAAAAGAGTTTTAGAGTATCAAAGTGTAATGTATATTTCTAAATCTGTATTCGTATTAATTTATTTAGTATACCCTTCACATCTATACAGACACCAATGTGTCACTATACATCTGTCCTTATATCAATTTGTACTTACACATATATACACCTGTTCATGCTTATATATGCAATATGTAATTACCTAAAGATAATTGTGGAAGGTTTCTTTAATGTTCTTATCTTATCTTTTATTTAATCAAAGTCCCATCCTTTTTTTACTGTAAAGTTTGAAACACTTCCATTTTTCTTCTGTAGATTCCTTAGTTTTATCATTCATTAAGTGCACTAGGTCTTAAGTGTGCTTTTCACTGAATGGGACAAATCCACTGAGCAAAAGGTATGCTTTGATGACTGCCTCCTTTCGGGAACTGAACAGAAGTACTACAAAGGCATGCACAGTAGCACAGAGAAAGCCACTACTCTTCCAATTGGTTTCACCTTTCTTTTCTCATGAGGTATTCTCCTTGTGTGTGATGGATGAACTGATGGATCCAAAATTCATTCATTCTCCAACACCTCCTCTTTATAAAATATCTCATTTTGGGGCAAGGTGTCGGGATGTGGTGGCTTCCAGCTCCTTGGATGAAATGGATTATCTAGATCCATTTCAATCTGTCTTCAGACCTGGCTATGGGACAGATACTGCATTGGTCACCTTGGTGAATGACCTACACTGGGAACTGGACAAAGGGAGTATGTTTTCCCATATGAAACCCCCCCCCCATACACTTCGGTCCTCTGGGAGGAATCTGCTACAGCCCATGAAGACTAGGCTGACACAGACCTCCCAGAGGGCCTTTTCAGCTATAGCCCCCAAGCTGTGGAATGACCTGCTGGATGAGATGCATCTCATTGTATCCATCAATGGCTTTTAAAAAGCCTTAAAGACGCATCTCTTCTGGCAGGCCTTCCCAGACAGTGTTTAACATCTCCCGGCTCCAAACTCAAGATCTAGAATCTTTTCAGCTTCCCTCCCTTATGATTCCAGCTCTACCCATATAGCTCAAGAATTTTTAGGCTTTCATATTGTTTTGTACTGTTTTCCATGTTTTTAACTTATTGCTAATTTAATCTTATTTTAAGGGTAAGGAGGCTGGGATGGGACTGATCTATTTAAACTGTTGTTGTTTTAATTTCAGCACAGAATAAGTAAAGAGATAGTAGAGGAATACCTGGTTAACCTAAATGAATATAAATCTCCAGGACCAGATGAACTACATCCTAGATTATTAAAAGAACTGGCAAATGTAATATCTGAACCACTGGCAATAATCTTTGAGAAATCCTGGAGAACAGGAGAAGTCCCAGCAGACTGGAGGAGGACAAACATTGTCCCCATCTTCAAAAAGGAAAAAAAAAAGAGGATCCCAACAATTATCGTCCAGTTAGCCTGACATCAATTCCAGGAAAGATTCTGGAGCAGATCCGTCTGTGAACATTTAGAGGCCAATGCCATAATCACAAAAAGTCAACATGGGTTTTAGAGAAACAAGTCATGTCAGAGAAATCTGATCTCTTTTTTTTTTTTGATAATCATCTACCAGCTTGATAGATGAAGGGAATGCTGTGGATATAGTATACCTCGATTTCAGTAAGACCTTTGACAAGGTTCCCCATGACATTCTTGCAAACAAGCTTGCAAAATGTGGGATAGACAAGTTAACTGTTACATGGATTTGTAATTGGTTGACCGGCCGAACTCAAAGGGTGCTCAACAATGGCTCCTTTTCATCCTGGAGAGAAGCGACCAGTGGGGTCCCACAGGGTTCTGTCCTGGGCTCCTTTTCATCCTGGAGAGAAGCGACCAGTGGGGTCCCACAGGGTTCTGTCCTGGGCCCAGTGCTATTCAACATCTTTATTAATGACTTGGATGACAGTATTGGGGGCCTAGTTATCAAATTTGCAGATGACACTAAACTAGGAGGAGTAGCTAATACCCCAGAGGACAGGATCAAAATTCAAAATGACCTGAATACACTAGAAAGCTGGGCCAATGCTAACAAGATGAAATTCAACGCAGAGAAATGTAAGGTTCTGCACTTATGGTGGAAAAATGAAATGCACAGATATAAAATGGGGGACACCTGGCTGAATGAGACCACATGTGAAAGAGATCTAGGAGTCCAAGTAGACCATAAGCTGAACATGAGTCAACAGTGCAATGCCGCAGCTAAAAAGGTCAATGCAATTTTAGGCTGCATCAATAGAAGTATAGTGTCTAGCTCAAGGGAAGTAATAGTGTCACTCTATTCTGCTTTGGTCAGGCCCCACCTGGAATACTGTGTCCAGTTCTGGGCACCACAATTCAAAAAAGATGTGGAGAAACTGGAGCGTGTCCAAAGGAGGGCAACTAAGATGGTGAAGGGTCTGGAAACCATGCCCTATGAGGAATGACTTAGGGAACTGGGGATGTTTAGCCTGCAGAAGAGAAGGTTAAGAGGTGATATGATAGCCTTGTTTAAATATTTGAAGGGATGTCATATTGAGGAGGGAGCAAGCTTGTTTTCTGCTGCTCCAGAGACTAGGACGCGGAACAATGGATACAAATTACAGGAAAAGAGATTCCACCTCAACATTAGGAGGAACATTTGGAGGAAGTTCCTGACAGTAAGGGCTGTTCGACAGTGGAACACACTCCCTCGGAGTGTGGTGGAGTCTCCTTCCTTAGAGGTCTTTAAGCAGAGGCTGGATGGCCATCTGTCGGGGATGCTTTGATTTGGAGTTCCTGCATGGCAGGGGGTTGGACTGGATGGGCCTTGTGGTCTCTTCCAACTCTATGATTCTATGATTCTAATTTGTTGTACCCTGCCCCAATTGCTTGTTTAGAGGGGCGGGCTATAGATAAAAATTGTTGTTGTTGTTGTTGTTGTTGTGTCTTGTTGGTTCTGCTGGACCTCTCAGTGGCTTTCAATACCATCACCCATAGAATCCTTCTGGGTCACTTCTCTGGGATGGGACATGGGTACACTGTCTTCAGTCCTTCCTGGAAAAGTGAATTCAGAAGGTGGTGTTGAGGGACTTCTGTTTGCCCTTCTGGCCATTGGCCTGTGTGGTCCTTCAGGGTTCTGTTCTGTCCCCTATGTGAAACCACTTGGAGAGGTCATATTGAAGTTTTGGGGTGTAGTGTCACCAGTATGCTAATGACACCCATTCTATCTCTCCTTTTCATCTGACTCCAAGGAAAGTATATCTGTACTAAATCAGTGTCTGTTATCAGTAATTGACTGGATGAGAGTGAACAAACTGAAACATAATCCAGGCAAGTCAGAGGTGCTCCTGGTTAGTCAGAAGGAAGATCAGGGAATAGGGACTCAGCCTGTGTTGGATGTGTTTACACCCTGAAGTCTCAGATTCTCAGCTTCTGTGTGCTTCTGGATTCAGATCTGAGCCAGATCTGGCCAGGAGTGCCTTTGCACAGTTAAAACTAGTGCACCCGCTGTGCCCATTCCTTGAGAAGTCCGATCTGGCTACCATTTAAACTTGCCTTGGTTACATCTCGTTTGAACTATTGTAATGCATTGTATATGGGGTTGCCCTTGAAAGATGTATGGAAGCTTCAGAGAGTGCAAAAGGGAGTGGCCAGGCTGTTGTTTGGGCTGGCTACAGAGATCATGTGATTCCTCTGCTGAAACAGCTACATTGGCTACCAATCCATTTCCAAGCAGAATCCAAGGTGTTATTTTTGACCTTTAAAGCCCTAAACAGCTTGGGTCCAGACTATCTGAAGGACAATATGTATACAAGCCAGCCCTCAAGTGTGGTTGGTGAGGATTCAGCAGACACAGCCTTCTCTGTGGCTGCTCCCAGACTATGGAACTCTTTTCTATAAATTCCTGAAATAAATAAAATTTAAAAATATCAGGTCTGAGCCTAATGCCAGACTAAAGCTGTGGGAGATATTTTATTTGTTGTTGGCATAATTGCTTTTTTTAAAAAAAGAAAAGAAAAAGATAAAATCATTGGTAGAAGAAGTACAAAATACATCCCCTTTCACACTAGAGCTTCTGAGTTCTGGAAGCAACAATGACATGTGGGTGATTCTACTAATGTTTTTTTTGTTTTGTGTTGTGTTGTTATGTTCTGTTTTTGCTAAAGGCTCACCACACTAATTCCAAGTTCCCAAGTGTGACAGTAACAATGTGGCACTGCCAAAATCTTTCAAAACCATTCATTCTTTTTTAATGTGTGCCACCTCTGCCACCTATTATGTGAAGATGATGTCCGCCATCCTACCAATTCTTCACTGTAAGACTTAAACCTGGGACTCTCTTAAGTGTATCCTGCACTATAACTGTCTTTAGATGCTAGCACTCTTTTTCAGACAGCTACTTGTTGAAACAAAGTAAGAAATTCATTTACAAGTCAAGCTAATTATAGTATCCCTTTTAGTGGATGGTGTTCACAATGGATACAGTGTATAAATACTTTATTAGTTACACAGTTTAACAGTTTCATTAGTGTGTTTTGTAATTGTTTCTCTAAAGGTAAATGTATTCCTGGTGGGTGGTGCTCATTTCGTTACTAAGCCAAAGAGCCAGCATTGTCAGAGACTGCTCTGTGATCATGTTGTCAGAATGACTGCACAGAATGCTATTTACCTTCCCACTGAAGTGGTACCTGTTTATCTACTTGCATCTGCATGCTTTCGAACTGCTAGGTTGGCAGAAGCTGGGACTAGTGATAGGAGCTCACCCCATCATGCGGCACTCGGGCCTTTAATTGCCAACTGTCAGCGTCTTAACCACTTGAGCCACTGCACCCCTGATTGTTTCTCTATAGATTTATATATGTTTCCTTACAGACAATAAGTTCTCACAGAACCTTTATTAAACTTTTGTATCTTATAATCCTGGTTATCTGTGACTCCACTAGTCACCAAACATTATGTCTCCCACAGGACACTACAACAATTTAATTAAGGACACTCTTTGTTTTTTCTTGGGTACCTAAAACCCTTTGCAACTGCTGATTACAGGAGCCTAACCTAGCCTTAATGGCTCTTCACACCTCAGGGCACATTAAAACATCAACCACTTTCAATTCTGCTCCTCCCTCTTATATAGTCTCTTTGGGAAACAGCCTGCACCTTTCCTGGCTTCACTTCCATTGGTTCATGCCAAGGTTCTAATCTGCCTGTCTCCTCACCAAGAAAGAACATGATGCCACTTTTAAAAAGCAATTAATCTTCCCCTCTTATGATGGCAAATCCCTGAAAACAATCAGCGCTCTTGCTCCTACTATATCAGCATATTTTAAATAGATAAATTCAAAAACTAGGGAAGATGCATCTCTTTACACAGCAGCAGCCCACGATTTCCCCCAGTGATCATCTTGGATGCATAATATCTATCTATAATATTACAAAGACAATTGACTTACGGATTATAACATTAAAGAAAATTAAAGAACAGGAACTAAAGATGAACAAATTACCAGGCTGAAACATATTCATGACATCTTAAAGTATGATTGCCCAATATTATCGGATGTACGTGATAACACAAAATTGGAATTTGAATGTAGCATTTTGTCATAGCCTTGCGGGGAAAGATTGCCAATTATGATCACTTCATCAAATCCTGCACAGCAGATCTGGAGAACCAGAAATAGCACAGATGCAAAGTTAGTGCAAGTGGAATAATCCCACTGATATCCTCTCATTATGAGTTTGATCTTTTAATAACTCAAACTATATTTTCAGTTATAACTCATTTAGCAGAGTATTCTCCCAGTATTTCACTTTTTAAAAAACAAAAAAAATTCTCTTTATTTCTTCCAGTATTTTAATTTTTAGGTAGGTGGTAAACTTTTTTCTGGTTTAGGGGCAGGTTTCATACAAGGCAAATATACAAAAACTTGATATGGAGCCCCTTCACCCCACACAATTGTAGCTCTTTATTCCACCTTAACTGCTAATTAAACATGCTATGGAATCCTAGGGTTTGTAGTCTGGTAAGGCACTTGACCTCTGTAGCTAAGCATAACCCTCTCAAAACTTCAAATTGCAAACCACAGGATTGAACCATGTCAGTTAAAGTGGATTCTTTGTGTTATAATTGCATAGTGTGAATGGGGTCATGGTCATTTTGTCTGTCACAGACTGGGGTGCATCCAGAGTAACATAAACTATGCTCATCTGCTCTGAAATTAGCTTGGAAAGATTTCTTTTTGCTAGTTCACAGTTGCACCCTTGTTAAGTAGAGAAAGAATTTCCTATTTCAATTTATTCCACAATTCAGTAATGGAACCTATCCTTTTAACATAGAAATTTCTGGGGTAATCCGTCTCCATTTTAAAAATGATCTCAAGGCTAGGAAAGACATTTATCTAAGACAGGAGAATGTTACTGTAGCAGGCTCAGGTGGGGGAGGACAGTTTTCTTTCCTTGGAAGTCTCCAGTGGCCATACAGACTGCCCAGAATTCCAAAATGTAAAACAAAACAGGGAATTCCTAAATGATTTTTTTTTAAAAAATTGGCAGAATTGTTATTTAATAGGTTATTTGATAGGTTATTTGTCCTATTGGAAATTTCCATAAAAAGGAGTAGCTAATACCCCAGAGGACAGGATCAAAATTCAAAATGACCTGAATATACTAGAATCCTGGTCCAAAGCTAACAAAATGAAATTCAACGCTGAGAAATGTAAGGTTCTGCACTTAGGGCGGAAAAATGAAATGCACAGATATAAGATGGGGGACACCTGGCTGAATGAGATCACATGTGAAAGGGATCTAGGAGTCCAAGTAGAACACAAGTTGAACATGAGTCAACAGTGCGATGCAGCAGCTAAAAAGGCCAATGCAATTTTAGGCTGCATCAATAGAAGTATAGTGTCTAGATCAAGGGAAGTAATAGTGCCACTCTATACTGCTTTGGTCATGCCCCACCTGGAATATTGTATCCAGTTCTGGGCACCACAATTTAAAAAAAGATGCGGAGAAACTGGAGCGTGTCCAAAGGAGGGTGACTAAAATTGTGAAAAGTCTGGAAGCCATGCCTTGTAAGGAACTACTTAGGGAGCTGGGGATGTTTAGCCTGGAGAAGAGAAGGTTAAGAGGTGATATGATAGCCTTGTTTAAATATTTGAAGGGATGTCATATTGAGGAGGGAGCAAACTTGTTTTATGCTGCTCCAGAGACTAGGACCCGGAACAATGGATGCAAGCTCCAGGAAAAGAGATTCCACCTCAACATTAGGAGAAACTTCGTGACAGTAAGGGCTGTTCGACAATGGAACACACTCCCTCGGAGAGTGGTGGAGTCTCCTTCTTTGGAGATCTTTAAGCAGAGGCTGGATGGCCATCTGTTGGGGATGCTTTGATTGGAAGTTTCTGCACGGCAGGGCGGTTGGACTGTATGGCCCTCGTGGTCTCTTCCAACTCTATGATTCTATGATTCTATATTTGTCGGTGGGGTGCAGTAGAAAAGGGACAAAAATGAGTCTGGAAGGATCAAAAGCCACAAAAACTGCCTTCAGTGTGGCTTGTGGTCTCTGGACTGCACATTCCTACTCCTGTCTTGGTGAGCTACTACAGTCAGGGAAAACAATATTGGTGGTTTGATGTTATCTAACATCTATATGAAATTTCTTGATTAAATCATATGGAAAATGGAGTGTGTTCATAATCAGTATGCAGTTGATACACCTCTCCCTCTCTATCAAAGGAGGGAGAATCTGGGTAGCAAAGATTAACACCTTCTCCCTGGTGAGCTGTTGCCCTAATCTGGAGTGAAAGGGGCACATTCATTTTTGAGAAGAGCGAACCCCTCTTACAGAGTAATAAAGTAAGTATTAAAGGTAACAGGCTTTTGAATCTCATTCTCCCTTTGCATCTGTCCTGTAAAACAGTTGAGTTTGCCTTGTGTTGTAGATCATAATATTTAATACAGTACACATAGACCAGTGCAGGGGGGGGGGTTTAAAAAAAGACATACAGGGAATACAAAAGGTGTCCATTGGAAAATAAATATGGTTTAAATATGGTGTAAGAACAGATGATCCAAGAAGAAAATGACAGCCAGTTTGTGTTCACATTTCATCAGAAGTAACTGTTCCTGCTGAAAGCAGAAATGAAAGCCCATGATGTAAGGACATAAATGGGTGATTTTCAAAGAGTAATGGCAGTACAGTCAATCCTCAACCTCCATGGAGGTTAGAGGGGCAGAATCCCCATGAAAATGGAAAATTGTGAATATACATAAAAATACATAATATATAATACATAAACCATTTACATAAGCAAATAAATAAAATACCCAAACAAAACATAATGTATACAAACTAAAATTCCATCCCTCATCCCTTAACTAAAATACAATAATCATTAAACATTAAAAACAGAATAAAAAAATAGGGGTGCTTTCCTCTCTTTTGGTCTGCTCTCTAGGGCCTGATACAGACACACAAAAAGGGGTGTGTTCATGCCTGCATGAAAGTGTGGCCTTTAGATGACCAACACTGTAAGTTTAGCATGAACTAGCTTCTTTTGTGTTTTAGTGAGGAAAAAGCAGCTTTAAAAAGGAGCTGCTTTTCCCCACTTCTTTTTTAAAAGGGTGTAACTGCACAGCTGCATCTAAATGCTGTGGTGCAACTGCATAGTTTTTAAAATCTCCCAAACCCTAGCCCCAGCTCTAATCCGAACCCTAGACTCTGGGATGCTGTAACTGTTATGCAACTGCACATAACATGTCAATTCATTCATAAAATAAAGGAGTTGATTCATAAAATAAAGGGGTTCATTCATGGTTCACCGGTGCAACTGCGCGGTTAAAAAAAGGAAGCAAAACAACAATGGTAATTTGACAGATTTTCATAACTGCACAGTTCATGTGTGATGTACCTGCGCAACTGCGCAGCTCTCAGCTGGCAATAGAATTGTCTGTAGGATGTACCGGTCACAGCCGGCAACAACAAAAAATAAAAAAATAATAAAAAAATTAAAGGTTCAGTGTGGCCAAAAGCCCTGTTTATTGCTGCCCATGCAGCTGTTCCGCCTGTGTTTCTAGCATCCTGACAGCTTCCAATGTAGTTGCTGAGCAAGAGACAAGACTTCAGATAAGTCATCCTCACACCCTCCCAGTGTAGCTGCCCTATACCCCTGGGAACTGCAGTGTAGCTGCTAAGCATTTGGGAAAATGCAACTTCATATCGTCCTCTCCTGGCAGTCTGTAAAGCCCCTAGTAGCCTTCAGGCCTCAGCTTCTCTTGCTGCCTCCTTACAGTCTCTTCTGACTGCAGGGTTTTTAAAGCAGAGCAGAAGAGTGGGGCTGATGGATGGTAGGTGCTGGTCAAGTCTGCTATTGTTTTTAACTTGAGAAAAAATGTCTCTAGGTGTTTGTAGGTCCTCTAGCATGACTCTGAGGTCAACCTCTGGTGCATGTTGACCAAAGAATCACACTGGAGGACCAACAAATGTGTAAAGAGAACATATTTTGGGAGCCATGTCTAGGGCAGCAGCAGAGGCAGCAACAAATACAGTAATCCATGAATTGTCAAATCCATAAACAGCTAATCTGTAAATGTGGAGAGACAACTGTACTGCAAACCACTGGTTTTCATTATCCACAACTAATTAATTAATTTCCCTTTCTTTCTTTCTTTCTTTCTTTCTGTATTTAAATATTTATTGGCTGACCTTTGGAAGAAGCCTTTTCTGCCAGTGTCTGTCTGTCTGTCTGTCTGTCATCTATTCTATCTATCTATCTATCTATCTCTATCTATAAGTTATTTCACCATCCATAAAGTCAGATGGCTTCAGTATGCCATTTTATTCATACTTATCCAAAGTGTATTTTCAAACTCTGTTTTAGTGATGAGATAGAAAGATGGCCAGAAATAATAATAATAATAATAATAATAATAATAATCTTGTTCCTTTGTTCCTTTCTCCCAGCTCAGGACTGGAGATGGCAAATATGAATATGGTGATGAGTTGTGTGATTTGCATTTTACAGCCAAGTTTTAAAGATGGACCAGTAGTTCTAAAAACACCAAATCCTATTTGATTTTGGAAGTTAAGCAAGGTCTGGTTAGTACTTGGATGAGAGCCGGCAATGAATAGCAAGTGCTGTTGGATAAATTCAGAGGAAGATGCTACTGTGTTTCCCTGAAAAAAAGACAGCATCTCATATTAATTTTTGCTCCCAAAGATGCACTAGGTCTTATTTTCAGGGGATTTCTTATTTTTCCATGAAGAAGAATTCACATTTATAGTTGAACAAAAAAAATTGAATATTTAGTATATACTGTATATCTACTTATATACACAAACTTTGCTAGGTCTTACTTTCAGGGGAAGCCTTATATTTAGCAATTCAGCAAAAGCTCTACTAGTCTTATTTTCAAAGGATGTGTTATTTTCGGGGAAACAGGGTAGCTAAACCACCTCTAAGTATTCCTTGCCTAAGGAAACCCTATGGAATTCATGGGGTGGCCATAAACCAACAGGAGACATAAAGGCAGATGTGCACATGGATACACACACAAGCATGGACACACACACAATAACACACACACAGAATGATATTTAAAGTGAAATCCCACCAGATCCTCTCTGATGTTGGAAGCTAAGTAGTCACAGGCCTGTTTAGTACTTGGAAGTGAGACTGCCAGAGAATTCCTGATAGTGTGGACTATATTCAGAGGAAGGCAATGATAATGTCATCATAAGTCAGAATTGACTTGAAGGAACACCATAACAACAATGTAAATCTTACCAATGTATGGTATAACATTTCTCCCAGTCCTTCTGCCTTGGTCCAGGCCTCCAAGGGAGAAAAGAAATGCTGGACCCCTCCACCATTCCCTTCTCCTTATGTGTCATGTCTTTTTAGATTGTAAGCCTGAGGGGAGGGAACCATCTGACTAACAAGATTGTATGTACAGTGCTGTGCAAATTTACAGTGCTATATAAATAAAGCTTAATAAAAAATAATAATAGTAGTAGTAGTTTGTGAGCAAGTGGTTGCAGTACAGGCATTTAACCACTACTCCACCAAGGCTCCTTTTTGGTATAATACTCTAAAAGTGGATCAAAAAATTATGAGCCTATGTTTCTTTCAATGAACATGACTTCAGATATTTTGGAGATTGGGTGGAGAATATTTTCTTTATCCAATTCCATTGTTTAAAGTTTTGATGGAATTCCACAGTAAAAATGTACTCTGAAGACACTGCTGCATGTCTGTTATCTATTCCTTAATAGACAATTAATTTCCACAGTTATGGGAAGTGGGGAGGGCTGAAATTCTATACTACCTCTGCTTCACAGCATTAATGCAGGACCAGAGAGTCTACTAATTGGATTTATGACATTAAGTAGACCAGGTGGAAAAAGAACCATGACCCCATTGTCTTCATCATAACCATTCCCTATTAGCATCCAAAATGTATTGGTATTATTTCTTTCATCTAGCAGCCTACAGTCTGACAAATCATTAGTATACCCCTTTTTAAAAAAGAGATTAGAATACACCATACAATGGCTTCATGTTGTCACAGCTGTGTTGCTTGAAATAATTAACTTGCTACATATATGGTAATTAGCCTTCAAAACATTTATTTCCATTGCATGAATATTGGATTTTATTCTTTTCCCCCATCACAATGTATCACTACAGTTTATAATACAATTAATTTCATTGTGAAAAAGGCATTGCAAGTAATTGCTACAGTAAAATCAAAAAAGTCACTGTGGCAGATGTACAATGCCATACACAATCTTACTTTAACTCCCTTGCAAAGTTGTACAGAGTATATAATGTCCTCAAACTGATATATGGAGCCACAGCAAGGTAGTGAAAATACTATCCCTCATTATATAAAAGCATTCAACCAAGAAAGGCAATGATGGCAAAAAGACATAATTATCATTGAGCTCCTTGCTGATTCCCTTGATAATTTTAATCTTTGATAGTGGAGCACATATGGTGAGCCATAATTCAAAATGTCAAGTTTTAGGAAGATCGGGTAAATAGTATTTGTTGTGATAAACTGAGCAAGCTATATTAATAGTCAGATATAATACAATTCATATGAAATATTTTTACATGTGCACACATTATCAATACACATTCCTCAGATGTGTATGAATATATTTCTGATAGACGTATAAGTTCACATACTTCAAGGCATTCAAATTCTTATTTATTTAGTAGGAATAAATCATGGCAAACACATTAGAGACAAGAGGAATCTTGAGTTATGTCCCCTTTTCATGGCTCACATTTCTCCAAGAGCAGTTCTTTCAGACCTGTCTTGTAAATATTAAGCAAACCAATCAATTGTTTTATTGCTACTTAAATTACCCAGGAGTTAGCTTTCTATCCACCAGTTGTTCTAATCTCTTGTAAAATCTTCCCAGTCTGAAACAAACATTCAAAATGCACTTCTTTTTCATATAAAATATTGCGTAGGTTTTCGTTAGGAACAAGAGCAACCTAGAGGGGAAAGGGCAGGATTCTGAGACAGGCAAACACACAATTCACATTTCAAGTAGTAAACTGTTTAAATGAAAAGCAAGAGAAAGACTTCCACCAATATCCACCCAGAACTTGAAATGTAAACACATTCAGAAGTATAACATTCTCACAGTTTTAAAAGGCAAATACAGTGTTTGTTAATAAATGTGACTGTATTAATTATCAAATACAACCCAAATACAAGATGTTATATCTCAAACTTATTATTATAATTATTATAATTTCTAGTCCGCCCCTCTGAACAAGCAATCGGGGCAGATTACAACAAGGATTAAAACAATATCAAGTAAAATATCCTGTCCTTTCCCTTACCATCCCCCCCCCCTTAAAAAGAGATTAAATCACAATTGAATTAAAACAGTAACTAGCTAAAATAGTAATAAAAACAAGATTAGGGAAAAACGGACCCAGCCAAGGTTACACAGAAGTAGAAACAGAGAAGGGAGCCCCGGAGAAAAAGCCACTCTAAAGCTTAGATTTGGAGCCGGGGGATATTTACATTCTCTGGGAAGGCCTGCCGGAAGAGATGTGTCTTTAGGGCTTTTTAAAAGCATTCTAAAGATGAAATAAGACACATCTCATCCAGCAGGTCATTCCACAACCTGGGGGCAACAGCCGAAAAGGCCCTCTGGGAGGTCTGCACCAACCTGGTCTTCATGGGTTGAAGCAAGTTCCTCCCAGAGGACTTAAGTGTGCGGGAGGGGGGGGGGTTCGTATGGGAAGAGGCGGTCCCTCAGATAGGATGGACCCAAGCCATGTAGGGCTTTAAAAGTTAAAACCAACACCTTGTACTGTGCCCGGAAACTAAACAGCAGCCAGTGGAGAGCTTTAAGCATAGGAGTGATGTGCTCTCTCCTAGATGTTCCAGTGAGAAGTCTGGCTGCCATATTTTGGACCAGTTGTAGTTTCCGGGTTAGGCACAAGGGTAGCCCCATGTAGAGTGCATTACAGTAGTCCAAACGTGAGGTTACCAGTGCGTGTATCACAGTTTCCAGATCCCTCATCTCCAGGAAAGGGCGCAGCTGGCGTATCAGCCGAAGCTGATAGCAAGCACTCCTAACCGTCGCATTCACCTGACTTGTCACGTGAAGCGACGGGTCAAGGAGTACCCCCAGACTGCAAACAGAGTCCTTTGAGGAGAGTGTGACTCCGTCCAGGACTGGAAGTTGTATTCCCAAGCCTGGTTTTGGGCCTGTGATTGTGAGCACCTCCGTTTTGTCTGGATTGAGCTTCAATCGGTTTTTCCTCATCCAATCTATTACGGCCACAAGGCAGTCATTGAGAGGGGAGATGTCATCAGAGGTCTGAGCAGACGATCTGGTCACGGAGAAGTATATCTGGGTGTCATCAGCGTACTGGTGACACTGAGCTCTGTGCCTCCGGATGATCTCACCCAATGGCTTCATATAGATGTTAAATAACATCGGGGACAGAATGGCACCCTGGGGGATGCCACAGCTAAGCTTGATCTTAGAGGAGCAACTGTCCCCGAGTCTCACCCTTTGAGATCTGCCGAAGAGGAAGGATTGGAACCATCGGAGCGCGGTGCCACCGATCCCCAACTCTCTCAGCTGATCCAAAAGGATGGAGTGATCGATAGTGTCAAAAGCCGCGGAGAGATCCAAGAGCACCAACAGGGTCACACTACCCCTGTCAATGCTCAAGCGAAGGTCGTCAGTCAGAGCAACCATGGCAGTCTCCACTCCATATCCTGCCCTGAAGCCAGTCTGGAATGGATCGAGATAATCGGTTTCATCCAAGACAGCTTGGAGTTGGGAGGCGACGGCTCTCTCAATCACCTTGCTGAGAAAAGGCAGCAAGGAAACTGGTCTGTAGTTGTTTCTGTCCAGGGGATCAAGGGAAGGCTTCTTCAGGAGGGGCCTAACAGCCGCCTCCTTCAGACAGGATGGTATGCTGCCTTCCCTGAGAGACACATTGATCACCTCCCGAAGGAATGTTCTCAATGTATCTCCTCCCTGGACGACCAGCCAGGATGGACCTGGATCGAGGGAGCAAGACATCTTTCTCACACATCCAAGGAGCTTGTCCACGTCATCGGTACTCACCTATTGGAACTCATCCAGTAAACTGACAGCAACGGAGTTACTGGATACCTCACTCATGGACACTGGACAATGATTGGTGTCCAAGTCGGCTCTTATCCAAGAGATTTTATCTGCAAAGTGGATGTTAAACGCCTCACAGCAGGCTGCTGTAGGCTCTAGTAGTGGGTTTGGCGCAGGGGGAACCTGCGTCAACTCGCCCACCACCTTAAACAGCTCTGCTGGGCAGGACTCTGCAGACGCAATGCATGCAGAGCAGTGGGATCTCCACGCTGCACGCAAAGCCTCTCCATAGATGCGAAGATGCAGTCTATAGAGAGTTCTGTCGGATAAGAGGCAAGTGCTCCGCCATTCGCACTCTAGTCGTTGTCCAGCCCACTTCATCTCCCTGAGCTCTTCTGTGTACCAGGGTTTCCGGTTAGGAGCGGGCTGGAAAGGACACTCGGGGGCGATCGTGTTGATGGCTCTGGCAACATTGGTATTCCAGGTATCAACCAGAGCCTCAGCAGAATCACCGGCATTCCCAACCAACAAACCCTCTAGGGCCTTCTGGAAACCAATAGGTTTCATTAGCCTTCGAGGGCGGACCATTTGAATGGATCCGCCACCCCCGGGGGGACGAAAAATGGCTTTTAGTTCCATCTTGAACAGGAAATGATCTGTCCATGACAGCGCGGAGGTCTTTGTTACCTCTGCCCACGGATACTCCTGTTCCGTAAAAAAAAAAAAAAAATCGAGAGTATGACCCACGCAATGGGTACGCCTGTTGACCAATTGGGATAGGTTCGTGGCTGTCATGGATTCCATGAACTCCCGGGCTGCGGCAGATAGATTGGAAGGGCTGGTCTTGAGAGGAATGTTGAAGTCGCCCAAGACAAGAAGTCTGGGCGACTCCAACAGTAACTCGGAGACCAGCTGAGTTAGCTCAGCTAGGGAGTTTGATAGGCAATGGGGTGGCCTGTATACTAACAGAATCCCCAGACTATCCCTGGTCTTCAGGCTCAGGTACATACATTCGATGTGGGCAGGTTTCCGGACAGGTTTCCTGGTCAAGGTCAGGTTGGTTCTATGAACTATAGCCACACACACCCCCTATCCACTGTCCCTTATCTGCTCACTTACCGTGTAGCTGGCCGGGAGAGTCTGTGCCCACGTGGCAGCACTGTTATCTCCCAGCCAGGTCTTGGTAAAGCATCTCCCTACTTTCATCTGTGAAAGTAATCCCACCGATATGCAGATTACAATTATTCCACACTCCCATTAACAGTTGCTACAACCAAAGAATCACCTTGTGATAAATTTCTGGTGACAACACTGGGGCTTTTTAGATTGACAGGAAAGTGTGACATGAAGTTGCCTTTTCCTTAATGTTCATTGTAGTGAAAAGACCCCAGAAGCAGCGAACCCCGCCAGGCCAGCTTCTAATTGGCTGGTCACCTGGTGCTCGTTGATTGGCTATCTCTGTCTCCGGGGTTTGCCGCTTCTGGGGTCTTTTCACTACACTGAGCATTAAGGAAAAGGCAACGTCATGTCACACTTTCCTGCCAATCTAAAAAGCCCCACTATATGTTCTTAGCTACACTGGTTCACTGATGTTAGACACTAGGGATATGGAGCAACTGCCAGAACATGCACAGCCTTCAAGCGTCCAGGGTCATTATCAAACCATGATAAAGTGGTAGAACAAAATATAGTGTAATAGATATAATGTATTATTAGTTATAAGTTGATATAAAATTATATACATTATGAATTTTTTATTCATTTCAAATAACTGAATATTGCCAGTTCATTTTATTTCCCTGGTTGGAAATGGCTTTTCTTGCCCTTGACAAGAAATTAACCATTTGGTATGAATAAAACCAACATTTGTTAGGGAAGAAGAATAAGCCTTCTCTGTGAGAGAAAGTCACAGCACCTGGGTCCCCACACCTGAGATGATAGCTTATTTTTGTCAGGGCCAACCCAGATGTGACATGGGAAATGTACGAACAAGAACTTTCTGTGAGTTTTCTTTTAGATCAAAGAAGTTGTAGATCAAAGCAGTTGCAAGGCCATGGTGTTGGAGAAAGAGGATTTGAGTCTCCCTTTCGTGCTGTTTCTTGGTTTAAATCAGCAGCAAGGAAAGACATACAAGTACTGTAGCATACCTGGAGCAAATAGCAGCTTGGTGGGGGATTATAATGGGGAAAACAGCCCTACTTTGTGGTTGGGATCCTGACTTGACCCCTTCCCAGTGGCTGCTTTGATCAGAAAGAAAAACTATTACTGCATCTCCCCAGCATTTCTGTTTTGTTCCTATCTGTTGTTCACCTTTGCTCTTGACTGGTTAAAATTATCATCCTTCTCCCTGCATCTCTCTCTCCACTCCCTTCTTACATCTACCTGTTGTAATCTGAATCAGAACGTTGCTTCCATCTATATTAAGGAGATGTCACAGCCTACCTGCTGTTCTGTGGTGTGAACTGTATGCTGGGAAAGATTTAACCAAACAATTTTTTCTTTTATCAAGCTTATCCTCTTATGTTGCCTGTCATAAAATTTCATCAAACACTACTATTAAATACAAGGTGCCGAGACATGTTGTGATGTGGTAGGTCAAATTGTGTTTAGAATAGCATGAAGGCAAACTCTTCTCCAAAATCAGAGCTTGAAAATCTTACTTTTTATTGGTTTTTAAAAAATAAAGCATTCTTCTCCTTTGAATTGTGGTGCCCAGAACTGGACACAGTATTCCAGATGGGGCCTGACCAAAGCAGAATAGAGTGGCACTATTACTTTCCTGGATCTAGGCACTATACTTCTATTGGTGCAGCCTAAAATTGCTTTGGCCTTTTTAGCTGCCGCATCGCACTGTTGACTCATGTTCAATTTATGGTCTACTTGGACTCCTAGATCTCTTTCACAAATAGTTTCATTCAGCCAGATGTCTCCCATCCTATATCTGCGCATTTCATTTTTCCACCCTAAGTGCAGAATCTTGCATTTCTCCATGTTGAATTTCATTTTGTTAGCTTTGGCCCAGCTTTCTTGTCTATTCAGGTTATAGTGAATTTTGATCCTGTCCTCTTGGGTATTAGCTATTACTCCTAGTTTAGTGTCATCTGCAAATTTGATGAGTATGCTCCCAATTCAGTTATCCAAGTCATTGATAAAGATGTTGAATGGCACTAGGCCAAGGACAGAACCCTGTGGCTAGGCTGAGTGAAGTGGAACTCCCCACTCCTTCTTTCCAAGAAAGCCAGCAGCCCTCTGAAAATGCCAGCAGATTACCTACTTAATGCTTGTGAATAGTTAACTAAATCTTCTTCTACCAGTTCTCTTCTACCAGTTCTCTTAGTTAACTATTCTACCAGAATAGTTAACTAAATCTTCTTCTACCAGTTCTCACCTCTCCTGTTCTGCAATACATGCTGAAACCTGAATTTGAAGGACTATGCCTGAAGTATATAAGCCATGAGAGTTCTTTGGTTTGGAAAATTGTGTTTTGTTATAATTTATGGAGCACCGTTTGGGTTTGTGGGCTGCTGAACATTTCTCATTGTAAGGAATGTAAACTTTTGTATAACTCCTGGTATGTACTGATTGCACAGCAACATTGCATTAGTCTATTGGTCTATGGGGAAAAAAGGAGCCAATGTAACAGCAAAATGAAAACTCAAAGTGACTGAGCAGTTGTTCAGTTAAAACAAGCTGTGGAATTCATTGTATACTTTTACAGCTTGAATACTTTTTTTACTTTGGGATATGTCACATGGGTGTGGTGGGGTTTTTTTGTGGGGGTAGACATGGTATGCTCTCCTTGGTAAGCAACGTACGTTGTGGAGGGCCTGACAGTTTGTCCAGACTCACAATTTGGGTCCAGGCAGGAGTGTGCTGGTTAATCGGACACCTGTAAGCCCAGGGACCTAACCCTCATTCCTTTTTCCTTTTTACAATTTTTCTTAATGGAACCTCACCAAATGGAGGAAGCACTAGAGCTGGCTTGCTGGGACTTCACACTGAAACTGGAAAAGGTGTCCAGAAACCTGGAGCAAATTGCTTCAGACCTGGAGACAGCGGATTCTGTCTCGGGTGATCTGGCAAGGGGGAGCCTCCTGGACGAGTCAAGCCCTAAAGGCTGTGGGCTGAGATGCCAGCTGGCGACAGCAATTCAACCAGGGAGGACCAAGTTCCAATTTAAGTGTTGGAGAGGGGGACGGAAGGCTACTAAATGGCACCAGACCCCAGAGGCCATGAAGAAGGCCAAAGACTTGCAACGAATCAGAGACCAACAACTGGCCATCTCACAATTGTTGGGGCAAATGCTGGAAACCATGAAGAGCATCCATGAAATGAAAAGGGGAGCTGGAAAGCTTCAAAATCCCAAAGGCAAGACCCAGAGGTCAGGCAGGAGGATTACATCATGGACTTCACCTGCGTGTGGGAAAAGGGATCCAATCATTGATCTTATTGACTCTGGGGGGAGGGGTGATGGGAGGCCATTATAAATGTATTGTGTATGTATTACTCTTCAGTCTGGACAACAGAAGTCACCTTCTAAGCTGGTAATGTTCTTTTTGTTCAATAAAGCTGCTACTTTTTTTCAGTGTGGCTATCATTGACCCAAAGGGAGTGTATGCTGTGGAGGGCCTGACAGAAATCTGGACCAAACATAGAATGACCATAGGTATGATGCATAGAACAAAACAACTCAATATTGTAGTTTATCACAGTAAGCTGAATGGACATATTTTGGAAAAGTTGCCTTTTGATTATCATTTCCAGAATTCCCAAGCTGGTAAGTCTGGCTATGCAGGCTGGGGAATTCTTGAAGTAACAGTCTAAAAAGTAATGTTTCAAAGTCTCATTCCTGTTTCTCAACCTTGGACTGACACCAGTATCTAGAGCTAAATCAATCTTATACTCACTTACCTATGAGCAAGCCTTGTTGAAGTCAGGAGATGTACTTTGGAGAAAATCCATTCAGTATCACAGTGTCAGTTTTGTGCACATCAACAATGTTTTGGGGTTTACTTCCTTTACAACTTTATCTTTCAGATGTCTCTGTTGTGCATTTCTGGTGAGCACACTGCAATTTTCAGTAACAAATTATGCAGGTGGGTAGAAGATTTTTATTAACCATTTGGAATTTCTCTCAAAGGATTGCAGTCTCTTGGCTGAGGAAAACAAGAAGTTATTATATTTTCATCGTTCCACCCTTGGACTTTTATCTGCCTCAACTGCCTTGTTATTTGCATTGCTTTGGTGGCATGTTATCACCTGCCACTAGGAGATGAGCTGCAGCTGTCAACTCCCACTTCTTTTAGGCATTTTACTGTTCTTGATTTATTGCATCTCAAGTTTTACTAGACACAGAAAGTCATTGCTATATGCAGACACTTTTTTCTCCTCCTTCCTGTCATGCCTCCACTATTGGTTTGTGATTTCCCCACCATCTCCATTTTTGGTAAAACTCTGTTTTATACGTTGTTATTTGTTTTCTTATGTCTGTAGGATCATATCTGTAAAATATCACAACATGGCTATAGGACTGCATCTGCAAAATATCACAGATATACTTATCTGAAAATAAAGCTGCACATAAAGGTGTGCTATTCTTTGTATAAATAGAATCTGTTTTTATGCACAGTATGTGTGCCACTTGAGCATTTGAAACAATGTACCTAACATAAGCAAGGTCAAAGGTAATTAATTTCATAAAAGAGGATGTTCAGGACAGCCTATACAGAAATGTCAGTAAATTCTGCCAGCATTGTTCAGCACTTTTCTTTATTCTTTCTTTCTTCAGAGTATACTTACCCTGTCCTACAGCCAAAAAGTTTCTGAGATCAGCTTACAAATTGTAAATTTGACAGTTCCCTGCCCTCAGGCTTACAAACTAAATAAGACATGACACAAACAGAAAAGGGAAGTGGGAGCACATCCAGCAGATACTGCCTATTTTTCTTTCCTTCAGAAATCATAATGGTGGCAGTTGGAATGGAGGCCCTTTTGTCAGCTGCTGGGCCAAGGCATGATGGAGCTGCACCTGCCACTTCTTTTCTCTGTCTGAGCAAAGACAGAGATGGAAATGGGCTTGCCTTCAAGCACATTTGTTTATTGGAGATGGAGATGGGCTTTCCTACCTCAGAAATCATAGCAGTGGCAGTTGGAATGGAGGAAGGGGGCTTTTATCAGCTTCGGGGCCAAGGCAGGATGGAGCTGCACTTCCTTGTTCTTTTCTTATAAACAGATAAGTTTTATAAGCTTACAATGAACACTATGTAGGGAGGAGGATCAACTGATTTTGTGCAATGGACAAAGTGGGTACAACAACTAAAAAGTCCTCTCCTTACATCTTAATCAATCTTTACCAAAGAATATCACCAGACAATGTCTGGAAGAAAGCATTTCCTTAGTGGTATTAGAGTTAACTTCACCAACACAACTTCACACACCTGTCTTACAAACAAACAAATCTGAAAACTGCTTGGTCAAATTCTAAGTGTGAAGAGAATACACTTCTGAGCTTGATGATTTTTAATTGGTGTTCTTGTTACATCTCCCATGAATGCAAGGTCAGATACATTTCCTCTGTTCAGAAAATGAAATGATTCAAGTGGTAGGCCACCTCCAGTTTTGGAACCCAAATTCAGTCATTTTAGGCTGGGACCAAGTGGGCTAGAATGCTCCCAGGGTAGCCCACAGTATTCTGGCTCTGGCGCTGCCCCAGCATCTCCCCATTACCAGGCTATCTGTATGTATGTACCACATGTATGTGCCACTGTGCCACTTGCCACTGCTGTCACAGTGAGTCATTCACTCTGAGGTCAGAACAAGGTGCCCAGCATTGATAAGATGGCTGAGTGCCTCGTTCTGACCTCAGAGCAAGCAGCACACTATGATGGTGCCGGCTGACACAGTGGGCTGCATTATAGAAAGCTCTGGATGTTTAAAATAAGTTTAAAAAATAAGTTTAAAAAATGTTTTAAAGGTGGTATGTGGTGGATTCAGTGCTAAATGCATCCCTTAGGGAAGGCTTTGTTCCAACATGTTTAAAGGAAGCTGTCGTTAGGCCACTCCTGAAAAAGCCTTCCCTGGACCTCCTAGATTTGAAAAACTATAGGCTTGTATCACATCTGCCATTTTTGAGCAAGGTGATCAAGTGAGACGTCGCCTTTCAACTCCAAGTGATCTTGGATTAAACCAGTTATCTAGAACCATTTCAAACTGGCTTTCGGACAGGATATGGGATGGGGACTGCCATGGTTGCTCTGGCTGATAACCTTCATCTAGGTATTGACAGAGGAAACGTGACCCTGTTGGTGCTTTTAGACCTCTCAGCAGCATTTGACACAATAGATCATGACATCCTCTTGGAATGCCTGAGAGAGTTAGGAATCGGAGGCACTGTCGTTCCTTCCTCTCAGGTAGATTCCAGAGTGTGATGCTCAGGGACAGTTGCTCCTCAAAAACGGAGCTTAATTGTGGTGCCCCTCAGGGTGCCATCTTGTCCCCAATGCTATTCAATATTTATATGAATCCGCTGGGGGAAATCATCCGTAAACATGGGTTAGGGTATTATCAATAAGCTGATAACACCCAAATATATTTCTCCATGTCTCGGTCAGCAGCCATGATAAAATATGGCATTTCTCCCCTCAATCAATGTCTTGAAGCGGTAATGGACTGGATGAGTTAAAAAACAACTCAAGCTGAATCCAGACAAAACAGAGGTACTTACAGTAGGGACCCCACAAACTACGTTCTGGGTTGCAACCTCCAGTCTTGGATGGGGTCATGCTCTCATTTAAGGACTGTGTTTGCAGTCTGGGGATGCTCCTAGACCCATTGCTTCACATGATAAATCAGGTGAATGTGACAGTCAGGAGCCCCTGTTATCAGCTCCGGCTGATACACCAGCTGCACCCTTTCCTGGAAGTTAGGGACCTAGAAACTGTAGTACATGCACTGGTAACCTCACAACCCAATTTCTGCAATGTATTCTACATAGGGCGCTCCCTGTGTACCTAGTCTGGAAGCTACAGTTAGTACAAAACATGGCAGCCAGGCTGATCACTGGTAAAACTAGAAGTGGTCATATTACACCTATTTTGAAATCTCTTCACTGGCTGCCTATTGGTTTCCGGGCACAGTACAAGATGTTGGTGATTACCTTTAAAGCCCTACATAGCTTGGGTCTATCTAAGGAATCACCTACTTCCGTACAATCTGCCCTGCACCTTCAGATCATCTGGGAGGAATTTATTGCAACCCATAAAAACCAGACTAGCGACAACCTCTCAGAGGACGTTCTCCGCTGCCACTCCCAGAGTATGGAATGCCTTGCAGGAGGAGATTCATCAAATAACCAGCCTAGACAGCTTCAAAAAAAGCTGTCAACATGGATCTCTTCTGGCAGGCCTTCCCAGAATTGTTCCATCTAATTTCTGTACTCTCCCTACTTTGTATGTATTATTACAATATATTTTAGTCATGTAATCTGCCTTGATTGCTGCAGCAGAAAGGCGGAGTATAAGAATAAAGTTTATTAATTTTATTTATTATTTAAACTGGCCAGATATTGTTTGGACAGTTTGCACCAGAACCAGGGATTGGATCCCACATTGTCTGGACTAGTTGTCATGGTAATAAGGTGAAGCTGTTTTATTTGGCCTGTGCAGACAGGGCCTTAGTTAACCAAAACTTGAACAGATACATCAGTTTAGTCTCAATAGTTAAGTCCCAAGCACTGTTGTCTGTTCAGTTGGCTGGAATCACTAGACAATGCTCAGTCCTCATGACCTTGATGAAATTTTATCAGTTATACGTAACTTGTGTCATGTCCAGATGTTAGCGAATGAAATGCAGAAACAAGCCACAGAAGAACACTCTTCATTAAAAACAAAAGAGAAGAAATGTGAAATAAAATTGAAAATGAAGCTTCGTCCCTTTGCAGTCCTTATATTTTCATGCAAAACTTTCCTGACATATTCCCTAAGCAGCAAAGTGGAAGGAAAGTTGGCAGGCTGTACCAAAAGAAAAGCCAGAAATTACACCAAGGAGTAAGGTAGAGTATTGTCCAACAGCTGTGACTTCCAAAAAAGAAAAAAAGAAAGAAAAAAGCACTATGTTCTGCTATCACAACATCAAACATTTGAGAGAAGCTAGGAGAAAAATGTACCTTGGCACCTGAAAAATACTGTGTTGATTTGGGGGCTGAATAGCTGAGAGTAGAGATAACAAGCAGCTGCTGAAAGATTAGTCAGGTTTTTTTAAAAAAATCAGTTTACTTTAATCTATTTTATGCTGAATGTCAAGGAAAATTTATTCTTTTTGTATTAGACAAATTGTTAAATCAGTACCATTAAGAAATATAAACTTATGTCTTTGGAGTCTAAATAACATGATCCTCTATCTATCTATCTATCTATCTATCTATCTATCATCTATCTATCTATCATCTATCTATCTAATCCATAGCTAATGGGAGCCTAGGAAAGAAAAGTGTTTTTGTTCTGTTTTCAATACATAATTTTAGAAAATAATAATAAAAGTTTGGTGTGTATGTCAGGTATGGATACGATATTGTCTAAAAAGTGTTCTTTTTAATGTTAACATACTAAAGTATTGCTTTAGGTTTGGCCTTATATCATATAAAATACAGTCTTATGCTTGTGAACTGCCAAACTCTTCTCAGGTGTTTTTGCTAGTGAGCTATTTTAATAATTCACAGAAGCATCTTGACTGGAATGGGGAGAAGGAATGAAATGGTAGATGATCTTCCTGACCAAGACAGGAGTGGCAAAAATGGCTCCACAGCCATGGCTTTCTTATTCCAGTAGTTTTTCATTTTAAGGTTTCAGTGAAGAATGATGGGGAGAATCAATCAGGTTAACTCCAAGATGGTGTAGTTAAAGCATCTGATGGGGCTTTAGATCCAGTAAATGCAAGCTCGCTTCCAGCCCATCCTTTTGATAGCCTGCCACCAGTGGAAACAATGCCAACAGTAGGACTATATTTCCAGAGCTTTCTATTAGCATAGTTCAACTCCCATCACTTGGAGCTCCTATCCACAAGTGAGGAAGCACTGTCCTAACCTAAGATCTTCCAGTCAGAAGAACTGGGAGTTAGATTTTCTTTTAAATTCACCCACAAGCAGAGTTTGGAAAGTTACTTTTAAGAAAAATAAACATAATAATATGATGAAGCCATCCATAATTGAATACTGGTAGGATGATGTTCTGCATTCCGGACCAACATCTCACCATTGCTCAGTTATGGATGGCTTCAGTGTACTGTTATATTTATTCTTAAAAGTAACCTTTACCTTCTTCATGGACTATATTGACATCATACTTGTAAGTTTAAGGCTGCATCTGCACTGAAGAAATAATCCAGGTTGATACCACATTAACAGCAATGACTCAATGCTGTGGAATTCTGGGAATCATAGTTTTGTGAAACATTTACCCTTCTCTGACAAAGAGCTCTGGTACCATGACAAACTAAAATTCCAAGAAATCCATAGTATTGAACCAAAGCAGTTAAACTAGTATCAACCTAGATAACTTCTGCAGTGTGGATGCAGCCTAAAATAGTAAAGGTATTTATAATCTGAGTTGACAAATGGAAATATATAGATATATATAAGTAATGTTTTATACAGGTAATATTTAAATATGAAAGTAGGAAGTTAAGCCAATATGTATCCCCCTTGGTATTACAACTGTGTATTCTGTTATAGTGTTGTGTCAGCAGTTATGGTGCAATACGTAGTTCTTCTGCGTGCATCCCTTATCCTGCCTAATAATCCATGCCTGTCCCTTTCATTAACATTTGCTATAGATGCAGAACTATTATTACACAGCTTTCATATAAAAGGGAAGGCAGCTTTTAGGGGCCTAACCAAAATTGCTGAAAATTAAGCTGGCCCTTAATAGTCACTGGGACCCTCACACTTAACTGAGCTTGAAGAGGTTATGCTGCCTGAGCAATTCAAAACACTAATTGTCCCATGCTCTGGATCCTAGGTACCACCATGCTAAAACTTTATTGCAATTGTGCAATTTTTGCGGGATATCCCCAAGATAATGGTACTTTAATGACGATGTCAAGTGAAAATCTTAATTGTGAATGCACAATTTTCATGGGATAAACCCTGTTTACATTTCCAATTGTCCCTGTATGATAAATTCCTATGTTTAGTATAACCCTGTTCAGACATTCTTCTTTGAAAGTGGGTAAAGATACATGAAGTCGAAGGCTTTCATGGCTGGCATCCATAGTTTTTTGTGGGTTTTTTGGGGCTATGTGGCCATATATCCCACTCACTTCCATGACAGCATTCTCTGAAAATGCCATCCATAGTGAAATGTCAGGAATAAACTCTTCCAGAAAATGGCCACATAGCCCGAAATACCCACAAACAACTATGTGTAAAGATATTTTGGGATGCACATCCCACATCTTGTCCACTTTCATTTCCATCCTCAAATGTTGATGAGTAAGTTCTGCAAAATTGTAATCGTGGTTCACTAAACTTAATTACAAAGCTTCAATGGACACTCAACCCTGATAAGGCAGTGCTACCAATCATGCAAAGCTTTTGAACATGATTACAGCTTCTTTGGAGACTTTCCCCATTAATATAGGGAGGCTTGAAATGGATGAGGCACGGCTGGAGTGGAGAAGGCAGAATGCATAAATACAAATTATGTATAAGTAAATAAAGCCATCAGAGTATACTAAGAAACATGCTAATATTAATGTACAGTCAGCCCTCCATATCCAATGATTTTTTTATCCACGGATTCAAGCACTCACAGCTTGAAAATAATTTTAAAAGACAAAAATTCCAAATAGCAAGCCTTAATTTTCTGTTTTATATAAGGGACACCATTTTACTATCCATTGCATTTCACAGGACTTGAACATCCATAGATTATTTTATTTCCTGGAACCAAATCTCACTGGATACCAACAGCCCACTGTATTGGTTTAGCTCTGGTTCCTACACCTCTGTCAACAATTAAACAAAAACCAAATGCCTGCTCACCAAACCGGCACTCTTCTTGTCTTCACTTCCAGGGATATGAGTGGCTTTGTCCACAATCCTTAGCCTTCTGTTTTCTCAATAAAAGGTATCACTATACGTCCAGCTGTCCTAATTTGGTCGGTGCATTTCCAATTAATCATTTTTTATCCCACTTTTTCAACTGCTTTTAGATTGTCCCAGTTCTTTTCTTCTCCTACTACTACTTTCTCCTTTTGTCTCCAGCTCACTTCATTTGGTGCAAACTGAGTTCAATGTGCAAAAGTATTTGGTGCAAACTGAGTTCAATGTGCAAAGGTATTTGGTGCAAACTGAGTTCAATGTGCAAAAGTTTTAATTCAGCAGGGAGTGGAGAAGAGAGGGCAGAATCCTGTCTTTTCTGCCACACAATGCAATTATAAACTGATGCAGCCTCTCTGAGCTTGTGTGTCTTTCTCAGTAATAAATTTGCCATCTTGACTATACACCTGATGTTGCTTGTGAGATGTTGGATGGTATACATAATCTGTACCTGAGCCTATAGCACATGTCTCCATATCTTTTCTCCTGTTGCTTTATTTCTAGGGTTATTCTACTGTGAGCCAGCAGTGGCACAGGCACTCTTTCTGTCTGCCTCCTACGCTGGTGAAGAGGGGGGTTGTTCATCAGGTGAGGGATTTCCCAGAAGGAAAATGGGCAGAACAGGTGGAAGGGAGGCAGTGAGGAGCAGTCTGAGGAACACCTGAGTGGGAGTGGGAGGAAGGGATAATAAGTGAGGGTGAGGCAGAGGCGAGGCCCTTTGGAGAAAGGAGGCGTCAGTGGTGGACAGGAGCAGGGAAAGAAAGGAAGGTCCGACACAGGCCCGGGAAGGTTGGACCGTTCCCTTGTGCCATTGAGGACCTCATGGGAGGAGTGGCAGCAGGTTAGACCCTCCAAGGGATCCACAGGTGGAGCCTTTGGTAGAGGTCCATCGCCTGGCTTCAGCGATTGAGAATTGGGAGTTGTCACTTGGCTATAGAGGCGGGTTTGGGCTACATCCTCCTTGGTTTTGGGATGCCCGAACTTGTTGCTGGCTGTGGGGTGGATAGCCTGGGGACCACGAGATGTACAAAGCTGAGGGCCCAGAATATATCTCCAGGTAGTGCTGAAGGGGGCCTAGAAGAGGACCCGGCCTTGTAGAGTAACAAGACCCAGAGGAAAACCCTGGAGAAAAGGGACACTGTTACGTTAAACCACATTGTTTGTGTTGCCGATGTTGGGCATTAAAGTTACCAAGCATCATTTTCCTCTTGAGTGGCGTGGTTTTGTACAAGTGAGGGAAGTTTATCAGTTATGGAGCCCCAACCTCTCTCAGGAGTCCTCCCCAGACCAGGGACCCCTCCTACATCTACCCTGTTGATTCTAGCTGTATTTATAATTTAGTATTTATTATCACAGTTTAGAAAGGCTATGGGGGTGAGTCTGGTAGTTGTCAGCAAAACAAATAACATTTCCAAGTTTTGCTTATCATATTTTGAGTACAGGAAACTGCAGTACATCAGGTCATACATACCTTTAGTGTCTTTGATGTCTGTAATGACTGGCAGAAGCTGTTCAGTTGTCCAGGATTTCAACCACATACATTTTACAACTTTACATGGATTTACCAGGTACTGAATGAGAGACATTTTATGTACAAAACACATACCCTACTATTAAGTTATGTGACTGTGTTTTAGATTATGAGATTGAGCCAACATGCCTGTGAATCTACATGTAGGATTTCTACCCCCTGAGGCCTGGATTTGATAGAGGCTTGATTGTGTTTTTGCACTGGAAATATGTGTTAGTAAACAGGATTATATGTGAAGGTTTCCCTGAATGGAAAAGATGTTTGAAATCTGTATCATGTGTTTTTATATAGTATGTTAGGTTTTTGTTTAGAGTTGCAAATCAGGCCTCCCAAGTGCATATTCAGAAAGAATGTGGGAGCTCCTATCTATGTCTGAGAAAAAATAAATGTGAAGATAAAGTTTCTAAAACAATAGTTTTTGTTATGGAAGAAAAAAAATGCAAGCCCTCTTTTTTGCTCCAGCACTAATAAACTGTTGGGAATACTGTACATGATACAGGAAATAAAATAAGATATTGCAAATATCTATGGAAATATTGGACATGGTATTTTAAAATAATATTTGGCATAGGTTTGGTAATGTAAACTCAAAAGCATCATTGATTGGTTCAACCTAGTATTTTCTATTCTGATTTGAACTTTTGTCCAAGGTCTAAAGCAGAGGTCTTTCCTTTCCTTACAGCTTGAAACTGTTAAACCAGAGATTCTTTGTTGCTGCTGCTGTGTTTCTTCAGGTCATGTATGATTTATGGTGACCCTATGGCAAACCTATTAGAGGGTTTTCCTGGCAAATTTTTTTCAGAGGAGGTTAGCCATTGCCTTTCCCTAAGACTGAGAGAGTGTGACTTGCCCAAGATCATCCATTGAGTTTCCATGTCTGAGCATATATCAGTACGTATACTACAGCTCATCCTGATTTTGCCAACATTAAAATAAATGTGCTGGGGACAGCAGTTCTAAGTTGGATGGGGTGGACAGCATATTGTCTGCCACTTCCAAAGCCTTGCTGACCCATAATAACGAGGATGGGGTGGTAGATTGGGTTTAATCTGCTGGTGGTTATTCTGCCTATTGCTTTTTGTTTTTCACCCTGTTTCCCTCCTGTCTTTCCAATGGGAAGGGAAAGAAAATATTGATGGTAGTCTTAAGCTAGCTTGTCTGGGCTTTGAACCTAGGTCAATATGGAAAGTTAAAAGGGACTTGGATCCTGTGCATCAAAAGCTTTCTGTACCCTGTCTCCACTCCAGACCACCCACCTGACTGTGGCATATGCACAGCTGCTGCAGCAAGGTATTTTGATCCCATCCACACATGGAATTCCAGGATTAGATTGTGCTCTGCATCTTGCTAGTGGATCTGTCAGAAAACTATACATATATAAAATACTTGTAATTCAGAAAAGGTATAATCCCTCAAGTCCTTATATTTCAACATTTATATATATCAGGTTGTTCATATGTATTTGGGGTTTGTGCTCATTTTCCACACATTTTAAATATCACTTAGTAGCTTTACCTCTCTATGATAGGTGAAAAACTGCACTGGAGTAGGGGCCTGAAGCCAGTAGTGATTGTCATTCCCAATGTCCATTTCTGGGAGCTAGAGGTGGAGTTTGTGGGGTAGAGTGAAATCTGTCAGAGCTGGAGAACTTCAGGAGCTGCCATTGACACTCCTGGGACCAAAAAAAAAAAAAAAAAAAAAAAAACACACACTTTTAGGGCATACTTCCAAACATACTTTTCATTCCTAGTTGGAGCTATACAGTGTTGTATATATGTATGTGCTTTCAAGTAGTTGCACTAAAATTAATAAAATTTATTTTAGTCATGGCTAATTTATTCAAGTGATTTCAATGGATGCTTGGAAATTTAAAATTAATTGCATTATTATTTCTCCAGATCTTTATCACTTTCATTTCTAATGAATTATAGCAATCCTGGCATATACCCACAATGGCCTATCATAATGTACAATTCACCTTGGCCTTGGCAGCATCCAGATGTCTTCGGCAAGCTGTTGAATCTCTGAGACCATTCCTGTAAAAGATACTTTGAATCTATTACTGGAGAAATTATGATGAAAAGGGCTATATATGTCTCCAGAAAAAGAGGAAAAGAGAAAGAGGATCTTCCAGATTGACTGCCACTGATGTCAGTCTTATGTCAATAACTCCATGTAAAGGCAGGAATGTGACCTTTTCCCTTTTGTCTTATAATTTCCATTTCAAAAAAAGCAATGAGCCATGTCAGATCAAAGTGAAACTGCACACTTCTCTGTGTGGATGCTATTTTTTGTTCTTTTTAGGTAGTAGAAGTCATGTAACCTATTGACCCCTGAATAGAAAATAAATCCTCCACAAATACTTTGTCTTGAACCACATTATACATTTACATAATATTGACTAAGGGAAAAGAAGATTCAAACCAGATCTTACTTTTAGGGCTGTCATTGAAGATACTTTAGGAATTCCACCTTTTCTCCTAGGACAGCAGTATTCAAAACTACAAAGCATGGCCACTTGCTGTGCTGGCTAGCAATGATGGTAGTACTTTGTTTAAGATATGTGTAGAGCAGTGGTTCAGGGAAGACGGCTTTTGCAACTGCATTATACATTGTTCTTCCCATTTTGCCCTCATATAATCATTATGATGACCTTCTAAGGTAACATTTTAAATATGTTTTTGGTGTCTTTAGCTGACTTTAATTGTGTTTTAATAATATTAATATTTAATTTCTTCCTAAGTTTTGTAAATTAATATTTTAGCTAAAAACCCTTTTTGGGAGGAAAGCATAAAAATTCAATAAATAAATAAAATAGAATAATAGAATTTAAACAACTGGAAGGGATCGCAAGGGCCATCTATACCAATCATCTGCCATGCAGGAAATACACACCTAAAGCACCCCTAAAGATGCCCATTCAGCCTCTGTTTAAAGACCTCCAAAGATGGAGAAACAATCTGTTTCATATTGGGACCCTATTGTTCTCTTCACTGTGGTCCTATCTAGACCTACGAGCCAGTACTTGCAATTTGTACAACCCTGAAGTGATCTTATAAAACCTTGAGATAATCAGTCTGGAGTGAAACAGGTGTTGGAAGTGGAGGTTATCCAGTTCTAGACCTCAGCAGGTAGGCAAAAGTGTTCCAGCAATGCAATATGACTACTGAAATATATTTGTTATTGTCCTTTGCAAGGTAGCCATGTATTGTGAAATATAAGTATTGGATTGTGCACAGCCATAGGAAACCTGCTCCTTGCTACCTTAAAGATGTCTGAGGGACTGAAAAAATAGAATTTGTTTTGTGTGTGTGTGTGTGCCTCCAAATTCCCTCTCAGCTTATAGTGACCCCATGCATTTTGTCAGGTCTTCTTAGGTAACAAATACTCAAAGGTGGTTTAGCCAGTTTCTTCCTCTGAAACACAGCCTACAGCACCTGCTATTCATTGGTGGTCTCCTATCCAAGTATGAACTAGGGCAGACCCTATTTAGCTTCCAAGATGGAATCTGGTGCCTTTTAGGTATTTAGGCTGCTACTTGCTTCTTATACTATGTGGCATATATCTTGATGTTGGTCATTAAATTATCTTTTATTGTTAGCTGTCCTTGGGGCTTTTTAGACTGCCCCAAAAGGGGCGGTCCATTCTCGCCCCTTCTGGCGGCGGGATGATGCCGAGGCTGCTGCATGGGCAGCCTCTAGGCCTCATCCCGCCGCTTTTGGAGGCTGCGGGGAACCGGCAAACTGCCAGTTCCCCGCAGCCTCCAAGCGGGGTGCAGCAGGTGCTCTGGGCACCCGCTGCACCCCGCTTCCCTCGGAGGGGCTGAAGGGGGAAAGGGGCCGCTGCCGCGGCCCCTTTCTCCCTGGGTCTTTGCCGCGGCCATTTAAAGGCCGCGGCAAAGACCCGCCGCAAGAAAAGAGCTCCGAGAAGGAGCTCTTTTTTTGCGCTGCGGGAAGGGCGCGATTGGCGCCCTCCCGCGGCGCAAAAGCGTCATAACGTGTGCAGCGCGTCAAAATGCTGTGCACGTGATGACGCCTTTGCGGCGCCACCGTATGGACGCCGCCATCTTTAAATGGTGGCGTCCATGCGCTTTAGGCCTAGGGAGGGTGTAAACGCTACGCCCTCCCTAACCCTAAAGGCGGGCTTTTTAGCCCTTAAAACGCCCCTTTTTGCCCGTGTAAAACGGGCCTTTGAGTTGACTTTGACCCATGACTTAGAGACCTCCAAGTTACCCTGTCCTCAGCAGCCTTGCTCTGGTCCTGCAGACTTAGCACCAATTCTTCCCTGATTGAGTGTCTCCATCTAGAATGTGATCTTCCTCTCTTCCTACTGCCCTCCACTAGCATTATCATCTTTTCTCATGAGTTCTGTCTTCTCATTATATGGCCAAAGTATGACAGCCTCAGTCATCATAGCTTCTAGGAGACTAACTGCTTGATTTATTCTAAGATCCATTTATTCATCTTTTTAGCAGTGCACAATATCCACAGAACTCTCCTTCAGCACCATATCTTAAATGAATTGACTTTCTTCCAATCAGCTTTCTTCACTGTCCAGGTTTCACAACCATATATACCATGTTTCCCTGAAAACAAGACAGTGTTTTATTATTAATTTTTGCTCCCAAAGATGTGCTAGGTCTTATTTTCATGGGATGTCTTATTTTTCCATGAAGAAGAATTCACATTTATTGTTGATCAAAAAATTGGATATTTATTATATACTGTATATATATTTATATACAAAAACTTTGCTAGGTCTTCCTTTTAGGGGAGGCTTAATATTTAGCAATTCAGCAAAACCTCTACTAGGTCTTTTTTTCTGGGGATGTCTTATTTTTGGGGAAACAGGATACAGACAGGAAATATAATGGTATGTACCATCTTGATTTTAATATTCAGTGATATAGCTTTACATTTCAGAATCATGGCTAGATCCTTCATAGCTGTCCTGCCCTTCTGATTCCATGACTACGCTCTGATTAATGATTGAGTTATGAAAAATCTTGAACTATTTCAATGTCTTCATTGTTTGCTTTAAAGTTATCTAAACATTCTCTGGTCATTATTTTTGTTTTCTTAATATTCAACTGTAGACCTGCCTTTGTACTTTCTTCCTTGACTTTCTAAAATAACTGTTCCAAGTCTTTGCTATTTTCTGTTAGTATTATGCTGTCTTCTGCATATTTTAGGTTATTGATATTCCCCGTCCAGTTTTCACACTTTCTTTAGAACCTAATCCTGCTTTACATATTATGTTTTCAGAATACAATTTAAATAAATAGGATGAAAAAATGCAGCCTTTTCTGACCCCTTTGCTGATTGGAAACCACTCCATCTCTCCATATTCTGTCCTGACAGAAGCCTCCTGTCCTGGTTGCAACTGAATTACATAGTACTGGTTGCAACTGAACTACCTTAGATATGCTGTAATGGCAGAAACTCATCACATGGTGAACTACTGCAATCAGCAAGGAGCATGATCAGATTGGAGCATGAGCAGCAAGGAGCATGAGCAGTTGCAGGTGTTAGAGATGGCCTGGTTGACAGCAGCTTCATGAAATGGAATTTAAAGTGCACAATTTCTTCTCCTTGCCAAGCATACACTCCGTAATTATACACACTCACAGACAGACAAATATGGATATCCAAAGATAAATGTAGTATGTATCATGGGAAAAATAGGTGGAAAGGAATTTTACATTGAGCAATTTCATGGGAAGGCATTCTTCCGTCCCACTTATTGTTCCAAAAATAAGATCTCATATCCTTTTGTAAGACCCCAGTTTAAGAAAATGGCCAGGACTAAAGAAATTAAAATTGGAAGATATTATGCTGTCTTCAACTGCAGTTACAGCTGGAGAGAGAAGAGGGAAGAACAGCTTCTCGGCGGCCATTTTAAATGTGTGTCTGTTGCAGAGGAGGAGGAGGAGCTTCTGTGAGTCACATCTGTGAGTCACTAGTGGGAGGAGTTAGGAAACCAGCTATATAGAACTCCTCTCAGAATTTATTTCCCCCACCTCAGAGGAAAGTGACTACAACTTAGCAGCCAGGAGATCTGTGTAAAGTTATATTCCCAGTAAATTGAGCTCACTGACAGAGATTGGTGAAATAGGCCAGGCCATTAGGGGGCTTTGACCTTGCTGTTTACCAGGGGATTTTCTTTGAGGAGGAAGCCCACAGTCTTGTTTCAGTGCCTCCTTAAGACTTCTCACAATGGGCACTGAAGGAACTGCTGCAGTCACCTGCAACACTTGTGGGATGTTTGTCTTCTTGCCTACAGATGTGGGGAGCTTCACATGTCCCAAGTGCAAGTTGGTAGCGCTCTTGGAGGAGAAAGTACAGCAGCTGGAATCCTGGGTAGCAACACTTCAGCATATCAGGGAGCAAGACGTTTTCCTGGACAGAACTGAAGAAATGATCTTGGAAGGGGACAACACAGAGGAAGTTGCTGGGGATGATAATGTCATTTCATGTACACAAGAGGCAGACAATTGGACGAATGTCACACAGAAGCAGGAAAATCAGGGATAGCTGTGGGAGCTTACAGCTACAGAATCGTTTTGAAGCCCTTTCCCTTATCAAGGAGGATGAGGTAGACCAGCATGGACAGACTTCCGGCACAGAGCAAGGGAGCCTGGGAGTTCCATCTCAGGGAACAGTCACTGCTAAGCCTCGAAGGGGTGCGTGGTCATGGTGGGGACTCCTTGCTCAGAGGTACAGAAGCAGTCATTTGTGGGCCCGACAAGATGTCTCGAGAGGTGTGTTGTCTCCCTGGGGCAAAGATCTGTGATGTGACTGAGAAGCTGACAAGACTGGTCAAACCTACTGACAAATACCCCTTCCTTTTGATCCACGTGGGAACGAATGACACAGCAAGGCACAGCCTTCAGAATATCAGAAGGGATTACAAGGCTCTAGGAAAGAAGCTAAAAGAAATGGATGTACAGATTGTCATCTCATCTCTTCTGCCAGTAGAAGGGCATGGTCCAGGAAGAGAGAGGAAAATCGCAGATGTCAACAACTGGCTCCACAGATGGTGTCGCCAAGAGGAGGGACTTCTGACAAGGGATGGGCTGCATCTCACACCCGTTGGCAGAAACATTTGTGCCAACAGTCTGAAGAATCTGATAAATTGAGTTATGTGGGGAAGGGAGACAGCATTTTGGAAGGCAAAAGGGCTTGAATAAATACTGAAACTGACATAGAAGGAACAAGGCAAACAGTGCAATGACCCAACAGTAGGAGGCAAAAAAACGTGCACAGGCAGCAAGTAAAGGGGACACATGGTCTTAGATGTCTCTACACTAATGCACAGAGCATGGGAAATAAGCAGGATGAACTTGAAATCCTAGCACAACAGGGGAAATATGATATAATAGGCATCACTGAAACCTGGTGGGATGAGTCTCATAATTGGAATGTAGAAATAGAGGGATATAATCTTTTAAAGAAAAACAGGCCAAACAAGAAAGGAGGAGCAATAGCATTATATGTGAGGGATATTTACACCTGTGAAGAGATCCAGGACATCGATACTGGAAGCCAAGTGGAGAGCATCTGGATCAAAATTAAAGGAAACGGAAACAACAGGGATGTTACTGTGGGGGTCTACTACAGACCCCCGACTCAGGCAGAGGAATTGGATGATGCCTTTCTAGAACAGATGACCACACATTCAGATAGGAGAAATATAGTAGTAATGGGTGACTTCAACTATCCTGACATTTGCTGGAATTCAAATTCTGCCAAATCATCAAGGTCTAGCAAATTCCTCACTTGCCTGGAAGACAATTTCATTGTGCAAAAATGATGAAGAGGCAAGAAGGGAGTCAGCTATTTTGGATTTGATCTTAACCAACATGGAAGACTTAGTTGATGGGGTGCAAGTGGTGGGATCCTCAAGTAGGAGTGACCATGTTCTCCTGGAGTTTGTTATACAGTGGAAAGGAGAAGCTAGGCATAGTCAGACACAGATTCTAGACTTTAGGAGAGCTAATTTCAATAAACTTAGAGAAATATTAGGGGTGATCCCATGATCAGGTACACTAAAAGAGAAGGGAGTTCAAGATGGATGGGAGTTCCTCAAAAGGGAGATACTGAAGGCACAATTTCAAACAGTTCCATTGAGGAAGAAAAATGGGAGATGTCTCAAGAAACCAGGTTAGATGACTAAGGAACTTTCAACTGAGCTAAGTTTTAAATGGAACATGTATAAGAAATGGAAAAATGGGGAAATCACCAAAGAGGAATTCAAACAAATAGCCAATACATGTAAGGATAAAGTCAGAAAAGCTAAAGCACAGAATGAACTCAGGCTGGCTAGAGAGGTTAAGAACAATAAAAAGGGCTTTTTGGGTATGTCTGCAGTAAAGGAAGAAGAAGGAAACGTTTGGGCCACTGATCTTTGAGAAATCCTGGAGAACAGAAGTCCCAGCAGACTGGAGGAGGGCAAATGTCACAATCTTCAAAAAGGGGAAAAAAGAGGATCCCAATTATCGCCCAGTTAGTCTAACATCAATTCCAGGAAAGATTCTGGAACAGATTATTAAACAGAGAGTCTGCGGATATCTAGAAGATAATTCCATCATCACAAAAAGCCAACATGGGTTTCAGAGAAACAAGTAATGCCAAACAAACCTGATCTCTTTTTTGGATAAAATCACAAGCTTGGTAGATGAAAGGAATGCTGTGGATATAGTATATCTTGATTTCAGTAAGGCCTTTGACAAGGTTTCCCATGACATTCTTGCAAACAAGCTTGCAAAATGTGGACTAGACAAGGTAACTGTTACATGGATTTGTAACTGGTTGACTGACCGAACTCAAAGGGTGCTCAACAATGGTTCCTTTTCATCCTGGAGAGAAGTGACCAGTGGGGTCCCATAGGGCTCTGTCCTGGGCCCAGTGCTATTCAATATCTTTATTAATGACTTGGATGAAATTATTGAGGGCCTAGTTATCAAATTTGCAGATGACACCAAATTAGGAGGAGTAGCTAATACCCCAGAGGACAGGATCAAAATTCAAAATGACCTGAATAGACTAGAAAGCTGGGCCAATGCTAACAAAATGAAATTCAACACAGACAAATGTAAGGTTCTGCACTTAGGGAGGAAAAATAAAATGCACAGATATAGGATGGGGGATACCTGGCTGAATGGGACAACATGTGGAAAGGATCTAGGAGTCCAAGTGGACCATAAGTTGAACATGAGTCAACAGTGTGATGCAGCAGCTAAAAAGGTCAATGCAATTTTAGGCTGCATCAATAGAAGTACAGTATAGTGTCTAGCTCAAGGGAAGTAATAGTGCCACTCTATTCTGCTTTGGTCGGGCCCCACTTGGAATACTGTGTCCAGTTCTGGGCACCACAATTCAAAAAGGATGTGGAGAAACTGGAGCGGGTCCAAAGGAGGGCAACTAAAATGCTGAAGGGTCTGGCAACCATGCCCTATGAGGAACGCCTTAGGCAGCTGGGAATGTTTAGCCTAGAGAAGAGAAGGTTAAGATGTGATATGATAGCCCTGTTTAAATACTTGAAGGGATGTCACATTGAGGAGGGAGCAAGCTTGTTTTCTGCTGCTCCAGAGAACAGGACCCGGAACAATGGATGCAAGCTCCAGGAAAAGAGATTCCACCTCAACATTCGGAGGAACTTCCTGACAGTAAGGGCTGTTCGACAGTGGGACACACTCCCTCAGAGTGTGGTGGAGTCTCCTTCCTTAGAGGCCTTTAAGTAGGGGCTAGATGGCCGTCTGTCGGGGATGCTTTGATGGAGAGTTCCTGCATGGCAGGGGGTTGGACTGGATGGCCCTTGTGTTCTCTTCCAACTCTGTAATTCTATGAATCCATGATTCTATGATTCTATCTCTGAAGGGAAATCTCCTTATGAGGCTCTGAGTTTGAAAATGCAAGACAACTCGTTCATTGCCATCATTGTTACTGTGATTTCATTTTGGTTTTATCGAACTGCATCCCACCTTGCCAGAAATTAGAAATATTTCTTTTTTTGGACTACAGCTTCCAAAAGGCTCAAGGGAGCAAAATCAATGGACTAGGTGGCTGGGGGGACACTGTGAGCTGAAGTCCAAGAAAAATAGTGCTTCAAAGCCCTTTTACATCCCAAGCATAGACTTAAGGATGTGCCAGTTAGCACTTCAGTATTACAGATACTCCTTCACAGGTTTTGGGGGCTAAGGATCCTGTGAAAGTGGAAAAACTGCTAACATGTTAGCCCCCTCCCCCAACATGAATTATAAAGAGTTCTCTCCCACCAAGATAACCACTCATAAATTGCTTTGCAACCCTGAAACACATCCCCCCCCCCCCCCCCCCAATTTCCAAAGTGCTTCCATTTTCATTCTGATGTTAGTAGCCACAGCTGCAAAGGATCCACTTTCTATCCTCCTATTCCTCCTCTTCTCTCTCCCTCTTGGACAGACAAAAGCAACACCATATTTTCTCCACTTTGACAAACTTTGCAATCTCCTCATTTGCAAAGTCTTTCCACTCTGAATCCAATGTTTGCAGCCATGACCACAAAGGGAAGGTAGGCCTTTTCTTTTGTCTGACCAGGAGAAGGTGCAGGGGGGGGGGAGAAGTTGGAGCCTCCCAGGGGTGGCTGAAAACTTTGGATTCAAAGGAAAGGTCTTTGGAAATGAGGAGGATGCAACGTTTGGCAAAGCAGATGAATTTATGGCTTTGGTTTTGGCTGGCTGGAAGGAAGGAAGAGTGAGGAGGGTGTGTCTGAAGTGTTACTTTGTTAAGTAGCAGATACAAAGTTTTAAAGTAGCAGATACAAAGATAGTCAAAACTGCAAATCTGAAACTTGCAAATGTTGAGGGCTGAATATAGTTTGAAGTACATCTCAGTTATGGTACAAGTGCATAAAATTGTCATCACATCATAGAGCAGTACAGTGTCTTTGTTGCATTTAGCCTACCAATGAAGAGGAAATTCTGTTGTCCATACATGCACACATCTATGTTTTGATGATCTTGAAAGCCTGTGTGTATTTGTGTGTTTTAAAAGAGCTGGAAACAGACGGGAGAGAGTGTGTGTCTTTGGAGCAATCTGCTGCCCATTTTTAAATTGGCAACAGGTGCAGTAACATTTTCTAGGATAATAGAATGGCCAAGGTCAGTGCTAGAATAGCATCTCATCCAACTCTGCATAAATAACATGAGAAATGACATGGATGGACTGAACTGTAAATTCGTAAATTCCCCTTCCCCTTTGTCAAAAGTGGAATCTTTAATGGAGAAGTTACACTACACAGGATCTCAGCACATATAATTTGTTTGTTAAAATGAAAGCTGTATAAAGACAGAAAGAGGAAAAGATTGTCTTTTTATGTGTGCATGTGTGCATAACATGGAATATACATGTTAAACTGTGTTGGACAAAACAGAACGAGTGATGCTACAGATATGTGTGTGTGTGTGTGTATTTGGCTGAATATAATGTTGCTATCCTACCTGTTTCCCAGAACTAGGATTCAACATGACTTAGAAAAATTAAAACATAGGGATAAAAGCATTCATAGGCAGAAACATTAAAAAATAACTATAATCTATTGAATTAAGAACAATTTTTAAAATATTCATTAAATATTTTCTTTTACTCAACAATCACACTTTCTCTAACTATGTCTCACTATATTTATATAAAATTACATCCTTCCCACCCTATTACCATTGGGGCAATCTAGACCACCCAAAAGGGGCCGTCTATGACGGCCCCTTTAAGTGGCGAGATGGGGCCAAGGCTGCCACACCGGCAGCCTCCACGGCCCCATCTCACCGCTTCTGGAGGCCGTGGGGAAGTGGCAAACTGCCGCTTCCCCATGGCCTCCAAACAGGGTTCAGCAGGCACCCTGAGTGACCACTGCACCCCACTTGCAGAGGCGAGGATGAAGGGAGGAAGGGGCCACTGCTGCAGCCCCTTTCTTCCAGGGTCTTTGCCGCAGCTGTTTAAAAGCCGCGGCAAAGACCTGCCTCAAAAAGGAGCTCTGTTTGGAGCTCCTTTTTTGCGCTGTGGAAAGGGCACGATTTGTGTCATCATGTGCACAGCGTGTCTAAAAGCTGCGCAAATGATGACGCTCTTGTAGCACGTCCGTATGGATGCTGCCATTTTAAAATGGCGGCATCCATACATTTTAGGCGTAGGGAGGGTCTAAAAGCTGCGACCTCCCTAGCCTTAAAATCGGCACAAAGAGCCCTTATCGCAGCTGTTTGCGCCAATCTAAATCAGCCCTTAGTGTTCAAGAAGGTTAACAATAAAATGCCAGTGATACAATCATTATATTTAAAACATTAAAACTCCTTTTAAATAGACAAAAGCAATAAAGCACAGAGCCCATCTGATTTTTTTTTTTAAAAAAAACTTCTTGGTAGGGCTGGTAGAATACTTTCCTATTTCTATACGCCATCCTTTTCTCACTTCTTTGGGGAACCGTCAAAACTCAGGACCACCAAGAGCTGCCTTTTGTGAATAAAAAAAAGCTATTGTGATGATTGTTTTCTTGTGGATGGGCTAGATCTGGACTAAAACATTTCATCATGTTTTAGTCCTGTAGTTTTAATAGGAGCAGAACATGACTACTCTAGATGCAAACTTGCTGATGAGAATCTGGATACACACAATCAAATTGCAGATGATTTTAGTGAACAATTCACTTGCTATAGCTAATAGCTTTGGCTTACAGTTGCGCATTGACCAGTTTTGAGTGGGATAGCAGGTGCAAATGCTGTGAAATCAGCTGTTAACAGTGATTACAGAAGAAGACAAGCAGGGAGGCACCTCCTGTTTGTACTGATGCAGCCATTTAGGGACAAATAATTTGTGACAAATCTAGGGACTTGAATAAGTTAACAAGGTGTTTGCTCATGGTCATCTGCCAGATATTTCTCAAGGCAAAATGATGACTGAAGGTAAAGTCTGGCGTGGGACCAATGGGCAGGGCTGAATGGACAAAATATGCAGTAAAATAAACTGGTGGTGTGTTTAGTCAGCAAGTGGGAGCAGTAATTTATCAAACACACATAAAATATACAGCTCATTTGTACAGCGATAGTTTTATACAACAGAGCCAGGAAAAGTTCTGGAAGTTACAATCCATTTTTTTCCCAACTTTTGTGGGGCTCTGGTGTATATTTATTTGAGCAAGAATTCTGCCCTTAGGGATACACAAGAGTTTCAAAGAATGCTTCCTTGTTTGAGAACAAGTAGAAAGATTTGAAATTAAGAGGAGGGTCATTACTTAAATATTATGAAAACTTAAAAAAAAAAGTTATGTTACAATATATACACACACATGCATATTTAGAAACATGTAATAGGCAAAATAGCAGCAGAGCTAGTATCAGAATGATGACATAAAGAGTTTAGCTACAGGGGAGCGAAATGATGACATTGCCACCACCAAATAAGAATGCTGCTATCCAAATGAAAATTTCACTCAGCCCCCAAACTTGTGGCATTGCAGTAACTTAAAAATTCAATTGAGCATTTAGAAAAAGAGTTTAGACATCTAAAGAAAAGGCACAGAATTACCAAGGGAATATGAACATAGCAAGGTGTAAATTATTTGCTGTGTCTCATTCTTCACAATACTAGATATTTGTAGAATTAAACAAAATTTCAATTAGAAGGGCAAAACTCTCATTTGGAGGGACAATGTCCTAAACCCACCCCCTACAGGTACATTGTTAGATGACATCATGTACACTGAGCCTGAAACAACTTTTCCCATTCAGCAAAAGGCACATTTTGCTGACCATCTCCCCTCAGGAAGAGAGCAGAAGTGCTAAGAGGGCATGCACAGAAGCACTGAGGAGGTCATTACTGTCCCAATCAGTTTCACCTTTCTTTTCTCTTGCAGTAAAGTCCCCAGTTTCAAAGGTGCTACAAGATTCCTTTGCATACTGATACAGGCTAACATGGTGATGCCTCTGAATGAATCAACCTCTAGAGCAGCCCTTTCCAACCTGGTATCACCTCCACAGGTATATTGAACTATAAACCTTGAATACTCCAATGGGGCTGTTTGGCATATACGTACCTACATATGTGCCACTTCTTCAAGTGGTGAGAATTTCCTGTGACATAAGACTTTTGGGGGGCTGCTTTTTCACTGGAAGTTAATGGGGGTTGTTTTTGTTTTTTGTATTATTTTAATTTATCGATAAAAAAGGACAATTTGAGGCTAGGTGGAGGTATGTCTTAAACATTCCAGTGGCATAGTAGTTTGAATGTTGGATTATGACTCTGGAGACCAGGGTTCAAACCACAGCTCATCCAGGAAACCCACTGGGTGACCTTGGGCAAGTCACAATCTCTCAGCCTCGGATGGCAATGGTAAACCCTCTCTGAAGAAACCTACCAAGAAACCCCCATTATAGGTTCACCTCAGGATTGCCATAAATTGGAAATGACTTGAAGGCACAAAACAACAACAGCCAGATCTACTATTCTACATCCAGAATGAAAAGACACTTCCCAGAGCCCACTTTTTTCTTCCCTGTCTCTCTCAAAACCAATTTTTTTTTCTCCCAGTCTCTTATGCCTAGATTGTCTCTTCTCTCTGACTGGATCAAGGTGTAAAGGGGAGCAGAGTTTCCATTCCAGATTATACTATATATATTTTATTTATTTATTTTACTCCCCAAGTGTAGTATTTTCCATTGCTCCCTGTTGACATTTATTTTGTTAATTCTGGCCCTACTCTCTAATGAGTTGAGGTCATTTTGAATTCTGATTCTGTTCACTGGGGTATTTGCAACCCCTCCTAATTTGCTGTCATCTGAAAATTTGGTGCACTTTCCCCCCTTCCATTACAAGTTATCAATAAAGATGTTGAACAGCACTGGGCCCAGGACAGAATCCTGTGCCACACCACTAGTCACTTCTCTCCGGGATGAGGAGAAGCTGTTGCTGAGCACCTTTTGTGTTTGGTCTGTCAACCAAATACATATCCACCTAACAGTAGCATTGTCTAGCCCACATTTTACCAGCCTTTTTACAAGAATATCATGGGGGACCTTGTCACATAAATGTTCAAGGAAATATTACTTCTTCTCATTTCCCAAAGCTGAGCTGTAGAGCAGTGCTAAATTAAAAGTAGATATTTCATAGTTCATAATTCACCAGTGTTGCAACTAGCACTCACTGGTCCATCAAGCTTTAGCCAATGGTTCAGTTTTACAAAAAATAGTGAACTGCTTTGATCTGGCAAAATAAGTCTTATGCTTTTCAAGAAAAAAAGTGCATACTCAGGTTACTAAGCACAATTAGTTATTAACTGAAGAGATTCTGAGTATGCATGCACTCTCGGCTCGTGCATTTTAAAACATATTTTAAAGCTGGCCACTGGGGGTTGAGTAAAGAAAAAATGGAGTCATGCCCAAGGCATTGGTTAAGGGCACAAAATACTAAAGCTAAGCAGTCCAGAATCTGGTCTGTCCCTGGACAGGAAATTGCCTGGAAAACACTACACATAGTACCTTCACTCCCATAATGGATGGATGATGGGGTTTATACGTCATAAGATGTTAAGGAAAAGTTAGACAACATAACATTTAAGTAATTTCATTGCTGCTCTATAGTTAAAAACAGTACTTTGATAAATCCAAGACTGGTTAATAAACTATGTTCCTCACTACAGCAAGCATAGTGTGTATGAGGCTTAATTCACCCATTTTTTTTTTTTTTTTTTGTAATCAAAAGAACTTTTACATTTAAATAAACCCTTGTGTGAGGCAGAAAGAGAAGAAATGTGCTAGCTTGTGCCACAGTAATTGGTACAGATAAAAATTAGGCATGAGGCAAGACAAGGAAGCATATTTTCTCCCAGTTCTATAGGCATTCATCCCAGTATTTGAAAAGCACTGACATACTGATTGGCCCAATTTCCCTTGAGAAAATGATGAAAGGAAAAGGAGGGAAAAGCCCAGGCAAATTCATATACATCAGCACATGTGAATGCCCAGCACACAGAGATAAGACAACTGTTAAATGAACCAATCAGGCATGAAGCTTCAGGTTCGCCCTGGTGCTTTTTTGCCACGCATGTATAGTAATATTACTATTTCCATTTTTTAAGGAAAATCAGTGGATTAGCAGTTTTTCTGTTAAAGAGAGGTGATAAAACAATAAATAACAACTTTTCATCCCTGTATGTAGACGTTGGACATTGGGATATGTGAGAACCATAGGGGCAATATAGACTGCCCAAAAGGGGCAGTCTGTAGCCACCCCAAGAAGCGGTGAGATGGGGCCAAGGCTGCTGCACTGGCAGCCTCAGAGGCCCCATCCCGCTGCTTCTGGAGGCTGCGTGGAAGCGGCAAATTGCTGCTTCCCCAAGGCCTCAAAGCAGAGTGCAGCGGGTGCAAGGGGAGAAAGGGGCTGCCACCGCGGCTCCTTTCTCCCCTAGGTCTGTTTGAAAGCTGTTTGAAAGCCGCGCCAAAGACCCAGCATAAAAAAAGGAGCCGTGGAAAGGGCCTGCTTGGCACCCTCCTGCGGCGCCATTGTGTCGTGGAGCGTGCAGCGTATTGTGTCATGGAGCTTGACACCATCATGGCACACCCGTATGGATGCCGCCATTTTAAAATGGCGGCATCCATACAGTTTAGGGTTAGGGAGGGCGCAGATGCTGAGCCCTCCCTAACCCTAAACACCCCCTTTCCAGCCCTAAAGGCACCATATTTTCTCCATGTAGATCGGGCCATAGTGTCAGTTGGCGGCTTCCGTGTGAGTAGGATGGTGAATCCACATTGGGTCTGAGTCTAAAATTTGAGAAACTATCAAATGTGCTGAACTCTTCCTTTCAGAAAGGTTCAGCACCTTTGATGGTTCCTTTACAGTTCAGGCGAAAACTAGGAGCAGATTCATTGTCGTGGAAGCCAAGAGGCACCACTTGCTGGAGGTGGGGGAGAATTCCCTTAGCCTGAAAGCTCCTGGTGACACCTCCTATTTAGTTCTGCTGTTTTTCAGAGAGGAACCATGCAAATAAGAAAGGATAGCTACTCCCTATCACTTGCTCACCCTCTCTGGGGCATGAGCAGCAAGTGGGAGCACCTTCCTCCCACCTCTTTGCCTCTCTTGGCATTTCAACACAAAGGATGTCTCACAGAAAAAGCATCCACGTTATCCTCTAACTTTCTTATCAATGGTATCGTGCTGGACAGTGAGATGGCAAGAATCAGCTCTCCCACTACATCACCCAGAGAAGGAATGGGCAAGAAAGCAGATGGAGGATGTTTTGGCTGTACCTGCAAAATAAAGCAAAATCAGTCACCATGTCACTTTTTCTTGCTGTGGTAACAGCTAAGATGATACATAGATATATAGGAATGGGTGAGACTTGCATGGCCCCCAATATGTTGTTTGCACTGCAATTTCTAGCATTTTACACCATTTGGTATGTTGTTCAGGGCTCTTGGGAGGTCACCATCTGCTGCCAAGACAAAGAAAAGCTTTGCTACTCATTACCCTGTTTGTCAAACTTTCTGTGACTGGAATTCAGTGAGATTGCAATACAGATGAATGAAAAGAGACATATACGTAGACATTCAGCAGTAGTACTTATTGACAACTGTCCTGTTTATTTCCTTTAAAATGACTTCCATTGTCAAATCTGTGACATTAAATAATTAGACCAGCCTTAAAGAGATTGGTTGCTATCTCGAATGGTCATATTGCAAGACCAACCTGGAGGGCTCCCTCCCAAGCCCCATAACTTTATAAGAAGACTGAGCCCCCAATTGAGTCAGTCTGGTGAAGTGATTTGACTGTTGGACTACAACTCGGGAAACCATGGTTTAATTTTCTGCTCAGCCATGAAACACACTGGGTGACCTTGGGCAAGTCACATGCTCTCAGCCTCGGTGGAAGGCACTGGCAAACCTCCTCTGAACAAAATATGGTCAAGAAAACCCATGATAGGGTTACCTTAGGGTCACCAAAAGGTGCACAACACACATAGAAGCCCCCAAACCAGCTCCAAGCCCCTATATTTGTGTACTGTGGAGACCGTCCTAGAGTCTTCCAGCTACTGCCAAGAGTGGGGGAAAAACCCAATTGTTGACTTGAGAGAGAGAAATTCCAAAATGTCCTCCATTTTGAGCAGGAATAAGAAACACCAATTTATATTTCTTTGAATCCTTTTAGCTTTTATTTGGACAATCCTCCATTTTTCATTAATGTGCTACATTTTGCAGTGTCTTATCCTCCTTTGCAGTTATGACATCTTTAAATACTAATACTAATACTAATAATAATAATAAAATTTATTTCTATTTCCCACCTCTCTGTCTGATTGAGGCGGGATTCCAACAGCAATAAAATACAGTTTAAAACACAATTAAAAACATCATAATATAACAGTTATTATAAACACAGCGATGTCTAGCTACCTATAGGATCACCTCATTCCATATAATCCGCCCTGAAGGCTCAGGTCCTCTGGTGAACATTTACTCCAGTCAGCCAGGACTAGGTTGGTAACTGTCACTAGAGGACTTTTTCTTCAGCCAACCCTAGACTGTGGGATGACCTTCTGGAAGAGATTTGACAGCTGAATACACTGTCTGGATTTAAAAGAACTTTAAAGACTGGTCTCTTTTGGCAGGCTTGTCCAGATTATTTTTAAATTTTGAATATGGATTGCTTTTAATATGTACATGTTAAATAGTTGTGTATTTTAATTCTTGTGTTTTAACTGATGTGGTGTGTCTGTTAATTGTTGTCCTCAGCCTCGATTCATGGGGAGAAATTAATAATAATAATAATAATAATAATATCTGAACACTCTTTCCACAGAGGGCAAGGAAGACCACATCTGCCCACCATGCATGGACCCAATCCTCAAGACTGGAGCACCTACAGAAAAGGTGAGTGCCAGAGGACAGGTGAAAGCAGCCCAGGCCATCTCTTGCTCCTGCTTCCCTCCTCTCAATGCCTTCCTTCCCATAGCATAAAAGTGGGACCCTCAGATGTTCTCCCCCCTCTTCCCTCTCTGCCTCTCTGTTTTTAGCCACTGTTGGGGCAGTGGTTACAATCCTCTTGTTAGCCACTGTGGATCCCAAAACTGGAGAAAGGCAGCATATTTCAATAAATAAAAGAAATCCTTGATAGATTTACTGGAACAGCCTGAATGGGTATGCTTGCTTTTATTTATCTATTGGATCTGCCTTCTAAAAAAAACCAATCTCCAACTCTCAGAATTACATAGCCTTGAGCCAAGGTAGTTAAAGTGGGGCCAAACCGGGTCATTCCTCCAGTATGGATGCAGTAAAGTGACCTCAACTTAGGGCTAGGGTTTTTGTTTGTTTGTTTGTTTGTTTTTTGCCTTGGCTTTTGAGCATCCTTCCTTCTTCCTTCCTTCCTTCCTTCCCTCCCTCCTCATGAATATTCCTCCATCCTCCCTTCCCAAAGAGTGACGTTGGGGGAAAGCTCTCTCTGGGCTGGTCCTGCTGCTGCCCTAGTAGTGAAGCCTTGCCATGACTGAGCAAGAGGCAGACTGAGACAGAGAGCAAGACTAGAGGAGAACCAGGAAGAGGAGGAGGAGGAGGAGGAGGAGGAAGAAGCCCTGCTGCTGCTGCTGCTGCTCTGGCGCCTCCTTTCCATCCTGGCCCTGCTGCTGCTGCTGCTGCTGTCTGACTCTGAGTGTCTCTCTCTCTGTAATATCTCTGTCTGTCTGAGAGAGGAGAGGACGGAGAGAGCCCAGGAGCCTTGAGCCTTTGAGGGCTGGGACTGGGACTGAGAGGGAAAAAGCCCTCCAAGGCAGCCCCTCCAGAGGATGGAGCAGGGCCGGGAGTGCTGGGCGCTGCTGTTTTGGCTGGGGGCTCGGCAGCAGCCTCCTGGCCGCCAAAGGTAGGCGAAGTTCCCGCCCTTGGTGCCTTCTTCTCTTCTCTCCCTCCCAGGAGCCCCTTCTTCTCCTCCTCCTCCTCTTCCTCCTCCTGGGTTTGCTGGCTGCTTCTCTTTCTTTCTCTTTCGGAAGCCCAGGTGGGACTCAGAGAGAGGAGACAATACTGAAGGGGCCCCAAAAGCCAGCACTTCTTTCTCTCTCTCTCTCTCTCTTTCTCTCTCTCTCTCTCCTCTTTTCTCTCTCAGTGATGGATTGGTGTTTGGGGGTCTTCAATAGCCAACGCAGCTAGCCCTGCGTGTTCTCTCTCTCTGTTGTTGGGTGCTGTTTGGGGCTGTTTTTATGAAAAGCTCTTGTGCCAAGCAGACCTCTCTCTCTCTCTCTGTATATGTGTGTGAGAGAGGGGAGTATGTATGTTTGGGTAATATATGTATATATTCATGACAGAAGTCATGAGGAGGGTATGTGTGTTGGGGTGCCATACATAGACAGATAGATAGATAGTGTGTTTCGGTGCCATATACTGTGTGTATATATATATATATATATATATATGAAGTATGTATGTTTGGGTGCTATATATATATATTCATGACAGGAGTTATGAGGGGAGTGTGTGTGTTTGGGTGCCATATATATATATATATATATAGTATGTGTGTTTGGGTGCCATATATATATATATATATATATATTGAAGTATGTATGTTTGGATGCTATATATATATCCATGACAGGAGTCATGAGGGGAGTGTGTGTGATTGGGTGCCATATATGTGTATATGTATGTAAATATAGAGGGGTGTGTGTGTGTGTTCATGACAGGAGTCACGATGGGAGTATGAGTGTTGAGATTATATATATATATGTATGTATGTATGTATGAATGTGAGGGGAGACTCTGGAGCAAGGTTTTCTGGAGCTGAGGAAGCTTTCCCCCCTGGATACCCCTCAGAAATGGCAGCCTGACATGGAAAGCCTTAGTCCAGAGAGAAAACGAGGTGGGGGTGTGTGTCTGTGTGTGTGAGAGAGGCTGAAGCATCCACACTGGAGAAACATAACCCGGTTTGGCCCCGCTTTGACTCTTTGACAGGCTCAATGCTATGGAATTCTGGGAGTTGGAGTTTGTCCAACTCCCAGAATTCCATAGCCGTGAACCAGAGAAAGAGTTAAAGTGGGGCCAAACCGGGTTATGTTTCTCCAGTGTGGATGATTCCGCCTCGAAGGGGAGAAAAGACCCTGTGGAAGCTGTAAAGCGTGGTGAGCAGGGGCGAAGGGCATCGCTTGGAGTTTCCCCCTTGGCTTCTAGTAGGAGGCGAAGTGTGATTCGAACCCAGAGCCCAGCGGCGGAGAGAGATGCTCTGAGCCTGGCTTTCTGGGAGAGGCTTCAATAGATGGCTTTCGCTGAGAGCTATCAAAGCAGGCGGCCACTAATTCGCAGAGGGAAGCCAACCCAGGGTTAGCTTGCCACCCCAGAGGCTGAAAGGCTTATTTGCCCTTTTTTAGCGATTGATCTATCAGGGGAATCTATATCTGTTTCGCTCTGGGTAAGATGACAGGACATGTTTGGGATGGATTGACCTGAATCCACACCGTTTGGTTTTCCTCTGTGTTTCTATCCAGAAAACGCCTAACTTGTTGCTTTCGTTCTTGCATAAGCAAACTTCCCTTTTACTTGTTGGCTGCTTAACAGATTACAGGTGTTTTGCTTGCCATGTTTGGCACACGAGGAGGAAGCCCAGGTAGTATTTATTCCACTTTGGGATGCTGAACCCTTCCTGATTCATAAGGAAACAGGTTAAAACATTTGGCAGATGTCCAAAGAAAACAGTTCCAGGTCTTTTCAGACAGTTGGATAAGGAAACAAATAACAGCCTCTGTAGCATTCAACGGCAGGGAATCCCAAGTGACTTCCACTATTCCCTCTATGATGAAACGTTCTATTCATAGATGTATTTTGTTCCTGAGTATTAATAATTTCTGCTTTTCAGAGCAAATTGGGAGAAGAACTGCAGTCCATCTTGGCAACTGTGGCTTTTCTTTTGCTCTTAACAATTAATTGTTTTCCTTTTCTCTGGTTTTCTTACCTTTCTGCTGGGAATCTCACTCAAGGACACTCTATTTAGTTTATCAGACGACAAAAATTGGAAGCAAAATCCAATGGCAGTCTGACCACAATCACGGGGTTTCAAGTTATTTCATGAGAAACTACCACATGCATTTTCAAGCAATGGGAAGTCCTTCCAAACACAGTCCTGGGATTTTGTGTTATTGCGTGAGAAACTATCACATACAATTTTGGGCAATTTCGGGCAATGGGGAGTCATTCCAAACTCATTGCAGCGTCAATACACAATCACGTAAATTCTCTGAACTAGCAAATTCACTCATTTCCAAACTGGCCCTACTTTCATTTCATTCAAAATTGAGAAAAATTCCTCCCGTGTGATAAACTCCTATGATAAACACCAAGCCAGGAGGACCTTGCCGTATACTACTTTGAAATGATCCTCATTTAGTTTAGTTTCTTGATAGGAATTTTGTATTCATTCCTACTTGAGAACATCCAAGAGAATAAACAAATATTTATGGGAACTTGGAAAACTTAGTCTGCAGAAGCTGCAAAAATAAACATATTTGTTGGAGCACAAGACACAAAATACCTACTCATTACCCTGTTTGTCAAACTTTCTGTAACTTGAATTCCATTAGATTGCAATATAGATAAATGAAAAGAGACCTATATGTACACTTATTGACAATTGTCCTATTTATTTCCTTTAAAATGACTTCCATTGTCAAAGCTGTGACTTTCATTTGTAGACGCTTGACACGATATATTAATCACGATAGCTTAAAGGTTGCCACATCTAAATTCCTTCAAGAGTTCCAAATTCTACTTTACCACTGGAGGGCTGCAAAGTGCATTTCTTTTTTTACTTCAACAATTTTGCATGAAAAAGACTTTTTATACAAATTACAGGAAGATGAGAAATAGATGTCCGCAAAAAAATGAAGCCTTTATTTTTTCTATAACATAAATATGGAGAATTTCTCCAACTGCCAATAGTTTTTTTGCCACTGATTTTGTTTTTGTTTTAGATGTTGTTATGGTTCTTAACAAATACATGATCTGATGTAAAAAGGGCACCTGTACACTAACAGGTGAAAAGCAAGTGTTGCTTTATAGTGCATTGCTGCACATGCATTACAGTCCCTTCTGCATTCTGTCAGGCTGAAAAACTGTTTAGATCTTATTGTAGAACTCATATGTTTAGAGATCTATTGAAAATAGACTTTTCCACTGTATTGTTCTATTAGCTGGTAACTGTTCAGAAGCATTTTTATTGGAGGGTGATGGTGATGACATTAGCAATGAAGGGCATAAGCTACTTTGGGATTTTATTCAATTTTATCCAAGGCAAATGGCCTTTATTCTATCCTTGTTCTTCTTGATCTGTCCGCTGCCTTCGACACCGTGGATCATTCTCTCCTGATAGACTTACTCTCTGACATTGGTTTCTCGGGCCTTGTTCTCGACTGGTTTGCATCCTACTTGTCAGATAGATCTTTTTCAGTGGTCTTGGGTGGTCGGACCTCGTCTTCTGTCCCTTTATCCGTTGGAGTTCCTCAGGGCTCTGTTTTGGGTCCCCTATTGTTTTCCCTATACACACTCTCCCTTGGCAAACTAATCAGTTCCTTTGGTTTTTCCTACCATTTGTACGCTGATGACACCCAGCTGTACCTTTCGACTCCTAACCTTTCGCCGGAACTAGAACAGCAAATGTCATCTTGTTTAACAGCTGTCTCCCACTGGATGCATCATCGGCGTCTGAAGCTAAATATGTCTAAGACCGAGCTTCTGGTTTTCCCGCCCAAGCCCACCCTTCACTACTCCTTCTCTATTTCTGTCAATAACATCTCTATTCAGCCAGTCCAGGAAGCCCGCAGCCTTGGTTTCATTTTTGACTCCTCTTTGTCATTTATTCCCCAGATCCAGACCACAGCCAAGGTCTGTAGATTTTTTCTCCATAATATTGCCAAAATCCGTCCATATCTCTCAGAATCTACCGCAAAAACACTGGTCCATGCCCTAGTGGTCTCACGACTAGACTACTGTAATCTCCTCCTCGCTGGGCTTCCTCTCTCTCACCTCCACCCATTAATTTCTGTTCAGCATTCAGCTGCACGCATTATTTCACTTGCTCGCCGCTATGATCATGTCTCCCCTCTCTTGTCCTCCCTTCACTGGCTCCCTCTTCCTCTCCGCATTAGGTACAAACTTTTGCTACTCACCTTCAAAGCCCTGCATGGGCTAGCCCCCCCTTATCTAGCTGATCTTCTCTCCCCCTATGTCCCTACCCGTACCCTCCGCTCTGGTAACCAAGGTCTCCTCTCCCAACCCAGGTTGTCCTCTGCCCCCTCCCGGATCCGTCCCTTTTTTCTTGCTGCCCCTCATTCCTGGAACCTTCTCCCTCTGCATGCTCGGCTCATCACTTCCCTAACCAGCTTTAAGGTGGAGCTGAAAACCTTATTGTTTAGGGAAGCATTCTCAGGGAACTTGTGATTACCATCTGGCTGTTTGATTTCATTTGATGTGATTTGTTTTTACCCTGATGTTTTAACTTGTTTTTCCTCTCTCTGTAATTTTATCTAATTGTTACTATTTTAGACTGTACGCATCCGGCAGGCTTTTATATTTCTTAAAATTTTACCAATTTTGTACAGCGCTGAGTATAATTACAGCGCTCTAGAAATAAAGTTTAATAATAATAATAATAATAATTTAGAAGGAGTATAGAAATATTTCTTATAAATAAAAGTGTACACCGAATGAAGCTGTATGAATGAAGCTGAATTCAGTGAGGCTAGCCCATGGAGAAGTGTGCATAGAATTTCAGCCTATGGCCAAAGGGTCATGATTCATTGATTTCATTACAAATTATATCTATGTGAAGGGCCAGGATGTAACTGTAGTTGCTTGGTAGTTTAAAGAAGGATGTTGTCTGGTTTTGAGTTTTTTGTACACAGCTTATATACTTTTTTTTTGGTCTGCTTACCAAGAGGGAGTAGCAAAGCAATCAGCTTCTTGAATCAGCTGTCTTTTCACTTTGCTGAAAAAGGCAGAGACTTCAATAGCAAAGAAGATGGAGATTATCAAGCAGCTCATGTCCTGGCTGCCTCTGCTGGCTACTAAATAGAACTGTCTAACAAGATTCTAGTTTGTACTGTGTATGGACAAATAAATAGTCTCAAAAAGTTTAAAGTGGAAAAGCTACAAGGAAGCCGGCATCACTATGCCATTTTTTCTGAGACATATATATCAAATGTTGAATATATGCTTATAAATACAGTATATCTCAGTGAGAAGCAGTGTGGTGTAATTGCTTGAGTGCAGGACTGGAGGCTGTAGAGACAGAATCATAGAATTATCAGGGTTCGATTCCCCATTCAAGCCCAAGAACCCACTGGGTGTAAACTTGGGCAATTCACACTCTCTCAACTTCATAGAATGGCAATAGCAAACTCCCTCTGAAGAAACTTGCCAAGAAAACCCTATGGTACATTTACCATAGGTCAAAAATGACTTGGAGGCAGACAACAACAACAACGAATTCCTGAGTTAATGAAGTAGATGTTTTCCTGGGCATCACTTCTTTAACAGAAAATGCTATACCAGAGGGAGAAAAACATGGAAAGAATAGGAATAGTTTCCTATACCATGAAAAGAACAGGTCACCATTTTTCAGCAAACTAAACAATAGGGCATTCTAGATTGGCAAAAAGAAGTGTGTTCATGGCTGCATGAAAGTCTAGCCTTTAGATGAGAAAAAGGGAAAGTGTGCCATGAAAATTCCTTTTTTTTTTTTTTTTTTTTTTGTGTTTTAGGGGAGAAGAAGCGCCTTTAAAAAGGTGCTGGTTTTCCCAGCTTCTTTTTTAAAAACTGCAGAACAGCGCAGCTCCATCTAAAGGCTGTGGTGCAGCTGCTAAGCATTAAGGAAAAGGCAACTTCATGTCACCCTTTCCTGCCAATCTAGAAAGCCCTAATGTGTGTATGTGAAATTAAACAACTGAGTCATGTAAACTTTGAATAAATAATCAAAAACATTTCGAACCTTCTAGAGACCAGTTGAAAGCTTGTTACAAAATGCACCCAGAGATTTTTTTAAAAATTACTAGTTTCTTAATTTCTTATGCTGTACCCCGCTCCGAGTATTTATTAGAGGAGCGGGCTATAAATAAACTATTATTATTATTATTATTATTATTATTATTTTCATTTTGTTGGCCATAGATGCTGGGGAGAACAGAAAAAGTGGAGAACTTTTCCCTTTTCATTCTTTGTCACTATTTACATGTGTTCAATAAGGCATTCTGGAGGCAGGTGCTCTTTATCGTGTTTGTTGTAGGCAAGCACACACAGCTACAGTAGGATTGTACTGTACAGCCCTTTTATTCCCCATCTGTTCAATACTGATGTACTGCTGCAATGCAACATGAAAAAAATCTGTGTTTCACCAACTTCCTTTATCATCCTCCCAGTGCTGCTGCTGCTGCTGCTAAAAAAATCTTCCAACTAGATAGAGAACAAGGAAAAAAGGAAGACCATGCAGGCTTAGAAGGGCTTTGTGAAAAAAAGAGCATCCTTGTCAGATGTTTTGTTAACTGGGGATACCTGTATTTATGCAGCACTGGTAATGTGCATGGCACCTCAGGGTGGAATATAAGCAAAACAGCTGAGCTCTGCTTAAAGAAACTTATACTCTATGTAGCAATAAATTAGAAGATGCCTGTGGACTTCTCTTTTTTGTCCTGTGTCCCCTAATAAATCTCAGCACAAGTCTTTTAAATGGACTTGAGAGTAACTGTGAAATACTCAGCAAAGAACACCAGTTCAAAGCAGTAGTGACTGATCTTGCTAGCTGTCACATTGGGTGGGGACTCTGAAATTTGGTAGTAAAGAAAAATCTTAAAAGTAGACCCTTGGTGGTGGGATAAACAAAATATCTGAGCCAATATATCCGGTCATGAATTTTTTGGAAGATATAATTACTTAATGCAGATGTTCTTAAAATTTGTTTAAAAAACATTGAAAATGTTAGGAAGGTAAAGATTGATGGACTTAATAGATTTCCTGATTTTATGAACGAATGTGTGTGAAAAATGCCCAAAGACTAACAAATTCTTCTTGAAAATACATATTCATATCCTGAATATATCCTATTAGTATTGTTGAAAGTTATTACCTTAGAATAGCTATAAATCCTTATACAGCTTTTGATAGGATGGGTTTTTTTTTAAAATTAATGCAAGCAGCATAAGCTTCCTCTGTCATTGTTTTTCTGTATAAAAAGTTAGCAGGGAGATATTGATGTTCATAAACAATGGAAATTTCTGGAAAGTGAAGTTACATCATGATTTTCATTCCTTTTTTGGGGAGAGGGGGGCAAAAAAACCCTTATGGTTCTTTTTTTTTTTTTAGCAGCGATGTATGACCTTCCACTATGAATCCTTTCCCTTGCTTTGTAAGATATGCAAAAAGAAAATTCCTAGCGGGAGTTATTCAGCACTAGAGAACATCTGATATGAAGTGTCAGCCCCTAAGGCACCCTACTATATTTTGTATTAGACACTGAAGGAAATTCTTACATTTGCTAAATCCTTATTTCAGTTCTCTTAAACCATGTCTTTGCCCTTGCCCCAACTCTCAAAGTGCATAATGCAAAGTCTCTTGAACAGTAACCTCAATTTTGCCTTACTCACATCAAAGATACCCTCTGCTTTAAGATTTTTTAAAAAAAAATTTAAAAAAAGTGGCCCTTGTATGAGGAGGTCTAAAATAGCTATCCTTAATGACAAAATGTCCTTCATGTTCCTAATAAGATCTCTGTTAGGAAAATGGAATTGTTTTTAGCAGCAAACTGAATGGAATGGCAACTGGTTTCTTCACACATATAAATAATTGTCTCTGTGAAATATGAATGCAATGTGAGGATATACAGTTGTTGTTGTTGTTATTGTTTTAAAACCCGATTACCTTTATATTAATGAGACCTGGTTTAGATATAATCAGTTCTCTGCAATTTCTCTTGACTAGGTTGGTTTGTCTCTTTTTAATGAGGTATTTATAATTTCTTCCATGCAAATTGTTCCAGTAGAACCTTGAGCAGTTTGATACAGAATGATCACCAATGTCCTCAACACTGATCTCTTCTCATATTGATGAAACTGTTTGTTATTGGAACTTTTTACTCCCTAAAAGGTGGCTGAAGAATTATGAATTTGCCTCAACTAGCGTTTTTGAGAGCAAACACTTTGTCTCAGAGCAGATTGGCAAATGTGGAGTTCTAAACAGACATAACTTGGAAGACCAATTTTCTTTCAAGTTGCAAGGGCATCCCTGTATAGATCATATTGTACAGGTGAAGCAAAACTACCAGCTTCCCACACCACAGACATCAGGAACTGTGAATCTATAACCGTGGAGCGGATTCTATATTGTGGAAGTCCACATCCTGCCTGCCAGTTTTAGAATATTAAGTTGAAATTTGAGAGACCATTGAACATTACTATGAAGAAATATGTTACCTAATAACACAATGGATAATTGGAAATGACAAAACAAAGATTAAAATATTATTATCACAGAAACCTCTCACTTATCATATGCATCAGAACAAGCTAAGATGTATTTCCTTTCTTTTACTTCTGAGTAAATTTCCACTGTATTGATAGCTGTGTTCTATCTGTTGTTTCCTTTTTAAGATTTTTTAAAAGCTTATTTGTTTCCTTTGGATTTTTGTTGTTGTTGTTGTGTGTCACTGTTTCTGATTTATACCAGCTGTAAGGTGAACTTCTCATGGGGGTTTCTTGACAAGTCTTTTTGAGGTTTGCCATCACCATCCTTTAAGGCTGAGACAGTTGAATTGCCAGAGGTCACTCAGTGGATTTAGAATCATTTTATTATGTATTTTCTTTTATAGTTTCGGATTTGGTTTGCTCAGTCTTAAATTTGTTTAAAAGAGTTTTAGGTTTTTATGAACACTACATTGATACTGAGTATATGCTTTATATTGTGAGTAACCTTAGAGAAGAGTGCAGTATTACCAGGATGTCAAAAATATTTTAAGTAAATATATACCACTAAACCTCAAGCAGCAGGAATTTAAAAGCTGTGGGGATTAGCATGAGAGTAAGAAAATACTATTAGCAAACTCTTTGGTAACCAGAATGCTGACCTAAACCACATATCCCTTCTATTTTTTAGAAGTTAGCAACATGAATGAACATGGGTGAGAATAATCTGTTGGTTGGGTAAATGATCACCCCAGTGATTCAATTCAAAAGGACTTCAGTTCAGTACAAGGGAATGGAAAAAGCAAAGGTAGGGAAGAGAAAGAAAATAAATAACACCAATCTCTGTCCTTAGATATACTTGCAAAATTTCTGCATCAGAAAGCCCTGAAGCCATAATCTGTCCCTAGATGTGTACTGATAGATGCAGACATAATGAAAATGTCTTGTATTTATGCCATGGGGACACTTGGTTCATGATTGACAGTTTGAGGAAAAGCAGTCAATCAGATGGGATCTTGAGACAAGCCAGGTCTAACATACAGACATGAATAATAACAGTTAGCACATTGCTTTGCTCATGGAAGAAGTATTAAAAGATGTGAACCAGAAAAGAGACCATTCATCCCTTCCTGTCAGACCGTCTTTTGTCTATTTGAGATGATAACTAGAAGAGGCTCATGACATGGAGAAACCACCTTTTGCAGTTAGTTTATGTAACATTCTTTCTTCAGATTTATCAATATAATCTTGACAACAAGATGCAAAAAGGTCTCCTGACCAATTTTTCAGTAAGTGGCAAAATGAGGAGAGGTAAAAAGAGGAGTAATATGAAGCGATTGGAAGGCTCAAAATGAAAAATTATGGCCATACTGTGGTTGAAGTTTAATCTGAACTATGGTAGAAGTTATTCCTTTCCTATACAATATTACTTTTGGGAAAAGAATAATTTATTCCATGTGTTATCTGTTGGATTATTTTAACAGGGTTGCTGTTATTGTTGTCATGTGCCTTCAAGTTCTTTTCATCTTATGGAAACCATAAGGGTTTTCTGAGGGCTGAGTGTGTGTGACATGTCTAAAGTCACCCAGTGGGATTTCACAGCAATGCTGGGATTTGAACCCTGCTCTCAGAGTTTTAGTATAGGTTTGTTACTTGGGTAGAAATCAGGAATGAACACTGGAACAGAGGTTCTTAAACTTTTAAATGATCATGTGTATAGTCTGTATGCATATTCAGTGTAATGTATGAATACCACTTAGATGAGAGGAGAAAGTAAACCAATACAAGAGAGCTTTATGTCAATTGTTTTATTTTATAGAGAAAAATCCATTATAAACTCATGTCTTTATTGTAACTTCTAAATGATAACTCTGTTAACTGCAAATGCACTGTGTGTTGGCTGCCTAATCAATGTACTTGTATTGCTTTTGGAAATGTTACAATGTGCATCTGTTTTCTTAAACATCATATAAGCTTCCACACAAACCATCTATGCTTACTCCAACATCTGTTGCAGCATTGTTATAAACATGGATTTTCAGTGTTCACTAGTATTTAAACATCGATTTACACTATATTTTGCATTTTGACCCACATTAATAATACTTTTGAGTATGAATCCTCACCCTGTGGGTGTGAGAGTCTGGTGGCATGAGTAACCAGCTGCCACAACTCAATATTTCTCTCTCTCTCTCTCTTACATTGTCCTCTAGAGCAATACATCTCAATCTATCTTGATGTGAGGAACCAGCCATTCCCCTCCCCCAATTGTTCTGGATATTGGTAACATGTTTGTGTTTACTGGCTGCAGTTGTTTGGCTATTTCTTGGAAACTTACCAGGGACCAACAGCAATGGCTCTCAAGGATTTATAGTTGTCCATAGACCACCACTTTGAGTATCACTGCTCTAGAAAATACCAACATAACTTCATTTCTGCTGTGATAAATGCCATCTCTAATCATATGGGGGCTAGGTTCATCCAGGTGTCACTGAATATGTAACAGTGGGGCAGAATCTGGACATTCAGTGGACATACATCTATATAATATAATTCTATCTTGTTATATGTAGACTATGGGCCAGAGCAAATGACTAGGGAAAAACGGCTCAATCCTGCTTTTTCCAAAAACAGATCGAAACTCTGTTGTCCACACTGCCTGTTTCCAAAGCAGGCCAGACACCCACAGGAAGACCGCATGGTGCAGCATCAAAACATGCCACCGGGTATTTTTGTTGTTGTTGCTTTCCCACCATGAATGTGAACCATTGTACAAACACACCAGCTGTGGCTTCCAAGTACCTCTCATGTCTGCCCAGATGCCATCCCATTGGATGGCCACCACTTTAATCAGCCAAACAGTTGCATGTGCAGTGCTCCACCTGTGCAGGGCATTGGTGCATAGCTGTGTGAGTGATACATTAGCAAAGCACAATCATGAAGGCTCTGCTTTACATGCCCCCCTCACCCTATAGCCCCTCGTTGGACTGTCTGGTTTGTGTACATTGTAATTACCTCTATTGAGTTGTTGCACTTTAATTTTAATTTTATTTATTTAGTTTTATTTGCCACAGCCCTGCACTGGTGACAGTCTGTTTATATGTACGTGCAATGATGGACATTTTTTGAGCTAAGCCAGAGTATCCCAGCCTTTTTCCCCCCTCCAGTTTTTAGCCCTGGAGTGTGGCTTTGTTTTGGTTTCCATCCACTTTGGAGGTGCGTGTCATAATAAAAGGCTTTATCTTATACTTCTGTTAATCAGTTCATATTAGTTTTCACAACCAACACTCATTAAAGTCATTTTCATGTTTTCACAAAAAGTCTGTCAGGAAATGTCAATAACTTTTTTTTCTAACCAAAGCAGACAATTTGTCCATTTATTTTAACTTATTCATGTTTAACAACTATTCTTCTTTAAGAGATTATGCTGAACGATTCCATCTATGAGCATATAACAGTCTTGCTGTTGTGATCATGTACTGAAGTATTCTTCCATGGCTGTTTTCCAATAGTTCATCCATAAGTTCTTGAAGAAACAGATCTGGCTTTAATTGTATGTTAATATTTAAGATCTTCTGTATCAAAACACACTGTCTGCCACATATTATTAAATGCCTCTTCTTGTTTACAGAACTACAGAACTAGCTTCAGAACTATAGTGCTTGAAAACCAGGTTAAGATTTTTTTATATAGTGAAGCCTGGTTCTGTTGGAAGAATATGATTGTCTCACAGGCCTATCTAATCATCAGTCCATCCATCCCAACAACTGATATGCTCTTGTGGGCGGGGTGCCTGCTCCTTGGGACGTAATGGTGACAGGTGTGTGATTCTGCCAGCAATTTCAGTCTCAAAGTTATACCAGACACGTGGAAAATGCTTAAACTTTACTTAAACTTTAGGAAATAGAAACTTTATCCCCTTTGGGTACATAAACATAAATGTGGCTTTCAATTCTTTCCTTCAGCCTCAGGAGAGGGTTTTTGACACCACGACTCTTCCCTTTTTTGCAGGCTCAACTTCAGCCTTTTCAATTGAGTCTGGACCCAGGCGTTGCTCCCCGGTTTTTCCTTCAGGGTCCCACCCAACTCCTTCACTCTTAGCTTCCCTCTTAAGAAGGTCTTTTTCCAAGACCGCTTCAGGAGACTCAGCAATGTTCCTTTCTATTGTTGAGTCCCTGTGGACTTCCTCCACAGTGGGACCTATCCTCAGCTGGCTTAGATGTCTCTCCTATCCCTTCCACGGCCAGTCCTCCTCGTCCAAATCTTCCGCATCTTTCCCTTTTTCCTCCTCCCCAAGGCACCTCTCCCTCACTCCTTATATGCCCCTCCCAACCAGAACCCTCCCAAGATTCCTCCCCTGGGTCCTCCAGTCCTCCTTCTTCCTGGAGGTGGCGCAATGGTTAAATGCCTGTACTGCAGCCACTCACTCAAAACCACAAGGTGGCGAGTTCAAGACCAGCAAAGGGCTGAAGCTCGACAGGCTTGCATCCTTCCGAAGTCGCTAAAATGAGTACTCAGATTGTTGGGGGGCAAATAGCTTACAATTGTAAACCGCTTAGACACTCCTTAAGGGTATGAAGCGGTATATAAATGAAGCTGTTTGTTTTGTTTGTTTTGTTTGTTTGCTTTCCTTTGCCTGCTCAACCCAACAGCTCCCCTCGTCACAGCTCTGCCTGTAGTTCCACAGCAATGCCAGTTTTGTGAGGGGAGAATTAACAAGTTTTAAGATGTTTTTTTTAGAGCAGTGCTATGAAGTAACTAGCAAAGTACATTTGTAACTAACCATCTTGGATACTGTAACCGGGGAAAGGTGGGATATAAATTAAACAAACTAGTTGCTGTTTGCAATAAAAAGCTGATAGAGCATTACATTTATCCCTGTATTGATCATGGAAGTAGTTTATTACTTTTCAGTGGCATGGGAATGGGTTTGATGTCTGTAACTCATTATGTGCTGATTCAGTCTTAGCAATGGGCAAAACAGGAGGAAGCGTGGCATGGACTGTATAGCTTTCTGCTGAAGCTGGGAAGGACTGCTGATATATCTTCTGCATTTTCGTCAGAATTTTCAAGATGCAGTATCTAGACTGGTCATGTGGAGAGAAACCAGAGAATGTTTTCCTGTATCTTCCAATGGCACAATAATAAAAGCAATAACTAATTCAGCAAATTATCTTTCTGGACTCTAGTAACAGTATCAAGTAATCATCTGTTGGCTGATCAGAATACTAGGTAAAACAAATAGCACCTTTCAGAAAGTAACATTCCAAGCTCTGCATTATAGACAGTAGCTACTTGCAAGGTCAATTGTATACCACTGTACTTTGTGTTTCTTGACAGTGCAGTTACCATGGTGGAGAAAGTCCTGTAAGCAAAGCATACAACCAATGTACATGCTAATGTTACAGAGTTAGTTTTCAAACATACTAGAGATTTTTGAAAATTGTACGTACTTTTGTTTTCTAAAAAAGAAAAAAACATCAATTGTGCTACACAGATAAATAAATAAAGACTCGACTAGAGAGTTTTGTTGTTGTTGTTCTGTTGTTTAAAGCAGAAACAAAAGGAATGCAGAATGGAAAGGCTGTTAACATTGTATCTTCTTGTCTGTTTGTTTTAAAATACCTTCCATTAGGGTGAGGGTGGTTATGTTTACCCTTAGCTTTCTAATAGCCTGACTTGACCCATTCTATCTGAGCTGTATAAAAATGTCACTCCTAATTATACAGCACTATCTGTATATCAATAACCATACCAATCTTTTGAGGGGAGACTTAGCAAGTTAAGGGTAATCAGAAACCAGGCAATGCAGTAGCATTTATTAAAAAATTGTCTATAGAGTATAATAGTCAGTGATAGTGTTGAAAAGAGACTTTGATGGTGGACATGGCTCATACCCAGCAGAGGCAGAGACAGCATTTGTGGAGCAGCAGAGTGTTTCAATAGGCACTTTCATGCCCTGTTCATGAACTGAAGTGTGCAGCTTATCAAAGATCTGCTACTTCTTTTACTTAAATTTTTGTTTTTGTTGTTGAAGTAAAGGAAATTAGGAGTATCCTACTAATGTAAAAATGTAAGAAAGTCAAGTATATCACATGGATTGTTAGACTGAACCCAGTACTTCTGTGACAAAAACAGAGACCTGCTGGGGTGGCAATCAAGGAAATGCTACCATGTTTCCCTGAAAATAAGACAGTGTCGTATATTAATTTTTACTCCCAAAGATGCACTAGGTCTTATTTTCAGGGGATGTCTTATTTTTTCCATAAAGAAGAATTCATATTTATTGTTGAACAAAAAATGGGCATGCTTCCAAACAAAAACTTTGCTAGGTCTTACTTTCAGGGGAGGCCTTATATTTAGCAATTCAGCAAAACCTCTACTAGGACTTATTTTCAGAGGATGGCTTATTTTAGGGGAAACATGGTACATGAGGGTCAGGCAGACTGTCAGCTGGGAGTGACCTGAGGCTGCTTCAGACCTGGTCGCCCCCCAGTCGGTGTGGAACCATGACTACTAACTGCTGTGGTCCCAAGGCTGGCTGCCACTGTGGTTCCAGCCAAGACACTGGCAAAGAGCAGACTCTCCCCGCCCCTTGTGCTGGCTTTTCCTGGCCAGTCGTACTCTCCATGCAACTTCTGGCCGCTCTTTCCTGCCCATCTGTTTCAGGTCTTTCTTGCTCTTACACTTTTTAGGATGTATAAGTGTTGGAATCATTTAGGTGCACCTTGTTAAAAAAATCATGTAAGGACAATATATTGATAAGGTCTGAATACTTAACTTGAATATGTGCCATGGAAATGTACAGTACTTTTTTTGAAGGTACAGCATATAAGTTTTGACTATTTAGTCCAGAGGTTAGCAGTGCTGGGTCTGGGGGTGGGGGCATTGGCCTGCATCCCCTAGCAAGACCTCTGATTTTTTAAAAAAACTTTCAAATTTGATTTTTTTAAAAAAACTAAAACTTGAAACATTCCTCTATGCTCCCACTGATCATCATGGGAATTTTGCCTTGCTTAGGGTTCCTCTGGCTTATTTTAAACCAAGGAAATAAAGTAGATTCTGACTTCTTGTACTTAATACAAAAAGATCTCTCCTATGGGTAGGGGGAGGGCAACTTTGTAAATTCCCCCCATGCCCACCAGGATGTAGATGGGCCTTCCAGAATACCAATGAATACCAATGCTGAGGGAGCAAAAGTGGATAAAAATTTTGCCCTCATGTCCTGCTTTTGCATTTCCTGCTTGTGTATTTCCTCTGTGGATGTTTCACTTTAGCAAACCACATGCCTTGATACAATACAGGGTTGTTGTTTTTTAAATGTTATTAGAGTTTAATTTGGCCCTGACCATTACTGGCACATGATAAATGAAAAACTAGCCATAAAGGAATGTGGACCTCTAAGTTAAAATCCAGTCATCCCTCCATATTTGTGGCTTTGACTTTTGCAAATTTGATTATTTGTGTGTGTCATGCTACGTGCACATGTACTCCCCACCTCCTCCCTCCCTCCCAGGGTTTTAACCTTGGAGTAGGAGAAGCCCAGGAGGGAGGGAGCAGCTGGGAAGGTTGTGTGTGCTGCTCTCTCCCGCCTCGATGCCTCAGAGACCTCGGGCAAGTGTGCATGCACTCTTCTCCAGCCTTCCACCCACCCCCCCGCCATTCTGTAACTGGCCCAACTGACCAGTTACAGGGTGGCAGGGAGTGGGAAGAGAGGAAAGCGCACACACTTCCCTGTTTTCAACCCTTCCCTGCCACCCTGTTACTGGCCCAGCTGAGCCACTTACAGGGCAGTAGGGATAGGGAAGAAGGGCAAGCATGCATGCTAGCCTCCAACTTCTCTTTGCTGCCCCATAACTTAGGGGAAGCAATAATAATGATTTTTCCACATTTGCAGGGCTCTTTCACCCCTAACCCCTGGGAATGTGGAGGGATAGCTGTATTTCTCACCTCTTTTGTAAACAGTGTGTCAGAAACAAATTGTTTTGGAGACATATGTGTGATGCTTAATACTGACTTTCATCCATGCTATCTATGTACATGAGAAACACATTTTTCTTGGTCACAATTCATGTATTGCTTGAAAAGAAATAACATTTAAAAAAATAAAAATATATTTAGAACCAGATTTCTCTAGTTGAAAGTGTGAGCGAGTCTTACAATTTCCTTTCATTGGGATGACATTGCAAATGGCAGATTCTCCTCCCCTTTTCCAAATAATATGCAAATGTACATAATTGAAAATGTGTATCTTTGAAAAAAATAGTTTTATCAATGGGGGGAAAAACATGCACTGTAGGGAAAATGTGTTTTAAAAATTACATATATGACCAAAGGTGAATGCCATTATATGTATGAATTTCCATAGAACAATAGACAAATTCAAAAACATTAATCCTACTGTTTATCTGAACCACAGCAGCAATTGTTGAAGGGTAAGCATGTACATCACATTGATTTAATGTGTTTACTTAGCTGTAACACACAATAGGATTCAGGCCTAGGTGACAAAATCTGATAAGACAGGAGGATAAGAAGACAGTGCAAATGAAACTTTGAAAAAGGCAACAAAACAGAGCCTGTGGATTTTCACACCTCTCACACATAATTTTACGTTCCCATGTTGAAAAAGTAATGAGTGCCATCATTCTGAGCAAACACACCAATGATAACTCTTCTAATTATAAAATATACAGAAAACAGACTCTGAAGACTTGCTGAGAGATATGGTAAAACAGTTTGGTTTGTCAGCAGAATTACACAATGTACTTTTGTTAAATGAAATGGTGCTTCAAAATATAGATAGGCTGAACAAGTTGAGATGGTTTGCAGAAAAGCTTGATTTACTGTTCTCTACAAAGCTTTTCAAAAATACTGCCAAAGTTAAATATAGAGTAAAAGGCAGTGATATTTATGAGGCAGCTGAATAGCAATCTTATTTAGAGCAGAGCTTTTAAAGAAGACAGAGTTAACATATCCTAGCAACTGAAATTGAATAGCAACATATCTACTACCACTGTTATTCATAGAAAAAACAGAAGAAGTAAATTTTGAAGGCCTTTGTTAACATCACCAAGTTTTTTTTTATTGTGAACTAAAATGTAAAAGGCTCTTTAAACTACACTGACAAACTGTGGGCTGTTTATAGAAGTCTGTATTGTCTAAAACAATAGCCCATAAAACTTGGTTGCATATCTTATATTGTAAGCTGCCTTAGAAAGACTATAGTTTTGAAAACTGCTAATAAACACATTAAGTAAATTAAATGAAATAATGTCAAATAGAAAGGTTTTAGGCAGAAGGGATCATGCAACACTATAATTGATATCTTCCATTCTGAACTCTTAAAAAATAATATACTCCACTCTTTAAAATAAACCATGTTATATATGTTATATTTTAAAAAAATGTTTCTGTGCAATATGTTATATATCTTATATTTTAAAAAATGCATCTATGTGATCATATCCCCTTTCTGAATCTTTATATAGGAGGTTTAAATTAAGACCCCTCTCTCCCAATTTAAAAAGAACAGGTGTGTGGCTTGTTTATACATATACAAAAATGTTTTAAAAGGGAATGATTAAAGAGCAGTTGTTCAATAGCTGTACTGCTTTTAGAAAAATGACCTTTAACTTGAAAATTATTTGCAGCCATTGGGGACAAAATGAACAAAGAATTGGTTATCCCTGTTGGTCATGGCAGTCATAATCTTAATTTGAATCTACCATTGGTTCAGCTTAGCAGCCTGTGGATACTTTACATTTTCGAGTAGAGTGTTGTCTCTAAAAATGTAAACATTCCTGGATTACTGTACAGAAGGTTTTTTTAATACATACTTGTTTTGTGTTTTATGGCCTAAATCCTGTTACCCAAAAAGTAGGGGAGACTTGGGGTCCCCACTGACAGTGACAGATCTCCTTGGTATGGGGGAGAAATTATTAGATCAAAAGGAGACCTGCGAGACGTGGGTAATTTAAGGGGATCTTTCCACGTACAGTATATATACCAGTACTCACTGCAGAGACACTCCAGTTTCAATGAATAAAAGAGGTTTTTTTTTAAAAAAAAAATGTGCAAAGATGCACACAAAAACACAAATCCAATACAACTTGAAGAACCAAAAAAGGCTAACAGAAAGAAAGATGTGAGAGATTGGATAGTGAGGAACCTGGATTAGAAGGGGTGATAATTAACAATTTTGAAGAGATAATTCCACAAAAGATGGAGCATAATTTAGGCAGAATCTGAAGGCTATACAGAGGATGAAGCTCTGGTCTGTAGCACCAAACTGACCATTTGTGGTACAGATATTTGTATCCTGTTTTGCACCCTGGAGGGGTACTTGATGTTACAACACGGTGTAACAAAGACTTGATGGGTGAATAGGAAATAGCCTGGGTGGGGCAAAGAGAAAGTATGGTCTTTAATTGCTTCACAGTGGGACAACTTAGGGCCCAAACAGACAAGCAAAAATAAAGCTGCTTCAGGTTTCTCTGAAGATGCCAGCCACAGATGCTGGCAAAACGTCAGAAAGGAACTCTTCTAGAACATGGACACATAGCCCAAAAGCTCCACAAAAAACTATGGATGCCGGCCATGAAAGCCTTCGACTCCACATTGCTTCAGGTCACTTTGGAAGTATGCTGTTTAAATGATGCATGTATCCCAGGAGTCCAAAAACCTAAGGACTGGAGCACAGCTCTGGCACAGCATATGGCCTCTTAAGATGCGAGTATCCTTTAAACAGCATATCTCCAAAGCAGCTTTATTTTGGCCTGTCTGTTCGGGCCCTTAGTCTTCATTGTGAGAGGCTATGTGGAAAGCCCGAGGAGATTGGAGTGATCAGCAAACCCATTAAGCTTTTATTGTGTTACTATCTCAGTCTTTCACATGTTTTCAGACCAATGAACCTTTCCTGTGTCAAACTTTGTAGTGTTCCAAAGATCATTTTGACCTCTTAAAAACATGCCTGATGCTAGATATGAAATAGGAAAATATGAAACCCCATACTCAGTGAGATGGATGTAGGATATGCTAACAATACCCTGAAGGCACCAGATCCCCTCTGATCATAGAATCATAGAGTTGGAAGAGACCACAAGGGCCATCCAGTCCGACCCCCTGCCATGCAGGAACTCTCAATCAAAGCATCCCCAACAGATGGCCATCCAGCCTCTGTTTAAAGACCTCCAAGAAAGGAGACCCCACCACACTCTGAGGGACTGTGTTCCACTGTCGAGCAGCCCTTAGTTTCAGGAAGTTCCTCCTAATGTTTAGGTGCAATCTCTATTCCTGTAGCTTACATCCATTGTTCCAAGTCCTGTTCTCTGGATGGGAAGGGTCCACTGTTTTTCCTAAACAAAATAATACTGAGGTTTTCTTTCACTCTTAATTTTGGATCTGTTATCAAATGTATGAAGATTCCATTGAAGCTAGTTTTAAAAAACTTCATTCCTAAAGAAGCAGATAATGCATAGTACAGACAGAACATAAAACTATTAGGCTTGGTTATATGAACTACAGACCACGGAATTGTTTTGACCCCAAAATTTTTAAGAATTCATTTTCATATATGAAGAAAAGGTCTCTGGAAAATCTTAAAGAAATTGTTTGCTCCAGAGATTTAATATGTTAAGCAGGTAAAGCCTCAGCACATTATGGTGATGCGCCCCCCCCCCATGACATCCCTATTGTAAAATGTCTTCCATCATTATACTTTTTTTGGCTATCATTAATAGGACAATCACCAAAAAAGAGAACCTTTGTTGTCCAGCAATCTGAAGGAAAAAAGTGCCATAGCTGTTACATCCATCTATGTGTTTTCTCTCCTTTAGAGTTTAGCCCATAAGATATTCTTGTTTTGAACCTGAACACCTAAGAAAGGAGAAATGTTACTGTAAGCTTGTGGTGACCTCTTTTTGAAAGGAATGGTTAACATGGCACACCAATGCAGTAGTTCTTTGTCTAAGAAGGGACAAAAGAGGATTCACTTAAACCCCAGACTGAGCATTTCTTCTGTTATGTCAATCTGTAGTAGAGGAATTGTGAACTTTATTTCAGTTCTGGCAAAGCATAGTGTTACATTTTTAACATGATGATTGATCCAATATCTTGGTCAAAGTGATCTCAGCTGGCATAGATAGCATTGTTCTGTTTCCATAATCTCACTTTGGACACTTGAACATAGGTGTGTTTGCTTTCCCCTGTGCTTGGTGCAAAAAAAGGATGCCATGACACAGACTAGTGACATCAATAGAGTACAACATATGTTGGATTCCTTAAGGCAGCACATCTCCTGCCCCCATCCCCATTGGCCTCTGTCACAATGAGCAGTTACTTTGTTTTTTTCATGGCATAGTTTGGGATTTTCTGGTTTTCTTTTAGACTTAGTAGGACATTTTAAAATCATGCTCGGATTGTTTTTGGGCATGATTCCCCCCTCCTCCTCCTGTTGTTGTTGTTGTCTGCTTGTAAGTCATTTCTTACTTACGCTGACCCTAAGGCAAACTTATCATGTGGGTTTTGTGGCAAAATTTGTTTAGAGGAGGTTTGCCATTGTTGTCCCCGGAGGCTGAGAGCATGTGAGTTGTCCAAGGTCACCTAACAGGTTTCATTGCCAAGCTGAGAATTGAACCCTGGTCTCTAGAATTGTAGTCTTATTGCTCTCATTCTCTATTTGGTGTCTGTGGCAGATCGGTTGTTTAATACATTTGTGATATTCTATACTTTATACAGTTTTCCAGTATCCTTATTTGGTGGTGGTGGAGCTTTCTTAGTAATAAATGCCAATTTTTTAATTGGGCAAAAAATGAAATGGATGCCACATTGACACATGGAAACCCATATATTTTTGTTAGCAATCAATCATGTATCTTTTAGGAGGCTCTTATACTTGTTCAGATGTCAGATGTTTGTCTAAGCTTGACAATGACCTTACTTACTAGGTTTAATGCCTGTGTTCTTCTGTTGTTGTTGCTGTTGTTTTAAAAGGACAATTTTGGCCAGGTGGTTAATATAATTTTCACAAGAAGTACTCTAGACCAGAAAATGGTAAACCTATTTTAGTGAATTCAGATCAGCAGGATTTGATGAAATTCACTCCAGGGTATTAAGTCACAAATCAATTACATAATCTATGTGAGAAGTCATAGATAACAGATGAAATCCTTGATGGTTGCACAGGAATACTTGGTGTGTTTTGAAATAGAAAAGAACATCCCATGGAGTTCAAAACCTTGTGTACAAAATTGATTCAATTTATGAGCTAAATCTGGCACCACCTTTTTTGCTGCAGATCTTTGCCGCAGCAGCTTGACGCTGCGGCAAAGGTGCACAGTTAAAAAAAGTGGGGAAACCCTGCTCCTTTTTAGCGTCGCACTTGCGACACAATAAAGGTAAAAGGTGCCTTTACTGTGTTGCAGCTACGCAGCTCCGTCTAAAAGCTGTGCAGCTGTGACAGCATTGTTACGAATGCCATTTAAATGGAACTACTTAACACCGCTGCCCCATTATGTGCTAGAGTTGTGGGGCGTGTGGAATCCCCGCCCCAAGGCAAGCCTAGCACATAATGGGGGCATCTCAAAGGGCTGGTCTGTACTGGCCCAAATATGTTTGCTTAGGAAAAGTCAGCTGTATTATCATTGCCCTGCTAATTTTCATAGATTTGGGGTATGCTAATGGTCCTATCTTGCCATATGCCACCTATCCTTCTTTCCATTTTACTATGATGATGCCTTGCTAACATGAAGCAACAGTACTATAACACTCTGGAGGATGTACTCCTTCCCTAAAATCTATTTTCTCTGCAATGTCTATGTGAACCTTTTCAAGGACAAAAAATACTACAACTCCATGAATGGTATATCTGTTTGTTTGTTTTTTAATATAAATATTACATTTCATGTTCATGTAGAAACAGGAAGACGCTACCTTTCAGATGCTGCCAGATTACAACTCCTATAATTCTGGATTGTTCCCAGCTTTGCCTTCTGATAGATGTAGGAATTAAATATTTAAACAAAAGAAGAAACTTAGACTACTAAGGTTGGATCAATTACAGGATGAGGTATTCAGAAAATGGCAGAAAGGGTAGAATTTTCTGGCCAGAAAATAAGGATGGCCCAAATGCTATTATCATATTTCCTTCGCTTGAGAGTAATTCCAGAAGCAGCAGTACATTTTGGGGGGAAATGTTTCATTGATTGATTTGAATTTAATGTTTACTTCTGCATACATGAGCATCATGGATAGGGAAATTTTTGAACTGGTCCCAAGCGTTATACTTGGGTAGCATCAGTTAGATCTTGAATACACCACGGTCCAAAGCAGATGGCCTGAAGCAGATGGGCTAAAGGGACCATGTCAGTAGCATTCACACTGGGATCACACTGATTGCATGTGCCCGGTCTTGATCCAGACTGTTGCTGTGGTCCTGAACTAGGCCTCTTGAAGGAATGGATTCTATCTGCTCCTTCCTGGCCCAGTTATTTCTAGATGGCATGGTGTCAGTACAGCTTCTGGCCATGTTCAGGCCATGCATCATCTAAATGCCATGCCCCCAATGCAGCCTGAAGCCAGCACTTTTGGACCATCTGCTTTGGACCCAAGATAACTAATTTAAAAAAAAATACATCTCAGTATCTGCAATCAAACCCCATTTTCCAGTTATCCTAAAATGTCTGATTGGACTGGAAGATGGAAGATGTTTCTTTTAACCAACTCCGTATATCTACCCCTTCTCATTTACCAGGAATTACATAATCCTTTGATCAGCAGCTCACATTACCTCTTTGAAAGGCTTTTTAATTTAGTGTATTTGTGGATTTTAATACACTTTTTACTTAGCCACAATTTGATGCCTGTTATGAAAGAGAAAAAAAAATCCAAAATAGGTATGAGAATGTGTTTCCTGTTTGGGTAATGAAGTAGGTAACTAGTTAAGTTAGGCTGATTGATTTGGTAAGGCTGGATTGCTGTAGAGTAGGTATTCCCAGAGGTAGGTAACCAAATGCTTTTCAGATATTTTGGATTACAGCTCCTATAATCTAGTCTTGGCCTCTGGTCATGCTAGCGGAGGCTTAAAAGTTATAGATCATAGCATGCCAGAGCATACCTCCTGACCTAGTGGAAATAACTTTTTCTCACAAGCACCAATCCTATGCCATTTTACCAGCTCTTTCAACAATATCTCATAATGTTTTGCACAGTCCTGCTACAGTAAGAAATCTTTTTTCACAGATTGCATTAGAGGGATACACTGAGTTAAATGAGGCTGTTGAAAACTGCTTACTGTTCTCTTTTATGAGTAGAAACATTTTATGCAAGCACAGAGGCACTATAGTCTATGTCTTTTAGAAGTAAAAATATTTTTATTTAAATATAAAAATACATTGTAGCTAATACTTCAGTAAGTAATGCCAGGCACCATAAAAAAAGACTGGCTAATAAATCATAAACTCCCTGTACAGTGTGCTTTTGGTATCCACTGGGCTTTGGTTCCAAGACACCTTGTAGATACCAAAATCTGTGGATGTTGAGGTCCCATTAAATAAAACGAATAATAAAATTGTGTCCTTTATATAACATGAAAAAAATCAAGGTTTGCTTTTCAGAATTTCAAAATTATCTATCTATCTATCTATCTATCTATCTATCTCTATCTATCGATAGATAGATAGATAGATAGATAGATAGATTATTTTCAAGCCATGGATCATCTGCCTTGGTCCAGGCCCCAGAGGGAAAGAAGAACAACTGGACCTCATCCCCTTTCCCACCACCTTTCCCTTCTCTTTTTGTGTTGTCTCTTTTAGATTGTAAGCCTGAGGGCAGGGAACCGTCTAATTATAAGATTGTATGTACAGCACTGTGTAAATTTACAGTGCTATATAAATAAAGGTTAATAATAAGAATAATAGTAGTAGTAATAATGGATGCTTGAATCTGTGGACAAAGAATCCATGGATATAGAGAGATTATTGTAGTTTGTGTACTTAACATAAAATCCTTTGCAGGCTTACAGAAAACTAAGTTTGCATATCCAGAACATACTGCTATCTAACACACAAGCATTCTGGTTTCAAGATCTTAAATTTCACAAATATAACACCGAATTACTGCAGACTTAACAAGTATAAGGCCAAGAACCTTCAGTCTTTTAAAGATACACAGGTGGCAGAACCATGCCTTGCTCTCCAAAACAATATAAATTGCTGTGTAAGTATGCTAGAGTTGCAGCGTAAGTGTGCTAATTTTTTCCCATATGTGTTACAGTTAGAACTATATGTTACTGTCTGGATCCATGGAGGGGGTTATTATTAAAGTGATACATCATTGGTATTTATAACCCTTAAGACTACACAGAATCAGGAATGATTTATCAGACAAATGTAGGAGAGAATGAAATAATGTTGGCACATTGAAACATATGTGGTTATGTTGCCACAGAATCAAAATATATGCTTTCAAAGTATTTTACTGATTTTATCAATATATGACAAAGAAAATGAAAATCCCCTATGTAAGGATATTGTATCTACCTTTCTGCAGCAAGGATAGAGACAGAAAGGACATGGAAGAGCTTACAAGATTTAACCATTCATCTTTCTTTAGAGAGTTTGGTCCTGGTAGGCCATATTCACTGATAAGATCTATTCACATGGTGAAAATAATCCAGAATGAATTCAGATTGAATCCCTGTTGTTCGCACACACCCTGAATAGACCCAATTCACTTTGGGCAGGGGGTTGCCAAAAACCCACTTAACCTGGGATACTCAATAATGGATCTTTTCCTGAGTTTTTAAAAAAGATTTGCATTGTCGGCTGTGTGAATAACGATGTGAACAGACATGGATTAAACTCAGCATACCTCAAACACATTCACATCATTAACTCCTTTGCAGGGAGAGGCTCCTCCTGGCCAGCTTTAGAGGAGACACTCCTCCTCTTCCTCTTTCCCTGCACACCCATTGCTATGGGCTGGCCTCTATGGGATTCCAGAGAGGAAAGTGGGGTGTTCCCTTTGACCTTGGAGTACAAGCACAAACCTGGCAATGGTGGAACCTCTGCCCTGCCTCAGTTGATGACTCCTGCCACAAATGCGAAGAAATGCAAATTGATGCCATGGTCTGAATAACAAACTTGGATTGTGTGAGTGAGGTTACTCACATCATTCCACTACAAAAATGGTGTGTGAATAACTTCTTAGAGAAACTGATGCTCATACTTCACCCTTGTAAAGGCAAAATGGCTGAAGATACCTTTGAGAGTACAGTTGGCCCTCCGATTTTGCGGGGGATTAGTTCCAGATTCCCCTGACAAAACGGAGGCTCGTGCTTATTCCAGCCTCATAAGCTTGAATGGAGCATGCCCCCATGCATGCAGCAAGGGCATGTGTGCTGGGCGTACATGCCATTGCAAATAGCAGAAGTCACCCCTTCACATATATTCAAGGGTACGGATCTGAGATCTGTGCATTAGGAAGGACAACTGTACATGGTATCACACAGATTCTAGAGATGGGCCACTGTAGAACTCAGGGATGTAATTCTTCAGTAAATCTATTCTTGAAGGTAGAGGTGAATAGTTTCAGCAATTTTGTTCCCACTGAAAGAAAGTTTTCAAAGGCTATTTGCAATTTGGGACTTAGGGACTGTAAAGACCACCCATTAAGGCTGTCCTGGGGGTGGAGTTGGTGTGTGGCATCTATACAACACACAGCCCAACTCCATCTTTCTGAAGTGGCATGACATCATGCGCCACTCCACACAATGCAGTGCCAGAGGAGCACTTTAAAACCACATTCCCACAGCTATTGCTCCCTTTCCAGGGTGTAAAAAAGAGCCACTTTTTGTGGATTTTTTTTTTTTTTGGCACCCTGGAAAGGCCAGATCGGGGCTGTGGTGTGTGGTTGCCACAGCCCTGATCCAGTGCAGTTGGAGGCACCTGCAGACCACCCCTAAGCCTCATAGCCTCATAGTATGAACTATGAACTATCTAGACCACCCCACAGCCTCATAGTATGAACAAAATTCACATTTGGTTGTTTTGTGTAGAAAAGAGCATTTTCTGCACAGAAGATACTTCAGTGTAGAAATATTAGTTCCTGTTAATTAGTTCCTATTAATCACTGTGAAGATTTTCATCAGTCCAGGATTCTTCTTGTCAGGGTTTCTCAACATTCAAGAAACACATTTTACAACAATTTAAAGAATATGTTTGATTATTCTTTCCATCCCTAGTTGAACCATATCATATCTTGGAAACTATCATGATGAAAACTTTTGGGTTATTGCTGCCATTTGTTGTTTATAGTAATTGTCCAATTACACTTTGAATCACAGAATGTTGTTTGTGGTGTGGAAAGGTGTGTAAGGGGTAGTTTACTATTATACTAATATTGCTAATAAAATAGTCTTTAAAAATCTAGCAAAAAATTAAACAAACTGAAAAAAGGTATTAAAGTTGCAAAGTTAAGCTTTACATATTAAAAAAACACACTGAAAAAAAATAAGTTTTCTTTTCTCTACTATTGGAATACCTTCAGAAATTCTGTTCTTACCTATAAGGAAAAATCATTATGGTAGTTTTCTCCCTACTACAGGAAACAACAACAGACGAATATTCCTGTGTAGTATACTCCCTGTATTGGAACATCCCAAAGTGTTGTGGAGGAATTATTCTGCAGATAGACCAATGATGCAAAACAGTTCCCAAGCAGTAGAAATTGTATCTTGCATAGAAAATAGTGTTTTTTCAAAAGTAACCCATTTTCTGTGCAACCTTCCACCCTGTAGCACCCTCCCCCCCCAAAATAATTTCTCCACAATGCTTTGGGATGTTTAATAATGGAGAAAACTGCAAAATTCTCACTGGTCAATTATTCTTCCAATAGAGTTTCTGCTAATTTTTCATCTAGAAATGAAAAATTATCAACATAATTTCCATTCATATTCCACAACTGCTATTTCAAATGTTGTGGTTGTGTGTGTGTGTGTGTGTACTAATTTTCTATCATAAGAGGCTCTACCCTATTAGCTGCATTTCCCTACTTTCAGGCATAAGTTCACTGACACCCTGGCTGTACTATTTCAAACTGTAAACTATGGAAAAGAATTTCGTGTACATAGAATCTTTCTTGCTGGCATACTAATGTCATAGATTTAAGCTTTACGTGATTATATGTTTTGGTATGGAATACCATTTGCTGATACAGAATATTCCCATTTGCATTCTGAAATGGTATGACATAGGCATGTGTTTACCAATTCACTGAGAAAAAAAAGCTTTTCAGGAAGCTTGTCAGCATTCTTTAAAATCAAAGTACCTGATAGTTTGCTAAATTGCATTTGTCTGCTCATTTGCTGATATGCTGCAAGGAATTCTAACAACTTGATGAAGGTTTCCCTTTTGCAGAGACCATGCTGACTTTCCCTCAGTAAAGTTTTGTTTGCTGTCATTTGCTTTCCATGTTTGTGCCCAGAGATCTTTTCACTTCATTAAAACAGACTATAGTTTCTGAATATTTTCCTAGCAAACATTATGAACAAACATATTTTCTTGTGATGGGAGATTATTGCATTAGGGTATAAAAGTGGAATTGAAGGAAGATAGTAGAATCTATGCCAGAACCTTATCAGACATTGCAACTGACCTGTAGCTGGTCTGTAGTCCATTGTTGGGCAAAGCCAGTTAATAGCTGCCAGTTGTGCTTCAGTTGCATTACCTTCCCATACAATAAGTTTCTTCCAGGATTGGGCAGTTACATAATCTCAGTCTAATCCTCAATTCTTCCCCCTCCTCCCCATCACTAGTCCCAGGCAGGTCCTTTGTGCACTTTTTTCTTTTCTTTTCTCCCCCCTCCCCCCACCCAAATCAAATTGCTAGTTGCTAAATTGTGTTTAAAAAGGAAATAAAAAAGTGAAAGGCATGTTGGGTGGAGCAATAGGGCAAGGAGGCAGAGTTTAAGGAGCAATCTGGGAAAAAGAGCATGGCACTATCCATGGCTGCAACAGCCCCAGTCTCATGTAAAAAGGACTGCTCCCAAAACCAATATGGATGTATTTTATTTCATTAACATAATTGCCGCAAACATGGGGCTTATATTGAAAAATACATGCACAAGCAGCATGTCATGTGTAGTCAGAAGATGTAGTTTATCTAATTCTTAGCTCTTATATGTGGTGTGTAATAATGTTTAAATCCTGTGGCTTGATTAGAAGATTCAAGTGGGCAAAGTTGAAACTTTTTGCTTTGATTAAGCAAAATTGATGAAAGACAATTTAAATTAAAATATAAAAATTGTCCCTTCTACACTGCACTATTTTCTTTTTCTAAAGGCTTGACATAATACATGGGTGTTCCAACTGGTAGAATTTCTGGTTTTATTATGGTAACTATTCTGTCATGATCACATTGTCTGTAGAGATCAATGCATTCAATAATTCTTTAAAGTTAAAAAGTCATAAAGGTTGTTCACTACTGTAATATAATTTCTGGTTCACATAAACAAAAGACCTCAAGGTTAAGCTGAAATAATATTGATTTCGCATTGTGTTCATGTTGAAAAACTGACTTGTGGTGAGAGGGTGGCTTAAATTTACACATAGACACAATGCCAAACCTTTATTTCTTCAACTTAACTTTGGATTCTCACTAGTATGTACATTTAAAACAGAAACTATGGTTTCTTGTTATCCTTAACCTTACCCAGGATCAAAAAACATGATTTGAAATCGGTTTTTGAAACTAATATTGCATTAGCTGTGGTCTGTTACTCCAGTAAGTCTGAATTTCCTATATTAAAGCTATTTTATTGAATTTCTTCTTTGCATTGCTTACATGGATCACATGGCATCTTGAAAAATCCATTGTCCTCTGCCTACAAGAGGCCTGTGGCCTCACAGGAATGGAAACATATTGGATTGCAAGAGAAGATTTGATATGCAAATGGACTTTAAATTTCCTGGACTTTGAAAAAGTCCCAATTCCCACATGGTCAGAAGGAGGAGGAGCCAGCCTGCAAAATTTACCCTTCTCATACCATCTTAACTAAGGACAGAAACAACAAATTGTAGGCATCTTAGTAACATCTCCAATTTTTCTCCTGTTTTGGTTTGTAACATCTTGCTTGATGAAGAAGCCAGTGGAGCACTGAAAGCTTGCAACAAGTATATTGTGTGTTTCTTTTGTCCAGAAAGGGTATCACTGTTCAGTGGATTTTTTTTTTTGAATTTTCCAAATGGCCAACACAGCTCCTCCTGCATATTTTATGAATACAGAAATGTGAGAGAAAACAAAACTGAGGCCCAAAACACACTGCAGAAATAATCCGGTTTGAGACCACTTTAACTGCCCTGGCTCAATGCTAGGGAATTCTGGGAACTGTAGTTTTGTGAGATGTTTAGCCTTCTCTGTCAGAGAAGTCTAGTGCCACAATAAGCTACACTTCCCACAATAAACTACACTTCCGTCTATTTCTTTAACTTAACTTTAGATTCTTTATTTATTTGTACCTAAATAGGCTCACTAGTATGTACATTCCAACTACTACTGAATCTTTTGTAGACTTGTTTCTGTCTTTCATCACTGTGTTTGGCAATGTGATGCATTCTCCTGTCTCTTTCCTTAGTGACTTTGCATCTTTCCAGACTGTACAGCAGCACTGGAAAGGTATTCTTAAATAAAGGTAACTTTGGTGGGTATACTGCACATATACAGTAATAGAAAAATACCCTCCAGCCCTCCAAAAGGAATAGCTCTGATTGAACTTCTGCTATCCCACTTACTCAGCTTGCTGTAACTCAGCAGAAAGGAGAGAAAAGAAGTGAGAGGTTTTGCCTTTCCAAGTAGATTTAGGCAAAAGCAAACCCTTGCAGTCTACCATATCTGTGGTGCAGAACATCCTGTGCTGGTTTTCTCCAAATTACTTCTTATGGTATCATAGACTCATAGAATAATAGAATCATACAGTTGGGAGACGACAAAAGGGCCATCCAGTCCAACAAGAAGGAAAAGAGGAAGTTCATTTATAATAATTTTTATGTAGTTTTTTTGTTAATTCTGTTGTGAACAAACATGCAGACCGAGATCAATCATTAAATTGTTTTTCAGGTTTTTCTAAGCTCAATACATAAATACTAGAGTTTCTCAGCTTAAAATAGTTGTTTTATGTATTCTTCCTTTTAAATAACTTCTCCCCCTTCTTTCTTGACCTCATCGCTTTTAACCATGTTCTAATGGTCCTTGGTCAAACAAGTGCCAATTTTCTTCTAGAAGATTATGAGATATACGCTGAATGCAAATTTCTGTTCTTAACCACTAACCAACTATACCAGCAGTTCAGCAGATGCAATTGCACAGCATGATTTAAAAGATTCCCACAGCCACAATCAAAACATCATATAGTTAAATCAATGTATGGTATAGAACTTTTAAAAATAAGAACTATAAATCTTGTTAAAATCATTAATTTAAAGCAGTTTACAAAGGCAATTAAAATATAGTAATACAGTGACCCTTGGTTTCTGCAGGAATTTGGTTCCAGGATCCCTGTGGATACCAAAATCAACAGATACTCAAGTCTCATTAATTACAATGGTATGGTGATATAATGTCCAATATAAAAATGGCAAAATAAAGGTCTTCTTTTTAGAATGTACTTTTTTTAAAAAATATTTTCAAGCCGTGGATGGTTAAATTAGTGTATAAAGAATCTGTGGATATAGAGGGCCAACTGTAATGATAAAAAATACAGCACCCTCCAGTTAGAAGCTATGGCCTGATCTACACAGGCAAAATGTGGTGCCTTTAGGGCTGGAAAGGGTCTGCACCCTCCCTAACCCTAAACTGTATGGATGCCACCATTTTAAAATGGCAGCGTCCATACGGGCGCACCATGATTGCGTAGTGGTGCGTGCAGCGTTTAGATATGCTGTGTGTGCCATGAAACAATGGTGCCGCAGGAGGGCACCAAAAAGAGCTCCTTTAGGGAGCTCCTTTTTTGTGCTGGGTCTTTGACGCGGCTTTCAAACAGCCATGCCACAGACCCAGGGGAGAAAGGGCCGTGGCAGCAGCCACTTTCTCCCCTCAGCACCGCCAAGGGAAGCGGGGTGCAGTTGATGCCCAGGGCACCTGCTGCGCCCTGCTTTGAGGCTGCAGGGAAGCAGCAAACTGCCGCTTCCCCGTGACCTCCGGAAACAGCAGGATGGGGCCTTTGAGGCTGCTGGTGTGGCAGCCTTGGCCCCACCTCACCGCTTCTTGGGGCGAGAACAGACCACCCCTTTTGGGCGGTCTGTATCACCCCTATGTGTCATTTCTCATTTCTGCAAAGGGACAATGGTAAAAAAAAAAAAAACAGTGATACAGTTACAATTTGCTATCACAACATGCAAAAGGTTTTGTTACAATAGCTAGGTATGGAAAGAGAAAGCAGATGGATGAAACAAAGAAACAAACCAATTTGAGGTTAAACAAAGTGTTTTCTTTGAATATGTGTAAATTGAATCCTGCCCTTTTCAAGCAAACTAGGATCACACCCATTATAGGTTAGTGTTACCTCTCAATATGAGCTCTGTGTACTATTGTACAGTTAGATCCAAAACACACTGCAGAAACAATCCAGTTTGAGACTGCTTTAACTGTTGTTGCTCAATGCTAGTGAATTCCGAGAACTATAGTGTTGTGAGAGACGTACCCTTCTCTGTCAGGGAGCTCTGATGCCACAATAAATTACAATCCCCAGGATTCCCTAGCACTGAGCCAGGACAATTAAAGTGGTCTCAAACTGGATTATTTCTGCAGTCTGTTTTGGACCTTAGACACTTCTAGCATAATATAAACATAAGTTTATAGCAACGGTTTAATAACAGTTGGCTGTAGAAAGCACAAGAAGCTGGAGTAGGTTTATGACTTAAATAATGAATGTACTCTGTATGCATTTTTAAAGGGAAAAGTACTCAGATATTCTCACTGACAAACACTTCCTATGACTTTTGTCACTCTGTGTGAACTATACATCACTCTCATTCTTGTAGTCAAGATGATATTTTGGCTGTTACTATTACATCAATGCAAATGTCCTCAAAGGGGTCATGCTTTTCTCTCTCCTAAAAAATTAAGATAAATGCCTTTGTTCAGTGTTGTGAAGATGTTTCATTCCCTTAGTATGACTTGGGAAAAGGTGTGCTGGCTTTTTGAACCTATTAATATCCTACAAAGAAACTTGCAAATAATACTTTTTCTTAGTTAATGAGCAAAAATACTCTCATAAGCAGATCTACTAGTATGGAAAGGCAGATCACTTAAACGAAAAAATTTAGATAATGTATTTTATTTTAAGAGAGGACATTTGTGGGTTGGGTGGAGTTTACTGTTGCATGGAAGTTTATATAATTTTGAGTCAAAATAATTTACTTTTTTCAGAATAGTTGAAGCAGTAGTATTAGCTAATTTTTTTTGTAATCTTTGGCACAATGTTTACAATTAATTTATATTGCACCCTGTACATGTAGGGTGCACTGAGATCTAAATTCTTCTCCAGAAAAAAAAAGATTTATGAACCTGTTCCTGGATATTCTCTCAAACAATTTTGTTCATCCTTGATTTCAGCAGCAACTAATCTGATTGGATATGCTATGCTGGATCACAACATCATCTAGTATGTGTTTTATTGAAAATGAAGGGATAGGTTATCCTGACATCTTTTCTTGTGCTGAGGTAGTGAGGTTTTTCAATCAGTAGATCTTTTTTGTAGTCTTGGATATGAGTTTGTTTGTTTTTTTAATGATACTAAGCCTTTTTCACAGACTATACAACAGTGTTAGGGTTTGTCCAACTAAAACATCCAACCTTTCCTGTTTCTGTGATAGACAAACCTATTTAATTTAATTTATATCCTGCTTTTAGTGGCTATTTATGTTCCTGTTCCACTGACCATTTTAGATGCAAATTTTAAAGTGGTAGTGTGGGAGGTAGAGATCTCTTAAGGAAGCAAAGTTGAGAATATTTGTTGATAGTAAATGTGGAAAATATTCACTACCTAATATGAGCTACATTAGCCCTCACAGTCCCATGTTTCCTATCTCTATAAGTGGAAGCAATTTGATTTAGTATCTGAATAAAGTGTCAAACTGTAATGGAAACAGGGAGATGATGCTGAGTGAGCATGAACTCCTCCAATTTTATCGGCTCATTTGACAAAGTATTTCATGAGTACTGTATTTAGCAGAACCATGCTGGTATCACCAGGATTCCATCCACATTACAGAAAGCCCATGTTTTTCTAGCCTGGGCGCTAACCCAGGTTAGTCCACAGGATAGGACAGGGACCTGAAACTGGCATGTGCTCCATACCTTTCTGTGCCATTGCTCCTATTAAGAAGCCCCTTGTTGCCACATCCGATATAGAAATGGGGTGCTGGGCTACACCAACATAATCATACACCCTATTTTAGCATCAGACATGGTGATGGGGGGCTTCTCAGTAGGTGTGATGGCACAGAAAGGTAAGGAATGTGTGGGGGCCGTTAAAACATTCAAGGTTTGATGTGGAGCTTTCAGGAAACTCTGAGCAAACTGGGGGTCAAATTGACCCATGTTATGGCCTGTTTACCCTGGAATTGGGCCAGATCTAATGAATCCATGTCCAGTCTGCCAGGATCCAGCCTGATCCTGGCCCCATAGTTTTGGCCCGCATCATCCAAACAGGATGACACAAGGACAGGGTGGGGGCAAGGGCAATTGGCCTGTGGAGACAACCCCAATGCTGTGGAATTCTACGAGTGTAGTTTTGTGTACAAGAGCTCTGGTGCCTTGAGTAATGGGAATTAAAAGGTGTCAACCTGCATTATTTCTGCAGTGCAGATGCAGCCAAATCAAATGAGTGTGTGTGTGTGTGTGTGTAAAGAAATTATGAACTAATTATAAATTATAAACTATAAACTAATACCCCTCCAGAATGTTTATTGACTATGCTGGGTTCTAGAAAACAGCTTGAAAATGCCTGGGAAAGCTGTTTCATAGAGGGATCTCACTGAGTACCAGAAAGAATGGATTGTTGTCTCTTTGTCATTTAGTTAAAACATACTGTATTTCATTGCTGGTCAGATTTTGACTTGACTTATATTTTGCTTTTCTCCTAATATGGGACCCAGAATATCATTATTATTATATCTTTTCAACAACAACACAAACACGTATATATTAGTCTGCATATTTAATATTAGCATACTTCATCAATTTTCCTTTTAAACAAATGATATATATGTGGTATGATAGGCACTTAAATACCCTAAAGGCACCAGATCTTGTCTGATTTTAGAAGCTAGGCAGGGTCAGCCCTGGATAGTACTTAGGTGGGAGACTGCGAACAAATACCAGTTGTTGTCAGCTACATACAAACTGGCAACACCATCTCTGAGTATTCCTTGCCTAAGAAAACCCTATGAAATTCATGGGGTTGCCATAAGTAGACAGGTGACTTGAAGGCATATACACTGACATGTAAACAGTAATAAAATAATATAGCAGAGTGGGTCCTCATTTTCTTGACTGACCAACTGGAAAGGTGGCATGGCTTCTAAGGATGATATTGTAAATCCTTTAAACTTGCAGAATAAACTTGCAGAGTAGATTTTCTTTCAAAGAATGAGCTCAGGAAATATTTCCTTAACCCCCTCCCCCATATAAATAAATAAATAAATAAAAATAAACTTCACCTGTGGCAAAATAGTGGCAGATTTCCTACTGATATTTTGGGTTTACATAGCATTGCTGGGATTTGTTAAATCTACTGTCTTTAGTTGCACAGAATCAGCAACATATTTCTATGATGAGGATTTATGTTGTATTTTTCTGTTATGATTTGTGTATCGTTTTTCTAAAGCTATATTTGGAGAAGAAATACTGTTATCATGCTTCATATTTGTTATCTGCTTTTCATAAAGTTAGAGGAAAGCTTATAACCGAAGAACCTTAGACCTGATTCCAGGATGAGATTGGACGACTGGGTGATTAACGCTGCTGCTTAATTACAGTATTGGTTGCATGTGAACCTTAGTGTACTCTTTCAGACTGATGGATGGGAATTGATCCTGTCTTGACAAGTTGGAGAGATAATGAGAGTTTAGTGACATTTAATATTAACTGATTGCTTAATCAACAAAGCTTTACTTATGATTTTTTAAAAAAATGCAGGTCCTATGTTAATCATACTAAGATTGCTTATGTTAAGTGCACACCTTGAAAGATCAATAGATTTATCATATCATTTTAAAGGAAATCATTTTAATTGATGCTTGGCTTTCTAAGACTTTATGTTTAACAACAATGCATTGTAGCTATTTACTCATTTTCATCTCTGTCCTGCTCAGCTTGCTGCTTTTTCTGCAGCTGGCCAAACTGCAGGTAAAAGGGGGCTTGAAAATGTATTATCTAATCTTAGAAGGGAGCACATAGTATCTCTGTGTTAAACACAACACAACACTCAGGTGGATGGATGCACTATTGTGTTGCTGAGATGGAACAGTTTTTTTCCCATTTTGATGCTTGCCTTGAAGTTATTTCAGGTAAAAAGACAGCTGGCAGTTTATAAACCCTAGGACTCTTATTGTTGGTATAAAAAAGAATATGAAAAGAACTATGGTGGATCAGACCAAATACTTATCTAGTCCAAAAGTAGTATTGTGTTACCTCAGTGTTCAACCAGAGGCCTATGGAAAGAACACAGGTAGCACTTTACGGGGATTTCACCATCCTGTTCTAGTTCCCTAGCAACTGCCAATTCATAGAAATACTACCACAAATAGAATTCATGAGGAGTAGCCAGGAAAAGCATTCAGATGGAATAATAATGGAAAACAAGTGAAAAATCTGAAATAAGTTTCAGATTATTTGATAAATTCTGGAGGACTGTGCACATTTGAATGTGTTCTCCTCAGCAGTACTGGAAGACTGATATTGGGGAAGGAGACTACCTGAAGTATTGACATTGCGGTACCTGAGGGAGAAAACTCATTGGCTTGACTTCCCTGGATAGAGACAGCACTGGTGCTTTATTCAGAGGTTACTGAGGAAGGGGTCAGATTGTGACTCCCCTACTTCAGTGGATCCCAAAATAGGTTACTCCCCCCCCCCAGGTCATAGGTTCAGAAAGCTGAATAATTTAACCTCAATAATGTGTCTGGTTTCATCATTTTCATAGTGGTTCAGCAATATGAATTGAAAAAATGGAAATTTTCATTACCAGTCAGGAATCACATAGTTGGACATGAGTTCATATTCAGGCTAAAGTGGGGGCTATGTATTTTGCAGAATGGGCCACCACTGCTTCTCCTATGTTCATAATATAACTTCAGTGCTTGTGGGTGGCTTATGCAATTCACTTCTACAGAGGTCCCTTAGCCCTGAAAAAAAAATGATGCATACAAATTTAGACTGTCCTTATTTTGGTTGTCCAGGAAAATTATTTTTTAAGCTTATCAATTAATTTCTGAAACATCCAGAGTGATTCAAAATCTTAGCTTTTTTGGTCAACATTTATAGCTACATTTTGTCTTCTGTCTGAGATATGTATGTAACGTTTTGTACCTTATTTAAAAATTAAGAGAAGGACATATTTTAAGGGAGCTCATTCTCTTGATATACAGTACCAGTCTTACCAATGTTACACTCTATAGTCAAGGGAGCAGTGAACATGGTTTTTAAGAGGGATGGTTTGAGATAATTGGCTATGCAATTTTTCTACATCAAAATTAATATTTCCTTTGAAACATAATTTGGTCAAGTTAACTGTAGAAGTTAAGGGATCATATAATCATCATTACAGCAGAAATGCTAAGTATCCACAACAGTATTCTTTTTTCTTGGGTGGAAACCATATATGCATTAACAGTAGAAGCTAAATTGTGTTGTGTCTTTCACCAGTAAGTAAATTCAAGGTAGTGCAAAAGCTTTTTAACTAAAGAATTAGAAGATATAACTTGAAACAGCCAGATGCTTCTTATAGAGACAATTGATGCAGTGGAATGGAAGAATGCAGTATTATATTTTATTTCAAATTAGATTCAAAAGCCATCTTTACCAAATTGCTATAATCTGCCATGAATTATGCTCTACAAATGATTCAAGATGGTCATGCTTTTTCAGCCATCCAGTGGATCCCTATCCATACTGAATTTATTCAATTTAGCCCAAGAATGAAGCCCCAAAATTAAAATGCTTCATGGTTGTCTTGTTTTGTAGTCATTCAGTTGATACACTTCTCTGTTTGCTTAACTTGATCCTTTTGAATGAAATACTGTATCTGGCAAGATGTACAAAAAGCCCTGATGGTTCCAACTGAGAAAATGGCTGACCATTCAGAGGAGAGCTGTGGTAATGTAATCAAGACCCTTGGGCCCTTTCCATTCACCTGGCAGGAATTCATCCACCTCTTATCCCTCAGTTAACTATTACATAACTATTACAAACTCTGTTCAAAATGAAAATGGGACTATTCCCAAATTTCCTGGAGAATTTTGTATTTGACAACTATAGCCCAAGCTAATAATTCTGATCTAAGTTGCAAACAGTCATCCTGGTATTGTATACTTTGACCCCCCCCCCCCCCCATGGCAGAGCTGCTGGGACACTATTTAACATCAAGGTTTGATGAAGGGGTCATCTGTAGAATTACAACATAGTAACAACAATAAGAAAAGTAAGATTTATAGAGAGTGTCAATGATAGATAAGATTTTATATTAAGGATAGGATGGTACAGAATGGCAACATATGGTACATTTTTGTTTTCAATCTAGAATCTTTTTGAAATGGTCTTCAGCATTAAAAATTAAAGACAAATGTAAATTGCCCATAATGTCACACATACAAACTTGTCCACATCCTAGGAATAACTTTAGAATTATAGAATCATAAGTTGGAAGTGACCACAGGGGGCATCCAGTCCAACCCCTTGCCATGGAGGAACTCACAGTCAAAGCATCCTCATCCAGCTGCTTAAAGACCTCAAAAGAAAGAGACTCCACCACACTCCAAGGGATTGCATTCCACCATCAAATAGTTCTTACTGTCAGGAAGTTCTTCCTAATGTTGAGCTGGAATCTCTTTTCCTGTAGCTTGCATCCATTGTCTAGTCTCTGGAGCAGCAGAAAACAAGCTTCCTCCAACCTCAGTGTGACACCCTTTCAAATACTCAAACAAGGCTGTCATATCACCTTCTTATGTATCCACTTGAAAGAGCAAAAGAAAGCTTTTGTGACAAAGGATAAACTTTTCTCAGCAGTGCCCGGGAGGGAACGGGGGGGGGGGGGGAACAGGCACGTGCCTATTTCTCCCCTTCCTGGGCTTTCAGCTGTCTCTGGAGAGGCATCGAAGTTCTACCCTGGAAGTCCTGCACCTGGAGAGTAGATGTCCTGCTCCCCCCCCCCCCAGAAGTCCCACTCCCAGCACTGAGTAACACCTGGTAGCAGAAGGCCTTTTCGTTTGGGCACTTGGTCCCCAAAAGCTTTGCCATCACTGCTATAGATAGTAGCTGTGAAGGATGGATGATTCTGATAACACTGGCTTAACTCACTTTTCCAATTTTTATTAATTCTCATACTATATGCATTTTTATGTATTTTTGCTGAATGTGCACATTTCCAACTAATTTTGGAAATGCAACATTTCATTTTTTTATTTTACTGTTTACTAATAAGCACAGTTCTATATTCATTGTTTTTGTCAAACTTCATGGTAAAATTTGCATCGGTGTGACTTTCAAAGGATAATTGGATTTCATTTTACAAATTGATTTAAAATTGAGAAATCATAAATTCATAGTAATGCATAGGAAAAATACAACCCAAACAATCTCCATTCCTTGCATCTCTAGCAGCTACTGGGCAAAGTAGTTTTTTCTGTCTAAGATGGATGTGAATTTTTCATGTTGTTAATAAACTAATAAGTATTAGTAATTTCAGAAATTACCACACTGCAAACCTGGGGCATAAGAGTATAAGATTACCTATATTGGCTCAATGGATAATCCTTTTGAGAGGCAAGGTGACACCTGGATTCCAATGCCTCAGAGGACTTGCTGTTCCACAGCCTTAGCAAGATAAGTACACAGACTGTTATGCTGTAAAAGATTTTCTCTACAGTTCTGCCTTTACAAAGAAAACCAGTCTTCCGTAAATTTAATGTTAAAATATCTGTATGTGTTGCATTTGAATTTCATTTTAAACCAGATTATTGTTAAAAACAGAAACCGAAAAAAGTTTTCAAAAATTAAAAATGGCTTTTAAGAAATATTTTTATGTGTCCACTAATGTTTTATCTACTGTTGTGGGATTCTCTCTCTATTCCCAGAGTTCCCATGAAGGGTATGAGAGATGAAGATTGTTTGGATGAAGGGGGAAGATGAAAAATGTTATTTTTGTCAAATTCTTCTCCTTCCCATTCCATTGACCTTTCAGAAGGTGGTTGAGAAGGTTGGGGATTCCTCTGTATGGGTGTTGATGGTAGTAGTGGTGGGTCTGTAAAGCAGAAGGGGAAATAATTAAAAACTGTGCACACATGCCCATGTATCTAAATTCTATTGGAGCCCAGTCTCTTCCAGGAATGGAAGAGATGCCCTGGATCCATCTCTTATTTTACCTGTACATCTTACCTCTCTTGAACATACAGTGGTTTGTAGTTATAAATAGAAAATTGTTATGTAAACTGGATAATATGTTTCTAGGTGCATAAATACTTAGTGGGGTGATTCTGAACTGAGAAATCAGGTAAACTCACAGTAAACTCATGTGCTTGTCTATGATCCTAATACAGAGTTTATTGTATTCTGTAGTAAACGTATTATGTGCTAATGGTGGCCTTGGTACCTACAGAGCCAAGACAGTACAATTGTAGGATATGTAGCCATGAATAAATCATGGAAGCCAGCCTACAACCCAATAGCTGGGAGAGAGAAACAGCCATGAGTCTGAGTTAGAAAGGTTATGTCAACCGAGAAGTCATCATACATAATGTTGGGGAATAGGTTTCAAGACAGGGCCATGTTGTAGTGGTTTGAGTGTTGATCTATTCCCACTAGATGACTTTGAGTGAGTGAGATACCCTTAGCTCCAGAAAACTGTGTGGTTGGTTCTCCATAGAGTCATACATGACATGAAGGCATACAGCAGCAACAGTAGCAGCAGCAGCAGCAGAAGCAACAACAACAACAAATGAATTTCAAATAAATGCTAATTTTGTAATAAATTCAGTATAGTTTCCTTTTTCAGATTATTGGAACAATAGGTAAACAAGCAAACGGTCAGTTAAAAGATGAACAAACACCATGTAACTCAATAGGGAAAAGAATAGTATAAAACAGCTTTTTTAAGGAGATGGTTCTTGTTCCATATGGGCACTGAACTGTATATCCTGCACTGTCAAATATCCTACCATATTTCCCCGAAAATAAGACATCCCCTGAAAATAATACCCAGTAGAGGTTTTATTGAATTGCTAGTAAATATGAGGCCTTCCCAGAAGTAAGACCTAGCGAAGTTTTTTGTTTGGAAGCATACCTGCCGAACAGAACACCAGAGCATTCAGCTGTGATTCTTTCTAGCCCACCACCATTGTCCCCTACCTTCACCATCCATTGCTGAGCAGCTGCATGCAGGATATAGAGACCATCACCTGCTGCCAACCCCACTGTTCCCTTCCGTCACTTGTAAATGTGCAGGCAAGGCATCAAGAGGCCCATCGCCTGCTGCCATCCCCAGAGAGAGCCAGAGAGAGAGAGAGAGAGAGAGAGAGAGAGAGAGAGAAGAAGAAGAAGAAGAAGAAGAAGAGGAGGAGGAGGAAGAGGAGGAGGAGGAGGAGGAGGAGGAGGAGGAGGAGGAGACCAGTAGCGAGCAGCAGGAAGAGAGATCTGCTTGGAGCAGCTGCAAAGGGTGCCTGGCTGGCATGCGTACACAGCCAGCAGAATCCCCAGGCACTTCTCATGTTCTTGCTGCTGCTGCTGCTGCTGCTGGGAGCTGCTGAGCCTGATGCAGCTGAAGGGCTTGGAGCAGCACCTCCCTACTCCCAGAATTCCATAACCTAGAGCCAGAAAAGGGTGAAAGTGATGCCAAATTAGGCAATTTATCCAGTGCAAATGCAGCCTAAATATCTCTCTCTGGTGCACGCATGTGCATGCTCCTCTGCCCCTCCTGAAAAATAAAACACCCCCTGAAAATAAGACCTAGCACGTCTTTGGGAGCAAAAATTCACATAAGACACTGTCTTATTTTGAGGGAATCAGGGTAGAAGATAATGCACACAATTTTCTAGGTTGGTTAATATTCCTGAAATTGTGTCCTGAATCCCTTGGTTAGTCTGAACTAGAGTAGATGCATTGAATCAATTGTTGAATGGTGAGATAACATGTAGGAAAATCCTACTTATTAAATGGTTCTACTTTGATTGGGACAAGCAACCAAGCCCAAGAATAGGATTCATGACTATGTCTTTTTTCTTTTCCTCCCTGTACTTTACTAAAGTTTTCCATCTCCTCCAAAACACCATCCACTTCCAATTAAGAAAAATCTCTGGGGTGGAACAGGAACAGGAGCAATGATGTCAGAAAGCAGAAGCAAGCTTGCAGAGCTCCTGCCAATGAATGGGTTTTAAAGGATTTATTTCTTATTTTACTTTATCTTATTTTATTTTACTGCAAGCAATATAGTCCAGGTAAGTCATCTCTAAGACAAAGAACCAATTAAAAGACCTTGAAGACTATGAAAAGCTTATGAATTGAACTATGGGAAAGAGAAAACAAAGGAAACAGCATGGCAGGAGTCTGGGTTCACTCCTCCAACAGAAACACTAAACAACCCAGAATTGATGAGTGCTTTGCAGGGAATGTAAGTAAAACAAACCTTACTTATATTGTTAGTGGATTTGAAACTTTGGAGGGAGGCTCGTGGACGGAGAAGGGTGCTGAGCAGATCCTGGAACCTTCCCTGCCCTCTAGAGTAGAGCTGGAAGGAGACCAAGACCAGGAATTGGGAGCTCCTCATATGTTGCTAATACATGCAATTAGCCAAAATACCAGTTGCAGGGAACCTGAAATAAAGACCCAAACTAAGAGGACAACTAATAAACATAAGAAGCAGAACGTGGAGTGGCAAACAGGGGAAGAAGTCATGCAAAATATTGCCTGATCACAACAGAAACTGTTATCTCGATATTTGAACAGCTATCAAAGATAAAACACAAGCTGAATGTGTTAAATGGAGAATTGGAGATTTTTGTGCAAAAACTAAAACCAGATCTCTACTAGTTACTATTGCTGTGGTGCTTGTGAAACTGTTGGGGTTAAGCCTCACACTCAAGGCCAATTTGCTGATAAAGAGCATCTGACTAAAGAAAATGTTAAAAACCCTGACAAAGTGCAGCAGCCCCAAGAGACTAACCATCTAATTCTTGAAAAGTTAAGGTGCGGAGACCGTGTATATACCACAGACACTATGAAAGTAAATAAAAATAAAGTGGAATGGATTTCCATGATTATTTACAAGAACAGATACAGTGATGGTTGCTGGATCTCCAAGAAAGCAATTAAAATTTCTTTGGTGAAATTTCTTCATTGTCAACAAGAGTCGTTAGTTTTAGACTCTGTGGAATGGCTCCCAGGAAATCTAAACCAAATGTGGGTACTTTGGTCCTTTAAACATTCTATTATCCCACTGATGTTAATCAGGATAAAGGCTTATCTAGCTCAATACCAAATCTTTCCGAACAGAGTTTTTTTCTGATGAAAGGCTTAAACCTTTATTTGTCGATACAAGAGTTTTTAAGGTTGCAGTCCCCCCCCCCCTACTATGGCCTGGAGGGAGTAAGAGTCAATTTGTTTTGCAGCCGAATGAGGAAGGTTTTGTGGATGTTTTCAGTCTACTCCCAAGAGAAGAGCAGGACATTATTTTGCATAAGCTGGAAAACCTGAAGAACCCTGAGGAATACAGTTTCACCAACAGAGCCATTAACTGACCCTCTATCTCCAAACACAGATTGTGTCTGTCTGGTCACACCAAATAATGGAGCACTTGATTATGAGCAGCCAAAGAATAGTGGATGTGATCCCTTTGGACTAATAAATGAACTTGTAATTGAGATGGAGTCACCAATTGAACAAGTAGTTGAGGATAGGGGATTAAAGCAGAAGTATGAAGAGGGGGTCAGCTCAGAAACAGTGCCATTGAAGCAAAAGCAGGACCCTTTAGCAGTTGCATCACAATCTCAATGTCCAGTGATGCTGCACATAACTTCAACAGGTTTAAACCAGCTGGAAACTGTTAACTCTGAGTAAAGTCAGCAGGAACAGAGACAGTCTTCTGCTGAGCGCTCTTTAGTTGTGGCGGAGATGGGAGTAATACATCAGGCATTTTCACTTGATGAGACATTGTGGAATCCTGGTTCGATCAAAAAAGAGGAGCAACAACAACAATTACCTCCTTCAGCATTGAAAGATGGTTACCAAAATAATAACTGTGTTTCAGATGTAGATACTAACTGGCCCATCCCATCATCTGATTTAGAACATCTTGTTAGAGTCTCTTGGAATGTTGCTGGTTGGAAGGAAGTGGTGGGTTCTGAATTAGTGGGCTTTCTCTCTAAATTTGGTGTAGTAGACATTCAGGAAACTTGGCTAACGGGTGAGGACAATGCAATAAAAACTCCCAGGCTTTCAAAGTTGGGATATCCCTGCCCCAAAATTAAAAACAAACAAACAAACAAACAAACAAAAACAAAGGATGAGCCTCTGGCTTAATTAACAATTAAACAAGAATTGCATTGGCAAGGGGAGAAATTATATAATGGGGACAAATACTCTCATTTTTTAGTTATGAAATTTCTTTCTTTCTTTCTTTCTTTCTTTCTTTCTTTGCAGGGAAGGATCCTGAAACAATCTCAGCTGAGTCTTAAAAGGTGGATGAAAGTTGGGGAGGGTGGGTGGATGAAAGTGATGAAATGTCACTTTTTATTCTACTAAAATGGTGGCTATGAAGTGATCCCGTGACTCTCTGAAGGTCCCCAAAATGGTGATGGCTAGTCCTACAATTCTGGAAAATGTCCAGTCCTGTTCTAGGCATACTTATTTATTCAGAGGGTCTTTGACAGTACAAAATTATAGCACTATGGTTCCACTTTAACTGTCATGGGTGGCTTCATTATGTGGAATCTTGGGGTTTATTGAGTGTTGAAGTAGTTGAAATTTTTGTCTCAGACTTCTGAATACACCTCCCTAAACTGAAGATCCTGGGCTTTCAAAGGAGTAACCCATGGCAGTTAAAGGAGATTCATAGTGCTGTAAATGTGTGGTGTTTTTCATAGTATTCCTGCTGTCAACAATTCCTCTTTAAAATTTGATTCCCTTTATTCCATTTTTACACATTCCTCCCAGCTTTTTGTTCTATTCAACATGGGTTAATGCAGCATCTGTACAATATTTTATTTTGTATAGGAAGCCCATATAATGGTTGTATATTGATTAATGAATTGATTTAAAGGTATTTCAGTGATTTTTTTTTGTATATCCATTTTGTACTCTATGCCACTGTTTAATTCACCTCAGTTTGTGAATTCTTTAGTTGAATGCATAAGTACTTTACAAGTTACAACCCCATAGTTTGGGTTTGGGAGAGAAGGCTCAGCCATCAGAATAATGCATGTCTGAATCTGCAATTTTGATTCCTAATTTTACCCCATCATTTACACAGAGTCAATCTAGACAATGAGAAAATAAAAATAGTAAAATAATGTTTATACCTAGGACCAAATATTGATCAGTCAAGTAATCAGAAAAAGACTGAGAATGGGGAGGGTATAAGGATAACTACTCAAATTTGGGCAATATTAATTAGCTCATACACCAGTCTTGGGCTCCTTACAATGACCCCTCTTTGGGACCTTGAATCCCATAGTGTTTACAGAGGTGACCAGAGATCCCAGAACTGACACAAAGGCAAAGTCTTTGGATTTTAAGCTCATTTATTGATGTACAGGGAGACACACTCTCTCACACACCTTCACGCATGCAATCGCACAAGACTAATAGAAGAAAAGGAGGAAATGTAGAAAATAAAAGAACAGGCCCTCTAGTGGTAAAATACTTGCCTGAGACAGCTCTTCAGAATCTGTACCGATGCAACAATGCCATGAAAGAAAATAGGGAAAATGGTGTTTGGGACTTGAGAGAGGAAGAGGTAAGGGGACTGGAGGGTGGTTGGAACTGCATAGAGCGAAGCCCAAATGAAGAGAGGTCCACTGAGATTCCTCCAAGACAGAACAACTACAAAGGATTGGCAGAGTTTAAGTAGTCTTCTAGTCACATCCTCAGCAGATTATTGTCCTACATCAAAGGAAAGCCAAATTTACACATCACTAGTTCTATAGGAGGCTTCATCGATGGGAAAGATGCTTGATACGGGAATAGCCTGTATCTGCTAAGTGTCACAGCTTAGGTGTGAAGCATCTTTCCTGTTTGCAACTCTCAACTGGACTATGCTGTGGATGTGGTCTCTCCGCTTTTACTGTGTTTCCCCAAAAATAAGACACTGACTTATATTAATTTTTGCTCCCAAAGATGTGGTAGGTCTTATTTTCAGGGAATGTATTATTTTTTTCCATGAAGAAGAATCCACATTTATTGTTGAACAAAAAAAAAATGAACATTTATTACATACTGTGTATATATTTATATACAAAAACCTTGCTAGGTCTTTCTTTTGGGGGAGGCCTTATGTTTAGCAATTCAGCAAAACTTCTACTAGGTCTTATTTTGGGGGGAACAAGGTAGGTCATGGCAGACTGGGGACCTATCCCACAATGCCCTCCATCAGGGTCATCAGGAAAAATGCCTGATCTCCAGAGACATTGAGGGTCACATAGAAACTTCTATATCCAAGCTATGTAAAAGGGTAAACAATCAATTACTTTTGCCAATGCATTTTAGATGTGTGGAGTTTGGGGGTGTTTTTGTGGCATTGCAATCTTCGTAACAAGGGCAGCTATGAGATAACTAGAAAATGTTTATGTTTATGAGAGAGAGGGAATTGGTCAGTCTTTCAGTAAGTTGCAGGGTCTGAATTTGAACTGAAATTTAAGATATGTCAGGATTAATAACAGTTAGTAGTATATCAGTTTAGTATTACTGTAACATTTATTATTGTCTTTAATATGCAAGAAGAGAACCACTCAAATTTTAACTCACAAATGAAGTTTCATTAGATCCTTCTACTTCAGGTTGGTTTGTGAACTGGTTTAAATTGGGGTCGTTCATACTTGTGCCGGGCTTTTCTGACCCAATTTGGGAGGAAATGGGCAAATCCATCTTAATCCTGGGTTTTCAGAAGCAGGGAAATCAGCAGTTCTTTTGAAAAGAACCAGTCTTTTCTGCTATCTGCAAATGGGAACTTGCTATTGATCAGATTCAAGCAGAGGAAGGGATGGATTAATGCACAAGGGGTGGATCATGACCACCCCTGGCTTCCTCCCTGTCACCCAAAGTCCAGGATCATCCCAGCAGTGGTGAGACTGTCAGGGTCCTCCAGGCTGGGGGCGGGGGTGAGGGAAATTCTTCCCTTGGGCTGCCCAGGAGGGCAGCAGAGTGACCTGTGGTGGCCCTCTCCTCTTTCCCCTCATTCACCCTTCTTCTGTTCGTCAGTGTGGAGAGAGACATGGCACTATTCCTTCCCACCAACCCATGGTCCCTCTTTCCTCCATCCCTTTCTAAGCAAGACTAAGACTACACTTACACACACACCCAACTCCATCCCCCAGTCCTCTCTTCTCCTCTCTCCGGTAAAAAAAAAAAATCCTGGCCATCCCAAGTTCTTCAAGAGGCTGCTGGGATTTGTAGTTCCATCTGTCCATTTGCCCATCCAAACAGGTAGAAGAACTTAGTAAAGAACTACATTCCTCAGCAACGAATCACCTCCCACCCACCCACCCACCCACCCCCACTCTGGAGTAGTGGTGGTGTGCGAGCTCGGCATGCATGCATGATTTAATTTGAACTGCTGGTGGTCTCCCGGACTGGGAAGGATTGATGGGATGGAGGCTGGACTGGAGCACAGAGCACTGGCTTGGAGGCTCTGCGCAGCCCACATGTGTGCATGCCAAAAAAAGGGAAAGGAAGAATAGGGTTGGGGTTAGGATGGGAAAAGGGCCTCCTGCTGCCATCAGCGGGGCCTGGGGGACCAACAGCCCAGCATGCTCGATTGTGGTGGTAGAAGACTAGGTAGGCACTGGACTGGACTGGTGGACTGCATGGATACTAGCATAGGGACCACAACCACGAGGGCCGAGGGGGAGGCAGGTTGAAGCAGCCAGTGTGTGGGAGCGAAGGGAAGATTTGGCCGGGCTGATGTGTGAGTGAGCCTAGAGGGGCTTGCCATCCTTCAAGGCTGAAAGGTTTTTTTTGGAGGGGCCGATCCCCCAGACAGTGTGACATAGGTGTGCATCATTTGCTTGGTAGTTTAAAAACATGGTCGAAATGTGGGCTCCATTTTATAACCAATACAAATGGCAATGTTAACTCTCAATAGGGTTAAATTGCCGCTCCTCCAGCGTGGTGGTAAGGTGGCGGACTTGGCCTCCACGGCCAGGCCCAGGACCAGCTCCCTTCTCTGGTGTCGCGGCGACAGGCATGAGCGTGGCCTCCTCGGCCAACCACGGACTACCCTCCCTTCCCCACCTGCAGGCAAGAGGCGGGGGCAGCTACAAAGCCAACCCCAGGCAACATCTCCTCCTCCTCCAGCACGGCGGAAAGGTGGCAGACTTGGCCTCCATGGCCACACCCAGAACCAGCTCCCTTCTCCAGTGCGGTGGCGGCAGGCGTGGGAGTGGCCTCCACGGCCAACCCCGGACTACCCTCCCTTCCCCAGCTGCAGGCAAGAGGCGGGGGTGGCTATAAAGCCAACCTCAGGCAACTTCTCCTCCTCCAGCTTGGTGGCAAGGCGGCGGACTTGGCCTCCATGGCCAGACCCAGGACCAGCTCCCTTCTCTGGCACGGCGGCAGCAGGTGTGGGCGTGGCCTCCATGGCCAACTCCGGACTACCCTCCCTTCCCCAGCTGCAGGCAAAAGGCAGAGGCAGCTATAAAGCCAACCCCAGGCAACATCTCCTCTTCCTCCAGCACGGCAGCAAGGCAATGGTCCCCACAGTGGTATAAATTCCTATTTGTGGATCTTCCTTTTTAATTCTAATTCATAAGACATCCTTAAACTGTGAATGAAAGTCTTATTTCTATATAGGATATTTGGAAGAATGTGAAAAAATATTTTACCAATACAAAATATTTAAAGAATATCTGTAAGGTAATTGGAAAAGTGTGAGCCATTTCTTTAGTAATTTCGAGTGGAACAGTTAGTCTCACTGACCATAAATAATTTCTTCTTTTGCACTTTTCACCACAGGAATGGGTCAGAGTGTTATTATCCAACCTAACACTCTGGGGTATCTGTGATACCTTTGGGGCTCTACAGCAGGCAACCATCTGGATGCCTCAGGAGCAACCATACTCCTTCCTGTGGTAGCTTTGGATCCAGAAGCTCATTACCTCAAGACTAATATTTGTCTGCTAGATTGGTATTCAGGACAGGTCGGTAATATGAACTTAACTCATAAGCAACTTTCTTTCTGATGGATTATTTTGTTTATCTTGAAGGATAGACTGTACTGGATAGACTGCACTGTACTGTTGAATTTTAAGGATTTTGATGGTTATTGGATAAAGAGAAGGTAGCCAAAACTCATGGCCTCAGGGACAAGAATTCAGACAGCCAAATTACATGAACATAAAACAAATGTAGAGGCATCTCCAGATATGTCTCCAAACATCAAGAAATATCTCAGATTCAAATGTTTATGGAAGAATTTAGGAATTTCAAAGAGGAAATAAAACAGGATCTTAAAGAACACAGAAAAGAGGTGAACGATAATATAAGAGCCGGATTAGACAAATTTGAGAAGAATTTAGATACAATAACCAATGAAATCACTACATTAAAAAAGAGATGATAGAATCTAGATTTAAAACTCAAAAATTAGAAGAAAAAAACAGCACCCTTGAAGAAACACAAAAAATTTTTAAAGAAAACTACTCCTTACTACAAGAACTTAGATATAGAGAGATTTGTCTAAGACTTAGAGGAGTACCGGAGTCAGCAAATGAAAACTTATATAATAAAATACTTCCAGGATTATCAGAACTACTGGAAATTATGGAGGATGTGATTGAATTTGAGATAGACAAATTATTTAGGACAAATTCCAAAATTGCCAAGGAAAGATTTATCCCAAGGGATGTAATATTGTGTCTTACAAGAGCGAAAATTAGAGATGATATCAGAAAGGAAAGAAGTGAAAATTTTCAGACATAACTCAGGCGATCTTGAAAAAACAACAGGAGTATAAAAGTTTAACGTATTACCTAGTTCAAAATAATATCAGATTCTCTTGGGACAAATTAGAAGGCATAATTCTAATATATAAACAGAAAAGACATAAGATTGATTCAAAAGAAAAGGCTGAAGAGTTCTTGGACTTTCTTAAGAAGGAAAAAGAAAAAAATATAGCTAAAAAAAAAGCTTAGAGAATAAGACCATCCTAAGGAACACAGAAATTCAACAACACAGATTAGTGGATTGAGTGTGATAATTCCAGGAATTGTAAATTCGAATATTAAGTATTTTTGTCATTATTTGTAAATAAAGGCAATGGAAAATATTACATCGATATATTCTTGTTAAAGGATTCAATTCAGTTTACAAAAGAAAAAAGACTCACCATTTCTTTACTAAAAACAATCTGATATTCTTTGTTTGCAGGGAATCAAAATAAAAGATGAGGCAAAATATCTTAATAATAATAAATTAGGGAAGCTTTACTATTCCCAAATGAAAAGAGAAAGCAAGGGGTGGCATTATATGTGAACACAAAACTAATAAGCAAAGAACTTTTTAAAGATAGCAACGGCAATTGTATTGGAGTAGAAGTATATATGAATAACTGTAAAATATTAATTGTAGGAATATGCACTCCTCCGCAAAACAAACAATCCTTTTTCAAAATGTTAAAATCTCAGATTGAAGAAAGCAATTGTGAAAAACTGATGATATTGGGAGATTGGAATGGGGTAATAGAGATAGAAGATCAAATAAGAAAATTAAAAAAAAATCAGTGGAAACTACCTAGTACCTTTTTCAAATTAAAAGACGAACTTAACCTGAAAGATATTTGGTCCAACCTTTACAGTGAAAAAGAGTTTACATATTATTCACAAAAAAAAAAATTCTTATTCCCGGCTAGATATGTTTTTACTATCTTAATCTCTGATGCATACAGTTAAAGAAATGACAATCCTACCAAGGATTGACTCAGATCATAATCCAATTTGTTTAAAGTTAGGGAACTGGGAAAAAATAATTTCACTGGAGAATGAACACAAGTCTATTAACAGATACAAAAGTCAAGGAAAGTATAAAGGTAGAGGTCAGTAACTATTTCAAAGAAAATATAACAACTGACATGCCAATGAAAACAGTCTGGGACGCACATAAAGCCGTGATCAGAGGCATATTTATATAAAAAAGGTACTGAACAACAACAAAAAAAAGAGGAACAGGCAGAAATAAATCAATTGGAAGACAAAATTTTGGAAAAAGAGAGATTCAACAACATTTATCAGATAAAAAATTAGTTATGCAATTAAAAATCTTACAAAAATGTCTTACAAAAATTAAATGTCAAACTTTCTCAAGAAATAGAATGGAAAATCAAGAAAGCCAAATTAAATCATTTTCAATTCTCTAATAAAGCCAGTAAATGGCTAGCAATTAGATTGAAAAAAGAAAAAGAAAAGAAACAGGTAGAAAAATTGAAAATAGGAGATAATTATGTGACATCCCAAAAAGAGATACAAGATGAATTTTTAAAATTATACACTAAGTTATTCAAACAAGATAAAGAAAAAGAGAATAGAAAAGGTCATAAATCATAGAGAAACTACAAATACAAGGAATCCCAAATCTAGATAGTCAGTCATTAAATGAAGAAATAACAAGCTCAGAAATTACTGAGGCAATCAGGAATCTCAAAATTAGGAAAACCCCTGGACCAGATGGATTTCCTGGCGAATACTATAAAGAATTTGAAAAAGAACTGAATAGTCCATTGAGAGAAACTATGAATGAAATACTAAAATGTGGCATTCCTGAAACTTGGGAAGATAAATATAATAGTAATTCCAAAAGAAGGCAAAGACAGGGCCCTGGTAAATAACTATCGACTGATTGCACTCCTAAATATTGATTATAAAATCTTCATGTTCATATTAGCCAATAGATAAAAAAAACTATTAAAACATCTGATATGAAAAACAATGTAAGGACAGTGATAAATATGATTGACTTTTTTGACAATAATAAGGATAGGAAGTTAGCTATGCTATTTATTGATGCAGAAAAGGCGTTCAACTCCTTAAAATGGAACAGTATTCTAGAAACACTGGAGAAATTAAACATAGGAAAAAATTTCATAGAATGGATACATAATATTTACAACAAACAGAACGCTAGATTAATCATCAATGGACAACTAACTAAAGAATTCAGACAAGGATGCCCGCTATCTCCCCTATTATTTATTACGGTACTAGAAGTGTTAAATAATAAAAATAGACGAGATAAGGCATCAAACAGACCAAAGATCAAAAAATACAATTACAACTTGTTGGCATATGCCGATGATTTGGTAATTTTCATCATAAATCCTATAAATAATATAAACCAAGTACTTTCAGAAATAGAAGAATTTGGGGAATTTGCGGGCTTCAAAATGAATAAACAAAAAACCAATATCACAACAAAAAATCTGAGCAAAAAAGAGGAAGAAACATCAGGGAAAATATGCCAATGTAAAACCGTGGAAAAAACAAAATACTTAGGTATATGAATTACAAAAAAACAATGCTGATCTTTTTGATCAAAATTATAATACCATGTGGAAAGGAATCAAGACAGAACTACTTAAATAGTCTTAACTAAGTCTCTCAATAACTGCAAAGATAGCTGCAATAAAAATGTGAATTACCTAAATTAAATTTTTTATTCGCAAATCTTCCCATAACTATACATAAAAGCTCATTTGAACTATGGAACAAAATGATCAGAAGATTCCTCTGGGGTGGAAAAAGACCCAAGAGTTAGATGGAAAACACTGATTCAAAAGAACAAGGAGGACTTGAATTACCAGATTTAGAGACATATTACCAAGCAAATGCACTTTCGATGTTCTCAGATTGGATAAAGCTCAAAAATCATAAACTTCTTAATATAGAAGGTGCTAACTTACAATTCGGTTTCCACTTGTATATATGGTATGAAAAAAATTAAATAGACCACCAATTTGAAAAACACCCTATTAGGAAATCTTTGTTTGTAATCTGGCAAAAATTTTTAAAAAAGAATTCTACAGAGGCATTCCAATTTGGCTTTCACCACATGAAGCTTTAGTAAGAAACCCAATCTTTAAAGCTCAATGGCTTAGATATCAGGATATATTAAAAATAAACAAAGAAAATGGGAAGGACATAAAATGTTGAAGAAATTCCAAATTTAAATCAGAGAACACATTGGTTAATATATCATCAATTAACAGGAAGATTTCGAATAGATCAAAAACAGGTAGGAATTACTATGAAAAAAAGTGAATTAGACAAAATACTTACAGATGACAAACCCAATCAAATATCAAGACTATATAAAACCCTGTCCAGAAGGAAACTAGAATGTGAGGTAGTTAAAGAAAATATGAAAATATGATAAAATGGGCAAAAGAACTTGAAAGAACAATAGATCTTGAAAGCTGGCAACATGCCAGATCTACCACATACAAATATATAAAAAATCAAAATATAAGAGACAACTATTATAAGATGGTATTGTGCTGGCATCTCACACCTGTTAAACTACAAAAAAATTATAAAACACAAAGTTCAAAATGTTGGAGGTGTCAAGAAAATGCAGGATCTTGGCTACATATGTGGTGGACATGCCCACTAATTACCAACTTCTGGAAGCAGATACATGATTTTGTAAACATTACTTTTACGATAGATTTAGATATGATTCCTGAAATCTTTCTATTGAATATGATAAACAAAAACAAAACAAAAGTAAAGAATATACATCAAAAATCTATCTTATATATGATCTCTGTCACAAGACTATTGATAGCCAGAAAGTGGAAGAGTACAGAACAATTAAGATTAGAAGATTGGTTATTAGAAATGGTAGAAATTATAGAACTAGATAAACTTGCAATTCAAATATACGACAAAAAAGATGATACAAACAAGTGGGAAACCTTCTTAGAGGCCTGTGTAAACTATATGAAATAGAAAAAACAAAAGACTTACATTTCAGATAAATAGTTAACTCAAAACTAGATATGAAGAATAGTGCAATAAGAGTGAATAATATCCAACATTCGAATCCAAGGTAGAAGTATAATTATAACTATATAAGATTTACATTTAAGAACATAAATAATGTATAACTTTAAAGTAATTTATGGTAAAAATATCATAAACAGTCTTAACTTGATCAAATCATTTTAGTAAAGGTTAACTCAGAAAGATAAGCTTACATATTTGATAGTATCAGGAACATGAAGATCCAGAAATAATAGAAGACCAAGGAGAATGCTTTGTATGTTATATGTTTGTGTAAGGTAATTGTTCCATGTGATGATATCTATTTATTGTAATGTTTTATGTCTAGTAGAGATGTATTACTTGTATTGTATGTCAAAGTTATGTTATTTTATGATGATGATGATAATAATAATAATAATAATAATAGGGTTAAATTGCCACAGAGAGGTTCAATCAGGGTAAGCATAGTGGGAACTTTGAATTGTGTATTGCATCATCGAATCTCCCCAAACCTACCCAGGACAAAAACGTGAGTGGGAATGGGGCCTGAAAGGATTCTACATTCTCCATATGATTTCTCCCCCAAAAGAACATCAAGGCTTTTTTTAAAAACAAAACAAAACAAAACAAAAAACCTTTCAGGACTTATTATTTCTGAGTTATGAAAGACTTAACAGAGGTGAAAAGATTAATGTTCCTGTAAGAAATTTTATTAGCAATCATATGATGGGAAATTTCTCTCTTCATAATGTTATCCCTACCTAAAGAGCTGAGTTAATGTTGAGTGTCCACTCTTTATGATTTTTTTAGAAGTTATAAAGAAACTAACAATAACTGTAAGCTGAGGTTTCGTTCAAGGTGCTACAAAACCAGAAGCTCTCTTGTGTAATTCACTATTAAATATGCATTAGATAATATTACAAAGAGCTTTATCAGAAATTACTAAATATATTGTATACGTCCTACAAAAGGTCACCTAATCCTGTTATTCAACATATGCATTCTTGCTACATTGCTTTCATCAACATGCATGAATTTATAACCAGCCATTACAGGATTATTAAAATTAAAATATTATGTCAAGTGTAAAGCAGGAAGAAAAAAAATGGTATAATAACAAGCTTTCAAGGTAACATTTAGATTAGCTGTTCTGTATCCCTGCCATTTTGTTCAGCCATTTATTTCTTCATTCCCCACCCCGATTAGCACACATTTTATTGAATATACGATCTAGCACACATTTTATTGAATATATGATGCCAGTAGCAAAAGCAAAGAATATATTCTTTGATCAAGAAGTATCTCCATGGGGCAGAACAGATGGGCAGGAAGGATCTGCTCAATCCTGCTTTTTTCATAAGTGGGTCAAAACCCCACTGCCAAGTTGGGCCAAACACACACAGACAGAACACACAGTGTGCTGTGAAGCTGCTCTGCTGTGTAATTTTTTTGTTGCCTCCCAGCCATACATGTGCACTGCCACAGAAACACACCACCTATGACCTCCAAGTACCTCCCACATCTGCTCGGAGGCCATCCCATTGCATAGCTACGCCTTTGATCGCCCACACAGTTACACTTGCGATGCTCCACCTGTACAGGGTATCAGTGCATCAGTGTGCAAGTGATACACTGGCAAAGCACAATCATGGAGGCCAACTCCCTCCACCACATGACTCCCTCTTGGACTATCTGGTACATACATTGGAATTGTCTCATTTTCATTTCTTTGGTTTGCTGCAGCTCTGCATTCATGTTGGTGTTTATATGCAGGAACAAATATACACATTTTCATCCTTGAGTCAGACTATCAGGGCTTCTTTTTGCTCCAATTTTTATCCAGAGTGTGGCTGCAGTCCAGTTGTCAGCTGCTTTCAAGGTGTATGTCATCTAAATGCCCCACCTTCAAAGTGGCTGGAAATTTTGCCCTTGTGTTTTACGCCTGTGGTGTGGATGAAAGTGCAAATATGATATACAAAACTGTTGTTTGACTATTCCCCTTCATGTGGCCACCAGAATAGTTTTACACTGCTAGTTATAAATCCAGTCCTGCAAAAGACTCAAAATATTAGCATAATCAAATACGACTTGTAAGATTTCTCTGATAAAAATATGTATCATAAAGTAACCATCCAATGAGAATATGTGTCATCATACAAAGTGGGACTTCTAAATAAAAATGTACAAGACTTTGACACAGGGAGGCATGAATCATTGGAAACCCCCCCCCCCACCAAATAATGCTAGGAAATGTGGAGGGAAGTAGAAAGAGAGGAGGGCCACATATTAGATGGATGGATTCTATTAAAGAGAGCATGAGAATGAGTTTGCAGGTGGTGTGAAGGGCAGTGGAGGACAGGGGGTCTTGGAGATGTCTCATCAGGGTTGCCATGGGTTGAGATTGACTTGAGAATGGTTAACAACAACAACAATTGTAAAGCAGAGTGCACCCAATGCAATAATGGAAGAATAATTCAAGTACTTCTACACTCTTTTGGCTGAGTAGGAAAAGGAGACAAATGATTTAAAATTGTATTCTACATTTTTACTATAAACATAGGGTTTGCTTTTGAATTTATGTGCTCCACTTATAGTTCCTTGAAGTGTTTGAATCAAAATGTGATCCCTGCAATTTTCCAGAGATTTCATGGTCTCTGGAAATATAGAAAACAAAATTTCTAAATTCTAACATTCATTCAAGTATTATTTAATGATGGCTCTCTCTTCCAGGACACTCAAGTCTATGAAACATGTAGATACAAGTGTTTGTATATTCTGCTGCTGGGATAGTGATAGTTAGATGTGAGGGAAAACATGGCTATAATAAATGCTGCTTAATATAAATAGTTTAGATTCAGCATTCAGAAAGTTTTATCACTTGTCATTCCTTTCAAAAACACTTCTTTGCATTTAATAGCTTATTTAAATGCTTGTGGAAGGAGATGGCTTAAATGCGATTATTGTGGGTTTCTTCTACAACTTAATGAAACGCCAGACATTAATGAAATGTCAATGACTTTTCTTGCCAGTTCAATTCTTAGTTCTGTCTAATTAGAATTAAATGCTTTGAGAGGTTAGGCAGACTAAATAAAAGAACAAAGAGTTCATTCTTCCAAACTATGTTCTTGCATTTGCCAAATCAATTTTAATTAGCATCATAAAGATCTTCAGGTTGTTCTTTCAAGTAGGGTTTTTATTTTTCTCCAGTAAAGGAAGATGTTATGCTGCATTATTCCTTTGTAATGAACCAGTTCCTGGTGGGCTGGGTTCAGATACAAAAACAGTTTGTCTGTGGATTATGCGGGTCATCGTGACTGAGAACATAATACGTGGAAACTATTGTTTCTTTTCAGCACATCTTTTTGATAGACAATTAGATTTAAATCAATCCCAAGGTTTTAAAACCTATGTAATAAAAAGAAATACTAATACATTTTTGTTCTTTCTACAACAGTGTAAGGAACATCTCATAGCAGTTAATTTAAATAATAGTTATGCAGTGTTTGTCTTACCAACATCTGAGTGTAATTCTGATTTTTATTCTGAATGTTAACTCATCTCTTTCCCAAATTGTTGCTTGCTCATGGAAGCAATTGCTGAAGTTTTTTGATAGGACTTTCAACCCCTTAAAATAAAGCCTAGTTATCCTGAATTGTAAAAATACTATAATAATTACAATATGGACTGTATTTAAAAAGGTTATTCTGACAGACGTTTGCCCCTCTTTTATATCACACCTTATTGTTCTGATTCTTTTACTGTTTAGTGGAAGGTTGGAGTTTCTGTGGTTTTGAACATACATTATTTATCAATTTATGTGAGGCTATTAAAAATGTAATTTTTGTTCCTCCTCCTCTTTCTTTCACTTAGTATGTTTGCTTCCTGTCTTAAGCCAGTGGCATCACTCTGAGGTGCAGGGGGCACAGCCCAAACCAGGAGACACCTAGAGGGGAGTGACACCTGGTTTGGCCCTCTGCCCACTGCAATGTGAATGTGTGTGTGTGTGGTGGTGCTGCCATGTGGCAGTGAGACTATGCCATCACGGGCCTCTCTGCTGATCTGGCAGCCTTTTCTGAGGAAACTAGGCCAGTGAGACAAAAGGTAGGGATGCTGGACACACACACACTCCCCTGCCATCCTCCCCAGTGCCCTTACTGTCTTGTCCAAGGGAACCAGGGTAGAAGGGAGGAGTGCATGTGCAGAAGATATATGCACACACCTTCTGGCTGATGCCCTGGCAGCCTTGACTGAAAGAACCATGGCAGTAGGGAATAGGGTGGAGCAGTGGACACATGCATGCCCATGATGGCTTTGCCACTGCCCTGGCTGACTTCTCCAAGGAAACCAGGGTACTGAGGAGGAAAGCAGGGATGATGGATGCACACATCCCTACCAGCTTCTCCACTGTCTGGTAGCAGGGAAGCCCAAAGAAGAAGCTCCACTCTGGGTCCCTGCCTCCCCTTAGCTGTCCTGCTTGCCCTGTGTCTCTAGATGGCAGAGGACCAGCTGCCTGTGGGACAAGAGAGTGACACAATGGGGGTGGGAGAGAGAAAGGAGGCACTGCACTGGGTGACACCAACCCTAGCGACACCACTGTCTTAAATTACAGGGCAGGAAACATCAGGAGTTACATTCAAATGTATTCTTCCTCTAACAGAAGCAGTCATTGGACCAAGGGAACATTGACTCCAAACATATGAAGAATGACCCAAGAGCACCATCTGTAGCTTGGCAGCTTTGCCTTGCAAATTGAGTTCTCATTCTGGACATAAATAATTTGTGGTTCCAGGGGCAAGTACCATTCCCCTTCAAATATTATGATTTTGGAACACAAGTTCATTCGCTATTATTATTATTATTATTATCCTTTATTTATATAGCACTGTAGGTTTACACAGTGCTGTACATATAAACTTATAATTAGACGGTTCCCTGCCCTCAGGCTTACAATCTAAAAGACATGACACAAGAGGAGAAGGGAAAGGTGATGGGGAAGGGTATTAGGTCCAGTGATTCTTCTCTCCCTCTGAGGCCTGGACCAATGCAGATGGACTAGAGGGAGGGCTCGGCTTCGTAATGCACAGTTAAAATGGGCCAGACAAAGTCACACATCTGGGAAAGCTTCTCTAAACAATATAGTCTTTAACTCAGTTTTGAACCTGGTTAGGGAAGTGATGAGGCGTGCATGTGGGGGAAGAAGGTTCCAGGAATGAGGGGCAGCAAGTGAGAAAGGACGAATCCGGGACAGGGCAGTGGAAATCCTTGGCTGGGACAGGAGACCCTGACTAACAGAACGGAGGGTACGAGAAGGAGTGTGAGGAGAAAGAAGGTCAGACAAGTAAGGAGGGGCCAGTCCATGGAGGGCTTTGAAAGTCAGTAACAAAAGCTTGTACTGGATGCGGAAGGGGAAGGGGAGCCAGTGAAGGGAGGACAAGAGGGGAGAAACATGGTCAAAGCGGCGAGCAGATGTGATAATACGTGCAGCTGAGTTCTGGACAGAGATTAAAGGATGGAGGTGAGATAGAGGAAGACCTGTTAGAAGAAGGTTACAGTAATCTAGTCGTGAAACCACTAGGGCATGGACCAGGGTCTTGGCAGTGGAGGCTGAGAGGAATGGACGGATTTTAGCAATGTTGTAAAGAGAGAATCTACAGGTCTTGGCGGTGGCCTGAATCTGGGGGATAAACGACAGAGAGGAGTCAAAGATGAAACCAAGACTGCGGGCTTGCTGAACCGGATGGATAGAAGTGCCATCAACAGAAACAGAAAAGGAGTATTGAAGGGTGGGCTTAGGTGGGAAGATGAGGAGCTCTGTCTTAGACATGTTGAGCTGTGACTTTAGGCCTGTGACTTTAATATCTTCACTTTTCTTGGTAGTTAAATGATATCAAACTGCATTAAATCTGTAGTTTGGCATCAGCCTGAGTCAGACATTGTGTACCTGCTCCAAATATTTACCAAATGCAGTGATTTTACTGAAAACTAGCCTGCTAGAGCATGGATAACTAATAAATTTGTGCCTTAATGTTGGTATTTTAATGGATTTTTCTTGTCAGTTAAGCCCTTGTTACCAAAGAATAGAAGTAAATACATGGAAATAGTGGTCTGCCTTTCCTCTGAAACCTGGGTTAAAATGAAGCTTTAGAACAAATCCAAGAAAAAAAATTGGAATATTGTTCATCAGGTTCTTTTGGGCTGTGCTACTATTCTTTGCCCTGTGCCTTTTTTCAGGATTATGTAAGATGGATGGCAATCCAACAGCACCAAGTATGTTTTTGCATCCCTCCAGGACCATCTTCTGCCCCCTGGATGTGTGGGGAAAGGATAAAATTGTTAATTTATCACTCCTGGAAGATTCCAAGAGGGGTGATTCTCCCCAAACCAAGGCCCAGTCTCTTGATTTTTAGATCAGGTAGGCTGCTTTTAAAAATGGTTTCTCAAAAAACTTGAAATGAAATTCCACTTCATTTGGATTAAAACAAAAACAACCTCAGTTTTGTAAGATAAGTGGCCTGCAGTGGATTCCGAGGAGGCAAATCTGGCCTGTGAACTTCAAGAACTTGCCTAGGTCTGATGTATGGCAACCACTGCTGCAGTTTTCTTTAGTAAGATATCAACACACCTTATATAAGTGCTAATGGATCTATTGCCCGGTTAGTCACCAAATTATTTAAGATGCTTACTTTCTGGCAAAAACAAAACAAAACAAAACCTTATTCATCACTAGTAATTATATCTCCAGCATTAGTAAAGAACTGGAAAAATACGTGAGTTGAATAATTTTCAGTTATTTTGGTATGGTAATGCATGAAAGCTCTAGAGACGTATAGCTTGGTTTATATTTGTAAATAAAATAAAATAAAATAAAATAAAAAATATTTATTATGTACAAAAATTGGTTTTAATGCTTACCTTCTCTCCTTAACTTTAAGCACACACTTGTATCCTTTCTGTTTATTATTTAGTATATTTGTATTCTATAGACCATCTTAAATACAAAATAAACTAAAATTAACTGACCTTTCCATTTCTGTCCTGTTTTCCTTTCTTCTCTACTTCTCACCTCATCATACTGTATAGGTAAAAATACTCTTGGTGTTTTGTCTAGTCATTTTGCCATTGTTAAGAAACAATAGTGGGTAAGAGGAGTGGTGAATGCCTCACTGGAATGAGGGAGGTTTCCATCCTGCTTAAAGGAGCCTTTGGGAAGGCCACTACCGAAAAAAAGACTTCGCTATATCCCACCATTCTGAATAAATACTGGCCAGTTTCTAATATTCCATTCTTGGCTAAGCTTCTGGAGCAAGTAGAGACCTCTCAACTCCAGGGGTTTCTGGATGAAATGGGTTATCTGGATCCATTTCAATCTGGCTTCCAACCTGGCTATGGCACAGACAGCTTTAGTTACCTTGGTGAATGACCTGCTCAGGGAACTGGACAGGGGAAGTGTGTCCCTGTTGGTCCTGCTAGATCTGTCAGTGGCTTTTGATACCATTGGCCATGGTATCTTTCTGGGCTACCTCTCTGAGATGGGACTTGGAGGCATTGTTATGCAGTGGCTGTAATCTCTCTTGAAGGAATAAACTCACAAGGTGGTGTTGGGAGACTCCTGTTTGACCCCCTGGCCAATGGTCTATCATGTCCCCTAATTCTGCCCTGTCCCTCATGTTATTTAACATCTACATCAAACTACTGGGAGAGGTCATCCAGGTGCAGTGTCGTCAGTATGCTGATGACTCCCAACTCTATCTCTCCATCTGCTTCCAAGGAAGCTATCTGTACTGAACCAATGTTTGCTTTCAGTAATGGACAAAAAAGGGCAAACAAACTGAAACAATCCAGCCAAGACAGAGAAGCTCCTGGTCAGTCGTAAGGCAGATCAGGGAATAGGGACTCTGTTTTGAATGGGGCAACATTCACCATGAAATCTCAGGCTTGCAGCTTGGGTGTTCACCTGGATTCAGATCCTAGATTCCAAGGTTTTAGCAATTTCCAGGGGTGCATTCACACAGTTAAAACTTGTATGCCAACTGCACCCATTACTTGATATGCCAGATGGTGACTCAGGCCTTCATTACATCCCACTTGGACTACTGTAATGCAGTCTACATGGGTCACATGCTGTCACAAGTCACATGCTGTCAGCCCCAGGAAAAAGAAATGATAAATTCCCCCCAAAACAAATCTTGCAAAAAACAAACAAACAAAAAAACAAGATAAGGTTGAAAGCAATTTTGCTTTCAAAATTCAAGGAGTTTGGATGATGGGTTGTATTTGTCTTTTAATAAATAAAATACTTTTTAATTATTATTTTTTTAAAAAAACCAAGATAGGGTCATCTTCTGGTCACCATAAATCAGAAATCATCACTTGAAGGCACACAACAGCAACAACAAAATATTACCTTGTTGTTTTTGTTTGTTTGTTTGTTTGTTTTTAATTTATACACTTAGATACTGATAGGATTCTAGGAAATTCTGGAAGTATGTAGAAAATGCTTTCTTCGGGGTGGGGGAGGAAACACCAATTTCACTTCACATGATTACAGTGAATTATATTGGATAAGGAAAAGTAGTATGCAAGCCAACCTCCTGCGCCTAAGTACAGCTAGGCTGAAGGGAGTAGGGAACATTTTTCTTGCCTGGCAGGCTTCACTGGCATGTTTCAGCATGCATATCTCACGTCCAGCCATCATTTTGGGTGATTTTTCCTCTCTGTGTGTGTGTGTGTGTGTTTTGGGGAGATTTTCAGATGCTTTCCAAAGTTAAGCAAAGGAAACAAATGCATTTATAGGTGGTTTTGACTGGCTTGGGGGGGGGGGGCAAACATTGCCTGAAAATCAGTCTGGGGACTTTGAGAGGCCCCTGGAGGCTGTGCATAAGGGTTCCTCAGGATCCCATGAGGCTCTGTTTGCCCACTCCTGCACTTGGGTGAAGAGTATTGCAGCATTTCAAACTCTTTTGTGTTATCTCCGGGGGGGGGAGGGGGGGAAGCATTAGAAATGCAGTAACTTATTAGCTATCTTGGTTTCTGCTTCTGTTAGATAGCTTGCTTTCCCACTAGATATTGTCAGCTGATATTATATTTCTTGCAGTAGTACAGACAAGAGATAATTAAAAGCAGTATAATGTGTTATGTTGTATTTTTTTACTTCTTTAGCACTACACAATTTCCCGTAAAGTTAATTTATGAATTTCTGATACCATTAGTAACTCGTATTTCTAAGCTATTACCACTTGTGACAAGGTAGATCCATTCTTTATCTAAAGTGGCCCAGTAGCTTTTCAATATGACTGTGATTTTGAAGAGAACGTGTTCTTGCTTTCTTTTACTTCTTTAGAGTGCTGTTTTTCTGTCATTCATTCTATTAATGCTTGAAGGCTGAAAGAGATAATTTGCTATTCGGCAAAGACTTGTCCACTATAATCAATGGATTCCAAGTGAAAACATCATAACCATAGGGTAGCAAAACAACATGAGTGACAAGAAGCTAATAATTAATTTGCAAGGTTTCCATCTCAAGTGTTACTGAGTCACAAATTGGACATCCCAGATTGCTGTTGCTATTTTCATTTGTTTCTTAGATTTTGAGTGAAGCTGTCTTTGAGATTTTTTTTTGTATTTATGAGTACTGACCAATGATCCTGAATGCTTTTTTAAAAAAGCTATGCAATTTTTCTGAAAGCTATGCAGTGACTTTATGTGGGTATTTAAGAACAAGGGCCTAGTTATATGAAACATTTATATCCCACCTTTCCAGGTAAATCTTGAAAGCAGCTGAGAAAAATGAACATAAAAAACAGAGGCAATAGCCAAAGGGAGTAGCACTCCTAGAAATAAATGTAAGGAATGTAGCAATAAAAAATTATAACCCACACCTAGAGAGTAATATAGTCCACAAAGTTGGAACTTTAATAGCCAAAGGCCTTTCTATCTTTAAAAAACTAAAGTAAGGCTTCAATGAGGTAAAACATGTCAAAGAAAACAATTTGGTTAGACATAGAAAATGTTATAAGCTTTTAGGGATGTCAAGTTAAGATAAACATGTAGAAAACTTTATGAGCCATGTTACAAAATATCTTGACATTTCATTCTGATATGGTAATATTTGTGTGTCTATGTGCCTTCAGGTTGCCTGTGGACTTATTTCATAGGGTTTTCTTAGGCAAGGAATATTCAGAGGTTGTTTTGCTGGTTTGTTCCTCTGACCCTACCTGGTATTCAATGGCAGTCTCCCATCCAAGAACTAACCTGATCTTAGCTTCCCAAATCAAATACGATTTGGTGCCTTTAGGGTATTTAGGCCCTATGATAGCAACTACAAAACTGGAATAGGATTCTTTAAAAGGGTAATGTACAAGGTTTGTATGCCTTTAAGTCATTTCCAACTTATTGCAATTGTAATTCTTGCTCAGAGACAGTTTGCCTTTTCCTTTCCCTGAGTCTCAGACTGTCCGACCAGCCCAAGGTCACTCAATGAGTTTCCATGGCCAAGCAGGGATTTGAACCTTGGTCATCAGAATCCTAGTCCAATACCTAATATCTTATTGGTGGCTATGTATGTATGTATGTTTGGGCTACCAATACAGGGTCTATTCAGCAGTGTGTTGTTAAATAAACTGCTCAATTCAGTCCTCTGTGTTGTTGTTTCCAACTAATGGTGACCCTAGAGCAAACCTGTCACAGGGGTGTCTTGGCAGGATTTGTTTGGTGGGGGGAGGGGGAGGGAGGAGTGTTCCTGTTGCCTTCCTCTGAATCTCTCCATCCCACCACCATGTCTGAGAGAGTATGACTTGCCCAAGGTCATCCAGGGGAGTTCCATGCCCAAGTGGAGATTTAAACTAGCCATAGTCCTACACTTGAAAAACTATACCACTTCAGCTTTTTCAGTCTACTACTAAACTCCATTCATGAAACTTAAAGGGTGCGAACAAATTCCCTTTCAGACACACACATGAATGTAGGGCAATGTAACAATGCATGAGTTTTCATAGATTATCATCTACTTCATCAGATACACTGTACATCTGAGCAAATGGACTGTAATCCATAAAAGCTTAATTTAAAATGGATTGGTTAACGTTAACCAAACCCATCTACTCCTTCATCCCTTATTTTTATATTGAAACAGACTAACATGGATATTTCTAAGGACATTATCACACGATGACCTATGTGCTTCCATCCTGAAAATGGCTAGTATTGGCATCCTTGTAAAGCAATCAAATTTGCTAATTATTATCACACACAGAGCACAACAACAGGTTAAAAGCACAGTACTTAGGTAAGAAAGTGGTAGAAAGCGAATTTGGGTTTCAGACAGATGAGGACAAATCCTGTTGATAACCTTTTTGTGCATGCTTCAACTGTCATTTCCACAAGTGCATACACACACATATGCTCCAGAGAGGAAAGGGAAATGGGGAGGAAAATCCTCTTTGCCCTAGAAACTGTTTCAGAGGAAGGCAGGCTGAGGTTTCCCTTTGCAAACTCCCATGAAACCACCACCACCACCCTACACACACTAGAGAGAAAGAGGTCATGGCTGGTCCATAAACCTTCGTGATTTCAGCGAAGGCTGAAACTCCCAAATGCCTCCTTTTCCAGGATATATCCTCCATTTTTCCCTCTTGTACAGGAAGAATTCCAAAACGTCCTGTCTCTTCTCTCCCACCATGTCCAGGAAAGCAGCCAAATGGCTGATAAGGCCAGCCTAGTTCCCAAACAAACAAACCTCCAGCTAGCAGAGTCAGTGCAAGCAACACAATCTTGGAGATTAAAGACAGTTTCAGAAGACGGATTACCAAAAGAGTTGTCAAATGATCTGAGATGCAAAGTATCAGATAGGCAGGATGATAAGGAAGTCCAAGGTCAAGGGTTCTAGATAATCAAGATAGTCAGAAGTCTAAGAATCAAGGGTTTGGTCCAAAAAGCCACAGGAGCCAGAAAAAAGTATTTCCTTCAAGTAGGTCAGATAATCACGGCAACCAGACACACCTGCTCCAGCTGCATAAATAGGCAGGCAGCAGGCATTTTCATGTGTTTGATTATGAACTCATTTCTGATAAAGCCTCTGTGACCTTTGAAGATCCTGTCTTTCGGCTCGATGCTCCCTGAAGATAGGCCCACTATCCAGATCCTCCTCTATGTCCACAGCCTCGGCACCAGACAGACTTGGCTGCAGAACCTCTGGAGGGGCCACAGACTCTGCTACAGAAGAGCTAGGGCCAGCCTCATGCTCCCCAATTGCAGGTTCAGGTCCCAGAGGCTCTGGCTCATCCTCTGAGTCTTCCGAGTCATCCTCCAGGCTGGGCATGATTCACCAGCTGTTCCCTAATTAGAGGCTGCAGGAGGAGAAGACCAGCCACCTGAGGGAAAGAGGTAGGTTTGTGTGTGTGTGTGTTCCTTTAAGAACAAGGCTGTTTCCCTCTCCTTGGCACAGCAAAGGAACCATGGGAAATCTGGGAACAAGGAGAATCCCAGAGATGGTTTTTAGACTGCTGCAATTACAAGAAGAAAGCAAATACATGAATGAACTAGAAATGAAACCATGGTATTTTTGCAAAAATGCTTATTCCCTTATTCACCTCACTTTCTGTGTGGATTCTAACCGGTTTGTGCACAGCGTTGCCTAAAAAGCAATTGTGAAATTGTCTTTGATGCCCTGGATGACCCTGCACTGTGACCAGTTTAACCTTTAAATTTTCCCCATGTGAAAAGGTCCTTAAAAACCTAGCTGCCTTTGATGGTAACACATCAGTTTAAATTTGCTGCCTTTGCAATGTACAAACTGGGATGGTGATCCAAAAAGCCAGCTGCCCATTGCGATGAACATGTTTAGCCTCTTTTCTCTCTTGTCTCTCTTTGTCAAAGTGTTTAGTGTGAAAGTGTGGCCTGGAATGTAAGGCAAAGATCCTAAGGTTTAAAGATATCCTTAGAAAAATTATTAGGTTTTGAAAGGAATGGGGAATCTTTATCTTGTGGGCCAAACACTATCCATAAGGCAATTGTAATACATCTGCCCTATGACTTTCCTGTGCAACCATACTGACGTTAGACTAATATCATTGTTAAATACAGGCCAAATACAAACCACAACATATTTTTGTCAATCCTTGCTAAGAGATTAAAAGGAGTTCTACAAAATTGGATCCACAAGGATCAATGTGGTTTTTTTCCTAGAAGACAAAAGACAATACAAGTTTTGTATTACTGTATATACTCATGTATAAGTCTAGAAATTTAGGTCAAAAAATTGACCCAAAAAAACCTGAGTTGACTTATCCACAGGTCAATGTAAGTACTGTATCTTATCTCTTATTTAAAAGAAGGAACCATCCTGTGGTGAAAAGAATATAATCTGTTCTGGAAGCACTGACCCCCTTTACTCTCTCATCCATCCAGTCTTAAGAATAAGGACAAAGAGTCATGTCTGATGGACTTTTGGAAGTTATTTGACATTGTTTTGCTTTGCTTCAGCCTTTAGATCCTTTCCTATATGCCCCTAAATTTTACCCTCGACTTATCCATGGATCATAGCAAAATCCATAATTTTGGCCCCAAAACTTGCCCTCAAATTATACATGAGGTCGACTTATAGTCGAGTATATACAGTACATATAATTAAACACTTTTGGAGGTATCCAGATAAGAAATTGGCATTAATATTTTTAGACTTGGAAAAAGCAATTAATACTGTGTGTTGGAATTTGATATTGGAAATCATAGGACAAATGAAAATAGGAAACAAATCAAATGTCCAAGTTATACCAAATGGTTAAAATAACAAAATCTCTCTCTGTGTGTAATAGAATCATAGAATCATAGAGTTGGAAGAGACCACAAGGGCTATCTAGTCCAACCCCCTGCCATGCAGGAATTCCCAAAGCATACCTGACAGATGGCCATCCAGCCTCTGCTTAAAGATCTCCAAGGAAGGAGACATCACCACCCTCCGAGGGAGTGTGTTCCATTGTCGAACAGTTCTTACTGTCAGGAAGTTCCTCCTAATGTTGAGTTAGAATCTCTTTTCCTGGAGCTTGCATCCATTGTTCTGGGTTTACTAAAATTTTGAATTTTGATCCTGTACTCTGGGGTATTAGCTACACCTCCTAATTTTGTGTCATCTGCAAATTTGATAACTATGCACCCAATACTGTCATCCAAGTCATTAATAAAGATATTGAATATCACTGGGCCCAGGACGGAACCCTGTGGGACCCCACTTGTCACTTCTTTTCAGAATGAAAAAGAACCATTGTTGAGCACCCTTTGAGTGCGGCCAGTCAACCAATTACAAATCCAAGTAACAGTTACCTTGTCTAGCCCACATTTTATAAGCTTGTTTGCAAGAATATCATGGGGAACCTTGTAAAAGGCTTTACTGAAAGCAAGATATACTATATCCACAGCATTCTCTTCATCTACCAAGCTGGTAATTTTATCAAAAACAAAAAAACAACAACAAAAAAAAACAACCAACGATTGGATTTGTCTTGGCATGACTTGTTTCTCTGAAACCCATGTTGACTTTTTGTGGTTATGGAATTGCCTTCTAGATATTCACAGACTCTCTGTTTAATGATCTCCTCTAGAATCTTTCCTGGTATTGATGTCAGACTAACTGGACGATAATTGTGGGGATCCTCTTTTTTCCCCTTTTTGAAGATGGGGACAACGTTTGCCCTCCTCCAGTCTGCTGGGAATTCTCCTGTTCTCCAAGAATTCTCAAAGATTATTGCCAATGGTTCCGATATTACATTTGCCAGTTCTTTTAGTACCTTTGGATGTAGTTCATCTGGTCCTGGAGACTTGTATTCATTTAGATTAACCAGGTATGTTGAAAGTTCCTTAGTCATCCATACCAGTTTTTTGAGACATCTCCCATTTTTCTTCCTCATTGGATCTGTTTGAAATTGTCCCTTTAGTATCTCCCTTTTGAGGCACTCCTATCTGTCTTGGACTCCCTTCTATTTTAATGTTCCTGACCATGGGATCACCCCCAGTATTTCTCCAAGTTTACTAAAATCAGCTTTCCTAAAATCTAGAATGTGTGTCTGACTGTGCCTGGCTTCTCCTTTCCACTGTATAACAAACTCCAGGAGAACACGATCTCTCCCACCTAAGGATCCAACCACTTGCACCCCATTAACTAGGTCTTTCCTGTTGGTTAGGATCAGATCCAAAATAGCTGATTCTCTTGTTGCCTCTTAGTCTTTTGGACAATGAAATTATCTTCTAGGCAAGTGAGGAATTTGCTAGACCTTGAGGATTTTGCTGAGTTTGAAGTCCAGCAAATATCCAGATAGTTGAAGTCACTCACCACTACTATATTTTTCCTATCTGAATGTGTGGTCATCTGTTCTAGAAAGGCATAATCCAATTCTTCTGCTTGAGTTGGGGGTCTCTAGTAGACTCCCACGATAACATCCCTGTGTTTCCCTCTCTAAATTTTTATCCAGACACTTTCCAATTGGCTTTCAATATTGATGTCCTGGATCTCTTAACTGATATAAATATCCTTGATATATAATGCTATTCCTCCTCCTTTCCTGTTTGACCTGTTTCTCTTAAAAAGGTTATTCCCCTGTATTTCTAAATTCCAATCATGAGACTCATCCCACCAGGTTTCAGTGATGCCTATTATATCATATTTCCCTTTTAGTGCTAGCAGTTCAAGTTCATCTTGCTTATTTCCCATGCTCTGTGCATTAGTGTAGAGACATCTAAGATTATGTGTCCCCTTTGCTTGATGCCTGTGCATGTTTTTTTTTTTTTTTTTTTGCCTCCTACTGTTGGGTCCTTTCATTGTTTGCCTTGTTCCATCTATGACAGTATGACTATTTTCTCTAGCACTTTTGTCTTCCTCCCCCACATAACTCAGTTTAAAGCCCTCCTGATCAGATTCTTGAGACTGTTGACAAAAAACATTTTTGCCAACTGGCATGAGATGCAACCCATTCCTTGCCAGAAGTCCCCCCTCATGGAACCGCAGCCCATGATCAAAGAATCCAGATTGTTCTCGGTGACACCATCTGCGGAGCCAGTTGTTGACATCTGCGATTTTCCTCTCTCTTCCTGGGCCATGCCCTTCAACTGGCAGAAGATGACAATCTGTGCATCCATTTCTTTCAGCTTCTTATCCATAGTCTCATAATCCTTTCTGATATTTCTGTGTCTTGCTGTGTCATGCGTTCCCACATGGACCAAAAGGAAGGGGTATTGGTCAGTAGGCTTGACCAGTCTTGTCAGCCTCTCTGTCACATCACGGATCTTTGCCCCAGGGAGACAACACACCTACTAAGACATCTTGTCAGGCCCATAAATCACTCCTTCTGTACCCCTCAGCAAGGAGTCCTCCACCACAACCACATACCTCCTCCGAAGGTTATCAGCAACTGTTCCCTGTGGTAGAAGTCTCAGGCTCCCCTGCTCTGTCCCTGAAGTCTGTCCATGCTGCTCTTCCTTGTCCTCGATAAGCGTCAAATTGATTCTGTAGCTGCAAGCTCCCAGACCTCTCTCTGGTTTTCCTATGTCTGTGTGTGACATTCCTCCAGCTGTCTTCCTCCTGTGTACATGAAGTGACAGTCTCCTCCCTAGCGACTTCCTCTGTGTGGTCCCCATCCAAGATCATGTGTTCCATTCTGTCCAGGAAAACCTCTTGCTCCCTGATATGTTGATGTTTAGCTATGATGGAACCCAGCTGCTGCACTTTCTCCTCCAAGAGGGCTACCAACTTGCATAGATATATGACATGGCAGAGATAGATAAACTGACTCGTCTGCTGAAAGAAGGCAGATTGTGAAATTTTAATAATGAATACAATTTTGTAATGAGTAATATATGGGAATAGTAGGTGGTCATAGGGTTTATGGACTGAAGATATCACTTATAGGAGTATTTAATATGTATATAGCTTTATTACACTTATGTTCAAATTTACACTTAAAAGTTTGACACTCAAAACACACAAAATATCAGGAGTTGATGGAAAAAAAATTAAGAATTGGTTTAGAATTATTCAGATTGTGATATATAATGTATATGAATGATGTTGACTTTTTTGTTTTAATTGATGTTGTAAAGTTAATTTAAAAAGAAGAAGAAATGTCTGCAGAAAGGCCTTAGGTTTTGAAAAGTAGGGGGAACCTATACCTTTTTGACCAGACACTATTCATAAGGCAATTATACTATATATGCCCTATGGCTTCATTTGTGTTACCATATTGTAGTTAGGTATTTAAAAATCTCCCTTTAGTGTTGAGAATGTTAAAAAGTATAACTGACACTTGGAGTGTCTCTTATGGGCACTGCTGGACAGGAAAGAGTTAAGTCTCTCTTCCCAGATTGTTATACCCTGCCTTGAAAAAAGCATCTCTTCTTCTGGCTGCATTCAAGCTGTTGACTGTTGGAAGCAGAGTACAGAGGAATCTTTGTTCTGGTCTAAAAGACAGTGTCTGTAATTTAATGTTCTACATATTTATGCTTGATTTATAACTTCATAGACAATTTCAATGTTGCAATTCATGGCCAAATTCAATTCTTTCTCCTACCTCGAGTAGACCCATTGGATCAATAACTGAGTGGGAAGTCAACATGAATTTGAATCACATTTTTTAAAATTAGCTATTCCAGTTGGGATTAGTAATTGAATACAGAGCTAGACATTTATAAATGTTGTATTTCATACTAACTGGTATGTGCACCATTCATGAGCTCAGTTTATATAATTATGCTGTCTCCTGATAAATCTGAATCAAATAACTGATTTCATAGATACTTTCAAGAACTATTATAATGGCAGAATGCTTGTATGTGATAGAACTGGTAAGATACTCCCTATGATCATTCGGAAAAGTTGATTGTGAGATGCAGGAATGTTGTTCATTTTGTTTTGATATTTCAAAAATATGCCTTAAATGTCCATATATCTATCAACAGCAGAAACACTGCAGTATTTCTGCTGCCTCTTTCCAAAGGTTATGATGCATAATAGTCATAATTCCATATCAACTTCTGAGACAGTGAAATTAAAGACTGAAATTATTCTGTGCATACACACATTGGAGATGGGAGTTAATCAGTTTCCTTTGGAAAGTAAAGTGAAATTTCCAACATCTGAGTATGTACAAAGATGAATGAATTTGGCATACAAACACAGAAAATATAAATTATAATCAATCTTCAACTGATATTGGGCTAATTCTGTGTTTTAGAATTATAGGCCAACCAGATCTGAGTTCTGCATTGCCTCATTTTGAGTTTCAACATCATCACCACATACTTTATTCTGTGTCTGGCTAGAGTTTCACACTAACTGGTACATGCACCATTTATAAGCTACATTAATGTAACTATGCTATTGCCTGATGAATGAGAATCAAATAATTGGTTTTGTGAAGAGTGCCAAGAACTATTTTAACAACAGAATGCTTTTGTGTGACAGAACTGGTAAGCTACAGCCTTTGGTGATCCTGAGAAAGCAATTGCAAGAATATTGTTCATTTGATCTGGTGAATTTAGAGAGCATGCATTAACTGTCCATATTTGTATGAATAGTGGAAGCACCATACTGTTTCTTCTGTCTCTATCAAAGGGAATAAATAGAATCTGGCTGTATCGGAACCAATGTTTTGTTCTTCTTGAGAAATAGCTAAGCTATTTTATTAAAATAAAAAGTTGATCACTCCATTTCTATTAGTAATAGTAAAGGTATTCCATGTTGACAAGATTGTCAAGTCGCGTCTGACCATAGGAAGCAGTGCTCATCTTCAAAGAGCCAGCATTGTCAGATACTACTCTGTGATAATATGGCCAACATGATTGCGCAGAATGCTGTTTACCTTCCCGCCGAAGTTGGTACCTCTTTATCTACTTGCATTTGCATGCTTTCAAACTGCTAGGCTGGCAGAAGCTGGGACTAGTGATGGGAGCCCACTCCATCATGCAGCACCCGGGCCTCAAACTGCCAATCTACCAATCTTGCAATCAACAGAATCAGTGTCTTAACTGCCTGAGACACAACATCCCTCCATTTCTATTAGGTAGTAAGAAAAATCATTGCATGGTGACATGTAACTAAAATACTTACTGCACTTCAATAATGTGTTGCATAGCCATTACATGGATAACTACTTTATAGCTATTTATAATTTGATTTTGAGAGAGCTTCCATATAAACAATTCTGCATGCAAAAAGCCTTTTCTCTTCTCAATAACGTTCAGCCAATTCTGCAGAAGGCTGTGTGTATATATGTGTTTCTGTGCATGTATGTGTGTTTGTATATACACACACAAACACGTACACACATATCTTACTCTTTAAAATGATTAATCGGAATGTTTTTCTGAGTCTGTCATATTTATTTCCAGTTAAAAAAAAATCTGAGAAATATTACATTGACTGACAGTATATACATTTGAATGTCCATTCTTGGTTGTTAAAAAATTCATGAGCTATATCACTTTGAACTTTCTAATTTTCTTTAGACCATTCCTAAATATTTATATATTTAGAAAATTACAGTCCTAAATCATGTTATGAGTGTACAGTAACCCTTTTATATGTAAGAGTAAACCACAGATTAATGTTATGTGTACAAGCACAATGGCACTTAGGTTATTACATATTGTCCTCCCCATTTCTCCTCTGGCACAAGTGTAAGTAGGAAACTGAGCTCTCATTTCTTATTTTAAGCTAACCAGAATTGCATTTTATGCCCAAACTCAGGGAAACCCAGTTTAAACTTCTAATTTGTTTATACAAAGCAGGATAAAAATTGTTTATGATTTGTCTTGTAAAAAATTATAGTTTATTCTAATTGAAGTTTCTCCAGCTGATATGTGACTCTACTCTAGTTTGTTGAAATATCGAAGAACTGGTGTTTGATTTCCTTGTTATGGCCATGCTAGAAGAGGAGTGGAGAGGATTGTAACAATTTTGTCCAGGCACATAACGTTAAACTATGGTTCATGCCAAGTATAATGGATCATGCCCTTAGCAAAATTCAAGTATAAGGGACCATGTCATTTGAAGTCAGAAATTCCCTAGCCAAATGTTAGGTAGGGAAGAAGGAGGGTGTGTGACACATCTTCAATGTTTGCAAATACTAATTGAGAATGGCTGGCATTTGCAGTGTGTCCTTTTCATAGATAAGACAGAGGTAAGCAAGGGAACCTTCTCTGTAGGGTGGATTGTGGCCATCTATGAATCAAATTAGGTTTTCTGGCTGGAGGTCTGATTTTATATATGAACTAATCCAGTCTATCAAGTTAGACTGATTTTCTCTCTCCAAATTTGCCAATAACTTTTGCCCCACATTTTTGGTCTGAACTGAAACCTAATTGGATTCACTCCAATTTGGTTCTTAAATATAAATATATATATAAAACAAACAAGATAGATAGATAGATAGATAGACAGATAGAATACATTTATAATGTCTGTTGAGCTATGCATGTTTAATCACATGGTATATTTCCAGGCTCTGCTAACAAATGGGCCATTAATCTGAGAGACTGAGCAGGAATTACAGGTGTGACCTTACTTTTTCTACATCCATGCATTATATACATGACTTCTGACCAGATGGACAAGTTTACAGAGAGCATTCACTAGAATTATCATATTAAAAGATTACATTTAATTTACAAAATTCTCATACTTTCTATTGCAATGGAAAATAAAAGTGGATGATGTATTAATCTTAAAGATTTAGAAAATAGCGATGTGCTTTAAATATTTTCATTTTTCTAATGCTTCACTGCATTAGAATATTCATTCAGCCTTCCGACAGATAAAGTTTTTTACAATTTTTTTGTTGTGATATGATGAGAATCAGGCTTTACGTGGATTGGGAATATGTATCTTGAACACAGAATATGAATTTATATAGAAAAGCTTTGATTTCAGAATATTGTACTGCATATTAAAAACCCTAGCTAACATGAAATGAATACCTATATGAAGGTTCCCTTGATTTATGTCATGATGTGATAGAATTGTAAATACCAGTATTATACAGAAATTGTTAGAATACTTTCCATGTCGTATGTGTAGTTATAAAAGATTGTAATATGACACTGGTTGGTTTTGATGAATAATGTCAGCCATCTCCAGGGAACTCTATTTGCATATCAGTAAATACCCTAAACACACCAGATCTGATCTTAGAAGCTAAGCCGGGTCAGCACTGTTTGGTACTTCAATCGGAGATTGCCATCCAATAGGAGATTGCCATCCTCTAAAATATGGCTGTAGGCTATATTTTAGAGGAAGGTGCTAGTAAACTAATCTGTGCATATTCCTTCACTACAAAACCTCTACAGAATTCATGGGGCTGCCATATGTTTACATCTTGAAGGTGTGTACATGCACTCACACACACTCACCAGTGACAGAGTAAGCATAAAGTAGTGGTTTCAATATTGGACTATGACTCTGGAGGCCAGGGTTTGAATCCTTGCTGAGCCATGGAAACCCACTGGGTGTCCTTGGTCATGTCACATTCTCTCAGCCTCAGAGAAAAGAAAAGGCAAACTGCCTCAGAACAAATCTTGCCAAGAAACCCCATGATAGTGTCGCCTTAGGGTTGCCATAAATTGCAAATAACCATAAGATGTACAACCAATAACAGCATCAATGATTCTGTAACACCACTCCTTGAACTATTAGAGGACTATGAACAACAGCATCAATGATCCTGTAACACCACTCCTTGAACTATTAGAGGACTACTCCAAAGTTCTTGGAAGTGTTCTTGAATAGACTAAGTGTCTCTCTGTCAGCTGGGCTGATCATGTTCAGGGAAACAGACTGTAAACTAAACTAGTAATTGCAAACATATACAGTCAGCCCTCCCCGTAGGCGGGTGGGCTTGCCTTCTGCAGCTTTGAACTTATATGGAAGGCAAGCCCCAGCAGAGGTAATCAGGTGTGTACTCACACCGCGCCCCCTGTGCCGTGCCATGAGCATGTGCCCCATTGTTTTCTAGGGGGCTTGAGCATACACTCTTTTCTCCATATGCAGGAGGTGGGGGAGGTCCTGACTGGATCCCCCACATATGGAGAGAGTGGACTGTATTGATGTCCAAGTGAGACCTAATTTGGACATAATACTAGCCACAGTTTAATGCTGGGTAGTCAACTTTGGGAAGTGATGGCTTTGTATTATTACTGGCTAGCCTGGTGTTAGCTAGATAGTTTATTGATTAGTCTGTTGACCATATCAAAACAGTTAACATCAAACAAGATAAAATACAAGAAAATTTACTGCATAAAATAAAATGGAGTAAGATAAACTAGACTAATAAAAGATAACACACACACACAATAGGTAAATGCCAAGCCAGGAATCACCAGCCCATACAATCTAATTGGTTTGACCTTGATTGTCCTTGCTCCAAAAAGAACCTAAAAGCAGCCATGCTTCTGGTTCAAAGAAACCTAAAACCAGACAAGCATGCTAAGATGCTAAAGCTTAGATGTAACTACAAGAAGCTAATAGGACCGGTATAGACTGGAAAGAAGCAGTGTGGTCGCTGCGATTCTAGGGTTCTGGAGCACGTAGCAGCTACACACTCCGGAACCCTAGCGCGGAACTGCGTTGACATTATGGTGGTCTCCCATCCACACGGGGACCATCATGATGCTGGCACTGCTTCTGAGCACCCAAATGGGACACATGTGAAGTAGCGTCACAAGGGTGCCGCCTCCTGGTTGCGACACCTCAGCAAAGGAGCTGCTCTAGGCATTTCCTTTTCATTGCCGCGCCGCAACAGATTGCCGTGAGTGCAATGCCAGGGAGAAAGGGGCTACAGAGCCCCTTTCTCCCATGGCTGCACCTGTCAGAGTGTCTGGGGCCATGAAGCCCCACGGACACCCCTTTCCAAGCCGCGTAGAAGTGGCATTTTGCTGCTTCTCTGTTGCCTGGAAAAGCAGCAGATTGGGGCCTTTGGGCTGCCACTGCAGTTGCCCTGACCCCAATCCTCCGTGAAAAGGGGCAAGTGCAGGCCACTGCTGAAGGGGCAGTCTGTATCGGTCCATAGTCACAAAGGTCCAAAACACACTAAAGAACTAATCTAGTTTGAGACCACATTAATTGCCCTGGCTCACTGTTAGGGGATCCTGAAGACTGTAGTTTATTGTGGCACCAGAGCTCTCTGACAGAGAAAACTATCTCACAAAACTACATTTCCCAGAATTCCCTAGCATTGATCCCCGGCAGTTAAAGCAGTGTCAAACAGGATTATTTCTGCAGTGTGCTTTGGAACACAAGAAGGCTCAACACACAGCTACAGTTTGGTTTGAGCTAGAAAAGTTAGCAAAAGGGTCAAACATTTTTTGCGAATATTGTCTCTGGCAGCCTGAAGGAGCATAAGCTATCACTTGACACTTCCATTTCAACTTCAGTGAGAGGACTTGTATTACTTTATTTGCCAACTTTAAGCAGAACTCTTCAGGAAAGAGAACTACTGTGCTGTGCCTATGTCCCTTGTTAACTTTTCTCCTTGGCCACCAGTGGCAGTGGCATAAACAGAGCACATTACTTGGTCACTAAAATCTAATAAATCTAACAACCTGGTCAAGAACTCTTCAGGGCACATACTATATTACCGCATTGCACTCTTACAGTGCTGCTATCCACTTTAACTCCTCTGGCTGCCTCCTGTTGCATTCTGGGAGTTGCAGTTTAAGCACGGATATTTAGAATTCTTAGCTAGAGAGCTCTTAGGCCTCACTGCACTACAAATCTCAGAATTCAAAAGAAGGCAGCCAGAGCAGCAAAAGTGGAATAGCAGCACTATAAGAATGTAGTGTGGTAATGTGGATGTTGACTGGTGGGCTCCACTGTTGCCAGGACTGTTTACATACATAGATGATAATAGCCATATTCCATCATAGTCCCCATATATAAAAAAAGGAGACAGGAAAGATCCCAGAAACCACAGGCCCATTAGCCTTATTGATATAATATCTAAGATGGATGCAAAACATCTCTTTAAAAAAAAAGAGGCCTGGATAATTGAGAAGAGCATACTAGTGGAAGAACAAACTCAGTTGTGATCTCAGTACTCAACAACAGATAATTGTTTTGTTCTACACAGCCTTATTACTAAATTTATATCTGATGGCAATATCTATTTACAACCTTTATAGACTTTAGTGCAGCACTTGACTCCTTAAAGAGAGTCATCCTGTGGAGGAAGCTGGCTAAATTAAACGTGATACCTAGACTCATATCTGGTAAAGGTTTTTTGTACATATATGTGCCTGAAAATCACATAAAGGTGTTAGATAAGGATGTATCTTGCCCCTGATGCATTAACATATTCCAGGATTTCTTCATTCTGCAGATGTTCATATGCCAAAGATTCTTGACAGACTTATTATTATTCTTTATGCAGATGATATGGTTCTAATGACTTATCTCCAAGTAGGTTTGAGAAAACTGTTATGGAAATTTAGTGCCTATTGTGCCACTAACTCTTTGAACAACAATAAGTCCAAATCCAAATTGATGGTGTTTGGAAAAAAATGGATCTTGTATTTGGATGGGGAACCTATATAACAGATAGGGGTAGGGGTTGTGTTCCCAGATACAGGGTCTGTATCAATAATTTTAAACAAAGTTTCATAAAGGCTATAGCATATTCTAAAATGCCAATTAAATTACTTAACTATAATCATCCAACTTCTTTCTTCCCATCCTAAAGGTCTATAAGGCAAAAGTTGTACCATTTGTAACATGTGGTGCTGAATTGTGAGGCCTATCAAAGGTCCTCCACTTGAACAAAATCAAGCATGCTTCTTAAGGACTATTTTGGGGAGTAAGGAGCCAAACAGACATGCCAAAATAAAGCTGCTTTGGCTCAGCCAGGAGAACTGCAGGCACCACAGAAAATTGTATTGCTGTAGCAACAATTTAGAGGCCAGTGCAGCCCTTAAATGCTTGTACCCCCCAGCTGCTCCAGCTGCTGTGCAAGAATAGAGACAGCTGTGCCTGTTGCTTTATCCCTGATCCTTCCAGGACTCTGGCATCTTGGTCCTGGTCCTACAAAGATTTTGGCAGCAGAACTTCAGCAGACATAAGCCACATCCTGCAACAACTTACATGGATGGATCCTTACATACACATGAAGTCATTAGAATTGCTAAATTCATAGGCAGGGCTGTTCAGCTGAGAAGAACACATTAGGGTTGCATGTAAAGGTGATGAATTTATTTAAATATATTGCTTTTGTATTTTAAAATCTTTTAATTTAAGAGACAGCTACTATTAATTTAAATTAATCTATATTTTATTTTATTTTAGTCTCATTTATCTTATTCCATTGTATTTCATGCACTGTAAACTTTTTAACTAACACTGGGTTAGAGGTTAATAATACATAGCCATCGCTCCCTAAAGTTGACCACCCTTACTTTAAACTTCAAATTAGGACTCATTGGACACCAACATATGTTTGCAATTACTAGTTTAGCTTCTGGTCTATTCTGCTAAACATGCTTAGTCTAGTAGACTCAGGACCGAAACAGACGGCCCTGAAGGGGTGGCTTGATTCTGTTTCTTTGATCGCTGGATTGGAGCTGCAGCAACCACACACTGCAGCTCCATTCTGCCTTTTTGCTGGCCCCAAAAGGAGCAGCAGAAAGCTGCTCCTTTTTGAGCTGGCAAAAAGCTGGCTTTTCTGCTGCTGCCATGGCTTTGTGGCGTTTCTGTGGCATGTAGTGTATAAATGCCACAATGCCAGAACACTGCAAAACTACTGGCTTGGGGTGGGGGTGTTGTCTAAATGACACAACCTCAAGCTGCTGGTAAGCCGCTGCAAAGGCCCCATCTATTCTGCCCCTAAGTAACATTAACCCAGTGGTTCTGCAACCTTTTACCCTTGGGATGTCTCCTTTAGATCTATATTTCCATTTGCACATTAATGTATATTCATATCTTAACATAAGGAAAGTGAATATTACCTTAAAGCAAGTCACATGTATTTTTTCCCACTGCATATAAAAGCCTAAAAACATATCTATACAGAATCCCTTGCTATTGGGAGGGGGGGGATCTCTTCCATCCACCACTGTGGATAGTAAAACTGTGGGACCTTAAGTCCTGTTCTTTTCAGTGGAACAAAATGGTGCTGTAATGTATAATTGAAAATCACCACATTAGGAAAAGTAATCTTAAGCACACAATATTAAAGGAAGAGATGCCTGTATCTTGTTTTACGTTGTTTTTTAAGGACATGACAAAGAACTGTTCAAACCAAGTTCTCCCTTCAGAGAAACAGTTTTTTTTTTAAAAAAAATCACTTTTTTTTTGTATGAAACAGCTGTTTGTGAAGGACTAGGCAGTGTCTTTGAAGCATGTTGTTCTGTCGAGGCTATCTTTCTCTGTCACCTTTGCCTGCCTCAGATTTCTCTCTCTTTTATTTGTTGGTTTCCAGATGGCTGCAGGGACCAATTTGTTATGATTCAATGGCACTCTCAGTAACCACTGAAATCACTATCTAAAGTGCTAACAACAGTATGGTTTCTTGCACTAAAATGGTCATATGTCAACATCAGGGGTCTGATCAGACATCTGTTTAAATTAAGATAACCAAATTCCTGCTGATTAATTGAATGTTCCTGTGAATAAACAGGAGGAACATGAGTAAATTAGGTTACATGTTTAATTATCCTAACTGGTGTCCAGTACAGTATGTATTGAAAACAAGTGGAAATTTTTAAATACAAAGCTGCATGTCACAAATAAGGCCTTAGCAGAAAAAATACCTACATTATAGCATATTATTACACATCCTTGAAAATCAAAGGGAAATTATAAATGAATTAATTTATCAACATTCATTAATGATGGGAGAAGAGTAATTATTGACCACAATTGCATACAGTGATACAATATTTGACTAATAATGTCAGTGTTTAGACAAACTCTGAAGTGTTGTTTAGTGATACACAGATTAGCCTTGGGCATATCTGCCTCCCACTCTACTCCTTTCTGGTGTAGCTGCAAGGATAAAATTGGAAGAAATCACTTTCATTTTCAGCTAAGCATATATTAATTGAATAACTGCAGATTAATTGTCTGAATTAAGACAGAGTGGCACACTGTCCTTAGCTTTAACTATTGTTTGTCCAGACACCAGTTTAACACATGGGTTATGATCCTGATCCTCTTACTTAATTGAACCATAGGATAAAGTAACCTCCATTTCCTGGCACAGTAAGCAGAAATGGGCAAAATTATCAAAGGAGGAGAGCAGGAGGGGAAAAAAAAGCAGATTTCAGTACATATCATTAAACCAGAAGTAGACAGCACATAACAGATGGAATGCCTGTGGTAGATGTGTTGCATATAGGTCCTCCCCCAGCCATTTCTCTAGCCTTCAGAAGCACTGCCTCTGGTGAATTTGCTACAGTAGTGGGGAAGATGTAGTGCTTTGATTCTAACACCAGATTGTGGCTGTCATACACCTTTCTTATTTCTAGAGATGTGGTTCTACTCAGAAAACAATGTTTGGGGAATGCACTGACTTCAAAGGAATAGTAGTGTTTATATTAATTTCAAAGTTGGTGGTGGTGGTAGCATATGTCCCCAAATGGATTAGGTGAGTGGTTCTTAAACAGTGGGGTTGGACCCCCTGGGAGGTGCAAGAGTTGCTCAGGGGGGCACAAATCTTCGAGGCTCTGATCCCTCCTCCTCCTCCTCTCCCAAACTTTTTATGCATAAAATTTAAAAGGTGTTGAGTTAAATATTGAATTTACTCATATAAAACTGTTCTAATTTGAACAATGTTATTTACTGTGGCAGCCTAGAAACTAACCTTCCATATTAGCGAGGTATGCCAGTCCTATTGAGATGATTTTGCACTGTGCCAAATTTTAAATGTTTGCCCTTCTGTAAACAAAATCAAAAACAAAAGCTTACCAAGTAATGTTAAGTCTGAAATGTGATATTTGCAGAAATCCATTTTCCTATTCTCACAGGTGGGGGAGGCTTAATTTATGGTTAGTGGGAGGGCATTACTCAAGCTGAACAGTTATGCATCTGCAGCAATGTTGTACTTGCTGCAACATGTGGACAACACAAATTGCTCCCCTCAGACTAACCAGCCTGGTGCTGATTGACTATGGCGCTGTCCAGATGGGCCAGGATAGCATGGGCAAATCCTGGCCCTGGCCAAAATCTGGTTTGGTCTCTGGTCTGTGATGGCTGTTTACATGCCTGCTTGTTCCATGAGTCATGGATCTGCTACTGCTGCACCCCTTACCCATTGCCACTAGTGAGAAGCCCCCTCCCCAGTCACTGTGTTTGCCATGGAAATGAGATGCCTGGCTGCACCCACATGGCAAGGCACTTTGTTTCCACATTGAACACTGTGATAGAGGACTTCTCAGTAGCAGAGTGGAAGAGTAAGGTAAGGAGGATGCAGGCTGTCTGGTTTGCTGGGGTTTGCCATGGAATTTTGGAAAAACTCAGACAAATGGTGGGCCATTAAGGCCCTTTTGCCCTTGGATTTGGCTGGGTCCCTGAATCCACATCTGGTGTGCCAGATCTGGGCCCTCTCCTAGCCTAGGGCTAACAGCCTACATCATCCAAACAGGACAGAATGAGACCAGAGGGAACACGGGCCTTTGGGTTCTTGCAGATAACCTCCCATTTGCATGCTGGAGTATCATGTGTCTATAGCCATTGTGATCCAAATATCTAACAGATAGTCTGAAAATGTAGAAATAGAGGGGTATAACCTTTTTAAGAGAAACAGGCCAAGCAGGAAAGGAGGAGGAATAGCATTATATGTCAGGGATATTTACACCAGTGAAGAGATGCAGGAAGTCAATACTGGAAGCCAGGTGGAGAGCATCTGGAAAAAAATTAAAGGAGAGGGAAATAACAGGGATGTTACTGTGGGAGTCTACTACAGACCCCCGACTCAGGCAGAGGAATTGGATGATGCCTTTCTAGAACAGATAAACACATACTCAGAAAAGAGAGATGTAGTAGTGATGGGTGACTTCAACTATCCTGACATTTGCTGGAAGTCAAACTCAGCCAAATCCTCAAAGTCTAGCAAATTCCTCACTTGCCTGGAAGACAATTTCATTGTCCAAAAGGTGGAAGAGGCAACAAGGGGATCAGCCATTTTAGATCTGATCTTAACCAACAGGGAAGACCTAGTTGATGGGGTGCAAGTGGTTGGATCCTTAGGTGGAAGTGACCATGTTCTCCTGGAGTTTTTAATACAGTGGAAGGGAGAAGCTAGGCATAGTCAGACACGCACTCTAGACTTTAGGAGAGCTAATTTCAATAAACTTAGAGAAATACTGGGAGTGATCCCATGGTCAGGAATACTAAAAGAAAAGGGAGTTCGAGACGGATGGGAGTTTCTCAAAAGGGAGATATTGAAGGCACAATTTCAAACAGTTCCAATGAGGAAGAAAAATGGAAGATGTCTCAAGAAGCCAGGATGGATGACTAAGGAACTTTCAAATGAGCTAAGTTTTAAACGGAACATGTATAAGAAAAGGAAAAATGGAGAAATCACGAAAGAGGAATTCAAACAAATAGCCAGCACATGTAGGGGTAAAGTCAGAAAAGCTAAAGCGCAGAATGAACTCAGGCTTGCTAGAGAGGTTAAGAACAATAAAAAGGGCTTTTTTGGATATGTCCGCAGCAAAAGGAAGAAGAAGGAAACAGTGGGGCCACTGCGTGCAGAAGATGGCAAAATGCTAACAGGGGACAGAGAAAAGGCAGAATTACTCAACACCTTCTTTGCTTCAGTCTTCTCAGAAAAGGCAAAGGGTGCTCAACCTAAGGATAATGGAGACAGAATAGAGGAAATTCAGCACAGAATAAGTAAAGAGGTAGTACAGGAATACCTGGTTAACCTAAATGAATATAAATCTCCAGGACCAGATGAACTACATCCTAGAGTATTAAAAGAACTGGCAAATGTAATATCAGAGCCATTGGCAATAATCTTTGAGAACTCCTGGAGAACAGGAGAATTCCCAGCAGACTGGAGGAGGGCAAACGTTGTCCCCATCTTCAAAAAGGGAAAAAAAGAGGATCCCAACAATTATCGTCCAGTTAGTCTGACATCAATTCCAGGAAAGGTTCTAGAGCAGATCATTAAGCAGAGAGTCTGTGAACACTTAGAGGCCAATGCCATAATCACAAAAAGCCAACATGGGTTTCAGAGAAACAAGTCATGCCAAACGAACCTGATCTCTTTTTTTGATAAAATTACCAGCTTGGTAGATGAAGGGAATGCTGTGGATATAGTATACCTCGATTTCAGTAAGGCCTTTGACAAGGTTCCCCATGACATTCTTGCAAACAAGCTTGCAAAATGTGGGATAGACAAGTTAACTGTTACATGGATTTGTAATTGGTTGACTGGCCGAACTCAAAGGGTGCTCAACAATGGCTCCTTTTCATCCTGGAGAGAAGTGACCAGTGGGGTCCCACAGGGCTCTGTCCTGGGCCCAGTGCTGTTCAACATCTTTATTAACGATTTGGATGACAGAATTGGGAGCATACTTATCAAATTTGCAGATGACACTAAACTGGGAGGAGTAGCTAATACCCCAGAGGACAGGATCAAAATTCAAAATGACCTGAATAGACTAGAAAGCTGGGCCAGTGCTAACAAAATGAAATTCAATGCGGAGAAATGTAAGGTTCTGCACTTAGGGCGGAAAAATGAAATGCACAGATATAGGATGGGGGACACCTGGCTGAATGAGACCACATGTGAAAGGGATCTAGGAGTCCAAGTAGACCATAAGCTGAACATGAGTCAACAGTGTGATGCGGCAGCTAAAATAGCCAATGCAATTTTAGGCTGCATCAATAGAAGTATAGTTTCTAGATCAAGGGAAGTTATAGTGCCACTCTATTCTGCTTTGGTCAGGCCCCACCTGGAATACTGTGTCCAGTTCTGGGCACCACAATTCAAAAAAGATGTGGAGAAACTGGAGCATGTCCAAAGGAGGGCAACTAAGATGGTGAAGGGTCTGGAAACCTTGCCCTATGAAGAACGCCTTAGGGAGCTGGGGATGTTCAGCCTGGAGAAGAGAAGGTTAAGAGGTGATATGATAGCCCTGTTTAAATATTTGAAGGGATGTCATATTGAGGAGGGAGCAAGCTTGTTTTCTGCTGCTGCAGAGACTAGAACGCGAAACAATGGATGCAAACTGCAGGAAAAGAGATTCCACCTCAACATTAGGAGGAACTTCCTGACAGTAAGGGCTGTTCGACAGTGGAACACACTCCCTCGGAGTGTAGTGGAGTCTCCTTCCTTAGGGGTCTTTAAGCAGAGGCTGGATGGCCATCTGTCAGGGATGCTTTGACTTGGAGTTCCTGCATGGCAGGGGGTTGGACTGGATGGCCCTTGTGGTCTCTTCCAACTCTATGATTCTATGATTCTATGAAAAACCAGATCCAGTACATGTGATCTCAGTAAGATAGTCCTGGGAATTTTTGGTTTAATGGAATGTTCTGTTGAAATAGAAGGACAAGGGTGGTGGTGGGGTATTCACTACATATTTCTGTGACACAGAGCAAGATTGTGCAAGATTCTGCTTTGACTCTGCTCATAAGCTTGCATTAAGTTGGTTCTAGTTTTTAAATGTTAATTATAACAGAAGACTGAGTTGTGAGGAGGATGAAGTGAGGGCTAGCTCCTTTAAAGATCCGTATTTAATTATTTGTAATACAGATCTTGTTTTACAACTTTATCTGAATATCTACATTTAATATTCACAGATTAATAAAGGTGTTCAGTTTTGTATTGTTTCATTGTGTACTGGGAATAGCTAACATCCCAGTTGGGTTGGTGGCACTCAAAGGAAACACATAAGGATGTTTGGAATCCTATACTGAATTATTATTCCAAAGGAGTCCTCTCAGAGATGATAAGCTGCTATCCTTGGGAACAAACACAACAACAGGGAGATCTGCATTTTTCAGGTGAATGGCTATTCAGGTCTCTTAGTCCAAAGATAGACAACATAGAGCTCTCCAGATATTACAGACAGCAATTCCCATAAACCTGAACCAGTGTGACTAAAAGAAGAACTAAATATTAAATAATTCATTGTATCTTTCTTTCACCTTTTTAATAGAGTACATGCGACTTTTCTTGAACCATTTATAAAATAATAATGAATTGGTCACCTAGGCACTGCAGAACTATATATTTGGTGTCTTCCAACTGTGCCCAGCAGTTATAATGCTTTTAGTTCAAATGTATAGTAGTGGAGGAAAATGGTATTAGAGCTTTGATGCCAAGGATTCTAAAGGACATCTGATCGAAATGTAAATTGTGTCCAGCCAGAGAGAATTGTTCTGGTCACTAAAAAACCCTTGTCAAGGGGTGTCAACAATTGTTAAAGTTAGTGGGAACTTGTAGAACACTTGTGGGGTATTGTGTGAGCTATTAGTCCCAGTGAATTGCCTGCCAGGTTATGCTTGACAGCTTTTTGTCAATGTCTTGCAAAGAATACTTGTTGAGTTGAAAGCAACTATTATTCAAAGACATTTCCCCCAGAAAAGGTTTTAAATGAGATTTACAGTGAATGGATCGCAGAAAATAAGACTGTGCTTTGTATTTGGTTGTGTTTTAGTGCTTTAAATAAAAACACACACCAGAATTTCTGCAGAGAATGATTATAACTTAAAAAAGGCATGCATGCTTGATAGACAAAGGTGCCTGCTTGCAGGACACCAGGAAATACATATTAAGACTAGAATAATTGCCTTTTTCTTTTCTTATTTTGATGAAGTAATCTGCTAGAAAAGGTTTGTTATAAAAAAAATGCATGAAGAGTTTTAAAAGGAATTGTCTAAGAGTTGCTGTTCAATATAATTTCATATACTTAGTAGCACATAAGTGCTATGAAACATCGTCAGAAGTTTTAAATTTCCCATTTAGCTTCCAAGCAGTTAATTTTAGTAGTAGTAGTAGTAGTAGTAGTAGTAGTTACTGTTGCAGTTGTGTGCCTTCAAGTTGTTTCGGACCTATGCCACCATAGGGAGAATCTTATCATAAAGTTTTCTAGGACTGAGAGTGGTCACCCAGTGGGTTTCCATGGCCAAGAGGGGAACTGGCTCCTGATCTCCAGAGTTGTAGTCCAACACTCAAACCACTATGCCACATTGATTTCTCTAAATGCACCACTGGTCCCTATGCAAATGAAATCAAACAAAAACTTCTTCATTTATACACTGCTTCATACCACCTGAGGAGTGTCTAGGCGGTTTACAACGGTAAGCTACTTGCCCCCAACAATCTGGGTATTCATTTTAATGACCTTGGAAGGATGCAAACCTGAGTTGAGCTTGAGCCCTTTTGCTGGTCTTGAACTTGCAACCTTATGGTTTTGAGTGAGTGGCTGCAGTACAGGCATTTAACCACTGCACCACCAGAGCTCCTTGAAATAATGTCCCTTGACATAATGTCCAAGCTTCTGTGCATACTTTGACAATTTTGGATCCAATTAATGCCACTAGAATAATCTGCCCTTCAGCTCTATCATCCTTTTGGATTTTTCTGCTCAAAAGTGGATCTGAGGAAAGTCGTATAGAAACCATTTTAAGTCATGTGATACACAAGTATCCCTGTCCACAATCCTTGAGCCTATCTTTCCCATCTGGTGTGGAGCCTGAAGCTATGTATTATCAAATAATGCATTACAAGTTCAGGATGAAATTGTGTGATTAGATGTATTTATGGCTCTAGAAAAAATATGTTTTGCTTCTGTAACATCTCACTAGGATAAGGAACAACCTCATCAGTCCTAGCCAGCATAGCCAATCATGAAAAATGCTGAGATTTAGTTGGACAACAGAGATTTGCAGTTCCTACTACATTTGGAGAGCTACATGATTTTATACCACTGACCTACAACAATGTGTTACACCTAGGGTTAATACTGTGAATAGGTGTGAGAGAGCAATAATGTCTTTAAGTCTATGTGTGTGTGTGTGTGTGTGTGTGTGTGAGAGAGAGAGAGAGAGAGAGAGAGAGAGAGAACAGTAATAATAGAGAACATTCACAGTATTTCCATCATCTAGTAGCTTCCTTATCTCATGTTGGCTTTTATACATATAGAGTTAAAATTCAAGTTAGAGGGTCCAACCACTGCCCAAGCAGACTAGTGCAAAAACAAAACAAACAAACATACAAAACCCTGTTCCCTCTTTCCTCCTAAAAGCTCCCCATATTCTTGCACGGTGTCTTCCAAAAATTTCCCCTGTTCTCCAGAAATTATTTGGAAATGATCTGTAAGAAAGGGTGAAACTTTTCCACTGTGAGCTGCCATTCTCTTTTCTGAATTTGCTAACTGGATACCACCCAAGAAATCTATTTGACACTGCATATTTTTAGCTTCATAATATATTATATCATAAAAACTCTTAGGTGTTTTTTTTGTTTTTTTTTAAAAAAACAGTAATGGAATAAAAAGAGGTATTATCTCATAGATGTCCCAAATGATACTTTAAAGATTGCCAGTTCTTTAATATCCTTTAGGTAACAGCAGTTGTGTAAGTATGTATAAAAGAAATGAGAAGAAGAAAAAAATAAAGCAATATTTCATAAACCATTTTAATTCTCTGCATCTTGGTGTAATCACAATAGTCCAGTAACTGCTTATAGTTTTTTTCCCCATAATATATAAAGCAAGCACCAACTCAAAGAGCTCAAGAAAGGATTTTTTTCTAAGTTTAATGTGACGGAGAAGCCTGAAGTATTCTGGCCCTGAGGCTGCAGAGATGTTCCCCTCCTATCTGGGCACTCTGGAGTGGGAGTGGGTGGCTGTCCGCATGGATATCCTGCTCTGCTACACACCACTGTGGATATGGAAGAAGGGTATGATATTGGTCTGTGTGTACACATCCTGTATCACACAGTTAAATATAATCAGGAGGGTGTGACTTCAAAAAAAGTTACATACTATTTATTGAACAAATATTTATTTAATCTACTTCTTATTCAAAATACATAGTAATTGTGATTATGATAAATTCAATCATGTTTTCAGAATATTTGAATCTGCCACAAAGTAAAGCACAGCAGGAGGTGAAAATACAATTTGATGTAACAATTTTTATTTATTTAAAAGTTTAAAACTTTACAAAACCTTCAATAATGATATATACATAAAAGTTATTTTATAATTAATCTGGTAATCTAGCCTATGAATTTCATATGGTTTTCTTAGGCAAGGAATATTCAGAGGTGGTTTAACCTCTTCCTTCCTCTGAAATGTAGCCTTCACCACCTGGTATGCATAAGTGGTCTTTCATCCAAGAACTAACCAGGGCTGACCTTGCTGAGCTTCTAAGATCAGATGCGATTTGGTATCTACACAAAACCCTTAAAAACAGCATTGCACAGCATTAAAAGCCAACCACAGTCAATTTCCCAAAAAGCCAGATGGCATAAAAATGTTTTAGTTTGCTGATGGAAAGATAACAAGGATGGGGCCAATCTGGCTTCCCTAGGAAGGGAGTTCCAAAAATCTGTGGGCAACCACTGAGAAAGCTCTTGTTTCCAGCAAATGAGACTGAGGAGGTGGTGGGACAGAGAGAAGGACTTCTCAAGATGACCAGAGCTCTAATAGGCTCTAATTATATTTGACTTCCCTGTGTTTCTGCAAGGTGTTGTAAATTGGTCTACTTTAAAATGATCTAGAGATGTTTTCATAGTTGTCAGATATTATGGCTGCTCACTTGCTAATTGAAACTGGGCACTATGCATTTACAATGGCATTACTTTGCTATAATCAAAGAGCCAATGGCTATTTATCTGTCCAGTTCAAAGTGTGGATTCTAGAGAGGATCTACTGGGGTGGTTCAGCTGGGTAGCTATGCTGATGGGGCTGCTGCTATCAGCAGAAATGAAGTGATGAGTTCTTCTTCCAGTTCACAACCACAAGGCTCACTGAAGTGTTAGAAAATCCATTTTGAGAGCATCATAGAATGCTATAAAAAAGGGAAGAATGTTTCAACACATTGACAGGCTACTGCTAATGTATATGTAGGGTTTATAGACAAGTTTATAGGCTTGTGACTTCAGTATCTGAATGATCACATATCAACCCCAAATGTAATATCTACTTCAAAACCTCCCTAGGTGTGGAATATGGCCATGAGGCCTTTGAAGAGTGTGACCCCCTTAGCTGATGAATTCTTTCCCAAGAAAGGCCTGTCTGGCATGCATTCTGTTGTCTTTCATTTGAAGCGGTTGAAGGTATACATAATCAGCATACTCAGTGTCATTTTGCTGTACTGTTGGCCAAGGATATGCAAAAATAGGCCCCAATAGGTGCAGCAGGTCCCAAGAGTCCAAAGAGCATGGGGGCAGAACTAAGCACAGAATATTTACAAAAATACTTAAAATCCTGATAGTCCCCCCCTCCCCATGTTATTTATTTTGTGTACCTCAAGTTTGACCTGTCAAGCACCAGAAATGTGTTAACTGCTGCTGTGGAGAAGGGAGTAGACTTTCCTTGGAAAGTTTACATGTAAGTCCATGAGATAATGTAGGGCTACTATATTTCTATGGGACAAGAACTTCTTAAGGGATTCAGATGGCCCATCACTGGTAAATCATATGATAGACATTCCATTGCCAACTGCAAATCTTTTTTTTTAAAAAAAACATGTTTATACAAAATTGTGAAGTGTTTTGTGTGAAAGAAGACAAACAAACCAGGCATAGTCTGTTTTAGTTTCTATCAGTATGCAAAGGATCTTGTAGCACTTTTAAGGATCAGTTTGTAGCATAAGCTTTTGCAGACTCACTGATGATTTAGACTTACAAAAGCTTATGCTACAAACCTCTTTCAGTGTCTCAAAAGTACTACAAGATCTCTTTGTACATAAGCACAGCCCTATCAATGAGAAGGTCAATCAATGTAGTCAAGAAGAAAAGGAATAAAAAGAATAAAGAGAGTCAGAGTGAGAGTCAGATTGAGTTAAGATTGAGTTTAAAGGACTAATCAAGAGAAAACTCAGGCCATGTGTGGCTGAAATGGGTGAAAGAGAATAACAGAGTGACAGTATAGACAGAATCTTCAGCAAGGAATGTTTAGAATATTATTGGAGGGCAGAAGAATACAATATGTGGGGAGAATTCAAGTGAGGAAGAAAGCGCTGGAGGAAGAAGAGCATCCTCAAGTAAAACCAAATGGGTGCTGTAAGTTGTGCTTAAGAAACTGTGATGTCTGCCGAGTGACAATAAGCTAGATCACTTTGAATTGTCATCATGTTGACATTGACCAGCAATAGTACTTCCCTTCCCTTACCTCTTTAAAAGAACTGCAAGTGCTAACTGGGGAGTATTTAGTTTTAGAAAAATTGACTATTAATGAAGAAGTTGTCTAGTTCAAGAATGTATCTTTTATAAAACAACAAAACAACAAAAAATAGACTTGTAAACAGGGCTGCATCATTCAAATATGGAATAGTAATCTCTTTTTACACCGGCAGAGAAATGGCATGTACAAGTACAGTCTGGTATTAATTACAAGACTCATTAACACATTGGTGATTCCAGTAGTCATGTTGGCTGGGGATTCTGGGATCATAGTCCAATAAATGAACTTTTCCAAGCTCTGAATGAATGAAATGGAGCCAAGGGTATTTGTAATATTTGGTAAACTTCTCCAGACTCTCTTTAGAAACCTATCACCATCACATTACCTATTAGCAAACGTACAGACTTTTCCTTTTCAGTAAATATCAAGACAGCAAAGGAACTTCATTACTTTCATCCCCCTCCCCCCAGCCTGTTTTAGTGATCTCTTGCCTGATGAAGAGGCTTCAAGATCTCAAAAGCCTGCATGCAAATTTGTGTCTTTTTAGTTGGCTTAATGAACATATTATCCCAATACAAGTTTAGGAATATTTCAAATTAATGTAAGAACCTTAGTTCAGAATGGACCTAAATTACCACATATACAGTGGCACACACTGAAAGCTGCACTGGACAAAGGCTGCACTCATCCTGGAAGGGATAATGACACATGTGCCCATGGCACATGCGCTCCATACTGCCACGTGCTGCTGCGTGCACAAACCCCATTCATTCTAATGGGGCCCAAGCATCCGCAGAATTTCCCTTACATGTGGGGGGGGGGCTGGAATGGATCCCCCACGTAAGGGAAGGGACAAGTATACTTGACTATAAGTTGACCTCATGTATAAGTTGAGGGTAGGTTTTGGCACCAACATTTTTGATTTTAATATGACCCATGGAAGAGTCAATGGTAAAAATTGGGGTAACATAACAAAAAACCTAAAGGATGAAGCAAAGGAAAATTATGCCAAAGAACTTACAAAATTCTGGCAGGCATAATTTTGTGCTCACTCTAAAGGGATGGATGAGGAGGAAACTACAGTAAATGGTGGCTGTGCAATGTGATGAGGAGGTGACCAGGTGCAGATGGGGCTAAGAAAATGCACGCATGTAAAAACGATGAAAAGGCAAAGAAAATGGTGACTGCATTAGCAGTGATTATAGCCTTTGACTCCATTGTGATACCTTGCCTGGCTTTAGCCCAGAAAAGATGAGAAACATACACAAATGATGTCTTATTCAGTCCCTTCAAAGCCTAATTCCTTTTGATGCTTCTTTGAGTGGATGCAATGAAGAGTCATTGCCATAATTTTTCTGCCCATTAAGAAAGGCCAGAGGTGGTACCATGGCAGAAAGAGTTTTTGATGGGAGGGTGTCAGTGGTTTCTTTTAGGTGCTTCTGGGATGGGCTGAGCCTTCATCTTTCACCATTCTCTTCAGAGAAGGGAACTGTTCCTCCAAAAAAAAAAAAAAAGAATTAAACTACAGTACTTGCTTTGATCTATTGATAAGTCAACCCAGTTTTTGGGAGTCAGGGTTTTTTGTTTTTTGTTTTGACTAAAATTTCTAGACTTATACATGAGAATATACAGTAACCTATTTTGAGCCCTGGTCAGTTTTGAGCCTGTGGTCTCATCTTTATTTCCCATCACTTCACCCTAGGACTCAAGGCAGCTTGTGGAAATTAAACAGATAACAGATAAAAGCTCTGATCACTAAAATACCCTAAAGTTAAAATATAGTTAAGGTAGCAATAGCATGGGTTTTAAACAATTTAAAAACATATGTATTAGAAATTAACAAATGTGAACAATACAAAACCGTTGTCTTGAATCCCATTTTGGAAGAAAAGCAGGATAACAAACAAACATAATTAAAAGGCTTTCCCCAATAAACAACCACTTCCAAAAGGTCTGGTGAAACAACAAAAAAAAGGCCTTCAGAAGGACACTATAGTCCTATTAGATGCAGCCTAAAGGCTAATAGTATCTGATTTGGAAGGAACTTGCAGCTCAGCTGTGTGGTTCAGCTTGGCCAAATGGAAGATAACAAACTTTCAGTAGCTGTCTGTGACTTGTACGCTAAGAACTTTGAGGACAGAATTGCTCATGTCATGGTCTGGATGGTACTGTTGGAATACTGCCATCTCTGAATATAATAATTGGTGGAGTACACTGTCTGAGGCCTTGGGCTGTGGACAAGAAACTGAATGTCTATGTGCCCGAAGGTGGTGAATGTCTCATGCTGGGAGAGAGGATTCCCACTAGTCTTGAAGGGGACACTTTTGTAGCATTTCTTGCAAAAATCTCCTCTTAGATCCAAAGGTTTTAACCACTATTGGGCACTTTCAAATTTTCCTTCCTGGTCAAGGTACTTTAGGTCGTGATTGCCACATAGCCCCATTTATTTGTGGATGAAACTGCTTCCCTAGATTAGGGAAGTGAAATTTGGGTGGCATTTTATTGTTTTATCTGAGATTGGATGTGGTATGATATTAGCAGTGATGTATTCAAGTCTTCTATTCCAAGTTTCAACTTGAGCCTCATTGTGCCCTTAGAAGATGCTTTCGAGTTGAGTCTCAAGTCTGAGAACCAACTTTTAAAAGAGAAAAATGGAGGTGGGATGAGTTTCTCAAAGGGGAACAGCAAGCATGTTAAGCCATGCACTTGAGGTGGGGGTTAAAGTCTGATTGGCAGCCTGTCCCCACTATACATCTGAGGAGTCTTGTAAAGCTTTAAAAAAGTTTTGAAGTATCCTTCCAGCTGAAGCCTATTGCCTAACATATTTGCTGTTCTCCTCCAAAAAACACATCCTGTGTTCTGGGGGTGGGTCTTGCCTGCTGCTCAGAGTGAATGATGTCAGCAAGTCTGTTTCTAAAAATATACAAGTTACATGTCACGTAGAGTCAAGTTGAGTCAGTGCCAAGCCATTTATTGCCAATTCAAAAAATGTCCGATTTGAGTCTGTATCACTGGATATTAGGTACTGTATGTAAATCCTACAGACACTATGGTGCTGAGCAATGAGAAGAGAGGTCTTAATAAAACTAGCTTTCACATTACATGAAAACATGGCACCCAGACTGTCCATTAACTTTGTGTGTTGTTCCATTACTAGTATGTCACAGCTAGTGCTATTATGGCACCAAGAATAAATAGCTCTTTTTTTCATCAGCTTAGGCAATGGTCCAACAATTACAGAACCTTCACTTTACTATTTGCAATAAACTGAAAATATTGAAAACAAGCACATTTATTTTGGCATTGATTTCTCCCAAATAAATTGCACTAAATTTGCAACCAAGTATATCACCAGTTGTGAACAATTCTGAGGCAATCCATATATATAATGTCTTCCTCCCTTTAAGTTAATTTGCTTATCCTAGAAACAGAAACTAATTCTTCTGATTGAAGCATAATGAGTTCCAGCAGATTAAAATGCAATAGTCATCCAGCACAAATACACTTACAATACTGTTTCTCACACCAAGAAAGAGCCTTCAGTTTTCCAGTCTATCATAGGTTTATTGATATTCACATAATATCTCATATTTCTAGGCACCCATTAAATAAACATTATCTAAAGTCAGTATTGTAGTTCACCATGTAGGAAACCATTATATTGACCCTCAGTTTCTAAAATAAAAATACAGTTGTCCCACTTTATCCAAGGGGGATACATTCCAAGAACCCCAGTGGATGATTGAAACAGCAGATAATACTATACCTTATGCTAGTAATGTTTTTGGATTGCGACTGACTGTGGGTAATTGAAACTGTGGAGAACAAGGCCATAGATGTGGGGGCTATGCAATAATTTAGGACTGTGACTGGCAGTTGGCAACTGAAATTACCTAAGTGAAACTGTGGATAATTGTGGACGACTGTAATCAGTTTGACAAATTAAAAGGTGATTAGGTAACAGAGCATCCCAGCTCTGTGTGTCAATGCATTTATGTATTCAGTGGATTATAGCATACAGAACATAAGAAGGGGGATTCATTAAATACTAAATAGACTACTAAATACAAGATTATTTCAAAGTTATGAAAAGTGTCATTTTATATGCTTAGTAAAAGTTTTAGTATGCTTTAATTTTTTTTTAAAAAAAGTAACTTATGGTTACAGTAGTCACAATCAGACAACAAAAAAGTATTGAAGAATCTCTATATATTCCCAATAACATCCCAGGTATATGCACTGAGGTTGTTTTATTAACTGATATAATTTTATTAATCAGCCCACCAAATATTTGTGATACACATGAGTTACAACACTAGTGGTTGTAAGAGTTCCTTCCTCCCAGACTAAAGTTTATTTCTGAAAGAAAAAAAAGGAAACTAAATAATCTGAAATATTTAACAATGCAGGTCTTCCATTATTTAATTATAAGCCTTTAAATGTTTGCATGTGTACATTGTCCCTGTGTACTATTTTCAGTTCATCTTTTGTGTTGTAAGTGGGACTGGCAACAAAACGATGGAGGCTTGAGCATTTTAGTTCTGGATTCAAGCCAGCTAACCAGCCACGACCCATTCCACTATACTCCTTTTCCTCATTCTTCCTTTTCCCACCCCAGGCTTCAGTTTGGTGGCCATTCTGTACTGTGCTTCATTTTCACTATGCTGCTATAAGGCTACATGATAACTAGGTTTTGAGCTGGTTAGTTCTTGGATTAGAAATCACCTGGACAGTCATATATGCTGCCTTGAATTTTTTGATTAAAGAAATCCACAATGTAAATTAATTTAAATAAATATACATGTCTGGACATGACCACAGGCTGAAATGAAGCCTTTGTTTTCAGCCAAGGATACAGGAAAAAAGTTTGTTTGTTTTTTTAGTTTAAAAAAAACTACATAGGACTTCTTCACACAATCCCCTTTCATGGTGTGGTCCTGCAGTTAAAAAAAAAAAAAAGGAATACTGTCATAGAAGCAGCCACCACCACACTTCTGCCTTTAGCAGGACTTGGGCTGCTGCCATCATCCCATTCCTTTCCTTTCCTCTACTTCAATCCCTCCCACCCTTGTCTGGCATGCATTTCAGCCCCCCCCCCCTTTTTTTGCCCTGTTTTGGAGCTCTGCAGCCCCAATTGACTCTAAAATCAATTTCAGAAACTTTGTTCTGGGCTCTGGAGTTCCAAAATACCACTGCCAACAAATATAAGGTATCTTAAATTGTCATCATCCTATCTAATTAATATATGTATTCCTCAATGCCTGTTGAGTAGCAGGATCTTAAACAATATACTTGAGTTTCCTGGGATTCTTTCTGTTCACTGTGTCTAATATTGCTTTGCTTCTACAACTTTTCTTTAAAGATTATTAGTTTTTTGTTGCTTCAACTTTATCTTGATTGTGTGTGTGTGTGTGTGTGTATGTATTCACACTGTATCTTTTGCAATTTAAAACCATTTGTTTTTACAGTAAATGAGTCCCATTCTTTTTCTGTTTTGTTAAAGGATTTGCCATTCATCCAATATGTCAATTTGTCCATTTCTACAATATTGAACATCTTTACTAGCCAGTCATCAATTGCTCGAACCTTTTTGTGCTTCCAGTTCTGTGATAGTAATATTCTAGCCATGGGGACCATATAAATTATTATCTTGTAGTATTTCCTTCTATGTTGGACACCTACTTTATCTGTCAAATTTTATTGATAGATTTCTGGCAATAGCTGGAAATTAATATTCAGTATTTTTACTTACAGTTGGGTGTATTTGTGTATTTTTCTATAGATATGATTAGTGTAAGAGCTATAGGACATTTTGATTATGTTCATACTACAAGTGCATACTTCACTATGTAGTATACTTGAGACTTCCCCATTCCCACCCCTAAATAGCCCTGGAATGTAAGAGTACAAATTATGAAGACATCAGTCAAGATACTTTTCCAAACAAAATATTATTCTGAAGTTGTCCAAGTGTCTTCCAGTAACCCCCAGCTTCAGTTTGAAACTCACATGAAATTCATAAATCTGTTTATGTGAAAATAAGAACAAAATGCTTCAAATGCCATAAAGACTTAACAGTGCGTTGTTGAGCGAAATGACTCCCTTAACCAAGGTGCTGTTTGCATTGGCCAGAATACTCTGGTGGCAGCCTGGATGGATCTGGATCTTCCAGAAAGACTCAGAGCACCTGGGAACTTTTTAAACTCAGTGGTAAGAGGAGTATACCCCATGTTTGAAGCTGAACGGTCCAGATATTGTCCAGAATGTTTGCACCAGACACAGGGATTGGTCCTGCCTTGTCTAGTCTCCCCACCAAAAGGATAGGAGAAAGCTGGTTTATTTGGCTTGTGCAGACAGGGCCCAAGTACCAAGTACTTGCCAACTCATAGATATTTCAATTTTAAATTAGAACCTTGTAGTGATTCAGAGTACCTAGTTTGCAGCATATTCCCCAAGAAGGGTGTGGTCTTTTAATCATGCTCACTTCCATGCAGATTAAAGTCTTGTCAATGATTCAGTTAGCCATTTCTCCAAAAGCCCATTATTCATTTGGTTAAGAACTATATTGAGTTGTTTGAAACTAACTGAAGAGGGGTGGCCACAAGTAAGTTCAGTTACCTATTGCACCTCTTTAGTTTTGTGTGTGTGTGTGTTTTGGGCTATGAGGCCGTTTTCTAGAAGAAATTTTCGCTGTTGTTTTGCCAGCAGCTGGCATGGAAGAGAGTGGGGGTAAATATACTGTTGGTTGAGGGGAAGTAATTTGCATGTTAATCTGTGTATTGTTCTGTTGTTGAATGGCAGGACCTCAGGCAGTCTATTTAAGTAATGATCCATTGCCTGCTAGGACCCCCCCCCCCTCACCCTGGGTAGTTTTCATTTGCATGGGCTCAGTCTTGATTTTGGTGTTTTTCAGGACTGGTAGCCAAATTTTGTTTACTTTAAGGATTTCTTCTTTCCTGTTGAAGTTGTCCGGTGTTTATGGATTTCAATGGCTTTCCTGTACATTCTGACCTGATAGTTGTTGGTATGGTCCAGAATTTCAGTGTTTTCAAACAGCATTTTATGCCCAGGATTTTTCTGGCTGACACAATCTGTAGTATATCTTGTGTTCCTTGATTTGTGTTTGAACACTGTATTTGGTGGTCCCTGTGTTGACTTGTCCACAGCTGCATGGTATGCAGTAAACTCCTGTGGTTGTGAGAGGGTCTCTCCTGTCCTTCACTGAGCATAGCATTTGATGGATTTTCTTGGTTGGTTTGTGGACCACTTGGAGGTTGTGTTTCCTCACCACTTTCCCTATTCTGTCTGTGACTCCTTTGATGCATGGTAAAAATACCTTCCCTTTGGGTTGTTGTTTACCTTCACTTCTATGGGTTTTTCTGGGTCTGGCATCCCTTTTGATGCCTGAGCTGGAGTAACTATTAGCCTGTAGAGCCCAATTTGGGTGCTTCAATTCATCTTCCAGGAAGTGGGGTTCACTGATCCTTTTACATCTCTTTTTTCACAATTATTACTTTACCCTTAAGTGCAATTTGCACACCATCTCATCTATGGAAAAGCAATCTTGAACACAATCATTACATGGCTACCTAGTAGCGAGACAGTCTTCAGGGCTACACTGAGCACAGTTGTATGGATGGCCACTCAGTCCTATTTGAATCTAATGGAACTTACACCTAGCTACCGGTAAGTATATATAGCCTTGCAAAAAAGTGAAAACAAAGTGACAAAAGAATTGGAGCAATTCCCCAGTAAAAGTTGCATACTGTGTTGCTTTTTTTAGGTTAGGAAAAAGGAAAGTAATGAGAGATGTGACAGGGGTATATAAAGTAAGCATCATGTTTAGAAAGTGGATAGAGAAAACTCCCCCCCCCCCTTGCATTTTCTCTTAATATTCGAAGCAGGGTCACCTAATGAAGCCAAAGTGTGTGGAACAGGGCCAAGGATCAGAATAGATAATGGGTGCCACCTTGAATGGTTTTGAAAGGAAATTGAATACATTCATGGAGGATGGGGCCATCCATGGATATTAGTTGGGATGGCTTATGCAATGTCTAGTAGAAAAAGCAGTAGCATCTTGTCTACCTTTGATGAAAAGTAAAAGATGAGGGAGGGAGGTATACGCATGTTCTTCCTGAAGGCTTTGTGTGAATAATTGATTGTTTGTTGCATTACTCTGTGAACAGAAAGTTAGACTATATAGTACCTTGATCTCATCCAACATAGCTCTTCCTACACCTTTAAAACTGGAACTCTATTGGCCAAGGAACAGCTATAATCTTAATTACTGAGTATTTAAGATTTACAGTTAGTTTCACATTTTCCTCTACATCTTATTTTTGAGTAAATCAAACCTGGATAAATATAATGGATCCGTTACTAACACTTTTATCAATTTAAAAAATACTGGGACCCAAATCTCTGCAGGAATACATCTCCCTCATACTTTCTTTAAGACCACATGCCTTAAGGCAATCAAGGTTTTCTGCAGGTACTACTGGTATTTATACAACAATAAATAATGTTAAGAACATTTTTCTGTTGTTGTTTCCCAGTTGTGTAACATATCTTCTGTGTGTTTTCACTGTATGTAGTTTTAAGCCAATGATTTTTACTCATTTTGCATGCATCTTCAACTGGAATATCATTTTATATCAATGCATATACATACATAAAATATCTTAAATACTTTAAAGCAGATGATTATCACTAAGAATTAGAACAGAACTCTAGTTGAGGACTTTTCAGTATTTCATTTTATATATTTCTCTAGTATTTTGTAGTGAGACATGGTATTAAAATATTTGTAATAAATAAAGAAAATGTAAATATAAATAGAGGAATGAATTTGGAATAAGTGCCTATGTGAAAAAAGCAGAAAATATCTTGCTGCTGCTGCCAGTTGCTATTAGCTTAACAAGGAATGATAAAAAAACTACTTCGTTCTGTTTGAGTAAGATTATGCAGTGGGAATTAGAAAACATAATGCTAACTATGCATGGCTGATCAGTCATAGAATATCAACTCACAGTAATTGTTGCAGTAATAATGATATATTTTGAACTTCTGACATTGGCCTAACTCCAATTGCTAGTCCCTAGTATAGACCCCTGGAATCAATGGAACTTACATAACTGTTGACTTACGCAGTTACTAATGATTTAGTGAGTCAGTTCTAGTTGGGACAATTAATTAAGGGTTTTTTTTTTTTACTTGTGCAGCTTGCAGGAGATGATTCTCTGTCAAAATACTTAGGGTCTAGAATATCTGAAAAATACCTCTTGCTGTATGATCCTGAGCAGAATCTGCAACTTTCTTCAAGTCACCATTTATATGTGTGATTTGAAACACTTGCAGATTGAAAGCTGAGCTTTGAAAAGCTATCTTTTTGGACTACCACTCCCAGAGTCCCCTAGCCAAATTCTGAATTTTTGGGGGAAGAAATTCTAACATTTAGAAATCATATCACTTGGGATCCTTAGGACCTGCAGGAAGATTGAAAAGTCATTTTAAATAAACCTTTTAATACATCAAAAGGCTTCTGTATGAATTGCAAGGATATAGGCATGACTCTGAAGGCAACATGTTACAATTTAACACCACCAACAATAAGAGAAACAGAAACAGAGGTTATTTCACCCCACTGTGACTTGTGTCTTGTGTTTCATATTGAGCCTGGATATCTTGAACAAGTGTTGCATCCCACAGATCTGCCTCTCTTCAAGTGTTACCCATCTGGAAGCAGGTGGTCCTTTAGCACTGGTTATCAGCCCCTGCCAGGTTTTCCTTGGTGTATCTTTATCACTTATACCATGCCTCCTTTCCTTCTTCCACTGTGTGTGGTGCCTCCACCTCCAACTCTGTCCCTGTCCCTATCCATATAAACATTAAATTCTTCTTTCTAAATTTGCTTTTTAATAGTGTGCCCTCCATGTTTAAGCCTTGTATAGATGTTCTGTCCTTGAGCAGAATGTTGGTTAAAAGTCATAGCAGATTTCTAGACACTACATAAAAAGAGAAGAAATGCCTCATTAGGAAGAATCTAGGCAAAGAACTGGCCCATGTGTAGTATAATCAGATCATTAGCAGGGACAGCATTAAGAAGAGTGATTATAGGTGCATTGTATTATATGCATTAGGTCCATTCATATCATTAGATATTTGCAATATGTGTGGCAAATAGTTAAAAGTTGCATAGTTTCACATTTATGTGCCCAAAACTCAAAGGCTATTAGGAAGCTGGTTTTAGACTTTTTCAGGAGTTTTGAAACAAATTAGTTATTTTCATGGGGTAGAGAATCATAAGGGGAGCCTTACACCCAGATTATATTGGAGTAACTTGGAGTAGAGCGAATAAGTGATGCCTCTTATAAGATGCAGGATGGAATATTTCTGTGCCTCCTATAGGAGGAGGATGTGGTTGGGTGCCAATATGTGCCATAATTCTCCTGGTAGGCTTGATCCTGGCAGGTTCATAAGAGAATAGAAGAGTGCCTGATTGCTAGGGATGTAAGTCTTCACTAATGATATTCTCAAAGGAAGCGATGAGTAATTTAAGCAGTTTTTTTTCCTATTGTGAGAAGGTCCATGAAAATGGTGTAGTTATTGAACACTATTCACACTTCAGGGCTTATTAAAAATTCTGTTTCCTTCACACACAAAAATCATATGCAAATAAGTCCTGAACTGTCAAGATTCTCACAGGTCCAGAATTCTCCTCATCAGGGTTTTCTAACACCTGAGAAATATGTTTTTTCCTCATTTTGCAAATATTTTTAAAAACACTTTCCCCATCCTCACTGATTTTACATAGCAGGCAGCTCAAGAAGCTGGTTGGGTTGGTAGATTTTTCTGATAATAGTCAAGATAAGAAGGGAATTGACCTTAAACAGTTTTTAAAAATTCAAAAGCCAAAAAGTGAGGCATAATTTGGAATGATCAAACATAAAAGGTGACTTTTTAGAGGGAGAGAAGAGCATTGGCTTCAGCCCAGCTATGAAGTGTAAATGGCCTGTTGTCTGCTGAACATAAAGAAAATAAAAATAATGACCACAGAGGATCTACACAAATTCAACTGGACAATGAGAAAACTGAAATAGGAAAAGAGCTCCCGTACCTTGGATCAAACATTGACCAGAATGGGGATTGCAGTCAAGAAATCAAAAGAAAACTAGGAATGGGGAGAACAGCTATGAAAGATCTAGACAAGATCCTAAAGAATGAAGATATACAACTGGGCATGAATGTTAGTATTGTACAAGACATTGTATTCCCCATCACCATTTATGAGTGCGAGAACTGGACAGTGAAGAAAATTGTTAGGAGGAAAATCAATTCATTTCAAATGTGGTGCTGGAGAAGAGTACTGAAGATACCATAGGCAGCCAAACAAACAAACAAACAAACAAAAAACAAATGGGTCCTAGAACAGATCAAGCCTGAAATCCTTTTGGAAGCCAAGATGATTAAGCTGAGACTGTCATACTCTGACCACATCATGAGAAGACATGACACACTGGAAAAGACAATAATGCTAGGAAATGTGGAGATGCATAGAAAGAGAGGAAGACTACATGCTAGATGGCTGAACTCTATCAAGAAGGTCACAGGTATGAATTTGAAGGATCTAAGCAGAGCAGTGGAAGCTAGGTAGTCTTGGACGTATCTCATCCACAGGGTCTCAATGAGTTGGATTGACTAAAAGGCAGTTAACAACAACAATAACAACAGCAGCAATAGTTCATATTTCTGAATGGAAAGGTTACATAATGTTCAAGAATTTAAGTTTTAGAGGCATTGCATAAACACTGAGGGTGAAGATAATGAAGGTCCTACATGAAATTCTGCTAATTACAGGTTTGTAGCTATTACTGCTTTTTGAACAGTGTTTTACTGTCTCAACTCTCACCCACCAGAAACAGAGACAGTGTGCAGTTTTGAGAGAAACTAGGACCACACAACACCAACTTCTGAATCCTGGATGGTGAGCTTCTAGCTTGAAGAATCTCCTCTTCATATGGGGGAAGGTGGTTGTAGATGTTCACTAGTCACACAGAAGACTTCTGCTTTAATTTCTACTTATGACTGATTAACAACTTGCATATCTCTCATTCACCAAGAATGACCAATGAAATCTCAGTGCAATCTAGGCAGATAAATGAACAAAACCCAAGCCTTCTATTGTTAAATAGCCAAAAATAAAAATAAAAAATAAAAACAAAACCCTAGCTATCTATTGTACCATACAAGGGAGTGCCATATGTAGCCTCAAAGTGACCAGTCAAAACTTGTACTGAATATATAGGGCAAGCAGAAGGGCTGAGTTTCTTGGGACTGAGATGTTGTCTTTGAAATGCAGGTGTAATACCCCTATGTTCTGCTGCTCATTGCACACACACACTGTCTTTTCTGCTGGGGACACAAAGCAGCACAAAGCTAGAGCAGAGAGTGCCTCAAGATTTGTGGACCTATGAATTATATCAGGTAACAGATTGATTCTGCACAATCCATTAATCAAAAATCTAGAAATGAATGCAAGGTTAATATAACTACACAGCCTACTCATGAGTAAGTCTGGTAATAACTTGCATTTGCTTTGCATTTGAAATCCACTAATAATATTAATAGAAGTCAAATTTTATTTGTATTGATATTTATCTGATTTAACCCCCAAAAGTATTCATAAAAGCTTAGAGCAGTTACTCCTGGAATACTGCTGGTAACCCAGACTGTATAGAACTGCATACTAACATAGGTAAAATGTATTGAGCAACTCTGAACAAATATTTTTGTAGTGTTAAAGAAAATGCAGATCAAATTGGCAGATCACATTTATTGTTGGTTGAGAGATGTCAAAAGTTAGACCGTTTTTGCAAATGTCATCTCTTATTTGTAGTCCTACAGTCGACACTTGTCATTGATCAGTAACATTTTAAAGAACTATTAAAAATTATTATAAGAGCAGTCAGCCTTTTTAGCATATATATTGACAGAAAATAGGAGACACTCAGCTTGTCTAGACAGAAAGATCTAGGAAAGTGATTATCTGTTGGTAGCCCATTGCATACAAATGAATAGTGAATAGTTTTCCATTGGCAAACCAGAATTGGCTTCCCTTAAGAAATTTATTTTATTGACCTATTTCGCGGAAGTAAAAATAAATATGAAGAATTGCAAAACAGGCTTTGTATTTTAAGGCTACATAATGGCAGGTAAGTGTCTCTTAATTGTCATCCAGTGAGATTTTACTGTGATTTGTGTGTGTGTATGTATGTGTATGTGTGTATATATAGAAGGGGAAGAGAATTAGTAATGTGATTTCTTATTATCTGTCAATGAACTTCAACAAGGAACATTGTCAGTTTGGAAGTTACTTTACTGCTACTAGGGGATGTGAAATTGTGGTACTTGTGTTTTGCTGTCTTTTGTTCCCGGTATCTACATAGCCGAAAATGGGAATGGGCTCTGCCTGCATTGAGATCCTCTCCAAATCACCTTAACTGACAACAGAAGAACATCTGAGACAAAATGTAGGCCCGTGACTCTTACATCTTCACTTTCTTCACCTGTATGATCTTTAACATCTTTGCCATGAAGAAGCAAGTGAAGCTCTTAAAGCTTGAATGATGTATATTACAGTGGGCCCTTGTTATCCTCTGGGGTTTGGTTCCAGGACCCTCCATGGATAACAAAATCCGTGTATGCTTAGGTCCCATTAAATATAATGGCACAACAAAATGGTGTCCCATATATATAATGGAAAATCAAGGTTTGCTATTTAGAATTTATACTTTTGGGGAATATTTTCAAGCCATGTATGCTCAAATCTGTGGATAAAAACATCCGTGGATAAGGAGGGCCAACTGTATGCTTTTAGTGGTCCCAATAAAGAATAATACTATTTTGTGAGTTTGAGATTTTGTTGTATATTGAGGCATGGCCAAAAGATCTATGCCCAAATAAGTATCAGACCATGTGCATTTGCTAAGAGCAGTAACAACACTGTTTCTTCTGGGGTTCATTGATATACTGTGATAATTCATAATAACTTTAGATTAGGAACAACATGGTTTGCCAATCAATTGTGAGGTGACAAGACATACTGATTGCTTACTTAGCAATATGATTTTGCAAGAAACAAGATGCAATGACTTGAGAAATACACTAGTATACCCATGTGCACTTTAGAAGAACCAAATGTGAAGAATTTAATCATCACTTTTCTTTAAACTTTTCATTAAAAAAAGTAACACCACAATTGAAATACATAATTTTCATGAAAACATTTATATTTTACTCCCCCTTGCTATCCTCCACAATATATCATTAAGTTATTGGAGAAACTAGCTCCTTGCTACTCTCTTAGGGGGAAAAGCTTTCAGTGGCTCTGATGAAAAGTAGATTGGATGTTACAATGGAAGAACTAAATTTATCCAAACACCTAGTTAGGTGATTGTCTGTGCTTCCTTTACTATCTTTCTTTTGTGTTCTTTCACTCCCTCCCTACAGTACAGTGTCCTACATGGGATGTACTGTAACTTAAACCAAAGCTGCTACAACTGAACTTTTCTTCTGCTGTTGTCTCCTTTGTGTCAGATTGGAAACAGTAAGCCCTATGAGGAGAGTACCGTAAAATGTCATGAATTTGATGGCAGTGTATAAATAGGTATTTATCAGCGACCTCCCTGGGAGACTTGAAATAATGTTGACAATGCTGCTTGGTTATTCTCTGTACCTTGGTTATTCTCTGTAAATGAACATAAACCTCACATATGTGAATAGCAAGGCCTACCAGGGACTGAAAAGGGTTTATTTTACGTGATGTATGAATACTAAGGATCTTGAGACAAGTTATATCCTTTCAGATTACAAAGAGCCCTTGATGATGACAATGATGGTAGAATCATAGGAGATTATCAAATGGGGAAAAATGACAGGAAAGAAATGGGATGCTCTATTCCTTATTGCACAAAGATTATCATGTGATGTCCTGCAACATTGTGCTCATCCTGTCCTTCTCCCATCAGTGAGTTGGAATGGTGCCATAACTTTTTATTCATGGCAGTTTCCTGTGATTGCAAAGTTATGGGACCATTCCTCTTCATTTATGGAAGAACGACAGGATGAGTGCAATGTCATGGGATGTCAATCTTTGTGCAATTGTATGATAAGGATGGGAGCGTCCAGTGTCCTGTTCACTGTAGGATCTTCAGATAAAACAGCTGTCTAACCTCTTTTTGAAGAGGAGGAGACATCAAGACATCACCACCACTTCTCTAGGTAATTGATTCTATTGCTGAACCACTTTTATTGTCAAGAGGTTAATGTTCAATTGAAGTCTACTCTCTTTAACTTAAAACTATTAGACCTGGTCCTGCCCTCTGGGGCAGTAGAGAACAGGTTTACCCCTGACTCTCTATGATAGCCTTTGATGTATTTAGAGTTGAATCATGTCACTCTTCAGTCTTCTCTTCACCAAGCCAAACATCCTTCAACATTTCCTCATATATTTTGTTCTCCATACTTCTTATCCTTGTTGCCCTTCTCTGAACCTGCTCTGACTTCTCAATATCTTCTTAAAATGAGGTACCCAGAACTGGGTGCAGTACTTCAGATGAAACCTGACAAGTGCAGAATATAGTGGGATTATTACTTTCTTCATCTTCAAAAATATGCTTCTATTAATGTAGGCTAAAGTAGTATTTCCCTTCTTTTCTTCAGCATTACACTGCTGGGTCATGTTCTATTTATGAAGCAATACTCCCAATGTCCTTTTAGTATGTAGTACTGCTGGTTGAAAGGCAGGTCTAGCACAGAGAATTAAAAAGGAGAATAAGAGGGCAATCACAAACAGAGACAAAACAGAGGGAAGAACAAAACTGAAAAAGACAGCAAACAGGATACACATGCAACAATGTAAACAAGATTCAAAGTTGTACTACACATAAATGAGAAGCATGAGACAAGGAAAGCTGGACGTGAAAAATGAAATGGAACATATGAACATGGCAGTACTAGCGGCGAGTGAGTTAAAATGGACAGGAATGGGACATTTTGAATCTGGCAGTTACACAGTGTTGTCCTTAGGAAATGAAATAAAAAGATGAAATGTGGTGGCAATAATAGTGAAGAGGGATGTTGCAAGATCAGGGAAAGGATGTAACACAAAGACCAAATCATGACAATAAGGCTTCAGGGAAAACCTATAAACATTACCATAATCCAAGTATATGTGCCAACTATGGAAGCAGAGGAAGAAATTGAGATTTTCTGTGATGGCATCCAGGGAGAAATTGACAACATTCCAAAACAGCATTGTTTGCTAATAATAGGAAAATGGAATGCTAAAATGGGAAGTAAAAAAGAATTAAAAACTGTAGGTAGATGCAAGATTGCATGCAAGAAATTAAGCAGGAGAGTGACTGATAGAATTTTGTGAAGCCAACAATCTATCCATTGCAAATACCTTCTTCATACCAGAGAGGAGGCTATATACATGGACTTCACCAGATGGTCAGTACACTTTATAACTACATAATTGGAAGTAAAAGATGGAGGCGCTCCTTTCTTGTGGCCAAAACAAGACCAGGTGCTGACTGTGGCACAGATAGTGAATTTAAAAAAAAATACAGTTGGCCCTCTGTTTTCACTGGAATCTGTTCCAAACCCCTGCAAAAAGGAGGCTCATGGTTATTCAAGCCCCATAGGCTTGAATGGGGTGCTCTCCATGCACGTGGCCTGGGCACATGTGCCATTGTAAATAGCGGAGGTCTCCCCTCACCACATATTCAAGGATGTAGATCTCAGATCCGCAAGTTAGGAGGGGCGACCGTAGTGTAAATTTGGAAAAACCCCATAAAACCAGTCATCATACCAAAATATGGTCTGAAAAATATCCCAACAGAAAATGTAAGAAATTGATTTGCATTATTAAACATAATTGACTAGGAACGAGAAGAACTATGGTCAGAAGCCAGAGACATAGGAAAGGAAAAATGCAGAAAAACACTATTGGTGGCCAAAAAGTAAAAGAAGGAACAATGAATGGAACACTTCAAGCAGTAAAGGAAAATGAGAAACAAAAGTAAAGGGAGATAGGCATGAAATCAGAACCATGAACACAACTGTTCAACAACTAGAGTTCAAGGATATAGAGAACTACTGTCATAATCAATGTGAAGCAATAGAAGACAGCAACAAAAATGAAGAATGAGAGCTCTCTTCCACAAGATCTGGAAACTCAAAAGGAATTTCAAACCAAGGACAGGAGTGCTCTACAGTTAAAACATATTGCATAATCAAGAAGATATAAAAAGATGGTGGAAGCAATACACAGATATGTATAAAAAAGATGATAAGATGAATGACACATGGAATGAAGAACCATACAAAGATGAACCCCAAATTCTAGAAAGTGCGGTGGAAGATGCACTAAGCGAATTTAGGAAGAATAAATTACCAATAACAGATGATATTCCATGTTTCCTAGAAATATCCCTTAATTTTAATCATCTTGACTCTGATAGCAAAGGACCCGGACTGTCAGACCCCTCATTGTAATCATTGTGTTTATCTCTGCATTTCACAATGCTATTAAAATCCCATACATTAATAAACTTAAAATCTATGTTTGAATAAATTTTGTGAAACATTTCCCCTGTACAAGCATAGCTAGTTGAGGTATCTGGAGCATTAATGTCTTGCCCCTTTGATTCTTAGATTCAATCTCTGACCACAATTTTTGGCCTACAGCATTTATTCATTTTTAAAATCTGTGTCTTGTGGAGCCAACAAGATAAACAGTGTGAACTTGCTCTTCAAGGATGATAAAATGTAATGCTCAGCATGACAGCAATCATTTAGGAAAGGATAAACAAAAACAAAATGAAGTATTTGCTTATAAATAGTTTCCTGCCTTATGCTTCGTAACATACCTTCAGCTGTTTTCACAATTCACACAGACTGAATCATATTACTTTTCAGCACTAGCCATACTAGCATATGTTGCCTTCTGTATTGCTTGGATTTGTGTATGTGTTCATTATACAAACTCAGAAAATTTATTGTTTAGATCATCAAAGAATGGCAGCTGGCTCATGTTCAGCACATCACTCTGGAAGCATATACTTCACTGATGCACTTTCAAAAAAATTGAAATAATTTTCCTTTTCAGGCATTTCCTTTGCTTCAAGAAACTGGAGCAGCTTCAGTATATCTTGTTATATTGGGAGAACATGGTATCTCTGGAACAGAGATGATGATGATGATGATGATGATGATGATGATGATGATGATTTGAGATGCCTTTTAGACTTCATGTTGAGATACTCGTTTCTAGGAGGGGGAAATAAAAGTGTTTCGGAGGAATACTGTCCATACTACCCACACTACCCCTGTAATCATCTGAACACCTAAGAAGCTTTTTGGAGGGTAAGGGACCTTCCTGAACAATGTGAAATGGCATGTAAGGGCTTTCCTTTGATTCACTCAATTCCAACTTACCTTCCAACTCCAAGCCGCCTTGGATGATGCAGATTATCTAGACCCATTTCAAACCAGCTTCAGGAGGGATACGGAGTGGAGACGGCCATGGTTACCTTGGTCGATGATCTCCGTCTGGACATTGACAGGGGAAGTGTGAAGGGGAAGCATTCGATACCGTAGACCACGGTATTCTTCTGGAATGCCTGGAGAGGATGGGAATCGGAGGAACTGTACTTCAGTGGTTCCGCTCCTACCTCTCGGGCAGATTCCAGATGGGGCAGCTGGGGACAGTTGCTCTCGTAAAAGAGAGCTGACATCTGGTGTCCCGCAGGGCGCCATTCTGTCCCCCTTGCTATTTAACATTTACATGAAGCCGCTGGGAGAGATCATCCAGAGTCATGGAGCGCAGTGTCATCAGTATGCTGATGACACTCAAATATATCTCTCCATGTCTCCGGCTGTTGCAGCGACCAAGGATGGCATCTCTCCTCTAAATGCCTGCTTGGAGTTGGTAATGGGCTGGATGAGGGAAAACAAACTCAGATCGAATCCAGAGAAAACGGAGGTACTTGTGATAGGCCCATCTCGCCCAGGGATGGAGATTTGTCAACCTGTCCTGGACGGGGTCACACTTCCCCTAAAGGACAATGTTCGCAGTCTGGGCATGCTTCTGGATTTGTTGCTCCAGCTCACTGCTCAGGTGGAAGCGACAGCTAGAAGTGCGTGGTATCAGCTTAGGTTGATATGCCAGCTGCACCCCTATCTGGGCAGAGAGGACCTTGAAACATTGGTACATGCACTGGTAACCTCTCGATTGGATTTCTGCAATGCGCTTTACATGGGACTACCTTTGTACGAGGTTCGGAAGCTTCAGTTAATTCAGAATGCGGCATATGGGGGCATTAAGAACTGACCATATTACCCTCATATTAAAATCTTTACATTGGTGGCCAATTAGCTTCTGAGCGTAATTCAACGTGTTGGTTATCACCTTTAAAGCCCTATATGGCTTGGGCCCAAGTTACCTGAAGGAACGCATCCTCCTGCACAATCTGCCCCGCACCCTCAGAACATCAGGAAAGAATACCCTGGAAACCTTGAGCACCAGGCTGATATCGACTTCTAATACAACCTTCTCTGCGATGGCTCCGAAATTATGGAACGACCTCCTGGAAGAGATCCGTCTTATTACCACCTTAGATGCCTTCAAGAAAGCACTAAAGACGGATCTCTTCCGGCAAGCTTTTCCATCCGACTTGCTGTGATTATTCAACTGATAAACGGGACTGACGATGGACAATGGTATCCGACGTATGTTAGATTAAGGATTATGTGTTTTTAATGATTTTATGATTGTAATTGGTTTTTGTAACTGTACTTGGACTTTGTAGATTTTACTTGTTGGAATCCCGCCTCGATCCATGGGGAGAGGTGGGAAATACAAATAAATTTTATATTATTATTATTAAAATATGTTGCCATTAAAGGCAAAATTTGTTATCTACATTTTAACCATAATTTCATCCATAGTGTAAAATTTTGTTTTAAATGCATGCTGTTTTGAGTTTCACAACTTATACTTGCCACCCATAGTCAAATGACATTGTGTCACTTTAGCCATACCAACATGCTTCACTATGACCTCCTGGGTGAGTGCAGGGTGGAAAAAATGCCTCCTGCCTATGCTTGATATCTTCTGATGCTGAAACAGATTATCACAGCTATTTCTTTTCATGTTCCTACCCATTTATCTCTGAATTGCTTACAAAGCTTGATAAGGACACAGCTACACTATGAAACAACACACAGAGAGATGACTTCACACATCTGTGAGCTCTCCCCACAATTGCATGGTTTGGGTTTGGAGACTTAACTGACTTGAATACATACCTATAGTCCACACAGATGTACACAGTAAGAATTCAGCCTATTTATCCTATACTCTTCTTGGTAGGAAGATGAATTTTGTAGATGTAAGTTGCAGTGCTGATTAGTTGATCCTTAGGATACCACAAAGCCATCCCTCCCCACAAATAGTTAATTGTTTTTTACATATATGCTTCCTAAAATATTCAGTAGGATAAGAAGGCAGGACATTACATTCCTGTACTGCAGCCACAAGGCTAGTCTTCTGTTTACCGTAAGCACCAGACATTCCTTTCTCTGGGTCCTTTGAGGTAGTAGTAGGCATTTCAGCTCCTGTCTCTCCTATAGCTATGATCCTGCAGGGCTCCAAGGTCTACTGTGCCTTGCATCCTTCCGTAGATTGCTAAAATGAGTACCCAGCTGGTTGGGGGCAATTAGCTTACACACTGTAAACCCCTTAGGAGTGTTCACTGATAAATGGTAGAGAAATGTACTTGCCATTGGTATTGCTGTTGCTGTTGCTATTGAAATGGCCAGTTCAAATCAGGTGGAAGGGAGGAGGAACAGGAAATCAGCAATATAATTTTAATGTTGTAGTGATCTGAGATCATCCTGTAGTAGAAAAATGTAGGTTTCTGCTTTTTAGCATTTCAGCATGTGTGTTCTAAAAATATCTGTTGTTGACTTCTTAATCTTTTTCTTCGCCTGTATTGCTCTATACATACTTGAAAGAAAGTATGCAGAGAGAGAGAGAGAGAGAGAGAGAGAGAGAGAGAGAGAGAGAGAGAGATTTGGAACGTTTTAGCTATGCAGACTGAGTTTTCATTCAGCACAGGATTAGTTTTTCTCTGCAATACAAATACAAAAAAGACTGCTTTTTAACAATTCCACCCCTTAAGTAATTTTCAGAGATGTATTGCAATATTAATACACTCTCCCTAAGGTATTTAAAAGGTTTTATTAAAAAATAAATAAATGGAAAATTCACTGCTTTAGTAATGTGTGTCTGCTTATTTTGTTCTCACATGCAAGAATGAAAATATTCAAGTTTTTGCCCTTCTCAGTTATATACCAGATGTGGGGTTGGTGTTGGGATGAGCCCTCCTCTCAAATATGAATTTTGCCCCTCCAATGAAATTTTCCTTCAGTCTTCAAATTTCTAGTAAAGCAAAGAGAGACACCGAAAATCATTCATATGTCAAAGTCTTACATTTGCTCTACATTCCTTTGGCATCTGTGCTGTCTCTTTTCTTTGACTGTGTAAACTGTTCAGTTGGCCTTCTGTATCCACAGATTTTTTATTCATACCTTCAATCATCCATGGCTTTAAAATATTCTAAAATAATATAAATTTCAAGAAAATCTTGTTTTTCACATTGTATATAAAGGAAACCATTTCACTATGCTATTGTATTTAATGGGACTTGAGCATCCACAGATTTTGGTATCTACTGTTGTATGTGTTTGTGTGTGTGTGTGTTTGTGTGTGTGTGTCCTGTAACCTAGCAGGTAACAAGTACTATAATTCTAAATGCTCAACTGAAGTTGAGTCATGTTAGAAACTTTTATTGGGGAACAGAATTATTTCAGGGGAAATGTCCTCACTTTGCTCCCTCCTGACACCCCTGTCACACTGGGTGAGATTATGTCAATTTCCCCATGTTTTCCAATAACTATTTACATGTTGTCACTTTTTCATTTGGCAAACTATTTGAAAAGGCCTTTTTACGGAAAATAGATTTTTCACAAATAGCAATAGCAAGTACATTTCTATACCGCTTATCAGTGCACTTAAACACTGCTTAAGCAGTTTACAATGTGTAAACTAATTGTCCTCAACAAGCTGTGTACTCATTTTAGTGACCTTGGAAGGATGCTAGGCTGAGTTGACCCTGAGCCCCTGGCTGGAATTGAACTCACAACCTTGTGGTTTGTGAGTGAGCGGCTGCAGTACTGCGCCACCATAATATATTCTGCATAAAACAATATATTTTGTTCAGAGTAGAATGATTTTGTGAAAATAAATATTTTGTGCAAAAAGAATTGTTCCTTTGGATAAAAACAAGAAGTAGAAAAGGGGGGGGGAATCTGTCTCACATGCAGAGTATGTGGTGGTATACAATGGGGTGAAACAGATAGTCAGGAAAAAGTGGCTTGAAGCTGCCTTTTCTAAACCTCACCAACTGCACCACCGGTTCCCAAGGCAGCTGGAGTGCTCATGTCATGACCACATGACATTGCTTCAGGCCAGGAAGAAGCATGAAAAAGCTGCTTTTTTTTTTTTGGAAACTTTTTTCTCTGCATTAGGACATTTTTCTGCTGGCTTCAAGGCATGTGTCATTGAAATGCTACACCTTCAAGCCAGCCTGAAAGCACCTCTTTTTGCCTGTTTGAAGAGCAATGTTGTTATGAGGATGAAGAAAAATTGTTAAAATGCTTAAATTCCTGTTATCTTTAAAGTTTACCCTAAAATAAGCATTCCTAATAAAGCTGTGCATGAATCACTGCATGTAAACTGCAGTAATACAACTGATAAAGCAGAGAAACCTAGGGATTTTTTAAAGATTTGCAAAGTGGAAAGGACTTCTGAATATATATGATTAAAAGCAAGATAAGAATAAATGGGGAAAAAATAACTTTGAGATAAAAAATGTTTTCAATCATTTTTAAAAGCACACAGATACATTTTAATTTAGAAATCTGTAGCTGAAATAATTGTCACAATTATTATGATATTGTCTCAATTATTATCATATTTAACAGTATCTTTAAAGTATATGTACAGTCTCGACTATTAAATATATTCAAAACTCTGTTCCACTTACTGGCAGTGGACAGAAATAAAGGGTCCCTCTTTTTTCTTTTTCCTTCTTTAATTAACTTGAGTACTTGATTCAAATTACATTCTCTAGGCTTGTCCTGTTTCCTATGCTTTTTTTTTTTTAAAAAAAAACAACAACTCAAGAATGCTAATGCTTAGATAAATATTTCCCCATAACTGCAATTGGTTCACAATATTTAGTTCTTAGGATACAATTTCTAGCGTTAAATGCAGCCAAAGCAGCAAAAGCAATGTAACTTCATTTTTGCAGAGGGCCACAAGCATAGCCAACAGTGGTCTTTTGGTTGTGTATGTGTATGTGTTTGCATGAATTTTTGTTGTTGTTGGATTTTGCACATCGCAATACAGTATCCCATGTAGATTCATATGGTTTATGACGTTTATGTGAAAAATCTTATCACAGTCTGTCAAATTCCCATTCCCAAATGATCTTCTGCCCTCAAAGTCTTCCCTCCCACAAAATCCAGTATAGTGTTCTCATTCCATTGGCCTATAACCTTTTTAAAAAAATCTTCTCCAGAAGAGCACTGTCCCATGCTCATTTCTTCTTTAAAACAAACAAACAAACAAACAAACAATTATCTGTCTGTAAAGAAGAATTGTTGCATATATTGGCTAAAATAAATGAGATTAAAGTTCTCCAAATTCAGAGTGCACAAGATGGAGGATGGGTTGTTGGCTCTGATGGTATGCTAATGACAAATAGTGGAGTTGCACTGAGTTTTTCTTTCTTTCCACTTTCCACAGAATAGATTTTAAACTTTGAGTCTTTGACAAGTTAAATGCCTCCTAATGGATCTCTGTAACTTGCTATTTAAGAAGGAAAAAAAACACACACTCTTGTCATGAAATCTGGGAGAACTTTTCTGACAATTTCAGTAATATAAGTTGCAGTATTTTCACACTACTTCTATTCCTTCTTCACATGCAAAAAGGTGAGAAAACTAAAACACAGTGCCTGTAAGTATATACAGCTATGAAAAAACAACATTTGAGATACTGATACCTGTTTTAGTGCTCTTGCTGCTAAAGAAGATTGGTGGTTCAGATCAGAAGCTTCTACTCATAATAAAAATAGGAGCAAACCAATCTGCAAAGTGATTACTGATAGAGTTGATGTGTTCCTGAAAGGGGAAATGAACACTGATAAACAGCAGTTTATTAACATATTTTAATTGCCCCACAACTGATTACAGAGATTACTTTCTGTAAAAAGTAATTGCTGTAAAAGACAATTACAAAATGGGATGCTGATTGTGCATGTTGCTCAAGATGTACATTTCAAAATAGCATGTGTGCACATTTAACATTACAAGCAATTTTGTTTAAAATCTGAAAGAATCAGCACATTCAGATTACAGTATAAAAGGAAAGGGGTTTTGTATACTGTACTGTCAAGTTCTTCTTTTTTGCATTTAAATTACAGTGTAGGAGTTCTGTAATGAACACAGCCTTCACCATGTCATGAAAACTGCTTGATTTGTAATTAATATCAAATGCCCTTCTGGGGCATCATTCAAGTGGTGAATGAACACCATGTAGAGTAGGGTCCAATGGTGGGCATCTGCTGGCAGAATTGCAGAATCCAGTGGAGCTGGGAAGGGAGTGATCCAATTTCCGCTACAACAGTTGTGTAGCTCTGGAAAGGTAGCTTGGAAAGCCAGAAGACCCATGAAAGCCAGCTTCTGGATGGACTACAGGGGATATGGTGGGAGGAACATTTCAAAAATTATTCCCATCGCTGCTGCTACTTCTTTTCCTCCTCCTTTTCCTTCCTCCTCTTCCTCCTTCCTCCTTTCTCCTCCTCCTCTTAACCCCCTCAGTTGACACCACTCTTCCTCCTCTTCCTCCCCCTCCTCTTACCCCCTCCATCACTGCCGCTTGTTCTCTTCTTCCCTCCTCCTCATTCTCCTCCTTCGCTGCCATTGCTGCTGCTCCCCCTATGGGCTTGCCATGGACAGATGCTCAAATTTGCACATAGAAAGTCTGCAGATATGGAGGGCAGACTATACTACCCTTCTTCCAAGAATTGTGGGAGATAACTTTGGGTATTAATGAAAAGCTGCCTGGTGGTCATATACATCCTTTAGATGTAGACTGTGCATTTCCTAGTGTGTTATATCAGTGTTGTTAACAGGAGATATAAGCAGTTATGTTGCTGGTTTTCTATACAGCTGAGGGGCCAACACTGTTAGTTAGTCCACACATTAAAGGTTAACAATATAAACAATAGTAGCATAAACTCTGGTGATTGTCTGGTTTTTGTCTTGAACATTTACAACCTGTCCCAAGCCAAGATAATATGGAATGGAATACACCAATTTCAGTGAAATGTACTGTAATTCATTGTACTTAGCACTTAGATTCAAATCCAGGTATTTTGACAAATATAGTACAGTTGTCCCTATGTATCTGTGGGTTCCATTCTGGACCCCCCAGAGGATGCCAAAAAAGTGGGACCTCAAGGCATGTTGTTTTTAATGGTGGTACACTGTGTGCATTGCTGTGGCTGAGCAGGTGAATGCATGCACTGCATTGGGGTGAATGGGACAGGGCCATTCATGGATGCTCAGATCCATGGATGGCAAGCCTGTTGTTGGGGTGGGTGGACTGTAGTGCAGTTTTTTGTGCTAGATATTGATTTCATAGATCCATGGTTCTTTTTTAAACAACAAAAAAACCCTATTGCATGCTAAATAAATAATCATCAACACAGTTGTTATGACAGTAATATTACTAAGCTTTTCTGTAAAAAAAAAGGGGGGGGGAGTTGTCTCTTTCATCATCAGAGGGAAAGTCACTCACAGAACTAACTTCATTTATTTGTTTTTAAGATGATTTTATTGAACACCCAAAGTATCCAGGAAGTATTACTGTATCTTAATACTTTGTGAAAGATGAAAAGCAGTACAGATCTGGCATGGAAATGAATACTGAAACTAAAAGACAAGCGATAGCTATTAAGATCCCTTTAAACACTTTTACTACTGTGAAAGATGACATATCTACTGTAATCTCAAACTTTTCAAGAACCTCTATACATTTCAATAGAATTCAAACATGGACATGTCTCCCTGGATTCTTTGCTTATTTCAAAGAATGCACTTGCAAAGGGCAGATTTGAAAATTTTCTCTCAGCAGAACTGCCAAACAATCATGCAATCCCTAAAAACATCCATATCTCCTGGTCTTAATGGGCTACCAGCAGAGTTTTATAAATCTTTCAAACACTGTTCACACCTCTGAGTCTTATTGGGTCATGTTGTAAGAGTCATAACTTCATATAAATGATGAATCAAAGGTGAAAGTCATATCAAAATTAGAAAAGGATCCATCTGTTCTTACATATCTCTGTCTCCAATTAACCAGGATTCAAGATGTTTTACTGTAGTTCTTATTTTAAGATCAATGCAAATTTTTCTCATTACCTCCATCCCATTCAAATAGATTGATTCTGTGCAGGCATTTGGCAGATACTGTATATATTGTCATATAAATCAAGCTCTGATAATGAAATTCCTTCAACAGTTCCGTTAACTTGATGTAGATAGGCCTTTTTGTCAAATGGTAAGGATCCTGTACAGTTGCTCCGGAAGATGGATGTTGGCAAAGTGTTGCTTCCAAAAGAGACCAGGTAGATAATGCTGAGAACTTTTGAAGGCCCACCATATCTGATGAGATCTTCAAGTCTCTTAAGATGTGGCAGCCCCTGTGAGACCAGAAGATTTACATGCTATCTTGTGAGGCGTTTGTGGTGAACTCTCAGTCTCCTAGTCTACCCATAACCTATTTTCCACTGTGGCAGCCCTATGAGAGTTTTAATCCCACCACTGCCACCAAAATATTATGTGGCGATCCCCTTATCTTTCACCACTAAGTCTCTCTAAGATGACACAGCACCCCTGAATCTCTTGGATTAGGTAGCGTGGTTTGTTTCACACAGAGACCAAGTTGTATTTCAAACAACAACAACAACATTTTATTTATAGCCTGCTCCTCTGTCAAACAAACTACTAATAAAAGTTTATTATAAAACATAAAAATAAATTATAAAGTAGACTTAAAATTGTTAATTGTCTTTTTTCTTAGTTACAAAAGGTTCTTTTAAAGTATTAATATCAGTACAGCCACTCAGCCAATCTTATCTCCAATACATTGGCCAAAATCTTTAAACCACTAGCTTATTCTGAGCCTCTCTTTACTTGACTCCCCAAGCCTATCCAGTCCCTCTCTGGACCCTTAAAACCCTCTATGGTCTCCAAACACCATCAAAATGTTCCCTCAGGAACCCTAAGAGCACACCCTCCCTTCGATGTGACTCTTCCCCTCAAAAACCCAAAACTAAAAACACCTTTTCACTCTTTGCAAGGCCCTTTTATAGCTCTGTGCATCCAGCTTTTCATTGGCTGGTTTCATGTTGCTCTGTGATTGGCTGATAGATTGGCCTGTTCACTACACAGCCTCATGGAGTAGGGTGATCGGCTACCATAACCACAAAGGAGGACAAGACACAAAATGTAGGACATCCAAGAAAAATCTAGGGCATTCCAAAATAAAAATTAAAACACTAATATAAATGCAAATTCATGCTTCTTAATCATGCTCAGGATGGAGGGCATTTTGAAATTCCTCCTGGACAGAAGGTTGCAATGCAAGACATGTCCTGGAAGTGGAAGACATCTGGTCACCCTGTCAAGGAGTAGAGATGGAACAATCGCTAACAGTTTTACGAGCAAAATTCATTTCTAACTTTCCACAATTGAAAGACTTTTCAGCCACAGAGGGTAGGAAGCAAGAATGCCCACTGCCATACTTACCAGTTGTGTTAATTACTGAACCCTTAGCTTTTTATGCTGATCAGTACATCCAAGGCACTCCAGTTGATAATGTACAACATAAAGTGAACTTATTAGCAGATGACACAGATCACAAGTCCAATGCTATAAATTAAAAGTATTACTAATGATTTTAGGGAAGATTTTGGTTACAAAGTGAATGCAACTCAGACCTCATGATCAGGCTCTCTGTCTTATAGTTCTCATCTGGTATGGGCATCTGGAGGAAGGCCTGAAGTGATGACCTTAAGGTTTAGGTACATACATATCAGAACTTGAAAGTAACAATTGATGGATGACTAATTACTTGTCATTATGTTTGCAAGAACTGAAATCTAAGTTACATTGCAGTTGAAACTTGATAATGGAAAGCATCATTTTGCATTGTAACTTTTAGTTACTATTATAGTTATCAAGGTATAACTTAACAGAATGGTGTAACAGTTATGAGTGTGTTGTTCACTTTGTTCTTTTGTATGTCATAAGTTGATAATAAGTTGGATGTGAGTGTGTTTGTAGCATTTATATTTTAAATGAACTAACGTTGTTGTTGTTGTTGTTGTTGTTGTTGTTGTTAAGCTTTATTTGTATAGCGCTGTAAAGTTACATAGTGCTGAAAATACAATCTGTAATTAGAGGGTTCCTTGCCCTTAGGCTTACAATCTAAAAAGACACAATACAAAAGGAGAAGGGAAAGGTGGTGGGGAAGGGGATGAGATCCAGCAGTTCTTCTCTCCCTCTGAGGCCCGTACCAAGGCAGATGGAGTGGAGGGAGGTCTAGGCTTCTTCTTACATATGCAACCATTTTTGTTACCCTTGAGAAATGGAAAATCAAATAGTTTAATAATTATATCTAAAGTGGTAATTATTTCCACTTATGAGTCTAACCATAACAAATTACTTTTATTCCAATTACTAATTACTTTAAAAGGGTTATCTCAACCCATTTCAGTTTGGCTGTGCTGAATGTTCTTCTCTAAGCCTTTAAGAAAAAGAACTTACCCCATTGTAATTTGTCACTTCATTTATATTTCTGTTACATCTGCTGGCCACTGTTTTGAAATTTTCATTGCCCCACATTCCCATTCCCAGCTTGTCACTATAAATATCTTCCAACAGACATTATGAGTCAAGCATTTGAAGAAATAGGATATAGTCCATGATAGGTTATCTGTAAAAATTACATTTCTCTTTGTCTCTTTGTTACAGTACAAGCAAAAATGGTTGAACAGATTTTCATTTGGAGAGTATGTATGTGATGGTCTGGCTTAAAATACATGTTATATGTCATATATAGTATTCACTTGGGGTGGCATGAAAGGGCTCCCGTTATTTTTTGCATTCACACAGAGCAGGGTGGCACATCACTTGAAAGAGTACTGTGGTTGGTGGTTGTTCAAATTGCTATACAGTTATAATGGGGTAAGTGCTTTTTTCTCAAAGGCTTAGAGCAGAACATTCATCACAGCCAACAACAGAGAAAGGCAGTGGGAATGACACTGAGAGACAAGGAAAACAGTATTTGGTTGCTTCAACTATCTGTGGTTAGACTTGGTTTCAGGTTTAGTTTCTATAATGCATGGGAACTTGCACCACTGGCAGATTGTGCCAAAGACCTATCAGAAAAGTCAGTTCTGAGGACAGTTTTTAAGGAAATAAAAGAAGAAAGATGTATTTTTTGTTTTGTTTTTAACAAGCTATGTCAAGGGACAGAAAGGGACAAAGGGTGGAGTCTTCAGAGATCTATCAGATGATGGAAGATCATATTGCTGGAACAGTCAAGGGATGTGTCCGATGTAACAACAACTGGATATTGATGGGAAGACCATGGATGACTTTAAAGTTAAAAACCAAAGTAGTTTATTCTGAATCTGGAAATGGACAGGAAATAAGTGTGAATTTTTAAGGAGCATGTAGGGTGACAAGGGAAGTGATTTTGATTTGGCTCTTTGTCTTTTATTAATGCATCTTATGTTGATGTAAATAAGCAGAAGTGCACAGTTCAAGCAATCTCCAGTGCCTCCAATAGCAGCAACCCAGGAGCTTCGGCTTTATCAGGAATCCTCCTCCCAGTTGTTGATGAAAGCAGACTGGAGCCAAAACTCTCTCCTCAGAGGTTTTATTCTTAAGTTGCTGTATTTACAAAAATACACACGCTCGTCCGACAAAACTCTCCAACCATCCACTACAGAACAATTACCCAACAATCCTCACTGAGGTGTGTAGGCTGTTTATAGACTTGTGTCATGTGGTCACAAACCCAACCTCATCTGGTGATTCTTCTTCCATTTGTTGCCTGCTTTGTTGTCCTCTTAGTCAGGAAGACTCTTGTTGTTTACATTAGGTCTACATGCAAGCAAGCACATACTGACCTTGAACACTGTCTGCTTCCAGCCTTCAGCTGCAAACAATTCTAGCCACAATTCCTGTTTTTCCTTTTGTGCACATCTGTACATTTCATACTCAGGCCTCAAAGTCTAACATCTTAGACTCTAGGGACAGTTTATGCCTAATCTCTCAAGCAAAGTTATTTCGATCATATTCTAGAGCTGCCAAGGTCTTCATGGACAAGGTATATAACTATAATGGTTGTATTTGCTGAAAAATGGGATATTTATTGGGGGGGGGGGTTGGTGCCCCGCTCCTTGGTGCTTAATATATTCAAGTATGTAATGGTACTTAATACATCCAATCTTAGTGTAATTGTCTTGCTTGTGGTTTTTCATTTGTTTTGTTCAGTTGATGCACACTCTGTTTCTCTCATTCTCGTGTGCTCTATTTTTACTGTTGCTTCTATTTGGACTTAGAAAAATCTACTATTTTAATATTAAGAAATATAATTTATTTTTATTGAAGGTTATTAAACCTGTGAAACAGTTCCTTCTCTGTCTTCTTCAAACAATACAAGATTGATACCAACTGATACCGTAGTGTTAATATATTCTTACTGTTGCCAAAATGACCTCAAGGCAGCTTACACTACTAAGTTGCAATGAGCAGAATAAAATGAATAATGATATTAAAAGATGCTGGGGGAGGGGGGTATGCAGATAAAAAAGAAGGACCAGCAAGTAAAAAAACCTAGATAGAAAGAAACTATTTAAAGTCATTAAGTTTGTGATCCTATACAGCTTCTTTGACTTCTCAGGCTTTGGGACCGAACATCTCCTTGCTTGATATGAACTGTGACAAATGCTCAGGCTGCTCTCACATTTTGATAAAGGTCTTTGCTGTCTGTACAGTACAACATCCTGAGTCTCTGACTGGACAGTGTATTCCTTAAGAAAGCATTGGCCAGGTCTATTATTTCCCCTATGGGCCACTGACCACTGTACAACATGCTCTGGAAATATATGACTTCTGATCTTGGCCATATTTGTTCTACTTTACCCTTCTTTGGGTGTGTCTTTAATGGTATGTGCTCATGCAGAGTCACAAGAAAGATACAGTAACTGTTCTGTATGAGAAAAGGAGATGAAAGGTTCAAACCTTTGACCTTTTCTCATAAAGGGTTGAACCTTTCATTTCCAGTAGGACAGGGTAACACTTCTTTTGGGAACCCTCAAATCCAGCCAGTATAAAACTAGGTGGAGCAATTTTCTGAGTTGGTAGAAGACATCTTCCTGGTAGCCTCTTCACACACATCCTCTTCCCCTTGAGTAGCTTGCAGTGACTTGCTGTGACTCATCTAGGCTTCCATGGTGGTTGCTACTGCTTAATTGCTTTCATGAGATTCTGTCCTAATCTGCATTTGTCATTAGCATAGTTACATAACTCCATGGACAAAATATGCAGCTGATATTGAACACGAATGAGAGCAAGTGGTGGATGACATCCACTGCTAATGAAGGCAGTGAATGAAGTAAGCATCTCTCACAGCTGTACCCATAGTGAACTCCCTGGACACAAGTTATATTTTCATATCTGAATGTAGATATTGTCCAATGCTATACTGTAAGATCAGAAGAGGAGAAAATGATTATTTTGATAACATACTATTATTCTGATCGCATACATCTAGTCATTTTTCTTCATGTGGTCTACCTATCCCTATAGAATAATCTGGCTAGTAGTATGCTTAGAAATTATATCGAACCACACAAAATATTTAGAATGTGAATTTTAAATGACCATTTTTAAAAGTGGATTGTTTTGATGTATGTACATCTTATTTTTCCTTTTAAATTGATGTGTATTTTTAACTGATGTTATGTTAATTGTTGTTGTTCCCCAGCTCGATCAATGGAGGGGGGGGGGTAAAAAGTTGTTGTTGTTGTCATTGTTGTTACTAGTAGTATATTCTCTTGTTTGCGCCAACATCTTGTATGAATAACATCAACATAATGTTGCAGCTATAAATGAATTGTGTTTCTATTTTGCCAAATCAGTAGCAATTTTAAAGGCTTATTTTTCATTAAATTGTGTCCCTCACCCCATCCCCACGCATCCTGCACTTTCAGTCTTTTATTTTTTGAATTCCATTGACTCAGTCTATGCTTTTGTCAGAAATTCTATCCATGGGGAATTTTATTTTCTTGCAGATAGAACTTAATAATATTTTCAGTGCAAGGATTAATGTGGGATGCTTTGCAATATTAGACAAGCCCCAGTTGCCATCACATTTGATAAAGCTAACCAATTCAGTAAGACTTGTTCAAGGGAAGTGAGTAGGCATTATTCATTTCAGTCACACAACTGGAATGGAAAACATAATATGCTGCAGCGAGAGTCAATATTAAAGGCGATTTTTAAATACATATAGCTATCATATGTATCAATAACAACATAATGAGTCTATCCTTTTAGATAGGAGGTTCACATGACTGATAGATGGTATGCCACAACCATTTTCAGAACCAAGAGCTTCTTTTTTAAAAAATGTCAACTATGGAAGTACCATCTCAGGGAAAAATACAAAGTAGTAAGGCTGTTTCGGCTCTAAGATGGTTGAATACTTTAGCGACTTCAGCAATCTCCTGCAAAATTTGGTAGTAGAATACTTACAAAAATTGGAAGGAAGAGATGGTTTAATACAGAGGGAATCAAGCCCAACTTTTAGAGCCAACAGTTGAAAGTTCTAGGGCTCACTGGCTGAATTAACGAGTTTCAGTTTTAATCTCTTCTTAATTTTTAGAACAACATTTTTCTATCTCAAATATTAACAAATTTGCACATTTTTGTAAATTCCTATCAAAAGCAAATTGAAATGCAGTTTACCCCATACCTATTGGTCTTCTTGTTGTTGTTAACTTCCCTTGACTTATTGTGACCTTGTGGATGAGACCTCTCCAAGATCCCATCCTCAATCTCTCTGCTCAGGTCCTACTGGCCCAGGTTCATGTCCTCCTTGATATAGTCCAACCATCTAGCATGTGGTTTTCCTTTCCTTCTCCTGCCTTCCAGCTTTCCTAACATTATTGTCCATTCTAATGATTCATTGCCTCCCATTATCTTGCCAAGGTATGACAGCCTCAATGGCTTCCAGGGAGACTTTGGGCTTAATATGTTCTAGAATCCATTTGTTTGTCTTATTGGCATGCAGCTTCACCACTCTTCTTCAGTACCACATCTCAAATGATTTTTTTCTATTGGCCTATTGGCTGGTTTATCAGATTATATAGATCATTGCAATGGCTGGCATCTATAGGTATTGCCTAGTGGGTGTGAGACTGTTCTCTAGAATTGCTGAATTTTTAAAAGTGTATATTATACACAATTATTTTTGGAATTGCCCTCAGTTTCAAAAAAACTGCAATAGGAAAAGAGATATTGCAAACCGCTCTGTGGAACTGTAAGCATGATTTTGGGATCCTAACCTGTATACAGAAACATATGCTTTTGTTGCTCCTAACCAGTTGAATATTTTTAAAAAGCTTAACACCTGCTGAAAAGTATTTTTAAAAATGTCAATTTCCCCATTGCACCTTCTGTAGATGTAGGGTAAAAATAGGGGAAGATATTTATTAATTTACTTCTTTTTATAGATTTATATAAAACCTGTTAATTGCACAGTTTGGTAATATCATTATTAGGTCCAATTTATTCAAGTTAGAAGTTCAGAATATGAAAGGAGTCTGCTGAATAAGACAGAAAACTATATGGTCTAATATTTATCTTACATAGTGGCCCAGTAATTCCTATGGGAGCAACTAGCAGGACATAAGTGCAACTATGCCCACCATCATGTGTTCATGTGTTCCATATATATATATATATATATATATATATGACATTGCCTCTGATAACGGAGATGTTATAGAACCATCTGGAGAAGAAGTTGTTGACTTAACCTTCTGGCAAGTATTTAATCTCCTTTTAAAGTCACTCAGTTTAGCAGCTGTAACTTCATGCTGTAGCAGTGAATTCTACAGTTTAACTAATACTGTGTGAAAAAATAATTTGTCCTAATTTGCCATTTATTTCACTAGCTGACCTTACATTCTATGTAGCTTCCACTTACGTACTTTTTCCATGCCATACATAACCTTAAATACATCTTCCTGTTTCCCCCCTTTCCCCAACTATTATCAAATTCTGTAATCTTTCCTCATGGGATTCAATTGTTTTATGGCCATTTCCAGTTCCACAATATATATATATATATATATATATATATGCAATGTACATAACAATGTACATAACAGAATTTCCCAATCTTTCCCTACTATATAAGTACAGTCCACCTGCCCCATACATGGACATGTGCTCATGTGGACAGCAAGCCTGGGGGAACAAAATGGTGTGTGCCCCTATTTGAGAGCATACCATCTTTGAAGTCAACAGGACTTGAAGTCCCACTTTCCCCCCCATAAGCGGGTGGTGTAATCCTGGAATGGATCCTCTGCATATACAATAGGCCCACTGTTTTTGTAGTATGATACTGACATCTTTATTTTCAAGTATTTTTTTAAGTATGCCCATCATGACATTTTTACTTTAGCCACACACTAGGTTGACATTTTATTTGAGCTAGCCATCTATAACAACTCCAAGATTCTTTTCTTGATCAGTCACTGCCAGCTTGCTCTAGGTTCTTGAGTAAACAGAAATTTGAAATAAACATGAAGTCTTTATTTTAGTTAATACAAAGGAATGTGTGTTTTGGCCAAGGGAAGAGGCAAATCCTCAGACAAATTTTCAGAAATGGGGACTAGTAATTTGTTCTCCTTCCCAAAATACATTCCCAGATACAATTTTATAGTGTACCTGCAATTCCTACAAATGACTATTTCCTTCTAGCTGGAAATTTTTACTTTGAGGATGAGTCAAAATTGTAGACCTCAGGATATTTGTTTGTCACAATATGTGGTCTTTCTGTTTCTTTCACCATCCTCTTCATCATTAGCTTAGCCTGATGGTAAGTTCTAAGTTGTTATTACTGCTGCTGCTGTTATTCATTAATTTACAGTCTACCAATTCCCAGCAGACACGAAAAAATTAAAACAAATAAAGTTAAAATATATACAAAAATATCAGTAAAAATATATGAAAACTATTTTAGAGTGTAATTAAGCACTCTATAGAATTAAAACCATTTAAAAATCCATTAAAAGAATGAAGGTAAAAACCAGGCAGACTGAACACTAGTATAAAGCTTGTTGCATTCAATTCCTCAAAGAGAGTTGAAGGCAAAAGGAAAACAAAGATAACAAGCTGTCCTAGGCTCATGGAAAAAGCTTCAAAGCCTGGAAACAGCTAATAATAAGAAACTCTTCTTTGATTCCATTGAACATGCCTGGGAAGGTGGTGGGATTGACAGAAGGTCGTAGAGCCCAGGTGAGCACATGTGGGGAGACAGAGGTGTTAGTAAGAGGTGCACAGTGTATGGATCACACTTGGTGACACCTCAGATGGGGGTGAACACCTGGTGGGGTGGTGGCTCACTGTCTCAACACACACACACACAGCCTTACCCCTCCACCAACCTGGGCACCTCTACCATCTGTCCACTGTGACTGCAAGTGGGAGTGAGGTGGCATGTGTCACTGCTTGACAGCCTCTTCTGAGTCTAGCAAGGCTGCTGGCTGGGGTGGGAAATGGAGGAGGGAGGAGGAGGAATTGGGGTGTTAGGAGGGGTGGGCTGCTACAGTGGTGCCAGTGGTGGTATCCTCCTTCTTGTGTATGTCCTTCCCTCCCCCTTTTACAGGCCCAGTGGGCTCCTTGGAGACCACACCACATGAACTACTCGCACCCCCATATTTGCTCCATGGGCAATCAAGACTGCATTCCTCCCTCTATTGGCAGCTCCCTCTCATCGGAGCTGTGGCTGCCTGCCTGGGGGTGACATCATGATTTTTTGCAAATTATTGCAAATAAACCCGGTGATGCCACTGCAGGAAAATATGATCTTTAAGATAGCCTGAACCTGAGCTTTTTTTAGTTTTAACCAGCACCAGAAGTTGAAAGCTTATGCACATTTGTGGCATTACTAATAAACAATACCTTTTACTTTAAAATCTTCCCAATTCATTCCTACTTGTGAATTCATCCAGATGGATAGGGCCCTTCCCAGGAGAAAGATGGCTTAAAAAACAAACTAACAAATAAATACATGCAGGCATCCTAGTTGATACCATTTCACTGTTCCTTATTCCAATCAGAAGCTAGTATGTGGACTGTATGTAATTTTTCTCTGATTTTTGTAAGCTGACTAACAGATTGCAGAACGACTGTTTTCTGTTTGGATACTCACCAAATGAACCAGACTCTTCAAGAAATGACCATTTGGTTTGACTTGAATATGAATGGCCTGGAATAAGCTTCTCTGGGTGCCTTTGGACTCCCCCACAGATTTGAGGAAAACTCTGCTGCCAGTTTTGACTTTATTTACTTTGGATATCTGTTTTACAATGTTTATATGCAATCCAATACCAAAAGTTTCTAGGAAAGATTATAATAAAAGAGAACTGAGACATAAAAGATAAAACCATAAAATCTAAATACGGGCCAAAAAACTGTACCTGAAGATAAACCAAATGTAATAAAACTCACAGTAGCTTCAGGAATTTATGGTTTTGTTTTTAAATCCATGCCAGTATTTCTTCTTCTGGGCAGACCTATACTGAAATGGCAGGTCATTCTTGTTACTATTCTAAGTGCAAATGAGAGATGGACTTTTCTTGCATTTATCATAAAAGTGGCATGGCTGTTGTTTTCTGGGCCTTCTCTCATGCTGTTATGTCAAGCCCCCAAGCAAGGTGGAAGAAAATATAAATTTGATGTGCTTCAGATTTATTGCTGTAGTCAGCTGTGCTCTTTCTGCACTAAAAAGCTGAAACAGAGCTGGAATAAGAAACATTTGTTGTTGTTGTTAACCACCTTGGAGTTAATCCCTATAAAAGGTGATCCTGTGGATGAGACATCTTCAAGACCCTATCCTCCACTGCTCTGCATAGGTCCTGTAAATACACACCCATGATCTCCATAATAGAGTCTATCCATCTAGCATACAATCTTCCTCTCTTTCTATATCCTTTCACCTTTCCTGGAAGTATTGTCTTTTCCAGTGAGTCATGCCTTCTCATGATATGGCCAAAGTATGACATCCTCATTTTAATCATCTTGGCTTCCAAGGAGATTTCAGGTTTGATCTGTTCTAGGACTCATTTCCTTTTGTTTTGGCTGTTCATGGTATCCCCAGCATTCTTCTCCAGAACCACATCTCAAATGAACTGATTTCTTCTTGTCTGCTTTCTTCATTGTCCAGCTCTCACATCTGTACATTCAAGTCTACAGGGGCTCATGTTCCCAGCTTCTTTCACATAGTCTCAAATATCCAAAATGCACTGCAGAAATAATCCAGTTTGAGACCGCTTTGACTGCCTTGGCTTGGTGTTACGAAATTCTGGGAATTGTCATTTCTTGTAGCACCAGAAGTCTCTGATAGAAAAGGCTAAATGTCTCACAAAACCTCATTTCCCAAAATCCCTTGGCATTCAGCCAGGACAGTAAAAGGTGGTCTTGGACTGGATTATTTCTGCAGTGTGTTTTGGACCAAAGGTGCTACAAGATCCTTGGTCATAAGGTTCATTGGGTTATAATACATTTTGCAAGGATCAGCCCAGATGCTAGGAGGTTGTGAGCTGGCTTTTGTTTCCCACTTGTAGCGACCCTAAGGGGAACCTTTTACGGGGTTTTCTTGACAACTTTCTTCAGAAAAGGGGATTTGCCTTTGCCATCCTCTGAGGTTGCGAGAGTGTGACTTGCCCAAGATTCCACCTAAACATTAGGAGGAACTTCCTGACAGTAAGAGCTGTTCCACAGTGGAACATACTCTCTTGGAATGTGGTGGAGTCTCTTTTTTTGGAGGTTTTTAAACATAGGCTGGATGGCCATCTGTCTGGTATGCTTTGATTCTGTATTGCTACATGGCAGGCTATTGGACTGCATGACCTTTGTGGTCTCTTCCAACTTTATCATTCTATTCATTCATTCATTCATTCATTCAAAGTTTTTCTACCACACTGTTCTGCCAAAGTAGATTACAAATTGTTAATTACACAGTTCTCTGTCCTCAGGCTTATAGTCTAAGAAAGACATGAAACAAAAGGAGCCCTGGTGGCGCAGTGGTTAAATGCAGCCACTCACTCAAAACCATAAGGTGGCGAGTTCAATACCAGCAAAAGGGCCCAAGCTCGACTCAGGCTTGCATCCTTCTGAGGTCGCTAAAATGAGTACCCAGATTGTTGGGGGCAAGTAGCTTACAGTTGTAAACTGCTTAGACACTCCTTAGGTGGTATGAAGTGGTATATAAATGAAGCTGTTTGTTTGTTTGAAAAGGAATGGCTGTGGGGAAGTGGTTCTTCTCTCCCCCTGAGGCCAGGGCCATGGCAGATGAATGGAGAGAGGTCTCTTCTGATTCTGAGCTAAGCATGATGGAGCTTTGTCTGCCGCTTCTCTCCCTCTGTGGCCAGGGGGCTTGCAGTTGGAATGGAGAGAGGGTCCTTCTTCTGTTTCTGGGCCTGGCATGGTGGAGCTTTGCCTGTACAATTCTAACTTTCATGCTCAGTTGTATATCTTTACTCCTTAGGATGTTTTCTAGTTCTTTCATAGCTTTCACAAAAATGTGCATATTGGATGGTTATCCAAATTTAGTGCCTTGGTTATTGTAAGATCTTCTGAAAATTGCAGATCTTACTCTAAGGAAGTGAGCATAGGATAATGGTAGGAATAAATAAAATATGACATGTTTGCAGATGTGAACTGAATTGAATCATAGAATCACAGTGCTGAAACAGGTCCCATAGGCCATCGAGCCCGACCTTCTATCTGCTCAGTGAAGGTAATCCAGCTAAAGTATCTCCATCATGCAGCTATCCAAGATGTCCAGAGACCATTGTCAGACCACTCTTACTGTCAAGATGTTCCTTCTAAAGTTCAGTTGAAATCTACTCTCCTGCAGCTTAAAACCATTAGACCTGGCCCTACACTCTTTAACAGTCTTTCAATTATTTAAAGGGTGCAATCACTTCTTACCATCCCTGCTTCCCTTCTCTGAACTTGCTCCAGTTTGTCTAAATCCTTCCTGAAATGAAGTGGCCAGAACATGGTTGAATTTCTCACCACCCCCCTTCCACTCCATCTCAACAGGAGTTTTAGGAGTTAACAAAGTCCCCGCTGAAGACAGCATTGACATTTTCTAAAATTTGGGAGTTGAGATGACTGGTCTGTGATTTACCTTATTCTAAATATTCTAAATTGGCTGAGGATACTTTTTTCCCTTCAACTTTTTTTTTTAAAGTAAGCCTTGCATGTGCTGGTTGCCATGTGAAGGTGGGCCTGCTTTAGTTGGGATTAACAAAAGGATTTAGGGACAATTGATTTGATCAGATTTTTAGATGCATTTTTAGGGCATGCTGAGCTTTGGTTCTACGTCAGTTGGACAATCCATGTGGTACATGTGCTTTGTATTTTATAACTGAATTGATGAAGCAAAATACCTTAGATCAATTCACCTTTCAAACCTTTTTGCAGTTTAGCTTCTTCATTTAAGTTAATGTATGATCTCTGCTCAGACTGTTTTGGGACTGATTAGTGCAGAATGGCTTCATTTTCTCTCAGTGGACATGGGATTGCATACTGGGTAGCATCAGTCCAATTAATGCTTATTACATGAACTTTTCCCTATTGGTGTGAATGTTTTATAGCCCCTTATTTTTCACCCTGAAGAAAATAAGATACCATTGCATTATTAAAATAGGAATGAGAATAATTTAATAATCAAATAAATGATTTTGTTATACTATTGAGGCTCCCAAATGTAACAGTTTTCATTAAAATTAAATTAAATTAAATTAAATTGAAAATTAAACAGATGTCTATTGCAGGTGTATGAGATTTTTTCTAATAATAAACAATTGGTTTCAGGTACTATTTGCTTCCATGTTCCATGTGATATAGCACAAATATTCCAAGGTAGATAATCCCTTATACTACCTTTGCACAGAATTACATTGCCCTACAATTGCAATTTAATTATAGTAATTTGATTTGTAATGGACAGAATAATGTATTTTAGAAAGTATGTAATTGACCCTTATTTATTGAATTAAGAAGAAGAGAGAGGTATGTGGCTTTTAAACTGTTCACAACTGACCTGGCTCTTTGTACATCTAGTTATAAACAAGGTAGGCATGTTACTCAGTCACAGCAAGTACAGCAGAATCTTGTGGCACATTAAAGACTAATTCACAATTCATCACTGTGATTTTATATTGCATTTAAACTGCCATGACAACAACCTGTGGAAACCCAGAGGTTTGTAGTTTAGTGAGGCACATAGACCTCTCTTGCTAAGAATTTAAAATAATCCTCCCTAAACTGCAAATACCAGGATTTCACAAGATGTAACCATGACAGTTGGCTTATTTGAAGTCAAAGGCTTTCCCAGCTGGCATCCAAAGGTGATTTTTGTTTTTGTTTTTTGTTTTTTTTGGTAGGTTTTTTAGGCTAGGAGGCCATGTTCTAGAAGTGAAACATCAGGAATAAACTCTTCTAGAACACAGTCTCATAGCCTGAAAAACCCACAAAAAACTACAGTTGGCATAGTTTTCACAAACTGCACCCCACGACTTTATACATTTTCTGCTATTGCTCCCAGGCTGTGGAACGACCTGCTGGATGAGATGCATCTTATTATAACCTTGGAAGGCTTTAAAAAAGTGACCAAGAACCATCTCTTCCAGCAGGCCTTCCCGGATAGTAATTAATATCCCACCGTCTGATGATCCCCTCCCCCGTCCCCTATCCAGCCGCCTATATGGGAATTTGAAAGTTCATGTATTTTAAATTTGATTGTTATAACTGTGATTAGTTTAATACTGTTTTAAGGGGAGGGAGGTGGTTATGTTGGAGGATTTTAACTGTATATGTTTTTAACATGTTGGACCCCGCCCCGATTGCTTGCTCAGAGGGGCAGGTAAGAAATAATAATAATAATAATAATAATAATAATAATACATAGAGGTAAATATCCAACATCCTCAACATTGAGTAATGTTTGTTTCTGATTCCCTTGTTTGTTTGTTTTTTCCTGTAGTGTTAGAACTTAACCTCCTTGTTTGTTTGGCTGCCTGCTTGCTTTGAAAGATATTTACTCTGTACCCTGTTTGTTTTTCACAAACTTTGGCTGACAAGTTAAAATTGACAAAGCCAAAATGGTTTTTCCAGATCATTAAATTTTAACATTTCACATTTTCGAATATTTGGCTACTAACATAGCATTACTTTTAATGAGAAAACTCTTAAGGCTGATTCCTTGCCAGCTGCCACAGCTAAATAGCTTGACATTAAAAGGTATCTTCAATAATGAGAGAACAGAGTCATAAAAAGGCATTAGTGATTAAATGAAATGTGTTTTAATAAAAAAAATAAGAATACTTGCATTGTGTCTTAAATGTTTCTGGGGTACCAACATCACAACATCTGGCAGGATTATTAATTATTTTTCACTAAATATTTTAAATTATTAATTTCTTACCACTAAATATCTTAAAGTACTGGGGACAAGCTGAAAGGACTTTAGTTGTATTTTAATTATAGTTTCTTTCTCAGTCTTTATTCTTCTATGTAAATATAACAAAACTGAACACACTTGAGATGTTTATTATTTCCACTAAAAAAGGCTGTGAATAGGCCATAGCTATCTTGGCAACAAATGGCTTGGCTTATTACAACAGTTGCTTGAACAGTTTCTGTGTGCCTCAACTTCATTGAGGGATATAAACAACTTTCCAACTTAGGATGTCTAGAACCATGTCTTTTGGTCTTAACAGAGAGCCTGCTGTGCCTTTTGTACATCTCTCACCTAAAAATAAATATAGTTAATTTAGTTAATTAATTTATATCCCACTTTTCTCCCATATTGGGAGCCAAAGTGGCTGACAGCATTGTGTATATAAAATTGACAACATTATATATTTACCAGCAGACTTTCAGTCAGCAGGTAGTAATGCCAAGAGTACACACATTGATAGAGCAAACACTATATTACCAGAATTCTCAAAAACTGCTCAATGATGATAGATCTATTGCTACCATTCTTGTACTGTCTAAGGGGCCTAATCCTGGCCCAAAGGCCTCATGCAAACAGTGACCTGTGGGGGGATAGAGATGGGTGGCTCCATTCCACCCGTCTTTGCCCCTCGTTGGTACCACACCAGCCACATGGTGTGGCACCAATGAGCTTCCTAAAAGAAGCTTCCTAGAGCAGCTTCTTTTTAGAAGTGTCATAAGTGCCACCACATGATGCCATGATGCTTCTTCCGGTGAGCGCCGTTTGGGTGCGTGGATGCCTGTGCATCACAATGCCGTGCCCCATGTGGATGGGGCCATGGCAAAATGGTGCACAGGTGTCGATTGTAGGGCTGAGTGTGTATGGATGCCCAGCCCTACGGAGCCTTACTATCAGCCCCAAGCTGATGCAAAGCACCAATCTGTACCAGGGCTGAATTTCAGGCAAGTAGCTCAGAATGAGGGGAAGAAAGAAGGTGCAAGAAAAGACATAAAATGGCCAAAAGTGATGGCATGCTGTGGAGACTCTGTGACACCTCTTGCAAAAGAGAGAGAGCGAGAGAGAAAGGAATGAATGCAGAATCCTGCCCACCTTCATTTGGCCTGAATATTGTCCCTGAAGGAAGAGATTGAAAGATACTTTGATCTTACTCTATGAATTGATTAAAAATGCTAAGTAATAGGCTGAATTTCTGCACAAAATGTTTAGTCTAACACCCTCAACTTCCCTGGCACCTGGCCAAGCTGTTTAGGGCTTATAGAAAACTCCTAGAGTACATTAACTGTTAGAGCCATTTTTTAAAAATGCACACACTATGTTACACAGCATGATGTGTGCTTATAAGAAGTCACTGAGATCTTATTAGACCTTAATGAACACAGGAGTTCCAATAAGGACAGAAGCTGCCTAAGTTTTACCATATTTTTAGCAAGGTGGTGCTGATTGTCAGGGTTAGAAAAGGGTAGGGTGAAAGGTATAAATCAACTCACTTCATGTACTCCCTTGTTTATTTAGTTAATAACAAAACATCACATCTATCTATTTTATTCATGGTTCCTATTTTTAAAAAAATTCCTTCCTTCCTTCCTTCTTAGTATTTTCTCTCTTCATTATAAAACAATGCCCAACTTAATTTGGGGCAGACTGTATATTTCTGATTCTGTCTTGAATATCTTTTGGAAAAAGTTTTTTTCCCCTCCCTCAGTCTCCTACCCCCCTTCCCCCCCCCCTTTTCCCCCTTTAACAAAGCTCAGACTTGCAGAAGCATCCAGTCTATAAGTGTTCATTTCATTATTACTGCTCAAATGTGGTATTATACATTTCTCCCTGTTGAAATTCATTTTGTTAGTTTTGGCCCAAAGTCATTTTGAATTCTGATCCTGCCCTCTGGGGTATTTGCAACCTCTCCTAATTTAGTGTCCTATGCAAATTTGGTAAGCATTCCTTCTATTTTTTTCATCCAAGAGAATGATAAAGATGTTTAGTAGCCCAGGACAGAATCCTGTGCCACTTGTCCTTCACTTCTCTCCAGGATAAAGAGGAGCCATTGACGAGCACCCTTTAGGTTCCATCAATCAACCAATTACAAATACACCTGAGAGTCACATTGGAGTTTATCATACGATGGAATTTGGGGGTATAATGCAATGGCAATCCGAATGCAATCATGGGGTTTCACGTTATTGCGTATGAGTGTATCTCACACAATTTCGGGCAATGAGAAGTCATTCCGAATGCAATCATGGGGTTTCACGTAATTGCCTATTAGAGTATCTCACGCAATTTCAGGCAATGGGGGGTCATTTTCGGGAAATGGGAAGTCATTCTGAATGCATTCCAAATGCAATTAGAATGCACGTAAATTCGCTAAACTATCGAATTTATGTGAATTTGAATTGGCTCTATTCGAAATTGAGAGAAATTCTCCCATGTGATAAACTCCATTGTCTAGCCCACATTTAACTACCTTTTTTATAAGGATACCATGGGGGATCTTTTTACTGGCCTTACTAAAATCAAACACCCTTCATCCACAGCATTCCCTTCATCTGCCATGCCTATGAGAATATATATATATATATATATATATATATATATGAGAGAGAGAATGATTAGTCTGGCATGACTTGTTTTAGAAAAAAAATATGCTGACGTTTGCTAATTACAGCATTCCTTTCTAAATGCTTACAGACTGTCCATTTAATTATCTGTTCTATAATATTTCCTGATATTGATGTCAGGGTGACTGGACAATAATTATTTGGATCCCCCCCTTTTTAAAAAACAAAACAAAATTTGCCTTTCTCCTGTTCTCCATGAACCCTCAAAGATTATTGCCAATGTCTCTGAGAAGCCAGTTCTTTTAGTATATGTGGATGTTGTTCATTTGGCCCTGGAGATTAGAATTTGTTTATAGTAGCCAAGTATTCCTGTACTACCTCTTTACCTATTCTATGCTCCATTTCCCCTGCTACATCATTTGCTCCATTTCCCCTAGAGTAAGCATTGGTCTCCTTTTCATATAAGACTGATGTAAAAAAAAGGTGTTGAGTAGTTCTGACTTTTTGTGTTCCCTGTTATTATTTTGTCATCTTTCTCATGCAACAGCCTTGTTCTTACCTTTACTACAGGCATAACAACAACAAAAAAATGCCCTTATTATTATTATTAAACTCTGTAGCAAACCTGAGTTTGTTTTGTACTTACGTTTTTTTTCTCGTTTTTTTTACTTTCTCCCTATATAATCTGGCTATTCGTTTCAAATCTTTTTTGGTGATTTCCCCCATTTTCCATTATTGGTACATGTTCCCTTTCAGTCTTAGCTCAGTTGTATGGTCTTTAAACATCTTTCCTGGCTTCTTCCCATTTTTCTCCCATTTTTCATCCACATTAGACCTGATTGAAATTGTGCCGTCAGTATCCCTCATGAACCTTCTCTGACTGTAGGATTCCTGACTATAGCATCACTGCCAGCATGTCCCTAAGCTTACTGAAATTAGTTTTCTCAAAGTCTAGAATGCATCGCTGACTAAGCTTGAATTCCCCTTTCTGCTGTATAACAAACTTTAGGAGAACATGGTTACTCCCACCTAAGAATCCTGCTTCTTCCACTCCATTAACCAAAACATCAGAATTGGTTAGGATCAGATCTTCCACCTTGTCTTCAAGGCAAGTGAGGAATTTTTGGCAGAGTGTGACTTCCAACAAATGGCAGGATAGCTGAAATCCCCCATTACTAATATATCTCTCCATTATTATTATTATTATTATTATTATTTATATAGCGCTGTAAACTTACACAGTGCTGTACATACAATCTTATAATTAGATGGATCCTTGCCCTCAGGCTTACTGTCTAAAAGAGACAACACAAAAGGAAAAGGGGAAGGTGGTGGGAAGGGGATGAGGTCCAGTGGTTCTTCTCTCCCTCTGGGGCCTGGACCAAGGCAGATGACTGTAGGGAGGGCACGGCTTCTTAATACATAGTTAAAAGGAGGCATCTGGATGTGTGGTCATCTGTTCCAATAAGACATCATCCAGGTCCTCCATTTGGCTTGGAGGTCTGTAATAGATGCTTCCCCACCCCACATCCCTGTTGTTTCTCTCCCCCTTAATTTTTATCCAGTTGCTTGCATCTTAGGGGCTAAACAGACAGGCAAAAAGAGGTGCTTTCAAGCAGGCTTGAAAGTGTAGCATTTAGATGACACATGCCTTGAATCCAGCAAAAAAGTGCCCCTATGCAGGAAAAATCTGTTTCAAAAAGCAGGGTTTTTTTTCCGCTGCTTCCTGGCTTGAAGCCATGTCATGTGGTCATGACATGAGCACTCCAGCTGCCTTGGGAGCCAATGGTGTTGTTGTTGTGGTTTCAATGTGGCTTTAGAAAAGGCAGTTTCAAGCCACTTTTTCCTGCCCATCTGTTTCACCCCTTAGTTTCCAAGATTTAAGTCCTTAATGATATTCCACCTACCTTCCTGTTTCGTCTGTTTCTATGAGATATGTTATAGCCCTCTATTGCTGCATTCTAATCATTAGATTCATCCAACCAGGTTTCATTATTGCCTATTATACCATATTTGCTTTGTTGTGCTAAGAGTTCAAGAATCTTGTTTATTTCCCATGCTCTGTTCATTAGTATAGAGACATATAAGACCACAGGCCCTTCCCATATCTGTTTTTTATTATTTTTAAAATAATATTTTAATAATAATAATACCCCCCAAAACAGACTCATTGATAGTTCCCTTATTTTCAGATCATAATTATCCATACAGCACATATATCCACAACCTCAGCATGTTCTGCCACCATATTCTGATGTTACTTGAGATAAGAAATAAAAGAGACAAATCTATAGAATAGCCTGCTATCTGAGAGCAGATAGAGAACTTAGCAATTAATGCTCTGAAATCATTTAATAATTTTTCCTTGTATAAGATACAAATGGTGAAGCAAACATTCTGAATTAAAATGAATCCTTTAAAATAGATTTTGTCTAGTTAGAGGTTAGTGGTGCTTTATTTTCTGGTAAGTCTTTGATATTCCTATGCGACTGTTCACTAACAGGCTGAAATATTTCTTTGAATTCCTCCTAATTATGTTTCTTATTGATCATTATGTTGAAAATAAGGTTAGGTACAGTCAACAAACTATGACCCTCTGCAAAGTCTGATGTTTTGTAATTCAAAAACAATAGATACAGACTGAAAAGCCTAGAGATACTACTAATGCACTTGGCAATTCAAATGGGAGGGGAAAGCCCAGCTTTGTACTAGACAGGAAATTGCATCACTTTATGAAAAGGGTGTAAAACTGAAGTATTCCATACTCCAATTCCAGTGGGGATGGGTGGGTGGGTGAAGGAAACTGAGTTGATTTTCAAATGTAATATTTTGTATATTTTATCCTAACATCTACATTTTATTATCCATTTACTGTACATACATTTTTGATTCAAGATCTGTATTACAGAATTTGAAAAAAGTGTGAAATGGGAAATATAAATGTGTTCCAGTTTTCATATTAGTCTAGGAGATGTAAATTAGGTTGGTTGGGTGAATGTGGACAGAATGATTTCCATGATTATATCTACTTGTGAACAAAACCAACTGATTCTAGTGGCCACAAAAGCCGCATTTGACTATTGCAACCATAGTTGTTAGCTGTCTTAGAGCTGACTTTGACTCATGGCATCCATGTGAATGAGACATCTCCATGTGTCTGTATTTATGGCCTCTCTGCTCAAGTCTTGCAGGTTCAGATGTGTGACCTCCCTGATTGAGTCCATACAAGTGGACCAGAATTTTCTTGAAAGCCACCCACTGAGACATTACAGTCTGTTGTGTATATACACATGATTGCTCTGTAATTTAATTTATATAATTTTACTTGGGACATTTTACACAGAAAGTGACAAGTCAGAAAAACGTAGGAATAACAATTCTCCTACAGTGATTAAGCACTATCTATCTGTATATCTATCTGTCTATCCATCCATCCATCTATCTATTGTACTGTTTTTTGTCTCAGATTTCTCTTCATTTTTGTTCATTTTTTCTTCAGTGGCTTTCAAAAATTTCATTAGTTCACCACGACTGTCTCTCCAACAACACTTTCTCATTCTTTAAACTCTTCTCTTTCTCTCTCTCAGTCTCTCTCTCTGTCACAATCTCTCTCTCTCTCTCTCTCTGTTGGTTATCTCTTAAAATTGTATTTTGTGAAGAATGGTCATATTATACACATGACATGTGTAGGACAGTGCCTTGTGCACAGAGAATGAATCAGAGCTCTACAGACTGCTGTGGGCCTATTACTTTTGGCATTTCATTTTCTAAAAACAGAACTGCCATGTCCATCTTCAAAAAAATTCATAAACACAAAAGAAAGCATCTATTTTATATTACCATGGTAGTTGTTCTTAAAGCTATCAGAATTTATGTTAAACCTGCCTTTTTCCAGTCTTTCATTGACAGTTTGTGAAAAATGCCAGACAGTTTTATTTCTGTTCCTTTTTCATTTGCAATGGTAGTCTTTATATCATTTTAGAAACATAGAAAAATGCTCAAACATCATTTTAGACAGCTAAAAGACAGCTAATTAGTGAAACAAGTAGTCAATAAATTATCTCTCTCTTATTTCTGTTTGTGGTACACATGTAAGCTCATTAAGGCCCAAAACAGACAGGGCAAAAGGGCTGTGCTGAGAGTGCGTAGATGACACATGCCCTGAACATGGCCAGAAGTCCCCCCAACACCTCTCCAAGATAAAAGAATTGGGTCAAAAAAGAGCAGACAAAAACTGTTCCTTTTGCCAGCTTGGTTCAAAACCATAGTGGTGTCCCAAATGGGACCTGGGTGCATAAGGTCACCATTGTCCCCGTGCTAATGGCTGCACCAGCCTGGTCTTCATGGGCTGTTGCAGATTCCTCCCAGAGGACCAGAGTGTGCGGGGGGGGGGGGGGGTTCATATGGGAAAAGGCGGTCCCTTAGACAGGATGGACCCAAGCCGTGTAGGGCTTTAAAGGTTAAAACCAACACCTTGTACTGTGCCCAGAAACTGATCGGTAGCCAGTGGAGAGATTTAAGCCCAGGTGTCATGTGCTCTGTCCTAGATGTTCCAGCAACAAGCCTGGCTGCCATATTTTGGATCAGTTGTAGTTTCTGAGTTAGGCACACGGGTAGCCCCATGTAGAGTGCATTACAGTAATCCAAACGTGACGTTACCAGCACATGTATCACAGTTTCCAGATCCTTCACTTCCAGGAAAGGGTGCAGCTGGCGTATCAGCCGAAGCTGGTAGCATGCACTCCTGACCGTCGAAACTCACCTGACTAGTCATGTGAAGCAACGGGTCAAAGAGTACCCCCAGACTGCGAACAGAGTCTTTTGAGGAGAGTGTAGCAGTCTAAGATAACTGTGTTGGCAGGAGGCTGTTTTTGTGTCACTGAAACCATTTCACAACTACTTCAATGGACATTACTGATTTTGTATCACTGTTAACTTCTAAAGCAGTGGTCCCCAACTCCCAGAAGCCTCAGCCATGTTGGCCAATCTGGGATTCCAGGAACTGAAGTCCAAAATCCCTTAAAAGCACAGTTTGGGGAACATTGTTCTAAAGCATAGGAAATTATGATGGGAGGAGGCAATGTTGAGTTTCCTGAACATATACTATACCAGCTTGTACATAAATATTAGTGTCACTTCCATCTTCCACTTTATATATGAATCATGCAGACACATAAAAAAAAAAAAACAAAGGGCAGCTGCCATCATGTTTTTCCAAATCCTAAAATATACATTCTGTGGCTTAGGGAATGGTATGAGTCTATCATATCAATTCATTGGCCTTTTGAGAAGAAGTACTTTGGGCAGACTATAGTGTGAAGCCACTTTCCAATCATAGTGCCAAAACACACTGCAGAAATAATCCAGTTTGACACTGCTTTAACTGCTCTGGTTTAAGGCCAGGTAATTATGAGAATTGTAGTTTTCTGAGATGTTTAGCCTTCTCTGTTAGAGAGCTCTGATGCAATAACAAACGACAGCCCGAAACACATGAGTAACATAATGCTGCTTCAGGCTGTGTTGGGGGCATGGTGTTTAGATGACACACACCCTGAACATTGCCTGCAGCCACACCAGTGCCCTGACACTGCAGAAGAACCAAGCCAAGAAGGGGAGGATAGACCTGATCCCTTTTTGAAAGAATCCAAATCAGAATGTGTAGCTGTCCAGGAACATTTCCCTGCTCTAGAATTCTGAAATTCATGTATTTAATAGTAGTTGTTGTCATTGTGTAATAGCAAGTATGTTTTCTGTTTATGATGAAGTACCATTTTGGGAAGTTTCACTCCTCTTCTCTGACTTGTGTAGCATTCAGTTTGCAGGCCCAGAACAGTCAGAAAAGATACCTGGTTTCATTTCAGGGCTCAGTTATGTTATTTGAATTCCTTGACTGTGTGTTACTGTACTTCAGTGGTATTGATTTTTTTCTCCCCAAGGATAATGTTAAGTGGTGAATGACAACTTGATGAACCTGAAGATATATAACCTTTTTGTAAGTTCTTTCTTTGTATATTTTCACTGACAGGTTTTAAGAAGCATTGATAGTAGCCCTCCTACCTATTAAAGTCTTTGTAGAATGGGCCTCATTCATATTCAGGAATGAAATCCTAGAAGGTACTGCCTACACAGAGCATATATGTGTGTAGGAAGAAGGCATCACAGTATTTATAGATACGGGAAATTCCTTAGAAAAATGTGCCACATTAATCTTCCTTTCTAACTTCCAATTGCTTTTTATTGTTTATGCTGGACCTGCACTGCAGGAATAATCCAGTTTGACCCCAGTTTAACTGCCATGGCTCAGTGCTATAGAATTCTGGGTATTGTAGTTTTGTGAGACATTTAGCCTTCTCTGTCAGATAACTCTGGTGTCAGAACAAACTACAGTTCCCAGAACTGGTGTCAAACTGGATTATTTCTGTAGTGGAAGTGCAGCCTTAGATGGTGATTTGTCTTCAATTTTCCTTCCTTCCCAAATGCAAAAAGGAGGATAAGTAAGGAAACAATAGCATTCTAAACATGCAATATTTTGGGAAGGTTGTATAAAGACTTTACTTTAAATCATACAACTTGGGAATGAGCTCCTTAGGTTGGCCTTCCATTAGCAGGCTGTCTAGGGAGCAACCAGGCTTTTGAATTCTCCTGGGAGCTCAGGTGTTTTACCAAGAGGAACCTGGAGAGGTGGTCTGGATGATACCACCTGCCCAGCTACTCCAATACAAGGTTGTTCTCCTTCTTTGCACATTTCATGAGTTTAAAGTTTATATAGGTTAATAGTAAAAAATAAAATGGACCTTCTTGAACCCAATACATATATCTGGTCTCTTTATTTACATGGTTGGTCACCCATGATTCATAGATATGTGGGGAAATTAATTGTATTAGCACTGTTTCTTTACTCTCTCTTTTTTAAAAATAAGAATGCTTTGAACTTATTAGCCTTGTGTTTTCTACATCATTTCATGAGAGAAATAAAGAAAACATTACCAAAAAAAAAAAAATTGAGGTCTTTTTCCTTCAGAGTGACTGGTCATCAATATTTGACAAAACTACAGTATTTCAAGTCACAGAAAAGAACATTTGCTCTAAAGCTGTGACAGCAGATGTCATTTCTGACATGAACACAGTAGAGCAATTCTACCTAGAATAGATTGTTTGTGAATAGAGCTTGGAGTAGGTTGTGAACCTTGTCTGATGTAGGCCACACGCCCATAAAATGCTGACATAAAAAAAAGAAAGCGACAAGAAAGATATAGCTATCCATTAAATACACTACTTCAAAATTGTCTCACCTTCTTGCCCAAAAGTATGTATGTGGAAAACACTTACTGGGTGTTTTGAAAGATACAGAATTCAGTCACAAAACACCAGAAAAATATCTAAAAATTAATAACCTTCTGCAAATGATTTCCCTCCTCCCTGAGAAATGTGTGTGCTCATTTTGCTTTGCTGGAATAAATAAATCAATGTCTTTTTGATGTTTCTAGATTGCAACATCCACTTTCTGTCACCATTGATTATACTGTTGAGGCCAACAACATCTGGAGGGCCACAGGTTGCTCACCCTAAAGTAGAATCTGATACGAATCACTATCATCAGTTACAAAACAATCTATTAAAGCAGAGATACTGAATCATTTCCAAACATAGACTTTACTAATTAAAATTATGAATAGGGCCATTTGAGCCTCTATGCTTATGTTATCTTTTTAAACACAGATAGAGAGAAAAAAAGCACAACAGAGAAACTATGATTTGAATATCTCTAGGAAGACCAGGAGGAACCTGAGAACTTAAAGTTCATTCTGTTAGGGTGGATTTTTTTTCTATTTTCTTTTCTTATTCTTGTGATAACACCACATATCTTAAGCTGTCCAGAAATATCAATTATGGAGAGATTCATAGAAGTCTTTACCACAGCAAAGTTGTAGTTTTACTAGCCAAGTTCAGGAGTAAAAATATTATGCAATTCAATGGTTCACATTTATACAACCTTCCTAAAATTTTGCATGCGGGAGCCCTGGTGGTGCAGTTGTAAATGGTGGTACTGTAGCGACAATGCCATGAGTTTTCTCTCACAGGCTCCAGGTTGACTCAGCCTTTCATCCTTTTGTGGGTTGGCAAAATGAGTACCCATTTTGTTGGAGGCAATTGGCTTAGACATTGTGAACTGCTTAGACAGTAATTAGTTCACAAAGAAGCAGTATAGGAATGTGAAATGCTAAATACGTATCATAGGCCCGAAACAGGTGGGCTAGGGTTGCCTTGGGGCAGAGCGTATACATGCCCTGCAACCCTAGCATGTGACGGGGCCATCGTCGCTGCACACAGCGTCTATACAGTGCTGTGCAGCTACGACATTCCAAAAGCGCCAGCATTACTTTTTTCATCGCAACTGAAATGCAAAAAGGAGCTGGGTTTTGGTGTTCCTTTTCTTTACTGCACACCTTTGCCGCTCCGTGTAGTTGCTGCGGCGATGGTGCACAGTAAAAAGAGAAGGCTACAGACCACCTTTTTGGGGCAGTGTGTACAGCCCCATAGATATTCACTGAAATCTTACTTCTCCCTATACTACTTACCATCATGATAAGTATCTGTTTTGTCCCATCACCCACCAGGCTGGCCAAAAGGCCTCCACTCTCTGTTGCAGATCTCCCAGGAACAGCAGATTACTTATCTCTAATAGATCAATGCAATGAGCTCTGTGGAAGTTAGGCTTCTGAAAAATTATCTCAGGATGTGACAAAAAGTGGTTCATTCCTCTCAACAGGGCATTCTGAATTTCCTTATTCATCCTTTTCTGGACTCTTTCAGTTCACTTCTTCCCCTGACCAAACCTGCCAAAGCAAAATGACAGACCACACTATTGACATCCCAGGCCAAGTGGGCTGTTTGACCCACATGTCTTTGAAAGCTTGCATAATCAGAGCCTTGCCCTCAAAGTGAATAACCAAAATGTGTGGCAGAAGCCCTTTGAGCCCCTTGAACAACATTGGCAGCCTGATTGCAGCTTAACTCATTAATTGCAACTAAAATACCATGTTTCTGCGAAAATAAGACAGTGTCTTATATTATGTTTTGCTCCCAAAGATGCGCTGGGTCTTATTTTCAGGGGATGTCTTACAGTATTTCTCTATGAAGAAGATTTCACATTTATTGTTGAACAATTTTTTTAACATTTATTATATATTGTATATTTATATACAAAACCTTTGCTAGGTCTTACTTTGGGGGGGAGGCCTTATATTTAGCAATTCATCAAAACCTCTACTAGATCTTATTTTCTGAGGATGTCTTATTTTCAGGGAAACAGGGTACCACTCTTCCAAGCCCAGTCAGGGCTTAACCATACAAACTGTGGTCTAACCTTTTCCTCAATACTGATGGGGTCTGATTAGTCTGCATAAACAAAGCATCACTTGCCCAGGCCTGACCATGGCTTAACTGCCCAAATTTGTAGGCCTGTACTACTACTTAGTCCTGCTCAGAGTCTAACTGCAGCAGCCATGGCTCCAAACCATTCCTCTGGGTCTGATTGGGACTGGTTGAAGCCACAAGAATATCTGGTATATCTTTTCCAACTGAACATTTGACACATTTCCATTTTAGTGAAGGAAGAGCAGTAACTGCAGGGATAGAACTGAGGTTTGCTTTTATACAAAAGATGGCATATTAAATCTTAACAATGAGCATTGAATCTAATGATAGAATTTTTTTATATACACTGTGTTTGCAGTCAGGCAGCTGTGCACTAGTAAATACCAAAATGAAGATAAAAATTTCATGTGTATATAACATTGAAATTAAACCCAACATGCATTCAAATACAATGTAGCACTCTCAGTTCTTAAAACCATAGTGATGAGACTAAATTGATGTTGCAATAGTTAAATATATACCTCACTTTACAATGCAAACTTTATTTGGGCAAGAGTTAGATGACTGTTTAGGAAGGCACTGTAATGGTGCTGATCGTTATCAAATGTAAGCTTTTCTCTTTAACACTGATGGCCATTGTCAGCAGGAAACTGATGAGACCAAAGCACAAAAATGTTATGTAATAAAAGCCCCATATGACTATTGTCACATTAATTGTGTATTGCATACTGAGTCAAGAGTTTCCTGGGAATCTTTTCTACCCTTACACCCACATACTGACCTTTTTTCTTCTACCTTCCATGGTTAGTTATATTGTCACTGCTTCCTTTGACTAAACACCTTTAGAACAGCAATCTGATAGTTTCAAGAACATTTTCTCAGAATGTATAAAATGGCGAGAGATGGAGATAACATCCTGACTATATGTCAGAGCAAGTATTGTCTCTGTGTCATCTCAGTTGTTGCATAATATGCTTTCATATCTTAACTGTTTGTAAACGGTAGTAACAGTAATTTGGAACCAGCTTATGGACAATTCTTTTTGCTTTGCTTGATAATATTGATGCCATGGCTGTACAACTATAACAATCAGTGCATTGCATATGTCCCCTCAGGAGACAGGGGACTACATCCTGCACTCCATCCATGACCCCCACTTCCAGGTTCTTCTTTTTGGTACCTTTAAGGCACAGGGGGGCAACTGCATTTTTTTCAAAACTGGAAGTAAAAACATAGGAGGCATAGTGGTGCTGACCAGAGCAAGGCTGTGCCAGCTGGGAAAACATCTGCACTGGCTGGAAAAAGGCCTTGCCTTGGGCATTGTGGCCTTCTTCCAGCCAGCTTGGCCTTGCCTAGCCAGAGCAAGGCCGTGCCAGTCCCCCCCCCCCCCAATGGCTGCTCTGGCCAGAGGGAGGCCGTGCTGACCGGAGCAAGGCCACACCAGTGTGGGGATGGCCACACTGGCCAAGGCAAGGCTGCAGCAGCTGAGGCTTTTACCTGAGGCCGGAAAAGTAAGGAGGGAGGGAAGGACTTGGCCTCGTGAATGATTGAAACCAAAAGTGCCAAGGCCACGAATGGGGAGAGACAAGTGTATTTGCAGTTCTCTCTATGAAAGGAAAAATGATTTGGTTGTAAGATTATGACATTTCCATTACAGAATATTTTGCTGTGAAAAACAGTGTTGTACACTGTATTTAAAAAAACAATTATTGTATCCATGTGGTAAATATAAGTTTTCCTGAGTTTTGTGATTCATTCTTCTCCCTCAGAGAGAAAAATTGGCTGTATGATCCATCTCAGTGTGTAGAACTCATAATCTTTGGTTCTCGGCCCACTGGCAGCTTGGATCACAGCTTCTAATCTGTTCTACTTCAGCACTCTTGCTCCTTAACCCTTCTTCTTCTTCTCAGGCCCATTTTCTTCTTTGCAGCTATCAAATCATCCTTCTGAGCCATTACTGCTGTTTAGTCATGGGCCTAAATTATCTTCCTTCTTTGCCTTCAGGCTCAGTGTGCAGAGTGAACTATCTATACCTAGAACAGAGAGGAGGAAATAACAATAATATACAAAGTAGGAGTAAAGAGGATGAAAAAGAAAATCAAAACAGTAGGAGGTTCAAGGGAAGAGTGAGAACAGTTGGGATGTAGGGATAATCAATAAGACTGGTAGGGGCCCTTGTCTATACCCATCCACCCAAAATCAAGGTATCGTGTGACCCACTGTTGAAATAGCTACATCAGCTAGTGGTCCTTTTTTGAGCAGAATTAAAAATGCTTGCTTTGAGCTTTAAAGTCTTACATGGTTTGCATCCGAACTACTTGAAAGACATTCTTCAATCTCACCAGTCTGAAAAAGGGCTGTTAGATCATGGCAGCAGCAGAAGATGGTCTTTCCCCCCCTCCCTTCTTTCCCATTGCCTTGCCCTTTTTTTCCCAGCCAGCCACCTGGCCAGACTCTTCCCTTGCACTTTTCTCCTCCTCCTGGGTCTGGCTGGGTGGCTGGCTGGGCAATGCAGTGGGAGGGAAGGGAGGGCGTGGTAGTCTGCTGCTGCCATAGTTCCAGCAGCCCTTTCCAGTCCATGGGGGTGACGTGACCCCAACCCTAGTGATGCCTCTGTCGTTATTTATATACTATTTTCATAAAAAATGTTTTTCCCTGCTCAGGTAACTTTTTTATTATCATATATTTGCTTATAATAAGGATTGTTCATCTCATTCTCACTTTAATTTTGATTTTTATACTGATTTCTATCACAATTTTAGCTAAAAGAAACATTAAAGAGTATCTTAAAAATATGAACAATGTCTCAAGGAAAGGCCAAATACTAATGCTCCACAAAACTGGTAAAATTAAGAAGCATTGATTCTGTTGCAGATTGTGTCAATAGCTTTTTTGGTTATCAGTTTTGCTTCACTTTTTACAAATACCATAGTCCTTTTTCTTGTGGTACTGGATCTCACCCGGTAAGCTCAGCATGTTTCCCAAGGTCATTGCTAGTCACATTCTGTTCAAATGAATTTCATAAGCATGTACCTTGACATTCTTGGCTATGTGTTCACTTTTTTTTATAGGGGGTGTGAATTGTTTTAATTACCTAATTGCAAGAGTAATTGAGGCTAAGACTCTTATTTTTAATCGAAGCCTCCAGCACAGAGTATAAGCAGCAGCTTGCAAGCTGTTGTAGTAAATAATCGAGCAGAGCTGCTGAATATGACAAGCCAATAAAAGTAATTTGTGTCTCCATCTTTTCATAGATCCTAACATCTCCCAGCATGTCCTTCCAAGTTCCTCATTACAGTTGCATCAAAGGTCATCTTTACAAACAGAGATTAATGAATTTATTTACCAAAATCCAGTTAGATGTGGAACTGGAAATACATTACTTTAAAAGACTATTATTCATTTGAGCTGAATTTTCAGACGTACAGAAAAATCTGTAATCTGAATCATAGCCATGCAAACAGGCAAATATATATACAGATGCCAATTGCCCCCCCCTTTTTTTTTAATAAGGGGAAAAATCTAATACATAGATTACAGCACTATCAGGGGGGATGACAATGGTTTAAGTGCCGAATTTAACATAAAATACAACAAACCAAACGCAATAATGACTACACAATGAATGCAGGAATCATGACTGTAAGTGTAGATTTTATTTCTTTCCATTTATGAGGGTTTTGTTATAGGAAAATGCCACAATGTCCATATTCAGATGAAATGGTAAAACAGAATTCTTTAGAATTCTAATTTATTAGCAGAGTGCATTATACTAGTGCATACTGCCTGGCTGTTACCACAACATCTCCAAGAATATCAGCATTTCCCCCATTATTTATTGAGACATATGAACTGGGCTTGCTCCACAGACCATGATTTGGTTTTCTGTTGCCACTTGCAGGAGGAATATAAGTGAGACTATTTATGCATACCAGCACACTGTTCAAGCATGATAGGCCAGATTTTCCTTGCAATCTTGGCTTATCATTGTATCCAAACAGGGCTATTATGACAGCTGTCATATTTCAGGACGACACCTTATTTCTCTAGGATACAAAAATGTTTAAGAAACATGTGTACTTCTTTCCAAGAATTTCTTTGTTCTCTGCTTAGCCAGACACCTCTCTGACAAATATTTTAATGTTATAGTAAAGTGTTTTGACTGTCAAACTGAACAGAAAAAAAGGAAACTAACAATTTAATTTTTTAAATGTAAATTTTACAGTTCAGTTTATACCAACAAAACCACCAGTAAATTAATTAAACAAGCGTAGAACTAATGAAAATCTTGGCAAGAGCCTGAACTAGGAAAACTGTTACTAGGATGTCTTCACATCTGAGACACAAATTAATAAGAGCAAATGGTGACCCTCTTTAGGAAGGCTGTTTGAAAGACATTCCATGATCAAGAAAATACTGTTCTATATACTGATTACATTCATGTTTCTAGAATAAGAGTGGTCCTTTTTTTTTGGTGGGTGCCTGCAGGAATTGCTGAGGAGGGGAAAAATTAATTCATCCTCTCACCTACAAGATGTATCCTGATGAAGATCCATTTTCCCATTGCTGTATTTACAGACAACAAGCAACAGTATCATCAGTATTCTGAGTGTTCAGAGAGAAATATATGAAGGAAAATGCTCCCTGAGGAATGTTGGCTCAGGCAGAATGTGGCTTTAAAGGTAACAAGCAGCTTTTGAACTGGATCCAAAATCTAATTTGCAGCCAGGGCAGCTCTGCTAAAGCAGGTTTAGTTTGTTTTCTAAGATCCATCTTAATCAACAGACAGTCTGCAAAATTCTGTTTCTGAACAGAATTTTTAGGGCAGAAAAATGCTTCTCCAGTGTTGGGGTTATCAAAGAAAAGCAGTGGTCAGATCTGAATACTTGGCAGAAGAATGCATCCAGTTTTTAAACTACAACTTCTAGATAAAGATAATACTTCTGGCCACTGCTGTCATCCAGTCAATATGTGAATTTCAACATATTTTTTCAAGGTGAATATGATTCCATCTAAGCACTAGATTTTAGTTCAAGGGGATATAAACGTATACATTTTTGAATGTCCCCCCCCCCCATACCTGAATTCATTTATCTTTGTATGGAGTTCTGGAAACTAGTTTTGTGAGGCAGTTAGCCTTCTCTTCAGAGAGCTCTTATTATTGTTTATATCCCGCCCCGTGGCGGCTTACAAAGATTTAAAAACATACAGTCCAAAACCCTCAATCCCCCCACCCTCTTAAAATACCATTAAACAATGTAAAAATTAAAACATACTTGAAAAATTTATACAACAAACAATAGACTGTGACTAACGTGAGTTCGGAGTTCAACAGTTAGATTTCTTCTAGTGGCCGGAGATACTATTCAGGAAAGGCCTGCCAGAAGAGATCCATCTTTATAGCTTTTTAAAAGCTGTTCAGGGTGGTAATATGACGGATCTCATCCGACAGGCCATTCCACAATCTGGGCAAGACAGCTGAGAAGGTCCTCTGGGAGGTCGTGGACAGCCTTGTTTTATAAGGCTGTAACAAATTCCTCCCTGAGGATCTAAGTGTGTGGAGAGGGTTATATGGAAGGAGATGGTCCTGAAGATAGGTTGGACCCAAGCCATTTAGGGCTTTAAAGGTGATAACCAACACCTTGTAATGGGCCTGGAAACTAATGGGCAGCCAGTGGAGTGATCTTAGGATTGGTGTTATATGGTCTCTTCTGGATGTACCCGAGACCAGTCTGGCTACCATGTTCTGAACTAATTGAAGTTTCCAGACCAAGCACGAGGGTAGTCCCATGTAGAGTGCATTATAGAAATCAAGGCGTGAGCTTACGAGTGCATGTACTACAGTCTCAAGGTCCCTGACTTCCAGGAAAGGGTGCAGCTGACATATCAGACAAAGCTGATAACAAAGCACTCCTGACCGTCGCATTCACCTGATTTGTCATGTGAAGTGATGGATCTAGGAGCACTCCCAGACTGCAAACACAGTCCTTTGAGGGGAGTGTGACCCCTTCCAGGACTGGAGGTTGTATCCTGATACCTGGGTTCAGAGCTGATAATGTAAGTACCTTTGTTTTGTCTGGATTCAGTTTCAATTTGTTTTTCCTCATACAATCCATTACTGCTTTAAGACAGTCATTGAGAGGAGAAACACCATCTGAAGTCAAAGCTGATGACTGAGACATGGAGAAAAATATCTGGGTGTCATCAGCGTACTGAGAACACCCCACCCCATGCCCCACTTCTGCTTCCTTTGAACACACCTGAACACAATGACTGCCCCCTGAGTTAGTGTCTGCCTCCATTTCTGTCTATCAGAACAGAATTGCACCCACAGGTCCCTTGATTTTCCTCTATAGTGATGCCTTAGTTGCTTTGTATTATACAAAAAAGTATTCCTTTCACTGATTTGAAAGAGTATATCACCCAAACCCACCCTGGTCTCTCGGGTGTGTGTGTGTATTCAGTTTTTTCCTCTGGTTGGGATGTGCAAACAACAACAACAACAACAACAATACAGATTTATTTATATCCCACCCAATCACATGAAATCCGGGCGGGTTACAACAATAGAGGAGTACAATATAATGCAACACAATTCAAACAAAGTCAAAAGAATACATTACAGTTAAATAAGAAATATAATCCCTTCCCAGCCCCCAACACAACTCCAATCAGATAATATTAAATGAATTAAAAATACAAATATATCATACATACACCCACATGCTCCTGTCTGCAAAAAGAGAGAATCCCTTTCTGAAATTCCTAAACTGGCTTAATATATGGACATTGATCCCAATCAGAAGGTGTCCCTTCCACCAAGGGACTGCCTGTGAATTTTACATGTGTTTGCTCTGCATCCCCATCCCCTGTGTCTCTTCTCTTCAGTTTCTCCCTCTATTTCCTATCTCCCTCTTTTCTTTCCCTTCTACTGGTGCAGCAGCATTTGCAGTCCTCAGGACACAATTTTAAAAATGCTATGTTCATAGATATACATATGCAAAGTTCTTGTGATCAGTAACTATATGCTGACCCTTAACTTCTCCATATGTGCATAGGCCAGTGTGTATGCTTCTGTAGAAAGTTTATGCTTTGCAAAAGCATTAAAAGCTTTTAAAAATATATTGTATGGATATTTGAAGAGCCAGCATGCTGTTTCGGTTTGAGCATTAGGCTATGATTCTGGAGATCAGGTCTGAATCTCTCCTCGGCCATGGAAAGCCACTGAGTGACCTTGGGCAAGTCACATACTCTTAGAGGGAGGCAAAGGCAAATCCTCTCTGAACAAATCTTGCCAAGAAAACCCTGCAATAAGGTTGCCATAAGTTGAAAATTACTTGAAGGCACACAGCAACAGATGTTTGGGGTAACAAAATAGAAACCTAATGATGAGGTGGCTGCATTATTGAGTGAAACTAAAACTTAGACAGCTTTCAGAATCAAGGATAGGCAGCATACCTATAAATTTGAGGAATTCAATATTTTTCCCCCCAATAAAAATGCCATTTGGAATACAGTACTCCAGAAAGTAACTTGCCAACTTAAAAAACCGAAAACTGTTAATGGAATGACATTACCAACTTTAAATTTTCTGATTCTCATTAATACACACACACATGCATATATATATATAGAGAGAGAGAGGAGATTATCACATGCCTCTTTTGCCCTGTCTGGGCACAGGCTGGGTACAGGCTTAAACTGATCTTATTGCACATCTCTGTTCCCAACTTGGCTGCATCATGTACCCAATCCGGACTCTTGGCATACTTTTTGAAGAACAGAAAAGTATCATTCTTTGAAAATTATGCTAGGCGTCCAGAATCATAATGCAGCCAGGTTGTGCATGAAGGTATGCAATAAGATCTGTTTAAGCCTGTGCCCAGATCAAATGAAAAGAGGCATGTGATAATCTCTACAGTTTTGAATTCTAGTCACTGTTGGGAAATAAGTTCTTCTCAAAACTCAGCTTGAAAATGGGGCATTTCTCTTAAGCACTCATAATAGACATGAGACAAATATTAACATCAATATGGAGATTTGATGCACATTTCTAGTCATAAAGGATCTGGTATTAGTTTGAGTAAAATGAGTGAGAGTGTTCTTTGAACAGCAAGGGCTTTTTTTCCCCAACAGGACAGTTACATTTGATAGACAGGGTTTTCATACTGAGCTTTTAAATTGTGTTCTATAGTTGTTGGTGAATGTCCATGGTAGTAAAGTTAAAGTGCTGTTAATGTTTATAATGACAAAAGACCAAGAAGCACTGACATTAATTGGTGTGTTTCTGAGCTTTATCATAGAATCATTGACAAGATTTACTTTCTCTGAAGCCATGATGATTCTATAGCCTGCTTTTCCCCTCAGGAGTGAGAACTTGAAAGGATATACACAAATGAAATATACAGTCAACCCTCCACTTTTGTAACTTTGAGTTTTGAACACTTGATTATTCACAGATTTGAGTAATATGTTATCTCTAGGAATTTCTTGGTCCTCCAGTGTAACTTTGCTGGAAGTTAACCATAGAGTCACGAAGGAGGACCTAGAAATTCTTAAATAAAATACTTTTCTAGGCATTTTTAGGACCTCCAGTGCAATTCTGTGGTCAGCTTCCAGTGGATGTTGACCACAGAACTGCAGTGGAGGACATAAAGATTCCTAGATAGGTAGTCTCTTAGGTAAAATAAATTGTGATTTTTGTTTTTTGTTTTTTGTTTTTTATTTGCAGTTTTTCCACTTTCAGGGGGTCCTGTGACCCTAACCCCAGTGAATTTGTAGGGCCCACTGTATATTGAAGGATTCAAGCACTGTGATGGAAAGTGTACACACTTCTAGAGGCTGGAGATCTGGAAGTAGAGTAGCAGCTAGCCCAGGCTGTAACTCCTTTACCATGTGGGGATAAATGTACTGTATGCTAAATAATACATGCATTCCCCCCCCCCCCCCGAAAACCTGTTTCCCTTTTTAATGTAACTTGTTTAGATCTCATGAGATTTGCTGGATCCATAGAGAAGCAGAGTGAGGAGAAGCAACGTTCTTAAGAGTGGATTGCTGACCTGGTTCCTTTTCTAGAACAGAAAAAGCACCCTTGTGTAGTTAACTAGGATTTGTAGGTTGGAAGGACAAAATTCACTTTGCTGCCATGCTCTCTGAAGAAGAGAAAATGCTTCATCTCAAATGATTATATATATGTTTCAATATAGATATAAATATAAATAATATAGATGAAAATTTAGAAACAGTTATCACAAATAAATATAAAGCTATGACCCCTGAGTTTCAGATCCCTGCTTGAGCATAACAATCCACTGGGTGATCTTGGGCAAGTCACACTCTTTCAGCCTCAGATAATAGCAGTGACAAACTCCCTTTGAAGAAATATGTCCTTTGGGTCACCATGAGGAAAAAAAATGTTCAACAGTGGAACACACTCCCTCAGAGTGTGATGGGGTCTCTTTGCTTGGAGGTCTTTATAAACAGAGGCTGGATGGCAGAAAGTTGGACTGGATGGCCCTTGGGGTCTCTTCCAACTCTACCATTCTACCAACAACAACAACAACAACAACAACAACTTACTATGATGAGGGTGGGCGTGGGAGAGAAAGATGGTGACCTGTATAACTACTTAGTCTGACAACCAGATGACCATTTTCAAGGCAACTGCTCTTTCTTCTTATGGTTCTTTACCCTTTCATGAAACTTTGACTGGAAAGCTATTAAGATAGAAGATAACATCAAAACAGAATGTCTAATAGCTCTTCAGATAGAGGACTTTGCTCTGCACAGTAGGATTTTCAACACTGCTGGTCCCAAAGCATCTTGTGCATGGACAGGAGGGCTGAATCCTCACTGATTCACAGAGTGAGGGAGAAAAAGCTGTTGTCAGTCAAAACAGGTGCAAAAAAGCAACCAGATTTGTAGGATTCTCTTGATGGTATTGGATTATTATTTAAAACAAGAGTACCCAAATCAGGATGTTTTGGAAACCATGCTAAAATGTGTGGTGAATAAATATAAATTACATGAAATGTTTTCTGAATGTAATGTTTTCTGAAATGTCTGTGAGAACCCTGAGGTTGATTTTGGGCCCTTTTATATTTTGCATTAATCCATGAAAATGAAACTTGGTATGAAAAAGAAAATGTGTAGCTTGGACAAAATGATTTTGACTGAATTGAAACTCTGAGATGCATGTAAGTTAAGCTTTTAGACTTTAAAATACTCAGAACTGCTTGGTAGTTTATAATTTTTCTAGCTTTCAGGAAAAAAAAATGCAGGTGTTTAATATAGAAACAATGATGCCCCCTCCCTCCCTCCCTTATTGGTGGGACTAAATTAGACTTCAGTATAAAGGTTGTCTATATAAGTAGCACTGAGTAAGTTAGTGTGCTACATAGTTATTTATTCAAGTAATAAGAAATATTCAGTAGTAATACTTTTTTTTACAAGAATTCCTGATACATTTTTGATAACCCCTACATTATGAATTTTGAGGTTGAAAACCATGTTATGTTGTAAGATTATTATTTTTAACACTATCAATTCATGTCAAACTGAGATTTAATCTTGAAAGAAACTCTAATTTGCTTCTGACTGTGAGCAACCAAATCCTTTTTCACCTTTAATAGCATTTTAGTGGTTTTATTATATCATTGTAATCTATCCAAATCTCCATGTAAAATATAAGTTAGAAGAAGCAGTTGACATAGCATACTAATAAGATAGAAGAATTACTGACACAATATTTCATTGGTATAAAGTGAAACAAATTCCCTAGTTCCCCCCCCCCATGTTTGCATCTTATTAAATTCAAACCATATGATGAAAATTCTTACTCTAAACTGTCTGTAGTACAGCGCCTCCTGGTTACACTTTGTGACATTTCTTTTCCCAGTAGTTCCAGTTCTATATTATTGAAGTTCTTCATGTTGTGGTAGAACTCATGCTTATTCATAAAATCTGTATAAAATTTGTTATTATTATTATTATTATTATTAGTAGTAGTAGTAGATAGCAAAAACATTTGCTAAAATCTATGAGAAGCATGTGAATGTATTTATTTATTTATTTATTTATTATATTTATTTGCATCCTGCTCTTTTCCCAAAACTGGGATTCAGAGTGGCCTCACAATATTAAAAAAATACAATTAAAAACATAGAAAAAATACATTAATAAGGAATTAAATTATTATAGTATTTAAAAACATATAGTTATTAAAATAATAAAGCACATTTTAAAATATGAAATTATATATATATATATATATATATATATATATACTGTATCTAATTTGAAATGGTTTGCCCTCATCCAGTCCATTACTGATGACAAACCCTGGTTTAGGACCAGGAAAACATCAATGGATTGAGGTGGGAAGAAGTAGTAGAATTGAGTCCCATCTGCATATTGATGACACTGCACCCCAAAACTCCAGACCACCTCTCCCACACGTTTCATGTATAGGTTAAACAGCATAGGGGACAGCACAGAAACCTGAGGAATCTCACAGGCCAACAGCCAGCGGGTCAAGCAGGAGTCCTCCAGCACCACCTTCTGAGTTCGCCCCCTCCAGGAAGGAACATAGCCACTGTAAAACAGTGTCTCCCATTCCCATCCCATAGAGGCAGCCCAGAAGGTACCATGATCGATGGCATTGAAAGCCGCTGAGAAGTCCAGGAGAATGAACAGGGGCACACTCCCCTTGTACACTTCCCTTTGAAGGCCATCCACTGAGAAGTCCAGGAGAGTGAACAGGGGCACACTCCCCTTGTACACTTCCCTTTGAAGGCCATCCACCAAGATGGCCAAAGCAGTATCTCTCCCTTAGCCAGATCTGAAGCCAGATTGAAATGGATCTAGATAATCCGTTTCATCCAAAAACACCTGGAGCTGGGAAGCCACCACATGAACACCTGGAGCTGGGAAGCCACCTTGCCCAAAAATGGTGAGTTGGACACTGGGATTCAGTGGGATTCAGAGATGGCTTTTTTTCAAAAAACAAACAAACAAACAAACAAACTCACATCTGTCTCTTTTAGGCATGTTGGTACGTTGCCTTGTTGAAGGGAGACATTGACTACTAAACAGGCTCTGGCCTATTTAATCAGCCAGGAAGGCAAGGATCTAAGACACATGTGGTATAGACCATGGAATGCTATGGTATGCTCTCAAAGATATTTGATAGTCCTAATGAGAAATCTGTGGTCAGGACAAGATTGTCAGAACAGAATTTGGGGAAACAGGTTGGTTCCGAATTGACAAAGGAGTCAGGCAAGGTTGCTTTCTATCATCCTATTTGTTCAACATATGCAGAAAATATCATTAGAAAAGCAAGGTTAGACTCAGAAGAAGGAGTGAAGATAGGAGGAAGAAACATCAACCATGTAAGATACACAGATGACACTATAATACCAGCTGAAAACATCACAGACATGGAACAATTACTAAGGAAGATCAGAAATTAAAGTGCAAACAAAAACTTAATGCTGAACATAAAGAAAACAAAAATTGGAATTGGAAAGGTAGCTATGAAAGAAAAAGAAAAAATCCTGAAGACACATTTGAGAAGTAAATTCGGAAGTGTCCAAGCTGTTGTATTCCCCATCACCAGGTATGGATGTGACAGCTGGACAGTAAAGAAAGCCAACAGAAAGAAAATCAGCTCATTTGAGATGTGGTGCTGGAGAAGAGTGCTGAGGATACCATGGACAGCCAAAAGACAAACAAATGGGTCCTTGAACAGATCAAGCCTGAAATACCCTTGGAAACCAAGATAATCAAATTGGCCAAATAATGAGAAGGCATGGGTCACTAGAAAAGACAATAATGCTAGGGAGTTTATGTGATAACATCCTAGGAAAGGTACAGGGTAATAGAAATAGAGGAGGACCCACACACCAGATGGATAAACTCAGTCAGAGAGCTTACAGGCATAAATTTACAATAACAAAGAACAAGAACAAATCAGAGAAATGTTATCTTGGAGCTTTCTTATCCACAGGGTTGCCATGAGTTGGGGTTGACTCAAGGGCAGTTAACTAGAACAAATCATTATATACCACTCTGCATACCCCTCCTCTAGTTTAGACCAAGTTTCAATGCTGTGTTGCTGGATGTATCTTGTTTTTTGTTAGCTGCTCCTTGGTCGACCTTGACTCATGGCAGTCCTGTGGATGAGACACCTCAAAGTCTCCCTACCTCTCCCCTCAGGTCCTGCAGGCTGAGGCTTGTGGTCTTCCTGATTGAACCTAGCCATTTGGCTTGTGGTCATTCTCTCTTTCTGATGCCTTCCATTTTCCTAGCATCATTATGTTTTCTAATGAATCTTTCCTCCTCATAGTGTATCCAAAGTACAACAATCTCAATTTAGTTTGCTTCCACTGAGAGTTCAAGCTTGATCTTTACTAGGGTCTATATGTTTGTTTTTTTGACCATCCACATTATCCTTGGTACTCTTTACAAATGACTTGATTTTCTTTCTGTCTGCTTTCTTTACTGTCCAGCTATACATGGTAAAGGGGAATATGGTTTAGATGATCCCAACTTTAGTTGTTAGTTTTCTCTCTTTGGACTTTAAGATTTTGTCTAGTTCTTTCATAGCTGCTGTCTGAAGTCTTAGTCTTTTTCTGATTCTCTGACTACAGTCTCCACTCTGATCAATGTTTGATCCAATTTATGGGAATTATCTGACTATTTTTTATTTTGTCATGATGACTAGGATGAATTCATATCCATATCTAATCCTCACAAATATGGATTTTTTTCATTTCTTTTTTGCAACCCCACATGACATTAACAATCTGTTGCAGAAGTTTTCTCAGTCATCAGAAGAGATCTTTAGGGTGCCTGGAGGTGTTGGAATGGAACTTGGAATGGCGACGGGAATAAGACTCAAGCCCTATCTCTTGAAAGACTAGGCTGAGGAAGCTGAGCTCACACAGCGATTTCATAAAATAGGACCACCACAATTTCTATGTAGTTGAGCCCCCTCAGGCAACCTCAGCAGCTCTGTCAACCAATGCTCCACTGAGTGAGATCTGCAGGACTGCCACATGGAATTCTCCCTCCACATTTATCAGACACTACAGGTTGGACCTCAACAATCAACTGAAGTAGCCTTTGGGAGACAGGTCCTTCAGCAAATACTGCCAGGTTCTTCCATTGCTGCACCAGTAGTCCTGCCCTAGGTCTAGAAGGGCTTTGGTAAATCCCACTGTTAGGATGTTCGGAACCTCCTCTGCTGGGAAAAGGAATATTATTACTCACCTGAGATATGTCCCTTTCCAGCAGAGAAGGTCCGAACATCCTCCCCACCCTGGGGTGCTGGCGTGGGAGGAACCTGGGACTATTTTCTTCTATTCTTGTTACTCTCTGTTTCATAGTTGTGATTAGGGAGTTTTTGTTTATAGATTATTGTTGGCATTTTTCAGAGATTATGACAGTGATTAGGCTGGTCATCAACTGAATTCCTGAGGGGGTTGCTCCTCCCACAAGGGGGCAGGGCCCTCTCTCTTTCCCTTCATTCTTTCCCTGTGGAGCTACGGGGAAGCTGAGCTCACACAGCGATTTCATAAAATAGGACCACCACAATTCCTACGTAGTTGAGCCCTCTAAGGAAATCTCAATCAGGAGTGTACTAAATGAAAATTACAGTTGACCATACATATGCACAGATTCTGCACCCATGGATTAAATCATCCATGGCTTGAAAATATACCCCCTTCAAAAAAGAAAGCAAATCTTAATTTTGCCATTTTATATAAGGGGCATCACATCTATGGATTTTGGCATCCATGGAGCGGGGGGGGGGGGGGCAAGGGCCCGTTGCTCCCACCTCAAAAAGAGTTTTTGAGACACTGATTGAAGGATAAAGAAGAGACCACCAGTTTTGGCAGAAGTATATGATTGAATCCTGTCCTCAGAAAGTAGCATAAACATTTCAAACCTTCTTTTGCAAAGAACAAAATCAGTTTTAAGTACTCTCCGACCTGCATACATATTATCATTTTTTTAAAAAAAAATATTATTTATATGACTTATCTAATGTGCTCCAACATCTAGGCATATGGAAGTGATGGCAGAGTTTGGAAGTGGCCTGAACATCTAGTATAGTATCTCAATTCTTGTTTGAAGTGGACCTTGACGTTGATCTCTTAAGGAGCTTGATGCACCTATCCTGATTAGGAGAATGACAGCTAATGTATCTTGTGTGGTGTGTAAATGTTGCTCTTCTAACCCCTGCCTGTGAACAGTGGGATGTGAACAGCACAATTTATTGCCAGGTTCTGTCTCTGCTGAGTCTAGAGAAATCCATAATGAAGTAACTCAGCAAGTGTCATATTATCTCTTGGAGTGCTGGATATCAATTGATAACTATCTTCAAAATGTGCTGGGAAACAGTTAATTCCACCTCACCTTAATATTTGTACAAATGCATTTTCTGTGAAACTTTGTATATGGAAAGAGAAAAAAAACTTTAACCTAAATGTTTGAATAATAACATTTCATAATAGCTCTTTGTGTCCATTTATTTTTTGTCAGTATCTTACTGTAGTAAATGACATGATTTTGCACAAAAAGTAGCTGTTTTATTTTCTCATTCTGTTAGAAATTTGTTTTTGTATAGCCTAATAGGATTTAAATTACCAACAGATTTTTAGAAAAGCAGGGAGTCTGGAAGCAATGGTTTCATACCACTGTAAAAGGGGCTGTTATTAAAGTGAGAAATTTTTCATGTTCATTTTCTTTGGTTGAAATTTACATTCCTTTAAAATTTAATCCTATATTCAGTTCGCAGGGTGAAACTTTTGAATTCCCAGTAACACAATCTGAATTGAGAGGGTAGATATAAATTTCCCTTTTATATTTGCTTAAAAATATAAAAATAAAAATGCAGTTTTGGAGAAGAGATCTAAACTAACCTGAACTCTTATAGTGTTAATCTGTGGATTGTTATTATTATTATTATTATTAGGCTTTATTTAGCACTGTAAATTTACACAGCGCTGTACATACAGTCAATTGAAATTGACGGTTCCCTGCCCTCAGGCTTACAATCTAAAAAGACAAGAGACAGAAGGAGAAGGGAAAGGTGGTGGGGAAAGGGACCAAGTCCAGTGGATCTTCTCTCCCTCTGAGGCCTGGACCATGGCAGATGGAGGAAGGGCCCTGCTGCTTATACTGGATAGACCTGATGGCATTGGGCCTGCCTTTACACTCCCTCAGAGGCCAGACAATGGCAGATGGCATGGAGGGAGGGCCTTCTTCTTTAGGCTAGATATTTTAATGTTGTGAAGCCACTGAGAGTTCCAGTTCTGGGAATGCTTCCATGAACAAAGTAGTCTTTAACTCAGTTTTAAAACTGGCTAGAGAAGTACTGAGCCATGCTCGTAGGGAAAGAGGTTCCAGGAGTGAGGGACAGCAAGTGAGAAGGGATGAATCCAGGATGGAGCAGTGGACATCCCAGGCTGGAACAGGAGACCTTGACTACTAGAGAGGAGGGCACGAGAAGGAGTGAGGGGAGAAAGAAGATCAGATAAATAAGGAGGGGCCAGTCAATGGAGGCCTTTGAAGGTCAACAATAGAAGCTTGTACTGGATGCGGAAGGGGAAGAGAAGCCAATGAAGGGAGGAGAAAAGAGGAGAAACATGGTCAAAGCAGCAAGCGAGTGTAATAATATGTGCAGCTGAGTGCTGGACAGAGATTGAAGGACAGAAGCTAGATAGAGGAAGCCCTGCCAGAAGAAGGTTACAATACACATGTTTTGATTTTGTAGAGCAGGACATTCTAGGAAAATTAAATGAGGATATGCAGCTGTCTGGAGGTTCAAGAACTCTTACTGACTTTCACAGTACCTACTGACTTTCACAGAAACTACCGAACCTAAATTTGGCACCCTGAAAATGAAACCATGAAATGGAGGTGGGTTCATATTCATCTCTATTTACAAATAATTCCCACTGAATCCATTGAAACTTGCTCCTGGGAACTGTGTTGTTGTATGCCTTCGAGTCATTTTCATAATATAGAGATTCTAAGATGAATCTATCACAGAGTTTTCTTGTTATATTTCTTCAGAGGGGTCTTACCATTGCCTTCCCGATACTGATAGTGTGTGACTTGCCTAAGGTCACCCAGTAGGTTTACATAGCTGAGCTGGAATAACTGTACAAAGTAACTGTTCAGTTATCCCGAGTAAATGTGCAAAGATATAAAGAAATCCATTTGAGACTAACTGGGAGTCATGGACTGAGCCCACAAAAGCTTATGCAAGACATTTTTTCTTCCTGTTTAGTTCCAAAGGTGGTGCTAAAGGTTTTTTAATGACTTTTTATGCTAAAGATGGCTTGCTCTTTTACTACTTCCATGTAACTGTGTATAAAACTATAGCTTTTGAGCACAATTCTATACATCTCAACAGATGCAGAGGCTTCACTGGAAATGCAGGTCACACTAGGTGAGACACCCTAAGAGGGGTGGGAGTGATATCACTGCTCTCCAAACATCTGCAGAAACAGTCTGTGTTCCTTTAAAATGCTGGAGATGGTGTGAGTGGGCTGATGCTCACTGAGAGGAGAAAGGACAGGCTTTAGGGTTTTATTTAAATCATTAAAAAAAAAACCCCTAACAAACAAACCTGTACTCTTGTTAAATTTTCTTTAAATATATCACATCTTATTTTCACTTTAACCATACTGAACTATCTGTATGCAAATATATATAGGCTGTGTTTTTGATACTTAAATTTAAAGATTTTAATTTTGCTAGTTGTTTATGTCACAATTATTGCCATCACAATCAGCTACAGTATATGGGAATTACAGTTTAATAGTAAAATAAGCACAAAAACATTACTGAGGATTTTGAATGGTATTTACTGCTCTGGGTGACCTCAACCCTAGCAATGCCACTCCATATATGAATTCTCCAGGACTTCCAGGTATGTTTGTGCAGGCTACTTTTTTCACTCAGAGTTAAACCGTTACATCTTTTGAAGAGAATTAGACTTTCTTGTTTTTACCATATAAGAGGATAACTATATGTTTTTGTGTTCCATATAAGAAGACAGCTATAGTCTTAGTGTACAAGAAAATACTCATTCTCCTGTAAATATTGATGTTGTATTCATACATGCTTGAAAATATAAATAGTTTTTTAAAAAACCAAATACTAAAAGTGACTTCTCATTTAATTATAACGAAGGGCATTAAACAGAGATATACTGATACATGATTATTTTAATACTGTTGACAATAAAGATTTAAAATATATTTCTCTTCTTGCTCTTAAAGCAGTGGATTTTCAATTTTCTATCTTCATAAATAAATACACTATCTGAAAATTTTACAGTTCACTACCTTTAAAATAAGAAAAGTTGCATTATCTCAGCTTTGCATCACACCCCCTGCCCTGCCCCCATTGATCTTTCTTTCTTTCTTTCTTTCTTTCTTTCTTTGTCTAAACTGAGAGGTAAGGTGAGGGAAATTAAGACAACAATCTTCATTATTATAACTGATTAATAATGTCATGCTAATATAAAATAGCATCATCACCACAACATCAAAGATAAATATTTTACCAACATGCTAGCTAATCTTTCAGAATATGAAGCTTTGGTTAAACAGTTGTCCAGAATTCTGCAGAGAATGCGGATGTTCACTGAATATTAGATGGTTTAGTTTAGCAGAAGAGGGCATTCCTGCTGCATGATAAACGAGGATCAAAATGCATTTACATGAGGGACTGGAATGCTGCTTTTCAAAGTATGATAAAGGAAATAGTAATATATCTCTCCATGTGTACCAGTCAAGAATGATAGTTTTTTAAAAAATTCTGTTCCAGTGGTCTGTAGATGTCTACTGTTTAGAAGCTTGGAGGTTCAGCTTATCTATACTTTTTATTATGTGCATAAAAGTAACTGCCAAGTTTAAAAAAAAAAAAACCTTTCAGAGGTTGTTACAGCAAAATTGCAGCACAAAGGCTCAGTATTTCTGGAAAAAAGTGCTCATTTTCATTGCCATTGCTTGCCTTTTAATGCCAGTTGTCTGGGATCATGGTAAACACTGGTAAACCATGAGAATGAGAGCACAAGACTCAATCACATTGGTGGGGCAGACCTGGGGATGTAATTTTTCACTATTTTTTTCTGGAAGGAAGCAAAAAGTAATTCTAGCCATTTTTCCTTCTCTAAGAAAATTTTTTGAAAGCCACAGTTCTTGAAACCTATTTATAAGTTGGGAAATTAGCAAAATTCACAAAGCATTTTCTATACAGTAGATAGCATTTTCTGAGCAGAAAATAAGAATTCTTGTATTTGCAGTTGAGGTTCCGAAGTCTCTTCCCTTAGTTATCATATTGGGATGGACTTGGCAATACTGTTTTGCAGTAGCACTGTTCCTTCTTGGAAAGGTAAACCCAGAAGGTGGCATGGGGGGGGGGGGCAGGACGACTCCTGTTAGACATCCTGGTTTTGACCTGTAGTATTTAACTTATACAGTGGACCCTTGATATCTGCTGGTGTTTGGTTCCAGGAGCCCCCATGGATACCAAAATCAGTGGATGCTCAAGTCCTATTAAATACAATGGCATAGTACAATGGTGCTCCTTATATAAAATGCCAAAATCAAGAATTGCTTTTTGGAATTTGTATGTTTTTAAATTATTTTCAAACTGTGGGTGCTTGAATTTGTAGATAAAATAATCCATGGATATGGAGGGCTGATTGTAGATGAAACCAATGGGAGAGATCATCTGGAGTTTTGAAGTGCTGTGTCATCAATATATTGATGATACACAATTTTATTATTCCTTTCCACCAAAGTGTGAGGAAGCTGTACTGATCTTAAAGCATGCTTGTTATCAGTAATGGATTTGGTGAGGACAAACATATTGAAACTTAATCCAGACAAGACAGAGGTGCTCCTGGTCACTTGGAAGGCAGAACAGTGAATACAGATTCAGCCTATGTTAGATGGGCTACACTTCCCCTAAAGACACAGGTTTGCAGCTTGGGTTTACTCCTATACTACTGTACTTACTTTGAAACTGGAGGCCCAGATTTCTGAGGTAGTCAGGAGTGCTTTTGCACATTTAAATCAGCCATGTCTGTAGCAAAAAGGATATATTACCTGTATCTCACTTTGCAGAGGTTGTATGATCTCACTATAGAATAGAAACCTGTGAAGTATCTTTGAACTGCAAATTTTGCTACACAGAAGTTTTGCAAATCTAACTGAAAGATTAATTTCAATCAAGATGAATATGGATAAATAAGAACCTACAAAGTATGATATATTGGAAAAGATTAATGAAGGTCATCAGTGCTGTCCATCTTGGCAACCATACACCCAACCCATACAATGGTACTAAGAAAGAATTATCTAAGTACTACATGCTGTTTTATTTACAGGAAATTAGAAAAAATGCATGATTCAATCAATGCAATACATGTAGAGGAAAAGAGCAGCCTAATATGAAAACAGCCTTAATCTGCATTGTGTGTCAGAAATCAGGATACAGAAGTAAGGGATGAATTAATTGTGTCTCCATTAGTCAGATGTTCTGGATCTGTGTTTGTGTACAGGAAATAATTACTTGCTAATGACAGTGTATGATCTCCAATAATAAACTATCTTGAAGAAAGAAAACCTGTCTTTAAAAAAAACACCTTAAAAACTTACCATTTTCCATGTCATGTACTTTTATACACATTGAGAAGACATACTGTTACTTAGATTGCTCTAAGGTTCTAAACTTTGCTAATCAATATGGATCCCACCATAGACTTTGTCTGGAGGGCTAATGGAAAAGGCTGTAGAAAAGCCCATCACCAGCAGAGATTAGTTTATTGGTGAATTTCAGTGATGATGTTAGATGAGTGTTTTATAAAGGTGAAATTTTGCCTAAATCAGGGAAACTGCTGTGGCCATGTTTTATCCCCAAAGTGACATCCCTCTCATGGTGCAGTAAACAATACAGAAGGGGGTGTTAAATAAAGCACTGAATTCTGATGCTGCTTCTTACCTTCTAGTAATAAATTGAAAGCATAGAATGTCATCTGTAAGATAGAAAAATCTGATCAGAATGAAGGTGTGCCTTAATTTTCTGAAAATCAAAGAGAAAGAAAATTGCTCTGTAATACAGATTGTAGAGAGTTGCCAGCATTGCATAACAAAGATAGTATATTTGTTGTCCAGAATCCTCTCAATGACTTTAGTAATTCAGTGCTCTATTAGACCAGTGTAGACCACTTTTTGGAGTGGTGCACAATGGCTTCAGGTATGGAGATAAAACTGACTCTGTTGCATTGCTTTCTTGGAAATATCTTGGGAGCCAGTAGGGCAGGTCTTTCTCTTGGTAGGGTTGACTTCCTGTGCTCTTCCCCTGCCATTGCAGCACCCACAAACATTTTAACATTGCATCACTGCCTATACCACTTACACTACCTATGCCAGAGTAGTTACACTGGCCTATGGGATTATGGCTATCATATTGGATGGCACCACCTGGCACAGCAAGAAGCAATTGTGCGTTTGAAAAAATCCTTCCATTTTATGAAGTAATTATTCTAAATTCATTTGTTCTTCCTGATCATCATCAGCTTATCAAAGAAAGATAAACCAATGACTCAGAAGAACAGATAGATATAATATTAGACAGGGGCAGGGGGATAGGAATATAAGAAATGCTCATCATGGAAAAACAATGTGACTGGAATGGTGTTGGATACATCTGAATGTGATCTATAATTGTGCGGACCAAGACAAATGATCTATTATGTACTATAGGGTTTTCTGAAAGATAAACATGTTGGATGAGAATGTGATGTTGGAGTTTGAGAGTTAGTTATTGGAAAGAAATTAGATATCTATTGTATTTCAGAATCATATGAAATTGATTCTGATTAGTATTCATATTGCATGTTACTTCCTATGTTATGGTTTGTATAGCTAATGATGCTCATATTTAATCATCTGATCATAACATTCAGGTGCTCCTGTTTTAAGAAACCTCTCTGTATCCACCTGTAAATAAGATTTTGGATGATAATTGCCATGTAAGACTGCCCTTTCCAACAGTCCTATCTTTCCTTCAATTTATATAGTTTGATACCACTTTGAGTCTCATGTCTCCATTGTGTGGAATCCCGGGATTTGTTGTTTTTAGTTTTAAAAATTAGTAGAACTCTGAAAAAAATGGAGTTTTATAAGAAGACAATTCAGAATTGTAGCATAATGGGGATGGCATTGTGTAAAAAAAACTAATCGATTCTCAGAAACCAAATGTGTCTCAAAAACAAAATAGCATTTACATTTCTATACTACTTAATAGTGAACTCAGCACTCTCTAATCAGTTTACAGTCTGTAAGCAAATTGCCCCCAACAAGCTGGTTACTCATTTTTCTGACCTATGAAAGGATGGAAGGCTGAGTCAACCTTGGAGTCCTGGGATTGAACTCACAACCTTGTGGCTGCAATACCATCATTTAACCACTGTGCCACCAGGGCTTTCAATGCTGGCATTGCCATTCTTTTTTTGAATAAGAAACAAATATTTTTTTTAATTTTTTTTCAGAGGTGGAGGGAGAAATGCCATTGTTTCAGAGCTTCTTAGAGGCTTCTCAGAGCTTCTCAGGGATATTGTAGGAAATATCAGATTGTGCAAAATAATATATTAAGATCCTTCCAAGATTTGTTTAATTTATGTTGGAGTTGAGAATCATGTGGCCCTCCAGATGCAGTTTGAGTGCAACGTCCAGTCTGCTTCACTATTGCCTAGAGTTGCTGGGAGTTACAGTCCAACAACAGCTAAATGGTTGCATGTTTTCCTCTCCTTATTTTATAGGTATAATAATCTATTTGCAGTACAGTAGTATAAAAATATTAAATAGGATTTTTAGCAAAGATTCAAGGAATCATGATCAATGAAATAGATATAAGGATGGCACATTAAAATGTAAATTATCTCATGTGTCTATATCATCAGACAACTATCTGTAAAAATAAACTACAGATAAAACTATAATAATTTAATTTACCATATGAGGAGTTCTGATTTAACACTTACTTTTTAAGTTCCTTTTCCTTGTCTAGTTGACTTCTAGCCATGCTATCTAAAATATTTTTTCATAAATGCATTCTGATTAACCCTGGGTTAGATAATTGTTCTTGTCTGGACTTAAGTGATAAATTACAGAGTACCAGCAGCGTAACTGTTATAACATTGTGTATTTGTTTTGATTTTCTTGTGACATGTGCAGTTATATTCCAAAGAGTTACTGGAGTTTTAAAGAAGGGGGGGATAACTGCAGGGATAGAGACAGAAGGATCTATAGCCATCTGCTGTAGTGTACATACAATGTATGCTTTGCTAGAAAACCTCTTTGACTACACTTGCAGCAAGTGCAAACTAGTGACCTTCTTGGAAGAGAAGGTCAACACACTTCACCAATTGATTAACACTTTTCTGTGCATCTGAGAACATGAGGTCTTCATGGATAGAACAGAGGGAGAATTGATATGAAGGACTGAAACAAAGAAATTGCCAAGGAAAATGAAGAGGATTGTATCACTGAAGAAGCACCTGGAGAAAGTCAGTCAGTAGCAGATCATACACAAGGGATTCTGAGCCACTCCAACTATGCAATCACTTCCTACATCTTCCTAAGTTATAAACACAAAGATATGAATTTCTAGATGAGATGCTGAGGGAGAGGATGGGAGCCATAGTAAAATACTAAAATAAAAGATGTGAATGAACAAGGCTATAGATGTCAATATATACCAATGCATGGAATTGGGAAAATAAAGAAGGTGAGTCTGAAGTCCTAGTGCAGGAAGGTAACTATGACTTTATAGGTGTAACAGAGATTTAGAATAATATAATCATAGAATCGTAGTGATGGAAGAGTCCATTATTTGGCAAGAATGGTAAAATGCTATCAGATTGCAACAAAAAGACAAAACTGTTCAATAACTATTTTGTTTCAGTTCCTCCCTCCAATCCCCCACCATCCACCAAAAAAGAGGACCACGTGTTTCCATGAATCAGCAGAGACTTTGGCAAGAGATCTGGCTTGAAAAACAAGATTGATAAGAAGTTAGTCAGGAATCATTTAGTTCACCTAAATGAGTTAAAATCTTCAGGGACAGGATATGAAGTGTACTCCTAGAGTACTGAAAGAATTTTCTGACATACTTATAAAATGACTTGCCATCATTTTTGAGAAATCTTGGAGAACAAGTGAGGGGCCAGAGAACTGGAGATTAGCACACTTTGTCCCTTTCTTCAAGAAAGAATATCCATAAAACTGCAGACCAGTCAGCCTGACTTCCATACTAAGAAAATTTTAGAATGGATTGTACAGGAGTCTGTTGTGAAGCTGAAGGTTTTCACAGCTAGCATCCATAGTTGTCTGTGGGTTTTCCAGCCTATGCAAAATTCTACATTTAGGACACAAACACAATGCACAGGTACAGAATTGATGATATGTGTCTCAGCAGTACTACCACTGTACTACATACAAAAAGGACTTTGGGATTATTGTTGATCATAAATTGATTATGAGCCAGAAGTCTGGTGCAGCAACAAAAAAGATTAATGGTTTTAGCCTGTGTTAATAGAAGCATAGTTTCCAAACCAGGGGAAGTAATAGTTTCAATATATTTTGTGCTGGTTAGGCCTCATCTGGAGTACTGTGTTTAGTTCTAGGGTTGTATGCACCCCAATGATGATTTTCTGTCCTTCATTAATTCCAGAACACCCTAACTAATCTTTTTATAGCCAAATAAAGAGGGTTTATTGCTGCTGGTTGACATGGAATACCCATGTTTTGAGAACTAGAAGTGCATTTCCAAACTACATCAAATTGTCTTTCAATTATTATTTTTTACCCACACTTTCATCCTTTTCATTCACTTCTGTTCACCATAAATCTGCAAAAGGGTAGAAAATGTTCATATCTTTCAGATAGCAGCATTGCTAGGAAATAAATAAAAAATGGGGCATAGCAATGTGTGGACACACTTTTCTCAGCAGGCAGAAAATGTACAATGTATGTATGTTAATGTATGCTGTTGAAAAATGCACAAAATGCATAAATTTTAGGAGAAAAAGCACAAACAATTACAATTTTTTTTTTGCAGGTTTCATGGGCAAATGTAACCAGGGTGGGATGAGTCTTGTGGTAGAAAGAGAAGAACTTTGGCAAAATTCATATTAACTTATCTACTCCCCACCCTCAATTGGTCTATATGTCAAGGAAGACTTAGATAAGTACTGTATTGTGTTTAGCAGTCCAGTTTGTTTCTTTCCTTCTCTTAATTCATGGAGCAGACAGGTGTAGACCCGAAGCTTTTGTGTCACTAAGGGGTAGTGAATGATTGTGTGCAATTACTGTTTCTTGTCTATAGGATTTGCAGTACTTGGTATCATTTACCATATGCTGTAGTGCAGCCAGAATTGATTTATTTGACAGCTAAAAGCATGAGGATGTGAGAACAACCTTTCAGTAGTGTTAGTTAAACCTTTTAGCATGGATAACAACATCCTGCCAGCTCTCTCATGTCTTATGAAAAATGATGAGGATAATATCTAGAGAGAAGCACAGAGGGACTGCATATAAAATAGTCCCTAAACGTTTAATAAATGCATTTCATTGGGAGTTTTCTTTTAACCTCTCTTCATTTCTAACATTAGACACTATTAAAAGAACAAGCAATTAGCTAACATTCTCTGTGTGTACCTTATGGGACTCTAATAAGTAATAACACATATTTTGTCAAACAATTCAGAGTACTCTAAAGTACTTCTTATGTTTCAGTATAATCAGAGTACTTACTGCTGGATGCATTGCTGAGTAATCTGGAAAAAATGATCTGACAATTTGTGAAAAAAGTTTGTGGTATCTTATATGGAGCTAAGTATACCAGTTGATTTTTTTTTGGGGGGGGGGAAGTATCATTTACCTTAGTTGATCCATCTCTCCCCACCACCACACCACTTTGTCGATCATGGCTGCAATGTTACAGAGAGACCCTTTATGTAGATTAAAGCATTCTTTGATAAGATTGATCATGGAAAAATGGATAATTATAATAATGACTAATTAGGAGCCTGGTCCAGATCTGGATGCCAGTTACAGAAGGGGAAGGTAAAGTTCCCTACCCTGTTATGCTGGAATCCCAGTCCTGATAAAGTAAGAACCTGTCCTTGCAACTGAAGTTTTAAAAGGCCAACCTTGCAATTGCTAATTGTGTGGTTGGTATCTCATGTAGCCCTCCCTGCTCATTTTCTTGGATCTGTCAGTGATAACATACTTCCAAATAGGCTCTCTTGGTTGGATTGCAGTAGTCCTGATCATACACAAAAGGACTAATTCATGGACAATGGAAACTCTTTTCATTGAGAAAGATCATTGACCCTTTGGTCTCTGCATTGCCTACAGTGGTTTCCAAACTTTGGGCAGCAGTCGGGACTTCTGAAAGCTGAAATCCCAAACACGTGGAGGACCAGAATTTCGAAATCACTAGTCTAAACTGACTGGTAGCACTTCTCCAGGATATTATCTGATATGTAGAGAAGTCAAGGATGCTACACCTATTAGTTTTGTTATATGGAAAGTGATGCTACTGTTTGGGATCATGATTGTGCCAAAGGAACCTATCAATTTTATCTTGTCTTTCAATCTTTTGTACATTTACATCATAAGTTTCTTAAAGAAAAAGGAGCAGACTCAGAACTCAGCTATGGAGCTGGATAAGATGCATACTTAGAATATGAAAGGAGATGCTTGGATTAGAGCAGGCCCATTTTACTTTGGAGGAGGGAGAAACCACTTGTAAAATTTATTGTGAACTTCATGTTAGCCACAGGATGAATACTATGCCTTCTAACAGTCTTGGGATGTCACAAAGATAAAGAGGAGTCACAGGCCTTGTGCTAAGCAAAGATAAGGAGATTTATTCAAACCCTTTTCATCCTGCTTTAAGTGTCCACACACAAGGAGGGGCACCCTTTATTTTTAATTAAAAAGTTCAATTAAAGAAGCAAAACGCTAAGACTGGTAATTCTAACCCGCCATTTGATCAAATAGGGAATGGTCTGCTTTGAAGCTTAGCATGCTTCTTCTTATTTCCACAAGGATTTGAGGCTTGCTTTGGCTTAGTAGGTCAGAAGACACTTCAAATTCAGTCTTGAGTAAATCAGTTTGTATTTTGCAGCTGTTCATGTTGTACTTTGTTCACTTATTGCCTTAGACAACTAATTCATTGAAGCAGCAGCTCAAAGCTATAAGTCTCTTAGGTTGTGTTCTTTTACAGCCTATGCAACTAGCCCTCCATATCCACAGATTCTGCATGTACAGATTCAAACGTCAATGATTTGAAAAAAACAAACAAATTAATTTCAAAACAAAACAAGACCTGATTTCCTCATTTCATATAAGGGACACCATTTTACGTTGTTGTTGTCGTTGTTAACTGCCCTTGAGTCAATCTCAACTCCTGGCAACCCTGTGGATTAGACTGTTGCTCCCTCTTAACTCACTGCTCATTTTACAAGCCAACATTCAGGGGAATCTGGGGATGATGCACTCAGATGCAGCTCAACAATAACATAGCAGAATACAGAAGCCAAACAACCAGATATAAGTATTGGCAATGAACTTACCACTTTCCACATTTAAAAATAACTCACCGTCCCAGTTGATTTCATCCAAGCCCATTATCTTGAGTTGCAATATAATACAAATATTTACAATCTCTCCTCCAACTTCTATCAATTTTTCTGTCTGTTGTACATCAACAATCCAACCAACAAAATCACAACAGTTCATCCAACCCAACCACATGTGACCTGTCACCTGGCCCACTTACATACTTACATACTGTATTGGTTATGAGTCATAACTTGGTGCCACACAGCATGATGTAACCTCTGCAGTATGTTTGCATCATGCCATGTGTTCTGACTCAGCATTCTATGGCAGTCCCACAAGATATGATGCAATCAAAATATTTTCACAGTTGTTTAAAAGAATATTTCTCCAACAGTGACTCCCTATCCTACACTGTTCTGCTTAGTTTCTGTAAATTCATACCTGTGGCCTCCTCAATAGAATCCATCCATCATGTGGCCTTCCTCTCTTTCTGCTTCCCCTCATCTTTTCTAGTATTAATGTCTTTTCCAGTGAGTCTTTCTTTCTTATTATGTGGCCAAAGTACAACAACCTCAGTTTAATCATCTTGGGTTCCAGGGAGATTTCCAGCTTGATCGATTCTAGGACCCATATGTTCGTCTTTTTAGCTGTCCATGGTATCCTTAGCACTCTTGAACAGCACCACATCTTAGATGAATTTATTACCTTCCTACCCACTTTCTTAACTGTCCAGCTCTCATATTCATACATAACAGAATGACTTGTACAATTCTAACTTTTGTGCTTAGTTGTATATCTTTTCTCTTCAGGATCTTTTCTAGTTTTTCCATAATTGCTCTCCCCATTTTTAGTCTTCTTCTGATCTCTAGATTGCAGTTCCCATTCTGGTTAATGTTTGATCCCAGGTATGGGAACCATTTTACTACTCCATTGTATATAATGGGACTTGAGCATCCACAGATTTTACTAACCATGGGAGATTTTGGAACCAAACTGCAGCAGATACAAAGAACCCATTGCAGTGGTTTCGCAGAACATTTCCTTTTCTAAATTTCATAGAGAAAAGTTTAATTCAAAAATCTGTATGTGAATTCTGTTGTGTCTATGGTATAGTTTCCTTTGGTTCAGTAAAACCAGCCAACTGTTTCTTATCCACACCACAGACCAAGTCTTTATCACTGTAGACAATACTTAATCATTGGTATTAGCAAGAGGCAACTGTGCATAAAAGCTGAATTGATTCTTCTTTTTCAAATGTAATTATGTGTTAGTAAATATGCCAGAAACAAGAATTTATTTTTAACTGTTCTTTCAGTAGTTTACTTTTTTAAAAAAGTTTTGTTTCGTTGGTTTCATCTGAGGTACAAGGAAAACATTTGAAGGTGTATTGAAAAGTGGCCACAGTGGGAGATGTAAATTGCAACTAATTCTTTAGTGGGTGGGAGTATATTGATTAAAAAAAATTCAGGATGGGTACATATTTTTATATAATGATATACTTCATTTGGCATTGTTCATCTCACTTACAGTTACTTATACGTTGAACTGCCTACCTACTTTTTATGTTAATATACAGTCAGGCCTAAAGCAAACCTTGATTTTTCCATTTTATTATATGGGATTCCATTTTACTAGGCCTCAGTATATAATGGGACTTGAGCATCCATGAATGTTGATATTCACAGGAGCGGGGGGCAGGGGGGTCTGGGACCTGGACCTAGCAATACCAAGAGCCTACTGTATTTATGCAAGCAGATCAGGAGCTTTCACATAGAGGTGCATTTTTTATTGAACTGTGGTCCTCTGACCATTGCTGAAGTGTGTTTAGACTAATGTGCCTCATGATAGACTGTGGGATGAGAATTTTAATCAGATTAATTTAACAGATGTAGATTTACAAAACAGTGTAAGAATATGTAATTATCTGATCCCAGACAATTCATTTTCTCAGTTTATTCTCTTTACGCGGTTTTCTCAATTTTAATATAACACTTCCCATTACAGCTGAGCTCTTAATCAAAAAGTGCAGCTGGGTATAAAACAGCTCACTGTTTGTCAACTACAGGATTTACTGCTTGTGATTTTGAGAAAAAGCTTGGCTTCTGGCTGAGGGAAGTTCTTCTGGTGTGGTTTGACGCTAAACTGGAGCTCACTCATCCATCAGCTAAAGCTAATTGAACTGTGCTAGTTAGAATCCGAGTGGGAGAAATAAAACTTTATTTCCGAAGTTGTGTGGCTGAAATACCATGATGCCTCTAGCTTGTGAATTTCTTTTTCCATTAGGAGTATATATCTCAAGTCCCATGGCTTCCTTTATTAAGGTAGCTGTAAATTTATGTAAGCATTTATAAAACAGTACTTACATAAGTATTTATACAAAATGCTATTTATGACCTTAGTTTTCCATGGTCATAAATATTTTTCTTTTAAAATATAAAGTTGTATATTTTTTTTTTTTAAAAAAAAGCTTTTTGTTTTTAACAGTGTAAAGGAAAAAGTTCTTATCTTCTTTGACATCAGCAGGAAAGGTAGAGAGAACCTTGTATTTTTCTAAAAAAATTGCTCACATTCACATACCAAACTAAACTTTGTGTACATCTTGCGAATGGCATAGACTGAAAATAATTTGCCCTGTTTTCTTGATTCTCCCTTAGCCCAAAGAGTATTCAATGAATCATAAACAGAAAGGAAAACATAACAGAAAGTGTCCTTGAAATTTCTCCTACACAGAACCACTGGCTTTTTTTTTTTTTTTTTTTTGTAAATTATGGACCCTATTGCATGGGGTTAAAACCGGAGCCTACCTTTTCTGAATTAAGTCCCAATTCGGGAGGAAGCTGGATGTTATCACACAGAAATCGCTGCCTGGATCCATCCTGGGTGCAATCTGGGTCCTGTAAGGTGCTTCGGTGGCCATTTTTAGAAGTCAGAAACTGGGTTCCTCCCAGAATTAACACCTGGCTTCCTCCCAAATTAGGATTGAATTCGGAAAAGGTAAAATGGGGTTTTAACCCCATGCGATAGGGTCCTATATCTTGCTTCTTCAGTGTTAGGAAGTTAAACTAGAGTTTCAAAGTAATTTTTGTCCCAGCTGAATACACGTGATTGTGACTTCACTCCACTGCAGTGGAGGCCAGCTTGAAGAGAGAAATTCCAATTAACTTAATGATTATTCTGTCCAGAACAACTCCTGAGGTCAGGGAGGAAAGGGAGGAGGAGGAGGAGGAGACTCCACAGCAGATGGAATTGTGTGTGTCCAGGTCAATTCTAGAGGCTCAGCATTAATCATAATATATATGCTGCAGCAGTGCAAGGCAACAGGCAGTAACTCCTTCATAGCATATGATCCTGTTACGGAAGACCAGGGTGAACAGTTTTCTGGGGCTACATAGGTCCTCCTCCACATTCTTGGTATCCTATCTTTCTACAGAGAGAAATTAGTTAAAAAGTTCACTCTCTAAGAGGTATGGGGGCAATTTGCATGTCTCCCTTCCAAAAACTGTAGTAGGCCCATGAATTGACTTGGACCTTTTTTCAGATCAGGAAGTGACTAGAAGTCATGTCTGGTTTTGAGGGGGGGGGGCACCACACAAGGCCTAGAGTAGTCTGTTCTCAAAACATGGTGGAATTACACCATGCCCCAGAGGGCACAAGACACCTTTTAAAGTAAATAAGAATAATTTGGAGACATAACAAAATCATGGGGGCTGCACTGGGGATCTCAGGTTATGGCCTGTAAGTTGTACTGTGATAGTACAATGGTATATTGTACTGAACTAGATGATAAATAACAGAAGACATAGAAAACTAACCTATATACTCATCTATATGTCTAAAAATTTATGCCTAAAAATTGACCACAAAATCCCAGGTCAACATATTTACAGGTCAGTATGGTAATGTGATAGCAGCACTTTCAGATTTCCCTATGCAGTTTCTTTTTGTCCTGAGCCAAGCAGATAAGAGCCCTTGGTGACTGATTGATTGCAATTTGTTTAACAGTCCCTCTCCCACTCACATGCTTTGCTGTCTCTGGCGTGAAGGCTGAAACACTGAAGCATTATATTGATTGTTGTTTCCCTCTTGCTGCTCATATGCATACAGTGAAGGAGCCTCCAAGTTTTATACTTGGCCTACCCATGAGTCATGTCAAAATCCATAATTCTGGCCCCAAAACTTGCCCACAACAGTAGTCATACACTTCTTTCCCTGCATAATGGTGTGGCCAGGTTATAGCAGGAAACTATTCCTGCTATCTTCCTCATTCATGCCCTAACCCAATCAGCCTTCCTAGTGCCACAAATGAAATCACAAGTGTTGTTTTTTCCCCCATTTTTGAAATGATTTTGTGTGCTCTCTCCATTTTGAGGAAGCACTTAATATAGACAATTAGGGAAAATTCTAGCAGGACTGGTGATTTAATAGTTGTTTCCTGACCCAATACTTCTTTTCCCAGTGGCTCTTTTCCAATACACATAAAATTAACATATGCAGAGTAGTTGGTTTACTTGACATTTAATTCCCCAGATCCTGAAGACACGAGTGCACAGTTTCAGAATACTGTTCATCATTGAATTCAATTAGATTTCAGGGAAGTTTCACTAGTAGTATAAAATTAAAGCTTAATTTAATGAATAGTATACTTTTTCTTTAAAAAATGCTGTAAGTGTCAGGTTTAAAAAATTCTATAAATGGTTAGGAAAACCATGTGATAGAGAGCAAATTAGTTTGTACCATACACACACACACACACACAGAGCCCTCCCTCCATGACAACCCCATCTGGCCTAGGAGAGAGTGAAAGGACAGGCCTAGCAAGACAATTGGGCCTGGCCTCAAGTTGAAGAGCCCTCTCTCCATGACAACACCATGTGGCCTAGGAAGGAATGAAAGAACAGGCCAATTCCATTGGGCCTGTCCTAGATTAAGAAGCAGAGCCCTCCCTCCATGCCATCTGCCTTGGTCCAGGCGTCGGAGAGAAAAACTGATGGACGTGATCCCCTTCCCCACCACCATTCCCTTCTCCTTTTGTGTTGTGCCTTTTTAGATTGTAAGGCTGAAGGCAGGGAACCGTCTAATTAAAAATAATAATTGTAAACCACTCTGATAGCCTTTAGGGCTGAAGAGCAGGGTATAAAGAAATAAATATTACACATACATATATGTTGGTGCATGTGTAATCTGGGATCAACATGCAGAAAACTTCCACAGAAAAGTCTCTGCTGTGTAGTTCAGTGCAGGCTGCAGAGAAAAAAAAATCCACCAATGCAGAAGCTGTCAGCAAGACAAGAACTGCTGGACTGCTGAGTTCTCACAAAGCACCTTTTATTCTTGATTACAGCTATGGACATCAGACCATCAAAGTGCTGAGCATACAAGCATACAGAGCATTCAACTCAACCACTTATATACAATATCCCCTTCTGGGATTTGAGTCCTTCGCACTATTGGTATGTCTCCCAGATAGCTATGACTCTGCAGAATTGAAGTTTGCTGACTTCATCTCCTGCCTCTCTGTCATCAGTTTCCTGTGACTCAGGACTCTTAAAATGTTGAGTCATCATGTCTCCCAACTGAACTTAGGTTACCTTTTCACCTTTGTTCCAGTTTCAGGCCATAGCCAAATCTCTGACATTTTCTACCCAGAGTGCAACTTACTCTGACAATACACACACACACATCCCTCAATATCCATGGACTTGCCATTTGCGGTTTTAATCATTCACAGATGACAAGCCCTCCCTCCTCCTTCCCCCTGGTGCCAGGGCCTGTAATTCATGCTGGCCACATGGGGACTTGCTTTCCCAGCAGCATTCAGGGACAGCATATGCATGCCCCCCTCCATTGCAGCCTATGGGCACACAATACATCCATTAGCTATGGTGGAGGGGATGGGGTGTATGCATGCTGAGCCCCAAGTGCTGCTGGGAAAGTGATTCCCCATATGGCCAGTGGAAGGCCCTGGAAGTTCCAGTGCTGGGGGGAGGGAGGGAGAACTGCCATTGCAGACTATAGGACTTGAATATTTGCAACATTTTGGATTCACCCGGGGGGGGGGAGTAGAAACGTATCCCCTGTCAATCCAGAGGGACCACTGTATATATACTCTTTCCCCAAACCAGTGTTTTTATACATAAAACAGTATATTTTGCGGAAAAGATGTTTTCTTTGCAAAAAACATTTCAAATTTTCACGTAAAAGTCTTGAGATGCAATGAAAATCATTGAAAAATATGTGAACACACATAACATGACCCAGCATGGAGAAAACTTTGTTATTGCATGTGAAAACAAAATAAGTGAAGAATTACATCCATAGGGGGAAAAAAAGGTGTTCTTGGCCACGGTAGCTAATCATACCTAGAATGCTGTTAGTGATCAAATACAATAATGTGAATGAAAGGTAATACAATCTCTGAGAGTTAATCCTGGGAAGTATTTTTGTGATCTTGTGAGCTGTTGAGATAAATGCATTTGGCATGATGTTGTCATCTTTCTATTATTCTTATAGGCATAGCACTTGCTAAAATCCAGAGTGTTTTTTCTTCTTCACCAAATGACTTTGTAGCTTCCATTTTGGAGGTCCATTGGATTTCATTATGCTATTTATGAGCCATCAGCAATCATTCCTATTGTTGTAATGAATCCTTATTTTAACCTTGCTCGGTTCAAGAACTATTATTAATCCTAGCTAGTATTAATGTTTGAAGTATTCCAAGTTGGTGGTTTCACTCCACTGCACTTTATAAATGCCCATACTGATTAGAACTTTTATTTTTCATAATGATCCAGTAATGTAATGATAATGCAAGTAATAGCCCATACCTAATGATTTCTTGTCCAAGGACTAAAAGAATTAATGTAATATATTTAATGCCAAGTTCTGAGAGAATTGTTAAGCTAGAGCATTTACTTCTGCATTTTATTACCGATGTGGCAATAAAAGTGAACAGTTTCTACCCAGCTGTCAGAAGAAAGGCTTGTAAAATGTGTGCAAGATTCATCCATTTGGTAATAAGACACCATGAAAAGAAACCTTGTGCAGAAACTTGTTCATTAGATCAGAATAAACAGACAAATAATTAAATACATATAAAACAGGCAGGAAGGCTCATATGCTGCCAAAAAGATAAATAAATGTATTTTATAGCAAATCAAGTCTGAACTCTCCGGAGAAGCTAAGGTGAGCCAGTTGTTGCCAGTTATACTTTGGACATATCATGAGAAGACATGAATCACTAGAAAATACAATAATACTTGGCAAGGCAGGTGGATAGATTCAATCAAATCCGCATGGCAGATCGATAGACTCAATCAAAGAAGCCATGGGCCTGAGTTTGCAAAACCTGAATAGTGCTGTTGGTAACAGAATGACTTGGAGGTCTCTCATTCATGGGCTCACAATTGGTTGAAATCAACTTGATTGCAGTTAGCAACCACAATCTCTCTCCTCCCCATTTTTCTTCAGCTTATTTCAGTTACTGCAAACTGAGTCTCATGATAAAAAAATGGCAGCATAAGCCTTCAGAAGAAATAGGGGAGGCAAATAACAGGATATACTAAGCACACATATGCATGTGTAATAGAAACAAAGTACCTGCAGCAAGTGTGTCTGGGACTTGGGAATAATGATAAGGAAGACCCAGGATGATCAGTAGCAAAGAAACGTGTACCTTAACAGATGAAACATTGAAATAGTCATCGCAATTGCAGTTTTCTCAACACTTTGCCTCAATTTTCTCAACCCTTTGCCTTCTACAACTCTCTTTTCTGTCCAGTGATTGTTAAGTATACTTTCCTTTGCAACTGATTGCCCAAACCATGACTTTATAAGTGAAGTGTCCAGAACTATTCTACCCCAGTGGCAGCTGTTGGCTTATGTGTTATTGGGGTGGCATATCCATTCTTGAGTTTCAATCTGTATTTTAAGATAGATCCCAAGTTGCAGAAGCTTCTCCCCCAAATAAATCAACATCCCCTTAAAGTGCTGTACAAAAATCTGGAGCAGATTTATCATAGCTTGTAGAGAGATCTTGTAGCAACTTTGAAACTAACTGAAATTTATGAAATTTTTCCGTTGTTAGTTTGTTTTTGTCTTCTTTTAATTTATGCTAGTTTATCTAATTTTATGAGGTGGGAGGCTAGGGATGGAGATATAGGATTTGTTTTTAAACTGTGCCTGTTTTAACTTTTGTTGTACCCCGCCCTGATTGCCTGGACAGAGGGGTGAGTTATAAATAAAATTTATTATTATTATTATTATTATTATTATTATTATATAAAGAAATTGGCAACATGAGCTTTCATACACTTCAGTCTACTTCCTCAGATGCATATAGTGGAGTGGAAACCAGGGACAGACATATAGGTGCCGTTGGTGTGTGAGAATGTCAATTCAAATTCAGAATTCTTTTGGAAATGAAGTAGGAAGTGCAGTTTCAACAAAAGTAGTTAATGAACAAAAACATTGGGAACTGGCCAATGTGTAGGGAAATGAAGAGGCAAGACCAATTTCGCAATGGAAACTAGCCTGTAGGTGAAGAGAATAAATGAGTGTAGGATGCCTCCCTGAGGATGGGGCCAGTCTTAAAATGTGTGTAGTGCATCAAGAAGCCATTGTCCCTGTTCAATCCCTGTTCAATCCACTGCTGAGGGACTGTAGTTTATCGATGAATTCCAATCCTTCTGTTTCTCTTTCCAATCTATCTTTGTAGTTCTTTTGTTCAAGGACTGCTGTTCTGAGGTCTGAGAAGGAATGCCCAAGGAGATTGAAATGTTCTGCCACCAGTTTTATTTCCATTCCTAATGTCTGATTTATGTCCGCTTATTCTGTGGCACAAGGTCTGGCCTGTTTGCCCTATGTAGAGTGCTTACAGGTATTGATGACATAGTATGGCATAAATCACATTGGAGGATGAGTATGCGAATTTCCCCCAAATACTGTGGGTGAATCATACCCCCAGCTGCCATTGCTCCATACAATTTTGGCAGACAATAGGATTAAGATCATTCCTTTCTATTAGTACTCTTGAATAAAAACTCTCAAGTGAAGGCTTCTGTTTTAATATATGCCTATTTTAAACTCTGATGACGTGAAGAAGAGATGAAATTTCCTTACATAACTGAACTGTAGAGCGTTCTAGCCCACTTGCACTGGAAAATAAAGAAGAATGCATTTTTATGGCTTATATTTGGATAGATGAAGCTGCTTGATGTGGAGACAGATCCTATTCTATAAAAAGAGAGAAAGGAATGGTGAGAGAAACAAGAAGAAAGAGAAATGTGGCAGCACTTTTAAGACATTTTTGTATTGTTTTAAAATTTCTCTTAGACTTGAGTCCCTATATCAGTAGAAAGTTAGGAAACAAAATGAGATTTTGTAGATATAAACCCATTTTTAAATAAATGCTCAGTTATAAATAATATTTGCACAGTTGGGGGAGTGGATTGGAATGTAATAGGATGCAGAAAGATTCAAATCATCATTATTGCTCTAAATTTTCAAAGGACTGCACAAGGTAATATGCTCTAGATCTTTCAGATCTTTATAGCCATCAGTTAGTTTTGATGTGTAAAAGCAATAAATTTGCTTATCAATAAGTCAGTTTTCCACGTTTCAGAACTCTTAGAAGATTCCTTTTGCTATACATTCAGTAGGACTTCACTATGACTTCTATATTAGCAAGCCATTGTCTTTGTTCCTGCTTGTGCTAATATTGCAATTTGTTAATTGAATTTGATTCAAGAGTTTTTCTTTCTAGCCTTTCTTTGTAATTTCCTTGTTAAAGGACCACAGCCTGTAAATCACTTACTGTCTGTCCAGGAATGTTGAACTATCCTGCAACTAGTTTTGGGGTGTTGTCAGATTTGTGTCTGTTAATCCTTTTGCAGAGAGACTGTCCTGCTGGCTGAATGTAGAGTGTCCTACATTTCTGGCATAGGATGGCATGTGTCATATTGGAGAAAAAGCAAGTAAATGTACCTTTGGTGTTGTGAGTGATGTTATTGGCCCCTGTAATATTGCTTCTAGAGTAGATTTGGGGACAGAGTTGGCATCTGGGCTTGTGACAGGATCTTGTCTCTGTGTTATGTATCCTGTTGTAAATGAGTAGTTGTTTAAGATTTGGAGGCAGTGTGTAAGCCAATAAAGGCTTGCCTCGAGAGTTTGTGAGGGGGTTGTGTTATTCTCCAGAACTGTGTGTAGCTTGTTGATACATTTTAGTGGTCTCATCTGTGCAATGAATGTGACCACTAGAGGTGTTCTATTATTTTGTCTTTTTGGTCTGCTATGTAGTAAATGGATTCTGGATATTAATCTTGCCTTGTCAATTTGTTTATTCATCTCCCAAATTAGGCATTGCAATCTGAGAAATGCCTGTAGTAAATCTAAGAGTTCTGAGTGTCTATGGGTATGAGCAGATGTGATTGCATCAGAGGGCTTGGCAGTAAACAACAGATTTAGTAATGTGTTCCATGTGGGTAGTGTGAAGTATGTGTAGTGATCAGTGGGTTTTTGATAGTGAATGATGCTTAGAAGTCTATTGTGCAGTTGCTTGGTGTATCAAGGAAGTTATTATTTGGATTATACCAGTATCAGGTTGATGGTGCAAGTTGTTGAAATTCTTGTGAAACTTCTCAAGTGATTGCTTTCCATGTGGTGAAATTACAGAGATGTCATTAAGAAACCATAGGTAGAGGAGAGGGTTTTTTTGGGTTCACATGCTGAGGAAGGATTGTTCCAGACCAGACATGAAGGTGTTTGCTTTCTGTGGTACCATGAGGTTGCCCATGCCAGTGCAACTGACTGGGAAGTACATATTATTCCCAGATTTGAAGTAGTTATGAGTAAGTACAAAGTGGCAGAGTCTGGTAGCTAGGTCAGCTGTAGCCTCATTGAGAATGACATTCCTGGTGGCTTGTAGTCCATCCGGGTGTGGGATGCTGGTACTTAGGGATTCCACATCCATAATAGCTAGGAAGGTGCTCTCTAGGAGGTTGTGGTTTGACTGATATCCTAGTCCATTTATACCAGTGTTCTCAATTAGTCACTGAATTCTTAATCAACTTCAAGTAAAATACTTTATTGATCCAAAGACTTGGAAAAGCTACCAATGGGAAAACTAGAAGTACAGTGCCAAAGCAGAGGTTATTAAATGAACACTTTTGTCATGACAGCTTGAGGGTGCATACCACACACATTTTGTCACAGAAACCTCTTCAGCAGAAAGGAACAAATGGGGAAGGATCTTACCTGCCTCTGCTAAGTTTCCTCAGCTGATACCTTATACTTGCAAATGTTAAATCTAAATCCTTTACATGACAAACAATTCTATACCACTGAATTATGGCATTTATGCTCCTTGGGATCAAAGAGCTCAATAATGGGACCTGCAAGGGGGACTAGACTCAACTGACCAGACCAAAATATTTTTAGTCTTCCTCATACTGTCTTATTGATGCTGCTGGTGTAGATGTCATACTGGCAGTACATACAGATGGCTAAATGGCAGTATAACATTTGTATAAATTCACTGCAACTGGTCATTCTACCTATACTCGGGCAGAACATTTAGGAGTAATCCTATTTCTCTCAGCAGCTGTAACCTTGAGACTGTTCAGTATTGTATTGTGTAGAAAATTCAAATTAAATTATTTTCTGTTTTCACTGTGTGCTTTAATGTATTCTCAAATTGCAAGTACATCATACTCAAGTAGGCTTTGCCTTTCAAATTACATTGTAATGGAAATTGTAATTTCCATAGGAGAGCATGTCTATATGTTTGACAAAAAAATAAATAAAAAAAATCAAAGGCATTTTAGCTGAACTTAGATATCCATTGTTTTAATGCTTATGGATGTTACTTGAGCAATAGTATGAATCCACTTTGTGCCTTTAGTTGTGTGGGTGTGTAGTTAGAAATATCAAAGAAGGCTAAATAACCCTTTAATATCTAAATTTTGCAACAAGCATCAACAAAGTAACAGCATGAACTTTTGAAATACCCCCCCCCCCCCAAAAAAAAGAATTATGTCTCTGTTGTGACAAAAGTGCATGGCAATCCCAAACTCAGAAATACTGTGAAAAATTGGAGTCAAAGTCTATTTCTGTAAAAATACATTGAAGTGCTTTTAACCTTTCCAGGCTTTTGTAGGTGTGATTTATATAGTTTATCTCTTTTTATGACTGCATTTCTGAACCACGTTGAAAGAGAGATGTGAAGTGCGATTTTTGCCAATTATTTTTTTGACAGCAGCTACTAAAGTTAATATAACAAGGTAAGCTGACATTTCTCCCACCTTTTACCGGTTTCCCTTTTTAAATGGAAAACTAGTTGAAGTCTCCCTTTAGAATTCTGCTACTCTCTCCAAAAGTAAAACACTGAATAAATGCAGATAAAACCATACATAAGTGGAAAAGAAAAGCTAGCAGACTTTGTTTGGACTAGAATAATGAAAACCAAATGATAAGTTTGCTGTGAGCCAACTGTAAAATATGTAATTATCTTTTGTTCTCAGTCATTTTTAGAATGACAGAGGGAATAAAATTTGCAATAAGCTGTATCACACCTAAAATACTAACACACAAGACAAAACGCCATGTGTCACATGTAATTCTCAATATTCTAAATGAACAGGCAATGTTGTGCTATTAATATTTCAATGCCGTGTATATTTATGCAGGCGTATGTCCCACTATGTCTAGTAGAGCTTAATCCCTAGCTCATGTGTTTAGGATTGCTATTTATCAATAGTAGCTGAACTAGTAGTGTGTGTATGTATTTGCCTTCAAGGTGCCTGTTGATTTATGGTGACCCACAGATTTCATAGGGCAGTGATTCTTAAACTTTCTTTCACCACTGCCCTTGCCAACAACAACAAAAAAAAGTGTTTGTGTGCACATGTGTTGGCCCACATCAGGTGTCTCTGTATCTCCAGAGCCAATCATGGACTTCCAGCTGCCCACTGGAAGAGAAGGCCAGTGACAGAGCTCATAGTACCTGTGTGAGGACAGGGAAAATGACCAGTCACAGAAGGGAAAAGAGAAAATGCTTGAAGGGCTTATTTTCTCTCCTTTTATCTTAGATTCTAAGAAATGTTATGGGCTTTTATAGTTAAAAGTGCTAAATAGAGTCTAAGATTTAGAGCTTTGAACTGTGTGGTTCATAACATTGTTTCAAGACTTTGCAGCCACCCTGTGAAAATACTGCAGACTCCTGGGAGTCTGTGGACTACAGGATAAGAACCAGTGGCGTAGAGTTTTCTTAGGGAAGGAAAACTCAGATGTGGTTTCACCAGTTCCTTCCCCTGAAGTATAGGCAACAGGTAGATTGGGGTGGAAAACATTTTTTCTTTAAAGGGCCTATGGAAGAAAGTAGATAAGAGGTAACCAATTGCAGTGAATTTTGGGATTAATTTTCTTTTCATGTCAATCTCTGGGGCTACATGGTCCTGTCAATCTGTGTTCCACATGGACAGTCCCAAATCAAAACTGGAAGTGGAAGGAGGCCTACTTCTGTGTTTTGTTTTGTATTGTTTTGGAGGGGAGTGTTAGGTTAAACTACATGGGGCTATTTACAAGGTGAAATGTCGCTCCTGACATCTGGGAAAGGCAATTCAGGGTTTATTGTCCATAAAAAGAGGGAGTCTGGAATAGATGAGGGAGTCAAAAACAGTCTTAGCAGATGTATGTAACCCTATAACTTTGGGGTGGAACAGACTTTGCAGAATTTCAGGCAAGGGGAGGGTCATTTTCAGGCAAGGGGAAGTCAATCTGAATGCATTCCGAATGCAATGGGGATTCACGTGAATTCGCTAAACTAGCAAATTCACCTGAATTCACATTGGCTCCATTCAAAGTTGGGAGAAATTCCTCCCATGTGAAAGAATCCTCTGTGCTTGCTGAAGGCAGAATCAATAATGAGCAGAGTGGAGTGACATCAGAAAGAATGGTAAACAGAGTTTACTTCATGTCTCAATAGCTTTTTCCTTGCTGTGCCTCATCCTTTTCCTACTCTCATTCAAGCAAGGCAATGAGGAAGTAGTTCCAAGAGGCATCAAGAAGAGGAAGGCTCGGCCTGGAGCATTCAGAGACACTGATGCTATTTATGGCAATATGAAATTTGGTCAGTGTCACATGTGGCATTTGGATCACATCCAAGATGTAGGTACATATCAAGATGTAGGTACATGTCAAGGTAATGTGCACAAGTTCTACTCTAGTCTTGGTAGGATTGTGACAGAATCCTCCCATACCTTTAAGAGTTGTAGAGAAGAAAGAATTTCAGCAGCTGTTGCTTGCTTTCCTGTATTTCACCTGTCAGTTCTAGGCTTGTCTAAATACTGTTTGACACATATAAACTTGTTTAGTGGCTTGAGGAAAATGTACTATGTTTCTAATGCACAACATAGTTTCTACATATGAACTATGGGACAAGTCCAGAGAGCTTTATTTAAACTGTCAAAATGTTACTTACTTTTTCACCTACCTGAACATTGTGTCCTGTATGCTAGGTAGGTATGATGTTCTCTCTCTCCCTCTCTTTTTCTCATTGTGGTTAATGGAAAGTTAATTCTTGGAGTTCTGGGACAAAAGCTGATAAAATTAGTTCAGTTGAAATGAAGTTAACCAAGAATTGTTTCAATAACAGAATTACATGGAAATTAGTTATGAACTCATACAGTTTCTGCAGAACTACTGATATCAGTCATCATTCATCATATTCATATAAAATGATTCTATTATTCATAAGAAAATATTGCTTTTCATGATTGGATGAAGTGTTCTGAATAGTGGGTGGATTTTTCTACATTCTCTTTAGAAAGAATCAGAGAATCTATGTGCAGTATGTTGCTCAGGTGGTTATTTACCCAAAGGTGTTCTGATTTTAAAAAAAAAACAACAACTACTACTACTTACATTTTTATTAGTTCATCAGGATCAGGAAATTATTATGTTCATGTTGGAGGATTCTGTCAGGTACTAAAGAGTAATTCCAATGAGAAATTGGATTAATGGGCTGTTGAAGTTAGCAGTCTACCTGTTTCTGAAACATAATAAAGGCTATATGAGAGCCTAAATAGCCTAAAGGCACTAGATACTATCTGTGTTGAAACCAAGCAGCATCAACTTTGGTTATCACTTGGATGGGAGTCTGCCAATGAATACAAGGTACTGTAGCCTATATTTCAGAGGAAATTGGCGAAGCTATCTCTGAGTATTGCTTGTTTAAGAAAAACTATGAAATTCAAGGATGTGCAATAAATGGACAGACAACTTGAAGGCACATACACAAAGAAAGAATCCATATTTCTGCTATCTCAGATATTTCTTTAGAAATCTATGGGGTATCAGAAGCTTTCAGAAACACTTGAATACCATGTAAAGCAAGGCCCACACCCCAAAAAGAGAAAATAAATTCTTTAAGGACAGAATTTCAGACATCCTTTTCCTGTATTTTCAAAATACTCTTCATCTCAAGTTACAATCTATCTAAATATCCTAAGCCACTGTAACTAAAATATCTTTGTACAAATGAAATACTTTTGTAGGCTTTATGAAAACAAAGGCTTTATCTGCTTTGTGCTGCCTTTAAACATTTTTATTATTATTATTGCTTCTTAGAATTTTAAGTCCTCTTCGGGACAGGCTAATATAGGTCCAAAAAACACTGCAGTTTGAGACTGCTTTAACTGCCCTGGCTCAATGCTGGGGAACTGTGGTGCCTGTTAATAGCTTCGGCTGATACGCCAGCTGCGCCCTTTCCTTGACATGAAGGACCTGGAATCTGTGATGTATGCTTTGGTAACCTCACATTTGGACTTCTGCAACATGCTCTACATGGGGCTCCCCTTGGGCTTAACCCAGAAACTTCAGCTGGTTCAAAACATGGCAGCCAGGCTCGTCACTGGAACATCTAGGAGAGAGCACATAACACTGGTGTTCAAGTCTCTCTACTGGCTGCTGATCAGTTTCTGGGCACAGTACAAGGTGTTGGTTTTAACTTTTAAAGCCTCACATGGCTTGGGTCCATCTTATCTTAGGGACCGCCTCTCCGCATATGAAGGCCCCCTCCCCGCACACTTCGGTCCTCTGGGAGGAACCTGCTGCAGCCTCCCAGAGGACTGTTTCTGCTACCGCTCCCAGGCTTTGGAATGGCCTGCCAGAAAGCTCTAAAGATGCATCTTTTCTGGCAGGCCTTGCCTGAAACCTCCTAGTTCCCGGCTCCGAAACTGGGTTTTAATCTTCTGTCAGCTCCCTACATTCGACCCTGCTGTTACTGTCCACCTCGCCTAAGGAATACAGTTTTATAATGATGCACTTTGTTTTTAATCACACTTGGTTTTAATTTATTTCTAGTTTAATATAATTTTAAGGGGTGGGAGGTTTGGTAATGGGTTGTTATTGAATTGTGTTAATCTGTGTCTTTTTTTTTTTTTTTATCCTGCCGGAACCCTTCTCCGATTGTTTTGATAGAGGAGCGGGCTATAAATAAAAACTAATAATGTGCTTTAGATTAAGCGCTATACTCTCCATTGTGCTTGCTTATATCAGAGCGTTCCCAGTGTAGCATTTTGACTGCATCCACACTTGAGCTGCAATGGCTCAATGCTATGGAATTCTGGACAGTGTAGTTTGTAGCAGCACCAGAGCAGAGAATCCTCAGAATTCCATAGTGCTGGACCATGGCTGTTAAAGTGGTATCAAACCGGATTATTTCTGCAGTGTAGATTCAGCCTATGAAACCCTAATCACAAGCAGATATCTTTCTGCAAGTTATGACTACTTCAACACTTATGGTCTAGTGTAATATAAAAATTGATACAGGCAATATGTGCAACATCATCATGTCTGCATTAGCATTCCCATTAACAGTACACTGTGTGGGCGGTTAGTTTATGGGTACAAATAAATGTATAATAAACAAGGACATTGTGGAAGCTTATCTTTCTAGGGTTATTTCTTATGTTTACTTTTAGTGTGCAATTGGATTTTCAAGCTAATTAAGTACTCAGGGTTTTTTAGTGAAATATAAATGTATTGAGAGTAATTAGAGATTACTTCAAAGCATTCAACCATATTCTATGGGTTATAAGTGTATGAGCAGGTCCTAACAATGTTCTTGTCCCCTTTTATGTTCTTACTTCAATTGGACAAGTTCATTTATGCATTTAGGACTTCTACTCATTTTTGCATGCATAATAATGGGAAGAACATGGTGGAATGATAAGATAGGTTTCCTCCCCACAGAAGAACACAGGCAGGCTGGTACAGAGAGAACTCTTCCTTCAAAATTTTGGGACATAAATTCAACCCATGCATAAATAGGCAACCAATGATCAGTTTTAGGATCATTGTTATTTACTCCTGGCAGCTATCTCTGGCAGCCTTCATCACTGATAATTTCCAGAAAATTTTCAAGTACAGTCCCATAAAAAATATGTTACAGTTATCGAAGCAAGATTTCATTAAATGATGACTAAGCCATGTTTGTCCAAGTAAGGATCTTCCAAGCCCACTGAGACAACTTGGGCTTGCTTTGACAAACTAGGACCAAGGACTTTCCTCAGACAATGAGGAGTGCAACCCTATTCAGAAAATCCTGTCTGCCCAATCCCTAGACTTCAAAAGTGCCCTACACACAGAATCTCCAACTTGTTGGGATTCACTCTAAGGCTGCCTATGCCCTACAGAAATAAAGAGTTTAACACTGCTTTAACAATTATTGCTCCATGCTGTGGATTCCTGGGATTTGTAGCTTGTTGTAGCATCAGAGCTCCCTGAAAGAGAAAGCTAAATATATCATAAAACTACAAATCCCAGAGTCTGAGTTAAAGCAGTGTCAAACTGCATTAATTCTGTAGTACAGATGCAGTCTAAGTTTATTGGTCCTCATGTTATCCATTACTGCCTCCAGGCATTGAAACAGTACCTGTGTGACCACCCTGGCTAGATAACAAGCAGAACCTTACAGCTGACGCCTCATCCCAGATGACCTATCTATGTTGTTTGGTATAGATATTGAAGAACAAGAGGAAAATAATAAAACCTTGTGGGACACCATGCCACAAATGCCACAGGTAGAGATGATTTTTCAAGTAAAAATGGAACCAGATTTCATCATGACTTTAGTGTCAAATGTATCATGGCATAGAGGCCAAGAAAAAGAGAGATCCACTTCTTCTCTCCCAATAGGCAGTTCCTTTAAGTTCACTCCTACATTTTTTATTGTGGCCTACTTGTTTTCTGATTCTTTATTGGCCTTGCATATTATTTACTATATCAAAATCTGATGACAACTAGTAGAAAGTACAGGGTTTTATTTTAGGAACGTACATGTGTGTTATATAAAAAAAGATCCTCTGCTGGTGGTGCAGAGGAGCCCTGGTGGCACAGTGGTTAAATGCCTGTACTCACTCAAAACCATAAGGTTGCAAGTTCAAGACCAGCAAAAGGGCTCAAGCTCGACTCAGGCTTGCATCCTTCCGAGGTTGCTAAAATGAGTACCCAGATTGTTGGGGGCAAGTAGCTTACAGTTGTAAACTGCTTAGACACTCCTTAGGTGGCATGAAGCGGTATATAAATGAATCTGTTTGGGTTTGTTTCTTTGTTTGTTATCAAATGACAATATGAATCTTAAACATGTAGGTAATTGCCTAGTGGTTTATCATCCAGTGCTATGAAGATTAGGAATGTTAAAGAAAGAAACATTTTGAGGTGTGTGTGTACACACAAACAGTATAGGTATACCAGGAAAGACATTACAGCACCAAATGGAAAGTAGTGACATTCCAAACAGCATTAGCCTTGTAGTTTTCAGCAAAAATTTTAATACAGTCAATTAGGGAGCACATTTTGCTCTCACTAATATCAAGAATTTATTTTGTCAATTACATATGGATGTATGTGAAAAGGTTTGTATCACTAAGACTTTAAACCAAATGTTACTGCTTTAGGTTCATGATCTAGAAGTGCACAGAAAGAAATTTCAGATAATATTGTGAAGTAGAAAAACTGTATTTTTCATAACTCAACTGCACAAACCCTAATTTCCATGCAAATAGGCTACACTGTCATACATTATCCAGAAACTGAGAGGAACTGAATTTGATGAAGAACTAGTGGGAGATAAGAAACCATTTTCAGAGTGCAGTTCTGAGAAGAAAGGTCACACAGTTCTGAATAAAGAGTAAACCATTTAAGGTATATGACAGTTTAGTTTTGAAGTTTGCTCATGGATTGTGGGGAAGAAAATAACTTTCAAAATACCGGTAGCTGTTTTGAAAGATGGAAAGACACATAAAAGAGAAAATTATATTAAACAGCATATTAAAAATACAGAACATATTATCACAGGAAACCCATGGCTATCATGATGTATCAACTCTGCCAGTATTGCTGTGAGTTTCCTCTAAGATTACTGTGAATGGGTCTGTCACTGTGATTTTCTAAACTGACATCTCATGGGGGTGAATATTAAAGATGTGAAAGGGAAGGTTGAAAATGTTAGGAATAAAGTTTTTTTCCCCCCGTGGGAAGACATTCAGTTTTTCCAGTGGAAACATTTTTAAAATGTGAGAAACATAGAAAAATCTCCCCAAAATGCTTTCTCTTTTAGAATAAGCGGAATGTTTTTTTGAGACCTTTAAAAATACATAGGAACTGTATAGTATGTTGAGTGTATGTAAGACAAGTTACAAAATGGAGAATTTCAATTATTGTATATACCATAGGGACCTTTACAGCACTAAAATTAATGCACCTAATGGGTGTTGCCATCTTCATGGGAGGAGCACAGAAAAGAAATTCATTGCTTGTGGATTACTGTTTGCATGTAATAACATTTATACTGATGTGTTGAAGACTGGAGTACGGTAATAACAACAACATTTATTTATAATGTCCTTTTTAACTTTTTTCTATATCTACAGGAATTATAATTCTCCATTCTGTAGATTGTTTTACATACATTCTACATACTACACATTTCCCGTCGTTAAAAAAATAAATAAAAGTGAATGAAATACTCTTTTCAGCTTTAATATGTTGTATAATATATATGACGACAACACTGTTGAAGAGTATTTTAGTGTTGAATTAAGCTTTATATCCAAATGTAATGCTAGCCTAGTAACTGTGACTTTTATGAGATTGCTTCTGTAAAATTAAACACTTTGGTTTGGTACATAATTTGTGTTTCTTTTTATATTCCCCGTCTCACCAGTTTTTACATCACAAAAAATGATACATATGCTTAAGAGGCATAGAATGCAGCATTTTCTTTGTCTCTATTTCATATATACATATTTCTTGAGTATTCCTATAGTATAATTTCATCTTTCATATAACTTATGAAAATTATTTTTTGTTCTTAAAGCAATTTTGTCATGTTTGATGTTCATATATTTTGTTTCCCTCAAGATTTCCAATCTCCATTGCCCCTCAGCATTTTCAGAAATTTTACACCTCTAGTGAATGTTAATGTTCAAAGCACAGTCTTATTACTTACTTTAAGTACCAGGGCAAATTTTAAACACTATGTGCAGTTTGATATTCACGTGAGTGAAAGAATAAACTCTGATTGCCATCCTGTAAAATGGGCAAAGACATCATGATTCCAAGGTATGATGGAAGTTGTGCAATAAGGCCACAACTTCCATCATACCTTGGAATCATGATGTCTTGTAAGCCAGTCTCCTAAATAAGTGGCTCCAGGATGATAGCAAGAAATTCTTCTCTATGTCTTGTCTTTCCCCTTGGCTACACATTTCCAAGGATCAGAGGTCCTTCCAGAAGCTCTCTAACTGGGCAACTGTAATGACACTGTTGGGTGAGCATATCCTTTGTCTGGAGATGCTTCAAGGTATCAAGGAAATCTAAAGCAATGTCCTTCCCTGGTATCCACTGAGCTCATCAAAATTGCCAAATTATCAAAATTGTAACCAGTATACTGATGACATACAACTCTAACTTTCCTTTCCATCCAGTTCCAAGGAAACAATTTCTGTATTTAAATAGTGTCTGCGGTCACTAATGAACTGTATGAGGGTGAAATAAATGAAACTTACTGGTAATTCAGAAAAGACAAAAGTGCTCTTGACTAGTCAGAAGGCAATCAGTGAATGGGATTTAATAACCCTGAAATCTTAGGTTCACAGCTAGAGTGTACTCCTGGACTTGGATTTGGGCCTGGATGCCAGAGTGTTAGCTGACACCAGGAGTGCATTTACAGAGTTAAAACTAGCTGCTCTCTTAGAATCATAGAAATTTAGAGTTGGAAGAGACCACAAGGGCCATCCAGTCCAACCCCCTGCCGTGCAGGAACTCCCAATCAAACCATACCCGACAGATGGCCACTCATTCCTTCAGAATTCAGATCTGGCTATGGTGACACATGCCTTGAATCCCATTTAGACTACTGTAATACATCATGTATGTGGGCCTGTTTAGAAACATTAACAGATACAAAAATGCTGTGAACATGTTGTTGACTGGATCTAGTTACATTCTCAGGTAGAATCCAAAATGCTTGTCTGAAAAGAGTTGGGTATGTATATATGTGTGTATATACTATGTGACCCTGGGAAGTGCAGAGTGATTTGCATGTGCTAATCACTGTTGCTAATAGGTGGGAGGCTATGTAGAAGAGGATTAGTGTCTGCTAATTAGGCGACCATTGTCTGCTGGGAAAGCCCCTGGCCCTGGGTGGTTTCTCATTTGCATTTACTGAGTCTTCCTGTTTTTCAGCACTGCTAGCCAAACTTTGTTTACTTTCAGGGTTTCCTCTTTCCTGTTGAAATTGTCCAGGTGATTGTGGATTTCAATGGCTTCCCTGTGCATTCTGACATGATTGTTGTTGGCATGGTCCAGAATTTCAGTGCTTTCAAACAGCATTTTATGTCCAGGATGGTTTATAACATGTTCTGCTACTGTTGATTTTTTCCGGCGGACCCAGTCTGCAGTGTCTCTCATGTTCCTTGATTCTTGTCTGCACACTGTGTTTGGTGGTCCCAATGTAGATTTGTCTGCAGCTGCATGGAATGCGGTAGACTCCTGTGGCTGTGAGAGGGTCTCTCTTGTCCTTGGCTGAGCAAAACATTTGCTGGATTTTCTTTGTGGGTTTGTAAACCATTTGAAGGCTGTGTTTCCTCACCAGTTTCCCTATTCTGTCTGTGACTCCTTTGATGTACGGTAGAAATACCTTCCCTTTGGGTGGTTGTTTGTCTTCCCTCCTCTGGGTTCTTCTGGGCCTGGCAGCCCTTCTGAAGCAGCTGGACCAGGCTCTTCAGACTAATGGTTACTCCAGCACAGACATCAGAAGGGCTGCTAGGCCCAGAAGAACCCAGAGGAGGGAAGACAAACAATATCTTCCCACCCATTCGCAACAGTGATTAACACATGCAAATCACTCTGCACTTCCCAGGGTCACACTGTCTGTCTGTCTGTCTATCTATCTATCTGTCTATCTACCTATCTATAAAACTCTTTTCAGACAAGCATTCTCTGAAGATGCCAGACACAGATGTTGGCAAAACGTCAGTAAGAAACTCTTCTAGAACATGGCCACATAAGCCATAAACCCACAAAGAACTATCTGAAAGACCATATGGTTTTGTATATAGTATATAGGTAATAACTGTACAATGTAATGTTTCTAAGAGAACTAATAAAGTTATATATACAGGGGGGAAAAGTAAGAAAGACCATATGTTTTATATGAGACTGCTTAAGTTTTAAGATCTTCTCCCAGTCCCACCACTTTCACATGTAAATGTATACACTGGAGTGGAAACCAGGGATAGACTTGATATGTGAGAATGTTATTGCTATGTGAGAATATCAATTCAAATTCAAAATCCTTTGTGTATGGAAATGTGTAAGTCCAGTTGTATGCATCTGAGGAAGCAGAGTGAAGTCTATGAAAGCTCATGCTGCCAATGTCTTTATTTCAGTTAGTCTCAAAGGTGCTAGAAGATCTCTCTCTATACAGATTCTATAAACTAACACTGCTTTATCTTTGAACACTTTCACTTATGTGTTTAGAGAGGACTGGGGAGGGAACCTTCTCAAGGCCAGCTCCCAGGCTGTGCAATTTCCTTTCTACTGGCCTGTTTCCTCCTCAGTTTCTGCCAGCAGGTGAAGACTTTTTCATTCAGGCAGGCACGAGTTTGAATTTTATTTATGGAGCAGTAGTGTGAGTGTGGAGAGCCAGCATGATGTAGTGGTTTGAATGTTTGACTACAACTTTAGAGATGAGGGTTTGATTCTGTGCTCAAGCATAAAGCTCGACTGTGTGACCTTGAGCAAGTCACACTCTCTCAGCCTCAGAGGATGGCAATGATAAACCCCCTCTGAAGAAACTTGCCAAGAAAACCTATGATAGGGTCATCTTAGCATTTCTGTAAGTCAAAAATGACTTGGAGGTGCACAATAACAGCAGTTTGTGTATGCTGTATTTTGATCTTTTACTGGTAATTATGTTTTAAATGTATTTGTAACCCTTTTAAACAATTTTAAATGGTTAATCCACTTCTGAATAGTGCATAATAAATATTTCACCATTTTATCTTTTGCTTTTGGAGATATTCCTCCCCCAGTTTTGCCTTTAGACCTGGAAGACAGATGTAAGAATAAATGTAATATTATTGGTAGTAGTATTCCAAATCGTAATTGCAGTTCTTTTTACAGCTAACCTTTAGTCAGAGAGAAAATGATTGTATAAATATCTCTTCTAATTTAAAAGAAACCATAACGAACAAATTGAAAAAAAGAATATTAATACAATCTCTTTACATTCTTTGTAGTGAATAAACATAAGCCGTGGATTGAAACGTCTTATCATGGAGTTATTACAGAAAACAATGACACTGTAATTCTGGATCCTCCTCTGGTTGCTTTGGATAAAGATGCCCCTGTTCCATATGCTGGTAAGAAATCATATTTTCTAAATATCTTTAACAGTTTTTTTTAAATTTGTATACCTGTATAAATATTACAGTAACACATCACTCAAGTGCTGTACTTTGGTGTTACATTTACAAAACCATCTAACTTGCAACCTGGTTCCATAGACTTTGCAATAAAGCAGATTTTAGACTACTTGCACGTTTGTTATTGACAAGAAAATTGTCTGCAATTAATGCAGTTCAGGATGTTTATTTATTTATTGGTTTGTGAATTAATGTAAATTGAGAATTTGCTTTCTGTACCCTGTCAGTTATGATTGCCTATAGTTTAATGTATTGGTAGACAGTTTGCAACAACTTAAGGAATGTTTTACTGTTGTTTACATGATTGTTAATGGTGGTTACAATTTGTTTTAATTGCCTGAATCTAGAGAGGAAATTTTAATTGATTCCTGGTAAGACTGTATATAATAGAGATTTGTCAGAAGAAGTTATTTTCTTGCTATTTTAGTCAGTGTTCTCATCCACTGAGTAACATTATAAACAACTTCAACAGAAAATTACTGCTACTTGATTTCAATTGCCTTTTTTGCTTTCTTTCTTGGTGCATTAAAAGGCATTAGAAAAACAGTTCAAGAAATTGTATTTATTGTACAATTTTTAAATTAGCATTGAAGATGAGATTGTGTGCAGTTTAGCTTGGGGATCTATGTTGCTTTTAAGTTCCAACTATGAGGGTATCTTTTCAAAATAATCTTTTAATAGCACTGTTTACTACAGATGTTGTATTATAGGTTCCAAACCAATGTCATGCCAACACTTGATTCCCAGTTTGGGGGAATTTACTTTCTCTTCCAGAATGTTACCAAATGACCCTAGAGGCTTTCCAAGCCCTTTGGGCACATTTTTGGATTGTGTGGGAGTACAGCAAGGGAGAAGCATGATCCTCCTTCTTTTCAGCTTGTGGAAGTTTAGTCAGCAGACCCGGTCCTTTTGGATTCTGGCCATAGTGCTTATTCATTTTTCTCCCCTGTGGTGTGTTGTATATAATAGACTTGTGTGCTGTATAGATCAGTAGAACCTTTATCACACTATGGATGGCATGGTTAGTTCCCTTGTAATTCACAAATTTTATCTGACAATAATTATATCATATAAATGGTACCATTATCTCCTGTGTTTGTAGTATTCACCGGAGATCTACAATGGAGATATCAGACACATACACCCTTTCACTGGCTACAAAATGGCAATGGCAGTATGATCCAAGGCTTGGAAGCTACCTTCAGGGGGAGGGCATGGAACTGCTCTTGCAGAGAGCATTATGCTTCACAAGAGCCAAGCTGGATTCAATCCTATTTGCTTATTCCATTGGACATTTTTAAAAGAACATAATTCTACGTAAATAACTGTAAATGTATCTACTATATTAACAGATTATTTTAGAGAGAAAATACGATGGTAGAAATTACTTAATGCAGTGTGCTTGTGTTCAAATCATTGTTGCCTGTTGTTTTGTCTCTATCTATTATTATCTGAGAATTGGTGATTCATAAGAATGGTGATGGCCTGATAAACACATGGGGGGGGGGCTTGTATAGAAGATATTATTCGTTTTTAAATCCCATTGTCCCCACTCTTATTTCTTGCAATGTTTCTATTTTTATTTGAATTTCTTTCCGTTAACCTATTGTGGTGCTTTATAATGATTAAATTCTAGCTTCACTTTATTTAGCAGCAGCTAAAAAGGCCAATGCTATTTTAGGTTGCATCAATAGAAGTATAGTGTCTAGATCAAAGGAAGTAATAGTGCCTCTCTATTCTGCTTTGGTGAGGCCCCACCTGGAATACTGTGTCCAGTTCTGGGCACCACAATTCAAAAAGGATGTGGAGAAACTGGAGCGGGTCCAAAGGAGGGCAACTAAGATGGTGAAGGGTCTGGAAACCATGCCCTATGAGGAACGACTTAGAGAGCTGGGGATGTTTAGCCTGGAGAAGAGAAGGTTAAGAGGTGATATGATAGCCCTGTTCAAATATTTGAAGGGATGTCATATTGAGGAGGGAGCAGGCTTGTTTTCTGCTGCTCCAGAGACCAGAACGCGGAGCAATGGATGCAAGCTGCAGGAAAAGAGATTCCACCTCAACATTAGGAGGAACTTCCTGACAGTAAGGGCTGTTCGACGGTGGAACACACTCCCTCGGAGTGTGGTAGAGTCTCCATCCTTGGAGGTCTTTAAGCAGAGGCTGGATAGCCATCTGTCGGGGATGCTTTGACTGGGAGTTCCTGCATGGCAGGGGGTTGGACTGGATGGCCCTTGTGGTCTCTTCCAACTCTATGATTCTATGATTCTATGATTCTATGATTCTATTGTTCTCTCTCCCCACCCCCAGTTAATTGATGAGGCCACTTAACCTCAATTGCAGTATCTCAAATGTGTTTTGAATTTCATAATCTCTTCTATTGATTCTCTGCTGGATATCATAATATAGTATTAGAGGAAAAATTATAAGTATTTTTCTGATATAAATAAATGAAGCATATTGATTTTTTTATTGGTTTTTGTCACAACCATTTTTATGTGAATACAGGATATGCCTGTTCTGGAAGTATGCCCCATAGCTTTAACAGATATGGGCACTTATTTGCTAGATGCCATGCTGGCATCTTGAATGGCATGCAAACAGAGAGAAGTGGCCTTTACTTGGTCTCTGTTTAGTATGACTGTTGGAGCCACACAGGTTGATGGAAGGGGGCATAGGTTCAATTGCCAACATTTGTGAGAGAACTTCTGTGGGTAGAACAGGAGGAAGAGTTCCCACCTACGTACCTACTATCTTGTTTTAAATATTTTCATATCCTGAGATCTCAGAGTGGCATCCAGTAAAACCAATTGTACAATTTTAAGCTACTATAAATAATAAAAATGAAGCTTATAAACATATTAATCGTGTTAACAAGTTAAAAATACAAATTAAAACAGTTAAAACAATTCAAAACCTTGTACATGCAAGGGTTCATACAATACAAGGGCCCAAAGCATTAGTGAACAATCATGTTTTCACTTGGTGCCATAATGCCAACTTTAGCACCAGTTGGATTTCTAAGGGGAGGGAGGTCCATACCCGGGACATTTATGAAAGTGGCTCCCCCTGGATATAGTAATGAATGTTGCTATGCCTGTTTTAAAGCCCTTCATGGCTCAGGTCCATCTTATCTTAGGGAACCGCCTCTCCCCATATGACCCCCTCGCACTCTTCGGTCCTCTGGGAGGAATTTGCTACAGCCTATGAAAACTAGGCTGGCACAGACCTCCCAGAGGGCCTTCTCTGCCATTGCTCCCAGGCTATGGAATGGCCTGCCAGATGAGATGCGCCTTATTACAACTTTGGACAGCTTTAAGAGAGCCACCAAGACGCATCTCTTCCGGCAGGCCTTCCCAGAAAATGATTAACTCTCTGTCATCTACTGTTCCTCCAGCCCCATTTACTAAGACACTGATACTCTTGAGGCCGCTCACTTACCCAGTTTTTAGAGCTATTATTGTCCAATGTTTGTCTTTTAATGTTTCACTGTTTTAAATCTTATTCTTAGTTTAATCTATTTTTAAGGGGTGGGAGGGGAGACTGAAGTGATATTTTAACTGTATGTATTTTTAAATGTTGTACTCCGCCCCGATTGCTCACCCAGAGGGGCGGAATATAAATAAATATTTATTATTATTATTATTATTATTATTATTATTATTATTACTGACCTTGAAGAGAGAAGACCTCTGGCTTTCAGATCCTCACCCCCATTTCTTGCAGTTGTGGATGGATACTGACAACTGGCTAATAGGGCTGGGGAGGACTTTTGCTCATTTACTACTATAGAGCTTTCAACATGTTTGCAGAAGGAATTGTATAAACAATGTGTTATCTGCATTACTTTACCATGATTTTTCATTTGAGGTTCTGGGGGCATTGGGCCAGAATCGTTGGAAGGACTCATATTGAATCTGGGGTGAGTGGCAAAATTCCAACCTAGAGGCCATCCATACTGCAGCAATGATTCAGTTTGATTCTGCTTTAACTGCCATGGGTCAATGCTATGAATTTTTGGGATTTGTAGTTTGTTGGGGCACCAGTGCTTTCTGACAGATATTATTATTATTATTATTATTATTATTATTTATTATTTCTAGTCCGCCCCTTTGAACAAAGCAATCGGGGCGGATTACAACAGAAGTTAAAAACATAACAGATTAAAATGTTCCCATCCATCCCCACCTCTCCCCTTAAAAAAGGATTAAATCAAACTATAGATTAAAACATATACAATAAAAACATGTGCAATGGGTTAGGCCAAAAATGCCTAGACAAGGATTTCTAGCTATAGTAGAGAAAGAGCACACGGGCGGAAGTTGGGGAGGTCTGTATCCTGATTTGGAGCCGGGGGTATTAACTAGTGTCTTGGAAGGCCTGCCAGAAAAGATGTGTCTTTAAGGCTTTCTTGAAGCCATCGATGGAAGTTATAAGACACATCTCATCCAGCAGGTCATTCCACAGCTTGGGGGCGACTGCAGAAAAGGCCCTCTGGGAGGTCTGCACTAACATGGTCTTCATGGGCTGTAGTAAGTTCCTCCCAGAGGACTGGAGCATGCGGGGGGGGGGCATGTAGGCTTTAAAGGTTAAAACCAACACCTTGTACTGTGCCTGGAAACTGATTGGAAGCCAGTGGAGAGCTTTTATCACAGGTGTTATGTGCTCTCTCCTGGATGTTCCTATAATAAGTCTGGCTCCCATGTTCTGGACCATTTGTAGTTTCTGGGTTAAGCACAAGGGTAGCCCCATGTAGAGTGCATTGCAGTAGTCCAACCATGAGGTTACCAGAGCGTGTATCACAGTTTCCAGATCCCTCATCTTTAGGAAAGGGCGCAGCTGGCGTATCAGCCAAAGCTAATAACAGGCACTCCTGACTGTCGCATTCACCTGACTAGTCATGTGAAGCAACGGGTCAAGAAGTACCCCCAGACTACGAACAGAGTCCCTTGAGGAGAGTGTGACTCCATCGAGGACTGGAAGTTGCATTCCCAGACCTGGTTTCGGGCCTGTGACTGTGAGTACCTCCGTTTTGTCTGGATTTAATTTCAATTTGTTTTCCCTCATTCAGTCCATTACCGCCGCAAGACAGTCATTGAGAGGAGAGACACCATCTGAAGTCTGAGTAGACAATCTGGTCACGGAGAGGTATATCTGAGTGTCATCAGCGTACTGAAGATACTGAGCTCCATGCCTCCGAATGACCTCACCCAGCAGCTTCATATAGATATTAAAAAGCATTGGGGACAGGATGACGCCCTGAGGGATGCCACATTTAAGCTCAGTTTTAGAAGAGCAACTGTCCCCAAGCCCCTTTGGTACCTACCAGAAAGAAAGGACTGGAACCACCGGAGCGCGGTGACACCGATCCCCAACTCTCTTAGTCAATTCAAAAGGATGGCATGATCTATTGTATCAAAGGCTGCTATGAGATCCAAGAGCACTAACAGAGTCACACTACTCCTGTCGATGCTCAAGTGGAGGTCATCAGTCAGAGCAACCATGGCTGTCTCCACTCCAAATCCTGCCCTGAAACTGGTTTGACATGGATCTAGATAATCGGTTTCATCCAAGACAGCTTGGAGTTGGGAGGCGACTGCTCTCTCGATCACCTTGCTGAGGAAAGGCAGCAAGGACACTGGTCTGTAGTTGTTCCTGTCCAGGGGATCAAGAGAAGGTTTCCTCAGGAGGGGCTTCACAGCCGCCACCTTCAGATAAGATGGAACAATGCCTTCCCTGAGAGATGCACTGATCACATCCCGAAGGAATGTTCTCAGTGCGTCCCCTCCCTGGACGATCAGTCAAGATGGCCCCAGATCGAGAGAGCAAGTCGTCTTACACATCCAAGGAGCTTGTCCATGTCATCGGTACTCACAGATTTAAATTCATCCAGTAAACTGACAGCAACGGAGTTACTGGTTCATAAAACTACAATGGCTCATAAAACTACAAATCCATATCATAGAGCCATAGCAGTTAAAGTAGTTTCAAACTGAATTATATCTGCAGTGTGGATTCAGCCCTAGCTAGAATGGAACAGGTTTTTGTTTTGTTTTTTCAATTCACTTATCTCAAGGAAAGTAACATTTTCTCAAGTCTTGAAAACTGTTGAGAACAGAAATGTGTGAGAATTCACATGTTTGGGAAGTGTATAGATTATTTCAGAAATAAAAGACCCAAGATCCAAAAAGGAATGGCTGCACTTCAAAAAGGGGAAGAGCCCCCCCCCGTCTCTCTCTCTCACACACACTATGTATATGTAATTATTCATTTTCACATGTGAGGATGAAGTAGCCCAGGATTTATATCCTACCACAGAGAGCTAAACAGACAAATAAAGGGGTCCAAGAAAAAAAAATCAAACTTGAAATCTCACAAGAAGTCAAAATGAGTAAACTTGAAGCTATTATACTTTGGGGTATCCACACCATAGAACTAAGGGGAAGATTGCATTACGTATGGGTTGACTCAGTAATGGAAGCCACAACCCAGAGTTTCCAAGATCTGAGCAGGGCTGTTAAAACAGCATCTTTTTACGGTCTCATTCTTAGGATCATCCTACACTAAAGCCAAGTTAACAATACATAACAAGTATAATCAAACTCAGATGTCAAAATATTGCATAATAAAACAGTAAGATTAATAACATACCGTATATACTCACGTATAAGTTGACCTCATGTATAAGTCAAGGGAAGGTTTCAGCATCAAAATCCTGGATTCTGATATGACCCATGGATAAGTCAAGGGTAAAACTTCTATAAGGAAGGATGGAAAGGGGGAAATACCACTTACGTCCTTCCTTCTCTGGACCTCTCCCAACCTATTCCCAGCTGCTAGAGGTTTTAACATTGGATTGAGAAAGGAAGCAAGTGGATCTGAATGGAGAGGTTTTTCCTTGGAAAGCCAGGTCTTGCAAAAAAAAAAAAAAAAAAGTGGGTTTAAATGGAGAGGCTTTTCCTGGGGAAGCCAGGTCTTGCCAAAAGAAAAGAAAAGAAAAGAAAAAGCAGATTTAAATGGAGAGGCTTTTCCTGGGAAAGCCTGGTCTTGCAAAAAACAAGTGGGTTTAAATGGAGAGACTTTTCCTGGGGAAGTCAGGTCTTGCAAAAAAATACGTGGATTTGAATGGAGAGGTTTTTCTGGGGAAGCCAAATCTTGCAAAAATCAAGTGGATTTGAATGGAGAGGTTTTTCCTGGGGAAGCCAGATCTTAGAAAAAGCAAGTGGATTTGAATGGAGAGGTTTTTCCTGGCGAAGCCAAAGCTTGCAAAATGGACTAAGAGAGAAGTTTTTAAATGGAGAATTTTTCCTTTCTGAGGGAAAGGCTTGCTAAACGGAGCAGAGAGAGGCAAGTGCTTTTAAATGCGGAGTTTTTCTGCTAGGAAGCCAAGGCTTAGAAATGGACTGGAGGGGGAAGGAACTGGTGCCCAAGGGAGATTGGGGCAACTCAGGCTTGCTTGCTTGGGACCCTGCTAAGCACTGCTGCTCAGCTGACCCTTCTATAAGTCTACCCCAAGATTTTAGAGGCAATTTTGGGGCATAAATTTCTCGACTTATAATCGAGTATATACAGTAATTATAAGCATTAAAAACCCACTGAAATAATGCAAAAGCATTGTACAAATTTAAAAATCATGGGTAACCTGGCATCTAAAGGCTTACAAAGAAGGCACCAGTGAAGGCATTCCAAAGGCAGGTTGCTATATTGGAAGAATCTATCATGCTATCTGTGGGTTTTCTCACACCAGCCTACTATCCCACCACAATCATACTAGTTTAGGAATAAGAGGATATAGGTTTGGCATCATTTCTTATGACACTTCCTCCCATGATGTTTCCCACACTGCCAAATGCCACCTTCCAGTAGGAAAGGTGGGAATGAGGGGTCGTGGTGGTCAACTACCAAATGTGAATTTGTATACAGCAGCTCGCTGCAGGAGGCAATTAGCGGGGGGAATCACTCCCATTCCCACCTCATGAACCACAGTGTTGCTGTATGCACATTCATGCAGCAGCCCTGTACAAACGGTCATGGCTATCAACTACTTCCTGAGATTGGCTACTGTGTGAATGTTCACACAGCATCCAGCTCTGGGAAATGGTTGGTGGCAACTATCAATGTGAAGGAGAAGGGGGGAGAGGAGCAGAATCATACACACTCATACCATGCCTGAGAAGAAGAATTTCAGCATGTAATGGAATAGCAGTAAAAGACAGTAATGGAATAGAAGCAGAGTCTACTGACAGGTTTTGTTATCAATAAAAAGGTTCACGACAGTAATAAATGGAATGCAAGGCAGCAGCAGTATGGACATAATGTTGTGTGATAAGTACCAATCAAAGACACTCTTATCATGTTAAAATTCTGCTTTTTAGCCTCATTTGGTAAAGTCCATCATACCCTTACTCCAAGTTCCTTGGCTTTTTAGCCTTGTGTGATAAAGTCCACAGTGTCATTACTCAAAGTTCCTTCCTTATCAGATGAGGAAGGAACTTCTACAAAGGACAATAGCACAGAATCTTAAGACTGAGGCAAACTGGTGTGGAAAGAGGTACTCTCCAGGTATGTGATCCTAAGTTGTTTGGGGCTTTATAGGTTAGTGTGAGGAAAAGGATAATTATGTAAGCAGGAGTGCTTGCAAAATAGATACCTGACTTTGAATTTTTGGAGTAAGTAGTAAGTGATGAAAAATCCAAATAGATATATTAGATTGCAAGCTGGAAACCTGGGGCTGGACAAAGTGGGGGGAAAATCACATTAGGCCTACTGAAGAAATGGCCTTAATACTTTAAAGGTAACAGATATTGTTTTATTGTGGAAGCTAAGCAGGGTCAGCTCTGGCTAGTATTTGGATGGGAGATTAACAATGAATACTAGATGCTTTAGTGCAGAGGAAGGAAAACCAACTTTGAGTATTTACCTAAGAATACCCTATGGAATTCATGGGGTCACCATAAGCTGACTGGTGACTTGGGGGCACCTAACACACACATGCGCGCACACACACACTGAAGTAGAACTGTTTTCATTGTCTCTTCAATTCATTGTTTTATGCAACAGGAAGAGAATATATCTTTCTCTTTCCATTTTCCCTACACAGTGTATCATATTATACTGTATACTATTTTAGTAGTAAATATTTAAGCATTTTAAAAACTGTTCATTTAAAAATATGCATTCTCCCTAAACATATATACTCATAAAATACACATATATGCAACATCTGCTTTTGTTAATAAGATGTAAAAGTTCTTGGAATGTTGTCAGCTGTCATTCAGAAGAGTTGCTGCAATAACTGGATAGTTTGTCATTGGTTAAGGGTTTCTGTTCCTTCTTTATAATATCTGCAAAAGCCTCCTGACATTTATATAAGTGAAAAGCTGTGCATGCAATTGTTATAAAATGTAATATGAATGGGTACAGAGTGAAGAAAATAGCAAAATGCAATCCATCCAAGTGGGAATGTTGTTCTTGTGTTAGTATTTATAAAGAGAAGAGGCAATTGGGTTGTATGGAACATAGAGGTATTAACATCAGCTACCAGCTGAAGCAGATATTGGGGGATGTTTGATGTGGTTTTGTTGGGTGATCTGTTTTGCTTTTATGGTAAGGAAGAATGACAGATAAATATCAGGTTTTTTTTACTAAGATTTCACAATACCTACTGCTTGTGAGCTTGTCAGTGTATAAACCACTATCAAGTGAAGCTTTAACAGTCTAAATAACTGCATTGGTCAAAAATAAATAAATACACCAACTAGAAACATTTTTATGGATTTCTTAGAATCCCAGCAAAGTAGCTGTCAGCCCATAGCTACAAAGGACTCTTAAAAAGACACAGTTGCAATAGATGTTAATTGGCTTCCTTCATGAGATAAAATTGTGGGATTGCTGCCAATGCTAGTAACACTGCTAAAGTGGGTTAAATTAAAGCCTTCTCCAGTTAATATAAACCAGGTGCTTTGGGGATTTCTAATGAACCTGCACATTCATTGTAGGGAGGTGAAACATTTAGATGGTTTTAAAGCCTTAAGATCTTGAATCAGACGCATTAAGATCTCAGAGATAATGGAGCTATCTATGTGTCTTGTGAGCTTTGTGTCCTTTTCAAGGACACAGACTGTGGAGAATCATATGGCACAATATAATTAGAGAATTATAATATCCTTTCTGTGCAGGGAAAAATAATCATCACATTAAGTGCGGTGAAACTGAACCTGAATTTGTGCTTAGGGTGATAATTTCATTGATTTCCATAAACTGTAGTAATTACTTCCTTTCTTTGTTCACTAAATTGTTTCTTAGGGTTGTTCCCCAAATTCTGAGGTCCTCAAAAATAACTTGCCTGTTTTATGTGGCTTTTAAAAAAAAGTGGAGGTGGGAGACAAAATTGTCCCAAAATATCTAGCTTATTTTCTGCTGATTAAGACAGAATCCTACATATAGTTAGAGCAGTTCATTCTTTAGATAATATACTGTAGTTATTTATAGTTGTTTTTAATATTTTTTTTAAAAAATGTGATCTTTGATTTCATACCTTCCTTAAGCCTAAGAAGTGGATTTTGTTATTCAGGGAGTTCATTAGTAATATTGTTGACTTCTAAAAAGAATCTTTAAGAATAGAAAAATATGACAGACTTAAACAAAAGTTTAAAAGTTGATGAAGGACTAATTACTGTAAGAAGGCCACCTTGCACAGAAATAGAACGTCAGGCCAACCATACAGGGACTCCATGGGGATGAATATATCTTAAAGCTAATTGTCCAGGCCTTCCAATTCTTTCCTTTCTCCACTGTCATTAGCTTTTTAATTTGGCTGAATTAGTGAATAGTCCTGTGTATTGATGCTTACTTTAAACACTTTGAGTCTGCTGTTTTTGTTTTTAACTAAGCCACAATGTTACTGTCAAAAACAACAATCAAAACAACCATCTCATATGCACATTGGGCACTGAAATAAGTAGCAACAATGTTTAGTATGGCTGTGTATGGAGCGAGGGACAGTCATAAACTGTCCGTGTTCATGTTACACTAGCCTGAAAGGCATGGGCCAAATAAGTTAGTTTCCACCGCGTGGCAAGAAGCCACTCTGGCCCCAAGATCCGGTCCTTTGGAATGGATCAAAAAGGAGCAGATTAAATCTGACTTCTGGTTATGCCAGTTTGTGACCATGGCAGTGGTGGCTCGCTTGGGAGCAGGCCATGTGGTTGTTGTGGTCCCTGTCTGATTGAGGCTGGAGAACCTCTGGCTGTTCCTTCTAGGCTGTGTGCTTCAATCCACTGATTCATGTGCCTCACACACCTCACCTCATTAGAAACAAGATATCTTTGTGTATATATCAATATGTTTATAGAATATGTCAACATAACTGAGGCTGCAGCTGCACTGCTGAAATAGTACAGTTTTACACCTCTTTAACTGCCATTGCTCAATGCTATGGAATTTTGGGAATTGTACTTTTGCAAGACATTTAGCCTCCTCTGTCAGAGGACCTTTTCACATGGGGGAGTAGAGGACCATTCCGAAAGAGGGAGAAAGTGAAGTCAGTTCAGAAATGCACGTGATTACGTACAAGCTCATCACACACAAGACCAGAACAGCATCCATACAAAAAGAAAATGCAGTGTCAATACGAAAGAATTCATCACTTGTGTACATACTGATGGGCTTTCTATTATGAATGCATGCATCTTGGGAAATCATAGCAAAGGCTCATGGGAGTTGTAGTCTGTGTTCTGTCAGAGCATTATATTGAGCTGTCATGAGATTTCAGCCCTCTGTCCAGGAGGGATTCCCAAAGGTCCTCCATTTTTGAGCAGAGGCTCCCCTTTTCCAAGGTGACCAGGCACATCCTCCTTTGCTAGGATACCTCCTACATTTCCAGACTTCTTGTTGAGGAGGAATCAGGAGGGTCAGGAGTGCTCTGGGGGTCTCTTCCTGGCTCCTTCCCTCTCTCTCTCCCTCCCCGCTGCCTTCCTCGTCCATTTGGCTAAGAGAGTGTGACTTGCAGCGAGGCAGGGCAGTGGTGGCACTCCATGTCCTGAAGCTGGGCTAGGGCAAGCTGGCAAGAGGAGGAGGAGGAGGAGGAGGAGAAGGACATGGAGCACCTCTGCTGCCCTGCAAGTCACACTCTCTCAGCCAAAGGGAGGAGGAAGGCAGCGGGAGGGAAGGAGCCAGGAGAGACCCCTGGAGCCTGGCAAGAGCACGCCTGGGCCAGTCTTCTCCTCGCCCTTTGGCTGAGAGTGTGACTTGCAGCAGGGCAGGGCAGGGCAGCGGAGGTGCTCCATGACCCTCTCCTCCTCCTCCTGTTGCCAGCTTGCCCTAGTCTGGCTTCAGGACATGGAGTGCCGCCGCTGCCCTGCTGCAAGTCACACTCTCTCAGCCACAGGGAGGAGCAGAAGGAAGGTGCAGGCGCTTTCTGGCCAGGCTTCAGGGCTCTCTTCCTGGATCCTTCCCTCCCTCCATGCTGCCTCCCACCCTTCGGCTGAGAGAGTGTGACTTGCAGGGAGACAGGGTACCGAAGGCGCTCCATGTCCTGAAGCCGGGCCAGGGCAAGCTGGCAACAGGAGGAGGAGGAGGAGAGGGACATGGAGCATCTCAGCTGCCCTGCCCTGCTGCAAGTCACACTCTCTCAGCCAAAGGGGGAAGGAGAAGGCAGGCCCAGGCACGCTCTTACCAGGATCCAGGGGTCTCTTCCTGGCTCCATCCCTCCAAGGGGGCCCACTGCATTCCTCCCCCCCCCCCTTGGCTGAAAAAGTGTGACTTGCAGTGGAAGCGCTCTATGTCCTGAAGCCGGGACCATGGCGAGCTGGCAACAGGAGGAGGAGGAGGAGGAGGGAGGAGAAAGAGGAGGAGGGCTCGGGGGGGGGTGTCTCTTCCTGGCACCTTCCCTCCCTCCTTCCCTCCCCGCTGCTTTCCTCCTCCTCCTCCTCTCCTTCCTTATCCCCTAGAGCCCAAAGGATCTTGGGAATTGTATTGGGCTTTTCCACCGAAGGGAATCCCATGGCGATCCACACATGTATTCCACACCAGGTAAATGTGAATTGACTGCACATTTGGAGGGGAAAGGGATTTGTAGTTTACCAAATTTGGCTTTTCCTAATTGACTTGTCATTGTGTTCAGATCGATGGTGCAATGCGTTCGACGTCATTTGATAGTCTCTTGCGATATTACGTGCAATCCCATGATTGCCTTCTCATTGACGCTGGAATAACCTTCCAATTTCCTCCGTGTGATAATGTCCAGAGAGTAGTTTGAACTACAATTCTCAGTATTTCATAGCATTGAGCTATAGCAGTTAAAATGATGTTTAACAGGATTATTTCTACACTGCAGATTCATCCTGAGAATACTAAAATGATCACGATTTCTACTTACGCACATCTATCAGTATGTGGTTCATGGACCCTTTGCAACAAATATACCATGGATATGAATCTTCTGCCATCCCCATCAATGCATGAGGAGTTAATTGAACTGGAAAGAAGTGGTTTCATAACCTGTTTTTATTTATTTATTTATTTAAAGTATTTCTGTATTGCTGAATTAATCTGAACTCTCGACATTTAACTACAGCAAAACTTCTTCACGCCAATTAATTCAGTACAGAGTAGGTAAAAATACTCTCTTCAGAGGTGTGTGAAATACAAAGTATCTACCTGGCTCTGTGAAAACCCATCAAAGGAAGGAAGGGCGTGGTATGGCATGGCATAGCTATATTCTCTTGGCAGCCACCACCTCACTTCAGAGAATGTGTGCAGCTGCATGTAATTGATATCCAACCAAGAAATAGAGACCAGACATTGTAAATTGGATCAATAAAGGACCATTTATTTCACCTATAACCTGTTTAACACTAACTCTTGAACTTAAGGTTCAACACACTTGAGAGAAATTGACTAAAGTGAAAAGCCTGGTGTGGGTCCAGCTGAAGCTAGTTGTCCATCCCAGACCACCTCTTCAGTCTTCTCTTTGGGTGCTAACACTGAGCCCTGAAGTAAATCCGATGATTCAAATTATATCCTCAGCCAGTCCTAGGGAGGAAAACATAAGGCACTCTCCCCCAAACTGCCTTGAGTTTGTAAGGTTGAGCAAAAATCCCATGATCACCCCAAAGACAGGTTCTTTCACAACCCCCCGTTTCCTTGACCCGCCTAAGCTGTTCCAGAGCCTAACTTTTCACCACAATGGGGCACAAATGGTGTGCACCAAATAGTTCTTTATCCCAATATGGGCCAGTGAAACCCATTTAACAGACACTAAAAGCCAATTACCCATCCCTACACGCAGTATAGGATAGGGTTAGAAACCCGGGGAAAAAAGGGGAGAAAATTCCTACCCGGCCTCAAAGCAGCCAACTTGGTTCACACTGCATTTCAGGCAGGAGGTGGACTGCTTTCAAAGAAAAGAGGCAGGATGGGGGAAACTCAGCTTAAATACCTGAGGTCCATCCCCTCCTTCCCATCATGTGCCTAAGCTTGGCCCATTGGGCCATGCTTGTTTTTAAATCTTTGGCCTTATTCATGCATGATATAAAAGGTACACCCTCCCTCCATGGATCTGCCTTTTGTCCACATGTGAGGTGTGGTGATATGTTGACAATCTCAGTACTAGAAAAACAGTATGTGACTTCTTTTTAGCTCTATCTATTTGCCACATACAGTCCATATGTTCTGGCATCTGTCTCTGTTAAAACTGATCCCATTGCAAGACTTTACAGTACCTCTGCAATGTTTGTGGTGTGATTTTGTTAAAACTCCTGTTTCAAAACTTCCCCCACACATACATACATTATCAGACTGGGAGTCCAACAGATCATGTTTTTCACTTCAGTTTGCTATTAGGCTTTCCAAACCATACACATAGATATACCTTGATAGCATTGCCAGCCATGTGCTGTAAGACAAAAAAAGCAGTGAAGGGTATATTGATTTGATTTGGCAATCTAGGTTGGAGGAAGCAATTAAAAATAATAAAAACTGGCAAGTTTTAAAGATAGTTCAAGTAAAACAATGCATTTTATTGTGGAAAAACTGGAAGAAAACATTATGAAGAGGCTTCCCATAAATAATATCAAATATAATTTTGTGTGTGTGTGTTGGCAGCAGAGAAGATGCCAGCTACAGCTGCTGGTGAAACGTCAGGAATAAATTCTTCTAGAACATGGCCTCATAGCCTGAAAAACCCACAAAAAATCTATGGATGCTGGCTGTGAAAGCCTTCACAGTATCAAATATTGGTTTCTAAAGCCAGTTATTTCTCTTTTGTCTGGCAGCCAACAATTAAGTGAAGGTCTTTAAAGCATCTATTCTGATTGAAATTCATTGAGAAGTATAGTAAGGGCAGCTAAGAGCAAATGGACAATTTTAGATAACTCTTCTTGACAATATGACTAGAGTGAGTTGAATGAACATTTTGGCACCAGTTCCGAGCCAGATTTTATTATAGCTGTGTAGCTATTCTTTGCTGACTATAATCACATGATAGTAATCAAAGGCCAGATGTCCCTGGTGAACCTTGACAACATACATAAACTAATTACTTTTTTATGTACCATTATGGTTTGTTTCAAGGAAAGTGTATAAACGTGTTGTTGAATATAAATGGTGGTGGTTTTGAAAATATATGCCAAATATTACTTGAAGATATTTGTTTATCAACTTTTACTTTTGTCAGGAGATTTATTGCCCAGCATTTTTAAACCAATTCTGAGAGTTCACATATAGTGCACAAATATACACCTTGCTTTCATATTTTGAACATATTTAAGATCTTTCCAGATCTTTCCAGTTTTCTTGTTGTGTGCCTTCAAGTCATTTCTGATTTATAGTGAACCTAAGATTAAACTGTTGCAGGGTTTTCTGAGACTAATGCTGCATCTGCACTGCAGAAATAATGCAGTTTGACTGCCATGGCACCATCCTATGGAATCCTGAGATTTTTAGTTTGTTATGACACCAGTGCTTTCCCGGAATTCCATACAGTTGAGCCATGACAGTTAATCTGCATTAATTCTGTAGTGTAGATGTATCCTGAGAGAAGCATCCAGTGGATTTCCCAAGGTCATCTAGTGGGTTTCTGTGAATGAGAGGAAATTTGATCCCCAGCCTACTGTCAAACACTTAAACCATCATGACATGCTGGCTCCCTTATTCACTTGTTACTGCTCCTTTATTCAAGTGTTGTTCTTCAATATCCAGTCTATTCTATAGGGTTACAGGAGTAAACACAGCAAATTCAATGAGAGTGAATATTTGAATAGTGGTGCTTTTTTAATGGATTAATACTTTGAAGTTATACAAATGACAGATGTGTTAACCACTAAAGAACAACATGCATATAAGACATTTTAAGCATAAAATATTTTGCATATGTAAACTACTTATTGTATAAATTTTAAAACAGCTCAAGCCTCCTGGGCTGCAGCTGCAACATGGGATGGAGGCAGTGATTATTGCATGCTAAATTGCTGCCTAATTGCCAGCTGCCATCGGCCCAGGTCCCAACTGTGCTCCACCAGTGCTGGAAGAGCACAACTGAGACCCAGCTTGGATCTGGGCTGATGGTGGTCAACAATCAGGTAGTCATTTAGCATGCAATAATCCCCACCGCCATCCCGCATCATGGCTGCAGACCAGAGGCTTGAGCTGGTTTTAAGTTCATGTAATAAGCTCCTAAAACAGACATTTAGTTTACTACATTGCCTTCATGGTGTGTGTAGGGCCAGAGGTATTACTTGCCATTGTTTAAGTTAAAACAATGTAATATGTCTAGACTAGTTAATCAAAAACTACATGATGCATACACCCACATATGAACCCATGGACAGTCTAGTTGTGGAATCACATTTCTAAATGTAGACAAACACACTGAGATATAATGCCTATTGATACCCACAGTAAAACTTTATTCGCTAGAAATGGCTTTATTCTAAATGGGTGAAAACTTTTATATGCTGCTTCTCTCCACCCCAGCACTTCTAAATAGACAAATCAGTTTAAGAAACTGTGTGGAAGCTCTGGTAGCAGAATTCTTCTACAATTGTTGCATTTTTAATTAGACAAAGTAATATTCCTGTTGCCCCAGATACAAGGAGAATAAAAGGCCTAATTCTCCTTTGAAAAAGAAACCTTGGAGCAGAAATTGTAACTTTTTAAAATGTCATCGCACCAATGAAGGTAATTTATATCAGAAATACCACAATTAATCTGAATGATTTTTTTTAAAGAAAGGTAAGTAACTATGGAGTAATTACTATCAAATTAATATTTTTGTGTTTATTTAAATCCATCTCGTCTAGAAAACTGAGCTGTAGCTCAAAATTAATATAAATTATAATAATAATATAATAATAAAACTTTATTTATATACCGCCCTTCCTACGATCAGGGCGGTACACATTATATCTCTATTTTCTATATATCTATATCTTTTGAAACTGAAGGGGTTTTTGTTGGTTTTTGTCAGTTTGATTTCTGACTGTATGGTACCACATGTAGGCTGAAATAGGCCTTTTAACCCAAATACTCTTATAAAAGTATTATTATAGTGCAACTTTAAAGCCACCTGCAGGGATTCCAAAAAGAGTGTTTCCAGAGCTTATGCCAGGCAGTAGGAGGCACAACATTATACTGTTCCATTTTTTCCCCAATGTCTACCATTGTACACATTTATCAAGCAGTTCTACAGCAGAATAGGAGATTAGGAGACGTGAAAACTCAATTTTAAAGTAGATGTTTGTACTCTAAGTTTACATTTACTCTGTGGGGAACTAATGTGTCAAATCTGAATAGCTAATCCATTTATTTTTTTAAGCAGGTCCTCTCTTTCTAGGAAAAGTTTTCTCAAGCACCTAAAAGCTCCAAAGCACAGATCCTTAAAGGAGTGATCATGTTCTAGGAGATGATCAAGCAAAGGGTCACCTGAGCTTCTGATATTGCTGAAATATCCTATATTCTATATAGATCCTATATGGATTTTAAGGCTCTGGATGTTTTTCCTCTATATAATTTATTTCAGGGACACCTGGTGTCATGAATCACATATGGAGGGCTACAACATTTTCTGGTATATTCCCCCCCCCCCATTATGATTAAAAAAAACTGTTATCTTGAGTGTGTACTTGCAATGTATCAATGGATGATGGCTTCTTGAGGCTGTTGCTGATGGAAGAATATTGGGATGGGTATGTTGATGTGTCCTTAAATCAGTTCTTATTAATGTGTCACAAATTCTGTGAGTTCTCTTTAAAAAAAATAAGGCACTTTTCCGGGCACCTGTTAATCTCCGGAAAAGTGTACCAATATTTTTAATACTATTCTACAATTTTTGGGTTATGCTATAACTCAAATTGCAGTTTATTCTGGAATTAGTTTTTCCTTTCCTTTCCTTTTCTTTAAACAAGTGGTTTATCCTGTTATCCTGTTGGAAATGTTGGTAAAGGCAGAGTCTGGATAGCCTCTGTCCTGTAGTTGGCAGCTGAATGACTTTAATTCATCTAAAAAGGTTTCCCTCCCTTGTATAATTTATTTTAATTCTCAATAACTGACTATATGATAGATTATTTCTCAAAAAATTAGATAATAATTGTGATTGTAAGGTTTTTGGTTTGTTTGTTTTTAATAGAGAGAAGTGTACAGTTTTGTTTCTTCTTTTTTAATGTCCAAAAAGTGAATCTTATTGAAGTGGAATTGAATATCAATCTGAATCTTGTATTTATAAAACTGACTCATCCAAAAATGTATTTCAAAGCCTCCCAACTTCCTGAGCAGATAAAAACATAAGGGATAGAGGCATTCAGGCTGGACTGTATATTTCTGATGCCCCCCCCCCCCTTGCTTTTTACAGCAAAGCCCTCCTTGGTGATTGTCTAAAGAGGGCTACATCAGTTGTTTTTGAATTCAGAGTATTAGGGCACAAAACTATCTACTTTTCTTGTTAAGTGTGTTTATATTTCCTGGTTAAAACAATATTCATAGAAATCAGAATAAGATGAAAGCCAGAAAGATAGCTAACCAACATTAGAGTGTAATCAAGATGGTAAAAATTATTAATGAAGAAGAATAGACAAGCTAGGAGAGATTGCAACAGTTTGCTTTTGCCTCAGCCTTCTGGGATAGACAAGACTGCATCCTTCCTTTCCTCCCTCCTGCTACTGAGTTGATTGAATCCAAACCACTTGAGCACTGTGCACTCAGTTTACATCAGTTGAAGTACAGTGGGCTTTGGTATTCACTGGGGTTTGATTCCAGGAGCTCCTGTGGATAATAAAATCTGTAGATGTTCAAATCCATTTAAATACAATGGCATAGTAAAATAGTGTCCCTTATACAAGGTTTGCTTTTTGGGATTTACGTAGCATCCATATGGTGCTGCACAGTTGCAATGTGCTGAAGGCGCCGCCTGAGCTTTTTGCATCACAACTGCAATGCAAAAAGGAGCAGGCATTCAGCACTTCTTTTTCTTCTTCACACCTTCACCGCACCATGTAGTTGCTACAGCAATGGTGCGCAGAAGAAAAAGGAGGCTTCAGACCTCTCTTTTTGGGCAGTCTGTAAAGCCCCTGAGAGTCTGCACAATTCCCAGGCCATTGCAATCCAACACCAAGTGTTGAGAAAACCAATTCTTATCAAGCATAATACAGGTGGCAGCATGATTTCTGTCCTTTACAAGTACAGTTTTATAGATATAGCAAGCTCCTTTCTAGTAGTGAGATTGGATGAACAACACACATAGCAGAATACATAAAAAGGAAGGAAATAAATCAAGAACAAATCAGATAAAAATAAATTAAAATTAAAGTTGCAGTTCAATAATGTCTGATGTCTAAAGGGTGACATAATTTCCTGTGAAAAGACAGAAGAGGGTAAGTGGTGGAATGACTAATCAATTTTTTTCAATTGACCCACTTCAAACTGCATGAATTATTGTAGGTCTGCACATTTATAAGTACTATAGAATATTCAAAGCTGTACTTATAAAATATTTTGATTTTTTTAATATTTTAAATTTTGCTTTGACTTCCTGTATACATTAACTATCAGTGATGTATACATTAACTATCAGTGATGCATGCAGTGGGGTAGAATCAAGAAGCTTAGTGGGAAAAGTTTAACACCTAATATTTTCTTCCCTGAGCCTTTAAATCTGTTGTCATAAATGTGTTATATATAGTGCACTCTTTGCACCTCTGCCTCCACATGGATGGGAAAGCCATGGGAGTTGAAGCCAATATTAGTCAATGGAAGGCAATGTCTGTGCATCTTTGCCATTACAGCTGCATGCACATGCCACCTTTGACTATTATGGGGCAGAAAGATCTTCAGGAGCACAAATTTGCTGATGGCTAGCCCACCAATGTGGTGGGCCCACTGTTATCTTTCTCTCTCTCCCTCTCCCTCTCCTAATATGCATGAATGCCTTTAGTAATTATATCTGTGCATCTGATAATATGGGCTCTAATGCACAAAAATATATTCCAAAGTAATGATAAACTTTGTTTGCAGAGTTTGTATTGCAACAACCTACATGCTTGCCTCAATAATTTGCCTTATACATGTTGTTATTATTCTAAAATAAATTTCATTAACTCATACCAAATAAATCGAACATCTTAAATGAATACTCTGTGGAATAACTCAAAGATATTTGAGGTCATTTACCATTAGAGGAGGCAAAGGTAAAGGTCTCCCCTTTGACAATTTTGTCTAGATGTGTCCAGATGTAGGGGGGAATGCTCATCCCTGTTACTAAGTTGAGCAAGCCAGCATTGTCAAAAATAACTCTATGGTCATGTGGTCAGCATGGCTACCTGGAATGCTGTTACCTTCCCACCAAACTGGTACCTATTTATCTATATGCATTTTTGCATGCTTTCAAACTACTAGGTTGGCAGAAGCTGGGACTTGTGATGGGAGCTCACTCCATCATGCAGCACATGGGTCTTGAACTGCTGACCTTGCTATCATCAGAGTCAGCATCTAAACTACTGAGCCACCATGTCCTTTTACATTTACTGTTATGTTCCATTTAAAATTCCATAAGAACAACAACAGACCCCAATCTATTCCCACTGGTTAGGTAATTATTTTTATTTAGTGCTGGAGTAGTCACTTAGTTAAATTGTAGCAAAAAGGGATCCCAGAAATATTATGTGCCCATCTGATTACAATCAGATATTACTTGATCAAGATTGAAGTTGTATTCATATAACTGAATTCTTGCTACTTCTTTTAGACAGCTCATTATAACGATTTTTGACTCTTCAGAGGAACGTAATCTGTTACCTTAATGCAGTGCAACACATAACAGTTTCCTATCCTCAGTACACCTGAGATGCTTCTTTGCTGAGTGTTAAAGGTTATCTATGCAATTACCTAAAAGCATTTTTCATTCTAGTCACAATGGCCATGAACATGAATTCCTATATTGCTGAATCCTGATAATCTGTTCCACAGAGATGTGTGTCTGCTAACTTTCAAAGACAGGCAGCATTGCACAGGCCTTCTGGATACTGAACTGACTTTGCTTTCAATTTTGAAAACAGCATTATGTAATATCTGAATATAGATGCTAAATTCATACATTCAGAAAAAAGATTTATGTAGCAACTGGGTTTCTTTGTTCTGTTGCTAAATGGGAGAACTAAAAAGGGTTCTCCAGAGTTGTATGTCCTGTGTTGGAAGAAAGATGAGATATTAATTAATAAAAAATAAGATAAATATTTTAAATCTTTAGCAATTCTATATGTGACTTACGATGTCATTGTTCTGATCCATTACTCATTTGATTGTTGCATGATATTATCTTGCATGTGTAATGCTGTCTCCCCATTATGTCACTTTCTTAGTGGAAAAACTATTTTAAGGCAAGAGGAGGAGGGAAAAAAGAAAGAAAATGGAGTAGCTCCTGAGTGCTACAAAACTTCTTGTGTAAGGAGATGTTCAATTGGGAATGCCCACTGTTTCTGAAAATTGTTTACATTATACAATTGGGTGTTGGTATCATAGAATCATAGAATCATAGAGTTGGAAGAGACCACAAGGGCCATCCAGTCCAACCCCCCTTCAGCCATGCAGGATCTCTCGTTCAAAGCATCCCTGACAGATGGCCATCCAGCCTCTGCTTAAAGACCCCTAAAGAGACTCCACCACACTCCGAGGGAGTGTGTTCCACTGTCGAACAGCCCTTACTGTCAGGAAGTTCCTCCTAATGTTGAGGTGGAATCTCTTTTCCTGCAGTTTGCATCCATTGTTCTGCGTTCTAGTCTCTGCAGCAGCAGAAAACAAGCTTGCTCCCTCCTCAATATGACATCCCTTCAAATATTTAAACAGGGCTATCATATCACCTCTTAACCTTCTCTTCTCCAGGCTAAACATCCCCAGCTCCCTAAGGCGTTCTTCATAGGGCAAGGTTTCCAGACCCTTCACCATCTTAGTTGCCCTCCTTTGGACATGCTCCAGTTTCTCCACATCTTTTTTGAAATGTGGTGCCCAGAACTGGACACAGTATTCCAGGTGGAGCCTGACCAAAGCAGAATAGAGTGGCACTATAACTTCCCTTGATCTAGAAACTATACTTCTATTGATGCAGCCTAAAATTGCATTGGCTTTTTTAGCTGCCGCATCACACTGTTGACTCATGTTCAGCTTATGGTCTACTTGGACTCCTAGATCCCTTTCACATGTGGTCTCATTCAGCCAGGTGTCCCCCATCCTATATCTGTGCTTTTCATTTTTCCGCCCTAAGTGCAGAACCTTACATTTCTCCGCATTGAATTTCATTTTGTTAGCACTGGCCCAGCTTTCTTGTCTATTCAGGTCATTTTGAATTTTGATCCTGTCCTCTGGGGTATTAGCTACTCCTCCCAGTTTAGTGTCATCTGCAAATTTGATAAGTATGCCCCCAATTCTGTCATCCAAATCGTTAATAAAGATGTTGAATAGCACTGGGCCCAGGACAGAACCCTGTGGGACACTGGTCACTTCTCTCCAGGATGAAAAGGAGCCATTGTTGAGCACCCTTTGAGTTTGGCCAGTCAACCAATTACAAATCCATGTAACAGTTAACTTGTCTATCCCGCATTTTGCAAGCTTGTTTGCAAGAATGTCATGGGGAACCTTGTCAAAGGCCTTACTGAAATGGAGGTATACTATATCCACAGCATTCCCTTCATCTACCAAGCTGGTAATTTTATCAAAAAAAGAGATCAGGTTCGTTTGGCATGACTTGTTTCTCTGAAACCCATGTTGGCTTTTTGTGATTATGGCATTGGCCTCTAAGTGTTCACAGACTCTCTGCTTAATGATCTGCTCTAGAACCTTTCCTGGAATTGATGTCAGACTAACTGGACGATAATTGTTGGGATCCTCTTTTTTTCCCTTTTTGAAGATGGGGACAACGTTTGCCCTCCTCCAGTCTGCTGGGACTTCTTCTGTTCTCCAAGAGTTCTCAAAGATTATTGCCAATGGCTCTGATATTACATTTGCCAGTTCCACTGAGATTTGGTTCCAGAAACCCCTGTGGATACTAAAATTCACGGATGCTCGATTTGCATTTTATGCAATGGTGTATAAAATGGTGTCCCTTATAAAAAATGCAAAATCAAGGTTTACATTTTAGATTTTTTAAAAATCTGTGGTTAATGGAATCTATGGATACAGCATCCATGAATACAGAGGGCCAACTACATAGTACAGTATTGCATTATGTAGCATCATTTACATTATAACATTATGTAATGTTACATATGCAGTGTTATACTTTATGTGATGTTATATGTGGTTTATATTATTTGGCATTCCCATGAACTTGTTTACTGCTCATGAACTTGTGGACTGCCACCTCTCTAGGTTTTCTAAGTCCAAAGATTCACTTTGGAACTCATTCTATGTAAAATTTGCATGTAATTGCACCAAAACCAGCATTTTTCTCCATTGGAAACAACATTTTCTGCACGGAAAATAATGTTTCAAGGCAGAACTAGTAATTTCTTTGTAGAAAGTGTTGTTTTTGTGCATGAAGAAGGTATAACTGGGAATTTGTTCTGTGTAAAATTTGCAAATGGTTGATTTGCATAGAACACAGTGTTTTCTACAAAGAAATTTGAGCACTGAAATATTATTTTCCACACATAAATGCTGTGAAATCAGAAGAAGATGTGAATTTGGAAGGGCAGCAATGAAGGAATTAGACAAGATCCTGAAGTGTTAAAATATATCACTGAATACTAAAGTTAGGATGGTACAAGCCATAACCTTTCCTATCACTATGTCTGAGTGTGAAATTTGGGCAGTGAAGAAAGTTGATGGAAAGAAAATTCACTCATCTGAGATGTGGTATTGGAGAACAGTTCTGTAAATTCTGTGGACTGCTGAAAAGACAAACAAATAGGTCCTTGAGCAAATCAGGCCTGAACTCTTCTTAGAACCAAGGATGCCTAAAATGAGGCTGTCGTAACTTGGCCATATAAGGCAAGGATAGAGCTCACTAAAAAACATAATAATGCTAGATAAGTTGTAGGGCTAGATCAGCTGGAGATAATGCTAGATAAGTAGTAAGAGAGAAAGACCACACTCTAGATGGATAGACTCAATCAAGGAAGACATGGCCATGAGTCTGAAGGACCAGATACCAGAGCAGGGCTATTGAGGATGAGGTAACTTGGAGATATGTCATTCATTGGTCAAAGTTGACTCAAAGGCATATAGCTGCAGCAGCAAGAAAAACCTTGAAAAAGAAAGTGAAGAATTGCATTACTACTCATATGGGAGAGAACAGTCTTTCAAATAGTCTAATTTCAAATTTCAACTTACATGTCATACCCAGTGTGCTGATCTGTGGCCATGTAAAACTCACTTTAATCCTAAACATATATTGGAAGAAAAGACAAAGGGGATATAATCAAGAGAAACATCATACATTTCCAGAAGTAAGGACATTTGGCATACTAGTTTGAGACCTGTATGTAAATAATATGATACTTCAAGAAAAACAAAACAACATTGATAGCCATCATTTCATGCATCATTGAAAAGACTGTAAGATTTTACAAAAATATTTTCCTAAAATATAAACGACTGTATAAGTGTATAATAAAATTCAAAAAATCAAGTGTCTGCATGAAATGCCATTTTTTTTCCAAACACAATATAAGCACTAGTCATAGGCAACTTTCCCTTCTACAAAGTAGGATATCCCTTATCCTACTTGTTCTCTTTCTCCTCTGAAGTAAGTTTACTAAATTGTTGACCTTTCCAAGGCAGCCTTTTTTTATGTCTCAGGCTTCACTGATTTGAGCTAAACTGGTACATGGCAGCAGGAAATTGCTGGAGAAAAGTGGTGTGCCAATAATGTTAATATACATAATTAAACATCTAAATTTTAGGAAACATATTCTAAGTAGGAAAAAAAAATCTATACATCTTTTAAATAAGATTTTCAAATACTGTTGTGTGCTACTACAAGGAATTATCACTTTTTATTCTTATAAAGCAAATATCTGCTTAATATTCTTGTTATTCTTGTAAGGCAAATATCTGCTTAATCTGAGAGATGTGAAAACTGTTCAGAGAAAATTACTACAATTTTAGGGGAGGGTTGGTTGGTTGACATTCCAGGTCTTGATTTTGTAAAACTGCTGGGAGCAATTATGTTCTTTGATACATCAGAAAATTTCTGAAATGTAGAGTCCAATTATTTTATGTTGTACATAAAATCAAAGAAAATAACTTTGCAGTTTCTTGCCTTTTATGTTGCACCTAATGTGCTCACATGGCAGGCTGAAGGAGACAATCAAAAGTGTTAAGTACAGTTCTTTGTTGAGATACTCAATTCTTCTATTTAAGTGTGGAGCCTGTTGTGTTTACTGCTAAGAAAGAAAAGCCAACAGCCTGTTTCCTGTCCTGAGGATTATTCAGTTCTGTCTTTCAAGATAAGAAGTGACCACAGTTTCTGCTATTGTTGGGCTTTGATTTTTGTTTTGCTTCTGTTAAATAGACATGTCTCTGCTATGTGGAAACAAAACATAAAGTTGAGTTTAAGCTTCTCAAGATGCAACTTCCACATACCCTGGATTATAGGCTTGTTATATGCAGTGTTGTGTAATTTTAGACCATTTAGGACAGATTTTTGCTAAAATGGGAAACATTAAATTTCTGTTGTTGACTGTATCATGGACAATGCATGTTCCTTTCTGTATATTGTGAGTCCAATTATAATGCTCCCATTTGCAAAAAATAATTTAATTATGTATTATTTATGTTTTTGACATAGGAGAGCCTTGGAAGGTTTAAGACAACTTCATAGTTTAAATTCTTTCCTTGTACTACACGGCATGTTCAGATGCTACATTTTTAAAAGTCATTGCCATGTCAGTCTGTTTCAGTATAACATGATTAATTGGAAGTCTTATAGCACTTTTGGTTACCTGTAAAAATGTCACAATACTCTTTACTACTCTCTTTTAGGTTCAAATAGTGTGTGCGTGTGCATGTATTTATTAAAGTGTTGTCCATCTAATCCCTCAATGATGAGATCACTTATGTATGAGAAACCAAAATATGTTTGTGAGTTCAGTGCTGTCAAGAGAGCAGAAAACTCACTTTAATCCTAAACATATATTGGAAGAAAACAACAACCAGGTACCATACAGCTCTGTCAAATGGGATGAAGCTATCTTCCATCACCACTTTCCAAACTCCAAATTTCAGTTCCAGCCATCTGGTAAGAAGAACAGAACTGGGTGCTCCTAACACACACACAGAGAGAGAGAGAGAGAGAGAGAGAAGGAGAGAGAGAGAGAGAGAGAGACTATCTTCTGGGGGGGGGGTAACAGCAGTATTGGAACAGAATGGCTGGGCTGAAAAGTTAAGATTTGGAAGGTGGGGGTAGGCAGATACCTTCACGCCACCTGATGATGCTTCATGAATTAAAGTTAAAATTACAGGGGCCCTCTTCCGTATCTAATCTGGTAAACCCACACATACAGTACCTACCATATATACTCGACTATAAGACGACCTCATGTATAAGTCGAGGGCAAGTTTTGGGGCCAAAATTATAGATTTTGCTATGACCTGTGGATAAATCAAGGGTAAAATTTAGGGACATATAGGAAAGGATCCAAAGGATGAAGCAGAGCAAAACAATGTCAAATAACTTCCAAAAGTCCATCAGACATAACTCTTTGTGCTTATTCTTAAAACTGGATGGATGAGAGAGTAACAGGGGTCAGTGCTTCCAGGATAGATTATACTCTTGCTTTTCACCAGGGGTTGGGTCCTTCTTTTAAATAAGAGTTAAGATACAGTACTTAAACTGACCCGTGGATAAGTCGAATGAGGTTTTTTGGGTCAATTTTTTGACCTAAATTTCTAGACTTATGCATGAGTATATACAGTATGTTCCTATTTATAAGGGTGTAAGAATCCAGGCATTGCAAAGAAAATAAATCATTATGGATGAAATTAAATTCTGAATATGAGATGGAGGATAGATCATCCTTTTTCAAGGATTAATTTTATTGATGTCATATTTTGAATTATTTTATCTGAATAGAAAACATCTTGGCAATGTGGACTAAATAAACCCCAAAATATATCATATTTACATATAACAAATAATTTATTAGTTTAGTTAACTGTCTCACTTAAGCAAACCAAGAACTTATGGTTGGTTTATGTTCAAAAAATAAAAAAGGAGCTGTATAACCTAATGAAAGCAGTATTAAGAAGCTTTCTACATGTTCGAAAGATCTTTTTAATTCTTAGAGGTAGGGAGTGATAACATACGTTTTTAACAGGTTAGCACTGGTTGGGAATGAATCAATTTTTTATTAGACAAACCAAAATAAGTAACCACTCTAAGTTATCGGCAGCGAGCAAGAACATAAATCGGAGGTACAGAAATTAATATTTCAGTATTCTGCACTTAGGATGTTGCACATTGCTATTTCAATGATGGTGAAAACCTGGCTCTGAAGGAGGGAAAAGGTTATTTGAGAGGTCCTTTTTATCTATAAATTCAAAAGTGGATAGTTTGGTAGCTGTATTCTCCTATTTGTCCTTCTAACCAAGCTCATATTTTGCATTCCATTAAATCTATATATCATCCAGCTCTTATTTACACCAAATTATTTTGAATGATATTTTTCACATTTGAAGGTCACAATCACTGTATGTTCAGTCATTCATTCTGTGTTTAATTTCTCTCTATAAGGGCCATCTTCCATGATTACCTCTCTTAAAATAGCTCTGACATACTGTAATATTTTACCATTGTCATTGATGGCAATACACATTTTTTTATCATTTTCTTCTGTCATACGTCTACATCCATTTGCTATTTCTTATATGTTCTCAATGGGGTTATGGTTTTTGCAAATTGGTCTGGTCCGTTCCAAAGGGGATTTCTTATCACCAAAGCCACTGAAGCATGTCTGATGCAAGTTTGTTTTGTCCCTAGGTGAGACTATCACCTAGAAGGATTGAAGCCTTTTATAGTTCTTTCACAGTCAATCCATCACAAGGCACTTCAAGAAGAAATTGCTATGTAAGTGCAAAAAGTGGTGTAACATTACTTCTAAATGTCCTTAGATGACATAGGACATTTAAAACTTGTTACAATATTATACACAATTAAATCCTTCAAAATGTGGTGATTTTGATCCAAACCTGGAGATTTGTAGAATCCAAGAAAATCGCTCTTTTAAAAAGACGATCTAATATAAAAGAGTCATAGAATCATAGAGTTGGAAGGGTCTTCATGGGTTTTGTTGGCCAACTCCCTGCTTATTGCAGGATCTCCAACTAAAGCATCCCCAGAAGGTAGCTGTCCAGCATCTTGAAGATATCCAGAGAAGGAGACACCCACCACCACTCTAGGCGGTTGTTTCCATAGCTGAATCATTCTCATTGTCAAGAGGTTCCTTCTAATGTTCATTCAAAATCTACTCTCTTGTAACTTGAAACCATGAAACCATTAGCTCTACCCTTTTAGGCAGCAGATAACAAGCCTGCACCCTCCTCTTTGGGACAGCCCTTCAGACATTTAAAATATGCAATCATGTCACCCCTGAGTCTTCTGTTTACCAAGCTGAATTTGCCCAGTTCCTTTAACCTTTCTTTATATGTTTTGTTCTCCATACCTCTTATCATTGCCCTTCTCTAAACCCACTTCGACCTGTCCATGGGGCTTTCTAGATTGGCAAAAAGAAGTGTGTTCATGGCTGCATGAAACTCTAGCCTTTAAATGAGAAAAAGGGAAAGTGTGCCATGAAAACGCTTTTTTTTTGCGTTTTAGGGGAGAAGAAGCAGCTTTTAAAAGGTGCTGGTTTTCCCAGCTTCTTTTTTAAAAACTGCGGAACAGCGCAGCTCCATCTAAAGGCTGCGGTGCAGCTGCTAAGCATTAAGGAAAAGGCAACTTCATGTCACACTTTCCTGCCAATCTAGAAAGCCCTTATATATTTCTTTAAATGTGTCACCCAGAACTGAATGCTGTAATCTAGATGAGGCCTAACCAGCACAGAATATATTTGAACTATTAATTCTCCCAGTTTGGAAACAATGCTTCTACTATTTCAGGTTAAAATAGCATTCATCTTCTTTGCTGCAGCATCATACAGCAGGCTCATATTCAATTTATGGTCAACAATAATTTCAGGGTCCTTTTCACATGTAGTAGTGCTGAACTGTGTATCCTTCAGCTTGTACCAGTGCATTTCATGCCTGTAGCCTAAATGTAGAATTTCGTATTTATAATAATAAATAATAATAATAATAAAGTTTATTTATAACCCACTCCTCTAATGAAATACTTGGAGCGGGGTACAACAAAATTAAAAAATACAAGGTAAAACAGCAGTCATATCCCTTCCCAACCTCCCCCCCCCTTAAAATTAGATTAAACCAGGACTAGTTAAAATTGACATCAGTTAAAATTCATTAAGATAGTAAAAACAAGGTGCAGTTTCATGGACAGTGTGAGTGCAATCCCCAATGGGTGGAATCAGAAGATTTAAACAGGGGGACAGCTAAGGTTAATCCCCCAGTTCCATTTACATTTTCATTTTCATTTTTCAGGGTCGGGGGTTAGTGTTATATTTATTTCCTCCTCAAGGGAAGGCCTGCCAGAAGAGATGCGTCTTTAAGGCCTTTTTAAAGCTGGCCAAAGATGTAATAAGATGCATATATTATCTATATTGAATTGCATTTCATTAATTCCTACCCACTTTTTCTGGTTTATCTAGGATCTTTTGAATCCTGTCCCAATCCTGCAATATGTTAGGCACCTTTCCCAGTTTTACTTGTCACTTTCTTATAAAACTTTAAGCTACTTAACTTCAGTGTTGCTGTAGGTTATATTGAAGTTAATGAAGTACAGTTTACATATTCTGGAAGGAAACAAAGTTAAAAATGGGAGTTATTCTCCTATTGTGTACTTGATTCAAGGTTTTGATAAAGGGATGTATTGATCACTGATTATATTAGGAAGCCTGAAAGCTCTAGTTCCAGTGTCTTACTTGGACAATTTAACAAAACCATTTAAATATTAAAGTGGTTTCATGAGGTAATACTCACAAAGTGGCTGATCTTGTAATATGCAATTTTTTAGACTTATTTGATTCTTTCATGCTTTCCTCCAAAGGCTCTATTAGCCCTGCATGTACATGCTAATATTGAAAGGTTAGATCATGTTTCAGAAATTGGGCTACAGATGTCTAAACTTGCAGGCAAATAGAGCACTTGTTAGTATTAATATATTTATTTTTTACAAACATGAATACATTTTCCTCAGTCTTAAGACTGTCAAAGAACTGCATAATTTTAAATCATAGATACATCAATAATAATTTGAAGAGAAACACCAATCTATACAGAAACTACTAAAAATCAGGTATAAATGGGATCTAAGAATTTGCTTTAAGTGTCTTCTCACTGAAAAGGATAGCAGAGGTCCAAAACACACAGCAAAAATAATACAGTTTGAGTCCAGTTTAACTGCCCTGGCCCGGTGCTGGGAATCCTGGGAACTGCGGTTTATTATGGCACCAGATCTGTCTCACAGAGAATGCTCAACATCTCACAAAACTATACTTCCCAGAATTCCCAGAACTGGATTATTTATGCAGTGTGATTTGGACCTGATTCTAAAATTTACAGCTGGGCTGAGCTGAGGAATTGATCTGTCTTTGTTCAGATACAGTCAGGCAAGATGTGCAGAGACAATATGTCTAAAGTTTAGGATAGGTTCATGATGAGTTTCCCGACTCAACTGTGATTATAAAACCAGTTGTCTTTAAAAAGGATGTTTTTGTCAAGAAAAGATGTACCAGAAGTAGAAGCATCCATATGAAATAGTTCATAATTCTATAAACAAGCCATTCCATATGAAATATTTTTGAATAAGGCTTCAAAAAGATTAAAACAAATGGAACAAAATAAATACAATTAAAAGTTAGTAAAATTCCATTGGAAGAGCAGTGCTATTATTTTATTACACAATCATCATCATCACCACCACCACCCTCAATTCAATTGATCTAGGGTTTGGCAATAGAAGAAGGTAGTTAGCAGTTAAAATTCTTAGGGCCAATAAATATATAGTCAGCTCTCCATAGCCACAGATTCTGCATCCACAGATTCTACCATCCATATATTGAAAATATTTTTTAAACAAATAAAAAAGCAAACCTTGATTGCAGGAGAGGGGAGTTGCAGATATGAAATACACAGAGACCATCATATGGAAGTAAAAAGTCCACAACTTTATTAAATACAGATGCCAGATGGGTTTGGCCCGAGGCATGGGTCAGGATCTGGCACTGACCGACCTGACTGTTGATTAATGAATTGATTGATGAATCCCATTGCCTGCTCATGGCCATGCCCAGGGATGACAAAGGGGTCCCTGGATATCCGCAACGCCACCCCTTGTCACTGGGTGATACTGGCAAGGAGTTCACCCCTGCATTGATGACTCCTCCTCCATCCCATCACCCCCAGGTCCCCATGGGTCTCCCAATAATCAGTGCTCTGCAGGACTGATAGCCACACCCACAAGATGCACGATCCATGCTACTACCACTAGAAGGTTGTGACAGCAAGATGCACAACTCTCTTGCAGAATCAAACCAAGGTGGGAAGTGGAAATCCAAACTGGGATGGCATCTTACCCTGGTCACGTGGCCTTAAATAGCCCCCTCCCCCTACCAATTGGAAGTCCCGCCCCTTCTATCCACTGGGACAAATGGGGGGGGGGGCAGAAGTCTCATCCCTACTGGTGGCTGGACCAATCAGGGTGCACTTCAGGTTCCTCTTGCAGCCTGGGACTTGTGGGCTACTGGAGCTGGAAGTCCACCTGCCCACAACCCTAGCCAGCCCATCAGGGTTGTTCCAAGGCCCTGGCATCTCCTGGGAAGGCGCCAGAGCTGGGGCCAGGGTAGGGAAGCTGCAACAGCACCCCTGCCCCCCCCCCCCAAAAACAACTGGCCTGCTGAATCAGGCGGTGGGCCTTTTGACATTTTATATAAGGGATTTTACTGCACCACTGTATGTAATGGTACTTGAGCATCCACAGATTTCATTGTCTAGGGGGATTCCTGGAACAAAACCCCAGCTGATATCAAGAGCCCACCATATTTCAATGCAACAAAACTAGATAATGGGAAACAAAGAGTCTGCAACTTGTGTTTTCTTTGGATGATGCATTGCAGCTCTCATAGTGCTTCACAGCTGTCTTGGTGAGAAATGATGGGAGTTGCAGTCTAGGAGCAGCTGGAATGCCAGAAGCTGCCTATTCCTACTCCAAATAAGGGCAGTTTTCCAAATGAATAGACTAGCCTTCTGGTCTGCAGTTAATCAGAGACCGTAGTTCTACAAGCTAAATTCTTATGTTATGTAGAATAAATATGAATATACTTTAGTTTTATTTTATACTTTTTACAAAAATTGCAACTCTGAAAATAATTCAGGTCTGGACTTTAGAATTTGCTAAGACTTTATCTTAAAGTATCATGAAACTAAGTGCCTCACAGTTCTTAGATGTCCCCACTTGACCTTCTGTCATGCATTCTTTCACTCTGGAATTTTCAGACAGCATTGTTAAAAACATTGTTTTACTTTTCAGGGCACTTATCACATATATGCTTGCCTTTTTTTGTTTGAGTGGGGAGAAGTCACTTTTAGTATCCCTCTCTTACTTATGTTTTATTAAAGATGCTCTCCACTTGAAACAGAGCCTGGCAACACCATTCTCACGCTCTGTCAGCTTTCTCTAGGTCTACTGGATGAAATTATTCTTTGATAACTAGAGCTAGGCTGACCATTTAGATGAAATATACTCTGGTTTTCTAAAGATGAATCTTTGATCATGCTTTATTTTGGCCTACACTGCAATTACAGTAACTGGTGACAGCATCTCTTTCCATAACTATTGGAAATAGCTTGTATTAGCTTCCATTCAAAAATCAAGATATACTGAAATCTTAGACCTAAAATATTACTTAGAAGTTAGTCTCATGGTGTAGAATTAGCATTTAGATAGGAGCTGTTGGCCACCGCACCTCTGGTTGTATGGATCTTTGCACTTTTTACAGGCTGGAGAACCCATGTGTTAGAAGTGAATGTCAGGAGCAAAAAGTGTATACACATAGGAATTCAACATGTTCTGGAAAAACATAAAATGACGGTTTCATAGTGGATTCAAAAGCCCACAAGTTATTGTCAAGTATGTAGCCCAGTGGTTCCCAACCTCTTTTGTTCCCCACATTCTTAGGAAACATTTGCATCTCCTACAAAAATAATATCACATTTGAATATGAAGAAGTCTGTTTACTCCAAATTTTGAATCACAAATTGAACCATACAATCCTGTGGGTGAACAAATTGAACTTAAAAAACAATAAAAGCTTTTAACTCATAAAATAGAAATCTAAATTGAGTAATTAGATTCTAATTTCTTCAGAAAAAAATATAAACAGTAAATTCAATCCCAATTGTAAACATAAAATTCAATGACTTCTTTGCTCCTGCTTCCAATTCATAATTTTGTCTTTGACCTTTTTTGCTAACTGCAATCCATGTGATTCCTAGATATGACTGATAGAAACAAACTGAATCCAGATTCACATAAATATCTTTGTCACACTCCTGAAATTCCATCTAGCAAGTCCTGGGGATACAGGCACCCCAATTGGGAACCCCTGGTGTAGCCAGACAAGTGGCTCTGAAATCCATTTCTACATGCCATACCTTTACATGATACTAGAACATTTATTTGGGTTTAGCATTATAATTTATAATGTTTTGTTGTATGATTCCAACATTGACAGCTTTCATAATATGAGTCAGCCTTCAGACTTCCTGCATGGAGTAGTAGATTATCAGCTCTTCTCATATTGCTTCTCCCAAAATAATCTTTTATCTCAATCTAAGAAATGTGGTAGAGATTTTTGAAAGTCATAAATAAGAAGGAAAATTTCCCTAAATCTTTTGATTTTGTTGATACATTCAAAACCTTTGAAATCCCATAAATATTTTTCTGTTCAGGTGATAGATATTAATATCTTCAAAATGTAATGTTGCCCTTGCATGATACTAGACACCTTAATCTCCCAGTATTTTATGCATTAAAATGATTTTAGGAGTAGTCCACAGACTGTCAAATTAATTAGATGGATTGTTAATTAAGTAGCAACACAATTAAAGATCAGTTTAAATTGTGTATATGGATTATATATGGATTCATGAGGACACATAGGTGTATTGTATAATATGCTAGGACTTTATGTCAAAAGCAGTGTTTATTTTAATAATTTAATGTATGTCCCATGAGCTTGGAATAATTTAGGATGCATGATACTGCTTAGAATCAAGGAACGCCATCAGTAGCAACACCTTCTGAGACCCATGACCTGACTGAGGGTACAACAATTGGGGGAAAAACACATTTCTAGTGAAAGAACCACCTTCCTGCTGCACCTTCCTTCCAGTAGCAGATTACATAATCCTACATAATTACATGATCAGTGTCCTTGTAGAATATTATCATGTAATCTTCTCATTCCTGATTAGAAGATCACAAAAGGCAATTGCTCTCCTATATTCTGTTGGCTCCAAAGAGATGAGAGGATGAATATTGATTCCTCTGATCCTTTTCTCACCAGTAGAATTGGTGGAATTGACTTGTCCCTAGAATTGGCAGGTTAAGACTACACCATCCTCAGAAAGCTCAGGATGATTCCCTTGTAATATCACAGGGGTGAGTCTTGTTGATATCATTAAACATGATAAATGAAGCATCAGTCCTAGTCTAACAAACAAGCTAGTACTCTTGCAATGAACACTGAAGAAGATGGGCCATGTCCTGAACTGTGGGAGCCCTGTTTACCCAGTGGTTCTTGTGACATCACCTTCATGATCAAAGACCTGTGGGAGAACATTATTGTGTTGCTGCTTCCAGTTATATCTCCCACTGGGAAATTGAAAATTAGTACCTGTAGTTCCTTTTTATGCTGCAGGATCTTCAGCCAGATGTTTCAGTCCTCCATTTCTAAGTGAGAAGAACAAGGTCGTGGCTAGCAGGAGTGCTTTATTGAACCCCCAACTTTCCACAGTTCATTAGGATCCTACAAAGGTCTGGGGGCATAGTTGCTATTTTAGGTGGATGAGAAGTTGACTGATTTTCAGAGAATAGTATTTTTTTTAATATATAAGGAAACAGCAGCATGTTTTCTATTTCCCTTCACTTTAACAGAAACATTGCCAAGTTCAAACTATGATAAAACAACAATGTAGCACAGACTAGTGACTCACAGAATAGCCACATGAGAAGGATGACATGACATGATGTAGTATTCATTCCAGGGGCATTACTGAGGGTAAAACGGATCCCTTGGCCAATGAGGAAAGCTGCTTTCACATATTTACCACTTGGGAGGGTTAATTGCCATGTGTAAGGAGGGGTCTTGAAAAGCCAGGAAATATCAGAATAACTTCTGAGGATGTGGAAGAGATGTGCACTCTCAATAATCAGTACAAGAAAACATCAATAAATCTTCATATTATATAGGTCTTTGAGTTGTATATAGTTGATTCCCATATGTCTACTAATGAGAAATGATTGCTTACATAGTTGCTTACTAAAGAAAAAGACAAATTAAATCAAAATTAAGATGAAAGCATTAGTCTAGGCCTCCCTGTTTTAAAACACTAACTCAATTCTCTAGAAAAGTATGTACAGTCTGTAGATTTATTGTCCCTGATTATGGTAAGATACACTTTCTCTAATGCAGGTAATACTATAAAATCAAACTTTGTTTGCTTTTTAAATTAATTATTGATAATGTAGCCTTTTTGTCTCAGCAGTTTTTGAGAAATAAAGATTGGTCTATATGAATATAATTGCAGTGACCAAACTAGTCAGGACTAGACAGACAGTGTATATTTGATTATTCTGTACATCCTTGGTTTTGGCATCTCTACATTTTGCAAATGATGAAAAACATTCTTTTGTTAAGCCTAGAGTGCAACCATAATTTTCTTCTTTAGTTCTGCTTACACTGTCACAGAGGGATAAGACAGCTGCTATTTCTTTCAACATTTTCTATAAAGTCACAAATACATTAGCGGAAGAAAACTTTCAGCCATGGGTGGCAGGAAAGAAGAAGGTGCTCAGACTGCTCACCATTGTGGCACACTCCCCAAATAATGTCCTCACCATTGTGATAGAATTCCAGTGTGGAATATTTACTGTTGCATTTTGCTGACTACTCAGTACTGCCAACTATTTCAGTAGGTGTACACACAAACTGTTTGGGTTATATATATATATATATATATTCATTATTTAGTGAAATATTTTGGGATTCTCTGTGAAAAAGAAAAGCAGTATGTGCATAAACAGAAGTGTAGCTCCTTCTGTAAAATAAGCAACACCCCTACATTCCTCAGATATCAGTTTTGATCCATAGTGTTCATGTAGTTACCATACACTGCAAAACAAACAAGAAGTGATGCTGTGGTACAGTAATTTATAACAAGAAGCACCAAGAAGCAGGGTTTTCTCTCTCTTTTGGAGATTGGGGTTTCCTATTCTTCTGTGTCCATAATAGGATAGTATTTATTTGTTCATTTTATAGCCTATATTTCTCTTTATGCAGGTGGTTTATTTGAGGGAAACAGCACCCTTGCATTTATCCTACCAGTTAAATGACAGGGAAGGGGCTGAACCTCCCACTGGAGGGAATTCTAGAGTACCCACTGAAAAGTCTCACTCCAGGTCCTCATCAAATGTGCCTATAATGATGGTAGGTCTGAGAGAAATCTTTCCCTCAAAGATCTTAAAACTCAGTCAGGCTCATATAGTACCTATGCTTCTCTTTATCTGTCTTTGTCTACTCATAGACCCTCTGTTGCTTCAATCACTGATTGTCAGTGGAGGTATTACTGCTACATTAGGATTTAGTCAGGATTATACCGTCAGACCCATATATATTATGAGCAGCCAAGAATCATTAGCACGCACAAGAATCAGCTCACATTTTTGTGTGTGTGATAAACCCGTTCACTGTCCACTGAGGTGTTACTGACAAAACCTTCTCATTAGCCATATAGTTCTCGTAGTGGAGGGCCAGTGATCCATCTGCAAAGCTGTCTGTTACCTCCACTGTGATTCATGGTAACTCTTGACCGAGGAGGAGGTGATAACTCACCATTAACAAAAGACCATTATTTCCCCCCCCCCCCTTTGCATCAGTTTTGTCATAATCATGACATGTTGATATCACAGTCATGCCTTCACAGTTACAATAGAGTCAGTAGAGTGGGCCCTTGTTATTCACTGAGGTTTGGTTCCAGGACCCCTTGTGGATAACAAAATCCCATTCAATCCAATGCCATAACAAAATGGTGTCTCTTATATAAAATGAAAAAAGACAAGGTTTGCTATTTGGAATTTATGCTTTTTCTGAATATTTTCAAGCCATGGATGCTTGAATCCATGGATAAAATAATTTGTGGATAAGGGGGGCCGATAGTAGTAGCTGATGCCCACTAGTGCTAGTGGTGCAGAGGTGAGCTTATCAGAGCCAAAGGCAAGGAGTTACCAGAGAAAGCAATAACTATACCTGTTGTATAGTTCTATACTCGGTGTCTTCCCTTGTACAGTTTAGTACATCTCATATTTCCCTACTGGTTGAGTGCTGTATTGATGATATCCTATCAAAGAGTAGGTCATACTCTGCTGTGGTGTCCATGACATACATACATATATATGTATATGGGCTTCTTTGGCTGAAGTAGGTATGGTAGCCTTTCTGAGAATGGTTGTAAACCTGAGTAACGGTAAGTCTTAAATAACAGTAAAATTGCTGATGCTTAATATCTCAAAAAATATTAACTTCTGTTTATTTATTTGTCATAGATGAACACTAACATTCAAAACTGTGTAAGAAACTGACAGAAGAGGAACCTACTTCTAGCCCGCAGTTAAACAGAAGTTAATATTTTTTGAGATATTAAGCATCAGCAATTTTACTGTTATTTAAGACTTACCGTTACTCAGGTTTAATTCAAGCCACAATGGCATGTGTTCCATGATTGATGCCTAATGCCCTAAAAAGTCAACAGTAATCCTACACTAATACTATTTACAAGATAATTACAAGGTGGTAAAAGCATGCTGAGAGAATTTATAGTGTTAGTGATCTTAAAAATGTTTTGTAACAGCTGAAAACTAAAAGCAAAACAGTTTATTTAGAAAGTATTGCATTGCTGAATTTTAAATCCTTATTTTGTTGTTATGACTGATTCAAGAATATATACTTTAAAATATTAATACAGTGAATAATGCTTCCCCCTTTTATATAAGGAATCCTTTAACAAACAAATTACATCCTAATTTCAAATATTGTTAACACTGGCAGAGAAGGATGAAAGCAATTCATACAATTTCCAGCTGGCTCCTCTCTACAAATCATTAAAGAATAGTGTTATATGAAACCAGAGGGATTTGGTTCCTGCACCATCCCAATAATATATGAATGAAGCCCAACTCTGTAATTAGGCTGATCTTAACGTATCTGTTTTTGATTGCTGCAAAGGTTACTATTCTTCCCACAACACTAACAAAGACCCCTCTCTGACCTACCACAGTGTCACTGAAGCCTGCCTCCCTTGGAAATGTTATACATAGACCTCAGCAGGGGAGAATATAGCCAGATGATTCTGTGATCCTCCTCCCCAACTCTCCACCAATCATATAATGGCTTGCAGAGGGGAGTGGGGCTTCAGTGGCTCTATAATAGGTCTGGGGTATGGCAAATTGTTAAGTGTAGTACAGTTCCATATGCTGAACTACTACACTATGCTGAGACATGCAAGATTGCAGCCATTGTGTGCATTTCAGATTGTAAGCTGTTCAAGTGAAATGTTTCTCCACTTGATTCTGGATCCTTTCACTACAATGTCACATGCACAAAAATTATGAAATAACAGGTGTGTGCAATTGCATGGTAAAAACTAACATCTTTCTGATCATTCTCCACCACCAGATTGACATTCTATTCAGGGCTAGCACTTGGAACATGTGAGGGACCTGTACCGCCTCCTACCCCAGAAGTCCGAGAGACCACTAGATGGAAAGTTTCAGGCTGCTAACCAGAAGCAGCATTGGTCCATCTTTTCTTCAGAGAAGACCTGGAGGATCCTCACATCTGGAGGATCTAAGGCCTGGAGAATCCTCACATCTGGACAGACACACAAAGCAATGATGATGATGATGACGATGATGTTTATTTCTTACCCGCCCCTCTGTAAAAACACTCAAGGTGGGGTACAACAAGGTTAAAAAACAATTACAATTAAAATTATTCAATGATCCCATTCCCAGCCTCCCACCCCTTAAAATAGAATTAAACTGGCTGAGTTTAAAATTAGATTTCAAACGATAAAACAAAACCAACATGTTATACGCATAACCCCACAATGCTATTTCCCTGGAGAATAATATAATAATAAAACCAACACTTCATTTGTGTGATGGGTAAACAATCTCTTCCCCTCCAAAATTTCACAAATGAAAACAGGATAGTACTTGTTACATTCCACCAGTTATCCCAAAGTTCACTGCCAAAAGCCCCAAGTATGTAGTGTTTGGAGGCTTTCAATTCTACCTGCTTCCTAGAGCCACTCCAAGAAATTTTGCTTCCTGGGGTACAGCAAAATACACTTCCCTCCAAGTTGAAAAGCCTGAAAAAATATTTTAGTAGATGAAAAACAAAATTGGACAAATATTTCCCTAAGTTTGTGGCATTAAAATGCAGTACAAAGTAATGATATTAATGTACAGGATTGTGCTATAAATAATTAAACATTTGTTATCTTTTCTTACCACTCTAACTGCTTTTTCACATTAGGGAGCAAACAGGATTTAAATGAGAGTTAAATGAGAGTTAAAGAGGAAATGCCCTATGTTTATCAAAGGACATTTCCTGTTTAACTCTTGTTTAATTCTCGTTTAAATCCTGTTTGCTCCCTAGTGTGAAAAAGCTGTAAGTCAGTTGTGTGATGTAGTTACCTACTCTGCTTAATAGTATATAACAATTCTACCTATTTACATTAGCATTTTATGAGCCATTTTCCAAAGCCCCAAACAAGTAGAAAAAATAAGGACTGCCCTCAGGAAAAAGTGATGGTTGGATTGACTGAGTATAATCATTCTCCCATGCAGTTTGGATATGATGAGAATAGGATTGTTCCCTTGAAAAGGAAGCATAAATCTAGTTAAGTGTTTATTTTGGATATCATATTAAGTGGATTACAAAGCTGAATACAGAAAAATGCTGCCACTGTTACACTAGATTTTCAGTGTCTAATCTTTTTTGTTATAAAAGGCACTGAAACATAGCAATGGATTTTTCAAATCTAAGCTCTGCAAGTCATAATATAGTCAAACTCACTTTGCAGAATGGATCATAAAGGTATTATTGCTGATTGTCAAATACAGCTGCTATCAAACCTGTATTATGACTGGACCATCCAATCACAAAATGATAAATTACCATAAGGATTTTCTCTATCTCCCATAAGCCCATCTTTTTCCAGTGTTAGGCTCCCTTGATTGCTTGAACTTCAGTTACACTAGCTATGCTCATTGCTAGACTGTCATGGGCAAAAATCAATTTGCTAGGATTCATAGGCTCTTTAAGAGTATTAAAATACATTTGGCTCACATAATCAAATACACTTCCAAACCTTGCTGAATATTTTTTCCCCTAAGGTAGCTAAAATACAAAAGGTGAAAATGGTCCTTCAGGTATTAATATTTTTCTTAGGATTTTAAATTCCACTTAACTGATATATATTCAAAATGATAGTGCACAATTTGATAATTTATATAGCATACATCTACTTTTAATCTCCCAATGAATTTTGTTTCAGCAGTAGAAAGTGTTTCAAATCATTGAAAAGTATTTAACAATTGGAATCCTATTAATCTCTTTATTTAAAAAAAAACCTAGTGAAAATGCAAGTATAATATGACATATGTAAAATACTTGGTTTTTTTTTTAACGTGGGTGAAATTTCTGTGTATCAAAAGTACTATGGAAGTCATTAAAAATAGCTGTTTAGCTCCAACACTATAAAGATTCATGTAGTTAGATCCCGAGTCTTCTGTCACAGATAAGAATACTCCCTGAAGGCATATTTGCTCAAAAGCTCTGTCCAATGGAAAATAACTTTTTACTACTTCGATTCTCCTGAGAAAAGATACTACAGGTCCAAAACACCCTGCAGAAATAATCAAGTTTGAGACTGCTTTAACCATGCTGGCTCAGTGCTAGGGAATTCTGGGAATTGTAGTACATTGTGGCATCAGAGCTCTGCCAGAGAAGGCTAAATGTCTCACAAAATGACAGTTCCCAGAATTCCCTAGCATTGAGCCAGGGCAGTTAAAGCAATCTCAAACTGGAATATTTCTGCACTGTGTTTTGGACCACAGTGTTACTACACACAAAGTTCCATGATGTCACCTGATCCTCTGGAGAAAGTTTGATGGAGCATAAAGGGCCACTGTAGCAGTGGAAGCATATTCTCCCTGTCCCTTCAGCAGAAATGCACCCCTTGATCAATACTGTTCTGTAGATATAAGGACAAAATTTCTACATGAAAGAGAAAGTCTGAATCCAAGTAAGTTAATCTAAAATATAAGAAGAGTATCAATCCTATATACACATTTTATCCAGTAAACCATTGCAGGTTAATATACAGACTGGCAGTGTTGCACATTACATAGAAGTTTATCACACCAGAGAGTTTCCACTATGCTCCCATTGCCCAAACTTCACCAAAGAGTGACGGGAGCCCTTGATGGAATCATGCCTTGAGCTATTGAGAAGTATAACACTTCTGTTTTCATCACAGAAGCGTTATTGTAATTGCAAGGAAAAGGGCCCTTTTTATTAACAGATTAAATGGTCAATAAAAAAGTGCCCTTTTCCTTGCAATTACGATAATGCTTCTGTGATGAAAACGGAAGTGTTACACTTTTCAACAGTGTGAGGTGTGATCCCACCAATGGGCTTCCATCACTCTTTGGTGAAGTTTGGGTGACAGAAGCATAGTGGAAACCCTCTGTGTGATAAACCCCATAGTACTGTAAAATTTAAAGTGTTTTTTTTACAACCACAATTTTTATTTTAAATATAGCTGCTATTTAATTTTATATTGGAACATGCTATGCTTCCTCCACTGATGTGAATGAGGTAGCTCACAGTGTGTGTAAGTTAACTTAAACAGAAAGAAAAGAATATTGCTGGAAAGAATATTCAAAAATATTAGCAAAATGATTGAAAAACATGTTTTTCAAATGTTGAGAAACTCTGGAAGAGTAGACTCCTTAACTGATGAGAATCTTTACAGTTTGAGACTTATTCTGTGGGAAATTATTCTGCTAAACATTATCATATGTATTCTTTCCTGCACAAAATGTAGGAATTGGGAGTTTGTTCTGCACAAAAAATTCACATATGGCTGATTTGCCTAGAAACAAAAAATTTGCACAGAAAATACTATTTCTGCATGGTAATGTAATTTTTTGTTCATAACATGGTATTTCTTCTGTAGAAAATGCAGTTTCCTGTGCAAAACAACCACTTCTGAGTTTTGCACAGAATAAGTCTTGAATTTCGAATAGCTTCAAAGACTTTGTGGTTTTTGAAGATTTCATCAGAGCAGGAAGAAAACTGTTAAAAATAAGTTTCAAGAAAAAGCTTAGTGAAGACCTATTCCCAGAGAGAAGAGATGTCCTTCTCTGTTGTGTAACACTAGTTGTGGAATCAATTTCACTTGAAAGTCTGATTAGCAGCAACTGTGGTCTCCTTTTGCTACCACGCCACTTAAATAAAACACCAAATACGGACTCTATAAAATTGCAAGCATCCCCATGCATTTCTTCATGTGCTGCTGTTTGAGAGCTTGTTGCTTGTTCCACAATTTTTTACTCAGTTAATTTTACAACAGATCCATACATTGTATTATTGTTGTTATTGCTGTTTGGAAATACTAGCTGTATTCCTAGATTTATAGGATGAAATAACTTAAAATAGAGAAAATACAGAAGGATTTTGCCATTCTGCTAAATTATTTTGCATTTGAACGTCTAATTGCCATGCAAGTCAAGCCCCAAGAACACATGAAACAGATGTGGAGAGAAAAGGCCACAACTTTATTAACTGTTCCACATAGCAAGAACAACATAACCATAGGGTTGGCCCAAAGCATAAGGTCTGGATCTGGACATCAGCAACACCCCGGTTGGTTGATATATTAGGTATGGTTGCTTGGAGCCGCAAGCATCGGGATGACATAGGTGCCAAGCTCCACCCTGTTACGCAGTTAGGCAATTGTGTTGCTTCAAATCTAATTGCTAGGCATCCTAGTCACCGGGTGTTAATTGCCTGTGGCCCCCACAATGGCCACAGCAAACCGCTCCTAACCTGGGTCACGAGGACTCCCGATCCAGTGCCAGAGGGCCCTGGAAACCTCTACCCCAGAGCCAGGCCTATGCTGCTGCCACACAGGTGGAATGAAAGGCTGCCCTGCCACCAACCCTATAACCACACTTCAAACAAGTAACATCAGTGACCCAAGCAAAAATCCAAGTTCGGGCGAACATATCCAACAAAAGACGGATTTCCATCGCCCAATGTGTTTGATGTCATCGACGGATAGTCCAGCTCGGGCATCAGCAGTAGCCGCCCCAATGCAGAAAGAGTGGCCCCTGAATTCTTCAGGTTGAAGACCCAGTTTTCGATGGGCCAACCTCAAAACAGCAACAAATTGAAAGCATGTGACAGGTGATCCATCAGCATGACAAAATAAGGATCCCTGGCATTCCAGCCGTTGCCTAATAAACCTTTTCACAGTTCGTACAGGACAAAGCTGTGAGTCTTTCAAATGTCCCAATGTGATGGTTGTCCCATGCCCCAACTGTTGACTTTTGTATCACCAAACTTGCATGGTTAACATCAATGACAACATCAGAAATGCATAAATATCTGTTAGAACAATCGGATTTCGAAGACGGGACCAGCTTCCCAACTCTTAGGGCCCCAAAAAATGCCGTCACAAATGCCACCTTGAAAAGACCAGCCTCATAGGGGGAGGAACAAGTAGCAGGAAGCTGTGCAACTAACTCCTCCAGAAGGGAGAAGGTCATCTGGAATCTTTTTGTTTAATTTGCATTCGCCTCCAACCTTGAGCAGTTTGCCTTGGTGTGTGGCCCTCAACACAATTCACAGCTATGATCATATCTACAGTTGGACCTAGCACACCTCCCCAAATTGTACTCCCAACAAACCAGTCTACACTCCCTCTTACCCAAGGGCCTTTCCGCGCGTGGCAACACTGCCATCCTGCTTAGTCAGGTGGCGCCATTTGTAACTTGACAGAACCATAGAATCTCCTACTGGCAATTTTGGCCAGCTTCCCTTGTATGTCAAGTGTTAGAGCATGCACTAAGAAAAGTTGCTTGAATATTCCTGCTCTTATTTGATTACTGTTAAATAGGATATAATTTCAAGATTTATTTCCCATTAATTATGGCCCATAAAGCTTTCCTATAACAAAGCAAATGGCACATGCATTTCACTTTATGTTTTTGTAATTACAACTTATGCAATTATTTGTTAAATCACTCAGTATGATATGGCTTCTTCTGGGGCCACTTTTGAGCATCATTTCCTATAATTTCATGATACACTTTTTTTTTGGTTAACAGAGCTCCTAATTTCGGTTTAATTGTAATTGAAGCTATCCTCTCTCTTTATCGAGCAAGATGGTCTATGGCTGAATGATCAAACTGAAAGGAACAAATATATAACGGGGTGGGGTGGGGGCTATATTAATTAAACTGTTCTTCATTTTCTTTTCCTCCTGTACATCCCTTCCATGTGTGCACACAAACAGTACTGTTGGCACCAGCATTAGTTCCCTACAACAGCATAAGCAAGGGTTTACTTGTTTCAGTACTCCATGGATGTGTTGTGTCAACTGCGAGACCAAAATTTGTATACACCCCCATATCTACCCCTATGTATTATGGTTAGCATTCTGCCTTTAAATGGTATGTACATTATTTTATTAGATGTTAGACGGTCTTTATTTTATCTTTTCTTTTTTAACAAGTGAATTCAGTGTCATGATGGATACACACATGAGGTACCATCAGTGTACTTGATGCTAAACAATACACACTCTCTCTGTCTTGTTATTTTACTTTCCAGATAAAATAGTAGATATTCTAGAGAAGTAACTGCTATAGGACCAAACTAGGTATGTGAAGAAAATTTGGTGGGAAGCGGTCACAATGTGACTCTTGAGAGAGTCAGGAGATTTTCATAAGAATCCTGGACTGATGGGAATCTTTTCACTGGGATATGTTCTGCATAAATTTTGTATATTGTTTTGTATGTACAGAAATACACACAAAGTTCATAAATGGTTCAGAAGACAGGATTCTCTGTGCAGAAAACAAGACTTCTCTGAAAATGCTGTAAATACTGTTTCTTGTACAGAAAATATTGTTTCCTACACAAAGACACGAAAAATTTACAATATAAGTCCCAAATGCTGAATAATCTTGAAAAACTGCATATTTTTAAAAGACTTTGTCACAACAAGAAGAAAAGTACTGAAGTTACCCATTGTTTCCTCTGAGGACTGAGGCCCAGTGCAGACTTGTGCTTTGTGCCAGCCTGTGGCTGAAACTGCCATTTACATGGGGTGTGCCATGATGATGTGCCTCATGCACCATGTACAAATGGCACGGTGCATGCAGGACACCATAGCACTGTGCCAGGGTGCTTATGGTGTCTCTGTAGCAGAAGGAAAAGGAGCTGCATTCCACAGCTCCTTTTTCGAGCAGATCATTGTCACAACATGTGGTGGCTGCGGCAATCATCCAGGGCAGAAAGGAGTGGCATCTGGCCGCCCCTTTCTGCCCATCTGTGCAGCCCCTAATTTGGTAAAGAATTACATCTCTGCTGATTAGATAAGAAGTAAGAAACTGTAGCCTGTAGAATTAAAATAGTGAACTGTTGTTGTGGATTTTTTTTTAAAAAGTGAAGTGGTCTGAAAGTTGCTCTGGATTTTGTTCCTTGCTTGAGAGATTTTGAAATACTGCTTTGTCTATGTAAGGCCAAATAGCCTGTGAAGCCTAAGAGGCTGAGTATTCCTGCCCCAAGTTTCAACCCAGATTGATCCCTGGGTTGGTGTGGAGAAAGGCAAGTACAGATTTGGTACAGCTTCAGGGCCTTACTGCTGTCATTAGTACTGCATGTGATCCCCCCCCCCTTACATCATTGCATGTGATGTGGAAATGGGGCACCTGCATGCAATCACATGGCCAGACCCCCCCTTTCTGTGTCAGATGCAGCAATGTGTGTGTGTGGTGGTGGGGAGTTTCACTCACATGCAGCACCAATGATGGAGGTAAGACACATGCAGGGCCATTAGGAAAGCCAGGCCATTAGGAAAACCAGGGTTTACTGCACAGTTTCCACAAAACTCTTTGGTAAATGGCAGGTCAATTTGATCTGCATTATAACCCTTTTGCCACAGGATATAGCTGGATCCAATAGATCTGCCTCCACTCTGTCTGGACCAGGCCCAATCCTGCCTTCCAGTTTTTTGGCCTGTGTCATCCAAAGAAGATGCTGTGAGACCAGGGGGAACCTGGGCCTTTTGGCCCATGCAGACAACCCCTAACAGATTTTTTTTTTCCTTTTGTAAGCTTCAGATTATCCATTAACTATGTCCCTTGAGAAGATGCACTCATCCAAATGTATCTGTGTTTGCCATATATTTTTGCACTTAGAATGGACTAATAAGAATCCAGAGCATAAGACCACATTATAAAAAGCATCCATTCTTTGTGCATCTGTTCTCAAGCAGTTTGAAATCAAATTATACCAGTATTATTGCCTATGTTCATGTCCTACCCTGCAGTGTTGTCTAGAGCTTGTGGAATCCTTTTGCCTACCTATTGAAAACAGTGGAAGGGAAGTTAGCAAGACCAGTTCAAGATTGCTACATCTGATTGGCCTATTGCAGGACCTCCTTGGCGAAATGGGATTGTTCTGGCTCCCATAACCTAAACCAATTTCCATACTAACCCAGAATTACTCATTTTAGGTTTTACCACTGTTGGTAAATATATACCCAGATAATTTTCCACAGGTTTAGTGGTGACTTCTGCAGCATATGCACCCCCATTGCAGATCTCTACACCCAAGCCTTACTCTCCAAGGTGAATAGGACTGTTTCTTGAAATACTGGTGTTAACCATTTCTCTCAAATAATAATTATGTTATTAGAGCCCTTAAATTGGGTAAGTCTGTAGATGGATGAGTTCTAGTATGGCTGTGTTATAAGAAACCTTTGTTTACAAGAGCTCAGTAGCAGCTAATTTAATGACCCTGTTGACCTACTGATGCTGATAGCAGATGAGTTTAGCAAAATTTAATAAGAAAAATTTAAAAGAGTGCGGTATTTCCTTCTATTGAATATGCACATTAACCGTTGTTATTTAACTTGAATGAAATGAAATGAACGAATTATGCTTTGTCATTGTTATCAAGCTGACAATAACAATAACCAGCAGAAATTTTAAGAGTTGTGGCTGACAATGTAGTGCTGAATGACATATTTGCATGCATGATGGAGTTTTGATGCAACTGTGAAGATATTTGTTGTTTCTCCTTCATACACTCACTTGGAAAGGAATGAGCAGTGGGGAAAAAAGTGCCCCATTCTTTTTAAAATAAAAATTCCAGTTTTCATGAAAGTATGAAACAAATCAAACTTGTATATATTATTCCAGCCTTTAGTAACCTTGGATGCTCCAGGTATTTTAGATCATCACTCCCATCATCCTTCAATGCTACCCACTCTGGCTATGACTGGTGGAAATTATAGTGACAATATGTACAGGATTTTCTGGTAGAGATTCCTATATATCTCGTCATTGCTATTTCGTCACAGTACTCTATGTGCTCTAACAAATAATATCAGTTGCATAAATCGGATGATTTAGAAGGAAAATTCCAAAAAGGGTGGGAAAATCATGTAATATAGTATGAAGGAGTATAAAGAACTGTAATGAAACCAGTTTTGAAAGCCAAAGATAGGCTTTCATTTTCAAGAAAGAAAGATTGTGGGAATCCATGAATATTGCTTCACAAGCATATAATAGAATAATGTATAAAAATAATCAGCATGCACATCTACACTGACCATTTAATCTGCAGCTCATGGTTTGTGAATAACAGATTAGGCTAAATTGGACCTGATCCAGCTATCCACATGCTGAAAGAAGCTGAGGTCACTCTGGGCTTTCTGGGAAACACCGGGCTTTTCTCCAACTTTGCTTAGTTGGTTTGAAGCTGCAAAGTTGGTTGGAAGCCGCAAAAGTGGAAGTAGCCATATGTCATGAGGACTGCCAGCATTAGCTTTAGGGTAAGTTTGGCATTTTTCCCTTGTGTATAGAAGCCCTGCACAAAGAATACATATTGGTGGAATGATCAGCAGAATAAATGTTTGTAAGGAATTTTTTTTCAACTATAAAGGTCCACAAAGATAACAGAAGGTAAATAAAGAAATGTGCTTAAATCTGAGTAGCCCCAAAATGGTACAGGTGTATAGTGGAAAGATGGAAACAAAAAAGGTTGAAGAAAAATATAGAAGTAAACAATGGATTTTTGCTAAGATACAGACATAATGAATAACAGTAATATATCTGGGGTTTTAATTCAAAAAAGCAAGTTAGGAAGTATAAAGTTATAAAGTGGGCCCTTGTTATCCACTGGGGTTTGGTTCCAGGAACACCCATGGGTAACAAAATCCGTGGATGCTCAAGTCCCATTATATGAAATGGCACAGTAAAATTGTGCCCCTTATATTAAATGAAAAATCATAGTTTGCTATTTGGATTTTATACCTGTTTTAGAACATTGTCAAGCCATGGATGCTTGAATCCGTGGATAAAAAAATCCATGGATAAGGAGGGCCAAATGCACATTATGAGATCATGATAAAATAACTTTTATATTAGATAAGTATAAATAGAAATATGATGTATGGCATGTGGATGTTTTGCACATTATTAGCAAATATACTGCATGTAACTTAGAATATTACACTGTTGATTAGCAGTGAATACAAATCACAATAAAAATGATACGTTATAAATTGATGATGATGATGATGATGATGATGATAATAATAATAATAATGGTTTATTTATAATCCGCTCCTCTGTAAGAACACTCGGAGCAGAATACAACATATTAAAAAACATGAATTAAAACAAAGTTAAAATTAAAACATTCCCATAACCCACATTCCAACCTCCCACCCATTAAAAATAAATTAAATCAGCAATAAATTAAAAACTATAGGATCTAAAAACAGTATAGGTGTATCCAGACCCCTTCTTATGCGGCCACATCATAAGTTAAGGGTCGGAGATGTGGGAGTAGGCAAAAAGCATAGTTTAAGTCCTGAGCCGGGGTCAAAGGTTTCAAGGGAAGGCCTGCTGAAAGAGATGCGTCTTTAAGGCTGTTTTAAAGAAGTCTAAAGATGTCATGAGACGCATCTCGTCAGACCATTCCAGAGCTTGGTAGCGGTGGTGGAAAAAGCCCTCTGGGAGGTCTGCGTCAGCCTGGTCTTGATAGGCTTTAGCAGATTTCTCCCAGAGGATCAAAGTGTGCGGGGAGGATCGTACGGGGAGAGGCGGTCCCTGAGATAAGATGGACTCAAGCCATGTAGGCTTTAAATGTTAAAACCAGCACCTTGTACTGTGTCTGGAAACTAATAGACAGCCAGTGAAGAGATTTGAGCACTGGAGTTATATGCTCTCTTCTGGAAGCTCCAGAGACTAATCTGGCTGACACGTTTTGTACCAATTGAAGTTTCCAGGTTAAGCCTAAGGGCAGCCCCATGTAGAGTGCATTGCAGTAATCAAGATGTGAGGTGACCAAAGCATGTACCACAGTTTCCAGATCCCTCATCTCCAGGAAAGGGCGCAGCTGGCATATCAGCTGAAGCGGATAACAGGCACTCCTGACTGTCGCATTCACCTGACTAGTCATGTGAAGCGACGAGTCTAGGAGCACCCCCACACTGCAAACAGGGTCCTTCGAGGAGAGTGTGACTCTGTCTAGGACTGGGAGCTGTATTCCCAAGCCTGGTTTTGGGCCGGTAACTGTCAGTACCTCCGTTTTGCCCGGATTCAGTATCAATGTGTTTTCCCTCATCCAATCCATTACCGCTGCCAGGCAGTCATTGAGAGAGGAGATGCCATCTGAGGTCTGCGCAGATGACCTGGTCATGGAGAAATATATCTGAGTGTCATCAGCGTACTGATGACACTGAGCTCCATGCCTCTGAATGATCTCACCTAGTGGCTTCATGTAAATATTAAATAGCATCGGGGACAGAACGGCACCTTGAGGGACGCTGCAATTTAGCTCAGATTTAGAGGAGCATCTGTCCCCGAGCCTCACCCTTTGGGTCCTGCCTGAGAGAAAGAACGGAACCACTGCAAGTGCCTCCAATCCCCATCCCTCTCAGCCAGTCCAACAGGATGGCATGATCAATGGTGTCAAAGGCTGCTGAGAGATCCAAGAGCACTAACAGGGTCTTTTTAAATATCTGTGTCACTATTGGTTTATAGTTATTAAGACTCAGAGACCTGAGTTTTGATTTCAACCTGCCATGACATTTTCTGGATAATCTTGGGTCATTCTATCACTATTTAGCACACTAACTCACATTAGAAGGTTGTTGTGAAGATCAAATAATGAAGGGAGATCAATGTATATAAAGCTGATCTTCTTGTAGAAAAGCTTGCATATGAATGTAATGATAATAAATAATCCTCACTTTTTGTTTAGTTTTTTGGTTTGAAAATTTGGAAATGAAATGGGATATTTGCACAGTTTCGGTTCAACTATACATGTGTCACTAGCCATTCATTCATTCTGCCTGCATAGGACTACAGGCTGTGTACAACGGCTGAAAACAAGATAAACTAAAAACCTGATAATAAAGACCCCTTCCCCCCTACAAAAAACACAAAGCACTTGAGCACCTTGGGTCCCATGCAGGTCAAATGAATGAATGACTAGTGGTACCTGGATAGTGAGGATACATGAATAATAGAGAGACTAGTGGACAGCAATGTCTGAACACTGAATATTTTTACTGATGTTTTATTCTTGGTCTAACAAGCACCATGCAAGTAGATGTATTTTGTACACATTCTAACCTTCCTTCTTTTGATTTATGCTGCACTTATAGAAGAGACCAGAGGCAAACAAAAATAGTACTTGTAAATGAACAGAATTCTTAAATAAGCTGGAACGACTTAAAAGGAAATCAAACAGTGAAGACACCTAACAATAATTAGATGCTAATTAAAAAGAGTGAGAAAAGGATCAGCTGAAATAATGTCAACATTTAACTATGACAGAAGCTATAAAAAGAGGGGTTATCCTCCCCTTACCCAGATAAATCTAACAGGGTGTTGTAACATTCTATTCATGTTGTTCAAAATGGCATATTCTCAAGGGGGACATTGTTCAAAGAAAGAAGGAACAGAGAAGATATACTGGAAACTATAGCACTGAGGTCATTTTACAGTTATTCATTGTGTGACATTTTCTCAGCACAGCAGAATTGCTTCAAAAAGAGCCCTAAATTAGTAACATTAGTGACAAATTTTATCTATACTTTGACAATGTCTCATATCCCACACTGTCACCTTCTGAGGGTGAGCTAGTTTTTATGTGTTTAGTTAACACTGTTTCATTAAAACATTATGAAAGAGGTGGGATGTAATTCATTCTGTTTGTTGCCACCTATTCTACACTCCTGGGTGGAAATCAGGGAGATTTAATAGGTTTGAGTCACTTTGCAAGATATCAAGTGTATGATTGTTAAATGTCATAATGAATTAAGTGCTTTTCATTTTTGAATAATACTGGGAAAGGGTTTATGAAATTTCATTTTCAACTAAAGCTGATTATTGAGTTAGATGGCATTATCAGTGATCAGTACAATCATGGTTACATCTACTCCTTTTTCTTCTTCTGCTCAGAGAAATGTCAGCACACATGAATATACACATCAAATTACACAGCCCAGTTTTAGAAATAATTTTGCAGTGTTAAATTTAAGGTATTGGAAATCGGGAGGTCTTCATTGTGGCAGCACAAAGCAAACCATTAAGATGTCAAACAAAACATCCTGACATAGAATACTGAGCAATGTTTGGTTGCAGCTGCAGAAGGGTTGGCCTGAATAGGACTGGACCCCAATATCAGCCAACTGTTGCCTGATGAACTGCACTGGAGTGGAATAATGGTAGCCCCTGGAGTGATGGCAGGTGGGATGCCATATCATTGCAAACCTTTATGAGGACCTCTGTCACCCTTGGTGGAACACCTACTGGGAAAGATAGGCATACAGGCCTAGTTTTCCCAGAAAGATCCTGTCTCATGCCAAACAGCAACAAGAAGCAGGGGCATGTTTCCCATTAGATGGACCTTACTGCAGCTACAAGCAAGGCTCAAGTTTGGAAAGTAATTGTGACTTTAATGTCCTTTTAAATAGTAAATTTTATTAATAAAAACATAAAACAAAAAAAAGACAAAAATAAACAGCAAGAATCACAATAACAAAAACAAAACATATTTCATAGTATACTGTAGTAACACACTCTATATCAATTAAGAAAAAAAGAATCAAGGGTTGTTATTATCACAATAGGATGCATATAATGGGTATTAGGGATTACATATATTACATTTACTTATATGTTTTTGGTCTTAGGGTCAGCTAAGGGCTGAAACAGATGACCTTTTGTGCTTCCTTCTGGGTGGCTTAGGGGTGCAGCATTTACACACTGCATGCTCCCAAGCCACCTGGCTGTTTACATGGAGGCTGGCTTCCAGGTGTTCTAGTGACATGGTGTTTGTTTGGCACATCCACCATAATACCAGAATGTTTTATAAAACCTGCTTTTTTGGTGGGGGGGGGGGGAGATTTTCAGCACAGTACAAAAAAACTTAAAGCATTCCTTTCTTTAATTTTGTAATTTACTGTGGGAGCTCAACATATCACTACTGTTGTAGTTAACAGTAATGATTGATAGCTGAGTAAAGAATGCCTTAAAGCTAGCTTCTTGCCATGGCACGGTGGAAAAGCCAGGTTTTTGCTGAACTAAAAAGAGTGGCTCTTTACCGCTCCATTTTCAGCCAGCAGAATGGCAGACTGGGGCCACAGCATGCAGTTGCCGCAGCCCCAGTCCACCTTCAGAAGGGGTGGTCTATTTCAACCCGAAGAAGTCTTTCCAGAATTTTAAGTGAAGTTTTGGTGGATCATAGAAGTTTGGGTGCATCATAGAACCATAGAGTTGAAAGAAACCACAAGGGGCACCAATACTATTCAGCCAATTACACTGAGAATGTTCATTTAAGGTTTTCCATCTCTGGGCTATTTCAGCCCTAGCTGCAGCAAGGAGAAATCCCATCAATTCCTTATATTTGGTTATTCATGTTAATCATCTGTAACTTTCAACACATTTTCTTTCGCCAAAGCAAAAGGAAGGAAAGTCCAAATTTGTCTATAATTTTCTTCTGAAATTTCTATATTTAAATCTGTTTTCCCTGCAAACTTAGAACCATGTGATATACCTAATTAGGCTTCTAGTAGCCAATTATACAATGTAAATATTTGCCCTCAAAAATTCGTATTAGTAGTTATAGAACAGTTTTCACAAGTACTGTATATACTTATGTATAAGTCTAGATATTTAGGCTAAAAATTGACCCCAAAACTGAGTCAACTTATCCATGTAAGTACTGTCAATGTAAGTACCATATTTTAATTGTGTGGGTGTAGTGAAAAGCAAGAGTTTAATTTGCCCTGGAAGCACTGACTCCCTACTCTCTCATCCATCCAGCCTTTTTATTATATGACTAATGTTGTGAGGTAATAGTATGTTCTGATCTCTGTGGAGGAAGAGCAATTTAAAAGGAAAAGGAAAAAAAAGATGGAAAGTAGTCCTAGACCCAGCAAGACAACATGGTAACTGGCTGTTTCTGATGTGTTGCCAGAGACTAGAAAGCAAAAGCAAAGCAAAGCAAAGCCAAAAAAACACACACACACAAAAACACACACACACACACACACACAAAGGTGATGTAAGACAGTGGTTCCCAACTTTGGTCATCCAGATACTTTGGTCTTCCCCTCCCAAGTTCCTCACTAGCATGAACAATGATGAAATACATGGGGAGTTGGAGTCCAAAGCATCTGAAGGATAAACATTTGTGAACCACTAGTATAAAGCATTTATGGACCCCAAAGGGCTTTCTGCACAGACCAAAAGGCTTATGTTCTCCTGGCCTTGCATCATCTTGCTTGGACAATGCAGGCCAAATCCCTGTGTCCATGATTAGGCCAGATCCTGGCAGGCTGGACATGGAAGTGGTGGATTTGACCCAATACTGGAGTACATGTATCTTAATGTGAAATTGACCTGTAATTTACTTTTAAGTTTCACGGAAAACCCCAGAAAATCCCAATTGATGAGATGGCCCCTGCACACTCCTAACCTTCCTGTGCTATTGTTCCTACTGAGAAGCCCTCTGTAACCACATCTGTCATGGAAGCAGGATGCCTGGCCATGTGGGTACAGCCAGCCATCCTGTTTCTGAGTCAGATGTGGCAAAGGTGGAGGGGGGTTCTTTAGTAGGGGTGATGGCTCAGGAAGTTAAGAATTGTATACCTGGGCTGGCATAAGGACAGAGGTGTAAACATGTACCCATTGCTGTGACACCTGGGATCCAACCCAAGTTAACACCTGGGACAGGATACCATGGGCTCAGCCCATGCTATCCTGGCCTGTCTGGTCAACCCCAAAGACGATCAGTATTTGGAAATAGTCTGCCTCCCTCAATGAATAACATTATGATAATTAAGCATCATGATTGCATTAAGCCATTACAGCATGCTTTCCCTGCTGTGGCACTCTACACTTGGAACATCCTTCCCTTGGCACACTGATTGGTATCAAAATCACTATTGTTCAGGTGGTAAGTGAAAACATGGTTGTTCACAAAAGGTTTTGGATTCTAACTGATTTTACAAAAAACCCACACATGTATATGTTTTAAACTATAGTTACTCTTTTAATTTGTGTTTTAACTTCTTAATTTGTTTAATATATTTTAAGTCTTTTAAAATCATTTTTTATTATTCACACTATTTTAAATTAATCATATTGGTTTTACTGTACATTGACATGTACACGGACATATATTTGGATAGAAGAGGCGATATAAATATTTTAATTAATATGTAACTAAAATAAAGGTCTGAATAATGAGACAATGCTCTGAAGTTACACAAATCAAATTCTTTAGTGACAGAAAGCTATTGAAATAGCATCTAAAAATAATTTGATATCTACATAAAATGTTAATTTAATACTTAGAGAGTCTGCATGCCAGAAATAATTAAAGAATCCTGAATGTCAGGGCTAATGAATTACAAAAGAGATATCCACAAAAAAGAAAATTGACCATGAGAACCTACATCAAATAAGATTTGTTAATATTTAAGATGCTACCCAATTTGTTGTTTTCTCTGCAAAAGACTGACAAAGGTATATCCATATATATATATATATATATATATATATATATAATTGTTTTAAACTGATTACTTTATTTTTCTGTTACATTGGAAACATTCAGCTGGCACAGAAAAGCAAGAAGAAATTAGACTAGACAATCTGAATTTAGCAAAATGTGTTGCCTTGTCCTCAGGAGGTACTTAACTTGAGAGAAGATTGCTGCCCTGGTGGGTGGGTGGAGAGAAAAAGCAATAAAGTAAACAATAAAGAAGTATTTGTCACTGGCAGCTTTATTGCAAAGCATTACTGTGCCAAATGATCCAAGCAGAACATTTATGTTAATTAAATTGACCATAAACTAGAGGCTTTGCTAATGTTTTATTTGAACTTTTCTTTTGGGACTGACTATTATTAAGTATTTTGGCACTGAAACCTCTTTCAGCAGAAATAAACAGCTTTATCATAGGAGTCCCTTTGGTTGCTGACAGAAATTTTAAAACAAATTATAAGCCAGTAGATAAGACACATAAATGTGGGGTCAAAGGGTTTCATGGCCAGCATCCATAGTTTTTTGTGGAACTTTCGGGCTATGTGGCCATGTTCTAGAAGAGTTCCTTTTTGACGTTCCACCAGCCTCTGTGGCTGGCATCTTCAGAGAATTCTCTGAAGATGCCAGCCACAGAGGCTGGCGAAACATCAGAAAGGAACTCTTCTAGAACATGGCCACATAGCCCGAAAGCTCTACAAAAAACTAAAGACACAAAGACACATAAAGGCCACTGCCAAGACCTGTAGATTCTTTCTTTACAACATTGCTAAAATCCGTCCTTTCCTCTCAGCCTCCACCGCCAAGACTCCATGCCCTAGTGGTATCACGACTAGATTATTTAACCTCCTTCTGACAGGGCTTCCTCTCTCTTATCTCCATCCTTTAATCTCTGTCCAGAACTCAGCTGCACGTATTATCACATCTGTTCACCACTTTGACCATGTTTCTCCTCTTTCCTCCTCCCTTCACTGGCTCCCCTTCCCCTTCCGCATCCAGTACAAGCTTTTGTTGTTGACTTTCAAAGTCCTCCACGGACTGGCCCCTCCTTACTTGTCTGAACTTCTTTCTCCTCACACTCCTTCTCGTACCCTCCGTTCTGGTAGTCAGGGTCTCCTGTCCCAGCTGAGGATTTCCACTGCCCCATCCCGGATTCGTCCCTTTTCACTTGCTGCCCCTCACTCCTGGAACCTTTTTCCCCCACATGCACGCCTCATCACTTCCCTAACCAGGTTCAAAACTGAGTTAAAGACTATATTATTTAGGGAAGCTTTCCGAGGACTGTGCCATCCGCCCCAGAATGCCTCCTTTTAACTTTGTATTAAGAAGCCATGCCCTCCCTCCTGTCCATCTGCCTTGGTCCTGGCCCCAGAGGGAGAGAAGAACCACCTGTCCTCACCCCCTTTCCCATCACCTTCCCCTCTTCCTTTTGTGTTGTCTCTTTTAGACTGTAAGCCTGAGGGCAGGGATCAGTCTAATTTTAAGATTGTATGTACAGCACTGTGTAAATTTACAGCGCTATATAAATAAAGGTTAATAATAATAATAATAATAATAATAATAATAATATTTTCTAAACAATGAAAACCTTCCCTATTTCAGACTTAGGTATAATATGGGTTCATCAGATGAACTCATGTGTCTGAAACTAGAAGAGAAGTGAAATAGTTCTTGTTGTATGCCTTCAAATCATTCCTGACTTAGGGTGACTCTAAGCAAACCTATCACTGGGTTTTCTTCACAAAATCTGTTCCTGGTTGTTTTTGCCTTCCCCTGAGGTTGAGAGAGTGTGATTGACCCAAGGTCACCTAGTAGATTTGCATAGCTGAATGGGAATTTGAACCTTGCTCTCCAAAGTGATAGTCCAGACGTCCAACCACTATACCTCTCTGACTCTCAGAGGTGATCTTACAGTTCTACTGCTTTAAAGTTTCCTTTCTACATTGTGAGCAATGAAATGAAAAACAGACTAAAACAAGTGCAATCTGCAAACAAAACACTACCATTTGTAATGTTATTGATTACGAGTCCAGCAAGCCATGGTATTTTCTCTCTCCTTCTGTTTCTGTTTTTATACAGTGCAGGAGTAGAGATGCAAGGTGACTTGTTTGGGGATGTAATTCCTCACTACATTTCTTCCTGAAGGTTGCAACAAGTAATTTCAGCAACTTTTTCCCCACTGTGAGAAACTCTCTGAAAACAACAGTTTACAAAGACTATTAACACTTTGGAAGTCATGTGTACAAAAGTCACATGCAGTTGTTTTACTCAGAAAAAAGCATTTTATGCACAGAAAATAATATTTCAGTGGACAAATATTGATTTCAGTACAGAAAATGATGCTATTAGCACACACACACACACACACACACACACACACAATTTTGAACAGAATCAAGCCTGTACTGTGAAGATCCTTCTCAGTCCAGGATTCTTTTTGTTAGGGTTTCTCAACACTTGAAAAACATTTTTATTTGCAGACATGTGGGTTGATTCAGTTTTAAGGCAGTGACTAGATGAAAGTCAAATAATAAGATTGGAACCTGGCTACTCTCAGTTTTGCTCCAGTACAGTGGCATCGCTGCCCCACTGTCACCTGGTGTGGAGGATGGGGCTCCAGCGGGTGAGGCTTCCTAGGGCTGCATGCTCAGCCTTCCTCAGGCAACCCCATTCTTCTCTTAATGAGGAGAAGGATGGTATGGTATGGGGGGACCACACTCAGACTCCCTAGGGTCTGCCCCATTATTCCATGAGCACTAGGACAGCATATCACTAAGGGGGGGGGGCAAGGATGGGCTGACATGGACGGGAGCATACTTGGCTTTCCTCAGGGCCACCTTGCCATTCTCCTCATGACAACATGGAGGGAGAGCACTCAGACTCCTTTGGGGGTGCCCCATCATTTCCTCATGAGAAAAGTTGTGGTGGCATGGGGGGGGGGGTGAGTGGTTAGCCTCCCTTGGGGCCTCTTTGTCATTCTTCTCATTAGGAGAAGGACATGATGGCACAGGGAGAGGGCCTGACCTGGTGTCACCGCTCTTCTGGGGTGTTGCCTGGTGTGATCCTCATCCTTCGCACCTCCCTTGTGATGCCACTGCTCCAAAATGTGACCCATCCCATCATACATAGTAGCTACGTAACCCTGGTGGTGCAGTGGTTAAATGCCTGTACTGCAGCCACTCACTCAAAACCATAAGGTTGCGAGTTCAAGACCAGCAAAAGGGCTCAAGCTCGACTCAGGCTTGCATCCTTCTGGGGTCTCTAAAATGAGTACCCAGATTGTTGGGGGCAAGTAGCTTACAGTTGTAAACCGCTTAGACACTCCTTAGGCGGTATGATGCAGTATATAAATGAAGCTGTTTGTTTTGTTTTTGTTTTATTAAAATACTCCAAGGAGAGGGCCCGACCTGATGTCACTGCTCTTCTGGGGTGTCACCTGGTGTGGTCCTCATCCTTCACACCTCCCTTGTGATGCCACTGCTCCAAAATGTAAACCACCCCATCACACATAGTAGCTATTAAAATACTCCAAAGAATTGTAGAGTTCAACACATGGTACAATATATATTGCAAGTGAAGAAAAACTGGGCTATCCAGTTGTTGTTCGCATTATTTTAGCAACACAGACAACATAACTGAAATTTTGTTGCCACCACTTAAATGCATGAGTTGTTTTAGTTCTGTAGTCAAACCAGCTTCCGGGCAGGATATGGAGTTGAGACTGCCATGGTTACTCTGACAGATGACCTCCGCTTGAGCGTTGACAGGGGTAGTGTGACCCTGCTGGTGCTCTTGGATCTCTCAGCAGCCTTTGACAATATAGATCATGCCATCCTTTTGGACCAGCTGAGGGAGATGGGCATCGGAGGCACTGCTTTGCATTGGTTCTGGTCCTTCCTCTCTGGCAGGTCCCAAAGGGTGCGGCTCGGGGACAGTTGCTCCTCCAAAATCGAGCTTAATTGTGGCGTCCCTCAGGGCGCCTTGCTGTCCCCAATGCTATTTAACATCTACATGAGGCCACTGGGTGAGATCATCTGGAGGCATGGAGCACAGTGTCATCAGTATGCTGATGACACTCAGATATACTTCTCCATGACAAGATCATCTGCTCAGACCTCTGATGGCGTCTCCTTTCTCAATGACTGCCTGGCAGCGGTAATGGATTGGATAAGGGAAAATAGATTGAGGCTCATTTCAGACAAAACGGAGGTACTGACGGTCACCAGGCCGAAACCAGGTCTGGGAATACAACTCCCAGTCCTAGACGGAGTCACACTCTCCTCAAAGGACCGTGTTTGCAGTCTGGGGGTACTTCTAGACTTGTTGCTCCACATGACTAGTCAGGTGAATGCGGTGGTCAGGAGTGCCTGTTATCAGCTTCGGCTGATACGCCAGCTGCGCCCTTTCCTGGAGATGAGTGACCTGGAAACTGTGGTACATGCTTTGGTCACCTCACGTTTAGATTACTGCAATGCGCTCTACATAGGGCTGCCCTTGTGCTTAACTCGGAAACTCCAACTGGTCCAAAACATGGCAGCCAGACTAGTTACCGGAACATCCAGTAGGGAGCACATAACACCGGTGCTCAAATCTCTCCACTGGCTGCTGATCAGTTTCCGGGCACAGTACAAGGTGCTGGCTTTGACCTTTAAAGCCCTTCATGGCTCAGGTCCATCCTATCTTAGGGACCGCTTCTCCCCATATGAGCCCCCTCGCACTCTTCGGTCCTCTGGGAGGAACTTACTATAACCTAAGAAAACTAAGCTGTCACAGAACTCCCAGAGGGCCTTTTCCGCCGTTGCTCGCAGGCTATGGAATGGCCTGCCAGATTATTACAACCTTGGATGGTTTTAAGATAGCCACCAAGACGTATCCCTTCCGGCAGGCCTTCCCTGAGAACAAGTAAACTGTCCGTCAACTATAGTCCCTTCAGTTCTCACTTATTGAGACATGTAATACTCTTGAGGCCACCCACTATCTAATTTTAGAGTTATCAATGTTTAATATCCATCTTTTAATGTTTTACTATTTTAAATTCTACTCTTAGTTTAATCTGTTTTTAAAGGGCGGGAGGGTAGACTGATGTGTTTTTTAATTGTATGTATATTAAATGTTATACTCTGCCTCAATTGCTCACCCAGAGGGGCAGAATACAAATAAACATTTATTATTATATTACTTTTTTTGGCCATTGTGCAATGGACATAATTTATTCATGGTTGTATAAATGGAGTTTCACAAATATAATCATTTCACATGGACCTAAATGCTGTTGTTGTTCTTGAGTAGCATAAAGCAACGGAATCAATTTAATTTTCTGATATTTTTGACTCAGCATTCAACAATGGATTGAATCAGTCTAGTCAGTGCCACTGAATTCCCACCAACTGGGTTCCAGTCATGTAGTTGCACCTTCTTGGATGGCATGTAACTCTTTGTCAATGTCTTCTGTGTACCACTTCAACCACTAGGATTGAAGAAACCGCCACTGTATAATCCATATTGCACAATAGGACAATAAGAAGCTATATTGTGGAACCAACTGTTTTCCTCTCAGCATCAGTTTTCAGTAAAAGTGTAGTGTACTGTAATCACTTCTTTAACTACATGAATCTATACCAATAGTTCCCAACCTTTGGTCCTCTATTTGTTTTGGACCTCAGCTCCAAGAAGCCCCACAACTTGGCTAACAGTCAGGAAATATGGGAGCAGAAGTTCAAATCATCTAGAGGACCAAAGGTTGGGAACTATTGATCTATACTTTTCACACTACACAATGTGTTCTCTTACATTTTGGTGACTAGATTTCCTTTGAGCACACTAGAATCTCCTGTGTCTAAAGATTATAGATTATCTGATATAAATACCAGATGCTGAATTTATATATTTAAAAGTAAAGGTACCTTGAGCTGGTATCTATTCTGTGTTTAATATACAGTGGACCCCTGGTATCTGTTGGGGGTTTGGATCCAGGAGCAAACTCCATGAATGCTCAAATACTATTATAAACAAAGGCATAATAAAATGGTGTTGCTTATTTTTTTTTTAAAAAAATGGCAAAATCAAGGTTTGTTTTTTAGATTTTTCTTTTTTGGAATATTTTCAAAAGCTGTGGATGGAGAAATCCATGGATGCAGGATCTGTGGATATAGAGGGGCAATTTTATATATTATATGCAGAAAATGCAAAAACAGAATTTAATCTTTTATTGCAGATGATATCATGCTTGTGTATAACATGAAAAGGGTATCTAATTGGAATGTAGTGTATTCATACAATAGATTCAGCCATAGAAATGATGGAGTAACACAGAATAATTCACATAGGCATTGATTTAATGTATCAAGGAAAACAAAAATTTGCTTCTAGCTTTAGCTACATTTGTTTTTCTTTGTATTTACCACTATAGTACTGCCCAGTATGTAGACAGCAGTAGTAGTTGCAGACACTATACAAGAAATGACTTCAAACTAACAAAGTATGCTTATACTTGTGGTACAAATGGAAAGTACAGCAAACATGCCTCACCTTGAAAAATGGGAAGGTTAAGATGAAAAGAGTGGCTTGTGTTTATTTTATTTGCTATTAACATTCTTTTAACAAACAAGTGTTAATGGAATATATAATTGAATTACACTGTTGACTAATTTTATTTTAATTATTTTGTTTGCAGCATACTGTTTTTCTAATAATGCACTCTGCGACTTAATAAATTGGAATGGTGATAACAAGCGACAGTGTAAGAAATATAATTTATCTAGAGCAGCTTCATCATTACTATTGATTTTAATGCCTCACTATTTAACTCACAGGCACTGTAAATAATCAGAGTGAAAATTAAGGCAGCTGGGTAGCTGATTAGAAAATACTTCATTAATGGGAAACAAATATGTGTCTGCATGTTATTACTCCATGTCAAACATCTTTAAGGTTATTTTCCAAAAAAATATTAATATGAGTTACCAAACAACAAAGTCATGCTAATGTCCCTATGTGAAAATTATTATAAAATAGAAAAATAGCATGAAGTTCTATTTTTTTTCCTACTGAATATTTAAATAAATCTCAATCAAAAAATGTTCAAGGATATTTATACAGTCAGAACTCCACATTTGCAGCTTTGACTTTTGCAGATTTGATTATTTGCAGTTTTGATTAGTTGTTCTCTCTAGGAATCTATAGGTCCTCTACTGCAATTCTTCTGGAATTTGACCTTAGAGTTGTGCTGGAGAACCTAGACGTTCCTAGTGAAAACACTTTTCTAGGCATTTGTAGGTTCTTCAGTATGATTCTATGGGGCTTTTTAGATTGGCAGGAAAGTGTGACATGAAGTTGCCCTTTCCTTAATGCTTAGCAGCTACACTGCAAGCCCTAGGTGTGCATTTAAAAGGTACAGGGCTGCTAGACTGAGGGGTTTGGGAACGACTTATCTGAGGTCTTTTCTGTGGCTCAGCAGCTACATGGAAAGCTGTCAGAACGCTACAAACACAGGCGGAGCAGCTACATGGGCGGCAAGGAACGCGGCTTTTAGCCGCGCTTTAATTTTTTTTTTCCTTGCCGGCTGCGAACTGTGCAATTGCGCAGGTACATCATACAGGAGTTTATCACATTGCCACACTTTTCCTTTCTGGGCCCTCGCTCCCTCCCTCCTTCCCTCCTCCTCCTCCTCCCGGGGCTGAGAGACTCAGTTGCAGACAGTGGCTGGCGCTCCATGTCCCTCTCCTCCTCCTCCTCCTCCTCCTCCTCCTCCTCCTCCCTCTGGCTGAGAGAGTGTGACTCTTGGGTGAGAGAGTGACTTGCAGCAGCGCAGCAGGAGGAGGAGGAGGAAGAAGAGGAAGGACCCAGAAGACTCTGCCCTCAGCTTCCACATTGCCCCCCTGGCCCAGTCCCAGGAGAGCAGGGCACCTTTTTAGCAGCAGCAGCAGCAAAGGAGAAGCAAGGCTGCCTCCTCCTGCGTCCTTCCCCCTCGAGCCCAGGGTCTGTAGGTCCAGAAGGAGGGCCCCAAGTCCCCAGGGAAGGTGGGAGCAGCCAAGCCTCCCTTGCTCCCTGACTGAGGGCCTCTCTCACCTGCCTGGCCCCACAACCAGAAAGGAAAAGGCAGTGAGGAGGACACTGAGGACACTCTGCCGAGTCCTGCCTGCTCCTTATTTATGGTCAGCTGTCACTGAATGGGTGTCTGTGTGTGTGTGTGTGTGTGTGAGAGAGAGAGAGAGAGAGAGAGAGAGAGAGACTATGCATGTCTCTGTGTTTAAATCCCAAGCTGGGGAAGCTTTGCTTTGCTGCAGCCAGGTTGCAAGGGCCTCAGTCCTCTCTGGTCCCAACCTGGCTGGGACTCCCATTGAAGGCAATGACTCCAAAGAGGCGAAAAGGGAGGGAAAGCTGTGCAAGAATCAGGGCTTTTACTGCATCCACACTGGAGAAATAGCCCTTATGGCTCAAAGGTATGGAATTCTGGGAGTTGGAGTTTGTTGTGGGCCCAGAGCAATGCCCCTCAGGGGAGCAAAACAGACCCACATCCCCCAGGCTGCCCCACTCCATCCTCCTCCAAAGGAGGAGGAATGAGGGAAGAAGGACTCTTTGGGGAGAATTAGAAAAAAAGGGGGGGGGGGAGTTTTCTCTCTTTGCGAAGCCCCTGGCCCTGGAGGAAGGAAGGCAAAAGGGTCCTTGAGGGGCACAAGGGGCCACGAACAGGGCAAGAGAGAATTTGCAGGGCGCAAAAGGGAGAGCCTTCCCCCTCGCTATTGCCTCCTGTCAAAAACAGCTGCTTTTCCTCCCGGAGGCAGCCGGGGAAGACCTGGGAGCCCGGAAGCCAAAACAAAACGGAGGACCATGGGAATTGATGCGGGGGTAATCCCAGGGCTAAACTACAGATGCTTTTCACATCAGCACACCTTTAAATTGCAATTGCACAGGTACAGCATACAGTCAAATTATCATTGCCAGGGGAACTGCGCAGTTGCACAATTGCACAATTCGCAGCCGGCAAGGAAAATTTTTTTTAAAGGTTCAGCAGTTTATCATTGCGGTTTCTCTACCTTTTTTAAACTGTGCAGTTGCACTGGTGCATCATGAATGAACCCCCTTATTTTGTGAATGAATTGACATGTTATCCACAGTAGAATAATAGCAACGGCATCCCAGAGTCCCTACTGCGCATGTCTAGGGTTCGGATTAGGGCTGGAGCTAGGGTTTGGGAGCTTTAAAAAACTTCGCGGTTAAACCCCAGCTTTTACACCTCCAGGGCATTGAGCGTTTTAATTCGAAGTGAACTCCACACCACGCATGCTCCCAACCCATGATCCATTATGCTCTGCACCTCTATCGCTGCCTTTAAATGGGCGCCTTAAAGAGACAGAGCCCCATTTAACTGCACAACTACACCTTAGTCTTTAGATGCACTAGCCCTATAGTGCTCTTTTTTTTTAAAAAAAAAAGAGTAGGGAAATCCAGCACTTTTTAAAAGGTGCTTCTTCTCCCTTAAAGCGCCAAAATAGCGTTTTCATGGCACACTTTCCCTTTTTCTCATCTAAAGGCTGGGCTTTCATGCAGCCTTCATCACACCTCTTTTTGCCAATCTAAAATGAGCCTATGATAAGCTTCTGGAAAGTCTTAGGTGTTCTCTTAGGTAAAAATAATAATGTCTCTTTATGTGCAGTTTTTCCACATTCACGGGGGTCCTTCACCCTTAACCCCAGTACTGGACTATACTGTGAAAACTTTGTATCCAGTGTATATTGCATATTTGAGACATACTTGGGCTTTCTAGATTGGCAGGAAAGTGTGACATGAAGTTGCCTTTTCCTTAATGCTTAGCAGCTGCACCACAGCCTTTAGATGGAGCTGCGCTGTTCCGCAGTTTTTAAAAAAGAAGCTGGGAAAACCAGCACATTTTAAAAGGCGCTTCTTCTCCCCTAAAATGCAAAAAAAGTGTTTTCATGGCACACTTTCCCTTTTTCTCATCTAAAGGCTAGAGTTTCACGCAGCCATGAACACAATTCTTTTTGCCAATCTAGAAAGCCCCACTATATACTTGCTTCCTTATATTCCCCTGTGTCTGTTTATGCAGAACAATTAAACACAATTGTTTGGTGAAAAATCAAATACAATTATGAATAGATAAATTATTGCAATGAACACACCCACCTTTTCATATCCTCCCACCCTGAGGCCTTGCCATTCAACAGCAGAACAATACACAGATTAACATGGAAATCACTCCTCCCTGCTTAGGGTCACACAGTATATATATATATATGCCAGCATTCTCTGAAGATGCCAGCCACAAAATGCTGGCGAAACATCAGGAATAAACTCTTCTAGAACATGGCCACATAGCCCGAAAAACCCACGCAAAAAAACCTACAAATTTCAAAGTTGGAGATGTTTTCCAAATGCAAAAATAGGTAGCATGCTCCAGGTAAAATAAGCAGTTGGAAAAGTAGTCCAGCCAAAGAAGAGTTGGAGAAAACATTTTGATGTGATTATTATAATAGCCACAGGAGATGCTTATGCTCTCCCACTTTCTAGGTTTGGAGGCAAAGAGCCACCACCACACTTCATGCTTGTGCCTTTCACTTGCTTCAACTTGCCTCCTTTCTAACCACCAAAGAAGGTAGATGGGTAGTACTAAGCAGAATGGGGAGAAAAGAAATAATAGGGATGGGGCAGCAGTTGTATGATGCAAGAAAAGAACAGCAGGAAGCAATAGGCTAATCCAGAAAACAATCAAGGAAAAGAAGTTGGGAGATGTAGCACAAGGTGAAACTTTCAGTGAAGACAGAGAAGGGAAAGGAAAGTAAGGAAAAGGTGTTAATGGAACCTAGAAGTAGATAATGTAGGAAGGAAAGGCAAAGCAACAGGATGCAAAAAAGAGAGCGGAGAATTAATTTTTGAATTAGCATATATTTGAGATAGAAACAAATATTTTTAACAAGAGGGTGAAGAATGGCCAAGGCAAGAAAGAAATGGAAAATTAATGAAACGAAAAGTGAACTTGAAGTATTATCATTATTATTGCTGTTCTTCTTCTTCTTCTTGTTGTTGTTATTATTATCACTGCTTTATCATTAGTTTGCTTATATCCCACCTTTTCCCCAATATGGACATTCAAGGTGCCTTAACAACAGTTAAAATGCACACAGTTAAAACATTCCCAAGCTCATAAATAAAATAAAAAATACGAGAAATAATTAAAATACAATTAAATTGTCCATAGAAATAGTATAAAAAGACAGAAGGTCTAATGACGTGTAACAAAGTTCAAAATCTAACACCCTCGGGAGTTAATGTTCTTTATATGATATGAAATTAAATTGAATGCAGGAGTTGATGTTCTTTCTATGATATGAAATTGAATTGAATGCAGCATTGTGGTTTTGGATGTCATTACCAATACCTGAAAATCTTTTCCACAGAGCAGATGGCATGGGAATTCAGCATGAACCCATCCCCTTGCAGCTTTATGTGTCCATGGACATAAGCAGTATCATCAACAAAGTTACACCAGTTGATGCAAACCACAAAGACTGTGTTTTAAAAAAGAAAATAAGATTGTCATGAAACAGCTATTTCTTTTAAATATGTTTTATTGCAAGGGTGGGAATCATGAAGACCCAACTGCCATGGGCAGTGTAGCCACTGGGGAGGAATGCTGGGATATGGAGTACAACAACATTTAGAGGGTCTCATGATTCTTATTTGGGCATTAGATTAAAAAAAAATGCTTTGCTGTATCAATTTTTTTTGAAAATTCAGAACAGGAGAAATTGAATAACAGAAGATTTTGAAAGGAAGACCTTTGAAATGAGACCCCAGCACAAACATATAATTAAATTAATTAGAAGATATAGGGCTGGAGCAGGTAGGTGGAAAAGAATGGCCTGGTTCTGCTTCAGCCAGCAGGGAGCTGAAACCCCACCGACTTCATTGCCCACTCCCAAAGTGGGCTGTGGAAGCTGGAGTCAATCAGGGCTGCTAGGAGCCAGATTATCAGGGCTCCTTTTTGCTCCAGTTTAAAGGACCAGAGCACAGCCTCAGTGTAGCTCCTGGCTGTGCTGGAGGCATGAATTGTACAAATGATGCACCTCCAACGCAGCCAGAAGCTTCTTGTTTATGCCCATGTGTTCTGTCTTATAGCAACCTGCAACTAAAATTAGTGGAATCCATGTTTTAATAGGGGTTTTCTGTTCTTAAAATAAAAATGAAATGTTTTCTGTTCTATCACATGTAAAATTCTGTTCTTCACTTCCAGATCTCATCATTTCTTTGGCCTCAGGGAAAAAATATCCTTTGACCTGAAGCCTTTAGATACTATTTCTTCCACCAGAGCTTATCCTCGGGATGGTACAAGGCCCTCTCTTACCTTGCTGATAAGCTGAAATTCAGAATTCATTGTACTTTTATTTTGTCCCATTATGTCTTCATTTTTATGAAACAGCCATTGCATTATAGTAGAAACAGGAGCAGGGATTATCATCTACCTTTTCTTTGCTGTAGGGAGAGGCAGATAAGAAATAATAATAATGATAATAATATTTCTCCTATATAAAACAACATAACCTTGAACTATCAATCTCACATTGTCATCCCAGTCTATTGACTATGGAAGCAGCATACATTTATATTTCTTTAATATCTGTTACATGAAGACTAGCTGAGAAATATTTGGACCAATGACACTGGCAAGAGTTCTGTTAATCCAAAGGTATTGACTGTTAAACCTGTTTAATGGTTTAAAAATGTATATAATTTTCTATTTGTTATAGGTTTATTCTTAGAAATGAAATGGGTATAGCATTACATCATTTTTTTATTCGTCAGCTCTAGTCCTTCATGCCTGTGATATATCTACATATACAGTCTGCCCTCCCCATATGTGAGGGATCGCCCAGTGTATGTGGAAAAGAGCATATGTTCAAGCCCCATAGAAAATAATGGGGCGTATGCTTGCGGCAGCGCATGGGACATGCAGTGCAAGTATGCACCCATTCTTTCTTCTGGGGCTTGCCTTCCACATAAGCTCAAAGACGTGGAAGGCAAGCCCTTCTATAACGAGGGCCAACTGTAGTTAAGACTTCTTCAAAGTGCATACAACCCAGACAAAATTTCTAGGTTTCAGCAAGCTACAAGTAAATCTGAGGCCATAGACATTTATATATATCCATATAAATACATGTATTAATGTACATCAAATATCTGTTGCTAATAATGAACATTCCATCAGCATTTGCCTCCCACAAGGAAGTTGGGAGGCAAAGAATTTTAGTGCTGAATTTCATTATACAGTAATGAACATATTTTCATTGCATTATAGGTCTATAAAACGAGGGGGGGGGAGAGATACTGCAACAGTGAACATACGTTGGGTTGGTTATTAATAGAGAGACATAGCATAATTATGATGAAGAAGTCCACTGAAATATACGAGTGGAGTAAAAACACATTATAACTGGTGAATCTGATGGCGTTACCAGGGGTCCATTAGATTACACTGAACTTTTAAAGGTACACAGGAATTGCAAGGTATTTCAGTACTATACAGGGTGGCAGGGATGCTTTTATATCTTCCTTCTATTTTGCTACTCGTAGGAAATTAGTCTACAACTTTATTTGAATTCCAAATGGATATATACTATGCAGAATTGCATTTTAGCCCTGTAAAGTGATGCAGTCTGTCCATAAAAACTAATAAAAGGAGCAAGGGAAAAAGCAGTGGCAACTACTGAAGACACTGTAAAATGATAAAATGTTTGGATATACCTGTGCAGGAGGTAGTAAAATTTGCTATTTTAAAATCTGATCCTATTGCATTCAAAACACTTTTCTTTATACTAGGTGGCTAAATGTGTAGTCTGCCCTGTTCTATGTATGCACAATATGCAATGTTTATTACAAATAGGAATATACCATTTTTCTGTTCTAAAGAGATTTTTAAGCATACTGTGTTGATTCACTTTTAGAAAATCATCCTTTCATGCACATGAAGGATCGGTATGACAATTGCAATATTTACCCATTCTTCAACACACATTTTTTACATCCCACTGTTATAAGAAAGACTAACATTTTGTGTATTTATTATTTATGTATTCCATATTAGCTGATTTATACAGGGCTTGCTTTAGATTAATCTTATTAGTAAATAATCTGCAGCCCAACAAGGATGCTGAAGTTTCAAGAAATTTATTTACCTTCTGAAGCCCTTAAACTTTTTCAAAAATAATTATTGTATTTGGTCTATCAAAACTAAAAACTTTAAACATTACATCATTCCCAGGTATATATAGAAATAATTCAGTGATATACTTCCAGCATTTTGCCACTTGAGAATACTTCATAGAACAGAACACAGCTAAACTAAAAATTGGTTCCCTGGTGAAGTGTCAAAGAGTACTCTGTTTCTATTTTCAGGTGAGAAAACCATTATAAGCTCATAAAATGGCTTTTAGCACTGAAAAAGTCAGTGAAGCAGCACAGTGGTGAAATAAATACTGTACTTTGAAGTTCATGAACTTAAACATTGCCAATATTCAAGATAACTGCATGCAAAAAGAACAAATATTTCTGTGTCTGTACTACAAGGGCACAAGGAGTACTGATGTTAGGTCCCCAGTTCAGTGAGAAATTTCTAAACTGAGAAAAACTATAAGGTCCAGATTGGAAAAAAAAAATAAATTCACATACACATCAGTTACAGCCCCCATCATATTTCCCACCTCCATAACAAAGGAGCCCACTAAATACCCAGCTTGTAAAAAATGTTTGCAACCAGTTAGACTCAGATAAAAGAAAGGTGAATCATAGTGGACCAGATTTTAAATAGGCCATAGTTCAGCAGTGTGGCACATGCTTTGCATGAAAACATTTCCGGGATTGGTCTCTAGTATCTCCTGGCATGGATAAGCCTTCTGATTTAGATCACTGATTGCAATCATGAATCAGTGTCGTGTTTCCAGATTGACTGCCCCTACAGTTTATGTGGTCTGTGATTTTCTTATTGCTACTTAAGGGGAAAAGGTAGAGTTCGGGGAAAGAATAAAAGAGAGCACTCCTACCAAGCAGTCTCCTTTCTAATCAAGAAGCTTCCAAAAGCCAAATCAGACAATCTAAAAGTAGTGTAAACAGGGATAAACAATAACTGGACAAAGAAAAACATAAGTCAAGACAACATACAGTCCATATTGCCTCTGGACAAAATAGTAAGCAAAGGTTCAGAAAGCCAGGTTTTGTTACAGTAGGTCCAGTCAAAGTCAGCTATTTGGTTAATTATAGGTAGCAGCAGCAGCTGCTGCTGCTGCTGCAAGGCAAAATACACAAAATCCAGTTCTTTGCTATTGAGCCTTAGCATTCCCTGTGTGAACACTATATTAAGACTGAATTTTTCATGACCTTTGTGGAAATGGGAAGAGGCAGCCAATGAGCTTCATGGCCATTGGCTGGTAGACAGGATAAAGGTTAGGTGGCATGAAGTTTCACTCTGGGTCACTACTATGAGTAGTCCCCCTGAAGCTATAGTCTCAATTGACTTTGGAGCCTCAAACTCTGCCCCCAAATACTACTACTTATTCTGAGTATTGCAGCAATTTGTCACAACTTTGTTGGGTAGGTTGGGCATGTGATGCTAATCCGAAGGAATGGGGATTGTACGTCTGACATCAGAAATGAAGAATTCCGTTTATGGGACCTAAGGAGTGTGGGCAGAGAGAGTCACATCCAGCTCCAGGGGAGTCTAACCTTGCCCACCTCCTGGCTAGCTAGAAGGAACATGCAGCAGTGTCCACCTACATGGAGACCCATATCTGCCATGCCAGGTGATTGCCCAGCAGGTGAGCCAGGTTGGATGGCTCATGAGTCAACAGAGCGGTCAGCAGTACCTGAATCTGAACCTGGGCAAGTGGCAAAGCCTAGAAGAAGCTGTAACCAATAAAAGTTGTGGCTGAAATTTGGTTCCAACTGACTGTGTGTGATTATTAAAGTAGAGCTGGATTGCTACTAAGTCTGCAAAAGGCTTGCTTTTATTGGAATAAATTACTCCTGAGGAAGCAGCTGTCCATGAGGGAATATTCCTTAGGATATCACACTGTTTGGGCTCTTTGTATCAAGTTATGTGTTTATCTATTTCTCCACTCTCACACTCCACTCCTCATCTGAGACAGGGTCAAGCTTTGCTTTTAAAGCGATGTGACTTCCAGAATCCTGAAGGTGTTGGAGTTCACAGGGTTGTCCTCTAAGAGCCCCTGACCAAGTACAGAATTTTCTTTAGCCTTTGTCATCAGGGAGAGTTTTCCAAATTTAACAATAATGTCTCAACAGAATCCCTGTTTCTTACTGCTGACAATTACATGAAGGCATGTTACTAATAATTTAGATATAACTGGATGATTTAAGGCACAATGACAGCAAATACTGTACTGCTACAAGATAATGGTTGTCTGTCTCTAAATATATGCAACATACTGATAAAAAAGCAGTTATCAGAAACATCCTTTCCATTCAGTGGTGTTGGTGATGTGAAGGCAATTATCAGAAATAAATGCTGAGGTGAAGACACATCATTTATTATCGAAATGGTTGTAATTTGTTCTCTTACAAAGTTATATGTCAATGTTTTTATTTCTTTTACACTGATGATTAATGAGGAAAAGTGTTGTCACTGTGGTTGATTAATGTTGGTGCTTGGGTTAAACAGCTACAACATTTATCAATTTCATTATGTAACATACATATGAAACACACATCCATGAGCACATATATGCTCTCACATTTTCTGATTGGGTGATTCCAGCTGTAATTAGCATAATTAAAGGTGTTCTTTTGTGTTTGTTTACATTATATGAGGAAAATAAGATGTTATTAATGCACAATTTTACTAAGTGAAATATGAAAGTCAAAATATTATAAAAATTGTATGTAAGAAGTGGGATGAGTAAAGATGATGCCTCAATACTATATAATGTAGGCAAGCCATTAGTAGTGCTGTTATGATTCTACAAGCAAGGCCCTGTACCTGGTCAGATCATTTGTCCACCTACTGGCTAGGACAATAGACCCAAAACAAGTGAGTCTCCCAAGATTTGAATGAGTTAACCCCAACCCCAAAGCAGAGATTAAACCAGTGATTTACATGATTTACCAACAAGCCCTTCTGAAACTTTTGCATCACTATACAAAATACCACACTTTTTAAAAATCCTGTTTTCATTAGATTCACTGCCACATGAGTCTTTTTGCTTGACATTTGTAAAAGGAGATGTGCCAGGACATAAGCTCAGCTGAAATCCCATGCTGTGCATGCAACATTCTTTTCAATACATTGGAGGAAGGTGTTCACTAATCTGTGTTCATTGTACGTGTTTGAATCTACAGTAGAATCATAGAATCATAGAGTTGGAAGAAGCCTTAAGGGCCATCCAGTCCAGCCCCCAGCCAGGCAGGGATACACAATCAAAACATTCCTGGAAGATGGATGTCAAGCCTCTGTTTAAAAACCTCCAAAGAAGAGGCTCTACGACACTCTGAGGCGGCATATTCCACTGTCAAACAGCTCTTGTGACCAGGAAGTTCTTCCTAATGTTTAGATGGAATCTCTTTTCTTGTAGCTTGTAACCTTTAATATCCTGAACCCTGGCACTGAAATAGGTTTCTGAGTATAAGCTCTGGTCAATTTACTGAAGAATACTCCATATGTGCTTGGATTCTACCTCCCATTTGTTTTATTTGTATTTTATCCTAGCAAAATCTAATTTAAAATGTAGCATATAATTGCACAAAATAAATACATTTATTTTACATCAGAAATGTTTGTAGTATGATACACTGTTAGTCTTACTTGTTCTGTTACATCTACATTTGATTATCCACAGATTATCCACAGATTTCTTATCCACGGATTCAACTATCCACAGTTTGAAAACTTTCCAAAATATTTATAAATTCCAAAAGTCAACTTTGATTTTGCCATTTCACTGTGCCATTGTATTTAATAGGACTCAAGTATCCACAGATTTTGGTATCCATGGGGGGAGGGAGCTAGAACAAAACTCCAGCAGATACAGGCCCACTGTATTTTAAAAGGCCGAACAAATGAAAGAAGTTGACAAGTTATGAATTGAGAATATATATGTACATCAGGTAACTCATCAGGTCAGATACCTGGGAAAGATGTTTCACATTCAGAATTTGGTTTCTGTCTTCAAAGCTCTATCAATAAAGAAGATGCAAGAAAAAGTAATAAATTTGTTTTTTATTTATGCCTTTTCAAATTGAGATTCTCAAGAACAATTAACCTACTTCAAACATGGAGGTTTTGTTCAAGTGAATTTAAAACCATACAGACAACAAATTGGTGTATACCTGTTAGACATTTCTGGGCTTTATCATCTCAGATAAGCATAAGAGCTGTAGCTCATATATGCTTCATACAGTCATATTTAAATAAGAAAAAAAAACAGAAATAATTCCCCTTTTAACTGATTCTTATTATTTATTAAGTTTTTTATATCATTCTGTACTTTCTGTTTTGTTCATTGACCAACAATATGTAACATTATTTTCATGGAGTGAAAATCAATCAGAAGATTTATGCCTATCCTCTGAAATAATTTGATCTTTTTTTTTAGCTGCAAAAAGATTAAATCAGCACACTTTAGGTATATTTGACTTGGACATTACTACTAATATTAAATGTGAACACTCCATTTCAAATGACTATTAATAACTTGTACATTATAGAAAAGTTGGTCTGGTATCATAGTAGAATATATCTATGCAAAATCATTGCTTTCTCTTGAAAGTGAAAATCACTGCTTTCTCTTGAAATGGTGGAGATGGTGGCTACTACTGCCTGGCAGCCTTTTCCAAGTCTGGCAACTGGATTTCCTGTCTTGCAAGCAGCTCTGCATGACTGCCAGAAGGAGCCCTTGCTGGAAGTCCCGAAGACCTGGGACCGTATTTTTAAATGTTTTCTTACAGTCTCAAGGTGAAGTGTGTCCAAAACAACCCCCCAATTTCAGGTGTCCCTCAATGTGGTCTAATTTCCTGCACTCCCCAGTGAAGCCCCTGATTTCTCAGGAATCCCACTTTGGGACAGCTGGAGTTTAAATTTAATTGCAATTTAAATAGCTTTATTTTTTATTTTTATTGTTTTTAGTATAATTAAAAATACTTAATTAAACTCAAACATCAAACATTTTACGTAAATCTTTTCAATAAAGTGCACCCCAGCCCCAGGACCATATACACCATTTAATTAATTGGTTTTCCAAAATTGCAATGACTCTCATGGAGGCATACACCCCTTTTTTTCTTATTAAAAAAAAAATCTGTAAACTTACTCCAATCCTCTTCAAAATCATGCAATTTACATAGCTTTATAAGAGTGATCTTAACCCCTACTCACCTTAGACCACAGTAAGAGTGAGATTGTGGAATTCCCCATCAATCTCCACATTTGCAGAACTACACTTAACAACTGCAGGAGTCCATAGAAGCTGTTAATTTTATGTAACAAAATTGTATATTTCTATCTGCATTTATGCAATACATGTCAGGTCTAGTTTAGCCCCAGGTATTTGTATTCTAGAACAAGGATGGTTGAAAAGCCTTTAGCATATAAGAAGCAATTACATTCCATTTTATGAAATGTGCCAAAGGAGAAATCTGTTTTTAAAATTATTAAGCAGGGAAAAACATTTGTTGGTACTTACCTTCTGATGCTATCCCTATAATTAATGCAACTTTTTAAAAAGGCCAATCTTAGTAATTGTTAAAATTCCAATTACAGCTGTCTTAACTGCAGCAGTGTGATAATACTCTTTTATTCTTTCTTCTGCATATGAGGATCAATTAATTCACTTTCAAGGCATTTACACAGCAATTTCTGTGCAAAGCATTGCAGAGTGCACACATCTAATAGATAATGAGGCAGTTGCAGGGATGTATATCAATTCATTGTATCTTTCAAAATAGATACAACATTTGTGCATTTGTGTTTTGGACATATTGGGACTTTCAAATTAGCTCATTTGTCTAATTCATAAACTCAGAAAATAGAAAATAAGATTACATTGTACCAGGAGAAAATCTAGATCATAAGGATAATGTCTCTTCAGCAATGTGCTGATGGAAAGTTCATGCATTTTAAGAGTCATTTTTAGTGTTGTGTTATTCGTCTCCCTATATATCTCTGCCCCAAAACTGAGATTGTTTGGAAGGGACTTCTTCATTCTTCCTCTGGTGGGTGATGCATTTTTCAAAGGCATAGGACATGGTCTTCTCTGTTCTGCAACCTTACTTATTGGCTGTCCTCCACTTAGAGATTCAGTTGGCACCAACTTTGGTTTATTTTAGGCACCATGTTAAACATGTTTTTTACTCGAAGGCTTTATTGAACCAACATGGCATGAAGGTTTGAGCATTGGACTATGACTCTGAGGTTCAAGTCCCTGCTCAGCCATGAAATCCACTGGGTGACCTTGAGGAGATCACTCTCTCAGCCTCAGAGGAAGGAAATGGAAAACCCTCTATGACAAAACATTATCAAAACTCCCCTCACAAAAATCTGAGATAGGCTTGCCTTAGAGTCACCATAAGTCAGAAGAGACTTGAAAGCACACAGCAACAACAAATGTCTATAGCGTATATGTAGAATCATAGAATCATAGAATCATAGAGTTGGAAGAGAAGACAAGGGCCATCCAGTCCAACCCCCTGCCATGCAGGAACTCCCAGTCAAAGCATCCCCGACAGATGGCCTCCAGCCTCTGCTTAAAGACCTCCAAGGATGGAGACTCCACTACATTCCGATGTATTTGGGTTCAACAATTTTAGCCTTTTCTGCAATTTTAACTTAGAATCATAGAATCACAAAGTTACAAGGGGCTTTATAAGCCCTCAAGTCCAAACTTCTGTTCAGTGCAGGATCGCTAGATAATGCATCCCCAGCAAGTAGTTATCCAGCCTATTTTTGAAGATACCCATAGAAGGAGGTCCCACAACCTCTCTAGGTACTTGGTTCCATTGCCAAACCACTCTTACTGTCAAGACATTCTTTCTAATCTTGAATCAAAACCTAATGTCCTGTAATGTAAAGCCATTATTAGATCTAGGTCTATCCCCTGAGAAAGCAGAGAACAGGCCTTGCCCCCTCCTTGCTGTGACAGTCCTTGAAATATTTAAAGAATGCAGTCATGTCACACATCAACATCTCTTCACCAGGCTGAACATGCCAATCTCCTTCCATTTTTCTCATATGATTTGCTCCCATACCTTATAGATGCTTTTCATACCAGTGCTTACCATGGGGTAAGAGTTGGTAAATCGTTGCTGAAATTTTGAGGAAGTGTGTGTATGTGAAAGCCTGATGTGCTTCTTCAACACCAGGGAAATCATCAGACACCCCCCCCCCAGCAGCACTGAATCATTCAGGGAGAGAGAATTTCCTCTGAACACAAAGTTTCTGTTCAGAGGAAATTCCCTCTCCTGGAACAATTCAGTGACAATAGAGGGGAGCCAACAATTCCCTGATGTCGAGGAAGTGTGCTAGGCTTTCACACATTCACACTTCCTCAGTGTTTCAGCAACCATTTACCAGTGCTTAAGCGCTGGTATGAAAATCTTCATAGACATTGTCCTTCTCTGAACCCACTACATGTGTCTATAAACATCTTTAAATGATATGATCTCTTTATACTTTTATACCAGAGCCCTGGTGGTGCAGTGGTTAATTGCCTTTATTGCAGCCACTCACTCACAAACCATTGAGAGTTCAATACTAGCCAAGGGCTCAGGCTTGACTCAGGCTTCCATCCTTCTGAGGTTGCTAAAATAAGTACCCAGCTTGTTGGGGGAAATTAGCTTATAGTTGCAAACCACTATGAGACTACTTAGGTGGTATGAAGCGATATATAAATGAAGCTGCTGCTATTGCTATCTGTTTAAAAGTTATTGTATTTTTTTTCCAAAATATATATTTTTAAAAAATGAATTGTGTGCTTCCCCCCCCCCCCCCAAGATTTTATGGCAGAGGGTAAGGTATAAATAAACAGATAAAATGCATGTCTTGTGTTCTTCATTCTAGAAGAATAAATAATTGAATAGCTCTTACAGTTTTCTCCCCTCTGGATGAGAACACAGACATTTATGTGCCTTTCATTTTTGCCCTTGAAGTAGTATTTTCTTGTGCAGAAACACATATGCATATACATATGCGTGCGCGCGCACACACACACACACCCTATGCAGAGATACACTTTCTATATAGAAAATAAATTTCCTGCACAGAAATATACATGCTATGTTTTTGCCTCTCAGGATTTCCCAAACATCCAGAGGCCTCCTTGGAATAGAAATATTGAATAGATGTTATGTCCATCCATTTGCATTCTTAGTTAGGAACCATGCTATTTCTTTGAAGTGCCTCATACAGTCACTCAGCCCTCATGCCCTTGACTGTATTGTATCCCTCTTGCCAAGAGTGGCCTAGGTACTCCTACCAACTGAGGTAGCAAGAGAGGATCTACTGGTACCTTATTCTTGTCACATTTATATGATAGAATATAAGAATGGTGAATATATTCAAAGGTGAAGGTGGGAAACTTCTAATGTAACAGTATCTCCGTGCAGTTACATAGTTTAGTGAGATCAACCTTTGCCACCAGGCAGGTGGTTTTTGGCATTCTTGTTAGCATCATAGAATCATAGAGTTGAGAAAGACCAAAAGAGCCATACAGTCCAAACCCCCGCTGTGCAGGAACACACAATTAGAGCACTCCTGACAGGTGGGCATCCAGCCCCCATTTTAAAAAAACCGCCAAAGAAAGAGACTCCACCACTCTCCAAGGCACTATATCCCAATATGTGAGAGCTTTTACTGTCAGGAAGTTCTTCCTAATGTTGAAGTGGAATCACTTTTCCTCTGATTTGAATCCATTGTTCCATGTCATAGGTGATTATTGCTTAGAGAAATACTCCCAGTATAGATATGGGATTGAAAACTCAAAACAGGGTGTTTTGACACAAGCCAGTGGCTGGGTGAGTGCAACCTGGATACAGCCAAGACCCCAGCCACACTTATCCCATGGCTTTTCAAAATCTAGAGCTTTCCTTTTTTTGAAATTTGGCTGGATAAGCACTGGCCCGACCTCCAGCACATGTGATAACACCATTCTTTTCTCCAGGTTAAACATACCCAGCTCCCTAAGCCACTCCTTAAAGGGCATGGTTTTTATACCATTCATCATTTTGGTCACCCTTCGCTGGACATGTTCTTTATTATCAACACCCCCCTTGAATTTTGGTGCCCAGAATTGGGCACAGCATTCCAAGTGTGGTCTGGCCATACATTAACTGTTGTTCATTGGTATGAAAGTGTAAACTTTCATTAGTGACCTTGTTGGAAACATTTTTGCACTTTGAGCTTTAGAGAAGATACAAAGGCTGAGAATGACAGGGGAGTGTTTTTATCTCTGGTGTTAATCTGCTTGGCCACAGACCACAACTCAGTGATTTTGATTTATTTGCCAGTTGAAGGATAAGTCTGGATATGATGTGTTTGGCCAATTTCTACCATTGTCTGTGAGTGACATTAGATGACATCAGGAAAAGGGCAGGAATGATTATTTGTTGTGTTCTATTTACTGTTTCCATTACCATTTAAAAAAAAAAGCTTATGCTAAAGCAGTAAATGTTTCAGGTGTCCTGCATAGAAAGAATCCTAGAAGAGGCCTGGAACTACACTCAGTTCCAGAACAAGATGTGTTAATTCTCCCATCTGATCACTCTTTCTGATTATTTGTGTTATTAAAGTTTTATGCTGGAAATTGTATTCTTGGCTGCACCTTCACTGCAAAATTAATGCAGCTTGACATTACTTTTAACTGCTATGGCTCAATGCTATGCAATTCTGGGATTTGTAGTATTGTGAGATATTTAGCCTTCCCTGTAAGAGTGCTGTGGTGCCACAGCAAACTACAAATCCCAGGATTCCATAGGATGAAGCCATGAATGTTAAGATGGTATCAAACTGCTTTAATTCTGCAGTGTGGCAGCAGCCACAGTGTTCTGTTTATGACTTGGTTTAAGTATAGATATTGACATTTTCTGCATAATTTGCCTTCACTTTAGTACATTGCTTTCTGATTTTGATTCTCATGTGAAAATGGAGCCATAAGGAAGAAAACAACTAGTTAAAAACTAATTTGCAAATTTAGCCTGGTCTTTCTGAAAGAATTAATGTACCTATTGATCTGCTGGAATAATAATCTGAAAGTAGCAGTCTATTATGGAACATAGTATGGTAACTGAGATCAAATATTCATTCCTTTGAAGTGAACATAACATTATGTATACCTGTAAGTTAATGCAATTGCATTTAAAGAAAGATTAAACAAAATGACTGTTAAATAGGCCTTTCCCCAGTTCAGTGTTTGGAAGATTAAATCTGAACTTGTTGCATAGAAATAATCAATCTAACATCAGCATTCTTTGATAAAAGGACCCACATGATAGCGGCAGGTGTGATATGTTACCAACTGATTCCTTTCATATAAAACAGTGGCAGAAGAGTGTTTTTTTTTTTTTTTTTTTTTAGACGTGAAGAGGCATTATAATTCTGTAGAAATCTTTTACTCCTCTCAGTATGAGAAGAATTTCTGTCAATACATGTTTGCTAAACAGTGCTGGTTTTGTCTTGCATCTCCCAAGATAACTGACACAGCAAAATCATGCTAACATTCTAATCTCAAATGCTGACATGGGCAATGACATTAATAGTTACTTTCCTGACACTTCTGTGATAGCTGATGCCACCACTAAAAAGTGCAGAAATAAAAGGAATATTTGGAATCTTCCACTATAGTCAATTGAATTTATATATTAATGTGTTTTTCTTTTTTATTTCAGAAGCTGAATTCCTTGACACATATCTTTATATGCTTTGTGTTGTTCAGTGGTGCTGCAAACTAAGACAAAAGCATGTGGAACATTAGGATGAGGAATAACTAAGAAGAGTAAACCAGATCTAAAGATAAATTACCCTTAGAAAAATAAACCTGTTGGCACAGTCCTAATCTTTTATAGCCCATTGGCATGGACATAGGTTGCATATACAAAATCAAGGAATATGTAGCACATAATGTTTCAGTGATGTTATGCTAATAGGCCTATAATTACTTGGGCTAATAACTCTTGACCCTCCTACTAATGGGAAGGATGGGACTACTATTCCTAACTTTTTGAATCTTAGCCAGAAAAGTTAATCACAATAAAAGTCTGCATTAAAAAGTTAATATTTCTGGTCATCTCTACATAAATCATTCAGTATGAATGTCATCTTTGCTAAAAGCTTTGCTTTAGCTAGATCTTCAATTAGTCTCCCTACTGTGTTGGCTGTTACTAAGGACCAGAGAACAATTAAGCATGTGTTGTTTTATCACAAACCTAACAAATCTTTGTCTTAAGTACTATTAAGAACACTAGGGTGAAGGTACTGACTGACTTCCAGATTGTTATATTCTCTGTATTTTTGGCTGCCAAAAATTGTGCTGGCCAGGATAATTTTATATTCCTTTTCTTTGCATCAAGATTATCATATGCTTCACTAAAGTAATCATTTCTTGTTGGCCTGGGCAGTCAATCTGGCCAAATTCTGATTTAAATTGGGCTGATTTGGACATATTTGAACAGATTCTAGGTCACATCAGTTCAGATTGATTCATGCACAAAGAGGGTCAACGTGGTTTGAAACAATCGGTCTTGTGATGGTGTTTTTGATGTTAAAACAGTTAATAAATAAGAGGCAGGAGTAACAAAATTCTAGTCCCAGGTAGAGCAGATCTTTCTCCTAGGGTCTTTTCAGCTCAACCTTTGGCAGCTGTCTTAAAAACCTTCCAGCAGACTCTTTGCAGGTTGCTGTCTAGGAATGTCACATGAAACAAAACCAACCAACCAAACCAAAAAACAAAACAAAACCCTGATACTGGAATAAGAAACATGTTGTTTCACCCTCATCTTGCCCTTCATTCACTCCCTACTAGAAAAGCTGAATTTAACCAACAGAATAGATTTAGTATTATTGGATTTTCTTTTGAACCAAAGTGCTGAATTGCTCTACTGTAACATTTTATATATAAAAGTGCACTTCATCAACATTTAAGTTAACTCTAATTCATTCTTATATTCCCAAGAAAACAATGTAAAACATTTATCACAAAATTGTGTAAAATATAAATTATACATTTTTGTTTCTTCCATTCAAATAAACATCTTTATTTTTATCCACATTTTTGTAGTCTGGATTTGTCATAAATCTGATTAGAACATCAAAGTTGAAAAGTTGCATCAAAAGCTAAATTATTTTTTGATAAAATCAGTATGAATATAAATAATTACAAAGTTCTTTTCAATGTTATATTGGTTGGAATTAATAGAAGGAGCTGAAAAATAGAAAGTTGTGGTTTCAAAGAGTTTGCTATAATTCTAGCTTAATGCTATAAGAACAAAAATCCTCAGCAATGAAGTTGTACTAATTCACTTTTTGCAATGTTTTGCACAACTGGTTTTGCAACTATTTTTCACAACTATTTGTACAAAAATGAGATTCTGGTAAAATTTTCCAGGTAAGTTCAGACATGACCTTTGGGAACTGAGTAATTAGAGTTGTCAGATCTCAGGACTGAATCTCCAGTTTTGGTAAGTCATCTCTTTATATGAGAATATAAATTCTCCAGTTTTGTTGTAATGAGCTCCAGGAAATTGGACAGGACTGTGTGCAAATCTCCATCTTAGCTAGTAGCACAGAAACTTGCTGCAATATGTAAGGGTAAATAGATTTGTTTGGACAACTTTCAAAGGCTCTTCAGGGGGCTCACTGTAGTGCCAGATCTCACTCTCTACTCTGCATTCTTCTTCTGACTAGAAGCAAATAGGCCTGTTTTAAGTTATCTCATTTCCCTAATTAACTGAGAAAGAATAATTTCTTCATTTCATCTTGATCTGGGAACAATCTCTCTGTCTCTGTATGTGTTTGAATGACAAGCTGTGAGCTACTGTGGGTAGTACCTCATGCATAATATTTGATGGCATTACCAGGGACTGTCCCTAGGCCTCTTGTTTTGAAGTGGAATTATCCTGTGAATGAAGTGAAACTGCCCCCTCATTTCCCGTCATTTGGTATTATCAGAACATCCCATTAATGCTGACAGGTCATGATAGGGGTGAGTAGTAGTGAGAAAGCCTCTCATGCTACCACTTTCTTTGTGCTTTCTGGATGGGAAAAGGACACCCGTCCCTATGTGATAAATTCCTGAGTAATTTATTGATGATTTTCCCTCTCTATGTGACTCTTGGGGTCAGAACACTTAATGCTCACTATTTTTCTTGGTCACCTTTCTCATTTTTTCACCTGCCTTTTTCAAGCCTCCTAGTCCTCTTCACTGTTATTCTCCTTCCTCTTAATTATATGCTGATAGCTGCTGCTTCCTCTGCTTTTCTTTCCTATCAACTCAATTAACCTTCAGTAACATAACAGATATTTTCCCATAATACTAACCCACATCCTATTCTTGTGCCTGAACCTAATGGCTATTCTCAATTACAATAGTCCAGTTGAATCAACTGCTGAATGTAAAGTCACCACTTACAAAAATCCCATTCACACCATGGATCTATTCTATCTGGGATTTGCAATTGTATTGAAATCTTGAATCTGTTTTGTTTCCTGAGAACCTTACAATACTCCACTATCCACATCAAAGACCTAAATACCACTCTTGTTCTGCTGCAGCTAATTTGGTTATTGTTCTAAAATTTGGATTTTCTGGACTGAAACAATCTATCCTCGAACAGGAATAGAGCATTCCCATGATATGGCCAAAGGACAATAGCCCCAGTTGCATCATCTTTGCTTCCAGGGAGAGTTCGGCAACAATTTATTCGTTGTTTATTTGCTTTGTTCTACCAACCATTTATTTTTTGTTTTGGCCATCCACAGTATCCTCAATACTCTTCTACAAATGAGTTTATTTTCTTCCTATTGGCTTTCTTCACTGTCCATCTCTTGCATTTGTATATGGTGATGGGGAATACTATGGCTCGGATGATTCTAACTTTAGTGCTCAGTTGTATGTCTTTACATTTTAGGATCTTGTCTAGTTCCCTCATGGCTGCCCTTCCCATTCCTAGTCTTCTTATTTCTTGACTGCAGTCTCCATTCCAATCAATGTTTGAGACTAGTTTGGTGCTATAGATTAAGGATATTGCAGTCGTTCAACTGTATGGATTTTGTTGGTACTATGACAGCATGAGAGTCATGCTGACCCTGTTTATTCATTCAAGATGTGTGTTCAATAAGCATGCAAAGATAACACACACTAGCCCTGTTATCTCTGTATTGAATTACACTATGAATGGGAGAGATGAAACTTAAATCGAGAGCTTTCCCTGTGCATAGGGGCTTTCTGTGTGACCGGGAATTCAATTTTTAAAAAAGACTTCTTGATAATGGGGAGCATCCCCACATGCACAGATATAGGATGGGAGACACCTGGCTGAATGAGACCACATGTGAAAGGGATCTAGGAGTCCAAGTAGATCACAAGTTGAACATGAGTCAACAGTGTGATGCAGCAGCTAAAAAGGCCAACACAATTTTTAGGCTGCATCAATAGAAGTATAGTGTCTAGATCAAGGGATCTAGGGATAATAGTGCCAATCTATTCTGCTTTGGTCAGGCCCCACCTGGAATACTGTGTCCAGTTCTGAGCACCACAATTCAAAAAGGATGTGGAGAAACTGGAGTGTGTCCAAAGGAGGGCAACTAAGATGGTGAAGGGTCTGGAAACCATGCCCTATGAGGAACGACTTAGGGAGCTGGGGATGTTTAGCCTGGAGAAGAGAAGGTTAAGAGGTGATATGATAGCCCTGTTTAAATACTTGAAGGGATGTCACATTGAGGAGGGAGCAAGCTTGTTTTCTGCTGCTCCAGAGAACAGGACCTGGAACAATGGATGCAAGCTCCAGGAAAAGAGATTCCACCTCTACATTAGGAAGAACTTCCTGACTGTAAGGGCTGTTCGACAATGGAACACACTCCCTCAGAGAGTGGTGGAGTCTCCTTCCTTAGAGGTCTTTAAACAGAGGCTGGATGGCCATCTGTCGGGTATGCTTTGATTAGGCGTTCCTGCATGGCAAGGGGTTGGACTGGATGGCCCTTGTGGTCTCTTCCAACACTATGATTCTATGTAGTGGAAACTATGCTGTTCAGACACATTACTCTTCACAAAAGGAGAGAGGGTTCACATGTTCCCTAACTTGTTAATTCAACAGGAATGCAAAATGAATAAACAGGGCTACAGAAAGCTATAATGTGAGGGAAACCCTTTTTACTAATTTTTACTATATGGTGGGTAGGGTATAAATTATATCACTGCCCACCCCACCACCACCACCACGTTATCTTTGATATAGTAGCAATGAACCTGCTCCTGTTAAATTGAACCCAGAGCAATGAAGTACCTCATAACCATGGATTTTTGATAGTGCTACAAATTAAACCTTTATACTTTCTCTAGTGTACAAAATAGTTCATGCAGCTGGCTTTTGAGTGCTTTAGACAAACAACAATATATTTCAAACAGTTTTTCAAGCATTAAAATATTTTTCTGGTATCCCCTTTACCCCAGAGAAAACTTCAAAACTTGTTGAGTTTTATAGAATATTTAACATTCAAATTGTAATTGCCTAGCATGTTGACAGGACATTAACTGAATGATGCCACATATCAAAACTAATAGTATACTTCAACCTCAATAAATCTGAATCATAGGCAACCTTGCCTAGCAAGAAAATTATGTTACAATGAATTTTATGAGATGCTTAGAAGAAAGTGAAGGGACCTTCATTCACTTAGTTCTGTTACCAGTCTCAGAAATGAAAATGGAGAAGCAAGCAACTTGAATTATTCTGTAGCAATTACCTATCTGCATGGATTTCTATTTATCAACGTTTTGTTCAGCCCTCTAACAGTTATTCATTAAATATTTGACTCATAAGATCCAGTTGGGTACTTATGCTGATCCAGTAGGCAATTTGCTCCCATTGCCAGCCTCTGTGTGCCTTCCGTATCTGTTCTGAAGGTCCAGGAATGTCTCTAGATCAATGTTTTGGAGGGATACTGATGGTAGAGAAGGACAACTTATTATACAGTATTCACTACATGAGGGAAATCATTTCTTTATGGATCAGTTGACATGGCTTCTATCACTTTAAGTACCTGACTGGATACTATCAACATTACACAATTACAGCAATTTGATACAGTTCTGACTGTTGTGGATCAGTTCTATAGAATGTTGGGATTTTGTAGTTTGGCAAGGTATAGGCATATCTCTGTTAACAAATTTTATGACAAAAAAGATCCTTTTTTTTTAACAGAGTCTTTTTTTATACCTGCCCACCTCCCACTTTCCTTCTGGTCCTCTATCTAGGGTAAGGTGTTGTTGTTGTTGGTGGTGGTGTTATCCATATAATCACTGAGAGGAAATGGAGGAGGGCTGAATAAACAGAATTTTGATGTCAGGTTGTCTCAGGTGCCTGCTATAATCAATTGAATAAAGTCTGAGCTGAGAAAAAATGGGATTCTGTTCTAGTCGATCTTATTGTAGCTATGTGCACATGCACAAGAAAAAAAATGCACTTGCAGAAGGAGAAACAATGAAAAGAAGCCTTGATTTGATCTCAAGAAGATACAAAATTTTATTTATTTATTTATTTATTTATGGCTTACCCAATATGGTTGCTTCAATTCACATATGTATTTTGTTATTTTCAAATTAAAAGTTTAATAAAACATGCTGAGCTTTTCTTTTATGAGATTTGGGAACCTATCCCTATTCTTTCCATGTTATTTCTGCCTATGCTACCAACATAGAAGCAATGTCCAGGGAGACATCTGCCTTATTAACCAAGGTATATCTGTCGCTTTATAGTTCTCACATTGACCGCTCTAGTGCAGTGGTTCTCAAAGGCTGGAGTTCCAAATGTTTTGGGCATCAGATCCAGAAATGCTACAGTGCCATCTTCTGAATTTAGCACTAATCCATTGCTAGAAACTAGCACTGTTAAAAGGTTTATAACATCTCAACAGAAAGGAAAATCTGAAAGGAAACCTCAACAATATATTGATTTTTTTAAACAAAAATGCATTCTGCTGTATCTCTGTAGTTTCCCATCCAAAACATTTTTGGCGGGATTGGGTAGAAACAAATTGCTTATCATAGACAATAGACATGAGGAATCTGAGGATCTCTGCTTCAGTTTAATTGTGTTTTTCTGACACCCATCTGCATTTTCTTCCCATCATTTTTGATCTGGGCTCAAAATGGATAGGCCAAAAGCGTTGGCTTCAGCCTAATCTGGGGGCATGGAATTCAGAGGATTAATGCACCTGGATTGGGCCAAAGTTGTGCTGCGACCACCTGAGGCTGCCCAAACTCAACTGCAAATCATATACAGTGGTCCCCCGGGTTATGAAAGTAATCCGTTCCGGATTACTTTTCATAACCTGGAAATTTTCGTTTCCCAGGGGACCGCTTTCTTTGACAGACCGCGCGGCAAATTTAAAGGGGCCGCACGGTTTTTCCGTTTCGGATCCCGGGGTTTTCTTCGGATCCCGGGGGCTTTTTTTCGCCCCCGGCGGTTTCGGGTCCCGGGGATTTCGTTCCTCGGGGGATTCAGATCCTGGGGGACCACTGTACTTTCAGCCCTAGAAAACCTTGTGATAGCTTCACCTTGGTGGTTGCCGTATGTTGGAAATGGCTTGAAGGCACACAACAGCAACAATCTATTTTCTCCTTTGGCTAAAGAGTGTCTGTGCATTTATTTTATTTTATTTTATTGCATTTGAGCATTCATCTTTATAAAATGTGCATTATTTTATGTGTAGTTATTCATCCACAGTACCTCTTGAGCCTTGCAGATGAGCAAATTCTTGAAGTGAGGTACATTTCTCCTCAATACATCTCAGGTAGTGCAATAAGAGCCATAAATTCCATCCTTACTAGACAGTAAAGTATTTCTAAGTATTGAAGTTACTATTCAACTAAACTGGTTGCTGCCTGTACTCAACAAACAGGTGTAAAGGCTTTCTGTTCGTGCTAGAACTTCATCTGGACAGAGATAGTTCTTACTGACTCTCTCTCTTAATTATTCCCAGTCTCCCCATCTTCTACTTGTCAGCCTCCAAGTACCTCTATCATATCCAAACTGTCCTCTGTTGCTATCCCCTCCCCAAATTTCATCCAAAATTCTGTCATCCGTTAATTTTATTTATAATGTTTTAAACTTCATTCTATTATAAGGGAACATTACATATTGAGAAGACAGTTGTTATTGCAACATATCACAAGTAAATAGCTGATTAATTCATGTAGAAAGTATGTGCTAGACAGATTTGTCTAGCAGATTTCTGGCCCGTTATCCTTCCCCTATACAGTCTCCTATGTTTTAAAGACTAACATCACAATCATAAAGTGGTTCTTTTCCTTTATACACTCAATTCTGTAGAGAATGCATATTCCTCCTATTGCAAAATGCTACTTAAAAGTGGAGATACTTCTAGCATTCTGTGGCTTTTTGGGGGGCAGGGGGCAGAGGGTCCATTCTGGAAGGGATATAGATAGGGAGAAAGACAGCAGTGCCATTTTTCTTGATAATATAACACTTCTATAAAGTTAATAAAACACAGGACTGTCTTTAGGTGTATGCTGCTGCATTACTACAAGACACAAACCAAGGCAGAAATCAACAACAAAAACTAGAGAGAAGAGAAAGGGTGCTCCACATCAGCAACCTGTGGGCTTCTTTTGCCTTGCCAAGTTTCTAGCTTTTTGTAGTGGCTCATCTACCACCTTTCTCTTTCCCTGCTTACAGCTGTCCTGGGCATATCTGACAGCCAGGAAATGCCTTAGACAAGCACTACAGAAGTCCTGGGCCACAGACCTTCCTTTACTTATGACTCTAGTCCAAAACCATACCCTGAAGCCCTTCTTCTGTCTAGGCCTACTTCTAGTTCCTCACCTTCAGGGCCCAACAGTGGTTTTTTTATTGGCCTCTTGACTGTTTCCTCACTGCTTTAAATGAGGCCAGCAGCTGGCTCTCATTCATTCCTGAGGCCAGGGAAGTGGGAACAGGCAAAGCTGTGCCTCTCCCACCATTCCACTCCTTAATATGGGACACTGTTGCTTTGCATTTTTCTTTATGTACCTGTATGATATGCCATGGACCTCTTTTTAAGATGGAAAATCAGCATACTGATGCCTATTTTTTTATTTTTAAAAAATCTCCCATTTTCAGATGCTGTTTGCCTGCTGTACATTCAAGTTCTTCTCAACTTTTGCCTGTAGATTTCAACAGTGAGGGAGACACCACACATGGTGATTTTAGTAAACAATTTTGTCAACATTGGTAGACATCCCACTAGTGGTATTTTTAGGGATTTCTATTTAAAAAAAATAGCTGGTCAAGAAATAGCAGGTAGAGGATACAATTGCACTGGCTGAGAAGGTGGAAATAATTTTTTTCTGTGTTCAAATTTTTTTCTTATGAAATACTTAGAGATTTCTTAAAGCAGACAGGGGAGGCAAGCAGCAAGAAGATTTGTTCCAGGAGATAACCTTGCTTTAACAATAGCTTCCACTGAACCAAACCCTCTTATTCTACTGCCCCAAGACTATTCTCTCTAGGCTTCTCCCCCTTTCACGTTAGAGGAGCAACTTCCTGGTTTCCCCAGGAGCTCCAGCTGAACATGTGGCTGGCCATAACATTCTAGTATTTAGTATTGCTTTGCTTGGTATTTGGCATGGCTTTGTTTGGCCAGGCAATCCCAATCCTTAGTATAGGCTCAAGAGTTACGAATAGTGTCAGCAGCATGGAGATCTCAGAAATATCTGTTTAGCTCTTGCAATCAGGCTTTTCTGGTTCTGACCAAAAAGAGGTGACAGATTTGCCTGTTTCAAGGGTGGGACTCAGGACTGAGGTCTTCTTCAATAGAAATTCTACTTCAATAGATATTCCTGCAGCATGACATCTTCAGACTAGGCAAAGTTGGATTAGTCTCCATGTCATGGGAAAACAATTGCCCGAGAGAACAAAAATTTCCAGTGATTCTAGCAGTCTTTAGATCACCTTTCTTTAGAGGTTGGATCTGGCTTTAGAAACATAATACTCTTATCTTTTGGTTTATGAACATAATAAGAGTCATACTGAATCAGATTAAAGATATGTTCTGTTGATCCAGTGATTAAGCAAATGTCTGCAAGGAACTCACAAGCAGGAAATGGGTGTAACATCATCATGCACATTCTTGCCTATGGTCCCCAACAACTAACTCTCAAAGGTACATTGTTTCTGTTACTGGAGAGTTTTCATGACTATTAATCCAATTCCCCATTCTATGTTCATTATGTCCATAGTTAAACCGCTGTGGAAAAATTAGAAAGATTTATGCATCCGTGTGAGTTACAGCTTCTGGGCCTCAAAGGAAGACTCCTGAGGCTGCATCTGCATCCTCTTTTGGTGTTGGACCCTCACTTATATTAATCATGTTTCTTAAATAAATAATAATATACAAGAAGCTTGCACTCAAATCAGGTGCATCTTTGCACTTTGTGCAGTTGACTTCTTTGTGCTTAATATCTTCAATTTTATATAAAATGAATTAGTTAGAAAGAGACTTCTGTGTACGCAAATGAACCATAGTGCAAGCTGATTTTCTCACCACACCCACCCTCATGGCTCTGAAAGATTAGTGCCTCAAAGATCAGAGAAAGTTGCAGAATAAGGCAGCCTGCTTTACAAAAGAATTCTCCCCAATTTTTTGTGGAGCTTTTGGGCTATGTGGACATGTTCTAGAAGAGTTTCTTTCTGACGTTTCGCCAGCATCTGTGGCTGGCATCTCTGAAGATGTCAGCCGCACATGCTGACGAAACGTCAGAAAGGAACTCTTCTAGAACATGGCCACATAGCCCGAAAGCTTCAAGAAAAACTATGGATGCCGCCCATGAAAGCCTTTGAATTCTCCCCAACATTGTTGGAGCTTCCTATAATATTTTATTTGGCAAGTGGAGTAGTGGCTGATTTCCCTTGAACTGTTGGCATGATGAGAATGCCAGTTCATGCTTTTTTTTTCCTCAGAAAGAAATGCCACATTGTCCAGATATCATAGAAATATGAATTCATTCTTAGCCAATTGTACACTATGATGCAATGGCATCCTATTTGGTCATGTCTTTCCTGAGTTTTATAAGCCTCTTGCATTTTTGTGACATAGCATTTTTTGCATTGTAGCTGTGTGTTGTTGTGTGCCTTCAAATCATTTCTTACTTATCGAGACTCCAAGACAAACCTATCACATAGAGTGTGTGGCATGCTCAAGGTCATCCAGTGGATTTCCATGGCAGAGCGGGAATTTGAACCTGGTCTCCAGAGTTGTTGTCTAACACTCAAACCACTATATCATGCTGTCTCAGAGCTGTATTATACTGTTGCCTATATATTGCAAGAGATACTAAGAAAACGTGAGATGAAGCATTCTTTTTCTAGGAGATATATTTACTCTGAGTCATGCTGAGTCATGCTGTTTTTTGACCATTGACTACATAGCCTATAAATGTAAATCTAAATGACAAGCAATGTCAGGCTTCTTGCCACATAAACCAAAGGGGGAAAATGACATTCATTTCATATAAGGAGATTAGAAAAAGGTCTAGATACTGAAGGTCACAGGAAGGGAACTCAAACATGACCTAAAAATCAAGTTTTTTGTCTTGAAATTTTCAATTTCACACCAACCTATCCTTGGTAGAAGTTATTTTCAGTCAATCAATGTATAATTTATGCTCTGTGCTTTTAGTCATGGAGCACTCAAACCAGTTTCACAACATGAAAGACAATAGAGAGAGTGCATTACAAATATGGCAGTGCACATTAACTTTTTTTATTGCATTTTGCATCTTTCCATTTAAAAGTGCTCAAGGCAGGTAAAAACAGCCTTCATTTAAAAAAAAAAAGTATACTATCTCACTGACTTTGTGTCAGTGTCTCAGTGACTTTCTTTTATCAGTTGTCAGCAGGGGAGAAGTGGTTGTCTATTGATTTAAGGCATTTATCTATTGGCTTTCAAATGCAGCATAGCCTCTGAGGCAAGGTGCAGGAAGTAAAAACATTTAAATCATTAAACAGATAAATACAAATATTTAAAACTGACTAAAAACTCAGCTCTTTAAAATTAAAAACATCCAGACTATCTACCCCTAATTTTGATGATCAAAGGTAAAGCAAAATCACAAATCTTGGCTGCCTACCAGAAACTGAGAAGGAATGGAAAAAGCCTGAGCTCCTTTACGAAGGAATTCCAAAGTTAGGGTGATCCTACAGGGAGAGCTTGGCCAGGTGTACTGACAAGCCTAACTTTGTGGGATAGTGCCACGTACAACAGGGCCATCAATGAGGATCTTTCAGGCAGGTTGTTCTGTGTAAGTGGTTGCAAGTACAATATCACTGAAATGAATGAACCTGTCTTATCTTGAATATGTGTTCATATTTCTTGTACTACATTTCAGGCTGTCTGTCTGTCTGTCCTTGATCTTAGTTCATAATAAAACCATAGATTTGCAGATTTGGAATAAAATTCTTAAGTCACCTATGAAATCACATAGTGGTCTATTCTCTTTCCCTCAGTTACTGTCCATTAAATAAGATGAATGTTGTCCCTTGTAGAAGTACTGTAAAATAAATTATAGAAGATGAGTGATGTAGAGAAAATCAGCGATACAGTATTTAATTCCTGTTGAGCTCAATGAGAGTTTGGCACTTAATGGTGCACTTAAATCAAATTGATTCCATTTTTATTACAATTTAGGCAGGCTAATGCTGCAGAACTGTTTTAAGAATGGCACAAATCTGAGTCCCATATAGGAAGGAAATTCCTTTATACAGTCGGACCTCTGTATTTGCGGGGGATCCATTTCAGAATCCCCACCACCACCCGATTCCAAAATCCATGTATGCTCAAACCCCATTAACATCAGTAGTGGTGTGGCATGTGCATGTCCGCTAGCATAGTCATGTGCACACACCACCATTAATAAAACAGGTGATTGTCATCCACATATGATTAAATCCATGGATGGCAAGTCCGCTGATAAGGAGGGTGTACTGTAGAGGAAAGTATGTTCTCAACAGTAATAGGAAAGTCTCTATCAGTCTATGGGTATTTCCCTCTCAGGAGGAAGATGTGACAATGAATAAATAAGATAGTAAATAGTGCATCCAACCCTTTTATCCAGCTGAATTTGCTTTCCAACCAAATCTAATGTCCAATTCTTTATCTAAGGGCCTGTGAAGATTGGGAGAAAGGGGCAGACAGAGGCCACCCCTTTCTCCCCCAGATGGATGTCACAGCAGATAAATGGTGCAGCCTCCGCAAGGCCTGAAAAGAATCCACTACCAGCGGGTTCTTTTTTACCACACATTGGCTGCCATTGGTGCACTCGCATGCAACAATGACATCCACACAGAATGGTGCTGTTTGGGCACTGTGCTGCACAGATGTCATTGTTGCATTGTCTGGCATGCACAATCATGGCACTTGTGCATCCATTGTATGGCTGGGCATGTACGGACATCCAGCTCTACAAAACCCTATTTTTGGTCTCAGACCGGCGCAAAGCACTGCTCTGTACAGGGCCTCAATTATATGCAAGAAAGTCTCTTATTTTTTCATACATTTCCCACAATCATTCCATTTTGTAAAACTGATTAATTTAACCTTTATTTGTACTCACCCCTTCTTTTACAAACCAATAGCACAGGATTGTTGGTGTATTCATAGTGAGAAAATAAATTAGCAATCATTTCAGCTGCTATGTGATAAAAACTCTGACCTCACCAGAATCAATCCCAGAAAGATTTTACCTATCAGATTAAATGTTACTCTACGTCTTGTTTTAAAATATAGGAATATGTTTTTAGAATGATTAGAAATGAACAGAGTCTTAATTTTAAAACATTTTGGAGTGACTTCTATTTCAATTTCTAATAAATAACTTTTTCTGATTTCCAATAAATAACCTTTCTAATAATGTGAATGAATTTGAGGCATCCAGATGATATTATCTCATTATGTATAAAGTCACTGGCACAAGGTGTGGTCCTTCGTGGAAGGCTGTTTCCCTCAGCAGAGACTATGTTGTTATGACGCTACAGAACTACCCCACAGTACCAATTATGCTAGGGTTTGCTCCAGGTTGCATGCTTGTTTTTCATTTTTTGTAAGTTTCTTGTTTCAAAGTCAGAAATAACAGCAATATATCTGGAAGTTCTTCTTTTTTTTCTACATCCATAAACACCCTTATAAACATGGGACTTTTTATTTCTTAAAATATATTGCAATTCCCAAGCATTTGGAAAATACCTCAGAAAACCATGCATTCTTTCCATCCAGCTGGAGACAAATATGCTTTTAGCAACTTTTAAAGTTTTGTTTCCCCTGGGTAGACAGGACTACATAAATACCTTAGAATTAAAGCCAGTTGGAAATTCTGTGTACTGACCAAATTTATTTGTGAGACAACTATCTTGTTTTGTACTAACTTGCTTTTTATTCAGCTTGAGGAGTTTCTAAAGAAAAGAAATATTTGTGCATTCTTTCATTGATGTTCTGTTTGCAATTAACAACCCTCCCCAGTGAATGCAACCATATTTCATTTGCTGTAAGCATATTTTTGGCAGTGCCCTCCCTTCCACACAATGTGAATTAACCATGGCCTGTAGAAAGTGCATCAGTTCTCTTTTTTCCCAAAAAAAAAAGAAAATAGCTTCATTATTTTAATGGAAATTTAAATGTGATCAATACTGCTGAAATTTTGAAATGTGCACGTCTTTGTTCCACAGTTCATAAATCGATCACTATTTTTGAAATGTTCCATAGTAAATTTCTTTCAACAAAGTGGTTTAATTTTAAAGATTACATGTTATATCCAAAGAATTAGTCCAACGGTATGGCTGCAGCTATTCTTCAATTGGCACCTCAAGTCTCTTTCGTAGCACAGCATCTTTTCCCCATATGCTTGATAAACTCCCAGAATGCCTCATGTTTTTGTTCTGTTTGAGTTAAAAGGCCTTGGCCAGTTTGTTCTGTTGCCATGCAGTTCTTCATAATTAAACTTTATACTCTTTTGCACACTAACATTTCTCTCAGTTATTGTGAACCTGTACATAGCTTCCAATAGGTCAACTCTCTTTGGTTGAAATATGCATAGTTTTAGCAGCATGACACTTTTCAATTGTTTTTCTCAGTCTGAGGTCTCTAACCTCCAAATGTATGACTGTCAGCTTTCAGCTAGGCATCCTTAGAATCACATATAAGATCTCAAACCGTCAGAAGATTCTTCACAATTACATAGTCATGTCTCACACTTTTGCAAAAAGTATGAAGGGGTTGTGACTCTTTTTCCCACCCCACTCCATCTGTTTGGAGGTACGTGCTTTTAATGTTTCAAGCCAAAATTCTTTTGGTTATCAATTCACTTGGGTTCTGTGCTGGATATCCTTTCAGCTCAAGATTCCAGCTTTTACAAAAGAAAACATAGTAGTTTCAATCTGTCTATAACACTTTGAACTGAAATCAAATTATTGGGGTCTGTATTTGTGTAGAGAGCCAGCATAATGTGGTGGTTTGACCATTGGACTATAGTTCTGGAGACCAGGGTTCAAATACCTGCTTGGATATAGAAACCTATTGGGTGAAATTGGGCATGTCATAGGCCCGATACAGACAGGCACTTTGTGGTGTGGCGGCAGCATTTTGGCCCGGGAAAACCCGGGAAGCCTTGGGGAGCTCTGTTTTGGAGCTCCTTGGGGAGATTTTCCAAAGGGGCTCCAAAAGGGAGCTCCTCAACGCCTCCCTGGAACTCCATTTCGGAGCTCCTTTTGAGGAGATCTCCTTTGGGAGCTCCAAAACAGAGCTCCTTCTGGGGAGTGGATTGTTCCCGTGGCACCCACAGTGCCATGGGAACAATTGTGAGGAGAAAGTAGCTACCCCTTTCTCCTCAAAACTCCTGGGTTTTCCAGGGGCATGAAGCCCCAAGGACACCCCTTTTCCAACCCAAAGAGAAGTAGCAATCTGCCACTTCTCTTTGGGCTGGAAAAGACCGGATTGGGACTGCCAGGGCTGCCATGTGAAGCTGCCCTGGCCCCAGCCTGGTGCAGAGAAATGGAAGGAGCATTTCTGTGTGCTCCTTCTTTGCTGCGCAGCAGTACCATGTAATTTGGTTGCTGTGGCAAAGCTGCGCAGCAAACAGAGGTGGGTGCAGGCCACTCCTGATGGGGCAGTCTGTAAAGTCCCATACACTCAAAGGCAAATCCCATCTGAACAAACCCTGCCAATAAAACCCCATGATAGAATCAACATAAGTCAGAAATTGCTTGAAGGCACACAACAACATCGGATTTGAGTATAATACACATGGGCCTAAGATGTGGCTGACTGAGTTCCAAGCAGCAATTGATATATTTGAAGCTTTATCAAGGGGATGCACCTCTTAGTGCCTCTCAGAGAAAATACTGATAGAACAAAGCAGATGCCAAAAATTCCAAGGGACAGTTAAGATGCATGTAGCCATGATATCAATGTGGAAATTTTAGGATTCAGAAAATGATAATAACGAAATATAAGGAGTATGTTAAAAGGAAAAGAAAGATATGTAGGCCTGACCATATTTACACAAAGATAAATTGAGTGTTGGACTATGGCTCTGGAAACTAAGATTCAATTCCCACTTGATCATGAGACCCACTGGGTGACTTTGGGCAAGTCACATGCTCTTGGCCTCAGGAGAAAGCAATGGTAAACCTCCTCTAAATAAATATTGCCAAGAAAAACCCATGCTAGGGTTACCTTTGGTTCACTATAAGCTGGAAATTACTTCAAGGCACACAACAACAACAACAACAACAACAACAAATCACTAAACTTGTATATAAATTCATATTCCAAATTCTCTATCACATCATTCCCTTCTTTTTGCATCCAAATAGAATAATAGAACCATAGAGTTGGAAGAGACCACAAGGACCATTAAATCCAATCCCCTGTCATGCAAGAAGAGTGCAAGGTCACTCCCAATAAATGACCATCCAGCCTGTATTTAAAAACCTCCAAAGAAGGAGACTCTCCCACCACTGAAGCAACATATTCCACAGTTCTTACCATCATGGGGGTCTTTGTAATGTTTAGGTGGGATTATTTTTGTGTAATTTGAATCCATTGTTCAGTGCAGTGGTGTCACTAGCATTGGTGTCACCCAGTACAGTAACCCTTGGTGTCACCCCCCTCATAGACCAGTTACTAAAACCCAATTACTAAAGGCCTCACAGATCTTCCATAAACATTGCCCTAACACACTATGATGCTGGTGCTGGAAACAGGCTAACTATGGTAATAAGATAAATAATAAGATATTGAATGCCTATTTCACGCCTTGATCTATGGTAACACTACCATAGGGTTTTCTTGGTAAGATATATGTAGAGGAGATTTGCCATTGCCTTTCCTTTATGCTGAGAAAATGGTGGAATGGAGATTTGAACCCTGGACTCCAGGAGTCCAAATCTAACAGTCAAACCACAGCAATATGCTGTTTGACAGGAAATAAGACATCAAGAAATAATCACACATACACCAATTTAAATATGATTAAAAATGTTGTGCCAGAATTGGAATATCACATGTGTTTGTTCCACTATGTATGTTTTATGTCTAGATGTGTGTTTCAGAAAAAAATAATAATACAGAGACCAGAACAAAAAAGAAAAGAAAAGGAAAAAAAAAGCAGCACAATACACAGATTTAATGCATGAACTTCACTTCCTTGAACTTCCCACATCAAATGGAAATTTAACCCTTATCACCAAGTCTAGTCTGGAAGTCATTATATCAAATTTGTTTGAGGTTAACTGGTTGGATTTTTAGTTCAACAACTTCTTTCTCAAAATTCTTAACATAGTGCAAACCTCATTAATTTCCCTTTTGCTGCACCTTTCCTATTTTTTTGTTTTACCTAAAAGCTATCCTTTCCTGTCCTTTCAAACAGTAAGCTTAGCCAGTAATTTGTCAGTTCCACTGGACTCAGGTTCCAAGAGATCCCTTAAGGGTTGACTATCAAAACAAGTGTACCCTGAAGAAGGTGATGGAAAGATGTTTGTAAGTGATTTCACACAACTGAACTATGTAGTGCAAGCAAGTATTCCCCCTCAACCTGTTTTTGCTCTTGGGCACAACAAAGTGAAAATATATTCCCAGCAAGTAATTTCCTCATGACAGGCACATTCCCAAACACAGACTCTGGCAAAAAAGAAAGTCAATTCCATATTAAAAATCTTTCACCAAAGAAGCTTCTAAACACTCAGCCATTGTCCCTGACAATCATTGATTAGTCTAACTTAATTATTAAAGTACATACATGATAAATTTTATTACAAGTTGAGTATCATGGATTTGGAATTCCAAAATCCCAAATACATCAACATCTAAAATTGTCCATATGGGTGGCTGAGATAGTGATACCTTAGCTTTCTGATCATTCAGTTTACATAATCATCATTGCATACAGAAAATTATTAGAAATATTATGTACAAAATTATCTTTGTATAATGAGTATACGGCATATAAATGAATTTCATGTTGAGATTTGAATCCCATCTCCAAGACAACTCATTATGTATTTGCAAATGTTCCAAAATCAAAAATAAAATAAAATATGCAATCCAAAACCTTTTGTGTCCTAAGCATTTCAGATAAGGGATGTTCAACCAATATTTGATACTCAAGCATTCCACTGAAGACATCTGCAAAGATTTGTGCAAACTAGAACTTTGCAGGCTGTACCATAAGATTTAGGGGCTAGTGGTACCCTATTCCATCTTTATAATAATTCATTTTTCCTCATGATGTGCCAAAATACAAAAGCCTCTATTTAGTCATCTAGGCTTCCTGAGATAGTATGAGCTTGATCTGTAGTAGAACCCATTTGTTTGTCTTCTTGGTCATCCATGGTATTCTTAATACTCTTCTCCAACACTGTAACTCCAGTGAGTCTATTCTCTGTCATTTTTTTATTTATTTTTTTACTGTCTGGCTCTCACATTCATACATGTGATGGGAAATACAATGGCTTGGATGATCCTCCCTTTAGTGTTCAGATTTATGTCTTGACATTTTATCATTTTGTCCAGTTCTTACATAGCTGCCCTTCTCAATCCTAGTCTTCCGATTTCTTGACGACAGTCTCCATTCTGATCTATATTTGAACCAAGATATGCTTGCTAACTCTCTGGCTATTTCAATTTTCTCATTTTTCAGGGATAAATTCTTTTAGATCTTCTGTGGTGGTGATGGTTATTTTTGATTTTGTTGTGTTGTTGCTGCAGCTGCAGCAGCAGCTGCTGCTGTTTAACATTAATCCAACCATGACACTTTTCTTCTTGACTTTCTTCAGAATTGCTTTAGGTACATGGTGGCGAATCCATGGCATGCACACTAGAGATGGCATGCAAAGCAATTTTTCATGGCACTCAGAGGCCAGGGAAGAGGAGGAACAGGCATGCACCCGTTCTATGATTCTATGATTCCTCCTTCCCGGCTGTCCCAGGCATTCAGCTGCCTCCAGATACCTGTTTCTCCTCCTTCTTGGCCATCCCAAGGAAAGAAGTCACACACCTGGAGGGTGGAAGGCTTCCCTGGAAGTCCTGTCCCTCCCCCACCCCCACCCCCCGAAGTCTCACCCCTGGCACTGGGTAACAGTTTTAGTTTGGGCATTCAGTCCCTAAAAGGTTTGCCATCACGGCTCTAGGTATTTGTTTAGAATCATAGAATCATAGAATCATAGAATCGTAGAGTTGGAAGAGACCACTAGGGCCATCCAGTCCAACCCCCTGCCATGCAGGAAATCCAAATCAAAGCATCCCTGACAGATGGCCATCCAGCCTCTGCTTAAAGACCTCCAAGGAAGGAGACTCTATCACCTTCCGAGGAAGTGCGTTCCACTGTCGAACAGCCCTTACTGTCAGGAAGTTCTTCCTAATGTTCAGGTGGAATCTCTTTTCCTGTATCTTGCATCCATTGTTCCGGGTCCTGTTCTCTGGAGCAGCAGAAAACAAGCTTGCTCCCTCCTCAATATGACATCCTTTCAAATATTTAAACAGGGCTATCATGTCACCTCTTAACCTTCTTTTCTCCAGGCTAAACATCCCCAGCTCCCTAAGTCGTTCCTCATAGGGCATGGTTTCCAGACCCTTCACCATTTTTGTCGCCCTCCTTTGGACACGCTCCAGTTTCTCAATGTCCTTTCTGAATTGTGGCGCCCAGAACTGGACACAATATTCTAGGTGGGGCCTGACCAAAGCAGAATACAGTGGGACTATTACTTCTCTTGATCTAGACACTATACTTCTATTAATGCAGCCCAAAATAGCATTGGCCTTTTTAGCTGCCGCATCACACTGTTCACTCATGTTCAACTTGTGGTCTACTTGGACTCCTAGATCCCTTTCACATGTAGTTTCATTCAGCCAGGTGTCACCCATCCTATATCTGTGCATTTTATTTTTCCGCCCTAAGTGCAATACCTTACATTTCTCTGTGTTGAATTTCATTTTGTTAGCTTTGGCCCAGCTTTCTAGTCTATTCAGGTCACTTTGAATCTTGATCCTGTCCTCTGGGGTATTAGCTATTCCCCCTAATTTGGTGTCATCTGCAAATTTGATTAGTATGCTCCCAATTCTGTCATCCAGGTCATTGATAAAGATGTTGAATAGCACTGGGCCCAGGACAGAGCCCTGTGGGACCCCACTGGTCACTTCTCTCCAGGATGAAAAGGAGCCATTGTTGAGCACCCTTTGGGTGCGGCCAGTCAACCAATTACAGATCCATTTAACAGTTCCTTTGTCTAGCCCACATTTTACAAGCTTGTTTGCAAGAATGTCATGGGAAACCTTGTCAAAGGCCTTACTGAAATCAAGATATACTATATCCACAGCATTCCCTTCGTCTACCAAACTGGTAATTTTATCAAAGAAAGAGATTAGATTTGTCTGGCATGACTTGTTTCTCTGAAACCCATGTTGAGTTTTTGTGATTATGGCATTGCCTTCTAGATGTTCACAGACTCTTTGTTTAATGATCTGCTCCAGAATCTTTCCTAGAACCGATGTCAGACTAACTGGACGATAATTGTTGGGATCCTCTTTTTTCCCCTTTTTGAAGATGGGGACAACGTTTGCCCTTCGCCAGTCTGCTGGGATCTCTCCTGTTCTCCAGGAGTTTTCAAATATGATTGCCAATGGCTCCGATATTACTTTTGCCAGTTCTTTTAATACCCTTGGATGGAGTTCATCTGGTCCCGGAGACTTAAATTCATTTAGATTAACAAGGTGTTCCTCTACTATCTCTTTACTTATTCTGTGCTGAAATTCCCCTATTCTGTTCTCTGCTCCATTATCCTCAGGTTGAGCACCCTTTGCCTTTTCTGAGAAGACTGAGGCAAAGAAGGTGTTGAGTAATTCTGCCTTTTCTCTATCTCCTGTTAGCATTTTGCCATCTTCTCCACGCAGTGGCCCTACCGTTTCCTTCTTCTTCCTCTTGCTGCGGACATATCCAAAAAAGCCCTTTTTATTGTTCTTAACCTCTCTAGCAAGCCTGAGTTCATTCTGCGCTTTAGCTTTTCTGACTTTACCCCTACACATGCCTGCTATTTCTTTGAATTCCTTTTTCGTGATTTCCCCCTTTTTCCATTTCTTATACATGTTCCGTTTCAAACTTAGCTCGGTTGAAAGTTCCTTAGTCATCCATCCTGGCTTCTTGAGACACCTCCCGTTTTTCTTTCTCACTGGAACTGTTTGAAATTGTGCCTTCAGTATCTCCCTTTTGAGAAAGTCCCATCCGTCCTGAACTCCTTTATCTTTTAGTATTTCTGACCATGGAATCGCCCTCAATACTTCTCTAAGTTTACTGAAATCCGCTCTCCTAAAGTCTAGGATGCGTGTCTGACTCTGCCTGGCTTCTCCTTTCCACTGTATTACAAACTCCAGGAGAACATGGTCACTTCCACCTAATGATCCCACCACTTGCACCCATTAACCAAGTCATCCTTGTTGGTTAGGATCAGATCTAAAATAGCTGACCCCCTTGTTGCCTCTTCCACCTTTTGGATCATGAAATTGTCTTCCAGGCAAGTGAGGAATTTGCTAGACCTTGAGGATTTTGCTGAGTTTGACTTCCAGCAAATATCAGGATAGTTGAAGTCGCCTATCACTACTACATCTCTCTTTTCTGACTGTGTGGTCATCTGTTCTAGAAAGATATCATCCAATTCCTCAGTCTGACTTGGGGGTCTGTAGTAGACTCCCACCGTAACACCCTTGTTGTTTCCCTCCCCTTTGATTCTTATCCAGATGCTCTCCACCTGGCTTCCATGATTGATGCCCAGGATCTCTTCACTGGTGTAAATATCTCTGACATATAGTGCTATTCCTCCTCCTTTCCTGTTTGGCCTATTTCTCTTAATAAGGTTATACCCCTCTATTTCCACATTCCAACCATGAGACTCATCCCACCAGGTTTCAGTGATGCCTATTATATCATATTTGCTTTGTTGTACTAGGAGTTCGAGTTCATCTTGCTTATTTCCCATGCTCTGTGCATTAGTGTAGAGACATCGCAGACCATGGTTCCCTTTTACTTGCTGCCTGTGCAAGTTTTTTTGCCTCCCACTATTGGGTCCTTGCACTGTTTGCCTTGTTTCCTCTATGTCAGTTTGACTATTTTCGCCATCCCTTTTGCCTTCCTTAATATTGTCTCCCTTCCCCTCGGAACTCAGTTTAAAGCTCTCCTGATCAAGTTCTTGAGACTGTTGGCAAAAACATTTCTTCCAACTGGAGTGAGATGCAACCCGTCTGTTGCAAGAAGTCCCTCCTCATGGAACCGCAGCCCATGATCCAAGAATCCAAATCCCTCTCGGCGGCACCATCTGCGAAGCCAGTTGTTCACATCTGCTATTTTCCTCTCCCTTCCTGGACCATGCCCTTCAACTGGCAGAAGAGACGAGATGACAACCTGTACATCCATTCCTTTCAGCTTCCTACCAAGCGCCTCGTAATCCCTTTTGATGTTCTGAATGCTGTGTCTTGCAGTATCATTAGTTCCCACGTGGACCAAAAGGAAGGGGTATTGGTCAGTAGGCTTGACCAGTCTTGTCAGCCTCTCTGTCACATCCCGGATCTTTGCACCTGGAAGACAACACACCTCTCGAGACATCTTGTCAGGCCTACAAATCACTGCTTCTGTACCCCTCAGCAAGGAGTCCCCCACTACGACCACACGCCTCCTCCGAGGCTTAGCAGCGACTGTTTCCTCGGGTGGGACTCTCAGGCTCCCCTGCTCCGTCCCTGAAGTCTGTCCATGCTGCTCTTCTTCATCCTCCTTGATAAGGGAAAGCGCTTCGAATCGATTCTCTAGCTGCAAGCTCCCCGAACAATTCCTTCTTGGTTTACTTCTCTTTGTGACCTTCCTCCAGCTGTCTGCCTCCTCTGTTTGGCAAGTGACCTCTTCCACCCTAGCATCTTCCTCTGCATGGTACTCATCCAAGATGGTTAGTTCTATTGTGTCCAGGAAATCCTCTTGTTCCCTAATCTGCTGAAGTGTAGCTACTCTGGACTCCAGCTGCTGCACTTTCTCCTCCAAGAGTGCCACCAACTTGCACTTGGTGCATGTGAAGTTCTCCACTTCTGTAGGCAAGAAGAGAAACATCCCACAAGAGTTGCAGGTGACTGCGGCAGATCCCTCGTTGTCCATACTGCAAAGTCTAATGCCACTTGAGCAGAGTTGTTCAGTTAAAGAAAACTAAAATTCTAAAATTCACGCGCCTAACGGCGCGCGGCTCTGGAAGGTGGTATATAAAGCTAGTCTGCTAGCTCCGCCCCCTTGTGACTCACAGATGTGACTCACAGAAGCTCCTCCCCTTCAGCAACAAGCACACGGTCTCAAGCACACGGTCCCAAAATGGCTGCCAAGCAGCTCCTCTCCTTCTCCTCTCTCTGGCCGGACTGTTCTGGAAGGCTCTGGAAGGTGGTATATAAAGCTAGTCTGCTAGCTCCGCCCCCTTGTGACTCACAGATGTGACTCACAGAAGCTCCTCCCCTTCAGCAACAAGCACACGGTCTCAAGCACACGGTCCCAAAATGGCTGCCAAGCAGCTCCTCTCCTTCTCCTCTCTCTGGCCGGACTGTTCTGGAAGGCTCTGGAAGGTGGTATATAAAGCTAGTCTGCTAGCTCCGCCCCCTTGTGACTCACAGATGTGACTCACAGAAGCTCCTCCCCTTCAGCAACAAGCACACGGTCTCAAGCACACGGTCCCAAAATGGCTGCCAAGCAGCTCCTCTCCTTCTCCTCTCTCTGGCCGGACTGTTCTGGAAGGCTCTGGAAGGTGGTATATAAAGCTAGTCTGCTAGCTCCGCCCCCTTGTGACTCACAGATGTGACTCACAGAAGCTCCTCCCCTTCAGCAACAAGCACACGGTCTCAAGCACACGGTCCCAAAATGGCTGCCAAGCAGCTCCTCTCCTTCTCCTCTCTCTGGCCGGACTGTTTGTTTTTGCTAGTACTGTTATGCCATCTACCTATCTTATATTGTTAATGTTCCTTCCACCTAACTTTACTTCTACTGCTTCTGAGTACAAACCACCTCTGTGGACAATATTTTCTCCATATAGATTGAATAAACAGGGTGATAGTATGCCTGACCCCTTTGCCAGTTAGGAACAATTCTGTTTCTTTCTACAGTATTTTGTTTGATGGCTTCCTCTTGTCTTGAGTATAGGTTACACATCAGGACAGTCAGATGTTGTGACACTCCCATTCCTCTAAGTGCAAGACATAACTTTTTGTGACCTATGCACTCAGGCTTTGCTGTAGTTAGTAAATCAGATGCAGATTTAAAAATACATACCTTTAGAAAAATATGCAGAGAAATGCATACATTAGGAAAAGTGTCTGCTAACATATATGTGTGAATTTCAATGCAAGCAGCAAAAAGCAAAGACTTGCCACTCAAAATGAAATAGGAATTCTTAAAATATATGCAGGTAGCATTTGGAGAAAAACAACAAAATCACGAATGGGAGAATTTCATATTTTAAAGCTCATCACATCCTCTTGGTAATGTTTTCTGAATAAAATAAAATAAAATAAAATAAAGGCCATGGAATCAATACTGCATCACATGTCTTTTCTATTATTAAAAGAAATTGATCAAATAGCATTCACCCTCTCCTGTCATGTAGTTTTGCTTCAGCCTCCAGCTCTTCCAAAACAATACCTTTCTACTGAGCAAACATATTAAGTCATTTTTTTCCCATTCTCTATAATCTTTCAGTTCCAGTAGTCTTAACGTGCTGCCATATGGTCCTCCTTGCAAAGAGGGCAGTGCTGTTTTTCTTCCCAGAGGAAATGGAGCTTAATCTTCAGTCATTTACTTCTGTTGCATCATGCTGTTACTCAGGCGGCTTATCCTAAGACTATTCCCAAAAGTCTACAGAAATGTTTGATGCCTGTTTAAAAACTGTCACAGAGGGAAAATTCATTTAATATGCTACTTCCTCCCAAGACACTTCTGCACTAGTTAAAGTTTGTAATGGATTTCAATCTCTTCTCAATCTCTCTCCCTCTCCTTCATGCTCACTCACATACACACTTTCTCTCTCACACTCCAGATAGGTTCATTTTCTGTGCATTCATAAGAATTCCACTGTCATTTCACAATCTGATTTAATTTAAGAGCATACTGTGCTGCACAATCTGCTCAGCTTCTCACTTCCTAATCCCAATAATGCTGTCCTTGGAACTTCTAGGAAGATGAGAATAAACAATTGTGCCATTCTCTGTAACTTTAGGTTGAATATTATTGTTGTTGTTAACTGTCTTGGAGTCGGCCTTGACTCATGGTCACCCTGTGGATGAGACCTTTCCAAAGTCCCCTCTCTTCCACTGCTGAGGTCTTGCAAGCTCAGGCCTGTGGTCTCCCTGATTGAGTCCAACTATCTAGCATGTGGTCATCCTGTTTTTCTATTGCCCTCTACCTTTCCTAGCAGTATTGTAATTTCTGATGATTAATCCCTTTTTGTGATGTGGCCAAAGTTTGACAGCCTCAGTTTAATCATTCTGGCTTCCAAGAAAAGATTGGGCTTGATATGTTCTAGAATCCATTTGTTTGTTTTTTTGGCCATCCATGGCACTCTCAGTACTCTCCTTCAGGACCAGATCTCAAATACGTTTATTTTCTTTCTGTTGACCTCTTCAGTGTCCAGCTCTCACATCCATACATGGTGATGGGGAATACAATGGCTTGGACTGAGTTTTATCTTGACATTTTAGGATCTTGTACAGTTTTTTTCATTGCTGATATTCCAAATCCTAGTTGCCTTTTAATTCCTTGACTGCAGTCTCCATTCTGATTAATGTTTGATCTAAGGTATGGGAAATCTTTAACTATGTTAATTTTCTCATTATCTAGGATGAATTCCTGTAGATCTTCTGTGGTCATTGTTTTTGTTTTCTTGATGTTCTGCATCAATCCTACCTTGGCATTCTGCTCCTTCTCCTTTTTCAGTAATTACTCCCAGTCTTTTTTGGTTTCTCCTAGTAGTATTGTGTTCTCTGCATGACTTAGGTTGCTAATGTAATATGTTCATATAAATGTAATATATTCATATAAATGTTTCTCTAAATACTTTTAAAAACAGGATACTTATTTCATTGAGCTGATAGTTATTGAATTCCAACAGACCTTATATCACTTTTGGTAAGTTTGCTTTCCAATATGCAAGAAACAGGATGAGAAGATCCCTGTGTATAAGAGGAAAGTGCTGCCATGTGCAAGTGGTATCTGCTTTCCTCTCAAACTGCATCCCTTCCTGATGAATCCTACACCAGAGAAATCCGAACTTGAAAGAGAGGCTTTCCAGGAATTTCAAAGAGCTCAGGTGGGAGAGGAAATCTAGAAATCCTTAGTGTTCAGTTAATTGTCTTTACACAATCCTGCAATCCAGGCTATTTCCTCCAAAATATAATTATAATTATGCTGGACATAATTTTAACATTTGTGAATGGATTAAAATCTTTTATCTACAATCTTAATACAAACTGGATTAATAACAGAAACATATAGTTTTAACTCTATCCATTCTGTCCATGGAGAGGAGTGAATTGTAACTCCCTAGCCACATCACCTGCCAAAGAGATGGGGGGGGGGGAGGATTCTGGTCACAGATGTTTATTTGCCAAATGTCTGCCCACAGCCAGGGAGCATTTTCTTTTCATCCTTCATGTCTTTACAAGGTCAGAGCAGCAATACCAGTGTTCTCCAGTCCAACTGTCTCCTCCTTTTAGCATCTTGCAGGGGAACAACTAGCTTCTAATGCATTTAGTGAAGAATAGGGTCCACTTGGGTTTATGAAACAGAAAGACCCAGCTCTTGGAGGGCTAAAGTATTTACCAACACTTTAGTCCAATACAACTTAACTGGAAATGTTGTTTCTCAAACCCGTCTTCTAACATGAAATAAAGTCACTGTGATCCAAAACACACTGCAGAAATAATCCTGTTTGAGACTGCTTTAACTGCCCTGGCTCAGTGCTAGGGAATTCTGAGAACTATAGTTTTGTGAAATATTTAGCCTTCTCTGTCAGAGAGCTCTAGTACCACAATGAACTACAATTCCCAGGATCTCCTAGCACTGAGCCAGGGCAGTTAAAGCAGTCTCAAACTGAATTATTTCTGCTGCGTGTTTTGGACCTTAGTAACTGAACTTGTACCCCACCTGCAAATTCTTATAAATAATGAAGAATAATTTTCAAGTTGTAGCAAACAGGAAAAAAGCTACATCTCTCTTCTTGAATATTTTACCAGGGACACTTAAAGAGTGGAATTCTAAATATAACCCTATCTATATTCCTGAAAAATATAAACTGAAAATATGTATTTCTGTGTTTCCTAATTTAAGCAGGATGTTTTCTCTGTGTGCATATGTTTTAGGGGAAGGGACGTCAGTTAGATTTAAGAGGAGAAAGCGGAGGGCAGGGGAATAATGAAAAATAGGAGGGATGGGGAATAATGAGAAATAGAGTTAATAGTTCGGTTAGGAGAACAGTCCTTTGGTATCCATTCCAATATCACTTCCAGTATTGTGATGTTGCAATCTTAACATCTATGGATGGCCACTAATTTAAAATGTGTGGTTCTACTTGTGAGACAGCAGCTTTAATCTGGAGAGCACTGGACTGAGACTCTTTCTGAAATATTTCTATAATAAGGCAAATTATAATGGCCTATGCTTATTTGCCAGGAGAAAAGGTGTCTTCTGTGTTGTAGTGGTATGCATAGATAGAAGGATTCCTATTTGAATTGGTTATGCAAAGTTTTCCACAGAACAAAAAAGACTCATCATCTTGTGGTTATGGCAAAAGAAAACATTTGAGAATGCAGCTGGGAATGGCATGTGTGAAGTTTGTGTAGTTCATTAAAATTGATCGAATTCATGGCAAGCAAAAGAAGAGACGAAGATTTCATAAGACCCAGATAGGTTAGGGTTTTTTCAGCAAAGTACATGCCACTTTTCATGTCATATCCATAGTGAGCCTAAGACATTTTGCTGTTTGAGGCACATTAGTAAATGTGGACAGGATCCTGATGATGTGGATAGGATACTTGGAGAAGTGAGGGCTACTATGTGCATACTGGATACTTGCCCTTCCTGGCTCCTGAAAGCAGCTAGAGGGGAACTGGTGGAGTGGGTAAAGGGAGTGGTGAATACTTCACTACAGCAAGTTAGATTGTCATCCTGCCTAAAGGAGGCTGTGGTGAGGCCAATACTGAAAAAGACCTCCCTGGGTCCCGCCATCCTGGATAACTATCAGCCAGTCTTTAATATTCCATTCTTGAGCAAGGTTTTGGAGTGAGTGGTGGCCTCCTAGCTCCAGGGGTTTCTGGATGAAATGGATTTTCTAGATCTATTTCAATCTGGCTTCAGACCTGGCTATGGGACAGATACAACTTTGGTCACCTTGGGGGATGAAATCCGCAGGGAAATGGATAGTGGGTGTGTGCCTCTCCTAGATATCTCAACAGCTTTTGATACCATTTGTCATGACCAGCCCAGTCAGAGGACAAGGAGGAGGTTATGGATACTCAGGTGCAGGAGCAACCTGAGGTCATGCCAGGTCCCAGTTTGGCCCTGCCAGACCCCAGATCTGTTCCTCCAGCACCAGTGATTGAGGATCAGCAAGACCTGAGCTCTATGGGGTCTCTTCTGGTTGCTCCAGAGGAAGAACCAAGCATGCAGGTCCCTTCCTTCAGCCAAAGGAGGGCTGAAAAGGCTTGCTTAAGCAGATCTAAGAGACTGGCAACAAGCATGCTGCAGATAAGGAACAGCTGGGATAAGGGAGGGCCTCACTGATTTTAGGCACCTAGAGAACACTGAATCTTTGCCAGAGTTTATTGTATGATCCATCATATTGGATGCTGTTGGTGCTGGCTACTTTAATCATGTGCTTCTTGTGCTTCTTGAACCTTTGTTGGACTTTAACCTACAACCCTGGAATGGACTTGACTACTCCAAACCTTCTGGCTCCCCTGACCTTGGCTTGTTTGACTTTTGTGAGTTCTGGTATCCTGGCCCTGGCTTTCATTTGTGGTTTGTCTACTCTCAGACTCTTGAAAGGTCTGTAGACTGTTTGCTAGCTGCCTACTTGGCTTCCCTCACTTAGCCATTCCTATCAGCATTTGTGGGTGGGTGCTGGCAGAATTTCTGGATACCATTGACCATATCCTTCTGAGCTGCCTCTCTGGGATGGGACTTAGGGGTACTGTTATGCAGTGGTTCCAATCTGCCTTGGAGGGGTGGACTCAAAAAGTGGTGTTGGGAGACTCTTGTTCAATTTCTTGGCCACTGGCCTGTGGAGTCCAATAGGGTTCTGTTTTGTCCCCCATGTTATTCCACATCTAGATGAAATCTCTGGGAGAGGTCATCTGTAGTTTTGGGGTGAGTTGTCACCAGTATGCAGGTGACACCCAACTATATCTCTTCTTTCCATCTGATTCCAAGGAAGGAATTTCTGCACTCAAGCAGTGTCTGCAGTCAGTAATGGGCTGGATGAGGGCAAACAAATTGAAACTTAATCCAGACAAAACAGAGATTCTCCTGAACTGTCGTAAGGCAGATCAGGGAATAGGGACAGCCCCACCCTGAAATCTCAGGCTCGCAGCTTGGATGTGCTCCTGCACTCCATTCTGAGCCTGGATGCCCAGGTTTCAGCAGTGGCCAGGAGTGCATTTGCACAGTTAAAACTTGTGCACAAGCTGCACCCAATCCTTCAACCATCACATCTTGCTACAGTGACACAGGCCTTGATTACATCCTGTTTGGACTACTGCAATGCACTCTACATGGGGCTGCCTTTGGCAACTGTTCAGAAACTTCAGAATGTGCAAAACGCTGCTGCCAGAATGCTGACTGGGACCAATTATAGGGACCACACAACTCCCTTGCTGAAACAACTGGTTTGTTTCTGGGCACAATTCAAAGTGCTGGTTACGATTTATAAGCCATAAATGGCTTAGGTCCAGATTGTTTGAGAGACTGTATCTCCCTATACAAACCTGCTAGAGCCCTAAGATCTTCTGAGGAAGGCTTTCTCTTGGTCCCTCCACCATCAGAGGCTCCCCTGGTGAGGACTTGAGAGAGAGCCTTCTCGGTGGCTGCTCCTGCCCTCTGGAATGTTCTTCCACAAGAAGCAAAGCTGCCCCCCTCCTTGCTTGCCTTTTGTCAGCATATAAAAAGAGCTCTGCTCAGGCAGGCTTTTAATGTCTAGTCATAGGATGGGTTTTATATGGGATGAGTATTGTGATTTTATTGTGGTTTTAATGTTTGTGATTTTATATTGTTTTTAGGTGATGTTTTAATTGTTTTATTGCAATGGTTTTAGAATTGTTGTGAGCTGGCTTGGGTCCCCTAGGGTAGAAAGGCATAATAGAAAACAAACAAACAAACAAATGGCACCCTCCCTATAACACCCTAGTGAAGATGCATAGTATCTGAACCACACAGATTGATTTGGGAGGTGACATATGGACTCCTTGGCAGTGAAAACATATTAATAACATATTACAGTAAATTATTAACAACTTGCTGCCATTTCATAACCCTCCTGTATATGCTGGATGAGCTTTACTTCTTTTACTCAATACTTTTTGAGTATCTAATCATGAGTCTTTTTGTTATATTTGTATCTCCTACTGTCTGCTGGGAGTATTTTTTAATCTATTTCTGGAAAAGATATATTTATGTATAGTGCATTTTAAGAGCTTTTATTGGTAAACATTGTCCATGAGTGTGCAGCTCCATCACTGTGGGCACTATTATGTCTGAGCATGGTGATATGTGAATAGAAAGGTCCAGAAGATTGAGGTTCTCTTGCCTTTCTATTCATTAGATTTCTTCATTCATTTGGAAACTTGAGCCTTATGAATAACTTAATGTACCAGTTCATTTTGCTTTAAGTAGGCTTCTATGATGTTAAATATAACCCTACATTTATATTAAGAAAGTAGAGAAAATGTGTGTGTGTGTCGTGTCTGTCCCATATGCTTGTCTGAAGTTGTTAGTATCATTTTGGTAAAGAAAAATTCATTTGTTGGGAAGGGTCATACAGTGTCATGTTTGCTGTGTGACCAATTTTTGGGGCTGTTACCTAAGCCATACCATTGTAATGTTCTTTGTCATAGAATGGCAGGACTTAACATCACATTCATTAACAAAACATTGCAATTGATCATTTTAAAACACAGCATGTATCTGTTTTCCTGATAATGTCAGACTCTGTACAAAACATTTTAATAGGGTGAATTTTGTGATTATTCCAGCTTCAGCAATGACTAGGGCTGAAATGTAGTGAAGGCCAAGGAGAGAACAAGGACTGCTACCCATCAGGAGAAAACAATGGAAGAGATTATTTTTTATTGTTGTTCATAGGAGGGCAGGACAGAAGAGCTGATTCTTGAGGGGATCAGCTTGCTAGTATTCAGAAAGATTAATATTGTAATAGAAATAGTGTCCTTGAAACACAGAGCTCAATTTTCTATTCTTGTTTTTGAAATGAAGTGATAGCTGTGCAAGACTCACATATGTAGGATTCTCCCCTTCAGGGTTACCTGGCACTCAAGAAGTTCTTTCTCTCTGTATTTGAATATTTCCTACTGGGAACCTCAATTTAAGAGCCACATTCTCTTCAAATGCCCCACAGATTATTTCAGAACATAGCTAAGTTTATGACTCCAAGAGTCCTTATTACACTTTTTTGTTTCTTGATGTTCTTCTAGGTGATGCATTTCATCCTTAATGGCTTTACTATCATATGCCAAGAAGTCAGAAATAATATCAGCTCTTAATTTTAAATGTTTGTCCATAAAGTGAACCATTGGATCCCTATGCAAAATTAAATATAAAAAGATACACTGTACTTCATCTACTGTCCACCATATGCCATGTTATACAAAGATAATTCCTTCTTGCTTTCCCTCAAACTATGCCAAGGGCACAGATGGAACCTCAAGGACAGTAAATGTACTTCTAAAGACAGCAGAAGTCAGATCCTAGAGATACTTTTAGAAGTATTGTCAATTACAATTAACTGGAACAAGATAAGTATTTCATTTATGTGAAAGGAATGAGCTTGTGTCTATAAATACCAATATATTTAAAAAGATCTTCTTGGACCCAAGGGTCTGCATTTCATTACTATATATTATTAACCCACAGTATCCCAAAAGCATATCTATTTTGATTGATGTGCTTAATCAAAAATGTAATTCCTAAAGGCATTCCATGTTTGCTGAAATGCACAAGAGGAACAATTCCTATTAGCCTGCTTTTTGCAAACATAAAACCCATTTGATACAGGATAGCACATATTGATTTCTTGGTACCATTTCTAGACAAAGTATATTACACAAAGGAAGAAGTTCTATCTCCCTACAGCGTTAGTCTGACTCAGCTGTGAGGTGGTGAGATATTTTCTGATATTTATGAGAGGTTCACATGTGTGAGAATAATTTTTGTATGCAAATTATGTAAATTGAATAAATTATGCAGCTAAAATACAACTGCTGCTGCTTTATTGTGTGAACTCTTAAAAATATAAAAGTATTGGATAGGTTGTTTCCATTCACTGTGTTTCTGCACTATCTGTGCTCTCACTCTAATTCTCTCTCTTTTTTTTCTCCCTCTCTCCCTGTGCGTGTGTGTGTGTGTTCTACACAATCATTTTGCTCAGCTTGAGGAATTTTGCTCAGCTTTTGTCAGTGGTGACAAAAAGTGCTCATTGTCTCATTTTTTGTGCTGGAGGCAAGAAATCTCAGGAGAATTAATGAACTCTTGACAGTCTGTCTCTTCAAGGGTGTGTAATTTAGTGAGATTCCTTCACATCCCTACTGTGCAATGATCTTCCTAAAGACACTCACTTCCTACCAAGACTATGATATTTTAGGCACCAGTTCAAGACCTTTCTATTTTCACTGATATTTAAGAGGAAAGTCTGTTTTTGTATTTTTATTTGCTTACTTAGTTGCTGTATTTTATTATTATTAATTACTGTTTTGTTAATTTCATTTAAGCAGATCTACATACCTAAAAGGACTACTTTTAATATGTTTAATATGCTTTTATGTCTGTGCTTCAGTAAGGGAGAAACAGATAAACACAAAGCAAAAATAATTCTTTGTCCTCTCCAGTGACTTTAGTTTCTTTGTTTCATTGAGAAAAACTAAAGTGTTGCATGATTTTGCTCAAGAAATCAGCATTTATTTAACCTTAGGCATGTTTAATGTATAAAAGTGCAAGAATTTAAGACCAGAGAACACAGGTCAAAATCTTTTTAAAAAACCAAAACAAAACACTCACACCTAGCAGTAATCTATAGCCTTAGTCATGTTGTAAGATTTAACGAAGAGGTCATCAACAGATTATGTCCATACCACTGAATGCACAAGCTTCTGTCTATATATACTCGTCAATTTTTTCAAAAATCCCCAGAACCTATAGGGTTCCCAGTATATTGTTTTCCTACAGCAGATTCGCTGCCTAAGAAAACCCTATGAAATCCATGGGCTCACCGTAAGTCAACAGGCAACATGAAGGCACATACACACAGAGACAAACACACACACAGAGGTCCAGGAGCAATATTCAATATACATTAATATTGCAATCCTACACATATATTAATGTATAAAATAATATTTATAATTATGTTTAATGTATATATGCCCACACAGTGATTTGGATTCCCCCCTCCCCACTTTTCCCCTAAATTCTGTACCTAAACCTAGAAGTTTAGATGGTTAAAATACTGTCATTTTAGGTATTACTCCTCATTCTTAACTATTTTACTAGACCACGGCATTTCAATCTCACCTCTTATTGTTCAGCCACGTGCTTTATAAATCTGTGAAATGTTGGTGGGTATGTTGTGGGTTACAGCCCCATAAACAGAGATGGTCTGGCCAGTATTATGCTTTTTCATGGATTATTTTCTTCAATTTCAATTTCTTGATTCCTCAGCAAACCACTGTAGCATGCCCCATACTCTAGGGTGCCTTCAATTTCTTCTTTCCTGAAGACCACATGGGTTTCGTGGCTGTTTGACTGGCTTTCCTGCTTCATTCTATCTGGCACAGTTTGTAGGTGGGACTGTGAAGCAGTATGGAGGCTTCATTTCTGTTTGCTTCCTGACTGTATAAAAAAGCAGTCACTTGGCTCTCTGACACTATCCCACCCTCCATCCCTTATTTTTCTGGAGCTGTGGGGCCCATATTGTCTGGATGCTTCATGTTTGCTGAACGCTTTGCATATTTATTTCCGATATACAAATAACCCATTCTTATTCTCAGCAGTTTCTCCTCCATAATGGGGGATGGGAGATATATGAAGGAAATAAAAAAGGAAGGGGAAAACTTTGTTAGAAGACTGCAGAAAGGGTATAATATATGTATAGCATGCCTGAAAATTGCTTTTAGTATATATTGTGTTATTGAGATATTTTATCAGATTTTATAAAACAATTTGCTTCTATAAATGATTTATAAGAGCAGTAGATATTCTGAAAGTTGAACATATCAGTTCCCAGGGTGTATGTGTGTGTGTTTAATGTTGAATATGGGTTACTTTTGGCAATATCTAAATTGCTTTGCCTTTCATTTTCAAAAAGGTAGAATTTCTGAAATCTTGCCTCAGTTGGGAAAAAAAACCAAAAAAAATAAAGAAAGAAAGAAAAATAAGAAAAGTGGAGCTGAATACTTGAAACAGTGGTTTTATGTTTGGACAGATTTTGCACCTTGATACTCCCAGAGAACCGGAGTGCACGGGGAGGATTATATGGGAGAAGGCAGTCCTGGAGATAGCTTGGACCTATGCCATTTAGGGCTTTAAAGGTGATAACCAACACTTTGTACTGGGCCCGGAATCTAATAGGCAGCCAGTGTAGGGATCTTAATACTGGAGTAATATGATCCCTCCTGGATGTTCTTAATACTGGAGTAATATGATCCCTCCTGGATATTCTGTGCCAACTGAATATTCTTCTAGACTTGTCTGCAGCCTTCGACACCGTGGACCACTGTCTCTTGCTTGACTTACTTTCTGACCTCGGGTTCTCCGACTCTGTTCTCAACTGGTTTAAATCTTACTTGTCAGACAGATCTTTTGCCATGGTCACAGGTGGTCAGACTTCCTCCTCTGTTCCCTTATCTGTTGGAGTTCCCCAGGGCTCTGTCCTAGGTCCCCTTTTGTTCTCTCTATACACATTGTCTCTTGGTAAACTCATCAGTTCTTTTGGTTTCTCCTATCATCTGTATGCCGATGACACTCAGCTGTATCTTTCCACCCCTGACCTTTCACCGGGGCTTGAACAGCAAGTCTCCTCTTGTTTGGCTGCCATCTCGCAGTGGATGCGGCATCGGCGCTTGAAGCTCAACATGTCTAAGACAGAGCTCCTCATCTTCCCACCTAAACCCACCCTTCAATACTCCTTTTCTGTTTCTGTTGATGGCACTTCTATCCATCCGGTTCAGCAAGCTCGCAGTCTTGGTTTCATCTTTGATTCCTCTCTGTCGTTTATCCCCCAGATTCAGGCCACCGCCAAGACCTGTAGATTCTCTCTTTACAACATTGCTAAAATCCGTCCATTCCTCTCAGCCTCCACTGCCAAGACTCTGGTCCATGCCCTAGTGGTTTCATGACTAGATTACTGTAACCTTCTTCTGACAGGTCTTCCTCTATCTCACCTCCATCCTTTAATCTCTGTCCAGAACTCAGCTGCACGTATTATCACATCTGCTCGCCGCTTTGACCATGTTTCTCCCCTCTTGTCCTCCCTTCACTGGCTCCCCTTCCCCTTCCGCATCCAGTATAAGCTTTTGTTATTGACTTTCAAAGCCCTCCAGGGACTGGCCCCTCCTTACTTGTCTGAACTTCTTTCTCCTCACACTCCTTCTCGTACCCTCCGTTCTGGTAGTCAGGGTCTCCTGTCCCAGCCAAGGATTTCCACTGCCCTGTCCCGGATTCGTCCTTTCTCACTTGCTGCCCCTCACTCCTGGAACCTTCTTCCCCCACATGCACGCCTCATCACTTCCCTAACCAGGTTCAAAAATAAGTTAAAGACTATATTGTTTAGAGAAGCTTTCCCAGATGTGTGACTTTGTCTGGCCCGTTTTAACTGTGCATTACGAAGCCGAGCCCTCCCTCTAGTCTATCTGCATTGGTCCAGGCCTCAGAGGGAGAGAAGAATCACCGGACCTGATACCCTTCCCCATCACCTTTCCCTTCTCCTCTTGTGTCGTGTCTTTTAGACTGTAAGCATGAGGGCAGGGAACCGTCTAATTATAAGTTTATATGTACAGCACTGTGTAAACCTACAGCGCTATATAAATAAAGGTTAATAATAATAATAACTGCAGTTTCCGGACCAAGCACAAGGGTAGCCCCATGTAGAGCATGTTACAGAAGTCCAGGCATGAGGTTATCAGTGCATGTACAACAGTTTCGAGATCCCTTACTTCCAGAAAATGACGCAGCTGGCATATCAGCCAAAGCTGATAACAGGTGCTCCTGACTGTCGCATTTACCTGGTTCGTCATCAGGAGTAACGAGTCAAGGAGCAACCCAGACTGAGAACACAGTTACTGGAGGAAGTTGCAGCCCAATACTTGGTTTCGGGGCCACTACTGTGAGCACCTCCATCTTGTCCAGATTCAGTGACAGGTAGCTTCACACTGAGGCCAGAACAGTATGCCCAACAATGGTCACATGTCTGGATACCTCTTCTGACCTCTGTGCGAGTGACTAGAGGTAGCTTCAGAATGGAATGCTCTTGCAGGAAGATTCAGCACAAACAGGAACCTTTTCACAAAATGCAGCAAGAGGTATTTTTAAAAGGTACTTGTTCTGAATGGGCTGGCCATTGTTGAGTATGCTTGCACCAGAACTGGACCTTGGAACATATGTCATTATGGGAATGGAGGGAAGCCTCTGTATTTGCACCCTTTCAGACAGGACCTATGTTTACTGTCTAGGAAAGTTCTGCTTCACAGTTTTCAAAACTTTTAGCAGACACTTGCCAATGATACACTGGACGTTCAATTTTGGAAGCAGACACCATCAAAAACAGACAGGCCTCAAAATAAAGCTACTTCAGGTCACTTTGGACTTAGGCTGTTTAAATGACACATGCATCTTAAGAGGCCAAAAGCTGCACCAAAGCTGCGCTCCAGTCCATAGGACTGCAGCTTTAATTTGGCCTGTCTGATCAGGCCCTATGTTTCAAACCAAAATAACACTGTAAATGATATAGTGAATGGCAGTTCATACATATATTAGTTGTATTTAATTAAGTTCATGGCAATATTGCTCTAATTCCTGGTTTCAGTGCCTTTAACAGAAAGAAAAAATATATTGCTAATTCAGTTTATTTTGATTTTCCAAATTTTTTGAATGAAGCAAGAGTAAAAGTGTTGCTGTGCTAAGGTATTAATTTTCCTGTGCCCACTAAAATTATTCTTGAAACTTGGAACAAAGTTCTTTACCCTATGAAAACTTATGAGTCTAAAAATAAGTAACCACATCTAAGTAGTAACAAAACTGCTCTAAAAAAGAATACACCTGTTCCTGACATTAGGCTCTTAAATTATCTAGTTTGAAATGTATCAGAGGATACTGTTCCCAGAAAGGGGAGACACTTTTTTTGGGGGGGGGGGCACTTTTATTATACTATCTCCCTTCATTTATCATTAGTGGCATGATGCTTGGAACCACATATTTGTTCTGATCTAGAATATAAATGCTTTGCTGAAATTGAATCATAGAATCATAGAGTTGAAAGAGACCACAAGGGCCATCCAGTCCAACTGCCATGAAGGAACTCCCAGTCAAAGCATCCCCGACAGATGGCCATCCAGCCTCTGCTTAAAGACCTCCAAGGACGGAGACTCCAATACACTCTGAGGGATTGTGTTCCATAAGAAGACCATAAGAAGTCGAATCGGTCTCATAATTTTCTGGAGGTAGCCGTCAGAACATTGCCCTCCAATAAAGCATTCAGTTGCCAGTTTTATTTTGCCCAAGCTGCTGTAGCTTGAGACCTCTTGATAAGATTTATTTTTCCTCAATTTTGGTATGGTAATATCGTTGATGTGCTCTTTGTTTAGATAATTTGTTTTGTGCTCACTATATTTTGTGCATGTCTGACTGATCTGGTTTTTTCTTTTTTCTTTTTTTTTTAAAAAAAGCATTAATCTTAAAATATGTCTCTTTCATTCACTGTGTTTTCTTTTGTTTTTTAATCAAAAGGGGAGATTACTCATTTTGCTGTTGTTAACTGCCCTTAAATCGATCTCAGCTCATGGCAACCATGTGGATGAGATATCTCCAAGAACCCCTGTCTTCTTTTGCTCTGATCCAGTCCTGCAGCCTTAGTCCTGCAGACTGAGGAGCAGTACAGACCATCACTTTGTGCCGGCCTAACAGCGGACTAGGGTTGCACGAGGGATGAGTGTGCACACACTTGTCTCAAACCCCGCACATCCAGGGGCAGCATAGAGCTGCTCCTTTTGGGCTGTCAGTGCATCCCCTGAGTCCGTCCATCTAGCATGTAGTCTTCCTCTCTTTCTGCTGCCCTCAACGTTCCTAACATCATTGTTTTTTCTTAATGATTCATAGCTTCTTATGGATAAAGTACAACACCCGCAATTTAGTAATCCTGGCTTCCTGTGAGAGTTCAGGTTTTATATGTTCTAGGACCCATTTGTTTGTCTTTTTGGCCTCCATGCTATCCTCAGCACTCTTCTCTAGCACACATTTTAAACCAGTTTGTTTTCTTTCTGTTGACTTTCTTCACTGTCCAACTCTTGCTTCCATAGAGGGTGGTAGGGGATATAATGGCTTGGACTATCATCACTTTAGTCACGATATATCTCAGAAATATATCTTTGAACGTTAGGATCTTGTCCATTTCTTTCAGAGCTGCCCTTCCCATTCCTAGCCTTCTAATTTCTTGACTGCAGTCTCCATTCTGGTTAATGTTTGATCCAAAGTATGGGACTCATTACCTATTTTACTCATGTCCTCGTATTACTCATATTCAGTTTTTATCAATATACTTGTTTGTTCTATATTTCTTCACTGTTATGATTCTAATGCTCCTTACAAGTGCAATTACATGTACACACAAAGTACAAAAAAAGCAAATTGTTCTCATGTATACCCCAACATCAATAATTTCCATAGCATAGCAATCCCCATACCATATCATACCATAATTACAAAGTACAGACATTCTATCAGACTTGATTTGAATCTTTTGTCAGTCTATTGTGTAGTAATAACTGATATTGTGCAGATTGTCAGACAGCATTCCTAGTGAAATAGAAAGTTCTAGTTGCTAAGAAGCATGTATGGAGAACTCAATGAGACCACTCCAAAAAGGATTCAAGTGCTGCTCATAAAGCAACCCTTCTTCAAAGCCACCTCAACAAACACTAACATCAGAGATTGTACACAAAGAAAAGTAGACACCACAGGGATGAATGCCAGTAGCTGCCTCGTGGTGTTGTTGTTATTGTTGTATGCTGTCAAGTGGTTTCCTACCCTTTTCCTATTTAGGACGACTTTAGATTAATGTTTCACAGGGTTTTCTGGGGCTGAGAGTGTGTGACTTATCCAAGGTCACCCAGTGGATTTCCATGGCTGAGTGGGAAGTTGAACCCTTATCTCCAGAGTGATACACTGAGATCATTTCCAGTTTGAATTCATTGATATTGTTGTACTCTACAAAAGAAGAGTTTTCTTCTTAGATCAAAACTGTTTAAATTGGAAGCCAATACAAACTTTCAGACCAGAACCCTGGACTGAGTGAGAATCCATGTGAAGTTCATTTTAGGGATACATACAAGTTAAGAGTTGAAGTGGCAGAACATACACTTTCCAAAGGTGAGCAATAGCAATATTAAGAGGCCTTTGCCACAATCCAGTTGGGTGCTTCAACTGCTGAGAGAAATTCATCAATAGATCTAGGAGGAGAAATTTTCTCCCTGTGGTAGGGGCAGGAATTACCTCCTCCTATATCTGTTTATGAGTTCTTTTGGAAAATTTAGTTTATAGGTGTCATATATTCTTTGGAAGAATAAATATTGGGCTTCTTTATGGCTATAATTTGTCTGGTTCCATTTTTGTTTCTCTTTTGCTAGAAATCCAAAACTCAAAATCACTTATTCTGTTGCACTTGCATTTTTTATTGATGGTATGTCATTTAATTGCATTTTGCACCACTCTGGGTACTTCCAGCAGACTAGCAGCATAGTTATCGGTGGTGGCAGTTTCAACAGGAGTGAAGCATTTTAACAGGAATGAAACATTTTAAAAGGACTGGTTTCTTGAGTATGCCATGGTCACTACACCAACCCACTAATGCAATTTTCTAGATTAATCTTTGGTGTAAATCAAAATTCCCTATGTGGCTTATGGAAAAATGGCATGTGCCAAATAGGTTTGTGGAGAGGCCTGCCCAATAACAGCTGACTAAAGGAAGGAGGGGTTTAGAATCAGTGACAATATTGTAAGCACGTTTACGGATAAAAGGAAAAGGCAATAATCATTTTGGATTCTATGAACATTCTTTTTTTTTTTTTTTTTTTTTGGAGATCTTCTAAAATGTTAGAATATGTCTTATTAGATGAATTCATCTTTGTTGGGGAAATTAGAAATATTGATGCATAATACACATTACAGGTAGCTTTCTTCTAGTATTTGCTGCAGCTAATAAAAACTAACACTGTTCTATCCCATATAAATGTCACTGTGATTCAGTTGAAATAATGGAATTTGGCCACGTTAATATTTATGACCAAAAAACTTTATGACCAAAGAACATCTGAAACTGATGTTATATTGGTGGCAAAAATCTCACCAGTAGCTGTCAAACACATCAGTGATGTTACACATTAGTTGAGATACCAAATATATGGTTTCTTTGATTTCCCCCCTAAATTAAACCAGCAGGTTATTTGCTTTGTTTATTTACTAGTAAAACATATTGTAGGTTGACTTTCATGTAAGTCCATTGACACTGTTTATTTGTGGCAATACAATGGCAGCAAAGGGTGGTATAGGGTAATTTATCTCTTACATATCCTGCATTCGATATTTTTCCACAAACTAGAAACCTATATAGCCCCAATATGGAACTGGATCCCAAATACAGGGCATTCTTTACAGTATACCTGGGAATCTGAGGTTTTGTAGGAACTGAGAAATTTCTTCAGGTCATGTTTTCTTTCCATTTCTTCTCCTTATCTATTGTCAAAACTTTCCTTTTCTCTCAATCTTGCATATCTTATTGTATTTCTATAAATAAATTCTATCTGTTTAGGGAAATGTCCTGTTAAAATGTGTTTATTTTACCAAGGATACAAGCCTGTATTTTGGAAAAGGGGACTAAGATATATTGCAGTCTATCTGTTGGATCACATGGCTTCTACCAGAAGTGAGGGTCATATTCCCTCCTGTAGCTTTTGCATCTCTAATAGGTTTTTGCACAAGTGAGGGAAGAAGCGATAACAGAAGAAAGTTCTATTAATTTAGTGTTATATACAGAAAAAGCCACATTGGGTCTTTGCATATATAAATTTTGTATGTTTGTATGTATGCTTTGCATATTGTGTTGTAATAATTTGATTTATTTATGAGCAAACCAGGATTGGGCTCTAAAATATATTGCTTGAAATGGCAATTGACTCTGTGGTTACTGTTTCCAGTGTGCATATGACACATGATGGTTACCAGATTAGCAAATTATAGTTTAGGTGATTTTAAACCAAATCTTCCTAGCTCTTGATTTGCCATATCCAAAGCAAGGTGATATACCAATGTCTATAATGACATATTTCCTTATTATGGAAACTTGGAACTGATTTCTGTTGTTATCCTTAGAGTAGACCCATTTAATCAGTGGAATTTCCCTATGTGTCAACTCACTACTCAACAATTGTGTTAACACATTTATTCTAGTTTGGACTAATCAAAAGCATTTAGGAGTCTTATATTTACAAGGTATTCATTGCCGGATCTCCTTTAAAATTTATGGGAAATAGATCATAGAAATATTCTTCGGTGTGATATAACTGATAATTGAGTGCAAATCTCAACCATGAAATAGATAGTTACAGTTAACTGGAGGTGCTTTTAAGAAAAGACAGACATGTCCAGCAAGCAATAGATGTTCTTTATGTCCCAGGTCTTGCACAGTATGCCTGGCAGGCTGCCATTTAAGTTCAGAGCCTTCCAGGAGCTCTAAAAACAGAGGAAGAAAGACTACGTGTTTATGTAAATAAAACTGGCTCACTACAGGGTGTCCTGTTTATTGTCATAGCAGGCAGGCTGAATCATAACAGTACAATGCACACAATAGAAATAGCTTGTTCTTCCTTTGTTTCTTTTTTTGCTATGGGAAAAAAAACCCATCTTAGATCTGTTATCTTCTGTTAGAAATGCTTCCACTAGCAAGTAAATAAAAAAGCTATGACTTGCTGATATGCAATAGAAGCTGAATGCCACATATCTAAGAATAAAAACATCAGGGTATTGGTAATGAAAAATAGAGTGTTCTAATATATTTAATCATCACACATTATGTATACATTTCTTTTATTTATTTCTTTTGTGTCCTACATTTTCATTAAAATTTACTCATTACATGGCTTTAATGGCCATGGGAAGAGGGGTCATTGTTTAAGGTATGTGTTATGTGTTCATGTTAAGTCTGTGTATGAGTCAATTTTGATTTTTTATTATTATTATTATTATTATTATTATTATTATGAAAATCAATGCTTAAGGTGTATATAAATATTAAATTAAAATAAAGTACAAATTTTACCTTTCAAGTATGTGTTCAATTTTACTTCTACCTAGAAGAGACCCATTAAAATCAATGAACTTTAAGTTGGTCATTAATAACAAGCCCCATTCATATCAATGTGTGTACTGTAGGTATGACTAATTTTGAATTTAATGCATACTTAAAACAAAATCATATCAGTTAAAACACATCAGTTTTTTAAAAAAATTGAAATAACTGATACCCAACAGTTAAAATCTAGTCCATCATCAACCCTAAGCTGTTTATGTGAAAAATCTTTCTGTTTACTTGTGGAATAATTCTGAAGTCTGAGGTAGCCTTGAGTCCTTGGGAGGCAGTTCCAGACTGTAGAGCTAACTGCTAATAGTATCCCCTCTCATGTCCCAAATGGGACATTGATTGGTGATGGGGCATCGTGTTCATCTCAACATCTTAAAATGTGGGTTTACTCTTAAGGGAAAGTTTCATTTCAATAGGCCTAGATCCTAAGTCATGAGAAGCTTGTATAGTCTTAACAAACACATTTGATTGTGGTACAAAACACACTGCAGAAAAAAATCCAGTTTGAGACTGCTTTAGCTGCCCTGTCTCAATGCTAGGGAATTCTGGGAACTATAGTTTTATGAGACATTTAGTCTTCTCTGTCAGAGAGCCATGGTGCCTGAATAATCTACAGTTACCAGGGTTCCCTAGCACCCCGGCAGGGCAGTGAAAACTGTCTCAAACTGGATTATTTCTGCATTGTGTTTTGGACCTGTGTTCTGGAAACAGAACATATGACCACTGAAACTTTTAACATGGTAATCACATGCTCACTATAACTTATTTCACCTAACCATTTGACTACAACATTCTGGATCAGGTGAAGTTCCTAAAGTCTTTAGGAGTGAAATACATTATAATAGTCCAAACAGGATGATTTTAAAGATGATGTACTAATCTAAAGTCCGCCATATAAACCCATTAGTGGCACCAGAACTTGGTCTATATTTGGCTAACAATATACCAGGAAAAGTCATTACAGCGTTTGAAGATACACCGAGGGTTATTTAGTTCAACCTCCTCTCAACATGTGCAGAAATCCACAGGTAATGCATTCCTAGAAAGTGGCCATACAACATTTGTTTAAAAACCACCTGTGAAAGAGTCTAGCATCATTTGAGACAGTCTGCTATGCCATCAAACAAATGATATTATCAGGAAGTTCTTCAGAATAAGTCTCCTTTCCTACAGTTGCGGCATATTGATTAGGGTCTTGTCCTAAACCCTAGAAAATGAGCTCACTCCATCTTTTATATCTTAACTATCTGTAGATCTTTAAATACGGTGACCATATTACAACTCTTTCTTCTCTTTGCTAAATATAGCCAACTAAACATAGCCAACTGGTAAGTATATAAACTCAGAGAAATTTTTCACAAATTATTATTATTACTATTTAAATTTAAGCTGAAAATTTAGTAAATCTTTGTGTATGCATAGTGGGGAAGGCAGTTTTTTTCTAAGCCTTTGGCATTAAGACAGAAAAGCATAACTACATTGATCAGTGAAGTGGTGGAATGGCACAAAATTCAGACTTTGGCAACATTTGTGTTAGAACAAAGGAAAATGATACGAATATGTTCACATTCTCCCAAAAATGTTAGCATATGAGTTTGTACAAAATATAGGGAACAAGTACATATTTGGATTGGGAAAGGTGGGGGAAGTTTTGTTGTTGTTGTTCTTTAAATGCCAAGATGTTGTGCGCACCAAGTCTGCCGTCGGCTAAGACTTGGCCACAAAACTGAGGTCACAGTCAAAATAAATTAGGGTGCCAAGACAAAGCAGTATATTCCAAGACAACAGCCCTCAACAGACTGGCAAAATATGCTGGTGTGAGGGCAGAGTGGGGGTGTGGCATGTGGGGGGGGGGCGTCACGCTGCCCAATCAACCGCACAGCAGGAGGTGTCATGCTGAGTCTTTGTTGTAGTAGATACGCTGTGCCAAAGAGCTGCGGGAAAGCCGTGGCAGCACCAGAAAGGGCACCGTTTCCACAGCACAAAAAGAAGCCACTTTTTGTGCCTTCTTTTTGCACTGGGTTGGGGGTGTGACATGAGGTTGCCATGACCAGGGCTTCAAGGGGCGGTATGACATGGCCTCTTAATGGCTGTCTGCAGAGCCCCAAAGAAGCAATTTCTTAAAATATAAAGTATAAATATAATCCAGAATTTTACAGCACACTTCTATACATATCTTCTCAGAAGTAAGTATTTTTGAAATTTTACAAGTAAATAACATAAAAAAACAAATTATAACATTCTTTCATACTTATATACTTTAACATCTTGCTTGTTCTTTTTTTCTGTATATCACCTCAGTGCACCCCTCCCCTGGAGTCATTTCCATCTTTATATTCCATCCAAAATTTTAATTCATCTCACGGAGGTAATTTCCCATCTTCTTTTGCTAGAACATTTTCAATAAATTTTTTCCAAATTTGATAAAAATAATTTCTTTTCCATATTCCCTTCTTTACCCTCAACTTACATGTTAATTTATCATTGATTGCTAATTTCCAAACTTCTTTATACCAATCTTCCAGTTCTACATTTATTTTTGTTTTCCAATTTCTTGTTATAACTAATCTCGCATCCGTAAGTAAATTTGTTATAAGGTTTTTCTCTTCTATTTTCCATTCTACTTCATTATATAATGATAATAATACTGTATTTGGTTTTCTATCTATTTTTATATTCAAAATATTTTCTATTTCTAATATTACTATTTCCCAAAATTTTTGAGCATATTTACATTGCCACCACATATGTATATAGGATCCTACCTCATTACAGCCTCTCCAACAATATTTTGAATTATTCTTATTTATATTATGTAATCTTAATGGTGTTAAATACCATTTCCAAACCAGTTTATAATAATTTTCTTTAATTCGTATCAATAAGTTTTTCAAATGTCTTTGCTCCCAAATTCTATTCCATTCATTTTCACATATTTTATATCCTAATTCATCTTCCCATATTTCTTTCAAAATATTTTGGTTTAATTTTTCCCTTTTGCTCTCCATTAATATTTTATACATTTTACTTGTTATCCCTTTCATATTTTCATTTTCTTCCCTTTCTTTCCCTTGCTGAATTATTTGGTCAATTTGTGTATATTTTTCCTTTCTTATATTCTTTTTTTCCCCAATTTTTAAACCATTGTTCTATTTGCATATAGTGAAACCAAGACATTTTTATTCTGCTAAGCTTTTCTTTTATACTTTCTTTTCCTATCTTTAACTCTATCCAATTTTCTATTTTATCCATTTTCCTTTCCTTTAATTTCTTATCTAGTAACTCTCTTAAATTTTTGGGAATGATTTTTCCATTATTATTGGTGTTATCATAGAATTTTCATTCATCATTCTTTTTTTATATTTGTTCCATATCTCCAATATATTTTTCATGAATGGATTTTCAGTCTCCTTAATTTCCTTCCTACTGAAATCTTTGAAGAAAATTTTATCTATTTTTATATCTATTTCTTCTTTTGTCCATTTCTAACCAGTCTAGATCTGATATATTTAACATACTTTCTATTACATATTTTAAGTGGTTGGCCTCATAGTATCCCTTTATATTAGGGAGGCCTAACCCTCCCTTTTTCTGAGATCTATACCAAAGTTGTTTATTCAATCTAACTCTTTTACTTCCATTACAATATGAATTTACTAACTGTTGCCATTTATTTATTTATTTATTTATTTCAGATTCTGATATTTTTAATGGTATCATTCTAAATAAGAAATTAAATTTTGGTAGAATTTTCATTTTAACTAATGCAATTCTTCCAAACCATGATAATTGAATCTTCTTATATTCTACAATTTGTTTTCAACTTCTTTTCGTAATACCACTAATTTTTTCACTTCCATTTCTTTTAAATCTTTCGTAATATTTATTCCTAAATATTTTATACTACTTTTTAATCGTATCTCTAAATCTTTTTGTTTTGTTAATTCTAATTCCTCTTCCTTTGTATAGTTAAATAACATCATTTCTGATTTGTTCCAATTAATTTGAAGTCCTGTCACCTTTCCAAATAGATTCAAGTGTTCTTTTATTTTTCCCATCTTATCCTTTAAGTCCTTAATAGTTAATAGTGTATCATCCGCAAATAAACTGATTTTATGTTTTTTTCCCAATCCTATTCCTTCCAAACAGCTATCTTTCCTTATGGCATTTGCTACTATCTATAACCATTGCAAATAGTATTGGTGAAAGCGGGCATCCTTGTCTTGTACCTCTTCTTACATTTATTTCATTTGTTATCCCATCATTTATCATTACCTTTACTGAGTTATTACAGTATAATAAACCTTTCTCCTAAGTAAGTGTACATAGAATTGTTTTAGTACCTGTGAAGCCTCACAACATAGCTTCTGCTCAGGGAAAAATAGATATAGATATAGATATAATCTTATGTGTTTGGAATGTCACATGGCATTTGCATACATGTCTTAATTATAATTTCCTTTACCTTTTATTAAGATAAAATTAATTTTTAAAAGTATGCAGCAAAATATGCCATTTGCTTGGAAAGATGCACATATGGAGTAAAATAAGGAATAATTCTGCTATACAAATAAATTGCACAGTGGGCATAGTTAATACAGAGCTACTTTGAGAGCTGAAATTAGGTTAAGACTGAACATGAAATCGATTCTTCATGCAAGTAGTCATGCTGTATGATGGATAATTCAGATTTAACCCAAATAGGTGATTCTGCTCCAAACATTTATCCTGGGGAAAACTGTTCAGGAGATTTTCTAATACGGAATGTTGTTGAAAGCATCCTTTTCAGGAGAAAGAGGGGAAAATGAGTCCACAAATAGGTGATAATGTTATCTGACATGACAGTTATAGTGTTTTATAAAATCCCTGATCCTGAAACAAAAAGAAGTCTTTCTTTGTAAAAGTTAAGGCTGTAATGCTATGCACATTAATTGAGCAGTAATATCAGCTGTACTCAGTGGCACTTCTTCTGAGCCACAAATCCAAATCATTGATGAATATAGGATTAAATCAGGGCTGTAGCTGAGCCAGGAGTGAAGCACCAGGACCCTTTGATTAGCAGGATTTTTATAATCTGCCACACTTACCTCACCAGACTTTCCTGTTCCCCCTGAACTTAGCTTCAGTCCTTACAGAAGGTGATGGGGAAACAAGTATCCTTGGGGATCTATCCATGGAGAATGTCACAATGGGCACCTTTGCTGCAATTACCACCATTATGTTAGTGGGGGAAATTTAAGAATAAAATTAATTGACTGAAAAAGACTCAATCCTCATTTCACTGATTCCTCCTAGTCTAATACAAAGTCCATATAACTCCAGTGTGCATAATTTGACCATAGGTGCCTGATTTGCATCATTTGGGAAACAGCATGGATGTTGTTTATAGAAGTATCTTCAGTGGAATTTATTTGTACTGGGAAGGAACCATTGCCGGCTGCTGGCTGGGAACTGTGCAGCTGCGCAGTTCGCAGCTGGCAAGGGGGAAAAAAATTAAAGTTTCAACATCATTCCAGTTTCTCTGCTTTTTTTTTAAACTGTGCAGTTGCACTGGTGCATCATGAATGAATCCCTTTATTTTGTGAATGAATCGACATGTTATGCACAGTAGAATAACAGTTACAGCATCCCAGAGTCCCTACTGCACATGTCTAGGGTTTGGATTAGGGCTGGAGCTAGGGTTTGGGAGCTTTAAAAAGCTGCACAGTTAAATCCCAGCTTTTACACCTGCAGGGCATTAAGTGTTTTAATTAGAAGTGAACTCCACACCACGCATGCTCCCAACTCACAATCCATTATGATCCGCACCTGTATCGCTGCCTTTAAATGGGCGCTTTAAAGATACAGCAGCACCTTTAACTGCGCAACTACACCGCAGCCTTTAGATGGAGCTGTGCTGTTCCGCTGTTTTTAAAAAAGAAGCTGGGAAAACCAGCACTTTTTAAAAGGTGCTTCTTCTCCCCTAAAATGCAAAAAAAGTGTTTTCATGGCACACTTTCCCTTTTTCTCATCTAAAGGCTAGAGTTTCATGCAGCCATGAACACACTTCTTTTTGCCAATCTAGATCAGCCCATAAGGTTCAAATTGTTTTTGTTTACTTTTGCAAGACTTCCCTGACCTAGTTGTTTCATTTCATGCATACTGTTAGTTTTTAATGAAAGCTTTGTTGAAGTGTGTTTAACTGCTTTTTTGTGTGTTGTGGGAGCCTATCTCTATCCATTCCATATTTCTACCTCTGGTATCAAAGTTTATGTTAAAGTGATGCCAATAAACACATATACTTCCTTAACTGAGGTATGCCTGTAAAACACATGGAGGTTGGTTTACATGACTAGCTAAAATGAAATGGGTAGGTAGATATAGGTGGTTCTCCACTTTCATGGGGGTTAGGGGTGCAAGACCCCTGCAAAAGTGGAAATACTGTGAATAAGCACACACCCCTCCCACCTTTTCTCCCATGTTTCAGACAGCTGGAACAACCTTGCTGAGGCATTGAGGAGGGCAGAGCAGCATGCTCACAGCCTTCGAGTTGCTCCCAGGGAAAAGCCTGAGAGGGAGGAGAAGGAAGAGTGCATGTGCATGCAACAACAAACTCATGAATAATGAAATCTCAGAGTGTCAAAGTTGCAAAAGTCAAGGATCTACTCTAGTCTTACATGTCAAATTTGTATTAGAATTATTAAGTCAGGAAAAAATATTCCTCTCCCAAAAGAAAGTATCTTGCAAAAAACTTACCCAAAGTGTTTCTCCCAATTTCACCACCATGTGTGCAAGTAGAAAAACTGGGGACTTTATTGCACTGCCTCTGGTGCCCAACTTACCTCTTCTGAATTTGAGCCAAATTTGGAGATAAGCTAATTTTATCACATGCACCTTTCCCTCAAAATGGCTTCCCATTTCCTCCAAAGCTTCATATTTAGAGAAAATGGTGACTGAAGCAACTTACAGGAGGCAACGGGAAGCCATTTTGAGGGGAAAGTATGTGCGGTAAAATCAGCCTAACTGTCATGGCCAGCCAAGAGATGGAGTCAGAGGATGAGGAGGAGGACATGGCTCCTCAGGAGCAAGAGGAGAATCTCAAAGCAGGTTCAGTTTCATATGAAAGGCACCAACCACTGGAGCCAGTTAGGTGTGACATTCTGAGAGAAAGGTGGCTTACAAATGAAGTAAATAAATATAATAAAATAAACTGTTTTGATGGATCTTGCATATACAGTTGTTAAAATTCAGAGTTTGTTTTATATTTCAGAATTCACCACAGATGCCTAGTAACCTGAAATAGAAAGTAGTGCTAAACAAACAATGAAACATAAGCTTGGTTATTTTTCTGGATTAGGTTAACAGTTAAAACAGATACCTTCTTAAAAGCATTTATGACATATTAAAGTACATACAGGGACCCAACTGAAGACTTTAACTGAAGACTATTACAAAGCTTTATTTTAATTTTAGCCATTTGAGTAGGAGTAATGTCAAATGAACCATACACCCACAGTAATGGAAGTTTGCTACAAGACAGAACATATAGTTCAGCAACAGAACTGGATGTTATTTCTATTTGCTATTTACTCTGTCTAATGGTCTGATTCCACATGGTCTATATTTAATATTTCCTTTGCAAATGTCTCAGTAGGTTTTTTTAAAATAAACATTCAGATATCAAGACATAATCTGTTCAAGATGAAACTTTTAATATTTTCTTCCATGCCTACATCTCATCATACTATTAACATCACTGCCCACTCTGTTGAATAAATACAAAAATCCTGTCTCTCATTTCTTCTTCACATTGTTTTTTATCATCGTTTCCCTCAGTATTGCACCTGTAAGGCATTATGTCTGTCACCTTGACAACTCCAACTTTCTCACCTGTGGTTTTCTGTTGTATCACCTCAATCCCTCAACTGCATTGCCAAAATCATTCATTTTTCTCATCACTGTACACTTTTTTCCTATCTGGTCCCAATATAGTAATATGTGGTCCCTACACAGTCCCCAGTCATTATATCTGATATGCTTTCTGTACTATTATTTCCACATGTTGTTCAATTACAAACTGTAAGCTGGTGACAAGCTTTATAATTCCTTCATGAATAACATTTGCCTTCTTGATCACACTCTGATGTTGGTTGGCCACACATGTCCCGATTTTCATCGGTGAAATGTTAGAAGGATGTAATATGCAATGCCTGACACTCATTTTCCCTTTACTCCCAGTCCACAGAAGTGCATCTAGATCTAGATTGACTCTTTCCTCCTATAATTAGGTTGCATACAGTATTCACATTTCATTATTCACATGTAACCAGGTCATTCTGCTTGTTCTAGGCCTTTTACTTTTTTTTTTTTTAGTTTTCTGTGCCATAAACATAACACATAAAAGTTTGTGGTAAACATTTCATGTCTATATCTATATAGATATATACACATAAACACACACACATACATTATTTAAGACTGAAACACATACATTCTCATTGGGATCCATCTGTGTCATGTGCCTAAAATATATGTACATGGAATCATGTGAGTTACAGGTATAAAATCTTTCTTTTCGTACCAGGATTTATAGACTGAGAACAGGATAAGCATCAGCATGAGAGGGACCAATATTGTTTGTTAAACCGACATATTACCAAAAAACACTGAAAGTACATCAAAAGGAATAGGCTACCATATAATAATGTAACATTGAAATAGGACCCAACTGAGATGTGGGTGGTGGGCTGTTAATTTAATGGTAATACAAGAGTTCAAAGAACTGATAAATGATCATAAATACTTTACAGTGGAGAGCCTCAGGCTGAGAAATATACTGCCCTCTCAGTAGTATATGGATGCGAAATAAAGTTCAGGAAATTTTGCAAGCCTCCCTGTGTTGTGCTCTGACAATAGCTATTTCTGATATGATCAGAATATAATGTAACAAAGGCTCACATGAAAATTTTGCTTTGTTATTCTCTTTTGCTCCTGCACAATTGTATGCTTCCTGTAATTAAAACTGGACAAGGAAATGTGTATATGTGGGTCCATGCACACTCATACACATACACTTTTTTGTTCTCCAGATCATAAAAACAATTGTGCTTTGCTTTGCTTTGCTTTGTTTCTTCAGCATAATTTCCCCCTGTCATCATGGGGAATATACTGAACTTTGTATTTTTAATATAGAGGCCAAGTTATAGCATTCAGAAAGGATATGATTTGTGTAACTGCTTTTTGCTCTCTCATGAGTTTTTCAGTTCCCTGTATGTCTCTTGCACATGCAGTTCAAGGAAAGAACTGAGCAGAAGTCTCATCACAAAAGCTTTACAGCAGGAACCCTGGAAAAGAGGGGAGAGGTAGAATTGCCTGCATCTCTCAAATATTGACTAGGGCTGTGGTTCATCTGAAGGATGATCAGGCAGAAAATACTGCTGTTTAGTAGTCAATTTTGTTACTAATCATCTTAAAGCCAGAAATGCTAATCTTTATTAATCATATTAGGTATGAAAACAGGAATATCATTGCTAGCTTATTTGAAATAAATATATTTTGTTGAATGCAGCTTTCATACTATTAGAACTACCAGGAATTTGTAAATGTTGGCAAATTTCTATTTGAAAAAAAAAAGAAATAAATAAAATTAATAGAAACTAATCTGTACAGGCCAAATTCAGCAGGTACAGTTATTCCTAATAGGAAGAGAACACATCATTCATTCATGGCAAACTGTTAATCCTATCTGAGGTGGGAATGAAGAAGTGACAATTATTATTTAGCCTGACAGACATATTTGTTCAAACATGGGGATTCAAACTTTGACTGTTAAGAAGTAAGGACTTGTAATCTTCCTCCTAATAGGGCTAATTTTTTTATGTGATAGAAATAATTTGTGACTTTGCTAGCTCAACAACAGGCTAATGTTATGTAGATTCATGTTCACCATCACTGGATGGTCATGAATATCTACATCTATACAACTGTCTGCTTTTCATGCAGTTGCTACAAGCATACAAAACCACTGCTATAAAGGGGCAGCAGCAACATTGGGGTTTTTTGTTGTTGTTGTTGTTGTTGTTGTTAATAGGGTTTTTTGTTTGGTACTCTTTGCCCTAACAATCTGGAATCAAGACAAAAAAAAATGGAATTAAATCAGGCAAAATCTTTCCTGAATAAACTAACACTGCAATAAGCATGGATGATCTAATCCCAAGTATAGTGCAGGGTGCTAATCAGTTCAAGATTAGGAATAATAACACAATGGTCTCCAAAGTAAAAGGGCTCATACATCTCTGATTCTAAGCAATATGTCCAAGGAAGTGAGATGGATATCCTTCATATGCCAAAAGATGTTTCAGCATTCTCAATAGGGTATGGTTACCTAAATCCTTCATTCCATCCTTTAATCCCACCCCAAAAAGTGACAGTCCAAACTGGGTAATCTTTAACACATATGCAATATTTTAAAAATAGAAGCCGAACTGTTTGCTTCTTGTCTGAAAAGAAAAGATCACATCCAGCAAAAAAGAGATACATGCTATCTACATGGCTCTGGATATCTAATCATGTTCAGGGTAAACCCCTTGTGTTCAAACATGTCCAGTGATATTATTCGGAACCTGTAAAGCTGCAAATCTGGAAAGTAAAGGGCATCATGGGAATGAAATCTTCCAAACCATGTGACATCTATCCTTCATAAGAATTTTTACCTATCTTATTGCAGTGGGGGCAAAACAGCTTCTAGTATAATGCTGGAGAGTAAGCTTTTTTATTTTTAAATTGCTCGAATGTCTCATTTAAACAATTGCAATTTTCAGCAATAAAGAAGGAGGCACTTCATTGCTATATTTCTTGTCTAATTTTCATTAGGATCTACATCTGGTAATATTTAATACTATCATTCACATTTTCTGAGAAAATTGTCCCTATCTGAATCTTCTAGTTTTCATTTTGATATTGTATTTTTAATCCCCCTCCAATTGTAGGTCCTTTTCTAAATTAACCATAAGCATTTCAGAATTTACAGGGTTAATTTTATACCAAACAATCCTCAAATATCCTAAAAACCACTGATATATTAGGATTTTTAAAATAGTAAAATACAGCATGGTCATGTACTTGCTGCAACATTGTTTTAAGAACATGTTACATGGCAAAAACTACAACTTAACTCCACAGTTACACTTTACCCAATATCAGTTTTAGATCATAATGCTTTATGTTATTGTACATTCAAAAAATATTTTTAAAATGTGAAGTCAAAGGCTTTAACAGCTGACATCCATAGGTTTTTTTGGGGGGGGACTTGGGGGGGGAGTTACTGTGGGTTTTTCTAACTATGAGGCCATGTTCTAGAAGATTTTATTCCTGATGTTCCATCAGCAGCTGTGGCTGGCATCTTCAGAGAATGCTGGTTTAGAAGAGAGTGAAGTATATATACTTTTGGTTGAGAGGAAGCAATCTATTGTCTGCTGGTAAACCCCTCACTCTTCCCTGTGCATTCTGACATGATAGTTGTTGGCATGGTCCAAGATTTCAGTGTTTTAAAACAGCATTTTATGCCCAGGATGGTTTATAATGTGTTCTGCTACTGCTGATTTTTCTGGCTGACCCAGAATGCACAGAGAAGCCATTGAAATCCATAAACACCTGAACAACTTTAACAGGAAAGACAAAACTCTTAAAGTAAACAAAGTTTGGCTACTAGTCCTGAAAAACGCCAAAATCAAGAACCAGAAAATGCAAATGAAAACCACCCAGGGTGGGAGGATTTCCCAGCAGACAATGGATCATTAATTAAATAGACACCCTGAAGCATTGCTGTTCAGCCACAGAATAATATACAGATTAACATAGAGATCACTTTCTCTCAGCCAGCAGAATATATACTCCACCCTTTTCCATGCCAGCATTCTCTGAAGTTGCTAGCCACAGCTGCGGGGAAAATGTCAGGAATAAACTCTTGTAAAACATGGCCTCATAGCCTGAAAAACCCACAAAAACTATTTTTATGATGCTTAACAGTATCTTTTTTTGTTTTATATAAGTTTTAAGAAAGAAAAATGCAAAGAAAAAGAAGATGCAAACAATACTGATGGATTAAATGTAGTGAGTCATACTAATACATCAGAGAATGGTTGTAAGCAGATTTTAAGTGAAGCTTTTTAAATTGCATTGTAAAATAAGCTGGCGGAGTTATTTTCTCTGTTTTGTGTTCAAGGAGCACAATTAGGCTGAAAAACATTTTATGCATACACTATACACAGAGTGATCCTTGTAAGCACTCACACCTTGAGTACAATGTATCTGTGTTGCTACATACAAAACAATACAAAATGCAAAAAAAAAAAAAAAACATACAAAAAGGTATGCAAGAGGCACATTACTTTCTTTCATTTTTGTGCTTCCAACACTGTATGCTGAATTCAATGCATTCATGTTTGTATGTACAACTAGTACATATGATGAATATTACACAGAGTGCCTGCTCAATGTGAAACTGTTTGATGGGCAGACAAACTATACAAACTCTGTGCTGCTACACAACCGTTGTAATACCTAATGCATTTTCTGTGACCATGATGTACACTGCAGGCACCCACTGTGCAGAAATTCTCCGTGAGAGTAGATGCAATTTGGCTGAGAGTGACTGGTGTGTGTGTGTGTATATATATATATATATACATACATATACATATATACAAAACATTTGAGTGTATCTGAGGAAATAGATTTAAGTCTATGAAAGCTCATGCTGCTAATTTATTTCTTTAGTTAGTCTCAAAGGTGCTACAAGATCTCTCTACATACTGATTCTACAGACTAACATGGCTGCATCTTTGAATTCTTAAAGCAATGCAATATTATTTTGTATTTTCCAGCAATATTTTCTGGCATTCCTTGAGAGTAACATCACACCAGATTATGTTACTCGCATAGCAGTCCAAGAAGTACCACTGCTGTAAACACTGTGTGAGCTTCTGTCCACAGCTTTCTGACAACAACATGTCATAGAATACCATGGGGAACACACATGATATCATTTGAGGAATGCCCCAAAAAGCATTTGAGTAATATGGCCAGAATATTGTAGCTCCATGAACCATGCAAAACAATGCAAATGGTTTCTAAAAACACAAAGAAAAATCAGAGAAGCCTCAAAATCCTTGTAGGTTTTACTAATGTAAGCAGCACCATTAACAGCACAGTTTGGCAACTTCACACATACACCCATACTATGAAATTTCTCTCCTTTCTTGATTTCATGCAAACAAGAAAACAAACTATTCGTTGCTAGCAGGCATAGAAAACATCAGTATCACACTATCGACAACATTGTGGTTTTCAACCATTGTTCAGAATCTTTATCTCTGTTGTAAATTACTGTGTAAAGCAATAAGCTATAGATAACTATTGGTCACTAATGGCCCAGAGTCAAGAAGCCAGGAGTGTGTGTCACTAGGGAAACAAACCCTATAGGAGAAAGAATTGAGGAATTGACACCAGGTCTTGGAGCTGACAATAATATCTTCCATTACCACAGAATACCAAATGCTGTTTCAATCACCTGAACTCTGTTTGTGACTCCCCTTTTGTACAGAGTTTGGACTTTAACTCACAGCATGGCAATGGTGAGGGGTTATGGAATTTTTAATCCAAAATATCTGGAGTGTCAGAGATTTCCTGCCCCTGCTTTAAAGTTTAAAGACAACACCCTGAATTGGGCCCTGCATAGATCAAACAAAATGGGCATAGTTTGTTCTGATAAGCTTGCTCCTTTCAGTATCTTGGAAGCAGCATTTTACAATATTTGCAGTTTCAAAATGCTTTTCACGTAATGCTTCAGTCTGGTTTTTAAAGAAAAGTACTTCTGTGATTGGACCAATTTATTTAAGGGCATCCTTGTTCAAATTCTCCCCCTGCTGTGTGGAAATCGATATGTTTAGGTGGAGCCTGCTTTTAGGGTAAGGGGTTGTTCAAGATAGGGAGAGGAAGAATATTTGAAAATATTCAATAATGATAGAAAAACATACTTCTTAAATGTCAAGAAATCTTGACAGAAATAATCTCGAGCCAATGATAATCTTCATAGCTCCAGACTTATTCTATGAAAAAATTGCACATGGCTGTTTTGTGTAGAAAACAGCATTTTCTACAAAGGAATCAGCATTTTCTATGCAGAACACAATATTTCTTATACAGTACTAAAAAAGGTATCATTTTATTTATTATGCAACATTTTTGTAGCAACTGTATTTTCTGCACAGGAAAATACTATTTCCTGAGTAGAAACAGCTGTTTTCTGCATAAAACAATATTATAATAATTTTGCACAAAATAAGACTCAAACTCAAAGCTCCTCAGTTTTCAAAGACTTTATTGGAGGAAGAAGAAATTTTTTTAAAATTACTTGTTGCTTTCTCTGAGAAGAAAACTAGCAAGGACTTACATCCCTAGTTCTATATCAGTGGTTCCCAAACTGTGGTCCTCCCGAGGTTTGGGGATTCTCCCATAATTCATAACTGTTGGTCAAGTTGGCTGGGGCTTCTGAGATCTGAAGTCCAAAACAAATGGAAGACTGAAGGTTGGGGACCACTGTTCTAGATCAAGAAATATATAGGTAAAGTATGCTTCCCTCCTAGCACTCCAACTTGCCAAGATCTCGTATGATTTGGTTGCTAGTTTAGCAGAGAGTTGCCTAAAAACTCAACTGGATGTTTAGGCACGCCCCATGCTGTGGACACTGCCACATGTCTGGGTCATTTACTGGTGAGAGGGTAGGCAGATTTATTTATTTATTTATTTATTTATTTCATTTCATTTGATTTGATTTGATTGTCACCTTTCTTCCAGAAGGGATCCAAGGCAGTGTTATAGCCGGGTTTGTTGATGTTGTTGTTTATCCTACTTTCCAATATGTCAATATGTGCATCAATATTTCCTTCAATAATTCAGTAAAATTCTGTCAAGTGTTCTTGTGACAATTTTGCAGATTGTAAGAACTAAACTAGAAATTATCACATTACTAATGGTAAATCAAGATGTAATCCATCTGTGGCACTTTTACGCCCATTTTCCACAGTCTGGGGGGGGGGGGGAGGTCTATTTAAAATGTAGATAGATTTTAAAAAAATCTTCCTGCCAATGGCTGCATATATTTTAGAGAACATTCTACTTTCAGAGAATTGAAACTTTGTTTTAATACTTATAGCACATCAGCTATATATTTTGCTTTCAGAGGGACTTGGGTACTTAACGTAGTGTCTATTGTATTAGTTATACACTGGCTTATTATTATTATTATTAACCTTTATTTATATAGCGCTGTAGGTTTACACAGTGCTGTACATATAAACTTGTAATTAGACGGTTCCCTGCCCTCAGGCTTACAATCTAAAAGACACGACACAAGAGGAGAAGGGAAAGGTGATGGGGAAGGGTATCAGGTCCCGTGGTTCTTCTCTCCCTCTGAGGCCTGGACCAATGCAGATGGACTAGAGGGAGGGCTCAGCTTCGTAATGCACAGTTAAAACAGGCCAAACAAAGTCACACATCTGGGAAAGCTTCTCTAAACAATATAGTCTTTAACTCAGTTTTGAACCTGGTTAGGGAAGTGATGAGGCGTGCATGTGGGGGAAGAAGGTTCCAGGAGTGAGGGGCAGCAAGTGAGAAAGGACGAATCCGGGACAGGGGAGTGGAAATCCTTGGCTGGGACAGGAGACCCTGACTACCAGAACGGAGGGTACGAGAAGGAGTGTGAGGAGAAAGAAGTTCAGACAAGTAAGGAGGGGCCAGTCCATGGAGGGCTTTGAAAGTCAGTAACAAAAGCTTGTACTGGATGCGGAAGGGGAAGGGGAGCCAGTGAAGGGAGGACAAGAGGGGAGAAACATGGTCAAAGCGGCGAGCAGATGTGATAATACGTGCAGCTGAGTTCTGGACAGAGATTAAAGGATGGAGGTGAGATAGAGGAAGACCTGACAGAAGAAGGTTACAGTAATCTAGTCGTGAAACCACTAGGGCATGGACCAGAGTCTTGGCAGTGGAGGCTGAGAGGAATGGACGGATTTTAGCAATGTTGTAAAGAGAGAATCTACAGGTCTTGGCGGTGGCCTGAATCTGGGGGATAAACGATAGAGAGGAATCAAAGATGAAACCAAGACTGCGGGCTTGCTGAACCGGATGGATAGAAGTGCCATCAACAGAAACAGAAAAGGAGTATTGAAGGGTGGGCTTAGGTGGGAAGATGAGGAGCTCTGTCTTAGACATGTTGAGCTTCAAGCGCCGATGCCGCATCCACTGCGAGATGGCAGCCAAACAAGAGGTCAGGGGTGGAAAGATACAGCTGAGTGTCATCAGCATACAGATGATAGGAGAAACCAAAAGAACTGATGAGTTTACCAAGGGACAATGTGTATAGAGAGAACAAAAGGGGACCTAGGACAGAGCCCTGGGGAACTCCAACAGATAAGGGAACTCTTTAACTGAGTTAAAGAGTTAAAGAGCTTAGTAGTGCTTTTGAAAAAAAGAAAAAAGAAAGAGACACAAGACAACATATTTTGCCACTGTGTGATAGTAAATGTCAAATCATGCCCTAGTATCTAAGATTAAAAAGCCAGAACTAATCTTTAAATCCTTATCTCCTGCATTTGTTTCTCTACTGGAAAAAAAATGACTGGATGTTCTTCTGATAGAGAAAATGGAATATGCTGCCATACATATCTAGGGATGTGTGTGGAACTCTCCACTTTTGCTGCTGAGTTTTAGCAGATATTCATCTTCTTGATAAAATAAAGTAATTATGACCTACTCATTCTTCTGTTCATGTGGTATTTGGGCAATACTGCACTCTTTTTCTTTCTCCCCCACTCTCTCACTTTACCTTATGCAATTGGAAAGAAAGACTCAATCTTAATAGCTATTCAAACTGAATTTTACTAATAAACATGTTTTAACTGGAGATAGAGGTTATGGGTTATTGTGGTAATCTGTAGTCCCTTCAGATATCAACCCTGTGAAACACATGATTTGGAGCATGCTTACTATGCATTTTTATTCATGAATAACCTTACATGATGGGGATTAGAGAAACCAACTTCTGTCACAGAGAGTGTCACTGAAATTTCCAAAACATTAAATTTTAGATACTTGAGTGCTGACATCAAGTGAGCACTATATAGCAGAAAACTGGGACTCCCATTCCACTCATTTACACCTTGATCTTCTTGAAATTACTTGCTAGAGTGCCTCATTCCTACTGTCTGCTTACACATGGCTTTTAAAAAATATCTGTCTTTCCTTTGTCTTATGCCATGCAGAGGATCAAAGAAATGGCTGGAGGAAATATGCTGAACAGCTTTGCTTGATCTCAGTCATAGATTTGTTCCAATTATTTTGTGCAAGTCACTAAAATAGTTCTAGGCATGTTTGGCTATTTTTCTTCTCACAACAATTTCAGTGGCAGAATTTGTGTCTGTCTGTCTAATAACTGTGTGACTGAATATAATAAAAAAAACCTAAGTGTTTGCATACTTCACACTTGGTCCTCTGTGCATGAGCTAAACAGAAACAGTGTTAATTTCACCAGTAGTATAAAATTAGATTATAGAAAGTTTACTTTACAACTCTGGAGTGATTTTATTCACTGATTTAGTTCAGCAGCTAGGTCTCACCATTTCATTTTAGTCTTTTCTGATGACAAGAGTGAAGGTTGCTAATAAATAAGCATAAATGGCAGTGTGTTGGATGAGGAGAACAACATAAAGATAAAAGGCACTCACATGGATTGCCTATTTTCTCCTTCAGAAAACATTCTATCACAAAAAAGAACTCATGTGCATTAGAGCTCTGCAGTTTTTAAAGAAAGTTGTTTATTTCTTTTTTTTTTTAAGAAGTTGGAAAATTCTGCTGTGGAAGAAGATAATAATAATAAATGTCTCGCCTAAAGATAAACTGCTCTCCCTCTTCATCTGTCTATTTCACCATCTCTGTATCTAATACTTTCCTGATAGGTATATGAACATTCCTTGCAATATATTTTTCTGGAACATGTACATTGTACTATTCACAATGTAAAAATGAAAAAGAAGATCTTGGCTTCATATAGATTCACTAAAGCACATTTTATATATCACAATGGAGACATATAGGTAAAATGATGCTGTTAGTGCACCTAAATATCCTAAAGATACTAGATTTTGTCTGATCTTGGAAGGTAAGCAGGACCATCCCAGGTTAGTACTTGGATGGGAGACTGCCAATGTGGGGTCCTGTAGACTATATTGTAGAGGAAGGAATGGGCTAAACCATCTCTGAGTAGTCCTTACCTAAGAAAACCTTATGAAATTAATGGGGTTAACATATGTCTACAGACAACTTGAAGATTTAATCCTGGATGTTTTAATTGTAGTGTATTTTCAAATTAAATCTAAATGTGCCCCCCCCCCCAAAAAAAAGAAGAGTGCCCCCTACCACTATCATCTTCAAATGTGCCCAGCAGCATTTATAGTAATATCTGCTAATCACTTATGTAAGTTGCTTTGTAGGAAACAGTTTTCTACAAATACCACATTCCATAACATCTTTTAAAAATTTAAAGACCTGTTTATATTTTGCTTATACTTATTCATGTTAAACAAATACTATACATTCATATTTTAAAGCAAAAAGGATTATATTGCATAACCTAAAATGCAGATGCAACTGTGCTCATGAGCCCATTTTTACATCATTTTCACATTTATATAGAGCTTTTAGTATTATTTGGGGTTTTTTCTAGTTTCAATTCAATATGTGAATTTATTTATTAAAAGTATTAATATATTACTTTTCTACTCATCATTGTGCTCAAAACAATAAACAATTACCTTTGTAAATATAAAGCTGAGTATTTATACCTTTATATACCTTTATATGCCTTTCTATACAAAGGTATATAATTTATACATTATATACCTTTGTATATAAATTGCAATTATATTAAACAAAAGAATTACAAAGGAAGACTAGGAAGAGAAACAGGTGAATTGAATTATATTTATAAATCCCAATCCATTAGCAGATATATGAACAAAGGCACACCACATATATTAATAACAGCGTCTTCACTACTGTACATATAACAAGATGAATCTTCTCGGAGAAGGTTTTGAATCCAAGGAAACTGACTTTTGTAAAGCAGATTTCTTCCTTTTACACTTCAGTGTTGACAACTGTAAAGACCTATATTATGGATTACTCTAGTGACCAACCCAAGTTATCCTGTTTCTTATCTTTGGTTGTTTTAAGTGATTTGAATTGTATTTTATCTTAATGTTGAATTTCTGTGTTGATTTGTTTTAACAGGGGAGGGGATAATGAGATTTATTTTAATGCACTTTAGGGCTTTTTATTGTTGTAATGCCACCTCGACCTCATAGGAGAGGCAGGATTATTGTTGTTGTTGTTATTGTTGTTGTTTGGAAAAATTAGGGCAAGGGCTATGACTGGCATCTTTCTATTAAACAGCTTTCAATCCTAGTCTCCCACAACAGTGGTAATATGTTTTACAGGTCCACTCTCCACATAGAATCATAGAATCATAGAATCATAGAGTTGGAAGAGACCACAAGGGCCATCCAGTCCAACCCCCTGCCATGCAGGAACTCCCAGTCAAAGCATCCCCGACAGATGGCTATCCAGCCTCTGCTTAAAGACCTCCAAGGATGGAGACTCTACCACACTCTGAGGGAGTGTGTTCCACCGTCGAACAGCCCTTACTGTCAGGAAGTTCCTCCTAATGTTGAGGTGGAATCTCTTTTCCTGCAGCTTGCATCCATTGCTCCGCGTTCTGGTCTCTGGAGCAGCAGAAAACAAGCCTGCTCCCTCCTCAATATGACATCCCTTCAAATATTTGAACAGGGCTATCATATCACCTCTTAACCTTCTCTTCTCTAGGCTAAACATCCCCAGCTCTCTAAGTCGTTCCTCATAGGGCATGGTTTCCAGACCCTTCACCATCTTAGTTGCCCTCCTTTGGACCCGCTCCAGTTTCTCCACATCCTTTTTGAATTGTGGTGCCCAGAACTGGACACAGTATTCCAGGTGGGGCCTCACCAAAGCAGAATAGAGAGGCACTATTACTTCCTTTGATCTAGACACTATACTTCTATTGATGCAACCTAAAATAGCATTGGCCTTTTTAGCTGCTGCATCACACTGCTGACTCATGTTCAACTTATGGTCTACTTGGACTCCTAGATCCCTTTCACACATAGTTTCATTCAGCCAGATGTCCCCCATCCTATATCTGTGCATTTCATTTTTCCTCCCTAGGTGCAGAACCTTACATTTCTCCGCATTGAATTTCATTTTGTTAGCGTTGGCCCAGCTTTCTAGTCTATTCAGGTCATTCTGAATTTCAATCTTGTCTTCTGGAGTATTGGCTACTCCTCCTAATTTGGTGTCATCTGCAAATTTGATAAGTATGCATGATTTGAGGACTACCTTTTCAGCAACATGCTCTTTCAACCATTGAAATTATACCCTGAACCTGTATATTCAATGTGTGGTCCACTATTTTTGACCATGTGTTCAATTAATGGGCTCTGGTTATAATTTGGAATGAAAGACTGAAAGAAAGGGGTCAAAAGAGTCGAGGTGGGGCATGACACACATTAGAGAGGGAAGACGTGGAGCTAACAGCCTACAGTATCACCATCACTCCTCCAAGAGTCACTATGGCTGAATTAAAATTAAATGGAAATCTAGGGGTTAAATAGACAGGCAAAAAGATGTGCTTTCAAGTTGGCTTGAAGGCATGCAGGAAAGTGCTCTCTAGGTGCCTTATGTAGAGAAAAGCCGTTTTAAAAAAGAAACAGCTTTTTCCTCCTGCTTCCTGGCTTGAAGCCATGTCATGTAGTCATGACATGAGCACTCCAGCTGCCTTGGGAGCCAGTGGTGCAGTTGGTGAGGTTTTAATATGGCTTTAGAAAAGGCAAATTCAAGCCACTTTTTCCTGCCCATCTGTTTCGCCCCATAGTCTTTAAGGAGCCTCATCACTTGATATAATTTCCCCACCCTCCTATTCTTTTCCCTTAGAGGGTGGCCACAATTATTGCTTCTTCTTCTTCTGCCTGGAAGAAGAGGCAGAGAAGCTGAGAAGACCAGTGGTGGCATGTGCATATGTGTATGCATGCTTACACATACATGCACACAGGGTGAATGGAGCTGGGGTGTTATTTCTCTCCCCCCTCCCAGCCTGGCCAGCATAAGGCTAGTGTGAGTAGTCACTCTGTACCATTGGGAAGCAGAGAAGGAAGGATGGAGAGAGACAAACACCACCTCCTGGGTTCAAGGAAATGATTTCTTTCTCTGTGAGGTTGTCTACACTAATAAAATAAAGTGGATTCACTCCCTTTAAAGCCTCAACTGTTTAGATGACATAACGGGCTGAAATGGGGTGAAACCAGGAGAAAGCCACACTCTGGAGTGTATACCCAAAGCAAAGCAAAGGGGGAAAAAGCCCTTATATGCCACACTAACATGGAGTGTGCATTATTGTACTGGCATATAAACACCAAAACGTGAGTGCTGAAATACTGGAGGGCCCAGGTGGCTTATGGAAGCAGTCTTGAGCATGCACTGTGGGCCTGATGAGACTCAGTCACTGGCACCATTGATGCATGGTGCATGGTGTTTTTCTTTTGTTGAGTGTATAGGTGCATGAGTATCCAGATGCACAACCACAAAAGGTCACCAATAATGAAAGGAATGTAATAAACACATTAATGAACTGGCTGAGCCAACAGGAAGACATGGGGTGAAGGGAGAAAGGGGGCATGTATGGGGGGGGGTGTTGCATGATTGTGTTTTGCCAATGTGTCATTCACCAGACTCATACACTGTATGGGCTGTGTATGTTCTTGCAACTGTGTGGCTCGACACATGAGTCCAATGGATAGCAGCTGGGTGGGAAAAGTGAGGTAATTGGCAGCTACGGGCAATGTGTTTGTGCAATGGTGTGCATGCATAGGGGCAGGGGTGGCCATCATCATCATCTTCATCATCATCATCAAGCAGTGTGGCTTGACACCATCTGGTGCAGACTGCCCCAGATTTTCGACCAGCCTTGGGAGCAGGCTTTGTGGGCATCAACGGTTCCAGCTGGATTGGAAACAGTCCAGATTATCATCTCCATTTGCTCATCTGTGTTTGCATCAGGAATTCCCTTCTTTTCTGGGAAAGGTTTGCCTTTTTCTTTGGCTCACCCTTTTATTCACAGGTTAGGGACCAGAGCACATAATAATTCTGCATTTTGACTGCAATTTTGACTTTTTGACACAGCTCTGATCCCTAACCTGTCAAATAAGTGGGGAGGTCAGGAAATGTTGATACCAAGATGTCATTCTGGACTATATCTAAAGTGGATTTATGATATTTATGTTATGTTCATTTTAAAATAAAAACCAGTTAATCTGACAGAAGCTGCTACATACCTTTTTTTCTCCTTGCCCTCCCTTTTGCCTATTGTGCATGAGACCAGAAGCTCAATGAAAACTGTACTGGCCCAATTTAGTGGCAAAACAGAGCAAACCTATGCAACATTAACTTCCTTTATTAGATATTTCTACATTAAGCTTTAGTTGAGGTTGGACACTGGTCCTTTTGCTTAATAATGCTGTTTTCAAAGTCTTTCCATGGGGGATAAAAACTCAGAAAAATTCTCACATGAAAGGTTGAAAGAGCCTAGTTGCAATTTACATTCAAGACTGAATTAGACTATTTCCCACCCCAATAAAAAGAATGTTAAAATTGAAACAAATGTATCACTCTGTGGTTTTAACATGATTTTATTTTAATTAAAATTCAGTTGCATCTTCAGTAAGAACAACAGAAGATAACAAATACTTCAGTAAATAAATGTAATAATCAGTTAAACTGGGTTTTTTTTTAAATGTGTCTTAAATTCTAGTCTGTACAGTGGCAAATTTTTCACCATGTTTCTCCTCTGTTTCTAGAAAGGAGTATTCCAGTATAGGCTGTATATTTTGAAACAGAAAAATGACGTGAATTGAATATAGCAGAAAGTGTTGGCATGTGGGAAAAATCAATTGGTACACATGACTGAGATTTCAAGTGAAATTAATGAGTCACATTGTCTGACATGCTTTTAAAGTAAGATTTAATCAATGTAGTTATTAATGGAATAATTAATTTTCACAGTAATTGGCAGATGCTGCTTGAGCTGTCATTCATTTGCTCATTTATGTGAGAGATTGTTCTTCAGTGAGTGGAGAATGATTTTAATAAGTGTTTGTCCATAAAGGGAATAAAGTGAATAAAGATCTCATAGGTTATTTCAAACTAAATTATATGCCCAGAAGTTAGTCAATATTTGTCAAACAAAGATTTTGTTATGTTATGTGACCTCTCAATCTCCTTGTTGGTGGTTATCGCAGTCAGGCAGAGTCCCCAGAATAATGATGCTGACATGAGCTCCATCAAACAGCCAAACAATATCTCTTTGTTATTGGCAGGAGATAAGGAGGCACCTTCCTTCATGCTGATAGCTGAAAAGAAATTGCCTCTCTTCCCAAAAGAAACAGTTAGCACGTGCATTCCCAAAAATGCTTTCAAAATTGCTTCCTGAAATAGAGGACAAAATTCTTCTGTATATTGCTATATTTGTGATTGGTATGCCAGCTGATTTATGAAGTACCCTTTTGAAAGAGAAATCTGCTGACCTCTCTGAGAAGGTAAAAGGCAACATTTGCCCAAAGCACAGTAGAGGGGCAGGAGGGCTGACATTTTCATAGCATCATTTTAAAACATCATTAGGAAGGTAGCCCTTTTCATCTCCAGGGCAATTCTAAGCTCTTCTTTAATCTCCTTCTGGCATTTTGCACAGGATGCTCACAATGAAGCATGATCATGGGCTTTTGGAGCTATAGGATAGGGCTCTAAGGATGAAGTGGTCCAGCTAAGCATGGTAAAGGGAGACACCCTGCCCCATTACAGTATATAGTGTCTACAGCACACTAGCATCCCTATTTTTTTTTTTTTTTTAAAAAAGGTCTGATAGCTATAAACAGGATTTTAATAATTCATGAAGGATGAATCTACCAGTGGCTATCAATCATGATTTCTGTGGATAATCTCCATGCTCAGGCATCATGCATTTGAGCGCTCGTTGTTGTGGACCAGTAGAGGAAAAGGTTGTTGCCTTTATTCACTGTGTGGCCTCTGCACAAGATACAAGAGGGTAGGACAGATAGATCCTTGAAATGATTATTTAGTGTGACTTTTTCTTATATTAAATTAGACAATTCAGTCCAGCTGAAGTTATATTATGAAATTATAAAGTAATGAAAACGTCTGAAACAGAATGAGAAAACTGCTGGCACTCTGATATGTGCAGGTCTGTACAATAAGGACAGTAGGAAACAAATCAGTTGGTCTTGGAAGGGTCTAAAAAGAGAACCTTGTTTGAGATTTATGCTCATGTATGAATTATTATGTAAGACTTCACCACTGAATTATTTAAAGAAAGAGCCTGCATGGAAACACACAAATAAGGACTCAAATTGTAAAAAGACAGATATTGCCAATTTTCAAATGCCTGTGGAGAGCAGATGAAAAAGATTGAGAGAACGAGAGATAGCATACACCAGTGGCTGAGAACACAAATGTGTACAGGGCCTGTCCTTTCCCAGTTCTTATCTGAAAGGGTACTAATTGTGGTAGCATGCCACTGGAGAACAGGAACTGGCTTTTTTAGGGGAAAGGACAAGGTATTATGGAGTGAAAGCTCCAGTCAGACAAAATAGTTATTTTTAATTAGCTTTGGAATAATCTCCAATGTAACACGATTGTTTTTTCTTTGGGATTTGAGTTTATGATGTTTTGCTGTGTATTTGGGTGAGATGAGATATTGGAGCCTCAGTGTGGAGTGGGGGAAGAATATTGAGTGAAAGAGGATTGTAATTTAGAGATCTTGGAACTATTTTTCTTTAATTGAGGCTCCAGTCCACCTTCCAACAACAGTAAATCTAATTAAGTAACTTTATTTCTCTTCAGTGAGCCAATGGTACTTTGGAACTGGATGTTTCTCTCTCTCTCTCTCTCTCTCTCTTGCTTTAAAATTAAGATAGCATTTTCCAACCTGGTTTCTGTTACTTAGTAGTGTAATTCTTTTCAATATGTTCTCATGATTGTCAGCCACAGTTAGGTTTCTTTATTCCCATCACTCATATCTGAGCATCAACAATGCATATTATGCAAATTATTCTACTTAAGCATGTTGTTCTAATTTGCATTCTAATAAAGCAAATATTAATTGTTGTATATTTCCTGCCACTTTTTCACCCTTTGAATGGTTTTTACAGTAACCACCTTCCACGCAACCATCATAGACTAATGCTTAATGTTTGAGGTGCTCAAGTTAAAATCCTTGCTTGGTCCTTTAATTTACCACATGAACTTGGACCATCACATCACTGTCTCTCAGCAAACCTAGTTTATGGGGTTGTTGTGAGAAGTAATTGGGAAAAGAAGACCATTTTCAATAAAGGATACAAGTGTGGGGTAATTTAATAATAATAATAATAATAATAAAAAATTTTTATTTGTATCTCCCGCCTCTCCCTACGGATCGAGGCGGGCTCACAACATATTAAAATCCAATACAATAAAATGTCCAAAACAGTATATCACAGTTAAAATCAATTACAACAATAACATATCAGCAATCTAGGGAATTTCTGATTCAATGGGGGGTAAATGAGGTCGGGTGGGTATGCCTGCCGGAAGAGATCCGTCTTTAGTGCTTTTTTGAACGCCTCCAAAGTAGGTATCAGATGGATCTCCTCCAGCAGGTCGTTCCATAATTTTGGAGCCACAGCTGAGAACGCTGAACGAGATGTAGAAATTAGTCTCGTGTTTTTCAGATTTAACAGTTTTTTATCAGTTGTTCTTAAGGTGCGGGGAGGATTGTGTAGGGAGAGGCATTCTCTCAGGTAACCTGGACCCAAACCATTTAGGGCTTTAAAGGTAACAACCAACACTTTGTATTGCGCCCAGAAGCAAATTGGAAGCCAGTGCAAAGATTTAAGAATGGGGGTGATATGCTTCATCCTTGAAGCCCCCATCAGCAATCTGGCCGTTGCATTTTGAATCAGCTGAAGCTTCCGAACTTGGTACAAAGGTAGCCCCATGTAGAGTGCATTACAGAAATCTAATCGAGAGGTTATCAGTGCATGTACTACTGTTTCTAGGTCCTCCCTTCCCAGGTAGGGGCATAGCTGGCGGATCAGCTGAAGCTGATACCAGGCACTCCTGGCAGTCACCTCCACCTGTGATGTCAGTTGTAGAGACGAGTGCAGGAGGACCCCCAGACTACGAACCTCGTCCTTTAGGGGAAGTGTGACCCCATCAAGGACTGGTTGTCAAATCTCCATCCCCGGGCCTGGAGAGCCTATTACGAGCACCTCCGTTTTCTCTGGATTCAGCCTAAGCTTGTTTTTCCTCATCCAGCCCATTACCGAGTCAAGACAGGCATTCAGAGGAGAGATGCCATCCTCAGTCACTGCAGTAGTTGGAGACATAGAGAAATAGATTTGGGTGTCATCAGCATACTGATAACACCATGCCCCATTTCTCCGGATGACCTCTCCCAGCGGTTTTGTGTAAATGTTAAATAGCATGGGAAACAGAATGGCGCCTTGAGGGACGCCAGATGTCAGCTCCCTTTTACGGGAGCAGCTGTCTCCCAGCTTCACCATCTGGAATCTACCTGAGAGATAGGACCGGAATCACTGGAGAGCAGTGTCTCCGATGCCTAACTCCCCCAGGCGTTCCAAAAGGATACCATGGTCAATGCTATCAAAAGCCGCTGAGATGTCCAAGAGCACTAACATGGTCACACTTCTCCTGTCCATGCCCAGACGGAGGTCATCGACCAAGGCGACCATGGCCGTCTCAACTCTGTAGCCTGTTCTAAACCCGTTCTAAACCCGGTTTGATTTAGTGTAGTGGTCCTGTGGTTTGAAAAATATTTGTGTCTGTACCAAGTTGATTTAATTTTAACAATCAATCAAGCTAAGAAACATTTTCTCTTGTTACAATTATGTGGTTAAATGTGGTTAAATGCCTGCAAAAAATAAGGGCATTTAAACACTCTTATTCTTCCTGGTTAGCAAAATTAGACAGGACCTGACAACTGGAGGCATACGTTGAGGAATGAGAAGAAAGGTGCGACTTTGTTGGTTGCCCCAGACTACCAAACAGATTCTGATCATTGGCCATAGTATTTATTTGGATGCCAGGCAAAAATCTGTCTTTAGAGACATGGTAATATGTGAACTTCTGTATTCTCTGGAAGACATCTTTCAGAAAATTATGCTGTTTATGGGTCACTCTTTGTCCTGTGGCTCTGTTGTGTTCCACATGCATTTTTTAAAAAGAAATTTTACTGATTCTAAAAGAAACTTTAACAAGCATTCATGGGCGTGAGCATGTTGATACACTCAATCTATATGTACATATGATTATTTGTACATTATCCTGACCAGAGAGAGCTCTCAAATATTCTAATCTCTTCCTTAATCTTCTAAACCCTCTTATAGACTGCAATTTTTTGATGTCTACCAGAAATTTATAGAAAATGTCAAATGGATGGTTGGACTGTTAATAGTCCCAATTGTAGCATAGTTCTTTGGAATCACTTGCAGAATAGTACAATGGGAGCTTTATTTACTGTTTATCAGTATGTCAAGAATATCTATCTCCATTTGCTTCTGTCTATTTACATTCCCTCAGCAGATTCTGGAACTGAATCTTTAATAACCACCACCACCACAACAACAGTTTTGAATGGGGATATAAACCTATCTAAATAATGATTTGGAATCAGCTGTAGATTCAGAGATTCTGTTTCTCAAAGGCCAGTTTCACAGCTTGGAGATATTCTTGGTTTTGTTGGTAACTACTGAAGAACAGGTGATGGTTGTGGCATGGAGTATTTTATTAGATTATGCTGATATATCAGTTGTGATCCAGAGAGAATAGCTTTATGCAGTTATTCATGTTCTGGTGACAATGAGACAAGACTGAGGTCATATATTCTGTTTTTGAAGGTTGTTCATACTTTCTTTATTCTTCTCTCTGTGTGCATTTTATAGTTGCTTTTTTTTTTTTTTGAATTGCCAGTTATTTGTTCCTATGATTTTATCATAAAGGATGTAGCATTTAAAGGCAACCTAAAAATGTAAATAAATAAAAATTATTCTGATGATGGTTGTCAGTGTAAGAGACAGAGTTCTATAGTGTGCTTGGCACAGAACTGTGAGAAATAATTTTAAATCAAGTCTATCACAGACACATCCGGTAAGCAAAATGTGTTCTGATCACAGAATTTAGAGAAGCTACTTTTCCAACAATGGCTCGGGTGACTTAGGGATTCTTGGAATTGTAGTACAAAAAGTATTTTTTAAAAAATTTCTGGCTTTCATTCATATGATACTAGGCTGTTGGGTCCCTTTATATGATGGAGTTTATTTATTTGATATTTATTTAATAAGGGATTTATATCCCACCTTTCTCTCAAAATGGGATTCAAGGCAGCTTCAGAGTTGGTGCATGGATTCAGAGTTGGTACTTGCTCTCCACTGTGCATTACTGAAGGTGCATGATGGAGGAGAAGAAGATGCCTCCATCATGAGAGGGGATTAAATGATTCAGTAGTGTATGGAGGGGCACTGTGTTGTACTCTCTGGTTTTTCTTTATTATACATATAATAATCTATCTGCATAGGGTAATTCTGAGTTGCAGAAAAGGGAAATACTGTCTTCTGTGGGTAATATGAGTTGTATGTCTATAAACACAAATAAAATGTTTTTCACAGTATTTGGTATCTGGGACTAGGGTATTCAGTAGTGAATGGGTGGAGGGAAAGAAGCAATGTTTCCTTGCATCTACGAGGAGTATCTAGAAGTTTTAATGATCACTTTTTAAAAAAATTGACAGAAAGTTTGTTTTGATTTGTAGTTGTTAACTTATCTCTATGTAGTCACTGTCTAGATTTACACATTTTTCCCAGTGTATCTTGACCCTCTGAATACCCGATATTGTAGAAGTCTACAGATTGCACCTTACGAGGGGGTATCGTAAAGTAATAATTATCACCCGGAAGTTATTATGGCATATTGATGAAATTTTGTCAGTGTCATAATTGGTCCCTAAGTGCACGTTGCTGAGAAAATCAACTCATTGTGTCCTTTATTTTTGTGACTGGCTCTGCCAGAAGTGACTAAAATGTAAAATCTGTGTCAGGAGCAATCTGCAGACTTCTACAATATCAGGTATTTGGAGGGTCAAGATACGCTGGGAAAAATGTGTCAATCTAGATGGTGACTACATAGAGATAAGTTAACAACTACAAATCAAAACAAACTTTCTGTCAATTTTTTAAAAAGGAGATCATGAAAACTTTTCAATACCCCCTCGTACTCTTGCCTAAAAGAGTGGGAAGAGGATAACATTTCAAGGCTAAGGGATTAAGCTCTTGGTGTGAAACTGAATTCATATTAAATCCTTCTCCCTGTTAAGTTAACTTTCTACAAGAAGGGGAAATTTCAAGTGAGCATTGCACCTTTAAGGGGTCATCCACACTACCTTTTAGACCAAATTTCAACCCAGATTAAAAGTGGGTAGTTCTCACTGGGCTAGTTTTTGCACACCCTGATCGGGGTTTTGCACACCTGAACAGAGGTGAATATGGGTTTTCCAAAAGCAGTTTTTTCCCCATTTCTTTTTTAAAAACCCAGTTCTTTCATGGGGCTGGCAAATGTGAACTTGACCCTGGTCATGAGCAGGTCATTTAGAGGGAGGAATAAAGGTCAGAGGGTGGGCACTGGGTGGAACATGCTTGCCCTCTTGCACCTGTCATTTTGCAAGCAGCATTTTTTTTTTAAAAAAAAAAATTGTGATAGATTATGCAAATGCTTGTGCTACATATGCTTGTGCTACAAATTTAGCAAATTGATAGAATGTGTGAATGCTTATGCTATATATGTTTCCTTTTCACTTTCCAAGCCGGGGCCAGCAAGGGAAAGGGAAGATGGGCACTAAAGGCAAAGGAGCCCCAATGGCCAAGGCTCTAAGTCTCTCATGGTCAGGCAGTAGAAGGAAAGTGATGGGAGGGTTGTCTGTGTCCATGTCGGCAGTAGAATTGAAGTGGGCAAAGAGGGATAGTGGCAAGGGAGAGAAGGCTGTTCTGGGCACCTAGGAATGAGGTGAGGAGAGAAAAGAGGGAGAGTGGGGTGAGGGAGAAAAGAGGGAGAGAAAGGGGCATAAAGTAACCTGGACATAAACCTGGAATGGAGGACCTCTGTTCACCATTGGAGGCTCCATCTTAAATTGCTACTTTGTAAATTGTGAACATCAGTGGGGTAAATTGCACGGGGGAGTTTCGATCAGGGTAAAGTAGTGGGGACATCATTCCGGGCAGGTTTGGTATTGGGATGACCGGATCTGCCCAGATCTACCCAGGGTAAAAGCACCAGTGTGAAGGGGTACTAAGATAGCGCACATGTTCAGAATATAATAGAAAATATTCTCCTTCTGTGTTATTAAAAAGTTACCAAGCCCTTGTACTAGTTTTAGTACTTGCAAATATACTGACATCAAGTTGAATCTTAGATAGTTTGATATTTATTTCACTACATGGGGTAATTTTTATAAAAATAAATAACCATAAAGAAATTCTGCGGAGCAAACCTGTAAAATTTTTCCTATAAACTGACCTTGGTCCACAGCATGTAGTCAGAACACCTTTATAAAAAGCTTGGGAGCGGTCCAGTCTCATTTCTCCCACAACTCTTTTATAATGGAAGAGTAACATTATCTTGTTATTTCTGCATCACAGATCACTGAAATATGATTTATGAATAAAGGTTGAATTGTTAAATATATATTGAGCAGAAGGGAAAGAATTTATCAAATGTAAATGATTTGTGGGAAATGAAGCTTTATATTGTTTCTTCCAGGCTGCCTTTATAGCACTGAACCAATTAAGGATTATTCAGTACTGTGATTATCAAAATGCATATTATTGCTCAAATAGAAATGTCAAAACAGAATCCCATGTTTACAGCAACATTTCACATTTAAAATTCATTAGAAGCTGATATGTAATGTCACTCTGATAATTTGCATCTCTCTGGAGTTATTTATTGTAAGCTTTGAAGAAAGAAAAACTATGTGCATTTGCATTGTCTTTTGTTTGCCAACTGAAATTGAACATGAAAACAGAACAGTGGGCTGACTGTTATGGCTCAGCAGTCCTGAGCCATAACCATCTGTGTTGTCAAGTACCTATAAGAAAATACAGAGTAACTCTTAGAAATGAATCACTGGTAGATTGGCTAATAATGTGTTGAGGTATGTATCTGTATCTGGCTACATTTGATAGGGTACTAAAATAATTTACACATTTCTTTCTTCTTGAATAGAGTTCAAGAATGTATATAATAGGCTAAAGGCTTAGGAGGGAGATCCACTGCAATGTTCCTGCACTTAAGCTCCGACCTAAACTGTCCATTTTGCTTGGAGAGGCAATCATTTTCACATATTCTTGGTGTATATTTCAAATAGTATTCTAAAGATTATTAGATTACTCCCACCATGGAAGAAAGGAGTATATTGATCTGTTGAGATGCCCTCTCACAAATTGTCAAATGCCTATAAGATTTTTCATCCCCCAATGAGAGTGAAAAGGTTTTCTGCATTTGTTTGTGGGGGCTTTCTCTCTCTCTCTGTCTAATACACACACACACACACACACACACACACACACATGCTATTGTACAAAATTAAGTGTTTTGTATTTTTGGAAAAATGAAATTTTCACCAAAGTACAAAAGTGGTTTGAAAACATGTAAAAATTCTGTTATTCTTGCACAGCAAGAGCAAAAAATAAAAATAAAAAAGGAGAATTGCATCCCCTTTATTAAACACACACAGTTCCAGTTAAGGCAGTGGGCAAGATTCTGGTTCTGGGCCTGAGTTGTTGTTGTGTGCTTTCAAGTCATTTCCAACTTGTGGTGACCCTAAGGCAAAGCTAGCACAAAATATTTGTGGCAAGATATTTTTTTTTAGAAAGGGTTTGTCATTCATTGTCTTGCTCTGAGCACCAGAGAATGTGACTCTCTCAAGGTCATTATCAAGAGCTGTCCTTCTGCCCCCACATTTTAGTGAACTAGCCTTATGTATTTCAAACAGCAAGAATTTTATTCTAGTAATAGTAGGTGCTAGCAGGAAGGAAGATGTTTACAGACAGAACTGCTGTCATCCCATAACACAAATCTCATATTCACAATTATATGTCCTAAAACTTTGCAAGCTTGGCTATGATTGCCCTATCAGTCAATTCATGTGCATATACCATCCTTCTTAGTCTAATCAACCAGCCTCTCTTAAACACATTCAGTTTCCCTTCTACATCTTTTCTCCTGTGATTCACTGTATCCCATACACATCTATGTATTCATGTACCAACCAAATATCTTCACTGTAAACTACCATCAAGGTTCTTTCCTGTCATTACGGCCTGATAAAGACAGGCACTAAGGAGCATCCTGGCAGTGTGCCAGGGTTGCCCGTGGGCGGAGCAACCTGATGGCCTGCAACCCTAGCACAACGCCAGGGTGTCATCACTGTGCAGCGCTGTACAGACAGTGCATGCAGCGATGCTGTCACATGCAAGCTATGTCCACACAGACCGGCATGCACCTGATGTCCCCGCAGCACTGCAGGGCGCTTGGGGGACCCTTTCAGTGCTGCGGAATGAGCTCATGTGCACATTGCTGGCGTGGGCTTTACACGGCTGCACCAGCGATGCAGAGGAGAAAGGGTCTGGGTGGCCCCTTTCTCCTCTTTGTCGTGCCTGTCAGGGTGTCCATGGGTCATGTAGCCCCAAGGAAGCACCTTTGTTACTTCTCCATGGTCCAGGAAAACTAGGGAGGCCTGGGAGAGGTCCCTTTCGGAACTCCTCGGGAGATCTCCCCAAGGAGCTCTGAAAGGGAACTCCTCAAGGCTTCCCTGGAATTCCCTTTTGGAGCCCCTTCTGGGGAGATCTCCCCAAGGAGCTCTGAAAGGGAACTCCCCCAGGCCTCCCTAGAACTCCAAAACAGAGTTCCAGAGAGGTCTTGGGGAGTTCCCTTTCAGAGCTCCTTGGGAGATCTACCCAGAAGGGGTTCCAAAAGGGAGTTCTTTCTGGGGAGTGGCTTGTTGCCGTGCCACCCACCATGCCACGGGAATGATCCTGAGGAGAAAGGGGCTGCCCCTTTCCCCTCAGTGCTCCCTCAGTGCTCCCAGGGTGTACATGCCCTGCAGACACCCCTTTTCCAGCCCAAAGAGGAGCGGTATTTTGGCTGTAAAAATCTGGATTAGGGCCACAGGGTGAGGTTGCCCTGGTCTCAATCTGGCGCAGAAAGGGAAGAAGCACTCAGAAGCACTCTTTCCTTGCTTTACAGCGGTGCCGTGCTGTTTGATTGTTGCAGCAATTCACTACCATTAAAACTACTGCATGTTTTCTCTAAGGCAACCCATCAATCACTAAAATAATAGGTGGGAGACAACTTTGGGAAGGAAGTAAGCCTAAAAAGACAATCAGAAGTGTGTAGGGGTCAGCAGGTTCACTATATCATGTTACAGAAGCTTTCTGAACGAGGAAAGGTGGGGTAAAAACAAAGCAGAATCAGGTGACAAATATTTCAAAGAGGTTTGTGGCATTATATGTCTCAAAAAAATTAGTGATGCCTGGGAGAGCATTTGTGGGTATTTGAATAAGGGAGAGGGAATGTATTTTTGGCCTAGTCTACACTCCTTAAATACTCATGAAAAGCCCACCTTTCTGCCAAATCAGGGACAATAAGGTCACACAAAGCATGGCACTATCTGCCCTAGATTTGGGATAAATTTCCTTATTGGACAGTTTTTAAACTTTGGAGTTTGCACCACGATCAGTGTTACTCCCACCACCAGCTCCATCACTATCACCTCAAAATGTTTTGCCCTCTCTAATACAGCAGTGCCAGTGGTGGCAACTCTTAGTTGCTAGATCATTTACTGGGCATCTCATTTGCCTCAGAGCAATGGGTGTTTCAGCAGAAGGAGGAGGAGGGAAACTGTTTGGGCTAGAACTGGCCCCAAGGTTTGAAGAGGATGGTGGGGGCTGCCACAAGGGTAGAGGCAGGGAAGCAGTGAGGTGGGAGCTGTAGTAGTGGGGATGACAAAGTCGGAGCAGGGCCAGTGTCACTAGGAAACTCTGCAGAGACAGTCAGGTGGTGTAGACCATCTACCTGATGTCTCTGCAGAGAAAAATTAGGTGGAATGCCTCTGGGATGGGGGCAAGAGGAGCAGAAATTCATTTGGATTTTTGTCCCTAGTGAAGACTAGCCTTTTGCCAGATGAATACTCTGTGTGGGGAGGGAGAGACAGAGAGGATAGTAAACCTTCCTCTATAGATCAACAGTCCATTTGCTGAACAATGTAATCATACACATATCTATTCAGAAGTCATACTGTCAAGTAAATATCTAAAAGATCTAACCCATGTAACATCCTAAAAGACTATTGGAGGGCATCAAATTATTTATAGCAATCATGTTTTCTCCAACTATATTTATTTGAATTAATTCTATACCATTTCATTCCTGGAGATGAAGTTCTTGTGCCTGATAGCTACCCATTCCCACTTCCATTTTTGACTTAACTGAATTAGGTTAGTCTGAGAGTCTGTGATTACCTCAAGGTGGCATGAGCTTTATGTGGATATATATGCATCTGCTCTATAACGTGTATTGAGCAGATGGTGTAGATGTGAACATAGTGCTCATGTAGTGATCATGAGTCTTAACTATCATTCTGAGCTGGATCTGGTTGATTTTATATTAATGGGTTGTACAATATTAATAATTATGCTTCTCAGATGCACAATACTATATGTGTTGATTTCTCCTAAACTGAATACATAAATCAAGAGGTTTCTTTGCACAAAAATAACATTCATTTGTTCTTCCTTATAAATAACTTTCATGCTTGACAACAGCCTTTTGATCAGATTCTTCATGTTACTCAACCATATGTAATGGCATCACTAGTGTTGGCATCATCCTATGCAGTAACTCACCCCCCGCCCCTGCATTGACCTCCTCTCATACTATCTATCCCATACAGAATCCATAGTAAAAAAATATTTTGCACAAATGTTACTTGTGAATCATAATTCCTGTATATAATATTTATTTATTTATTTATAACCCAATCCTCTGTAGAGACAATCGGAGCGGGGTACAACAAGTTAAAAGGCATAAGTTAAAACAATCCCATAATCCTCTTCCAAACCTCCCACCCCTTAAAAATAGATTAAACTAGCTATAATTTAAAACTAGCAATATTAAAACACAAGACATCATCCAAACCCTTCCTTGAGCAGCCACGTCATAAGTTAGGGATCAGAAACCTGGGAGTAGACGAAATCAGAGTCTGGATCTGGAGCCGAAGATTAGGGGATTTCAGGGAAGGCCTGCTGGAAGAGATGCATCTTTAGGGCTTTTTAAAAGCAATCTAAAGATGTCATAAGACGCATCTCATCCAGCAGACCATTCCAAAGCTTGGGAGCGGTGGAGGAGAAAGCCCTCTGGGAAGTCTGCTCGAGCCTGGTCTTGATAGGCTGTAGCAGGTTCCTCCCAGAGGATCAAAGTGTGCAAGGAGGATCATACGGGGAGAAGCGGTCCCTGAGATAGGATGGACCTAAGCCATGTAGGGCTTTAAAGATTAAAAGCAGCACCTTGTACTGTGCCCGGAAACTAATTGGCAGCCAGTGGAGAGATTTAAGCACTGGTGTTATATGCTCTCTCCTAGATACCCCAGTGACTAATCTGGCTGCCATATTTTGTACCAATTGAAGTTTCCTGGTTAAGCACAAGGGCAGCCCCATGTAGAGCGCATTGCAGTAATCTAGACGTGAAGGGACCAAAGCATGTAACACAGTTTCCAGATCCCTCATCTCCAGGAAAGGGCGCAGCTGGAGTATCAGCCGAAGCTGATAACAGGCACTCCTGACCGTCGCATTCACCTGACTAGTCATGTGAAACAACGAGTCTAGAAGGACCCCCAGACTGCAAACAGAGACCTTCGAGGAGAGTGTGACGCCATCTAGGACCGGGAGTTGTATTCTCAGACCTGGTTTCGGGCCGGTGACTGTCAGTACCTCCGTTTTGTCTCGATTCAGTCTCTATCTGTTTTCCCTCATCCAATCCATTACCGCTGCCAGGCAGTCATTGAGAGAGGAGATGCCATCTGAGGTCTGAGCAGATTATCTGGACATGGAGAAGTATATCTGAGTGTCATCTGAGTGTACTGATGACACTGAGCTCCATGCCTCCGAATGATCTCACCTAGCGGCTTCATGTAAATATTAAATAGCATCGGGGACAGCATGGTGCCAATGTAGCTCAGTTTTTGAGGAGCAGCTGTCCCCGAGCCTCACCCTTTGGGTCCTGCCAGAGAGAAAGGAATGGAACCACTGTAAAGTAGTGCCTCCGATCCCCATCCCTCTCAGCCGGTACAAAAGGTTGGCATGATCAATGGTGTCAAAGGCCACTGAGAGATCCAAGAGCATCAACAGGGTCACACTACCCCTGTCAATGCTCAAGCAGAGGTCATCTGTCAGAGCAACCTTGGCAGTCTCAACTCCATATCATGCCCGGAAGCTGGTTTGAAACGGATTGAGATAATCGGTTTTATCCAAGACAGCTTGGAGTTGGGAGGCGACTGCTCTCTCGATCTCCTTGCTTAAGAATGGCAGCAAGGAAGCTGGTGTATAGTTGTTTCGGTCCAGGGGATCAAGGGAAGGTTTCTTCAGGAGTGGCTTTACAGCCATCTCCTTCAGACAAGAAGGAACAATGCCTTCCCTGAGAGAAGCATTGACTACATCCCGAAGGAATGTCTTCAATGCGTCCCCTCCCTGGATGACCAGCTATGATGGACATGGATTGAGAGGGCAGGTTGTTTTCCTCACACTTCCAAGGAGCTTGTCCACATCATCAGTACTTAGAGATTGAAACTCATCCAGTAAGGTAACAATAACGGAGTTGCTAGGTGCCCCATTTGCAGATACTGCTAAAACATTGGCATCTAAGTCGGTCCTTATCCGAGAGATTTTGTCTGCAAAGTAGGTGTTAAATGCGTCACAGCAGGCCGTTGTAGGATTAAGTAAGGGATTTGGCACAGGGGGAACCTGCATCAGCTCCCCCACCACCTTAAACAGCTCTGCTGGACGGGACTCTGCAGACGCAATGCGTGCAGAGCAGAAGGATCTCTGCGCTGCACACAAAGTCTCCCGATAGGTGCGAAGATGCTGCCTATGGCGAGTTCTGTCGGACAAGAGCTGAGTCTTCCGCCATTTGCACTCTAGTCGTTGTCCAATCCGCTTCATCTCCCTAAATTCCTGTGAGAACCAGGGATTACGGTTAGGAGCAGGTTGGAGAGGACACTCGGGAGCGATTGTATCGAGAGCCTTGGGAAGGTCAGTGTTCTAAATATTCACCAAGGTCTTGATAGAGTTGCCGGTGCTAACCATTAAACCCTCTAACGTGTTCTGGAAACCAATTGGTTCCATCAGCCTTCGAGGGCGGATCATTCTAATGGGTCCACCACCCCCGGGGGGGGGGGGCGGAAAGCGACCTTAAGTTCCATCTTGATCAGAAAGTGGTCCATCCATGACAATGCAGAGGTTTTGGTTACCTCTGCCCACGGATACTCCTGTTCTGTATTAAACATCCCATCGAGTGTACGACCTGCACAATGAGTAGGCCCGTTGACCAACTGGGATAGGTTCATGTTTGTCATGGATTCCATGAACTCCTGAGCCGCTCCAGATAGATTGAATGGGCTGGTCTCTAGAGGGATGTTGAAGTCGCCCAAGACCAGAAGTCTGGGCGAGTCCAACAACAACTCAGAGACCAGCTGATTCAGCTCGGTTAGGGAGTCTGTTAGGCAACGGAGTGGCTGGTATACTAACAGAATCCCTAAACTATCCTTGGTCTTCAGGCTAAGGTACACACACTCGATGTGGGTTGTTTTCCAGACAGGCTTTCTGATCAAGGTCAGGTTGGTTTTATGGACTAAGGCCACCCCACCCCACTGAATGTGATGGCAACAATTGTGATATAGACATAAATCAAAACTATACCTTGCAATATCGTATACAAAGTTTGCAATACAAAAATTGCAATATAATATACAAAGTCTAAATGTATCTGGTTTGTCTTCTGGCAGATTCAGCAAAACAGGAGGACCTATGAAGAAAAAGGATTAGGACTGAGCAAATGCATCTGTGCATAGGTAGCATAACTAAGCAGAAGAATAGGATGCAGTTGAAGGAAGTTGAGGTGTAATTAAAGAAAATAAAAAGAAAGTAAAAATGTGCTGGAGTAGAATAGAATGGGGGATGGATTTGTTTGTTTAGTCCTTCAGCAGCCACAGCCTTTACAGTAGGTCAGGCCAGTTGGACCTGAAAGGCTGTCCCTATTTCCTTCTTTGTCTTTCTGCAGAGAGGGGTGTATTGATTTTATTCTGTATATCATCATTTAGATCAGGGTTGGGAGGTTCTTCTGACAAACTACCATTCCCATCATGACTCACCACCAGCCAAACTGAAGGAAGTTTTATCCAGGCTCATGAGGGTTTGCTTGTAGCTCTTCCCCTTATGGTGATGCTACCCATTTGTTTTTCTTCCTGGCCATCCAAAAAGCAAATTATTGAATTTCAAACCTGTAGTCCAAGCTCTGATACAATAACAATGTGTTTTTTGATATAGCATATATCATCAACATCTTTTATTTTTCTTTCTCTCACACACATAAAACCCCTGTCACATTGGCAGTTTTATTATTGTTTTTAGATGGCTTTTATTACAGTGTAATTCTTTTTTCCTGAACAGTTAACATTTGTTGGCACATCTCTAACTTTGCAAATTACTCAGAGGTTAGCCTTGAAACAGTTCTTCAGCCTGTGCCAAGTCTGTGTTCTTTTGTTACATAGTAAGACACTATTACATGAGATCAGCATTATATTAAGGCTCTGCAGACTTTGTTTGTTTTGCTGGTTTTTCATTTCCAAACCAATAGGCTTCGCATGTGGGCTTGATTTTATCAGCAGAAGAGTAGCTTAAGAAAGAGTTGATGGCATATGTGTGTGTGTGTGTGTGTGTGTGTAGATATTAGAAGGTGCCACAATGCACTGGCTGTAACGGGTCAGTATACTACAGTACTGGGAATGGAAACTTTTCATTTGATGCAATGTAATAATCCCAGAATAAATCCAGTTTTTCCATTTACAAAAGACTGTCTTGTAGATAATTAGTGCTACCCCATGGAGAAAAGACATGGAGGAAGGTAAGGATGATGAAGAAAAATGAGGGAGAAGAAGGGAGAAAGTGTGTAGGAAGGGAGTTTAGAGGAAGAGATGAGAAATGGATAAATGGGAAGAGGGGGATAAATGGAAAGACGCTGTCTGGTAAATTTAGGAAGGGATTAAGATTGATGATAAATGTAAGATTTAACACGTATTATTGATATAAATTAGCTTAGAATAAACTGAATGAGGTGGGATGGTGAGGTCTGTGGTTTTAACCAGAAAAGGTGTTGTGCGTTAAGTATAAATGTGGATGACTTTTGTATTGATGTTTTATATGCTGACTTTTTTTTTCTGGATAAAGTTTTTTGTTTTTTGTTTTAAAAAGAGAGAATATATTATAACTCAAATTGTAATTGCCAAAATATCATATAGCATCTTATTGAAAAGAACAGATCCTCAGCCACTTAAGCCAAAAAGAGGTGCCCAGTAGGTTGATTGTGAAACTGCACCAGGAGGGAATGTCTGAATTAGATCATATTTGCCAGTTATTTTACACATCTTGAGACATGCAAAGTCAAATATGGAAAATTAAATCTACCTTTAGAAAATTACAGTTGCATCCTTTTGGCTTTGGAATCATAGAATCATAGAATCATAGAGTTGGAAGAGACCACAAGGGCCATCCAGTCCAACCCCCTGCCATGCAGGAACTCCCAGTCAAAGCATCCCCGACAGATGGCTGTCCAGCCTCTGCTTAAAGACCTCCAAGGATGGAGACTCTACCACACTCCGAGGGAGTGTGTTCCACCGTCGAACAGCCCTTACTGTCAGGAAGTTCCTCCTAATGTTGAGGTGGAATCTCTTTTCCTGCAGCTTGCATCCATTGCTCCGCGTTCTGGTCTCTGGAGCAGCAGAAAACAAGCCTGCTCCCTCCTCAATATGACATCCCTTCAAATATTTAAACAGGGCTATCATATCACCTCTTAACCTTCTCTTCTCCAGGCTAAACATCCCCAGCTCTCTAAGTCGTTCCTCATAGGGCATGGTTTCCAGACCCTTCACCATCTTAGTTGCCCTCCTTTGGACATGCTCCAGTTTCTCCACATCCTTTTTGAATTGTGGTGCCCAGAACTGGACACAGTATTCCAGGTGTGGCCTGACCAAAGCAGAATAGAGTGGCACTATAACTTCCCTTGATCTAGAAACTATACTTCTATTGATGCAGCCTAAAATTGCATTGGCTTTTTTAGCTTCCGCATCGCACTGTTGACTCATGTTCAGTTTATGGTCTACTTGGACTCCTAGATCCCTTTCACATGTGGTCTCATTCAGCCAGGTGTCCCCCATCCTATATCTGTGCATTTCATTTTTCCGCCCTAAGTGCAGAACCTTACATTTCTCCGCATTGAATTTCATCTTGTTAGCATCGGCCCAGCTATCTAGTCTATTCAGGATATTTTGAATTTTGATCCTGTCCTCTGGGGTATTAGCTACTCCTCCCAGTTTAGTGTCATCTGCAAATTTGATAAGTATGCCCCCAATTCTGTCATCCAAATCATTAATAAAGACATTGAATAGCACTGGGCCCAGGACAGAACCCTGTGGCACCCCACTGGTCACTTCTCTCCAGGATGAAAAGGAACCATTGTTGAGCACCCTTTGAGTTCGGCCAGTCAACCAATTACAAATCCATGTAACAGTTAACTTGTCTATCCCACATTTTGCAAGCTTGTTTGCAAGAATGTCATGGGGAACCTTGTCAAAGGCCTTACTGAAATGGAGGTATACTATATCCACAGCATTCCCTTCATCTACCAAGCTGGTAATTTTATAAAAAAAAAGAGATCAGGTTCGTTTGGCATGACTTGTTTCTCTGAAACCCATGTTGACTTTTTGTGATTATGGCATTGGCCTCTAAGTGTTCACAGACTCTCTGCTTAATGATCTGCTCTAGAACCTTTACTGGAATTGATGTCAGACTAACTGGACAATAATTGTTGGGATCCTCTTTTTTTCCCTTTTTGAAGATGGGCACAACGTTTGCCCTCCTCCAGTCTGCTGGGACTTCTCCTGTTCTCCATGAGTTCTCAAAGATTATTGCCAGTGGTTCCAATATTACATTTGCCAGTTCTTTTAATACTCTAGGATGTAGTTCATCTGGTCCTGGAGATTTATATTCATTTAGGTTAACCAGGTATTCCTGTACTACCTCTTTACTTATTCTGTGCTGAAATTCCTCTATTCTGTCCTGCTCCATTATCCTTAGGTTGAGCACCCTTTGCCTTTTCTGAGAAGACTGAAGCAAAGAAGGTGTTGAGTAATTCTGCCTTTTCTCTGTCCCCTGTTAGCATTTTGCCATCTTCTGCACGCAGTGGCCCTACCGTTTCCTTCTTCTTCCTTTTGCTTCGGACATATCCAAAAAAGCCCTTTTTATTGTTCTTAACCTCTCTAGACAGCCTGAGTTCATTCTGCGCTTTAGCTTTTCTGACTTTACCCCTACATGTGCTGGCTATTTGTTTGAATTCCTCTTTCGTGATTTCCCCATTTTTCCATTTCTTATACATGTTCCGTTTAAAACTTAGCTCAGTTGAAAGTTCCTTAGTCATCCATCCTGGCTTCTCGAGACATCTTCCATTTTTCGTCCTCATTGGAACTGTTTGAAATTGTGCCTTCCATATCTCCCTTTTGAGAAAATCCCATCCGTCTTGAACTCCCTTCTCTTCTGGTATTCCTGACCATGGGATCACCCCCAGTATTTCTCTAAGTTTATTGAAATCAGCTCTCCTAAAGTCTAGAGTGCGTGTCTGACTATGCCTAGCTTCTCCCTTCCACTGTATTACAAACTCCAGGAGAACATGGTGACTTCCACCTAAGAATCCAACCACTTGCACCCCATCAACTAGGTCTTTCCTGTTGGTTAAGATAAGATCTAAAATGGCTGATCCCCTTGTTGCCTCTTCCACCTTTTGGACAATGAAATTGTCTTTCAGGCAAGTGAGGAATTTGCTAGACCTTGAGGATTTGGCTGAATTTGACTTCCAGCAAATATCAGGATAGTTGAAGTCACCCATCACTACTACATCTCTCCTTTCTGAGTATGTGATTATCTGTTCTAGAAAGGCATCATCCAATTCCTCTGCCTGAGTCGGGGGTCTGTAGTAGACTCCCACAGTAACATCCCTGTTATTTCCCTCTCCTTTAATTTTTATCCAGATGCTCTCCACCTGGCTTCCAGTATTGACTTCCTGCATCTCTTCACTGGTGTAAATATCCCTGACATATAATGCTATTCCTCCTCCTTTCCTGCTTGGTCTGTTTCTCTTAAAAAGGTTATACCCCTCTATTTCTACATTCCAATCATGAGACTTATCCCACCAGGTTTCAGTGATGCCTATTATATCATATTTCCCTTGTTGTGCTAGGAGTTCAAGTTCATCCTGCTTATTTCCCATACTCTGTGCATTAGTGTAGAGACATTTAAGACCATGTGTCCTCTTTACTTGCTGCTTTTGCACATTTTTTTGCCTCCTACTGTTGGGTCCTTGCACTGTTTGCCTTGTTCCCTCTATGCCACTTTGACTATTCTCTCCATTCCTTTTGCCTTCCAGAATAATGTCTCCCTCCCCCACATAACTCAGTTTAAAGCCCTCCTGATCAGATTCTTCAGACTGTTGACAAAAACGTTTTTGCCAACTGGCGTGAGATGCAGTCTATCCCTTGCCAGAAGTCCCTCCTCATGGAACCGCAGCCCATGATCCAAGAATCCAAACTGTTCTTAGCGGCACCATCTACGGAGCCAATTATTCACCTCTGCTATTTTCCTCTCCCTTCCTGGACCATGCCCTTCTACCGGGAGTAGAGATGAGATGACAACCTGTGCATCCATCTCTTTCAGCTTCCTTCCCAGAGCCTCATAATCCCTTTTGATATTCTGAAGGCTATGCCTTGCAGTATCATTGGTTCCCACATGAACCAAAACAAAGGGGTATTGATCAGTAGGCTTGACAAGTCTTGTCAGCCTCTCCGTCACATGATGGATCTTTGCCCCAGGGAGACAACACACCTCCCGAGACATCTTGTCAGGCCCACAAACCACTGCTTCGGTACCCCTCAGCAAGGAGTCCCCCACCACGACCACGCGCCTCCTCCGAGGCTTAGCAGTGTCTGTTCCTTTTCGTGATACTCTCAGGCTCCCCTGCTCTGTCCCTGATGTCTGTCCCTGCTGCTTTTCCTCATCATCTCTGACAACAGAGAGAGATTCAAAGCGATTCTGTAGCTGCAAGCCGCTCACAGAACGTTCCCTGGTTTCCTTACTTCTGTGTGTGACCTTCCTCCAAGCATCTACCTCTGTTGTATGTGGAGTGACCTCCTCCACCCCAACAACTTCCTCTCTCTGTTTCCCACCCAAGACATTCTGGTCTGATCTGTTCAGGAGAATCTCCTGCTCTCTATGATGCTGGAGTGCAGATATCTGCTCCTCTAGCTGCTGTACTTTCTCTTCCAAGAGGGCTACCAACTTGCACTTGTGGCAGGTGTAGTTCCCCACCTCTGTAGGCAAGAAGACAAACATCCCACATATGTTGCAGGTGACTGCAGCAGGGCCTTCAGTGTCCATACTGAGAAGTCTTAAGGAGGCACTGAAATAAGACTGTGGGCTTCCCTTGCTAGACTTGGCCTTTATTCCCAAGCTCTGTCACTGAGTTCAAGTCACAGGGCCTATAGTTAGGTAGAGAGCTCCTGGCTAAAAGCTCCTTCCAAAGGCAAGTCTCTGATTCACTTCCTCTGATGCTTCAGGCCGGCTCCTCTTCTATTCTCTAAACACCTCCTTGACTAGATAAAAAAATCAAAATTCGTGCGCCGTTAGGCGCGCGCTTCTGCTAGCCTTGAGTAGCCTTAAGTAGCCTCCCAGCACTGGCTCCCAGAATGCAATGGCTCAAGTGTAAATTAGATTAGATCTCACCCAAGCACATGAACTAGAACCTCCTCCTTTTCTTTCTCCTTTGTTAAAGGAAATGAAGCTTCTGCTAGCCTTGAGTAGCCTTAAGTAGCCTCCCAGCAATGGCTCCCAGAATGCAATCGCTCAAGTGTAAATTAGATTAGATCTCACCCAAGCACATAAAACAGATGTTGCTATTATTTCCAGAACAGTTTCAATGGCAGTAGCTACGGACATCATGCGACATTCTTGCTGCACTTCCAGTAATTCAGGGCTATGAGTAGATACATCCCCTAAATGAATTAATTTCGATTGTTAAAATATGTGGTCACCAATGTATGGCTTACTGTAGCTATGATAGCTCCTTCCACAAATAACCACTAGGTATAAGGTGTTTGCAGACACTTTAGCTGAGCAAGTTCAATGAACAGCTTCAAACCACACATCTGCTTCTTCACAGGGAGTGTAGTTCCATTCAGAAAGAAAAAAAAAAACACTTGCAGGATATCTTTCTTACTAGGATTCAATCTCTTTTTATCCAACCTCATCTAGATCATCACAGCACTCTGGGGCCTGAAAAGCCTGGCCTGAGTCATACTTGTGAGAGAAACAGACCTGGGTGCTCCAGATTTCATTATATCAATAATGCATCAGATAGATGCAGAAGAGCTGTAGAGACAAGATGGTACTTTTTATTTTAAGAGGGGGGATTGAGGGGTTTGAATGTATGTTTTTAATCTTTGTAAGCCACCCTGATTGCATCTTGTAGAGGGGTGGGATATAAATAATAATAATAATAATAATAATAATTATTATTATTATTATTATTTTGATATCCTCTTGATCAGCGGCATACCCTCACTCTTGGTCGATGTAATACTTGGGAGTCTCCGTGTTGTTCCAAGTCCGTCCCCCAGAGGCCAATTTTCAGGAACTGTTCAGAACAGTTCCTGAAAATCTGCCTCTCTGGCATGGATGGGGAATGGAACAGGGACTTCTGGCAGCGTTGGCAGCATCCTGGTGTGTGGTAAAATGCATCCTTTCCCTGTTCCCTTCCCATCACACCCTCTTTCGTTCCATGCCATCTGCATTCCTGGAACCCCGTGTGATAAGCTCCTTAGATTTCAATATCGAAATCAGTGTGATTTAATTAATTATGATTAAGTTATTTATTAAGCTTTGTCTAGATACCACCCAATGCAGCCCCCCCCCCCCCCCAATACACTCACAAAATGTGGGAAAATCATTCTGTCATTTTCCTGGCTTGCATATAAAGATGTTTTCCAGCTCGAAAAATTAATAGCCTATTGATACTAAGAAAGAAGTTTGACATAATATTATGACTTGATAAGATTATTTTCACAGTCTGGGGATATCTTATAATGTTTTTATTATTCATAATAAAAGCTTATCACTATATTTCAGGAAAAGTCATATCTTAGTCAGCTGCATGTGGTAGTAAAAGAAAAGCCAAAGTTAAAATGTGCAATATTAGTATTAATTGTAGTTTTTTTTGTGGAGCTTTTGGGCTATGTGGCCATGTTCTAGAAGAGTTCCTTTCTGACGTTTCATCAGCATCTGTGCCTGGCATCTTCAGAGCCACAGATGCTGGTGAAACGTCAGAAAAGAACTCTTCTAGAACATGGCCACATAGCCCAAAAGCTCCACAAAAAACAATGGGTGCCGGCCATGAAAGCCTTCGACTCCAAATTGTAGTTTTATTTACCTTTTTTTATTTAAAAAAAACTGATGAAACTGTCAAACAAACTGATTGTGTAGTGTTTAATCACCACTCTATGAAAGTGGTTTGTTGAAAGATAACATGTAAGGGGAAACAAAGATTATAGCAATTGAAGCAATACCTCCAATAGTGTCACACCCTACTAGAAGTATGATGAATTCCTGTTACAGATTATTGTTTTGTGACCAATTTAACAGTATTAACATTTAGATTAACATTTGAATGAATGAATGAATAAATGAATGTGGCTAATTAACAGCTTCTGTGCTTTATACAAGGTTTGATATTTATTATGTGCACATAAAAGAGAAACAAAATTTTATTTTTAGCTGTGAATTACACCTTACTAGTGATGTACAATCTAAAGCAGGGAGAAGTGCTTAAGATAAATGAACTCCATGTCTTAATTCATTTCTATCACAAAGATTAGTAAATGGATGCATGCAACTTTTTTCTGGTTGACAAGTAATTAAAACAGTTGTGTATCTGATTTCTAAGCAAAATCAATTAATTAGGCAGGACAAGACCAGGTTAATAAATTATGATATACTTGGCAAAGCCAGCTCATTAGAATCAACAAATGTTGTGTTTAACTATGGATAATCTGTATAGCTGTAATGCCTACTTGCTGGAGGTGAGAGCAGATGTTCTGGACATGCTTGGGCACAGGCATAATATTCCCATATCATGCCTTGGTCATCTGGTTTTCCTTTCCCCTATCCAAAATGTTGTATTAGATATTAAGAGACCAAAGGAGTAAGGGGATTGACTAATTAAGGACCAACTTCTGTTCCTAAGAGCAGCTAGAGAGCTTTAAAAATGCAGTTCACATGCACAAACAAACGGTTACAATGCAATATTTCAGTCACAATAGAAAAATAGGGAGTACTGTCTACTTTTGAAGAGTCCCAACAGATTAAACTAAAGAAAGTAAAAAGCTTTGGAGACTGGAGACAGTTGTCCTTTTCCAAGTCCAAATAGCATAGTGAGTCTGTTCACACAGCAATAAAACTCAGGCTTGCACATCTTATTGGCTTTCCTTCTTCCTCCACACATGTGTGCTGTGAAAGAAATTGAAAATGTCTACCTTTATTGTAGATGAAACACAATCTGTTATCCAGTCCTAGGGTAATAGCAAAAGTCCTGGATTGAAGCCACAGGTTCTAGTTTGCTCTACAAACGGGTCCTGGTTTAAAGGATCATTATTTTACCATGAGCAAAGTGCAGCTATTGCTTGATGGCACCACCTTTGTGTCTAGTATCAGCATTATGTACATTGTGAGAGTTTGCCTACCCCGTCCTGATTTGTTTTTGGTTGTATTGCTTACCCTTTATAACAACTTTGCTTTATTTGTGCTGGAGACAATGGACCGGGCCCCTAGTAAGCATATGTAGCTTTTGACTTCCTTCTCAGGATGGCTTCCTCCTGGCTGTCCTATCAACAACTGAAAACATTATTGTGCTTCCAGATATTTGAAAACTGAATAGGATTGGTGTTATTGATATGCTATGTTGTTTTATTATTTGTATAGTTTTAAAATTAATTTTAATGTTTTAATGTTTGATGTTTTAACTTTACAAGTTTTTTAAATAACATTTATATTTATACTTTTATTGGAGAGGTTTTTTTTGTAGTTTTTTTTTAGTGGCCTTGAGTCCCATTATTGGAGGAAAGGTAGGATACAAATGAAAGTAGTAGTAGTAGTAGTGGTAGTTTTAGGCCCCTGTGTCCCTTCACATTAAAGAAAAAAAATATCAGGCATAAATTACCATTAAGTGTCCCCATATGCCACTTGGAGACCCTCGTTTCTCAAAACTGGGGGGGGGGGGGATGAGTATAAATTGTGTGAAAATAATTGATAAACCTGGACATGAAAACTGGAAGTACACTTCTGGTCCCTTCCAAGATCTTATGTGTCATTGTGCCCTGCCCCACTACATCTTCTGACCTATGTCTTAAGGGATCTTGGAGTGAAACTGCCAGGCTTCAGCTCAGTTTGAGTCTGGCACACTGCCATACACCCAAGTTGAAGAAATGGTCCACAGCATTTGTTTGTGGTGTACTTGATCTGAAATTCAAGTCATTTTCATCAATGATATACCAACAAGTAGAGGACAATGGTATCTTAAATTCCATTATGAGTAAAATGGAACTTAATTCCAGGAAGTATACCATAGGATTATAAATTAAATAGTACATCTGTAGCTAACCATGAAATGCAACTAAAAGGATTGTAGGCTTTCGTGAATTGCTTTAGTTGAATTTTATACCACAAACACTCCCATTACAGTCATAATTTATTTGCTTTTTTAAATACAGTTCCAGAGCGGTTAATTAAAAACTATACGGATATTTATTGTCTTCTTCTAAATTGCTGGAAACATTTATTATGATGATGTCTTTTATACTATTAGTTTTTATTACTGTGCACTGCACATGTTGAGTTTTAATTCTTGCATTCTCTATTCCATTAATTTCAGATTAAGTATTGCATTGCAATTAAAATTTGATTACACCATACAAAGAAAGAGTGAGCACCACCGCAAAATTCTATACAACTGCTGATTATCTCATAGCCTAGCTGGTGTGAGAGGATATGTTGGAGGATTTCTGCCCACAAAAACCTAATGGCAACTATGGTGGAAGCAGCATGTAATGTCCAGTGTTCCCCTAAAGCCCTGGGAAGAATGAAAGCCTGAAAGGTTTGGGAGAGACTTAGTGTTATGAATAATACTTACAGATTTTGTTTTTTTATCCTCAACAGGAAAATATCTAAACACGTTGAAAAAATGGTTAACCAGCATGTTTTTTGTTTGTTTGTTTGTTTTTCCTTTTTTGGTTGTGTATCTCCGAGACAGAAATATGTGAGTATTGTGGTATTTATTTGTGGCACATGGAAATACAGTTCTGATCTGTGGCCACTGTATTACAAATAGGCACTGATGGGATTAAATAGCAACAGGGAAAGTGTGTGTGTGTGGGGGGGGGGGGGTATTCTGGATTGACGTTTGTTGGTTTCATTGAAGAATACTAGTATCATTATACTACTGTTGTTGTTATTGCTGCTGTTGTTACCTTCCAGCAATAGCTTTTGAATGTTCATTTTTTAAAAAAATCCAAAAACTCAGAGGTCAAATCACCATTGGCTTTTGATATGCTGATGTGTCTCCAAAAATGATTAATGAAATGAATGATTCCACAGAATCATATTTTTGTTAATTTTATTTGACTGTCTGGAATTAGTAATTTTTCCAGGAAGAGCTGTTTGACAGCAAAGTACTTTAATTCCAAACTCAGTTTTCCTATATTTTTTACCACTTTATACAGTGTTAGTTTAGCTGTATAGTCCATGTGTTATGTAATATACACTGCTCACTTTATTAGCATTTGACGTTTGAATAGTTCTGTCCTGTGCAGAGAGTCTACATATTGTAATTACTTAAAAAGGATGTAGCAGTATCTCTATTTCTGAGCAGCCATTGGAGAGAATTGATATTTCATCATCAACTATAGAGGATGGGTATCTGAAACAAAATTGTTAATTTTTAATGCAGATATGTTATTAGAAGAAATGTAATTCAACACAACCACACTAAAAGGTAAATTGGACAGTAACCTAGAGCAGATCATTAAAAAGAGAGTCTGTGAACATTTAGAGGAAATGCCATAATCACAAAAAGCCAATGTGTGTTTCTGACAAACAAGTCATGTCAAACTAATCTGATCTATCTATCTATCATCTATCTATCTATCTATCTATCTATCTAATTTACCAGCCTAGTAAATGAAGGGAATGCTGTGAATATAACGTATCATGATTTGGCCTTTGACAAGGTCCCCATCTGGCAACAGCTACAAAAAGCTAAGCTGCTAGCTCTGACCCAGTGACTCAGAGAAGCCCCATTCCCTAATGAACAAACACACTCCTACAAGTTTGGAAAAAAAAGAATCATCCAGACAAAATGGCCTCTCAGTCACACAGGTCTCCTCCTTCCTCCTGTGCAGGGACTGGGTCATCTCATCTCATTGGTTGTTTGAAATCATGCTAGTGCTTGCTTGCTTGGCTGGATAGCTTCTCATAGGCCAGCTATAGGGCAGGGCACAACCGTACTCTATGAGCCAGACCTGGGAACTGAGTACTGGGAAGAACAGAGATGTCCAGCGTTCCCTCCACATGGGTGGGCCAGATCCTGAACAGCCTTACCTTTCACTAGTATCCAATAAGTCATCCTGAACTCTGGCACCTGAGGATGAGAGCTCTGAGTAATTCAAAGGTGCTTAAAGTGGATGAACCCTGCCTATGTTGCCTGTTAAGCTTAATAAAGAAGTTAGTAGCCACATGGGAGTTGCATTAGTTCATACTAGGAGTCTGCAACTATAATGGGCACATCCCTGGAAAGAGGGAGGCCCAACTAACATTCAACAATGCCAGCAGCACCTTGGATATTAACAGGTATGGACATCAGATGTATTCTAGCTCACTAAAGTTGCATTCTAGTTGGTTTACATAATTATTTTAGTCTTTGGATACTACAAGTCCATTTGTATTTAGTCAGAAAGGAATTCTTGCTTTACTCTTAATGCACTATATTCTAACATCTGTCACACTCTGAAACACCCTGCCTCAGTGATTCCTGTTTGTTCCTCAGCATTCAAATTTCTTTCCTCTTGTTATTTTCCAAAACTTGCAATTTATCTCATACATTAACTTATACCCAATAAAATAATCAATATACAAAGCTGTTGATGATATCTTTGCAGTTATATCATTGAAAATATTTCAGCCTAACAATTTATCTCTGCTTAAATCACATTCCAAGGAAAGGCATCTCTTGCCCAGTGAATGGACTATTCTTTTATTCTTTCTCATAGACATTCAAAATATGTCAGTTTCTTCAGTAGCATAACCTGTCCTTTTCCCCATGTGTATTCTTCTACTGTTGTGGTTAACTATTTTCCAGTATTTAGTCATTAATCAGTCAGATAGATTGATCCTACATACATTATAATTTATTCCCACTGAAGTCAATGGACTGAATTAAATTGTGGCTAACCTAAATCTCCCTGGTTTCAATAGCACTAAATGCAACTAATAGGAGTGTTTCCCACCAATCATGGTGTATGTTGCATGGTTAACAATGTGTGGTTTTAGGTGACTCTAAAGAAACATCAATGGAACTGATGATCTTTTACAAATTTGCATCTGTTTGGCCTTGTATATGTTTTTATATTTTCATTTTTGATATGCAAATACTGTTCAATTTCATGTACCAACTTGCTTATTTATTTGTTATAGATGATTTTATTTTATTCTTTAAAAAATAGCATTTTGTATTTCCCACTGTATCTCAGAGAAGATATTATTTGATTAGTCATAGCAGTCAGTTTGCTGAATAGAACCTGTGAGTATGCATCATTATGTGGTGGAAGTAGTTAATTTAAGCTGCCTGTATCCATTCTTAAAATACATCAAAAGATCTCCCTGAGGTGTGTGTAATTACTGATCAAGTGGTTTTGTTAAATGATATCTAATTAAAGCTCTATTATTGAGGAATAGAAACTTTGTATGTTTGAATTAAGAAAGAACACAATAACATACTGTGGTTCATAACATGCTTCATTCTCTCAGTCTGTCCAACAGAAGTACAAGTACAAGAAGAAATAATGTAAGGGACATAGCATTTCTTTATATACTGGAGCTTCATGTTATGGCTGCCCTACAAAGTAATTTAAGCAGCCTTCCGTACAGTAAAAAAAAAAAAAGGTCAGCATACATCTTTAGAATGATAATAGTTTAACCGTAAAAGTAGAAGAAGAGTGTTTAGTTGGGGTTTGGTTTTGAAGGAAGAGAGTCACATCAAAGAGAGGGTGTGCTCTTAGCCTCTTAGGGTACCTGGGGGAACATTTTAGGTTGGTGTGGAGACCAGGAAAGGGTCTGAAGAGTCCAGAAGAGGGACTGGATAGGCTTGAGGGAGTCTAGGAGAGAGAGGCTCAGAACAAGCCAGTGGTTCTAAGAAAGATTTTGGTCTTGGTATTGGAGATAAGATTGCCTGAGTGGCTGTAATGATATTAATAGGTTAAGGAACCTTTTGTAACTAAGCAACAAGACGATTAACAGCTTTAAGTATCCTATATAGTTTATTTTTGTATTTTACAAATAAACTCTTGTTCATATTTTGGAATACAACTTGGCCTCCATGTGAATATTAAGACACGCTACCAAATATTAGTGCCACAGTTGGAAAATAGTTTGTGGGTGAACTGAGAGTTCACCACATAAAAATTGATGGCAGTGGTGGGATCTAAAGGCCCAGGGTGCTGTCACCAAGAAAACTTAGGAGTGAACAATAAAGTGTTCACCACAGTTGTGTCTGGCCATAGGGGGCGGTGCTTATCTCCATTTTGTGTTGTGTCTTTTTAGATTGTAAGCCTGATGGCAGGGAACCGTCTAATTAATAAATATAAATTGTAAGCTGCTCTGATAGCCTTTAGGGCTGAAGAGCAGGGTATAAATACCATAAATACTAAGCCGAAGAGCCGGCATTGTCAGAGACTACTCTGTGATCATATGGCCAGCATGATTGGACAGAATGCTGTTTACCTTCCCACCAAAGTGATATCTATTTATTTACTTGCATTTCCAAGCTTTTGAACTGCTAGGCTGGCAGAAGCTGGGACTAGTGATGGGAGCTCACCCCATCATGTGGTATCCAGGCCTCAAACTGCCAACCTGCCAATATTGCAATCAACAGAGTAAGTGTCTTAACCACTTGAACCACCCTAGGTTAGATGAAGGCAAATAAACCACATGCTTCTGGGTGGGTTCTTTTTGCGTCCCAGAAGGGGCACCATAGGCACTCTTGTGTGCCATGATGATGTCCCTTGTATGCAGCACCATTTAGACACTGCACATGACAAGCATCACCATGGTGCATGCTGTGTAGATGGGCATACACCAAGATGGCACCTGGGTGGCGCAGTAAGGGCTTTGAGCATGCAGACACTCAGCCTTTACCATGTATACAGGCCAGGACAAAGTGCCAGTCTGTACCGCCACTCAGTCCAGATAACATGAAGATACTTATGAACATTTTAGATGTTACCACAACATGAGAATGGGACAAACGGAACACATTTAGGATTACCTTTGGTTGGCAATTTTCATATTTGTGTATGGTGCAACTATCCAATTAAGTGGTGTTCTGCCTGTTCTAAAGGACAATTAGTGGACAACTTTCTAAGGTTACATGGGCTTTGTTTCTTTCCTCCATCCAAAAGTGCCTATATTACCCACTATGGCAAATAGCTCCTTTCTGAAGTTTATGTACTAATCCTTAGCCTTCTGTCTGTGGATATCTTTCAGTTTCATCTCTTATACGCAGGGGCATCACAAGGGTGTGTGGACCACACCAGCTGTTTATGTGACACTATTGTTTTCCAAGCATTTGCCTTTGGGCAGATATGGTTTGCCTGTGTCTTTTTAAAATGCTGAAAATTCTAATATTTTTTAAAAAATATATTTTTAAAAAAATCTTTTTACATTCTATTTTAAAACATCATATCTTACCAAATTTTCACTTTTAACACATGAAACTATGTACATGTAAATAGGCTGTGTGTATAATACTGTAATTCCAAGGTATAATTTTAATTTTGCTAATTGTTTATTTCCATTGCATTCAGTGATATAGTGAAATTTTAATTTATGAGGAACATTAGTACAAAAAACATAAGTAAGGATGGTGTGCTATGGATGAAGGACAATGGGTGAGGTGACATGCCGCTGCTCATACTTTAAAAATTGTAAAGATTTCAAATATGTTCTAAACCAAAGAAGCACCCAAGATAAGGTATTGTGCACAGCTAATCTTTTGGAGCTCTACATCTCCCCCCCGCCCCCAATGAAAGGGACCTTCTTATGCTTCCATTCCAATATTTGATGTGGAACTCTTACTGCAAATGACTTGGATACCTGGAGCAATATCTAATAATCAGTTCAAACTGAAATGGACTCATTGAATCAATTGTTTTTAGTGTAATGTTCACTGTCAACTCAGTATTTGGAATCCCAACACTTATGTTGAATTATTTTGATTCAAAGGGTTCACTATCATTGTAACTAACAAATGGATTCATTCCCTAACCAATACATTATTTTTACCTTAACAGATAGATGCACAAAGATATTTTAAAATGTTGTTTAGATTGTAGTTAAAATATTTGGGGGAATATTGTGAATCCTCTTCAATGCTACATAGTTTTTATAGCTCCTGAAATTAATAATGTCTTGTTGTCACAAAAGTGAGGGTAGCTTTAAAATACATTTTGGGAGGAAGACACAGAATTACCTACCCTGTAGTGTGTGTGTGTGTTATAAAAATAAATAAAATCTGAAGAACTGCTAGGCTACAATTCTGAGAATGTTGTGTTACTAAAAAATTGGGCCATGGGGTCGATATAGTAATAAAAACAAAACCCAGAAAGCCATGATTTGTATTGATTGGTATTACATCAGTGAGGAAACTTCATTATCACAGAGTGCAAGAAGGCTTCCTTTCATGTATTTAGTAAATAGGATTTCTCCATTATGCTTTTGCCACTTATCTACCAATATTACACAGAAGTATAAGAAAAGGCATTAAACTAAAATGAAACTGAAGTCAACAATATTAAAACAACAAAATGATTATCTCCACTCTATGCTAAAAGGCTGTTAGCTTTCTAAAATTCCTTCATATAGATGGATATATAACATTTTGGAGCTTCAGGGGAGAAAACAATTATGAAGAAGTTTGAACTGTGGTTTCATTTTGCATCAATTTTTTTTTAAACCCAAGAGAGTAACCAAAAGTAAAACTTTCAAAATTGACCCTAGATCAGTTTTATATTACAGTATTCTCTAGAACTATTATGGGATGAGCAACTGTGGAATGGAAGAAGTCCTTTTCAGACTGGAAGTGTGTGTACGTGCACATGTGTGTTTTTAAAGGAAACAATAAGGATAAATGCTCAGTTCCTACATTTGAAAGAGATAAACTATAGGATTTTCAAGGATTTGTATTTTGATAAATGCCAAATTATTTGGAATTATTACAGAGATCTAGTACTTTGTAAAAGGTAAAGCAAGAAGACAATACAGTGTGCCCACAGCATATGCTGAAAGCTGCACCAGAAGAAGTCTAGGTGCAACCTGGAAGGCGTTGCTGCAATCACAAGCCCCATTATTTTTAATGGGGTTCAAGCATACACTGAATTCCCCTTACCGGGGGGGGGAGGTTCTGGAGTGGGATTCCCCCATGGAAGGGAAGAGACCACTGTATAAGTGTACAAAATGAAGAAATGGAAAAAGTTTATAGGATGAAAGTTTTTTCCTTCTCTCAGAATACTAGAATCTGAGTTCATACATGGAAGCTAGGTGGAAGATTCTGGAAAGATAAAATAAAGTATATATATATATATATATATATAGTACAGTCAATGCACTGTGGGATTTCTTACCATGGAAAATTGTGATAACCACCAATATGGACAGTTTAAAAGCTTCAGTATTGATCCAAAGGTGAGCCAATTGTGATGAGGATCATCTACACACTAAAGAGAAAGGGCTTTCTTCAGTTGCTTCTCCCAAATTCTGCAACACCCTTCCCAGTGAATTAGACTGCCCTCCTTCTGTCTTTTAATAGGACTTTTTCACATGGGGAAAATTGGAAGACTAAACTGGTCACAATGCAGGGTCAGCCAGGGCATTAGGGACAATTTCGTAATTGCTTTTCAGATGATGCTGTACACAAACCAGTCAGAATCCAGACCGAAGGTGAGGTGAATCAGAGAATAAGCATTTTCACAAGGATATATTTTCATTTCCAGTTCATTCACAAATTCACTTTTTTCATGTAATTGCAGCAGTCTGAAAACCATGTCCCTGTTCCCACATTTCCCATGATTCCTTGCTGTGCCAAGGAGAGGGAATACACACACAGAGAGACCTCTTTCCCTTGCACAGTTGGTCTCCTCCTCTAATGGAGCCTCTAAGCAGCCTCTAATTAGGAAACAGCTGGTAGGAGAGCATGAGAGATGACATTTTGGAATTCCTCCAAATGGACGAATGTCCTGGAAAAGGAGGGCATCTGGAAGTTTTAGCCCTCACTGAAATCAAGCAGGTTTATAGACCAGCCACTTCCTCTTTCTCTCTAGTATGTGTATGTGTTTGTGTTTAAGGAAGTTAAACCCCAGCCTCCCTTACTCTGAAACAGCTTCTGGAGTAAAGAGGATTTTCCTCCACAGTTTCCCTTCCCTCTCTGGAGCATGTGTGTTTATGCACTTGTGGAAATGACAGTTTGGAGCATGCACAAAAAGTTATTTCCAAGCTAGCAATGGAATTTGTCCTTATTTGCCTGAATCCCAAATTCCTTAGCAGTGGAATTTGTCCTTATTTGTCTGAAAACCACATTCACTTTCTACCATCTAACTTATAAGATTGTATTAAAGCACTGTGTAAATTTACAGTGTTATATAAATAAAGGTTAATAATAATAATAATAATAATACCCGCTTTCTTGCCTAGGTAATGTGCTTTTAAACCCTGGTTGTGCTCTCTGTGTTATAATAATGAACTTGCTTGCTTTTCCAGAATGCCAACACTTTAATCATTTTCAGGATGGAAGCACATAGGTCACTGTGTGATAAAATCCATATATGGAGATTCTGGTTCATTGTCAGAATACAGATACTGTGATTGTCTCTTACTATTAGAATGAACTTGAATATAAAGTGTAAGAGTGATACATAAAGGTTTGTCTGGGGAAAAAATAAAGAATGGAAAATTCTATGATTAAAAATATGAAAATATCAAGTATGAAAACCATTTGTATTGTTATAAAATAAGCATATAGCAGAAGGGGATTCTACTTAATCACACAGAACTTTAATTTTTTAGGAGATAAAGTTGGGGAAAGTACAATAGCAAGTTATTTAAGGAGTGTAAGCATGTTTCTATGTATAGACTCCCAACGTCTTAACTGTGCAATGTTTTCCACTACAGCTTCCAGAGTCTTAGGAGGTAGTAGCCATCAGTTAGTTCTTTCTTTCTTTCTTTCTTTCTTTCTTTCTTTCTTTCTGAAAATAGCAAGCCATTTTCTTCACTAATAGTGGGAAAGGAAAGTGCCTAGAATTATAAGTGTCCCAATGTCCATTTGTTGTTGTTGTTTGCCTCCACGTTGTTTCCCACTTACGGTTACTCTAAGGCAAACCTATCATGGGGTGTTCTTGGTGAGATTTGTTGTGTTTTATTTTGTTTTTTCAGAACAGAAAAATTTAAAAAAATCTCAATTTCTGCTTGTTTGTTGCATTTGTGCTCTTTGTTATTAGCTAGTTTTTTTTGTAGTTGTATTCAAAAACCTTCCCACATTCTCTGCCAGCATTTTACACATCTATGAAAATTATGTTCATTGTCATCCAAAGAGAAGGAGACAAACAGCCTGTCTTACCACCATGTAATTTGTATTTTGTTTTATTCCTTACAGGTGAAATTTGTGCTTTTAAAATCCATGGACAGGAAATGCCCTTTGAAGCTGTGGTGCTAAACAAGACATCTGGAGAAGGTCGCCTTCGAGCACGCAGTCCAATTGACTGTGAACTGCAGAAGGAGTATACATTCATCATCCAGGCATATGACTGTGGCGCAGGACCTAGTGGAACAAACTGGAAGAAATCTCACAAGTGAGTGACAACTGGGAGAGTGATGCATGGTTTATGGTGTGTATTTACAATTCAGGTTGAGGATATCTTTTTAAAGCTTTGGTAGTGGAAGGAAAATGAAAACAAAATGCTTTATTACAGGAGTTTATAGTTCAATCTGCTACTTTTGCTTGTTCTTCCTACTATAACATGACCTCTTCTAGTAGGACATTCAGCTGGAGCTTTAAAGGTCTGAATACAATTTTGAATCAAGCTGTATAATGTTCTAATATCTTTATACATTTCTACTGCTCTTCTAGATCAGTGTTGGATTTTTGAAGCATGAAAGCTTTGTATTAATTGATCTGTATATAATCAAATCATATTGAATTTCTTTGTTTCATCCTGCATACGTCTGTATCTCAAAAGCATGAATTATTTTCAGCGATACATTTCTTATTGTTTTAAATAAGAACTACAGATAAAATAGATACAAATTAAACATGTTTATTTAGCATTTATTCAAGTATATTGTAATGAGGTGGGAAATAATGCTCAGTCAAATCTGATACTTTGTTTTGGTAGTAACAGGAAGAAAAGTTGTGCAATCCACTTGGATACTGTCCTCACAAATAACTTTTCAGGATAGGACTAAGCCAAAGCTATTATCTAAATCTGAAAATCTGATGGCAGAACTACATGCTGCAGAAAACACAGGGCTGCCCATGAAAACAATACAGAGTTCTCTCCTAATCCCCTCTTTAATGTGCAATCCTACTGCTTTATCACACTAGGGCACAAACATGATTTAAACAAGAGTTAAACAAATGATAAACATTCCTGATGTTTATCATAGGACATTTCCTTTTTAACTCTCATTTAACTCTCATTTAAATCCTGTTTGACCCCTAGTGTGATAAAGCAGCTAGTGTCATCACATTGGGCTCACCATCTCATGCACGAATTGGCCAGTAATTTGAAAAATACATAGGGAAGCAGGCAATAGTAAAAGATCAGCAAATGGAGGAAAATTTAGTGTCTGAGATTTGGTATCAGCTTGGAGGTGCCAGTGAATTTACAGGACACAACAGAGCAGAAGGTGGCCGGGCAGCATCTGAATGTGTTTCTGTAGCTAGCTACGCAAGTAGAAGTAATCCTCATGGACATCTAAGGAAGCCCCAGATGGATGCTTGCTTCTTCATGTAGAAACACAGCCAGTCATTACCTATGCCACTCCTATCTTCTCCTTGCCACTCAATAGTCATGTCCCCCCAGTGGCAGGGAGGTCAGTGACATGAAACGAGGCTAATTAGAAGCAAGCTTGAGTTTCGAGAAAATGTTTAGGCTCCATCATGTTTGGTGGCCTTTTCTGCTTTGGTCATATCCTATCTGGAATAGTGAGTCCAATTCGGAGGGTGGGGGGCATAGATTAAGAAGGACATCAACAAACTGGAATATGCCCAGAAGAGGGCAGCCAAGATGGCAAAATGTCTAGAAATCAAGCCTGAGGAGGAGAGGTTGAAGGAGCTGGTATAGTTAGGCCATCGGATATTTAAATAAATATCTCAAGCTATTTTGTGGAGTGACATTGGACTTTATCACATGGGAGGCAAGCATCTTCATCCCATCATTAAATCACCATTAAATTCTGTTAATAGTGCGACTGGGTGGGGGCAGATTATCACACCCCTTCATGCTTTTCCAATTCTTGTCATTTGGTGACAATTTGGTATTGCCATTTGGTATTAATGGAAACTCCTGTTAATACCAAATGATGCCTCCATTACAATTTACAGATGGGACAAGAACAGAAGAATTACATGGAGGTGGGATAATCTTCACCCTGATCACTCTGTTAACAACAGGATGTAAATGGTGATTTAATGATGAAAGGAGGACACTTTCCTCCTCTGTGTGATATTCTTCAGAGATGAAGACCCAAAGCTAGGGACTGAAATTAGGAAATTCCAACTAAACAATAGGAAGAACTCCTAATGGTAAGACCCTTGACAGTTGTTAAGTTCCAGCTGTGTATATTCCCTTGGAAAGCAGTGACCTCTTTGTTGGAGATTTTTAAACAGAGACTACTGACAACTCCTCCAGGGTATTTTAGCAGTGGATCCTACTAATAATATAAGCCTCTCTAGGACCTCCATCTTCAAGAGGCATCACACAGGCTTGCCCTTTAAACAAAATGGCATCAATACAGGGGGGGGGGGGGGAAATGGCATCACAAAGGCTTGTCCTTACAGAAAATGGCCCCCATACAGGGAAAAAGCAAAAACAAAATGGTGTCACACAGTCTTGCCCTTAAATAAAATAACCCCCATACAGGGGGAAAAAGTGAACAAAATGGCATAATAAAGGCTCGCCCTTACATAAAATGGCCCTCAAAATGGTGCTCAAAATGGCCACCACCACAACCTGAGCAACAGAGCACCACAGACCTACAAGGCCACAGTAGCAGGAGCACAACTATGTTTACAGACCTATAACTTCCAGATATAAGACAGAAAGAAGAATCGGGCCATACTAGGCACAGAAGACTATAAGTCAACTACAGTGCTCCCTTGCCTTATGCAGGAGATCCATTCCAGACCCCTCCACATAAGGCAAATACCATGTATGCTTAAGCTCTATTGAAAATGTGGCACTGTGGCATGGTGCATGCGAACAGGTGCACATGCCATTGCCAGTTCCATCATGCAACTTTTAGTGTAAGCTGAAAGCTTTATATAGCACACCTGCATATGACATGGGCACACTGTACTAAGAATACAGGCCTCACTAGGCCCTCTCCCTGCATGGGAGCCCACCTGACCAGTTAAACCAGGCCTGGGAGAGGGAAGATCAACCATACAAAACAGTCTCCCCACAATAATCAGACCAGATAACCAAAAGGAGGCAACAACAATTAACCACTCCGCATACTCACATGCCACTCAGGCCAGCTGCTGCCAGGTTGAACATGACTCTGTTGATTGCAAGATTGGCAGGTTGGCACAGTTTGAGGCCTGGGTGCCACATGATGAGGTGAGCTCCCATCACTAGTCCCAGCTTCTGCCAACCTAGCAGTTCGAAAGCATGCAAATGCAAGTAGATTAAATAGGTACCTCTCCACTGGTAAGGTAAACAGTGTTCTGTGAAATTATGCTGGCCACATGATCACAGAGTAGTTTTTGACCACACTAGTTCTTAGGCTTAGTAACGATGAACACCGCCCCCTATGGTCAGACATGACTTGACTGCCTTGACAACAGGGAATACCTTTACCTTTTACCTCACTGTCATGGACTGTCCTGGGCCTGACTTAGAGGACTCAGACTCTAAAGACATGGAGGAGACTGAGACAGGGGCAGATCTGGGGCTGCCAGTACCAGCAGTCCCAGAGCAGGCTCAGGAAGGGAGAAACAGACTCTATGGACTCTAGGCTGCAGATGCTAGGACTTGTGGAGCGAACACAGGTCAAAAAGTCTTTGAGGCATTTTTCCAGGCTAGAAGCCAAGAGGAGGGCTAATAGGTTTCAGCTGAGAGAAGCAGAGCCCTTTTAAAAGACCAGCAGCTGCAGAGGTTCTTTACAGCCAACAACCAGGCTTGCAGCTTTGTTGTTCCTGTGTTCCCTGCTCATTGATTCATACTTCTGGATATCTGACCTCTGGACTTGCCTTGTGACTATGCTCTTGCCTCTGCCCTTTGCAGTGACTGACTGACTGGTACTGACTGACTCTCAAAAATTACAAAAAGCTGGAGGGTCAAGGGTGGTAGAGCCTTATATAACCCCAGCTCTACCCCTTAGGTCTTCATGTCTTGGCAGGAAATGCCAAGGCAGCCATTAATGTGGCCTCTCCTCATAGGAGGCCATCAAACTATTCTCCCTCCCACCATGCAAGCAGTGTGAGGGGATAAATATTATGTGTGTGGTTGTTGTTGTGTTCCTTCATTTATGGCAACCCAAAGGCAACCTTATCATGGGATTTTTGTTGTGAGATTGGTTCAAGGGAATTTTTGCCATTGTCATCCCCTTAGGATGAGAGAGTACCCAGTGGGTTTCCATGGCTGGGCTGGGTATAGTTCAGAGCTATGAGTCATAGTTCAAAGCTCAAACCACTACAACACACTGCCACCTTTTACATAGAGTTCTTTGTACACATTTCCATTATATGTCATTGATAATTCCTTTACAAACATATTTTGATATTGATATAATTTATTATTGTGGTGGTTGTTTGTTTATATAGTTCTGTAAGTTTTACACAGTGCTTTATATATTCATCAAATAAGATACAGATGAAAATCCTTATTTATAGTTGTTTTGTGCTCTTTCTGTTTCTGGCAAGTCCTCTTTTTCTGGGGCTTCTAGCACTTGTGATCTTTTTCTTTGCCTTGGGGTTGATTCAGTATAAGGCATTGTGCTGACTTCCTAAGAAACTCTTTCAACAGAACCTCCACTGAAAGCACCTACTTTAATTCTCTGATAACTTGCATTTGTTTTATATTCTAAACTTTGCATTTTCCATCCCTTTTTCTTCTTCTTAATTTTACGGTAAGCTTTATTTCATCATGATTTTGGCCATCACACTTCACACTGGGTTTGCACAATCCATGAATATTTGACTAGTATTATGATAACCAAATTGGTTTTTCTTTGTATTTCAGAGCTGTAGTCCATATCCAAGTAAAGGATGTCAATGAGTTTGCACCCACTTTTAAAGAAACATCTTATAAAGCTACTGTAACAGAAGGAAAGATATATGACAGTGTATTACAAGTGGAAGCCATGGATGATGACTGTTCTCCTCAATACAGTCAAATATGCAATTATGAAATTGTCACAACAAATGTTCCATTTGCTATTGACAGGAATGGTGAGTCTCTGCTATTGTATATTTATACATTTTGGGACCACAAGTTGGTCATATACATTAGTGCACTTAAAGGAATTTCCAGAAAGTGACTAATTTATAGTTACTGTGAGGTAGTAAAATAACTTAGTTTTGCTAATTGCCTCTGTAAACATTGTCTGTCATTCAAAAGTGATTTTCCCCCCTGAAAGCAACCTGGCTCCTGGTTGCCCTGTGTAATCTTAGGATTGTATTGTTCCTGCTTCTTGACTCAGTTCAAATCTCTCAACAATTTGTTTTGTATTTAACTGTTTGTTCCTTACAAATCTGATAAGATGTATTGTAATAGGTTCACCTTGAAGAGAAGGAGAATAAGTACTTAGTCAAAACAACAACAACAAAAACCTCTGATTTTAGCTGTATAGTTGGAAGCAGTAACAGTCATAGGCCCTTTTCTGATGAAATGCATTAGTTAGGGTTTCTGCACAATACCTATGCAGTTGTTATTCATTCCTTGGATAAAAGTTATCTTTTCTCAATATAGTTTTTTTTCCTTCTGCTGAGCATTGCATTATGTAACATCCAATCTATACTATTTGGTGTCTATGAAAGTTCACTTCTTATCCTTGGCAGAACATTAAATGATATTGTGAGTGATCTCAAGAATATGTTTAAGTGACTGTCATGGCAGCTCTTTGGATAATATTTGTAATGCCATTACTGATTATATGAAATCTGATGGAATGGAGAAAATCAGTGGGATGTTTTTGGATGCAAACTCCATAGGAAAACAAGGTGCTCTGCATATTTAAGGGATATTTTAATTGTCTTGTTTTTAATTTTATCTTGTACCCCACCCCTCAGAGGGGTGGGCTAGAAATAATAATAATAATAATAATAATAATAATTATTATTATTATTATTATTATTATTATGAGACAGGTCATTATTCTCAGAGTCAGATTCCTCCAGCTTAACAGTGCAGATTCCTCTGGGCTCTCAGGATAGGGAAAAAGCGTGTACACCATCCATGAGTCCCTTAGCCATGCACTGGGATAAGTGGTCTGAATAGTCTTCCACACCATACTCTCCCTGTTGATAAAAACTGCAGCAGCCGCTCCAGGTCTTGACAGGTGCTGGGGGAGAAAGACCCAGGACTTCCTGTCATAGCTACATTCCAAAGAAGAGTCTTCACCAATGTATTGTAGTAATGGGTGATTTCACATGACAGTCTGCATGTCTGTCCCTGTCAAGACAAAGAAGGAAATAACTCTGGATTTAATTCAAAGTGATGCATAAGACCCAGCATGAGAGCCAACTGGAAATAGCAACCACACACAGTATTACCAAAGGTAATTTATACATATAGGGAAAATCATCAAGAAAGGGCAACATAGGCACACTTGTCTTCAAAAGAGGAAGTTTGAAAGTAGATTTCAAAATGGTCAAGTCTCTCTAGAAGATTTAAGAATTACATAGAGCATAGCAATAGAAGCTGAGCAAGCACGCACAGGATGATGTCAGGATCAGAAGCTTATTAAAGGTTAGGCTGCCCATAGGCTATGGAACTCCCTTCCCAGGGAGGCCAGAATGGACCCCTCCTTGTTGGGCTTCTGGCGACAGGCTAAAACGTTTTTGTTCAGACAGGCTGGGGTTGCTGTAATGTTTTAACAACTATTTTAAGAGCTTTTATCTTTTTATTGCATTTTATTTTTGTTAGATTTATTTTAATATGATAATAGTTTAATTCTATTTTAATACTCACTTTTTGTATGCTTGCAATCATATTGTTCTTTTAAATTGTGAGCTGCTTTAAGTCCCATTTTTGGTGGTGGGGGGACCAGGCTGTAAATAAATTTTATAATATATACAATAATAAGAGCACAGAGTGGGAGTCAATGGTCAGAGTATTCTGTTTAGTTTGTTTTTGGAAGGTTGAGGGTTTTTTTTTTATGATGGCAGGATTTATTTTGATGGAAGGATATAAACACTGGGCAACAGATCTGTATAGGAAACAATGTTTTTTAACATGTTCGTAAATGATTAAGACTAGACATGAGCAGTGAAGTTGTCAAATTTACTGATTATATTATATGATATCTACCAGTAGTATATCTAGAAACATAACTTCAAAATGGCAAGTTCAGCATAAGCATAACTTCAAAATGGCAAGTTCAGCATAAGCAAATACGAATTGATATGCATGGGGGAGGGGGGAAGCAGACTTTAAAAATGTAAACTTACACGGACTGCTCAAGTAAGAGATTTGTAGTACAAGTTTTGTTGAAATTGTGAACCGAGTATATGACATATAAAAGTAAATTCCATGTTGTGATAATTAGAAATGTAACTGAAAATAAAACTACCAGTGGTATATATACTCCCAGTGGCATGAGGCAAAGTATGACCCACAAACTGCATGTGGTCCTCCAGGAGCACAATCTTTTAAAGCATGCCCTCAAATGGCAAATGAGGTCCTTCTTTTGAATAATTAGAACCATCTAATTATAAGATTATATGTACAGCACTTTATTTATATAGCACTGTTTACAGCGCTATATAAATAAAGTTTAATAATAATAACATGTTGCTATTTACATGTAATTTTACCCCTTCTGTGCCTGTTTTCAATTACAAAAACATTTTTTTAAAAAGAAACTGGAAGTCATTTTTTTTTCATTAAAAGATATTTGGGGTTCCAAACCTTTTTAGGATTTTATAATTAGATTTATAATTTTGTTTTATCTTGAATATACTACTTTTATTGTACTGCATTTTTATTGTGTACCATTCACAGGGTATTTATATGGTATCTTATTTACATTTACATGCTATTGTATTTTTAAGGTTTTATAATTTCTATAGAATCTCTATTGAATTTTATAGTATGCTGTATTTTCTTTTGTTACTTTGAGTTGGCCTAAAGGCTAATCAATAAACATTGATTGATTGATTGATTGATATTTAGGGAATACATTACCTTCAAATAGCAAAACACATGCATATGGGCTTCTGGGGATGTGATGGAGGGACTAGAAGAATGAATGGCCCACCAAGGTTTATAGTTTGTTGTTAATTGCCATCAAATTGCCTCATATGGTGAGCTTGTCATGGGGTTTTCTTGGCAAGATTTATGCAGAGAAGGTTTAATATTGCCGCCTTTTGAGATTAATGGGGGTTGACTTGTCCAAAGTTTCTCAGTGGATGTCTGAGCTGGGAGACAATCTCTGCTCTCCTAGAGCTGCAATTCACCACTCAAATCACTATACCATCCTTGCTCACCAAGGTCTAGTTGGGGACAAAAATAGCACTCATATCCTGATGCCCATTCCTGAGTTACACCAATCTATGGTGGAACCACACATGAAATATCAATGCAGGTCTTGTCACTGTACCTCAAAAGGGTATTTGTCAACCTGGAAAAAATGGCAGGAGAGGGCAACCAAAATGACTGTGAACAAAGTTTTTTCTTGTATCAGGATATTTTGTGTAGGGAGAAAAATTCACATGGGGAATTTATGCTCCATTAATTTTTTCTCACTTTTTTATAATAGTAGAAGTCAGGGTGATCTACTAAAGCTGAGAGGTCAGATGTTTAGGACATATGAAAGTGAGTGCTTCTTTACTCTGCACACAGTTAAACCATAGAATTTGCTACCACATACTATCTTGGTGGCTGCCAGTTTGGTCGGCTTTAAAGGCCAATTGCACAAATTAATGGAGCATAAAGCATATAACTACCAGCCATATATATTATCTCCACTATCAAAGACAGTATGCCTCTGAATATCAATGGGTGGGGAACATGAGCAGGGATATACAATCACACTTGCATGTTCCACTGTGGGTTTCCCATGTGTATCTAGATAGCCACTGTGTGTCCAAAATTCTAGACTGGGGAACACTTTGGTTTGTTTAAGTGTGGTTCTTCTATCCTTGCTCCCATCCCATGGCATGCACTGTGAATTAATCACCTTTCTCTTTGGTAGCTACTTTCTTGCTGATTGTGCATTTATCTTCTCCAGGAAAGCTGTGTCTTTCAAATAAACAAGAACAGCAAGGATAATTCCCACAACCCTGAAAACTATAAAAACAATGCAGCTGCACATTTTTCCTGCAGTAGATATAGTTTTCAGTCCATCACACAAGACAAGATATAACAGTGTTGTCTTTTTAAAAAAGAAAATCACAGAAACATCACACTGAAACTAAATGTGGCAGAATTTTGTTTTCTTTGATCTTTTTAAAGACAGTCTTTATATGTTGCAGGAAATGTGAAGGTGAAAAATGGTCTTTGCCAAAAATATTAATTCCATTGCATAAAAAATTTATTTTTGTTTATTTCTGGGAAAATCAGAATTAGGGCCACAGTTTATATCCCTTTTGAAAATGCATACAATATCTTTTTTCCCACCAAAATGATTTTTGGCTCATTTCATTTCCCTCTGAATGCTACTAAAATTACAAATGCAAAGAGTGCATGCAACTTTAAGTTTATCTTAGTAGCCATTTCATGTTACATTGCTTTTTAAGAACCACCTACCTTATTTTACATGGATCTGTCTTTATTTCAATCGTTTTCTTATGATGCACCTCTAAGGATCAAAGGATAATAACTAGTTAAAATAAAAAAAAATGCAAATATACTGAAGAGAATCCCTGCTCTCATTAGAAAAGCATGACTCAATGGATAATAATTTGAACAAAACATGGAGGGGGACTGTCAGGATGATCAAAATTGAATTTAAATAATTAAGATACTGCTACTGAGAGCAGAAACAATTTTTTGGTACTCAAAACGGTACTCAAAAGCATAATCTAGGTCTCATGTAAGAAAATAAAATGAATCACAATGTTCAATGATACCAGAGGACAACAAGAATTCTCATATATAGTCAAGTGTATGCATTGTTTTTTACGTGTGCCTCCCCCCATTTGTATATATATTGTATGCATAGTTCCTCATAAGAAGCTTTCAAGATCATACCTCTTCCAGGTCCTATAGACCTCTTTGGTGGCCCTATAAATCTGATCAGTGGGGACAGGAACATGGAAAACTGTTCTAACCCTAGTTATTATTTATCCTAATTATGACCCTGGTAGGCACTCAATAAATGATGGTGCTAATTTACTCATTGATCCCACCAGTCCAATATCTTACTAGTTGGTGTTAACTTTTCTTGAGTTTCCTGTATTGCTATTACATAGGAACTGATTTGTATTATATAATTTTAATTTATTTACACCTCTTCTAATATCAGATTAATGTATTTTATTTGTACATTTTCTTTATGTACATTTATTCAAATTACAAATTCAAATTACCCAAACTCCTATTCATTTCTTACACTTTAAGATGATGTTCTTGGGAACCTGGAAGATTTGTAGCATGAACAAGATTAGTTTAAATCCCTTTCTTTACTTCATGAAGACTGTGAATTGGGTTATACATGGTTAGAGTTAGCAATCTTTCTGTGCCTATACTCACTAATTGCTTGTTTGCAAGCAATTCTTTAGGAGTTTAGGCATATATTTAATATGGCTTCCTATTTTTAGCCCCCCCCCCCCCTCTATTCATCCCTCACTCTGATATGCTGTCATTTTCTAGTCTTTCATCTCCGTTCAGTTATGTGTTTAAATAGGAACAATGTTTGTAAGCCTCAGTGACTAGCTAAGTGGGGGAAAAGATGTTTAATCATCTTTGAAAAACACGTAGGGACATTTTTCAAAGATGACTAAACATGTTTCCCCCACTCAGCTAGTCCCTTTGGATGGGTGGTTGAATGGGACAAGTTGTTGCTCAGCTTCTTCCTTCCAATTTGGTATTTCTGCATGGGAGATCTGTTATTATATCTCATATTTCCCAACACAAATATCAGAAAGCTAGGAATATGAGGACAGAAGTACCTACGTGTAAATTAATTCAAATGAATAAAGTAAATGTATTCAACAGACATTTTGAAATCTTCCAAATAATCTTCTAGTAATCTGATTTTTAAAATACTCAGAATGTTTGGAGAACATATATAAGAATATTTAATTAACCTTAAATCTAAAATAGCTGTAATTAATCCTGAAACAATTTTTAAAATATTCTAAGGAAGGCTTAGAAACTTGTTAATGTTTATTTAACCAACTTCAGTGTCGGGGGAGTTGTCCCTGAAGTTCATAGAGCAACCAAAAGTACAAAGAACAAAACAGGAACACAAAGGAATGTGCACAAAAGGAATTGTTAATGAAATGTACTTTTTTTTAAAAAAAGCAGATAATCAGTGTATGAATAAATATTTCCCCTTTGACACCAGAAAGGAAGACATGAATCAAGAAGTTTGTAAAAACGGAGCACAACTTTATTTAACTTGGAAGCAAAAACAAGAAATATATTACTCACAGCTGACAACAACCAGTGGAGGTTTTTAGGCACAATTATAGCAGTTTTATAATACTTTACACCACTATCCATTTTACAGAATTCTAGGATTTGTAGTTTGGAGAGGTACTTAAAATTAGCTGACATCCCCTTTAACTACAGTGTTAGAACTTTCTGGGAGAAGATTGTAAGTACCTTAGAACTACAGCTCCCAGGATCCTAGAGGACAGAGCCATTGCAGTTAACATTATCAGACTGTTGTCTGTAATGTAGGCACATTTTTTATTTTACATGCATGCAAAATAGCAGTAGCCAGTTGGTATGTTTCAGACTAAATGGTTTGAAGACTAAGAGCTAAATGTTACAGTGATTCAGGCAGCTAAAGGTTAAAAATCCAAGCTAAACTATTTTAGTCATGTAATCCACTTGAGTCAGGATGTAGGATATAGTAATAGTACCTGAATACACAATGAAGAAATGAGAGGACAGCTTCAGTATATGAGAAAGATTAAACATTTGTTGGCTTCAGAATGCTTTAATCCGTTGGTGCACATAATATGAAATGTATATTAAACACATATGATGATCAGCTGAAAAGGAACTGTCGTTCAGCAAAAATGTTCTGAATTGAAATGCTGAGCATTAATTACAGAGACTGCTTGAGAATGGTAAGGCCCTTAATCCTTCCAGAAGGTATAACTTCAATTTCCATTCCCCTTTCCGCATTTTGCTGTGAACGCTGCTATTTCTTTGTTACCAGGACAGGTGATTTGTCACATTGATGTTTATGTCAGGTTGATTTTGTAGCTGCAGGATGTTATTTTTCATCTGGTAGTGCAAAACTGTATCATTTTAAAAAGCTGGTCAGATTCACTATGGAAAAGATTAAGGAAAGTTCTCCCCCTCCACCTGCACTTACTGCTATAATGGCAGAAACAGGCTTGTTTGTAGGTCAGGGAAGGGGTAGCATGATATCATGATTTTTGCAGATGTTGGTGTGTCACACTGTGGGTAATGAAAGAGAAGAGACATTTCTGTTGTATATTGTAACAGTTATGCTGTGGCGTTGGCTGTTTGTTTGGACAAAAGATCTGGAGAACACAACAGCCTGCTAGGCCACTAATGAAAACCAGTGGTAGAAACATGTCTGGTCTCACTTTGTATGAAGATATACCAAAACCTTGCACTATTATTTATTTTTCTTCAATTGTTGATATTATGAACCTTCTCTCATATTGCTATTCATGAGTTTGCACTGTGTAGTTTTGGTGTGAACAATTATTTTTTTATATATTTATAGCATCTTTTAATATCAATTACACACACATATTTCCTTTTGCCCCTTTCTTTCGAGGCAATGATATATCTCATTTTCCACCTATGGAAGAGGTTTTGTTATATTCTGTAGCCCATGAAGCAGCAAATTTCAAGTCTAGGATTTTGTCTTTAATGCCAAAAGGACAATAGGGGTTGGTTTTCACAAGGGTCATATTGAATGTATTTCTATTCTGAATTACCCTAGGGTCATATTTTGCTTCCTAAGAATGATGTAACAGATCCCAAAGTCCCTTGCCCCATCCTGCCTAAGACAGTAATTTGATTAAATCCATGTAAAATAGTACATTGTCAATGCCCAAAGCATTTCTGAGAGGGAAAAAAGTCTAATAAAAGGTCTCTGAAGAAGAGAGTCTCTCCCTTTTCTCCCTCTTTGCTCCCTTCTATTATTCAGAGGTCTCTTTGTATACTATAGGCTATTATTTTATGTGTTCCTTGAAACTGGCAGCCTCAGAATGAACCAACAGATGTTTATTGACCTGTTTTGCAACTGCAGGGAATATCAGAAACACCGAGAAATTGAGTTATGACAAACAGCATCAGTATGAGGTAATGGTAACAGCCTTTGACTGTGGGCAAAAGCGTGCAACTGAAGATGTCTTGGTACGAGTTGAAGTTAAGCCTGTATGTAAACCTGGATGGCAAGGTAAGGAATGTATCATTGCATTGTGTGTGTGTGTGTGTGTGTGTGTATGGTTATGATAGATTTTTGGTGTTGACTCTCCAATGATTTTGGAAAACCAGGTTCACTATTAAGAAATGTATAGTGACATCATAATTATATCAGTCCCACCCTCAATGTGCATGTGTTTGAAGGAGTAGTATGTCAATTCATTGCTTCCATCAGTGGTAGAATGCTTCTCCTTCTAATTGGTGGAATGCTTATGCTTCTAGCAGCCACTGTCTAAAAATAGTGCTGAGCAGAGCAACAGATTTATAGAGTAGTTCTGCTACAACTACAGTTTTAAGTCTCCCAGTGATAGTTTGGCAGCAACCTTAATTTTAGTCTTAGATTTTGTCTTAGTTTTAATCTTAGTGTTAGCCTTAGTTTCAGTTTTAACCACTGTTAAAATTAAACTTGTCATAAAATCACCATACTGGCATTCCCCCGCCCGCCCATTTCTACAATTATTCACACATACAGCCTGCTCATTCATAGCTTTAAAGGTCTGTTCCCAGGTGCTTCTCTTCATACATCTGATGAATTAAACTGACCTCTGCTACCAACTTCTTTCTCTCAGTCTCAGGTGCTATAAGATTCTTTTCTATAAGGCATCAGCAGAAAATCTAAGTGTATGAACTTGTTGATCCAGTCAGGGGCAAAGCAGACTGCACCGATCCCCCTTTCTGAAGGTAGATTGGGGCTGCGGCAACTGCACACGGAAGCCAGCTTTAAGGCACTGTAGCAGAGTGTGGCATGTAAATGCTGCGCTGCCAGAGCACTCAGAAGCCAGCCAGGCAGATTGAAAATGGCTTCTGTGTTATCTGAATGCCACATCCCCAAGCCAGCTGGAAGCCAATTTTTTATGCCAGTGTGTTTCTCCCCTCAGTGTCAGCACTCATAGGTTGCTGCTGCAACCTAAGTTCACAGTTAATGGACTGTCCATGGGACAGATAAAACTGTTGTTCCCAAATCCCTATACTGAGTAAATGTTTTGGACTCATCTGAAGAAAAAAAATAATCCTGAACAATTCAAATATATGAAAAATGCTGCTAAAACACACTTTAGTCAATGGGGAAATGGATTCAAGCAATGTCTAATGATGCAGATATTTGAAATACATATATGTAGACAGATTTAACTATCTAAAAACCCGATGAAACTAAACCAAGTTTGGCTACCAGTCCTGAAAAACAGCAAAATCACGACTCAACAAATGCAAATGAGAAACCACCTAGGGTGAGGGGTTTCCCAACAGACAACGAACACCAAGCAGACACTAATCCTCTTTGCATATCCTCCCACCCTGAGGCCTGCCATTAGCAATGGAACAGTACACAGATCAACATGCAAATCACTGCTCCCTACCCAAGGTCAATATATATATATATATATATATATATATACACACACACACACACACACACACATACCCAACTCTCTTCCAGACCAATATTCTCTGAAGATGCCAGCCACAGGTGCTGGCAAAACATCAGGAATAAACTCTTCTAGAACATAGCCACATAGCTCGAAAAACCTACCAAAAACTATGACCACGGATTGGCCATAGATAGAGACCATAGATAGAGACTTTATTGATGTACATAACCATAGTCAGAAAGACAAACATATACAGTGTTCGAAAGCTAAAGGAATAAATAGTTGCCTCGTGTACAGTATTATAAGGTATGCATTTCTCTTCCAGTGAAAGAATAAATGTGATAGTTTGTGCTCCTCATGCTTTTGTACATATATCCTTTTATACATGATTATGTGGCATGCCATGAGACAAGCTTTATTTTTAGTATTAGTCCTTGTGAATGATTAAGTGTCAAGTCTGACCTATTTAATAATCCACTGAAATCAATGCAGAGCTAGTGTAAGAAAATCGAAGGTCAGAAATCTAGGTCACTTCATTGTGATTTTTCCAGGTGCTTAAAGAGGATTTTACAAAGTAAAAGTCATCTGCACCCCCCCCCCCCCATGGATAGAGGTAGAGATTTGGCACAGTTCTTCTGCATACAAAAGAGCTTTTGTGATTATGCCCATATATACAGTGCATGCAACAAAGTGCACCTATATGATTGCCCTGTTCCTTGTTGCTATGTACAGTGCATATTCAAGTTCTAGAAACTGGAAGACTCTTGACCTTGAGAGTAAGTCCAGCTGATTTCCCCCCCCCCCCCCCCCCCAAGATAATGGAGCTTCTCTTTTAAAAATTCAGTTCAGGTTTTACCCTAAAAAAATAAATTACAGCAGGCAGAGTTTGAACACTTGCTTTCAATTCTTCTAAGATCTGAATCTTTGCTGTGGTGAACTTTCAGGAGCAGAAGAAAGTGTAAACTTATCCTAGAGATATCAGTTGTGTGACCTTCTGATCTACTGATGTACAGTGCTTTAAAATGGCATTCAGTAAAATAAGCTATCCAAAGGCTAAAGAAATATCAAAAGTGTTTTCTTCTCTAAGGTGTATTACAGTCATTGATCCTTGACTATTTAAATGTGTGCGTATGTGTGTATGTGTGTGTGTCCCTGTCCCTGTGTCTGTTATGTGTTCAGCAAGTCAATGAAGTCTGTATACTGTAGTTCTACAACTAATGTATTGTTGACACTGATGGAGAGATAACAAAGCAGAGTTTGTCCTCTTCATTCTGTACTGTGCATCTTGGATATCTTGGTGTTACATTTTAGGTTGTAGTCATTCTAAAATGTCATTTACTTAGATTCTGTCAAGTATTTCCTCACGTTAGGTTTCACAGAATTCATAAACTGCAAAACCTGCTATATTAAAAGACTACTGAGATTCCTTTGTAGTTCTTAATAGTTCTGTGGGCATTGTTGTGTATTTTGAATGGGCTCTTAAGATGTTATTATCAACAAAAACGCAGAGGAAAAATGTTGAAAAACCCTGAATGTTTATACACTATGTGATTTAGATATTGTTGTTTGACATTGTTTAATATTGAAGGCAACTATGTGTGAGAGGCAATTATCGCAGGTCTGGGAGCCAGTTATCTGCCCCCCAAATGCTCCATGGGCCACATGGAATGTCCCAAAGGCTGGGAAAAAACTATAACAATTGAATTAGCCAAACGTTTCTTTCTAGTTTTAAAATAAAATGCTTTTTATGTTAAACAGTGTTTGTTTAACCCATTGAAAATATAAATTACCACTTTGGGAGGCTGCCCCCCCCCCCCCCAGGTTTTGGTCTGGCAGAAGTGTTCCATTGCGTTGGACTAAACTTGCAGGCACACTTGATCTCATACCTGTGATGATGATGAAAAGTTTATTTCTGAACCAAGTCTGAATGCCCTATGTTAAAAGCCAGTGCATCCCAATATTTTGCTATACTGGGAGGAAAAAATGGGTATTCTGGAGGAACATATGTACTCTCAACAACCCTGCAGTTCAGGCTATACTATTAGGTCTAATCTGCACTGCAGATGCAGTTTGATACTGTTTTAACTGCCATGGCTCAATGCTATGGAATTCTGGGATTTGTACTTTTGTGACATATTTAGCATTCTCTACCAGAGAGCTCTGGTGCCACAATAAACTACAAATCCCAGGATCCCATAGCATAGAGCCTTGGTATTTAAAGTAACACTGCACTATCATTGTCAGTAAATCAGGTTTTTGACTTGCCATGAAATTATTATTCGTATTCTTTTTGTCTGTATGCAAAAGTCTGCTGAACCCTATAGGGCTCATAAAATTAGGCAGGGGCCCTGTATTGCCTATGCAGGCCACATGTTGTCCAGCCCTGTTCTAAAGCACTGAAGAACAGATCAACAGAGGAAAACCCACGGTGGATAAATCCTAAAGCTAATTGAGTTCAAAACCCTGTTTTCTATAATGTTCATATGCAATGCCTCTGGAAAACTGTTGCTTTGACAGAAATATTTAGAATCATAAAATCATAGAGTTGGAAGATACCACAAAGGCTATCTAGTCCAACCCCCTGACATGCAGGAACATACAATCAAAGCACCCCTGACAGATGGCCATCCAGCCCCCGATGAAGGAAGCTCCAGCACTCTTCAAGGGAGTGTGTTCCACTGTCAGACAGCTTTTATTGTCAGGAAGATCCTCCTAATGGTCAGGTGGGATCTTTTTCCTGTAGCTTGCACCCATTGTTCCATTTACAGTCCCTGGAGCAGCAGAAAACAAGCTTGCTCCATCCTCAATGTGACTTCCCCCTTCAAATATTTAAACATGGCTATCATATCACCTCTTAACCATCTCTTCCCAAGGCTATACATACCCATCTCCCTAAGTCTCTCCTCATAGGGCATGGTTTCCAGACCCTTCACCATTTTGGTCACCCTTCTTTGGACATGCTCCAGCTTGCCAACATCCTTTTTGAATTGTGGTACCCAAAAGTGGACACAGAATTCCAGGTGAGGCCTGACCAAAGCAGAATAGAGTGGCACTAATATTTCCCTTGATCTAGACACTATACTTCTTCATAGAAAAATAAGACATCCCCTGAAAATAAGACCTAGCACACGTTTGGCAGCAAAAAAATAATATAAGACATTGTCTTATTTTCGGGGAAACACAGGTAGGCAGGTCAATAAGGCAGTCCAAAGATCAAGAGCTCCAGAAAGTCAAGATGGGGCAGCAGTCCAAAGAGTGATGGAAGCCATAGACAGTGTATTTTCCCCAAGAAAATCAGATAATCACTGGCAGCCAGGGAGGCATCCTACAGCTACTTGTATGACCGTTCTGCAGAATTCAGGTGCATCTGATTGCCAGCATATTTCTGAAAAATTCTCTGTGACCTTTGAATGCACTCCCTTTTGGCTCGATTCTGACTGAAGGTAGGCACAATCCCTTGATCCTCCTCCATGTCCGAAGACTCTGTCATAGGGACACTTGGCTGCTGAGCCTCCTAATAGGCCACAGACTCTGCTGGAGTAGTCACAGCAGAGCTAGAGCTGGACTCAGGCTCCACAGCTGCAGACTCAGGTCCCAGGGGAGACTTTGGCTCATCTACCAAGTCCTCCTCCAGGCTGGGCATGATACTTGGAGACTTAAATTCATTTAGATTAACTAGGTATTCATGTTTTGCCTCATTACTTATTCTTTGCTGCATTTCCCGATTGTGTCCTCTGCTCCATTTTCCTCAGGTTGAGCACCCTTTCCTTTTGTGAGAACACTGAGGGGCCGTTCAGACTACGTTATATACTGGTTAGCAAACCAGTTTAAAATCAAGAAGTTCAGACTGAAACCGGTTTAAACACTACTGAATCCGGATTTTGCATACCCATAGCGGGGCAAATCCCCCATAACCCGGTTTCTCCCAAAGTGGGATTTTTACCGTTTCTTTTGGGAAAAACCGGTTTGCGGGGAATGTGAACTTGGCTCCGATCATGATCGGGTCAAGTTCAGGGGAGGGAAGAAGGCCAGGGGGAGGAACATGCCTCCTCTCCAGGCAAAATCGAGCACTCCAGCATTTTTTAAATATTTTTTTACTGTATTTTTAATTAATTATTCATTGTATTATTTTATTTTAGAGTTATTTTATATATTATTTATTTATTGTATTTTATTTATTAGTAATTTAATTGTATTTAATTGTATTATATTTTAGTATTTTTTAAATATATTTTTATTTCTTATATATATTTTTTATTATTTTTTTTCAGTTTGACAGCTCATGCGCATACTATGAGGCTCATTTCCCATCTGATTTTATGAATGGGGAAAAAGGGAAACTCCTGTCCATATATGGATTGGGGTTCTCTTTCAATTTTTAAAGGGCCCCATTCATTCTCCTCCAGTTTAAAGAAAAAAAAATAATAAAAATATATATAAGAAATTAAAAAAATATTTAAAAAATACTAAAATAAAATACAATAAATCAGGTCAAGTTCAGGGGAGGGGAAAAGGCCAGGGGGTGGAACATGCCTCCTCTCCTGGCAAAATCGGGCACTCCTGATTTTTAAAAATATTTTTATTGTATTTTTTATTAATTATTTATTGTATTATTTTATTTTACTTTATAGTTATTTTATTTATTATTTATTTCATTGTATTTTATTGTACTTTAGTGTATTTTATAGCATTTTATTCATTAGTAATTTATTGGATTTTTTTTGTATTTTTTGTATTTTTTAAAATATTTTTTTTTCTTTTTTCCCCCCAGTTTGACAGCTGTCATTCGCATTGGCTCTTCTGTTTTTATGAATGGGGCAGAGGGGGAATCCCTGTTCATATATGGACTGGGGTTCCCTTTCAGGGCCCCATTCATTCTTTAAACTGGAGGGGAATGAATGGGGCCCTTTTAAAAACCACAAGCATCTCGCGCGGCCAGTGGCTGCATCAGACGTCACCATGACATCATTTGATTGACAACCAAGAGGCTCCATCTTTAATCACTACTTTTGCATGTATGAACTTTGTTTGGGTAAAATGCACCGGAGGGGGCAAAAGGTAGTATTAACTTCTCTCTGGAGAGAATCGGTTAAGCCATGCACAATCTCATCGGATCAAACCAGGGCAAATGGGCTAGTCTGAATGGGGCCTGAGACAAAGAACATGTTGAGCAGTTCTGCCTTTTCTCTGTCCCCTGTAAGCATTTTGCAATCTTCTCTGTGCAATGGCTCTATCATTTCCTTCTTCTTACTTTTGCTACAGACATACCCCCCGAAGCCCTTTTTATTGTTCTTAACCTCTCTAGCATGCCTGAGCTTATTCTGCATTTTAGCTTTTTATTTTACCCCCAAACATGCTAACTATTTGTTTGAATTTCTCTTTGGTGATTTCCTCCTTTTCTCATTTCTTATACATGTTTTGTTTAAAACTTAGCTGAGTTGAAAGTTCTTATTCATTCATCCTGGTTTCTTGAGATACCTCCCATTTTTCCTCCTAATTGAAACAATCTGAAATTGTGCCTTCAGTATTTATTTATTGATTTATTTATTTATTTATAAATCTCCTATTATCTTCCATATGAGTATCACCCATTTGAGAAACTTCTATCCACCCTGAACTTCCTTTTCTTTTACTCTTCCTGATCACTCCCAGTATTTCCCTAAGTTCACTGAATCAGCTTTCCTAAAATCTAGAATACCTGGCTTCTCTTTTCCACTGTGTAACAAACTCCAGGAGAACATGATCACTCCCACCTAAGAGATGCACTGCCTCTGTTCTTGGATATAGCACTTAGTTGTCATGACAACTAACTTTATCTTGCATAAATTGGTCTTGCCTTTGATCAACAAACAGCATACTTTAAAATCCTGATAGTGACAAAAAACCAAGTATAGAAAAAATATGAAATGTATTGTTGTACTCATAACCCTGAGTGCTATTGAAGTGACTGCAGTACAAGTTATCTTGCCCCACATCTTTGCATGTGCATTACATATCCAATATGTAATTAATGTATACAATTATTATTTCTCAGAACAAGGATGAACATAGCCTTAATAGAGAGTTTTGACATGGAGAATGTTTTCTTTTACCCCTCCTCCCCATATGAATGTCTTAAACTTTTTTCTCCCTATCCTCTGGACATGTCAGTAAATAAATTAGTAGTATCTTGACAGTGAAAGAAAAGATTCTGACCTCAGCATACTGTACTTGAAAAGCATTTTATTTCAATGGTATCATATTGTCGCTGTCATTCAAGCTTCTTTTGCACTTCGGTATCAATGAATAATGCAAACAATTTTTCCTTGCCCTCACTTAGGACAGCATCTTAAAAAACAGCTGAAGAGAAAAATAAAACTTTTTTGTTCATTTCAGTTTTCCTAACAAAATATGCATATTCAGTGACAAATGTTTGATTGCTTTCTGTTGAAGCAATAGACATATGAAGCACTAGACATATATCACAACACAGACAGAATGCTTTAAAAGCCACTGAAGACTAATTTGTAAGGATTCAAGAATTGTTCAGTTCCTGACCCATGGCAAAGGGCACATCTCAGGAAATCTGGAAAGCTTTGTTGCCAGAGATGCATGGAACTTTTGACACCTCTGATCAAGCTGACATAACTGACTTAAAAATAAGCAGAATCAATTTATATAAAATCCTCTGTCTTCTAGCCATTGTGACAGGAGGGACTGTGGCTTGGGGCAAGGCTACAATAGAGTTGTCACCAGTCAAAAGCACTGAGGAATATGTACATAAAATACAAATATCTAAATATAGTTTCCATGTAGCGGTAGCAATCCTATCATGTCTGTTCTCAGTAGTTACATGCCTCTCTGGACTTTATCACATGAAGCCAGAAAAGTGGAATTTCAATAGGATAAAAGTGTATTTTGCTGGTACTGTATGTATCACACAACATCATGTCTGTCCTGCCTTCGTTTGCATTCCATTCTTTCTTGGAGCACTCCTTCCATGCTGCTTTTCCACTTTGGATTTTCATATGTCCCTTCTCATGCAGTTATGCTTCTCAGGCAGTCATATGGTGTGAGTGAGCCTGATTCTTCTCCTCTTCCCCTCTCCCTTGTTATTCCCAAGCAGACTGTTTTCCTTTAGTGGTAATTTTTAATTTATTTTATTTTTATTTTTTATTTCCTGTTTTTGTCAACTGCATAATAATAATAATAATAATAATACCCAAAAACATGCAGGGTTAGAAGGTGGGGTTATGGAGGCCATGCAGAAGAAAGATCATATGACAATAGATCACCAAAGTGCTATTGGGGACGAAAGTGTGACAATGCACTGTGCCAAATTGGTATGCTTCCATTCTTAAACTAGCAGGATTGTGGCAGGACAGCAAGCTGGTGTGATAAGTCTTCTAACAGCTTAAACCAGCATGTATTCATATTGTTTCATTGGTCTTAATCTTAGTCACATCATCTCTCTTTCTGCATCAGTCTGCAATACCCCATTTTTCAGTCTGGAGTTCTCTCTCTCTTCCATATTTGAAAAGAACACGTTATAGAGCTTTTCATGACAAGATAGCATAAAACTTATGGTATTTTTAAGTATACCTACATTGTATGTGTTTACAAAGAAGATTAAGCCCACTTTAATTATTTCTAGACACTGGAAGATTTGCAATATGAGACTGGTTGTTGCTCAACAATAGCATGTATCCAAATAGGATAAAATCATGCTTTGCAGTCTTTAATGAAAAATCATTTTTTGACTCACTGCCAGAATTACACTACCACTTACACACATTGTGTGTTTGAGAAGAAGATATTCCATAGCAGAGAATGGTTCCCCCCCCCTACATCCACCCACATTTTATCCCATCCCCACCATGGGATGCAAAGGCGGGTACAACCAACAGCTTTCAATTCTCAGTCTGGTATATCTAGGGAGAAGTGTTCCTTCAAATACTGAGGCCCTAAGCCATTTAGGGCTTTAAATATTTTCACCAGCACTTTGAATTCAGACTGGAAGTATAGTGGCAGCCACTGAAATTCCTTGAAATGAAAATGAAATTAAAAAAAAAAGATTAGAGTTTTAGAAAATGGCTCAAGTTGACTGCAGAGCAGCATATTCCATCTTGAATTATCCAAACACAAACAAATAAAAATCCATATAGCTTTGGGAGTAATCATAGGAATCTTTTAAAAGAGTGAACTAAAGACCTGGTTAGTACTTAAACAAGATTTGCAATTTAAACTCTTATCTACATGCTGAAATAATCTTAGCATACTGTTCTGTCTGCTTCCCAGTACCCAACATTTCTCATTTGTCATCAATCAAACCTTGAAGTGATTATTTGTTGTGAAATTAGTTTTATTCCATTTGTGACAGTCCTGCAGAACTAAATAGGATTGACTAGATATGCATGTTGTTGAAGTACTTTACCTTATGAGTGAAACATATGCAGATCAGTGGAATAACTAAAACAGTTTAAAAAAAATAACTGCAACATCTGAACATCTCTGTGACAATTAAGCAATATGCTATGCAAACCTGAAGCATATAAACATTTGTAAATTTTAATGGACCATTACTTTGAAAGGATCAGTCTCTAATCTTCAACAGCTCTGAAATTCCATATTTATTCAGATACTTGAAAATAATGCTATGCAGTTGAAAAGGTCAGTGTAGTGTATTTAGCATGTGCTACTGTTGATAGCTTAAATCTTCTGGGTTGCTAGACATCTGGCTGAACAGACATTGGATTAGCTGGTCAGAATCACAAACCTGAAAAAAAAATGTTTTTCTTCTACAGTTTTATGATGCTGTTAATTTATTCAGTTATAGAATATATTTGGGTAAAAATATAATGTTAATGATAATGTTAAAAGGAAGAGTCATTTGTGAGTAAACCTGGAGTGTACATTAAATTATTGTGGTTATCTTCTGAATAATCTATACAAGACATATTTGCCCATGCTTCAATGAAGCATAAACTGATGATTTCAGTCAAAGAACTACAGCATTATGGGTGCGGCTGATGGGCTTTCATGTTAACAGAAATATATTCTATTCATTCACTCATTCATTCAAATCATGGAGTCTGATCCCACTACTTTAATAACAAAGTCACCCTTGATTCACTGCCAGGATAATTATGAGCTGCTGAACTGTGACTGCACCAAAGCTGAAAAACAATCTAAACACATATTTCTCTTTTCTTTTTAAAATTTACAATAATTGGTATTTTTAAATACATTAAGACAACATCAGCCATTATTCCCAACCCACACACATCTCTCCAGCATTACAGTTCTCATCTTAACCCTACCATAACTATATCTAGAATTAACTCAAGAACTTATAATTAAGCCACACTAACCAACATACAAAATTAGGCAATAAAAAGATACTATAGATGCAGAGGTGGATATGTTAAGGGTTGTAGCTGTACAACTATCTTTGATGTAGAACCTGTATCCTCATAGTTTGCCCATTCAAAAATGAAAAGAGTGATGGGTTAATAAACACTCTTAAAGGTACTATTAGATACCCTTTCTGCCCTATTTTTTCACTTTATTCAAATCATGTGCATAAGTTAAGAACCATTCTAGGAGACTGACAGATTCTTTTAACACTCACGAATGTGGCTGCTCTGTTTTGCTGATGCACAGTCTCCATTGAGATAACACATGCAGATGTGAGCACTTGGTGCACAGCCAAAGGTACTCAAGACTTCTTCATACTATTTTGGGCTGGAGTCTGGAGTCTGAGGAACTAATTAAACTAGTTTGTTGTTTACTGTGCTGTGTATTTGTAATTTTAACTGGAAATCCCAACAAGCTGTCAACAGAAGGTGACTTTCTGGGGCTATGTAGTACTGCAGAAGGGCCATCCAAACTTAAAAAGTGACTATTAGTCACTTTTTACCAATTTAAAATGGTAAACCAGAAATATTCAATCTTCTCTTATGCAGATGATGCCAATCTCATTTCTTATACTTAGCTGGGTTTACGTAGATTGTTGAAACAGTTCACTTTTTACTGTTGAAATTAGTTCTTATTATAAACTACAATAAAACAAAAATTACAACTTTTTTGTTATTTGATGTTGTTGTTGTGTGCCTTCGAGATGATTCTGATTTGTGGGAACCCTAAGGCAAACCTGTCTTAGGATTTTCCTGGCAAGATTTCTTCACAGGCAGTTTTGCCTTTGACTTCCTCTGAGGCAGAGACAATGTGATTTGCCAAGGTCACTCCATGAGTTTCCACAGCCAAGTGAGATTTCAGACCTTGGGCTCCAGAGTCCTAGTCCAGCATGCAAACCACCACACCATTCTTGCTTTCTTGTTTGCTACTAAATGTCCAGTTCAATTTGAACTGGCCCTTTTGTTAGGCAATATATCCTCAGGGAATAAGAAGAGGTCTTGTACCTTCATCTGCTTTATGCTTTATATTGCCATGTAGTAATTTTGTTCTTCTTTCTAGACTGGAATAAGCGTATTGAGTACAAGCCAGGTTCTGGGAGTATACCCTTGTATCCTGGCATTCATTTGGAGACTTGTGATGGACCTGTTTCATCTATCCAAACCACTATTGAGTTGCAAACAAACTACATTGGAAAGGGCTGTGATCGGGAGACTTACTCTGAAAAATCCCTTCAGAAATTGTGTGGTAGGTCTTTAGAATTTTAATTAATTAATTTATAATGTAGGGTATTTACTCATGTACTTTAGAAATGCTACTATTTATCTATAAAATGAGAAGTATGTTGTTGTTTTCACTGATGTGTTTCACATTCTCAAAATGATAATTTGATGAGGTCTATGACAGCAGGTGTGGGACCAGAGCCAAAATATGTATGGCTTTCTCAGTAAATCCTATACTTGACACAGTCTGCACTCCCCTTCTCCTCAACAAAAGGCTTCTGGGAGAAGGCCAGTTGCTCTTGTTTGTCAGAGGTCTGGATTGAAATGACTGCCAGCAGAAAGCTTTTTAAATTACACTGCCCACCTCTGATGTGGATGGTTACAATTATCTGCATCATTAGAGGGAGAGAGAGGCCTGCCACTGCCAGCTCCATTGGGCCTTTTCTATTATTATTATTATTATTATTATTATTATTATTATTATTATCCCACCCCTTTGAGAGCAATCAGGGCAGCCAACAAGTAAGCGGATGAGGGAGAGAGAGGCCTGCCAGGTCCATCAGGCCTGGCCTGAACTAAGAAGCAGAGCCCTCCCTCCAATCCATCTGCCTTGGTCCAGGCCTCAGAGGGAGAGAAGAAATGATGGACCTGATTCCCTTCCCCCCCACCAGTCCCTTCTCCTTTTGTGTCATGTCTTTATAGATTGTAAGCCTGATAACAGGGAACCATGTAATTAAAAATAATAATTGTAAACCACTCTGTTAGCCTATAAGGCTGAAGGGTGGGGTATAAATAGTCTAATAAATAAATACATGAATTAGATTGTAATTAAATAATTTGTTGGTGATTCTCAAGAATAATAGAAGAAGTAATTACTCCTTTAAAAAACTCCTTTAAATCTGTTTAGATACACATTGTAACAATGTTTACCAATAACTTATGGATGTGAAGATGGAATGCAGTCATTACCTAGCAGCACACTTCTGTATGAGTCTCCTCAGAATTAAAATTAATTAAAAATTAATTGAAAAAATTGATTTCATTGGGACTCCCGAATGAACACCCCATAGAATTTAAGGATTATTTATTTATAAATAGACAAATAAATAAATATTTTTCTTTTGCTTCACATGTGTCCTTTACTGCTTGAAATGTTTTGTCTCTCATCCATTTCATCTTCTGTTTCCTTTTAGCAACAGATCATGTCTTTCTGCATTCCTTCTTGACAATATCAGTGGCTTCATTCCATAGATCTTCTGGTTCCCAGTCAATTAGACTTAATAGGGCAAATCTATTTTTCACATTATGCTTAAATTCTACGGGGATGTTACTCAGGATGTATGTAGGGATGATGGTTGGTTGAATGATCTTCTTTACCTTTACTGCATATATCCATGATATATTAGGGGAACAGGGAAAAGAATATACACAATTATTTGTTCCTAGGCCCTCAAAATGGATTTTCTGACACCTGCCAGACCTAGAATTACACATTTCCATATTGTTGGGGAAAGCTGGTATTCCCATATTCCATATAATTTTTAGAGGTTGTAATGTGAAAAACCCCACAGTTTTCATGAAGGAAAAATTCATATTTCCAGAAACATACCTTTTGTTCAAAACTGGCATGTTGTGTATGTGCATCATGATGCATGTTACACAAAAACAGCAATTTTGCACAAAATTCCCTTATGAATTTCTGAAAACAGTTTTGTTGTTGTTGTTGTTGTTGTTGTTGTATTTTAATGCAAATTTCCTCTAACCATATGTAGGCTTTATGAAATCTGATCACTAGCTAGATTGGCTTTCTAAGGTATCTTCTAGTCTTGCTGTCACTCAGATCTTTTTAACTGATAAAGTGACAAACTGAATCTGGGACGTTTTGCATGGAGAAGGTGAGCCCTGCCACAGAACTGTGGCCAACATCAGCAGAGCAAGAACATGAACTCTGTCCTCCATGGCATATTTGTGTGTATGTTTTTGTGGTTGCAGTGGCAGTATATTCTATTAGCACTTTAGAACTAAAAACAAAGACTAAATTAATAATAAATGATAGTAATTCAGTGTGTCATCATTTCTCCTACAGTGAATTCAGGTGAACAGCTTTCTCATTAGTATCTCATCAGACTGTTCATTATATATCATCTGCAGGAGCATCATCAGGTGCAATTGACTTGTTACCAACTCCCAGTGCAGCAACTAACTGGACAGCTGGTCTTCTGATAGACAGCAATGACATGATTTTTAAATTTGATGGAAAGCAAGGAGCTAAAATCCCTGATGGTATAGTACCAAAAAATTTAACTGATCAATTTACCATCACCATGTGGATGAAGCATGGTCCAAGTCCAGGTTTAAGAGCAGAGAAAGAAACTATTCTGTGCAATTCAGATAAGACAGGTGAGTCAACTTTATTTAAAGTCTTCTAGGCTGAACATACTGCATAAAAATTGGTATTGAGATATGTTTTATATTCAGTTATAAGAACTGGCCTCTAGGTGCATCTGGTATTAAATTACTGGTGGGTGTGTGGGAATTCACTTTGGGATGAGATAAAGAAATTGAATGTAGATTTGATTTCAATAGATCGTGTAACATACTGAGATACATTTTGTATATATTTTTAGAAATGAATCGGCACCATTATGCACTTTATGTGCACAATTGTCGACTTGTATTTCTGTTGCGAAAAGATTTTGACCAAGCTGACACCTTCCGTCCTGCAGAATTTCATTGGAAGCTTGACCAGGTACTTAATTTCCTTTTTATTACATGAATGAGGAATCTGATACAGAGTCTAAATTGCTTTTGAAATACAACTAATACTATTATGTAACACTACAATATTCATATGTGTTTATTTACAATCTGGGATGGGACAGAAAAAATGGCAGAGAACTATCTTCAATTGTCTTAACATGGCATCATGGCAGGTTGTTGAGTTTGGAGGAATGGGCTTCCATTTTTTTAAAAGGGTTTTCAGGGCAACAAAAGTAAAATACAATAGTGACTTATCTTGATATGTTTGTACATATCTATTCAGATACATTCAAAACATACTGATTATATGATTAATCTGAATGATGTGCTATGGCAAACAATAACATCAGTAACAAGAGACATAGAAATGTTAGTTCATCCAAAAAAGTAACAACTTGGATCTATGATCAATGGCAATGAAATCACATATATAATTCACAGATTTTCTTATAGTGTGCCATAGCATCTGAAAATTGGGAAGGGGAATCAAACATTACTGCTGCTTTTCAGAAACTTCAGTGTTTATTTGTATATTTGAAAAAAAGAAACAGCATGATCTGTTTTGTAGGTGTTGTATTTATGGATTTATACTCATCAGGTTATCTCTATACTTCATATACTTCCAGATTCACTTATGTTTCTTTATAGGAGAGAAAGGTCAGCAGAAAGTTAAAGATTGCAGAAATAATGTCAGACCACCTTGCTGCTATAATAGCATGTGGCCTTCCAAAATAGATCATCTCCCCACTTAAAAAAACAAAACAAAACATTGTGTTTTGTGGTGTTTTGGAGCTAACATCATTTTGTTGACCTGCATTCATTTCACTTTTATCAACTGACTGAATTACATTTAATTCACTTTGAAACTATGAGAATATCTGAAAAAGCATGGCAACTGGGATTCAAGTCATTTTGCTCTGTAGTGGTTATTCTGCCTCCTGCCTTGTGGAACTGAGTAATTTGAGAAGTGGAGGGTACTCATTTTTACGATGGTGACATTCACCCATTACTGTTAAATCCCCTGAGCAATCTATGTAATTTCTTCCAGTATTCATCTTTGGGATCGTTAGAAAGGATTTTGTAAAATGTAGTGTTGGACAATTGCCTCACAGCCTCCAGTACGTAGTCAGATTTGTCCATGATGACTACAGCTCCTTCTTTGTCAGCCTTCTCGATGACAACATTAGGATTGTTTCTGAACCTGTGTTCTCCATGGTTTATTAACCCTTGTAGCTGAGACCCTATGTAACAGTTCTACAGATGAATATCAGGAGGTATTACTGAATGGTATATAGACTACTCAGAATTTCCCATGGAAGTACAGAACCAAATCTGAATTGACACATCCCAGGCACATTGTACTTACTGCCCCAAATACATAAAATGGACAAGCCTTGAAATCCCGTTGTTTCAATCGTTAGTCAACAAGATAATTTATTCAAAAACATTACACCAAAACAAATTTCATATAGGAGAAAATTTTACAGTAACTTAACATTGCTAGATTATATAGTGAAACCAGCACGTTGTCTCATTTTATACCTTTATTCCTGTATAATTACTCCAGAAAATATGTGCAGATATATTAATGCAGGAGTTAACTGGAAAATTTATACAGATAGATTTAGCATATTGACACAAAGTAGGACTGAAGAAAGTAGTTTTATCAGATAACAGGAGATCTTTAATCTCTAAATTAAATTTTACGCATTTTTACACCAATAGAAATTCTTATTGTTCGGCACTTTTTAAGCATAGACAATTAAATGATACATCTTTCTCCCTGAGTAGGAATGCAACTTGTCATGCACAGCATTTTTACAAAATTCTGCACTGAAGATCAGAAAACACCCTATTTTATCCTATGCAGTTAATCAGATGTAAATTGATAAATGAACGTAGAAATCAGAAATACTATGGTATGAACAAATGTGACTTTGGTATTTAGTAATATATCTTTACACTTTAGGGTCTTACAAGGTTCCTTCATATTTGTCCTTCCAAATATTTGTTTTCCTATGCATATGTTTAATGACTCAGTTGCATCTGCACTGCAAAAATAATCCAGTTTGACATCACTTTAACTGTCATGGTTCAATGTTGTTGAAACCTGGGATTTGTAGTTTGTGGTGGCACCAGAGCAATCTGACGGCAAAGGCTAAATATCTCAGAAAACTATAATTCCCAGCTTTCCATAGTATTGAGCTGTGGCAATTAAAGTGATGTCAAATTCAATTATTTCTGCACTGCAGATCCAGCCTGGGACAAAGAGTAGAAAATCTTTTACTCATTTCTATGTCTTCATTGCCTACTTTAAAGTTTCTGCAAGTAATATGGTGTAATTATTTATTTTGAATTGTTCACGTTTCTTCCTTCAGTTTTCATACCATCTTCCTCTGAGTATAATCCTGATTTCCATATGATATCTTGTACATACGTATTAATTAAACAGATAGAGTGATAAAATACAGCCTTGTCTGATGCCTTTGCCAATGGGGAAGCATTTTTTTTCCATATTATTTCATGACAGTGGCCTTGTGTTCAGAGTATAAGTTACACATCAGGACAATCAGAAATTGTGTTGTTCATTATCTTCTGTTTTCTCACTGTTCAGTCTTTCAGTCTCAGAGAAGAGACCAGAAGATAAGGTGGGAGCTGAGGGGTTATTATTAACCTTTTCACTGTTTTTAAGGGCTTGTTAAAGGCTTTTGTTTGTGTTTGGCCATGTGCTCTTCCTGAGCCTATGGTCTGAGGGGGTGGAACTTCTGCTGATCCACTGACCTGATTGGGAGAAGAGCTGCAACTCTATATCAAAACTAGAAAATGGGTCATAGACTTGGCTGAAGAAGGAGATAGCACCCAAAAGCTGTCTACAGTGGGCTCTCAGTATCTGTAGGGCATCCGTTTTGGACACACACACCTTGTTGATGCCAAAATCAGCACATACTCAAGTTCCATTTACTTCAGTGGTGGTGCGGTGATGCGGCCCCACCAACATTGAAGACAATGGCAATTTGGAGGAGCTGCCTCCTCCTCCTCCTCTTCCTCTCATCCCCCGCCACCTCTTTGCCATCCCTTCTCTTCCACCTCTTCCCCATCACTCCTCCTCCTCCCACTGCACTGCACCTTCCTCTTCCCACCTCACCTTGGTGCACTTTCCTACTCCTTCCACATCACACTGCACTGTGCCGCCTTCTTCCTTTTCCTCCTCCTCCTTCTACAACCTCACCTCCCCTTTCTCCTCCTCCTCCTCTGCCACTTATTTCTCCTCCTCTTTCTCCACTGCCCTTTCACAGGCTTGCCATCTATAAATGCTCAAACCTGTATATAATAGGGCCTACTGTATATAGTGTATATTAATATACTGTATATTAGCCCTAGTCCCTGGAGATGGGTGCACAGGATTGGCTAACAAGACTGCTTCTGCATGGATATTTAGCTGGGGAATTTAAAGGGTGGGACCCAGGGTTCTCTTCAGTGCTTATTTAAAACAAGTGAGCATGATTAGTGAAGAAGCTGCTGCAATCACCTGCAACTGCTGTGGTATGTTTGTCTTACCAGAGGATGTGGATACCTATGCCTGCACCAGATTGGTAGCCCTGTTGGAAGAAAGGGTTGAACAGCTAGAAGCCCAAGTATCAGCACTTTGGCATATAAGGGAGCAAGAGGTTTTATTATACAGATCAAAATGGACTGTGCTGGATCGGAAATACACAGGCAAAATTTCTAGAGAACAGGAAACAGATATTTGCAAGAATGTGGCACACAGATATAGGAAGATCAAGCAATAGTGATCTTTCAGCTGCAGAATTGATTTGAAACCCTCTCCCTTATCAGTGATGATGAGGAAGGGCAGCAGGGCCAGTCCACAGGAAATGTGCAGGAGACCTTGTTATAGGGAATGGCTGCTACTAAGCCTCAGAGGAGGCACATGATGGTAGTGGGGACACCTTGCTGAGGGGTTTAGAAGCAGTGGCCTGATAAGATGTCTCAGGAGATAAAATGTCTTGGGGGGTTGGACTGGATGGCCCTTGTGGTCTCTTCCAACTCTAAATTTCTATGATTCTATGAGATATGTTGTCTCCCTGTGGCAAAAATCCATGATGGAACAGTGAGGATGACAAGACTTGTCAAGCCTACTGACTGTTACCCTTCCGTTTGGTCTGTCTGAGAAACAAAGATACCACAAGGCACAGCCTCCAGAATATATTATGAGATTATGAGGATCTCGATAGGAAGCTGAAAGAGCTGGATGTAGAGATTGTCATCTCATTTCTTCTACACTCTTTTGAAAGGTCCAGGAAAAGAGAGGAAAATAGTTGAGGGGAACAACTGGTTCCAACTTGTGCTGCTGAGAATGATTTCAGTTCTTGGACCATGACCTTTGGCTTCAGGAGTTGGTAGTTTTGGCACGTGATGGGTTTGTTAGGCATTGAGGCTCAACTATGAAATGTACAGATGTGCACAAAAGGAAACCAGGAAGCATGGGCATAATTGTCTGCAGCTGAAGGCTGGAACAGCAGACAGTGTTCAAGGTCAGACATGTGCTTGATTGCACGTAAGCCTGGGTAACATCAAAAGTCTTCCTGAGTGAAGGGACAACATTGTTGGTGGCACAAGGAAAAAGAGTCACCAGAAGAGGATGGGTTTGTGACCGCATGGCACAGATCTATAAATAGCCTGCACACCGCAGTGTGGGTTGTTGGGTAGTCGGAGTGGATAGATGGTTGGAGAGTTTTGTTGGACGGGCGTGTATATATTTGTAAATATAGCAACTTTAAGAATAAACACCTCTGAGGAGAGAGATTTGGCTCCAGTCTGTTTCATCAGCAGCGGGCAGGAGGAATTCCTGATAAAGCCAAACAGCTCCAAGGTCGCCGGTAGTTCCGAAGGCATCGGAGATTGCTTTACCTGTGCATCTGCTTGTTTACATCAACAAGGGTTATGGGCCCAGATCATTATCTGATAAGGCATCTCCGTTTGTGCTGAAGAGTTCAACTGGCTGTGTGAGAGAGGTACTTTGCTGCTGTGCTGTGCTGTCAGTGCCGGAAGGCTGGATGGTAAGATTTTTGGACTGTTGTCTGTGTCTTATCACAATTGACAGTAGAAGCTGGGAAAACTGCCAGGACTCTATCTTTACACTGCTTAATGATGGAGGCAGCTAAATTTCCCAAACTAGACGAAACTAATTATGCAGCTTGGAGTTCCTATTGTGAGGCTTTGCTGGTCAGAGAAGGACTGTGGGATGTTGTTGAGAGAGGACCCACAGCAGATACTCTTGACCAAGATAAGAGAGCAAGAGCTACAATTTTGCTTACAATCACGCCGTCGCAGATCAACCATGTCCGGGAGAAAAGAACCTCAAAGGCAGTTTGGGATGCTTTGAGGGAGATTCACCAATCTAAAACAGCTCTGTCAAGAATGATTTGGTGTAGGAGACTGTATGCCTGCAAAATGCAGAAAGGACAATCGCCAGAGAAGCATCTGGAGATCATGGCTGATTTGTTCAGCCAGGTGCAGATGAGAGGTGTCGTCCTAGCATCTGAGCAGAAAGCATACATCCTGCTTGGGAGTCTTTCTGATGATTTTGAGAATATTCTGTGGAGTCTTCAGTGTTTTGATGAATCACAGATTACTGCGGAGCTGGTGGCTGCACGTGTCTTGGAAGAGAGCCAACGTCGGCAGTACGAGGCAGGGCTCCAGAGGCAGCATGCAGTACCAAGACAAACACACCCAACCGAGGCTTTCAAGGAGCTGCAACCGGAGAAGGCAGCTGTGTCCAGGGAGAGAAAGTGTTTCCACTGTGGGAAGCCAGGCCATCTCAAGAAGGACTGTACAAAGCTGGCAGCAGCAAGGAAACAACAGCCTAAAGATCCTGTGAGCAGAAAAGGCGTTGTTGCTGTGGTAAAGAACAATGACTATAAAGCCCATCAGGCTGTAGACCCCATTTGGTTATTAGATTCCGGAGCATCGTCGCATATGATTAATTGTGATAGGCTCCTGAAAGATAAGGTGCCATCTAATGTACATTCAGTTGCTTTGGCTGATGGTGCATCAAGGGAGGCAAAAGTGATGGGAACTGTGTTCATCCCAAGTTTTGGAAAGGACTTTTCAAATGTTTTGTGTGTTCCTAAGTTGCAAAACTGTTTGGTTAGTGTGTCTGAATTAACCACCAGTGGGTATGCATTGAGTTTCAAAGGGGATGATTGTACTATTAGCATAAATGACCAAGTTTGTGCTAAAGCAATCAAAAGAGACAAAATGTACTATATGGTTGACAAGGCAGAATGTTCAGTAGTCAACAATGTGCCTTTGCACTTAGACTGTGCTCATTACTACCATAGAGTCATGGGACATACAAGCTTCACAAGTTTGGGGAAGCTGGGGGAAGTGTGTCCAGAATTTAAAATGTCCACTTGTTCAAACCACCTGGATTGTTCAGTTTGCAGCAGGATAAAGCTGAAGGCTTTTCCTGTGGCCAAATGCAGCAAATGCACCACACAAAGACCTTTTCAGGTTGTGCATGCTGATTTGGCTGGTCCTTTGGCCAAAACCATGGGCAAAAATCAGTACTTCATGGTCATTGTAGATCGTCACACACGGTTTTCGTATGTGATGCTCATGAAGGAAAAGAGTGAAGCTGCTGAACACATCAAAAATTGGGTCAATATGATTGAAAGGGAGTTTGAATACAAGGTAGGATCTTTGGTTACAGATAGAGGTGGAGAATTCCTATCTAATAACCTGAAAAATTGGTTGAGGAGGAAAGGGATCCGCCACAACACGACGAACGCGGCCGTTCCCCAGGAGAATGGCTTAGCGGAGAGACACATTGGAGTCTTAAAGCAAATAAAAGATTGTATGATGCTCGATGCAGAAGCACCAGAGCAGCTTTGGGGGGAAGCAATTTTGACAGCAAACCATGTTGCCAATCGCACTTGGAATTCTTTTGTAAAGAAAACTCCATATCACATGCTGTATGGGAGACCACCAAATCTCAAATACCTGAGAGTTTTTGGGCAGTATGCAAATGTGTATGTGCCTGCAAACTTCAGGAAAAAGGGGGATCCTAAATGGAGAAGGTTGATGTTTGTGGGGTATTCTGGGAACAGCTATAGATTTTATGTAGGTCATGGGGAAATCTTGCTGTCCAGAAGTGCCAACTTTGAAAAACATTCAGGTTGGGAAAAGCTCCATGCCAACAACGAGGTTTTTCTCAAGCTGGGGCAGAGTGACATAGGTACTGGAAATGGAGGGGTGCTAAAACAAGAAGCATCTACTGAAAGTGAACCCAGTACTTCTGCACACCATCACACACAAACACATCCAAATTTGCACTCACCAGTCACTACACAAAAGTTTGAAAAGGTGTCCATGAAAGACACAGAGGTGCAAACTAGTTCTGACAGTGAGGATGAAAGAGGCAGAACAAAAGTGATTGTGCCAAGGAGAACTCAGAGGGTGAGGAGACCTCCAGATAGATTCGTAGTGCAGGGTGCAAGAGCTTGTTCAGTGATGGCAGATGAGCCAGAGAGTTTTGAGGAATTGCAGTCATATCCTAAGGAGGAGCAGGAGAAATGGTTTTCTGCCATGGATCAGGAGTACTTGTCTTTACTAGAAAAGGAAGTGTTTGAGATTGTGGAGAGGCCTAAGAACCACAAGGTTGTAGGTTGCAAATGGGTTTTCAAGAGGAAGGAAATGCCGGATGGAACCCATAGATACAAGGCAAGACTGGTTGCAAAAGGTTTTTCGCAGCAGAGGTTTGAAAATTTTGACAAAACTTTTTCACCTACTGCAAAGCCAGAAAGTTTAAGGCTGGTATTAGCTTTAGCAGCTAGGAAGAATCAAGTAGTGAGACACTTTGATTTTGAAACTGCATATTTGAATGCTCATCTTAATGAGGAGGTTTTTATGGAACAACCTTTAGGTTTTGACAAGGACAGAGATGGAAAGGTTTACAAGTTGAAAAAGGCATTGTATGGTTTGAAACAGAGTGCACGTTGCTGGAACCTTTGCATTCATGAAGAGTTGGTCAAATTGGGATACAAACGCAGCATTGCGGATGCGTGCGTGTATACAAAAGGTGATGTGACCGTTGTGATTTACGTTGATGACTTGTGTGTCGCAGCGAAGTCAGAGAGGGAAATTACATCAGTTCAGAAAGAGTTGTCTAAGAGGTTTAAGCTCAAGGATTTGGGAAATCTCAAGACTTACTTAGGGATTGAAGTTCAGTGGACTGAGGATGGCAAGTGTTTGTTGAGCCAACAGAAAAAGATTGAAAGACTGATTGAAAAATGTGGCTTGCAGAATGCAAAAGTTGTAAAGAGTCCAATGACTTCTGGAACTTCTAGTGCAGAATCATCAAAGGAATTTGAGAATCCAGAATTGTTCAGAAGTGTAGTAGGTAGCTTGATGTTCATTGCAAACAACACTAGGCCAGACATTTCGTTTGCTGTTGGAGTACTTAGCAGAAAAGTAAGTGTTCCAAAAGTAGAAGACTGGACTAGAGTGAAACATGTGCTGAGATACTTGAAAGGAACCAAAGAAAGAAAGTTGGTGATACAGGGCAGTGAACAACAGCTGGATTGTTATGTGGACAGTTCATTCGCATCAGAATTGCACGACAGAAAGTCAGTGTCAGGTTTGCTTGTAAGATTTGCTGGTAGTCCAATAATTTGGCGCAGCAGGAAGCAAAACTGTGTGGCTTTAAGTACTACAGAAGCAGAATTTGCAGCATTGTCTGAAATTGCAGGAGAGATCCAGTGGATAAGGCAATTGCTTGTGGATTTGGGAGAAAAGTGTGAAGAGCCTACTGTAGTCCATGAGGATTCACAATCATGTATTGCAATGTCTGAAGCTGAGAACTTGAAGTGTAGGACAAAGTACATTGGTGTGAGGTATCAGAATGTGAGAGAGATGGTTCAAAACAGAATCATAAATCTGGAGTACATTGACACCAGGGACAACATTGCTGATGTTCTCACAAAAGCTTTGCCAATTGAAAGGCATGAACATCTATCATGTTTGATAGGCATGGCACAATAAACACAGAGTTTGGCTGTTCAACGAATGTAAACATCGGAAGATGGCAAACACATATGTGGCAAAATGATACACATCTGTACATTTTGGAGGGGCATGTTAGGCATTGAGGCTCAACTATGAAATGTACAGATGTGCACAAAAGGAAACCAGGAAGCATGGGCATAATTGTCTGCAGCTGAAGGCTGGAACAGCAGACAGTGTTCAAGGTCAGACATGTGCTTGATTGCACGTAAGCCTGGGTAACATCAAAAGTCTTCCTGAGTGAAGGGACAACATTGTTGGTGGCACAAGGAAAAAGAGTCACCAGAAGAGGATGGGTTTGTGACCGCATGGCACAGATCTATAAATAGCCTGCACACCGCAGTGTGGGTTGTTGGGTAGTCGGAGTGGATAGATGGTTGGAGAGTTTTGTTGGACGGGCGTGTATATATTTGTAAATATAGCAACTTTAAGAATAAACACCTCTGAGGAGAGAGATTTGGCTCCAGTCTGTTTCATCAGCAGCGGGCAGGAGGAATTCCTGATAAAGCCAAACAGCTCCAAGGTCGCCGGTAGTTCCGAAGGCATCGGAGATTGCTTTACCTGTGCATCTGCTTGTTTACATCAACAGGGTTGTACTTCACAGCAGTTGGCAGAAACATTTTTGCCAACAGTCTTAAAAATTTGATTAGGAGGGCTTTAAGCTGAGTTATATAGAGGAGGAATACAGTATTCTGGAGGGCAGGAGTTCATTAAAGGCTGGACATAATAGCTGAACTGTTATAGAGATAACAAGGCAAATAGTTCAAGTACCCAACAATGAGATGGAAAATATTTCACACAGGCAGGTGGGGTGGGTGGAAGGCCCATGGTCTAAGATTTCTCTACACTAATGCACAGAGTATGGGATATAAACAAGATGAACCTAGACTCCTAGCACGGCAAAGAAAATATGATAGGCATCATTGAAACCTGGTGGGATCAGTCTCATGATTGGAATGTAGCAATAGAGTGGTATAACCTTTTTAAGAGAAATATGCCAAAAAGAAAAGGATGAGGAATGACGTTATATGTCAGGAATGTTTACACCGCTGAAGAGATCTAGGACTTAAAACCCGGAAACTGGGTAAAGAGCATCTGGATAAAAATTAAAGAGGAGGGAAACAGCCACAATGTTATTTTGGGAGTCTACTACAGACTCCCAAGTCAGGAATTAGATGATGTCTTTCTAGAAAAGATGACCATGCACTCAGAAAAGAGAGATATAATTGTGATTGGTGTTTTCAACTGGGAGTCATACTCAACCAAAAATTTAAGAACCAGCAAATTCCTTAGTTGCCTGGCAGACAATTTCATTGTCCAAAAGGTGGAAGATGCAACAAGGGAATCTGTTTTAGATCTTATCCTAACCAACAGGGATGAACTGGTTAATAGGGTGCAAGTGGCAGGTGGGAGTGATCATGTTCTCCTAGAATTTGTTATACAATGGAAAGGGGAATCAAGCATAGTCCTTTTGATTCTAGGTAGCATTAATGGAAGTATAGTGTCTAGATCAAGGGAAGTAATAGTACCACTGTATTCTGCTTTGGTAAGGCCTCGTCTGAAGTGATGATGATGATGATGATTACAATATTAGTGTATTTTCACTATTAAGATTATAGTAAAAAAGTATTATTTCAGGAAATAGTTAATTAGGATAAATTGAACATATAATAAAACAAATATTTGTGAGGTTCCCTCAAATACTATCAGCCCAGGGTGTTTGGATATATTTTGTTCTGCAGTTCTGAATCAATCCCTCACACCAGATTAAAACAACATGATCTCTTCCTAGTTGATATATGAAGTTAATTCATTTAGACATATTCAAATTATAGCATGACAGAAGACAGACATGCTACAGTCATAGTTCATGATAATCAGTGCTTTCAGGTACTTTCACTGTCAATGTGATAAAAAGGTTTCATTATTTAAAGCTCTAATTAAATCCATATTTCTAAGAATGCAACAGTGAACACAGTGACGTCTGCATATTGTAATTCATTCTGCATATTATAATTCTTATAAGGCTGTAGTATCTATCAGCACTGCTGAACAGTCTCATCTTCTTCCCTTGGTTTTATCTCCTTCCCTTAGACCTCAGAGTAAGGTATTATCTGCTCTGTCTCTGATGCTCTGTGTTGTGGGAGCTGGGGAATAATGGAGAACTGTATGCCTTTGAAACTTTAGCAACTGACATTGTCTTAATTCCAAATTCAACTAAATACCGATGGGTCATACTTTGCTAATTTTGTTTTTGAAAGAAGAAATGAAAAATTCCAGCATTTTATTCCCATTGTGAGAAATTATGCAAACTGCAGTTTTCAATTAATATTTTCAAACAGTTTCAAACAGTGGCATTATAGTTGGGGTGTCACCTGGTACGGAAGGTGTCACCCAGAAAGGGCACATGTTTGCCTTCCATGCTGCTCTGTTGCCAGGCATGCTCTCAAGGGAGAATACCCAGTAATAGATCAGACAGGAAGCGTGAGTCTTCACCCCTCCTGCTGATCCACCCTTCACATTCATCCTCAGGGAGACAGCCCAATGGCAAAGCTGCAGGGAAGGGCAAGTGTTCACCCTCCTGCTGCTCCATTGCCAGGCTTCCACCACAGGGAGAAAGCCCAGTGATGGAGCAGCTGTGGCACTACTGATTTCAAACTTACTCTGTGCAAAATTTGCATGTGGATATATATAGAGGAGGAGGAGTGGAGAGGGAGAGAGAGAGCTCAGACTAAGATATTATCTGTTCTGCTATTTTCTGCACCAGTATCTTATAGCTATATATAGGTGCATTTTCTGCACAGGGAACAATATTTTCTGCATAGGGTTGCCTATTTAGCATGGATTACATCTTGAACTCTAAAGATTCCTTTGTGTTCCAGGATTCTACTAATCAGGATTTCTCAATACTCCTAAAATACTTTTTTTTTTTTTTTACAATTTTTCAAATGTTTTCAAATACTCTTTTTATCTCCATTTCAGACATCCAACAATGAATATGGTTCTTAGAAGTAAAGAATCTTATGTACAAGCAGCTACATTTCCATAGATTTTCTTGCTTTGAGGATGCCTGTTTTTGTTCATGGTCTGATTACACAGAGGTCCAGTGCAAGTGTTTGATGTAGGCTTCTTAATTGCAAATAACACTACTGATATGTAGATATTTAATTGTAGGTCCAGAGGTTGTGGCAAATAATAGTAATACTAATAATAATTTTTATTTATAGCCTGCCCCTCTGAACAAACAATTGGGGCGGGTTACAAAGGAGCTTCTTTGGCTAAGGGTAAGAGCCAGCATGGTGTAGTGGTTTGAGCATTGGACTACAACTTTGGAGAACAGAGTTCAAATCCCCACTTGGACATCAAAACCCAATGGGGGACCTTGGGCAACTCACACTCTCTAAGCCTCAAAAGAAGATACTGGCAAAAACCTCTTTGAACAAATCTTGCCAAGAAAATCCTGTGATAGGTTTGCCTTAGAGTCACCATAAGTCAGAAATGTCTTGAAGGCACAAAACAATAATGGCTAAGGCTGGCTAGTCATGTTCTTGTATCTTTCCCCTACATGTACATGTACATTAGTCCACCTTGTCTCAGAGCCTGTGAACAGTCATCAGTATTGTTTTGGGCTCTTCCGTGTGATTCCAGTTGTCTTGAAACACATTAATGCACACCTTGTTTTATACCCACATTGGAATAAATTTGGGATTGTTTGTGTGTGTGTTCTAAAAGTTTTGAAACCAGAACTCTCATATTTGTACATCCCAACCCCAGGCTTTGAATGCTTATCTCTTAAAAGTATGGATTTGAATCCTTATTTCTTCAGCCATGTAAGTACTGAATTAGACTTGCCAGCCTTCCAAGAAGTTCCTTATCTTTTACACCACTAAGACGGTCAAGTACTACATTGTCTTTTCCATGCTAGTACAGCTGTAGCTACTGAATTTGGCTATGTACATAGGGAGAATTTTGTTCCAGTTTTTTAAAAGTATTTACCAAGGGATTTCATCCTATTGAGGACAGGAAGAACTTGAGGTTTAAAATGTTCAGTCACAAGAAAAAGCAAAACTGATTTCCCGCAGCATAAGGCAGTAAGCTTTGGGCAGAAACCATAAAGACAGGTCAAAATTTTCCTACCTCTTATATCCTCAAACTAGTCTGACCAAACTGGTTTTACAGAGAGAAAAAAATTGAAACCATGGCCCTTAATACTCATGAATGTTTTCTGCCTTCTTTTATCTCCCTTGAACAATATGTTTCTACATCTTAAGCATGAAATGTAAGAAAGCTACTAACACTGCTGATCCACATCACAATGACTATTACTTACATAATCCACTCCTGCTGGATTCTAACATGGATTTCAAGAACTCTGACAAGATATATTTATCAGACCAGAAGTCAGAAAGTCAAAATCTATTATTATTCTTAAAGTACATATCTGGAATGTTATTCTTTCCTGCTTCTCCTTTGAACTGTGTGCTTTTACTGTTCTTTTTTCAAATTGCATTTGATACAATTTTCATTCTTTAAAAGCAATCTTGGAAAGTTATTAAAGATTGGGGTAGCAATTCCTAACAAAACATGAAATAAAATAAATTCTGAATGCTGGATACTGCAAACAAAGAGTTATACATAGTGTGACATCCAGTTTGTATAGGTAGCACAGCATCAGTTTTCTTTCAGCAGTTTGCATAATACTCCAGCATTCTGCCTGAAACAGGTTGAAAATGGCCTTTCAAAATGTTCTCTGTTTATTCTGGCAAAGCAGAGCTTGGAAAACTATATTTAAAAAGTAATTAATGCCTGATAATTGTTACACTGTTAGACAAGTAATACAGTGTCATTACCTATTTCAGAGGTGAACATTGCTTTTTGCTTTTCTTTTATTTCCTGTTACTTTTTAAAGAAAAAAGAATCCTTAGATTTAAGAATGCACAAAACTTTGGGTTGTTTTTTTTTAAACAATCTGACAGAAGGGCTCCAAAGGTTCTCTTCAAAAATCGCATTTGAAAGTAACTGGAAATTGCTGGGTGAATTATAAGCTCTTTCTAGTTATATTACTTGTGAAATATGATTTCATTACACCTTTCTTGCTAAAATATTTAGTCACAGATAATTTAGTTACTTCTAACACAATTCTGTGGCAAAATGATGCTAGGTGGAAATCTAAAAAAAAAATGGAGAAGAACAGCATCAAAATTCCCTTCTAAGAAAATTTGACTGAATTTACATTGTAGAAATAATGCTGTTTGACACCACTTTAAGTGCTGTAGCACTACATCCCATGGAATCTTGGGATGTGTAGTTTTACAAAGTCTGTAGCTTTCTCTGTCAAAGAATGCTGGTCACAAAACTTCAAATCACAGAATACTGTAGGATAGAGGAATGGAAATTAAAGTGGTGGAAAACTGCATTATCTCTACAATGTCAAAGCACCCATCTACTGACTCGATATTGAGATATACCCTTATTGAATTTGTTAGTCTCATTTATACAGCTGGATGAAATGAAGCAATGGGCTAAGAAAGGAAGATTGATGGAAAGTCCCAATTGTATTAAAATAATATGGAATCCATATGGAATATGGATCCACAGTTGCACCTAAATTCCTCATCTCATTCATGAAAGCAAAACTGGGGAGCCACTTTTTTGAATAACAAAATGTTTACTGAAAGCTCAAATGTTCAAAACATTGTTAGAAAATTAATTCTAGTGTTCAGATCCATCAGTTGTGCAAATAATCTATGCTCTCTATACATTCATTTTACAACGGTAGGAAGCGAGTGCAATTGTGGCATTAGAGTGTATTTTATCAGTTTATTGCTTTTTAAAAGTCTGCCAGACTATTGGAACAATGACAATCTTTGTACACACTGGAGCAACAATTATCTTAAATTAAAACCCAAAACAATGTTTTAACTTCTATTTAATAATACTATTTTTTCCATATACTCCATAGGGATAGGGAACAGCATAGGGAACAGCAGTACAGATAGTAGTGGCAGCAGCAGTATAATGGCTGTGGACACAGTGCCAATGGGGAGAGGGTTAAATTACCATCAGCACCAACCAAATTGCTCAGGAAGTGTCAAACCAACTTTCTGTTCCAACTGTGAGACCTTTCTCTGCAACCACTGCAAATCTTTGCAGAATGTGTACTATGTAATAGATCTTTATGCCAGCATGATGCACTAACAGTTTCTGGCCAGTCCAAGAAATCATATGGGCAATTTTTCTATTCTCTGAATTTAACCAAAATGATGACAGAAAATATTAAGGAATGTTAATAGCTCCAACATGTAGTAATTGGACTTTCATTTATTGTACATATGATACCTGAGAGAGGGACCCTTGTCCTATCTGAAGTCACTGTTGCTTCAGTTTGATAGTTGACTGCCTTACAAAATTGCCTTTTTCCCCGGTAATAAATTAGCTAAAATCTCAAGTTGTGACTTTTTTTGTATGACAGATGTAGCATAAATATAATTTTCCACACTAGGTGCATCCTGTCTTCACACTCTTAAGATGCCTTTGGTAATTCTTATGAAAAAGAAGATTTTAATGTGATAACTTTCAATGTTCAGACACCTTCACTGTGTCTGGATTTTGTTTACTGGAAATGAGTACTGTAGAAAATTACTAATATATTATAAACATATTGGCATTTTATAGTGATTTCTTTGTGGAGGCAGGTCTTGAACCCCATACAATAAATCGGCACAGACATGCGTTTATTGTTTTATACTGTACTATTGCTATAGTGCAAGGCTTCCAGACATGTGTTTATTGTTTTATACTGTACTATTGCTATAGTGCAAGGCTTCCAAACTGATGACGTGGACAAGCTACTTGGAAGTATGCGAAAGACAACCTGCCCCCTCGATCCTTGTCCATCATGGCTGGTCGTCCAGGGAGGAGACGCACTGAGAATATTTCTTCGGAATACGATCAATGCGTCCCTTAGGGAGGGCATTATACCATCCTGTCTTAAGGAGGCGGCGGTTAAGCCCATCCTGAAAAAGCCCTCCCTTGACCCCCTGGACAGAAACAACTATAGACCAGTGTCCTTGCTTCCATTTTTAAGCAAGGTCATCGAGAGGGCAGTTGCCACCCAACTCCAAGCAGTCTTGGATGAAGCCGATTACTTCGATCCATTTCAAACCGGCTTCAGGACAGGACATGGAGTGGAGACTGCCATGGTTGCTCTGACCGATGACTTCCGCTTGAGTATCGACAGGGGTAGTGTGACCCTGTTAGTGCTCTTGGATCTTTCAGCGGCCTTTGACACTGTAGATCATTCCATCCTTTTGGGTTGGTTGAGAGAGTTAGGAATCGGAGGCACTGCTTTTCAGTGGTTCCGATCCTTTCTCTCTGACAGATCCCAAAGGGTGAGGCTCGGGGACAGCTGCTCCTCCAAAATTGAGCTTAATTGTGGCGTCCCTCAGGGCGCCATCCTGTCCCCGATGCTATTTAATATTTATATGAAGCCATTGGGTGAGATCATTCGGAGGCATGGAGCTCAGTGTCTTCAGTACGCTGATGACACTCAGATATACCTCTCCATGACCAGATCATCGGCTCAGTCATCAGATGGCGCCTCCCTTCTTAATGACTGTCTTGCGGCGGTAATGGATTGGATGAGGAAAAACAGATTAAAACTAAATCCAGACAAAACGGAGGTACTAACAGTTACCAGTCCGAAACCAGGATTGGGAATACAGTCCCCAGTCCTAGACGGAGTCACACTCTCCCCTAAGGACTCAGTTTGCAGTCTGGGGGTACTCCTTGACTCTTCGCTTCACATGACTAGCCAGGTGAATGCGGTAGTCAGGAGCGCCTGCTATCAGCTTCGGGTGATACGCCAGCTGCGCCCTTTCCTGGATACGAAAGACCTGGAGACTGTGGTACATGCTCTAGTAACCTCACGTCTGGCTAGTTTCAAAAAGGCTTTAAAGACGCATCTTTTCCGGCCAGCCTTTCCCTGAAGGAGAGAATAAATGAAACCCTCGCTCCCTGCTCTAAAAATATAAACAGTACTGGAAATTATTAGTGATTCCCTTTACTTAATACTTACTTGAATCGATTTAATGTGGCCTTGCACACGGACTGTTCATGAAAATGCACTTTGTTTTAATAACTGCCGACCAATTTTAACTGTGTTAATTTTAAACTGTCTAGATTTAATTCAGTTTTAAGGGGGGTGGTTGGGGTGGGATGTGATTGTTGTTTTTATTCTGTATCTTTTTATTTTGCTGTACCCCGCTCCGAGTATTTTATTAGAGGAGCAGGCTATAAATAAACTTTATTATTATTATTATGATTACAAAATATGAAAAAAAATCTGATTCCCTTTATGGATAAACATATAACCTTCTTTAGCTGTTTAAGTTTGTCTAGAAAAAGAGTCAAAAAGTGGAGAGTACGCAATGAAAAACTCAAGAAAAAAAGAGAGGCGTATTTCAAAGTGGGAGTCTGACATGGCGTAGTGGCCCGATTACGATACTGGAGACCAGGACTCGGTGGCACAGTGGTTAAATTACTGTACTACAGCCACTCACTCAAACCATAAGGTTGCGAGTTCAAGACCAGCAAAAGGGCTGAAGCTCAACTCAGGCTTGCATCCTTCCGAGGTTGCTAAAATGAGTACCCAGATTGTTGGGGGCAAGTAGCTTACAGTTGTAAACCGCTTAGACACTGCTTAGGTGGTATGAAGAGGTATATAAATGAAGCTGGTTGGTTGGTTGGTTAGTTCCCCATTTGGCCATGAAACCTACTGAGTGATTTTGGGCAAGTCACATACTCTCAGCCTCAGTGGAGGATAATGGTAAACCTTTTCTGAACAAATCTTGCCAAGAAAACCCCATGATAAGATCATCTTAAGTTAGAAATTACTTGAAGGCAAACAGCAGCAACAATAACAACTATCTCAAACTGCTGAGTGGACATCTCTTATTATTTTTGGAAAAGCCCTACCTATTTTGGCTGATGGATATGTCAATGGCCTTCTTCAGATGCTACATAAAAACATAAATGTAAATATAAATGGACAACAAATAGTTATATACTGATACATAGATAATACAAAGCCAGAGTGGTGTAGTGATTTGAGTATTGGAGTGTGACTCTGGTGATCAGGGTTTGAATCCCCACTTGGCCATGGAAACCCATGGGGTGGTAGACATGTGATGTAACTTTAAGAAGGCTATTCTTGTTGCATTTATAGCCAGGGAGTACCCAGCCCATATGCAGCCTGGGCTTCTGCTGCATCTTTTCAAGAATGGGAAAATTCAATTCTCAAAAACCTGTGGGAGGAGCCTGGAGAAGCTTGGGCTACAAATGGGCTACATAGTTCCTGGTGTTGGTGATAAGATCCACCTTCTTAAAGTTACATTCCACATCTATTGCTCGAACAAAGCCAATGCAATAAACTCCAGAGTCTTCTCATTATTAATGTTTACTTTTTATACAGCCCAAAAGATGAGGTATGATGGCATTCTAAAAAATAATGGCATTGTAGAAATGACTGACAAATGAAACTTGTTTTATTGTTTATTATATGTGTAAGTTGTTCTCCTATACATTTTTTGAGTTTTGTGTTATCTTTCCCACATAAATCTTTAGACACTTGCATTGTATAGCACATATTACAAAACTGTTATTTCAAGTGGTAAAGTGAGCCAACGCGTACCTCTTGTTGTTAATATGGTTTGCATACTCAGTCATTTTGGAGGTATATCTGCAATAGACATAATGGCCAAAGGGACTGTATCCTCTAGGTCTAGCTGCACCCTTCAGAGTATTCCTGGATATTTGATTTTGTCCCTTGAAATTGCTATTCACCAAAAAATACCGTATGTGATACTTTTTGCTTCTTTTAAGTAAAGTCTGTCTTTTCTTTACAGCCTTGTATGTGCTGGATTATGTGCCAGTCTTTTTTCATCAAAAACCTTGACACATAATCCAACACATACCAGGTTGTCAAGAAAAATGTGTCTATGGTAGTCTCCCTTTTTTTTAATTGACGTTTATCTAGGACCAGCCAACTAAATCATACAGGAAACAATTTCATCATGTTGAACTAAACCCCAAATAATAACCAGCAAGGTTTCCTATAAGATAATAGCCATTTTAAAAAGTTCTGTTTTAACACTCCATCTGCTACCAAAGTCTATACTTTAACTTTCACATATGCATAATAGGTATCTAATTACCTATTCTCCATGCAGCACCTTGTATATAATTACTCTGCCTTTCTGTAACGTTAAAGCATGTAATTAAAATAGCCAGGAGGTACTATTTAGGTAAAGTGTCCTTGCCTAATGTTGGGACTGCACAACTTACAAATTGTTGCCTTATTAAAAACATATAAACTGAAGAATCCCACTCATAAGTACACTGCTATTGGCTGTGTTCCAAATGTAAAATAGGAAAAGGCATTTCCAAGAATGTTTATATGCATCACACTAATATAAACATTTGTAAGTGCAGTTCCTTTGTGATTGACAATAAATTATTTTAACGTAATTTTAAAGAAGACATTTTTAATTTACAATAGCAGGGAGTATTCTATCTCTCAGTGTTAAAGATCAGCTACCCATTCTATCCCTGCCTTGCATTATTTTTCTTTCCCTCATTTCTTTGTAGTTAGTTGTTTTCCCCAATATAAAATACAGGATACAGGAGGATGGAGAAAAGTAAAATTTAACACTGTATATGTGTGTGTGTGTGTGTGTGTGTGTGTGTAGTGGGCAATAAAAACAGTAAAATGTAAAAGTAAGAATAGTGGTAGATGTAGGAAGCTCAGCACAGAATAACTGCAGCAATTGACAAGTCTCTGGATAGAAAAGGGGGAATTATGGGGCTGCACAGACCACCCCTAAAGGGTAGTCTGCAGGCACCCCTTTTAGTGCCAGATCAGGTCCGTGGCAACCACATGCCACAGACCAAATTTCACCTTTCTGTCATACAAAAAGGAGCAGCAAAAAGTCTGGTTCTGGGCATTCTGGCAGCATGACATTTACACACTGTCCTCATCCAGAGGGGCTTGAAGTTGCCCATGGGCCACAGCAGGTGGAAAAAGCTGCCTTTTTACTGACCCAAAAAGACTCTTTGCTGCTCCTTTTTCGGCCAGAAAAAAGGAGGATTGGGGCCATGTGTGCGGAGACCACAACCCCAATCCAGCTTTAGAAGGGGCGGCTTCAAGCCGTCCCTTCATGGCTGTCTATTTTGGCCCTAACTGAGTGAAAGAAGATGTAACATAAACTATTGTAGACTTGGTGTTCTTCCTCAGATGAATTAAACTAGTTACAATTGGTGGTTTATCTATTTGGTTTGTTTTGGTAAGCCATAGTTAACATAGTTAACATATACTACAGATTAGGGCTTGGATGTAACATCAAGAATTGAAAATGTTCAGTCAATGGAAGTAAGTACTTGTGATCTTCTCTTTACTGTGTTGGAGGAAGAGGGGTGGATTATATAATCCCACTGTAAATCATGGTTTTGCATTGCAAATAAATGTACTCAGTATCACTTACCAATTAAAGCACAAGAAATTTATCCATTGATGATGATGATGATGATTAACCTTTATTTATATAGTACTGTAAATCTACACAGCGCTGTACTTACAATCTTTTTAATTAGACAGTTCCCTGCCCTCAGGCTTACAATCTAAAAAGACATGATGCAAAATGAGAAGGGAATGATGGTGGGGAAGGGCATCAGGTCCAGCAGTTCTTCTCTCTCCCTCTGAGGCCTGGACCAAGGCTGATGGACTGGAGGAAGGGCTTGGCTACTTAATGGATAGTTAAGATGAGGCGTCCTGACACAGAGAAGTGCTCACACTTGGGAACACTTCCCTAAATAGTCTTTAACTCAATTTTGAATGGTTAGAGAAGTGATGAGACATACATGTGGGGGTTCCAGGAGTGAGGGGCAGCAAGTGAGAAGGGACAAATCCGGGATGGAGCTCTGGAAATCTTAGGCTGGGACAGGAGACCTTGACTACCAGAACAGAGGCTACGAGTAGGAATGTAAGGAGAAAGAAGTTCAGATAAATAAGGAGGGGCCAGTCCATGGAGGGCTTTGAAAATCAACACCAAAAGTTTGCACTGGATGCAGAAGAGGAAAGGAAGCCAATGAAAGGAGGATAAAAGAGGAGAAACATGGTCAAAGCGGTGAGCAGATGTGATAATACATATTCAGATGAGTTCTGGACAGAGATTAAAGGATGGAGGTGAGAGAGAGGAAGCCCTGTCAGAAGAAGGTTACAATAATCTAGTCGTGGGACCACTAGGGCATGGACCAGATTCTTGGCAGTAGAGGCTGAGAGGAGTGGATGGATTTTAGCAATGTTGTAGAGAGAGAATCTACAAGTATTGGCTGTGGCCGGGATCTGGGGAATAAATGACAGAGAAGAATAAAAAATGAAACCAAGACTGTGGGCTTGCTGAACTGGTTGAATAGAAGTGTCATCAACAGAAACAGAAAAGGAGTATTGGGGGGTGGGTTTAGGTGGAAAGACAAGAAGCTCTGTCTTAGAAATGTTGAGCTTCAAGCGCTGATGCAGCATCCACTGAGAGACAATGGTCAGACAAGATTAAACATGCTGTTCAAGCCCCGGCAAAAAATCAGGGGTGGAAAGATACAGCTGAGTGTCATCAGCGTACAGATGATAGGAGAAACCAAAAGAACGGATGAGTTTACCTAGGGACAATATGTATAGAAAAAACAAAATGGGACCCAGGATAGAGCCTTGAGGAACTCCAACAGATAAGGGAACAGAGGAGGAAGTCTGACCACCTGTGACCACTGCAAAAGATCTATCTGGCATGTAAGATTTAAACCAGTCGAAAACAAAGTCAGAGAACCCAAGGTCAGAACGTAAATCAACCAGGTGACAGTGATCCATGGTGTTGAATGCTGTAGACAAATAAAGAAGAAAGAAAATAGAGTAGAGGCCATTCTCCTTTTTGTGGAAGAGATTGTTTGAGATATTGGTGAGGGCCGTCTTTGTAGAGTGCTATGGGCGAAAACCAGAATGAAATGTGTTCAAGATGGAATTGGCTTCAAGAAACTCAAGACAGCAAAAAAACGATCCATTCCAGAACCTTAGAAAGAAAAGGAAGAAGAGAGATCGGACGATAGCTAGACAAAGAAGAGGGGTCAAGAGAGGGCGTCTTCAGAATTGGGGAAAACAAGAGCATGTTTGAAGTCCTAAGGGAAGAAACAGGCAGAGAGAGAGAGAGAGAGAGATTAAAGATATAGAGGAGTGAGGGCAGAAAAGAAGGGGTTATAGAGATTAGAAGACGGGAGGGGATAGGATCAAGAGGACAGGTTGTAGGTTTGGAAGAGTTTAGCAGAGTTTGGCCAGAGAAATGGGTGGAAACACAGAGAGTTTATTAGTAGAAGGTACCAGGATGTTAGTGGTAGGGGCAAAACAGGAGGAACAATTTCAGATTGAATAGTAGTAAAGTTGAATAGTGAGGGAAAATGATGAGAAGACAGGGGGAGGGGAAGGTTTTAGCAGTGTCCTGAAGCAGGAGAACAAACACTGCGGGTGCCTCTCATTGGAGCAGATAAACAATTTAAAATAGTTCTGCTTTGCCATAGACAGAGCAAATGAAAAGGATAAGAGGATGAATTTATAATGAATTGTCCCTAGGTAAATGAATATCACCATTGATCTGGTGATATTTAAGTCCTGCTTAAATTATTCTTGCTTAAGAAAATAAAACATGTTTTGCTGGATTAATCTATTTAATCTAGTCCATGTAATCTAATATAATTTGTGTGTGTGTAAATTTGTGTGTGTGAGAGAGAGACAGGTAGACACAGTCAGTCAGTCAATCAATGAGCTAACTATTTAAATAGCATAGGGTTGTTTAATTTATTTAAATAGCATAGGGTCTGCTACCTATTCTGTTATTTCACATGTGAAACATGTATAGAAGGATGGTGTTCAATCATAATTCCAGCTCCCTTTCCAGGTACTGTGGTCTTGGGAAATTTTAACTATCATGGCTCAAGGCCACTTCTCCTGGGTTCCTTGACATTCACAGGCTTCTCTCAAATTACAACCAGGCAAACACAAGTGTTGGGGCATGTTTTCATTTTCTGTAATGGACTGAAGGGAGTGCTGTGTTGATAGGAGAGCAAGTGATAACTCCATTATTGTAATCATCTGATCAAGTGAAATTTATACACTGTCTGTAATCTCTGGTGATATACATGATCCGATTTCATTATCTTCCCTATCTGAATCTAAATAGTTTCCAGACATTCCTGGGGGATTTTCCTCTAGTTTTATTTGACAGGCTGGGGTCCACTTTCCATGTGGTGTCCAGTTTGGCCTGTTAGAGTGCAGGTGGCAGAAGACTAAGATGATGAAACAAAAGGGAAAACTCATCCTGAAGGCAACATGCACCGACTTTTTATCATAATGCAAAACCAAGCATGAGCAACTTCTAACTCTCTAAATTTTGTCAGATTGCAATTCCAATAAACTCTAGCCAATTGTGAGGTATGATGAGAAATGAAATCCAAATTATAAAACAAGTTTTATAATTTTATACACTCAGTAGCATTATTGGAAAATAACACTGTAATCATGTTTACAGCTACTTTTAAATGGGCATGCACACTTGTTTTGTAAATAACAGATAAGTAGGCCAGGGAATTCCAGTAAATATAAAACTAAAAATAAGTACATCAATAAAACGTTGCTACTATTTTCATCACAGAATTTTAGCAAGGAGATTTTTTTCTTGCTTTGATGATTCATGCTAGTAAAATATTAAAACCCAAAGTCCTTACAGTTCTACATCCAGCATTATAGATTTTATTTTCAAAGCCCTAAAATAAAATCAGGTTGCTCAGTCTAAAGATAAAATTTGAAAGAGGGTGGAATAGAACGGAAAAGAAGGCACACATAAAGAGTGACTGAGTATCAGAAATTTGAGTTCACCCAGTGGTGTAAGGATTTACATAAATAATACCTGTAGAGATTATTGCAAGGTCTAAAATTTATTAGTAATATCCCTAAGCACATGTCGCTGGAAATGAAAACATTTAACAAATTCAGAGAAATGAGCTCCATTTTCCACTGGGGCAGAATTTATTATTTGAATTATTCAGGGGAGGTTTATATATAGCCACAAAGATATGTGATATGCCAACTAATTTCTAATTATACTAGTCAGAAGCTTTCCACTGGGAACACTTTGTTTTCTTCAGGCAGGCTAAAGCAATTCACATATTATAGTTTCTAAAAATATATTTATTAAATTGCCAGGGCCCATAATGTGAGAGTCTAAAGAGAAAATTAATTTTGTTGGATCACATCTACTGAATATTTAACTATATCTGTGAGAATCATTTATCCAAGAACTACATAACAATCTGCAGAAGAAACTGAAAATAAAAGATGCTAATCATCACATTAGCCCTCTCTCTGTAGGAAGTGACCATGCGGTTTGGACATGCATTTGGATTGTCTATGGTGCCAATTATATAGAGAATATTTTAGAGGTAAACCATGCTGTGTATGAGGATAATAATATTTAATCTTACATCTATTTTTGGAGTGCTAACCTTCAATCATTAAAACATATGTCTGTTACTTACAATAATGGAACAGGTTCAGTTTTTAGGACAGGAAGTTTTGGGTATAGAAGTATTGCTTTGTTCTTCACATAAAAGTTTCCTTTAAAATATTTTTATTGAACATAAACACAACCATGAACAAATTTTATACATATATCTACAACACAAATAATAATAACAAAATAAATTAAAATACTGAACAAAAATGAACATACACTTCTGACTCCCCTACCCCTGTACAACTGATGGATATATACCACTATTTATCTACTTGCTTATATATGATAATATATTTGTGCCTCTACAACATACAAACCCTGAGTCATATCCCCAAAGAGACTGTAAGTATGTAGTAAACAATTCTCAATCTTTTAAAAATTTGTTCAACATTATCAGTTTGTCCATTTCATCGAGTTCATTCATCTTCGACATCCAGTTTCTAGAAAAGTTTAACATCAGGCAGATTTGTATTCTCCTGCCCACCTACCAAAAGAACGTAAGGGAAAATTAAATCCAGCATTTAAGATAGAGACTGGAATACATCTTGACACATGTTTACTTCATGTGAGCAAGTGTTTAATTCAACTTTATGTCATACACAGCTTCACACAACCTGCCCTTTAAAATACTCTGTGATTTGTCTTACTTCAGTAGATACACCTAGGAACTGTTTCCCCTATTGACATCATCACTAGAAGATTCATGATGTTTTAAAAACAAAATCACTCCTTTAGTAGTGTGAATTCTCTACACATTTTTTTAGTTGGTAAACCAAGTTAATACATATTTAAATAGCACTTTCAGACATGTATTATTCAGCCAAGAATTTACAAAAAGCACCGAAATGGCCTTTGTTCCTGAAGTGCAATACTTATATAAAATGTATAGCCTACTAAAATGTAATAGCCATATGCAAAGGAGGCTTATTCTCAGCAGTAATTTAATGCTTTCATTTTAATGAGTGTATTTTTAAGTTTTACCTTCAGCAATTAAGTAATACCTTCAATGTCATCATTCAGTTTTTGTATCATATTATCCATACTGAAAGTCAATGGTGTAAACATCAAAGTACTTCATTTAATGTACATTATACATCTTCAAGAGCAATTAATTTCAGTTCCCAAGCGACAGTAAAGTACAAATGTACTCTTTATGCAGAGATAACACATGGGCTATTAATGGTGGGGAAACAGGAATCTAGCCTATAAAGTTCACTTGGAAGGGATATGTGGTTAATGCTACCCTTCTAATGGTCCTGATTGTTTCCCAATCACTGCCAACATTCTTGACTTTAAAATTGCTGGGGTGATGTATTTTATCATGTTATACCCCACCTTGAGCCTTGAGGAGAGGTGAGGAAGAAATAATGAATATTGTGTTGTTGTTGTTTTCAAGACATAACTGCAATTGAGAAAGAGAAACTTTAGATTATAGATACAGCAATCCTAGGGGACAGCAGAATCAAAGAGAGAGAGGATTATGAAATATCAAGACCTGAAAATTGAGACTCAGACATCTGCCACCCCACCAAATGAACAATCTTTCTGTGGTTTTGGGATTGTGTGCTTCTGTGAGGCAAGAGGCTATGCTGTAAGCAGATGGGCTTTTGCTGAGGAGACAGACTAAATGTGCCAAACATCTATAGGGCAACAGTGGTAGTTGGGACTGACACTAGTGGAGGATCTCTCAGAGACAGCAGCAGTGAGACCATGGTTAATGCTTTTTAGCAGCATTATGCAGAAGAAAGCATGGTAAGCACCTTTTGAATATCTTTTACCATGAAAGTTCTGCAGTGAGATAATCCAAAATAATCCATCCCTGGTCTGATGGCACTCAACAGGTTACTGGGTTATGTCAGTGGACAACTATGTCTAGTTCATAAATTTCCTCAAACATGCCAATTTGCTAAATGTCCTTTTTCTTCCTTTAAGTGCTACTGAACTGTATGCCAGGCAGCCTAACTTTGCTCTGGCCCATCTCCTTTTTTCTAACAAATCAACAGTGTTGAACCTCTTTTGCCAGCTGATAGCAATTTCACTTTCTCTTCATCATCTTAGTCATTTAAAATTGTAATGATCTCAGACTGTGGCAGATTGAATGTGAATATTTTTTTTAACTTTTTCTGGATTATTCTTATTTTAAGGGTGTGAATTTGTGATAGATATGGTTGCTTATGACTCAAACATTTACAGAGTACAGATGTGGTGAAATAAGTTTATAAAATAATGCCAAAAGGCATCATTGTAGTTGTAGTTGTAGTTGTTGTTGTTGTTGTTGTTGTTTAGCACTGGTGATTAGAGAAAATGAAGAGTGTCAAAGAGACATAGAGATTTATCACACTAGTGAGATCCTGCAGGGAAAAGGAGTTTAAATGAGAGTTAAATTAAATTTAAATTTAAAGAGAACCCGCTAATTCGGGAAGTTTATCACACCAAATTGCTGCTAAAGTGAAATGGCGCAAAGTAAAACTGAAGTTAAAGTAGAGAAAAACACCACTTTTTTACTTCTGAATTTCCTGAAAGTAAAAAGCCGCTGTTTTTCTAAAAAGCTGCCATTTTTCTCCAGTTTAACTTCAGTTTAACTTAGCATTATTTCATGTTAACAGTGATGTCATGTGATAATCTTCAGGCATTTCTGGGTTTTCTCTAATTGAACTCTAATTTAAATCCCATTTTCCCACAGGATGTTGCTCCATACAATAATTTCTGTTATCACAGTGAAATGCCTTGCCATCACCTTGGTAACCTTGTGTTTGATTTCTGTGACCTTGGATTGTCATGGTCTTCATGAAACACTTTCCTTTTCTCGTATTACTTCTTGTGCAGTTACAGCAGGTACTGGGGCAAATGATCAGTTATCACCAACTACCATCTTCCATTACTGATGTAAAGAAGCTTTATGCAAGGAAGAGGATAACAGGGCTATACTCTTGATGCTGCATGGTTTTGCTGACTCCTTGCTGACACTCACATCTTAGTGATGCAGATCTGAGTTGGAGAAACCTGTGTATTTAGACATTGTAGGATCTGAGAACCTACAGTGTTCCAACTCCCAGAAAAGCATCTGAGGTGGGAGGGAGGAAACCATGTTATCTGGAGAGTGTGCCTAGTGTTGCAGCGTCACCTCCTCTTCATGCATGTAGAAGTGGTTCAAGTACTTAGTTTTACTTGTCCAACAGCTGCCTGATTTGCCAAGGAGAATGAGACAGGCTTCGTGTTTACAGGGTATAACCTTGGCTTCAATTAAGTTTATCACACATGGACAGATTGGTAACAGAACGGAAGGGGCCTGGAACAAGTATGGAATGAGTGGGGGATGCATTTTACTTCATGCAAAAGTCCCCATTCTATTTTGTTCCCTTCCCTTCTGCTCTCAATCCTTTCCAGAGGAGGTGATTTTTGAGAACTGTTCAAAACAGTTCTTAAAAATCGCCTCCTCTGGGACGGATGGGGAATGGAAGGGAAGGGAACGAAATGGAATGGGGACTTTTGCGTGCAGTAAAATGAGTCCCCCACTTGTTCCATCCCCATCCCGGACCCTTTCGTAATGCACAAGGCACATCATAGGGGACTGTGCGATATACTTAAGTGAAAGATGACGAAAAAACATATGGTAGCCATGTCAAGATACTCAATGTGATTTGGTAATCAGGATATAGTTTTGTCTAGCCAAGTGTCCTCTGTTTTATTGGTGCCTGACCTGCACGGCAAAAAATATTTTTGCAAAATATGGTGCTGGATATTGTTTGTTTGCAAAATTTTCACTTTTGAAGCCTGTTGTGTGCCTTCAAGTCATTTCCAATTTATGACAACCCTAAGGTGAACCTATCACAATTTGTTTGTTTGTTTACAAGTTTTGTTCAGAGAGAATTTGCCTTGTCTTTCCTCTGAGGCTGACAGAGTGTGACTTGCCTAAAGTCACCCAGTGGATTTCCACAGCTGAGTAAGGTTTCAAACTCTGGTGTTCAGAGTCATAGTCCAACACTCAACCTACTGCACTATGCCAGGTTTCTTTTCTTTTTTCTTTCTTTCTTTTCTTTTCTTTCTTTCTTTCTTTCTTTCTTTTTTTTTTTTGGAAGATGCTTTTATCTCAAATTGCATGTGCCTAAAATCTTTTATTTCCATTTTTTAAAAATGATCTTTTAACTTCTGCAAATGGCATCTCATTCAGTGAAACTGGAAATCATAGAAAGTTAAGTACCAAACTGTTAACTATCAAATTCCTCACATATCCCTGAATACTAGCAGTTGGTAGAAAATGTGGAAAGGATTAATCACTGAATAAATTATTTGTTGGGCTTTTTTTGCTCTGAAACCCAATGGGTGATATTTAAATAGGCACTTTTAGAAAAAGAAATGGAGAAGTGAACAACATAACAAAAGGAATAAGCATTTGAACTTGAGGCATTTGAGTGAGCCTATGGCACTCATCATCTAGAGACATTTAATATTCAGCAGCTGCTTTGCATTTACCTGCTGTTTTTGGTAACATTTTTCTAGTAAATAAGACTGGCCACAAAGAAGAGAGAAAAGTAAAGTAAATGTATTTCTGAAATAAAATCTAAACACCCACACACTACTTGATAAAACATTCTTCTGTCCACGAGGATTGTGGCATTTAGTCTACAATAGGAGGAACACCATGATTTTCTGCTCTTGCCTTCAGTTCACCTCCATGCAAAACTCATCCATCTCCTTCACTAAGATTAATTTCACAAACAGAATACTTACACTTCACACATGATAACTGAGGCAGACAAACAATATATACACATTCCCAAGCTTAAGAATTCAATTTAATTTCTCGAGCCCAAGGAATTTCTGAATTTGTAAGTCTGTATCACCCCTGTTGTGCTTCTTTTCTACTGTTGTTTCTAGTCTTTGAATGCAAAACTGTCCAGAGAAGATACTGATGAAGCTGTCATTCAGAATTTCAAGTGTTAGCTACCTCAAGAGGGAGTGGTACTGTGTCTGTGGCAGAAACATGACATGCAGCTTGTGCAGTATATTCTAATGACAAAATTATCTGATTGAATTTTTTCTGTCTGCTATCGTCATGAAAGGGATAATGTCAAACCTTGTTCACAAATGTCTTTTGTAGAGGATTATGGGATCATTTGAAAACCCTGGCTTTTCATTCTGCCCAGCCTTGATTCTGATAATCTACTAAGAGGCTGTTAACCAAAATTTGGACTAATATATTCCAACCAAATGTGTAAAATTCACATCTCCAGACTTCTGTCCACCTGGAGAATCAACGAAATGTACTTGATTGTTCCAGCCTATAACATCATTTCCACTATTGCAGAATACCTTCTTTCTTTTGTCAGTGTGGGATATTTTCCTTCAGACTTGTTTAAAAAAACAAACAAACACTGACCATTGAACCTATTTCCCTTTACTTCAGCTACTTAGCATGGATACTGGAACAGAAGATGAGGGAATTAGCCCCCTCCCAAGATAAGCTAGACCAGGGACTCTTTCAGACGTGGGAAATTGGAAGTATAATCCAAGGGCAATCCAAACGCAATCCTGGGGTTTCACGTTATTGCGAATTAATTCTTCTCACGCAAATTCGGGCAAAGGGGAAGTCACTCCGAATGCAATCATGGGTTTAACGTTATTGTGAATTTAAGCTTCTCATGCGATTTCGGGCAAGGGGGGGGTTATTTTCGGGTAATGGGAAGTAATTCTGAATGCCTTCCGAACGGAGCAGGGGTTCATGTAAATTCGCTAAACAAGCGAATTTACATGAATCCGCATTGGCTCCATTCAGAATTGGGAGAAATTCCTCCCGTTTGAAAGAGTCCCAAGACTCCAAAGGATTTAAGCCTCTCAGGAATTGTTAATCTAAACTAAATGATCAAGCACTGAAAAATCTAATGACAGTTATTGTCATTGTACCCTCCCAGGAATAATAATGCTTGTCTGTAATATATAGGCTATGTTGATTTACTTGAGAGTAAAATACAGTGAATTGATGGGGTTCACTTTTAAGTACCCATTCTGATTGTAAAATACTTCATATTTAAGGATATTTCAGTGGTACTGGATAGGGAAAATAGTTTGGCCTGCTGCCGAAAATATCTGCAAGCAGGCAAAATTAATAACAATCTGCCTGCCTGACAATAACAATTCTGCTCTTTAGGTCCCTGCTTCACAGAAAGCAAATCATTCACATGTACATGCAAATGTCTTCTTTTAAAAACAACAGTACTCTAACAGAAGCCTCAAGCCACAGGGCAGGAAATGTGTCATGTACCTTCCCCTCCCACCACTAACAAAAATACTGGGAGTCACTGCTGGGAGAAGCCAGGCCTCTTAAGTGTACACAAGGCTTGCAGAGGGTTCATTTCCTTTAAGAAAGGAGAAGGAGGAGGCTACAGTCCATGTGCTTGGGTGAGATTTAAACTAACTTACACTTGAGCCATTGCAGTACTAGGAGTCATTACTGGGATAAACCAGACCTCTTAAGTCTAAACAAGGCTTGCAAAGATGCACGCCATTAATTTTAATTTTTCTTATCTGATCAAGGAGGTTTTTGGAGAAGAGAAGCTGGCCTGAAGCATCAGAGGAAGTGAGTCAGAGACTTGCCTTTGGAGGGAGCTAGTAGCCAGGAGCTCTCTACATAACTATAGGCCCTGGGACTTGAACAAAGGCCAAGTCTAGCAAGGGAAGCCAACAGTCTTGTTTCAGTGCCTCCTTAAGACTTCTCAGTATGGAAACTGAAGGCCCTGCTGCAGTCACCTGCAACACTTGTGGGATGTTTGTCTTCTTGCCTACAGATGTGGGGAACTACACCTGCCACAAGTGCAAGTTGGTTGCCCTTTTAGAAGAGAAAGTACAGCAGATGGAGGCCCAGGTATCTGCACTTCAGCAACATATAGAACAGACCGGAATGTCTTGGATGGGAAACACACAGAGGAAGTTGCTGGGGTAGAGGAGGTCACTCCACATACAACAGAGGTAGATGCTTGGAGGAAGGTCATACACAGAAGTAAGGAAACCAGGGAACATTCTGTGAGCAGCTTGCAGCTACAGAATCGCTTTGAATCTCTGTTATCACGGATGATGTGGAAAAGTAGAGGAACAGACATCAGGTACAGAGCAGAGGAGCCTAAGAGTATCACGAAAGGGAACCGTCACTGCTAAGCCTCGGAGGAGGCGTGTGGTGGTTGTGGGGGATTCCTCACTGAGGGGTACCGAAGCAGTGGTTTGTGGGCCTGACAAGATGTCTCAGGAGGTGTGTTGTCTCCCTGGGGCAAAGATCCATGATGTGACAGAGAGGCTGACAAGACTTCTCAAGCCTACTGATCAATACCCCTTTCTTTTGGTTCATGTGGGAACCAATGATACTGCAAGGCACAACCTTCAGAATATCAGAAGGGATTATGAGGCTCTGGGAAGGAAGCTGAAAGAGATGGATGCACAGATTGTCATCTCATCTCTTCTCCCAGTAGAGTAGAAGCATGGTCCAGGAATGGGGAGGGGAAAATGGCAGAGATGAATAACGGGCTCGGTAGATGGTGCCGCCAAGAATGGTTTGGATTCTTGGATCATAGGCTGCGGTTCCATGAGGAGGGACTTCTGGCAAGGGATGGGCTACATTTCACGCCAGTTGGCAAAAACGTTTTTGCCAACAGTCTGAAGAATCTGATCAGTAGGGCTTTAAACTGAGTTATGTGGGGAAGGGAGACAGCATTCTGGAAGGCAAAAGGGCTGGAGAGAATAGTCAAAGTGGCATAGAGGGAACAAGGCAAACAGTGCAAGGAACCAACAGTAGGAGGCAAAAAACGTGCAAAAGCAGAAAGTAAAGAGGACACATGGTCTTAGATGTCTCTACACTAATGAACAGAGTATGTGAAATAAGCAGGATGAACTTGAACTCCTAGCACAACAAGGGAAATATGATATAATAGGCATCACTGAAACCTGGTGGGATGAGTCTCACAATTGGAATGTAGAAATAGAGGGATATAACCTTTTAAAGAGAAACAGGCCAAACAGGAAAGGAGGAGGAATAGGATTACATGTCAGAGATATTTACACCAGGGAAGAGATCCAGGAAGTCAATACTGGAAACGAGGTGGAGAGCATCTGGATAAAAATTAAAGGAGAGGGAACAACAGAGATGTTACTGTGGGAGTCTACTACAGACCCCCAACTCAGGCAGAGGAATTGGATGATGCCTTTCTAGAACAGATGACCACACACTCAGAAAGGAGAGATGTAGTAGTGATGGGTGACTTCAACTATCCTGATATTTGCTAGAAGTCAAACTCAGCCAAATCCTCAAGGTCTAGCAAATTCCTCACTTGCCTGGAAGACAATTTCATTGTCCAAAAGGTGGATGAGGAAACAAGGGGATCAGGCATTTTAGATCTTATCTAAACCAACAGGGAAGACATAGTCAATGGAGTGCAAGTGGTTGGATCCTTAGGTGGAAGTGACCATGTTCTCCTGGAGTTTGTTATACAGCAGAAAGGAAAAGCTATGCATAGTCAGACACGCACTCTAGACTTTAGGAGAGCTGATTTCAATAAACTTAGAGAAATACTGGGGGTGATCCCATGGTCAGGAAAACTAAAAGAGAAGGGAGTTCAAGACGGATGGGAGTTTCTCAAAAAGGAGATACTGAAGGCGCAATTTCAAAGAGTTCCAATGAGGAAGAAAAATGGAAGATATCTCAAGAAGCCAGAATGGATGACCAAGGAACTTTAAAATAAGCTAAGTTTTAAAGAGAACATGTATAAGAAATGGAAGAAATGGAAAAATGGAAAAACCTGATCTCTTTTTTTTGATAAAATTACCAGCTTGGTAGATGAAAGGAATGCTGTGGATATAGTATACCTCCATTTCAGTGAGGCCTTTGACAAGGTTCCCCATGACATTTTTTCAAACAAGCTTGGAAAATGTGGGCTAGACAAGGTAACTCTTACATGGATTTGCATTTGGTTGACCGTCTGAACCCAAAGGGTGCTCAACAATGGCTCTTTTTCATCCTGGAGAGAAGTGACCAGTGGGGTGTCATAGGGTTCTGTCCTGGGCCCAGTGCTATTCAACATCTTTATTAATGATTTGGATGACAGAAATGGGGGCATACTTATCAAATTTGCAGATGACACTAAACTAGGAGGAGTTGCTAGTACCCCAGAGGACAGGATCAAAATTCAAAATATCCTGAATAGACTAGAAAGCTGGGCCAATGCTAACAAGATGAAATTCAACGCAGAGAAATGTAAGGTTCTGCACTTAGGGCGGAAAAAAATGAAATGCACAGATATAAAATGGGGGACACCTGGCTGAATGAAACTATGTGAAATTGATCTAGGAGTCCAAGTAGACCATAAGCTGAACATGAGTGAACAGTGTGATGCGGCAGCTAAAAAGGTCAATGCAATTTTAGGCTGCATCATTAGAAGTATAGTGTCTAGATCAAGGGAAGTAATAGTGCCACTCTATTCTGCTTTGGTCAGGCCCCACCTGGAATACTGTGTCCAGTTCTGGGCACCACAATTCAAAAAGGATGTGGAGAAACTGGAGCGGGTCCAAAGGAGGGCAACTAAGATGGTGAAGGGTCTGGAAACCATGCCCTATAAGGAATGCCTTAGGGAACTGGGGATGTTCAGTCTGGAGAAGAGAAGGTTAAGAGGTGATATGATAGCCCTGTTTAAATATTTGAAGGGATGTCATATTGAGGAGGGTGCAAGCTTGTTTTCTGCTGCTCCAGAGACTATGACGTGGAACAATGGATACAAATTGCAGGAAAAGAGATTCCACCTCAACATTAGGAGGAACTTCCTGACAGTAAGGGCTGTTCAACAGTGGAACACACTCCCTCGGAGTGTGGTAGAGTCTCCTTCCTTAGGGGTCTTTAAGCAGAGGCTGGATGGTCATCTGTTGTGGATGCTTGGATTGGGATTTCCTGCATGGCAGGGGGTTGGACTGGATGGTTCTTGTGGTCTCTTCCAACTCTATGATTCTATGATACTGTAGTGTTCTTCTCCTGCACTTCTCATTCCAAAAGGCAAGTTCTTTGTCATTTTCCCCAGACTATATTGTACCAAGACTCATTATGAATTTGTATTCAGTTATCAGAGCTGACCCATAGATCACTTCTTTTCTGGACAAAAGATTATTAATTTTAAAAATTTTAATAGTTTATTTTATCAGTTGTTCAATTGTTTTTTTTAAAAAATATATTTATATTATTAAGCATTTGTATAATTTTAAACTACTCTTTTTAAATATGATGTTAGCTGTCTTGAGTCTCATTATTGAGAGAAAGGCAGAATATAAATGAAATAACAACTCCATGCCAAGTATTCTGCCATCCTCTGCATACCTTCCTCCCTGACACATGTATTACTGACGGCAAGACTTTGCTGCTTCAAGCATATCACAGATCACGGGACTGTATAACATATTCTCTGGAAAGATGTTCTGAAGCAGATTTACAGAACATGTGGCCTCTTGTGTTGTGGAGCAGAATATTTGATCTAGGTTTTGTGACTGAGGGGGAGGATGCTAAAGCCCTCCAGCAAGGGATCAAAGAAAAATTTTCCTGGCTGCCTGTGTTATTCAGTCTCTTAGAATTAAATAAAAATGGAGAGCCTCAGCTAACCTGCATGTTTACCAACTTTTCACAATGGTGACATCTTGAAATTCTGCAGAGGCAGGCTTACCAATTGGAATTCTGTGCCACTGGTGAAGATTTATGTATGAGCATTGTAAATGTGCTGTACTGCAAAGTCTAGAGGGGATTCAAAGCAAATGGGTTGTAGAGGGTACAGCCTGCTGCATGATAAATACTATAAATGCACTGAGTTAAGACAATGAATTTTATGTCATTAGCTCTGATATTTATTCTAGTAAGCAGGCAAGCCTGTTACCGTGGCTTCTCATTAAGAACAAAAGCTACTTTAGATTTTCTACGCCTTCCATTCTGTTTGTATGAGTATTCTGAAATGTGCCAAATACATTTGATTAGATGAAACAGGGTATAACAGCTTTCCCCCACATGTCACAAGCCACTGCTGCTTTCTGAAATGGCCTCCTTTGTGATCATGGCCCCAAGGGTAAAGTCAGGTGATGGTGTCTTTAATGCAGCTATTAGTATTCTGGCAAGTCAGAGGTCTGTTCTTGCTGTTGTTATTACTCTGTGTAAATGGTCCGTTATAGTCTACTCCATTGTCATTTTTATCATTAACCGTGACTTAAAATACAAAAAATATTACTGGTTGCAGTGTTGCTGAGCTTTTGGAAACAAATAATTTGTAAGGACACCAAGGAGAATATTAGATGAAAAGTCAAGACTTTGCTGATAAGCATTTACCCAGTCATATCTACAGATCTGACAGCGAGAGATGGATTAATGACCTTAGTTGCTTTGCCACTCATGGACTGTCTAATGGCACACATTTTCAAGAGGGAAAGGGGAGGAGAAGATGCAGAAACAGGGTTGCATCAGCAGATTATTAACTATACATTTTTTTTCTTTAACTGTATCACTTCATGAGTTAAAAAAAACTTTGCAAGAGTTCTACTAGTAAATGCAAGAAATGTACAACTTGTTGAAAATTGTTTCAGGTTGTATCCAGTACTATTTATCAGAGGAATGGAAACCACTTATGGAATGTACACACACACACACTTAAGCTGCAGTCTAACCCTGGCCACATGCCTGCCAGCTCTGCTCAGTGTGGGTGAGGGGCACATGGATATGTAATGGTAAGACACCCGTGGGAAGTCCTATAGGATGGACAGAATCTGCTGGCATGATATGGGATGCAATCTAGTAACTGGATCTTAATGTATATGCATGCCTCATTTAATCAGCTCTACAGCACATAAAGTAACTAAAGTGCTCATTTTTTATTTATTTATTTATTTATTTATTTTGGTGAAGATGCCCTCAGTCATTGTCACAATAATTTAAACATTCATGTTAGCTTGTTCTTTAAGAAATCTAAGAATTTACCTGTAAACACTATTTATTATGACAGATAAGAAAATAAATGGGATGTATCACCTAAATGTTAGGAAGTTGGATCATATCCAAATTGGATTTCTATAAATGAGAAGATAGAGGAATTCAGCATTCTCTGTACTTCCTTTGAACTGCAGTTGATTGGCCATAATATTTCAGGAGCTGACCTTTTCTTGCCTGTCACTGATCAAGTAAGAAAGGAAACAGAATCCAGTATGCAATTTTGATATAACAGTTCAAAACTTAGTTTAGAGTTTTCTAATCAGAGAATGTAGGTTCTAAACCACTGAATTTGAGATCTTCTAATTTTTCAAATTCCCCCTTTTCTCTGAATTGCTTTGCATTTTGTTATTTTTTATGTGCAAAAAGCCAAATAACTAAACTCTGTCAATCATTTATACAGCAGACAGTAATTGGTATTGCACAGAAACTATATTATTAAAATGTACTGCAATTTTATTTTCTCTTTGTTTGCTTTTTAAAATTTTAATTATACATCATAGGCTTCCTCAAATTAAAATACTGCAGGTGCAAAGCTAAAACAATAACAAAAATGTTAACAGAAGGAGATTGTAGTAAGGGTAAGGTAGTTGTGAAAAGGTATGTTGCCAGATAAGATCTGAAAAATAGATGGAAAGTCTACAATGCAGAGAGAAAAGGGATGCTGTTCTACTCAGTAGGAATTGAATAGGATATGTTTTTCATTCCAGCAGTTCAAGGAGTTTGCAGGAAGAGAATGGAACTGGATAATCAAGAAGAGAAACAGATAAATAACATAAAGCAGGAACAGCACTGCATTAACTCATTAGCTTGCTGGAATTTTTTCAGCAACACAGTAGTCTCTAAGGATAAGTTTAGATGGTATTTTTTACAGTCTAGTAGATCTTCTACATTAGTTCCATAGGTTATTATGGACTATTTTTAGCAGATGTCTCTAGAGCAGCCCACAAATTGGCAAAGCAACTTATGCTAGTGAATTCTAGAAAACAGACCAAGAAGCCCCAAGGAATTCTTCAAGAATAAATAGTTTCTGAAATATATGCATATTTCCTTGGCTTTTGTTGTCCTTAACAGCTTCTCTTTAAACCCAGAGATTTAAGCTCAAAATACAAGATGAGAAATATGTCTGCTATGTCATTTTCCACCTGAGTTGAAAAGAATTTTATAAAAGTATACAATATATTCATAATTAACATATTAGAGTGTGATTTTCTCTATTTTCATTACAATTATAACAGCTTCATTTATATACCGCTTCATACCCTTAATGAGTGTCTAAGCGGTTTACAATTGTAAGCTATTTGCCCCCCAACAATCTGGGTACTCATTTTAGTGACCTCGGAAGGATGCAAGCCTGAGTCGAGCTTCAGCCCTTTGCTGGTCTTGAACTCGCCACCTTATGGTTTTGAGTGAGTGGCTGCAGTACAGGCATTTAACCACTGCACCACCAGGGCTGGTTATCCAATTCTCCACTGCCCTCAAACCTCCACTCTTCATCCCTCCCCTCAACTTGATCTTACTTGTAAATAAAAACCTAGCAACAGTGTGGATTTGTAAATGTGTGAGAAAACTAGAAAGGCATTATGAGTTACTGCATTTTTACAGAGGCCAAAACTGACAACAGTTGGTCTACTACTTTAGGTTTTGAAGCCTTTGTTTGTGTTGTTTCACATACAACAGTCTCAACTGGTACCCATTCTGTACTATTCAAACCAGATTCTGTGTTGGTAACTATATATTAAGCATGGGATCCATTCTGGGCCCCTTCGCATAATACAATTTTCACATAAAATCTGGAATATTATTTTTCTTACCTGAAATGAATGACAGAGGCTTCATGGCCACTGAAAACCTCCTGTTGTACAGGTATTGTCTGAAGAGGAAACTTCATCAGAAGGAGGATCATCAGAAGCTAGTCCTTGATTGTAGTGCCAGGATGACTTTGATGAGTTGGTGTCGATATTGGGAGCAGATGTTGCTGATGTTAGGATGTTAGTGTCAGGAGCAGACATTGTGGTTGGTTGGGGATCCCCATTTTCAGAAAACATTTTGAAGAACATTGGAATGAGGAGTTGTTGCCTCTTTCTTTTTAACTCATCCAAGTATTGCTGCAGTGGTTGTAATCCTAAAGTGATCATACAGATGACATTAATGCTGTGCTCAATCCCAGGATTGCATTCCATATTTTTGGTCTTTTAAGATCTGTGCAATTTGAAACATTTCAGCCAGCCTCTCCAATGTCCACTTGGCTGGATCTGCTTCCATTTCCTCTTCCCCCAAAGAGGTCTAAACACGTTCCTTCAGTTCCTCATTGGTTAACACTTCCTTATGGTCATCAGTGTGTTCTTCCACTTCCTCATCCAGCAGGTCAGAAAATCCTTCTCCACCAAGTTGTCTTGCTGTATTAATGATTATCCTAAGATTTCCATCAATCACAACACAACCACAAAATTCCTCCACAAGTATTTCCAGCAGGCAGTTATTTTTTCTGGTTTCAATTCATCCATTGCAACTTTGATTAGTGTTGTGGCATAAGCAATAGTGAAGGATTTCCAGCACTGCTTGATATCCACATTAGGGACTGCACCAGTTGCTGCTACAAATCTCAAGCAGGTGATCAAATCCCAGGCAGGTGTATGTGGCCTTGACAAAATAAATAAATAAATAAATAAATACACCCTGGTCTAAGGGCTGAATCAGTGAGATTATATCAGAAGGCAAGAAAACAACATTTTCATTTTTATAGTAAAGTGATTCAGGATGGCCAAATGCATTGTCTATTATTAATAGGACTTTAAATGGTAAAGCTTCCTGTCACAAATACACAGAGAGAGACACACACACACTTCTGGGATGAAGCACTGGTGAAACCATTTGGTAAACAAGATCTTGATACCTGCATTTTTATTTTATACTGCTGGAACACTGGCAGATAAAGCTTGTGTGTGTGTATGTGTGTGTGTATACTACACCTGGCTTTATCATATGCCCTGCAGAGATGCCATATGACGAGTGTTGAAAAAGTTGTCAACTTGACCAAGAAGGAAATGACCTAGAGCCATGAAACTTATAAGCTGTTCCACATATTCATCCCAAAGTTCAATACACTTGGCACATCATTTCCCAAGTTTCTTTAATGCTTCAAAATGATGATGATGATGATGATGATGATGATGATGATGATGATGATGATGATGTCTGGTCACTGATTACTGCTCTCCTCCTACTATCACCTCTGAATCATATAATAATAATTTTATTTCTAGCCTGCCCCTCTGAGCAAGCAATGGGGCGGGTTACAACAAGAAGTTAAAACACAACATTTTAAATAAACCAATCCCATCCTGCCTCCCACCCCTAAAAAGGGATTAAATCAACAGTAGTTAAAACATAGTAAAATACAAACAATATCATATAACAACAACAGGCCTGGGAATTCTTGAGCTGTGTGGAGTAGGCCAAGGACATAGAGGAGAAAAACTGGAAAAACTCTAAGGCTTAGACTTGGAGCCGAAAGATGACTAAACATTATCTGGGAAGGCCTGCTGGAAGAGATGCGTCTTTAAGCCTTTTTTTTGAAGCCATCGATGGATGAAGAGAGATGCATCTCATCCAGCAGGTCATTCCATAGCTTGGGGGAGATAGATTTGTCCCTTCCTTTCAAATGTTTTTTAAGGTTTGGAACCAGGAAATAGTCAGATGGGGGAAGGTTTGGTCAGTAGGGTCTATGCACTCAAACCCTAAATTCTTCAAAATATATATCATTTTCCTGTAAGCAGGTGTATTATCTTGCAAAAGAAGACATTTCCTTGACCTTTTTTTTCTTCTTCTTCCATTCCTTCTTTAATCAGTTCAGCAGGTTAGATTAGCATTCTTAATTAAGAGTTTGGCCTTTCTGAAGATAGTCAGTAATCAAAATTCCTTCCTTCCCCCACTCCCCAAAATGACTGTTGGAGTTTTCTTCTGAAGGAACAGGAATGTCTTGATGGCTTGGAGTTCAGCATTTGAACATTCCAGAATTTGCATTGACATGATTCTATCATTGAGCTGAAAAAAATCATAAGAACTATGATCCTGCAAATTAGCAGTTTACAATACAAAAGAATACTCCTTCAAGCTACAATGACAAAATTGTGCTCAGATTTTGAGAAATGGGTCAGGCTGAGAAATGTTCATATAAGAACAGAGTTAATTTGTCATTCCATATTTTATGCCCTGGTTCTGCCTTTGCAGTTTTATGAATGTAAGTTCTAATTGGCAATTTTTTTTAGAAGAGTCCAGTTTATTATTATTGAACACCTGCTTTAGATGGCATCCTTTCTCCTCAAACAACTTCTTAAACTCTTCTGGAAATGTGGTAGCAGCTTCTTCATTGGTAGATCTGGCCTCTCTGGTCAGTTTGACATTTTAAAATCCATGGCTATTTGCACTAAATGACTTGGTGGCACTTGGTCTTTGTACAGGCTCAATGCTTTCTGATGCAACAACTTGAGGCCAATAGGAACACATTTTCTTTTTTCTTTTTTCCTTTGGGCATCACTTCTAAATTATGTTAACAATTTATCTCAAACAACATTATAACCATAGGACTATCTTTGGAAGATACACTTTATGTGATTTAGAAACTCTTCTATCCAAGATGAATGAATGATTTTTCATCATTCAATTTTCTGAATCCTTCCATATTCAGATGTTTGGTAAAACAATTGGTTATAATGGGGCTTTCTAGATTGGCAGGAAAGGGAGACATGAAGTTGCCTTTTCCTTAATGCTTAGCAGCTACACTGCAAGCCCCAGGTGTGTAATAAAAAGGCATAGGGCAGCTACACTGAGGAGGTGTGGGGACGACTTATCTGAAGTCTTTTCTGTTGCTCAGCAACTACATTGGAAGCTGTCAGGATGCTAGAAACACAGGCGGAGCAGCTGCACGGGTGGCAATGAACGGGGCTTTTGACTGGACTGAAACTTTAATTTTTTGTTGTTGTTGTTGTTGCCAGCTGTGAACTGCGCAGTTGCACCACTACATCATACAGGCAATTGTATTGCCAGCTGCCAACTACGCAGTTGTACAGGTACATCACACATGAACTGTGCAGTTATGAAGATCTGTCAAATTACCATTGTGGTTTGCTTCCCTTTTTTAAGTGCACAGTTGCATCGGTGCACCATGAATGAACCCCTTTATTTTATAATAATAGCTATTGTTGTTGTTGTTATTATTATTATTATTATTATTATTATTACTCCGCCCCTTTGAGATCAATTGAGGTGGCTTACACACTAAAATACTATTACATCAATAAAACAAACTGCATCCCTCCCCCCCTTAAAAAGATATTAAATCCGTTACAATTTAAGTTTATGAATAAACTTCTTTATTTTAATAAATTAACAGTTGCATAACAGTTACAACATCCCAGAGTCCCTACTGCACATGTCTAGGGTTCGGATTAGAGCTGGAGCTAGGGTTTAGGAGCTTTATAAAACTGCAAAGTTGCACCGCAGCATTTAGATGCAGCTGCACTGTTACACCCTTTTAAAAAAGAAGTTGGGAAAAGCAGGTCCTTTTTAAAGCCGCTTTTCCCCCACTAAAATGCAAACAAAGTGTGTTCATGCCAAACTTTCAGTGTGGCTCATCTAAAGGCTACACTTTCATGCAGGCATGAACACACCCCTTTTTGCCAGTCTAGATCAGCCCAATATTTACCTTTGAGTTGTTATCACATTTTCTTTCCTGTTATCTCAACTTTTTTTGAATTACACAATCGGGGACACATTTTCTGTTGATGTCTTCCACCCACAAATTTAAAGCCCTCTCTATTTTTTTACTCTGGACTTCACACACACCAGATGAAAATTTCACAGTCTGAGGTGCCACAACAAAATTTCCATGAATTTCTTTTTCCCTCCTTACTGTAGATGCTAACAACCTCAGAATATGGGTTTTTTCTCTCCTAATCAAGTTTAGAGCATTCACCTTCTCACTTAAAGAAAGCACTTTACAGATATTATTCAGCTTATCCAGATTGCCAGCCTTACCATTCTTGTGTTTTGGGGCCATTATTTATTGGCACAACCATTTCAGCAGCATGATCTTTTCACTGGCACAACTGCTTTTGCAAGCTTGACTTCTTTGCTCATACAACCCTTTCACTGGCATAAACAACAAATAGCACAAGCCAATCAACAGGAGGCACTTAATGCTGAATATGAGATAGCATGAGCAGCATGGGATAGCACAAGTAGCACAAGATAGGATAAGCAGCACACACAAAACTGGATCCGCATAATATGGACTCAGGTAATAAACTGTCCTCCTGTATTATGTGCTGTCCAAACAACATTGGAAGAATGCTGAGAAGCTTAAGGTGCAAATTGCTAGAAAGAATTGTGGGGAAAAGGCAGATGTTTGAGGAGCAGTGGTATCACCCCCACCTTAGGGTATCACCTGATGTGGTCCTGTGGGCAGGCCCAGAGCTCCAGGGTTGAGGCAAACTCCTTGTGGCTTTATTTCCCCAGGCGCAAACACATGTGGAGTCACTTTGCAGTTTCAACACCAAGTTTACTCTTAGTCAAGTTCCTTATCCCTCAGGGGTTGACACAATCCTTTCTGAAAATACTAGCTGAAAACTCCTAATGTAACAAAACAGTACAAGGCTATTTGCAGCCACCTCACCACCTGTTTTAGTAAACCCCCAGAGTCCCAACGAGAGGGGTCATCTTCCCTGAGCCCAATGCCCTTCTTAATCTTATTCAGCCTCTCGGTCTATCGTAGCCTTTTCTCTTGCACCTCCTTTTCATTCTTTTCCCAGTCTCTGGGGACAGGTCCGTGCTCCTACCAGTCTCCCTGGGCGTCCCACCAGCTGTCTTCTAGGCTCTCACCTCTGCCCTTCTTGTTGTAGGTAGTGCTCTCCCAATGTCTTACCCCCAAGTCATGGTTTTACCCGCGAGTCATGGCCAAATGGGGTCCTACCCTGGGTCGATTCCGGGAAGCTTGTAAGGAGATGGGGCACCCCACCCTGTTGGTCTTGGGGGTTGGACCTCCACTCTGGTCCTGAGAACCTTGTCCTCAGCCTTTCTGCTCCTGGCTTCTCCTTCCTCCTCCCCCTCTGCTTGCACTCCTCCCGCTTTTAAGGGCCTAAGCGTCTTTTCCCCCTCCCACGGGAGGATCCCCTCCTTTCCAGGCACCCACCTGTGCCCTATTTTCTTTCCCTTCTGCTTCAAGCTCTCCAGGGTCTTTCTGTCCTCCCACCTCTACCCTGGCAACCTTCCCTGATCCTACACCTCTACAGGTCTGCACCCCCTAGTGATGCCACTGACCCTTGGTGAAAATGGTCTATTTAGAGTTTTTTTTAACAATTTTTGACAGAACCTCCTTGATGTTGCTTGATTGTTTGTGAATCAATGACAAAATGCATCATAGGTCCACATATTTTAGAGCTCTCACAAAATCAATTAAATAGTTCTAATATGTATATTTACCTTTAAATATGCTTATTTAATTGACACCTCAGAAAGCATTCCTACTGTCCACTCTTTAGAAATATGGAGGATCATGGGCAATAGAACTGCTGATTTGCAATTACTTAACTGTTTTTGACAAAAATATTTATCATCCCTACTATTATTATATCATTCTTGTACTTGGTTCCCTTTCCTTTTTCAGCCACCATGCGTCAGAGACTGTTGTCTCCACAGCAATTGTCCTGCATAAATAACTGTACCAATCAGTTTTCCAGATATCAAATTTTTCAACATTCATGCTAGTTTCTGCATCTATTTTTTTTAAAATCTATATTCACATTTGTTCACATTCTCATTTATGCACTTTTTTTTAGTCTGAGAACTGCCTCACAGATTTTGGAGAAATGCAAATACTGAATGATAAATGCATTAGGGTTTACACAGTTTGGTTAGGTAATCAGAGCTTTAGGACTTCAGAGTCTTAACTTTACAGTGGAGCCAGATGGATCTAATTACCTCTTGGTGTCTAAGAAATCCCAGCTGTGGTGATAGCATATATGAGCAGACTCCTAATGGAATAAAGCTTCTTCACGGTTTATTCATGGACTTTAACAGGATTGATCAAACATAAAGAAGAAACTGCCTTTACTCCACTTAAATACACATAGTAAGAGAGTAGACATTACTTCACTCATCTCCTCCACTAAGGAAAGAACAAACATACTACAAGGAAACAATGGCTAGCTATCAACCTTCTGTCTCTGTATTGATGGTTGAGGAATTACCTAGCAATTTTGCAAGTATTTGAAATGTTCCCCATCTGAGTAGCAGTGTGGGGAGTACTGCTCACTGAAGGAAAAGTGGGTTATATCTGGAACTGATAAAACATATAATAAATAATAGCTTGTGCATTTTAACTGCATATCATTAATGGGCATGAGGAAAATCAACATTTTGTAAAAGTAGGGAATTGATCAAACTTTTATTTGGTTCATTTTAATATATTATTATTATTATTATTATTATTGATAGGATTTCCCCATTAATAAAAAGTGGTGCTATTTTTATCTTTCTTCTTTATTCACTGGATAATTGTGTGATAACTGTGATGTTGCAAGACATCCTGTAAAAATCTTAGTGTTATTGTGCTATATTGACAGGAGCATATCACTATGCTCCTGTCTTTTTTCTTTTTCTTTTTCTTTTTCTTTTCTTTTTTTTTTTTTTTTTTTTTTTGGTAGTGTGATAAAGTCCTTAGTCTTATTTTAAATGTGTTTTAATACATAAAACAACAACAACAAAAAAAAACAAACAGCTTCATTCATATACCACTTCATACCGCCTAAGGAGTGTTTAAGCTGTTTACAACTGTAAGCTACTTTCCCCCAACAATCTGGGGGAAAGTAGCTCATTTTAGCGACCTTGGAAGGATGCAAGCCTGAGTCGGGCTTGAGCCCTTTTGCTGGTCTTGAACTCACAACCTTATGGTTTTGAGTGAGTGGCTGCAGTACAGGCATTTAACCACTGCACCACCAGGGCTACATATAATGTTTTCCATATTTAATTTATATTTAATGTTTTGAGCCAGTATGGTGGCTCAAGCCATTGATTTCAGTACTGGACTCAGTCATAGAAACCTATAAGGTAACCTTGAGCAAGTTACATGCTTTCTGCCTTAGGGGAAGGCAATGACCAAATCTCCTTAGAATAAATTTTGCCAAGAAAAATAAATCAGAATACACATTAAGGCACAGAACATACATTTAATGTTCTAAATGTTTTTATCCATTGTGCATCACCTGGAGACCCTGTTGGGTTGAGAGGTGCTAGACAAAGGATTTAAATCAATGAAATAAATTACCAAAACATCCACCTGTTCATAGGCTTGAAGACTTACATGGCACAAATCTTATAGTTGCTATTCCATCTAATAATACTTGGCCTGCAAATGTTTATACCTGCACAATGCCAGGTGTTGGAGAAGATGTTTGAATATTTGACTGGCAGAAATGTCTAGGATAAAGATGCCTGGCTTCATTGCTATACAATTCCCGTAGGCTATTATTATACCTTAGCAGAGAGAAAGAATACAAAGTACTTTTGAGACATTCATTACACATGTGGTTTGAACATTTAGAGAGAGCCTTTATGCATAAAGCTGCACCCATGGGTGATCTATTGTGATCTTCCAATGAGTTGAAGGGGGGGACAGAGACTGTCACCTTCCTCATGTGGTTTTATTCTGCACCATTAATGAATATCTTTAACAGTCTCTAACTTTTCTATAATGATGCAAGAAGCCTTACTACTAATTTTCCCCAAATGCTGCCATTTTTTTTAATGATTAAACACATGGATAATTTACTCTTGAAAGGGGGGAAATATAATTACTATACAGAGTGTGCTGGTGGTGTAATTTCCCTTCAACACCATTTTTAACTCTTTTGCATTTTAGACATATTAAAATCTAATTTATAGAATACTTCATTGATTTTTGGAGAGGTTTAATATGAGAATAAAGTTTGTAATAGGGTAAAACATCTTCTGTTGAAATGTGTCCATTAAAAAGATGGCATGACCATTGATATTCTTCTTCAGTCCAAATCATTTTAATTCTTTCTTACAGTGCTCAAAATCTATATGCATTTTAAAAAATTACTAAATATATCTCTCTCCTTTTCTTATACTGTATAGATTTGTGATAAAGAGTGGCACTACTATGTCGTCAACGTTGAGTTTCCGGTAGTTACCTTGTATATGGATGGTACAACATATGAACCTTACCTTGTAACTAATGACTGGCCTATTCATCCATCGCACATAGCAATGCAACTGACTGTTGGTGCTTGTTGGCAAGGTAATTACACACTTTGTGTGAATGGAGAATTGAAGATATTGACTGTACATTCAAAGACTAATAATCTTAACAAAAAGTAAGCAAGCTATTGTGCTTGTCAGCTGTATGTCAATATACTGATTTTGATTATACTGTACCCTGGATGATGATCTCAGACATGAGTGATAGTTGCTGGAGATATGGCAGTATATCCTAGAATTGTAAAATATTATTGTTCTCATGTATCTTGGATAACCAAGTTCTATATCCTTACTGCCTGGCCAGTAAGAATGATAACCAGAAAAAGAAGCTTAATCCATGTCCCTAATACTTTTGGAAACCATAACAGCCTCTAAGGATCCTCAGGTGAACAGTAATATCACACCTTGCACTCTAAACCTTCTAGACATTTATGTTCTTTGCAGGCTCAGCAAAGAATATATTCTTGATGGATCGTATTTTGTATTTATTTGCTTTAGTTTAAAGTGTCCATGTCTGCTACTTGACAGTAGGGGGAAGACGTCTAAACATATTTTTTATTATTATTTTAATGGTCATCTATTTCAAGAATCATCTTTGTAAAAAAGGCAGAGTCCTGTTCATTAAAATTGACTTTAAATAATTGACTGGCTATTGTGAAAGGAGCTTTTAACAAATGGGTTCTATATGAGTACTTTTAAAATCAATATGCTTTTAAATTGCTTTTTGCTGAATGTTTAAAACATTACATTTACTCTAATGTTTTAATATTTGTCTTAATATTATAACTTTTTCTGTTTGTTTTTTCTCCTATTTCTGGTTTATGTATCCATTGCACTCCACATTGTATATGTTTGTGATTCCATGGTTGATCCAGAATAATTCTCATTTTCACCATACTGGATTTTTAAAATTCTACCTACTTGCATTCAAGCAGTAGAGCTACACATTACTATCTAGAGAGGGAGGCTCCATAAAACCATTTATAGCCACAGTAATAGCAAGTACATTTCTATACAACAAATAATGTTTGAGACAGAACAATGAGTGGTGTGAGCTAAAAGCCACAAAAAGCAAGTGAGGGGTGAACAGTGATGGTATGGGATGAGGCGAGTAGGAGGTACAGGAGAGTGAGTGTGAAAGAAGCAAGGTGTGTGTGCATAGTGAGGTTGTGAGCTGAGAGGAGAGGAGAGAGTGTTGGGGAAAGGTATGAAGTGCAGTAGTAGGGTGCAAGGAGCAAGAGTGGTAGGCATGAAAAGGGGCCTGGAAGAAGCGATGTGGTTTCCCAATATGAAGGAAGAAGGGAAGTGAATAAGAAATTCATCAGAAAATTCATCAGCAAAGAACAAGAGAGTGGCTGTGAAAGTTAATCTTGATTTGAGTCTTCAGTTTTTGGGAAACAGATTGAAACATAGTGATGGTGTGTATGTGTGTGTGTATGTACAGTGGCCATCTAATGGACATTTTAAGGCAAATTAAGAGTCATGAAGAACTGATTAACTTTTTTTCAGCTAACCCACACATTAACACCATTCATATCTTGGCACCATTAACATGACTATAAGAGTTTGGACAACTTTCAGGTAGAAAAGGCAAAGAAAAGAAGGACACAACATTTCTGTGCTGCTTTAAGTTGTCAGGTTTTAAGTCTGGATTCTAAGATGAAGAAAGCAACCCACTAAATAACACTTCGGTTGTTTATATCACAAAATTGTTTAATTTTTAAATAAGCCTTTATCATGATATTTCTAAGGTGAGCCTGTCATAGAATTTTTGACAATTTTTGTTTAGAGAGGGGTTGCCTTTGATTTCCTCTGAGGTTAAGAGAGATGACTTGCCCAAGGTCACTCAGTGGGTTTCCATGGCCAAGCAGGGATTTGAACCCCAGTCTCCAGAGTTTTGGCCCAACATTCAAATCACTACATCATGCTGGCTCTTCCTTAGAGTTAAATCCATCATGGAATTTATTACTTTCTCACATATCTCTATTCCTTATCTTGATTCTAAGCACAGTCCTCTAACAAAAAAGTAAGCACTACTGGATTCAGTCTTAGTCCTAGATACATGGATGTAGCCTTGCAGCCTAAGACACCAGAATGGCCTTACTGAATTGGAAGTAATGAATTTTCAGGTATTGTGAACTGATGTGTAGCTTTTTGACATTAATTAACTCATCACTGCAACAGTTACAAGAGATAAAGATTATACATATAGAAAGATTTAATGAGTTACCAAGTCATATATCTTAGTAACATGTCTTGCTTATCTTTGGTAGGAATAAATGCAAAATGACAAAGAAAAATAGAAGTAGAACATCATTGGATCAGACCGAAGTTCCATCTAGTCTAGAAGTATGTTCATGGAGAGCCAGTGTGGCATAGTGATTCGTGTGTGTTGGACTCTGGAATCCAGAATTCGATTCCCTGTTAATGGCATTTCGAATTTTGATCCTGAGTATAAGTTACTCTGGAGTATAAATTACTCCTCCTAATTTGCTATCATCTATAAATGTGGCAAGCAAGCCCTCTATTCCATCACCCATCATCAAAGATTTTGAATAGCACTTGTACCAGGACAGAACCCTGTGACACCTGCTAGTCACTTCTCTCCTAGATGAAGAAGAACCATTGGTGAGCATATAGTGGGTTCAGTCAGTCAACCAACTGCAAATCCATCTAACTGTAGCATAGTCTAGCCCACATATTATGACTTTTTTTTTTTTGCCAAAATGTCATGAGAAACCTTGTCAAAGCCCTTGCTGAAATCAAGACACACTACATCCACAGCATTCCCTTCATCTACTAAACTGCTGATTTTATTTTTTAAAAAAGAGATCAAATTAGTCTGGCATGACTTGTTTTTAAGAAACCCATGTTGATTTTCAGTGATCACTGCAATCCTTTCTAAGTGTTTACAGACTGTCTGATGCTCTAGAATCTTTCTTGGTATTACTTCATTCCAATCATGAGATTAATCTCACCAGATTTAAGCAATGCCTGTTATATCATATTTGCTTTGCTTTTTTAAGAGTTGAAGTTTACCTTGTTTATTTCCCATGTGTCCTGTCTGGGAGGGCAGTCAATGTCAAAATATTAAGCAAAGTCTGACAGACAGACGAGATTGTAACAGTCTTAGCCCCATACGGAAGCTTACCAGCCAAGCAAATACAGTTCTCAGAGTCCAGGCAGTCCAAGTCAGTAGAATACAATAATAAGTCCAAGGCGTCAATCCAAGGGAGTGTCAAGTCACCTGGTCAGACAATTAAGCAGAGTCAAGGGGTTCTTTGGAAACCTGAGCCAGGAATCACATGACTGAAGTGTTGCTTGCTCCAGAATGATTGGTTTTCAACAACAACTTTCTGTGGAAGTTACTGTAATATTTATGGTCTGGCAGCCTCCCACACATGTAACCTGATTAATGCATGTTTCCTGTTTCTTTCTCATCTGCTGAGGTAAGCACTGTCAAGTCTATGTCTGTGTGCTGTAGCTGCCTTGGAGTGTCACTGTCTATCTCAAGCATTGGCAGGTCCCCCTGTTTCCCTGTGTCATAGTCTGAACTTGGGTCCTGGGAATACAACAAGACAACATGCACTGTACATTAGTATAAAGACATTTAGGACCATAGATCATTTTCCCCATCTGTTTGTTTAAAGTTTTCCCCCTACCACTGTTGGGTTTTTGTATTATTTGCTCAGTTCTCTCTATAACATTCAAGCTGATATCTGTGGCATTTGATGACCTTCTGCCCTCAAAAATATTATCTCACTGGCTTACATGAATCAGTTTAAAGCCTTCCTGAACAGGTTTTTAAGATTCTTAGCAAAAATATTTCTGCCAACTGCTGTATGAGGCAACCTATCCTTTGCTAGAAGTCCCACTTCCTTAAACCACAGTCCATGATCTAAGAAGCCAAAGCATTTGTGGTAGCATGATCTAAGGAGTCAGTATTTCGCCTCCACTATTCTTTCGCTACCTGGTCCATATTCTTCAACTCAGAAAAAAATGACAACCTGTGCATCAAGGTCCTTCTCCTTTCTACCCAAATCCTCATAATTCTTTATGATATTCTGAGGGCTATGCTTTGCAGTGTCATTGGTTCCTACATGGACCATGTTAACACACGGGAGGGTAATGGTTACTGTGCTTGATGCGTCTTATAAGCCTCTCTGTGATATCACAAATTTTTGCCCCAGGGAGCCAGCACACCTCTGAAGAAATCCTGCCATGTCCACAAACCACTGTTTCTATTCCTCTCAGCAAATGTGTCCTTCCTGTACTTAGGAAGTGGTCTTCCCCTCAGGTACATTCCTTGTATGTTCCTCAACCAGGACTGTCTGCTCAAATCTGCCCAATAAAACCTTATAGTCACTAATATGCTAAAGAGTAGATACATGGACCTCAAGCTGCTGGTCCTTCTCTCCCAATGGGGTAACCAAGTTGCATTTGCTGCAAATGCAGATACCCCCATTCTCTGGCAAGAACACAAACATACCCCAGTTGTTGAAGATGACTGCAGCAGATCCCTCACCATCCATATTCAGTAGCTTTAAGTAGGCACTTAAGTAGGCCTCCCCTTCAAAACTTCAATGCAAAACACCCACTGGCCCTGCCTGATCTCCAGGCTCTAGGAACTGGGGCTGCAGCTATATAGAAAGTAAGTGGCTGCTAGCTGCTCCCCAACCAAGTCTCTAACTCACTTATTCACCACCCCCTGAGAATATGTGCTCAGGCATATGACCTGGGCCTAAACACATAAGAAAAACAAAATACTAGCTAACACATAAGTAGGTTTCATCCCTGTTCACACAAACAACCTTACTGCAGAGGACACAACAGCCTAAAACCAACAGTCCCTCCCAAAAGACTCTCCAGGGGCTGGGAGCTTTAACCTAACAGACATGCACTCCCTTTAGGCTGTCTCTTCCACCATGCTCCCACAAAACACGTGTTGTCCAACACAGCCAGCATTTAGTAACCTTAATCCCTGCCCCATTCTAATGCACTTTTGCTGTGCACTCCTTCAAAAATTAATTATGATGGGGATAATGTGTGAAGGGACCAGCATTTCTGACTGAGGAGGAAAGAAATCAATAGCTAAAGAAGCGAACAAAGGCTTTATTATAAAGTTCCCATTCAAGATAGGAAAACTCTCTAAGGATGTTAAACTAACACAGGACAGAGCTAGTTCTGCATTTAGTAGAAGTGAATAAGAGGGTCAGGACAGAAGAGGTAGGAATACCTGTACAAGTTTCAGTTTCTATCTCAGAAAAGTTAGAATAGGTGGATAAAAGAGATGAGGAGACTATGGAACATGGTAAACAACTTAACACTGTCAGTGCTGATGTCCCTGAGATATCTTTATTCTTTAAGTGTTGAGCTTTACTGTGTTTCCAACAGTGTATTACCTGGTAAAGTTTTCTCACCAGCAGTGTAAGCATTAATAAGTTATTTCTGTAATAAATTGCAAGGACAACATGCAGTTCTTTATTTTTTGTGCTATCTTGATAAAAGCAAGCATTATTGAATACTATCAGTCTGAAAGATGTGTGAATTTCTCTTATGCTTTCTTTCATGGAGTACATTGTAAATAAGACTCAAAGAGAATGTGTAGGAGAAATTATGTGTGCAGGACTGATGTTTGTTCTTGGAAATTATGCACTGATGGCACTGTGATCTAAAACCTAGTCTGGTGACAGCAATTATATATTCCTGCTTCCTGAAGCAGCTTTCATTAATTAAAAATAAATAATAATGGGTAATGCATTTTTGAAAGCCACGGCACATAGGTTACAGCCTATGTCACAGCATTTTCAGCTCTGTGAGAAAAGAAATCTATATGACAAGCAGCTGCATTTTATGGATCATGGTCTGCCTATTACCATAAAATCTGGGGCTAGATAATTTCCAGTTACTGCTTAATCAGGACTTGGGAAAGTTATTTTTTGGATTAGCCATGCTAGCTGGGGCATTCTAGAAGTTGTAATCTAAAAAGTAATTTTTCTGAGTTCTAAGTATAAGGTACTAGCAATAGCAAGCACATTTCTATCCCACTTATCAGTGAACTAGCACTCCCTAAATGGTTTATGATGTGTAAGCCAATTGCCCCCAACAAGCTAAGTACTCATTTTGCTGACCTACAAAAGGATGGAAGACTAAGTGTACCTTGGAGTCCTCCTCTAGGATCGAATTATAACATTGTGGTTACAGTAGCATTTAACCACTGCACCATCAGGGCTCCTGTAGATACCAGGTCATGCCTTGTTGGTTCTTAGTCATTGAGTAACTCTAATCTAGTGACTAGCATTGAGTCCAATGTACTGATGACTGAGCATACAGCTTTCTACATTTTGCTGGAAGGAAAGTGGTTCTGATTGAAATAAGTTGAAATCAGTGCCCCACTTACATTACAGTTGGACTGAAATGTGGTCATCACAATGAGATTGCATTTTTCACATGTGGGAAAAGAGTACAAATTTAAGACATCTACAGTGAGGCACATGTTCAATTTAAACTAGAATATTAACATCTTTTATATTCTATGGGCAAAACATGAAACACTTATTAAGTTAATCTTGAAACCTGAAATAAATGCACACAGGACCAGGAAGCCCTGGTAGCACAGTGGTTAGAGGACAGTGCTGCAGTCCACAAGGTTGTGAGTTTGGTTCCAGGGCTCCAAGGTTCACTCAGCTTTCCATCCTTTTGTAGGCCAGCAAAAGGAGTACCCAGCTTGTTGGAGGCAATTAGCTTATAGATTCTAAACTGTTTAGAGAGTGCTGAGTTCACTTATAAGTGGTCTAGAAATATGCATGCTATTGTTATTGCTATATTTAGGTCTGAATCCAATTTTAGTCCCTGCTACAGTAGATCTATTTAATCAATTGCTTAATGGTAAACCAGTTCTTAACACTGAGGGATAGTGTTTGTGTGCTGGACTATGACTGCAGTGGTTTGGGTGTTGGACTATGCCTCTGGAAACCAGAGTCCAAATCCCTGCTAAGTCATGGAAACCCACTGGGTGAACTTGAACAAATCACACTCTCTCAGCTTCAGAGGAAGGCAAGGGCAAACCCATCTGAACAACTCTTGCCAAGAAAAACCCATGATGGGGCTGCTTTAAGGTCACCATAAGTCAGAAATCGTTTGAAGGAAACAAGTCAGCACCTGTTTAAGTCCAATTGATGTAATTGCTATCCAAAAAGCTGGAGCCTGAGGAATCACCCACAAAGTAATATGTTCAAGGGGAATTTTAATAGTTCAAATAAAATTATATTTTGGCCAGGACAACAGTTGGCCTTGGGATCTTTACCCTATTTATACCATTTCCAAATCATACAGAACTTCAGAGACAAGTCCAAATAAATTTTGTATTTTTATTAAGGAAATAACACATACACAAGAACACTCTCACACACACTCATACAAGAGCTAATGAAGCAAAGGTGGGAGAAGGTGAATAGTGTAGGCCTTGCTAATGACAATGTTACCAATCTTGAAACGTGTTTCAAATTGATGGGCATTCAGAATGGAGAAGGCTCGATAGCTGCCTTGGCAAATGGGGTGGGTGGCTTATTGAGGAGCCTAGTGGAACTGACACAGTGTTTGCACAGTTATAAACTAGATCAAATTGCTAGTGTGCAGGCACTGGTATAAATAATCACAATAATATCTTGGGGCAGTAATCAAGGAATTAATAAACTGACACATTGCTAAATGTTTTCCCAGAGGGAGAAGAATGGTTGAGAAACTGAGGAAATATTCAGACAATTGGCATCTCAGACAAAGGAAAACCCCTTGCTGCTGGAGGAGTGTCCTTTGTATGTTTATGCATAGTCACCTTCTTTGGCCAGAATCCCATCATTGCCCTCCATAGACAAAGGAATAATCTAATACCTTTTAGGTGATCTCATTGTGGTGGGTGCCATTGCTTACTCCCTTGCTAGAGCCAAGAGATTTCCAAATATGCTATGGCCAAGTTTCTGCCTTGGGTTTGCCTTTCCAGGTTACTCACCTTAGCATTCCTTTTAATATTAAATTGATATAAAAATGGAGGGGTGATTGGGGGCCTGAGTCTGGGGTAATATAATGGGTCCACTTCTATTTAGGACTAATGATTTAGCTGTTTATTAGATATTGCTTCATGAATCATGGTGTCTCCTAGGATGAAATATAACTTAGATTTAATGGTGGGGATGGGGGGAATTAAACAGAAAACCTGTATTTCAAGCAAGGACTTACATTTTGCTTTAACACTGGCAGATCATGGAAATAAAAAGGAAGGCGAGAATAAAAATTGATTCATTACTGTAGAAATCACTGATTAATGTTGTGTGAAAGACTGGCATATTGTCTAGAGTATTGTATTCAGATCTGTGCAACAGAACTAATTTAATATCGTCCTTTGATATATTCTATGGGCAGATATAACATGAGAGTCTGACAGTAATTATAGCAGAGACTGGAAATGTTTTTGTTTTGTTTTTGTTTTGTTTTTGTTTTTTACCTCTGAGGGATGCATGTGATATTAGGCACTGTAGGGGAGGGTTTTCACACCAATTACCATAGCTGGCAGTTGATGAAACCTTGGTTAGTGATGGCCATAACCAGCCCGCACATTGCCACCAACAGGCACACATATAGTAGGAATGTAAAAATCTGTTTTTGTTGTTGTTGTTGTTGTTGTTGTTGTGTTTCTAATCCTATGTGTATTTTTCCCCATTCTTTCTTGTATGAGGTTCCAATAGTTTGTATATTTCCCCTATTTGGAAATTCATACACAATTTTAATATATTTTTCCTAGTTATTTATTTATGCATTTTAGCTAATGTATGTATTTCTTCCTTTAATTAAACCACGTTCCTGCATTTTCCCCAGTTATGCTTATTTTTAGCCATTTGATATTTAACACATGCATGAACTTGTTACAAATGTGCAAGTTCTTGAAAAAAGGTTTTCTCATAAAGTCTTCTCTTAGTGAATGTTGAGAGGTATGAGGGTGTTCAATCAAATGAAGTTATTTTTCATTCCTAACACTAGACATACAGAGAGAGAGAGATCCTCATATTCATGTGTGTAGTTGCTCACACATTCACAATTGTGAGGAGAATTGGCAGATGTGGATGGGAGGGTTGCCCTCTGTCCGGATTTAAGCTCACCAATTCAGCTGTTGGGTGAGTTGAAGTGAGCACAGTAATGTTAGGGAGAATGATGTGAAGGGATGCCGATGTACCATCATCCCCATAAGAATCACATTTACCCCAGCTGTCCCAACACCAGAGGTGGGGAGGATGGCATGCAAGAAGGAACAAAAGTGGGTTAGGGGAGCTCATTTACACTGGCAGATATACACTGATATGACATTGGTTTTAGGCCAGAAATTTCATCACATGAAACACAGTAGTGTCAATGCTCTAGTCAACAATACATTTTCCCCCAGATAAGTTAACAAGTTCTGTTGTTATTTCCAAAGATGATATGGCAATTCACAGCTTCTGATGTTTAGTTTTCAGTCATTGGTAATGAAATGACACAGTCAGTAGGTGAAAGAAGTCCAGGTATGGGTATCAGTTCTGCTAAGTTATGAAACCTCAGCATTTTCCCCCTCTACAGGTGTAGGAGTAGATTTTATTTTCACTTGGCCAAACTCTATTATCCATGGCATGTTTGTTTTCTGAAGCTCATCATTGTCATTTCAAATCTGACAAAATTATCACTCCCTTGGTTTTCTGTTACTGTTGTTATAAGTAAGTAAATGGTTGTTTAGTTTGGCTACAAATGGCATAGCTCAGGTGGTGGATCAGTGCTATGGTTCATCATTAATTTATATAATGCAGCTGGTTTTGTCATCTTTATTAGACCTATAAATAAGCTTCAGTTGGGCTGTCTCATTTATTTATGCTTGCTGTCTGGCTGAAGCAGCTCAGGTGAAGATGCTTGCCACTGAGACATCACTGGTGGCTAGCCCCATGAGAAGTATTCTTCAGCTGTTACTTTGAATCATAATGTTTCACATATATTTGTCAGCACTGTGAATTTCCCTTCATTTGTGTCCCAGGGAGGTAACCTATTATCACAAGGGATGTTTCAGTCACCTGTTCCTACCTAATAATTTAAACAAACACACACACACACACACACACAAATTGTGTGTAAGCTTAAGGTGGCATGTAACCACTTTTAAATGACATTATCAGATTAAGGTGAACCTATCACTGGGGTTTCTTGGCAAGTTTATCCAGAGAGGGGTTGCCATTGCCTTCCTCTGAGTCTGAGAGAATGTGACTTGGCTAGATCCTAGAAATACCTATCATTTCTCATTTTTCCTATTTTCATAGTGAGTTGTGGTCTTAAACATATCTGTGGTTAATGCCAGTTATGGTCATTGCTATCAAAGCATTTCTGACAAGCCCTGCTGGATACTTGGCCTCTTCCTCAATGGCAGAAGTATTTCAGTGTTAACATTTAATTATAGAGAATGTATGTCGGTGTTAACTCCAGTTATAGAAAATATAAAACCAGTTCAAGAGACTTCTATAAAAGCTTTTGATAGCACTAACACCATAGTTCACTTTGACAAGTTAGTGTGATTGATTATAGAAATATGATGTGTATTTAATTGCAATATGTGGGGAATTTTAACATAATATTTTAGGCTTTAGTTATTTGACAGCTGTTGTTTTTCACGGATAAGAATATTTTGCAAGTCTTACCAATGCAGATAAATAGGGATGCATGTGTAATACAGATACATGGATACTGTAATACAGATACACAGCATCCATAATTTCAGTGCTACCTTTGATTTTCCACAATTTATTTGTGTGCTGTCTTTGATCTCCTCAGTCTTTGCCCTACCTGGCCTATGTAGAAAGATGTGTAATAACAGTAATGATCGGTTGAGTAAATTTACCAAGTAGGTTCCAAAAAAGCATGAGCAGAACTCTGCTCATACAATAGAGGTTTTCTTGCTCTGTGGGATTGTCCGTACTGGCAAAATAAAGCAGCTTCAAATTGACTTTATGCCTACCTCCTTATACAACTCATGGGGCCAAAACAGGAGGAAACTGACATGAAGTCATGTTCTGGGGCTAAAAAACCCATTTTGATTACACACAAGCACAAAAGGGGAGGAAACTAGAACCAAACTGCTATATACCCATATAACTCTGCTCTAACATGTAAAATGCACATCATCACACCAACATATAAACACAACCAAGGGAATGTAGGAAAGCCCAGGCAGTCTATAGAAGAGGCTGGAGTATGCACCCTGGGACTGGTGCAATTCTGCTGTCACCATGCATTGTTGTTGTTGTTGAGCATACAGGCACCCAAGTGGCCAACTGCACCAGTGACCCATCACACCTTTGAGCTGTCAGAACCTTAATGATCTGAACGTATGACAAACACAGCAGGTTGCCAATAATGCAATGGATATAATTTAAACCTACACAAACCAGACAGTTCAGTCGGGGGTGGGATGGGGTGAAGGGAGGAAGTGGACATGTATGGGGCTTATGTTTTCCCAATATGTCACTGGGCCCACTGATGCACTGTACAGGCAGTGTATAACTCATGTGACTGTGTGGCTGTCACATGAGGCATCCAGTGGGATGGCAGTTGGGTAGGAAGTGGGAGGTAATTCTGATCTCAGGTGGTGTGTTTGTATGATGGTGTGTATATATATTGAGGAGGCACCCCACCAAACCACATATATATTGAGGAGGCACCCCACCAAACCATCAGTGTAGCTTGATGCTGAGTGGTGCAAACTGCCCATGGGTGTTTGGCCAATCTTTGGAGTGGGGAATGCAAACAGCAGGGCTTCACTTTGAGAATACCTGGGATCGGCATGGTTTTCCCTGTCCAACTGCTCAGCCTCTGTACTACCATGACCATCACCCACAATGTTCCTAAGGGACAAGAGACCTTAAAAGAGTTCCCAAGGATTAAGAAAACTGTCTGGATGAGTAAATTAGGAAACCTGCAGTGAAACAAAGTAAGGGAAGAATCTTGTAGGGGTTCCATCTTGTATGAGGGGAGGTATATTTTCAGATTCACATTATTATTATTATTATTATTATTATTATTATTATTATTTCTAGCCAGCCCCTCTGAGCGAGCAATCGGGGCGGGGTACAAGATAAAATTAAAAACAAGACAATTAAAATATCCAATCCCATTCCCACCTCCTCCCCCCCTAAAAAATAATTAAACCAACAAGTTAAAACCTAGTGCAAATAGCAGTAACACGAACAGCAAACCTATCCACTTAAAAAATTTATTGTCTCCTTTCACATGGTACAAATGGGGCTATATGTGCACTGCAGAAATAATCCAGGTTGAAATAATAATAATAATAATAATAATAATAATAATAATAATCCGCCTTTCCAAATAGATCAAAGCGGTTTACAAAAGTAGATAAACAAATAAACAAAATACATAAATGATTTACTTAAGCAAATTAATTAAATATCTAAATACACAACATATATAAACAGATTTATAATCTAATACCAAGGTACAAGAAAAAAACAAAAATATGAAAAATGCAAAAATACAAAATACAATACATAACATAGTACTAATTAAAGTATAACATAGCATATAATCAATTAACAATAATCAACTCTACCCTGGAAGAAAAAATTACTAAAATATTAAGGCAGCAATGGTGCAATTATAACAAAGAACTATAGTCCAAACCACTTACAAACCTTATAAAACAGAATTTCTCACAATTCCAATAAAAAAGACAATTAAAATAGATCAAAACCCGGGGGGGGGAACAAACTAAATATTGCTCACTAAATTTTATAACAATGTTAATATTACCCTGGACAATATTAGCAACTGGTCTAAGGTGCCTCTATGACAAGCATGCCTCCTCTCACACAGCAGGGCTGGAGTAGTGTTCCTGGGCTCAAAGGTCTGTGAGCTGGCTTTAAAGGTGCTTCCTCTTACACAGCAGGGCTGGAGTAGTGTTCCTGGGCTCAAAGGTCTCTGAGCCGGCTTTTAAAGGTACCTTTCTCACAGGCACACCTCCTCTCACACAGCAGGGCTGGAGTAGTGTTCACTTTAATTATCAAGGCTTCCTGCTATAGAATTCTGTGAATTGTAGTTTTGTGAGACATTTAGCTTTCCCTGTCAAAGAGCTCTGGTACCACAGCAAATTATAATTCCCAGAATTCCACAGCATAGAGCCATGGCAGTTAAAGTAGTGTCAACCTGGATTATCTCTGCAGTGCAGATGAAGCCTGGATTACAGCCAAGAATATGTAGTATAACTGTTAGTTCTGACTGGGCATCATGTCTTACACTCTTCACACCACTTTCTATATGTTCATCAGGCATAGCTGTAGTCTGAAATGAAGTGGATCCCAGACTGAGGAAATCAGAAATGGAGGTGAAAGCAGAAGTCAAAGACTAAAGGGAAAAAAGCAATAGTCAGAAACAAAGAATAACCCTGAGCCAGAAACCATGTCAGAATCAAAGAAACAAGAAGTAGGCCTGAGGTTAATAATAGAAGCCAAGGCAGGGAGAGAGAGGTGCTATTTGCAGAAGCAAGAGGTAGAAGCTAGCCAGTCTCCAGATGTGAAGAACTGCAATAAATCAGGAACAGAAATAAGGCTTTCTTTTTTTTTTAATGGGGAGAGCTCAAGAGTGGCAAGCAATTAATGAGCTTTGCCTACTTGTACATGCAATTTTTAATTTTACATATGCTTATTTAATGGAAGGAATAAATAATTCATGGCCTTGTTTCTCTAAGGAACTTTGGTGTTGGGAGAGGAAACTTAATCGTATTGTGTCTAACTACTTGTGGATGAACATCACAAAAAAAATTTTTTCAGATTTTCTGTCATTATCATCACCATCATCATCAACCACCCTCCCCAAAATAATTGACTTTATTAGTGAAATTATGCCCCATGGAAATAAGGGTCAGATCAACAGTGATGGGAATAATTAAGGCCTTAACTGTATTTATAATTAGAAAAACCAATGTCTATTTGTATATTTTAATGTAATTTTTTTACTGTTTTCAGTTGATTTTACCTGTTTTAAATTTTATTGTATTTTTAAATGTTTTTATCAGTGAGCCTTGGGTCCCTTTTGGCCTGGGAGAAAGGCTGCACACAAATGAAATAAATGAAAATAAATAGTGGGAGCTTCCCTAGCATGGAATCTCAGGCTCAGGCCAGAGTCATTGAAAAACAACCTCATCTTCCCATTTCTGGGTGATACAGTCACCCAAAAGACTGGGTATATTTATGCTGTTTTAACTGGGATTACAAAAACAGCCCTACTGCAGATTAGACAATAAGCATACACATTAGCAAATATGGAATTGGTTATATGATGTCAGGTCCAGAAGGAGAAGAGTATAGTACAACTACTGTACAACCACTTGAGTTTGTGTTTATTCTTTGCAAGTGTGATATAGGATCTTGGCCATACAGTAATAATAAAAAATAATTGTATCCCATGTTCAAAGAAAAAATGGGATACACAAATTAAATTTAAAAAATAGCCAAATAAAACTTGTTCATCTTCAGAATTCCATAAGAGCCTTTATTATTTTAGCTGCACCCTTTGTAGTGTTTGAAAAGTTCTTTCATGAAACACCAACTTTGGAGATCAGGATTTGAATCCCTGCTTGGCCATGAAAGTCGCTGGGTGACTTTGGGCAAGTCACATGCTCTCAGCCTCAGGGAAGTCAATGGCAAATGTTCTCACAAGAAAACACAGTGATGGCTTTATGGTCACCAGAAGTCATAAACAACTTGAGGGCACACATCAACTACAAACTAATAAAGAAATGGATAACGGTAACCATAAGTATAGGTCACAATCTGTCTATCAGTACTGAGCTGCTATTTAGGATAAAAGCCTTCATATCATAACATGGCAATTGTTGTTTATTTGCTAGCTTTTAATTTGCTAGCTTTTGCTTTATGTTCTACATTGTTCCTGATAGTGACTTTTAACTTCATTCTGCCCGATTCCATGCATTACAAGTGCATGGGCATTCCCTCCCCCCTTGTAAATAAATGTTTCTGGATTAATGGGTAAACTTGAAAAGCAATGCAATATGAAGGTACATTAGTAGGAAGGCCAAATGAATATATGTCCCAGCTATATCACTACAATTGTGATTGATCTGGTAAACGGAGCAAGAGTGAGTAAGCACAAAAATAGTTATAAGCCATGTTTAGAGGATATTCTTGTTCCTGGACATTAGTATTCCTCTTCTAATGTGTTGCAATTGATAGCAACATCTGCACTAATATGAACCGAGGGCCCTTTCACCCTGTACAAGTATTGGACTGTGGATCCAGTTTAACTGCCATGGTTTTATCAAATAGAATCCTGGGATTTGCTCTTTAGGGAGGAGAATTTAGATTTTTCAGCCAGTGAACTCTAGTGCCTCACCAAACTACAAAGTCCAAGATTCCATAGAATGCAGCTGTAGCATACAAAATGGAACCATAGTATTATATTTGTGAAGTGTGAAAGAATCTCAGGTCCTGAGACTCAGGTCCTGAAGCTGATTTGGAAACCTGAAATGTATCTATAAATTAGCAAAATTAACTTTGATCTTAAAGCAAACTATAAGAAAAAGGGAGGTTGCCATCTTCTGTAAAAAAGAAAAGAAAAGATTATATTCAAATTAGAAGAAAAGAAATTCTGCCTAAACATTAGGATGAATGTTTGTATTCTAAGAGCCATTGGATTTGGAATAGATGGCCTTGGAATGTGGCAGACTTTCCATCTTTGAAGATCTTTAGTTGGATGGGGATTTTTTAGGAGTGTTTTAGTTGTGTATTTATGTACAACAGAAGTTGGAGTAGATGGCTTTTCTGGTCCCTTCCATCTCTATGGTTCTATGGAATATCTGAGCCATAATCTGTCTGAAACCACTTAATCAGGGTTAAGAGATATGGAATGTTACACTTGCACCATCCCTGAATTGATAGAACTTAGTGATCTTAGGGGCCAAAAACATTGTTTTGGAATTGGGAAGTATTCATTTTCAGGTAAGTTGTTTGATAAATCATTAGTAGATACAATCTCAGTATCCAATAAGCATGTTAATGAAACGAAATAGAACACTGTTAGAGTAGTATAATGTACATTTATGTTGTAGCTTAACATATTTAGTAGGAAGAACATTTCCTGGTTTGACATCAACTAATTATATAGTATTTAATAAGATATTTATTTTCCAAGAAAAAAAAAACTATTAAGATAGTCTTTTGATTTTGATTGTGTTTTTAATAAAGTTCAGCTTGCTATTTTTGGTTTTCCTTTTAGATTCAGATACAACCACAAATCTCTTCAAAACTATAATAGAGCTTGATGGTTAATTTTTCCTGTTTCTGAATTAAAATAATAGAAAAGGCTTTTCTGATACATGCTGAGAGGATAAAGTTTTGTATAGAATGTATATTCATAGCTAATTTAAATGACTTTAAAAAGTGAGCTTGTAATAATATAAACAATGATAATAAGCATAAAGGAACGTTAATTGTAATAGCAAGAGCCTGCATAACACTACATAAGCCATATTCTGCCTAGAATTCTGTTCATGTAACAAAAGTAGCTAGCTTACAAACAGTTTTAAGCATTTAAGACAGTACTGGCAGCATTGCTAGTCATAAATAAGTCAGCATCTATGAATTCTTATTAATTATGACATATATTTTGTTCTTTTTTTTCTAATAGGGGGTGAAGTCACCAAGCCCAGATTTGCTCAATATTTCCATGGCAGCCTTGCTAGCCTTACCATCCGTCCAGGGAAAATTGAGAGTCAGAAAGTGATATCCTGTTTGCAGGCCTGCAAGGAAGGTCTGGATATTAACTCCCTGGAGAGCCTTGGCCAAGGTATAAAGGTGAGAGATTGGCTGACATAATCTTTGATAACATTTAAAGCTGATTTATGAAGTGTAGAGCAGAAGATAAAGTACAAATATACTCCCAGGAGCAATCTAATTTGCCTTAAAGTCATGCAAGGAAAAAGCAGAACAGAAGAGAAGCTGTGTGACAAAAAATATTTCGACTATTTCCAGAATAAACCAGCAGAAATCAGGTGTCACAGGTGTTTCACAGCCTTTTAAGCATTTCCAGTACCTCCTACCAGTAGTATATTTGTGGTACACTGTAAAGAAATAGCTAAATTGCCCAGGATACTTCTCTCCTACTCCAGCACTGAATTCAACCTGAAGTCACCCCCTTTTGATAAATCATCCAGAAAGGGACAAAAGATTGCTGATTGTTCCCCAGGTGACAGATGGCCCAAGGGAGTATTTGGGTGGTAATATTTTTAGGGGTGTGGTTTTCCAAAGTCCACTGCAGAGCCAATGGAACCCCCAATCCCTGACAGTTTCCTACTCCTGAAACAGGAAGATAAAATATGTTGTATTAAGAACAACACAAGGAATCAACTGACAGAGCAAACCAGCTTATGTACACTTCATCATGCTCCATGATACAGATATAAATGGATCAAATGAGAGTTACAAAGAAGGTATCAGCAAGCAAACCCAGTGATTCATTGAGGGTTCTTTCATTTATCCGTTAATATGTGATGACAGAGAGCCAGTGATGTAATGATTTGAGTGTTGGACTATGACTGGAGAAACCAGGGTTTGAAACAATGCGTTGCCAGGGTCACCCACTGGGTCGCCCTGTGCAAGTCACACTCTCTGAAAGGAAGGCAATAACACACCTCCTCAAAATAAATCTTGCTAGGGTCTCCATAAGTCTTACAACAGTACCAAAACAATTCATAACGTCATGCATAATGACCACTAAGAAATGACAATAAATGTTTTACTCTTTAAGACATTTCAAGATTCTTCATTGCTTTTGTTGCATCATATGTCTTCCTGCCCCACCCCAAACATTTGGAATAAATTCTGCCAAACTTTAGCTATCATTTGTGGTTAGCTTCTGCATATTTGAATAGGAAACCCATCGATAACAACATGAATTACAGTCAGATTAAATATACTTAACGTGAGAACACTTGTAAACCACAGAAAGACATTATGCCTACTGAGACCCCTGTCCATTGAATTCTGTTAATACACAAACTATGTCTTCATATGATCACAGCCTTGGACCACAATATTATTTGTTGTTGTTTTGTGCTTTAAAGTCATCTCTGACTTAGAGTCATCCGACAGTAAACCTATGATGGGGTTTTCTTTGCCTTTTACAGGGGGTTAGAGCCTGTGACTTGCCCAAGGTCACTCAATGGTTTCATGGCTGAGCTCAGAATTGAACCCTGATATCTACACTCATTGTCCAACCCCCAAACCACGATGCCATACTGACTGTCTTGGGCTGTGTCCACACTGAAGAAATAACCTGGTTTGGCTCCACTTTAACTCTTTCTGTCTCAAGGCTATGGAATTCTGGGAGTTGGAGTTTGTTGTGGGGCCCAGAGTGGAGCAGAGTGTAGATTAATAAACAGAACAAAATTTAAAATGGATAAACTATTTGAAATATTTTTACTGCTGCTTTTACATTATAAGGGTACACACTGTTAATGGTTTCTTAGGTTTTTTCTCAAATAAAGTACTAACAAAGACTGTACAAAACAGCTAATAACACATTTTTCAACAAAAATTAAACTCTATAGAGAAGCCTAACTGTGAGAAAATATGCAAAAATACATATGTTATTTATTTAAATTCTCCTGCTCTTTCTTAGCTCCTGTTGAACTCATGATCGATAGAAACACAGCTTCTATACTACTAATGCTTTGTCTGAAGCTGACAATCCTTTGAAGCCTGCATGAGAAATGCAAAATGTCTTGTCTTCAGTTTTGCCTCCAGCAGCTGATCTAGTACAGAAAAGTGGCTGTCTCTGGGAACTAGCTGTGGGTGGGAAAATGAATCCAAGAGTTTAATTTTTCTGCTTCAGAACACTTTCAATCTCCGATCTGCAAGCTGGCATGGTGCAACTTCCTTCTTTCATTTTTTTTTACCTTTTTAGTTATTTTGAGAGTCAGTGGGACAGCAGGAGGCAAAAATGAAAAAAAGCTGTCAGAGAAGAGTATCATGCAGTGTTTCCTAGTTGGCCTGACAGTGACATATCCTGATGAAAGAACCACAGTTGGCCCTAGTGTTGAACAGGACATTCACAATGACAGCTTGTGCCTGGCTTTCAAAAACATATGTTCACAAATTGTACCTGTATATAAAATATGTATAGTGCTTGTGCAAACATCTTAGCTTTTTTACTGAGAAGATAAAATTAAGAAAACAGTCATTGCAATTAGATAGCCAGTTTACCTGTCTTAAAAAAGCACTATAACTAAACTCATTAGACAAATATTCTGTTGTAATTTTTGTCAAATCATTAGCAAGTACATAAAAAAAATCTTTCCAAACTACTGTTACATGGTTATCCTGTTTTCACAAATATACATAAGTAGATGGCCTAAGAGTGTATACAAATCATGGAATCAAAGAATCTTAGAGTTGGAAGGGACCACAAGGATCTTATTAAGGAATATTAAGTTAAATCATTCCTGAAAGATGCCCATTTTAAATATGCCAATGGAGAACAGTCCACTAAAGGTCAAGGCAGTCTGTTCCACTGTCAAACAGTTCTTATAGTAAAGAAGCATGCCTAATGTTTTAGATGAAATCTCTTGTCTTGTAATTTGAATCCACTGGTTTGTCGTCTAGGTCCAAAACACACTGCAGAAATAATCCAGTTTGAGTCTGCTTTAACTGCTCTGGCTCAGTGCTAGGGAATCCTGGGAAGTGGAGTTTATAGTAGTACCAAAGCTGTCTGACAGAGAAGGCTAAATGTTTCACAAAACTATAGTTCCCAGAATTCCTTAGCATTGAACCAGGGCAGTTAAAGCAGTCTCAAACATAATTATTTCTGCAGTATGTTTTAGACCCTAGTTTGTGGTGCATCAAAAATAAAATTGTGCCATCTTTTAAAAGAAACCCCTTCAGATATTTAAAAATGGCTATCATGTCACCTCTCAGTCTTCTTTTCTCCAAGGTAATAAACATAACTAGTTCCTGAAGGCATTACTCAAAAGGTTTGGCTTTCAAACCTTTGACTAACCTGCTCACCCTCTGCTGGACATGTTTCAGCTTGTCAATATCCTTCTTGAGCTGTGGTGCCCAGAACTGGGTACAATACTCCAGGAGAAATTTGCAAATTTTCAAATCTGAAAAACTGATAAACATTCTTTCTACTTCATCATCTCATTTACAATGAATTTAAACACCAGGCCCAGGATAGAACCTGAAGCACCTCACTTCTACCCCCAATAAAGAGCAACCATTGATGAGTGCTCTCTATTTGGTTCAGCCAGTTATAAATCTAACTAACAGAAGCAGTGTCTAGCACATAATTCATAATTCACTGTCTGCATTAAAATCATGAGGGATCTTGTCAAAAGCCTTGCTGATTTCAATATGTTGTATAGCAACAGCACTCCTCTGATCTACAAAGCTAGAAACGCTATGAAAAAACCCCAGATAAGAATAGTTTGGCATGACTTGTTTTTGAGAAACCTTAGTAATCACAGCATTCCCATCTAAATGTGTACAGAATGACTACCCTGTTTTCCCCCAAATAAGACTTCCCCAAAAATAAGACCTAGTAGAGGTTTTGCTGAATTGCTAAATATAAGGCCTCCCCTGAAAGTAAGACCTAGCAAAGTTTTTGTATATAAATACAGTATATAATTTTTATTTATTTATTTATTTATTTATTTATTTATTGGTTTCACAATAAATGTACATTCTTCTTCATGTAAAAAATAAGACCTACCACATCTTTGGGAGCAAATATTAATATAAGACACTGTATAATTTTTGGGGAAACATAGTATTCAATGATCTGTTGAAGTATCAACGTCAGGCTCACTGGTGTTGCTTGGATCCTCTTTTTTGCCCTTTGTGAAGACGAGTGATGTATTTGCCTTCTTCCATTTGCTGGGACTTCTCTTGTCCTCCAAGACTCTCAACAATTATTGACAGTGTCTCTGTGATAACATCTGCAAGTTTCTTTAGTACTCTTGGATGCAGTTCCTCTGTCCTGAAGACCTGGATTCATTTAGAGTAGCTAGCATTTTACTTTGGTCTTGTTTTACCTATTCTGGGCTGCACTCACCTTACTGCATCTTCTGTTCTATTTTCACCAGTTAGAGCACTGCTACCATTAGACCATCTTCTCTACACAATGGGCCTACCATTTCCTTTTCTCCCAAACACAGCCAAAATAGTGATTTTTGAAATTTAGCTTTTCTTACTTCCCCTGTAAATAATGTTAAGGGGCTATTTGTTTTTATTCCTCATTGGTGATTTTTTCCTTTCTTCTTCTTTCTTATATATGTCTTATTTAAAACTCAGATCAACAGAAATCTTTTTCTATATTCTTCCTGGTTTCTTTAGACATCTCCCACTTTTCTTCCTCATTGAAATTGGTTGCACACCACTGCTTCTGTTTATCTCAACAAGGGATCGCCTACTAACACCACACGTCCCTTCTTCCTCTTGGAATTGATTGGAACCCATTTATGCATAGACCCATAGTGGTCATCTCTGTGCCTGTAAAAAGCAAGGCTATTGTCTTTGTTCCCATGCCTCATAATTGCTAAGACAATAACTTGGAATTGATTCTCTAGCTCCAAATTGCAACAAGAGTAGTGATAGTTCTGCTTCTCTGTGTGTCACATTCTTTCAAGCATCAGCCTTTTCTATTTGAGAATTGTTCCCTTCCCTAGAGGCATCCCCCCATATGTTGCCCTTTCAGAAGAGTCTGCTGCACTCTTTCACAAAAGCTTCATTCTCCCTGATAAATTGATGTGTAGATAAAAAGTGACATTGATAGGAGACATGAAAGTTATACCTTTCCGTTATACTAGCTCAATGTCTTCACTCCCATCAAGATCTGGAATATGCACTTCTCAGAAATTTGACTTTCAGCTCTCTTTTAAAAATATGTACAGATATGAGTACACTGGAGGAAATTATATTAAAAAAAACATACCTTAATACATAGATGCATCTATGTCTATGGTGGGCCAAAATGAGGGCATCTCCCCTAATAATAATTACATTTCCTCAAATGAAATTTTCCTTCAGTGCCAAATTTTTTAGCATTGCGTGAAAACTGTTTACATCTAAAACTCTTATATTTACAGTTTTTTTGCATTCTCTTGGTAACTGGGACTGCAGTTTTATGTTACTGCAATGCTAAGAATTTGGGGAGTGAAGGAAGATTCCAGCAGGTACAGTTCCGACAGGCTGTTGAGACATCCAACACAGATACATTAATGCATATATGGTAGTAAAATATTATTTTCCAAAGCCAAGTGATGTTTAACCACAAGGTGAATCATAGTGAATGCAAGATAAAATAGGAGAGCCAGAGAAAATGCAAACATATATAGGGGGGGGGGGGGGGGGCATAAAGAGTGGCATAAAGCAAACAACACTTGGATAGTAATTAGAGTGTAAATCACTTCATTTATTCTTACCCCAAACACAGAATAATATCAAAATGGTCTTCTTGACTGAGTGAGATTACAAGAGGTGCTGTACATTTCTCTTATTATTTTTTGACATTTCAGGATTTTTTGAAAAAGTGTTTATGGGAAAAAAGTTTTTTGTTCAAAAGCAGTATTTTATACACATAACACCAGTGTGTTGAGCCTGTTGAAATCTTATTCAGCTTATTCCTCTTAGGTATTCTTCTTTTTGATAATGACTGTTTTGAGATCTGAGTTAACTAAAAACATTGCCAGACAAAACTTGTTAATATTTAAGATGCAATTTTTTCTGTAACAGACTACCATGTCTTCCCTCCTAAAACCCATAGCAAGTTACATATAGTTCAGGTCTTTGTGAGGATATAAAAGCCAGCGCAACTTAATGCCACCTTCCTTTTAGCAGAGATGGCCTACTCTGCTCACAAGTCTAATTAATCAGTCCCCAGATAAGTGCCTAGTTGGAATTTGTGAGGCATTGTTCAACTTTGCTCAGGAGAATAAAGTAAGTTACTGCCTAAAGATCTTTGTGAAGTCTTCTGCAAAAGATACAGGGTGATCTTTGTCTAAAAGACACCGAGGCATGTCCCTGCATTAATGGTGGATTGACATCCACCTCCATGTTCAGCACACATAGTGCTTTAGAGCAGAGTGGACAATTGCACAAGATGGGACTGACAGTTGTGTATTCTGGATGTACCAGAAATGACAAGAAGTCTCTTCCAGCCACTGTATTTTGTTTTTGTTTTTTAATTCTAGGTACATGAATGGATAAAAAGACAATTTTTTTTTTTGCCAGTTTTCAGTTGTTTGAGGATGAAAACTCATTTTTATTTGGGGTGGGTTGCTTTCAGAGACCACATGTAGTCCATGAGCTGCACTTTTCCCAACTCATGTCTTTAGTGCCAAGGCCAGTATCCTGTTGCAATGATCTGGGTTTACTGCACATTAATTATTATAGTAGGATCTGAAATTTTCATCCATTTACAGTAAGCATACAAATAACATATTAATAAAACAGGATATTTTTGTTGAACCTATAAAGATCCTGCAAATATAATTTCTATTTCATTGTGATGGCAAAAGCATAATAGTTATATATTAAAGGAACAGTCACGATTCACAGTGGTTCTGCTGACTTTTAATTTACTTTACAGTTAATTATAGCTACCATAATCACTAAAATGTGTGGTATACTAATGCCTTGTGGGTGCTCGTATCTAAATGGCTTTTATGTATAGAAAAAAGATTAGCTAATGAAATTATTATTTTTCTTCGTTTTTAAAGATCTAACCAGTCTCTCAGAAATAGTATTTAGAAGCCTGTTATTCTAAATATTTTAATGAATCAATCTATATTATTTCCATAAATACTAATTATATCCTTTCTTCTCCCATTCCTACCAGTACCACTTTAATCCTTCCCAGTCAGTACTTGTTATAGAAGGGGATGACATTGAGAATATAAATCAAGCTCTCCGAAAGGTTTCTTATATCAACTCAAGACAGTTTCCAACCTCAGGCATTCGGCGTCTTAAAGTCTCATCAAGAGTCCAGTAAGTTAAATTTGTTAAGCTTTATTAAACCAGCAGTATGCCAGAAATTTTCATTTCAAGAACTTTACATTTTGGGGGAATGCAATAAAGGTATGCAGATAAAACATTATCAATAAAAGTTGACCTTTAATGAATTGGGCAACAGCATAAGAATTACATTTGCTTTTACAATGAAATAATTTCAACTATAGAATCATTTCCTAATTCCTCTATCCCCAATAACTTTAGAAAGACTTCTGGATGTGCATGAAATGGCCTCCTGATGCATTCAGCATAAAATGGATGATTAGGTTCTTGATGCACATTTAACAAGATAGCTATATCAAACCCATTAAGCATCAATTTGAGTACGTAATATAAAATGAATAACAATTAGAAGCCATCTAATCAGGTTTAAGCATTAGTGGTTTGTTATATGTTATTTAAGAGTTTCGATGCTATGTGTGCATTGACCTTTCTATGGATTGTGCCTTCCAATGATATGCTCTACTACTCATAAGTAATTTGAAAATTGTGTTTCTAATGTCCACATGAGACTGAATGGTCAATCAGCAAACATGAACAGGTAAAAATATAGGTACACTAGAATGCATACACTGGATAAACCATGTTTCTTTAGACCATGTGCTTCTTGCAGAGGAAGGATATACACTAAAATGTCTTTCATGAAGTTAATGAATAATATATTTTTCAGATGTTTTGGTGAAGATGTCTGCATTAGTATCCCAGATATAGATGCCTATGTAATGGTGTTTCAGGCCAAGGAGCCCAAGATCACAATAAGTGGAATGGATCATTTTGCAAGACCAGCTGCAGAGTTTGAACATGAAAAGGGTGTGACTCTTTTACCAGATATCAGAATTGTCAGCACTGTCACTAAAATGGAACATCCTCCTGACTTAAAGGAAACTATGGACAGAGGTTTGTAGTTTTCTTTTGAGATTATTATGTCTATGACAGTAGAGACTAAATGTCATGTAGAAATAAAAGGTATGGTGCCTGCTGAGAGGAAAACCTCTCACACAGAACAGATCCAGTTCTCAAGATACGGTTAGAGTTATATAGACTTCAAATGAGGGACTGAAATTAGAGCTTTTTAGACAGACTGAAAGCATTTATTTATTTAATTCTTATCTTGCCTTTCTCCCAGTGTGTCAAGGTGGCTTACAGTGTAAGCTAAAATGAAATGCAACAAAAAGAATATATAATACAGGCATTTAAAATACAATTTAGTAAACAACCCTATTAAAATTAATTTTAAAATGTGTTTAAAACTTGTTCAAAATGGAGTAAAAATAAAAGTCCAGTATTTCTTTACAAATAATTAAAAATTGAAGGGCTATCTAATTAAAAGGTCTTTGCCCGGTGGTGGAAAAGAGAAGAGGCCAGCCAACTCTTTCACAGGAGAATATTCTATAGTGTGGAATTCTACAGTATTCTGTAGTTTCTCTCTCTCTCCCATTTCTACACTGAGTGTACATTTGTTGGTGGTAGGATTTAGAAGATCTTAGAACATGAGTAGGCTTGCATAGTGAGATACAGTCTTTCAAATTTCAGTTATATAAGATTATAACTGGCACTGTGAATTGTTCTAGGAAAAAGATCAATAGTCAGTGGAGCTCTTTCAATACAGGAATTATGTGTTCCTGTAACCAGCTCCAATGGGCACTCTGACTACAACATTTGTTCCTAATGTAATTTCTGAACAGTTTCCAGGAGTAACACACTGTACATTTTGTTGTTGTTATGTGCCTTCAAGTTGTTTTTTACTTATGGTGATCATATCATGGGGTTTTCTTGGAAAGATATTTTCAGAGGAGATTTTCCTTACCTTCTTCTCAGGCTGAGAGCATGTAACTTGCCAAGGTCACTCAGTGAGTGTCATGGCTGGACTAGACTAGGAATTGAAACCTGGTCTGGTAATCCAGAAAAAGATGCAATCAAGTAATATGTTACTATATAGCCAGAGCTAGTGTCTCAAAGAACTGTCACAGTGGCTTTATCAGAGACCCCAAGCCACCACTGAAGCTTGGACCTTCAGGCTCAGGACTGAATCCAGGGTGTATGGATGAGCTATGACCCTTGGATTTCAAAGAGAAATTCCTTTACTTGACTTTTAAATGACCAGGAGCATCTCTGTCTTATTTGGATTAAACTTTACTTCGACCATCCTCTAATCTATTACTGACCTCAAGCATTGGTTTAGTACCAAAACATTTTCTTTGGAATTCATTGGAAATATATTGTTGAGAGGCATACAGATACAGTGAACCCAAAAGATCCCTTTGCTATATGTTCTCTTCCGTTTATAATCTTACAGCACATTTTTAAAATCCGCCTAAAAAGTTGGTGTCCTGAAGTCATTTTAATACACAGCATTACACAGGAGCAGCCATTACTGTTGTGCTTTAAGATTTTGTCTCAAAACCCATGAGAGGAGCAAAATGTAGAGATGCATTGGTAATGTCATCTTGTTGCCGATACAGAGAAAGCACAGCAACCCTAATAAGTCACCTATGTCTTTCCTAGGCTTCTTTTCTTGGGTGATGATAGCAAGCCCAGACAAGTAGTCTAATAACAATCTAGAATTAGCCAATAACCTCTTAATTGCCAATTTTTAAAAAAGATGTCCTTCAAAATTGGCCAGAGGATTTATATTGTTTCTTCCATATTATGTCTTTCTGAACTTGGATATCACATTGCGATTTGATCTATTAATGGGGGATGTGCAAAAGGAAAGAGAACAATGGTTGAAGCCTGATTAATCCGCTAGGTGAAGTGTTAATCTCTTACATATTATATTCTTCAGGAGACATGGGGAGAGGAGCCCACTTTGGACTACCAACAATACTGTTGATTCTAATGCTTTTTAGCTTAGAACTCATTACAGCATAAAGAGTTTCCTCTGTACATGAAATAGTATGAACACTTAAGAGCTCACAACATTTAAGACTGATCCCGTTCATGAAATAAAAGTATGGTAACCCAGAGAAAATGAGCAGCACAGTGTACATTTCTTATCTTCATCTTTTGTAAAATGGGAACCTTAGGCCCCAAGCAGATGGGGCCAAAGGAGTGGTCAGAAGCTGCTCCTGCCCCAATCACTGTGGGGCTTGGCAGCCATATGTGCCAGATCCCAATCCAGGTCATCACCACAATCCTGAACCAGCCATTGAAAAGGAATGGTTTTTGTTTACTCCTTTTTGGCTTGGCTCTTCTAGGATGGGGCTGGCTCAGAGCAGCTCCTGGCTACATTTGGGGTGTACATCATCTAAATGCCACACATCCAATTTGGCCCAATGGCAGCCCTTTGTTTCAAGCCTCCCTGGAACAGCAGACCTGGTTTAATTAATTATGTATAGATAAGACTCTGAAAGAATAAGACTATGGCTCTAAATTTCACCCATCTACAGTGTCTGTATACCTTCATTCTGAGGATATGGAACCAACTTTGGTTAGAAAAGGGAAGATCTTTAAACACATTAAGAGAGAAAGGTGGTGGGGCCACAGTAAAAGAATTTTTATACAGAGTATAGCAATAACAATAGAAAGTACATTTCTATGCAGCTTATCAGTGAACTAGCACTCCCTAAGCAGTTAGAGAAGGAATTCAAGCAGCCTTACTGCCCCTTAAGCTCTGTCCTTCATTCCTTTCAGGAGGTAAAGGTAAATAAGCTACATATTGTCATTTTCTCTTCCAGTCTGTTTGGAATTCATTGAATAAAAAGGATGGTAAAAATAGCTATGGATTTTTGTTTTTGTTGTTGTTCCCAGTGAGAAAAGGTGTCTGAACACCACACTGTTTTCTGCACACAAAAATATGCAAAAAGGCTGTTTTTTTTAAACATGAATATTTTTTTTCACAAAAGTCCTAAAATGCAAAATAAGTATATGAAAAATGTAAAAAAAAAATCTTGTAATCTAACTACATGTGGAAGAAACCTTTGATACCCCCTGTTCTTCTATGCAAGAATGAAAAGAGATATTTAGGGCTGATCTAGACTGGCAAAAAGGGGTGTGTTCATGCCTGCATGAAAGTGTAGCCTTTAGATGACCCACAGTGAAAGTTTGGCATGAACGCGCTTCTTTTGCATTTTAGTGGGGAAAAAGTAGCTTTAAAAAGGACCTGCTTTCCCCAGCTTCTTTTTAAAGCTGCGTCTAAATGCTGCAGTGCGACTAAATGCTGCAGTGCAACTGTGCAGTTTTTTAAAGCTCCCAAACTCTAGCTCCAGCTCTAATTCGAACCCTAGACATGCACAGTAGGGACTCTGAGATGCTGGAACTGTTATGCAACTGCGCATAAAATGTCAATTCATTCATAAAATAAAGAAGTTTATTCATAAACTTAAATTGTAATAGATTTAGTATCTTTTTAAGGGGGGAGGGATGCAGTTTGTTTTATTGATGTAATAGTATTTTAAAGGGGTGGGGTATAAATAACAACAACAAAAACAACAACTATTATTATTATTATAAAATAAAGGGGTTTATTCATGGTGCACTGATGCAACTGCACACTTAAAAAAGGGAAGCAAAACCACAATGGTAATTTGACAGATCTTCATAACTGCACAGTTCATGTGTGATGTACCTGCACAACTGCACAGTTCGCAGCCGGCCTGTATGATGGAGCGGTGCAACTGCGCAGTTCGCAGCCGGCAATAAAATAAAATAAAATAAAGGTTCAGTGCGGCCAAAAGCCCCATTCGTTACCACCTGTGCAGCTGCTCCGCCTGTGTTTCTAGCATCCTGACAGCTTCCAATGTAGTTGCTGAGCAACAGAAAAAAACTTCAGATAAGTTGTCTTCACACCTCCTCAGTGTAGCTGCCCTATGCCTTTTTATCACACACCTGGGGCTTGCAGTGTAGCTGTTAAGCATTAAGGAAAAGGCAACTTCATGTCTCCCTTTCCTGCCAATCTAGAAAGCACCTTAGAATCCTAAACATAACATCAATTAAATAACAATCAATAAGTGGAATATAAATAAAACAAAATAAAATAATCAACAACACAATAAGTTAAAAATAGGTAATGGAAATGATTCACTAGATTTTTTTCTTACAAGGTTTAGATAACTGCTTCTCATTTATGGCTTTGTTATAACCACTTCTTCCATTGCTCTGGGAAATATCTAAACAAGAGCTTTTTATGCCATTTGATGTGGCAGACTGACAGGGTCCCCCCTTCCCCTCATATTAGGGAAAAATACAATTTGTTTCTATTTGTTCCTATTGCCTACTACTGTTTCTTTGGGGCAAGGCAGATGGCTGGAAAGGAGTGGCCAGAGGCCGATCCTGCCATGATCAAGCCAGGACTGTGGTAACTATATGGCCCATTCTCAAAGTGATCCACCGCCTGTGGTCCCATGACATGCCGCCCATGAGCCCAATTAAAATGGCCTCTTTTTGCAGCAGCTTCAGGTTTGCTTTGGGGTGTGTGCATCATGTAAGCACTATGCCCCCAAAGTGGTCGGAAGCCACTGCTTTTGGCCCATGCATTTTAAGCCTTTCTGTCCTGAAAACTTGCTGAAGACTAGCAGTTAATGGTTTGCAGACCAGCACCAGTCAATGTAGAAACATTCTGAGAAGCACTAAAGAAGCACTTGCAGAGTTATTTTCTTCATGAAAGCAAATGAAAGCAAATCCCTCTTTACTAGGGATGGAAAGAATGTTAAAAAAAATAGTTCTAAAATGGTTGAAAAAACCTTGATGAGAAGAATCATAGACTGACAATAATCTTCACGGTTTGGGAACATTTTCTGCATAGGAAACATCATTTTCTCTACAGAAAATTATCATTTCTGAACAACAACAACAGCAAAAAGCTTCTTTCCTGCATGTAAAATAACATTTTTTCATCAAACATTCATGTGTGAATTTTGAACAGAATAAGTGACAAATCACACGGCTTTTGCACACTTTCTTTCTACAGGAAGAAAATTGGTAAAATTACTGATAGCTTATTTTGAAAAAAAAATTCAAGAATTACATCCTTACTGTTCATCCTTAGAAATAGAAGGGAAATGTATAAGAATAGTCAAAATAATATAGATAAAATAAAAGAACAGAAACGATGAAACTCTAATATAAAGAAAGAATGCAATAGAAGAAATAATGTCAACAAATTAAAATTGTTTTGAGCCAATGTTGAAACTACTGCAGACTTCTGAGCTACACCTGAGCTGGGATGATATGCCATATTTTGGACATGGCAATTGGAGGGAAAAAACACTTTCTCTTGGTCTGACATCTTATGTACTCAAAATTTCTTGAGAAGGAACCTGTCCTGATAATTGCAAGTCACAGACATGCGACTTTAGGGAGAGGCACTCCTGGAGATTTCTGAGTACTTAGGCTTTTAGAAGTAGCTACCAAGCTCTTTTATTTGGGGCTTTGAAAGAAATGTGTAGAAGAGAGCAGGCAAACAGAACAGATACATGTATATACTTGCTAGCTCCAGGGCTGTCTTTGTTCATTTTCAGACCCTTGAAGCCAATGTAAGAATTACAGTTTCCATGCAGAGGATGCTGAAAAGCTTTTCTCTGTAGTTGGATTGTATGTACATTCATTTACATGAACAATATCCTCCAGCAATAATAGCTTATGTAGCATCTGTATACTAATAGCACCACTGCTGCCAGAGATATTCAGCATTAGCTTTCAAACATTGTATGGCATTCCAACTACAGAATCATAAGGGGTTTTTAAATGTGCTCAAAGCACAAGAACCATCATAGTGAAGATTCCCCCCCCCCCCCCCCGGTAAACTGAATGTGGGGTGATAACATTTAATCCAGCATGTAGTAACTGTGGAATGATGAAGTGGGGAAATTTTATATTTAATATTTAGTTCATACTTTAATTATGCAGAATGAACAAAGATGTTTGCTGAACCAAAGTTTAAGATGACTAACATTTGGGCTAAGTGAAGGTCTTTAGAGAAATGCTGAACAAACAGGAGAAAACAAGAAATTGTTTAGGTACAAGCTGCCCTGGTACCCTAAGCAGAGGCACCAGAGTGAAGTCAAAACATAAACACCAGATAAGTAGAGTTGCAACTGTGAAATAATGTGTAAAGGTTAATTACAGGGAAAGTAACTGTTTGTAAGGTGACGTGACATGACGAGTCATAAGTGGGTTTTTAATTATTCATGTGTTCGTTTGTCTGATTGCTTGAGATTCATTTGTTTCGAGTTAAGATTGGCCAAAAGAAAGCATTTTTGGAAGTCCTTTGTGTAAAAACTATAAATCCCATCATCTTGTTTTTTTTTTCCGGGGTCTCAGTCTTTGGAAATCTGAATTTTCCACTGAGGACATTTTTATTCTATGCCGGCTTAATAAATCTGGAACCTTTAACCGACTCTGGGTCCTCTTGTCTTTACTCCACTCTGTCAATGCTGAGGACTGGGTAAGCAGTCCTAGCCGAACCCGTTTTTCCATTACAATGACTTTTCTGCAACAGAAATATGTTATTTTTACAAATAAATTTAAAAGTATCCCAAGAGAGAGAGGGAGGGAGATACAGAGAATGTCAGTTTTGCATCCATTTAATGCAAAACAAACTAAAAAATTTAACACAAAATATACACAAAATACACATAGTTTTTCTTCTGTGACAAGACAGTTGTTATTCTTCATAATGAAGAGGACTGAATCTTCAACTCAGCTTTTACATGTTCGTCATGGAGTTCCACAAAGAAATGGTACCAGATCCATTCTGATTCTTGAAGTCAGGCTAGGGATAAGAACCACATTCAGACATGGGGGAATATTCAGGGGCCACACTTTTTAAAAAGTTTGACTCTTGCCTTATCAAGAAGGAGCAATGGGAGTGTTTGGAGGGAAGCATGTCTATTGAAGCAGGATGAGCAAAAGAGAATTTAAAACAGAGATTCAAACAAGAAAGATGGAAAAGGATTGGAGTATTTCGCAGGACTGACAAAATTGCTGATGGAAAATGATGAAAGATGGGCAGCAAGGAAGTTAAGCAGAACTAAAGTGGGCTGGTGGGAGCAGAGGATGGGAGGTGTGAGAGCAACTGGGTTGTTGTGGCAGGCAGATGATTGCTTACACCAGGGTGCAGGATGTGATGCTGGCTATTTTAAGTCTCAAATCTCTCAGCTTTTCAGGAGGCACTCCAGAGGCTCAAGGGGCCAGACTTTTGGGTCTGGCAAGCTTTACTTTACTTTGCCCATCCCAAGTTGTAAAGTAACTAGTAGAGGTACTGTCATAGAAATGGTTCTTTGCTCTTGTTACAGTTCTTTACAAAATGCAGTAGTACAATTTAATATAAATTAGGCTGCATTCACACTGCAGAAATAATCTGTTTTGACACCACTTCATCTGCCATAGCTCAATGCTATGGAATTCTGAGAACTGTAGTTCCGCACTGGTGCCAAAATGAATTACAGTTCCAAATTATATAGCATTGAGCCATGGCAGTGAATTATCTCTGGGGCACAGATGCAGTGTAAGTTATAGTAAATTCTGCTACCACATTTTGTAAAGAATTGAATGTAGAACAATACCTGGCTCTATAACAGTACCTCTTCTACATCTACATCTACAATATCTACATCTGTTTCCATAGTTAAATTTCAATTTTGATTTTCCAAGATGCTTTCCAGGTCCTATGCTGTGATACATGCAGCTTATAATTGCTGTAGAATTTTGTGGCATGATCAACTTGTTGTAGTTAAAACTGTTAGAAATAACAACAGAAAATGCTGGGTTTTTGTTTTGTTTTGTGCAGAAAAGGGTAGTAATTCTTCATAAAATCCATACACTGTTGATTTGCATAGAAAACAGCATTTTCTGTACAGAAAAACAGCATTTTTTTGTACAGGAATTAATATTTATGGGTTGAAATATTTTTCATAAAGAAAATGCTGTTTTCTACACAAAAGAACAACATTCAAATTTTGTGCAGAATAAGTCCTGAATTGTGTAGTAAAAAACTGTGTAGTGTTTTAAGACTATCACAGTAGGAAGAAATTGCTGAAATTACTTGTTATTATTAACTTCAAGAATAAACTTAGTGAACAATTACATTCCTTTTGTTTTGTGTCTCTCTTATACTCAGTCCATAAACCTCTTATGTTAGAAGAGATGCACCATAACCTGGATTTTTGTGACATTTTGGTAGTTGGGGAAGAATTAGACCCCAAGCAAGAGTGTTTGGAATTGGATCGGAAGGAACTCCAAGGCAAACACTTAGATGCTACAAACTCCACAGCTGGCTATTCAATATATGGTATGATTGCTTTTCGATCTTCTTGCCATTTCTGTATATTTCTTTCTATATAAAATTCTATCTATGTTCTTACCTTTGGAGCCATAAATTTGTGTTTAAAGAAAAAAATGTTGTCCATTAGCATAGCAAAACCTGTAAAGGAATTGCATGTGAATAAGCTTCAAATGAACTTCATCAATATTCTGTAAAGAATATGGAACATGCTATGGGGAAAAAAATCTACTTTTGTTGGACTAGAAATTTATTGCTGATTTTCTAAGGCACACAAGTCAATTACTAAAATTGATGTAGATTTAAACATGTGTAGAAAGTGAATAGACATTTTCTGTGTTTTTCAATTGTGTTAAATTGCTTAAAATTTTAACGTAGTTATTTATTGTTATAAGATACAAAGAAGTGCATCATTGTGCAACTATGTGCAAACAAACAATTGAGCTTATTGTGAAATTATCCTTATTGAATGAATTGTTGACATGTCTGTTTACTGCCACAACAGTTTTCAAACATATGCATGTGTCCAGGCTTACTGTGTTCTGAACAGCAAGGTTTTAATATGATGTTTAATATTTATGTTCACTTCATTTACCATAAGTCCATCACATTTTTCTTGCATGAAGGTTGCCTTTCCACTGTGTATTTTCCTAGCCTCACTGGTACTGTGTCTCTTCTCTAGGTGTTGACACAATGAAAAATTATGAACAGGTTTTGCAAAAGGTTCATTATCGCAACTGGCACACATCTTCCATCTTTGATAGGAAGTTTAGAATCAAATGTTCAGAACTGAATGGGCGTTATACCAGCAATGAATTTAATTTAGAGGTATGTTATGTTTAATAAACTTGTTGATGCCCTTTCATATGTTCTTAAATATTTCATATATTTATATAGTTCATATATGTATAGTTGGTGCTTGCAGCTATGCATCTGTTTTATGTTAATGTCATGTAGGTTAGTTGGATAATGATTTCTAAAATTATAGCTCAGAGATTCAGTCATGGGGTTGGTGGTCCCATGTCAGTGGGGTGACAGATCCACTGTGGGTTTTAGTACAGATTTTAAAGGGTATGTCCAATATACTGAATCCAAAATATGTTCATTACAGAGGCTTCACTGGGGGGCGGTGGCATGCAGGCTGTGTGGACAGCACTGGGTGACACCCAGAAGAGGGGTGACACCCAATTGGGCCCTTCTGTCCTGAACACATGTGCATCCTTGCTAGCTGCTCTGGCCCTTGGCTTCCTCCCAGGGAGAAAGCTCAGGACCAGAGGAATATGAGGGACACATGCTGCAACAAGCCCTGGAGGGCCAGCATGCTCTTTTGGCCACTGGCAATCCCCCTGCACCAAGTGACACCCGGCATGGGGACTCCACTGGTTCATGACATTGTATGGCTCCTAAAAATCATAATCAGATCATTGATCTTGGAGTCACCAGCCTCCACAGGATCCAGATATTACACTGTCAAGAAGAAGAACATTTTTTAAAATTTCTTCCTTCTCCACTTTTTGTAAGTCTCTCTAGTATAAAGGTGGTCTGGATTGCACAAAGTGGCATTTCCATAATTGCTGATAAACATATTTAGCCTTGAACAAGAGGATGTGTTTTACTAGTTGTGTTTGTACCAGGGGAGAGAGAGATCGAGAGCACACTTTACTTTGGAGGGTGTTTTTTTTTAATCAGCTCTTTTCAGGACTTGGTTCTTATACATGTCAAGTATATAACTATGTGCAGGTGACACAGTGTAAATTGTGTCTTTAACTAATGAGGTGGAGCATAGATACTCCTTCAGTGGGGCCTTTTTGAAATGCTGCAGATATCTCTAAAGTCATGAGCCATCAAGCTTTGCAAAGCAGAATCCTTCTGTCCTTGCATACAGTTTTGTTTTGAACACCTTGCTCAATTCCAGCAGTGGCTACAAGGTTATATTTTTCCTTATAAATTGAATGTCACACTGACAAAATTGAGCCTTCATTGCATTATGAGCTGAAAGTGTTTTCTACTGCATAAGAAAACACAGCATGTGAAAAGCTCCCTATTTTGTTCCAACTATTAGCCATGAACCTGACCACCTTCTATGCAAATTAACCTTTACTGCATTTGAATCCAGAATACAGGCTATGGTATTAATGAAATCAACTGAAATAGTAGAATTATAATGTGATCAAAAGCACACACAGGAAAACCCCATGGATACGTTTATGCAACCTAGTGCCTTTATTTTTGATGTTTGCACTGTATATCATTCTGTGAAATCTGTTGCTTTTCCCCACCACCACAAGATCAAGTTAAGTGAAGTCATCTTAAAACAAAATGTATTATTGGACTCTTAGTTCTACTGAACTAAGTAGTCTCTCAACAATCTGGATACTCATTTTAGTAGGATGGAAGGCTAAGTTGACCTTGGACCCCTCAGGATCCAACTCACAACTTTGTGTCACAGTACTGGCATTTAACCACTACACCACCAGGGCTCCTTCTAGGCTGCATCAATAGGAGTATAGTACTAGATTGAGGGAAAGTAATAGTGCCATTCTGCTTTCCTTTTGTAAGAACCTTACTGGGAATACTGTGTCCAGTTGTGGGCACCACAATTCAAGAAGGATGTTGACAAGCTGGAATGTGTCCCAGAGGAGTGTGACCTGAATGACAAATGATCTGGAAACCATGTCCTATGATGAATGGTTTAGGGATCTGGATATGTTTAACCTGGAGAAGGGAAGGCTAAGAGAGGACATGGTAGCCATATTTAAATATTTGAAAGGATGTCATATTGAAAACAGAGAAAGTTTATTTTCTGATGCAGCTGCTGGTTGAGTAGTGTGGCTCAGTCACAGTCTAGCAGTTGCTGAATAAGCAGCACAACAGATTCTGAACAGAAAGCATCCCCAGCAGCAGCAACCATTGCTTGGGGTATGTGTGGCCTTCGGAGGGCCTGTTCAGGAGCAGTTGCTGGTGAGTGGGGTGCTGTTGTGGTCTCCCAACATCCCATTCAGGATCTGGCATAGCTGTTGGGCAGGTGAGAAACAGAAGTGATATCCTTTCTTGTTCACCCAGTAGCTGTGCTAGTTCCACAGGATGTACCACCCTACCAGTTGCACACCCCTAGGGTGTCACCTGGTGCAGCCTGCATTCCCCACCCACACCCTCCCCAGTGATATATCTGACTGCAATTCTGTATCAAGCCTTGAACCCAGAAGAAGTGAAATGATGAAACAGCCATGATGTGAACTTTTGTACTAGGATTTCACACACAGGTTTCTTTGGAATGTCAAATCTTCTGTAATATTAATCTGCCTTTTCTTTTTTCTTCTTCAAGGTAAACATTCTGCATAACTCCAACACTAATATCATGGAATATGTTAATAATATGGTAATACAGCCACAGTTTCTCCAGTCTATCCATCACCCAGAGGAAAGCATAAACAATATTCATGGCTCAGGTATTATCTGCATTAAAAATATGAGAATTGCTTTGCTGGATCAGACCAAAATGCATCTAGTGCAGTAGTCTTTTTTTCTGGCAGCTGCCAACCAAATGTCATCAGGTTTGCACTGGCAGAGTGCCTAGATGAATGCATATACCTGTATTAATTTTTTGTTTCCATATACAGTACATGTGCATGAGAATTGGGAAACATTCCCTAGAGGTGGTTGGTGAATCCCATGTCATTTGAGCATCCATTTCATGTTTTATTCCAGGTTTTAAAGCAATTATCCAGTGTCCTGAATCCTATCCTCAAAATACACTCTTTTAACTCTGTCCAAAACCTGCAGGGAATTCATGCCCCACTGACATTAGAACCACCATACACCAGTGTGTACCTCTCCAGATGCTGTTGAAGTGAAGTGCACATAATCTCTAGTTAGCCGTAGCTAAAGGCTATGGCTAAAGATGGTGGAAGTTGCAGTCCAATGATTTGTGGTGATCCATATCTCCATGATATACATGAAGCTATCATGAGTAATAGTGATTAATGGATCCATTTTTTCCCATCACTCATGTTTAATGTGCCCTAAGAAGTATGAGTAACAGAAGTCTCTCTTCTGATGTGTATGAAGTGCAGCACTGACTAGCCTTGCCTCTGCTTTTTCCCATGGCAACAGTGGTAGCTGGTGAGTCCAGTGTAAGTGGGGGAAAGAATATGCTTTGAGTTTCAGTTCAGCCTTTAAAGAAGCCAGTCTAGATACTGAATTCCATTTTCAAATAGGTTTAGCATTTTGAAGAGTTCTTTTGAAACTTGATGTAAAGTCCACAGTATTTTCTCTGTCCCATTGACAATGGATCCAGCAACCACCATTGCTTAGCAACTTAGGCCACTTCCTGGCATTCGTGCATGCTGTGTGAATATCTGAAAGGGGTATGCCTTCACATGTACAATTGTGGTTGTGAGGGTTTCCTTTTTGCCATTGGTTGTGCTACATGTGCAGGGGTGGATTGGCCATTAAGCAGAATAAGCATGTGCTTAGGGCATCAAAGGAAGGGGCGTCACAGAAATTTTCCATAGCTGGATTTACCATGGACTGTATGGTGCCAAACTGCAAATAGTGCAGCTGAACCAGGTTCCACAAAAAAAGGCAACTATGCAACAAGGCAAGCTGGATGGTTTATCTCTACTAGGTATATAAGCAGGAGTGAAACTTAAAATTAGTTTTGAGGATCTGATTAAAGAATTTGAAATTAGAAAACATAGGAGAAAACTTTGCAAATATAAATAAAGTGGAAGTATATAAAAATAAATGTATTCCATCTTACTGTGGGTTCATTTCAAAAAACAAAGTTTTATTTTATGGATTATTATTGTTTATATTTTGAGTTAGATATTTATGAGGGCACCAAAATCTTTTGATTTCTTAGGTCCTCTAAAAGTCTTAATCCACCAGCATGGCTTGACTTATGTGGTGATAAAACATGTGGCTGGATTGACTGCATACAGCTCAGGAAGTGGCACTGGTTAGATGGGAACTATTTTGGGAGTAGGGTCTGTACACAAAAGATAATTCCAGTGTGTACCTTCACTTACCTAGCCTCTGGAACTACTTAGAGAAAATTTGGGTTTTTTTTTTATTTTTGTTGGCATGGCTTTCAAGAACAGGAACAGAAACCTTCATTGCATGACATGACATGCAATGAAGGTTACAAAACATTATATATGTTACTTAATGTCAAAGTTTCAATAATGGATAGAGTCATACAGATAGCTTATCTTCAGCAGATAGAAATACAAAACCATATGCCCATAGATATCTATCTGTATAAGGAGCACAGGAAGAATATGTTATATTACTTCATTTTTATTTCATTCCAGCACTTCCAAGTGTGGCTACTGTTGTCATAATATCCTGTGTCAGTATCTTAGTCTTCATCATAGCTCTTGGGGTATATAGAATTTGGACAGCTTTCCATCACAGCTCAAAAGAAAATGAAAGTAGTAAAGAAAATGAAATGGACTGGGATGATTCAGCTCTGACCATCACTGTCAATCCTATGGAGGCAAGTAGCAAACTGTGATTACTTTTACTCTTGCTTGATGTGCCATTTTCAGTGGTGATTTATACAAGACGTTCTTCCCCAGTATTCATTAAATGAATGAAAGAGAGACAAGTGATTTAATTCCTGACCTTGAAAGGGCTGAAGGTGCTGCATCTGTAGGTACAACTATACAAGAATATGAACTCTATGCAGTTGGAAATCTTGAAATGTCATAGTTCTACATCTCATGCAGTACTTACAAGTGTACAACTATTGTTTGTTTGTTTAATTTGGTACTTTAATACCTTGCTGCTTGGCCAGGGGAAAAAAGGGAAAAAATAAAAATCTTAGATACATTACCTAAATGAGTTAAGAGCACATAATCATATAGGATAAAGATTTCTCCATTCTACTTTGGTCCTAAAAAGTTATCTCTCATCTTTATGGATGTCAATTTAGAGCTTTCCTACATGTACAAGTAAGAAACCCAAGAGCAGCTTAGAATATTACTATTACAATAGTTTGTTGTATACTGGATTGCATGGGAACTATGTTAAAACCGCTCCCACCAGTAAAAATGATATTAAAAGAGGAATCGGAATGCATCTAAACAAAATGAATTATTTGGTTAATCATGTTAAAGTACAAGGGTCCCATATTGAATTGTAGTGGTTGTATCTTGGTAGCTTTTTTCATGATAGGATAGAGTTTATGGAAAAATTTCCCATAAACACTGTAGAGTATGTTCAGAACCCCCCCCCTCCCCAAATCCACACTGACAACACCTTTATACACTCTTGTCAAGAGTGTGCTACAGGATTTTTTAAAAAATGTTTTTGTACAGAAAATAGTGCATCCTGGACAAACACAAAAATACACAGAGATTACTACTTTCATAATCTCACTAAACAAGAGAAAACTTTTGAAATTATTCATTCTTGGAAGAATGAAATAAGTGAATATTTTCTTACCTAGCAGTTTCAAGATCCAGTAGTAACTTCCAGACTTAATCAATGAAAAAGAAATTTCTAGTACAGTTGTAGTCCGTAAAATCTTACATCAGAAAGTTTTTTTCCCAGTTAATTTCAAAGGTGCTACTATATTCATTTACTGTCAGCCCTCTGTATCCACAGATTCAACCATCCACTGTTTGAATTTTTTTTTTGTAAAAAAAATATAAATTCCAAAAAGCAAACTTTGATTTTGCCATTTTATATAAGGGATGCTATTTTACTACACCACTGAAATTAATGTGACATGAGCATCCACTAATTTTGGTATCTATGAGAGTTCCTGAAACCAAACCCCAGTCACTGGTTCACTGTATATCATTATTCTAAAACAGATTAACATGGCTCCCTCTTTAAATATATTTGCATTCCTTTGTGCTACTATTCTTATATTCCTGACATTCTGGGATAACTTGCCAGGTCTTATTCTGATTGTTTCCCATGGCTTCTGGGTGAGCTGTCCACTAACAACTCTCTGATCAGATGTTTTCTGAATATCCTGGGCATAACCACCTTGCTTTTTTATTTAAAGTTTTGAAATTGCTGGTTCAGCCATGTTTTTCTCATGGATGCCATTTGGCAAGTGACTGCTCTATTCCACAATGTTCCAAACAGAATGAGAATAGAATTTCCAGGCCTCCTGGATGGAATATAAATCAAATAGGTAATAAAAATGAGTGATAATCATAATGTACATGTGTAATGACTAAGGCCCTCAGTCATTTGAAGACCTCCCTCAGATAAAAAGGGGTTAATCTGGGGGGAGGTACATGCTAATGAGAGCTTGCATCACATACTAATGAGTAACTACATCATAGATGACCTAAAGCCTAATTAGCCAATCAGTGAGAAGGACCAGGAGTTTCGAGAACTTTCCATGTGAGGTCTTTAAAAGCCTCTGGGTGCCATGCACACACTCTATTCTCCCCTTTGTCTGGGCTGGCTGACCGCCTTCCTTCACTGGGAGGCCGCTTTTGTCCTTCTTGTTTTGGAAGTCCAGCTGATGGCCCTGTGCCAGAAGCAGGCTTGAGGGATGTGGTTGAGCAGGCCTGGAGGCCCAGCTCCTGACATCCCAAAACCTTTCAATGACTGCAAATGCCATTTATGTATGAGTAGTGGTAGTTAGTGCGATTAGGCCTTTTATTATGTTTACCTGTGGCTTGCTTGAAATGAACATCTGTGTAACTATGCTCCTGTACATGTACCTGTAAGGCAAGGAGGCCTTGCATGAATGATACCTCTATTGCTTTATTTTCTTTAGTACAATAAATACTTTCTTTAAGGATGTCTGTTATCTATAGCTAACTCCCTTACACATGCCTTAGCTCGGTTGTTACTTGCTGGGAAGCAAGGGGGAAGAAGTCAAGAGAACTACAAATCCCTTTAGCAAGTCCTAGTGTGTGCTAAACCAGGGGAACCCATTGGAATTCACTAGGTGGTGGCAGCATCTAGAAGAACTCAAGGGGGGGCCATTCCACTCAATAGGGAGTGGGAGCAGGGACCCAGGAGACACTAGAGGAATCAAAAAGGGATCCCTTGGGGGCTAGGGGACAGAATCAGGGTGCTACTGGACTGCTTAACACCTTGGGATCATCACAACATGGCAAATGTTATGGTATCTGAAAATGGAATCATCCAGGTTCTAAATAAAAAAGAAACCAGTCACAAGCCTTTAAAGGATATGCAACTGGAAAATTCAAATGGATCAAAGGTTTTTTGTGTGTTTCTTTTACTTATTTGTGACAATAGAGACTAATTCAAGTAACTGGCACATATAAAGCAGAATCTACTACACCTTAAATCCATATCTGATTTCTCCATAATGACACCCCACACACACACATTTGTACTCACTTAAAATTTGGTAGATGGGCAGGGGAAATACTTTAAACAACCCAATGTTGGATGTGCTGGACAGGAGGAGGTTTCAAAACACACTTGTCATCTTTCTTCCATTGTCAAAGAAAGACATTTCTTAGATGTGAGCAAGACAAAAATGTGAATCATAGTTTTGTCATATCTGATTTAGTCGTTAGCATGACACTAGAGTAGTTTTTCATCCATGTCAGTAGAAATGCCTTTTTTAATAACTCTGTAACAGCACCTTATAGTTTGTTTAGTTTTTAGAAGTAACATTTGTTTTGGATCTTACTTACCTTTTTGTGTGTGTTTCTGCACATTCTAGAAATATGAAGAACCTCGCCATGTGGAAGAAGAAAGTGATGAGGAAGAGGAATTAGAAGATGAAGAAGAAGATACAACTAGTGCTGATTCAGATGAGAGTGAGGAGGAAGAAGAAGAGGAAGAAGCCATTGGAAATAAAGAAGATAAACGGAATGTAATCAGGCAAGATCAGCTGGAGTGGGATGATTCAACACTACCCTACTAAAAATCTTTAGTTCTATTGCTCCTTTTGTATACACCAATACTGTGTATTTCTGGGTCAATCCTACTGAGTCAATCCCATCTCGGATCTATGAATTAATTGACATGATTAAACTCCCTATTGACTACAATGGTAGAACTGTATTGCCAGAATTTGATGTAGTTGTATCAAAACTGCTCCAGATTCCTTTCCTAGTGTATCAGTAATGGCACCTGGTAAAGCACAGGGTACAACCATTAATGTGTCACCAGTAATAATAACACCAACCTATGTCATGTATTCTTTACCACTTTTCCACTTCCATGATATCCCATTATCTTCTAAACATGAATATGCAAATGTTCTGTTCACTGGAGGAGAAAGTCCAGCTTGCCCTTAAGAATATAGTTTCTGAGTCCGGTTTCTGAGTTACATTTGATTTTATGTCTGTTTAAAAACCTAATCTTCAGAGGTAGACTAAGATGTGAGTGGTTCTAGTTACAAGGAAGAAATTCATTTGTTTCCTTCCTACTTTTCTGCTTTGCCTTTAATTGCCTTCTGCAAAGGGAATCCTACCACTTTAAATGGTGTGTGTCTATCTGTATGTAGGATTTGATAATCCATTTCTGTCCTAATATTGAAACCTTGCTGGGAAAAACTCTTGTCCAGTGCACTTACTGGAACTCAACTAATGCCATGTAAAATCCCATGAACTGAAACTTTTGCTTGTGATTATATTCCAGTGCCCTTTGTCACACAGATTAAGCAGTTTTATCTTTTGTGAAAAATAGGCTCAACTGGTATGGCTAAGACTTATGCTTCTGATCTTCACAAAAAATCTGAGTAACTTACATTGGAAATCATTAACCTGTTTTAGTATCTTATGACAGCAGCACTAATACCATAACTGAGCTCAGCTGGGATTTAGACAAGTGCTGTTCTCTCCAAATAATATCAGACAACTTTCCAAAAGTTTCTTTCTGGATGTTAAAAAAAGGCAATTTAATTACAGCAGTCAGAATGGGTGTCTACTATATTTTATTTACAACCAAATTATGTTCTTAGAGCCAAGAAAGAAATGTTGCAGGTGAAAGTCATTCTGTACCCTAGCCTGTCACCTCTTTCTTCTAAAACATATTTTTTCAACAGAAATGAGAAAACATTGTCTGATTTTTTTTAAAAAAAAAAAGCAGTAGGCTTGTAAACAAAAAATTCAAAAGCAAAAAAGAAGAAATAGTAGTATAGTGTGAAAAAATGTAGTTTATAGTATAGAATAGTTTTGCATTTTCCCCTAAACACGTATTTTATATGTTGATAAGATGCTGGCAAGTCTGTGTGGTTTGTTGTCTTATTTTACTTAATATTTTGTAGCTCTCCAGTTAAATGAATGCCAAATAGTGCAGTACTTGATGCTGTGCATTTGCTGCAGAAGAAAGAACTTTATTTTCTAGCTTGTTATTTATGATTTCATATTTTCTGAAATAATGTTTTGTTGATTTTAAAAAAAAACTCATCTAGGTTTTGGAGATGTGCCATTTCATTATCCAGTGTCAAGGAAATCTCAATATATAACAAATTCCAAGCCACAGGTTAGAGATATCTGTGGATTTGGATAGGAAAAGATTCCACTGCTATTTGTTTCTCACTAGGAATATATGTTAGTTCTAAGTAAAGAGGAAATAATGTCTAGTTCCAGGCAATGCCAGGGCTAAGTGGTCTCTGGAAGCACAGTCATGGCAGTCTAAAGGTTAGGTTATTTGGTTCTGTACAATAAATAGGCATCCAGACAGGGGGATACCTAAAGGTAAAGCAAAGTTCAAACAGATTCCTACCAGTGAATAAGATAAACTAGATAAAAGTGTGCCAGTGCTAGAGGTCAATCCAGAATTCAAAACCAGTCAAATTCAGACAACAACCAGGCAAATCTAGCAAGGTTAAACACAAACCAAGGTTATGCACTGGCAGTTCAATTTTCCTAAGAGTCAAGACATGCAAGAACATCTTATAAGAACTAGGGCTCATTACAGAAATTGTGCTCAGCAGTTTGGCTTAGGCAGGATTGAGGCTTTTAGAGTTCAGTTCCCAGAGCTTTGAAGTGTCTAAAGAGAATCTCTCTGAGCAAATGCCTTTTCTTGATTAAAACAGTTGCTACATGCTTCAAGCAGCGTGAGATTACATGACTTCTTCTGTGTTACATGCTTTCCAGTCACTGAGGAGCATAGAGTGGTGTGTTTTTTCTCTTGTTATTGATGAGGTCTACCACATGTTAAAGCAGAAGCAAGAAAAAAATGTAAATGTGTTGGTGAGGGGTTCATCCTGCTTCTTGGTAACCTATGTCATACAATTTAATAACTGCTATATTTATTATTTAATCCAAAAATTGCATTGAAGATCTCATGGCAAACAGCAAGCTGCATGGACAAAATACCATGTGCAATTCCTATGTATTCCTGTATTAATCAAGGGAACTCACAAAGGGTCATGCTGAGCAATGACCAAGGCTTGGGGAAAATAGGGTGGTTGTTGTTTTGCACTATAGTTCCCAGAATCCTCCCAGTCAATATGGCCATTAACTATGTTGTTACCAAACAGCGACTTGGGGCACATGAAATTAACTTTCTCATATTCTGAGTATGCCTATCATGGATCTTGTGACCTTGGCCAATAATGAATCTAAGGAAAATTTTGATTTAAAATATATTCACACAGAGTTATCTAAAAGGTTTTTTTTTTTACTGAACACACAGAAATTAAGAGCTACACAATAGTTGCATTTTTGAATTGCAAATAAAATGTACATTCAAAATACAAATGAATATCAAATAGAACATGGTTGCTTTAGGATGCAGCAACACTAACTCAAAATGAGCTAACTTGCAAGGCTGTGAAGGTTTGGAATGAAGCAATATGAGGCTTAAGAGTTTACTAAGAAGGGGATAGCCCTTGCCAGCTTGTCCTTGCTCCCTCTTAGGCCAGGGAGTAAGCATACATCTTGGCAAGAGCACTATACAGATCATAACAATGCTGGCTGGTGGATTCGCGGAGTTGTAATTAAAAAAAGTAACTTTTTTGAACTCTGACAGGTTCTGAACTAGCATTCTTGAAGCCACAAATCAGAACCATTCAGATGTACTATAACCATGCAGCTGACTTATTAAAAAGGGAATTGTCACTTTTAAACATGGATCATTGAGAAATACTTTTTTTTTTAACATTCAGAGTTTCATAATCAATCAAAGTAGGCTTTGTTGAGTTAAATTAAGGCCATGAGCACTGGGATGTGTTTGATACATTTTAAACAGAACAATGACTGCCTCAAGGGAACTATACAGAAGAGTACTCTAATGAAGAAGTTGGGTTAATTTGATAAGGTAACTAATTCCATTTTGGCTCAGAAGACTTATGAGCAGCCTGCACAAACAGGTTGGTTGAGAGCGGTTTAAACTGTGTATTTGGATTGATATGTAATTTATATTTAGTTTTTACAAACAAATCAGATTGTTTTGCTTCATTAGAAAAATAATTAAAGTGAGGGCTTTTTTCTACATGAGAAATGGGAAACATGCAGCCTTCTCAAAGTTGCTGAATGCATCTAGTCAGAACCCTAATCAGAATGGCTAATGGTGAAGAATGCTGGGAGTTGCAATCCAAGAACAGCTGGAAGGCTACAAGATTCCCACCTTTGTTCTACATGATTGGTAATAGTGATTTAAAGTTATTTCCATGGTGATTTTGCAAAACTGCATCCTATACCTTCTTTTACATCTCACTGGAGCATGTTTCTAACTTGATCATCTTCATAGTTTGTATGGTGTTTCCATGTAATCTCCTATGGCAAGATACTATTACTCTCATGCAGAATTTTACAATAATGGTTGTGAACCATTGGTATGGAATCTATCTGTTTGTTTCTTCACATGAAATTCTCAGTACTATTTCAGACAATAAGACTTCTCACTTGCAGAAAGTTTCTATTCTTAAATTCACAGGTGAAATTGTGAACTTTAGCTTAAAACAGTAACAGTGATCCAAAATGAAGAAATATGACTGCACCCATGCACATTTTCTCAGGGGCATGCAACCTTTTTATTCATGAAGACACTAGGCTACAAAGTGCTGGGTTAAACAGTTTAATTGATTTGAGTGACACCAGTTCCATCTGTGATACATCTGTTCTCCAAACTGAAACTGCCTGTTTCACATAGGTGTATTTTGTAGGGAGAAAGAGATGAGCTGTTTTATGCTTTATTGTTGTTGCACACTGTGAGATCTATCTATCTATCTATCTATCTATCTATCTATCTATCATCTATCTATGTATATATCTATCTAATTTTCTGCATAACAAACCTGGAGTTGAGGGATTCTACAGCAAAAAAAAAAAAAAGCCACAGTGTTGTAGTGATGTATTAACTTCCAATTCTACCCCTGAAACCCATGTTAAAAGAAAATCAGCCATCCTGAGAGACAGAGGTTTGTGATGCTGCCAAGTGGTGTGCTGCAGGTTGACATGGCAAGCCCTACCACCAGCGAAAGATACTGCGATGAAGAGCTGCAACAGGACCACAGCAGAGGCCTGTGTTTCTGCTCTTCACAGCAAAAGTCAGTGGCTGCTGGTGGTGGTGGTGACCATATCATCCTGAAGCAACACAGACCTCCATCATTCTGGCTGGCTGACGAGCTTTCAAGGTAGGTTCCAAGATCATATGTGGTTGTGGCAATAGTGCCACAATTACAAGTGATAAAATGAAGCAATTGTGATAGCCTTATGACATTACCAGCAGTGTCATGCCAGCCTATGTCTATAGATACAGTTTTCATAACCCTAGAATACAGAGACAATATAGTTAGGAATATATTTTAATCATTTTTTAAATTGCTAAAGATTTTCATACAGAAAATGCCACCACTTATATAACAATAAAAGATCCACAACAGGCAAAAATCTAACATATATATGGGCTGGGTTGGGTTTCTGTATTGGGACAAAAGTGGGACATATGTAATAATAATAATAATAATAATAATAATAATAATAATAATAAAGTTTTATTTATAGCCCGCTCCTCTGTATCCAATCGGAGCGGGTTACATCAATTAAAAAATGCAAGATAAAATATACATGACCCATACCCAAGCACCCGCCCCTTAAAATTAAATTAAACTAACATCAATTAAAATGACATAATAAAAATTTCAATTTAAAACGGCAACCCATTGCATAGAGATCAGGGTCAAGATGTTAAAATGCTAATGGGAGAGCTTAACCCAAACAGAGCCGGGAGGTTAAGAACTTTCTGGGAAGGCCTGCCGGAAGAGATGCGTCTTCAAGGCTTTTTAAAAGCAATCAGAAGATGTAATATGACGCATCTCGTCTGGCAGGCCATTCCATAGCCTGGGAGCGACAGCCGAGAAGGCCCTCTGGGAGGTCTGCGTCAGTCTAGTCTTCATAGGCTGCAATAAGTTCCTCCCAGAAGACCGGAGTGTGCGGAGGGGTTCGTATGGGAGGAGGCGGTCCCTCAGATAAGATGGACCCAAGCCATGCAGGGCTTTAAAGGTTAAAACCAACACCTTGTACTGCGCTCGGAAACTAATCGGCAGCCAGTGGAGAGATTTGAGCACTGGTGTTATGTGCTCTCTCCTTGATGTTCCCGTGACAAGCCTGGCTGCCATATTCTGAACTAATTGAAGTTTCTGAGTTAGGCACAAGGGTAGCCCCATGTAGAGCGCATTACAGAAGTCCAATCGTGAGGTTACCAAAGCATGTACCACTGACTCCAGGTCCTTTGGCTCCAGGAAAGGGCGCAGCTGGCGGATCAGCCGAAGCTGATAACAGGCACTCCTGACCACCGCATTCACCTGACTAGTCATGTGAAGCGACGAATCAAGGAGTACCCCCAGACTGCGAACAGGGTCCTTCGAGGAGAGTGTGACCCCATCTAGGACCGGGAGGTGTATTCCCAATCCTGGCTTCGGTCCTGTGACAGTTAGTACCTCCGTTTTGTCCGGATTGAGCTTCAACCTGTTTTCCCTCATCCAATCCATTACTGCCGTAAGACAGTCATTGAGAGGAGAGACGCCATCTGAAGTCTGAGCCGACGATCTTGTCATGGAGAGGTAAATCTGAGTGTCGTCAGCGTACTGAAGACACTGAGCTCCATGCCTCCGAATGATCTCACCCAGTGGCTTCATGTAGATGTTAAACAGCATCGGGGACAGGATGGCGCCTTGAGGGACGCCACAATTAAGCTCTATCTTAGAAGAGCAACTGTCCCCGAGCCTCACCCTTTGGGATCTCCCGGAGAGAAAGGACCGGAACCACCGGAGCGCAGTGCCTCCGATCCCCAACTCTCTCAGTCGACCCAAAAGGATGGAATGATCTACCGTGTCAAAGGCCGCTGAGAGATCCAAGAGCACGAGCAGGGTCACACTACCCCTGTCAATGCTCAAGCGAAGGTCGTCGGCCAGAGCGACCATGGCAGTCTCAACTCCATGTCCTGTCCTGAAGCCCGTTTGAAATGGATTCAGATAATCAGTTTCATCCAAGACAGCTTGGAGTTGGGAGGCGACTGCTCTCTCAATGACCTTGCTCAAAAATGGGAGCAAGGAGACTGGCCTGTAGTTGTTTTTATCCAAGGGATTAAGGGAGGGTTTCTTCAGGAGGGGTCTAACGGCCACCTCCTTTAGACAAGATGGTAAAGAACCCTCCCTGAGGGACGCATTGATCACATCCCGAAGGAATGTTCTCACTGCGTCCCCTCCCTGGGCGACCAGCCAAGATGGACAAGGATCGAGAGGGCAAGTCGTCTTTCTCAAACTTCCAAGGAGCTTGTCCACGTCCTCGGTACTTGCAGGTTGAAATTCATCCAGTAAAGAAACAGCAACAGAGTTATCGGACACCTCACCTATGGGCTCTGACAAAACATTGACATTCAAGTCGGCCCTTATCCAAGAGATTTTGTCTGCAAAGAAGGTGTTAAACTCATCACAGCAGGCTGTTGTTGGGTCCAGTAGGGGATTTGGCGCAGGGGGCACCCGCGTCAGCTCCCCCACAACCCTAAACAGCTCTGCTGAGCGGGACTCTGCAGACGCGATGCGTGCAGAGCAGAAGGATCTCCGCGCTGCATGCAAAGCCTCCCGATAGGCGCGAAGATGCTGCCTATGGCGAGTTCTGTCGGAGAAGAGTCGAGTCTTCCGCCATTTGTGCTCTAGTCGTCATCCAACCCGCCTCAAATAAAATAACAAACTCCTTCTCTCCAGTGCAGTTGTCCCTTCAAAATGAGCTAGAAGAGCTTTCTTCTTCTACCTTGTCTTTTTCCACGAAAAATCCCATGGCACAGGAGCCATGTGTAGGCTATTACCTATGCAAGATCATTCATGGTCTTTATGTTGGTATGCTGAAGAGAGTTTTAAGAAGGTAAATCCCTGTCTGCCTTATCTACCTATGTGGGCTTCAAAGAACAGCTATGAGGAAGACTCCTTTTATCAGAAACCAGATGCTTTAGGGTGTTCTCCAAATTGTTAATCCCTTCCCCTGAAGCTACATGTCACTTGACAGCCTTTGCCACTTTGACAATGGCCCTGTAATGTTTAGGTCATTAATGTGTAGACAGAAAAACATCTTCAAGCAACATATTCCACTGGGATCATGGGGCAAAAATCCCTATTCTGTACCAAAGCCAGAACTACATCCCCTCTGCAGCCAGATTTTCCAGCTATCCCACATCTTGACAAACCTGAGGATCAGGGAGATCACTTAAATAGTTGGTTTGGTCTGATCTGAAATCCTTGTGAGCATTGGCAGACATATCCTTTTTGAATATGTTTCATGAAAGGTATCAAGCATGTATCAGTGCATATAAAATCTTTGATTATGCATCCACCTGTCAAATGTAGATCTTTTGGTCAGTCCAGCTAACTGACAAATACAAGCAATGAAGTCATCTAGCTGATGTGATTATACTGAGGTAGAATAACAAGCTGAACTGTGTGTCATCATGTGCAAATACTTCATGCTTTAGAAAAAAGAGAAAGATCAGAAGGTTGGAAAGAGAAGAAACAACACTTGCACTGGAAGGATTTTTATGGCAGATCCCATAGTTAATGCTGTGTGCTAATATTTGGGTCCAGATTTAACTGTGTTAATTAATGTAGGCCTGTAGTTTAACATTTAGGATCCCAAGGTTTGAGGCTTCCAAGCACAAAAATCTCCACATAAGCCCATTTCTGATAGTAAACAATGGGGATTTTGTGGTCCTAGGTTCAGAATTATAATAAATGTAATAATCTAGCTAGTAATTTAGTTACCAAAATTGGCTGGAATTCACTGGGGAACTTGCTTCTTTCTAAGTGGTCTTACATCTGTGGGAAATAGAATCAAGCAGTTTTGAATAAGTTCATATTCAGCAAGGGGCTGCTAGTATGTTGATGCACAGGGGAGTCAGCAAAGTGACTGTTGAGTTTTGGGACCATTGCCAGGTAACCCAGTGGATAGCCATGGCTTGAACTCTGGTCTCTAGATTCATAGTGCAACTCTCACACCATTATGTCATGTTAACTCTCCCATATGGGGCCCATAGTTAGGTAGATACACAGATGGATAGATATTAAGTTGCTCATGGGTATGAATTTACAGGACCTCAGCAGAGCAGTGGAAAATAGGGAGTCTTGGAGATATCTCATCCACAGAGTTGCTGTGAGTCAGGATCAACTTTAGGGCAGTTGACAACAACAAAACAGATAGGTAAATACATATAATTTATTGTTCCATTAACTAATATTATTTATTCCCTCATATAGATAGAAGTATTTATACACATGTGAAGAGAATTCAAATACTATAAGTGATTCTGATAATTAGACATTTGTGTTGCCCACCAGGAAGGATCGTATTTCCTGATTACAAGAGTCACTCCCATAGAAATTCATAAGAACACAAGGCTTTTCTTTCATGTGATTGCACAAGTTATATTACAGTACTGCAGCAATACTATGTACTCATATAGAGTATATAATTTGTAGACTACTGGAAAATGTCCATATTATATAATGGCCTCATTTGGATTATCATATTTTAGCTTCATATAGCAAGATATAAACAAGCTTTTGACATGTAAACATAACCCATTCTTTCCTAAAGCCAAGAAATCTCCAATTATGGCATGATGACCATTTCATTCTAACTTGAAAACTATAGGTATGACATTGTCATTGTCAGAATAAGACAATTTTAACTTCAAATCATGGTTCAACATTATGGCTTGTTTTATAAGACATTTGCACTGCAAATAAAGGAACAAAGGGCTGTACGCTTAAGCAAAAGGCTCATTCATATGTCAGTTTGTTAAACTAAGATATGATCATCTGAACTAGTCCTGCATGTAGTAGATGATTAGATTAATTATATATGTGTGTGACCTGTCTGTTCATTGAAAATGGCAATATAAGCCTCATAGCACAATTTAATTTTCATGTAGTCAATTTTCAACAGTCTAGCTTGAGGGATAGGAACCAAGTGCAGTAAATCTTGATGCGTACCACATGATTAACATCCCAGTTTTTGTGATTAATGTTTGCTCTGCCTCTGTGAGTTGCTGTTCCTTCCCCTCCAGTGTTCTGTGTGCTGTTTTTCTGCTTCCTTGCTCAGATACTTCTGTACTGGCAACAGATGGCAAATATTCCTTGGACAGAAATCAAGGTGTCATAGCTATTTGAAATGTGTCACATGAAGTGTAACTAGATTTTTTCTCCCTCCTCTGTCAGTAACACAGTAGAAGAAAACCTGGCTGTTTTATGAGCCTGAAGAATTTGGCAGTCAGAATTTTGCCTTGATCAACCTGTTATAATCACCAGGTTGGTAAATGACATCTCTTTAATGATAGTGGCATTTTAATCTCAACATTAGGCCATTGTCTTGTAATGTGTTATGGCACATATTTGACAGTGAGGCTTCTCGGACCTTGTAACTATTGCTTTCTCCTTTTTTAATGGGAAAATAAAATAGTGGTAGCATATTCCTATGCACATTTAGAAAGAGGTAAATCCTATTAATCCCACTTAATAGCGTATTTAATGTTTTCTTCCCCATTCTAGGGGGCCAAAATTGTGTATGGAAAAATAAGATATGGAAGAGATCAACAAAGACATACATTTATGCAGAAATCCCATATACATTTGTCTGGGTACCAGGCAGGTGTGTATAGTATTTCAGCACAAGTATATGTCTTTGTTGATCTCTTCTGTATCCTATTTATTCCAAAAGTAGACAACATTTGGCCCTCTAGAATGGGGAAGAAAACATAATGACTAAAGTAACTGAAGCAAAATGGATTCAGCAGCTATAGTGTCAATCATATCTGAATCAATCTGCAGTGTGCATTTAGGAGAAGTACACATGGCTTTGGTTTAGAAAGAAAGCCATCTTATATAAGATGTTTTATACAAAATGTATGCCCAAGTATTATTTGTTCAATTGAAATAGATTTTTATTAATGTAATGGCCAGGATGTGGTGGCTCAAGTGGTTAAGAAGCAGAGTCTGTTGATTACAAGGTTGGCAGTTTGAGGCCCGGGTGCCACATTATGGCATGCTTTCAAACTGCTAGGCTGGCAGAAGCCTAGCAGTTTGAAAGCATGCCAATGCAAGTATACAAATAGGTACCACTCCAGTGGAAAGGTAAACAGCATTATGTACAATCATGCTGACCACATGAACACAGAGCAGTCTCTTGACAACGCTGACTCTTCAGCTTAGTAACATAACGGAGATGAGCACTGCCCCCTGGTTAGACACAACTTGACAACCTTGTCAACTGACAATAAAAAAAACTTCCATTGATTGCAGTGGCTTCTGCAAAGTAAGTGGAGATTGGGAGAACCAGGATGGGATTCACTTTGTTACACTTAAATATAGTGCTTACACATTCATACCCCCCAAAATGGTTCCAAGCATTATGTTATGATAAAATAAGCTGACTGAAATAAATGGCAAACGCCAAGTATATGTCTGTATAGCTCTATGTATGAAGTCATAATTTGGACAAAAACATCCTGAAAGCTCTGATTTAGGATGAAAGGCTACATTTATGGATGTCAAGGTACATATTAAAGTACCTCAGGAAGCATTTCAATCAAATCAAAAGATACTGCATCCCATTTCTTAATGGAGTTGATTTTCTCTGTCAGAAACAGAATTCTCTTGAAGTTGCTCTTGATACACACAAAACTGAAGTAATACCTTCCTCCTCCCTCTCCTTCCTCCTTCTTCTCCTCTTCTTAATCTGAAGGAAATTGTATGATTTTGTGAATATTTTGGAAGATAAAACTTTTATCTTCTGGAAAGAATAACCAAGAAAACAAATATTTTCAAGTAAATTCATGTACCAGTTTTCACTAAGCACATTCATGTGCCAGTTCGTCATAAACACAAAGCAAGCAAGTTCATTTGTATAGTTAAGGAATTATTTTTGATGGTTGTAAGGAAGCAGATGAATGCATGTGAAATTATCTATCCAATTCACCATGAATAAAAGAAAAAGTTCTGCTTTCTGTGTAAGCTGTATTGAAGTCTTGCTAAAGTCTGAAATATATAGATTATCAAATCAAACCCTAATACTATTCTTTTGTCCACATTAATTGGATTTTCTTCAAAGTATGATTAACAAGATGAAATGCACTTCAGAAAATAAAAAAGGAACCAGGAAATGTTAAAGAGTTGTATTGATCCTAACCCAAACGCAGACGTCAGCTATCACAGTTCGATTTATATGAGTTTTCCTGTTTTTGTCATTTTCCACGTTTTGTAGCAGTGAGTTTTTATGTACCCTGCTGTTTACTAAATTTATATCGGGATATTTTAAACACCCTATTTGCTATTTGGTGCTACCACATAGCCCAAGTGGGAGGTTCTATGGATTGATTTTTAGTTGCAATTTCCTTGACCACTAATTGCTTCCTTGAACAGTAGTTGATAATGCTATGGAAAATGATATGGAAATATCAGTACTACCCATTTTGTAGTACTTTAGATCAGTCACTATTCAGCTCCTAATATTTGGTCTTGCAGAGAACTAAGAGTTACTAATAACCTTGTATTGTGCTGTTGGGGGTTTCAGTATTTTCTTATTTGAAGGAATGCCACTTATGCCTGAATATATGTGATTAGGATATAATAACAGTTCCCTTCCTCCCTTAGTCTAGCAATGTGTATTCCTCCTTGTTCATTTTATTTTATTTTAATATGTCCATTTTAATGTCCATTTTAATATCATTGTGTTTGTGTATATGCCTTTAAGTTGTCTGTCAACTTATGGTGATCACTTGGATTTCATATGGTGTTCTGAGATGAGGAATACTCACAGATGGCTTTGCCAGTTCCTCCCTCTGAAATATAGTCTACATGCTGGATATGAGTGATGATGCCAACAAAGTATGCCTGGTGAGATCCTGTGCATGACTAGCAAATATTTACACCAGGGTGGGAACCATATAGCCTGCCAGATACTGCCGTACAGCAACTCCCAGCAGCCCTAGCCAGTAAAGTCAAGAATAAGAAATGCTGCAAGCTACAGTATAGCAATATCTGGAGAATCACATATTCCTACTCCTGATCTACACTCTGTGGGCCAAGTGGGCCATGTATAGATCTAAATATTAGGCTTCAGACTAATATAATGCAGGTATCTTGGTCTCATGAAATTCAGAGCTTTATAGGTCAATACCATTACTGTGAAGTGTGCTCAGAAATATCTTTGAATTTCTGAATTGAAAGCCAATGAAGATTTAACATTGTGAATGAGGGGGATCATTCAAAGATACACCTATAAAACCTGGCTATCATATTCTAAAACTTCTGAAAGATGTACCTTAGCAACCTTATGTAGAATGCATTTTGAATAACCTACAGTAAATATTGGCATTTTGGCAGTAGCTTTTTGATTTCTAAAGAAGGAAACAAGATTCAAGATTCATTGGACAGCTTATTTGTGTGAATACCTGTGTATGGAAAGTTGAATGTTGCAAGAGAGTAAGTGGGAAATAGGAGAGTGTAAACCCACAAGGAAATTGGGCACTGCAAGTTGATGGGATTAAGCACACATTACAGAAAGGACAGATATATGTCCTCATACCATTAGACACTGCAGAGAATACAGTACAGAATCATACTGTGTTCTGTCTCTATTATGAATAGACATGTGTTTATGCCATAATATGCAAACATTTTAATAGGGAAAGGGTAAATGCACTACTAGCATACCCACTCATTGCCATAAACTGCAAGTTTGGTTTTTGTTATTTTTTGGAATATCAATAATTTATTAGTATCAAAACTAAAAAGCATTAAACACAGCTAATTTGGATAAATTCAAAATAGTTAAATGGTTAGATGAGTTAATGACAGCTATGCATTTATTGTGGGATGCAGTTCTTCACTGGGTTTGTTCTTGAACGAAACATCAAGTAATTTTAGCAATTTTCTTCTTAGTTCAAGAAGGTCATCAAAACTTGCACAAGTTGAGATTTTTTGCAGTTGTATGTGCCTTCAAGTCAAATGTGTGACCCTTTCCTAGGGTTTTTTTGGGGGCAAGATTTATTCAGAGGAAGCTTGTTATTGCCATCCTGAGAGAATGTCTTGCCTAAGGTCACCTAGTGGAGTCAAACTCTGGTCTCCCAGAGTCCTAGCCAGTACATCACATTGACTTGTGCACACCTATTGTGCACAAAATTTGGATGTGGTTTTTCCTGCAAAAACAAAAAACAAAACAACAGCATGTTTCTGTGCAGAAAACATTATTTCTATGCAGAAAACTCACACTTTTTGTACATACAGCAGCATTTTCTTTGAGGAAAAAGCATTTTATGTACAGCAAATATTTATGTACAGATTTTTTATGTTTTATTCTGTGTGTAATAAGACCTGAACTGTGAAGGTTCTCATCAGTCCAGGATTCTCTTTTTCAGGGTTTAAACACTTGTGAAACACTGTTTGACCTTTTGTTCTGAATATTTTTGAAAATTCTTTCCATCTCTATTATCATTTTCTGATAATACTGTGGCAGAGATGGAAAATGATGGCAGGATTGTAACTGTCTTTTCCATGGAATATTCTCTCGACACCAATTAAAGCCATATGGATTGTGGATATACACATAGACTAATGTTTCATAGATGCTAATGCAGCTAAGATTACTGAATATTTTATCATGAGAGCAAATAGGGAAAAAATAGTTCCAGGTATTTAACAGACCTGTATGACAGCTGCATGGAGTTATTCAATGCTTTTACTATTTGGGCCGCATGACTTTTGCATATGTGTAATTAAAGTATATTCCCAAACTTTACTAATCCAAGATGTTTCAAGTTTTTATACCTAATTTGTGTCAATTGAGGAAGTTGTTCTTTCTCTAGTTATTACAACAACAAAATTAGGAGGTATTGGATGAGATCTTAAATCACATAACTTGAAATTATTTAATACAGGTTGTCTATTAACTCTTAGTGTGTTCATGTTTTATATTCTGAACTGGTGTGGTTAGCAAGTAGTAAGATGTAGGTTAAGGCATAATGAAAGATCAACTAATGATGTACTCATGCATATACACCCTTATGAGCAAGACTTGTTCTTAATTTGTTCTAATCTATCATTGTTTTAACAAAGAACATAGAATTATAATGTATAGGGCTTGTTTCTACCTTTCTCAGGATTAAGCTTTCACTGCCTCAAATTGAATATTTAGGTGACCAAGTAGATCTCATTATAAGGATGTTGTTTTACATCCATTTTAACTCGCAATATGCTAATTTATTTGTAGTTGCCCGAACATCTTTATCTCTGTGGTGTGTTAATTAGTAACACTATCTTATTTTAATTTAAAGTTTTCACAAAAAAAGATCATGCTCCATTCTGCTCTATGCTTTTACTTAAGGACATCTTCTATCTAGATAATGTTGGATCAATGTTATTGCCTGGTCTATTAAAGCGTAATAACTACACAGTATCTTTAGAGATACATATACAAGTGGTTAACTAGTTAACCATATGTGGCTATAAATTGGCTGTAAATTCATACAGCATCCCACAAAAGTATAGATGTGGTGGATCAGAATTACATAGATATGAACTCCTGCCATTTGAGAAGTGCATACATATGAACTATTGCATTCATATGAACTGCTGCCATTTAAGAAGCAACAACTATGCTAAAGTATTAAAGCTCTTACTTTGGTTAATATTGACTGGGCCACCTACCAAACTTGAATCCAATGGCTAGCATATCATGGGTGGAAAAATGCAATTTGTAACCAATTACAACCTAAGGACATTTTTCCCTGGCTTTCCAGGAGTACTTATTCTCCTACTATCCATCCCCAAAATTGGCTCCCATTGTGAGTTGCCAAAAATATTGCCCAGAAAAGTCAATGGGTCCTTCAAGCCTGGAGAGAAATCACTATTTTGTCACATTTGGGATCATTTTGGCCTCCCTCTGCATCTTTTTAGGTTTCTAGGGGCTTCCTTACAGTCTTTTATTTGAAATCAAAAATAATTGGACTTCCTGTTCTATTCACTTTGGGTTTTGAAGGAAAGATTTTATAGACTGAATAAATGCCTTGAGAGTACTTAAAAATTAGAACATGGCTAGTAGTGCTCCTCCAGAGAGCTGAGAGCATTATGTGGACATGGGGTGGGGGGATCAATTTGGAGAAGTACGAGTGTAAAAGGGTTTTTTTCTGCTTTCCAGTGTCCCATAGGAGGCAATGTGGGACATACTGCACAATTCTACACTAAAATATGGGGACAGGCCTACAAGTTCAGGACTAACCAGCAACTTCCTAGCTTCCCAGACATTCCTCAGTGCAGAGGAGGGCAAAGTAGGACCCATGGGCTGCATGTGGCCTATAGGTCCCCAAAGCATGGGCCCTCAACTCCTCCCCACCAAGTCCCTAAATTCCCTAAAAAATATTTTTTTAAGAAATCTACAGTTGATTTTTGTTTACCTTCAAACTCCCTCAACTTCTCCAAGCCACCCATAAAAAACTGCAGAAGCCAAAACATTGACCAGCCTAGTACATAAGCAAAGAGGTATTTTTTTAACCCCAAATTCCCCAAAATAAGGTTTACCTCCCCAACTCTCCCAAGCCTCCCCCCTTCTAACACCTTGAAACAAACTGCAGAGGCTGCAATTGCCCAGAAAAATCAGAGGCAAACCCACAGAGTTTTGCAACCATTTTGAGCTGAGTTATTTGGAAGTGGGGTTTGCCAAGAAAAAATATATATTTATTTATTTTTAGGGGATCTGGAGGCCTTGGTGTGCAAGTGCAGCCTATTGGGGGGCATGAGATGAAAATTGCCTTTCCTCCCCTTCACCAGTGCCCACTCCTGCCCTGGTATATTAGTCACAAGCCATGAAAGGCTGTATCTGTTCTCTACACAGGTCTTTTCTGGTATGCCTATAGCAATCATAGTCTCCTCTTTCAAACAGACTTATATTAACCTGCATACAAGGAATCATGTAGCATCTTTGAGACTAACTGGAAAAAATAATTTTGTAGCATAAGCTTTCATAGACTCAGGGGCTGTCCACACTGCCGGAATAACCCAGTTTGACACCACTTGAACTGCCATGGTTCAATGTTATGAATTTCTGGGGAATGGAGTTTTGTGAGACATTTATCCTTGTTTGTCAAAGAGCTCTACCACCACAACAAATTGCAATTCCCAGAATTCTATACACTGAGCCATGACAGTTCAAGTGGTGTCAAACTGGATTATTTCTGCAGTGCTGATACAGCCTCAACCTACTACATCTACTGAATCTACAAAACCTTATGCTACAAACTTCTTGTCCCAGTTAGTCTCAAAGGTGCTGCACAATCCCTCAAATGCTAGCTTTTTGAACACTATTACATTGACCTAGTTTAGTGCCAGGTAATTGGATGCATTTCTGGGATTTGTAGAGAAAAGAAACATGTCTGATCGTGTACAATACTCTGCTTAGCCATGACACTCTAGGAAGGAGGCAAATAACTGAGAGACAGGGTTGCTATTGAATGGATATACCTTTTGCATACCCAGATCTTGCAGCTCATCTGTTTCAAGAATGTCTTTGCATGCTGCCCTTGATATTCTGTTCATAGCTGTTTGATGCCCTTGTTCATGGTCACACAAATTGCTCTAGAAGTGTTTGCAAATAAACTGAATCAAAATGAGTGGGAAATAAAAGCACCCAAGATTCAAATCAAAAACTAAAATCTAATATAAATATAGCCAACTTTCACCATGTCTTCTAATATAAAGAAAATGGAAATAGTGGAGAAATGAATGCAGACTGTTAATAGAAAAGGTAGCACGAAATGGAGGTACTTTGATTTAAATGAGTATACTTTCTATTTTTAAAACTGTGGAATTTTTTCAAGTCATATATATTGTATAAACATGGCCTACTGCTGTGGATCACATTAATGACATGAGGGATGTTATGTGTACTTTGCTAGTTGTTACGAACAGAAAACAATGGGATTGGCTTGAGAGATTTCCTAGTAGAAACATTTCTGACAGTTGGGCTATACTGTGAGGTAGTGTGCAACAGCTAGCAGAATGCATTGTGTGATACTGGGCAAGAAATGCACGTATAGCATGAAAGGTATTAGAAACTATTTCAAAAGTTTGCACAAATAGAAGCAGACCTTTTGATTTCAGTTCTCATTCAAGGAGTTTCTTTTAGATCAGCATTGTGGAAAAGGCCTTCAGCGTACAGAAGACTTCCCTGAAGCCAATCCATTGCAATTTCATAGGAATTCCCATTGGACTGTTGGTAATCTTGGCACTGCACAAGCCTGCACTTTGAAACAGGAAAGTTTCCTATGCGGTAATTGTTTGGGACCATTTTATTTCACTGTATTTCATACTAACTAGACAGTAAAAATGCTAGTTCGCCAAATTAGAAAATGCAGCATGTAGTCATTGTCCCCATTAAACTTTTAATTTGTAAGATTTGCATCAGTGGTGGTCCATTACTTCATGCTGATTAGCAATAATTTTAGCTCTTGGCTTTCCCTCTCCCTATTCAGTTTCTGAAGATTCTATAATCTGTGCCAGTTTACTCATTGAACAATTCTGGTCACTATTAGAAACAAAACAAATGTGTAACAAAAGAATCTTATGTCTACTGTTTGACTCTTCTGACCCTATTTATGTATCTGAAAATCATTCTCTACTCCATTCATTATTCATTCATTACATTTAAATATATTGCTCTACATGAGACGCAATCAAACAACATCTGGAAGCATCATGTCGCAAGTGGTAAATTAAATTATAAAAGAGTGGATCTATATAATATATGCAGGACAAGGAATTCAATGTGTATATGCAATTCAGAAGGGAAATATGAATGCTTTTTGAATATGACTATAGTATAGATCTGCTTATTGTTATTTTTTAAAAAGTTCTTTAACAAAATGTACAGATAGAAATGATCACATAATAAAAAACCAAGTGGGGGACAAATATATGTTTATTATGTCAAGAGAATAAACTGGTTTCTTTCCCTGCCCTCCCCTGCCCTCAGCTTTGTGATGTAAACCTTGTCCCTTTTTTGAACAGTAATGTCTGGATTTTAGATTATAAAACCCAAAACCTTTTACAATGTAAACTATCAGATGCTTATGGAAAACCAACCTGCATTTTGAAAACTTGGCCTGTATATGTATTTTAAAAAAACCTCCTTTTTGTGATCACTCTGGCACTTTCTGTGAATTGGCCAATAAATATGATTTTAAGATTTCACATAAATGTAATGTTCAGTAATCTTTCATTCACCAAATGGAATTGGTTTTCTCACTGCATGGAGGAAAATATGAATGAATGTGCAAGGAAAGGTGGAGAAGGAGAACAAAAGAACATAACTGTAATCTCATGTTTTGCTTCCCTAACCTCATTTAGCTCTCCTGCCCCTGCTCTTTTTTATTTTCCCTCCCTCTACACACACATCTCTTGTATATTTCATTTGTACAGGGTTATATTGAAAGTAGTGGCAAAATGCAAATGGTACACACACAGCAACAGACTGAAGAAACAGATGCTAACTTCACTTTCAATAAATTTAACTCTCACAACAAAGTCAAGGCCACCAAATTTGTTTCATCCATATTTCTTTGTCCTAACTAATACCAACCAATGAGACAGTAGCAGTGTATCTGCAGGAAAGGATGAAGGAACTTGAGAACAGTGTGACAACAGAGACAATAAGGGGCAGGGATGAGAAAATCAGGTTGTCATTCTACTCTGCTCACATTAAATGCAAAGAAATGTTGTTTATCCATTAAATCTGATAAACACGTAAGGAAGCAGTACTGGTATGAGACGTGAGCCTTTCTTTTCATTTTTTTTTTTTTTTTGGGAAAGATCAGGGCATCCGCATTTTGTCAGAGCCTACAGGAACAAAGTCCAATGCAGGGGGTATGCAGAAAAGAACAAAAAGCCAGAATGAGGAGGAAAGCAGCCCAGCCTGACTATAAGGATAACAGACAATTAACCCCGTAAATGGACTTCATCACCACTATAATTCTCTTTGCACATTGCTGTTATTGTGTGCCTTCAAATTGTTTCCAGGTTATGGAGACCCTAAGGTGAACCTATCAGGGGGTTTTCTTCACAAGATTTGATCAGAGGAGGTTTGACCTTGCTTTCTCCTGAGGCTGAGAGTGTATGACTTGCCTAAGGTCACCCAGTGGGTTTTGTAGCAGAGTGGAGAAGCAAACCATGGTCTATAGAGTCATAGTCCAACATGCAAACCACTACACATTAAGACTATTAAGTAATTAAGAGCTTCTCATGAGCTACAATTTAGCTCCTGGTGTTCAACAGGAATTTTCCAGCTCACACAACACAGGACATACTATTAGTATTAATTTGATGATTTGTTTAGTTGTTTGGTTTAATCAGCACAGAAAGATAGAGGCTTGAACTGTACAGATTAGTCCTTGAATGTGTTAGGGATACATGATTTGAATATACCTTACTTTCATCAAGATGGTACAGTCTTCTAGTTTTTAAACAGGATAGCAACAAAAATTCATGAAGCCGTAATAAAGGAGCTGATGGCTTTGAGCATGTACAGAGTGTCTTCCCTTCTCCACTGATTACAACAGCAATAGCAAAGTATTTACATTTCCATACAACTTAATAGTGAACACCCTCTAAGCAGTTTACGATGTGTAAGCCAATGGCCCCAACAAGCTGGGTACTCGTTTTACTTACCTACAAAAGGATGGAAGGTTGAGTCAACCCTGAAGCCCTGCCTGGGATCTAACTCACAACTTGTGGTTGCAGTAGGAGCATTTAACAACTACACCACCAGGGCTCTCATCATCTTAAGCACCAGTGATGAAAAGATACAAGTTTCTTCACGCTTGACAAGAACATGGAAAGATATATCTTCCAGGTGCGTAACAAATACAATGTTTCTCATCTCTGATCACATAATGGGACACTCCACTGTGAAAATGGTCAACTGCTGGTAAATTTTTGCACTGCATTAAATTATCATATGAAAATGTGTGTGTGAGAGAGTGAGTGAGTGAGTGAGTGAGTGAGTGAAAATTTTAGAAAACCCCACTGAGGAATGTATCTGGAGCAAGAGTTAAAAAAATAAGTTTTACAACCTATATTAAACCAATATTATAACAAGTTTTATTATTGGAGATGCTTAAGAAATTCATTCATCACAAAGACATTATACTAATTGACCACAAATGCACTTAATTTGCATATCAGAATTTAGTTATCATTCTGGTTTTTGTTTCTCCAAATTTTGGAATGCAAGTTAATCATTTTTTTTCTTTCTCCTTCTTCCCACTCCCCTTCACAAAATTTATATAAAAATACAGGGTCCCACCTCTTATTTTGAGGGAAAGGGAAAACAAGGAAAGTTCAAAGAGAAATAGCATGCTATTGGGCATACTTTCAGCACCACATTATAAGATATGTATAGCGGAACTACTCAAAGTTATATTACTTGTTTCCTTTGATAAAGTTTTCATGAAATTCAACTTTTACTGTTCCAAGAGAGTGATGATAGGAGCAAGGAGGAGCAGCAGTTTTTATTTATATCCAGTCCTATAGCAAGCACATTTCTATACCACTTATCAGTGCACTTAAGTACTCCCTAAGTGGTTTACAATGTGTCAGCACAAGCTGGGTACTCAGTGACCACGGAAGGATGCTAGGTTGAGGCAACTCTGAGCCCCTTGTTGATATTGAACTCACAACCTTGTGGAGTGAGTGGCTGCAGTACCATCACCATTACCATTTTGAAATTTTTCCCCTTGTTACACAGCTGCTGAGTTAGTATTTTACCAGGCTACCTTACCAAATTGATAATCATCCACTTGGATTCTCTTGATTTTCCATATATCAGCTGTGTTCCAAGCAAATCAAACAAATAGGATTCTTCACTGACTTGTGTTAATTAATTGTTGTTGTTGTGTGCCTTCAAGTAATCTCTGACCTCAAAAGCAAGCAACCCATGGTTGTGGCAGAAGTTCTGGGCAGCCCAATGGCAGACAGCCACAGTGGTGTGGAAAGAGAGGCTAAGGTAACAGTGGCAGGTTGTAGTACCAGTGGGTCAAGGATACTCCAGGCTGCCCTGTAGTATCCTGGCCAGTGCAGGCAAGGCCATCTCTGACTTAAGATGACCCCAAAGCCAGCCTATCATGGGGCTTTCCTGGCAAGGTTTGTCCAGAGGAGGTTTGCCTTTGCCTTCCTCTGAGGCTAAGAGAGTATGACTTGTCCAAGGCCACCCAGTGGGTTTTCATAGCTGAGCCCCCACTGGTCTCCAGAATCATAGTTAATGTCAAATAAGAATGTTAAGTTCGACAATGGCAAAATGATACATGATAACAATTGGCCAATTAGTAAAGTAGCTTTCTGATACTTCCTACTACAAAAAGTGTGAGTAATGTGACTTTGGACCCTTGCAACAGAAGACTCCATAAAGAAGCAAAATTAGTATCAGATGCCTAACTTCCAAACGCAATAAAAAGACAAAATGTTAACTTCTCAGGAGTGGCTAATGAAAGCTGTTGGCTTTTCTCGATCTGAATTTAATTTGAACATATAATGTTACTAGTAATCAGATAACTAGTGCTTCTACCTCCTGAGCTTAAGCCCAAGTATAAGTAACCTGAGCCTCCCTGAGGAGGACAGATTTCTGTTGCATTTCTTCTGGGATTAGAAGTACATGTCCCTAAGCACATGAGAGGAAACATCTCCTCTTTCATGGTTGGATTGTCACTTTGCTTGTCCATGCTGCAAACCTATGCTTTTGAAATTGCTATGTAGATAATCTTTTTGCCAAAATTTAGGAATGAGCTCTTGGTTTTATTCTAGTTGTGAATTGTGGTCAAAGACATTATCAGTAGTGTTGAAAACCCTGGAGTGAATCACAAACTGCATAGTTGGCTGAAGTACTGTTTTACCTGGTATGTTGAATCCAAATTTGTATAACTCCTGTAGATTTAATAGCTGCTATTAATACTGCTTATGCTTCATTAAGCATAAATTTGAAATGTGTACCATGCTCTGATGACCTGATTTAATAAAAATGCTGAAGGACAAATAGAACAACTATTTGTATTACAGAAAAAGGATGATTCATACATTTTGATTTGTGAAGATCTTTTGGAAAGTATATTTTCTTTATATAGATGCTTATGTTTTGATTTTTCCCAGAGCATTTGAAAAAAAAACACTTGACACGCCCTAGACATATTTCTTCATTAATCTTTCTGAAGTCATACCATAAACATGTTTCAGGTATTATTTGTGTACAAGAGAACTCCCCTCCCAAAAATTGTTTGTTTTCCAGCCAGCAAGGTATGCTATGTTTTAGGACATACCCCTTCCTCCATTCTTCTTCAATTACTGAGCATCACAGCACACACTCAGATATTTTGGTTTGGGATATGTTTGAGGTTTTTGTTTTGTTTTTGCTGATGATGTTATTTTTCTACCACGAAAATCTTTGATATTATCTTGAGCATGCTAAAGCCCTCTTGTTTCTTGGTAGCTGTAATAACCTAACATTGCTGTTCTCTATTTGTATAGAACACAACATATGAAAAATCTACCCTCATGGCACCAGCTATTCCTTTCTGACAAGAAGGATAAAAGTTTTACATCTACTAGTTTTTGGTCTAACCAGCACAGAAAATCAGAACCATGACTTCAATCAACCATGTGTTTCAAGACACATTGGTTTTTAAGATTTAGGTAAATACATTCATATTGGCTTATGTTTTGGGGATGGAGCTAGAGAACATTAATTGGACTTATCCCTTACTGAAACAAATCTAATCTAAAGTCATTACTAACTTGCTCCTTTGATTTCAGCTGCACCTGTGCTTCATTAACACAGTCTGGATACATATCTCCAAAAAGGTACTATAGGTCTGAAGTACATTTAAAGCAAAAACCATAGGAAACTGATTTATACTTGATCAGACTTTTGATTCATCTTACTCAGTTTTGGCAACACGGACTGGAAGCAGCAGGTTTCGGGCAGAATACTTTTCTAGCCCTGTCTGAAGATCTGTGGCATTCTCTGAAGATCAGGATTTGTAGCCTTTAACCAATGATGACTCAGAATGCCATCTTATTTGAATTCATGATGGGCACTGAGTAGCTTCATGTATGTGCAACTTAAATTTAAAACAACAGATTATCCATGCATACTGTCACCTACACAATTTGTGTGAATGAGCTCATTTTACATATATAAATAAAATTGTGTTTAAAGAATTTGAATGGGATATGTAAGTGGAAAGTGTTTTCTTTTTCACATTTTTCCCAGCATTCAATGCCATTTACAAAAACAAAGCTTCCTCAAAGATTTATATGAAGCCTCCAGGGTTTTAAAGGGATTAGAAAATAAGCCATGTTCACATTCATTGTATTGATGGATTGGAAGTAGGAATGATTTATCATGGTTCTTAAAAACAAATCTTGATGATTAGGTTAGAGCACACAGATTCTAAAATCAAATCAAAACAGGATGGTAAGATTGAAAACCCTACTTTGAGCCCAAAGGGTTTACTTGTCAAAGGCATTTTAATCAATTGTGCCAGAGAGAAACCCATGCATCAAGTTGGTAAATGGTCTTGGGTCTTCATAGGGCTGTGCATGTAATGCCCCCTGAAATATATTGATTTCAGGGAAGGCATCTTTAGTCAAAATACATGACCTTTATACTTTGGATTAGTTAGCATCAATGAATTTAATCTGAAATATTCACCTTGGGATTACTACTTTATACAACAATCCCAAATACAATCATTTGGAATTAAGAACTGCTGTATACAAATCCCAAAGTTCAAAATGGTGCATGCAATCAGTCTGAGTTTACTTTTGAAATCAATTTATAAATAATTTTGCAGCCAAAGGATCTGAAAATCCACCTGGTTTTCTATTTTCCCTCCCCCTTTGACTCATTTATTCTTTCCCCCCTTTTTTATTTTGGTTAAAATACAATCTTTTCTTAACAATTTATTCTTGTTTAACTCATTTATTATCTCTTTAATACAAATTATCTACTGTATTTCCATTTTTATGAAATTGCCATTGGAAAAAAAATCACAATTAAAATACTTTAAGAGAAAATAAACCAGAGCAACAAGTATTGTTAGCACTAACAGCCAAAATAAATTGATATAGGATTCAGTCCAAAGTTCTCCCAGAATAAGAGGGGTTTCAGATGGTCAGAACACCACCAAGAAGAGAGCCAAATGATTCTCCCTCCTGAAGCACAGCCTTTGTATACATTCCTACCAAGTGCAGTTCAGATGTAGATGGGACATACGAAAGGGCATCTCTATCTGAACACAGTGGTTGTGCAACATCATATGAAAGGAAACAATGTGGTTCAAGTCCCTTAAGGTGTTTGTGATAAACAAACAAACAAACAAACAACTATCACATTCAACTGAGCTTGATAATGAATCAGCAGCTAGTAAAAGTTGATATAAAAAGCAGTCAATTACTTCAATACATCACTTCTACTTAAAACTTTAGCTGTTTCACCAGATGAAAACTTTTCAGTTATACCAATTAATTAATATTAGGCTATATTTATGGGGAGAAAACCCCACCAAAAACTTTTATATGATTTATCCAGATAAACTGATACATATTTTAATGATAGCAGGAAACTAATGAGACCAGGAGCAGCTAATATGCAAGATGATGGTGGCTCACCCTAAAAAGCTACAGAAAGGCTTTTTCCCTGCTTGAACCATGAGTCACCAGTAAATGAGAGGTTATCCACAGTACTTAATTAAAACCATGGCCTCAATGCTCTCATTAGTCCTAACTAGAGGAGACCCATTGAATCAATTGGATTTACCTGTGTGTTGACTCACCATTCAACAGATTAGTGAATGTGTCTATTCTAGTTGGAATTAACCAACAGGATATTAGCCTATGTTTCTATTGAATCTTATTTGCTTCATGGCTTTTAAAAATCTCCATTTTTCTGCTTTGCTATTTAATTGTTTCAATGCCAACAGTATATTGTACTAAGCAAACATTCCTTGCCTAGGGAACTTCTGACACTTCTTTCATCTGTGTCTTACACCCTGACATGTCAAGAAGACAGGAAAAGAGAGCTCGAGATTTATGCTTTGTTTTAGTGTAATGCTTAACTCAAATCACTCATATTTTATTGCATCTATAAAAGAACTGTTGATCCTTAATGGTCCAAATATCAATATCTTCTGATGTGCATCTCTTCAAGTACCATAGCTCTCTATTTCATCCCATTAATATCCTCTCTCCTATCCATTTACAACACTGCCTCTCACTTCATAGAGGTTAGCACCATCTTGTATTATAATGTACCCTTTCTTCTTGCACAGTAAATCTTTGCTCTTCAGACACCTTCTGTCTCTCTGTTATTATATTTTTCATAATAGTGCCTATTCTATCCTTCCCATGACTCATCCATAGTGTTACAAAAATGTCACCTTATTCCTTCTGGTCAAACTTTCTTTCCTGTGAAATGCAGTAATATGGAATTGTTTCCTGTTCCATTCATCATATACCAGCATTCCTAGTTTGATTCATATCACTTTTTAAGTGGGCTTCAATCTCATGAATATGCATCTGCAATCAGAAGTGAAGTAATGCTGAAATATTGTGAACTGCAGGCTGTCTTGGAAGAACAGAAGATTATCATTCATTATTTATTACTTTAAAATCTTAAGGATCTTGCTTTTCAGTCTAAAAGTGCTCTCAGAGGAACCTTCCAAAACTCTTAAAATCTGTCAATCCACCTACCCACCAATCCAAATATCTATTATTTATATATTTGCTGTGTTTCTTTGATGTATTTGGCCAAAGAGACTCAAGCACACATGCATGCACATGAATCCCCCCCACCTCTAAAACAAATCATATGGATAATCAGTTGATATAAGGCCAATATTTAAAGATCAGAAAACTACACTCCAGCAAATTACTGTGGTTGGAATACTGCCTTAGGTTGTTATTCAAATGATGATAATTTGGAGGACTGGGGTCTTCACTAGAAAGAGTATTTCATAGACAGTAGGTAGAGTTGCCAGTTCAGGGTTATTCCAGACCTTCAGATTTCTGGGCCAAAATCTGAGACATAGAAATGACAATGATGATATCATCACACATTTACCACAGTTGCTCATATTTTGTCATTCAAACACATGTACACAAGCACTCAACTTCTTTAACTGAGTAGAAATTAAGAGTTGACTAAAGCAGCTTTTCCCAGACCAAGAGGAAGTGGTGGGCTTATTTCTTCTCATTTATGGAGGGAGATGGAACAAGAAACATATACTCCAGTCTACTTGCTTCTAGCCAGAAGGCAGATGCAGAGGAGAGTGAAGAGTAATTGATTGTGGTATCACAATGATTAGGAAGAAAGGAAAAAGCTAAGTTAAAAAATGCATAGATTCCTGGAGAGTCTTTGCAAGTTGCATCAACAAATAAATTCATCCTCACAAATTGTAGCAAGCTGCTCCACTACTATCTGAGATTTAGATTTTCACACAGCTGTTTCCTCTTCCTTAAGCCTACCAGAGCTGGAGAATCTGTACTTTTATCTCTCTTCTGAAGACAACCAATGAAACCTGGAGACTATACCCTCCAACTGTCCTGTCCAACTGGCAGGGGCAGTCCTGATTAATACTCTGCTATCCCACATTTTGGTTGCTTTTGTAATGTCCAGGTATTTTTCTCCCTGGCCTCCCCCTCTTCATCCTCAGTTTACCTCTGAAAATCAGTTTTTATTTCTGCTTGTAATGTGTAGTATATATTTTTCTTTGACATCTTGAAACTCTAAAGCCAAATGATCACAGAAAGTTTGAGAGAAGACTAGGTACTCTCTGAGATAGCATACATGAAGTAAAGAATGATAGAAAAATCAGGAGAGAAACCCATTTGCAGGCAAAGAGCTTTTCAGTAATTCACTGATCCTTTTCATACCTCAAGTGTTCTCTCTCTGTGAAGTCAAAGGCTTTCGTGACTAACATCCATAATTTTTTGTGCTTTTGGGGGGGCTATGTGGCATATGTTTTTGTGTTTTTTTCAGGCTATGTGATGTGGCAGCTAAAAAGGGCAATGCAATTTTAGGCCGCATCAATAGAAGTATAGTGTCTAGATCAAGGGAAGTAATAGTGCCACTCTATTCTGCTTTGGTCAGGCCCCACCTGGAATACTGTGTCCAGTTCTGGGCACCACAATTCAAAAAGGATGTGGAGAAACTGGAGTGTGTCCAAAGGAGGGCATCTAAAGTGGCGAATGGTCTTGAAACCATGCCCTATGAGGAAGGTTAAGAGGTGATATGATAGCCCTGTTTAAATATTTGAAGGGATGCCATGTTGAGGAGGGAGCAAGTTTGCTTTGTTCCAGACAATAGGACCCAGAACAATTGATGAAAGCTACAGGAAAAGAGATTTCACTTCAACAGTAAGGGCTGTTCAATAGTGGAACACACTTCCTTGGACAGTGGTGGAGTCTCCCTCCTTGGAGGTTTTTAAACAGAGGCTGGATGGCCATCTGTCAGGGGTGATTTGACTGAGAGTTCATGCATGGCAGGGGGTTGGACTGGATGGCCCTTGTGGGCTCTTCCAACTCTACAATTCTATGATGCTATGGTTTATGATGCAGGAAACATTTGTTTTCACGTGCCTAATCTGCACTATGCTGAGGACATGTTTGATTTCAGTCAGTGTGAGTGGGGGGGAAAAGCTGAATTGCAGATACTTGATTTATTTATTTAGCAGTGCAAAATAACTGACTGCCTTACACAGGACAGCCTAAGCAGAAAGACAAAATAGTTCTGTGTCATTTCTTGTTGGAAAAAGCTCTCTCTTGTGCCGAAAGTGATAGAAAGAAGGCTAAGTAATGTGGCAAAATTCCTCTCAAGGGCTATTTGGGGGGTTGGGGTTGGTGACAAACCAAATATTTTTGAGGGTGCAGTTCCCCCCTCCCCCGATCACCATCTGGGCCAATGTAGCCTCCAACACTTGAAAGTCGCCCATCCCTGCTTTACAGTCAGTGCCCATTCTTCACATTTTGTTTCTCTCATATTGCTTCCATGACACAGATGAATAAATTGGGCTAAGATGACAGGCAGTGCCCCTCTCTTCCTCCTTGTTCACCAGACACTTGTCACCTGTCATATTGTCCCTGAAATTGTCAAGTAAATCAACTGCCTTAGGGTTAAAGGTGGATTAGGACTTGATTATCTCTTGGATGGCACATGTTGCAGTTAATGCTCCTACTCAGGGTGGATGAAGCAGCAGGACCAAAATCTATTAAGACCAGCTGTATGTGATTAATTGCTTTCCTGGAAAATAAATTATGCCATAGTTAAACTGTTCATCAGGTAGGTATTACCTACCTGTTTTGGTTCCAGTGCTGTTCTTGTTGGTGCTACATGCTTTCGCAAAAACACTTGCTTTTGGAAGCAAAAGTGGTATTCTGGAGATTACTCCTTGCAGCTATCTCTAAAATCTATTGCTTCTTGCTTTGTGAAGTTTTCTAGGTTATGATTATGCGATTTATTTGGTTATCTGAGAATTCTGTCTTTGGAAGCTAATGACAGCATAATAGTTGCAGAGGTCATTTTGATAATGACATAGTAATGTGGTTGACGAAGGCCTAATTCTTTTTTTTCCCTGAGTCAGCAGGGTAGCCATTGGAAAGAAGTGCTTCTCCATATGTTGCCTTGGTAACATATAGAACTCTGATCATTGGGGACTGCACTGATCAAGCTGCTCCTTCAGACAGATGGAAATCATCATTCATGTGGAAAGAAAATAAGGGGAAAAGAGGGAGGAAATTGCTATTGTGACAAAACATAGTAGCAAGGCTTCTGGTTAATCTTTTCTGGCCTTTTCCATAATGGTGGCAGGAGAGGCAGTTCATAAAGCCTTTGTAGCATCATGGTGTTGTTTTCTGCAGCTCTGCAGAAATCATGTGGTAATATATTGTTATAACACTGGGATTTTATTTGAGGAGAGGAAAATATTTGATATTTTTGCACAAGTGATTATAGCCTTTCAATCTTTCTCTTTCTAAAGGATGAAGTATAACCCATTAGCTTTAGTATATAAATAATGTTTATAAACAAACACATCTGAAGCAAATATAACCAACAATTGTTCTTTATATACTATCATCATCCATCATCAGATCAGATTTAAGTATCATGAGACAAAAATAGAAAGCAATTAGATAAAAAAAAGTAGCAATCATTTAGATTTTTGTTTTAGAAGTCTGACACATAGCATTTTTGTGTGGAAGGTAGTTATTTTGCAGTGACATATATTAATTGGATAGTTATTCCTAATCAGACAACACAGTTTGTCAATAAATCATCATTCATACATTTCCTATTCTTTTTTGTGGATTAATGTTTATTATTTTGTGTTACTATTTAAGAATCCAGTACTTCTTTTATCCAGCAGGAACAGTATACACTGAAAACATTGACTATTCTTAGTAGAAACCAGAGAAAGGCTCAGCGATTTAATGATAAACATTCTGTTTCTGACTACTACTGTCTTAGGAAACATCACTGTCCTATAAGTTCAGAATAATGGAGTGTTTGAACAAACCCCAAATCTGAAATGTATATTCAGTCCACAGTGATAGACCTCTAAGCACAGTAGGTATGAAAGACTATAATTTTTTAAATGAAGTACACTGTATGAGACTGTCAAGAATGTGTCAGTATTAGGGCTGCAATTTCAGGATCACCCCAGGCCTTGAGATTTCCTGTCCAGAATTTTAGGGATGGTCTCTGGTGATTTCAGTAAATAAATGCATTATCAATCATAATGGATCACTGCTTGTCATTCAAACACTCTCTGACATACACATGCTGTGAGGGGACAACATATATTTCCCTATATGGAAATTAAAGCAGAAATCTTAGCTAAAGGGGCTGTTCCCAGATGGGATAAAGAAGATTTAATCTGGTTGACTTGCTTCTAGCCAGATGGTAGATGCAGAGCAGAGAGGAGAATGGGCCCTTGTGCAACAATGACAGACATAGAAGGAGGAAGCTAAGTAAATATATAGACACACACACCCTTGCAAGTTGCAGCAATAAATCAATTAAGCCTTGCAAACTGTAGCAAGCAGCAGCTCTACTTACTACTAGCTGAGCTGGCATTTCATGTACAACACTTTCCTCTTGCCCAGAGCTGAGCCCATTAAAAGTAGACAATTTGCAAAATTGGCATCATCACCACTGCAGAAATAATCCAGTTCGACACTACTTCAACTGCCATGGCTCAGTGCTATGGAATTCTAGAGACTGTAGTTTTGTAAGACAGTACAGTAACCTTGCTACGATAGCCTTCTCTGTCTGAGAACTCTGGTGCCACAACAAACTACAATTCCAAGAATTCCATAACATTGAGCCAAAGTGGTGTCAAACTAGATTATTCCTGCAATGCAGATGCAGCCCCCCAGTTTTCTGCCTGGAGATGACTCTACCTGAGAAGCAGAAAGAGGCCTTGAAAGTGGACAACTCCATCAGTATTCAGTATTGTTTAGTAATAATATAGATATCTACAAAATCATTTTACTCCAGTCACTAAATAAAGCATTGTTATTAAATAATGAAACATGGTGCAGATTTGTACGTTATGGCTGTGTGTAAAGTCAGTATGACATTTGATGTTTCCTCTGAGAGCCAGACCTCCTTAAGGCCTTACCTCCAAACACAATTAACACTGTAATACATGGCTGCTGGGCCAATCTGTGTTATAATATTCTTGCTAGATTAACTTACCACGGGTTGGAGAGGATGATCTAAAGAAGGGAGCCTGCTCTTCATGCATCATTCCCTTGTATCATTCAGAATTATAATCTCATAGGGTTCTATAGACGATGAAAAATCTATACGTGTACAATAGACTTGCATTTATACATGTGCTACCTAACATATGGGGAGTAAAGCCAGTGGACCTAGACTTTTCCCCCTTTTCATGAAAGTTCAAGACCAGCAAAGGGCTGAAGCTTGACTCAGGCTTGCATCCTTCCGAGGTCGCTAAAATGAGTACCCAGATTGTTGGGGGCAAATAGCTTACAATTGTAAATGAAGCTGTTTGTTTAACAAATTGTAAGCCGCTCTGATAGTCTTGGCTGAAGAGCGGGGTATAAATAAAACATTATTATGTTAATAATGTGAGGGATAAATAGAGCATTGAAAATTCCTTTTTAAACTTAATTAATTCCTTTTAGTTAAAAGATCTTTTCCCAATGACATTAGCCTTATAGTTACAAATTTAATGAATACACTCTTTGCTTTGTCATATCTCAGAACAAGTAACAAGAATACTTAATTTTAGTTACTTTAAAAATCTAAATGATGCAAGTCACTGACCTATACTGCAAAACATTCACTTCCTATCCACATTGTCATCACCTCAACACTTACAACAGAGCACAAGGCAACAGTGTAGTTATGCCATTCTGGGGCATTATCCCATGTGTTGGGAAGAAAGTAGTTGCAAATAAACCTGACAATTATATCTGTCTGCATTAGAGTATTAGTGCAGATCCAGAATTATAAAAAAATGAGAAAATGTATGGTGTTGGCATATGAAATGTATAAACTTAGGAAAGTTCCCTCTTCCCTCTTCCTCATTGTCTTAATCTTACACAGGAGATCTTCAAGAAAGCACCCCTTGAAGCCATGGCCATTAAATTTACCATTCTTCAGAGCTAAGTAAATGCTGATCGAGAACCTTATCTAAGAGAATTCATTCTGCAATGGTTAGTCACTAACAATAATAATACACCAAAATAGTGTTCATTTCAGACATTATTTTTCTAAAGGACGGGAAGTGGTTGTACAGTTGGGCGAGAAAAGAAGGATTAGATATCTATCAGAAAGAGAGAAATATTTTAAAGAAGTTGACAAGGCAAAGTTGGTTCAGATAATGATCTTTGTGGGTAATGATCCCTTCTAGAGACTCCCTATTTTTACTTACTAAGGTGATCAAGAACAGTGTGACAAACACAACATATAGAAGACAAATGAGGTAAACTGCAGGTGCTTAAGGGAAACAAACCAGCACTTAATCTTTTCAAAACCTGTATTTCAGATGACATTCTTCAGACACTGTGTATCTGCTATGAACACAGATAGCACAGGAAGGCATTACCTAAACCAGAGCTTGCAAAGTTACTTTTTAAAAAAATATAACACATGCTATGCTGTCTGGGAAACTCTACAACACAGGTTCTTCCAGGGGCATCTTATAATTTATGATGTTGGATCAGTTCACACCTAATTTCTCACATACACTGACTTGAAACTATGAGTTCACACTCCCTTTTTGAAAGACAACCATGGTCTTAAGAGTCAACAACAGCATTTCTTAGTGTGGGCTCATTCTACTGTTATTTTTTAAGAGGTGTGCTCCCACACTGTTCTTTACATTACTCAAGGTTGTGTACATCTCACCTGTACATCTCAGTATCCTAATATCTCAGCATCTCTGTTATCAAGCCACCAGTGACTCATTAACTCAGATTGAGTTGTATAAAAATGGACAACTTCCACACTTGTATATGTCACTTTACAAGTGCAAATACTGCTTGCTTAGCCTGTGAGGTTGTAAGTTTTCTCGATCTCTATATTATATTTAGTTTTTGTTACACTTTGTTTACTATGATTAATTTCTACATCATACAGCATCTTATGAGTGTGGAATATTCTATTTATGAAAATACTATTTTCATCTAAGTACTGATGAAGATTCATTGAAATGGCTCCACGTTTTCAGGAATAGTCATTTGCTGCATCTCTTCATTACAATGTGTGTAACTCTTCATCACATTTGGCCAATGATACATGGCTTGTGGACAGTATATAGTTGACCTTTCTATTTACAAGCACGGACTGGACTGTAATATGTTTGTGACTCTGCTGTTCATCATGGACTAGCACATTTAGGTTTGCAGCTATGCAGCTCCCCTTGCTATGAGATTATGCTATACAGGTATCCCTTATCCAGAATTTTAAAATCTGGAATATTCCAATATCCATGGCTGACTGATGTAGCAACACCTTTTCTTTCTTGTTTCATGTGAAAAAGAAGAAATATTAAAAATATTATGTATAAAATTACCTTCAGGCTGTGTTTATAAGGTGGCTACAAAACCAAATTAATGTTGTGTCCAGACTTGGGTCCCATCTTCAATATATGTCATTATGTATATGCAAATATTACACACACATCCTCCAAAGAAGAAGAAGAAGAAGAATCCAAAATCCAAAACACTTCAGGTCCCAAGCATTTTGAATAAGGGAGATCAACCTGTATCTCATTGCTCATAGGCTTTGATTAGTCTGTGTTGTTTAGTTTAAGTTGTCTTTCTCATATATACATTCATAGTGCTTGGTTACAGTGTATGGTATTAATCTGCTATGTATTATTCTGAAGTTTGTTCGTGTTTGTATTACATGGTTGGTTATTGGTGATATTTAATTAACTTTAAGCTTTGGTTATTCTGTGTTCTGTATATTTTTCATTGTATTATTTATTATCATGTTCACTTTTTGTTTAATTGTTTGGACTCCCCCCCCCCCCAATGCTGTTTTCTTGTTCTGAGACCCTCCTCTGCTTCCTGTGTTAGAATCATTAGTCGTTTGGGTCTCCCCCCCCCCCCAAAAAAAAAACCCTCACCATTGCCTGTGTCCAGGGGTATAGCTGAGGATGCAGCACGAGAGCACTGCTCCTCAAATAAAAATTATCTCCACTAAAGGAAATTTTGCTTTAGTCCCCAAATTTCTAGCATTACAGTAATCTGAAACTTACAGTTAATGCATCCAAAGAAAAGGGGGAGGTAAAGTTTCTAAAAGAATGCAAACACAGCAAGATCTTAAAAAGAAAAGAGTAGCTAAAAGTGGAATATCTAAATGGAAGGAATAGCTCTAAATGGAACATTAGCACCAGAATAAGACTCCCAAGTCTCATTTAAAACACCCCAAACCGAACCAAACATATTATGCATTGTTAATTAATTTCACCAGCTCACATAAGTATGCTACGACCTTCCTATTTCAGTTAAAAACAATCCATTTGAGAATATGCCATTTGAGATATATTACTAACGTAAATATAAAATTCCACACTGACTTATATTGAAGCTAAGCTTTAACAATACAAACAAAAATTAAAATACAGCCAAGATCAAATTGAATAGGAGTAAATATTCTCTCATACTACTCTTATCAAGGCTGGCGTTTTGTGGGAGTAACTACACTACAATCATTGGAACTATGAGTAACCATTCAGGATTAGCTTGTTAAAGTGCAGTACTATGCACACTTCCCTGCTGATCTCAGCAAGATTTATTTCTGTAAAAAACATTTATAGGAATGTGCTGTTAATACATAATAATATTGCAAAAATATTAATCCTGAGTAGCAGAAACATTAAGAATATTTTGAAAAAAGGTTACAGTTGAAGCAATAATGGCAAATGTTCTATTGTCATCCTAATTATAATTTTATTATGAAATCAAGGCATGTTTGCATGAGTCTCTTGTGTCTATGGCATCATTTGCCTTCTTCTTTTCCCAGTAAAATGATATCGCTATTATGGCTGAACAGTAAAGAAATCAATTTGAGGAACCTAACAATTCCTCAGACCTGTTTGTTTTAGAAAACCATTTTCAAAAATAACTTGCTGTTACTCTTTATGAGATACATTGTTCATTTATGGAATTTTCAACCTTCAGTAGCCAGAACAAAATAGCCCTTCTTATAAAAACAGTGCTGATTGCCCTCTCCATCTGCCTCTCTGACAATTTGCTCTATGCTGTATGTACAGAGTTTGCTTTTTTCTCAGAAGAAAAGATAATAAAAAAGATAGGTGAAAACAATCAACAAACTTACTCAAAATAATTTTACAAGCCAAACACAAGGGAAGATTTCTTTGTAAATATTTCAGATAATCTGTTTAACTGAGCTATCATTGAGTTAAAATAGGGTGGGGTTTTTTTCCTAGCAACAAATACTGTTTACCTAGCAACAATAATAGGACAGAAGCACCAGAAGAAAGAAAAGATCATCATTTTACCTTCAATGATATTAATAATCATGTTTTGGAAATAATGAAGTATATGCAAATACTGTGTGCCTCAGTTTCTCTATTAGCATTTTAAAATTCCAATGCAGACTGTTTATTGTGTTTTTTTGTTGCTGTGTGCCTTCAAGTGACCCTGGGTACATCTACATTGTGAAAATAATGCAGATTGGCATCATTTTAACTGCCATGGCTCCATCCTACAGAATCCTGGGATTTGTAGTTTTGTAAGGCATCAGCACTCTGTAAGCAGAAAAGACTAAATACAGTGGTCCCCCGGTTTACGAATCCCCCGGGGAATGAAATCCCCAGGACCCGAAACCGCCGGGACCAAAAAACATCCCCCGGGATCCGAAGGATCCCCCGGGATGCGAATGAGAAAAACCGTGCGGCCCCTTTAAATCAGCCGCGCGGTCCGTCCCTTAAAGCGGTCTCCCGGGAAACGAAGATTTCCGGGTTATGAAAGGTAATCCGGAACGGATTACCTTCGTAACCCGGGAGACCACTGTACCTTGTAAAATTACAAATCTCAGGATCTCTGCAGCACTTAAAGTGGCATCAAACTGCATTATTTCTATGGTGTAGATGCACCCTCTGACTTATGGTGACTCTATTATTGGGTTTCCTTGTCAAGATTTTTTCAGAAGAGGTTTGACATTGCATTCTTCTTATGAAAGAATGTGACTTGCTCAAGATTTCCATGGCTAAGAAGAGATCCAAACCCTAGTCTCCAGGAATCCTAGTACAACACTCAAAGCATTACACCATGCTTGATCTCATTACTTTATATATTGGCAGCACTTGACAGATCTTTAGAGTAATGGCACATAAAAAAGGCAAATAAAACAACAGTTTTCTTTATTTTACAGATGAAAATGTTTACATACAAATTATAAACTAGAATCCCTATGTTAGAGATATGCAGAGTTAACCTTCAGATCCCAGTTCTATTGGTTTTCTTTTGGTGCTCTTCTCATTCCTCATGTGATGTTCTAGATTAAAGAAAATTGGGAAACTGCTTTATACTAAGTGAGATAGTCGTTCCATTTACGCTACGTTTATGCTAACTGGCCCAGAACACATGGGCTAAATGAAGCAACTTCTGGCTGTTTTGGAAGCATGGTGTTCAAACAACATATGCTTCCAATGTCGCCCAAAGTCATGCTGAATCAACACTCCAGTCATCTGGACCAAAGCGAAAAGGAGCCAGGATAATCCAGCAAGTTGGATCCTGCAGCTGTGGCCTGCTTTCAGAGTGGATCATGAGATCAGCGAGGTCCCAATGTGCTTGTGGCAGAAGTGGATTTGGGCTGTTTTTCCCACCCATCTGCTCTGGACCATTGTCAGTGGCTCTCCACAAATTTAGACAGTATTGAAATTGAAGACTGAATCTGCATGCATATGCTGTGTCACCAAACTACAGGGGTTCATATGCCTGCTCAGTGGGAAAATATTACCATTCACATTCCATTTTTGTTTGAAGAAATAGCAAATGACACATCTACTTATATATATATTTTAAAAATCTACCCTTTTAAGAAAGATTAAACTTAATATCTTTTCATCATTGCCTATGTAGAGGGCAGTCATACAATGAACACACACCTACTTTTTGGAAACAAGAGTGGTAATACAAGATCTCTCAAGCTGAGCAGTCATACTGACAAACCAAAACCAGTTTCCTCCACTTGCACACAAGCATGCACATGTGTATACACACACAACACACACACACACACACATACACATACAGGATCTAGAAGGGAAAAAAACAAGCTTAGTCATTTTGGCAAAACATACCATATTTACTTACAAATTATTCATAGTCAGACACATAGTCTAATGTGGAAGAGACAAGGAAGAGAAAAAATGGCTTTAGGTAGAATGATGCAGGAAGAGAAAGGGTGTGGAAGAGCAAACAAACCATAAATCATCATAAATAGATGTTGTTCCCAAACTCCTGTAATGCAACATGTAAACTAGTAATTACTGAATATAGGAATGCAAAATGATTGCTAACTCTAAGAATGGTTGCAACTGACAATTCCAGCTGTTGTTTTTAGAGACCATCACATCCACAGTCTATTTACATGATCTAAAAATTCAATAAGATAAACATGTGAGAAGAGGGAAAGCACTAGTCTTGCTTCCCTCTGTCTGACTCCCTCGGTTATCATTTCTGTTGCTCTCCACACATGAAGGGAAAGTTTCCGAAGAGACAAGCTTTCTTAGTCCATGAAGGTTGAGATATATATATATATATATATATATATATTTGTTGATATATTTTTTTTCATTTACAAAAGTTCCACATGTGTAGAGGGAAGCAGAAATGGTGAAAGACAGTGGTGGTGGGGAGTTATTGTGCTCTGTCTCCTCACATGTTTTCCTTCTTCAGAGTTCAGAACCACTGAAAAAGCTATGCTGATGAGCTGATCTACAATATTCCAGGGGCATGATCCAAAATAAAATCCATAGAAAAATTCACCATGCTCAATAGTTTCCCCTTTTTTGGAGACAAGTTTTCCTAGTGCCATTGAACAAAGGCTAATGAAACTCCTCCGCCCCACCCAATTTCAGAGTGAATTTTACTATGGAACATGGAGCTTTGGTAAACTGGCAAAAACAAACAAACAAACAAATAAACACCTAAAACTTCTTAGGGTGCACATAATTGGCATACAGTCCTAACTCACTGAAGCCAGAATCCTGTTTCTAGATCCATCCAGAGAAAACACATGGAAAAAATGTTGAATACAGAGGTAGGGAAATTTCATTGGTTCACTGAGTCTGCTTTAGTTGGGATTACTACTGGTAAGAGAACCCAGGAGCAAGATGACCCAAGCTGACACTAGGACAGCTGAAGCTTTATTTAACAAAAACTCTCCCCCTCCCCCAGGAGTGTTGGAAATTATTTAGGAATGTCCTGGCCTAATTTTGTTCTAGCACAGTGGCTGTATCCCTACATTGGGGGAAAATTGACTTTGACATATTTGGCTCTGCCCTCCCTCCACTCCCTTTTGGGCTCTTCTGAGGGCTGATCTTTCTTGCTACAGCAAGATTTTGAAAGTAGTTATCTGAAACCAGCCAGCAAGAACATCAGTTCCGCTGGCACAAGAGTCTTCTGCCTGTGTCTAGCCACTATCAAATTGCATTGATAGTTCTATATTTTATTGGATTGAGGTCAATTTGGATGCATTTTGGGTAAAAATGTTTGAAGTCTCCTCAAATAAATATAATTCTAAATCAATAGTATGCAACAGAAAATAGAGTTGGATGCCCTGGGAAGAATATATGTTCATAATCCCAGTGACTAAGAAACATGCTAATCCCTCTAAGCAGATTCGCTTTTTTCATCTATATAAAATATATGCCAAATATATTATAAACATAACTTAGTGGTCTTTATTGAGTCCTAGTATAATTCAACAGAGATAGTCACTCCACATTATAACAGTCAGTGCCTTTATCTGTTTCATGCTATCATCAATGAGAAATTACTTCAATGAAAATTGAAAAGGGTTTCTAATATTTGAGAGAATATGATTTGACTCTCATTTAAATATCACACATCTAGTAGTATGAGTTATATTTTTAATTAAGCCATGACACAAACAGATAGGAAAAATACTCATTTTACCAAAACAAATGTCATACATAATTTCAGTATGGTACACAGATATTTCTAAGTGAAATAAATGGTAACACATCTTTTGTCTGAAAGATTATCTTTATTATGCCCACGAGAATCTGGGGGTGTAGTCTTCTTAAGATATGATTTGTATATTGCCAGTGTGATGAGGATCCAGCTCTATTTGTGTATAACCATTGTAAGATGGATATTTGCCATATTTGCAGCATCCTAAACAAAGATGTACACTGAATGGGTGGCTATTTTGTTTGTACTAGATTCCTCACCCCCTGGGCTGGCCTATCTCTCCCTCTAATGATTGTCCTTCATCCAGTGTAATCAGGTTAAAAGCTTCCACAGGCACCCATAGAGATTTTTTAACGGTCTGCATAAGGGTATGAGCCACATGAGGGCAAGCATGGTTTTTATGTGGATGTTGTATGGGGATGGGCAATCACACTGAATGATGAATGCCAGCAATGAGGTGACCCCACATACCTTTGCATGTTTGGCCTCAACATGCTTGCCCAGTGCCATTTTAGATCAAGGGCTGGAAAAGGTCCCCTATTGCTATAAATACAGACTGAGGGGTGAAACCGATGGGCCAAATAAAGCAGTTTCAAACCACTTTGAAGGTGGGACATTTAGATATCACACACCACCAAAGTGGGCAGAAACAGGATTGAAACTGCACTCCAGGGCAAAAAATGAGCCAAAGGAAACCAAGAAATTCTGACTTGGCTCATAAAAGCCCTGCATATAAATGGCCCAATGTTAGAGTGGTTGTGAAGGACTGAACCAGTTGGGGTGGCAATGCAAAACAGTGAAACGGATATAAGTAGAACATATACACACCAGACAGTCAGAGGGGGGGGGGATGAAATAAATGGAGGTGAAGGGAGCATGGGGGGGTCTCCATAATTGTGCTTTGCCAATTTTTTTTTACTGAACACACTGATGCTCTGATGACCTGTTCCAGTGGACAATGGCAGGTGATACTGTGTTCCAAATCAAAGGTGTAGACATCCAGTGGGATGGTATCTATGCAGCACGCAGTCGGGGGCAGTGTGATTGTGCGATGGTGCACATGCATGGTGGGGAGGTAACAAAAAAAAAAATAACCAGTGGAATGGCTTGACACCACACCATGCGGTCAGGCCACATATATTTAGGCCATCTTAGTAGCAGCCGGTGTGGACAGCAAAGTTTCAACTTGCTTCTGGAAAATTCAGGTTCCAGCTGCTTTTTCCTGCCCATCTGTTCCGCCCCTGAATTTTAGCACTCTGATTTATTTTTAACACTTTTGACATTTGTAATTACACCACAAAAGTGATTGTGGATCTGTGCTAAAGCCAAAACCATTAGTACTATTGTAACATTATAAATGTGTGGATGTGGTGAGCTACAGGACACATAGACAATTGAACCTGTAAGCCATTAAGGTGTATATTCTAAGACATGTCTTCAGTTGAAATCAATTGTAATTCCAAGAAAATATCTTGAAGAACTGGAGTGTCACTACCACTGAAGTCTCTAGGAACAGATTAACCGAACATCAGCAATGTATTAACCAAACAAAGAAATGGGATTTCTTTACAAAGGACTGATAATCATTTATCCCCTAAAGATAAATGCAGATCTCTTTTTTAAAATGCTGTATGCAGAGCAACTGTTCTATAATAGTTCTTGTACATTTTTTAGGGAGGCAGATAAAATCTGCTGGCTGCAAGAAGCCTATTATTCTAATAGCCAACTTCCTTCATGGTCACTGTGCTCATTGTCTTTTTCTTTCCTGCTACCATAACCTATGTCAGCATATATATATTGCCATAGTGCATAAACTGGATTCTGGCATATATATCCAAAACTAGAAAAGGGCTGTGTATCCCTGCTGGTTATGCTGGACCTTTCAGTGGGGTGTGTGGGTGTGTTAGTTACAAAGGTATCCTAACATTTTGGATAATCTTGCAGGGTGAGATTTGACACTACATTTTAATATGCATTCCATTCTGTCCTGATGGGATGTCTCCAGATGATTGTGGTCAGGATCTCCTATGTGACAGTTTATAGGATTCTATGACATCGTGATGCTACTATGACAGAAGTCACCTGAAAGAGATGGCACTCCTCAGTCAGCAGCACCAATATTGTCAAATATATAGGACATAGATAGGGATAATGCTGTTCTCTGTACTGCATCTAGTTCCAAGTCCCCCTTTTTCCCAGGTCCTCAGCAATCCTCAAGATGTTTACTTTCTTTAAAAAAAGCCAAAACATTTTGCTGCTAAAGTTTGATGCCAAACCACTAAATGAACAATATTCAATGGGGAAAAAAGCTAAGTACACTAGAGTCTGTGTCAGGATCAATATCTCAGTTAATTTGGTTTATTTTAGCTCACCATCAGTAGCCGATTAATCAATATCATATTACATTCAAGTACATTTAATGTTCTGTTATATAAAAATATAAATGCAATGATAGCTTAAGTATGAGTGAGGTGATTTTAGTTGTTAATAACAGCTGAGGGGAATTATAATGAATTTAATCATACTTAATGGATAATTATTTCAAATTGATTTTAGCTAATTTATTATCTAATTTGCATATACCTAGAAATTTTATTCTTTTTTTTTTGTTTAAAAAAAACAACTCTTCTTTAAAACAATTTTAAAAACAAAGCCAAAAAATTTGGCCCTTGAGTACTTGACCAACGAGAACAACAGCCCCTAGTTCCTTTGCAGTTGCTGACCCTCGACACAGCTTTGTGAAGGTCCAATAAAAATGAACCAATCACCTTGTCTAGCATGTTTAGGTAGACTTTGTAACCACACCCCTGACTCAGGTTTCATTTCTGGATGTTGTTCCAGATCCAGTCCTGAATCTGGATATTCAGACTTCAGTGTTGGTCAGGAATGTCTTTGCACAACTATGAAGCTGTGCAGAACACTCCTAAGGGGAGCCTGCAGCAGCCTTCAGATGTGCCAGATCAGGGCCACAGCAACTGTACACTGTGGCCCTGATCTGGTCTTTTGAAGGTGCAAAAAGGAGCTGCAAAAAGCAGGGCACAATAGCTGCAGCTTTAAGGCACTCCTTTGGCCCTGCGTAATGTGGATGCAGAACTAGAGGAGCGCTGTGACACCGCACACCATGTGGAGCAGTGTGCTGTGTACCACAACACCATGAGGGAGAGTCTGGGCATGCATCATAATGACACCACGCCCCAACTGTGCTCCCAGGTCATCCTTAATATATATTTAGAGAGGGGGGAATGGCTGTAATAACAGGGCCAGCTTGAGATATTTTCCTCCTATAGGCAAGTGAGCAGAGGGTGCCCCTCTCCCTTTTCACCTCCTTGAGTGGAAGCTGAGTCTTTCTTCAACTATTTCCCATATCTCAAATAAAAGAGAATTATTGGTGTTATTCAATTATAAAATGCATGAACAAAACAGCTATAAATCTCTGCTAGCAGATATCTGGAAATTTCAGGGTCATTCACAGGAGGTCATCATTCATGTCCATACTTCTGGTTTCATTGACAGAAGATGGATGAGTCAAAGCTTTAGTTACTATTAAATAAAACTTATAGAGGAAAGATACTCATTTATAATATTCTAGAGGTACAAAAATAATTAAATAAAGTTCCCATAGTTTGCATTTCTATAATGATAAACTGTGAGCTAGTCAGGAAAAGGTCAATAGGATATCTAGGTTAACTAATGGAGGATAGGAATATCAATAACTGTAACTGTGAATGATGAAATACAGAATGCCAGATGGTTCCTGTGTGCAATCATTCATAGTGTATTTTGGTTGTATGTTATAACATTTAATATCTACATCTGTTCCAAATAGCATATAGTAATCATAGTCATCTAGCACTATTCTTATCAATTGAGAGCCTCTGCAGACCAGCATAGAATGCTGACATTGGAGTGGAGTGGGGGAGTGTTGACCACATGCTGCATGTCCGGACTCCTGCCTGATGTCGGTGTCATTAACATTTTTGCAGCAAAAGTAGTATTCTTTTCCAGCAGTAAATCACTCTTTTTGACAATGATAGCAACTCCATCATAAATTATGTTTGAACTGGAAGCCTGTAGATGCTAGATGGTTTCTCATTTTACTTCACCCAAATAAAAGTTTGTTATATTGTGTTATCAAAATGCAGCCCATATTTCTTTTCACCATTAATGCTCCTTCTAACACAATTCTGAGTTGATGTTTGTTGTTCTGAAGTATCCTCAAAACATATGAATGGCAAACCTACTTCTAGTTTCAGTGATAAATTTCACTATTTCAAGTTTTTTTTAAAAAATTTTATTTTCATCCTGGGATCCACAACATAAACCTAGACAGCTGAAATAAAAATCACTTAAAATTTTAAGCATGTTAGTAATTTTTATTTAAAATAATTAGAAGAATAATGCCAACAAGTTTATAGCTTTCTTCTGTGAAATAACAAATAGCTTTGTCTACAGATAAAGGAATTCTAAGTACACAATAAAGGATTCTTTCTGACAATGGAATATCAATTTTGGACAATCCACAAAGCATTTCTGCTGCTTTTTCAAATGGGTCTTTCTTCTCTGCATCATGCTTCAGGATGTGTACACATACTGAATTTTATAGACCATTGATCTGTGAACAATCCTGATCTCACTACAGCAGTCCTACTTAGATTCTGAGTGAGGTTGAAGAACTAACTCATTTATGAGAGTGACTGTGTGTAAATAATATACTTCAAATTCTCTTTGTACACATGAAAGTGAGGTTGAATAATTCATGAAAAACAAACAAGAATATTTCACAAGTCAAGTTTATAAAGGAGGAAATTGAAAGGATCAGCAATAATGAAGTTTTGGGAAGGCTATACTGTGTAAATCAAGCAGGTCTAGATTTTGAAAGAACAGGGGTATTCTTTCTAAACTGGTAGAGGAAGTGGCTGCAAAATTTAGTGCTAATATTCATTAAAGCAATTTATGTCCTTTGGAGCTTTGGTTCTATATATCTTTGGCTCTATATAGCTCCATGTATATGTTTGTTTCTTTTTTGATAACATCCATTTATTTATTATCTCAGCCTACCAGGGAACCTGAAGCAATGTACAAAATGTAACAACATTGTGTAAAACATTAAATATAAACAAATAAAAACTTTATGTTAAAAATGGATTCGAACCATTTCTTTGAAAATAATTAAAAACCACATGCTATTAAAAAAGTGAAAGTAGCTATGCTAAAAGTTGTGGACCAAAGGACAAGCAAAATAATACAGTTTTATGTGAACCTCCAGAGGTTTGAGAGGGTGGGAGCCACCTTGACTTCCCTCAGAAAGGAGTTTTAGAACCAGAAAGCTGCTACAGAGAATGTCAGGAGTTTATCATACGAAGGAATTTGGGGGTATAATGCAATGGCAATCCGAAAGCAATCATGGGGTTTCACATTATTGCAAATGAGTGTATCTCACGCAATTTTAGGCAATGTCAAGTCATTCCGAATGCAATCATGGGGTTTCACATAATTGCATATTAGAGTATCTCATGCAATTTCGGGCAATGGGGGTTATTTTGGGGAAATGGGAAGTCATTCTGAATGCATTCCGAATGCAATCAGATTTCATGTAAATTTGCTAAACTAGCGAATTCACGTAATTGTGAATTGGCTCCATTCGCAATTGAGAGAAATTCCTCCCATGTGATAAACTCCACAGACATATTTGCCTGCCTACCTCTGAGTGTATCAGGCAGTATAAAATAGGACCTTCACTGAGGATCACAGATTTTGAGCAAGTCCAATTGGACATTACCCTTGCGCTAGGAATGAAAATAGGGCAATGGCATTTGATGTAAACATGGGATTAAATTTACTTAAAACCATCTGTAATGGGAAACACAGCTGCGCCAACTTCATATAGTGTAGTCACAAGCTTCATCCCATAAGGGCATTTGGAGAGTGGATCACCTTAGCTCAAAGGTGTGTATGAGTCAAAGCCCCATCCCATCCGATCCCATCACAGCCAAATTCCCAGATTGGATACCTGGTGGGCCACAGTAAAGCTGGTTAGTTTTTGTCCCTATCAACCTGCTTGTCCCAGAAAGACATACCCAAAAGAAAAACCCTTTCCTGGACAGCTTTGATAGCTCCAGGTGGATAGAGCCTTCAACATGTGATGCTTTGAACACTGAGCATAGGGCATGCTCTGCTTCACAGTAAACAGCAATTTTTAAGTCTAATTAGTGACAGAGGTTTAACTAGAGACAGTGGCATCACGATCCTCAATGTCCCCTGATGATGGGGGTGGGGGGGGGGCTGGCTGCCAGTGGGCATAGCCAAAAGGTCGTGCTTAAAACTTTGCTGACATAGTGGCAGTAGTAGTAGTAGTAGTAGTAGTAGTAGTCTGGGCCAATGAAATCATGACATGTTACCTCCCCTACCTCCTCCATGAATGTGCCTCCTTCTTCTGTCTTTGTTTGTTTTAAGAAAAAGCCCTCTCCCTCCTCCTCCTCCTCCCCCTCCTCCTGCCAACAAGGGTGTGCTCAGCATAGACTGTCCAGGCACTGAGTTTCATTGGCTGGAACTGGACCCATGCTCCTCCCATCTTTCCTTCCAAATCTCTTCCTCACGCTCGCTTGCTTGGTTTCTTTCTGGTTCCTTTGCATACACATCTGCGCACACAGACACTGCTTTCTCTAGTCCTCACCTTTTCTCATTCCCCACCTCCCCACAGCTAGCTGCCTTTGCTTCCTCCTCCACCACCACCAAAACAAAGTCCCATTGGGAAATGAGGAAGGGTGGGATGGCATCATAGAGGGAGGAAAGAAAGAGTGACAAAGAATGGGAGAATAAGGGTGCCACCACTGCAAGAAAGAAGGACTTGGGGGGGGGGGCGCTTGGCTTTGTCCTTTCCTACAGTAATGGTGGCTCCTGTGACAGAACTGCCACCACTGCAGGGAAACAGGGCCAGGTGCACTCCCCTTGTGGTAAGACATCCTGACCTGGTGCATCACCCTGTGCAGGCTACACCACTGCACCCCCTAGTGACACCACAGACTAGAGACAGAATTTTCCACAGAAATAAACACATAACTCAACGTTTGCCATGTATATGGAACAAGACACAGAGCTGTGTAAAATCCTGCAAAAACCTGAAGTATTCGAACTTACTGAAGAAGCTACTGTCTCGTAATCAGGCATTAAGTCATATACTTCCTCCTCTGTATATCATTGTTTTCTTACAGGTCCTCCACACTACCTCATCATATAAAATTTCTCTTGACTATGTTTTTCTGTCACCTTCACCCTAGAGGTGACTGAATTCTAGAAATGAGTGATTGGCTCTCTGTGCAGTATTTGCAAAGAACTCTGCATAGAAAGAAATAGAAAAATATAAGTCCTTCTCAACATGGCATTGTTCTAAATTATGTTCCCTCCCTTAATATATTCCATTTTCTTTTTATTTGTATCCCCCTATTTGAGTGCTACATCTTTCTGACTCTGTGTCTTACTCCATTCTATCAATCATCCTCTTTGCAATGTTCTATCATACCTTATTATTCTAAATGGATAGCATTTCTTCTTTCCATGAAATCTTTGACACATAGATTCACACATGTATAGTAATAATTCATAGCCAATTCAAAGTGACTTTGGATGTTACTAGATGCACCACTGCTGGTTACATCAACCATCTATATGAATTCCGAGGTGGCATGCCTAATTAATTTCATCAGAACCAGTGTAATTTCCAGAAGAGAAGGGAGTGGAAAGAAAAGTTTCCACCTAAAATCTAGTTTCCCCACATTGCTAGTTTGAAGGAGAGATAGAGAAGATGATTTTGAATAAGCAAAAATGTTTAAAGCATAGTAAAAAAAAATTCAAACAGATACATGACAGATGTGGGAGGGGAAAAGCCTTCTGTAGTTTTTTATTCATACACTTGAAGTCCCTGTAGTGTCTACCACCTTTTCTTTCCCTTCTCTCCCTGCCCTTCAAAACATATACTGAACAATGGGAATATAGGAGCAATGGTTGATTCAATTATGATAAACACTCCCATAACCCTAGAGGACAAACTTTTCTTGACAGCACCTGGAATTGGCATTACAAGATGAAAATTTCCACATGATATTTACTCTCTGTGATATAATTGCTGAGAAGATACTGGGAGTGTTCATTACCTATGAGGAGAACATATTCTGCCAAGTTTGTGGAAGTGCCTGTGACATTTATTTATTTATTTATTTATTTATTTATTTATTTTGTATGCCAGCTTTCTTCCAGAAGGGACCCAAGGCAGCTCACAGATAAAAACATTTTTAAGAAAGAAAAATTTAAAAACAGTTAAAATAATCTAATAATTGTATAAAATTACATTGGGGCTTTCCAAACTGCCAGGAGAGTGCAACATGAAGTTGCATTTTCCCAAATGCTTAGCAGCTACACTGCAGGTCCCAGGGGTGTATTTAAAAGGTTTAGGGCAGCTACACTGAGGGGGTGTGGGGATGATTTATCTGAAGCCTTGTCTCTTGCTCAGCCACTACATTGGAAGTTGTCAGGACACTAGAAACACAGGCGGAGCAGCTGCACAGGTGGCAATGAACAGGACTTTTGGCTGCACTGAACCTTTAATTTTTTTTATTTTTATTTTTATTTTATTTTATTTTGTTACTGGCTGCAAACTGCGCAGCTGCACCGGTACACCATGCAGATGATTGTATTGCTGGCTGCGAACTGCGTAGTTGTGCAGGTACATCACACATGAACTGTGCAGTTATGAAAATCTGTCAAATTACCATTGCAGTTTCGCTTCCCTTTTTTAACTGCGCAGTTGCACCGATGCACCATTTATTTTATGAATAAACTTCTTTATCTTATGAGTGAATTGACATTTTATGCACAGTTGCATAACAGTTACAGCATCCCAGAGTCCCTACTGCGCGTGTCTAGGGTTCGGATTTGGGCTGGAGCTAGGGTTTGGGAGCTTTAAAAAACTGCACAGTTGCACCACAGCATTTAGATGCAGCTGCACAGGTACACCCTTTTTAAAAAGAAGTGGGGGAAAGCAGCTCCTTTTTAAAGCTGCTTTTTCCCCACTAAAACATCAATGAAGTGCGTTCATGCCAAACTTTCACTGCAGGTCATCTAAAGGCCACACTTTCATGCAGGCATGAACACACCCCTTTTTGCCAGTCTAGATCAGGCCATTATGTCTACCTTCCCATTTCTCATGATAGGCTTTTGCTTTGCTTCTTCCTTTGAAGAGGATCAAGAAATGGAGACCAACACCTTTTTTAATTCAAATAGTATCATCATGGCAGGCATAATTACCTGTTTTTGTTGGCAAAATTGCTTGAGCAGAAGAGCTTGCCTTAATTCTTGCAAAATTCCTCATGTTCTTTAGCAGCAACTAGTAGACTTGGCATAGACCATAGATGTAGGAATGGCATCAGCACACAACATCCTTCGCAGATGATATTAGCCTTGAATCCCATAAGACCAAATGGCTGCATCTGGAAATGACCCAGTATTTTAAATTTCCCGCATTGGCCCAGAGAAATACAGTCAGCCCTCCTTATCCATGAATTCAAGCACCTACGACTTGAAAATCCTTTTAAAAAAATATAAATTCCAGAAAGTAAATTTTGATTTTGACATTTTATATATTTTCTATACCATTGTATTGAATGGGACTTGAGCATCTATGGATTTTGTTATCCATGGGGGGGGGGACCAAACCCTAGTGTCTAACAAGGGCCCACTGTACTATACAGTGGTCCCCCGGGTTACGAAAGTAATCCGTTCCGGATTACCTTTCGTAACCCGAGAATTTTCGTAACCCGGGGGAAAGAGGAAAAAAAATGTGTACTTACTGTGTAGTTAGGCAGGAGGGACCGGGAGGGCTCCGGGGAGGAAGCTGGCCCCGTGGAAGCCACGTCCGGCCTCCCTTTCAGGCAAGGCCGGCGCGTCCCGAAAGGCCTCCTCCGCTGCTTAGGCCTCGAGCCTTCGGGAGGAGGCCTGCGCCGGGCGGGACGAGCCTGGCAGAGGGGAAGGAACGAGCCTGGCGGAGAGGAAGGGAAGGCCCCGCGCGGACCCACCGAAAGCCGGATTGGGGCCTTCCCTTCCCCTCCGAGGCGCAGGGCCTTCCCTTCTTTATTCAGTTTGCTTCAGATACTGGGAAGTGATGTCCTGCTTTCCTTTTTACATACCAGGGAAACAATAACATCAAACAGCACCACAGTGCTTTCAGTCTGGCACTATATGAGTTAGATCTCTCTCTCTCTTCCTCTAGGAAGTTGCAAGAATCAAGTATCTAGGAGGGAGAAGCAGAAGACAGACTTACTGCCTGGTCAAGAGAGATTCCTCATTCCCCATTTAGACAACTCTCCCTCTTCAGCTCTAAATATGCTGTGGGAAGAGTGGAAGTGAGCAAATATAGAAAAGAATTTCACTGGATTTGATAATATCCCCTAAATTGCCTGTTGACTTATGATGACCTCATGAATTTCACAGAGTTTTCTTAAGGAAGGCATACTAAGAGGTGGCTTTGCCAGTTCCTTTGTTTGCAGTATAGCCTACAGCATCTACCAGTAATATTTGTTGGCAGTCTTTCATTCAAATATGTTATTTTTTATTTTATTTTATTTTCTCCAAAGTGGGACTCAAGTACTAACCAGAGCTGACTTAGCTTCCAGGATCAGACAGGATTTGATGCCTTTAGGGTAAATAGGCAGGAATCTCCTAAAGCAGCATTTTAGCACTTCCCAAAACATATCCCTTTGCAAGAACCTAATTCAGAGAATTTACACATTTGTAAGGATTATTAGATATTTTGGAGAAATTTAGCGTGCAAAAAACAAGACACAGATTTTAATATATATAAATGGCTAAAATGACCACTGTTTTAAAGATGGACACAAATATGCTTTACTCAATGTGAGGCAATGAATACATGAAGTGAAATGCATAAATAAATGTGAACATTAGTAAAAAGGTATTTGGGGGTATATGGTTTCAGTGCAAGAAGGAAAAAAATGAATCCCCCGAGGAACGAAATCCCCGGGGTCCGAAACCGGCGGGACCGCAAAAATTCCCCCGGGATCTAAAGGATCCCCCGGGGAACAAAACGGAAAAACCGCGCGGCCCCTTTAAATCGGCCGCGCGGTCCGTCCGCTAAGGCGGTCCCCCGGGATACGCGCATTTCCGGGTTACAAAAGGTAATCCGGAACGGATTACCTTCATAACCCGGGGGACCAGTGTATTTCCACTGAAAATTAAACAAGGATGGGATACAGATGTATGTGTGATTCAAAGAAATACACAAAACTGATACAGAGAGGTGTTCACTTTCTTAGTTAGTTGCATTCCTATACAAAGTTCCTTCCTTTAGTAGAAGAGGTCCTTCCATTGAAAGAAGCTTCCTTCAGACTCCCATCTGTCCAAGAAGGGAACACAGCCTAAATCTTCAACTTTTTTTTTTAAATAATACCAGGCAAAATAAAGTTTCTCTTTAGAATCCCCTTTCTTCATTGAGCTTAATTACAGTTGTCTAGCTGGATCCATTTTAGGATCATAGGAAATTGCCTTCAATAAAATCAGACTATTAAGCCCAAAATTTCTGCATCAACGGAGCAAGCTCTACAAGGTTTTGTAGAGCCTGGAATATGTGCAAGCAAAACATCACTGAGCTATAGGCCCTCCTCTTACCTTGGCAGACTCTGAAGGAATGTTGGCCAGTATATTAGCAAATGTTGTAGCTTCAGACACAGTTGTGGCTATGGAATTTACTCCACCAGAGGTAAAGAGAGAAATGTGCTTTTCTCAACAGGCTGTTACTCTGACTACAATTGGTTCATTGTGCGGAATCTCTGTGGAATCTAAGCTCAGGGGGTGCTAACCATTGTTATCATCCTAGGGATCATCAGATGCTTTAAAAGGCATACGTCATTTAAAACCCAAACAGTTCTTTATGGAGTCATCGTAGCCTTGCATGTAAAAGGAGTTGGCTAATTTTAGACCAGAATGCTATGTTATTGAAGACCCATTCCCACGTGCAAAAAAATCCGCATTGGAACTGTGCTCCACTCTACTAAGGAAAGCGGTTCCAAAAGGCCCCTTGTTCACACTATAAAAAGGGACCTTGTTTGGAACAGCTTTTTTAGGTGGGAATATTTGTTGTTTCCACTGGAGGAGCCAGGGAGGGTGACAGCCCTTCACCCCCCCCAACCCCTTCCCACAGGGAAATCTTTTCCGTGAGTCCCGGGAGCAGCGGCAGTGAGCAGTGTGGAACAAACACTGCAAGTCCCACCAGCCCCGCCAGCCCCAGGTCGACGGGGCTCGCCAGGCTGCAAGGCAGCCCTTTGAAGCAGCAGCAGCAGTGAGCCCTCCCCCAGTAAGGGGGAAAGGAAGGAAGGAAGGAAGGCCCCCCAAGGACCGATAGGAAATTTGTGTGTGTGTGTGTGCATGCATACAATTGATCGCACATGCACTCTATTGCAAGAGCAAGTAGTTGCTTTTGCAATAGATTGATTTTGTGATCAATTTTACTGCCTCTCCACCAAAAAAAAAAAAAAAAAAGATTCTGATCAGTGTTCCCACTTGTTGGTCATGCTTCAGAATCGTGTTTTCCCAAAAAGACCACTTTCAAACTAGTGTTAGGAAAGCCCCAGCTATTTGCTTTTAACCCGGACCTTTCTTCCACTAATCGATCCAATGAGGACCAGCAGTTGATTCAAATGTGAATTGGGGTCATATAGCCCATGTCATGCTTCGCAGAAAAATGTAGTGGGAATGGGGCCTGAGAGACACTCATCTGTTGCATCTAAATACCCACAAGCAAAATCTGAAAGAGTGTATAATTTAAAACAACAAGATAAAAATATTGAAGTATCATTGCTGACCAACCCAGTGATTAAGAAGACCAGACACAGAGAACTGGGTTATAAAATGGACAACTTTATTTAACTCAACTTATTTAACTTTATTTCTGTTGAGGATAGGGTGACTTGAAGAATTCTCATTCATAGGGTCACCATAAGCCAAAGCTTCTGAAGGCATTGACCAACAACCAGGCTGTTTTTCAGAGGAATGAATTAGTAAACCCAACTCTGAGGATTCCTTGTCTAAGAAAACCCCATGAAATTGATGGAGGCACCGTAAGTCAGCAGGAGGCTTGAAGGCACAAGCATACATATCATCTACATTTTACCATTCTCAAAGCAGTCTCTGCAGTTACTTTGGTGGAAAACAATTGCCCTCATATCATCTACAAGATGTAATCATTGTCTAGTTTTGTCCCTGTTTTGTATCCAACTTCAGTGAGGTTTATCTACTGGAAGAGAGAATAACCATGTTTAAATTAACTTTATTTTGCATAAACTAGCTATTGCATAGCTAGTTAAACTAATAACCTTATATGTGCTAATACCAGTTACCGGTTAAACTAATAACCTTATATTTGCTAATAAGGATAAATCTCAGACAATCCACAAATGTGTCAAATTTCAAATCAATTTAATAAATACTGACAAAAGTACAGTGAATTACAAAGTACTGAAAATTTACATATTGATCCCTTTTCCTACCAGGCATATTATACATTTCCTTAAAAAATGAAACCTACTGATGTACATTATTCAGGTTTGTTGTAGAAGGAAATCATTCATTCATTTGATGAAGTTCTGAGCAGCAGTTCAAAGGTTATTAAGGTTCTTATGCCCCATTAAACCCCAGAAGAGGAACTACTAGCAAAAAATATATCAGGGAATTCTGTTCCTCATTCGGAAGCTAGAATTTTGCCCAAAACTTCCACTCACTATTATTTTTTGTGGTTTTTTTGGGCTAGAATTTTGCCCAAAACTTCCATTGACTATAGTTTTTTGTGGGGTTTTCAGGCTGTGTGGCCATGTTCTAGATGAGTTTCTTCCTGATGTTTCACCAGCATCTGTGGCTGGCATCTTCAGAGAATACTGGAATGGAAGAGTCATTGTATAAATACTGTGGTTATATATACTGTACTATATACTATATATACACACACACACACACACACACACATATATACACACACGCACCCTGCCCTGGGTAGGGAGGGGTGATTCCCATGTTAATCTGTGTATTGTTCTGCTGTTGATGGCAGGACCTCAGGGTGGGAGGATATGCAAAAGAGGATTAGAGTCTGCTAATTGGTGATCATTGTCTGCTGGTAAAGCCCCTGACTCTGGGTGGTTTCTCATTTGCATTTGCTGATTTTACTATTTTGCAGGACTGGTAGCCAAACTTTGTTTACTTTAAGGATTTCTTCTTTCCTGTTAAAGTTGTTTGTGTTTGTGGATTTTGATGGCTTCCCTGTGCATGCTGAACTGATAGTTGTTGGCATGGTCCAGAATTTCAGTGATTTCAAAAAGCATTTTATGCCCAGGATGGTTTATAATGTGTTCTGCTATTACTGAAATCAGCATCTGTTTCTTACATTGTCCTTGCATTCACTTGAAATGTTTTCAGGTCATATTTTGGTATAATGATGGTTTTTGCTTTCTTCTTCATCTTAACTCATTTTTGTTATGATCAGTTTGTGGTCTGTGCCACAGTCAGCTCCTGGTCTGGTTTTGGCCACAAATATAGAGTTTCTACATTTTCTATTTCCAATTACGTAGTCTGTCTGGTTTTTGTGTTTACCATCTGATGATGTCCAGGTGTATAGTCTCTTATCTGGTTGTATGAAGCAGGTATTTGCAATGAATAGTTGGCCTCACAGATTTCCATCAGATGCTCTCCTGTTTTATTTATTGTTCCTAATCCAAATCGTCCTTCTGTTTTTTATTCTTCTTTGTTACCAACTTTAGCATTCAAGTCTCCAATGATTAGTTTGAAATCTTCCGGTTGGTAATGGCAACCCATTGAGTCACTTTCTCTGTTAGCTAACAGAAAGAGTGCTCAGTTTCACGGGAGATAGAAGCCCAAACTCCACCGATCGAGGCTCAACTTTCCCCCCTAGGTATAGGGGAGGCGGAGGAGCCTGATAGGGGTCCATTCTGACGTTTCTACCCTTGGATGAAGCCAGATGAGGATGACAGGGGCAGAATGCCGAGGGGACCGCAAGGCAAGTCACTATCCCGTGATATCAGTCTGTGAGATACAGAAGGGCTGCCACCAATTTTAAAACAAGTTTTAACTTTAAGACATTATATATACAGAGCAGCTTGAGCTCTTCTGAACGATTGTCTGAGACAAAATCTCCGACTGACTTGCTACATGAGGGAACTTAATCATAATATTTAAATATGCTTACCGAAATCAGCGTTTTTGGAAAGCACTTACTCATGTAAGCAGCAATATGCTTAAAGTAATCTCGCCAAAGTAAAGTCTTAAAGGACTGTGACTTGGGAAATTCAAAACTGAGAGACCGAAAAGCTTAAAGTTTAAAATAAAGGGCACTGAAAGAGTTAAAAGAGTTTAAAACTCACCCCTCCTAATAAGAGGAAAGCGAACGGAAGTTGGGACGATCATACTTGAAAGAATTGCATTCTGGACGTTGTAGTTAATGGCGGTGAGGAGAACGATTAGGAGGGGAGGAGACTACAAGTTGAAGCTGAATGCTGGGAGCGAAGACTGAGCAGACAGGAGATATAAAAACCATGGACTGGACTTTAGTAACCCGGAAGGGAGGAAATGGAGCGGAGGACACGAAGGAGTGGAGTGCGGAGAGTGGATTTGGACTGTGTTACAGAGAGGAGGAGGGACGTGGACGTGGACGGTAACTTGACTAACGGCAGATAGAAGAGGGGAAAGGAAAAGGAAAAGGGAGTACGGAGGCAGGACTCTAGACATCGGAGAAGAGAAGGGGAGAGGAGGAATCGTGAGGAGAAGGGAGAGAAGGGAGAGTCGCAACGCGAACGGCAGAGAGGGGAGGAGTAGGAGAGAAGCCGAGGGAGAGAAGACTCTGAAAGAGAGACCGAAAAGACGGACTGGAAAAGACGGACTGGACTGGATTTTTCAATTTGGGCTTGGGAAAGAGTAAGGGAGAGTGTGGGAGTGGGGAGCGACGGAAGATAAGATAGAGACAAGTGGTGAAAGGTTTGGCCGAAACTAACTGAATAAATGTGGGGGGGGGAGGTAAAGGTAAAGGGTGGGTTAAGGCAACTGCTGACTGAGAGAGATTGGAAGGTGGAAGAACAATTGACCTGGGAGGGTGGTAAAACGGAACGAACCTGGTGGATGGAAGGGGAGGAACCTAAAACCTAATATTAAAAAATAAAGAGCAGGTGAATAGAATTAAAGAAACAAACAAAGAAAATATACTCTTGGAAAGGAACTAAGATCAGAAGTGGGGGGAAGGTAAGGATTGGATAGAATTGGAAAGAAGGGAAGCGAAAGCAGTTGACAAAACAGCAGCTGATACCTATTGGCAAAGAAAACACTGTTTTTTTTTCTTTTTGGATTCAGTAGTGAAAGATACAAACAAGAAAAAGATTTGAAAAGAGAAGGGAAACAGAGAGAAAGTGGATTGAACTAAATTCACCAAAAACAAATAAGGGGAAGTAATTGAAATCTATTGTCAATCGTAGTGGGTATATAGTGTATATAGTGAGTATATATATACTTACATCAGAAAGAAAGAGGAAAAGAGAGAGGAGGGAAAGAAACGAAGAAGAAAGGAGTAATAAGGGAAAAGGAAAGGAAAAGGAAAGGAAGGGGAAAGGGGAGAAGAAAAAAAACTATTCTCTCTTTCTTTCTTTATCGTGGAAAGGTCTATTTATCTAAATTGGTCTATTTATCTAAATTGGGAAAAAAAGAAAAAAAACGAATAAGGAAAGAGTAATCTGAAAGGAAAATAAGAGAAGTTAAGATATAAATTTAGGTAGATACATTAAAACACCCTTACTAGAAACTTGGTTAAAACAATAAGAAGAGAAATAAAATATCAAGAAGAGGATATTAGAAATAGATATATAGACAATACTATAATAAATTAATATAATAAACCAAAATAACTGAATATTCATAATTGAATTAACTGAACCAATTTAAATATTACAGAAAAAGGTGTTTAAATCCACAAAGACAGACAATTGAATATTGGAAAGGAAGAAAACAAGAAAATAAAATAACGGAAGAAAGAAAAGAAAGGAAAGACGCCAAAATGGCTTCAGGGACAAGAAGCCATGCAGCAAAGATTCAAACTCAATTACAATTCCAAAGACGTCCTTCCCTTGAGCAACAAAAAATTGATCCTAATCACCCTCTGCTTGAAGAAATTAGAAAACTTAGGATGGAGATACGTCAGGAAATGAAAGAATTTAAAACCGAAATCCGACAGGAGATAAGAACTGAATTGAAAGAAATAAATCAAACAATGGAAAAGCTGACAGCAGAAATGTTATATGCAAATCAAAGGATAGAGTCACTAGAACAGAAAACAGGAAGAGTGGAAGAAGAACTACAATCTATACGCGATCAAAAAGAAAAAGAAATGGATGAAAGAGCCATCCAGGAACAGAAAATAAGAGAAAGGTGTGTTAAAATTAGAGGTCTCCCTGAAATGAAAGAAGAAAATCTAATGGAAATTTTTGTTCCGAAACTTGCGAAATTCCTAGAAAGAGAGGAAATCATTTTTGAATTAGAGATAGACCGGATCTTTCGTTTGAACTCTTCTATTGCTCGACAAAAAAAACTACCACGTGACGTGGTGATTTATTTTGTTCGAAAACAAATAAGAGATCAGTTTTTAAGATATCACAACGAGACACCTTTTGAGATTGATGGAAAAGAACTGCAAGTATTTAAAGATATACCCCCCAGACTTTTGAGGAAAAGAAAAGATTATGCTTTCTTGACATCATATCTGAAAGACATGGACATCTCATATAGATGGTTAAACCCAGAAGGTTTAACATTCTGGTTTAACAAAAAGAGATTGATAATAAAAACAACTGAAGAAGCAACAAAATTTTGGGAATGGTTAGAGAGAAAAAGGAAAGCTGAAAAAAGAGAAGCATTGGAGAAAAAACGGAGAGAAACGCAAGATAGACAAAAACACAAGGGAGAAGGAAAAAAGGACATAACTAGTGAAGATCTTAATGATGTAAATAAAGAAGAAAATGTGGAAGACAGAAATGACGTAAATGAATCAGAGAATACACAACATATGAGACTTGAAGACATATCGGATGTGACAAAAATTCTGAAAAATAGTCTATGCTACATTTCAGACGGGGAAACAGAAGAACAAGAGGATTTAGAACCAGAGCTTGAGTGGGAAGCTGAGAAACCTCAACAAGTCGATAAACGGTTTTAAAAGAAGGAAGTAAGTAGATTACTTTCAAATATGTCATTAACAACTAAGATACTTACATGGAATGTCAAAGGTCTAAACTCCCCTCAGAAAAGGAAAAAAATTCACTATCTTCAGAAACGAAAAATAGATGTAATCTGTTTACAAGAAACACATATTAAAGAAAAAGATGTAAAATATTTAAAGAATAAAAAATTAGGAATTGAATTTGTATCAGCTTCTAAAAAAGAAAAGAAAAAAGGAGTAATAATGTATGCAAACCCTAGACTAATGCCAAAAGAAATAATTAAAGACCCCAATGGAAGATATATTGGAATAGAAATAAACTTAAATAATGAAAAAATACTTTTATTAGGTATATATGCCCCCTTAGATAATAAAAAGGAATTTTTTGAGAAACTGATGCAAATATTAGATGACAAAAACAATGACTCATTGATTATATTAGGAGATTTTAACAGGGTCATAAACCCCGTCATAGATAGAAAGTCCAAGAAAAACATAAAACCAACACAAGGGAAACTCCCGCAATCCTTTTTTGATCTTACAGAAGAATTAGGAGTTAAAGATATATGGAGAGAAAAATACGGGAACAGTAGGGATTACACATACTACTCAAATAGGCATGACTCATGGTCACGGATAGATTTCTTTCTAGTTTCCCAGAAATTATGTTGTAAAATAGAGAAAACTGAAACCTTAATTAAGCCCTGGTCAGACCACAACCCAGTACTACTAAGCATTAAAGATAAAAGAGAGACTACATTTCGCTGGCAATTAGACGAGACCCTCCTAAGGAGAGATGAGATTATAGAGGAGGTTAAATCTCAATTAGAATTTTTCTTTAAAGAAAATTTGGACAATGAGGTAAGAACAGCGGTGGTTTGGGACGCAGCCAAAGCCTTCATGAGAGGCTTTTTTATTAAAAAGAAAGCCGAATTAAAGAAAAAGAAACAAGAACTAACCCAAAAATTAGAAACAGAAATAAAAATGAGAGAAGACCGCCTAAAAGGAAAGAATAATAAAAAGATAGGAAATGCAGAAGAATCAAAAGAAAAACTTGAATTACAAAGATTATATAAACAATTGTCAATTATATCTGTGGAAGAACTGGGAAAGAAAATGAGATACGGCAGACAAAGGTATTTTGAATGGGGAAATAAGCCAGGGAAACTACTTGCCCATATGTTAAGGAAGGAACGGAAAGAGAGAATAATAACGAAAATCAAAGAAGGAGGAAAAGTACAGACAGAACAGAGAGGTATAAAACAAACCTTTTTAAATTATTATAAGAATTTATATGAAGAGAATAAAGATACAGAAAAACATCAAAAGAAAATCGCTAAATATCTAGAAAAACGAGACATAAAGAAATTAACAAATGAGCAAAGAATGGAATTGAATAAAAATATTACAAAACAAGAAATAATAGACGCAGTTTCTAAATTAAAAACAGGAAAAACACCTGGCCCTGATGGGTTTATAGCAGAGTATTATAAAATTTTTCTACCGCAACTATTAACACCTCTACAGCTGGTCATGTGGGATATTCAGGAACAAGGGATTCCCCAATCCTGGACAGAAGCAAATATTACAATTATACCGAAAGAAGGAAAAGATCTACTCGACCCCAGAAATTACCGTCCAATCTCCCTGTTAAATACCGATTATAAAATATTCGCTAATATTCTGGCTTATAGATTTAAAATGGTGTTGATGGATTGGATACACGAAGATCAGGCTGGCTTCCTCCCAAAAAGATTTATCAAAGATAATATTAGAATATTGTTAAATTTGATTGAAATTCATCAGAAAAATATAGATAAGAAATTGGCATTATTATTCATCGACGCGGAGAAAGCCTTTGATAATATTAATTGGGAATTTATGAAAAAAATACTAAATAACATGGAGATTGGACGGAATTTTGAAGACTGGATTGGAAAATTATATACAAAACAGAGTGCAAATTTATTAATAAACGGGGAAAGAACTAATAGTTTTGTGATTCAAAAAGGGGTTAGGCAAGGTTGCCCACTCTCTCCTCTACTATTTATTATGACCATGGAAATACTGAATAATGATCTTAGAGAAAATAAGGAAGTTGAAGGGGTGAAGATAAGAAACATGGAATATAAATTACGAGCTTATGCGGATGACCTGATGTTATCCATAGCTAACCCAAATGATAATATTGAAGAATTATTGAAACTACTGAACGATTATGGGGAAGTATCCAGTTTCCGAGTAAATAAAGATAAAACAACCATGTTATTAATGAATTTAAATGAGAATGAGAGAATAGATTTAAAGGAAAGAACCAACTTCCAGGAAAAAACAAAAGTTAAATATCTGGGAATAAATATATCAACTCAAAATTCAAACCTGTACAGGGACAACTATGAGAAAAAATGGCGTGAAATTAAAGGAGATCTGGAAAGATGGGGTAAGTTAAAACTATCATGGATGGGGAAAATAGCTATGATCAAGATGAATCTATTACCAAAAATCTTATATCTATTTCAAAATATCCCAATAATATTTAATGATAGCCCTTTTAAAAGATGGGATAATGACATTAGGAAGTTCTTATGTCAGGGAAAAAGCCCAGAGTAAGATTTAAAATACTACAGGATGAAATTAAAAGAGGCGGCCTAAGCCTACCCAATTTAAAAATTTATTACTATGCCTGTGCGACGGAATGGATCATGGATTGGATCAAACTGAAGAACAATAGATTATTGGTGTTAGAAGGATCCGACCTACGATATGGATGGCATGGATATATGTTTTATGATAAGATAAAGATTAACAAAGATTTCAATAATCATTTTATTAGACGTTCGTTGTTGAGGGTTTGGTTAAAGCTTAAGCCGAAATGCTGTCCCAAAATACCTTTTTGGATGTCTAGTAACGAGGCGTTATATAAACCGGCTAGATTGTCAGAAGAAAAATGGGTGACATATGAAGAACTCATAGATCTAGGGTCTAAAGAATTAAAATTAAAAACACGGGAACAATTGATTGAGGAAGGATATAACTGTACATGGTTTCTGTATAGACAGCTTACAGAAAGATTTAAGCTTGATAAGAAACTTTATAATATAGATAAAGCAGAAGCTGAACTAGAAGATATTATCAACTCAGAAGATGGTCACAAAATAAGTAAATTATATAAACTACTACTCAGAATAGAAATGGAAGACGAACAAATTAAAACGTATATGGTAAAGTGGGCACAGGAAATAGGACAAAATATTGAGCTTACTCAATGGGAAAAAACCTGGTCTAGGAGATTGAAATATACCCTAAGTATTAACTATAGAGAAAATTACTACAAAATGTATTTACGTTGGTATCAAACTCCACTCAAATTGTCTAAAATGTTTAAAAAATCAAAAGAATCATGTTGGAAATGTGGAAAATGCCTAGGTACATTTTATCACATGTGGTGGAGATGTCAAAAAGCTAGAAAATATTGGGATATGATACATAAATTGATACAAGATATACTACAAGAAAAGATAGAGAAAGATCCCAAAATATTTTTATTAAATATAATCTTAGATGAAAAGCTGGAACATAGATATGGGAAACTGTTATTCTATATGATTACGACTGCTAGGATCATTTTTGCACAAAAATGGAAAAAAGAAGTAACACCAAATGAAGAGGAATGGCTACTAAAACTATATGATGTTATAGAAATAGATAAACTGACTTATCTAATTAAGAAAAAATCACTAACAGATTTTCAAAAACAATGGTACCCTTTAATTGTTTATATAAAGGAAAAATGGGGTAAAGACTTTACTATTGGATTGGAGTAAGAAACATGATGACTATAAAATGAACTATTAATATGAACATCATACAGGAGGTCTCAATAATCATGTAGATATTAGTCAATACCTCCTAGTAGGATGAGGTATGTTTATTATAACTCTCTATAATACAAAATTGGTTATGTTATGTAGTTTTTGTTTTTCAGGAGATAAATTTATCTACTCGTAAACAGACGAATCTTCAGAAGAAAGTAGGAAGATGGACATTGCACTCAAGTATTCACAACTTTTTTTTTAACATCCTAAACAGAATTATCTATACTTTATTCTCTTTTTTTGTATGCGTTTACTTGACGGGAATTTGTAATTTTGAATTTTTCTTTTAAAGTTTTTGTATTTTTTAATTTTTCAATAATAAAGAATATAAAGAAAAAAAAAGAAATCTTGTGATGTTATGTTGTCAATTTTTTCCCGGACTGAATCATAGAATCTTTCAATATCTTCTTCATCTGTATCTGTCATTGGTGCATAAATCTTGATTACTGTGATGTTTATAGGTTTACCCTGAAGCTTTATTGATAATATATGGTCTGACTTTGAGTTGTATCCTTTGAGTGCCCTAGCTATATCTTTGCTTAGTATGAAAGCCACCCCATTTCTCATTGCTTTTTCATTTCCTGAATATATTACTGTATGGTTTTCTGAGTCAAAGTGACCCATTCCTGTCCATTTTAACTTACTCCTAGTATTGCTATATTATGTGTTCCATTTCCTTCTTTACTATGTTTAGTTTTCCCTGGCTCATGCTTCTCATGTTCCATGTTCCAATTACATGTGTAGTTGCTTCTAACTATGCTTGTTTTATTGCACATGTTTTCTGTCTGCCCCCCTCCCCCTTTCTAGTTGTTTGTTATAGAGCTGTCTCATCTAAAGGGTTTTATTGCTGAAATGGACACCTTTTGCCTTCTTTCACACAGTGCTGACAAGTATCAGCTATTGTGACACTATTGTTCTCTCTATAAGAGTTGACTTCAATGTTACCCACCACTACTGCTGCAGCCCAGTAGCTGTTCCTATATTTTATTCCCTTCTTCCCTCCCTCAGTTCCCCTTTCCCTTTCCTTTTTACACTCCTAGATGTTTTTCCTACCCTGCCCTCCTCCCTGCCTTCCACTTTGTCCCATTGGCAGCATCAGTGGGCCTTTTGGTCTTCTTGTTGCGGAGGGCTGTGGTGTTCTTGGGCTGTGGTATGCAAGCCTCTCTCTTTGTCCTCCTTCTGGTCTCACAGGGAAGGGGAGTCTCTTATGTACCTGGTCTCCCAAGCCTGCTTCTTTGTCCCTTTGGATGGCAGCCCCCTTCTGGACTCAGGAGGGGTAGAAGGCTCTGATGTACCTGGTCTCCCAAGCCTGCTTCTTTTCTTTTCCTTCTTAAGAAAGCTGAAAAGACTCTCCTTTGCCAGGTATATAGAATCTCCATATATCTTACCTTACTGTCAAATTTTTAAGAGATGGATATTTGTTATCTTTACAGTTCAGTGTAATGATCACAGCTAAAACTGGGAAGGTTGCTGGTTATAGAGAAAAGGTAAGAAGATAAGACACTGACCTAGACAGACATGGTGGGTTTTGTTTTGTTTGTCTGGATTTAAAAAAAATAGCACAAGATGATACAACTTAACAATCCTCAACATTCCTATATACATATATCCCTCTCTCAAAACAAAACAAAAACCTGAACAAAACATTAAATAAATAAAAAGATAACAAATATTGACTTCCCATTTGCCAAGTCAAACAGTGTATCCCTTAATCCTTTCCCCCATTTCCTTTATATATAAAAGTAATTAATTTAATTAATTTATCAATTGCTGCAATCTCTACTAATTTACATATCCACTCAACCTCAGTTGGAATCTTTGGGGTCTTTCAATATCTAGCATAGGTCATTCTTGCCACTGTCATCATATGCCGACCTGGTCTGCCCATCCCTTTTTATATCTGTCTGTCAAGACCAAAAAATCCCAGCAAGAATGCTTCAAGTATAAAGTTAAGTTTTATTTTCAATATTTTCTGCGTTCTTGATATTACCAATAGCCAAAACTTCTTAGCTTTAGAACAATTCCACCACATGTGGAAGAAGGTCCTCACCTCTTTGTCACATTTCAAACATTTGTTGCTGGCTTCTTTATACATTTTTGATATTCTATTTGATTACAGGTACCATTGGTACATTGTTTTGCCTAAATTGTAACATATCAAACTTTGGATGTCCTTGGTCCAGATCTTCTCTCAGTTTCAAAAAATGTTATGCCCCACATTCCTAGACCAACTCACCATGCATTCTTTGATTTGGTCATCTTCTGTATTATATCTCAACAATAGTTTATAAATCAGATGTTTTTCTTCCTTCCCCAAATAGCTTTCAAATTGATTCTTTGTTGGCTCAAAATTCCAGCTCTTCTTATCTTACCTCAATCTTTCTGATATATGTAGATAGGGAAACCATTGTACAGCAAGATTCTTCCAATTGCTTTCTCTCTTTTAATTGAAAGCTTCCATTTTCTTTACTCAGTAAGTCCTTGTACATTGGCCATGTGTCTGCAACTCTTAGGCCTCTTAGTGAAAAAGCTTCCATAACAGAGCTTTCCTGACTACATAATTGTTGAAAGATGCTTGTGCTTTGAGATTGTTATACCATAGGAAGGCATGCCAGCTAAACCACGTCAAATACCTCTAGATTTAGAAGCGTTTTATTATTTAATAGTATTCACTCCTTCATCCACACTAGGCATGACACATCAAAATCAAGTTTGATAATTGTTTTGTTTTGTTTGATGGAAGGAGAGCCTTCAGTGCTGGATTGTCTTTTTTCTTTGGTGCGTTACATTCTCATAACCCCAACTTTCCGTCATTCTTGTTTTGACAATTTGTATGAACATTGCATAAATTTGGGGGATCCTCACATGCAGCCAGTGGCCATGGATGATGGGGTCAGATCTGTTCCTAGGTACCATATTGCTGACTTTGGGAATATGGAGAAAAGGCATTGAATAAGGAGTTGGTGGATACTTCCCTATTCAGTGTCTGAAAATTTACTTAACCAGGGATTATGTCAGTATAATACAGTGGGCCCTTGTTATCCATTGGATAACAGTTTGGTTCAAAGACCCCCTGTGAATATCAAAATTTGTGAATGCCCAAGACCCATCAAATACAGTGGAATAGTAAAATGATGCCCCTTATAGAAAATGGCAGAATCAAGGTTTGCATTTTGGGGTTTATATATTTTTGAATATTTTTAAGCCATGGATACTTGAATCTATAGATAAAATAATCTGTGTATATGGAAGGCCAACTGTATAGGAAGAGGATTCTGCCCAAGTCTCTTCTATGTATCAGGATTGCCAGCTCTTCAGGTTTAGTCAAGTTTACATTGAGTCTGAAGAACATTTTAATAAAGCTTCTTTACTTCATCTCCTCCCCATACATCCTATAAGCAGGTGATAATTGCCTTTTGGGGGGACTAAGTAGGAATTGTGGTAGAAAGGTTATTTCTGATTGAGAAAGTCCCAGTGAGTTTAGTCAGTTGCCAGAAATTCTGGGATCTGAAGTCTAGAGGACTAAACTGGACTAGAGGAATCAGAAAGGTTTTGCACTTCTATATGGTGACCAGAGAGAGTTGGTGAGGAGCTGGTTAGGACCTATCCATTTACATTGCAAATAAAGCTGAAATAAAGCCATCCCAAATGTTATTCTGTGCTGGGATGGTGGGCTTCCCCTATTTTAAGATGGTGTGAGTTAGGGCCAAAAAAAAAATGGCCCTTTTGCATCACTGTCTGGGCGGCTTCAGAGCCTGGCATTTTGACGACACATGCTCTGAAGAAGCCTGGAAGCTGACTTCAAACATCCTAACTGCCCAGATGTGGGCCAGCTTCCGGTATTCTGGGGGTGTGATGTTTACACATTGCATCCCATGAAGTTGGCTTCCGGTTGCAGCATGGGTGACAAAGCTGGCTTTTTTCAGACTGAAAAAGGAGTGTCTTATTGTGTATGAGACTGATTTCAATAAAGTTTGGATAACTTGAATCCAAATTGGGTCTAAGATACATTGCACAAATCATCCAGTTTGAGACTGATTTAAATGCCCTGCCTTAGTGCTAAGGGATCCTGGGAACTGTAGTTCATTAAGGCCTCAGAGCTCTCTGACAGAGGAGTCTAAATGTCTCATAAAACTACAGTTCCCAGAAATCTGTAGCATTGAGCCAGGGAAGTTAAAGCAGTCTCAAACTAGATACAGTGTGTTTTGGACCTTGATGTCTCAAGTCTTTTCAATAAACAATAACTCCAGACTGCAACCCTATTAATGTGGTGTGTTTCAAATATTTTGCTAACTATTGTAAACATGTTCACACTAAATGCTTTTAAATAACCATAACCAATACTTTGCTTTGCTCAGCTTAATAGATCCCAAACAAATAATGAGAAACTTAATCAATTTTATTGTACTAGAAAATTCTGATCAGAGGAATATGTATATAGCAATATCCTTGGCAATTTGTGCAATATAGCTGAGAGGTAATATAATGTGGACTTCTTTTCTCGATCTTTTTTTTTTAATCTGTCCTTTAACAAAATAATTTTGTAATATTGTCATGGTAATAATATTAAGGAGTGCAAGGCAATTCTGTCGCTCTAAAACATTCAATTTACTGAGCTAGTGGATAGAGAAAATGTTTATATACATAACATTATAAGGCACTGTAAATCTCTGACATAATAAAACCTATTCAGTGCACTAAAATATAAGAGGAGAGAGAAGACATCATCTAGTTGCAATTACTCCCTAGCAATAAATGAACAGCACACACAGTGATGTCAAGGATTCTGTTGATCCATCCTTAAGATACAGGAGATCCTGAAAGAAAATTTCTGAATATGTTAGATAACTATTCCAGCAATATTCCTGTGCATAAAATCTGGTTTTATACCACCATCCTAGATTTCTCCTCATCCCTCAACACATAGATTATGAACCGGTTTAATGAACCCTATTGTCCCTATTTTACTAATTTTATTGATTCAGTTTATATTTATACTATAATAGAATATTTCATGCAGGATGTTTTTGACAGCTTTTTTGCAATTATTTGTTTAAACTTTGTATGTTTGTTGGCTGTGTTTCATTACAAATTAATTGCCCTTTTATGAACTGGAAAGATTAGCTGACATCTTTAATGCTGATATGGATTTATTATTGGATTAGTTATTTGGGTTAAATACATAGCTTCTTATTGTTAATATTGTTCTGGGTGGAAACCAGAACCAGATGGTTGTCACATGTCTTCTTATCTGGTTTCCTTCTGTGGGAGCACATTTCAGCATCTTTGGAGTGTCTTTTCCAGCAGAAAATATTGTTATCAGAATTTTGAAGCCTTATTCACACCCAGGACACTTCCTTAATCCTTTAGATTTGTCACTGGTAGCTTGAAACCCTATAAGATAAAGAACCAATGTATTTTATATATATAAATCATCAACAGTAACTAGAAACTAGACATTGAAAAGACATTTTTGGGTTTGCATTTCCTTGCAGATATTTCAATTTTGGATTTCCTTTAATTGGTAACAATATTGAGCATACGTTTCCTTGGAAAATCAATGGGAGAAGTATAATATGCAGAAAACCATGTAATCTCTACCTAGCCTTACCACATTCTTGCAACAATGAGAAAGAATGATTCTCCTTGCTCCTGTCTTTTCCTTAATGAGCCACATAACCATGAGTTCTCAGATCACCCAGCTACCACTAATATGCCAGATGGATAACACTTATTCTTCCACTGTATTATATAACTTTCTGGCTCTAATCCAGGGGTGGCAATTATGTTGGCCAACAACTCCCAACATTTCCCATCCATTGGATCTGTTGGGTAGAGCTACCAGGAGATACAGTTCAACAATATCTGGAGGACTACACTATTCCCACTGCCAGGCCCTTTCAGAATCATTATGCTATATAATACTTGCATGATATTTTCTGTATGCTAATATTTGCCAAGGGAATAGGATTGTGGAAGCTACATAGAGAAAGCCCCTCAAAAAAACAAACAAACAAACAAACAAAACAAAAACAAAAACAAAAACAAAAAACAAAGCAAACAAAATTCAATTTAGCTAAATAAACAAACAAACAAAACCTATATAAAGTTCTATAACATGGAGTTGCTAAACCATCAGCTTTTCTGCTCACACAGTATATTTTCTAGTATGAATTTGGCAAGATTAATTGCTTCTCCTGCCACAACTGTTATTGCTTGCATGTCCAATAGGACACTGACATTACAGAACTTTGTCTAACACAAACTACTTGTTCTTGGGTGACATCTTATTGTATGGAGTACCAACAGCACTAATGGGCTCCACATCATTCCAGGTATTTTCTTTTCAACCTCAACATGGTCAGTGGTGTGCCATTCAACTTATATTGCAAAATTGAGCGTATGCATATATTTTGTTTAACTAAATGTTTTAATTTACATGATTGGTAATTACAACATTCAAATGTGATTGATAGAATGAGATTAGAATATACAGAAAATGTAATTGTTTCTCTGCAGTGAAAAGTTAATAACTGTGTATGTTTCAGAATGATAGTTGTGTTTTTGCTTGCTGCAGCAGTATAAGGTGTTAAACGTTAATGGTGGTAATGTCCTGCTACCCACATTTTTAGGTGAATACTGCGGATGATTTTGGATAGCATGAGATGGATGAGAGTAGTTATGAAGATGTGATCTGTGTATATAAATGAAATCTCCCCTCTGGTGACTGAGTAGCAGCTGTTCCAGCCTGCAAGGTAAAACTAATTAAAATATTTTTACAAGATGTGAACCTCTGCATATAATTAATAGTGTTTACAAAAATAAAGGTACATTAATGAATTCCTGATGATGTTAAGGTGGATGAGGGGGAAAATGAATTTCTTGAAGAAAAAAAAAACCCTACTACAGATCTGTGGTTAAAAGTTATTATGACTCATCTGAAGTCAGTGAGCTAAATAATGCTGTTTTCTCTGAAACATATGCAAATCCAGAATCCAATACATGGGAATAGGAAAAAAATACAGTTGGCCTACTACTCAATATTTTAGGGACTAAGACAGGATTTTTACCTGTGTGTCAGAGGTGTGTGGCCCTCCAGATATTTTCAGCTTACAATTGCCATTGGCCCCAACTAGCACAGACAATTAGGAAAAACTGTGGGAACGTGCATCAAAAAATATCTAGAATGCCACAGTTGCCCCTGCCCACCCTAAATTCTTAGTACTGATGTAGGAAAATATGGCATTGAAGTCCTATGAGGATTACTATGTAATAAGGATGTAAAGAATACTGGGAGAAAAGATTGAGAGGCAATATAAGACCTGATATGATAGCCATTTTATTAGTCATTCATTAATTTATATCTTGTCTTTCTCTCAAGACAGGACACAAGGCAGCTTACAACAAATTAAGATTTTAGTTGTATTTTGTTTAAATAGAAATCTTTTCTCCCAGTATTACTGGGAGTACCCAGATTGTTGGGGGCAAGTAGCTTACAGTTGTAAACCACTTAGACATTGCTTAGGAGGTATGAAGTGGTATATAAATGAAGCTGGTTTTTTTTGTTTTTTTTGTTTTTTTTGGTATGTTGTTAACTGCCCTTGAGTCAATCTTGGCTCATGGCAATCCTGTGGATGAGATATCTTGGACTCTTCTCCTCCACAGGTCTGCTCAGGTCCTGCAGGCTCAACCATCTACCATGTGGTCTTCTACTCCCCTCTATCTTTCCTAACATTATTGTATTTTCTAATGAATCATGCCTTCTCATGATGTGGTCAAAGTACAACAGCTTCAATTTAGTCATCCTGGGCTCCAGGGAGAATTCAGACTTGATCTGTTCTAGAACCTTTTTGTTTGTCTACATGGTTGTCCATGGCATCCTCAGCACTCTACTCCACAACAACATTCTCTAATGAGTTAATTTTCTTTCTGTCCACTTTCTCCACTGTCCAGTTGTCACATCCATACATAGTGATGGGGAATAAGAGTGTTATATCTTAACTTTTTAGGATCTTGCCTAGTTTTTTCATAGCTGCCTTTGCCAGTCCTACTCTTCTAATTTCTTGACTTCAGACTCTGTTCTGACCAATGTTTCATCCAATATATGGCAGCTCTTTTCAGTTTACTTGTTATTTAGGATGAATTCTTGTAGACTATCTGTGGTCATTATTTTAATTATCTTAATGTTCAGCATTAAGCCAACCTTGAGTAGGGCTCGGGAGCACACACCAACAACAGGCTCTCAAGCCCTACTAAGTACAAATGGTGCCATTTTTGGGTGGCACCGCCCACACAGGGGACATATGGAAGGCGTGTGGGCGTCTTGGTGCCCATGCGTCTCCCACAGTCATAGGGCTGTAGGCGGCTCCTTTTTTGCTGTGCATCAGTACCACATGATTTGGTTGCTGCAGTAATGATGTGCAGCAAAAAGGGGTGGCATTTTGCCACTCATCTGTCTCAGCACTTTATCACAATGTAACCACATATGGACATATGTTCCTTTGCAGTTACAGCCTCGCCAACATTCTGCAGTTGATTGCTTAGAAAATCTGTCAAGTTGAACAGGGGTGAGGTACCATTTATAAAATAATTTTAAGGAACACTCTCAAAGCGGTGTAGATCTTGATTTAAATTGGGGGGGGGGACTCCAAATCTTATTCCAAGCAGCCTCTGAAATCAATATTTTCAAATCTAATTCCTATTTCATTTTATATGTCACCCATTACCATAAGTTTCCTCTATAAGCCAATTGTAGAGTTTCCCTGCAATACCTTTGGGGAACTGGGTGGAGGCCTAACAATAACTTTCAAACATTGTAGGGGGGTGCAAAGTCTCTCCTTCCCTCACCAGACTGCCCCATGCATTGATGACGCAAGTGTGGCACCATGACGTGCGGATGTTGCGCCGTGCTTGTGTCATGATGGCAGCCCCCATGTAGACTGGAGACCACCATATTGGCGGTGCCGTTACATACTAGGGTTGGGGAGTATGTGGTCGCTCCGCTCTCCTGAACTCTAGGACCAGGCCCAAGTTTGCTAAGTGCGAAGGTGAAAGTTCAGGATTTGATTAGGAAATAAAAAGGCCATATTTGCCAAGGCAACATACACCTGGATATTATTTGACCACATTGTAGCAGCAATTGATGCAGATCTTAATATGGACATCAGACAGTGAAAATAACCTTCACTATTGCCGATGCCATAACTAATCAAAGCTGCAATTGATGAATTAAAATCAGAATCTGTAACTGCCTGTTGGAAAATCTCTGGGAATTGATGGAGAAAACAAATTATTTATTACAGCAAACAGTCAGCAGAATAAAAAAAATTAACATTGCATTATGTTTACATGCATACATTACATACAATTAAAATCACAAAAGTAACAATGGAAGAAATATGGATAATATATTAACAAAATGCTTAACAATATTACTTTTCTGCACATTTGTGACCATTTATGGCTGCTGCACAAAATCTAGCAACTTTAGCTGTTACCTGAATGTTTAGGTCTGACAAGAGATATTTTAAATAAAACCTATTCCACCTACCTAGCTATATTTGCTTTGGCATACGCTGAAGTTAGGATAGCAATTGAAGAGAAGGTGAAAATTAACTGTTTCATGTTTGGTACCTTTTTCTATTTTGATTGGAAGGACTCAGTTAATATTAATGAGCCAATCCTATGGGCACAAACAACTTTTTTAGCCAAAGGTTGAATTTGCGCTTCCATATACAGGCCTCTATTGAGATTTTCCCAGCCTCTAATCATAACATTTCGTTAGGAACACAACTGGGAAAACTGAATGTCACTCCCAAAAATTTAGTTTGCACAACCTCCAGTGGAGCATGATTTTCAAATGAACATATTTTTGAGCCATACAGCATCTGAGCTGACACTTTGACAACAAAAATCTGAATAATTTAGGGGATGTATTGCTCTCCCTTATTGTAAAAAAAGAAAGGAGGAGAGGAATATCTTTACAATAGCATTTTTGTGTGCTTTGCCCTTCATGTTACTAGAGAGTGAAATCTTATTCCAAAATACATATAAGTAGTCACCTGTTCAATTCTATGATCTTTTATTTACCATTTATCCTTGGCCTCTTCTTGGGGAACACCACTACAGTACTTTAGTTTTATCATAGTTGATTTAAAATAGTTCATTTTTACAGTAATTGTCCAGGGATCTCAACACATGTTTCAATCCAACACTTGTCAATGATAGAAGAGCTCTATCATCAACATAAAGTAGGATTGACAATATCAATAGCAAGTATAAACAGTATTAAACTAGGGTGGTGAGAACATAACTCTGCTAGCTTTTAACCAAAGAATTTATATAAAAGTTAAACAGCATAGGGACTAAGACACAACCTTGTTTCACTCCACTGAAAGTGGGGATAGGCCTAGTGAAATTGCCTGAACTAATGCATCTCATCCGCAGATGGATGTTTTCATATAGTTTTCAGTAAATGGCAACCAATATTAGTGGCTCCAGTTTCCCCCCATAATCTGTCTTTTGGTAAAAGATAGAAGGCTGATTTAAAATTGATAAAGGCAGCATAGAGAGCTCCCCCTCTCTTCTCCTCCACAGGTCTGTACCTGTGTATTTTTCAACCAGATGTTGCAAAACTAGAGTATGATCCACTGTAGATTGCTTGCTTCTAAATTTCGCCTGTTCATCACTCATAATATTTTCCTGTTTCAGCCAGTTCTGCAGTTTTTTCCAGCAGGTGCCTGGCATATAGCTTGTTAATGATATCTGGTAAGCTGATAGGTCTATAATTTCCAATGTCTGTTCTTTTCCCTTTTTTAATAGATGGAGATAATTATAGCAAGTCCCCAGTCTTCTGGAATTTAGACAGAAGTAAGGAAAATGATTGAAGGAGCCAGACAACTTGGTGGAGAAGGATTTTCAGACATACTCAATGAGGAAGTGGAGTAACACATTGATGGCCATGAGAAAGTGTTAACCATTGCAGAACTGGAGAAACTTGTTAAGACCTCTTCAAACAAGAGGAAGAAGAAATGGAAGCAGAATGAGCCATTTGGACATTAGAGAGTTTTACTAAAGTGTTTCAAATTGTACAGACATTAAAGGACAAAATCCTTGGATGGAATGTAGCATTAAAATTACCTGTATGATCACATTGCAGCAACACTTTGATGAGTTAACAAGAAAAAGGCAACAAATTCCCATTACAATTTTTGTCCTTAAGATTTTATCAACTTAGCATTTCCATCATCAACAGCATCTGCTCCTGACACCAACATCAACCACCTTCTCATGACCTTCCTTCTGATGAAGTTTCCTGTTCTGATGGTACCTATACATTGGCCAATCCCAACAGTTTTCAGCAGCTGTGATGCCTTCATCATTTCTTTTGGGTAAGAAATAAAGTGTTCAAAATTATACATGAATTTCATATTATGCAAAGAGTCTCTGAGGAAGAAAATAATTTTTCTATGAAAAAAAGCACATTTTCTATACAACCATCTGCCACATGTGGCCATGACTATGCAATGCACTGGTAGATTGTAGGGTTAAACCAGGTGCAGTGAACTCTTGTCCTCCTTCCACACTCTCAACTAATTTTCTAATTGAGCATCCCTTCCCTTAGCCACTCAGTGCCCAGGAGAGGATGGGAGAGGATTGGGGCATTCAGACTACAGCTGTTTCTGTTCCTGCTGTTATCTTCAGGAAGAAGGTACCAATCTCCTAGATGTCCAGACGAAGCTAGGGAGGTCCAAGAAGATAGCCTTTTCTTTCTGAAGGTGGCTTCAGGAAGTGAGACATCTGGCTGCCTGGCTGTTCCTCCTACTCTTCCCAAATTAATGCATGAGTCATGACATAATTATCATTTATGTTTTATGTTTTCTCCAAATTCTGTGATATATATATATATATATATATATATAGTTTTGAAAAGAAAATATAAAATTAAAACATGGGGTCAAATAAAATACTATATATATATATATATATATTGAAGAAAATTACTTACAGAAAAGGCTATGTTTGGAAAATGCTTAGAATGTTTACATATTTTCACATGCAAGAAAAATGTGTATTAATGTGCACGGCAGGGGGTTGGACTGGATGGCCCTTGTGGTCTCTTCCAACTCTAAATTTCTATGATTCTATGATTCTAACATTCAAGAGGATTTTAAAGCCTCTGCTGATTTTTGGCTGATTTAACTGATCTGGAAAGAGGAATAAAATGGTACTTGAAAAACATTACAGAAAGTGAAGGGGCATATCCATTGCTCACCCCAGAGGCCATTTTAATTTTCTACAAGGGAAGATATACTGTTGCTCAACAGGCCCAAAAATCCAGTAACAGACTGGTGTATGATCTAGCAGCAAGAGATGCTCAAAATCAGTCAGTGGAGCAGTATTACACATGTTCTGTTGGTTTCTCTCTGGCTGCATCTGCACTGCAGAAATAATGCAGACACCACTTTAAGTCCTGTAGCTCCATCCTACACAATACTGGGATTTGTAGTTTTACAAGGTCTTTAGCCTTCTCTGCCAAAAAATTCTGGTGCATCACAAAACTACAAATCCCAGGATTCTGTAGGATGGAGCCATGACAGTTAGAGTGGTGACAAACATTATTTCTTCAGTGTATATACCCCTACATTGAGAGATTTCAGAAAACAGGTACAAATGTAAACTTGAAAGGCAATTGAGTGGAATGGAATTCCTTGATCATCTGACTCTCAAACTCAGAGCAAGTAAAAACACAATTACATGCTAAACACAATGGAAGTGGTACAGAAACCCAGTATTTCAATTAAAGAGCAATGAATCAGAATGCAGCAAATTCCATGTTTGAATTTAACCCTATAAACATGTACCAGTTTGTAGCAACAACTGAAGCTTTCATTTCAGTTCCTACATACTAAAGTTGCCAACAGCTTGTTAAATTCCAGTGGTTATAGATCTTTTCGGTTTTTTGAAAATTCTGCTCATGTGGTCATATAGCAAAGGTTTATTCATTTTTAAAATTTCACTCTAGGCTATGATAGAGCTTCTCAAGAAGAAACATGTAGAGTATTTCCACTGAGTATGTTGAAAACTCCATCTGCAATTCTGAGGGTTTGGTGTGTGGTGTGATTGCCCCTGGTGTTTAATAACCAGCTGTTACTGAATATTGTGTAGTAATTTGTTGTTGTTTAAAAAGGGGGGGGGGGATGAAGCATGTTTATAAAGTATGGTGTATTTTGACTCAGTTGGTTATGTAAATAACTATTATATATTCAATAGGAGAACCTATACCACTTGGTTGGACACCTGCCTCTTTCCTTACAAATTTTTTTAAAAAAACACACACCATAAAACACAATTATTACATCTTCACCAGAACTGACACAAATTCCATATGCAAAATTTGGAAAGGTCAGTGTATTTCTGCCAGAAACACAAACTTGACGTCAAAAGCATTCTTTTGAAGAGCCTTCAAAATATCTAACACCCTGCCAGTTTCCTGTTGGAAGAGGAGAAGTGAGGAAATGGTGGCATTCTTCTGCCTCCTTCCCTGTTATTTTAGGAACTACTCATTGTGTCATTGTCAATGTATTTATCACAGTGCACATAGTATGAGACTTTCTGGGACCGAGATGAGCCAAGGATTCATCCGATCCTCTCTGCCATACTCCAAACCTCCCACTTTTTTCATTTTCTGATGGAGAGTGTCCAGATCCTGGCAGATCCTGGCATAAAAGTGGTTTGCTGTTTTCCCCTTTCTTCTACCGTATGTTGTTGTTTCTGTTTAAATAGAACTGTTGTTTTGACATCAGTTATATTTAGGCAGTATTATACAATCATGTATAACATGTATAAGTGGCTTGATTGTGATATATGATGGGATATGATGCTGTTTAATATTTATATGAAGCCGCTTGGTGAGATCATTTGGAGGCATGGAGCTCAGTGTCTTCAGTACACCGATGACACTCAGATATACCTCTCCATGACAAGATCGTCGGCTCAGACTTCAGATGGCGTCTCTCCTCTCAATGACTGTTTTGCGGCAATAATAGATTGGATGAGGGAAAACAGATTGAAGCTTAATCCAGACAAAACAGAGGTACTAACAGTTACAGGACGGAAGCCAGGTTTGGGAATACACCTTCCAGTCCCAGATGGAGTCACATTCTCCTCAAAGGACTCTGTTCGCAGTCTGGGGGTACTCCTAGGCTCGTCGCTTCACATGACTAGTCAGGTGAATGCGACGGTCAAGAGTGCCTGTTGTCAACTTCAGCTGATACGCCAGTTGCGCCCTTTCCTGGATCTGAAGGACCTGGAGTCTGTGGTACATGCTTTGGTAACCTCACGATTAGATTTCTGTAATGCGCTCTACATGGGCTACCCTTGTGCTTAACCCGGAAACTTCAATTAGTACAGAACATGGCAGCCAGGCTTATCATGGGAACATCGAGGCGAGAGCACGTAACACCGGTGCTCAAGTCTCTCCACTGGCTGCCGATTAGTTTCCGGGCACAGTACATGGTGTTGGTTTTAACCTTTAAAGCCCTTCATGGCTTGGGTCCATCTTATCATAGGGACTGCCTCTTCACATATGATCCCCCCCCCCGCACACTTCGGTCCTCTGGGAGGAACTTGCTACAGCCTATGAAAACTAGGTTGGTGCAGGCCTTCCAGAGGACGTTCTCCAATTTAATTTAATCCAATTTAATCCAATTTAATCCAATTTTAAGGGGTAGGTAGCTGGGTATGGGTCATTGTAATTTTTACCTTGTATCTTTTTAATTGTTGTAACCCACTCCGATTGGTTGACAAAGGAGCGGGCTATAAATAAATTTTTTATTATTATTATTATTATTATTATTATTATTGGTGGTGTTTGTATAAGAGACAGAGGCTGGATGGCCTTCTGTCAGGGATGCTTTGATTGTGAGTTCTTGCACGGCAGAGGGTTGGGCTGGATGGCCCTTGTGGTCTCTTCCAACTCTATGATTCTATGATCCTATGAATGTTGGCTGGCTGAGTAATTAACACATGTGTGGGGAAGAGCACCGATACTAGCATTCACCAAGGTCAGTCTCTTAGGAAGCTTTAGAAAGGCCTGAGTCAAGAGGGGCAGGAGGTGAGCAGGAGTAGATGTGTAAATGTTTTGGAATATGAGCAAATAAGGAAAAAAAATCCTGCAGATTTATGGGGGTATGCATTTATTTCTATATCCTTGTAATTGGGGGTTGTGGTATTTCTGTCTGTAGATATCAAGCTTTTAACTCCTTTGGTTACTGAAATAAAATTTTGCTATTAATTTACAGAAGACTGGTTTACTAAACTGAAGGAAGAGGGCAGGTCTGACAGAGATTGAAGTGGTGAAGAATTTCTGTAAAGGCAGGAAGTGGGAATCCAAGGTCAAATGTCAATTTTTAAATTTGGAGAGTCCAACTGAAATAAGATTCAAGGGGGACATGTACAAGAAATGGGAAACGGGGGAAATCACCAAAGAGGAATTCAAATAAATAGCCAACACATGTAAGGAGAAAGTCAGAAAGGCTAAAATGCAGAAGGGGCTCAGGCTTGCTAGGGAGGTGAACAACAATAAAAGCTTTTTGGACATGGCTGGGGCCAAAAGAACAAGGAATGGCAAGGCTGCTGGGAGGGAAAGATGGTGAAATTCTAACAATGGACAGAGAAAAAGCAGAGTTCCTGAATACTTTCTTTGCCTTGATCCTCTCCCAAAAAGAGACCAGTGCTTAAATTGGAGAAAATGGAGCAGATGATGCAGTAGGGAAAATGCAGCAGAGAAGGGATAAAGAGTTAGTACAGGATTACCAGGCTACTGTAAATGAATTCAGTTCTCCAGGGCCAGATGAACTGCATCTAAGGGTATTAAAAGAACGGTCAGAAGTAATCTCAGACCTACTGGCAATAATTTTTGAGAACTGAAGAACAAGAGAAGCCCCAGCAGACTGGATGTTGTCAAATGTTGCCCCTATCTTCAAAACAAACAAACAAACAGGACACAAACAATTACTACTGGGTCAGTCTAACATCAATACCAAGAAAGATTCAAGAGCAAATCAAGAAACAGACTGTCTGTAAGCATTTAGAAAGGCTTGCCGTGATAACTAAACAACAACAACAAAAGAACATGCCGAACTGATCTTCTCTCTCTCTCTCTCTCTCTCTCTCTCTCTCTCTTGATAGAAAAAGGTGTTGGAGTATTTGGCACCAATGCTTCTTTGTAGCTCTATGTTTTCTTGATAAGGGGTGTGGTCCTCCACACAAGAACCTTAATTTATCTCTACAGTCATTTGGGCAGTGTGACTGTGAAGAGGTCACTTTCTGTCCCCCTTCTCTTCCTGGAGGTTAATAAACTTCTATAGCTCTTTGCTGTCTCTTCACTGACTGTTCTTAAGACAGCATGGATATACAAACTAGTATGTGCTTTTAAGATGTTTTTTCTTCTTACTTGCACACATTAATGTGATGCAGCAGCTAAAAAGGCCAATGCAATTTTAGGCTGCATCAATAGAAGTCTAGCGTCTAGATCAAGAGAAGTAATAGTGCCACTCTATTCTGCTTTGGTCAGCCCCCACCTGGAATACTATGTCCAGTTATGGGCACCACAGTTCAAAAAGGGTGTGGAGAAACTGGAGCATGTCCAAAGGAGGGCAACTAAAATGGTGAAGGGTCTGGAAATCATGCCTTATAAGGAAAGACTTAGGGAGCTGGGGATGTTTAGCCTGGAGAAGAGAAGGCTAAGAGGTGATATGATAGCCCTGTTTAAATATTTGAAGGGATGTCATATCGAGGAAGGAGCAAGCTTGTTTTCTACTGCTCCAGAGAACAGAACCCGGAACAATGGATGCAAGCTGCAGGAAAAGAGATTCCCCCTCAACATTAGGAGGAACTTCCTGACAGTAAGGGCTGTTTGACAGTGGAACACACTCCCTCGGAGGGTGGTGGAGTCTCCTTCCTTGGAGGTCTTTAAACAGAGGCTGGATGGCCATCTGTCAGGGATGGTTTGATGGAGAGTTTCTGCATGGCAGGGAGTTGTACTGGATGGCCCTTATGGTCTCTTCCAACTCTACGATTCTATGATTCTATGAGAGTCAGCTATAGGGACTCTTCTAACAAAGTATAGTTTTCTCTACTGATCAGTTATTTTTGTAGAACCTAGATGTAACAATAAAAAGTTTATTTTTACCTGCCTTTGTATCCTGTTTATCAGTAGCTCAGATCTTGCTTTTTTACTAAATACCTGTGGAGTAGCTTGCTGCTGGTGCTGCTATTGGTGCTGCTGCTGCTGCTAAACTAAGCTCACCAATTTTGACCACAACAATAAGTAATAATCCTTAAAAAGGGGAATGTTTTGGATGTTTGCAAAACATCTAGTAGTATCTAAACTGAGGGAAGTTATAGTACCACTCTATTTTGCTTTGGTTAAATCTCACTTGGAACACTACGTCCAATTCAAGACACCACGTTTCAAGAAGTCAGTTGATAAGGTGGAGGGCAAAAATGGTGAAAGGTCTGGAACCTATGCTCTATGAGGGCTGGCTTAGGGCGCTGGACATGTTTATGTTTGGGGTATGTAGACACATGGAGTCTAACATAGAAACATGTAGAATTGATGCACATAGGCAGAAATGCCTAGAAGATGAAGAGTCTGACTCCAAGCTGCACAAGAAAAATCCTCCCTCACAGACTGCTGCTTCTCTTGGAGAATGAATTGCAGGACAGTGATATTCTCTCAGAGAGGGTTTTAATCTTTGTTCCAAAGTATATACAAAGATATAAAGAGTATCAAACAGCTCAGTCTTGAATACTCACAATGCTATACAGACAATCAAAGTGTTTCGCTGACCAACAACAACCAACAATGGAGATCCTGTCCCTCTCCCTTATATAGGTGGTCCCCTTGGAGTCATCTGACAGCCATGACTTGCACTTTTGAAACCTGGCTGGTTTCATCCTCAGTGCATGTTGCATCAGCCCACCCATGATGCACAGCTCACCAAATGCTGACTCATGCAGCCTGCCACTTGAACTGTAGTAACCCAGTCACCTTTGCCCCAGTTCCTTTAGTGGCCACATCCATGTCATTTTCTAGACCAGGGTGCTTTGTGCCCTGACAGTTTAACCTGGGGAAGAGAAAGTTAATAGGTGACATGATAACCATGTTTATATATCTGAAGGGATGTCATATTGAGGATGGAATAAGTTTGTTTTCTGCAACTCCAGAGACTAGGGGATTCAAATTACAGGCAAAGAGATTTCACCTATCATTAGGAAGAATTTGTTTGATGATAAGAGCTGTTCAATAGTAGAATATACTGCCTAAGAGTATCATCTGGAGATTTTAAAATGGAGGCTGGATGACAATCTGTTGGGAGTGGTTTGATGATTTATTTCTGAATGGCAGGGGGTTGAACTAGATGGCGCTTATGGTCTCTTCCAACTCTTACTCCCCTCAAGAATTACATAACTGTTGTGATATAGTAAGTTTTTTTTTTTTTTTTTACTGTTCATCAAGAATGAGAACAATTTTCCCACGCAGTGTCATTGATCCACCATCTGGGGCTCCAGCAAAAGGTATTTTATGCCACCCTTATCCTGTGCTCTCTTTCAGAGGCATCAGTACGGTTGGTGTCACCCAGTGTGGTAACTCATGGTGTAACCTCCATGGACCTCCTGGGATAGGGATATGGATGAGGAGTAGTCTCTCACCCTAAGGAACCCAGAATCATATCACTGCTATCCACTCCCCCCCCCCCCCCAATTTAAACAGCAACCACAGGATGCTCCCACACCGAGCAAGAACAGATTTTAATGACAAAAGAGCTCCACCTTCAAGAAAAGGTGAAATCATAGCAAACAGCCTGCCCCCCAGAGGACAATGGTGGTAAGGCTCCAAAAAGATCAGGAAAGGAAAGATGTAGAGAGAAAGGTCTCTGGCTTCATCCCCATCCTCCCCTACCCAAAGGGAGCAGCATGTCAAGAAGAATCCTCTCTGTCCTCATTCTTTCCAGGGAAAGGGGGCTTGGGACTCCTTTCTGATGCCTTGTGTCACTTCCTTAGTCATGTGATGGTGTTACCCAGTTCATTCTGTACACCTTGCAGCCCCTAGTTACACTACTGCTGTCTTTCAGCATCTCTCTTCTCTGTTATCTGTTTTTCTATCATGGCATCTTTCTGCATCCTTTTTGCTCTTTCGCTCTCATTCTGTCAGCTCATCTCCTTCTCTCTCTCACCCCCCTCTCAATCCCACATACTTTCCCCCCTTTTACCTCTTTTCTAATCCTCTTTCTCTTTCTTTGTGCCCTTACTCTTATCTCTTTCTGACACCATTTCCCCCTTTTACTTCCTTTCCATTGCATCTCTCTCACTTTATAGCTTATTGCTGCTGTTCATTTGCTGTTTTCAGAGAATTCTGCATGTGATTATACAGTAGCTTCTCCCTGATATAGAGACATTACTCATCTTCAGCCAAAAATGTACATCTTATTATGAGAGAGAGAGAGAGAGAGATTGAGGCTGTAAAGTACCAAGAAACTGCTAGCATATCCTAGGATTTTGCTTATCAAGCCAGAGGTTAACTTTATTATAAAGAATGGTTTATTATTGAAAGCAACTGTATGAATTTTATAACACCCTGCAAAAAATTTCAGTCACTGCTATAGGAGTGAATTAGCAGACTTGGTCAAAACAGCAAATAAATATTTCAGGCAATTGTGTATATCATCATTTCCTTTTCCAGGAGTTGGCTGTTATGTATTCAAGCTCATTCCAGCCCCTTTCCTTGTCTACAACATATATTTATATATGTCAGGTGGAAAGTAAGTTTCTATCAATATTCAAGAAAGGGGTTAGCAAACAGGTTATAGAATGGAAAACAACTATTAATAAATAATCTTTCAGACAACACAAAGAAATTTGGTAGGCTGTTGATAGTAAACAGAATAAACAGTTCTCCTCTGTCAGTGAAGCTGGGGAGTATGATAACTGATAAGCATTAAACTGTTTCCCTCAGCAATCTAGGATGCAGCTGCTGGTTATGTGATGCTTTGGAAGATGAGCATAGGCTTTATGACAAAGCATTGGAATTTTTCTCCTATTGTCTCTTTGCCACATAGAAATTCTTGTACAGTGTGAGCTGAGTTGACGAGTATTTAGCTTGTAATCACTATTGTTACAAATGGTAATACAAAAGAAAAATCTCACTTTTTATTATTACTGTATACACTAGCAATACCACCCATGTCCATAGCAAATATATAATTGTCAGTGCTGACTAAAGCTAAGTTTCTACATCAAGCAAGCAAAGTGCAACAGTCTGATGTCCTCCCTCCACCCCAGCAACTGTCAGACCCCTAGAGAGCTCTCTACTTCTGCTCTTGATGTTCTACACTGAGGAGAAGAGGGAGGGGTGGCAATTTAAGCAATGAAAATGCAGCTGGTTTGAGCTCATGGGGAGAAGAGACAAATGAGGGTGTGCTCATGTATGCTATGCACCCCCTTTTACCTTCTCTGGAAGCCTAGAGCAGCTACATCTTTATCATCTGAATTGCTTCCCCCTCCTTTCCCTCCCCATGGTAAGCAGTAATAACCCTTCCCAGAGTCTGACAGCTTCAGGGATGTAGATTCTAGATGGAGTACAAAGGACATGTGCCCTTATGTGCCCCACTGTTTCCCATGATAGATTCAAGCGCATACCAACTGTTCCACAATCCCTTAATCTGCACCTCTGCAATGTCAGGTCAGCTAAAGGAAAAACCCATATCATCCACAATCTCCTCGTGGATGAACAAGCCAACCTGGCATGTTTTATCGAGACTTGGCTAGGGGATGCCAGCGTGGCTACGTGGGCGCAGGCTCTCCCAGCTGGTTACATGGACAGTGAGCAGATAAGGGAAAGTCAGCGGGGTGGTGGCGTAGCAATAGTATATAAGACCAACTTAACTCTGATCAGGAAACCTGTCCAGAAAACAACCCACATCGAGTATATGTACCTTAGCCTGAAGACCAGGGATAGTCTGGGGATTCTGTTAGTCTACCGGCCACCCCGTTGTCTAACAGACTCCCTAGCCGAGCTGACTCAGCTGGTCTCTGAGTTGCTGTTGGAATCCCCCAGACTTCTTGTCTTGGGCGACTTCAACATTCCTCTCGAGACCAGCCCTTCTGATCTATCTGGAGTGGCTCGGGAGTTCATGGAATCCATGACAGGCATGAACCTATCCCAATTGGTCAACGGGCCTACCCATTGCGCAGGTCATACACTCATTGGGATTTTTAGTTCGGAACAGGTATATCCGTGGGCGGAGGTAACCAAAACCTCTGCATTGTCAAGGACGGATCACTTCCTGATCAAGATGGACCTTACAGCTGCACCTTGTCCCCTTGGGGGTGGTGGACCCATTCGAATGGTCCGCCCTCAAAGGCTAATGGAACCAATTGGTTTCCAGAAGGCCCTAGAGGGTTTAATGGTTGGTAATGCCGGCGATTCTGTCAAAGCCCTGGTGAATACCTGGAACACCAATCTTCCCAAGGTTCTCAACTCAATCACTCCCGAGCGTCCTCTCCAACCTGCTCCTAACCGCAAGCCCTGGTACACAGAGGAACTCAGGGAGATGAAGCGGGATGGACGATGACTAAAGCGCAGATGGTGGAAGACTCGTCTCTTATCCGACAGAACTCGCCATAGGCAGCACCTTCGCACCTATCGGGAGGCTTTGCATGCAGTGCGGAGATCCTTCTGCTCTGCACACATTGCCTTTGCAGAGTCCTGCTCAGCAGAGCTGTTCAAGGTGGTGGGGGAACTGACGCAGATTCCCCCTGCACCAAATCCTCTGCTTGACCCTACAACGGCCTGCTGTGATGTGTTTAACACCCATTTTGCAGATAAAATCTCTCAGATAAGGGCCGACTTAGATGCCAATGTTTTAGCAGTATCTGTAGATGAGGCACCTAGCGACTCCGTTGTTGTCACTTTGCTGGATGAGTTTCAACCGGCCTGTACTGATGATGTGGACAAGCTCCTTGGAAGCGTGAGGAAGACGACCTGTCCTCTCGATCCATGTCCATCATGGCTGGTTGTCCAGGGAGGGGACACATTGAAGACATTCCTTCGGGATGTAGTCATTGCGTCCCTCAGGGAAGGTACTGTTCCATCGTGCCTAAAGGAGGCGGCCATAAAGCCTGTCCTCAAGAAACCTTCCCTTGGACAGAAACAACTATAGACCAGTTTCCTTGCTGCCATTTTTAAGCAAGGTGATCGAGAGAGCAGTCGCCTCACAACTCTAAGTCATCTTGGATGAAACCAATTATCTCGACCCTTTTCAAACCGGCTTCTGGAAAGGATATGGAGTTGAGACTGCCATGGTTGCTCTGATGCTCTGCTTGAGCATCGACAGGGGTAGGGTGACCCTGCTGGTGCTCTTGGACCTCTCAGCGGCCTTTGACACTATAGATCATGCCATCCTTTTGGGCCAGCTGAGAGAGTTGGGTATTGGAGGCACTGCTTTGCAGTGGTTCCTTTCCTTTCTCTCTGGCAGGTCCCAAAGGGTGAGGCTCGGGGACAGTTGCTCCTTCAAAATCAAGCTTAATTGTGGCATCCCTCAGGGAGCCATCCTGTCCCCAATACTATTTAACATTTATATGAAGCCACTTGGTGAGATCATTCGGAGGCATGGAGCTCAGTGTCATCAGTATGCTGATGACAGATATATTTCTCCATGACAAAATCATCTGCTCAGACCTCAGATGGAGTCTCTCTCAATGACTGTCTGGCAGCGGTAATGGGTTGGATGAGGGAAAACAGATTGAGGCTTAATCCAAACAAAACGAAGGTACTGACGGTTACCAGCCCGAAACCAGGCTTGGGAATACAACTCCTGGTCCTAGATGGAATCACTCTCTCCCCGAAGGACCCTGTTCGCAGTCTGGGGGTACTTCTAGACTCGTCGCTCCACGTGACTAGTCAGGTGAATGTGACAGTCAGGAGTGCCTGTTACCAGCTTCGTCTGATATGCCAGCTGTGCCCTTTCCTGGAGATGAGGGACCTGGAAACTGTGGTACATGTTTTGGTCACCTCACGTTTAGATTACTGCAATGCGCTCTACATGGGGCTGCCCTTGTGCTTAACCCAGAAACTTCAATTGGTTCAAAATATGGCAGCCAGACTAGTCACTGGGTCATCTAGGAGAGAGCATATAACACCAGTGCTTAAGTCTCTCCACTGGCTGCTGATTAATTTCCGGCCACAGTACAAAGTGCTAGTTTTGACCTTCAAAGCCCTTCATGGCTTGGGTCCATCCTATCTTAGGGACCACCTCTCCCCATATGAGCCCCCTCACACTCTTCGGTCCTCTGGGAGGAACTTGCTACAGCCTATGAATACTAGGCTGGCACAGACCTCCCAGAGGGCCTTCTCCGCTGTTGCTCCCAGGCTATGGAATGGCCTGCCGGATGAGATGCGCCTTCTTACAACTTTGGATTGCTTTAAGAGAGCCACCAAGACTCATCTCTTCCATCAGGCCTTCCCAGAAAATGAAAAGGATTAACTTTTCCATCATCCATTGCCCCTCTAGTCCCAAAATATGAGACATCAGACACCCTAGTGGCTGCCCACTCATCCAATTTTTAGAGCCTTTAATGTTTTAATGTTTTACTGTTTTAAATTTTATTCCTAGTTTAATTGATTTTAAGAGGTGGGAGGGGAGACTGAACTGTTATTTTAACTGTATGTATTTTTAAATGTTGTACTCCACCCCGACTGCTTATCCAGAGGGGCAGAATATAAATTATTATTATTATTATTATTATTATTATTAATTATTTCACCAATGGGATCCCACCCAAATGCATGCTTACTACCTTAGGTTGGAGGAGAGGTGTCCCTTTGACTTTCTAGTGAAGGCTATTAAAACTAGAACTAAAATTAGAATTATAACTAAAATCAGAACTGGCATACTGATCCACATGCTTAACATCTTGTTCTGTAATAAAAATGCATACATGTCTTTTGAGGAAACAAGGGTGAAGATGAAAGTAGCTGAGCTAATTTTCCTCCAGTGTTGTGCCTTACTTGGGAGAGACCACTTCAGATGAAATGGGAGGGAAAAAATGCCAAGATAATGATTCCCAACCAGGGCCAGAGGAAGCTGACAGCCCTGTAGTGACAGAACCGGAGTGTGGTCAAGCCCAGGGAACACTTGCATCCTGTCTTGTGTTTACATTTAAAACACCAGGAAGAGAAATGCCAAAGACTGTCTTCTCCACATAAAATTAATGCCAAGTTAATGAGCTCCCATGGGATAATTTACTACCAGTTATAAATGAGTTCAGCCAAAGCTATTCCGGTGCTGTGAACCACAGTGCCAATGTTTCCTGGTAACTTGTGTGGTAGTTTCAGCTTTGTGTATCTCTGGCCTTTGGCTTGGATGAGAAGAAAACATTTGTCACCTGAATAAAAACACAGGCCACAATCCTGTTTGATGAACTATACTAGGTATCACACTTTTTTCCAGTGGTAGTGCAGTGATGACAAGGAAAACAGAAAAAATCTGTTGGCTTTGAGCAGCATATTTAACCCATGACTTGCTTCCTTCACAGCTGCTATATTTGCAGCCCATTTCCTGCAGCTACCATCTACATTGGGCTACTGCACCAATGGGACTTTGACCATAGTGTGTACATAATCTCCCTCACTCACTGCCATTCCCTTTTCCTTTTATGTCATGTTTTAACTAGATTGTAAGCATGAGGGGAAGGAACTGTTTGGTTGTTCTTTTATTTGCAAAGCAGCATGTACCGTGATGGTGCTATATAAACAAATGATAACAATAATGATAATGGTAATAAATCCACCATAAGCACACCATTACTCTATTTAAATATTCCTCAGACATGCCTTGATTATATCTACATTCCTGAAAGTTGTATGTCCACATAATTTAAGATGCATAGCAAAAAGTAGTTCTAATTTTTTTGATGAAGTGGCCAGGAATGTATTATTGTTGTTTTAATCATCCCTTAGAGCAGTGGTTCCCAAACTGTGCTCTTTAACAGATTTTGGAGTTTAGCTCCTAGAAGCCTCAGCCATGTTGGCCAACAGTCTGAGATTCTGGGAGCTTAAATCCAAAATTTCTGAAAGGGTGCAATTTGGGGGGCACTTCTTTAGAGCAAGTAGCCTTTTCATTCAGATTCTGTTACTCAGCATCCATGGTTTCTGGCACTGGAAAGCTGAGTTGGATAATGTATGACCTACCCCTAGGGCAAAGTAACATTGAAGCATCATATAAACCATTTCCTTACCTGACCACATAAGTGAAAGTCACAAAATATATGAGAAAAAAACAACCCCAAAACATAACTAGGTTATTCTCAAGGAATATTTTAAAGGCTATTGTTCTGAACTGATGCCTCTGTTCTGGTCAGCATGAACTTGATTTTCATGTTAACAGAATGAGAATTTTAACTGATGTAAGGCACACAACTACAATTTGTAATTTGGGCTAGACTTTGGATGTCTCCAAGACACTTGGAAATCTCTCTCTCCCTCTTTTCAAGGAAGATATATATTCATTAGCCTGTGGTCTTCAGCCGTCTTTCTTTCTATCTTTCTTTCTTTCTTTCTTTCTTTCTGGTAGAGAAAACAAATTTTCTGAGTGGCTTATAGAATAAATACAGTACAATATAATATAAATCATAAACCATTAATATTTTGGTTACTTGGAATTTAAGGGATTACATACTGCTATCACCATTTTAAAAATGAATGTAAGTTTGGGGAGCTAAACATTCTGATTCAGAATGACAGATTGGGCTCATAACTAGTGCCTCCAGTTTTCCATCCTATTCAACATTTTTGTGCTTCTACACCATCTTGTTTTGTTTATTGGCAATCGATTTCTACTGAATACATAAGGCAGCACTAATTATGTTGACAGCTCCTTCCCAAAATATGAATACATGATCTGTGACATATGGTTGTTCATTTAGAGAGCAGTTTCCAATGATCCTTCCTTGCATTATGTATATTTTCATTGTGAACGACATATTTTCCACAACAGCAGGCAGGCCATTTAGTTGTAAACTATGATAATTTGTAGTAATGAGTGGCATTTTCAAGGGATGAAAACTAAGGAGGAAGTGACTTGCATAGAAGCCAACAAAACTGGTTGATTCCAGTTCAGCTTTCTCAAAAACAGGTATGTATTGTAGTATTAAAAACAGCATTTACTTAATTTCATTATAAGTGGATCATATTAGGAGATGTATTATTTGGGGATTTATAGGAGAGATATCAATTAAATAAATAAAAAGTTAAACATAAATGGTGTATTAATGTTACAATTCCTGACCATTTCTTGATTTGTACATTTAGTAAAACAGTACTTTATATATGGCTGTTTATGTCTGTACAGTAAAGACCCATTGTCTATTCTGGTTAAGGATACCTCTTTTGAGTATTATTCAGTAAAATAACTATATATTCTCTAGTTTTCTTTCCCTTGATCAAATATTGAATAAAAACAGAGCTTGCAGAATATATATCTGGATCCTAGAATCCCTCACCTAGCTTGTTTTAATTTATATATATATATTTACCACAGTTAAAGTAAGAGAGGCATTTCGACCTTTTGGAGTGGGAATGTACAAAAGAATGGGTGGAAATGTATAAATGCTGGGAAACCACAAAATGATGTTACAATGGGCAATCTCCAGATTTTTCTCCAATACTATGTATGCTACTTAGAAGCATTTTCTAATTTGCTCAGTGTTTCAAGTACTCCAAGTGGTTCTTACTCTCAAACACTTCTAAGTAAATAAGCATGGACATGTGCTATAATACAATGCACACTGATCTGAGACTCAGTTCCATTAAATTTAATGAGATATACAAGACATGAGTGGTGGATCAGAACAGCTGGGTGTTTGGAAAGAGGGGAAAACAAAAGAAGGGGTAGAGAGTAAGATTGGAATGGAGGTGGGATAGAGTGGAAGGGGTGATTTGTCAACAGGAAACCATGACCCTCAAGCAGCCAATGTCAAAGTCAAAATGTTAGACCTCTTAGGTCTGAAAGGCAGGTGTCCCTCCCCTGATTGGCCTATATGGCAAAAGTGTTTGGAGTCTTTCAGGGGGATGGGTATGCATAATGAGACTTATCCTACTCTATTGATTATATTCTGGGCTGCTTTTTATTGTATAATATTGCATAATATACAATTATCATGTAATATTATTGGAGATAAACTGCAATGAACCCCTTTACAATTCTTCAGCATTTTATTCATACAGTGCTAGGCCCTGTATAATTAACCCTCTTACACTCAACCCCATTTCCTCCCTCCCTCCCTCTCTCTCAAACTCTCAGTCTCCACTTGACCCATTCTGCTTTTTATTCACTTCCTTCTTTAGTGGGCCCAGTCAAATATTTTAAGGATTATAGTAAAGATGGAGTTTGGAGCAAATCTCTGGTGTGACAATCAGAAGCAGGATCCTTGCACTTGAGATTGCTTTTGGAAAGGGGGAAGAAATATCAATCTGCTGAAGCCCCAATTAACAGAGGAAAAGTCTCACATTGCTTGTATGACTGCTGCCTGGTAAGTCATGATTGGGTGAATTTTAATTCCCTGTATATTCCTTACACTATTGAATACATAGAGATCATGAATATAAATCAGTTATGAATGCATAACTCTACTACTTCATTTATGAATTCCAGCCAAAGTGAAACGATCTAAACAACCTATGTAAGATGGATGCAAGGATTGATAGGATTGTTAGATATGTGATTTCTATACTAGAGATATCATGAAATTAATTTCAAATTCCTGGCCCCTGTATGCAAAACATCTATGCTAATACTGATCTTTCCAAGCCATGCTTCTGTTCTAGGAGTGGAGAGGCAGAATGATTGGTTCCACAGAAAAATGTTCTGCATATGCTCACAGCCTCTCAAACCATTTCTAATTGAGGGTTCTTCTGCCTTGATTCACTGACTGATTTTTGTAGCTATTCAATTATTGCCATATTTGGAGTGTTTCAGTGTCCTCCAGCTGAAATAAACCACTCCTTTAACAACAATAGCATTTGAAGAGTAAATGAAATGTACATGTTTGTGAGGATGGAAAAGAAAGTGACATACAGGTGAGTGGCAAACTACTGATGAGGTTGTGAGATGAGATCTCATTCTTCAGTTTATAGACATCCTGTACTCCCACCAAAACAGGTAACAAGCATGCACATGGCCTTTGTTAAGAGCAGTACACTGGGTTTACTGGTTAGTGGAAAAACTTCCTCCAGGCACTAATTCTCTGCAGAACTTTACAGACTAAAGTTCTAAAAAATGGACAATATACCAGAATAGCTTTCCCCCACACCAAAAAAATGAAAACTAGCTTGAGGACACACCCAAACAATTATTTCTTTTATTAAAAAGATAGTAAAAGATAGCAGTAGAAACCAAAAGAACATACTATAATTAATGCAAGCTGTTACTTAAAGTAAGAAAAAAAAAAAGAGGGGGGGATGGTACAGGTGCTAGAATCGTGTTCCTGCCCAATTTAAAGGGGACAGAGGGATGCAGCTAAGCTTAAGCACTACAGACTAAAACATTCGCATGGATTTTTTTTTCACCCTCCAATATGAAGAGGAATCTAGGTCTATCTCTGCATCTCTGCATTTCTGTATGTCAGTCTGTGTTGTTTTGCCCCTTTGCCTATATTTAACCTTTTCCTAACTTGGGATCTGTCACCTGGAGTGAAGCAAATGCCTCTGGGTGAGGAAATTATTACCTCAATGTTGTTATATGGAGGTTTCTAAAACAAGACCATCTGCTTAAACCGATGAGTGTGAAGCTTGTTCCTTGTGAGCAAGCAAAAGGGGGGGGGGGATGTGAATGTACCTCTGGTCACTGATAATGACTCTTAGATGGTTTGGGATTGTATGCATAGAGGCAAAGCCAATTAAGTATAGACATTTAACCTCTTTCAATCCATATAGGATTGGCCAATATGCCTGGAAACTGCGCAATAACTCAGTCTGGTCCATGCCTTGGTTGTTTAGGATTTCAGCCAGATAACAGGGATGGAACAAGAGTGCATCTTAGATTAAATCAGAAAACAATGCCTAAGGATTCCAGAGACCCTCCCCAAAACACATAGCAAACCAAAACACATAGCAAAGCAAATGTTCTCAGTGGTCCTGGATCAGTGCTCTTGGATCATAAGATGTACTCTCCTGACAAACTTCAAAACACTTCCCTGTTTCCTCCTGCCCCTTCCTTTCCTTGCTCTTTGTGGATCAGAAAGAAATCTGAGTATCAACAAAAGCTGTTAACAGCAGAGAGAAAAAGAGAACCATTTGTCGCTCCCCCCCCCCCCATGCCCTAAATAGTTGTCTAAATCAACCTTCCCCAATTGCTGAACATCATTATCACCAAGTTGTACTGGACTACATTTTGTATCATTTTGCTCAGTTAGACCCTGTGCAAACCAGCCTTTAAGGCTGACCTGGGGGCAGAATTGGGATATCACATCCATATGACACATGCCCCGACTCTGTCCCCAGAGTGCCATACTACTGTGAGCCAGTCCACACAGTACATGGTGTTGTGGTGCTCCTCTGGCACTGCATCCACATGATGCAGCACCAAAGGAGTGCCTTCAAGTCACAGTGCTGTGGCTATTTTGACCTTTCAAGGGTGCAAAAAGGAGCCACTTTTTGTGGGTCCTTTTTGTGCCCTGGAAAGGCCAGATTGGGGCTGTGGTGTGCAGTTGCCATGGGCCCAGTCTGGTGCACCTGAAGGTGGCTTCAGGCTGCCCCTGGAGGGGGGTCTCCACAGCCCCTTAGTCTCAAAAGAGATATACATGATCCCTTTGCATACTGACTCAGCCAGAAGTGTTCATGCTTATGATGGATGGTCAAAGTGTGCTTGTTTGTTTGTTTGTTTGTTTAAAATGCTTCTGTTTCACCTCCCAGTCTAACCAATGATTCTGAGTTGATGAACAAATAAAAACTGATGAAACCAATATAAACATATAAAGATAAAAACATTTTAAAAAACATTAAAATGCATTTTAAACTTTTAAAAGCAGTCTAAAAACAACTCTAGAATGCAGTTCTGAAATAGTTAAAACAGCAATTTGAAACACTGACTGCCATGGGGAAAGGCACTGTTTTGGCTGCCCACTGGAAGCTGAAAAGGGATAGTGCCAGCCTACTTTCTTTGGTAGGTTCCAAAGATATTTAGGGCCCAAGTAATTTAGTGCAGGAGAGCCAGTGTTGCATAACGGTTTGAGCATTGGACTACAACTCTGGAGACTAGAGTTCAATTTACAGCTCAGTCATGAGCCCACTGGGTGACCTCATGCAAGTCACCTGTTCTCAGCCTCAGGGAAAGGCAATGGCAAATCTCCTCTAAACAAATATTGTCAAGAAAACCCCATGACAGGGTTGTTTTAGGGTTGCCATAAGTCAAAAATGTCTTGAAAGACCCACTCCAATTGGTCTACAGAGGAGCGGGCTATAAAATTTTATTATGAAAGCACACAACAACAAAAACCTTGCATCAGTATCTTGAACTGAGCTAAGAAGCAAATTGGAAGCCAGTGTAGTTATTCTATGACTAATGTTATGTGGTCTTCAAAAAGGATATCTGATATCAATCTGGCTACTGCATTTGTCTGGGAAAGCAGCCAAGAATGCTGATAGCTGCTCACACAGGCTGGTGAAGTTTTAAGGCAAAGCAAAAGTCCCTTGCAACCAAAGAAAAATAAAGTGAAGTTCCATAGTACCAATCCAAGGTCCAGCCAGAGAATGGTTAAAACAATCTGAGATCTAGAATTCTGAAGAAGCAGGTTAACAAGGCAGTCCAAAGGTCAAGGGTTCCATGTAGTCAAGATAAGTAAGCAGTCCGAGAGTCAAGGGTTCAGGCCAAAGAGACAAAGAGAGATACAGAGACAAATATGCTTTCAGCAGTAAGCTCAGAAAATCTGACTCTGAGGTAGGCATTTGGCACCTGTTTACATTCCCAAGCTGCATGACTTCAGCTGTTGATTGCTTTGGCGTTTTAGATAAAGCTTCTTTGAATGCTAGAGGCACACCCTTTCAGACCTTCTCTGGCTGAAGATAGATATGTCAGCTGCCTCCTCCTCCTTCATGTCTCTTGTGCCTGGAATCTCTGCTGCCAAGAGGCTTGGTGCTGAGCCACTTGACAGGTCACAGACTTTGCTTGAGCTGGCAGGGCAGAGCTAGGGCACAGCTCAGCTTCAGTCTCAGTCTCAAACTGGGACTCTAGCTTAGCCTCCTCATTTTCTGAGCCCTCAACCTGGCTGGGGATGACAGCATGACAACAGTGGAGATGGCGCATCAGCCACAGCTGAGCAATTTGGCTTTCCAGGAGCATTACTGGGTCCAGAAGCACCTCCAAGCTCCAAACCTGATCTTTCATAGGGAGAACAACCCCATCTAGAATAGGCTGCATTCCCAATCCATGTTTGGTTTTCCTACTGACCAGACTTAATTGTAGTCCAACACATAAATTGTCTGAACAACTATAAGAGCCATTAAAGATTAATATTCCTCACAACACACCACACTCAGTAATGCTCTTGGTCTGTAATGACTGATGTTAGACCTTTTTTACTGGGTTAGGAAACCCCCTCCCCTTTTAAATGAATAGCAATTTAGTCTCATAGAATCTGAGGCTGAGATTCTGCAATGGAGGGATGGAGTGTAAAGTTCTGCCCAGACAGAACTTCACTTTATCTCTCCTCTCCAGGACTCACCTGTCCCCAACATGGTCAGGAAGTGGCTGGTGAGTCTAGGGGTGCTGCTGGCAATATTCCTAAAGCTGAATGAACAACAACTAATGTATCCTCCCAAACCAGGCAGGAGTCCTCTGGAGATCCTGGAATATGACATCATGTTCTAGCTATAAGGACATAGCTGGATTCTTCTCAGTCACTTCCATCTCTCCTGGCCACCAAAGATTTGTGTCAAAGAGACTCCTCAGACCAAAAAAAATAGTCTCAAGGAGGTGAGGATCATTAGAAAGAGGTGATAGTAAATTCCTCCCTGCATAACTACCAGAAAAGACATACTCCAGTGTTACACCAACATTTGTCACTATCAGGAAGTCTTTAATGATGGATTTTTCTGTCCAAAGCCCTCAATGGATTGGATTGATATTCTTCCTAGTGAAGTGATGGGCAACCTTTTGAGCTTGGTGTGTCAAACTTCACCAAAAAACTGAGCATAACTCAGGTGGTGTGTCACTTTGAGGAAAAACATTATTTAGCGATATTTATAGTTTAAATCACTTATTTTTATAGTTTATATATTTATCGTTTAAATCACTTATCTCAGTAATAATGGATTAGAAATCCATGACACCGCAGAACAGTAGATAATGGTTGCCGTGGTTAACTGTTATTTGGTTACTGGTAATGGGCCCCCAGAGATGTGTCCCCCGCTGTGTTCTGCTGCTCCCTGCTCTGCTGGTGGAAGTGAGGGCAAAGATCCCAGCTGAACCGGAAGTTCCAGAACTAGAGGCTCTGTGACAGACTTCTGTTGTTTTGGTCTACAGACCTCTGGCACAGAGTGTCTAATAGGGGAGGATGAAATATTTGCGACTTGTTTCATCCTCAGGAGCAGCAAATGTTTCATCCTCCCCTATTAGACACTCTGTGCCGGAGGTCTGTAGACCAAAACAACAGAAGTCCATCACAAAGTGTCTAGTTCTGGGACTTCCAGTTAAGCTGGGATCTTTGCCCTCACTTCCTCCAGCAGAGCAGGGAGCAGCAGAATGCAGCACAGCCAAGTGCAGTAGCCAAGGATGAAACATTTGTGACTAGAATCTTATTCATCCTCAGCTACGGCACTTGGCTGTGCAGGAGCCGAGGATAAAACATCCTTCTCGGCATGCGGCTGCCTCAGTGGCCACATGTCATCAGAAATGGCTACGCGTGTCAGTGGTGACACACGTGTCATTGGTTCACCATCAGGGTCCTAGTGCTTCATGATATATACTGGGAAAACCAGAAATATCCTATGCCAGGCCACCAGTATGGGCCTCTGGTGGCTTGCCCATATTTAGAAGAAAAAATATTTTATAAATGTGGCATTCTGCATTCTCACTTTGAACCAAAAACAATTCAGCCTTGATACAGGGAAGAACTGTGCTTTTATTGTTATGCACATAGCACTAAACAAAGCATCTTGTTGATATAGCAACCTAAACATTTCAGCAGTCAAATGCCTCCCAATCTGTCCTTCTGAAAGAAAATTATTTATAATAGAATTCTCCATTTATTTGTTTCTTCAATTCCAATTCAGAAAAAAAATAGATTGTTTGCAAAGGGCCTCAGTGTACAACAGCATAAATTGTTTTAACTTGAGTTATATTTACTCAGTTTATATCACAAACAGTAGAATCCATAGACAATCATGAGAAGAGTGCTAAAGCAATGATAAGAATTATAAGTATACAACAGATATTCTCTAGAAGAAGAATCTTAATTACAGTTAAGCAAAGAAGTTGTAACACAGAAAAATATCTCATTAGTTATTGATCTAGAAAGATAATTTTCAATAGCAAAAGCAATAGCAAGTGCATATCTATATTACAGTTTACAATGTGTAAGCTAATTGCCACCAACAAGCTGGGTACTCATTTTAGTGATCTCGGAAGGATGCCAGGCTGAATTGACCCTGGAGCCCCCGGCTGCTATTGACTGTGAGTGAGTTGCTGCAGTACAAGTATTTAACCACTATACCACCATGGCTCTCAGTGGCAGTACCAGTTTTATATTGTGGCTAAGATGAATTTGGTAAAATCAGTTCTTCATGTGAAGATGAAAACAAAAGCAAATGAACAATTCCACAAGCTTGTATGGGTAATGAACAATTGGTATATAGAATTCACCTGACATGTTAAATAATGGTAGGCTGAGTAGTTTGCAGAAGGTTCAGTCTCAGGAGTACCAAATAACAGAATGCAATTTAGCATGCTCAAAGCAAACTTGATACTGTGGTGTGTGAATACCATTGGATCATGTGCAGTAGAATTTGAAACAAAACATCAAGATAGTCCCCTTAGTGGCAGAACTATGCTTTAAATAAGTGTAATTTGGAAATAAGCCCATACTGTATTCAGTATAATTATTCCCAGATAATCATACAAAGTATCCAGCCTTAGACCATGTTGTGTAGGGGGAAATTATTATCTATTTGGGACTGAAATGTGTCATACAAATATAGTATTTGCATTTTTTGTGTGTATATGCCTTTAAGTCATCTGTTGACTTCTGGAGACCCCATCAATTTTGCAGGATTTTTTTTTAGGGAAAGAATCGGAGGAGGAGGAGGAGGAGGAGGAGGAGGAGGAGGAGGAGGAGGAGGAGGAGGAGGAGGAGGAGACAGCATGCAGCACCTATCATTCCTTGACCATCTTCCTTCAAAGTATTAACCATGCTTGATCCTGCTTAGCTCCTGGGATATAGCGCACTCAGGATATTTTGGCCTCTAATATTTATATCATTTTTATAGTAACAGACAAAAGGTGGTAAAAATTGTAAAACAAATGAGAATACTAAATCAAAATACAATCAGTATTCATGTATTTACATAAATAGGTCATACCATGATTCCATATTAACATCATCCATACATTCAGCTTAAGCCTTTCCCCACTGCTGACTAGTGGACATGCTAAATATCAGAGTAACACATCAGTCCTTATTACATTACTGATTTCCTGTGTAGTTTGATCCTATGATTATATCAGTGCAAGAATCTCAAGTGCATTAGTCATTATGACATATATCATGATGCTACTTCATATGTGAAGACATCCATATCCTCATTGGTAAAACCAATTGTGATGCAGTTATTTCTCCCCAAGTGATCAGTATTTTTCCCCCAAAGGCCCAAAATAAAGTATGGGGCAGTTGCTCTGTAGACACAAAAAGCAAGTAAAGCTTTATAGGACTAAAGACAAGGGGTAATCTTAAATATCTTGAAAGACCATGGCTACCATGAGCTGTGCATGTTGCTTGACATGTCCATGTTGTCCAGGTTGCAAATGTTGCGATTTCTGCATAAAGTTTAGAAACTTTGTGAATAATATAACCTCTGGCAGATGCTGCTCTTGTTGGCGTTTCCTATTTAGTGATGAACGACAGTGTAACTGTTGCTTTTGTCCACATAATGAAGATGCAAGATGCCAGTGCTGTCACTGCTCATGTTCGGAGAACCCCAATTGCCGCTGCTGCTGTTGCTCATGTTCTACTAATCGAAACTGCAAGTGTTTATGCTGTACAGATGAGAATATAGACTGTCAGTGCTATGAGAGTAGATGCTGCAGTTACCTCACCTATTTGCCTTACAGGCCTAAATATAAACTGAGAAGGTAAGTGCTGTCAAGCTACATTTTTAGGACCACAGGAAGCAGCTCAGGGTGCTGATCCAGCAACCCCAATAATGTCTACTCTTATCAATGGTACACCTCTAGTGTCTCAGCAGAGGTCTTTCTGGAGTGGGGGATGAAGGCATTGTGTGTGTATGTGCCTTCAAGTCATGAATTCCATAGACAATGAATATGTGATTTTTTCCAATTATTTCCTCTGAAATATAGCATTCAGTAACTAGTATTCATTGATGGTCTCCCATCCTAGTACTAACCTGAGCTGGTCCTACTTAGCTTCAACAGGATCAAGGGATTTAGGGTATTTGCTCCCTCAATACACATTGTGTCCTTCCACTCAAATTTTTTCCTTTAGTTCTCAAAGTTCTAGCACTGCAGTTGCTTAAAATTTTAGTTGAACATTCTGTTTAGGTGTCCAAAGAAAAGGTTCAGGCAAAGTTAGCAAGGAAATATAGCAAATATAAAAAGTGTAGGCTTGAACAATTTCAGTGTCTCACTTTCTGCAGTACTAGAAATTTGGGGACTGAAGGGAGGGGCAAAATTCTTATTCAGGGGTAATGCTCTCATTTTGCTTTCCTTCTGTAGCCACCTCCATGGTCACCAGATCCCTTCATCACCTATTTGATTTAAAATCAGAACATGGAGATGATGCAACTTTTTATATGCAAAAGGTCTCATGTGTGATTTGTACATGAGCATGGGAAAAAAATAACCCCTTCAGAATGATTCAGTACGGGTTCAGTGCCTGGGAAAGTTACCTTTTGTGGTTCTAAATCCCAGAATCTCCCAGTATTAGAAAAGATGGAAGGAATGATAATGCCAGAACCAATAAGTAAAACAGAAAGTCCCCATCCCCCGCAACACTGTTTTGCCAAACTTTGAGAACTTGGAGAACAAAGATATATATAAAAAACCAATGACAACATTAAAAATACAAAAGTGAAATTGATGGCCACTCATGTAATATGAGATATGAGTAATCAACAAGAACATCAGTCCAGTAATCATGATTTCAGTCATGTTTTGTGAAATTAAAAACTGCTCCACACAATTTACTGTGGGAAACTTTTGAAGAGAGCCTTGATTTTTATGCCTTCTCAGTTCATGAAGACAGTAATCTGGTTGCTTCAGAAAAAATGTATTTTGTGACAGAAAAATCCTTGATATGATCCTTTATTACTGCTTCAGTTTACTTCCAGAAAAAAAAAAAGATCATTGGGCTTAACTCTCTTTGTTTCTCTAGTCTTTAAATCTTGGAAAGCCAAGACTCAAGATTAGCTGCCAGTGGCATGGCTAGATCCTTTAAAAATGGAAACTTAAGCCCATTTCATTTTAACTCCATGTTTTCTTCACTTAACTCAAGGTTAACCCCCTGTCATTCTTGAAGGAACCAGCAGTAGGTATTATCCAGTCACTGAACTCCACTGAAATGCCTTCCATTTTTTAAAATGTTTGGCTAGCTCAAACAAAGTACATTATGGGTCATGTTTCACAGAATTTTGGAATTGCTGGTTTAGCAAAGTGCAATTTTATCTTTAATCCTAGTATCAGCTTCATTTTTGTACCAACCGCCACCTCGTATTATTTTAACAATATGAATGTACCCTATCAGAGTGTGGAAAACGCCAGGAATAAACTCTTCCAGAACATAGCCACATAGCCTGAAAAAAAAACCTAGGAAAAGTTACTTTGTTGGGTGGAAATACCCTGAATATCAAACTTGGATAGGAGATTCAGGGAGCTGCCATCTAACAAAGTAACTTTTCTGTGTACTACAGTTGACAAGTGTACACTAGACCAGTTTCTGCTTGTAAAATAAGTTTCTTCCCAGCAAAAAGAACTATTCCTTTCTTCACCACTAAACACATGACTTGTTAAAAGTCAACATCTCTCACTCTGCAATCTTCTATAACATTTTTATCTGTCCTATAGTTGTTCTTTTAAAAATGTATATTTATTAGCATCATGTCAGAAAAAAAAATTTATACTACGTATAGGCATTTTATACTATACAGGACAGTTACTGTAGGAGAGTGTAAATCTTTTCTGGTATACTTATGTAGTGGCAAAGGATGTTTCTTCTCTGCTTAGTGAACAAGATCACTGCTTCACCCCCAACCACTGAATGTTGTACAGGCACATCTGGACACTATCGAGCTGTCTTTCTATAGCCAGGCAAGAAGAAACAGTCCTACCCCTTGAATAGGGGTGCAGTCTGCTTCTTCCTCCCCAGACAAGCAAAGGAAACCAGAAGGCGGTTGGGTGTGCTCCGATACCAATTAATTACTCAGGAGGCCCAGTTTCACCTGGAACTCAACAGACTGTCCTTGTATACATGGGGCAAACATGTTTCACAATGAACTGCTGGATCCATCATTATGCAATGCCCAAGAAAGTGCATATGCATATATTTAAGTCAATGTAGGGGTTATACAGACTGCCCCTGAAGACGGCCTGCATCCGTCACTTTCTGTGCTGGATTGGGGCCAGGGCAGCCTCACTGGCATCCCAAAGGCCCCAATTTGGCATTTTTCCAGGCCATGGGGAAGTGGCAAAATGCTGCTTCCCCATGACCTGGAAAAGGGTGTCCTCAGGGTGTCATGCCCCGAGGACACCCCGACAGCTGCAGCCAGGAGGAGAAAGGGGCCGCCCAGCCCCTTTCTAATCAGGATCATTGGCATGGCCATGCCAACTATCTGCTCCCCAAAAAGAAGCTCCATTTCGGTGCTCCATTTCATGACTCTCAAAGGGTGCTGATGACACATACATGCCACTCTGTGTGGACATGGTGCATGTGTGGCACCATCGTCATGCGTGACATGTGGGCAGTGCTGCATCATGATGGCGCTGCCCACATGTACAAGGGTTAGAGAGTGAGTGGCTGGTGCGTGCAGTCTAACCCTAGTACGTGTCTGTATTAGGCCATAGTCACCAAGAGGATTTTTGATATTGTCACAGGATTCACTGACATTGTGGCTTTCATATCCATTTTCATTCAGAGTCTACCTTCACATCAGCTTAATGTGATTAACATTTGCTTTATGGCTACTTTCAACAACAGATGGAACAGAACACAGAGACACAGCATCCAATTTGCCTGAGCAGGTGTATCTATCTGGTGATCTAGCTCCTTCACAGCTACATCTCTCATTTGGTAACTCTTTCCCTTTTTTAAAGTTTAATTCTGAGCTTGGAAATGTTGCTTTTTAGACATCAGTGCCCACAATGCCCTTAGCACACAACTGGACTATGAGAGGAGTTCAAAAGGGTAATATTTTCCAAGCTCTGGGTTATCTTGTGGTGAACTATGTCACTTAATACTGAGCAACCAGGGAATGGTCCCTAGAACAACATTGTTCTACAGAACTATTCCACAAGGCACAAGCACCTATGGACTTATGGACATACTAAGACACCTAGATTTCCTTGAGCCACTGCAAACTGGGACATTGCTAGAGAAGCTTTCACAGTGGTACAAGGAGAAATATCTCCCGTGAGACCACCCTCCTGTTACAATCACCATTACCAATGAAATAATTTGGGGTAAATGGTAGAAGAGTTGAGAAGAGGTATGGTAGAAAGGGAAAAAAATGGAAACTGATTGGGATCAAGCCTAAAACAGTGATTAATTTTGCTTCATAATGTAGCCTCATAATTACAAATTGGATAAATTCATAATATGAGCAAGGTAATATTACTGATATTGATGGCATCATTAGCTGTATGACTGATTAGCATTTTCAATCTTTTTTTCATACTCAGACACAGAGTTGGAAGTGACATTTCAGTCATTTCATTGGATAAGACAATCTCTGCACATGATTTTGTTGACCAGCTCATTTGCCCTCTCTGCCAGCGGTTGTTTACTCGCCCATTTATGCTGCCATGCAATCACTGCATTTGTGATAAATGCATCTTGAGGAGCCAAGCTGAGGCTGAGGTCACAGAGAACTTCTTCATCATTGTGTGCCCATCTTGCCACAAAGCACATTGCCTCCCATTCGCTAGGAAAATACAACTGAGGGTTAATTATCTAAGGGCAAAACTGGCCAGGAAGTATATGCGCCGGCATGGTTTCCTAAGGTGGAGATTTGACAGAAGCTATCTTCCAGTCTATTGTCAAGTTTGTGATGAGCAGCGTAAGGCCACCAAGAGATGTGTAACATGTCAACTGAATTACTGTAATATTTGCTTGCGGAACTTTCATCAGGACGTCACCTATCAAAACCATATCTATGCCAAGATTGGTGATGAAGTCTGGGAAGAAACGAACTGTATGCTCCATGGTGATACATTGCTCTCCAAATACTGCCTTGATGACCATGAACTTGTTTGTGAATATTGCTGTGATGCACAACACAGTGATCATGACACAGTTACTTTGCCAATAGCATGTTCAAAATTGGCTGCTGCATTATTTGCTGCTATTGCAAAGTTTAAAAAAGGTTCTTGTTTGTATTTAATTATTTTATTTCTGCTTGATCCATTCTTAGATACTTTAAGGTGCATTGCTAAATATATAAGTGTTTTCTCCAGGACTAAACAGGCTCTGTGTAGAAACTGGGGGATTCTGATCAGAGGAGATGAACCTATGTGTGGTTCAGTGACACTTGCTTTCCTACACCTGTAAAGATACAAAGTGCATTGTGAGGTTTGGGAAAAGACACTATTTCTCAGTCTAATTTATTTTCCCAGTTTTTATGAGGTTAAAATGGGATAGCCTTATGCCCCCTCCCAACTATCCTGACAGCTTTATTGAATAGCAAAATATAAGTGTGCTAAACAAATATTAGCTATTTATTAGCTATTAGTCTAGAAGCAAAGTTACATTATTGATGGCACACATTTCTCCTAGAATATTTAACAATTCCTCAGCACACTCCATCCTACTAAAGTTTTAAATATTTGAAATATTTTAAATATTTACTTATAAGTGCTAACCCCCTTTCTCTGAAGATTTATGGTGCTTTCTGTAGTACTTCTTTTATTCACAAATGTGCAAGTATACCATTATAAGGGGCACACACTAAATAGGCAGTCCTACTGTATCTATTATCCCACATGAAATTCCAAAGAGAAGTCCTATTTCTTAAATTCCTTTAAATTAAGGGTATCTTAACATGTTAAGATGCCCATTCAGAAGAACTGTCAACACCATGTAAGAGTGAATGACCACTGCTTTTTTGCTGCAGCAGTAGTAATGGAATTGTATTTTGTACCTAGGGCATTCCCTATTTATATTATACAAATATATTGACAACCTCTACACTGTTCTTTACAATGGCTATTCCTACCATTTAAGAATTCATCTAGAGCTTCCCAAATATATGGGTACCTCTGCTCTTATGCGATTTTAAAATATTTACATTTGTAAAAATGTCAAAATTCTTGTACAGTATTCTTATGGAGAGATTAGCACAAATTTGAATCCTGTTGAAGACAATGTTTTATTATAACACGATTTACTGGTGACCTGTTTTAAGTCTTTTTACTTGCTTGTGATTGTAATACTTGATCAAGGGAAAATAATTGCTCTGATTTCCTTAAAAACAAAACAAAAAAACACCAACCCTCTGATCATGAATATCCAGCACACATTTTGTTTGGCTTTATATTTTGTATAGTTTGCTAGTTTTCCTAGAAAAACTCACAAACATTTAAATTCAATTTACAGTGAGTACCATAATATTAGCAGATCATAAATTCCCTTTAACTGAACTATAGTAGAGGCACACACTCACTAAAATGTGGGGTCTTACCTTGGAAAGCAGTAACTCTTGTGGTTTAAAAGTCAGGAGAGTACCTAACTTTAGTGCTTTTAATCAGAGCAATACATTGTGGAAGGATTTAGGAGAAGGAATTCTCTGCTGTGGAACTCTAGTTATGGAATATTCTCTCACTGGAGGACCAATTGTCAACAATGTTGCTGTCATTCTGGCACCAACTAGGTCCGAATTAGTTTTACACAAATCCTCACATATCTGTGTTTTAAAATTGCTTTAAAATATTTCAAATAAATGGAAAACGTGCATGCTTTTAAATAATTTTAATCTAGTTTAAACTTGTACAAACATGTGCATAGTTTTCAGTCAAACTATTTAAACCAGGTTTAATCTTTTTAAAAAACTTGTTAACTTGTTTATTGTGGTTTTTAGCCTTTAAAAATATTTTTTATTGTTTACACTGATTTAAATTACAGTTGGCCCTTCACATTCATGGGGGTTAGGGGAACAAGAACCTGTTGATTGTGGAAAATTCACAAATAAGGCAAGCTCTACCCACCACCTCTGGTAAACTGTCCCAGGCATGGGAAGATGAGGTGGGAGAGGCTCATGCACAGGCTCCCTTGGTCCCTCCGATCACGAATAGCAAAATTTGCAAATGCCAAGTCCATGAATGTGAATGGCTAACTGTAGTGGCTTGGTTTGATTGTATGCCACCCTGAACTCTTTAAACAGATGGTGTTATGTAAATATTTTAATAAGTAATAACAAATATGTTATATCCTAACTTATCTTTACCCCTTACTGTGTGTTTCAAATTATCAGTGGAATGATATTTATTTTTTACATTACAGTCCGATATATTATTGATAATGATTTGATGGAAGTCCTTGTTCTAAAAAGTAATTTTAAGTCCTACAAAGAAACCAAAAGGAAGGAGATCAGGAATGGTTTCATCAAGCTGCGAATCATACTTCAAGAAAGAGAGAAAGAGTTGATGGAAGCAGTAGAAAACCTTGAACTTCAAAAACAGAAGGCACTTTATGAATTTGCAGCATACACAACCAAGAGGGTTCAGCAGATGGACAGCCTCATGCTGTATTCCAAGGAAGCTTTAAAGGAAACCAGCCAATTTTCATTCCTGCAGTCTGCAAATTGTTTGATAAAAGAAATAGAAGATTCAATTGCCAGTATTTATCAGCCAAGCCCACATCTCAAGGAAGATCCCATTAAACATCTTAAAGTAAACTTTGATGAACTGTCAGAAAGCTTACAAAGCATTTTCCCATCACTTGCAAATAAGCTCCATTATGACAAAATAACGAAATACCCTTATCCCTCTAGTTCTGACATAATGATTCCAAGGAATATTTCCAGTGCACACATTCCAAACCCATTAGGCTTGAATCGAAGTCAGTCTTTAGCATCCTTTAGTTCACTGGGAGATCAAGATGTGAGCAATGAATTTTTGCAAAGACCAAGATCATCACCACCTTCTAATTTGAGAAGTAATGGAATGTATGCAATTTGGAATGCATCATCAGATACTTCAAAAAATGCAAGAAACTATCAAAACCCTGGTACTTTTTACAATCAAGAATTATTTGGAGAACAATCTACTTCAGTCCCTGGCCTTGTTGTTGTTTACCAAACACTTGTCTATCCAACTGTTGCTAAGGTAAGGACTTTTATAAAACATGTCTCATTCTCCAATTCCACACTTGCTGACAGCATTCAGTAAGTGAAGCCCAATCCCAATGACACTGGGAAACCATCAGCCTGAAGAATATACATGAGTATGCTCTAGTCACATTGGTTTTATTTTTTTCCATCTGTAGATATACAGTATTTAAATAAAAGACAACTCTAGAAATATGGTCACACATTCCAAAACCTTGGCATGGGAAATGGGTAACAGAATTCTATTAAAAGACTCTCACCATGTTACAAGAAATGAGTCCAAAAATAATTTTCTGAGAGGTCCTTTTACTTCAGTCTTTGGAAGGATTTTTCCCATAGCTTCTTCTCAAAATCATTCATCTGTACCGGAATGAAGAAGCCATGTAGGCTGAATATAAGCTCTTCTTTTTTTAGTAGATGGAATTTAAATTCAACAGAGGTTTCTACTGGAAGGAATCAGGAAAACACATTTTTCCTAATCACATAGCAATTTCTCCCACACTGTTCCGGAGGATCACTCAGACATCCCCCTCCATGGCCATTTAATGCCATAGAAGTACACACCTTTTGGGAGGCTTGGGAGATGCTAGAAGGAGAGGTATAGACCTCTGGATACTAGGTGTTACACTACATACCTGTGATACATGATTTTGGCCATTATCTCCTAACTGTTCCAATCAAGTTCTATAAATTAAGGCTTCCTAACAAAACAAAAAATATATTCCTCTGAATATAACTGTCATGTGCTCTATTTGCAAGCCTTTTAGAACATTAGATCTACAGAGAACAGGTAGAGAAAGTTGCACTGAGTTCCTAAATAAAGGTATCATCAGGTATGTCTAACAGACAAAAGTTTTAAGAAATCTGCAAATATTTATTGTTCAGAATTTTTTTCTGATTACTGGTATTGGTGTTACTAACAATGTCATATCAATAGGTACAGCATGAAAATCTCTTCAGTTTTTATATCTACATATGTCTTTATTTTACAGATCTACTGGACATGTCCTACAGAAGATGTAGACAGTTTTGAGGTTGCTTATTATGAGATAATGGAGGAAGATGTAGCTGAAAATTTAATCCAGCCACAACTTATGGGCGTACTTACTGGGATTGTACAACAGAATCTGGAAATACATAACCTAACACCTAATACAGAATATCTCTTTAAAGTTCGAGCTGTGAATGAGAATGGACCGGGTGAATGGAGTGAAGTTTGTAAGGTACAATTTAGTCCATCTTGTATGTACTGTTCTGCCAAGCTGATACAAAGTAGAGAAAACCATTAATTTAAAATGAGGTTTTACACTCTTTTGCAAAATAGTAGCTATTTTGAGTTTGTGGCCCATAGTGTGGAAATATATTTCTAAAAAAATCTGACTGGGTTCCCAGAGAAATCAAAGAAGATTATCACACAGGGTCTTAACGTCTGCCAATCACCACGGAAACATGGGGGAAGCATGTGTGTGTGAAAGTCTGGTTTGCTTCTTCAGCATGATGGAATTGTCAGCTCCCTCTAGCATCATGGACTCATTCAGGGAGAGTGAATTTCCTTTAAGAGAAACTGCATTAATGATGAAATTCACTCTCCCTGGACCATTCCATGACACTAGAGGGAGCTAATGATTCCATCATGCTGAAGAGGTGCCTCAGACATTCATACACACGCACTTCCCCAACATTTCTGTGGCAATTGTCAGATGGTAAGACCCTGTGTGATAATCTTCAAAGGCTATGGTTGTCAGGATCAAAGGACCCAGTTCTCAGTAACCAAAACAGCATTGTTGTGTAGTAGAAACTAAAGATTTATTCTGGATATCAAGACAGAAAGTTCCCCATCCCAGGTTCAGTGTCAGAACTGAAAACGTTCCCCCTTGGACCATCACAAATACGTTCCCATCCTCCAGCCCCCCTTTCCAACCCCAATCACTCCCCTTTGATCTGGATCAAATTTTAGGCCACTATGTTGTTTACTTTAATTTTTAATAGTATTACATTCTACAGAACATATAGATACATACATTCTATTAAATTATCCTTGAAACCCATTTTATGCTCTTAGCTAAGAGGTGTCAAGGACAACCCTATTGTTCTACTCAACGTACACTATTGCCAGCAATAAAGATTAGATAACCTGCCTGATATTTTTTGGTGTTCCCAAATTAATCCCTTTGTAGCCTCTCCTGTAATAAGCCAGAAGGGTGAAATATATCATCTTAATAAGCAAATAAAATTTGTGCATGTGTGTGTGAGAGAGAGAGACAGAGAGAAAGTGAGAGAGTAGGGGGGAGGGAGAGTGAAAGAGAAAGAAACTGATCCTGTTTCTCCATCAATTCTTTTTAGAATTAAAATTAAAACAATGAAGAATTGTTTTGAGAGAACATAAAAACTACTAAGTTGACAATGGTATACATGGACTAGTAAGCTGATTTCTTTCCTCTGCAGTCTTATTCCACAGCAAATCTATACAGGCCGCCCCTTTATTGAGCAGATTGAGGCCACAGAAACCTCATGCTGTGACCCCGATATAGCCTCTGGAGAGCACAAAAAGGAGCCCCAAACAGCAGATCCTTTTTGCACTCTCCAGGGGCAACTATAGCCCCAGTGGTGATAGTGCTATATCATGTAGATGCAGTGCTGGAGTCACACCATGTAGACTGGTGCGTGCCAAAATGGCACCCTAGGCATGGAGTTAAGCTGTGCCCTAACTCTGCCCATAGGCTGGCACAAAGTGCTGGTCTGAATAGGCTCTAAATTCCATTAGAGAACAAGGCTACTTGCTCCCAAGTAAGAGTTCACCAGAACTGCAAGCTTTGTTTTTGAAGCAGCAGACTAAGAACACAGCATCCTTTCTGGGAGTTTCCAAATTAACACTTCAAATTCAAGAATTCAAAACACTTTTATCTGAAGAAATATTGAGTTTTGAATATCAAAGAGGTTATTGGTTAGACAAGGTCTTTCTTCACATGAACCTATCCTTTAGGGTAGAGTTTTCAGTGGGATAGGTCAACTCATCTGATAGTTGAAGAGACTCCCTTGTGGTAGGAATGGGAAGAATATTTCTTCTTATTTTTTCCCAGATTGAAAAACAAACAGCTTTCCTGGAAGTTGGGAAACTCCATCAGGATGAATAATAGACCAGCAAGAATTTTCTACAATTTTCTCCCAATATTTTAATAGCTCAAAGTGTTGTGGAGAAATTATTCTGCATAGAAAAACATGCTAGGGTTTTGCACAAAGAGAAAAGAAAGAAAAAGGCAGTTTTATGTGCAGAAAACTTTTTGTTTTAAAATAGCAATTGCCCACATCAGTGTCTTTCCCCATCTCTGTGTTGGTTCTTTTTGTCCTTTTAGCTATATTTTTAATGTATGCATTTTATGTCTATGCTTTTCAGATGAGACTCAGTATTTGCAAATGTGCACCCATTTGTCTGAAGCCTTTTTGGGGCATTTTTGAAATAGTCTAATTTTGTTATTTCTATATTTGAAATGTTCCTATTTTCTTGGATGTAGTTTTCCTGTCTCCAGAATGTGCTTCAAGTTCTAAAATGTACAGATTTCCAGATGCAAGGTTTTTCTAGTATTCTGGGGGATCTGCAAACATAACCTGATAGACAGAATTTCTCACCCTTCCCTTCAGTCAATCCTTTTCTTCTGCTGACTCAGAATGTTAAGGATGTCTGTTCTGTATTCTCCATGAATAACAAATTGGAATTCAACATTGATTTTCAGCCAGTTCAGCTATATTGATATGCTGAAACATGCAAGCCTAACATTCGTCAGAAAGATATATTTCTGTGACAAATAAAAAACAAACAAACATGGTGACATATCCACACACACACAAACACTTACACATATGCATATGTTCATAGAAGATTCTTCAGATGAAGCTATTGCTTACTGAGCCATTCCATAATTTCCTGAACGTCAAAATCCACTTCTAAAGTGAAGTTAGGTCCAAGACAGATTAGCAGGAAGTTCCATCCTTGGGCCCAAACTAAGCTTGGGAGCATGCAGCACCCACACGCTCCTGTGGGCACTGCCATCATTGCACGGCCCCGCCACATGGGGCGCGCATCCATAATGTGTCCCGTGCAATGCGTCCAAACAGCGCATCGCACAGGACACAGCACCGTGCCACTGGAGAGTGCTTAACAGTGACACAGAAAGGAGCTCCATTTCAGAAATCCTTTTTGGCATGCGCATCATTGGTGTGGCAACCAAATGGCCGCTCCAATGATGCAGAGGAGACAGGGGTCGCTTCACAGAATGTGAATTCCCATACACTATCCAAATCCAATAATGATATGAAAATTAGAGACAAAGAAACTTTTCAAATAGTGAGGCAGACAGAAGACCATACTGGCCCAACATTTCTGGCAGTTGCAGTCCAACAAAGTAAAATATACAAGTTCTATCTATAACACGGACAGAAATTCCAGAACTGGGATGACGCACCTCAGACCCAGTTGTTATCCTGTGTACACATAGGTCATGTAGGGGAGATGCAGTTCCCTAAAAGGTTAAAATTCTATAGATATATGTGGATCAAAGAAAGTACTGGTTCTAAGCCCCCTCTGTCAGTCCTACATGTGTCATGTAAGGGGAAAAAAATACTTCTTTGTATTTGGCAATCTCTCCTTAGATTTCCTCCAGTGGAAAGCACACCATTACCTTACATAAATGTGCCAATTATCTTGCTTCATAATCTGCCTCTAGAGACATCTACCTGGTGCTGTTTCTATTTATGTTACTAAAATCCACTAAAGACTGCATTTTTGTTTTCCACTAGGTGGTGACTCCAGATGTGCGTGCAAAAGTCAAAGGCAGATGGGGACTGCTGAAACATGTTCAGGCTGCTTTCCGGAAACCAACCTCGACAACCTAATGAACTATTTTTATAAGAGGAAACACAAAAGTCACCACGGGAGAGAAAGCAATTATATTTTCTCATATTCCTTTATTTTATTCTTTGTTTTTAAACAGAAGATAGTTTGCAAGCTGTGATCTGAGAGTAAACCCTTCAGAATAAAGATCTCCAGCAAATTAAAGTCTCAGCCCTTGTCTTTTATATTATTTGTTCTGGACGTTCCCTGAAACCAGAGGAAAATATTGCACTGTGCATGAAATATATAATGAAAAATCCCTGAAGCCAACTCTGTGGTATAGCAGCTCATCAAAGGAATACACATCACAGACATTTTTTATTGTTCAAATTTGCTACATGATCTTGCCAAGCTATGCACACGTCACAATTTATGTCACTTGAATTGGAAGTCACAGTCAGGAGACAGGAGATATTTTTTTATCTTTGAGGTTTTCAAGAACCCATCTTCTACTCCAAGAGTTAGTGTGGTGTAGTAGTTTGAATGTTGGACTAGGATTGCAGGGGACCAGAGTTTAAATCGTTTCTCAGCCATGGAAACTCACTGGATGATCTTGGGCAAATTAAACTCTGTTAGTCATAAAGGAAGATGTTGGCAGACCTCCTCTGAATAAATATTGCCAAGAGAACCCCAGGATATGGTCACCATAAGTCAGAGTTAACTTGAAGGCACATAATACCAATTTCCTATTGTGGTTCTTTTACTTCAGCATATTCTGGTTATAATGTCCATTGCCACCAGCAAAATCAGTAAAATTATTATTATATTATAAGAATAAATAATCAGCTGGCGAGGCAGGACCTTTTGTATCCAGCTATCCTAAAATAGTTCCTTAAAGTATTTTGGTATTTTGGAATGTATGGCTAGCTAGTTGGGATGCTGAGCACTTCTGCTACCAGTTAAGTCTATACTGCACATTTTATTATAGGCAGTGTTGGCTGGTGGCTCTAACTGTCAGGGTACTGAATCCACTCTGAGTTTTACCCTGAACCACAAAGGGTCATTAAAGGAGATCCCACACATAATTTCAGATCCTTTACAGCTCAAACTAAAATCATTGTCCTGCTGAGACTGTAGCAGCCAACTTCCATCTGTGGAAGATCCTACTTACATTTCCATAATTCTGCTGTTTCCTAATATCACCAATAGCCAGTGCATATGATGTGGTTTTGGTACACACTGAGTTTGGGATGTAGCACAGGAACCTATGCCAGCTAATTTGTAAGCTCTTCTGTGGGGACCTTCTGTGTTCTACCACTCTTGTTCTGGCTAAGAAAAATGCAGCATGAAAACTAAGCTAACAGGCAGTACCAGTTAGGTATTCTGATCTACTCATTCAGTGATCCATGTGACATTTTTACCACCCAGCTAAAATTAATTTTTCCAGTCTGTTTCCAGTACTGGAATCTGAGAATCCAGGGAAAGTCCAGCAGTTAGTTTGCATCTATGGTCTTTGGAAGCTATATGCTATCAATGCAAAAACATGCACAGTGTGCAACCAAAGCTCCATCCTGTACTAATGAGAACACACAACTTAACTGGCCAGACTTTGCAAAATCAATTAGTGAGATTACCCTGTAGAAATTATATGGAACAGAGGATGCAATTGTGTAAAGGTAGCCTCTTTAAATGCTTTACCATTTGCTGGATTTCCTTGGTCAGTTTGTAAATAATTTGAAGGTTGTGTTTCTTCACTCATTTCCCTATTCTGTCTGTGACTCCTTTGATGTGTAGTAAAAATGCCTTCCCTTTCGGTGGTTGTCTTCACATCCAATTAATGACGGAAAAAGAAAAGAAAAGCAGCTTTCATTTTTGGATGTCCTGGTCATCTGTAAACCAAACCAATGTTTGGGCCACACAGTATACAGAAAACCTACACACATGGACAGATATCTACACAAGAATTCCACCCATCATCCACAAAAGAAAAGGAGCACAATAAAAATACTGGTAGACTGGGCACAAAGGATCTGTGAACTCCACTTCCTAGAAGATTAATTGAAGCACCTAGACTGGGCTCTACAGGCTAATGGTTATTCCATCTCAGACATCAGAAGTGCTGTCAGGTCCAGGAAGACCCATAAGAGTGAAGACCAACAACCACCCTATGTCTGGATAGAGAAATGGAGAGGTTATTGAACTGACAGCAGAGTTCCTATTCATATGTTAGTCCAGAGCAGGGGTGTGCACAGGAAGGAAAACTACTATACTAAAGCAGAGAAATAGAAGAGAATAACTACAAAAGGATGAACAAAAGATCTCTTTCACAAGTTCCAAGAAATCAAAGGGAAATTTAAACCAAGAGTAGGGATAATCTACCACTAGCAGAGAAACACATTACATGATTAATAAAATATAAAAAGAAGATGGAAACAATACACAGAAGAACTATATAGAAGAAATAAAAGGGGAAAAAAATGAAAGGTTAACAGATCCATTCAAATAAGAAGAATGGATACAACACCGACACTTATCTGACAAGACACTCCTAGAGAACTTATTAAAGTCCCATGGAGCTGCAATCGATGCAGCAAAGAACTTGTTCTATGCTGCTTGTATTGTATCCGCGGAGTCTCGTCCATCAGAATTATTCAGGGTGGTTAAAGAATTGATTCGGCACCCTCCCACCCTGAATCCTCTATTAGAACCAACAACTATCTGCTGCGACGCTTTTAATGACTTTTTCACTGATAAGATCTCTCGGATAAGGGCCGATCTTGAAACCAGCATTAATGCAGAACGGATAACAGAGGTGTCCAGCGGCTCCGTGGACTTAGTTACACTGGATCACTTTGAGTCTATTCGTACCGAGGACGTGGACAAGCTCCTTGGATGTGTTAGGAAGACGACTTGCCCCCTCGATCCCTGCCCATCCTGGCTGACTGCAAAAGGACGGGACAGAGTGTTGGCATTACTCCATCAAATTGTCAACAAGTCCCTCAGGGAGGGCATATTTCCAACTGTGTTGAAATACGCTGTGGTTAAACCACTATTAAAAAAGCCCTCCCTGGATCCCTTAATTAGGCAAAATTATAGGCCTGTTTCATTGTTACCATTTCTGGGCAATGTGATCGAGAAGGCTGTCGCCTTACAACTCCAAACCGTCTTGGACGAAGCAGATTATCTAGACCCATTTCAAACTGGCTTCAGGAGGGGCTATGGAGTTGTGACAGCCATGGTCGCCTTGGTCAATGATCTCTGTCTAGGCATCGACAGGGGAAGTGTGACCCTGTTGGTGCTCTTGGACATCTCAGCAGCATTCGATACTGTAGACCATGGTATCCTTCTGGAACGCCTGAGGAGGATGGGAATTGGAGGCACTGTGTTGCAGTGGTTCTGTTCCTACCTCTCGGCCAGATTCCAGATGGTGAAGCTGGGAGACAGCAGCTCTCATAAAAGATAGCTGACATCTGGTGTCCCTCAGGGCGCCATTCTGTCTCCCTTGCTGTTTAACATTTACATGAAGCCGCTGGGAGAGATCATCTGGAGACATGGGGCGCGGTGTTATCAATATGCAGATGACACCCAGATACATTTCTCTATGTCCCCGACTGATGCAGTGACCAGAGATGGCATCTCCCCTCTAAATGCCTGCCTGAAGTCGGTAATGGGCTGGATGAGGGAAAATAGACTCAGACTGAATCCAGAGAATCCAGAGGTACTTGTGATAGGCCCTTCTCGCCCTGGGATGGATATTTGTGAAAGTCCTGGACGGGGTCACACTTCCCCTAAAGGACAATGTTCGCAGTCTGGGCGTTCTCCTGGAATTGTCGCTCCAGCTGACTGCTCAGGTGGAAGCGACAGGCAAGAGTGTGTGGTATCAGCTTCGGCTGATATGCCAGCTGCGTCCCTACCTGGGCAGAGAGGACCTTGAACATTGATACATTCACTGGTAACCTCTTGTTTGGATTTCTGCAATGCGCTTTACATGGGGCTAACTTTGTACCAAGTTCAGAAGTTTCAATTGATCCAGAAAGCGGCTGCCAGACTGCTAACCGGGGCACCAAGAACTGATCACATCACCCCGATATTAAAATCCTTGCATTGGTTGCCAATTAGCTTCTGGGCCCAATACAAAGTGTTGGTCATTACCTTTAAAGCTCTATATGGCTTGGGCCCGAGCTACCTGCCTCCTCCTATACAATCCACCCCACACCCTCAGAACATTAGATAAGAATTTATTAAAAGGGATGAACACCAGACTAATAACAACATCTAATAGAGCATTCTCTGCCATGGCTCCCAAATTATGGAATGATCTGCCGGAAGAGATCCGGAAGAGATCCGTCACCTTAGATGCTTTTAAAAAAGCACTAAAGACGGATCTCTTCCAGCGAACCTACCCACCAGACCTCCTGTGATGATTTTAAATTGATAATTGGAGACCTAGCTGATGACAGATATGGAATGCTCTTTATTAAGTATGTATATGTTTTAATTGTTTTATATTGCACTGTACGTTTTTAAATTACACGACACTGTAATGGATTTGTATTTTTATGTTGTTGGAATCCCGCCTCAACCCAGGGGGAGAGGCGGGAAATATAAATAAATTATTATTATTATTATTATTATTATTATAAGAAGAAGAAGAAGAAGAAGAAGAAGAAGAAGAAGAAGAAGAAGACAAACCTCCAGTTTTAGAAAGTGAAGTGGAGGCTGCAGTCAGATCACTTCAGAGAAACATATAACCAGGAACACACAGCATGTCAATAAAGCTACTTCAACCCACAGAATCTAGCCTAATTCTAATTAAAATCTGTCAATAAATGTGGAAAAGAAAACAATAGCTCACAGACTGGAAACATGAAATATATATCCCCAATAGAAACAGAGGACAAACTTATCAAATTTTCCAGTGACACCAAATTAGGGGAAGTAGCTAATACCTCAGAAGATAGGATCAAAATGAAATTCAATACAGAGAAATGTAAGGTTCTGCACTTGGGAAGGTGGGATGTAATGCACGGATATAGGATGGGGTACATCTGGCTTCACAGCAGTAAATGAGAAAGGGTTCTAGGAGTCCTAGTAGACCACAAGTTGAACATGAGATTACAGTATAATGCAGCAACTAAAAAGGCCAATGTGATTCTAGGCTACATCAATAGAAGTATAGTGTCTAGATCAAGAGAAGTAATAGTACTGTTCTATTCTTATTTGGTCAGGTCTCACCTGGAATACTGTGTCCAGTTCTGGGCACCCCAATTCCAAAGGGATGTTGACAAGCTGGAGCATGCCCAGAGGAGGATGACCAAAATGGTGAAAGTTTTGGAAGCCATGCCCTATGAGGAGGAGTGACTTAGGGAACTCAGTATGTTTAGCCTGGAAAACAGAAGGTTAAGAGATGATATGAACGCCCTGTTTAAATATTTGAAGGGATGTCATGTTGAGGATGGACGCTACCTCAGAGACTAGGAGATGGAGTAACAGATGTAAGCTACAGGAAAAAAAGATTCTACCTCAACATTGGGAAGAACTAATGATGGTCACAGCAGTGGCATCATAAGGTGGGCGGGAGTGGGTGGGGTGAGAAACACACCAGGTGACACCCTAAGAGGGATGACACTACTGATCCTCAAGCATCTGCCTTTGGGCAGAAACAGGCTGTCCCTTTAAAATGCTAAAGTGATAGTATGAGTGGGGTGAGGCTCAGTGGGAGGAGAAAGGAGAGGCCCTGAGTTTTTAAAAAAAAAAATAAGATTTTTTTTTAAAAAAACAATATTTTTATTCATTTAAAATTTTCTTTAAAAATATTATCTTTTACCAAATTTTCACTTCAAACCCATGAAACTATGTATATGTAAATGCATTTAATATTTAGGCTGTGCATATGATATTGCAATTTAAATGTATAATTTTAATTTTGCTAGTTATGTCACAGCTATTACCATTACATTCATTGACATACTGGAATTATGATTAATGAGTAACATTACTACAAAACAAAAACCCATTACTAATGATTCTGTGGTATGGGAGGAGGTCCATGAAGAGGGTGTGGCACAATGAGTTACTGCACTGAGTGACACCAACTCTAGTAACACCACTGGGTCAGAGCTATTTGACAGTAGAAAACACTCCCTTGGAGTGTGGTGGAGTCTCCTTTGGAGGTTTTTAAACAGAGGCTGGATGGTTATCTGTCAGGATGCCTTGACTGTGTGTTCCTGTATGGCAGGGGGTTGGATTGGATGTCCCTTGAAGTGTATACCAACTCTTGTGATTTTATGATTTCATGATTCTACAGAAGCCACAACCCTGACTCTGTAAGACTTGAACAGAGCTGTTCGGGGTCTCTCATTCATGGGGTTGCCATAAATCGAAGCCAGCTTAATGGCAGTTAATAACAACAATCAAATCCACACTGTGTAAGACAGTTCTTAAAGCAAGTTTTCTGAGAGGTAAAATATTCCAAACTCAATGTGGATTATTACATAGTAAATCCATTTGGGATTTCAGCCTTCATCCAGCAAAAAAGTCAAGCATTGTATATGGTTGCAAAAGCATCTTCAGGTCACAGGATTTGCTCTTTTCATGCTTCCAGTATAATGACCAAAATGCAAACTTGTGCATCACTCTCATTGAGTGAAATATGCAAATTCCCTGCACACATTTTTTTGTTTCCAGTGAAGATGAATGCATAATGGTTTTGAAATTACAGCATAATATCCAAAAGAAGATTTCACACATGAGAAAGGATAGCAAAAGAGAGGAAATAAATTCAGTCAGTTTGGGCCAAGTGAATTAAAGGTATTGTTGCTAATAAAGACTTGAGTGAATGATTACCAGAGCACATCACAAAGTGCTTGAATACTTCTATTCAGTCGGGATTGCTTCATTCAGGCCTACTGTTCAGGCTAATAAACTCATAACTTTGGAAAGTGTCTAATATGATAAACACCTTTGTGATAAGTGTGACCTTCCTTAATGATGTGGCTGGCTACAGAGATTCCAAGAGACAAACATTTCTGAATTACAATAATGCTTCATCTAATATTCAATTACCTATATGTCTTTCATGTGTTCCCTTTGGCAAAGCATCTAACTCAAATAGATTGCTCATTGTCCCCTAAATAAATTATGTTTTACTCAGACTGCCCTACAGCTCAGCACTTACACGAGCTTTGTTTTTATTTAGCAGCACAGACTGCTTGGAAGATATTCAAAGTATATGTCCTGGCCTCTTGTCTCACTCATTACCCTGAAAAGTAATTATGCAAATATCTTACTAGGATGTTTATTTATTTATTTACAAACAGCTCAAAATTTCAATTTCACGGCAGTCTCCAAAAACCTCTTACCAAAAAAAAAAAAAAAAATCAAAATCAAAATGCCACAGCTATCAGGTAGTTGCAAATCCCCCTCCCACACTGAAACTGAGCAGCTAGCATTAGATAAGAAAAATTGTTAATGCTCTGTTTTGACTGTTTATTGAGGAAAGGAGTGCAATAAATTGAACTGCAGACAATGAAACACCATGGGATTTAGCTATGCTTGCAGAAATGGCACCTCTCGCCTTCAGCGGGCAGGTGCAGTTGCCATGGGGCAGGGATCCCCAAGCTGGCCGTTGCACTGGCGCTCTTCCCACCAGTGGGAAGCCTGCAGATTCGCTGGCTTCCTGCTGGTGGGAAGAGATGTGTTGCGCACGCTCCCCTGAGCATGCTCGCCTAGCTCCCAGGCTCCTTGGGCTGATCGGGCAGATGCCACGGTGATTGGCTGTCTTCTGACTCCTTCTTTCACTGGCTGGGTGGCCATGGAGGGAGGAACGTTTGCTGGAGAAGCCGGTGCAGAGGCAAGCACTGTGCCTTTGTTGCTTGCTCGGCTTCCCACCCTCCCTTGGGTTGGTGTTGCTTGTCACAACTTTTTGGGGTGGCAGCACAGGTACTGAATCTGGTGGGTGGGTTTCCAGGGCTTAGTAGCACTGGATTGGGAGTCCTTTGAACCCGGGAAACATCAGGTGCAATATGACCAACCATGGGTCACATGGAGTATATCCCGGTGATGAGAGGCCTTCCTCTGGTAGCTGTGTAATTGCAAAATTGTGCAAGGGTGTTGCGTTGCCTCAAAGTCATACCGATGCTTGGCGCACAAGCAACCTCACATCAGTCCAACCTCAGTGTTGGTGATGTGCAGATCCAGACCTCATGCTTGTGGGCCAACCCTACCTTGTATTGCTGTTAATAAAGTTGTGGCCTTTTCATTGCCAATCTGCTTCTTGTCTTTCTTGGTCCTGAAGTGGGTCCACTGCATGACAATTGCTGAACTGTGTGTGAGGAAGTGAATACATTTTTTCCCCTTTCTGTCTTTCCTCTTCCAATCATTTTTCCCCAGGAAAAACAAGCTGGATGGAGAAATGGAGAAAGGTGAAGAAAAGACATGTTCTCATCAAATATGAAAAGACATGTTCTCATCAGAATATCAAAGCTGCAAAGGCAGTGGGCGAGACTGCATAGATTTCCTGGCCATCAATGGAAGGATTTGCAACCTATGCCAGTCGATAAGGAGCACTATTTGGGAAAGCAATTTACCTGGGCAGTTAGCAAACTGGTGGAAATGCCTTGAGTGTCAGCTGAAAGTGCATTCAGTAAGAGCTTATTCAACAGAAGCATGGCTTAGTGGTAGAGCAGATGCGTTGCAAGCAAAAGGTCCTAGTTTCAGTCCACGGTGTTTCCATAGATTTTTCACAATATACAAATAGCACTATGATTACATTTAACGACCACGAAAACATTCTATATTTTCCTGGGATTAGTTTAGGGTGGGATATTTACAATTTTTAGTTAAAGTGCCTCACCAGCCTACAAACCCCAGGATGCACCCTTGACAGACCAAGGTAGGGCTAAAAAGAAACTGAGGAGAGTTGCTGCTAGTCAGCATTGACAATACTGTGCTACATAGAAAAGTGACCTACAGACAGTGTGACCAGTGTGACCAGACTGCAAAGGAGGACAAGGCACCCAAAATATAGGCCATTCCCAAAATAAAAGCTAAGAACATTCATAGAAATATAAATTCATGCTTCTCAGTCAGGCTCCGAATTAAGGACACTTTGGAATTCCTCTTGCACAGAAGGTGGGAATGGAGGACATATTCAGAAAAAGGAGGACCTCTGGTAACCCTGCCTACAGAAAATAGGGCTGCTTCTGATATTTCTAAATAACATCTCACTGGGGATAGTGATGGAGAAATCTGTTCATTTTGCTTTTTACCCCTTTGTTGTTAAGTGCCATCAGGTTGACTTGACCTAGAGCAACCCCAAGAGACCTCCAAGTCATTCTATAATCCCTGCTTGCATGCTTTGCAAAGTCCTCTAAAATTACTCAGAAACAAGTGGGAGTTTTCTGAAACTCTTCAACATATATTATACAGATTCATGGCTTCAGCTATCCCGAAAACCAATTCATATTCAAGAACCACACCTAAAATGTTATTTTAAATATCCTAAATATAAACAATTTGAAATCTGATATTCAAGAAAACATTAAGTGCAGATTCCAGCAAAAGCAGTGCATAATAGCATTAAACTCACTTTTCTAGATGTAATAATACCAGAATTTGTTAAGTTTCTCAACAGAATTTGTAAAGGAACTTTCTTAGAAGTAATTCATTTCCATCACTCATTACAATATTTGGAACACATCCTATTGTTGTTAGCCATTGTAACAATGAAAAAAGAAACGTATTACATTGCTAATTGCTCCCCTTGAGTCTCTATGTTGGGAGAAAGATGGGATATAAGTAGAAAATAACAACAACAACAACTTTTGGTTTTTTACATTACTGTAAAAAACAACAACCTTATGGCTCATAAGAAAATGGCAAGAAAATTAAAAATTCTGGTAAAGGTACATCCAGAGATACATTAAAATGTTATTTTACTTTTACTTTATTTTACTTTATTATACCAATAAAGTGATTATTTTCCTATTCATTGTATTACTTTTGAAATGTGCCTTCTCAATACCATATTTTAGTTATCCTTTTTACTAAATAATGGTCTAATGATACAGTCCTGAGACCACTTACTCCTGCTTAATCCTGGATTACATGACAGTACACAGTCTTAGAACTGAAATAAATTGGTGTTTGTTCTACTGTGAACTAGGGATGCTAAATAAGGATACCTCACTCATATAAATGCAAGGGCACATCTAGGGGATTATTATTCACAGCTGCAAATCCCTTAGAATTTATAGACTTCTATGTTAGTTACTATTGTGGAAAGAAAATAAGTGAACTCTATTTAAATGATTGATGTGTTTGCTAATATAGCCAGAAACAATCAGGCTTTGCACATAAAGGTGTTTTTTTTAAATGTGTTTTCTAATAATTAAGATGATTTAAAAAAAAACTTTTTTTAATTTAAAAAATCATATGAGAAAGCATTTAATCTAGTATTTTAAAAAAATACTTATTTGGGAGAAACCTTATGTGTCTTGCAGTTGGATATGGCTTTCAAGAAAACCTTCCATCTACCACAAAATATGTTGTTGTTTTTAATTTAAAAATTCAAGGTAACCACAAAAATCTTGGCACCTCTAGCAGTACATACATTGTGTTTGGTCAAAAAGTTTCATTTTTTCAGCAAAAAGAATCTTCCTCCAATTGAAAGAATCCTTTCCCAAGACAAAGATTATTTCCCTTGTGTCCTATGCTCCATTCAGCAAGGTGCCTTGCATATTTCTCTGTCACCTGGGACTGAAGCCAGATCACACTCTCAATCTGGCCATGTCCTAACTGCTTCAACACAAGGTCCATTGAGGGAACCTCCATTAAACTTGGATGATGAATACTCCAGCACATTTCACCAATTTTATCCATCCCCATGAGCAACCTGTTAAGTCTTATGCTCAGTAAATATGAATATAAGACTTTGCTCCATAAGGCAGGAATATTGTCTACTTCTTTGTGCAGAGTCTGAATGAATTGTTCAGAATTCATACTGGGCTAGTGGCCTTGATCCTTAGCCCTCTTGGGGGGAAAAAAAAAGTCAAACCTTATTCTAAAATGTGAACTGGAAATTCCCTCCAAACGCCACCCCCAGCTGCTGCCGGAAATGGTTCCATTGATGAGAGAAAAAAGGGCTTAACTGTCTTGCCTACCTCCAATGAATAGAGACCTGCCAAACTGGCTCAGACTGGTACTTACACACCCCACTATGAGATAGTGTGCAGCTTCCAGAGATATTGGGCAACCCATCTGGATTTGAAAAGGAGTAAATGTCTATGCTTAACTGTTTTTCTTGTGTACACAGTTCCATTATCTATACCCCCCAGACCATTTCAGAGTCATTATCAGTGCCTGAAGAGCATGGCCTTTGCAAACACTTTTAAAAACAACACTGAGGTCATATTTTGCTGCACCAAGAGGCATTTCCTTCACTCCTCCCAAGTTATGAAGAGGTTAATTACAGAGCCTCTCTCTGAAACCTGCTTCTTCTGCTCTGATCTCCAGTTATCCAAACTTCTCTTCACATTGGAGGGTGAGAAAATCCATGCCTGTGTTATAGTCTGCAATCCTTTAAATTTAACCACACCCCTCTAGTCCCCTTAGATTGGTCAGGACTAGGGTTTTCTGCTTCTGTGCCATGAATATACCCTTCCTTCTTTCCTAGTCCCTCAGCACTTGAGATCAAATCTGGAGGTAGTTGCAGGTGGGGAGAGGGTATCCATTCACATGGACAAACACAGAGAGGGCCCAGTGAATACAGCAAATACTATATTTACCAATTGTATCTACTTAACAATTCTATTTTTATTAGGTGATGAAGTATCCCATTCTAAATTGTTCTAAAGTTTTATGCAAGTAATTTCAAGTTTCAAGTTAATGTCCTCTTTTGCCACCTGCATTGAAGACATTCATCATGCAAGGCTGCTTCTTTTGACATCTATTCAAAACTTGATTAATTTTTAAAAAGAAATAGAGTTTAATTACATATATAAATACATTACTTTCAAAAAGTATGAAAGACACATTTAGGGATGAAACAGACTGCCCCAAAAAGGCAGATTGAGGCCACCCTAAGAAAAATCTACAGCTGAAATTCAGTTGTTGATGCTAACTAGAGTAACCCCATTGAATAATTGGATTTAAACAAGTGTTGACCTACCATTCAGCAGTTGATTCAATAGGTATATTTGTATATGAATTACATGTTCATATTTGCATATTTGCTTGACATTGGATGGAACCTCCTGATGTCACAGTGCAGTCAGTGCATGAATCATTTAGTGAAACCATTGTCACAGGTATTGTGAGGATCACCAGCTTAGATGACTATAAAAGAATATTAGACAATCATGGAGAATAAGGCTATCAGTGGTTAGTTGGTATCAGAGGTAGTGTGCCACTAAATATCTAATACAGGTAAGCAACTGCAGAAAAAGTCCATTGTTGTCAAGCTTATTTTTTATATTTGTTGTCTGTTGGCCTCCTGATGACATCTGGTTAACTTCTGTAAAAACCTTGATAGTCTTAGTTGGTCTCATCCAGCAAGAATCTTACTACAATCCTTTGTGTGTATAGAAGATGTGAGCCTGACCATAATTGCCAAAAAGCAGGGATGGTGACACACAGCCTTCACAACAATAACTGGATTGGGGGATATATACACCCTTGCTCTATATGTACAGAGAACAGAAAGCTAAACAAACTGTTTCATCAGTTGACAGTTCAGTGCAAGAAGAAGAAATCTTTCTTAAATGATCCAGCCCACTACAGATGTTCACCTGCACATGTAAAAGCCAAAACTGTGTAGAGGGACAGGTGTGCAGATGTTTGACCTCAATGTCTCCAGGTTTGTGGGCTTCCCTAAAGATCTCTCTGTGTTCACAAAGATCAACTGAAAAGGATTTCTAAGTATATTCAGCTGAACATGCTCAAAACTCTCCATGTATTCTGGGATATTGCCTTAGTAAGGGGCTCAATAGACTGCATGAAAGGGCAGGCTGAAGCCTCCCATTTTTCCTTCAGAGGGATGCACAGCAGCCAAATCCCATGGCATTCGTCCACACCAAAAAGAACCTGGAAAAACTGGGTTCTTTTTGGCATGCATGGCGGACACCATGGCAGACGCCATTGGTGGCTTGGTGCGTGTCGATGACACAAGCGTGGCACGGTTGCGGGTGCTGCGCTGGGCTTGTATCATCATGGTGGTTCCCATGTGGACAGGAGGCTGCCATAATGCCAGGGTCCGTACAGACTAGGGTTCCGGAGTGTGCACTTGCTGCGTGCTCCAGAAAACTAGAATTTGTGCCAGCATACTACTTCTTGCCCGTTTGTACTGGACCTAAGATTCCCAAACACACAGAGGCTTCTGGGATGAAAATGCTTAGAAACCTTTTAAAAACATTTGTATGGAATGCACAAAGGTATTTAAAATGAATCTGCATCTAGGACTTGAGGGGTGGGTGGGTATGTCTCGCACTGTCTAAACTGTTGTAGGCCTCTACTACAGCTCCGTCTAATTGATTGTCTATTATTATTATTATTATTATTATTATTATTTATTTATATCCCGCCTCTCTGCACTCGGGCAACCAAGGCGGCTTTTTCAAAGTAACCACAAAGAATGCATCAAATTGAGTTATTTGCCTTAGAACAAAGGTCACATTTAACAATTACCATTTAAGAATAAGCAAATTCTTTTCTTTTTCTGATGCAAATAAAACTGACTAACACAGACACTAAGTTATAATGTGAAACTAAGGACCTTACCACATTACCTTTTAAGCAAGCAGCAGCCTAACAGACTGCAGCCCAGACATAGCATTGAGGGGAGGGGGATATCGCATTGCAAATCGCTGATGAATCACAGGGTGTTAGCATCCCATGTCCCAGCTCTGCTCATCCAGCCCTTTTTAAAACTCGGGAGCTTTTGTTTTCAAAAAGGGGCTGGCGGAGTATGGCTGGGGCCTGAGATGCTGGTGCCCAGTGATTTGGTGGTGATTCACAATGTGATAATCCCCACCTTCATGCCACGTCCCAGATGCATTCCATTAGGCCGCTGCTAGCTTAAAAGGTAATGTGATAAGGTCCTAAGTTTGAATCAGCATCGATATGGTGGCTTTCCTCTGTGTTAAATTCTTTCAAGTCTGCCATCATCAGCTTGCATATCATTAACTACTGGGGAGGGGCAGGTGAATTATCTGATTTTATCTGACTTTTAAAAGGGTTGTGAAAGGATGGATGGGAGTACTATATGGGCATACTAATTTATCAGTTTCACTTTGAACTATTTATCTAATTCTAATATCTGTAGCTTTAATGAGCTTATGCTTTCATTGTTGAAATCTTTCCCATTTCAGAATTGTGATGGAATAACTCATACTGTTTTTGACATATATTTAACAGATATTTAAATTCTGTCTTCCTTAAAGGCAAGAAAAATGAAATTAAGAACCTATGCCATACTTTTTTTTTTAAAGTAAGGGAGACATGCTTGTTAATTTTGTCTTTTTCATGATGAAAGTCCGTATACATGATGGGAATCAGAATCCAAATATGACAGTTTCAGAATATTTTAGAAATGTGTTCACAATTTGTTTCAGTGCCCTAACTCCAATCCACTTTGTGGCTTTCTTGTAATAAGGGATCTGGGACTGAATAAGGTATCTGGGACTGCAAAATATCTTCTTTTGGAAATTTTGAGAGTAAAAAAATGATGCATTAATATTTTATTAGAATTATACTGTGCAATACTTAATGTAAACACAACTTATTATTATTATTATTATTATTATTATTATTATTATTATTATCCTTTATTTATATAGCACTGTAGGTTTACACAGTGCTGTAGATATAAATTTATAATTAGATGGTTCCCTGCCCTCAGGCTTACAATCTAAAAGATAACGACACAAAAGGAGAAGGGAAAGGTGATGGGGAAGGGTATCAGGTCTGGTGGATCTTCTCTCCCTCTGAGGCCTGGACCAAGGCAGATGGACTAGAGGGAGGGCTCAGCTTCATAATGCACAGTTAAAACGGGGCAGACAAAGTTACACAAGGCCTGTTGGAGCTGGCCTGCCCCTATCTCCCCTCAAGATGGTGTCTCATATTACACAGTATCACACAATCTATAAACTTTCATGATCTATTTCTGAACAGATGTATGTTTTGTTATTTTGCTAAGCATGAGATTAGTCAGCCTCTGATTTTTCAACTAAGGCAATAAGCTGGGCTGCAACATGGCCCAGACAGACTTCTGCCCAGCTACTGATACAAAGCATGCATTATCTTCCTGCTTTCCTAGTGAATGCTTTATTTAGAAAACCTCAAACATGTATTTTTGAAGTTTTTCATATGGCTTCCTTCCATTAATAATATAGCAACACCCCAGTTGGCTTGTCTGGACTGAAGGGCTTTTTTTTTCCAATGGTGTGGAAGCTAATATAGTGGAGTGGAAGGTAATATGGACTCCTCCATATTACCAGAATAGTTTGGGATAGGCAGAAGGAGATTATGCAACAGTTCCCACGTCACCAGTAGAGGGGCCTTCAGCATATCTGATGGAACTTTTATTGCTGTTTGTTTGTTTGTTTGTTTAAAAAAAGCCATGGGTTCCATGAGCAAACATAAAAACTGGAGTAAAATAAAACATTTATTAGGACCACAAAAATGTAATGAGACTGTGAGTTCTCAAGACTACAGTCTAGAACTATCTAGACTGATGAGTTCTAAGCATAGTTTTTTGTGGGTATTCCGGGCTATGTGGCCATGTTCTAGAAGAGTTTTTCCTGGCATTTCTCCAGCATCTGTGGCTGGCATCTTCAGAGAATCTGTTTTCCATAACAACATTTGTACTCTGTTGTCTTTCTTTCACTCTAATCTTTTAGAATATTTACACCATATTTGTTTCCTTTTCTTCTTTTATAGCTGATGTGTCTATCAACTTTCAGTGTTCTGCATAACAAAATTTTGTTGTTGTGTGACCATATATGACGTAACCTCTCCATCTCCCTTGATTTCAGTTTAATCTAATGCCAGATAGATTTAGGATTACAGCCTTTGCAGAAGAGTACTAAATTAGAAGAGTCAAGTTTCCTACTAGTATGCAAGAAATATGAGCTGTGATCCTCAAATAATTTAACCAGAAAGATCCTAAGGCAACTCTTTTGAACGACGTAGCATCACTATGTATAAAAGCTTTTCAGAAAATTCATTAGGTAGAAACAGAGAAAATTGTGTTCTCTGCATATTTCTCACTGATTCTCATGATATTAGTTAGGTATTATTTTATATGCTATTTATAACTTCATATTTTCCTAATACTCAGAGGATTGTTAATAAAAATTATTAAAACATTCTCCTGCTTTAATAAGCCAAAGTGTTTTTTATTATTATTATAGTGCTCTTATTGTAGAAGTTTACAAAGTTTACAAAACATATTAAATTTCAACATTTGAAAATCCCCAAGACTTAAATGTGGACTGATTTCCTATAGAAGGCATAGTCTTAAGCATATCTCAGGTGTCATAAAAACCTTGCGAAATTGCAAACATTGACTTGCACTTGCAATCCATTGGTAAAATGGAACATGTGCAGACCATTCATGGTGTCTCACTGGTACCATACATAGCCCATCTGATTTTGATAATCGGATGGACAGGAAGCCAATTCAATTCCTCTGTGGGCTACAAAGCTCCTAGATCTGTTTACTATCCCTCTATACAGCCTGTTTTAGGTAGTTGTTATAACTTTGTTGTGAATGTCTCATACAAAAACAGGCAAAATAGGTGGGCTGCAAATTCATTTTGATTGGATCAGAATGGTTTCTTCTTGGTTAATCTGAATTCTACTGTCTTCCTTAATTTTTCTGTATATTAAAGTCCACTTTTTATTTCTCAAAAGTTCTTTCTTAGGGCCAGAATAAATAGGCCAAATGAAGCAGCTTTGCCCCACTTTGGAGGTGTGATGTTTAAATGACGCATACATCCTAAGAGGCCGGAAGCCATGCCTAAGGACCAGAGCACAGCTTCAGCATGGCTTCTAGCCCCTTAGTATGCATGCATGCATCATTTAAACAGCACACCTCCAAAGTGGGCTGAAGTTGCTTCAGTTGGTCCATCTATTCAGGCTCTTTGTTCATGCCATTTCATTCTGACCTTTTTATTCAAATATTTTCCTGCTTATCTTTCTTTGAATTGTCCTCCTCAGGCATGCCAATCTTCATGTTCTTTGTGGCTTGGTATCTCTTTATCTATTTCACATCTTCATGCTTTCCCCCTTTTACTGCTGCTTATCTATGGAACTCTTTATTAGACTGTTTTCTGCCCACCTTTTCAAAACAACAGACATTTTGACACTGACTTTTCAGCTAGTATGTATTTATTTGTTCTTACATTTAAATTCTCAATTCCATTTAGATCTAAAGTAGATCATTAATGGGATGACACTATTTTGTGTGTATTTTCTACAAACTATAAGGTGTGGTATCCTGTTCCATAGTTACAAGATCATAAATCAGACTTACAATTTTACAGCTTTTGGGATTAATGTTTGTGATCTTTAATGACCTAATGTGATCCCCAAAACCTGAGCCAGAACAGACCAGTTCTAAAAGCCAGCTTCCATGTGGCTCGTGGGCATGGTGTTTGTATGCCGCATGACTCCAAGACATCTTGAAGCCAGCTGGCTGCCCACATGGGAGCCAGCTTCAACACGCTCCTGCGGTGTGGCAATTATGTGCCGTACACTGTCTGAGCACCTTAAAGCCAGCTTCTGGCCACATGTGGGCAGAAATTTGGCTTTTAGCTAACCCAAAAAGGAGTGGCTTTTTGCTGCTCCTTTTTCTTGTTTAAATATTTTATTGAATTTAAGAAAAGAAAAGAAAAAAGAAAAAAGGGGAAGGGGGAGACCATATATAACATACAGACAAACAAATGACATAAACAAGACATATTGTGCTTAATACCATAAGAAAGCTTATATAAAGGACAGTCTTAATATACATACCTATCTACACATTAAGAACAAATACAAAAAAAAAAAAAAAACCAAAATGTAAAGAAATAAGAAACAAAAAGAAACATTTAACTTCCTAGGACTTTTTTCTGATCTTCCAAATGTAATAGTTGTAATTGTATCCTTTTGTTAGGTCTTGTACAAACATCTTAACCGAAAGAAAATTCTTGGCATATGGTATAATAGAGACTGCAATAAATATACAGGCTTACCATATCATGCTACCAAACTCTCTACTTATGAAGATTCAATTTAACCATTTACTGTGGTATAATTACCTTATAACAGTATTTCATCACATTCATAAGTTTGTATAATAGATTCACCAGTTTATATTTTTCCCCTCTCTTTCTAGATATTCCAGAACCGGTAACCAGTCTTCCCTCCAGACATCCCAACTCTTGTCTTTCTTCAAACAGGTAAGTTTGTCCATTTGAATGTATTCAATTAATCTGTTCATCCAAGCCTCCATGGAAGGAACATCTTTTTTCTTCCATCGGGTTGCTAAAGTAACTCGAGCAGTGGCAGCTAAATAAAATATCACTTTACCATATTTTCTCTCCGCTTCATCATCCGTCATCATATTCAATAAAAAATATTTAGGATCAAATTTTATATCGCATTTTAAAATCTCCTTCACAACTCTGTACACCCTCCTCCAAAATTTGTTAACTAGTTTACAATTCCACCATAAATGAATTAAAGTACCAACAGCCTTACCACATTTCCAGCATCTATTTGATGCTGTTTTATCTATAATTGCAGATTTCACCGGAGTCCAGTACCACCTGTACTGCATCTTTAATAGATTTTCTTTTAGGTCTACGCTTAAGGTATATTTAATCCTCTTAGTCCAATTCTTTTCCCATTGTTCCAATGGTATAGTTTGGTTAAGATCTTGAGCCCATTTAACCATGGAATCTTTGATAATTTCATCCTCCATTTCCCATTTCAGAAGTAGACCATAAAATTTTGCAATTTTATATTGATTTTTTATCTTAAGTAATCTCTCAAAGATTTCTTCACCAGCACCTATCCCAGCTCCTTTGCTATCTATACCATATCTGCTCTTTAATTGGTTGTAGAAAAACCATGTTTTACTCTGCTCAATTCTATTAAATTCTTGCTGGGTTAGGAACCTGGGGGTACCAGCGGCACTGTCTATGATTATTAGGTCTTTATATGTAAGCCATGTCCCGTTATGTGTCTTAGTTTCCTTGAGGTAAGCTTCGTTGGGTGAGCACCATACCGGAATTCGTGGGCAAAGTCTTGATTTATATCTTAACCATACTTTAAAAAAGGCGTTCCTGATACAATGGTTGCTGAAATCCTTATTAATTAAGTGCTTCTCGTAAAATAAATAGGCATGCCAGCCAAAACGATTACCAAAACCTTCCATATCTAGCATAGCCTGATCATCCAACTTAAACCAAGACCATAACCCAACTAAACATGTCGCTTCGTAATATAGTTTGAAATTAGGTAAAGCCCACCCCCCTCTTTCTATTTTATCAAATAACAATTTCATCTTAATCCTTGGTTTCTTTCCACCCCAAAGAAATTTATTCAAATCTTTGTGCCAGATTTTAAAAGGCTTTAAATTTGCAATGATGGGGATGCACTGAAATAAAAAAAGGAGTTTGGGCAAAACCATCATTTTGATGGCCGCTATCTTGCCCGAAAAAGACAGTCTGAGATTATCCCATTTGGCCAAATCTTTCTTAATCTCTATCCACCTTTTATCGTAATTGTTTTTGAAGAGCTCTATGTTCTTGGTTGTGATGTTTATCCCCAAATATTTCACGGTTTTCTTAATCTCAATTTGGGATTTAATTTCTAGATCTTTCTGTTCATCTCTTGTCAAGTTCATAACTAGCATGACCGTTTTGTTTTTGTTAACTTTTAGACCAGATGTTTGCCTAAAATACTCCATTTCTTTGAGTAAAGATTCAATACTATCCAAGGGTTCCGATAAGGTCAACAGAAGATCATCAGCAAATGCCCGGAATTTGTGCTCCCTCCCTTTTATCTTGACTCCTTTTATTGAACTTTCATTTCTTATCCTCGTCAAAAACACCTCTAAGACCATATTAAAAAGTAAAGGGGAAATGGGGCATCCCTGTCGGGTACCTCTTTCAATTTGTATTTCATCTGAAATATCGTCATTAAAGGCAATTCTTGCTTTTTGTACCTGATATATGGCTTTAATCCATTTAATAAAATTTTCCCCTGCTTACGCTATCAAAAGCCTTCTCGTAGTCAACAAAAATCATTGCCAACTTTCTGTCTATGCTTTTTTCGTGAATTTCAATCAGGTCAAGTAAATGCTGCTCCTTTTTCAAGTGGATTGGAGGCAGATTGGGGCTAAGGCATTAGTTAGGTTAATTCCTAACAGCGTTAGTTGGGTTAATTAAGTATACTTAATAAAATAATCTCTCCTAGCTCAATCAATTCTGAATACAGAACAGTTACAGATAAGTAAATCTAGGTAAGTGTTCCATATTCACAATTGCCACTGCATGATTATGATACTATTGCCATGGACATAACCCCCTGCCACATACTTTACCAGCTGCATGAGGTGAAGGAGGTCAATTGTGCCAGCAATTAGGGCATTGGCAGATGACATTTCCATCAATTTGGGGGCAAGTGTGAGCTTGGAGAGGTACTCCCTTCTAATACCAACTTTCTTTTATTCCCCCTCCCCTTTGCTAGCAGTTTTCTTCACAGTCCAATTTACATATCCCTGTATGTAAATGTATGCTGTGGTTGATTGTTTTTATAAAAAACATTTTTTGTAAATACCAGAGGTGGGCTTCTACTTTTGGTATGGTCCCCCTCCTCTTTTGGTTTCCAAGAGTTTCCAGGGCAGATTCCAGGGTCCTGGGTCCTGAACTCACTGTGCTTGTCCACCTCATCTAAAAGAATAGCCACAAATATTGCATGCTGGAGGTTTAGGACAGCCTATATCAAAGTGTAAAGATCAACCTATCCTAGAAGGGATGACACCTATATGTGTAAATGAATTTTAAAAACACACACACTCAAGGTAGCTTCAAGTGAATAAGCAGGAACAACCATTTAATTGAAATCTGTTTCTGTAGTGCCTCTAATCTGCTTGGTCCATAATGTGATAAGCAGTGGGATCGGACTAGGTGACCTTGACTCCCTGCTTTTGTGCTGTCATTTGAAAAGATTTCCAAAGTAGGCATGAATTATATGCAGAATGGGATGAATAACAATTTTATCAATGTGTAACTTAACCACTCACTGCAGTGTATATACTGAAAACATCCCAGCAGGATAATTCATAATATAAACATTGGTAAATAGCAACTATTGCTTAATCTGAAGGCTGCCTCTTTCTCTTCCAGCCCAGTAGGGGAGAAATGTAAACACCACTAATTGGAAAAGGTAGCGTGCCAGTGATTCACCAGCTGAACAAGGGACATTTTTTTGTGGCAATAATGGAAGGCTAATTAATCTGATTCTGCAATTGGACACCAGGTGGTCTGCACTGCTCAAAAGGCTGCTATAGGGAAGAAGAAACTAGCATGAGGTGTTGTTGATGATGATATTAATACTGGAAGCACTAGTAGGTTGGACCAAAGGAAATGTTTTCCATGTTTGTTTCTTTTGTATTTAACAAGGTATTGGCTGAAACTGTAAAGAAGAACAAGAAAATATCTCACGGATCTAATTTGAACATAATTGTAAATTATAGCTCAGGACTGTGAAAACTAGCTGCAGCTAGCCTCACGTTAGTGTGTTTTCCACCCCTCTTCTAGCATGGCTTCAAATTACTCATATCCAAAAGTGTTTCCTTCCATTTATAAATTAACCACAGCTTTCTGTTTTATTCAGATCTGTACAAACTGTACTTCATCTTAACTACAGTGAAAGTATGGTAAACAACAACAACAACAACTTCAAAGCATAGTTTATGAAGCTGGATTGTTGCAATTACCATAGTCAAGCTTTCCCACAGTCTAGTTTTGGGTTGACACTCTGAGGCCTAAAGTTCTTTTATTTGTCCTGACGGGAGAAGAGCCATTCAATCTATTGGTTTTTCATGTGTGTTGATTCATCATTTAACAATTGATTCAGTGGATGTAAACTACTTGGGACTAACTAAAAGGTTGCCAGCAGTGCTGGGACAGAGAAGATGGTGAGTGTAGGAGCTAGAGGGTCTTAATGGCTTCTTCTTACAGTTATATCATGATTTAGCATTATGTGTGAATAAGGTCACTGTACATGACTCTTATTTTTGTTTACTGTTGATTTTAGTTATACGAGGGGGTATCCTAAAGTTTTAATTATCACCTTTAAAAAAAATTGATAGAAAGTTTGTTTTGATTTGTGGTTGTTAACTTATTTCTATGTAGTCACCATCCAAATTTGCACATTTTTCCCAGCATTTCTTGACCCTCTGGATACCTGATATTGGAGAAGTTTGCAGATTGTGCCTTATGAGGGAGTATCATAAAGTAATAATTATCACCCGGAAGTTATTATGGTATATTGATGAAATTTTGTCAGTGTCACAATAGGTCCCTAGGTGCATGATATTGAGAAAATCAGCTCATTGCATCCTTTATTTTTGTGACAGGCTGCGCCAGAAGTGACTAAAGTGTAAAATCCTCATTAGGCACAATCTGCAGACTTCTACAATAATGGTATTTGGAGGGTCGAGAAACGCTGGGAAAAATATGTCAATCTGGATGGTGACTACGTAGAGATAAAACAACTACAAATCAAGACAACCCTTCCGTCAAATTCTTTTAAAGGTCATAATTAAAACTTTAGGATACCCCCTCATATTTTGCAAAATCTCCTTTGAGTGCATTTAAGTGCTTTTGTTGACAAAGCAATTTGAATATCCTGCCAGACTGTTGTGCTAATTGGAGGAAATTAATAACAAAATGATGCTGCCCGCTCTTATTTGTTCATATAGCTTTGAATTTGAAGGACCTTTTTGACACTGAGTGTTACAATCTCTGTCCTCATGAATACTCTTAGAAGCTGCTTTTCCATGATGGGGGGAACTGGAGCCAAAGTAAGTGGGTCCAGAGAAAGAAGTGAGAAAGACTTTCACAGGCAAGCTTTCACAGTCACACACACATTCATGTAGACATGCATTTTGTGTTTAAAACATGGAGAAGTAAAATTATATTTCAGGTCATTCAACATCCCATTGCAAACTGCTCTGAGAATAGTTGTGTGCAAAAGTGGTAGATAAATGTCATAAATTTTGCACTGCTGCCATTCATCTCAGGATACTGGTTGAGGGGGTTGTGCCTTTTGCCTTCAGAAGGACGTTGCAACAATACTCTCATGCTTGTTTCTGATTTGATTTACAACATCAATTTCTAAGGCAGCTGATGAGTTTTAATAACACATATTTTATTCCTTCTGGGATGTAAAAGATTAAGCCAATGAAGAGTAGCTATCCAGGAACAATTACCAAATGATAAATCACTTCAGTTCATAGTATTTCATGGATGTAAAAGGAAGATTTAAATTAAAATGTCATGCCATGGCTCTGTGAACAGGACTCTCGTCATCTATCATGAAAAATAATTTTGTTTTTTGTAGAGGAGAAAAGTGAATAGTGCTATGTTTATAGATATTTTATAGTCACCTTCCACTTAAGACCAGAAATTTGTGGTTTGCAGTAGCAGTGAGCTGAAATAGGTGTGGACATGTGTTATGAACATTTTGTCTTCTCAAGCCCCCCAAAAACCCCTTATTGTAGGGGACCAGACAGAGAGGAAGAACTGGGCTGTTCCAAGGTTTTCCAGTTCTGCTGTAACCCGTTGTCCACGCAGCCCCCTCTAAAGGCTGGCTGAACACCCATGGACAGCTGAAGCACATGGCAGCAAGTGGCACCACTTTGGAATTTATGCATCCATCTGCATGAACACACTGCCTGTGGCTACCAATTATTCACCTTGTCCTGCCCAGCTACCATCCTATTGGATGCCACATGTACCAGCCACACAGTTACATGAGTGATACACTGCCCGCACAGTGCATCGGTGTACCTAGTGACACACTGGCCAAGCACAATCATGGAGCCCCCTCCCATACATATCTCCTTTTTCCCTTCACCCAATGTCCCCCTGTTGGACAGTTTAGTTTGTTTATGTTTGTATTACATCAGATCTACTACTGGTGACCTGCTGTGCTTGTCGTAATTCTGCTTCATAGGATATGTCTGGCTCGCTGGTGCAATGGGTCAATGGTGTATTTGGCCACTCATACGACAGTAGGCTTAAGAAAAGAAAAACACCAGCTGCATCTAGCTGGGCCTAGAGCCCATGTTCTAAACTGCTTCTTTAAGCTGCTTCAGCCTCCTTGCATTGCTGCACTTATATAGTACAGTTTATATGTCAGTGTGGTGAGATACATTTTCCATATTATAGTGAAGCAAAAAAGCATTCTTTTGCTCTGTCATTGTCCTGGCATTTTGTATTAATAAGAGTTCATATTAATACAATTCCATGTCAATGACAGGATAATGACAAGATCAGTGACACTTGTATGAAATGCTTTCATGCGATCACAGTCAAGGGTGGGATAAAGATGGGAGAGCAATCCTGTCCCATCTCCATATCATAATCTCAAGGGTGAAACTGCTATTTTTTGGCCATGTGGACAACCCTAAAGTATATCAAAATCAAACATGTTTAGGGAGGAAATAATATTTCTATAGGTTCTATGTTATGTCCATGTTTCACTTAGTTTTCATACAATTTTGTTGTGGCAATGTGATGTATATATGTGCTTTAGATAATTGCTAAACATAATAATTAAAAATAGAATTTTCTGTCACTGTAGTGCTATCCAGAGTGCTGTGAGTGTGAATTTATATGGTGTAAACCCAGCTGAAACAGATGGAACATTTCATAGATAGACAGAACAAAGCTATTATGCATCAAAGAATTAGCACAGGTCAGCATGATGGGGTTCTGAATAAAGTATTTTTGATTTGCTTGAAATTCCATGGCTTTCTAAAATTGTTAACATCTCTAGGCTCAGCAATCATATTAATTGAAAAGTGGAATGAAATGTCAACTTCACTGGAACTGATCAAATTTGTTAAAGACACAAGAGGTCTGGGATGGTATTGCAAATTTTTATTTTATTTTATTTATATCACTCTGTAAATTTGCATAGTGCTGTACATAAAATCTTATAGTTAGAATGATCCCTGCCCTCAGGCTTACAATCTAGAAGGGACAACACAAAATGAGAAGGGAAAGGGGATGAGGACCAGTGGTTCTTCTCTCCCTCTGGGGCCTGGACCAAGGCAGATGGACTGGAGGGAGGGCACAGGTTTTTAATACATAGTTAAAAGGAGGCATCCTGGGGCAGATGGCACAATCCTGGGAACACTTCCCTAAACGCTTCCCTGGGAATGCACTTCTGGGTGAGATATGATCAACCCCATCCCTCCTGGCCTCTAGGAAGAAAGTAAAATCATGGTTGTGAGACCAGGCTTTTGCACATTAATGTAATGCAGCACTTCACTGGGACTGGCTAACGTTGATGGTCATAAGAACAAAGATTACTGCTTTGGGATATGGAAGGATCATATATTGAGATTTTAAACTGTTTGATTGTTAATTATTGTTGATTGTGCTTGTTTTAACTTGCTGTATTTATGTTTTAAATTGTATACTGACGGCATCTAATGATTGCCTTGTAAGCTGCTCTGAGTTCCCCCTCAGGGGTTGAGAAGAGCAGGTTAGAAATACTGTAAATAAAAATGAACAAATAAATAAATAAATAAATAAATAATATATTCTTTAACTTACTTTTCTGACCCACTTTATGATTGATATAGAAGCCATCACTTCACCAGTGGCAGTTACGTGAAGGAATCAAACAGGCTGAACACACAGTAGTTCTAATTGGTTGGGTGGTGTTTATTTCTTTTTGTTAGTGTGTTTTAAATGTGTGTTTAACCAATGTATCTTTATCTGTCAGATCTTTTTGTTTATATCTTAATTTTATTTGTGTGTTGTTGTTTTTTCACTTTGTGCAAGTATATATAATTTGTTATGATGGAAAACTACTAGAAACCTACTAAGAAGCAGATCTATCGATAGCCACCTAACACAAGTCACTCTCACAGGAAAATGGAGTGCCACTTTATAAAGAATCACTGGTCTATCTAGCTTAGTATTGCTCACACTGACTGGCAGCAGGTCTCCAGGATTTCAGACAAGTCGCAGTCCTATCTACAGAAACAGAAGATAGAATCTGAAACTTTATGCATGCAAAGCATGCACTCTATTTTGAGCTAAAATCTACTCCTGTTTCCTGTCTTTAATGTGATAATTGCATTTGACAAATGAAATCAACATCTTTGTGTGAACTAGCCTAAGATATGGATGAAAGACTTTTCTTTTTACAGATAACATTTTTCTTCATACGGATCCTAATTTCTCTCAGAAATCTATGCCCTATTCCCACAAGTCAGAGTTTTCACTTTTTTTATCTTCTATATAAGTTGTCACAGAAAATATCCTACTGCAAGGTTCCATGCTGTTAGGCTATAAATCATTTAAGGGTTTTATTCACCCACTTGTATTTTCCTTAATTAATCATGAAAGCTGAACTTCTGTATCATAATTGTCTTGGCAATCAGTTACCCTCTAGGTGTCCTATTGGCTGATTGTTGTGTGCCTCAAAATGCGATCTTCAAAGCCCCATTTCATGGCTTCCTCAGACTTTGAAAGTATGACTGAAAAAATAGCTTGTGCCCAAGAGCTTTCAAAAAATCTGGCCCTCAAAGGTTTTATTTTGTTTCTCCATTGATTCTAATTAACTTTGCACTGAATTGCAAATGCAATCTTGGGTAAAAAAATAAAATAATATAAATCTGCCAGATTGGTTTCAGCTGCCTTAATAGACGTGTGCTGTTCATATCTTCCTTCAAATGAGTGTGCAAATAGGTTAGAAGAGGGGGAGAAATTTGCTTTTCTATTCTAACTGTTAAGAATTTGAAAAGTTGCAGTGAAGTAAGAATAAGGAACTAATAAATCATGATAACTGATGTCATTTTAACACCTGCTATAACTCTCAAGCTCTGAAGTATGTCACACAGTCTTTGGGAACAAGTTAATCATTGCAACTTAATATAAAATAATGATGCTTTTATGAAGATGAAGTAATTATAATTTCTATTTGTTTTCTAGTGCTACAGCAGGTTTTTTCCCCTATTCTATCATTCTCTCCAAAAGTAGTCCTAAAACAGCTCATTTCCAATAATTAATCTACAAACTCATCCTATATGAATGTTGTGAGAGGTGATTACTTGGTATTATAATATTATTTATCCTAGTGTGACATTAACAGGAGTTGCTACAATGTTTGTCTGTTCTATTGATTCTCCTAAACATGACATTGTCATAACAGATTATTAGGCTGCACGTGTTATTTTCTTTCTTGCACCATACTATATACTTTCCAGCGTATTAGGCCCTACCAGAAATCTGCTGGAATCCAGTGAGCCCATTTTTGCTCAGAAATAGAGCCTTTACAATATGATGACAGGATCAATGTTGAAAATAATTGGATTAAAGTTTCACAATGAGGATATTGCCAATCCATAATAAAAGTAGAGTTGCCATTTGTCCTGGAAAACCTGGAAAGTCCCAGAATGAAGGGACTAAAAATGTTCTGCCAGTTGAGCTGGTTGAAGCAGTAAATTCTGGATTGCTGCTTGATCACAGTCCGATGGGAAATTTAAAATGCGGCAGTGGCAATGACACACGAAACTATTCAAGAAGACTGGCATTGGTGGGAGCCTCATCTCACCCTGCAGGCTCCAATTGCTAATTCACAAGCATAGCATTGCCACCTTATTCTTCCATTCCTTCCCATCTGACCCTGCCAGATCCAGAAGGTAGGAAATGAAAGGAAGCAAGTGGAGTTGGCCTTGTGCACTTCTGTGCACTCCTTCCTTGCTGTGCAGCCGTGTCATGCAGTTTGGTTGCTGTGGCAGTATTGTGCAGCAAAGAGGGGTGGGTGCAGACCACCCCTGATGGGGCAGTCTGTAAAGCCCCCAAGACTAGTAGATACATACACAAATAGAAAACAAATATAAATAGTAAGGAAGTGTGCATGTGGGCCTTCAAGTTGCCTGTTGACTTATGGAATCCCATGAACATCATAGGGTTTTCTAATGCAAGGAATAATCAGAGGTGGTTTTGCAGTTCCTTCCTCTAAAATACAGCCTGTGCTGGATTTTGTTTCTGTGTTGGTGTTATCCCTCAAGCTGGTTTTGTCTATGTACTCAGAGACATAATTTCATCCTTCATGCACCATAGAACCCACTGATATTGTTCTCTCTCTCTACCTACTCCTTGATTAAAATATTAAAATATTGAGGCATAGGTGCATATTGCATGAATAATAAGATAAGATATAGATAAGATATAAGAGCTTATTGCATGAACTTTTAAACTGGATGAAGCCTCCACATGCTAAATCACTACCTAATCACCAGCCGCCATCAACCCGGGTCCAAGCCGGGTCCTGGTCACACTCCGCCAGCACTTTTAAGCAGTCGGAAACTTTCTGGCTTCTAAAAAGTGCTGGTGGAGCATGTCTGAGACCTGGGCTGATGGGGGCCAGTGATTAGGTAGCAATTTAGCAAGTGATAATCCCTGCCTCCAGAAGGCTTGATCTGGTTTTAAAGTTCATGTGATAAGTTCCACAGTTTGCCCTCCGTTTATCTAAATGCCAAGAGGGTGGATTAGTGTTATAACCACTGTTATATTTCATTACAACTAGAGTTTCATTTTTTAAAAAATAAATAAATAAAATAAAATTGAAAACCCAGGTTGAGGTATAGGTATAGAAGATCTACTAGCCTTTTTATATAAGTGAAGCAACTCTAAAGGCTGCAAAAAGTAATAATAAAAAAGAATACTTTATCCATGGAGCTATGATGTGCAACAACAGCACTTAAAAAGCTTGGCAGAAAAAGGAGGCAGTATCAAGATTATTTTATTCTGTGGAAATGCTTGTAAATAATATTTGTACATTCTTAGCTGTACTACACTACACAAACTGAAATATTTATGCTAGCTTTAGTTCTGCCCAAATCCTATTATGCAAGCCTCTGTGAACCTACACATTTTTCATTTAGCTGTATAAGCCCTTTTAATAAACAGACCTGTAAGAAAGAACTTTCAAAATGAATCAGCTTCTAAGCTTCTTATTCAGGGTGTTAATATTATAGGGTCTTTTCCTTGCTGCTATATGACAAAAACAGAAAAATCAGTATTCAGCACAAATTCAGTCTGTGGCCATGTATTGCAAAGAAATTACACAACCCAGGACTCTTTCAAACGGGGAGGAATTTCTCCCAACTCCGAATGGAGCCAATGCGGATTTATGTAAATTCGCTTGTTTAGCGAATTTACATGAACCCCTGCTCCGTTCGGAATTACTTCCCATTACCCGAAAATAACCCCCTCCTGCCCGAATTTGCATGCGAAGCTTTAATTCGCAATAAGGTAAAACCCATGATTGCATTCGAATTGGCTTCCCTCTTGCCCGAATTTGCGTGCGAAGAGTTAATTTGCAATAACATAAAACCCATGATTGCATTCGAATTGACCTTAAATTATACTTCCAATTTAGCCTCGTATGAAAGAGTCCCAAGTGTTATTCAAATGAATGATAATTGATTCATAATTTAGTATAGGGGTGGTCAAATTCCTGGCATGGAAGCAAGATGCACTGGATGACTCCCAACACACTAAAGGCTATCTATATTGTTGCCACTACTGCATTTGCTAGTTGCAGATGTGGTACTTTTTGGTGCAGAAAGGGGCTAGAGAGGCTGCTTGTACCATAGACCCCTTGGTGTATGAATAGTACAGCATTACAGGAAGATAAGGTTTCAGGTCAACCAGCACGATGCTTCTCTGTGCCTTTTCAGTTGAGGCTTCTCTGCTGTAGTGCCCTAGTTGTGGAACATTCTCCACATAAGGGCCTGATGGGTGCCATTGATGTTATCATTCCCATGCCAACGGAAAACATGGCTTTTTACTAAAAACTTTGGGGTTTAATTGATTTTATGCAAATGTACATACAGTATCTGTATGATTTTAAATGGTTTTAACTGGTTTTAAACAGTCTTGTTTTAACTTGTCAATCTGTTTAATATGCTTTTAGTTTGTAGCAGACACGGACTAATTCTTCCCCTGCTTTCATGAAAATTGATTCATACTTACTGGACTTTTTTCTAGTTTCTTCAAAAGAAGGACCACAAGTTTCAACTTATTTTAGCTATTCAATCGTCCACTCATGATGAGGTCACAGAATTTTACCAGGGGTTATGACAAAAACAGCCATCACTACAACTGAGCCGCACTTTGGTAGATAGGTTTCTGTGTTCTGGAATGCGATGTTCTGGAATATATTCTAGTGCAAAATAGCTGAGATACTTGAAGAAAACTTTCTGGTATGCCAGAAAAAAATGGATAATTAAGATACTTGGATTGTCTTTTTAATTATATTCCAGAAAGAACTTTCTAAAAGAGCTCCATTCATCTGTCTCACTCACACTGGCAGCTATGGTTAAAACATTTCATGGATTAATTCAGAGGCTGAGCTTTGTGCTTCCCTTCCAGGTAAGAATATCTTTCTTATATTCCCTGTTGAAAGGGAAACAGGGAATTATGAGATCTACCTTAATGTATGGTTATTAAATCACTTCTGAGAGACATGACATGAGCAAAAGGTTGTCTGGGCTGTGTGATGGATTGACAGTGAATTGTCTGGAGAAGGATTTTGTTGATGTGATACAAACAACCTTACCTCCAGCCCCTGGGTAGATTTATAATCTGATAATTTCATTTTATAGACATGGAGAATAGAAGCCCCATTCCTGTGTGTTACTCTCCACATCAACAGAACATCTCAGGTAAGGCCTAACCTCTTGAGACCACACAACTGACATATGAGGATGCTGTCAATGATTAGCTTGCTATTTAAATCTTGCAGATTGAGTTATCTATACCAGTGGAAATGATTAGCTTTGTCAGAGGGTGTCTCTGGCATAGGAAATTGGCTCAGTTGCATTTAGCAAATCTGTTTTGACTGGAGTATTTCATAAAGGGAGGAAGTCAGCATTGCAGAGTAACAGTTTCCTAATTTTCTAGCCAATTCTCCAGGAGTTCCTCATGGGGGGAGGGGGAATATCTGCAAGCAATATTCATGGTATAGTTTTAGATTAATTGAATTTGAGGGAATGCAATCTCCAAAGAGGGATTCAAAGTGAATCAACCTTACCAATGCTGTACCAATACTGAATTGTGTATATATTCTTTGTCTCTGTATCTCTCTCTTTGGTACTAAGCTAGCACAAAATAACATGCTACATATTTCACTTTGTGTTTAGGTGACTAGATACATATGGACACTATGCATCAGGATGCATTGTTGTTGCATGCCTTCAAGTGATTTCTGATTTGAGTTGACTCTAAACTGAACCTTTTTATGGTGTTGGCAAAACAGTGGTCCCCCGGGTTACGAAGGTAATCTGTTCCGGATTACCTTTCGTAACCCAGAAGTCTTTGTTTCCTGGGGGACCGCATTAGGAGACGGACCGCGCGGCCGATTTAAAGGGGCCGCGCGGTTTTTCTCCTTCGCATCCCGGGGGATCCTTCGGATCCCGGGGGATGTTTTTTGGTCCCGCCGGTTTCGGGTCCCGGGGATTTCGTTCCCCGGGGGATTCGTAAACCGGGGGACCACTGTATTTGTTAAGAGGAGGGTCTGGCTTTTCCTTACTTTGAGGCTGAGAGAGTGTGACTTGCTCTGTGAGTTTCTAGGATTGATTTGATTTCATACCCTAGTCTCCAGAGTTATAGTCAAACCACTACAGCACACTGGCTCTATTAGGATGCATAATTCAGTAAAAATTTCTCAGTACCATAGAAATAATATTAAATGAAGTTAGCATGCAGTTACAAACTATACAGTATACTGATCTACATAATGCACTGTCTAACAACCTAAACTAATAAAGTTATTAAACCAGTATAAGTAGTATGGCACTATGAAGGGTCTTTATGGTCTTTCTCCACTCCTGCTGAGCTGGATGGTACCTCTTGAGGCCACCTTTTTTAAATCTAAAAACAAACCCTGCCACCACCACCCGACGAATTCTCCCCTACCACCTTAGCAATGAATTAGAACTTTGCTGAGGGATGCCACTGATACATAATAATAATAATAGTAATAATAATAATAATAATAATAATAATAATAATGTTTTATTTATACCCCTCTCTTCAGCCAAGGCTATCAGAGCAGCTTACAATTTGTTAGTTAGACATTTCCCTGCCCTCAGGCTTACAATCTAAAATAGACATGACACAAAAGGAGAAAGGAGAGGTGGTGGGGAAGGGGGAAAGTCCAGCAGTTTTTCTCTCCCACAGAGGCCTGGACCAAAGCAGATGGACTGGAGGGAGGGCTCTTCTTCTTTACAGGCAAGGCCTGTTGGAGCTGCCCTGCCTTTCTCTCCCAGTCCCTGAAGATGGAGGAGGGAGGGAGGGCTCCCTTCATTGCAAACTTAGGAGCTTATCACTCCACTTAAATAACCTGGCTTACCTCATCCAAATTCAAGCCTAAATCAGGAGGCAGCTAGGTCCTACTGCAAGAATTTTGCTGCCGAAGCCACCGGGTGAGTACAGCCAAGCTGCAGCCTGGGTCCCAGGTAAGCTTTGGCGGCCTTATTTTGAAGCTGGATGCTTTCTGACTTGGAAAAATGCCTGCCAGAGCTCTCCTGGGACCCGGGCTGCAGCCAGGCTCTACTTACCTAGTGGCTTTGGTGGAAAGATCCTTGTGGTAGGACCCAGCTGCCTTCTGATTTAGGCTTCAATTCGGATGGGGTAAACTGGGTTATTTAAGCGGGGCAATAAGCTCCTACGGAAAGAACTAGCCAAGCCATAATATGTGAAAAGGAGTGTGAGAGGCAGAGTACTTTAAAGAAAAGCTTTATTCTAACTAAAGAAGTCCTAGAGCAAAAGGATGCAGATTATTGTAAGGAGAAATACTCTTGATAATAATGCAAGATTGATAAAGCTGGCCACATTACCACACTATTGTATTTGTATTTTATATGTTGTATCCCATCCTGATTGCTCACCCAGAGGGGCGGAAAATAAATAAATAAATAAATAAATACACTCTTATAGTGCTGCTATTACAGTTCTACTACTCTGAGTGCCTCCTGTTGTATTCTGAGGCTTGTAGTTCAGTGAGGCTCTCTGGCTGAGAATATAAATGCCCATCCTAAAACTGCAAATCCTAGAATGCAACAGGAGGCAGCCAGAGCAGTAAAAATGAAATAGCAGCGCCATAAGAGTGTAGTGAGGTAATCTAGCGGGAGTCATCGCAGGCACCAGTGGCTGGGTGAGTGCAGCCCAGATCAGTTGTGCTTATCTGGCCAAATTTTAAAAAATGGCAAGCTCCAGTTTACAAAAAGCCCTGGGATAAGTGTCGCTGGGGTCTGGGCTGCATCCAGGTTTCACTCTTCTAGCCGCCAGCATGTGTGACAACAACCAATTTTAAGGTTTTCATTCCTGCATCTATATTGGGAGTATTTCTCCATTCAATAATCTCTGACATCTCTACATGCGGGACCAACATGTCCTATAAGGCACGAACAGAAAGGCTAAGTTATAGAGTACAATCATTTCAGCCAAACTAATAGAACAAATCAAAACTCCTGATGCCACTGACTAGTACATGTTCCTTATTCACAGCTCAGATGGGAATTATACTCCTTGGTGTTTCTGGATAGCTGGGAGCCTGGACTCCATTGTGGAGCTTCACCATCTTCCTCATGGTGTGCCTTAGCAGAGCCAACGACCACCAGCCAACAGGTAAGAAGGCAGGCAGACCCCACACAGACAAAAACCTCGTGTTGCATCCAGGCTTTTAAAAACCTCTCTCTCAGAACCATCTCGAAGGTTTGCAGTTCTCCCCAACTCATTGGACAGTTGCGTAATGTAATTCCTCGTTAAAATGTACCTCCCTCAACATTTAACCCTTTATTACCTGGGAACAAGGCTCTGATAAATGGAGGTGCTCCCATTTATCACAGGCACATTTGCACTAGTGCTAACACTAGTACATTCTGCTGAATGCAGTTTCCCATGAACCATTAACAAATATGCTAAGGCTAAATGTCCATCAAGATTATTGCTAGATGTTAAGAAAGAGAGCTATTTTATACTAACAAGAGTTAATTTTGTTTATGGCATGATTATGAGCAGGAATCACTACCATAATAGCTATTCAGCTGTTCAGCAGGGTAGATTTGGTAGATGGTAATCTTCTCACTTTTGAATTTGTAACATTGCATTTCAAACAAAATGGGGGATTGTCCCTTTTAGGTTACCTGTATTTGCAGATGGAAGCAACCGTACAGAACTCTCTCATGCATCTCCCAAGGACTGATAAATATGTTCATCTGATAACTGCACTGCTTCACACATCCCACTCTGACATGGCAGTCTCATCTTATATGCTGTATATCCTGTCCTGAACTACTACTGGCCAAGAAAAAGTTGTTCTACTGCTACATTATTTCTGACAACATTTGAAAGTTTAAAGGAACTTATTAAATTCCATGTCTACATTAATTTTATTTGTATAGAATGATCACAACCTCACTGATCTTTAGCTGAAGATTACCATCTGTATATACCAAAGTTAATGCTGTATAAAGTACAGGACTGAACCCAATATATTGCTGATATGGAAACTACTGATCAGCTTCATCAAATATTAACATTACAAGGACTATGGTAGTTTCTGCAATATTAAAACATTGGAACAGTCATTACTAATAGAAACACAAATTTAAGTGCAAAATTTAGTGGGGTGGCTTTTCAAAGACACTTCAAAGAATTTGTAATAATGGTCTTATTTTCAGTGAAATTGTATGAATGCCTCATCAAATCAAAATGCAATGACTTTAGCTGGACTTACTCTCAGGCATCTGCAGCATTACTCTTTTAAATGAGCTGCATCACATGTTACACTTTGACAATTTCCAATATGACCCAAGGGAAAATAATTAGGAAGGATATTGGTACCAGTTGTTCACATCTCTTAATCATACTTTATAGCTTTGAGGAAAAATGATTTGTCATAATTTCCTTGATATGGCAGATGTAATGCATAGTGTTCCTTACTTTAAGAAGCAGGTTTGTTTTCTTTCAAGTATTTGTTTTTCTTTTAAATGCTCCTGCTATCATTGTTGAGTCTACAAATGAATCAATATTTACTGGCAGAGATTCTGTAATTCAAAACAGAGGCTGCTGTCATTTTGAATCTGTAGAGGTATATTTCATTGTGAAATACTGAATGTTTTCAGCAATCATACTAATTTTAATAAATCAATGGATAGGTCATTTTTGCCACAAGTTGAAATCTGAGAAATAATAATAATAATAATAATAATAATAATAATTTATTTATAGCCCACTCCTCGGTATCCAATTGGTGCGGGTTACATCAATTAAAAATTACAAGATAAAACATACATTGCTCGTGCCCAACCACCTGCTCCTTAAAATAGAATTAAATTAACATCAAATTAAAACAGCATAATTAAAATTACAATATAAAAATAACAGCTGGTGCATGGATATCCAGGTCAAGATGTTGAAGAATTAAGAAGGAGGCTTGATACAAACAGAGCCAGGAGTTAAGAGCTTTCTGGGAAGGCCTGCCGGAAGAGATGTGTCTAAGGCTTTTTTAAAGCAATCAGAAGATGTAATAAGACGCATATCGTCCGGCAGGCCATTTGATAGCCTGGGAGCGACAGCCGAAAAGGCCATTGTGACAAACTCACCCCTGTTCGCCACCACCTATCTCCAACGAGGCACTGATAACTTTGGTAGCGTGTATCAATAGTTCACAGAGGCCAAGTGGTATTTCAAAGCAAGAATGAAGTTTATTTATAAAATAAACAAATAAAATATGAAATGTCTTTAAGGCTTTGTCTTATCTCTCAGTTACACAAGTTCCTTCAAACATTAACACTACAGCCTCTCAGGCAACCTTATCTTCAGTATCACAACTGACTTGCAATGAGTATCTCTCCTAGACTCCCTCAAGCCTATCTATTCCCCTATCAGTCTCTTCAGACCCTTCCCTGGTCTAAGAATGAACCTACAACTGTCCCCTCAGGAACCTAAGAGCACACCGTCCCTCTGTGGTGTCTCTTCCCTTCCAAATCCCAATCAACTAACTCCCTTATACTTTCTCTCTCTCTGCACCAAGGCTTCTCTACAGCCCCACCCAGTCAGCTCCTCATTAGCTGGACACCTGGTGCTCTGTGATTGGCGGTTCCCTCTGCCTGCTCACTACACACATCTGTGAGGTCTATGCCAACCTAGTTTTCATAGGCTACAACAGGTTCCTCCCAGAAGCCCGGAGTGTGCGGAAGGGGGGGTTCGTACGGGAGGAGGTGGTCCATCAGATAAGATGGACCCAAGCCATGTTGGGGTTTAAAGGTTAAAACCAACACCTTGTACTGCGCTCGGAAACTAATCAGCAGCCAGTGGAGAGATTTGAGCACTGGTGTTATGTGCTCTCTCCTCGATGTTCCTGTGACAAGCCTGGCTGCCATATTCTGTACTAATTGAAGTTTGCGAGTTAGGCACAAGGGTAGCCCCATGTACAGAACATTGTAGAAGTCCAATCATGAGGTTACCAAAGCGTGTACCACTGACTCCAGGTCCTTCAGCTCCAGGAAGGTGCACAGCTGGTGTATCAGCCAAAGATGATAGCAGGCACTCCTGACCACCGCATTCACCTGACTAGTCATGTGAAGTGACAAATCAAGAAGTACCCCCAGACTGCGAACAGGGTCCTTCGAGGAGAGTGTGACCCCACCTAGGACTGGAAGGTGTATTCCCAGTCCTGGCTTCAGTCCTGTGACAGTTAGTACCTCCATTTTGTCCGGATTGAGCTTCAACCTGTTTTCCCTCATCCAATCCATTACTGCCGCAAAACAGTCATTGAGAGGAGAGACACCATCTGAAGTCTGGGCCGATGATCTTGTCATGGAGAGGTAGATCTGAGTGTCATCAGCATACTGAAGACACAGAGCTCCATGCCTCTGAATGATCTCACCTAGCGGCTTCATATAGATGTTAAACAGCATCGGGGACAGGATGGTGCCTTGAGGGACGCCACAAATAAGCTCAGTCTTAGAAGAGCAACTGTCCCCAAGCCTAACCCTTTGGAATCTCCCGGAGAGAAAGGACAGGAACCACCGGAGTGCGGTACCCCCAATCCCCAACTCTCTTAGTCAACCCAAAAGGATGGAATGATCTATCGTATCAAAGGCCGCTGAGAGATCCAAGAGCACCAGCAGGGTCATACTACTCCTGTCGATGCTCAAGTGGAGGTCATCGTCCAGAACGACCATGGAAGTCTCAACTCCATGTCCTGTCCTGAAGCCAGTTTGAAATGGATTTTGATAATCGGTTTTATCCAAGACGGCTTGGTGTTGGGAGGTGACTGTTCTCTCGATCACCTTGCTCAAAAATGGGAGCAAGGAAACTGGTCTGTAGTTGTTTCTGTCCAGGGGATCAAGGGAGGGCTTCTTCAGGAGGGGTCTAACAGCCACCTCCTTTAGACAAGATGGCAGAGAACCCTCCCTGAGGGACACATTGATTGTATCCTGAATGAATACTGTCAATGTGTCCCCTCCCTGGATGACCAGCCAAGACGGACAAGGATCGAGATGGCAAGCTATCTTCCTCAAACTTCCAAGGAGCTGGTCCACGTCCTCAGTACTGGCAGGTGGAAATTCATCCAGTAAAGAAGCAACAATGGAGTTGTTGGACGCCTCAACTATGGACTCTGACATAACATTGACTTCCAAGTCGGCCCTTATCCGATAGATTTTGTCTGCAAAGAAGGTATTAAATGCATCACAGCAGGCTGTTGTTGGCGTGAGTAGGGGATTTGGCACAGGTGGAACCTGCGTCAGCTCCCCCACCACCTTAAACAGCTCTGCTGAGCGAGACTCTACAGACACGATGCATGCAGAGCAGAAGGATCTGTGTGCTGCACGCAAAGCTTCCCGATAGGCGCGAAGATGCTGCCTATGGCGAATTCTGTCGGAGAAGAGTCGAGTCTTCCGCTATCTGCGCTCTAGTCATCATCCAACCCACTTCATCTCCCTGAGATCCTCCGTGAACCAGGGCTTGCGGTTAGGAGAGGGTAGGAGAGGACGCTCAGGGGTGATTGCATCAAAAGCATTGGGAAGATTGGTGTTCCAAGTATTCACCAAGGCTTCGACAGAATCACCAGCGCTACCAACATTAAACCCTCTAGGGCCTTCTGGAAGCCAATTGGTTCCATTAGCCTTTGAGGGCGGACCATTCTAATGGGTCCCCCACCCCCGAGGGGACAGAAAGCAGCTTTCCCATCACCTTCCCCTCTTCCTTTTGTGTTGTCTCTTTTAGACTGTAAGCCTGAGGGCAGGGATCCGTCTAATTTAAGATTGTATGTACAGCACTGTGTAAATTTACAGCGCTATATAAATAAAGGTTAATAATAATAATTTTAGTTCCAACATGATCAGGAAATGATCCATCCATGACAGTGCGGAGGTTTTAGTTACCTCCGCCCATGGATATTCCTGTTCTGTGCTAAAGATCCCATCAAGTGAGTGATCTGCGCAATGGGTGGACCCGTTGACCAATTGAGATAGGTTCATGCTTTTCATGGATTCCATCAACTCCCGAGCTGCTCCAGATAGATCAGAAGGGCTGGTCTCGAGAGGAATGTTGAAGTCGCCCAAGACAAGAAGTCTGGGCGACTCCAACAGCAACTCAGAGTTACAATATGTAGACATAGGACACATCAAAATCACCCAAGCATAAAATTAAAAATATACCTATTTAAAGTTCATAGTATAATACTGTCTGGGTAGGCCTCCTGGAAAAGATAGGTCTTTAATACTGTTTTAAATTCAAACAGCATGTTTTGCTGTATCTCTCCCAGCAGCTCACTCCACTGTCTAGGGCTAGCTAATGAAAAGGTTCTCTGGGTGACAGTTGCCTTTCTAGGCTATTTAATCCAGACTTTCATACTTTGGGAAAACCATGAGAAAACATGACTCATTAGAACAGACAATAATGCTCAGTAAGATAGAATGTAGAAGGAAAAGAGTAAGACCACATTACTGATGGCTAGACTCAATCAAGAAAACCACAGTCCTGAGCTTGCAAGACCTGAGCAGGGCTATTGATGATAGAGTGACTTGGAGGTCTCCTATTCATAGGGTCACCTCTATATACTGAACTTGATTTGATGTGCACAATAATCAAAGAAATAGCTGACATTGCTCTTTCTGCCTACCACATTACCATGAAACATTGTCAAACACCTGTGGCACAAGGATATGGAGCTGCTGAGAGCTGCAACATACCACCTGCCACACTTGCTCAGTGAACAATTTTGAAAGTCATCAGGATAAAAAAATAACACTTTGTTTCTCATTCTATAAGCTGGTCATGCCACACTAGCAGAACTTTAGAATTCTGGTTACCCTTGCTTCTTGGATTTAGAGTACTAGGTTATGGATGATATTTATCCCCTTTTCTGTTTCCTGCAAGGAACTTATACAATAGACATCTCATTCACCATCACCTCTGTTAAATCTTATAGGTATCCTGTATTGCAGTTACAGATTTGCAACAGCTCTGTATTCACTAATACTACACATTTGCGATTATGGCACTATTGCCACAATAATAAATGTTTCCACCACCATTACCACCACAGCCAGCAGCTGCACCGAGCAACAGAGGTCTGTTCTGCTGTTGATTGAGATTCAGAGGGATGACATTTCCAACAAACAAGGTTGTGGGATTCAGAAGCAGGACCTTTTTTACAATTCAACCTTGTATCCTTACTCACTAGCAGGAGAGAACTGGGCATTTCATCCTGCTGTATCCCAACTGACAGCAATACATAGCTTAATCAGGCTGCTGGCCATTAAGGTAGGTTTGGGAATTTGGGCCATGAGATATTACATAGTTATTTTACATTCATAACTATGTAGGTAGTATAGAATCTTTGTCATGATAGCCAAGATCCACTGAAATGAAAGTGGGTTCTCAGATAACCTGAGACATACATAGTGATTTTTTTGGTCTCTTGGACTGAGAGATACCTTTGAGAAGGCCCTGGTCTAAGTGTCCCTCCCAATCAGTATGTTTTAGAAAGTTTCTTAGCAGTGGGCAACTACAACAGCCATGATCAAATGGCTTCATTTAGAATGCCCACAATGGCTGTATTATATTGGCCTGGGGCATTGTGGGAGACTTAAATAATGACTGGACACAGTCTTTCTGCACTGCTTAAGCTTAAGTCAACTCAGAAGACATTTTGAAGGGAGTCATAAGGCATGTTTTGGCAGCGGGTTCAAGATGACAAAGGCAGCTCATGCCAGCCCTGCATAGAAGGCTGATGCACCAAAGGATATTATGCTAAAAAGACATTATATTTCAGAACTGCAGGTCTTTATTATTCCATTTCTAAAGAAAGCCTTCAGTGCAGTTGTTTATACTATTTATAGAAGTATCCATATAGTATTAAGAATAAGGAAAATCCAAGTAAGAACTACTATCCTACATAATTTAGAATGTGTCCTGGCCCTGCTCTTACCCTCAGGCTGTTACCATTCCAGTGAATGCCCAATTACATTAATTGTGAATGTTCCAATGGTAATGGCATTAGGGATAAATGTCCAGATAGAACGAATGACTCATTACAGTGAAGATTTGCAGGAAACTGTTGCTGACAAACATACGCTTATTGAATATACAGTATACAAATCACATGAATTGTATTCACAGATCTACAGAAGTCAATATGCAAGTATTACCCATATTTCAAAAATATTAGTTTGAGCAACAGTACAGCTCAAGATCAGTTGCTTAGTTTCCAGTGTTTCCTTACAAAGACCTCTTATCCTTGTGTATGGATGAAATGTCGACCATACACTAGGATAAAAAGAGCATCATTTATTTGATCCTCTTTGGAGCAGAAATAGTTATGCCCCACTTCACTTAAGCAGATTATGTTTTAATAGTGACAGCTTTGCTAATAAGTCCATGAAAAATTAACAAAACAAAATAAATATGACATAAGGAAGGATCTTGTTTTTTTTTATTATATGTAAATTATAATCTGTCCAGGTGAAGACTGAGATATAGCATTTTAAATGACTGTCATAAATGCATTTCTAACTTTGCATCTACACTATAGAAATAATGCAGTTTGATACCACTTTAAGTGCTGCAGCTCCATCGTATGGAATCCTGGTATCTGTAGTTTTAGAAGGTCTTTTTCTTTGCCAGTGAGTGCTGGTGCCCAACAAAACTACAAATCACAGGATTCTGTAGTCTGGAGCTATGGCAGTTGGAGTGGTGTCAACCTGCATAATTTCTACAGTATATATACACCTAATATCTATGTAGATTATCACACGAAGGATAAGGACAGGGTTAAAGAGGATTGCTCTCGTCCTTATCCTGGCCTATTCTCGCAATGGTGTGAAAGATTACCACACATGGCACACTTTTCCCATTCTTCTCCTGCCCATGAAGTGTAATAGAGCTGTCATTTGGTATGAACAGGAGTTTCCATTGATACCAAATGATGGGTCCGTTACACTTCATGGACAGGAGAAGAACAAATAAGCACATGATGTGTTATAATCCTTCCCCCAGTCACAAGAATAGGATGGAACAAGGATAGGAGCAATCTGCTTTGCTCCTATCCTTATCCTGAATGTGATGATCTCCACAGTGTATATACACCCTATATTAAAATCTTGTTTAAACAGATCCATAATGTTAGATATAGTTTTACATTTTTTGTAAGTGACTGTAATATTTTGTGCTAATAAGAAAGCTGATTTGAGTAACTCAGCTTCATTTTGTACATGAGTTATAACAATTTCTTACAGATTTATTTCTTGCAACGGATATATGACAGGTAGATGATAGATAAGAGTTTATTTTTAAAGTGTCTCAAAGTGAAGACTCAAAATTTTAATGATTCTAAAATATGATTGATTACCATATTTTTCATATCATATAAAAGCATGTCATGCCATGCATTGTTAACTTTAGAAAACTTTAACCAAGTAATTAAAGTCAGCCCTCTGTATATATGGATTCTGCATCTAGGGATTCAACGATCTACAGCTTGAAAAATGCTTTTTTTAAATACAAAAAGCAAACTTTGATTTGCTTTTATATAAGGGACACCATTTTACTACACCACTGTTTATAATGGAACTTGAGCATCCTTTGATTTTGGTATCTACAGGAAGTCCTGGAACCAAGTTACAGCAGATATCAAAGACCCACTGTACTGGTATTTTGAGTAATTTTTTTAAGTCACAGAAATATCAGTTTAAAATTTGCCTCAATCAATATGTTTCTTTCCTTCCCAACATTACACTTTTCAGTTAATTCATAGATAGACAATCACTGTTCTCTTTGGCAATTTTTGGTGTCAAATTTATCCAATTAAAGGGACAAAAGTCTACATAAGGCAGGTGAGCATGCTGGCTCAGTAATTGCTTGTGCATTAAAGCAAGCAAACATTCAGTGTAAACATTACATTACAAAAAGGGCAATGCATTTTATCTATATTTCTTCATGAAATGTGGTGTTTGCATTGGCTTTATCATTAATGACCTTGTTTGGATGTTTAAGAACTTTCTTTGATAAAAAATAAAAGGAGGAAAACAGCTTTTATGAATAATTTAGGCTTGACCTCAACTTTGCATTAGTGACACGAATGAAAGTAGATCAGTGTTAAAAATAATCTACTTAATGCCATATTGATGAAGTGATATAACTTACTAATTGATCTTGTTTTTCATTACACACTTTATGTAGCTCAAGATTGATTAAGTGATAATTGCATTTGATGTAGAACTTATGAACGGGAACAAATGGCTCATCAGATGAAAAATGATGAGATTGCAGGTTGAATCGTTGACTGATTCCATGCAGCATTTATCTCTAAGTTTCCCACATTTACAGCTATTACCGTTTCGATTAGAAAAAAATCACAATATTTGGGTGGTTTCAGAACCACATTCAGTTTAAGCTGCAAGCAACATGAAACTATACAAACTTTTTAAAAAAAGCTTTACAAAATGATTGCAACTCTATGGCTGCATCTACACTGGAGAAAAAAAATCTAGTTTGACACCACTTTAGCTGCAGTGGCTTAATGCTGTGGAATCCTGGGAATTGTGGCACCAGATGTCTCTGACAGAGAAATCTACATGTCTACAAAACTACAATTCCCAGACTTCCACAGAATTAAGCCATGACAGTTAAAGTGGTGTCAAACTTAATTATTTCTGTAATGTGGATGCAGCCTAAAGTCTGCAGCTTCTTTGGCACGAGACCCATTGATATTATTGAGACTACTTTTGAACATAGGATTGCATACATAGGATTGCACCAAAATCTTTATGAAAATGGTAGATTGTAACAAATATATTTAGGAAGAGAAATATATCAAGATTTTTGTGAATAACTTTATATCAACAAACATGTCTGGGAACATAAGTCAGGCACAATGTATTGTAAAAGGATGTACTTCAGGATGAGATGATGAGAGAGAAGATGCATTTATGCTAGTATTCTTGGTGCGTTTTACATTGGCAAAAAAAGGTGTTTTGAAGGCTGGTTGAAAACCCAGCTTTTACATTATAAAATGGGAAAGTGTGACATGAAAACGCCATTTTGGCGTTTTAAGGGAAAAAACGCGCTTTTAAAAAGTAGTTCGGTTGACCCACTACTTTTTTAATAACTGCGTTACAGCGCTAGTGCATGTAAAGGCTAAGGTGTACTTGCGCAGTTAAATGGGGCTCCGTTTCCTTAAGGCGCCCATTTAAAGGCTGCGCTGCAGGTGCGGATCAGAATGGATCGTAGTTGGGAGCATGCGTGGAGTGGACTCCACTCCTAATTAAAACGTTCTATGCCCTCCAGGTGTAAAAGCTGGGATTTAACTGCGCAGTTTTTTAAAGCTCCCAAACCCTAGCTCCGCCCTTAATCCTAACCCTAGACATGCGCAGTAGCGCCTCTGGGATATTGACAGTTTTGGTGGCGGATGTTTTAACAGGTGCAGTGATAAGAGGAAACTTTCAATTTTCACACGAACCCCCACACACATTCCAGCGCCATTTCCCACTTGCCTTTGTCCAACTCAGCCGCTCCTAGGGACACTTTTGCCGAGGCTTTGCTGTGGCACTTTGCACAATGGCAGAGACTTCTACAAGTGGCCCAAAAAGGGGGAGAGGGATGTCTTGGTCTCATGCAGAGACCTCAGACCTCATTTCCATCTGGTCAAGGCCCAATGTTTTAGAGAAACTGGAGTCCACCTACCTCAATGCGGATACCTATCATGAGGTGGCCCAAGCCATGAGAGGGAAGGGACACCGGCGGACTTGGGAAGAGTGCCGGCGAAAGTGCAAAGCCTTAAAGGCACAATATAAAAAATATCGAGACAATTTGGCCAAAGGTACCCAGGCAGGCCCCCGTCCTCCTTTCTACAAGGAGCTTCATGAGTTCATTAGCAAGGATGGGAGGATCAGACCCAACAGACTGTCCACCAGCGGACAGGTTGTGAGGGTCCCAGTGGGCCAGCCTGCTAGGGCTGAACCTATGGAGGACACCCCGGAACCACAGGTAGAGCCAGAATCAGAGCCAGAGCCTGATCCAAGCCCACAGACAAGCATGGAATGTGCCCAACATTTTCTGCTGCCTTCTCAAGGTAAGATGTGCCTCGGCTTCTGAGGGAAAGGGAACTAGGGGACATAGGGAAGATGTGGGATCAGGGTGGGCATAGGGGAGAAGTCACTCTGTCCCTTTGTCATGCAGAGGAATGGGAGCAGTCCCCGGACTCTGATGAGACATCCTACAGTCAGCAAGCTGTGGACATCGAGGCTCTCAGAAAAAAAGCCCGTGCCATAAAGTTGGCATCTACAGCTTCCTCAAGCAGGCCATCCTCCCGTACAAGCACTGTCTCTGCCAACGTCAGTAGCCACCATGATCGGTCGCCTGTAGGACAGAGGACTGTGAGAGACAGCGATGATAGTGACGGTCAGGAAGCTTTGCAGGGTAAGACATGTGTGTGGCATGGGAAGGGGGGGGATTGTATAGTGGGCCAGTTACAGCAGAGGAACACAGGCGCTGGCGAAGGTTTTTGTTGGCATGATGGCATGTTTTGGGTAGGGGCTACAACGTTTATGTCAGTGTATGCTGTAAGATCTCCTTTGTATGACTGTGGTGTGTGTGTGTGTTGTGCTTCTCCTCAACTCTTCCTCTTCCTTACATTTGTCTAAGAGCCTGTGTGACATATTGAGGGTGCTTTGAGCGAGAGTTCCTGCATGGCATAATAGGGATGGATTGGATGCCCTCTGGAGTATGTGCTAACTCTATGCTTTTGTGTATCTCTGGTGCTTCGTCCTGTAGAAGGTGCAGAAGGTGCAGCAAGACCACCTTCAGAAGAAGAAGAAGCACCCGCCAATCCCACAGCTGCAATGCCACCGGAGGAGTGGCTCGCTGCCATGAGACACAGACGGGTGCGTCGCTCAGCAGCAGCAACATCCGCCAGGGCTATTGATCGTCTCGTTGGTGCCACCTCAGAACACATGACAGCACTCACACAACAGGGAGAGCGTTTCTATCAGCTGAGGTTGAGGAGCGTAGAATTTCAAGAAAGAGCAGTCGAGAATCAGGAGAGGGCAGTTCAGGTGCAGGTGAGAGCCCATCAGAATCAGGAGAGGGCACTTCAGCAGCAGGAGCTGGCCCTCCAGAATCAGGAGAGGGCCCTCCAGAATCAGGAGAGGGCCCTCAAGAATCAGGAGACGGCACTTCAGCTGCAGGAGAGGGCAGTCCAAAATCAGGATAGGGCACTTCAGCAGCAGGCAGAATCCATCCAGGAGCAGAGGCGACTCACTTCTGTTCTTGAAGGGCAGAGTGGCCTGCTGGAACAGATAGTAGGGATCTTAAGATCAGCTCAGAGTGGCAGAGTGGGTGGTGAGGAGGAGAGTGTTACCCATAGGACCATTCCCATGGCTGTAGAGGGGCCATCTGGGCATCAGGGTGGGGAAAGGGGTCGTGATGTCACTCCTGGCGAAGTCATTCTGGATCTGGAGGTCATTCAGGAAGAACCTAGACAGGAGTCTTCTGGCCTCTTCAGCAGCCAAGTGGCGGTTCCTATGGCGACTCGTCGCCATCCCAGGCGCAGGGGAGGAAGAGGAGGGAAGTGTTGTGACAAGCACTGAGTTCCCATTAAGCAATGTGGTGTCCTCTACTGCACTTATCTCTCTTCCCAAGGGTCTCCTTCCTTCCCTGCACTTCCTTTTCCACCAGGCACTACACTATAGCTATAGCTAACTCACTAACTCCCTATGGCAGTGATGTCCAAACTGCGCTGTTGATGAGATGTAGGACTTAGGCTTCTGGGAGCTGAAGTTCAACATCTCTTCAAAAGCACATTTTGAACACCACTGTCCTACTTCAAATCTTAACACTAACAAATGGTGAAACAGCGCACTACCGCAACACCCCCATTCATTCATAAAAAAAGAATTTCATTCATACAAATGGGTCAATGGTGTACTACCGCTGTTGCGCAGTTCAAGACAGACAAATTTTTTTAAAAAAATAAACTTTTTTATTTATACAAACTATTTACAAATTATTTACAGGGGAAGGGAAGGGGAAGGAAGGGGAACAGCAAACAAGGGAAAGGGAAGGAAAGGGAAAGGGGGGGGAAGCAGCTTTACTGGGCAGCTGGAGGTGCAGCGCCAGGAAGGACTTGTAAGATGTTATTGAGGAGCTGCAATATCCTTTCCTGGCCTGCCTCCAGCGATGCCACCCTCCTATGCAGCAGGCGTTCTGTAGAGGACAAAAGAAAAAAGAGAGAGAAAGAGAGAATGGTTAGGAGGGGACAATGGAGCCACACACCCACTCCCACAGGCAGGGTGTATGGGCATCCCCACTCCCTTCTCCGGTTCTTTGGGTGCCTGTACTCACCTCCTCCCCTGTGGCGCTGTGCCTCAGGCATCTCCCTGGGTTGGGGACCCTGGGCCTCGGGTCCCCTCTGCAGGCGGCGGCGGCGGCGGCTTGGCCCAGGCTGCTCCTCATTGGCAGCAGCAGCATCCGGCGACGGAGGAGCTACTGGAAAAAGGGAAGAAAGGGGAGAAGTTAATACAGTGACATGAAGGGAAGGGACAGGACAGGAGTGTTGTGGAGGCTGCAGGCTTGCAACGTCCACCCCCCCAACCCCTTGGACACTAACCTGCTGCCAGAGGAGCCTGTTCTCTGGGCGGAGGGGCGGCATCAGAGGGCCCTGGCTGTGCTGCATCCTCAGGGAGATCCCGAGCCTCTCCCTGAGGTGCAGCAGCGGGGGACCCCCTGCCGGGCTGTTGGGCCTGCTCAGGCACCCTCCGTCCTCGCCTGGGCTGCATGCCTGCAAAAGCAAAGTGGAGGACAGGCATGAGGACCCATGGAGGACATTGGCAAACAGGAGGGAAGGGTCAGTGACAGGGACACAGGCACAATGAAAGGGGCCCAGACATACCTTGAGGACGGCGATCTTGCCACCGAGGCTCTCCGCCCCTCTGCCAGAGGGCCCGAAGCTGTTCGAAATATGGTGGCCTCTTCCGAACAGGCGGATGCGGACCATAGTCCTCCAGGGTTTCAAAGAACCTTCCCTTCAGGTCCTTGAACTTGCTCCAACACTGTAGGAAGGTCCTTTGAAACCCTCGTCGCCGGAGGGCTCTGGCGGCATCCATAAAAAAGGCCTTGTTCGGCTTGCTGCTAGAGGCCATCACAATCCGAGCAGCTTGCTCTGGCATGAGGGCCTCCAGGAGGATCTCCAGCTCTTCAGCCTGCCAGTAGGCCCTGCGAACTGGAGGTCTCACCCTGGGAGCCATGGTCGCCGTCCTGAGGAAAAAGACAGGGGCTTTGGACTTTATAGAAATTTGTGGGTGAGGGCAAGGTGGGCAGAGATGGCTTCAGGCCAATGAAGTCCCCTCAGAGCTGAATTTTGAATCTTTCCCCCAATAGATGCCTCTGGGCTTCATATTGTTACAATTGAATGGGCCATTAGGGAAGCCTGAATTTCAAGGGGTATTGATACATTGTCAGAGTAAATGGTTGGCAGTTATGGGCTTGTATCTTTATCTTCCAGGAAATCTGGCGCCAGGCACACCTATGCATGACCTTCTGTGAGTGTGTTTGTGTGTGTCAAGCCAACAAGCACATGGCAGAGACTGCCCACACAGCAGACCATGAATGATGGGCACACACAGACTGTGGCTGATGGGATACATTTATTCAACTACTGATATGATTATACAAAACAATTATGCTGTGGTATCACAAATGGAGGAGAAGTCCAAGTTCAAATTCTCCCTGTCTGGAAGAACTCTGCCAATGCATTCCTCACTTTGTGCCCTTCTTGTGTGCCAGGGTCATTTTCCGGAATAGGTGCCCCCAGGGTAGGCAACACAAAACGTCGCCTGTACTGCAGCCCCTCATCCAAAACCTTTCCCTTGGTCTCGCAGATGTTGTGTAGGATGACACAAGCGGCGATGATGGGCACCACGTTCTCTTCTGCCACAACAAGTGGTCCTGTCAGACATCTCCACCTGGCCTTGAGACGCCCGAACGCATGTTCCACCTTCACTCTGCACCTGTTCAACCTCCTATTGAAAAGCTTCCGCTTGGCAGTGGTAGGTTTCTTGTAGGGCGACATTAACCATTTTCTGAGAGGATAAGCTTTATCTCCCAGCAGGAGGGGTCCAATTTGCTGACCCTGGATGGTAATGGTGGGGTTGCCTGGCACAAAGATGCCAGCTTCCATAGTTTCAAGAATGACAGAATTTCTGACCACCCTGGCATCATGAGCTGATCCTTGCCATCCAAGCTCCACATCCACAAAGCGACCAGTGTGATCACATGTCCCTTGCAGGATAACAGAATAGGACCCCTTTCTGTTTTGATAACTCTTCCTCTGCCCCAGGGGTGGCACAATGAGACAGTGGCATCCACAGCGCCCACTACTTGTGGGAATCCAAGCTCAGCGAAACCTTCCATGATCTGTAGAAAGGAAAGGGGGGGAAACAGGTGAATAAATGACAAATTCATTACATCCATGCAATTACACCACAAAACAACCCACACATGAAATATGCCACATACAGGATAGGATAGTTTGACAAGTGGAAATATATTTTGGACAGTGCCTTACCTTCCGGGCATCTCCCAAGTACACAGTCCGGGACAGCAGGAGCTTCTCCATGGCCAAGGCGAACTCCAGCATCATTTGCCCTGCAGTGCAAATGCCAACCCCAAAGAGCTCTGAAGTCACCAAGTAGGTCATTTTATGGGCCAGCATGAAGATGGCAATGGCCACTCTCTCCTCCACCGGGATGGCTTTTCTCATCAATGAATCAGATCTCTCCAGTTCTGGACGGAGGATGTCCACCAGCCGGTGAAAGAGGGCACGGGGCATTCGGAAGTAACGCCTCCATCGGCTTTCAGACCAGGTGCGAGTGACTATGACAGACCACCAGTGATCACTTCTCTCCAGCGTCCAATAAAGCCGGGTCTTCCTTTTCTCGGACATAGCAATGCCACCGGCTAATTCACACTGCTCAAGCAGTGAGACACCAACTGCAGCTATTCTCTCTTCTGTATCATCACTATCATCATCAGCTATCATTTCAGTGGTCACATCAGTCATTTCAGTGGTCACAGCAGTCATTTCAGCGAAAACAGCAGTCATTTCAGTGGTCACATCAGTCATTTCAGTGGTCACATCAGTCATTTCAGTGGTCACAGCAGTCATTTCAGTGGTCACTTCGACGATCCTGGCAGCACTAGCGGAGGCAAAGGCGGCAGCTTTGGCTGTGCTTTGAACATTGACGACAAGTGCCGACCACAAAGGAGAGGAGGCATCCATGTTGGTGATGATGCCCACAGTGACCCTGTCCTGACGAATGCCAACGTCACTGGGTCAATGGCCAGCACTCCTCCTCCTTTGTCTTCTTGCAGATGCTCGGTCTGTGGCTGCTGTCAAAATCAATTAGGAGCCCCCTTTAAATCATTTAAAACTGCGCAATTCGTAGCCTCGACCCTATCAATAGTGCAGTTCAAGCCTCGACCCTCGCAATAGCGCAGTTCAAGACTCGACCATCGGAATAGCGCTGTTCGCGGCGGTACGAACCGCGCAACAGCGCAGTTCGCAGCCGGCAAGGAAAAAAAAAATTAAAATCGCAGTTTAAAGCTGCGTTTATTGCTGCCCGTGTATCAGCTCCGCCTGTGTTTGTAGCGTTCTGACAGCTTCCCATGTAACTGCTGAGCCACAAAAAAGACCACTCAGATAAGTCGTTCCCACACCCCTCAGTGTAGCAGCTCTGCACTTTTTTAATGCAAACCTGAGGCTTGCTATGTAGCTGCTAAGCATTAAGATAAAGGCGAGTTCAGATCACACTTTCTTGCCAATGTAAAAAGCCCCCTTGATTGCAAAAAGCATGAGTGGAGCATGCTGTACTAGAGTCCTCTTCTTCATGGGTAAGGAAATGTGTTTGCTGACTATCTTGAAATGTTTTGTTTAAAAACAGAAAGCCCCATAGATTTTCTTTTTAATCTGGTGTTTGATCTAGGCAGGCAAGTAACTTATAGAAAGGATGGCTTTTTCATTCTGAAAACTCCTATTCATTTATAGAAGTTAATAGAAATAAAGTGAAATAGATATACAAATTGTGCATAGCTCATTGAAACACTGACAAGCATTTAAAGAGACATGAACCATATCACTGTTCAGGTGTTCTACTGCTCACATCACACAATGAGTACAGAATAACAATGTGCTTTCTGCTCCAGGCCTTTTTGTAAAGATCCTGCCACTTATACTGCCCCTCCAGACTTTTTAGGTGAAAAGACTAGAGAGCCTGTTCTCCTACTTAGCTGCTTCATTTAGACTCTTTGTCCTTTGTAGGTCCTTCACTAAACTGGATTCTAACTCACTTGGGGGCTGGACTGCATGAATAGAACAGATCTCTGGCAGCTTCAGACTATCACCCTCAAAAACATGGGGGGGGGGGAATGGGGTATTCAGTGAGAAATGAGAATGAGAAAGAATACAGAGCCAACCAGTACATCCTCTTTTTCCTCTCATGCCTTTCTAATTAGACAACTGAAGAGAACTCATGTGACTTTCAGATGTGGCCTTGATATGCAGCAGTAACTGCCCACAGCAAGGATGGAAGACCTGTAGCTCACCTGAGTTTCTGGATTACAGTTCTCAGCATTACTGAGCATGCTGGATGGAAGTTGGGGTCCACCAACATCTGGAGGGCCACCATTATATTTGTAGCTTCATCAGTGGAATTTGCCTTTGAAAAATGATTGTCTACTTATGTTTCAAGGGGTATTTTTCACACTAGGGGGTACACAGGATTTAAACAAGAGTAAAACACCATCTTACCCAGGAGGGAGTAAAGGGACTGGAGAAGCCTAGCAACACCATTGGGCATGGCCTCAAGTGAAAGAGCCCTCCCTCCTACACCATCTTACCCAGGAGGGAGTGAAAGGACAGGCCAAACTCCATAGGGCCTGTCCTGGATTAGGAACAGAGCCCTCCTTCCATGCTATCTGCCTTGGTCCAGGCCTCAGAGGGAGAGAAGAACTCCTGGACCTGATCTCCTTCCCCACCACCATTCCCTTCTCCTTTTGTGTCATGTCTTCTTAGAATGTAAGCCTGAGGGCAGGGAACTGTCTAGTTGAAATAATGATTGTAAGCCGCTCTGATAGCTGAAGAGCAGGGTATAAATAAATAAATAAATAAATAAATAATAAAACAAGAGTTAAACAGGAAATGTCCTATGATAAACATAGGGAATTTCTTATTTAACTCTTGTTTAACTCTCGTTTAAATCCTGTTTTCCCCCTAGTGTGAAAAAGCAGTAAGAGATGATTAAGATATCCTTTTCTTTATTGTTGATTGTGCATATTATTGTTCAGATCTTTATCATACTTGTCCACACTATGAGGCACTAAGGCCAAGACACAGATGCTTGTTCAGTATTATCTAGTGAGTCCATGTGTGAGAACAGCATTAGCACTATGTTTCCAAGACAATTTACTCATTGTAAAGCTTCCAGAAGGCACATCTATTTATTGCAAACATAGACAAATTTAGAGTGCTGATATTCTTCATAGTCACAGTACAGGGACACTGTGCTCCTCTGTGCTTATTCACAATAGCTGTATCCCAGTCCTTTCTGGGTCAGAATGTGTGTGTATTAAGGAATTCAACCTCAATTCAACTAAAATTCACATTGTGAAACCTGAACCCATTGTAAACTCTTACCTTTTTCTTAAATCATCGTCCTTTTCATCTTTATATTGACAACTGATCTAGTAAAAAGTACTACCTTAAATAAATAGATATCGGCATAGTAACAGCAATAACAATAACAAAAACAGCATGAATAGAGTGATTGGAAATAGCTCAGGGAACAAGAGAAATTTAATGCAGCTTAAAAGAAACTTGTATAGGTCAGTTTGACACATACAAATTTTACAAACAGTGCATCAGGTGTTTTACCTTTTTGAACCAGAGCTGTCTGGCTGATGAAGCTTAAAAATGATGTCTGTACAGTAATATCCCAGAAGAATATATGAACTCTGTCAAACCTAAGAGGTGTGTGTGTTATGGGGACATTTAAGAATAAGCCCTCACAGAAAGAAACTTATTTTCACATTGTCAAAGACTTTGATAGTTGAAACAGTTTTAACAACATTTAAAATCTTTTAATATTCCCTAGATTTTTTTTAAAAGACTTAAAAATAGAACACAATTCTACCCAAAAACACAGCATCTTGTCTGACAAAATCCTTCTCTAAATAAATGTTGATCATAAAGCCTATGAATCTTTTGTAATGATCTTCTGTTAAAATGGAACCATCATAGAAGAGCCTAGCTATATGGATAGTATCATTGTTTAGTTCCCACGCTCCGCCGGACTTTATTGCATTTCTATGCCACAAGGATGTGGTTTTCCTGCTAACTTCAAATTGTTGTTGTTGTTGTTGTTAACTGCCCTTGAGTTATTCAGTGTGAATGAGACAGCTACAAGACCCCCTGTCCTCATTGTCTCTGCTCAGGTCCTGCAAACTCAGGGCTGTGGACTCCTTGATTGAGTCTATCCACCTGGCATGCAGTCTTCCCCTCTTTCTACTGCCCTCCACTTTCCCTAGCCTTTATTGTCTTTTCAAGTGAGTCATATTTTCTCATGGTGTGCCCAAAGTACAACAGCCTCAAATTAGTTAAATTTGGCCTCAGAAAGACAGGCAAGAAGCAGTGTGCCAGCATCAATTCTAGTGTTCTGTAATGTGCAGCAACTGCACGCTCCAGAACCCTAGACCATATGGACGCCATATGGCGCAGCATCCTCACATCCGAGCTTGCCTTGCGTCATTGATGCATCACAGTGCAGACAGGTTCTTTTTGGTGTAGAGGGAAGCCACACAGTTTGGCTGCTGCAGCATCCCTCCAGAAGAAAAACAGGTACCTCTAGCCTGCCCTTTCAGGGCAGTCTGGAGACCCCCATGGATTCTAGGGAGAGTTCAGGGTTGATCTGTTCTAGGACCCATCGGTTTGTCTTTGTCTGTCCACAGTAACCTCAGCACTCCTCTCCACATCTCAAACTAATTTACTTTTTTTCTGGGGACGCCACACCTTTCCTAGCCAGATTGGGGCCACGGCAACCTCATGATGTTGCCCCGATCAGGCCTTTCAAGGGTGCAAAAAGGAGCCGCAAAATGTGGCTTCTTTTTGTGCCCTCAAAAGGGCACCATAGCTGCGGTGGCACAGCTATATGGTGCTCCTTCAGCACTGCGTCATATGGACACAGCACTGGAGGAGCATCATAACACTGTGCGCCATGTGAAGTGGTGCTCAGCATCATGACACCCTGTGGGCAGAGTCAGGGTGTGAGTCATCTGGATGCGACGCCCAGACTCCACCCCAGGCTGGCCTTTCAGTACAGGGCCTCTATCAACTTTATTCACTGTCCAGCTTTCTATCCATACAGAGTGATGGGAAATACAATACCTTGGATGATTCTAATTTTAGTGGTCAGTGAAATATCTTTGCAATGCAACATCTTGTTTAGTGTTTTCATAGCTGTTCTTCCCAGTCCTAGTCTTCTGATTTCTTGACTCCAATCTCCATTTGATTAATGACTGATCTAAAGTATGGGGAGTCTTTAACTATTTCCATTTGAATACACAGGGCACGTTTAAATTGGAGGAAGGAGGAGTGAAGACTGGAGAAAGGAATATCAGCCATCTGAGATATGGAGATACCATACTACTAGCGGAAAACAATAAACACTTAGAAACAAATGAGTAAACATTTCATATTTTAAAGTTTCTCTAGGAGAAAGCAAGCCACAACTGCAATGTGTGGGGCTGTACAGTCCAACATCAAAAGTCGGCATGGGGGAAGAGTGGGGGTGTGGCATCTGCACAATGCATTCCTTGACTCTGCCCCCATCCCAGTGTGATGCCGCACACCCCACCACATGGCAGATGGCATCACAGTGCTCTTATCTCTGCGTCCACATGACACAGCACCAAAGGAGCACTGAAAAGCCGTGGCACTAGCAGCTATGGCACCCTTTGTGTGGTGTAAAAACGAGCCACTTTTTGCGGCTTCTTTTTGCACCATGGAAAGGCCAGATCAGGGCCACAGCATGTGGTTGCCACAGCCTCAATCTGGTGAAGAAAGAGGTAGCTTCAGGCCACCCCTTGGGGTGATCTGTTCAGCTCCTGCATCAACAATGTGTAGGGGAAAAAAATCAGATAATTACTCAGCAAAATTAGCTTAGTGCTGATTTACCTTAACAACACTTCAAAATACTTTTGTGAATCTGTACAAAATCTAGGTAAACTGGAGTCAAATGCAGGTGAAGTAAGGGCTTAGACTATTTCTAAAACCAGTTTATCTGCTAAAATATTATTGAAGAAATATGAAGGTACATGAAGAAATTTATCCCACCATATTGTTTTTCAGTGTTTCTCAGTATGTGTCCCTTGACTTGCTGTAGGTACAGGGGGAAAAAAATATGTTTTTTTTTTTTAAAAAAAATATGCCTGCAAAGTGTATGCTACTCAAGTCAGTCAACAGTTATACTGTAGCTAACTTCAAAGCATGGCCTTATTGGTAGGAGTTTGCTGCATGTAAAGTGGAGTGGCTATATTTTTATTAGGAGAAAGTGATGCTCCTCAGGCAATAATAACTCAGTAGATGAAAAAGTAGCAGAATTAATAACATATAAAAAGAGGAAGACAGGTGAGATTTTCTGTTGGGTAAGCAATGAATCTCAGTTTAAGTTATTTGAAGATTACTTTCTTCAGTATTTCTTTGTAAAGTTTTATTTAAGCATCAAGTTAAAAAAAAGTTAACATGCAACAAGATAAAGTTTTGAAAACCTCTGTTTCTAGAAAGGTTTTTTTTTTTAAAAAAAAACTCAAAACCCAGACTTTTTATTTTTTTCAATAATAATAATAATAATAATAATAAATATTTATTTATATCCTGCTCCTCTGGATGAGCAAACGGGCCGGGGTCCAACATATAAAATACAAATACAATTAAAATATAGCAACCCAATCCCTCCTCCCACTCCTTAAGATAAAATTAAACTGAAGTTAGATTAAAAACAGTAGATAAAACCATAAAACATTAATATGGCTCTCATTAAAATGATAGGCGGCCTCAAAATAACTAATGTCTCTGAGGGTGAGTCTAGATGGACAATAGTGGTATAGATTTAATCATTGTTGGGGAAGGCCTTCCAGAAGAGATGTGTTTTGACCGATCTCTTAAAACTGTCCAAAGTTGTAATAAGGTGAATCTCATCCAGCAGGCCATTCCACAGCCTGGGAGCAACAGCGGAAAAGACCCTCTGGGAGGTCTGTGCCATCCAATTTTCTTTGGCTGTAACAGATTCCTCCCAGAGGATAGGAGTGTGCGAGGGGGCTCGTATGGGAAGAGGCGGTCCCTTAGATAGGATGGACCTAGCCATGTAGGGCTTTTAAGGTCAAAACCAGCACCTTGTACTGTGCCCAGAAACTAATCGGCAGCCAGTGGAGAGATTTTAGCATAGGTGTTATGTGCTCTCTCCTAGATGCCCTAGTGACTAATCTGGCTGCCATATTTTGAACCAATTGAAGTTTCTGGGTTAAGCACAAGGGCAGCCCCATGTAGAGCGCATTGCAATAATCTAAACGTGAGATGACCAAAGCACGTACCACAGTTTCCAGATCCCTCATCTCCAGGAAAGGGTGCAGCTTAATTTAATTTTATTTGAAATAAATTAATTTTATTTGAAATAAAAATATTTACTTTGGAAATATCATCAAGAATCGTTACATTAAAAAAATCTATTTCCCGTTTTCTTTCCCCCTCTTATTTGTGAAGAAAACAATTTGTTGTTATTGTGTGTCTCCAAGTCATTTTTTTAACCTATGGCTACCCTAAGAGGAACCTATCACAGGGTTTAATTGGTATGTTTCCTCAGAGAAGGTTTGCCATTGCCATCTTCTGAGGCTGAGAGAGTGTGACTTGCCCACGGTCACCCAGTGGGTTTTCATGTTTGAGTTGGGATTTAAATCCTAGTCTCCAGATACAAGATGGCAAAGAACGAAGACTTTCTGGGTTTTATCAGGAGAAAGGAATACAAGGCTCATACAATGTTCTTTGGAACCAATGTAAGAGACTAGTCACCTTCCTGGTGGCCAGAATCTAGACTATATGCATACATACCAAGAGGGCAGGTATGAAACTATCAAATTCTTACTAGGTAATCCTGAATATAAATCATATATCTGAATTGTAGGAAAGACTCATAAGTGTCAACTCCTTCCTCCTTTCTTGTTTCATATCTATTACCACTTGGATATTTATTGGGCAATGGTAAATCCTTATAATGTAAATAAGTGGAGTAACCCAAAATATGAAAAGTGAGTCCTGTATCTTTTGACAATATGTAACAAGATGTCCTATTCTCTGATGTGTGACAGCATCTTGAACTTCTTCCTTTCCTAGTGTTTGCTCACAGGCAGCTTGAGGCAGCTACAAGGTTCAAACATTCATATTTGTTTTGGGACAAATAGGCTGAAATCCCTTTAGAGTTTTCAGTATCTTCCCTTTCAAGTTATTTACAGTACTTAACAAATCACTGGATTTATCTGCTATCCCCATGCTTCTGTGTCACAAGTGGTGATAGTGTGGCCTGGGGGTGGATGTGACCCCTAAAGGATCCCAGAAGTCCCCCAAAGCCCAATTCTTTTTTAAATGGTATGATTTTGGAGCATTTCCTCATCCCCAAATCATGCTGACGTCCTTCAAATGCAAACAACAAGAATAACACCAAAACACCCCCCCCTCAAAAAAACTCCCGCCTGTTGCCCATCGACAAGCACCTCATATATCTGTTTTTCTTCTCAAAATAGTGACTAGACATGATGCTGCGTTACCCTGTGTTGCCATTGTAAGAGGGACTGCAGGAAAAAAAAACAAAAACAGAGCTATGTGGAATTGCTGTGATGTGGCCCATAGCAGGATCAGTGGGCAGAACTGACTCCTATCCTGACTCGGTAAAAATTCATACTTTCATAATTTGATATAATATATATGCTATAATATATTCATAATATATCATATAGCATATATTGTATGATATATTATTTTCTTAGAATATACAATGCAATTAGAAACCCAGGCAATAGTGGTTTAACTCCAACACACACACCTTGAGCAGATATTTTTATTTTTTTTATTTTGTGTGTGCATGTGTGCGTGCATGCATGCACGTTTTTTGAAACAATGCCTGCAGCTTTAATTCATGCTTCTGCACTAAAGCTTTCATTCCCTATCATTCGTTTTTGACAGATTGGCTTCTTGGGAGACTTATTTTCTTTTTGTTTTAAATAGTGAAGCTGGTTGGGCTTCATGGAGTCTCCTTGCATGACAAGCAGCACAGCCAACATTTTCTAGCCTGCAGCATGACACCATGACCAATGAGTGGCAAGGAGATGTTGGAGGCACCCAGTGTCTTCTGCCGTTCTGAAGTGCAGTGCAGTGTCTTCTGATCTTCTGAAGCTGGGAGAAGAGAGAAGACATCATCCTTCCAGACATCCATCATTGTGGTTCTCATTCGAATTCTGTGGCAATGGATTTCTTATCTTCATTCCCAGCTGCAGAATCCCAGACAGGCCTAGGACAACCTTTCACAGCCACTTATTGGCTCTGAGGATATGATCTGGCCTAGAAAAGTTTGGTTGCAGTAGGGGAAGCAAAGGAAATGTACTGGAGGAGTGTTACACAAAAGGATGTAAGATCTCAGCCATACACAAAAATGCATATGCGACTAACTATCATCTGCCTATCTATTTTTGTTTGTTGTTAACTGCCCTTGAGTCGATCTGAACTCATGATAACCCTATGGCTGAGACATCTTCAAGACCCTTCATCCTCCATTGCTCTGCTTAATTCCTGCAAGCCCATACCTGTGACCCCACTTAATAGAATCCATCCATCTAGCATGTGGCCTTCCTCTCTTCTTACTTCCCTCCACCTTTTCTAGCATTATTGTTTTTCCCAATGAGTCCTTCCTTCTCACAATTAATAGTAGTAGTAGTAGTAATAATAATAATAATAATAATAATAATAATAATTTATATGACGCCCAATCACTGGGAATCCGGGTGGCTTACAACAGAGAAAAATACAAAGCAATGACAAATGAAATAAAAAAGTAACATAGCAATATATTAAACAATAAAAATAAGATAAATAACAATTAACAATTTTAGTAAATAACAAAAACAAAAATACATAGTAAATCAAGAGCAGCAAAAAATACATAACAATTAAAAATGAAAAATGTGTGGCAATTAATATAGCAAATCAGTAAAATACAAGATTCCTCTCTTTCTTGACCCCCCACCATCCCAACTCTAAAATAAAACAATATTCAGCAATGCATACACTAAAAAAGAACATTACAATCTAAACTCACAAAAAGTGGAAAGGGGACCAGGAGTGTTAAACAATCAAAACAATCAACCTCCACCAGAGTCCTCCATTGCCTTTTGAGGCTCTGGGATGATTTTGGGTGAGGCAGGGCAGTCCTCCACCTGCACCTAAGTCCTCCATTGCCTTTTGAGGCTCTGAGATGATGTTGGGTGAGGCAAGGCAGTCCTCTACCTGCACCTGAGTTCTCCATTGCCTTTTGAGGCTCTGGGATGATGTTGGGCAAGGCAGGGCAGTCCTCCACCTGCACCTGAGTCCTCGATTGCCTTTGGAGGCTCTGGGATGATGTTGGGCGAGGCAAGGCAGTCCTCCACCTGCAGCTGAGTCCTCCATTGCCTTTTGAGGCTCTGGGATGATGTTGGGCAAGGCAGGGCAGTCCTCCACCTGCACCTGAGTCCTCAATTGCCTTTGGAGGCTCTGGGATGATGTTGGGCGAGGCAAGGCAGTCCTCCACCTGCAGCTGAGTCCTCCATTGCCTTTTGAGGCTCTGGGATGATGTTGGGCAAGGCAGGGCAGTCCTCCACCTGCACCTGAGTCCTCGATTGCCTTTGGAGACTCTGGGATGATGTTGGGCGAGGCAAGGCAGTCCTCCACCTGCAGCTGAGTCCTCCATTGCCTTTTGAGGCTCTGGGATGATGTTGGACGAGGCAAGGCAGTCCTCTACCTCCACCTGAGTCTTCCATTGCCTTTTGAGGCTCTGGGATGATGGTGGGCGGTATGTCTGAAGTATGACAGCCTCACTTTGATCATCTTGACTTCCAGGGCGGTTTTCAGATTGATCTGCTCTAGGTCCCTTTTTTTTTTTTTTTTTTAATCCTTTTGGCTGTCCATGGAATCCTCATCACTCTTCTCCAGCACCAGATCTCAGATGAATGGATTTTCTTCCTATCATCTTTCTTAATTTTCCAACTCTCACATCCATACATGGTAATTGGGAATACAATGGTCTGTATGAATCTAATGTTTGTGTCAGAAAAGATTCTAAAATGCAAAGATTTACAACTATTTCTTTCATAGCCACCCTTCCAATTTTTAATCTTCTTCTGATTTCCTGACTGCAGTCTCCATTTCTATCAATGTTTGATCTCAGGTATGGGATTTCTTTTACTATTTCTATTTCTTCATTGTCTAGATTGAACTTGTGAAGGTCCTCGGTGGTCATTATTTTTGTTTTATTTATGTTAACCTTACACCTGTCTTTGCACTTTTTTCTTTGATCTTCCTTAGTAGGTGTTCCAGGTCTGTGATGTTTTCTGCTTGTACGACGCTGTCATCTGCATATCTTAGATTATTGATATTCCTTCCTCCTATTTTTGCACCTCCTTCTTCTATGCCCAAGCCTGCTTTTCTTATAATATGTTCTGCATACAAGTTGAACAGGTAGGGTGAAAGGATACAGCATTGTCTGACCCCTTTGCCATCAATGCAATCAAAGGCTTTGCTATAGTCTGTAAAGCACATGCTGATTTATCTATATCAGGCTCAATTCTCTAGGAAGTTATAAGTGACTGGAAATAATAACAATCTTAATGTCACATGAAGCTTGACAAGTGACATTAAAAGGGCATAGTAACTGTTGGAGCACAGTGGGAACTGTAAAAGTTTATTAAGACTTGGGTCACTACTGCCACTGGTATTGCTTCTCAGTGCATGACAAACCTACTAGGTCTGAATGATGGAGAGAAAGGGGGGAGAGAAGGGAACCTATTGAAGGATCTATCATGGGGGCACTTTGCCTAGCATGGCGTTAGACCTTACCTGGACCTTCCTGACATACAAACACTTGTAAAACTGAATCCTTTCAGAATGCTTAGATTTGAAGAAGTTTGGGAAACTATGAAGGGAAGTGCATATAGTCTTAGATATAGTGCCTTTACTGTGTAATTCTGGATGAAGGAGGAGGATTGTGCATGTGTGCATTCATGTGCATGGTCAATGCTTTGATTTAGTGTGAGACAGCTTCCAACATTCATAAAGCAAACCTCAAATGCAAGGTATCTGGTCTGACTGCAAGGCAGCAAGAAGCAAATGGTAAAGGCTCTACTAACACATCTGTACTTAGGGATATGCTGGTGTTTTGTTTTGTTTTAAAAACCTCCAGTTCCATATTTAATAAATACACAGCAAAGGGAACATGTAATCTGACTACAAATCATGAAGAATTATTTTCATCTCCTTGGTCAAACACTTCACACAGTACTAAAAGGGGAGTGGATGCAGGGAGGACTGTACACTTTTACCTATATTAATGTATGGTCCAATGCATATGTTGCTTCAGTAATATGTCGTATTACTAGTAGTATGAACTCCTGGTAGAGGAAGCACATCAGTACAACAGTGTGGGTTTCTACCCTCAGTATAAATACCATGTGATGCCTAAGAAAAATAATAATTCAATTAAAAAAAATAAATCCTAATTTGTCCTGGCTTTGTTTTATTGATTTTGTTCCCATTCAGCTTAAAGCCAAAAGGAGGAAACATTGATCACAAATCATGCAGAATTATTTTCATCTCTTTGGTAATTTAGAAACACTTCATCCAATCATTCTGTACTGAAAGGGGAATGGCTAAGTGCAAGGCTTTTATCTACATACAATTCCTGTAACATTCAAATATAGATGCCATGGCTACAGTAAAGTCACTTTCTTTCCCCTATATGCTATTTTATCATCTTTGACTAAACTGAGGTTGTCATACTTTGGACACAACTTGAGAAGTGAAGACTCATTAGAAAAGCAGAAAGAGATGAATACAGCAAACCAGATGGCTAGATTCCATCAGGGAGACCATGGGCCTGAGCCTGCAGGATTTGAACAGGGAGGTAGAACATAAGCGGTCTTGGACATGTCTCATCCATAGGGTCATCAGGGATGACTTGAAAGCAGCTAACAACAAGTTAATATCCCAGAGGACAGCATAAGAATTCAAAATGATTAAATTGGTGGCCAAAACTAACAAAATGAATTTCAATAAGGAACAATATAAAGTACTACATTTGGCAGAAAAATGAAATGCATAGATATAGGATGGGTGACACCTGGCTTGACAACAGAACATGCAAAATGCATCTAGGAGTCTCAGTAGACCACAAACTGAGTCAACAGTGTGATGTTAGCAATTAAAAATGTTAATGTGATTTTAGGCTGCATTATAACAAGTAGAATATCTAGAGTGAGGGAAGTGATAGTATCACTTTATTCTTCTTTGGTCAGTCCTTGCCTGGAGTACTGCATCCAGTTCTAGGCACCATCAGTTCAGGATGTATATTAAGAAGCTGAAAGGTGTCCCAAGGAGGGTGAAATTGCAAAAGATCTGGAAACCATGCCCTATGAGGAGTGGCTTAGGGATATTGGTATGTTGGGAGAGAAGGTTGAGAAGTCTCATGATAGCTATGTTTAAATATTTGGAAGGGTGTTTTATTGAAGATGGAGAGCATTTGTTTTCAGCTGCTCCAGAAACTAGGAGCCTAATCACATGACAAAAATAAGCTGACATGCAGCAAGAAAGAAGCTGCTTTCTGTTTACCTCACCACATGCCCTCAATTCATTTCCATTTTCTTCTCGAGGGAGACGGTCACAAAAGTGTGCCTTTTGTTACATTGGGAAAATCCATTTGGCAAAACGCATGCTTTTATGATGGTCTCCCTCTGGAAGAAAAATGGAAGTGCTATGGCATCATGCAGAAAAGGAAGCAGAAAGCTGCTTCTCTCACTGAATCTTGGCTTACTCTTCCCATGCCATAAGGCTCTTTTAGCTGTAGCAATGAATTCAAACTACAAGAAAAGAGATTCCACCTAAATATTAGGGAGAATTTCTTGATGGTAAGAATGGTTTGACAATGGAATATGCTGCCTCAGAGTGCATTGAGGTCTCCTTCTTTTGAGGTTTGTAAAAAGAGGCTGAATGTCCATTTGTCAGGAGAGCTTTGATTGTGTATTGCAAATGGCAGGGGGTGGACTGGATGGCCTTTATGTTCTCTTCCAACTCTATGATTCTATGATTTCAAACCAAAATTTGCTCAGAACTAAATTAGGCATTGAGTAATTATATGCATGTACCTTATGTCTTTCATTCCACTGGCCATCATGGAACACATGTCATTAAATGAAATGTTATTTCCATATTGCTACGTGATTTAACTTTGGTTTTACTTCTATATTTTTTCTACAGACACCCTCTGAGGCACACGTAGCTAATGTTACTTCCTATCTGCATATATCTATTAATAAAATGTACCTTTTCATAAAAGAACTCATGATATTCATATCATTAATAGATAAGCGTGTAGCAGCTGTAGATGCAAAGTGTTAGACAAATATTAGGGTTAGTTACAAGAAGTGAATCCTGAGCTATACACTTGAACCTTTTCAGAATGAGATATTTTTATTACCGTTATCTTTGCTTCAGTAATGTAATAAATATATGTGATAGCCCAAGCATGAAATTGCTAAGGGCAACAGACATTAACGAATCAGTAAAGCAGGTGCCTAGAGGAAATAACCAAGATGAACTTGCCTATCTTGAAACATCTCTTCCATCAATGACAGAGTACACTGTTACTTCAAGTGCTTGGAGTGAAGGGGAAATGCAACGCTAAATTGCTTTAGGGTTTTTGACCAAATGAGTTGTTTGCCAAGAAAACTTCACTTATAAGCACAAAGAACAGAAGTGTACTCCAATGGAGTGTTCATTTTCACTCTTTGTAGGACCATGGGAAAGACATTGTCACATTGCAGAATCATTTATTTGTGTGGTGTCTACTATAATTTTCTTCACTCACAGAGCCAGAGGGAAAATGTTTGCTTTAAATGATCCAGTATATAGCACACAAAGATGTTGTTATTCCCATTAACTGAACCAATTTAACTCATTAATTTATCATTGCTTTTGTTCTACCTGTAAGAAACCAACTGTTCATATAATAACTAGTTGCTGGCTATTTGTTCATTTGTGAGCCGGGCAACATGGAAGTATCAACAACAATGGCTGTGATTACAACAACACCCCTTCAAGCACCACCCTGCTTGAAAATTTATGGTACACTTTGAAAGTTTGCTTTATGGTGCTTTACTATTGACAAATTTATTGAGGAGGAAAAGAAAAAGGTGTTTTATACAGTGTGGCTGTTGTCTACTTAGTAGCCCAGCACTGTTCTCTCAGACTTCTGGTATCAGTGCAAGATCTCATTTCATCTTCTGCTACTTGAATCTTTTTTTAAAAGAGGCCATAAATATAATCTTGAACCTTTTGCATACAAATCATTTCCTCTGTCATTGATCTATGTCTTATTCTCAAAATGTTTTCCAACTGAGAGAAGGTGAACACCAAGGCTTCTCCTTCTATGAAATGTAACATTCCTGTGGTATCATGATTATCAGATTCCAGAGGTGGGGGTGTCTATATTGAAGTAAAAGCAATTTCATCAGTAAAATTACCTTAAAATAACCAGAAACACCAAAGTCCAAAAGGGTCTCCCTCAGCAGAACCAAGAGTAAATGAGTTTTCTCTACCCACTGCAACCCTCGCTGTATTCCAAAAACCTGCTCCAGATGGGCCAGAAACCTTCTGAAGAATTTTTCTGGTTGGCACAAAGGGGCAAAGGAAGAAATTTCCTTTGTGTCCATTACTATGATATTGGATGTGGGCCAATGAGTATCTGTGACATTTGGAAAGACTAATAGATTTATTGTTGCATAAACAGTCATAAACTTTATGATCTGTAAAGTGTTATCCTCAGCTGGCAACTATATAATTTGGATTCAAATGGGATGGAATGCAAGGAAGTGCACTCTGAGTTTCTTGCTCTCTCACAGATTCACTCCACTCAGCAGACTACAATATACACTCAAAGTGTTACAACAATACAAAATTAGGCCAACGGAAATTCTCAATTGCCTCGCAGGTCAGGCGCCACAATAAAGCACAGATACACAAGGCTGGAGTGAACATGGCCACAACTTTATTTAAACCAACACAAACAATAGGGTTGGCCCAAAGCATAAGGTCTGGATCTGGACATCAGCCAAACCCCAGTTGGCTAATGAATGGTTGCTTGTCGCCAAGCATCGGGATGACGTAGGTGCCAAGCCCCGCCCTAAAGCACAGTCGGGCAACTGTGCTCCACCCAATCGATTTGCAAGGCACTCTAGTCACCGGGTGTCAACTGACTGTGGCCCCCGCACTGGCCACATCAGCACGCTCCATACACCTGGGTCGCGAGGACTCCCGATCCAGAGCCATCGAGCCCTGGAAACCCCTCACCCCAGATCCAGGCCTATGCTGCCGCCCCCGCACCAGTTGTGACAAACAACTCCCAGGGAGGGAGGGTGGGAGAGCCGAACGAGGCAATGGCGATTTTCTAAGCCCGCAGCCCAATTTATAGGCCAAAGGGCCAATCCGGGGCTGCCACGTCATTGCAGCCCCGCCCCAAGGCTGGCCTTAGCCAATCAAGGCGAGAGGCGGGCCGCCGAGGGCCAATCAGGCAGCCCGCCTCACCGCGATGCATTCTGGGACTTGGAGTCCGTCCCAGAAAAAAAAAAGGCGGGCTACCTTCCCGCGCTCTCCTCCACGGCAGCCAATCGCGAGGGAGCCCGCCCTCGCAAAGGCTGCCGGGAAGGAGAGCGCGGCGGGAGCGCAAGATGGCGCTTCCCGCGCGCGGCAACTGCGCCGGCCCGGTGAGTCGGGCGGCGATAATTCTCAGTAGAAGAAAGTAGCCAATAAAAACTATCGTTCAACTGTTCCAACATGGCATTGGATCCTGTATGAATTTGGAAGCTAAGCATGATTAGCTCTGGTTAGTACTTAGATGGGAGACTAGTAACAAATAACCCACTGTAGACTATACTTCAGGGAAAGGAACTGGCAAAAACACCTCTGATAAATCCTATGAAATTCATGGGGTTGCCATAAGTTAACAGGCAACTTGAATCATAGAATCATAGAAACATAGAATCATAGAGTTGGAAGAGACCACAAGGGCCATCCAGTCCAACCCCCTGCCATGCAGGAACTCTCCATCAAAGCATCCCTAACAGATGGCCATCCAGCCTCTGTTTAAAGACCTCCAAGGAAGAAGATTCCATCACACTCCAAGGGAGTGTGTTCCACTGTCGAACAGCCCTTACTGTCAAGAAGTTTTTCCTAATGTTAAGGTTGAATCTCTTTTCCTGGAGCTTGCATCCATTGTTCCGGGCCCTAGTCTCTGGAGCAGCAGAAAACAAGTTTGCTCCCTCGTCAATATAACATCCCTTCAAAGATTGAAACAAGGCTATCATATCATATCTTAACATTCTCTTCTCCAGGCTAAACTTCCCCAGCTTCCTAAGTCATTCCTCATAGGGCATGGTTTCCAGACCCTTAATCATTTTAGTCGCCCTCCTTTGGACAGGCTCCAGTTTCTCTGCATCCTTTTTAAATTGTGGTGCCCAGAACTGGACACAATATTCCAGGTGGGGCCTGGCCAAAGCAGTATAGAGTGGCACTATTACTTCCCTTGATCTAGACACTATACTTCTATTGATGCAACCTAAAATTGCATTGGCCTTTTTAGCTGCTGCATTGCACTGTTGACTCATGTTCAACTTGTGGTCTACTTGGACTCCTAGATCCCTTTCACATGTGGTCTATTTCAGCCAGGTGTCCCCCATTCTATATCTGTGCATTTCATTTTTCTGCCCTAAGTGCAGTACCTTACATTTCTCTGTGTTGAATTTCATTTTGTTAGTTTTGGCCCAGCTTTCTAGTCTATTCAGGTCATTTTGAATTTTGATCATGTCCTCTGGGATATTAGCTACTCCTCTTAGTTTAGTGTCATCTGCAAATTTGATAACTAGGCCCCCAATACTGTCATCCAAGTCATTAATAAAGATATTGAATAGCATTGGACTCAGGACAGAACCCTGTGGCATCTCACTTGTCACTTCTCTCCAGGATGAAAAGGAGTCAGTGTTGAGCACCCTTTGGGTGTGGCCAGTAAGCCAATTACAAATCCATGTGACAGTTATCTTGTCTAGCCCACATATTACAAGCTTGTTTGCAAGAATGTCATGGGGAACCTTGTCAAAGGCCTTACTGAAATCAAGATATACTATATCCACAGCATTCCTTTCATCTACCAAGCTGGTAATTTTATCCAAAAAAGAGATCAGATTTGTCTGACATGACTTGTTTCTCTCAAACCCATGTTGACTTTTTGTGATTATGGAATTGTCTTCTAGATATTCACAGACTCTCTGTTTAATGATCTGCTCTAGAATCTTTCCTGGAATTGATGTCAGACTAACTGGACGATAATTGTTGGGATCCTCTTTTTTCCCCTTTTGGAAGATGGGGACAACGTTTGCCCTCCTCCAGTCTGCTGGGACTTCTCCTGTTCTCCAGGAGTTCTCAAAGATTATTGCCAATGGTTCCTATATTACATTTGCCAGTTCTTTTAGTACCCTTGGATGTAGTTCATCTGGTCCTGGAGACTTATATTTGTTTATATTGACCAGGTATTCCTGTACTATCTCTTTACTTATTCTGCGATGAAATTCTCCTATTCTGACCTCTGCTCTACTGTACTCATGTCGAACACCCTTTGCCTTTTCTGAGAAGACTGAAGCAAAGAAGGTGTTGAGTAATTCTGCCTTTTCTTTGTCCCCTGTTAGCATTTTGCCATCTTCTCCACACAGCGGCCCTATCATTTCCTTCTTCTTCCTTTTGCTTCGGACATACCCATAATTTATCTAGCAAGCCTGAGTTCATTCTGCGCTTTAGCTTTTCTGACTTTATCCCTACACGTGCTGGCTATTTGTTTGAATTCCTCTTTTGTGATTATCCCATTTTTCCATTTCTTATACATGTTCCGTTTAAAACTTAGCTCAGCTGAACATTCCTTAGTCATCCATCCTGGTTTCTTGAGACATATCTCATTTTTCTTCCTCATTGGAACTGTTTGAAATTGTCCCTTTAGTATCTCCCTTTTGAGGAATTTTCATCAGTCTTGAACTCCCTTCTCTTTTAGTATTCCTGACTATGGGATCACCCCCAGTATTTCTCTAAGTTTTCTAAAATCAGCTTTCCTAAAATCTAGAATGTGTGTCTGACTATGCCTGGCTTCTCCTTTCCACTGTATAACAAACTCCAGGAGAACATAGTCATTCCCACCTAAGCATCCAACCACTTGCACCCCATTCACTAGGTCATCCCTGTTGGTTAAGATAAGATCCAAAATAGCTGACTCCCTTGTTGTCTCTTCCACCTTTTGGACAATGAAATTGTCTCCCACAGTAACATCCCTGTTGCTTCCCTCTCCTTTAATTTTTATACAGACACTCTCCAATTGGCTTCCAATATTGATGTCCTGGATCTCTTCACTGATATAAGATATAATGCTATTCCTCCTCCTTTCCTGTTTGGCCTGTTTCTCCTAAAAGGATTATACCCCTTTATTTCTACATTCCAATGATGAAACTCATCCTGCCACGTTTCAATGATGCCTATTATATCATATTTCTCTTGTTGTGCTAGGAGTTCAAGTTCATCTTGCTTATTTCCCATGCTCTGTGCATTAGACCATGTGTCCCCCTTTACTTGCTGCCTGTGCACATTTTTTGCCTCCTACTGTTGGGTCCTTTCACTGTTTGCCTTGTTCCATCTATAACAGTATGACTATTTTCTCCAGCACTTTTGTCTCCCTCCCCCACATAACTCAGTTTAAAGTCCACCTGATCAGATTCTTGAGACTGTTGACAAAAACGTTTTTTTTTCCTATTGGCATAAGATGCAGCCCATCCCTTGCCAGAAGTCCCCTCTCATGGAACCGCAGCCCATGATCTAAGAATCCAAATTGTTCTCGGTGACACCATCTTCAGAGCCAGTTGTTGACATCTGCCATTTTCCTCTCTCTTCTTGGGCCATGCCCTTCAACTGGCAGAAGAGACAAGACGACAATCTGTGCATCCATTTCTTTCAGCTTCTTACCCATAGTTTCGTAATCCCTTCTGATATTTTGAAGGCTGTGTCCTGCTGTGTCATTTGTTCCCACGTGGACCAAAAGCAAGGGGTATTTGTCAGTAGGTTTGACCAGTCTTGTCTGCCTCTCTGTCACATCATGGATCTTTGCCCCAGAGAGACAACACACCTCCCGAGACATCTTGTCAGGCCCACAAATCACTCCTCTGAATAATAATAATAATAATAATAATAATAATAATAATAATAATATTTATTTCTAGCCCGCCCCTCTGAGCAAGCAATCGGGGCGGGGTACAAGATAAAATTAAAAACAAGACAATTAAAATATCCAATCCCATTCCCACCTCCCCCCCCCTTAAAAAAAGAATTAAACCAATAACAAGTTAAAACATAGTGCAAATAGCGGACAGTCAACAATAACAAACTAAAAGTTCCTTGAGCTGTATCGGGTGATGAGGATTAGGGACTGGCAAAAGGTTTGGAGCCGGGTGACATTAAGCATTTTCCAGGAAGGCCTGCCGGAAGAGATGTGTCTTCAAGGCTTTCTTAAAGCTATCGGTGGATGGAATGAGACGCAACTCATCCGGCAGGTCATTCCAAAGTTTGGGGGCGACCAATGAGAAGGCCCTCTGGGAGGTCTGTGTCAGCCTAGTCTTCATGGGCTGTAAGAGACTCCTCCCTGAGGATTGATGCATGCGGGAGGGGGGGTTCGTACAGGGAGAGGTGGTCCCTTAGATATGATGGACCTGAGCCATGTAGGGCTTTATAGGTTAAAACCAACACCTTGTACTCTCAGCAAGGAGTCCCCCACCACAACCACATGCCTCCTCCGAGGCTTAGCGGCAACTGTTCCCTGCGATGGAACTCTTAGGCTCCCCTGCTCTGTCCCTGAAGTCTGCCCATGCTGCTCTTCCTCATCCTCCTTGATAAGGGACAGAGCTTCAAATTGATTCTGTAGCTGCAAGCTCTCAGAACGATCTCTGTGTGTGACATTCCTCCAGCTGTCTTCCTCCTGTGTACATGAAGTGACAGTCTCCTCCTTAGCGACTTCCTCTGTGTGGTCCCTATCCATGACTGTTTGTTCTGTCCAGGAAAACCTCTTGCTCCCTCATATGTTGAAGAACAGGTACACTATAGTTCTGCTTGTCTTAGCAGCTCATAGATGAACAGTAGCCGAGCCCCCCCCCCCGCCCCACTTCTCTCAGTAAGCCAATAAAGCTGCCATGAATGTTTATGAAGTTTAATTTTTAATAGAATAATAGAGTAATAGAATTTGAAGACATCACAAGGGCCACCTAGCCCAACCCTTTGACATGCAGAAACACACGATCAAAGCACTCCAGTGATCATCCAGCCTCCATTTAAAAACCTCTGAAGAAGGTTTTTACCTTCTTCAGGCAGTGTATTCTACTGCTGAACAGGAAGTTCATCAGGACAATTTTCCTAATGTTTAGGCTGAATATCTTTTCCTGTAGTTTGAATCCATCACTGCACTGCAAGCTTTCTCCATCCTCAATATGACATCCCTTCAAATATTTAAACATGGCTATCATCTCAGCCTTTAACTTTCTCTTCTCCAGGCTAAACATACCCAGCTGTAGTGGTGTGAACCCGAACCCAACGTGATAACCCTCTCTTGTTCGCCCACCACCTATCTCCTCTTGAGGCACTGATAACTTTGGTAGCATGTTTCAATAGTTTAACAGAGGCCAAGCAGTACTTCAAAACAAGAATAAAGTTTATTTGCAAAATAAAGAAATAAATATTGAAATATAATTAAAGCTTTGTTTGTCTTATTTCTTAGTTACAAAAGTTCCTTAAGCAATAATAATACAGCCACTCAGGCAACCTTCTCCAATATTAAAGCCAAAATCCTCCTTAACCTCCAGGCTTATTCCGAGCCTCTCTTCCTCAGACTTCCTCAAGCCTATCTAGTCCCTACTGGACTTCTCAGACCCTTCCCTGGTCTATAACCAACAAATGTTCCCTCAGGAACCCTAAGAGCACACCCTCCCTCCTAGGTGTCTCTTCCCTCAAAAATCCAACAAAATAAACCTCCCTTTCACTCCCTGTCGAGGCTCTTTTATAGCCCTGCCCAGCCAGCTTCTCATTGGCTGGACTCCTGGAGCTCTGTGATTGGCTGTTTCCATGGCCTGCTCACTACACCAGCTTCCTAAGTATCTACTCCTGTGGCATGGTTTCCAGACCTTTCATCATTTTGGTCCCCCTCCTCTGGATGCCCTCCAGCTTGTCAGCATCCTTCTTGAATTGTGGTGTCCAGAACTGTAAACAATATTCCAGGTAAGGTCTGACCACTATTACTTCTCTTGATAATTTCCTCGATTAAGTCTAGCTATTAGGAATGTGGTCAAATGAGTTGATTTTCTTCCTATCAACTTTTTCCATTGTTCAGCTTTCACAACCATAAACAGAATTTGGAAATATGATGGCACAGACAGTGCTAACTTTAGTCTTCAGTTACATATTTTTACCGTTCATAGCTGACCTTCCAAGTCCTAGTTGTCTTCTGATTTCTTGGCTGCATCTCCATTCTGATTAATGATTGAGCCAAGGTATGACAAATCTTGAGCTATTTCAATGTCTTCATCATCTACTTTAAACTTATGTAAAATATCTATAGTCATTTTTTTTTGTTTTCTTACTATTCAGCTATAAACCTACCTTTGCATTTTTCCCCTTGAATTTCTTCAGTAATCATTCCAAGTCATTCAATAGCAATGACTCATAGTACGATGTATACTCACCTAACTTCCTTGCCAATTGGAAACTGTTCCATTTCTCTATATTGTGTTATAGCAGTAGCATCTTGTCCTCAGTACAGGTTATGCATCAAGACAGACAATGGCCATCTGTTGGAGATGCTTTGATTGTGAGTTCTTGTATGTCGGGGGTTGAATTGGATGACCTTGTTGTCTCTTCCAACTCTATGATTCTATAATTCTTGGATTCCAGGATGCTAACTGAGTGTTGTGGTACACAAATTTCTTTGTGAGTGATCCATGGTTTTTCATGATATATCTAATAATGATTGTGATTTTGCAGTAATCTATAATCTATAAATCTATAATTCATAAATCTATAATCTATGAAGCACATGCTGATCCTAGGTTTGTGACATTGTGGAGAATGCAGGATGGTGGGAAAACTGCCATCCAGTTATTGCTTTCCTTTTTAAAAAGGAAAGGAAAGGGAAAGAAAAGAGAAGAAAAGAGAAACTGTGCTGCTATCACTGTCCAAGCTCTATTGTAACTCAGGAGAAGCATTGAAAAGTTTTTCTTCCCCTTGGGGCTTAAAAAGGTGAAATGCTTCTCCCAGTTTCTTTCCTTACATATAGCTAGATGAATTTTGAGAGGCCATTTACTCAAAGCTGTAGCATTTTATTGCTCTCAACATAGTAAGTTACTGTGGACTGCCTTTCAGAAACTGAGCATGCATGGGTTTATGCCATACATCCCAGTTTTATAATCTGATTGATTCAGTCATGCTGGCATGAAAGGGCTTCTTTAAAGAAAGCCAAACAAGCCCCTATGTAATCAACATACCATTCATCTGTAGGTCTCAAATTCTTTCAGTACTAACAAAACTCAAAATCTCTGACTAGCTTCTATTAAGATTATGTTGCACAAGTAATAGAATGGTAATCCCCTATATAGCAGATTTTTGTAGCAGTTTGTAAAAGTCTTCTCTAGATTTTAATATGAGGATAAAATCCCCCAATTTATGGATATTGCTTCTGGAGAAAATAAATAAATCCCACACAAGAAGGAAAGTGGGTCAGTTTGACAGTCTGCCACACTGCTTGTAATGGTTAATTTCTGATCCAAAAATTCCACTGATCTGCTGCAGAACAACATAAATCCAATCCTTGCCTTCTAAACAATGTGTAGATCTATGGTAGCTTGGAAGGGAACAATTAAGAATGCCTTTCCAAGCAGTGATTAAAAATTAATAGTAAGCCAGAACTCTAGTGGTAAACATGTGAAACCTATTCAATAGAATCCATAAATAATGGACAAAATTAAATCAGTACAAATAAAATGCTGACAACTGCTAGACTAAAACCGTACTGTGCTATAAAATTGGCCTTCCCTCCCCTAAACAATTCTGATTATGTGGGACTTTTATCTAATTCTCAGCAAGGATTTTTTTCCACCATCACTGCAAGAGATTGCCATTTCAGTCCTTTATGTTGTAGCTAAATCTGAATTCACAAAGTGCTGCTCATGTTTATAGATGAAGAAATAATTTATTACTCTTACCAACATGTTTTAGAGCTTTAGCAAATCTAGTTTCAGAGAACAGATTTTCTTTCAAGGTGTTCTATATAACCATTGGGAAGGAAGGAGATCTAGACATAGCTGCTCAATGAGCACATGGTGTTGCAAAGAAGTTTATTAACTGTAGGAATTAAGGCAAAAGAGTAAGACAATAGAAGATTGCCCTTAAAGGCCATATTTTGGACTCATACAGTATGCAATATGAAAAATAATATGAGGAATGTTCAAATGTTCAGATTTTGCACATTCTATTTGCTGCTGTTGTTGCTGTTGTTGTTGTTAAGTGCCACCGGACCCATGGTGACCCTGTGGATGAGAAACCTCCAAGACTCCTTATCCTTCACTGCTCTGCATAGGTCTTTTAAATTCATACCTGTGGTTTCCCTCATAGAGTCCATCCATCTGATTATGTTGTCTTCTTCTCTTTCTACATCCCCCCTCCCCACACCTTTCCCAATTTTATTGTCTTTTCCAACGAGTCATGCCTTCTTAATCATCCTGGCTTCCAGTGAAATTTCAGGTTTGATCTGTTTTTGGACCCATTTGTTTGTCTTTTTGGCCGTCCATGGTATCCTCAGCACTCTTCTCCAGCACCACATCTTTCTTCACTGTCCAGCTCTCACCATATATGGTAATAGGGAATACAATGGCTTGAATTATTTTAACTTTAGTGTTCAGCTGTATATCTTTACACTGTAGAGCTTTGTGTTGTTCCTTCATAGCTGCCATTCACATTCCTAAACTTCTTCTGATTTCTTGACTTCAGTCTCCATTCTGATCAATGTTAAATATGGGAAGTCTTTAAACTATTTCAATTTCCTTGCTATCTGGGTTGAATTTGTGTAAATCCTCTGTGGTCATTAATTTTGCTTTCTTTAAATTTAACATTCTTTTCTCATCCTTAAACTCTGCTAATTGTGTAATAAGGAGCCGGAGATTATCACACAGCACATGCTTTTCCTGTCCTTCTCCCATGTGTAAAGTGTAATGGAGCCATCCCATGTGCTTCTCCCATCAGTAAAGTGTAATGGAGCCATCATTTAGTAGTAACAGGAGATGATGTCACAGATTTCATTATGAATATGGAACTCAGTATCATCTCCTCAAGCTCCCCTTAACAGCCAATGACCACTTCAAGTGATGGAGTTTTGTTCTGCTGCTGGTCAGGGTACACCAGGATGATGTTTCCAGTCCTCTCTCATCAGTGATCTGTGGTGAGACAAGGAAGTTTATTGCACAGCGACGGATTGGGAATAGAATGGAAAGGGGCTGGGAATGAGTGTGAAATGAGTGGGGGACACATTTTACTGCACACGGAAGTCCCCATTCCGTTCCATTCTGTTCCTTCCCTTCCACTCCCAATCCGTTCAAGAGGAGGGGATTTTTGAGAACAATTCAAAACAGTTCGCAAAAATCTCCACTTCTGGGACGGACGGGCAACTTAAGGGAACAGAATGAGTGAGGGACTTTCTTGTGTGCATCCCCCACTCATTCCGTCGCCATTCCGGCCCCTTTTATAATGCACAAAGCCCATTCCAGGGGCCTGTGTATAAACTTCAAGGAATTGTACCAGGGGACCTGGTTCTGATTCTCACAGTCTCATTCCCTTGTAGGAGAGAACTGGAAACATCTTGCTGCTTCCCAATTGCCAGAAGAACAGACCTATGGCTGCTAGCTGTTAGATAGGTTTGCAGGCATTTATCATTGCAATAGTGCTATGATTATGAATACATGGCAGTACTTAGTATGGAGCAGTTATGGATTTGTAACTCTATATTATGCATCTGTAACTGCAATTCAGAATGCCAGCCAATAAGTTTGAGAAACACTGTTTGAGAAGAAAGAGCTTACTTTGCTGCTTGAGATTTAAATTACAAACTAGTTGTAATGTATATTCAGCCCTGATCCATCCAGTCTCCTTCTACAATATCCATGCAATCCAGGACTAAATGAAGGTACAGACATGTGTATTTTACCACACATAAACAAAGTCAGACTTCACAATGTATAATTTTTAATTGGAAAGGGAGACAAAAGAGGAGTAAAATCCAAGATTTTTTGTTTAGAAAGTGCCACTTTATTCACATTGCCCTAAATGATGCTCTTGATGAGACCTGGACATTCCAGTAGAACTAGTTTATTTTGCTCTTATATGACTTTGGGGGGAAATTACTGTGGCCAAACATGCTGCTGAAATTCATGCAAGGGGAAGTTCTGGAAATTCTGCTAACTTTCTAAGATTAGTCTAAAGCTGCCATTCCCAATTTTCTACCACACATTGGCAGGTTGTAAACTGGAAATGGCAATGTAGGGAAGAAGAGAGCATCTTATTAGGGCTGAAGAGGTATATGAAGAGGTTCTTTTTCTTTTCTTTTCTTTTCTTTTCTTTTCTTTTCTTTTGAAAAGGTTTCATACATGGTATGATAAATATATTTATCATAAATTTTAATATCTAATACTAACTCAGCCATCTTCATTGCTCATGCAGTTAGAGTCTGGAAATCCTGTTGTTATCTGGTAAAATTACCTGACATTCCACCAGGTCAGAATGAGCAAGAGAAAGAGAACAGACTATCAAAATGACTGCTATCCCCCAGCTCTTTGTAGAAGTGTTGATGTTCAACTATTTTCTTCTCTCAATAATTTTAATTTTTCTCCCCAGTGTGAACAGAAAAAAAAATTCTTCAGTTCCAAGATGCTATTAACACATTCCAAAGTGTTACAAAAAATTATTCTGTTCAGAAATATACATATGGCTCTTTTTTTGGGTCAGAATTGTGAAATTTTGTGCAAAAATCCCCTACTGTTTCCAAGTGGTCATTGTCATGACCACTTTATTCTCCACCACTAAGTTTCTTCAATGACAGCAACCTGGGCCTTTTCATCCCACCTCTGCCATTTAATAGTCACAAGCACTTGTACTTTTAACACTGGATCAGGAGTCCTCGTGACCCGGCTGGTAGGAGTGGAACAACTGGCCAGTGCGGGGGCCACAGTCATTGTACACCTGGTGACTAGAGTGCCTTGCAATTCGATATGTTGTAGCGCAGTTGCGTAACTGCACCATAGGGCTGGGCTTGGCACCTACGTCATCCCGATGCTTGGGCTTCCAAGCAACCATACACCAAGCAACCATTGATGTTGTTGATGTCCAGATCCAGACCTTATGCTTTGAGCCAACCATATATATATATATATATACACACACACACACACTTATATGTTATATTACTGTGTCCCAGTTATGTGTCTTGTTCTATAAAGTTGTGGCCATTTTCCTCCAGCCATGTTTTCTCCTGTGCTTATTGGTGCCTGACCTGCAAGGCAACAATGTTTTTTCGTATGCTGCTTTATACCCTTGTTACTGTCAGTTTCTTTTATATGCTCTCTCTAGAGAAAATCGGTTACTTTCATTTAAAACTCAAACAATCTTTGCATTATATTCCCTTTTCAAACTTATCTCTACTCTAGCCAACCAGGTTAACTAAATTCCACAGATTATCTCACTCCAGCAACTCACTGGAGTTTATCACACAGGCTCCAGGGAGCTGTCTCAGAATGGAACAGGAGGGGATAGGAAGGGAACGGAACGAGTGGGGGATGCATTTTATTGCACACACAAGTCCCTCAATCATTCGTCATTCTGTTCCCTGTCCTTTCATTCCCAGTCCATTCCAGAGAGGAGGAGATTTTTGAGAACTGTTTTGAACAGTTCTCAAAAATCTCCTCCTCTTGAACAGACTGGGAACAGATGGGGAACAGGAATGGAAAGAGTGAGGGACTTGTGAGTGTGATAAAATGCATCCCCCACTCGTTCCTCACTCGTTCCAGGACCCTTTGGTTCTGTTCTGAAGGCAGTCCCTGAGCTCCTGTACAATGAACTCCTCTCTCTCAGAGTTCTGGATGTGAACCAGTAGGGAGTCCCTCACTTTTGGACTATACCCCTAACCTCCCCTGTCTCACACTGGAACCCTCACTACAACTGTCCTTCTCTGGACTTAACTGGAACCCTATCTGACTTCCAAATGTCACCCACAGACCATTTATCAGCTTCAGCCTTCAATTTGATTGGTTGCCTCCATCTCACATTCTATTGGTTGTTGCTTGGCTGGCCCATCTCTGTCAGCTCTCCACAGTCATGTGTGAAATTTTGTTTGTAGATGGTCTCTCTTTTCTACTGAAACAAAAATTTTGCACAGCAACAATCTTGCACAGAAAACAGCAATCATGTACAACAAAATCTTGTGCCTGTTTTATGTGCAAGATTTTTTTTTCCTGTAAGATTTTGTTATGCAAACATGCCCAAGATTTTTGTTGCGCAAGACTGCTGGGAAATGGTAGCATAGGAAGCAGCAATCTTGAACAAAAAATATATGTGGCTGCCGAGGAACAATGTTTTCTGTGTATACCCCCACAATTTTTGTACACTAAACCCCTTGGAATAATCTCTTGAAGCACTTTGGAATGTGCAAAAACTATAGTTTCTAACATTTAATTTAGAACAATCTGGTTACCTATATTACACATTATCTCTTGGTAAACTCATCAGTTCTTTTGGTTTCTCCTATCATCTGTACGCCAATGACACTCTGCTATATCTCTCCACCCCTGACCTTTGGCCGGGGCTTGAACAGCAAGTCTTCTCTTGTCTGGCTGCCATCTCTCAGTGGATGCGACATTGGCACTTGAAGCTCAATATGTCTAAGACAGAGCTTCTCATCTTCCCACCTAAGCCCACCCTTCAATACTCCTTTTCTGTTTCTGTTGACGGCACTTCTATTCATCTGGTTCAGCAAGCCCGCAGTCTTGGTTTCATCTTTGACTCCTCTCTGTCATTTATCCCCCAGATTCAGGCCACCACCAAGACCTGTAGATTCTCTCTTTACAACATTGCCAAAATTCGTCCATTCCTCTCAGCCTCCACTGCCAAGACTCTGGTCCATGCCCTGGTGGTCTCGCGACTAGATTACTGCAATCTTCTTCTGACAGGGCTTCCTCTCTCTCACCTCCATCCTTTAATCTCTGTCCAGAACTCAGCTGCATATATTATCACATCTGCTCGCCGCTTTGACCATGTTTCTCCTCTCTTATCCTCCCTTCACTGGCTCCCCTTCCTCTTCCACATCCAGTACAAGCTTTTGTTATTGACTTTCAAAGCCCTCCATGGACTGGCTCCTCCTTACTTGTCTGACCTTCTTTCTCCTCACACTGCTTCTCTTCCCCTCTGTTCTGGTAGTCAAGGTTTCCTGTCCCAGCCGAGGATTTCCACTGCCCTGTCCTGGATTCGTCCTTTCTCACTTGCTGCCCCTCAGTCCTGGAACCATCTTCCCCCACACATGCACTTCATCACTTCTCTATCCAGGTTCAAAAGTAAGTTAAAGACTATATTGTTTAGGGAAGCATTCCCGAACCCAAGACCTCCCTCCAGTCCATCTGCCTTGGCCCAGGCCCCAGAGGGAGTGAAGAACCACTGGACCTTATCCTCTTCCCACCACCTTCCCCTTTTCCTTTTGTATTGTCTTTTAGACTGTAAGCCTGTGGGCAGGGATCCTTCTAACTATAAGATTGTATGTACAGCACTGTGTAAACTTACAGCACTATATAAATAACAACAACAACAACAGTTTTAAAGGAATCGCACTAGATGCTAATATGTTTCCATAGTGGTGGTAATGACATTTAATGTCCTAAACAGCTTGGGACTGGATATTGAAGGAGCTCTTCCCTATATATGCACCTGCCCAAAGTTTAAGGTATGCTAAAGGGGCTCTTTTGTATGTCTCATCAGTCACATCACTATGTTGTTGGTGAATAAAATGGTGAAAATTCTGGAATCCATGCCCTATGAAGAAAGGCTTAGGGAGTAGGATATGTTTAGCTTTGAGAAGAGAAGGTTAAGAGGTGCTGTTTAAATATTTTAAAAGATCACCATTGTACAGATTGTGGGTTTGTTGTAGGAGTTTGTCTGTATAGCTGTGTTCTCTCGTGTGTGATTGCAAAAAGAAATAAACAGTGCCTCTTCAGAGAAAAGCCTGGCTTCAATGTTTTTATCTAGCAACTGTGTTTGCTGGCGAAACTCCAGTCTGCCAGTTTGTTTGTCTGGCAACTCACAGGCTTCAAAGTTTTGCTCTGCGTCATCTCTGCATATTCTCACAACATATCTTACTCAAGATGGAACAAATTTGGTTTTTTTTGCAGTTCCAGAGAATACTACCCAGAGCAATGGATTCATACTACAGGAAAAGAGATTCCCCTCAACATTTGGAAGAACCTCCTGACAATAAGAGCTGTTTGATAGTGGAATATGCTCCCTCGGAGTGTTATGGAGTCTTCTTCTTTGGAGGTTTTTTAAAAGAGGCTGGATGGCCATCTGTTGGAGGCGCTTTGAATGTGTGTATTCCTGCATGGCAGGGAATTGAACTTGATGGCCCATGAGGCCTCTTCCAACTCTATGATTTTATGATTCAATGCTCAGCATTTCCAGATCTCTTTAAAAACAAAGAGAAGTAAGGAAAGCTGACTTGGAAGAAAAGTCATGGTATCTGAATGTTAGACGCTTTAACAAAAATAGGAGGAAGGGTCTTTGGACATTTAAACTAGGTTCTAATAGAAGGTCCATATCACCAGCCTGGCCACCCACCATCTTGCATTGACAGTGCTTCCTACTGCCAGTCAATGTTCATGTCATAGCAGACAAGCACCATATTACATTTTCCAAATCCAATGCATATCTGAAAGTTCAGCAGGTGCTCATTGGATAAAAAGCTGCTAAGGGCCTGCTGAAGTCTGCCACCAGCTTTCAGAGATATCCCTGGTGAGGGGGTATGGAGACATAGCCATCAAATCAAATATATGCCTCCCAAAATAAACTTTTTCTTGCAATTCCCAAGTTCCTAATGTTACAGAGAGTGAGACAGTGAAAACCATTCATACCTAGAACATATTTGCTGTGTTTGCATTCCCTTTGTAACTTTGCCTGCCTCTTTTCTTCAGATACCTAACCTATATTTCTAAATGCTTAACTGATATTTTAAGCTATTGTAATACTAGAAATTCAGAGACTCAAGGAAAATCTCATCAGGAGGGTGAGGGAAAAACTTCTTATTTGTGACCTCATTTAGCCTCATCTCTTACCTCACTTTTGTCAGCTCTAACTGGTGATATTAGTCAAGATGCCAGTTGTGCATGTATGAGAAGTAGAAAAAATACAGATTAAATATACCTAAAGAATCACTCTTCAGCCTCTCCTGAAAACATCTCACTGGAGACTAAAACTGTTCAACACCTACAGATGAAATAACAACAAAAATGAATACCTGCCAGATCTCCTTAGAGATTATAATATTCTGTGGAGGTTATCTCTAAAATCCCTTAATAAGAGCAATTCTGCTGGCTGCTAGAAGATGGTATACTGCAACATTTTATTAAAGCCCTCACTTCAAATGGATTCACAAAAGCTTTCTTGAAACCACAAAGCTGTTACATAACAGACCTTGAACTGCCAGAGGAGTAAATCTTTATATTGTGATAGACTTGACACCACCATTTTATTGTTATCATAATATCTTTTTCCCCTTGTGATGCTAAATGGAATATGGTATTATCACAGAAAAATCCAACGCTTCAGCTTGTAAAGAATAAAGAAACATTCACTTCATCCTGATGATAAAGTTAGTTTCAATTAATCATGCTGTTATTTGGTTAATGATATTCCTACAGATAAATCAATGTTGTCTCAAAGCTGGACCAAAGAACACGGAAGTCTTTTTACTGTACTCCTTTTTGACACTGACTGATCATGCAGCAACAACAATTGCAGGCTTCAGACCTTGAACTAATGAGTAAATAGTATAATATCTCAATATGAAAGCATGATACTCTCTATGGTGCAGTCATACAGGGGCAGCTCTATTGTCCTGCCCTAAAACAGGAAGTGAATTTCTAGTCATTATTGGATTTGAAAATAATTATGGAACATCAGCTTTAAAAAAGGGTGTTATCAGATGGGGTATGTTTGTCAAGGACATAAATTCTCTCCCTGATTTAGGAGTTTGGAGGAAGACTTCTACTTTTGAGAGGATCTCTGTTTTAAGCTAGTGCATGTACCACGGATAAATCCAGCACAACTGTGCCAGAGGATTAAAAGACTATAGCTGGCATTCCTTACTGCAGTTACAGAGTCATAATGAAGAATTATGGATCTGTAACTGCTCTCCATTGAGTAAGACAACCTGGGGTGAAACAGAGCTGAGAAGGAGCACCCTCTGGCTGCTCCAGTTGTGATCAGGCTAGGACCACAGCAACCACATTGCCCACTCCCAAAATGAGCCACCACTGAAGGTCCCAAGCCACACCACCCAGGAGTCTGTTTAAACAGACTCTTTTTTATCTGGTCCTTTGGATGAGTGCAGCTTTGACATGGCTTCTGGCTGCTTTGGGGCCATGCATCATCTAAATGCCATGTGCCCAAAGTGGCTGGAGGCCACTTCTTTTGGTTCATGTGTTTTGGGCTCTAGTCGATATAGTGTAGTATAATAAATGCACCCGCAAGTCCACCTTAACAGGTGACAGCCACATCAGGAAAAGGAGATCTGTTCAACTGCTAATTGGGGCACAAGGAGGATAACATTTCCAGCCGTCTCTTAACAACAAGTGAGGCAATCAGAAATAGGAGCCCTGTTGCAATTCTTCATCATGCCTTGCTGGCTGGTCAGAGGTTGATGGAAACATCCTCCTTCTTAAACCCTGATCAATAGCTAAACAGATGTTCTTTGCCCAGGGAAGCTGCTGGCTGTTAAGTTAGTCTGTGAGCGGCTAGGCACACACAACTAAGTAGCTGACGTAGGGTACCAGTGTGTGGCCATATGGTCTACATACTACTATGGCATGGTACTTCAAAAAATTATTATGTAATTTTGAATAATTTGAGTTATAACAGCATGCATTATATGATGAGCAACTTAATCAAACAGTAATCCTGTCTAAAGGAATGTTTTCAAATACAATACTCTCCTTATTGGCTCATGTCTATCATGTGGCACCAACCCTTCCCCTAATACTGATTTTTTTTTTTATTTTGCCCTAAAGATAATACTACTAAACTTTAAATACCTTTCTTGTGACAGTTCTGCTTGCTTCCTACAGTCATCTTACAGTACAATTAAGCTAAAATGTCTCCTTTTTCATAGAGTCTCTTAATTATGAAATGGAAAGTGTAGCTTTCTTTAGCTTGCTACATTTTAGCTGGATGCATCCCCAACTTGTTTCCTTTGTAGGAGGGGGAGAGACTTGATCTGTCTTTTCTACTGGACCACACTTCCCACTAGTCTTCAACATAAACATGCACAGCAAGCAAGTTATTTCAACCATGGATATGGATCACCTTTCAGACAATGTTTCTCAGAGTGGTCACCCCCAAGCTATATTAGGTTCATGAGAGACCTTTTAGATGTCCCATTCAATTGGGACTAAAAAAAATCCACTAGATTTTTTTTGAAAACCAACATAACTTTGTAAATATTTAAATTCACAAGAATGGGAAAGAATCACTGTGACACTTACCTTATATATAAGGAAGTAGACAGAATGCGAAGGGGGGAGAGAACTATTTTATTGTTGGTTGTAAAACTAAGAAGTTCATTTCACTTTTTAGCATTCCTTTTCATCTTTTATAACGACTTTTTGCAATATGGAAGAGGTTTGAGGGGTTATTGTGGGATAATGTCAACTCCTCCCTCCTCCACCTTCTGCCATAAGATGAGAGGAATCCTGTCCAGGAAATGGCTCTTGGCTATGTAAAGCCTCCTTCCTTCCAGGTCATCTCCAAGAATAACTAAAAGTGTGCTAATTTACCAAATACACTTTGGTCAGACTGTCACATTTTTTAAAAGAAGAAAGTGAATTTCTTTTTAAACTTGTACAATGACTTTAGTAGTAATGAAGTAGTCACTAATGTTATACAGATTCCAACTTTCAAATTGTTTAAAGCATTAACACAGTCTTCATCTTGCAGTTACTGATATTCTGATCAAGTCTGGCCATCAAAAATGGGCCAGGCAATATCTTGAAGAATCTCTCAACCACAGAAATTTCTCACCATCAGCACATTGCCAAGATACTCTTTTTACTTTTGCAAATTTGAGCAAAATACATATTGCACAAGACTACAGTCTTTGTGCACAACTAATGTCCATCCTACCCACCCCCACTATTTTGAAGTCAAGCAGACATAACAGCGGCCACAACAGGACAGTCTGATTAATTACAGTCACAACAACGCACCAAGTACTATTTTTTTCTACAAGGGAGCTATTATTAGCCAATATCCTAGGTAGCAAGTGGAAAGTGCACGTTCTCATAGTTCCATGCTTCTCTGTCCTCTCAAGTAGCAATGAAGCCTCATGGGGCTGCTGGTCCAGCCATAAAATGGTTGTACTGGGGAAATGAAGAGGGAGGAGGGCAATTGGGCAGCTCTCAGGGCTTGTCATCCCCCTGCAGTTTGTGAGAGGTGCAGAATAATAACAATGCAGTTCCTCTGCTCTCCTCTCTCTTTTCCTCAAAAACTGTGGTGGGATCATAGGTTGTCCACACTGCCTAGTTGCCTTCATCTCCTCCTTTCCCCGTTGCACCAATCCCACAGGGACTGCTGCCTGTAGATGGTGATCTTGGAGTAGCCCCTGTGGGGTGTTCCAGAAAGGACATACATGCATATAAAGTGTGTTTCTGTTACTAATAGGATGATGACTTTAGTATTTTCCAAAAAATATACATTGTGTACAAAGACCAGTCATAACTGTGAACAAATGTTTACCTAGCAAATCATTAGATCCTTAGTAAGGGTGAACTTTCACCTTCTTACCTTCCAGTGTCCTTGAAAGATAAACATTTGTGTATCCTCATGACTGTATTTGTGCTATCTACTCATATCATCTTCTGTTTTCTGGTTCTGTCCTCAGGCATCTTTACTCAAAATTATCAACTAACTGATTATGCTCAATCCAGTAACAACATTGCTTTTTTATTACCCAACTTTTCACCTACTTAAAAGAATATTTTAAAAAAGAAAAGTATGTTAACAATACTTCTTCATTTTCACTGATAGGCACAAAAGGATTAAGACTGATCAACTGAAGATCAGTGGCATCAAATATCCTTATCTTATTATTCCCACCCCAATTAACAACAAGATAAGTTCCTCATAGCAGCATGGGGGGCAGGAGAAGGTGCCATGGACACATTGTTTTTATGAGGTATTCATATTTTTATGGTATTTTTTTCATATTTTGCAAGCAAATTTGAAAATATGTTGGGAGGGGAAAATAGGTGTAATGTATTATATATGAATTTAAAATGGAGCATTAAACTATTAACAGAAAAAAATCATTATGGAACGGATCAAACATCACTTATCAAATAATGAACAGCATGGGGTCGGGGGGAGAAAAAAATCTTAATGTGTTTTCCTGTCATGGCATTTTCTTGTTAACTTATCTTCACAAGCTTGTGTGATTTCATTGCCCTTCAAAAAATTATGTATTTCATTGCTCTTCAAAAAATTATGTTTGCTAGCATATCAGTTTCCTAAAACTGCTGTGATGTTGTATTTTTTTGTGATGAGGCCTTTCCTGTAACAGAATTTAGTCATCCATTTCTTCATACTACTTAACAATTTAATTATTGTAACATACCACCAAGCACAGTAAACATCAGATTTTTATGATGGAACATCAACAGCCCTGTTTTAGTACCCACTAGGAATCCAAACATCAATAGGGCTGTCATGAAAAAAACAGATATAAAAATATGCTTCTAGCACATTGGCTAACCACATGTAGATTTACAATATGTTGTTTACACTGGCATAAAAAGGACTTGTTTTCCTTTTCTTATAACCATTTAGTGCGACAGCTGAACTACAGAAATTGGTAATGGGCAAACTTCCCTGACCTAAGCTGAAAGTCAGCTTGGTATTTGTGAGCTTTCTTGGGAAACAGTATTTTTGAGGTTAAGGGGGAATGATTTAAAAATCTGTCCTAGCTCACAATGTTAAGGAAGTGGGTCTTTACACTTTTTCTTTTCTTTTCTTTCAAAATATGAGTACATTTTGGTTGCTGGAGAAGATGCTATTTTTGAGGACTTTCTAAATTGTTTTTATTTGAATTGCATTTTAGCATTAGAAAATAGTTTGTGTTTTGATGTTTTGAGGGTACTTGTCCTCATTTTTATTATGTTGGTTGTGACTTGCCTTGAATCCCAGGTAGGAAGAAGGGCTATAAATCAAAACAAAAAGTGGCTGAGTGAGCAGAGGAAGGAGCCTTGGAGGCCCAGCCATCGCCTCCCAACCTCCCCCACCTGGCAAACAACAGCAGCAGTGAGGGAAGAGAGAGAGAGAGAGAGAGAGAGAAGAGTGAACATCTTACAAGGAAATGTGCTGGCACGTTCTACCACATTGGACTCCTGTGAGGAGGAGGCGAGGCAGGGACACCTGGGCCCTTAGGAGTCCCAACACCATTCTTTTTCCTCCAGCCAGGGGGCAGCAGAAGACTTTGCCCCCCCCCCCGGAACAGAGCCATATCTAAATCCCTGTGGGCTAGTGAGCAGCATGTTTTACCAGACTGCTACCCCCCCTCCCATTCCACCTGAGCTCTGCGTATGTTCTGTTTGTTTTGTTTTTATACTAGTTGGGATAAATTAATTATGAGGTAGAATGTTTGTATTGGGATTTTGTATACTTTGTATTGTACTATGCTCTGAATTTAACTTGTGCATTTATGTTGAGGGATCAAGGATGTATATTGTTACTGTATTGTATTTTATTGTTATTGTATTTTCTTAGAATTGCTAGTGTATTATATTATTTATTGTATTTGTTATATATGCATTGGTTAGGAATTGTAATGGGCTGACTTGTATTTATTCTACTATATATTTTATTTTCTATTGTTGTAAGCCGCCCAGATTCCATGTTGATTGGGTGGGATATAAATAAATTTTTTATTATTATTATTATTGTTGTTGTTGTTGTTGTTGTGGAATTCCCCTTCCTTGGAGGCCTTTAAACAGAGGCTGGATGGTCATCTGTCAGGGATGCTTTGATTTGGAGGTCCTGCATGGCAGGGGGTTGGACTAGATGGCCCTTGTGGTCTCTTCCAACTCTATGATTCTATGATTCTATGATTATTATTATTATTTTCAGTAGCTCCTTAAAGTGCCATCTCTTTTTCATTGATATGCTTATTTACAGCTCAGACTGAATGTTGCCTTAACTCCATTCCCAACCCTATCCATGTTACATGGACTAGGATTCATAGCCCTCCCTCTTACACCATCTTACCCAGGAGGGAGTGAAAGGACAGGCCAAATTCCATAGGGCCTGTCCTGGATTAAGAAGCAGAGCCCTCCCTCCATGCCATCTGCCTTGGTCCGGGCGTTGGAGGGAGAGAAGAACTTTTGGACCTGATCCCCTTCCCCAACACCATTCCCTTCTCCTTTTATAGTTTACACAGAGCCTCAGAGTCAGACTATTTTAGTTAGAAAGATTCCTAAATCTAATATTTACTGTGTGTTCAAACTGGAGGACACCCATGAATCAATGAGGTCTATTCTAGTAAGGACTACTTATTTCATTTAGCCTTTAAATTTGGCCTGGAATGTAAGGGTTCCAAGGCTCAGAACCTTCCCTGCACCATGTCTTCTTTTAGTAGTCCGTGGACACCATTTTTGAAGCTGTTAAAAATGAAGATTTGGTGGAATTTTAGTTCAACACAGTTCTGTCTGAATAAGAGATGTCTTTGATAATAGATGAAAAGTTAAGGAACACTTTGAACCATATAAAAATATATGGAATTGCCTTTATTCCCTTTTTTAAAATCCATGTCATGGATCTGCCAAAGAGTCACCTAAGCACAAAATCCAGTGAGTAATGGAAAATGCAAAATAATAAAGTTAAACATTTGTTAGAGTTAAGAGGTGGGTTTTTATTAGATATTTCTACAGGGGGATTTTGGGGAGAAAATATTTGAATGCTAAAGAGCAGAAAGGAAGATGCAGTATAGTCAAGAAATTTAGAATGTAATTATGGATGATAAATCCAGTAAAGTCAAAAAAGTAATACTTAATGGGTATAAAAAAAGAAAAAGTATGAATAGGAAGATATGTAGTAATAAGGCACTGAAAGTTAATGGTATAAAGAAAACAGGAACAAATGTAAGGGACAAGGAATAACACACTATAATGATAAATGGAATAGATGGAATTCATAGACAATAGTCACGTTAGTGTGGAATATCAATATGCAAAGGGATCTTGTAGCATGTATAAGACTGTGCAAAAGAAATTGAAGCATAAATTGTAGCAGTTTACAAAAATGTATTCCAGAACTTCTTTTACACATTAATTTCAAAGGTTCTACAAGATCCTTTTGCACAGTGGAATAGATGGACTGAGCTAAAGAATTCAAAACAGAAGAAAATTGAGAAAAAAAGCAGGAAGACTGAATAATTATAGGAATATTGCCATATTTATCACCAGTGTGAGGAATAATGAGAGTGAACAAAATATTTTGTTATACTGACACATAGGAAAATTAAGTGTTTAGCAATTCAGTGCATAAATTTCTAAGACCAGAGCTTTTTTGGATTTTTGTACTTTTTGAATTTTGGAATATTTGCATATATATGAGATATCTTGGAAATTCATTTATGTATAATGTACATCTTATACACATAGCATGGAGGTAATTATATACATAATATTTTCAATAATTTGTGCACGAAGTTTGTGCCTTGAACCATCAGAAAGCAAAGGTGTCACCATTGCAGCCCCCCATATGGACAATGTTAGATGTTGGAATATTTCCAATTTGGAATTCCAGACAAGGGAGAACCAACCTGTATAGTGTGTAAAAAATCAGTAGGATTATCTAACAGAAGAGTCAAAGGAATGGGAATGAACTGGATACCTTGTCCAGAATGGACAACTCATGGCACTCTTGATGTTGTTGTATTCTAAGTCCTGTCAGTTTTAGCCGGCATAGCCAATGACAAGTAATGATGAGAGTCATTAGATCTGGAGAGACATCAATTGTCCACTTTTCATTTAAGTTGCAAGTTCTACCATTTCCTTCTTTCTTATAGTTTAAACTTCAAGTACAAGGCCTTCTTGGATCAAATCAATGGTTCTAGTCTTTAGAGACTAGCATCCTTGTTGGAAGAATTTGGTTTTGCTTGAAGTTACAATTATGTCCACTTGTTACCAAGAGCATGGTATCTTATTTTCAGTTTGGTATACTGTTCTCCATATGGTTTCATAAACATGCAAAATACTGCAAATATTTAAACCTCCTATTATTGTTTGCTTTGTGTACATGGGGAAAGGAATTCACAACAGTACTAAATCTAGGAAAACAGTATATGCATATTTGAACAATGAAACACTTCAACACAAGAAATGAAGTAAAACAAAGAAAATTAATGTTGCCATAGGACGCTGACAATTATTTGCTTTGAATCACTTTTCCTTGCCCATTCTGTTTCCTCCAATTCCTACAGTAAACTACAGTGATGGCTTTGGCCCACACAAACAGTGCAGACTATTAGGAGATCTTTAATCTTTTAACACACAGGCTTGTAATTATGTGTTGCTAGTAGCTTGGGGTTATTTTTGAATTTTTATCACAAAAGACAAGAATCAAAACAGCTTCTCTTTGATGAGAAGGCATGGCTTGAAAAGCAGATTCTAAGCCACACCAGTTCAATTCAAATTGTGAATGCCTAAAGTCATATAAAGTGAATGACAAACAAATTATCTGCTGTGATTTGGAACAGTAACATCAATTAAGTAACAATAAAAATGAATCAAAAAGATCAGCCGGCAAGTCAGAGTTTTCAAATTATGTCCCCATACTCTAGTTTTGGCTACAAAATCCAGCCTGAGGTACTTCCAGCTGCCAAACAGACTGCTTAAACTCTGTCAGACAAAAAAAGAAAAAGAAAACACTCCAGCCAATAAGGGTACTGCCATTGCAAACACTTGTTACAGCGGTTAAATGTGCCTTTGCACCAAATGTTCAGTAACCATTTTTCTACACATAAACACTTTTTTTTAAATAGAAATGGTGTTTGAAAGGCCATCCTAACTTTACTATAGAACAACATGTGTGTGTTTGTGTCTCTTTGTGTGTATTTGTGCCAACCAACAGGTAGATGGTGGTCTGTGTGGCTCACCAGTGTACCTATTTCCTTGATGTATATTTGCTGAAATCTGTTTCTATCCTCTGTTTCTCCACTAATGCTCAGTAAGAGATCAATATCAATGATTGCTTCTTTGTTATGATCAAAAGTCAATAAGATACATTTTTGTTCTTGTGTACTGTACCCTAGAGAATATATAGCTACATTTATGAACAAGTCTATTATGAATCCCTCATAGCCTCAAGTCAATATTTAATAGGGGATTTGTGAAAATCATGGGGAAGGTGTTTGTTCGTTTTTTAAGTACACTCATTCCTCCATATTTGCGGCTTTGATATTTGCGGATTTGATTATTCACGGACTTGATTTATATGTTCTCTCCAGGAATATCTAGTTCCTCCAGTGGAACTCTATGGTCAACTTTAACTAAAAGATGCACTAAAAGACCTAGAGATTCCTAGAGAGAACATTTTACTAGGCTTTTGTAGCTCCTCCGGAGCAGTTCTGTGGTCAGTGTATCTCGGACGTTGGCCACAGAGTAGCACTAGAGGACCTAGAGATTCCTAGAGAGGCATCCTCTCTGGTAAAAACATGGTCTTTTGTTATTTGTGGTTTTTCCATATTCACGGGAGACTTGTGCCCCTAACCCTAGTGAATATGGAGGGAGAAGTGTAGTTAAAAACCTACAAAATGTCAATATTAAAATAGATTTAAACTATTAACATGTTAACAATTAAAAGGATACACTTTAAAAGATATTTTTAACCATTGCTGGAAATCAGTAAGGGACTCATGTCAATGTAAGTGGACTTATGACAGTGACACACATAACTGAGCAGTTTTGCAATGTCCGTATTTAGCAAGGCACTGCCATGATGTTACTATGAAGGAAGCCAGTGAAGTGACAATACACATCAGGACCAATGCATAAGAGACTCATCACAACATTGGCTAGGGAGTGCTGTTGCACACTGAAACCATCCAACACACATCACAATGCATTAGCAAGTGTTCCATTACTCATCCTCGTAATTCACTAACACAGTTTCTTGACACCTCTAGTGTGTAGCCAAGTATACATATATGTAGCTAAGTATACAGTGTTGACCATAATAAAGAATACTTGCCAGGGTTTAATAACTGTTATTATTGAATCTATGTGTGAGAGCAATACGGTTGGACTAGTCATATAGGAAAGAAGGATTGGAAAGTGACAGGAAGACTGTGCTGCTATGATGTCAGAAGAATTATATAATAGACACTCATTATCGTTTATATGCACCATTTGCAGCACTGTTGGAAATAAATGGATTTGGTGTTTTCAAGTTTCACTTAATACACTAAGGAAACCTACCAAGCCAGTTTAAATGGAGGCCATGACAAAAAGTGAACAGGTGTATAATGGCCAATGATAACACTACACTACTGCCTTCAGGCATCTGAATTGTTATTATGTGTACACACGCTTCAGCTGTAATGAATAAAGCAGAGAAATATAAATGACATGATTTGGAAGATGCAAGCACAGGGCATTTCAAATTAACTAGCAGGATATCTGATAACATTCTGTATCAGGGTTTATGTAAAAAGCTGTTCTCCTCCTGTTAAAGACATCTTGTTAAGGTCCTATAGACAAAGTACCTTCTGGAACCAGCTCACAAAAGTAAGCTGATTGAAGGACAAGCTGTACTTTTTATAAGTCTCATGGGTTTTTCCCACTGTCACTTTTAAAAATGTCAGTTTCACTTTCTGTAGGGTTTACAGATACTATAATTCAGTCAGGATCATTTAACACACCTATCATGACATGTTCCAGAATCTGTAATGTTAATATATCCAATTTGCAATAAAAATAAGAATTGTATTATTTCTCCTCCTTTTTAGGTATTTAGTAAGAAAAAAATTAGCTAAACAATCAGAGCAAATAAAACAAGAATACAGTTGGCCCTCCTTATCCATGGATTTTTTTATCCACAGATTTTAGCATATGCAGCTTGAAAATATTCCCCAAAAGTATAAATTCCAAATAGCAAACCTTGATTTTCCATTTTATATATGGAACACTATTTTGTTGTGCCATTATATTTAATGGGACTTGAGCCTACATTTTGGATTTTGTTATCCATGGAGAGTCCTGGAACCAACCCCTAGTTGATAACAAGGGCACACTGTATTAGAAGTTTAATTACTGAAGACATTCAAGACCTAGAAAGGGTAAATTGTATAGGAATGCCAAACAAATGTGTTATGAACTATCAGCCATGTCTCAAAAACAGAAAAGCAAGGATTCAGAATTGCAAACTTACCAAAAAGCACTTCCAAGTATTCACAAGGCTGAATACTTGCCACCATAACCTCATTAGGTAATCAGAATTGATTAGCATGGCATTCTGAAACTGTGTAGGGAGTGTGGTTTGATATCTCTATGATTAGAGGGCAGGTTTAAATGTGGCTTGGTGCTGAGTGCTGAGCTGAGGTACATGTTGAGGGCAGAGCCAGAGGTGACTTCAAACTGAGCTGCCCCTTCACAAGGCTTCTGTGAAGTTGGATTGTGACTCAGTTCACCTGCCCTGTGTGCAGTGTGAGCTTTGCTGGTCACTTCAGAGCTGGTTAGGAATTTTCTCCCCTTTCCCAGGTTTTTTCCCTACCCCCACACTCTATTCTGTCAATTGGATAAGGTAGGCCAATAAATAGCTTGTCCTTTGGCAGGACAGATATAATATAATAATTCAGCGTACGCCTTAGCACCCTTTCAGTGAAGGGTTGGGCTCTGGAATGGCCTCAACAGGTCAAGGGGTCTGGGGTTTAGGAAGGAATCTGTCCTTGGGGCTGACTTAGGGGTTTGCTCTGTCTTACAGAGTTGTGGGACTTTGGAGTGCCAGGGTGCTTTGGTAGTTCTGTCTTTGCTATAGGAAGAGGCAAATATATTTCTGTGTTGTTGTTTTTTTAATGTTAAAAATAACAATTAACAAAACTGAATTGAAGACTATCCTGTGCAGAGAAGTGTTGCCTGCCTTAATTTATTGAACCCTTTCCTGTATTATTATAGGAGCCCTGATGGCACAGTGGTTAAATGCCTGTACTGCAGCCACTCACTCAAAACCATAAGGTTGTGAGTTCAAGACCAGCAAAAGGGCTCGACTCAGGCTTGCATCCTTCCGAGGTCACTAAAATGAGTACCCAGATTGTTGGGGGCAAGTAGCTTACAGTTGTAAACTGCTTAGACACTCCTTAGGTGGTATGAAGCGGTATATAAATGAAGCTGTTTGTTTTTGTTTTTATATATTATTTATATGTATTATGCTATTATTTCTTAGAATGTATGCCATGGGAAGATTTACTTTTATCTATTTTAATGTTTGTATGTACAGCGCTGTGTAAATCTACAGTGCTATATAAATAAAGCATAACAACAACAACAACGACAGCTCTCACTCACCTCATTTAGAAGTAAACTAGCACCAACCATCCTACAAGATTCTTACAATCTTTGGGACCTCCCACCACCTCAGCTGGAAAAATAACTTAGCCAAATAAGTTTTTTCAAGGGGGGAAAATCCAAAAGAAGATAAGGAATTATATACATTTTTTTAAAAAAAAAAAAAGCAGCAAATCTCTCATCAAACCAATGCAATGTTGTTATTTATTTCTCATTGCTCAGTTTAATATTTATTGCTCTGTTTTAATAAACATAAGGAACTTGCTGGAGTAGAAAGAAATTCCCCCTTATTTGTTGTAATCCTGCCTCGATCCATTGGGAGAGGCAGGAAACAGAAATAATAATAATAATAATAATAATTATTATTATTATTATTATTATTATTTATGTCCTGTTTCCTATTTAACAGAAGCCTGCACATGAACACCTCTGAAGTGAACATCAAGACCTCAGCCAAACGTAAAGTCTGCCAATACTAATAAAAAAGGCCTGCTTGAATGAACCTCTGCATAGTGGAGACCATATATGAATACATCTTAATTGGCTTCATCTAAAAAAAATCTTTGGGTGGATGGTGCTGTTGTATGGATAGAGATGTGTATTTAGATAGGCATTTGTTTATTCACAGGTAGGATCAGGGGTTGTGGGTGCTAATGTAAATGTGAAGGTAAGGCCTACTTTTGAACAGTCCTAGCAGCATTCCAAATCTTTACATGTTCATCGAAAAGGTCTCTATGAACTTCTTTAATAGTGTTCAGTTCAATGTAATTACAGAACTCCTGTGATTAGGTAATCTTTCTTATCAGTATAAGTGCTGTGGGCTCCTTAACATGCATCTTCTGAAACTTTAACTAGGCCAATTAAATACCAACTCAAATGCCAGACAGAAAATTTGTAGAATAAAGAATGGTATGATCTGACTTCTATGGACAGGATTTCTCTCATAGAAAGTACTTCATTGAACTTTCAAGATCTTTTCTTCCTTGCTACACCATAGCTAATCCCATTCTACAGGACTCTCTGGTATTTTCACCTATCTTGTGCAGCAAGAGTGTATATGCGACCATTTGTCACCTGTATGAAACCACAGAAAGCTCCTAGGAAGTTGCACGCAGTCCACATTACTCATTAGTGATGTGAAGACAATGACTATAATCCTATTGGGAACTTACATCTATGGCTTGAAACAAATATGCCAAATAAAGCAGTTTCGACCGCTAAAGTTCTTTATGTTCAATAATATATTGCTGTTCTGTTGTCTGTACTTCCCTATAAAATATATTCTGCTTGGCATATCTGCTGTGACTTAGAACAGCAAAGTGTTATATTTATTAGTGCCATAGCACACAAGCATGTTGCAAGTATGTGTTGGTTCTATAGTCAGAAATCTATGCTCCAAAACCTATAACCTGTAGATGTACAGTACATCTCTATATCTTTTTCTGCTGCAGGAAATATTTTGTTCTGTATCAGCTATATACAGTTTTTCATTTTATTCAAGAAGTTGTTGTTTATCAGTTTTGGAACATATGGTGAGGCAATTATATGGCCATTCCATATGATTCACAGAGGGAAAGCACAAGAACAGCCGGCCCACATCACACCAGCTCCAAATTGTGGTATGAACTGGTCCCTTTCTTATCATTAACCAAGGAGATCTGTATGCATAACAGAAGGAAGGAAGGAAGGAAGGAAGGAAGGAAGGAAGGAAGGCCAATTTCATGAACTATACCCTGGAATCTTATCTCAGGAAATATGGATTGTCTCAGTGGGTGTGTGAATGTATTAACTGAAATAGTAACTCTCCTAGAAAAGAACTGGATCAATTTCTAGGAAACAAAACATCACAAAAGTAGTATGTGCCAAGTAAATTGAATTAGAATAAGCAGGTATGCTACGATAGCATGTTATAGGATGGATATCAGCCAGCCCTGACATTTGTTGAATTATGTCTTCAGAAATTATGGCAAAAGATCTATGAACAGATGCATTACCATTTTTATTTTGCTGCACTACACTGCCATTTTTAGTGAGAAGTGAAATTACTGTCAGACCCTATAGAGCAAAGACATCTTCTTTGTCTCCTGTTTCATCGAAGTGTCATGATTAGGTCCTTTCCAATCTGTCTCTTAGTTTCATTAGATGTGACATACATTTATCACTAATGTCAGAGGCTAAAATTCTTTTTGAATTCAGCAATCTTCCTTCCTCCACCTTGTCTATTTTTTTTTCTCTTGGTGTCTTCTCTCTTGTGACCTAGAGGTCATTTTGTTCTTTTGCCAACTTCAATAAGGGTGTGCTTGTTCCAAAATTTAAAAACCATAGCTTTTCATGGCCTTGTTTTTTTCTTTGTGGATCTGATCTTTGTTCAGGTGAGAATATAGACCCTCTTTAGAGGAGATGGATAAATAGGCAATGACTTAAAAGGAGAACATGTCATTCAAGTCTTCAAAAAGGTAATCATGTTAGTTTGCATCAGTATAAAAAGAAGGGAAGACTGCTTTTAATACTAACAAATTCATTTTAGCATAAGCTTTCATGAAATCCAGTCCACTTCTTTAGGCACATATTGTGAAACCTTGGTAAATATATATATATATATACACACACACACACAAACATGGGGGGGGGGTTTGTAATGGCATGGGGTGACAAGTCCACTGAGAGGCCAGCAAACGCTTCTCCCCTGATAACCTCATTGAGGAGAAGCATTATAACGATGGACAGCCAAAAATACAAACAAATGGGTCCCTGAGCAGATCAAACCCCTGGAAGCTTTGGCCACATCATTAGAAGGCATGACTCATTTGAAAAGACAATGATTCTTGGAAAAGTGGAGGGCAGTAGAAAGAGTGGAAGACCAGACACCAGATGGCTATCATGAGCTTAAATCTACAGGACTTAAGCAGAGCAGTGGAGGATAGAGGGGGTTTGGAAATGTCTCATACACAGGGTCATCATGAGTCAAGGTTGACTTTAGGGCTGCTAACAAGAAAAACATATCCTAAAGGCACCAGATCCTGTTTGATCTGGGAAGCTAAGCAGAGCTAGCCCTGCCTATTACTTGGATGGAAGTCTACCAATGAATACCAGGTGTCATGAAATTCATGAGGTCACCATAAATCAAAAATCAGCTCCAAGACACATACAGATAGGTCCAAAACATACTGCAGAAATAATCTAGTTTGAGGCCATTTTGACTGCCCTGGGTCAGTGCTAGAGAATTTTGAGAACTGTAATTTTGTAAGACATTTAGCCGTCCCTGTCAGAGAGCTCTGGTGTCACAATAAACTACAACTACAGTTCTCAGCAGGGCAGTTAAAGTGGCCTCAAACTGGATTATTTCTGTGTTTTGGATTATAGACACATATCTGCAAGGCAGTAGATTAGGAAAGGTTTCTCAGATTGAGAAAGGCTGTCCCAGGAATATGGAATCCACCAGCAGTAAATGGCAAGACTATCCAAAGCTGCTCCCTGTATATAAATTTATATAACTTCTCTTTTTCTTTCCACATCTTCATCTGAACAAAAGCAACTTGTAATAACTTTTAGTTCAGTTCCTATTTTGTAGTACAGAACTTACATATCAGCTGCTGATTAAATCAGATTCAGCTCACCATTGCCCTGTAGTAAGCTCATAATGTAGATAAGGCCTCTGATATCAATCATGTGTCTACAAAGCCAAACAAAATGCACCTCGCTTGACAGTTCTGTTTTGCACAATGTCTGTACTTGGATAATAACACACATTATGTTAGCAGCCTTCTTGATTTTACAAAAGGATTATTTGCTTTTTAGCAAGTAAGAATGACACATTGTGAATGAGGGTTATAAACATAAACTGTCAAGTTAAAACAACTTCCAGAAAATCATGAAAAGAATCCTGCTAGATCACACAAAAGATTTGTCTAGTTCACAATGACCAGAAGCAGTATTCAGAACTGTGATGCTGCTGATCCATTAACGTTGGCAACCTACACATTCTATAATCACTAACTGTTAGTATGCGTGTTATTTATAGGCATTCATATGCAATGTATGTTTGTGGTGACTTCCAGTTTGTTTGCTTATTTTACCATCCCCTCCCCTGCCACTTCCTATCTCACTCTCTAGTCTACTAGACCATTATTATTATTGATAGTAGTAGTAGAAGTAGTAGTAAGACCCCACCTTCCTCCCAAAATTGGGACTCAAAGCACCTTACCATGTATAAACACAATACAGCTAAAAACAGTAAGATAAAGTGAACATTAAAATAGGATTAACCTTTTTTTAAAATTACCTTTATTGATTATACATATAAATACAACATCCATACAACAAATCAATCACATAATATCACAAAACACCCCAAACAATAACTGCCTCTCAAACACTCAACACATACACTAGGTACTTAAAAAGCCAGGAATCCTAATGTTACAAATATTACAAACTATAATGATTTATAACTATGCTTAAGATACAATACAATTAAAACATAAAAAGGCATTAAAACAATTCAGTCTAAAACAATATAGCACACCCGCCCATTCTTTCCATATTTTTCATTTTCAAATCTTACCAGAATTAACAAAGGGGCTGGACAGATGGGGAGAAAGGGGTGATGAAACGCTGCCCCTTTCTGCCCCAGATGGAGGTCGCAGCAACCAAACGGCGCAGCCCTCAGGAGGCCTAAAAAGAACCCACACCCAGTGGACAAACAGAATAGTATCTAGGTAAGGAAATAAATGGACCAGTGGCATCCTCACCCAGGGTGTCACCCAGTGGGGGGGGGGGCACTTCCAGGGGGTAGGGTTTCTGGGAGTGGGGCCAAAAAGGCTCATCCTATGTCATTCTACTCACTCTACTCACAAGTAGGGAAGGGGGCACTTTCTCCAGAGAGAAAGCCTGCAGCTGGAAGAGGTATGTGTGCACATTTGTGCTTCCCAACTTCTCCATCCTCAGCTTTCTTTCCAGGGAAAAAGCCTGGGACAGAGAAGCAGGAGTGTGTGCACACCCTTGCAGACTGCTCCATCCTGGACTTTTTCCGAAACCCTAGATGAAGAAGCCTCTAAGGGCCTGTGTGTGCTTCTCCTCCTCTGTCCCAGGCACCCTGGAGTACCCAAGGAAGGGGAATGAGTGTCCAACCAGCTGTCATCCCTCTTCTTGGTGTCACCTGGTGCAGTCTTAATCCCTTGCATCCCCGTAGTGATGCCACTGAAATAGACACAAATCTGACATGATAAATGATAGTACCTCAAAACTGGCAAGTAATTTCAGTCTCCCTGGGCAGAGATCCAAACAGTTCTTCTGAAACCAAAAATTAAATTAAAAAAAAAAAATCAAAGGAAGATTGGAAAGAAAAATAGCTGAATCATTTTGTATTCAAAAATTTCAATCTGTTAGAAATAGTATGAACTTTTTAATACTACTTCAAACAGATTGAAATTTATGAATATAACATGATTCAGCTGTTTTTCTTTCCAATCTTCCTTTAATTTTTTATTTTCTTTATTTTACTAATGTCAGAATGTATTATTTTGATGCTTAAAGACTAACAGGGCAGTTGCTTGACAGATCTGACTCAGGTATGATATACAGCTTTTCAAGAGTGGACAAACATGCCCCAGAGAAACAGTTGAAAATATTGTATTCAGTGATAAGCCTGGGGTGAATGTGCTCTTAGTCTTTGGGAATACTTGTGTAATCCAAAGGATTTGCTATTTTATATACACACTGTTTCTAAGAGATCGTTTAACCTTTTCTTTTTTGAAGAAAAGCCAAGGTATGCTAGATAATTACAGGCAGAAAATTGAGTTGGGCCATGTGGGACCTAGAAGATGAATGAACTAAAGCTTTGTTCACTATTATAGGATTTTTGAAACAAGTAGTTTTGGGGAAAATAGTAATGGTTATTCCTTCCCTTGGTTTGTTCTATGCTCTGTCCAATCTCAAACGTTCATTTTTCTTCATGAGTTATGAACTCTCTCTCTCTCTCTCTCTGTGTATGTGTATATAATATATATACACAGACATTCATACATATAGATGGTGACATCTATAGATGTTGCATTTATGTACCTACAAGCTGACTCTGATTTATGGTGAATATCTCATACAGTTTTCTTGACAAGGGGTATTCAGATGAAGTTTGCTACTGGCTTTCTCTAAGGTTAAAAGTGTGTGACTTGACCAAGGTCACCAATGGGTTTCTATGGCTGAATGAAGATCCCAAGTTTCCCGAGACTGAACTAGTGTAGTCAGAAGTGGAGTAAAGATTTTCATACCAGTGCTTACTGTGCGGTAAGTGCTCATAAAATGCTGGTAAAACATTTAGGAAGTGTGTGTGTGTGTATGTGAAAGCCTAACACACTTCCTAAACATTAGGGAATCGTCCGCTCACCTCCAGCATCCCTGAATTGTTTGGGGAGCAGCCATTTCCCATTAACGCAAAATTTCAGAACGATTCAGGGATGCTGGAGGCAAGCGGACAATTCCCTGACGTTTAAGAAGGGTGTCAGGGTTTCAAACACATGTGCTTCCTAAGGTAAGAGCTGGTAAGAAAATCTTAATAAAATCTGTCTACATACATACTTCCACTTCTAATTTGGAACCGCTGTACAGGTAGAAGAATGTTTGTCTGTACAAATAGAGACTGTACACTAGTAGTTTCCCAGACAAATGCAGCAGAATTTTATGCTTATTTAAAAGTGACTGGAATCACATTGCGAGCTGTTCCTTCTGGGTAGAATCCAGTCTCTTCCTCCATTTCATCCCCACCCAGCAGCTTAGTCATTGTTCATCTAGTCCATTAACTGTAAAAGGATAATTTGAAGTACAAAATGAGGGGGGACTAGGGATAAATTCTTCCTAACTAATATAATGTTATTGGTGATTAGCAAAAAGGAAGGAAGGAAGGAAGGAAGGAAGGAAGGAAGGAAGGAATTGCATGATAGCACATGAGTCTACTGGAAGGACAGAATGGGAAGGATAGAATTGTGCTTATTCAACTGCAACTCCTTTGACAAAGCTAAAGCATGTAGATTAAAAAACACAGCTATTTTTGGAGTGCTGAATGCTACGAGAATCAGTGAGCCAACCTGATGTTCATTACTAAGATAGGAAAGCTGTGTGGTACAAACATGAACTAGTTTTTTCTTTCCTTCAGGTATTCATAGGAGCAGTTGTAGTTGTAGTTGTTGTTGTTGTTGCTGCTGCTGCTTTGTGCCTTCAAGTTATTTCTGACTTATGGCAACCCTAAGGTGAACCTGCAATGGGGTTTTCTTAACAAGATTTGTTCATAGGGGATTTTGCCTTTGGCTTCCTCTGAGGCTGAGTGTATGTGACTTCCTCAAAGTCTCCATGGCTGAATGAGGATTCAAACCCTGGTCTCTAGAATCATAGGGTAGGTCTTTACTGGCCAAAATACTCTGGGATGCTCCCAAAGTATTCTGCCCCCAAAGCTGCCCAACTCCCCCCCTCCCACATTACTTCCGTGTTCTGGAGCAAAGGTGGGGAGCTATCTACAAAGTATCCTGCTGTGCCGCTGGCTGCCACTGCCACTGCCACATTGATTACATGGCTGACTGACTCAAAGGAGTGACTCTTGGTCGTGGAAACAGGCAGCACAGCAGGCATTTGTGTAAACAACATTGCTCCAGAGTGTTCCAGATTTTCTGGGATGATCTGGAGCAAATGGTAAGTCTTTAAAATTTGATTTAAAGCAAGAATGACCTGGATTCACTGCAGGACTGCCCTTCCCATCTGTAGACAGTCCACAGTTGCATCAGGCATTTGGCCCTGCATTGCCTGTACAGGCCAATGTGAAGTGAGTGGAAATAGCTGCAAGTGCCCTTTGACCAACACTCACACAAGTGTGTAGACATGTCCTCTGTCCAACAAACCATATACCTGGTTGCCTCATTGCAGCAGTTGGCCAGGGGAATGAAGTCACTGTGACTCCTAATATTTGTCCTGTATTAAGCAGAGTAGTTACCTTTTTATTTCCAGAGATACCATGGTTGCTGAGTTGATTTTGGTGGAAACACAGTTCCTGGTAAAAGTATTTAAAATTGGTAAAAATACAATCCACGGCATTGTATAGAAGTGGTATTTTCACTAGGGAGTTTATCACATGGGGCACTTACCACTACCCAAATGTTCCTGAAATGTTGCTGAAGCATTGCCCAAATGTCTCAGAAGTGTCGGAAGTGGGATCATCCATTGCACTTCTGAAACATCATAGAGGCTTCCTGCTTTCCTTCCGTCGCTGAAGCATTTGCAGGGAAGCCTTGGAAAAGCCATTTTTATTAACGGGATCTTTTGTTAATGCAAATGTTTTTTCTGAGGCTTCCCCACAAATACTTCAGTGATGGAAGGAAAGCGGGAAGCCTCTATGACATTTCAGAAGCGCGACGGGTGATCCCACCTCCAGTGCTTCTGAAACATTTGGGCAACACTTCAGCAACACTTCACGAATATTTGGGCAGTGGTAAGTGCCCCATGTGATAAACTTCTGTGTCTGGATACACTTTCTAAATAATACAGGTCATTTTGAATGTCTGATCTGATTCATTTATCCAAAAGATGACATTCTGAATCATATCATTTTGAGGGATTAAATTGCTTTTGTATCTTGACATGATTAATTATTCAAAAGTTTAACCAGCAATCTGTATTACAATCCTCTGTCCCTGTGTGTGTTATTGCAAATTATTAATTTTTATAATAACTATAGGTGGAGCAAATGGTGTCTTTGCTAGCCATACAGTTTTCATCTTCTCCATTTACTATGTGGACATATTCATTCTTGCTAGGACTATATCACAACTGAACTTCCTAACTTTGATAGCAATAGTTCTCAGTTACTATGGAGATACTGGATATGATTCCCACTGAATTCATTGCTTTTTAAATTTTATTTTTATTGGAAGTATTCAATTTGATTCTCATTGAATTCAGTAGCAGCAGGTGTTTCCATTGGAAGGTAAATCCATTGTATAGTTTTAAAGAGCTATCCAAGGTGCTGAACCCACTTCCAAAATAGGTTCAGTATGGGACTTCTGGCCAGCGCGAGAGAGGCGAAGGAAATTTGAAGTGAGTACTACACGAATTTGAGTGTATGAAGATAGGATGTTTTATAATGTATGCTTTTCTGTATTTTAACGCAAACAAAAATTAATATAATAATAACAACAACAACAACAACAACAACAACAACAAAATAGGTTCAGTATGAAACCCCACTCAATTATGGAACTGACTTGATGATCTTGGACAAGTCACATTCTCTCAGCTTCAGAGATGGCAAGGGCAATGCCCCCCTCCATGAAACTTGTCAATAAGCCCCATTATAGCTTCACCTTAGGGTTGCCCAAAGTCAGAAATGACTTGAAGGCTCATAAAAATAGCAGCAACAACATCAGGAAAACTCGGCATCACATTTAAAGCTCAAACTAATACCCAGAGCAGATTCTCCACCCCTCTGACATGGAAGCTGACAGCTGTCATCATCTTAATTAAATAGCTTTCAGCAGTTCACCAAGGAATCTGCATGTCTCTCCTTTTTCACATCATTTAAAAATAATTACATAAATAAATAAATTGAGAGATCCAAACTTCTATCAGTTCCGATGAAAGCAATTGCCTAGGAAAGTCTGAAGCCTCATTTGGACCATAAAATATTTTTAATAGCATGGAAGAAGCAAGTCAGTTTCTCTTCCAACACAAGGAACAAAGCCCAAAAAAATCCATATTAAATGGAATCCCTGAACACATCTGAAGCTTCTTGTAGAAAAGGCTCCTAAGAACACAAAGAAAAGTAACTCTAACTTTTGTTGGCTGCAAGTCTGTTTAGAACAAGTATACAAATAGGCAGGGCCACCTCTGCCATTAGGCAGAGTGTGAAGTTCACCTCAAGTGGCAAGACACTGGGAATTTGCTGCTTCTATACCCTGGCAGAGTCCCTGCTGCCCTTGAAAGTACCTGCTGTACACCCTTTCTGTCAAGATTCAATTGTGGCTTGACCATGTTGATTAGAATGATATTACAACTTCCAGAGTTTGGGAATCATTTTCCTGATGACTATTTCCTAACGTACATTGGCAGCCTTGGCTACAGGCTCAACTTTCCCTATATTTACCACACACACAGTTGCTATATACAATCACATTAGTTTTGAGCATTTCAGTTCTTTTTGCCTTCTTCCTTTGACATGTGGCAGTGGTATTTGCTGGAACAGAAAATATATATCTGGGACTTAAGCCTATAAGAAGCAACATTCCTAGTACTTGTCTTATTTGGAACTCTTATCTTGCAAAATAGAATACCATTAACTTTATATAATGATGTGGTGCTGTTACCTCTTTCTCTTTCTCCAGGACTAAATAGGATAAGGGGCAGTGGGGGGGGGGGGAATGTCATGTTCCAGGCAGCCACATACAAATTTATTAGAGACATACTTTTTTTTTTTACCCAAGGAAAATCTCATCCAGCAGCTGAGAGAAGGAAGGAATACGCTATCATTGCTTGCTGCATCAAGAAGCATGTTTCCCCTGTACTCTCATCATACCTCCATAATCAATAGAGATGATTGATAATTTTGTTTCAGTTAACCTTTCAGAGCTTACCAAAAATTAACATCCAAATGGAGAAAAAGTTAAACTGACAGCTTTGCCCATCTTTAATAACCAAACCTAGATCTGTTTGGAATTTCTAATTAAGTTTTAATTGCTTTTTAAGCACTAAGTAGAAACCTGTCTTCAAGTTTCTGCTACCTGTGGTGCTGACGTCTTTTCCTAGAGAGGGAACTCAGAAGCAGAAGATGATCTCTGAACAACTATTGAAAGAATGCAGGCCCATATGGTTCATTGTGCTATAGGGCAAAGGAATTATGTCAACATTGATAGGATTTCTATAGGCTGAATCAGTGATTTTTATTCTAAAGTTAATTGTTTAGCAATTTAAAACTTGGCCATAAAAATGTTCTTCAGGCTATATTTTCACAGTTGGGGTTTCATATGTCTAGAAGTTCTTTTTGTTTGTGTGTATGTGTGTGTGGGGGGGGGGAGAGATCCTGCTACATTTGTCTGTCAAAATGCAAAAAAAAAAAACTAGGGGGGTGAAACTGGGAAATAATGAAAAGTGTGTGAAGTCCAAAGCTTTCATGGCTGGCATCTATATTTTTTGTGGGTTTTTTTTTGGGGGGGGGGGCTATGTGTTCATGTTCTAGAAGAGTTTATTCCTGACATTTCACCAGCATCTGTGGCTAGCATCTTCAGAAAATACTGGCATGGATGAGAGTGAGTGTATATATATACTGTGTGACCCTGTGTAGGCAGGAGTGATTCCCAAATTAATCAGTGTATTGTTCTGTTGTTGATGGCAGGGCCTCAGGGTGGGAGGATATGCAAAGGGGATTAGCATCCGGTTAATTGGTGATCATTGTCTTCTGGGAAAGCCCTTGACCCTGAGTGGTTTGTCATTTGCATTTGTTGAGTCCTAATTTTGCTGTTTTGCAGGACTGGTAGCCAAACTTTGTTTATTTTAAGATTACTGAAACGAATAATCATATCGGCAATGTGATTCAGCCAGGAAAAAACACTGTTGCCCATGTGTTTCATGCTTTGACCAAACATGCTGCCTAGGATTCAACAAAATCTGATTTTGATTATGATCAGGTTTATTTATTTATTTATTTATTTATTTTAGCAATTCTCTTTACATGCAATAATGTATGGTTCTTTTATTTCTCTTATTGAGCATTTTTTGGAGGAGAATACTTCTTATGCAGACTGCATGAGCTTCAGTCAGTCTGTATTACCTAACACTTCACATTTCATTGAGAGGAGACTCACACCCCCTCACCTTGCCTCATATTTTGGGATGATGTCCTGACATTGGGATACCCCTGTATGTACATGGCTCTTTATCCAAAGAAAAGAAAATGAACAAAGAGATCTTCCTCAGGTGGAACTTGGGTAGCATTCTATAACTAAAGCGAATAAAAATGGTTTTCCTATAGAAGTATGAGGGAAAAGAATAGGAAATATTACCAGAGCATTCAGGAAGCCCTGATAGCCAGGGCAGATTTTACATACTTTAGGATCAAATTCAGAATCTAGGTTTTATGGACTGGTCTGAGTTAAAATATAGCAACTATATTAACATCATGACAAAGATGTGGTTTTTCTGGGGGTGAGTAAAAATGGAATTCTGTGGTTTCACTTTTTTGGAAGAATTTTCTAACATTGACAAAGTTCATTATCTATCTGATAGTTAGATCTCAGATTTCAAGCAAAAGACTTTTTTTTGATCAATTTCAAACTGGCTTCTGGGCAGGATATGGAGTCGAGACTGCCATGGTTGCTCTGACAGATGACCTCCGCTTGAGCATTGACAGGGGTAGTGTGACCCTGTTAGTGCTCTTGGATCTCTCAGTAACCTTTGATACTATAGATCATGCCATCCTCTTGGATCGGTTGAGAGAGTTGGGGATTGGTGGCACCGCGCTCCGGTGGTTCCGTTCCTTTCTCTCTGGCAGATCCCAAAGGGTGAGGCTTGGGGACAGTTGCTCTTCTAAAATCAAGCTTAATTGTGGTGTCCTTCAGGGTGTCATCCTGTCCCCGATGCTATTTAACATCTATATGAAGCCACTGGGTGAGATCATTCGGAGGCATGGAGCGCAGTGTCATCAGTACGGTGATGACACTCAGATATACCTCTCCATGACCAGATCATCTGCTGAGACCTCAGATGGCATCTCTTCTCTTAATGACTGCCTGGCAGCGGTAATGGATTGTATGAGGGGAAACAGATTGATGCTTAATCCAGATAAAACGGAGGTACTGACAGTCACTGGCCTGAAACCAGGTTTGGGAATACAACTCCTGGTCCTAAGTGGAGTCACACTCTCCTCGAAGGACTTTGTTCGCAGTCTGGCGGTACTTCTATACTCGTCGCTTCACATGACTAGTCAGGTGAATGTGATGGTCAGAAGTGCCTTTTATCAGCTTCGGCTGATATGCCAGCTGCACCCTTTCCTGGAGATGAGGGACCTGGAAACTGTGGCACATGCTTTGGTCACCTCATGTTTAGATTACTGCAATGTGCTCTACATGGGGCTGCCCTTGTGCTTAACCCAGAAACTTCAATTGGTTCAAAATATGGCAGCCAGATTAGTCACTGGGGCATCTAGGAGAGAGCACATAACACCTGTGCTCAAATCTCTCCATTGGCTGCCGATCAGTTTCCGGGCACAGTACAAGGTGCTGGTTTTGACCTTCCATCCTATCTAAGGGACCACCTCTTCCCGTACAAGCCCCCTTGCACACTTCAATCTTCTGGGAGGAACCTGCTACAGCCTAAGAAAACTAGGATGGTCCAGACCTCCCAGAGGGCTTTTTCCGCTGTTGCTGCTAGGCTGTGGAATGGCCTGCCGGATGAGATGCACCTTAATACAACTTTAGACTGTTTAAAGATCCGTCAAGACACATCTCTTCCAGCAGGCCTTCCCAGACAATGATTAAATTTATGATCACTATTGTCCATCCAGTCTTACCCATAGAGACATTAGTCATTCAAGGCCGCCTATTCATTTTTAACGAGAGTCACATTAATGTTTTATGGTTTTATTCTACTGTTTTTTAATCTTATCTCAGTATTTTATATAATAATAATAATAATAATAATAATTATTATTATTATTATTATTATTTATATTTTCCTGCCTCTCCCCATGGATTCCAAAAGACTAAAAACATTACAAAATCATAATAAAAATGTACATACATTATTACATACAATTAAATCTAAGGACCACATAACTTTAATAATTATCCATACTGTTATCACTTTCTAGCTACTGTTGTTCCTTGAACCATCCAAACTGTCATATCAGTATGTTGTACCCCAACCTGATTGCTCACCCAGAGGGGCGGGATATAAATAAATATTTATTATTATTATTATTATTATTATTATTATTAAACTGTGGGAGAAATTAAAAGTCATAGAATCACAAAAGCATAGAGCTGGAACAGATCTCAAGGGCCATCCAGTCCAATCCCCTGCCATGCAAGAAATCACAATCAAAGCAGCCCTGACAGATGGCCATCCAACCTCTACTTAAAAACCTCCAAAGAAGGAGAGTCCCACATACTCCGGGCCTATTCTGATCCTGTCTTCTGGGGTATTAGCTACTCCTCCTAAATGGTGTCATCTGCAAATTTCACACACCCTCTATTATTTCATCCAAGTCATTGATAAAGAAGCTGAATAGCACTGGGCCCACGACAGAACTCTCTGGCATCCCACTGGTCACTTCTCTCCAAGATGAAGAGAAGCCATTGCTGAGGATCCTGTGGGTTTGGCCAGTCAATCAATTACAAATCCAGCTAACAGTTGCATTGTCCCTCTGACTAGCCTGTTTGCAAGAACATCAGGGGAGACCTTGTTGAAGGCCTTATTGAAATCAAGATATGTTACATCTATAGCATTCCCTCCAGCTACCAACCTGGTAATTTTATCAAAAAAGGAGATCAGATTAGTCTGGCATGACTTGTTTTTGAGAAATCCATGGCCCCATTAACACTAACCATTTGCCCTGGTTAGATCTGGATGAGATTGTGCATGCCATTACCGAATCTCTCCGGAAAGAAGTTCATACTACCCTTTGCCCCCATCAATGCTTTCCAGTGCATTTTACCCCACATGCAAAAGTAACGATTAAAGATGGAGCCTCTTGGTCGTCAATCAAATGATGTCATGGTGACGTCTGATGCAGCCATTGGCCGCATGAGCTGCTTGGTTTTTTTAAATATACTTTTATATATTTGACAGATTATGCGCATGGAGCAGTGCAGCTTGTGGGGATCCTTTCCCCACCTCCCCTCCTCCTCCTCCTCCTCCGTTTTTATCAGCACCCAGTGCTTCATTGGGCACTCTTGAATTTTTTTTATTTTTTTTATTTTAATTTTATTAATTTATTATTTAATTATTAATTATTTATTATATTTTTAGTATTTATTATTTATTTTATTTTATTTTATTTATTATTTATTTTATTTTATTTACTATTATTTTTATTTTATTTTTATAATTTGACAGCTCATTCGCATTCTACACGAGGCTCTTTAAACAGGAGGTTCCCTTTCCATTCGGAGGCCCATTCATAAGTCAGCTCAATGGGGCTATTTAAACCGGAGGGGAACCCCCAATCCATATATGGATAGTTTCCCCTCCAGTTTGAAAATCCCCATTCATAAGCTCATTATGAATGGGGCTCTTTAAACGAATTGAAAGGGAACTTCCGGTTTAAAGAGTTGTAGAATGCGCATTAAATAAAAAATATAAAAAATATATTCAAAAATACAGGAGTACCTGATTTTGCCGGGAGAGGAGGCATGTTCCGCCCCCCCCCCAGCCAAGTTCACATTCCCTCGAACCGTTTTTTCCCAAAAGAAATGGTAAATACACCGCTTTGGGAAAAACCGGGTTTGGGGGGATTTACACTAAGTATGTGATGTTTTATAAACAGCCTTTTACTATTGCTAAATCAAAGTGCTGGTCCTTGGGTTATGCCTCAACCATTTCCTTCCACTTTGTGTGACAGTGACAGCTTTCTGGTTCCTGGATTGTCTATTGCTAACTCAACAGATAGTTCTGTCATCAAGAAATCTGAACCAAATCTGTGTTATTTGATTTTCATATAGATGACATAAATAAAGGAAATGCTGAAGCAACCTTTTCTTTTCTTTAACCAAAAGCTAATGAAATCACAGACTATTCTGTGTAAAGCTGCTCAGACACACTTGTCAGACATCTTTGTTGCACTAACAGGGGAGAAAAAGGTATGGTATCCTCAGATAAGGGTTTACAGCTACAGTTCAAACCAAGGACTGTCACTTTCTTTATTGTCTGAAAGTCTAGCCTGCTTTTTTTATTCATCTCATTTTTGAATGTCTTTCAAGAGTGTGATCCAGAACAGTAATTCATTTTATGAACCAGCACACTATCAGTTCTTTTCTTTTTCTTTTAACTTAATGAATGAAAGAAAATTCTAATAGGTTGTGGCGTGAGCATTCCCTATAAATTCTGTCACTCAACGGACTGGTTCTCCTAAGAACTTCAAATAAGCCTGGTCTGCCACAAGACTTTATGCAGATCATGGTACTGACAACAACCTTTGGATCATATCTAATGTAGATATGATTCCTAGCTATTGTGGAAATATGAAAAACCTGTCCAGACACATGGGTTTGCTGGCCCATAAAGCCTGTATCAAAGGAGACATGAGCTATACAAATCCTGATTTTGTCTTTCCTTTCTGGTTTAGATTGAAATTTGAGCCAAAGAAGAACTGTTGTTCTTGCTATGATCACTGTGACTCCCTGCAAACACTTCCAGAACACACTCAGTTGCCAATATGGGTGGTAAATGTTTTATATTCACAATTTCTATTTCTTCACAATTGTGACACTGTTGCCATGATTGTAGCTGCCCCCTGCCCCACCTAGCTCAATGTATTCTATTGGGCATCAGCTGCATAGAAAGGAGGAGGTCTCTTCTGTCATCAATTGGCACATGGGGGAACAATGTTTCCATTAGGTTTGAGGGTGGCAGGTCAAGAGAGTTTACTAGATTACTAGTCACTAGATTATTGCACTGCACTCTTAAAACAGGGCTAATCTTTTACTGCTTTGGCTACCTCCTGTTGCATTTTGGGGTTTGTAGTTCAGTGAGGCCTAAGAGCTCTATTTTTGAATATTCTAAATGCCCCTTCCGAAATTACAAGTCCCAGAATGCAACAGGAGGCAGCCAAATCAGTTAAAGTGGATTGGCCCTCATTTTAAGAGTGTAGTGCAATAATCTTAAGTATGCTTAGTTAATTAATTAAGTACACTTAAGTTAAGTTTTTGCAAATGTAAAAGTACAAAATTCTTGAGAAATTCAGTGTGCTCTGTCTAGCAAAGGGACCAAAGGGTGGTTTACTTGGCCAACCTAAATTTCAGTTTGCTGCTTAATCCCACTTACTCTCACCCTGAGTGTCTTTGACCAGTCAAATGTGCATAAAAATGGCAAAATGGCAAAATACTAACATTACAAATGGTAATAATAACATCCAAATTAACAAGTGGAAACATAGTTCAGAAAGAAGAGAGAGAGAGGGAGAGAGATTGTTCGTCCCAAGTGAACTAACCATAGTTCTCTGGAGACTGTTTGGGAAGATAGCATATCAGCATAAAATACCAGGCCTTGAAAATCTAATTGAAGCATCTTCCCAACATCAGAGTGACACATATTCTGTTGCTCCACTGAAGCAATGGTGGCACCCAGTGGCCAGAATACAGGAGCAGTTCCAGGCAACCAAGAGGATTCATTTGAAATATATCAAACACCTTAAAAATTCAGCACAACCAACAAGGCCAAAAAGGGTGCAACAATATAATGTATTTCATTACAAATTAAGAGTGTGCATTTTTATTGCAACAGTGTCTCCCCCTCCCCCCCCCCATTTTTCCATTAAGATAGCTAATCTTATTCATTCCATTCATTGGTTCAGTTGAAAACAATAATAGCAGTTTACACAGATTGATAAGGTCTTTCATTGAAATCTCATTGCCACACACACACATACACACACACGGGTATGTGTATGTGTATATATATATATATATATATATACTCTGAACCCACCAAATATGTCAAATATAAAGTTATGATAAAGCTATCTTTAAAAAATTCTTGCAGGTAGTCATTGATGTATCTGGGCAAAAGTATTTTCTTCCTGGTGAAGGAAGCAGTATGCTAAGTACTACCATTTTGTGAGCTCTTCTTCTTAGAAAAGGAACTGAAGCATTATGGTTCAAAATTGAAATGTTTGTCAATGATGTCTCAACATCATTCATCCTATCTGTGAGCATAAAGAGTGGTTAGTGAGCAACACAATGTTTGTAAATGTTTCTGCCAAAACAGAATCATGAAAGTCTGTCACTACTAGCTAGTTCTTATATGAATTCTCAGACCTTGTACAGAAGACCCAAAAGGGCCATCTCTGTGCCGTAAGTAGGGCTGGGGAGAGCACAGCATCCGCACGTTTCCCAGCCCTAGCGCATATGGGCGGCGCCATTTTGAAATGGTGCCGCCCATATGCACACACAATGATGGTGTCATGGGGCATGCCATGTTTACATGGAGTGGTGCGTGACTGATGTCACCATGCCACTGGAGGGCACCTAGAGCACCCTTTCAGCAGTGCAAAAAGGAGCTCCAAAACCCAACCAGACTGCAGCGGGAAGAAAGCGAGGGAGAAATGGGCCCCCTTCCCTGCCAGGGTGTCCTTGGGGTACAAAGCACCAAGGACAGCCCTTTCCAGGCCACGGAGAAGGGGCTTTTTGCTGCTTCTCCAAGGCTTAGAAAAGTGGGGGATTGGGGCATCTGGGGCTGCTGGTTAGGCTGCCCTGGCCACAGTCCGGCACGGAAAGTCTGTAAAGCCCCTCAGTTCTTTGTCATTTCTAAGACCTATTGCTAAGAAACCTTCTCTTAGATCCGGCTTTGGAAATATTAAGTAATAAAGTGCTTTAGATTTATTTGCCCAAAGCCACAAGGTGATGATACTCAATAAAACCTTGTTTTGTTAACATGTTCCTGTGCAGTTGAGTACTAAAGGAAAAATGAATTGAGAAATTCTTTGGAAAACCTTTTTAAAAACAAGGAAGCCCAAAATCCATGTACTTAAAGAAAATTATTTTGGGAAAGTTGGGGGAGAAAAAGGGAAAGAATAATTTTCAAATATTTGTAAATGAACTCAATAAGTTTGGTTCGACTCCAGTGCCTCTGTGAGAATAATTTTGGGTCTGGGGGCATATTCAGACTTCCTTCCAAGAACAAAAATGTCATATTACTTTGAAATATCTAATGATGATGCACTTTTGTTTTGTCCAATGATGAGACTAGAGAGATCTCTAATATAAATTGGCCAGTTGGAAATCAGAAATTTATTTAGAGATTGCTTCTCTTTCCAAAAGAATTCTTGATTTACATTTTATGTGAATTATATAACCCCAGTTCATTGAGATATTGCAAAATAACAACAAGAAATTTAAAAATTGATTGATAAATTCAGTTTAGCTTGATCCACACATAGTATTAAATGTCTAATAGTCCATGCAGTTAGACTGTGAAAGAACCAGACTTCAGTAATAAAATCCAAATGCATCTCCAAATGAATAACAGCATCTGCAGTTAAGATAACATAGCAGGTGGTTGGAGACTTCCTGGACAAACAAAACAGCCAGAGTGGACTGTATTAAAATGGATGAATTCATATTCTCTTAAAGAAATAAGCACTGATCTGTCTTCAACTTTATTGAATCAGTACTAGAAGTGCCCTGAAGTATAACAACTCACTTCATTATACCAACATGTAGTATAGTTGCTACCTATTGCATGGCACTGCACGATCATGATTGTACCTTTTTAGGTAGTACTCCTAAACACTCTTACTAGACAACTATGGAGACTGGTGGCTACAAAAAAAATTGGGGGGGGGGGAGGTAGTGAATCGGTGCCTGGTTTTTAATCAGAATTTTAGAAAGCTAACCAAGATGTCATATCCTACCTCCAAGACAGATTCAGCACTTCAGATTTCTCCCTTAAAGTTTATATTAAAAACTGGTTTAGCTTTACTGGTCTACCATCAAATTCATTGATAAAGAATAAGTCTGATTGAACTTTAAAAATGTTATCCAGGGATATTCAGGTAAGCAGAGGCCATTGCTCTTCTTTGGTTATGCAAGCTCTGGGAAACAAAGGGGTGAAATACCAGGACAAAATAAAGTGACATCCATCTATTTTGAAGACGGGGGAGTGGGATTAGATGCTGCATACAGCAAAAGTGGGTGGAAAGCAAAACAAAGCCACAGTCCAGGGCTAAAAACTGGAGCAAAATGAATCTGTGATACTCTGACTCAAGACAGAAAATGCACTTCATTGCACTGGCATATAAAGAGCCTGGCACAAGTTCAGCTTTATGGCAAAGTAAAAACGTGATCACCAATAATGCAACCGATGTGATTACAACATATACAAACAAAACAGTCCAATGGGGGGGGGGGGGAATGAGGTGAAGTGGGCATGCATGGGGGTTGCTCAATGATTTTGCTTTGCCAATGTATTAGTGGGCACACCAATGCACCAATGTACTGCACAGGTGGTGCATCGCACATACAATTGTGTGGCTGATAACATGGGAAAGTGTCTAATGGAATGGCACCTGGGCAGAAAGAGCAAGGTAATCGGAAGTCACTGATGGTACACATGCATGGGGGTTAGGTGACAAAAAATAATTGCACAGTGTGGCTTGACTCCGCCCAGTGCAGACAACCTGTGTGAGCAGTGTGGAGAGCAGGGTTTTGACTCACTTTCAGATAACACAGGAGGAGCTGTTTTTATTTTCCATCTGCTCTGGCCCAAAGAGTAAACTCTATATCTCTGTCCACCGTCTTAACTGAGAACAACTATAGCAACATCTTGATAAAATGTAGGCATATGACTATAACATTGACATTTTTTTTCTTTCTCCTGTTTGATTGTTAACACCTTTGCCTGATAAGCCAGTGGAGCTTCAAAAGTTTGCATCATGTATTTTGTGCAATTTGATTCGCCAATAAGGCTATTGCTGTTTGTGGATTTTGGTATTTTATCTTATTATTGTACTTTATTTAAATGCATAGAAAACAACGTCCCAGTTTATAAAAATACCACAGAATGACATTAATTTGTTATTTGTCTGTATAATGGATTAAAATTCATGTATGCTTTTTTAATCTAAAACAATATTTTCTTCATCTCTCCAGTCTCACCATAAGCATTATAATAACGATACATCAACAACTTGCATATGTAACAAGATGCTGAAGCAATTGAAAATTTAACCACCATAATAAATCTAAGTATTAGAACAATCATAAAGCACGCTAAGTATAATTAGTAATGTTTTATTGATTCCTGACTTAATTATTTGTTTTCAAAATTCAGTGATTATGAGCCTAGTAATTACTCCATCAACAATATTCTGGCATTAATCATTATGCTTAGGCAATTTGTCATATATCTTACTAAAGCAGACATGTAGGAGCTGCCAACTTTTACTTCACCAGAATAAATATTAAGAAAAGCCTATGAAAGGCTAATTCTAATACAAAGTATTAGGAGCAAGAATTGAAACATCAAGCAAAATGATAACTGGGGACAATCTCAATTCGTTAGTGGAGCATGTGCTTTATAGGTAAAAGTCTCATGGTCCAAGCTCAATGAATGAACTGAGTTGATCACAGGGAGGAGGGTTGAGGAAAGCTTTTATTCAAGTGGAAATCTGAGGTTAGTTTCTAGTGAGTAGAGACTGATGTGACTTGAGGCATGTTTACATGGGACAAATAAAGTGATTCCACCCACCCACATCTATCCTAACAGCAACCTGTCTTCATGATGCAGGGACAAATCCTCAATTTAAGTGCAGATTTTCTTAACAACATAATGCCAGTCCTGCACTGAATTTGCCCTATCCCTCCTTAAACTGGTTTATAAAAACTTATCTTTTGCTCTGGATTTTGCTGGAAAATCTGAAGCATTCCACAATGCTGTCAGGTGGCTGCCTACACACACATCCCCACTGTGGGAGCCAGCACACTGCTGCTGATGCTCTGAGGTTGCAACGAGTTGCCCAGCCATCTTGTTTCTGACCTCAAAGGAATCAATTCATGCCACTGATGATGGCACCTGGTGACACAACAGGAACGTGTGTAGATAGCTTCCCAACATTGCTACTGAGTGATGAGGTAATGGGGAAATCCAGGGCTGTTCCAGGGCCAGAATACTCCAGGAGCAGCCTGGAGTGTTCTGGCTAGTGTAGATGAGCCCTAGATTGATTAGCAGTCTGACTCAAGTTTTTGTTCAAAATGGGTTAAAATGGGTCACAAATGTTAATTTCATCATCATCTAGATCATGCTCGTGATTCTGCAAATTATCATCCCAAAAGAAACTGAAATCTCTGAAATTTCTGAAAAGAAAACAATCACAAAACTCAGCGCGGTCTAATATATGTGTAGTAGACATGCAGGCAATATACAGTGCTCCACATCTGACTATTTGGTTGTAACAGGTTTTGTCACTTGGGATGAATTCTGTTGCTTTGTCCCTACTAAAGCAGGAGTCACTTGTTGAATCATTGCATAGGTAAATCTAATTGAGATTGTTGTGGCACTGTAGTTCTCTGAAAGAGAAGGCTAAATTTAAAAACAAAAAAACCAAAATCAAAACAAATCCCAAAATTCCATCACATTGAGCCATGTCAGGTAGAGTAGCACCAAACTGCATTATTTCTGCACTGCAGGTGAAGCCTGAGCCACTTACTTCAATATGGTTGGATTCTGAGTAAATAGTCACAGGATCATTCTGAGAGCTAGTTTTGCAAATTAGTGTTTGTTTCAAATAAAGTTATTTATTGCTATTTACAAAGTGTTGTTCTGCCACCAGACAGATATAACTGAAAAGACATGGTGAAATCACTTGAGGTGCAAGAAGAATACTTGAGCAGAATTAAAGTTTTAAAGAGCTATTATAGAATGCTGAGTTTGAAGAAGGAAGCACAGAAACACACACACACCATCAGGCCAATGATTAATAGCTATTAATGCAGAGAATTTTAAAAACATGTTGGGAAGCTTTCCAATATTATATTTCAGTGGGAATCCCAATAAAAAGTGTTTAGGGGAAACAGAAGAATGCTTGCAAACCAATCTACTGGGTAAAGTTCTGAGTCTTTAGTCAATGTTTGCTGATGAGCATGATCAATACTTTATTTTAAAAGTCCTCCTCACTGTCATCCTTTATTACACTCTTTTCGGAAAACACTTTAGAAATTCTGGTGGCATTTTTCAGCTAATTAGCTAGGAGACAATATTAAAATGTATTGAACAAAAAGAGTTGATACAAGTAAGTAAGTTTTAGTCCTCTTTTGGACTGCTTTTTATTTAAAATTCTGCAGTAGTGCCAATGTTAATTACTATGTTAATTACTATGGATGGGAAAGTAGTTGTAGTCCTCTTTTGGACTGCTTTTTATTTAAAATTCTGCAGCAGTGCAAATGTTAATTACTATGGATGGGAAAGTAGTTGTATGCATGCTTGTACAGTAAATGCAAGATTTCAACATGGTTTATCTTTAAAATGGTATATAATAAAAAGAAGGGACAAAAAACAGAGTGACATATTTGTACATTTTTGTATGCTGTGCATGTTTTAAATGTTTTAATGAAAAATAAATTAAAACTTTTTGTAGTGATTTTTAAAACAATTGTATCACAGTTATTCTGACTTTTTTTTTTTTTACAGTGGTTGAAAAAAATGGAAAAAATGTCTGGTGATTAGCATACTTCTATAAGTGAATTGAAAGTGTTGTACAGTGGGAGGACGTTATTGTTCTTGAGCCCTGCTTGTGAATTTCCAAGAAGAATTTCATTGGCTGCTGTAAGAACCAAATATTGAACTAGATGATCCTTTAGTCTGTTTCCCAAACTATTATATATTCTTATATTACTCACGCCATCTATCATGGGCAGTATGAAATACAGTAACAAAAACCAGTTTACATTGAATACTGGATGTTAAAGTTTCATTTTCCACATTTGTTTCATCTAAATTTCTATGGGTCTTCTCCGTTCCACACAGGGGGTCATGTAGCTCTCCTTATAGAGTGGTTCTTGTTATGTCTGAATAAATTCAAGACTGAATTTTCAGCACTTAATCATGTTGTTATTGTTGTTGTTCCTCCTTGTTGTGTGCCTTTAAGTTGTTTCCAATTTATGATGACCCAAAGGTCAATTAATGATGACCCATCCAGTGAGCTTCCAAGGCTGGGGGAGAATCAAACCCTGATCTCCAGAGGCACAGCCCAATACTTGAACCATTACATTCTGTTGGCTCTCATTAAATCATGTTTGGAATGGGCAAAGCATGGCCCTCCAGAGATTGTGTTTCATAGCAATTTCCATTCCACAGCCAGCATTTTCAATGGGGAGGAATGCTAAAGTATGAAGTTCAATAAAATCTGCAAGCTGCACTTTGGTTTCCTTGATAACCGTACTTATGTTTTCAGCTACTGATAATGAAGGCTTCATTTATTACATGTGTTAACCTTCAGTGGAAATTATGAAAACTATAGCCTTGTCTTCCATACATAGAGATGCTTTTTGATGTCAGGAACAGTTTTCTTCCCAGTAGACTGAAGGCAGATAACCTCTCTCAGTAAGCAATGAGACTTCCTTCCAAGGAAGTGCAGGTAAGATTTGTCATATATGTCATGCTACCAATATGTCTGAACAGAGGAAAATTGAGAGGGAAGTAGAACTGACATGGAACATTGCCATTTTTCTCAAGAGGTAGACAACAAATAAAGTGACCTTTGGTAATAAGGAAGTGATTATGTACACAATTTTGTGTACAATCAAAGTAATTATGAACATAATTTTTATTCATAATGGTATGGATCCTTCCAGGCCCTTTTGAATGATGTCAAGGCTTTATTTGTGTTTTCAGGTATCTGTAATGTAGGTTTTATTCAGTACATATCTTACTCTACAGTGGGATCTTGGAAAACTATTTATTTATTTACTTGAATATTTATATCCTGTCCTGTATCTGAGGACTTTGGTTAAAATAAATTTAAAACAATACATATAACTAGCAATAATATTTAAAGAATGAAAATATATTAAATCATTTTAAGATTAAATCAGATAATTTAAAATTAATTTATTTAAATAATTCTAACTATAATATCACATGAAAGCCAACAGAAATATCCAATTGGATAAAATTGGTTAGGCTGAGAAGGATAAGCTCAAAAGTCTACCTGTATGCTATTTCAGACCTTTAAAACTAAGGGTAATTTATTTCCATATCTTTCCATGTCCAAGCTTCTTCATAACCAGTGCAAAGTAGAATAAATCATGCTTAAAATCTTGCTAAGAACACATTTACCATCAAATAAACCTTGTTGGCAATTTTGATGATATATCACATATCCATACCCAAGAAAATTGTTTGAGTTCGAAACTCACAATGCATTCTCATACTTGCCATCAGGGCACACTGTTCATTTTGCTGCTTCTATGTACAGAATGAAAATTGTGCTTCATCTGATGAAATTAATGAAATAGCCTGTGTGTTTCATGAGAGCATAACAGTCCACAGGAATGGAGAACATATAAGAGACCTTTATTTTTGTCTAAGAGACCTTCATTCTCATCTAAGAGACCTTGCTTCTCATCTAAGATAGCAAAATATTTTTCTGCAACAATACTTCAAATCAGTTATTTTAAGACCACTGAATCTATGGTATTGAAGTTCAGATGTCAAATCTCTGATGTCAATAACACCACAGGTACCAAGACTCATACATTTCAGAACAAGAGTAAAGAATAAAGGTCAGTGGAGCTTTCAGAGGTCTCCATTCTTTCTCAAGGAGGTGCAAAAGACCCTACTGAGAATAGGGATGAGGTTATCTGTGAGAAAATGACATTAAAGGAGCTGCTAAAGGGACACAAAAGCTGATGTATATTCCCTGGAGATATACCTTGTGGTCATACTGTATTTTTTTCCTTCATGATAGAGTAAATCTGGGAAAGACATAAACCAAAATTGAAGAGAGCAGAATTAACAAATAACCATCAAAGAGGTTTGTGATATTTGTGACATGGACCAGTTAGAAGGAAAGAGGCAAATGCATTAACCTTCACATATACACTTATTAGAAGAAGTCCACCTTTTGAAAATTATGTTATAGAAAAGGAAAACAAAACAAGAGCCAGCATTCAAGTCAGAAGTAGAACTATTTAAGATATGTTCAAGATAAATACTAGGAAAGTGTCTGCAGTATATACTCTAAGCATGTTCACTGCATTAAAGATCAAGGGGTTTCATTTCTGCTTCTGTTTTGTGAATTGAAAAGAATCCAATTGGGAATACTTATGGCATATGCAGGGCCACTCATCAGACTGTGTGCAGAGACGATAAGAGGCACTCTGGCATCTTAAATCTATTTCTTTATTTCTTGTATGTACACAAACAAATGCATATATATCTAGTCAGCAAGAGTTCTAGACTGACAACTCCTATTAAGAATTTATTTGCCCAATTGAGAGTCTTTGCACTATCCTATAGGGCAACTTTCTTTGGCCAGTAGGTGGCACAGATGAAGGCAGCCTGTTGTGATCTAAGGATGTTGCTTCTGCCAATTTTTACAGGAGGTAGACATATTCATTGCACATTGTTTGCAAAAAGACTTGCAGAAATATCTTTCTTCTGTCACTCTGCTTATTTACTTGGTTTGTTTCCCCCTTGTCTCGCATGCACAATACTTGCCTACAGTAATCTTTCCCCCTCATTTCCTAGTTCCTCTCTTTCTTATCATCATGCTCTCCCCTCCCTTAAGCTCCTAACTAAATAGCCTTTCTTTCCTTCTCTTTGTCCTCTTTTTCCTCCTCTCTTACCCTGCACACAGTTTCTGTGGATACATTTAACTTCTTCCTGTTCTGTATCTCTTCTTGATGATACCACTTCTAGAATAAGTGAGGACAGAAGAAGAAAGAGGATAAGAAAGATCATTTCTCTTCCTCTGTCCCCACTTATTCTAGAAGTGATACCACCAAGGGGCCATCTCAGGATTTGGCCCTGCACTCACAGGGGCTGGGGTGCTCCTGACCCTGGCAACTTTTATAAGGAAGTTCTCCAAAAGAAGGTATTCCTTCTACTATCCCTCAGCACCCTGTTTTGGGGCCCTCTCAAACAATATGAGATGGAACATGGTGAAGCTTTCTTGTTGATATCAGAATTCAAGCCTGATTTTGCAATTCCCTCTTGCACCAGCATCTCCTGTGCCAGTTTATATTACTTAGGTGGGCTCAAACTCTCAGGTGAGAATTATTCAGGGACATGGGTGATGCTGAAGGGAAGGGGGATTGAGAAAGTGTCCTTCTGAGTGTTTCATTAAATTTACTTTATCTTGAGATTCAAACCATCATTCATTCCATGGAAACAGAATAAAGTGAAGTAACCCAAAAGATCTAAATCGATCTTAATCTATGCAAATTTCTAATAGAAGCAAAAGAAATTCTGCAGCAGCTAAATTTCACTGGTGTAAAAAATTTACAAAAATAATTAAGAAAATTTATGACATCACTATCAGCAGAGAAAAGGGATAATGCACTGTTGTGGGTGCTTGCTTAAGATTAGAATAATTTCTCTTTGGTTATGGAGCCTGTTTGTGCCAGAATCCATTAAAGGCTCAATTTGTCTTAGCTAATATGCCCATTCTTATGTTAATGTTGTGAAACCTATCTTCATTTCTCATTCCTAATACTGAATTTCTTTTGTCTTTTAGTTTTAAGGGTTTTTGTTTTTCAGTAGTGATATCAGCTGTGTAAAGGAAATAGCTTTCTTTTTAATAACAACTTTTTAGGGATGGTTAAATTTCTACCCAATTCATTTTTAATATGAAAATGTGATATCGTGGAATATTAATAAGAAGAACAAAAGATCAAATGCAACTGAATTTCTGCAAGGATGGGAGAGTCATTTTTTAAACCAAGCAAATGCCATTGCTTCTGCAGACAGTTGTCTTTAATGCTAGTTATCCATGTGCTGTGGCATTTTGGACTGAATGTCCCTATTCCAATAAGGTATGCTTTACTCATAAAATAGTACCAATCAATTTACTTACTTGTTTGCTTGTTTATATCCTGCATCCCTCCAAGGTGGTCAAGGAAGTAGCATGTTCTGTCTCTCATTTTTTATCATCACAAAAGCCCTATGGGTAGGTCAGGCTGAAGGTCACCCACTGGAAGGATGATGCTGGAAGTCAGTAAGGTATAGATAATATAAAATAATAAAATAAAAATTTTATTTGTATTTTCCCACTTCTCCCAGGCAGATCGAGACAGGATTACAACCCAATATAAGTACATAAGCTCAAAACACAACAATGTAAACAATTAACAATTAAAATGATACTATCAAAAGAGATAGTGGGGTAGAATATTTCAACCCCAGTCTGGAGATAAAATAGTATTTCTTAAACAAGGTTGGGTGAGTAAGATCGCTGGTAGAGATCTGTCTTAACTGCCCTCTTAAGTTCCTCTAAGGAGGTAGTGAGACGGATCTCTTCTGGGAAACTATTCCATAGTTTTGGAGCCATTGCAGTAAAGGCTCTCTGGGACACTGAAGCTAGTCTGGTTGTTTCTGATTTTATCAGCTTCTTCCCAGATGTTCTGAGAGTGTGGGGTGGATTATGTAGGGAGAGGTGTACCATAGATAAGGGTAAGACTTTGTTGGATACTACATTAATTCTGCAGTGTAGCAGCAGTCATCCTCATCATCACATCCTTTGACAGACTAGTCTGCTTAACTACTACTCTAGGCCACCTATGGTTTCCTTTCCCATGTAATGGCTTAGTGCCATCTAAGTACTAAGCCAAAAGGCAGAAGCAAAGCCACAGTGTAGCAGCTCAGGTCTGTGATTACATTTTTGTTTATTTAGGAGACAGAATTTGGGAACTATAATCTGGGTTTGTTTGCATCCACCCAACCACACACAATCTGTCTTGTACCATAGGCAATAGGCTTGCTGTTGGTCTCAGCTTGATATTAATTGCATTTTGTTCTGTTATTATTTTATTTTATTTATAACCTTCCTTTCTCCCAGGACCTCATTCCTTTTTAACTAATTGTCTGATACAGGACTTATAAAGCATATTTATATGGAGTCTCATCTTACCTATTCATTTTTCACTTGCAAATGAGACCAGAAAATGAGTACATTGGATTTGTTGCCTACTTTTATCTCTGGACTGTACATTTTTATTTAACACAAAGCTCCATTTGTCTCAAAATAATTTCTTTTCAATAAGTGAATGACACCATAATCCAAAGGATTCAAAGGAGATTTCCTTCCTAATAACTACAAATAGTACAAAATAAGGCAGATGGACCATTTAGTCAAGTCTCTGGAAAATTATTATTATTATTATTATTATTATTACTTTATCCCCCCCCCCCCCACTTTTCCAAAGGCGTGAGGTGGAGTACAGCATGTTAAAATACAAAACACATAAAACCAACATCTAAAATACAACACTATAAAGCTTTTGAAATACACTCATAAGAGTACATTCTTCAGAATATGCAAATTAAAACATCATGATTTAAAATTGACTGGGTAAACCTGCCAGAAAAGCTACATTGTTAATGCTGTTTGAAATACAGTATTTTCAGCTATTGTATCTCCTGCAGCAGATCATTCTGCAGTCTAGGGGCAGCAGACAAAAAGATCCTCTGGGAAACCATTGCCAGTCTAGTCCTCGCTGATTAGAATGAACATTTCCCAAAAGACTTGATTGTATAGGGCAGATCCTATTTTCTCATGAACATACTGCAAGTACTTCCTAATTCTTTTTTACTTTAGTGTAATGTCTTTTAAGATTGAGAGCCTGAGCCTAATAATCTTTTATTATAGACAAGCTGTCATGGGAAACTTTCTAAAGAACAGAAACATCATCATCCTCATTGTCATTGTCATTATCACCATCTACCTATGAGATTCTGTGAATGATTACTTGTCTACAGTTGCTGGTGACATTTAAATTATTCATCTCTTCAGGGTAGAATGCATAATTTAACTAATTGTCTCTCCACCAGTAGAACATCTTTGAACCTTGTGAATTTTTTGAAGTCTCCTTCATTACTCACGTTTCCTCCACCTCATGACATGGCAATGTAGTGGCCAAGGGGAGGCCAAGGGAAGAAGCCAGAGATTATCACCAGTTATGTTTCAAAATCTTGCAGACAATGATGATTCCACCCTTCATGACCTCTAGAGGACCCCAGGACATCCCTGCATCATCATTTCCTGTTATTGTATGCCTTCAAGTCCTTTCTGACTTATGAATACCCTAAGGCAAACCTATCATGGGGGCTTCTTGGCAAGATTCATTCAGAGGAAGTTTGCCATTGCCTTCTCCTGAGGCTGAGAGCATGTGAACCCCAAAAATAAAACTGGAAAGAAGAGAAACAAAATCTGGGAATTTCTTATCTTTTTAAATCAGTCTGGATGTGCCCCAAGATAGTTAAACTGGAATTCAAAAGGGAATGCAAGGAAAAAAGGAGGACAAGGAAACAGTAAAGGAACTGAATGACCAAAATTTCATAACTGACCCACATTAACACAGCATCCAAAAACAGTGGCCTTTTATGCTTTGAAAATAGCAGACAAGCAAAATAAGCAAATATAGCAGTTGACTGAGCAAAAAAGTACCACCTGCTTTAATACTGTAGAATGGTGTAGGAGAGCAAAGCCAATGCAATATGGCAACACACAGACTGAGGTGGGGGAATGCTTTTCTCCAGACTGATAGATAATATTTACCATCATTCAAGAACAGTTAATATTGGAATCTTATCCATGTGGAAAGTAAGTATCATTCAATTCAATTGAGCTAAATTACTTCTTAAGTCTAGATTCCACAATACTGCATGCTGAAACTACATCCCTATCTATATATTTTTATTTTAGACTGAATCCTATTGAGATAAGTAGAGTTTATTTTCATAAAAGCATACATAACAATGGACTGTAAATCACCCAGATGAATATTTTTTTAAAGTCTCACATTTTATGGTGTAGCTCATTTGAGAAATATAGTGTTTCTACTTTTTTCACTCTATCATCTATTTATCTGTCTATCTAGTTAGCTATCTTTATCTACATGCACCATTTCACCTCAACATGGAGGTGTCTCCATGTCCAGGAATGGTCCCCACAATTTGGATTGATTTGGTAGCTTACTCACACTACTGAAGATCCAGATCACTCAGGACCTTTAAAAAAGATGCATTTAAGAATCCAGTGTCGAATACACTGGGTTAAGAGGGTTTTTCTGTGCCCCGCTGGGTGCATTTGAGGCCAGTGGAAACATTGTAGAAATAACCCAGTTTCACAATGGGTTATTTCCATAATATGAGTGGGGCCTCAGTGTGTTTTAACTGAAACTATTATCAAAGTTTTCTTCAGATTTTTTTCCCATTCTACTTCTGTTCCTCTGTTTGATTTTAGGTTGACACAGAAATTGTATTTCAGAAATGAATAATGCAGTCAGCTTTAAATAAATGGCAAAATATGCAGCTGTTTAAACCACTTATTATCCAAGTTCAAGTGAATATTTATGTATCTTTTTTATTCAAGAAGCACATTTCATATTCCATTTCAGAGTTAAGCCTGATGTTGGGTCTTCTCTGTAAGTGAATGATGTTGATAGTGCCTATTATCTTTCTTCCCTTTCCATTTTCTCTCCTTGAAGTCTATTTCTGTAAAGCTACTGAGGCAGGGATTTTGGCATTTAGATAATGGAACTCATATATAAGAGATCAGCTTGTGCAAGCCTGCCCTGAATATATATTTTAAAGAATGTATATACTAAGAATGTATAGAAAAATCAGTCCTGAAACAAGACCATAACATCCTCAAGAAGCTACTCATGCTGAGCCTTCCCCACCCAATATCTTGAAGGTATCAATCATAAGATATTTTAGTAACAGCTAAAGCCAGTATTGTGCCATTGTGGGTAACCCAAATAGCAAATGGGTACAGTTATTGCCCACCACCAGTAATAAGCTTCACAGGAAGGGGGGGTCTGATAGGAATGTATAGAATACTGCAGTTATTTTTGTCTTTAACACATCACCTTTCTTTCAATAAAATGGCCAGCCCCTGCAAGTCTGTTTTGCATTTACTGAATTTCCCTATCTATCATCAATCCATCTATCTGTGCTAAAAACAATGTAGTTTGCACAAAATGCATTGCTTTCTGCACAAAACCATAGTTGTTTGCATAAACATGTTTTTATGCAAAGCACATTCTGTTTTTGTTTTTTGCAAAAATACAAAAAAGAAATAAATATCCAAATGAAAAAAGATAAAAAATGAACAAAAATTTATCTTATCTCTACCAGCACCTGGTATATAAAGAACATGAAATGATAATGAATATTAGTTGATCCTTCATGTCATATTTGCAGACTGTCACAATCAAAACCATCAGCCAGCTCAGTTGAAACATTCAAACCTGTATTCTTTTTAAAACCATTTCATTGGAATAAACCTGGTCTCTCAAAACTGTGGCTTGCACAAGACCTTTTTTCCATCCCCTCTTTCCATGCCCAGAGTTTGGAAATGTTACTTTCTTTGGACTACAATTCTTCAATCGCAACTGGCTATAGGGGGAACAGATGGGGAGGTGGGGTGGCTCCTCAGCGGTACAGCGCCAGCACCAGCACCAGAACATCACCCAGCCCAGCGGAGGACTTAAGGAGGAACTCTGGTGGGAGTGGCATCCCCCATAGCCGGCCTGCCAGCTCCTCAGCAGCACAGCGCCAGCACCAACCCCTGAACATCACGCCATCCAGCAGAGGACTTAAGGAGGAACACCGGTGGGAGTGGCGCTCTTCATTGCTGGTCTGATTTTTCAGAACTTACTGTGGTATTAGACCTTAGACATTAATAAAAAAATTCTGGAAGCTGTGCATCATCCTAAGAGGAACTAATTAGAAGGTCTCATATAGAGTATAACAGTTAATTCCAACAATATAACTATTAGCACTGTTATTATATAACACCAGATCCGCAAGTTACCTTATATTGATCATGGTAAGTTATATGTACGAGGAGGAGAAAATTATTGCAAATAAACAAGATAATTGGGAAATGCCTATAGGAGTAATGTGGGGCAATGGGAGATATAGCATTAACAGAGTGGCGGTAAGACGCAAAAGAAGACAAGATCGATGGTTGAAATCTATCCCATCTTCCACGCTCTCTGTTAACCCAAAAGAACCGAGGGTCATCCCACCCATCCCACAATCCCTCACCATGCTCCTCTGTAATGCCAGGTTAGTGAAAAACAAATCTCACATTATTTATGATCTGCTAGAAGATGAGAACAACGGCCTGGCCTGTATCATGGAAACCTGGCTGGGTGAAGACAGTAATGTGACTTCGGCTAAGGCCCTCCCAGTCGGGTACACCGTTTAGGAGCAGGTAAGGGAAAGCGGGCAGGGGAAGGAGTGGCCTTAATCCATAAAACCACAATCAATCTGACCAGGAAACCTATCCGTAAAACTGATCACATTGAGTGTATTTACCTGACCCTGAAGATCAGAGATAGTTCGGGGATTCTGTTAGTCTACCATCCACCTAACAGACTCCCTGACCGAGCTGACTCAACTGGCCTCAGAGCTGGTGCTGGAGCCTCCCAGGCTTTTAGTCCTGGGAGACCTCAACATCCCCTTTGAGGCCAGCTTATCAGAACTGACCAGAGCAGCTCAGAAGTTCATGAGCACCATGACCACCATGGGCCTGTCCCAATTGATCTCAGGGCCGACATATTGTGCTGGTAATACAGTTGATTTGGCCTTTTGCACTGATCAGGAAAATCCATGAGCAGATGTCATTAGCACTACTGCCCCCATTTCCTGGTCAAGCTAGAACTAAAGGCCACTACCCATATCCCCCCTCGGGGGTGGAGGACCTATTAAGATGGTCCACCCTCGAAGGCTGATGGAACCCAAAAGGTTCCAAGAAGCCCTAGATGGATATATGGTTGGGACTGACAGCAATTCTATTGATACCCTGGTTGATACCTGGAACACTGACCTCAACAGGGCGATGAACAACATTGCTCCCGAGCATCCTCTCCAACTTGCTTCTAACAAAAAAACATGGTATATTGACGATCTTCAGAGGATGAAGTGAGATGTGAGATGACTAGAGCGCTTTTGGCGCTAACACCGACGCTTATCTGACAAGACACTCCTAGAGAACCTATTAAGGTCCTATGGAGTGGCAATCAATGCAGCAAAAAATTCCTTCTGTGCTGCACACATGGCATCAGCAGAGTCACATCCAGCAGAGCTTTTCAGGGGTTAAAGATTTAATTCAGCCTCATCCCACCCAGAATCCATTATTAGAACCAACAAATGTCTGCTGTGACACTTTTAATGACTTCTTCGCTGATGAAATCTCTCAGATAAGGGCTGACCCAGATGCCAGCATTAATACAGAAACTATAGAAGCGGTATCCAGTGACTCTGTGGACATGATTAGACTGGATCAATTTGAGTTTGTAAGTACTGAGGAAGTGGACAAGCTCCTTGGAAGTGTTAGGAAGATGACATGTCCCCTCGATCCCTGCCCATCTTGGCTGACCGTCCAAGGAGGGGATGTGGTGGTGACATTACTTCAACTTGTCATCAACGCATCCCTCAGGGAGGGCAAATTTCCATCTGAGCTGAAAGAAGCTGTGATTAAACCACTCCTGAAAAAGCCCTCCCTGGATCCCTTGATAAGAATTATAGGCCGGTCTCATTGTTACCATTTCTGGGCAAGGTGATCGAGAGAGCAGTTGCCTTCCAACTCCAAGCCATCTTGGAAGAAGCTGATTATCTAGACCCATTTCAAACCGGCTTCAGGAGGGGATACAGAGTTGAGACAGCCATGGTCACCTTGGTCAATGATCTCCATCTGGGCATCGATAGGGGATGTGTGACCTTATTGGTGCTCTTGGACATCTCAGTGGCATTCGATACCATCAAGCATGGTATCCTTCTGGAACACCTGAAAGAGTTAGGAATAGGAGGCACTGCACTCCAGTGGTTCCATTCCTACCTTTCGGACAGACTCCAGACTGTGCAGCTGGGAGACAGCTGCTCTTGTAAAAGAGAGTTGACATCTGCCGTCCCTCAGGGCGCCATTCTGTTTCCCATGCTATTTAACATTTACACGAAGCCTCTGGGAGAGATCATCCAGAGACATGGGGCGCGGTGTTATCAATATGCCGATGACACTCAAATATATTTCTCTATGTCTCCAACTGCTGCAGTGAGAAAGGATGGCATCTCCTTTCTGAATGCCTGCCTGGAGTCAGTAATGGGATGGGTGAGGGAAAACAAACTCAGGCTGAATCCAGAGAAAACGGAGGCACTTGTGATAGGTTCCCCCAGTCCAGGGATGGATATTTGTCAAACTGTCCTGGACGGGGTCACACTTCCCCTAAAGGACAAAGTTTGCAGTGTGGTCGTACTCCTGGATTTGTCCCTCCAGCTGACTTCACAGGTGGAGACGACAGCCAGGAGTGCATGGTATCAACTACGGTTGATACTCTAGCTGCGTCCCTACTTGGGCAAAGGGGACCTGGAAACATTGGTACATGCACAGGTAACCTCTTGTTTAGATTTCTGTAATGCGCTCTACATGGGGCTACCTTTGTACCAAGTCTGGAAGCTTCAGCTGATCCAGAATGCAGCAGCCAGATTACTTACAGGGGCATCTAGAACAGACCACATCACCCCTATATTAAGATCACTGCACTGGCAACCGATCAGCTTCCGGGAGCAGTACAAAGTGTTGGTCGTTACCTTTAAAGCCCTACATGGCTTGGGCCCGAGTTACTTGGAGGAACGCCTCTCCCTACATAATCCTCCCCGCACTCTCAGAACTTCAGGGAAGAAATTGCTGGAACCTAGTAACACTAGACTGGTGACGAGTTCCCATAGGGCATTCTCGGCTGCAGCCCCGAAACTCTGGAACAACTTTCCGGAAGAGATCCGTCTTATTACCATCTTAGACGCCTTCAAGAAGGCAATTAAGACAGATCTCTTCCATCGGGCCTATCCACCTGATTTACTCCAATGGACTATCGAATGACTCATCTAGAATCAGATCAATAATGGAAGGAATGGTATTAATTAATTGTGTCTAAGGAGTGAATTGTATTGTTTTTACAACTGTTTATATAATGATTTTAAGATAATTTTAGATTGCTGTTTGAATGTGATATATATTTTAATAATTTGTTGGAATCCCACCTCGATCTGAAGAGAGAGGTGGGAAATAGAAATAAAACTTTATTATTATATTATTATTATTATTGAAGCTGTCCCTTCTGAAGATAGATTGGGGCTGTGGCAACCACATGCCATGGCCTGATACCCCTCAAACCCAGCCCAAAAAGGAACAGCAAAGATGCACTCTTTTTTTTGGTTTGGGGAAAAGCCACCTTTTAGCAGCTGTGCTGAGGCCTCATGGCAGTTTCAAGATACTCCAGCAGCTCTACTTGAAGCTGCCCACATCTGGATGGCCACCCAGATTCTGGGTGGCTTCAAGGCATCAGAGTATGTGGTGTGTAAAAACTACATTCTGATGACTTCCTGAAGGAATCTTTTAAGGGCCATCTGTTCTGCACCAATGTTGTTTGGAGGATTTAGGGAATTATACTCTCAAGTAGCCCCCAATTACATCCTGCAAATGCTTTCCAAAATCTGTTTCTGAGCCTCCAGAGAAGATTGGGAGAGCATACAGGATCCAGATTTAACTCCATAAAGTCAGGAAGGTGGTGGTGGTAAACGTCTTTGTGCTGTTTTACAGGATTATTTTGACATATTCCCCCTGTTCTGCTTTTCCTTATTTCAAGTTCCTTTTATCTCCTTGTTCTCTTTAAAACAAATAAATAATCCATCACTCTGGAGCTGACATCAGGAAGAGATAACCTTCTCCACATGCTTAGAAGTGGTGCATTGACTTTTGTTCAACTGATTAAAGGGTGAATAAACAATAGTATTTGTAACAAGCACTGATGGTTCCTTAACTTGATCTTGTGAAAAACACCCTATTATATACTGAGGATAGGCTTAATATTACATCAAAGCTTACTTAAGTGGGTACAATTGTTGCTACAGGGAAACTGTTTAAGAAATGTGATTGGGATAGATTCCCTTGAAAGAAGTAATATTTTGCTTTGTGAAAGATGTGCTCTTGGCATTTCTTATTTTCATTCTAGGTTCTTATTTAGCTGTTTAGCTAGAAGATCAGTACCCAAATAATTTTAGGAGACTGAGGAAAGTGTTCAGATGGAAGGAAACGAAGGCTCCCTGCTGAAGCAATTTATTTTTCACCTAAAAATAAACCATGAAATCTCCACTAAACATGCCTAAAAACTGTTTGTTATTACCTAGGTTAGGATCCATGCCATAAGCTATATAGCTAATCCTTTCACAAGTGTATTTAAGGTGATTTTTAGTAATTGATGATAACATTAGTTTTGTAAATAGGCAGATATTTGGGGTTGTGCATAAACATTTTTCTGGAATTTGATAGTCCATTTACTTTCATTATTAAATATCTCATGTTTTCTTTATAAATATGTAGACATTGCATTTCATTGTTATCCACATTTGTCACTATTGTATTTTCTTGTATTAGCTTTGCGACTAACAATAGTATTTATGAAGATTTTAAGCAGAGATTAATATACTATAGAAAAGATACAAATCAAATCAAATCAAGGGTCTGTACCAATTTTGGTGGAATCCTGGACAAAGTGCCCTCCAATCTCCTCCAAAACTAAGGTCATGAGGAGGCAAAAGGATAGGCAGTCCATAATAGGAAATAGTGGCAATAGTAGGCAGCAGTATTCTTTCTGTCCAGCACAGAAACCAAAGCACCAAGCAAGGTGCCTGAGGTTGCTATTGACCAGTTTATCACATCCACTTTCTGTTTCTCACACTACATTTCAATACTCATTCATATAGTGATTGACTACCATTGGCTTTATGCAATAGCCTGCCTTTGTCACCCAACAACCATAGTTAAACTGAACTTGTCAGTCATCTTCCTAGCCACAAGGTTTTGAATTTGAATTGACATTCTCACACACAACCAGTTTATATATGATGGTATTAACAATCCCAATTTTAGTGTTCAGTTGTATATCTTTGCACTTTAGGATCTTGTCTGGTTCTTTGATGGCTGCCCTTCCCTATCCTAGCCTTCTTCTGATTTCTTGACTACAATATCTATTCTCATCAATGACTGACACAAGGTATGGGAAATCTTTATCACAGAATACCTGTGATCAATGCAATGCTTTCTATGGGGCTTTCTAGATTGGCAAAAAGAAGTGTGTTCATGGCTGCATGAAAGTCTAGCCTTTAGATGAGAAAAAGGGAAAGTGTGCCATGAAAATGCTTTTTTTTTTCTTTTTTTCTTTTTTTTGCGTTTTAGGGGAGAAGAAGTGCCTTTAAAAAGGTGCTGGTTTTCCCAGCTTCTTTTTTAAAAAACTGCGGAACAGCACAGCTCCATCTAAAGGCTGTGGTGAAGTTGCTAAGCATTAAGGAAAAGGCAACTTCATGTCACACTTTCCTGCCAATCTAGAAAGCCCCTATGTAACTCTAACCCAGGCCCATCTCTAGCTTTGGGTATTAGCTCAAGATCTCTATGACATTATGAAACTATGGGTGCCTTCCTACATTCCTGAATATAGAAGTTACTGTGGCAAGGCATTATCAGTTGTGCACCATGGGATTTCTTTCCTAGAAGTGCCCACCAAATTCATCCAGTATGATGTTGTTTTATGCTGAATTTTTGATTCTATTTTTTCATTATCTCTCTCTCTCTCTCTCTCTCTCTCACACACACACACACACACACACACACATCCATATATTATTGGCATATAACAGCCAATATTTTTTTACAGAACATGACCACTGCACTGAGGAAAGAAGGATAAAAATAAAGGTTATAATCTAAACATTCTAAATTATAGATTTCTAGTATTTAGTAGGCTCTTCTGAGTAATTCTATACTGCTGTTAACTTTGGTTGTTGTTGTTTTTTAAAGTACCAGAACAAAAATTATCTTTAAAAAAAATAAAATCAAAGAAAGATAAATTATATCTCTGCACACCAATTTACGATTATAGGAACTATTCTGATCACTCAAGCAAACAGCTGATTTCTTAATAGGCAATTAAATACTCACCAAATGGAATAAGTGGTGGTTAATAGTGCTATATCAGGTAGATTATTTGATACATTCACATGCTTGGAGCCCATAAAACATTTCATTCTTGGAGTCTATGAAACATTTAGCCTATAAACTGTCTATTGGTTGACACAGGAAGATGCCTTTGTTCTGAGCCATATGGCCTTCTCTGTCCCATTATTAACATTATTCATAATTCTATGAATTAAAATAGTGTCAGTGTTGCCATGAAGGAAGATTCTATTGTTTCATTGAAATGAAGCACTTATATTTTACATTAATGTCTATGAGACAGGCACTAGAGGTTTGTGAAGGAATGTTGCACAGTAAATTCCAAGGTAGCTGTTGCTGTTTTAGCAAGACACGAGCCATATTTTACAGGATGCTAATTGCAAAAAACAAGTGTGACCTTCTGTAGAGTCTGTAGAGTTTATTGGTCATGTTCATCAGAATTATTACTGTGCAACACAAATATCCTCATTAAAAATATTCTATGTTCCTTCCTGAACTCATTACAACAGACCCTTCTACTATAGCAGCTAGTGCTCTAGAGGCTCTAGAGGCCAAACAATGGAAGCAGTGTGGCGGCGGGGGGTGGGGGTGGGGGTGGTGGGAGCACCTTCTCCTTTAAACAATAAGGGCCCATCAGCAGCTACAAGCATTAGATAAATGATCAAATAACCTTAGGTGGTGTTGTCCACTTCTTGTGTTTCAGTCATGAACCTGCCTTATTTGGTTCTTTCTTTCTGCATTATGTTTGGGAAAATAAATTAATTCTCAGTTGGATTAAAATGACACATCATCATTTATTGCATCCACTCCACAGAAAGGTTAGTAAAAATGCCAACAAAATGTAGTATGGAGTAATGTTATTTCCATTTTGTTATCTAAAGTGCAGGAAAGATATTTGCTTGGTTAAGAAGTATTTCATGTCTATTATCTTGGGTTCATAGAATCATAGAATCTGTAGAATTGGAAGAGTTCACAAGGGCCAATCAGTCCAGTCACCTGTTATGCAGGAACACATGTTACAGTCTTGACAATATCAGGGATCATTGGATCTGAGTCAATACAAAAGCTCAAAAGATTCACTTCAAAATACTATAAGTTAAACCAATATATTATCATCATTGTTTAAAATTGCACAATTGAAATTGAGGACCATAAACACCATATTGTAGCCCAGTGGTTCTTTTCCCTCCCCTTTCTTTTCTGTGTGGATGTTGCATGCCCCATGTAGTATATGAATAAAAATATTTTGTTTGTTTTAGTGTGCACATTTTGTTTGCTTCACAGATGACAGCCTATCGATAGTGTCTTCCTGCCAAATACAGGTCTCCTGTATTTGCCCTCCACCTTAACTTTCTCTCCAGAACAACCCAAGGTGGCTCACAGATAAAACATTTACAGTTACTGTTATGAGCTCTCCCAGCCTTATGAATATCCATCATATTCCAATCATGTAGATGTAGGTTTACAGCTATCAGATAGTCTTGCATATAGCACACAGTTCCCTCATTCTACTGTTCTCAGTTAAAGCGAGATATTCCATATCTGTGGATATTCTGTCTAGCTCAGCTATGCTCATTTTCTTATGTTGGTGCAATGTCCACTGTCATGTTGTTGGGACTGAAGCAATGTTTGTGAGTTGTTGTCCTGGCTAGTATCACACACACACAAATGTTTCCCAGTGCTACAAAAGAAGAATTCTACATGGACATTTCCTTCCCCCAAGAAGAACAGAACATGGAAATTGACATTTAAAGAGAATGCTTTTGCTGTTATACCTAAACTGAGACACAATTAGAGACATATTTTCCCCCACAGTCTTAGCTATATAGAACAAGATGTCATTCACAATGTCAAAAACAATCACAACATTAGTTTTTTGTGGGTTTTTTGGACTATGTGGCCATGTTCTAGAAGAGTTTGTTCCTGATGTTTCACCAGCATCCATGGCTGGCATCTTCAGAGAATGCTGGCATGGAAGACAGTATATATACACTGTGTAACCCTGGGTAGGGAGGAGTGATACCCATGGTCACACAGTACACACACACACACACTCTTCCATGCCAGTATTCTCTGAAGATGCCAGCCACAAATGCTGGTGAAACGCCAGGAACAAACTCTTGTAGAACATGGCCACATAGCCCAAAAAAAACCCCACAAAAAAAAATTATGGATGCCTGCCATGAAAGCCTTCGACTTCACAAATCACAACATTATTATACAGCAAAACTGAAAAAAGAAATAGCTGAACAATTCAGCTATATACAGGAGGCAGAGAGACAATGATCTAACACCACGTTTTTGCAGAATCCTCTCTAAAGATCCCAGAGATTGATATCAGAAGGAACTACACAAATTACTGAGAGGATTCTCCAGTAGTGTACAGAAGCAAAAGTGAATGGACACACCCTACTAGTCTAAAGAAGTTATCTTCTATGTACTACATAAAATACATAGACAAGACAATCCAGGAAGACTCATTGTCTCAAACATCAGGTATTTCACTGTTGAAATATCTGGATATATGGACTCACTTCTCAGAAGATATGCCACCAACACTCCAAGTTATGTGAAGGATACATCTGATTTCCTGAGAAAAGACTATTCAGAATCTCTCATCTAGCCATTATGGATCTGGAATCCCTATAAACCAACATCCCACACCAGGAAGAACTACAAACCATCAAGAATAATATTCTGAATGAGGCCACAGCTAATTAAGCTACCTAACTCTGCCATAGATAGATAGATAGATAGATAGATAGATAGAGGCTTGAAGCAGATGGGCCAAAAGGACCATGCTGGGAGTGTGCCGGCCCCAATTGTGCCAGGACTATGGAGCCCGCATGGGTCTGCTTCCAAAGCAGGCACCACCACAGTCCTGAACCCAGCTGCTGGCAGGAGCACTTTTTCACCACGCCTTTTCCTGCCAGTTTTTCCAGGCTGGTGCACTATCTGCATGGCTTCCAGCCACTCTAGGGCATGAATCATATAAATGCCACATACACACACTGCAACATGGCCCGAAGCCAGAACTTTTTGGCCATCTGCTTCAGGCTAGAGGCAATTATCTTTTGCAAATAACATTACTACCAGTGATACCATTTTCTTAGTATTATTTCTCACATGTTTACAGGGCTTGTTTAGGAGGATTTGGAGACATTTTTCTATTTTTATGTACATTTTTAAAAAAAAACAACACCAACAACATAACGAAACTTTAAAAATAATAACTTTCTAAGTTCTTCTGTGAATTTATAAGCAGATATTCAATGGAGCTGTTGATGCCAATTTAAGAAACCATATTTAAAAAGAGAGAAAACATAACTCATGTCCATGATTTGAGATGGAGCTATTCCTCTTTGAATCTGCAGAGCAAGTTCTTTAGCTGCAGAACTACTTTTGTATTAACATTTGTCTTCTAGTTATACAGAACTGAAACATTATTCTGGGTGTATCTAAATAGCACCCCATCATATCTTTCTGCAAAGCGTGTGTCCATTGCAAACTAAAGAAAAATAATATATCCTCACAGCATGAATTACTTTATATACTCATGTATAAGGCTAGGGATTTTAGTCAAAAAATTGACCTTCAAAACCTCAACCAACTGATCCATGGGGGAATGTAAGTATTATACTTTAGCTCTTATATAAAAAAGAAACCATTCCCTGGTGAAAGGCAAGATTGTAATCTGTCCTGGAAGCACTGACCCCTCCCCACTCTTTCATCTGTCCAGCTTTTAGTGTGAGCACAAACTGGAATTTTAGATGTTCTTTAGCATTGATTTCCTTTGCTTTATCCTTTAATTACATGCCCCTAAGGTTTTCTATTAACTTTTCCATGGGTCATAGTAAAATCCCCAAACACCCTCAACTTATACATGAGGTCAACTTTTAATCAAGTATATATAATAAAATAGACCTATAGGTGTGGGCACACAGAACTGCAATGAACAATGTGATCTTCAGTTTTCTGTGTCAGATTTTGGAAGTTCTGGGTGGGTCAAATTATACTCAGGCTTAAATTAAATTTTATAATTTCTTTGAAAGTATTCTGCTGGAGCATTTCAAGGAGCCATTTATTAAGTCATTTAATCTTCCTTTTTCAGAAGGTCAGGTGAGGACTTTAGCAAGCTGTGATCAAAGATCACATATTTGTGGGAATTTGGGAGAGCAAGTTGGAAGATAAATTGATTCAGAAGTCCTAGAAAATCTTTTTAGTGTCTCCCAGATGACACCATAACTATAGTTTCTTTGAGAAGGGAATATGAACAAAGATTATATGCATAAAGATAGAATAGGTGGAGAAGGCTTAATCCAATCATGTGAACATTTTTCTTAAAGAATGGCAGAAATATAAATTTAATGGTGTGGGAAGATTGTTCACCCTAGTAAGAGGTGTCTCCCACAAGTAATAAAGCTGGATTTAAGATTCCTTAGTATTCCACTGAACTGCTTGCTGCCTTTACTCTATAATGAGGTTCCTGAGGCATTACCATACATAATGTATCAATGATCTGTGCTCACCCTTCCATTTAGAGGAAGGCATTTTAAAAGTTCATCATAGGCTGTCTTGTGGCAACTTAGTGGGTCTGACTTTTTAGAAGGTGGATTGCTGAGGTGCTCTTGTGAACTTTGTGTGTGCCTGCTGTGCATGAAAATGGGTACTTCAGTTCTTAACAAAATAGATTTGAAAAATGAGCATGGGTTGGTATTTTCAATTACCTTATACATATGAGAATCATCAGTTATATGAATTATTTCAGTGACTCAGTTTTTATTTTGTGTAATTAAAAGTGTCATCGGGGTTACTGGATTCAAGGGCTGATTGGCACAATAATTACTTCTTGATCTGTGAATGATTCTAATTTGGGGAGATATAATTGCCCATGAGCTGACTAGAAAATCACATTGGCAAGCTAGCCTAAGTGGGTTAAAAAAGCTCTTCCCACTATGTGGTTGATGGTGTTTCTATAAGACAGGCTGAGGGTTGCAGACCCTCCAGAACATAATGGGACATAATGTGGATGAATACTGTAGGCTGGTAAGAGAAATGAAAATTATTCTATGGATGAGATGGTCAATGGTCAGGAAAATTTACATTTGTGTTTACGTTTTAAACATTTCAATTTACATTTGAATTGTTGAGAGAAAGAGGGAATATAAATTACTGTTAATAAATAAACATTGTGCTCTTTAAATTCATTTAAATTAAAAACAGTTGTGCATTTAAACTTCTGAACAAACATGTATGAAACTGCTCTGAAATCCACACACTTTAAAAGTGATGTACTGGGGCTTACTCCTGGATGCATAGATTTAAGTGGTGTTGTGCACGCTGACTGTACCTAGTAAACAAATTATGAAACTTAAATTCTGGAACAATACCTAAGGTGCTAAATGGGGCCACTAATAAAATTGAGAATAGCAAGCATCTGGCCCACAGTAGAGGAACTAATAGGGTAGTTCAAAAACAAATCTAATTATCTCTTTCAACCCACCATACCATTCAGCAGTATCTTTAAAGGAGGCCTAATTCCTCAGAATTTGAAGTCATCTGAGATACTTTTGAACTCTAGGCCTGACAAGAGCCCAACTCACATTAAATTTTAATAGGCTACTCTCCCTGATAAATCAGTATTTTGTATTATGGTACTCCATCTTGGTTTCTAGACTGACTTGTTTCTTCTGAAATTATATAACATTGATTAAGGTGGATTTATGCTGCCTATAGAACTGTCAAACTTTAAATGTTTTAATATCAAGTATCCCAATATACAGCACATTTCCAGTGTGAAATCAAAACATAAATTCTTTCAGTTTGTTGATTATCTAGGCACACTGGAAAGCGAAGCAACAAAGGATTATAACAGACAGGAAAAAGCAGCTTGATCCTGTTTTTTTACAAAAGCATGTTGAACCCCTGCTGCCCACATGGTCCACTCCTAAGGTGGACCAAATAAGCATGGGCCAATCACATAGGATATTGGTAAATATTGTGATTCTTTCCATCCAGGAAAAAAAATGTTGTGATTATTGTGATAGTGGCACTGTCAAACCCTGGTTTGTATAAAAACTAAACATGGATCTGATTATCAATTCTATCTTGTTATTCACACCTTTTAGAGATAAGCTTATGTAGTCAACCCATATCTCAGGCTGGCATAGATACTTGCCACCCAAGATCCTCATAATACTTTGTCTACATAATACATTGTCTACTTCTCCATGTAGCCAAGGAACCCAAGTTTATTGGTGGGGAAAATGCTGAACTGTAAAGACTGATTGGCTTACTCTACGGGTACCTCACACAGATCAACAAATAAGAGTGTGTGTTAAAGAAACCTTACACCACATCCTTTGGCATGTATGAATCAGAGATTGCCTAACAGGTGACTAGAAAACTATTTGACTAGAAAACTTTGCCATTTGAAATTTAATATGTGTAAACATACAGACAGTACAAAGGAGACATTTTTTTTCTTGTGCTGTAAGTTCTTGGGACATGAATTTTCAACACATGGTGTAGTTAGCAGCCAAGAGGTCAAGAAGCTGAGGAATCTGTCAGTAGCTGGGAAAAATGATATGTGCAGAGGAATGTGCAAAAGCGTAGTCAGGATCCAGTTCCAATTGTCCAGAGAACAGGGCACGATCTTTGAGCTGGCTCAGGTGTCTTTCCAACAGAGCAGGTAACAGTTGTTGCTCCAAGTGTCTGATGAGTGTTAATATATATATATAATTATTTAGGCAGGCTGATTGTTCAGTAAGAATAGCTGGGGCAGCAACAACTGATGTGCAGGCATGGAGCTCCTCTCTAAACACTCTTGTCCTGCTGCTCTCTTAAAGGGAGGGACAACACTTGGCCATAATCTCATCTACTCAAGGCTGAGTCTCTGTTATCCAAAATTCCTGGGACCAGAAGTGATTTGGATTTTGGAGTTCGTTGGATTTTGGAATATTGGCATATACATAATGAGATATCTTGGAGATGGGACCTAAATCCATACATGAAATTCATTTATAATTTATGCATATACACCTTATATGCACAACCTGGAGGTAATTTTATATGCAATATTTTTAATAAATATTGCACATGTTAGGTGCATGTGTTAGGCTCAGAGCCTATGGCTCAAGCAAAAGTTTGATTCAGGCTACATTTTGTATTATATAATTTGAAGGCCTTGTTTATCCTATGGAGAAGGGGTCAAGGAAAGTTCCCCCTGACAGTGAGATGGTATGAGATGTGGAGAAATGGCAATCCAGAGCCAAGCTAGCCCATCCTGACACCTGCAGAATGGATAAACAACTTGGTCATTGGCATGCAAACTCCTGCCCCCCTTCCTTGTGCCCAAACTCTGTAAAGTAGATTAAGTGACATCTACCGAGAAGCTTGTAGAAGAAGACAACAATATATAAGATGCTAGCACACAAAGGATTTTTGCCTTGCAGCGGAATGTGCAGCCTGCCTGGCCATTTGTGTGCATGTGTGGCTTTTCCTTTGTTTATTTTCACTTGTTCTTGCCTGAGACTGGAGTGTGTTTTATGGACCTATGTTTTTTACTCTTTCTTATCTCACTTACTTAAATAATAGACTTTTGTGAGCCCAGGACTGAGTGGTCATTTTGCAGACCTCATACGCTCAAACCCCCACAGCAAGCTCAAGCCAGAATTGGACTGTGAGTGTTACAGCATGAAACAAAGTGTGTATATGTTTAACCACCAGAAAGCTAAGATGTCACTATCTCAGCCAATATTTTGGTTTTTGGAATTCCATTTAAGGAAGATTTTGGAAACAAGATCAATAGCATCTCATAATGTTCAAGAGTTGGCATCTTACATGGATCCCTACCAATTGTATAAGGTGATGCTTCCATTTTTCTATTTTCCTCTGGGGGTTGCTCTCAACATTAACCAGCTAACCTTCTTCAAAATGTGTGAGTGTGTGAGAGGTTGCAAGGCCAGCACACAGATGGGAGTGGAAGAGTCTATTAGAGAGTTATTTGTGGATGGATAAAGGGTATAGAAAATATGAATCTGACATGGGATGTAACCTACTGAATTGGCATTTCTAAATTGGAGAATTCATTCCTATGAGAAAAAAATTAAAGCTCTTCTTTGACTTGATGGGTGAATGTTCATAGCAAAACAAGGGAAAGATCCTTAATCCTTTACACAGGAGAGACATTGTTTTACGTAGGAGAAGCTCTTTGATCAGCAACTTAATAAACTAAGAAACAATAAAACTGAAAAAAGAACAAGACTAAGGTCCTAAATCCAATTATTGCTCCCAGCTAGGGTGGACTACTGAATCAATTGAACTTACATGAGTGTCCTTTTACTAACTTACCAGTGATACAATAGATCTGTTCTACTTGGGACTAATAATTGATTTAAGCTTGCATCTCTAAAATTCTTTCCATTTGTCTTTTGTCTTTTCCCTTTTGCATTTTTTATGCAATTTCAACACTTCTGCTCTCTTTTTTGCACTTAGCTGATTTATTTCATTGTGCTTTTGCTTGTGCTGCTTTTCTTCCCCTCAGCCTTGGTATCCCCATGGTTCATTATCTCCTTTCTTGTATTCACTCTACGGAACGTCTTCAGAATAAATTTTATTTTTGTACTATTGTTCTCATTTTAAATTTTGTAGTGATTCTTTTTCTTTTATTTCCTGCTGTCTTCCAGAGAAAATAATTTTATTTTCTTTCTTTTATTTCTTTTCCAAAGCATTCTTTTTTTTCCCTAGTCTAAAATTACTTCCTCAGTTCACTTTTCTTTTGACTTTTTTGGGTTAAGTCCACTCCCTTCCATGTAGTCTTTTCCCATTTCTGTTTGGATGCCTCTTTATTTGCTTCTTTATGCATAATTAATTTACTATACTATTCATTACTATTCTCTCTCCATACACGCTATCTTCAGTTTCCTCTTCCTTTTGCCGACCAATTTTAACTATGTTAATTTTAAACTGTCTAGATTTAATTCAGTTTTAAAGGGGGTGGTTGGGGTGGTTATCCCATCTTTGTTGCACAGTCATATTATTCTCCAAGATCTTCGCTTCTTTAAATCTGGAACATAGGAAAATGCTCTAGACCAGCCTTCTCTGCATGACCCAGTAGTGTATTTTATGCATAATAAAGCTATCCAACAAAGGTCTTCCACCAGTTGCTATGAGACAGTTTCATTTGGAGATGAGTTTGTACATAATGTGCATTTTTGATTTCTACCAATATCTCTGAATGGCTGCAGCTCCCCATACTATGCTGAAAACCATGCCAAAAAAATCACCTAACCTTCAGGTATAGTTTGGAATGGGAAATATAGGGCATGTGGTGTAAAAGAATTTTAATGGGGATTGGCATTGGTGTTCTGTCCTTACAAGTACAAAGGAAATTGCAATAGTCACAGAGACAATTTTTTTTCATTACAACCATGATTGTTCTTTTTAAAAAATGGCAGGAAAGTTAGGGACCAGCTAAAGTTGATTGTTTCTCATTCATTGCAGTGAAATCTTTATTGATCAAATATTAAATAAGGCTAGCTTTTAGAGGAGAGTGTAAATGGTTTTCATTTTCTCTGTTAGAGAAAATGATTAAGAAATGTTTATTTTCCCCAATAAAGGCTTCATATAAAGATATAGGAGTCTATCACTGATTATAAACATGTAATCATACAAGTTGTACAGTTTAGTAGCCAACAAATACACACACACACACACTCTTTGAAGTTCAACATGGGTGACATCAACATAATTCAAGCAGACTTATAGTTTTGCAATATTGATTAGAACATAAGAGCCTTGCTGGATTAGACCTAAGGCCTGTCTGGTTCAGGATTCTGCTCACACACTGATCAACAAAGTTCTATTAGATGCAACAAGCAGATAGCAGTGGAACAATATTCTCCCAGTTGTTTTTTCTTTTCCTTCTAGAAACTGATATATAATTTGCAGTGGATAACTGCACAGCTTGATTATTTACTTGACAAACAATTACTACATTTTAACTGTTACGTATCACCCACTATCCAACTTCAATGGATGATCCTATTATGAAAGAGGAGAAAAAGCCTTCCCAATCTGCTTTCTTCACACCATTATATCCTTCTTCCTCATAGAGAAGATGCTCCAGTTCTTTGGTCATTTTGTTTGGCTTTCCCCTCCTCCCCCTTGCACCCCCCCCCCCTCTGAAATCTGTTAAATGAGTCCCCCAGTCCTCCAGAGAAGATTTGGGTGAGTGAAGATTTGCAGAGAGGAAATCTATTCTACTAGCATAGGATGAGTAATGATTTTTCTACATTTTCTCAAGGGTAATCTGTCTGGCAGGACCAAAAACAAATAGGAGGTGAGCCCTTCCCCCCCCCCTTTTTTTCTTCAATTACTTTCTTTGTCTCTATTTGCCATCCCTTTCACTCCCGTGCCTTCCACTTGCTTTTCACCTAGTGTGTTGTTAGTGAAAGGCCAGAATACTTTTGTAGGGAGTGGCCTGAAGTATTGCAAGAGACTTTTGGAACTGAAGGCCACATATGAAGAGATCAAGTGTCACGGGATATCTAGCCCATAGTAACTGATGCTGTTCCCAATCTCAGCCGCAAAGCCTTTACTGTGTACGGTAACCAGGGCAAAATCCAAGAAAGTATATCACACTGAGCAAAGCTCCTAAGTTATTTTATCATTTACTGACTTACCACCAGGAGAGAGCAAGCCAGGCCATTACCAGGGGATGCCAAACACTCAGTGCTCCCCAGAGCTGCCAAAGAGAGCCAGATGGGCCAAGTCCTGCCCTAGCACCTAGTGCACCTTCGTGCCACTGGGAAGGGACTGGGGTGAGTGGGAGACCACACCAGGACACGGCATGCCCCTGTGCTGCTAGGAGAGGGTCAGACCCACCTGGGGTGCCCAGGCAGCTGGCATTCCCCTTGGCTGCCGAGGGACACTTGGACCAGGCCACAGTCTGCCCAAGCACCAAGCATGCCTCTGCTCCACTCAGACAGAGCCTGGCCAAAACAAGGGTTGCTCAAGCACCAGGCATCAAAGGAACCAGGCCTGGGGGCCAAGCAGGTACCCAGCAAACCTCCAATAAGGGGAGGGAAGAAGCCCTGCCATGCCCAATAATTCCACAAGCCCCCAAAGAGATTACAAAGAAAGAAAAAATTAGCCAAAGGTGGGTAGAGGCCTCTGATCTGCTTCCAAGGAAAAGCAGGGGAGGGTGATCCATCCTTAAATTGCTGAGCTCTGCCCCCATCACATGCCCAAGCTTGGCCCATTGGACCTTGCTTATTTTTAAAATTTGGTCCCTATCATGGAGGGTATCAAGGCCACATCCTTCCTCCATGGTTCTACCTTTCATCCTGGAGTGAATTGCATTATATGAATAGGTGTTACATTAGAGCTCAGTAAATCTTAATTTTTAATCTTTGAAAAGTTTGGAATATGATTTTGACTGAATAGTCACACAGACATATTATGTAAATCAAACATTTGGCTGGGACACTGAAGAGAAGCACTTTATAACATTTTCTGTAGCGACCACTGGTACATCTATAAATCCATGGGCATGGTATTCAAGAAGAACTAGCTGCTTTGCTTTTGATATTGTATAAATATTCTTACAATAAAACGATTGCTGAATGTGTGCAAAGAGAAAAGAACAAGGAGAAAGAGCACAACAATTTCCATTAGAGAAATGCTCGTTGCTCTTATAAATCTAGGCAGGAATATATAATTTGAGCAACTGCCTGTGGAATGTGACCTTACAAAACACAATCTTTATTTCCTTCTGGTGTTCTAAAAATTATAGAGACAGAATAGGCATGCTAATATTGCAGAGCCCATCTGGCATGGTTTTCTGCAAGATAACTCCTTTCTTTTGTTAACCACAGATTATGGATCCTTCAGCCAATGAGCAAAGCCTTTCTAATTAAGCCTAGGTAATTGACCATAATACATAAATGTTCACACCTGAAAAGTTATATCTTGCCTATGCTAATGTCAGCCAGTTTTAATGACATTTGACCCTTTCTGGCATATGAATAGACAGAAATTTTCTATGAAGGTCTAGAGAAGCTGAAAGTTAACAACAGTAGTTGTGCAACTGAACAGTCAGCAGGTGGGAAAAATCTTAGCAGCATGAACAGTGAAAAAATATGTTGTGGGGAGAGCTTTCCATCATGTTGGAAATGACCACACACTCAGATAGGAAAAATGTAGTAGAATTGGTGACTTCAACTATCCTGATATTTGCTGTAATTCAAATTCTGCCAAATCCTAAAGGTCTAGCAAATTCCTCACTTGGTTGGAAGACATTTTCATTGTCCAAAAGGTGGAAGAGGCAACAAGGGAGTCAGATATTTTGGATCTGATCTTAACCAACAGGGATGACCTAGTTGATGGAGTGCAACTGGTTGGAACATTAGGTGGGAGTGACCATGTTCTCCTGGAGTTTGTTATACAGTGGAAAGGAGAAGCTAGGCATAGTCAGACACAAATTATAGACTTTAGGAGAGCTGATTTCAATAAACTTAGAGAAATATTAGGGGTGATCCTGTGGTCAGGAATATTAAAAGAGAAGGGAGTTCAAGACGGATGGGGGTTCCTCAAAAGGGAGATACTGAAGGCACAATTTCAAACAGTTCCAATGAGGAAGAAAAATGGGAGATGTCTCAAGAAACCAGGATGGATGACTAAGGAACTTTCAACTGAGCTAAGTTTTAAATGGAACATGTATAAGAAATGGAAAAAATGGGGAAATCACCAAACAGGAATTCAGACAAATAGACAGTATGTGTAGGGATAAAGTCAGAAAAGCTAAAGCGCAGAATGAACTCAGGCTGGCGAGAGAAGTTAAGAAAAATAAAAAGGGCTTTTTTGGGTATGTGCGAAGCAAAAGGAAGAAGAAGGAAATGGTAGGGCCATTGTGTGGTGAAGATGGTAAAATAGTAACAGCGGACAGAGAAAAGGCAGAGTTACACAACACCTTCTTTGTTTCAGTCTTCTCAGAAAAGGCAAAGGATGTTCAACCTGAAGACAGTGGAGCAGGGGACAGAACAGGAGAATTTCATCACAGAATAAGTAAAGAGATAGTACAGGAATACCTGGTTAATCTAAATGAATACAAGTCTCCAGGACCAGATGAACTACATCCAAGGGTACTAAAAGAAGTGGCAAATGTAATATTGGAACCATTGGCAATAATTTTTGAGAAATCCTGGAGAACAGGAGAAGTCCCAGCAGACTGGAGGAGGGCAAACATCCCCATCTTCAAAAAGGGGGGGAAAGAGGATCCCAACAATTATCGCCCAGTTATTCTGATATCAATTCCTGGAAAGACTCTGGAACAGATTACTAAACAGAGAGTCTGCGGATATCTAGAAGATAATTCCATAATCACAAAAAGCCAACATGGGTTTCAGAGAAACAAGTCATGCCAGACAAACCTGAACTCATTTTTTGATAAAATCACCAGCTTGGTAGATGAAGGGAATGCTGTGAATATAGTATATCTTGATTTCAGTATGGCCTTTGACAAGGTTCCGCATGACATTCTTGCAAACAAGCTTGCAAAATGTGGACTAGACAAGGAAACCATTACATGGATTTGTAACTGGTTGACTGGCCGCACCCAAAGGGTGCTCAACAATGGTTCCTTTTTATCCTGGAGCGAAGTGACCAGTGGGGTGCCACAGGGTTCTGTCCTGGGCCCAGTGCTATTCAACATCTTTATTAATGACTTGGATGACAGTATTGAGGGCCTAGTTATCAAATTTGCAGACAACACCAAATTAGGAGGAGTAGCTAATACCCCAGAGGTTAGGATCAAAATTCAAAATGACCTGAATAGACTAGAAAGCTGGGCCAAAGAAATGTAAGGTTCTGCACTTAGGGAGGAAAAATGAAATGCACAGATATAGGATGGCGGACATCTGGCTGAATGAGACCACATGTGAAAAGGATCTAGGAGTCCGAGTAGACCACAAGTTGAACATAAATCAACAGTGTGATGCAGCAGCTAAAAAGACCAATGCAATTTTAGGCTGCATCAATAGAAGTATAGTATCTAGATCAAGGGAATTGTGCCACTCTATTCTGCTTTGGTCAGGCCCCACTTGGAATACTGTGTCCAGTTCAAAAAAGATGTAGAGAAACTGGAGTGTGAACAAAGGAGGGCAACTAAAATGGTGAAGGGTCTGGAAACTATGCCCTATGAGGAATGCCTTAGGGAGCTGGGAATGTTTAGCCTAGAGAAGAGAAGGTTAAGAGGTGATATGATCACCCTGTTTAAATACTTGAAGGGATGTCACATTGAGGAGGGAGCAAGCCTGTTTTCTGCTGCTCCAGTGAACAGGACCCGGAACAATGGATGCAAGCTCCAGGAAAAGAGGCTGTGTTCACACTGGAGAAATAAACCGGTTTAAGTGCCACGGCTCAATGCTGTGAAATTCTGGGAATTGTAGTTTGTTGTGGGGCCCAGAGCGGAGCTCTGCTCCGCTCTGGGCCCCACAACAAACTACAATTCCCAGAATTTCACAGCATTGAGCCGTGGCACTTAAACTGGTTTATTTCTCCAGTGTGAACATAGCCAGAGATTCCACCTCAATATTAGGAGGAACTTCCTGACAGTAAGGGCTGTTTGACAGTGGAACACACTCCCTCAGAGTGTGGTGGAGTCTCCTTCCTTGGAGGTCTTTAAGCAGAGGCTGGATGGCCATCTGTCGGGGATGCTTTGATGGAGAGTTCCTGCATGGCAGGCGGTTGGACTGGATGACCCTTGTGGTCTCTTCCAATTCTGTGATTCTATGATTCAATGATTCTATGTTTTTATACTGGATGATGAAGAATTTAGAGACTTGTTTATGTAGATTTGAAAGGTTCAGATTCCCAAAGATGTTTCCAAATCCAATTTAATTCAGTAAGAATTATTCCCTAGTAAGCATATTTAGGATTGCAACTCCAATCATATTTCTTAATTTGCTCCTACTGCTTTATATTTTCCCTTTTGTAGAAGCAACCTGAAATATTATTATTGTTTCTTATATTTTTAATTTAAATTATTTGTTTATTATCTTACAACCCAACAATATTGCTAAAGTTATGCAGAACTGATTAAAAGCAGATTAAAACATGTGTTTTTTTAAAGTGATTAAAACTATTTTTTTTTAAAAAAAATCCATAAAGTACCCAGTCCCAAAAGATAACCCTGGTTTTATGGAACAGATGCTATGTAAGAGAACAGGCACAAGTTTTGAAATGTACATAGCTATGGATAAATTTGGGAGCATTAGGATTTGAACTCAGGGGTCCAGATAACCTTTTATTTGTTTAATCTTTTAGGAGGACATCAGAAGCTGTCCAGATATTCAAAGACATAGGAGACTATTGCACTGCCATTTTTGGTCTGGCAGTGCATGGGATGAGACCAGGTCACAATGGGGGAGGGGGGGAGGATGTTATCACACAGTAAATTGTTGCTATGCTGCTGCCTGACCATCACCTGTCCCCCTGTGTACACTCTGCTGGCTCATTTTGCAAAATAGCTGTTAGTCTGGATCATTATGCAAAAAGATCTATAGAATCTTTGAGATGGGAAGAAGGAGGAGGTGGAGTACTGGGAAGGGCTCCTGAGGCTGCAAGCTGATCTCCAACCACGATGGGCCAAGAAATACTGATGGTTGCCATAGTAAGGGAGGCTGCACAGGCATTTGTGAATAACACACAGGGTTCAAATGCCTCGGACAGATTTGAAAACCCAAAATGTAATGGGAACAACAATCTACCATTGTGTTAGTGCAGCAATCCAAATCTCCTAAGGACAAAAAAGGGAATGTAAATATGCCCTGAGAGAAAGAAGGAAGCTGGTAGCATAAGCTTTCATAGGAGTTTATCACATGGGAGGAATTTCTCCAATTTTGAATTGACCCAATTCACATTCATGTAAATTTGCTAGTTTAGCGAATTTACATGAAATCTAATTGCATTCGGAATGCATTCAAAATGACTGCCCATTTCCCAAAAATGACCCCCATTGTCTGAAATTGTGTGAGATGTTTTAATATGCAATAAAGGAAAACCCATGATTGCATTCGAAATGACTTTCCTTTTTCCCGGAATTCCGTGAGATACTCTCATACGCAATTACGTGAAATCCCGTGATTGCGTTCCGATTGTCATTGCATTATACCGCCAAATTCTGTCGTATGATAAACTCCATAGACTTAAGTCTGTTTCTTCAGATGTATGGACTGAAGTGCCTAGGAACAGAGCTTTATAAACAAGCAGTGCATGTGAATAGCAACAGAAATGCAAAAGTTGTGGGTATGGGGATGAGGTGACCATTTTCAAAGGTTATCACTGCGGGGGGGGGGGGGGGGGCAAGGATGTTACCTGAGGCCAGGGTGGGTGGATGGTGGTGGGAGTTGTTGGAATGTAGTGTGATGCTGGCTGGGAACCAGAAAGGAGATGTGATTAATTGACCAAGAGATGTCTATGAAGCTGAGGTGTTAATTAGCATTTTAATGTGCATAGTGTGTCAGGAAACTATTAAGTGTTCAATCCACTGTTGATGGACTGAAGTCTGTGGATATATTCCAGTTCTGCTGTTTTTCTTTCCAGTTTTTTGTGGGGGTTTTTTTTGAAGTTTTCTTAGTTCATGGACTGTTGTTCTGAGATCTGAGATGTTATCAAAGCTGGTGGATGATTGCATTTGAGGAGATGGTTTGTGCATATGCACAATAGGTTCATGGAATGCTTACTCATGTGTCTATGAGTGCACGAGTACAAAGGCCATGTAGAAATGAAACAGTGTGTATGCATGGTCTTAGGTGGTGATCTATGGTGAAAGAGAAGAGATGGGAACATTGAAGAGGGAAGAAGAGAAAAGGACCTTGCCTTTCATGAAACAGATTTCTGTTGGCAAAGAAAAATGTGCCTTCAAGGGGTCGCTTTATTTCTTGTGGCTCAGAGCTTACCTCTGTCTTGTGTGCAATATTTTGTGCAGTTTACAAGTCCACTAGTCTTTGTGTGCTCTCTGGTAAGCCATAAACCCTAATGGAAGCCATTATGTGATGGTATTCAGGAAGGTCTCAAATTTCAAAAAAAATTTCTGGGCATAGAATACATGGAGGCTTTATTCTAACCAAAGTTAAGATCTTTAGCTTCCAATTATATATTTGATATCTGGGGGACTTCATTCTGTGTAAACATACATAGGATTGAACTTTCAATGGTCTATTAGTTTCAGTGGGAAAAAGTTCTTCATATGCATATGAGTCTCAGTGAAAATCATATTATTTAAGGAGGCTTACTTTTGAATGGATCATGCTCTAAGTTAACAGAAGCAATTTTACAGTTTTGCCTACTTACCATTCTCATCCTGACCACTTCAGATTATTTTTTTTTCCATTTGTAATACTCTTTGTAGGTTTTGATGCAAAACTGATGTATTAGAACTAGGCTACCTCATGGAGTTTGCAAATTATTGTCATGCACTGAGAAGCTTTGACCTTTTCAACATTCTGTAATTTCATTTGCTGCCTTGGTTATTTAGGCTCTTCTGTCCCATGGCAAAATGAAGATAACAGATGGGGATGGCAGAGCAATTGAAACTGATATTACTGCAGGGGAGAAGGAAATCAGAGTTGCAATTTATATGAAATGCATATTTCCCCACTTCAGGGGTAATGCTTCAGGGTGTACTTTCCTTTGGCTAAAAGAGCACTGGAGACTAATGGTGTCTTGGCATGATTTCTTTATATAAAGGCATAAAAGCAGAGTTTAAATGGAGGCATCTACAATAAGCACCTAGCACAACCCCTAAATCTGCTTCAGTTTCCTAGAGAGCAGTCAGCTTCAAAATGGTACTCCAGTTCAGGTGATTCAGAATAAACTATCAGATTTCTATTTTCCTACTCATTTTCTGTCCACTCATGCTCCAAAGCTCATTTCAGACTTAGCCTAATTAATTTTCCTGCCTGAAGCAGAGGAGCAAATGGCTCCAAATCAAGGTGCATATCACCCGAGGTTGGTTGGGTTATAATGGCAACTGACACATGTGCACAGACAAACATACATGCACACACCCAGAGAGAGAGAGAGAGAGAGAGACTCATTTGCATGCACCTGGCAGAACAATGTATTAATCAATAAGATCTTAATTCATAGACAGAATGAATCATATTCACTTTTGTATCATGGCATGTGATTTCATGGACATAAGTCCAAAACACCCTTGCAATAATTCAGTTTGAGACTGCTTTAAATGCCCTGGCTCTGTGCTAGGGATTCATGGAAACTGTAGTTTATTGTGGCACCAGAGCTCTGTAACAGAGAAGGCTAAATGTCTCACAAAACTATAGTTCCCAGAATTCCCTAGCATGGAGCCAGGGCAGTTAAAGCAGTCTCAAACTGGATTATTTCTGCAAGGTGTTTTGAACAGTAGTCAACTTTTTCAGTTGTATGAAGCAATAACTTAAATTTAGTCAGTTCTTCTATATGTGATTGTCGGTCCAGAAATAGGGTGTTATAAAAAGTGAGGCCACAGGAAACTGAAATCAAAGACAGTGACAGTCACATGATAACCAATAGTCATTAACAAAAATAAGGATGGTTGCATTATGCAAATATGAACATGCTCCCCTAAATCTTATCATATTGTCCTATTGTAGCAGTTGATACATAGTCTTCACAGAACTTATTTGCTGGCTCAACAAATAGCAGAATAAGAGTACATTTATGGCCCGTTTTTCTAACAAAGAAAATTATTTTCAGGGTCAAATATAAGAGCAGTTTCTAAAAGGTATCTTCACAAATGACACCCATTTCAGAAATCTAAAGCAAGTAATATAATTATCTCATACAGCTGACTTAACAGAGTGCTTTTTTGCAATCAAATGGATGCTAGAAATAGGGAGTTCCTCTGGAAGTCATTTTTGAAAGTGAAGAATTACTTTTGCTTCATACATCAGTATGAGTTCCTGCAGCAAATAACGAATCAAGGTTGTAAAGAATATCTGTTCCAAAAGCAGTCTCCCAAAACCACTGTGTTAATTTTCATCCAATGCAATACAAAGCGTGAAATTAAGCATCAGAAAACACACAGGGAAATATTCCAAAGCCTACATATTGAATGCTATAAAAGAACTTGATGTATTTAGAATATTTCTTTCACAACAATTGAGTTAGAAATCTGTCATCTTTGTTATTGGAAGAATGTCATAAGAGTGGGAAAATTACAAAGGAACAATTCAGCATGTTATGTATGTCATTACCTGTTAATGTTTACAATTGTTTTGGATACACTCTCTTTGTCAAGTTCCTGACCTAACATCTATCCAGGAAAGGGTCCAATTAATCAGCCATGTCAAAGGCATGAAATTACATTACTGCTACAAGACTTAAGAATCTTTCTTAGAAAAAGGTACTTGCTAGTTATCCAGTGTGGTGTGATATAGTGATATTTTCTTCACTAATCTCCCAATAGCTTCCGTTAGATGTTTTGGAACATAAACATTTGTATTCTCTACTGTGTTACCAGCCAGGATGAATAAGGGTCCAATAAACAAATATCTGGCTTACTCTTCTAAACAGTATGCCCACATCTTCAGACTGAAGATTAACTTTATCCATCCAGACTGGCAAGCGGATGCCACACTCCATGGTCTGCTTTGACTGTAGAATCCTTGTTGATGCAAATAATTTTACCAGCAAAGTGTTTTGCAAATTCATTACTATTCAGTACTCTGGGGTCTAGAGTAAAATAATGTCTTTGTTGATTGAAAGAACTCTGCTGGCCATCATTGTAAAGAACAGTTAAGAACAGCTTCTTCACTAACATCAGAACCACAAACCATGCTCTGCAGCTCAGTTTTAATCAGATATGACTTCCACCACTGCCACTCTAAAAATCTACTGAAATTGGTCATTGTTCTAGGCTTTCCAGAAAAACAAAGTCTTTGATTTCTGTGCCCTAGAAAAGGTCTCTTGGGAGCAACTGCCTGAATTAGTTCCCACGGCACGGCAGTTATTGAAACTAAATTACACTTAAGTGCTATGAAAACATGGCATATTCAGGTATATTTTGGGGTGGGAAATCAGTGAGATACAGATCTAGTCTCCCTATTTACATTTAATTAAGAAAAACAGTTAATGCAAAAAATTCAGTTCCAGCAGTTGACTACTATTTAAAAGGCAATATGATTAAAGTCCCAGCTCCTATCAAATATCCTGGCTAATTTTCAATATCAAAACTATTTGAATTATTGAAATTAATTTTGCAGATAAGAGTTGGCCAGTTCACAGATGTCTCTGCTTAAGTCCAAGGTTTCTATTTTGTTGAAGCACTGCAAGTGAGAACTAAATTTTATATCTATCTCCATTCCCCTCATTTCAGTATAATTTGTTCTTCCTTCCTCCCACCCCCGCCAAATATCCAGTTTCATTTGGGAAGCTTTACCCCTTCATTCTATAAATACCATAAATAAATAAATAAATAAATAAATAAAAATTTTGTCTTCCATGGGGAATCTTAGATCCACTTATTTGGGACAGAGAGGAACTGTAAGCATATTAAACAAAGAAACCTGCTTTAACAGGCAATAACATATACTAAGAAATAATAGTTAAAAAAAAGACAGCTGCCATAAAATTTAAATCAGGTATAACTCCACTGAAATGTTTAAAAACATTTTTTAAAAAAGACAGGAAGCAGAGAAAGGGGGAACTTTCAACTTTAATAGGAATCTTTCATATGCAAAGTATTGCTCACTTTGTGTTTGAGTTTAGTATAAATGCAGTGAAAGAGAGAGAGATGCACAAGTCAGTGGCTAATCTGTATACCCACTTTTTCTTGAAATAGTTATTATTATTATTATTATTATTATTATTTGTTATCCACCTCTCCCCATGGGTTGAGGCAGGGGGGAAACAACAATGAACAAACAAAAACATCAATTAAAACATATCAGTTAAAACACACAAAAATTTAAAAAGATATATATTAAAACAATCCACATCTAAAATTAATCATTTAAAATTCACAATTTAAAAATCATCTGGATAAAGTTGCCAGAAGAGATTGGTCTTGGATGCTCTTTTAAATTTAGACAGCATATTCAGCTGTCAAGTCTCTTCTGGAAGATTGTTCCACAGTGTAGGGGTGGCTAAAGAAAAAGTCCTCTGGCTGACAGTTGCCAACCTAGTCTGCCAGAGAACCTGAGCGTATGGGACAGATTATATGGGAGTAGGTGATCCTGAAGGCAACCTGGAACCAAACCATGTAGGGCTTTAAAAGTAATAACCAACACATTGTACTTTGCTCAGAAACAAACTGTCAGCAAGTGGAGTGATTTAATATTGGTGTTTTAAATCAAGCTTGCTCTTGTGTTTTGAACTAAGAGGTGAAACAGATCACCCCAAAGGGGTGGCTTCAAGCCACCTTTGACAAAGCTGGATGGGGGCTGCAGCAACCACATGCCATGGCCCCAATCCACGTTTTTAGCAGCCTTTTTGCCACTCCTTTTTGCTCCTGCAGTGGAAAGCTGGCTTTGAAGCACTCTGGTGGCATGGACCATATAAACGCTGCACCGCCAGAGCACCCAGAAGCTGACCCCCATGTAAACTGCCAAGCGGCTTGAAGCCAGTTTCCAGATGTGTTCAGGGTGTGCATTGTCTGCACATCATGCCACCAAGCAGACTGGAAGCGGGCTTTTTATGCTGGTTTGTTCCAGCCCTTACTGAAGTTTCTGAATGCAGTACAGAAATAGCCTTATGTACAACACATTGCAGAAGTCCAACCTTGAGGCTACCAACATGTGCACTACCACCTTTAGGTCCTCCAGCTATAGGTAAGGGTGCAACTGGTGAAAGCTGATGTATCTGAAGGCATAGAGAAATATATTTGGGTGTCATCAGCATGCAGATTGAACTCTGCCCCATACCTCCAGTTGATCTCTCCCAGTAGTTCATGTAGATGTTGAATAGCATTGAAGACAAGATGACACCATGGTCAATGGTACTTGAACCCTGCTGAAGGGTCCAAAAGCACTAGCAGGGACACACTCCCCTCTGTCAATGTTCAGGCAGAGATAATCCATTAAGGGAACGATAGCAATTTTAACATTGTATCCTGCTCTGGAGCTAGTTTGAAGTGAGTCTAAATAATTTGTATTATCCAAGACCTTTTTAAGGTAAAGTTTGTGGACCATCACACAGTACATGGACTTCATTTCCTTTTACTCTTCTATTATTCAAGAGCACCAGGAGTTAGAAGGCACCTTGATTACCTTGCCTAGAAAAGGGAGATTTGATACCAATCTATAGTTGTTTAAGTCCAGGCAATTTGGGATGACTTTTTAAGAAGTGGCCATACCACTGCTTCTTTTAAATAAGATGGAAAACTTCCCTCTCTAAGAGATACATTAATGATATTTTGTGTTTGGCGTCTAATACAATCTCCTCCCTGAACAACCAGCCAAAAAGAACAGGGATTGAGAGGACAAGTTGTCTGCCTTAATTGCCCCACCAGCTTATCCACATTGGCAGTACTCACTGATCCACTGTAAACCTACTCACAAAGTCATTGGACACAACATTGTTAACCTTGGCTACAATGACAGTATCTAAATCAGCTCTTATTTGAGAGATTTTATCAGCCTCCTTTTCCAAAAAGTTTTTGATGTGCATCTACTGTGCATACTACTGCTTCATAAAAGTCTCGCTTCTCCATTGTTGTGGTGTGCTTTCAATTAATTTCTGATTCATTTCTGACCCTACCCTGTTTCCCTGAAAATAAGACATTCCCTGAAAATAAGACCTAGGAGAGGTTTTGTTGAATTGCTAAATATAAGCCCTCCCCCCCTGGGAAACTAAGACCTAGCAAAGTTTTTGTATATAAATATATATACAGTATATAATAAATGTTCATTTTTTTGGTTCAACAATCTAACTAGGGCTGCTGGAGGAAGGAGGACTTAGAATTGGTCCCAGCTGTGTCTGGATAAAAAAAAAAGTCCATAAGCCTAAGACTTGACTGACAGACAATCTGAGATGCTTTGTCCTGCCCTATCCTTGCCCTGGAGAAAGGAAGAAGAGAGAATGAGGAACACAGTGGTGGCAGCTTTAGTAGTCCTCCCAATTTGAAAAAGAAGACTCCATCTTCTCCCTTGCATGTGTGGGAAGGTTGTTAGACCTGAGAGGAAAAAGACACCACCACTGAAAAGGTCCATTATGGAGGGCCTTCCTGGGATGGCACCAAAAGCACAGTGCCACAGGTGGATTGGGGGAGGACGTTGTATCACTTGTTCCTTAACCTGTTGATCTTAAAGCTACATCCCTGATCCCACCTGTCCCAGGGGATAGAGTACAAGGCTCCAAAAGGGGGGGGGGGGTATGTCTCAAGTTTCCAAAGCCCTGCAAAAATGAAATAAGGATTGTATTTTTCACACACATCCTTCCTTCCTAGACATTGCTGTTCAGGAAGTTCTCCCTTTCTTTCTAGACGCTGCACTCCCGTGTGACAAGATCTGTCTCAAAATCAGTCCCAAGCAAGAGAACTGTAAATGCACTTTCCTGGCACACACCTCTGGCATGCCACCACCCCCTTTCTCTAATCAATTAATGCTGTTTTCATTTTCACTGGAAGTTAAATATCTAATTTATACCTTACTGCCTTTGGAGTATAGTCTCAGGGGCCATACGTTTGCAGCATTATCAGCATCTAAAACAGCATATCTGAAAGCAGTAGAAGCACACCAGCACTTGTTGATCTTCAAACCTTATCTTTCTAGGAAAGGCTCTGTCTAGAATGTCTTAGCATCTATATTGGACATTTTTTTTTCTGGACAGAAGGAGCTGGAATGTTGTGATAGGGGAAGCACCAAGTTTTTTTCCACTGATTACAGAGGTATAATGGACTTCACCCATTGAAGTGTAATGTAAAATTTCCAGCAATTTCCAATTAAGGATGTTCAAGCGCTGATGGCTCTGTATTTTCAATATAGTAAGTCTGCTGTCTCAATGATTTGTTACCTTGCCACTATTTTTCAGTTCATTTTCATGTAATATCTTTCTAACATGATATTATGTATTAAACCTGTAAGCAGCATAAAATGAAAGAAATATTGTCAATTACACTATAATAGGCATCTTTTACGAAACACTCTAATTTACACTGTAAGGGTTCCTTTGTATCAATGCAACCATTATGTCATTGAAAGTACATAGGATGCTACCATTGAGGATGTTGGTGAAACTTTATATCATTTCAATGGCTTCCAGCAAATCCACAGATGCTTCCATATTTAATGGCCTTGATGATTCCACCCCTCCTTATCATACCCCACAACAGAAAGAAAACAACAAAATTTACCATGTTTACTGTAAAAGAGATTAGCAAATTTCATCAAAAGCTGTTTGCTGTTATGTGCAATATGTTGATCATCATAATAAAAGGAATGCACACAGAAGGTGACATTTCATTGAAGTTTAGAATGTCACATTTGGGAAGCTGTTCTGTGATCTTATTTGGGAACTGCTCTGTTTTTTCCAGAACCAAAGAGTGCCAAATAAATATGAGTCTCAAACCTCCCCTGTCAACAACAGACATCCTTATGGCAATCAAGATTTTAATTTAATTTTAAACTTAACTAATTTAATCCTATTTTAAGGGGGGGAGGTTGGGATGGAATTCTTGAATTATTTTAATCTGTAATCTGTTTTTAACCTTGTTGTACCCCGCCTCGATTGTTTTACAGAGGGGCGGGTAAGAAATAAATATTATTATTATTATTATTATTATTATTATTATTAAGAAAAGGGGGTTCTTTAAAACAAGGGCAGGCAAAGTGTAGCCGATATGCTCGATGTGCCCCCAGGGACATTTGGGTAGTTCCCAGGTGTCCTTAAATCCCAAATCCCCCACTAACCAATGGTACATTTAACCCTCTGGCTTTCACATTTTCAGGCAATGTGTGAGTGACCTTTTGCCCCTTGAGACTTTCCTTCTGTCTGTTTTAAAATCAGGAAGTGATCAGAATTTCCTTGGACCTATTCATTCACATATTGTTTTGAAGAAAGACACACATAGGTCCAAGGAGGTCCTCTGGGAAATGTTTTAAAATGTGAGAGGCCCCACATCCTCCCAAACATGGCAAAATGGCCACTAATACCCTTTGGAGGACTGATGGTCAGTATTGGTTATTTGATGGTGTTAGGCCTGGAGCTTATGGCTTTAGCAAAGGTATGGTTCAGGCTGCATTTTGCCCTATAGACTTATAGGCCTTGTTAAATAATGGGACAAGGCAAGTTCTTTCTGCATCTGGATTGTACAGGGAGGTGGAGGAAAGGCATCCAAGTGCCAAAGGATAAGATGTTCCAACTCATTTTTGCACCTGGTAAACAACTCAACAATCGCCATAAGAATGTTTTCCCCTCTGCTTGGCCCAGTCCCTTTAGGATGATGTGATGTTTTCCTACAAACTTGTGGAAGAGACAAAGATATATAAGATGCAGTCAAACAAAGGAGATTATCACATGGGAGGCAAACATCCTTCTTCTGTAGCTAAATCATGTTAATTGCACCGTTGGGGTGGGGGCGAGATTATCACACTCCTGCATGCTTATCCCATTCTTCTCCCATCCATAAACCGTAATGGACCTGTTATTTGGTATTAACAGAAACTCCTGTTAACACAGTTTAACAACGGGAGAAGGACACTTGCCTCCTCCATGTGATAATCTTCAAAAGCTTTTGCTTCTCAGCCACTTGCAGTCCTGCATAGCCAAGTGTGTATGTATGCTTGTTTCTTTTTCTTTTGCATGCCCATCTGTAGATAGTAGTAAAATGCAACATTTAAAAACATTGTGTTTCTTACATTTAAAATAATGATGGACAAGCAAATAAAATAGAATCACATTGCAGATATATTTGCACTTTTAAATTAATGGGGCATATATGATTATCATATCCAGATAATTCTGGATCAAGTTCCACATGTACTATATAGTAAAAGAAACAGTGGTGCCTTATTGTCTGATTATAGAGCATCATCTTCTGGTTACAAGTGATAATTTTAATTTGAAGTGTAAAAGAAACTTCCTTTCTTAGCTAGCCAAATTCTATCAGCTTACAAAAACTGAGATCAGTAGTCTCTATACACATTTTTTAGATATACAGAGGAATTTCAGGAAACAGTGGAGCTCAGGACAGAAATATGACTATTTGGGGTGGGGCTGAACACACCTGAAGATCTGCCCCTCAGGAAATCAGTCTAATTTCTTCCCTGTTAAGATTAAACTCTTAAAAATTGACAATGATGATTTTCTTCATGTCACTTTCTAATGGTTTATTTTTTTTTTCCTGCCTTTGTTGGTTTCATCAGTTTTTTTATCTGCTTCTACAGTTCATTGTGTTTAGACTATATACTTTTGCTGCAAATTTTAATTATTTTTTATTTTATTGCATATTATCATCAATGTGTGCCTCTTTAGAGGACATATGGTTGAAAAGTGACCTTAAAACTTTAATATAAGTAAATTAATAAAGAACTGCAGTGAACAACACTGAGGCTATGTGGCAGTAACAATTACATTTCAAGAATTAACCTATTTTATCTAAATCTACTAGAAGTGGTGCTGATAGAAAAATCAATTGTCATATAATTAAATAACATTCAATCTCAAGTCTGTATTTGAATTTGAATTTTATTAAGTACAGAACAGAGATATGCATAGTTTTTCTAGTATTTGCTGTGGAGTGTTTATAGGAAACAGTTCTGAATGTTGGCTTTTACATTAATGTATTCTTAGCATGTCTGACATAAGTATGTGCTAGAACATTTATGCCCTATATTGAGTGTCTTAAAATAATAATGAAGTTACAATACATTTGAACATACACAGATATTTCTTTGAAACAGTCTTCCCATTTTGCTTCAGTGTTACAGAAAATTTGTGCTACTTTTGTTTAACTTGTATGAAGACATTTCCGCTATTGAAATGAATGGAAAAGCCCTACTAAAATGAATGGAGAACGAGAGTTGCATGTGTACAGTGTTCCTGTCTCACCAGTAATGAGTTAATGCATGATGTAAGAACATGTATTTAGGAAAAACTGAATACTTTATTATCAGAAGAAAAAATGTCACAAACCAAAACCAAATTTTAACTATTTAATTCTATATGTTGCACAAATCAGATTCCTGCTTAACGTAGTCATGGGTAATCTGAAATTTTGGCTGGAGGATACCTAGCTGGGGAGATGCTACAGAAACACACCCAACCTTGATTGGCAGCACAGCAACAATATCTGCAGGCATGTTAATTAATTTAGTAAGTAAAAGTCATGGCTGAACAGTGTTGGTAAAGTGAGCTGACTACATTTCAAAAATGTGTGGTTATTCTAACAAGAAATTGAATTGGATGTACAAGTGTACCATTTATTCAAATAATCTTCCAAAGTTACCCAGCTCAAAGAAAAATGCCATTTTCTACACCAACAGAGCATGTAATGGTTTGTCATTACAAGTAAAGTTTAATTTACACAAAGACTCACTCCCACTCATTGCAAGCCTTCTTAGAAACATCCACTCAGACCCACAGTGACATATTTTGGTTGCATATGACTTTGTTCTGCAATGAATGTGCAAAGTGATGAATAGTACTTACAGATATTAATTATTTGGAGGTAGATCATTTTCAAAAACAGATTGGGTCACAATGAGGTCATTGACCTCATCAGGCAGCTTGACCAGAACTCAAGTTATTGATCATCTTTCCATACCACTCATCTCAATTCTAGAAAAAATATGGTAGCCTGGCAGGTTGCAATGCACTGAAGGTAAACTTCTCCCCTCCTTAAATGCATCAATAAAGTGGGAGATGGAAATACCATAGCTGCTAATTCCAGTATCCTGGCTCTTCCACCATCTCTTATTACCTATAGGATGCATAATGAAGCTTAATACAGTGGGACTTGACAGCTGATGAAGGTACCAAGCGATGATAGACACAACTACCTCATCACTGTTTGCTAAAAGGAGAGAGAAAGAGACTATCTTGGGCACAGACAGTAGCTGACATTTCTTTTCCTTCACCAAAGATTTATCACAAATATTAGAAATGGCAACACTTAATTGTATCCTGGTTTTGTATACTTAAAGGAGACCCCCTTGAAATTAGGCTAATGTCAACTCACCTAAGTTTTCTGTGATTTCAGCCTGTCTGTATACAGTCCAAAGTAAATAAGTAGCTTTATATTGTATGTAAAAAATGCCAACAGCAATTTTCAGAAACAATGAATATTTTTTATCTAATTAATGAACTTATCTGTGTTTAGGGCAGTTCAGTAAAAGGGCACAGCAGTACTTTTGCTTTATAGAAACCAAAAACATTGTTTGCTTAACCTCTTGTGTTGTATTGATGCTCATTTATTAGCTGTCATTCACTGCCATGGTTCTTGAACTGAATACCTAGAATTATAGTAAGGCAATGAATGATGGGTGATTATTTCCTCTGTGATCTGTGGTCTAATTAATCATATTGTGATTTATAAATTAATCTTAAAAGCACCATCCCTATATATAGGTTTTTGATTTATATAATATATGTCTGATTTACAAGTTATAGAAATGATTTATTGTTCAACTAATTTATTGGTCAAGCAGACAAAATGCATTACCCAATAGCTTCCTAAATTATGTCAATGATTTATAAATCATTTAATTGATTTATAATGTTGAAAACTGACTTGGTATCAAGGGACTGACACTCAAAAGCCTACTTCTAAAAGAGCTTTCCTTTGCACTTTGCGTTTCCATCTTTAACTGTGATAACTTTATGAATATTGTCCCATGCTATAATGTAATGGGGAAATAAAAGATGTATAGAAACTTCCAATAAGACTGCAGATATAAGGGAATTGCAAAATTTGGCTATAGACACACTCAAATAGTATTGACTTTTTCATCTTTCTCACTTTCATTGTGACTTTTTGATACCTTTTTTTTCTTCATCTCTACTACATGCATCCAGAGTTTTTATACTTCTGAAATATCTGCACAATCACTTACCAAGTCTCATCACTTATACGGGCTATGCAATGCATGATTATGATGTGTAAGGAACACCCATTTTCTAGCAAATAGGAGGATAGTAATCATACCTGTAGCCACAAGCTCAAGGATTTCCCTACATGAAGTATTAAAATTCTCTAGTCAGGAAACACAACAACCTCCCTGTTTGTTAAGAAGCAAAGCTATTTGGAATGCAGGGACTTCCATTTTAGTCACAAGCCTTTACATGGCAGCATCCAGTGGTTAGGAGAAGACCTGGAATATAACCTATAGGCTGCAGTGACCTGGAAAAGCATGCAAGATTCACTAAAGGAGCAAATAGGAGCAAATAGTATATGCAAATTTCAGTATATTGCTTTGATTCCCCCCCCCCTTTGCATTCCAACCAAAGATCTATCTTTTATGCAGACCTTACTAATGAGGATTTTTTCTCATGCTATAAATGACAAGCTTACCTATTTTTAAATCACATTTTTATCCACTTATCTCCCTTTTAATATACCAGCTCATTAATACTAATATTGATACTTTCTGTTCTCTAATGGCTTCTGGATTAAGTTTTCCCTGATCAATTAGAAATTAGGAGTGAATAAAAAATGTTATTGCAAGTCTATAATTGCAGTATGAGCTGCTCCTGTTCACTCTCTGAGGTGTTTAAGTTTGAGACCACTTGAATTGCCCTGTTCAATGCAAGGGAATTCTGGGAACTGTAGTTTTGTGAGACATTTAGCCTTCGCTGTCAGAGAACACTGGTGCCACAATAAACTACAATTCCCAGGATTTCTTAGCACTGAGCTAGGAGTCTCAAACTGGATTATTTCTGCAGTGTGTTTTGCCCCTTAGTCAGTCAGCATTCCCTCCAGCCAGTTCCTAGATGAGCCCTCAAAGGCTGAAGTTCAGGGAAGTTTACAGACCCTTTTCAGTCTGGTTACTGCCCACGGCACTCTACAGAGACGGCCCTCAACAAGATCTCAAACGATTTCTTGTGGGCCAAGGCGAATGGCCTCTACTCTTATTCTCATTCTTCTTGATTTGTCTGCGGCCTTCGACACCGTGGATCACTGTCTTCTGATTGATTTACTTTCTGACCTTGGGTTCTCCAATTCTGTTCTTGATTGGTTTAAATCTTACTTGTCAGATAGATCTTTTGCAGTGGTTACGGGTGGTCAGACTTCCTCCTATTTTCCCTTATCTGTTGGAGTTCCCCAGGGCTCAGTCCTGGGTCCTCTTTTGTTTTCTCTGTACACAATGTCCCTTCGTAAACACATTAGTTCTTTTGGTTTCTCCTATCATCTGTATGCCAATGACACTCATCTGTATCTTTCCACCCCTGACCTTTCGCCGGGACTTGAACAGCAAGTTTCATCTTGTCTAACTGCTGTCTCTCTGTGGATGTGGCATCAGTGCTTGAAACTCAACATGTCTAACACAGAGCTTCTTGTATTCCCACCTAAGCCCACCCTTCAATACTCTTTTTCTGTTTCTGTTGATGACACTTCTATTCAACTGGTTCAGCAAGCCCGCGGTCTTGGTTTCATTTTTTATTCCTCTCTGTTGTTTATTCCCCAGATCCAGGCCATTGCCAAGGCCTGTAGATTCTCTCTTTGCAACATTGCTAAAATCTGTCCATTCCTCTCAGCCTCCACTGCCAAGACTCTGGTCCATGCTCTAGTGGTCTCACGACTAGATTATTGTAACCTTTTCCTGGCAGGGTTTCCTCTCTGCCACCTCCAGCCTTTAATCTCTGTCCAGAACTCAACTGCACATATAATAATAATAATAATAATAATAATAATAATAATAATATTTATTTCTAGTCTGCCCCTCTGAACAAGCAATCGGGGCGGATTACAACAAGGATTAAAACAATATCAAGTAAAATATCCCATCCTTTCCCTTACCACCCCCCCCCTTAAAAAGAGATTAAATCACAATTGAATTAAAACAGTAACTAGCTAAAATAGTAATAAAAACAAGATTAGAGAAAAACGGACCCAGCCAAGGTTATGTAGAAGTAGAAACAGAGAAGGAAGGCTGGAAGAAAAGGCCACTCTAAAGCCTAGATTTGGAGCCCACATTCTCTGGGAAGGCCTGCCGGAAGAGGTGCATCTTTAGGGCTTTTTTAAAGCCTTCTAAAGATGAAATAAGATGCATCTCATCCGGAAGGTCATTCCACAACCTGGGGGCAACAGCTGAAAAGGCCCTCTGTAGGGTCTGCACCAACCTGGTCTTCATGGGTTGGAGCAAGTTCCTCCCAGAGTGTGTGTGGGGGGGGGGTTCATATGGGAAGAGGCGGTCCCTTAGATAAGATGGACCCAAACCATGTAGGGGTTTAAAGGTTAAAACCAACACCTTGTACTGTGCCCGGAAACTGGTCGGCAGCCAGTGGAGAGCTTTAAGCACAGGAGTGATGTGCTCTCTCCTAGATGTTCCAGTGAGAAGTCTGGCTGCCATATTTTGGACCAGTTGTAGTTTCCGGGTTAGGCACAAGGGTAGCCCCACGTAGAGTGCATTACAGTAGTCCAAACGTGAGGTTACCAGTGCATGTATCACAGTTTCCAGATCCCTCATCTCCAGGAAAGGGCGCAGCTGGCGTATCAGCCGAAGCTGATAGCAGGCGCTCCTAACCGTCGCATTCATATTATCACATCTGCTCGTTGCTTTGACCATGTTTCTCCTCTTTTATCCTTCCTTCATTGGCTCCCCTTCCCCTTCCACATCCAATACAAGTTTTTGTTGTTGACTTTCAAAGCCCTCCATGGACTGGCCCCTCCTTATTTATCTGAACTTCATTCTCCTTGCATTCCTACTCATACCCTCCATTCTGGTAGTCAAGGTTTCCTGTCCCAGCCTAGGATTTCCACTGCTCCATCCCGGATTTGTCCCTTCTCACTTGCTGCCTCTCAGTCCTGGAATCTTCTTCCCCCACATGCACACCTCATCACTTCTCTAACCAGTTTCAAAATTGTGTTGAACACTGTTTTATTTAGGGAAGTATTCCCAAGTGTGAGCCTCTGCACCAGGATGCCTCATTTTAACTATCCATTAAGTAGCCGAGCCCTCCCTCAAGTCCATCTGCCTAGTCCAGGCCTCAGAGGGAGAGAAGAACTGCTAGATCTGATCCCTTCCCCACCACCATTCCCTTCTCCTTTTGTGTCATGTCTTTTTAGATTGTAAGTCTGAGGGCAGAGAACTGTCTAACTAAAAAGATTGTATGTACAGCACTGTGTAAATTTACAGCGCTATATAAATAAAGGTGAAGAAGAAGAAGAAGAAGAAGAAGAAGAAGAAGAAGAAGAAGAAGAAGAAGCAGAGTGGCGGCGTTACTTTTCAGGATGAGTTACTCATTCACCCAGCCAAATGAAGGCATACCAAAGTATTAAAGTGAGAAAATCAAATTCAGCCATCTGATATACCCACTCAGCATATTTTTGGAAACATCTAATCAAGCTAGCACCATGGTGATTTACTTTGATATGGGCTTTCAAAATTACACAACAGCAATTAACATTGATCTAACTCTATGCAGCTAGCAGGTACTTATAATAATTCCTTCAAATGAAAAGACCCTCAGGAATTAGGAGAAGGCCCAGGTCAAGCATCTTAAGAAGTTATCTTTCCAAACCAGCTGCATCAAACTAAGTCACAATCATAACTCTGTTGTTTCTTATTCTTTATTTTTGAAACATAGAGCCTAAGGGCAAAGCAGCTCATTATCTGAGATACTTGTAAGCAAAAACATGATCCACTATACACATTGCCAGAGGAAATATATTTTAATTGCTGGAAGTTGATCCTCATTAATTATTTTCAGGATAATGCCAAGAATTAGAGCTTAGTGATGCCAAGTTTAGAGCTTGTTCTTTTGTACTGATATTAGCTTTGCCGCTACAAACTATTATCATGGACCAAATTCTTCACAAGATTAGATTGGAACAGTATCACTGACATTCCTCAAAATGTTTCTTTGCCTCAGCATTTGATTCTGATTTTTTTAATGTCTGCCCTGATCCTATTCCTTCAAGTGTTTATGACAGAAGGGTTGCACTGATTTGCCAGAATGATTATCACAAATACCATATGAGCAAAGGAATAATTCTTTATATATAGAACAGGGCAATTTTGGACTAAAATCTTAGATACCGTATGTCAGAGTTTGCATTATATTGTACATCCCTAAAATTCTATTTGTAGATAAATGATCAGGGAATAGCCATGCTTAGAAAGAACTTAGAATATTTTCTAATAACTCAGTCCTTGTACACTGCTTAATCTTCTTTTTCCCTCTTGGCTCTCAGTACATTCAGCTGACCTCAGAACCCTTCCAGTGGTTAGCCATGCTTAGAAAGAATTCAGAATATTTTCTAATAACTTAGTCCAGTATTACAGTGTTTCCCTGAAAATAAGACAGTGTCATATTATTTTTTGCTCCCAAAATGCGCTAGGTCTTATTTTCAGGGGGTGTCTTATTTTTCCATGAAGAAGAATTCACTATTATTGTTGAACCAATACATATATATATATATATATATATATATAACATTTATTATATATTGTATATATATTTATACACAAAAACTTTGTTAGGTCTTACTTTCGGGGGAGGCCTTATATTTAGCAATTCAGCAAAACCTCTACAAGGTCTTATTTTCAGAGAAACAGGGTAGTTTTTATGATTATAATAAGGAGATGTTGCTGTAGTTTACATCTTGCATGCAATCTATACAGACATCACAGAAGGTACTATGTTATATTATTTCATCATGTGTGGATAAGAATCCTATTTGCATCTGTAATCCACCATATGTGTAGTTTAGAGGCAGCTAGTGGTCTCAACGTCATGCTAAACTTTACAAGAGTTATTCAAGGTGCTGAATGTATTTTAGGAATAATACTTTAATAGGTCTTTTAAAGTTCAAACTAAATCCCAGAGTGGATTTACAGCTCTAGTAACATGTTAACCATCATCTTTCCTCTCTGCCCTTCCATTCTTATAAAAACAGCTGGAGGAGTGAGGAGTTGGCAAAGTGGGTAAGAGTAGTGGAAAATGATTGAGATCTCTCCCAAGTTTTCAGATCTCTGCAGGAGTTCCTTGTGTGCTTGTTTGTTTGTTTTTTGCACACTCACCAATAAAAGCATGCTGATGGAGACATGGAAGATGGATTTCTCAGTGGAGGTTCTCAAGCTTTGGTACTTCCTGCTAAGAGAATTTAGGCTAACCTTATCTAATGTTCTTTAGCCTTAGGCAAATACAACAAAAACATAGGCATTTGGACTAAGTTGTAGCTGAAGGGTTTGGTTGTTTCTATTCATTGATGGTTTTTCAACAGTGTTTAAATCTGTTACTATGACCCTTGGAGCATATTTGATTTTATTTGAATATTATTGACCATTTTTGGTCAAGATGACACATTACTTTCATTACCACTTGATGTTTTCAATCAACTTTTCAGTTAATTGTTTCCAGTAAGATGTGGAACAACAATATCCAACAAACAATATGCACACAGCAGTTGTGGGTAAACTGTTTCAGTGAATTTCTTTCATAGAACAAGAGCTGACAGAGAGAGAGAGATCATGGAAAAGAAAAGGGAAGGAAGAGATCATTAAGAGTGAAGGAAAGAGGGAAAGGAATGAAAAGTGAAAATACAGTCAGTGATTGTACATGTTTCTTGCTATAGAAACTCACTTGAGAGTCATTGCCAGTAAAATACTCTGAGGCAAACTGCATTCTGTACTCCAGGAAGAAGTTATCAGTGTGGGAGTAGAGAAGATGGATAAGCAATTATACATTTTATTGGATCCCTCTTATACACATACACTAGCACACACACCTGCAAATAAATGTAAGACTCTTCAGTTCTTATACGTTCAGGATGTACAGAAGAGCTGCCTTCTAATACAACAATGGAGATTATTGCACCATTAAAAATGCATCTTACTGTTGCTAAATTGAAGCTTCATTCGGGCTGTACCCTGGTGTTATTTCACTGCTTTTCTCCCCAAAACTGCCATCACTTCAGCAGCCATTTTTCAAAGTCGGAAAGCTCCCAACTTTGAAAAATGGCTGCCAAAGCGAATTCAGGGACCTGCATTGGAGCTGGGCTGTACCCAGATGGCACTTTTGATAAGAAAAGCCGTGTGATAACACCAGGGTACAGCCCAAATGAAGCTTCAATTCAGCAGCAGTAAGACCATTTTTCAGTGGTGCAATAGAAATAATGCAGTTTGACACCACTTTAAACTGCGGTAGCACCATCATATATAATCCTGGGATTTGTAGTTTTTATAGTTTCAAACCATGTTCAGGAAGGGCTACGGAGTTGAGACAGTCATGATCGCCTTAGTCGATGACCTCCGTCTGGGCATGGACAGGGGAAGTGTGACCCTGTTAGTGCTCTTGGACATCTCAGTGGCCTTCGATACCATTGACCATGGTATCCTTCTGGAGTGCCTGGGGAAGTTAGGTATCGGAGGCACTGCACTCCAGTGGTTCCGGTCCTATCTCTCAGGTAGGTTCCAGATGGTGAAGCTGGGAGACAGTTGCTCTCATAAAAGAGAGCTGACATCTGGTGTCCCTCAAGGCACCATCCTGTCTCCCATGCTAATTAACATTTACACGAAGCCACTGGGAGAGGTCATCTGGAAACATGGGGTGCGGTGTTATCAGAGAGCTGATGACACCCAAATCTATTTTTCTATGTCTCTGACTGTTGCAGTGACTGAGGATGGCATCTCTCCTCTGAATGCTTGCCTTGACTCAGTAATGGGCTGGATGAGGAAAAACAAGCTCAGGTTGAATCCAGAGAAAACGGAGGTGCTTGTAATAGGTTCCCCAGGTCCAGGGATGGAGATTCATCAACCAGTCCTGGACGGGGTCACACTTCCCCTAAAGGATAATGTTCATAGCCTGGGGGTGCTCCTGGACTCCTCTCTACAATTGACATCGCAGGTGGAGGCGATACGCCAGCTACGTTCCTACTTCGGCTGATACGCCAGCTACGTCCCTACTACCTAGAAACAGTAGTACATGCACTGATAATCTCTCATTTAGATTTCTGTAATGCACTCTACATGGGGCTACCTTTGTACCAGGTTCGGAAGCTTCAATTGATTCAAAACACAGCGGCCAGATTGTTAACGGGGGCTTCAAGGATGGATCACATCACCCCCATCCTGAAATCTTTGCACTGGCTGCCAATCTGCTTCCGGGCGCAATACAAAGTGTTGGTCATTATCTTTAAAGCCCTATATGGCTTGGGCCCAGGTTACTTGAGGGAACGCCTCTCCCTACATAATCTGCCCCGCACCCTAAGAACCACTGATAAGAAATTGCTAAATTACAAGCACACATCCATCTGATATCTACATTGGAAGCATTCAAAAAAGTACTGAAGATGGATCTCTTCCGGCGGACATACCCCCTGACCTTATCCAACTCCCCACTGAACCAGAACTACTCCCCAGGATATGTTGTTGATGTAATTTATTGATTTTAATCCGTTACAATGTTATATTGAATTTTATTGTATTTTACCTTGGCATGTTGTAATCCCACCTTTATCTGTAGGGAGGGGCAGGAGATATAAATAAATTTTTATTTTATTATTATTATTATTATTATTATTATTTAGCTTGCTAGTGCCTCACAAAACTACAGATCCCAGGATTCTGTAGGACGGAACCATGGCAGTTAATGTGGTGTCAAACTGCATTATTTCTACAGTGCACCTTTCTAGACCCTATGTCATATATTTGCTTCTCATACGAGTGTTATTACTGGAAATAACCTTTCATGTATCTTCCTAGTGTGACTGAAAGCAGCATTAATAAATAGTTCTATTCTCAGTCTCATGATACACATGCATGATAATGGATACTTAGGGGTACACATGACACACGCCCCAGCTCCACCCCCAGGCCGGCGTGACATCTTGTGCCGCACCACATGGCACGTGGCTTCACAGCTCTCCTCTGGCACTGCATCTAGATGATGCAACGCCAAAGGAGCTCCATAAAGCCACAGCACCAGTGGCTCTGCCACCCTTTCCAGGGTGTAAAAGGAGCTGCTTTTTGTGGCTCCTATTTGTGCCACAGAAAGGCCAGATCCAAAGAGAAATGGCAATAAAAATCAAATTTATCGATTCACAATTTAACATATTAAAATCAAAAGGAGTAAAACCTACCTCCTTCAGGAAATAATTTCCAAGTCACAAACCCACCACTAAGAATGTTATGAATTTCTTAACTTAACTGATCTTAAGGTTAGCTGGGCTTCTGTGGCCCATCTTAAGACATGTAAAAATTCCTATGGGTGAACCCTTCTCCAGCTGGGAGAGTTAGAGCTGGGTGCTAGGGTGTTGGACTGCAACTGGGGGGATCCAGTTCAAATTTTCAACTGAGTCATAATATTTACAATGTTACCTTGGGCCAAACTCTCTCAGTCTAACCAACTTATCATAGAGTTGTGAGAATGCAGTCAGGAGAAGGAGAGTTACACAACTTTCTTTGATCTACTTGAAGGGAAAAAAACAGGATACCAATGTAACAAATAAATAAATTGTTGTGACCATCAAGAGCACACATAATGGTGAGGCTCACTCATGGCATATACCCACCTCCTCCTTGGGAGACAGTTGTTTAGAAAGGCCGTCTGTTTGGAGGGTCTTCCTGCATATAAGTCCTTCCACTATTTTTTGCATGGTGTTATTTATGTATTTGTGTTATCTATGTATTTATGTATGTATTCTTTTCCAAATTTATGACTCACATTACTATCCCAAATGATGTCTGAGCATGGCTTACAATACTATGAAAAATTGAAACACAGCAATAAAGTCACAGTAAAAGTTAATATCATGTAAATTCATCCACACTGGATCAGAGCCACCTGTCACCACCATTCCCTATAGGATTTACTGCAGATTTTACTGTAGAAAATTACATTTTCAGTATTGCAGCCCTCTTGAAATTCTAAACTACTGGAAGAAGTTTCTGTAGCTGTATAAAATGCACCCAAGAAGAGTTCATTGTGGGATTTGTGGCCAGCTTTGGGCCACAATAACCAGCCTCAGCACAGCTTCCAACTGATCTGGGGCATGCATTATCTGCATACCATGCCTCTGGATCGGCCTGGCACTTTTTGCCTGTTTGTTTTGGGCCTATGTTTGCATCTACACTGCAGAAATAATCCTGTTTGACACCACTTTAATTGGTATGGCTTATTGCTGTGGAATTTTGAGAAATGTAGTTGTGTGAGACATTTAGTCTTCTATGTCAGAGAGCTATAGTGCCACAATGAATTACAGTTTCATAATTTCATAGCATTCACCCATGGCAGTTAAAGTGGTTTCAAACTGGATTATTTCTTTAGTGTGGATGTAGCCCCTGAATAATGTTACTTTTTGAAAGGAGGAGTTGTGTCAGTGGTATTCATTAACATCATGGAGAATAACTATAACACCTCATATTTTAAAAATAAAGAAAGAAATATTTTCACATATAACACAGCAATAACGATAGGTAATTCTATCAGCTTTTATTTAATTTAGGTTCTCATTTTTCTATTGCTTAGGCTCATTCTATTCCACTTACAGTATATATTTGTGAGTCCTTTTGTTTCTGCATAGAAATGCTTTTGTATTTTTAGCACATTTTTGTGTGTATTTGTCAAATGGATGAATTTTTAAATGCATGTGCAAATTTTTGAATGTTCATTGACTAATGCCTGCTTTACTAATCATTGACTAATGCCACATAACCCATCTATGTGAATTTTTCAAATGTGTATATGTTTTTCAAATGCAAGGTTGTTGTTATTGTATATTTTTGTTTTGTTTTGTTTTTTGTGAATGAGATTGGAAACTTTAAAATGTCTTCAACCATTAGTTCAGCACTCAGGTCCAAGAGCTGGGCAATTTTACATTAAATCTTATGGCCATTTTTTCCCACCCAATTCAGTACAGCAATAAATTGTGGTTTTCTTTTAAATCCACACTTGGGGCAAGCAGCAACTCTCCTTACCCTGATAAGGCTGCTTGTTCATATTCAAATGTTACATTTTTGGATGTATACCACAGTGACCCGAATATGTTTTTAAAAGAAAATGTGACATATAAAGACAGCTTGTGTTGGAAAGATCATTGGCCTGCATCCTGTTGTTAGTTCCATGTTAGAATGAATAATTATGGTAGGGGTTTTTTCCCCACTGTGGGGAAAAAAAAGAATATTCCTTCACAGTATTGCCCTTGTAATTGAATGTGAATTGCTGTAGAGGAATTATTCAGCTGGTAAAAACACACATTTTTGTGGGGGGAGGGGGTATGGTTTTTTTTTCCTCTGCAAAATAATTCTTCCAAAACACTCCAGGATATTCAAAGCCCAGGAGAAAATTGTGCAAAATTCTTCCTTGTCTATTATTCTTCCCATCAGGATTTATCAACTGTGGGGAAACCTATTTTCCAATATGAGTATGAATAATTATAAATATTACTTCCAATGGGCTTTATCTACAAGTTTTAAGGGTTTATCTATAATTTAACTCATCACTGGGCAATTGATTCAGTGAATCTACTTGGGTTCAAAAGTAAATCAAGTCTGAACTCATAAGACATGGCTCACTAGAAAAGACATTAAGATAGATAGACTATCAAGAAAGTCACAGCCCTGAGTCTACTGTCTTGGAAGTATCTCACTCATAGGGTTACCATAAATTAAAATCAACTTGATGGCAATTAAAAACAACAATGAATTCTAGATGAGACTAACAAAGAAATTCGGCTATGAGATTCAGGTCAGACTCCAGCTGTAACTTTATGCTAATTTAAATGTGGTTACATAAACAGTTTCTCACAGCTTGCATTAGAGATTGTTCCATAAGTATTTCCTGAATAGTGGGTAGGAAATGTTGTGCTAGAAAGCAATGCCTGCATGATTGATTGTGCAATACTGTGATCCAGTAATGCCAGCATAGGATGTAATTTTATACTATGCAATGAACAAATGATATGCAATGATATCACCCTAAATAAGATAGGAGTTGTATAATATGGAAAAATGCAAATATTTTCTATAAAATATTAATTGGACTAACCAAAATAATTAAAAATTATAGGGCTTAATAGAAAGTAAAAATATAGAAGACCACAAGTCAGAGGAAAGGCCATATTTTAATGAAGCAGAAAGCAAAGTCTGGAAAGCACTGAGGATACATGGCAAGAAGAATAGTGAGAAATTCACAAGGGAAATGACTGAAGGCAGCAAGCTGCTCAGTTATGGGGAAGAAACAAACTAGAATCTTGAAGAATGTTTGCTCTGAATTCAGAAAGACTGGGTTGTGTGTGTATGTTTTAAATCTCCTGTAGAGCTTTCCTTGCTATCTTCATGGCTAACATCCTTGCAGAGGTTAATACCAGGCTTGTGGATTTCTGGAAAATGACAAGCAATATAGAGTCTATTTGAAATTTTGTCATGCAGAGTGCCTTTTCATTACCACTAAGTGACCACATCTAGCCCTCTCTGAGCTGAGGTTAAGGCAGGCAGACATGATATGGTTTGAGATGCAACACCTCTTTTTGCTTTGACAAAATGCTTTTCCAAAAACAGTTCTCAAAACCAAAAGCAATTTATTTTTTCACATAAGCATGGAAATGTTTGTAAAAAAAATAAAATAACATTTTTTTAAAAAAATCTCTGTCATTGTAGAAATAATCCCAGCTCCGGAAGCGGTGATATGTGCAACCAGATTTGTACAAGTGACTGTGTACCTAGAAGAAACAATAGAGATAAAAAGTAGTTGTGATTCCATGCTGTTTTTCCTGTTTGAATTGTCTGCTCTGTTTCTTCCTCACCTCAGTGAAAATACAGTGTTGTTCTTAAGCTTGACTTCACTTCCTCCCACACAGCTTTTTTCTGTCATATAGGGGCGGTACACACCGCCCAAAAGGGGCGGTCTGTAGCCACCACAGGAAGCAGTGAGATGGGGTCAAGGCTGCCGCACTGGCAGCCTCAGAGGCCCCATCCCACTGCTTCCAAAGGCCACAGGGAAGCAGCAAACTGCCGCTTCCCCGCTGCCTGAAAGCAGGGTGCAGCAGGCGCCCTGGGCACCCGCTGTACCCCACTTTCCTCAGCGGTGCCAAGGGGAGAAAGGGGCTGCCGCCGTGGCCCCTTTCCCCCCTGGGTTCTTGGCGTAGCCATTTAAAGGCCGCACCAAGGACCTGGTGCAAAAAAGGAGCTCGGTTTTTAAGCTCCTTTTTTTCGCTGTGGAAAGGGTGCACTTGGCGCCCTCCCACAGTGCCATTGCTTCATGACGCGCGCAGCATATTTAAACGCTGTGCACTCCATGACACTACTATGGCGTGCATATGGACGCACCTATTTTAAAATGGTGGCGTCCATACAGCTTAGGGTTAGGAAAGGACTAAACACTGCACCCTCCCTAACCCTAAATGCGCCTCTTCAAGTCCTAAAGGCACCACATTTTGCCCGTCTAGATTGGGCCATAGTCATTAGCAACAATAATCACTCTCTTTTTCATCCTCAAATTATTATGTAGATTTCTTAATATATGTTTTTCTCTTTAGTGGAGATAATCTTCTATTGATGTTTCCAAACACCAGTTTCTACAGCAAGCATGTCAGGATTGTAGGGAAACTGCTATCAGCACCTTGCATAGCTCCTTTAAAATCAGGAATAAAACCATCAACCACCATTAACCAGCTCTTCTAAAAAATTAAGAACATGTTGCATTCACTCTCTGGCACATTCATAGAAGGCCTTCTATGCACACATGTACATTTTATTAGTTACATTTCATATTCATATGCCCTTATCCCAATAAGCTAAAGTTGCTTTATATAACTCTTTCCTTTTCCACTATCCCATCAAGGTAGACCTATGAGATAGGTCAGGCTGATAATGACTGTCACATTATGAATTCCATGCCTCAGTAGGGACTAAAACCTGCATTTCCCAAACCCATTACAGTACTTGGAGTACCATACCACACTGGCAATGAAAGTTTTTATTATGTCTGCTTTATTATCAAGTCAAGATGGATATGAACAAAAGGGGATGATGCCTTAGAAACCTATCCTTGCATCCTTCCAATAACAACAACAACAACAACGGTCCCGGATCATTGACCAAGTACAGATGACTACATGGGTTGGCCATTTAGGAATGGACTGAAAAGATAATTTTAGACTATTCATCTACTAGTGATATATTATATTTTTCATTAGTTTTACAAATTGAATTTAAAAATAAAATATTAAAGTCATAACGCTAACTATAATACATGTTTGTAAATATTCAGCCACTATCCGCCATAATGGCAATATCCATTGCACTGCAAAGGAGGCATTTTTCAGAATTCCCAAAAGGACATCAACATAGGGGTTTGGAGTGAAACGAAAATTACTGGTACTCAGATTCTCTCCATCACTCCCACCACCCAAAACTACATCTCCCCATATGAACCTGAAAAGTCCTAAGATCTACAGGAGAGCATTATCGCAGTTCCACCACTATCAGATATGTGCTTGGAAAGGACATGAAGGATAGCCTTCTCAGTGGCTGCTACCACCATTTAGAATGCCCTTCCATGGAAAGCTATGCTGTCAGGCAAATATGTTTTTATTCAAGCAGGTTTTTAATATCCCTTTCCAGGAAAAAGTGGCATATAAATGAAATAAATAAATAAGCATTTAACCAAAACCACAAAAATATAACCATCACAAGATTTTTGTTTATGTAGTAGAAATCTCCTATCTCCTACATACATGTAAATTTGTAATATGTACTTAACTCTGTGCTACTCAAAGTGGTAGCTCTCGGACTTGTGACAGCCCCTGATGGATTTCCAAGAAAGAAACAAGCAGTCATAGCATGGGTACAAATATGGTCTCCATCACTGGTATAATGGGGGGGGGGGCGGTTAATTGCCACCTCCTCATCAGATACCCTGACAAATGCTGACTTAGCTCACTCTTTGCTTCATGTTCGTCTACCTTTTCTCTTGGGAAACTCACTGTATTCTCTTCAAATTATAATTCTGTGGGAAGGTGTTTTCTTTCAAATTAGGTTTGGAATTTTTAGGGATGTAAGTACTTCATTTTCAAATGAAATTTTAATGGAGAAATATATATGTTTTTTATGGCACTTGATTTGTTTTGTCTCCTATCATGTATTTTGCCTGCCTAAAAGGAATTGCCACCATTTTTCACTGGGTAGCTAATTTTAGAAAAATATGCCAAGGTCCAGCTGAGTCACTGGCAATCAAGCAGCAGATGTTCGCTGATTATGGGCTGGCATCTTAGGTGTTTGGCTGTTGTCTATGAAAATTCATGCCAAAATAAACCAGTTAGCATGTGTTCCAGAGAACTGTGAATGTATCCAGGTCTCACTACTGGCTACAGTACACAAAGAAGAACGAGATGTTTCATTTGAAACTAACAAAGTCTTGCTGGTATCTGTTGTCAATGCTTGTGAGCTCTGTAGGTAGAACCTGAAAAAGTTACGGAATATAACTTCAAAAAGCATAAATCAAACAATGAAATATTGTCCTAGCCTCCTGTTGGCTGCTTAAATAAAGACTGGATTGCCAGGTACTGGAAAAGTAACTTCCTCTTAATGGTAAAGAAGGGTACATGACATCTGGTTTATAGATACTCTCTGATAACTTTGAAAGAAAAGAAAACTTGAGGGGGAAATAAAACAAGACTCATGTATTGAAAAATAATTTTCTTTTCATTCAATATGTAAATAAAAATCCACAATGACTGAGACCAACTGAAAACGGAGAGTGTAGTTTCTATATTTAACAGATTATAATGGCCTAAATCCTGTTGATTAGGCTCCAATGAGAGTAAACTCATTGAATTAATTTTTGAATGGTAAACCAATCCCACTGATTTAAAGATAAATCCCACTGATTTAAAGAGTTTTCTCTGGTTTGGATTAACAGTAGGATTTTCTATAGTTGGGACTAACAGTAGGATTCTGGTCAACACCTCAGACTTTTTGGAATGTTTACTCAGAGATCCCACAATACACAGTATGCTTTATTCCCCCAAAATTGTACATAGGATTGCAACTTAAAACATATTTTATTGATACGGATTACAGTAGGCCCTCCATATTCACTGAGATGATGTGTGCCCCAAACACAGCTAGAATTCATGCAAATGCTTTACCCTCTGGAAAGAACTGGGCCAAGAAGAAGCAAATAGAATCCACTCTTTCTGGTGGCCTGGTTCAGGACCACAGTGGTGGCCCAGATTGGGACTGGCACATGTGATCACCACAGTCACAGGCACAGGCACAGACCCCATATAGTCCTTTTGATCCATCTGCTTTGGACCATAGTGAATTTTGGCAAGGAAAATTGTCTGATAGACTGAAAGTCACTCAGTATGAAAGTTTCATTTTACACATTAATTGGACTTTTTTCAGGTACACATTCACAAAAGGGATCTTAGCTATCCAATAATCATGCTCAATGAAATACAACACAAATATTAAGGCTCTAAAGATACTGTGACAATGTATACAGAAGATAGTTTTGGAACAACACAATCTCTTTGAGAAAGCAAATCACAGTGAAGGTAATTTGTATAAAGACATAATGAAGAGAGGAGAAACTGTATCCTGGTAGAAAAACGGTTCTTGTTTATCATTGCTGTTTTGATTTTTTTAAAAAAAAGGATGCTTTTAGACAGGAATAGTATCCCGTACCCAACTACACGGAAACAAGCCCCACTGCATACAATTGCCCAAATCCAAATCCAAATCCACAACTGATTGAATCAATGGCTGAATGATAATTTCTATTAATTCAGTGTGTACTGCCTCACTTGCTAAACAAACAAACAAACAAAAACAAAAACAAAAAAAAAAAGAAAAAAGGGGGGAGAGAATAATTTGAGAACACATTCTTTTTATATTGAGGAGTGCACATATGTATTCTAAAGAGGAACCATGTATGCAAGTGTATACTAATGTGTTATACAATATATCAATATATAATATAATAAGGTAGAAAATCTTTCACCAGAAAAATCCTATGATGAAACAATAAAAAATGAAGCAAGAGATAGTGCCAGAAGATGAGACTCCCTGGTCAGATGTCACTCTACATGGGTAGAGCAGGGGACAACTACAATTAGTGGTGTGGCTAATGATGCATATGGACATAAAAAGATGTTCAGCTGCTGATGTGCTAAGAAGCTAGAGGAAAGCCCAGAAATATCAATATAATGGGGCTTTCAAGATTGGCAGGAAAGTGTGACATGAAGTTGCCTTTTCCTTAATGCTTAGCAGCTGCACCACAGCCTTTAGATGGAGCTGCGCTGTTCCGCAGTTTTTAAAAAAGAAGCTGGGAAAACCAGCACCTTTTTAAAGGTGCTTCTTCTCCCCTAAAACGCAAAAAAAGCGTTTTCATGGCACACTTTCCCTTTTTCTCATCTAAAGGCTAGAGTTTCATGCAGCCATGAACACACTTCTTTTTGCCAATCTAGAAAGCCCCAATGATATTCTAAGTTTATGCTTTGTCTACAGAGGCAGAAGAAGAGGAAATTGAAAAAAAAATAAAGCTAAAGAAGAACACTATGCCAACCTCCATTCTGAAATAAATTCTGAAGAACATATCCATACAACTTAAAGATAAGATGAAAAATAGATTACTAAGCCTAATTGACTGGGTGTCAGTAGAACTCTGGACTGAAGCCAGGGACATTGTCAGAGAGGAATGCAAAAAGACACTATCTGTAGCCAAAAACAAAGAGAACCCTCAATGGATGACCAATCAAACTCTTCAAGCAGTTAAGGACAGATGAGAAGAAAAAGAAAAAGGGGACAGAAATAGAATCAAAATGCTGAATGCAACTGTGAGCACAGGGACAAGGAGAACTGCTATAATAATGTAGATAAATGGAATCATAGAATGGAAGGTGACAGCAAAAAAGGAAAAACAAGAGGCCTCTTCCACAGTATCTGAGAAATAAAAGGGCAATTTAGACAAAGACTGGGGAGCACATTACATAACTAAGTAGAAATAAAAAGAAAATGGAAACAATAGACAAAAGAAATATATAACAGAGATGAAAGGATGACAGATTCATACAAGGAAGAACCGTATGAAGACAAGCCTCCAGTTTCAGAAAGTGGAGTGCATGCTGCACTCAGAGCACTTGGGTGTAATAAATAATCTGGGACAGATGGTATACTAATAGAGCTGCTTCAAGCTATAGACACAAAATTTACTGTACCTCAAACAAAAATCTGTCAGCAAATATGGAAAGCAAAACAATGGCCTAGAGATTTGAAACATTCAAAATACATTCCAGTCCTCAAGAACAGACACAGGACCATTGCGTACGTGTCCCATGCAAGTAAAGCAATGGTCAAAATTATACAAAGGAGACTTTAACCATATATAGAGCAAGAAATGCCAAATATCCATGCTGGGTTCAGAAAGAGACACTAGGGATCATATTGCAAACATCTATTGGATAATGAAGCAGACCAAAGAATATCAAAATAAAATTAGTCTGTGCAAAGCCTTTGATTGTGTAGATTTTGAAAAACTATTGCTCACTCTTAGAGAAATGGGTGTGTCACAACATTTGATTATCCTGATGCATAACCTGTACTCAGGGCAAGATGCTACCATTAGGACAGAATACGGAGAAATTTAATGATTATCAATTAGCAAAGCTTTCAGGCAAGGATGTATTTTATCACCTTATGTATTTTTCTTTTATGCTGAACATACATAAAACAAGTTTAAACTGAGAGGCTGTACAGACCAGCATTATACGCTGGCCTCAGGGCATAGTGGGGGCATGACATCCACACAACGCAAGCCCTGATGCTGCCCTGACACCACTGTCATGCCATGCACCTGACTGCACAGTGGGAGGCATCACAGCACTCCTTTGGTTCTGCATCCAGATGACGCAGTGCCAAAAGGAGTGCCAAAAGGTGCCATCAGGTAGCAAAGGTGCCCTTTTAGTGGCGCAAAAAGGAGCCTTCTTTTGTGGCTCCTTTTTGAGCCATGGAAATGTCAGATTGGGACACAGCATGTAGTTGCTGCAGCCCCAATCCAGCGCTGAAAGGATCAGCAACAGGCTACTCCAAAGGGGTGGTCTGTTTAGCCCTTCAGAGGAATGTGTGAAAAGTGGAGGAAGATCAACAATTTAATATATGGAGATGATACCATACTACTAACAGAAAACAGCAAGATTATAATGCTTAGTGAGGTAGAAGACAGTAGGAAAAGAGGAAGACCACATTCCAAATGGATGGACTTAATAAAGAAACCCATAACCTTTAGTCTGCAAATCCTGAGCAGAGCAGTTAATGGCTAGGTGACCTGGAAGTCTCTCATTCATAGGATCACTATAGGTCAAAGTCATATTTGTATAGCACTGTAAATTTACACAGTGCTGATCAAATCAAATCACCCCAACAGATGGACATTGTTTAAAAACCTCCAAAGAAGAAGACTTCACCACACTCTGTGTTCCAGTTTCCAACAGTTCCTCTCAAGATATTCTTCTTAAAGTTGAGGTGGAATCTCTTTTCTGGTAGTTTGAATCCATTGCTCCATGTCCTAGTCTTTGGAGCAGCAGAAAACAAGCTTGCTCCCTCCTTAATATGACATTTCTTCAAATAATTAAACAGGGCTATCATATCACCCCTTAACCGTTTCTTCTCCAGGCTAAAAATACCCAGCTCCCTAAATCTCTCCTCATATGACATGGTTTCCAGACCCTTCATGATTTTGATTGCCCTCCTCTGAGCACAAATAATGAAGAAGTGCTGCTAAGTAAATCACCTTTGGTTTATTTTATGGGGGGAGGTTTTCTTTCAATGGGAGGTGAATACTCAACATAGTGATGTCTGAAAAATGTTCACGGGGAGAATATAAAACTTTGTGATAATGATTAACTTGATCATATTGAATAGTGGCACATTTACAAATAATAATTATGGCTATAGAGCTTCTACTATAGAATTTACTTTTAAAACAATCTGACATCAGCTTCAAAGAAATAAAACTAGAGTTTTTCTTGTGTAAATAATAGCACTTCCATCCGATTTCTTTTCATGCCTTGAGTAAGTGCATAGGAAGTTTGTGATAGTATTACAAAATATTATTTCCATTGCAAAATTCAATTGAGAAAGTTAAAACTTGACCCTAGTATGAAATGTGAATGAGGAAAATAATATGAAAAATAAGACAGGAAATTCAGTAGCAATGAAAATCATGCAAATATAAAATGCTTGAAAAGCCCAGAGGGTCCTTTATTGTAAGTCGAGTGAAAAGTCTCCAGATCAATATAAGCATCCACCAGCAGTCAATTCACAGCTTGGATGCAGTGAGGATGCAATGTGAATTTTGGAGCAAAGATTTTTATGCATTAATTGAAATCTCCTGACTTGGGTCTCTGGCAGGACAGAACAGGAATGTATTAGAAAAGTATAGGGATAATAAAGAAATCATTGTCAATGTCAATCTAAGTTGGTAACTGAGAGTGAATATGAAAATTTCAACTTCGGTGTTCCACAGTGATGATCACCTTTTCCATAACTGGATATAGGAAAAAGTGAAAATGCACAGCTACATCTTCAGTTAGTTTCTAGGTAAATCTAACATGTGCTTATCCCACACAGCACTGTTTTTCTTCCAGCCTTGTCTGACCACATAGTAGTAGAGATCTGACAATTGAAATGCATTACCATTCACCGATTAGTGTTACTGAAATTTAAATCCAGTGCCTCCATTATATTCAACATTCTACTGTATGGACATTAGTTTCAACTGGGATTTGATTCCAGGGTCCCCTGCGGATACCAAAATCCATGGATGCTCAAATCCTATTATATATAATGGTGTAGTAAAATGGTGTCCCTTATACAAAATGGTAAAAATCAAAATCCATTTTTGGAATTTTTTTAAAAAAAAATCAAGCCATGGATGGTTGAATCTATCGATGCAGAATCCATGGGTATGGAGGGGTGACTGTAATTTCAGTCAAGAATGAACAGATGTGAATGTGAAATGAGTTCTGGAACCATCGAATGTATGTCTGTTCATTCATTTCATGACACATGGTCATGTCTCCAGCAGCAGGACTTTAGTCACAACTGAAGCTGCTTTAGTCCTCTGGACCAGCTGAAGCTTCTGAACACTCTTCCAATGCACACAGATAGCACTGTGTAATCCAAACTGGATGTAACCAAAGCATATATTACTATAGCCCAATCTGATGTCTCTGGGAATGTTGAGCACCTGTTTGAAGAACAGACCACTTTTGAAAGAGCTAGCCTCATATAACCCTAAACTTTAGGGTTGTAAATTTCAGTACATCATGTGCTATATTCATGTACAAATTGCTCCTGTCCCTTGACAGTCTGTACAGTTGTTGTGGGAAAGGTTTTTAAACTTGGGAACTGTTTTTCTTCCTTTTATAAAGAAAACACCAGACATTATATTGTAAAGGTGGCTACAGGTAAGTCCTTGCATAATCCTGATATATTTTCTGGTGAATGTTTTCCACAAAATTGAAAGAGAATGCTACATATTAATCTAGATGGAGTCAGCCATTATTTTGGTGCAGAAGTGGAAGTAACACCCAAGATCCTATTAAGGTCTATAGGCAAAACCAGTGCCATGTCATTATGTCAAGATTGTCCAGAGTGCATCTTGCAAGAGATTCTTTCAAAAATGACTTAGTTCATCAATGCCTGATTCTAAGGGTTCTCAAACCTAATATCCTATGCATGTGGTGGCATGGGAAGTCAGCTGTGCCTTTTCAAAAGACAATTTCTCAAGTTATCTTTTCAATAGTACCTTGAGTCTGATGATGTCTAATAGCCAAGCTGCTCAAGTTAAAGCCAGGTGGCTGCCTCCTCTGATAGCAGTATATGAGTGGGACAAGTGGATTAAGTAGATTTGAAACCCTATTTGTTGTGGCTCCCACTTCCTCTGTTCCACTATCACTGGGGGGTCTTGGATACATCTTTTTATGAGGAGTTGAAACTGTCAAAGCACTTGTGAAAAGATCCACTCTATGAGTGAATTTGACACTAGAAGATCCTGCCTAACGGTTTAAGGTAACAGTAATAATTTGCCCTTTGACAAGGTTGTCAAGTTGTCTCTGACTGCAGGGGGTGGTGCTCATCTCTGTTACTAAGCTGAAGAGCCAGAGTTGTCAAAGACGACTCTGTGATCACGTGGCCAGCATGACTGCACAGAATGCTGTTATCTTCCCACCAAAGTAGTACCTATTTATCTCCTTGCACTTTTACATGTTTTTGAATGGCTAGGTTGGCAGAAGCTGAAACTAGTGATGGGAGCTCACTCTGTGTTGTGGCATTTGGCCCTTGAACTGCCAACCCTCTGATCTTGTGATTGTCATAGTCGGCGTCTTAACCACTGAGCCATCACATCCCATAATGCTTTACAAGTAACAATATTTCCTGTAACAAGTTTGGGGCAAGGATTAACAATGGCCTCCCATTTTGGAAAAAGATAAGTATTGGTAACACTTTTTTCATGTAACAGTTGTACTTTTTCTCTATTTGTTTTTGAGGGGCTAAAATGGCTTCCTGAGGCATTTTGAGGTGATTAAAAAGAAGCAGCAGCAGTTTAGGCTTTTAGAAAACCTTTTTTAGATGAACATTTGCCACAAACTAAAAAAACAAAAACAAAATAGCAATAAGTAAAAACAAACAAACAAATAATGCAGTGCATCAATGGATTTTTCTAGCTATAATTAATAGGATCAGGTTACTCTGGGGGCTCTATTGAATGGTTTTCCTGAGAAGTAACTTTTCACACTGTGATTTTGTACCATTTTGAACTTCACATTCTTTGTAGAAGTTTTGCTTTCAGCCAGTTTTGCCCTATAGGCTTAAATCCAACTGCTTACATGGGTAGTATATGAAAGTACAGAGCATATTAAATGAAATACAACCACTTCACTTTAATTTTCTGCAAAAGGACAGCAGAATCCAATTTAAGCTCTCCTTGTGGCAAAAAAACAACTTCTAACTAGGTCCCCAGAAGACCACTGAAGCTCTAACAAGAGCAAGTCTGAAAACGTCATCATAAAAATGAATAAGAATGTTTTCATTGTTGGATACTTATAAAAGAGAATAATTTTGTATGTGAATAAAATATTACATCTGAGTCAGAAGCACATGTCCTAATGAAAGTTATCACTGATTCTCCTGTCCACACAATCAATTTGAATTTAATTGTGATTTTCTGCCTGAAACATGACAGCTGTAAATTTGCTTTACTATTGTTAACAGAGGTAAATAACTGCCTGTCACTGTGAATCTTTGCTGTTTGATATGAAGTATTTTGTGTATAAAACAGCTTTATACCAAAGATGGGTAAAGAATGAACAGAAGGGATGTAGTCGCATGGGAGATGTTAAGAACATCAGAGCTGGTTTTATGAAATACAAAAAAGTCCATATTTCCAATTTCCAATTCCATATTTACAAGGTTGTCAAGCTGTGTCCAACTGTAGAGGGCAGTGCTCATCTCCATTATGAAGCCAGCATTATCAAAGACGACTCTGTGATCATGTGGCCAGCATGATTGCACAGAACGTTGTTACCTTCCCACCAAAGTGGTACCTATGTATCTACTAACATTTTTATATGTTTTTGAACTGCTAAGTTGGCAGAAGCTGGGACTGGTGATTGGAGCTCACCCCATCCCATGGTGCTTGGTTCTCAAGTTGCAAATCTACTGATCTTGCAATTGACAGAATCAACATCTTAACCACTGAGCCACCATGTCCTTTGTACTTCATACATATCATGATAAGATATGTCTGTTGTTAACTGTCATCAGTCACTTTCAACTCAATATAGAAGAGAAGGCATCTGAGAAAGTAGGCTCAATTCTACAAAAGCTTCTTTCTTTCATTTAGTCCCAAAGGTGCTACTAGATCCCTTTGCATACTACAAAAGACAGTAATACTTGGTAAGGTAGAAGGAAATAGGAAAAGAGAAGGACTACATTACAGATGGAGAGAGCCAATCAAGGAAGCAATGGCCTGCATCTGCAAGAACTGAGAAGGGCTGTTGAGGATAGGGTTGCTTGCAGATTTCACATTCATAGGGTTACCATAAGCTGAAGTCAGTTTGACAGTAGTTAACAACAACAACAACAAACTGTTATTGCACTCTGAACTCAGTCTGCAGCAACTGAAGTAAGCTAAGGACAAAGGTTGAAAGTGAGAGGGGAGAGAAATTAGGACATTTTGAAAGCAGCTGAAAAAATAAGATGTTAGAAGATCAATTGAGACTGTCCTTGCCAAACTGAAATAGTTGGAAGGTATGCAGTTTCTGTCCTTTAGAGTTCCAAAAAACTACTACAGCTTGATGGCTACTTTTAAAATGTGTTTAGAAAATAGCACTTGTGACATTCTAAATCAACATTTAATGTCCTTGTTATCATGGAGAGAACCTCTGACCTTTACAATACAAAAGTGTGCAGGCTTTTAATAATTTAAGGTTTCTGATTGCATGGAAGCTTCTAACTGCATCCAGCTGAAAACACACAGAAAAGCCCTTTGCTAAAGCACAAAGATCTGAAGCTTCTTCCCACTGGGATAAATGGTAGTGGTGGGGAGATGTGGGTTTGGGGACACCTGGCCCATGATTGAAGAAGGTTTATCCTTCACTTTTTATATGACTGGCATGACATGGAAATCACTTCAAGATAATTAGCACAGTTCCAACATGACACCTTTACCATAATGTTTAAGAGTAGAATTGCACTTCAAAAGCGCAATGAACAAATATTGATTTCCTTTATGTTGTTTTATGTCTTTTTCTTTTTGTCACAAAAACGCTTGCCTCCTGTGTATCTTCTTCAGTGCTATTGCTTATGTTATTCCACGTAGACTCCAAAGCATGACACATCTGCACTAATATTTTTGCCAGCTGTTTCTTCAGCGAGGTTGGTGTTCAGCTAGGACTGGCTCCCCTTTTTAAAATGATGCTAATGTTTCCAGAACAGCTGTGTCACATTACACCTGAAACTGGCACATAAATTAGAGGTTACATGTTAGTCCCCAGATGATCTTAAGCAGTTGGTGTCCCAATAATACATTAAAGTTGTTTTTTTATATAAAAAAAAAGTTTTTTAAAAACACAGCCATCGTCCCTGGGAATCTTTTTTTTTTTTTAACAAAAATATCAGATCTGGAAAGTGATTTTCAGGTAGAATGATTTAACTTAATGGTGCTTTCTCTAAAAGTGAAAGAAAGAGTTGACTTGTTTTCTTGTTCTTTTATCAAAACAGTAAAGCCATCAGTTCAACTGTTTGTAAAACAGTAGTTTTGTGAAAGTGTTAACATGAGTGCAAAACTGAGGCAGACCAGTTAAATGTGTACCCTTTGACCCAAATATAATCTTCCATTACTCATAAACAATTCTTATACTACAAGCAGGTTCAGGTGAACCACATGCTAGCAACATGTAAGCTGTAGATACACATCTGGTTTTCTGGATCTTGCCTATCCAAGAACCAGAATGCAGAGCCCTTCAGAGAATTTGTAAAAATTTTGCCTACAAAAGGTGTGAAATAGCCAAAGCACAACTATGATAATTAATATTTAGAAGACTATTTCACTTTACATAAACCAGGATACAATCTGTTTGGCAAAAAGAATGCTACTACCTCATTCCCACTTCATAATCTTCCTTTAATAGCATAGTTTCCTAATAAACTTATTTTTGTAGTCTCAATACCACTCTCTGGAGCCCTAGCTCATTACCCTACCATCTCTAAGGAGCCAGATGAAATGAAAGCACCCTTACCTTGGCCACAGGGCTTGTGGGGGAATAAGAAAATTCAGTATTGTTGGAAAAAAAAGAAAGAAAAGAAAGAAAGAAAAGGCTGCTGTTGATGCTTATTCCAATTCACTGGTTGTTTCCTTTAGTTATACTCAAAACAAAATAGCTCTTACATTTGCGGTGATGAATGGGACACCAAAAGATTTTTTCCCCTCTTACTTCTCTTGTTCATGTATAGTGAGGCAATCTTTCTAATTTATGGGGAAACGAGCATACAACAGGGTACAACAACATGAAGTCCAACCTTTAAACAATATATTTTCCATCCCATTCCTGCAGCCCTCAGTCAGTCTGTCTGACCACTTCAGAAACATCCTTGCATAAAGCTAAGAAGTCCATCCAGATCGTGTTTCTCTAAAATATCAGTTCCAGACTTTGTTTCTCCAATACAATGTCAGGGGAACGTACAGGAAGAGAGGTTGACAAATAAATGTTTTTGAAAAAAATTAACTAAAGTTACACACATGATCAGGAAATGTAAAGTTTTGTGAAGACTGAGTTCCCCACAATTAATCTAAAATCTAAGTTTTAAGTAGTGAGCCAATCATTAATAAAAGTCTTGTCTATATAAATAATATGTGTAATACTGCATTCATTCATTACAACATACAAAGAAATTTATTTGCCTCTCTAGTATCTATCTAGTGGCAGATTGTATAACATTAGATTATATGCAGCCTATCCATTTTTTAATGTTATTATTGTTCATAGACTTGCTAATCAGGTTCTATTGCTAATATGAAATATTTAATTGGCCAATGATTTATTAATAGCTCATCATGAAATATTAATAGTGACCTTTTGTTGATAAAATAGTTGAGGTCTTATTGCATCCAATGTTCTTTTTCCCCTTGATAAATGTTGGTGTCATTGCCTTAGTCATAATACTGAAATATCAGAATTGTAAAGGTGACAGAGAATGAAAATTATTGTGCACACTTCCACTTACCAGCTTCAGAGGAACAAAGTTCAGCTGACAACCTGAAAAACACTTTCTTTCTTTCTTTTTCTTTTTCTTTTTCTTTTCTTTTCCCCCTTTCTTGTCTTTTTCCCCCCTTCTTTTTTGCATCATGGGACTTCCCTCTGGAGAAGAGGAAGGTAACATGATTAACTTTCAACAACAAGTCTCCAGCATTTACTGCAGCTTAATGACCTGCCAATGTAAGATTCAGGAGGCACACAGGACTGAACTCTGAAATAGCTAAGAGTACAATTAACTGAAGTGATGGAAACAATCTGTGAGAGAGTCTGGTGAATTACAATGGGGATATAATAAAAATGTATGTAGGTTTGTCGAAAGAAAGGCAAAAAAGCTGAGTAACACACCATTTGTCATCATATATACTAGGGACACATTGTTCTATGTCCACCACCTGCAATCTTCAATGTTCATTTTATAATTATACAAACCTAAGCACATTCTTTCTCCCCCTTGCCTCCCTTCCTCTCTATTTCTCCCACACACACACACACACACACACTCCTTTACCATTTTCAACTTTTAAACATGTATCCCTTACCACCTTTTAAACAACCTGAATCTCAAAGAAAGCAATTTTTTGTGTTGCTAGTGAAATTAAAATTATATTTTCTGGATTTTACAACTCCCAGAACCCACATGGTCAGGAGGAGGAGTGGCCTCTGACTGCATGGATATTCCTCCATGCCATTTTAACTGAAACCACAACATCTTGACAAAATGCAGGCCTGTAATTAACATTCTCATATTTTTCTTTCTTCTATATGATTTTTAACACTTTTGCCTCATGAAGAAGCCAGTGGAACTTCGAAAGCTTCCAACTTGTATTTTATGCATTTTGTTTGGCCCTATAAAGTTTATGGATTTGCGGTGTTTTTGTACCTAAATAGCACACCTGTTGAATTCATCCAGTGATACAAAACTGTTAACATGTTTACCAGAAACTTCATAATGTTTGTGGTTTTGAAACATGAAAACCACATTGCTACACAAACTGTGAGAAAGCATTTTTGTCATATGTTATGTAAATTGCATCTAAATAAACATTTGTAAAAGAATGTAGGTAGTAGAGTACATTGGCCAATTTTTTTAAAAAGAAAAGAACATGAACACTTTTGTTTGCTGTTCTAATATAAACCAGTAACTGAGCTGTACCCCAGTATCAGCATTGTCATAAACATCTAGGCAAACTCTGTAAGACACCCTATTCTTCTACCCCAAAGTTCCTCCTGCAACACCTCTATATTTCTTTGTTCTTTTTCACCCTGTAACTCCACTCCATTTTAATCTCTCCATAGGTTTAGATCATTTAGGCTCTGAACAAGCAGGCCAGTGCTGCAACAAACTACAAATCCCAGGTCTGCATAGGATTGTGCCATAACAAACTGAAAAAGTGATATCAAACTGCATTCATTGCTCTAGGCAAACTCTATAAGACACCCTATTCTTCTACCCCAAAGTTCCTCCTGCAACACCTCTATATTTCTTTGTTCTTTTTCACCCTGTAACTCCACTCCATTTTAATCTCTCCATAGGTTTAGATCATTTAGGCTCTGAACAAGCAGGCCAGGATAAAACAGGCTGAGCCCCTGCTGTTCTGGCCCAAGTGCTTACCCAGGTTGGTCCCAGGCCAGAGTGGGATGGGCAAGTGTTTAGACACCAGTCCAAGCACTGGCCCAAGGGCCCACTACCATTGCATGCTCCTTATCTTTCTGCACCATATTTTGACTGAGAAGCCCCCTGTTGCTGTGTGATGTGGAAATGGGGTACCTGGCTGCACCTATGTGGTCAGGTGTCCCCTTTCCATGTCAGACGGGCTTCTCAGTAAGAACAATGGCACAGAAAGATAAGGAGTGCATAGGGTGCATTTCCACATCCAGAGTTTGCAGCAAAGTTTCCTGGAAACTCCCTGGCAAACCAGGGATCAAATTAACCTGTGGTAAGGGCCGTTTACCACAGGATCATGCTGGATCCACCTCTCTGCTAGTAATGGGGTCAATCCTGACCCCATGGTTTTGGCCCATTTAATCCAAATATGATGACACAAGGCTGACAGAACAATGGGCCTTTTGGTCCATGCCGACAGCCCCTCCGTTGCCATAACACATCGTTGTTTCTTTCTTTCGCTTTAGTTTTAGTTCTCAAATATCTATCCATTGTCTCTCTTTACACCATCTCAGAAGTGTTATTTTCTCATTTATATCTATCTTTTCTTCTTAAAAAAACAACAACACTAAATTCATCATGCATTTTTAATCCAGAGGATGGGAATGCAAAAAAGGGGGGGGGAGGAATCAGTCATTCCCATTACTGGTGGGGTAGTTCCCATAAATGATTACATACAGATATCATATAGTTTTGAATCAGAGACCAAACAACTGAATCAAAAGCTCTTGGAAAATGAACCTTTATTTCCATTTTATAATGATTGTTCAACATATATCATGTCTGTGTCCCAAAATTACCTCTTATCAGGGAAACAATCTTCATATTAATTGTTCAGTGACAGAATGTATGAATCTAATCAACCAAAATGATATTGACTAATACAGCTGTAAATAATTTTGACTAAGTGGAGGAATGAGCAGGTTCTAAAAATGAAACTACAATCAGACCTCTTGAAGCAGTATGCTTGCATAAAAGTAGTGGTCAAAACAGTTACAATTTCTCAGGAATGTTTATTATTATTATTATTATTATTATTAATTATTATTAATTATTATCAATTTGCCAAAATTCACTTGGACAGTAACATATGCATAATCTAGAGTTACACATGCATGACTGGTTTGTGTTGATGATCCCTATGTATTTGCTAGTTTGGGGAATATGTAGGGATCATGAAAGTACTGCATTCCTTGTTTATTAGGCAGCAGCCACTGCAAAGGATGAGGATCAATTCCCTTCTCTACTAGGAAGCAGCTGGCTGACATTTCCACAGTCCTTCCAATGAGTGATCTCTGATGTGAGGGGAAATTGCAACAGGGACCCAGCCTCTGATTGTCACATCATAGATCACTCATAGGAAGGGAGGGAAACAGATGCTTCTTGACAGACAGGGAACAGACTGTTGTTGCTCACAACAGCCACTGCCCTGTAAGCGGGGATGGGAAGGTAGATACATACCGTGTTTCCCCGAAAATATGTATGTAATATATTAGTATATAATATATTAGAATATATTAGTATATATTCGAGGCTAGTTGAGTTATCTTAATAATGGAAACAGAAAAACTTGCAGGTATCCTTTATAAAATAAAAACGTTGTTAATACTTGTTACCTTTTATTGACATCTAAAATCTGCTGCCTGAGAAGGCTACCTAATGGCAAGCCCAACCACTTCACTGTAAAAAGCCAGTTAAAAGCCTTATACATGCAATTAATAAGCTTTTTTTTCAGTTGTATTGAATCTGGCAGATAGTATAGTGGGAAAGCTATTGCAATGACACACATCTTTATGAGTGATGTACCCAAATATTTGTGTTCATAACATATGTTCTTGAAAATTAACTGGCTTCTTAATTTTTCTAATTAACTCTGTATATTTTTAAAAAATGTCAATGCGCTATAAAATTGAATACTTTCAGACTTCATCTGTGCATCTCAGAGGTGGAGGATTTGAAATGGACCTCCTCCAACACAACTAGCAGTGCACTACCACTCCTGTTCCTGCTGATGATGCATCCTTGCCACTGATATTTGTCTAGTGGGAATGAAGTCCCCACCACTAATACAGTTACTGCCAAAAACTGGCAGCAGTTGCATCAGTCCTCTATCTGTGTTTCCTGCACCATAAAAAAGAAAACCAGAGAGATGTCTTCCTTTCTGGAAAGGAATGGGAGAGAGAATAATTCTTGCACTTCTGCCATTGCTGCTTTTCAGTAATGTGTTTCTGATGGAAATGACAATGCCACTGGCATATGGGAAGCAGAAGGGGCAAGGGAAGCTACAAAAACAGCTGTGCAGTTCTTGTACGCTCCTTAACACATGTTTCCCACCCCTGAGCTATGGAGTCAACTTTCATTTCCAAAAAGCATACCTACATTTTATGACCATTTATGTGCTTGTAGCAATACAGATGATTTGTCTCTAATTCATAGAAGAAGACAGAACGGGGCACACCACACTTCTGTGCTTGTTTGTTGAGAAGTTATTGGATGAATCCCTTTGAGGCAGAAGGACAAGTCCAAGGAGAGTCCCTGGAGAAGAAAATCAAAACTGAGGAAGAGATGACCTCTTAGAGAAGTGAAAGGGCAGGGATGGCAAGCTTGTGGACATTAATGTGTCATCATTTAAAGATAAAAGACAGCTGTGGTGGACTATATAATGAGAGAATCTGCTTTCTTGTCACATTGAACTATTGTTATTAGAATGATTTTAGACCAACAGGCATGTTTCATGCAAGACTTGAATCAAAACATGACAGAAAGAGTACTCTACCTCCTACAAAGCACGGGATTCCCTTTAGAATCTGGCATCTATAATTTAAAGAAGACTTTCCTGTGGTATAACAATATTAAGACTACTTTCCAAATTCATTTGCAGCACTGCAGTCATAAAAGAGAAATGCTTCTGGAAAAAAAAGTAAAAAGCTCAATAGGCACTATTCTCAGTCCATCAATATTCACTATCTCTTCCTGAAGGCTTTTTTACACATCCCAGTGCTCTGCAATTGCCTGAATTATGGAATACCTGTTCAGTGAAATGGATGACATGGAGACATCAGAAGCAGTTATAGAATGCTGTGTTTTTTGCACAAATAGGTTATATTTTATTGTATTCAAGATGTAGGGTGATGAATCAAGTTGAATACTATTAAATATCTTTTGGGAAAACCCAGTGGTTAGCACTGATGCAGGTATAGTATGGAACAGTGTATGATGAATTCAAGAACCATCACTCAGTCTATTATGTAATTTTATGAGATCCATAACATTACATTCCTTATTTACAAGGGATTTAGAAATGTAATTGATTTATTGATGGCAGAAAATATTTCCCTCAGGTAAATCAGATTTTCCAAGCACTGAATACACAATATTTTTGAGGATGTAATATGTGTTAGTGTACCACCATCTGGTGCTTCTGTTAAATCTGTAGGGGCACTATTTGAATGAATAATAACTTCTTTTTAACATGAACATTCTGGGGTTTTGCAATACTCATCCACAAACACAAAGCATTCATGCCCTATGCCCTAAGTGGTGAGGAAAAGACAGGAACTTAGAGACTTTTTCCTGACTCTTTGGTACACTCTGATAGAAATGATGGCAACAGCACCTAGATAGATAGATAGATAGATAGATAGATAGATAGATAGTTCAGTGTCTTGAAAGGATTGCATGGTGAGATAGGGTGTAATGAGTGTTGATAGATACCTGGGATCATTTCCAGATCTCACATTAATCCAATCTCTCTTGTTTGCTATTCCCTAAAGATGGCCAAATTATTGTACTGTTAATGTAATTGAACAGTATTTGTTTCATCAATATAAATACTTGTGACAGGAACTTCTAGTTGCTCTGATGTCCCTGACAGATCCTGTAGGTCTTTCCTGTAACCTTAATCACATAGTTTATTAGTCAGATAGATTTGATCCATAGTTTGTCAGCAAAAATGCCAGGGGAGGTGATATACTAGACACAATAAATTACATGCATGACAAGGTACACAACTTCTACTGCTTCAGCAATATTTTATTAATTTCATAAAGTCCTTGAGAGTAGCCCATTCAACTGGCCCACATACCATAGCATTTGTTCTGTTGGACATTAACTTGAGCTGCTTCATACAGTTAAATTCATTACGTGTGTGTTTGCGTGTTACTAACAGAAACTGAATTAGAGAGTGGGGATAAACTTGTATTAATTTTTTATTCAGTATATAAACAGCAAAAAGCCCCCCCCCCTAAAAAAAACTTTGGGGGGTTTGGCTGTTTATACTTCTATATGTCCTCTCTATGTTATGTTGTAGAATTATTTAAATTGTAATGGCCAGAATCCTACTCTTTGTCTCAAGTAGACCCACTGAAAAATTGCATTTATCATTGAGCAAGTAAATACCTGTCTCCACTCTAACCAATATAATTCAAGGAACTATAATTCAAAGCAATGGCCAACAATAGTATAAGAATAAATTTCTGTCACAGTATTTTGTTTGTTCCTTTTTAAAATACAACTGAAAACCAGATACCCAATAAAATGATGTCCAGTAATTGAAATGTTGTTGTTGTTGTTGTTGTTGTTGTTGTTAACTGCCTTCGAGTTCACCCCAACTCATGGCAACCCTGTTGATGAGACATCTCCAAGACACCCTGTTGTCTACTGCTCTGCTTAGATCCTGTTAATTCATACCTTTTCATATCCAGTTCTCTCTTACCAGTACATGGTGATGGGGAATACAATGGCTAGGACAATTCTAACTTTGGTGCTTAGTTGTATATCTTTATTCTTTAGGATCTTCTCTAGTTTTTTTCATAGCTGCTCTTCCCATTTCTAGTCTTCTTCTGATTTCACTGCAGTCTCTGCTTGATCCAAAGTATGGGGAACTCTTTTACTGTTTCTGTTTCCTCGTTTTCTAGGATGAATTTATATAAGTCCTTCATTGTTATTATTTTTATTGTTTAGCATCAATTCTGCCTTTGCACTTTCTCTTTGACCTTACCTAGTAATTGTTCCGAACCTGTGATGTTTTCTGCTAGTAATATTGTGTTATTTGGATATCTTAGATTGCTCCTGTTCCTTTCTATCTTTACTCCTCCTTCATATGAGTCTAAACCTGCTCTCAATATGATATTTTCTGCTTACACATTGAACAAATAGAGTGATAGAATGCACTCTTGCCTGAGCCCTTTCCCAACTGGGAACCATTCTGTTTCTTTGAAGATTATTATACTAGGGCTTACCATTTCTCAATTGTCTCTGGATCATTGGGGAAGCATGTGTTTATGAAAGCCAGGTGCATGTCCTCAGTGTCATGGAATCATCAGCTCCCTCTAGTGTCATGGAATTGTTCAGGGAGAGTAAATTTCCTCTTAATGGAAACTTTGTGTTAAAGGACTTTCAGATGTAGTAGGACTCCTATGTCTTTAAGTTCCATCCACAGTTTTTCATAATCTATGCATTCAAATGCTTTCCTGCAGTCTATAAAGTACATGTTGATTTTTTTCCCCTGTAGTTCCTTGGTGCTCTCCATTAGCCATCTTATGTTTGCAGTGTGGTCCCTAGTGAGTCCTCCTTTCCTGAATGCCGCTTGAATCTCTGGGATTTCTCTCTCTAAGTATGGTTGGTGTCTATATTGCAGAATTTTGATCTTAATTTTGCTTGCATGGGAAATTAATGCTATGGTTCTGTAATTGTTGCAATCTTTGTGTCTACTTTGTGGGTCGGGATGTATATTGATAATTTCCAATCTGTTAAATTTAGTAAAACATTATTAAAAAGGAGTCATTTTCACATAGCATACAGTGTTGTATACGTTGAAGCCATTGGAGCCATTGAATAAAGCCTCATAGGCTCATGGCCCTATATAAACCATGGATGGTGGGCCCTGTAAACGTAAGTAATCTGTTCTGCCCCACCACCGTCCCGTGGATACTGAAATCCGCAGATGCTCAAGTCCTATTGTCCTTAATGTCATATTGTCCTTAACGGTCATGCAATTGTGCCACCATTAGGGAGAAAGGGGAAAAAGTCCCTTGTCCCCCTCCTTCCCTCCCTCCACCCTCCTTCCTTCCCCTTCCCTCCTTTTTTATCTCCTTCCTTTCTTCCTTCCTCTTTGCCCCAGCTTGACTTTGGAAGTGGATTCTGCCACTCAGTCAGCCAGGGTTTAACTTTGCAGAGTTAAGTGCCCAACTACAGTATTTTCTGTGAATGAAACAGCATTTTCTACACATTTTACTTCTTCACAGAAAATAAAGTTACCTCTACAGAAAATGCTGTTTTCTGTGTAAAAAATAACCCCAACCCCACAGCTGATGGTTAAATTACAAGCAGAATAAGTCCCAAATTGCTAATAATAGCTTAAAACTGTTTCATTTTTTTCACAGCAGGAAGGATATTACCAAAATTACTGCTTATTGAAGAATGACATCCTACTACATACTAGCTGCCACCCCTACACACTATCCACGTGAAGTTCCAGGCCCCATTCCCACTTACATTTAAACTGGTTTGTGATTTGCCTTTGCTCCATGTTGGTGAATCAGTTCTGAAAGGTCTGTCATTCCCACTATGAAAGCAGATCTTTTCATCATCCCCTTGTAATTGCTTCATTTTTTGCATGATTGTCATCCCACTAGTTTGCTCCATTTCAAAATGCATGTCAATCATCTGCATGTAATTGGTGATGTAAGCAGCAGCCTGGCTTGGGAACTTTTTTTAAAAAAAAAATCAATCAAAGATTCAATTCATTGGTTTTGCAACTACCTGCCTCACTGAGCTGCCGTCGGCCCGATCATCTGAGTAATTGCAAATATTTGCAAAATAAATTAATCAAATCTTCTATCAGTTTTTTTTAAATCATGCACCTATAGGTCACATCACAAGCACAAAGGCAGTGCCTTTCTCCCCCTCCTCAAGTATCCTCCTTTTCTAGGGCAGATCCTCTGTTGGGGCGAGGAAGTCTTGGAGGCATAGTGGGCAACTGCAGTGCCCAAATCAGATGGGTACCCCCTTTCAGCCTGGAGTGTTGGCCCTCCAAGAGTCCAACGATGGAAGAAGCAGGAGGAGGAGAAGCCACAGGAGAAGGAGGGGAGGTAGGGAGGCAGCAACCCCAGAGCCCCCTAAAGGTCTCATGGTGGCAGGAGTGGGGCTGCCCAGAGCATCCTCTGGCCCTGCCTCCTGCCAGCCACAGCTTTGTTGTTGCTGTGGGGCTGGGTGGGGAGGGCACCACCACTGGGCAGGGGCTCTGGGAGAAATGGGCTGGCAAAGGATCTTGGCACAGGCACAGAAGCCACCTGGAAGGGACACCCAGGCCTGGAGGGACCCTGCTGCTGAGTATTGGGGCTGTCAACTCCAGAGGAAGCTGAAGGAGGATCCTGCTGAGCAGCTGGGGGGTGGGGTGGAGTCAACCCGCTTCCATATATTTCCTCCCCTCAAGTATGATGCAAATGCTCCACGTCATTCACACTTGTTGGACACAGTTCCAAACTGCTTCTTTTAAAAAAAAAACAAACACTTTTTGATCCATCCTCAAATAGAGTGATGTTTGGTGGTTTTTTTGTTTGTTTGTTTGTTTGTTTTTTGCATCTGTCTTGCTTTAACATGGCTTTGAAGATTTTCAGACCAGCGCTTACCTGGTAAATTGTTGCTAAAATGTTTAGGAAGTACCTGTATGTGAAATCCTGACACACTTCCTAAACTTCAGGGAATTGTCAACTCCCCTCCAGCGTCTCTGAATCATTCAAGGAACAGCAGTTTCCGATGAATGGAAACTTTGAATTAATAGAAAATTGCTGCTCCCCAAATGATTCAGTGACACTGGAGGGGAGCCGACGATTCCTTGACATTTAGGAAGTGCATCAGACTTTCACACACACACGCTTCCTAAATATTTTAGCAGTGATTTACCAGCCCTTAAGTACTGATCTGAAAATCTTGCTTAACCAATCACAGTTGTGCTTGAACTATCTTCAAGTGTGAACAACGCACATATAAATTAATCAGCGTTTTGTAGAATCATAGAATCATAGAGTTGGAAGAGACCACAAGGGCCATCCAGTCCAACCCCCTGCCAAGCAGGAACTCCCAATCAAAGCATCCCTGACAGGTGGCCATCCAGTCTCTGCTTAAAAACCTCTAAGGAAGGAGACTCCACCACCCTCTGAGGGAGTGTGTTCCACTGTCAAACAGCACTTACTGTCAGGAAGTTCCTCCTAATGTTGAGGTGGAATTTCTTTTCCTGCAATTTTGGTTTATATCATAGTAAGAACGAGCCCTCAGTTTATTAATAACCATAGGGAACCTCTCTTTATTAACTTTCTGTTCCTCTATACTCAGAAAATGACACCCTCCAAGTACCTGGAGAGTTTACTTCCCTCTTCTATTCCTAAGGAATAATAGATCATGTGAGATAACTAAAGAATTGCTAATCAATTTATTCTAAACTAAGGTTTATTTTAAAATGCATATTATCCTATGTTTTTGAAAGCAAGTTGCAGATTATAGTATTTTAAGAGCACTCCTTCCTCCATAATAATCAGATAAACACATGTCATGTCTGGCACATCAGTTAAACATTAACAAAGCCTGATATTTTATTGCTTCTCCTGATATTTTATTGGCTTAGGATGAGACAACTCTCTCTGTTTTCCTTCTAGATTCTTGAATAACAACAACAAAATTAACATTTCAGCCCACTGTTCCACTCAGCTTCAGTCCTTCAGATTATTTTACTTTCTTTGGGCAGTTTCCTCATCAGCACTGACTCCCACCTTTCCTGAAAATTGAATTAGGTTATACAGTGGGCATTACGTTATGTGGGGAAATCTGTTCCAGATACCCCCCCCCCCCGGCATAAGGCAAAAAATGTTTATGCTTGAGTCCCATTGAATACAATGGGCTTATGCTCATGGTGCAGGACAACGAGCATTCCACAGGCACAGACACAATTCATTTTATTATATTGCAGCTTCTGTGTAAGCTGAAAGCCACATATGGTGCACCCGCGTATGGCGCGGGTGCACTGTATACATTTTCAGGGCAAGATATATAAGGCTATACTGCAGTAATGTAACATGTGGGTTTCATGCACCTTCAAGTCAAGTTTGACTTGTGACAATCCTGTCATAGGATTTTCTGGTGAGATTTATTCAGAGGAGGTTTGCCATTGTCTTCCTTTTAAGCTGACAGTGTGTGACTTCCCAAGGTCACATAGGCTGCATATGCACTGCACAAATCACACAGTTTGACAACAATTTAACTACCATGTAACTGCCAATTTATATCCCAGAATTCCACAACCTTGAGCCATAGCAGTTAAAGCAGCATAAAATTGTATTATTTCTGCAGTACAGATGCAGCCATAGTTGTGTTCCATGTCTAAGTGGGGATTTAAACCCTGGTCCCCAGGAATCCCAGTCCAACAGTCAAACCTCTCTGCCATTCTGGCTCCTAACATTATCTTACACTGTAACAGGAGATTGCATTATGGATCACATCAATGCATCAAACTTGTAGCCTAGCATTTTCACAGCATCTATTGCAATGTAAGCAAGAAAAGGGATTGCTATCTGTCCACAGATAAAAAGGAAGCAATAGGTTTTCTTCATTACAGTTTTTTAAAAAGCTAATTTCCAATATACTATTGGCTGCTTTACTTTAAGGATGAGTGCAATTTGCCAATGACAAAACAATAAATTATGTTGTAATAAAGGTTTATAGACCTGCTGTTGTCTGTCCTGAAACCTTCAGAAAAACACTGGAGGCAATGTGAAGAAAAGTCCAAGAAATGTTTAGTTAGAAATTATCAAATGTTCATATCCTCTTGGCAGATTGATGGGAAATGCTGCTGTGATTTATTCTATATAATACACTAATCTTGCTAAAGAGTGAAATTCAATTAGTCTTCAAATCTTGCAATAAATGCTTAATGACTTAAGAGCACTTCCTCCATATTTCAATGACAGGTTCAGTTGCTGAGAATGCAGCCTTTTTTTAGCACAAGGCTCTTTTTTGCTTTAGCACAACCCATAAAACAGAAAATCAAGTACGAATCATGATACTTGCATATTGACACAAAGATTGATATATTCAGTGACAGAGAAGAAATGGGAAATAAAGAGCTGGCTGGATCAGTTGAATGGATTTGTCTTAATTCCACGTGATGGAAAGGAAGCATATTTCTTGAGATATGGTACAGATGTGAGTGAACAGGAAGGATAAATCTTGCTTGCTCACTCTGTTTCTCTCTCCATCTCCCCACCACCATCCTTCAAATGACCTTGTTATGCTAGTAGAGGGAAAGAAAGTGAAATGCTCTGTTATTACACATGCATTTGCTGTCACAGGACTGTGCAGTCCAATATTCATGTTTGTCTTTGTGCATAGGGAAATCATGTGTGCAAGGCTGACCACATGGATATTTCCTTCTGCCAAGGCTTCTCCTTTCCTCTTTCTGGTTGCCCATTTTATGGAATCATCTTAGGCAATAGCCCCTCCCACTTGATGATTTATCAATCATCAATTTTCTGATGCTCAATCCCAGATAATTTACCTGTTAACTATCCATATAATGGCTTATTAGCCAACCCTAACTAATGCCTTGCAGATAGTTTGGACTATAACTGCAATCAGTGCCACCAGCCAACATAGCCAGTACTAAGCATTTTAGATTAATCTGTGCCACGTATCCCAGTAATTGCCTTACAAATTGGGAGACATATGCAGAGACATCATGGAATTGCTTGGATTTGTTTGACAGAATCCCACCTCTGCTTAATTTTATTTCAAGCTTCTTTAACTTTAGAGCCCCAGTAAGTTCATGCTCTTTTCCCTTCTCTTCTTGCAAAGAGGAAGAGACTATTATACAGGAAGAGGGATAGTCTCATGTTCGTTCATCATGTTCTTTGCAGCTGTGCTGGGCATAGCTAGTGTTTCACAATGGTGTCCTAGAGGTTATGGACTTGAGCATCTCTGAGGAATGGAATAACTGAAAGAAAAGTTTTTTGTGGAGCTTTTGGGCTATGTGGCCATGTTCTAGAAGAGTTCCTTTATGACATTTCACCAGCATCTGTGGCTGGCATCTTCAGAGAATGATAGCCTGGAAAACGATTGGATATATATATCCTGTGTGGTCCTGGGAAGGAAGAAGTAATTTGCAAATGTATTGTTCTGTTGCTAATGGCAGTCCTCAGGCTGGGAGGATATGTAAACAAGGATTAATGTCTGCTAACTGGTGCTCATTGTCTGCTGGGAATCCCCTGGCCTTAGGCTGTTGCTCATTTGCATAGGTTGAGTCTTGACCTTGGTGTTCTTCAGGACTGGCAGCCAAGCCTTGTTAACCCTCAGGGTTTCCTATTTCCTGTTGAAATTGTCCAGGTGTTTATGGATTTCAATGGCCTCCCTGTGCATTCTGACATGGTAGTTGTTGGTATGGTCCAGAATTTCAGTGCTTTCAAACAGCATTTTATGCCCAGGATGGTTTATAGCATGTTCTGCTACTGCTGATTTTTCCGGTTGACTCAGTCTGCAGTGTCTCTCATGTTCCTTGATTCTTGTCTGCACACTGCATTTGGTGGTCCTTATGTAGACCTGTCCACAGCTGCATGGAATGCGGTAGACTCCTGTGGCTGTGAGAGGGTCTCTCTTGTCCTTGGCTGAGCGAAGCATTTGCTGGATTTTCTTCATCGGTTTGTGAACCATTTGGAGGTTGTCTTTCTTCACCACATTCCCTATTCTGTCTGTGATTCCTTTGATGTATGGTAAAAAATATCTTCCCTTTGGGTGGTTGCTTCTCTTGAGTCTTCTGGGTTTTTCTGGGCCTGGCAGCCCTTCTGATGTCTGTGCTGGAGTAACCATTGGCCTGTAGAGCCCAGTCCAGGTGTTTCAGTTCATCTTCCAAGAAGTGGGGTTCACAGATACGTTTTGCCTGGTCTACCAGTGTTTTTATTGTGCTTATTTTTGTCCTGGGTTATGGTTGGAGTTCTAGTGCAGGTATCTGTCCGTATGTGCAGGTTTTCTGTATACTGTATGGCCCAAACGTTGGTTTGGTTTGCGAATGACTAGGACATCCAAGAATGGTAGTGTTCCTTCCTTTTCTTTTTCCATTGTGAATTGGATGTTAGGGTGGATATTGTACAAATGGTTCAGAAATACAGCCAGATCTTCTTCTCCATGGCTCCAAATGATGAAAGTGTTGTCCACATATCGGAACCATGTTGTGGGCTTTTTTGGTGCTGTTTCCAAGACTTGTTTTTCAAAATGCTCCATGTAAAAGTTTGCTACCACAGGTCTTAGAGGGCTCCCTATTGCTACCCTATCTCTCTGCTCATAGAATACATTGCCCCACTGGAAATAGCTTGTGGTGAGGCAATGTTCAAACAGGGCTGTGATGTCTAGTGTCATGGTGTCCATTATGGGGACTTTGATGAACAAGGAGACCACATCGAAGCTGATTAGTATGTCTCCGAGTTTTACTTCAAGGTTGTTGATTTTTTCTATGAAGTGAGCTGAGTCCTTGATGTAGTGGGGAGTTTCCCCTATATAGGTTTGAAGTTGCGTGGCCAGAAACTTGGCCAAGTCGTATGTGGGGGATCCTATGGCACTTACTATGGGTCGGAGTGGAATGGACTCCTTGTGGATCTTGGGAAGTCCATACAGTCTTGGTGGAAGAACCTCACATTTGCACAAACTTTGTTTTGTGATTGGCTGAATTGAGGAGTTTTTGATCAGGGTGTTTGTTTTCCTGGTGATTTTGTTGGTTGGGTCTTGTTTCAGTTTTTTGTATATTGCAGGATCTAGGAGTTCCTTGATTTTTTGTTTGTACTGTTCTGTTTCCATGATTACTGTGGCATTGCTTATCTGCTGGAAGAATGATGATTTATGGGTCTGAATTGAGGTCCTTGATGGCACATGCCAAAACCCGCACCGGATACATCACGGACAATCATCAACCTCACACAGCGACAACTTTCAAAAGAGGAGACATCCATCCTGGCCAAAGGAGGCAACTTTGCAGTAACCACCACCAGAATTCCAGTTGAAGACATCATTGCCCAGGTCGAATCTGTCCTCCACCATCTCCCAGAGGAAGAAGCAGAAGAGATAAGAGGGGAAACAGTAAGGATTCTGCGCAAGGCAAAACCACCTCCCAACAACATAACCAAAAAAGAAAGAAAAGTAATCAAGAACCTCAATGGCATTTGCACTTTAACAAAATCTGAAGAATATCAGATTGGGAAAGCAAAATTTATTCATCACTATACCTTGAAATGCCTGTTTCATATTTGAAACCAACAAATGGCATCCCTCCAAGAAAAATGGTGCCCATTGGATGGGAGAGAGATGTTTTCAATAGCCTTGCAGAAGACTGCATTACACAAGGCTTCTCACACTTCTGACTTCATCTGAAACAGGTCAATCAGTAGGAGACTGCCTGAAGGGGCAGCTTCTAACCGCCCCTGAGAAAGCCAGATTGAGGTCACAGCAACCGCATACCATGGCCCTGTCAGCTTTATGTTGGCCTAAAAAGAGGCATCAAATTTTTTGAGCCAGCAAAAGACATCTTTTCTGGAGCTGCCACAGCTTTGTAATGCTCCTGTGGTGTGCAGCATGTAAATGGCATGCTGCTGGAGCTCCGCAAAGTTAGCACACATGCGTGTGGGTGGGTGGTGTGATGTTGGCTTTGGTGTGGCATCAGAGCATGCGACGTGTCAACACCATGCTTTGACACCATCTCATAGCCAGCGTAAACGGGGGATCTATTTCATCCCTCAGTCAGCTGCATTTAAAGTTAGCACTGGAATCCTTAAAACTGTGTGTTGCTACCCCATCTACTGGGACATAAGGGCAACAAATAAGGACTTTACCTGGGGAATGTTCCTAGTATCTGCATACTGTGGATGGTTATTGGTTGCCTCTGACCAAACAAGGAATACAGTATATTGTAAAGGCTTCCAGGTCAGGCAGGGACCTTGAGAAATTGCACTATCCAGACATTTATTTGTTGATTCTGCTAGTGTTTGCCATCTGTCACCCAGTTCACACTTTCTACCTTCTGATTCTTGGTTCTGTTCTTTGTCTTTCCAAGTTTTCTACATTTCAATGTTGGCAAACCATCTGTTTATGCTCTTTATATCTAACATGTCTTATCATGCAGAATGTGCATTTCAGATTGGTTTGTCACAGAAATACCTAGAGGTAGCAAAACCAAGTAGAATCATAGACTAGTAGAATTGGAAGAGACCCAAAGGCCATCCCAGTTCTATCTTCTGCCATGCAAGAATATACATTCAAAACACTCTTGACATATAGCCATCCAACCTCTGTTTAAAAACCTCCAAAGAAGGAAATCCCACCACACTCTTCTTTCATAATTGTTTCATCATTACATAAAAGTCTAGCTGAAAAAAGAACTGATTCATTGCTTTCACAAATCTCTGAAGTAGATTGTAGGCTCCACAGTTGTACCCATAGTCCATGACCAGCACTTCATTATATTTGCCCAGTACAGAATATGGACAAGGAATTAGTATGACCAACGCATGCCCCAAATTTCTGGAGAGATTTTTATCACATGCTTACCATGCCAAGCACAAATGAAACACATGAAATAGCATGCTGTGGTAGACTGGCTAAGGATTTCCTTTGAGCACTTGCTCACCACTGAAGCTGAAATTACTGTAAATGTAACCAAATGAGTATATGCAGCTTTAGTATCAAAAGAAAAACATGAAACAAAGGGACAGAATGAGAACATTAGTCAAATGTGGAGAAAAGGAGGATGAGTTAAATGGCTGTGTTTATCTGAATGAGGAGATTATTTGGAGCAAATGAGCTTGCAACACTCAGTTGAACAAAATTAATATGGTTTATTTTTATCATAAACCGTCAGACTGTTTCACATTTGTTAACTATGGCAGTTCAGTTTAGTATATAATTAAGGGAGACAATAATAAAATTCCAGCTATCCTTTAGCTGCAGAATCTCAGAATAGAAGATATGAGTGATTCAAACAATGTAAAGTTGAACATGTCCTAATTGCTGCCTTCTTTATTTATCAGCTTTCTGTCCTTCTTGTCAATCCAAGTCAATAAATCTTAGTCTAGCAACCTAATCATGCACTCATTCATAATGATTTAGTTCCTATCTATGCAGAAACTCTCCAGAAGCTATAACTAGAATTAAAACCTGGGCTTTTAAGGATAATGCAGCAGGTTATTACCCCCTTCATCTTCTGCTGTCAATTCATATGTTTTACAGCAGCAACAGGGGAATCATGAAGAGTGGCCTGTGGACTGGGACCTCCAACCAAGGTAAAACAATTTTTTTCTTCTTAAATTGGGAATGAATTCACATATTATTATTTTTTCTACACCACCAAAATGTTCCTGATGCAAAAACATGAACACTTTTTGAGGAATCCATTGTTCTCTGCCTACAAAGAGGACTGTGACCTCACTGGAATGAAGACATACTTGATTGCAAAAGAGGGATCTCTGTTGAGATGCAAATGGACTTTACATTTCCTGGACTTTTAAAAATTCCCTATTGTTGCATGGCCAGAAGGAGGAGGACCCTGCCTGCACAAAATATGTCCTCCTCAGTATGCTATCTTTACTAAGGACTGAAACAACATGCAGGCATCTAACATCACCAATTGGTTTTTTTTTCTCCCCTTCCTGTTTGGGTTGTAACATCTTGCCTGATGAAGAAGCCTATGGAGCTTTGGAAACTTGCAACAAGTATATTGTGCATTTTGGTTGGCCAATAAAGGTATCGCTGATGGATTTTTGTTTGCATTTGTTAAATTGGCAACACAGCTACCCCTGCATTTTTAAAATAAATCCTTATTTCTGAGGCCCTAACAGGACCAGCCCTACCAGTGGACAAAATGAGACAATGAATGTCATAACAGGGAAACAAATGGTTAGTTATTGACTTGAATATTATTATATTATTATTTTATTGTATAGTGGAATTTTCTGTCTCATCAGACAATAATTTTTAAAAAAATAAAGAAATGCAAATTTTTAAAAAAGCGGGGTGGTGGTGTTGGAGGGCTGCTCTTCCTCTTGCTCCAGATCTCTCTGAGAGGCCTTGGATGGTGCTCATTCATTGACACTTTTTCTTATCTTTTTTTTTTTAACAAAGAAAGCCTCATTTACTTTATGAATGGATGGAAACTTGTAGAGTGGGCCAAATCTTGAGACTGTTGTCCTCACTCATTTCTCCATATACTGTTACATATTCATGATACCTACTTTAGTTAAGTTTAGGAGCTACACAGGGACTGTGAAAATCCCCTACCCCCATTTTCTATTGGGATTAAAGGGGAGTCAGTTTCCCCTAATGACCAAGAAGAACACAATTACTGGGATTGAAGGGGAGTAGTGACCAAGAAGCAGCTGCCTGACATTCCCACCTACCCACCTGTGGGAATGATTGCTCACACAAGGGAGACTTGCAACAGGGGTCCTTTTTCAGTCTGTCATGCCAAAGATCATTGCTGAGAGGTGTTAGGAATGTCACACAGCTGTTTCTCTATCAACAAGTGGAATTGACCCTAGTAGATAGACCCCAGTAGCCACATTTTTTTGGCTCCTATTTGCACCACGGAAATGCAAGATTGGGACTGTGGCATGTAGTTGAAAGGGGTGCTCAAAGGGGTGGCTGCAGGCCCCACAGTGACCAAGTACATAAGAACAAAAGAACCAGTTCCTTCCATGAAGGAGTTTCAGTATGTCATAGGAGTTTATCAGACAACAGAAATTGGAAGTGTAATCCAATGGCAATCCAAATGCAATCATGGGTTTTCGTATTACGTTATTTCGTATTAAAGCATCTCACACAATTTTGGGCAATGGGCAGTCATTTTTGGGTAATGGGGAGTCATTCTGAACACATTCCGAACGCAATTGGAATTCACGTAAATTCGCTAAACTCCATTCAAAATAAAGATAAATTCCTCCCATCTGATAAACTCCATAGAAATAAACGGCAGGATCCTGTTGTGGAGTTACATCTTCATAAGTGGAGTTAAGGTGGCAAGAAGTGGAATTGAGCAGTTTCATAATTGTTACAATGTAGTAGAGCCAGCAAAGTTACTGACAGGATAGATACACAATGGGATCATAGAATCATAGAATTGCAAGCAACCACAAGGGCCATCTAATCCAACCCCCTGCCATGCAGGAACTCTCAAAGCATCATTTATAGATGGTTGTCCAGCCTCCAAAAGACCTCCAAAGACCTCCAAAGAAGGAGACTCCACAAACTCCGAGTTACTTCTAATGTTCAGGTGGAATCTCTTTTCCTATAGTTTCCATACATTGTTGCAGGCCCTATTCTCTGGAGCAGCAGAAAACAAGCTTGCTTTGTCCGCAGTATGACATCCCTTCAAATATTTAAACAAGGCTATCATATCACCTCTTAACCTTCTTTCCTCCAGGCTAAACATACCCAGCTCCCTAAGGCATTCCTCATAGGGCATGGTTTCCAGTCCTCCACCACTTTAGTCACTCTGTTTAGGACATGCTCCAGCTTGTCCTTCAGAATTGGGCACAATATTCCAGGTGGGGCCTGACCAAAGCCTTGATCCACCCCTTCTCTATTATTATTATTATTATTATTAACATTTATTTATAGAGCACTGTAAAGTTTGCATAGTAAGGGTAAAAAAGAAGAATAAAAACCTGCCAAGCAGCGTACAATCTAAAAAAACAACATTGCATGATTAAAATATCTCTGAAATAATACTAACTAGGTGATGAATAACTATTTTAATGAATTGGAGGTCCTCAATTCATCTCAGGATGTTAAAGGGTTAAATGTAATGGGAGAAAGAGCCTGCATACAAATGAGAGTTTACCTCACAGATTGGCTTAACTGGCCAATCAGTTGAGCAGTACCAGGAATTTTGAAAATCTTCCCAACAAAGGTTTTTAAAAGGACTCTGGGACCATACAGTGTGGGTTTTTCCTTTAGTTGCCTCATGTGGTGGCCTGAGATGATCCAGATGCTGATTGGAGCTGGACCAGAGACCCCCAAGCTCACAGTTATCCAGATCCATCAAGGACTATAAAGCCCATCTGAGCTTGTAAATAGGATTAGGATTGTGTGTTAGCTAGTTGCAACTAGGTTTTATGTTTCTTTTCCTAGCTTGGATGAAATGGCTGTAATTTCTGTAATTTCTGTATTTTCTGTAGCTTCATTTCTCTGCCTGTGGAACAAGGAGGTTCTACATGTAAGGGATGCCTTTGATCTAGAACTCCTTAGTTAGGATAAAACTTTTCTTTAAAAGTACCTTGCTTCTCATTAATACTCTTCTTACATGTGCCTTTAGCTCAGTTATTGCTTGGTTAAATTAACTAGGGTAGAAACTATAAATTTCATACAGAGCCCTAGTGTGCAGTTAGAGAGTCCATTCCTAATTCCCTAGGTGGTGAGAGCTATATTTGGGATGGTCTCAGGAGGTCCCTTTAGCTCAGGAAGAGTGGGGAAGGGTTACCTGAGAGACCAGGCAAATCAGGGATCTGAAAAATGAAGCTTGCCAAGAAAACTCCATGATAGTTTCACCTTAGGAATGCCATAAGTTGGAAAAGACTTGTAGGTGCCACACTTGTGAGTCACACTCTCTCATCCTTGAGAGAAGGCATGGCCGCCCCCCCTGCTCTTTTCCCTGCCCTCCCATGCTTTTCACTAGCTCTGGGACCCAGTTAAAGGCACTGGGGGAGAGACAGGTGCATGCCTGATGCTTCTTTCCCCCTTTTCCCTACTCTGCCTTTAACTGGCTTTGGGAAGTGAGTTTAAAAGGGGGTGGGGAGAGGAGGCACAGGTATGTGTTGGCTCTTCCCCCACCCTCCCATCCCTTCAACTGTCTCCCCAGAGACAGTTGAAGGGACAGAAGGGTGGGGTAAGAGGAGGAGCTGGTGCATGTGCCGACAGAGGTACACATCTTAGAAAATCTTAAAATGATTGTAAAGCATGTGATTGCTTGTTTCCTTCCTTCTTTGATATATGGAGCTTTTTTTATTACAAGAATTTTATGGCCAGAGTCATGAACCAGATTTACTCATCCTAGATTTACTCATCCATAACTGTTTTCATATTCACAATCAGCACTTAGTTGTAATTTTGACAATATTGCTACAATAGTAACTCCTCCTCCTACGTACTTTACCAGCTATCAATTGCATTGAGTGAAGGAGGCCCATCATGCCCAAGATCACAGGATGACTAAGTGACATTTCTGTCAGAGCTGAGGAGGCCAGAAGAAGTTAGTTAAGTATACAGGAATCTGGCCTATATCTCCAGCTCATGCAAAAATAGAAGATATGGGGAAATTATTATCAGGATCCTGTGCATGTACACTATAACAAAATATAAACATGTGAGAGTTCTGTAACTGGATATACATCAGTCATTTACATGCTATTACTAATACATTTATAGAAAAGCATTAAATGTTATAGACATATTACGGTCTCATAAATTTGCAGCTCAAATGGAATTAAATTTGCTAAAAGTTTTTTCCAGTTTTACCAGCCTTTCATATTAGATATAGGTTTTGTTTTTTATTTATTTATTCATTCATCCAAACCCTCATTGATCAGATGAAGCACCTACTCAGTCTTGTATAAAATGAACTTTAAGTTTATTGGCTGCCATCCAGCCTGTTATAGATTTCAGACACTGATTCAGCATACTTACAGACTCAATTAAATTAGATGAAAAAAAAAAGACAGATGTCATCAGCATACTGATGTCATCTCACTCCAAATTTCATAATGAGCTCATCCAGCAGTTTACAAGAAAATGTCAAACAGCATTGATGAGAGAATGAACTCCTTTGTGATACCATTGTGCATGCGTCATACCCAGATAAACAGTCTCTCAGCATTACTGTATGAATTAACTGCATAGATAGACCTCCCTGCTTCTCAGCCCAAATAATAAATTTGTAAGTTTACTAATATCAACAGTCACTACAAAGTCCACATCCAAAAGAGGAACCAAAACTTTGCATCTGATGAAGTAGATTCAAATCTACAAATGTTTTTTCTACCAACATCTTTTTGTCAGTAGTCTCAATGGTTCTTCAATATCCCTTTGCATATTGTTCCAGACTAACTCAGTTATGTCTTTGAATTCTAGTAACCAAAACTGCTTGAGTTCCAGAACCACAGTATGGAATCCAGAACTATGGTAAACCATAGGATACTGAGGAGTACAAAATAACCAGTCTCATTCAACAGAATTGGGAGCTATTCAGTTAGTACTTGCTTTGCTGAAAATGCACCTAAAATGTGTAGTCTGTGAGAGTATTTCCATGGGAGGCAAGGCAAGATACTTCTCTGTTCTTCCTCCAACAGTAGACAAAGACCATTTTATTCAGTCAGTTTTGCAGGCAAAAACTATGAAAGGGTTTTTAAAAGAGAGGTGTTGCTGCAATTTTTTGTAGTTGATTTTAATATGATAGCTTGTTTAATTGTGTTTAACTGATCTTTAAAGTTCTAGCTTAACTGGATTTTAGCTCTGTTTTGTTTTAATTTACTCTGCAAGCCACTTTGATGCTACACTGGAAGAGGCAGGGTAGAAAACTAACAGGTAGATTGACATGTTTATGGTCAACTAATCACTAGAATTATCTTCTAGGTCCAAGAGCACTTTGATGAAGTGATGATGAACACTAATTCCTATTGCATACAGTTTGTACACAACCCATTTCAACACATACAACATTTCTCTCATTAAGATTAGAGAAGCTGAAGCACAAGGAATTCTAATTAAGCCTTCATGTATTATAAAAGCGTGATGAAAGAAAACTCCATTGTGTCTTCTGTTCTTCATTTTCTGAAAAGCACAGTATCTTGGACTACATTCCCAGTAATATCAGAAAGGAAAATATCATTTAACCCAGACTGTCCTAAACAGTTCAGACATGGTGGTTTGCCCCTCCCCAGAATCCCTCCCCCCACAACTCCACCACCAAAATAGAGGTGAAAAATGACCCCATCCTCTGCATGGTTGCCAGTGCTCCCCCCTGAGCTATGTAGAAACCTGAAGCACCTCACATGTCCTTTCCTACTGATACCTGGAAATTGCACTGGAGTTTTGTCTTGTCTCTGCTTGCAGTTATGTCTGCTTCATCTGAACTGGTCTTAATAACTGGTGCTAGTGCAATGTTGCACCATCAAACTACTATATTGTTAACGATAGTTTTTGATGTGTTTTCCAAGTTGTGCCATAATACTGTGATAATGCTCCTCCAGCTGTCAGAAATAGGTTGCTGATACTGTAAGCCCAAACTGTTATGTGCATAACTGATAATAACAGCATAAGGTTGGAATGCCGATTAAAACTTTCCCGTGTTTTCATGGCAGATATTCCAGAGCACTGGCTGCCTAGAGGAGAACATAAATTGGCTGGTACAAGGCAACTTGAACACTAGCCAAATAGTTTTAAAATATGAGCAAGAAAGAAAATATCCTAACGGGGGCTTTGCATGCTTTCATTTTAGTTCAAAGCAGAATTTTTATGGCTGAGTTGTAAACCTTTTAAAGAATGGGATTTCTAATGAAATTGTGAAAAGCTTAACTATAACCCACAGCCAAAATGCACTGCTATAATACATTTTAATGGTGTATTCAAAATCCTATAATAGGTTTGCCAGTGAGACTCATTTAGCTTTTTCACAGCCTGTAAACCCCTTTGCTTAAGAGAAATGAGCCTATTTCCATGAATGTATGTTTGGAGAAGTGCAGAAGGGTGCTCTTCATTTTCCCCCACCTTGATTGCCCATATCATCAATGCCTACACTTCTAAGTTTTAGTGATCATAGATCTCCCACCACTTCTGTGCTTATATCTTTATATCTTTTATATCTTTATTACATTTTTAAAAGAAAGTGTAAAGGGCAAGATCACCATAATGACATAAACAAATGTTTTGTATTCTACATAATCCCTTCATGCCACTAAAATATAAAGTCCATGGAAATGGCTCAAAAGCTCATGATGTGGCAACACTGCAAAGGAAAACAAATTTGGATCTAAATGACTTGGTAGGAAGCTGATTGTGCTTTTTCTATAGTCCTCTGGAAGAAAGGAAAAACAGCATGTCATAGTGGTTTGAGTATTAGACTAGGACTCTGGAGACCAGAATTTGATTCCCAGCTCAGCCATGAAATCCACTGTGTGACCTTGGGCAAGTCACATGCTCTCAGCTTCAGGGGAACCACCTCTGAATAAATCCTACCAAGAAAAACCCAATGATAGGCTTGCCTTAGGGTTGCCATAAGTTGGAAAAAACTTGAAGACACAAAACAACAACAACCACAACAACAACGGAAAAAAGGCAGAATGTAAATGTAACAAATAAATAAATTAGGGAACAGTGTACATCTGTGTCAAAATAAATATTTTCTTCTGAGATTGGTGAAGAACATAATAAGGAAATGGATTGGTCAGAAGCTTAGTGACAATAAATGATAAGTCTTAAACTTTCAAGTTATGAAACTGCAATAGCCAAAGATATACTAGATGTCATTACTTCTCCTTTTGTATAATCTTATATTTTCTATCCATTTATATAACATCTAGAAGCTGTGACAGTGATACAAGCAGAATTTATTTTAGGGAAAAGAGGTCTGACCTACAGAAAACTTCTGACAACTAAAAGCCATGAAAACTAATGAATATCTGGGCTTTTGAACTTTTGACACAATTTCTCTCAATGTAGTTCATCAAAAGTAACTCATCACTCAACTACCTCTGTGAAGCAAAAAAAAAAAAAAAAGAGCCACCTAGAGCCCCTTCTTTTGTGATGTTGTAAGAGCTTCCTGTAAGGAACCCCATGTGGGTGATCTTGCTCAAAAGCAGCAGCACCCGCACGTAGTAGGGCTTTGGAGAATGCGATTGGTGCATGCTCCCTAGCCCTACTATCGCTGCCAGGACACCACTTCCTGGCGGTGTGCACCAGCCCTAAACAAGCTTCATATATTGAGAAGCACACTAGTGCTGCCTCCACCATTGTCATTTCTATGACATCTTACATTCTTAACAGAATTGTGAACACTCTAAAGTCAGTATTGCTGATCACATACAGAACCTCCACAGATAGAGGAGACGCTATTTTTCAATCATGTGGAAGGCAATATAAAATTTGAGAGGAGGCAGTCTAGCATATCCCTCCCCCCCCCCACTGATCACATATTTAACCTATTTATTTTAGGTGTACTTTTTAGAATGACTGAAAAAGACACATATTATTAAAAGTGGGGACTTTTTGCAGTTTTTTTTAAATGAATTACACCCTGTTCCTTAGAACTTCCTATGTGAGGGATTCCCACACGTAAAAGAAAGCAATCTCTACAGTTGCATCTCAATAAGCTGACCTGTTCATGCTTGCATACTTTTCTAGTTCTCTAGTGAGGAACTGATATTTGAAATTACCTATAATGAGACATCCACCAACTGCTTGCAAAGCAGTCTTCATATATATTTAAGAAGATGGTGTCCCCCATGGCACACAGTAGCCAGTCAGTGAAGATAACAAATGTGACAAAGTCTCACATTATGAAAATGGCACTTTTTAAAAAAATGCACCACCTTTCAAACTGTTTGATTTAACAAAGGGTTGTCCTGCTGTTGACAACTTTGATCTATTATCATTAACCAAAGGATTGACAGAAAAGTAGCTTGATTTAGTGGAGAATTATCTAATAAGGAAATATGTTAGATCATCCAGACTTGGCACTGATATACTATAAGTCCACATTGCACTGACTCAGCGACTTCCTCCTCCTCCTCTTCTAATCAATGGCAACTCCAACTTTTAAAAATGAGCTTACTTCAATGTCACATCACATATGCCAGCTTCACTTCATTTCACTTTTTAAAGGGTAATTGCTTGGGAAAGTGCCATAATGAAAGCATCAAGAGCTAAGTACATCTGCAGAACTGATCAATAGAAGATTTTGTGGGGACTCCTGCCCAGGGATGACTCTGCTGTGAGGTAACACTGAGGCACTTGTTTCAGGAACACTGCAAATGGGCACAGATGGACAGGTTACATTTTTTGTTTGTTTGTTTTCCCATCAGGTTTAAAATGTGGTCAGGGATACATGACAGAATTCTGTTCTGTGAAAAGCAATAATTCACAATTCACACTACACAGTTATAGAACAGTGATTCCCAAACTTTTGGCCCCCGGATGTTTTGGACTTCAGTCCACAGAATTCCTCACTGTTGATCAAGCCAGATGGGTCTTCTTGGAAGACAAGTCCTAAACACTTGGAGGATCAAAGTTTGGGAACCATTGTTATAGAATCATCAAATTATAGTATCATAGAGTTGGAAGAGATTCCATAGACCATAAAATTCAACACCCTGCTCAATGCAGGAACTCCATCTATAGCATCCCTAGCAGGTAGTTGTCAAGTGTCTTTTTAAAAAAGATCCAGAGGTGACTCCATCCATTCGCTAGGTGCCCTACAGCTCTTACAATCAAGACTTCCCTTCTAATGTTCAAAATCTACCCTTCTGTAATGTAAAACCATTAAACCTGATCCTCTGGGGGCAGCAGAGATCAAATTGTCACTTTCTGAGTGACAACCCTTTAGATACTTAAAGAACAAACTGTGCCACCCCTCAGTCTTCTCTTCACATAGCTGAACATATGCAGCTTCCTCAACCTTTCCTCATATGTTCTGTTCTTCACATTTCTTATTATCCTTGTTACCCTTGTCTGAACCTGATGCATCATGTCTCTTAAAATGAAGCATCTGGAATTGAATCTAGTACACTAGATGAGACCTGACTAGCACAGAATATAGTGGGACTATTACTTCCCTCAGCTTGGAAACTATGCTTCTATTAATGGAGGCTAGAATAGCATTCACCTTCGCTGCAGCATCACACTACTGGATCATGTTCTCTTTATGATCAACAATAATCCCAAGGTCCTTTTCACATGTGCCAAATATCCAGATTATAGCACTGTTATTCCACCTTAACTACCATGAATGTATCCTATGGGATCTTGGCTAAAAATTATAAGTGCTCCCCTTAAACTGCCAATCCAAGAATTCCATCGGATGGAACTATGGCAATTAAAGTGAAATAATACTGCTATAATTCTGTAGTGTGAATGGGCCCCAGGAGTCATAAAAATCTGTACTTGGCATTCCAACTTAATAGAATAAGGAATGCTTCATTTCTCTTGGTGCTTGCTGGCAAGTTGCTACTGTTCTTCTGTCACTACACAGAACCAGCAGGAGTTCTTCTTATGAGAGGCAATTGGTCCTTTTAGAAAGTAGAGGAAAAATACCTCCTCTCAAATGGTCCTTAATGCCAGAGTCATTCCTGTGATCAGGCAGGCTGTCTCATGCAGCAGTTGTTGGAGGTTATAAAGGGGCAGCAAACTGTTCCTTATTGATTTTTTTCATTATCAGCTTGACTTGGGCCTGCCTGCTGCCTGCATGTACTCCTAGCTACCAATTGGTTATCTCCCTGCTGCTCAACCTAATGATGATTGGCTCATTTTAAGCTTTCAAGTAACACTCAAAGAGTTCCTCAACAGTCAGAAGGCTCACCATTCCTTCTCTATAATGGTTTCGTGCCCCTTCTCCAATGGAAAATTAACTTTATATTGCAAAATAGGGAGTCTGAGAAGATCACAGAATGTCAGCTCTTGCTGGGGATGATAGGGCTTACAGTCCATTCACATCATTGTCAAAAAAGAAAATATTTGCCATGCCAGTTGTCATCAATAGAGCAGACTGGTGTTTGCCTTCCTTTCCCCATTGCCAACTGAATCTTCATTAATCTATTTTATACTACATCTTCCTTAAAGTAAGGATTATAGTTGTTGTTTTTTTCATGAATATTAAGGAAGTTGCAGGTGATAGTTATACCCATCATAACCATTAAGGTGGATATAATCAGGTTCTTTTTAAAAAGAAAATAAAAGCAGATTTCTCTTGGTGGGCTGAGCCTCCCTCAGTTCTTTGTACTGACCTATTCACTAATGTATATGTGTGTGTGTGTATATATATATATATATATCCCCCAATTTCTAAAATAGACTTTTATTAGTTTTTCTGTATTCATTTACAAAATCAAAGAACAAAATAAAACAAAAAGCATTCAATTTTCTTGGAATGTGGTAGCAGTGTGGATTTGATTCATCAGCCCTAGCCCCATCCGCTGTACAATTTCCCATTTGTATATCATATATAGCTTAATATGTGTAAATATGTCTATGAATATTTGTATGTCTGTAATATATACACCTGTTTAAACACCTCCCTTTGCATGCAACACTCTGTTCATTTACAGAAGTGAGCTGCAGTCTATGAAATCCTAGGCTAACTAGTCTTTCGGCTTTCATATTTAAGGTGTCACAGAGCTGTTTCCCACGCCCCTAAGAACTCTGTGTACTCTGACTGAATATCCATGAACACCACTTGTAATTATATGCTTTGTAAAGCTTGAAAAGTTTCTATTCAAATGTAACTCATTCTGTTCCTCATTGTAAGTCATTTTAGGTACTCTTTATGATAGTGAGCAAGTGGACATGTGTGTGAGGACAATAGTATTTCCATTACTTTTCTCACTGCTTGCTTGTTACTTTTACATTAGTCTTTCTTATCTTTTTGAGAGGAAAATCTTTATTGATAAGCAAATGTGATAAAACCTGGAAATTGTCTATCAAAATGCTTAAGATACTATGAAAAGTAACTTTTGAAAATAACTAGTTAGTTATATGTTGCTCCAGTAAAATCACTTTGCATTTACTTGTTCCATTCTTTTTAGAAACTAACCTTATTACAAAAAAGTAACTAATTACAAGTGACAAGATTGCTTCTTACATGCTTATAAGTCAGTACAGAGCAACCCAGCTGTCCACATGTCTACACACCAACTGTATCACCCCTCTGGCCCATTCCCCTTGGTGCTGCCACCACTGTGGCCTCACCAGCCGAGCAGCTTACTATGAGAGTCTGGCAGTCACCATTGCTTCTTCTGAATTGAGAATGGGGAGCCCTATCATATGATCAACAAGGAAGGGGGTGCTCTACTCCCTCCTCATTGATTGCACAGGCATCTCATCCTGACTGTGACAACCACTCTCTCGCAAGGAGCTGCTTTGGGAAGATTTTTTGCACACACACCCAAATAGACAGGGATTTCCTGGATGCAAATTCCTCTCTCTCTCTCATTCAAACTAACCATATAATTTAGGTCACTCCTCCTCTGGGACTAACAGATATACTCTCTCAAAGATTTTCAATTGAACTGTATGGTTTCCATCTTCCTCCTTTCTTAACTTTCTTTGAAAAGATGCTGAGATAAAGATTTCTTTTTACCTGCACCATTCACTAGCTAGATTAGGGTATAGCCTTTATGTATATATAGATTAAAGCTTTTAGTAAACTTTTGCTTGAACTGCAAGATACATGTGGTTTTTGGAGTCAGTTCTTAGGGAAGCATAGTTAGACAAAGGCATGTTTCTGCTACCCTGCTGATTTAAAGCTAGACCCTAATAGGCTTGGCTTTGAGGTTTTTGATATTTAATATTTTTGTTTCCTTACTAAAGGCTAAAGGCATAGGAAACTTGAATTACTCTACAGCTGCTTGGCTAGTGAGGCCACAGGGATGGTGGCAATGAGGGACGTGGGCCATTGGGGTGATGTAAGTATCACTTGACAGCCCATCTGAACTCATTTAGCTCACATCATATCAACCCAGGACAGCTCTGGAGCATAATATAGAAGAAAAGGGGCAGGTGTAGACATACCCACAACTGAAATACATTCATTTGCATGTTTGCAGTGAAGCTGGCTATGAATGAGTTAGTAGGAAGATGTTGTTTAAACACAGTGCCTTGAACAAATGCCAGTCTTTGTATTTATAAACTATTTTCTCCATTTTTCATAACTTTCCCTATGAGGTCTAACAAGCAATTAGCTTTCAGTGTTTCTGGGGAAGATAGCTTATTTTCCAGTCAGTAACTCTATTATAGTATCAGCCAATCTATACTAATGGGAATACAGTCTCCTGTGTTTTTCTATAACAGCTGCAGAAATACTGAGAATTCTTTATGTATCTGCGTTCCTGCTCTGATTTTTAAAAACTTTTCTGAAATAGTAATCTGCACTGAAAAGGCTGTATTCACACTGTTTTTAAATGACAGCAGTGATTCCAGCAATAATTTCAGCAGTACTTTTGTTTTGCTAGATGTAGGGCAATCAGAAGTAGTTTACTCCAAACAGACTTGGCAGTACAAAGGATACAGAAGAGGAGCACTTATTGTCGGTCTTAGTGCCTTTTCAGAGATGAGTTGTGAATAAAATTGAAGCGCAAAATGTTCCTGGAAAACAAACTGGGACTTGATCCATAATCATTACCTGGAAAAACTATCACATCTATTCTGTATTCACATCAATTGCTCTAAAATTGAATATGCTTTTCACAAATAAGTGTGTTTAACAGATACAGAGTTGTCCACACTATTCTTTATCTTCACTGGTTGAATATTTACCAGGACATTAGTTTAAAAATAGGACTGTCCTAGTCATTAACAATTGTTCATCCATTCAATTACTAAAGACAAAAAAGTAACTACATTTGCTTCAATGGATTTAAGAGAAAAGGCATTTATAAAACTTCAATGAAACATGACTAGTTATTCCTTAAAATCAGAAGCCCCTTAGAAATAGGATGACCAGACTGCAGTGGTGTCCCCTGCCTGGGGTGTTACCTGGTGTGGGGAAGCGGGGGTTCTGGGGGTGGGGATTCTGAGCGGGACTTTGGGGTCATGTGAAAACAGCCATGTGGGCCATTGAAATGACCACCCACTACCTGCCCAGGCTGGAGACCCCTGGAGACCCCCTCCCCTGAGGCCTGAACCACATCCCAAGGCCTGTGGCTGCATGGGCTGGGAAAGTGGCCATGTGGCCAGGAAAAACAGCCACATAGCCAGGGAAAACAGTTGCCCACCACCCCACCTGGGCCAGAGGCCCCCCAAAGCCTGTGGAAATGGACACATGGGCTAGGAAAGTGGTCACATGAATTGCGGAAATGGCCATGCAACTGTGGAAACAACCACCTGCCGCCCACCTGGGCAGGGAACTTTTCCCCTGAGGCCTGGAGCAGCACCTGTCAGGGACCAAGGAGTGCCTGCAGAGGTTGGGGGCCAACTGGGTATCACCTCCCTCTTCTAATGTGTCATCTCCCTTCTGGGGTGTCACCCGGTGCAATCTGCACCCTCCCCCCCCCATGATGCTACTGCCAGACTGACAATTGGCAGTGGTTCCTGTACCTTTAATAGTGGTGTAGAGGAGGGAATTTCAGCAAGTGCTGCTTGTCATACAACCAGGTAACAAGCACCACCTGCTGAAATTATTCGCATCCATTATAGGTACAGGAACGATCTCCCATTTTCACTCTGGCAACACTACTTACAGAAATGCAAATTGGGTAAAGAAAGGATGGGCCAATTGTGAACCTCGATATATTGTTGGGTTGCAACTTCCAGCTCTATCCAGAGTTGCCAGTTGTATGGAATATTGAGAGATGTGGTCCAAAGCATCTATCCTGTGAGAGGAGAAAGGCAGGATATAACTTAAACAAAGAAGCAAAGGACCACAAGTTGCCCCTTTTTGGGGTAAAACAAGTGGATATGTGTGAAAGGACAACAGTACTTCAGAAGCGGAAAAACACTTTTGTAGTCATCTGTGTCCATTGACTGCAGCCAGGAACCACTCTCTTCTGTCCAATCAGGCAATTATAGATCCTTATCTGACACTCAGATGAATCACTCACAGTAAAAAAAAACCCTACTGCTTGAGTCACACACACATACACATGCACACACATAATCCATCTATTCTGACTAAATGTCTGTAAATAGCTCTTGTGTTTGTTTCCAGAAAAAAATAAGAGAATGAGGGAGGCAAAAGTACAAGGAAATGTTCTGCTGTAAGAAAAGATGAGTATCACAGTGCTCAATCATTGACTCATCTTGTACCTCATGCTCTCTTGTGAGTACTGAGGTGGCAATGAGATGGATAGAGACATGTGTTTTTGGCATTCCAGACCAACAGCTTATAGTATTCACATCTCTTCAAAGTAACTATTTAGGTATGTCAAAGAAGCACTAAATAAGTTATTTTTAAAAATACAAGTATAATGACAAATATTTATTTGGGGGTGGGTTAACTGCAAATATAACTGTCATTAACTGTCCCATATAATCTTTCCTGCACTCTCCCTTCCTCTGGGAAGAATCTTTTACAATCAAGAAGAACTAGTTTGCTGATAAATTACCAGAGGACTTTCTTTGCCGCCCCAAAAATCTGGAATGAGCTGCCAGAAGAGATTCACCAATTACCCTCTCTGGAGGCCTTTAAGAAGATGATAAAAACGATCCTCTTCCTGCAGGCCTTCCCCTCCTCAAATTGATCAGATCCAGAATGCAGGAATCAGTCCATTCGACTATGCTCCCTTGTCAGTCGTCATTTGTTATTAGCAACATTTTATACTACTGTTTTTATATTGTCAGATTTTATTACTATTATAATGTTAGTTTAGAGAGGGATGGGAGGAATTTTTATTGTTGTACTGCACAAATTGTATTGTATTTTATAACCTCTGTTGCTACCCGCCTCAATCCCCAAAACGGAGGAGGTGGGATATAAATAAATATTTTATTATTTATTTATTATTATCATTAATTACTTTTTAAAGGTATTATTTCAATCTCTGGACTTCTCCTTCCCCCTCGCATTACCTTATTGTTTTCTAGATGTATAGTGCAATAGTTGTTGAGCTAAACTCAGGTATTTTTACTGAACAAAATCTGACAATTCTCTTGGTCTTTGAAAGGAAGTAGGAACTTCCCACACACTAAACCAAGAGATATAACCTGGCATCCACCTGAAGTGACAAGTATCTTGAGTTGAGTCCTGCTCTTACCTGTTGCTCAAGTGTTAAAAGGTATGAAGAAGCATAGTTCTTAAGGGCCAATGAAAGAAAGGTCAGATTTAACATTATCAAAACAAATGTGAGATATTCCTCATAGTGAGAGATGCTTGAATGACCTGTGTTCTATCAATAATAAAACTGCAGCAGTAAATCACTCCCTGGGTCATATAACTGCCATTTTAATGGAAGGGAAATGCACAAACAAAATATTGTTCTGGTTGATTAATTGAAAGTCTTATGGCTACAACCTTTCCTTGAAAGAAATAGAATTCAAATGTTAAATGGGTAAAACGTATTTCAGCCACTGCTCCATACTATTTTCCCTAGTCAAACAGTAATATGATCCTGAAGTTTAAAAAAAACTGCATTGAATACTGTTGTGAACACAAATATTGTGAATTTTAATCTCTTATGTTAGCCATCTCTTTGCACAGGAGAATCTGTTACCAAGGGTTGTCTTGTGTAACACAAATGTTTTGGCTGATCTATACAGTGATCTATTTCCTGTGCATTTGCTTGGCATATGCATATGCATATGCAAGATCAAAATGGAGCAGCACAACCACCTGAGCAGGTGCCAGGACCTATAATCCAATGCATTTCTACAGTTAAGGCATAGGACCGTGACGGCGAAGGCAGTGCACACGTGCCACATGTGGCACGCAAAGCCATCTGGGTGGGCACACAGCATGGAGGCACAGGCTGGCAGCTCTTTACAATCTGTAAGCCAGTTGCCCCCACCAAGCTGGGTAATTTAATAACCTACGAAAGGATGGAAGGATGAGTCAACCTTAGAGCCCCTGGGATTGTACTCACAACCTTGTGGCTGCAGTACCAGCATTTAACCATTGTGCCACCAGGGTTCCCTAATATATAAGCTTATATAAACCCTACCTCACATCTAGTGAAGGGAGGGTACAATGTAAGAATCTTGGACTCCCACAATCTTTAAACTCTCAGGACTCAAGAACTATTGCAAAGTTGCCCTCCTCTCACAAGACTTGAGGAAGGTTTTGTGTAATCCTTCATCACATGCCCCAAAAAGTCTTGAGCTGAACTGGGAATAAAGAAAGTTGTCCCATATTGCTGTTTTAAAAACCTGACAATCCTAACTGGGGAGCCTTCTAAAAAGTTTCACTGGGGTCTGAACCTGCTGTTGGCAGCTGTACTTGCACCTGTCCCACTTTCTCCTTCTTCCTTTCTATGGGATATTTGGTGTGAGCTGACTCTGTGGAAGTGGAATGAGCCTCCAAATGGAGCAGAGCCTGATGAGTTCATCTATGGCTGCCTCCCTTGCTCTTCTTTCGCACAGGGCATTTGGGCCCGAAAGAGACGGGCACAAAGAGGCGCCATTGTGGCACCATTAGGGTTTGGGAGCACGCATCATTTACACACTCTCAAATCCCCTAACATGTAATGGCACCGGTGTCATTATGTAACACCTTTTACACAACTTACATAATGGCGCTGGCGCAACTACGCAACTTCCAGATGGAGCTGCGCAGTTGCAGCAGCACAAAGGTGTGTAATGGCGCCTTTTTCTGTGTTGCGCCACAACTGCGCAACAAAAAAGGAGCTCAGTTTACCTGCTTCTTCTTCTGGCGCAACTGCGCAGCAGCATCTAGCTGCTGCTTTGCAGTTGCACCACCAAAAAAGGTGGTGCCAGACCGCCTTTTTTGGGCAGTCTGTACCACCCCTTGGTGTCACTTAGCCATGTGACAACAAAAAGAAACAAACCAACTGAAGGAGACAGGAACATAAGAACTAAAGCAGAAAACTGATTTCAAAGATCATTTCAAATGTAAAGTCTGTGAACAGCTTGATTTGTTTAAGAACAAAATGTTCCTGTCAAAACATTGTAACAGTTTCGATCTCTAGGTTTATAACACAATTTGCCTTTTGACACAAAGTACTTTTAAGGCAGAAACTGTTTTTAAAAATGTACATGCATGTATGTTTTCATTTATATTTGAATATTTCACTTCACCATACCATGTTTTTAATTCACATGGTGATACTGTTTAACATCATGACTGTCTTTTCTTTTCTTCAAATATGTGCGAACCTGTTGAGCGTCTGAAGTGTGTTACAAGCCTATAACCCTCCTGTAACTCTCCTCTTTTTTCCACCACTTCTTTCATTTTTCTTACTATATAAAATATGGGAAGGAGACAAAAATTACAGATGCTTCCTGTTTTAATGTATACACATCTATACCTTTCCTTGGGAATCTCTGGGGCTTTCCAGACTGCCCAAAAGGGGCGGTCTGTACTCGCCCCTTAAAGCAGTGGGATGGGGCCAAGGCTGCCACACCAGCAGCCTCTGCAGCCCCATCCCGCCTCTTCCAGAGGCTTCAAGGCAGCGGCAAACTGCCGCTTCCCCACAGCCTCAAAGCAGGGTGCAGCAGGCACCCTGGGCGCCCGCTGCACCCCACTTCCCTCGGTGGGGCTGAAGGGAGAAAGGGGGCGCTGCCATGGCCCCTTTCTCCCTGGGTCTTTGCTGAAGCTGTTTAAAGGCCGCGGCAAAGACCCACCGCAAAAAAAGAGCTCCATCCTGGGATCCTGGGATTTGTCGTTTGGTGAGATATTCAGCCTGATCTGTCAGAAAGCTCTGGTGCTTCACCCAGTATTCTGCAGGATGGAATCATGGCAATTAAAAAGATGCTAGACTGCTTTAATTCTGCACTGTGGCTACATCCTTGCTCTTTGGGAGACCACAGTCTGAATTCCCTTTCAGCCATGAAATCCCATTGAATGACTCTGGGTGAAGGTTAAACTACTCTGAATAAATCTTGCCAAGAATACTCCATGATAGTGTTCCCATAAGTCAAAAATGATCTGAAGTCACACAACATCAACATACAAGACTGAAAGAGGAGTCCAAGAAAAGGGCTGTGTCTTCCAAATAAACAGTGGTTCTAAAGGCTGTGTTTTCCCCTTCTGAATCAAGCTATAGTAAAAAAAAATACATTTAGCTAAAAATAAAGAATAAATGGTGAACCGACTTTCTAACCAACAAAGAAAGCCTTCATGAAGTTGTGGGGAAGGATTGCCAGAGAAGAGGTAATAACTAAAGTATTAAAAACATGTATTTCTCAAGTAAAAAAGTAAAAAAAGGAACAAGATTTCAAATAATCAGCACAAGGCTGATATAATGGATAAAAGCTGTTACACACAAAGAGACCATCATTTCATTTTGGCAGTGTGACTTACAAAACATAATGTGCATTGTGCATTCATATCAAATAATCTTTTGGCACAAACATGAGCCTCATGCATCTTGAACTTCTCTTGCTGTAAACATTCTGGATGTCTCTTAGACATGAATAAGCAAATGGTTAAGCAAAGATTCAAATGCTGACCACAATTAATAAAGTACTTGCATTACAAATATTGCATGGAAATTATGCATGCTCTTATTTGTTTTGAAACTGCAATCGTTCATCTTTTTGATTATTTACTTTCAGGTTTTTAAGATTATCACACGGAGTAAGGAGGGATCAGTCGCATCATTACCCCATCCTTACCCCATCCTTATCACATCCAAGCTTATCCTGTCCTTCTCCCATCAGTGGCCCTGTCACTGTAATAATGGGAGTTTCTGTTAATACTCTGTACAGGGCTGTGCCACTTGTGATGGGAAAAGAACAGCATAAACACAACGTCATTGGATAATCTTATTGTGACGTTGGATAAGGATGACTGAAGGACAGGATAAGGACATACGTCATCTGATAATCTTCACATGATCACGCCATAAGGACAAAGTAAGGCCAGAAGCTATCCATCCTTTACCCCATGTGATAACCTCCAATTAAGTTGACAAACAAGACAAACATATCTTCACTTTATATTTACTAGTATAAGTTTATTGTAACTATACTGTATTCATATATCACTAAGAAAACCAGAAGACATAGTGAGACCAAAATCATTTGTTTTGATTATATTGCAGGTGTGTATGCCTCACATGCTAAATATATTCTGTACCTTGCAGACATCCATGTTCAGGTCTGTTTTATTAAAAATGCAATTTAATACAATGAATTGGTCATTGACCTATTCAAATGATGAAAGAGGGACAACCTGTCGCTGAGCTTTTAATTATGCCTGGACTAAATACATTACATGTCATGTTATGTAACAGTGCCATCTGTTGTTCATGAAAGGAAAAAGCCAGCTTTTGTGAGATCCTTTAACAAATGTATGCATGCCTTCAAGTCTCCTGTCAAGTTATGATGACACCATGAATTTCATAGGTTTTATTAGGCTATGAATATTCATAGGTGATTTGCCATTGCCTTCAGCTGTGAGTCATTGATTCAAGTACTACCCAGAACAGGCTTTGCTTGGTTTTGAAGATCAGTCCAGATCTGGTGCCTTCAGTGTACTTAGGCCTATCCCTTTAATAAATATTAAGAACACATGAAACATTAATATGTAAAGTTAATTTCACACAGAGAGTTATTGTTGTTGTCATTGTTGTTTTTATTGTTGCATACCTCCAATTTGTTTTTGGCTTAACATGACTCTAAAGTAATTGTACTACATGGTTTTCTGGGGCTGAGAATACGTGACTCACCCAAGGTCATCCAGTGGATTTCCACTGCCAAGCAGGAAATCAAACCTTGGTCTCCATAGTCATAGTCCAAGCTGAAACCACTACACCCCTTTCTCTCCCCTGCATTGCGAAGGACTCCTGCCAACCTTCTCCTTAACACTGTTCTTTAGGATGGCACAGCACCCCTGTGTCATATTTGGTAGCATGGTCTGAATCAAATAAAGGCTGAGTAATTATTTAAACACTAACAAAGGTTTTATTGTAAAATAACAAAATAAACTATAAATTAGACTCAAGGTTGTTATATCAACTTATTATTTAGTTCCAAGATGTTCTTTCTTAATATTAATTCAGCCACACAGGCACTCCTATCTCAGGTACAAAGAAATCCAACTGTCTTGTTTTGAGCTTCTCCCTACTAGACTCCCCAAACCTACACAGTCCCTCTTTGGACTTTTAAGACCCTTTCATGGTCACCAAACAAAACTAAAATGTTCCCTCAGGAACTCCAAGAGTACATCCTCCCTTCAATGTAACTCTTTTCCCCAAAACTAACCCCCATCTCACTCTCTGGTCTCTGCAAGGCCCTTTTATAACCCTACCCAGCCAGCTTCCCATTGGCTGGTCACATACTGCTTCATGATGGGCTGACTGATCGGCCTTTTCACTACATGCATGCATACATACATACATACATACAGAGAGACAGAGAGAGAGAGTTCTCCATTCATTCTCTTCAGGCTAATAGCACCTTCCTTTGTTCAAAAAAGTGCATACATGTTTTGAAATATTTTTTTTAAAAAGGCAGGGAAATGCCATTGCAAGCCTACCCCCCCCCCCAAAAAAAAAAAAAAACACCAATGCCTGTAAAATGTTCCCAAAATTAAGACTTAGAAGTCTGGAAAGAAACTTTAAGTCACTTTCACAAGGCAAAGTTAGCAAGGAAGCCTTCCCCAGACAAGCGCTTTTTAAACGTTTTGGTCTCCCAGCAATCCCAGTCAACATGGCCCATAATAAGGAATTCTCCAAGTTGTACTTCAAACTGTTGAGAAGGCACTTAGTAGGAGGAGACATAGTAATGTAGTCTCTGTATCAGGGATACATTAATAAATGATACACAGATCCTTTGTTCGTGTTGCAGAGTAACATCAAGTACATATCAAATAAGAACACCTGTTACATTCAGCATCATATTTTCTTTGCTGAATCGAATATCTGACATCCCTCCTCCAGTCTGGGAGGGAATGAAGAGGCAGGCCCAGCTCCATCAGATCTAGCCTAAGGAAAGAGAGAGCTCCCTTCATGCTGTCATCCTCCAGCCTGAGAAGGAGTGAAGAGGCAGGCCCAGCTCCATCAGGGCTAGCCTGAAGAAAGAGAGTGCTCCCTTCATGCTAACTGTCATCCTCCGACCTTGGAGGAAATGAAGAGGCAGGCCCAGCTCCATCAGGGCTAGCCTGAAGAAGAAGAAGAGCCCTCCCTCCAGTCCATCTGCCTTGGTCCAGGCCTCAGAGGGAGAGAAGAACCACTGTACCTTATCCCCTTTCCCACCACCATTCTCTTCTCCTTTTATGTCATATCTTTTTAGATTGTAAGCCTGAACCGTCTAATCAAAAATAATAATTGTAAGCCGCTCTGATAGCCTTTAAGGCTGAAGAACGGGATATAAATACCATAAATAATAAATTAATAATATGGAGTCGAAGGTTTCATGGCTGGCATCCATAGTTTTTTGTGGAGCTTTCGGGCTATGTGGCTGTGTTCTAGAAGAGTTCCTTTCTGACGTTTCACCAGCATCTGTGGCTGGCATCTAAAGATTTGTCTGAAGATGCCAGCCACAGATGCTGGCAAAATGTCAGAAAGGAACTCTTTTAGAACATGGCCACATAGCCCGAAAGCTCCAATAATAATAATTTCTCTTCAGCTAACTGTGCTATTTTGATGGAGAAGAAGGGAACAGTATTTTCTTAATACCAGAACTAAATAAAATATATTATGCTTGAATAAAAATAAATGTGACTGATCCATTGATTGTGCAGCAAAAATAAAAGTTAATTTTTCATTGCTGGGCTCCAGATTCCCCAACCTCATCTCACCCAACCTGGGGACCTTCAGATATGTTAAAGTTCCACTATTCCTCAGCTAGTAAATAGCCTGGGGATCATAGAGCTGTAATCAAACACCTTTAGAGGTCACCATGTTTAGGAATTGGTCTAAGAAGGGGAAGCAGGGGAATTAGTTTGCTCCATCTTCTAAATGTCTGAACTCAACCCAGACTCATCTCCTTTCCCCAGCATAATCTCACAAAAAAAAATTCAAATATCTGAATGGGTGGCACCAAAAAGGTGTAGCAAGCTTATTTTCCAGAGGAAAGGGATAAGCCAATGGACAGCCAATGGATTCAAATTATAAGAAAGGACATTCACTTAGGAAGAACTTTCATGTGGTAAGAGATATTCTGCAGTAGCACAGACTGTCTTCAAAAGAGGTGGGCATTTTTTCCCTTGTAAGTTCTTAAACAAAGGTGGAATGGTCATCTTTCATGGATGCTTCAGTTGTTGACTCCTGAATTGTTTCTGTTGAACAATAGATGAACTTTGGGGAGAAGTGTCATCTATACCTGAAATAGCAAAGTGCCTTGGCCAAACCTACCAGAAAATGATGTTTATCTGTGCAGACTGAATGGGAAGAGAGGGTACCCAAAAGGAATTTCCATTTTCAATGAGGATAGGGAATGTGGAGCCCAGCAATGGACAATTAACTTTTATTGTGGCTTACAAGCTGGGAGCTTTCACAGGACCACTTTGCACTGCAACATTTTGTAAAAGTTCTTACCTGTTTTATAGTAAGAGTAATCATCCAATGGTGTATGTTAACCCCATTTGTTAAGTTAAACTCTTGCATTTGAACAAGGCAAACTGTGCCATGACAAATTCTTCAGCTGGCAACAGCAGATGTAGAACTGAAGCTTTTCAGTTATCTGCCAGTCCTTGGAGAGGATATGGAATCCATTCAAGATACTGCAAGCAAGCAAAAATTAACCAGATTTCCTGGTATGAAGCTGGACAGTGAAGGAGACAGAAAGCAACATCCTAAAGTTCAGTCTAATGTCTGTGCCTTTTACAAATGACTAAGTATAACTCCTCTTTAGCAATTTTTTTCAATCAATAAATCACTTTATTCATATCCTGGCTTTTCCCTAAACTGGGTATTTTACAAGACAAATATAAACACAAATGAAACAAATAAAATACTTTTTTTTTAAAAAAAAAGTGCTTTCTTAAAAAGGGGAGCTGCTTAAGAACTCTAAATCAATATCCAGTAGACCCTCCTTATCCATGGATTCTGCATCCACAGATTCAGCCCATCCATGGCTTCAAAATATCCCTTCCCCTCCAATAAACAAATCTCCAAAAAGCAAAGCCACATTATATAAGTTACACAATTTTAATACACCATTATATATAATGGGACTGGAGCATTCATGGATTTGGCTATCCATAGGGAGATTTAGAACCAAACACCAATGGACACCACAGGCACACTGTACCAATGACTGAATAGTAAAGATTGGAAAAAGAGCCATTATAATTTACTATAACTTTTATTATACCATTTCAAAAATTTCCATTTAGTCTTCTTGAATTCACCATGGTATGTTCTGTTTGCCTGTCAAAATGGTTTGACAGAAAATATTTAAAAATGGTGCCCTTAACTATGAAGACTGTTGGGGTAGGAATCCCCACAACATTCAACTATTCTCGAGGAGGGGAAACTGCTTTTTATAAACCACTTTACAATGCTGTGATAGAAACAGAAACAATTCTGGAATAAACCTCTAGAGGGCTGGTCTACAGGGAGCTATTGTGCTATTAATGTTTCTGTGTGCTGCTACCCTTGATGCATCATTAATGCTAAAAGATGAGTTACATGCCCACATAAAATGCATAGCTTATGGTTTTACTGTCTGGAAGGTAACTTGATTTTGTTCAGTTGCCGATACATCCAGAAAACAAGTTCACCTGCTACAATCCATAAATCATTAAAGATTTTTCTGTGCTTCAGTTCGAGCCCTCTAGAAAAGTAGGTCAGCTCACATTCCCTACTGCATTATAAAATAGCGGAGAATGAGTGTGTGTGTGTGCTCAGATATCAGCACTAAGCTTCTCTAATGTTACTATTTGTGAGTTTATTCAATATACATCAGTTTGGTTTGAAATAAAAAGTCACAAGAGGTTTCATACCCCACAGGAGAGAATTAATAACTACAGTATAAAATATGTGTATTGAACAAAGAGAATTATGTCTGTTTAATTTATACTTCAACATGATGCTGTTTCACCAGTGCGTTGATTATGAAACCTGATGGGAACCAATGATGCATCTAGACCAAAAATTCAGTTATATCTCTTTGATTTGTACTCTGCTTCTTCTGTCTACTGTCTGATTCTTCCATCAACAATAAAATGCAAATATATCCTTTGTTTGTTGGAAAGGAGGTATCTGTTTTGTAGTCTATATGGGAAGCTCCTACATTAGAGCTTCCCATATAGACTACACAAAAGAGTTGTCAGCAAACAATGGCCATATTTGCATTTAAAGAAATGAAAAATGATGAATGTAAATAATGATGAAGAAAATCAGATAACCTTTCTGTATCTAAATGTGATATCTGGCAGATATTTTTATAAAGAGTTAGCTACTGATTTTTATACAAAAGTGAACAAACCTGGCCAAGCTATCTCAAATAGGCTCCTGGGAAATAAAGAAATTGAAAATGTTCCAGAATGTATTGAGGAAAGTTGTAGATAATATATACAGGGAGGCTGAAAATTATTATTCAGTCAGGTTCTTCCCCCCCCCCCCCCATTATTTTCTAATGAATGCATGACCGTATGAAACTTTTGGATGGAACTTTTTACTTTTCTACTAGCTAAATAGAAGGTGTTCACTATTGACCTGAATGAATACTGAGGATACTGTGGATGACCAAGCAGACAAACAAATGGGTGCTAGAACAGATAAGCCCAAACTATTCACAGTAGTCAACATGATTAAATTGAGGCTGTCATACTTTGGCCACATCATGAGGAAAAATGAATCATTAGAAAAGGCAATGATGCCAGATAGTTAGACAGGGAAGACATGGGCCACGGCCTATGGGACCTAAGCAGAAAGGTGGAGAACATGAAGTCTTGGAGATATCACATCCACGGGGTCACCATGAATCTAAATCAACTCAAGGATGGATAACAACAATAAATGGAAGGGAGATTAATTTTCAATGAACGTTGGTAGCTTCTGTCCATATACTGTAAAATCTCACTTGAAACTTACTGCATAATCCTCATCTTGGTGACCCTAGAAGTTATAGCTGTATCACTGAAATGTTAACTGTGTTGTAAATCTACTGATTTCATTTGAAATATGTGTGGATTTACAGAAATTTTGTGGTGATATCTTCCACAATAATCAGTAGAAGAAATTTGTTAAGCAATTAGTGCTTGCTGAATGAATGAATAATTAATTATCTATACATGTGAAATAGACATTTCAGACTTTGATGAAATTATGGGATGTAACATTGAAGGCATGTAGTGAACCTTTATTCCTCTCTCTCAGGTGTGCTACATCAATTTGTCACATTATTGCTAGGTTGCACAACCAAATGGGGAATTTTGTGTGAGTGTGCAGTGTGCAACCATGTCATCAAGGACCTCATTTTGGACCCAGAAATCATCATTCTCCCAGCAGACAAAGGCAATGCCACAGTAATCATGGAAACAGAACAATACAAACAAAAAAATCAAGGAACTCCTGGATCGTGTAATATACAAAAGACTGAAATAAGACCAAACCAATAAAATCACCAGGAAAATGAACACCCTGATCAAAACTTCTCAATTCAGCCAACCACAAACCAAAGTTTGTGCAAATCTGAGGCTCTCCCATCAAGACTGTATGGACTTCCCAAGACCTACAAGGATTTCATTCCACTCAGACCCATAGTGAGCACCTCTGGATCCCCCACATATGACTTGCCCAAGTTTATGGCCACACAATGACAAACCCATATATGGCAAACCTCCCACTACATCAGGGGCTCAGAGCACTTCATTGAAAAAATTAACAACCTCAAACTCAAAACCAGAGACATACAAAACAACTTTGATGTGGTCTCCCTGTTCACCAAAGTCCCCATAATGGACACAGTGGCACACATCCAACACATTTTTCCAGACGACATCACAGCCCTGTTCAAAAATTGCCTCACCACCAGCTATTTCCAGTGGGACAATGGATTCTATGAGCAGAGAGATGGGGTAGCCATGGGAAGCTCTCTGAGCCATGTGATAGATAACTTTTACATGGAACACTTTGAAAAGCAAGCCCTGGAAACGGCACCACAAAAGCCCACAACATGGTTCCAATATGTGGATGACACTTTCACCATCTGGAGCCATGGAGAAGAAGCTCTGACTGTGTTTCTGAACCATCTGAACAACATTCACCCAAACATCTAGTTCATGATGGAAAAAGAAAAGGAAGGAACATTGCTATTCTCGGATGTCTTGGTCATCCACAAACTGAACCAATTTGGGCCACAGGGTATACAGAAAACCTACACATATGGACAGATATCTACACAAGAACTCCAACCATCACCCAGGACAAAAAAGAAGCACAATAAAAACACAGCTAGACCGGGCAAAACAGATATGTGAACCCATCTTCTAGAAAGATGAATTGAAGCACCTAGACCAGGCTTTACAGGCTAATGGGTATTCCAGCTCAATCAGAAGGGCTGCCAGACCCAGAAAAACCCAGGAGTGAAGACATGCAACCACCCAAAAGGAAGATATTTTTACCATACATCAAAGGAGTCACAGACAGAATAGGGAAGCTGGTGAGGAAACAGAACCTCCAAATGGTTTACAAACCGACCAAGAAAATCCAGCAAATGATGCACTCAGCAAAGGACAAGAGAGACCCTCTCACAGCCACAGAAGTTTACAGCATACCATGCAGCTGTGGACAAGTCTAAATATTTGAGACTATTGTCAAAAATGTTTCTGCCAACTTGCATAAAGGATAGCCTTGAAAGATTGCCATGCATGTATATGTTTTTATCCCCCCCCCCAATATACATACATATTAATAGTGAGATTTTTTGTGTTCTGTCTGCATTCCAGTCACCCTTGCATAGTTTCTGTGCATGTTAAGTGCTTTGCTGTCGTAACCTTTTACCAGTTAAATTGAAACTATTAAACACCTTTGCTATTGGATGAAATAACCTTTAGGTAGTGTAATTAGGAATATCTTGAACAGAAGGAAAGGTTTTACTTTCAACAGCAATATGTTAAAGCCACAAAATTAGAACAGCTATTCATATTTAATTGGCACAAAGGCTGTATTACAATTAAGATTTTTTTAAAAAAATTATCTTTGGTTTAATGGTTGTGACGTAGTTGAGCTTTTCACTGAGAGATCTTAAATAACCAGGTATCACATCATGGATAAAAAGGACTTTCTCTTTCACTAACCTGATTAGCTTCCTAATTGTGCGAAGGCAAGAAATATTTTGGGGTTCACCTAGACAATGCAGATTCCTATTCAATGCAGTTATGATGTACAAAAAATATGGGTAATGAAACTGACCCAGAACAGGAAGAAAATGGAGCTGAACCATACCTTACATTATTAAAAATTATTTTCATTCAAAAGGGATCTCAGTTACCTAGAATAATATTCCAATATAATAAATGCAGGAAAATGAAAACACAAAAGGAGGAAAATGATCACATTAGTTGTATGTTTATACAAAAGCAGACCAAATATCTAAATATAAGTCATTTCTGTAAATTTCCTGTATGTATCATTCTTTCAAAGGTTGCTAATGTTGTTAGATCTTCTATCCATTGGATCACAGCTGGAGAAAAATTACCTTTCCCGCAATGAAATATCAATAGCAGTCACAAAGGTGCAAGAAATCCACTTCTGTTGGCCATTTGTTGATTTCCTAGAAATTAATAAATAATTCAAAAGAGCATGCATGTCCCTGACTATCAAGGAACTTTCCAAAACCAAATTTACTTCTGTGATTAGGTCCTCTCAAACAGTAGCCACTATGGAACAGCTCCAAAACAGATGCATTAAGGACCAATAGCAGTAATACATCTCCAACAATTTGTTGGATTGGAAAGCTCTTTCTTGAATAGACACTGTAGTGAACAATATATACAAAAGAGAAATTTCTGCTGTTTAACATGAAGTCATAGAACATTAGTCATACTTGTAATAGATGTTAAAAACAATGGCCAATTATTAGTCGGAACTGGATATTTTAATTCTCTATTCCATTCTTGGTATAAACCTCACATGTCATATTTATTTATAGATAAGAGAAATGTATGTACATAAATTATTTGTTTGGATACTTGCTTGGCCCCAGTTAATGTCTCTAATATTAAAGGAAGCTGTAGCACCAAATCCTAATTGAAACATATGTTTCATTTGTAGATATTGCCAATTAACTGACAGAGGTAGTTTAAACTGCTCTTGTTAAATGGAAAAGGATAAAAATTCATAATCAACACCAAATATTTGATTTAAAGTAACAATCTCATTGTTGTATCATAATTTCCTTAAAAACAGTTTCTTATCAATTTTCAAGTCTGGATACCCTCATAAAGTAAATTTGTCAGGAACATATGGGTCAAATTGCAGTTAATGAGACAATCTTTACCACACAGCTCTAAGTGCTGAACTTGTTGGCAAAACACTACTCCTTTTCATAAAATGAAAACCAAGTATTGTCCATTTGAATAAAATTTAGAATTAAAAGTTTCTTTATGTCATTTGGAAATAGACACAGTTGTCTCAAAGGGAGCCAGAGACAGGAATTTAAAGCTTAACAAACTGTTTATTAAAATTAAAACACAGGAAATTTGGAGCAGTTTGTTGAAAAAAATGTTTAGCCCTCAAAATATCATAGGAGCTAACAAACTTCCTAGCATGGTTTCTGAAAAAGAGCAAGTAAATACCTTTCTAGACAACATGTTTAGCTAAGTGTACAGGTGGGGAAGAAGACTGGATACATACAGTCAAGATCCCATTGGATAAAAAAAATAATGCAATGGATGGTTTTGCAATTGGATAATTTAGGATTGCAATTATAACTGGATGGTTTTAGGGCCATATTATGGCAACCTCTTCAGTGGTTCTGGAGAACTTAAAGCTGGGAAGAGTGAATAAGGGTAGGTGAGTGAAAAGTGCGGTAAATATCAAAGAGATCTGGGAGCAGAGGAAGAAGAGCTAAAAATATGTGAGAAAGATATATTGACAGCAGAAGGAGTCGGAATTAAGAGTACTTTTCTGAATGGTCAAGCTCTGAAGAAAGCTTGCCTTGAATGCAATCCATATCTCCTGTAGTCAGAAAAACCTGGCAAAAGAAACTACTAAAAAAACAGTGAGGGTGGGGGAGATAACTTCAGCTAGCTAATGGTCATCTGGGAAGAAGGACAAAGATTAGTTCACGGGGTTATTTCTTGTCTGCAGAGCTGGTGTGCAATGCATTGGAAGCCAGAGGGCTTGAGCAAGAACAAAAAGGAAAGGAGGACAGTAGAGATTACAAGATTACCTTTGCAGTATGTATGTAATTATGCTTCTTTTGGTGTGAAAGAATCCTAGAGCTTCTTGGCCGAAACTAAAACTTTTATCCCTCATTCTGAGATTAATAATTAAAATAAAGACTATAAAGGTGCCCCTGCTCCCTCCTGCCTCATCCATTCTGTGACTGAAATGCTAAAGGGAATAAAATGTGCTAGTCAGGGATACTTTGTGACTATGATAATTGAGTTTCCATGGGAGGAGGAAGAGTGATCTTGATTAGCATACAGCTGAATGCATACTAAGTCAAACAATTCTTGGCAGGTGCCTGAAACATATTACAGCTTTTAACAGGTGATACACACAGAGAGAGAAAATGGGATTCAACTCTGGGGGGGGGGGGGGAGACACAGCCAGAGGAGATGTAAAGGTTATCAGACCACATGAGGATGTACTAATTTGGAGTCTTTGAGATTATATCCTTCCTTCAATCCCTTTCATGTCCAACCCCCTGCGATGTAGGATACAGGGTGCATCCAGAAGGTTTCCTATTGCTCACAGCTTAAGTGAAATCCTGTCTTTTGTTTCCTTAACATCTTGTAAGGAAAAGCAAAAGAGACAATGGGGTGACAGGGCTACAAATTGACGATAAGACTACAAATTTGAAGATGAAAAGTCTCAGCCTCCTATAAACATACATAAATGATTACTAGAACAACGCTTCCTTAACACCTGCACCAAGAAACTGCTGCTCTACCTGAGGTACATTGATGATATCTTCATAATTTGGACTCATGGAGAAGACTCGCTCAAGACATTCCACCAGAGTTTCAACAACTTCCACCCCAGCATCAACCTCAGCCTGGAACTATCTACTGAACAAGTTCACTTTCTGGACACCACAGTACCATTACAAAATGGACAGATAAGCACCACACTATATTGCAGATCCATGGACCATTACACATATTTACACGCCTCCAGTTTCCACCCTGAACATACCAATAGATCCATAGTCTACAGCCAAACCCTCCAATACAATCACATCTGCTCACACCCACAAGACAAGGATGCCAAACTCAAAGAATTACAACAAGCATTTCTCAAAATACAGTACTCACCACACAAAGTGGGGGAAAAACCAACAAATAAACAAGACAAGACATGTACCCAGAACTGATCTATTACAGAACAAAATGGAGAGGGAAAATGACAGAAACCCACTAGTAAACCGGTGACATATAACTCCCAACTTGGACCACTCAGATACATCATCAATGAACTACAACCTCTTATGGACAATAATGCAAGTCTTTCAAGGGTCCTTCGTGGCAGACCTTTACTCGCTTACAGACAGCCTCCAAACATCGTACAGGTACTCACTTACAGGGCAACACACAACACAGATGGTGACACAGGAACTAAGCCTTGCCACAAACCAAGGTGCCAACTCTCCCCACACATTTATCCAGGAAATGTCATCACAAGACCAAATGGCATCACCCACAATATTAGGGGGGCCCTCCTCATCTTCCAATGAGATCTGTGCCATACTGTGTCAGCAATGCCTTTCAGCACTCTACATTGGGCAAACAGACCAATCCCTGAGCCAGAGGATAAATGAACATAAATCAGATATGCAAATGTGAGGCACTGTTTTTGTCAGATGTTAACTCTCCATGTGAAGAGAGCAGCAATAAAGGAGGGCAGGGCTATCTTTTTTCCTTTCCTTGCACATTTAATTAATTCTGTTCTGAATACCTGAATGGGGCTTAGATTATCTCTCTTCCTCACTAGAATCACCAACGAAAGGCACAGACCATTCTTAGTTTGACAAGATGTGACTATGAAGGTAGTTAGTCTTTCAGCACTCATAAAACACCAAAATATTGCAATTTAAAGAATGCATTGCATTGTAAAATTCACCTACAAATCTTAGATACATATATAGTCTTGCTTTTCAGGTTTTGTAGTGCAAAATTGTTCATATATTGCAAAGAATGAAATGGAAAAATCTTTTTAAAATTACTGTTAAGTGTGACTGCTCTCATATGTAATGCATTAAGGGTTTAAAAAAAAACATTGTACCATAGTCAGTTAAATTTTTAAAAAGAATTACATGGGAACAAATTCCCCTAGCCACTCACATGCCTAAGGAAGAGGACTTAAAATTTCTCAAATGTCAAATCCCAAATACTTGACTGTCTTTTACAATTTGTATTAAACTAAGCTTGTGTCAAATCAATCCAGAGAATTCCATCTTCACTTAAATAAAGTAAACCCTTTTAAACTAGATACTTTTTGTTTTCTTTTTGTACCTCAAAAATCTGTTTGGTCAATCACGCAGGGTGAAAAATACTACATACTCCCTTTTAAAAGACACTAATTCTTAGTCTATGTGCATCAAATGACATAAGTCTGCATACTTTTTTTAAATTTTACATCTGGAATTAATTCACAATAATCTTCTCTTAACTTTCAGAAAACATTTCCACAAGCCAGGCTACAAGTCTAGAGAATGCTTTAGAAGAGCAGCATACAAATAGCAAATATCCATTTGGTTATGGAAGGGTGGAGGGGTATCAGTTATTTTCCATGACCTAAATGATATGTTTTAAATAGTTTTCATTCCTTGCCTTAGGGTTCTTTTTGACACTTTAACACCTCCAAAAAGTGCCTTTTCAGTTCCTGTGGAAAGGAGCAAAGCTAGCAGTCACTGTGATTAGTGTTTCTGGTGAATAAAAACACAGCTAAGGCTGCAGAGGTAATGAAATGATTTACAATCTGAAAGTAATACAAAAAAGTCAGAAGTCAAGTGTGACTTTCCTTTGATTATACTTCTGTCAAAACAAATCCATCCAGCTTCACAAAATAAGAAGAAATCTTCACAAAATAAGAAGAAACATGAAGAAAATTAGGATTTCAAGCAGGAAACAGGACAGAAATCTGCACAGTACAGTTTTATTTCTGTTTAATATATGTGTTGCTCTATCTTTTAATATATATCCTTCCTTGCTCTTTTTTTAAAAAAGCTCACTAGAAACATGGAATAAACAAATCAGCACATTCCATTTACAAAGTTCAGTAATTTAGGAATAAATTAATCATGACCCAAAACAGGTGAGCCAAAAGTACTTCCAATCCAAGCATGTGGCATTCAGATGACACATACCCCAGATGGGCCAAAGCTGTGTCACGACCACCTAAGGCAGCCCAGAACTGGCTGCAAAAGGAGAGCAAAAGAAGTGCTCCTTGCCAGCAGTTCATCAAGACCACGGTGTCTGGTTGCTGCAGTCCCACACCACTCAGGGTGTGCTTGTGGTTGGAGTGGCCTCTGGCCACCCATTTGCTTGAAGCCTTCATTGTTCTTCATAGATAATAAACTAGATCCATCATCTCTGGGATGGGGTATCAAGACACTGTTTTACAGGGGCTCTAATCCTTCCAGAAGGAGTGCACTCAGAAAATGGTGCTGAATAATTCCTAATTGATGCCTGCCATCTGTCTGTGGTGTCTCTCAGGATTCAGTTTGGTCCCCCATGTTATAGAATCTGAGATCAGGAAGGGACCACAAGGATGAATTTGTCCAATCCACAGCCATGAAAAATATAAAAATAAAGTTCTGCTGAAAGATACCCATCCAATCTCTGTTTAAATACCACCAAAGATGCAGAGTTCACTACCCTCCAAGGTAGCCCATTCCCAATGCAGTACATCCCACTATCTCTTATAATAAAGAAGTTCTTCCCAATATTTAGATGGAATCTCTTTTCTTGTCATTTGACTCCATTGTTTCATTTCCTAGTCTTTGCAGCTTGATCAATCTTTTACATGACATCACCTGCAGACATTTACTGAGTAACCTCTCCATCTTGTCTTCTCCAACTACTTTATCACACTAGGGGGCAAACATAATTTAAACAAGAGTTAAACAGGAAATGCCCTATGTTTATCTTAGGACATTTCCTGTTTAACTTTCATTTAACTCTCGTTTAAATTATGTTTGCCCTCTAGTGTGATAAAGCAGCAAGTTAAACTCAAGCAGCTCTCTCAGTCCTTCCCCATAAGATTTGACCTCCAGACCTTTGATCATCTTGGTCACTCTTCTCTGGACATGTTCCAGCTTATCAATATCCTTTTTGAATTCCCAGAACTGGACATAATATTCCAAGTACAGTGGTACCCCGGGTTACGAATCCCCCGGGGTACGAAAATACAAAAGAGCTGGGGCCGTAAAAACGGCCCCGGCTTACGAAAAAAACCCCGGGGTACAAAAAAAAAAACCCGCGCGGCCCCTTTAAATTTGCCGCGCGGTCCGGCAAACAAAGCGGTCCCCCAGGTTACGAACACTTCCGGGTTACGAAAGGAATCCCGGAACGGATTACATTCGTAACCCGGGGGACCACTGTAAGTTCTGACCAAAGCAGAACAGAGTGGCGCTACTATTACATTCAACCTGGACATTATACTCTTATTGATCTAGCTCAGAATTACATTTTCATTTTTGCCACTGCATCCTACTGTTGACTAATATTTAGCTGGTGGTCTACTAAAACACCTATAACCTTCTCACATGTACTGTTTTCATGCTGATCGGCTCATCAGAAATTTCTTTGTACATCCACCCTGGTTTCTTTCGAAACCTCTCATTTTAATTTCTCATTGGAATTGTTTCCAATTCTTCCTTCATTATCTCACCTTTAGGAAACTCACATGCCTTATGAATTCTAATTGTTATAATTTAATGTTTTTAATGGAATTATTCCTTTAACCCTTTCTTAATTTTCATATCAAATAAGTTTTTAGTGTATTTTGTTCATAACTTGATGTCAGGTGCCTTGAGTCCCATCCCAGGAAAAAGGCAGGATAAACAAACAAACAGTTTGTTACCTCAGGAACAAACCATTAACCACATATCAAATTCTTCTCTGTGGCTATACTTGAAATATAAAGAATGGTTTCACCAATTTACTGGGAAATATATTTCTAGTCCATGATGGAGGAAAGTAGAAGCAGGGCACTATCTCCTTGGCACTACCAACTATTTTGTCTCCCAAAAGCCAACATGACTTCTGCTGAGTCTGGGGAAGTGTCAAGAAAGACCAACCAATCAACAGTGCCATCTTCAACTGTGATCAATAAATAAAATTGTGATATTTTTCATTTGAACAAATAGTGCTGTATTTATTTGTAGTTTGTCAAGCAGAGCCTCTACTCTAGTTGCTATGTCCACAGTCTGATATGATATGATGCTGTGTTGTCATAAGCAACCCTGAGAATATTGTAGTCTTGATCAGGTGGTTAAGAAATATATTTTAAAAATAAATCATATTTGTGGTTATGTTTCAGGCAATAAGTCAGTTAAATATTTTGGTTCTGGGAAGACACAACTCAATCTCGATGAAATGGAATAGCCCACTTTATAGCCTGTGAATAGGGTGACAAGTTGGGGAGTGGGATATTTTAGCTGTTCTGTAGTTTAGGTTGGGTAGGTAGAAATAAGCATTCAGTAGCAACTGGCTGTCTGGAAAAAATATTACTTGTTATTTTTAAAATAATTGGTCCCCATTCAGTGGAAATCATTAGAAAAAAGGAGAACTTATTTCTTGTAATGTGGCAAAATACAGTCCCAAACAGTTCTGTTAATGGAAACAAAGGTGATACAGTATATCACAGATTTATGTATGGTTGTCTTAGGAAAATGGAGGACTGTGTATTAAAGTGTTTGATTTGTTACTTGTAAGCACACCAGACAATACATTTGGGGTTTTCTTTGGGTCACAAATATTAATGAATTTAATTATTTGGCCTAGATTTTTTTAATATATAAATACACTGAAAGGTTAATACTAGATCACAGCTGGAGGGGGTTCATAAAGTAGAGAAATTAATTTCCATTTCAGTGGTCATTGATCTCATTTTGGTAGCATTTATTACAAAGGGATATTTCACTTTAAATTTGACTCAAGCTGCATTTCTCTTGTTTTATAATTACATTTCTAGCTGAGGTTTCATCCTGCTATTTAGATGGCCTAAATTACCAACATTTCATTTTTATGGCACTCAAGTTACAATATTGGAATGTTCCTTCACATGTGATTAGTTTGAGTAATTGTCAGGAATTTGCCAAACAGCCTTGTCCACTGAGACAAGGGTTGTTAAAATGAGCCAGACTACGATTCTTAAAGGAGAGTTTCTGCAACAGATAAAGACCTGGAATTAACTGGTAGTGTTTTCAATGTGTAATTAGAAAACACATTGTTCTCCAATTAAGAAAATTAATTGAAGCCAACCAGATGGTAATCAAGGCATGTTGTAATATAATGTATATCTGGCACCTATATTGCTTTTATGTCCTGTACATGAATTGATGCACTGTTATGTTTTATTCTGAAAATACACGTACAAGAAATTTTATCTGCAATATACTCTGCCCAATATATTTCAAAACACAACCTACTCAAAAATCAAAAGCATTGCTTCCAAATCTCCTTGTGATGGGAAGCAGTTCCATATCACTGTGTCAGAGCTCCTGGTGAGCAGAGCTGAATTGGGAGACTACATGGCAGTCTGAGGGCTAGTGCTGTGAACATGGGGTGCTTCCAAAGTGACATATGCATATCAGAGCTCCAGCTAAGCAAACAGACCAGATTTCCCCTAATGACCACCCCTTTGTTTATAAAACAAAAACAAAAAACCTTTGGAATAGAGTTGGAAATAGAATTGGGGGGGGGGGGGGACAACCAGCTGTACTCCATACTTATTCCCTGGTGTCTAAAACAAATTTGATAGCCAAATACATTTGACGAGCCTCTTAGTCAGAACTGTTTAGAAGTTGGTTACTAGGAGAATGTACCTAGGAAAATGTCCAGGGAGACTCAGATATCTCTACAGCCACAGATATCTGAAAATTGTCGAAGGAGCAATTCTCAATCCCACCTAGGGAAGTAAATCTTCACTTACTTGGTTCTCACACAAGAATGGAAAATATAGAAAGGTTTTTCCCCTAGTGGGTGAGGAGAGTTTTTTGGTGCATTCTTCTGTGATTGTTAGTGTTTGAGGGCTTTTTTTCCAGAATGGTTTTAAGGTTCTGTTTCTGGGAAGAACTCTTCAATGGTTTTGCACAAAATGCAATGGATTTCTGCAAAAACTCTGTTGTTGTTTGTGTTGTTGTTCCTGTCATTCTGTTTGGTTTCACTTGTTTTAGCACTGGTGTACATATATATTTTATGTGAATTGTTGTGGATTTTCATACCTTCAAATCAACTCCATTTGTCTATACTCTTTTTGAGCTAATTCCTGCCTATCACATGTATGCTATTTTTGTCGTCCCGATGCAGCATCATTATTTTTTTTCAGCTGTCAGTTAAATGATGTGAACAAACACACTTCTGCTTCTGTTGTTATGCTTTCCTCCCCCTTACCCTCCCTACAAGTTATCATTGTACATTTTCCCATCACCTACTGTTTGGATATGTTTGATTATTGTATGCTGCAAAGTTTCCTGAAAACAGGAGATTAATTCCTTTCTTTTCTCCACCCCTCCACCTTATTTGAAATCTGAAAGAGCCAAGGCCAACTTCTAGGCAGTGAATGAGAGAAGAATGAGTTAATAACTGAGGGAAGGGAAGAGGCATGCCCAGCTCTAGACCCCTTCCTCCTGTTGCAAAGGAGTGAAATAACATTTGCATATTTCCACCGAGGGGGTCTTTATCGATTTAAATGCCCTTTGCCTTTGGAGTTGGGGGGGGTGGTAATGGCCAGTTTCAGTCTGAAAAAATAATAATAAACAATTCTGTAAAATACCAAGGAGATTAGGCAAACCTTATATTTGCCTAAAATCAAATAAATCTTTTAGCAGTCATGCCCATCTGCCTATCCACCCACCCTCTCTCTTGTAAAGGCATTCGAAGAGGAGATGAGGATGTCACACAATCAAAAATGTGCATCCCCTTCAGCATAATACAGTAAAAAATGCAAAACCCTTTTCTTCAGAGTTTGAGGACTTTTTCTCTCCCTTTCTCAAAAAAGGGATGAATGCATTCAAATCATGTATGGCTGGATCATATCCTGCTCTCATTCTACCAGGATAATTTTCATTGTGTTGATTGACCTTTAGGGTGTCTCAGTGTTGTTGTTCTTACATGTCTTCAAGCTAACCCCAACTTGTGGTGACCGTGTTTGAGGGTTTTCTTGGAAAAATTTATTAAACTCATTCATAGTACTTTTGCCATTGCCTTCTTCTTAGGCTAAGAAAGGTCATGTCCACATGGGCCAAATAACACATCCTCCTCCTGTCCTCATGGGGATCAGTCCCAATGATGCAGGCCCTAGTCTCTGAGTCTGGTGTGAACTGTCCTCGTGTCTTGTGCAAACTGTCCAGTTCAGTGACAAATTTGCAGTATACCCAACTTAAACCAGATTTTTAAAAACTTACTTTTGGCTCTGGATTCCCAGGATATCAGAGAGTGCTCTACTGAGGTAGGGCCCTGAGGAGCCATCAGACAATGCCTAGCCTGTACATCTGATAATAAGGGCAATATTCCTGTTACAAATAATGGAAATAAAATGAAAGTTCCTCCTCATCAGCACCACTTCAGAGCTGCCGAAGGACTGGAGATGTCCCTGGAATGATTTTATAAATAAGAGGATGCCCATATCATTTTAAAATTGTAGGCAGTTTATATTTGTAATCAAATTTAATAAAGATTACAAACAATTTTACGGTGCATATTTTGCAGAATGCCACAAGGATAATAACTGCTTTCAATAGGAAGCAGGGTCAGAAAATAATAAGCCCTTGGCAATAATAAATCTATAGTGCCAGCAATGCTGTCTTTGTTGCGAACAAATAGAATGAATAGGACTTGCAAATAAAAGTGGAAATGGCAAATAGACTGCCAAATTTGAACCTGTCTCCTTCCTCAACCCACCCACATTCCACAAGGCTGAAAACATCAACAAATGTACAGTAAAATGTTTTTCCTATTCATATTTTTAAATGCTATGTATTCAATATTTCCTCTTTCACAGCACTTAGCAACATTTCTCCTTCTCACTATCCTTTTAAATCAAGCAAACTTTACATATGTAAAACTCTTGATTTAAAATAAATTACTCACTGCAATAACTCCATTACAAGTTGATTGTGGGGAGGTGCATATATGTTATGGCATGGAATTATGCCTATTTGCACCCCTTGCACAAGTTTATTTTCATGTATTGTGAGATATTCCAAAATTTGATGGGAATTGATTGCTTTTGTAATATTATTGAAATATTTACTGGTTTTGTTCTTTTCTGATCTGTTTCTCTTCTTTTAACCTGCACATTTTTATTTTATTTTATTTTATTTGGAGCATGTAAAACTGATTAACAAAGAGCAAAAAACCATTGTTATTGAAATTTAGAAAGAAAAATACATAAAACATAAGAAAATGTTTTAAACATTATCTGGACAATTTACACAGGAGTTTCACAGCATGGGCTCATTTTACTTTGATTTGCTTCCTCTTTCTTTTTATTTCTGGACAGCAGTTATGACCCCTGGGGTAATAATAGCACAGTATTTCAGGAGGTAATCTGCCTCTGGTCAAGTATATATATAGAATAAACATTTAATGTGTAATTATAAATTGCACAAGAATGTAGACAGAGATCCATATACCATGAAGAGCAATCAAGAGTAGACAGATGGCCAGTGGCACACAGATGTGCACTCAGATATCCAGTCACCCCACAGTATGCATCGATCCTTTATCCATGGATTCAGCTATCCACAGTTTGAAAATATGTTAAATATATAAATTTCAAAAAGCAAGCCTTGATTTTGTCATTTTATGTGAGTGATGCCATTCTACTATGCCACTGTATTTAATGCGATTTGAGTATCCAGCGATTTTGGCATCCATAGGTGTCCTGGAACCAAATCCCAGCAGATAGTAAGGGCCCACTGTGCCTCAAAAGGGGGAAAAAGGCACACATATCTTTGTCCATACAGTATTGGTCTAAATGTGATGTATGTTGCAGTGTGTTGTTACCCTAAATGTGTGGAGCCACTAGAGCTTCCACTAGCAGTTGCAATCTAACTGAATTAATTTGAGAAAACACTCAGCTTGGTTATGCAAGAGGGGGTAATGTGATATGCAGGATCTGGCACCAGCTATACCAGCTATACCAGTACTCACTTTTATAGACCCCAGCAATGAGGAATTATACATATGTTTATTAAGAAAAACAGAAAGTGGCATACATACTAACACAGTTGAACCACAGCTTGTGAAGCTAATAGAATTCAGGAATTTGGAAGGGAATAGCAGAAAGTGAGGACTGATTGTGGTAATAGATCCCTGACTTGAAGAGAAAGGTCCACAGAAAGCCAGGAAGAATGAAGAGTAAAGCTGAGAGGCTTGAGCATGCAGGATTTGGGAGAAGATGGGAACAAAGGACTCAGATAAAAATCTGAGGACAGCAGTCATGCATTCAGGGGGGAAACAAGCTGTCACAACTATGGCAAAAAGTTTTCATTTTCCGATAAATATTTACACCCTTGACCCATAAAAGGTCCATGGGAAACCTAAAAGTCTGATTACTTTTGACAGAATCTGAGAAGGTTTCTAAACTGAAGAGTTTGTTTGAATGTTTGGGATAATGAGAAGGTTTAATTGTGATCAATGATGCTTCATTGGCTTTACAACACTGAGACAAGATCTGGATTCCTAAAATGAAGGAGCTCAACAGATGGGCAGCTCTGTGCCACCCCTTTCAGTCCTGCAATGTTGCCGCAGCAACCAAATGCCAGGGCAATGATGCACTCCCTCCCGGGAGGAAAAAGAAGATGCCAAAAGCAGCTTCCTAAAAAGGGTGCAATATGTACATGTGTGCATGCCAATCACATCACTTCCTGTGAGTGCCATGTGGAGGGCGGGGAACCATGATGGCATCATTGTCACATGTGGTCGCTGCACGCTCCCAAACCATAAATTGGGCCCAAGGATGGTGCTTTCCACCTATCTGTACTGGGCCTAAGTGTAAAGGCAAGGGGTGTTGTGGAACACATAAAAAATGAAAGGGGGTCTTGGTCTTCCAAAGGCCCACTGTATCTCTAAAGGTAGATCTGAGTGCACACAGTCCTTTGTCCGTACAGTATTGGTCTAAATGTGATATATGTTGTAATGTGCATTCTAATGTCCACATTTATATGCATTCTTGTGCAATTTGTTTCATATGAAATGTTTGTTGAGATTTGACTAAAGCTAGATTGGATGCATCTGATTTAACCTTGTTTTGCCAAGTCTAGGGGGCAAAACAAATGGGCATGAAGGAGTGGCCTCTGGCTGCTCAACCCACGATCAAGCCCTGATTGGCCTGGGACCACAATGACTGAGCAGCCCAGTCTTAAAGCAGGCTACCATCACGGTTTCAAAAAGGCCACAGGCAATGAGCAGCTTTTCACTGCTCCTTTTGCTGGCTGCTTCGGGCTACCTTAGCCAGCCTCGTAGTGGCTTCCAGCCTTGTCAGGGAGTGCATCATCTGCAGATCACACCTCCAAAGTGGCCAGAAGTCACTCCTTTTGTCCTTTCTGGTTCACTTGCCTATATATGTGATATCTATGATACATCTTCCTTGGACTATATTTTATTTAAATGCATACCTCTCCACCACATATCTTTAGCACAATAAAATAGGAATAAATCCCAATAATAGTCTGACATCTAGTATCCAGGGTCTTTTTAATAATAAACAATCAGACTTGGAAGTAAATGTTACAGGCACTTTACCAGGAGCCCAAGTAGCTATTCCAGAAACTTGGTCAATGGTACTAGTTAAGTTTCACACTTACCTGTCCTAACCTACCTATACATCCCTCCTTCCTTTTATTAATGGGACATAAAGGTTCTGATTAGAGAGTAGCAGGCAGGCTATGTGAATGGTTTGTAATTGCTGTTAGATAGTATTGCCAGTTTAAACAGCATTATATTTTAACAGAGGGTAAAGAAGCATATACCTCTTCATAATGAATCAAACATATTTTGAGGTTATTTTCTCATCTCTCTACACTTGGAATATTGCATTTATAAATCCCAAGTGTATGACAGTGATAAGGATATATCCCAGTGTTTATAACCCTTATTTTGCCTGTTTGATCTCAGTTCCTCAAGTACTTAGTGGAATGATATTGCTCCTTTTGGCAGTGTGATATACTAGAATGGGTTAATCTTTTACCCTTTGCTATGATTTTAGCTTTTATGAGCAATATATTTTGATATACAGCAAACTCCCAAACTTCTTCAATTTCACTGTGCTATCTCTGCAACAAAAAAGCCAGTGGAGAGATAAATTAAATGAGCCTGTCAGCACTTTGGAGTTTCTTTAAATAAAACTCAAAGGAAGCTTCCATGGATATGAGGTGGAGGGGAAAGTAGGAGTTAAAATCTAGTACTGGAAGAGAAACTAATTTTCAAATGCATGATTCAACCACTTTAAAAACACCCATCCTAGGAAAATGATGTTCTGGCACAAAGACTTAGTGAACAGAGTGGCTCCTGAAACACTAGAAAAACACTTCTTTGAGGAGTGCTGTTACATGGTAAGTTTTGCCCACCTTCTACACAGTGTGAAAATAGTTTGCTAAAGGGAGAGGATCCTTCTAATTGCTTTATGAAGCTGCTGAAAGATAAAATACTGCTCTGTTAAAAATGCAAAACAGTAACCTTAGCATGTTAAGAAGAAGTGATAGAAAGAGAAGGTGCTATTTTACAAACTAAGTGGAAATTGGCACTTTATCTGACACTCTGAATGCAGGCCTCTTAGGGTCCTTTTACAGAACACAGGTACAGCACTATGATTCCATTTCAGTTTTCATGGATCCATCCAATGGAAGCATGGGATCTGTAGTCATGTGTTCAGGCATAAGTCTTATTGTCCATGAAATAACACACCATCACATACATGGTCGACCACAACTTTTATTGGTTACACCTGCTGATTGGGTTGGCACATGCTTGGGTCCAGATCCTGGCATCAGCCTACCTGTTGATGGAACCATTGGGATGATAGCAATGGAATACACATGGGTGGATGCCCCATTGTGGTCCTCTTGACACCAGGAAGTTCAGGAAAAGTATTGGTGTTCTTGTTGTGTGCCTTCAAGTGGTTTCTAATATATGGTGACCTTAGAGTAAATGTATCTTGGGGTTTTCTTGATAAAACTCATTCAGAGAGGGTTTGGCATTGCCTTTCCCTGAGGCTGAGAGAATGTGACTTGGTCAAGATCGTCTAATGGGTTTCAATGACTAAGTAAGAATTTGAACTTTGGTCTTCAGAGTTATAGTTCAATACTCAAAGCACTACACCCTGCTGAATTGTAAAAATCATGTACATGTACATTTAAAAGTAAATAAAGCCCCAGAGTCTTTATTTAAAAGCCGTGCCCTGACTTGGTGTTGGAAATAAACAAATGTTTGTGCCACTCATACCTCAAAGAGGAGAGCATGCCCCAATGGGGTGTCACATCTGAGAAAGCCTTCTACCGTGTCCTTCCATGCCATATTGCCTCCATGGGTAGGACACACAGGACAGCCCTTCCTGCAAAGTTCAATTGCAATGCAGATGTATCTTGGTGTGTCTGCATGCACACACACACACACACACACACACTAAATACATAAGCCTTCTGTGAGGTGTACTGCAATGGTCTTACAAAAATTGCTCTCATTATTCTTACCCAGAAAGAAGGTGAATTCACCAGAGTAATTTTTTTCAGACTATTCCAATAAGCTCTGAACAAGGCATAAGAATTTATATTTGGCTGAAATACATTGGGCTTCTTATGAATGTTTTATACAGTTTCATATTCTGAAATATAGTAGCTGGAATCCTATTAGTGATATATGCACACATTACTCAAGGTTTTCTCAACTCAAGGTTACTCAAGCACTCCCATAGTGATGTTACTGCCTAAACAACAGCCTCATTCCTCTTCCTCTCTCTCTGAAGAACTGGGGTGAGGAGCAATAGACTGTCATAGCTGCTTAGTTGCCTCTCTCTCTCCCTCTCCCTTTTCCCTTACCTGGCCATGTAGTGGCCATAGCAGAGCTCCGCGGGACATGGTGTTACACTCTTATGTGTGCAATGCCAAACCTCAATGTCTCTCTTCTTGTTGTTTTAGACCCATCTTATTGCACATGCACACACATGCACCAGAATTAGGGCTGCCGTGTCTTGAAGAAAAATGAAGATATTTATCCTGGAAGTCATTTGTATATATCTTATCTGTTTTGACTGTGTGCATAATCTCAGCCCAAACATTATCTTAACCGTGTTAGTATAAAATTAAAAATTCATTATGTTCCTTTGCATTAGCATAAGTCAGCTGTTAAAATAAAAGGTCAGGAACTGGTCATTGATCACATTTTCTAGTTTCCTAAGGCTGTATCTTCCTCCACATACCACACAATATCTTCCTACTTGTAAGGTTCTCCACCCAGCAACCGTCACTGCATTGTACTGCCTGTGTTTCTGGCTCTATAAACAAAGATACTTCAGGGAAGACATCACAAAACATCCAAAGCATCTTGACTGGCTGCCAGTCAAGCAGTTTTTAAAGTCTGGTAACATACTGAAATGGTAAAAATAGGCCTAATGGTGTAGCACTTTCTGTAAATGACTACAACTGCAAAGAAAAAAAATGACACAAAAAACCCACACACATTCCATGAATGCAAGGGAAGCCTCCATGCTTTTGCATTAGGGTTTTTTTTTATGGTTGGTAAAATAAAATTATTACTGTTTTGTGGTTTTTTATTTTATTGTACTTTGCTATATGGCCAACATGGCTACCCCGAATATGTTTCCTAGATGTGAAGATAGCCACTGCAGGGGAATCCTAAAGAGAAAGTCGATGGACTGGGACTTTACTATTTGAGGTTTCTACCTCCAACAAAGTTTTTTTAAAAATTTAAAAATTGGGACTGCATTTGGCATGTTTTACCAAAACAACAACTAAAATTTTGCTAATGCAAAAGCATTGAGGCTTCTCTTGAGAACTTCAGTGTTCTCTGACTAACAAAGAGGGCTGTGGCTGGAGATATCTTGGCTGTCAAGGAAGTATATTTTTGCATTGCTAATGCAATTCAAATTTTATCTCCTGGACTCTGGAATGTTTTGTTCCCAGTGCCACATAGCCAGAAGGAAGAGGGGCCTGCCTGCATAGGTATCTCTCCACAGGATCTCAGAAAAGAATAACACAACAACAACATGTTGACAAAATGAAGGCCTGTGGATAACATTCTCATTTTAAAAAGATTATTCTATATAATTTTAAGATCTTTGCCTAATGAAGAATCCAGTGGAACTTTGAAAGCTTGCATCATGTGTTTTGTGCATTTTGCTTGATAGAATAAAGCTATCATTGTTTTGTTGGTTTTTAATGTTATTGTACATTCCACAAATGCATTTATGCATTATTAAGTAGTGTGGACAAACTTTGCTTTTTTATAAAAAATGTTATTTCAACTGGATTTTTATTATTTTAAAAATAACTACAACAGAATTGACCATGTACAATTTATCCATTAATTAATGTGAATTCCAGGAGCACCATCATCAGTCCCAAGAAAGCAGACTTCATTAAATTATATTGTGTGTCTGTATAGCTAAATAGCTAAATATATAGTCTAATTAGGTACTTGGGTCCAAAGCTCTTTATTCAAGGAAATTACTTTTAAAAGTAATTAATTTATGTTATAGTTCCATCACTCTCCATAGTAGATAGTTACTTTTTTTAAAAAAAACAACACTCTTTGCTTTTTAGTTTCTTAAGTACAGTAATACAAAGCAAACCCATTCATGATTGCAATGGCAAATGAAAAGTGTCTCAGCACTTGAGATACCTCATCAAGGAAAGGGAGGTCAGTCATAAGATTCTTTGCACTTTTGGATTTTGTTTGGTAAAATACATTTGTGGAAAAACATATGTGATTTTCCTATGCAAATAACATACACCTCATATACCAGTTCATGCATAAAAACAATATAACGGGGAAGGACACAGAATACATATACAGGAAAATTTCACATGGTTTTTCTGAGCAGGAATCTATGTATGGATCCAAACATTGAAAATTTTGTATGTTTTATGCAAGCAAATACAATTGCTTATTTATAAATAGATTCCTGTGCGAGAAAAAAAATGTAGTTTTCTTGTATGTATTTACTGCACAAATATCATTAGTTTATGCAGGAACTGGTTAATTTTACACAAAATATTTTCTGCCCCTTTCCTCACAGTATATATGGAACAAAATTGTGTTTATTTGTGTGCAAGTGAGTTTTTCTCAGAAATGTCCTGAGTATGAATAGTGATCAACAATTGCACAGAAATCTTCATATTCTCACAAGGAAGAGAGAACATTCCTCAAGTTAGTTTTTGCCTGCAAAAATGAAATAAGTACAAATCTGAATCACCTATGATTATCAAGAATTCCTGTTTTCATTTGTGGTCAATATCCTCCTGCATTCCAGTACAGAATCTTTCAATTTCTTCTTCCTCTGCCTCTTCTTCTGCCTTTGCCTCTGGAGCATAAACCTGGATTCTGGTTATATTGAAGGGTGTTCACTGAAGTCTTGTTGATATGTTTCAGTCAGACTTTGCATCTTATCCTATGGCTGTTTTGCTACATCACTCTTTATTATTAATGCCAACCTATTTCTTCTTAAATTTTTGTTTTGTCAGTAAAACGCTGTGTAATTATCTGACTTGAAATGTCCTTTCCTGTACACTTTAGCTTGCTCACCCTAGGTACTACAATGCTTAGCCATTCCATTTCTTGTTTCAATATGTCTAGCTTCCCCTGATTCATGCTTTTTACATTCCATGTTCTTCTAACATGTGTTGTGCAGCTTCAGACTTTCATTTTCCTTCTAAGCATGTCAACAGCTGAACCTCCTTTCAGCTTGAATCCAGTTTTGACATTAGTCACAGTGCTACTAGCAGTTGTGCTCTGGTGTTCCCCAGTAGCTCGCTACGCGCATTCAATCTGGGACTTCCATCTTCTAGCAGTTCCCCCCCCCCCCCCCCATTTTGGAATGTTTCATCATAGGAAATTGTAAAAGACATTCAAAAGGGATTTACTATGCCTTGTTTTGTGCAGTACTAACCAGTATTAGATATGGTGTTGCACATACATCCACCACTACTGCTGCTGCTCAGCAGCTGCGTGGCACATTTAGTATGGCTCCTCAACAGAAACCTGTCTGATGCAGGAGTCCTTTCCAGAAGCACTTCTACCTTCAGCATAGCCTCTTGCTTCACAGGAGCATGCAGTCCTATCACAACAGTGCCACTGGTGGGGGTTTATCATTGCTGGAGCTTTAATTTTAACTTTTTTATTCTGAAGAACTATTAAATCATTGGGGGGAGCCCTCTGTTTTCGCCAATAAAATTTGTAATTGGTACTTTGCTAGCAAATGTATAATGACAGCTAAATCACATTTTCTTCCATTCCTTTTTAAGTATCCTAATAATGCAATCAAGAGTAATATGTGGTTTTATAAGTAGCAATATAATCTGAAAACTGTTTTATTAAAACTGCAATATAATTAGGCATTACCACCAAACTTAAAATTGTCTCCATGTGAACTAGGGGGGCATCCACATGTTCTAAAAAGTCACTCTTTCTACCTACCTCCAAGCCACTGAAACCATGCATCCATGCTGTAACTTCTCATTAGACAGTTTGGTTTGTGGTAAAGTTCAGGAAAATGCAAATCTTAAGTGAAGCAGAGCATGTGATGTATTTTAGGCTTCCCATAAACCTGACCTAATGGTAAATGATAAATGTTTATGAAATCTTGCAGGTTGCAACTATTTCCAAAACACATTTCTCTGTGCAAAATTGCATTCAGAATATCCTGGTGTAGCATTTGAGTTTCTCTGGAAACAATTTCTCTTCTTTATTTGGCAACACTAAATATAGTAAATGAAACTTGGTGACTGTTGCATAGTTTGTAATGCCTCTTATTTACATGAACTGGGTCCTGTTGGAACTTTCCCATGTAGGTAATTTTATTTTGTACTGAAAATAGTTGTAATGTGAACACTCTGCATTTATACACTTTTCTTATAAACATTACATACTGTATGAAGGGGCAAGAAAGCTGTAGAACACATATAATCCCCCAGCTCCTCCTAGATCCCCCCCCCCCAAGTTTCTCCAAGACCCTAAGGAACAAAATAATCTATTTCCTACCAGGTTACGTGATTTCTCAGTGCTGCAGTGGCAAACTGCTGCATGGCTTTCAAAGAAAGTAAAAGCAAAGCCACACCCACAAGCATATATACACCATGTGAAGAATAGTCGCTCCTCTAGAAATGGCAGTGCACCTCATCAAAAAGGGAACCCATTGCTCATAGTCAGATCTGAGTGCCAGGATAGCAACAATGGCAGCATGTATACAGGAAAAAAAATTGCCAATGGGTTCTAAGTTTATTTGAACAGTCCCAACCCTAAGCATTTGTCCAGAAGGCCAAAGCCTTCTGGTTTTGTGAAGCAGTGGAGCAGAAATGTACTTGCTGTCCATAGTGCTGAGACTATCTGCCTGTAAAGCACCACAGAGTTCTGCTTTCAGAAGTACAGCTGCTTATTATTGTCGGCTGCCACCAAATTACCCTCAACCAAAAGAGAGGCTCAGAGGCTGAATAGGCTGGCATTATAAGTGGCCTCGGGGCAGAGTGGGGGCATGGTATCTGCACAATGCATGACCTGACACTGACCTGATGCTGGCATCATGTCGTGCACCTGACCATATGGCGGGCAGCATCACAGTGCTCCTTTGGTGCTATGTCCAGATGACACATGCCAAAAGGAGTGCCTGAAAGTGCCACTACACTTTTCCCTGGCATGAAAAGGAGTGACATTTTACTGTTCCTTTTAGCACCTGAGAAAAGCATGATTGGGGCCTGTGGTGAACTCTCAGACTCTCAGTCCACCCACAACCTATTCTCAGCTGTGGCAGACCTATGGGAATTTTAATCCCACTGCTGCCACCAAATTCTGTGAAGGACTCCTGCCAACCTTCACCCTAACACTGCTCTTTAAGATGGCACAGCACCTCTGTGTTACTAATATTAGGTAGCGTGGTTTGATTCACACAGAGGCCAAGTTGTATTTTAAATACTAACAAAAAGTCTATTGTAAAATAATAAAATAATCTTTAAATTAGACTCAAAGTTTGTATATTCGTCTTATTACTGAGTTACAAAAGGTTCTTTCAAAATCTTTATATCAATACAGCCACACAGGCAATCTTATCTCAAGTATATGGACAAAAATCTTTCTTTCAACAACCGGTTTGCTCTGAGTCTCTCCCTACTAGACTCCCCAAGCCTACACAATCCCTATTTGGACTCTCAAGACCCTTTCTTGGTCACCAAACAAACTAAAATGTTCCCTCAGGAACTCTAAGAGCACACCCTCCCTTCAATGTGACTCTTTCCCCCCAAACTAACCCCACTTTCACTCTCTGCAAGGCCCTTTTATAGCTCTGCCCAGCCAACTTCCCATTGGCTGGTTACAGCTGCATCATGATTGGCTGATAGGCAGGTCTATGCACCACAGGGCTGCAGCGTGCTGTCACTGCAGCCCTGATCCAGTGCTGAAAGGGGCAGTGGCAGACCACTCCAAAGTGGTGGTCTGTTTAGCCCCTCAGAGAATTAACTGGAGTATTCAATTACTCTTCATTTGTCTTAGAATTAATTTAGAATGAATTCAATGATGAAGTAATATATTTAATGAAATAATATATTGCATGTATTACACATATCTGCATATCAATCTATATATCTGCATTAGTAGTAGTAGTAGCAATGGTTGTCGTAGCAGTAGACCCTGACCACACCTGATCTCCTCTGATTTTAGAAGCTAAGTAAAAGCAGGTTTGTTAGGAGCTTTTATGGGAGACCACAGGGAAACCAGAGATCTGCAGAAAGAGAAAGGAAAGAATCCTGACTGAATCCCTGAGGTGCTACTGGATGTCAGAGTTGACAATACTAAGTTAAATGGAGTGATGGTCTGATTCATTATAATATAACTTCCTGCATTCCTTTAGATTACTGGTGTTCCATGTCAGGTTGGAATAAGCTGTTCAGCAAACAAATCAATACAGAAACAGATCATGTAAAAAAAAAAACCCTCTAATCAATATGTTGTACTGATCTTATCTAATTGTTAAAATTAAGTTAACGAGAAAGTGATAAAGATCCTTTAATTGCATCCATTCATTTATAGCATTTTACCACACTAGGTGAATGCATCCATTCATTTATAACATTTTACCAATCCGCTGATTGATCCCTACAGTGACAGTAATAAGGAAAGTCGCAGTTATATAGAACTAGCACTTCAACATAGATTGCCTGTAGAATAAAGGCGATATGGGTGAGGAAAATTCTGATTCATTCCCTAACTATTATTGTATCCCTGCTGCAAATGAAGCAGTGGGTTCCCATCAGTGCAGCTGCATGCTTCATTTGACACAAAAATCTATTCCTACTTGGCAATATGTTGAAATGGCAAGGAAAGGTCAAGCTTCCTTCCTTATGGTTTATTATATTTGTGGGTTTTTTTTTCCTAACAAGCAAGCAGGATTAGGAGACAAACAGCAACTGCTGTACTTACATTGCCACCTAGTGAACAAACCTTGCAAAGCAAGGGCTACAGGCTACAATATAAATTTCAAGGGAAAGGGGGAAAGAAAATTAATAGAAACAGCAGGGAAAGGCAGGTTGACAAAGTGAGATTTGCAGGATATCCTAACTAATTGGCAGCAACTGCAAAAGACTGTTTAATTGTGGCCAGCGATATCAATGTCAGAAATGCAGTGCATCTGTTCTTGCTTTTACTTTCAAGGAGATGTCTGGGGTGCTGAACATATTTGGGGTTATGGTTAAGCACAAGGATAGCTTCTTTGAAGTCCAGGGCTCATTGTCCCTGAGATGGAAGGTATTAACTCACACCAGACTGACTGAGCATTTCCTGCAGGATTATTGACACAGGTTGATTATGCAGCATATATACATCGCCCGCAAACTCTACTGGGTAACAGTTGACAAAAATCCCATGAAGCTCTCCACTTCTCAGTCTCATAAAGCTCTCCATTCCAATAAACAAGAAATCTAGAATTTGATACCACTATTCAACCACTTACAGCTATCCAAGTTAGGGGGAGGGAACCAAAACAAACCATAGCATAGGACACCATATCATATCCATATTGCTATGAGAGCCTTTAGGGCTGAAGGGCGGGGCATAAATACCATTAAATAAATAAATAAATATTGCTTAAATATCCTGCCTGTTAAGGCATAGCCTTTTGCATCCCTAAACAGTTTTCCTTAGATTGAGTGAATATAGAATCTTCTGCATACATGTTAATCCAAAATGCTGAATACAAGAATAAATTGCTTACAAATGATCTCTCAAATGAGACATTGATACTTCTGAAACCACTGTAAATAGATGTTTTAGAATATTTAAAATGTTTACTTTCTCCACTGACACTATCATTTTGTAGCAATAGCAACAAGAAACATTGCCTTCACGAAAAGCACTTCTGCTCCTGCAGTTTTGGTCACTGATGTTCTCCAATCCAGCCACCATTTTAATTCTGTTGGGATGATGCTGCTAAAAGTTGTGGACAGTTTGAAGATTGAAATATGGCACAGAACACTGCAATAGGCTGGTGAGATTAGCAAAAAGCAGGTGTATGAGTGAGCTGAATATATATGAGTTGGCCAAAGTTTACACACACACATACAATCTACATTGGATCACTGCTGCCCAAATCTTCTGTCCAGCATCGCCCCAAGGATCCTGGGAACTGTATTCCAAACAAACAGAGGAGCGGGCTATAAATAAACTTATTATTATTAAACAAACAAACAAACAAACAAAATATCCAAGGAACTTATGCCATCTGTTATTATCTTGTTAACTAAAGGCAGAGAGAAAAAGCTGGTCATTGCCTACTTTGATCATTACATCTGAATGTACATCTGGAAAGTATCTCCCAATGAAAAGAATACAGATGAGATCCTATAAATCCTGTAAAAAAGCCTGTAAAAGTATGCAAGGACAGCTATATGGTGGTATTAGATTGCATCACTGCACAAACTAAAATGGACAAACTGCTCAACATAGCCATGCACTATCCCATTATGAAATATTGGATCCAACTCACCAAATGCACACCATACTCCTCTGAGACCTCCAGCATGTGCTTGACTCTCAGAACATAGGCAGATAATCCTTGGTTTCCTCCCCCACCCCCACTCACTTTCCCCCTGTCATTCTATGGCCAGGTTAGGGAGAGATATTGTTTAAGGAAGGTAGTGAATTGTCCATAAGGAAAAAGCAGAGATATACGTGTCACTAACACAATGCCAGCCCCTATGTTTAAGGTTATGGGTTTGTGTCATTTGCCACTTGTATGAATTATTGATTGACTATACACTAACATGTTAAGCTGTTTTGTCACAAGGTAGTGGTGTGGCATGGGGAAAGATCCAGTTTTAAGGAAAAGAAGCCAGAGGGCCCATTCTCCGGAGACCACACAGTGGCTAGCAACCATATGACTTTCACAATGCCTCCATGGCTGTCCTCCAAAAAGTGGTCAGGATTTGGGGTATATAGGACAATAAGAGGACTGTTGAATTATTGGATCCATTGCCTCATGTAAGGGCAAGCATATATAGCCATAATGAATAATGTTGTGGCACTGTGTGTTCTAGTGTTTACCTCCCTTCCCTTCAACCAACCTGGCTCTCATGCTGGACCTACAGAAAGCTGCAATAGGATTGCAAACTCTATCTCAGGTAATTCAAACATCAGGTGAAATACATATTGCTGTCTTCATAATCACTCTTGTTGTTAGAGGGTTTTTTTGTTTGTAACAATTTATTCATATTGATAATCATTATAGAATTTCATGTGATCCTGTCCCAGGTTCTGACCTTGGTCTGTCTCTTGGCTGGCACACCCATGGGTGGGAATTTATATGCATGTACGCTGCTGCACCACAAGACCTGCTATCCCTATGTGCAGTGTACCTGCCTCCACCATCAAATCTGTTGAGAAAACATAGAATCATAGAATCATAGAATCGTAGAGTTGGAAGAGACCACTAGGGCCATCCAGTCCAACCCCCTGCCATGCAGGAAATCCAAATCAAAGCATCCCTGACAGATGGCCATCCAGCCTCTGCTTAAAGACCTCCAAGGAAGGAGACTCTATCACCTTCCGAGGAAGTGCGTTCCACTGTCGAACAGCCCTTACTGTCAGGAAGTTCTTCCTAATGTTCAGGTGGAATCTCTTTTCCTGTATCTTGCATCCATTGTTCCGGGTCCTGTTCTCTGGAGCAGCAGAAAACAAGCTTGCTCCCTCCTCAATATGACATCCTTTCAAATATTTAAACAGGGCTATCATGTCACCTCTTAACCTTCTTTTCTCCAGGCTAAACATCCCCAGCTCCCTAAGTCGTTCCTCATAGGGCATGGTTTCCAGACCCTTCACCATTTTTGTCGCCCTCCTTTGGACACGCTCCAGTTTCTCAATGTCCTTTCTGAATTGTGGCGCCCAGAACTGGACACAATATTCTAGGTGGGGCCTGACCAAAGCAGAATACAGTGGCACTATTACTTCTCTTGATCTAGACACTATACTTCTATTAATGCAGCCCAAAATAGCATTGGCCTTTTTAGCTGCCGCATCACACTGTTCACTCATGTTCAACTTGTGGTCTACTTGGACTCCTAGATCCCTTTCACATGTAGTTTCATTCAGCCAGGTGTCACCCATCCTATATCTGTGCATTTTATTTTTCCGCCCTAAGTGCAATACCTTACATTTCTCTGTGTTGAATTTCATTTTGTTAGCTTTGGCCCAGCTTTCTAGTCTATTCAGGTCATTTTGAATCTTGATCCTGTCCTCTGGGGTATTAGCTATTCCCCCTAATTTGGTGTCATCTGCAAATTTGATAAGTATGCTCCCAATTCTGTCATCCAGGTCATTGATAAAGATGTTGAATAGCACTGGGCCCAGGACAGAGCCCTGTGGGACCCCACTGGTCACTTCTCTCCAGGATGAAAAGGAGCCATTGTTGAGCACCCTTTGGGTGCGGCCAGTCAACCAATTACAGATCCATTTAACAGTTCCTTTGTCTAGCCCACATTTTACAAGCTTGTTTGCAAGAATGTCATGGGAAACCTTGTCAAAGGCCTTACTGAAATCAAGATATACTATATCCACAGCATTCCCTTCGTCTACCAAACTGGTAATTTTATCAAAGAAAGAGATTAGATTTGTCTGGCATGACTTGTTTCTCTGAAACCCATGTTGAGTTTTTGTGATTATGGCATTGCCTTCTAGATGTACACAAAACCTGTCTTTTTAGAGAGGTTAAGGCACCTTTGTGCTGTGATCAGTCCCGATCCACTGGCCCTACATTCAATGTGCCTGATCCCAGGCCAGGGCTAATGTCTTTCATTGTCTAGATAGGATGATATGAGGCGGGGGGGGGGTTGCCTGTGTATGCAGACTCTTTCTTATTAAGTAAGTAATGCTTCCACATCTAATTTTCAGGGGGAGCAACCTGGTGCTCTTCCATCTGTTTGGGAAAAAGACTGAGAAGCAGAAAACCTGATGGAAGAGGATATGAGAGAAATTGTCTTCATAAAAGTTTAGCAGGAAAGACAAACAGCTGGAGATAGAAAAGGGACATGATGTGAGCAACACCAGATGACACCACACAGAGTGTCTAAGAATCAGAGAGAATACAAGAAATCACTATAACTAAGGGATGGAAACATTCTGAGAAAGTGGGTCTTCTTGCTTGGTGGAGGAGGATATTGTATCTGGTATTAAATAAAAAGTAAACAGCTACTATACATGTAAAGTTCTCAAGGGAAAACTAGGACAGAGAAGTTTGTCAAGATATGGCAGCAATTCATTGCTTTTGTAAATAATACATCTGATACCCTGAGATCACCTGCATTTCAGCATAAATATTTAAAAACTGGGATTCCTGAAATCTCACTTTTTGGAAAGTGAAGGTTCAAAATTATTCACTAGGAAAAAAAGAAAATGAAAAATATATTTTATTGGAAAAATAATTACATCTTTGAGAGGGTTTATTTTGAATACCATTAGTTATGTCATATGGTGATGTCTTCATGTTTATTTTTATGTTTTCTACATATCTTTTTGTGTCAATATTTTCTGCCAGTTTTTCAAGTAAGTAAATAACATTTTTTTTAAAAAAAAGAGAATAGATAAAAGCACTGTAGGGTGGCTATATTTTCTACTCTACAGAGGAGAATCGTCTGTTTGAAATCATATTTTGTTTCAGGAGTGTACAACCCCCAATAGGATGACAAGTTTTGAAAGCTGCACATGTCAATACATCCATCCATCCTACCAATCATCTTTTCTCACTGGGAAGAGTTGGAGAGGCATTTCTTAATTCCCTACAGGGTACGTCCAGCTAGCTGTCTTCCAAACATAATGTGCACTTCCTGCGTGACATAAGTAAAAGAAAACAATCTTTGTTAAATTAAAAATGGGGACAGGAGATGGAAACCCCTGGCAATGTAGCCCTCAACCTTTTCCCACCCTTGGCCAAGACTCAGATATTGTACATTGGAGTATTACATGCTGTAGGGAAGCATACAAGACATGCTTCTTTTGATGTACTAAGAAAAAGTTTAAAGTCAAGACATCACAGTTTTTATTCCTCTCAATTTTATTGTATTGCTTTAAAATAATACATTAAATAAAATTAAATAAATGATATCTCAGCCATGAAGTTATTGGCTAGTTTTAAGCAAGCTGCTCTTTGGGTTATCAGACTCCCTTCTCAGGCAGTTGCATGAAAACAGCTTTGGAATGTTGTTGTAATAACTACTGAGAAAGTATTTCCAAATTTGAGGTAATTCAGAAAAGTACAAAACATTTAAAGTTTTATTTTAAAAAATAATAATCATTCTCATTTTTATTTAATTGTTTTTCCATTAATATATTCAGAATACTTAGATTCTACCTGATCTAAAATAAATCTGTTAAATATGACATATTGAATTGTAAAATCGATCAAGATCATGAAAGCCATGATCCAGTACTGTGCATTCCACTGCTTCTCCCAGAATCCTCCCCTCCTGCCCCATCCCACCTAGATCCTGTAACCCTCAAAATTTGGGGAATTAAGTATTAGCTCAAAGCTACCTATGTGGAGTCTCCCTCCATGCAGGTCTTTAAACAGAGGCTGGATGGCCATCTGTCTGGTATGCTTTGATTGAGAGTTCCTGCATGGGCAGGGGTTCAAGTGGATGACCCTTGTGGTCTCTTCCAACTCTATGATTCTATGGACCTTATCAGACGGGAAGAATTTCTCTTTATTGCGAATGGAGCCAATTCGAATTCATGTGAATTCATGGAATACATTCAGAATGACTTCCCATTACCCAAAAATGACCCCCCCCCCCATTGCCCAAAATTGCTTGAGATGCTTTAATTCACAATAAGGTAAAACCCATGATTGCGTTTGGAATGACTTCCCTTTTGCCCAAAATTGCATGAGATACTTTAATTCGCAATAAAGTGAAACCCCATGATTGCGTTCAGATTGCCATTAGATTATACTTCCAATTTCTGACATCTGATAAGGTCATATAATTCTATGATTGTCTCCAGTTGTTGTGGTCTTGGATGAAAAAAGGAGGACTCAAATAGCTCCCACTGCATGGGGATCGGGGTAGGCGAGCTGTTGAGGAGCTAAGCCAAGCAAAATGACAGCATTCTGTCTGCTGATGGACTAAACCAAGGAAACAAAGGAAAAGCACCAATATTTATAATGGATTTCCACCCTGGGGCAAAATTCAAGGTATTGAAAGGGCCAGATGGTGGTACTTTGTTTGAAATGGCTTTGTATCATTTTAATATCATTCTGCCGAAGTGGTAATATTGTAGTGTGAATTTGAGTGATGGGCGATTATTTCCAAGGCAAAAGGGATTAGCACTCATGGTTGCCTGAATTGTTGACTCTTTGGCGTCAACCCATTGTTGACATTTCTCACCTCCTCTAGAATGTCTGGAAAAACAGAACCCAAGTGACTCCTAGTGCAAGCCTATGTGTGATGGAAGGATTCTAGTAATGATATCCACCTCAGGGTCATAGAAGGGACATTTAATCTGTAGTTTATTGCAATTCTGATATCAAAAGAGGAGGGGTTCCAATAAGGCTAACAAACACTTTTCAGGAATTCCAGCAGCTGCAATATGAGAGGAAGGGGAAGGAAGTCTATGTCCCACTAGCACTGGATACTCAGACACACTGTTGTTTCTTGGCTATATATATATATATTGTTTAAAGCAGACGATTTGGGTTTAGGCAAGAGAAGAGAACAATAAGCTCCTCAAGCAAACAACTCAAATGCAATTTGAAACAGAAAGCGCTTCACTAAGCTGTAGGAAATTTCAAGAGGAAGATCCAATAAATTTCACTTCACAGAAGGAGTTCCATAGCCTAGATGCAATCATACCAAAAACCTTCTCTAACATCCCAATGTGTGTTGTCTTTGCCACCTCTAGAAGAGGGAGAAGACTCTTTTCTATGTATCTGTATCATGTAACATTGGGTGACAAAGGCTAGCTATCCTGTTCATTTCTCAGGAAGTGGTGCTATATTGGGAAAATTAAAAGGATAGGTCCATCCAGCTAGCTGGTGATGCTTGGACTGGTAGGCCAGAAAATAAAATAAAGCAAGTGTAGTAATCAGATACAGGCCTTGCCAAGGTTATGGGGCACTGCAGTTGCCCAAGTATGCTGGGTGTTGGCATCAGTCCTGCCCTGCAGATCTTAATGATCAGGCAGCATGACATGGAAGAAAAGAGCCCTTCACTAAGCATAAGATATATATGGGAACCACCAAAACTGCTTATTTTCCCTTTTTAGAATTCACTTTCAGATGGTACCTAGTAGCGTGGTTACTTATTTCAGATCCAGACAATCTCGTAAGTAATTAACAACAAAACTTTATTTGAAAAACAGTTTTACATTGGGGCTGTACAGATGGGCAGTGGCATGCTGCGCTTTTTCACCCCAGATTGGGGCTGTGGCAACCGTGGCCTCCACAGGGAGCAAAAAGAAGCCACAAAAGGGGGCTTCATTTTAGCTCCCTGGGAGGGGTGTCATAGCTGCGATGAGGCAGCATGATGATGTCCCTTCTGTACCTAGCTATTTGGGCGCTGCCATGGATTTGTGCCATGATGCTGCACGCTGTCTAGAAGGGTACATGGCATCATGGTGTGATGGTACGTAAAGTGCAAGTCTGTATTGGACCAATGTTTCACTTGTTCAATTAGTAAATTCGCTTGTTATTGTTTCGCTTTGTTGCACTTAGTTACACTTTGTTACTTCTCTCTCTCTCTCTCTTTCTAGAGAACTCCAGTTACTCTCACTTAGGACCTTTACACCATCGTCATTTACTGTTATCCTTCTGACCTTATTTCTATTCTAGCCCTCAGACTAACCCTATCCCTCAGGATACCAGACCAGTAACCCCATCACTTGGAGTACTGTATTAGAACCAAGTCCCTCACTTCTGAACTTGTTCCCTATCAGACCCTGTCATAGAGCTAAGTCAGTTCCTTTCAAAATTTAGCTCTCACAGTCCCTAACCTCTGGACTTTCACACAACCACACCCTAACTGTCTGAAACCAAAACCCTATCTGACTCCAGCTGTCAGCAATGGAATTCTTCTCCTCTTACTGGCCAACATTCTTTTGGCTGTCACCAGCTGATTCCTGATTGGCTGTAACTAGATTTCTCCTGATCGGCTCTTGCTAGTCTGGCATAATTCGGCCTGTTCTTCACAGTAACTCATATGGCTGCATGAAGTTGTTAAAAGACAAGAGATGGCCAATTATGTTATCCAGTTTTATCAAAGGTGCTTCCTAAATCTTTGCTCAGTTAATTGAGGAGTCTTCTCAATCTTTGATCCTTGTTAGTTAAGTTCAGGGATTGAACCTTGGACTCTGACAGCCTAATAAAATGTGTTGCTTACAGCAACAGCAGTATTTTTAAATTATTTTTAAAATTAACACTAATCGAGGCACCATTTTTATGGGAGCAGCACCATACAGAAGGAAGGGAAGTTTAAGACATTCTGTTATAGGATGTTTTTTTCTGTTATTAGTCGGCATCCATTGAATCATTTTATTTATTTATGAGCTAAATCAAATGTTAATTGTAACTAACCCTGAGACTTTCATAAATCATTATACAGAAATATCATTTGAAATTGTCCATTGGGGCTAACATTAAATTTCAACCTGTATGTGGACTATAGATATGCTAGTCTATTCTTTTGACATTCTATTGATAATTGGAACAACAGGATCGTGATTATAGAGAGACAGTGTAAACCTCACCTCCCTATGCATTATGCTCCTGAGTGGGTTGTTTTTGTTTTACAAAGTCTTTAAAAGGAATATGTTTAAACCAATGTGTAATTTAGATACTCTTAGAAAAGAGTATCTGAGACTTTTAAAAGGCATCCCATACAGTTTACAGTGTAGATTATGTCCTAAACCCTATTGTTAGTCCCAACTAAAGTAAATCCATTAGAGAATTGGGATTTGCCTATGTGCTGTCTTATCTTTCAACAATTATGTCAATAGGTTCACTTCAGCTGGACTAATCAGCAGGATTCAGGTCTCTGTGTGTGTCTAGGATGGGACCTTTAAATAATGAAGCAGTTTAGACTTCTTCGTGATGTTTGATGATAAATTCTTTCTGTTAGACATGCAAATATTGATGTGAAAATTAAAACTTATACATTTTTGTTTGTTTTTTTTTCAAATTTTGACTAACTAGACAATTGTTTTGTTTCAAGCTGTAAACTGGAAGTCAGGGAGTATATATTTTCCAGAAACGTACTCTGAAAAGGCCTCTGGGCCTTTAAGATTTCTCCTAAAGAAGACATTATACCCAGGTGTACTTTGTCCTGTCTTCATCATGCAATGTGGGAGAAAGCCGTTCATCAAAAATTCTCCTTTCATTGTAAGATATGTACAGCACTGTGTAAACCTACAGCGCTATATAAATAAAGGTTAATAATAATAATAAGACATGAGCTCAGAAGCCCTGAAAAGTCTGGGTATGACCATAATTAAAGCAATTCAAACTATAAAGATGTATAGAAAACAGAAAAGCAGGAGATGAAACAGCATTGTTTGAAAGAGTTTCAAGATAAACATCTCATCCTTATCTCAGAGAAAGAGATGGGCCAAGAGAGGGATTCCTATTTTCCACTACCTCTCTAGGTATGCACCAGCAGCTGGGAGTGTCATGGATACAACATCCTCCAGAAAAACACTCCTCCCCTCAAAAATTCACACTGATCTAGTCATTTACAAAAATACAGAGAAAGTACAGATGTACCCCATGCACCTTTCCTGAGTCCACTGTCTGCTTTTTTATGATCTTTGGCTTAATGTCTGAAGGGACATAGAGAGGGTGATGTGTCACAATCAGATGATGTCAGATTGCTCTTTACAAACTTGCTGTAGAACCAGATGGGTATATTTCATGTGGGTCTAGTCCAGAAAATAAGCAATGATTCAACACAATAACTCTATTGAGACATACAGTAAGGGGTTTAAACAGCATGTAAAGGGAGGAACATGCTAGCACCCTCCCCTCCATCATTCACTTTAATTGTGTGGGGAAAGTTCTGAAGAAGAGTGCCTTTTCTATGTGTACAAGAGCTCCATATGAGTTCTATATGACTAATAGTGACCCTAAGGTGAACCTATCACCAGGTTTTCTTGACAATATTTTTTTCAGAGGCAATTTGCCTTGTCTTCTCTGAGGCTGAAAGACTGTGACTTGCCAAAGGTCACCCAGTGGATTACAATGGATGAGAGGGGGTTCAAACCCTGGTCTCCAGAGTCATAGTTGGGGTATGTGTAACTAGGATGACTATAACATTTGAGCCCTGCATATTAGAGGTTTCAAAAATAATTAATGGATAATTAATTATTTGAGTGGGACAACTATGAAATTGCAGTGAAAACACACCTCTGTACTTCATTATTTGTACTGTAATTGTTACTCTGTTTTTTATATTTCTCTTCACTTTTTCTAAGTTAAGTAGCTGATATAAAGTACTGGCCTATATTTGTATTTGCTTAGGCCATTTCAGCTAAGCAGCAAAATAAGATGTAGACTTTCTGAAAGGCTTGGTAATTAGCAGATTCCGCTATACCAAATGTGCAATCCAAGCTACATCTGAAGTGCAGAAATAATGCAGTTTAATACCACTTTAACTGCCATGGTTCAATGCTATGGAATCCTAGGATTTGTAGTTTGTTGGGACACCAGAGCTCTCTGACAGAGAAGGCTAAACATCTCACAAAACTACAAATCCAAGAATTCTATAGCATTGAGCCATGGCAAAGTGGTGTCAAACTATATTATTTCTGGTGTCTCACGTTTCTGAGAGGAACACTAGATGGTGCTTTAAGCCATACTTTCCTTTTTAGAAAAGAAAAATATGTGCTGCTTTTCAGGCTCATCCTACCTCCAGAAGTTCATAGAGAGAACTGCAAAATAAAAATTAACTTTTGGGTCAAACACAGTCTGCTTTTGTGTGAATGCAAAATGTCTGTCTGTCTGCAGAAAAGAAAAGAATTCTTGTGAACTACAGCCTGACTTTGAACCAAGTGAACCACAAACTGAAGTTATGAACTATGTTTCAAGGATCAGAATTAATTGTCTAGCTGAAAAATAAAAACATAATAAAATAAAAAATATAGGTATTCTTTACATGACATTCATAAAGTTCAATTAATAACTAGTGAAGAATTTATATTTTCCCATCAGAAGTGCATGTTTACGATTGTTTTGTAAATTTCATACTTTGAAATTCTTCATATTTAAAATTAAATGGGATCAAGCTCCAGTCATACCAACCATAAATTAGATGCTCAATTGGATTAAAAACACAGTTGTCATATGCCCTTTACAGAAGATAGAATTTCACTGAAGGCATGCTGATTTAAGAGTTATTTAGTTATCTAGAAGTTGGAGATGTACTGCCAATGAATAAAGTCCCTGTGTCAGGTTATAAAATTGTCTTTCTCTATGATAGGATTTCAGGATTGAATGTCTAAATCCAGTATTCCCTCAAGTCTCAGAAAAAGCAAAGGCAGATGTGTTGGCCAGTGAGAGAACAGTGCTTTCTTCAGTTTGGGCTTTTGATTTGGCTTTATGGATGGAGGGGGAAAGAGTGGGATTCCTATCTTTTCCTTTTCTGATGTGATCTTCATTTTTGGTACCCACTGTGTGTTTAATAGCCATCCCTCACTATCAAGAGTGTGCAGAAGATGGTTTGCTGAAGACAGGAAGAGAAACAAAAACTTCCATTGGATGGCTGAAGAAAAGGTCACAGGAAGGGAACAGCACAAAGAAGTGTGAGCAAACTGTTTTCTTTTCTATATACAAGACAAGGAATGCCAGTATAAACAGGTGTGGTTCCCCACCACTCTCTCTTTAAATGAAGGATTGAGGGTTCTTTGCCATTTGTCCGATAACCTGTTACTGTTTGACAGGCGTATCATCACCAGCTGGTTAACTGGACTCCCAGCTTTTGAGTGACAGTACAAATGAGCAGATTTAGCACCAGCACTCCATTTAAGCACTCTTAAGTATTGAACTTTCAGGATTATTAAGATGGGAAAATAAGCAGGCAGTTCAGTACTCTTTCAGGCTGTATATACACCCACACTATTAGACATCCTACATGAGTTGAATTCTGATCCTTCACATTCAGGCTTCATTCAAAATGCAGGACACTCAAGAAAAATGTAAGACATTTCCAAAAACTAAAAATACTAATCTAAATGTAAATTCATGCTTCCTAGTTATTCTCAAAATGGAGGAGATTTTGAAATTCCTCATGGACATAAGGCGTGGCATTACTAGGGGGTTGCAGGGGTGCAGTCCTGAGTGACACACTAAGGAGGAGTGAGACCATAATATGCTCCAAGAGACAATAAGTTTTTAAAAAAAAAAAAAACCATTGGGGTGAAACAAATGGGCAGGAAAAAGTGGCTTGAAGCTGCCTTTTCTGAAGCCACATTGAAACCCCACCAACCGCACTACCAGCTCCTAAGGCAGCTGGAGTGCTCATGTCATAACCACATGGCATGGCTTCAGGAAGAAGCAGAAAAAAGCTGCTTTCTTTTAAAATGGCTTTTCTGTGCATAAGGGCACTTTTCTGCTGGCTTCAAGGCATGTGTCATCTAAATGTCATGCCTTCAAGCCAGCCTGAAAACACCTCTTTTTGCCTGTCTGTTTAGCCCCATTGAGACTATTAGAAAGATTTAGAAGAAGATCTATATGGATGAATGGAATGGAAAGAAAAATAAGAGTCTAGAAAGAAATAAGATAAAATAAACAGGACTGGAGTAATGAAGCCAGTCAGAAAAAGGTCCTCTGACACAACACTTTTCAACATGTTACTGATCTCAGCTAATATAGAATAAAAAAAGAAGCAGAAAGGACTTCCAACAAATCGTCGTCGTCATCATCATCATCATCACCACCACCACCATCGTTATTAATTATTACTTTTATTATTATCAGATAGACAGATTATAACCCCATTTATATTTTTGCATCTACCAAATGATTTGTGTTACAGTTTCAGAATAAAATAAATTCATAATGAAGGGATTTTATCACACGAATAATTTTTGCTCACACTGTTTAATAATTTATCCAAAAGAATATATAACAACTATTTTTCTTCTTGAACTCTTTCATTCCATTGTGTAGTAAATTCCATTTCTCTATAAAACTAATAGAGTCTAATTTTCAATGTTCAGCATTTCTGTTTCTGACCATATTTATCAGTTTCATCATATACACTATCTCTCATTTTCAGTGTAATCAGTCATTAATTAATGTAATCAGTCATTTAGAGAATATGGGTTAATTTACCCCCACTTATACTTGCTAGTCTTTTGTGCACTTGTTAATAAGTAACATGTTTCACAGTATTTCATTAAATTTGCATTTTGACATAACTCTTGGGACTGGGGGTAATCTTAAAGCTCAAACCACTCCACACATACACAGAGTGAGTGTAGTTTCCCAGTAAATCATCATCATCATCATCATCATCATCATCATCATCATCATCATCTCTTTTGTTATTACTATTGCCTGTCAGTCTGCCTCTCCCAGCTTGTCTTTTTCCATATATGGGAAGGAAATGAAAGACAAATAACAATTATCTGAAAGCAACTGTCTACCTTTCTGCAGCCTCCAAAATATCAAATCACACCCAAAATATCAAATCAAAACAGATAACCTTTGCTTCTGGTCTTTTCAGAGGGAATCCTGTGTTATCTTTGCAGAGCTTCAGACTCTTTGTAAAGCATCCAGATTTAATTCTGGATTTGGCCAAATCTGATACACATCTCTGTTGGTCAACAAATAGCTAACACTTCTTGCCATTCATAGACCTGGGCATCAAGCTCTTTTAACACTCCCCTCAGATTATTAGGAAAGCCTGCTACTGATAGAATTATATCTGCCTATGAAGCTGCTTGTTATGATTGTTTTTTTTTAAAGAAAATAAAAAAGTGTGTAAACATCTCTATTGCCAAGCTAATGCTTTGATTTTTAAGTAGGATGGGACAGATTAATGGCTTAGAAGAAGAAATAATTTGGCACAGGGAATAAAGTAGCTTTTATCCATCAATACATTATGAGCACAAAGGAGCCAGAAACTTGCCTTCACCAAGGGAAGTACAAGGACATAAGAATTACTGCTGCATCAGATCAAATCATTTCAGCTTGATTTTCACCACTGATTTGCAATATGCTAGGTACTTCAGAAGATGATGGAATTATGAATCAAACTTCCCCAATTTGGCAAGGTTTCCCCAGCCCAACAGCTATATGAGAAGGTAGGGTTCTTCTTTGAGAATCCTTTCTTTTTCCAAATCTAGGCCATGATCTAGAAGCCTTTCTGTGCACACACATGTAGATCATTCTAAACATGCTACAGGCAATCAGATGTACTTTTAAGAACATGAACTCTCTATACATTATGGGTGACAATGGTGATTCCTTTACTCTATTCCAAACTGTCATTAGTGCCAACATAGAGAGGTCACTGTTATACCATTTAAAATGCTTGCTTTGTGATTATTTAAAAGGATGAATGGATGGATGGATGGATAGAGAGAGAGAGAGAGAGAGAGAGATAGATAGGATGGAATTATTAGAACTAAACCTATGGTTATGTGTGTGTGTTTAAAAAATTCTCATAGTTTTCAGGAAGGACTCCTTTCACTTTTGCATTGGTCTTGTTGTTTTTGTTTCCTCTTGTTGTGTTGTAGACTGCCCTATTGAGTTACTGCAGATAGAAGAGCTGGTTCACTTTACTTTCTCTGGCATTTGAAATATGATAATATTGCACTAGACAGCCAGTGATTTGTTAGATGATGTCTCTGGAGACCAGTGTTTGAATACCCACTCGCCTAAGGAAACAATTGGGTGACCTTTGATATGTCACACTATCTTAACCTCAGAGGAACATAAGGAACACTCTCTGAACAAATCTTGCCAAGATACTCCCATGCTATGGTTGTATTAGGATCGCCATAAGTTGGAACTAATTTGAAAGCACACAAAACAAACACATAGCCTTCTACTATCATTCATTACAAGCCCAAATTAGAGTTCAGGTAGTCATTAACTGGTTTTTAGGAAGAATGCTTTTTAAAAAGTGGCATCAAACCTTTCTCTTATAGCCAATTCAACAAGTTTTTCTATCTTTTGAACTTATGTAGTGATTGCAAAGCAAACAAGTTATTCCTTGAGGTTAGGAATTCTCAAACATTCCCCGTCTGTACTTGATTGTTATTGTACAAACCTACTTACAGTATAAAGAACTCTGAAGGCCTCTCAATGGTTTGCACTTAGCTTGATTTAAAACATTTCTTGACATAAGGGAAAAGACTCACTGCAGGCGTTATAGGGGCCATCATGTTAAATTCATTCAGAGTTTACTCAGTAAAGCAGTACAAAAATAAGTCTGTCACCTCTTGTTCAGATACACAAAACCTTTCTTGTACTTGACAGCTTAGGTAACACATACTCCCTTTTCTCTTTTCTTCTTTTTTTTCTTCTTTTTTTCTTAATGCCTTTTCCTACTGAAAGTTCATGGAAAACTCACAGAATTTTAAGTTTGCTTCCCTTCATCCATTGACTGATTATTTAATTCAGAGATGGAGTACATGCTAACTTCCACATGTTACTAAATTGCATTTCCCATCAGCCTTAGACTTTAGCCTTGAGCAGATGGGGCAATCACTCCCTGTTTGGTGCAGGACCATAGTGACTAGATGCCATGGTCCCAAGGCCAGCTGCCACTGCATTCTGCAATGGCGCACTGACAAGGAGCACTTCTTTTGCACTCCTTTCTGCACCAGATTTGAATCACCTCAGGCAACTGTGTTGCTGAACACCACGACTCGATCTTGGGGCATGTGTCGTCGTCGTCGTCGTCATCATCATCATCATCATCATCATCATTATCATCATCATATATTGCCACACCCCCAGATCAGGCTGAAGCCAGCACTTTTGGCCCATCTGTTTTGGGCAATCATAGCCAATGCTGATGGGTGATGCAAGTTACACACCAACAATATCTCTATGTCTTCTCCATGTTATGATCAGGGCAATGCTACTTGCAGGATTAAGATGCATTAAACAAATCCATAGCCCTACCAAACTCATTCTATGACAGTAAAAATGGGGAAGGAATGGTGTTTCCTTCTTCATTTTCTTTTTTAAAATTTGGGTGGAAAGTCTCTGAGGGTTATAGGACTGAATTGGAACTCAACCCCACACACATTCCAAGAGCTGTACCTTCCCCCTGGTGCTGCCAAAATTCATCACAGTGGCAGCTTTTTAAAATAGTATTTTTACCTTTAAATCAAAGTGCATGCTTTCCAGTCACCTGGAATGAGATTGGTTTTAGTCTTCTTTTAAATAACACATACACCTTGTTTATGTGTCAAAATTTGTTTCAATAAGACATCTGTGAGCATGACTTATGTCATAAATGAAATATGTATCTTATGGCATAGATCCTCCCCTCTTGAGGATAGATGTTCAAGGACTGTAAGAGCTGCACATCCTGCAGACCGAAGGACTGCCTCAATCTGTCTACACTGCTTCTTAAGATATTGTAGTTCTGAGGACAGGGCGCTAACTTTTAATAGAATTTCCAAGGGGTTGATGGGCAGCAGATAGGATGTTACATTTCCTCTTTCAGGTCTGTCTATGGTCCCAGAGATATGGTCCCAGAGATCATAGGTTTTCAACATTAGAGCAGAATATATTTATTTGGTCAAAACTTTCCAGAGTGGTTCCATGAATGTCATAGAAAGATCATCCATAATCCTAACTATAGTTTTAGCAAAGAGGAATTCCAGTCTTCACTCTAAAACCTGTCAGTGAAAAAGAACTTTTCTCCCACAATCACTAGTCATTATGAATTCATCCGTCTTTTCTTCTTTTTGTTTAGGAAACTGCTAACTCCTGTTACTTTGATCTTCTTAATCTCTCTAAGCTCTACATCATTTGCAATGAAACCTAAGATTAATTTTTGTCTTCACTATTGTAACATGTTTTGTCTGCTTTTCTCAATTCCTTTCATTAAATTTCTTCCTCCCATATTTTGCTGCTCAGTATTATTATTATTTCATTTTTCCAAGTCTGGGAATGAAGATAGCATACAAAATTTAAAAAGATACAGCTGAAAGACTCACATTCTACAAAAAATATTACTATAATTAAACTATCAATAGAACTGAAAACAGTTAAGGACATGACCATTAAAAAGAGAACTAATATAAACAATACAGCTTGTTATGAAAGGATCTTTTCCCCTGAGCTATCAGCCCTCAACGGCCTATTGAAACAAACAAACAAATAGTCTTCATTTGCCTACAGAAAAATAGTAAGGACCGTGTCAGTTAACTTTCTCTGAGGCCCAAAACAGATGGGCCAAATAGAGCAGCTTCTGCCATTTAAATATGCATGCCCTGACTTTGCCAGAAGCTTCTCCGAGGCCACCTAAAGTGGCCCAAAGACACTGACAAAAGGAGTGGATTAAATCCACTTCTACCAGCGGCCCATTCAGGACCAAAGCAGAAGCCCACATCAGGAAGAGGCCATCTAATTACATCTGGAGTGGCCAGAGGATCTCAAAATTCCCCAGAAGATCTCAAAATTTAGGCATGTTCTCAAAATGTAGGCAGCCAGTAGAGTTGGTGCAACAATGGACTTGGGTGTTCCCTATAGCCAGTCCAAGTTAGCACTCTGGCTACAGCTGTTTGGGCCAGATTAAGTTTCCAGTCACTAATCCAAACAAGTTATAAATAAGGCATATGTCGCCATAGCCAGGTCTGACATTTCTAGGCACAGGTAGTGAGTAGGACCATGCAAATGCACTGTTGGACACCACTGAAACCTGCATCTTGGAGTGTAACCCCATCCAGCACAGTCTCTTTGATGTATCTTTTGACTGATCAGGAGGACCTCTATCTGTCAATTTGTTCACTCTCATCCAGTTCATTACCAACAACAGGAACCTATTTAGAACCAAGACAGCTTCCTTGAAGAGCTGGATTTCATCCACATACTGATGGCAAAATACCTCTAAATTCCAGATTATTTTTCTCAGTGGTTTCAAGTATACGTTAAGCAGCATGGGAGACAAAGCTAAACCTTGAAGGACTCAAAAAGCCAATGTACAAAAGACTGAGCAGAAGTGCTCAAGCACCACATTCTGGGAATGAATGGAACCACTGTTAAACAATGCCTCCAGCTGTCATCCCAGTAAGGTGACGCAGAAGGATACCACAAATGGTGGTACTGAAGGCCACTGAGAGGTCAAGCAAGATAAACAGGGGCATAACTCTGTCTAGTTTCCAGTGTAAGTTATCCACCAAAACAACCAAAGTTGTCTCTGTCCCAGGCCTGAAATAAGATTTAAATAGAACAGAGGCTGAGGATGGGACCAGAAAGTACTGTCCACAAGAATAAAATACAGTGATAGGCAAATGTGTGGAGCATAAAAACATAAGTCCTGGATCATTTTGGTTAGTCCTAACCAGAATGGGCACAGTAGTTACAAGGTGAGTCAACACCACTTGTTCAATGGGTTTAAAGTGGTTGAAATAGTATCAAGTCTGAAGCCAAAATATTTGTGCTAAACATATTTGATAAGAAATAGTAGTACAGTCAGCCCTTCTTACCCATGGATCCTGTGTCCACTGATTCAATCATCCATGGCTTGAAATTATTATTATTATTATTATTATTATTAATTCCAAAAAGGAAACCTTGATTTGGCAATTTTATGTAACGGATACCATTTTACTGTCCCACTGCCTATAATGGGACTTGAGCATCCACAGATGTTGGTATCCAAGGGGGGTCCTGGAACCAAAACCTAGTGGATACCAACAGCCCACTGTATTGAGTCAAAGGAGATTTCTTCCCTAGCAGGTGTGTTCAGTATTGGAGCTTTAGTGAAGACAGTCTGGACAGTCACTTGGAGTGAGAGAGAGGGAAGAAGGAAGAGCACCTTTTTGGCAGCCATTTTAAGTGGTAAGTGTGTGGATTTTTAAAATCTCTTGGGGGAGTGTGTCTGTTGCAGAGGAGGAGGAGGAGCTTCTGTGAGTCACATCTGTGAGTCACAAGTGGGAGGAGCTAGGAGACTAGCTGTAGAGAACTGCTCAGAGAGCCAGCTGCAGACCACTTGGAGTGAGAGAGAGAAGAAGGAAGAGCACCTTTTTGGCAGCCATTTTAAGTGGTAAGTGTGTGGATTTTTAAAATCTCTTGGGGGAGTGTGTCTGTTGCAGAGGAGGAGGAGGAGCTTCTGTGAGTCACATCTGTGAGTCACAAGTGGGAGGAGCTAGGAGACTAGCTGTAGAGAACTGCTCAGAGAGCCAGCTGCAGACCACTTGGAGTGAGAGAGAGGGAAGAAGGAAGAGCACCTTTTTGGCAGCCATTTTAAGTGGTAAGTGTGTGGATTTTTAAAATCTCTTGGGGGAGTGTGTCTGTTGCAGAGGAGGAGGAGCTTCTGTGAGTCACATCTGTGAGTCACAAGTGGGAGGAGCTAGGAGACTAGCTGTAGAGAACTGCTCAGATAGCCCCCCAAACAGGGTGAAGCACAACTTAAGGAGTAGAGGAGCTGTAAACTTTGTTTTTTAGAGGTTCTCCTTTGGATCTCCCCCTTTTTAAAAAGTGCTTTGAAGGGTTCCCCTCCACCTCAGAGGAAGTGAATACAAGTTAGAAACCAGGGCATCTGTATAAAGTAACATTCCCAGTAGGTTGAAATCACTGATAGAGTTGGGTGAAATAGGACAGGACATCAGGGGCCTTTGACATTGGTGTTTACCGGGGGATATTCTTCGAGGAGGAAGCCCACAGTCCTCTTTTAGTGATTCCTTAATACTTCTCAGTATGGGCACCGAGGGAGCGGCTGCAGTCACTTGCAACACTTGTGGGATGTTTGTCTTCTTGCCTACAGATGTGGCGAACTTCACATGCCCCAAGTGCAAGTTGGTAGCCCTCTTGGAGGAGAAAGTACAGCAGCTGGAAGCCAGGGTAGCGACACTTCAGCATGTCAGGGAGCAAGAGGTTTTCCTCGACACAACGGAAGGAACGATCTTGGAAGGGGACCACACAGAGAAAGTCGCTGGGGGTGAGAAGGTCACTTCATGTACACAGGAGGCAGACAGCTGGAGGAATGTCACACAGAGAAGCAGAGAAATCAGAGATAGCAGTAGAAGCTTGCAGCTACAGAATCGTTTCGAAGCCCTTTCACTTATCAAGGAGGATCAGGAAGAGCAGCATGGACAGACTTCAGGGACACAGCAGGGGAGCCTGGGAGTTCCATCGCAGGGAAGAGTTGCTGCTAAGCCTCAGAGGAGGCGCGTGGTTGTGGTGGGGGACTCCTTGCTGAGGGGTACAGAAGCAGTGATTTGTGGGCCCGACAAGATGTCTCGTGAGGTGTGTTGTCTCCCTGGAGCAAAGATCCGTGATGTGACGGAGAGGCTGACAAGATTGGTGAAATCTACGGACAAATACCCCTTCCTTTTGGTCCACGTGGGAACGAATGACACAGCAAGACACAGCCTTCAGAATATCAGAAGGGATTACGAGGCTCTGGGGAAGAAGCTGAAGGAAATGGACGCACAGATTGTCATCTCGTCTATTCTACCAGTAGAAGGGCATGGTCCAGGAAGAGAGAGGAAAATAGCAGATATCAACAACTGGCTCTGCAGATGGTGTCGCCGAGAACAATTTGGATTCTTGGATCATGGGCTGCGGTTCCATGAGGCGGGACTTCTAGCAAGGGATGGGCTACATCTCACGCCAGTTGGAAGAAACGTTTTTGCCAACAGTCTGAAGAATCTGATCAGGAGGGCTTTAAACTAAGTGACCTGGGGAAGGGAGACAGCAGTCTGGAAGGCAAAACGGCTAGAAAAAATAGTCAAACTGACATAGGGGGAAGAAGACAAACAGTGCAAGGACCCAACAATAGGAGCCAAACAAACATGCACAGGCATCAAGTAAAGGGGACACATGGTCTTAGATGTCTCTACACTAATGCACAGAGTATGGGAAATAAGCAAGATGAACTTGCACTCCTAGCACAACAAGGGAAATATGATATAATAGGCATCACTGAAACCTGGTGGGATGAGTCTCACGACTGGAATATAGAAATAGAGGGATATAACCTTTTTAAGAGAAACAGGCCAAGCAGGAAAGGAGGAGGAATAGCATTATATGTCAAGGATATTTACACCAGTGAAGAGGTCCAGGAAATCAATACTGGAAGCCAGGTGGAGAGCATCTGGATAAAAATTAAAGGAGAGGGAAACAACAGGGATGTCACTGTGGGAGTCTACTACAGACCCCCAAGTCAGACAGAGGAAATGGATGATGCCTTTCTAGAACAGATGACCACACAATCAGGAAGGAGAGATGTAGTAGTGATGGGGGACTTCAACTACCCGGATATTTGCTGGAAGTCAAACTCAGCGCTATCCTCAAGATCTAGAAAATTCCTCACTTGCCTGGAAGACAATTTCATTGTCCAAAAGGTGGAAGAGGCAACAAGGGGATCAACTATTTTGGATCTGATCTTAACCAACAGGGAAGACCTAGTTGATGGGGTGCAAGTGGTGGGATCCTTAGGTGGAAGTGACCATGTCCTCCTGGAGTTTGTTATACAGTGGAAAGGTGAAGCTAGGCATAGTCAGACACGCATTCTAGACTTTAGGAAAGCTGATTTCAATAAACTTAGAGAAATACTGGGGGTGATCCCATGGTCAAGAATACTAAAAGAGAAGGGAGTTCAAGATGGATGGGAGTTCCTCAAAAGGGAGATACTAAAGGGACAATTTCAGACAGTTCCAATGAGGAAGAAAAATGGGAGATGTCTCAAGAAACCGGTATGGATGACTAAGGAACTTACAAATGAGCTAAGTTTTAAACGGAACATGTATAAAAAATGGAAAAATGGGGAAATCACCAAAGAGGAATTCAAACAAATAGCCAGTACATGTAGGGATAAAGTCAGAAAAGCTAAAGCGCAAAATGAACTCAGGCTTGCTAGAGAGGTTAAGAACAATAAAAAGGGCTTTTTTGGATATGTCCGCAGCAAAAGGAAGAAGAAGGAAACAGTTGGGCCACTGCGTGGAGAAGATGGCCAAATGCTCACAGGAGACAGAGAAAAGGCAGAATTGCTCAACACCTTCTTTGCTTCAGTCTTCTCAGGAAAGGCAAAGGGTGCCCAACCTAAGGATGATGGGGCAGAGGACAGAATAGGGGAATTTCAGCACAGAATAAATAAAGAGACAGTACAGGAATACCTGGTTAATCTAAATGAATATAAGTCTCCAGGACCAGATGAACTACATCCTAGGGTATTGAAAGAACTGGCAAATGTAATATCAGAACCAATGGCAATCATCTTTGAGAACTCCTGGAGAACAGGAGAAGTCCCTGCAGACTGGAGGAGGGCAAATGTTGTCCCAATCTTCAAAAAGGGGAAAAAAGAGGATCCCAACAATTATCGTCCGGTTAGTCTGACATCAATTCCAGGAAAGATTCTGGAGCAGATCATTAAGCAGAGAGTCTGTGAATATCTGGAAGATAATTCCATAATCACAAAAAGCCAACATGGGTTTCAGAGAAACAAGTCATGCCAGACAAATCTGATCTCTTTTTTTGATAAAATTACTAGCTTGGTAGATGAAGGGAATGCTGTGGATATAGTATATCTTGACTTCAGTAAGGCATTTGACAAGGTTCCCCATGACATTCTTGCAAACAAGCTTGCAAAATGTGGGATAGACAAGGTAACCGTTACATGGATTTGTAACTGGTTGACTGACCGAACCCAAAGGGTGCTCACCAACGGTTCCTTTTCATCCTGGAAAGAAGTGACAAGTGGGGTCCCACAGGGCTCTGTCCTGGGCCCAGTGCTATTCAACATCTTTATTAATGACTTGGATGACAGTATCGAGAGCCTAGTTATCAAATTTGCTGATGACACGAAATTGGGAGGAGTAGCTAATACCCCAAAGGACAGGATCAAAATTCAAAATGACCTGAATAGACTAGAAAGCTGGGCCAAAGCTAACAAAATGAAATTTAACACAGAGAAATGTAAGGTCCTACACATAGGGCGGAAAAATGAAATGCACAGATATAGGATGGGGGACACCTGGCTGAATGAGACAACATGTGAAAGGGATCTAGGTGTCCAAGTAGACCACAAGTTGAACATGAGTCAACAGTGTGATGCAGCAGCTAAAAAGGCCAATGCAATTTTAGGTTGCATCAATAGAAGTATAGTGTCTAGATCAAGGGAAGTAATAGTGCCACTCTATTCTGCTTTGGTCAGGCCCCACCTGGAATACTGTGTCCAATTCTGGGCACCACAATTCAAAAAGGATGTGGAGAAACTGGAGCATGTCCAAAGGAGGGCGACTAAAATGGTGAAGGGTCTGGACACCATGCCCTATGAGGAACGCCTTAGGGAGCTGGGGATGTTTAGCCTGGAGAAGAGAAGGTTAAGAGGTGATATGATAGCTCTGTTTAAATATTTGAAAGGATGTCACATTGAGGAGGGAGCAAGCTTGTTTTCTGCTGCTCCAGAGAACAGGACTCGGAACAACGGATGCAAACTGCAGGAAAAGAGATTCCACCTCAACATTAGGAGGAACTTCCTGACAGTAAGGGCTGTTCGACAGTGGAACACACTCCCTCGGAGGGTGGTGGAGTCACCTTCCTTGGAGGTTTTTAAGCAGAGGCTGGATGGCCATCTGTCGGGTATGCTTTGATTGGGAGTTCCTGCACGGCAGGGGGGTTGGACTGGATGGCCCTTGTGGTCTCTTCCAACTCTAAATTTCTATGATTCTATGATTCTATGATCCCCATGCCAAATTAATGAATGAAGCCTTGTGGAGTAGCTGTGCCCTATTGAGCCCTATAGCTTGTTAACAGTAAATTACCAACAGATTTCTATCAATAATTCAGTGTCCCAGTAAATGGAAGCTTTCACTAATGAATAAAGGAGTCATTGTTCAACCAATTCATTTGTAAAAGTTGAACAAACTAATATATGAGACTAAATTGCAGCAGTATTTTTGTTCCATGCACAAGTATGTTTTTATTTATTATGAATCCAGTGGACGTACTATGGAAACTGTAACTCACATATTATTAGCATTTAAATAGCTTAATGTCTTGTTAAATGGTTATATAAAAGTATGTTCTACCTAACCCATATTTTGTTTTTATTTATTTTTCCAGTATGTAGCTGCCAATGAACAATGAATTAAATTATTCAAGAGGGCATTACAGAGAGTCGCTTAACTTATTAAAATCGTTGAGAAATATATATTAGCATATAAAATATTAATAAGAAGCTTGCATTTCTACAGCCCAACTCAACTGATGCTTAAATAAGTTTTGGCACTTGTGATTCTATATCTGGTAGCTCCTAGGATAAAATTGACAGCACTCAGAACCTTGAAGACATTAGTTCTGGAAGCCAATATTTACTTTCTTTGGATTATATTCTTGCAGTCTCTGATTCAGTAAAGTGCTTTTTTTCTCAGTGTTTTAAAAAATTTATCTCTGTCTGAATATAACTGGCTTTATGCACAGACATATCCAGCCTGTTTTTGACAGAACCTCTCAGTTGTTACTTTCACTTTTCATTAGAACAAGACTTTTAATCCTGATAGTGTCATTTCAGTGAAATGCAGCTGTTAAAGGAGAGAGAAGATAGGAAGGTATCAAGTCTTCAGTCAGAAAGCAGATTTGGTTTTAATGCTGTCAGATTGCTATAGTGCACGGTTTCAGCGTAACCCACAGATCTGTGCTTATGTAAATAATGGTATATTTTAGGATGCCTCCTCCTCCTCCTCCTCCTCCTCCTCCTCCTCCTCCTCCTCCTCCTCCCACCTGTTGTTGTTATTTCTTAGATATTTTGTATCTTTTTAAAAATTAAAATATACAGTATGCTTACATGAGCTGAACCAAAACAATGGCCATTATTCTGTTTGTGACATATGCAGGTGTAAATTGTGTATACGTGTGAAGTTTTTATTATTGGACATTGTTCAATAGCCATTTCTAGTTGATGGGAACAGAAGAAAAGTGTGCAGCGGAAATGTATATTATATACATCAGCGAGGATGTATGCAACATGGGCTTCTGTTTATTCTCTCATGGGTGTGTGGCCCTACTGGAAAGCATGGAGAGGCCCAATGCAGACTATATACCAATATGTTGTTCACTGTAATTGCTCAATGGGATGTCTGCCATGCACATTTATACATTGTACTACAGTGGTATCCAGTATAAGGAATGCAAACAGAATGCAGCTCCACAGAAAGTTATTCATGCTACACTGTAAGCAATGTAGAATCTCACCAAATATATACAACCAAAGATAACATATCATAGGGAATGACATAATGCCTATATTTAAAAAGCAGCTGTAGTACCCAGTTGTTCTGAGACTCATTAGCGGTTGATAGTGATCATCTCATTTCAAGTGCTTCATAGGATGACTGACTATTTCTTTGGGCAAACTATGATTAAACGTTTTATTAGAAAATATTTAAAGATACAGTTCAACATAAACCAATAAGCAATACATATCAAGTCCAAAGAATGCAATTGCAAATAAGAAAACATAGCAATATAATAATATACAAGAAAATTAACTATAAAGCAAATTTCATTCCTGGGATGCGTCACACTTATTAAAACATTTCAAGAATAAAGTAGAGCATACTAAGGAGACCAATATATATATATATATTACTTTGAGATCACCAATGGCAATCACTAATATATATCTAAACAATTGTATACCATAAAAGAAAGAGAAAAAAGAGAAGGAGAGGGAGGGGAGGAAGAAGGAAAAAGAGAGAGGGAAAGAATGAAGACATCACTGTTCCTTTTCTACCACAACCGCAGCTGGGTCCTCATACTGTCAATGGCCCAAAATGTGCTCAATATAAATGTCTCTGGACCATCTGATGGTATCTGACACCATTAGCTTTCATATAAGTTTTGCATACCACTTTCCCACTCCACAAACTCTCAGCACAGGTTCATTTGCTGGATCCCAGGCACCCAGGGCTCCAACAAGCAATGCATGGACAGAGACCTCATACCCCTTTTGTCTCAGGACCTCAGCCAGAGAGGTATACTTTTGGTGTTTCCGTTCTCTGGCCTCCTTCATGGCCGGCTTCCTGTTTTCAAGGGGGATGGTGACATCTACAATAGTAATCTTCTTGTGGTCTTTATCTGTGATTACTATGTCAGGTCTCAGTTGGCTGTCTGTCCCGGGCACAGTTCGATTTAGAGAGATGGTGCCCATTGAGGCTGGGATAGCTTTGGCCAGTCGATTCATTACAGCATCATGCCGATGTTTCCATGCTGTTGAGTGTGGAGGGAAGTTGCAGAGCACATGTGGAAGCATCTCATTTGGGTGACCACAACAATGGCAACGTTTATCGTGCTTGCCACTTTTGATGGCGCCATTGAGAGGTACAACATTTAGACGAGCTCGGTAGACAAAATGCCAGTCGGCAAAATGGGTGAAATCTCTGTGTGGAATAAAGTGGTTACTTGAATCCCATTGTGATGTCACTTCAAAGACCTTGCCGTGGTCAGGCTTGCTCAGGAGCGCAATGGTATATTTCTCCCTTAAAAGTTCTTTCAGTGAACTTTCTAACAGATGCCTTGTTTTATGGGAGAAGCTCTGGACCTCTGGAGGGTTCCCTTTGATGACGGTGAGCTGAGGGCTCTCTTCAGCAGCCCACACCCATTTGCAGCCAATAAGTTTATTTAAACGTTGGGTTGCATTCCAGCGAACCGGAGAGGTAGGTTGCCAGGTCACTTTCAGATGGAATTCTAGCAGTGCGTTTTTGGACAACTTCTTTTAGGGAGCCTAGAGCAATAGATTTTACAGTCTTGTCAGGGCAGGTGAGAAGAGAATACGCATGGATGGATGATAGTTGCAGCATCCCCTGAATCTCCCAGCTTAGGGATTCCTATTCCTCCATGTCACTGAGCAATGTGCAGAATGTCATTAGTAGCACATTTAGGAAGGCTAAGCCACTTCTTCAGAGAAGCCGTGATTGCTTGGTCAACTCTATTAAGTGCTGTTTTCTGGACTGACGAACCCCGGAGAGTAAAGTCAATCCTTGGGAGGAGGAAAACCCTAAGCACATCAATCTTTTGCCATGGGGCTAAGAGGGATGCATTGATCTTCATGGTATCCATCGCAGCTTCGGAAACCCGTTGGAGTCCCTAGGTGTTGATAGGTATCTCCTTCTTTAAGATGGATCATGGGTTTCCCTTGGATGGTGAAAGCAGTTGGCAGAACTCGGTCTTTCAGGCTCCCATTAATATGGAGCGTTGCACATTTTTTAGCATTAAATTGCAGACCCATCCAATCTGCAGCATGTGCAGTTGCATTTATCATTTGCTGGAGTTCATCAGCTTTCTCAGCTACCAAGACAAGGTCGTCAGCATAGGCGAAGATGCTCACTTTATTGCCATATAGGCTGAAACCACTGGGCCTGTTGATGATATAGCGGAGAAGAGGCTCCATAGCCAGATTGAAAATAATTGGGCTGAGTGGGCAGCCCTGTTTCACCCCACGATGAACTCGGATTTCTGCTGTCTCACCTTCCGTCATCCCTTTCAAGTGCTTCATAGCATGACTGACTATTTCTTTGGGCAAACTATGATACTACACTTGATCTTAGCCAAAAGGCCGAGAAGCAATTTCTTTGGGCACTCCAACATTCCTCATGTTTCACATCAATTTCAGTTGCCCTTGAGAAAGCATACCTCTTTTGATAGGTCACCAAACACAACAATCTGCATAAATTTTAAAAAATAATAATGGGGTGTCTTCAGCCCCTACTCTTCTGTGTATGCCACCTAATCTAAGTGTCAAGTCAGACTATCCCAAAGATCCCTTCAAATCTGTTGAAAATTTGTCCATCTAAGAAAAAGAAAACATTCCTCAAGATGATGAAAAAGATGGCCTTTTATTAACCTTTTTTTGAGGTGGGGTGGACTTCATTTGATTGTCCTCATTTGAAAATCAGCCACTTAAACATAATGCAGTATCAAAAAGACAGACAAACAGATAGATACTTAATTTGATTTCTATAGTTGCCAAAAACATCAAAAGAAGTAATTTGATGAGTTTATCACTTTCAAATGATGTGCCACACTACTCTATAGGCTAGGAAAAAAAATAATTTGGTCAATTAAATTATACATATCCCAAACTTATCCTTTAGACTATGTGAAAATCCACTAAAAAATAATTGGGGAAGGCACTTAAATACTCTGACTCTGAACTTGGAAGCAAAGTAGGGCCAGCACTGGTTAGTACCTGGATAGGAGATTGCAAATACCTGGAGCCATCAGCTATATTTCAGGGGAAGGAACTGGCAAAACAACCTTTTGAGTCTTCCTTGCCTACGAAAACCCTATGAAATTAATGAGGTCACCATAAGTTGACAGGCAACTTTAAGGCACATGCACAGACTCAAAGCCCCATAAAGTGATTTTCACATATGCCACTATGGTCTATCCTACAAATTTGGTTAAAATTCATTTTTGCATGATGCAGTAACAAAAGGCATCAAAAACAAAGAAAGAAAGATTTGATGTTATTTTTATAAATTAGTCAATCATATTTCATCAATTAATTCATGTGACAAGGATCTTTGTGGTGAATATTTAATTGTGTGGCCAGTTGTTAAAAGACAGTTGGCACCCTAACACAAGATGCTGTTGCCAGGAAAACTCTCTTATATCATTATACCTTCTTATATCTTCATGAACATTCTAGCAACACAAAAGGATACTTAAGGCAAACCAAAAATGAAGGCTTCTTGGACAAATTTCAGGGAACAAAAAGTGTAAATAGTGCCTTAGGTGTGTATGCCAAACATGTGTTCAAATTATGGTTTCCTTCTTTAAAAAGCAGATTACCGCAAACTATTTTAATGGTAAAAGGCATTACTGACACAATACCTCTGTATTTTGTATTATTTTCCATTTGAATTCTAGTAAATTTATGTTCAGTATTCCTATTTAAATCTGCCATGGTCTCTGAAAGAGGAGAATTTGGCCTATCTGTACAACCAGCTCATCTTTACATTCTTTTTCTTCTGTCTCTCTGACAGCTGGAGAAACATTCTTAAAGTATAGACTTTGAATGTAGTATGTTATGTTGTGGTTACAGTGGGATAGACAATAGGGTGGGAAATGCAATACTTTATAAATTCTCACTCTGTCAGGCTTGACAGTGTTTTGACTGATCTTGGAGTTCAGTCTGGAAAACATTTCCATACTCATGGCAAATATTTCAACACATGACTTTCTTACCAGAGCACAGACTATTTGATGTATCCTTACATTATGAACCCAAAGGAAAACTTGTATTTTCTTAGTAACGATGGGATCTGGATTGCAATCCAAAAATGCAATGAGAATTTTTATACAGATAAATAAACAGCACCTGTTTTTTATTTAACTGATAAATGTCTTTTACCTGATATTAAGCCATTGGTGGCATATCTATACGTTTCAAAACAAATGGCATATAAGTAATTGTAAACAGGAGAATGGCTATACTACAAAAGGAAAATAAGGAAAACAGAAAATGTTACTGGGTGCAGAAACTGTTTCATACCAAGCTGATGCATTTTGAACATATAATTCTTTTTCTTTTCTTTCTTTTTTAGCCAAGCCTATGGATTGTACCTTTTCAAATAAACTGTCTGAGATGAAATTCGAAGGATGAAAAATAATTGAGCATTAATCTCATTCATCAAATTTGTGATCTACAAGCCTATTGATGAATGTGTACAGAAGTGAATGTACATTACTGTAAATGTGTATATTTGAAATATGCACAGAAGTCCACATTAATCACCCCAATCAGTGGATAAAGTACCTACAAATGCATACATTAAGAAACTTGTAGAAAGATGTACATATTAGGGGGAAAGTGCATACTAAAATAAACAGAGAGAAGAAAAGAGAGACTCATAATCTGAAATGGAATTTGGAGAGTATTACGATTCCTACATTTGATATAAAATTTTGGGAGACATGTGGACTGTATCATGACCCCTGCTTGACCCATTCCAAGGCCCTCCATAAGTCCCAAGCGGAGAGACCACGTAGGCAGGCCCCTCTTGACAAAACTGAGTTCATAGTAAGCAGCTTTCTAGAGGAAGTAGGGAGTCCCCAGACCAGTTCTGCCACTGCCCTCCGAGTAGAGACAATAGCCTTGGCTTCGCACTTGATGAGCCAGTGATTGACTTAACTACTCAGCCATTAAGCCAGCTTCCCCTCTGAATTGTGTCCAACCTAAGCACATTGTACACAGACTATTTGCTCTTGGCTTAAGAAAGCCCAGGCAATCAACACCTTTGTCTAGCACAATTGCATAGCCTCTGGATATGTTCAGCACTATATAAGGCTCCCATTTTGAACCGCTCCCCGATGCTATTCTTGAAGGACAGGCTGATCCATGCCAGTTTGACTTCTGCCTATAGCTCCCACGGTCAAACCCCCCCCCCCCCATTCTGGCGGTCACATTCCGGCACCATCATCCGTCTCAATCCGGCTTCCAGGAGAAGACTTCTATGGTAGATATTCCAGCGGTCTCTTTCTCTCAGCTTTAGCCCCCACTCTTACCCTTCCCTTTTCTCTAGCATTTAACGTGTGTGTGTGTGTGTGCCCTCTTGCTACGTGTATTTATGCCCCTTAATAAACTGTGTATTTTATTGGACTTACCTGTATTTGGACTAGTGTCACTTCTCTTGGGGTTTGTCAGTGGACCTCTGGTAAACAGTTTGGGACCCGATCTCAGTGTAAGATGGTTAGAATCTCCCACTCTGCATATTTGAACTAATTGTAATTCCCCCTAAGAAAGAGAGACGTCCTAACAAGAGAACAAGAATATTGACAGTATTTAAAGATAAAACTGACAGATTTTCATATCCTTAGTCTGAGCTGAATTCTGTTGGCATATTTTATTCATTATTTATGTTTTAAATTATTTTTATCCTTCCTTATATCACAAGATCTCTGGAAAGCATAAAAATAAAATGAATGTCAAAAAATTAAAACAGTAGCCACCCTGCATCATCAGACCTAACTACAATGATGGAGCTCCATCATCATAGTTACAACTAATGATGTAATCTCCCAAAACCCATAATCTCAACCTGGTAGTGTCTCAACCATAGGGTTTCTGAAAGACAACCAAAAGGTGTCTAAAGCACAGGGAACTACTGTGGAGCATGTCAAGGACAGGTAGCTGTAGACAGCTTTTGGGTTTCACCCACAACTGCTTGTCTCAGGTACCATAGGACAACTACAGACATAATTTCCTTTTTAAATTTTTTAAAAAAATATTCTTATAATATGCAATGCATTACAATACATAACATTTCTCTTTCTGATTAACTATATTCTTTGCATTCTAACACCTTATATCTAAATATCTTTAAAATACCACCTCAGTGCTCCCCTTCTCCGGAGCCATTTCCATCCTTATACTCCATCCAAAGTGAAGGTAATTTTCCACTTTCTTTTCTTAATGCTTTTTCGATATTTTTTCCATATCTCATCAAAATCATTTCTCTTCCACAATCCATTTTTTTTATTTTCAATTTACAATTTGAATAAAATGCATGTGATGAGAGAAATGAAAATAAGAGCTGGGATTTTGGCATTAGATATATTCAAAGTATTTGATTGAGTGGAATGGCCAGCATTAAAAATAATCTTCCTACTAAGTTAGACATTTGTCTTCCTTTCACTAATCCATTGTGTTATGTTTTTCCTTTTCTACATTTCTTTTCTTCCAATTTTTAAACCATTGTTCTATTTGCCTATAATGTAACCAAGACATTTTTATTCCTCTAAGTTTTTCTTTTCTATTTCCTTTTCCTGCTTTTATCTCTGTCCAATTTTCTATTCTATCTATTTTCCTTCATCGTTTAGTTCCTCAAAAACTCCAGCAAATGTGCTGTTTGCCTGAAGTGGAAGGTGGGGTGTGTATGCCACATTTGGGTGTAAATCACTGTAAGCATGAATCCCCAGAAGTTACAAGATTGTAAATCAAACCTATGATCTCTGAACATGATCTAAGTCAATTAAATAAACAGTTAAAACATTTTAAAACAATATAGTTTCATTAAAACATTTTAAAACAATATAGTTTCATTCAGGAAAGGCATCAGTAACGAGCAAGGCAACTGCAGTGAATATTGGGGCTAAATTTCTGCCTCTGTGACTTTCTGGGGGATACACCAAAAATTCTGGGGGCAGGAGCACAAGTGGCCCCAAGTCCACATCTGGTTTGTAAAAATGGGTATTATTTTATTTTAAAACAGTACCACCCTACAGCCTATTTAATGGTGGGTTATCATTCTTAGAAGCTTCCAGGAAAGAAATCCATACATTTTAGGGGCCAAAGAAAGGGCAATTCAGGGAGTCTGGAAGAGCAGAGGAGTGTAAAAAGTGCCTTTAGAGACCACACTTTGCCATCCTGCTTTAATAAAAAGACATGTTTTAATTAAAATGAAACCAGTATCAATGCCAATGAGGCTTCCAAAGGAACATCATTCTGCAACATTCCCTTCTATGTCTTCACAGAATGGCTTGCTCCCACCTATGGGATACAAATATCCCGGCAGATATTAAAAATTAATAATGATGCATCCATCCATCCATCCTTGGACAAGTGTATATACAGAAATGTGCTTCATTAAGTATTGGAGCTCCAGGACATTTAGTGCTTTAAACATCATCACTAGCACATTGAATTCATATTGGAAGCATATTGGTAATTGGTATTATATGATCTTCCTATCAGCAATCAAGCTGCTGCATTTTGTATAACCTGCAGCTTCCAAGTCATTCTCAAGGACAGCTTCATGCAGGGCACATTGTAGTACTATAGCTGGGGAGACTGTGGCCAGGTTATCTTTATCCTTGAAAGACCATACTGGTGGAGCAGTCAAAGGTGGCACTCTGAGGGGCTGTGCAGACTGCCCATAAGGGGTGGCCTGCAGCAGTGCCAGATCGGGGCCGCAACAACTGCACACTGCAGCCCCAATCTGGCCTTTCCAGGGTGCAAAAAAAAAGAAAGAAAGAAAGAAAGAAAGAAAGAAAGAAAGAACAGAAAAGAAAAGAAAAAGCGACTCCATTTTGCACCCTGGAAAGGGCACAATAGCTGTGGCACCGCAGCTTTAAAGCACCACTTTGGCACTATGTCATGTGGACACAGCGCCGGAGGAGTGATGCCGCACACCATGTGGAGCAGCATATGGCATCATGCCACCATTGGGGTGGAGTTGGTGCTTGCATCATGTGGATACCATGCCCCAACTCCGCCCCAAGGCCGGCCTTTATGGCCAGTGTGCACAGCCCCTGAGGTTCAGAATCTTTGTGTGACTCCTGTGACAAGTATGGGTCCACTACCTTTTAATGAGTCAGCTATCAACTTGTGCCTTTTTGATCTTTTCACTGTAAGTATCTGCCAAACTGAAGACTACTGAAAGAAGAAGGAGAAATGCTAGAGTACAAACGTCACATAAACAATGTTTATATAACTAAGGAGAATACTTTCCATAGCAACAGCAACAAGCCAATATCTATAGAATGTGGGACTGAAAAATTTAGGCAGGAGTTTTATGTATATTTAAGTAAACACGTGATAGTATCGCCATATGCTCAGGATACAACTAATACTACACTAACTGCAAATTTTACTCAGTTCTTTTTTAGCAACATCCAGCCAATCCTTGTCAATTTTGGTATCAGATGTGGATTGTATTTTGAAATGGAGGTGTAAGGGATAAGACATGCTGACAATAGGAAGAAAAACACAGAGCACAGATAACATTGTAAAGGCTACCAGGGGCCTATGGCCCAATCAGGGAGAAGCTTACCTTGGAATGGCAGAACGAGCCTCTGCAAATCCAAAAAAAGCCTGGCAAATGTCAGGCAAGAGCCAGAGACATCAGTAGTAACAAACCTTAATTACAACATCACAATGGCCCAAAACAGACAGGTAAAACAGGTGCTTTCTGTGCATAGTTTTTTTTTCTATGCAGTTTTGGGGCATGGTGATTAGACAACGAATGAAGCCACCTGGGGCTGTGCTGGGGCTGCGCTGGGGCCACCTTAGGCAGTCCAAAAAGCAAAGGGACCATGGCAGCAGGCACCCTTGGGGCCATAGCGTGTAGCCGTCATGGCCTGGGGGTTCTGGCCCCTCCTTCCTGTCCATCTGTTTCTCCCCAATGGGTTAGGAGTCTCAAAATCTCAAAGAATGAACAGGTATGTGTAAAAAGACCAGGGAAACAGCTCGCTACCATAACAAGCAAGTGTTTAGTAGCACAATTGACCCCAAATGAAGGGGAAGGACAAGAAAGTGTGTCCTGGTTTTTGTTCCACACTATCAGAATTTCACAGACAGACAATTGTTGTCATAACAGAATTTAGTAATGTTACTTTCTGGGACACACCCTCTAGAATCCCAAATCAGCATGGCCAGTAGAAGTGATGTATTCAAGTCTTTCACACCGAGTCTCAAGTCTTAAGTCATAATCTCCAAGTCTCAAGTCAAGTCTCAAATCTAGAAGCCAACTTTAACAGTAAAAAGGGAGGTAGTGGTGGGGTGTGTGGGGCCTTTAGGTGGAAGGATCCTTCTAAAGCCTCTGATGTGGAGTGGGGACAAGCTGCTGATGAGACTCGAGCCTTGGCTTGAGTATTTGCTGTTTGCTTCTGACAAACACAATTCATTCTCTTGGTTGGGGCAAGGGTTGAGGTCTATTTAGCAGTCTGTCCACATTGCACATCAGAGAGGCCTTATAAAGTTTTTCTAGGAGTAGCTGCTAAGACTTGCCTCTGCTGAAAAACCTGTGTTTCTCAGAGGGGAACAGCAAATGTGTTACATTTGGGGTGGGGATCTACAGGACATGGGAACTGCCTGTACAGCAAATTTTAATGTATCACTTCCATCATGCAACTGGTAGTTAACAAGCAGTTAGATGGAAGCCTTGTTCAAAGGAGGAAAACCAGTTGCTGTGCCGTAACATTTCTGGATGACGTTAGGGCAGCAAGTCAGTCACTAAAAATATACAAGTTGCAAATTGAGTCAAGTCAGTGCATCATTCATTGTGGAGTCAAGTCCAAGTCAAGTCATCAAAGTGACTTGAATCCAACTTGAGTTGTATTCAATCTACTTGAGTCTACATCACTTGTAGTCATGTGGGTTAGGGATTCAGGGATATGTAGTTGAAACCCCTTAGTCTTAATCATATTTGTTTTAATTTTACTGTAATACTTTGTGCTTAATGGTGCTATTCCCAAATGGCTAGTGCCAATTTCCCATCATACTTTTTTTAAGGTGGCAACAATATAGAAACTTTTTGAACACATCCCTGATAATTATTCCCTAATAATTTTCCTGATACATGGTCATCAGTTCTTCTGGTTCACAGCTGATTATGTATAGTAATGCAAATTTGTTCTTTACCGGGTCTTTAAATTCTGCAGGAATATTCTTTAGATTGTGTTATTCCACTAAGATTAATTAAATGGGCTTCTTTAGCTTTACTGTAATTGTGGATATTACCAGTTCATGGTCTGTGCAACATTTCACTCTTGGTCTCATTTTTTTCAGAAAGAATAAAACTGATCCATCTTCTGTTTCTAATTATATAGTTGATTTGACTTCTGTATTAGTCATCCAGTGACTTTGTTCATTTGCTTAAAAATGTATTTGCAATACATAAACAGTTGGGCTTACAAAATTCTAGAAATCTGAGCTAAAGTAAATTTATTGAATCAATGGAAGCTGAGTAAATCCACAGTAATTTGGTTTATATACTCTAGTAGTGACAGACAGTTGAATTTAGACCAGTACTTCTTGAGCAATCTGAGGTAATGGACTGGTAGGGTCTTCACCATATGTTCCAGGTACTAGGATTACATTTGTGCCCATTGGCTGCAACTGTTTCTTACTTTCCTGGAGACTTGTTTTGAAATGGTCAGTAAGCTAATTCAGTAAATTGATCTGATCTGACCTGGAGACTTGCTGTGGACTAGCTAGTAAACAGTACTGTTTCAATGATTTAGTAACAGCTTTGAGTAATATTCCGAGATCTGATTTTATAATTATATTTTTCTAATTTAATTAATCTTAAAATGTAAAAAACAAAAAAACAAAACAAAAAAAAAAAAAAAAAAAACAGACTTCCTCCTTTCCTGCCTGCCTTGATCCTTTTAAAATAAGGCTGATACAGTTTTACTTTGTTTTTCTCTTAAATATTACAGATCTAGTGGATATTGTAAAGTACGGAATGGGGATGGAAGGGAATGGAGATTTAAAAAATGTAGGTCATTTGTTTCCTGATGGAAGCAATACACATGGTTTCTAAATGCCCCAGCCTTAAATCCATGGTTTACCCCTCGATGAATTCATTGAGGACCACAGCTTATAAGGTCCTCCATAACCCTAAAACCAGGTTCTCTGAAGCCAGAGATTAGCATATCTGGCCTGGACACTTTTAGGAGCTAGGCTTCATCATATGACTTGTAGTGTAGAAAAGCCTCCCCCGCCCCTCCTTTTCTTATTTTGATTTATTGCACACATACTCTATCAGATATCAGTCATGATCCAGGTTCAGGCCCTTATGTGAGCTCATCTTTTCACCATCTGCCAAACACTAAGCAGATCCATTCAACACAGATTATGACATAACCCACATACCTTGTAGGCACAAATTATTAGCTTGTATTTCAGTGTATGAGAAGCATGGTAAATGTTATCTCAAGTGTCTTTGTTTGTTTATGAAATATCTAAATTGTTAACATGAAAAAAAATAATGCTTACAGATTTTCAAGTCAATAGTCTCCTGTTACAGTTTGTGGAAACAATACACTGCAAATGCATATCACTTTAATTTAGAAATGCTGACATATTTCCAATGCGAGATGTTTTAAATTTCTGCTACCACACACAGTTCATTGGATGACATTTCTCTAATTTGCACTAATAAGCAAATAGGTTTTTTGTTGTTGTTGTTCAGATTTGGGTTATCATAAAACCAAGGGGCTTATTGCCCAGCTAAATAAATCACCTTACTGCTGTCAAATTAAATTCAAATTTGGGATACATCCAGATGTTATCACACACATTTTTGCCACCAACACGAGCAGGTGTGTGCATCCCGGGTAACGTCTGGCTAGAATTTGAGTTCAGCTGGTCAATTTTCAAAGCCAGGAAGCTCTCTGCTTTGAAAATCATCTGGAAGTTACCTGGGATGCACACGTCCAGTGGTGTCCGCAGCAAAAATGCATGCAATAAAATCCAGATGTATCCCAAATTCAAACTGAATTTGGCAGCGGTAAGGCAATTTATTTAGCTGGGTGATAATCACCTAAATTACATCAGTTCTGATATCTGTACAGATAAAGATACAGATAATAGTGCCTATTTGTAAGTGTCTCCATCCTAGTACACCATGCCTTGAGAAAATTATCCTCAGTGGCAGTGGTCCCCCGGGATACGAAGCCCCCAGGGAACGAAATCCCCAGGAGCCGAAACCGCCGGGGGTGAAAAAAAGCCCCCGGGATGCGAAGAAAACCCCGGGTTAAGAAAGGGAAAAACCATGCGGCCCCTTTAAATTGGCCGCACGGTCCGTCAGAGAATGCGGTCCACCGGGAAATGAAGATTTCCGGGTTACGAAAGGCCAATTTAAAGGGGCTGCATGGTTTTTCCCTTTCTTAACCCGGGGTTTTCTTCACATCCCGGGGGACCACTGTACCTGAGAGAAGGGAAATTAAAGTTTAATTTAAAATGAATATAGCATCATATAAAGACCAGGCATTTATTCTCAAGTAAGACAATGCTAATTCCATAAACTTTCCAGGCTCTTCAAGAGGTTTACAATGAAATAGAAAAATTTAAAAGGATAAGGACAATACATTTCCAGTAATTAAATTATGGAAATGGTAAAATGAGACAGTAAAATAGCTGGAATTAAAAGTTACAAGTATGGGCTGCTAATATTCACAGTTATACTTGCTGAAAGCTTTTTATAGTAACTTCTTAACTTGGAGAAACAATTTTACTGATAGGTCTGAGACAATAATGTGTGAATGAACATTTAACAGTTCCCAGCTCAGCCACAAATCCACTAGAGTTATGACCTCCTGAAGATATCTGAACAATTTACTTATTTTCTTCTCTTCTTGTCTGTCTCATAGAAGTAATCATCAGCTAGTTTCTGAAAGAGAAGTCACAGTAGCATTCACTTATGACACAATAATGGAGTATGCACCCTTGTTTTTTCTGGTACTTGGTTTCTGGCAGCATTTCATTTTTTCACCCGCACAGCATGGCTGTTGGTATAGACACATAGGAAACATGGTATTGTACAAATTGTGAACTGCCTCAGAAATCCAAAAGATAATCAAAATATCTTACATATGCAGAACAGTATTGTAATGTCATAACTCGCCCCCTAGATGGAGGAGAAGGAAACTGCAGCTTCTGATAGTGGCCCTGTCACTAAGTCTGAAAAGATGGAGGCTGGGGCTGGGGCTGAGGCAGTTGAGGACTCTTCCACCCAGCAGGAGATGGCAGAAACTGAACACTCTGAAGATGACTCACCCCCTTACCTTGTTGAACAACGAAGAGAGAAGCACCAAGACCATCAGCTGTTAAATCCGAGACACTAATTCATTAGGCCCTAGGTATTGTGTGTTGTGTGTGTTGTGTGCCTTCAGTGGCTCTCAGTGTGCCTTCGGTGTTGTGTGTACCTTCAGTGTCTTCACACTGGCTTGTGTTTGACCATGATTGTTGTTTTCTGTTCTTTTGTGCCTTTGAGTTTTATCCAACCTATGGCAACCCTAAGGTGAACCTATCATGGGTTTATTAGCAAGATTTGTTCAGAGGATGCTTGCCACTGCCTTCCTATGAAGCTGAGAAAATGTGTCTTGCCCAAGGTCATTCAGTAGGTTTCTTGGCCCTGCAGGAATTGTTGAGATAGTTGGCCCTAAATCTCATAGGAGCTTCTCCACTTTTTTGTTGTTCTCAACCATCTCATCTGGTTGACTGACAAAACTCTGGCCCTTGTGCTTCTTTGACCTTGGACTGATTGTGTTTTAATGACTTTGTTTATGTCTTGCTGGCTCTTGTATCTGGATTGCTGACTTGTTAAGAACTATTGGACCAGCTGACAACCACCTTCAAGCTTCGCCCTTCATCCCACTCTGATACTCCATGATAGATTTAGACTGGACTGATTACATGACAGCTCTTACACACACAGTCACCTGCTTCTTGAGTACTTTCTGGCTCGTATTATGAACAGTAACTAATAGAATAAATATAAATTATTCAATTTGTAAATACAACATGAATTGTGAAACCACCTCAATTCTATCTTAGACTCTGGTCAGACATTATGACAACAAACTCTTGTGATAAGGAAAGTAAGTCTTCTGAAACTGGCTCAGATAAAAGCTACAGTGGTCCCCCGGTTTACGACTCCCCCGGCCTATGAAAACCCCGGTTTAAGAAAGAGCCGGGGCCAGAAAAACGGCCCCAGTTTATGGAAAAAAACCCGGTTTAAGGAAAAAAAAACGGCGGGAAATTCAAATGGTGCGGGGGCTGGTTAAAGGGGCCCCGGTTTACAAAATTTTCGGGTTAAGAAAGGGGTGCTGGAACAAATTAATTTCGTAAACCGGGGGACCACTGTATTATGATATTGTTTCTATTATTTCTACTGTTGTAACATTTTAGATGATTTTATTCACAAATTAAAACAACAACAACAAAAGAATAAATATAAGATTATGAACACGCAGGATTAATCACCAACATTTTAGACTAACATTCTCCCCATCTTCTTTCCACAGACTAGTAAAGACTTTTCTGCTTCAGCAGGCATTGACAACTGGTTGTATAAGGCCCTTCTCACTTAAACAATGTGCTGGATCTTGCTAATTGTTGTGCTGGTGTGTGTGTGTGTAAAGGCTGAGCCAGCAATGCGCGTGTGTGGAAAGAGCTCCATTTTGGAGCTCTTTCCTGCACCACTGAAAGGGTGCCCTAGGCGCCCTCCAGTAGTGCCATGACATCAAGTGTGCACCACACCATCTAAATGCGGCACACGCCATGACTGTGTGCTCCCCAACCCTAATCACAGTGCAGGGACGACCCTTTTGGACTGTTTCTATCGTGCCACTGTTACCAATCGCTCTCCAAGGAGGGTATTCTGCAACTGAGGTGCCAATGTAAAGAAGGCCCTCTCTTGTGTCACATTGCACTGGCTAATGAGATGTACAGGAAGGCCCCTCCAGCAGATCTCAGTTCTCAGTGAGGAATGTGGTCTCTTCCAACTCTGTGATTCTATAATATATATGGATAGAAGTTCCTTCAAGTATCAAGGATTCAAGCCATGTAGGGCTTCAAATGTCATTACTTCTGTATTATCCATTGTTTTAATTGTATTTTACTTTAACTCATATTGTGAGCTGCCTTGGGTCCCATACTCGTAGAAGGCAGGATATAAATTAAATTAATAAATTAAAGTCACATACACACACACACATTAAAAAATGTGCACTGTTTGATACAGATAGAGGCCTCCTGCAACCTATTTAAAAGGTTAATTGCCATTTCTTAAGCCTCCCCAAAAAAATACAGGTCACTTCTAGGCCAGAGGAATAGAACAAAGGAAGACCAAGGCATCTGGAAGGATTGAAGCCTGGGGGAAAAACAGCCAGTGGATTGCTTGTCCACTTTGCCCACCCTGTTGTAAAAATATTTCCAAGAAACTTATTTCTTATCTGGTATTGAAGCATTAAGTTGAAAGCAGGAAAAAAAAATCCTACACAGATATACTATTAGTAACAGAGAAATACGTAGGCTTGAAAGAATTACCAAACCAGCTGTCTACTTCTTTCACATTTTTTCAAACAACAAAAAAAAATCAATAGTTTACTTTTTTAAAAAAAAGATCATAATTTGAAAGAGATGGTGTATGTGAAGAAATTTGGAAATCACAATTTCTGTCTTAAGACAAGTTAATCCTCTGCACCTGTTTTCTAGGATCATTTTCAAATTTGTTTTAGTCGTTCATTAAGCCTGAAAGATTTGTTGGAGCAGGGACACAGAGATGGCTTGCCTGAGTTCTGATCCCAAGACTTTCAAAGGTTTACATTCCACAAAGTTATATGAATGATTGATGAACAGCCAAAAAACAGAGAGAACATTTATTTTATATTGGGTTTTCCATCCATATTTCTTAAGACTATGATGACCAGAACAACCCTTATTTGTCCCTTTCCATTAGTTATTCCTCTGTCAACTTACCTATTCTTCAAACATTTGTTATATATTATCTCAATGGCCTGTACAAATCCCATCACAAATTTACAGAAACCAGCTGTCATCTTCCTTGTAAAAACAAAAAGGGGAAACTGTGATATTCAAAAGTTCATTGCTGTTATCACATGTAGAGAACATGTTATTTTTACAACAAATGCCAAATTTTGTCATATCATTACATTACATTTCAACCTTTGAGAATTTTGTATTTTTAAAGAGTAGTAAAATTGTTCTCTAAGGGGCTGTGTATACAGGCAGGAAAAGCCAGCCTGGGGGTAGAGTCGGAGCATGGCATCCATATGACGCACACCCTGGCTCAGTCCTCAGGCCAGCGTGATGCACCACACAACACATGACATCACAGTGCTCCTCTGGCGCTGTGTCCACAAGACTATCACACCCTTTTCCTGGAAAGTCCCGATTGGGGCTGCAGTGTGAAGTTGCCATGGCCCCAATCCAGTAATACAATTGGGGATGGGGGGGGGGGAGGAAATGCATACCATATTTTGGTATACTATGATACAGCAAAACAGAAGTGGTATTTTCTTTTTGGTCAATAGTTTGGCTCCATGTAGGGAAATGGATACTCTTCCATCGCAGGGCATCTGGAAATCACTGGAGTTAAGAAAATTCACAATTAATTTTTATTTTATCATCTAATTTTATTTTAATTTTATTCTACTTGTAGTTGATGGCTCTGGGTGTTGAGGTGGAACACACTTGATTCGATATGCACAATTTTACTCCATTGAACATGGACCACCTGTATATACCATGATACAGTGCAATTTTCATTATGTTTAGAAAATGCTACACAAATAAGAAATGCAAGAGAGGGTTTGAGAGGACAGAGTAAAGAGAGCAAGTGAAAGAGTGTGCAAAAATGTCTTAGTTGTGTAGCTGTTGTGTTTAACCATCATGCACTATGGTATGTGTGTGTGTGTTTACTCATCCTTATACATGTGGATTAAACATTGGAATTATTAACTATAATATAAAAGGAAGCAGTTCAATCACACTGTATCTTACGTTTTGTACTTCACTATTCTAGCTTATTGTAGCCTTTCCCCCTGTACTGGCTATATTTATGCCCTAATAGTTTCAATGATTTTTCTATAATAACCTTCACCATATATTTAGTGTATGTGGTGGCTGCTGCATTTAGCACATTTATAACCTTTATTATCCTTCCCTCTAACATACTGGCTGCTATCCTGCTATACACAATTAGGTTGTTTAAATCCCAAGGGGATTATAGTGTCCTAAGTACAGTCAAGATGGCAAGACTGGTTTCTTTCTACAGTCTACTTTATTTTGAAAGTCATTGCAGATTACACATCTCAGAAATGCTTTCATTGACTGATCTTTAAAAAGTAGGAAACAGGGAAGAATAGGCCGTGTCCTTTAATATCCCTTATCTCTTTAGTCATGCACGATAAGAACAAGTAGTTATTCCTTGTGGATAGATTTTTTAAAATACAACTGTTTCCCAACCTCCATGGTGTTTTAAAATAAAGACTTTATGACTTGCAAAGGTATTATTTACAAAAAGAATTGCCTGTTTTAAAATTAATTATTTCAGGCGTCCAATAAAAATATCTATTTATGGTGTTTCAGTATTAACCCCTGGGCAGCTCACGGAGTTTTAAAATCTGCAAATATAATCAAATAAATAAATAAATAATTTATTTATTTAAATGGGCATGACTCCTCTTTGGCAATTATGAATGCAAAACCCAGAGTTACTTGCTCGTGATTTATGTATTCATGGTTCCTGTGTAGCCCCTAGTTTAAGTTCACCAATCCTCACATAGTGGGGAGCAACTGCTGTAATCAACGAGAGTATTTTCCCCTGTTGATTGGGAAGAAGCTTGCTGGTATCACACCGCCAGCCCTCACATGAGTGATCACCAACATGAGGGGGGATACTATTATAGGTATAATTTGTAAAAATAAGTCTGTACCCTTCTGTTATTAAAAGGTTATTAAAAACAGCCTTATTGCATGACAAAAGAAAACTGAAACAGAGTGGGAGAATAGAAGCTATCTCTGTGCTTCTCTGCATGCTCTTGTAGCACTTCTGTTCTCCTTCCCAAAGGAGATGGCCATAAAAATGTGCCTTTTGTCAAACAGATCTTTCCAGCATGACAAAATACATGTTTTTATGACCGCCTCCCTTGGGAAGAGAATGAAAGTGCTACAATAGCATGCAGAGAGACATGGAGAAAACCTCTACTCTCTAACTCCATTTTAGCTTTATTTTCTCTTGCAATAAGGCTCTGAATAGTTACTGTTAGTTATCTTGGAAAACTTCAGAATGCTAAAGCCACTAGACTGTGGTACTTAACATACCTGCATAGTGAAGTCAAACACACTTTCTGCTTTATCACACTAGCAAGCAAACAGGATTTAAAAGAGAGTTAAACAAGAGTTAAACAGGAAATGTCCTATGATAAACATAGGGCATTTCGTGTTTAACTCTTATTTAACTCTCATTTAAATCCTGTTTGCTCCCTAGTGTGATAAAGCAGTTGGTACATTCAACCACATAGGGAATGCAGTTATCCTCATAAGTTCAGTTGTAATGTAATTTAGGGATGGAACAGATGGGCAGAAAGGAACAGCTAGAAGCTGCTCTGAGCCCTATTGCCCCACAGCCATAGCTAATACACACCATGGTCCTGAGAGTGCCCTCTGCCATACTCCCAAATAGGAGCAGAAAAGATCTGGTTCTTTAGGAATTGGTTCTATGTCACCTAAGGTGGCTCCAGCATAGCCCCAGGGCAGCTTCTGGGTGCTCTGAGGATTTGGGTCATATCTAAATATCACATGCTCAGAGAGCTTGGAAGCTGCCCACCTCTGCTCATCTGTTTTGGGCCTTTTTAAGAGTTATTGCAAGAAATCATTGTCCCCATGGGTTATTCTGTTCTAGGTTTCAAAGGGAACATTACTGAACTGATAAGGGCAGCCAAGCCACTCTTTGAAGTTGTGGCAAAGCTTTTTTGGGTTATGCAAAGAGCCATCATGGGTAATAGGACAACGAAAATGGGAGAAAAAAGAAACAGGTAAAAGGGTCTCTTTCCTTTTGACCTGTCACTTTTCTTGCAAACTGATGACAAAGTGTTGTGGGGACTAACATTCTCCTCTCCTCACACATTGAATCACTACCACTACATCTAGGTGTAAATCAAGTTCCATGAAGTGTTTAGAGAAGAGACTCTTTTTGGACTCTGACTCCCAGGATCTGCATGTTACCTGGAGATTAAGGGAGTTACAGTGTAAAAAAATTAACTTGTGCAAGTTCTGTTTCAATGTATGGGCTACTGTCATGTTGGATATTGGTATAAATGACGATGCAGTTTAAGATAGTCACAAACATTCCTTCAACAGCCCCACAAATTGTGAAATAATATAGTGTATAATCAATGTGGCATGACAGGGAATAAATTAACATGCTTTGTTAATGCAGTGTTGTTAACAGAAGACTAAGGGCAGAATGTTGAACTTTAATCCAAATTAAAGAGTTCACACTTACAATAGAAAAGAGTCCTGTTATTACGATGAGTTGTACTATGTCATAGGGAGTGTCAGAATTTCTAAGAGCTAGCGAGTTCTCCAAATTTCACCCATTCTTCCCCTATTAAATAGTGTTGTGGCCTGTTGCCAGACTATCTCAGGCTGTGATAACATAAGCTAAAGAGGATCAGTTTAGATACAGAGGGAATTATTCAAAACACAATAAGCCTGTGCACAAAGTGCAGTTGAAGAAGCCACTATGCAGTATTGTCAGAATTGTGAAAGATGCGCAAAAACAGCCCTGGTGGCGCAGTGGTTAAATGCCTGTACTGCAGCCACTCACTCAAAACCAGAAGGTGGCGAGTTCAAGACCAGCAAAGGGCTGAAGCTTGACTCAGGCTTGCATCCTTCCGAGGTCGCTAAAATGAGTACCCAGATTGTTGGGGGCAAATTAGCTTACAATTGTAAATGAAGCTGTTTGTTTAACAAATTGTAAGCCGCTCTGATAGTCTTGGCTGAAGAGCGGGGTATAAATAAAACATTATATATATATATATATATATATATATATTATAAAATATATTTTGATAAGATGTTAATTTTTGATAGGAAGTCAAGGATTAAAACATAAATATTTTATGAACACAAAAGTATGTGTTTTAAATAATCAAACTGCTTCTGATTATTTATTTATTCACTTTTAAAAAAAATATTCATTCATTTTTGGGAAACAATGGGATCAAATTGTCTAAATTCATCATTACTTGAAAAAAAATAACATTGACATTCAGATAATGTGAATTCTAGTCTCTGAAATGTTATGTCATAATAACATCTTAGTCTTTAAGGTGTCACAAGACTCAAAATCTATCCTTGACATTTCAGACATTCCACCACAGGAATTCTGTTCTAAATGCACAAGAGTTAATTGTTATTACGTGTATCATGTTTCTTCTGCATGATCCTAGCTGGGGAATTACAGATACAAAAGGATATCAAATACATGTTTTACCTTCAGTGTTATGCACAAGCTATGGCTGCTCACTTTTAGTTCTGCTAGATACTTTGAATACCACCATTCATCTGGGGGCTTAGAGTTCTGTCCTGACACCCCTGTTCTTCAAAATATTTATAAATGACTTGCATGATGGAGCTGCAAGCAAGCTTATAAAATATGCATATTTGGTGGACTCGCCTTCATTGGAGGTCTTTAAAGAGAGGTGGGGGGGGCACCTCTTTTAGCTGTGTGTTCCTACCTGGTAGGGAGTGTGGACTAGATAGTCTTTGAGGATAATCTCAGCTCTATATTCTATATAGCAAAGGTGTTCACTTGTCAGTAATAGACCACACTAAATTTAATGGGGCTTATTTCTGAGGAGATACATATTGGATAACCTTGTCAGTCACTATTGTGTGACTACAGTTGGAAGTAAGAAGACTCGGAGGGAGGGGGAGGCTTGGGAAAACCTCAGGTGAGAAACTTTTTTTTTTCACTTGAGGGATGTAAATAAAATTTAGGGAATACAGGAGGGATTTATTGAAATAATTTCTCTTTTGTAATGAGGAAAAATGCTTTTTAAGCTAGAGTTTTCTTCATTTCAATTCAAATTCAATTCAGTTCAACAACGATGTTGACAAGCTGGAGTGTGTCCAGAGGAGGGTGACCAAAATGTTGAAGAGTCTGGAAACCATGCCCTATGAGGAGAGACTTAGAGAGCTGGGGTTGTTTAGCCTGGAGAAAAGAATGTTAAGAGGCGATAGGATAATGATAGCCCTGTTTAAGCATTTGAAGGGGTGTCATATTGAGGATGGAGCAATCTTGTTTTCTGCTGCTCCAGAGACGAGGTCACAGAGCAATGGATTTGAACAACAGGAAAACAGATTTAACCATTAAGAACTCCTTGATGGTAAGAACTGTTTGACAGTGGGTTATGCTGCATCCAAGTGTGGTGGAGTCTCCTTCTTTCGAACAGAAGTTGAATACCCATCTGTCAGGAGTGCTTTGATTGTGTCTTCCTAAATCACAGAGGGTTGGACTGGATGACCCTTGTGGTCTCTTCCAATTCTGTTCTATAATTCTGTTATCCCACCCCTTCTCAAATTGGTATCCTCTAGATGTTTTGGATTGTATCTCCTATTAGCCTCAACCAGCATAGCCAATGGTGAGGGATGCTTAGAGTTGATATGTTAAAGCCCAAGTATCCATGTGCATACATACACATGCCTATGCACACAAGAGATACATTTAAGTGGAACTGATCTCACTTTGGTATCTAAGATTTCAGCAGGAGTTGCTGGTAATTTGGGCGGCAAAAGATTTGGCCTCTCCAAGGCTATGTTGGGATTACATTCCATACATATTTCCTGATAGGATGGTCTGCCTTTTTGAAAACTACAAGCTTGCTCTGATTACACATAATGTTTTTATATTCTCCAGACTGGATTCAGATAGTGACAATACCAGCCAGACAAAAATATTTAATTGCAATGAGGTTTCTTTGGGGATTTGTATTTATGGAGTCTGAATGTCTGTGGCATCTCTTTCTTTTGGCAGGATGTGGAGGTTTTAAACCTACCATCACCTGATCATCAGCAACCCAAAATAACACTCTCTGACCTCTTAAAATCAGTGGGGCTGGCTGTCTGCCCTTCTTCTGTTGTTCTAATAGAGACAGGGTAAGCACATTCGGTCAAAAGACACAAAATCTCTTAGTCAAAACAAGCATCTGGGCATTGCTCCAGGCTGGACTTTGCCTATCTAGAAGCAATGCTGTTCAGAAGATGCTGAAGGGACAGAAGGTGGTGATGTGGGATGCACTGTTCATACTGTGCAAAATAAATGGCATTAAACATTTTCTTTAAAGATCACCAAAATAGGATTTGGGGTACACATGGCAGAAGTAGACCGCACACTGTCAAAAACTGTGTGACTGATAAATTACTGCTGGCGGCACTAAGTCCTGCTGCAAATTTTGTATAGCAGACAGTATCATCTGCCAAATAATAAAGAACAATTAAACTGGGTTGTATCCAAAGGTGCTCTTCTGTTCATGGATGGAAGGAGCCAGCCTGTGAATTTGAAGTCACTGATCCAGTGGAGTTTACCACACCATTTCCCCCTTATCTCTAGAGTCAACTGTACAGACAATTCACATGTTGTAGAATGTTCCTCACTTCATCTTATCTGGACAGAGCTTGGGTTCAACAGTTTTCATCCAGTCCGTTACCACAACCAGCCACTGATTGAGTATTTCCACTGCCTCAGCTGGACCTGACCAAAAAAACAAAAGATTGAACTGTGGGCCCTTGACAACCACTGGGGTTTTGTTCCAGGACCAAAATCCATGGATGGTCAAGTCCCATTATATATAATGGCATTGTAAAATTGTGTCCCTTATATAAAATTGCAAATTCAAGGTTTGTTTTTTTGCATTTAAAAGAATATATTTTTTTCAAGCCATAGGTGGTTGAATCTATGGATTCAAAAGCCATAGATACAGAATGCCAACTGTACAATCATCACCCTGGTGGAATTTCTTTTTGAAAACACAGGAAACTGCAGAGGAAAGGAAGAACTTACATAAAATGTCCCCTCCCTCTCTATAAAAGGTACCAAGAATACTCGTTCTGTGAGTGGGGGCCCATTCATGCTGCACAATTACATTCCTCCCTCTGTTCTTGTGGTCTTCGGACTTGCGTCCCTCACTTATGCACAAGAGACAATCAGAGGGAGAATGAATAGGGTGCACCCCCCGTGACACATCCCTGCACCCCCGAACATCTATATTCAAGCCAATGGGGCTTGAATATATGCAAAACTCCATTTTTGCAAGGGGGTCCCTTGCGAAAAAGAAGGGGCAACTATATAATGCTAATATTCTACTTTAACCACCGTGGTTCCTTCATATGGAATCCTGGGGTTGGTAGTTCAATAAGGCACTGAAGTTCTCTGGCTGAGAACCCTAAATATCCCTCCCTTAACTGCCAATCATAGGTTTCCATAGGATGAAATCATGACAAAACTGTTTGTAATGTGAATGGGCCTCTGGAACTATGGACTATAAATATAAAGGAACGAAATAGATTTTTTCCCATATCTGAAGGAAGAGCCCATAGAACAGATGGAATATTGTTGTTGATGTGTGTCTTCAAGTTGTTTTTGATTTATGGCAACCCTAAAGTGAACCGATCATGGGGTTTTCTTGGCAAGTTTCTTTAGAGGAGGTTTGCCATTGCCATCCCCTGAGGCTGAGAGAATGTGACTGGTCCAAGGTCACCCAGTGGGTTTAAACGGCAAAGTCAGGATTCAAACACTAGTCTCCAAGGTCATATTCCAGTGCTCAAACCACTACACCACACTGAAAAAAATGTGGGTTTTTTAAAGTGTTAATGCTGCTCCCCAATTAGAAATTCAAACTTCCCAGGTACAATTTATTATACACCTGTTCTCGAGAATAGTAATCCATTTTCCACATGGGAGTAGACCTTCCACTTCCCCCTCACCCCACAGCACCACTCCTAAAGGTCATGTAATGCTTCACAATGGTATTTGATGTAACAGCTACAACTGCAATGATAAAAACTGAAGGTTTTTCTTGAATCAATTGAAGTGTCTTTCTATTCATGTAGATCACTGCTGGGATACAAGCAGTGACAAATGGGATGCAACTGACAAATAGTTCAAGACAGTGGCATTAATACAGTGAAGCTAAACAGTAAACACCTTCAGGGAAAGTACAAAAAGCCAGAACTACAGCTTGTTGGCAGAGCAGAACAACCAGTACTCTTTCAGCATTTTGCTCTTCTAGGAAATAGTAATTTGTGGTTACAATGGCTTACATTGTACACATGGAATTAAAGCCATTGGATCATTTGCTTCTAGTTTCTAGGGGGAGTAGAATAATCTGAAAAACAGATTCTTGTAATATCGCCTGAATGCCAGTTCTCATATGGTATGTAAACAATACTTTCCTTAGACCAATTTAGAAAAATAGGTAAGTGCAGACATAGAAAGTCAGATATGAGTAATGTATTTATTGTCATCCTTGATGTGCAATAAGAAAGAAAGAAAGAAAGAAAGAAAGAAGTCCCCTCTCCCCATTTTTTCTGATAAAGCAAGCAAAATGCTACAAGTACTAGAAATAGTTGAGTTATTGTTTCTGAAAGGTGGTGATGGTCGTGGGATTTCTGCTTGACCCCACAATATTAATGCTTTAAGGTGCACTAATATTATCTGTATAGAATGGCAGAATTAGCTTATCTGGGGATTTAGAGTGCAGTGTCATTAGGATGATCATAGCATGCAGTTCAGTCTCCCTTTTTTTGTCAGAACCTGGTGAGACAGTGGAAATGCTTGATATATGTATAACCATGGTAATGAGGGGGAGAAGCAAAGAGGACTGGCAACACCCAATAGAAGGGATGTAGAGAAGCAACAAAGTCTTGGGGTGTTAAAAACGATGATTTTATTCCTTCAGTTAGCACAATGCATTTCAGCCAAGTAATATTTAATGGAGAGCTAGCATTTTATAGTGGCTTGGGTGTTGGACTATAGCTGGAGATCAGGGTTTAATTCCCCACTTGGCCATGAAAACCCACTGTATGACCTTGGGTGAGTCACACACTCTCATCCCAAGAAAACCCTGTGATAAGCTTAAGGTCATCATCAATTGGAGACAAATTGAAGGAACACAACAGCAAGAAAATATTTAATGACCTCCTTCAGAGGCTGTTAAAAGATAAAAGAAAGGAAAGGGACAATAAATAAACAACAAAATAGGAGACAATTTACAATTTGCAATATCAATTTTTTGTACATATATCTTGCATCAAGATGCATGTAAAATGTTTCAGTTTTAAAAATGCCCATTAATCCAAATAAACTTAAATGAGTACAAAATTTCCAGCAGGGATTCCAGAATGTTTTTTTTAAATTAAAATTAAAAATATATACAAAACGACAATTACATCTAAAAAAAGACAGAGTTTCACACAACATAGGGATTTCAAATAGAAACTAAGCACATGCGTAAATAATTAATTTCCAAAAGGAGTTTTCATCATATCTTTGATTTGGAAAATTCAAATCCCGTTATTTTTTTTTCCTTCAATTTTTCAAATAAGACTTCCATTTCTTCTTTTTGTTGTTGTTATGTTGATTCCTTTACTAGAAGAAAGAGGGGAAGGAAGCTATCCCATTTTAAGTGATTGTATTTATATGTACTATGTAATTGTAAATGCTCATATCTTCCTTTTTTCTAAGCCCGAAATTTAAAACAATATCTTAAATGTCTTGATCTGTATTTCTGAGATTGCGTAATGAAAGTTATAAAAAACTTAATAAAGCTTATAATGTAATTTCCATGTTATTTTCTACCTTAAGTACAACTTTTTTGCCTAGTTTTTTTTTGTATATTGTTTTGTTTTGTCATATTTTTTATTCTGTTTTGTTTGTATTTTTTCCTCCTTTAATTTCTTCTAAATTTTAAGGTTGTTATTTCACCCCATTTTTGGTAAGATATGTTATTACTTTTGTCCAGTCCCCCAAATATTTATTTGCTTCCATGTCTTGTGACAGGGGGTTGGAGTGGATGGCCCTTGTAGTCTCTTCCAGTTCTATGATTCTATGAAAATGTTAACCTGTACAGATTTTTAAGACTCCACATGTTTCTTTAAGAAATAGTGTTTCCTGACACCCATGTGAGTGCCACAAAATGTGCCAGTTTTGGGGGCTTTGCCATCATAATTCAAACTGCAATTTATTCTGAGATTAGTTTTTCTTTCCCTTTTTTTTAAAAAAAGATCAAAGTGTGTTATCTGTGCAACCCTGTTGAAACTGTTGTTAATGCCAGATTTTGGATAGCCTCTGTCCTCTCTGTTTGAAAGGCCATCGCCCATGTGGACATTGTACTTATTGTAAGTACACACTCAGATAACTGAGTTTGTGAATCATAATATAAAAACATACACCCTAAAACAATTTTCAACTTGTAGTGCTCCATATGGGTTTATATGTGATTTATGCCATCGAGTTTCCCTGAAACAAAATAAAGATAGGAAAAACATCTAGAGCCTTAAAAATCCATATAGAATAATATCTTATTAATAGCAATACCATGAAGGGCATTAAATATTACTAGGCCAAATCATGTTGAGCAAGTTGCAAGAATAAAATTATCCTTTTCAACCTTCTGAGATTATGTCTGTTCTCTGCACTCCTGGCTATGGTAATGGACTGGAGGGAGATTAATAAACTGAACCTCAATCCTGATAAGATAGAGGGAGAATTTCATATGTTTATTTGGTATTCCGATGTTTAAACTGCTTTGGAAGGAGTTCCGTGCTCCATAAAGAATCAAATTTATATTTAAAGGGAGGCACCTCTCTTCTGAGTATATGGAGGGCCAACTGTACTTTCAGGCTGTCAGCTGGATGTTGCTTACAACCAGCTTTGGTTCCTCATTTACAAGTGTCATTCACTCTCTTTGGCAGGTATGCTGGTTACCAGTGTGCCAGGATAAAAAGTTGGCTTTAGTGTTCCATGCCTCCGTAGATGAGGTTATTGCAATGTTATGTTTGAGACAACTTTGAAGATGGTCTGGAAACTTCAGTTAGTATGAACTATGACAGCAAGAATACTGATTGGAAATTACACTCCTAATAACCACTGGTTCATGTCTAACATCATTTCAAAATCTTCATTTTACCCTATAAAGCTCTTCACGGCTTAGAGTCACTATCTGAAGGACCACTTTCTCCCATATATGGGGTTATACACACTGCCCTCAGGTCAAGAATGTTCCACTGGTGTACTTACATTGGAGGGTTAGGAATGCAGCATGTTTCCCAGGGCAGTCCCTCAATCAATCAATGGCCATTTGAGTTGAAGTACCAAAGCTGCTCCTAGGCACCATCCAGCTGTCATTTATATTTATTTATTTATTTGGAGTATTTATACCCCGTTCTTCAGCCACAAAGGCTCTCAGAGCAGTTTACAATATATATATATTTTAAAAAGACAATTTCCAGCCCTCAGGCTTACAATCTAAAAAGACATAACACAAAAGAAGTGAATGGTGGTGGGAAAGGGATCAAGTTCATTGGTCTTCTCTCCTTCTGGGGCTTGGCTGTAGGGAGGGCTCTTGATCTTAGTCTGGGCTAGGCTTGATGGAGCCGACCTGCTTTTCTCCCCCTCTGAAGCTGGATGATGGCCTGGAGGGAGGGACAGTCTGAAGGTACAATTGGCCTTCTGTGTTTACAGGTTCCTTATCCACCGATTTAACCATGCACAATTCTAAAATATTATAAGCAAACTTGTTTTTTCATTTTATTTGATGTCATTGTATTTAAGGGGATTTGAGCATTCATGGATTTGGTATTCATGGGGGGAGGGGGTCATTGGACCAAACCCCAATGGATTTCAAGGACTAGATACTTGTACAAAATCTGAAAACGAATGCTGACATAACTCCTTATTTGCTGTCCCTAAGGCAAACCTATCATAGGGTTTTCTTGGAAAGATTTGTTCAGAGGGGTTTTTTTTTTTTTTCATTTCCTTCCTCTAAGTCTGAGAGAATGTGGCTTACCCAGAGTCACTCATGGCTGAGTGAGAATTGGAACCCTGGTCTCTAGAGCTGTAGTCCAATGCTCAAACCACCACACTGCACCAGCTTAATTCCAATTTTAGTCTCTACTGGTTTAAAATTTATTTTTTGCAACTTTTGCTGTTGATATTATATATGTGAAATGGATTTTTATTTATGGATTATCTGTGTTTATGCAAGTCATCCTGAGGACAATTTATTATTGGATGACTAATACATTCAGTGATTAGCAGTTCCAGTTGTGTCTGTGTTATTAATGACTACCAGTGTGGCGGAAAGAAGGGAGAGGACCTTCTCGGTGGCTGCTCTGGAACTCCCTTCCTAGAAAGGTTAGACTGGCACCAAACCCTGTCTATTTTCTTTTTGCAAACAAAACTTTTTTGTTGATGTCCCCTCATTCTACCTTTGCAACCTAGCAGTGTGTATTTCTGAGACACTGGAAAATGATGTCCATAATGTGCCTCCAGCTGCAGAGTGCCTTGAGAACAAGGAGCTGGAGAGACCCTTCGGGGTCCTGTCACAACTGCTTGGCCCAAGGCATCCCATGACTGGGAGTGTGCCATGGATGTCATTTCCCAACAGTCTAATCACCAGCACCTCAGAAACACTATGGCTGGAGTGGTAACAGGCTGCAAAGGAAGATTGTTGAAGTCACATTCAGTCCTTGTTACTGTAAATGTGAATCCCCACCAGTTAGGATACTGTAAATGCAGCTTACAATATCAAAATTGCTGAACAGGATGTCAGCCATACTTGCTAGAGTTCTAATGTCACTTCTTTTTCTGCTAACAAATTGTTGCTGGACAGAACTCCCAGAATTCCTCACCATTGGCTATGCTGGCTAAAGCTTCTGAGACTTGGGAGTCCAAGAACAACTGCAGTTCTAGATAAGCAATATAGAGCTGTGCAGACAGCCCCTAAGGGACTTTACAGCCACATTGGGGCCATGGCAACCTCACGCTGCGGCCCCGATCTGGGCTTTGCAGGGCACAAAAAGGAGCTGCAAAAAGCGGCTCCTTTTTGCACCCTGCAAAGGGCAGGATAGCTGTGACTTTACAGTGCTCCTTTGGCACTGCGTCATGCAGATGTAGTGCCAGAAGTGCGCCGTAACACCAGACACTGTATGGAGTGGCATGCAGCATCACACCACCCTAGGGGCAGAGTAAGGCATGTGTCATGTGGACACTACACCTTGACTCTGCCCCCAAGCCACCCGTTCAGGTTGGTCTGCACAGGGTCTTAGTTTCGTAGCTACTTTAGTTACATAATACTGTACAGGGTCAGAGAAGAATGCCACAAAAGAGCAGCCCAAGTCCACTATGGCCGCAAGCAGGTTAGAACCCTGACCACATGGCCCACTCCTGTGGCAGATCATAAATGCAGGGGCTGATCGGTGCCACCAGCAGTCGGTTTATCCCTGCTCCTTTTTGCTCCAATATTAAAAACTGGAGCATGGCTTCAGCATGGCTTCCAGCTGTTTTAGAGGGGTGTGTCATCTAAACACCACACCTCCAAAGAGGCCAGAAGCTGCTTCATTTTGACCATCTGTTTCACCCCACAGTAGCATTTCTCCCCACCATCTTAACAGGCAGCAGCTGCTGTGAGTGACAGTAGTCTGCAATCAGGATGCAGTTAACTGATTTTGTCACCTCCCTCCTGGGGGCATTCTGGTGTGAAGAGGAATTATCACAGGGATCCTGTTTCTGACTGTTGCACCAGAGATTGCCCATGGAATTGGGTGGAAACATCACTCTACTGCATCCCAATCAATATGAGAACAGTGTTGTCACTGTTTCAAATGGCTGCTTCCCAATAAATTTGGACTGGGTGACTTTGACAAGTGTCTACCCTATTGAATATGTTGGGACTGTGAATATGAACCAGTGACAAGTGCAGAACTCTAGGTAATGCATTTGTAACTGATCGTGAATTCCAGCCAACATCTATGGGGCCTCCTGATTCCACCCCAATCAAGAAAATGCTGTACTTCTTTTTCCCAATTTCATGTTGCCCCAATGCTTGACACATAGAATAATCAGTCAAATATTGTGTTGCCTCCTCATCCTTAACCTGATTGGATATATCACCAAGGATGTATATTGTTAGGTTATTGTATTTCCCACAAGAATGAATATTTGTATGCTAAGAATTATGAGCTACTCTAAAAAAACACACACTCAGTAAAGTTAATCTGGTAAACAGAGATATCAAAATACAGCAGTGGGTGTAGGAACAGAAATAAAATGCCTCTTTCCATCACATTATTAGGTTTATGCATCCGTAGGAGCTTTTCTTCTCACCCCTCCAGCTTAATGAACAAGTGGTTACAAAAACAGCTATGCCCACCTTTCCCTTTTGATTTGGAGGTTAAAAAGATAGAAAGGTATTTTCTGAGGTAAGTGCTATATTTATGACCTTGATTTTTAAATGCTTATATAGAACAAGAAAATTGTCTATCAAGTCCCCTAGTGTGGCACAGTAAAATAAAGGGACTTGTGCTTCCTGAAGGTCAGAATAAATCAATATGAATAAACATTGTTAATGGTGGATTATCCCACAGATAAGTGGGGGAAAACAGATAAATGTATGATGATTTATGGAGTTCAAAGGTAAGTGTACAAAGCCTTATTGAGGTAAGCACGTAACAGTGAGCTCAGAGGCTGTTAAGAACCAGAGATGCACCATTAGTGAATATTTTGAAAGGGGCACTGTGCTTACCCATTAATCATTTTGTTGGGTCAATACATAATGATGCTTTAAAAAGAATGTGGCTAGAAAGGCAGATTCCATTCCTGCCTGCTAATTGTCTCTCTCTCTCACACACACACATTTTGCAGTAATCCAAAAAGGAAGGAAGGAAGGAAGGAAGGAAGGAAGGAAGGAAGGAAAAGCACAATGACTCCTGCATGCTCAAGCATGCCTGGGGCTTGAGTTTAATGAACAGCATCTGCTGAGAGATCTATGAATGAATTACAACAGATCATTAACTCTAATTCCCCAATTGTTTAGCTATAGTTTTATAAAATACATCTCCCATCACCATTAAATTATATCACAAAAATTCAGAAAGCTGTGGGTAACCAGGAGTAGATTTTTATGTGTAAGGATATTCAGCTAAAGGCTGATCCTGTCTGACCTGGGAAGCTAAGCAGGGTTATCCTACATTAGTACTTTCATGGGAGACCACTAATGAATATGAGGTGCTGTAGCCTTTATTTCAGGTGCTGATATTTTAGAGTCATGGAGCAAGCAGACAGGCACTTTTATGACAGGCAAGACAGACAGATACTTTTATGGCTATATATATATCTGTGTCTGTATGCATGTGTGTTGAGTTATGCAAACTAATCTTCAAGTCCTCTCATACAAGCATCTGGAAATTCTGATCCTTGATATCAAACAAAAAAATAACAACAAAAGAAACAAAATTCCAGACTGTGGGAATTTGAAGTACATGTGATGCAAAAGCACTGTTGTTTCCTTAAATGTGATTTAAAACAAGTCATTTAACTTATATTTTACACACAGAGAGAAGTGAGGAGAAGGGTTTATTTGTTTGCTTTGCCAGATTGACAGCAGAGGGCTGGATTGAGTCATCAATTAAAGTCATTCTTAAGATAAAGGGGCAAGAGGCAGAATGGCAGGACATATTCTGACCTCAGGTTTCAGTTGGAGGCAAGGTTCACCAGGACTAAGTTCTCATATTGGGTTTCAGTGCCAGACTAATACTACAATCAATACTACTCATCTAGAATGACAGACCTGGAAGAGACCTTGAAGATTATCTAGTCTAGCACTTTGCATAATGTCAATAGTCATTTCTCTTACTCCTCCTGTGCATCATCCACCTAATTTAGGACGTAACCCTCAAAGAAAAAAAATTGCAATGTACAAACAGCCAGATCAGTGTATGTATGCTTTGAAAGGGACATGTGGCAAGACATACTGATCCATGATAAATAGGTGGTGGGAGTGTGCTGAGAGTCTAAGCATCACAAGCTCAGAGTTTTTCTGGATGCTCCCACCATTTCTAGCTTTGCCGGTGAACTATGTGCTGATGGTTGTCATGACAGTGAGAAAGGAGAGGAGAATACTGCTTCATGTTCCAGCCATAACAAAGTACCAACACTTTGAGCTCAACTTTGGCAAGCACCGTCACACTGTTCCTCATCTATGTGCCACTTGTCACTAAAGATAGGTTATCACTATGGATAACATGTCTCACTTGGCAGAGCTCACCCAAGCTATATTACTGACCAAGACAGAGTAACAAATAGTGTTTCCTAGCCATCAGACTTAAATGCACAGTATCCCAAGATAACCAAATTATCTGAGCACAAGAAAATCCCTCAAATCTCTCTAAACCTAATTTCTAATTTTTTCACCAGCAATATAGCAGAAAGAGAGTCAGGTTGAATCCACTCTTTTTCTGGTCTACACACATTGCCTGTTGTTATGGGAACTCACTGGTGAAGGCTGTTTAGCACTGTTTTGTTCAGGGCTTTAACAAAACAGTGGGAATGGCCTTGCCTCCAAGCCATGACCTGGCAGGTTTCTTGTGATGCTATCATGTTTTAGGGACTACCTTTGTGTTCTCAGACCTGGTGACATCACTCATACATATTTCTAATAGCCTGAACAGCCCAACCTTTCAGCCTTTATTAGCATGCTCACTCATTTTGGATAAGAGCAACCTGTGGTGTTATTATCTCAGACGGCTTGCATGGCAAAATGGAGATGGGGAAGAAGCCATGCCAGGATTTGAATAATTTAAAACACATAATCTGTGTGCTCATCTTTCTGAAGGTCCCACATTAGCCTCATGACTCTAAGGAAAGCCCACAGATATTCAGTATTTATGCTGGGTGGGAGGACGGGGCTGAATTGCATCTTGTTTAAAGGGAAAGCCCTTACATTGTGATCCTCAGATCCTCTCTACCTGCATTACTGAATATGCCACAACATAGCCATGTGTCACTTGTATGGCTTAGCCCAATTGACCCAAACTGACCCAGGTAGCCTTCATTTTCACATGACACATGGGTACTGTTACCAGGTTGGTCCCAGATTAGGGGTCAATTCTATTATTATTATTATTATTATTATTAACTGTATTTTTATTACATGCTACAGATAGGACTGTGTATGCTATTTTCCCTCCACGTTTCTCTAATACTTCTACTCTGGTGTGAATAGACATAGGAGGTGATAGACATAATGACATCAGAATGGAAAAGTCTATAGGATTACATTCTAATCCTACTGTTGAACTGGTTGCCAACCAGACCTAAACCCTTGCCTTAAACCTACTGCTTAATGCATCTGCTGTTCTCCTCCAAGAAATGTGTCCTGCCTACTTATTTCTGAGTTGGCTCTCAGACTTGAGACTCAACTTGAAAGTATCTTGCAAGGACCTGAGACTTCAAGGTAGAGAGTTGAGATTTTACTTGAAACCTGGAGTAAAAGACTTAAATACATCACTAACAAATTGTGATACTAATATGTTATGAATATTGAGGTGAACACATCTGAAAAAGTGATGGGTAAAAGATCAATGAAAACTGAAGCTACATGAACTTTTGTAAAATGATCAATGGAAAACATATACAAGTGATCAAACAAGTATTTCTTTGCCAAAATCATTGGCTGACATCCTACATCACAGATGTAGCAAAGAAGATTTAACTACATTTCACTCCTGATCCAACTTTCAAAACTTACCTTATCAAGCAGCAGCAATCTTATTACAAGCTACAGATAGGGCTGTGTATGCTGTTTTCCACCCATGTTTCTCTGACATTTCTACTCTGGTGCAGAGATGTGATCAGGGTACAGCAGGATGTTTCCAGCCCCCCCCCCATCTAAAATTGACCATAATGATTCACAGGATATTAAAATTAGTGACTTCTACCCTTGTTGTTGTTACTTTTACAAATATAGTTATGTGTACAGGGATATCCATTTGTATGTGAGCTTAAAGCATATTTCCATGGCTTCTTTTTGAATCATGATTTTCAGAATGTCAGTGCTGATGTTTATGAGATTGCTTACTCTGGATTTGAGATTATAAAGTCAGCAGTAGAGTATGTTGGGAAAGTCTGGCCTTGTGAAAAGCAATTTCAACATATAAACGTTCATTAACATTCCTCTAAAATTATTATTCATTGTAAGAATTTCATAGCTTTTGTGTACTGTTTTGAAAAAGAACCCATCTATAAAATAAATTAAAATAAACAGAGAGCCTTTGGCTATTTTTCGCAACCAAAGATGCAACAATGGATCAAGAGGGAAGTCTGTATGGAAAATGTGATCTGCTGGACATTTCAAGCTAAGGATTTCAGGGTATCATCTGTTCAGCTGTTTCAAATCAGTTTTGGTTGTTGATGTGGAAGGATGTAAATGAAGCACTGAGAAGAGGTTGTTCCACTGTGCTAGATCAGTGCTACTTGTCTTTTTCATTAAATCTATCCTCATATCCCTTCTTTGAAAGTTTTGGTTTAAATGTATAGAATGAGTTATGGAGCTGTGTTTTATTTATATGATAATCTCTTTCCTTATCAATGTAGTGTTTGATGACATAGCACTATTATGAGTGTAGGCAGGAGACTGACAATCTGGTGCCTGCTAGGTATTTTGGACTATAATCCTCATCAAACGCAGCTCATTGGTCATGCTGGCTGGTGCTCACTGGAGCTGTAGTCCAAGACAGCAAGAAAGCATCAGCCTACCTATGATGTAGGGAGGTTGAATATTCATCTATGAGAAATGTCAGATCTAAACAGTGGTTTTCAGTATAATGAGTAGTATTTCAAGAGACATACTATTGATTTCACTCACTTTTGTCAATAATAATGGTCATTAGTTTGTACCACAAAAAGGTCATTATCTTGTGCATTAAAATAAGATATGAGGGTACAAAACAGAAATATTTAAGAAAGGAGCACAGAGCAGAATACTTAAGAGTGAATGATCAATATAGCAAGTAAAAGCAAGTGAGAATATACGTGTTTTTTTTTTTTTTCAAAAATTAAGAAAGCAAATCTTATTGCTCCTCATTACAGCAAAGGTAAAATTATTCATTTGGGCTGATTTGGACTTTTAATTTTTAAATTATCCAGATCATCTCATCTACATAAAAATAAAAAGACAAATCTGCTGAATATAGGACTCCAAGAAACCCTAATTTTTGAACATGACCCACAATTGAAGGATGGGGACTGCCAGACACTGCTAAAGACATATCTGTTTCCTGACAATGGAGTGGCATTCCACTAGATGTGTAAACCACCTTGTGTCGTGTGCTAAATAAAATAAAATAAAGTTGCTGCCTAGACATCTCTGATTTTAAAAATGTATATGTTAAGAGAAAACAGCATAACAAAAAGGTTCATATTATGGAAAGGTGCTTGAAAGAAAGTGTATATTGGGAAAACTGCATAGAAAAGTGAGTACTGTATAAATTCATGAAAAATCATATAAATTTTTGCACAGACTTAAGAAAAAAATTGTAAACTGAAGCAGAAATAAAACAAGGTAAATCAGATTAATGCTTGAACAGATTAATATAATATAGATTTGTCCCTCCTTAAGCCTCTTATTGTTTCCTATGATAGGTTACATGACAAATTTTATTTGGAGCAAAGTTCAAATAGACCTGCACAAAAACTGGGCTAATATATGTGAAGCTCTAACAAAAACTAAGGAAGACTTGATTCTCAGTGCCCTTAACTGAAAAAGTATATGATAAAATAAGTTAAAAAGTGAGTCATTTGAAAACTAGTTGTTATATTGAAACTAAGCAATTTTCACTTTTTAATTATTCTGACTTTATTCTCCCAGATTACAGTGGTCCCCCGGGTTACGAAGGTAATCCGTTCTGGATTACCTTTCATAACCCGGAAGCTTTCGTTTCCCGGGGGACCACTTTAGCGAACGGACCACGCGGCCGATTTAAAGGGGCCGCGCGGGTTTTTTTTTCCGTATCCCGGGGGATCTTTCGGATCCCGGGGGATACAATAGCGGTCCTGCGGCTTTCGGATCCCGGGGTTTTCGCAACCCGGGGGATTCGTAAGCCGGGGGACCACTGTATTTGTTTTAGCTAGTGGTGGGTGCAAATTTAAAAAAAAATCATTAACCTTTCTATATTCAGAATTTATGCCTACAGTATATTTAGAGAGGACATACACTGGAATATCTTTAAAGTTTTGTTCAATCATTTCTGGCCATGGAGAGGTAAAAGATATGAATTCTAAAAGAGATTCTTAAACAGTTAAAAAAATTCTGGACAGCAGGGAAAATGTGCTATTAGCTGACAGAGATAAATATTTTGGGAGTTTGCATTTGCTGTTAGTAAAACAACACATTTGATATAAAGTAATGATTCAAACAGAATCAGCATGAATGCATAAAATGAATTTCAATAGGTAACATGTGGTAAAATATATCGTACATTTCTGTGCTATATTTTTTAGCAAGTGAGTCTGATTTACTGTCCCTAATGAATGAAAGCTCTATCATGAAGGGAAACCTTTTCAAAGTGAGAACCCTTCTGCAACAGAAAGTGTTGGATTTTCTTTTCCTGGAAGTATTCAACAGGGGCTTGATGGCCCTCCATTATGCATGCTCTAACTGCATCTTGCATTGAAGTGTTTGCACTAAGTGTGGAACTGAAGTCTGTGATTCATAGTGTCCTGAAATAGTTGACAGACATGGAAAAAACACCAAAGCAGGGGTATCTTTTTGTGAACGGTTTCCACTAGCAAATTGGAAAACTGGTAATGTTCAGCTGGTAAAATGAGAGGTAAATTAGACATATTAGGCCAATAAGTTTTAAACAGTTAAATGACAGGGACATTATGCATACAACTTAGTACTCCCTCTCAAAAGAAGTCACGCAAATCATATTAAAATATCTTCTTTTTTGGCCAGAACTTCTTGTTTTCTCCTCCACTATTGACAGCAGTGTGAACATTTTAAGCTGTTAGTTGAGAAAGCTCTTTTCTCGTTTGCAATTCTGGAGAAGTACCAAGTTTGAGAACAAAATTCAATGAGGCAGCAGGTAGGGTATTTGCTTTGGTGGAAGTGTCACTGAGCTGGAACTGATATTAGTGTGTGGGCCATTTTTTTGTCTTCTTAGGCAGATTGATAAATTAATCACTGTTGTAGAGTAGATAAGAACTACTGACTTCTGTGGAGAAACACTTATTGATAAAGGAAGTAAGCAAGGAGCAAAGAAAGATTGATTCAGACTTTTTTTTAAAAAATGTGGGTGTTTTATGGGGAATTAGCGTAGCTGGAATCTGTTTTAAAGTACAACAACCCTGTGCCAAATGTATCAAGGTGAACTTAAATACTAAAGCAACAAAGTAAGACTGGAGTGGTAGAAGTGACCAGAGGCTAGCTACATGTATGCTGGAAGCACAGAACTTTCTGCCAGATCTGATGTCACTTGTAGGGACTATCAAATTCAAGTACTGTATATACTCATGTATAAGTATATACAGTAGAAGAGCAGTGGATGAAAGGACATATACCAACAACAATTTGAACAGTAGACTTTATTAGAAACTTCTTCATTCTTCAGTAAATTCACATTAAAATAGGCTGAAGGCAGCTCAGTCTAAAATTTTGACATCCTGCCATTAAAACAACTTCCAGTTAAAAACTAGATAACTGATCAGGCAGAGAACATAGCAGAAAATGCAAAAACAAAGCTGTGTCTTTAAAAATAAGTTAATTTTAATGAATGGATACCCACTGTAATAGTACAGAGAAGGGAAGAAAAGCCACCCTCCACAGAGAGCACAAATGCTTAAAATATGAGAAATTGTACATTATGGGTTCTATGGGGCAACATGAACCCCTCCCACATGAGCAAAGAACATATGGGGACTCTGTGGGTTACTCTTACCAAGTGCTTGAACCATATGCTTCCTCCACCTCTTCTTATGAAAATCCATTAGATAGTCATGAAAATGAGTTTTCTATGTGCCCGTGGATGGTGGCTTCCATGTCAGTTAGGCAAATAATCTGCTCCAGGTTTTAATCCAAAATTTAAAAGATCTACCCAAGAGCCTGAATAATATTCCCAAAATGAAAAACCCAGAGAGGATTCACTGCTTCACTGAAATGGGAGCTATCTGCCGCCACTGCCACACATACATGTGCATGTCTGCAGAGCTACACAGTAGCACAGAGAGCTACTAAACATATGCAGCATAAACAATCATGTTACATGAACCTTAACGCCTTCTTGGATGTAGTTCTGTGTGTCAGTATATATGAACATCCATTATATCAAAAGGTCTACTGAACATTCACCAAGGAGAGAGGGAATGGTGTACAATTTAGGAAGCAGGTAAGGATAGATTGTATGACTGGAAGAATCCCTCTGTAATGACCATGGGGGTGCTCATATGAATCTTCAAGTCCCATAAAAGAAAATCCGGTATTTGGAGTTCATGAAATATAACAGAATTTGTTCAATTTAAAACCAGCATGATATTTGAGGGTAAAATGCTTGAGAACATAGAGCTGGAACAGAGACATAGTATAATCAGCAAAAAATTAATTGAGAACACAATTTTAAGAATAATGTCCTCCTGCTGAAGTAATATGGAAGGGGGGGGGGGAGAAACGACCAGTTTTAAAAAGTGCCCCAGTTTAACTGGTTGGCAGGTTGAGCTGAGTTACTCTGGAAAAGGAGATCAACTATTTTTTAAAAAAATCAAGACACAGCTGTTTCATAACATAATTTTTAAAATGGCAGGTGGTGTAGCATGAAGATTGTTTTCCTGAAAAACAAACAAACCTGAGCACCTAAAAGTAAAGGCCACAATCTAGCAGTTCCAATGCAGCTCCAATGCTTCATGGGCACAAGGGCGTCTCTTTCCCTTCTATAGTGAACATGAGAATCCCGTGTGTACACTGGAGCATTTGCCTTCACAAGAAAGAACAAACAGCCCCGATGTGTAAAGCACTTTGGTTCATAGCTAACATGTACAGGAATTGCAATGACTTCCCATATATACCAATTCTATCTCCTTGCGGAGTTGTGATTCTGGTGTTTGAGAACCCCCAACAAAAGTGGTTATTTTACTCACCAAACCTGGAACCTGTACTATGAGATGGTGGGTGGGTTTCACCCGCCCACCCCCCTTTCATAAGGACTGCTTTGGGGGGGGTTTCCCTTCATCTGGTGCATAACCAGTGTTAGATCAGGGCCAACATGCACTTGAACTTTGGATCTGACCTGCGAAGACAAGCTTTGGATTCTGCATAACAAGGCTGCTAACAGTGTAGGCAATAATTATTTCACTGATAGAACTAAACAAATTCAAAGGGCTTTCACATTCCTTAGTAGTCTCCATAATGTTCTGCCACGGTTGATTTAAAAAATGTAAAAATTAAAATTAAAATTAAATAACACAAAAAATCCACCACGAAGATTTATATTCCAATGTAAACAATGCCTACCATTTAAAGAGCTAGAATCATATTACTGATATTGTAAATAATTTTTCAGAGATTGAGGCAAAGGTAGAGTTTCTATGTCATGCAGGCGTTCTCTGCCCAAAGCGAAGCGAATTGATCTTCGGCACAGATCCATTAAAGGCAGGGGTTCCGCTGAAAATGAAACAGAAAATAGTATCAAGATTTATTTTCTTTCTTCATTAATTCTAATCGTGTATGATAATGCTCACTGAGTGAAAAGAAATTAAAATGTGATCATTTCAATGAAAATGAACTTCAGACCTTCACATAGACAGAAAAGACTAAATTTACCATAGCCTTCAGTGGTAGAAAGGCCTTAGTCAACACAATATAGCAGGAATGAATACAGATTTTCTATTTGTGGAACTCATCCAGCTTAAAATTGTACCTATTTGAATTTAAGATTCTAAATTAATAGCAAACTGATAAAAGAAATGAACAGCTCAAACAAGAATTTTAAACCAGGGCTCAAATCTCTTATTATATTCTTTATAGATAGACTGATAGATCTCTGACCTTTAAATGCCACATTTCTTTCTTTAGGAAAAGAATCTAAAGAATAATTGAACTTTCATAGGAAGTGTTTTAAGGTAATATGCTCTGAAAAGTTGTTGAGGTAAACAGAAACAGGCAATTTTCCTTCCTTCTTTTCTAGTAATAAACAAGTCTTGTTCACTTCACTAGAGTTTCCATTAAACAGTTTCCATTAAACAGCTTGAAACACATATAAAAGAATCTTGACAGTCACAATAAGGCAAAGATCAGAAAATACAAATAACTGTTTGAGGCAGACAATTTTCCTTCAGTGTATGTTCTCATTCCAATAAAACTCTTGCATTTCTAGACACCAAAGCAGCATTAAAGAATTTATTCTTTTCTGGAGGCAACTTTCAAAAACTTTCCATTATTTTGGAAATACGTATGGTCAAAGTTCTCCCGGATTTGGGTACACTTAACTATCAACATACTGGGATATATTTATTTGTTGGAATGAGAACATATACTGTACATTTTTCACAGATAATTGTTTTGCAATAAGGAGGAGAAAGGATGTCACAAACTGAACATAACCTAAATATGAGGTTTCTGGAAGTTAATACTCATTATGCAAATCATGTTTATTGCATTAAATTATGTAGTGGAGTTATTATGCCTTTACTTGATGTTTTACATGTGTCAGTTCCACCCCCTGAATATCTTTACTTCTGTGTTATTACATTTTACTGATTGCTAATACACCAACTCACCACAAGCCTCCCGCAATCTGTTTCTAGCAAAGTACCCAGCTTTACTAAGATTAAAGATCTATTACAGTAGCTCTAGCCTCAGTGCAGTGTCCTCTCTCTCTTCCGTCTCCCATCCCACATTTTTATTTTGAGTTGGTCTTTCCCAACTGGTACTAATACAACCTGTACCAGCTTTTCTGAGGGTTACAGACCCTGTTGTTCTTATCTCTCATTGTTGTTGCTCTTCACATCTGCCCCCTCATTATTTTTTTCTTTTCCCTGTCATTCATTCAGTGTCTTCACCCAGTAACACTCCTCCCTGCCTTCATCAGGCAGCAGAGATTTCTTCTATTTTGGTTGCCATCTTCTAATTGTCCACATCCATGTAGAAAAATTCCCATATTATGCAAGTATATATTCATTATGCAGCTTGCACTGTAGTTTATAAAGGTGTGGCAAGTACACACATAAACCACCAATCTCCCACCCAAAAGGCCTCCTTTCAAAGTTGTTTTATTAATAGAATGTTGGGTTTTTCTTATATTCTTTGCAATATAATACAGGAGATCACAGGGTACAGTCCAAGCTATTTTGTGAACTTCCAATGACCTATTTTCTTTTAATACTTTTCTCTGTACAGTACTCTTGTGCCTTTAACATCTGTAGGAGGTGCAGCTATTCAACAGATATAGCTTTCAAGAGATGGAGTTTCACAATGTTTGGAATCCTGTTTCACACACCTATAATTACCCAACTGTACCTACGTTCTGTAGTTCTCATCATCTGTATTATGTTTATTTGTATGCTGCTTTTTCCAAGGTAAAACAACATTCAGAGTGCCTTACAGAGATATTAGGAAAAAGTTGCTTAATATGAAACAACTTTTCCATGTGATTCAATAACAATTACAACTCAAGATTTAAATAATCATACAAACGGCAGAACATCTCACGATACTGAGCAATCCACTACCAATTCCCACTATTAGCTAAAAAGGAAGGAAGGAAGGAAGGAAGGGAAAAAAAGATGGAAATATCAAAAGAGAAAGACTGAACAGCTAGCCACAGAAATATATATTTTTGAAAGCTAAGTGTTGCCCCAGCCACAATTTCTATGTAGTTTGGTCGTCCATAGTTCAATGTCAGACCAGTGGCATACTTCTGACCTATACTTCAAGGATTCCTGTTCTTGAGCAAACCTCTAATCCTTGACTAGTCATATTAATTCCAAGGAACCCTTCTTAATTCCAAGAAGTCTGATGTACCACCTTTGGTCCACTAACTCAGTGGTACATAGTTAATTAATGTGATACTACAAGCAGATGTTAACTAACTAAAATGAATAATTCTCTGGTTGCTGTTGTTGTTTTTTAAAAACCAAAACCAAAATAACAATGAAGTGCACACTATCACAGGTATCATGATACATAACACAAGCTTTTTCAAAGGTTTACCTTTCATAGTGTTCGAACTGTGGTGGAAAAACATACTGCTATCATTATAAATGTATTCACATCACCTAGCCTAAATAACCTAAAGGCACCAGATACTGTCAGATCTTGGAAGTTAAGCAGGGTCAGCCCTGGTTAGTGCTTGCATGGGAGACTGCCAATGAATATCAGGTGCTGTAGGCTTTATTTCAGAGGAAGAAACTGGCAAAAAAACCACCTCTGAGTACTCCTTCCTAAGAAAAACCTTTGAAATTTATGGGGTTGCCTGAAGGCACATACACACACACTTATTTATATCACCTTCAAGAGGAGTAGCTCTGTTAGTCCGTTGTTGAAAAAGAAGATCCTTGTGGAAATTCAGTGAAATCTAGTCCACAAAAATCCAATTGCATGTAGTACGCAAAAGCCAATGAGATACAATAAATTTGTTCATTTTTATACAGTTAAAATATTCTTCCTCTTCTGTTACTTAGAAGAAAAAGCTGAACCACTCAAACCAGTCATCAAATGTTGGTGTTCGCTCATCAGATTTCTTGGCAAGACTATCTTTATACCCTGCTGGCATGCATATGTGTCACTTGACTTTGTGTTGTTCTTGCTTATAAACTCAATGAATCTAGAAAGCAATGTCAAAGAACTGTAGTAAAACAGGAAGCCTTTTGGATTAGAATTAATGAAAAACAACAGATAAACTGAGAGTGATTTCTACTATAAGGAAGTCTCATAACAAGACACAATACTAATGGAGGGCATACAGAATTTGGATAGATGGCAGACATACAGTGGTGATAAATTTTCTAAATTCCATTTAGTTGACTTATGGTTTTGTCCTTTCAATTCTACTTTACAGGGGCCTTGAAGATCTTTGTCCTCAAAGGTTGCCTTTGCTAATGACTATAATTTCTAGGCTTCTGTTTTGATGTGATCATCTGTAATTTTTAGCATTTTTCACACTAGTTGTATTGCCCTCAAAAAGGGTACCAACATACATTTTAGGAGAATGTTGCCATCAAAAGCCTCCTGGAGATAATACGGTAGGTTTATAGAATACAAGGGAGGGCAAAGTAGGGCATGTAAGCCACGTGCAGCCAGTACAAACCCATGCCTGATTTAAAAAACCCAATAATATGGAAAAAAAAAATCCCCCTCCTGTAATCTAAGGGTTGGAGGGACAATTTCACAAAATTTTTGCTTCCCCCAACCCAGCTGTTCCAGGCAGGGGAAAGAGGGCTCTGTAAGTGGAAGTGATTTCTAGTTAGTCCTTCTTTAGAAAAAAGTTCTCTCCTGGGGCACAAAACAGGGCAGGGAGGCCAAAGAATGAAAGTGATTCTCATGACCCTAGAGTGTGCTTGAAGGCTCTTCCAGCATTTAGTTTTTTCTAAACAACAAGTGAATGTACCTCATGCTTCTGGAATATTACTTGAGTATCACCTGATACAGCCTCCCCCAAAATGTAATATTTAAATGAAAGGAGAATGAACTAGGTATACTATGGGTGAGAAAATACTACTGGATACGCATGGTCAGCATTATAGGGTCCAAACAGACAGGCCAAAATAAAGCTGCTTTGGGTCACTTTGGAGGTATGCTGTTTAAATGACACACATATCTTAAGAGGCCAGAAGCTGCGCCAAAGCTGTGCTCCAGTCCTTAGGCTTTAGCGTGACTTCCGTCCTCTTAAGACACATGGATCATTCAAACAGGATACCTTCAAAGTGATCCAAAGCGGCTTTAGTTTGGCCTGTCTGTTTGGGCCCATAGTAGGCAATGTGGACCCATTATCTTCAGAAATTAATACTTTGAACTGGTTTTGAACTACCGTAGTTTCTTACATTTGGAGAACTAGGAAAGTTATTAGAACTGGAATGGTCTTTAGAAGCAAAATATGTGGAACAATTCATATGTGGAGAATCCTACAGAACACTTTTTTTTCCAGAGTTCTGAGTTAACTAATATCCTGCGTTAATTTGACAAAATTCATACAAGTTTTCATCTAACAATATCAACTTAGTGATTGCACTAAGATCTGTATCACTTATACAGGAAAAGATACATGAGTTTCTGCTGACCCAAAGTATCATAATGGATCAAACTACTTGACTGCTAAACATAAAAGTATTTTGATTCATTTTAAAATTGAATTTGAGGTATTTCTCTGAGGTCCACTGAAACAGAAGGGGCTAAATCCAACTGCTTGTCCCAACTCAAGTGGACCCACTGAATCACTAGGACTTAAGTGTTAATTTAAGGTCCATTCTAGATGAGATTGGACTGAATTGTTGGAGTGGTGTTCATATACTGGATGTTTTTTTAAAAAAATAAATATTTATTTTAAAAAAAGTTTGACTAGCTCCAAAGTCAAACTCCTTGTCCTATTCACTAATTTTATATTGTATTGTTTGTTTCATCATTCTGAAACAAAAACACAAACTGCCACACTATGTTCATCAGCTACATTTGCTTTCTCTTTTCTTCCACATTGACTCTGTCTGAAACAAGATCAGTTTGCCACCCACATTCTTTTGTAATCTCTTCATCAGCTTTCAGTCTTCAGGCATATCAAATTAATTCCTGGTCATGACCTGAAATCATGAATAATCACCTTCCTTCTAGATTTTCTCCTGGTTCTGAGACTCTTTTATACACACACCCTAGTTCCCTCTCAGCTAGTTGTTGGGTAAAAGGAAAAACCTGTTTCATATGATGTGTGTTGATATAAAGCACAGATGTAGTATCCTATATCTAATTCTTTCTCTAACATGTTTGTAGTGTGTCTGTGAGGGAGAAGGGAAGTAATTTGATAAATTTACTTAACACCACAAATTTTGGCTGGTAGATGTGCAATGACTCCAATGTCTCTTAATACTCACAACAGGATTTTACACTGTTACACTACTGTACACATTATTATATAATTGTATACTTCTACAAATAAAAATAAAAGATGAATACAGTACATGAGGATCATTTTATTTTACAATATTTTCTTTTGCTGTGTTTTCAAAATAAACCAACAGGGAGTGAAAAAAACAAATTGACCCACTACTAGGTTTGGAACAGTTCTGTAAGTTATACCTCCAGAACAGTAACTGATTCTGACATTTTGTGTTCTGTTAACAATAGTGCATTTGGTGCACAAGAACCTCTAGAGTCAGAAACTAGTAAGCATCTCTAGGTTATCACCGGTACACATTTAGTAAGCCTAGAATAGCACATATTCTCTAACTCATTCATTTTGGGAAAACAATTCTATTGAACTTGCTAACATGGATGCTAGACCTAAATCTGGCTTTAAACAGTACTAAACACTTTTTCAGAATAAGCACAGTGAGATGATTTATTTCACAGGAGAAACATCAGTTTATACAGTCAGCCCTCCATATCCATGGATTCTTTATCCATGGATTCAAGCATATATAAGGGATACTATTTTACTATGCCATTTTATTTAATGGGACTTGAGCATCCACTTGTTTCAGTATTGAGGGTGGGGGCTAGAACCAAACCCCAGTGGATAACAAGGGCTCACTATATAAACAGAGATGTTCCAGTTAAAAATGCCATCACTAAAAATGAAGAACACACATGCATGCATGCACACACAGACATACAAACACACTCAGCTAACTGTGTAATCATGCTGAACATGATTAACATGAAACTGCCACAAGTTTTTCAAACATATCTGTATAACTATGTGGGCCACTAGTATAACCCAAGGAAGGAAACTCATGCACAGATGCAGTAAATGACACAGATAATATTTAAAAACATAATGTGATGATGTAGAATAGATACCAGTACATGTGTTAGTTTACATGGATGTAAAATCTACTGTATAAGTGTATCTAGTTCATGTGTGAAGAAGCCTTTGAATTCAGCTTATTTAAACAGTAAAATGCATGATGTAACCTGAACAGTGAAACATGATTTCCTACTGTTGCTCTCTCTCTCAAATACCCTTCCAATCACTCTCTATTTGAACAGCTGGAAGTCATTGTAATTGTCTTCTTCAAAAGACTAATGGGCAACAGATGGCAAGATCCTGTTATCAGCTAAGACTGATAAAACAGGCACTTTAGTGTCTCCAGAAAGTATTTTCTAGGGTAGATGAAATGTTACTACATCCCACCTAGACTGGTTTAATCATTTAGGTGAATAATTTAAAACACATACAGAAGGAATAATTTAAAACAGATACAGAAGAAAACAAACCAGTCATCACCCTTGGAGGATATCTGATTAAAAAAAAGATGCCATAAGATCAAAGATAGCCTCCACTACACAGTTACAATGTTGGACTTTGGGTTGTTAAGTAGGAATCCCAAGTAATATATCAGCTATACTGCTTTGGGTACTACGTGTGGCAAAACAACTGCAAACCTCTGAATTAATTTTGCTGGTAAATCCAATTTTCAAGGTTCATAATTACGTTGAGCAATGCCATTTTGATACTACTTAAATTGTCATGGCTCTATTGACTGGAATTCAGTTACTTGTACTTTGGTAAGGTAATTGAGAGAGAGTCTAAATCAAGGGAAGTAATAGTGCCACTCTATTCTGCTTTGGTCAGGCCTCACCTGGAATACTTTGTCCAGTTATGGGCACTATAATTCAAAAAGGATGTTGAGAAACTGTAGCATGTCCAAAGGAGGGAGACTAAAATGGTGAAGGGTCTGGAAACCATGCACTATGAGGAATGACTTAGGGAGCTGGGGATGTTTAGTCTGGAGAAGAAAAGGTTAAGAGCTGATATGATAGCCCTGATTAAATATTTGAAAGGATGTCATATTGAGGAGGGTGCAAGCTTGTTTTCTGCTGCTTCAGAGAACAGGACCCGGAACAATGGATGCAAGCTCCAGGAAAAGAGATTCCACTTCAACATTAGGAAGAACTTCCTGATAGTATGGGCTGTTCAAGAGTGGAACACACTCCCCCGGAGTGTGGTGGAGTCTCCTTCCTTGGAGGTCTTTAAAGAGAGGCTGGATGGCTGTTGGAGGTGCTTTGATTGTGCATTCCTGCATGGCCAACTCTATGATCACAGGAAGGGCGGTATATAAATAAAGATGATGATGATGATGATGATGATGATGATGATGATATAGTGATCCGAGTGTTAAACTAGGACCCTGGAGATGAGGGTTGTTGTTGTTGTTATTTTATTTTCTTATATCCTGCCTTTCTCCCCATGTAGGGACTCAAGGCAGTGGTTTCAAATTCCTCCTCAGCCATGGAAACCCACTAGGTGATGTTGGACAAGTCATACTCTCTTAGTCTCAGAAGAAGGCAAACCCTCTAAACAAATCTTACAAAGAAAACCCAATGATAGGTTTGTCTTAGGATCACCATAGGTTAGAAATGACTTGAAGGCACATGACAAAAACAAGATGTTATGTATATCTACTGAAGAAAAATTCCCACAGGTCCTCAGTGTGGTTTATGGCCAACATAAATATACCACAGGTCATAGAAGTTTAGTACCAGTGGCAGCTGGTGGCTTTCATGTCTTTAAGGTAGTGAATATATCCCATGTTTTAGTTTTAACTTTAAAGAAGAAATGCAAGATGTAACAAAAATAGAGGATTATCACACATGGACTCACCATCTGGGAATTGCCAGGGAAACATTAGGGAAGTGGGTGTTTGTGTAACCCTGAAGTGCTTCCCCAGCGTGTTGGAATCATCAGGCTCCCTCTAGCGTTACTGAATCGTTCAAGGCGAGTGAATTTCCTATCAACAGAAAAGTAGCGTCGACAGAAAATTCACTCTCCCTGAACGATTCAGTAAAGCTAGAGGGAGCCTGACAATTCCATCATGCTTGGGAAGCAGTTCAGAGTTACATACAGACATGCTTCCCTAACATTTCCCCAGCGATTCCCAGACAGTGAGTCCATGTGTAATAATCCCCATAGTTTCAGCACTTTGGCGACCTTCTTGTTTGGGGAGACCAAGACCCAGAGATTGAAACCACCAACCATCCTTGCTCACTACTACGCAGTTTCTACTGTCTGGATAATAAAAGGAGTTGATTTATAATTATTTTTGAGATTTATTTGTATTCTGCCCCAAGAATAAAAGTTCTCTGGGTATTCCACAATAAATACTAAATGCAATTAAATATAGACAGCTAGTGTGATGCAGTGGTTTTGAGTGTTGGACTGTGACTCTGGTAGGTCATGCTCTCTCAGCTTCAATGGAAGGCAATGACAAACATCCACTGAACACATCATGTCAAGAAAAACCCATGATTAGGGTCACCATAAGTTAGAAATGACTTGAAAGCACATAACAAGAACAACCAAAAGACAAACCATAAAACCATAAAATTCTAAACACATCATACCAGGAAGAGAAGACAACATGCAGGCATTAGTTTCACAACAAGGCTAGCAATTCTACATTTCTTAAAACTTCTAAAATAAAAGAATATTGAATCTAAAAAGATTATCAATGAAAAGCCTGCCCCCCCCCCCCCAAAAAAAGATTTTTACCTGATGCTGAAAAGCCTACTAATGCAGGTGCCAAGTGAGCCTTTATAGAGAGAGTTCCATATGGCTTTCTGTCACACCTTATTTGGTAGCTGTTTCCACATATGAGTTTCAAAAGATTATTTTAAGGGCACAGTAGGTGTATGTAGGAAGAGGTGACCCTTCAGAAAATCTGGCCCCATGCTATTTAGGCAAGTACTGGTACTCTGAATTGGCCTGAAAGGCAGTGGAAAAGAAAGTCAGTGGAAATGACAAACCACTAGCATGATATTATCTTATTAGCCAGCCTTAGGTTAAGAACCTGCTGTTCCTCTGTGAGCCAAATGAAATTTCTGGACCAGTTTCAAATGCAGCTGCATAGATTCTGCAGTTATCCAAACAAGACATTATCAGTCTGTGGGAACTGCAGCAAACCTATTAAGATAAGAGTCACAACACACTGCCTAAATAAGTCATCAAATGCCATCAAGGCACTCCTTGGTACTATTATTCAGAGGTAGCCATTGTGACCATGCAGCAAAATACAATAAAATACGAAACCCACAAAATGGTGATACCTTATTGTGCCAACCAGAATGCACAAAATACATCACACAAACTTTTGAAGCTTCACTGGCTTCTTCATCAGGCAACAATGTTAAAAACCATACGGGATAAGAAAAGTGACCATGTTAGAGTCACAGACCTACATTTTGTCTCAGACATTACTTCTGTCGTCATTTAAGATGGTTTGGAAGAATATGAATGCAGGCAGAGGCCACTCCCCTTCTTGGACATGTGGGGACTGGGAACAAAGGGCAATAAAAGAAAGGCAATTTTATTTTACTATCCTTTGTCCCTGATTCCCATAGTTCTAGTGACAGTGGCTGTACCTAGAAGCAAAACACCTCCTGCAATTGTGATCCTCTAAGATATTTATCACACTAGTGAGATCCTGAGGGAAAATGGGACCTTAATGGGAGTTAAATAAGATTTGAATTTAAACAAAACTTGCAAATTCGGGTAGTTTATCACACTAGGGGACTGCCCAAGTGAACTAACATGAAGTTAATCCAAACACAAAACAGATAAAAATGTCAGCTTTTTTTTTACTTTCAGGTTGTTCCGAAAGTAAAAAGCTGCTGGTTTTCTCTCCTTTGCGTCTGGATTAACTTCACATTATTTCACTTTAACTGTGATGTCATCTGGGCATTTCCAGGTTTTCTTTAGGCATTTCCAGGTTTTCTTTGCTTTAAATCTCACTTAACTCCAATTTTCCTGCGGGATCTCACTAGTGTGATAAACTCCTAAGAGAAGCCAACCACTCCACAAAACCAGTCATCTGGGTAGACAAATCACAAACTAGTGGTACCTTTATATCATCCTGATTGAGTCCCAAGAGTTTAGATGTATACATATAAGCAACTCCTTGCTGTCCATCAGTCTAATCCATCTGCAAATTTCTTTTCCCCAAAAATCTAGTACTTGAACAGACAAACTTTTAAGAACTGATTGTTTATAAGAAAGCGGTTTTTAATAGTATATGGTACTGTTTTTAATTCATTGCTTTTTAAATGGATATGTTTCTATTGTTCTTAACTCTATAGATGCTGTTTATTTCTGATTGTATAAAATAGAGTGTACCAGCTAAACAGGGATTACAACAACTGCTAAATTAAAGTATTATTGCTACTATCTGTAAAAGAATGTTTGACACAGCTGCCAGTCTTCCTTCCAGAGTGACACATGATCACACCCTGAATTAGTTTCAGGTTAAATATTACAATGATCTCATGTGCTGTTAATTAATTCTAGCACGAACATATCATGTCACCATCACTCTTTTAAATTTTTGCTTTGAGGCAAGGTTATGTATCTTTGTGAAATATTAAACTCTTAATTAATTGGAAGGACTTATAGTTCTGGCAATGATGTCCCTGGTATGTTCACCAAATTTTTGTTGAAATATCATCCTCCCTGTTTCCCCATCCTGTCTCTTTCATTCTCCTCCTGACTTTACCAGATTAAACACCCTTCTCTTTCCTGATGAGTCATTTTTCTCTCTGTGGGAAGCAAGTCTGCAGACTGACTGGCTCAATGCCTGCTCAGTGCAGCAGAGACAGAAAGAGAGACTCTATCCCAGTCCCTGGTTTTTCAAGGGGGTCCTACATTCCTCCTCCTCTTAAAATCAAAACAGTGCCAGTAGCTATACAATGTTTGAGAAAATCAGCCCACCAACCAACCTCGCATTAATAAAGTTTCAGGTGGGCAGCTGGTGCAGCAACAATATAGAGTGAAGAATAACCGGGTGGGGGTGGGGGTGGGGGGGAGAGATGGAAACCTGCTGACATTCATATGGATTTACCCCTCTTTACAATCACACCCACCTGTGCTGGCACTAGTTTTCTGGGTTTCTTCTTTGTGCTGGGCCAAAGAGACAGAATGGGCATTCTGCTGGTGTACCACTCATTCAGCTGCCCAGCAGCCTCCTTTTCAAAGTTGGCTGACACAGTCTAGAGGTGATGCTGGAGAACATTAGGACTGTGGGTTTGGGAGATCTCAATATCTATACCAAAGGTGTTCTAATAAGACCAGCTTGGACTTCATAGTGTGTAGTATAACACTGCATGCTTAGGACATCACTGACCAATGGGCCAGTTGTTCCTCCTCTCTTCCTTTTTGTTATAGCATCACACCCCCCCACACCCACACCCCCCTTTACAGTTTCAAAGGCACAATCAGCATTACCAGCATTTTCACAAGCTAGAAACCAAACTATATTCTGCAAGTGTGATAGAATGAAGTTGGTAGCATGAGCTTTCATAGACTTTACAAACTTAATAAACTTTAGCATCTAGAACTTACAGAAAAACTGACAACACATATTAGAGAATCTAGAAATAATCAGCCAATTTATGAAATCCAGTACTGCAAGAACAGCAATGATATCTACCAACCTTCAATTAAGCATTGTAACCTCTGAAAAGATCTATTGTTGTGATAAATCTTGTGGATTTTAGAGTCATATATGGGGTTTCTGTGTCAGAATACCTTCATTTTTACATTTAATCTCTCTCAAAGATGTTCCTGATTTATCCCCCCCCCCCCACTTTTTTTTCTTTTTAAAGTGGAGTCAGTCTTATCGTTCACCACAATCTAGTTACCGTCTCATGTACTCACCCAGCCCAGATTCTCTGGGCAGTGCAAAATGATTGGAGTTCTGAACCAAACTGGAAGCCAGTACTGTATAACTGATTCAGGCTCGACTGCTTGCAGGGAATTTACTACTAGGGTGGAGAAATCTTTGGTTCTCCAGAATTTTTAGGCCACAACTCCCATCACCCCATTTGGCATGGCCAACGATAACAGTAAAGTGAAAGTCATGGCCCAAAATATCCAGAGGACCAAAGATTCCTCACCCTTTGGTCAACGAAAATAATCCATTTTTAAAATGAAAAAAACAGGTGGCTAAATATATTTATTTAAACAGCCACCATAAATTAATTTCAGTATCTGATTGAATGTTGTCTTCCTTTTCTGTAATGTTCAAACTATCACACAGTTTTTCAAATTAAAACTTAAGTGCCAAAGTATACAGCTTATTTATTACCACAAAGCAGAGCTATCCGGTTTATACCTTCCAGGTTGAGATGCACTTTGAATTATTCATTTGACTCTCCCCTTGATCCTGAAAAAGGTCAAGCGTTTCATACAACTTACTTTATTGATGTACTTTCTACATACAAAGCAAGATCATACATTATTAATCTCTGCCCTTCATAGGTCTGATGACATCAATTAAATCTGGGTTTCCCAACCTCTCCCTTTTTGATACTTTAAACAATAAAACTGATCCATGGCAGTAAAATGATACAACCACATAATGATGCCTATGACATTTATCTACTAGACCCTTTAGCAATTGTTTTGCCAGCTTAAAGAAATATTCAGACAACCCCAAACATACATGGTCATTTTTAAATATTTGAAGGAATGTCATATTGAGGAGGGAGCAAGCTTGATTTCTGCTGCTTCAGACAATAGGACCCAGAACAATGGATAGAAGCTACAGGAAAAGAGATTCCACCCAAACGTTAGGAGGAACGTCCTGACAGTAAAAGCTGTTTGACAGTGGAATGCACTCCCTTGGAGTGTGGTGAAGTCTCCTTCTTTGGAGGTCTTTAAATAGAGGCTGGATGGCCATCTGTCAGGATGCTATGATTGGAGTTCCTGCATGGCAGGGGGTTGGACTTGTTGGCCCTTGTGGTCTCTTCAAACTCTAGGATTCTATGATTCTAGGAGACCACTGCAGTGCACTGGGATAAATTATTTTTGTACAAGCAAGAATGTAAAGTGCCTTCCCACTCCCAAGCATTCAGTGGCTTTACTCTAGTCAGAAATAACAATAGACTTTAGATCCAAGCCATAACTTTATCTCTCCAAAAGAACTTTTGTTAGGATAAAAATAAAGAGGGGGGAAACCAAAAACTCTGTCATGTGCTGGAGACATCCATGATGAAAAATTGAAAAGGTTTGCCAACAATGAAACAATTTCAGCTTAGCCTTTGAGGTAGATTTATTTGTCTTCTTAAGGACAAGAATTTAGTAACAGGCTTTAAAAGTCAAAAGAACAAAAACAATTACTTTTAAGTTAGAACTGAACTTGCTTTCATCAGCATTTTAGCACATTCTTCAGCCAAGGTCATTAAACATTCCATGGAATGGAACAGTTATTACTCAGGCATCTTGTAGAAGTTAAATATGTTTAGATGTCATTATAAATATAAACAGACCACATTAAGTATTTATAGAAGTGCGCATTAAAGTGAAAAATAGTTTTTCACAAAAAACCATGTAAATATGTAAGGTAAAATTTCAAACTTACAGCTAAAAAAATGTAAAGTACAAGGAAGCAACTAGAGAAAATTACTTTTTAAAGTTCAGTATAATAACATATCCAATACTCATAGATTCTGGCAGAGAATTTTACCTTGAGTCATTTAAAAAACATATTAACTTAGAGGAGAACCAAGTATACAGGACTTTTTAGTTGAAAGTTGAAATTTGCATGCTTGAAAGAAGAACCTCTAAATCAGCTAAATCTACAAAATCAGCACTAAGTTTCTCTGCTGTTTGTCTAAGTTCAAAACATTAATTACACCATGGCCAAAAAATCCTCAAAGGCTGCTTTTTACCGCACCAAGAAACTTTGCCCCAGAGGCACAAGCACAGCCCAGGGAAGGTCCTGAGTAAAGTAGTAAAGAAGCTATGTTAAGTTTCTGGTTGTTGTTAACCGCTGTTAAATTGGCTTTGACTTATGGTGACTTCATGAATGAGACAACTCCAAGAAATCCTCTCACCAACAGCCCTCCTCTTGTCCTGCAAATGCAGGGCTGAGTCTATCCACCTGCAATGTGGCCCTCTCCTTTTCCAACTCCCTGAAAATTACCAAGCACTATTGTCTTTTCTACTCAGTCATGTCATCTCATGATATGTTCAAAGTATGATAGCCTCAGTTATTTTATATTATTATTATTATTATTATTATTATTATTATTATTATTATGCTTCTAGGGAGAGGTCAGACTTGATTTTCTTTAGAACTCATTTAAAAAGAAGAACTTGAATTTCTTAGGATAGTTCAGTCAAAACTTAGGCCTCAGTCCAACTGAAAATCTGTGGCAAGATTTGAAAATTGTTTCGCTGAGATGGAGCAATTTTGCCAAGAATGGCCAAAAATTGCAAGATCTAAATGCATAAAGCTGATAGATACTTATCCAAGACCCACAGCTTAAGGCTGCCAAGGTGTTCTACCAAGTATTATCATGTGATGGGGAGGGGTGTGTGACTAATTATGTCACAACCAGTTTTTGTGCCACAAAAAAAAAATGTTTTGTACCTTCACATTGTCGAGTATCTTGTGCAAACTGAATGCTAAATATACCAGTTAAAACTACTTCAATTATACACAACAAAATGTCGAAGAGTCAAAGGGTATGTGTGAATATTCTGCAAGACACTGTGTCCCTAATCTCTACTCCCCAGACCATGTAAGTGGTAAAACGGCCACCCTAGCCATACCACAAAAACAAGGGCAGAGTGGGAAAGAGAGATTTAGACTCAAGTAATTTCAGTCACATGTGCAACTTGTTAATGGCTGGCTGATCCATAATAAAACAACTCCTATCTGTGACTTGTCTGTGGATTAAAGGGCCAACCTGGACTAAATTATAAAGATATAGATGGAAAGCAAGGTAGACTATGACTCTCTATTCAACATCTTTATCAATGACTTGGATGACTGAATTGAGGGCATACTTTTCAAATTTGCAGATGACACCAAATTAGGAAGGGTAGCTAATACCCCAGAGGACAGGATCAAAATTCAAAATGACCTGAATAGACTAGAAAGTTGGGTGAAAGCTAAAAACTTGAAATTCAATGCAGAGAAATGTAAGGTACTGCACTTAGGGCAGAAAAATAAAATATAGGATGGGGGACACCTGGCTGAACGAGACTACGTGTGAAAGGGATATAGAAGTCCAAGTAGACCACAAGTTGAACATGAGTCAACAGTTCAATGAAGGAGCTAAAAAGGCCAATGCGATTTAAGGCTGCACCAATAAAAGTACAGTGTCTAGATCAAGGAAAGTAATAGTGCCACTCAATTCTGCTTTGGTCAGGCTTCACCTGGAATACTGTTTCCAATTCTGGGCACGACAATTCAAAAAGGATATTGAGAAACTTGAGCGTGTCCAAAGGAGGATGACCAAAATGGTGAAGGGTTTGGAAAACATGAGAAGAACAGCTTAGGGAACTGGGTATGTTTAGCCTGGAGAAGAGAAGGTTAAGAGGTCACATGATAGCCCTCTTTAAATATTTGAAGGGATGCCATATTGAGTAGGAAGCAAGCTTGTTTTCTGCTGCTCTAGAAAACCAAACCCAGAATAATGGATGCAAGCTCCAGGAAAAGAAATTCCACCTCAACATTAGGAGGAACTTCCTGACAGTAAGGGCTGTTTGACAGTGGAACACACTCCCTCGGAGAGTGGTGGAGTCCCCTTCCTTGGAGATATTTACTGAGGCTGGATGGCCCTCTGTCAGGTATGCTTTAATTGAGAGTTCTTGCATGGCAGGGGGTTGGACTGGATGGCCCTTGTGGTCTCTTCCAACTTTAGATTTCTATGATTCTCTGGCTGGGTACGAAGTGTAGCTCAGAGAAGTGCTATTTTCCATAAGGAATCCATCTCTTTCACCAGGAGATCAACCTACTTAGGTATTTGAGTTTGAGATTTTTTACATGGTGTTGAACCATGGAGACAGATAAAGGATTCACATGATGTACCTATTACTTCACTGCACATCCCAAGACAATAGTTTTGAGGTGATTTCAACATTCTTGGGACATTCTTGGAACACCTTGGGACATCATAGCTGCTATGACAATGATAAAGACTGTCTTAGAATGTCATCATCCCACATTCTATTGTACATATTCATGGGGGATACTCATGGGGCAGTAAGTGGTGTTGCATTCCCACTGAAAGGTCAGATGTCTAGCTTGGCATACGCCTTGATCCAGCTTTGTTACTGAAGGCTCTGTGGCCTTGATAGCTAGTAATGTGTTGTCAGCCATTCCTTCTATAACTAACCATAGTTGGCCAGTATTAGAAGACCTCTACCATGAAACTTTTGGAAAGACACTCTTTACATCTCTTTGCTCATTTTCTTTCAAACAGGCAAATCAAAATCTCTTCAAGCTCTAACCCTCATGTTGCCCAACTCCATTTCATATTGTCCACTGGATATCAGCCTCCAACAAAACCTAACAAATCTTTAGCATCCTGTTTTCTTGTTTGGCAACTGTTAACTTCAATTTCGCTGACAACTTTTTGGTTTCATATGTCCTGTGTCATAGCTGCTCTTCCACTTTTTAATGTCACAGTCATCATCACCATTACTAGTACCCCACCATTTCCCCCAAGCCAGGGCTCAAGGTGGCTTATAAATTAAAATAAATGCAGTACACATACATTAAAAATATAGATAAGATCATAAAACATAAATAAGTTATTTAAAACAATTACACATTTTAAAACATACAATTAAAAGTGATAAAAGTAAAATTCAAAGACTTTCATGAAGGGCATCCACAGTTTTTTGTGGGTTTTTGTGAAGGTGCCATGCCACCATTCTTTGAATATGTCAGCCACAGATGCAGGTGAAATACAGTATCAGTAATAAATTCTTCTAGAACACAGCCACAGAGCTGGAAAAACCCACAAAAAACTATGATAAAACGTGTTTAAAACTATACATTTAAAACAATATAGCAGTCTATTAAAAGCCTTTTCTTCAAAAACTTTCTTTTCTAAAAAGGTTGTTCGCATAATAATGTCTTTGCTTGTTAATGGAAGGATAGCAAGAAGGGGGCTACTCTAGTTTCCCAAGGAAAACAGTTCCAGATCCTAGGGGCACTCACTGAGAATGCCTTCTAGAAACTGTAGGCCAAAATGATCTAGGATTGAGATTTGGACATCCCTATTCTACTACCGATTCAGACGTAAAAATGACATAAGACTGCACCCTCTTCTCGCAGGCCTTCCCAGACTGAAGAATAGAACTGTCCATCTGATCTACCTGTCCCTCTCTTAATATGGTCACTCTGGCTTAACTTTGTTGTACTGTATTGTTGTTATGAATTTTACAATTTTATTGTCTTTTAAGAGGGGGGAAGAAGGGCTGGAGGGTGGTAGTGACTAAGGGAATGCTCTTTGTATGCTTTATTATTGTATTTTTTTTCTTTTCCTTTTCTTTCCTTTTCTTTTTTGGTTTGCTGTTACCTGCCTCAATCTTCCAATAGGGAGAGGCGGGATAAAAATAAATATTTTGAAATATTTATATTTATTATTATTATTATTATTATTACAACAGCCTTTTATTGAGTAATCCTTGTGCTCTTAAATACTGTTAAGAATTTTTGTAACACAATTCCACTGCAAGAAAGAAAAATATATATATATTTGATTATACATATATCATGGCAATGCATTAACAGAAGATCTTCCTCTGTGCTGCCCATAACCAGTTATTTATAGCCACTATCTGACTCATCGAATGAAAATATAAAATATCCTTTCAGAAAGCATGTATGTTAAAAATCCAATACCTGAAGACATTCAGCTTCTCATACTACACAATCACTATCTATTGCCAAGCGTAAGAAAATAAAAAAGCAAGTCATTATAAAAAAGGTGACCTTTATGCTAGAGTGGATTCCATTAAAGCTGTTTTCACAAGATGGGAAACCTTTAAGTTGCCACAGGATGAATGTTCAGGGTTTGATTGAAAGTAAATTTGTTCATTTAAAGCAACGTGTCAGGGAAAGGAATCTATAGGAAATTAAAAAAAATAAAAATCCAAGCACTTCATTTTACCCCAAATACTTTGTATTTCCAAAACTTGTATTACATTTCCCATGACTGTGGAATAATATCAGTTTAACGCTCAAAGGGACAGAGGTAGCTCTCCACTGACAATATTACTTTATGGTATATTGGGAAGGAAGAAAATGGAGATGTCTGGATCCTGGGAATGGAATTTGAACTTTGGAATTAGCATCATGAAAAAGAAAATAATAATGCCTGGTTTGCTAGCTCAATCCTGAAAATTGGAGAACTAATTTTAAACATACTGTTCAAAGTGTGATAATTCTTATAAAACATTAAAGATGTCGGGGGGGGGGAGTGACTTGGACAAATTCTAATGCTGTTTGGCTTGTTTGCCTTTGTTTTAACTGGTACTTTCTTTATTAACATTTGTGTTTTATTGTGTTCCTTCTTTTATTCACCTTCTTAATCTTTAAAATATATTTCTGCTGCTTAATGTAAGAGTATCTTACCTCTTCTAAGTTTTAAGGCAAGATCTCTCTCTCTCTCTCTCTCTCTCTCTCTCTCACACACACACACACACACACACACACACAAAAGCTAGTTACTTTAAACAGACACTAATTCTCTTTGCACATCCTCCCACCTTGCGGTGTTGCCATTCAACAACAGACCAATACACAGATTAACATGGAAATCACTCCTCCCAACCCAGTTTACACAGTATATATACACCCACTCTCTTCCATGCCAGTATTGTCTGAAGATGCTAGCCACAGATGTTGGGAAAACATCAGGAACAAACTCTTCTAGAACATGGCGACACAGCTCGAAAACCCCAGAAAAAACTAAGAACTGTGACTATTTGAACAATGGCTTCAGTGCTGAACTATGACTCTGGAGACCAGGGTTTGAATCCCAGCTTGGCCACCAAACCCACTTTGGCAAGTCACAGACAGTCTCTGGGGAAGGCAATGGCAAACCTTCTCTGAACAAATCTTGCCAAGAAAATCCCATGATATATTCGCCTTAAGATCCCCACAAGTTGGAAACAATTTGAAGGAGCATCAAAACAAACAGAATCGTGACTATTTTAGTACAAGAAGAAATCACATTTAAGTGCACCACAGAAAAAGAAAGGTGAACTTTCCCTAAGCATAGGTCACACCTATGCAACCAGCATACTTATTGAATCTGTAAAGGTCAAGGGGAAGAGACATTTAGCATTCTGATGCTGGCCTAGAGATGGAGGACATGTTCTTGATCCCTTTGCATGGAGGTATTCATGCTTTGGACTTATATAAGCTTTAAAAGCAGAACAAGAGATGTGAAGAATATTGACAGAACCTCTAATTCTTAACATAACATTGCTCTTCCATCATAGATTTCCTACATGCAGCAGGAGAGCAAGGCAACAAGTACAAAAATGTCTCTGTACAAAACAAATGTCCTTTCCCTTTTTGGAGCAATTCCTTTAAACTGGTGTGATATGGTTTCTCTATTGCAATCAGCAGTCTAGCTGTAACTTCAAAATCATCAAGAATAAACCCACACAAGGTGTGCTTCAGTTAGTTAGCCATGTAGTTTATTGGATCTCATACAGCCCATTACAGCATCCAGGCACTGCTCCTACATCTACACAGCTCCAATTGACTCTAATGACAACCCCAAAACTCGTAATAATCTTCCTCAGTAGCTTCATATAGATATTGAACAGTAGGCAAGATAAGATGGAACCATGTGGTACTCTATAACACAGTGGCTATGGAGCAGAACAGGGTTCCCCAATGCCACTTTATGGAACCAGCCTCACACAGAGAAGTGGAGCAGAGTTCCTCCCACTCCCGTCTGATGGAGTGGTTCCACTAGGGTCCCATGATCAATGGTACCAAAAGATGTGAAGCAATCCAAAGATCAATGGGGTAGCACTCTCCTATCTGTTGCAGAGGAGGAGGAGGAGGAGCTTCTGTTGTGAGTCACACCTGTGAGTCACACCTGTGAGTCACAAGTGGGAGGAGCTAGGAGACTAGCTATACAGAACTGCTCAGAGAGCCAGCTGCAGAGAGTTGGAGTGAGAGAGAGAAGAAGGAAGAGCAACTTTTTGGCAGCCATTTTAAGTGGTAAGTGTGTGGATTTTTAAAATCTCTTGGGGGAGTGTGTCTGTTGCAGAGGAGGAGGAGGAGGAGCTTCTGTGAGTCACATCTGTGAGTCACAAGTGGGAGGAGCTAGGAGACTAGCTATACAGAACTGCTCAGAGAGCCAGCTGCAGAGAGTTGGAGTGAGAGAGAGAAGAAGGAAGAGCAACTTTTTGGCAGCCATTTTAAGTGGTAAGTGTGTGGATTTTTAAAATCTCTTGGGGGAGTGTGTCTGTTGCAGAGGAGGAGGAGGAGGAGCTTCTGTGAGTCACATCTGTGAGTCACAAGTGGGAGGAGCTAGGAGACTAGCTATACAGAACTGCTCAGAGAGCCCCCCAAACAGGGTGAAGCACAACTTAAGGAGTAGAGGAGCTGTAAACTTTGTTTTTTAGAGGTTCTCCTTTGGATCTCCCCCTTTTTAAAAAGTGCTTTGAAGGGTTCCCCTCCACCTCAGAGGAAGTGAATACAAGTTAGAAACCAGGGCATCTGTATAAAGTAACATTCCCAGTAGGTTGAAATCACTGATAGAGATTGGTGAAATAGGACAGGACATCAGGGGCTTTGACATTAGTGTTTACCGGGGAATATTCTTCAAGGAGGAAGCCCACAGTCTTCTTTTAGTGATTCCTTAATAGTTCTCGGTATGGGCACCGAGGGAGCGGCTGCAGTCACTTGCAACGCTTGTGGGATGTTTGTCTTCTTGCCTACAGATGTGGCGAACTTCACATGCCCCAAGTGCAAGTTGGTAGCCCTCTTGGAGGAGAAAGTACAGCAGCTGGAAGCCAGGGTAGCGACACTTCAGCATGTCAGGGAGCAAGAGGTTTTTCTCGACACAACGGAAGGAACGATCTTGGAAGGGGACCACACAGAGAAAGTCGCTGGGGGTGAGAAGGTCACTTCATCTACACAGGAGGCAAACAGCTGGAGGAATGTCACACAGAGGAGCAGAGAAATCAGGGATAGCTGTAGGAGCTTGCAGCTACAGAATCGTTTCGAAGCCCTTTCACTTATCAAGGAGGATCAGGAAGAGCAGCATGGACAGACTTCAGGGACACAGCAGGGGAGCCTGGGAGTTCCATCGCAGGGAAGAGTTGCTGCTAAGCCTCAGAGGAGGCGCGTGGTTGTGGTGGGGGACTCCTTGCTGAGGGGTACAGAAGCAGTGATTTGTGGGCCCGACAAGATGTCTCGTGAGGTGTGTTGTCTCCCTGGGGCAAAGATCCGTGATGTTACGGAGAGGCTGACAAGACTGGTCAAATCTACTGACAAATACCCCTTCCTTTTGGTCCACGTGGGAACGAATGACACAGCAAGACACAGCCTTCAGAATATCAGAAGGGATTACGAGGCTCTGGGGAAGAAGCTGAAGGAAATGGACGCACAGATTGTCATCTCGTCTCTTCTACCAGTAGAAGGGCATGGTCCAGGAAGAGAGAGGAAAATAGCAGATATCAACAACTGGCTCCGCAGATGGTGTCGCCGAGAACAATTTGGATTCTTGGATCATGGGCTGCGGTTCCATGAGGAGGGACTTCTAGCAAGGGATGGGCTACATCTCATGCCAGTTGGAAGAAACGTTTTTGCCAACAGTCTGAAGAATCTGATCAGGAGGGCTTTAAACTAAGTGATCTGGGGAAGGGAGACAGCAGTCTGGAAGGCAAAACGGCTAGAAAAAATAGTCAAACTGACATAGAGGGAAGAAGACAAACAGTGCAAGGACTCAACAAAAGGAGCCAAAAAAACATGCACAGGCATCAAGTAAAGGGGACACATGGTCTTAGATGTCTCTACACTAATGCACAGAGCATGGGAAATAAGCAAGATGAACTTGCACTCCTAGCACAACAAGGGAAATATGATATAATAGGCATCACTGAAACCTGGTGGGATGAGTCTCACGATTGGAATATAGAAATAGAGGGGTATAACCTTTTTAAGAGAAACAGGACAAACAAGAAAGGAGGAGGAATAGCATTATATGTCAAGGATATTTACACCAGTGAAGAGATCCAGGACATCAATACTGGAAGCCAGGTGGAGAGCATCTGGATAAAAATTAAAGGAGAGGGAAACAACAGGGATGTTACTGTGGGAGTCTACTACAGACCCCCAAGTCAGACAGAGGAACTGGATGATGCCTTTCTAGAACAGATGACCACACAATCAGGAAGGAGAGATGTAGTAGTGATGGGGGACTTCAACTACCCGGATATTTGCTGGAAGTCAAACTCAGCGCCATCCTCAAGATCTAGAAAATTCCTCACTTGCCTTGAAGACAATTTCATTGTCCAAAAGGTGGAAGAGGCAACAAGGGGATCAGCTATGTTGGATCTGATCTTAACCAACAGGGAAGACCTAGTTGATGGGGTGCAAGTGGTGGGATCCTTAGGTGGGAGTGACCATGTCCTCCTGGAGTTTGTTATACAGTGGAAAGGTGAAGCTAAGCATAGTCAGACACGCATTCTAGACTTTAGGAAAGCTGATTTCAATAAACTTAGAGAAATACTGGGGGTGATCCCATGGTCAAGAATACTAAAAGAGAAGGGAGTTCAAGATGGATGGGAGTTCCTCAAAAGGGAGATACTAAAGGGACAATTTCAGACAGTTCCAATGAGGAAGAAAAATGGGAGATGTCTCAAGAAACCAGTATGGATGACTAAGGAACTTACAACTGAGCTAAGTTTTAAACGGAACATGTATAAAAAATGGAAAAATGGGGAAATCACCAAAGAGGAATTCAAACAAATAGCGAGCGCATGTAGGGATAAAGTCAGAAAAGCTAAAGCGCAAAATGAACTCAGGCTTGCTAGAGACGTTAAGAACAATAAAAAGGGCTTTTTTAGGTATGTCCGCAGCAAAAGGAAGAAGAAGGAAACAGTTGGGCCACTGCGTGGAGAAGATGGCAAAATGCTCACAGAAGACAGAGATAAGGCAGAATTGCTCAACACCTTCTTTGCTTCAGTCTTCTCAGAAAAAGCAAAGGGTGCCCAACCTAAGGATGATGGGGCAGAGGACAGAATAGGGGAATTTCAGCACAGAATAAGTAAAGAAACAGTACAGGAATACCTGGTTAATCTAAATGAATATAAGTCTCCAGGACCAGATGAACTACATCCTAGGGTATTAAAAGAACTGGCAAATGTAATATCGGAACCAATGGCAATAATCTTTGAGAACTCCTGGAGAACAGGAGAAGTCCCTGCAGACTGGAGGAGGGCAAATGTTGTCCCAATCTTCAAAAAGGGGAAAAAAGAGGATCCCAACAATTATCGTCCGGTTAGTCTGACATCAATACCAGGAAAAATTCTAGAGCAGATCATTAAGCAGAGAGTCTGTGAATATCTGGAAGATAATTCCATAATCACAAAAAGCCAACATGGGTTTCAGAGAAACAAGTCATGCCAGACAAATCTGATCTCTTTTTTTGATAAAATTACCAGCTTGGTAGATGAAGGGAATGCTGTGGATATAGTATATCTTGACTTCAGTAAGGCCTTTGACAAGGTTCCCCATGACATCCTTGCAAACAAGCTTGTAAAATGTGGACTAGACAAGGTAACCGTTACATTGATTTGTAACTGGTTGACTGACCGAACCCAAAGGGTGCTCAACAATGGTTCCTTTTCATCCTGGAAAGAAGTGACAAGTGGGGTGCCACAGGGTTCTGTCCTGGGCCCAGTGCTATTCAACATCTTTATTAATGACTTGGATGACAGTATCGAGAGCCTAGTTATCAAATTTGCAGATGACACCAAATTGGGAGGAGTAGCTAATACCCCAAAGGACAGGATCAAAATTCAAAATGACCTGAATAGACTAGAAAGCTGGGCCAAAGCTAACAAAATGAAATTTAACACAGAGAAATGTAAGGTCCTACACGTAGGGCGGAAAAATGAAATGCACAAATATAGGATGGGGGACACCTGGCTGAATGAGACAACATGTGAAAGGGATCTAGGAGTCCAAGTAGACCACAAGTTGAACATGAGTCAACAGTGTGATGCAGCAGCTAAAAAGGCCAATGCAATTTTAGGTTGCATCAATAGAAGTATAGTGTCTAGATCAAGGGAAGTAATAGTGCCGCTCTATTCTGCATTGGTCAGGCCCCACCTGGAGTACTGTGTTCAGTTCTGGGCACCACAATTCAAAAAGGATGTGGAGAAACTGGAGCGGGTCCAAAGGAGGGCGACTAAAATGGTGAAGGGTCTGGAGACCTTGCCCTATGAAGAACGCCTTAGGGAGCTGGGGATGTTTAGCCTGGAGAAGAGAAGGTTACGAGGTGATATGATCGCCCTGTTTAAATACTTGAAGGGATGTCACATTGAGGAGGGAGCAAGCTTGTTTTCTGCTGCTCCAGAGAACAGAACTCGGAACAATGGATGCAAACTGCAGGAAAAAAGATTCCACCTCAACATTAGGAGGAACTTCCTGACGATAAGAGCTGTTCGACAGTGGAACACACTCCCTCGGAGGGTGGTGGAGTCTCCTTCCTTGGAGGTTTTTAAGCAGAGGCTGGATGGCCATCTGTCGGGTATGCTTTGATTGGGAGTTCCTGCACGGCAGGGGGTTGGACTGGATGGCCCTTGTGGTCTCTTCCAACTCTAAATTTCTATGATTCTATGATTCTATGATTCTATGATCTTTCCTCTGGAGTGAACAACCATTTGCAGAGACCACAAAGAAGAACCAAGGATATCTCAATAACATACTTGGTTTCAAAATGAGACCAAAATGGGTCAACATAATCTGCTTCCTCTGAGAACATCGGAAGCTGCCCCAGCCATCATATGCTCAAACATGTTTTCCACATCAGGAATATTCATGAAGGGGACAGCATATACAGATGAAGGTAGAACCTTTTTTGGGAGAGGGTGCACTACAGCCTTGTTCAAGGCAGCAGGCACCTCCTTTGTGAGGCATTTACCACCCCCTAGACCCAGTCAATTAATCCAGTTCTCTAGAACCTGTCAGCCAAGATTGGTAAGGATCAAGCTTATGTGTCACGGGATGGCCTGAGCCAAGTGTCTTATCTACATCATCAGCCTGCAACGACTGAAACTGATTCCATGAAAATTAAACAGCGGGCACCCTGGAACCTCCCCAAACTCTGTGTTCACCATGGAGTCAGATATTCTGAATGAATATGTATTACTTTTCCCTCAAAATACCTAGAAATTTTAACACAGTAGGCAACCAAGGGTTCTATTCCTGACTCCTCTGAATCTGATCCCAATAGGTGCCTCACGATTTAGAATAGCTTTGCTGGACTACGTTGAGAACAGAATACTAGAGATATAGTAAGTTTTAAAATTATTTGTGGAATATTTTGCCGGTCTAACTGCTGCATAGCAGACACACATGTTCATCACATGACCCCTCTGTCTGCAGAGACAAGGACTTTTCTCTGAAGACAGGGAACTGCTTTTCACAAGCAGGTTTATCGTTTTCACACATCCTCATTTAAATGACCACAATAAAAAAAACTGAAAATCTGTATTGCCTCACACAGTCCTTGAAAATTTAGGGCAAGGGTCATGATTTTCATCTTTCTGAATCTTGTTACAATCTATCCTATTCCCACAACTGTACAAATATGTTTTTTAATCTGAAGCTTTAACATCATTCTGTACTGCATCTGAAGAAGTGGGTTTATATCCACAAAAGCTCATGCTAAAATAAAAAAAACAGCCTTAAAAGTGCTGCTAACATTCCTTTTTTCCCCCTCCTCTCTCTCCCTTCCTCTTTTTAAAGTAATGTACTAAGTTACATTTCCCAATACTGAAGGATATGAAATACAGTGGTCCCCCGGATTACGAAAGTAATCCGTTCCGGGATTACTTTCGTAACCCGGAAGTGTTCGTAACCCGGGGGACCGCTTTTTTTGGTGCACAGCGCGCCGGAGCTCGCTGTTTTAAAGGGCCCGGGTTGCTGCTTTTTTTTTCCGCAACCCCGGGGATTTTTTCGGATCCCGGGAGCTTTTTTTCGGCCCCAGCCATTTCGGGTCCCGGGGCTTTTGTTCCTCGGGGACCACTGTAATGATTCCAACGTAAAGTTAGTTTTGCCTACCAATTAAGTTAGACAAATTATTATTTATATAATATTATTAACAAGAGCTTTGTTTTGTAAGTTAAGTCAAATGGCCCCTGCCCTAAGAAAAGTAATGCAACCCAAAATTAGCTTGCTTTTGGTTTTAAAAAAATTAGAGAAAAAAGATAAAAAACTAAAAGAAAAATTTGACTCTGATTGACACTCAAGTAAGAACCCCTTTATATTCAATATCCTTTCACCTGGACCATCCATGCTCAATTCTGCTTTCAGACTAACCTTAAGTACCTGACTGGCCCTGTGACTGGAGTACTAAGAACATAGTGCAAAATAGGAAACTGCAGAGAAAGCTCAATGTTTACTTCTGACAAGAGAACACCGACTCATTGTTCCGACAGGTCAAGGACACTCCCTTACAGAGACAGCACTTCAAACACAACAACTGTCAGTTCAATTGCATAAGTGCAAGTGATGCAGGTTCACATTCTACTTTTCCTGTCTGTTTAGAATTTTAATCACTGTACGTGTGTCAGTAGACTGGACACATTTCACAGACGGTTCCTTCATGAAAATGGAGAGGTCTTTATCACTTTTACCATGTAACTGTAGTTAAACAATCATTTTAAAAAAAATAAATAAAAGATTAGGCACCAGATACCCTAGCCAAAATAGCTCAGCAGATGAACTCAGTGGCAGCTGGCCTAGTCTGAACTAGAAGACTGTATTATCATTGCCCAAAGGAGCATCAGTACATCAGAAGCCAAAGGTGTATGGGAGAACAAATCATCATCTTTCCTCCCTGCATGAGCTCAGTCTTGGTCCTGCCTTCAACTCTGACTTGAGAAAGGGAATAGAATGGAGTGAATAAGAGTACAAATTTGCAACTTAAGTAACAAGAGGGTCAATTCAAATGTGAGTGGCACATTCATGCCTTTTGTAAATGTTAGGTTATGGCTGATGCTGCTCATTATCTAGAACACCACATGGAAATCATACTCCAGATTAATGTCCCACTTTGCTTATGTGTGAATTGTTGGTGTTTCTGCTTCAAACTGGCACTCGCTCTGCCTAGGAAAATGGTCCCCAAACTTTTTCAGGCTACCACCCCCTTTTCTCTCAGGCAACAGCCATATCCACCCCACCCACCCTTTTACATACACACCTACTTCTTGAGAGTAGATCTAGTGTTCTACTGCAAATTCAAAGGATCCAGTTTCACATTGCTGCTCTCTGTACCTGGTCATCTTGGGAGAAGCTGGCTGAGTAGGAACCAATAAGCCACACCGTTCTCACCCCATGACAAATAATTAAAGACAATTAAACTATCATTATTGAAATAATGACCCACTGTTATTGCAAGTTATCTCACAGAAAATCAAGTTCAAGGGGTTAACTTTGCAGTGCATGACTCAACTGGGCTAGGTAAGTAAGAATTATGTCTGGACCTGTGACAGCCCATCAGTTGTTCTCTTCTTGGGGAAATCTTGTAAAATAAACATTAAAGGCATCCCCCTTTCCAGTTCTATAATCCCATCAGATCTATGAAAGATTACATGTGGAAAGAAGGAAAAGAGGAAAAATGATATGAAAGATAGGCTAAAATCTGTTGTAGACTTTTATGTATAAACAAATGCTATGCGTAGGTAGGGAGAGAATTCGAACATGCAATTCCCTGCCTGGCTTATGAAAAATTATAGTTTTAAACACTATCTGTCTTTTTCCCTTTTAAAGTCAGAATTAGTTTCTTTCAGAGGTATATAAATACAAACTGTTATTTATAAACCAAAAGCTAGAGTGGTCATTGGAGTTTTGTTGTTCTCTTTCAGGATAGTACTTTCCGTTATCATGAGTGATGTCAGCAGCTTTTTAAGGCCAATTACTGGAATCAGATTTCTCCAGACAGGATATATTTACAACAGTACCTATACTGTTTTACAATAAACTGATGGATGATTCATGCTATTTTTAGCAGTAGTCATCAGAAGAACTCTAAAGCCACTGTGACAGCACAAATAGATACCATTCTGCACAATTTGCCACATCCATAGATCTTCTAAGGGCTCTGATATAATTTGTTTTGATAAAAAAGTTTGCTGATACTGGAGAGCAAAATACAAACTGTAAAGCATTTCACTGCACCATCTTGAGGTAGACCATTTTCTCAGATTTTTGGAAGTGATTTTGGGACTACAGTTGCCAGAATCCCCCAGGCAGGAGGGACACGGCTATGTAGGCTGGGGCATGATGGAAGCTGCAGCCCTAAAAAGGAACTTTGCCCAGCTCTGCATTTTACATTTCCCTTCAAACAACAAACGTGTAAAGAATCACCAACCTCAAATGAAAAATAATATTGGCTTTCTTGGCTCACTTTATTGGTTTGTGGATCATAGATAAATCATGACTTTATTGCCCATGACAAAATACAATTATTAGATCCTTCATGATTACTTTAATACGTGAATAATTTATGAGGGCCAAAATACTTAATCTGTCTAAACTACAAACTGTACCAGCTATCTAAAGCATGCATATTTGGCAGCCAATTTTGTTAAAAAATAAATCCATTATTTGTTCCATATTTCAGCCAGTTGAGAAGAATACCTAGTGAAGAGCTGTGAGTAAGTGGTAGAGCATGTGCTTTCTCTAATACCAGGCTTAATCCTTGGCAATTACAAGTATGAGTGGGAAAGACCCATCTAAAAACCTGGAGATTCACTGCAGTTGGTGCAGGCAATACTGAAGCCAAAAATTTAATGGCATTTGACAGTTTTCAATAATTTTAAAAGAGAGTTTTATCATTTGATGGGAGCAATGCTACATGATAATATCCAATAAGTGAATCCAGCTCAAATTGTGTATATTAAACACATAACTCTGGATATCCAAAATACTTATTTAGTTATTATCTTACTTATTCTATATACCACAATTCCAGAACAATTTTCCAAAGAAGTAGCCTATAAGATTATAAAATTTATTTATCACTCAACAGCTATAATTAGGACTGATGTTAAGTCTGAATGATCACAAATCTCTCACAACCAGAGCCTTAAACGCTGCTTTTTGCTGCTTTCCTTGCGCAGTAAAATCAATTCTTCAAGACACTCATACTGCATTATTGATGTGTATATGGCAAACAATATCCATAATCCCATTAGCTGACCTCTAAAAGAAATGTTAGCAAGTACATGATATTTAATGACCATTAAAAAAAAAAAGCTGAAATGCCCTTCCCTAAAATTATACCTAGTTAGGCAGCTCAAGGCTTAAGCTGACACATGGCCTATTAAAACAGCTGTCAGTCAGATGCTCATGTATTATTCAGGAACTTCACAGGCTTTGTGGGCCAAAACCCCAGTTGTCTCTTCTTGTGTGCATTATCTAATCAACCATACGAGTCATTCAGCATTCTGGCTACTATGCACATGAGTTAGAAAAAGCTCCTCTCGTTCAATATCTAATTGAATTTAAGAAAACCAAGGATTCACAGTGGTTAGAACAGGATTAGGTTCAAGCTAAATACATTCTTTCTAGCAAGAGGTGTTTGATGCCTACATACTGATTTTCAGTTCCCTAACTTTAGCAACAAATGCCAGCTCACGTTTGCCTTGTCTCCACTGACCTGCTCACTTTCAATGTACTCAACAGCACCATCCTCACTACTGGAAAGCAGACACTAAATTATCTTAGACTAGTATATGCGCATAAATATAAATATTTTTATTATTTAAAGTATTTCTGTATTGCCTCTCAGTCCATAAGAGGTCCTGAGACGACGAACAAATAAAAACCAATTAAAACAATACAAAGATAAAAACACATTAAAAACTCATAAAAGAAGTATTTAAAAAATAACCCTAGAATCCAGTTTTGAAACAGTTAAAACAGCAATTTCAAACACTGAATGCTATGTGATCGCAGGAAGGGCGGTATACAAATAAACTATTATTATTATTATTATTATTATTATTATTATTATTATTATTATGTGCAACAGCACTGTTTTGGCTTCCTGCTGGAAAGTTTAAAGAGATTAGGCCAGCCTAACTTCCTTTGGTAGGTGGTCCTTTACTGCATCCAAATGATTCATTACTACCACAGCCTCCTTGGCATCAGTTGTAAAGGAGAAAGAGAAATGTGTATCATCATCAGTGTCAGCATAATGATGACACCTAACCCCACCTGTCCTGAGCGGGCTCACGCTTCCCGTTAAGGACACTGTACGCAGCTTGGGGGTGCTTCTTGATTCGTCGCTCCATCTTACTTCTCAGGTGGATGCGACGGTCAGGAGCACCTGCTTTCAGCTTCGGCTGATACGCCAGCTGCGTCCCTACCTGGACCGGAGGGACCTTGAAACTATAGTACATGCTCTGGTAACCTCTCGATTAGATTTCTGCAATGTGCTCTACATGGGGCAGCCTTTGTATCATACTCGGAAGCTGCAATTAGTGCAGAATATGGAAGCACGGGTGGTCACTGGTGTTTCCAGGGCCTCCCATATAACTCCGATACTGAAAGATCTTCACTGGCTGCCTATTCGCTTCCGGGCTCAGTACAAAGTGCTGGTTATTACCTATAAAGCCCTAAATGGCTTGGGCCCAGAGTACCTGAAGGACCGCCTCTCCCCACATAATCCGCCCCGCACACTTAGATCCTCTGGGCAACAGTTACTTAGAGTTCCAAAGGCAAAATTATCAACTACTATGAAGAGGGCGTTTTCAGTCTCGGCCCCTAGCCTTTGGAACTTGTTGCCCACTGAGCTCCGTCTGGCTGCCTCCCTTACCTTGTTCAAGAAGGGGTTAAAAACATACTTATTTGAACAAGCATACCCCTGATTTCCATCCCCCCCCCACTGTGATCCCTCCCCCCCCCCCCCCCCGTATTGCAAGCTGCCCTGGTATATTTTTATATGTCATTGTTTTATTGATATTTAACTTTGCTTTGTTTTTATACTGTTTTATTTTTGTTTTTATTGGAATGTTTTAACCATTTGTGTGTTGTGTATGTTGTGCACCGCCCTGATCGTTGGAAGGGCAGTATATAAATAAAGTATTATTATTATTATTATTATTATTATTAACTAGCCAGAACACTTGAGCTTGGTGAGATTGAGTTGATGTAACAGATGTTTCTTTCCTGTCCTCACTGCTGCAAAGTAGGCTCTAAAATAAGTGTTAACATTGCTCAATCAGATTCATCTTGAGTCTTTCTGTGCTGTCCATCTAGTTGTCTACTCAAGCACTCCACTGCATTGAGCTCATTAAAAAATCTAAGGCGTCCATGCTCTGCAAGCAAGTGGAGGACACCTCACAGCAACTGTGCCAACTGCCAAGACCATCTCCATATTCTACAAATCAACAGGTCATCAATGGAATCTCTATTAAGATTATCAGACCAGTGCTTACCGCCTCTAAAACAGTGAGGAAGTGTGAACATGTGAAAGCCTGGAACACTTCCTCAATGTCAGGGAATTGTCAACTCCCCTCCAGCGTCACTGAATCATTCAGGGAGAGTGAATTTCCTCTGAACGCAAAGTTTTCATCCAGAGGAAATTCCCTCTCTCCAAACGATTCAGTGATGCTGTAGGGGAGCCAATGATTCCCTGATGTTAAGGAAGTGTGTCAGGCTTTCACACGTGTGCGTTTCCTCAATGTTTCAGCAGCTATTTACCAGTGCTTAAGCACTGGTCTGATAATCTTCTACATCTACAGCTGGAAAATCCCTCAGTGCATTTAGGAATTCTTTTGGAACAATTAGTCTTTAGGGGCAGACCATCTGAATGGGTCCACCACCCCTGCAGAGGTTAGGAGTCCCAGCAAATCTAAACCGTATGTGGTAGTGATCCATCCATGACAACAGGGTCCTTCCACCCTCCCTACTCTCAGATCACCATCATCCTGATCCGTAAAAAACAGATCAAGAGTGTGACCTGCTACATGCTTAGGCCCAGATTTTAACTGAGACAGTTCCATGCAATTATTGCCACAGAAGCCATAAAATCCTGAGCTGGCCCTGATGAGGATGCCTCAGCATTGACATTAAAATCCATAAAACAGTAAATTTGGGGGAGAGTAACACTGCTTCTAAGATCACTTCCAGCAGCTCTGGCAGGGAGGCAGTTGGGATCCCCATCCTGTCTTGTTGCGCTACTGCCCAATATATACACTCAAACCATGGGGGTTGTCAGACAGGATACCTCAATAGAGGAACAGACTCCCAACAGATCACTGTGACTCTTCCTCATCAGACCATCAGACCATTTCCTTGGTGGAAATGATTGGATCATGTTGACACAGCCCTCTTCAGTTAACCAGGTTTCAGTTATACATGCAAAGTAAGCTTGCTTGTTCCATATCAAATCCTGGATCACATAGTTCTTCACAGCCACTGACCTGGCACTAAACAGCAGCAGTTTGTGGTCTGATAGGGTTCTGCTGATGCCTCTCCCCTCCTCCTTGTCTTCCACTGGCTCCTCATGCCCATTATGACTGAAATGGCAGCACCCTTTGTATTTTCTGAACATTTATTTGGCTGATCAGAAATACAGAACTATCATAAACAAACACTCAGGTCAGTTTATCCTGAAGAACTCCTAACATTTATACAAAGCTGGCCTCATGGGATTCTACTCAATAGGTGCTCATTTTTCTTATTTAGAGAGTAAACATGTTGATCTGGCAAAAGCTTCCCAAGGCTAATATATAGTAGCTCTCCTTGCTCCATTGCCCATTCCATCTGGATTCAGTAGGGAAACTGGGACTCCATTGTGGCCCCAGGCTGTAATCCCAGGGCAAGAGCTCTTCAGCTCTTGACAAGAGCCTTGCACCACTGGCAAGATATAGCAATAGCAATAGCAAGTACATTTCTATATCACTTAGCAGTGAACTAGCACTCCCTAAACAGTTTACAATGTGTAAGCCAACTGCCCTCAACAAGCTGGGTATTCATTTTACCAAACTACAAAAGAATGGAAGGCTGAGTTGACCTTGAGCCCTTCAGGATCAAACCTACAACTTTGTGGTTGGCTGACTGGCATTCAACCACCAGGGCACTGTTATTTGCCTTAACAATGTATGTGTGTGGGGAGGGGGGGGGCAATCACAGTCTCAGCAATTCAGGTGTCCTCAGATTCAGCTTTTCTCCCCAGCAGTGAATCTTCCTCAGTTCCTCTGGCAAGATCCTTGCCTTAACAATGCCTCTAGAGATGGGAAAGTACCAACCACAGTCTCAGCAACTCTGATGTCCTCTGGGTCAGCTTCATATATAAATCTCTCTCTCTCTTTCTCTTTCTCTCTCATATATATACACATACACTTAACATTAGAAAAATATGTTATCCTTCTGCAACTCGCATACATACATACACACACACAACTGTTAGAAACACAGAAGAGGAACTGAGTGTATATACTAGCTAAAGAATAGTTTTCATTCATATTCAAGAAATTTTAGGCCTTGTTTGAACAAATTGCTCTCAACCATAAGTGTGCTGCAATGGCAATGATTACATTATAAAAAAGCCTGATATTTTTACAAGCTCATTCCTTCAGCATGCCGATGTCAAGAGCTTTTTTTTCATATTCATCATGACTTCTAGTACTCTCAAGAAACCTGGATGATGTCTTGTTCAAATCTGTCACTATGAACATTATAATGTGTGTTATAAACACCATACAATCACCATACACATCTCATTCTATATGCATTTAAAAACAGTGCAAAGGCTGCATTAGTGACTTGACATCTTTACCACCTGCAACAAATTCCTCTACAAGGTCATGGATCTAAGGTAGGGGTGCAGAACACCAATGCTTCCAAGAGGTCTGCTTTATTTTATTTATGCCTCACCTATGTGGCAGCTCTGGTGTTAACAAAAGTTAGAACAGATACAGCTAATTTTTCTATCCCAGGATACCCCAGGGGCCATAGAGACCGCCAGAAAATGGGGTGGGTGGGAGAGGAGAAAATGAAAATGCCAATAAAGGCTCTATATCAAAGTCCACTTCTAATTTTTTTTTAATGTTGAATAGGGAACAGGTGGTGTAGTTTGATTGAAAAGTGAACTCTTATTTCTGGAGACTTCCAGGAGAGGCATTTCAATGCCCCCCCCCGGTTCTTTTTGATGGGGAGAAGGCGAAGGGAGATTGGAGTGATTGAACTAAGGGCTATAAAACCAGCCTGGGGAGGGTGCCTACATGTGGCCACCTTTATCTAGGAATATGTAATTGTTAGCTGGGTCCAAATAAAGATCTATAGACCTCTCCATTCAGTCCTGGAACTGGGTATAGTTTCATGACTCCTCAAGACTTTGGTTAGTACCAAACATTGACATATGTTAGTAAAGGTAAAGGCATTCACCTTTGACAAGGTTGTCAACTCATGTCCGACTACAGGGGGTGGTGCTCATCTCCGTTACTAAGCTGAAGTGCCAGAATTATAGACTACTCTGTGGTCATGTGGCCAGTATGACTGAACAAAATGCCATTTATCTTCCCACCAAAGTGGTACCTATTTATCTACTTGCATTTGCATGCTTTCAAACTGCTAGGTTGGCAGAAGCTGGCACCAGTGATGGGAGCTCACCCCATCATGCAGTATTCAGGCCTCAAACTGCCAAACTGCTGATCTTGCAATCAGCAGAGTCAGGGTCTTCTTAATATTGCAGAAAAGCAACTAATTCTACCTAGACCATCTCTAGCTGACCACAGAAATATGGGAGGTCTTCTAATCTCAGCAAGGAACCCATTCAGCATTCTTTCATATTGCAACCAAATAGAGCTCACCCCTCTCTCAAAATATGAAGACTGAAGCAATCTATATCACCGTACAGTACTAATAGTTTATTCCTTCCTTGTGTAGCTTTTATAAGCCTTGCTCAGAAAATTCTGAGTTTTGATTATGTGTATGAGTATGCACGGGCTATTAGCAATGTGCAAATAGAATGAGTTTATGTAATAAATGAAGGTATGCATTTCCTTCCACCATATGCCAGTGGATGCTGGGCTGGGAGACCGTTTCCTTGCCCTCCCTCCACCTGGGCCACACCCTTGCCTTGGCTCCTGGACTTGGGCTATGGAGGGCAGAGCGGAGGCAGGTCTTAAGCCGTGCTCCCTTCCCTTCCTTAACCACCTGCCAATGAATGCCAGACCGAGAGGCTGATTTTTGCACCCTTTCTCACCTGGGCTTTAGTGAACATTTAGGGGTGTCTGACACAAAGAGCATTATCTCGGCGCCAGCTTCTAATCCACCCCGATCCTTTTTTCTTTTGGATTTAGATTGCACTGTTTAAGAGTGTGTATTGCTTAACATTCTTTTATTTTGGGATTGGGATGGGGGGTTGAGAAGGGAATTAATTTTATACTTTATTGATTCGCTATGTTAATTGTCACACATTTTTCATTGTTATTTTTATTATTGTTGTTATTTGCTATGTATTCTTTTTGCTATTTATTGCTATTATGAATTGCTATGTTATTTTTATTGCTATTGTTATTTGCTATATATTTTGGGGACTAATTTTGTACTTTATTTGCTATGATAATTCTTATGCACTTTTCATTGTTATTTTTATTGCTGTTGTTATTTGCTATGTATTCTTTTTGCTATTTATTGCCATTGTGATTTGCTATGTTATTTTTATTGTTATTGTTATTTGCTGTGTATTTTCTTTACTGTTGTAACTTGCCCAAATTCTTCATGATTGGGTGGACTATAAATAAATCCTTAATATTATATATTATTATTATATCTCTGGTCAGCAATCCAGCTGCCCATGGCTAGCAAATAGGGTCCTGGGCTGAGGAGAGTTCCCTGAGCAAGATCAACAGAAGATGGACTCCCAAAGGTTATATAATATAGACAAAAACAAAGAAAATTGAAGTATGCAAATGCGACCCAACTTTAACTTGCTTTCTACCACTATAAGAATTGTGCAAGCAGGCTACAAACAAAGAAAAATTCCCAGCAGACAATGGATTGCTAATTAAATATACACATCAACCACCCATATCCTCCAACTCTGAAGCCTTGCCATTCAACAACAGACCAACACAAAAGATTAACATGTGAATCACTTCCTCCCAACCAAGGGTCACACAAGTATATATACCCCATACACTTGCATGTCACTACCCTCTGAAGATGCCAGCCAGGGATGTAGGTAAAACATCAAGAATAATTTGTTCCACAACACAGCCACATAGCCCAAAAAACCCACAGAAAACTATACATGCCAGTTATGAAAGTGTTCGACTTTACAAAGGAAATTCACTCGCATGGTCCATTCTCAGCTTTTACATTTTTTCCAGCATCAAACTGCAAAGTTAAGGCAAAAAAGTAGGTAATGAAGTCACTAATCTTTCTATACTTTGTTATCACTTGGCAATTACGAGGGGGTATCATAAAGTTTTAATCATCACCTTTAAAAAAAATTGACAGAAAGTTTGTTTTGATTTGTAGTTGTTAACTTATCTCTGTGTAGTCACCTTCCAGATTTACACATTTTCCCCAGGGCTTCTTGACCCTCCAAATACAATTATTGTAGAAGTCTGCAGATTGCGCTTGACAAGGATTTTACACTTTAATCACTTATGGCAGACCCAGTCACAAAACTAAAGGATGCAATGAGCTGATTTTCTCAGCAATGTGCATTTAGGGACCAATGATGACACTGACAAAATTTCATCAATATGCCATAATAACCTCCAGGTGATAATTATTACTTTACGATACCCCCTCGTAAGGCGCAATTTATGGACTTCTATAATATCAGGTATTTGGAGGGTCAAGATGCGTTGGGAAAAATGTATAAATCTATATAGTGACTACACAGAGATAAGTTAACAACTACAAATCAAAACAAACCTTTTGTCAATTTTTTTAGAAGGTGATCATTAAAACTTTACAATACCCCCTTGTATGCTAAAAATGACTCTGAAACCCATCTGCCTAATGACAGATGCCTAACTCACCACACCCTCTTTGCAATGGATTTTTACTGTTATAAGTTCATTTTGGAGAGCCTTAGCTAAGAAGAGGATTGCAGGTATAAGTGATGGTATTCTTGTGTGCCTTCAAGTTATTTCTAATTTATAGCGACCCTAAAGCAAACCTATCACTTGGGTTTCTTGGCAAGGTTTGTTCAGAGGTGGATTTGCAAGTGCCTCCTTCAGAGGGTGAGAATGTGACTTGCCCAAGGTCACCCAGTGAGTTTCCATGGCTGAGTGGAGGATTAAGAGTTGTAGTCCAACACTCAAACCACTATACCACGCTGGAATAAGCAATGGTATGGAATTGCAAAAACAATATTGTGCTAAAAAATTCATGTCATGGGCTACATTTGGTCATAGTAAGGAAAGAAATGGAAAATATTTCGTTTTTCAGCAACTGAGAAGAGAGGCATGCATACTGTAAAACTAAAGTCAATATTGTTTAGTTTGGCAACATGCCAATCTAAGCTATTTGGCCTAAAAAAAGAAGGGGGAAAAAAGTAACACTATCCTGGTGCTGCCATCCCTCCAGCTAAATATTTTTAAGAATACTTAGCCAGCTAGTTTTTTAGAGCAGATCTGCCAAACTAAACAAGTTTGGAAAATGTTACCATATAAAAGGGTGTGTTCACCCCCCCCCCCCCAAATATAGACACACACAATAAGGAGCTTGGAGAGTAGGAAACCCAAGTGAACCTCACAAGGCAGTTATTTTGCATGGAACACCTGGAACAAAATTCCTATTCTTCTATACAATGTTTCAGTGAACACAGATTTTGCTTCTTGAACCAATCCCAGACTAATACACACAATGCAGTTTAAATACTCTTCAGCACTCTAAAGCATAGCTTCTTTTGCTTTTGCAGACTATTTGAAAAATCTCTCTAAATGACCCTTCCCAATCTCTAAAACATGGGTTTCCAACCTGGGGTGGTGGGAGATGGAATTTCAGGGAATGCAACAAAGAGTGGTCATACGATCATTTAGCCAGTTCCCACTGTGTCTTGAGAAGTGGTAGTAGATGGTAGCATTGCATGGATATTAGTCCCATTGTTTACATCATCATCATCATTATTATGCTGTAATTTTACACAGCACTGCACATACAATCTTTTTAAATTAGAATGTCCCCTGTCCTCAGTCTTATAATCTAAAAAGACACAACACAAAGGGAGAAGGGAATGGTGGTGGGGAAGGGAATCAGGTCCAGCAGTTCTTCTCTCCCTCTGAGGCCTGGACCAAGGCAGATATCATGGAGGAAGGGCTTGGCTTCTTAATACATAGTTAAAACAAGGCATCTTGGGACAGACGAAGGAACACATCTGGGAACGCTTCCCTAAACAATATAGTCTTTAACTCAATTTTGAAACTAGTTAGAGAAGTGATGAGGCGCACATGTGGGGGAAGAAGGTTCCAGGAGTGCGGGGCACCAAGTGAGAAGGGACAAAGCTGGGGTGGGGCATTGGGAATCCTAGGCTGGGATAGGAGGCCTTGCTTACCAGAACAGAGGCTATGAGTAGGAATGTAAGGAGAAAGAAGTTCAGATATATAAGGAGGGGCCAGTCGACAGAGGGCTTTGAAAGTCAACAACAAAAGCTTGTACTGGATGCGGAAGAGGAAGGGGAGCCAATGAAGGGAGGATAAGAGAGGAGAAACATGGTCAAAGTGGCGAGCATATGTGATAATGGGTGCAGCAGAGTGCTGGACAGAGATGAATAGAAGGAGGTGAGAGAGAGGAAGCCCTGTCAGAAGAAGGGTATAATAATCTAGTCATGATACCAGTAGGGCATGGACCAGAGTCTTGGCAGTAAAGGCTGAGAGGAATGGACAGATTTTAGCAATGTTGTAAAGAAAGAATCTATAGGCCTTGGTGGTGGCCTGGATCTGGGGAATAAATTACAGAGAAGAATAAAAAATGAAACCAAGGCTGCGGGCTTGAAGAACTGGTTGAATAGAAATGTCGTCAACAGAAACAGAAAAGTATTGGAGGGTGGGCTTAGGTGGGAAGATGAGAAGCTCTGTCTTAGATATGTTGAGCTTCAAGCGCCGATGCCGCATCCACTGAGAGATGGCAGCCAGACAAGATGAAACAATTTACAACAGTTTACATTTTTTCCTGAATAAATTAGAATCTAATTGCTCATTTTCAATTGGCATTTTATACATTTAAGTTAAAAACTTATTTTTTAAAAGTTCATTTTGTTCACCTGCAGTGCTCCATGTTATGAATTTGCTGTTTAAATATTAAAAATAAACTTTCTCATCTTCAAATGTGGTATTACTGTATATATATCAATATCAAATGTGATATATGTCTAGAAATTTAGATCAAAAAATTGACCCCAAATACCTAGTCAGGTAAATGGAGGCAGTGCATCTTAACTCTTATTTAAAAGAAGGAACTATCCCCTTATGAAAGGCAAGAGTATAATCTGTCCTGGAAGCACCAATTCCCTCTAGTCTCTCATCCATCCAGCCATAAGAGTGAGCACAAAGAGCTATGTCTGCTGGAATTTTAAAGTTCTTTGACATTATTTTGCTTTGCTTCATTCTTTAGATCCTTTGCTATATGCCCCTAAATTTTACCCTCGACTTATTCATGGGTCATATCAAAATCCCTAATTTCGGCCTCCAATCTTGCCCTCATGCATGCAGTCAACTTATATTCGAGTACATACAGTAGTTTTGTACAATAATAAACATTTTCCAGGGGTGAGGGGCATAGAGAAGGTTGGGGATCACTGCACTAAGAGCTGCAGGGGGAGGCTTTCTCTTGGTACCATCACCATCTCAGACACATATGGTGAGGACACAAGAGAGAGTCTTTTTGGTGGCTGCTTGTAAATTGTAGAGCTGGTTGGTTCCATCTCTATTGTCTCTCTGCCAGCAATTATTTAAGGAGGCATTTGGTTTTTATGATGCGGCAGCAAATAGAACTTTCGGGGGGGGGGGGGGGAGGTGTAGTATTAAATTTGTTGTCTTTTAAATATCTTATTAATGTTGCTTTTAACTTGTTTTTAACTTTATAAAATCAAAGTTTAACTGTTTTAACTTTTGTATTAAATAATTTTTCAAAACTTTTTTAAAAAAATGTTGCCTGCTGCCTTGAATTCCATGCTAGTACAAAGGTGGCTATATAAATTAAATAAACAAATCAAAATAAATGAACAGCTGATGAATGCAAACAGTGCAATGTGGTACAATACGGGCTAAGTACAAAAAATACAGGCCAAGAAATAAATCAAGATCAGAGAATATTTTTGGGATGCATCACATAATATTCAAATGGTAAACCCTCCCTAAATATATAGCTACAGTTCATTATACTTCGGCACAGCTTTGAAAGATTACTTTGGGGTGGAGCATGGCCACAGGGAATTTTGGGAGGTATGATCTGAACAGTGACTTTCCTGCTATTGTTTTCATTAAATCCCAAAAGAACTGTCAACCATTTATCAGTATGTCCAGCATGCTGGTTTGATTGCAAAAGTAAGCTAATAGCAAAGCATATTTTTATACATTGCCTCCAAGTTAATGATAAACTCCAGAAGAACAGGTCTTTAGGGTTTTCCTAGACTGAACACAGTGATCTTTCAACAGACCACCACAAAACATACAGTCTAAATATCCTAAAGACATCAGATACTATCTGATCTTGGATGCTAACCAGGGTCAACCCTGGTTAGTGCTTGCATGGGAGAGTGCCAATGAATACTAGGTGCTGTATGCTATATTTCAGAAGAAGAACAACCACTGAGGATTCCTGGCCTATGATATTCCTTGGACTGCCATAAAAAAAAAGGAGACTTGAAGACTAACAAACACACACACACACACACACACACACACCACAAAACATACTATTTGTCTCCTAATTCAACTAATAAATAATTGTGATCTTAAATTGCTAAATAGGTTTGCTCATATTTAAGTTCCCGAGATATGTGACAAGGCAAATTTATTTAGTTGCCAATATGAAAAATCGCTGAATGAAAGTTTTAGGGCAGGTATAACCACAGTTGGCTCTCAGTATCCGAGGGGATCCATTCCGGATGCCCCCACGGATACCAAAATCCACGGAAGCTGAAGTCCCATTGTCCCTAACCCTAATTCCTTTCCTCCTTCCTTGCTCTCTCCCTCCTCCCTCTCCCACCAAGGCCTCTGCAGAACAGAAGGAAGGGAGGGAGGATTTCAGTGCAGCTGAAAAGTGGGATGCCAAGTCTGCGGAGACAGAGGTCCCACTGTAGTCTTATTTTGAGATTTGAAGGCCCAAGAAAGCTTATTTCCACAAAAATTGGGGAAAAATAGATTATAGAATATTTTCTTTTAGAATAATGCATAACACGTTTATAGCAAAGCATCTCCATATTTATTCTCCCCCTCCCCCATTTCTCCCCTAGAAACAGTATAGAAGGTTGACAGATATATAATACCATGTACACCTATGCTACTCAAAGTGGTGGTCCGCAGACTGATGCCACTGTGAGAGCCATCATCTGCCAAGCTGTAGCAAGTTTCCAATGAGCAAATAGGCACAAATATGGTATGGGTTTCTGGCACATTAGAATAAAAAAATGCCACATCCCCCACATCAAGTGCCTGAGTAGCACTAGTGTACATTAGCATAAACTGAGGTACCTGAGCTTTTGGTTGAGGTTCCCTACCCACATCAGCCTCATACTGTATCTCACCTTGTTTGCAAATTTTCCAACTTACTATGCCCTTATTATTAAGACATACAGTATGTGTATGTACATGTGCCCTTAAGAAAAAATGTGGTATTGTGGTTTAAATGTTGGACTAGGACATTGGGACATCAAAGTTTACTGTAAATCACTGCTCAGCCAAGCAAGCACACTGGGTGACCCTGAGCAAGCCCACTCTCTCAGCCTCAGAAGAAGGCAAGGGTGAACGTCCTCTAAACAGATGCTGTCAAGAAAACCCCATATAGGTTTTCCTTAGGGTCATCACAAGTCAGAAACAACTTGAAGGCACACAACAACAACAACAAATATGTGCCTTCAGGTTGCCTGTTGCCTTAAGTGACTTCATAAATTTAACAGGGCCTTTTTTAGTCTAGGACAACTCAGAGTTTGCCATTGCCTTCCTCTGAAATATAGCCCACAGTGCCTGGCATTCTTTGGTGGTCCCCATTGCAAGTACTAACCAAGCCCGATCCTGCCTACCTTCCAATATTAAATGGGATCTGGCACTTACCATTATTAAGACAGCACATCTTTATTTAATTAAGATAACAAAAGTACTGAATACAGTTGGCTTTCCTTATCCACAGATTTTTTATCCATAGATTTCAGCATACACAGCTTGAAAATATTCCTAAAAACTATTCCAAATAGTAAACCTTGATTTTCCATTTTATATATGGGACACCATTTTGTTGTGCTTGTGCTTTGTTGGGACTTAAGCATCCACCAATTTTGTTATCCACGGAGGGTCCTGGAACCAAACCCCAGGAGATAACAAGGGCCCACTATATATGCAAAGTTTTCATGAAGACTAGCTTCTGATGTTGAGTCTCCAGGACAGAGAAAATATTCTAGCTCTGTCCTGCACTAAGAAATTAAGACATTTCTAAAATAAACTGTCTATGTAAGGCTAAAGGAAGACAATCAACATGCTGAACAATCGGGAAAGCATTCTGAGTTTAATATAACTTTTGGCAGGTTCTGGCATCTGGAGGACATGTGAGGGACAATTTCTTCCCCATAACCTCTACTCTTCAAATCTTACTATTCTTTTCTGGGTAAACAGAGGAGAACATTTTAGAAAATGTCTGCAACTTAACAACGAAACATGTGGATATATGCAGAAAATCCTGTAGTTAGTTATTGATCTATCCAGTTAAAGGAACTCAGGTAATAAGCCCGGGAAAGTCTTCTGGCAAAGACCATAGAGCGCAACTGTCATTAATTATGACTGTTCATATAAAAAACAACTATGCATCAAAATGCTCAATCTATTCACCCAGCTGATAAAACAAGAGATCATTGGCCATTAGCCAACCAAATGTAGTGGGATGGCTGCTGCAGACCAACAAAGATGTTCTCCTAATGTTCCTTCCAGAGGATATAAACATTCCTTTAATGGTTCATCTTTTTGTGGTATTTTCAGCTTGCTTATCTGAGTATTAGTTCCAATGTACCGTAACACAATCTCGTTTACGAAAAAGTTAAAGCATCGAATCTTACCCAAAGGCCACTGCCTGGACACTTTTTAAACAACAGAAAAGTATCAAAACATACTTGATGGTCTTTATGTACATTTATATATAAACCCATTATCGTAGTTTACAAACACATGTTGTTTTTATAACCATTCTCTGTGCTATTCAGCATTCTGAAAGCAGAGCTGTTTTTAGCATTAAACACACAATATGAGTTGCCATGCTGTGTGAAAAATGGTTTGTTACCCACTGAAGCTCCTTTCTGGTCATTTCCATTTCTATGTATGTCCATTTGGCAATCATATATGCATTTGGCATTGCTTCATTACAATTAAAATGACTGAATGCAACAACAATAAAAGATATGTGATAATAAGTTTGGTATTTGCACCATGACCTATTCATTGTGGAGGCACATCTGCTTTTACAAGTAGCTGTTTTATGATCAAGCAGAATAGCTGTAAAGAGCATTAACATATTTGTTCCTACATAAGGCTGTCAATTATGAAGCCATTTTCCTAAGAGATGCAGAGGGGTAGACATTCAAGTCCAAAATGAGATTATTTGTTGATACATAGACAAAAAATCAGGAAGTGCCAACTTGAAAACCAGTTATATACTATTGCTAGTATAAATAACAATTTAAAGGTCTGGAACAAGAAGAGAAAATCCAAATTCAAGTATTGTTAAGAACAGTATAAATCCAAGTACTTCTGGCAGCAGTCCAGATTAACACAGATCCAAGGTTAGAAAGCTGAAGATATTGAATGGTTTGAGAACATTTTGTTTTCAGAGGTAACCATGGTGGCATCTCATAACAAGCTTAACTATAAAGAGACTGTGGTAGCAGGAGACTGTGGAAATAGGAGGAAGACCCTATTAAAAATGTCCACAATTGCTCCACTTCTAGCAGAAGTAGGTTATAGAATCATGCTAGAGGACTTACAGATCCCCAAAGAAGTGTTCTCAGTTAAGAAAAATCGTGTTTGTAATTTTAATTTTTCTTTTAGTCCCTTCATTCTCTAGGCTGCTTGGAAGCAAAGAGACCCCTTGGAGGAGAAGGGTCTTCCAGCTGATGTGTCAAGAGAGGGAGGCTTCCAAACATCTCCAAGGGTAAAGAAAGTTACAACACATTTTACAGTTGTGTAGAAGAGGGAATTTTAACAGGTATTGCTTGTCCTGCAACCAGAGAACAAGCAACACCTGCTGGCAATGAAATGTGGCAGCTTTAATGCAGAAGGAATATTTAATAAAAATGTAGCATATTACTTGTAACATTTTGGGGCAAATGATAAGTAATACTGTTGTTGTTATGTGCCTTCAAGTCACTTTCAATTTATGGCAACCCACTACTTTGTTCCTAAACCAACTCAAATACAGTAAGATTATTTCTGTTTAATTATGTCCAGGGAAAAAAATAATAAAGTATTGGTATGTATAACTAAAGTCTTCATAAGTAAAAAGTAATTTAACTTACATACTACTTTCCCCACATATACATGGGACTAAACAGAATCAGATTAAACAATCATCCACAGTAATTTAATGCTTTTGAGGCTCAGAAAGCCTATACTACTTCTATTCATACATAAAATAGTAGGAAGGAGAGAGAAACCATGACATCTGTTATTTGGGTATGAATGCAATGCCTCACCAGAGGGCAGCTAATCAGCCAGAAAGACAAAAAAAAAAAAAGGACAACAGTAACAGAATGTGCAATTATAAATGTTAAAAGTAGTGACTGCCATTAAATGTATTCAAGAAAGGACACAGGTTTCAACTCTGTTAAGGAACATTGTGTGCCCAAGTTCAAAACACAGAAGCTCTCTTTTTCTCTTCAGCTACTTCTACTGAAAAGATACCTTAAAATATATAGGCTTAATTACTAATTTAAGCACAGACAGCAAGCACCAATATCAAACAGGACAAATATGAAAGGCAAATAATGTGCAATGATTCAGTGATTTATAGCAAGGTAAGCAAACTGAAACAGGCAAATATAGAGATCTAAATTCAATTGCTAGTCTCACCTATACTAGACTAGACTCAGTTACTGAAGGATAATTCAATATTTCTTACTCATCCAGTACATCTATTCCAGCTGGAATTAGCAACTGGATTTAGGCCACAACGCTTAACAGCAAACACATATAAATTAACACATTATATACTTGTCATCAGGCAGAGGTATGCAAGTACAGAACAGTTAAGAGGCCATCCATGAGTGGCTTCTCCCTGTAATTAACTCTGCTGGACACCAAGCATTCTCAGTTAACCATGAGCAGGTTTTAGAAATCAGTTAAGAGCATCAACTGAAACAAGAGATGATTTGATTCAGAAAACTATGAATCTGAGGATGGTTCTAGATGAAACAAGATTTCCATCATAAATTTTCATACCTCTGCCCATTAATAATTGTACAAAATATTGATGTATGTACCTGTTTGCTGTTAGAATCATAGAATCATAGAGTTGGAAGAGACCACAAGGGCCATCCAGTCCAACCCCCTGCCATGCAGGAACTCCAAGTCAAAGCATCCCTGACAGATGGCCATCCAGCCTCTGCTTAAAGACCCCTAAGGAAGGAGACTCCACCACACTCCGAGGGAGTGTGTTCCACTGTCGAACAGCCCTTACTGTCAGGAAGTTCCTCCTAATGTTGAGGTGGAATCTCTTTTCCTGCAGTTTGCATCCATTGTTCCGCGTTCTAGTCTCTGCAGCAGCAGAAAACAAGCTTGCTCCCTCCTCAATATGACATCCCTTCAAATATTTAAACAGGGCTATCATATCACCTCTTAACCTTCTCTTCTCCAGGCTAAACATCCCCAGCTCCCTAAGGCGTTCTTCATAGGGCAAGGTTTCCAGACCCTTCACCATCTTAGTTGCCCTCCTTTGGACATGCTCCAGTTTCTCCACATCCTTTTTGAATTGTGGTGCCCAGAACTGGACACAGTATTCCAGGTGGGGCCTGACCAAAGCAGAATAGAGTGGCACTATAACTTCCCTTGATCTAGAAACTATACTTCTATTGATGCAGCCTAAAATTGCATTGGCTTTTTTAGCTGCCGCATCACACTGTTGACTCATGTTCAGCTTATGGTCTACTTGGACTCCTAGATCCCTTTCACATGTGGTCTCGTTCAGCCAGGTGTCCCCCATCCTATATCTGTGCATTTCATTTTTCCGCCCTAAGTGCAGAACCTTACATTTCTCCGTATTGAATTTCATTTTGTTAGCACTGGCCCAGCAAACTAGTCTATTCAGGTCATTTTGAATTTTGATCCTATCCTCTGGGGTATTAGCTACTCCTCCCAGTTTAGTGTCATCTGCAAATTTGATAAGTATGCCCCCAATTCTGTCATCCAAATTGTTAATAAAGATGTTGAATAGCACTGGGCCCAGGACAGAACCCTGTGGGACCCCACTGGTCACTTCTCTCCAGGATGAAAAGGAGCCATTGTTGAGCACCCTTTGAGTTCGGCCAGTCAACCAATTACAAATCCATGTAACAGTTAACTTGTCTATCCCACATTTTGCAAGCTTGTTTGCAAGAATGTCATGGGGAACCTTGTCAAAGGCCTTACTGAAATCGAGGTATACTATATCCACAGCATTCCCTTCATCGACCAAGCTGGTAATTTTATCAAAAAAAGAGATCAGGTTCGTTTGGCATGACTTCTTTTTCTGAAACCCATGTTGGCTTTTTGTGATTATGGCATTGGCTTCTAAATGTTCGCAGACTCTCTGCTTAATGATCTGCTCTAGCACCTTTCCTGGAATTGATGTCAGACTAACTGGACGATAATTGTTGGGATCCTCTTTTTTTCCCTTTTTGAAGATGGGGACATTTGCCCTCCTCCAGTCTTCTGGGACTTCTCCTGTTCTCCAGGAGTTCTCAAAGATTATTGCCAATGGCTCTGATATTACATTTGCTAGTTCTTTTAATACTCTAGGATGTAGTTCATCTGGTCCTGGAGATTTATATTCATTTAGGTTAACCAAGTATTCCTGTACTATCTCTTTACTTATTCTGTGCTGAAATTCCCCTATTCTGTCTTCTGCTCCATTATCCTTAGGTTGAGCACCCTTTGCCTTTTCTGAGAAGACTGAAGCAAAGAAGGTGTTGAGTAATTCTGCCTTTTCTCTGTCCCCTGTTAGCATTTTGCCATCTTCTGCACGCAGTGGCCCTACTGTTTCCTTCTTCTTCCTTTTGCTGCGGACATATCCAAAAAAGCCCTTTTTATTGTTCTTAACCTCTCTAGCAAGCCTGAGTTCATTCTGCGCTTTAGCTTTTCTGACTTTACCCCTACATGTGCTGGCTATTTGTTTAAATTCCTCTTTCGTGATTTCTCCATTTTTCCATTTCTTATACATGTTCCGTTTAAAACTTAGCTCATTTGAAAGTTCCTTAGTCATCCATCCTGGCTTCTTGAGACATCTTCCATTTTTCTTCCTCATTGGAACTGTTTGAAATTGTGCCTTCAATATCTCCCTTTTGAGAAACTCCCATCCGTCTTGAACTCCCTTTTCTTTTAGTATTCCTGACCATGGGATCACTCCCAGTATTTCTCTAAGTTTATTGAAATTAGCTCTCCTAAAGTCTAGAGTGCGTGTCTGACTATGCCTAGCTTCTCCCTTCCACTGCATAACAAACTCCAGGAGAACATGGTCACTTCCACCTAAGGATCCAACCACTTGCACCCCATCAACTAGGTCTTCCCTGTTGGTTAAGATAAGATCTAAAATGGCTGATCCCCTTGTTGCCTCTTCCACCTTTTGGACAATGAAATTGTCTTCCAGGCAAGTGAGGAATTTGCTAGACTTTGAGGATTTGGCTGAGTTTGACTTCCAGCAAATATCCGGATAGTTGAAGTCCCCCATCACTACTACATCTCTCCTTCCTGATTGTGTGGTCATCTGTTCTAGAAAGGCATCATCCAATTCCTCTGCCTGAGTCGGGAGTCTGTAGTAGACTCCCACAGTAACATCCCTGTTATTTCCCTCTCCTTTAATTTTTATCCAGATGCTCTCCACCTGGCTTCCAGTATTGACTTCCTGGATCTCTTCACTGGTGTAAATATCCCTGACATATAATGCTATTCCTCCTCCTTTCCTGCTTGGCCTGTTTCTCTTAAAAAGGTTATATCCCTCTATTTCTACATTCCAATCATGAGACTCATCCCACCAGGTTTCAGTGATGCCTATTATATCATATTTCCCTTGTTGTGCTAGGAGTTCAAGTTCATCCTGCTTATTTCCCATACTCTGTGCATTAGTGTAGAGACATTTAAGACCATGTGTCCTCTTTACTTGCTGCTTTTGCACATTTTTTTGCCTCCTACTATTGGGTCCTTGCACTGTTTGCCTTGTTCCCTCTATGCCACTTGGACTATTCTCTCCATCCCTTTTGTCTTCCAGTATAATGTCTCCCTCCCCCACATAACTCAGTTTAAAGCCCTCCTGATCAGATTCTTCAGACTGTTGGCAAAAACGTTTTTGCCAACTGGCGTGAGATGCAGTCCATCCCTTGCCAGAAGTCCCTCCTCATGGAACCGCAGCCCATGATCCAAGAATCCAAACTGTTCTTGGCGGCACCATCTACGGAGCCAGTTATTCACCTCTGCTATTTTCCTCTCCCTTCCTGGACCATGCCCTTCTACCGGGAGTAGAGATGAGATGACAACCTGTGCATCCATCTCTTTCAGCTTCCTTCCCAGAGCCTCATAATCCCTTTTGATATTCTGAAGGCTGTGCCTTGCAGTATCATTGGTTCCCACATGAACCAAAAGAAGGGGATAACGGTCAGTAGGCTTGACAAGTCTTGTCAGCCTCTCCGTCACATGATGGATCTTTGCCCCAGGGAGACAACACACCTCCCGAGACATCTTGTCAGGCCCACAAACCACTGCTTCCGTACCCCTCAGCAAGGAGTCCCCCACCACGACCACGCGCCTCCTCCGAGGCTTAGCAGTGGCTGTTCCTTTTTGTGATACTCTCAGGCTCCCCTGCTCTGTCCCTGATGTCTGTCCCTGCTGCTTTTCCTCATCATCTCTGACAACAGAGAGAGATTCAAAGCGATTCTGTAGCTGCAAGCCGCTCACAGAACGTTCCCTGGTTTCCTTACTTCTGTGTGTGACCTCCCTCCAAGCCTCTACCTCTGTTGTATGTGGAGTGACCTCCTCCACCCCAACAACTTCCTCTGTCTGTTTCCCACCCAAGACATTCTGGCCTGTTCTGTTCAGGAGATTCTCCTGCTCTCTATGATGCTGGAGTGCAGATATCTGCTCCTCTAGCTGCTGTACTTTCTCTTCCAAGAGGACTACCAACTTGCACTTGTGGCAGGTGTAGTTCGCCACCTCTGTAGGCAAGAAGACAAACATCCCACAAGTGTTGCAGGTGACTGCAGCAGGGCCTTCAGTGTCCATACTGAGAAGTCTTAAGGAGGCACTGAAACAAGACTGTGGGCTTCCCTTGCTAGACTTGGCCTTTATTCCCAAGCTCTGTCACTGAGTTCAAGTCACGGGGCCTATAGTTATGTAGAGAGCTCCTGGCTAAAAGCTCCTTCCAAAGGCAAGTCTCTGATTCACTTCCTCTGATGCTTCAGGCCGGCTCCTCTTCTATTCTCTAAACACCTCCTTGACTAGATAAAAAAAATAAAAAAAAATCAAAATTTGCGCGCCGTTCTGCTAGCCTTGAGTAGCCTTAAGTAGCCTCCCAGCACTGGCTCCCAGAATGCAATGGCTCAAGTGTAAATTAAATTAGATCTCACCCAAGCACATGGACTACAGCCTCCTCCTTTTCTTTCTCCTCCTTAAAGGAAATGCAGCTTCTGCTAGCCTTGAGTAGCCTTAAGTAGCCTCCCAGCACTGGCTCCCAGAATGCAATGGCTCAAGTGTAAATTAAATTAGATCTCACCCAAGCACATGGACTACAGCCTCCTCCTTTTCTTTCTCCTCCTTAAAGGAAATGCAGCTTCTGCTAGCCTGCTAGCCTTGGCTCAAGTGTAAATTAAATTAGATCTCACCCAAGCACATGGACTACAGCCTCCTCCTTTTCTTTCTCCTCCTTAAAGGAAATGCAGCTTCTGCTAGCCTTGAGTAGCCTTAAGTAGCCTCCCAGCACTGGCTCCCAGAATGCAATGGCTCAAGTGTAAATTAAATTAGATCTCACCCAAGCACATGGACTACAGCCTCCTCCTTTTCTTTCTCCTCCTTAAAGGAAATGCAGCTTCTGCTAGCCTTGAGTAGCCTTAAGTAGCCTCCCAGCACTGGCTCCCAGAATGCAATGGCTCAAGTGTAAATTAAATTAGATCTCACCCAAGCACATGGACTACAGCCTCCTCCTTTTCTTTCTCCTCCTTAAAGGAAATGCAGCTTCTGCTAGCCTGCTAGCCTTGGCTCAAGTGTAAATTAAATTAGATCTCACCCAAGCACATGGACTACAGCCTCCTCCTTTTCTTTCTCCTCCTTAAAGGAAATGCAGCTTCTGCTAGCCTTGAGTAGCCTTAAGTAGCCTCCCAGCACTGGCTCCCAGAATGCAATGGCTCAAGTGTAAATTAAATTAGATCTCACCCAAGCACATGGACTACAGCCTCCTCCTTTTCTTTCTCCTCCTTAAAGGAAATGCAGCTTCTGCTAGCCTGCTAGCCTTGGCTCAAGTGTAAATTAAATTAGATCTCACCCAAGCACATGGACTACAGCCTCCTCCTTTTCTTTCTCCTCCTTAAAGGAAATGTTAAGCACTGTAGATTCCCACATTTTGGTCTGCTTACTTTGTTATATAGCGCTGAACAACTGCTTTCTGCACAGGTATAGTAGATACAGAATCACAGACCTGGAATGGATTTCAAGGACCATTTACTCCAAAACTCTGTCACTGAAGTAATTCATAGCTCAGGTATCCCTAAGAGGTGATTACCCAACATCTGCCAAGACCTCTAAGAAAACAGAGTGAAGCATCCCTCAAGGCCTATTCAACAAACAGATTTATCATCAGGACATTTTTCCTAACAGTGAGAGCTGTTCAACAGTGGAAAACACTCCTATGGAGTGTGATGGAGTCTCCTTCCTTGTAGGTCTTTAAACAGAGGCTGGATGGTCATCTGTTGGGGATGGTTTAATTATGAGTTTCTGCATGGCTGGGGGTTGGACTGGATGGCCTTTGTGGTCTCTTTCAACTCTATGATTCTATGATTCCTACTGTGTGGTTGGAATCATCTTCTCGTAATTTAAATGAACTTGTTTGAATCCTATACTTTGAAGCAGCAGAAAACAACTATGTTCTATATAATGGCCCTTCCAGTGACTATGATATGGTATTATCTCTTTTCTCATTTCTTTTCTCTAGGCTAAACATACTCAGCTTCCTCAAGCATTCCTGATAGGAATTGGCTTTCAGATCATTTATCATCATGGTTGTCCTTATCTGGACATGTTTGATCTTACTGATATCTTTCTGAAATGGACACAGCTATCCAGGTGAGGTCTGATCAAGGTAGAACATCATCATCATCATCATCATCATCATCATCATCACCACCACCACCACCACCACCACCATCATCATTATCATCATCATTTTTCTTCATCTGTTAAGGCAATATATGGAGACATATACAGTATTCATATCTACATAATATCTAATGTAAAGTCAAAGGCTTTCATGGCTGACATCCATGGTTTTTGTGGGCTTTTCGGGCTATGTGGCTGTGTTTTGCAAGAGTTTCTTTTTGACATTTCACCATCATCTGTGGCTGGCATCTTCAGAGAATGCTGGCATGGAAGTGAGTGGGGTATATGTGTGTGTGTGTGTGTGTGTGTGTGTGACCCTTGGGAAAGAGGAAGTGATTTATATGTTAATCTGTGTGCTGGTCAGTTGTTGGATGGCAAGGCCTCTGGGTGTCTATTTAATTAGTATCCATTGTCTGTGGGAAAACCCCCTGACCCTGGGTGGTTTTCAGCAAGATTTTGTGTTGTGGGTTGCACACAACTGCTAATACAGTTGACACCTCTGCACTTCTTTTGAATTAATTTCACTGTTTACAAAACAATGCTTTTGTTAATTAGATACAGTAAATGCTGTGATCCCAAAGTGATATTCACAGATTAACACAGTACTTCTCAGCACCAATGTCAAGCCATTTAAAAAATAACTTCATAGAATATAAAATTGGATTGGCTCCCATATAAACAAATAGAAGAGATAGCAAAAAAGGATTTGAAAGATGAAGGAATAGAGATGGGTAAAAATGAATTAGATGAAATAATTTTAGATACAAGGAAAAAAAAGATTAAGAGAGGCTATGGAATACTATTAGAAAGAGAGCTGGAGCAGGAAAGAAGAGACAATGGTCAAATGGAATAAATATTTTCAATACAGTACAATTTAGATTTAGATAACTGGGATAAAACATGGATTAATACAAGTAAGTTTACTTTAGTACAAAACCTGAAAGACAATTATTATAAAATGCTTTACATGTGGCATCTGACACCAGTAAAATTAGCCAAAATATACAAGAATGTTAATACAAAGTGTTGGAAACATAAGATTAAGGAGGGAACATACTTCCATCTTTGGTGGAACTGTAACAAAGCAAAAGAATATTGGGGAAAATACATATGGCAAATGAAACCAGAATTGTACCTATTAAATATGACAATGATGATAGGAAAAGAAACAGAAAAAAAAATGTAAAGCTGATATTGTATATGGTAACCGGGGCAAGAATACTGTACACAAAAGGACGGAAATTATCCGAAACGCCAACAATAGAAGCTTGGTTAGAGAAACTCTTAGATTTTAGAGATACAGATAGACTATCAAGGAAAATAAGGGAAAATGATTTAAGGGAAGAAGATGACTGGGATTTAGTTATAAAATATTGGAACAAGAAAATAGAAAGAGATGTAAACAGAAATAAAAGTGACAGTTAGTGAATGAATCTAGAAAGAGAAATTATTAACAGCTCAGATGGAAAATCAGTAAAAAAAGAAAAGACAATCCAAAGACAAGAAGAAAGGGCAGGAAAAAAAGAAAAGAAAAAGTAAACACATAATAAAGGAGAAAACAGAAATAAGAAGGTTGTCTGTATTGGTTTTAAATCTGGTGGTATATTTGCTATTTTAGTGATAAATACTGGGGAGATGCATAAAGCTAACAATAGGCAAAAGAAATAAGAATGTATATAGATAATTGTGATTTTCTGTTGGAAGTTATGTTTTTTCATGGAAAATAAAGATTATAATTTTAAAAAAAAACCTTCATGGAAGCCTGCCAATTCAGCAGTGAGAGTTGCTAGAATAGATTCAGAAATAAAGTTCTGGGCAATGCATAGTTTTTCTCTAAAATATTCATACCACTTCTTCTTCTGAAAGTCAGACAAATGAGTTTTTCTACTAATTCTAGTAGGAGACCATCTACTAGTTTACTTCAACAAAATGTCACTAAACTGAAGTGCCAATTTAGTCAACCAATATGCTTTGCTTTTCAAACCCACGTGCCAAATTTAAAATGGCATTAAAAATGACAAATGTTAGGTCAACTCCATTGACCTGTCAAATCTAAAGTGTGGCTTATAACCTGCTATATGGGACTGCAGGTATTAATCAGCCAGGGATGCCCCCTTTGAAAAAGCCTATGTATTTACAGAAGACTCTGGATGATATACTGAAACAGAACCTAATAGAATCTGTAATTAAAACACATCCATTGAGTTTATGAAGGCTCTGACAGTATTAATATTAGAGTATACACTTTGGGTTTGACAGTTCCTAGGGTACATGTTTATAAATAGACTACAAGCTATTTTACTGAAAAATACCAATGGAGACCATTAGAACAAAAAACAGATAATCATTAAAAAGCTAGGAAAACAACTCATAAAGCTGCATATCATTTCTGCTATGTATTACACACACCTTTACTTTCAAGTTTGCTGAATCTACAGCATTGGAATAAGGGACCAATTTATTCCCTCTTTCCAGGATGCCTAGCCAAGAATGTGAAGAATTTAGAATGAATTGAACCAGCAAAATGTGTAGAGATAGTGTTGTTAGACATTTATAGCTATTCTACAAATATGCTAGAAACAGACGTAAGGATCTTTGACTTTTACAAACATACATCTGCATTTGGAGCCAAGAGAGAGCATAAGGGCTGTACGGCATATTTTTAAGATTGTACAAACACAAGCTTGTTCAAAGACATGATTAACTGTCTTGACACCAGTAATGTTTTAGTAGCATTCTACCTGTAATATGAAATTTAATATGAAATTCTTATTCAGATCACATTTACAGACAACTACAAGTCGTGATATGCATTCTTATGAAAATAATATACAAAGGCTATGCCCCCAACCCCCAAAAGGTGAATATGTAACCTCAGATCACCCAAAACCTAAAGCAGGAGAGGGTAAATGTTGTCTTCCACCTGTTGCTGGCCTAGAATTCTCATCAGGCCCCATCTACATAACTAACAGGGATTATAGGACTTCACATTCTATGGAAAGTGGAAAGCTAAAGTTGCCACCTCTGCCTTAGAGACACTGATATACTTGAGGTCCTGTCAAGACACCATTTGTTTATTCCAAACACATTGTTGTGAACACTAATAATCTGTTCCTAAAGGGCATACTACTGAATCACAGAATCATAGAGTTAAAACTGACCACAAAGTCAATTCTGTCCAATTCCCTGCCATGCAGGAACTCACAATTAAACCATCCCTGACAGATGGCCATCCAGCCTCTGTTTAAAGACCTACAAAGAAGGAGACTCCAATACACTCCGAGGGAGTGTGTTCCACTGTTGAACAGCTCTCACTATCAGTAAGTTCATCCTAATATTGAGGTGGAATCTCTTTTCCTGTAGCTTGCATCCATTGTTCAGGGCCTTATTCTCTGGAGCAGCAGAAAACAAGCTTGCGCCATCCTCAATATGACATCCCTGCAAATATTTAAACAAGGCTATCATATCACTTCTTAACCGTCTTTTCTGAAGGCTAAACGTACCCCAAGTCTCTCCTCATAGGGCATGGTTTCTAGACCCTTCAGCATTATGGTCGCCCTCCTTTGCACACGTGCCAGTTTCTCAACATCTTTTTTTTAACTGTGGTGCCCGGAACAGGACACAGTATTCTAGGTGAGGCCTGACTAAGGCAAAATAGAGTGGCACTATTACTTCCCTTGATCTAGACACTATACTTCTATTGATGCAGCCTAGAATTACATTGGCCTTTTTAGCTGCAGCATCACATTGTTCTACATGTGGTCTACTAAGACTCCTAGATCCCTTTCATGCATAGTCTCGTTCAGCCAGGCGTCCTCCATGCTATATCTATGCATTTCAACTTTTTGCCCTAAGTGCAGCACTTTACATTTCTCTGTGTTGAAATTCATTTTTAACATGGTTCAGCTTTCTAATCTATTAAGGCCATTTTGAATTTTGATCCTGTCCTCTGGGGTATTAGCTGTTCCTCCTAATTTGGTGTCATCTGCAAATTTGATAAGCATACCCCCAGTTATTTCATCTAAGTCATTGATAAATATGGTGAATAGCACTGGGCCCAGGACAGAACCCTGTGGGACCCCACTGGTCACTTCTTTTCAGGATGAAGAGGAACCATTACTGAGTATCTTTTGGGTTCAGCCGGTCAACCAATTACAAATCCATTTAACAGTTGCATTGTCTAACCGACATCTTACAATCCTGTTTGCAACGATGTCATGGGGAACCTTGTCAAAGGCCTTACTGAAATCAAGATATGTAATATCCACAGCATCCCCTTCATCTACCAAACTTCTAATTTTATCATAAAAGAGATCAGATTAGTCTGGAATGACTTGTTTTTCAGAAACCCATGTTGACTTTTTATGATTATGGCATTCCCTTCTAAATGTTAACAGACTCTTTGTTTAATGATCTACTCTAGAATCTTTCATGGTATTGATATCAGACTAACTGGATAATAATTGTTCGGATCCTCTTTTCCCCCTTTTTGCAGATGGAGACGTTTGCCCTCCTCCAGTCTGCTGGGACTTCGCCTGTTCTCCAGGTGTTCTCAAAGATTATTGCCAATAGTTCCGATATTACATTTGCCAGTTCTTTTAATACCCTTGGATGCAATTCATCTGGTCCTGGAGACTTATATTCATTTAGGTTAACCTGGTATTCCTGTACTTATTACAGGAATACCTGGTATTCCTGTACCTTACTTATTCTGTGCTGAAATTCCCCTACTCTGTCCTCTGCTCCATTTTCCTCAGGTTGAGCACCCTTTGCTTTTCTGAGAAGCAATGAAGTGTTAGGTAATTCTGCCTTTTCTCTGTCCCCTGTTAGCAATTTGCCATCTTCTGCACGCAGTGGCCCTATCGTTTCCTTCTTCTTCCTTTGGCTGCAGACATATCCAAAAAAAGCCCTTTTTATTGTTCTTAACCTCTCTAGCAAGCCTGAGTTCATTCTGCGCTTTAGCTTTTCTGACTTTACCCCTACATGTGCTGGCTATTTGTTTGAATTCCTCTTTTGTGATTTCCCCATTTTTCCATTTCTTATACATGTTCTGTTTAAAACTTATCTCAGTTGAAAGTTTCTTAGTCATCCATCCTGGCTTCTTAAGACATCTCCCATTTTTCTTCCTCATTGGAACTGTGCATATATCTATGCATAGATATAGGATGGGGGACATCTGACTGAAGGAAAGTACATGTGAAAAGGATCTAGGAGTCCAAGTAGACCACAAGTTGAACATGAGCCAACATTGTGATGCGGCAGCTAAAAAGGCCAATTCTATTTTAGGCTGTATCAATAGAAGTATAGCGTCTAGATCAAGGGAAGTAATAGTGCCACTCTATTCTGCTTTGGTCAAGCCCCACCAGGAATACTGTGTCCAGTTCTGGACACCAAAATTCAAAAAAGATGTGGAGAAACTGGAGTGTCCAAAAGAGGGCAACTTAGATGGTGAAGGGTCTGGAAACCATGCCCTGTAAGGACCGCCTTAGGGAACTGGGAATGTTTAGTATGGAGAAAAGAAGGTTAAGATATGATAGCCCTGTTTAAATATTTGAAGGGATGTCATATTGAGGAGGGAGCAAGCTTGTTTTCTGCTGCTGCAGAGACTAGAACGCAGAACAATGGATGCAAACTGCAGGAAAAAAGATTCCACCTCAACATTAGGAAGAACTTCCTGACAGTAAGGGCTGTTCAACAGTGGAACACACTCCCTTGGAGTGTGGTGGAATCTCCGTCCTTGGAGGTCTTTGAGCAGAGGCTGGATGGTCATCTGTCAGGGATGCTTTGATTGGGAGTTCCTGTATGGCAGGGGGGTTGGACTGGATGGCCCTTGTGGTCTCTTCCAACTTTATGATTCTATGATGTTTGAAATTGTGCCTTCAGACAGTTTCAGTGAGGAGGAAAAATGGGAGGTCTCTCAAGAAAACAGGATGGATGACTACTGTTTATATTATATTTAAGTTTACGAATGTTGTGTCTATACTGGATATTGTATCTGGGACCAGTCTGGAGCATTATGCTCTGGGCTGGCCGTGGGCCAACCAAAAGGATGTCTGTATGAACTGAGCTAGCTGGGTCGACACCCCTTGGTGCTGCCACTACTCCCTCATGGCTGAGCAGCTCCTTGTGAGAACCTACCTGACGCAACATTGCCTCTGCTGAGGTTAGAACAGGATGCCCATGTGATCAATAAGGAGGAGGTAGACTGACCCTCTCCCCTAGATCACATGTGTGGGATCTCTCCAGGAAACACCAAGACAACCTACTAGTTGAAGCACCGAAGGAGATCTATCAATTTTTCTATGTTGCTCAGTACATGGAATGGCATGGCACTTGTTTTTTGTTCACCTATACCCTCTGAATTGAAGCCAACCCAGCTTTCCATATTGCCAAAAGAACCAGAAGTACTCTGGGATTTCCTGAAACCCCTGGGGTTTTTCCTGACTTTGCTTACTTTGGAGCCAAGTCAGTTTAAGGGCTAAAAACCATGGATCCTCCAAGGAAGTAGCTGTATAGCACTGGCTTCAGGGTGAGCATAGTGTTTTCCCTGGTGTAGACAACCCCTAAATCTAACGGTGCTTCTCGGGCTGCTGTTTCTAAGAGCAAAGAGTGAATAATAACCACATGGCCCTAAACAGCCAGATATCTGCATTAAAAAAGTCATGTCTTTTCATCACTGTTAATGTATTCATTGCATCACAAACTAAGTATATCAAGGGTGGAATCCAGTGGTCCTCCAGATGTGGTTGGCCTGCAACTTCAACTCCCAGCAATCCTAGACAGCACAGCCAGTGATGAAAGATGCTAAGAGTCAGAGTTCAACTACATCTGCAGGGCCACATTAGTTCTACCTCTGAAGCAGTGGGAGGCCCATGAGAAACAGAATAATGATATATAATATTATTATTTTTCCAGATCTAATCTAATTATTCAGTCTATCGGCTAAATTCAACATTGATTATATTTACAGTAATCACACTATTATCTATGGGATCTGAGTTAGTTTTGATTAACAAGTCCCATTTATTTTACTGAGCCAGCATGGTCTAGTGTTTAAGAATTAAAGAAGTCATTCTCAGGAAAATTCTTAAGTAATGGAGGCATATCTATACCAATGATGCCAAAAGAAAAAAATGTGTCAGTATTCCCTTCACTGTTGCCTTATTTTAACTTCTGGAGCCCTCAGAAACAAACACCGCTACACAAGTTCACCAAAGACACTGTTGAATAGCTCTTACAATTCATATCAAAATGGGATCCAATTTCATGCAATAAATAAATAAATAAATAATCACCCACCATACTACATGCCGAACTAGTTTAATGGAAGAACAGTAAGAATCAAGCCCTATTTTCTATCCTACGTTGTGAAACACAGCCATGTAATGGCTTCAAAGAAGTAAAAATAGCTATAAGGCAATTATATTTCACACCACCATTATAGCAGTTAGTTATTACAAGATAGTAATTTATAAATAGATGTGAGCAAATGTGCTCAGAAACATTCCTCAGGTTGCAAACATCCTTTATATTTAGACCCCACTTTCTTTAGCAAAAGAATGAAGTAGACAAGAAAGAAAGGCACATGTCAGATGCAATTATGCACAGCAGTGCAAACCAACTGGCGTCTTGAAATCTACAGAGGTGAAAAATAATTAGCAGCAGCATCACAGAGGAGATGACCTTCACCAAAGACTTTGTAAAGGATGCCCTGATAAGCTGTTGAAATATATGAATGTATTACAGTATCTATTACTTGCCACTCAGAAGGGCAGTAGAATACAAGACAATCTGTTTATTATTTAACAAATATACAGCAAATGGATTTATCACTATTTCTCTTTGTATTTTTTCCAGCAACTGGCCATGAAAAAGCAGGCTAGAGATGAGCTATGACACAAAATCTCGAAAGCCGACCCCAAAGACTGACACCTTCATACCAGTATGAACAAAGGCAGTGTTTAAAATACCCTTCTGTCAGTCTACTGAGAAAGTGGTAAAACAGTGTCCTAGATCCAAATCTAGTCCTAACTACAGTAAATGCACTGTTGAATCAATGGGACTTACATAAGCATGTTGTTGTTTGTTGTTGTTGTTGTTTTTGTTGTTGTTGTTGCTACTGCTGCTACTGTGTGACTTCTGACTCACAACAACCCTAAGGCAAATGTATCACGGGGTTTTCTGGGGCTGAGTGTGTGAGATTCACCCAAGGTCAACCCAGTTGGGTCTGCTGTAGTTAGGACTAGCAGTTTTGTAACCACACTGGTTCATTCTGTCAGACAGCACATTACAGGGCATGATGCTGAACATTCAAGTGACCATAAACAAGAACATTTTAAAGTAAATCTTGACTATAAAATCTTTTGCATATTTTTGAGATTCTTTCCTATCACATCCTGCTATTACTGATGCCATTCCTCCTTTATCTTTTCCATCTTCAGCAGGCCAAAGATGTTCCTAAGAATAATTTCCAAATCAAGCAAAGCTTTCTGAAACAAAACAAGAACTACAGTACTTCACATCTAGTCTTTATCAATCTTTCAGTATATAGTTAAAAGATACCAATGAGGAATTTCACTTGTAGAGCCAAACCTTTAGCTCATCTCAGTGAAAAAAACTTTAGATGTCACTTTGAAATTTGAAACAAGAATAACAAGCTATTGTTCATTTTTTGACAAACATAATCCCTCTAATTATAGTACAGTGGGCCTTTGATATCCACTGGGGTTTGATTCAGTCCACCCCCACCCCCACGGATACCAAAATCCATGGATGCTCAAGTCCTATTAAACACAATGGCATAGTAAAATAGTGAAAGGTAAAGGTAGTCCCTTGACATGAATGTCTAGTCGTAAATGACTGTAGGGGGTGATGCTCATCTCCGTTACTAAGCTGAAGAGCCAGCATTGTCCAAGGACTGCTCTGAAGGTCATGATTGCACCAAATGTTGTTACCTTCCCACCGAAATGGTACCTATTTATCTGCTTGCATTTGCATGTTTTCAACTGCTAGGTTGGCAGAAGTTGGGACTAGTGACACAAACTCACCCCCATCAGGCAGCACTCAGGCCTCAAAACTGCCAACTGATCATTAGAATTGGCATCTTAACCACTAAGCCATTGCATCCAATAGTGTCCCTTATATAAAATGGCAATATTAAGGTTTGCTTATATTTTTCAAACCATAGATGGTTGAATCTGTGGATATGGAGGGTCAACTTTAATGGGGGTTATAAATGATGATGATTTAATCCAAGGTGGGAAAAATGTAGGCCATGAAATGCACATAAACTAGATAGTGGCCCCCTCAATTACAAGAAAAATCAAGAACAAAATCACAAAATTTGGTGGCATAATCTGCTGCTGAAATTTGGAGTTAAATTACCAACTGCAATATACAGCAATTGAAAAGGAAAGTAATCACTTTACTCCATGGAAACAATATATGCAATTAATTAATCAGCACTAAGGAAGCAGTCTCTTCAGCATTTCTAGGCCTAGTCCATTATCTTCGGAAGAAATCTTTTTGAGGTTTGAGAGCTGGAATCTATGCCTTTCTTAAAATAACTAAGAAGCAAGCAGAAAAAAATGTTTTCCAATCTTCCCTAAACATCAGTAATCACTTCCTGACTAGCTACCTACATATCTATATAAATCGGGGACTATCAGTACCCTATTAACCATCCACCTTTACCTACTTGCAGTTGACTTTCAACTGCTTCTATTAATTTGTTTCAATGTAATTGTTTGTTTACTTCAGAATGCATTTAATAACTCTAATTTAATCATTAAGTATTGAATAATATTCAATGAACAAAGCTAAATCTAACATTTTACAGTAAATAAAGAAAAAAAAGTACAATCTTTGAGCATTTGCACAAGTGAAAAGTTTCCCCCTGCTCCATAGACTTTCCCACCTCTGAACATGGCCATTCCACAAACAGAAAACACATTACAATATATTTCTGAATCATTCATATGGATACAGTCATGAGAAGGGTGCTGTTGTTGCGTGCTTAAATCATTTTCAACATATGGTGACCCTAAGGTGAATCTAACACAGAGTTTTATCAGCAAGATTTGTTCAGAGTATGACTTGCCCAAGGTCTCTCAGTAGGTTTCCAGAATGAGTAGCCATTCAAACCCTGGTCTCTCTGAATCCTACAGGCTAGGCAAATAAAAAAAACAACTAAATTTGGTAAAGTGAATGCTATGTGGGCATGGGGAGACTGAATAGTAAACCCTTTAAGTTTTTTAAAAAATCCTATCAGGGAAACAAAAAAAATATGTTCATTTAAATGTTTGAGGAAAAGAACGAAAACACATGATAATTACTCTTTTTAATATTATATTTGGGGCAGTTCTAACCTAGTTTAGTTTCACTATAAAGCAGTCTATATTTTATTTATTTTGAATTACTTTTAAGCTGTCTTTACAAATGGAATCCTGCAACTGAAGAGTAAAAGAAAATAAATACAATAAAATAATGTTCAATGAAAACAACAGGAATATCTGAGGTATAATTTAAAGTGTTTTAGTCTGCCTGTCATGCTGTACATATCCACATGCTATACCACAGCACCAAAGTTTCTGCCCTAATGTTTCCCAATTTTTTTCCTTCCCCTGACATCCCAAAAGACAAAAATGTGGGGGTGGGGGGAGACCTACCCAGCCTTCAAAATTTCTGTAAATTTTATATCTTTAGTTTGGCCTATCACATGACACTTGTTGGGAAATCTCATTTACATGCTGCCCTGAATATCTTAATTGCAATACAACCAACACTACTTGTCTAGTTAGGGGTTGTCATAGAATCAGAGAATTGGAAGAGACCACAAGGGCCATCCAAGTCCAACCCACTGCAATGTAGGGATACAATATATTTTTGCATTCTGACTGGTTAATCCAACTGACTCCAAATAATAGGACATGATGCAACTTACTTATACCCATGCCACAGTAGAATAAAAAAACTCATGCAATGCCTATATATCACTTCTAATTACAGCAGTCCTGTGTACAAACACAACTACACATATTCATAGGCAGGGCTTATGAAAGAGTGGATTGACACATCTAGAAATAAGTTACAGTTTGATTTTGTTCTTGAAATAGTTTAATTGAGTACTTGGAGATATTTAGAAAATAACAGGGACAGGAATGTTTCCCATCCCACAATCAAAGAATGTTTGCTAAGGGTCTCGACAGCTGGGCAGATAACCGCTGCCTCTGTATGCCCCGGATCGATCCTGCAGCAGCCACATGCTGTGGCACCAATCCACACCCCCAAAGCTACTGTTTTGAGCAGCTTCCTGGAAGGGGCATCATTGGCATGCTTGTGCGCCATGTTGACCCCCCTTCTGGCCAGTGCCATTTGGGCAATGTGCCGCCTGTGCGTCATCATGGTGCGCCCCATGTAAATGGCCACACTCCATGATGGCAGCCACACAGCAGACTATGGTTCTCGACTGTGTGGACGCTGAACCCTAGTCCATGTACAGGCCGGCTTAAACTGTTGGTCTGCACTGTTCCTCAGTTTCCTAATTAGTTCTTCGAATCAAGGTCAATACCAGCAAGCAACACTTTAGGCTTTGAGCATCCTAATTTATTTCTTTAGAAACCTGTAAATATCTAAAGCAAGCAATTATTGCTACTGTATTCAGTTCTTTAGCCAAACTCCATAATATAAGTGCAATCTCATTTTCTTGAGCTAAAAATGCAACGTTTTCTATTGTACCTGTTTCTGAAATATCATTAGCAGCTCGGGGGGGGGGGGGATGTTCCAAGCCTATTTTCCTTTCTCAGACTTCAGAGATTATTTGAGATGAAAAGGAATAGAAAAGAAAAAGCCACTGCTGCAACTTCCACAGGATATGGTCTGGTTGCCCTAAGTCAGTGGAAATATTATCCTCAACTTTCACCAATGGCTAACAAATTACTCTAACTCCTTTCCAAAAATCCTTCCACCATTTTCAGTAGGCTTACATCTCATTTCTAATTTTACACTGCTCTGTGGTTAAAGCTTAAGAAACAATTCCATTTCATTTAGCCAATGCCTTCTAGGAATCGTTTTGTTCCCATAGATTGTGTAGCCTCAATATACTGGACCATTACCCAAGTATTTAATGAAAAAATAAGTCCCTATTTTCTCTGTTGTTAGAAATTCAACTGTTTCAAAAACCACACTGCGTTTTTGGATACCAGGCTTGAGTAGCTGCACTAATCTTTCTCTGTTGTTGTTAATATCCCACCTTTAGGGGAAGATTCAAGGCAAGGCAACTTACATAAAATAAAAACCACAGTTAAAATTCACAAAATACAAAGTTTAATAGATAATTGAACTACCAAAAATATTAAAATCAGTTAAAAACACAAATCATTTAAAAAAAACAGCACAAAAATAACTGATAAAAAGTCCACCACGTTGTTTAAGTTGAATGGGCCTTATATATTTTTAGGCTGTTATCACACTACAAAAATTAATGCAGTGTGACATCGTTTTTACTGTCATGGCTCCATTCTATGGAATCCTGGGATCTGCAGTTTGTTGTGGCACCAGAGCTCTCTGAGAGAGAAGGCTAAATATCTCACAAAACTACAGATCCCAGAATTCTGGGATTAATTGCTTTAATTCTGCAGTGTAGATGCAGTCCTAATCATTAAGGCCTATCAAAACAGAAAGGTCTTCACCTGTCTGTAGAATGAAAGTAGGGAAGATGGGAAGGGAGTTCCAGCTCCTGGAGGCAGCCACTGAGAAGCTCCTCTCCTGTGTTCCCACCACATGTACATGTGGTGGTGGTGGGATAGAGAGGTCCTCTCCAGCAGATCTCAGAACACGAGCAGGTTTGTAAGGACGCAGTCCTTCAGATAACCTGGACTCGAGCCATATTGTGTCCAGAAACAGAGAAACAATCAGTGGAGCTGTTGCAACAAGGGAGTCTACATCCCTTGCCTCTATTTGCCTGAGTTAGTATTCATATATAACAGAGATTTTCTGAGATAAACAAACTAGATGCTCAAGTAATTTGATCAGGCTTCTGCATTAGGACAAAAATGAATAAAATACTGCATTGGCACTGAATCACTGTAGAAAGAGAGGAAAATGAATTCTGAGTATCTTATAGACTGAAGCTATTTTAAAAGTTTAAGGCAAATCATCTTTTTAAAGTTTTTCCCTTTCTTTTTTTCCTATTCAAGTAAACCATAAGAGAAAAACAAAACAGTAAGCATGTTGTTACATAATGTACTACTGAAAGTTTTGGATGGACATGCTCTTTGGGGAAATAAGCTTCCTTTGTCTGTAAAGTTGCCCATATTGTTTATTCTCCAAGCAGAACATGACATTGCTCAGGGTCATTTCCGTTTGCTTACAGCTCAGTTTTTTATTCAGCTAGCTTTTGTCAGCTTCCCAAAGAAACACAAAGCATTTTTGCACTTCAAGTCAAAACGACTATTCTTTCTAGCTTATAGCCAAATGCTATAAAATATTTGGCACTTTCATCTTTCTTTTTAAGTTGTAGAATTTTCATTACAGCTACAGTGTGCTGGCAAATGTTCCATTGATAAAAATTCCTGATGGGAGAGGTTTATCTTAAAATGCAGTTACTATTAAGGTAGAAGAAATTAAAGGGTCCAAGCTTTCATAGTTTTATAACATTCCACACATAAAAGAGGGGAAAGTGCATTAGGGGAATGGCTTAGACATCCCATGTGACGTTAAAATGTAAGGGAATACAGTTAAGAGGGCTGCAGCCAGAGGCACCACACATGCTTTCTTTCTTTTTTTAACCTCAGTGGTTTTATTTGAGCCAGAAACCACATTTAGGGTTCACAGAACAAAATCAAAACTGAATCAGACACTTAGGGGCAAAACAGACCACCCTTTTGCGCCAGCTTCCGAGCGGTTTCAAAGCGCAACATTTTGAAGCCAACGACTGTGAAGCCATCCGGAAGCAAATATCATGCCATCTGCTCTCCCACACATGGGTGGGCTTCAAGGTGCTCCAGTAGCACAGCATTTACACACTGCAGTAGCACTGTAAATCCATGGCGGTGCAGGAAAAGCCAGCTTTTTGCTGGTTCAAAAAGGAGCGGCAATTTGCTACTTCTTTTTGGGTCAGCAAAAAGGCAGACTGGGGCCTTGGCATGTGGTTGCTGTGGCCTCAACCCAGCTTTCACAGGAGCAGCTTAAAGCTGCCCCTTTGGGGCAGTCTATTCCACCCCTTACTAACACAAGGGTAGTTTTATCAAGAATTTAGTCAGGAAATGTGGCAATGGAATGGAAGCAGCCTCTTCATGCAACGCTAGCAGTAAAACCAATTCCTACCCAGTCCACCTATGCTAAAGTCATAGCACTTTTTTACAGTATGAATGTGTGTGTGTATTTCTTTTTTTGAGTGAGAGCGAGCAAGCGAGCGAGCAACAGCATGCTTGCATGCATGCACATATACATGCATAGACAAAAATACACACTTCAGCCAAGAATTGATAACTGAAAAGTTATGACCATGCAGCAGTGCTATGAGCATCCACCACCCATGTGGTTGTCCTGTTCTGTGCAGCAGACCTTAGGCTTCATTTTGGCAGAAAAGGAGTCTGTGAGCTGGGTCAGTGTGGGTGTGTGCTTCCTTTTATTACTTTGGGCAATATTACTGACACTGGTGTTTCAAATGCAAAAGGGGAGCAGAAGCTTCACAAAACAAGTTCTCTGTGTTTTTTATCTATATAGCATACAGTAATATATAGGTGTGCATCCTCAAAGCAACAGAGCAAAGGTATATGATATAGTGAGGCAAGACTCAGAAGTCTGTATGAATTGCAGACAAACACCTGTTTCTTTGGGATTACTTTAGTAAAGCATGTTCAGCAAACTGTAGGGACAGGAAGAATCATTTCTCTTAGATCAGGCTAAAGAGAGGAGATTAAAGAATTCTCCTCCTCTATAAAAATTCTCTGGTTCCCACTGTGCCAGTACAACTCATTTTGCATACTGATTGCCTGTATTCAAATTCACAAAGTACTAGATTTTTGAGCACAGTGTTGGATAAACTCATGCAAACACAAATATAGATTCAGCAATAGGAGCAATTGCATAAATACACTGGGGAATGTTCAACACAAGAAACCAGACTAATCTAGAACTACACATGAATGTAATCTGCTCCCATATCAAAAGAACTTCTTTTAAACAAACATAAGCCTCAGAACCTTATTGTTCAGATCAGAATAACGATTTCTACCCTGATTTCCAAAAACCAAACCAAAACAAAAAAGAAATGAAGAAAAAAAACACCCATATATTTGCAATGCATTCTATTAGACAAGGATTTGTTTTGTAAATTTTAAGGACTACATGTTACACGCTTGCAATACTGTAAAATCCTGTCCTGTGAAACATATATTAAGAAAGACAGTCAGACAGACACAATGTATTAACCTCTCTCTAGATCCCCCCAAAAATCCTTCAGGAAAACAACAGCAAGGGAGGTGAAAGCAGGGGGAAATTACTGGGATATGCAGAATTCATTTTAGAACAGGAGCATCTTTCATCAGAACAAGCAAGTGCTCCATGACCTTTACCATCCATTTGGAAACAATTAGAGACATATTTAGGTGTTCTGAAAAAGAGAATAAAAATTGTGATGAAATACTTACGATCAAGTCCATTAATGTATCTCATTGTAATTTCACAGTGTCCCCAGACTGCGCTGACTATTGGATAGAGTTTTTTCCCTTTTAGTCCCCTGAAGGCCACTCCAAGGTACTGTCCATCCACAATGAAGCTAAGCGTCCCTTCATCCATATCCAAAACCACCAGTAAAGAGTCTGGGAGTACAAAAGACTCATCTGGTTCCAAAAATATAGGATATGTAACCCCAGGCTGGTTTTTACAGTTGTGATAAAGTTTGTTACGGCCAAGGTCCCAGCCCCATGATTCACTATTGCTACCAACCAATGATGTATATCCTACAGAATGCAAAGGAGCTTCTGCTGTTGCCACTCCAACCACAGCATGAGTTCCTCGTTGCCTGGTGGGCCAGTGAATCTGCCAAACATGCAGGCCCCTTGTATAGCCAACTTTGCCCCGAATGCAATCTGTGCTTTGGGCAACTGGATGTCTATGAAATGTTAGTTTGTCATCTTCCTTCACAAATATATTTAAAGATCGATCTTCATTGTTCCAAGCGTGTTTGTGTTGGACCTCCAAATGGGCTGGTGGCATATCCAGCAGCATATCCAGCCGTGCAGGCTTGCAGAAATCTGGTCCCCTTAGTTCTCGTTTGACTGGCCTGTAAGGGGGCTCACGTACATCAACAGACTTTATGCTCCCTGAGATTTTCTGGCCCATTGTTCAGCTGCAGATTGCTTGGCTGTGGGGAACGAAGGACTGATCTCGGCCCAGTGTTAACTCATGGAAGCACTTTCAAGCTGAGCCAACAACTTGATGTGTGTTGATGGAATTTACTTCTTCTGTCTGAACCCTTTTAGAGCCAATGTTTTGTGAAAACACATTCCTGAAATAAAACAGAGAGTTGACAGTTAAGAAGTAGCCAGCTTATAACCTATATGTGTAGCCTTAAAAAAAAAAAAAGAAAGAAAGAAAGAAAGAAAGAAAGCGGATTTCTAATATGGTGCCAAGTTACTTTAATATGAAAAACTGATAACTCTTGGCTTTACAGCCTTTGTACTACAGTATTCACTAGCCAGACTGTCAGCTGGATATATTGAGCCCATGGTGTTCAGAGTACAGACAGCAATTTCCTTCTCTTCATAATAGATTCAGACATTCTACAACTTTAGCCCTTCCACCCATATAGCCTAGTCATTGCTGTCACATTGTACAAAGAGCTTTTCCTTCATTATCAGGTATGCACAAGACCATCAATTTGCAATTACAATTTATTTACAATGCCTCAAAGAAATATTTTGGCAAGTTCTTATTCTTATTTCTAACATTCTCGAACTAAATCTGCCTCCTTAATGCAAGAATTCTTTTTGAGAGAATACAGCCTAGCATGCCACAGTGATAGCAAACAGCTGTGAAACCAATACTTCACCTTTACAAATGCCATACCCTTCAATAAATATATAGATCAAAATTTATTTTAAGTTTCATGGTGAGATTCAGAGAGGAAGCAGGAGAGATAGAACACTGGACAGGCATCTCCTCACCAGATTATCCTGTACTGTCTTTGGTTTTAAAATACAAATGGAGTTTTAAGTATTGCTGTACACCATACCATACCAACATTTTTATAATGTAGTGCTTCCGGTTCAACGTCCTTTTCAATGATACAGTATATTGTAACAACCAGGTACTCTTGAGCTTTCATCTCAAAGAGAGCCTTGAAGATGGCTTACGATTAACATCTCAAAACAATGTTTAAAAGATCACAAATAGCAGAATTAAGAGCAGGAAATATTCTTAAAAATAGAACGTGAACATTACAGCTTAAATCCAATTGCTACTCCCAACCAGAATAAGACACTGAATTCATTCCTGAATGGTTAAATGAAAATTTAATATTTTATTTTCATTTTATTTATTCACTTATTTCACTCATTTATTCAGTGAGAACATTTTAGTTAAGACAAAAAAAAATGGATTTAGGTCAATACATTTAAAGTAGAAAAGGTCAAATGGAATCAACATGTTTTAGTACTGTCTCTCAAATAGGGGTCATCCTAACACCCTATGGAGAGTTACTGTTATACAAAAGACCTTAATGCAAAGGTGGGCAAAATGAGACCTTAGGGTCATATGCACAGAGCACCAATATAATTCTTGTGGCACTTTAATATTCTAGAACCTGGGTTACCCATTTTTAGTCCCCACAAAGGTCCTGGGCAGAAAAGAGTGGTCACTGTATGACCAAGTACTTCATTCCAAGAACGCCTGCCAGACAAGATTCATCTTGACAGCTTTCTTGTAGCTGTCTAAGTTGGTAATTTGACAAATCTCGTCCAGCAGGCCATTCCACAGGCTAGGAGCAGATGCAGAAAAAGCCCTCTGGGAGGTTGCAGTTAATCTGGCCTTTAAAGGCTGCAATAAGTTCCTCCCAGAGGACTTTAGTGTACCGGGCGGATTAAATCGATGTAGGTGATCCCTTAAATAAGTTGGACTCAAAACATGCAGGGCTTTAAAGGTGATTACCAACATACTGTGGTATACTGTGCCTGGAAACCAATGGGCAGCTAGAGGAGTGATTTCAGAATCGGTGTTATGTGGTCACTCCTAGATGTTCCGGTGACCAGCCTGGCTGCCATATTCTGTACCAATCGGAGTTTCCGGACTAGGCACAAGGGTAGTCCCATGTAAAGCACATTGGAAAAATCAAGTCGTGAGGTTACCAGTGCATGTACTACAGTTTCCAGGTCTCCCGATTCCAGGAAAGGGTGCAGCTGGTGTATCAGCCGAAGCTGATAACAGGTGCTCTTGACCATTCATCAGGTCACCATAATGATTGCAGACAAGATGAGTTCAGCAAGAGGAGAAAATGAAGAAGACAATTTGAAGAATTATGGAAAATGTTTATTTCTCATTTTACTCATGTGAACTTTGGATTTAATCTGCCATCTCATCAAAGTTTCTTTTAGGAAAATGTATTTTGAATGCTACCCTCTTTCCCTGAAGATAAGACATCCTCATAAAATAAGACCTATTAGAGTTTTTACTGAATTGCTAAATATTAGGCCTCCCGCGAAAGTAAGACCTAGAAATGTTTTTGTATATAAATAATATATAAAATTATATTATTATTATATATAATATTAATATTAATATTATATTATATTATATATAGTATATATATAATGTTCATTTTTTTGTTCAACAATAAATGTAAAATCTTCTTCATGGAAAAATAAGACATCCCCTGAAAATAAGACCTAGCACATCTTTGGGAGCAAAAATTAATATAAGACATTGTGTTATTTTTGGGGAAACACAGTAAGAATGCATTTGCTAATACTATGAAGATGTGTTAGATTTACAGTGATAGGTTATTAACTAAGATTGGGGGTGGGAGGAAGGAGGAGAGGGAACTGAATGTTATAGGCCTGAAACAGATGGGCAGACAGAGGCCGCTTCTGGCTGCTCTGGGGATATGGCATTTAGTCTAAGCTCATCCCCAGAGCCCCTAGAAGTCACCCTGTGGATGTGCTGGGGCTGCCTAAGGCGCCCCAAAAAAGACCGGCTATTTTCCACTCCTTGCTGTAGTCCATTTAGGACAGAAGCAAGAGGTGCCCTTGTGGCCACAGTGTGTTTTTGGCACAGCCCCAGGGCAATCGGGCCAGGAGTGGCTTCTGGCCATTCCTTCCCACCCATCAGTTTCGCCCCACAATATACCTACAAGTTTATAATGGAAATAAATTTTAAAAATTAAAAACTTAAGTTGAAGTTAATGTGACAGCATGTACCAACATCAAACATTGATTACTAGCTTTCAAAGAGCTACATGAACCCTTTGAATAAGCACCTAGCTTATATGAACTGCAGACAAATACAGGGCCAATAGGAACACAGTAAGCTTTCCAATAGGCTGATATGGGAATGGAAGTGAGTTTGCCAAACCAGAAATAATCTAGGTATTCTCAATTAATAGGTAAACCATATCACTACATATAACTAGACCAAGATTTTCTGTCTACCACCACAACCAGTGCATCATTGCAATGATGCAGAATGCAGAAAATTACAAAGAATCATAGATTTGGAACAGACCACAAGAGCCATCCAATCCAACCCCCTGCCATCCAGGAACACACAATTAAAGCACCCCTGATGGATGGACATCCAGCCTGTTTAAAAACCTCCAAAAAGCAGGCTCCACCAGTTTCCAAGGGAGTGTAGTGTGTTCCACTGTTGAATAGCTCTTACTGTCAGAAAGTTCTTCCTAATGTTGAGGTGGAATCTCTTTCTGGGGTGTACATTTCAGGATAACTTTACACTTTTTACCAGTTATCTTTGCTTCTGATCCATCTGAAAGATGCAACTCAAGCTCAGCCTGAGCATGTAAGCTTTCAAAATTTTCCTACATTACACACCAAGTTGTTCTTTTTAATGTTGTGTACACACAAAATATACCCATGCTAATAACAAGAAAACAACCCATGGGAATTCATTCAAGGCCTGGTCAATTTCCTGCTACTCTCCTAAAAGTTTTAATGTTACAATAACTGAATTATTTATTGAACACTTATTGTGCTGCCCCTCTCCAAATAAAATGGGGGAGGTTAGCCACCCGATGAAATATGGGCCTCAATATTCTAAAGGCACCAGATCCCATCTGATCTTGAAAGCTAAATAGGGTCAGGCATAGTTAGTACTTGGATGGGAAACCACCAATGAATAATAAATGCTCTAGGCTATATTTCTGAGGAAGGAACTGACAAATCCACTTCTGAGCATTCCTTGTAAGAAAACTCTATGAAAAATTTATGATTTGAAGGCACAAACGCACACAGTAGGAAAAGGGTGCACTCAGATGTTAGGCAACCACTGGGGATGGGTGGGTGGGTAAACCACAGTCTAGTCTTTTGAGAAGCCTTCATTAAGTCTTATAGGAAGGAGACAATTTTCTGTTGGGGGTTTCACAAGCATACTTCATGCAGCTGGAAAACAATCAAGTTAAGAGCACTTTTTGCACACACACCAGAGAGCAAGCTGAATGTAAGATGGAAAAAGAGGTATCAGTTTCACTTCCCAATGCTTTCACTTAAGTGCCAAGATATTAAAGAATGTTATTCTCAGCACTAACTGTGAAATTGGAAACTTACAAAAATATAAGCCTGGAAATGTGATTTCATTGTATGGGGTGGGGAGCAGCCCAATACACATTTTTGCACATTACATTGAGTGCTGTACACAGAACTACTGGAAAACATTCAACAAACATTAAATAGGCCATGGGTGGTATTGAACATCCCATAGGCTGTTTTTCCACCTTTCATAAAAGGTCCAAGGCCCCCTGCAATGCTAGAAGCATTTCCAAGTTACTAGTTTCCCCCTTTGTATACTGTATATATTCATGTACAAGTCTAGAAATTTTAGTCAAAAAATTGACCCCCCCCCAAAAAAAACTGAGTCGACTTATCCACGGGTCAATGAAAATACTGTACTTTTAACTCTTATTAAAAATTAGCTATGCCCTGCTGAAAGGCAAGACTGAAATCTTTCCCGGAATCACTAATCCTCCTCTACTCTCTTATCCATTCAGGCTTTAGTGTGAGCACAAACAGTTATGCCTGCTGGAATTGTGTAAATTCTTTGGCATCGTTTTCCTTGCTCCATCCTTTAGATTTTTGTTACACGCCCCTAAGTTTTAGCCTTGACCTATCTATGAGTCATATCAAAATCTGTAATTTTGGCCCCCAAACCAGTCTTTGACATGAGGTTGACTTATAGTTGAATATATTCGGTAATTTCAGGCTACTCCAAACACTTATCAAGAGGATACTTCTGAATGTCAGCTGCCAGGTCATGCATATTCTGTAAGCAGCAAACAGAATTACCGTATATACTCATGTATAAGTCGACCTCATGTATAAGTCGAGGGAAGGTTTCAGGGTCAAAATCCTGGATTTTGATATGACCCGTGGATAAGTCGAGGGTAAAACTTCTATAAGGAAGGATGGAAAGGGGGGAAATACCACTTACGTCCTTCCTTCTCTGGACCTCTCCCAACCGATTTAAAACATTGGATTGAGAAAGGAAGCAAATGGATTAGGTCTTGCAATAAACAAGTGGATTTAAATGGAGAGGTTTTCCTGGGGATGGGAAGTCAGGTCTTGCACAAACAACAACAACAAGTGGATTTAAGTGGAGAGGCTTTTCCTGGGGATGGGAAGTCAGGTCTTGCAAAAACAACAACAAGGAGATTTAAATGGAGGGGCTTTTCCTGGGGATGGGAAGTCAGGTCTTGCAAAAAACAACAACAAGGGGATTTAAATGGAGGGGCTTTTCCTGGGGATTGGAAACCAGGTGTTGCAAACAACAACAAGAAGTGGATTTAAGTGGAGGGGCTTTTCCTGGGGATGGGAAATAAGGCGTGCAAAAATTAGCAGCAGCAGCAACCACAACAACAACAACAAGTGGATTTAAGTGAAGAGGATTTTCCTGGGATGGGAAGTAAGGCTTGCAAAAAAACCAGCAGCAGCAACAACAACAACAAGAAGTGGATTTAAGTGAAGAGGCTTTTCCTGGGGATGGGAAGTAAGGCTTGCAAAAAAACAGCAACAACAACAACAAGAAGAAGTGGATTTAAGTGGAGGGGCTTTTCCTGGGGATGGGAAGTAAGGCTTGCAAAAAACAGCAGCAGCAGCAACCACCACCACAACAAGTGGATTTAAGTGAAGAGGATTTTCCTGGGATGGGAAGTAAGGCTTGCAAAAAAACCAGCAGCAGCAGCAGCAACAAGAAGAAGTGGATTTAAGTGAAGAGGCTTTTCCTGGGGATGGGAAGTAAGGCTTGCAAAAAACCCAGCAGCAGCAGCAACAACAACAACAAGAGGTGGATTTAAATGGAGGGGCTTTTCCTGGGATGGGAAGTAAGGCTTGCAAAAAAACAGTAACAACAACAACAACAACAAGTGGATTTAAGTGGAGGGGCTTTTCCTGGGATGGGAAGTAAAAGGCTTGCAAAAAAACAGCAGCAACAACAAGTAGACTTAAGTGGAGAGGCTTTTCCTGGGGAAGGCAGGTCTTGCAAAAAAGCAAGTGGATTTGCATGGAGAGTTCCCCCCCCCCCCTGGAGAAGGCAAAGCTTGCAAAACGGACCAAGAGGGAAGTAAGTGTTTTTACATGGGGAATTTGTCCTCTGTGAGGGAAAGGCTTGCCAAACGGAGCTGAGAGAGGGGGAAGTGCTTTTAAACGGGGAGTTTTTCTGCTAGGAAGCCAAGGCTTGGAAGTTGGAAACGGAGCGGAGGGGGAAGGCACGGGGGCCCAAGGGAGGTTGGGGCGACTCAGGCTGGCTTGCTTTGGGACCCTACTTAGCACTGCTACTCAGTTGACCCTTCTATAAGTCTACCCCAAGATTTTAGGGGCAATTTTGGGGCATAAATTTCTCGACTTATAGTCGAGTATATACGGTACACAAGGGACAGTTATAACTTTCATATGAGCATTTAAATTTCTGTGAAGTGTCCCAAATATGCTATATACAGTTGGCCCACCATATCCATGGATTCTTTATCCACTGATTCAACTATTCACAGCCTGAAAATATTCCAAAAAGTTATAAATTATGAAAAGCAAGCCTAGATTTTGCCATTTTATATAAAGGGCACTGTCTTACTATGTCATTATATTTAATGAGTCTTGAGCATCCATGGATTTTTGTATCCACAGGAGATCCTGGAACCAAACCCCAGTGGATTCCAAAGACCCACTGTAGTAGTGCTACCCAAAGTTATGGTCAATAGACCAATGATAGTCCCTGGAAATGAACAACAGTAGCCAAAGGTCACAAATATTGTACTGATCCCTGACACAACTGGGAAAAAATGCTGTCCACTACTCAAGATAGCTTGAGATGCACTGCTATATAGCAACAAGCTTTTATAGCAATAGGAAATACATTTCTATACCGCGTATCAGAGAACTCACCACTCTCTTAGCAGTTTACAATCTGTAAGCTAATTGCCCCCAACAAGCTGGGTACTCATTTTGCCAGCCTATGAAAGGATGGAAAGCTGAGGCAACCTTGTAGCCTCTGGGATCAAACTCACAACCTTGTGACTGCAGTACTTTTATGTTTCTTGTCTTCCAAATGCAGATAACAGTTTGTTGTCTGGCAAGTTCAAGCAGGTGGAACAGAACAGAGCAAGGAATTTCAGATAGCAGAAAAGGTTAGAACAGGGACCAACATGAAATACAGCTAATTCTGCAGCAAAGTGTCACTCAAGCCATCTGAGTCTGCTAATGTTGCTCAACATTTTACTGCTCCCTTCTGAATGTCATTAACTCAACAGAGAAAATGCAAAGGAATTTTTCCAGTAATGGAGGGAAAACATCATGTAGTGGGTTGCTCCTTTTCTTTCATCTGGTAGGCAAGAAAACCCTTTGCAGAAGCAACCATCAGTCTAGCTCCTGCCTCTGGACTGTTCACTCTCTCTTGCTTCACTCACCCTTTTTCCTCTTGTTCTCTGGTCTCTCTATAAAAAGTTCTTCTATATTGTTTTTTCTCTTTCCTTCCTATCACCTATTGTAGGTAGGCACTATGACTAGAAAGCCACTTGTTCCCCCCCCCCCCCCCATGATGCTGCCATGGCCTCTTGCTGTAGACTTGAGATAGATTGTTCTGGAATGTTGGGAGACTTGCTCTTGCCCACTGCTTCCACCTGGCTTAGTGCTTCTTCCCCCCTCCCTTTTTTACTGAAATATTTTGATTGGTCTTATAACAAGTAAAACAAACCACAAGACACAGACATAAAAGCATACACATAAATGTACAGTCATCTCTCCTATCCACAGAGGGGTGACATCCGCTATCTCCAATGGCATGCACCCCCTGCACGCCCCATTCAAGCCTATGAGGCTTGAATATATGCGAGCCTCCATTTGCATGCAGGGGGCCCAGAACAGATCCTCTGCGAAAATGGAAGGTCAACTGTACACCTACAATGTAAATTTCAGCAGTTAGATTAAACAGTAAACAAACAAACAAACAGCTTCATTTATATACCGCTTCATACCCTTAAGGAGTGTCTAAGTGGTTTACAATTGTAAGCTATTTGCCCCCCAACAATCTGGGTACTCATTTTAGCGACCTCAGAAGGATGAAAGCCTGAGTCAAGCTTCAGCCCTTTGCTGGTCTTGAACTCACCACCTTATGGTTTTGAGTGAGTGGCTGCAGTACAGGCATTTAACCACTGCGCCACCAGGGCTAATCCCACTAAATCAATATACTTCCCTACTTAATATCTATTTTCCCCCTACTTCCTTCCTTTCTATTACATCTTCGTTATTTTTTCCTTCTCCTTAGTAATCTTTTAATTCTCTTTTAATTAGCCTTTTCTTTCTTCTCTTCTTTCCCTTCTTCTATTCTTTTTACTTCTCCTTTCTTCTTCAGTCCTTTTCTAATTCTATCTAATTCCTTCTCATTCTCATTCTCTCTTAAGTATCAACTCTTCCTTTTGGTTTTCCCCTATTCTTTCCCTTTCCTTTTATGTCTTTTTAAAAAAATCTCCTTTCAAATTATTAATTTCCCATTAATTTCCCAGCTTTAGTGATTCCAAGGCCCCACCAACGGAGTGACTAAAACACAGGGGAGATTTGATATGGTCGAAGGAGAAAGATCCCTCCAGGTTCGTGGCACCTGACACCACAAAAGCCATACCAAGACTGGGCCTAAAGGTGTGACAGAGATTGTAGCTTCTCAGGGAGTAACATCCTGAATTTCTCTCACCATCCAGACTACTGTGATTGGATCCAGATAGTTATAGCCAGGGAGATTGCAATCTCCGCAAGCATCCAGAAATCAATTTCCCACCTTCTCCACCCTTTACATCACAATCTGCTCTAATGGATCCCGACTGTAGAGCTAATCAACACAAAGTTAGTCAACATGGATCTCCCAGATGATAGGAATCTTCTTCATCTTCCCCCTTCCTCACCTCAGATGTGCAATTCTGCCACCACCACCCCCGCTAGAATGCAGGCCTTCTCACCCAAAACACAATTACCGCACCCACCAGCTGTGCCCAGCATGTCCGCCGCCACCGCTATGAGTTACTTTACTCTGAAGTCAAAATGAGGCACCCAGTGATGGTTGGAGGCAGTCAGGCCAGGTGGCTCAGAGGAACACATTTTAAACTGCTGTCTGGCATCAGGACAGAGGTCCCTGGCTCTGGTATCAGGTCTTAAGATTAATGTGGAAAAAACGGCCGTAATCACAAAAAATATGAGGCAAGAAAATCAAAACGAACTTAAAGATAGAACAGGATTTATTGTTACAGACAAAGTGAGATACTTGGGTATTATATTAATAAATAAGAACTCAACTCTAAGAATAATTACCAAACTAAATGGACACAGATAAAGAAGGAAATAAGAAAGTGGCAAGGGTTAAATCTGTCATTGCTTGGTCGAATAGCAGCTGTTAAAATGTTAATTTTGCCAAAATTGTTATTTTTATTTCAAGGTACAGTGGTCCCCCGGGTTACGAAAGTAATCCGTTCCGGATTACTTTTCGTAACCCGGAAATCTTCGTTTCCCGGGGGACCGCTTTGTTTGATGGACCGCGCGGCCAATTTAAAGGGGCCGCGTGGTTTTTCCATTTCGTACCCCGGGGTTTTATTCGGATCCCGGGGGCTTTTTGGTGGCCCCGGCGGTTTCGGGTCCTGGTGATTTTGTTCCCCGGGGGATTCGCATCCCGGGGGACCACTGTATTCCAGTTTTGAAACATGAGAAAATTTTCAAGGACTGGCAAAAATATTTAGCTTACTTTGTCTGGGCAGGCAAAAAGCCTGGAATCAAACTTAAGATACTGCATGATGCGAAGGAAAGAGGTGGGTTCACCTTTCCTAAACTAATCCTATATTATGAAACCAGCGTTCTTTTATGGTTAAAAGGATGGATAACCTTACAAAATAAAAGACTGTCAAAGCTAGAAAGCACAAACAATAGATTTGGCTGGCACGGACATTTATTTTATAATAAATTAAAAGCAAACTAACATTTTGAAAATCATTTTATATGTGCCTCCTTGTTACAGGTATGGAATAAATATAAAGATAGAATATATTTTTATATGTTAACAGCAGCAAGGCTTGTTTTCGCGAAGTTTTGGAAATCTAACAAAATAATAGACATAGATGAATGGAGACATAAGTTATATCATATGATGGAACTAGATCTTTTATCATACAAAGTGGAAAATAAGGATAGCTCTAAATGGAAGGAAAACTGGGGGAGAGTTATACAATACATGAGGGAAAAATAGGGGCAAGTGGCTAATTGAGTGTCAAATATGGATCAAATATGGATCAAATTGTATAAATTCAAAGGTCAACTAAAGGAACTTATATATCAAAGAAAGAAGATAAACTTAATAAATAAGGTACTTATAATGTAAGTTCAAGAAGACAGAAAACATTAATCCAGAGTATGGGAATAGAAAATTACGGAAATTAAGCATGTAATTCCTGGGGATCTATCCAGTGACGTTAGATAGTAAATATATATCAACCTTCAAAATCGGATAACGATGAAGTCTGCTACATATTTTTGGAGGTTTAACTTAACATATTAATTTACATTATTGTTAGAAAAGTGTATGAAAATATTACATGATAGACAAACGAATTAGCTATGGTAAAACTTTTTTTTTTTTTTTTGGTTCTGGAGAGTCACAGTTTTGAATATGTATATACTTTGCTTCTGTGTGAATTCATTCCGGAATATTCGGGGGAAATTGGAAGTTGAATGAAGCTTAAGATGTTTATATTATAAAGAGAATACACGGCGAGAGAATATACAAACTGATGCAAAATGTTGTATATTAAGAGAAACAAATGGATGTATATGTTTATAAAATATATGTAATAAAAATTATTTTTTTAAAAAAGGACAGAGATCCCTGGCTCTTCTGGGAAGATCCAGAACAATGGTCTTATAATTAAGCTGTTCTGGAAAGCTGTTTATAAGACTTGCATAATTTTTAAGACTGCCTATTTTTAATCAGTCAACTCTTATACTTCAATTCATAATCTAATTGGTGTTTCCTTTAATTTTAAATCGATCATCACAATTCCTATTGTGCCTTCTCTAAATCTTGCCATAAGATAGTAGTTCCCTTTGAGTTGCAAGAACTCTCTTGTTTATGTTTATATCATAGCTGTGACATTCTGAACTGATGCTGTGATATCTTTGAACTGTTTTTCAGCAAAAGTTTTAATGTAGTTTAGTTGTCTAGTAATCTCTAATCTTTGCAAATTCATTTTTTTCCTGAATTTCCACTGCTTTCTGCTACATGTTTATTCAAATCCAATATCTGGTTAGTCATCTTGGATATTTAAACCAGATCAATTTTGTCCAGGCCAGCTCTAGACATTTTTCAAAATAAGATAAATGTAGCAAAAGAGGATGAAGAAAATTAATTTTATTTAGAACTGTGTAAAGGCAATGAGCCCGTATTTTAAAAAGCATATAAAAGTGTATAAAGATGAACCTGTAAAAGAATACATGATAAGATGATTCCAAATTTTGAGGGAAAATATTCAGATAGATATATGGGGAAACTGTGGTCCAAATAAAAAATTTACTTTAAGTAGTAATTTAAAAGAAAACATGTATATAGTGGGCCCTTAGTATCCACTGGGGTTTGGCTCCAGAACCCTCCACCCCTATGAATGCCAAAATCCATGGATACTCAAGTCTCATTATTTACAGTGGCATGGTATAATCGTGACCCTTGTATAAAATGGCAAAATCAAGGTTTGCTTTGAGAATTTAAAAAAATACATTTTCAAGCAGTAGATTGTTGAATGTGTGCATACAGAATACATGAATGCAGAGGGCTGACTGTATAATTGTGTACAGATGGCACATAACCCCAAGTAAGTCATCAAATTGTCTAAGAATGTTTCAAACTAATGTTAGGGTTATCAAGATAGGGGGGGGCTTCATATGTGGTGGTGTAGTTTAAAAAAAAAAGCTTACTTCAATAAAAATGCTGGAGAAAACAAACAAAAAGATTTAAACAAGCAAACAAAAATGCTTTTTTAAAAAATTTTCCCAATCCTGTTCAAAAGTAGGGCTACACAACTGGCCTTACAATTAAATCTTATGGACACATTTCTGATGGAAGAGCATCCTCTGTCATACCTGAACAACACTCTATTTTTGAGGGGTGTGCAACAGATGTGTAGCCTAGAAGTTCAGAAGAAATAGTCAGGAAAGTAGCATTCCTACCCCACCTCCAGCAGTTACTGCCTAAGATGATTACCTAATGGTAGGGACAGCCCTGTTCCCTCTGGTTTAATGTCTAAATAATTTGCTGCTCAACTTTCTAGTCTACACACACTGGCACCTTTACGTTCTAACAGATGATGCCTTTTGGTAAAGCAATGGTGGAAAAGAAGCATAGGAGAAAGAGGAGGGAAATGAAACAAAAAAGAACTTTGTGAATGATATACTTTCAATAAGAGAGCTACTATAACATTGAAGAAAGCTGCCAATTGTACTAGAGATTAAGGGACTACACAGCCTTCCCTGGAGGAGGGCCTTACTGGTATAATTTAGAGGAAGTATTATAGCTCACCCAAGCACTCAAAATGAGGTTGATTAGTTTGCCAATGACAAAAGGCAAGAATACACCCCACTGAGAACAGGCATTCTTTACTTTCAAACTTCCACCATCAACTGTTGATTATGGGACAATAGCATTCAAAAACATAATGGCTAAGGAAGACTTTGGTGGTATGGGAGCTGGCAGAAGAGAGATCATTTTAAAGTGTGTGGCAATACTGTTAGGAGAATTTCAATTATAAGAACATGAATGGAGCTTAAAAGAATTCAAAGGGTTAGTTGCTACTGAAGATTTACAGCTTAGTATCATGTTTCTCAGAATATTCATGATGTTGAATTGTTTCCAAAAAGCACTGCAGTTTTGGAAAATGTTTCAAACAGTACAAACATCATGAGGCACAATTTTACTTTACTACCTATAGAATCTTGTTTGCCAAACATTTTTTTAAAAAAAATAAGAGAACCAACTGTATTTTTAAGCCTGATCTATGCAAGCTACTTAATCTTTACAAAGGCCATGAGAGGAAGCACAATATAATTACCCAAGACTGGTCTGCTACTTGTATCATAAACCTCAAGAAAGAGAAGAATCTAAGATCAAGATAAAGCTGTGCAAACTTAACATGAAGAGTAAGCCTAGAAGAGTTTAGTGAGACTGACTTCTCAATGAACAAGCCCTCCTCATCTGTTACAAACTTCACTTAAGACCAAGTGCCACACCAGTTAATAAAGGGAACCATTTAAAGTCATTAGCACTTTCTTATAGATTATACATGAAGACCAAATTCAGTAATGAATGGGAATTCAGTAAACCAGCACTTAAGTACTGAGTCAATGGGTTTGCTGTAGTTGGGACTAATAATTGAATGTAGACCATCAATTATGCCATCATTTATTTAAAAAGTTAAACAAGCTAATAAAAGTGCACAACACCTTAACTGGACAGTACCTGCTTAGAAACTAAGCTGCTTGACATGTACTTTTTTTAAATCCAAGACAACATGCAAATTTTAAATTTTAAAACAAATTTTAAAACCAAGCAGAGAAAACAGAGAATCTTTAACATTATATTGCTAGACAATTATTTATCAAAATTGCAGCAGCAGAAGAAACCAAGTTCTATCTTGTAAAAAACATTTGCATATTTCTCTAGTAAACTAATCATCTTAGCTTCAAACAGATGCCTAAACTAGCAAGTTTAGAATGTAATTTCCAACAGTTAAACAATCTGCATTTCACAATACAGAGCTTCTGCATAGAAATATCTATACTTAGCTGACCTTTCCTGGGAGCTTGGGGGAGGAAGATGAAAGGAGAGGGAAAAGCTTCTTTCTACCATAAAAGAACAAGAACACCAGCCTAAACAGTAGCTTAGAGCAGAGGTTGACTGGGTCTGGCTACATCTGAGAGGAAATCAGCTCATCACCAGTCAGTACATAATGGATTTAGAATAAAAAGACAAGAAAACAAGTCATGTCCCATTTCTGAGTATACATTCCAGTTCAAGAGCATTGGTATCCAAAGGTGGTCCTGGAAAGAAACCCAGTGCATACCAAGTGCCCACTGTATATCTCAGGATCATTGTGAAAATAAGAACTGAGAATAAGCAAGTTCTCATAACTTCCTTGTGGAAAAGGTGGGATAAAAATTTTATTTAAAAGAAGGATCTACAATAGTTCAAAAGCAATGTTGTTGATGCTGTGTGCCTTTAAGTTATTTCTGATTTATGGCAACACTAAGGTGTACATAGGGTTTTCTTGGCAAGATTTGTTCAGAGAGAGTATGCCTTTGCCTTCCTCTGAGGCTGAGAGAGTCTGACTTCCCCAAAATCACCCAGTAGGTTTCCATGGCTGAGCAAGGATTCAAAATCTGGTACAATCCATCACTTAAATCATTATACCATGCTGGGTCCCCATAGGCAATATATGTAACTAAAACTTTTTCTGTGTAAAAGGAAGCATGGCAGGATTCTGGAAGACTGGCAGACAAAGGTTTGGGTCATAGTGGAATCTGTGCTAATAATAAAATGAGTAAGATGTGAATATTTTAAAACAGACACCAGAGAAACCGACTGTGTATCCAAGTTATGAAAAACAACAGTGTAAATCTCATTCACTCTAACTGAAAAACAGAACATCTGAAATGATACAATCAAATTTTCTACCTGATAGAGGCACTTTATTTACCGGTAATCACAGAGGTTTGTTTCCATGATAAAGATGCGTTTTCACAATTTTGAAAGTTTAAACACCTGTCACCTCTAGAGAGTTTTGTTAGAAAGTTTAGTGATAGAAAGTTTATAGTTATTTATAATGGGAAAGATCTAAGCACATACAAAAACAAAACATATTGAACAGATATGTAATTCATTCACTATACAGTATCAGCAAACAAATCAAAGCAGCTTTTAAAAACATTGCTGGTAATGCTGAAGCAAAACAAATTATTTTATGTTCATGGTTTGCTTATATGCTTATCCATTCCACTAAGATGAAATAATGGCTACACCATATCCTTCTTAGGAAGGCAGTGCATCTAATACTCACATCACTCCTCAAAAACAAAAACAAAAAACACCAGGACAGCAGAATCTTCCTCTTCATTGGGCATGAAATCAAAGACAACTCCTTCCACATTTTCAGCTTGGAGAAAAGGGAACCATTTGTGCAGGGCATACAGAAACAGAAAATTGCAATAATAATTTTAAAAACTGAATTTAACAATTTCTGCCCCCCCTTTATAAATGCAAAACAGCTTACTATTTTTCAATTAACAAAATACACTGTAAACCCAAATACAACAATAAATCCATCATATTATAACTGCAGACTTTAAAAAGTGTAAAAGTAAGTGTATACAACATCAAACCTAAATGAAAACTTTATATAATAAAATAGTAGCCTAAATTCAATTGTTACTCCCAACTAGACTGGACAAACTTAATCAATGGAAATAATCTAAGTGTTACTTTACCCTTGTTCCCATTGATTTAACATGCATATTTTAGGCAAGACTATCAACTGGGTTTAAGCCAGTCTTGCAGCACACCTGAAGAAGGGAAAGTCAGGTATGCAGCCATAGAAATTTTAGGCAAAAATTCTGACTTTAATGTAGGAGTCTGGAAGGAAGGCTAAGGCCCGAAACAGATGTGTGTAAAACCAGTTACTGCACAGCTTGGGGGTTTAAATTATGTATGCCCCCCAACCGATATGGAAACTGCAGGGTTGCTGGGCTCCAAAAGCAGCTGATCTTTTCCACTTCTTGCCATGGACCATTTGGGACCACAGCAGGGGCCAGCATCAGGACCGCAACACTCTGGGCAGGAGACATCCAAAAGCATTCCCTTTGCAAATGGAGTGAGTTCATACTGGTACTGCAGCTGACTTTAGTACAAACTACCTCAATAACAAATAATTTAAATGAACTATATTTGTGCCTGAATTAAAAAATAAGTTTATATAGAGGAATATCTCTACATTCATGTTTAATTTTACATCTGTGTTCAATTATACATTATTTATGAGAATGAGAGGTTTTTCCAACATAAAGTCTGTTGCAAGGACAAATAAGAACATAAATAACACAAGTAGACTGACACATAAAAAAAGAATGTAATTTGAATGTTTTATTAGAGTAGTGTGTAGAAACTCTTTTATATCCGAACTTTGTTGACAAGTAAAATACCTCCTAAATTCCTGGAGTCCTGATAATATTGGACTTGCTTGTAATGGTCTGACTATATTTGTATGTATCAATTTGTCTTTGAGATTAAAGGTCCTCTGAAACTCTATTTTAAGAGAAAGTTTGCAGACTGCCACCCTAGAAAGAATGTGCCAATGTTTTCAAAAAATGTTCTTAATTTGGTAAGATGCAAAATTAAATGTAATAGATGAATTTAAAAATCCTGTGTTTGAGGCAAGAGGACTCTCCCTCCATACCAACTGCCATCCTCTGCCTAGGGAGGGAGAGAAGAGGCAAGCCCAGCTCCACCAGGGCTTGCCTGAGGCAAGAGGACTCTCCCTCCATACCAACTGCCATCCTCTGCCTAGGGAGGGAGAGAAGAGGCAGGCCCAGCTCCATCAGGGCTTGCCTGAGGCAAGAGGACTCTCCCTCCATACCAACTGCCATCCTCTGCCTAGGGAGGGAGAGAAGAGGCAGGCCCAGCTCCATCAGGGCTTGCCTGACGAAAGAGAACCCTTGTTTATCCACTTTTGTAAACCGCTTTGATCTTTCTTGGAAAGGCGGTATATAAATAAAATAAATAAAATAAATAATAAATAAATAAATGGAATTACTGGTTTCTAAACGCTTTGAGATTTAGTTAATGCTTACTGTAGAACTTGACAGACATCCTTTGCTTTCTAAGGATTATAGTAGTTGACTGGCATTTGTCATAAACTGATCATAAGAGATATTATTTCTTTTTAATTGTAGTAATTGAAAGTACAGTGGTCCCCCGGGATACGAAATCCCCGTGACCCGAAACCACTGGGGCCACAAAAAAGCCCCCGGGATCCGAAGAAAACCCCGGGATCCGAAGAAGAAAAAATGTGCGGCCCCTTTAAATTTTCCGCGCGGTCCGTCAAAGAATGCGGTCCCCCGGGAAATGAAGATTTCCAGGTTACGAAAGGTAATCCGGAACGGATTACTTTCGTAACCCGGGGGACCACTGTATAGGCGATTGAGTTTCAAAGAACAGGAATGACAACTCTGAAACTGTAAAACGGAACTTCTGTCTGTGGGTTTCCTGTAATTGAAAACTATTATATATATTGTATAAAATTATATAATATAAATTATATAAATTAAAATTATATAAAATTGTAAACTATTGTAATAATCCTTGGCATGAATATCTAGAAAAGGAATGGAAAACCAATCCTGATGAGAAGAAAATTTGATGAAAGGATTGATAGTATTAATCCAATGGACAAGTGCATCTGATTTATGGTGTTCTTTGATGACAACAAACATGTCATCAATGTATCTTTCATAAAAACTCAAATATGAACTAATTTCTTTGTGGGGTTCTTACGCTATATGGCTGTGTCCTAGGATTTATTCCTGACATTTTGCCTGTATCTGTGGCTGGCATCTTCAGAGGGTGGTGGCATAGAAATGAGTGGGGTATATATACTGTGTGAGCCTTGGTTGAGAGGAAGTTATTTATATGTTAATCACAGTGTTGGTCTGTTGTTGAATGGCAAGGCCTCAGGATGGGAGGATATGCAGGAGGATATGTGTCTATTTAAATAATGTAAATCACTTCCTCCCAACCAAGGGTCATACTATATATGTATGTGTGTGTGTGTGTGTGTGTGTGTATATATATATATATATATATATCACTCACTTCCATGCCACCATCTTCTGAAGATGCCAGCCACAGATGCAGGCGAAGCGTCAGGAATAATTTCTTCCAGAACATGGCCACACCCATATCAGCTTTATAGGGTCTTACAAATGATGTAATACCATTTAAACAATTCCTAATCTATTGCTCAAGCAGTTCCAAGTCAAGAACTTGAGATTCAGGTGGGCACAGACTGGAAAGAAGTCTAGCATTCAGTGCTGCCCTACAACTAGCCTAAAATGACCTCCCAAGTACTCCTAAACAATGTCATCAATACATACTGATGTGCCTACCCTACATCCTTCCCTTCACTTTGTGAATAATCTCTTTCCACTGCTACCAGCCCTGTGTTCCATTTACTTGCCAATTCTTTCTGTGTGTGTGTGTTTTTGTTTTTTTTGTTTTTTGTACTCCCATTGCTGTTTTGAGGACTTGATTCCATGTTCTCAAATAGGTGAATTTGTGCATTGCAAGTTCTGTGAACTGGAAAGTTCTGCATGGAAAAATATCTTTGTGTGGTTGTTTTGCATTGTTTGTTTGTTTTTTAATTATTGCAACTTGCATATATACTCTACTTTATTGATGTATGTGTGTCCATTTTTTCCTTACTAAGATTTCTGTTTTTGGATTACATCCCCTGGGAACGTGAGAACCTCATGCTGACTTCATGGATAGTACACCAACTAGCCACGTTTTTACAAAACTTTGGAAGTCACCTTCTTACACTACAACTCCAAAAATTCCCCTTCCAGCACAGGGATTTGGGGGGTTGTTGTTCGAGACGGTAAGTTTTCCAAATTTTGCATTTTCCACATTTCAATCCACATAGCCCAGGATCTCAATAATGCTTTGCATAGGTCAGTAGCATCACCCATAAAGTATTGCCACGTTAGAGAGCTGCAAAGCCATTAAGCTGCCATCTAGTGAATAAGCAACCTAGGAGGTGTTAGAATAATATTTTGAAAAGGAACATAGAAAACTAAACTATATTAGGTGTTCAGTTCAAGCATGTGGCAAAAGCTCCTTTTTGGCTGAATGCAGAAATATGACAGGCAGTGTTGCTAGGAACAGACATTTACCAAGAGAAGATTTAAACTAAAGTGACCTCCAAAGTACTCCTGATTAGTCATCATCATACTATATGCTAATGTGCCTGGTCACCCACTGACCTGGATGTAAGCGTTATTTAATATAACATGTCTGAGGAAACATGTATAGGATAACACTATAACTGGCAGTGATTAACATAATAATATAATATTTATTTATTTATACCCCGCTCTTCAGCTCTAAAGGCTATCAGAGCGGCTTACAATTATTATTTTTATTTAGACGGTTCCCTGTCCTCAGGCTTACAGTCTAAAAACACAGTGACATAAAAGCAGAAGGGAATGGTGGTGGGGAAGGGGATCAGGTCCAGCAGTTCTTCACTCCCTCTGACACCTGGACGAAGGCAGATGGCATGGAGGGAGGGCTTGAAGCCAGGCCTGATGGTGTTGTTAGGCCTCTCCTTTCACTCCCTCCTAGGCCAGATGGTGTTGTCATCATTAGATATACAGTACTAATTTGTAAAGTTTTGCAATACAATCAGTGCATTGCTTAGTAAAGGGGTGGACCAAGTGCCCCCAGCAGCAATGACTGTCCCCAAGCCTGTTTGTGAGACTGCCCTCCCCAGACCATTATTTCCAAGGGGGGGGGGGATAAATTGTCCTTCCTGCCAGTCTCCAGGAACAGAAATTCAGCTTTTAAATGGGTTGCAAATCAGAAGTAGAATTTTGGTCACTGCTAATTTAGACTTTGGGGGGTGGGGGTTCTTTATGTTCTGGAGTTTTTATCAGTCTGTTAGGTTCCCAAAAAAGATCCCTGAACAAACAAACAAAAAAGGGGGGGGGGAGGCTCCCACCGCTGCCAAAGTTGCCCAATAGTAAAATATGCAAGTCTGCTTTAGGGGTACATCTACATTGTAGAAATAATGCAGTTCAACACCACTTTACGTACTGCAGCTCCATCCTATGCAACTCTGGGATTTGTAGTTTTACTAGTTCTTATCTTTCTATGCCAAAGAGTGAAACTACAACTCTCAGGTTTCTGTAAGATATCACTATGGCAGATAAAGTGATGTTGAACTGCATTATTTCTACAGTGCAAATGTGATCCTAGTGAATATGCTTTGCTTCAATTCACTCTCGGGGGGGGGGGGGGAAGGTTAGAGATGCTAACATTTAGTCTAACAACGATCAGTGTTAACTGCTCTAAGAGCACACACAATAAGATAGATCAGTGCTAGAATGGACAGGGCTGTGATTTCACAGGATTGTTAACACCTTCCATCTGACTATGCATCTCTTTTTGGCTCTGACAGACCAAGCTGTGATAAGGACGTAATGAGGACAAAAAGAACAAAGTAGAAATAAAAGTTCTGCTAGTTATAACTGTGTAGCCCACTGAACACAAAATGTCCCTGCTCCATTGTCAGATACACCAGAGGTCAATCCAGTGTCTTATTCTGAATAAAATCCCTATTTGAACTGGCTATAAATTATTGCAAATGCAGTGTCATTCCTTGGTTTCCTGCCATGCAATATTCTAGTGTCTGTTCAGCTGGCAGACAATCCTCATTACAGAATGTGTCATCCAAATTAGGCTTTTACAGTACCAGTGTTAGCAGCCTTCACATTTCTCTCTATTCTTAATTATTTAGGTGGCTGGGAAGAGTTCTTAAAATAGCAATTATATGTGGTACAATATCCCCCTATTTGGTTCAGAGATGCTAGGTGTATGAGGTGAGGAGGAATCTATCTGCAAAGACACTACTGCTCACCAGAACCAGCAGCACTGCCCCAAAACTATGCCAAAATTTCCACCCACAGTATTGAATTTGAAAAGTACTAACTATACATCTTTCTGCCCACAAAAGATCCTTTTGGATGGTTCGGAGCCATAATTATGTTTGCTTTAAAAACGGTGGCTTAATAAGATGATTTCAGAAACTCTACCACTTAGGGCAAAACTAGACATGGTATTTTGTCAAAAACCCTTCTTAAAGCTAACCAAGTTATTGACCATTGTAACATTCAGTATAGCAAAATTCACACAGCTATAATCATCTCCTGTATTAAGCTGCAAACACTCAAGCACTATTACAGTTTCTTAGCCCACACTATCCTTGCCCCAGTGGTCACCTGAGTCAGTCCCAGGGTCAGCAAAGAACAGGTGAGTGTTCACATAACCATCACTACACTGACCCACTGACTGCTCCTTACCTGTGATGTCCAGCAATCCCTCTGAGCCCTTCCCCCCAGTTGGCCCATCTGATAGAGAAACCATGCACTTGGCTATACGTGGCCAGGCACCCCATTTCTGTACCAAACAGGCCAACTGGGGGGGGGGGGGGCGGACTTCTCAAATGAATTGCTGGGTATCACAGGTAAGGATCGCAGGAGGGGGGTGTCTAAACAGTGCAGTTTTGCCACAGAGTTTCTTGGAAATTCCATACAAAACAAGCACCGTTTTACCATGGATGAAAGGCTCTTTACCCTGGGGTCAATGCAGATCTTCTGGATCCACTTATGAAGTGGTGGGATCAGGCCAAATCCAGCAGTGGGAATTCTGGCCTGTGTCATCTAAACTAGATAATGCAAGACCAGGGAAAAGTCAGGCCATTTGACCCATGCAGACAACCCACTTGTTTTATACGGTTTATAGGATCCAAGAGAAACTTTACGGGAGTTTTTCTCTCCACCTAGTAACTAAAGACTTAAAGCCACAAACTACGGATTTAAGATTTATATTATGTAATATATTTGGTTATCCATTTATCACTGATAAAACACTAACACTAGTCTGCAACTATGTGGGGATTGGAACATCCATAATGTCAGCCTATGGAAAAATTTACAATATATTTGCAGCCCATCAGCAATTTAGGAAAGCCAGTTCAGTGCCCAGATGAAGACATACTGGCCAAGCCTATACATGGTCCTTTAAACGTCCATCTTATCTTAGTTCATATGAACAAAGCACAACTTATCATCTGTATTACTATTTGGAAAGAAATTTTATGGAGGATCTACAAATAAATAAAGACAGCAATTATTAATCATGCTTACAATTGTCAGTGTTCCAACAGAGTGGGACCTCGGTAGCCACGGGGGATCCGTTCCAAATCTTCATGAGGATAACAAAATCCGTGGATGCTCAAGTCAGGGGTTCCCTGCTGCCATCTAGGATGCCTCGGCTGCATGGTTCCGGCCTCAGGAGGGAAGTTCTGGGCCAGAAAGCAGGGAAGGGACCCAGTACACACTCCAGAGGGACCCCAAACCCTTTCTTCCCAGGAAGGCACTACAGTCACCACCCTTCTCCCTCTCTTCTGGCCCAGAAGGGTGGCATATCGAAAGTTCCCATGGCTGGTGTGTGTGTCTTTGCACAAGCATGTGTACACAGCTATTTTGGACAACTGGGGGCTTGCCATTCGCAGATGCTGGAATCTACGGATGGCAAGTCCACGGATAAGGAGGGCCCAATGTATTCTAATCCCTTGTCTACTCTCTTCCATCACTGTCCATTTCCTTAAGAAATAAAAAAAATCCCTATTCAACTTTTGATGTACAATGTGAATGTGGTTGTGGTTCTCCATGGACTGAAAATCGTGACACAGATACAAATATGGTACATAGATAGATATACATTATAACAAAGACAAACAAGCTAGCAGCAATGGCACATACTGGGAGCAAACTTGAAATCATCCCACACAAGAGGACAATGAGAAAAGCATACATGTTCAAGATATAGAAGAAAGGGGAAAAAAGAGGATCCCAACAATTGTCATCCTGTTAGTCTGACATCAATAAAAGGAAAGATTCTGGAGCAGATCATTAAACAGAGAGTCTGTGAACATCTGGAAGGCAATTCCATAATCATGAAAAGTCAACATGAGTTTCAGAGAAAAAAGTCATGACAGACAAACCTGACCTCTTTTATTCATAAAATTACCAACTTGGTAGATGAAGGGAATGCTGTGGATATAGTATATCTTGATTTCAGTAAGGCCTTTGACAAGGTTCCCCATGACATTCTTGCCAACAAGCTTGTAAAATGAGGGCTAGACAAGGTAACCATTACATGAATATGTAATTGGTTGCCCAGCCGAATCCAAAGGGTGCTGAACAATGGCTTCTTTTCATCCTGGAGAGAACTGACAAGTGGGGTCCCACAGGGTTCTGTCCTGGGCCCAGAGCTATTCAACATTTTCATCAATTACTTGGATGACAGAATTGGGGGCATACTTATCAAATTTGCAGATGACACCAAATTGAGAGGAGTAGCTAATATCACAAAGGACAGGATCAAAATTCAAAATGACCTGAATAGACTAGAAAGCTGGGCCAAAGCTAACAAAATGCAATTCAGCACAGAGAAATGTAAGGTACTGCACTTAGGGTGGAAAAATGAAATGCAGAGATATAGGATGGGGGACACATGGCTGAATGAAACTATGTGTGAAAGGGATCTAGGAGTCCTAATACAACATAAGTTGAACATGAATCAACAGTGTGATGCGGCAGCTAAAAAGGCCAATGCAATTTTAGGCTGCATTCATAAAAGCAGTGTCTAGATCAAGCGAAATAAGAGTGCCACTCTATTCTGCTTTGGTCAGGCCGCACTTGAAATATTGTATCCAGTTCTGGGCACCACAATTCAAAAAATGTTGAGAAACTGGAGCATGTCTAGAGGAGGGCGACTAAAATGGTGAAGGGTCTGGAAACTGTGCCCTGTGAGGAACGCCTTAGTGAGCTGGGTATGTTTAGCCTGGAGAAGAGAAGGTTAAGAGGTGATATGATAGCCCTGTTTAAATATCTGGAGGGATGTCATATTGAGGAGGGAGCAAGCTTGTTTTTTTGTTGTTTTTGTTTGTTTGTTTGTTTGTTTTTTCTGTTCCAGAGAACAGGACCCGGAACAAAGGATGCAAGCTCCAGGAAAAGAGATTCCATCTCAACATTAGGAGGAACTTCCTGACAGTAAGGGCTATTTGACAGTGGAACACACTCCCTCAGAATGTGGAGGAGTATTCTTTCTTGGAGGTCTTTAAACAGAGGCTGGATGGCCATCTGTTGGGGATGCTTTGATTGGGATTTCCTGCATGGCAGAGGGTTAGACTGGATGACCCTGGTGGTCTCTTCCAACTCTATGATTCTATGAGGTAACCTATACTGGAAGAGGGCAGAAAGCAATTTAAAAATTGTACTGTTCAGATGTACTGAAAGGCACCACCAAAAGTGAATCTAGATATATGGAAATTGGCATTTGGATATGCAAATTGAGAATTTCCTATGGAAATATGCTAAATTTCCACTACTTTAAATCCCATTGGGCCAGGCCATCTTCAATGTAGGTTACATCAGCATTCCTCAGCCTGGCTTCCAAATGACTTAAACTCCCATAATCCCAAATGATCAGTCACAAATTTCCACATGATCAGTGAACTGTGTGACTATAAAATTGGTTGTTCGAAACATCCGCAAGGTTGTGCAAGGCTGGAATAGATTATCTAGATGCTATATACTGATATTCTAATTTTATTTTACAGCCCTTGTACTAAATTCATTGTGGGTTTGTTCTTGTTCAATAATCATAATGAGGTAAGGCTTGCTTCCTGATTATAAAATGAGGCCATGTATCCCTATGGAATAATAGCTACTGTTATTGTCATGCTCTGTTTGCCTAAGCTAAGGCCTTGATTTGCAAGTTCCACTAATATTTGAAGATTCACATTTTAAACTGGCGAATCCCCAACAATATTTCCCCCTTCTTCTTCTTCAAATATATAAAAAGGCACTTTATCCTTGCAAGCTAAGAGTGGAAGCTGAGGGATCTTGCCATCATTCAAACTGGGATTTACAGCTTAAGAGCAATTTTACTAAAGTGATGTTGCCATCAAGCAAGAAGCCCTGATAAATAAAGGATGTCAGAGAAACAGCAGTACCAGCTGGTGCTAACACTCTAAAAACCAAATGAGAAAAGGAAGGGAAGCAGGTCATTTTTAAAAGTGCAGAAAGCTATAACCTTAGAAGAAATAAGATCAGCCATAAGAAATCCATACCTTGTTTGGAACACCCAGAAAGAAAGAAAGAAAGAAAGAAAGAAAGAAAGAAAGACAACAATCCCAAGGGTAAATAAGAGAAAAGTAAAAACTTTTCTTCATTGCTTAGCAGCAGCATGTACATCTTTGCACTGTACAGTACACTATTCTAGCAAAAAATAAAATTGAGTATTAGTTGCAGGTCAGGTTGGACAGGTGGCAAACCAATTTTGGCTGCCAAAGACAACCATGTAGGTCAGAGATGTAAGTGAAGCAAGCATGCTGTAAAATTCATTGAGAAAGCATGGGAACAGAGACGCAGTATGAACAGGAAAATAAACTCTTGTTCCTCTAAGCATCATAATCCAGCAGATGGGAACCAGCAAAGAGGACATGAAAGATCGACTGTGACAAACGTTTCCCTTCAAAGAGAGTTAGGCAGTGACCTACAGACAGAACTGGGGCAAGCAGCATCTGGGGAGGAAGAGGAGACAGGAATAGTTGCCTCCTCTTGGTACATGGAAAATCCATTACACTAAGCTTACCCTGCCACAAGAAGTCTGGAGAGTTAATGAGAAGTGCCATGGATCAGCAGGAGACATTTTCACAGAAAGCATTATGAAGCTATTCATTTTTAAAGTAGTCTCGAATCTGCATTTAAAAGCTTTCCTTTGAACTCTTTACAAAAATTGTCCCCCTTTTTCACCCCAATAATTACAGTATGTCCATGCATCACTCCAGGCTGAGTCGCACTTAAATCCTATCAATATCAATAGGTCGTGGACTGGTCATGACAAATCTGTGCCATGTAATGGTTTGAGCACTGGACTAGGATCCTGGAGACCAGGGTTTGATCCCCTGCTCAATCATGGAAACCCACTGGTGACCTTGGGCGAGTAACACACTCTCAGCCCCTCCATAAAAAAAAAAATCTGTGATAGGGTATGGAACGACTTGAAGGCACACAGCAACAAAAGTGTAAATAACAGAATGAATCCAAACCACTATCCATACTCAAGCTGTTCGAATTTTGTATACTTTTTTTTTTTTTTTGCATATGTTACATGACTATGTGCAAGACAGTCCTTTGAAGGCTGATAGTTATCTGAAGATGATAACCTCCCTCCCATCCACCATACATTTCTGTGCACACTTGTCTGGATCATTGTTTATAAGAACATTAACCGTGTAACTGTCCAAAGCAGAGAAAAGCACCCACTCTTCTTGGGATTACCACTTTTAACACCTTTCCTACCACAAACAGTTAAGGCAAGAATTTTTATTCTGTTTCTCATCCCCACTCTGTTCTTCTTCCTCAGCACTGTCTGTGAAATTCAGAGTGCCTCACAATGCATTAATAAATTAAACCTCAGTGCCCTTGCAAAGAGAGGAAGCATTATTTTGACTTAAGTGCAAGTGATGATACTGAGCCGAAAAAAAGATGCACTAGGTCAAATAAGCTAATGATAGACACAAATGGAAGAATGACCTATGCTTGAGTTTTTTTTTAAGACTCCAGAAACCTATTTTCAGCAACAACACCCTTACAATCATGTCACCAGGGGCAGGTTTTTATCCCAACTCCACGCAATGTGTGTGTGTGCATGCCCTTCAAGTCACAATGTAGAGTACCATTAAGTTCATTAGCAGAAATAAACACAGTAAATAAACTGCCTTTCAGCTGCTGCTGGTTTTAGTTACAGAGACGGCACCATGTGACACAGTGCATGCCTCCAGATATATGTCCCAAACATATAAAGCTGAGAAATGCCTCTTTGAGGATTCCCCTGTTTTCTCCCTCAATGAGTCAGTTCACAAAGCAATCTTATCTTTGTTATGAATGGCTTCTGCCACTAAGGGCAGGGAGCAGAAAGGAAGGCAAGGCTGGTTAGCACCAAGGATGGCTGCTTGTAATACACTTGGGTGACCAAAACAATAGTTGATCTCTTGTGGACACAACTTCTTGAGCTGCACATTTCTGTCGGATACAGTCCCCAAACATAATATTATTTGCTAATACAAGTCTCCGAGCTACAAGTATTCAAGAATGTTCTAGTTTTCCCTCTCTACAATCCTCTCCCTCCCCCAACTTCACTTTTTCTGGAATGAATGAGATTTAGCAACTGAGAAATTTCAACAGCAGACTGAAGTGGAAATGCTGGAAAATGGACACCTCAGCAGTTCTGGAGAACATCTTGAGACAGGACATGCACAAAATACCTTTACTTTAGAGCATTTCATTTTATTTGCTTTTGGCAAGGCTAAAAACACACAACCTCCCACCAGCTCTTTTCCAGGAACCAAAAAAGAAAGGAGCACAAAAATTCAACTCTGATGTCCAGGAAATTACTCCTACATCACATTTCTTAAGGACAACATCTGAGTCTATTAAAAACAGATCTTGCGAAAGGCTGCTCTCCTGCTTGCTTGTTTTGTAACTGAGTTGCAACAAAACATGCTAGCTAAAATTTAGGATGGGACCCCACATTCTCACACTATAAAACTGTATTTTATCATTAAATTAACCAGGTCTCCCCAGTGTTGAACTGGACAGACTTTTGCCTTGGCTTTAGCAAAGGCAGGGAAAGTTCTAAACTGCTTGCTTTTAGTCTCTCATTAAGTCTAGTTGCAGTCTCTCATTAAGTCTAGCAGCAGTACTTTCATGACCTCTTGAAATAAACATTAGTTGCAGATGGTTTTATTGTCCGGCTGCATAAAAGTATATTTGTGTGTGTGTATGTGTGTAGTTTTGATCACCCAAACTCATACACCCCCCCCACACATACATACACATATATGTGTATGTGTGTGACACATATATATGTGGGGGGGGGGCGAGAGAGATCACCCAAATTGATACACGTGTGTGTGTGTATACACACAGTCACACACACAGATGTATGAGTTCAGATATATATATATATGTGTGTGTGTGTGTGATTGCCCAAGTTGATCTATATATACACACATATATACATGAGCACATAAACACACACATATATATGAGTGTGTATACACACACACACACACACATCCATACGTGTATGTATGTAGATATGTTTATACATGAGTGTGTGATCACCCCAGTTAATCTATATACACACACATATGGGAATGCACACACACAATATGTAGGGGTGTGTGTATTCTCCTATGTGTGTGTATACAGAAAGACCAAACTCACACACATATATGTGTGTGAATGTGTGGTCACCAAAGTTGATATATACACACACACACACACACACACACACACTCTCTCTCTGTGTGTGTGTGTGTGTGTGTGTGTATATATATATATATATATACACACACACACACACACACGTATACACACGTGTGTGTGATATATATATATATATATATATTATACGCACTTATACACACACACACACAATATTACACACTCATATGTGCCTACATGCCGCCTCGATCCGCTGGGAGAGGCGGGATACAAACAAATCATCATCATCATCATCATCATCATCATCATCATCATTATCCCCATTCCTGAGCAATTCGTCTGAAAAACAAAACAAAACCCCAAAACTTACCGTGGTGGAAACAAGGAAGCTGCATCTTTCGTCGCTTGTCTCCAGTTCTCCTTGGGATTGACAATGTTTATATTTAAAAACAACAAAAGTACTCTACAGAAAACCCTGATGAACAGAAGAAGCAGCAGCAGCAGCAGCAAAAAAGCCGCATGGATAAGGATAAGGGAAGGAGGAGGAGGAGGAGGGAGAGGCGGTCTTCCTCTTCTTCTTGGGACTTGGAGTACAGAGTAGTAGTAGTATTACCTCGGGGGGGGGGGGGCAGAAAAACAAAAACTCCCCTCCGTCCTCCTCCTCCTCGTCCTTTTCTCGGCTGTGTGGAAGTAGTTGAGGGAATAATGAGAAAGGCCAAAAAGCAAAACAGCCCAGCCCAGGCCAACAAGCCGCCTCCTCCTCAGTCTCCTCCTCAGCCAGGATCCACAGACAGGGGGCTCTTTCTTGATTCTTCCCTCTCTCAGTTTCCCCAAGTGGCCTCTCTCTCTCTCTCTCTCTATTCTCTTTCTCTCTGCCTCTCTCTCTTCTTCAATTCAAAGTCCCAGCCCCCTTTTGTGCCTCATCATCATCATATTTCTCCTCACAGCCTTCTTTATTATTATTATTATAATTTATGGCCCAGATGGGAAGAAGAAGAGCCCCTGGCCAAAGCTGAAGAAAAGCCCCATGAGGAAAACTGAGCCATCATCATCATCATCATCATCATCATCATCATCATCACTATTCTACTAGCCAGTTACTACTAATCTCCAATGGAAGGGGAATTAGGAGGAGCAGATGGCGACGCCCCTTCTTCTCCTTTTTCTTCTCCTCCTCCTCCCTCTTTCTTTCTTTCTTTCTTTCTTTCTTTCCCTCCCTCTCAGGCCTCCTCCTCCTCCTCCTCCTGACGTGACCATTTTTAAATTTATTTAACAGAAATAACGGCTATTCCTCCTCACACAACCACCTCCTTTTCAACCAGGATGCTTCCTATTCTTCTTACATACTTTTCTTTAACTGCCCCTCAGTCAAGGAGGAGTTTCAAAATGTCCTCCATTTTGAGCATGTTTACAATGAGGGTGACTTAAGAGTCCTCCTTTTCCAGGACATTTTTTACATTTCAACTGCCCCTCCAGGAGGAGCTCCAAAATGTCCTCCATTTTGAGAATGGGTTTACATTTATATTAAGTGGGGGTTTTTTTCATTGTTTTCAGCTCAGAGTGACCTAAGGTCCTCCGTTTCCAGGACATTTCTTACATTTCAATTGCCTCTCCAGGAGGAATTTCAAAATGTCCTCTATTTTGAGCATGAGTTTACATTGATATTAGTGTTTTTAGCTCAGTATGGCCAGAGGTCCTCCTTTTCCAGGACATTTCCTACATTTCAAACTTTTCTTCAGGAGGAATTCCAAAATGTCCGCCATTCTGAGCATGTTTACAATGAGTTTTAAGCATGCTTATATGAGTTTCTTTAGGTCAGGGTAACCTAAGGTCCTCTTTTTCAAGGCAGGCTCCTTCACTTCAGTCTTCTCTCCTGGAGGAATTCCAAAACGTCCTCCATTTTGAGCATGGGTTTTTGGTTTTAGGGAGTTTATCATACGACAGAATTTGGGGGTATAATGCAATGGAAATCCGAACGCAATCATGGGGTTTCACATTATTGCGTATGAGTGTATCTCACGCAATTTCGGGCAATGGGGGTCATTTTCGGGAATTAAGTCATTCTGAACGCATTCCAAATGCAATCAGATTTCACATAAATTCGCTAAACTAGCAAATTCACGTAATTGCAAATTGGCTCCATTTGCAATTGGGAGAAATTCCTCCCATATGATAAACTCCTAGGTCAGGGAGACCTGAGGTCCCTTTTTTCCAAGACATGACCAGCATTTCAGGCTTCTCTCCTGGAGCAATTTCAAAATGTCCTCCATTTTGAGCACATTGATATGAGTGTTTTTAGCTCAGTATGGCCTCCCTTTGCAGAACATTTCCTACATTTCAAACTTCTCTCCAGAAGTAATTTCAAAATGTCCTCCATTTTAAGCATGGATTTACATTCATAATTGTGTTTTGAGCCCAGGTTGACCTAAGGTCCTGCTTTGCCAGGATATATCCTCCATTTCAGGCTTCTCTCCTACAGGAATTCCAAAATGTCCTCCATTTTGAGCATGGATTTACATTTATATTTGGATTTTTAGCCCAGGGTGACCTAAGGTCCTCCTTTTACAGGACATATCCTCCATTTGAGGCTTCTCTCCAGAAGGAATTCCAAAATGTTCTCCATTTTGAGCATTAATTTATGCTTATGTGAGTGTTTTTAGCTCATGATGTTAGGCGTTGCAGAGCTGTTTCTGTATGGGCAACAAGGGCAGCATTGTCAGCGAAAAGCAGCTCACGGACTAGATAGTTTAGAGTCTTTGTGTGAGCCCCCAGACGGCTTAAGTTAAACAAGCTACTTAAGTTAAAGAAGCTACCATCAGAATGGTAATGTCTCGCCTTTCTTCTTCTTCAAGATCTGCCATAGCCCTTTGGAGCATCATAGTCAGCCTGAAGAAAAGGGAAGTTCTCTACCAGCCTGCACCACAGGAAGAGCACTATCATCCCCACATCACCATAGGCAAATCTGTGCTTAAGTCCGTTCAGCAGTTCACCTACCTGGGAAGTATCACCTCTTCAAACACCAAGATTGACAAAGAGATCAATCACATGATTCTATGATTCTATGAAAGGCTTCACAAAAGAGTCTGGAGTAACAAATACCTGAGATGAAGCATAAAAATCAGTGTGTACAGAGCCATTGTACTGTCTATTCTTCTCTATGGCTCTGAAACATGGGTTACCTATCACCAACATCTACGACTCCTTGAATGCTTTCATCAGCGCTGTCTACACTCAATCCTAAATATACACTGGACTGACTATGTGACGAATGTTGCTGTCCTGGAGCAAGCAGGGATCACCAGCATTGAGGCCATGCTATTGAAAATGCAGCTGCGCTGGGCAGGGCACGTTTCTAGGATGGAGGACCACAGCCTCCCAAAAATAGTACTCTACAGTGAACTCGCCAAGGAGTTTATCAGATGGGAGGAATTTCTCTTTATTTCAAATAGAGCCAATTGGAGCCAATTGGAATTCATGTGAATTCGCTAATTTAGCGAATTTATGTGAATCCCAATTGCATTCGGAATACGTTCAGAATGACTTCCCATTGCCCGAAAATGACTGCTCATTGCCCAAAATTGTGTGAGATGATTTAATACGCAATAACGTGAAACCCCATGATTGCGTTCGGATTGCCATTAGATTATACTTCCAATTTCCGTCGTCTGATAAACTCCCAAGTGTCAGCGTAAGAGGGTCACCCCAAAGAAGAGATACAAGGACTCCCTGAAACAACACCTCAGGCTCAGCCAAATTGATCACCAACAGTGGTCTACCCTGGCCTCATATAGGGAGGTATGGAGGCCCACTATCCACAATGCTGCAGCCTCTTTCGGGAACTCACGCTGAATGAGTTTCAAAGAGAAACGGCAACGCAGAAAGAACCACAACTTGGAAACATCACCCAATGAGACTTTTTGCAGTGCTCTCTGCAACTGGACTTGTTTATCTTGGATTGGCCTTTTTAGTTATCAATGCACTTGTAGAAAGCGTGGGATGAGTCCTTCCTGAATCTTGGTTAGCGAAGAAAAGCCAGAGAGAGAGAGCTCAGGATGGCCAGTGGTCCTCCTTTTCCAGGACATTTCCTACATTTCAAATTTCTCTGAAGGAGGAATTCAAAAATGTCCTCCGTTTTGAACATGGCAAAGAAGCATGAATTTAGATTTATATGAGTGTTTTCAGCAGGCAACCCTAAGGAGACACTATCATAGGTTTTTCTTGGCTAATTTCTTCAAAGCCAGTTTGCCATTGCCATCCTCTGAGGCTGAGAGAGTGTAACTTGCCGAAGGTCACTCAATGAGTTTTTTGTGCTCGAGCAGAGAATCGAACTCTGACCTCCAGGGTCCAGTGCTTAAACTGCTACACCATGCTGACACTCAAGTAGTCTGCCAAATTGCCTCCTTTTTTTTAATTAGTCTGCTTCCCTCCAGTAAGGTGAAAATTGCTGTCCCATCACACCAGTCTGATGCAAGATATGATTCAGTTGCCAGTAGGTGGAATTGAATGTGGCAGGGATCCTGCCTTTCGCCTCAGGAAGCAGAATGTCTGGCACCAGCCCTGAGTGGGATAGTCATTTTAATTAATTTGTTTTAATTTAGTCCCTGTATTTAAGGCAACTTTTGAGTTTCAAAGCATCTATATTAAAGACAGCTCTTCACTTACAATGCGAACATTCTATCCTTGTAGCTTCCAGTTTCCCCACTCAAAGTTCACACCAATACAGAACTTTCTTTTTTAAAAAGTGTAGACCTTCAAAAAGTCTGCCTGATGATAAACGTATCTGTTTGATATCCTGCCAGTCTCCTGGTGCAGGGTCTCAGTTCCCTGCTTTAGCATTAGAACCCACTGGGTGACCTTGGGCAAGTCACACCCTCTCAGCCTCAGAGGATGGCAATGTTAACCCCCCTCCCCTGCTAAAGAAACATGCCAAGAAAACCCTATGATTGGTTCGCCTTAGGATCAAGCCAGAAAATAATACAGAATAGTTATAACACCAATCAGTTATAACAGTGCAGAACAATTAAATAATCTATCCAAACACTGGGTTAAAAGGAAGCACTACATAAAAACAGAGTGGAAGCATTTAAAAACAGAACGAGAAAGAAGAAGGAAGTGCAACAACAATCCCTTCGTTAAAAGACACTGCCACAACATAAAAACAGTCATGCTGGATCTGTACTGTTCTATCACATATGAAGAGCTATGCTGTATCTGCTAAAAGGCCAATCCAGTGCAACATCCTGCTCCCAAAGTAGCAGCCATATGCCCACAGGACTCCTACAAGGAGGCTATGAATGCAAGAGTGTCGTCCTGCTTCTCTTTCACAGGACTCTTTCAAACGGGGAGGAATTTCTCCCAACTCCGAATGGAGCCAATGCGGATTTATGTAAATTCGCTTGTTTAGCGAATTTACATGAACCCCTGCTCTGTTCGGAATTACTTCCCATTACCCGAAAATAACCCCCTCCTACCCGAATTTGCATGCAAAGCTTTAATTCGCAATAACGTAAAACCCATGATTGCATTTGAATTGGCTTCCCTCTTGCCCGAATTTGCATGCGAAGAGTTAATTCGCAATAACGTAAAACCCATGATTGCATTCGAATTGACCTTAAATTATACTTCCAATTTAGCCTTGTATGAAAGAGTCCACAGTGAATATTCAGAGGTCAAGAAGTAGCATATAGAGTGTAGTAGCCACCAAGACAGCCAAGGTGGTATAATGGTTTGAATGTTGGACTCGGACTTGAAGAGGTCAGGGTTCAAATCCCTGCTTAGCCATAGAATCACACTGGGTGACCTTGAACAAGTCACACTCTCCCTGCCTCAGAGGCAAGCAAACCCCCTCTGAACAAATCTTGCAAGAAAACCCTATGGATCACTGTACGTTGGAAACAACTAGAAGACATGGAACAATACAATTGTCACTGACAAATTCATTCTCCACGACTTTGTCTTTTCCCTTTTTAAAATCAAACTGGTGGTGAACATATTGTACAATACTAGTAAATTCCATATTTTAATGATATGTTATATAAAGCATTCCAGTCACCTCTCCTGAATCTTTCATTAGCTTCACTCAATGATCCTGGGTTTTAATTTTATGAGAGAGGCAAAGAGAAAAACTTCTCTGTGTCATAATTTTATACACCTCTGTCATTTATACTTTATGAGTCTTTTGGTAAGCTGTGAAGCTCCAAACTAATCTTTCCCCATAGAATAATTTTTCCATCCACTTAAAATTCCCTTACCCTGGGGCCCTCTAGATGTGCTGGAATACAACTTTTATCATATCTAGTCAGGATAGCCATAGGATGTCTCTCACTTTCTGCTTCAAAATCATTTGGATCACTTTGCTATGGAGGAATCTGGTCCATATAACTTGTTATAACCTGATTTGCTTTAAAATGTCTATTGTGTTTCTATATCAGGTTGTTAACCCCTTATAACAATTTATTTATTTCAAAGATTTATATCCCACCTTTCTCTCACAATGGTATTCAAGGCATGTTAAATCATTTAAAAAGACAGCAGTAAAAACTAATTACAAAAGTTTTTAAAAATTAAATATGAATATTAAAACATAAATTGAAAACACATAGTTCAAAGCAGTAAAACCCATAAAAAATTTGCAGCACATAGCACAACAGAAGTAAAATACATCCACTAAATGCCTGCTTAAAAAAATGTCTTCAGCTAAAGCAAAAAGAAAGCAGCAGGGGAGTACCACAGTCTGGAAGCAGAAGGCTCTCAGAAGAGTCCTCACCAGCCACCCCTGAGAAGGTGGTGGGACTGAAAAAAAGCCCTCCTCTGCTTATCTTAGGCTGGCTTGTATAGAGGGATAAGATCCTTCAGATAGTCTGGACCCAAGCTGTTTAGGGCTTTAAAGGTCGAAACCAGCACCTTGAATTCTGCCCGGAAATGGACTGATAGCCAGTGTATTGCTGTTTTAGCAAGAGAGTGACATTATCCCTGTAGCTAGCTCCAATCAACAGCCTGGCTGTAGTAGTTTGGACTTGCTGAAGTTTCCAAACCATCCAAAAACCTCCTGCCCTCCAAAACCTCCTTATTGTGGCCTTAGAAACATTACGGTCTAAATTGTCTTTAAGTCCTGACTAGAGTGGTCAGAGTGGTGTAGTGATTTGAGCATTGGATGACTTTGGAGACTAGATTTCGATTCCCTGCTTGGTCATGGAAACCCACTTGGGCAAGTCACACACTCTCTGCCCAAGAAGCCCCCATGATAGGTTCACCTTAGGGTCACCATAATTCAGAAATGACTTAATGGCACACAACAAATACAATGACAGAGTAGTTCCACTAAAGTCATTATTTTGATGTTGACTCATTAGTCAACAATTGAATGGCTGTACTCTAATTAAGACTAATGAATAGGATGCCAGCCTATGAGTGCCAAGTAATGCTGCCATCTACATTCCAACTGTGGAGGGACCCAAGACAAAGTCTGGTAGGGGTGTGGGTACATCCACCTCTGAAACATTTGTAGTGCCTTCAAGCCAAGAAAATTTTCTAGACTAGGCACCAGAAAAAGATGTGGCGGGCCATGGCATAACTATTTCAAACACTAAGGAACTCTGTGGCTTGCAGACATAATTGGAAAAATACACAAAGGGGCTCTACACAGCACCAGAGGCATGTCATGATGCCACACACCATCTGGAGTGGAGTCAGGGCATGCATCATCAGGACACTGTCCCGATTCTGCCCACAGATTGGCCTTTCAGGCTGGTCTGTATAGGGCCAAAGTCCCTCCACAAACTGTCCTCTCATCTGATATGCTCACAGACACAAACACCAGACCTCAGATCTGGACCCTGTGCAAGCCTCTAATGTCTGGATATGATTAGTGGAGCCACTGGCTTTTTCTGGTGCTGGTCATATGTTGAAATGGTAACAAATAGCTTACACATTTTATTATGCATATTTGTTGATTTCAAACAGAGAGAAAAGTACTGATTCATTTCAGTCTTTACAAACAGCTATAAGAGAAATCATCCTCCCTATACCTTGATGCAATTTGCACAATGAGAAATGAGTAAAATGCTTACAAAATTGGCAATGATTCTTAAAAAGAAGGAAGAAGCCTGCTCTGGAAACATTAACATCTCCATTAAAGTCCCCAAACGTAAGTCAGTAAATAGAAAGCTTTCACCTGTGTGCAAAAATAGCATATAATCATCTAACCAAAACAGCAAAAACATTCATTGAGGTTTATCCACAGCATGATAAAAATAACTACTGTCTGTGCTGTAACCATTATTTCATTATGCAAGATGGTCTATGCTTCACTTAAAGTAGAAACCTGTTATGACAGCATACATAATATTCCAAAGCTTCCACTGATAACTTGCATAACTCTCCTTATCAATAATCAATGGTACTTTTAGTAGCATTTCATATTTTCAACTGATTCAGAGACTGACCTTTCTTAGATACATAGCAACACTGCTAAAGTGGTTGATTTTTAGGAGAGATGTGGGTGGGTGTGGATGTGAATGAAAGCAGAATAAAAATATGTGTGCTTGTTGTTTGTTAGTAAGTATGAGATGCATATATGAATTTAGGTTATATGGAACCATTCCAATTCTGATTGCCAGTGCAATATGCTGATAACTATCAGTATAGAAGTATATATATGTTACTGTATATTAAAATGTTTAAATATAAGTGATTAATGAAATGGCTCTCTCCATTTGTCTACATGTATGACATTTGTGCTTTCCAGAAGAAAACATTTGTTATTTTATTTATTTTAAAGTTACAGTTAAGACAAGTGGTCAGAAGAACCACTAACACTCTATCTTATAAAATTCTAGCTATACATTTTTATCATCATAGATGGATTCACTTAGGGATCAATGTTTGATAGCTATCCCTTCTTCAGTTCACTCTGTTTCCCAGGATAATATGGAGAGCGTACCAACCATTCCATAGCCCCTTAATCTGCTCCTCTGCAATGTCAGGTCGGCTAAAGGTAAGACCCACATTATCCATGACCTTCTGGTGGACGAACAGGCCGACCTGGTATGCTTCACCAAGACCTGGCTGGGATATGCTAGCGCTGCTACTTGAGCGCAGGCTCTCCCAGCTGGTTACATGGTCAGTGAGCAGATAAGGGAAAGTGGGCGAGGGGGCGGCATGGCTTTAGTCCATAGAACAAACTTGACATTGATCAGGAAACCTGTCCGGAAAACCACCCACATTGACTGTATTTACCTCAGCCTGAAGACCAGGGATAGTTTGGGGATTCTGTTAGTATACTGGCCACCTCGTTGCTTAACAGACTCCCTAACTGAGCTGACTCAGCTGGTCTCTGAGTTGCTGTTGGAGTTGCCAAGACTTTTGGTCTTGGATGACTTCAAAATTCCTCTCTAGACCAGCCTATTCGATCTATCTAAAGTGGCTTGGGAGTTCATGGAATCCATGTCAAGCATGACCCTATCCCAATTGGTCAACAGGCCTACCCATTGTGCAGGTCATACACTCGATGGGGTTTTTAGTACGGAACAGGAGTATCCGTGGGCAGAGGTAACAAAAACCTCTGCATTGTCATAGATGGATCATTTTCTGATCAAGATGGAACTAAGAGCCACTTTTCATCCCCCCCCGGGGGGGGGCGGACCTGTTAGAATGGTCTGCCCTCAAAGGCTAATGGAACCGATTAGCTTCCAGAAGGCCTTAGAGGGTTTAATGGTTGGCAACGCCAGTGATTTCATCGAAACCTTGGTGAACACCTGGAACACCGATCTTGCCAAGGCTATCGATGCAATTGCCCCCGAGCATCCTTTCCAGCCCGCTTCTAACCGAAAACCCTGGATCACAGAGGAACTCAGGAAGATGAAGCGGACTGGACAACGACTAGAGCGCATGTGGCAGAAAACTTGGCTCTTGTCCGACAGAACTCGCCAGAAGCAGCATCTTGGCACCTATCAGGAGGCTTTGCGTGCAGCTTGGAGATCCTTCTGCTCTGCACACATTGCGTCTGCAGAGTCCCATCCAGCAGAGCTCTTTTAAGGTGGGGGGGGGGGGTAGGAACTGAAGCAGGTTCCTCCTGTGCCGAACCCCCTACTTGATCCTACGACGGCCTGCTCTGATGTGTTTAACACCAACTTTGCAGACAAAATCTCTCGGATAAGGACCAACTTGGACGCCAATGTTTCAGCAGTATCTGCAGATGAGGTGTCCAGCAACCCTGTTACTGCCACTTTACTGGATGAGTTTCAGTCTGTGAGTATTGATGACATGGACAAGCTCCCTGAAAGTGTAAGGAGGACGACTTGCCCTCTTGATCTGTGTCCATCTTGGCTGGTCGTCCGGGGGAGATGCATTGAGGGTATTCCTTCAGGATACAATCAATGCACCCTTAGGGAAGGCACTATACCATCTTGCTTGAAGGAGGCGGCTGTGAAGCCTCTCCTGAAGGAACCTTCCCTTGACCCCCTGGACAGGAACAACTATAGACCAGTTTCCTTGCTGCCATTCTTAAGCAAAGTGATCGAGAGAGCTGTCGCCTCCCAACTCCAACCAGTCTTGGATGAAACCGATTATCTCGACCCATTTCAAACCGTCTTCAAGACAGGATATGGAGGTGAGACCTCCATGGTCGTTCTGACCAACGACCTCCACTTGAACATTGACAGGGGTAGTGTGACCCTGCTAGTGCTCTTGGATCGTCTCAGCGGCTTTTGATACAACAAATCATTCCTTCCTTTTGGATCAGCTGAGAGAGTTGGGCATTGGAAGCACTATGTTGCGGTGGTTCCACTCCTTCCTCTCTGGCAGATCCCAAAGGGTGACGCTTGGGGACAGTTGCTCTTCCAAAACTGAGCTTAATTGTGGTGTCCCTCAGGGTGCCATCCTGTCCCCGATTCTATTTAATATTTATTGGAAGCCGCTGGGTGAGATCATTCAGAGGCATGGAGCACAGTGTCATCAGTATGCTGATGACACTCAAATATACTTCTCCATGACCAGATCGTCAGCTCAGACTTCAGATGGTGTCTCTCCTCTTAATGACGGTCTTGTGGCGGTAATGGATTGTATGAGGAAAAACAGATTGAAGCTAAATCAAGACAAAACGGAGATACTGATAGTCACAGGCCTGAAACCAGGTTTGGGAATACAACTTCCAGTCCTAGATGGATTCACACTCTCCTCAAAGGACCCTGTTCTCAGTCTGAGAGTACTTCTAGGTTCTAGTCAGGTGAATGCAATGGTCAGGAGTGTTTGCTATCAGCTTTGGCTGATACGCCAGCTGCGCCCTTTCCTGGACATGAAGGATCTGGAAACTGTGGCACATGCTTTGGTAACCTCATGCTTAGATTACTGCAACACGCTCTACATGGGGCTACCCTTGTGCATAACCCGGAAGCTTCAATTGGTCCAAAACATGGCAGCCAGGCTTGTGATCGGAATATCTAGGAGAGACCACATAACACCTGTGCTTAAGTCTCTCCACTGGCTGCCAATTAGCTTCCGGGCACAGTACAAGGTGTTGGTTTTAACTTTGAAAGGCCTACATGGCTTGGGTCCATCCTATCTTAGGGACCGCCTCTTCCCATATGAACCCCCCCCCCCCCGCATGCTTCGGTCCTCTGTGAGGAACCTGCTACAGCTCATGAAGACCAGACTGTCGCAGACCTCTCAAAGGATCTTCTCTGTTACTGCTCCCAGACTGTGGAACGGCCTGCTGGATGAGATACTTCTTACTACGACTCTTGACGGCTTCAAAAAACCTGTAAAGACGTAGCTTTTCTGGCAGGCCTCCCCGGACAGTGTTTAAATCTTCCCGGCTCCAAAGTCTTTTCTGGAGTTTTTCCAGCCACGTATCTAGATGCTGCCATCAATGCTGCCCAAGAATAATTGTTTTAAGATATTACATTGCTTATACTTTTTATACTTATACTTGCTTATATTTTCAGTTTCAATTTGTGCTAATTTAATTCTGTTTTAAGGGGTGGAAGATAGGGATTGGGTTGTAACTATTTTAATTGTAACTGTTTTTAACTCTGTTGTACCCCACCCCTATTGCTTCCTCAGAGGGGTGGGTTATAAATAAATAAATAAATAAATATTATTATTATTTGAAACCCTGTCAGGGGAAAACAGACCTCATCTTATTTACAATGTTCTCTGTTTAGATATTCCTTTAACAAACCCCTAGAAACTTGCTAGTACAAAATTAAGCTGCTTTAATATTTATGGGGGCTAGATAATTTGACAGTATCATATCAATTTTGCATTAGTGGACTGGCTTAGCCTTCCATTTCTAGTTTTAGTGTAAAGTATTAGAATCATAGAATCACAGAGCTGGAAGAGACCACAAGGGCCATCCAGTCCAACCCCCCGCCGTGCAGGAACTCCCAATCAAAGTAACCCCAACAGATGGCCATCCAGCCTCTGTTAATTTGAACATTTCAATCCTGGAACAGTCAGGAGCCAGCTTATTAGGACTGCCTATGAATGTGCTTTAGGTCCTATGACTGATCTCTCACAGGCCTACCTTTTAGACTAGGACTACAGTTTTTTATGTTGGCAGAAACCAGTGATGGGGCCTTTTGACTGGCAGCCTCCATGGTTGTGACATGCCCCTTCTTAAGAATTCTAATTGTCTGCCTCTCTTGTGGCCCCTTTAGAAGACAATCTGAGTTCTAAGATCTTCTGGGGAGGGCTTTCTCTTGGTCCCACCACCTTCATAGATGCAGTTGCTGAGGACATGAGAGACTACCTTCTCAGGAGGTCTTCCACCCTCCCAAAAGAGGTCCAGTTAGCCCCCCCCCCCCACTTAATTTTTGCCAGTAGGTTAAGGCAAAAAGAAGTTTAGGTAGCCATCTGACTGATTTCAATCATATGGCAGAATACTATTTAGAACAGTGTGCTGTTGTGTGTTTTTTTTAAATTTTATTTGCTATGTTTTTAATTATGTTCTAAATGTATTTTAAAACTGTTTTTTAACTAGGTGTTTTAACAGAACTGACATTGGTTTGTTTTTTAACTTTTGTATAGTAAACTTTTAAGCCAAACTTCTATTTAAAATTTTGTAAGTTGCCTTGGGTCCCTTGGCAAGAGTAAGGCAGGATACAAACTGAATAAATAAATCAAATAAGGAAGTTCCTAAAGATTTTTAAAAAAATTCTGCCAAGTCTTCTATTGATTTTGTTGCTGGCACCCTATACTGCATGTGTTTTTCCATCAGTGTTGTATTTATTACATTTGTTTTTATTTTAACATTTTTATTGTAAGCCCCTTGGAAAGAGAAAAGTTGGCCTAAAGGTAGGGTAGAAAAATAATAAATTGAATCAAAATATATGGGCCCATCTAATCAAGAATTCTGCTGCTAACAATCTCAGTCCAGATGTCCATGGAAGCTCAGAAATGGATGTCTATTTCCCTTTGCTTGTCTCTTATGTAACACATGCATAAGTGACAAATCAAAAGCTGTTCAGCTTTCCATTTCTCTTCCTTTGCTCTCAGGACTCCAATTTTGCTCTTTATTCACACTTTTCAGTAAAATACAACATAGAAACATCTGAGGAAGCACTTGTTATTTATACAGAGAGAAAAAGATCCCCTTTATGGCAGTAATATATATTACACCTATAATCACTACAAGGGATGAATTAGACCAAAACCACTTAGAAAAGCACCCTTTTCATATGTTTCTCCTCCAAAAGCTTTATTCCCTGCCAGTTAACACTGATCTTTTAGTTTTCCTAAATGCACACTGGTAGAAACAGGTAGTGATAGAATAAGGTTTTATTTTTTAAAAAATAGATATTTTTAAAGGTTTTATCTGATCTCTGTTTCATACACACAACCGTCTTTCTTTCTAAGCGGCAAATGTTTGTCATATTTATCAATCAACCTTTGTTTCAGTCACACCAGAAGCCTTCTTTTTTTCTTCCCTAAGAGAAAAATACATGTTAATATGACTGTTTGACCTTTCTTTCACCTTGTCCTAATATCCTAAAGCAGAACTGCACACATTTTGCAGGCAGACCTCTGCAAATATTTAGCCAGGTTTTGCATCTCATGTCTATAGCAGTGGTTAATTAGGTATTCTTACTGGAATCTAACTTGCATTTTCTGCCAGGAGGGCAAAGACCATTTTTGATTCCTTGTATATTGGATTAAAGTGATGACAATACAGTAATAGAAAATAACCTTGAATAAAATATTACTAACAACTCAGCCCTATCAATGTATACACAAAATTTCAATCCTGCTTAGCTCAGTGGGGTTTACTATCAGGTTTAGAGCCCTATGGTTTCAAGTTCCCATAAAACCAACACAGTAAAATATTGCCTTAAATCCAATTGTTAATGCTTAAGTGCTACAAAAGAATTGAACATATGCACACCAGTTCAGTGTCTGTATATGAAACAAGCATTTTCCCCAAGCCAGCTCTACTCTTAGGCAACAAATATGGTGTGCCAAGAAAAAGCAATATATTATTAGCCATTTACTTTCTTATTATTGCATTTCTACTAGCCAGGCTAGTCAAGAGAGACACTCAGTTGTTCTTGGGAACTCTGCATAGTGACTTGAGTGAATGGGGAAGGCAAAATGAGTTTTGCTAGGCCTGTTCCCTCCATGTGTAGCAATGACTAACCAAATGAAGGTAGCTTTAGTTTCCCCCTGAATTATTTGAAGGAACTGAAAGATTGACAAGTAATTCTTTGCTTTATTAATTTCTTGCAAAACTTTTATAAATTTGGGAAAGTTATCATGCTTTCACACCTGTAGGAAAGCTGACTATTTCAAGAAATTATTTGTGTTTATAAATAAAACAGTATAGTTGTTAGTTTAAAACAATGATTTGCCTTATGAGCAGTAGATGTTATTGTCCAAGAAATCAAGCTTTGAAAAGAAACTCTTTTGAAGCTGGTGACAGAACTGATTATTATATCAACCACTGAAGAGTTTGTTTTTCTAGACCATTTTCATCAAACATCAAAACATAAAAGAAAGATGTCTTCTATATTTGGTTCAGGTCTCATTGTCATCAGAGTTCACCATCCTTAGGGTTATGTCAGGATCAGTTGACATAAATTGATTTATTTGTGGATATGGGATGCTAATATAAAACTATTTCTTCATCCTATTTCTTCATAGTTGGGGAAAACATCTATTCAATTGTTATTTTATCCATTATCTGCACAGTTTAGGAGAAAAGAACATTTACAGCACACTGGAATTGTAATAACATTTGAATTAGAGCAAACCGAGAAGTCTCAAAAAAGGAGACTGAACTCTGACATGCATTCAAAGAGCTTGCAAGTTAAAATCCACAAAGAATGCTGCTACCTGTAACAAGTTACCTTTCTTTCTTTCTTTTTTTAGAAAAAAAGGCTGAAATGAAATTATATTTCAGGAATGATATAGTAAGAGGGAACATTGTGTGTAACATATAGTGTTTATGTAGCAAGATCTACAGACTAACAAGGCTATATCATTGAATTCTACCATATAGTATTTAGTTACTTTTTAATTACAGTGTTGGGGCTTGGTCCGTATGGATACCAAAATCCTTGGATGCTCAAGTCCTGTTATATACAGTGGTGTAGCAAAATAGTGTGCCTTATATAAAATGGTGAACAACTCAAAGATCTGCTTTTGTAGATTATTTTTTTAAAATGTTTTCTAGCTGTGATTGGTTGAATCCATGGATGCCGGATCTGTGGATATGGAGGACCACCTGTACCCTTTAAGGACATTTTGGAGCTATTTTGAACACACTTTGTTCAAGTTTTTTTTCCTATTCTCTCATCAATAAATGGATAAATAACTGATAACAGTACATGTAATATAACGAGTTAGCAAATGTAAATTAATAAAAACTATCTAATATGTTACACAACAGATTCCTTGAAATAGTAACCTCTCAAGTTCCCATTAATATTAGGATTCAAAAGAATAGTTTTGGTTTTCTGCAAGAAGTGATGGAACTGATTTTGGACAACCAATACAGAAAACAGCAGAAGTGAGTCAGAATATCCATGGCAAATCTGACACCTTATTCAACTTGTTTGAAAAACTTGTCCCTTAAATCCAGGTCAATGATAATTTAGGAAAATTAGTTACGTGGCAATTTAACTTCTGAGATCTGTTTTTAAAAATGGAAAGCTGCTTTTCATTTAATTGTTTATTTAATGGATTTTAGACCATCCTTCAAGATAACCCAAAGTTGTTTACAATCTACAGTAATAAGATAACTCAACAAATAAAATATTAATATAGTGGCAGCACATAAACCAATCAGGTATAACAAAGCAGTTAAAAATCAATAGCAGATTAAACATGTGAGAATCATGCAGCCTTCCAGATGTTATGGAAATGCAGCTCCCAGCATCCTTCATTATTGGCTGTGCTTGTTGAGCTTGCAGGGAATTGGAGTCCAGCAACGTCTGGAGAGGGCATGAGTCTCACTTCTCAAATAAAACAACATTATATTTCCTGTACATGCCTCCCTAATTGTTCTCACTGGTGAACCAGAACTCATGGCATCAGATGGGTCGTAAGAGTGAGGTGGACTTTCAGATAAAGTTGGTCCTCCATATCCACTGATTCTTTATCCATGGATTCAAGTATCCAAGGCTTGAAAATATTTTTTTTTAAAAAAAATGAATTCCAAAAAGCAAACCTTGATTTTTGTCATTTTATATAAGAGATACCATTTTGCTGTGCCATTGTATTTAATGGGACTTGAGCATCCAGATTGCATGCTGGAACATCTGAACCATACAAGATTCTGCAGATAGTGGACGTCCTGAGCATCGTTCTGCTCTAACAGCCCATGAACTATCACAACTTAATATTGACATCGCTGCTCTTAGTGAAGTTCGTCTCTATGAGGAAGGCAGCCTTAAAGAACATGGTGCCGGCTATATTGATTATACATCTTTAAAAGATTTCAGAGCAGGTCATATAAAATATTATTTCATTTATTTATTTGCTTAGTATAATTATAGACTCTTGTTCAGTGCAAATATCCCAGAGCAATGCATAATCTGAAATAATAAAAACAAATACAATAAAGCATAACTGTAGTTGTTTTAAAATCAGCCAGGACAAAATTGCAGAAGCTGCAGCTATAAAACCAATAAACTCAGTTAAATCCAGCAAAAGCTATAAAGTGACAATTGAAATGAATTAAGGAGCAATGTCTGGAGGATGAGTGCACTCTGGACATTGAAAAGTCATCAAGGTTGAAGCCAGGCCAGCCACTGAATAGAGATACCTTCCATATACAAGATGCCATTATGAGAAGGCTTTATTTGCCATCTTCCAATATAGTGTGGCAGTTAGTGTGAGCTGGGACTTGGAAGACCCAGGTTCAAATTCTATTGAGCCATGAAACTAACTCAGTGACTTGGAGCGGGTCACTCTGTCTCACCCTTACCAGCATAACAGGTTTGTTGCAAAGTTGCAAGGCTGAGAGCCATGAGCACTGAAGCAAGGCAAGATATAAATGTGATTATTGAATAACAAACAAAATGTGCAGATTGGAGTGTACAATGAAGACAGAAGGCTGAGAGAGACACGGATGTTAGAAAGCCATCTCTCAGTAGCAGTCCCAAGCTGTTCCAAATGGTTCTTTCTCTAGCCAAAATATGTAACCAGGCATATACATTTGTTGCTGTGGTTGTGTGCCGTCAGGTCAACTAGAACTTATGGTGACACTATGAATGAAAGACTTTCAGGAGTCCCAGTCATTAATAATTCTCCTCAGATCTTGCATTTTCAGGGTTGTGGTTTTCTTGTTTGACTCTATCCACCTGTAATGTAGGAGTCACCATGGTGTAGTGGTTTGAGTGCTGGATTATGACTCTAGGGACCAGGGTTTGAATCCTCACTTAGCTAAGGAAACCCAGTTGGTGACCTTGGGCAAGTTACACACTTTCAGTCTCAGAAAACCTCATGATAGGGTTGCCATAAGTTGGAAAGGATTTGAAGGCACACAACCACAATGTGTAATGTGGTCTTTCTCTTTTCCCACTGTCTCCCACTTTGCTGAATATTCTAATCTTTTCCACTGAGTCATATTATCTCATAATCTGTCCAAAGTACAGTGGCCTTAGTCTTCAATGCCTTCAATCTTTCCCTTTCTCTCTTTCTAGATGCAAGGTAAGTTGAATCCCTTATTTAATTCAAATAACACAATAATGCTATGGTCAGTTTCTGGTGGATGTTGACCACAGAGTTGTCCTGGAGAACCTAGAAATTCCTAGAGAGGTGTTGTCTCAGATTTAAAAAGAATCTCTTTTTTAAATATATATTTGTAGTTTTTCCACTTTCACAGGGGTCTTGTGCCCCTAACCCCAGTGAATGTGGAGGGCTTACTGTATTCAATGGAATCTAGGGAAAGGTTAGCACTAAACAATTTGGTGTACAGCAGTGATTTGTGCACCTTAGCACTTGCCCTTTATGTGGTTCTCAAAGTATCTTATTGTTCACTGGATTCTACCCACACTCTCAAATCCTCAAATATAAATACATGCAGTAATCCACTCATTAAATGTACACTGTTTATTCATTTTTCTTGTTTCACAAAATCTTTTCTAACCAAATTGACCCAATAAATTTCTGTTGTTTCAAAATGTAAACTTCAAGGAGACAGATCACAGACTCAAGATTTAGGATGTGTATGCCAGTCCTTGATTTCAGCAGTCCATGGTCTATGCACAGGGGAGTGCTTTATCCCACCAATGGGATGGACTACTGTTACTCCTAACTGTTCTAGAATCAGAAACTGTATTCTAGAATCAGAAACTTCTATGTGAAGTGCAAATTCCTAGCAAATCTAGGCAGAAATCTCCTGTGTGACTTTTCCTTAAACAATGTAAAGCTTTATTACCATAGTGGTTTTCATTCAAGACATATTGCTGGCATAAGTTACCATATTTCAGCTGTTCCACTTGAAAAAAATCAGCAAAAGGTCCTCATCAAGAGCTTCTTTGAACAAAATGAGACTTTAGTAGCATGGAAGTTTTAATTTAAGACACATTACAACAGATAGGTATAATGTTTCAGCTATTCCAGTATAAGACAAAAAGAGCAGCAGTTATTATTAAGCTTTCTCTCATACTTTTCAAATATCTTCCCTTGTTATTATCTCTTTCTTTCATTCTATCTCTGTATAAACAGAATTCTGCAAATAATTTCTTTCAGCACTCTGTTCACTGTGGCCTAGATCCAAGATTACTCAGCTTCTCACAAGTCCTTCTACTGACCTCAATAGAATTTGGACACAATCTCCAAGTTCAGCCTGCTTATTTATTTAATCATGTGTCTGCCAAAATATCACGCAAACAAAAGTGCTATTATAACTGAGTTTGATTAATATTGTTTATTTTTTTCAAAAAATATTTATACTGAGATGGAGTTTAAAAATTAAAGAATGGAGTTTTATTATTAGTGAGTCAATCATTTGCTGGCACTGTTTTTGCTTGACTTAAGCAAATGAGTAAACAAGATTTTGAGGACTCATGATTGCTGCTTTAAAATAGTATCAGGGAATACATGTATGTGAATTGTTAAGTTTGCTTGCAAAATGTCTTTTCTTGCAAATGTACTTCCAGCAAAACAATCTGGGTACATAACATACACAGCCTACTAATTTATTTATTAATATGGATGTTTTGGTTAGTTTGTCCATTTGCTTTTAAAACCTGGAAGTGTCCATTTACTTTAAAAGCCCAGAAAACAGTGTTATCATCTGTCACCAAATCTGAATATACTTAAAGGCTGTGTGGCTCAGACAACCATCTGGGGGCTGAGAACACAAAAGGCTTCTAGTACGGGTGCAGATACAAAGGAGCCTTGGGGAGCTGGACGTGTGCACAACACAAATGCTCCCCATTGTCTTTTGTTGTACATGCTTTTTTTCTCTCCTAAAAAAGAATGCAGAAGCAGCTAATCGAAGAGCTGCACATCAGGGAGGCCCTCCTCAGATGGCAGCCATCAGTCTGAGCAAGGACAGATGGTGAACAAAGGTGAAAAGCAAACAATATGCACGGGCCAAATAAGCAAGCCATTCTAACCCTGAATTAAACATTTGTTTCTATAGACCCAACGTCATATTTCTGGAAGTAAAATGAAGCTTTCAGGATGTAGAATCATCACACTGAAAGTGCCAATTTCCAGCATGCCAATATCATCCAATATACCAATTTGTTATATGTAGCATAGTAATAGGTTTGTGAAAGTTACCTTTTTGAACTATAACTTCCAGAATTCCCCATGCTGACTAGGTAGTTCTTGGAACTGTAGTCCTAAAAAGCAACTGGAAGTTCTTTTTTATAGGACCAGAATTATGTTCACTGAGCAAATGACTGATCTCTTCACATTTCTCCCCCCTTTTATTAGTTTATTAAATGAAATGTTGACAAGAAATAAGAACAAATACATTATAAAAGACAAACAAATGTAAGCATAGGACATGGATATAGAAACTCAGTGGTGATGTAATCAATTAAAAAAGACCAGTCCTCAAAAATATGTTGTCTTTTTTGCATCCATTACAGGCCTTTATATTATTAGAAAGTTTTTCTAATAGTCAAGTGTCCCATACTCTTTTCCACCATCTAGCTTTGTTGTTGTTGTGTGCTTTCAAGTTCTTTTCTGACTTAACCCCAAGGCAAACATATTATGGGGTTTTCTTTGAAAGATTTGTTTAAAGGAGGCTTGCCATTGCCTTCTCCTGAGGCTGAGAGAATGTGCCTTGACCAAGGTTACCCAGTGGTTTTCATGGCCAAGCTGGTCTCCAGAGTCATGGTCCAATGCTCAAACCACTGCACCATGCTGGCACTTATTATTTAGCTTAAGATCATCCAGTTTCCAGTCCTGGCTATCTCTGCCGGGACAGCTGCAAGGAAGAAAGCAATTACTATTTATACTCATGTATAATTCTAGACATTTTAGTCAAAAATTTGACCTAAAAACCTGAGTCATTTTATCCACAGGTCAATGTAAGTACTGTACTTTAAATCATAAATATGAACCACTTCTGTTGAAAGACAAAAGTATAATCTGTCCTGGAAGCACTGACCTCCTCTCTACTCTCTTATCTATCCAGCTTTTAGGATGGACATGAACAATTATGCATGTTGGATTTTTTTACTTTGGCATTGTGTTGCTTAGCTACATCCTTTACATTCTTTCTTACATGCCTCTAAGTCTTACCCTCAACTTATCCACAGGTCATATGAAAATGCATAATTTTGGCCCCAAAACCTGCGCTCGACTTACATATGAGGTTGACTTATAGTCGAGTATATATGGTAATCTCCTATGTTTGAACCGACTGTTATCATTAAGGTAAATGGAATGTAAGTGGATAGTTTGTTATGTTTTTTGAGAAATCAGATTGATTATTACAGTCCAGAAACATTTTATCTTGGGACAATCTAACTACATATGGTTATATGAACCTACATCTTTACAACTCCTCCAACATCTTGGCAGAACATTTTTGTCCAAACTAGATTATTTAATAGGAGTCAAACATCATTTATGTATACTCTTGAGAACTTCTTCCTTTGTAGCAGTTGGACCCAAAAGATTTTTTATGGGTACAATATAGCTCTGAAAAGACTAAGAAGGGTTTTTCTCTATTTCCTTTCTCCCACTTTACTGAATATTGAAATCTTGTGTGTTTTCAATGCCTGACTTGTATTCTTACTAATTTTTGTTACTAGCGACCAAACTAAGCCAGCTATTTTAAAAAAAACCTACATAAAATATCTGGTGTATATATATATATATATATAGAGAGAGAGAGAGAGAGAGAGAGAGAGACTTGTGTTATCATTCAAGTAAATACCAACTTGAAAAAAAATTCCTAGACATACCTATTAACTTTTCCTAGAACTGTTATGACTGGTTTCTTCTTGCTGTCTTTTCACTGAAATTCACATGCTTATCTGATCATATCAAGTGACTTGGGAAGAGGAAGCTGACAGGCAAAATATGGACAGTAGAATGATTTTTTTCATTTAGAATATAGAAGCAGTAATACATTTTCCAAAGTGTTATTCAGTACTATGGTCAGTCATTTCTCAGAGTTACTTACTCATGTAAGTCATTAATATTCCCGTTTCACATATAGGAATCAGGCTGGCAGGCACCCCAATGTTAAACAGATTTACTGAACATTCGGTCATATTTACACCAGCAGAATCTGCTTCTAGGCAAATTTAGCATCACTGCTTGAAGTGTCTTGCTCAAGGTGATTCATTCAGCTTGCAGCTGACATTCTCTCTTCTATCTCCACTGCATCACACTGACTAAATGCAGAAAGGAGTCAAATGAGTGTACTATGATTTGATTAAAACATTCAGAAATAGTACATGGTATGTCCTCATGGGTCTGTGCAATGCCAATGCCACGAAAGAGGCACCTGACAACTGCAGATGCCAACATCCTTTTAAAGAAGAAAGCACATAACAGACACAGCTTTCAGATGCTGGTGGGGGGGGGGGCTTTTTCTCACATTTCTAAATGTTGGGTGGGAATCAAGAACTTTGGAGAATAAATCTATGATAGGGATGGGAACTGTGTGGCATTCCAGATGTTGTTAAGTTGCAACTTCCACTATCCATCACATTGTTTATTTGTTTATTTAGAGTATTTATATCCTGCTCTTCAGCCACAAAGGCTCTCAGACCGGTTTACAGATTGCTAATTTGACAGTTCCCTGCCCTCAGTCTTATAATCTAAAAAGACATGAGACAAGAAGGAAACTGTAGTTAGGAAGGGGAAAGGGATCAGGTCCAGCAGGTACTGCTGGTTCTTCTCGGCACCCAAGGCTAGGCGTCTGGGTCTAGACATGGTGGAGCTGTGCCTCCTCTTTTATCTCCCTCCAAGGCCAGGGTGGTAGCAGTTAAGATGGAGGGAGGGCATTTCAACTGCTTCTGGGGCAAGGCATGTTTGACCTGTGCTGGCCTCTTCCTATCTACCTCCAAGGTTAGGGTGATTATGCTGGTGAGAACTAATAGGAACTGTTCAAAAATATATGGAGAGACACACAGTTCCCACCCCTAGTCTATAAGGATCACATATCCTCAAGCATGTAACAGACGTAAACCAGAACACATGGACAAGAAACATCAGAGTATGATCAAGATGTCAAAAAGCATTAATGAGAAATAACACATAAGCTAGGAGAGGGTGCAGCAATTTGCTTTTGTTTGAGACTATTGGAAAGATTCCACTTCCTCCTCTCCTTTCCTCCCTCCTGAGTTAGGTGAGGTCAAACTCAGTTTGTTGCAAATGAAGTAAGCTGAGGGCAAAGAGGAAAGGAGGAGGAGGAGGAGAAAGAAACTGGAACATTTAAAAAACATATGGAAAATCATAGAATCATAGAATCATAGAGTTGGAAGAGACCACAAGGGCCATCCAGTCCAACCCCCTGCCATGCAGGAACTCCAAGTCAAAGCATCCCTGACAGGTGGCCATCCAGCCTCTGCTTAAAGACCCCTAAGGAAGGAGACTCCACTACACTCCGAGGGAGTGTGTTCCACTGTCGAACAGCCCTTACTGTCAGGAAGTTCCTCCTAATGTTGAGGTGGAATCTCTTTTCCTGCAGCTTGCATCCATTGTTCCGTGTTCTAGTCTCTGCAGCAGCAGAAAACAAGCTTGCTCCCTCCTCAATATGACATCCCTTCAAATATTTAAACAGGGCTATCATATCACCTCTTAACCTTCTCTTCTCCAGGCTAAACATCCCCAGCTCCCTAAGGCGTTCTTCATAGGGCAAGGTTTCCAGACCCTTCACCATCTTAGTTGCCCTCCTTTGGACATGCTCCAGTTTCTCCACATCTTTTTTGAATTGTGGTGCCCAGAACTGGACACAGTATTCCAGGTGGGGCCTGACCAAAGCAGCATAGAGTGGCACTATAACTTCCCTTGATCTAGAAACTATACTTCTATTGATGCAGCCTAAAATTGCATTGGCTTTTTTAGCTGCCGCATCAAACTGTTGACTCATGTTCAGCTTATGGTCTACTTGGACTCCTAGATCCCTTTCACATGTGGTCTCATTCAGCCAGGTGTCCCCCATCCTATATCTGTGCATTTCATTTTTCCGCCCTAAGTGCAGAACCTTACATTTCTCCGCATTGAATTTCATTTTGTTAGCACTGGCCCAGCTTTCTAGTCTATTCAGGTCATTTTGAATTTTGATCCTGTCCTCTGGGGTATTAGCTACTCCTCCCAGTTTAGTGTCATCTGCAAATTTGATAAGTATGCCCCCAATTCTGTCATCCAAGTCGTTAATAAAGATGTTGAATAGCACTGGGCCCAGGACAGAACCCTGTGGGACCCCACTGGTCACTTCTCTCCAGGATGAAAAGGAGCCATTGTTGAGCACCCTTTGAGTTCGGCCAGTCAACCAATTACAAATCCATGTAACAGTTAACTTGTCTATCCCACATTTTGCAAGCTTGTTTGCAAGAATGTCATGGGGAACCTTGTCAAAGGCCTTACTGAAATCGAGGTATACTATATCCACAGAATTCCCTTCATCTACCAAGCTGGTAATTTTATCAAAAAAAGAGATCAGGTTCGTTTGGCATGACTTGTTTCTCTGAAACCCATGTTGGCTTTTTGTGATTATGGCATTGGCCTCTAAGTGTTCACAGACTCTCTGCTTAATGATCTGCTCTAGAACCTTTCCTGGAATTGATGTCAGACTAACTGGACGATAATTGTTGGGATCCTCTTTTTTTCCCTTTTTGAAGATGGGGACAACGTTTGCCCTCCTCCAGTCTGCTGGGACTTCTCCTGTTCTCCAGGAGCTCTCAAAGATTATTGCCAATGGCTCTGATATTACATTTGCCAGTTCTTTTAATACTCTAGGATGTAGTTCATCTGGTCCTGGAGATTTATATTCATTTAGGTTAACCAGGTATTCCTGTACTATCTCTTTACTTATTCTGTGCTGAATTTCCTCTATTCTGTCTCCTGTTCCATTATCCTTAGGTTGAGCACCCTTTGCCTTTTCTGAGAAGACTGAAGCAAAGAAGGTGTTGAGTAATTCTGCCTTTTCTCTGTCCCCTGTGAGCATTATGCCATCTTCTGCATGCAGTGGCCCCACTGTTTCCTTCTTCTTCCTTTTGCTGCGGACATATCCAAAAAAGCCCTTTTTATTGTTCTTAACCTCTCTAGCAAGCCTGAGTTCATTCTGCGCTTTAGCTTTTCTGATTTTACCCCTACATGTGCTGGCTATTTGTTTGAATTCCTCTTTCGTGATTTCTCCATTTTTCCATTTCTTATACATGTTCCGTTTAAAACTTAGCTCATTTGAAAGTTCCTTAGTCATCCATCCTGGCTTCTTGAGACATCTTCCATTTTTCTTCCTCATTGGAACTGTTTGAAATTGTGCCTTCAATATCTCCCTTTTGAGAAACTCCCATCCGTCTTGAACTCCCTTTTCTTTTAGTATTCCTGACCATGGGATCACTCCCAGTATTTCTCTAAGTTTATTGAAATTAGCTCTCCTAAAGTCTAGAGTGCGTGTCTGACTATGCCTAGCTTCTCCCTTACAATGTATTACAAACTCCAGGAGAACATGGTCACTTCCACCTAAGGATCCAACCACTTGCACCCCATCAACTAGGTCTTCCCTGTTGGTTAAGATCAGATCTAAAATGGCTGATCCCCTTGTTGCCTCTTCCACCTTTTGGACGATGAAATTGTCTTCCAGGCAAGTGAGGAATTTGCTAGACTTTGAGGATTTGGCTGAGTTTGACTTCCAGCAAATATCAGGATAGTTGAAGTCACCCATCACTACTACATCTCTCTTTTCTGAGTATGTGATTATCTGTTCTAGAAAGGCATCATCCAATTCCTCTGCCTGAGTCGGGGGTCTGTAGTAGACTCCCACAGTAACATCCCTGTTATTTCCCTCTCCTTTAATTTTTATCCAGATGCTCTCCACCTGGCTTCCAGTATTGACTTCCTGGATCTCTTCACTGGTGTAAATATCCCTGACATATAATGCTATTCCTCCTCCTTTCCTGCTTGGCCTGTTTCTCTTAAAAAGATTATATCCCTCTATTTCTACATTCCAATCATGAGACTCATCCCACCAGGTTTCAGTGATGCCTATTATATCATATTTCCCTTGTTGTGCTAGGAGTTCAAGTTCATCCTGCTTATTTCCCATACTCTGTGCATTAGTGGAGAGGCATTTAAGACCATGTGTCCTCTTTACTTGCTGCTTTTGCACATTTTTTTGCCTCCTACTGTTGGGTCCTTGCACTGTTTGCCTTGTTCCCTCTATGCCACTTGGACTATTATCTCCATCCCTTTTGCCTTCCAGTATAATGTCTCCCTCCCCCACATAACTCAGTTTAAAGCCCTCCTGATCAGATTCTTCAGACTGTTGGCAAAAACGTTTTTGCCAACTGGCGTGAGATGCAGTCCATCCCTTGCCAGAAGTCCCTCCTCATGGAACCGCAGCCCATGATCCAAGAATCCAAACTGTTCTTGGCGGCACCATCTACAGAGCCAGTTATTCACCTCTGCTATTTTCCTCTCCCTTCCTGGACCATGCCCTTCTACCGGGAGTAGAGATGAGATGACAACCTGTGCATCCATCTCTTTCAGCTTCCTTCCCAGAGCCTCATAATCCCTTTTGATATTCTGAAGGCTGTGCCTTGCAGTATCATTGGTTCCCACATGAACCAAAAGAAGGGGATAACGGTCAGTAGGCTTGACAAGTCTTGTCAGCCTCTCCGTCACATGATGGATCTTTGCCCCGGGGAGACAACACACCTCCCGAGACATCTTGTCAGGCCCACAAACCACTCCTTCTGTACCCCTCAGCAAGGAGTCACCCACTACCACCACGCGCCTCCTCCGAGGCTTAGCAGTGGCTGTTCCTTTTCGTGATACTCTCAGGCTCTCCTGCTCTGTCCCTGATGTCTGTCCCTGCTGCTTTTCCTCATCATCTCTGACAACAGAGAGAGATTCAAAGCGATTCTGTAGCTGCAAGCCGCTCACAGAACGTTCCCTGGTCTCCTTACTTCTGTGTGTGACCTTCCTCCAAGCATCTACCTCTGTTTTATGTGCAGTGACCTCCTCCACCCCAACAACTTCCTCTCTCTGTTTCCCACCCAAGACATTCTGGTCTGACCTGTTCAGGAGATTCTCCTGCTCTCTATGATGCTGGAGTGCAGATATCTGCTCCTCTAGCTGCTGTACTTTCTCTTCCAAGAGGGCTACCAACTTGCACTTGTGGCAGGTGTAGTTCCCCACATCTGTAGGCAAGAAGACAAACATCCCACAGGTGTTGCAGGTGACTGCTGCAGGGCCTTCAGTGTCCATACTGAGAAGTCTGAAGGAGGCACTGAAACAAGACTGTGGGCTTCCCTTGCTAGACTTGGCCTTTATTCCCAAGCTCTGTCACTGAGTTCAAGTCACGGGGCCTATAGTTATGTAGAGAGCTCCTGGCTAAAAGCTCCTTCCAAAGGCAAGTCTCTGATTCACTTCCTCTGATGCTTCAGGCCGGCTCCTCTTCTATTCTCTAAACACCTCCTTGACTAGATAAAAAAAATCAAAATTCGCGCGCCGTTAGGCATGCGCTTCTGCTAGCCTTGAGTAGCCTTAAGTAGCCTCCCAGCACTGGCTCCCAGAATGCAATGGCTCAAGTGTAAATTAAATTCGATCTCACCCAAGCACATGGACTACAGCCTCCTCCTTTTCTTTCTCCTCCTTAAAGGAAATGAAGCTTCTGCTAGCCTTGAGTAGCCTTAAGTAGCCTCCCAGCACTGGCTCCCAGAATGCAATGGCTCAAGTGTAAATTAAATTCGATCTCACCCAAGCACATGGACTACAGCCTCCTCCTTTTCTTTCTCCTCCTTAAAGGAAATGAAGCTTCTGCTAGCCTTGAGTAGCCTTAAGTAGCCTCCCAGCACTGGCTGGGATAACAAGTGGGATAACAAGAATAATCAGCACCTGATTCCCACTACCTTTTGAACCAGATCGCAAATTGGTTTGAACCGGTTCAAATGACCCTGGTTCCCACTTGAACCAAATCACTGAAGTGATTCAGAGAGGGGATACATGTGCTAGACCCATTTAACCCACGTCTTTTTGATGCTTTTTTTCCCACGTCTTTTTGGATAAATTGATTCTGCGCAAGTGTGAACCAGATGCAGATCAGAATTGATTTAAGTTTGCCCTTCAGCTGGAGCAGTTCCATTTTGAATCGATTCATTCATGAATGTGAACCACAAGTGGGTTATTTAACAGGGAAAATGTGATTGGGGCAAATTACAAACCGATTTATTTGTAAGTGGGAATGAAGCCACTGACTCGACCTACCAGATTGGGACAGGTGGAAGGTGTGTGATCACTAAAAACATTACAGAGGGTAATGAGAGAATTCACTACCTCACTACCCCCACCCCATTGATATGGCTCAGTTTTCAGAGGGGTAGGAGAGGACAGGCAAAAGTGTAGAGAAGAGAAAAAAAGCACCAGTATTGTCGCCATCTACGGTATATGTCCAAATCTTTTGAATTCCCTACCCAAGTGGACTCCAAATGTTGCCCTCACCCCTGGTTTGACAGAAAACCTCTGTGGCAAGAACTACAAAAGCATAAAACTCAACAAGAGGAACATTATGAGTTCTTCCATAGAACCTTTGAGTGAGGGAGAGTCTATTGTTTGCCTGAACTGTAGAAATAAACTGATGCATGAATATACATTGGCTGCTTATGGATTAGCCCATCTGTCTTTTCAAACAGGAAAAGAAGTTACACAAGAGCAGCAGCTGCTCACATTGGGGCAAAGGAGACTGGAGAGGGCAGAGATCACAACAGTGGGAGAATAATGCAATAACATGAGGTCCATATATTGTGGCCAGTGCATTGAGAAATGCTTTACACAGTAAGCCAAAGGAAAGATGTACTGTATGTATGAAGATGACAAAGATGATATGCCATAGGGCTCCTGTATACAGGAAGACTGCTTTAAAAACTCTGCAAGTTAACGGTGTAGTTCAGTGATGCCTCTAAAGAGACTTTTAATGCACACTGGCAATATTAGCATGTAAGAGTTTCCTCTTTTTCAAAGTGGTATTATTCCCTTGTAAAGGTTCTCTCCTCCTCATAAAAGTGAAGTCATGCATCTTCTACAGAAATCACTGTACTGGTTTCTGACTTCATTTTAATTTAGTTAACTTATTTTAAGCCACTCTGGACCCTGTGGTGGGAGAAAGGTGAGTTATAAATTGAATGAATTGATATTTAAAAAGTAGGCTATTTTAAGAAAAATCTTATCCAGGACAGAACTTTAGAAAATAGTCAGACAGTAAATATTTTACAAAATGTATTACAAATGACTGAAGAGAATACAATCAACGGAAAAAAATCTGATTTTTGTCCTGGAATGGACAAAATGTTGACATCTTGAAATTATCAACACCATCGGTTGAGATGCACCCTTCAGTATATTTTTTCATGCATCTAAAAAACCTACTGAAATTACTGACGGATGTGACACAATCTTAGATTTATACTGTGTACTGCTCTCATAGTTCGGGAGAGCAGCAGGGTTGATGAATTAAGGATCATGAAAGAGAGCAAGTGAGCTATTGTTACAATCAGATGTACAGAAATCCCCCCAAGCTTCTTGCCTTTAATGTAATAGAAATAGGTATAGATTAAGGGCCTTAAACATCCCCTGATGCCCCATATTGAGATTATCTCAGCTGTAAAGTCAAATTCTCAGCTTCTTTTGATTAAAAATGTAAATCCCACTGTATCCCACTGTGAGGCTAATTCTTGGTCCACTTAGTTTAATAAAAGCCCTGCCAAAGGCCAAAGGATATGCCCAGATTTGTAAATTGTGTCTTGATGGCCAGATATTGAGGTACTGGTGGGGAATCTGCATTTTCATCTCCATTTGTGTCTCACACAAAGAGAGGAAGAGGTAGTTAAGGCAGCAGCATCAACACCCAATTCTCTCCCTTTCCTATCGCCTCTGAACTGTGCAATCCTTCTTAACAGTCACTAACCCCGAGGCACCAGATCCTTGGAAACTGAACAGAGTTGGCCCTGGTTAGTACTTGGATGGGAGACCACCAATAAAAACCAGGTAAATGTAAAGGTAGTCCCTTGACATGTATGTCCAGTTGTATCTGACTGTAGGGGGCAGTGACAGCACCAAACACTGTTACCTTCCCACCAAAGTGGTACCTATTTATCTACCGTACTTGCATTTACATGCTAGGTTGGCAGAAGCTGGGACGGGGGCTCACCCCATCATGCAGCACTTGGGCCTCGAACTGCCAACCTTCCAATCTTCTAATTGCAGACTACTCTCCCTCCTTCCTTGTGTTCAGTTGCTATCACTATTGGTGCATATCTTGGGAGATTATCCTGAGACACCTTGTATTCATGAACATTAATATAAGGCTACTAAGGTAGTGATTTGGTCTGCTGCACTGCATAAAAATCTAGAGCAAGGCTTCTGAGAACTTTTGATTTTTTTACAGAGCAATAACTGGAGCTCATAAATTTCTATCTGCCAGATCTAGGCACCTGAATGTATTTAAATTACAGCTTAATTAACTTAATATATAAGGGCATCATTTCACAAGACATGATGTCAATGTGTGGACAAGTCTTCCCACATGACTCAAGATTTCTGCACTTACTGAAGCATGAAAATAAACACTACAATGTCCAAAAGATTTTCCCCTACTGATGTGGCACTGGAAATATGTTTGTAATCTATATTAATATTTTGATAAATTTTAGAATCAAAGCCTGATTTGTTGAATGTGTACAAATTTTCTTTTAGACTTCAACAAAATTAAGATCATGCTTTTTGAATGCAATTAGTAAGAATTACACTTATTCTTAAGTGAATTGATTTCTTTCTTTCTTTATTTATTAAATAATCTTTATTAATTTCAAAACAACAATTCAAAATTCTAAAAAGGATACATATGCAGACACACATACTAAACACTAGTAGACACATATTAAACACAATAGAAATTATTCAATACATATACATACACATACAAAAATATCTCACATAAAAACATTACCTCACATCTTTTTGCCCAAATGAATGGATTTCTATTATTATTATTTCAGGCTGGGGAACCCTGTAGAAATGCTGATGATTCTAGGTATTTTTTCTTGTTTGTTTCTGAATGGGTTTACTTTGTGCCTGTTTTAAGTGTGCCCAGCATTTGACTCAGTATTCTTGTATATCAAGACTCAGTATATCAAGACTCACTTGGAAAGTCAATCCCACTGAATTCAAAAGGATTGTCTTCTGAGTCAAGAAGTGCATGATTAAATGGTTAATCATTTTACAATAACTAGCAAACATAACTGCTGTACAGTACTTGAAAATGCTTAGAATTTTTCATATGTTTAAGTAATCCCCAAAAATATGGAAAAGTCATTCTGTCACCCTGTATCCTGTCTGTTCTCAGTGGACAACACGAGACTTGCTGAATGGCTAAAATCTGTTCTCTGCAGTATAACAAATTCTTTTTTCAATCCCTTGCCTATTTAAATTTCTTTCTACATAATTTGGCACTGAATGTTTTTGATCCTTCAGTAATATGCCACTAATAGTTCTTTTAAAGTCGTTTTTAAATTGTATTGTTTTTAAATTTGCTGTTAGCCGCTTTGAGTCCCTACGTTGGGAGAAATTCAGAATATAAGAAAAGAAGTAGAAGAAGAGGAGAAAGAGGAAGAGGGGAAAGTGTATACCCCCACATGGGTGTGCAAGTATTAAAACACTTGTGCTTTATAACCTTAAAATTTGCAGTAGGAGAACTGTCTGCCTTTTTCTTTACACACTGGTTACTGCTCTGGACTGGAAATTTTTACAAACTAAAGAATAAGATTATTCAGATATTGTGTTTCAATAGAAAGCTTCCAAGCCATGGAGACATGTGCCTCACAAGTTACCCCTAGCATGCTTTTTTTAAAAAAACAAAACAAAAACAAAAACATTGTTTTATAAGTTTAGCCACCCAAGTGGAAATCATAAGAAAGGTGAAGCTGTTGAAAGAAAGGGAAAACAATCATCCCTGGCTGCATCTTGGAAAATACTTTAAAGTGACCTCTAGGACAGTGGTGGAGAACCTTTTCAGGGCTGAATGTCCTGACCAAAAGTTTTTCTGGCACACCTTCTAGGGGTGGTACTTTTGCCCTCCTGGGATGGGGCTTCCACCCTCCAGGGTCAGGACTTCCACCCTCTGGGGCAAGACTTCTGGGGTGGGAATTCTCCCTCCACACCTTTCCCAGCCTCCAGCTGTCTCCAGAGAGGCAGCCAGAGGCTGGGAAAGCTCTGGGAGGAGGAGGAACAGGCACGTGCACCTATTCCACCTTCTCTCAGCCAGGTGTCGGGCCAAATGGCATTGTGTGTCATCCTTGGCACGCATGTCATAGGTTCACCATCACAGCTCTAGGAGGTTCAAACTGTTTTTATTGCCTAAACTGGTTGTTTCATTTTACATGTGCCTTTTGTTAATATTGATTCAAAGGTTTACTGAAACTTGTTGAATTGCTCTTCTTTTTTGTGGCATAGAAACATATTCCCATTCTTTTCATGTTATTTCTGCTTCTAGTTACAAAATTTCTATTAAGAATTAATGCCAAGAAACACTGCTTTAATTGAAATACATCTGTATTCATTTTACAAAGTTTTTATATTTGTTTGTTAAAACATTGTCTATACATTTTATGGCCCTAAGGGCCCCTATGTTACTTTAGAACACTTGAATTTCAGTACTAAAAAACAAAGTGCTAGAAGCAACTATAAAACAGATTAAACAGATTAAACAATAATAAACTAGAAAGACTGAAGACATTCTGCTTCCTTTTTGGAAGGATGTATTCCTTTCTCTGGAGTTACAAAAATACTTTCAATCCACCAAAATATTTCTTTCGACTCTTTTGAGATGGGTGGGTTGTACTTCCTTTGCCCTTGTACACACCCGTCATGGATTTCCCCATTAATTGGTTGTTTCCCAACTAATCCATTAGGATTGTTTTTAATCTGCTCTAAATTAAATAAAAGTCAGTGTGTTCTGCATAACTAAACATGCAGCTGATATTATATGGAAAAATACCCTTCACCATACAAACTAGGCATCAAGTCTTTCCTGCTCTGTTCATTACATATGCAACCAATTATTTGCAAGAATGAGGCTTTATAGGATTTGGTCACTAATAAGGAGAATTACTGTAGAATAATGGAATCACAAGGATGGAAGTCATCAAAAGACCATTTAGTCTAACCTACAACCTAAAGCATGACTATCCATGCATTAACCACAGCCACACAAAATCAGCTTCAACAGAGATAACTCACTATATTAATTTGCAGATTTAAACCATACCACTAGAGCATATTCACCACCTGTGATGGCAGCAAACCAGAACAACTCTATTTTGATATTAATCTAAATTTCACTTAACAGGAATAAGGCATGCCTATAAACTACATATAGCCCAGGGCTGTAAACATCTTACCTGGAAGTAGGTTGCTTTGACTACAATGGGATTTAAAATGAATATGAATCAGTTATGGATGTGTAACTCTAGGTTATGCAATAATAAATTTCAGCGCTAATTGCTTCATTTCATGTGTACATTTTGTTAGTTTTGAATGAAATTTATATATATATATATTGTGATGTAGTGATCTATCCTTAAGCTTTCCATGTTATTTCTGCTTCCAGTACTAAATTTTCCATTAAAGAAGCAACACCTAGGTATACATTTACTGTACTTCATTAGTTGAGGTATACATGTACTGCATTTGTCTTTGAACAGGAGTACACCCCAATCCTAAACACATTTACTTGGACATTGGAGACAAGTTGTACTGTTAGATTGGCATGTCCAAAGTGGATGGCTAAACATACTGTACACACTTTGGCATAGGATTAAACTTATTCTTTGTCAGCACTGGGCAAAAAAACTGGCTTCAAACTGACTTGAATTCAAGTTGTGTAGATGATATATGAGATGAAAGTGGGTGAAAATCAACATGAAGCCATAGTCCGGGGCTGAAAACTGGAGCTAAAAGCTCTGATACTCTGACCATGTATGGGGACCCTCCATGATTGTGCTTTCCCAAAGTGTCAATGGGCACACTGATGCACCAATGCACTGTACATGTGGTATATCACAAGTGCCAGTGTGGCCAGTCACATAGGAGTCCAATGGCATGGCATCTGGGGGGGGGAGGGACTCAGTGGTCACAGGAAGTGTTTGTGCAATGGGTGTTTGGACCCCATGGAAGCGGGCTTTGCAAACAAAGTGGCTTCCACCCACTTTCAGAAAACCCAGGATCAAGCTGCTTTTTCCTGTCAGACCACTCAGCCCCTAAGTATCCAGTAATAAACCTCAAGGCCAGACTTACTTCTGGAAGTGTTACTTGCAGATTTATGCATCTCAAGTGATCAAGACTGGACAAACAGAATACATGTGGGGAGTGTTAACCATTTACTCCCACATTGTGGTCCTAATGAAATTTTCTATTGTTAAAGCTAGTAAGAATCCTCAGTACCCTGAAGGCACCAGATATTGTCTGGTCTTGGAAGTGAAGCAAGGTCAGCTCTGTTTAGTACTTGGATGGGAGACTCAAATGCTATATTCATGAGAAAGTAATGGTAAACCATCTCTGATTATCCTTTGTCTAAGAAATCCCTATGGAATTAAGGTTTTAAGATTCATACAACTAGAAATTACACGTGAATGCATCAGATGTTTTTTAACCTATATTGCTTTGATCCTCTATTACAGTCCATGAACCAGAGACATCCACTTCTTCACAAGATGAGAGGTGTGGTGAGAACTATATTGACAAGGGGTACAAACAGTAAATGCGGCATTCCTATCAAACATAAGATAACATTTATGAATGGATTGCCAAGTAGATTTAAAGTGAAAGCAATTGTTTAGATCTTTGCAACTGTCCATTTACAACTGTGATGATACTTAAGATCATAATGTAATCTTTTACTCCCTTACCTAGAGAGCATAATGGGGCTTATTTCTGAATAGATACACTGTAACCAAATATTTAAGCATTTAAAGCACTTGGGGCTCTGAATTTCACCCTTGTTAGTCCATTCTGTTTCTAAATATTGCCACATATTGCCTATGGACAGCTGGTGTACACAAATATGAACACTGTAGGAGCATATAAAAGACTTAAGGGCATGCCACCACTACTATATAAACACTTTCTTTACAGTACAATTTGATCTTTCGTGCCCAGACTGAGAATATTCAGTAGTGAATTCTGAGAATTGTCAAAAAAAGGGAACTCACAGGTTCCTTGCGTGAGTGACAACTGTGAGCTGTGACAACTGCATTAGCATACAACCAGTGACAGCTTGCAGAGCAGTGAAGAGCTTTTACTTCTGCCAAGGCTTGTTGAATCTCATAGGCTGCCAATTAGTTTGAAGCTATAAATGCACTAGTACTTATATCTCTGAGTCACTCTCAATATATCAACAAATTTCAGGTTTTCTAAAGTGAAAAGTAGTATATCATGTATATAAGAAGTGAATAAATAAATACACAAGTAATAGTTTGAATAAATTGAATAAATTCAGATCACATTAGGAAATCTAGAAAAGGACACTCTCAGATTGATTAGCACAAAATAAATCATTTTAATACAGATTTTTAGTATTTTAGTATTTAGTATGTTATTTGCAGGAAAAGTACTGCTAACACCAGTTACAATTTCTTACTACACATGTTTGCTCACAGGCTGTCTCTGTTACTAGTGCAAGGTGAAAAATGGGTGAATACAACTTTCACCTTTATAACATACACAATTATAATATGCACCAAATAACACAGCTTGATTTATATTTTAGTGCTTGATTCCAAATTCAATGGGTTGGAAGACACTTGGCCTTCAGCCTTCTGTGCTTCCTACATATGATAATCCCCCCAGAAAAGTACTGCCTGTCACATTTTATTACTCAAATACTGAAAGGCAGATAAGTATCCCACTTAAAAGAGATGGTGCTTAATCTGCAATCACTTCAAAGACCTTTCTAATGACTTGGCTGAAACTCATCTCCTTTCAGTGTAACTGCAGCTTTGATGTTTTTGCTAATCTTCATCTAACCCTCTACTCAGAAAAATATAATCACACCAGTTCTTAGACTATGATGAGTCCTACTAACGTAGAATGTGTGCAATAAGTAGGTTGAACCTGGCACTTGAACATATTAAAAGGTTGAAACAGAATGAAACAAAGCAAGCTGCAGACATTAGGTGGCTTCATTTGGAAGCATGCTGTCAGACCAATTGATAATTTACTGACTAGCCAGGTTGTTGTTGTTGATTGCTGTTAATTCAACTTTGATTTATGGAATCCCTAAGAATGAGAGAACTCCAAGATATTCTCTCAGTAACTGTCTTGCTCGGGTCCTGCAAACTGAGGGTCATGGCTTCCTTGAACTCAACTGTAATGAGGTCTTTGTCTTTCCCTCTTGCCTTCAACTTTACCAAACATGATTGTCTTTTCTAATGAGACATGTAATTCATGATATGTCCAAAGTATGATTTCCTCAGTTTGGAAATTTCAATATAATTTTCAATTTTATTTATTTATCGGATCAGTTCTAGATATACACAATTTAGCTGCCTAGTATTGACTATCTTTGCTATTTGTGTCTCCATTTCTAACCAACCATTAACTGTATTGCCTGCATTACTGTAGGAAACAGCATTTCACTGATAATTTGGCATACTTTATGCTTTTTTCACCAACTGGTGTTAGATCATACCAAACAACATTTCTTCTTAACAAACCATTTTGACATTGGCAGACCAAAGGACTGTCCAACAACATTAAATACTGTATACAAATTTGCATCAGGGGTCAAAAAGCTTTCTGTAGGCTGGCTTTAGCATCTCACACATTTTAGAATTAACAAAATACATATGAAAGAATGGAGGCACCAATACTTAACAAATACATCAATAATTTACAGTAAACAAATTGTAATTATTTATTATTAAAATAATGAAATGAATAATTTATCCTCATGACTGGGCACAAGGAAGGAAAAATAAAACAGAATGTGTTTGCCAATTAACATTTCTATTTAAAATGCCAACACGATTTTGGCTATCATAAATCGGTGGCACTCATAGTCCAAAACGTACACAGCTGGTATTCCAGAATAAGAAAGGGAAAGTAAAATAGCAACTGATGGATAGCACTTCACCAGCACCAGCACAGCATTGGGTGGTTTGTTTGTCAAAGTAATTTGTAATAAGAACCACTTTTATTTCTGATGATATTGTTTGCTATATTGGCAAAAGCATTATAAATTGGATTGCATGTTTGAGTTGCACTATTATAGTAGAAGATTGTCTTGAACATGAATTGCCAGGGGTAGAAAATGAATAGCAGTTAGAATCAAGAACACCATGTTTTCCCTGGGTAGCTAGAGAAGCATTAGTTCAGCTCCAAGAATAGTGAACACAATCAGTTTATTGTGGTAGCAGCATTTCAAGTTGGATCTTGAGACCTGTCACACTAAACAATTATAGTACAGTGATTCCACTTTAAAGCCCATGATTCTATCCTATGAAATTGTGGGATTAGCTTTTTGTTGTTGTTGTTGTTAACTGTCCACAAGTCAACCCCAACTCATGGAGATCCTGTTGATGAGACATCTCCAAGACTCCCTGTTCTCACTGTTCTGTTTAGATCCTGTAAATTCATACTTCTGAACTTTTAATTGAATCTATCCATCTAGCTTTCACTCTTCTTATCTTCTCCTCTCCACCTTTTGTCGCATTATTTCCTAGCATTCTAATAAGTCCTACCTTCTCATGATGTAGCCACAGTATAGTGTGCCTGCATCACAATCTTATGTGGCTTCGAGCATACACTGAAAGCTGTGCTAGGAAAAGGGGCAGCACATCCTGGAAGGGATATTGGCATGCACTGCAGTGCCATGCATGCTGCTGTGGCACTGCATGCACAGGCCCGATTCATTTAAATGGGGCTTAAGCATACACAGAATTCCCCTTACATGGGAGAGGGGTCCAGGAATGGATCCCCCACGTAAGGGAAGGGCCCACTGTAGGACAGCTGCAATTGATCATTTTGGCTTTCAGGGAGATCCCTGACTTGATCTGTTCAAGGACCCATTCTAGCGACGGTTATGTAGAATTCTTAGAGAGCTCTAGTACCTCAACAGACTACCAGACCCAGAAGTCCATAAGATGGATCAATGACAGTTAAAATGGAATTATAGTGCTCTAATTATAATGTGAAAGGGCCCCTGATTGTGTATGCACTAATCCTAACGCTGCACTTTTATGGATACTTACATGGAATTAAGACACAAAATTTCAGTAGAATTTACATATGAATAAAACTGTGCAGGATCAGACCACACAAGTACTTTCCTGTATCTTGAATAAATGAGGCTGCAGAATACTGAATCAGCATATTAGCTTGTCTAACCCAGATGTTAGCAAATACATGTAGCAGCTGTGAGCCACTGTCTTTTCCAGTTCTGTGACCAAAGACTTTTTAAATGGTGAAGGTGAGGTCTGAAATTGGCACTTTCTACATTAAAACATGTTGTCTGATACAGAGCACTGGTTTCTTCTCACATATCATAATAGAACCAGTTTTTTTTTCAAATTCCTGGGCTTGACTTTGAATACAAAAATACTTGTATTGTAGTCAGAATGGAAAGAGACTTCCAGCCAACTGAAGTATGCATATGTCTCATTGCAATTTTTGCTAATTTATATTTTACAAGATTACTTAAAAGGATGTCTGTATTATTCCTTTGTTTCAGAAGAGTCCTCAGCTCTCTCAAATTGATTTGGGAATAGTTTCAAAAAATCACTCATTGGGATTTTTTATTTTTTTAAAAAAAAACCTTAATGTTTCTGCTTCTGTGCTTTTGAACTTTAGCCCATCCGCTTTACTTCAGTAAAACTTCAATTGAATAACTGTGCTATTTCCTAAAAGGTGAAAACCACTAGAAATATTTTAACAATAATGCAAGGTTAATCTAAATTCTAAATGCATTCTTTTAGTACTCCAGACAGATGGAACTATCAGACTCAGATGCTCTGAAAGGAAACCTATAGATTTTAAAATCAGATAACAAACAACATTGCTCTTATCATTATGTCAGTAGACATTTACACACTGGAAAAAAATCTTGTGTCTTGATCATAAGAATTATCTGCATATTATTACTGAGTTGAATTCCATGCCTCAGGCAGCTTTCATGTTTCTCTTATATTGTTTTCATGTTTCTCTTGAATCTGTTGTACTGAACTGTCTGAATATTACTATTTGCATGATTGTTAAAATATTTTTGAAATATTGCATGCATACAGGCCATCTTTTTTTTCTTTTCATATAAGAAACAGTGATTGAATTCTGTGCAAGAGGGCAGCTGGCATCCTGTAGATTTTTTTATGCCCAGGTAAGTTCATTTACACCAGTGGTTCTACACTTTTGGCCATGGCATTATATCACAAATGTAATGGTGTGTTACTATTGACTGGTGCCATCATATACCACTTGATTAACTGGGATTGCCAAAACAAAAAACACATTTGTAGAAATAGAATTGCACAATGTTTGGTATTCAACTAAAGAGTAGAAATGGTTCTTAAACTTTTTTATGCTTGTGGCTCCCTTTACATTTACATGCAGAAATTACACATGCACACCACTCATAAATAAAATTTGAATAACAATTGTTTGTTTGTTTTTAATGTGCATAGTCATGAATATACTCATGCATCCATTTAAGTACAAATTATTGGAAAGAATTTTGCCACAAATTGAGAAAAGTGCTTGAGTTGGATCCATTCCCTGACATGCAGAAACATGGGTAGCAATTTTCATTCTGATGTCTCATTGTTCAAGTGAGGTATTTCATTGCATTTTTAAATCATCACATTTAAAACTGAGTAGCAAAGGTGAGCTAGCTTGAAATGTAAAACTAGGTTCAGGATGCCTACACAAATTTCTTTCAAACCATTCATAGTTTGATGGAGTTATCAGATTACAGAAGGAATTCTAAATGATCAAGTCCTCACTTCACTCACCCAGCACCAAATGGAATGGAAATGGTGTGGGAAGAGCTACAGACATTTCTGCTTCCTCTGTCTTAAGAGACTATTGGCATAAAAGTGGTGGAACACTGCAGAAAGATTGGTGATTATGAAAGTTTCAATCAGAACAGCAAAAAGACATACTTGCATACAAGTATACCTCAGTTAACAGTAGATGTGTTGCAAATATTAACAGAAAATTTGATAGCAGAGCCTGAAATAACATGGAAAGAACAGGGATAGGTCCCTACATCATGAAAAAGAAGAGCAGTTTCAGGTGTTTTTTTTAAATCCAAAACTAATAATGTTCACCTGTAACTGTAACAAAGAGGTCAAATGAGCCTTGCATAAGTAAATGAAAACACTTTGAACCTTCTAGAGACTGCTTTAAGGCAGTGGTTGTCAAACTTTTTTTTTTAAATCCTTGTGACTCTCTTTATATCTGCATGTGGCTATCACCCCCCCCCTCCCCATTCCCATACACAAACACCAAACATAGTATATGAGTAAATATATTTTGTTTGTTTTGTGTGTATATTTTGTATGCACTTTTATGGATATTCATATTTTAACATTTTATAAGTAAATGTCATTTACAAATTGAGGGTGCCTTTGTCTTTCCCTCTGGGACAGAAAAAGTTTGGGAATCAGAAGAGGAGGAGGAGGGGATCAGGACCTCCAAGTTGGTCACTCCTCCATTGACCAACTCTCATGTTCCCCTGGGGGTCTCCACCCCACCTTTAGAGAACCACTGCTTTAAGGCTTTCCCCAAAATGCACACAGGGTTTACCTTTTCTTTAGCTTCCATTTTTCTTACATTTTTTTACTTTTGGTGGCCAGACTCAGATGCTTTTTAAAAAAATATGCTGGAGTTGCTGATGAGGCATTATTATTTTTTATCTCCTTTTCTCTCTGTTTTGCTGAACACACATGCTCAGTAAGGACTTCTGGAGGCAGCTGCTGTTTTTCTTGATGTTGCAGGCCAATACATGCAGCTACAGTAGGATCAGCTAGAGTAGAATCCTGTTCTTTTCCCATGCAAGTTTCATTATGTGGTTATCTGTAGACCTACTGCTGCAACCCAGCCCCAAAAGTCTGCATTTCTCCAACCTTCCTTGACCATCCTGCCTACCAATACTACCAATACTGATGCTGGTGAAAAGCTCGCAGCTAGATAAGAAGGAAGAGGGTGGGGCTGCTTGTTTGTTTAAAAGCTTTATTTAAAAGAGATTCTTTATCAGAGGCTTTGTTAACTGAGGTATGCCTGTATTTTATACAGGCTGCATAGCATTTTTAAAAAAATGTTCAGGCTGTAGATGACGCCCAAGTGTTCATATAGGTACATTGACAATTATAGAGTGCAAAATTATTTAATGAAACACTAGATTGGTCTGATGCCCTTCGAGATGCAGGAAGGTCTAAACAGGACAAAGTATTTTCATATGGATTCACTCTCCAACACACATGCCATCTCACTTTGAGTCAATAAACTGATTCTGTTATTCTGATATTTCTCAGGGAGAACTGCAAAGCTACTGATGAAATCACAGCAGTCTAAACCCTGTCCTCCAAACATGCAGGAATAAATCTCACTTTCTGTTATATATTAGGGAATGTACTTTTTATACAAGACACAGCCCACACTTGGTTTACAGGGCAGTCTACATTTCAAAAAAGCGAGTATCATAGACTGTGTACAAGCCGAGTTCCATATGCACTGAAGACCTATCTGACAACAATGTGATAATACAAATTGCTGTAAGGTCATGTCATGCCTCAAATATTTCTAGACTAAAAGGATTACGTGCTTCTTGAAATCATAAGCATATCACATGTGTGACATATTCCAACATTTCACTGATGAAAATACAGACAAGTGAATTTGTAGGGAATGTGGTCAAGTAACATAAAGGTGTAGTCAAGTAATGTAAAGGTGTGGCCAAAGAACATGAGGACATGGTCAAGGATGTGGATAGGAAACCCAAGGGCATGGTCAAGTGCAAATGTTATTAATGAGGAAGAACATAGAGAACAGCAGTTATTATGAATATCAAAATCATGGAATTTATGTTTCATATTTACAGAAGCTTGTAAAAAGAAGAAAACCTCAAATTGATCAATACATCATTATATGTATCCTTCCAGAACAAAAGGATAGCATTTGTGGTTGCTATTTGAGCTTTTGATGAAGGGGTTATTTTAAGAGACTGTGTTCTTTGCTAACTTTCTTCTAATCTGCATTTTTAAACATTAAATGAACCCTCCAAAATATCTGAAGACTAGTCATAATCATTTATGCAGAGATGTTTCAACATTGCAATTCATGCATTAGAAATGAATTTTATATAGGGAATACAGGTGGTAGTGATGGTTGAATACAAAGTACATTCTTAAAAGTATAGAAGGACCTAGTAAAATTTATCATAGCTATGAAAACAGACTATTGGTGCAGTCTTATCAGTCATCAGGAGTTTGCAGCTATCGCTACATTTTTGGGCAGTGAATTCCACAGTATAACTATATGCTATGTGAAGAACCTCATTTTGCCTGTCCTCAATCTGCATTTTTAGAACACCTTCCAAATACATTCACAAAATAAAACATCAAATATCAAGCAATATATTAGAAACACGCACACACACATTTTTGTTTCCAGGTCTGGAAATCAGTTTACCTCAAGTAGAATGTTGTGACTATTCTTGTGATCACCAAGGCTAAAACTAGGACCACTTTCTGCATGACTATTCTTTAGGTTAATGAATGGTATATTGAATACTGAGGAACATAGGAAACTGCCATATACCATAGCTATCTATTTCAGTGTTCGCTACTTTTAATAGAAACAGTGTGGTGTAGTGGTTTGAGTGTTGGACTAGGATTCAGGGAGACCAAGGTTTGAATCCCATTCAGCCATGGAAATTCACTGGGTGACCTTGGGCATTTCACACTCTCTCAGCCTCAAAGGAAGCAAAGGGCAAAACCCCTTTGAATAAATTGTGCCAAGAAAACACTGTGATAGGTTTGCCTTACAGTCACATAAGTCAGAAATGACTTGAAGGCACACAACAACAACAACAACAACAACAACAGCATTGTCTACTTTGACAGGCAGCAAGTCTACATGGTCTCATATTTCTTTCCTATTACAGGCTACATGATTGTTCAGGGGTAGATTATCTCTCTCATCCCAGGGTAATATGAGATTATGGCTAATCAGGGGCTGGATGAAGTCAGTGTGTTTTGCTAGAGCCAGAGTTTGGTGGTACCAATCAAATGGCAAGCTACTGTATATGAATGGTGCCTCATAGGATCACACCGATCAGATATTGCCATAGAATGAACAAAAAAGCTTTAAGGACAATGTTTGGTTAGATCAGAGGGTGACAGCACATGATCTGTAGCCTTGCTACTGAACATATGGCCCTGACTTACTGGATTTTACAGTAGACACCCAACTTTTTCCTCTAAATTCCACACTGCAGAATTATATTAGATTGAAACCACTTTAACTGACATGTCTCCATCCTACAGAATTCTGGTATTTGCAATTTGATGAAGCCCTAGATATCTATCACAGAATTCTAAATATCCCACAAACCTATAAATCCCAGGATTTCACATGATGGAGACATGACAATTAAAGTGGGATCAAACTCGTAATTGTGTAGTGTGGATACACTTATAGTGGCCCAAAGCTCTTACAAACAAGTACTTCTGGTTTAAAAACAAGACCCAGAGAGAAACACACTTTATTATAAAGGCAAAGGAAGGAAAAGATTCTATTTTCAAAGGAGTTGTGGGGTAATACACATCATTATATATATCACAGCATCAGTCAGTAAAGTACAGTTAAACTTTTTGCCTCTACTACCTGACATTTTCCCACAAATGTATGAGAGAGAACTCAAATTTTCCTCACTGTTGACTTTTCCTTTCTGTGAATATGACCTCATCATATACATATGGATACACAACACTTTCCCCAATGGACAACTAAGTATTCATATACAGTACAAGCCTTATGCCAGGTTATCTTCCATTACTCATGCACTAGTCATCTTTAAATAGCTCAGGCAATTTACCAGCAAGATACATTTGATTTTCTCATGAAAAGTACACAATAAATTTGAAGCATGTTGTCAATGATATGTCAGAAGTGTATAAATATCAGAATGTAGGATTATCCAATAAAGCTGAATGATAGGAAATTCAGGACCACCCCCCCCCCAAAAGACACTGAAATTCAATGCTATCAGTTTTAAGCAGCTTTAAAAGTGAATAAATGTAAGAAGAGACTGTCAGTGGCTACTACTGCTGGCAATGGAGTACCCTCAGGATCAGTTGCATCATGATTCAAAAAAATTATGTTCTGGAAAACAGAAGCAGGGTGATACTGTTGCTCTCACACCAAGGGCAGATGGTGGCTTCCATATCAATGGTGCAATTTATCTGCTTTGTGCTTTCGTCTGAACACTAAAGGAGCTATCCAAGATGCTGAAGACTATTTCCCAAATAAGTTCAACCTTAAAATTTCTTAATACAATCATCCCATTGACATGGAAGCCACAAGAAGCCATTGCCTTTCATCCTGCTTGATGCTTTACCATGGGCATCTAGTTGATCACTGCATGATACAGGGTGCCACACTCTTTGAGTCCTTGATATTATCCAGCAGAATTGTCATCATGTGTTGTTGTTTTTTTTAAAAAAAGTGACATGCTAATATTTATGTTAAAATTGCCTTCAAGCATTTGTTTCTAGCATGTCTGAAGGCATTCCCTGTGCTCTAAGAGCTGTTGCTGATGTTGTTCTGTGAGCTTCTTTGCCAGGAGAAGGACATTGTGTGGCATCCAAGGAATCTTTTCTGTATTGTTTTCTGACCTTGAACTAACTCCTCCCTAATGGTATAACTGGAACCAACACTACAGTCTTTTGATGCCCCATTAATTTTTTATTTTATTTTGCCCAAGAATTTTAAGTGTTGAACTATTTTGTGTACTTGCTTTGAGGGAGGTTTTAACTTGATTTTTTTAAAAAAAAATGAATTGTATTATTATTGTTGTATTTATATTTTGGTATCACTATTTTGATCATATTCATTGTATACTACCTTGTATCCTTTATCACAATCAACCTGAGTATTAAACAAACCAAAAACTTTATACCCTGAAGACTGATCGAATCGATAGCCCCACCAGTGCCATTAAGCAATACCTACAGGTAGTTATGAGTATAAAACAGCACCTTTCATCTGAAGCTGAACTCCAGACCTCACTCTGCGTCCCACAACTTGCCTAGAGCTGCTTCTCTTTTTAAAGCTTTCACAGAACTTTAAAACACTGCAGCTATTTTGCCTCTGCATTGTGGTGACTGCAATCCCTTGCTTGAGTTGCTCTTGCTGTTTGTTGGTGCCACTGCTGCTGCCCAGGCCCTGGAACTGTAAGAGCCAGTGCTATCAGCTGTTCTCGCTTCCCTCTCTTCTGTCTTGTGTTTGTTGCTCCCTGTGAATCCTCCTCCCACCAGGCAGCTCTTTCTGGCATCTCACAGTGGCAGGGTGCCTTCCTGCCAAACACTTTTCTCTCTCCCCCCCCCCCCCCTTGGCATGTTTGTATTTGTGTGTGCACCATGACTAAGTGCCACTCTTCCTGCCTCTCCTTCTCCTGTTGTATCATCTCTTCAGGATTCAATATAGTGTGTGCTCATAGTCATAACTTCTCCTCCACTCCTCCTATACCCGCTCCCTTTTTTCCTCCACCCCAACTCTCCCTGTAGTCCAGGTTGTTGTGCAAAGACCCAGACAAATCCCAGACATTCTCTCTGGCCTCAGAACTACTCTTTCGACCCTTTAAAACTATACATAACTGGAACCCATTAATTTAATGCATGGTTAAAAGAACAGATCACCTGTTGAATAGACAGTTCTGGAAAGTAATTCAGAATGGTTGAAAGAGTGGGACATTAAAAGAGTTGCAGATTACTTTAACTCTTATTTAAAAAAATACATAAAACAAATCCCCTTATCTGAGTAAAGTGGCCAAATGTCTTTTTGAATGCCTGGGCAGGAAAATGGCAGCAGCCCCTTTGCACAACTCTCAAGTTATTCACAGGCCATATCAAAATTCATAATTTTGGCATCAAAACCTGAGGTTGAGTTATATATGAGTATATACAGTATGTTCTTGACTGCTTTCGCGATGTCTCTCTTCACTCAAAATGTCCCATTCCTGTTTTGATTTTCTAAATTTTGGGGTAGGTTGGCCAATGTTAACAGTAACAAATCTCTCTCTCTCTCTCTCTTATAAAGCACATAACAAATTCTATAGTTTTGTAAGCTCTGATTCCAAAATACAGCTTATAACCACACTATAAACATGCTCCTTGCCAATTAAGTTTGTGTCCATTCCCCTAATTTCTACCTTTACTATGCTCTCCATGGTCCTGTTGACTGCATGATTTGTACCGGATCTTACCTGGCCCAAACATGTGCAAGTGACAGCATGGTGAAGGGGAAGTCCTGCTCTTGGTGAGATATCACAACGCTCTGATTTTGCATACAGTAAACACAATAATACCACCACACACAGAAAACTAGTATGATAGTCAATTCTCTGCTCTTCTTCACAGGTTCTTTTTGTATGTATGAACATTCTTCCATGATAGACAACATTCCATCATTGTGCAACTTAGGTGTGATATAATCCAAGTTACTGATAGTTGTTGATAACTAGTACAAAGATTTGAAATGGGTTTTATTTGCTGAAACCTTATTTCAATTGAAGATGATCACAAGCAAACTAGTAGTTATTTTCAGTCCAAAGGAAGGCTAAGTAATTTATTCCTTCCTTTGAAAACATGCATTTGAAAGAAGAAGTTGCCATATTGCATGAATCTTAAACACTACTGATGGTGCTGACTGATAAGCTTCTTAGCACTGCACTTTTCTTTTCAGAAAGCAGAACTGCTACAAAAGGTTTAAGCAAAGACAATGGATTTTTATCAAACCTTCCAGAGTACTCTGCAATTGTTTCATGTTCTGATGGGAGGTGAATATCTATTCAGCCAGCACCCAATTTAAAAAGAGAGGATTAGCATTTTGCTAACTATTCATCATCATTTTAAATGCATCCAACTTCTGTGTTATATTATAGTGCTAAATCATTTCAAGATCAGTGGTCTCTATGTGCCTTCTGTAAAGATAATTTCCAGTGCAAAAGCAGACAGTGTGCAAAAGTCCATTACCTATTTCCATGGTAATAAAGTAAAATCTGTGTTCACTGAGAAAAAATCTAGTTACAAACCAGTGTCAGATTAGTTGCTTGCAATATCTACAATTTTCAAATGGCTCATCTGGTTTGGTATCTGGGCCTGGTTTCATTAATTATGGAAACTCATTTCATTTTCTAAGTTATTTACATATTTAAAGAGTTGCTACTTGGAGAGAATTTTACTGGTCCAACTAGATTTTTTTAAAAAAAATGTTGCCTATAACAGAAACATTTTTTTAAAAATGAAACAGAAATGGTTTCACTTTCAGAATAGATGAGCTGTCACAACAGACACATGGTAGTAGAATTCAAAGACATAGCTGTGTTAGCCTGGAAAATAAATATGCAAAGGCATCTTGCAGCGCCTTTGAGAGTAATTGAAGGAAAGAAGATGGTAGCACGAGCTCTCCAAGGACAGAAGTTGGTGAGCTCTCATAGATTTGAGCTTACTTCCTCAGGTGTATATTCCCCATGTGCCTGAGGAAGTGTGCTCAAATCTACAAGATGCCTTTGCATACTTATTTTTCAGGCTAACACAGCTATGTCTTTGGATCCTACTATCATGTGTCTGTTAAGACAGCTCATCTATTCTGAAAGTGAAACCATTTCTGCTTCATTTTTAAAATACTACCAACTTCTCTCTTTTAGTTAGTCTCAAAGGTGCTACAAGATCCCTTAACACACACATGGTTGCTGAGGTATCATTTATCATATGGCTATGTTTGCATGTATTGTTCTTGCTGGGAATTTGGCCACATTTTGCAAAACATTTTGACATATTGAGACCTATCCCTTAAGAAGGAGAATCTGACAGTTTTTAAAGGCATGTTAGTTGATATTCCAGCTACTGCAAAAGTAAAACCTAGATTTGGTTGCTGCCTTGTCCTAGGTGACTTCAATGGAATTTAATCCTTTCTTTTCTGAAAGTGAAATTGTCTGTCCATGTTTTACATTCCAGAAAAGAACAATCTAACTATTTGATTACATCTATTCAGGCAATAATTGTCCATGTCAGGGTAGACAGAGCCCTGGATGCATGTGTCAAGCACTTCCCTCCCTCTTTCCCAACCTGTTTTTCTGAGAAAGATCTGGAAAAGAAACTGTAACTACTTGTATAGAGATTCATGTAACTGGAAGATCTCCCTTAGCAGGGCTTTCAGACTGTGTGGTATACTTGTAATTCCATTCAGTCTGCACTTCCTCTTCAGACCTTCGCTAGCAATGCAGGGAGGAAGAGAGGGAGAGGGACTGGAGTGTCATCTTCAGATTCCAGTGCTCCTATGCAGAAAAGGATGCCAGAACAGCATTCTGTCAAACCACTTATACAAACTACATATGCCTTAGTGGATATAGTCAAAAGTTCTTTCAACTGCACTAAAAGCATCCAGAATCTCAGTGTGTGCTGGCTATACTGAAAACAGACTGTTGTGTTTACAGTGATTTCCATGTTATTCAAGTTAATTTCTTCCTATAGTATCTTAGACACTGGTATGACAGGCTTTGATTTTGCAAGAAGTGGCATTCTCGGCAGTCTTATTTGAGCTGATATTGAAAGGAAATGAGAAAGATAGATTTTCTCACAAATGCTACATGAGACTGTATGACTACACAAGAGGACAAAAGTTGAGAAAGCAGTTATAGTAGGATTGGGAAGAAGGGATCCTAACATACATTTACAATCTCTAGTTCAAGATACATATTGACTTGCTTAAACAAAGGTTTAGGGTGAACCAAGGGTTATCTTGGCAAGATTTGTTCAGAAGAGGTTTGCCTTTGCAGTCCTCTAAGGCTGTGAGAGTGTGACTTGCCAAAAGTCATCTAGTGGGTTTCCATGGCTGAGCAGGGATTCAAATCCTGGTCTCCAGAGTCCCAGGCCAATGCTCAAACCACTATACCACATTACAACAACTAACTTTCATCACCTACAAGCCCCCTGCTGGACTGCAGCCTTCAGGAGATTTTAGACAGTGAAGATTGCTGACAACAAGGCTCAGAAATAGTGTATGTTTTATCTTTTATTTGTTTGTTTTTAATCAGTTAGCCTGTTGACAATTGTTTTTGATCATGTTGTATGCCACATTGAAGTACTGTGAATGAGGAAGAAATAAATGTTTAGAACAATAATGTCAAGATCCAGAGTTAGTTGAACTACATGTCATGGATCGGGGAACATGACATGAAGATGCCATTTTGGGTGATGGCCTACGTTGCTGTTGTTCTTAGCAGTTTATGTCCAACAGCAAGGAGTTAACTCACTCCTGAAACTCCAGAGGCATATACTAAAATAGATAGCATTCAAATATTGCTTTTTCAACATTATTTGGTAAAAAAAAATAGTATGTTAAAGAGAGTCAAAAGTCAAGTTCATTCTTGTTGTAGATTTTATTTTACAAGGAATATGTTACATAATTATTTCACATTGTGCAAAATAACTGTCTAGGTTTTTATATTGGCAGTCAAAATTGCCTTGTTAGTTCATTTCCAATCTTTCTCTTCAAGTGCAATGTTATATTGTAAATTTAACACAAGAACATTTTAATTATCACATTATCACATATAAAAACAACAAGAAGTTTTGTGTATTCTACACTAATCCTGTTTGTAAGTGTGTACTGATTAAATAATATTAGTTCTTCAGTACTTCCCTTGCCAGTAAGCTGTACTGTTACATGCTATCTGGGTAGTCTAGTTATTCATGAATGTCAAGGGATTTATGTGTCCATACTTTTTTCTTCAAAAGCCAGTGGTGGCACAGGAAATTAAACTGGGAACCCTCTAATCTCATGAAAGCTCTAAGTCACTTGGGGATGGCACTCATGAATTTTTCATGGCGAGTCTGTGGTAGAGTTGTCAATCAAGGATCTGCTGAGCATGCTTCCCAGGAAACCTTGCAACAAAGATGCAATAAAGCTCTCAATGTTGTTTATATCTACAGGATGTGATCTGACTTCAATTCCAGTTCTGTTGCAGCCGTTTTTGGGTCAGGGTTCCCACTCTCTTCTCGATCAGGTGAGACATGCTATGTTCGAAGGTATGACTGAAAAGACTATGGCCAGTTGTGAAGAAGCAGCATTAGGTGTATAAAAGCAAGAGAACTTTCCCAACTGACTCAGCCCAATGTGTTTTTCTTCACAGAAAAGAACAACTGTCTAAAAAACATGTCATTTTCTGTACTTTTAGGTTGCAAGCTAATCTTTCCAAAACCCAAATTGTCCTACAGAGAGCCTGGTTTTTGATAAAATAGCTGCCATTTTGTACATAAGCAGCATTTCCATGATAAACTTGTACATAAAGGGAGGGTACAAATATTAAGTACTGCGAATATCTGAGGGAAAAGTTTTCTTTATCCTATGAAAGGGCTCCAGCTTCTATCCCTCCTGAATTTCTGCTTTCCACTCTTCTGTGTATTCTTCCTGCATCCTGAGACATGGAGTGAAGAGGGCTTATAGGGCCTCTGGTCTTTCTAAAGGCAACTCTAGTATCTACTTTGCCCAGCCTAAACCCAGTACTCAGTCTGCAGCAGAAGGAATCCCTCCCCAACTCTCTTCCTGCCCTGCTCCAATGGGATGCTCTAATATCAACATGCTTCTGAAGGAACCTGGTATTTTGATGTCTCCTATGGTAGCTTCACAGGCCAGAATACTCCAGGATCTTTTACGTATTTATTTATTAATTTGCATTAACTAATTGTCCAGGGTTACCCAGTGGGTTTCATAGCCGAGGTGAAACTCAAACCCTGGTCCCCAGAGTCATAGTCCACCACTCAAACCGCTATACCATGCTGCCCCTCTTTAAAATACTTATTTAAAATTATAAGACCTGTGCTTTTCTAAATCCAGTTCAAAGTTATGATCTTAAGTATGAAGTATGATCCTCAGTAGTTAACCTGTGGCAAAACATGAATAAAAGGACAGCAGGTAGCTCAAGCCATGACAAATGCTCACTGCTGAAAATCTAGGATGATTTTAAAGAAAAGTAGTGCTTGCAAAGAAAGCAATGTTAGATATACACATATTTCACATTTTTGGTATCCTGGCAAAGAGTATTCAGAATGAACTCCTCATTTATCTTTATGTCAATTTTGAGAAAAGTTACCTGAACTAAAATCCTGTCTTTGTCACAATAATAGTAACCAAAGCAGGCAAGCTAAATGTCATTACTCTAAAATGAAAGTGGCAGAGAATTTAGCACTGAAAATGCATGACAAGGAGGGAAATGTTGACTGCACTACGTTTGCTGAAATGTCATGAGAAACCAAGACTGGGCAATTTAGCTGCAAAATTATTATATCTACCTTCAATTTTCCAATCACTACATCTGGCCTAAATGTCACTTTTTGACTAAACTACATACATTAGGATGCTTACAGTGACATGTTGATTGTGACATAATGATTCTTGTTCAAAGCAAGTAACATGCCTTAATGAATTTCATGCAGTGTTTAAGATATTTCCCCCTTTGTTCAATTCAGAATAATGCTGGCTTCCAACAAACAGTGGTTTCCAAAACAAATGCCAGCCTTCTGGGAAATATTCATTTAGCACACACTCCCAGCTTAGTTTTAATTGTTGGTATTAATATGTTTGAGTGGCACACAGTAATCATAAACCAACTGTGGTTAATGCTAACTTGGTTTCTATACTTGTCTCAGTTAAAAACAAGGTTTTCCCAGTCCTAGTTAAAAGGAAATGTAGTTGACAGATTTATTTGGCAGATGACAGATTCATTTGAAGAAGAACCATATGAAGACAAACCTCTAATTTTAGAAAGGGAAGTGGAAGCAGCACTCAGAGAGATTGGGAGAAATAAATCTCTAGGAACATATGGCATACCAATTCAATTAACAAAAACAGAACCTACTTTAGATCCTATTAAAATCTGTCAACAAATATGGAAAACAAAACAATGGCCCCAGACTGGAAATAATCAATATACATTCTAATCCCAAAGAAAGGTGACAAAAATGATTGTAATAACTACATAACTATTGCATTAAATTCCCATGGAGCAAAGTAATGCTTATAATTCTACAACCAAGACTTTTACCATATGTTGAAAGACAAATTCCAGATATCCAAGATGGGTTCAGGAAAGTAAGAGTAACTAAGGATCATATTGGAAACATACATTGTATAAGGAGATATACCAAATAATTTCAAAAGAAAATTAATCTGTGTTTTATAGACTATAACAAAGCCTTTGAATTCATAGCTCATGAAAAGCTATGAATCACTCTTTAGGAAATGGAGATGCCACACCATTTAATTGTACTGATACATACGTAACCTGTGTTCAGGGCAAGAGGCTATTGTCAGGACAGAATACAGAGTACAGAGAAACTGCATGGTTTCCAAATGGCAATGGAGTCACACAAGACTGCAGGATTAGATTTGGAAGAACAAGGCATGAAAATTGGGGGAAAGACCATCTATAACCTAAGATACATAGATAACACCATACTACTAACATAAAATACCAGAAACATGGAACAATTATTGGAGAAAGTCAAGGATGAAAGAGCAAAGGCAGGTCTATAATTGAACATTATTATTGATATTGATATTGTTATTGATATATTATTATTATTATTATTATTCATGTCAAGACTGGAGTCATGAAATCAGAAGATGATTAGGACTTGGAAGGATAACTATGAAGAAACTAGACAAGATTCTGAAAGGTAAAGATATATCACTGAATACTAAAATTAAGATGGTACAAGATATCACATTTCCCATCTCTATGTATGGCTCGGAAACCTAAAAAAAAAAGTGATGAGGCGGAACTCTCTGTAAAAGCCAGGATGATTAAACTGAGGCTATCATACTTTGCTCATAGAATGGGAAGATATTTAAAAAAATACAATAATGCTTGGTAAGGTAAAGGGCAGTAGGAAAAGAGGATGACTAGATGGATAGACTCAGTCAGGGAGTGATAGCCATGAGCCTGCAGGACCAAAGCAGGGCTGCTGAGGATAGGGTAACTTGGAGGTCTCGAAGCTGATTCAAAAGCAGCTATCAACAACAATTGCATTCATCATGGAGAGTACAACAGCTGCATTCATCAGTGGATTTGTAGTTAACCATAAGTAAGCTAGACAAGGTGAAAAAGCAGAAGTACTTCTGGAGAAAGGGGAGAAGCAACATTCTCAAACCTACTTCCAGTTTTCAAACCAAGTTTTTCGAGGATCACTTTTATGGTCTAAATCCAAATGTTTGTTCCACGTACAATATACCAGTTGACTCAACAGGATTCACATAAATAAAGATTCACATAAATAAATGTCTTACAATTCATCTATTTAGTCACAGAATAATAGAGTCACAGAGTTGGAAGAGATCACAAGGGGCATCCAGTCCAACCCCTTGCCATGCAGGAACATACAATCAAAGCATCCCTGACAGATGGCCATCCAGTCTCTGTTTAAAGAGCTCTAAAGAAGGAGACTTCACCACTCTCCAAGGGAGTGTGTTTCACTAATTTAAATCCTTTATCCTAGCTGAGACTATCAATTTAGTTTAGACATATGTTTGCATCAGACTTTTAAGAAGTACATTTTTATTTCAAAGTTTACTGTCAAAATGTTACCTCAGTGGAGGTGATTACAGGAAACTTGAGTGATACTTCTGTACTAGACAGAACTTTAAAACATAACCTATTAAAAATTCATTTTATATTTTGCCAGCTACTTTAAAATGCTGAACAGTATCTCCCTCTCTTTTGTTAAGCTTTGCAATGATATCTGTTGTTGAGAGCAGCCCTAAACTTTTGGGGACAGCTATTCTGAGGGGCAGTTCAATGAGACACATAAACTGAGACCTGAGTGGTAGTACAGGGAAGGGAAGGGAAGGGACCTTCACTTCCTGTATTTGCACTGAAACATCACAGAAAAGTTAAGAAAATAGACCATATTTAGCTATTTTCTCTCATCAGTATCAATAGAAGAAAAAAATTATAATGAGTATTGAAAATACAGAGTTTAGAAATGTTACTTTACTGGATTACATTTCCCAGGATTCTCCTTTGGGTTCTGGGAAAATACTGTCAAACCAACTCAGACCAGAAGGGATTGGGGATAGGCGGTCTTTTCATTCCAGAACCTGCTCTGCCCATGTTATGTCTTTCTATCTGACCTCAAAGCTTGCAAAATTAATCAGAATCTTTCCATTGACCTTTAATTGAACCTAAAGCATAATTAATGTTAGCTGGCCATATCAATTAGAACATAGTTCAATATTCAATTATCAGAAATTCTTGTATCCAAAATGAAAACTGGATATGTGAAATTACTGAACTGTTCTCGCAAACAATTGAATATTAATTTTCTCTCCTTATTTAATTTTTCCCTAAACAAAACTTCCTGGATTTTGTGAACAACATCCCAATGTACTTTTAAGCTATCTACATTCATTAGTTGTTTCTAATTTAATTGGCACTGTTAGCCTGACTGAGCCTTTTCATCTTGGCTGTACCTTTTTAAAGTGTTTCCCAGCTCTTGCATTAAACATGATGGTACTGGAGTATTAAAGATGACAGTACATCAGCAAAAGCTGTTGTCTTTAAGGCTTCTGAGTATACACATATTATTTCTTATTAAGAACACCAGCTTCTCCTCACTGTCCTTGTGACCTCTCTTTGGAGCTAATACAAAAGGTAATGGCATGGACACAAATTCCTATTATTGATTGAAAACCACAGTTACTTTCCTGTAGATACAAATGCATGCTTAATTGTTATGCATTACACTGAAAAACTGGAAATCAGCAACCAAAGAGCACTAAGTTAAACAGGAACAGGAAACTGAATCTTATTAATTCTAAGATTTCTAATGTTATGTTGCAAAGAAACAGAAGGCAGAAATTAAAAGGTATAAGAAAAAATAAACCATCAAGCAATAGAGCTGCTGCCAGTGTGAACTGGACAGATTTTTCCTGTTTCTTAGCATATGAAACTGTAGCCCTTAGTCTGATCCTGCACTGACATTCTGTTTATATCTCACTAGACACACTGTTCATTTCAAACAGATAAATTAAGTGTTATTCATAAAAATCCTGAAAAAAATCTCCAATACTCCTGGAAGCATGACAACGATGCAATGGGGGAAAAACCCAAAATGCTTATCTTTTTACATAATTACTTCTGCACTGACCTCAAGCCATCTGCCATATCAGAGTATCAGAGGTAGGACCTTAGGCTTCCCTCATCACATCCAACAAACAACAGTGAAATAAAATTGCCAAATGGAGGGCATAAGTCCTCATTGCCCCTTTCTAGAGCAAAATATTAATCAAAGCTGCATACATTATTTGTGTCAACTTTAGCATCTCCACTCCATTCCCTCCTGAAAAGTGAGTCTCTTCAGGAAATGTGTTTTAATGCAAAAACCAGTGATGCATATCTTTTAACATTTTACAGATGAAAACAGGGAAATAATGTGGTTTAAGATGGCAAATGATATTAACAAGGAAGAACAGACAATCTAGGAGAGGCTACAGCAGTTTGCTTTTGCCTAAATCAATTGGAATGGGAAGGACTCTGATCCCTCCTCTCCTCTCCTCTCCTCTCCTCTCTGCTGAGTTTACTGAATATGATCTGCTTTTGCACTCTGAACTCAGTTTGCAGCAATGGAAATAAGCTATGAACAAAGTGGGAGAAGTGGAAGGAGGAGAGAGAAAATGGGACAGTCAAAAATATAATGATAGAAGATTATTGGGCTTGTCCCTGCCAAACCAGGGCAGTTGGAGGATATGGTGGAGCCAGCACTCAACAGGACTGAAATTAATAGGGAAACCACTCTTGTGAGAATTTCCAAAAAAAGCATTCAAAATGAACTCATTTTATTGTTGTTAACTGCCCTCAAGTCAACCTGACACATAGCAACCCTGTAGATGAGACATCTCAAAGACACCTGCCCTCCACTGCTCTGCTTAGGTTCTGTAAATCCAGGCCCCAAGACCTCTCTGATTGAGTCTATACATCTGGCTTGTGGTCTTACACTTTTTCTGCTGTCCTCTACCATTCCTAGAATTATTGCCTTTTCTAGTGAGTGATGCCTTCTCGTGATGTGGTCAAAGTGTGAGAGCCTCAAATTGAACATCTTACCTCCAGGGAGATTTAGGCTTGATCTGTGTAAGGACCCATTTGTTTGTCTTTTTAGCTCTCCCCAATATCCTCAGAACTCTTCTCCAGGACCACATCTCAAATTAGTTGATTTTCATCTTATCCATTTTCTTCACTGTCCACCTCTCACATGCATACATGGTGATGGGGAATATGATGAAGGAGCCTAACTTTAGTAATCAATTGTATATCTTTACTCTTTAGGATCTTGTCTAGATTCTTCACAGCTGCCCTTCCCATCCCTAGTCTTCTTCTGATTTCTTGACTGAAGTCTCCATTCTTATCAATGTTTGATCCAAGGTACGGGAACTTTTTAACTATTTCAATTTCCTCATTGTCGTGTTGAATGTATGTAGATCCTCTATGGTCATTATTTTTGTTTTTTATGTTCAGTATTAAGCCATACATATCCATTTATTGCAAACTTTCTTCATCAAACTATTTATGTAATTGAGTATGAGAGTGTACAAAATGCATGCATACAATATCAGTTCTGAAGAAGTTATTTATGGCTATGTAGACTTATGAAAATATACATGGATTTTATTCACACATAAGTGGTTATATCCAACCTAGAAAGCCCATGATGACAGTATGGGAGATGATACCGCTAAATCCCAGCTGCTTTGGGAGAGACAGAAACTTTCCTAGGGAAAGGTTTGCAAAACAACTAAATGTATGTTGCCTAGCCCTATTTTAGAGGAACAGCAGCATATGCAATATCATATACCTTCCTTAAACCCTTTACCTCTAACTTTTTCCATGCCCCAAACTCTGTCCAAGAGTAACATTCATTCAGGGGAAAGCAATCTGTTCCCATATTTATGCAATGCAAACACATATTTCACTGTTGGAAAAATGTTTTTGATTTAGTTATAGTACCATTACAGCTGAAAAGTTATTACTCCTCAGTGCATGATTAACTACCACTTGAATAAACTGTGCTTTCAGTATTAGACACTGAGCTTGTCTGAAAAGCTGTAGCTGAAAAAATAAGTTGTTCCATCTTGCCAGTTTCCACTTAGGGGCTCCCTCATGTTTCCCAGATGACCTGTATTCCTCCTGATTGTGCCCATTTTATTACTTCCTCTCCTTCTTCCACTATGCTGCTTGGTCTCTCTCCTTTCTATGACAATATGCTGGCAAGGCTACCTCCCAAATGGAAACCCCTATCCTTTCCTTTCCCTTCCCTTTGTAGCTTCAGCACCATGGGAAATTTCTAATGGGGCAAGAAACCTTTTGTAACTAACTAGAACCTGGAGCAAATATCCCAAAGCAATTGACCACAGGTATGCCTAATATCTATGGCTGCAGGAATTGTGTTGTAGTTACTAGGAACACCAATAACATGTTTTCTTCCCCAGGGATTGGAATTCCTGTCAGTGGAATTCCTTTCACTACAACATATTGTGCTATAACATATAGATATTGCAACATATAGCTAGAAGCCTGAAACCAATGTTTTGGCTCTTGAATGATAATGCACCCTTGAGGGCAGAGTATCCTATTAATGGTTTGTTGAGGAAGCTCCCTATATACATTGCCAACAGTCTGTTGTCTGTCATTTTCTGCCTCCAGTTTTCTTTCATGTGCCTCTCTAGTATGTGCTGCAAGAGAAGCTTAACTTCCTCATCTTCCATTCTGTCTGGTAAGGAAAGGGAGAAAAACTGGTTATGTCATTCACTCCCACTGCCCCCCAAATCTTTCCAAAGAAGGCTGGCCCAGACATTTTGCTGCTTGAGATGTACCAGCTGATGATATGTAAAGCAAACTGAGTTATTTTGGCACCAGTACAAGAAAATCCCACAAACACCTTCCACCCTCACTCAGTAGTAATAAATAAAAATCCTCTGTCCTTGCATAACATCCAGATAGTGCTGCATGAGGCAATTGGTTCATTCTGTCACATGTAAATTCACCCAGTTCTACTGTTTGCCTTTTGCTTTGTCAACAGTGGTTTCAAACTGTTTGGGACTAGAGGGGTTTAGGGCTAGGGCTGTTTGGGGCTAGATAGATCAGAGGAGCAGTGGATTTGTATTTGTGTGATGGAGTCCTTGTTGCCTTCTGGAGAAGATTGCTCACTTCTGGAAAAGTGTGTTGTTGGGTTTTCCCTGGATACAGCAAGTTATGCACCAGTCACATACTCATATATCCCTTTTTGATGAAGGTGCTCAAAAGAATAGTGGTGATTCACCTGCTGCAAGTATTCTTGGAGAAAAATGTTTTCTTAATCCATCCCAGCCTGGGGTCAGATCTTGATTCAAAATAGAAATGCCCTTGATAGTTCCTGATGAATGGTTTTTTGAGTAAGGGACAGGGGATGGGTGACATAATTTAATCTCAATTGGTAGTCTTCTCAGTCTCTTTTAAACCATTTACCTTGTGGCCTTTCTTTGCAACTTGGGAGTTTGATGGTGTAGTGAACAGGCCGACCAATCAGCCAATCACAGAGCAACATGAGACCAGCCAATGAGAAGCAGGCTGGGCAGGGCTATAAAAGAGCCTTGCAGAGAGGGAAATGGCAAATGGGGGTTAGTTTGATTGAGTTTTGAGGAAAAGAGTCACATCAAAGGGAGGGTGTGCTCTTGGGGTTCCTGAGGGAAGATTTTAGGTTGGTTTGGAGACCAGGAAAGGGTCTGAAGAGTCCAGAAGAGGGACTGGATAGGCTTGAGGGAGTCTAGGAGAGAGAGGCTCAGAACAAGCCAGTGGTTCTAAGAAAGATTTTGGTCTTGGTATTGGAGATAAGATTGCCTGAGTGGCTGTATTGTTATTAATAGGTTAATAACTAATAGGTTGTTACTAAGCAATAAGACAATAGTAACATCTTTGAAACTAATTTATAATTTATATTTTATATTTCGTAATAAACTTTGTTAGTGTTTTGAAATACTACTTGGCCTTCGTTTTAACATTTTAAACACGCTATCAAATATTAGTGCCTCAGTGGAGAATAAGTTGTGGGTGAACTGAGAGTCTGAGAGTCCACCTCATAACAAATTTGGTGGCAGAGGTGGGATCTAAAGGCCCAGGGTGCTGTCATCAAGGAAACGTAGGAGTGAACAATAAAGTATTCATTACAGATGGTGATTAGGCCATAAGCTCAGTTCCAGAGAAAAACACCAGATAACTGTACATCTGGGTCATGGCAGCTGAATAACTCTGCCTTGTTCCCAGAGTTGCTTATTACCTACATCACAGATAGGCAACTGGGCCCTAGGCCTGCTTGTGTTGTGTTTGTATCTCCCATTCTCCTGTCCCTCAGCCTGCACTTTTCTGCCCCCCCAAAAGGGGGGGGGAATATGTGCAGCCTCCAGGAATGGCAAAATTTCCTTTTCAATTATTGTAGAAGGGGATGCGTTTTTAAAAAGTTTTTGATTTTTAAATGTTTTTTTAAAAAAAATATGAATCCTTTATTTAACAACAACATATACAATCCTTCCTTCTTCCTATACAGATAGTGTACTTTTTAAAAAATCTCCCTCTATACTCCCTTCCTCCCACCCCTCCTCAAAGCATGTAGTCATACACCTTATCTCCACAATCACCAAAATATAAATTATCTCCCAGATAATTGTATGTTGTTCACATTTCAATCATAATCTCTAATGATCATTTTTCAAAAACCTCTCTTGACGCGAAGGAGGTTTAAGTCCAGAACTGCCTTGAATAATACAAGAAATGGCTCCCAAATAACACCAAACAATCTTCTTTTACATCTCCTCTTGCCACTCTTATTTTCTATTTTAATGTTTCTGAAAGAGCTATGGATGATATGTTATTTAACTACTTTTGTACTGAGAGATTTTCTGTTTTCCATGCTTTAGCTCTTTCTAGTCTTGCACCACTTAATGTAAGTGCTATAAGATCCTTATCTGAAAAGTTTTCATTTTCATTTTCAAATATAGAAATTAGTAAGAGTACCCTCGCCCCTGAAGTAGACTTTTTGGCCCAATATTTGACTTATCCATCCTAATATAGCCTCGGAAATCTACATAGTTTAGACACATTAACCACATGTGATTCCAATCATCTATTTTGCCACATTAAAATTGGATGCTTATTTAACATCAAAAATTATTTTTTAAAAAAATCAGAAGCAGACTTCTAACTATTTCAGTATTTTAATTGATGTTTTTGGCATTTTTGGCTGTTTCCAAAGATGTGCAGGGCACAAAACTGGATGACACAGCTACTGATTATAAAGACAAAGTAACTACTTTCACCTGCAGTCACTTATGATGTAACGTAGTTTGCAATTTCTGATTGCACTGACATTATTATTATTAATTTTATTTATATAGCGCTGTAAGTTTACACAGTGCTGTACATACAATCTTATAGTTAGACAGATCCCTGCCCTCAGGCTTACAGTCTAAAAGACAACACAAAAGGAAAAGGGGAAAGTGGTCGGAGGGGGATGAGGTCCAGTGGTTCTTCTCTCCCTCTGGGGCCTGGACCAAGGCAGATGGACTGGAGGGAGGGCACGGGTTCTTAATACATAGTATTACATATCAGGACACCTTGAACTTTATTCCATTTCGCCCTTTCCCACAAAGTTCAAGTAACACTTTTGAGGAACTGAGAATTCATATTTAAACCAAACAAGGATAGTAGACACTGCAATTGGCACTACAAGTTTCCAGTCAGAGTCATTCATTTCTTCACATTGTTAGCTCCTTCAAGAAGTCAAGCAATTAGATAAATCCAGAGTGGGTTTATCTAGCTGCTGCTTTAGTGTGCAAGAATGTTTGAGTCAGTAAATGGCAATAGGAAGGTATTGCATAATCTAAATTATACTCATACATTTTTAGTTGACACTTGCCTGCAAGGCAAATTTTTTAACAGTTCTTTGCTGATTACAATACAAAACTGGAACAAAATTCTTTCTTGGGATTCTAAAAACAAAACAAAACAAAAACTCTTCTGGATGAATAAACAATTACCGTAGATTATGTTTTCTGTTGTTGGCTGCCTTTAAATCAACTCTGACCTTATCCTATAGTTTTCTTGACAAACCTTGTTCAGAATGTGATCTGCCCAAGGACACTTAGTGGGTTTCTATGGCTAATCAGGGATTGAAACCCTAGTCTTCTAGACTTCCAGTCCAGCACTCAAACCACTACACTATGCTAGTTTTTCCATAGATTATATAGCTATATATACAAGATCTTAGATTCTTTCCATTCCATGTGTTGCCTTCCAGTCACCTGTTGACTCATGGCAACCCCATGAATTCCACAGGCAAGGAATACTTGAGATGCTTTTGCCACTTTCCCTCTGAGGTATAGCCTACAGCATCTGGTATTCATTGGCTGCCTCCCATCCAAACTAGACATAAAAGTGGAAAATTGTATTTATTTAATTTATAACTAGCTTTTCTCCCAGCAAGAGACAAAACACAGCAAAGAACATTTTAGTATGATAACATAAATTGATCATGGGGACTATAAGTAATATTATACATGCCTTGTAGGAAGCTCTTCATATGATATTCTACAGGTACTGTCTAGCACACACTATTACAGAAGCAGATGCTACTGCCAGCAGATGTTATAGCAGATACCACACTGCATCCAGCTGTGTCTGGCAACTGACTCTGCTTGTGTAGGAGAAAGCAATTGGGGCCGCAGCAGATCCAGAAACCAACCTTTTACTTTAGTAAAAATGATCAGTGGAAGGTTCTAGCAACTATTTAATTGCTACTGATTGATAATTATTTTTTGAGGAGGAGGAGAAGAAACAAGATGGTCTGGGAAGTCTGTAGGAGTTGAGGGCTGCAAAAACATGTGGTACCAGAGTTATATTTTGCCCTGCTTTCTACCCTTCACCTTCAGTCCAACTACTCTTCCCAGCCTCCAAAAATTGCTCCTTCCATTTTAAGATAAAATGGCCCTTGGTATCCACTGGTGTTTGGCTCCCCCCCCCCCCCCCACAATGGCTACCAAAATCCATAGAAGCTCAAGTCTCACTATATAGAGTGGCATATTAAAATGGTGTCCCTTATATAAAATGACAAAATCAAGGTGTGCTTTTTGGAATTTTTTTCGTGTAAATATTTTTGAATGATGGTTGATTGAATCAGCATTTGCAGAATTTGTGCATATGGAGGGCGGACTGTATGATATTATGGATGGAAAAACTGCATTTTCTTTATGGATAAAATGTCTGTTTTATAACTTCCTCTTTAACATATCCACTTACCAAGACCACCTTAGAAAGAGGATCCTTATTTTCATCTATTTCATTAGGAGCTGCTGTAAAATTAAGACAAAAGATGTAATGCTACTGGCTGTGAACATTTATTAAGGCATAAATATATACTCTACTATTTATAGATATGCATAGATGAACAGCAATCTTGTAGACTAATTATATTGTCAGTGTAAATACTGTTGTCAAATTGAAGCCATCTTTCAGACAAGCATTTGAAAGGTACATATAAGATCTTAACTTCTTTCTGTGATTTTTTTTACTTAAAATATATTTCAATAACATCTATGAATAGATAGTAATTTATAAAATTTTGCAAACTTTACCTAAAAATATCAAGCATTAAATTTCTCTTTGGATTAATAAAAAAGTCCAGGCTACCATAATATGAAAGATTTAACAATAAATACAGGGTGTATAAAATAAAAAAGCCAAAATCTTCATCTTCCCATCACTTGATCCAATATTAACATAGAACACAGATAACTTAAATTAGGTCACACTCCTTTGTCTGATTCTAACTTTTAATACATTTCCCCCAATGGTTCCAAACCAACCAGAAAGCCATCAATTTAGTCAGGAAGCCAGACTAGGTTTGGATAGGATTTTTTTTAAAGAAACAAACATTATAATATTTTACTCTAGCTCAACCTAAATTTTTAAAGACTACACCTGTAAATTACAACACGATGGCCAAGTGTTTTTCAAGTCATTTGGAGCACTGTAAATCAGGGCTGTTTATGACAGCAGCCCAGCACTGGACCCTAGCACATATGGTAAATCCATACTCACCAACATTTAATAGATGGAAACTGGGAAATGGGTGGCCATGCAACATCAGATTATTTGCAAGTTAACATAAGCACAACAATGCAATTCCTCTTTGCAATAATGTGTGTGCAAATATTTGTGTATATAAAAACATCTAAATCTAGTTAATCATCCTAATTTGATGGCTTCAAACTTTAGAAGATTTTTTCTTTTAAAAAAAGAAAGAAACCTGGATAGCATCAGCTGGTTTTCTCCAGCTTACTGGTTTACAGCACTCCATAATGCAGCCCAATGAATTTGTAGTCAGTGCTTTTTGAATCCTAAGAGATAAGACTTTTCTCTTTAGTTATTTGGGTTTCATATTCACATTAAAAGACAGCTTCAGAACATAAAAGAAGGAGGGGAATTCCATTTCTGACACCCAGAGGTCTTCCAAGGATACAAGACATTAAAATTGGCACCAACAACCTTATCCCACTACACTGCTATTAGTGAAATTTCCAATTTAACTGCAATGGCAACATCCTGTGTCACATTCCTCTGGGCATGTTATACTTTGCCAAAATTCTTCTGTAACTGTGACACCCAGAAATAGACCTTGTCCTCTAGGTGAGGCCTGACCAAAGCAGAATAATATGGCAATATTACTTCTCTTGAACTGAACATGATAGGTTTGCTGAAGCAGCCCAGAACACCACTGCCTTTTTTTAAAAAAACAGCTGCATTGTATTTATAGATTCATATTAAGTCAGGCACAAAAGCAGTCACAATGGGTAGGTTTCTCTTGAACACACTCTGTTGAAATGAATCTACTCGTATTTTAATTTCCTCTTAAAATTAACAACTATTGAAAACAAAGCCACAATGTTCTTTCAATTTCCCATTCATTTAAATAGACTTTATACAATATTTCTTATAAGTGGTCTGGGCCCAGCAACTCTAAATTTTCCCAGTGGATTGATTCATGAAAAATGAACTATTCTTAGCTGTATAAACACATACAGAGTGAACATTTAGCCTTCTGCGCTACTGTCAAACAAGATTATATACAAAAATCAAATCCTGAATATTAGCATAATCCTAGAAGTGATCTACCAGTTCATAAAATTGCAGATGCACAACTCATTATAAAGGAAGTGTTCAACAATTAATTCAGGCAAGATATTTATGCCAACTCTGCATTCATTTTTAAAAAGAATAATGCAAAGCCATGTGAATTAATTTGTAACATTTGTCAAAGACAACATAGATTCTCAAGGGCAGGGCAAAGTGATTGGGAGTGCCAATTTTAACCTTCTCTTAAGCTGTTGAGGTGTTTCTTGTGACCAAATTCAAAAGATGTTTGTGTTCTTTCCTCTGGCTATCTTTTATATTTGACTCTGCTAGCCTGGTAATACCCAGATGTCTGACACATGTTGTGGGGAATCAAGTTAAGGAAGATTGTTTTATATACAACTGTACACTATTAACAGATAAATGAGAAAATTTAAGAGAGAGTTTGTCATTGTATGTAAGTTTATAATATTTCATTGAGATGTTACTATTGTTTGTTACTGTTTTTGTTAATTGAAAACCAACAAAGTACATCTCTGAGGAAATCACAGATACAATACACTACACCTTCAGCCTTAAAAAAATGCAGAAACAGGGCTAGTTAGCATGATATCTTGGAGATTTAATTCCTCCAAAATAGATCAGAAGTTAGAAAAATTACTTTGTAAGTTGTAACGAGCACCCAGCTTGGTTGGAGCAATTACCTTATACTTTGTAAACTGCTTAGAGACTGGTTAGTACAATATAAAGTGGTATAGAAATGTAAATGCTAAATGCTATTTATGGGCACCACCTCCCAGAATTTCTCCAGCCAGCATGCTGGGATATTTTGAAAATTGTAGTACAAAGAAACTTTTCAAAGTACTGGAGTAGAAAATACCACTGGTCTGGCTCAGTGTTAGAAGCAGGCATGGATGAACTCTCCTATCCAAGCTCACACTGGGCTGGTTTGAAAAAGATATTCCCCCATAATCAGGAAATAGCTTGGACTGTTTCCAAAACAATCTCAATTCACAATTTTTCTCCAGGTGCAGTCTTTGAAAGCAGCTCCTATCCAAACCTAGTCTGGCTTCCTGCTAGACTGTAGAGCAATTTCATACCCAGTAAGTATTGAGACTGTGCCAGGCAGCTGGTTCACTGTCTGCTTTAGCGAAAATTGTCAGCAGTATACAGCCGTCCCCTTAAAGTACCAGTAGTAACAAAGACACACAATGTAATTTTGTAATAACAGAAGAAGAGTAATGAGGGCCAAAAAATTAAAAGTGCCATGCTGTTGATCCCAGCAAGTCATATGCTGATTGGTTATTCTTGTACTCAACTGTGGGTGAAAGAATATTAAAGGCTAACCACTGTTACATATTAAATTAACAGAAACACTTATACAGTCTCTGGCTATCAGTTTCAATAGATTATTTTTTCAGCTTTAGGGAAGCATTGGTTAGATTACAAAGTCCATATCATAAAGACCGAATAATTTCTATTCAGTGACAAATAAAAGGAAAAATAAGGTTAATGAACATTTTAGTTCTTCTCCTAATACTTTTCGTATTCAAGGAAAATTTTATTATCAAGATATTAAGTTGCACAAAGATCACTCAGAAGCTAATTTGCATTTTAAACACTTTGATTAATATGAAGGAACACAAATTATGTATGCCATTAATTAACCTTGCTAGATGGGGCACTAGACACAAACTAAACTCCTCTGCATATTTTTCTATAAGCATACATCTTTATTTCCTATTTCTTTGTCAGCACAAAATACACAAGTGCAAACAATAAATATAAATTTTACACTAAGGACTACACCCACTGTTTTGAGGAACTTTCTTTTTCTGTTACTGAAAAAGCCTGTTTCAATTTCTTATTAGTTGTCTTTTAATATTCAGTCCATAACTAGTTAGATAGGTCCTATTCCAATTTATAGGATCAAGGACAATACATCAGGAGAATTAGAACAGGGGAAAATAGTTCTGTGCAGAACCTGGAAAAGAAACTTTCTGGACTACCATTCTCAGAACTAGACATGCTGGCCAGAGAGAAAAAATGTATTCGAAAAACATTTTTTTCAAGTTTAACCTAGGTTAATAAGGGCCACTGAGTTTGGGATACTGTCTTTTGGGGGCTATCCAAGACTTTACAAATGATATTTCATTGTTTATTTAAGAAATTTCTGCCCTGCCTTTTCCTATCAAAAAAAGGAGTCACTCAAAATATCATACAAATAGAAAAACAGAACAAATAGTTAAAACAGAATTTTAGAGCAGCAGCAAGGACAACACCACAAAAAACAAACAAAAAACAAACAAACAAACTGCACTCAGTGAATAAAATTAAACAACAAAGACAAATACTTATTTAAAGAGGCAATGTTGAGAACACAGGAAAGGAGCAGAAGCAACATCCCTGGGGAATCTAAATACTAAAACATGCACAAAAATCAATGCCATAATCAGCTTACATTCCACACAACTCTTTGCTGTTTTTGCTTTAACAGAGGAATAGTTGGAATCCAACTCCCAGCCCTACCCACCACAGTCAATGGTGAGAAGTGTCAATGGCAGAGAGTTACAATTCAACAGTATCTCAATAAACACCCAATGCCTGTCCTCATAGTAGCAAATTGGCATGGTTAGCCACTTAGAAATTCTTGATAAGGAGGAAGATCACCTAACTTTGATGGGGAGGGGAGGGGAAACATTTCTACTGACCGGATGTACCTCTCTTACAACTTTCTTACAATTAGATTAGGTTGCTTCAGTTTGGCTTCCAGGAGTACAGATATATTGTTGTAGTGAGAATTATACAACCTTCCAGATGTCATTGGACTGCAAATCCCAGCAACCCTAGACAGCATAGTCAATATGAGATATACTGTGATCAGCAGTTAAATAACATCTGCAAGGCCACAGAATTACCTCCCCTGCTTGAAAACTTAGTATTGATATTTTTACACGCTAATTAACCCAAGTAAATATACTAGTCTAGTTTGAACATAATGCTTGGAAGGCTACACAATTTTCATCCCTGATTTCATACGCTAGGCATAAGAAAACACAAACCTTGTGTTAGAAATCTGTGCCACCTTTCATGTTGCCATGGCAGTTGCCACTAAGATATGGTAGCATATCTTGCCAACTTCTTTATTTATATTGATTTTAAAAAAGATTTAACAGGATATCTCTAATAAGGGTTATTCTTAACCAGTATCTGTCATTTCTAATAGGAACAGAAGAATTTAAATACGCAGATTCAGCAGCCATATTCAAGGTTACAGCACTTGGACGTGAGCATTTCTTCTCACTTTAGAAATGTCATACTGAGTTCACATGAGGATTCTTAATATAGAAATATCATATTGAAAAGTTCAATGAGGGTAAACACAGTTGTGAATGAAGTATTTAATAAATCAAAGGGCATCAACATTCATGTAACTGATGCCATTTTTGCTCTGAGCAAGGAGATGTTAAGTGTTGATAGATGCCCTCTTCCAGTCACTGAAGCTTATTTTTGAGGAAAATATTAATGCTCTTGATTTGCTGAAATCATAACTCACACAGGGCTTATTTCAAAGAAAGGAAAGAAAATGATAACCAAAACAAATACTAAACCACTTTCTCATCTTTCAAAGCTGAAGGCATCATTCAACACAGGGTTGTCTTTAAAAAAGCATGAAGTGGAAAGATCAATAATGTTCTATACAGATTAGGTCATAGTGTCATCAACAGCACAAATGAAGAATGAAACCTATTTGACATAGTAAGTGCAATGTGAAGAATACATTTGCAGGTTGCTTTGAACAGAAGTGGTATGATGCAGCACACTTTGATTTGTGAAAATGGCCTCACTTACATATAGATGAAGCAGGAAGGACTTTTGATACTAATAATGCAGGGACAGAGCTGTACAAGTTACAGAAAACTTGGGACTTATACTTCAGATGCAGTGAGCTCAATATTTTATCTTTAAGAAGTGGGTGGTATGCAATGTAGAAATATTCAGATGATTGCCCACATACAAGATCTAATATAGCATGCCCTTCCCATCCACAGGAGGGGGGGTTGGTTCTGCTCCCCCCACACTTTAGAAAGAAATGTGCATTTTCAAGCCCCACTTTGTTCAATGGAGAGTGTGACATCTTCAGTGCAGCCATGTGCATGCACTACCATTGACAATAATGGGGCAGGGTGATCCACAGACACTTGAGTTCTTGGACGGCTAGCCCACCAATGTGGCAGGCCCACTGTACCTATTTCATTTCAACATTTCTCTACTAGCTAGGTCTCTATGTGAAAATAATAAAAATAATAAAAATTGTGTATCACAAATGGGCTGATAAGATCTCCATAATGATTATCTATGAAACTTACAACAAATTATTCATTTTGATGACAATGCAGTTTGGATTATTTCACATTCAAATGATGTTCCCAACCCTTTAGAAAAATACTTTATTTTAGCACTAATACAGGAGGATCTACTCTAAGCTAGAGTATCTAACAAGCCTTCCTACTGGTCAGTAGCTACTTTGAGAAGCCAAGACTTTATGAAAAAGAATTGCTTTACAAAAACATGTAAAACTCCACAAGATTAATTCCCATCATTTATAAAGGAAAGCAAGTGTCATCTTTATTCACTATGAATATCCTGGTGAGGAATGAAGATGAAGAGGTGTGTTAGTCTGTGTATTTTCTTCATGCAAAGAACTCCCCCAGGCACAGTTTGTTCTTCATGCTTCTGTGGCTGTGAGCCTAATTAATGGCCAAAGGATAGTTTATGCTCATTCCTTTATTATTATTATTTGTAACTAAGGGCCTGAACAAAAAGACCAAAATAAAGCTGCTTTGGATCACTTTGGAGGTATGCTGTTTAAATGCTGCATGCATCCTAAGAGGCCAAAAGCCACGCCAAAGCCACACTCCAGTCTTAAGGATTGGAGCGCAGCTTTGGCGCAGCTTCTCTCCTCTTAAGATGTGTGTGTCATTTAAACAGCATACCTCCAAAGTGACCCGAAGCTTTATTTTGGCCTGTCTGTTCAGTCCCTAAATCTATTATTTGCCTTGAGGAAACCTCAGGCATAGTACACCTTACATGTCCCTATTCTCTGCTTACTCACACTTGCCAACATTTGTCAGCTGGAAAACGAAAAGCAGCAGCAAATTTCTTGACAAAATGTTCCTGAAACTGGTCAAATAAAAAGTAGGGTAAAAAGCCTACTTGAATTAGCACCACCTCTTTCTAACAGAGATAATATAGCTCCATGGGAGAACACACGAGAAGCTCTGTGAATGAGGGACGGGAGACCTTTTTAAATTTGATGCCAAAGTGGTTCCAGGCAAGCATATCGATGGTCAAAAGTATGCAGTGAATTAAGCAAAAGTGGATGTGGCTATGCCACAATGGGAATGTGACCTCCTGCCATATATGTCCAGACCCTCTTCATATATATCCAGGGTGGAAAAGGCCAGAAGGGCACATTAGCCCCCTAGAGTGCACCTGCTACCACAATAAAACAAAACAAAACAAAATATTGGAGGCAATCTAGAGCAAAAGAGGAAAATATTTTTGACTCCTAGGGACCCTGGAGCCAGCATGGTGAATAGTTAGAGTGTTGGACTATGACTCTGGGAGACCAGAGTTTGAATCCCTGCTCAGCCATGGAAACCAGCTGGATGACCTTGGGCAAGTCACACTCTCTCAGCCTCAGAGGAAGGGAATGGCAAGCCACTTCTGAAGATACTTGCCAATAAAACTCCATGATAGGATCACCATAAGTTGGAAACAACTTGAAAGCACACATCAACAACAACAGCAACGGACCCTCAGTACTGTATCACAAAAATTGCCCTAGGTGCTACATGCAGTCTGTGGGCCACACTTGGCCTGTTTCTTATACCATTATAGTTGTTGATACACCATTGATACACTCATTTTCTCACACTCACAAATCCCAAAGCTTTGGGGAACTGATTATTTTATAAGAAAATGACCTTTTTATGGTGTTGTACTTCTTTTATTCTTTGTTTTAAAGTATTATTTTAATTTTCTAAAATTTAATTGTTACTTCAATACTGTTTTAATTTCAACTTTCTGTATATCTTTAACCATAAGAGTTTTTACTGTAATGCTATTTTGTAAGCTCCCTTAACTCCCGATTTGGGGAATGGGCATGGTATAAATTAAGTAACAGATGAGTAGACAGATTTGCAGATGAAGAACAGGCTCCTATAGAGCATGCATAGCATGTATTCATTTCCCATAAAATGAGCTCTCAGCAGCTGACAATTAACTGAATTTCAGGATATGGGTTAGTGGATAATGATGGTGTCCTAGAGGACATGTTGTTGTTGCACACCTTTCATTCATTTCTGACTTATGATGACTCTCAGGTTCACCTATCACAGGGTTTTCTTGGCAAGATTTCTTCAGAAGGGGATCACCATTGCCATCTTCTGAGGTTGAGAGATTGCCCAAGGTTATCCAGTTGGTTTCATGGCTCTACAAAGATTCAAATCCTGGTCTACAGAATCTTAAGGAGCTTATCACTCTGGGGTGGAGCCAGGATACTGGATGGAATCAGGGATTATCGCACATTAAATTGCTGCCCAAGTCCGGGTGCCAGCCTTCCGACTTCCAAAAAGCTTTCCAACTTCTAAAAAGTGTTTGGCAGAGCACAGCTTGGACCTGGGTTGGTGGCGGCCAGTGGTTTGGCAGCGATTTAGTGTGCTATAATCCCTGCTGCCATCTCATGTCCCAGCTCCAGCACGGGAGGCTAGAGCCAGTTTAAAATGCTGAGCAATAAACTCCATAGTCTAACATTCAAACCACTACACCACACTGACTCTTAGGGAGGCTTAAAAATGGGACTTTTATCATATAGAATCATAGAGTTGGAAGAGAACACAAGGGCCATCCAGTCCAACCCCCTGCTATGCAGGAATTCTCCATCAAAGCATCCTTGACAGATGGCCATCCAGACTCTGCTTAAAGACCTCCAAAGAAGGAGACTCTACCACTCTCCGAGGGAGTGTGTTCCACTGACGAACAGCTCTTACTGTCAGGAAGTTTCTCCTAATGTTGAGGTGGAATCTCTTTTCCTGCAGCTTGCATCCATTGCTCCTTGTCCTAGTCTCTGGAGCAGCAGAAAACAAACTTTCTCCCTCCTCCATATGACATTCCTTCAAATATTTAAACAAGGCTATCATATCACCTCTTAACCTTCTCTTCTCCAGGCTAAACATCCCCAGCTCCCTAAGTCGTTCCTCATAGGGCATGGTTTCCAGACCCTTCACCATCTTAGTCGCCCTCCTTTGGACCCACTCTAGTTTCTCCGCATCCTTTTTGAATTGTGGTGCCCAGAACTGGACACAATATTCTAGGTGGGGCCTGACCAAAGCAGTATAGAGTGGCACTATTACTTCCCTTGATCTAGACACTATACTTCTATTGATGCAGCCTAAAATTGCATTGGCCTTTTTAGCTGCTGTGTTGCACTGTTGACTCATGTTCAACTTGTGGTATACTTGGACTCCTAGATCCCTTTCACACGTGGTCTCGTTCAGCCAGGTGTCCCCCATCTTATATCTGTGCATTTCATTTTGCGATCCTAAGTGCAGAACCCAACATTTCTCTGTGTTGAATTTCATTTTGTTAGCATTGGTCCAGGTTTGTAGTCTATTCAGGTCATTTTGAATTTTGATTGTGTCCTCTGGGGTATTAGCTACTTCTCCTAATTTGGTGTCATCTGCAAATTTGATAACTAGGCCCCCAATACTATCATCTAAGTCATCAATAAAGATATTGAATAGCACTGGGCCCAGGACAAAACCCTGTGGCACTCCACTGGTCACTTCTCTCCAGGATGAAAAGGAACAATTGTTGAGCACCCTTTGGGTGCGGCCAGTCAACCAATTACAAATCCATGTAACGGTTACCCATTACATTTTTTCCAACCCAAAAATAACATTACTGCATCAAGAAATACAGAACATGCAAAAGTAGTGCAGTTAATTATCTCTGATTTTAGGAGCTATATGAGGACAGCTCCTAACTATTTGCAGCAGGAAATTGAAACAAATAGGCATACAAAGTGGGAAGAGAAGGGCTGGTTCTACAATTAGACATAGAGCCCTTTCACACTACATGATTATTATTCTGTTTCATAGTGACAAGTGCCCAGGAGAGTCTATCTCTTACACAAAGAATGAAAATGAGAAACAAAGCCAGTCTGGGATCATGCACAGAGAATCTGAAAGTTGAGAAGAGACTGAAGCAGTCTATGATCTATGCACAAGAAGCTGTCCAAGCAGGGTCCAATGTCAGTTAGGGAGTAAGTGAAGATAAGAGACCAAAAAGCAAGACAAGTTGCAGGAAACTAGTGAGAAGGAAATAACAAAATAGTGGAGCTGTTGTTCTGCAGCACAGAACCCGCCTTGGCTGCACTCATTTATAGCCAGCTGCAGTTGACCACACTATTTCAGCATTTTCCTTTTAAGACAGGCCATGCCCTTTCCTATGCTTTTGCTGTTGCCAGTTTAGTCTGTGATGCTCTGAAGGATGAAATAGCTCTGAGTTCAATGCCCTCTTTCTAAGGCTGATGTGTGATAGTGTGAGGTTTGCTTTCAGGGGAGGGCTGCTATGTTATCTGCCTCTGACTGGAACATACAAAACAAAAACAAAACAAACAAACAGCTTCATTTATTATACCGCTTCATACCCTTAAGGAGTGTCTAAGCGGTTTACAACTGTAAGCTATTTGTCCCCCAACAATCTGGGTACTCATTTTAGCAACCTCGGAAGGATGCAAGCCTGAGTCGAGCTTCAGCCCTTATGCTGGTCTTGAACTCACCACCTTATGGTTTTGAGTGAGTGGCTGCAGTACAGGCATTTAACCACTGCGCTACCAGGGAACCTGTTGCCTGGGTTCAATTCTCCCCATCATCATTGGAAGAGGTTTCCTCCAGATAGGACATAATAACTATAGTGCTATGATCCTCTATTAGCCAAAGTAGCATCCTATGAAATACAGTGATTTGAAGTTTAGGTATAAATCTTACCAAGAAAACCTTATGGTAGGAATCACCAGAAGTCAGTGTTAATTTGAAGGCACATAACAGTTTAGAAGTCTCAGTCAGATGGTTCTAGTGCCTCACCATTTTACAACCCCCTGAGGGCATTAATAGGATATTGGCATGACATTTAAAACAGAATATAGCACTATAAGTGTGCAGAATGGAAAGGCTGAAAGTAAGGCAGTTGCCTCAGGTGGAAGGTGACAAGAGGCCTCAACAAAGCATTGGAAGAGACAGCTATATGTGAAGCACAACTTAAGCTAGCTGAAAGCTTGCAGGTACATCGGTGGATGCTGTCCCATCACCAGTGTTCCACTGACAGTGCTGGTATTTGGATATATCATCTTGTTAATGCAGCAAAATGTCTGAGGACAGTCCTGGGGGAGAAATATGTCCTAAGTATAGAAGGGTAGACATGTCTTAAGTATACATCAGGACATTTTACTGCCACTCATTTAGACTAAAACTAATAGAAGCTTTGAGCTGCTTCTATGGCCTTTTGGATCAAATTTCTGATAGCAAAAATGGCACATTGAAGTATATGATGCCAAGGATAAGGCACTATCCAACTTGTTGTTGTGTGCTTTCAAATCATTTCTGACTTATGATGACCCTAAGGCAAACCTACCACTTTTCCTGGCAAGATTTGTTCAGAGGTGGCTTGCCTTTGACCCTCTCTGAGGCTGAAAGAGTGTTACTTGGCAAGGCCATCCAGTTGGTTTCATGGCTGAGTGGGGTTTGAACCCTGGTCTCTAGAGTGATAAATCCAAAACTCAAACAACTACTACACACTGACTGTCATAATATCAAATTGAGCATTTCCTTAAACTTCTGCCAATCAACCTGTAGAATTGAGCAGTTACTTCAAAATGTCAGCACACAGGCAACAGAAATGTTACTTAGTTTAAATCAATGAATAAATTAGATAAAAGTTAGCCCATGCCTCCTTTTTGTTTGATAACCGAGACTCTATTTTAATAAATCACTTCTTTCTTGCCTTGAGACATCACTCTGAGATGTGTGCATAAACTGGTAATTTTCTAGCTGTCTTCTTCACTAAATCTGCAGTTGTCATCTGGCTGGATACTCAAAGGCCTCCACATCTGGCCAGGTTTTAGGATGGACTGTTTCTTATTCCATTACTTAACTGTGTATCATCTATCCTGATGAATAGTTCAGAAGAACTCAAAAATGCACATCACATTTGGGTTTTCTTAATAAAAATAACTTGATTTTTGTTTTTAAAAAGTCATTACTCTGTATACTTTCTCATTATCTCCATTTTCTTAGCATAGTCTGTAATCCACATTTTGTGCAAAAAATAGAGTTTCAATATTTTCAGTGGTTCATATATTTTTCAGATTTTCTTTTTTGCACTTGACTAGTTGTCATGACTAATTGTGGTACATTCATCTTCTCCTGCAAGTATGACTTCTCTTCTACTCTTTAATTTTTAAAAGGTTTCCATTTATAGCCTTCTGAATTAAAGTACGATTGAGGGCACCACTGCCATCTGTTCTGGACAATGAAATATTCATTACTATCCAAACCTGGAAGAGTCACACATTTAAAAGTAACTAAGAGAAATCTGCACTATTGATAAGTAGACTAATCCTGACTCATAGGTAAATCCAAGAACAGAGCCTTCATTGTATCTTTTTTTTACAGCCTATGTTGTATATTTATATGTTGCACACTAAGGAAGAAACGTTCATGGCTGAATTTGACAAAATAAAGTCCTATTGTCATCTTTATTTGGATTTAAGATTCAGTACATTTAAGAACATTAAAGTTGATTACACTTGGTAAGAATTACAGCAAGAGATCAATAAAGATCTATTCCTATCTGTAGTAAGTTCATTTATTAACTCACCTGGTTGCAAACAACCGCAATTTATTGTTGACATCTCTTCTCATATAGAAGTTGTCCATCATACTAGAGAAGATAACTGTATGGCCCACATTCTTCCTCATTAACCCACCAGTGTATTAAGATCAATTTCTGATGCTATTCTCTGAATTCCCTGCCATTGGAAGTGAAGCGACTATTCATTAATAAAAGGGCCTTCTCTGCATTGATCTCAAAGTTCTGGAATCATCTCACCAAGAAGGTCTGTCTGGTACAAATATTGATGTTTTTTAGCACTGGGTAAAAAAGAACCCCCTTTTTTTCCACAGACTTTTTAGACACCCAGATTTTAACTGTGCTTGGCTTGGTTTTGTAGTTGTGTTTTAGCTGCTGTTATTGCTTTTACTCATTTATTGTATTCTCCTGTTAAAATTATTTTAAATGTTTGCAGGGTATCTTGAGGTCTTTGGGTGGAAAAATGTCCAATAAATTCAAATATAAAAATAAGAATCTACAAGCAGAGATGAAAAGGCCTAGGCAGCACCTTTAGAGTAATGCCATGATTATCAAACCCTCTGTATCTTCAAGACATGCCACTTACTCATCCCACAAAAAATAGAGCAAAGGAGGGCATTGGCTATATAACATTGATATTGATACATATAAAGTGATGTTGTAACACCTTTCAGATGGAGAAAGAAGTTGTAGCATAAGCTTTCGTAGACTTCATTTACTTGCATGGAGCAAACTGGTGTGCAGTAAATATTGTGGGATGGGGAGACCAGTACAAAACCTTGCCACAAACTCAGATGCCAATTCTGCCTACACATGTACTTGGGAAGATGTGTCATCACAGGACCTAATCACATAACCCTCAATATTAGAGGCACTTTCATTTGTTCATTCTCTAATGTGATATATGCCATTCCCTGTCAACAATGCCCTTCAGTACTCTACATTGGACAAAAAGGCTAGTCTCTGTGCCAGAGGATAAATGGACATATATCAGATATTAGGGATGGGAATAAACAAAAACCTGTTGCAAAATACTTCTCTGATGTCAGTCAACAGGAGGTTGAACAGAGACAATGCTTTCCTGGCACACTATACATATTATAACATTGGTTAACACTTCAGCCTCATTTCCTTTCTGGTTTCCAGCCTACACACACCACATCCCAAAATTCCTTTCATCATTCATATCATCATCCACCACCCTAGACTTAGGTAACATCTTTCCTGCTGCATTTATCCCTCAATGACCATCATTAAATCTGAACTTATCACCTCATCACCATACCCACAAGTTCTGCACTTTTATGGCTATTCATACAGTCTGATTATAAAGGTCCTTCCTGGGAATTTATGCAGTGGAGGTAGTTGACTAAGGGGCAAAACAGACAGCCCCAATAGCATCCCACTGCCCCTTTCAGTGCTGGATTGGGCCCTCAGCAACCACACATTGCGGCTGTAATCTGGCAGTTTGTCAGCTCAAAAAGAGGCAGCAAAATGCCACTCCTTTTAGAGCCAGTGAAAAGGTCCCTTTGCTGCTGTGGCGGCACTTTTCAGAGCTCCTTTCAGCATGTGGTATATAAACGATGCACCAAAGGAGCATCATGATGCCATCTCCTTGTGGTCAGGTGGGCGGCATGTTGCTGGTATAGAGGTGTCATCAGAGTGTGCATCATCCAAACGCCATGCCTTCACACCAGTCTGCTTAGGGTTTAGACCCTAAGTCTATGAATGCTTATGCTACAGCTTCTTTCACTCAGTCTCAAAGGTGCTGTAAGATCCCTTTACGTGCTGATGTTCCAGACTAACATTTCAAAGGAATTGATTTTTAGTGGACAATACAAGGGCATTGCCATGGAAATACAATGTAATAGATAATCATAATCTGAAGTCCATGCAAATGGGGGGGCGGCGGCAACTGTATATCATTATTCTTCAGAATCTTGTTTACTTCTTTCCCAGCTGACCTTCCAAACCAGTCTTCAAATTTCTTGACCTCAGTCTACATTCTGATTAATGACTGAGCCAAGGTATGTAAAATCTTGAACTATTTCAATGTCTTTGTTGTCTATTACTTTAAAGTTACGTAAATAATCTGTGGTCATTATATTTTTCCTTAAATTTTTAAATTTTCAACTGCCTATCTTTGAACATCAGTAATTGTTCTAAGTTTTGCTATTTTATGCTAGTAGGTTTGGTGATATCTGCATATCATAAATTGTTTGTGTTCCTTCCAACAGTTTTCATTTTTCCTAACCCTGCTTTACATGTGATACTTTTAGCATACACGTTAAACAGTTAGGGTGATAAAATGAAGCCTTGCCAATTGAATACTATTCCATTTCTCTGCATTCTGGCCTGACAGTAACCCCTTGTCCTGAATACAGGTTACGAATCAGGAAAATCGAAAGTTGTGGAACACCCATTTCTTTGGAGTTTATCAGATGGGAGGAATTTTTCTTTATTTCGAATAGAGCCAATTGGAGCCAATTCAAATTCAAGTGAATTCATTACTTTAGCGAATGTACATGAATTCCAATTGCATTCGGAATGCGTTCAGAATGACTTCCCATTACCCAAAAATGACTGCCCCTTGTCCGTGAGGTGCTTTAATACAAAATAACATAAAACCCATGATTGCATTCGGAATGATTTCCCTTTTGCCCGAAATTGCGTGAGATACTTTAATACGCAATAATGTGAAGCCCCATGATTGCTTTCGGATTGCCATTAGATTATACTTCCAATTTCCGTCATCTGATAAACTCCTTTGAGAATGATCCATAGTTTTTCATGAGCAATATAATCAAAGGTATCTATAAAAAACAGACTGATTTTCTTCTGAAATTCTTTGGTGCACTCATGATCCAATGCATCTTTGCAATATGATCCCTTAATGCCTCTTCCATTCCTGATCCAAGCTTGAACATCTGGCATGTTAATAATAATAATAATAATAATAATAATAATAATAATAATGTTTATTTATAGCCCGCTCCTCTAATAAAATACTCGGAGTGGGGTACAGCAAAATAAAAAGATACAGAGTAAAAACAACAATCACATCCCACCCCAACCCCCCCCCCCTTAAAACTGAATTAAATCTAGACAGTTTAAAATTAACACAGTTAAAATTGGCCGGCAGTTATTAAAACAAAGTGCATTTTCATGAACAGTCCGTGTGCAAGGCCGCATTAAATCGATTCAAGTAAGTATTAAGTAAAGGGATCACTAATAATTTCCAGTACTGTTTATATTTTTAGAGCAGGGAGCAAGGGTTTCATTTATTCTCTCCTTCAGGGAAAGGCCTGCCGGAAAAGATGCATTTTTAAAGCCTTTTTGAAACTAGCCAGTGATGTAATGAGACGCATCTCGTCCGGCAGGCCGTTCCAGAGCTTAGGGGCAGTAGGTGAAAAGGCCCTCTGAGAGGTCTGGGACAGCCTGGTTTTCATCGGCTGCAGTAGGTTCCTCTCAGAGGACCGAAGTGTGTGGGGCGGTTCATACGGGAAGAGGCGGTCCTTAAGGTAGGATGGGCCTGAGCCATGCAGGGCTTTAAAGGTTAGTACCAACACCTTGTACTGTGCCCGGAAACTAATGGGTAGCCAGTGGAGAGCTTTGAGCACTGGTGTTATATGCTCTCTTCTAGATGTTCCTGTGATAAGCCTGGCTGCCATATTCTGAACCAATTGAATTTTCCGGGTTAGGCACAAGGGTAGCCCCATGTAGAGCGCGTTACAGAAATCCAGACGTGAGGTTACTAGAGCATGTACCACAGTCTCCAGGTCTTTCGTATCCAGGAAAGGGCGCAGCTGGCGTATCAGCCGAAGCTGATAGCAGGCGCTCCTGACTACCGCATTCACCTGACTAGTCATGTGAAGCGATGAGTCAAGGAGTACCCCCAGACTGCAAACTGAGTCCTTAGGGGAGAGTGTGACTCCGTCTAGGACTGGGGACTGTATTCCCAATCCTGGTTTCGGACCAGTAACTGTTAGTACCTCCGTTTTGTCTGGATTTAGTTTTAATCTGTTTTCCCTCATCCAATCCATTACCGCCGCAAGACAGTCATTAAGAGGGGAGGCGCCATCTGATGACTGAGCCAATGATCTAGTCATGGAGAGGTATATCTGAGTGTCATCAGCGTACTGAAGACACTGAGCTCCATGCCTCCGAATGATCTCACCCAGCGGCTTCATATAAATATTAAATAGCATCGGGGACAGGATGGCGCCCTGAGGGACGCCACAATTAAGCTCAATTTTGGAGGAGCAACTGTCCCCGAGCCTCACCCTTTGGGATCTGTCAGAGAGAAAGGATCGGAACCACTGAAAAGCAGTGCCTCCGATTCCTAACTCTCTCAACCGACCCAAAAGGATGGAATGATCTACAATGTCAAAGGCCGCTGAAAGATCCAAGAGCACTAACAGGGTCACACTACCCCTGTCGATACTCAAGCGGAGGTCATCGGTCAGAGCAACCATGGCAGTCTCCACTCCATGTCCTGTCCTGAAGCCAGTTTGAAATGGATCAAAGTAATCCGCTTCATCCAAGACTGCTTGGAGTTGGGTGGCAACTGCCCTCTCGATGACCTTGCTTAAAAATGGAAGCAAGGACACTGGTCTATAGTTGTTTCTGTCCAGGGGGTCAAGGGAGGGCTTTTTCAGGATGGGTTTAACCGCTGCCTCCTTAAGACAGGATGGTATAATGCCCTCCCTAAGGGACGCATTGATCGTATTCCGAAGAAATATTCTCAGTGCGTCTCCTCCCTGGACGACCAGCCAGGATGGACAATGATCCAGGGGGCAGGTTGTCTTCCGCATACTTCCAAGTAGCTTGTCCACGTCATCAGTACTTACAGATTGAAACTCATCCAGTAATGTGACAACAACGGAGTCGCTAGACACTTCACCTATAGGATCTGGAGAAAAGTTGGCGTCCAAGTCGGCTCTTATCCGAGAGATTTTATCTGCAAAGAAGGTGTTAAACGCATCGCAGCAGGCCGTCGTAGGGTTAAGTAGGGGATTTGGGGCAGGGGGAACCTGCGTCAGCTCCCCTACCACCCTAAACAGTTCTGCTGGGCGAGACTCTGCAGACGCAATGCGTGCAGAGCAGAAAGATTTTCGCGCTGCACGCAAAGCCTCCCGATAGGCGCGAAGATGCTGCCTATGGCGAGTCTTGTCGGATAGGAGTCGAGTCTTCTGCCACTTGCGCTCTAGTCGTCGTCCAACCCGCTTCATCTCCCTGAGCTCTTCCGTATACCAGGGTTTGTGCTTTGGAGCGGGTTGGAGAGGACGCTCAGGGGCAATCGTGTCAATAGCCTTGGGAAGATCGGTATTCCAGGTATTTACCAAGGCTTCGACACGATCACCAGCATTGCCAACCATTAAACCCTCTAAGGACTTCTGGAAACCAATTGGTTCCATGAGCCTTCGAGGGCGGACCATTCTAATGGGTCCGCCACCCCCGGAGGGGCGAAACGCTGCTCTTAGTTCCACCTTGATCAGAAAATGATCCGTCCATGACAGGGCGGAGGTTTTCGTTACCTCCACCCATGGATACTCCTGTTCCGTACAGAAAACCCCATCGAGTGTGTGACCTGCGCAATGAGTCGGCCCATTGACCAACTGGGATAGGTTCATGGCTGTCATAGATTCCACGAACTCCCGAGCTGCTCCAGATAGATCAGAAGGACTGGTCTCAAGAGGGATGTTGAAGTCGCCCAGAACCAAAAGCCTGGGCGACTCCAACAACAACTCAGAGACCAGCTGAGTCAGCTCGGTCAGGGAGTCTGTTGAGCAACGGGGTGGCCGGTATATCAACAGAATCCCCAAACTATCCCTGGTCTTCAGGCTAAGGTACACGCACTCGATGTGGGTTGTTTTCCGGACAGGTTTCCTGATCAAGGTTAGGTTGGTTTTGTGGACTATAGCAACGCCGCCCCCCCGCCCACTTTCCCTTACCTGCTCACTGACCGTATAACCGGCTGGGAGAGACTGCGCCCATGTTGCGGCACTAGCATCTCCCATCCAGGTCTCGGTGAAACATGCCAGGTCGGCCTGCTCGTCTTCTAAAAGATCGTAGATAATATGAGTTTTAGCTTTAGCCGACCTGACATTACAAAGGAGCAGATTAAGGGATTGTGGAATGGTTGGTATGCTCTCCGTCTTAGCCAAGGGAACAGAGTGGACTGAAGAAGGGATAGATATCAACCATCGACCCCTACTTCTTTTGTAACATTTCTCCACTCTGTTTCCACCATATCTTCCCTGGCCCCCTGTAGTAAAAGTTCTTGTTGTAGAATTTGGAGCATTATTTTACTTGCATGGGAGATTAGTGCAATGGTCCTGTGGTCTACACTTGAATAAACACACAGACACTTGTTGATATCTTCCAAGTCCTTGGAGGTTCTTTATCAATAGTTGCAGTTCTCGATCAGTTAGGTTTAATAATGCCAATCTATTTTCCACACTCTATTTAAATTCTTCAGGGGTGCTCTTCAGGTTGTTTTGGTGTCATCTTCTATTTCTCTGCATTGCTTGTTATATTAGTTTTGTTTCTCCATGTACACAAGTTGTTGAATAGTTGCACAGTTGACTCTATTTCTGTCACATTTTGTGTTTCTTCTTTCCTTTACTGATTGAAGAACTTCATCTGTCATCCACTGAAGTATCACTTTTTTGGGGGGGGGGTGTGCAGATAGTCTCTTTTTGCATTTACATCAAATGTAAATTGCCTTGCTTCTTTCCCCCGAAATCAAGCCTTATTCAAGTTTGCTGATGACATTTTGCTCTTGACATGAGCTGTAGTGTCATTGTCTTCTTCTAGATTTAGTGGCATAATTTCATACCCCTCCCACTCCCCCCCCTTTTCCCCCCTTTGGATTTAAACTGGTCAGATGATGCTCTTCCATTCTGTTCAGAGCAGTGAGACGTCCTTCTCCTATTACACAGAATGAGCAAAACATAGACACAGAAGTGATTTACACATCTGCTTTCTCTGGTTCTCAAAAATACTCAAAGGATTATCTCTCCTATGACACAAAAGCAGAAGATTCAAATATATGTGAAACTCCATGCACTTCACCACAGGGGAGATACACATAATTTTCCATCTGGTTGTTACTGCTGAAGTGGGAAAAGAGGCTCCAAGAGTCCCTCAAGTGTATGCCTTCCTTTCTTTAGCAGTCACAACCACGAGGAACAGCGGCAAATATTTTTGCTTTTGGTTCATGACTAGGCCCATGGATTGTACAAAGACATGTGACACTCCCTTGAATTATGCTCCCCCCCATTCACAATTCTTAAGATGCTTCTGGATTCAGCAAGACATTGATTTCATTGTGTTGCTATACATAGAGCACTTCTTCAAAATGATTTACAAGTAAACATCCTGAAGCACACTCGTATCAATTTCCATGCTCCTCGTCCCTAATTTATTTTAGCTGGAAAGTGAATGAGAAGGATGTGAATGAAACCTTAATGTACAGACTATATATCTGGAATGCAAAACTCACACATGGAGCTATTTCCCTGTGTAAATTCACAGGGACAGATTCTATCACACAGCTCCATCCCTGGACAGTACTCATCCTGTACCCAATCTGGACTTCTCCTGGACCAGATGGGATTTTCCCACTCTTTAAAAGGTCTGGGAGAAGCCTGGATTGGGTATGGGATGAGTACTGCCTGAGGACAGAGCTGTGTGATAGAATCTATCCCTGTGCATTTACATCCCATGACTAGCGTGGGAATAAAAGCCAGTGCATTATTCTCCTTAGTGGAGTGGTATGTGTAATCTGGGTTTTATTTCTGTTCTTAGTGGAACAGAAATAAAACCCAGATTACACATATCCTTCTTAGGGAAAGAAGTATTGGGGGCAGAGGAAGAGGAAGTGGCAGCAGTGGAGGCATCCTAACATTAGATTGATTGATTGATTGATTGAACAAATTCTAGTTGCATGCAGACATAGTAGCACAAACCCTAGTTTACCCCAAAACAGCTGAACAACCTATGTGCAAGGTACATGGAACAAATCTGCAAATGCTTTAAGGCCCTGCAGATCTTGAGTATCACATTTTACCAAGACATGGTGAAAAACTGGCAAGAGTTGGTGGGGACACATTTGCTCCCTGGGAGATAAGGAATACTCTATCCCTTCCCCCCTCCCTTTTTTTTTTTTTCAAATGAAACCTGGCCCAACATGCCCCCCGACAACCTGCATGGAACAGGAGGACAAGTTTACCATTTTCTTGGGGGACCTGGCCACTTTAGGGTCATGAGAAGCCTTTTTTTAAAAAGTAAGTGACACCACAAGCCATACTTTCCCTACTCCTGATCTGCTGGGAGAAATCAGATCTAGAAGCAAGAAGACTTAGGAAATTATCAGACAGGGGAAATTGGGGAAGAAAAAGGCATACTCCCAGAAAAGTTGCATTATCATACTGAAGATTTTAGATGACGTAGTGCTTATCCAGGACTTAACCCATGAAGATCCAGGAATGCTCCAGCAAAAAACATTCTCAGGACTTCTCTGTGAATAGTTTCTTGCTGGATAATTCTTGGATCTTCATGGGTTAAGTCCTGGATAAGTGTGACGTGTCTGAAAATCTTCAGCACAATCACACAACTTTGCCAGGAATATGCCTTTTACTCCCAACATTTCCTCCTGTCTGATAATCTCCAAAGTACTGGGAACTGCTTCCCCATGTAGTAAGCCCACAAATCTACAGTTTGGAATATTTGCTTCATAAGAAAGCAAGCCATTATTCTGTCCACCTGGGCAAGCTCTCCACACCACAAAGTGTTGAAAAGCTACTTTGTACAGCAGGACTACACAACAGAGCAGGTCCTCCCACCGTGAGAAGAGATGACTCACTCATATATACATTTTTCATAGAAAAAAATTACACAAAAAGTGCCCAATAATGCTGGTGATAGGAGCAGGTAACATAGCATGCTGTCCCAAAATTGGTCAAAAATCCTGGAAGGTCACTTCCATTTGCTTTGTGGACTGATTTTCAGCTGGTTTTCCATCCAAAAGTCTGGAAGAATGACACACTGATCTGAAAGGGTGAAGTTTCAAAGTGAATGACACACTAATCTTCCTGCAGGTGAGGAAGCAGATTGAAGTTTACAAAAACTTGTTTTCGTCTTAAGTTATTCTGTTTTAAATATACTTGGTTATATCTCTATAAGCAGCGTTTGTTAGAATCTTACACAGTCTTCATACCTGGCATTTGGTTTTTTGGTTCTATGCAGAACACTTCAAATTTCATTAGAGACCTTTTCCCTACAAAAACTGTTGACAAAAATACATGTGGAGCTACAATGCTTTCATGCCTTTAACTACCCTGTTTCCCCGAAAATAAGACATCCTCAGAAAACAAGACCTAGTAGATGTTTTGCTGAATTGCTAAATATAAGGCCTCTCCCGAATGTAAGACCTAGCAAAGTTTTGGTATATAAATATATATACAATATATAATAAATGTTAAATTTTTTTTTGTTCAACAATAAATGTGAATTCTTCTTCATGGAAAAAGACATCCCCTGAAAATAAGACCTAGCACATCTTGGGGAACAAAAAATAATATAAGACACTGTCTTATTTTCGGGGAAACACGGTAGATGTTCATGCATTATACTGGTAAGTTTGTCCCAAAGACAAGATCATTCATTTTCTACAGACCTTTTCCATTCCATCATTTGTACTATTTATTTATTTATTAATTTAAAGACATTCTGCCTTTCTTTCAAATAAGACCCATTCAAGATTCATTTATTTTTCCTAACTGTGTTTATTCCCCATAATGTGGATGAATCATTGTAAAGCCTCCTTGTTTCTAGTGATGATGGTGGTGATGACCAGGATGAAGATGAAATACTGGGCAGCTTAAAAGCAACAGACTGATCAAAGAAAGCCTGTGAGTTCGTGGCTGAAAAAAGATAGGAAGAGGAGAGGGGTTTCTAGTTTACTGTTTCAATTAGTGTACCTTAGCCAAAAAAGACATAAAAAGAACTGTAAAACTATTTTAACCTGACTTCTTTAACACAATATTTTTCTAGGAAGAAAACGTTGGAACAGTGGTAGGGAAATACTCAGTTGGGTCTCATACCAGGAAAAAGGTGAGGTATAAATTATGTTACTTTTATTTAATTTTTAAAAAAGAATAATGACTAGCTCATTCTGAGCAACAAGGAGGAAAAAGAAAGCCTCTATGAAAAATGTCAGGTATAAATTAATGAAATAAATAAAAATACTGGAGGACTAAACACAGGAGCTCCACAAATGTCCATGAATGGGGTAGTGCATAATGCAATAGAAGCCTTCTCTTAAAATGATACTTTCCCCCCAGATTTCTTGGGGATTAACTTCAATTTCTTTTGCATACCTAGTGACTGAGTTAGGCCGACAACACACATTCACCATTGGCAACCTTTTTACATTCAGAGTACACTCTTTCCAAAGAACTCTGCATTTGAATTGCAGAAGCTGTCAGCTTTGCAAAACTGACAAATGCAGGCTGAAAAGACAACAAGCTGAAATAAAAGCACTGAACCATGTCAGCCTGAGAAGAGATGAAAGGGTGAAATTTCAAACTGATTTACTTAATAAACCCAAATTGTTATTTAAGCCATGATCCTGAAGAAACTCAATAAATGCTGCATGCAGACCACTGACATTTTATTTTGTGGAGCTTAGAAGAAAAATATGAAGAGCTTTTAGGAAAACCATTATTCCATAACAGGGAGCTCAGCGCTCAAGATCTGAGGACAAAGCAAATATATATATATAGAGAGAGAGAGATTGAGAGAGAGAGAGAGAATGTATCATCCCAAAACCTGGAATTTGGTGTAGCACTTTTTCTCCTTTACATTTTAGTCCAAGGTGACATAGGAGGGCTTGAATCCGTGTCTGAGATCAGCCATAGGACTAGTTTGAGCTAACAAACTGAAGAAAACCTGGAAAATGTGAAAATGCTCTCTGAGTTGCAGGAGCTTCCATTCACTTGTGGGGGCTCATCACTGATGCATTCTGCTTGAAAAATTATGTTACATTTGGGGAGAGACATTTCATAGAGGCTTTCTTTTTCCTCCTTGTTGCTCTGAATGAGCTGGTCATAATTCTTTTTAAAAAAATTAAATAAAAGTAACATAAGAGAATCAACAAGAAGAAACAGCAGCATCCTTAAGTATAAAAGTATAAACCTTTTGAAAGAAATTTTGAAATCACATAAACTGGCAATGGTCAGCAAGGTGAAATCTTAATCTGAAACTGTCTTTACACAGGTTGGCATAGGTGGTTAGAGGAGATGTGTTTATTTTGCATTATGTCTATTATACATGCAACAAAGGGAGTAGAAAGCTTTAAAAAAATGTCTAACTGAATATTCCTTCCTTCCTTTTTTTGAGTAAGTTACTCTATTAATGCCAGGTTCCATAACCTATTTCACCAATAAAGGGTAAAGGTAGTACCTTGACATTAATGTCTAGTCTTAAGCGACTTCTAGGGGGCAGTGCTCATCTTCGTTTCTAAGCAGAAGAGCCAGAGTTGTCCAAGGACTGCTCTGGTGGTCACATGGCCAGCATGACTGCACCAAATGCTCTGAGAAGTGGTACCTATCTATCTCCTTGCATTTGCATGCTTTCATACTGCTAGGTTGTCAGTAGCTGGGACTAGTGACAGGAGCATCATGCAGCACTCAGGCCTCAAACTGCCAACCTTCCGATCTTCTGATCATCAGAACTGGTATCTTAACTACTAAGCCAGTGCTACTTAATTCTGTTTATTTATTTATTGGTCAGTCTTCCATGCAAGAGCTATTTCTAATCAAGCAGCAATACAGAGGGAAAAAAATAGAGTTTCGTGAAGCAGTCCTACATTCTCTTCTGAAAATATTAATAGCAAATCCAGCTCAGGGAACTTTGTAATGCAGTAAACAGTTCTTCCTTCTCTTCAAACATTTCCTCCCAGAACTATTAGTCAATACTACCAAACTGAAAGCAGAAAAACCTATAACCTTTTAACATCACATTCAGTTTTGAGAAACAGGGATGTAATGAGTTAATATTCTTTTTAAGAACACATTAACTATACCAGCAATGAACTGTTTTTTATAGTCTTGGTGCTTTAGCAACAGACAGATAGACAGATAAATATAAATATCCCATTCCAGGTTCTGCCCAGACTGCAACTGTGTTAAAGAAGGATATTATTTCAGAGGAAGACAATTTTCTAAGGGCACTGCTTCTTGGCCTGTCAGGTTTCACTCCTGCGTGAATATATATATATATATATATATTCTGCTAGTGTTGCCAATGTAATACAACAGAATCCTCAATTTAACTCTTTAGAGGTCTATAGATAAATGAACTTGTCAAACAATTACCTTTGAGAAAGGTAATTTCATAGCTCTCACAAAGCTGCCTGAAATTGTCAATATTTTAGTGCATGTATATTGGTTTGGTTTCCTCTGGTAATATGTGTGTGTGTGTTTTAAACCTCATGCTGCCTCTTGAAAGATTTTCAGCACTGGCCCTTTGACTAAAATTATTTGCTACATCAATTCCTCTTTTTGAAAGAAACAGAGGACTAGTGAGGGCAACATAAGAAGCGCCTGGTTAATCACCAGTGCTTAAGAGGCAATTACCAGACCAGAAACCATTTGCACTGGTCCATCAATCTGCCACCAGCTGTGATAAGCTGTATGAATGCGAAGACGTCCACATTCTTCTTCCTAAACAATATTCCCACAGACACCCACTACAACTCTGATTTTGAAGGCTTCATGTCCTTGATTGTTCAAGTTAAGAGATGAATGAATTACTTCACTTGAAAGCAGCATTATAGCCATTCATGGAGGTTAAAAGGATCCTACTGATTTTTTTCCCAATCCTCCCAGCTAAGTCAGCAGCTGCTTCAAACATGCTGAAAATGGAAGGATAGTGAAATGATAGATTTTAGGCAGCTCTGATTATATGCATCTTTATAGAGACAGACATTTTCAATCATCTAGACAAAGTATGTCATTTTATTCCTTCTTAATTCTTATTCTTATTATTTACATTTTCTATGAAAATATATCAGCCAGAGATAAACATTTTAAAAGGGTAAAAGAATCCACAGTCACATTTTCAGTTCATTTGAGATGAGAATGAAAAATAGATGAGCATGTCAAGATGTTTTATTTATATTTTTTATTTAGGTCAGAAGAAAGCAAGTTTACCGCCCCCCCCCCCCCATCCATGCTGTACATCTTAGAAGTGATACTTTGAGTCCAATTTCTAAGAAACAGTTTCTGTTCAAAACAATTAGGCAATATACCACTCAGTTCATAAATCAAAGAAAAAGAGGAATAGCTGGTGAATTAGGCAAGTCAAACTAACGGAGGTGCATTTACTGCATAGACGCATCATCAAATAGATTGACATGTAAGTGCCACACTTTTTTTTTTTACTTTATTTACAACATCTGTAAACAGGAGCCAACCCCATCCATGGGCTAAATTAAATTAAATTAAATTAAATTTTTAATCCTAACTGGATAAGACTCACTCTGTTTTGATCCTATAGTATGTCAGATTCATTGATTCAGTGGGTTTATTTTGTTTGGGTTTTGCAACTGGATATGGGATTTAGGTTGGGATTTAGCTCGCAAATGTTACCACCATTCATTTAAAAAATAAGAGAATAGCCCCAGTTAAATTTTTTGGTTGTTGTTCCAGAAAACCACATTTTAACTAAGAATTTTTATACTCAAAGAAAGAAACAACCATAAAGACTCAAAAGCGGCCCCATACTGTTGTGGAAGTCACCGAGGAAATTATTTAAAAATTAATGATGTGTTGCACTACAAAATGTTATAGCTCTTAGGACTTAATCTTATATACCTGGACCTATAACCTATAGGGCAAACAAGCTTCTCTTCTAGAAGGGAGGAACTGAACTATCAGGAGTAAAGGAAATGTCTATTCCAGGGCCTACAAAACATTGGGGCTTTCTAGATTGGCAGGAAAGTGTGACATGAAGTTGCCTTTTCCTTAATGCTTAGCAGCTGCACCACAGCCTTTAGATGGAGCTGCGCTGTTCCGCAGTTTTTAAAAAAGAAGCTGGGAAAACCAGCACCTTTTTAAAGGTGCTTCTTCTCCTCTAAAAAGCAAAAAAAAAAAAAGTGTTTTCATGGCACACTTTCCCTTTTTCTCATCTAAAGGCTAGACTTTCATGCAACCATGAAGACACTTCTTTTTGCCAATCTAGAATGCCCTATTATGTCCAACATGTAGTTGTTCTGAGATTAAGGCAGAACGCAGCTAAATCATCCTGCACTGCAGCTGGCTGCTCTGGCCAGGTATATATTAATTATCAGATAATCATCCTGGAATGACCAAAACCCACAGCCAAATGTGGAGGTATCAATTTACATACAATCCTTTTCTTGCAGCTACAGATTACGTCAAGTGATGCTCAGTTCAAAAGACGAGCTTCTGTTGGTCACTGTTCGAAGCTGACATAGAAATGGAATTTCATCATTTCTTCAGTTACAACAAGACCAGTTGAATGTGCCAGCATATAGCATTTATTTATTTTCCTGCATTTCTCCTAACATGGGATCCAAGGCAGCATACAACATTTTAAGGCACAACACAGTTAAAAAACTGTTAATATGGTATGACATGACATATGTTTAACTAACTTTAGCAGGTAAGCCAGTGCTGATTCTTTCCTGAAAGCAGTCATCAGCTATACATACTCAATCTTTGGTAACATCTACAATATATTACTGTAATGTGTTATGCATATCGTTGCCTTTAAGAGGTCTGTCTGCTACTTAACATAGTCAAATATGATGAACACATGTCACTAAGAGCATCTGGCCTGCTCGTCAGTTTATTTCTAGATACAACTGGAACTGCTGGTTCTATCCTTCAAAGCCTCAATACGCTTCCAAAAACTGGTGCCCTCCAGATATTTTGGATTACCATTTCCATCAGAACACACTGTGGCTGTAAATTTGCTATCACTGGTGAAACTCTCTCAACCCATGATTATGAAATTTATAGTCTGAGACAATTGGAGAAGAGCAGGTTGGGAGGGCTGGTTTATGTATTTATGTACTGCCTACTCCTGCATGTACACCAACTCTCCCATCTCCTGAACTAAGTAGAAACCCAGGACAGAGCACATGGATTAGTGGTATATTAATTTATGGAATTCACTCCTCTCATTCTCCTGGGGCAATATATGAATTTTTAAGCTCCAAGTAAAAATGTAGACTGAAATTCAGCACGGGACTTCCATCTTTATAAGATGGCTTACATCTGCAGAAAACAGAATTGAGCATTTTTTACATCCATATTTAGCAAGGGGCTGCTGTAATGTTACTACATAGGGGAGCCAGTGAAGTGACCAATGTACATCTGGATTTATTTGCAATGGGACTGATGCACAATGGGACCAATGTTCATCAGGACACCAGGTCGGTACTGCCGATGCCCATCAGAATAGTCTTGCAGTTACCCTGAAATGATTCTTTGCAATGCACTCGGTGTGTTTCTTACCACTTTTGCTACATAACTAAGGATGCATAAAACTGTGCAATGTAGACTGCAATATAGAATCCCTAACATTTCCCCCTCCACATGTTTTAGCTCCTTTGGAAGCTCTCTGCTGGGACTGAAATAATGTTATTTAACTTCATTTCTGTGGTACATTTTAAATATATATTTGTAAGACATTTTGATAACCTTGTATTGAAAGGAACATGTGTATTGTTTAATTTGATTCTAGTAATTACCATAATGCGGAAGCCAGCATGGCATAGTGGTTTGCGTGTTGGACTACTACTCTGGTTTGAGCCCCAGCTTGGCCAAAAATCCACTGGGTGACCTTAGGCAAGTAACATACTCTCAGCTGCAGGGGAAGGCAATGGTAAACCTCCTCTGATCACACCTTGCCAAGAAAACCCCATGATAGGTTTGACAAAAGTAAAAAACAACTTGAAAGCACAAACAGCAACAAAAATACCGTAATTCTTTGTAGAGGTATTAAGTTAGTAAAATATGTTTTGTTTTGTTAATGTTATCAAAGCTCATGTCACAAATACAGAACAAGATTGTTACTGGGAGCATGAATTATGAAATCCTAACTTAAATATAACAATAACTCATAGACCTTTAGAATAGGTTTAGTACTCCTTATCCAAAATGCTTGGAAACACAAGTGTTTGGGATTTTGGATTAATTAATGTGTTTATTTTGAATTCTGGAATATTTTCATATACTTACTGAGATATATCTTGGAGATGGGGCCCAAATCTAAGCACAAAATTCATTTCTGTTTTATTTACACCTTATACACATAGCCTGAAGGTAATTTCATACAGTATTTTATGTAATTTTGAGCATGAAACAAAGTTTGTATACACTGAAGCTTTAAAAGCAAAAGTGTCACTATCTCTGCCATCCATTTAGGATTTTGGAGCATTTCGGATTTTGGTTTATAGGATAAAAGATATACAACCTATACAATAAAAATCTAAATTAGGCACTTTGAAAGAAGTTTCTATACCATTCTGGCTAAGTGGATTCAGATCTCCCATGTGGCAGCTGTGGTGTGAAAGACATTACACAAATTGTGATGACATAATCATAAAATATCTCTGTCTAACACTACTCTTCAACTGAGGGTAGGTCTAACTGATACATGCGATCTGAAAAACTGCCAATTATCATTAAGGAAAGTTTTCACACCATGTTTTAATACACGACACCAGAAACCTCCTGGCTAGATAAGCTAATTCATTAATTATCATGTAAAGAGATGGTGTGCACAAACAATTTGTGACAACTTGCATGGTCATCTGGAAGATACATAGAACTTACCTTCCAAGTCATTGGCATTTGCCCTTTGTTCTGGATGTAATGCAATATTCAGCTGAACTGTTCACTGTTCATCTGGAACCAGCTGTCTCACAGACTAACCAACAGGACAGGGGGGCTTGTAGAAAATAAGAGGTGAAACCATGAACACTTACTTCCCTGAGCCATTTGGAGGGGATAAATATTAGACAGGTCAGAAAGATAGCAGACTGAATAGGTTTTAGGCTATAACCCCTAACTTACAATGACCTATCATGAGGTTTTCTGGGGCTGAGTGTGTCTAACCCACCCAAGGTGACCCAGTGGGTTTCCATGGCCGAGCAAAGAATCAAACCCTTATCTCGAGAGTCATAGTCCAATGTTCAAAATACTACATCATGATGGCTCTTAGCCATTATCATAGTCCCATACCAACCCATGAGGCTTCAGTTAATTATGACTAACTTGTACCATGAACTTAAATGGGACTAAAATGTGGTGACTAGCTTAATCTAGTTGTCCAGCCCATGTGTTATAATTACAACAGATCCAACTGCTCTTAAGAGAGTTTCTTTTCAAAACAAACCTGGAGGTAAAGGGATGAAAATGCCTAGTAAACATGGTAAAAAATGGCACAGCATCAAGTACAGGGCAGCACATCAACCACAAGAAGGTAGCTTATACCAAATCAATCCACTGGTTTGTCTGGTACGGTATTGTCTATACCAGCCTCTGAATGACAAATGCTGAACAACCCTGCCAGAATGACTGATGGATGGAGACAATTGAAACTGTAGGTCAAGACATATAGAGGTACCAGGTTAGGGAAGACTCATCTATGGTAGCAGCTCAGCATTTTCCCAGCCCTTCATGGAGAAACTAGGTGCTAAAGCAGGATCTTTCTGCATGCAAAGCAGGTGCTATGTTACTGAACGCCAGCATTCTCCAAAGCACAGCAACTCCTGTCACTGTTTATACAGCTGCATGTGGAGTGGCAGCACAGGATCAGCCTGTACATAATTTATTTGATTTATAGTGTTAATCCATACTGTTTCTCCTCCTTGATCTTGACATAAAAGAGAGCGAGAGTGAGAGAGCGAACAAACCAGGCAAGTGTAAATATCCAAAAAAAAAAAAAAACAAAAAAAAAACAGAAAAATATTTTAAAAGTGTGTGGTTTTGATCTGATTTGAATAGATGAAATGCTTTGTACTCTAAACTGTGGATGATAAACTTTGTCCTGGATTACCCTAAGAGACTTGCTGACAGGTTCTCTGTTGTATCCTTCAATTCTCAATTTTTTCTCAAACAGCATTTTCACCAAATTTCTTAATATAACTGGGAATAAGGTCCAATCCACCCTGCAGAAATAATCCAGTTTGTCACCGCTTTAACTACTCTGGATCAGTGCTAGAGAATCCTGGGAACTATAGTTTATAGTGGCACTAGAGCAATCTGACAGACAAGGCCAAACGTCTCACAAAACTACAGCTCCCAGAATTCCCTACTATTGAACCAGGGCAGTGAAAATGGTCTCAAACTGGATTATTTCTGCAAGGTGTATTGGACCTTGATATCAACTTACAAATCCCAAGAGAAGGGGAGGAATGCCATGGTTGTTTTCTGTAACTCTTAGTTTAGATACTCTTCAAAATGCACTCACATACACTGGCTGTGAAATAATGGATACACACATCACTGTCATTCCTTTACAGGATCCAGAATTTAGGAGGCTAATATTTTTTGTATATTCTATTTAAAAAATAAAATCCAAAAAGACTTTTTTAAAAAACCACCAGAAATCTCTAGGGAAAGTGAAATGAGTATATTTATTTCTTCCAGTAAATAAGATAAAATGCCTTCAAAAATATTCATTTCCATTTCTGTCTCATCTGGGTATATATGAACACATGGAGGGTTGCCAATTTTTAAAGCACAAACAAAATAATAAAACTTATTACACTTTGGGTTCTGCAAATACTTGGTAAAAACTGCACAAAACTCTTGCTTCTGAGTTCCTCTGTCTGACTGGCTTTCCTGAATGCCAGAAACATATTTATAACTGGGAAATTAATAACTGTGAATATTCTTCTCATCCCTAGGAAGGCCCAACTCATGACCTGCCCAATTCAGCTGCCCACAACAGAGTCAGCTCTACGTCACAATAGATAATGTAGCACAGACTACAGTAGGTTAAACTCTTTCCAATACCTTTAAAAATGTATTCCATATACTGTAACTTTATCTTGTCCACATTTTGCCAATCAACAAGATTAGTTGAACATGAGTTTTATCATTTTACACTTCAAAGGGAGAGAGAAGCCATGTTACTCTGCTGCAGTACTAACAACGAAGAATCTTGTGGCATTTTAAAGACTAACGTATATGTTTTCATGGATCCCAGCCCACGAATGAGAAGCATGTGATAAAGTGAGCAAAAGCGATAAAGCCTGTTGGGATTTAAGATGCCATAGCAGTCACTATTATTGTTGTTATAATGGAGGAAATTTCCCTGTACCTATATTCTCTACACTCTACATAGTTTTAATGAGAATGTAAGAAGAAAGCTGTCAGTGGCCTAAAGAACCTAAAGGCACCATATCTTGTCTGGCTTTGGAAGCTAAGCAGAGTCAGTCCTGGTTAGTACTTGGACAGGAGACCATCAGTGCATACCAGGTGCTGTAGGCTATATTACAGAGGAAGGAACTGTTGAAGCCATCTCTGGACATTCCTTGCCTAAGGAAACCCTATGAAATCCATGGTGTCTCACCATAAGGCAGCAGGCCACCAAACATAAGAAGAAACCTGACTTATCAATTACAGCTTGTTTGTTTGCACTCCTCCCAAAACTGGGTCTCAAAATGCTCACATTAAGACTGAAGGATGTACAGACAAGAGCAGGAAATAAATAAATAAATAAATAAATGGTTATAATTCTAAAATACAAATGAAGAAGTTATAGTATTACACAGTTTATAAAACTAAAAAGTTTCAAAGCACCTTTAAACATAATATTGCACAAATCTGAAAAGTCTCTCTCTCAACAGCTAATTAAATGCCTGAAAAAAGGGAAGAAGGGGGAAGATTAACAGAAAGGAGGCCATCTTATCCTCTGCTCCTGGAAGGGAATTATATAATCTGGGAGCAACCACTGAGGAAGTTCACCATTCCACTCCCACCAAATGTACAAAACCTCCAAGAGTAGTGAAACAAATAATTATAGGAAGTCCATAACTAGGGTTGGAACTCATTGTTCTTCTTGTGTTGCTACACAGTAATGAACTTTCGGTGACATAACACATCTCAATATGGAAGGAGATCCCTCATGACTACCACACAGCTTTCCTGATTAATTTATTCAGTTTCTTCTTTAAAAAGTAACACACACACACACACCTATCCACCTCTACATCTTGTAAATATTTGAAGACTAAAATGTATAATTTAAAACTACTACTTTCAGTAGAGCTGGGTAAGTATTCAGTGGGTAACTTGCAGGAAGACTACACTTAACATCACATAGTAAGCAAAAATATAATACATGAACATCACCACTACCATAATCACATATATGTAAGAAATCCTTCCTTTTTGTAAATGTTTGTTCAGCTGGAAGTTGTGGCTGTTGCATAACTCTTTATGGAGAGGTTGCACTCTGTATATTAATCTCTACTCCCTATACATAATCCTAAATAAACTAATCTGGATTTACTTCTCCCTGAAAATGAACTCTTATTCTTCTGTAATGATAAAGGAAGAAAACAAATTATAAAGTGGCACAGCATGTCTCTGAAGGAAACAATAGTGATTTCTGGCCATCTGCCCAGTCGTACTTTTCTCCTGGGAAAGGGAAGGGCAAAATGGTTCATAAGATTACACCTGTCCTGAAAGGCTGAAACATCTGTTCAGCTCATTAGTTATTGCAACAGGAAGCCAATGAAGGAACCCATCATAATAAAATGTAACTGTTGATTGTTAAGACTAGCACTGTACTTTGGGTTTTAGATTAATATTTATTAATTTTAGCACAAAGAATCTAATTTACAATTAATATAATTTACAATAAAAGATAAAGGGACAATAAAAGATAAAGGAACCAGAGCAGGAAGAAAGAGGGAAGGGAAAGAAAAAAAATGAAGAAGAAATCAGAAAGGAAAGAAAGAGAGGGGAGAGAAAAGAAATACAACGAACACATAGGACTTTATCAGACATTGGAAATTGGAAGTATAATCTAATGGTAATCTGAACACAATCGTGGGGTTTCACGTTATTGCAAATTAAAATATCTCACGGAATTTAGGGCAAAAGGGAGGTCATTCCGAACGCAATCATGGGTTTTACGTTATTGCAAATTAAAGCATTTCACACAATTTTGGGCAATGGGGGGGGTCATTTTCGGGTAATGGGAAGTCATTCTGAACGCATTCCGAATTAAACTAGCGAATTCACGTGAATTCAAATTGGCTCCAATTGGCTCCATTCAAAATAAAGAGAAATTCCTCCCGTCTGATAAGGTCCATAGTAGGGTTCTGATGCACCAATCCTGATTGTAATGAAAAGAAAAAAAAACAGGGGGGAAGTGTAGCAAGCCCTGCATATCCATGGATTCTGTCTCCATGGATTCAGCCATCAACAGTTTGAAAATATATGCTGTTTATGTGTGTATGTGTGTGTGTGTGTGTGTGTGTGTTAAAAACCCTCCAAAAAACAAACTTTGATTTTGCCTTTTATATATGGGACACCATTTTACTATGTCATTGTATATAATGAAACTTAAGCATCCATGGATATTGGTATCAATGGGGGATCCTGGAATCAAACCCAGAGGATAGCAAGGACCCGCTGTATTATTCTATCATTACAGATCCAACTAAATAATCCTACTAAAACTACTAACATAGGCAGAGAGTATTACATCGCTAGATTTCTTATTGCTCAAAAAGTTCATAAATAGTTTCCAATCAATCAAAAAGTCTTCAGTTGGCTTACTTTTTAGAACCCAGGTTAATTTGGCCATTTGGGATAACTCAGCAACCTTAACATTCACTTTTTTCCATTGTTGGTGCTTCAGTCCATTTCCAAGTTTGAGTATACAGTACTTTTGCTGCTATTGTCATATATCAAAGAAGTGGTCCATATTTACTATCCAGGTATTTATCCATAATGACGAACAAAAATATTTCTGGCAACATTATAAAATGTAGCTTTAAAATGTTTTGGAAATACATATAAATCTTAAACCAGTAACTTTTCACCTCCTTACAAATTCCACTACATACGAAAGAAGTACCCTGTTTCCCCGTAAATAAGACATCCTCAGAAAATAAGACCTAGTAGAGGTTTTGCTGAATTGCTAAATATAAGGCCTCCCCCAAAAGTAAGAGCTAGGAAAGTTTTTGTATATAAATATATAAATGCAATATATAATAAATGTTCTTTTTTTGATGTTGTTCAACAATAAATGTGAATTCTTCTTCATGGAAAAATAAGACATCCCCTGAAAATAAGACCTAGTGCACCTTTGGGAGCAAAAATTAATATAAGACACTGTCTTATTTTCGGGGAAACACTGTATCTTGTAGCACCTTTGAGACTAATTGCAAGAGAGATTGGTAGGATGAGCTTTCATAGACTTGAGCCTACTTGCTCAGATGCAAGGAGTAGTAGGCTCAAGTCTACAAAAGCTCATGCTACCAAGTTCTCTGTTTCAGCTAGTTTCAAAGGTACTACTGATTTTATAGACTAACATGGTTAGGAGCCCTCCTTATCTTGACATCCCCAATGCTAATTTGAAACATTCGGTACAATTTTCAACAGCTTATTTGCGGTTAGGTACCCCCTCTACATCATTTTTTACAGGTTTTCTTTTAAATTACTGTACAAAGTAAAATGTGTATGTAGGGACAATTCCCCCATAAATCCATATGAATATTATACACACAAAAATTGGCCCACATTATCATGTACACTTTTACAAGCTACTCTTCTGTCTCTAGTTTCAGAAGCCATTTATACACTTTTTTAATTACATGGCCATTGTCTTTACACAACTCTAAGTAAAACATATTTTTTTCTAAGCATGACTGCATGTCTCTTCCTAAAAGATCATCTGTCTTGATCTAATCTTCCAGTTATCTTGTTCAAAATACAAAAGATCACCATATCACAACCATCTCTAATTTTTAACCCTTTCTTTCCTTAAAAATAGGCTTTCTGTGGTGAGGTAACCGACACAAAAAAATTTAATACAATGGATTTAAAATCCAGCATTTGCCTTATCTTTCTTGTACTCACTGAACTAATTTCAAATTGCAAATTATGTCTTCCTTTTAGACTGCTCAGCTGGCTATAATGACCTGTGATTAGCTTCTGAACATATGTGCCCCTGCTATGTGCCAGCAATGTCTATTCACACTTTTTACAGATTATGAGTTTTTGAGGAGTCCACAGGGTGACTACATTCGAGTTTGAACTGGAGAATATGGCCTAATATCAATTATGAGCCTCTCCCCCAAAGGAAACCCATTGAAATAACTGTGGGATATGTCAATACTAAATAAACTCAGTTGCTTCAATGCACCTACTCTAGTTAAAACTAGCAATTGGCTTTAGACCCAAGTATCTAGAAAATCATGGGAAATAGGCATGGGGCACTATATATGCCTGCAACTCACACATCTTGGAGCCCCTGATGTCAGTTTATGGGAGTGGGCTAAATCAGGCTGGGCTGGAGCAATACAAGAGCTAGTTTGAGCTGAAACCTAGGAAAAGCAGACAGAAGTTATTTCTTTGTTGATCAAGCTTTGATTAGAAGTTTAGGTTCCTGTCTTTAACAACTTTTCCCTCTTTCCTGTCCTCTGCAAGACTTTTTCAAACTGGAACTCCCATAACATTTTTATATCAGTAGTTTCTTAACTTTAAATCAGTTCCTAAGCACTCTGCCACTAGTGATGATACATATATTTTACAGCAGTTGTTTACATTAAGCAGCCTTAGTGTGGCACTGGACGGTTTTTTTCCAACATAATCTACCATTTACTTCAACTGTTAAAACTGCAACCATTTTACAACAGTATATTAGATGAGATTACTTCAACAAGGAAACCAGCTGTTTCCTCAGGAAATCTTTCTAATTCAAAGTTATGACAAACCTGATTGCAGATAAGTCACAGCACAGTTTTAATGTAGAATCCATCTGTGGCAGAACATGTGTACAACTGAGGTTTTACAAACATCCCTCTAGTATTTACAGCTAAGGACAATTTTATAGCTATTTATAAAACTAAATAGTGAAGATATATTCAAACACAATCTTTATACAGAAAGTTGGATCATAAATCTTCTGACAAGTCTTTTTGTAGTATAACATATAATATAATATAATATCTATTGTAAGCTGTTAGGAAGATATGGAAAATGTAAAATCCCAAATACTCATTGGTTTACCAGGTTTATATTTAAAACCCCTTCAGTGTTGCAATAGGTTATAATAGATTTATATACACAAGAGGCCATTGAAAATTTCTGATGAAGAATTTACAGGGAATAAGATTAAATCAAATCAATGGCAAGTATCCACTAGATAACCTTGAGCCATCACTCTTAAAATATCTGTCTAGAAGTTAGGCCAATAACTCACTAAACAGATGCATTACTTTAGAAATACATTAAAATATACTGTAGTACTGGGGGTTATTTTGATTAAATGTAAAACACAGTGGGTTGAATCTAAAGTTCCCAGAGTGGAACTCGTGGAAGACTCACATAGACAAAAGGGCAGGGAGGCCACTTTCACACATTGTTCCTTCAGTCTTTTCCTTTGTACATCTTTATCCTCCTATTGTTCAAGAATATGAAGAGCTTCCAAAATTGGAGCAGACTGGAGGTTGCAAAGGGAACAGGCAAAAATCTCCTTCCTCCAGCAAAAAACTAGATTACAGGTTGTGCAATTGTTGATTCTATACACTATGATCTTTTGAATATAACTGATATAGTACTAAGCTAAAGTTCTCAATCTAATTTTTGAGTAGCTTTGAAAGAATTGAGGTTGAGCAAGACTACTCTCCTAATAATACTGAGGATGATGGCAAGAACTGGAATGGGGATTCATTACCTGAACAAAAAGAGTTATTTCTTTTCTCTTTTTAACCATTGAAAACGTCTGCCCCCACTCTCATGTCATGTCATTCAGAACATCTGGCAGTATCCTCCCGTTTTCAGCAGAATGTATCATTCTGAAAAGGTTTTAGAAAGTGCCTCCACACCCATACAACCCAGGCTGTAAAAATGGGAAGCATTTTCAACACAGCTTTAGAATGCTGGCATACAGAGGTCAGATAACACAGTGAGCAAATATGGGAGATATCAACTAAGAAGCACCAAACACTTTCAAGTTGCAACTTCAACAAAGTTCAGTGATGGCACCAAAATAGCACCCGGGGGTGGAGTTAGGGCCTCCAGTATCAGGACACTGTGCCTTGATTCCACCCACAGGCAAGCACAAAGTGCTAGTCTGTATAGGCCGTTCATCAAATAAAGAAGCTAGCTACTGGACTATCAGTTGCCACCTAATCAACTACTGTTTCTCTCCTGCAATTCTCATGTATTTTGAAATCATGCTCTAGAACACTGTCTTCAGTGCTATGGAATTCTGAGAACTGTAGTTTGTTGTGGCACCACTAAATTATTTCTGCAGTGTGGATTCAGCCTCAAACATACTCACAATGGAGGACATTTTGGAATTCCATCTAGACAGGAGGTTGAAATGTAGGACATGAGCTTGAAAAAGGCAGATGCCTCGAATAGCTGGATTTTACCTAGTTTGTTAATAGATATGGAATCTGTGAAACAGATGAAACAGATATTTCAACAGATATGGAAAACAAAATGATGGCCAACAGATTGGAAAAGACCAATATAGATCTCTATCCACAATAAAGGAGACACAGAAGACTGGAGCAACTATAGGACCATAGCAGTAATCTCCCATGTAAGCATGCTCAAAATTCTGCAACATACACTCCCACCATACATAGAGAGAGAAATCTCAGAGGTCCAAGCGAGGTTCAGGAAAGGAAGATGCACTAGGGAACACATTGCAAACATACAATGGCTAATGGAGCACACCAGGGAATTGCAAATCAGCATGTGCTTTATAGAGCCTTTGACTTAATACATTATAAAAGGTTATTCAACATCCTTAAAGGCATGGGAGAGCCAACATATCTGATAGTCCTGATAAGAAATTTGTACTCAGGACAAGAGACCACTGTCAGAACAGAACACACAGAAACAGAATGATTCCCAATTAGAAAAGGAGTCAGATAAGGCAGCATCTTATCACCCTACCTATTTTACTTATATGTTGTAAAGTAGGCTTAGACACCGAAGAAGGAGGAGTGAAAATAAGAGGAAGGAATATCAACAATCTAAGATATGCAGATGACACCATAATACTAGCAGAAAACTTCAAAGGCCTGGATCAACTACTAAGGAAGATCAAGGAGGAAAGTGCAAAGGCAGGACTACTGTTGAACATAAAACGAAAATAATGATGATGGAAATTCTAGACAAATTCAGCCTAGACAATGAAGAAGTAGAAGGAGTAAAAGAGTTCTCATACCTGGGATCAAACATTGATTGATTCAGGAAATCAGAAGAAGATTAAGAATGAAGAGAGCAGCTATGAAAGAACTAGAAAATATTCTAAAATGCAGAAAGGTTAGAATGATACAAGCCATTATTTTCTCTATTACCATTATGGATGTGAAAACTGAACAATTAAGAAAGAAGATAGGAAGAAAATGAATCCATTTGAGACGTGGTGATGGAGAAAAGTACTGAGGATTCCATGGACAGACCAAAAGACAAACAAATGGATCCTAGTGCAGGTCAAGCCAGAAATCTCCCTGGAAGCCAAGATGGCAAAACTGAGGCTGTCATACCTCAGACATATCATGAGAAGGCATGACTCACTGGGGGAAAAAAACCCAATAATGCTAGGAAAATGAAGGGAAGCAGAAAGAGGAAGGCCACATGCTAGATGGATGAGCTCTATTAGGGAGGTCACAAGTATGAGTTTGCAGGAACTAAGCAGAGCAGTGGAGAACAGGGAGTCTTGGAGATGTCTCATCCACAGGGTCACCATGGGTTGAGATTGATTCAAGGGCAGTTAACAACAAACTTGGTTTCTAGAATTCTACCTGGTACTCATTTACATTCTAAGCTTTCATTAAAAAAGTAGCCTTTCAGGAAGTAAAGGCCTCTACAGCCTCCTCCCAGAGTGCATTGCAGAGGAAGAAAGGCCTGACCACCAAAGGCCTCTACAGCCTCCTCCCAGAGTGCATTGCAGAGGAAGAAAGGCCTGACCACCAAAGGCCTCTACAGCCTCCTCCCAGAGTGCATTGCAGAGGAAGAAAGGCCTGTCCACCAAAGGCCTCTACAGCCTCCTCCCAGAGTGCATTGCAGAGGAAGAAAGGCCTGACCACCAAAGGCCTCTACAGCCTCCTCCCAGAGTGCATTGCAGAGGAAGAAAGGCCTGACCACCAAAGGCCTCTACAGCCTCCTCCCAGAGTGCATTGCAGAGGAAGAAAGGCCTGTCCACCAAAGGCCTCTACAGCCTCCTCCCAGAGTGCATTGCAGAGGAAGAAAGGCCTGTCCACCAAAGGCCTCTACAGCCTCCTCCCAGAGTGCATTGCAGAGGAAGAAAGGCCTGACCACCAAAGGCCTCTACAGCCTCCTCCCAGAGTGCATTGCAGAGGAAGAAAGGCCTGTCCACCAAAGGCCTCTACAGCCTCCTCCCAGAGTGCATTGCAGAGGAAGAAAGGCCTGTCCACCAAAGGCCTCTACAGCCTCCTCCCAGAGTGCATTGCAGAGGAAGAAAGGCCTGACCACCAAAGGCCTCTACAGCCTCCTCCCAGAGTGCATTGCAGAGGAAGAAAGGCCTGTCCACCAAAGGCCTCTACAGCCTCCTCCCAGAGTGCATTGCAGAGGAAGAAAGGCCTGACCACCAAAGGCCTCTACAGCCTCCTCCCAGAGTGCATTGCAGAGGAAGAAAGGCCTGTCCACCAAAGGCCTCTACAGCCTCCTCCCAGAGTGCATTGCAGAGGAAGAAAGGCCTGACCACCAAAGGCCTCTACAGCCTCCTCCCAGAGTGCATTGCAGAGGAAGAAAGGCCTGACCACCAAAGGCCTCTACAGCCTCCTCCCAGAGTGCATTGCAGAGGAAGAAAGGCCTGTCCACCAAAGGCCTCTACAGCCTCCTCCCAGAGTGCATTGCAGAGGAAGAAAGGCCTGTCCACCAAAGGCCTCTACAGCCTCCTCCCAGAGTGCATTGCAGAGGAAGAAAGGCCTGACCACCAAAGGCCTCTACAGCCTCCTCCCAGAGTGCATTGCAGAGGAAGAAAGGCCTGTCCACCAAAGGCCTCTACAGCCTCCTCCCAGAGTGCATTGCAGAGGAAGAAAGGCCTGACCACCAAAGGCCTCTACAGCCTCCTCCCAGAGTGCATTGCAGAGGAAGAAAGGCCTGTCCACCAAAGGCCTCTACAGCCTCCTCCCAGAGTGCATTGCAGAGGAAGAAAGGCCTGTCCACCAAAGGCCTCTACAGCCTCCTCCCAGAGTGCATTGCAGAGGAAGAAAGGCCTGTCCACCAAAGGCCTCTACAGCCTCCTCCCAGAGTGCATTGCAGAGGAAGAAAGGCCTGTCCACCAAAGGCCTCTACAGCCTCCTCCCAGAGTGCATTGCAGAGGAAGAAAGGCCTGACCACCAAAGGCCTCTACAGCCTCCTCCCAGAGTGCATTGCAGAGGAAGAAAGGCCTGTCCACCAAAGGCCTCTACAGCCTCCTCCCAGAGTGCATTGCAGAGGAAGAAAGGCCTGACCACCAAAGGCCTCTACAGCCTCCTCCCAGAGTGCATTGCAGAGGAAGAAAGGCCTGTCCACCAAAGGCCTCTACAGCCTCCTCCCAGAGTGCATTGCAGAGGAAGAAAGGCCTGACCACCAAAGGCCTCTACAGCCTCCTCCCAGAGTGCATTGCAGAGGAAGAAAGGCCTGACCACCAAAGGCCTCTACAGCCTCCTCCCAGAGTGCATTGCAGAGGAAGAAAGGCCTGACCACCAAAGGCCTCTACAGCCTCCTCCCAGAGTGCATTGCAGAGGAAGAAAGGCCTGACCACCAAAGGCCTCTACAGCCTCCTCCCAGAGTGCATTGCAGAGGAAGAAAGGCCTGACCACCAAAGGCCTCTACAGCCTCCTCCCAGAGAAGCCAATTCTCCTTCCATCATCCTCAGCAACTGGGACATTGGGCAAAGGTTTCCAAAGCTTTCCACTGCATCCATCCCTTCCCATGGCTCCCCGCATCTCTCCCAATCTGATCCCTATTCGACCTCTCCCTATCTCCCAGCTTCCATTTTTCTGCTTCCTCTGGAACTGTCGCTCTGCTGCTCCAAAAGCAGCAGCAATTCATGATCTTTTTCTTTCTGGATCACTTAGCCTCCTTGCTCTAACTGAAACCTGGCTCCCGGCCCATGATACTGCTACCCCCGCTGCCCTCTCTTTTGGTGGTCTTTCTTTCTCCCACACAAGCCGCCCCGAGGGCCGAGGAGGTGGGGTTGGTATCCTGTTGTCTAAGTCTTGCCAGTTTCAACCCCTTTCTCTTCCCCCTAGCTACTCTTTTTCTTCATTCGAGTCTCATTTTATTAGACTCTTTTCTCCTTTGCAGCTTCGGGTTGCTGTCATTTATCGCCCTCCTGGTTCTGCTAACCAATTCCTTTCGGACTTTGAGTCATGGCTCACCTTTTTTCTGTCAGACTCAGTTCCCTCTCTGATTCTAGGGGACTTTAATATCCACCTTGACGATCCTAAGACGTCTCGCTTTAGCTCCCTCTTAGCTTCTTTTGATCTTCAACCTCATTCCACCTCTCCTACCCATTCTTCTGGTCACTGCCTTGACCTAGTTCTCGCGACCAAGTGTGTCATTTCCGACTACTTGGCATCTGACTATCCACTGTCAGATCATCATCTAATTTCTTTTACTCTTACTTATATCCCACCTCCTCGTCATGTTGGTCAACGCACTTTTCGTAATCTTCATTCTGTTAATCCTGATCATCTCAGTCAGACCTTGGATTCTTCTCTCTCTTCTCTAAATCTTGGGGACTCTGCTGACTCCGCAATGACTTTATTCAACTCCACTCTTTCTTCAACCCTTGACAGCTTTGCTCCTGTTTCTGTTCCCAAGTCCTCCTCTACATCTAGGCCTCAGCCCTGGCTCTCTCCCACAGTTAGGTTTCTCCGGTCCTGCTCTCGAGCAGCCGAACGCCTTTGGAAAAAGTCCAGGGACCGGGCTGATTTCATCCACTATAAATTTGTTCTTTTATGCTTCTCTCGCGCCTTGTCTATGGCAAAACAGAATTACTATAAATCATTGATCTGCGCCAACGAGAGGCGCCCACAGCGATTGTGCTCTTGCTTCAATTCACTGCTAAAACCTTCCTCTCCCCCTATCTTCTCATCATTTTCTCCAACAGACTTCGCCAACTACTTCCTCACAAAAGTCACTACTATTCGATCCGAAATTGTTCCTCCTGATTTGCCCCCTACCACTAATCTCCTGGTACCTTCTACTAATAAACTCTGTGTTTCCACCTGTTTCTCTGGATGAACTCTCTACGCTGCTAAATTCTTCCAAACCTACAACTTGTTCTCTTGATCCTATCCCCTCCCATCTTCTAATCTCTATAACCCCTTCTTTTCTGCCCTCGCTCCTCTATATCTTTAATCTCTCTCTCTCTTCGGGTTCCTTCCCTTCGGACTTCAAACATGCTCTCGTTTCCCCAATTCTGAAGAAGCCCTCTCTTGACTCCTCCTCTTTGTCTAGCTATCGTCCAATCTCTCTTCTTCCTTTCCTCTCTAAGGTTCTAGAACGGGCTGTCTATTCTCGCTGTCTTGAGTTTCTTGAAGCCAACTCCATCCTGGATCCTTTTCAGTCTGGTTTCCGCCCTCGGCACTCTACTGAGACAGCCCTCACCAAGATCTCAAATGACCTCTTACAGGCCAAGGCGAATGGACTCTACTCTATTCTCATTCTTCTAGACTTGTCTGCAGCCTTCGACACCGTGGACCACTGTCTCTTGCTTGACTTACTTTCTGACCTCGGGTTCTCCGACTCTGTTCTCAACTGGTTTAAATCTTACTTGTCAGACAGATCTTTTGCCGTGGTCACAGGTGGTCAGACTTCCTCCTCTGTTCCCTTATCTGTTGGAGTTCCCCAGGGCTCTGTCCTAGGTCCCCTTTTGTTCTCCCTATACACATTGTCCCTTGGTAAACTCATCAGTTCTTTTGGTTTCTCCTATCATCTGTATGCTGATGACACTCAGCTGTATCTTTCCACCCCTGACCTTTCACCGGGGCTTGAACAGCAAGTCTCCTCTTGTTTGGCTGCCATCTCGCAGTGGATGCGGCATCGGCGCTTGAAGCTCAACATGTCTAAGACAGAGCTCCTCATCTTCCCACCTAAGCCCACCCTTCAATACTCCTTTTCTGTTTCTGTTGATGGCACTTCTATCCATCCGGTTCAGCAAGCCCGCAGTCTTGGTTTCATCTTTGACTCCTCTCTGTTGTTTATCCCCCAGATTCAGGCCACCACCAAGGCCTGTAGATTCTCTCTTTACAACATTGCTAAAATCCGTCCATTCCTCTCAGCCTCCACTGCCAAGACTCTGGTCCATGCCCTAGTGGTTTCACGACTAGATTACTGAAATCTTCTTCTGACAGGTCTTCCTCTATCTCACCTCCATCCTTTAATCTCTGTCCAGAACTCAGCTGCACGTATTATCACATCTGCTCGCCGCTTTGACCATGTTTCTCCCCTCTTGTCCTCCCTTCACTGGCTCCCCTTCCCCTTCCGCATCCAGTACAAGCTTTTGTTACTGACTTTCAAAGCCCTCCATGGACTGGCCCCTCCTTACTTGTCTGACCTTCTTTTTCCTCACACTCCTTCTCGTACCCTCCGTTCTGGTAGTCAGGGTCTCCTGTCCCAGCCAAGGATTTCCACTGCCCTGTCCCGGATTCATCCTTTCTCACTTGCTGCCCCTCACTCCTGGAACCTTCTTCCCCCACATGCACGCATCATCACTTCTCTAACCAGGTTCAAAACTGAGTTAAAGACTATATTGTTTAGAGAAGCTTTCCCAGATGTGTGACTTTGTCTGGCCCGTTTTAACTGTGCATTATGAAGCCGAGCCCTCCCTCTAGTCCATCTACATTGGCCCAGGCCTCAGAGGGAGAGAAGAATCACTGGACCTGATACCCTTCCCCTCACCTTTCCCTTCTCCTTTTGTGTCGTGTCTTTTAGATTGTAAGCCTGAGGGCAGGGAACCGTCTAATTATAAGTTTATATGTACAGCACTGTGTTGTAAACCTACAGCGCTATATAAATAAAGGTTAATAATAATAATAATAATAATAATAATAAGCAAAGAGATTACAAATAGTCAAGCCCCATTGTTTTGAGAGAAAATAGCCTGCCACTACTACTTTTTAGTGTTAGCTAAAGAGTGGGAAAAGAGAAAGGGTGTGAAGAAGAATGTAACAACATCTGTAAGACTAATTTGTTTTTATTTTAACATGAGCTTTTGTGCATATAAGCCTACTTCTTTGGATGCAGCACAAAGTGATAATAAATGCTCAGGTATATTTATACAGTTCTGGGAGTGGGATAGAATGTAATAGGATTTGGAAAGCTCTTGCCCTAAATTTTCCAACATCTTTCAGATCTTTATAGTAGTCAATTAATGTTGATATTTGCAGCAATAAATGTATTTACCAAAACTCAGGGGCAAAACAGACTACCCCTGAGAATGCCAGATTGGGGCTACAGCAACCATATGTTGTGGCCCCAATCTGCCTTTTTGCACCAGCAAAAAAGCTGTTTTTTTCTGCCCTGCTGCAGCTGGAAGCCAGCTTTCAGGAGTTCTGGCAGTGTGTGGTGTGTAAACACCAAACCGCTGGAGCACCTGGAAGCTGGCCCACATGTGGGCAGCCGGGCAGCATGAAACTGACTTCAAAGCACTCTGAAGCCACCCAGATGGCAGTGCAAAGGGGCGGTCTGTTTTTCCCCTCAGTTTCCCTGGATTCAAAACTGTAAGATTTCTTTTGTTTTATATGCATTGATGATCATTCTTGTATTACTTTGCCATGAAGTCATTGTCTTTGACCAAGTCAGCTAAAATCAGTCTCTCAGACATTGCATTGCACACCAAATCCAGTGACCAGAAAATCTTGTTAGTGACCAGAAAATCTTGTTAGCTTATTATCTTCCTTAAAATCTTGTTCTGGTTTAGAGCAATACTTCTCAAACTGTCAGGTATAGAGGACCTGTGATTATTTCCACCCAGTGTGCCAAGGACCGGTATTGTATTTGTGCCCATTCTGTACAATTGTTTCCTTCTTTTCTGAAAACTCACAAGGGTCCAGAAGCCATTGGCTCATCAGTCCAGGGAAAATCACATTGGCTGGCATTGGTTTAGAGAAACTTGATTTGCTTATCCTCCTCTCCTTTCCACTGCAGCAACAAGTAATGCAACACTAACCAACTTCTTTCTAGGAAGATCCAAAGGGACCATGGTGACTTTTGGAAGGTCCCCAAGAAGGTCCAAAAAAACCAAGTACACACAATGGGGTACACACAACATCTATGCATAGCTCCACACACAAAGTTCCATGTCCTCTTACTGCCTGACAGCTGTCAATTATTATTATTATTATTATTATTATTATTATTATTATTATTTTATTTATAACTTGCCCCTCTGTCCAAGCAATCAGCGCGGGGTACAACAAGTTAAAACAATCACAAGTAAAACAGGTCCCACAAACCAATCCCTAACCTCCCACCCCTTAAAACAGGAAGAGTTAAAAGCAAACAAACAAAATAAACACATAATTTAACAACATAAAAACTAATAGTTCTTTGAGCAGCATAGACTATAACACTGGGGCTCATAGTGCAGGAGCTAGCTGGGGGATCGTAGAACTTTAGCTTCGGAGCCAGGAGATTAAAATGTTTCTGGGAAGGCCTGCCAGAAAGGATGCGTCGTTATGGCTTTTTTGAAGCAGTCAAGAGACGTGATGAGACAGATCTCGTTCAGCAGGCCATTTCATAGCTTGGGAGTGGTAGCAGAAAAAGTCCTCTGGGAGGTCTGCAACAGCCTAGTTTTCATAGGCTGCAGCAGGTTCCTCCCAGAGGACCGAAGTGTGCAAGGGGGGAGGGGTCCTACGGAGAGGTGGTCCCTAAGATAAGACAGACCCAAGCTATGTAGGGCTTTAAAGGTTAAAATCAACACCTTGTACTGTGCCCGGAAACTAATCGGCAGCCAGTGGAGAGCCTTGAGCACAGGTGTTATGTGCTCTCTCCTGGATGTTCCAGAGACAAGCCTGACTGCCATGTTTTGAACTAAAAGTTGAAGTTTCCGGGTTAAGCACAAGGGTAGCCCCATGTAGAGCGCATTAGAGAAATCCAGGTGTGAGGTTACCAGAGCATGTACCACAGATTCCAGGTCCTTCATGTCCAGAAAATGGCGCAGCTGGTGTATCAGTTGAAGCTGATAACAGGCACTCCTGAACGTCGCACTCACCTGACTAGTCATGTGAAGCGACAGATCAAGAAGTACCCCCACACTGCAAACAGGGTCCTGCGAGGAGAGTGTGACTCCATCTAGGACCTGGAGTTGTATTCCCAAGCCTGGTTTTGGGCTTGTACCTATCAGTACCTCTGTTTTGTCTGGATTTAGTTTCAATTTGTTTTTTCTCATCCAATCCATTACCACCACAAGACAGTCATTGAGAGGAGAGACGCCATCTGTGGTCTGAGCCAACGATCTGATCATGGAGAAGTATATCTGAGTGTCATCAAACACTGAGCTCCATGCCTCCGAATGATCTCACCCAGTGGCTACATATAAATGTTAAATAGCATCAGGGACAGAATGGCACCCTGAGGGACACCACACTTAAGCTCGATTTTGGAAGAGCAACTGTCCTTGAGCCTCACCCTTTCAGATCTGCCAGAGAGGAAGGAATGGAACCACCGCAATGCAGTGCCTCCAATTCCCAACTCCCTCAGCCGATCCAAAAGGATGGAATGATCTATGGTATCAAAAGCCACTGAGAGATCCAAGAGCACCAGCAGGGTCACACTCCCCCTGTCGATGCTCAAGCAGAGGTCGTTGGTCAGAACAATCGTGACAGTCTCAACTCTATGTCCTGTCCTGAAACCGGTTTGAAATGGATCAAGAGAATCGGTTTCATCCAAGACAGCTTGGAGTTGGGGGGGGGGGGCGACTGCTCTCTCGATCACCTTGCCCAAAAATGGTAGCAGGGACACTGGTCTATAGTTGTTCCTGTCCAGGAGGTCAAGGGAAGGTTTTTTCAGGTGGGGCTTCACAGCCGCCTCCTTCAAACAAGCGACACATTGATTGTATCCCGAAGGAATACGCTCAATGCGTTGTCCCCCCCCCCGGACAACCAACCAAGATGGACAAGGATCTAGAGGGCAAGTCATCTTCCTGAGCTTGTCCATGCCATTGGTACTCACAAATTGAAACTTATCCAGCAAAGTGACTACAACGGAGTTGCTGGATGCCTCACCTAAGGATTCTGAAGAATTTCGAGAGATTTTATGTGCAAAGTATGTGTTAAACGCATCACAGCAGGCTGTTGATGGGTCAAGTAGGGGGTTTGGCGCAGGAGAAACCTGTGTCAATTCCCCCACCACCCTAAACAGCTCTGCTGGACAGGACTCTGCAGATGCAATGCATGAAGAACAGAAAGATTTCTGTGCTGCATGCAAAGCCTCCTGATAGGCGCGAAGATGCTGCCTATGGCGAGTTCTGTCGGACAAGAGCCAAGTCTTCTGCCACTTGCGCTCTAGCTGTTGTCCAGTCTGCTTCATCCCTCTGAGCTCCTCTGAGAACCAGGGTTTTCAGTTGGAAGCGGGCTGGAAAGGACACTAGGGGGCCATTGCGTCGATAGCCAGGAGGGGCATCAGCTGCTGCAATTTACTCATGGGAATGTGATTCAGATCATGGAGAAACAGCTGGTGCTAATGTGGAGTGGAAGGCTTTCATGGCCGGCATCCATAGTTTTTTGTAGGGCTTTCGTGCTATGTGGCCATGTTCTAGAAGAGTTCCTTTCTGACGTTTCACCAGCATTTGTGGCTGGCATCATTTGTGACTGGCATCAAAACAACAGCTGGTGCCAACTAATTTGGGTAAGAGAAATGGAGGTGTTCTCTCAAATGGAGTGCATCTGTCTTTTCTTTCCCCCAGAAGCCCAGAGCAGCAGATTTCCAAGGTCTCGTTTCTCCCCCACCCCCTTCCCACATCCAGTAAATGACTGGAGCAGAGTACTTGACAGCTACTGAGCAGTGGGAGGTTTTTGGACAGAGCACAAGTTCAAGAGAATAAACCTCAGTGTTGTTGTTGTGTGCTTTCAAGTTGTTTCCAACTTTTGGTGACCCTAAGGAGAACCTGATATGGAGGGTTTGTTTGTTTTGGCAATAGTTGTCACAGCATTCCCTTCATCTACCAAGCTGGTAATTTTATCAAAAAAAGAGAACAGGTTTGTCTGGCGTGACATGTTTTTCTGAAACCCATGTTGACTTTTTGCGATTATGGAATTACCTTCTAGATGTTCACAGACTCTGTGTTGAATGATCTGCTTTAGAATCTTTCCTGGTATAGATGTCAGACTAACTGGACGATGATTGTTGGGATCCTCTTTTTCCCCTTTTTGAAGATGGGGACAACGTTTGCCCCCCTCCAGTCTGCTGGGACTTCTCCCGTTGTCCAAGAGTTTTCAAAGATTATGGCCAATGGATCCGATATTACATTTACCAGTTCTTTTAATACCCTTGGATGTAGTTCATCTGGTCCTGGAGACTTAAATTCATTTAGATTAACAAGGTATTCCTGTCAAGACCATGTTCCACAATGGGTCTGGAAAATGACATGGATGTGGCCACTAGATGGAACTGGAGCAGAGGTTACTACAGTTCAAGTGGCAGGTGTACATGATTCAGCATGTGCAGCAGTGCATCATGGGATAGTCTGATGCAACATGCACAGTAGGTGAAGTCAGGCATAGGTGCATCATGGGATATAGTATGATGCATCAGGCACCAGGTATGAAACCAGCCAGGTTTCATTGGTGGCATTGATGTAACATGACTTCACAGAAGACCACCTATATAAGGGAGAGTGACGTCATCTCCACTGTGGGTTGTGAGCTGTGAGTTGGAGGTTGTGAGTTATAGAGCACGTTGATATCTGTGAGTACTCAAGATGGTTGTCTGATATGGATTCGAAGGCTTTCATGGCCTGGATCTATAGTTGTTTTGTGGGGCTTTCGGGCTATGTGGCCATGTTCTAGAAGAGTTCCTTTCTGATGTTTTGCCAGCATCTGTGGTTGGCATCTTCTCTGAAGATGCCAGCAACAGATGCTGGCGAAACGTCAGAAAGGAACTCTTCTAGAACATGGCCACATAGCCCGAAAGCCCCACAAAAAACTATGGCTGTCTGATACTCTGTGAATATCTGTAAATAGATTGCAAAAGCCCTCTATTGGTGAGTGAAGCTTCAGTAGCCTGAGAATCTTTGCTTTGAGCCGGGTGCCGAGATCTGCAGATCACTCTGTCTTTTTTATCATTATGCTCTGTTTATTACAACCAAGTACACACAGACCTCAACAAAAGAATATGTATTCAATCTGCTATGTGCCCTTCAGAAACTTGCAAGCAGCAGTCCAATTCTGGATCATTGTTTATGAGTATTTTGAAGGGACAGATGTCAAATCTTGCACAAGCACTCCCTTTCTCACTTGGTTAAAAAAGAAGAAGGCAGTGAAGTGAGAACTGGCCCTTTATCACAACAGAATTCAGCAAACAGAATAGATTTACCAGAAGGAAAGCTAGTTTTACACTCAGTTTGCAACTGTCACCTCTTTGCCTTAATGACCGCAATTTTTTAAAAACCTCCAGCAAGCCCTAGAGGCAGCAAATCAATATTGTTAAGAAAACATCTTGACTTCTGAGGCTAAAATTTGTATAGTGAATAAGGAAGTAAAGAAAATGTACTATAACTCGGGGCAGGAATCGGTAAGATTTCCCTGAGGTTTTAAAGTCACTCAGATACTTTGACATAATATTCTATAAAGTGGACAGCACAACTAAAACATGTCCAGCCTAAAATATATCCTTACAATCATCCTTTGTCCTCCACAGATAGCTAGCATGAAGTCGATTTTCTATGCAGCTCCCAACAATACATGAACAGTAACAGAGCTTGGAAGTAACATATTACTTACAACTAGTTATTCTTTGGTGCTAGCAAACACAGCAACATTACTTTCCTCTCTCACATTACAAGACCTTCAGACATCCTGCACCCCTGAAAACCTCCCCCCCTCCCAAAACCTGACCTTCTCTTTCACCCTTCTGAAACTCTCTTCTTTTTTCCCTTTTTCTATGGAGATCCCCTAGGGAAAATTACATCATTAGTTCTTTTGGGAGGCTAACACCAGTGCTTGTAGCTTTTCAGAGAAGCTGTATATCCTCCATGCAGCTTGGTTGAAAAAGAAGAGAAGAGAAAAGTTTAAGAAAGGGGGGAAATAAAACAAATTTTCAGGGAGCCACAGACTTTATCAGATTGTGGGATAACCCTTCAGGGGAGATTTCAACTTTTTTTTCTAAAGAAGACACACATCCTTGGTAATGTCAACACTAGCACATTAGTAACATGTAGTGTAAAGAGTACAGCTGTCAAAAATAAGTACAATCACAAAAAATTATTTTTGTTACAAACAGGAACAGAACAAATTACTTATTATGGGTAACATCCCAAGCTCTACGTAACATATGATTTACTCAGTAAAAAAGACTGTGGTAGCTTTTCTGGACAGTGGATTAATCAATTGCATTTGTGCAGACATAAACTTAATACACATTGGACTAATTCCAAATATGGATGCAGCTTGTACCACTTTCTTGGTCCATCTCTGTCCCTGAACCATACAGATGAGGGTAGGTCATCAGAACATTGGATTGTTGATGCCCTCCAACTGGAATCTGATGCAAAAGCCATACACGGGGATCAGAAACCAAATTATTTGAGTCCCAGAAAATGTTGGGTGCTTCAAGGTTCCATCATAAAATTGGTGGAGTGGCATTATGTTGATACTGGCACAGTACAGACAGCCCTTTCGGGCGGTCCCCGCAGCATGACTAGGTCTCGGGAGCATGCAGCATTCGTACAATCCCCAGCCCTAGCATGTAATGACTCCTGCATCGTTACATAGTGCCGTTTATACGGCATACGTAACGACACCGTTGCAACTGTGCAGCTTCTATATGCAGCTGTGCAGTTGCGACAACGTAAAGGCGCCCTATGGCTCCTTTTGCCTTTAGTGTGTTGCAATTGCAATGCTAAAATTCTATGAATTTTATGATTTTATTTTATGATTCTATGAATAAAGACATATATTGCATTGAAGTAATTACTCTGTGGAAAATCTAACAATTCCAATCCTGAAGTGACCCATACTTTATCAATGAAATTTTAAGTTTCCCTGTTGCTCCATGTTTCAACTATAAACTGACTCAAGAATCAATGTGCTTCATCCAAATCAAAAGACAGACCTATGTGCTTCATACAGAATTTTTGTGTGCTGAGGCAGAAATCAGCCACTCACTGTCTTTCACAGCAAACTATTGTTTAAATTGATACTTTCACACTTGTTTCTTCTTTACTGAGTTGGCAATTGCCATCATGATAGTTAATCTGACTATTGATGTGAATCTAACAAGTTGGAATTTGAAGAACATTCACAAAGTTTCTTACTCACAAGAAGAGGCTGCCTCAGCACCTCAAGACCACCTGCCAAGAATTTGCAAGCCTTCATGAGAATTCTTGCCTCCAGTTTAAGAATGTGATCTTGGGTATTTTGCTTTTTGTTGGAGTTTCTGTAGCTTGTGCAAAACATCTCTTTGTAAAATGACTTTTTTTTTTTTGCTTTGTGAAGCAAAGCATTCACACAATGAGATCAAGTGCAGAAGAGATGACTGACTAGATGCAGCTGAGGCTTCTAATTTTTAAAAGTTCAAACACTAAGAGAACAGCTATCATAGCTAAGCTATGCAATTTGTACAATGTATACAATGTGAGCAAAAAATGCACAAATGCAAAAACTCACTCGAAACTTGATAAATCTGAGTTTTTGACTCACTATTTCTTTTCTTTGCACAGAGAGCACTCCTCACACTTCCTTCCTCAAGATGAAATTTCATGCTCAACTGCTCTCCAATTCTCCCTGTTACTTGGTTGCCCATGACAATCCCAAAGGCCCATCATTTTTTTTTTGGCTGTCCACAGATGGCAATGTAAACAATACACACTAGATCATTCTGTGGGGCATTTCCATTCTTGGAGAAAAGGAGAAGAGTGAAAGTCTTCCCTTGATAACTGTCTTCAGGCTGTGGTTTGGTTTACAAATCATTTGTTATTCACACAGTTTCTGAAGTAGCAGATGTTACTGAACAGCAGCTTAATTAAGGAAATTTAGGTAACAACAGAATAAGCAGAAAAGACAAACTTCAATACTACTGAACAGTTGCCTTCCCATTTCAAAGCGGGTAAATTAAAATACTGAACAAAGGATGAATCCATATCTAGAGCTTTTTAAAATCATGTAGAGAGTTGGTCCCTCTCAACTGACACCTCTGGCAGCAGCTGTTGCTAAAATGAGGTTGCTATGTGAAGCAATAAACATGAATTTCTTACTTGTGAATTTGTTAGTAGCTGACATGCTTTTTGACATAGGCCAGTTTACACTGATGTAAACAATTATCTATCTAGTTATGTGATTAATTTATCTTTGCATCTTTAATGTACAGCATATTAAAACAAGGCATGATATAAGATAATAAAAGACTATATAATAAATGGAAGATTTCAGAGCTTTTTATTATTTTTGTCAGTATTTTAAAATCAGCTTTTGGCATCTTTACTTTCATCTGATAAATCAGTGACCATGCACTACTCAATTTACTTCAGTTATATGTGCATAAATAATCCATATTCACAAATAATTGAATCCACAAATACACCTAGCTGCAAGAGATTTGCATTATATGTACAAAGGTCAAGGAGGATCTGTGTGGTGCATGAGATATTGGAGAAAGAGCTACTTGGTGCAGCTCTGTCTCTACTCAACTCTTAGCAATGAGCATACCAGAATAAGGGGCAAAACAGACCGGTACTATACACCAGCTTGTAGGTTTAGATGATGCATGCCCTGACACTGCCCCCAAGCCAGTGTTACACTGCCCATCTGATCAGATGGCAGGCAGCATTGCTGCTCTCCAGTGGTGCAGCATTTATACGCAGCACACAAAAGGAGTGCTAAAAAGCAGCACACAAAAGGAACAGCATTTTGCCATTTCTTTTTGCAATGGGAAAAAGCTGGATTGGGGCTATGCCATGCAGTTGCCACAGCCCCGATCCATTGCTCAAGGGGGTGGCATCAAGCTTCCCCTATATGGACATCTGTTTCAGCCCTAAGTCTAAAAACCTTTGGAAGCAAATCATGATTGCCATTCTGTAGTGCAGAAACAAATTTGTAACCTTGAATTATGGATCCCTCACTGCTCTGTATTCAGTACAACTATTTACCATACATATTCACAATTGTGGCAATATTTCCATGGCTGTAAATGCTCCCAAACCTATTTTAACAACCAGGAGCACCAAGCAAAAGAGGTTTGTTCTGCTGCCAGGGTGTAGGAGTATGATGTTTTCAGCTCCCTCCCACTAGCTTATGAGGCTATAACAATCAGAAGCAGGATCTCTGTCACAATTTTTCATTGCAGCCTCTCTCGCTGGTGGAAAGGAGCTGGAAATGTCATCCCCCAGCTACGCAGACCTAAATCATCCATTGTGGCTGCTGACTGTTACTGGGGAGTTGTGTGGGTGATGGGTTAGGCCAGGACACATTACTTAGTTACAGCTGCTTAACTACAATGTAGAATATTGGTAATTATCTTTATCAATTACATATACAAACTATTTTTCATTCACCATACTTACTTCAATCCTGAAGACTATTATATTTACCATGTCATTACTGAAGAGTTAAAAAAGCAAAAACAATCTAAGTCACTTACAAGTTACGTCAGAGTGGTGACACACTGCAGGAATAATACCCAGGAAAGATGTGCGGTTTTACTGAACAGTTGGACTTGAGTGGCAGGCAAGTGATTATGGGGGAAAGGAGTTTGAACTTCAGCGAAGAAAGTGTGTGGAATAGACTGTATAATCAAGTTGCCTCTATACATCTAAATCAGGGGGGAAAGTTAAATAACAAAGCATCAAGAGATTGTTTCCTGGACTAAGTTCTACCCAATAAACTTATTTTCTTCAACAGCTGCAACAGAGACATCAACACAGCAAAATTCTGAGGAAAAAGTCAAGCAAACTAAGGGGAAGAGCTCTGAAACACAGCACAGCTGGCATGCCAGATTAGAACTCATTTGTTAAAAATTAATTCACTGCTCATAATTGATTGTTATCATTACTCATTTTAAAGGCAGTTGTTTTAATTGTTTTAACATGAATGTTATTAACAATTTTATTGTTACCATTTCAGATTAAATTGGTTAACAGGGGCGGGGGGGGGGGGGAATGGAGATAAACCAATTTTGACCAGCTTTAGTTATTTTACTTGATATATTTTTCAATACAAAAGATATACATAATTAACATATTACCAGGTATTAATACAAGATATTTAATTTTACCATACTCACAAAAATTTTATACTATCACAGAATTATTTTTGAATTAATGTTAGAATGTTAGGTTTAACATTAATGGCTGGCAAGATTTTAGAGACACAATAAAGGTGTATCTTTATTTAGCCATTTTAGGGCCAGAAGAAGACTTTTTCCCATTACCCAAAAGTTAATTCCAGGTCATTTCTTGTTTGGGGGGGGGGGGGGAACAGTCCAGAGGCAAAAACAAAACGAACAAACCCGAACTGTGGATAGCATGCTCTCCTAAACCTACAGTGTGTTCTCCTAGCACTAGAGGCTACTTTGGGAAGATTTTTTTTAATAACCCTTGGGCCATTATGAAGCCTGCAAGTGTACTTTTCTGACTCCTGCATTACATCTGCAGTGCTGCCTTTAAGGAAGGCAGACTTATATGACACATACTATGAGTACATGTAGTTCTTCCTCACTATGTAAGTCTGCATTTTTATTTTTTATTTTGTTTTATTTTATTTGGCGTTGATATAAAGACAAGTCTATCAATTTCAGCTGGAAAACAATTGGTATGATGCACCTCTGTAACAAAAAAGAGAACCACCTGTAAAAGATATACCACTTTAAAGATACTTCCTAATTCATTGCAAAATCCAACACATTTTCAAAGCTAACCACTGGCTGGGAGGTACTGTAACATTGGCTCCTGAAGGGTGGTGGTGATGGGACACATTCTTGTAACTACACATATAAACACACTGAAATACGCAAGTTGCTTTGTGATCCAAAGGGCCTCAAGAGCAGCATTAAATAATAATAAAATTAAATACAAATTAGAGCACTAGATTAAACGCACTAAACATTTCAATGGTATAAAACCCGATAAGCATAACCAACCACATAGCTGCCAAAAAGTAACAGAGAAAGCTGGATAAACCTCAACACATGCAGGAATTGTTTAGCTTTGCCATAAGCAACAAGAATTTGCCAGCTTTGCCAACTAACAGCATTCCCAGATTCCTGCCCTTACTACATCTCTCCTCCTCACTCTTTTCTGCTGTGTGTTCTCCTTCCCCTGTGGAATGTTTCCTACTTATTGTAAAGAGACTTTGAGGGGAAATGCCTGCACGTATACAGCGTAGAGAAAGCAAACACTTCTTTCAAGCAGTACAAACAGTTCAACCCATAAGGTCCCTGCCGTTTAATTTTAATACAACTATTGCATTAGTGCATCATGGAGAACATTTGGAGAGGCTTGGGGGCATCTGAGCCAAGTATCACAAAGATAAAATAAACATGGCAAACTGAGAAATGTAAAAAACAACTGAAGATGGATGTGAATTGAAACTGTTTGGGTGAAGGGAAAATATGCTTCTTGGAATACAGTAATGCCTCAAAGAGACTAACAACATGTTCACAGCAACATTCATTCCAGAAATGTATCATCAGCTACTGCATGGGGAAGAAGCAAGTTAATATTTTACATTCTGTTCTCAATGATGTACTTCCTTATTCAAAATTACCAGTGTATTTTCTGCATAGCTCCAAAATACTGTGGACAACATGTATTATTGCTCACATTATGCATAACCTTAGCTGATAGATTTAAAGAGAGGGAAATTATCATGTGCAGCATAGTCCTTATATATATTTATCAAAAATCTCACCTGTTCAATCAAATTTGCTCTTAGTGAATGTGCTTAAAACTGGAGCCTTAAATACAGTCCATCCAGGAAATATATGTGATTTGTGATTAGGCCCACTTTGAGTTTACCAAAGTGTTGGTCTGCACTTTCAAGTCATTTCTGACTTCTGGTGACCTCAAAGTGAACCTATCATGGGGTTTTTATAGCAATATTTGTTCAAAGGGGGTTTGCTATTGCCTTCCTTTGAGGCTGCGAGATGTTGTTTGACTTGCCGAAGGGCATCCAGTTAGCTTTTCAGGGCCATGTAGGTATCCGAATCCTGGTCTCCAGAGTTGTAGTCCAATGCTCAAACCACTACACCACACTGGCTGAATAATATACACCAAAGCCCAATAGATTAGGATTTTGTTTTCTCTTTTTTGCCAGTATTTTGTCACCTTCCTTTTGTTAAAGAACTTTTAAAATGTCCACAAATTGGATAACTGGATTTATGGGGGACAAAAGAATCAATCTGAAAACCATATTTCAAAGTACAGTATCACCTTCTCTTTTTTTTTTTTTTTGTTCACACATACACTTTTCCATTATATTTATAACAACTGCTATAATGCTAGATGCATAGGCAGGTTGTTAATCCATGTTTAGCATAACAATAAATAAATATATATATTATTTGTTTCATAAAACCTGAACACTGGGAAGGAAATTGCTACAATAAGAATTCTTTGAAATATGATTTTGTCCCCCATCTAGAATAAAAACAGGCGATGTTATAGAGTTGAGGGGATGTGATAGGAATTTAAGGCTTCTCACTGAGGAAAAAATCCTTCCCATACTCTTCGACAATGTGGTCAAGATGGGAAAGCTTATTAATGAGGAAAAACTGACATACTGGGGAAAGGTGCAGGTGTTTGATTTCAACTGAATATACAGGAAAGGGTCCAAGAAAGGAGAGTTGATATTATCTGGAAATCCAGTAACACAATTTTTTTCTTACATTGAGCCAAAGTTCAGCTGCAAGGAACCTTCCTGAACTCATGATTCTTGAGCCAGAATCTGCAATGGCTGCCCCAAGCCAGATGCCACCCAAAGCTTTGCCTCCGCTGTCTCATGTAGCCCTAAACTTGCTTATCACTAAAGGCAGTGTGGAAGCAAAACCTCATGGAAAGGTGAAAGACTGGGGTACAAGGCTTTAGGCCAGAGTGCTCTCTCTTTAAGGAAATCCATTCTTCAGCAAACAGGAAGAGTAATCAGGCTGTGAGACTATGGACTTTATCACATGGGGGAAAATAGGGGGGAAAGTGGGGCTTTAAACTAACATTATCCCATGAAAACTGTGCAATCGGGGTGAAGATTTTCACACACATCACTATTAAAAAGGACTTATCCTGGCAATAAACAGGAAATAACCAGCAACAAATCATTCACAGGATTTCGTCTTGAATGATTTATTGATGGTTATTACCTGTTTATTGCTGGGATAGATTCTCTTTAATCCTGAAATCATGTGAAAATCTTCACCATGATCACACAATTTTCACAGGATAACGTTCATTTAAACCCTCGCTTTTCCCCAGTTTTCTCCATGTGATAGTGCTATGCAAAGATTGAATTAGCACCAAGAACTCATTGGACAGTGTATCTGGGACCTATCTGTGAATGTGTCTGCTTTCTAGAACCCCAGGTCAATTTAATCCTTACATATCAGTATATGTATTCTATCTCTTCCAGATTATCACCTGTCCTATTTTTTCCATTCTTGTGTGCAGCTGTCCAAGGATTGGAAAAGCACAAGTAGCATGTTCTCACCTAGGACTGAAAATTTCCTTTTTGGCTTTGGGTTCTATGAAATTTAATGTGTGCCAGACCTCTTCTTCCTGAATACCGACAGCAATGTTTTACTGAAAAGAAAAAAATCCAGTTAAATTAACAGAAGTACTGTATCAGCTCTTCAACATGATGAAAATTACAAGTGTAGCTTTAAGAAATTTTAGCATGCTGAAGATGTACTGAAATCAACTTCAAGCACAAAGCTGATTTCAATAGGACTATAATGTACTTGATTTCTTCTGAGCAAAATTGTTAGTCTTTGAGGTGCCACAAGCTTTTCTTTCTCTCTTCCTAATGTTAGCATTTAGAAAAAGGTGAGGGTAGAAGATGTATGGTTTTGTAACCCAACCTTGTTATAAGAATTGCACATGGTTTTTGCTCTTTCATTTTATCAGGATATATTTTATATCAAAATGAAGAATTAGATAATTATTTATTAGGAGGTTAGAAGAAAAACCAATAAAAATTGGTTAACAAGTTATTTGTTTCAGGTCTTCTCTCCCACCCCTTCAATTCTATGTTTCATTGACCTCAATTATCATTACATCATGCACAGTACTAAAATATGAGTTTCATTAACAGAAAGTCAATTTAGGATACAGTATTAGAAAGGAAAAAAAAGGTTCTGGTGCAATTTAAAGAAGAGGACAAGGTGTTTATGGGCTGCTGAAAATAGCCTGACTTAAAACATCAAATTTTCTTACATTATGCTCCAAGATTAGCAAAAATTTGTCAGAAAAAAAAGTGAGTCAAGTGAAGGTATTCCTTTATCCTGACCATTGTGCTTTACAATAGCAGATGTACCTCAATGACAATGTCTCAGTGTTTGCAAAAATATACCACAGTAACTCTACCTATAAATTTTATTGGAAGTCCTTTCAGGAAGAAGCCCTATATCTTTCTCTAAAGTAAAACTCTATCCAATCATGCCACATCATAAAAATAACTGAATATTAATCAAGAGCAGCAATGAAGCTGCAGAGTCAGCAGTAAAACTACTATTATGCCACTCTATGCAAGTCATCTGCAGGGGAAACCTCATGAATACTGCATGTGGCATAGCTTCCCAAACTGAAGAGCTTATTTTCATTAAGCTCCTGATTTGACACCTGTCTCTTTAGAAGAGCTGTGAATTTTATTTGAGGAGATCAGAAGTTTGACTAATACTAGTATAAATAAATTTATTGCATATATCAGATTCTATAAGAAGCTGCTTCCTGGACATCTAAAGTGATGTTCTTTAAACTGAGTTTAAAAGATTGGAGCTAGATATTTGGCACTGCATCCCACTCTGTCTCCTGGTAACATCTCATAATCCAAAAAAATATGACAACACCATGCTGAGACTTGAGACTCATAGCAGTAATCTTTATCAAGTCACTGCAACAGAAAAAAGGCATCTTGGAGTCCTGGAAAGTAAATAATGCAAAAAATAACAAATTAAAGGCACTTTTCCAAGCTCCACCAGCTTACTACAGCAGCCCCCTCCCCCCATATTCGCTGTGGTTAGGGGTGCAGGACCCCTGTGAAAGTGGAAAAACCACAAATAAAAAAAAAGCTATTTGTTTTACCTGAGTGAACACCTCTCTAGGAATCTCTAGGTCCTCCAGCACAACTCTGTGATCAACCTCTGCTGGACATTGGCCATAGATTTACACTGAAGGACCTACAGATGCCTAGAGGAATGTTCTCTCCAAGAATCTCTAGGTCCTCCAGAGCAATTTCTGGTGAATGCTGACCATAAAGTCATACTGCAGGAGCAAGAGATTCCTAGAGATAACATATTAATCAAATCCATGAATAATCAAATCCACAAAAGTCAAAGATGCAAATGTGGGGGGCTTAATATTTAGAATGCTAGAAGTAGTGATTAGTTACACACAGGTGTTAAGCTGTGAAATCCATTGCCACAAAAAGTAATGATGGTCATCAGCTTCTATAGCTTAAAAAAAAAAGATTGGAGAAATTAATGGAGAATAATACTATACTGACTACTTGTAATCATGGCTCTATGTCATCACCTGTATCAGAGGAAGAATGCTTCTGAATACTAGTTGCTAAGGAACATGAGCAAGAGTTTTATCCTAATTGTGATTGAGAGGGCGGTTGCTCTTCAACTCCAAGCTGTCTTGGAGGAAACCGATTATCTAGACCCATTTCAAACTGGCTTTAGAACAGGCTTCGGGGTTGAGACTGCCATGGTTGCTTTGACTGACGATCTGCATCTGAGCATCAACAGGGGTAGTTACTGGGCTCAGTACAAGGTGTTGGTTATTACCTTTAAAGCCCTATATGGCTTAGGTCCAAGCTAACTCCGGGACTGCCTTCTCCCATATAATCCTCACCACACACTCCGGTCCTCTGGAAGGAACTTGCTGCAGTCACAAAAATCTAGACTTTCATCTACCTCCCAGAGGGCTTTTTCAGTCGTCACCCCTAGATTATGGAACAGCCTGCTGGACGAGATCTGTCAACTGACATCTTTAGACAGCTTTAAAAAGGCTGTCAAGACGGATCTCTTCCGACAGGCTTTTCCAGATTAAACTGTCCCGGCCTCAGGAATTACAGTCTTTCTCAGCTGGATGCAATGCTGCTGCACTCTTAAAATTTAGGTGACCAGATTCGCAGAAATGGCATCTATAAATTGAGTATGTGATTCTTGTTCTTGTCATTGTTTTAATCTATCTGCTTTTAATATGTATTGATTTAATATCTTTTGGGGGGAGGAAAATAGGGATTTGATGTAATGTATTTTAATATTGTTAGCTGCACTGATTGGTTTCAGAGGGACAGGATATAAATGTTGTTGTTGTTATTATTATTATTATTGCTAATTGTACACTACTCATAAGCACAATAGGATCCAGTGTGGCTCTTTTGACAAGATGTCTCGGGAAGTGTGTTGTCTCCCTGGGGCAAAAATCCATGATGAGACATTATACTTGTCAAGCCTACTGATCATTACCCTTTACTTTTGGTCCATGTGGGAACCAATGATACTGCAAGTCGCAGCCTTCAGAATATCAGAAGGGATTATCAGGCTCTGGGTAGGAAGCTGAAAGAGAGGAATGCACAGGAAGGGAGAGAAAAATAGCTGATGTGAACAACTGGCTCCACAGGTGGTGACACTGAGAACAATTTGATTCTTGGATCTTGGGCTGTGGTTCAATGAAGGGGGACTTCTGGCAAGGGATGGACTGCACCTTACACCAGTTGGCAGAAACATTTTTGCCAGTAGTCTCAAAAATTTGATCAGGAGGGCTTTAAACTGAGTTATGTGCTGGAGGGAGACAGTATCTTGGAAGGCTGGAGTATCTCATGGGCTGGAGATAATAGTCAAAGTGTTATAGAGAGAACAAGTGAAATAGTGCAAGGACCAAAAGGAGGAGAAAAAACACTATACACAGGGAGCTAGGGAGGAGGACCTATGGTCTTTGATGTTTCTATACTAATGTACAGAACATGGGAAATAAAGAGGATGAACTTGAACTCCTAGCACAACAAGGGAAATACGATATAATAGGCATCACTGAAACCTAGTCTCATGATTGGAATGTAGAGGGGTATAACCTTTTTAAAGACAAATAGACCAAACAGGAAAGGAGGAGGAATAGCATTATATGTCAGAGATGTTTACATCTGTGAAGAGATCCAGGACTTATATTCTGGAAGCCAGGTGGAGAGCATCTGGAAAAAAATGAAAAGGGAAGGAAACAACAGGGCTGTTATTCTGGGAGACGACTACAGACCCCCCAAGCCAAACTGAGGAATTGGATGATGCCTTTCTAGAACAGATGACCACACATTCAGAAAGGAGAGATGTAATCGTGATGGGTGGCTTCAACTATCCGGATATTTGCTGGAAGTCAAACTCAGCCAAAACTTCAAGGTCTAGCAAATTCCTCACTTGCCTCAAAGACAATTTCATTGTCCAAAAGGTGGAAAAAGGCAACAAGGGGATCAGCTATTTTAGATCTGATCCTAACCAGCAGGGATGACCTGATTAATGTGGTGCAAGTGGTGGGATGCTCAGGCAGGAGTGATCATATTGTGGAATTTGTTATACAGTAGAAAAGACATAGTCAGACATGCGTTCTAGACTTTAGGAAAGCTGATTTCAGTAAACTTAGGGAAATACTAGGGGTGGTCAGGAATACTAAAGGACAAGGGATTTCAGGATGGATGGGAGTTTCTCAAAAGGGAGATACCGAAGGCACAGTCTTAAACTGTTCCAACAAAAAATGAGAGGCATCTCAAGAAACCAGGTTGGATGACTAAAAAACTTTCAACTGAACTAGGTTTTAAATGGGAGATGTATAAGAAATGGAAAAGGGGGAAAATCACTAAAGAGGAATTCAAAGAAATAGTTAGCACATGTAGGGGTAAAGTCAGGAAAGCTGAAGTGCAGAGTGAGCTAAGGCTTGTTAGAGAAGTTAGGAACAATTAAAAGGGCTTTTTGGGTTATGTCCATAACAAAAGGAAGAAGAAGGAAATGGGAGGACCACTGCGTGCAGAAGACGGAGAAATTCTAACAGGGGACAGAGAAAAGGCAGAACCACTCAACACTTTATTTGCCTCAACCTGCAGTGCCAGCAGTTATGGTGCCACTTTTTGCGGCTCTCTTTTGCACCACAGAAAAGCAAGATTGGGGCTGTGGCCCCGATCTGACTCTGTCAAGTGGTCTGTACAGCCCCGGAGTGTCCTTCTTTGAAAGTTTTTAAACAGACCAGTGGGGTGCCACAGGGTTCTGTCCTGGGCCCAGTGCTATTCAACATCTTTATTAATGACTTGGATGACAGAATTGGGGGCATACTTATCAAATTTGCAGATGACACTAAACTAGGAGGAGTAGCCAATACTCCAGAAGACAGGGTCAAAATTCAAAATGACCTGAATAGACTAGAAAGCTGGGCCAATGCTAACAAAATGAAATTCAATGTGGAGAAATGTAAGGTACTGCACAGGGCGCAAAAATGAAATTATTATTATTATTATTATTATTATTATTATCCTTTATTTATATAGTGCTGTAGGTTTACACAAATGCACAAATATGGGATGGGGGACACCTGGCTGAATGAAACTATGTGTGAAAGGGATTTAGGAGTCCAAGTAGACCATAAGTTGAACATGAGTCAGCAGTGCGATGCAACAGCTAAAAAGGCCAATGCTATTTTAGGCTGCATCAATAGAAGTATAGCATCTAGATCAAGGGAAGTAATAGTGCCACTCTATTCTGCTTTGGCCAGGCCCCACCTGGAATACTGCCTCCATTTCTGGCCATCACAATTCAAAAAAGATGTGGAGAAACTGGAGCGTGTCCAAAGGAGGGCAACTAAGATGGTGAAGGGTCTGGAAACCATGCCTTATGAGGACCGCCTTAGGGAACTGGGGATGTTTAGCCTGCAGAAGAGAAGGTTAAGAGGTGATATGATAGCCCTGTTTGAAGGGATGTCATATTGAGGAGGGAGCAAGCTTGTTTTCTGCTGCTGCAGAGACTAGAACGCGGAACAATGGATGCAAATTGCAGGAAAAGAGATTCCACCTCAACATTAGGAGGAACTTCCTGACAGTAAGGACTGTTCGACAGTGGAACACACTCCCTCGGAGTGTAGTAGAGTCTCTGTCCTTGGAGGTCTTTAAGCAGAGGCTGGGTGGCCATCTGTCGGGGATGCTTTGACTGGGAGTTCCTGCATGGCAGGGGGTTGGACTGGATGGCCTTTGTGGTCTGTTCTAACTCTATGATTCTATTATTCTGTGTCTTTACTAGTCAAATATCATAATTTTGTAATAGAAAATTGTGTTGTAGAAAGCGAAGGAAGTTCAAACTGTTTTGAATGAGACAAAAAATCCACTTCAAAGCACTTTAAGATCAAGGCAGAAAGGAAACACGCATGTTAATAATCAGAGAAGTTTACATTTTTTCAATTTTGATACAGTTCCCTCAGGATACAAGTTAGCTAAATAGCTGGCTGCTCAAACACAAAAAAATTTCAACATTCTCATTGTCGTATGCAATTTTCTGAATACATAAATCTTCCTACAACCATTGATGATTTGAGACTCCTTTCCTCTTTAACTCAACTCATATACAAACCAGGGATAAATCTGAATAAAAACATTACACTTATCTCTGCTATTCTATAATTTGTGCCTTGTGAGCTATAGAGCATGATTGCAAGTCCTAACAGCAATATGAACAGCAATTCGCAACCCAAAGCCAACTACAACAGGGAGCTTAACTTCATACTGTTACTTTTTTGGCATTTAAAAACATATTTCAGAATAAAAAATTAAATTTACCTGGTTCACTTATGTTTAAAGAGCACTGTCATGATGCAGGGTCCATCAGGATTCTAAGCTGCTAAAACATCCCATACCTTTGTTGTTGCAGCTGTGTGTCTTCAAATCAACTCAATTTGTAGGGACCCTATCATAGAATCCTCGTCCTAAGATTTATTCAGAGGGGGTTTGCCATTACCTCCTCCAAGTGTGTGAGTTGCCCAAGGTCACCCAATTTTTCTCCCCTAAGTGAAGATGCAAACCTGTCTCCTGAAGTCCTGCACTCAGGGGCTGTGCATACCTCTCCTAAGAGGTGGCCTGCAGTCGCCCCTTTTAGAGCCAGATCAGGGCTGTGGAAGCCACATGCTGCAGCCCTGATCTGGCCTTTCTGCAGTGCAAAAAGGAGTCACAAAAAGCAGCCCCTTTTTCACCCTGGAAAGGGTGCCGTATCTGCCTTGCCACAGCTTTGCAGCACTCCTTTGGTACTGAATCATCTAAAGCCAGAGGAGTGCCATGACACCGCACACCATGTGGTATGATGCATGGCATCACACTGCCATGGGGGCAGAGTCGGGATGTGGATGCCACATCCAACTCCACCCCCAGGCCAGCCTTAACGGCCGGTCTGCACAGGCTGTGAGTATACTAAAAACTCAATGCACTGAACCACTTTTACTTACTTGCCTTCATCTCCCTGTTCCTCCTCAGTTATTTCCCGTGTGCTGACTTTTAATTATAAGCCTTCCAAAGCCAAGAACATAACTGTAATGCACTGCAGAAACAGCACACACACCTGAGTGTTGTGTACATTATTAAAGACAATAACACCCTGATGCAAAGTGCATTCTCCATTTGTTTGGTGTAGATGTGTTTTGTATCATAGGACATAGATATGAATGCCTTGGTTTTAAATTAGTTTAACTGTGTATGTTTGATAATGGACAAAGATGAACTATACTGCCTTAACATTGTTTTGAACATAACAATGGAAATATATGAGACTTAGAGGTCTCTCGTTCATATGGTCACAGTAAGTCAAAGTCAATTTCATGGCAGCTAACAACAATAACAAAAATTATATTTGTTGTTGCATTTCTAACTTACAATCATCCTAAGACAAACTTATCTCAGGGTTGTTGTTGTTTTTTTTTTTGCAAGATTGTGGCTGAAACTAAATTTGACTTGCCCATGATCACCCAGGGGTTTCCATGGCTGGGTGGGAATTGAACCCTGGTCTCCAGAACCATAGTCCCAATATTCAGACCACTACACTATATACATTATATACATAATGCTGGAATTATACAATTTTGTTTGGCATAAAATTATTATGTTTGGTATATTAAAAATAGAGTTCAGTCAGTCATTCCAAACTAAATTCTCTTTTTAATGTTTATTTTATTTTTCATTTTAAATGGAGCTACACTATCATGAACTACAGTACATGGAATCTGTTTTTGTGCACTTTTTGAGGAGCAGGCAAAAACAATCTGTAGAGTCAAGCAGACATGAAGTATTCATAGTCATAAAAAGAACCAAGAAAAAGACTTAGGCTGCAACTGCAGAAGCAATGCAGTTTGACTTCACTTTTGTTGCCATAGCTCTATCATGGAATCTTAGAATTTGTAGTTTGTTGTGGCACTAGAATCATCATCATCATCTTTGACAGAGGAGGTTGAATATCTCACAGAACTACAAGATTCCCATTACATTGAGCATTTCAGTACATCTAAAAAGAAGAACAAATCTAGAAGAACGTGGTAAGCATTAGGGAATGCAGAATTAACATTTTTTTTAGAATTAACTAACTTTTTAGTTGGAAGAGACCACTAGGGTCATCTAGTCCAACCCCTTGCCATGCAGGAACTCACCATCAAAGCATCCCTGACAGATGGTCATCCAGCCTCTGCTTAAAGACCTCCAAAGAAGATGTGTATGTATGCATGCACATGTGTGTGCCTTCAAATCACCTATCAAGGCATGTGCTTATGATTCCACATACCCTGTATCACTATGAACTAGCAAAACACTACCACAGACAAATGCTCTCCAGAACCTATGGTGGCAGGGGATTCTGGGAGCTACAATCCAAAAAAGAACTTTCCTAGTTTTGTTCCAAGTTTGTGTGCTTTACTTTTCTACAAAAATTCTCCCTGAACATTTATTTAGTCAAAGTTCCATTTGTTAGCCATGTTTACTTGAAAATCTACAAATGATTTCCTACAAGGGAAAGCTCCAAAACACACCCTGAGCCAAAGAGATAACTCTCTATTCCTCAGAAACCCTTTGTCACTTTTGCCTTACTGCAGTTCTCCATAATCTTGTAGTTGTCATGCCTTCCCTCCATTACCAAGAGAAAAAGCCCTGTATATGGAAACACACAGTTGCTTTCTTTGCACATGGGAAGGTATTACACCACTCTAGGCTATTAGAACAGTAGAGCCAGAGCTCACAGGATTCCAGTCCTTTTAGATTAGAAAAGAAGATAACATCATTTACCATTGGGCTTTCCTGTTTCTTCTGAGTTTATTTAATAATTCCCACAGTATCAGAGGATGTATTTAATTACTAATTTGCCAACAAAGGATGTGGTGAAATGGATTTCTCCCATCAACACTGTATTGCGGTCCTTACTGCAATCCAAACTACTAAATGAGGAAGGTAAACAAAATGGTGAAAGAACTGGAAAGCATGCCCTATGAGGAGCATAAAGAATTGGGTATGTTTAGCCTGAAGAAGAGCATAATAGCCATGGTTAAATATTTGAAAGGATGTCATATGGAAGAAAGAGCATGCTTGTTTTCTGCTGCTCCATAGACAAGGGCACAGAACAGTGGAGTCAAACTACAGGAAAAGAGTTTCCACCTAAACATTAGGTAGAATTTCCTGATAAGAGCTGTTTGACAATAGAACACACTACCTTGGAGTGTGATGGAGTCCTATTTTTTGGAGTTTTTTAAAGGCTGGATGGCCTGCCTGATTTTCTGATTCTATTTAAGAGTGACTTGGTCTTCAATAGTCAAGACCTATAAGCTTTACAAAAGACCTGTTTCTGGTGTAGGTCAAAGAAACTAGAAATAGTGACTCTCTCTCTCTCACACACACACACACATATACACACAGAGAGCATACCAACACAGGGTTTTGTTACAGCAGGGAGTTACAGCTACAGTTGGTAAGGGTGCAATTTTAAATTTGACAGCAATGCTATATTCTCTTAAAATCAGCCTAACCCAGTCCAAATTGAAACTAAGCTGGTAATTGTGGATTCCATTTTCAATCATAGAATCATAGTATCATAGGGCTGGAAGAGACCACAGGAGCTATCCCGTCCCACACCTTGCTGTGCAGAAATACAAAGTCAAAGCATTCCCAACAAATGACCATTCAGCCTCTGTTTAAGAAGGAGACTCCACCACACTCCAAGGCAAAATATTCTATTGTCAAATAGGTCTTACTGTTAGAATGTTCTTCCTAATGTTTAAGTGAACACTTTTTTCCTATAGTTTGAATCCACTGCTCCATGTCCCAGGCTCTGGAGCTGTAGAAAACAAGCTTGCTCTATCATCAATATGATACGCCTTCAAATATTTAAACAGGGTTATCATCTCATCTCTTAACCTTCTCTTCTCAAAACTAAATACACCCAGCTCCTTAAGACAGTCCTCATAGGGCTTGGTTTTGAGACCTTTCACCATTTTGGTCATTTCTCTGGACAACAGCCTTCTTGAACTGTAATGCCAAGAAGTGGACACATTATTCTAGGAAATGTCTGACCAAAGCAGAATAGAGGGGCACTATTATTTCCCTCAGTCTAAGCATCACACTATTGATGTAGCCTATAATCACATGCCATTTTAGCTGCTGCATCACTCTGTCAACTCATGTTCACCTAGTCATCTACTGAGACTACTTGATCTCTTTCACAAGTACTGTTTTCAAGCCACGTATCACCCATCCTATATTGAGGCATTTCATTTTTACTGCCTAAGTGCAGTACCTTACATTTTCCCTGTTCAAATTCATTTTGTTAGTTTTGGCCCTGCTTTCTAATCTATTCATGTCATTTTGAATTTTGGTCCTGTGCTTTGAGGTATAAGCTACTCCTCCTAATTTTGTGTAATCTGCAAATTTCTGGGCATCACAACTCAAAAAAGATGTGGAGAAACTGGAGCGTGTCCAAAGGAGGGCAACTAAGATGGTGATGGGTCTGGAAACCATGCCCTATGAGGACCGCCTTAGGGAACTGGGAATGTTTAGCCTAGAGAAGAGAAGGTTAAGAGGTGATATGATAGCCCTGTTTAAATATTTGAATGGATGCCATATTGAGGAGGGAGCAAGCTTGTTTTCTGCTGCTGCAGAGACTAGAACGCGGAACAATGGATGCAAGCTCCAGGAAAAGAGATTCCACCTCAACATTAGGAAGAATTTCCTGACTGTAAGGGCTGTTTGACAGTGGAACACACTCCCTCGGAGGGTGGTGGAGTTGCCTTCCTTGGAGGTTTTTAAGCAGAGGCTGGATGGCCATCTGTTGGGTATGCTTTGATTGGGAGTTCCTGCATGGCAGGGGGTTGGACTGGATGGCCCTTGTGATCTCTTCCAACTCTATGATTCTATCAACTTGAAACCTTAATACAGTAAGTGTGGTATAATAAGCATCACTGAAATCTGGTGGGAAGAGTCTCATGACTGGAATGCACTAACAGAGGATATAACCTATTTCAGAGAATAGACCAAACAGGAGGGGAAGAGGAGTATTAATATATGTCAAGGATATTTATACCTGTGCAACGAACCATGATGTAAACCCTGGAAGCCAGGTTGAGAACATCTGGGGAAATATTAAGGGAGGAAGAAGCAACCAGGATGCCATTGTGGGGGTCTACTACAGACCCCCAAGCCAGGCTGAAAACTTGGATGATGCTTTCCTGCAACAGATGACCACACATTCAGACATGATATAGTAGTAATGGGGGGGGGGGGGTTTAAACTATCTTGATGTTTGCTGTAAGTCAAACTATGCCAAGAATACAAAATCCAACAAATTCTGCACTTGCCTGGCAGACAATTTCATTGATCAGAATGTGAAAGAGGCAACAAGGGGATTAGCTATTTTAGATCTGATCCTAATCAATAGGATGACCAGGTTAACAGATAGAAGTGGCAGGATTCTTAGACTGGAATGATTATGTTCTCCCAGAGGTTGTTATACAGTGGAAAGGGAAAACCAAGTTTAGTTAGACATACATTCTAGACTTTAAGAAATCTGATTTCAGTAAAGGTACTTTTAAGAAACCAGGGGTGATCCTAGGGTCAGGAATATGACAAATTCTAAAAGAGAAAGGAATTCATGATGGATGGTGGTTTCTTAAACGTGAAATATTGAAAGCATAATTTCCAATAGTTCCAATGAGGAGGAAAAATGGTAGGTGTCTAAAGAAATCTGGATAGATGTTTAAAGAACTTTCAACTGATCTAATATTTAAAATATACATGTACGATTAATGGAAGTGTTCTAAGGGTATCCTCTACTACTGATGCCTCGTCACAGTACACAATTATAGCACTATAATTCCTCTTCATTCACCATGACTATATTGTGTTAAATGCTGAGGTTTGTAATTTGGTGGGGCACCAGAGCTCTCTGGCTGAGAATTCTAATATCCCGTCCTAAACTGCAAATCCTACAATTCCATAGGCCAATGTTTTTGACTCATGGAGGTCTAAGTGCTCCATGGAGAACAGGTTAGGAACTACTGCCATAGGCTAATGCCCTAACAGTTGAAGTTGGGCCTGCTGGTTGAGGTTTATGGGATTTGTAATTCAGCCTCTGGAAGGCCACAGGTTCCCATATCCTACCCAAGCACCTTTGCTTTTGAGCATTCCATTTTGTCTAGAGATACATGGATGACAACAGTGATCTTCTATCAAGATAGAATAGGAGAGTAAATGGACCTGGAATCTCTGGCTTCCAAATTAGCCAAACATTTTAGTTATGTAAGTAAGACATGCCCCTCTGTTCAGTGCTCAAGAGCCCTGGTGAAGCATCACATGGCAAATGCTATGCAGCCTAAGTACTTAGTTGCTTATCAACACTCACTAGCATATATCAAAGTCTTCCATTCTTCATGAGTGCCCTAAAGGCCCATGGCAGGGAAACCAACCCATACTCTCACCATTTACATCCTTTCTCCATTCTCTAGAATTTAAGGGAAAACCAGAATTTAGACACAGATAAATGGATACATGATAAAGGGAGTTGTCCCAACAGTTTTTAGGATCTATCAACAGTAAGTACATGCATAAAGAAGAATTATTGTTAACATTTTTTATTTTTGCTTCACCTTCAGTGAGCTCAACATAAACCTCTTCCAAAAGTCTCCAAAGAAACATGTAAGGACCACATGAAGGGGTGAAATTTGCAGTGAGCAAAAAGCTACATCAGCAGTGTTCTGACTCCATATTCACACCCATTCACATAAAAAAAGGAAATATGATTAAAGGCAACTTCAAGATGAGCAGGTATGCCATCACTTTTAAAAGGAAATTTCATTTGTTCCTACAAAAATGCCCACAGCTGTTGCATCTTTATATGTAAACTCCTTTTCAATGGTCTCTTGTTTACCCAATACCAAAAAAAAGGCAAAATAAATTAGTTAAATGCACAGAAAAAGCTTATATCATAATCTGATCAACTGTTTGATAAGTGTCACGGAGTCCCTACCTTTGTGTACCAGTTGCAGACAAAAGAAACTGGCCTTGTATTTACATGCCTGTAACAGTGGCTACAGAAATTTGGCAGCTGGAGATAACTTTCCCTCTGTGGCTGGATGGAGCAGGAGCGTGAAATTCCAATCTGTGTTACAGAATATATTTGGCATCTGGATTACCAGAGGACAAGAGTAACAGAGGTTTCTCTCCAGCTTCAGTAGCTGGAACAGGGGCCAAAAATCATGTCTAAAATATATTCATAGGAATTGTAATAATCCTACAGGTTTGAACCTGGCAAGAGCAGCCAGTGACCACTGACCTTTTAAGACTGGTAAAGTATTGAATTTCTAAGGCACAAAATACATGATTTAGCATTACAACTGAATGTAGGTGAACCCCCCACTTTCTAATGGGTTGTAATATTAATTTCCCCTTCATGCAGTTAATGATATGCTACCTAATAAAGCTGCATTAAATATGAAGTGGAAGATGGGAAAAGCTGTCAGTCATCTCTGAAGAAAAAATAAGGATTATGGAAGCCACAGTCTATTCAAGCTAAGCTAATCATATGCTTACTCCCATTGAAATCAGACACATTATTCACAATTTTCACTTAAATTCCACTGATTTCAATGGAACTAAAATGTGATGAGGTTAGGCTCAGTCCAACCCATTGCACATCAGAGCTGGAGAGAATATGTTATGAAACAGGATAAATTCCAGCATCCAAATAACCTTCTTAAACAGACTTTTAATTCTGTACCCTCAAAAAGGTCACTGTAAAACTGCATCATTGCAGTCTCCCTGTCATCAGCTCTGTTTCTATACAGCCCAGACATGTATGAACAGGACTTGTAATGCAGCTCAAGGTTATCATTTAGTAGCAAATGTATTCTGAAATCAAAGGCTTTCACGGCTGGCATCCATACCTTTTTGTGGGATTTTCAGGCTATGAGGCCGTGTTCTAGAAGAGTTTATTCCTGACATTTCACCAGCAGCTGTGGCTGGCATCTTCAGAGAATGCTGGCATGGAAGAGAATAGGTTATATTTACTGTTGGTTGAGAGGAAGCTATTTACATGTTAATCTGTGTATTGTTCTTTTGTTGAATGGCAAGGCCTCAGGGTGTCTATTTAATTAATTATCTATTGTCTTCTGGGAAACGCCCCTCATTCTGGGTGGTTTTCATTTGCATTGCCGGGTCTTGATTTTGATTTTTTTTCAGGACTGGTAGGCAAACTTTACTTTAAGGGTTTCTACTTTCCTGTTCAAGTAGTTCAGGTGCTTATGGATTTACCAAGACACATTATAAACCATCCTGGGTATAAAATGCTGTTTAAAAACACTGAAATTCTGGACCATTCCAACAACTATCAGGTCAGAATGCACAGGGAAGCCATGGAAATCCACAAACACCTGGACAACCTAAGCAGGAAAGAAGAAACTCTTAAAGTAAGCAAAGTTTGGCTACCATTCGTGAAAAACACCAAAATCAAGGCCAATCATCATCATCATCTGAATTTGTAAAAATAAAATGGACCAAAATCAACACCTACCTCAATTTCATATGTGGTAGACTTATGAGAAGGCAAAAACTTATTGGTCTAAAATGTACATGTTAATTCAAAAATTCTGAAAAGCCGATCTTGTGATGTTACCAGAAATGTTTTATAGTCATCTCTCAGTATTCACAGAGGATCGGTTCTGGACCACAACCCTGGCATATACCAAATCCATGGATGCTCAAGTCCCATAACACGCCACCACTGAGACAATAGGACTGAAGTCCTCCCTCTCTCCCTCCCAAGGCTTCTGCCCCAGCCTTGGATTTGAAAGTGGAGGCTGGAGCCCCTTCGGCCAGAGGGAGCCAGAGCTGGGGCCAGAACTTGGGGGCTCAGAGCCTGGAAGTTCTATCCTGGGTCTTGGGCTGTTGGCTCTGAAGCCCTGGGTCCTGTCTCCCTCCAGCTGATGGGCTCCAGCCTCCGCCTCCAACTTCCCCTGCAGCCAAGCCTGGGGCAGAAGCCTCAGAGAAGGAGGGAGGGGAAAGAGAGAAAGGTAGGAGGACTTTAGTCCCATTGTCCCCAATGGTAGTGTGGCTGCATGCATGTGCCACCATTGGGGACAGGAAGAAGATTTTTTCCCATACGTCAAAATGGACTGAAGCACCAACAACAGAAGAATGGATTATTAACATTGCTGAGTTAGCCCAAATTATCAAACTGACTTTGGTTCCAAAAATAAGCCAACTGAATATTTTCTAAAAAAAAAAAAAAAAGATTTGATATGGTTTATAGACTTTTTGTACAATAAGAAATCTAATGATATAATAATCTGTGACTACAGTTCTTAGCAAATCTAGTAGGGTTATTTGGTTGGTTCTGTAATGGTTGAGGGTTGGTTGTTGTTGTTTTTTTTTTCATTCATCTTTTCATTACAGTTAGGATTGGGGGTTCAGTGCCCTATTGAATTTTTTCTTTTCTTCTTCTTTAATATATTCAAAGTGATCTGAATATATATTGCCCTAGTTTTGATGATAAATTAGATTGCTAGTGTTAAATGAATTAATAAATTGGCAAATACCTATCCTTAAGGGTATAAAGCGGTATATAAATGAAGCTGTTTGTATATAAATGAAGCTGTTTGATAAGGCCAGCCTAGTTCCCAAACAAACAAGCCCCCAGCTAACAATCTTGGAGATTAAAGGCAGTATCCAAAGAAGAATTACAAAAAGAGTTGTCCAATGGTCTGAGATTCAAGGTATTAGATAGGCAGGTCAATAAGGCAGTCCAAGGGCAAGGGTTCCAGATAATCAAGATAGTTCAAGAGTCTAAGAAGCAAGGGTTTGGTCCAAAGAAGCCAGAGACAAAGTTTTTCCTCCAAGGTCAGATACACACTGGTGACCAGATGCACCTGCTCTAGCTGCCTAAATAGGCAGGCAGCAGGCATTCAGGTGTGTCTGATTATGAATTTGTCTCCAATTAAGCCTCTGTGACCATTGAAGGCCCTCCTTTTTGTCTTGATGCTTCCTCAAGGTAGGCATACTTCCCAGATTCTCTTCTATGTACCACAGCCTCGGCCCCAGGCAGACTTGGCTGCTGAACCTCTGAAGAGACCACAGACTCTGCTACAGCAGATCTAGGGCCAGCCTCAGGCTCCCCAGTTTCCAGCTCAGGTCTGAGAGGCTCTGGCTCATCCTCTGAGTCGTCCTCCAGGTTGGGCATGGCAAGGGGATGGGCCAAGATGCCACACCTGAAGGTGACACCTGCTCCAGAACATCTCTAACCCACCAGAAAGACTGGGGCAGCAGTGGGATAGGGTGAAGGAATGAAGAAACACATCTTTGTTGCTGTTAGCAGCTGCCTTAGCATTGGAAATCACAACCACAAAGAGGCATAACCATGAGAAGATATCTTTCTGATCCCTGCCCCCTTCCTTGTTATAGAAAACATAGAGGATTAAGGAGGATTCTCTGGTATTTGAGGTTCCCTGCCAAAAAACACTGAGTGTTATTTGGTGAGGACATCTAAAACTACAAAAATTGAACAAAACCTGCTTGAGGAAAAAAAGTAAGGCTGCATCCGCACTGCAGAAATAATCCAGTTTGACACTACTTTAACTGCCATGGCTCAAAATGCGATGGGATTCACGGATTTGTAGTTTTCTGAGACATGTAGCCCTCTCTGTCAGAGAGCCCTGGGGCCACAACAAGATGCAATTCCCAGAATTCCATACATTGAGCCATGGCAGTTGAAGCGGTGTCAAACTGGATTATTTCTGCAGTGCGGATGCAGCTCAAGTCAGGGATGAAATCCATAGTGATTGCATACCTGGGATCATGAATATTTGGAAGTTAAAGACCTGGAACTGGGCTTCATTAACACAAGAAACAATTGATATACACAGAGACAAAAGAGGAATAAACAGAAAATAGGAATTGCAATTAATTTCCCCCTTTCCTTCACTATTGAGATTTCAACATTGGGACATGAAGCAGTAGGTATTATCACAGTATTTTCCCAGTTATTTTGACTTTTTCATGCTTTCATGTCTTTTTCTTGTTGCAATACCCCTGGCATAACTCCCTGGCTTGTTGTGATGACATTGGCGTCTTTTAGTTGGAATTACCTCCTTTATGAAGATCTTCCCTATGGCATGAGAAATTTAGCTACATTACAGTATTGTAAATCTCCACTTGTATTCAGCAGATGGTAAAATTCTTGGATGTGAAATAAGAGGTCTAATTTAACAGGTGGTCTGACAGTCATTCTTCTGTGAAATACAAAGCCAGAAAATAACCACTTCTAGGGGAAATGATGACACAGTTAGAAAGCCATTATTTACAACTCTGTTGCTGTGGGAAGGAAGCTGCCCAATAAGACAACAACACAGAATTGAAGGAAAAGGTCACAACTTTATTAACAAACAGAACAAAGGGTAGGGTTGGCTCAAAGCATAAGGTCTGGATCTGGAAACATCAGCCAACACCCCAGTTCATTGATGAAAGGTTGCTTGGTCATGACCAAGAATCAGGATGATGTAGGGGCAACGGAAACTTCCTCTCGCATATATGCAACCGGTCAGTCGCATATTCCAATAAGCCCCTAGTCACCGGGAGATGTTCACTCGATGTGGCCCTCACAATGGCCATACCGCTTGCCCTCAACACTCCCGGATCCAATGGACTCCCGATCCAGTGCTACGGAGCCCTGGAAACTATGCCCACCAGATCCAGAACCTATGCTGCCACCCTAAAACAAAGTTGTTACAAAATCACCCTAGTGAAGGGAGGGAGAATGGGAGAGCCGAGCTAAAATGGCACTGGATGGCGCATGACACGGCGTTAAATAGGCCTGTCCATCAATAGGGGGGCTGGAAAGAGAGCAGGCACCACCTCCCAGGCCTTCTCCATCAATAGGCTGTGCCCGGGAGTCTAAGCCAGCCAGTCATGGCCTCTTCCCTTTTTCAATGCAAGCTGGGATAAGTAGTCCCAGAATTCGGTGCAAAAGAGCCACTATTTCTATCCCAGCAGCTAATGGCAGGTCTTCCCGCCAGCCCAAAGGCTGCTGAGGCAAGACAGGCCTCTGCAACTGCGGCGACTAGGGCACCTTCCACCCTAGCAACAATTTTACTTTTATCCCTCCTTTCTCCAGGCGGCATTATTTCTTTTACCTCCACACCCTTCTTCTGTGTGCATTCTTTCTGTCATTGCACATTTTGTGGGCCTCTGCATATGAATCAAGTCAAAGTGCTTTAGCACCGTAAACCAACAATTGCTGTCAAACCATTATTGGAAATGTGGGCTGTGATTCTACATTAGCTACTTGATTATGTAACCACCTTAACTGTGTGGCCAAATAGCATTTCCCAGACCACACCCAACCCAAATCCAATTTTACCAGGAAGCATCCACTGCAAATGATAGGGGGGTTTTTTTTCCCTCACTTGTCAATCAGTGCACACTCAACTGACTTTCCAGATCCTTCCTCCATGTGATCTTTGGTGCAACTGTAAGGAGCAGGTTTCCTGACATAATTCATCCTCTAACCGTCTAACTACAAGATTGTATGTACAGCACTGTGAAAACTTACAGCGCTATATAACTAAAATTAATAATAATAATAATAATAATAATAATCCTCACATCAGAGATTGCTCACAGGAGAGGATAGAAATGTCAGTCTGCTGCATCCTGATCAGAAGGAGAACAGACCTCTGATGCTAGCATGTGTAATCTAGGTTACACATTCATGGCTACAATTAATAAATTCCTGTCCAGATCATTAAGTGATGGAAAACTATACAAACTATAGTTGAGAAAGCTTTTGATACTCTGCAAATGTATAGTAGCTCACCCTACATAGCCAAAAATGATAGCCTTTCCCAGTCTGGCCCCCACATGATGTCTTGGATTATAATAATAATAATAATAATAATAATAATAAAAAACTTTATTTGTATACCGCCCTTCCAACGATCAGGGCGGTGCACAACACAACACAATACATACATGGTTAAAAAGTTATAATAAAAGCAAAAACAAAACAGTAAAACCATAAGAGAATTATATATCAATAAAACAATAACATAAAACAATAGCATATAAAAATATGCCAGGGCAGCTTGCAAAGCGGGGAGGAAGGGGGGGAGGGTCACAGTGGGGGAGTGGAAATCAGGGGAAATCAGTGGGGGAGTGGAAATCAGGAAATAACTCATGTCAAGCCATCTAGGCTGACACCAGTGCTGGTAGCTATTATGTAACACATTTGGAGAGATCCAGGTTGGGAAGCATTAGCATGAATTTAAATAACTTTCTTCTGACTTCAGCTGCATATTAAGGGTAGCTTGCATATCACTTTGGTACAACTACTTTCAGACATTATTAGCACCACAATATAACATTAGTGGCACAATATTAGTAACATGAATTTCATAGTAGCAAAAATATTTACAACATATAGGGTAATACAAGTAAAAAATAAAGATGAAAAGATGAAAAGAAATTATGGTGTTCCAAAGGAACATTTTCAAAAAGTCCAGACCCCAAACTATAATTTTACACAGATTATAAAGCATGTTTTTCAAATGTCAAATATGACTCATTCAAAACTATATATAAAAAAAACAAAAAAAACAAGGAACATATGGAAATGATGTATGAATGTACTGTACAGAACCACCATTTAAAAGGAGTTCACATGAAGTAACTAAAATATGAATATTTATTGTTTCAGTATTAAAATGGATGAAACAACAATATATTAAGTTTCTTGAATATTCTGTAGCTGAAAATATTTCCACTCACCTCAGTATAACTCCATCAAATCAATGGTGTTATCCTTCAATAATTAATTCAAACATGTTACCTCAGTTACCACTTTGCCTACTGAGAAGCTACTAGTAAAAATATATTATTGGTAGAATTTACTTGTTATGGTTTCTTTTTTTCCCTTTTTTAAAAAATTGGTTTTAAGGGTGTTTAATCCCTACCAATGAAAATATACTCAGTACAGTTATGCCTTACAAATACATGCCATTTTTATTCTTTTCTGGGCATACAAAAAATAAAGGAAATGTAATCTCTTCAATAGAATAGGCCATGTATCCATATCCATGAAATGTACTGAATGACTTTGGGACAATAAATCTCTTGTCACCCTGTCTCACACTGTTGTCAGGATAAAATGGCAATGAGGAACCATGTAGGTTTCTTGGATCTCTTTGAAGTGAAGGTAGATTTAAAATGTAATAAATAAGAAGTATGGTCCTCATAATTCAACTATTATACAAGGTGACCCACATTCTTAACTACCAAACATCCCAACAGACATACTTAAATCCATGTGATTACATTCCAAATGTTATCACAGATAATCTGTTCTAGATGGATGGATGGATTGGCACCTTGCAGCAGTTGTGAATGGTGTGACAGATACATGACAAGTACATGAGATTTTTTTTTTAAAAAAAAAAAACTACAACATAGTGAGCCACAAACCCAATGGCCCTGTTCAGATATCACAATAACAGATGCTAGTCTGTTGTCATATAAACTTATGGTGGGAAGTTTCAATTCACTTTCTCTCTTTCTTCTCCCTCCTCATAAGTGTGCAACAAGTGAATGTTTAAAACTTCAGGGTGACACTTAAAATAAACCACATATTTCTATTACAAATAATTATGGAAAACTGTGACTTCCTCTAACCACAGTAAATTAACAAACAGGATCTGAAAAAGCAATTTGATCCTGGTTTGTTTGGATTAACATGGGTTAGAATAAAGTAGTTACCTTCATACGAATGTACCTTTTTCAAAACCAAGATCTTTCTTTCCTCACACACAAATAAGAGTAAAGGAAGATGTCAGGAAGATGCTCCTGTTTCTCTCCATGTTAAACCACAGCTCATCGGCCATCTGACCCAGATCAACTTTATGTAGCATGTTTAGTCCCTAAATTTCCCAATACAGTCAATTTGCAATGAATTAATGACACTGAATTTTTTAAAATTAACTCTCCACCATACAAACAAGAACTCAGGCTACAGTCCTAAGTACTTTAGTTATATACATATATATATATATATATATATATCCAATCAAACACATTTAGGATTTCACTATAACACAGTCCCTTCACAAAAAGGTCAGCCTATACAACAGTGGCATGGCTCATGTACAACACAGGTTTATTTGAAAAGATTAGCTATTTAAAACTATTACTATGATGGCAAGGTTTACAGTAGTTATAAGCCACTTTTTAGTCTGGTTGAATGTATGTTTACTCAATGGGATTTAGATAAATGTGGAAATTATTGCAGCTTCACTTAACCCAATGGTTCTTTCTGTGACACTGTAATACTACAGAAATGCAAAATAAAACACTCTGACTTCCATTCATCTTCATTTTTCAGCCTTCCTGTGATCTGGCAGTTATTGCTGTTTACAGAGGAGTAAATCAGCCCATAGGGATTAGCTCCTGAAATGTTTTAGAATTGAAACCAAAGAACTATGAGAATCTTATGGACAGAAAAAAATACCCTTTGGAACATCAGATAATCACCTACAGATTTTATCACTATCCTTAATGCATTTCTCCAGTACTTTTGTACATATATTCATGTCCACAAAAGAACAATAATCCAAGAATTTATTTATTAAGCTGTCTTGGGTCCTACTTTGGGAGAAAGGCGGGATAAAAATAAAATTAATAAATAAAAAATAAATTACCTGGGTTGCCATGGAAAATTGAGCATTTCACTTCATTGACTGATTTGGTACTCTAACAAATTGTCCAATAATCCAACATTTCATTTCATAAAAGAATAACTGTCCTGTTTCAAATGTGGTACAATAATCATCCTTTCAGTTTCTCAAATGCAGTCTCTATGTCTGAATGTTACAGGACTATTGAAGATAAGCTGTGCACTCTTGGCACTATCTGTTCACTCAACCTCACTTGTTCTGATAAAAAAAAAGACTTTTTTTTTCTGAATTTACATTTAACTTTAAATTGCTTCATAAACATGAATTATAAATGCAAATTAAAGTCTAGTTAGAGGAGGAAATGCTCTTCTAGTATACTTACTTATTTATTGCTTATTTGACAGCCACACACCATCTTTTAAGGTAGTAGCAGAGAATATGTGGCTTTCCCAAGGCATTGCTGGACTACAACTCCATTTCATCACCAGAGTTTATGTTGTTTAGTACCAATGGGAGCTGCAGTCCTGCAAATTGTGGAGGGTCATAAGTTCCCCACCATTGTTCTGAGGCATCATCTTCAAACAATAATGGACATCAGTGAAAGAAACGGCAAGCTATGTTTGAAGCTGCAACCGATAACAGTACAGTAGTGCAAGGAAGCAGGCCACCTCAAGTTTCAGCAACATCAGGACATCTTAAAAGACAATAAATCTTGAATAGCCAAGTTTTCAACATATGCCTGAAAGTCCGCATTAAAGGGATCCATACATATCTACAGCATAGTAGGACAAACCTTTTAAAGGTGAGACCTGATGATCCCCTCTCCTTGAGCTCTCGAAAGTCTGGATCATATTGTGGGGTGGTCATACATACCCCTAACACCACTGGTTCCCAAAGAGTTGACTTTTCCTGACCCAAAGGTGAAGTGTGCAGACCCTATAGGCAACCCTGATTCAGGCATTGGCTATACAGATGACACCTGGACCGTGTTGGCTTCATCTGTCCTTTGTCTTCCCCTGCAGTAGTTGGTCACTCCTATATCAGTGAATCTACTCCACATATTAGTTTAAAGTTTAAATAACTTATCCAACATGATGACACCTATTCCCATAATATTTTGCAGCACCTTGGATAGTTCCCTAAAATCTGAACCAGAGTCACCTTCCCACACTGCCACCACTGCCTTCTCTCATTTGGAGAGAATTTGGTGCAGGCCAAGCTCATATTTCCTGTTGGAAATAACAGCCAGGATCATTACAAAGGACTTTATCACATGGGGAAAAAGCAGGGGTTTAACTAACATCATCCAGTGAAAATTGTGCAATCAGGGTGAAGATTTTCACATACATTGTGATTAAAGAGGACTTATCCTGGAAATAACCAGGTAATAACCAGCAATAAATCATTGACTGGGAAATACTGTGAATGATTTGTTGCTGCTTATTACCTGGTTATTGCCAGAATAAGTCCTCTTTAATTGTGACATCGTTTGAAACTCTTCGCTGCAATTGTGTGATTTCCAGGGGATAATGTCCGTTTAAACCCTTGCTTTTCCCCATATGATAAAGTCAATCTACACTCTAATGGCCTTCCCAGTTTGGAAAAGAATTATGTTCTTGCAACCAACCAGTGACTAGGGAGGCCAAAAGAATGTGAGCAAATCTTTCCAGGGCACTGGGATTTGAGAGAACAATTGGGTTCCCTCGGAGTCTCTATGGGCTGATCTAGACTGGAAAAAAAGAGGTGTGTTCATGCCTGCATGAAAGTGTAGCCTTTAGATGACCCACACTGAAAGTTTGGCATGAGCGCACTTCTTTTGCATTTTAGTGGGGAAAAAGCAGCTTTAAAAAGGACCTGCTTTCCCAGCTTCTTTTAAAAAAGGGTGTAACAGTGCAGCTGTGTCTAAATGCTGCAGTGCAACTGTGCAGTTTTTTAAAGCTCCCAAACCCTAGCTCCAGCCCTAATCTGAACCCTAGACATGTGCAGTAGGGACTCTGGGATGCTGTAACTGTTATGCATCTGCACATAAAATGTCAATTCATTCATAAAATAAAGAGATTATTCATAAAGTTAAATTGTAACAGATTTAATATCATTTTAAGGGGGGAGGGATGCAGTTTGTTTTATTGATGTAATAGTATTTTAATGTGTAAGCCGCCTCGATTGATCTCAAAGGGCTGGGGCATTAATAATAATAATAAAATAAAGGGGTTCATTCATGGTGCACCGATGCAACTGTACACTTAAAAAAGGGAAGCAAAACCACAATGGTAATTTGACAGATCTTCATAACTGCACAGTTCATGTGTGATGTACCTGCGCAACTGCACAGTTTGCAGCTGGCAATACAATTGCCTGTATGATGTACAGGTGCAACTGCGCATTTCGCAGCTGGCAACAACAACAACAAAAATATTTAAAGGTTCGGTTCAGCCAAAAGCCCCATTCATTGCCACCCGTGCAGCTGCTCCGCCTGTGTTTCTAGCATCCTGACAGCTTCCAGTGTAGTTGCTGAGCAACAGAAAAGACTTCAGATAAGTCGTCCCCACACCTCCTCAGTGTAGCTGCCTTATGCCTTTTTATTACACACCTGGGACTTGCAGTGCAGCTGCTAAGTATTAAGGAAAAGGCAACTTCATGTTGCCCTTTCCTGCCAATCTAGAAAGCCCCAATGACTCCTAGCAGTTAAGATGCTGACTCTGACAATTGCAATTAAAAGTTGAAGTGCCACATGATGGAGTGAGCTTCCATCACTAGTTACAGCTTCTGCCAACCTAACAATTTGAAAGCATGTAAAAGTGCAAGTAGATAAATAGGTACTGCTTTGTTGGGAAGGTATAGCATTCTATGCAGTTATGCTGGCCACATGATCACAGAGTTTGCTCTTTGGCTTAGTAACAAGATGAGCACAGCCTCCCACAGTTGGATATGACTTGACAACTTTGCCAAATGGGAAACCTTTACCTTTTTAAATAAGTATAGATTTATGCTGCAAAACAGCTCCAGAATTGTTGTTGTATGCCTTCAGTTGCACTCTGACTTATGGCAACACTATCCTAAGGCATTTATTTATTTAGGTAATATTCATTCACAATAGATTTGCCATTGCCATTCTCTAAGACTGAAAGAGTGTGACTTGCCCAACATCACCCCGTGGGTTTCCATGGTCTCCCAGAGTTCTTGTCCATCACTCTAGTCTTCTAAAGTCCTTGTCCAACACTGCAGCACCTTGGCTCTCACAAATTATAGTGCTTAGAATGCTATGAGTGTAGCTGGCAGGGCAAGTAAGAGTAAGGGAATACTCACAATATGATATAATATTGTATATATAAGTTACCTAGCATATAAAATATATGTATAGATATATATAGTGATCCTACATTGCCTAGAATGCATTGTATTTGCACTCCACTGCCCAGCAAATATTCTTTACTTGATATCAATGCAATGCTATCCTTGTTATTTTTATGTTTATGAAGAAATATACAGTACCAATAGTGTATGCATACTGCACTTCTGATATTATTTACAGTGAAGCAATCTCTGCTTAAAGCTGAAGCTTAATGAAAGCACATGCCAGTAATTCCATTTCCACCAACAGCAAGCAGGGGGAGAAATCGTTCGTCCTAAATTTCACTTACTCAAATTTCTGCTAATTGGCAAGGTGCAGCCAGCCATTTATTACATAAAAGCTTCAAATGTCAGCAATCACAATGGGACCTAAAGAGAACTGCAAGAGAACTTTTGGTTCTAGAGGGTTTCAATACTTATGTAGATCAGGTGTGGGCAAAGTGATGCTCTCTGAATGTTGTCAGACTGCAACGTCTATCAGCCTCTGCAAGCACAGCCCATGGTGAGCAATGCTAGGAACTCGGTCTAACAACAGACAAACAGGGCTATATACACAGTACATGCACTCCAGCTTTGTTCCTGTTTTCTCAAAGTACTAATAAGAAAAGTGAAAACAAGTGATGCAGGGAAAAGAAACTCACATTCAGAAAAATTGGCTTATATCATTACATGACAGTCAGTGTGTTGTAGTGGTTTAAATGTTGGACAAGGACTCCAGGAGACCAGGGTTTGAATCCCAGTTCAGGCATTGAAACACACCAGGTGACCTTCAGTAAGTCATAGTCTCACAGCCTTAGAGGAAGGCAATGGCAAACCTCTCCTGAGGAAATGTTGCCGAGAAAACCCTCCACCTTAAGTTGGAGTCAATGTGAAGTCACATAACAAACAATGAGGACTTCCTTATAAATGGGGTGTAGTGGGATAAATTTTGCTCACAATACAAGGGCTAAATACCCTAAAAGCACCTTTTGGTCCTTTATGATCTTGGAAGAGAAACAGGATCACCTCTAGTTACTACCTAGATAGAAGATGCCCAATGAATATCAGGTGCTGTAGACTATGTGTCAGAGGAAGGAATGGGCAAAACCCATTACTTGCCTAAGAAAACCCTATGAAATTCATGGGGTCATTATAAGTCAACAGGCAACTTGAGGACACATGCACACACACACCAGGGCTTTTAAAGCAGACACACAACCATTACTAAATGGTTCCCAGTGGGAACCACGCACATATAAATCAATCAGGGAATCAATTTATTCTCCAGTGGGAATGGGCCCTAAGATTGCTCTCTCTCTCTCTCTCTCACCCTGGATACTTCCTGCTAACAGGCAGGAAGGGGGGGGGGATTCTGGGAACTGCAGGGACCAAAACCTGAGACTCTCTGCTCTAGCAGATTCAGTCTATTCCTTGTGCCACAGGACCCAAGAGAAACCTTCCCAAATGCATTCAACTGGAGGAAAGAGAGCCTCCTTCTCCTTGTCACCTCCCAAAACTTTACAAGGACAAACAAGCCTCCACTTTTCCCAATCTGGGGCTCCCATCCTTCTTGGGATCTCAGCATTTTTCCCTCCCCTTTTTCCTCTCCCATCCAAAGGCAAGGAGGACTCAACCAGAGGAGAGCTTTAATGGTGTTTTATTGTAGTATGGATGGGGGTGGGGAGGAAATCAATGGGATGTATCTTAATTGTATGTTTTATTTCATACTATGTTTACCTGATGTTGTAAGCCGCCTCACTCCTATGGGGAGAGGCGGCATATAGATGATGATGATGATGATGATGATGATGATGATGATGATAGGAGAATGTCCCAACAGTGCCAGGCGTGCCCACAACAACAAGGGCAAAAAAAGAAAGGGGGGCAATTAAGAGATGAAAAAGGGAAGGAGGAGGAGGGCATGATCTTCCCCAGGGAGACCCATCGGGGGCCAAAGGCACGGAAGAGGGGCATCAGAGTGGCACACTCACCGGGCCAGGAGCTCCAGTGCCCTGGCAGCTCTTTGGAGCACTCCATCCGCTGTTTGGTGGACCTCTCCTCCTGCTGCTGCTGCTGCTGCTGCTTGGCTGCCTCCAGCTTGCTTGTTTGCTTGCTTTGCCTTTCTTGGCTCCTGGTCCTTCCAAAGCAGCCGCCGGAGAGAAAGCTGGCAAGGCCAGCTAGGAGCTGCTAGGCTCAAAAAGAGAGTCTCCCCAGCTGGGTCCTAGTGCCAGTTTATAAGTGGGCAAGGGAAAGGGCAAAGGGAGACCCCATCCCTACCCCAAGGAGGATCAGCCCTATCTTTTGGCCTGGGGAATCAAGGCAAAGGGATTTTGGACAGGGTCTTCTTTTTGTCTAGGACCTGTCTTCCATGCCCACCTTCTCTCCAGCAATACATTCAGGAGGACTGCTATTCTTGTATCTGTGTAGTGTTACAGTAGTATAGTGAGAGGCCAATGGAGCTGGAGTTACTCATAATTGCAAAAGTCCTCCATTTGGAGCTCAGAATCATGGATTTAGGTTTAGATGCGTGGTCTTAGCTCAGGGTGACGAGAGGTCCTCCTTGTTTCCAGGACATGTCTTCCATTTCTATCTTCTCTCCAGGAGGAATTTCAAAAGGTCCTCCATTTGGAGCTCAGAGGCACGAATTTAAGTTTATGTTAGTGATTTTATATCAGGCTGACTAGATGTCCTCCTTTTTTCTAGGACATGTCCTCCCTTTCAACCTTCTCTCCAGGAGGAATTTCAAAAGGTCCTCCATTTAGAATTCAAAAACATGAACTTAGGTTTATATGACTGTTTTTAGTTCAAGACTGCCACAGTCTTGTGGTCCTTCTTTTTCCAGGACATGTCCTCCATTTCAGCCTTTCTCCAGGAGGAATTTCAAAATGGACCATTTGGAGCTAAGAAACATGAATTTAGGTTTGTATTCAAGGTCCTCCTTTTTCCAAGACACATGCTCCATTTCAACCTTCTCTCCAGGAGGAATTTGAAAATGTCCTCCATTTAGAGCATTGGCTAAGAAGCATGAATTGAAATTTATATGAGTGTTTTTAATTTTTATTTGGCCATGTCTTACATTTTTCTTGAATGTCCTACTTTTTGAGGTGCTTTGTCTTCCCTTTGCAGTCAGGAGCTCTGGTCACCTTGATCTTCTGTTGTGTGTATTGTGGCATTTTCATTTTCAACTTCTGGCGATCCTAAGGCAACCCTAGCATGGCATTTTCTTGGCAAGATTGGTTCAGAGGAGGTTTGCCCTTGACTTCCCCTAAGGCTGAGAGAGAGTGACTTGCCCAAGCTGGGTTTCATGGCCGAGCTGAGAATTGAACTTTGGTCTCACATCCAACACTCAAATCACTACAGTACACACTTGAAACAATTACTTAAGAAAGTCAAAGAAGAAAGTGTTAAGGGAGGCTTAAAGAATATTAAGAAAACTAAAATAATGATCACAGCAGAACATTCTTTAAGCCAGGAGGGATAAAGTGAGGTTGTCGTGCTTTGCACACACCATAAAAAGTAAAGACTCATTAGAAAAGGCAATGGTGCTGGGGAAAGTGGAAGGCAGCAGAAAGAGAAGAAGACCACATGCCAGTGGATAGACTTAATCAGGGAGTTCAGGGACCTGGGCCTGCAGGACCTGAGTAGAAAGGCAGATAATAAGAGGTCTTGGAGATGTTTCATCCACTGGGTAGCCATGTGTTGGGAATGACTCAAGGGTAGCAACAACAACAGGTGTATAATTAGTTTAGTCATAGTCATGTGTGTTTTCTAAGCCATGTCCCATTGCATTACATTATGCAGTTATATCACCTTGATATCACTTTGTGTTGTTTCCATCCTAGGAAATTCTGGAACTTACACGCTGATGAGGTACTTAAAAACTTTTGTTAGGGCCTCTGACGATGCCAGCCACAGATGCAGGTGAAACATTAGGAATAAATTCTTCCAGAACGCAGTCACATAGCCCAGAAAACCCAGAGGAAAAAAAATAGTTAGAGAGTCGTAGTGCAAGGGAGTGCACTAAAGCTCTCCAATAGCTAACCACACCAGCCTGCAAATCCCAACATTCACAAAGTGGTATCAAGCTTAAGAACTTACACTAGCACTAGTACCCAGGTGGGGCCACTGAAGGTTAAGAACAATAAAAATGGGCTTTTTTTTATTATTATGTCCATAGCAAAAGGAAGAAGATGGAAATGGTAAGGCAATTGCATGGAGAAGATGGCAAAATGCTAACAGGGGACAGAGAAAAGGCAGAATTACTCAACACCTTCTTTGTTTCAGTCTTCTCACAAAAGGAAAAGGTTGGTCAACCTGAGGAAAATGGAGCAAAGGATGCAATAGGGAAATGCCTCACAGAATAAGTAAAGAAGTAGTACAGGAATACATCGTTAATCTAAATTAATTTAAATCTCCAGGACCAGCTGAACTACATCCAAGGGTGTTAAAATTGCTGGCAAACATAATCTCAGAGCCATTGGCAGTAATCTTTGAGAACTCCTGGAGAACAAGAGAAGTCCCAGAAGACTGAAGGAGGGCAAATATTGTCTCCATCTTCCAAAAAAAAAAAAAAAAGGAGGGGGAGCAGATCCCAACAATTATTGCCCAGTTAGTCTGACATCAATTCCAGGAAAGATTCTAGAGCAGGTCATTAAACAGGGAGTCTGTTAACAATTAGAAGGCAATGCCATAATCACAAAAAGTCAGCATGGGTTTCTGAGAAACAAGTCATGCCAAACTAATAAGAGCTCTCTTTTTTTGATAAAATTATCAGCTTGATAGATGAAGGGAATGCTGCAGATATAGCATATCTTGAATTCACTAAGGTCTTTGACAAGGTCCCCCATGATATTTGTGCAAACAAGCTAGTAAAATGTGGGCTAGATAGAATCATAGAATCATAGAATCATAGAAATTTAGAGTTGGAAGAGACCACAAGGGCCATCCAGTCCAACCCCCTTCCATGCAGGAACTCCCAATCAACTCCCAATCAAAGATAATGCAACTGTTAGTTGGATTAGTAATTGGTTGTCTGTCCAAACTCAAAGTGTGTTCAACAATGGGCCCTTTTCATATTGGAAAGAGGTTACCAGTGGGGTGCCACAGGGTTTTGTCCTGAGCCCACATCTTTACCAATGGCTTAGCTGAAAGAATAGGGGACATGCTTATTAAATTTGCAGATGACACCAAATTAAGAGGTGTAACTAATACCCCAGAGGACAGGATCAAAATTCAAAATGACCTTAACAGATTAGAAAGCTGGCCCCAAACTAACAAAATGAATTTCAACATGGAGAAATGTAAGGTACTGCAATTAGGCAGAATGAAATGCATATATATTGGATGGGGGACACCTTTTTAACAAGATTACATGTGAAAGGGATCTAGGAGTCCTAGTAGATCATAAATTGAACATGTTTCAATAGTGTGATGCAGCAGCTAAAAAAGCCAATGCAATTCTAAGCTCCATCAATAGAAGTTTAGTGTCTAGATCAAGGGAAGTAATAGTGCCAGACAGATAGGGACATGTTATGACTAGGATGCCTTCATAATAAAATGCCTTGTTACACCTCAGTTCAAAATGCCAAATTTCAAAAATATTGTCTCCCACTATTTCTATCCCACTATTTCTAGCCCACAAAAACAATATGCTTTTAGAGTGTTTGCCACCCTTTTCCTTCCATATATCCACACTTTCATTGATTTTTTTTGGTTCCCATAGCTCTAAATTTCTAAACTATAGATTCTGTGCAGATAAAAGGAAAGACAAAAGGAAGCACCTCTTCACATCACACATAGTAAAAGGGTGAAATTTACTTCCACAAGATATCCTGATGAAGTGATTGCCAACTTGGAAAGCTTTAAAAGGAGACTGGATAAATTTGTTGTTGATATAATAATAACTCTCTCTCTCTCTCTCTCTATATATATATATATATATAGAGAGAGAGAGAGAGAGAGAGAGAGATTGTAAGACTGAGGTCAGGGATCCGTCTAATTATAAGATTGTATGTACAGTACTGTGTAAATTTACAGCGCTATATAAATAAAATTAATAATAATACACACACACACATATATATTCCACTTATGAAAAATAATGGTGGAGGTCCTGGACCGAGAAATGTAGTTGCCATACATCTCCCATGCAACCTCACCACCACCACATACATACAAAACTCAACATTTCCTGTCTGCAGCCACTCCAAAATAGACATTTCCTGGCTTGTGGGAAAGGGTGCAAACAAGTGTAAAGACATTTACATGCAGACAATATCACTCCTGTGCTTCCAGGTATAGGAAAATTGTTGTATACTTCTCTGCCACTCACTCTGCTCTCCACCAGGAAGGAATTTGCTGCTAGGAAGCAGGGGCTGCAGTGGAGAAAAAGTTGTTGGGGGGAGTCAGGACTGGTCACTTTGTGGTTGGTAGAGACTTTTGAATTCTGTGATAGCTGAAAGAATAAGCAATGAACTTAGGTCATTATAGCTTACTAACAAGAGGCCATTGGTATAGTCCCAATGACACTATGGGGCTTTCTAGATTGGCAGGAAAGTGTGACATGAAGTTGCCTTTTCCTTAATGCTTAGCAGCTGCACCACAGCCTTTAGATGGAGGTGCGCTGTTCTGCAGTTTTTAAAAAAGAAGCTGGGAAAACCAGCACCTTTTTAAAGGCGCTTCTTCTCCCCTAAAACTCAAAAAAAGCATTTTCATGGCACACTTTCCCTTTTTCTCATCTAAAGGCTAGACTTTCATGCAGCCATGAACACACTTCTTTTTGCCAATCTAGATCAGGCCTATGTGTGCACATCTGCTTCCACATCAGACAAAAAAAGTCCAACTGCCTCTGTAAGGGAATTTTACACATGCCTAAGACACCAGAAGATTCTCGGCATAATCAAAAAGCATACTGCTTTTTTAAAAAAAAACCAATCTTGAACACATCCAAAAGCAGGCCATTAAACCTATCCAGTATGCCACAAATCTTGCTTCTCCCCATCCTGGTAGACTTGAAATAGTACTTTTAATAAATGGGCTTCAAGCATCCAATGTGTTTTCAACTGCAAGACTGTCAGCACTTTATCAGCTTATAGGCTTAACAGTTTAAGTACTTCCAGCCAGATAGCTGTATTAGTTTGCTACAACAATCAATCAATCAGTCAATCAATCGTCTTCTGACACTCATAGAATCATAGAATCATATGACACTAACATATTTATTGTGTCATAGGCTTTTAGGAACAAGATCACATTAAATTCATGACGCATTTTTTATAGGGACACACACACACACACACACTGTAAAGGGAAAGACAATATAAACATGAAATCAAACAATGATGAAATGGGAAAAAAAAGAAAGAAAAGGGGGGGGGAACACCCCAAATAACCCCAAAACCAGTCTTTACACACTAAAGTACAAATTTATGCAAAATAAGCAAATTGACCATGTGGTGAACAGGATAATTTTACAGCCAAGAGCACAAGTTAACTACTTACTAAGGCAAAGTTCTCAGGCAATGGTAAAATTCTTTTAAATATGAGATCCTGTGAGCAACAATGCCACAACTGGGAAGAAAAAGGTCTTCATATTAGGAAGCCAGGAGGACACAGGCCTTTCCGATGGCATCAACCTGCTGTTTCTAGTCCTAGTGAATCATGATGGATCAGACTTTACATATGTTATTGATCAAAGTATTTCCTGCCCAAAACCTCACCTTTGAGGATGAAAACCTCCATCTGTGAAGAAAAAAAAATCAGGGTATATTGTTCCTTTTTCCCATTATAATTTAATGGCTTCTGTTTGAAAGTTTCTATGCTTTGATGGGCTATACAGCAAAGGGCATGGCAGTGTATAAGTCAAATGTGAACAACATATTTTGCAGTTTATGAAAAGAGAACAGCAGTGACAAAAGCACACTTGGAAAATGCAAGATCAAGATATAGAATAATGGGAAGCACCCTCTGCCTTTCATAACAATGGACACCACTGTATGAATTGCTTTTGAAATAAGACAGGTTCCTCTCACATTATTTTAAAATGCTAAGTCTCACTCTATGTGCTTTATTAATGTTTCCTGTCTAGTTAATAAAGGACTAGAGAATATGACAAAAAATGGGGCACCATGGTTAGAAAGTCAGACTGCAACTTCAGGTTGCAATCCCCATTTAGCCATGGAACTCATTAAGCTTGGGCCCATCCAGACAGACTGGAAAAACCAAAGTCCACGAGTTTGTACTGCTCCAATTTATTATATATTTTTACATATCTATGAGAGGTTTTCCCCATCCTGAAGTACTCCCAGGGAACTCCCAGCAGCTACAAGGACTTTTTACTCTCATTCTCTAGGGACAGGTCTACATCTGCCAAAATATTCTGGGCTGCTGCTGGAGTATTCTGGCCCCAGAACTGCCCCAACTTCCTTCCATTAACTCCATACTCTGAAGTGACACCAAGTGGTTATCAACACATGAGTCCCACTGTTCTGCCCAGTATCACTGGCATAAGTCACTCCCTCTTAAGTCAAAAACAAGGTTGGGCATCTAATTGTCACCTCTGAGGGAGTGACTCGCTGCAGCAGCCTTGGGTGGCACAGTGGGACATGTGTATAGACAGCAGACTGGTGTCCCTTTTGAGAGCTATGTGAGAGGAAGCAATACATACAGTGATGTTCATTGTTATAAAAGACAGAGGATGCTTCCCATTCTTGTAAATCTTGATCTTGCATTTTCCAAGTGTGCTATTGTTACTGCTGTTCTGTACTCATAAACTGCAAAATATGCTGTTTGCCTTTGGTAAATCATTTTAATCTGGTTTAATGGAAGGGCGAACAAAAGGTGATGCAGAACTGGCCTAAGTCTCCACCTAAACTGGGGCTGTGTTGTAAAGACAAGGCACTTTGAAGTCAAGGAAAAACCAGTTTAAATGGCCAGTGTAGACACACCCTAGGTCAGTTTAATTTAAACAGTTTAATTAAACCGGTAGTTCCTGAAAATAAATGTAGATGTTAATGCCAGTGGGTTTGAGTTTATCCTGGAGCTATCTGAGATGACCACCCCCAAGAAACACAGCAACTGTCCCCAAGATAGCTGATTCAACAGAGATAAAGCAAGGGAAAGGGGAATACTAGCCATACAAGAAAATTACCCCAATGCTCAACTAGCTCTTTAACAATTTGACTAAGGAGCTTACTGCATCGCTAAATAACCTGGCTTACCTTTCCTGGTCTGAATCTTAATTCGGGATGCTGCTGGGTATTACCATACTCAAAATGCTGCCAATGTACCGGCAGAGTGCAGCCTGGCTAACTTTGGGCTAGAAGCTGTGCTTAGCTAGCCTCTTTTCAAAACCAGGAAGCTCCTGGCTTTGCAAATCGGATGGCTGAGCGCAACTTCTACCTGGAAGTTAACTGGGTTGAACTTGGCCAGTGGCATTGGCAACATTTTGAGTGTGATAATACCCAGATGCATCCTGGATTAAGATTCAAACCAGGAAAGGTAAGCTGGGTTATTTAGCAACGCGGTTAACTCCTATAACTCCTGAATAATAGGAGTTAACCAAAGGGTGCTCAACAATGGATCCTTTTCGACCTGGAAAGAAGTGACTAGTGGGGTGCCACAGGGTTCTGTCCTGGACCCAGTGCTATTCAACATCTTTATTAATGACTTGGATGACAGAATTGGGGGCATACTTATCAAATTTGCAGATGACACCAAATTAGGAGGAGTAGCCAATACTCCAGAAGACAGGATCAAAATTCAAAATGACCTGAATAGATTAGAAAACTGGGCCAACACTAACAAAATGAAATTCAATGTGGAGAAATGTAAGGTACTGCACTTAGGGCGCAAAAATGAAATGCATAGATATAGGATGGGGGACATCTGGCTGAATGAAACTAAGTGTGAAAGGGATCTAGGAGTCCAAGTAGACCATAAGTTGAACATGAGTCAGCAGTGCAATGCGGCAGCTAAAAAGGCCAATGCTATTCTAGGCTGCATCAATAGAAGTATAGCATCTAGATCAAGGGAAGTAATAGTGCCACTCTATTCTGCTTTGGTCAGGCCCCACCTGGAATACTGTGTCCAGTTCTGGGCACCACAATTCAAAAAAGATGTGGAGAAACTGGAGCAGGTCCAAAGGAGGGCAACTAAGATGGTGAAGGGACTGAAAACCATGCCCTATGAGGATCGCCTTAGGGAACTGGGGATGTTTAGCCTGGAGAAGAGAAGGTTAAGAGGTGATATGATAGCCCTGTTCAAATATTTGAAGGGGTGTCATATTGAGGAGGGAGCAAGCTTGTTTTCTGCTGCTGCAGAGACTAGAACCCGGAACAATGGATGCAAGCTGCAGGAAAAGAGATTCCACCTCAGCATTAGGAGGAACTGCCTGACAATAAGGGCTGTTCGACAGTGGAACGCACTCCCTCAGAATGTAGTGGAGTATCCATCATTGGAGGTCTTTAAGCAGAGGCTGGATGGCCATCTGTCAGGGATGCTTTGACTGGGAGTTCCTGCATGGCAGGGGGTTGGACTGGATGGCCCTTGTGGTCTCTTCCAACTCTATGATTCTATGATTCTATGAAATAAGGACTCAGTGGAAATTGGTGAAAGGCAATATGTGACATGTGTTCAGTAGGAGAGGAAGGAGAAAGAACATATGGGAGGGGGGAGTGAGGGAAACCCAGGATATTTCAAGAGAGAATTTGGATGCAAAACTATGCATATTCAAGTAAAATCAAAACAAAAAGAACAGGAAAATCTCAATACTTCCAGGAACATTTTCCCTGTCCAGAAAAGCCCTTTGTGAGTCCACCTGACTCAGCAATGATTCCCAGATTTTGACCCTTGTGACCCCCTTTACATCTATGTGCAGACATCATGCCCCCTTTCAAGATAGTATATGACTAAAAACATTTTGTTTGTTTAGTGTGCATATTTTCATTCATATAGTCATATATATTTGTATTTTAATATTTTATAAGGAAATAGCTCTCCTCCTCCTTTCCTATCCCCCTCAGCAGAGTTCCAAGCAGCCTCCTTGCCTTTCTTTTTCCCTCTAGGAGAAAAAAAGTTTGGAAAGTGGGGACCATGAAGGAGGAAGGATCAGGGCCTCCAAGAAACTCTCACGCCCCCTGGGGATCCCACCCCACAGTTTGACAACCACTGGCCTAAACTACCTTACAAGTGATTGTGAGGATAAAATGGAGAGGAGGAGGGCTAAGTATCACCTGGAGTTTACTTGTGGAAAAGTAGGGTACATATGCAACAAATAAGCAGATCTCAAAAGCCCATGAAGTGGCATGGCTGAATCCAAGTGTAATGTCCACAAGCACAAATGAGACTCAAAAAACATGGTCTGTACCTCTAAAAAGGTACACTGTGAGCACATACAATCTTTGTACTCTAGTGTCATCCATTTCAAATCATAGTTTACAGATGCCATCATAGTACTTCTGTTCTCCTTCCAGTGGGAAACAGTCATAAAAGCATGCCTTTTGCTAAAATGATTTTTCCAGTGTGACAAAGGAGATTATCACACACAGATGGGATAAGTACGAAGGGGTATCCAAAAGTTTTAATGATCACCTTTAAAAAGTTTGTTTTGATTTGTAGTTGTTAACTTGTCTCTATGTAGTCACTATCTAGATTTATACATTTTTCCCAGTGTATCTTGACCCTCCAAATACCTGACATTGTAGAAGTCTGAAGATTGCACCTGACAAGGATTTTACACTTTAGTCACTTCTGGCAGAGCCAGTCACAAAAATAAAGGATGCAATGAGTTGATTTTCTCAGCAACGTACACTTAGGGACCAATGATGACACTGACAAAATTTCATCAATATGACATAATAACTTCCGAGTGATAATTATTACTTTACAATACCCCCTCGTAAGGCGCAATCTACAGCATCTATGCTTTCTTTTAACGTACAATAAGCCTCTCAATCTCCAAAGTCCCAATCCAGCATCCTAGCCCCCACACTTCATTGGCTTTTCCAAAAAGTGTCAGTCACAGTAGGGTTGCCACAGTCCAGTTCCTGTACAAACAGCATGCTCATTCTCCAAGTGTGGGTTCCTATGAAGCCAAATGGAGTTGGGGAATTAAGCCCCTTTATCTGTGTCATTTTTCTAACTCAGGTCTGTACTACAATTCATGAACTAGTAATCATACATTTTCTCAGTTTAGGTTGAGAAGAAAAAATGACTACTTTTTCCTAGTAAAAGAAGTTTATATTGTTGGTCTTTAATTATCCTATAGCAGGAAAAACATCAGGGCATGAAATACCCTTGGTAAAGTCCTGTGAAATATCATTGAACAGGTTACAATAAAATTAATTTGCTAACTTCACACTATAGAATACAGTCATTCTCAGCCTGGAAGAATAAAGATAATAACACACAGTGCAATCACAAATCAAATATCTAGTTTCATTTTGAGAGGTAAGGAGTTTCTGGGAACTGAAAAAATAAAGGTCTAAGCATGAGCGTGAGTGTATATTAAAATTCTGTTGAAATCAATGGGATTTTTAAAAAGGCAGTTTTTAAATCCTTATTTCCCCCTGGATAGGATGTTCTTTTGTGAGGTGCAGCTATGATTTATCTCCAGTATAACCTGGATTTAAATGTTAATAAACCTGGTTTAAAAAGAGGCACTAGTTTTTTTCCAGGATCTTAGGATATGATGTGCCATAAATCTAATATGACACACTCATGTACTGTGTATTAATAGATTCAAAACCAGGAAATTACATTGCCTATTGTGAAACACAATAGGATAGTGCCTGATACATTTTTGTTGTTATCCATGCATCAGACACTGAAAGATTCATTCCAGCACTCAGATGTATAGAGACAGATGATCTGCAACACCAACAAGGTAGTTTATATGGGCCACTATTATATTAAAATGACAGATGCTTCTGGTTGTTCTTTTCAGGACCCTCATGGGTACTATGGCCAGACTATTCATACATCTCAGTGTTAAGACTGAGAATAATGGCAATCCTACCTTACATCTTTCATCTGGTAACCTAAGACTGCAGCAAGTTCACTGATATTTATTCAGCAGATATCATGTTTCATACCTGATTTGTAACATGTCTATTTCAGGGAAAATATTTCATTAAGACATCAGTCTTCTACATATCATATGCTGTTGTCTTGTATGCTTCAGGTGTATTTTTCTGGCAATGTGTTTTGTTTTGTTTTGAAGTAGAATGGTTTCATTATTTGAATCCATTCCAGTCCAGGTTCACACATGGTCTGGACCAGCTTTGGTTATCATGGGTGGATGATTTGTGCCAAGTGGACAGGGGAAATGTAACCCTTTTAGTTCTCCTGGGCCATTAGGCACCTTTGGGTACTATTTGATGTGATATCCTCTGGGTTGTGTGGCTGGGTTGCAGTTAAGGTTGCAGTAATATAGTGGCTCCAACCATAATGCTTATAATGGCTGCAACCTTACCTAGCTGGTAGGTTTCATGAAAATAGAAGAGGGGAAATTTTGCTTTCTTCTATGACCATTGGCCATATGCTATTTAACATTGGCATGAATCCAGAGGTTGGAAAAGTTACACCTTTTTTGTTTGAGGGATCTGCCACTCTGATGTTGCCCCAGGACTGCAAGAAAATTCTGGGAATTATTATTCAAAGAAGTTTTTTTCCCCATCTGTACATGAAACCAGTTGAGAAGGTAATTCCAAGATTTGAGCTGTAGTGTCACTAATATGTGAATGACTTGGAAAGGCCTGATTTGGGAATTTAGATCTCTACTCAGACATGCTCATATACATCAGGGGCAGGAATCATGTAGTTGAATTAGAACTTGCAACAATTATTACCATTGGCTATGCTGGCAAGATATTGCTGTTACTTGCAGGCCAAGCAACATATAGAGAGTCAAATAATTCCCACTCTGGTATATATCTTAATTTGAAATGTTTCATTTTCATTAAAATCTAAAGGACCTACTTCTCTATATGCATAGGAATAATCTGTAAAATGCTAAATTGGAGCGATGTGTAATTTCCTTGAATATACAGCAATTATCTACTTAATAAAATAAAATAAATCTCTGACTCTAAATGTGCTAAAAGTTAATGCAAAGACTTTTGCCCCATATTAGGTAGAAATTATGCATTTCAAATTCAAATGGATTAGTCTTTTAGCTGTCATGGATGGCTAACATTCCCCCCCCCCCCCCGGCAAAATTGCTTATTATAATCCAGTGGTAAGAAGACAAGTCTTAAATATGAAGACTTAGGCAGAGAGCTAGTCCATAAGTTAAAATACATCCTTCCTCATTCCACAGCTTTGAATATAAATATAAACCAAATCTTAATGTTAAACCCATTAATGGCACAACTGAATACAAATGCCAGGACTTGAACAGTTCTTACTGGGCATTGCTACATGGGGCCATTTTTTGTGCTTGTCAAGATGCAAACGTTTAAACTATTTTGAAAGCCCTGAAACATAATTCTAAGTATTAAAATGAGTATTAAAATTTTAATTCTGTATCTTTCCAGTTGCTTAGTTTCATTACAAGAGACAAGGAATCTTTCTCTTTGAAATCTGCCACTGTTCACTACTTTGCAATTTAGACTGTAATATGCTAGGTTCAACTTGAATCGTCAGTAAAAGATCATTAAATTATATCCTGATGTCTTTAATGAAATGTTTAATGAATATGCAAATATCAGACAGGAAGATTAAATCATGTTTCTGTATGCCCTGTCTTAAAGGGGGGAGATATTGCACAGGAAAGATGAAATTAGCTATCCATAAATGCATACAGTAGGCAATTGCGTATCTTTTGATTTCTTGTCATGTTATGACTGTGCAAAAAGTACATGAGTGGACTTTTTAAAAACAACAACAACCTGCTTTCCTTGCTGTACACATGCTTGCGCTGGTATAGTCAGGGCAGGCCCTACCATTAGGCAGAGTGAAATAACTATGTTAAACAATAGATTTTAGGTATCATGAAAGGACAGCAAACTGCATACCCTCCAGCACTCACAGATGAAAAACGGGACATGTGCAGCTAAACAACATCACCACATGGCCAAGATGGGAAATATTATTACTGAGGAAGAAGTCACAAGACAGCAGAGGCTGCAGCAGTTTGTTTTGCCTGTGCCTACTGGGAAGGAAAAGGCTCCAGCCATTCCCTCTCCCCCGCTGAATTGAGTAGAAACTAATTTTGAATTTTTATCTCAGTTTTTAGCGATTGACATAAGCTGAGAACAAAGTGTGAAAGAGAGAGGAGGAGGGAAACTAGGACATTTAAAGCAACTGAAAAAATAGAACTACTGTATAGAAGATTAATTGGTACTGTACCTGTCAAATCAGAATAGTTGGCAGGTATGAATGTGCTATTTGTTCTTATAATTACTACTAGTGAGATTTTAGTGTATATGTGCCAAAATAACTTAATCTGAGAAACATTCACTTTGATTGGAATAGGGTAAGGATGAGGATTTAATTGTTACTGCTCTTCAGTTATCCAAATGTCCTGAGCTAACCTTGTGTACAGTCTCTACAGCTAAGCTAATAGATGTTACTTCTTTAAACTACAAGCTGTCAAATATCATTAAACCTCTCATCTCATTGCTGCATTTTCTTTTAGTTTTGCAATTTAAACACCTGTGCTACTTACTGTATTTTCAAGGGTTTGATCAACCTTTCCCCAAGATCCTTTAAATATCCTGAATCCCTTTTTTGAAATCAATTCTGATTCTCCTGTTAAACCTACATTTGAACCTCTGCTTTTTCATATGGGATTATTTTCTAGACGTTGCATCAAAGATTAATCTGACATTTCAATCCTTTTCAACATGTCAATAATTTTTTTAAAAAAATCAATGAAAATCCAACATCAGACTCCAGTTCTGGCTCCCTAGTCTACCTCATAAAGACTATTTGTTTAAAAATAATCATCCACACAACATCAAATATCAAATAAGGTTTAGTCTGATTTTCCAATAAATGGAACAGCCACTGATCCAGTTTCTGATTCCTTAATTTTTAATGTTTAATAAGCGATTTCATTAATCCAAGTTATTGGTATTTTATTTGTCTGTTCTAGGATCTGTTCTAGGGTACATTAAAGTCTGGTGTTTTGAATATATATGTGCAGCATTCCTGAACATATAGATATATGAACATTGTTACTTTAGATATGAACACATCAGTGATAGTAACTCCTCCAGATCTGGTGTCATCTGCAAATTTGATAAGCATGCCCTCTATTGCTTCATCCAAGTCATTGACCATCTTTGAGATCAGTTGATTCTCTTCAGCTGCCTCCAAGCTGCTGAAATAATCCAGTTCCACACCGCTTTAACTGTCGTGGCTCAGTGATATGCGATTTGGGGATTTGTAGTTTGTTGTAGCACTAGAGCTCTGAGACTGAAAAGCAAAATCTCTCCCAAAACTACAATTCCCATAATTCCACAGCACTGAGCCACGGCAGTCCTAGCCGTGCCAGACTGGCTTCTTCGAGAAGTGCAGATGCAGCCTTCCCATCTTCTTCTTTTTCCAAACTGGACATAGAAATCAGAAATGCAGTCGTCCCTCCACATTTGCGGCTTTGATTTTTGCGGAGTTGATTTTTTTGTGGATTTGATTAATATTTTCTCTCTAAGAATCCCTAGGGAGTTTATCACACAGGAGGAATTTCTCCCAATTCCAAATGCAGCCAATTCGAATTCACGTAAATTCGCTAGTTTAGCGAATTTATGTGAATTCTAATTGCGTTTGGAATGCATTCAGAATGACTTCCCATTTCCTGAAAATGACCCCTCATTGCCTGAAATTGCATGAGATACACTCATATGCAATAATGTGAAACCCCATGATTGTATTCGGATTGCCATTGCATTATACCCCCAAATTCCATTGTATGATAAACTCCTAGGTCTTCCAGAGAGATTCTGTTGAAAATTGTCCATAGAGTTGTGCTGGAGAACTTAGAGACTAATAGAAAAAACATTTCTCTAGGCGTTTGTAGGTCCTTCAGTATGATTCTATGGTCAACTTCCAGCAGATGTTGACCATAGACTTGCACTAAAAAGGTGTTTTCTTAGGTAAAAAAGAATAGTGTTGTTTTATTTGTGGTTTTCCACATTCATGGGGTCCCTTCACCCCTAACCCCAGCAAATATGGAGAGACCACTGTAGACAGTTGAAACCAGACCTCACTGCAGAAATTGTGTAAATAGAGCAATGTGTGTGTGTGTTTTTAAAAAGGTAACTTTTTGCCCCAACGAGGTAACTTTAGTTCTTGTTCATTATAATAGGCCAGTGCAGAGTAACTTGTTCTTGCCATCTCCCTCATAGATATGGGAATGGTGCAATAAGTTTAATTCCCTCCCCTGGATGGTTCTCAGCCTTCCTGTCTTTTCCCATCCTCCAACTGCAAAGCAAAGGCAAAAAGCATCCAACAGGGTTAGTTAATATACCTTAACATCAGACAGCTAACATTTGGCCGCAACACTAACAAGGACTGCTCAAAAAACACTATTCTGCCATCTAATTAAACATGTGTTAATGTTTTGCCTTCAAATACTTCCCAACTCATGGTGACCTTATCATGGGGTTGTCTCTGCAAGGTTTTGTTCATAGGAGGTTTGCCGCTGCTTTCCTCTGTGGCTGAGAGTGTGTGACTCAATGCTTAGGAAGGGATTCTCGAGTCAGTTGCTGTTTACCTTGCCTGCTGTAGACAGGCATACATGGCTGCACTAGGATCAAACTGAGAATAATACCATTAAACTATATTGCATTGCTTTCTCCACTACTACAACTTGATAATGCTTATGAGTGCATTTACACAGAGGAAACAATGTAGTTTTGACACCACTTTAACTGCCACAACTCTGTCCTACAGAATCCCGAAATTTGTGGTTTGGTGAGGCACCGGGCCTCTTTGGCAGAGGAGGCTTGAGACCTTGTCGAACTACAAATCCCAGGATTACACCCCAGGATATAAAAAATACTCTGTAAAGAGCAGCTTCTTTGTAAAGAGGAGCTTCTTTGGCCAAGGCTTTGCTCACTGAGGTCGGCCTGCATACACTGATAGTTGCCTCTATAAAACCCAGGAAAAGAGACAAATGATAATAATAATAATAATAATAATAATAATAATAATAATAATATTTTTATTTATATGCCGCCCAATCACTGGGAATGCGGGCAGCTTACAACAGAGGGGATTATACAAACAATAATAATAAACATGAATTAAAAAACAAATGGCAATGCATTAAACAATAACAATAAAATCAGATAGCAATTAACAATAACAATAACTAACAAAAACACATAACAATTATAGCAACAAAATACATAGTAATTATAGCAACAGTAAAATTAGCAAAGCAAAATACATTACAATTAACAAAGCAAAAATACATAGCAGTTATAGAAACAACAAACTGGAAACAGGATTCCATTTCAAGATATGCAATATGTGCAATACATGCTTTGTTTCTATTTACTTTACCGTTGTCCCTTCGAATTTGCAGTTTTGGAACTCGCGTTTTTTTTTTATTATCCATGGGTTTGCCCCCCTGCTCCCCCTCCATTCCCCCCCCCCCCCGGCTCCTTTCCATTTCTGCCTTCCCTCTCTCTTTGCCTCCATGGACCTTATCATATGGGAGGCATTCCCTACAATTTCGAATGAAAGGATAGCAAGGCCAATTCACAAACAAACGCAATTGCGTGAAAGGTTTTTATATGGGAGGGGTACCGTGCAATTTCGAAAGAAAAGTTAGTCCAGAAAAAGAATAGGATTTTCAAATCTGCTAGATCACTGAATTTACTTGAATTTGCATTGAGTTCAGTCTGCGTTCGGACTGTGTCCCCACTGCGAATGCTTGCATGTGATGAACTATCACACAATTGTGCGAAACCCTATGATTGCATTCAGACTGTGTCCCCACTGCCATTTCTACCTGTTGAAATTCATTTTGTTAGCTTTGGCCCAACTTTCTAATCTATTAAGGGTCATTTTGAATGTTGATCCTCTCCTCTGGGGCATTAGCGACTGTGTCCTTCAAAAAATGCCTCTGAATCCAGCAAACTGCTTCTGCCAATGTTTAGAATGAGCTGTCTGTCTTTATCATCAGTGAATTAATTTCTTGGGAATGTTACTAGAAATCTGAAAGGAAAAACAGATGCCTGCCCCCATAATATCCATATGATATTGTGAAGATTGTACAAGATATACCAGATTTGCTGATATAAATCTTTAATATAATAAACTGTTTGATTCCAAAACAAAACACCTAAATTCTGCCTGCCTCTTTTTTTCAGAAATGAAAATTATGTAAGTAAGCCAAGCAATTTATATTTGCACATTATTTGAAAGTTAACTCTATTTGTCCATTAAATAAAACCTAGTAATGATGATATTTGATGCAGTCATAATATATAATTTTTTAAATAACCAGTAAATCTGATCAAAATTGATAATGGGACAGCTACACCACTCTAAAACTGTGTGGTATGTTTAAGATCTGTTGAAATGACAAATTCAGTTTTGAACAAATTTGGGAATGGATTATCACCAACACATTAATTAAATTCTCATAGGAAATGACAACAGATTATTTTAAAAGTGAAGAAAACATAAGGAATTAAGTTCTTTATCCTTTTATCCTTCTTTGCATTTTACAATTATTTTTGCTCATTTCAGGAACATAGTAGTTAAAAATCCATATTAATAATAGATGGGCTGTAATTCAATTATGTGTCATACTGTGCAACTTTTGTGGATCTTCTGAAATAATAAATACAGAAATTGTTTTAGAAGCAAAGGATATAGACAGAGTTAGTATTGGGGAAGGTTGATAATGTGAATTTCAAAGCCCATTTTTAATCATTTTAAAAAAATCCTGATGAAGTAGCATTGTTTTGCTGCCCCTGTTTTCTCAAATGACAAGAAATCCAGAGACAGCACCACAGCAGAATCTAAATGAATAAGAGTGTGTTGGAGATTTATTAGGTCTTTGTAGTATCATAATAGCAGAAGCAAATGTACCCCTATAGAGGATTACAAAACTATTGACCCTTCTCAGGTCTTTTAAGCTAAAATCTTCCAGCTCTCAGTTTAAATTCTAGCCACATCTTTCTCTCTCTCATTTCCCTAAGTTTCATAGATGTCACATTCTAAAGGTGACAAGGAAGATTTCCAGCCATGAGGGGACATTAAAGCTACAGGCCTAAATCCATTTATCTAGAAATAAGCCTTATTGAGCTCAATGGAATTTACTTCCAGTTGACCTGTGTTCCGTCGTCCCACCCCCCCCCCCCCGGCAATCCTTGCTATTCTCAAGCACGCTGATTACCTTTGATTTTTCTATCTCTTTTCTCTCTTTCTTTTGAAATTTCAATTGCTATAGCAGAGTTCTGGAATTGCATTTAAAAAGTGGGGGGAAATAAAATAAAAAAACTAAAGTTGTGCTGGATAGGGCAGGGAAGCAGGGTTAAGAGAGAGTCGGGAAGAAAACATGATGGGGGCAGCAGCCCTGGTGGAGTGATTGAGAAGAGGTACAGTGATGGCGTTTCTATAGGTGGTATGTCCCATTTTATTTTCACTAGCATAACTGCTGTAAGAATGAGGCAGAATCTCAAAGTGACACTGATGAAGGATATCTTATGAACAACAGAGGAAACACCTTAGATGACGTGTGTAAGTACTGCATAGAAGGCTATACTGGTAAACCATTATGAATGGCTTATATCTTGAAAACACTTTGAATAGGCAACCAAAACTGAAATGATTATAGCTTATTGTTTTGCATAAGCCACTTCTAAGGTCAAAAATAGGTATACAGTATGAGTAGACGGATAGAAGCATAAGCAGATACAGCAGATGATGGACGGATGGATGGCCAGAGAGATAATAGGTATGTGGATTCTAATTGTGCATGTGTGTTTGTAAATATTACTTAGACTGAACATTGAGAAGTTACTGTTTGGCTAGTGGTTAAATGCAGTTCTCTCCTGTCCACATATTTATGGGGGGAGGGGTGTGTGTTTCAGCATGGCACATTGATCAAAATGTAAGACTAAAACCAAGTAGAATCAGATACAGATTGCTAGTCGCACATGACACTTTTTATCTGACCTTGGACCAGTCTACCATTTCTCAGCTTAGATCAGATCACAAAGATGTTGTAGGGCTCAGAGGTGTTGGTTAAAGTACACTTCTGTGGGCTCTCTGAGAAAAAGATGTAATAAATAAGTATTCCATACATGAAACAAGATTGATCACAAATATGTTCTGTGAAGAGAGGTGATTTTCTTCCTATGGTGCTAATTTGACATAAGTGTAAAAGAAAGGAAGAAGACACAGAAGAAAGCAAAGAATGCAGAATAGAAGCACTCTATTCATGATACTCAAATAATGTCTGAATATGTCCCAACTTTTATTCGTTTGCTGGATTGTTTTTTCACAAATCCCAATGTAGTGTTATTCTAGGGTCAGTAATGTATACTGAATATTTGAATATAGTTGACTCCAGAGCAGATGGTAAAGTATGCATTGATTTTTCCCCAGTCAACTTAAAAGCCTACTCACCACCTGATTTCCAACTCACTTCAGCTTTACTAAATAAATACTACAAGAAATAATCAAAATAGGTGGGAGAGCTTCTTTAATGACACATCACCCACACTGATGAAGTTTGAAGAGTAGACTCTGTTTCAGGCAGAAAGATTGTGTCTGGGCTTGTCAAAAAAGTACAAAGTTCATATTAATGAATGATATATAGATTTTGTATTATGTTAGGTAGATATTTTCTGTCAGAATGCTCACAGCATATTGTGTGCACATAGTACACAGAAGAGTTATATGTAAGGACTTTGAAAAATGAATTAAATAAAACATTACAATAAACAAAATACATTAGAAAATAGGTTAATTAGGTTTCTGCTAACAAACTTCGGTTTAAAACACAAAATCATGCACTCTTTGAAAAAGAAATCACAGTGTTGCCTGGTAAATTATATAGTTTGATTTACTTTCATCCCAGGCTTCAGACAATGATTACCATGAATATCAGTGCTCCCTCACAAAATCCAAAGACATACAAAGAAACGATTTATCATGTTTTTATGTTATATAAGTTTTACTGTATATTGCATCTTTGTACCTCTTTATTTCACAGTTGAAGGCTGAAACTATTCAAGCCTCACCATAGATTGGATAATGGCGCATGCAAAAAAAAAAAAAAATCAGGAAAAAAATAAGCTTGTGCTTTATAGATTATAGCAAAGCCTATGTGTAGGTAATGAAACACTTTGGGTTACTTTTGTAGAAAAGGGTGCAATACTACATTTCATTGTCTTGATGCATAACTTGTACTCAGGACAAGAGGCTACTGTAAGGACAGAATATGGAGAAACGGAATGGTTTCCAATTGGCAAGGGGCCAAGTAAGGCTGCATTTTATCATCCTATCTGTTAAAATTGTATGCTGAACATATAATAAGTGAATCATGATTAGACTCCTAGGAAGGTGTGAAAACTAGAGGAAAGGACATCAACAAATTAAGATATGCAGATGATACCATACTGCTAACAGAAAACAGCAAAACAAAGACTTGGAATTGTTACCGAAGAAAGTCAAGGAAGAAAGTGTAAAGGCAGACTTACAGGTGAACATTAAGAAAACAAAAATAATGGCCACAAAGGCCTTAAATATATTCAAAAGTGATTATGAAGACATTGAAATAGTTAAAGTTTTCCCATACTTCAGCTCAGTCATTAATCAGAATGGAGACTGTAGTCAAGAAATCAAAAGACTAGGACTTGAAAGGGTGACTATTAAGGTACTAGACAAGGTACTGAAATGTAAGGATATATTACAGAATATTAAAGTTAGGATTATCTATGCCATCATATTTTCAATTTTTATGCATGGTTGTGAAAGCTGGAGAGTGAAGAAAGCTGATAGGAAGAGAATAAACTCTTTTGAAATATGGTCCTGGAGAAGAGATCTACAAATAATGCACTGCTAAAAAGACAAATAAATGGGTCCTAGAGCAAATGAAAATTGAATTCTCCCTAGAAACCAAGATGACAAACAAAAAGAGCTTCATTTATATACCGCTTCATACCATCTAAGAAGTGTCTAAGTGGTTTACAACTGTAAGCTGCTTGCCCCCAACAATCTGAGTACTCATTTTAGCGACCTCAGAAGGATGCAAGCCTGAGTCGAGCTTGAGCCCTTTTGCTGGTATTAAACTCGCCACCTTATGGTTTTGAGTGAGTGGCTGCAGCACAGGCATTTAACCACTGTGCCACCAGGACTAAACTGAGATTGTTATGCTTTGGATATATTAAGAGAAGACATGATTCACTAGAAAAGACAATAATGTTGATAAGGTAGAAAGGATTAGGAAAAGAGGAATACCATGTTACAGATGGATAGACTCAGTCAATGAAATAATCGCCCTAAATCTGCAAGAGATGATAGGGTGACTTGAAGGTCTCTCAGTCATAGGGTTGCCATTGTTGAGGATGACTTGAGGCATTTAACAACAAGAAATTTCTTTCACATATTTATCAATAATTTTACTATTTATTTTTCTTTGATAGCCTAATGTAAATTATATATGAATCCTTTGGGCTAAATCTAACAATAGTCACACCTTGATTAAATTCATTAAAACAGAGATTTTGTTAATACAGATTGCATCTGACAATAGGGCTTCTGTATGTAGAATATTGGATTTCATTTAATAAGTCTACCTTTTCCTCTTGAATCTCTCATTTTCAAGTTCAAATTTGTGATATCAAAGCATTGTAGACATTGCAGACATGTTATAATTATTATTATTTTTAAAAAACTCATATTGACTCAGGATCAAAAATGCTAAGGAATTGCATTTGTTTAGGGGCCATGTATTTCATTGTACATTATGCTATCTAATGGCATGATTAGGCATGATTACTTATATTCATGCCATTATATATATATATATAATGGCATGATTAGTTATATTCGCTACTGCCATAGAGGTGGATGAATAGACACATGAAAAGTGTGCAACTGAAGCTATCATGCAAGTCATGTCATCATTCCATGGGAGCCAAATGAACTGGTACTATCTATGCAGAATGATAGAACCAGATCTCTAGGGCAACCTGCTTAGATAGTACTGATTACCAGTTCAATTGGCTCCCATGGAATGATCACATGACTTGCGCGATAGCTTCAGTTGCACACTTTTCATGTGTCTATTCATCCACCTCCATGGCAGTATGAACATAACTAATCATACCATACGATAGCATACCATATTTTTAGTGCACAAATAATATACTATGAAATACATGGTCCGTAAACAAATGCAATTCCTTAGCATTTTTGATCCTGAGTGAATATGGGTTTCTTTAAAAACAATTTAATAACATGTCTACAATGACTACAATGCTTTGGTCTTGGCCATTTTCTGTTGATGATATGCTTTCTGAAGAATCACCTAAGCCCAATGTCTCATTCTTGCCTGGTGACTGCCAACTACCAATTGCCTTACTGATAGCCCTATGGCCTTTTGGCCAGTAGCATCTCTGTTGGCCATAAGGCTATCAGAAGCATTGCTGTTGTTGTTGTTTTTGTGGTTGTTGTTGCTGTGTATATTCACGTTGTTTCTGATCCTATCACAGGATTTTCTTGATAAGATGTGTTCAGAGCGAGTTTGCCTTTGCCTTCCTCTGAAGCTGGGGAGAAGGCTGAAGAGAAGGGGGTGAAGTCAATCTTGTTATGCAGTAGCTATAAAGTCACAAAGAGTCAAAACCACAAATCTCAGACCTGTAAATTTGGATAGGTGACTGTAGTAACATGCATGTTAAAATGAATGAATATATATGAAACAGAGAGAAAGTTCTTTAATTTAATATTTAAATAAAGCTTGCTTTATTTTTAAAAAATAGATTCAGAAATATTTCTTTCCCTTGTTTTTTCTTCCTCTTTTTTTCTCTCTCTTTCCAATCTTGAAATAAATAAGAAAATGGTACAGAAAACACTTTGGTTTCATTACATGCTAAATAAGAACACACACATCATCCTGACAATCCAAGGAGGGCAATTTAATGATAACTCCTCTGAGAGAGATCACTTAATGAAGAATTGAGGCCAGTTTCTTCCATGTTACCTTACCCTGTAAGATACAATAATTTTAGATTTCACTTACTGGTAATTTAGAGGAAGGGTGAAATGAAATAAAAGCGGCATGCACAAATAGAATAATAAATTGTTACTGTTCAGATGGCAGCTTATCTAACTTTTGTGATTATGATTTCATATCATTTAGTGAAATGTTCTCAGCATTAGGCATTAAAAATCATTGTGGTTGCTACTATAATTCTTACATGAATGTATTGGTGAAAAGAGCTCAAAATGCTGATATTTATTCCTTATGCTTATAAATTTGAGGGGTCCCATTTTTCTCTCTTTTCTAAGTCCTCTGATTTCAAATGTATTCATATATTTTGTTATTATATACTGGTTTTTGTCTCTGGGTAAAGTTTCCAGAAAATCATTTTAGGTATCAAGTACAATGATTTATTTCCTCGTATAACATTATGAATGCCTTTTCATTTTCAGGACTCTAATTTAATCTCCTTAGTACACCTGTGAGAAAGTTGAAGCCTGCTGTCCTGGTTTTATGTGGTGATAAAGAAAACTGAGAAACATGAAGTTGTATGTCTTGCTTAAAACTATAAATTCACTTTATGTCTTGCTCAAAAACATTTATTCACTGTGAGAGGTGCATTGGGAATATAGTAAGGACTTACCAAGGTGAACCTATGAAAATCAATATTTATGGTGAGGAACCATTGCCTCCAAAGACAGCCCCTGCCTCAGGATGGTGAAGGAGGAAAGATTCCATGATGCTCAAAAAAACTAAATATCAATAAGAATGCCTCTTAAGCTCCAAAGGCAACATAAGCATTATATAGTGTACATTTTGTCAGGACTCGGAAGCATTAACTTTGTGGACTACAACTCCCAAAAATCCCCCATGCAGAATATTGGTTTGATTCTACTGTCCTGCAGGCATGTGGAGAGTATTTCTTACAGTCAAAACAGATTTACTAAACTCATTTTCACTTTGGAAAGAAAGAGATGTCCTTTTTCTGCCTCTGGTGTTGATCAGGATAGTGATGTAGAAATGAGAGGATGACTTTTCCTTCCCACTGGAAGTATACAATGCACAAAATGCAGTTGCTATTTGGTGTTATTATTATTATCATCATTGTCATCTAACTAGCAAATTATGTAATGCTTACAATCTGGATCAAAGATCAGTTAAGGGCCTGATTTCTTATAGAAAATTACTAGAGATCAAATCTAGTTTGGATTAGAGCCCCATCCGGTTATAGTCAGGCTTGCATTCCAGTGTTTATTATTTCACTCCTTACTTACTCCTTGTTTCTGTAGTTTATCTCTCCCATCCCAGTCAATTTATGTTTTTGATCATTTTTAACCACAGATGAAAAGCTACAAAAAGGCAACTTGTAATTATTAGGGATGAAAAATTATATTGCCATTACTCCTACATCCCAGTCTGTTTCGGTATGAAAATGAATAAATGTTAGATTGGGAATGCATAATGGTTTAAGTTTTGAATTCTCCTTCCCCAAGACAAAAGAAAGAGCATAATCTGTCTTAATGGCTATTTTAGTTGAAGGTTTTTAATTTTTTCAAATGACTAGGGAGATTATCACATTCACTTTAAAGTGACTTATCCCTGATGGGATAAAGTTGCCTTTCATTTTAAAAGCAAGTGTTATTGTACTCAGTTGCAGCCAGGTGAGTGCAACCCATCTGCAGCCCGGACCCAGCTCCATTTATGCAGTGGCTTTTCAAAAATGGGAGCTTGCCATTTTTGAAAAGTCACTGGATTAGCATAGTTGAGAATCCAGGCTGCAGACAGGTTGCACTCACCTGACCACAGCTGAGTGCAATAACACCTGCTTTAAAGTGACCTAAAGTGAGTTGCTTTAAAGTGAATGTAATAATCTCCTAAATTAAATGGAACTGAAAAGCAAGGCTCATGAAAGACACCAAACCTAATGCTGTAGATTACTCAGAACTTCTCTCTCTCTCTCTCTCTCTCTCTCACACACACACACACACACACACAGAGTCCCAAATAAGTATGACATCAGGGGTCTGTCAGTAAACACCATATTCTATCAAGAGTTTATTGCTTTTCTTTAATTTAACTTGGAAGTTGCATTTATTCTAATAGCAAGTATATGGAGACAATCTGTAGTTTTCTGGATGACAGGTGTGGGAAAGAACTTTGTACTATAATCATTACAATATCTTGTGGTTATACGATCTGCAATAGTAGCTGTTGACTTCCATGTTAGTTGGATGACAAATCTATTCTACACTATCCTCCAACTCTATCCCTAAAATAGCCTCTGCACCTTGAATAACTTATCTGAAGTCAAAATGGAAACTTGGAAAAGTTTTAGCACCCCACAGATGTGGACACCATAAGCCATAAGGTGATATGGCTTTTCTGCAAGTCTGTTTATCAGAAATCAGCTAGGAAATTGTTTACCAACTGCCAAAAGATTCAAAGCGGGGACATTGGCTCTCTTGTACCTCCTCTAGAGCTTCTAGCTAAAGGAGGAAATCACAAGCTATTCCCACCAATAACCTGGCATAGCAACCCTTAATATTCCTGGCTGTGGAAGTCAAGCCATGCCAATGGGGCAGTTTGGTAGTCCTGAAGAATATAAAGATGAATCAGTCTTTACTGTGAAGGTCTACTCCTTCAGTATTGCTTCCAGATTATTCTTCTTTGGTCCATCAGCCCCCTGAGTACAGTTTCTATTCTACCCTCCACTATAGGCCTGAGCATCTGAAGACAACATGACAAGTAGAGAATGAGTGATCAGAAAGGAAAAAGTTGAGAAAGCAAACCCTTTCTCTCAAAACCCACCTTGAAATAGACTGAGCTGTTCCTCCTTCTTCATTTGAAACCCTTTGCAATCAAAGTAGCATTTACCTTGGAGACAGAGAAGAGAATTAGAAGAAAGAGAGCTTGCTCCCACAGTTGCAGGCTGGCTTGTCAAATGCGTGAGCAAACAGGACCACCCACAGTGGGAAACCTCCAAGGTTTATTGAGTGTTCACCAGGAATGCTTGCTATGTGAGTCTAAACATTCTTTGAGGTGAGCTAACTGTTGTTCCTGCAAACTCTAATAATGAGTAGAAGTAGGCTGAGCACCTTTGAGTCTTCCAGGAGTTCTGCATGCCAGGCAGATATTAAAGAGGCACACCTTTGAAAGGAAATAATGTGGGAAAGTTAGGTTAGTCACTTTGGTGCATATGAGAGGCAAATGCTATATGTGTATGCCTGTTTTAACTATTCTATATAAGGTAAAATTGTCCCCTTAAAAGTTCAGAAAGCAAGATATTGGGCACATAACAAAAATGTTAGTGACCCAAAATCTATCTTTACTAAAGATGTGTAGCCACATTGGTTATTGTTGTGTGCCTTCAAGCTGTGTCTGAGTTATGTCAACCCTAAGATGAACCTATCATGGAGTTTTCTTGGCAAGATTTGTCCAGAGGAGGTTTGCCATTGCTTCTCCCCAAGGCTGAGAGCATATGACTTGCTCAAGGTCACCCAGCAGGTTTCATGGCCAAGCAGGAAATCAAACCCTGGTCTCCAGAGTCATAGAACCTTATCGCATTAACTTTTATAACCGTTTTGAGGACGGGGACGGAACTCGCAGGGGCGCACATGAATGCATTTTACCACACACACAAGTGTCCACAAAAAGGTCCCATTCCAGCACACGTCCCTGTCCCGTGCCACAAAGTGTTAAATGTGCTGCTCAGAAGACTTCCGTCCAGCCAAAATGGCGCCCGCCGGCACTGAACAGGGATTGCTTGGGGATGGGTGCCGGAACGGGACCTTTTTGTGGACACTTGCATGTGTCGTTAGCGTTCACGCGCGCCACCCACAAGTCCCATCCTCAAAACGGTTATAAAAGTTAATGGGATAAAGTTCACAGTCCAACACACAAACCACAACACCATGCTGGCCTTACCACATATATGCAAAAACAAATACAAGCGACAAGTTCATTTTGAGATTAGTACTCAGATGCTCCCAGCTAATGGTATTATGGCCTTGTAGCTATAGGAATCTGAGAGCTGTAGCACAGAAAAGTCTTTGAAAGATCTTTCCATTCTTTTATGATAAAAAGCCATGGTAGTTTCTCCTGTGCTGTGCTGTGCTGTGTCTGCTTCAGAAGTCACCTGATGTTAATGGCATTTGACACAGTAAAGCTCACAAGAATTTGAGGCTACAGTTTGTTTGTTTATTTTATTTGTTTCTTATAGTCCCTGCACAATTATGTATAATAATTCTTTTGAAAAACTGTCTGACTTGGTGGTGATCACAACTTAAGTCATTTCATCATTCTTCAAAATCCACTGGGGAAAAAATTCATTAAATGACTACAGTGCAAAGCTGCCAGATTAAATGTTTTTCTTTTACTTTTTTCTCCCAATGTAAGTAGGGAGTGCTAAATTTACAGTGGGCACCAGCAATAAGCTATTGAATGAAATGACCTAAACCCAATAAAGTCTTACATGAACATAACTGATTGTGAAAAGTTTGCTTGACCTTTAAAAGCAAATTGATTTGAGCAATGTCAACAAGGCAAAACTGCTTCAGTCAACGCTTGCAGTTTGCAGTGATGTAACCCAAGAGCAGACAGAATTCAGACTTCTTTTTTCTTCCCTCCCCCCCAAAATACTTTTTTCTTGTCAAATATAAGGTTTTATAAAATACTATTTTTGTTTGTGTGTGTGCATATACACTATAAAATACTAATTCTCTCTGTGTCTGTGTGTGTGTGTGTGTACATACATGTAAACACACATTTACATGCACTTCCAATTACTACTATCTCTTACCCACCTCTCTCTATGAATTTTGGCAGGGGGTCCAGTGACAGAATACAAATATGTTTGTAGTACCAGAATTGCACTCACAGCTGTTTTGCACAAGAACCCATCTTGCTTCCTTCATTTCCACAGCCTGAGTGTTAAAACTGTTAAGCCTAAATGGGCAATATGAAAGATGGTAATGAACATCTCAAGCATAGCAATCAAATTGGCAAAGCAAAAGCTGAACAACAACCAATCCCATCCTCACACACACAAGGTCCAGCAGATAAAGGAAATAATATATTTGTATATATTATATATTGGATATAATATATTTGTTGTAAAACTTATAAATGTTTATTTATTTACATTACTCATCCATAATGAAGTACAGAGCCAGCAGCATAGTGCTGGACTATGACTCTTGAGATCAGGGTTTGATACCCAGTCTACCACAAAACCCACTGGGTGACTTTGGGCAAGTGACATGCTCTCGGTCTCAAGGGAAGGCAAACACAAACCTCCTCCGAATAGATCTTGCCAAGAAAACCCCATGCCTTAGGGTCACCATAAATTGGAAATGACGTGAAGGTACACACCACCACCACCAATGGAGGAGAGGAAGTGAAGAGAATAATGCCTTTACATTTTGTGATGCAGGAAGAGAATGGATGTGTAAAATAAAACAGGAAGTTAGCACATATGCAAAATAGTAAGTGTAAGCATGTAAAGTTTGTGAGCCAACACTAGGGTGGTTGAAACTGTGCTGAATGTAAACCTCTCTCAGCCAAAGGATTTTGGATATGAATTAGGAGAATCTTCAACCAGCCTACCTTTCTGCTAGCGCTATAATTGTGTCCCTTAGCTAGAGGTATTTATTTATTATATTTATTTGTATCCCACTCTTTCCCAGGAGTGGGATTCAGAGCAGCTTCATAACATTAAAAACAGTACAATTAAAACATTAAAAAAATTATTCAACATCCCCGCTTGTCCTCATAACAATTCCTTAAATGCCTGTGTGAACAGTTAGGTCTTAACCTGCTGGCAGAAGGCCATCAAGGAGGGAGCAATTCTGATCTCCCTGGGCAGGGAGTTCCAGAGTCTAGGGGCAGCCACCAAGAAGGCTCTCTCTCACATTCCCACCAACCGTGTTTGTGATGATGTTGGGATGGAGAGAAGGGCTTCTCCAGAGGATCTCAGAGTCCGGGAGTTGGCCAATGTCTGAGATTAATGGGCAGAAAAATGCCTTATTTTTTTTCCTTTTAGTGAGCATATCCTTGCAATAGAACACTATGAGTTAGGGCTGGGGGGAGTAGTCTTCTTACCATTCTTGTCGTTAACTAATAGGAGTTAGAAATCCTTTCTAATCTGCTGGGAATCACCAAAATATACTAATAGTAGATCTTGTTCTAACTTCTGCCAATCCCTAATATAACCCAATATAAAGGTGTTGTTGTTGTTGTTTTAAAGGCAAGCTTAAACCATCTCCCTCTGTCATTCTCTCTTTCCCTCTGACAGGAATAGATTTGTTGAAAGAAAAACTGGAGATTTTTAAAAGGGAAAATAGCATCTCTTCATTGCATACCTTTATTTATAGTCATTCTGACATATTATGATTATTTCTTATAATTTTTTTAACCACAAAGGTATTTGCTGATTTGATCTTTTACTTTTTTAATTCAGTTTGTATCTGTTTAGATACAAATGTACAATTAAGTTCTATGAGGCTTAGTCCTAAGTAAGCAGAAACAGGATTGCATCCCTGTTGGTTTATAATCTTGGACATTTCAAACAAAAGCAGGGTGGAGTTCCCCAGGCAAATAAGATTAATAAGTCATATTTCCAGGGCAGCCAAGTATTTTCATCTTATGGTCTTTGCATTCTACACTGTCACAATTATAGACAATTACTGCACATCTTTACAATTGAAAAATAATTATTAATTCAGGGACCTCCACACAACTGAAATCCTAAATGAGACAGGGCAACTGGGCCACCAGCTGTTAGACTTAATACCCACTAACATGCCAGTAGAAGTGTTGCATTATGAAGAAAGGTTATTGTTCTCCAAATATAGCTGTTAATGCAGTCATTAATACATGGAGGGCTCTGGTTTAAAGCTCATTTCAATCCATGAAATTTTCTCACTGCCTTGGCTGCATTTGGCACAAGATTTTGTAAGATTAATAGCTGATTTGTCCTATTTCTGTATTAGCATAATATTTCTCAAATAGAAAGTGACACCCACTTTATTTGAAAGAGGCATGTAACTGTTCTACTGTTCTGAATGAAAAAGAAAATATTTGTTTAAAGCACAAAACATAACTATGTAAGAGAACTATTAACCACCAATTTACATAGCTTTTATGCAGTAACTCTGAGACTTTGGTTGGAAAATATTTCTATTTTAAAAGATTTATTACCAAACATGTCAGTGAGTCCAATAAAATATGCAGAATATTATTTAGAAAATTAATACATTAGTATGAACATTTCTTTTCTCAACAAAATAAGATGACTTGGACAGGATGGAACCACACTTCCTGCACTTTCCAACCTAATGCCTACAAAAAGCACATAATCAGGGCCTATTCATGTTCTACACCCTGTGGTACTGAGAAGCATATTGTCTTCATCGTGGTTATATGTTGTTGATGTAAACAAGCAGAAGTGCACAGTTCAAGCAATCTCCAATGCCTTCAGAATTACCGGCAACCTTGGAGCTTCGGCTTTATCAGGAATCCTCCTCCCAGTTGATGAAACAGACTGGAGCCAAAACTCTCTCCTCAGAGGTTTTATTCTTAAGTTGCTGTATTTACAAATATACATACACGCTCAACAAATCTCTTCAACCAGCCACTCACTACTCCACCCAACCTTTTCTGGTGATTCTTCTTCCTTGTGTTGCCTGCATTGTTGTCCCCTCAGTCAGGAAGACTCTTGTTGTTTACATTAGGCCTACGTGTAAGCAAGCACATACTGACCTTGAGCAGTGTCTGTTTTCCATCCTTCAGCTGCAGTTAACTCCAGCCACAATTCCTGTTTTTATCTTTTGTGCACATCTGCATATTTCATACTCAGGCCTCAAAGCCTGACATATGTAGCCATTTTAGCTTTATCCACCACAGTTAAAGCTGTAGCCACTTCTGGAACTGTTTTCTGATTCATATTTTGTGCAGCTTATACAGCCTTCTTAGGATCTACAACACTTGCCCTCCTCTGGACTATACAGTAACAAAACTACCTTGTATGGAAAATTCCCTTTGAAATTAGCTCTGAAATTAAATTTTCTTTGGATGTGCATTAGAATGTTCTCTTCTAGGGCTATTGAGCAAGTTCACACATATACACAGGGGCATCACTGAGGTTGGAGTTACCCAGTGCAGGGGAAGCAAAGTGCCTTGCCCTCCCCTCACAGCTGCGCCACCCAGACCGCTGCTGAGAGGGGGGGGCATTGTGGTCTCTGGAGCGCCCATTCAGGGTCTGGCATGGTTGGCCTTTGAGGACTGCACTGAACCCTGAAGGCACTAGCACTTTATATTCAGTATGCAGTAATGGAAGTAAGTTGAAAACAAAGGAGGGAAAGCAGGAGGAGGAGAAAGTAAGAGACATCTTCAAAACAGCCGAAAATGTAGGATGACAGAGAATTAATGGGAACCTCCCCGTCAATCAGGACAGTTGGAGGCTATTTAAAAAAGATGAAACAGAATGTGTAACAGAACAAAGTGGACAATGCTATTAGCCTTGAAAAGAAAGATTACAGATATCTAAAATGCAATCCAAGACAAATGTACTCCTTTCCTTTCTCGGAAGAATCACAGTTCTGAGGAATACAGGGGAGAACATTATCAGGGGCAGCTTCTTGTTTGCTTCCTGAATGTATCAATGCAGTCTATTGTTGTGTTATTGTGGGGTTAATAAACTAACTGCTTTTTCACACTAGGGGGCAAACAGGATTTAAATGAGAGTTAAACGAGAGTTAAACAGTAAATGTCCTGTGATAAACACAGGGCATTTCCTGTTTAACTCTTGTTTCATTCTCATTTAAATGCTGTTTGTCCCCTAGTGTGATTAAGCAGCTAGTTATTGATGAGTGTTCAGGAATAAGGAAATTGTGAGAATCTCTTCCCCACCCCCAAACATTGCTAATAATTCAATATAAATATATTGCTAGTCCTGTATCATCTTTCCATTTTGATTTTCACTCTTCTTATATATCACTCTTTTGAGTATATCCCAGAAGGTGAAATGAATTTACAGTGTTAGTGCATAAATCTAAGAAAGATTTAAGAGGTCCTCTTCCCTTTTCACCATTCTGCCCCTGCTCTCTTCACATAACAATCTGAGTAATCATATACAATGTTCTTCTGCTACTTGAGCTATTTTTATGGCTATCTGGGGGAAAACATTTTCAGTAAAAATGCTCAATTAGATGACAAGGTCTCCAACCCTGTAATTCTATGATTCCATCACCTGCTATTTGTTCAGACATTCATGTTGGTAAATGTACTTGCTAATGTTGTTATTGACAGTTTGATTGTCTCTTCTGTTTCAGTTGCCTAAGTATAGAGTATTCCGTGACTACGGCTAAAGCAACAAACTGTTGCAAAACTATTAGGACAGTATCATACAGTTCTGCCCTTTTTGTGTCCTAGAATCTGTAAATTCACTTTGTTGCATTATTTTTTCTGAAACTAGGAACTGCATTAGGTGCAGCTGACAAAGGTCAAGAATAGCAGTTAGTTAAGCTACTATCAGTCCACCCCCAATTCCCAGTTATACATAAGTCTCCAGGAAAAGAAGTCAGCCACAATATAGTATGTGGATTGATTCACTACATGAGGTCCCAATCTGGCTTTAAGAAGTGGTTGTCTCTCTTCCCACACAAATCATTATAATAGACTTTCTACATGCAGACAGTCTAGACCAATATGTGTACATTGCCAAGGTGGGGCCATCACTGTGTCTGAAGCTGGGAGAAAGGACTTATATGGACTTGCTCCTCTGGGTAAGTGGGTGATAATAATAACCAGTTCACATATGAAGGCTGCTCCTGATCTGGGTCTGCAATATTGAGTTGGGAAACAAGTTGGGAAACAGCAAACAAACACAAATCTGATACAGTACTAGACATGGTAGTACCCCAAAATATTCACAGACCATTTAAGCTTTCATGGACAATCAATTTCAGACCTACAAGGAGCTGTCCTAGTATTTTTTAAAAAATTCAAAGGATGATTGAAAAGAGAAACAGCTGAATTATTATATATTCACAAATTCTAATCAATTTCCAGAAATATGAGCATTGGAAATGGTTTCTTGGTGAACATCATATACTAATATACAGGATTATATCCAATTTGCAGCATACATTTCTGACCATAAAGTGACCCTCTCATGAGGTTTTCTTGGAAAGATTTGTTCAGAGGGGCATTGTCTTTACTTTCATCTGAGACTAAGAGAGTGTGATTTGCCCAAGATCGGATTTTAATCTTAGTCTCTATAGTCATAGTCCTATGCTCAAACTACTATGCCATGCTGTCTCTGAAAATTTAGTACCAGAGGTAAAAATAGAATAGAAAGAATAACAATAGGCTTTTACATAACAAAAAGAAGAGCATGTCAACATATCTCAGCAAACCTTTTCTTCAAAACTGGCAATCTGCTCATGTGAAATGAAACAACCATGTCAAGGAAACTTTGCATACACTAAGCAAAAATATATTGAACTTTGTAAAGATTGTTTAAAAGCTGTTTCCAAAGTACATCCAGGGATATTTTTCTTTCTTTCACCACCCTACACTTTCCTTACAGTTTCCATTTTGGTGGCCAGACTTGTAAATCTATGTTCTTTTATTATGCTGGGAGTAGATGGTGAGGCAGGTGTATCTGCTCTTCCTTTTTCTCTCTGTTTTGCACACATGCTCAGTAAGAGATTTTGGAGGCAGCTCCTGTTTACTTTGCCTGCTGTAGGCAGGCACATACCACTAGAATAGGATTGTCTAGAGGTGGATCCCATTCTTCCCAAATCAAGCTTTATTGCTTTGTTTACCATAGGCATGCTGCTACAACACAGGCACAAAAGTATGTGTGTCTATAGCCCTCCTTCTGTCCTCCCAATATCAGCCCTGCTAAGAAACATCCAGCTAGTAGAGAACAAGAAAGAAGGGGCTGGGAGGGCATAAAAAGACTTTGTAAAAAGGAACTTCACTCTTGGAACCTTTGTTAGCTCATCTGCCTATCTATGTGTCTAGGATATATATCCCACCTAGCTTCCTTTTATTCCTCTTATTTTTATCCTGGCTTCTCTCTCTTGCATATCTTTTTTTCCAACACCCACTTCTCTCTTTCTTTGCTCATTGTCCTTCCACAGCTATTTCTTTTTCTCCTTCTGACTTCATTCTTCAGGAGAGGTTTGCAAACTTCATATTACCAATTAAAAGTATTGATTGAAAAGGCTTAAAATACACACAGAGCACCACCACAAATTCAGTCTTGACTGCATAGTAGTTCTAAGTTGAGGGAGCACATCTCATTCATCATGGATAACGCACCATTACTTTGAGCTGTTGGCTAAAGCACCACTACCAGGCTTGTTTGCCTTTCTTGCCTGGCACAGCTTCATAATATAACAGTGGATGTCACTGTTTTTCCCCCCATTACATTAAAGCCATTCAGTGGAATAGTGGAACCAGTGTTCACAGAGTCAGAATGTCAGGACTCCTTGGTTAGCAGGGATGTTGGTGTCATCTGTCACCCCCTCAAGTTCCTTAGTTACTTCTGACTTTAAAGACATTCTTCACAACAGCAGGAGAGGAAATGAATGAGCCATGAAAACTCACTGGGTGACCTGGGGCATGTCATATTCTCTCAGCCTCAGAAAACCCCATGATAGGCCTTAGGGTTGCCACAAGTGGGAAATGGCTTGAAGGCATACAACAACAATCGTCTAGAGAACTACAGGAAAAATTCTGCAGGTATTTCAAGGGATTTGTTCACAGTCCCAGCAATGTGAGACTTAAATCCCACTGTGAAGACTGAACAGATTTTACATATATTTTGACTTTCTGTGTCTGCATGCTCCATTCTTAACAGACTTGTAACTGACTTCACCCAAAGCTGATCTTCCTTACCTCAAATGCAGGATAAGGCCTTCTGAATACTTCCTGGTGGTAGGTTGTTTGTTCCATCTCTCATAATCCTATCTTGTTTATCTTAATTCTCTATAGCCTTATCAAGAAACCCACATTCAAGAAATCATACTGTGACATTTTAGACCAACCTGCCAGAAACAATATTTCTAACAAATACAAGGTAAGGTGACAATATCAACAGCACTGTCTTATACGTGGACTTTGTCTCTTTTCTAATGAAAAAAGATTAACTGAGCCACCTTCTATCTCAACATTATTTATTATCATAAAAGCGCCTTCTGCCATGGACACTGCATTTACAATACAGGCAAAACTCTATTTTCTGAATGCTGCTAAATGCAGCCTAGCGCAAAAGAGTAAACAGAAGCATCAATCAATGGGAAAGGGTGAGAGGAAAGCAATGAGAAATTCCAGTTGAGGTTTATATGAAAATTGCCTCTGTTTAGCAGATATCACACGAGGCTGCCTTTAATATAACAACTACAGCTTAAAAGTGGTTTAGGGAAAAATTATATTGCATTTCTCAAGTAAGATCGGGGGGCTCTTGTCAGTGAACCTCAGTGGGTCCTCGAGATGGAATATATCCTAGAGCCAGTCTGATGTAGGGGACTATTCCTGATGGGCCATTGTTGCTCTTTCCCCAGCAAACTTTCCAGGGACTGGAAGCCAATAGCTCAGGGACTGACACCAGCCCAGGGACCACCATTTTGGCTTGCACTGTCTTAGAAAATATGTTTTCTTTCCCCTTTCTTCTTCTCTGTTACTTTCCTTTTATTCAGTTGTGGGATTGGAAGAATAACTTTGGAGCCTGGTGTTCAAAGCAGGGTCTTCAACTAAAGCATCCCTGTGGCAATACATACTTCCCGTGAAGGGGGCCTGCCTGAAGTCTACACAGATAGTTCTGAAACCTTTTAACAATGAATCCCATGAGAACCTATGAGCTTTTGAGCAAAGGTGGGCTCTCCTAACTATTGCGCCCCAAAGGGGCATAGGGAGCCTTCACCAGATTCTACCTTTCCTAGCCATGACAGGTATAAACAATCTTCAGATTAGCATTTTTCAGGTCAACAGTGTAGTAATCTAAGGATGTTTTTATACATGGGCCTAAAAAGAGTTCTTGTATCAATTGATAGTAATATAAATGTGAACCGACAAGTTTGTTTCAAATTTACATAAAAGATCAATTGAAACAAAAACTCCTTTTAGATCTTTGCTCCTCACAAAATACTTCTCCTTTTGTTTTCACTATAACAAATGGATGCCTAAAAACTTATAATCTTTGTTTTTGAACTAATGTTTTAAACGGTCTTAATTTTGTAGACTCATAGTATATGATCATTTGGGCTCCCAAGTTGCAAACATGATTTTTATCTAGAAGTCAGATCAACACCAGTGTTTTCGTTGGACTATCAGGAAATTTATTATAGGAGAATAGGTTTGTGGCTTTATAATTAGTGTTTATTCCCCATGAATAGGTTTAATAGTCTTAGATACACATTCCTCAGAGGTACAGCTTATCTATATTTCCTAGTCTAGGTAGTTTAAGCAAGAATTGTAATACATTGCAGTATACATAAGGAATCTAACATCCTACAAAGTACCACTTCAGATATTACTGCTATAATCCACGCTAATACCCACAACACATTACATTGATTCAGCATAGCTGTAACCCTGGTCCCAGAAAATATTTCTGATGGTAACTGTGTACCAGCATGTATAAGTATAACAGTTCATCAATGTATCAAGAAATGAATATACCTCAATATTCTAGCGGTTTAGGTATTTTTCAGCTATGGCTTCATGTAGTAGAAGAGATATTGGACACATATTGCTCTCCAGCAAATAGGTGGTTTAATCCTGGAGTTTGTCTGCCTTCTCGCCATCTTTATTATTATTTTTAATTCTTTTTCTCTCCCTTTCTCTCCTGCCATTTCTCAAACTGCCCCATCTGTTAGCTGCCTATTATTATTATTATTATTATTATTATTATTATTATTATTATATTACCTTCTTTATCAACTTTTTTGGCCAATCATCACTATTATCATTATTTCATCATCATTATTAAGCCTATTAATATTATCATTACTTTTGTCATTATCACTATAATTATTATTATTTCTGTTCCCCTTTCTCCTCTATCTTTGGCCCCCAATGTAGGCCATATCCACCTCCTCCCTCTTCCTCTTCCCTCCTGTAATCTGTTCTGCTTCTTCACCTCTAATATATTCAACTACCACTGACACATGCGCTTATTTTTCCAGGGTTGGGGGGAGCCATATGAAGAGTCCCAATATAGCCTAGTGTTTACAATGCTAGTCCTCTTGGCATGATTGCCTAGCTGGCTGGGAATTTGGAAACCCACGTGATCATGGTTTCAGGGAGTTTTGTGCCCTTTGCCTATGTTGATATTATCTATGTTTACATTTTGCTACTTGTTGCCGCCTCTTGGACAGCTGCTCAAAATCCATAGTTTGTAAACTGTGTTGATAATACTGTTGCCTTCACATCCTCTATATCCTACATGGAAAATCTTGAAAAAGCCTCCATCTGCTCCTGATGTCATAAGACAGTCACTAAAAAACTGGCCATATCCACTGGCAGAGTCACTCACATGGATAATGTTGCCAGGGGGGTGGAAGCAATGTCTGCTCAGTTGGTGGAGCCAGGCAGTACAGCTGAGGCTTGTGAGTGCAATCCACATAGACCAGCCCCTCCCATGGAGGGATCTGACGCCTATATGGGATCTGACACCTAGTCTCTCCACATCAGCCCCTCTGCTGTAACTACCACACAGTCCACTCAACCTAGTCTGGCAGACCTCTACCAGCTTGTACAGACAGTTAGGCTCACTGCTTCCTCAACACTACCTACACCACACCACCCAACCAGGTGTTGCACCTCCAGTTTTACCACCCTTTGGGGATGCAAGGGCTCCTCATTCTACCATGCTCAAGAATGTTAACCCACCATGGAGGTTTTCTGCAGTTCTCTTCCCCTACCAGCAAGTTGTACATGCTGTTCCACCTGTAGCTACTGTGCAGGTTGCCTAGCTTGCAGATGACCTCCCCCCCCCAACTCCACCTGTCTTGCCTACCCCAGAAATCCAAAACTTAACCACACACCCCAGTGACTTCAACTGGGCAGCTGCATCAGAGGCAAACTCTACTATGCCAAATGCATCTATGATGGTTCAAGCAACTCAAGTGGCTCCCACAGGTACATCAAGGAAAATTCTGTTCAGGGAGAGGGAATTCCCAGGTCCCTTGTCCTCTGTCCCACCACTGTATTGCTGTCAGATACTCTGACAAAGAGTGTGTCACAAGCGCTAGGAGGGAGTGACATGATGCCAGCATATGCACCTGCCTGTGCTGCCTCTTCTTTAAAATTTTCCAAACCACTGTTGGCAGCAGTGGTTCCTTCCATCATACCATCCAATGCTCAATTCTATCGAATCTGTTCTGAGTGTACATCTCGATATGATGACAGTTCCTTATGAGAGTGGCTTTGGACTCCTCCCTCCCCTGGGACTGCAAACAGGAGGAGTTGTGGTCAGTTCTTAGGCCTTTCCTTACAATAGGTTCAACAACGGCTTTTTGTTGATATGAAACCAGTCAAAAGGGACATATGTGAGCCCAAACACTGCAGAGAAAAAGCGTTCCCCAATTGCTGGGACTTTACCCAGGTACCAGGTGTGTAAGTATGACCACCAATGTGGGAAATGGAGTGGGAGGGGGGGAACAAATCTCAGACATAACACCTCTAGTGGCCATGCATATTCCCTAGCTGAGACCACTCAAACACATCATCAACCAATTCTAGAGAATAGCACAGCTTTCTTACAAGCTCTTGGAGGTCTATATTGATTACTGTCAGCCTCCAAATCTTAAACTACTACTCACTTACTTCAGGATAAATAACATGGATGGTAATGCAGGGACAAGACCCTGTGAGAAACACAAATGCCAACTCTGAGCCCACATCAGGGGCCAGTAACATCAGTGGTACATTGACTTACCCTTACTCCAATGTGATATATGCCATTGTATGCCAGCAATGTACCTCTATCTCCACGCAAGAGAAGTAATGGATACAAATTTGACATTAGAAATTGTAATACCAAAAATACCAAAACTCACTTGCAGAATATATCAACCTTTCTGGATACATAATAAGTGATTTACGGGTCACAGTCCTTGAACAAGGAAATTGCAAAGGAAGAGAAACTGCCTCATTGAATTATATTCACAAATTCCAATCCATTGGCAGAGGTATGAACAAAGACAATGGCTTCATGGTACATTGCATACATTAATACAGAAGTCCTTGGTACTGCACATATAACAGAAGGAATCTTCTTAGAGAGAGTTTTGAACCCTGGGAAACTGACTTTTGATAAGCAGATTTATTTCTTTCACACATCAACACTAACCATGTAAAGGTTTGAAAGACCCATATCATCTCACCCACTGCTTTGAAAATTGAACACAAGGGACATGATTTGTATCTTTCTGGATCCTATTACATTCCAGCCCATTCCAGGTAGAAATATGCTTTATACCTGAGCTCTGGCACTGCAGTGTTTATACGCCACATGCCTCAGGAGTGCCAAAACGGTGCTGCCATGGTGGAAAGGCCTGTTTTTTCCCTCCCCAATAAAGGGGCAGCTTTTTTTTTTTTTTGGCCAGAAAAATGCTGGATCGGGGCTGTGGTGTGTGGCTTCTGCCGCCCTGATCTGGCAATCAAAGGGGTGGCATCAAGCCACCCCTTTAGGGCCATCTATACCAGCCCTAAGTTTAGTAGCACTTTAATATGAATAGCATTGGGGTACGTGTTTTCACTATTTCACTACTACTATGACTTGGTATACTACTATTAATATTCATGTAAGTTGAAATAAAGGATTTCAGTTTTAAGTGGAAAGGCAGATTAACAGAAAATAACAGAGTTAACATATATCAACTGTCTGACTGTCAAAATAGATTGAGTCCAATCTATTGTATGCAATTAGCTACTGATAATGCTTCTTGCAATTAAAACAGTAGCTTTGTAGGAATGATTTTTGTCAGAACCATGACAGAAAAGGCTAAACTCTCTCACCTGCTATCATTATTATTGCACACACACATCGCGCTGTGACTGCTACTTAGTGTCTGAACACTAAATCTTATTTAGCTATGAAATGCCTCTAAAATGCTACTTTCTCCTCAGGAGTTATTTCTAAAACTAGTTTTGAAAAGTGTATAGTGGAAAACTGTATTACCTCTGCTTTTGGAAAATTTGAAACAGAGTTTCTTTTTTAAAAAAGGGCATGAATAAAAGACGCAGTTCTTCAAGGTGACATTGGAAGAGGTTGAAAAGCATCAAATTGCTATGCACAGGGAACTTTTTATTATAATTCCATTTGATTGCCCTGTGGTGGAAAGACCGAACAGGCTGTTGGGCAAGAAGGATTTTGAATGATAGGAAAATAATGACAAGGGAACATGCAATCACTTGGGAAATAAACCTTTTTCTAAAGCAATCACACACTTGTGGCTGCATCGTCTGCCAAGAATCATCTTCTTTCCTCTTAATTGTAATCACAGATGCAACATAGAACTATTCAGCATCTTAAGACTTGGCTGTTTCTTTATAGAAGCTTTGTTAGAAAATGGCGAGCCACTTATACCTACCATCTAAAAGCAGAGAAAACCTCAGAGGAGGACCTTTTACATCTGTTTCAGTATCCGATCCTTACATTTGTATTCCTTTGCACTATCAACATATTACAAGAAACAGCTCATGTATTCAGCTGCTACAGATGTTCAAAAGTTGGCCAAGGAGCCCAATTCTGTAATTATGGCTCCTTCAGGAAATATGTTAAAGTGTTATAGCTCCAAGCCTGGCCATCTTTTGTCAGGCAAAGTACATGTCGGTGATTCAGGATAAACAGGGTAATGTCTTTTTATGAGAATTTAATGTGGGAGGATGGTTTGTTGATATCTTTGGGATATAAAACACATCATAGCTTGGGCAAGGAGTCTCATACTTTGTGTTTGGTCTCTCTGACACACACACACACACCACATTGGGGGCGGGCTGAGCTACAAGCTGTATGTGGAGAAAACTGTATTTTAAAGACATAGAAAAACACAGTAAGCTGACCTGTGAACTGCATCAGCACTTTAAAAAATTATCTTTGGATCATAACTTCTGGAATCCCTAGCCAATATGATCAGTGGCCAGGCTAACTGTGGCATTTTGAGAGTTTAAAAAAAAATACTATTTCTAAGCTCTGAACCGAATGCACCTAGTGTGACACAGTTCTTCTTTCTCAGAGCAATCTGGTGTATGGAATTAATGTGATCTAGTAGTGTGTGCTGTTTGCCTCTACCTGTGCTGTACTTGTACATTTGTAAATAAAGGAAATTAAAAAAAACCCTAAATATCCTGTGATCTCTTGTCCAAAAGGAAGCCAAGCAGAGTTGTCTCTGAAACTTCTCACCACTTGGTGAAATGAGGAGAATAGAACAGAAATATTTGAATTGCACTTTTAAGCTGGCTGGAAAGCTTTTTTGCATCATAAATGCTTCTTTGCCATTAATTCTTTGAAGGCTGATACAAGACAGTCAGAGAGAGGAAGAAAGAGATAAGGAATCATATTTGCTATGACCAAAACTTCAGCTGAACATGCATGGAAATGACTGTGTAGGCATTTCTAGCATGTTCAAGCTTTTCTCGCCAACAGAAATATAGGACCTTGGGATTATTGTTGATCATAAATTTAACATGACCTAGCAGAGTGATAGAATCAATGAATGATAGAGTTAGAAGAGACCACAAATGTCATTCAGTCCAATCCCTGGCCATGCAGGAAGATAAAATCAAAGCACTCCCGACAGATGGCCATCCAGCCTCTGTTCAAAATCCTCCAAAGAAGAAGACTCCACCACACTCTGGGGCAGCAGAGTTCAACAGCTCTTACCACATCCTAATGTGTAGATGGAATAGCTTTTCCTGTACTTTGAAACCATTTCTCTCTGTGTTAGACTGTGTAGCAGCAGAAAATAAGTTTGCCCCATCTTCAATATGTAACCCTTTCACATATGTAACCATGGCTATCACATCACCTTTTAACTCTCTCTTCCCCAGGCTAAACATACCCAGCACCCTAAACCCTCATAAGGACATGGTTTCCAGACCTTTTACCATTTTGGTCACCTTCCTGATGCTGCTGCAAACAAAGCAAACAATATTTTACTCTGCATTGATAGAACTGTAGTTTCCAAGGTAAGGAAAGTATCTTTTCTTTTTTTTGAATTTTCTGTTTGTTTGTTTTTTATTTGTTTGTGCAGTTTTTAGTGTAATGGAAAACCTTTAATGAAGAACCGCCCCGCACACTTCGGTCCTCTGGGAGGAATCTGCTGAAGCCTATGAAAACCAGGCTGTCGCAAACCTTCCAGAGGACTTTCTCAGCTACTGCCCCTAAAATTTGGAATGGCCTGCCGGACGAGATGTGTCTCATTACATCTTTGACCAGCTTCAAAAAGGCCTTAAAAACGCATCTCTTCCGGCAGGTCTTCCCCTGAAGAGGGAATAATATATCACCAACCCCCGACCCTAATAATGCAAATGAAAATGTAAATGGCACCGAGGGATTAACTCTAGCTGTCCCTCTGTTCAAACCTTCTGATCTCACCCACTGGGGATTGCACTCGTACTGCCCATCAACTGCACTTTATTTTTATTATTTTAAAAATTTTTAACTGATGTCAATTTTAACTAGTTTTGATTTAATCTAGTCTTAAGGGGGGCAGGTTGGGAAGGGATTTGACTGCTGTTTTATTCTTGTATTTTTTTAATTTGCTGTACCCCGCTCCGAGTATTCTATTAGAGGAGCGGGTTATAAATAAATATTATTATTATTATTATTATTATTATTTTATAAAAACAAGATAAATGAAGTAATAGTCCCACTGTATTTTGCATTAGTCAGGCCTCTGCTGGAGAACTGTGTTCATTTCTGGGCACCTCATTTTAGGAAGGATATAGACAAGTTGGAGCATATTCAGATAAGGGCAATGAGAATGAAAAAAAGGTATAGAAAACAAAGCATGTGAGGAAATGTTGAGGAAATTGGACATGTTCAGCCTGGTGAAGAGATGGGGTGACATGACTACTATCTTAAATATCTAAAAGGCTGTGAGAGTCAACTGTTAACTACAATTCTACAAAATATTTATGCATTCTTATTAACTACAATTCTACAAAATATTTATACATTCTTCATCAGTAAACCAATGGGAACACTATTGATTTAAATGAATATCCATTTTATATTTTTTATTTTGCAAAGTTTATATTTTTGAGATTATTTTAATTCTGTAGTTTACTCACTGAACTCAATGAAGCTATAAAATGCTAGCTTTTGCCTATATTGAGATCCAGATATTTTATTTTAATGTTCCTTTTTCCTTTCCCTTGAAATCTGAGTCCAGATAGAAATATACCAGATAAAGAAGAATGGAAAGAAAAAAAATCAAAGAGTATATGATAAATGATAAGCTAACAATGCTTTTGAGAGGAGTCTTGAAAGAAAAATTTGAGAAAGATTGGGGAAAGTTGATGAAGTACCTGAACTAGGCAGGAAAATGTTAGTGTGAGAGATAAAGGTTATTTCTTTACATGTACAAAGATGTTAGCTAAAGAACAAGAGGAATTATTAAGATGAATACAACGGAGTTACGATTGTATTAAAATCTGGAAGAGGTATAATCTGTTTAATCAGCAAATTAGACTTTAAACAAAACAGGAAGGACGTACTCAGGTTTTTTTAGATGTTTGTATTTGTTTGTGTATATTATAATTGTTGTTTTTGATGTTTGTTTGTTTGTCTTTAATGTTAGTTTATTAATAATAAAGAGTATTTAATTAAAAAAAGAAATCTGAGTCCACAGTAAACATTTTTTTAAAAAAATTAATAGTGGATAATTTACACTAAATAAAGCTTAGTCACAGAGAACCTCTTTGAATCAAACTAAAAGCTTCATAAGAAGGTCTTATTAACTTTTCTAGAATTAGGTGCTTTGAGGTGGCATTTTAACCATTTTCCACACTTTAAAGCTCTTCCAATTTCAGGAACAATATATATTTCCCATATATTTCCAAAGGAGACAATGCCGCAATCTAGATGCTGCATTCAGCACAATTTTCCTGATATCCCAGCTGATCTGGTTCTGTCACCTGTCACTATCTGAAAGTGCTTATCTCAGACAAATGCTGATATGCTGACTACTGTTGATGGAAGTAACAGCATGACGACAATCTGGAGCTTCTCAGATAAGCAGACAAGTGTGCTTAGCCTGCTATAGTAGATCACCTGTCATCTTCACAATAAGGAGAACAAAAGTGCCAGCTCTATAAAATGCAGGATGGGCATGTGTATGCTGTCCTTGGTTGTTATCTCAGTTGCTTTTTCATTGGAAATTATATTTCAGGGTTCCACCTCTCCACTCTTGGCATACATTCTTTACCGTTATGTCTACACATGAGGCAACATTTCAAATAAAATATAAGTAAATGGGGAAAAGCTTCATCATTTGAATTGCTTTCAACATTTCCTTCTCTTATGTCTCATTTAAAATGCAGAAGGAAAATATCATTAGCATAGTGATAAGCTTTAAGAGAGTATTGAAATTGTTGGGCTAATGAGAATGCAACATCAGGGAAGGTTTGTAGGACAGAGAAATCATAATGACCTATAAAGGCTGATAAAAATCAAATAGAACTAAGAAAATGTTAGAAGAATATGAGTGACTATAAGGAAGAGTTAACACAAATAATGGTGATATAAAAGGACTCATTGCATGCCTTGTGTGCAGAAAATGTCAGGATTAATGCTCAACATCTCCACAGCACTGGGTAAGACTCCGGCATCAAACTCTGGAGAACAAATGGCAGCCAGTGCCATCCATGCAGCTCAGTGTAGACGTTACTGAGCTATATGGATCTGTAGATTAATTCTATAGTGCCATTAATATCAATATGGATTAGCTACTCAGCATGATATATTAGTTTGAGTGTTGGACTAGGGCTCCAGGAGACCAGGTTTCAAACCTCTGATCAGCCATGGAAACTCCCAGGGTAATCTTGCACATGTCATACTCTCTTAACCTTAGAGGAAGTGAATGACAAACCATCTCTGAGTAAATCATACCAGGAAAACCTCACAGCGTTGGGTTAAAAAAAAACACCTTAAAGTGAAAATCACAAACAAACAGCAAAGTTATTGCTTCAAGATAGTAATTTTGATGTCTTCTGGCATTTCAGTATAATCCAGACATATAGTTGACAGGGCAGCAACATGCCATTCCACTAACAGAATGCCAAACTTTGATTGTATGTGAAGTGGCTAAAAGCCTGGACATTTACCCCACAACTGTTCCCAGGATTCATCAAGGCTCATTGGGTCAGATTGAGAATGTTTGTATGTGGCTGATACTTATGTGATATCTGCACAAGGGAGGGAACTAGAAAGAGAGGTGGTAGGTGCATGCACCTGGGCCAGAATTGTGATTCATGAACCTGCTTCTTATAGAAGCCCTGGCAGAAGCAGGATAGGGCTTAAAGGAGGGGAGACTCATAATGAACTAACGATAAGGCTTCCACTAGCCCTGGAAGCAATGTAGGATGCAGACAACTGCAGCCTATTGTATGTCCCAGGGAAGACAATGTGGAACTTGAGAAGCATGTTCTGTACTAATCAAGTGCAATTTTCTCTATAGCTGCCAAAAGTGCCCCACCACCACTACCACCACTTCTGGGTTAACACATTACCTGGTAAGATGCATTTTACCTGGATTTGTATTATGCCAGTTTCCACAACCAACTGGCCCACAAGTAGTTCTTACTCACTTCTCAGCCTTACGATGCCTGAAGATCAAAGCAATCACAGTAATTTCTGAGAACCTCTAAATCTAACAACCCCATCCAGGCATGAACATCAAGTGGTAAGGAATGAATAATGTTTGTTTCCCACCTTTTCCCCAGCCCCCAAAAAGCTTACATATTTGAAACAAATGCAGAACAAGATTATATCACTACAGTATAAAAAGTTGAAATATAATTAAATCATCAATAGACCTGCAAACATATCCATTAAAAGCAACAAAGACAATTACAGACAATACAGCACAATATTCCAAGCAGTGAGGTCCAAAACACCTGTAAGGACAGTAAGGAATGGGCCAATATAGCCTTTCTAGAAAGGGAGTTGCAGAGTCTGGGAGTAGCCACTAGATATACCAAACCCAGGATCTGTTCCCACTAGATGTGTTCCCAGTAGATATAACAAAAGCAGGATCTCCACTGAAAATACCAAAACCTGGAAAGGCTCATATGGAGAAAATGGCCTTCAGATAATCTGAATCTGAGACATATCTAGATGTGTCTTCTACAGTGCCTACTTGTATTTCTAGTTTGTGAGATTGTACTTTTCAGACTTCAATTTTCCTTTCTAAACAAATACTAATAAACAAACAAATACAAATGCTAATTTAATATTTATTTATTTTTAACAGAGCCTATTCAGGCTGTGATCTTTCTCTCTTGTCCTCAGAAGGTGTGAAATGTACACCCAGCTAATTTCTAGTTCTTCCTAGGGAGATTGTCACACCCAGGAATCCCAGCAGGAGAGACATGGGATCTAAAAAATGAAAATGGATGTAATTGCATTTACCTGTGTCCGGGCTGTAGGCAGCCCCTATCCACTTGAGCAGCCCATCTGAAACCCAGATTTCTCCTGCAGCTTTTTTCAAGAACAAGATTTTCTGTGTTGTAGATGGGCTGCCTGAGTGGACATGGGCTGCCTATAGTCCGGACACTGGTAAATGCAATAACATCCATTTTCATCTTTTAGATCCTGTATCTCTCCTGCTGAGATTTCTGGATGCAATAATCTCCTAGGAAGCACACTGTCATATTGTTACAAGATGAAGCTTTCATTTCTCAAATGTTGCATGAAATGTATATGTTAAAGGCACAACAACTGTTCTTTAAAAGATGCAATGCTAATTGTATTGTCAGTATGGTGCAGTGATTAGCATCAAATGTTAGTAGACTCTATACCCCTGTCACTGACTATGAGGTTTCATAATTAATATTTAATTAATTTCATGGAGATGCTAACTGTATAGGTGGGGACCCCCAACATCCCCCACTTTTTAGGGTAACATAGCCCAGCACTGAGAAGGTTCAAATCTTCATTTACCAGTAGCTATTAAACACACTGGATGACCTGTGCTAGCCTTCTAGTTTCATTTCATGAGGGGAAATGCATATTTTCATTCACACTGCCATTAAATATATGCAGCATGGTGATCTGCAGGTAGTTGAATTCATTGATTGGAAGCCTATCAAAAGGAGGGTCCACTGTATATACACATAAAGATAGGGAATTCATTTTTGGAGAATAGTACCAGAGCTTGGCAAAATGACATTTGGGACTATGACGCCCAGAATTTGCTATCCAACACGGCTACAGTTGACTATGGGAATCTGAGAGTTGCAGTAAAAAAAAACAAAAAAAAAACTGTCCTTGACTTTTCTCAATTCCAATGGAAACTCATAAGAAAAATGTTTTCCCATGAGTGTGGCTTTATGTCAGTGATTTGGGAAATTTCAAAACATATGATTTCTGTAGCATGGTGAAGAAAGCTGTTAATCAATTACGATGAATTTGTTTGCTTTTGGTTCTATCACCCAAATTTATCATATGGTTTCAAACTTAGCTCACATCTATTTTAGGCTGTATTTCATTTTAATAGTATTTAATAAAAAATAGCCCTATTCTCTTGGTTGTAAGTCATCATGCTTCAGATTGTCAAAACAAATCAAATCATTTTGTTGTTATGCAGTTGTATAAAAGGGTCATGGTACATCAAGCATCAAAGAAAAAGAATATAAAAAAGAAGTTGTGTAACACTAAAAATCACCTTCAGCTATCAGTGGGCCTTTGAACTGCCACAACTAGATGCGTAGTTTTTATCTACAACATGCTCTGTTTTTATTTTGAGAGTACACTCTGACCATGTTTTTAAATAAAAGTCAAATGAATAAACATTTAGAATAAATTCAGTTAAATTGTATCATTATACACCTGAAACAAAATTTGTCCACCTTTTCCTGGCATAGATAAGAATGACACAGAACCAATTTGACGTTCCTAAGCAACAAATGTACTAAAACTATGATTTGCTTAAGACCATACATACACAATTGCTGGAATTATACTGTCATATAGAAGGAGTGACTGGGGGAGAAGGAAGGCAGTGATGAAACAGCCTCAGCCCACTCAAAATGGCTAGCGCAATGAGAGAGGCAAAAGGGACCCTGAAGTGGCAGGTAGGGTGATGAAGAACGTGGGGGAGATTCCACAAACAGTGGTAACAATAAGGACAACAAGAGAGGCAGAGGGGTGTAAGAATCAGAGAAGAGTCATGGTGAAAAGAAGGGAAAGGCTGAGGTGGTGGCAGTGGTGGTGAAGACCAGCGGAAAGGCCCAGCAAGTAGAGGAGAGAGGAGAAGGCAGTAGTGAGGATGAGGAAGACCTTGAGAGAACTGAAGAAGCAAGGACATTCTGGGGGGACAATGTACTGGTATTACCCATTGACAATAATTATGGGAATGACTTCAGAAGAGAAAATACTTTGGTAATGTCTGTTTCTTATAACCCATCACAACTTTTTATGAACTTAGGGAGTGGGGGGAGATTGTGAGAATACCTACACAACATTTGAAGTAGGCAAGGGATATGCACTGATTACAGGAACGATACCAAACAATTACTGAGCAGCAACAGTAGTGGCAGGTGACAGTGGTGGAAGATCTTTCAGTGACAATAGCAGGGATGCCATAGCTAATACATGTTAATGATTGAAATGGAAATGATTATTAAGGAAAGTCAAACAAGAAAGTGCTAAGGCAGGCTTACTGTTGAACATTAAGAAAACAAAAATAATGACCACAGAGGATCTACTTAAATTCAGTGTAGACGATGAGGAAATTGAAACAGGTAAAGACTTTTCATACCTTGGATCAGTCAATGACCTGAATGGAAATTGTAATGAAAAAATCAGAAGACTAGGTCTGGGAAGGGCATCCATGAAAGAATTAGACAAGATCATGAAGTGCAAAAATATATAACTAAACACTAAAGTAAGGATTGTCCATACCATCATATTTCCCATCACCATGTATGGGTGTAATTGTTGGACAGGGGAGAAAGCGGACCGGAAGAATATCAACTCATTTGAGATGTAGTGCTAGACAAGAGCTCTGCAGATACAGTGGATGGCTAAAAAGACAAGCCAATGGGTCCTGGAACAAATCAACCCTGAGGTATCCCTAGAAGCATCAGCAACATTTTCTAATCTTCAATATGCTTAAGGAACAAAATATGTTAATCAAGTGACTTGAGAGGTTTAAGTATGTAAATCCTTGGTTAGAATCAATGGAATCACATTGGAATGCACCTCCCTTTCCTCTTTTTGTATTATGAATGCTACCTACAGTACACAACACTTGAAGAATAAATTTTAAAGTGTTTTATGGTACAAAAAGGGTAGTAAAGATAATTTAAATCTCTGGAGGGATCTTTGTTAATGAAACCACAATATTGTGAAGCAAATCATAGAGCTCAGTACAAAATTTTCTAACTGGGGTGCTCTCCCTGCCTCCTGAAATATTGTGTACTGTATATGTAATTTGTTTGCTAACATTTTTCAATAAATACAATCAATAAAATGCTATAGTTTCTGTAAATATAATTGTAAGCATAAATTCAGAGAAAAGCTGCTGTTTCAAAAGGATCACAACCCCCTCCCCCCACCAAAAAAAAACCAAAAAAAAAAAAAAACCACCCCTAACAAGTTTGATTTCAGGATGCTTTTATAGGTTGCATTTTTATTGCACTTATTATAGTTTCAATCAGCTTTTATTATTCAAGAGGTTATTAGGGAGTACCAAATAGGCTTGGCAGTAAACTAAATAGCATGGTTTTAAAACTGAAACAAACCAAGATGGGATGTAATTTGACAAAAATATCATCTCTGACTTCATCTCTATGCCCCATGCTTGAGACAGAAAAAGAGTCCTGGTGTATTATATTAATATTTGATCTAATCTAGAGTAGGCTAGATGAGGTTGAATGAGGCCTTGGTGATGTGCTTTGTAGCAGGCCTCAGCATCCCCAGCAGTGAACTCCAATGGATCCTCCAGATGTATTTACAGCAAATATGAGTTGACTGCACCTGATGAAAACTGGACAGTTATATGTTCCTCTATAGAAAAATATGTTTTGATGGGACATAGCAAGGAGAGAATTCAGAATTTCTATAGGAAAAGCCTTTGACTGTAGTAAAGCCTTTGACTGAATTGATCATGAAAAAATATGGAATGGTCTCAGAGACATGTGAGTGCCCCTACATCTAACAGATCTGGTTAGAAATCTTTATTCAGGACAAGAGCTCATAGTAAGAACACAATATAGAGAAACAGAATGGTTCCCAATAGACAAATAGTTCAGACAAAACTGCATTTTATCACCCTATTGGTTCAATTTTTACACTGAATATACCATACAAAGAGCAGGCTTAGAAGAAGGAGGAGTGAAAATAGGGGGAAGAGATGTATGGATGACACCATATTACGAGTGATAAAAATCAGACTTGGAACAATTACTCAGGAAGGTCAAGGAAGAAAATGCAAAGGTGGGCTTGCTGCTGAATAAAAATAATGACCATGGAGGATGTACAGAAATTCAACCTAGACAATAAGGAAATCAAAATAGCTGAAGATTTCTTGTACCTTGGATCAAACATTGATCAGAACAGAGAATGCAGACAGGAGATCAGAAGACTAGGAAATGGAAGGGTAGTGATGAAAGAAATAGAAAAGATATTAAAAAGCTAAGATATACAATTGAGCACTAAAGCTAGTATCATCCAAGCCATGGTATCCCCCATCACTATGTATGGATGTTGAGCATAGTAGATTGTTCAGTGTACACCAACTTTGTTGTTCTGATTGTTCAGTGTACACCAACTTTGCTTTGTGAACAAAATTATTAAAAAATATGTGTATAAAATTACCTTCATGATATTGTGCATAAGGTGTATATGAAATAGAAATGAATTTCATGTTTAGATTTGAGTTCTATCTCCAAGATATCTCATTATATATATGCAAATATTCCAAAATCTGAAAAAATCCAAAATCTAAAACACTTCTGGTCCCATGCATTTCAAATAAGGGAGGATCAACTTGTTCTGTCAACATGCTACATTAGGCATGCAGTATTAGCAATTATATGTTTATACAGCATTTTCAAATTAATTTCAGTGGTACTAGCAAAACTGCAGTCCTATGCAGCAGCAATGGGAATAAAATGGTCTTCCAGATGTTGGATTGCAACTCCTATCATTCCTTACCATCAGGCATCTTGGCTAGGCTGCCAAGTCCTGCAGTTCAGTAAAATCAGAGCAGGTGAGGTATTCCCATTCCTTTCATGCACACTCATTTCAATATAAGCTCAGTTCAGCACACTATGTCTGATATTTGAGTAAATATGCATGGAATCATGCTGTTAAATATCTATAAAATAATATTCCCCCCCCCCCCAAAAAAAAACACTAAAAAAAAGCCCTGACAGCAACAAAATCATAGGAAGAAGAGCAAGAATAACAGATTAGTTTAAAAGGCCAATTGAAATAAATGAAGCACTCACTTTAGGAAAGTTAGCAGAGTAGGCTATACACAGATTTCTTGGCAGAGAATGCCATGATCCTGGAACAATAACTTCAAGTCATACTACTAATTAAATCCCTTTAACTATTATAAATGTAACATTAGTTCCCAGTATTGGGGGGGGGGGAATTATGCTATTACATGTATCTTAATGTAATAGGGGGAGAACGGAGGACACAATGAGGGAGACTCTTTAACATCCCAGGTCTCCTCCCTCAGCACTGACCAACTCAGCGTGGGCGTTGGCCCATAAAACCTCAGGCAATACTAAGGACATCATCTTGTTTATATTTTTTTTAGTCTCCCCATTTTTCTGGATGTTGATTGTACTATTCTACTGTAACTACCTAACTATAATTTAGTAATTTGTTGTGCTGTATTTGTTTTATTTTCATTATTGCCATCTGTTTTGTTATTTTTGTGAATGAGGGGTTGGAAATGGGGATTTATTTTGATAATTGAATTTATTTTGATAACTAATTTGAATGTAATCTTCTCTGTTAGGCCATTGTCATTGAATTGTTGTGAAATTATTATTATTATTATTATTATTATTATTATGTTTTTGCTATGTATTGCTATATATTACATTTGTTTATTATTTATATATTTATGGTTACTGTTTATTGTTATTGCTTATTATTGTTTATTATTCCCATTAACTGTGACGTTGTGTGAAAAACTTTGGGCATTTCCGGGTTTATTTTGTGTTAAATTGACTTTAACTCCCATTTGCCCATGGAAAATTGCTAGAGTAATAAACTTCTATGATTCCATACACTTCTAGAAAATTTGTTGTTCTTTACTGTAATCATGTCAGTTTTGACTTATGGCAACCCTTTGAATGACAGACCTCCAAATCACCCCCTCATCAACTGCTCTGTTCAGTCCTCGTAGACTCAAAGCTGTGGCTTCTTTGATCGAGTCTGGAATGTGGTCTTCCCCTTTTCCTTCTGCCTTCTGTAGCATTATGGTATGTTTAAGTTAGTCAAATCTTCTAATGCTGTGTCCAAAGTATGATGGTCCCTTTTGGATTTTTTAACCCTTTAACTTTGATAAATGGTATCTGTTAACTCAGCAGTTTATTTAACAACACATTGTCAGGTGGACTCTGGGCTTGATAGTGCAGGGTTCCACACCAAAGGACCAGTTAAACCATTTTTATATAGAATTATTAGTGGCAGCAATTGAGCAACAAAAGGCAATGACATCCATACAATTTCAAACATAAAGACAAAGGCACTATTTCCACGCTATGGGGATGTTCAGATCGACCATTAAGGCTGGCCTGGAGGAGGAGGCAGGGCAGGGCAGGACATCTGTATGACTCACATCCTGACTCTGCCCCCAGGCCAGCATGATGCCATGTACCACACCACATGGCATGTGGCTTCACAGTGCTCCTCTGGTGCTGCACCTACATGATGCAGCTCCAAAGGAGCACCGAAAAGCCATGGCACCAGTGGCTATGGCGTCCTTTCCGGGGTGCAAAAAGGAGCTGCTTTTTGTCGCTCCTTTTTGCATCAAGGAAAGGAAAGATTGGAGCCACAGCTGTGGCCCTGATCCAGCGCTAAAAGGGGCAGCTGCAGACCACCCCTTAGCAGTGGTCTGTACAGTCCCTGTGTGTCAAACTTGTTCTTTGTGCTTTGTTTCAGTGTTCAGGCGTTATGAGATAACATGTCAAGATGTTTTTGGAATATGGTCCAGAAAATGTTTAACTTAAACACTTAAAATGATTAGAAATTTACATTTTCTATGTTTAAGCAAAGTGTTTTCTTCAACATGGGCATATCACATTTAGACCTCCAGCTTCACTTAATTCCAACTTCACCTGGATTTTCAATCACTCCACTCTCCATATTCAAGGAGTGTGTTCAATGGGATTTAGGGTGTATTGACACAGCAGAATTAAAGCAGTTTAATACCACTTTAACTGTCTTGACTCTATCCACTTATCCTCTAGTTTTAATCCATTAGTATGAGCCTTATTCCCTGGAACAGCAGAAAACAAACTTGGTTCATCCTCAGTATGACATCCCTTCAAATGGATACATGCTTAGTCCTGATTAAGTCTGAAGCCTAAATCAAGGAGGGTAGATGCCTTCCTCCTCTGAGGCTACTGGACTATAGCTTCTATCATCCCCCATCACTGGCTATATTATCACAGCTGGTGAAAGGAGCATTTCAACGCCAGGTGGAGAGTCATCCATCCCCCATCCCTGTTATAAATGATATTATCAGAATGCTTCCAATACTACAGTACTGACCATTCAAACATGTACTGGATGAAGAGCACAATGCCTTGTGTCTATAGTGTGATATATTAGATCATTGTACTAATATAGTTGAGGCACATAAAGAAAACATGTGCAGTCCAAAGAGAACATCTAGCTCTGTACCAACCAAATAGCTACAGGCATAGTGCCAGTGGCAGTAAAACACAGGAGTTCCTATTTGCCTAAGTATGTGACTAACATTTTCCCCTTATGTCTAGACTGAAAATGTTTTCTGCTGACACTCTGAGTTAGAAAATGAGATGGCTATTACTGGAAAGTTGGACTGAAATCAGTGGTGCGCTCAATAATTTTTAGAAATGTGTGCTGAATAGGAATTCAAGTGATAATAAGCATATGAACATAGACTCATAAAACATGTCCCAAGAAATATGAACACATCATAACGAGGCATTTAAAAATGTAAATGAATCTCTTTAGGTTTCATAGGATTCCCTAAACTCTACAAAAGAATAATCAAACTAAATTCTGATAATAAAGAAAAGTTATCCATAACCTGACTCATTTTATTTTGCAAAGTAACTGCTGTGCCTCAATAGTTATTTGTCCCCTTGCTACAAACCCCTTAATAACTTCAGCTATAGAAAACTGAAATGTGCGAGACAATTATTTTGACCACATAGATCAGTCATTGCTGACAGATGCTTTCCAGACTGCTACTTTTATTCCACAATGCCATAATTAAAAGAAACATTCACAGGATATGAGAGTTTAAATAATTTGGTTATTAAAATAACATCTCTGAAATTTAGAAAACCATAGAGCTGTGAATTCTTTAAATTCATTGTTTCCACATGGAGTGGCATATTTGAAACAGGACAGGCTCCCAATATGTAACCTCTTCCTATCCCACAAAACCACCATCAGCAAAATATTAGCCAAATTACACATGAGGTCAAATTCATCTATTCTTTGCATTTAACATTGATGGTTAACCCTCATGCAACAGAACTGGATATTTTAGCCCACAGAGGCTGCATCTGCACTACATAAATAATCCAGGTTGACACCACTTTAATTGCCATGGCTCAGTGCTATGGAATTCTGGGAACTGTAGTTTTGTAAGACATTCACCTTTTTCTGTCAGTGAGCTCTGTTGTCACAACTACAAATCCCAAGATTCCAGAAAATGGAGCCAAGACAGGTAAAGCAGTGGCAACCAGGATTATTTCTGCAGTGTGGATGCAGCCCGAGTCACATTTTGTTGCAAAATCTACACAGATCTTGACCTATGATACAGGACTTTCAACAACATTGTTAACAAGCATGTTAGGTGAGGACATGAGACAGAGGGAAAGACCTTATTTAGGCAGGCCTTTGGGTATAGTCCATTAGCAGAAGGACCCTTCAGAAGATGACTTCAGACATCTTTCAAACCCTTGAGTTTGATGATATATGATTAAAAAAGAAGAAATATCAAAGCAAAACTCATTTTAAGTTTTTTTTGTTTTGTTTTGTTTGCTTTGGGTTTTTTGTTTTTGTTTTTGTTTTTTGTTTTTTGCATTAAAAATTTAAAGATAGGATTGCATGGAACAGGGTGACCGTATGACTTTATATTTTTAACATTTGTTTGGTAGAGTAATTTATACTCCATTAAAAAAAAAAATAATTTTGCAGGAACAAGCCAATCACTTTACAAAAACATCTGTACAGTATGTGTGTTTGCTGTATGTTCAGCTGCTTCCCATTGTAATGGTGACATTTTGTGGTAAAAGAAGCAGCTTCTCTTTCCCACTTTATATGTGTGTAGAGGGCATCATTATGCATTGCTCATCTCAGAATCAGAAGAAGACTTTTTGGAAGAGGAAGAAACATTCTTTTTATTTACTTTCCATACAAAATGTTCCTGCAAAGACTGGAAAAAAAAACAACAAAATAATTTATTTCATTTGGATAAAACAGTTACAAACTGGTACACTCCTGGATCATTCATTTGCTTTTTTGTTTTTGTTTGTTTGTTTGTTTAGTTATAAGACTTTCAAACAAGAAAGTAAGCTGAAGAATGCCTGTATTGTCCTTAGAGAAAGAAGATTTGAAGTGAAAGGGATAAGACTGATTATAAATCAAATTGATTTTTCTACACTATATAAAGAGAGAAATACCCTTATGTTGATTTATTAAATGCAGTCTTGCATACATCTATAGTCAGGAACATTCAGTGGGATTGAGAGAGGGCTACCTTAGGTAGAATTGGTTGTCTGCTCATGCAAGTAATCTGTGGCTCCAACGCCTTATATTTATAATGTCCTTATGAATACTGTACTGGATTGATTTTTCTTTCATGTATTGAACCATGTCTTCCATTGCTGCATGACTTGTATTTCTTGTTGTATTATGGTTCACTTTCTCCTGGGAGCAATTAAAACTTGGACCACTCCAGCACTTCCTGAAGTAATTCTAGATTTGAACAGCTGATTCTTTAAATCCCCTGCAGCACTCATGGGGCCAAAGCTCAATGTAACACCATGGAGTAGCCTCAGGCTGGACTTAAAGAAACTAATTTGTGCCATACACAGTTCTACAGGCATAAAAAGGTTTTAAAGGGCTAAGAATTTTTGTAACTCTCATTAGGGAGTGGCTGCCCATATAGAGATAATCTGGAACATACACTACTGATGGCACTTAGCTTAAAGGGGATGTCATCTCCTTTCCACCAATTGCCTTACTAGTGTCATTCTGATGCAATAATATCTGGTAATTTGCTTGCCAAATTATGAATCTAATGTTACAAAGTCAGGAAAAAAAACCTCAGTTTTTTCCCGACTTTGTAACATTAGATTCATAATTTATATTATTATATTATATTATTTATATTGGCAGGCTGGAACTTGTCCAATGGAGGGCTGCCAAGATGGTGATAGATCTGGAAAAAAAGTCCTATGAAGAATGGCTTATGAAGCTCAGTATGTATATCTTGCAGAAGACAAGACTGAGAGGTGATAAGATAGCCATCTTTTAATGAATGCCATGTAGAGGATGGAGCATGTTTTCTGCTGCTCCCTTGACTAGGACACAAACCAATGGAGTCAAATTATAAGAAAAAAAAATTTCCACCCCAATACTAGAAAGAATTTTCTGATGGTAAGAGGTTTTCAACAGTGGAATGGACTGCTTCAGTTGGTAATGGACTCTTCTTTGGAAGTCTTTAAGCAGAGGATTGAATAACCATCTCTCAGGAGTGCTTTGGCCATGTATTCCTGGCATGGCAGGAGCTTTCCCTTGCAGTCCCCTTCTATTATACTGTGAGGTCCACCAGCACATTGCAAAAGCATATCTTGATGGCATGGTGTGTGTAAGACTGTAATCATCATCATCATCATCATCATCATCTTTATTTCTAGCCCGCTCCTCTGTGGAATACAATCGGAGCGGGGTACAACAAGATTAAAACATACAAGTTAAAATGATTCAACAACCCACTCCCTTCCACCCACTCCTTAACAATAATTAAAACCAACAACAAAATTAAAAACATATGCATCCTTGACATATTTCTTAAACGAGGAAGGGATGTCAACCAAACAGGAGAACATTTCTCATTTCTACACCAACCATCACGATACTATGTGTTACATTCTTTCTTTCTCTGTTTGGTTGTTATCATATGTATTTGGGGATATGATAAATATAGAACTTGATAAACATGAAGCCAGCACATGTGTGGTGCAGTGGTTAAATGCCTGTACTGCAGCCACTCACTCAAAACCATAAGGTGGCGAATTCAAGACCAGCAAAGGGCTGAAGCTTGACTCAGGCTTGCATCCTTCCGAGGTTGCTAAAATGAGTACCCAGATTGTTGGGGGCAAGTAGCTTACAGGTGTAAACCACTTAGACACTCCTTAAGGGTATGAAGCGGTATATAAATGAAGCTGTTTTATGTGGAGGTGATAGCTGAAAAACTTGAACTCCTCAAAAATTTGATTTTAAATCCAAACTTTCAGACTAAATTGATTTCTTTGGTTAACTGTAACTAAACATCAAAATAAAAACTTCCCATCTATGTGCACTGAAAATGAGACTTTTTCATTTTCTTCAATAACTAAATTATTATTATTATTATTATTATTATTAATTTATATCCCTCTTTTCTCCCAATATAGGGACTCTGAGCTACCAGCATCTGATCATTCTTCTTGTTGTTTTATGCCTTCGAATCCTTTCAGTCTTATAGTGAATGTTTCATAGGGTTTTCTTGGCAGGTTTTTTAGGTGAGGGAGGTGCCATTGCCTTTTTTTTCTGGCTGGAAGAGTGTGACTTGCCCAAGGCCACCCAGTGGGTTTCCATGGCTGATCTGGGAGGCACAAACAATTAACTCTTAATTTTGATTTGATATACACAAATATTAATGTCTGTTGGATTGAAGTCATGGTTTGTTATATATTTAATAATAGATTAGATTACAAATGCAGAAAATTTGAGTTTTGACAGCATCACATTTGATGAAGAAAAGGAACCAATCTTCCCAGTAGCATCCTTGCCTACCATTGCAAGTATTACTCAGAGGTATACTGCATCTGACTATGAAGACCCTAATTTGTTATCATTCCTTTTTACATACTGAGCACTAATATACATATTGCAAAATTCAAGCTCCTGAAGCCTGAACTATAAGAAAATAAAGAGTGTCTATTTATACTAAGAAGCCAAGTGCCTAAGAAATACCTGCTTACTAGCTAGTTCTGGTCATAATGCCACATAAGCAAAGGAGAAAGGGAAGGAAAATATTAAAACAAGTAATCAGATTCCAATGAAACTCAACAGGTATATTGAATAGGTACAATAGAGTTAATTTGCTGATGCAACACATGCAAACAGGCTGATGGTTGATTCAATCTGATGTAAACATCTGATGAGTGGCCAGAAACAGTGGCTTGTAACACTCTTTGGCAATTGGTTCCTTAGATAGCCTCATATAAATCTCACTTTCCATTTGAGGGGAAGCTTATTGTTGACATTAACCGATTTTAGATGGATTCATCTCTGAATGGACAGAGTCAAACTACTTCTCAAGAGAGCTAGCCTGTCTTACACAGTCAACAAGGATGAACCTAGTTGTCTTCAACAGTTCTCGTGCTGTATTGATGCTGTTTCTAGATGATAAATACATATAAAATGATGATGATGATGAGAGAGAGATTTTGCTCTCAGTATGAAATGTATGTGTGTGTATTTTCAAGCTGCCTGTTGACTTACAGCAGCCCCATGAATTCCATAGGGTTTTCTTAGGCAAGAATACTCAGAGGTGGTTTTTGCCAGCCTTCCTTTGACATATAGCCTTCAGCACCTGGTATTCATTAGTTTCACATCCAAGAACTATCCAGAGCTGATTCTGCTTAGCTTCCAAGATCAGATGAGATCTTTTACATTTAGAATATTTGATATACTCAATATGAAATAGGCTATAATAAAGGTATATTTATTGTAGTATTTCTTATCTAGAAATACTAGATTTTTTTTCTAGAAAGTATTTCTTATCTAAACAACAAACAAACAAATAAAACCAGTGGAAAAATATTATTTTCCATGGATGCTTGTAATGATACAGGTGGATGTGTGTTTCACATACACAGAGGACACATAATGGTTAAATTCCACATAAAGGTTAGACTATATAATTAGTTATTATCTATAGTTAGTTATTTTAATTAGTTATTTTAACTTAATTATTTTTTCTGTGATCAATATGAAAGGATCTGATGATGATGTTAATATGATGTCATATGATATCACTAAAAATACATATTTATAACCTCATCCATTGGATTTCTGATAAAGATCTATTTTGAAAATCCTGTTTTTCAAGGACAAAGTTAAAAACACAAATATATTAAACTGTGGTCTGGAACAGTCATGATGTCAGTACAATAATACCAATCTGAAATTACTGTGGAATGATTTCCTTTAGTTTCTGAAGTGGAGTACCACATGAAATTAAAACCAGGAAATCCATCACTTACCTTACATAAGGCAATATGTGTAAACGAAAATTCATACAGAGAGCTATAACTATGAACATTTCTTACCAAAATTATATTAACCAAACCCTTACCAAGCACTGCTTTACTGTTCAATAATTTCTGCTTTCATATCATAATAATTTCTGTGTGTGCATGTGTGCATTGGCAGTTCCAAATTTAAAGGTGCCTGCAATGTGATTCACTGATTCCAGTGAATTTCTACCTTAAGCTTTGTTCATGTAAGAGCATTCAATATGAGTTTCCCTCTTTGTAACAATAAATTGTCAGTTTTTACTGACAGTTATATGAATTTCTCTTAGGTTTTTCAAGACAAAGAAGGAGAAGTGGGGGATGAGGGGTGGAGAGAAAAATCTGTGATGTGCCAATACGATAATAAAGGGACTGTCTCCATTCTTGAACTTACTGTGATGTTTCCAAAGTCTGAATTTCAAGGTTTCACCCACATGCAAGAAGTAACAAATGTATTGTGTGACATTAATTACATGAGTGCTATTACAGTTGGATATGTTTTACTGTCAAAAGTGTTTTCAGTATTGGAATATATGGCATAAATTATTGTCAATCGAATCATTTGTTAACAATAGCTGCAATGGTTGCACTTAAGTGATTCATAACATCCCAGGAACAGAGTGGATAAAAAGATTTTAACAAATGTGGTTCTGTGATAACCTACCATCAGTAATTGTGAGCAGCCAAGTGCCTCACTAATCAAAAGACAATTCTTAATGACTTTTGTTAAGAGAAAATGACAGTGTGGGATAGTGCATTGAAATAAGTAACTGAGATATAGAATGGATGATAAAGTAAGCAAAAGCTGTGAAATTCTGCTGGCTTTTGGCCATACCAATAACACTAAGAATTCCTATGTAATATTTCTAATGTAATACCTTAAAGAAGAAATCTTAATAATAAAATGGCTATTACATTACCCAAACTTGGTGATCATACTGAACAGGTAAAATTGCTATACTAAAAAAGAGTGACTCTAGAAAGTTGAAATTATACCTTGAATCTGTGTGAGCTGAAAACTAATATGCTTATCATTTAATTGCATTGTGCAATCTGTTTAACAAACACATACCAAAACAAAACAAAACATAAAAACCCTTTTCTTTCTTCCTTTTAAGGCAAGCCTTTAAATAAGTGTGCGTCATTCAGAGAAGCCAGGATGAGATGCACAGCAGAGACAATCCAAGTTAATTGCTATGGGTGCATAAAAGCTTGGCCATCTGTGCAATTTGATAACTATCCGATAAACTAGTTGGCTGATTATTTAAATTGTTTTCAAATAATTCATTGCATTTCTACAAACAATACCCAAAGAGATACCACGATATTACTATGCAAATTTTGAATGACACACTGACATGCTTTATACGTGTAAAAAAGCTTCTTCTGTTGGCTCAAAAAGGAAAAAAACGAAACACAGGGTAAAAATAAACAGTGCTCAAATAATTTCTGCTTGGCTTCTTGAAACAAGACAGGTAAGGTATTTCTATTGCTTCTGTACTGATTGTCTTGCTCATAAATGTCACTGTCTTACTGTCTTATTCAAAGGCATAACTGAGAAAGAACCAACATTTCCAGTCCCCTAAAGAATGTCTAGAAAATATGTAACTATAATGCATCCAGAGTCAAGTATTTTCAGTTTATTTGTTTTGACAGTTGAACTATTAAGAGCAACCTGACATATCTTTAAATGTCTAACTAGCTAGCAGGCTTCTGTGCATATATTCCATACTCAGATCTCAAAATGAGGGACCCTATGCAGAAGGATCATCATCTAACCAAGTTCCATTAGACAATGATAAGCTAATGGAAAGCTGGGCCACTGTGTCAGACATAGTGGTGCATTTTTAATCCCTCTGCCGCATGAGAAGCAATGTCACTTCTAATGCCACATTCTCTTAGATGGTTTTGAGACATTTGGAACAGTTCTCAGGTGGAAAACCCAGCATTAAAAAAAAGAGTTTGGGATTCTGAAAGTTTTTTCCCTCATTTTCTAAGAAGATATCTATTAGTGATTTTTATCAACCATCTTGGCCATTTTGAAATATCAAACCTAACAAGGTGTTAACATGAGCACCTATCATACTAACAAAAAGTTCACCAAATGCCATCAGGGAGCCACTGAAACCAATCAGTCACCAGGAGCAGACCATCTTAACTGGTCTCCCAGTCTGACAAGATTTCAAGACCATGTGAGTCAAAAGTCTTAATGATAATGGTTTGACTGTAACCAAGTTGGTATAATAAGTTCCTCTACTCCTGTATCCTTCCGTATTTGTGTAGTGTGAACAATTTACAATTTTGAATTTGAAAAATCGAACAGAAGATTGAAAAGATGAAACCCTATATGAACTGGGTTTATGGATTGCTTGGGACACTCTCAGGATTGTCATACGAAGGGGTATCGTAAAGTCTTAATTATCACCTTTTAAAAAAATTGACAGAAAGTTTGTTTTGGTTTGCAGTTGTACTTATCTCTATGTAGTCACTATCTAGATGTATACATTTTTCCCAGGGTACCTTGACCCTCCGAATACCTGATATTGTAGAAGTCTGCAGATTGCGTCTTACAAGGGGGTATCGTAAAGTAATAATTATCACCCGGCGAGGTGTCCAGCAACTCCGTTGCTGTCAGTTTACTGGATGAGTTTCAATCGGTGAGTACCGATGACGTGGACAAGCTCCTTGGTAGTACTTGGAAGACGACATGCTCCCTCGATCCATGTCCATCTTGGCTGGTCGTCCAGGGAGGGGATTCATTGAGAACATTCCTTTGGGATGTGATCAATGCATCCCTCAGGGAGGGCACGGTCCCATCTCGTCTGAAGGAGGCGGCTGTCAAGCCTTTCCTGAAGAAACCCTCCCTTGATCCCCTGGACAGGAACAACTACAGACCAGTGTCCTTGCTCCCATTTCTGAGCAAGGTGATCGAGAGAGCAGTCACCTCCCAACTCCAAGCTGTCTTGGATGAAACCGATTATCTCAATCCATTTCAAACTGGCTTCAGGGCAGGACATGGAGTTGAGACCCCCATGGTCGCACTGGCTGACGATATCCGCTTGAGCATTGACAGGGGTAGTGTGACCCTGTTGGTGCTCTTGGATCTCTCCGCGGCTTTTGACACTATAGATGACTCCATCCTTTTGGATCGGCTGAGGGAAGTAGGGATCGGGGGCACCGCTCTTTGGTGGTTCCGGTCCTTCCTCTCTGGCAGATCCCAAAGGGTGAGGCTCGGGGACAGTTGCTCTTCCAAAATTGAGCTTAATTGTGGGGTCCCTCAGGGCGCCGTCCTGTCCCCGATGCTATTTAACATTTATATGAAGCCGCTGGGTGAGGTCATTCGGAGGCATGGAGATCAGTGTCTTCAGTACGCTGATGACACTCAGATATACCTCTCCATGTCCAGATCGTCAGCACAGACTTCAGATGGCATCTCTCCTCTTAATGACTGTCTTGTGGCGATAATGGATTGGATGAGGGAAAACAAATTGAAACTTAATCCAGACAAAACGGAGGTACTAACAGTCACAGGCCCGAAACCAGGCTTGGGAATACAGTCTCCAGTCCTGGATGGAGTCACACTCTCCTCTAAGGACTGTGTTCACAGTCTGGGGGTACTCCTAGATTCGTCGCTCCACATGACTTGTCAGGTGAATGCGATGGTCAAGAGTGCCTGTTATCAGCTTTGGCTGATACGCCAGCTGCGCCCTTTCCTGGACATGAAGGACCTGGAAACTGTAGTACATGCTCTGGTAACCTCATGCCTGGATTTCTGTAATGCGCTCTACATGGGGCTACCCTTGTGCTTAACCCGGAACCTTCAATTGGTCCAAAATATGGCAGCCAGGCTTGTCACAGGAACATCAAGGAGAGATCACATAACACTGGTGTTCAAGGCTCTCCACTGGCTGCTGATTAGTTTCCGGGCGCAGTACAAGGTGTTGGTTTTAACTTTTAAAGTCCTACATGGCTTGAGCCCACCTTATCTCAGGGACCGCCTCTCCCCGTATGAACCCCCCCCCCCGCACACTCCGATCCTCTGGGAGAAACCTGCTACAGCCTGTGAAAACTCGGCTGTCGCAGACCTCCCAGAGGACTTTTTCAGCTACCGCACCCAAGCTTTGGAATGGACTGCCGGATGAGATGCGTCTTATAACATCTCTTGACTGCTTTAAAAAAGCTCTGAAGACGCATCTCTTCTGGCAGGCCTTCCCTGACACCTCTTAGATCCCGGCTCCGAACGGGACCTATAAATTGAATTTGACCCCTTGCCTGGTGCTATTTTTCTCCTCAATCTAAGAACTATGGAGGATGAATTATGTTTTTAATGTTGTTGGTTTTAAACTATTGTTAATTTAATTTATTTTTAAGGGGAAGGTGGCTGGAAATGGGTCAATGAAGTATTTTAATTTGTATGTTTTAATCTTGTTGTACCCCGCTCCGATTGTACTCACAGAGGAGCGGGCTAGAAATAAAGATGATGATGATGATGATGATGATGATGATGATTATCATTATGGCATATTGACGAAATTTTGTCAGTGTCATCATTGGTCCCTAAGTGCACGTTGCTGAGAAATTCAACTCATTGCGTCCCTTATGTTTGTGACTGGCTCTGCCAAGAGACTAAAGTGTAAAATCCTTGTCAGGCGCAATCTGCAGACTTCTACAATAATGGTATTTGGAGGTTCAAGAAAAGCTGCAGGAAATGTGTAAATCTGGATGGTGACTACATAGAGATAAGTTAACAACTACAAATCAAAACAAAATTTCTGTCAAATTTTTTAAAATGTGATAATTAAAACTTTATGATACCCTCTCGTTGCTCCAAGAAGACCCAAACTGTTGCATACTAGAAGGTTGTTTGCATGAACATTAAACTTCTAGAAGATTTGTACAAAATCCAGGCAGCTTTAAGTGCTATCTGAGATAACCTTCACCAAGAAACAGTTGTCATTAGCACAATTGTCACAAAAATAGCTTCTGCTGATGAAATAGTACATATTACTGTGTTGCCACAATATTGTCTCATTATAAGTAGTTCAAAGGGATACTACCCCAGCTTCACTTTCCTCCTCTGAAGCATGACAATCTGAATAAGAGAGCCTCTTCTATGTGTAAAGGCTCTCTTTGTGATCTGGATTTTCAGCACAAGGAAAGTGATAATGAAGAGGCTGAATAAGCACACTCCCTTCCTCATATTTTTATTTTCATTTTTAAAAATAACTCCTGAATGGGGCTCAGCATTGTTCAAGATCCAGGATAAAACTAGTGACTGCTAGCTTCCATGTCAGCGTCTCATAAAAATGAGAAAACACTTTAATGAATGGTTGGTATATTTTATTTTAAACAAACTTACTACCTGAGTTCACAGACAGTACCCTTTAGCTTCAGCTATTCTTACATAGAAGGCTGCTTCCTTTTATATTGACTGGATATATTTCTGGATGAGAGACGATTTTTGTGCCTGAACAAATCCACAGTTTTGCTAGAAGTAGATTGTTCATCATTCACTCCACAAAGAGCTAGGTTAGCAATAAAGGAAAGACGGGAAGAAGGAAGGACATTAAAAACAACCATGATCACCCAGGGTTTTTTTTGTTTTTTTTTCATAAAGAAAAAAAGATCATTGTCCTTTCTTCACTTACATTTTGTCCTGAATGCAGAGTTTTTAATGGCTACAGCAAAGACTGTGCCGAAAGCTAATGATACACCATTACAAAAATATTTAATGTCTTTCTACTTTTCATTGGTTGTGTGAAAAATGTACTGCTTCATTTTGATTGATTTTTTTCCAGTCAAGATGATCAAAAGCATTACTATCCATGGGGATCGGGATACACCCCAGAATATATCAAGCTATCATTTTAGTGGCATAACTGGTGTTAGTGTATGAAAAGTCAATTCTGAAAGACAGAAAGACAATGTATTGTAGCAGGAAAAAATACCCAAATCTTTTCAGATAAGAGAGCAGGCAATTAGCAGGCAGCACAGTCCTCTTTAAATCAATGGCAAAATTACCACTCATTTCATTGAGGAAGAACACAGCAAGAAATATAGATTTCTTTTGGTATTTCTGAAGTTAGAATGATCTTGAAAGCACAGATTGGAACTAGATGGCATACCCTAATAGGATGGGTTAAAATTGATCTGGATTGGCTTTTGCCATGTTTCATATAGACTTCAAAAAGCCTATATGCAGAAGTAATATGTATTCTGAGCTTACTTCAGCATGTGCTATTTTGCATGAATATGGTTGGTGATTACCTGTGACAGTATAGCTGCAATCAGTGTAAGCTGACTGAAAACTACAGCTATTTAAGGCTTTAAAAACAAAAACAAAAACAAAAAAATCCTTCATATACACAGCAGATATCAGTTGAAAAGTTTTGAAAAAGCCTTGTCCAATTCTGCTTCTCTCGGCCTCTACTCCTACCTTTCAAATAGGTTTGATTTAATATTAGGCATTTTATGTATGAGACCTGAGATAAATCCCACACTTGCTCTTAAATTTTATTCATGTTCGCCGAGTGTCGTTTGGGGAGAAAACCAATATCATCACATACTAAACTTGACTGTGCATCAGTATTTTTGTGAATTCTTTCTCGTCCTTCAAGCAGAAGGTTGAATATGGTTCTTAGGCAGCATCCCATGCAAATAGCTTCCAGGAAAATACTTTTCTTCCATAGTAAGATTATTCAGATATCTTCAGGTTTTCATCCAGGCCAAAGGAGTAAAACATAACTATATCTGCATCGAACTATGTTGGGACCATATCTGGAAATGAAGACGTACCGTACAGAGTAAAGGGATACCTCAGTTAATGAAATACGGTATATGTGTTCAGGGGTATTACTTTTTTAAAGAAAAAATTTGGCACCAGCTGTTGTTGCATGCCTTCAAGTTATTTCCAAATTATGATGACCCTAAGACAAACTTACCATCAGGTTTTCTTGCCAAGATTTATCCAGAGAGAGTTGACTTCACCCGGGATAGTGTAACTTGCCCAAGGTCACCCAGTGGGTATTGATGGCTGAACGTGGATTTGAACAGTGGTCTCCATAGTCGTAGTCCAACACACAAACTACTAGCCCTCCAGCACCAGAGATGGAAATAACAGGGATACCATTATTATCATCATCTGTATTTATACCCCATTCCCCCCTCCCTCCCCCCAGATTGGGACTCAAGGTGTTTTACAATGTAGAACAAGGACAATATAGCTAAAACATATACAAGTCAATATTAAGATAAAATTAGACTAGTCACAGTATTCTTCTAGATAGGATAAAAACAAACAGTTCAGTTAAAAAAAAACAATAAGGATCCTGTAAAGCCCTTTTTATAAACAGCTTTGTTCTAGAAGCCTGTCAGGATTTTTAAAAAGTCTTTTTCTGCTGATGGACGTACAGCAAAGATGGGGCCATTTTGGCCTCCCTAGGACATTCTGGATCCAAAGGGCAACCACTGAGAAGGCCCTGTGTCAGGTCCCCATCACAGCATAGGGGAAGGTGGTGGGACTGAGAGAAGAACCTCTCCTGAAATCTCAGCTCCTGTGCAAACTAACATGGAGGGATATAGTCTGTTGGATATGTTCCCACACCACAAAAATAAGAATATTTCAATGTGTTTCGGGAAGCTTTTTGTTAAAAACTAACCACATTCACATGTGAAATGAAACAGATAGGTCAGATTAGCTTTGCTAACAAAACATTTTCAACCACATGGATGCTTCTTCCAAAATTCATCCAGGGATTGCTTTTTCTTTTCACCAGCCTCCACTTTTAACAATTTTCATTGTTGTGCCCACAGCTTCTCTCTCTCTCTCTCTCTCTCTCTCTCTCTCTCTCTCTCATCTGAACTCTAAAGGAACTGTTCCCAAACTACATTCAACACATTGGAACTTATACTACAATCTTAATATAAAAGAGGCTGATATTTGGGAATATATTAATTTTGACAGAGGCTGGATGGCCATCTGTCGGGGATGCTTTAATGGAGAGTTTCGGCATGGCAGGGGGTTAGACTGGATGGCCCTTGTGGTCTCTTCCAACTCTACGGTTCTATGATTCTATGATATGTAGGTATACTAACCTATCAATTAGACACAGAGTAGATTTAGACTTGCAGGGAGAACAAATTAAGTTCAGAGGGAGGAATATCGGCAATCTAAGATATGCAGACGACACTATATTATTAGTAGAAAAGATTTTGAATGAATACTGAATAAAGTCAAAATGTATAGTGCTAAGACAGACTTAATGTTGAAGATTAAGAAAAAACACATGGAGGATTTACTTAAATTCAAGCTAGAAGATGAGGAAATTGAAATAATTGAAAATTTCCCATACGTTGGATCAATTATTGATCAGAATGGAGAATGCAGTCAAGAAATCAGAAGAAGACTAGAATTGGGAAGGACAGCTATGAAAGAACTAGACAACATCCTAAAGTACAATGATATAAAACTGAACACAAAAGTTAAGACCATAGTAGAAATTGTATTTCCCATCACAGTGTATGGATGTGAGAGCTGGACAACGAAGAAAACTGATAGAAAGAACACCAACTAATTTGAGATGTGGTACTTGAATGGACAGCCATGAAGACAAATAAATGAGTTCTAGAACAGATCAAGCCCAAACTCTCCCTGGAAGCCAGAATGACTAAACTGAGGATGTTGTGTTTCAGAAACATCATAAGAAGATATGGTTTATTTTTAAAAAGGCAATAATTCTAGGAAAAGTGGAGAGCAGTAGATGCACACCAGAGGGATGGACTCAGACAAGGAGGACATGGTTCTGAGCCTGTAGTACCTGAGCAAAGCAGCTGAGGATAGTGTGTCTTGGAGGTGTTTCATTCACAGGTTTGCCATGGGTCAAAATTGACTTGAAAGCAGTTAACAAGTAAGTATATAGCATACACTAACTCCAATTACTATCCATAACTACAGAAAATCCACTGAACTAATTGCTGAATGATAAGTGAACATTTATATAAATCTAATTCATTCAATGAATCCATTCATTCCCAAAGGCTAGCAACTGGATTAAGGCCCATGGCTACAAAAAGTTATTTGGATTTCACACTATGATTGCATACCTTTCCAGGGAAAGACATGCTGACAGCAGCCCAATGTGGATTCAAGGATAACAAGCCATTACATAAATTCAAAAATTTTCTCTAAAATCTGGTTTGGTAAAGTTCTAGCCAGGTGCTGAACCATTTGAAGTCCACTAACCTTGAAAATGTGTGTTCTTTTCCCATTCGATCTGCTCAAATAAGCAAAAGAAGAGTGGCGGGGGAAGAGAGAGAAAGAGAACTTAACTTTGTATAGCACATTGCATGTATTTCACCACTATTCCCTCCATTATTATTCACATTGTGCACAAACCAAGCAGTATATTAGAAACCATAAGATCATAACCATATGCCCCAACACCACATACAGTACTTTGAAATAAGCTTGATTTAAGGATACGTCACATAATGTGATTGGTCTTGGGCACCTTGATTGCCTAGTAGTGGATTTTATAAATCCAACATAATGGCTACATTCTGATATAATGATTAAAACAGTGGTTTAGTCATCAGGCTCATATTCTCCTTCACTCCTTTCACCAAATACAAGGAGAGAAAAATAGAAACTTCTGCTAGTAAACAATTTGTTTTCCTTGACATGGCAAATTGTAGTTTATTTAAACTACATTTTACCTACAAATTAGGTTTTTCTAGACATTACAAATTATTAGGTTTTTCTAAATTAGGTATTTCTAATCATGACAAAACAAAGTTTGCCAGATTAATAAACCAGGAACTGAAGAGAATAATGTAGGCTCTTTTTTCTGTTTGTGGCTCATCCTCATAAGGCTATAGCAGGGCTTATTTTTACAAACGAACACAGTAAACACAACACAAGCAGAGTAGATTTTATGTGATTTAAAAATTAGCACCATGATTACCAATAATAACAAGAAGAATGTACAATAATAAAAACAATGGCCAAGATTCTATATTACAGTCACACGTTATGTAATTTTAAACACTGTCACCTATATAATGGAGGTACTATGGAACCCTCCTAGTAAATTGTGAAGATGCATATCAAGGCACTCGCAAGAATGTCCCAAAGTGCCCTGGGGTCCATCTGTGCACATTGGGATTCCCTAGCTTCTGTCCTGATGTGCATCAGGTTCTATTGATGCTCATTGGTAACCGTTGCATTGGTACAACAGTAATGCACATCAGTCCTAATGAGCAATGGTCACTTTTAAGGCTCCCCTACCTAGTAACATCACAGCAGTGCCTTGCTCAAGATGGATGTTGTGAAACTGCTTAGTTCTATTTCCCTCAGATATACATTTTCCGCACAGTGAAATAGCCCAGTAACCAATATTTTCTATGTGAGCAATAAGAAGTTCATACAGTGTACCCTTGCCTTATGTGGGGGACCCATTCTGGACGCCCTCGCATAAGGCAAATCCCATGTATGATGAAGCCCCATTCATTTGAATGGGGAGTGCCCCCGCTGCACATGCCCCATTCACCATATTAGGCACACTGTACAACCAATCAGCATAGTTCAAGAGAGTGAGGATTCTCATTTACAATTCCAAACGGAGAAATCATTTGTGTGTTTGAATATCTATAAATGTGCATTTTCATATTCCATTTCTATCTCTCATTTACTACACATGCTAAACCGCAGTATTGTAGAACTGGATTTAATAAACTCCCATGCATAGATTTCCTACGATGCTATAATCAGAGGATAAAATCATATTCTGGTTTCACTGACTATATTAGATTGGTCATTGAATCATTATTTTCCTTTCTCAAGTTAAAAGTTCAATATTTTTACACATGTCCAATATTTTGCTGCTGCCAAAAATGGCACTTAAAGTTTTAATCCATTCCTTGGAAAAATTTCAAGATGTTAGACCACCCTAACAGTATAACTAGATGGCTGTCAACTTTCAGCCTACCTAACCACCTTGGTAATCATAATAGATCATTTCTGTTGTGAGTAATTTAATCCATATTCCCAAGCCTTCAAGCATATCCAGTGTCTATCTGACTGGAAATCCCCGCAGCAACTTGTGAGTCATTCAATCACTAAAAAGGCTTGGAAGCTTTTCCACTAGGAAATAAATCCCTTACAACTTTTTATTATTATACATTTTTATAAGCTTGGAAGAGAGACCTCAGGGAATGATGAATTTGTGGTTTATGCCAATACCTGTGAAAACAGCTGAGTAAAATTGTCATGAAAATTTACTTCCAGGGGAACAAAACTTACACAACTACCCTTACCAGACGATGAAAGTTAAAAAATAATAATAATAATAGTGATTATATTTTACTTGAACATCCATCAAAGCAATTCCCTTCGGGGGGGAAATAGTACAAAGCTTTATTTAGTTAAGAATCATATAGCTTGTAAATTGGACAAGATGAAGAAGACAAAATAACACAGGTTCCAAAGGGGAATGTGAATCCCACAGATCTGCAATTCCCTACAAAAGCTTTTATAAGATGGTTCATAGAAAAAGAGGCTAGGCTTTGGCCAACAATATTAATCTTGTGAAGTCATAAGCTCACTTTTTCTATGTGAAAATTGAACATTGTAATATAATCCCCTGATTCCTGTTCAACAGATGCAAATAGGTTGCAGGAGAGACAAACATGGGACAATAGGCCTCCTCATATTCAGACAAATCTTTGAGCCGTCATGCTTGAGACCCATCAAACTCCAGATATCCAGGGTTTCAGCTGAACCTGGGACTATCTACAAAAAACACATTATTCAACTGCAGAGGTGGTTATTTCCCTTGGGGGAAAAAGCATCTCTATTGTAAATAATCAAGTAATCCAGTAATGGTTTACCTATACCACATTTGTTTTTATTGTATGAATGTTTGTCAGTGATGTATTACCCAAGTGGAAAAGGGGGGTCAGGTGTATAGTATGATATTTGAAACACTTTTAGTGTTGTGATGGGGGAGGGGGGAATTGAGATGTGGAAAGATTGCAAAGACCTCCATTACTTCAGATGTTCTCTCAGAGAAACAAAAAGGCAACAGGGCAGTAGAGGACAATGGGAAAGTAGTTGCAAAATCAATGAATCAAATCTTTTTAATTTTTTTTTAAAAAAACATGCACCCATAGGTCACACCAGAAGCAAAATGCAGCATTGGGGTGTGTGTGAAATGCTGGATCTCCCCAAAATTGAGGAGGGATGGTAAACATCCCTCTGCCCTTAGTCCCTCCACTCCAGAATGATGTGATTCAGTTCTGTTGTTCCCACTTCTTGAAAACACTTCAGGATTGATTCTTTTCAAAAGAACCACTAGGAAACTAGTGTCTTGAAAAAACATTTTTTGTTTTTGTTTTTTTGCATTTGCCTTGCTTTATCACAACAGAAATTGATCCAAGTACGACGGGAACCAGTTTCAAATGGGAACGATGGTCATATAAACAGATCGGCAATTTGCTTTATTTCATTGGGGGAACGCACCCCTGGTGTCCCGAACACAGTTCCTGGATAACATCTTGTTAGTGATGTTGTGTTCCTTCATTTTGTATCTGACTCCTCTATCACAGAGTTTTGGTCTTTTACACTATTCTTTATTTTTAAAAAACAAAACAGATATAAAAACAACAATGATGAGTATACAAATATTATATCTATTATTCTTTTTTTCTTCCATATGATTCTCTAAGTTGTGTACCATTATATAAATGTAGTCTTTTTGTACTTCTATAGTCTTATATCCAATGTGGCTCCAATTTATTATTCTCTTTTCAGCTAGTAAGTGGAAAAGACAACAATATCATAACCTAAATTTTAACCCATGACACAAACACCTGAAATATTTATGTTCAGCTGAAACTCATACAATTTTTTATACAATTACCTATTTGTGCCTTTTAAATTAATAAACTGTTTTTTCAATTTTTTCCCCTTTTCATTTTTCCTTACAAAAATCCGACAAAGATTTCTATTCTAGCTCTACTTTTCTATTGATTTTCCATTTAACATTTGGGTGAGTTTGTACATTTCAATGACCTCAAGTGTTTTTTGAAGCCATGTGTCCATATATGGTGTCAAGCTCTCTTTCCACTTCTGTGCGTAAATGTATTACAGGGTTTTCTTGCAAGATTTGGTCAGTATGCTTTCTCACCTTTTGGCTGAAAAAGTGTGATTTGCCTGAGGTGACCAAGTGAGTTTCTAAGGCTGAGCAGGGATTTGACCCCTGGTCTCCAGTATAGTCCAGCGCCCAGACCATTACACCATGGTGGCTCTCTGTTAGTACATACACAGGTGTAATATCAAATCACACCAGTATATCTCCCCCCCCCCCTCCTCCTCCTCCTCCTCCTCCTCCTCCTCCTCCTCCTTTTTGTCATTGAAGGAATAGGTATATTTTAAGTAACTCCCTATAGGGGGAGAAAACAACAACAACAGCCTCATTCATTTAACTGTTTCAGAAACAGAACAAACCAATTGAGCTTGAAAATTTGTGGACATTATAGAAAGTGGAAATGACTAATTTGTCCATCTCTTCTCACATTATATAGCAGATTGAAGGAAACAGAGGTAGTTGCTTGCCCAGTTAACCCATAGCCAAGGTGACAACATTTAAACCAGCTCACTGCTAGCCATGAACTGTTCATAGTTTTTTGTCCTGAGAGTGATTTCATTATCAGTCTGTATTTGCATTCAGTTGCATACTAAATAGGAAAAGGTACAAGAACTGTCACTATAACAGTGAAAAAAATGACCTTCAAAGTTAGCCTAGTAGTAGCAGAGACTCAAACTGTTCCTAGTGTCTTGTGGATATGATTTGACATCACTATTCTCCTTCCCTAGAAAATACAGATAGCAGTGTACCTTATTCTATTCAACAACCTTACACTTCCCTTTCTGCCTTTGTTTTAGTTTGTCAAATTATGAAAACCTATCAGACTGTTCCAGTGAAATAGGCAAAGCCTTCTGAGGAGAGGAAGTGAGTGCTCTGTCCATCCAGCAACTGTTACTCAGATGCATCTACACTATCGCCTGTCTTTACTGATTGGTCTCACTTTTTGTATCACCAGAACTCTTCTATTGATATAGCAAACCTCCCAAGTAGATACAGTACTTAAATATCATATTTTGGTTGGCTATTGCTGAAGAGAAAGTGAGCACAGAGGTTTTTTGTTCCCCCCTCTTCTTACCTCCACATTCGGATATGCTGGGAGGGGGATGGAGTGAAGGAGAACAGAAAACAGAGAAAATATGGCAGGAGAATAGTCATCCCTAGGATGTTGAAGAAACACATGATTTCAACCAGTTTAGGCAGACTCCTACAGCACAGAAAGTTTTCAGGAATAATTATTAGCAGTTGGGGACTACAAAAGAAGAAAATATTCTTATAACATGTGATATCTTTGTGAATGGGTCAAATACCTGGTCTGTAGTTTTTGTTGGTTTGCTTCAGTCTTTTTGGTACATGGAAAGACATAGCTTTTAGCAAGACTGAAGGTGGTGGAAATGCAACAGTACACAAGATTTGAAGAATTAAAGATGTCTTATTATCACTGATAGGTTTAAGTACAGTCAGCCCTCCACATTTGTGTGTTTCATTTTTTTGTAAACATTGTGAAACTGTGAGTGAGGTCTCTAAGTTCCTATTAAAACTGTGTAAGGAAGCAGTGGAGGTGGCAGCAAGCCCTGCTAGCAAAGAAACCCTGCCACCTTAAAGGCATTTGCCTTGGATAGAACTGTATTTTGATTGTGCTTTTTGTGCTTGTTAAATCTCAAAAGCTGGTAACATGATGTTTTTAAAGAAAATTTTAAAAGAACATTTTTTTTAAAAAAAATTAAAATTTAAATTTTATGTTGTTTAGAAAACCCTGGGGCCTCTACTTTCTCCTATCACTGAGCACTGTCTCACTCACACCATTTCCAACATTTTAAAGGGAAGCAGGTGAGTGTGACAGCCCTTTTCTGCCAAAAGGCAGATATTGGGGAATCAATAGTGTCACTTCCCCTCCTTAGAGTGCCACCTGGTGCAGTCCACACATCCCACATCCACTTGTGATGTCCCTGATGTCCACTAACTGCAACTATATACAGTTAAAATACACCATAATTTTTCTATACTTTATAAAAGTACTCAATATAGACTATCATCTCCAAGGGCAAAGTTGCATTGCAGGATTTTTCCTCTGCATATTGACAAACTTTACCCCACACTATCAGTTGAACAGAGTTCTACTGGGGATTAATCTGATTTGATTACACAGTTTGCAAAACAAACAAGACACTAGATGCCTCACTATTAAAACCTCATTAAGAGCTGTGTGTAAGTTCAGGCACTCTGTTCTGAAGGGGAAATGGACAAGTGGCCAAATCTGAAGCAAATTAAGAGGCAACAAGACTGCTGGTGATATACATAGACAGGCAGAAATGGTCTTCTGTCTTTGTGTGGAAATATTTTCACACAATATCATAATGATCAGCCAGATGCCTCCGGGAAGTCTACAGCTAGGACATGACCTCAGTATCTTTCTTTTGGTGTACCTTTCCAGCTGTTGCATTCAGTAGCAGTGTTACCAACCATGGATGTTTTTGAATTTATGTGAATTTCGTTTAAAGTAATCTAAGACGGTGACAGTTACCACGTTTCAGAGCAGTCAGTTCCATAATCATGTTGTTCCATTCCTTCCTAATCAATGGCCAATCTGCACCCCTCCTTTTAAAAACATCAGTCACTGGAAGGAGTGCTGGATTGGCACATAGGATGAGTTCTCTAAAGCTCCTCAGATTATATTTCAAATGACCTTATTGTCCACAGATTACCTCCAACAGAGAAAAAAAATTGTCCCCTGACCTACTCTGATGGTCTTGCTGTGTCCCATAACTATTATTGTTGCTAACTGCCATTAAGTTCACTTTGACCCTGTCATCACCAGCCCTGCTGAGGTCTTGCAGACTCAGGGATGTGGCTTTCTCAATTGAATCTACCCACCTGTAATGCAGTTTTCCTCTTTTTCTACTGCCTGCTACCAAGCATAGTTGTCTTTTCTAGTAAATCAAGTCTTCTTAGAGAGCCAGCATGGTGTAGTGGTTTCAATGTTGGACTGCAACCCCAAAGACCAGGGTGGCATTTCCAGCTCAGCATGAAACCCAGTGGGTGATCTTGGGCAAATCAAACTCTCTCAGCCTCAAGGGAAAGTAATGGCAAGCCTCTTCTGAATAAATCTTGCCAAAAAATCCAATTATAGGTCCACCTTAGGGTTGTGATAAATCAGAAATGACTTGAAGACACATGACACACACACACAGAGAGCATTCTCAACCAGAGAGCTCTAGTGCCTCACCAAACTATAAACCCTAGGATTCCACAGGATATTGTCAGGGCAGTTAAAGTGGAAGCATAGTGCTATACAGCAGACACTTAATATCCACTGGGGTTTTGTTCCAGGACCCTACGTGGACAACAAAATCCATGGAGGCATAGTAACATGCTGTCCCTTATATAAAATGCCAAAATCAAGGTTTGCTTTTTGGAATTTATGTATTTTAAAATATTTTCAAACTGTAGATGCTTGAATTCTTGGATAAAAAAAATCCATGGATACAGAGGGCTGACTATAATTGTGTGTAATGACCCCTCTGTCATATCCTCTAGTGGTAGTCACACTGCAACCTTTTTTCAATTCCTTAATGGAAATGGGAATGGGTGAAAGATGATTAAGGAAAGAAATGTGTCCCTTTCTTGCCTCTTCCTCCTCTGTTGTCATGGCAGCCTAAGCAGCATTGTCCTGGACCCAAGGCCTGAGGAACTGTGGAGGAGACAATGACGTAGATCGAAGACAAATAAAATCCTGAATTAAAAGCCTCCCTCAAGGCAATGGCAAACACCTCTGAACAAATCTTTCCAAGAAAACCCTGTGATAGGTTTGTCTTGTAGTCACTGTAAGTTGAAAACAACTTGAAGCACACAACAAGCACAAACAAGTTAAAGAACTTTACTGTCCTACCTAGTTTTCACAACTGCAATGTGTCTCTTAGCTCCTCCACACATGGTAGTTTTGGAACCCCTTGGTCCATACCCAAACTACTCACATCCACCCACTGTTTTTGAAAGGAAAGGAAAGGAAAAATAGATGCAGCCATACATTTAGATTTGCAATCTTATACTACCTAGGAATTACTTTTAAGGAAAGAAATACAGAATTGCATTGTTCATGTTTCATCCGTTTTGAGATGCAGTTTGATTGGATGAATCAGAAGAAGAGAAAAACTTACCACTTTTCGCCATGCTGCTCATCATTCTCATTTTAAATGTTCTTCTTTAAAAAAAATTCAAATCAAATATAGAAAAATTGAATGAACCTTTGTGCCATTTCCTCATGTTTTTTATTTTATGCTTTTCACTCATACAGCCATATGAACCTTAGTTGGTCTGAACCATATATTAAGACCAGAGTACTGGCCTGATTTTCCTACTCTGTCCTTGCTGTTCATCTGACAGTGACAATGTAGTTGAGTCACTAGTTATCTTCTGAGTAAGCACAAATCAGATGCTTTGGCAGTCCCACACAAAAGACTAGATGAGTTTTGTTTGCAGAGGGGTGAGTGCTGACAGAATCAAGCAAGCCTTTTATGAAAATTACTGACCATTCTACTATTTGCTTCATTAACATTCTTCAAGGAAATTAACTCGCTTACAAATATGCAATCCTCTGTTCATTTTCCCTTTCCTAGCAAGGTTTAACATGTTTTGTCAGGAACTTAATTTGCATATGATGCAAGAATTGGTATGGTCTAAGAAAGATAAAGCTATGAATTAGGAAGTTAAACTTTGCTAGAAAACTGAAGAGAGTTGTGAATCTAGGATATCTTACCTTTGCCACAAACTAATAAGGATGTATGCTAGATGGATTGACTCTATTAGGTATGAATTTGCGAGAACTAAGTAGAGCAGTGGAGGATAGGAAGTCTTGGAGATGTCTCATCCACAGGGTCGCCATGAGTTGAGACCGACCAGAGGGCTTTTAACAATAACAACAAATTAGGCACTTAGGCAAGCCACTCCTACTCAGTCTCATCAACTCGGTGTGAAATATTTTGGGAAAATGGTAGTAATACTGACTTACTTTACCGTACAGGCAGGAATCACATACCTCTCCAGATGTTGTTGGACCGCACATTCCAGCAGCCCTGCCCAACATAGCCAATGATGAAAAATGCAAGAAGTTGCAGACACATGGTTCAAACCCAAGCTTACAATGATGTCACAGAGAATGCAATTAAAAACTGTGTGTGAAGCACATTCATCCCTCCATATTTGTGACTTTGATATTTGCGGATTTGATTATTCACAGATTTGATTAGTATGTTATCCCTAGGAATATCTAGGTCCTCCAGTGCAACTCTATGGTCAACTTTAACTAAGTTTCATTGAAAGACCTAGAGATTCCTAGAGAGAATACTTTACTAGGCACTTGTAGCTCCTCCAGTGCAGTTCTATGGTCATTGCCTGTCAGACGTTGACCACAGTTGCCTTGGAGGACCTAGATATTCTTAGAGGTGTCCTCTCAGGTTAAAAACATGGTGTTAACAAAAACACCATGTTTTTACCTGAGAGGACACCTCTCTAGGAATCTAGGTCCTCCGTTGCAACTTTGTGATCAACGTCTGACAGACACCGACCGTAGAACTGCACTAGAGGAGCTACAAATGAAGGAATCACATACCTCTCCAGATGCTTCTTGAGGCAATGTGAAAGCTGGTGCTTCCTTCTCACATGTATAAAAGGTGCTTACTATCCTTCCACAAGCAGGTAAACTCCTTGTTTATTTTAGCAAACCTTTAAGAATTTTTTTTTAAAGTGGAAAAAGGCACTGTATGATGTGCTGGACAGTTTTTTAAAAATAGTTTATGGTTTTAACAGGATTTAATTTTATAATTGTTTAATTGGTTTTTTAACTTTTGTACTGTATGATTTTTAATTATGATGGGCTAGCATCTTCCACCACACCTGAAAGCAAGCCAGTTTAGGAGGCCCAAGATATGTTGTAAGCGCACATTTTTCAGAGAGAATGCCTTAGGTCAGCAAGGATTTCTCATGCTCCTTCATGAAGCTTCTCATATTTGGCTGGGACTAGGTTTGGGAAAGATGAGGCAGTGATCTATCATGTCTCTGTATTGCCACAGTAATGAACAAAGATAATCAGAGCCACAACACAGCCATGAATTCAAAAACCATGAATCCAGAACAACTTGCATCTGAGTGCATCAGAGAGGCACTAATTTCTCACTATGATTGAATTCCATATGCAATATGGAGACAACCTGCAGCAAGAGTCAAAACAGAGCAGGATTCAGCCCCAGGATTCAAATGCCTAGGATACTTGCTGCCCTGTATTCATATTCAATTGCAAACTGTAGGTGCAAGAATGGTGGATCTGCAGCAGTTAACCACACTCATCAATTCTAATGCAAAAGTGGCAGGAAATTGTATTGCAAAGCTACTGCCATAGGAACAGTATTGTTATGTATTATATTTGAACAGGGATTCAAATTGAGAAAATGTAGCATCTTTCATCAAAAACATTTTAAGCAGTGGTGCAGAACATGTTGAATTCCAGTTGCTGCTGGACTGCAATTCATTTCACTCTTAGCCAGCCAATGCTGACCATCGATGGATGTTGCAATCCAACATCTGACAGGCCATACTTTCCCCATGTACTCGTTTTTAAAATCCACAGGATATGAAGATGCAGAGCATACCGGGATCAACTCAACCATGTATGGGTATGTGTGTGTGTGTGTGGGGGGGGGGGGGGTTTCAAGGTATCTGATACATTCAGCACATATACATTAAAGAGCAATAGTGGCCCTGGTTTCTGATGGTGTCCCACAACTTATACATAAATTCAAAAGCTGTTTGAATGTAAACAGAAAAGTTTCTAAACTTTTGTTCCCTGGTATTTGTTTGAAAATCTCATTGCAGTGTCACTGTTAATGTTACTAGCTGGCTCAGGGACATGCTGGAAAGCACTTCAAAACATCTGTGGAATCATCTGGAAAGTGGCTGTTGACAGAGCTCAAAATCCAAGAGATTAAAGTATGCAGAAAAGCAAAGCAATTTATGGAATGGATATTCTTGGCCAGTATTCAGATCAAATGTTTTATATCACATGAAGCCCTCTCTTGTTGGTTGTTAAAATCTTATTCCAACAGCCAAGCTTATTCTGAATGGATTCTGCTGTCTGATATGCTATAACACTTACACCAACACTAGCTTAAACATTAAGCTCTTTCCATTCCAAAGAAATAAGCCTGTCCAAGACTAACAAGTTTGAATAAACACGTTTTATTTTAATTTGAAGTTTTAAGCAATCCAAACAAAACTCATCAATATAACATAAATACAAAAAGCATTTAAAGTACATCACTGACAGCCAGCTACATGGTATGCAAAAACTACAGCAAACCTCACAGAAGCAGCAGAACATGGGACTTGGTGAATAACAGTAATGACTTCTAGGGGCAAACTATGTTCACATATACAGGGTCTACAGACTTTCTGAAATAAAACTGCAATCGTGCTGAACTTCAGGGTCCTTGCAGAAAGAGGCAAGTCTTTCCTTTAAAGTAGGCACGTACCAGCGCTCAGCTTATTTGCAGATTTTTTTTTTAAAAAATTGATAAACAGGAAACAGTCTCCAATTTGTAGAGATAAATCATACAATTCAACTGTCAAGAGGAACAATTCAACAAAGAGAAATAAGTGATGGTATTTTAGATTAAAATCAAAGAACAGACACTACAGTAAAAATTATTAGGGTGTGATCCATACAGACAGTACTAACATAGGCCCTGTCGAGGATTTCTTTTTTGTCATCAGGTTGCAGCTGTCTAGATAACATGGGAAACCAGTTTTCACACTATAGGGCATCTCAAAAGCAGCTTGTGACAGGGCATGGCTGTTTGCTTTTTCTGGATGTGGGAGAAAACAAACAAGTTCTGCTGGCCAAGTCTGAAATTGCTCCTTGGATGCCAATGGCAGATTACTATCCCAGGCTCTTATGTGTAACAAAATATTTTTATGATAAGAAACTTCCTCCAAGTAATGTTTTGTACTGGTGTTGCGTGTGTTGTACATTGGCTAAAACTAAAAACTCTTAGTCAAATCACCTATGATTTACAAGAACAAACCTTGGTAATTCAAGAATTAAGCTGATGTCACAGTGGACTTTGAAGCAGAGCTTTTGTGTAGGCGATATGCATGTTTACTTCTTGATTTAATGTTCTTTTTTTAGGTTGAATATTAAATACAAGAACTAGCATTTAGAAAAATGTGTTAAAGAGTCTAGTATGGCTTGTTCCTTCATGTGTAACGGCACTAAACCAAGTATTCTCAACTGCAAAAGACTGAAAGAGTTTGGCACATCAACTAACACTTCAAAATGTATTTTTCCTACATTGGCAGGTACTTTAGTGCCACCTTCTGGTCAACCTTACTGCACATACATAGTACTATTTAAACACTATTACAGTACTTCCAATAAAATGGTAGCAAGGTTTAAATTATTATACATACAATGAGCATTAGTAGTAGTTCTCAAACACATTTTCCAAGGAATTGTGGTCTTACATACTTATATGATTAAATTCACATATTATATAGGATATAGCCAAATCACAAAAACAAATTATCTTTGTATTAATAATGTATTCATCCCATGTGTTCCCTATCTCCTATCATTGACAATATTTCAATTGTGATCTAATATACTCAACCTCCCCCAAATCCAATGGTTTGTCTCTTTGAAAAATAATTCAGAGGTGTCCAAAGGATTTTTGAAACATATATTTGGTGAAATAATTGCTACATAAGAGTGTCTGTGTTGTGAGAAACTAGACATGAAAACTGGAAGAACAGTAAAAATGATAAGGGAAAGTATTCTCATATCTTCAGATGTTAAAGGGATAAATGTAAAAGATTTCATACTATATTACAAAGTGATCAGCAGAGCAATTTTACTATGCAGAGAGAAGGTGGCAGCTTTTTCATCATTCTTCCTATTGCAGTCATTGCTAGGGAACTACTTGTACCAGCCAAAAGCTGTCATGGAGTTCCACTCCTTAACAGCAAAACTATCTGGCACCTTTACATTCCCCATTTTCCCGACAACTCTGCCTGAAGAGCTTTCCATGAGCACAGGTATAATCCTGCTAGTGCACCTCCATCTGTGCCAGCAGAATGACACTTACATTACTTGCTGTGGACTTCCAAGTAGCTCCCCACTAAAGTTAGCACAGCTCTTCCAAGGCAGCGAAATCAAAAGTTACAAATGAAATACACTGGCATCAGAAGAACAGCAGGCTTCCTATGGATTGTAATTTAGTTACCATTTAGTGCAATGTAATGTTGATAGCAAAGAAGTTTAAGAGAAATTGCTCCCTTCACCATATGCCCTTTCTAATTATTTATAATTATCTCACATTCAGCCCATACAGATCTAACTAAGGCCCATATCAAGGAACTGTCTTTCTAAGGGCTAGATCCAGATGGAATTGCATGCAACTGGGTTGCTATCAATGGACTTCCCTACTCTCTGCTCCCACAGAAAAATCCCTCTAACACCCTGAAAATACTACATAGATGAATGGGGTGGGTTATTGTGCACAGGAAACTACATTACCCTGAAATATTTTGTGAGTGGGTTATCTTATAGAAGACACCTTTTCTTCTAAACCCAGTCCTGCATTTTCTTCATCAAGCAAACTGTTGTACTTGAGATTAGAAGTTCGCGCTGACAGCAGAATGTTTCAATTGTATCCAGGACACTGCATATATTTATTGTCTGGTTGGCATGGGTGTTTAAATGTATGGATTCATACAAGTGATAAAGCATGCAAGCTTGCCTATATACTCTCCATAGAAAAGCTGAACCATAGAACTTGTTTCCAAAAAGCTCAAACGTTATTATAGACTTGAGAGTTACGGTAATAAATTTTTAATAAAGTATAAGTTAAACATTTTTAGAATGAATTTGGTTCACTGAAGACCTCTAGATAGTTTCTATTGCTGTGGTTCCCAAACTTTGCTCCTCCAGTACTTTTAGACTTCAATTCCCAGAAGACCCAGCCAGCTAGGCCAAGAGTCAGGAATTCTGAAAGCTGAAGTCCAAAATATCTGTAGGGTCAGAGTTTGGGAATCTCTGTTTACTGAAACCCACTATTCCGATTCCACAGTAATTGTACAGGAGTGGGGGTGGAGCATAATTATTTGAATCTTCTAGATGTTGGAAACAGAAAAAAATACAGGACATATATTTTGGATGGGAAATAAGTTGCTTTATAATATCATTACAGTACAGAATTTCCCCCTTGTTACTGAGAGGCAAATCTTGGTTTTAGAAAATTAGAAGACAAAATCATGTAGATTAAAATAGAGGAATCATGCCCTTACTATATGTATAATGATGTCACTTCCAATATGGGACTGTAAGCCATCTTGTCTGTTCCCTGCTGAAAAAGTATAGCAGAATATCATTGTGGTCCAAAAGTGGGTCCAGAAGGTATAATACTAAACATTTACCCCAATTAGACAATTAGAATTAGACACTTTGTCACAAAATAAAGGAGGAACTTTTTTCAAATTGTCTGTACATTAAACATTCTAGCCTTATTTTCAGATCTAGCCACAGGAAGTGAGTTTCTGCACAGCTCATATAGGGAGACCATTTGTTTTCTTTTAGACCTTCTTTTAACCCTACTTGCAGAGACACAGAAATAAAAATGTAGGACACATGCTAATTAGAATGAGGCACTTCTAAATCCTACTGGTGTAAGACTGCAAGATTTTAGCATATGATATCAATGGGCTTTAGGCTATAACCTACCAGTAGTAGTCCTCAAGCTCTTTAAGGGATTTTGGACTTCAGCTACCAGAATCCAACACTATTGGCCAATATGGCTGAGGTTTCTGAGAGCTGAAGTCCAAAATATCTTAAAGAGCACAGTTTGGGGACCACTGCTAGAACTCTACACACTAACCTAGAAGTAAGTCCTACAGAACTTGAAGGGGCTTACTCCTGTGTAGACATATATACAATTACTTAACTTTGGGCAGGGCTTCAAAATAAAGAAAGCGAATCCATAAAGGCATAAAAGTCACAAGCCAATGAAGGTATAAAAGTGCAAGCGTCATATTTTAAATAAAGTAATTGCACGAAGTACACATTAATCTTCACAATCTTCTCTCCTAGAGTCATTACCAGTTATGTCAGTGAAAAAATACTTGGTTAGATGGCCCACTTAGGATGGAAGTATCTCTAAAGCAGCTGTATTATAATCACAGAACAGATGTTAAAAGTAAAATTTATGTATTTATCGTTAGAACATTAAAAGGGGTTATTTGCAATATGTAGCTAGTATGAGCAAAGCAAAAAACTATTCTTAAAATGTAGCAAATAATGCTGTATAGGAAAATAGACTTCGAAGTTTCAACATTCTAAAAAAATGCAGGAATTTTCACTTTACAGGGTTTTCGGCAAAGCATTTTAAGATGAAGCAAGGAATAAATCAGAAGGGAATGCTTGAACCAAAAGTATTCAACGATCTCTTCTGGTTAATAACAGTGCTTGTTTTTGACATGGCATGGATACAGTCCAATGTTCTTCAAATCTAATAGAGTTCTGATACTGTAGTTAATGTAGATTTTTGGGTTGGTTCAGGAGCAGGTGATAGATATAAGGAAACATAATCTTGAATGACAGAACACTGGATAACCTGCCCTGGATTGCTTTCACAGATTTCAAAGCAATACATTAAAAGTTCTTCCAACATTCAGTTCTTCTGTTTTAAATAGACTGGGCTGCCTGAATCAACAATCACAGTTGGCTTTCTGTGCACAGACTGTACGTATCCCAAGAAAACAGAACTCTGTTTCTGCATCCTTCCAAAGACTCTTCTCCATTTCATGATGGAAAATACTTAGGAAAGTTAACATGTATAGCAGCATTATGAATGTCAGGTATCAAAGCAGTCAGAACTCCATAGGAAGTTTTACCACTGGCTGTCTCCTTCATCTCTACAAATGAAGGCCACTTTTTTGTACTGAGAAAAATTTAGCTTCCCTGTGAGAAAGACCCCTGAGGTAGTAAAATGGGGAGCTTAATGTAAATCTTTACCTTTCACTTTATTTCAGACTGCAAAATGTTATTTCAGACATGACCAATTATGAATCTGCTTAAACAGACACAGACCCACCCTGCCAACTGGCTATCGTGCTGTAACAGAAAATGAATCTGAAAACAGCAATGAAGTGGCATAGAAATAAAGATATGCTTTGCAATAGAGACACATTATGACTCTACTTTCTCACCAAGTCCCCGATGCTTACTGCATAGCATTAGAACAGCTGACACAATAGGAGAAAATTGCAACTGAAAAAAATGAGGCGTTTAAAGGCAATCCCCCCAGGAGTAGCTTCAGATTATCGCATTGCAAAATATGCCATATGATAAGGCAGCATGAGTGAGCATGATTGCCTGTCAGTTTTCCATTTTGTCCACACAGTTGCATATCCTTGATAGATTTTTTCTGCTGCCTACCATACTGAGACAGTTCATGGTCCACTGCAAGCTTTTGGTCTTCCAATTTCCTAAAGACAGCTAGTAGAACTGCTATCCATTAAGTAAGTAGACTACCACTTCATATGTAGACATCATTATAGCTGTGTTCGGTATCTGTCTAAACAAGTGTGTTGTTAGGCCACGGTAGAGAGAGCCATAGCCTTCTTCTCGCACCAGCAAAGACAGCGTCTGGAAAAAAGATCTGTACTTTGTTCCTTCTTCTCGTAGTCTTGTTCGTACAACCTCTGCAGAACCAGAAAGAATTATTATTATTTTGGGATAAAAACATTCCAAATATACAAAGAATAATATGCCTTACAGGAATTAAAGAAAAGGAAACTATAGGAAGCTATCACATTTTTTAGTTACAATTCCTTGAAAGAATAGGAAAACTTGCTATTTATTTATTTATTTTAGGCTTTGTATATGCTACATCCAGCATAATTACTCCCTACTGACAACTCAAAGAAACATTAATAAGGACATAACAATGTTTAAAAATACAGCAATGACTGGGGATATTATTAACTAAATTCTTGTTTGGAGTAAGGGTTATAAAATACTTTTTCTTGGGACATTTTTAAGCCACTATCATCCATTTTGATAGATTTTTTTTAAAGCCATCAAAAATTAAAAAGCAAGGAGTACCAAGGAGAGTTTCTATTTTAAAAAATTAAATAGCATTATCATGGGAGAGGTCATAACATATTACATAACAAATTGTTTTTAAAAAGCTATACTCAGAGTATCATTAAAGTGATCCTAAAACAAGACACTAATTCAAAAGTAATAAAACAATAAGGAAAAAAATATGCAGTCAGTGCAGGTGAGATGATTTTAAAACCAGTTTCCTAAATAAATAAATAAAGCCAAGCAGTATTTCCAAGGCAGTATTAACTAGAGAGGTGTCACTTCTCAGGGCTCTTTCACACAGATGAGGCAAGCATCATTAAATTGTGCTAATAGTATGATCGGGGGGGGGGGGGGGGGGAATTATCATTTCTCCCATTCGTGTCCCATGCGTAAACTGTAATGGATGCGTCATTGGGTAATAACAACTTAGAAGTGCACAGGGGTGTGACAATCTTCCTCCCAACTTGCTATTAGCACAATTTAATCACACTTGCCTTCTGTGTAAAAAAGTCCTCAGAGTACATTTTTAGTCACTTACTGAAAAAGAGGACACGAAGCAGAAACTCTACTGCTAGTCTATAATAATAAAAGGAATGGACAAAAGATGGTATTTTTTGGGATAAACGTTATTTTCCAAGCATCCACAGTTTTAAAGGCAACAACTTTCTGCAGCCAAACAGACAACCAGTGCAGTTGATTTGAGCCACTATAAACCTGAAACATCATCCAAGCCATCTCTGTAACTACGTAAATGTTCTAATATCTGCGGTATACGACAGAGTAGGAGTAGGCAACTTTGGAAAGCTAGGGGGCTATATTAGCCCGTAGGACTAAACTCGGAGGACTATACTTGCTCCCACCAAAAAAAATAAAAATAAAAATAAATAAATAAATAAAAATATCTAAAAGATATGGGGTAATTTAATCAAGACTTAAGTCTCAAAAAACTGCCAACCAAATGTGGTGGAAATGCACCCCACACCCCCTAGTGGATATTTTGGAACATTCTGCAACAGAATGTTATTTTTAATTTTTTTAAAAAAGAAATTTTTGACACTGGGAGGGCGTATGGGGCCTCAAAACATGGTAGAAATACCCTCTTCACCCCCAAAAGTGCAACTGAGTGCATTCGGGAACAAAACATTCTTTGCAAATAAAAATTATTTTGACTCCCTAGTAGGGCACAAAAATGATACTTGGGGGCTGCTTGTAGCCTGCAGGTCACACTTTGCACACCTCTGTTCTGGGGATACTTATAAACACAGATATGCACTTCTTTCATCTTTCTCCATCTCTTTATTGTGCTAACATCTCTCATTTGTTTGAAGTACAGCATTTGAGGGATCATATTAAATGCCTATTTAGACTTTTTTATCTGACCTCCAAATATCATAAATTCTACACTCTAAAATTATAAAACAAGCCATGCTCATTTCTTAAGCCAAGCAATACTAACACAGGACTACACAGAATTCAAAGATATAGCTATGTAAGTCTGTACATACAAGTATGTATGTATGTTTATTTGTCCCTGGTCTCCACTCCACTAAATGCATCTGGTACTGAAGTCTATGAAAGCCAACTTCTTTATTTCAGGTAGTCTCAAAGGTGTTACAATATCTCTCTGCCTACAAAACTACATAGTATTTTACTTGCAACAGATGGGGAAAGACTTATATTGTTACTTTAAAAAGACATGATTCATGAATCTTTAAGGGGTGTCACATTGAGGATGGAGCAAGATTGTTTTCGGCTGCTCCAGAGACTAGAGCACGGAACAATGGATGCAGGCTCCAGGAACAGAGATTCCACCTCAATATTAGGAGGAGTTTTCTGACAGTAAGAGTTGTTCGACAGTGGAACACACTCCCATGGAGCCTGCTGGGTCTCCTTCCTTGGAGGTCCTTTAACATATACTGTCAGGGATGCTTTGATTGTGATCTCCTTACCATGTGGATAGGCTATAGATGTGGCACAAGTTTTGGAAGTGGCTGCAGCCATCATCATGCCAACAAAGTCAGATGCTTCTTTGACAGATTCATCTTCCTCATCCATAGCAGAAGTAGATTTATATTCCAGTAGTCTTCGTTTAATACTTTCATAAATAACAAAATGAATAACAGTCTCTGATATGCCTGCATAAGATGCAGACATTCCTCGGTAAAAACCTTTAATTCCATCTGCACGATAGACTTTGCGAACACATTCAAAAGCACTCATCCGCTTTTCTCCACGATTCCTGAAAAAGAGGGATAATAAACATTCAACACCTTAAACAGGTTGATAATACTTTGCCAGGTACACATACCATATAATGATATGTCAAATTTTCCAAAGATTCACATTTAGAAATGTATTTCAGGAAACTACTTAAATTACAAAGAAAAGTTATGAAATTTCACATGAATATCATCTAGAGAAAGTTTGGAAGTAATCTGACTCTATGGCATTTAACTTCAATACAGTTGCAATGAAATAGTGTTTCCCTGTATGGTAACAATCCTACAAAATCAGTGCTTTTACCACCTCCTCATGCATTTGGATTTGCCTCTCCAATATTCTAAGCTTGATAAGGAGAAATGACAACCACAGGGAACTTTCTTAAAGCTGCTGTTACATTGCTTAGGAATGATGACACACAGAAGCTAACGTGCCCACTACCAGTATTTCCATTCATTACATTCATGTGTTCATGAATATGAACATGTTGAGTGGAGAAAGTGGGCAACATCCCCTTCCAGTGTTCCTAACATTGTGTAATGTCCTGCTGAGATGACCACTGGTTCCTCTTGCCTAGTTCTGTGCATTCCAACTGACCAAGCTCCCTTCTAGACCTTCCAATTAAAATTTAGTAACAATTGAATATGCCAGGAATGCAGGACCTTCTGCATGTACAGCATAGCTTCTTTGGTGATGATGCAGATATAATTCACACATGTATATTTTCATATTATCTTCTGAACAGTGCAGCAACTACAATTCTGTTCCCTATCTGCCTACGTGATACAATGGCTATGTGAAAAGCCCTACTTAAAATTCCTTTTCTGATCACACAATCGGAGGTTTCCAAAGGAAGGTACAGAAGCTCTGCAACTCACATGTTGCATTGTCACTTTAGTTGAGAATTCTTCCATGAAACCTAATATGCTAGTTAACAAGCGAGAATGTATACTAGAAATCTGCTATTCTGGAACTTTCTATGAATGTGCAAACATGAGTGTACTACTGCCAACCTCATTAACAATTTGTAAGCTGCTCTGATAGCCTAGCCTTTGGCTGAAGAGCGGGATATAAATAATACTATTATTATTATTACCATATTATTATATTCCACTGCATTAAAATTGCTTCGAAGAAGTCATTACAGCATGTAGTTTCGATCACATCACTTCATGGCTAAAACCATGCTCTTCTTTTAATAATTAAACAAGAATAAATGAAAACAGAGCAATACATAAACAAACTTTATAAATGCTAATTCAATTATATTTCTTAAGAAATTTTTATTTTACCTTGCATCAAGTTGTAATCGTGTCTTTATTAACCAAATTGGATTGGTTGCTGTGATTGCAGTAAAACCTAAATAAATATTTTAAAACAGCAAATTAGATTTGCTAACATCATAAAAACAGTTTGTTATTAACTAAAAAATGCACAATAACAAAGTAGAAGTTGATGTGAACTAACGTGCACTACACTAATTGTTAACAACCAGAATAACTGTAATGACATTTTATTACTTTTATAAGTCCACAGAGCCAATAATCCTTTGCACAATTACTTGAAAATGTATTTCTTATTCTTAGTTATAAGCCATAAGTATATTTCAAACTCAATTTGTGCCAGTATGCTCATACAAATCCCTTTTTAACATCTTTCCAGCAGCAAGGCTGGGACTAGGCTAGCTGAATTTAATTGTACTCTAAATAAATACAAAAAATGTAAATGAAACTAAACCATATCAAGAAGAGCATAAAACAGAGCATAAAATATTCTCTGTAAATTTAATTTGTATATGAGAAATACAAGGTAGAGTATAAAGCCACATTTACTGAGTTGTTAAATGTTGTACGACTCAGACACACATTACTGTACATATAGATGTTAATACTGAATTACACAGTATAATTAAATGAAATATTATATGAATTATGTCAGTGAGTTGTACTTAGCATTCATAAGCACAGATTGTTGGCGGGACCCAGAAATACTTGTACAAAACACAGAAAAGTTAAAACAATACTATTGCATATATACTATGGGCTACTTAGTAGCAAGATACTAACTAGTCAAAGTCTCCATAGGATTAGGAAAAAATAGGGCTCTAGTACCCATCTTTTGGATGGATTAAAAATCTATCTTTTTCCACTGCACAAGCACAATGAATAGAAAAGCAGTTTGGGATAGCAGGTTTTAATAGGTGTCCTAGGTTATTAGTCTAAGACTATACAACACAACATTTATCGGGGAACAAGTCTGCAGGAAAGGGCTACAGAATGTGCTAAGCCCAAGAAATCCTATTTATTACTAAAGTTTTTATTCTATCAGAATTATGTGGAAATCACTTTCACTATGCAAACCCTGCTCTTTTCCTGCAGAAAAGGGCATCAGGGATTTTAGTGTGAATATTCAGGAGCATCTTGTTGAGTGCATCTCTCATGCATATTTCAACTACAACAGAACCAGAGAATGTAGATGCTTTCTTGAGAATGATACAAAGACTATCAGGTTCTTCTGGACAATCTCTGTTGGCATTAACAAGGAAAAACTGGTACTTCAGCAACTAAACTGTAAAGATGTGTACTCAATAGTAAGACCCTCTGAGTTTAATGTGGCTTACTCCCAGTAAATATGCATAGGATTACAGCCTAAAAGGCTCAAAAATAGAATTGCCAAGGATCTTAACTGTTTTAAAGTTTAGTTAATGTTAAAAATTCAAATTTAATGTTTTATTAAATGGTATTAAGTAGAAGTCCTTTAATTGCTTGCAATATTTAAATTGCTGACCAAAGTGCTTCAAAGTTAATCAGTAATAGGACTCTCACCCTCCCAGGGCCATAAACTTCTCTGTTAAATTTCACACTATATCCATTTAAAGAATCTTTTTCAATTAAAAAAACATAACAATACAAAAACAATCCTGAAACTTTGGTACACTATTTATTTTCATTTTGGTCCCATAATGCCGACATACTTTCCAATTTTCCTCTACTAGCATTTACAGATTCAGGGATTATAGTAGTGTAAGCAATGATAAGAAACACATTTACTATGTTAAGAATATCAATATGTTTTAAAAGCAGTAAATTTATCTTGAGCCAAACCTTTATTTCAGCCAAGGAAGGACATCTCACCATCAGCTATGTTACTTAGGGCTGATGGGAGTTGCAGGTTTAAAATTCTGGACATCCACCATTCCCTATCCATGATTTAAACATAAAGGATATTTTACTAGATTAAAATATTACTTAGTTAATGCTATGCTTTTTTTTTAAAACCTCTTGCATATCTCCCCCAAGGTTTTCCTATAAAGGCAAAGAACAAGTCAACCCAAACTCCTCAGGCAATGCAAAGTTTTTGGCTATGATATGGACATACACATGAACCAAAAATAGTTAAGATTTTATTTGACGCTTGGAAGGGTAGGGGCAATGACCGTATAACTGGAAGATTATTAAGATGCTGTTTCTGTAGGTATTCTATAAAGAACTAATGCAAATTATTAAGATGGAAAACGCAAAAGGAGCTGCATTCTGAGAAGACCTAGGTTGATCACTATGAAATAGTTTTATCGAAAGCTAACTTGTCACTGAAATGTTCAAGGTTATTATAGTTGAATCACATGCATGTCTTATTCAGAAGTAAGCTCCACTGAATTCAATGTGACTTAACCCCAATTAAGTGTGTATAGCTTTTCAACCTTACCTTATTTCTAAATTTCAAACTAGAACAAAGTTGAAGCTTTGAGGAGATTGAGTACAAAACTCATGGTAAGCAATTTCAGGTCACTGAGGTATATGTAAGTATGACCTAAAATATTTAGCTTGGTGACTCTGGATTTATATAAGCCTGAAAAGAAGCCCAGAAATGAAGAACAGGTTGTTGCATATACTATGTAAAGCAGATGAACAATTCCTGTTCAAAATTCAGAAGTTCTTACAGTGATGCATCACTGTCACAATAAAGCAGAATTCTAGCTTATCATAAACAAACGAAAGTGCAAATGTATCCTGTCTGATATATTACACTTGGCTCCTCCAGTCAATGAGAGCACACAAATAAGCCAGGAACTCATTCTATAGTTTGCTAAGTGTAACATCTGAAGCAGGATCTCTGGTTTTTGACTCTGGCTTGCTAGCAAAAAACAAGGCAGAGATCCTACTTCTGAGTTCACACTAAAACAAATTACAAACAATATCTGGCTTGTACATTTGCTCTTGATGGCTGGATGAACAAAACTGAAGTTTGTTACAATAAAGATTCTAACTTATTGTGACATCTGAATATAGCAAATGAGTCCTCTAATTTTTATATGTATGTTTCCTTGAGCCCACTCCAAATTTAGAAGCACTGAGGGAACTTGGCAAAACAACTAATGGAGAAAAAAATTTGGTGAAGAGACTGTGTGTGCTATCAAATGGAAATTCTCGTTCAACAGGTGTTGTACCAGTCCACCTAAACTCTTTATCTATTTATTCCCCAAAACTCTTCATTTAAATTTCAAACTCCAGATTATTTTTTAAAAGGGATGAATAGACTTCAAAATAAAACAGCTAAGATCCCAGGAATGTAACCATGTCAACTTTGTTTGCAAGTTATAACGTAATTGCTAAATTAATGTGAATAATGCCACGGAGAGAGGCAAATTCTGACAACACATGAAGTTAACAGCAGTGATATTAAGTACAGTACAGTTCTGAGATAGGTTTTTAATTTTTCAAAGAAAAGAAATCCTGCATACTGTCAACAAGAGTTTTAATTTCACCAAGGTGGTTAAGATGCACAGCAGTGATCATAAAGTTTCTAACTCTTCCCAGATTCCACTGGAAGAAACAGCTGAATGTTTTAAAACAACGAATACAACTTGAATTCAGATATAAAGCTTCCCATTAAGTTCTTTGTTTAAGAGTGGTTACAAACCTAAAGTGTGGTTCTTACGCTAGAGGCTGCAAGAGATGCTCAGTTCAGTACTCACGAGGTTTAAGTTAGTCCATATTTCTGCAGGAAGTGACCTGCGGATGGGGAGCATGAGATGACACGATCTCACTCTTTTCACGGGAGAAATGTACAGTAAATGCCTAAAATAGACACAGGCTTTTCTGTATCATAACAACAAGCAGTGACCTCATCAGACACATGTGACAAAATTGAATCCCAATGGAAGGATTTGTGAATTAGTAAAAGGTGAGATCTAACTTTTAAAAGTTTAGAACAATAAAAAAGGAAAAAATAGTAGTACAGGCCACAGGTATTTTTAAAAAAGTTTTGCAAAATATACTGAGTACTGAAATTTCTGCCATCTGCAGCAGTTAAACCATGAAAAATACTTACCTATATTTGTTAAATCCCAAAGTCTTTCTTTGTTGTTTTTTTTAAATAAAAATGCTAACCTTGTCACACTGGGTAGAAAAGCATGATTTGGCATCATATTATAATAATATATAATATTTATTTATTTATTTATTTATTCCCCACTCTTCAGCCCTAAAGGCTATCAGAGTGACTTACAATTATTATTTTAATTAGACAGTTTCATATTGGTATATTGGTATCATGTTTAAATGTAATTGAAAATTTGAAGCTATCTCTGAACTGAATACCCTGTATCAATCTAGTTTTGCAATACAGCTAATTCTGAGTGTTTGAGGAAGACTGACTGAATGAGAACAAATCAGAGCTTAAACAAGCTATTATCTTCCCTCCTCTGTTCAAAAGTTGCCATCTACAAGTATAACTTGTATAACTGTCAAGATATATGGTCTTGTTACACCAAATATGTCAGGTCAATTACCACCTGGAAAAGCCACAGGGCTGCAATAGACTACAAAGCATTGACACTGAATCATCCTTCTATGCTTCATGTTAGAGCCTGTTGTAAGATAAATGCTCTGTCAGAATGAAACAGCTTTCAAATGTATACATCACTCACCATTAACACAATACAGGGAGGCGTGATATAAATAAAGATGATTTATTATTATTATAATAATATAGCACTGCTGCACAGTAACTTCTGCCTCAAAGAAGAAGGCAAATCTAAGGCCCAACTCACCATATTTCAGAAAATTGAATAGTATTGCTCTGTAGGCACAGTGGAATGAGTGTAGGGCTTTTTCAGCTATGGATATTCATTTCAGCTTTATTGTAAAAGATGACATCTGAATGTGTATTTCCTTGCCATTAGAAAAGAATTGGACACAAAACCTTCCATTACAGTTAAAGTTCAAACACTTTTCATTTTTGTTATTTACCTCCAACAAAAGGGGTAGACTGCAATGTGATATATTTTAGGGCTTTGCCCTAAAAGTGGTCAGGAATTATTACCTGGGTCCCATGTAAAGAAGGCAAGGTATAAGGACCCCATGTGTACAGAAGTACCCTTGTGACTGGATATCAAATGCTGTTGGCAACTGTATTCAGTACTCATACGGCTCCACTTGAAGTATCATAGATATGCTAGACTATGTTAAGACTAGAGCCTTGTCCAGCCTATCTCACTTGGAAATCAAGGTAGCTTTGTTAATCCATAAAAACAAAACAAAAATCACAAATCCACAAGTGAATAACACCTTTATTAAGATAAACTTCAACCCCACAATCATGTGCAAGCTTTGGAGATCAATGCTTCATCAGACTAGACAGTAAAAAAAGTAGGGGAAAGAAAATCTATCATGCTTCCATCAATTTTTTTTTTTTAAATCCACCTATCCTGATGAAACATTGTGGAAAGCTGAACAACTCACATACTACAAATAAAGCTATTGCTCACCTGTGGATCTTTATTCTTATGGAAAGTATTGTTTCGAGAGGTCACTAGACCAAACTCTGGGGGCATAATGGAAACTGGAATAAGTGCCTAAAGATCTTCTGGATTCTGCAACACTACTGGATCTCACGAGATACTGCACACTAATGTGGTCAATCCCATCCTAGACCCCAAAATGCAAGAATAATTGGTGACAACAAGAAAGGAGTGCAAAAATTTCTAGCAAAGTAGCTATCTCATAATGGACAGCAAAAGATAAAACATACCAGGCATCAAAATTGTGGGCATATTCATAACTTCAGGCTCTGGAAATTGTTTTTTTTAAAAGCACTATACAGTTTACTAGTTTAAATTTAAGTTTTGTTTTGTTTTTTAAATGGTTCATGACAGAAAGTGAGTACAGCAGCTTTGTTTTTACAATTGCTAGAGTAACTAATACATAAGACTGGCACAAAGATCTTGCTGATGCACTATGCTGATATAATTATCCATTATACCATGTAGTGCACTTTAAGGATTGTGCAGCAGCAACAAGAAGAATGCTGAGAAAACTGACCCTACTGTGGGAAAGACAATTTTCCAAAGCAGTCTTTCCAGAGTATATGGAAAGCTTTAAAAACCCACTTTAGAAACTATGCATCAATGATAGTGGCTTGGGATTCCATCCTAAATGTTTTTTAAGAATTTGAAACTAATAAAAAGCTTTTAGTCAAATACATCTAATCCCCAATACATCTTCAATACAATAATCTTGAGCGGTCATCATATTCTTAATGGTTAAAGTGACTGATTTTAAAGCCAAAACAGACTTTGTTGCGAAAATGGTTAATAGCTTAATTTAGTACAGATAAGTCTTATGAAGCAAGTACAAAAATGACAAGGTTAGCATTTTTCCCCTACAAGCTAAGTTGTTAACAGCCCTTTAGATTAGTTGCATGGCCATCTAGCCAACAATATGAAACAGTGTTTTATGCATATTTAAAAACACATTTTAAAATGTAGTCTGTAGGATTTCTAGTATCCTAAAGCTATGCTAGTTCAATAAAAAACATAGCTACCTTCACAGCCAATCTGCATAGGATATTCTTTTTCACCAACCATGTGGTAAAGGTGCATAACTGCAAAGCTGAACATTAATGCTTGTCAGTATTGCACAAGCACCTGAGTACGATAATTTTAAGCAATAAGAACAGAGCCACAAGAAGTGCAAAAAAGTAGCTTCCCATTTTAAAACTAGAATAAAGCATACATATCAAAAAGTGGAAACTAAATAAATATATGAAATAAATAAGTAAATGAACTAGGAAAATGTGAGTTCTACATTGCCTGAAAATTTAATTTTTTTAAAAAACAACAACAACAACCACATGGTTTAATAGTAAGAATTCAAGCCAAGTGATTACAGTTTGATGGGCAAACTGAGTTTGCACATAGATATGAAGCTTGCCAATAAATTAGTTCTTTACTTTTTAAATTTGATTTGGAATAGATGCACATCTACACACAAACAATCCATAATAAAAAGAGGTATATAGCTTTAGTTCTGAACAGCCATTTTTGTGCAATACACATTGCATAAGCGATTAAAATGATCTACATTTTTTTTTTAAAAAAGATTACTAATCCATGTGCTTATCTTCTGTTCCACTCTTTGTCAAGAGAAATAATAGTTCTGTAAACTTCTGAAGGAAAAAAAAAACACACAGGTAACAGAAGAGCCTTTACATCAACAAAGTCTCTGGAGCAACTGATTGACCGAGATGCATTTAAATGATTCCCCACTACAGTTTTCTTCCTCCTCCCATTCCGTACCCTATCAACTTCTTCAGTGGAATGTAAAAGATACAGTTGCTTTAAGTCTATTATCCCTTATCAAAAATGCAGATCTAAGAATGACAGGCATTTATTAACCACCTTCCTCTCTGTTTATTTGTCAGATAGAACAGTTTTAATTTTAAAACTGAAGAAGAAAATTGGGAGGGGGGGGGGAGAATAAAAATTGTTGAATTAATTCACCAAGCTAGATCTTTTTATCACAACTGTTTTAATAATGATTGGGTTAGCCTTCAAATATCTAAATGGGGCATATACTATTTAGGAACGATCCACAGTGGAAACTGAAATAACTAAAACCAAAAAAGAATCAAGATTACTATAAAGAACCACCTTCTTTTTGATTGATAAAGTGAACTCTATAACCCTCCAAATCATACCTGTTAGATTTAAAAAGCATGCAAAAAGAAGCTATATTTAAGCCACCATATGAAACATTTATTGAAAAATACCAGCACAATACTGTGCATGTGTATTCAGGAAGAAATGAGTCCTAAAGGTTGCTACCAGATAAATAAATGTAGGACTGAAGCAGCAGCCTGTAAATTAACGCACTACTACTTTGAAGGAACCTCCACAAATTCAGTAGGGGTTCCGAATTAAAATGCACAGAACTGATTTGTACTACATTTTAATCTAATTCTTTAGCAAGAGGCTTGTTCTACTTCTCCCCACCCCTTCTGCAAAATGGGAAAACATCTCATATTCTTATCAAAGCTAACAAACTTAATATTACTGAATTTTATAGCAAAATTTAAATACTTTCAGCATGAAATGTTTGGACAGAAAATGACTACCAGAACCTGCTAGCTTATCTCAAAGAAGTCAAAGCAGGTGGTTTGACACAGGAAGCTGTTTGCAGCAGAGGTATGGGGATTCACAGTCTGCTTCTCTATTCCTTAGTTATTTGTAAAACATATTTGCTCAGTTAGAATTAAAAATCGATAAAATGAAGAATGTCCATATACTTTGCTCTCCCACACTGCAGCTCCACTGAATACAGTGGTCCCCCGGTTTACGAATCCCCTGGGGTACGAAAACCCCGGGGTACTAAACCGGCAGGACCGCTACAATATCCCCCGGGATCCGAAAGATCCCCCGGGATCCGAAAGAAAAAACCGCATGGCCCCTTTAAATCGGCCGCGCGGTCCATTGCAAATAGCAGTCCCCCGGGAAACGGATGCTTCCGGATTACGAAAGGTAATCCGGAACGGATTACCTTCGTAACCCGGGGGATGACTGTATCTACTTGGTAGCATTCATTTTCAAGCAATGAACTATCACAGCTGTCTGCTCACCCATTTCCCCAATTATCTGCTGCTTTTTAATTCACCATAGTCACGCAACTGCTAGGATGCTTCTTGGGTAACTCAAGCTACAAAAAAGTTACAGATTCTTACCTGCCACTCCAGCTGAGGTCATGTGCACTTGTGTAGAGTCTGGCTGAAAGACATTATTCAGTGCTTCCTTGCAGTTGGAATAAGCAGCAAAATATATTGCTCTAAAATGAAAACAAGTTAAATAGGATTAACAACAAATTAGCGCCCAATCAACCAATACTAACAAACCTCAATAACTTTATGAATGTATGAAATATTTGCAGACTTATCAGTGCTCTGACATGGTAATGCCTTGAGACTGGATGCCAAGCTTCCTCCTAAGCTTCATGTGGCCCATGACTCTTAGGAGCACTAAGCCAATTTATGCCTTCACCTCAGTGATGTCAAAGGGCTTCTGTACCCTGACAGGGATCCTGTTGTTCAATGCCCTAAATAATGTTATGCCGCTTTATCTGTTTCGCAGATGGTGTGATAAAAAGTGCTTTCTGCCAAGGAGCAATTCAAAATTTTCTACGTACTGCTTCTTTCTTTGGCCTTGGGAGCTTCCAAATGGCTGCTCTACAGAAGACTGGGAGTGTCTGCATCAGACCCTTCCATCCCCACCTCTCATAATATTAGTAGTTCCATTTGGTTTGTCCTGGACAAAATCAAGCAAGCTTGCATTTTTGAGCAAGGGAAGGTGCTGATTCTCATCCAAGCAATCACACCAGCTTCTCTACATTATGTTTCAAAAACAAGAAGGCATGCATTTTTTGTCCCCATACATTACAATGTTTGGACAAAAAAGCACTCCAATAGCAAAATTATCATTGTATGAACAAAAAAAGCACTCTAATGGCAAAATGCAAATGATCTGCTATGAAAAATATGTTGTTCAAAAATTTGGAGGTGACAATGTTTGCAAATGCCCCGGTCTAATTCCATGTGAATTCTGCAACAACAACAAAAAGATTTTTGGAATCCATTATGTCTGTTATTTTGTCTTTTTTATTTTTTGTTGAGTACTAAAAATCATGCACTAAATATGTTTTAGTTTTAAATCTTTAAATGTTTCCTTTAAAACGTACAAATTGCTTTAGTCTACAGCAATATACAGTGGGACTTTCCCTTACGTCGGGAATCCCTTAGCCACATATATTGCACCTGTGTATGATGCGGGTGTACTGTATTACAATTCAAACAATCAAGTATAGGCATACCTCAGTTAACAAGACCTCTGATAAAGAAGTTCCTTTTTACAAAGTATTTTTACAGGAACCCAGTCAAGCCCCCCCTTTTCCTTATATTAAGTTTTTTTACAGCACTGGCATTAGGAAGATGGTGAAGGTGGGCTAGACTAAGATGGACTTTCTTGCTAGGCTGCAGCAGTGTGTCTGCAATAAATAGTGCAATAAAGCTTGACCTGGGAAAGAATGGGCTTCTATTTCAGGTGATTCTACTGTGTACTTAAGAATAGGCAAGGTAAACAGCTGCCTCCAGAATTACTTATTGAGCATGACAGAAGAGCAAAACAGAAAGAAAAAGAGAAAACAGATCATCCTGCCTCACCAGATCCCCTGAGACTTTGAAAATATCATACATCTATGAGGTTCATAACCAAAACAAATATCATAAGAAAAGTGGAGGCTGTTGAAAGAAAACCATAATCCTAGACTGCATTTTGAAGGCAACTTTCAAGTGGTCTCTGGAACAGAAGATGCAAAATGTTTTTGTTTATTTATGCAAGGCTTACCTGACCTGGTTGCTTCATTTCACATACACATAATGTTAGTATGAAATAAAGAATTGTTGAAACATGAACTACTCTTCTTTTTTTATACATGTAGAAGCCCTAAACCTATTCTATCTCTTGTACCAAAGTTCTGTTCAAGAAATAAATCCCAGAAACATATCTACTTCTTTAACTGAGGTATGGGTGTGTATGTGCCTTCAAGTTGCCTGTCGAGTCATGGCAACGATATGAATTTCATAGGGCTTTCTTAGGCAAAGTATACTCAGGTGGTTTTCCCAGTTCCTATCTCTGAGTCTACAGCATAGTCTACAGCGCCTAGTATTCATTGTCAGTCTCCCATCCAAGTATTAACCAGGGATGGCACTGCTTAGTTTTCAAGATTAGACAGGAAATGATGGCTTTGGTACACTTGCAAACATAATTTAATATTGATAATCCTGCCACAAGAGGGCAGGAAAGAGTTTTTTACATCATTTTTATTATACTTTAAAATAAATAAAATAAAATTAACTAACAGAACCTAAGAACAAACTAACTGAATATTTTTGTCATGTGAGATTTATCAGTTGTACATTAGCTTTTGATTGGTCGTTAACAAAAATGCATTCAGCAGAGGTTATAATATAAAGAGTATCCAGGTCTTCATGAAACAGCTCATTACGTTAAAGTCATTAGTTCAGCAAACATGTGGCCTTTCACAAGTATGTGATAAAGAGGTTGTTTTATGTGGCATAATTAGGAAAATGGGATTCAAAATCAGTGGAGTATGCTACACATGTTACGAAACAAGTTTTCTCATAGCTTATTCAAACATAGAGATGCTGTTAAAGCTACTTAGCAAATGTTTAAGTGAAACACAAAAGTATTTGTCCAAGCTTGATGAGTGGAAAAACCATGATACATTCATTCATAAGCAAATGGACAAGTCTAGCATGAAAACTGGGGGAGAGTCCAGTGTTACGTTTTACTGTCAAAAGGGAAAGAAACAGACAGATTATTTCAGATAAACCTATGGAACAGAAAACACACATGGAATCCATGGTTCATTTCTACCTTTTTTTTCCTACCTTTTGTTAAAAACCTGTTTCATACAAGGTTACTAATATCTACCACTTTTTTGAACATAAGATGTTTTTTTTCAAATTCAATATTTAAATACAAGTATTTCTGCAATAGAAAAGATTAGATAAAAGGAAATAACCAATTGATTCAGAAGAAGTGCTCAAACCAGTCTTAAAGCTATCCTACATCTATTCTTCTAAAAGACTGAAACTACAAGGTTTTATCAGCAACTGGGAAATGTAGACCACTTTATATTTATATTCTTTGTTATGTTACAGAATAAATATTATTTTATATGAGGCATGAGCTAACCAGAATTGGCAGGGACCGCAACTGCTTATCTCTGGATAGATTTCTGACATGCGATTTCAGCGTATCTATGTGCCGTGAACAGCCAAAAAGACAAACAAATGGGTCCTTGAACAGAGCAATCCTGAAATCTCTCTGGAAGCCAAGATGATCAAAACTGATGCTCTAGTACTTTGGCCACATCATAAGAAGGCACAACTCATTAGAAAAGCCACTAATGCTAGGCAAGGTGGAGGGAACAGCTTGGGGATAGCTGCTCCTCAAAAAAGGAAGTGTTGTATGGTATACCACAAAGTGCCATTCTGTTCCCAATGCTATTCAACATCTACATGAAACCACTGTAAGAGATCACCTGGAGGTATGGGGCAGGATACTATGTACACTGGTTACACCCAAATATACTTCTCCGTGCCTTGAAATACAGCCTCAGATAAGGATAGTGTATCTCCTCTGAATGAATGTTTGGACAAAGTAATGGATGAAGGAAAACAAATTCAGACTGAATGCAGACAAGACAGAGGTGCTTACTATCAAGTGAGCCCTGGTAATGCAGTAGTTAAATGCCAATACTGCAGCCACAAGGTTGTGAGTTCAATCCCAGAGGCTCCAAAGGTGACCCAGCCTACTATCCTTTCGTAAGTCTGTAAAATGAGTATTCAACTTGTTGGGGGCAATCAGCTTACAGATTGTAAACCACTTACAGAGTACTGAGTAAGCAGCAAAGAAATGTACAGCCCACTGCTATTGCTAAGGGTGTTAGAATTTGGATCCTAAGGAAAATGTGGGACAAAGGTGACAGGGTTACCTTTGATCACAGAGAAGCCATGACGAGTCAGCATTTGGGCAGATGTGACATCATCATGAGGCTGAAAAGTGCAGTCATACTACACAGGGAATTGTACAGAGGTTACACACCAATCAATCGAATCAAGTTTATTAATGCTTAAGCCAAAGGCCATTCACATGATGAATATTTAAAACCAGTAACAAAAATTTCCACATTATAAAATGCTCCGTCAAGTCATTAACATCCAAATATTGTACAATGGACATAATAAAATTCCAGACAATTAAAACAAAAAACAATATTAAAAACAACTTCATAGATTAAATAAAATCATACAAAGGACATTGATATGTATATGGCGAGAGACTTTTACAGTGAGCATGAAATTGTATACAGTGGAACAATAAATAAAAGCTGAGAGATATCAGATTGTTGTCTTCTTTGCTTCTTCTGGGAGTGAGAGAAGGATTTCTCCAGCCTGCACAGAGTTCCGTGTTGCTTCTTTGGTGGCTATCCAGTTGCAAAGCTTCAGTGTGGTGCACCGTACGCAGCACAATCGCACCAACAAAGGGTCCTAATCTGGAGCTGAATGTGTCAGCCTCAGAAAGACACCCCCTGAAAGACTGTGTTTGCAGTTTGGGGATGGTCTCAAATGGGAATATTTCTGAAGTGTGTTTTGGACCATAGTCTCAAATTCAAACCACTCCACCACACTGGCTTTCTCCAGGGAAAATACTATAACATTATTTGTTGCATACAATAAAGAAAGCTATCTGCAAGTGTAATGTTACCTCAAACTTTACTAAGAGACAAGGATTTAGGTTGCAGGTTAGGTTTCCAGAATGAACCAAACCTCTTTTTTTGTACAAAGGTGGCCTGAGATAATTTACAGGATAACAGATTACAGTGTGCTGTGGCGTTCATCCAAAGCTGGGCATGTAGCCATCTGACTCACCTAGACAATAGTAGTTTCTTGGCATATCTCCATTTTTGCTATTACGATCTAATGATTCTTTTTCATAGTTCATTCAACACATTAATTGTCCTTACAGGAAGTGAAGGAAATCTGCTTTCTGTGCCAAAGTGTATACTATGGAATTTTTTCCCTGTACAATCTGAGATTCTTATAAACTCTAGGACTTACTAGTTACTGCTTTACTAGTGCAGTGACACCACTTCAGTCCAGTCGTCCTCGATAAAATGGTAAGCTTTTATGCTGGAAGGGGGAATATATAATCACTACAAATTAAACCTGATCATATAAAAAGATGCTACATTTGCAAAGACGTGTGCCATTTAGTTCAAGAACTAAAACAAATCCACTTCTATAGACTTTTTTTTCTGTAAGTTACAAAAATTGAGAACAGCAGTTGCCACATCACTGACAGATAACAGTCCACAGTATGACATTGCAATGATAGTGAACTTTTATCGGGTAGCATGGCATACCAGAATCACAGGTTGGTCACTCTTTGTAAAAAAATAAATAAAAATGAAATAAGTTCCAGATACTTTTAATGTGCACACATACACACACTACATATTCATATTTGAATGGTATGTGTATAGTGTATTACAATATTACTACTCACAAAGATAAGAGGATAGTTAGCAAAACAAACAAACAAACAAAAAACACTCATATCCAGTGACTTTAGATGAAGGAAAGGTACTACAAGCTTCCAGCACCAAATAAAAATATTTTGTTTGGAACACTGTGCACCAACAAACTAAAATAACATTACCTGGATGGAGCCACGCCTACCAAGTTAGGACCTAGTCCTCGGAAGAGTGAGCGAGGCCCTTCCTTTTGCAAGATCATCCTGAAAAAGAAACAAACACATAATAATTCATATTCAACAAATGAAAATCACACCACTAATTCATATTCAACAAATGAAAAATAAATCACACCACTACATCATATTGCATAGCTTTTTATCTTTAGGATATAAGGGAGGAGGGATCTGATGATAATGTGGTCAACCCACGCAAAAGAAGAAAAGAATCCAGGATAGATTATGAACAGTTCAGGATGGCAAAAAAAGAGGTCTTATCCTTTTTGAATGCAATTAGCCCCATACAGGAAACTGAAGAAGATAAACCTATACAGCTGGCTACAGATGGATTAAGCAAAATATTTTTCTTCTGACAGTGTGTCTGAATAAAGCATGCTAGCCCCACTCTTTTTGTCATGATTTCCACTACCTTCCTCACTTGGAGGGTGACAGGTCTGAAATAGAGAGCTGCTACTATTCCTGGAAGGTTTTCCACACAATGTAGCACCCTGGAAAAATCAACATTCCAACTAATGGTACACCTCCAGAAATACTGGAGACTCTCAGGTTCAGAATGTAATCTTCTACACAGAGAACAATGATACTAGAGACAGAAGGGCTAGTGTTCCCCTCCCTCTCACATGTTCATTCAAGATGGTTTCATTATGACCCAAAAGGGCTAAATTGAACTACAGATTAAGATGTTGAATTTGTTGAAATTTACCCACCTGAGAAATAGGCTTCAGAGTTTATTTTTATGCCAACAGTTTACCTGAGGTAGTATCATCCCATGTAAAAGTGAAGGTGGTACAGCCAAAACATCTCAGCTCCTAAACAGAGTCTAAAGTAAAACCTGGGCCTTTTTAGAGACATGGTAAAGGTATATAAAATGATGCATGTTGTGGAAAAATTGTTAGAAAGAGGTTCCTCTCGCATATATACTATTAGAACCCAATGAATCTGAATGGTGGGAAATTCAAGACAAACAGAAGTATTATTATTTTGCAAGGCATGAATGACAGAATGTAGTGACAGCCTCAAACTTAAGACGCCTCTAAAAGAAGATGACACAAATTTATGGCAAGATTCATGGTTACTATGATGGCTATATATCATCCCTAGTATCAGAGGCAGTATGACTCTGTATTTCATTTGCTGGGAAACACAAGTGTGCTTGTAGGCTTTTCATAGACATCTTCAAAATCTACAATAGTGAATAAATTCAGTAACAAGCAACTTTGTTTGCATTAAAGATTTACTAGGACACATTAACTGTGAAATGGAAAAATGGGGCTAGGTATGACCACAGGAGGGAGCAGTAATCGCTTTCCTTTACTATCACAGAAGAGCTTTTGTTGGCATTTCTATTTTTTTTAAAAAAAATATTTTAATCATCTCCAGACATGATCTAACTCACAGGCAAACATCAGAGGTATTTCTGGGGAGAGGAAGAGCCATTATGTCCAGGCTGGGATTTATTTACCTGATTTAAATAACCTCACCAAGATCACAATACTTCTCTAAAATCAAAGTCACTGAGAAATAACCATTATCAAACGTACTTTTAAAAGTAAACCAGGTGAATTAAAATCAGGCAACAAACTGATGAACCCAAAAGTAAAAAGTAACACTGAGTCTTTTCATTCTGACTTAAAACTATAGTACACACAGAAGGATCATATTCAGAGCCAGTTCATGTATGTTTACATTCCACAGCAAACTTATTATCTAATCAGCATGTTGCAGTGTACACCACACTATGCTTATCCATTTGATGAGGTGCTAAACAATGCCAGAATTTTTTCAAAGTATTTCTTGTTCAAACAGAAATGCAGGTTAGTGACATGGAAGTTGAGCAATCTACAAACAATGACATAAAAGACTCCCGCTCCCAATGGTTTAAACTGATCACTCTCAGTACACATACTCAATTCAACATTGTGGTTCAAAAACTCAGTAACTAATCTTGCTGGCAGCACATATCCTGTTCTTTTTTTTTTTTTTTTTTGGTCCAGTTACACAAACAAAATTTGAGCTTGAGGTGCATCACTTAGAGACATTTGTTTATAAACAAACTTGTCCTCTACCTGGTTCATACTATGTACAATCAAAATTTAGAGCTCTGAAATATGCTGCTCAATTGCATTCCTGAATGGTAATGTGTCTGAGATTCATTATCATTCAGGAATGCAACTGTACAGCATGTTACAAAACTCCATTTTCTGAACAGTTACCCCTACGTGCTGTTCCTTAATTCTAGCTGTGGGGTTGGAGTATGGTAGAGCAAAACCCCAACAACAATAAACCAAATGATGCATAAGATATATATATATATATATATATATATATTGCAATTAACTCTATTTGTTATGTTCAAGCAATTTCCTAAGCATACAAGAGAATTTTTTTTTCATTCTCACTCTTCAATTGCCAAATGCAAATCATCATAAGCATCTATACAACCATAGATCCCAAAGCAAGATTAGGCTGGAGTGAACTAAGCCCTCCCTGAAATGATCAGACAAAGTTGGACCATCAAGCCTCCTGTGAGGTTGGGCTCCTTCGGGAATTATCAGAAATATAAATGACCAAATACACACACAGACCTACTGTAATTAATGCTTTCATGAGTAATGTAAACTGCATATCATCTATTATGCTTGTAATTGCAATTGAAATGTATGTGTAAATGATTGATTCTGTTTATATTTTAATTGTCTTATTGATATTGGACTGCATGAGCTGAACTAGTATTACGCATAGGTGATATTGTAAATGTATTTTTGTTGCTATTGAATTATATGTATATGTTGTTAGGTTTAATTTTACTATGAATTGTATATGAATTTCATTGCTGTAATCCCGCCTTGATCCGATGGAAAGGCGGGACATATACATAAATTTTATTATTTTACTATTATTACTTAGGAGTATGCTACGCTGAACACAGGAATAGAAATTCTAATTATACATTGTGCTTTTCAGTCTTTATATTTAAGGATGATCGAATGATAAAGAATAAAGGAAGTAATTTGCTCTCCTGGCTGTACCCTTAGGCAGTATGACAGCTGTTGTGATGACCAAACTAGAGGTTCCGTATCATAATGGGAGGTAGCCTATCATGTTCTCATTGACCTCTTCATGTATTTCACCTAGCCAAAGGTGGACTTACCTCCTGAAGTAGGAGGATGGGGCAAAGAAGCTTGCAGAAGCTATTTTTACTTTGTGCGTTAGAATAAAAAGCTGAAAAAGAAAGGCCTACTACAGTACTGTGACTCAGAATCACCCTTATTAGCATCCATATGTTTTTTTCTGTACTCTGTATATGCTCTGGAGCTAGTTTCTGGCAATACTTTAGGGCTCTGGGTTACTGATGATTCAGACATGAGTCACAGAATCAGAAGGGATCCAGTTCTATTTTAATGCAAACTAGGTTGGCAACCATCACTTCATCTTGTGACAGCAAATCCTCTATTTCTTATTCTTCTGCTACTACTACCAGTGCTAGTATTCCATTTATTTATTTCTTGCTTTTCTCCAAAATTGGGATTCCAAGCAGTTCACAATTTAAAAGAACAACACAATTAAAAACATAAAAAGTGAGTAATAAAACAGAATTAAAATATTACAGTTTTAAAAAACATCACACATTAAAAATGCAATTTAAAAAGTTAAAAGCTCTTAAAAACAGCAAAATTCAAACAATGCAGCACCCTTTAGCCCGTTCTTTTAAAAAATTATTTTTAAAAGCCTGTTTGAATAAAAACTAAAGGACAAGAAATGAGCCATTCTGACCTTCCTGGAAGAAAGCCTGGAGCAGTGGTTCCCAAACTTTGGTCTTCCTGGTGTTTGCGGCTTCAGTTCCCAGAAGCCCCAGCCAGCTTAGCCAACACTAAGGAAGTTCTGTGAGCTGAGGTCCAAAACATCTGGAGGATCAAAGTTTGGGAACCTCTGGTCTAGAGGCAACCACTGAGATGGCCCTGTCTCATGTCCCCACTAACCGTGCTTGTGATGGTAGTGGGACTAAGAGAAGAGCCTCTCCTAATGAACTCTGCCCAGGCCAGCTCATACAAGGGGAAAGCTCTGCCAAACAACCTGATTCATTACCATGTCATTTGTACTTTCTTTTATCTGCCTTGAATCTAACACCATTTAGTTTCAGCAGATGACACTGGATTCACTACCCAGAGGCAAGTTACTCCAGGTTTTTTTGGCCATTTTGGTTGCTCTTTTTAAACTTTTCCCAACTTTACAATATCCTAAGGACAGTAACTAAAACTGTATGTTCCAGACATACGTTTCATGGATTTATTAAAGGGCAAGAAGAAACTGGCTGTGTTATCTCTGATTTTCTTCCTAATTAATCCCAACTTGGAATTTGTCCTTTTTTAAACAGCTGACACACAGTGGACTGATATTTTTAGAGAGATATCAACCATAACCCCCAATCCCCTAGTCAGTTGCTACAAGTTCACATCCCAAATATATGTAAACTTTGTATTTTTTGCCACAATATGCATCACTTTACACTTGTTTTCATTGAATTTTCATTTAGCTGTAATTAGTAAGCTATATTTTTTACCCTGAATAGTAGTCATAGATGTTTCCAGTATTGTGAAAAGAATTACATTAAGCCATTCTCTACAACCTACCAATACCACCAATATTGCCCTGCCAAGAGAGGAGCCAAAAAAGTATTACTAACTAGGAGGAAATATGTAACCTTTGACAGATGGAATGATATTTGCAAAACAGAAAGAGAGATACCTTGTTCTAGTACTGTATATGGGTGGGCACATAGCAGAGTGCAAGGGGCCACACATGCACCCAATGAAGTTCAGATCTCCATGTTCCCATAATCTTTTTTTTTTTTTAATTACTCAAAAATTTCTCCCATTCTTCTAGCAGCAATTTTGCCAAGTTTCCAATTTTTTTCTATCTTCCTTTACTAAAGCAGGACTTGAGATCAACTTCCAGTTATGGAAAAAGTCCTGTTTCTCATGCCTAAGCTAGGTGATGGGCAGGGCAACAGCGTGGCATGATTTTTCCCCACACTCCTGGCACAGTGTGGCTTTATGAATAGCAAAATGGGGTTGCAAGCATTTAGAGATCACTGAAAAGAAATTGAGACACAAAATGTTGACTAGAAGCACATATTTTGGTCTATTGTCTCAAATGTACCTTGCTTTTATTATAGGCTGTTATCTAACCACAAGAATATCCAACTTCAAAAGAAGATGTCATATAGGTAACAAGGTAATATGTTTCCTTTTTGACACTTATTTTAGAATTTGGTGCAAAGTATACCTCTAGAAGTCAGAAAAAAGACATATTGTATATACCAGTAAGAGTTAAAGTACAGTACTTACATTGATCTGTGGATAAGTCGAGTCAGATTATTTTTAGTCATTTTTCTGACTAAAATATCTAGACATAAAAATGAGTATATATAGTAAGAGAGCTGGGTATCTGGAAAGAAATAGATACTCACTTTAAGCAATGAAGAGGCCCTGGAGAAACTCTAGTTACACGATTAACACTGGCACCATTCACAGTATTTAGATGAACTTCAGAGATATAGAGGGTAACAGAGGAAGACTGCAGACGCGTTTTCACAACTTCTAGTGGACATGTCAGAATGGCACCTACAGTGCCCCCACATCTGAAAAGAAAAACATACACACATGATTTCCAAATCAGTAAGGACTTATAAACATCTATATAAAAATAATGAAAAAGAAAGTAAGACACGTTTCTAGGACAGCATATCTGACAAACATTTTTCTCCAGTTCTATTAATCCCCAGATTATCTCTCTCGATTATCTCTGCTACCTGCCTTTTATAATCCATGCAATATGAAAACTGGATGCCAGGGTTCTAACAGGAGCCTGTCTTGACATAAAAACAAGCAGTTAATTTTTTAAAAGAACAAGACAATACTATAGTTTGTGAGTAACGAATTTTAGATAATTTCTACAAGCAAACCACAGTTAAGTAGAGCACAAGAACAATCAAATCTCCTCTGGATCACATTTAATGCCTATGACCTAGAAGTATCCATTTACAAACCCTTCTCTCTGTGTAGTCTTTCTGCCAACATCAAATTAGCACTCAGTAAACCTCCAAGTTTTTAAAATAGAAATGAAGCACCCCCAATGTGAGTTTCCAGTTTCAGTAGCTTGATTTCCCCTTGGTGGAATGATAATATTACAACAAATAGTTTGTGAAGAGTGAATGTTTTGCCACTACAGTAGAACACAGTTGTTTTATCACTGTAGTTGACTTTGAGATGCTTTTCTTAATACCAATTTGTACATCTCACATAGAAGATTCTTTTCACTTATCAAGAGGATCTCTCTAAAATCTGTTTTTACTTCATTCATTTCTTTTCATTCATGTTACTGTCAAAAGAATACAGTTTAAAGCATTAAACTGCAGAATGATACAGTATCAAAATTATAGGCCATTTAAGATTACAAGATATCACCTTGCACTTTATTACAGAATTGAGAATCCAAAGGGCAGTTACCTACCATGAACCTCAAGAATCTCTGTTAAAGTAAACAATAGTGGGCTAGAAAAAGAAACAGGCCAACATGACCATGGGTTACTCTGGCTTTAGGAATTCATTAGCCAACCCATTCACCAATCAACCATTTCATTCAATTACAATTTTGCCTCAAATTCCATGGTTAGCATCAACAGCCAAATTGAAATCCAAACCACTAACAATATTTTCTAAAAATGTTAGAAGACAGCAACCCTAGTCTGATATACTGTAATGCCAGTTTACTATGCTTTTCTCGGGTGTTCCTAACCCATGAAAGGGCCACATTTAACTTCGGATAAGGAACTGGGTTAATTTCAAACACATGTGCAACACCTATTCCCCAGTATGCAGCCTACACTCAAGTATCAAGAGCCCGATTATTCTACTTTTTTCTCATGCTGTCCCAAAATAAAATTCAGCCTTGGTCAACACAAAAACTCTAAGTGTCCAGTTAAACAGATCAACAGTGTCCTTAAAGTAAGCAAGAAATATTATTTTAGTACAAATATGGCACTGCTGGGGCACAGAAAATCAGAGTTCAAAATGTTTTAAAAGTGTGTCTGTTTGTTTGTTTACTAAACCTGTTACCAGATATACAGGAAGTGAAACTACACTTTCTTTATCTTCATCATCCTGGAAAGTCATTAATAGGAAGCTGGGAACTTCTATACTAAAAATACTCAACATACATCTAAACAAGTGGTTTTTTTAATCATAGGTGGGGATTTTTAAAATATATACTAGTATTCTTACTATATGACAGGTTAATGCTATTTTTACTGTAATTATTTCTAGGCTATCACGTACCTTAAACTTGTCAACTAAACTGTTACTACACATAAATCAATGAGATCATATTGTACTAGTTAAACAATGACAATACCTGGGTATCACCAAATGAAAATAACAATAATAATAAATTAGAGATTTACCTTTTTCAAACCTTTGTAACTATGACTACAGGTATAATGAAATTGAGCTTTTCTAAAGGAAACTTTGAGATATGTGATGGAACTCATTGTAACTGAAAAGACACAAGAAAAAGTGTAACTCAGGCCCAATAGAGACGGGCGGTTTGGGGCGTCCTGGCGATGTGCTAGGGTTGCCCAGGGGCGGAGCGACTACACACCCTGCAGCTCTAGCATGTGGCCAGAGCATCATCGCTGCGCAGTACCATATAGACGGCACATGCAGCGATGACATCACAGATGCGCTGCGTCGAAACTGTATTACTCCATACACTTCCATACAGCTTTGAATTTGAAGTGATTAATAGACACTGCAAATAAAGAAGTAACTTGAGTCATAGTGGCTATATTACAGTACTTATTTCCATTTCTACAAGGCACTTTCAGCAGACTGTGTTATAGCTTTGTTTTGGTTTTTTTGTTTGTTTTCTCCCTTATACATCATCCCGCAATGTATCCATACAGGTTCTGCAGCAAAGGAATATAATTAGTACCAATACCTTATGAAAATTGAACATACAAAAAAGGGAGATGTTGTTATACACAGAAATGAACCGCAACCTCGACTTCCATTGTTTACATAGGCTCAAGAAACAATCCCCCAACCTGCTGCCCTCAAGATGTTTAGGAATAAAACTCCCACTTTCTTAACCATTGGTCATTTTGGCTGGGGCTGATAGGAACTGATGCTCAAAAACATGTGGTTTAACAGGTTTAGAATGGGATGTCCTAAAGAGATATACAAATACATGAAATACAATACATACAAATACTTTCCCCAGAGCTCTCTAGCAGAGAAGACTAAATATCTTATAAAACTACAAATCCCTGGCTTTCATAGCACTAAGCCATGACAGTTAAAGCAGTGTCAAACTCCACTATTTCTTGTTCAAGTTAGACCTCAGTGGAACTTGTTACTTGTATTACTTAGGTCGAAAATACATGCTTTAATTCACTAAGAACTATATGCAACCTCAAATACATACGTATCTCTCAACATCTGTTTACTATAAATTAAACTCTTACTGAAGAACTACCAAGACAATTCAATACATGATGGAAGTACAGGTATACCACAACTAAAGAAGAAGATGCCTTCCTGAACATTACTTATTTAAGAGAAAATTTGATACTAGAGGAAGAAATAACATAGAGCAAATAGGGACAGGTTCCTGCACTGTAAAAAAGAAAAATAATTCAATATGTTTCACCAAGCTTTTCAGTCATTTAGTCTTTTATTACACATGTGAAATAAAACATCCAGGTCAGGGAAGCGTTGTATAAGTAAACAGAAACACTTTGAACCATCTAGATACTTCTTGAAAGCTTCTTAAAAATGCATCTAGGATTTTTTTTAAAAATCAAATTCTAGGTATATCCTTAACATGCTGAGGGTAAATGATGGGGCAGAGTTATCTTCAGTCCCCTTTTCTATATGTTCTGGTATTCATACATGCTCAGAAAGGGATTTTGAAGATAGCTACTGTTTACTTTACCTGTTCTGGGCAGGATCAACTGCCGTTAGATAAATTAGACTACAATCCCATTTTTTTATAAGCTCAAACTTTTATTGTAGTTTATGGCAACATGCTGCTTCAACATGACACTGGAAGTCTGTGTTTCTCTATGTCTCTTTCACTATCCTCTTAATGTTGGTGATGCTAAAAAAACTTCGTTACACAGAAGAGGATGAGAAAATGGGGGCTTGAAAGGTATAAATGGGCTTTGTTAAAAGCAGCTCCTTTGTTAGAGGCTTTAATGTATACCAATATTCATCTATTGGTTACATATAATCATATGTAAGACACTTAGGCCAAGATTCTGTTCATTTTTAATATAGTGTAAATATAAACCAATGAGATGTAGTGGTTTGAGAGTTTGACTATGACTCTGGAAACCAGAGTTCAAATCCTGCTTGGCCACAGAAACCTACTGGGTGACCTTGGGCAAATCACACTCTCTCAGCCTCAGATGGTAATGGAAAATGCCCTCTGAAGAAACTTGCCAAGAAAAACCTTGTGATAGATTCCGCTTAGGGTTGCTATATGTTGGAAAAGACTCGAAGGCACACAACAACAAACAAGTAGGTATACTGGATCCCATAACTGCCCAATGTGCACCACAGCCTATAGCTGTCTCCTTACAGAATGGTTGCCACATACACAATGCTATCTGCATCAACAGTTACAACAGTACCTATGTCAGCAGGTCTTATTAACACATGGTCCAAGGATCCTTAAGAAGTCCATATCCTTAAGAAGGTCCATATATTGGGTGCAAACACTATATACCCCCCTCTTCAGTTTCCTTCCTTTAATCTGAAATGCTTAAAACCAGTTTTCTGGGGAGTAATCATAATTTGTGGTTGCAGACCTGCAGGGATGTAGAAGGGTAGGTAGACCCTGTTAACTTCTATGTAGGACTTTAATTTGCAAAGCACATTAAAAAGCATATTATCACCAGGTCTTCTGTGTGAACGCATTACTTTCATGGGGCATTAACAATGTGGGGTACAGTGATTAAGCATCTTGTTTATAGCACTGTTTCAATGTAAATTCTTACACCTGATCCTATTTATTCTGGCACTGGGCAGCAGACCACAGGAGTGGCCTATACAATGCAGTTATAAATTACCAAATGATTCTCAAACTTCAGAAGCTATAGAAACACAGAAGGCTATTGAAGTCTACAAGTAAATGATTAACTATATATGCTGCTGAAAGCCCAGGAGCACATGGCCTTTATAGTCAGCGACTCAGGAGAAAGGTTATAATGTTGTCACAAGAGACATATTTTTACAACACAGTTGTATCAATTACTTTACAAAACTAATTTCCCTAGCCCTTAACTATCTATTCATAATTAGGCTCCTGCTACCAGAGACAAAGTCTGAAGTTATTTCCACTGAGGCTGCCTTAATCTATATTCATCTATATTCTAAAAGTTCCTTCCAGAAAAGTGTACTTGGACTGGTAACCTAAATCTTAAAACATGTGACTTCATAATAATATCCAATGCACCTGTAGAAAAGGAATGACCCTTAAAAGGTTTTCCTGTAGGAAAAAAAGATGCTACGTAAATGGGAAAGAACAACATAAGGACACTAGGATGAGAAAGATCCAGGTTCAGATTCTCCAATCAGCTATGATTTTTGTGTGGGTAAAATGTGGTTGGGGAGAGGTATGTAACCCAGAGTTCCTTGGGAGAAATCTGGTCCATAATAAAACAAATAGGCACCAGCAAGCTAAAGTCTCTAGAGCTTGTTGAAGAATTTAAATAGTTAAAACTCCAAAGATCTAATGGAAGAAAAAGAAGAAGCCTTTCCTTTGCACACATTCTTTCCAGTATCTTTACCAGGTGTATAATATCCTTTTTGAGGTGTTGTGACCAGACCAGAATACAGTAATCCAACTGTAGCTATACCAAAGATTTGTATAAAGGCATTGTGATGTGGATAGTTTCAATTTTATTTATTTCTTATCTGCTAATCTTTGACATAGAATTTGCCTTTTTTTTAGAGGAGCTGCACATTACATTATTTCCATCAAACTTTCTACCACAACCCCAAGATCTCATTTTAAGTCACTGCTGATTCCACATTTATCAATATATATGTAAAGCAAGAGGGTTTTGGCCCATATATATCACTCTACACTTGCTTATACAGAGAGCTGGCATGGTATAGTGGTTTGAGTGTTTAACTACGGAGTTTATCAGAAAGGAATTTCTCTTTATTTTGAATGGAGCCAATTCGAATTCATGTGAATTCGCTAGTTTAGCGAATTTACGTGAATTCCAATTGTGTTCGGAATGCATTCAGAATGACTTCCCATTACCCGAAAATGACTGCCCATTGCCCGAAATTGTATGAGATACTTTAATACACAATAACATGAAACCCCATGATTGCATTCGGATTGCCATTAGATTATACCTCCAATTTCCGTTGTCTGATAAACTCCAACGACTCTGGAGATCAGGGTTCGATTTCCCGCTTGAGCATTAAAATCTGCTGGATGACCTTGGGCAAGTCACACTCTCTTGGCCTTAAAGAAAACCCTATGAGAGCTTCTCCCTAGGGTCACCATAACTCAAAAATGATTTAAGAGGCACACAACAACCAACTTACTTACAATGAACCATACTTGCCACTATACTTCCTATTCCCACAATTTGAAAGACCCCTTGAAGACGTCAAAAGCCACAGGAAAAAAAACAATTATTTTATTACCTCATTTCAAAGATGAAAAACACTGGAGAGGCAACTTTGCTGTTGTTAAAATGATAACTCCCAAGAATTTTGAAATACGGTGAAAGAAAGCGGCCAATACAAGCAAATTGCTGTGTTTTCTGTTCTGCAGGCCAAACTGAAAAGGCAGGAATACAGGGAACAAGAAAGGCTTGCTGATAGAGGAAAGAAGCCAAACAGCATTCCCCAGAGCTAAGTAACAAAAATAGTTGGGATTGATGACCCCAAGCTACTTTCACTCTGCTATGTGTGTGACTACATATATATTTTCTAACTTTGCAGACTGAAGAATTAGGGGCAAGCTTTCAGTTATTATTCTAAGGACAAGATACTCAAGGCCTGTTCAAGAATCTTCTGGACAACACGAACTTTGACCATTTTCAAGAGACCTTGAAACTGACAACAAAGATTCTAGCCTAGAACACTTCCACAAGAGAGACAGAGGAAAATTACTAGCTCTGAGTCATCACATACTATTGACTGGAGACCCTTTCCCATTAAGCACAAAACTCTGGGATTCATGTACAAGCAAAACTCTACTCAAGAGATACAGGGAAGCTAAACAACTTTAGTGTTTGCAGAGAAGATTGGTAATAAATGATTGCTGCTTGGCTATCTAAGAACAACAACAGCAACAACAACAACAAACAGGAATAGTAAAGTAACCTCTCCAAATGATCAAAGATGTCAACAATTAAGAAGTAGGTACTGTATTTATCTACGGTATTAAGGGAAAAGAAACTGTAGCATCAAATAAAATTTGATGAGAAAAAGAGAGTCTCAGACTGTATTAAAAAGGGGTTCATTCCAAGAAAAACCCAAATGCATTTCATCAGGAAATATTTGTACATTCTCTTTCAGGGGAAGACAATTTCAAAATCAACCTGCAGACATTTCAGAAAAGCATGCCTCCAAATGCATGACCATAAGCTTTGGAGTCACCCTTTCCTGAAAACCCCAGCAAGCTGATTTTCAAATTACTTTTCCCTGAGCAAGGACATACCAATATATCCTGACTGAAGTCTGTTGAGCTATTCTTGGAATGAAACTGTTTTGTACACATTGTATGACTACATCTCCCCTTATTGTCATGAAAGGGGCTTTTATTTTTAATTTCAATTTGGAAGGTACCAAAGATTTCCAATGGCCAATGTTGTTTTGAACATACATCATTCTGATTATGGTACAACAGAAAATTAATCCTTAAAAACCCTTTAGGGCTCTGCAACATCCTTTCTTAATCAGAAAACGGGTCTTGGTTTGTTGCTCAAGAAAGAAACTTAGGTGAGAGGATTCTCCTGCCAACGTGTCTCAAAAAGTTCCTTCCATATGTAGGTAAAGCACTTATTATATTTTCTCTTAAGATGCGGGCACAATATCTCTATGTTTGATCTCGAACTGTTTTCTCTGTCACTTACTTCACTTAAGAATTCAAGAATAACTACCTTCTAAAATTGATGTTTTCCCCCAAGAAGCCTCCATGCTAGTGAAGTGAAATATTATCTTTCATATCTCCCAAACTGGGAAATTCCCCAAACTGGAAATTTACACCACCTTTTAAGTTATTTAAGCAACAAATCTATACTCACATATCAAGGACTACACTGAACTGAATAGTACAGGATTGCACTGTTAAGCTGGCTCCTTGTTAGTGTTCAGCAGTGCACAATAACACAATACAGTGGTCCCCCGGGTTACGAATCCCCCGGGGTACGAAAGAGCCGGGGCCGAAAAAACGGCCCCGGGTTCCGAAAAAAAAAAAACTGCGCAAAATTCAAATTGCTCCAAGTTTTTCCCTATACTTACAGTGGTCCCCCGGGTTACGAATTTTTTCGGCTTACAAAAGTGGTGCTGGAACAGATTACTTTCGTAACCCGGGGGACCACTGTACTGCTATCTGGCAATTAATGTTATATCAAGTACATCTGCTGGATCTTTAAAACAAACCTTTCATTCAGTTGAGCCCATTCCTACACATACTTGGTCATGACTTCTAACAGAGCAGATCTACACATACCTACTCAATGGAAAGTACCAAGTGAGTTAAATGGGGGTCACTATACTGTAGTGAGAGCTAAGTGGCATAGTGTTTTGAGCATTGGGACTCTAGAGAGCAAGATTTGATTTGCTGCCTGGCCATGAAACCCACGGTGTAACCTTGGGAAAGTCACATTCGCTCAGGGAAGGCAATGGCAAGCCTCCTGTGAACAAATCTTGCCAAGAAAATCCCATGATATGACCTGAGGGTTGCTGTAAGTTGGAAATCACTTGAAGGCATACAAGAACACACATACCATATAGGATTGCAGTACCAAGCTCTCCAGGATATGGTCCATTTATGACAAGTAATTATATAATTTATACTGGACATACAATTTCTGTTCCATCTGATTGGGGCTGTGAATTATTATAACTATCAATCTGAAAGTAAAACATGACCATCCCCAGATAAGGATGCCCTGGGTACAAAACTATACATTTGTTAAATTTAAAGGAGAAAAAAAAATCAAAGTAATCTGAGCTGACAACTACAGTCCAAAACACACTGCAGAAATAATCCAGTCTGAGACAGTTTTAACTGCCCTGGCTCAATGCTAGGGAATTCTGGGAACTATAGTTCTGTGAGACATTTAGCCTTCTCTGTCAGAGAGCTCTGGTGCCACAATGAACTACAATTCCCTAGCACTGAGCCAGGACAGTAACATGGACTCAAACTGGATTATTTCTGCAGTGTGTTTTGGATCAACCTCTGAGCTTGTAGCCCTCACAGAATGCTGAGGAGAAAAAACAAAACAAAACAAAAACAAATTAAAATAGTCATAAAGTGGAAATAAATTATGATCAAGACTTCCCTAACAGCCCATAAAGAAATATATTCTGGTGATACAGTGCACCATTTTGTTATAGGTCTACCTTTGCAAGTATCTATTAGAACTGATACTCAACAGGCATAAATGTATGAAGATTAATAAAAAGGTTTGAAGTCAACCTGAACAAGCTGCAGAATAAGTTTTCCCTTTTAATGGTAACACTCATAATATTTTAGTCCCCTCTCTCCTCTTCTAAATTCCTATATTTACAAAACTTACTTGCCTTACATCTATCACAAACACAGAGCCCACCAACAATATAAACCCTACAAGTATCTAATTCTCACACAGTTGACAGGGTTTTTCGTACCAGGAACACACACACTACTTTTATTTCATAAATAATGAGTGTAACTCTGAGCCAGAGGCAAAATAACTGTCCCTAAGTAAGAATTCTGTCCTCTAATGAAATTTTCCATCAGTCCCCAAACTTATAACTTTTCAGACAGTGAGACATTTAAAATCTAGACAGGTTCGCATCTAAGCTGTTGCCACACTGCAGAAATAAAGAATAACACTACTCTAACTGCCATGCCTCAATGCTGTAGAGTTCTGGGATATCTAATTTAATGATATATTTAGCCTTCCCTGTCAAGGGAGGTCTGGTGCCCCAAACAAACTACAAATTCCAAAATTCCATAGCCATGAGCCATAGAGATTTAAAGTAGTGCCAAACCGCTTTATTTATGCAGTGTGGAAGCAATCCTAAAATCTTTTACTGGATTTTATCTGCTGCCATCCTCCTTTCCTTTTGATGATTAACCCGTATTTCTAAATGATGAGCTGATGTTTTAAGTGACTGAAATATGAGAAATTTGAGTACTGAAAGAAAATTTCACAAGCGGGGGGGGGGGGGGGGAGATTCTTATTGGGGCAACATCTTCATTACTCTTATTCCCTGTACCTACAACCTGCAAATAATACCAAATCAACTACATGCAGCTGAATCTTTAAACACATGCACAGAACAGAAATACACACAGTATGTCTACACAGGTTGTATAGACCAGTTTTTGTTGTGTGCCTTCAAACCATCAAATAATGGTGAAAATCATGGGGTTTTCTTGGCAGAATTTATTCAGAAGGAGTTTATTCTTGCCTTACTCTGAGGCTGAAAGCATGTGACTTGTTGAGCAGGGATTCAAACCCTGGTCTACAAGATCCTAGTCTAACACGCAAAACCAGCTCAGTCATGGAGACTCAGTGGGTGACCTTGGGCAAGTCACATGTTCTCAGCCTCAGAGGAAGGCAATAGCAAACCTCCTCTGAACAAATCTTGCCAAGAAAACCCCATGGCAGGTCCACCTTAGGGTCACCATAAATCGGAACTGTCTTGACACAATGACAACAAATATATATGTGTGTGTATTCAAACAAAATTCCACAAAACAGCAATACCTTTATTATTAAACTGAAATGCACAATTCACTTGTTGCAAGCTTTCAAAGCTCCGCTGGCTCCACTCAGAAACAACAAAATGCAGGCATCTTACTAACATCTCTAATTTTTCTCCTGTTTGGTATGTAACATCTTGCCTGATGAAGAAGCAGTGGAGCTTCAAAAGCTTGCAACAAGTCTATTGTGCATTTCGGTTGGCCAATAAAAGGATTACTGCTTGGTGGATTTTTGTTTGAATTTACTAAATGGCCAAATCAGCTCCCCTACATGTTTTTTTAAATATATATTTGTGTTTGTGTGCATGTGTAATATATATATATATATAGAGAGAGAGATGCACATATACACATATACATAGAAAGAAAGAGAGAAGGTAATCACTTTTTAAGAGGGAAGGGAGAATTTAAAGAGAAAGGAGGAGGAACAAAGTATGCAAAGATATCTTGAGCACCTTTGAGACTAATGTCCAAAATATGCACTGCAGAAATAATCCAGTTTGAGACCGCTTTAACTGCCCTGGCTCAGTGCTAGGGAATCCTAGGAATGGTACTTTATTTTGGCACCAGAACTCTCTTGAACAGAGAAGGCTGTTTGTCTCACCAAACTATAGCTCCCAGAATTGCCTATCATCAAGCCAGGGTAGTTAAAGCGGCCTCAAACTGGATTATTTCTGCAGTGTGTTTTGGACCTAGCTGAAACAAAGAAGTTGGTAGCATGAGCTTTCATAGACTTGAACCCACTACCTCAGATGCATGGTAGTTCATCGGTGTGCAAAGCAATCTTGTAGCACCTTTGAGACTAAGAGTGCGTCTACATTTAGAAACAGAAGACACTGCCTCATTTGATTTCCCTGTACAATATGCAATAGGTTCATGCCTAATCTGAAGCCAAAACCAAAGGGCTCCTTAGCGTGCGTTGGCACGGCAGAAATAATGCAGCGTGACACCACATTAATTGCCACAGCTCCATCCTATGGTATGCTGGGATCTGTAGTTTTGTGAGGCACTAAAGCACTCGGACAGAAAAGGCGAAAGACGTTGTTGTTGTTGTGTGCCTCCGAGTCATTTCTTACTTACCAGCTGAACCTATTACAGGGTTTTCTTGGCATGTTACTTCAAGAGGGAGGGTTTACCATCACCATCCTGTGAGAGGCTGAGAGAGTGTGACTTTTGCCCATGGTGGGTTTTTACGCTCGAGACGGGAATCAAACCAAGTCGCAGTCGTACCTCGTAAAGCTACAAATCCCAGGATGGGAGCTGTAAGGCTTAAAAAGTGGTGCCAAACCACATTATTAATACACCTTCCTGTCCAAAACACACACCACAGAAATAATCCGAGACCACTTTTATGTGCCATAGCTTGGTGCTATAGGGAATCCTGGGAATTGTAGTTCACTGTGGCACCAGAGCTCTCTCTGACAGAGAAGGCCAAATGTCTCACAAACACTACACTTCCCAGAATTCCCTAGCACTGAGCCAGGGCAGTTATAGAGAGGCCTCAAACCCCATTATTTCTGCAGTGCAGACACCCTCTTAGTCTCATAGGTCCAAAACAAAACTGCAGAAATGATCCAGTTTGAGAACACTTTTAACTGCCCTGGCTCAATGCTAGGGAATTCTGGGAACTGTAGTTTTGTGAGACATTCAGCCTTCTCTGTCAGAGAGCGAGCTCTGGTGCCATAATAAAACTACAACTCCCAGGATTCCCTACACCACTGAGCCTGGGCAGTCAAAGCGGTCTCAAACTGGATTATTCCTGCAGTGTGTTTTGGACCTAAGTCTCTTAGTGCTACAAAATCCCTTTTGTACAATAGTTTTCCCCCCAGAAACCAGGAGGAAAGAACCAGGGCTGATTTCCAGCTTACCCTCCAGCCAAGAGGTGCACACAGGTGTCCTTTCGGTTCATCCTCTCTCATTCTCGGCTGGGAGCTTTCCCTGCCTCTCTCTCTCCTTCCCAGAGCCGTCTATTCCCAACGAAGGCCAGAAGAAGAATGATTAGTTTTGCTATTCCTCCCTCACTAGACATTAAACCCGCCCGCCCGCCTCTTCTTTGAAGAGGAGCTGAGGAGGCAGCAACCAAAAAAAAAACACACACGCAAAAACGGGGCGGGCGGGCCCTAGTAGTTAAGACTTCTCTATTCTCTAAATACGAAACGACGAGGGCCCAAGATAAACAGAGGCCGCTATTGGCTGGAGAGGGGCCGTGACGTCACCGGCGCGAGGCTTATCAGGCTCCGCGCACGTGACCCGGCCCTGAGGCGGCGACGCAGGGAAAAGGGGCTTCAATGGAGTTTCTTAATCTTCAACTGAAGCGAGGAAAAGGGGGCGGGGCTAAGAGAGCTGAGGGGAAGATCAAGATATAATAGATGAGGAAAGGAGGCCTGAAGGAATTAATAAACGTCTTTTCTCTCAGACTCTCACACTGTTTATGTTTCCAAAGCACACACTGCATTAACAATCCCAGTCTGAGACCGCTTTAACAGCCCTGGCTCAATGCTAGGGAATCCTGGGAACTGTAGTTATTTTTGTCAGGCATTTAGTCTTCGAACTACAAATCCCAGGATCCCGTTATAAGCACTCAAAAACTAGATTATTTCTGGACCTGTGGGGTGTTTTTGTGTGCCTTTTCCAGTCAAGAAATAAAAGTTTGACACTCCTTTTAACTGCCATGGCCCAAGCTGCATCCACGCTGCAGAAATAAACCAGTTTGAGGCCGCTTTTAACTGCCCTGGATCCAGGCTGTGGGATTCTGGGATTTGTGGTTTTGTCAGACATTTTTGTCAGAGAAGTCTGGTGCCACAACAAACTACAAATCTTACAATTCCCTAGCGTGGAGCCGTGGAACTTGAAAGGGTTGTCAAACTGGATTATTTGTGTGGATGCAGACAGTGTGACTTGCGCCAAGGCCGAGCGGAGATATACGAACCCTTGTTTCCAGAGTCCTAGTCCAATGCTCAAACCACTACATCACACTGCCTCTATCTACCATTATTATTGCTGCTGTTGTTGTTGTGTGCCTTCAAGCCATTTCTAACTTATGGCTGAGGCAAACCTATCACGGTTTTCTGGGCAAGATTTGTTCAGAGGAGGCCAATGCCATTGCCTTCCCCTGAGGCTGAGAGCGTGTGACTTCTCTAAGGTGACCCGGTGGGTTTCATGGCTCAGTGGGAACCCTGGTCTCCAGAGTCAAAGTCCAACACTCCAACCACACTGGTTCTCTCAGGGATAAAGTCCTACTGAACCAGGAAAGGTGAAGATGGGTGGCCAATACAGCTAGGGAGTGTTGGGTCTCCTCAGAGGAAATCACTTTATCTGAGCAATGAGGACTGAGGAGAGTTTTTATCTCTCCACTACCTTTGCCTCTTGAGGGTAGAAGTGCATTGTTTATTTTACTTTATTTTGCAACCCTGCTGCCTTTTCCACCCTCCTCCTCTGAGCCTGGGAAAGGGAAAGGGAGTTAAAAGGTTGAGTAAGTGTGTCGCAGCAGTATGAGTGTCGGGCTAGGACTTGAGAGACCAGCATTCGGTTCTCAGGTCAGCCATAAAAACCCACAAGGTGATCTTCGTCACATACTCTCAGCCCCAGAAAACCCTGTAGATAGGATTGCTGTAAGTCAGAAAGTCTGTAGATAGGATCGGCGTAAGTAAGTAAGTCAGAAGTCATGTCTTCAAGGCACACAACACCAACAAAATGACACTAGTAAGTCAGCTCATAACTAAAGAAATAGGGGGGAAAGCAGCACATACACATACAATATGTGACTTTGCAGTACAAATCTTGCAAACAACCCCATGTGATAGGGTTGCCTTAGGCTCGCCTAAGTCGAAAACAACCTGAAGTCACAGAACAACAACAACAACCATCATTTCTCTCTCTCCCCAACATGCCTTCTTCTCTCAAGCCATGAGAAAAGGAGCTAGTTTGGTGCAGGAAGCCTTTGAGGAGCATGAAATTTCCAGCTGGGAAAGAGCTGGAGAGCTGCCAAATTCCAGCCTGTCCTTTTCCTGTTGCTCCTAATCGACAGGTACTGATACAGATAAAAGTATTCTGTGTAAGACCAAAGGCATGCTTTGAGGAGGACAACTTAAGGGCACATCTACACTGTAGAAATAATGTGGTTTGACATCTCTGCAAGAGATGTAGCTCCATCCTAAAAAAATCCTGCATTTGTAGTTAACTACAAATCCATGATTCTGTAGGATGGAAGAATGGCAATTAAATGGCAAACTGCATTATTTCTACAGTGCAGATGCACCCTAAGGAGCCCTTTGATTCTGGCTTCAAATTATGCCTTGGAATCACGATACTGCATATTACAGTGGTCCCCCGGGTTACGAAGGTAATCCGTTCCGGATTACCTTTCGTAACCCGAAAGTATTCGTTTCCCGGGGGACCGCTATTTCAGACGGACCGCGCGGCCATTTAAAGGGGCCGCGCAGCTTTTTTTCCTTCGTATCCCGGGGGATATTTCGTATCCCGAGGGATAAGAAGCCGGTCCGCCGCCTTTCGGATCCTGGGGTTTTCGCAACCCGGGGGATTCGTAAGGCGGGGGACCACTGTATTGGGAAACAAAAGGAGATGGTGACTTCTGATTAATGTTTGCATTGTGCTGCTGTCTTCTAACTTCTGCAAAGATAAGAACTTTAGTGAGAACTGGGATTTCAAGAACTTTGGAGAAAGGCCGTTTCCTTTCTCCTTATATAACACAGTGCCCAAAAGAAATGCTGTTAAAGCAATTTCTCCCTAAAATCACAAGACAGTGCCATCCTATACAAAAGTAAGTTGTTCAAAAGTAAGTGCCAGTGACAACAGATAACAGCTACAAGTCAGAAGTGACAAAACTAAGCTAGATGGACTTCTGGTCTGTCTCAGTATAACACATCCGTTCCTATGTTAGGTGGTCCAAATTGAGATGAAATTAGTAAATTTACGCATTGCTAAAATACACAGATAAATACAAGGGCAAACACTAAAAAAGCAGTATGTCTTCTATTTTGTGTAGCAATGAACCTTCATTTTGTGACTTTTGTTTAAATTACAGTCAGCCCTCCATATCCACATATTTTTTTGTGTCCGTGGAGTCAAGCATCCAGAGTTTGGAAATATCTTTAAAACAGACAGCAATCCAAAAAGCAAACCTTGATTTTGCCATTTTATACAAGGGACACCATCTTAATGTGCCATTGTATTTAATGGGACATGAATATCCATAGATTTTGGCATCCATAGGGGGTCCTGGAACCAAACCCCAGCGGATACCAAGGGCCCACTGTATAACTCCCTGCTTTAGCAGTGTCCCAGCTTCATTTTTAAGCATCAAACATACCTTCAGTTTTCTGTAAGAGCAAGACTTATTGGCTCCCTCTCACTTCATTGGTGTCTGCCTGTTCTAAGCAGAAAAGTTTAGAATTCTTCTAATCTGGAAAGGCCCTTAGAAAATTTTAGATTGCACAGCTAAATATTTATATAGCTACGTATCATCCTTTGATTCTCTACTTACTAGAGGGTTAGGGCCAATTTACACAGTACATCACAAAATTGGTTGAGCTTGCCAACTGGACTTTATATGCAAGAGGTTATAAAATGCATTAATGACATGTGTGTCATGTCTTTAGATTGTAAGCCTGAGGGCAGGGAACTGTCTAATTACCAAATTGTATGCCTCTCTTGAGAGCCTTTCTAAAGAGCAGGGTATAAAAACAATAAATAAATAAATAAATAAATAAGAGAAAAATAAATAACTTAAGGATTTGCTGATAGAGCCAGTTCAACATAGTGGTTTGAATGTCAGACTAGGATTTCTGGGAGACCAGGGTTCAAATCCCCACTCAGCCATGGAAACCCACTGGATGTCCTTGGGCAAATCACACTCTCTTGGCCCAAGAAGAAGGCAATGGCAAGCTCCCTCTGAACAAATCTTGCCTGAAAGCCCCACAAAAAACTTGCCAAAAAACTTTCTGATAAGCTCACCATGTCAGAAAATGACTTAAAGGCACACAACAACAATTCGTGACAAACTGTGTTGATGTCACCTTCCAGTATTTAAATTCTTTGCTCATTCGGCATCAGCTCCATTAACTTATGCAACACATATCTTCGTTCCTTCATCCTAGCCACTGATTAACTAAGCTCAAATGAATTCAATTATAAAATGGAAGTTATAGAACACTAAATATGTGGGTCAATGTGGTGTAGTGGTTTGAGTGCTGGACTAGAACACTAGGAAACCAAGGTTCGAATCCTGGCTCGTCCATGGAAATCCATTGGGTAACTCTGAACATGTCACACCCTCAGCCTCAGGGGATGGCAATAGCAAACCCCTTCTGAAGAAACTTGTCAAGAAAAACCCGTGATAGGTTTGCCTTAGGGTCACCATAAGCTGGAAACATCTTGAAGGTCCACAACAACACAGAACACTAAAACCCACAACACACCACTTTTCAAGGTGTGTGTGCACAAGATCAGTTTGGAGGTTGTTTCTAAAAAAAACAATGCTTCTATAATCCTGCCTCACTAGGAATGTGGTACGGAAATGGAAGAAAAATGCTGTGCTCCACAAACACACTCCATGATAGACTTCAGGAGAAAGGGGCAATTCTCTTGTGATACTCTGTAAACCTCCAATCCTGCTCCTTGCCACAAGCCACCACCACCTCTTTACAACCCAATCTTAAACATGTTAACTCAAGGTACCTCTGCATTGCAGAAATAATCCAGTTTGACAGCACTTTATCTGCCATGACTCCATGCTAGGGAATTCTGGGAATGGTTGTTTGTTGTGGCACCAGGGCAGAACCATTACACAATCCCCCCGCATGAAGCCATGGCACCTGAAGTGTAATCTATTACTCTGCTGCCACAATGAACTACCATCCCCGGAATCCCTTAGTACAGAACCAGGGTAGTTAAAGTGCTGTCAAAGTGGATTACTATGGTGCCACAACAAACTACCATTCCCCGAATCCCCTATCATAGAGCCATGGCACTTAAAGTGGCATCAAACCAGATTACTCTGGTGCTACAACATACTATCACCCCCAGAATCCCCTAGCATGGAGACATTTCAGTTCAAGCAGTGTCAAACCAGATTGTTCTGGTGCAAAAACAAACTGCAGTATTCCCAGAATCCTTGAGCATGGACCCATGGCAGTTCAAGTGATGTCAAACCAGATTACTCTGGTGCTAAAATGAACTACCACCCCCAGAATCCCCCAGGATGGAGTTGGGGCATTTAAAAGTGTTGTCAACCTGGATTACTCTGCTGCCACAACGAACTATAGAATTCCCAGAATCTCCTAGCATGGAACCAAGGCAGTCAAAAGTGGTGTCAAACCAGATTACTCTGCTGACACAACAAACTACAGAATTCCCAGAATCCCCTAGCAGGGAGCCATGGCAGTAAAAGGGGTATCAAAGTGGATTATTCCTGCAGTGTGGATGGACTTTCATTATGTCTTCCTGAGTCCAACTTTACTCCCAAGGGAGGACGCCTATTTCTGCAGCCTCAAATATGAAGTTCCAAAACACACACTGCAGAAATAATCCAGATTTGAGACCGCTTTAACTGCTCTGGCTCAGTGCTAGGGAATCCTGGGGAAGTGCAGTTTTCTGAGACATTGAGCTTTCTCTGCCAGAGAGAGCTCTGGTGCCACAATAAACTACAATCCCCAGGATCCCCTAGCACTGAGCCAGGGCAGTTAGAGCGGTCTCAAACTGGATTACTTCTGATGTGTGTGTTTTGGACCTGTGCCTCTGAGGCTGCAGAAATGGGCGCCCTCCCTTGGGAATAAAGGAGAGTTGGACTCAGAAATACTTAATGAAGGTGCATCCACACTGCAGGAATAATCCACTTTCATACCACTTTAACTGTCCTTGCTCCATGCTAGTGGATTCTGGGAATGATAGTCTATTGTGGCACCAGATTAATATGGTTTGACACCACTTGAACTGCCATGTCTCCCTACTAGGGGATTCTGGGAATCCTACAGTTTGTTGTGGCACCAGAATAATCTGGTTTGACACCACTTTAAGTGCCATGTCTCCTTGCTATGGGATTCTGGGGATGGTGGTTCATTGTAGCAGCAGAATAATCCGGTTTGACACCACTTGAATAGCCATGGCTCCTGCTAGGGGATTGTGGGAATGATAGTTAATTGTGGCACCAGGTTAATCTGGTTTGACACCACTTGAACTGCCCTGGCTCCCTGCTAGGGGACTCTGGGGATGGTGGTTTGCAGTGGCTCCAGATAATTCCCAGGGAAGCTCCCACCAAGAAGGAAGCAGAGGCTGCCCAGCCAGGACAGGAGGAGTGCCTGCCTCTTCTGTTTCTGTTGCTGGCTGCTGCCTCCAGGCCCACCTCGTCCTTTCCTCCCCGGGAGGCCTGCTCTGCTCCGCTGCTTCCCCCAAAGTCCAGAGGGGCCCCCCTTGCACCCCAAAGGCACCTACCCTCCGGCAAACAGATGCACCAAGGTGTCTCTCTGGCTCATTCTCTCTCATTCTCTAGTCTTCCCAGCCAAAGGGAGCAGAGCAGGTTAAGAAGAGGCGCTTCCTGGCAAGGCTGGGCATTAATAATGGCGCAGCAGAGCGCGGCAGGGAAGGCTCCCGCGCCCGCCCCCTAGTGGCCCTCCTGCAGCCCTACAGCAGGCAGCCCCCTCCAGTCCAGAGCAAAATGGTTGTTGCTACTGTACATTTCTATGTTTAGAGCTTAGAGTGACTACATGTTTTCCTTTTTCCGGGACATGTCCTCCATTTCAGCCTTCTCTCCAGGAGGAATTTCCAAATGTCCTCCATTTTCATCATGGGTTTGCATTTCTATGAGTGTTTTCAGCTCAGAGTGACCAGATGTCCTCCTTTTTCCAGGACATGTCCTCCATTTCAGCCTTCTCTCCAGGAGGAATTCCTAAATGTCCTCCATTTGGAGCATGGATTTGCATTTCTATGTTTAGAGCTCAGGGTGACCAGTTGTCCTCCTTTTTCCAGTACACGTCCTCCATTTCAGCCTTCTCCCCAGGAGGAATTTCAAAATGTCCTCCATTTGGAGCACAGCTAAGAAGCATGGATTTACATCTATATGAGTGTTCTTTTTAGCTTTTATTTTGTCATGTCCTACATTTTCTTGAATGACCTACAGTCTTCAGTGCCTTGTCCTCCTTTGCACTTAGGACATCTGCTCAGCTTGGAGGCAAAGGGATCCTGCAGCACATTTGAGACTAACTGATAGAAGCTGTTAGCAGGAGCTTTCTTCATTCCCAGTTCATGGCAAAAAAAAAGCTGAACCTAGGGGATTTCTTGACAAGTTTCTTCAGAAGAGGTTTGCCATGGCCGTCCTCTGAAGGTGAGAGTGTGACTTGCCTAGTAGGTTTCCATGGATGATCAGGGATTCGAATCCTTGTCTCCCAGAATCCTAGAAGTACAGTAATTCACATTCACTTTTTTGTACCGAGGAGATGCTGATCTGTGCAGTGATGTGATACCGAATTGATGTTTGCACTACGTAGTTTATCACACGACAGGAATTGGAAGTATAATCCAATGGCAATCTGAACACAATCATGGGGTTTCGCATGATTGCATGAAAGCTGATCACACACATTTTCGGGCAAAGGGAAGTCCTTCCGAATGCAATAATGGGGTTTCACGTTATTGCGTGATAAACTATCACACACAATTTCAGGCACTGGGAGGCAATTTCGGGCAGCATCAATACGCAATCATGTAAATTCGCTGAACTAGTGAATTTACTCAATTCCAAACTGGCATCACTTTCATTTCTTTCGAAATTGAGAGACATTCCTCCTGTGTGATAAACTCCTACGTCTACATTTACCACAATCAAATATCTTCAACTCAGTCCGGCATTCACAGTGGCACCACATTCAGATCAACATGGTGGCACCTCATGGTCGGAAATGGATCTCATTGATCTGGATCAATGTAGTACTGCATTTGCACTACTGAAGATGCAAATCGATCTGGCACCCCAAAAAGGACGTGGTTAGTTACCTGGTGCCAAATGCACCGGGTAAAGTTGCTTTTTCACTGCCCATCCCATACAACACGCTGGGTGCATTTGGGGCACAGTGTGAACGACCCAGAAATAACCCAGTTTCCACACTGGGTTATTTCATAGGACTCTTTCAGATGTGGGAAATTGGAAGTATAATCCAAGGGTAATCCAAATGCAATCATGGGGTTTCACGTTATTGCGAATTAGAGCTTCTCAAGCAATTTCGGGCAAAAGGGAAGTCACTCCGAATGCAATCATGGGTTTCATGTTATTGCAAATTAAAGCTTCTCACGCAATATTGGGCAAGAGGGGGGTTATTTTTGGGTAATGGGAAGTCATTCCGAATGCCTTCCGAACACAATGGGGATTCACGTCAATTCGCTAAACTAGCGAATTCACGTGAATTCGCATTGGCTCAATTCGAAGTTGGGAGAAATTCCTCCCGTGTGAAAGAGTCCACAGTGTGAATAACCCCCTAGGCTACATCCACAATAATCCAGTTTGACACCACTTTTATTGCCATGGTGCAGTTTTATGGAATCCCCAGAATTGGGAATGAGCCATGACTGTTGAAGTGTTGCCAGACCAGATCATTTCTGCAGTGCAGATTCAGCCCTAGTTTGACTTTCAAACCACTACACCATGCTGGCTCGCCCCTAAATATCCCACATTCTCCAATGGCTGATCCAAGTCCTCACACTTTCTCTGGTGTCCTATTTTGCAATGTATTGTCAATAATACTTTTCTTTATGCGGCATCTTTATGTGGTTTGGTTCCTTTCCCTGGTGCTCCTTCTTCAGCTCTCTGGAGCTGGGAGACAGCTGGATTCAGCTTCCACCTCCAGCCCAGAGTTTTGCAGCTGCTGCTCTTCCTCTTCCTTTTCCTCCCTGGTTCCACCCTCCCATGTAAGCCTTAAGCAACTCAGATGTTTGTTACGTTACAACGGTCACAGAGAAAGCAGCCACCTCCAGAGGCCTTCAGCTGTAGAATTTAGGAAATGTCATCCAGGATTATTATGCCACAACACCTCCCAGTTTGCCCTTGCCCTAAAGGAAATTATGACCTCACCAACACCACATCCCTGATCAGACATTTTTCACATGGTCTGAGGTTGAGGAGCACAGCCAGGATGGGAATGAAATCTTCAAAGGGTGTGGTGTGTGCAAAGGGACAAAGGTGATCAGAGACTGATTTGTGGTTGCTAACTTCTCTCCAGTCGACCTCAACTCATGGTGACCCTGTGGATGAAGCTTCTCCAAAACCCATATTCTCAACCTCTCTGCTCAGGGGCTGCAGGCCCTGACCTGTGGTCCATTTGTGACTGACCTCTGGCATGTACATTATCATCCCAAATCTACAAGACAGTGATACCGGCACTATTGTGCCAACCAAAGTGCACATGATACACATTGCAAACTTTCAAAGCTCTATTGCCTTCTTCATCAGGCAAAGGTATTTAAGGGGCAAAACAGATGGGCATGACTTGAAGCTGCCTTTTCTGAAGCCACATTGAAACCCCGCCAACCGCACTTCTGTCTGCCATGGCAGCTGTTGTACTCATGTCATGACCACATGACATGGCTTCAAGCCAGGAAGAAGCAGAAAAAAGCTGCTTCTTTTTGAAACGGCTTTTCTCTGCATAAAGACACTTTTCTGCTGGCTTCAAGGCATGTCTCATCTAAACGCCTTGCCTTCAAGCCAGTCTGAAAGCACCTCTTTTCACCTGTCTGTTTAGCCCCTAAGATGATACGGGTGTGTGTGTGTGGGAGGGGCTTGTTGATGATGTTAGTTATAGCCCTGCATATGATAAAGATGTTATAGCTGTAGTCCTTAGACTACAAAACTAAAGACTGCAACTACAATATCCTGACCAAATGCAGGACTGTGACTGATATCGTCAATTTTTTTCTTCCTATATCATTTTTAACACCTTTGCCTAGTGAGGAAGCCACTGGAACTTCGAAAGCTTACCACATGTATAATGTGCATTTTGGTTTAACATTTTTTGCAATAAAGGCTATATAGCCAACGTAGCTATCCCTGGATATGTCATCCGGCGTGTGGTCTTCCTCACTATCTACTGCACTGTAGCTTTCCCAACATCATTTTCTTTTCCAATGATTCATGCTTTGTCATTATTGCCAAAGTACGACAGCCTCAATTTGGTCATCTTGGCTTCCAGGGAGAGTTTTGGCTTCCAGGGAGAGTCTTTGTCTTCTTAGTCATCCACAGTATCCTCAGCACTCTTCTCCAAAACCACATCTCAAATCAGTTGATTTTCTTTCTATCGGTCTTTTTCACTACCCAGCTCTCACATCCACACAGATACCAGAAACAAAATGAAGGGGTACTTCAAAATCCATAACTCAATTTCCTTGTGGGTGCTGTCTGTAATAGGTCTTTTAAAAAGCAAACATTTCAGTTGACAAATTATAGCAATCCTTCTCAAGCTATCTAATATAGGGGAGGGGCATTTTTTTCCTCAATGTGCAGGGTTGTTGTGTTGCTATGTGCCTCCACATAAAAGGTGAACTGCCATCAGATCTCCAAGATGCAGTTATCATCACCCTGTATAAGAAAAAAGGAGCAAAATAGATTGCTCAAATTATCAAGGTATAACACTGCTCTCCTTTGCTGGAAAAATCCTTGCAAGGATACTTCTGAATAGATTAGTTCCTGCTACTGCAGAAGAACTTCTCCCTGAAAGCCAATGCGGCTTCAGAGCTAATAGGAGCACTACAGTTATGGTATTTGCTCTTAGACAACTGCAAGAGAAATGTAGAGAGCAAAACAAAGGACTCTATGTAACATTTGTCGACCTTACCAAAGCCTTCGACACTGTGAGTAGAAAAGGACTGTGGCAGATCCTGGAACGACTAGGATGTCCACCCAAATTCCTCAAAATGATTATCTTGCTACATGAGGGCCAGCACGGTCAAGTCAGATATGGCGATGTTCTCTCAGAGCCCTTTCTAATAACTAATGGTGTGAAACAAAGTTGTGTTCTCGCTCCAACTCTATTTACAATCTTCTTCAGCATGATGCTCCAAAGGGCTACGGCAGATCTCGAAGAAGGAGGTGGCATCTATATACGTTACCATACTGATGACAGCTTGTTTAACTTAAGCTGTCTGAGGGCTCACACAAACTATCTAGTCTGTGAGCTGCTTTTCGCTGATGATGGTGCCCTTGTTGCCCATACAGAAGCAGCTCTGCAGCACCCAACATCCTGCTTTGCAACAGCTGCAGAGCTGTTTGGGCTGGAAGTCAACCTGAAGAAAACAGAAAAAGGAAGAGCACTATCATCTCCACATCACCACAGGCAAATCTGTGCTTAAGTCTGTTCAGCAGTTCACCTACCTGGGAAGTATCATCTCTTCAGATGCTAAGAATGATAAAGAGATCAATCACAGATTAGCAAAGGCATATAGTGCATTCAGAAGGCTTCAGAAAAGAGTCTGGAGTAACAAACACCTGAGGCAAAGCACAAAAATCAGTGTGTACAGAGCCATTGTACTGTCTATTCTCTGCTATGGGTCTGAAACATAGGTTACCTGTCGTCAACACCTATGACTCCTCGAGCTGTATAAGCACAATCCTAAATATACACTGGACTGACTATATGACGAATGGTTGCTGTCCTTGAGCAAGCAGGGATCACCAGCATTGAGGCCATGCTATTGAAAACGCAGCTGCGCTGGGCAGGGCATGTTTCTAGGATGGAGGACCACTGCCTCCCAAAAATAGTACATATGTAACATGAACTTGCCATGGGTCAGCGTAAGAGGGGCACCCCAAAGAAGAGATACAAGGACTCCCTGAAACAACATCACAGGCTCGGCCAAATTGATCACCAACAATGGTCTGCCCTGGCCTCAAATCAGGAGGCATGGAAACGCACTATCCACAATGTTGCAGCCTCTTTCAAGAGCTCACGTCGAACAAGTCTCGAAGAGAAACGACACAGCAGAAAGAACCACAACTTGGAAACATCACCCAAGGAGACTTGCTGCTGTGCTTTCTGCAACCAGACTTGTTTATACCAGATCAGCCTTTTTAGTCATCAACACGCCTATAGAAAGCATAGGATGAATCCTTCCTGAATCTTTGTTAGTGAAGAAAAGCCAGAGATGTGCCTTCAAGTGATTTCTGACTTACAGCCACCGTAAGATGAACCTATCACAGGGTTTTGTTTTGTTTTTTACAATAATTGTTCACAGGGCAGTTGCCTTTGTTTTCCTATAAAACTGAGAGAATGTGACTTGCCCAAGTGGATTTCCATGGTCATCAAGTGGATTTCCATGTCCAAGGAATTATTCAGACCCTGGTCTCCAGAGTTGTAGCCCATCATTCAAACCTCTAAACCACACTGCTCCTTAGCAGTATTGTTGCATGTTTCATTTCTGACACACGGGAACCTTCAAGTATACCTTGTTTGTTGTGTTTTTTTGGGGGGTGGGGGTTTGTCAAGATACCTTTGTCTTCTTCTGTGGCTGAGAAAATATGACTAGCCCAAGGTCACCCAGTGGATTTCCATGGCCAAGGGGAGGTTCAAACCCTGGTCTCCAGAGTCATAGTTCAATGCTCAAACCACTACACTCACTTTCTAATGTGTCAGAAACTGTCATCACATTACAATTACAATTCTTCCTTTTTTACTGGGAACCTTACAGGGACCAGCAGCTAATGGTTCTGGATCAGCATCAGTCCAGGAAACACCACTTTGAGTACCACTGATTGATAAAATTCCCATGCTAAGGGGGGGGGGGGAAGCTTGATGAACAGAAAGCATGCATTGCTCCTTATTTGTACTCTGAATCAGTGGCAGTTACTCCACAGGGGTCATTTCTGTTGTTATGTGCCTTCAAGTTGACTATGACTGATGGAGACCCTATTTCTTGGCAAGAATTATTCAGAGATTTTCCATTGCATTCCTTTGAATGTATTCTACAGCAACTGGTATTGCGTGGCAGTTTTCTTTCCATGTATTAACCAGGTCTGATCATATAGGGCCTTCATGGTATTTAGGCAGATAGTTTTGAACTACTATATAGCAATGATTAATGTATAAAACTGCTATTAGATAATTAATAGGACAACCAATGGGTTATGAGCCAATGTCAATCCCAACTCAGTAACACTTAACAACAGTCATATTATGTGCTGTCATAATTGGTACATCTCCAAACTAGGGTTCTCTGGTTTTCACCAAGATTGCTCAGATGACAGTTTAAAACCAGAATACTTTGCACAGTGGTCAACAGTGAAGGTGAAAGAAGTGAGTTTCTGGCCAAGAAAATGGGTTTAAATAAGGTTTGATCACTTTTTCTGAAGCACCACTAATTGTGCATACTGCTCCTGTTGTGTATGTATTTAACAAACACTTATATGCCTACTCCTCACCATTTTCCAAATGTATGTTTTTTCCAACTGCATTCCCCCCTGCCCCAACTGCATATTTAGTGTCCAGCTGCACACTAGAAAACAAATGAACACCTGGTCTGTAGTTCAACCACCTGCAGTAGGAAGCTGTTGAAATAGATCAATTTTTCCTGGGGTGTTTCAGCCCTTCATTCTCAACTCTGTGCGGGTGTTGCTTATAGAAACTGTTTTGGACATCCAGAATCTACCGTTACAGCACAGCCTACAGGAGAAGACTATAGTTATCCATGTTTTCATCTGTTAGAACAAGTAACAGCAAGTAGGGGAAAGCAATTTAAAGAATATAAAAATATCATGCACATCTGCAGCTCCATCTAGATTGTAAGACATGCCCTGCTAGATACAAAATGTCTGTCTAATCCAGTGCTCTGTGGACACAATGGCCAACCTATACCTATGGAAAACCTGGAAGCAGCATATAAATACATTTCTGGTGCTAGATTAATATCCTTTTACATTTGTTAATTGGCTCAGCTGTGTATGGATATCTGTGTCTCTCTCACACACCCCAACTTCATGAGCATAGTTTCTGCTCCTGTCTACCAAGCATTTCCCAGCTTCTTTCCTGGAGATTCATCTACATTTTTATTTCTTCTGGACTGAAATTTTTGAATTTCCATTTGTGTTCAGGTCTTCTTGACACTACAGAAAATTCTTAGGCAGTATTTACCTAATGTGTTTTACATGTTAGACACTAACTTGTTTTACAAAGATTCCAATGATGATCATGATAATGATACTTTTAAGCATATGTTTGGGAACAAGGGTATATTTTTGGAAACTATGGCCCTCAACAGACTGGCAAGAAACACTGGAATGAAGGCAGAGTGGAGGTGTGGTGACTGCACCAGCCATCCCCATGCCGGCATCATGCTAGAGTCATGCCACACACCCACTGCACAGCGGGTAGTGTCACACCACATCTTTGGCACAGTGTGTAGACACGTTGTGTCAAAGAGCTACAGAAGAACTATGGTGGCAGCAGCGGCTATGGCACCCTTTCCGCTGCACAAAAAAGAAATCGCTTTTTGCAGCTTCTTTTGTGTCATGGACCTGCCAGGTTGGGGGCTTGGCATGTGGTTGCCGCGAACCCAATCCAGCTCTTCCAGGAGCAGCACAGAGCCACCTATTAGGGGCAGTCTGCCTTTGAGTAAATCATCGTCGTCGTCATCTGACAATATTTCACTGATTTTGCGATTCTTGGATAGAATATGAATAGCTGTCAATAACACCTGGTGGACTATAAAACTAAGAGGAGATTGAGGTGATGCTAATAGAAGAATTTTTAACATGCTGAGGAGCTTGTGGCCTTCCAGGTGCTGTTAGCCTCTAATAACCACCACCCCCAGCCAACATAGCCAATGGTGAGAGATGATGGGGTGTTTCTACATGCAGTGTGTAACTTGTAGTTTGTTGTGCTTAGGGGATGAGCAAAGGGACAGGAAAAAACGGGTTGATCCCAGTTTTCCCCAAACTAGTTGGAAACTGCACAGACCACAGGATCCACTCCGAAGGTGGGCCAAACACCCATGGCCGGTCACACTACAAGGCATCAAGCATTGTCTGGACAGGTAAGCTGCAAGTTGGTTTGAAGCCACTTTATTTTGCCAGTGCAGACAATCCCTTATTCTGTCTTAGAAGTGTCCTAAAAACTTCCTGATCAGAATTCACCTTTTGTCCTCTTTAAACAGTGTACAGTCCTGTTTACAAATTATTTTACTTCTGTTTCTCCATGTGACCACAAGCAGCAACCAATTACAGGATTTGAAGAAGTCTGATTGTCTGCATTGCATGTGCCTCAAATATCTCTTAAATGGGTTTCAAATGTTTCAAGTGCAGCTTTGTGCCTAATATAGCAAAACCCTAAGCAATATAATATCATGTGATACTCCTTCTGTTTCGCATGAACTTTATTTCCACAGAATTAGAGAAGGGCACTGATCTGTGCAAACTGTTCTGTTCTGGCTTAGACTTGTTCTCTTGATTACTAGTTTTTAATTCTTTCTAATTGAGAAAACTTCTTGAGATCATTTTACTTGCTTGCCATGGAACTAGCTGATTGGCAAGATTTTATTTTAACAATGTTGGAGCAAGCAGTTTTGAGTTGCCATCTAGAATATGGTTCTGTCACTCTTATCTGCATTTCACCTGCTGAGGCATTTGCAGATAGACAGAAAAAGGTATGCATAATAAGTGGACCCTCTTCATGCATTATTTGATGAAGAGGCAGGGCCACATTGTTTGCCCCACGACTGAGATCTTCTATAGGGAAAAGACTACGCATATGCATAGGTCTACATACCTAGGCTTTCTCCTTGCAGATACCAACAACTGCAATTTGTGGATACGGATGTGAATGTTGGAAGAAGCCACACAGACGTAACCATATGCATAGCTCTACTACCCTTGAAGCAAATGAAAATCTTTTCAAATAATACTTTTATTTGAAACATATACAAGCATCAGCTAAGGGAAGTGCAAAAGAGGCAGTTATATTAACTTCTCCCCAAAAACCACACAGAGTGTCTGCCATGGTCAAAGACTTTCTTTCTTTCCATCCTCCACTTGCCATGTGCCTGGAGCAATGCATAATAAAACTATGGTTAAAATTTCTCATAAAATTAAAAATCATGGAGAGAACCCAGCAGAACATTTGAGAAAGACATTAACACTGAAGAATGACATAAATATACAGCATCAAAGCACCCCCCCCCCCCAAAGAACATTCTTTACTCTTGAGTAGTTGCAGTCTTTTAAAATATCCTGCTCCTGGGCATGATGGGCATTAAATTAGAGACCTATTTTTCCATAACCACAGTGCTCTTGTCAAGAAACTCTTGACTTGAAGCTCACAATGACTCTTGACTTGAAGCTCACAAGCCAATCGGGAGGGGGGGAGACCTCTACAGGAAAGGGGGAAAATAGTTCTAAAAGCCAAACAAGAGGCTAGAATCCTTTCTGATCCTGAAGAAGAAGAAGCCTAATAACAGTGCTCTCATTTGCTCAAGCAAGTATGTTGGTTGTTCTGTTATTCCAGATTTTTTTTTTTTTTTTTGCTTGCCCTAATGAAGAAGATGGCACATACCCACACATAGAGTTGTCATATCTCAGTGGCTGACTATGAATTTTGGGATCCGGCGCCTCTTTTCCATTCTGCAGGATGAGGTGAGGGAATATCAGGTTGAGAGTGCTGTGTTGAAAAGGATATGGATATATATCTTTTCCATCTGTTAAAAAATAAACAATGGCATGTACTCAGTGGTTAATGCTGCATGTATTGTGCTTAATGATGTCACCAGGGGTGGCCCCTTTTAACATCAGCAGGGCCTGTCTCCTCTGATATCACAAGGCGTTGCCCCTAGGTGTCAGGTTTGGGTCCTGAAACATCAGGACTTGGGGTCATCCTTACCTGGTAACACTACCTACACCAATTCCATGCAAAAAATAATTAAAAACAAACAAACAGACTGCGTTGAAAGTAGTATCTCTTTAACACTGGCAGCAGGACATGATCATCCATTGCACCTGAAAGTAGCAAGAAAGCTTGGGGTGAGGGATGGGACATGGGCACATGCCTTAATCACTCTGCCATCTCCCACATCTGTTAGTGGAGGCATCCACCTCACTTTAACTAATGGTAGAACTGGCCTTGTGTCTTTCCTGCCCTTTTTGATATTAAGCTCTGCGACAGGGCAGGTTTCTTTCTGTTGCTCAAAGCTTCGGAAGACCTCAGTGCCAAAGCCTCATGTTTGTAAGAATTTGGTTTATATGGGCAACACTTTCCTAATGTTGGTACCCTAGATTTGGGCAGACTGCAGCGTCTATGATGTCCACCCAGCTTGGCAGAGGGTCTAGAATGATTAGCAGTATCGTGCAACAACATCTGGGATTCAGTATTGAGAAAAGCTGATCTCATACCCTCCAATGGTCATAATTTGGTAGGGACAGTTCTATTTAATTCTCTGCCCCCCCCCCCCCCCTTTAGAGATGCTTTTAAAAGGTCCCATTTTCCATCTTAATACTCATTTACTTCAACTGAATCAACTTGAGTTCAAAGTGAAAAAGTACAGTATGATTCAAAAAAGAGTGGTGCAAAAGGAAAGCTATTCTTATTCAGTTTTGCACCATTCTTTTTGAATCACCCTATAGTTTTCAACTGTAAAAAATTGGAGACTATATGGTCTTGACCCAATGTTTCCCCCCTCCAAAAGGCTACCTCTTTCCCATCTCCCAGGAACCTCCCTTTTTTTTTTCACTAAAGACTTTGTCATTGAGGAGGTTTGTCATAGAGGAGGTTTGCAGAGATGTACCTAACAAAGAGGACATTTGATTGAGAAGTATATCCATCCAGTCTGCTGAAACATCTTGATTTGGTTGGCTTGAAACTTCAGCAACTGTTGGAATCATGCTTAGTGTATCACAAAACCTGATCCTATGCCATTGAGATGCAATTTATTCTGCAACCATATGCACTGTGTATTTACTATATGGGACATGCAGTATATTAACATACACATACCTGCTGGGTTTGCCAGTCTGAGCAACCACCATTGAAAATCCACTTACATTAAGAGAATAATAATAAAAAGACAAATTTTATTGCTGTCTATACTCATGTATAAGTCAGCTTATACACCAGTTAATGTAAGTACTGTGGAGAGTTTCCAGTAAGATGGCGGAGCGATGGTCGCAATCCACAGTAGCAGGTGGTAAACGACACTGGTCACGGTGATTTAAAGCCACTTAAAATTGTTCCCCTCGAAAAAGGGGACTCAAATGGGCCCACAGGGTCCTCATATCAGGGTTTGGTGGTGGATTTTTGGGAGGCAATCCTCCTCCTAGAAGACCCAGCACGAATGTCTGAGAGGACTTGGGCATGCCGCTGCCACGAGTTCAGGCTAAATCAGCATAAATCTGCCATAAACCATGTTTTAAATAATCCTTTAGATCATTTGTTACAGGGCCCTATGTTTTACCCATGACTTATCCATGGATCATATCAAAATCCATAATTTTGATCCTCAAATCTTCCCTCCACTTATACATGAGGTCAACCTAGTCAAGTATATATGATAACTATATTTAACACAAGTTGTTTAAAGATTAAATTTATGGCTTTTTATTTTAGATTAATGCTGGTATCCATTAATTAAAAAAAAAAAACAAGTGAGATGGGAAAGGGAAGAAGAACTGGAGTTAGTTTAGGTAGCCTCTTCACTTCTGGAATTTCTTCAGTCATTTCACATTTCCTCCTTCACTGCTCTTTCCTCAATAGCGAGCCCCAATGTTTCTAACAACAACTGAGATGGAAATGTTGTAAAATGGGAGTAGTTTCCTCACAAGTGAGGTTTAACTTTAAACAATAACTATGGGAAGAGAAAACCAGAAACTCGTGTGGGACATGAGAATGACATTATTGAATCTATATTACAAACCCTTAAGTTTTAATTAAATTATATTTTGGCCATGCCATTTAAATATATTATTAATCTGTCAGTGTATTTGTCTTTCCTCGTGCCACTAATTGGGTATCTAGATTGAATGGGAAAGGACATTTTTATTCACGGATGAATGTAACCAAGTAATCAAAACATGTACATTTGATATATAAAATAGTTCATTTGGCAAACTGATTCAATGGTTCTCTGTCTTCACAGAGCATCATTCAGAAGATGGAATGCAGGAACTAATTCTAGGATATGTGGAAGATGAAGACATAACTGTGGAATTTAAAAAAAACAAACTAACCATGGATACATATATGTAGGGTTCCCAGATTTCATGGCCTGCCATTGTGTCTCAGGACCTAAATCCTCTTCTCCAATCCTCAGGGTGATAGAGAGGAATCTCAGGGCAAGAGCACTGTATTAAAAATGTGTGTGTATATAGTTTCCATTTACTAGACATGGGACGTTATCAGACTACGGAAATTGGAAGTATAATCCAATGGCAATCTGAATGCAATCATGGGGTTTCACATTATTGCGTATTAGATTATCTCACGCAATTTCGGGCAAAAGTAAAGTCATTCCAAATGCAATCAGGATGCCTCTTTTTAAGTATGTATTAAGAAGCCACACCCTCCCTCCACGCCCTCCCTCCAGTCCAAAACTAGCGAATTTACATGAATTCGAATTGGCTCCATTAGAAATAGAGAGAAATTCCTCATGTCTGATAAACTCCATGGTGGTTTCTATTTCATGGGTATACTTTGTGCAAATTGTTGGTACTTTATGTATCATGCTTAATTAAATCACCAGAGTCCACATCTTGTGACATCAGAAAGGATCAGCCCTCAGGCTTTGGTGCTCAAATCTCAGGACCTGAGATAGTCCTGACACAGGAAGCCTACATACACATAATAGCAAAAAAACTACACTTCATTAAAAAAAATGTCACTGTCATCACAATATAGAGTAGTGTTCTGTGTTTATTGTTCTTGTTGTTTTTAAGAATCAGAGCTACCCTGCCCTCAAAAACAGGGTGTGACCTTGAGTAGTCCTGAACCCTGTGGGTGGTCCTTTATAGCATGGCAGGGATCATCCATAGGCCTGCCCCTTCCAACTGATGTGCTAATGTACTACTGATGGTTTCAGACTAGAATCTTGCTTCTTGACGGATTCCAAGAGTATAATTCTTCTCTTGTGAAAGAAAGGATTTAAACAAACAAACTCTTTCACCATGGAATTCCTTAAGTATGACACCAGATTAAGCAGTGCTAGAGGTGGAATCCAGAAACCACAAAAGCTACATACACTCTGTGCACTATGTGTTGTCTTTCATGGTTTTTTAGGCCCAAAGCAGGGGTGTATTGGTTCCCTGGCTCACCTGACCAGGTGCTAGGTTATTTGGTAGGACCTTTAGTGGTCAACACTTCTGAGTAGCTTGTCACCCTTAAATTCCCCATGCAAACATGCTGCCTTGGTGGTTCAAGAGGTAAGGTGCCAAAACATGGCTGCTGGATGTGCCACACGATGCACTGTGCACACTTTATAGTGCACCATGTCAATTACTTCTGACCCCTCTAAAGCTTGTTTGCCTGCTCAAAACCTAACCAGCTCCTTGTATTCTATCCACTCTTTCTCTGGACTTTTGTACATGCATATGCAATTTTTAGATTTGTCCTGGGGCTTTTTCATCTTTACATCACTATGATTCACTTTATGCCCTGCTACAGAATCCTGAGGTTTGTACATTGGTGAGGAATTTGGGCTCTCTGACTGAGAACTTTAAACACTCTCTGACTGTAAATCCCTAGATTTTATTTTTTTTATTTACTTTTTATATAAATTTACAATATATAAATCCCTGGAATTTAAAAGATGTTGCCGTGGCAGTTAAAGTAATATTGTAGTGCTATAGTGTGAAAGTGGCCTGGATCACAATAATTGTCTTTAACCTAGCTGATAATTCCTGCAGCCCCACTGAAGGTAGTGAGAGAGATAGCCCTACTATCAGCTGCCTCAGGCAGAAGATGTGGGATATCATAAAATGAAAGCCAATGTTAGGTATTTTAATTTGCTAATGTACTTTTACTGCCAGGGGTGGAAAGATGTGGGGCTTGTGTATGGGTAGGTATATTCTGCTTCAGATGCCAATGATTTAGATGACTTTGAGTATTACTCACCTTGGCTTGGACAGATGGGAGAAATCACAATTGGTTGCTCAAGTGTCAGACAACAAACTATCTTGGCTGTCAGCCCTGAATAGTGATATTACACAGAAGATAATTCAGTGGATCGGGTACATCAGTATACATTTTATAGGCTTCGGATCCTATTAAATGTTTGGTTCCTTAATTTGACCAACCTGCTGTCCCTCTGGTACAAAACTGATTCCTCATAGACATCCCATGCCTATTTACTTGCCAAACAAGTTAAGTGTATCTCTTCTTTGCCTCTTGACAACCTGCTTGGTCTCTGCCTTCTTGTCTCAAGAATGCCAGTGTATTTGATTCTTGGAAGGTGGATGATTCTTAACCATATTTGCTTCCCAATTTCATGGTTGTGTTAATGTGCCTTTGTTCTGATTCAGCTTCAAATTGATCTTTTGAGTGAGCAGCCCACTGGCTGTAAGCAAACCATTTCAGCTAAGTGATACCTGTCTACACTCCCTGAGACACAAAGTGGAACACAGACAATGTGAAGATTACAGTTTAGCAAGCAATTTGTACAGAATCCTGGCTTGGGGGAGTGGCAACCAGAAAAAAATATAATTATTAGAACAGAGAATAAAATACTATCTATTAGCTCTCAGAATGGTTTATTGCTGCGCACAAATTACTATTACACATATTGATTTTATGTGTTAGAAGGCAGACTGCCAACAAATACCACATGCTGTAGGTGATATTTCAGACTTAGGAGCTGGCAAAACCACCTCTTGGGTATTGCTTGTCTGAGAAAACTCTATGAAATTCATGGGGTTACCATAAGTCAACAGGTGAGTGCAAGCACATACACACAAACACACAAAATATTTTTAGGAAAACCATTCAAATTATGAAGTAAAGGCCAATGTATAATGAAGACAGTCTTGTCCATGAGGCCAAGTAATCCTTGTATAATACTCAACTACTTATGAAGATATTCTTTAACTCCTTGATGTTTGATGTTTCGTCTCGGAAAGATTAGGGAGATGTAAACATCTCTCTCCTACCTGATTCCAGTTTGTAGGTCTGCTTTCTTTATTCATTGACATATATGTGCTGTGAGCACTTGCAAGTTACTAACTGGAAGCGTCTTGAAGAGGTTGGGGGGCACATCATAAATATAATTGAAGAGATAATAGTATGTGTGCTCCCAGACAGAGGTTCAAAGTGTTCACAGAAAGCACTTTGCAATTGCTCTGACTTTTTTTTTTTTTCCTTACCAGATATTCACTGATAGGAGAACTGGGGGAAAAGATGTAGGAAGTGAGAACATAAAATGTCACTTCCCTTAGGCTTCCATAAATGAGACTTGTCTGAAAACACTCCAGTACAGTTCCATGTACCATGCCCACCTGGTAAGCTTTGCTGTGAATACTGTGTCCAGACTATCTGAAAGATCGTATATGAGCCCACCTGAGTTTAAAGACCCTCAGAGAAGGGCTTGCTCTCAGCTATTGTTGTCATATTTTGTAAAGACATGTTTTGTGGGGACATGTGAAAGACCTTCTCAGTGGCTACTCCACGGCTGTGGAAATCCCTCTCAAAGCATGCTAGGATTGTCTCATTTCTGCTTCCTTTCCTCCAGCTGGCAAAGACTTTGAAAAAATGGATCTAGGAAGATTTTGGGCTATTAACTGGTTATTCCAGTAAAGCTTTTAATGGAGGTGGGGAGGGGGAATGGTACCTTTGAGAGCCAGCATAATGTAATTTGAGTGTTGGACTTATTTTGGAGACCAGGGTTTGATTCCCCACTTGGCCACAAAACCCACTGGGTGACCTTGGGTCACATGCTCTGAGCCTCATGGCAAACCTTCTCTGAACAGATCTTGCCAAGAAAACCCCATGATAGACTTTCCTTAGGGTTCACCATAAGCTGGAATTGACTTGAAAGCACACAACAACAACAATTGTACTTTCATTCCAATTATTATACTATAAATCTTTTCAAAGTGTTTTAAATGAGTGCTGTTTTTAATAGGATAGCTTATTTAATTATTTTTAAACTGTTTTAAAATATAACATTTTTAAAAAGGCAGTATTTTGTTTTAATTTATGTCATAAGCAGCCTTAGATCCCATATTGGAATAAAAACAATGAATGAATGAATGAATGTTGAAATCATCTAGTCCAGTGTGTTTCTAGCTCCAGGCCCGCTGCTGTTTTCCAACTAAGATATGTCACTGTAACACCAAAATTCCAGATTGCTTCTGGAGATGACTGTACACATGCTATGCTAATAGCTGTTTACATGGGATACTATTGGTTGCTGATGCTTTTTCATGCCTTGTTTTGTGCCTTCAAGTCATGTTTGACTTATGGTGACCCTAAGGTGAACCTATCACAGGTTTCCTGGGCAAGATGTATCCAAGAGGGGTTGTCATTGCCTTCCTCTGAGGCTGACAGAGTGTGATTTGCTCAAGGTTGTCCAGTGAGTTTCAGTGGCCAAGTGAGATTCGAAATCTCATCTCCCAGAGTCCTACTCCAATGATCGAACAATTACCTGATACCTTTCTTAACTTCTGGTGCTGGCATTTCATTTTTTTTTTTAAATTCTTTACAAATTCTTAAAGAATACTGAATTAAGTATTGCAAGGTCTTTAGCCTTCTCTGCCAACGAGTACTGGGGTCTCACAAAACTACAAATCCTTGGATTCTATAGGATGGAGCAGTGACAGTTAAAGTGGTGTTAAACTACATTATTTCTACAGTGCAGGTTCACCCTAAAACAGTGCTTCTCAGGCTAATCTAATGTAAAGGACTGCTCCCCCATGAGCCAGGGACTAGTGCCAGATTTGTACCTCTTGGCTATAAATGTTTCTTTCTTTCCTGGAAACTCTCCAGGGGCCAGGGGCCGGGGCCAACAGCTCAGTGACTGGAACTGGTCTAGGGACCAACACTTAGTGTAGCCTTGCTCTAAAGCTCTTATGTTGTTGAGAGATTCTCTCCAACCCCACACCCTATTATTTAAATTGTTCTCCAACAGAAGGCAGTGACTCAAACCTGCTCTTCAAGATGCCCTTATGCAGCTGAGGAAATAGACTCAAGTCAACGAAGTTGGCTGCCAACTTCTCTCTTTCCATTAGTCTCAAAGGAGTTACAAGATCCCATTGCTGTTCAAGTGCAACAGTTAACTGCTTCAGTTGCTTTCACTGCATCATTAGCATTCTCATTCTAGCTCAAGTCAAATATGTAGGTAAAGCCTTCCACACTGAATCTGAGGTAAATTATGTTTGCTTACAACCTTGTTATTAATGGAGCTAAGCTGACAGGGATTAGTGTTTATATAAAGCAAGAAGCCAGTCGGGTGGGTGGGTGTGTTCAATAATCCCGCCATTCATCAATTCTAATATTAGCAACAAAAATTATGTAACTCCTGCTGAATGAGTCAGAAGGAAATCTAGTTCTAAGATTTCAGATTTTTCAACATCCTAGTTGTTTTAAAGGCCTGTGTCATGCGTAAGCTTAATGTCATGTGTAAGCTTGATACATTTACATGATAAATCAGTGTTTAGAGATATACCAGACTGTAAGATTGGCTTCTGTACAGAAGGACTGCATCACTCCTAAGTCTGGACATATGTACAAAGTAAAACATTGCTAAAATTTACTTCCCAGGACTTTTATCCAATTGCTTATGTAAACTAGAATCAATGGGATTTACATATGTAATAATGCACACCATCATTTCCAGGCATCCATATCACCTAAGTTCAGGCCTCATTTCCCTGTCTTGTAAGTTTACCACGTTGGTCCATTGTTTCAGGTTCCATATGAAAACTGCTTCACATGTACTTGGAAAGTTAGCAGAACATCAAGACCTTCTATCACAACATTGTTGCATTTGTACTTCTGCAGTGTTAATCCCCAAGTTTGCATTCTCACACATGGCATACAGCAATACCACTTACACCATCTTGTTTGTTCTGCCTCCTGCTTCATGATTGGTATTTTTTAAAAACAACAACAACAACAACAACAACAAAACAGGAAGTTTTAATTTGGTAACTGTGCACTTTGCACTATTACAGAACACATTAGATGAACACATATGGCACTGTCAAAAGCATTTTTTCCATGTTTTCACCTGCAAACTGATACTTGGCTGGGTCTGCTTTTGTATATTACTCTGTAACCTTCTCCTTAGTCTTCATGGGTTTAAATTTTTTTTCTGAAGCCTGTGGTTTCTCTGAGCATTGTTCCATAGTAAGATTATATCAGAACTGTATTATTGCATCTTTGTTGTTGTTGTTGCATGACCTTAAGTCATTTCTGGCTTACAGCTATTCTAAGGCAACCCAAGATCACCGAGTGGGTTTCAACGGACAAACAGGGAATCAAACCTCAGTAACCAGAGTCCACATCCAATGGTTAAACCACTGCACCATGCCCTCACTTTAAAAAAAAAAGCTTTTTGAAAAAATGGAAGTAGCACAATAGTGCAGTTCTTATATTATTATTTTTAAAAAATTGCTGGGGAAGCAAATGAATTTACAGTGGATCACTTAGGAACTGTTGGGAGTATTGGTGTCCTCCTAGCCAAACCACTACAAATACCCCAGGCTTTCCTTGCTGGAGGTCCCTGGGAATTCACTAAGGGAGGGGAAATAAAACCACACCCACACTGTAGCTACTATACTGTCAATATTACAGTGAAGACATTGTGCCGTCGCACCTGGGCTATATGGCTTCAAAGGAACGTGGATGTGGTGATTCTCTTCCTGGGGGATTGCTTCTTGCCCTCCTTTAGAGGCTTTGGGTTTCCCAAGAACCAAACCGAACAGCTACTTTAGCAAAGGGAGTTTCTTCTCTTTATTAAACAAACAGAAAGCTTATTTTAGAGTCCTTAGTAACTGTGGTCCTGAGAACTCAGCCGGATGGCTCACCAAAGTCTCTCTCTTTAACTTTGAGGCAAGGATGCTCAAAGTCCCAGCCAGATGGCTATATGAAGGCAGGGAACCTTCCTCTGTTGTCAACTGGCTGTTTGAGGGTGCCCAAAGCTCCTCAGCATCACTCAACCGTGCGTAATGCTGAGTATACTGTTCGAGCTTCGAGGACTGAAGAATTACATACTGGAAGATGGCTTGACCAAGGCCTGGCCAGCACACCCTCCAACATGTCCACTCTGTAGAGTCTCTGATAGTTGAATGAGAGGAAAGATGGCTTCCCCTTTCCAGGTCCCCAGAAAAAGGGGAGGAGCAAGCTTGTTACACATAAACAATAATTGGCAGGTGCCAAGAACCTATAAATGCAATCAAACCTTTAACAAGTTACAAAACACATCAAAACAGTGCAAAAAAGGGATTTTGTAACTCAAACTCTTTGCAAACTAAGCAGGCTGCAGCATTTCACAAATGCAAACCTCTAAACTGAAAGTTTTAAATGCAGAAGGCGCTTGCTGCGCCATCACAGACATTTACACCCATTATTACATAATGGAGTAAGCAGTCATTGACAGATTATTTCAAGTGGGAAAAGAATTGATTTCCAAAAGACCCAGCACCAGGAGAGCTACTGTATGGTGTAATGAGCCCCAGTCTAAGATGGAGCTAACACAGCACAATTGCAGAATAACAGTGTTTATTTATTTATTTATTTAGTTGTTGCTATCCACCCTCAAGTCGATCTCGACCCATGGCGACCTTGTAGATGAGACATTTCCAAGATTCCCTATGCTCCACTGCTCTGCTCAGGTCCTGCAAATTATTACCCATGATCTTCTTAATAGAGTCCATCCATCTAGCATGTGGCCTTCCTCTCTTTCTGCTTCTCTCCACCTTTCCTAGCATTATTCTTTTCAAGTGATTCGTGCCTCCTAGTGATGTGGCCATAGTACGACAGCCTCAGTCTTGTCATCTTGGCTTCCAGAGAGATTTCTGGTTTGATCTGCTCTAGGAGCCAGTTGTTTGACAGAGAAGGTTAAATGTCTCACCAAACTACAGCTCTCAGAATTCTGTAGCATTGAACCAGAGCAGTTAAAATAGTCTCAAACTCAAATTTCTGTAGTGTGTTTTGGACTAAGGTCTCTAGAGCTGTAGTCTGGTTGCCTTGGAGTGAGTCTCACTGGCCATATGAGGGCTTACATTTGAGCAGATATGACTGGCATTTTATTATAGAGACAAAGAAAAATTTAAACAAATCACAAACCTTTGACTGCTTCCCAAGACTGATGTGAAAATAAATGTATTGAGTTAAATCCAAATTATAAATAAAGGTTGCTATCTGTTTCTCTTCTTGCCTCAAAATGTGACTTGGTATGATTTTTCTGTTCCTAGAAAACACTCTTTAGATGGATTACAGTGAGGCTTAACACACTTTCTGGTGAGTAGGTCCTGTAGATGGTCCTTAAGATTCAAGACCATTTTATTCATAAGCACTATAAATTAGTCATCCTGTAGTATCGTGGTAATCGTTGTGACTTTAGTTAATCATGACCAGCTTTTCTCATCTATTTCAATAGGATTAAATTGACATGTTTTTTTCACCAAGTGGCTGGTACTTATGAAAATCACCAAGAAAGTTTCCCCAGCTGTTTACCAGCTAGGGATTCCACATAGGAAGGGACAATGGTAAAATACTTCCCTGTCTCATAACTTAAGGAATGAATGGGCCAGTCCCTCCCCAGGAAATCAGTTAAAAGAAGAAATGGCCATCCTGGTATCCACTGTAGCAATTTGGCAGATCTCCTTGGCCCACAGGAAAATCTTGCCAATAGTGGACTTGTCCAAAAATTATAGCATGGGAGTCCACATGAACAAACATTGCTGGAAAAATTGACACTGTTTTTATATGGTTTTCTGTTTATTAGTTAATGTGTAATGATTCTTCCTTTATCACGAAAAGTGACGAGGCAAGTCATGCCAGCATGTGTGTAGTCTGACTTGCTGGGTCGGGTGCCAAATCACCAGATTAGCAGCTCCTACTTAGCTGATTGAAATCAGAGAGATAAGATCTATTGTTTAACTTTGACCCCAGGGCTCCAACGAAGAGCCCTCAGTTAGGTACAATCAACTCTTCCAGATTCAACAACAATAATTACCTCACCTTTGGTGTATTTTTATGAATATAATGAACTAACCTCTTACGTTGCTTCACCAACTCTACAGATACAATGAACTGGGTGATCCGCTGCTCCACAGAGGCTAGTGGTAATTTCTGCCTCTGGAATGATGGTTCCCCTTTTTCTCAGAATCCCCTTCTTCTCTCTGCGTGTTCTCAGTTTTTGCAGCATCCCTGTAATTGCTAAGATGACATGCTGTCCCACTCAAAGCCACCTTCCCTTTTCAGAAAACCCTTTTCCTGATTTTGCCGTTTTGGGACTGTCTGTCAATTTGCATATTATAGAATCCCATCAGCCCACAGATACAGCAGCGCCCTAGATCGCAGTTCCTCTTTCACCTTTGCTGAAGGTTCTATGCTTCTGAGTTTAGTCCAACATCTCAGTGCCAACGAATTCTCTCTAAATTTCTCCTTGAAAACAATACAGGACCCAGCAGACTCTGACACTGATGAGCCTCTTGATAACCAACCCTGAACCCTAGGACACCCATAGGCAAGCTTCCGGGATGCCAAAGCTGTTGCAGGCCTCTGTGGCACTCCATTTATCTGTTGCCATCTGAACCCTGGAATTATTGTGGACTCCGGGGGATGGACACTTTTCCCCCCATCAGTCAGTCATTCATATGTTCTAGATAGTGTCATGCTATATTTCTAAATAAAAACCTTCTTTATTCATTAAACTTGGAGTCCCTCCATATTTATTACTGGTGTACATAAGTGAAAATGGTCCCTCAGGTTACCCAACCTCTCACAGTCCTCCTTAAGCTAAGCAATTCCCCAACATTTAAGGAAAAGCTGAAACAGTTGGTGGGGATCCTATGTCCCCCCACCTTTTGGGGTAACAATGGTTCGTCCAGAAAATTCACAAGAAATAAACAGGGATAGGGGGCATGCTTTATGGATATTTGGAGGTGGAAGGACCCAGCTCTCAGCAAATCCTAAAGGTTTTTTCCCATCCTGAATGAGCCTCATGATACATATGCAAATCAAAATACATGACCCAGCTACTCCTGATTGCATAGCACAAAATTGTATGAATCTACTAATAGATAATAGTTATCAGTTTCCCTGCTGTTTTCTGAGTGTTTAATGTCAGCCAGAGAGAATTCACTACAATTGTACCCAAGTATCCAATATGGAACCAAAAGAAATAAAGTTTCCTCATACCATTTTCTTAATGCAAACTGCTGTACTTGCAAGTTAATTTTGCTACAGAGCGAAACATAATGGTGCTGACAGCAGTGGGATAGTGAAATGCTCTGAGTTTTAGTCTAGATTTCAGAGAAGTTATCTAAAGTGCTGAACTGATTCTGGGGATAGCATCCAGCAATTTGAAAGTCTAGACTAAAGCCCAAATTAACTGTTCCACTGAGCCATTAGCCACCATTGGTGAAACATGCAGCTACCGTCCATTAGCACAATTCCATATCCTTAAGTCAAAACCTATTTGGCATCTCCAGCTGCATCACAACTGTAATCCTTTAGGAAACTGTAGATTGGATTGAATGGGATGTAAGTGGAAGGAAAGGCGAAAGTATTATTTTGTTGGATTCTCAAAGGTACAAAGACCAGATGCTCTCCTTAAGCCTGTTGTAAAGAGAACAATTTTTCATCCTCCCCCATTTCCCTGTGGGTTTTTTTAATTGCCTTTCCTTTTCAGGGAATAAAATGGTTTTATTCCAGTTCTCTGAAAAGTAGCTTTAGTCTAATCTTTGCTTTGTATCCCTATCAGCTCTTTTATGTCTTATTCAGAGCGAAGGTATCCTTGGAACATCTTTATCCATTTGAGTGAAACATTTGGCCAGAAATTTATCATGCTTAGCTGCTAGAGATTTGACAAAAAGTAAAAAAGGAAGAAAAATTATATCAAAACCAAGGTTCAGTATAAAATATGTCAATGTCTAGCTAAAAATAATAATAATAAAATGTAGTTTTCTTTGAGCATATAAAACAAATTCTACATTCCAGCACTCTTTTCTAGAAATATCTCTGAACAAGAACATGTCCAGGCATGGCGAGCACTATACACACAAATACACACACACATCTGCATAGCTACATATTCTAAGGTTTGTTTGTTTTTCTTTTCTTTTCTTTTCCTCCTACATGACGCAGCCTTAAGTAGAGTTTCCCTATTGCCTATTTGGCTGGGTCATACCAAGATTCTGTGCATGCCACATAGTTGCCTATTTATACAGCTAGCTGGCTTGAACTCCAAATTCCCATTGTTAGAAGGAAGTCTGAAGACTTAGTGAGCGAGCATGGCATTGTGGTTTGAGTGTTGGACTATGACTCTAGAGACCAAGGTTTGATTCCTGGCTTGGGAATGAAATCCACTGCATGACCTTGGGCAGGTTCACTTGCTCTCAGCCTCAGGGGAAGGCAATGGCAAATCTCCTCTGAACAAATCTCACCAAAACAAAACAAAACAAAAACATAATAATAAGATGATGATGAGGATGAGGATGATAATTTTCTTACCTGCATCTCCTCATGGATCACGGCAGGGAACAAAAATTAACAGACACAGCACATAAATTAAAACACATCAGATGTGGGCATAAAGCTGAGCTTAAATTCAATTAGGGAATCTTAGACTATACTTAATAGATGTGTGGGGTGGGGAATCACTTCAAAATATTCTCTGATTCTTGGTTGATCTGTTTGTTCAGTCTTCTGTTTCTCCCTAGGGCATGCACCAGGAATTTTAATTTGGAAACTTTTCCTGATCTAATGTTTGCAACTGTCATTGTTGTCCCCTAGCTTGAACTGTCTGAGTGTGCCTTGCTGTAGGTCTTCACCTTTTAAATGGATGCTCCAGAGTTTCTCTAACTCTGAAATGGGCTCCTATAACTCTTTGGGGAGAAATCACTTGCTTTTATAGTTTCTGTATGTCTTGGGCATGCTATGTTCATCTAGGTCTGACGTTTCCTTCTCTGTGGTGTGTATTTGCAATGCTGTTTCAGCTGCGTTCTGTTGTATATTTAGCAAATGTTGATTATGATGAATCAAGCAGGATTCCAAACTTTCTGGTGTCCCCTTTCTTGAGAAAGCTATACTTGTTGAATATTAGCATTTCATAGCCATTAAAGAGGCAGAAGCTCTCTAAAGGGAAAAGGTGGTAAAGAGCAAGCAAAATGCCTTGGCTGATGCAGATGTTATTGGGTTCTGCACTCTTGCATTACAGGGAGATATCTAAGGCCTGAAACAGACAGGCCAAAAGAAGTGGCTTCTAGCTGCTTCAGGGCATAACGTTCAGATGATGCGTGCCCCCAAAGTGGCTGGAACACACTCTGAAGCTGCACCAAAAGTATAGTGTCTAGATCAAGGGAAGTAATAGTGCCACTCTATTCTGCTTTGGTCAGGCCCCACCTGGAATACTGTGTCCAGTTCTGGGCACCACAATTCAAAAAGGATGTGGAGACACTGGAGCGGGTCCAAAGGAGGGCAACTAAGATGGTGAAGGGTCTGGAAACCATGCCCTATGAGGAACGCCTTAGGGAACTGGGGATGTTCAGCCTGGAGAAGAGAAGGTTAAGAGGTGATATGATAGCCCTATTTAAATATTTGAAGGGATGTCATATTGAGGAGGGAGCAAGCTTGTTTTCTGCTGCTGCAGAGACTAGGACGCGGAACAATGGATATAAATTGCAGGAAAAGAGATTCCACCTCAACATTAGAAGGAACTTCCTGACAGTAAGGGCTGTTCGACAGTGGAACACACTCCCTCGGAGCGTAGTGGAGTCTCCTTCCTTGGAGGTCTTTAAGCAGAGGCTGGATGGCCATCTGTCAGGGATGCTTTGACTGGGAATTCCTGCATGGCAAGGGGTTGGATTGGATGGCCCTTGTGGTCTCTTCCAACTCTATGATTCTATGATTCTATGAGAATCTGTACTTTTCATGAGCCGATTAAATCTGCGCCTGCTGGTGTGGTGGCCTGCTTTGGGAGCAGGCCATCTGGTCATTGTGGTCCCAATATGATTGGAACCATCTGCTTCAGCCCTAAGAAACCATATCTAAGTAACCCTACTCTTCTATTTCTTATCTTTAAAGCAACTTTGAAAGGAGCAAATATGCATGGGAGGCTAGTGTAAAAAGATTCTGGTCATCCTTTCCCAAACCATCTGGTGATTTTTACAACAAGCATCATATTCGGATGAGGTTGTCTAGATTAGAAGAACTAGATTGGCTGGCCTAGTCTTATGTTATATTGGCCACTAGATCCTGCAAAAGGCACATGGTTACAGGATTACAGTATTATTATTATTATTATTATTATTAACCTTTATATAGCGCTGTAAATTTACACAGTGCTGTACATACAATCTTATAATTAGACGGTTCCCTGCCCTCAGGCTTACAATCTAAAAGAGACAACACAAAAGGAGAAGGGAATGACGGTGGGGAAGAGGATGAGGTCCAGTGGTTCCTCTCTCCCCTCTGGGGCCTGGACCAAGGCAGATGGACTGGAGGGAGGACTTGGCTTCTTAATACATAATTATATTTACATAATACATAATACATAAGTATATTTCCAATAAATAAGTAATAATATGAATTTATTAGTATATATGTTATAGAAAGAATTTTTATTCTATACTTTAACAAAAAAAGTGCCTTGTAATAGATTCCATTCTAACTAAACCAGGAGTTGACAAAGTGCCATTCACAGGTCACATACAGACCACCCAATTATTTTTATGCAGCTCCCCAACAAACTACGGACCCTATTGTGATGCCATGGACTTTTTGTAAAATATTGTTTTCTGTATTAATGTAATTTGGTTTAGTATGTAGAGGTTGGGTATCCCTTATCTGAAATGCTTGGGACCAGAAGCATTTTGGATTTCAGATTTTGTTTGGATTCTGAACTTTATTATCTTGTGGTAGGAGTGATGGATTAAGGGGCAGGAGCTTCATGCCTCCCAATCCTTCTCCTTTAGACAAGAAAAATAATCAAGGTAAACCCCATCCAAACTCTTGGAAGAAATAGTAGCCTAGCTAGAAACAGCCCATCTTCCATCATAAGAAGAAATAGACATTTGGTCACTTCCAGATGTGTTCCCCCCCCCCATGCAATTTCAGCCACTTTTCAGTCAGGACTGGGGCATCATAGGGGTGAAACCCCCCCCCCCCCCCCATCTATTGCAGTTGCCTACCCTGGCCTAAACAGAAACATAACAAAGTCAAAAGGTCACATTAGCTTTTCTATGTTGACCAGGGTGGCATTTACATAAGTGTGGCATACTTGAAGTGCATCTTGTGATGAAACTCATGTTTTAGTCAAAACCCCATTCAACAAAAATCATTTTGTTCAGTAATACAAAGGCATATGTTACTATCACAGTTCCAGTTTGATCTGCTTGGCTCACCACCTGGTGAAGACAAACATAGCAATGTCTAGTTCTTCTTATGATATGAAATGGGAGAAAATAGGAGATATCACATAGACTTTGCACACAAGCATAAATGGAATTCTCTTCCTATTTCTACGACTTTCTGTGAATTTTTAAATGTTATAAACCTGCAATTTTCATCCCTTTCATGAGAGTGAGGAAAATTTAATTCCCATCAGCATGTTGTAGTGGTTTGACCATTGGACTATGACTCTGGAGACCAAGGTTCAAGTCCCTTCTCAGTCATGGAAACCCACTGAGTGACTTTAGGCAAGTGACACCCTCCCAGCTTCAGAGAAAGGCAAAATCAAACCCCCTGTGAACAAATTTTGTCAAGAAAATACCAAGATAACTTTGCATTAGAGTCACCATAAATTGGAAATGACTTGAAGTCACACAGCACCACAGAACAAGTTGATTAGTGCTAACAAAAGGTTAGAATGGTCCTATAAAGAGGAGGTAAAACAGCAGCTTTTGGGGGATGAACTGACCTTCCATTCTGTGAACATTTTATGCACCTTTGATTGTCTTTTATAGTCTTTGGTTCAGTTCCTGTAGCAACTGGCATACCCACATATCTTCCTTGCGTGTTAGGGCAGCTGATGCATATTGTGCTGCAGTAGATGAGAGTGCTACAGCAAGTTGTTTCTTTATTGTCCAGATAACTGTTCCACCTCCTTTGAAGAACATGTTCCCACTGGTAAGATTTATGATGTGTTGGGTCTTCTTTAGACTAATCTGCATCTGTGTAAGCCACTAGTCTGGGGACTGCTAGTGGCTTGTATCTTTAACTTTTAAGTGTACAGTGTCTTTAAGAATCTTTCTACTGCATTTCAGTCCTTTGCACTAAATGGGATGGTTTTTCTACAACAAATTCCCACTGCTGCGATCCCCATGGTGATTGCTAAGTTGAACAGCTTTCCCATGTCTGTTGGTGTGGTCATTGGAAAATCACTAGTGGTCACTTACTCTATAGGAGACCACTGAAAGGCATCATCCATAAGTCCCATTAAATACAACTGCATAATAAAATAGTTTCCCTTATACCAAATGACAACATCAAGGTTTGCTTAGTGTAATATATATATATATATATATATATATATATATTATTTTCAAGCTGTGGATGATTGAATCAATGGATAAAAAAAAATTACACTAAAATGCCAGTTAGTCTTAATGGGGCCTCTATATTCCCCCCTCCCCCGGTTCTACTTTAAGGATGAAAGTAGCTTGTAAATAAAAAGATAGTTTGTCCATTTGAATTCTAACTTATTGGAACAGACTACAGTATAATAGTAATTCTGTCCTTTGTCTGGGGAGGAATGGAGTCTCAATAAGGAAGCCAAATAGATATCCTGAACTTTATTTTAGTGTTTTGTTGAAAGAGTTCATCCAGTGGCAGTGATGTATCCCTCATTCTTTTATTTTTATGCATGCAAGTTTGCCCCAAAGAAACTTCAACTGGGATTGCTTGATTCATTTTGTGGAAAAGATTATCACTCAGTTATTTTGCAGAAGTCTGCCCTCTGGTTGTTGAGAAGCATTAATGCACTGCAGCAATGTACACTAACCTTTCAGAAGACTTGGAGAGCAAGAAACATGTGGAAGATTATTTGTTACTTTGATCACTATTTTCTTACTTTTTGAATCCAATGCAATTGTATTATACAATTATGCAATTGTGCAAACGATGGAGCGTATATGTTTGTTTTCCTTCTTTTCATAAAGGCAGGTTTTCTGTTTGTACACCAGGCAATTCTATGCAACTCTGAAATCAGCTGATTTATTGAACCAACACCAATGCTTCATATCTAATCATCTTGTGCAATAAATTAATGGAAAAATCTCAAGATACCTCACTGAATTTTGAAATACTTAGACAAATCTCTCAGATATGTCTCTTGACGTCTCTCCCACTTCAGTTAATGTGAATTTAGGATACTGTTCTATGCTTAGCATCTGTCAGCAGAATGGGTCATACTATCATTCTGTCAGAAGGCTTTGCTACCATTGTGACAGATTAATAATAATAATAATAATAATAATAATAATAATAACAACTTTTATTTATATACCGCCTTTCCAAAAAAGATCAAAGCGGTATATATCAGGGAAATGACTCAGAGGTACCTGTAAAACCACCAAAATTGAGGGACACAGGTGTGGGTGGTCTGGAGGAACAGATCTGTTTTGTTCTATCTTCTACCCCTTAAATGAGTTGCTACCCATGCCATCAAGGGCAACACTTTATACAACCTGGAGCTGGTGTAAGGAAATTCCTACCAATTGACTTCAGTGGATAAAAAGCCCATTCTATTAAAAAAAAAAAAAAACCTCTCCCCATGTTGTGAATTGTTCTGTCCATATCTTCATGATAGTATAGTAAAAAGGTAAGGATCTGCATAGACCCCACTAAGGCATTACAGCCACTCTTCCAGTGATCACAAGTGCATGTCCACAGAACATTTTCTTGTGGTTTTCCATTATATGAGGAAGCATGTTAGGAGAATTAATAGCTTCTTTCACAATGGTAAAGTCATTGGAATATTATTTTGGCAAATATATTCCTGATGAATTCACTGCTATTTTTAATTTTATTTAACTGCTGAAATGCTAATGGTATTGAGTCACAGTTATTTGCAGCCAGCTTCTTACAGTCTAGACTAGATCTAAGTACATCACAGAAACCACACCATTAAAGTTCTTCAGCTTTAAGACAAAACATGTTTTTCCCAGTCTAAAAAAGAATAAACAACAAATCTGAAATTATTTTTTCATAAGGTATTACTTGGAGTCAGATTCAAGGCATGATTGAATATGCTTCTCTTCAGTTGACTCATTCATGTAGGTGAATTATTTGGCACTTTACAATTTGTGTGCCCCCCTCCTTTTTTTTAAACTTTCATTTCAAAATCTTACTGAAACAGTCATATTTTGAGTTAAGTGAATCAGATACATTCATCTTTGTAATGACTGCAACTTTTAATCAGTTCATCCCTGATATAACAGCTTTTCAAAAGTCAAAAGTAATATTTCATGTTTAAAAATTCCAAAAGTTAAGCACTGTTGTCACAACAGATCATATTGCCTATTGCAGATGATCATGATTTTTTTAAAAAAAGAGTGCTCTCATGCTATAAAGAAATTACATATCTCTCAATTCACTAAACAAAAGCTGGCTGACTTCCATGAATTCAAGGAATACCTGGAACCTTTGAATTAAGGGGGCAGAGGACACAATGTTCCTTTTCTGCCATGCCACTGAATTGGCTATTGAATTTTGATGGTCCAGTAGTGGGGGGAGAGGAGATATGTTTTTTACTTTGAATACTTTTTTTAAACTGCTCACATATCTTGCATACAAATAGATTTGCATTTCTTAATGGATTCTGGGAAGCATAATTCTCCCTTTCTGATACTTCTGCCCTTGGGACAGTTTATCAGAAAAGGAAAGGCCGAAGTAGGAAAGAGGAACTCATTAATAAACCTTCTTAGCATCATTAGATGACTGCCAACTAAATGTAACACAAGGAAATTCATGTGTTGCCCTGGAAATATAGTGGTCACTGTTGAATCTGAAGTTGCTGTTGAATCTGTAGTACTTATTTATGTCTATCTTAAGACCTAAGCCAACAATTTTATGTTCCTCCTTTCCTCCAAAGGGACCAAGACAGTAAGCATGGGTTTTCTCCTTGTCACAACTACTGTGGATGGACTGATGGATCCATGCTCACTGAACATGTTTCATGGCTCAGTGAAGGTTAGAACCTAGATATCCCAAGTCCCAGTCCAAAACCTATAACCACATACTTGGTTGGGATCCCAATGTTTCATTTAGACTTCTGAAATGATTGTGTCACACCTGTGCATATGTGCAGGCATGCACACAACTCTTATGAAACATTTCAGGAAAACAGTACATACCAATAAGCAAATTCACAGAAAAATATTTAGTGCCAACAAGGTACAAAGCAGAAATATATTTTCCCTTTAGAAAGATTTCATGCACACTTAAGAGTCTCCCTAATTGTTTCCAGCACAAAGTTAAATATTTAGAATTTCCCTGTACTTTTCACAGTATAAGCTGCATGTAGACTTCTCAATGGCTTGCTAAATTTTCTGTGAGGAACAGGAACAGTTTTCAGTACTATTCTTTGCTGCCAGAGGGAGCTTGTGTTCCTCTGGTAAATGCAGAACTGTAGTAGTTTGTACATATTCTGCTACTGCTTCCATTTCTGGTTTGAGGGAAGAGAGAGAGAGAGAAACGAAATCATTGATTGTTGCAGTCTCAAAAACAGAACGAGGCTTCATGTAGATATGCCCCCCACACATGCATACTGTATTTCGTGTGAGGAATATTTCTCTTATTTTCAAAGTCAAGGATCCCTATATGTTTCTTTTGAAAATACAAAACATGCACACATTTTGATACTATCCGATAAGCAAATGAATAAACCATGTTTATTAAAAATAGAACACCAAAGGTTAAACTGGATGGAGAACAGATTGTGTATTCTCCATGTTTAATGTGTACCTCAACATTCAGACATAGAAAGGAAGGGCACATCTACTGTTATCATAAGTGATTTTAATAAAATTTTGGGGACATGTGGACTGTACTATGACCCCTGACTGACCTATGCAAGGACCCGCCATCCACCTCAAGGGAGGAGGTCATGTAGGCAAGCCCGCTTGGAGAGGCAGAGTCCATAGTAAAGAAACCATTAGGAAATTCCCCATAGGAAGTTTGGGAGTCGCCCAACCAGATTCGCCACTGCTCTCCTGATCTAATGCATTATGTCACACACTATCCTTGCTTAGTTTAATAAAGCCCAAGCCATCAGTGCCTTTGTCCAAGACTATCTAGTAGCCCACGGACACGTTTAGCCCTATAAGAGACCATGAGTTTAGACCCACTTCGAGTCCATTATCAGCTTGCTCCCCGGTTCACACCAGTGGAATCCATTATCAGCTTGCTCCCTGGTTCACGCCAGTGAAGTCCACTATCAGCTTGCTCTCGCGTCCACGCCAGTGGAGTCCACTATCAGCTTGCTCTCGCGTCTACGCCAGTGGAGTCCACTATCAGCTTGCTCTTGTGTCCACGCCGGACTGAGCTCCGATCTTGGCTCACTCGGCCATCTTCCCCCAAGTTCCTGTGGCCGTGTCCCATCATCCATCCATTTCCATCAAACTTCCTGGGGAAGACTTCTAAGGTAGTATTCCTCAGTGCTGCCTCCCTCCCCCTCTCTCTCGTAAACCCTTTTCCCTCAGCTAAGTGTGTGTGTGTGTGTGTGTGTGTGTGCATATGCTTTCCCCACATTGTGTGTTTTCCTAATAAATGACATATAGTTATTGGAATCTAATTGGTATCAGTGCCTTATTCTCTTGGGATTGTTGGGACCCTCTGGTATACCTGGTCTCAGCTTAAGGCTTTGTTAGGACCTCCTCTCTGCAGCCTTTGAGCTAATTAATTCCCCCATGCAAGAGATCCTTCCTAACACTACCTTCTGTTTTGGACTTCGGCTCCCAGAAATCCTGAGTGTTGACCAAGCTGACTGGAGCTTCTGGGAGTTGAAGCCCAAAACAATTGGACCAAAGTTTAACCAATGCTAGAGAGACTGTTCTGGTCAGGGCCTGCCCTTTAATGTCTTTCACTTGACAGCAGAGATTGCTTCTAGGGGGTGGGGGTTTGGTGCTAGAGAAAATAATCTCTGGTCTACACTGAAATGCTTTGGTGGCTTTGTTTGCTGCTTGGGGGTCTTGGGGAACCTTGGGAATCTTGGAATTCCACAAAAGGCGTCTGGGAGGTAGAAGTGAGGCCACACTTTCCCCACTCTTGTATTAGTTGAAGAGATGAGAGATGTCATGAAGCTGTATGTTAGCACAATGGAAGAGCTGCTGCTGCTTTCTCTCCCTCAGATGGTTTCAGCAGAGAAGGAAGAGATTATCCAATCATTCTTTAAATCTATCTAAACTAGTGAACTACACACAGTACATCTTCTGGTGCCCTCAGAGGGAGAGAGAGGCAGGCTAGCTCCATCAGGCCTAGCCCAAAGTAAGATGAAGAGCCCTCCCTCAAGCCCATCTGCCATGGCTATGGCCCCAGAGGGAAAGAAGAAACAATGAACTTGATCCCTTCCCCACCACCATTCCCTTCTCCTTTTGTGCCATGTCTTTTTAGATTGTAAGCCTGAGGGCAGGGACCTATCTAATTAAAAATAAATAAATTGTAAACCACTCTGAGAGCCTTTGTGGCTGAAGAGTGGGTTATAAATACTCCAAATTATTTAATTAATTAATTAATATAAATTCTACACTTTCATGCATTGTTCTTTCATTCTTTTATCTGTCACAAATTTATTTCCAAAGTGTTTCACACAGCTACACTATACTGCAAAATATGATAATTTTAATATATAAAAATGCTTATTCCACCTGCTTGAGAGGTGGGAAGTTCCTTTTAAGAAAACATATTCACTTCAAAAGGCACTTTGAGGATTTTAAGAAACCCAGATTACATTAGAATTCTTTAAATTAGATATTCTTCTAAAGAAGCCTTGAAATTCTTTAACCTCTTCCAGGAACTGTAAAAACCAATAAAGCAGCTGAAGACCATTTACATTAACAGGAATCTCCAGCAGGAAATCACAGTTTATAAATAAGAGGAATGTGGGGTTTTGGAGGGGGGGGGATCAATAAATCCCACTACATTTAGATTCTCCCCCCACCCCCACGCCTTTTTACCTTTTTCACAATTGCCTGAAAAGGAACAGATTTGCAGGCAATGCTTATATCAGCATGGAGCAGCAATTCAACTAGTTGAATTTCATTTCACAGTATAGCTGGCTCTTCAAGCTACAAGAACACTGCCAGGAAAAAAAATGAAAAGAAAAGCCAGGTACTGACTTTGAGAGTATGTACATGACAGCCTATTGTGTCTACAATGAAGGGATTGAGGAAACTAAAAACATATGGTACAGCTGCCACATTGATCTCTGATGGGCAAGCATGAGAAGGTTCCAAGAATCAATGCTCCTTTAAATAGGGAACAATAATTAAATGATAGCTGGTGACTTCCATGTAAGAAAGAGCATGAATCTTTGAATTTAATCCAAACTTTAAAGAAGCAATCCAAGGTGCTGAATTACCCAAACAGGTTCAGTGCTGCGGATTCCTCTTTTACTGTTGTCGCTGTTGTGTGCTTTCAAGTCATTTCTGACTTATGCTGACCCTAAGGCAATGAACCTATCATGGGGTTTTCTTGGCAAGTTTCTTCAGAGCGGGTTTGCCATTGCCATCCCCTACAGAAGAACATAAATCCAGAGTCTGTTCATTTACTATGAAGATCTCATCACTAGAGACTTGATCACAGGCACTTCAAGGTCAGAATACTAGCAGCCCAAGAACTAATTTGTACAACATGCTAATGGTAGTCTGATCTTGGACCTGCCTTATTTTTAATAGTCTCAAGATCATAGATGGACAACCTTTTTGGCTTCAGGTGCCCACACAAATATGTGCCCTGACAGGTCAGGAGAAGAGAATGGTAGAAAAGAGGCAAACCACATTAGGGCTTGCCAATTACAAATCCAGGAACACAGATAACTACAGAGTTATCTAAATAGTACTGTATACGCCTCAACAATGCTGTGATGAAATGTACATTAAGCTTGCTCTTCTCTTCCAGCAGTCGTTCCTGTTTGCTGCTGAACAGCCTTAGACATTTTCCCTGTTTTTGCAATGGTCTTGCATTCCACAGCAATGAGGAGCTACTATTCAAGAACCTAAAGCACACTCAGGGTAGGTGGATTTCTGATTGCTAAGCACACTGATTCAGATCATCCACTATGCACTAGACACACAAGACTGTGCTGATCTCCTCTAATCCACATTGCAGACTGAGGGATTAACATGAGCAGCACAGGTGGCAAGTTCAAAAATAATGGGTAAGCAAAGCCCACAATTTTGTACTGCTTAGAGCTGAATGACACAAAACATTAAATAACAGGCAGCTGAGCCCTTTCTCCCTTTCGCTACAAAGAAAGTGTGTAGGACTGGTCTGTACCTGGATCCCACACATAAGTCTTTCTTCCAGTTGCTTGTTTTCCTACCTCCTCCATATCAGGACTTTTTAAAAGTTGATGACATTTGACCTCTTATATATTAATTATTATTATTTTTGTACTCAACTAAATCACATGTTTTGGCTCCTTTTAGGATATATTCTAAGCAAAGATGCAAAGGATAAAGCTGTCCAACTCAAACAGCACATGACGGTGCATTATTATGAAGAGAATGGATAGATGGGTTATTACATTCAAAAAAACAAGTTTCTAGTACTGTTTTGTGCCATTAAATATAAGCAGACACATGAGCAATTAGTGGAATGACTGCATTGTAACCCCTCATGTTTTACAGTTTTAGAAGATAAACTTGTTTCTAATCTCTGCAGGAAATGCATATTGCTACTTCTGGTTGCCTGTCAGTTTAGGACAACCCCATAAATTTCATAGGGTTTTCTTAGGCAAGGAATACTTGGAGGTGGTTTTGCCAGGTACCTCCAATGAAATACAGTACCTGGTATTTGTCAGTGGTCCCCCATCCAAGTACTAACCAGAGCTGATGCTGCTAAGCTACCAAAATAAGATAGGATCTGATACCTTTAGTGTATTTAGACATGTGGCAATTCTCCCTAAAGAAAAAACAATAATGAAAATTATACATTTCTGCATATTTTTTTTGATAGGTTATATAAACAGAACTTTTTTCATACAAGTTTGAGTAAAAGACAGAAGCCAGGATTTGTTGGGACATTTTTTAAAAAAATTATTTCATTCTCCACTTGCATAAAGTCTTTATTTCATTAAAATACTTTTGTTTTAGATTTTGATGGGGTTAGAATTGTTGGCTAGGTGCTGATTATTGTCATTTAAGATGTACATCCTCTGAAAGTAGAGCTATGATTACAGGGCTCCACATATATTTTACCTCCTGCATTAACCTGCTTGAGTGCCTTAGTAGTATTCCTGTGCCATGCCCCCTGGGAAGTTATGTTCAACAGTATGAGAGGACTTTCTCTATGGCAGCAATTCAATGGGACTTGCTAGAAGTATATTTGCATTGTGAAGTCGAAGGCTTTCACGGCCGAAATCATAATTTTTTTGTGGCGGTTTTGGGCTATAAAGTCTTCTAGATGCCAGCCACAGATGCTGGTGAAACATCAGGAATAATCTCTTCCAGAACATGGCCACATAGCCCGAAAACCGCGCAAAAACTTTATTTGCATTTTCCTAAAATATCCATGAAGGGGGCCAATTTCTCCATGGGATCCTTATTACCGTGTTTCCCTGAAAATAAGACAATATCTTAAATTAATTTTTGCTCCCAAAGATATGCTGGGTCTTATTTTCAGGGGATATCTTATTTTTCCATGAAGAATAATTCACATTTATTGTTGAACCCCTCCCCCCAAATATTATACTCTCTCTCTCTCTCTCTCTCTCTCTCTATATATATATATATATATACACACAAAAACTTTCCTAGGTCTTACTATCAGGGGATGTCTTATTTTGGGGGAAACAGGGTAGTGGGGACTGTTCACCTACTCCTAGGGGCAGATTTTGCCTCTACTGTAGCAACGACAACTTGTATCCACCCAAATGTTGCTGAACTCTAATTCCCTAAACCCTCTATTTGTTTTTAGCTCTTTCACACTGGAGGAATTTCTCCCAACTTCGAATCCAGCCAATGCGAATTCATGTGAATTCGCTTGTTTAGTGAATTTACGTGAATCCCCATTGCATTCGGAAGGCGTTCAGAATGACTTCCCATTACCCGAAAATGACCCCTCCTTGCCCGAAATTGCGTGAGAAGCTTTAATTCGCAATAACGTGAAACCTATGATTGCATTTGGAGTGACTTCCCTTTTGCCCGAAATTGCATGAGAAGCTCTAATTCGCAATAACGTGAAACCCCATGATTGCGTTTGGATTGCCCTTGGATTATACTTCCAATTTCCCACGTCTGAAAGAGTCCATTATTTATTTTACTTATTCTTCATCCTGCAGTTGAGATATTTTAGAACCCCAGAATCATAGTTTGTTAAGGAATTCACAAAGGAGTAAATCTACAAGGTAGGAATTTAGTCACCCCAGTGTCCTGTGCTTTCAGCCACTTGCCATGTAAAGTACACACACCCCAGGCCAAAAAAAAAAAAAAAAAAAAAAAAAAAAACCAGCTGTGAAAAAGCATGTCCCAACAAGTATATTGTGTTTTGCCACTGGAGATGTTCTTTGCTTTACACAGTATAAAATATTGTGACCAAGAAATGCAGAGATGTGATGTGAGTGACTGAATGAGATGTTATCAGAGGCAGGAATAAAACAATGTGGTGCAAACATCCATAAACAGTTCAAAGTAGAGCATGTGCAGACAACATCTGGGAACCATCCAGTGCCAAAGTAGGATGTAAATAAAGAAACTACTAAAAACCTTTGACTTACACCTCACAGAAAGCATTTTTGCTATATAATTCAACATGTATTAAGAAAAACCCTTGACAACATTGAGCTGAAGATATGCATTGACCCTCTCTTCCTAGCAGCTGCAGACCATTGACAACATGAAAGTCTTTAAGGACTGTTGCATCCAGCCTCAAGGGATTACATTTGCATCCAGCTCACAATGTATGTGAGATGTGACGACAACAACAACAACAACAACAACAACAATTAAAGCAATACACAAGAATAAACTAATTGTAGTTCAGGTTGTATGGAATACATTTGTTAGGAAGCTTCAAAAGTGGTACATGCTAGCAATGGATCTACCCAGTGATGATCAATAGTTGAGTTCAAAAGTAGCATTCAAAACCCATTCCAGCATTATATACTAGGTAAACCAGGAAAAAAACCAACAACAACCCACCTTTGCATAAATGTTGCATAAATATGATAGTCCCAAGAATTACCAGAAAATTATCCAGGACAACAGATATGTAATTTCAAAACGTTTATATCCTACCTTTATCCCATAACATAATTCAAGGCAGCCTGCAATTTATTTAAAACAGTAGAAATGAACGATTATCTAAACACACCAGATAAAAATATAAATATAGATCTTTACATATAGAGTAAATATGTGAAATCTGTCTATATTCATCTGGATCATTTGTCTTGGGACTAAATCCAGTTGCGAGCTTCAGCTAGGATAGATCTATCTATTAAATCAATTGCTGGATGGTATATTGACATTTATATACATTCAAGTGATTTAATGGTTCCAGTTTTAATACATATCTCATTGGTTTAGTGGTTCCAGCTAGTTTGTGCTATTCTTTGGGCTGTGTTGTTAATTGTTGTATTATTGTGAACTCCCCTTTTGTCGATTTTTGATGGATGATATTTTATTATTTTAAATAAATAAATACATTTAGTTATGTTGCTGCTAGAATGCCACACAACACATTATTTGGCCATATATAGACAAAAATGTTCTCTTTCTGGATCAGCTCTTTCCTTTAGTTTTCTTGGATGCACTTTACAGGACATGTTTAATCTACATTTCCACCAACTATCTCCTCTACATCATTCATCCTGTCTAGTTTCAGATGACTGATTTCCTCCAAGGTTTGAAAATTTAGCTTAGCTCTTACTTATAGTTGCCACTTAGATATATCTACATATGTACATGTATACATTTCTTATGGATATGGTGAACTTTGAAATCCTTTACAGAACCCTGAATATAAAATTGTAGAATAATGCCTTTGGATCACAAGCATTCTTGTGCATTGTTTGGTTTGTGAAATTACTCAGAGTTAGCAGGGAGGTCTCTCAATACAGTACCACTACTATGCTTCCAATATAAATTGTACATTTTATATCCTGCTCAGCATTTCACTCCCCCCCCCCTCTCTTTCTCCCTCTTTCTCATCATTTAATAATTTCAGTAATATAATCATTTGGAATGTACAAGCACATCCAGTACGCTGGGCAACATTCCAATAAAATATTATAGATGACATGGAGTTTATATTTTTCATAAATAAATTGACATGGCTTATGCACATGAAAAAATTCCACTGTTAATCACTTTTGTACTCCTAGTAGGTTGGAGAGTACTGTTGATTCAATACACCTCCTTTAGTTGGTAAAGTAGGTTGTAAATGATGAGCCATTTTCCTATGTGGATTCTATTAGAACAAGCCATCCTACACATTAATTATTCTGAGCTGGTTTAGCAATATTTCAGAGGTAATTCCACAAGACGGCTACAAAAGTCTTTCCTGCCAAACAGATGGCTTTCAGATCGCTGCATGATTTCATAATCAAGATGCAGCCTGTGGTTATTAGCTGGCAAGGTGGCTTTGACTCATAACATGATGCTTAGAATTCAATAATCAATATTTAGGTCATATAAATGTAGTGAGTAGAACCAAAATGGAAATGGACATATGGGAAGGAATTTGAAATTGAGGCTCAGCAAAGAAATGTTAGAAAGGATCTGGGACAAAAGTGTTTGGAGTAAAGGTCGACATTCTGAAGGACCCTTGTACATTGATGTGACTGGATTTGCTCTGTAACCATAATAAATCATGATAAGAAGGCAGAATCCCTGGTATGGAAAGGTGGCCCAGGATAGTTGATAGCTGATAAGGAAAAAATGGAATGTGGTTAGATGTACCTTAAGTATATTTTAATGTATTCATGTATCTGTGCTCTGATTGTAAGACATTCCTATATGTTTAAATTTTGCTATGGCCAATGAAATGTATTAGAGGGGTCTTTTTGTCTGAACCCGTATAAAAGATGCCATTTTCCTTTGCTCTGGGCTTCAGAACTTTTGTTGGAATGTGAATTCCTTCTGGGGCTGCCGGCTTTCTCTAATAACTGTATATTCATCTGATCGTGGTCCCCTCCTGTTCTGTTCTGTCACTGAGGTTTGCTGTGGACTGTTGAGAGCAGTTCTCAGCCTTGTTCATTCTACAACAATAGCAACGCAGTAATGAGAGACCTCCAAGAGACTCAGTCACCAACAGTCCTGCTCAGGCATTGTGAAAACAGGTGCACGGCTTCATTTATTGAATCAACCCTCCTCAGCCCTCCTTCTCAACAATGGCTCCTCCTCATCTTGGAGAGAAGTGACTAGTAGGGGTGCCACAGGATTCTATCCTGGGCCCAGTGCTATTCAACATCTTTATCAAGGAGTTGATAAAGGATGATGGGACTAAGGATACTTATCGAATTTGCAGATGACCCTAAATTAGGAGGGATAGCTAGTATCCCAGAGGATATGATCATAGTTCAAAATGATTTTAAAAGATAAGAAAGCTGGGCCAAAACTAACAAAATGAATTTCAGCAGGGAAAAATGTAAGATGCTACACTTGGGCAGAACAAATGAAATGTACAGATATAGGATGGGTGACACTGAACTAATTAGTCCAGCTGTGCTGATTTGCAAAGGCCATCCCTTTGCTGCAAACAACAGGTCCACTATCTTTGCTTGGTATTGTGTGACATTCCCTGCCCACCCATCCCTCACCCCACTTGCTTACCCTCAGTTTGTTCTGTGAATTATTCTATTCAATGACCTCCCACTTACTCTCTTGGCACTTCTTGGACTTTTCATGCTCATCCTCTGGACTTCATTGACCATGCTTCTGCTCATATCGATCCTTGGTGTTTGATGATGTCCTGGTTTAGTTTTTCCCATGCTTGCTCTGTTGAATGAGAACACCACAATGAGTTCCCATTATATTGCTAAACATAATTTAAACTTAAGAAATTAATTTATACTAAGAAATTAATGTATCCTCCCAGAATGCTACAGCTTCGAAACAGTAAATGTATAGTAGAGAAGTGGACAACAGACAGGGGGCCCTGCAACTTATTTACTGTTAAAGGTAAATCAACATTCCTGGCTTCTTCCAGGAGAAGGAATCCATTTTTCCCCTTTTTCCTAGTAAATGAACACTTTGTGGAATTTAGGAGTCAGAAGGACAAAGACAGCCTTTGGGGGTGTATGAGCCTCTAAGACCCACAGATCCATGACACCCCTTGATGGAGACAGGGGGGGGAAATGTCTGCTTCTCAGGCTTTAGATGTTTCTGTTGCTGAGAATGTTTCGAATGCTCATTATAATAGTTCTTTGAATATGTGTCATTGATTTTCACTTTTTTTCTCCCTGTATAGTGTTGTCCTTTACAAATGCTTCTGCTTTAAGTATATTCATTTTGTGTGTATATTTTAGCTTAGGATAAGAAGAGGAACTGAACAACAGATGAAAGGTGACCAGTGACTGACTTTTGTTCTACTGCACTTCTGTTATGTTGCTACATGGACTGAGACAGAATTATACAAAATACTTTGTGAGAAATGTTCATTTCTACCAATAACACATTTTCCCTTTACAACCCATCTTTGTACTTTGTACTATTATAAAGCTTAGCAGACAGGTGATTTTCCATGTTGGAATGTCCTTGAATAATCCTGTCCAATATATTTAAGAAGCTTTCTTTTCATATAAGAAAGCTTCTTGTGTAGCTCTCAAATTTTTCTTGCCCGCTGACACTGAACTATATTACTGAGCAGGGGCTCTTTTTGAATTAGGGGCTTCTCCTGCATTTTTGAAACCCTTAGAGAAAAATGTGCAGGGTTCTGAATTGCTAGCATGAGTTATCTTTTATTCATGAGAATGCTAAATGTTATTGAAATATATGCTTAATTATTCACTGCTGAAAACAGAGGTGTGCATGAAGAAGTCTTTTGCATTTTGCTATATCCTGCTGCTTGCACAGTTAATAATGCATGTAATAAAAAAAATCCAAAACTATCATTTCAGAAATAATAGAACTTATTAACATGATTTAATTTGGGGAAATTGTTACCTCTGGTTTTCAGAACCACGAACAGTTGTGCTTGAATAATTCAGGTGGGTAGACATAATATGAAACTTTAGAGTTCAAATACTGGTGTTTCCTATGTGTTTAAAATTACCGATCACTGTAAGATATACTTGAATGCTATGCATATGTATTCTTGGCATTGTGATCAAAGAATTGATGCACTGCTATCCCACAACATGGAAGATTCTCACCATTATCATCATGTGAATTGTCTCAGCTAGTTGAACTTATTTTTGGAATTTTAGTACATTGTTTTATCATGATGCCTTACAAGATCCGTTAGTAGCTCACCCCAACAACTAAACTCTTTCTAGGTGTAACAGTCCTTCCTGTGTCTTTGGTAGATGAGCATAGGTGGAGGACACGTAAACATATAGGAAACATTATTATTAAACAGTGAATAAAACAATGCAGGCAAATGTTAGATTCCTCATATGATAAAAGATTTACAATAATACTTCACAGCTGGTTTTCAGTATAACTAGACTATAGTTTTACTCCCTAGTTAACCAATTATTGAATTCCCCTCTCAAGCACCATCCTAGTTAGTTCACAAATTGAATTCTGAGAATTTGATATGCAGTCCTTATCTGACTGTGGTGCTTGGTATCTTACAGCAAGTCTCTTTTTATGTTCCCTCTTCTGGTCCAGGAACTACATCCTCAGATCTCAGCCACCAACTTTCACTCATTATCCCACTCTTTCTGAAGGTTGCCAGAAGAGTTTTCCATACCTGTTTTGTTCTGAGCTGTTCTTCTCAAGAATTAATTTGTTACTGAAAACTGATATACATCACTGTTATAAAAGATAAACTTTATTGGTTGTAAAAGATGCAAGAAAGCATTACAGACCATTAACTGATGGGGTCTAGTATCCCTTCAAAGTCAGGTAACTAGTTCCTCCCAGACTGTCCTATGGCTGTCTAAATGGGTTACTTGAAAGGGTATGTCCCTCCTCTGCCCCCATTGAGGCCAAATGAAAATGGACTCCCAGGAGTTATACAGTGTAGAAGCAAACAAAGAAAACTGAACTATGCAGGTATGACCCATTACAAAAGCTATGAGGATTGTAGAAGCAGGTTGTTTGTTTCTCTGATCTGTTCTTTGCTTTGATCTGCCAAGCTAAAGCTAAGCTTTCCTAGCAGAGGACTTCTAAATGCACACTGACTGTTTTTATGCCACTGGACGGCAATTAGCCTTTGTAACAAGGACCCTAAAATGTGTCTGCTGTGTGACAGAGGCAAAACATAGTACATCTTCCTCTGCAGACTTTCTCCAGCTTTGTTTTGAGTGATTGCAGCTACCCAGTTGGCATTCTTTGTCTTGATGTCAGTGCTGCCATGTACAGACTAACTAACCAGAACTCTCACTTTTCATGCTGGGTTTGATTTGTTGTATATGCTCCAGTCAAAGCTGGAGGTTGACCATTAACCATTCAAATGTGAGGTAAGTCAACTTTCTACTATACCATCTTGCCAGAAAGACTTCATCAGCTAACATTAACAATGAGAAACCTACCCATGAAACTAACTTTCTGTCTTGGGGCTGATACAGATGGCCAATATACGATGTCCTGGTGACATACTCGGGTTGTCGAGGGGTGGAGCGAATACACAACCTGCAACCCTAGCACATGGCCAGGGTGTCATTGCTGTGCAGCACCATATAGATGGCACATGTAGTGATGATCTCATGGGTGCTCTGCATCCAAACAGTGTAGTGCACCTGTGATGTCACCATGGCACCCTATGAGACTTGTGGCATCGCAGCTGTAATGTGAAAAGAAGCTGCTTTGCTGCACTCTTTTTTCCTGTTCACCATTGCCACTTTGTTTGGCTGCTGCAGCAACGATGCAGAGGAAAAAGAGGTGGCTCTGGACCGCCCTTTTTGGGTGGTCTGTTGAGCCCCTTCCTTTGTTTTCTGCCCACCTTTCTACCAATATGTTTCCCAAAGTTGTTATTTAATCCATATGGTTTACTATAAATACCTGGAAAGTGCCTTGTGTCCTACTAAAGTGTGAAGGAGTGTGAAGAAATAAGAAGTAGGCAAAGGAGTAAGAAAAGAAACATAAACCCTTTGTTGTCCACAGTTTCCTTGATTATAGTTAAAGTGTCTTGATACAGAGCTATGGATCCAGGAGCTGGATGATCTGCAATTGATTGATGAATGAACATTAATCTGGAATGACCTGCCAGAAGAGATTCACCAAATAACCTCCCTTGAGGCTTTCAAAAAGGCGATAAAAATAATTCTTTCCCAGAAGGCCTTTCCAGACTGACCTTTGTACAAACTAGATCAAGTCTGATCCTCTGATTAAATCTCACCACTGTCACCATGTGTTATTTGATTTTAACTTGTTATTGTGTTCTGTATTTACATATGGGTTTTATTGTGGTAATTTTATTCAGGGAGGAAGGGTGAGGATTGGGGGGATTTGGGGGTTTATTTTGTTTGAGTATTTTGTATTGTATTAACCTCTGTTGTTACCAGCCTTGATCCCCAAAAGGGAAGAGGTGGGATATAAATACAGTTGGCCCTCCTTATCCACGGATTTCTTATTCACGGATTTGAGCATACAGGGCTTGAAAATATTCCAAAAAAGTATAAATTCCAAACAGCAAACGTTGATTTTCCATTTTATATATGGGACACCATTTTGTTGTGCCATTATATTGAATGAGACTTGAGCATCCATGGATTTGGTTATACACAGAGGGTCTTGGAACCAAAACCCAGTGGATAACAAGGGCCCACTTGTAAATACATTGTTGTTGTTGTTGTTAACATCCCCACCTAGTATACCAGCTGTGAGAACCATAAGATGGTGAGACATGAGTGCCTATATCGGCCCAAACTGCTACATGGTTCTTCTGTTACCTGTGGATGAGGCCAGCCAAACAGGTCCTGAGTTGGGAATATTCTTCCTCATGATCCCTTACGGGAATCCCCAGTAGTAAGGGTGCATGCACTCACTCCCTGCTTTACCCCCAAAATGATATCTTACCCAATGCCATGACCTAATGCCATGACCATAACAACATGTCATAATACAAAGAAAACCATGTGGATTGGTAAGGCAGGGTTGCTAAGTCTTGGAAAATTTACACACACACACACACACACCGTATGTTGAATGGGATGCAGGAAGTTGTAGTCCAAAAATGTAATAATTCCAGGCCCCCAGATTAATTTTAAAAATTACCTGCAAGGGAAAAATTTAAGTTCTTTTTTTAGAGTGAATGTAAGAAAGAGTAAGTAAATGAGGAGGTCAATCTGCTCTGGATTTTAGTCTGAATAAGGAGCTTTCCAAGATTTTAAATCTCCCCCAACAGGTTCAGCACCATGGAGAGTTCAAAGTCTGAAATATGACATGTAAGCCAGTAACCGCTGTTAGTACCAGTGGGGGGAAAAGGAATGGTGACTATCATCCACTTTTGGCTCTCACATGTCCACTGCTGGTTCCAGAATGGACCATTGCTGGCATATTGCTGCCAACAGATTATCTCAGAGGAGATGTGACCCCAGATGTGACCCTCTCCCCCAGAAGGGGGAAATGGTTTTCATTCCAAAGAAACCTATCAGCAGATACTTGTTCCTAATAGGCCATCATGTAGCAAATAAGCAGCTTTATGTATCCCTGAAATTATTCTCCAGATTTTTTCAGTAAATAGGTCCATCTTCTTTGTGTTGTCCATTCTTTAGTCATCACTTTTCCACAAAATCAGTCAAGCAGTAATTGGCAAGCTTCCATTGAGTTTCTTCACAATATATAGTTAATTTCTCCTTTCAGCGTCTGTAGCTGCAATCAGCTTTCGCAATCTAGTTCCTGCCATTCAAAAGCAAGCTTGTGGTTGTCCCTGACAACCATTGAGCCCAGTACCTAGTTGCCACCTTTATATTATATTATAAATGAGAAAGTTTGTTATTTAATATCTGGTCAGTTAATTCAAACCAACATTTGAAATTGTGAACAAAGCTGGGACCCATGTATCCTATTTTTAAAAATAATTTTTAAAAACTCTGCATTTATGTATCACTTTCCATTTTTAAAATAATGTCTGGAATCCAGCATTGGTAGATGTATACACACAGCTACATCTCTGTAGCCACATCTCTCAATGTTACATCTCCTCAATGCACCTTATGACCAGCAGTCTTGTCCATGTTGTTGGAGAGCAGGACAATCAATGGGCACATGTCAAGCTATTTTCCTGTAGTGGATGTGCTGCTGCAAAAAGGTCTGCAGGGACCTCTGGGAGTTCTATAAATAATAATAATAATAATAATAATAATAATAATAATAGTTATTATTATTATTAATTTATTTATATCCCACCCTTCTGGGTTCCTTTAAAGGTTCCTGCAGATGTCTGTCTTGAAGCCTATCCGGATACAGCCAAAACAACTAAACCCACTGATCTCTCACAACATGAAAATTGACATGTGGGGCAGGGGGCTCATTGCTTTAAAAAGGTAGCTTTGGGGGGATTCAGATCATTGCATGGTCAGAACAGAATTCCAGCCTCCACGATGATCAAAAAAGGCAAATCCATCAATTATCTTTCACACCAAAAAAAGAAGTTAAATAAAACCAAAGTAATCAGATCAAGCATTAAAATATAATATATGAAGTAATACATTAAAATATTTAGAATCATAGCTTCAAACATGATTTTCCATGGTAGGCATAAAAATGAGCTGGGTGAACAGGCAGACCTCTTAACAGGCAACTGAAACATCACAGCCAAATGGAAGTGGGAGGAAATTCCAAAAGGCAAATCCCAATCGATCAGGACAGGTGGTGGTTCCAGTGCCAATGGAGCAGAAAAATCAATCTGGACTTTTGTTAAAAGAGCTATTCATGGTGGTAAACCAATGGGAGAGTAGGATTCTGCACCCTTGAAAGCTTCTTTAATATTTGGACAGAAATCAGGAATGGATTCACCATTCCAAAGACATTTGAATCCTCCCTCCCTTGCCATGCAAACAGTTCACTTATAAAATTTTGCCTCATGGCAATTGGCAGGATAAGGCCCCCTCTGATGATGTTAGCAATCCTACAGACAGAGAAGGCAATCCACCAGATTTTAAAGTGAATTGCTGATCAATTTATATGACCATAATTCCCATTTGAAACCAATTCTGATCCTAGTGTGATTGGTTTCAATCATGATGAAGTGATGCAAATGCAAAAACAAAACAAACAAACAAACAAAAATCCCTGCTCTTTCCTGACACTAGTTCTTTGGTGGCTCTTTTGCAAAGAATCAATTCTGGAGCATGCTCAGCAAGTGGGAACGAAGGATCTGAATTGTATCATTCTGGAGGCGAGGGACTAATGGCAGAGCGGTGTTTACCAACCCTCCTCAGTTTTTAGTAGTTCCACCATTCCCCCCCCCCCCCCTTAGCGCTGCCTTTGTGCTTGTGGTGTGACCTATAGGTGCATTTTAAAAAAATTTCACAGAAGATTCAATTCATTGATTTTGCAACTATTTGCAAAGGCAAGTAGCTGTAAAACCAATGAATCGAATCTGTGATCAGTTTATTTTTTTTATTTTTTTTTTATAAATGCCATGGAGCCCTTTGAGGGTTTTAGCACTGTGCTCCTGAGCACCTCTTTGGGGGAAGCACCTCCTGAGTGACGCCTAGCCAAGAGGCCCAGTGCCGACCAGCACCGTCTCCCCACCCAGAGCCCAGGCTGCCACATATGTCACTGATGATGCACAGATGATTGACATGCATTTTAGGAACAACAATCATGCCAAAAAAGAAGCGATTACAAGGACACAGAGAAAAGATCTGCTTTCATAGTGGGAACAACAGATTTTTTGGAATCGATTTACCAAGATGGAGCAAAGGTGAATCCCAAACCAGTTTAAATGCAAGTGGGAATGAGTCCACATTATTCTTTTTGTCTTCTCCAGTTCAGACTTGGGTGGATGAATTCAGCCTCCTCAGTTGAAAAATGTGAGCTGCTATTCCTTCCTAGCTTCTGAATGAGAGGGGGAGGAGAATATATAACTGAAAAGAGGGGTGGGTGGGGGAACTGCACAAGACAATTTTCCACAGACTAAATGTGCATGTGGATACACATTGTGAAATAGGTTATACAATTTAAGGTACAATATAGCTTATTATAGTGAGAGGTCTAAAGAGAAATGACTAAATGGAATATGAATCAGCTTGACCATATTTTAATACTGGGGATGAAACAGGTTATATTCAGAGAAATAAAAACCATCTCTGAGGATTTCTTGCCTAAGAAAACCCTGTGAAAGTCATGGTGTTGCCATAAGTCAACAAGGTACTTGAGGGCACATATGAACAGAGAAGAGACAAAATCCCACAGTGTTGGAAAAGATGGTTTTATTCTTAAAAATAGGTCAATATGTTTTAGCCTAGAAATATTTGATGGTCTTCTTCAGGGACTATTCTATTGTCCTTTTTCTTTCTTTTATCTGTTAACAGCCCCTTAAGACAGCCATTAAATATTTCTAAGTCAAATCATTTAAAAAGAATAAAACCCAGTGAATGAATAAGCCACTGGGCTTTGAGTAAACAGCTCTTAAAAGTATGCAAAGGGATCTTGAAGCACCTTTGAGACTAACTGAAAAGTAGTAGACAGCATGAGCTTTCATAGACTTGAGCCTACCTCCTCAGATGCAATTGGTGGAGTGGAAAGCCCAGGGATGGACCTATATAGCAGTCTCTGTGTGAGAATGTCCATAGGAATGCAAAATTTTGTGGATGTGGAGATGAAGGGACAAGTTCTATTTTAATCATGTTTATTGAGGGACAAGACAAGGTTATTGCCTAAGGCAAGGCTCATAGATAACCATATGAATGAGTACTGGGATTTGTGGAGGAGCCAGAAAGACAATGTGATGAACTGGCCAAGAGAGTCCTCATAAGGCTTGAGGTTAACTAGTGCTATAATGTGTGTAGTATACCAGTAAACCATTATCTCACAGTCTCCTGCAAGGCATAGCTTCACAGAAGAACAGGTACTGAACTCACATAATGGTGACGCTATCCTGCAAATGGGAACTGGCTAGAAGGCAACACCAGTTTATAAAGATATAACTGGGTATACAAAACAATGGAACTCTCTAGGCAAACAAGACAAGAAGGTTGTTCCCAATCAGAAGAATGAGAGGGAAGTACTCTACTCCTTGAGATGTGGGTCAGGTACAGGAGGAAGAGAATGGTAGAAGGGATCAGGGCAATTCTTAGAGCTGTGCAAGAGTCCATGTTGACTCCAATGATTAAAAAAAAAAAAAAAAAGACTCGAAACCCAAACTCATGATGACTAGATGCAAGAACATTACAGGGTGGGAAACAGAAACACTGGCTTTTATCAAAAGTTGTGTCAGCACCTGTACATTTTATAAATATTGCCTTATGGAATAAACAAAAGAAGAGTTTGTGAGAAAGCATACCCTTAGAAATGTTTGTGCTCCCTACCCACAGAAGGAAGAGCTTTTGATGACATTTAAATCTTTACTCACCAGAGCTATGAGATTTCATAAAGACAATAGTCTTAATTTGTACAAGGTTTTTATTGTGCCAAAAAAGAAGATGAAGAAGAATCTAGGGCCTGCAGCAAAAAAGAGGCATGGGGCACAGTTATTCTACGTGGTGTCGTTAGATGACTTGTAGTTTTGAAAAGAAGACAAAAGATGTTAGATGTGTCTCTTTGATTCCCCTTTGAAGTAAAGGCATAATCAAATAGAGTAATTAAGGCATATGCTTCAATAAGGGATTTTAAGAATCATTTGGTGTTCGTAGCTTCCCCATGTTTAATTCTTTTTTGAGTTGTTATTGTTCTTTTAAAATCAAATCTGAAATTAAAGAACTCCCCAGTATTCCTGTTTCCCATCTGCTCATAAATAGTCTAGCCCCAGAACTCAGCAAGGAACAATTGTTCAGTGTTTCTATATTTTCCCCTTTTTTATTCTTAGACTGGAAGTGACTGATAGAAAAGGAAGAGAAATAAATAAAAGTGTTCCTGAAAATACTGATGAAAACAAGGCTTTGTATCAGAGTATACTGTTGTGCAGCCTTCAGAGTGAACCTCTTTCAAAAGCATGTGAATGGTGCAGAGATCCCATCTGGAAAGCTATTACAATGACAGGGCCAATCTTCACAAGCATTTTAAGTAGTTTGCTTTTAAAAATAAAAGTCAGAATAGATTTTCTCCAGACGAGAAAATGTTTAAACATACAAACTAGTCTGTTTAAAAAAAAAAAAGCTCATTTTAAGATGTAAGTCACTTCCATCTCATTATGGTGTTAAGTGATGAATGCCTTTTGTGTCTGCATTGTACTGATCCTGGGATCTGACAACAGCACATAAGCTCATGTGCCATATGGACTGCTATTTAAACAGCAGTTGTGCTGTATTCAGTTTCAACAGTTTGGCTTGTTTGAAATAACAAGGAGATAGGTCAAGAAATTTAATAGTCAATTTCTCCAGTATAGGCTTCTGTACTGAAAGAGTCTAAATGATGTAATGTAAATCTTGCCCAGGGTGCTATTCTGCAGTGTTGGCTGCTGAACAAGTCTTGCAGGGAAAATGACTGAATACTTCACTTCACTTCAAATAGAAACTTCATGGGAATTCTGTCATTTTGATTCCACATTATTTAAACTTAGATGCCTTTACTTTCTGGAGTAAGAAAACCATTCCTGTTCTGAATACATTCAGTCTTTGGTATGTTCATTTCACCTAATGGTCCTGTTTTTTTGCTTTCCATTAAAGAAAATCTATTTCTATTATTGAGATTGTTTTTATCATTTGAAATACCAAGGCTTCTTCTTAAAATTACACTCCTTCGCTGTTGCAGCACTTGGAGGCATATGTTGGAGAAACGGGTGACATTTGTATGAGACTAGATCAATATATGATACTTTAAAAGGCTTCAGGTGATAGAAAGGGAATTGAAGTTCTAGCTATGCCATCTTACCTGAGAATGTCCCACTGAACTCAGACAATTTTAATTATTTCTTCTTATGTATTTATTTATAGAATTTTTATACTATTCTTCAACCAAAACGGTTCCCAGACCAGACTTTAAAAAGTCAGTACTTAGATCATGACAGCCAATGGATCCATGTGATCCCTGAACCCACTATAGTAGCTTCTGAAGTCTTGTGAAAGTTCTCCACAGCCCTCCTCCAACTCCTCCTTTATCCAAAAATGCTATTGTTGTGATTTTTACTTGATTTTAGGTATCTGACCACCACGTCAGCCCACAAGAGTGGCAGTTGACCTCGACCTTTTATTTTGGCCATAAATCAGTTGAAAAATCAGTTGGCCATAAATCATGTGATCAGACAGGATGTACATTCTGATGTACCAGAGTACACTGGTACAGCACACAAAGATGGGGGTTAAAATTGCCAACACCCTGCTCCCAATTGGTCCCTATTCCTGATTTAAGCAAATCCTGCCCTGAGATTTATAATCTAATAAATCCAAGACCCAAAATATGGGATGGTGAGAAATAACATCATAATATTGTAGCTGAATTCTATTGCTCAAATAAATTGGAGTATACCACTTTTAGAACCAGTGTGGTGCAGTGGTTTTGAGTGTTGGACTCTGGAGACCAGGGTTTGATTTCCTGCTCAGCCATGAAATAGACTGGGTGACCTTGGGCAAGTGACATGTTCTCAGCCTCAGGGGAAGGCCATGGCAAACCTCCTCTGAACAAATCTTGTCAAGAAAACCCCAATGCTAGGATCATCTTAGGGTTGCCATAAGTCAGAAACAACTTGAAGGCACACAACAACAATACCTCTTTTACAACTGCTTGTACTCAGGTTTGCTTTCTTCTGTTCTTGTGGATCCACATATTTTTGATGATGTGTTCTCATCATCATTTTTCTCTTCTGTTGTTTCTTTTCAACTTTGGTTCCTGATCATGAGTTCTTCTCCCATACCTTCAGAGCAGGAAAAATGGTTCAGCAGTTCTTCTGTTTCCAGTTAAGAGATGGTGGGGCTTTTTAGACCGCCCCAAAAGGGGCGGTCCATTGTCACCCCTTCTGGCGGCAGGATGACGCCGAGACTGCCGCACAGGCAGCCTCGAGGCCTCCTCCCGCTGCTTTTGGAGGCCGCGGGGAACCGGCAAACTGCCGGTTCCCCGCGGCCTCCAAGCGGGGTGCAGCGGGTGCTCTGGGCACCCGCTGCACCCCGCTTCCCTCGGCGGGGCTGAAGGGAGGAAGGGGCCGCCGCGGCGGCCCCTTTCTCCCTGGGTCTTTGCCGCAGCCATCTAAAGGCCGCGGCAAAGACCCGCCGCAAGAAAAGAGCTCCGAGAAGGAGCTCTTTTTTTGCGCTGCAGGAAGGGTGCGATTGGTGCCCTCCCGCGGCGCAAAAGCGTCATAACGTGCGCAGCACGTCAAAACGCTGCGCATGTGATGACGCTTGTACGGCGCCACCGTGTAGAAGCCGCCATCTTTAAATGGCGGCTTCCACGCGGTTTAGGCTTAGGGAAGGTGTAAAAGCTACGCCCTCCCTAACCCTAAAGGCGGGCTTTTTAGCCCTAAACGCGCCTTTTTTGCCCGTCTAAAACGGGCCGGTGATTCCTCAGTCATTTTTTGATACAGATAAATTGTCTCTTTAATTTTGCTAATGGTCTTTTGCAGCTTAATACTTAAAGTTCAGCTTACAACACACGTATTTGCCAGTGGTGCATCCTCAGGCAAAATGCCGAAAAAGAGCTAGGCTGTTGGATAACAGTGGGAATAATTCAGATGTTTAAGCATCCAATAAAAGTCCAAAAAGCTCTGAATTTGGCTCCAGGCTCAATGAAACACTGGTCAAAAGAGGAATGTCATCATTTAGAAGATAAATAAAATGAATTAAGAAATCTTCATGCAAGAACAGACATGTATTCTTAAAAGAATAAAGTTATGCTTCTATGGCTCTGATAGTTCATCCTCTGAGAAGAAAATAGGGGCTATCTAGCATGCTTCATTTCACCCTGTTGCTTCAGTAATATTGAGGGATTTGGCAAAGCTAACAGTGGAGTTGTTGCCACATCAAGTTATATGAATCTCAGTGGTTATCATAACAAGAGGTTCTGCAGTGCAATGTCGCTGATATTGTAGGTACTACTCAGTCCACAAAACTGACCCACTGCAGCAGATGGAGTGGGATTGCAAAGGCAAGCACAGTGGATGCTAACTCTCACCTCTCCAAAATTTTGAGCCTCCCTCAACCACCCCTTGCAATTAAGCTTCTTTTTAAAAAGTCTCCATTGGAGTCCACAGAGGATTTCAAGAAGCCTCGCTGAGGCTGGGGAAAGGCAATATATGTGGATTAAGCATGTTTGTAAAGAAGATGTGAATAATTCCTTCAGAATTGGAGTTCTTTCACACTACGCAGTTGCCACTTCTGTGGCAACACTCTATGTAATCCTGGGGTTTGCTGTTTAGGGATGGGCATTTAGAATTCTCTGTTTGAGAGCATCAGTGCCTCAGCAAACTAAAAAGCCAAAGATTTCATAGAATGGAGCCATGGGAAATAGAGTTGAAGATAGAACTGTACTTGTATCATTTGTAGGCCTTAGGATGTTCTCTGGGAACTAACATGATCCTTGAGAATTTCCTTCAGAATGGGGAGGGGAAAGTCACCACCCCCAAGAGGAGGCTAGGAGGGGCTGAATCCGGGGAGATTTCTGACTTGATCTTCTCTAAGACCTACTTTTTTTGGGGGGGGGGGGGGGTCATTTTGACTGTACACAGAAACCTCAGCACTCTTCTATTTTATTTTATTTCCATACCCTTAACTGACATTTTAAGTAACCATAATGCAAGAAATTTGGGGAATGAAGAAATATGTCACCCAAGAGAGTAAAATTCTCAGTTAAGAATTTGAGGCAGGTAATGCCCTTTTTTAGCTGTGATATAACTACACCCCTGAGTAAGCTACACTGAAAACATGAAGCATGGTTCTAAGTACATATTGTGCCTTTTAAGAGTTTTTCTATGAAGGGATGATTGAACAATAATTGATGGGAAATATAATTTGCCCTCTCTCTGCAAGTACCCACTTATGAACAACTTGTTTCCAATGTTCAACAACCACTACTTAAAAATAATTCAAGGGTCTCTGCCCATGCCTTCCCCTGCAAAGTTTTTTTTCCAGAATGCAATAGTATGGACACAACCATAATACTGCACTGTATCCTAATGCTGGGGAGATGCATATATCACATTTGCCCCTAGTAAACAGTTTTATACCTACAATCTAAACTGGCTGGGAGATCAACTCATCCCAGAAATCAAAGTACTGCCTGGATTCATCTTGTCTCTAGCACACAGGCAAATAAGAACATGGAAAGGGACCTCAGGGTACCATGTTGTACAAAGCTTCCCTCATTGACATGTAAGTAGGTCTTATTGTGGTAGGTAAGACTGACAAAGATTTGCTAGCATATTTTTGACCTGATGGACTGATATTTGAATGATTGTTTTTTTAAAAAAATTAATGAAGGAGGATCAGCTATTGCAGAAAAAATTAACACAGCTTTCGGAATAATGTTTGATAATGAGGTGGGAGAGAAGAAGAGTTACTTCTAAGTATGAGAATAGGAATGTTTTCATTTGTCTGTTTCTGCTTGTGAAACATTGGAGGGCATGAGGTGGCTAGAAGTGGTTTGTAGTTCCCCATCAGTGTGACATTGAGGATGCTCTGGGTTGTAGTCTAGTTTGAAGGTGCTATCCAAGATGTTGCATGCATTTTGGGGGTAGATATTGGCACCTCTGATTTGCTTCTTTTAAAATTTAGAATAAAACATGGAGTAAATTCACCACTCTAGTATCAGGGAAGACACCAGCTGGTATTAGACAGGGCAAGATTAAGGGACCCTCCAGATTTCTTGGCCTAGACACTCACAAATCACCTCCAGCATGGCCAGGATTAATGAACTGTGGGAATTATAGTCCAAAACACCTGAACAACTAAAGGTTTCTCATCTCTGAGATGGAAAAAAATCTGAACAAACAATAGAATAGCAATAGTATTAGCAAGTACATTTCTATACTGCTTATCAAAGCACTTAAGCACTCCCTAAGTGGTTTACAATGTGTAAACTGGCATAGGGAAAAATCTTGAATCACCATATCCTTACATGTTAAAAAAGATATAGTTTTGTAAGTGAGTGATGATGATAGTAGGCATTTCATTCTGGATTATGCCAGAAAAAAGATTAATCACATGAATCTAGCATGCAGGCAGCATTGTTTGGAGTAACCACTCCCAAGCAAGTTGAGAGTGTATGTACTCTTCCTTACATATCTGAATATGTAGACGTGTGGCTCCAACCTTACATTTTCCTCTTTCTGCATGTTTTTAAGCATCTTTATTTGATGAAGAAACTTTGGTGATGAAAGGTAGTTCCCAGACCTTTGTGTATTTATGGTGACTCTAAGGCTAACCTATAATGGGGTTTTCTTGGCAAATTTCTTCAGAGGGGTTGGCCGTTGCCATTTTCTGAGGCTGAGAGACTTCCCCATGAAAACTGTGGGTTTTCATGGCCAAGCCAGGATGTACATTTTCATAAATGTTGTTCCCATAGGCAAGAACTACTTGCTTTAACTTTTCACACACAGAGAAGGCAGAGATTTGGAGGAATGTGATATAGAAGTAGAAGGACCACAGATCATTCTGTGAGTTTGGAGCAACAGAATTTATTCAAAGCTCTCTCCCTTATCTTCCTTGTGGCACTACCTTCTGAACACTTTTGAAGGACAGTCCCACAGAGAGCACATTGCAATCTTGTAATCACGTGATATGAACCAGTTACTTGTAATTAATCCCTTCTACATAAGGGATAACTGAGTTAGGTTACAATTGCAGCATAATTAGAGGGAATTTCAGTGTAAATAAATTATAACTTTAATTGTTTAGCAGTTATTTTTATATTTAAAGGATGTACATGAGTTAGTGCATTTTGTACCAGAGGCCAGTGGGTTGTGACATTTTGATTTTTTTAAAAAAGTAACCAAAGATAAAAGTGTATTTTTGTTTGTTTGTTTAGAAACAAGAAAGTAAAGAGCAAAAGCTTCTAAATCTCCTCTCAGGGACGATGGGTGGGAAGGAAGCATGCTAGTTTGGGATTACCACAGCCCATTCCTATAATGATAAACCACCATTGAAACAGGATTTAGTTATATCACTATCTAGCTAAGAGCTTATTCCTTGTCTGTATTTCAGACTAGAAACATAATTTTTGTCTGCTGCATAGCTTATTCATTGAGTTGCATGATGTACTGTAAAGTAAGATATTTTCTTTTTTGAACATGTTGTGTGGTTATATTTTCTAAGCTTAGGTTATCTTATTTTTGTAGGCTGCCCCAGAAGCTCCACAGAAAGGTATTACAGATTTCTTTTAAATAAATAAAAAGAAAACACTAGCACTAAATCTTACTATGAAACCAGTTTTAGCCCCCTGAAAGAGAGGTGTTAATTAATTAAAAAGGGAAACTTAGCGGGTGATAAAACAATTAAAGAAGCATCACTTGTATTTGTTTCAGACCTCATAATGTGGAAATAAGGGAATGAGTGGAGGGAAGAAAAGAGTTGAATAAAATTCTTGAAATATTAGAAAATGCCATCTTTAAATCTGACAGAAATAGCTGCCTGGTTTCCTGGAGCGGTATCTGCTCACTTTAATGAATGTCAATGAAGCAGAGGCAAATAGCTCCATTTTCCTCACACTGGGGCAGCTGCTCACAACATGTAGTAATGTTTGGTGCTAGGATACAGATCTAAATTTAATCTTTCCTCAGGACAGAAGTGCAGGGAAAGATTTCAAATTAAGTCGAAGGTGTTTGACAGCCCTATGAAATTGTGTATAACACATATGGGAAGGTGGGTAAACATCTTTTGACTCTCTAACATGTTAAAATGCCAGGGGGCAGCAGACTGTGCAATCTAAAGTATTCCTAAGTGTGTTTCAGTGTAGAAGGGAAAGAACCCCTTCTGTGGATCCCAGCAAACAGGCCAGTTACTCCTTGGGCAAATCTTTACCCAAATCCCACACCAATTAAATGGAATTCTGCAGCATCCCATCAAATGCATCCAGACAGACATAATTTGTTATTTAATCACTGTCTTCAGTGATCTTGCAGCATTCATTATGGGACCTCTGTTTTTATACAGCTGTAAAGTAGAGCTGAACCTATGGAGGGGTGGATTTCATAAGGATTTTCTGTCCCCTACTTCATAATGCATCTTAACAATCTTTCAAGAAACTCTTTTTTTCATAAGGGGAATGGGAAATTGCACCTCTATGGTTCTTAGTCCAGTAATCTGAAAGCATATAACAAATTGATCTAGGCTTGAAAAGTGGAATTAGAGCAGGATATATGTATCACATTATGCTTTGTCTGTCCAGTAACTGATCTGTAGTCCATTTGCTGCTGGAATCCTCTTTTTCATTGACAGGCAAAACCCACCAATGCACCCCAACTGCACTGCTTTGCCACTATTGCAAGAGTGTGATAAGCTCCTTCTTTTTTTTTTTTTCTCTTAATTTTTATTTTTATTTACAGTTGATATTATACAGCTTTAAACTTACATATTTTATACCGATAACTTAAAATGCTTCAAATTCTCTTCTCCTCTCTTGAATACATACTTACATTATACAACCGTGCAACACATATAATTCCACAACTGATTCATGTTAACTTACATTACCAAAGCTATTTGTCTATAAAAGGTAATTCGGCTCTATGTTTGCTTTTTGTTGATAAATCAAGCCGCTGCTTAACTCAGAGATAATCGTAATTGACAGATAAATACAAGATTGGGAAAATATATATATATACTTTCATGCATACTTGTAATAAATTAAAGTCTGATTTTTTTTTTTTTATACCTCTTACTTTACTTGTATCTCTCTCTTATTTGTCTTGGTTTGTATTTAATTTATGTAATAAAAGTAAGCACTTTATGTAGAACACACATAAAAAATACGATGCACATTACGATACAGAGCATTTAAATTAAATTAAATTATTTTGAGTTGAGTCCCAAGTTTGGTGAGACCCATTCCGATTCTCTATTCTTCAATAAATTTCCCGTTATATAATCTTCTATTCTTTGCCATGGTTCTTGTATCTCTACAAATATTTTATCATTCATCATATTTGACAAAAGGTCCATTTCTTTCATATCCAGTAATTTTAGAAACCACTCTTCCATCTGCGGTGCTATATTACTTTTCCAATGTTGTGCATATACCAGTCTAGCTGCCGAAAGCATATAAAAAATTAACCTTCCATGTTTCCTTTCAATTTTATTATTTATCAAATTTAATAACATATTTTCTGGTGTTAATTCTAATTTGATTTTCAAGATTTCATTCATTATTTGGTTTATTTGTTTCCAAAATTGTACTGCTGTTTTACAGGTCCACCACATGTGGAAGAATGTACCCCTCTCTTTGTTACATTTCCAACAAATTGGACTAGGTGATTTGTATATCATGTTTAGTTTCTCCGGTGTTAAATGCCATCTATAGATTATTTTATAGTAGGATTCCCTTACATTCTGACTTAGAGTATAATTCATTCTTTGGTTCCACGCCTTATCCCATTGTTGTAGTTCTATGTTCTTACCACAGTTTTGGGCCCATTTAACCATTACTTCTTTTATCCTTTCCTCTTCCGTGTAATGTCTTAACATTGTTTTGTATAGCCTGGCAATTAATGCTCTTTTGTTTACCCAAATTTCTTCCTCTAAATTGGTTTTAATTTCAGTAAAGCCTTTCTGTTTCTTATCTATTTTGGCTCTTTCAACTAACTGGTGGTATAGGAACCATCCGCATTCTATCTTTTCTTCCCTCAGTTGTTCGTATGATTTTATCTTATATTCGTTGTTTTCAAGGTATAATATATCCTCGTACTTTATCCAACCTTGGTTTTTCCATGGATCCGTTGTGTATAGGGCTTCGTGTGGTGACATCCATAAAGGAATTTTTGGGCACATTCTTTCTTGGTACCTTCTCCATACTTTTAGTAGCGTAGATCTTATTATATGTTTATCTGAATAGTAGTTAGTTTTTTCTTTATAATAAAAAAGAAGGGCGTGCCATCCTGTTTTTGTTTGTGAACCTTCCAGTTTTAATAACAATTTGTTCTTTAGTTTGATCCAATCTGATATCCAGCTTAAACAACAGGCTTCAAAATAAATTCTAAAATTGGGGAGAGCAAAACCCCCTCTTTCCTTTGCATCTTCTAATATTTTGGCCTTAATTCTTGGTTTTTTATTTGCCCAAATAAAGTTTAAGATTTCTCTTTGCCATTCATTAAAAATATTCCTATTTTGGATTACCGGAATGGATTGGAAAAGAAATAAGAGTTTTGGGAGAATAGTCATTTTTACTAATGCGATTCGACCTAGCATTGATAATTTCAAGTCTTTCCATTTTCCTAGATCCCTTTTGATTTCTAACCAAGTCTTTTTGTAGTTGTTTTTTATTAAGTCGGAATTTTTACTCGTTAATACAATTCCTAGATATTTAACTTTTTTACTTATTTTTAGGCCATATTCTTGTGAGATTATATGTTTCTCCTTTTCACATAAATTTTTCGTTATTATGCTAGATTTTTCTTTATTTATTTTTAAGCCCGACACTTGCTCAAACAAATTTATTTGATTTAATAGCGGTTTTATACTGTTTATGGGGTCCTCTATAGATATGACAATGTCATCTGCAAACGCCCTAATTTTGAATTGTATTCCTTTACAGTTTATTCCTTGTATTTCTTTGTCGTTTTTTATGTTGTTTATTAAAGTTTCCAAAATAGTTATAAAAATCAAAGGAGAGAGCGGGCAACCCTGCCTTGTGCCCTTTTCTATTCGTATTAGATTTGTCTTTTCATTGTTTATTGTTATGTAGGCCGTTTGTGTATCATATATTGAACAGATCCATTCTATAAATTTTTTACCGCATCCTATTTTCTCTAGAACTTCCACTATCAATCCCCAATTGACGTTATCGAATGCCTTTTCTATATCTAGAAAGATTAAGGCAAATTTTTTGTTTTTATATACCTCGATGTGCTCTATTATATTTATTATATGTCTTGTGTTTTCATTTAGGTGTCGTTTTGGGAGAAAACCACATTGTTCTTCCCCTATTAAATTTTTCAAGATTTCTTTTATTCTATTGGCGAGAATTTGTGTAAAAAGTTTGTAGTCAACATTTAACAGAGAAATTGGTCTGTAACTACTTGGGAGTTGTTTATCCCTTCCTTCCTTTGGAATTAATATTATATTTGCTTCGTTCCATGTAGGAGGCAATTTCCCTATTGCGATATTATTCATTGTCTCTGACAAGGGTTTGCTTAGTTCTTGTTGAAAGGTTTTATAGTAGAGGGCCGTGAAACCATCTGGCCCGGGAGCTTTCCCTTTTTTCGCATTTTTTATCGCCTCTTGAACTTCCACAACTGAAATTGGTTGATTTAAGAATTTGGTTTCTTGTTCTTGTATTGTTTTAATCTGATTATTTTTTAGAAAGGTTTTTATCAATTCTTTGTCTATTGCCTGTCCCGTATATAACTTTTTAAAGTATTCTTGAAATACTTGTTTAATCTTATCTATATTTGTACAAATCTTCCCATTTTCTTTTATTTCTGATATTATTTTTTTATCATTTATTTTTCTTACTTTTTGGGCAAGCCATTTGCCTGATTTATTAGCATACTGGAACTCCTTTATCTTCACTTTTTTCATGATTTTCGCAATTTCTTGGACATTTTCCATAGAATATTGTTTCTGTAAAATTCTTATCTCATTCATTATTTTGTCCTTATTTTTACAACACTCCAATTCTCTTTCCTTTTGTTTTATCTCGTTTGTTATTTGTGTCATTTTCTCCTTTCTTTTCTTTTGAATCTCATAATTTTTTTTCATGAAAAAACCCCTTAACACTGCTTTGCTTGCAGCCCAGACCACGCCTACGTCCGTATCTTTATTTAAATTCTCTTGAAAATACTGTTGAATTGTTTTACTCGCTTCTTTAACTATCTTAGGGTCTTTCAAGAGAAAATCTGGAAGATGCCATCTATATTCACTTGCTCTTTTTTTCATAGTTAACAAAATGGGATTATGATCTGAGTAGATCTTTGGTAGCGAATCTAATTTCATTATTTTTGTACAGAGTGGTTTAGTAATTAAGAACATGTCTAACCTTGAATAGGATTTGTGTCTGTCTGAATAGAAGGTAAATTGTTTTTGTTCTCCATATTTATAACGCCACACATCTGTTAGGTTAGAATTATGCATCATCTGAAAGAAAGACTTCGGTAGTTTACCTTGATTTGCCTTAATTAACAAGCTTGACATTCTGTCTTTTTGCGGATCAATTACCGCATTCCAATCTCCACATAGAATAAGTTCGTAATCATTATACTCTAACAGTAAGCTCTTTATTTTACAATAAAAATTGGCTTTCTTTTCTAAAGGTGCATATATAGAAACCAAAAGTATTTTCTTATTATCAATACTTATTTCAATCCCAATATAATGACCTTTTTCATCATTAAAGAGTTCCTGCGACTGTAGTTTCTCATTAATGTATACAACAACCCCTTTCTTTTTTTGTTTTGCTGCGGAGACATATTCATTACCCAGTTTTTTATTTCTTAATAGCCTTCTGTCCTTTAACCTTATATGTGTTTCTTGTAGCGTTATTATTTCATATCTTTGTTTACCTAAATGGTGGAAAACTTCTTTCCTTTTGTTCTTATTGTTTAATCCTTTGATATTCCAGGAAAGTATCTTAAAATTATCTACCATGATTGTATTTTTATTTGTTTGTTTGTTAGTTTGTTTCCTCTCCTTTCTTATTCTAAATTCTTTGAATCAGGGTCTATGTCACTTTCTTGTTCGTCTGACTCTGCACTGTTTTCTTGGTCTTCCTCTAAAGTCTCCTTATTTAGTGTCTTAGTTATATTCCCGTTTTTTGGTTGTTGTGCTTGATTACTTTTTGTCTTGTCATCTGTTTTCTTATCCTCTCTTTCAATATCTGCACCATGCTTTTCCAAAAATCTTTTTGCTTTATTTACTGTGTTTAATTTAAACCATTTTTGGTGATAATTAACTGAAATTCCCTCTAATTTTTCCCATTTAAATTTAATATTGTATCTCTTTAACTGGTTTGTAATAAATTTATATTTCTCTCTTTTTTGTAGAATTCTTTTGGGGATGTCTTTAAAGATTTTTAATTCTTCTCCATCTATCTTCAGTCTCTTTGTATAATTTTGGTCTAAAATTCTATCTCGTGTATTTTTTCTGGTGAAGCAAATTGTAATGTCTCTAGGGAGGCCCTTATCTCTAGCTATTTGTGCATTAATTCTAAATATTTTGTTTATTTCCCATGTCATGTCTTGTTGTGAAATCCCAATAAAATCAGCAAGAGCTGGTACAAGAATGTCATATAAATTTTCTGGTTTATTCTCAGAAAGTCCTCGTATTTTTAGGGAATTCTCTCTTAATTTCAATTCGTCTAATGCCTTCATGTCCAACAATTTTTCATATTCTTCTTCCTGTTCTGATTTGACTCTTTTAATTGATTCTCCCATTATTTCTATTTTCCCTTCTGCTTTGGTCAGTCTTTCTTTCACTTGTTTAACATCCTTAGTGGTTTCTTCTATTGCCAATTTAAGTTCTTTTATTTCGTATTTTAGATCTTTTTTAATATCATTACGTAGACTTTTGATTTCTTGTTTCATATTCCTATCTATTTCTGACCATTTCTTATCCATATCCGATTGTAGTCTTTTTATCTCCTCTAGAAGCATTGAAAATTCTGGGGACTGCTGTTTAAAGGTCGGATTATTAGTTTGTGTGTTTGACATATTGGCTCTTTTTGCAGCCATTAATCTAGTAACTCTACAGTCTGTACCGTCAGCCACTGTTGCTGTTTCAAGATATACCCCCTAAACAGATTCTCAATGTATCGTTACTATTTGTCTGTTTTCTTTTTAGTGTTAATTTTGAGTTCCCTGTCCGTCTCACAGTTTCCCTCCTTTCATGCTTCACTTCTGTTCTATTCTTGGTAAATCAAATTAATGTTCCCAACCAAATTCTAATATATACAATTTCTTTTCCCCCCTCCCCTCCCTTTCTCTTAATACATTACCCCTGCAAAAGTATCAATCAAATGTTAAGTTTGTTAAAATTAGCGAGTCCAACAAACGAAGGAAAAGAGCCGAAATCTCTTATAGGTTAATAAAACGTCATCAGTGTGTCCACTTGTGTCGCATCTCATTTATAAAAAGCGACTATTTCCCCACTGTCGGTATCTACCTCGGCTTGGAGACAAATTCGTCTTGTTCTTCTCTTAATGGCCTGTGTGGAGTCCCTTCGTATCCACTATGACAAGTGGATAAATTTCCTTCTTCTCTTCCTCACTTGCTGTCTTAGGAGGAGTCAATTTATCAGTAGGGAAATGAGCGGTCCCAGAGTATTCCTTCTAGGATCGTTCTGTGTATTTACACTGATTTATTTCTAATATTTTAATTACTTCTACCTTGCTTGCACTGTTGCTAGAAACTAATGGCGGATGTTAAGATGTGTATAAATATAGAATATACCCATCTTACTTCCTTTAATGCTTTTAAGTGGGGGCAGTTAGTCAATATTTAACTAGAAGCATGAAGCTTCAATTCAAGGCTATGGGACAGGAAAGATCCTTGAAAAATTTGGTTAAAGTCAATAGATGTTATACTATATTATGGCTTTCCTATACCCCAGCCTATATCTCACCGCTGTGCCACAGGGGGGAGAGGAATGCTGGACTGCCTCTCTCCTCCTCAGCTGCTGCCGCCGCGCCGCCGCGAGGGAGAAGGACGCTGGGGCCTTTGTAGGCCCAGAGTTGACCCGGCTCCTCCTCTCGCCTCCCGCGCCGCGCCGCCGCCGAGGAAGGTGGGTTGGGGCCTCTAGGGCCCAGGTGGACTGCCTCTCTCCTCCTCAGCTGCTGCCGCCGCGCCGCCGCGAGGGAGAAGGACGCTGGGGCCTTTGTAGGCCCAGAGTTGACCCGGCTCCTCCTCTCGCCTCCCGCGCCGCGCCGCCGCCGAGGAAGGTGGGTTGGGGCCTCTAGGGCCCAGGTGGACTGCCTCTCTCCTCCTCAGCTGCTGCCGCCGCGCCGCCCGATAAGCTCCTTCTGAAGCAGTTTTGATCTGCAGGCAATCACATGGTGCAAGTGGGCATGATTACACACCACTGCCCCTCTGCCTCTCCCTCTTGCTTTTCCCAAGAACACTATTTTTAATATATATATATATGTGTGTGTGTGTGTGTGTATTCTTGTTTGTTTACCTAATGGATGGCCATGATCACCTAATTATGCTAATAATAATAACAATAAAATGGATAATTACAGAACAAAAGGCATGCTGGGAAAAGGTTAGGGCATGGAAGTGGGGCTATGGAGGCTAGTGTGCAGGGGACAGAAGCAGTAGCATCACACTTTTGAAGAGCTGTATGATGATTATTGTCCCCAAATCTGGTATATTTGCATTTGCTAGATTAATGGAACTGAGGCACCTTACAAACCTGGTGTGATAAAGTCCATGAAAAATCTCTGCTACCCTATTATGCATGAATAACCAAAGATGTAGAAACTAGTATATAGTTCGCCATATATTTTTGCAGTATAGACCTCACCACTGGCTGTGTCAACTAATGTAATGGGAGTTTTAGGTCAAAAGCAGTTTGAGGGCCACAGTTACCCACCATAATGTATATCAGGGTTGGGCAACTGTGGAAAGTTTGAGGGCTACCCTAGCCCCCAGGGGTTCTTGGAGGGTAGCACTCCTCCATCATACCTGGTCTCCCCTCAAAAGCCCCCATGTACCCTCTAGGGGCTTGGGGAAAATACGCTTTACGTCGCCTTAAGGACATTTTGAAGCATGTGGAGGCATAAACAATTTTATTGAAAAATTTTGCAAAAATGGTTTTTGATCTCTGAAGGGGCTAAGGGTGCTCCAAACATTTTAGAAATGCCCCCCATCCCATCTAGAGCACATTTAGGGGCTTTTTGACCCATGGGTGGGCCCTGGGGGCTGAACATGGGGAAATATGCAAGCAAAACAGGAGCTATGATTTCTCCAAACTGGTATGCAGTTGTCCCTCACCCATTTGCAGTTTTGAGTTTCTGCAGAAGGCAAGCCAGGAGGGACAAAATGGTGTATGTGCCTGTGCACAGGAGTGCACTACCATTATACTCTATGGGGCTTGAATATCTGCATTTTTTCTATTTCGTGTGTGTGTGTATCCAGAATGGATCCCCCGCGAACAGGTAGGGATCACTGTATTTAAATGTATGTATTGTTCTTCTTAAGATGTAGGATAAATTATAATTTTAAAGACATAAGAAATTTCTTGTTCACAATTCCTTGCAGAGCAAAGTATAAAAGTTCAAACAGACTAAGGGCCCTTTCATGGCACTATATTACACTTTAACTCATATGCAATATTCTGTGGAATCCTAGACTTTGCAGTTGAAAGAAGGGTGTTTAGAATTCTCCATCAGAGAACTCTAGTGCCTCATGAAATTACAAACCTCAGGATTCCATGGGATGCTGCCATGGAAGGTAAAGCAGAATCATAGTAATAGAATTATGTAGTGTGCAAGGTGCCCAAAATAAAAATCTAACCCCTTCCCCAATAAATAATCTTTCTACAGAGTAACACCCTGCCCCCAGCCACCACCAGCCAGTTCTACCAACTGAAATACTTGTCAACAAAGCATGGTTGGCAATCAAAGGCATCTCTTCCATGTCTATATCATTAGAGAATATGTCACACTTTCTATTTTAATTGTATTTTATGACTTGAGGAAGTTTAGAAAAGGCTGAAGATCCGCAAGGGTAGTACTGTTAGATGATTCTGAAATTCTGGAACCCAGTTTTGGAAAACCAAGATTCAGATGCTTAGTTGCCATCCAAGCTACATAAAGAAAGGTGCACTGCCTTCAGTGGATGTGCTTGTCAAAGCTGACAGGCAAAGCGACAAGGTAATTTGAAGGTGTTATGACAGATACCAGAGAAAAGTGAGTCACTGGCATATATATGCTTTCAGTGATAAGAAACAGCTGAGGGAAATATACAACTTGCCACCCAAATCAATACACATACCCAGAATAACTGGTGCCATGACACTAATTTGGACACAGTACCTTCATTGTCAACTTTACCACTGATTCTTCATGCAAAACAAATATGTCATTTTATTATTTAATAATAATAAGTAAGAATAAAAGCAACAATTTGAGAGTAAAACAGCAAGATCAAGAGCAACCAAAACAAAAAGCTAGTCATGTATGGCTAGTGTGCCTCTGAATATAGGATTTAGACATATTTTTACAAATCTCAGAACTATAGGTTAAATTGCTTTCATTTTTACACTGATATAATCACATGCTTTCCCAGTTCATTTCTGGGGCCATCACTTCCAGGTGAGGCTGTTTAAATTGTCCTTCTTGATTGCAATCAATGTTGTGTGTGGTTTGTCCCACATTCTGTCAGCCCAAAACCTGAGAAATATTTAGAACTGGAGTGGGCAACAGGTGGATCTTCGAGTGCAGCTCCCATCACTCCTAAGACTTACCAAGCTGACGGGAATTGAAGTTCACCAGTAAGGTGGACCATAAGGTGCCCACCCCTTAATTAGTACAATGAAAATAAATTACAAATATACTAAACCAAACCAAGACTATCAGGCTGAACATACAAAGAGAAAAGGTAAAATGTCTCGGTATTAGGAATAGATCAACCTTAGGTGGAAGAATTCCATAACTGGGGCTCAACTCTGAAAAGTCTTCTTGCAAGAATAAAATGGAAAGTGGTTAAGATCTCACCTTCTTATCCAAAAAAGCCCCCAGTTTTCTGGTGGTTTTAATTTTTTTTTCCAGAGGGCAGCTGACCTAGTTAATGCTTTATGGGATCTTTATGCTGAACTATCTTAAGTCTATGTTATCCTAAAGTTTCAGGGAGATTTGTAGACCAAAACCTTTCAGACAGTTTAAGAACTGAAAAAGAGCTGTACATGTCACACTTTTTTTATATTGTATTTTTAAATTGTTTTTAAAATCTTTTAAGAGTATATGTTTTAAATATAGTTCTTACTTGAATTTTTTAATTGTAATCTTTTGAATCTGTAGGCCCCCTTGAGTGTCTTAGGAAAAGGTGGGATATAAATAAAGTTAATAAAGTTATCAGCAGCAGCAACACCACCACCAATGCATTAACAAAACATTTGCTGGAAACCACAGCACTGTTCATGCCCTAAAGCAAGGTTTCGTTCGAAACTATTCAAAGTGGTCTGCAGATTGACGCTGGTCCATAAGCTATTAGTTCCTCGTCCATGGTGCATTCCCAGCAAACTAGAAAATATGATCAAAATATGGCACAAATATAGTCCTGGTCCCCAGCAAAATTGTGTGTGTGTGTGTGTGTGTGTTGGGGGGGGGGGAATAGCCACCTACTACATCAGATAGCTTGAAAATGTTATTGCTTCTTGTGAAAGCATGTTATTGACAAATACCTTTCAGAAAGAGCCAAACATATATTTGTGGCTCTTATTGACTTCAAAATGGCTTTTGACTATCCCTTGCCAACACCTATGAGAAATACTCACATCAATAATTTTTAATTCACAGTTTTAAAACTCTTTAATAAGCAAGTTTTCTAGAAAACATTACATGATAGAACAGATTTAAATGGCAAACTTTCAAACAGCATATCAGCCACAGTGTACCTTAGAAATGTCTCCTTGCTGACCTTCCATTTAATTTATTTTTAAATGATATAGTGGTCTTTCTACAAAGTGATCAATACTTTCCAGTGAAAGTAGGTCATAGCAGAATATTTATTCTTTTATATTCCACACATGCTGTTTTAAATACTCATCTGCAAGCCTGCAAAAATGGTTTACATTGTGCTGCAACAATGAGTTGCAAATTAATTATGATAAAACCAATACAACAAGGGAATCCAAACATTAGGGAGTTGTGCTCGATGAGTTAGGTAGCTGGTCTAACCAAGAAGCCTTGGAACTATGACAAACTAAACTCACAGGACCACTGTGCTAGTATAAATGATGCATTGCCATCCTTTATCTAGCAATATCTATCTAGAAGCAAGCTACACTCAGTTCTATGGGGTGAACTCCTAGATTAATGTGTTTGGGACTGCAGTTAGGCTTAGGGTGAGTAGATATGTATAGAACATCCTTTGAATTAGTAGATATGTACAACCTTTGATTTTATTCCTCAAGGGTGGGAATCTTAGAAATACAACCCTAAAATTATTTAAAAATAAACAATTTGTCCTTTATTTTTAAAAAATAATGTCTTCCATGTTTCTCAAAAATGAGTCAATAGTTGAGAGCCAGATGGTGTCGTGGTTTGAGTGCTGAAGTACCACTCTGGAAGACTAGAGCTCAAATTCCTGCTTTGCCATGGAAACCCAATGGTTGATCTTAGACAACTTCAAACCACACACCCTCTCAGCCTTAGAGAAAGGCAATAGCAAAGTCCCTCTGAACAAATCTTGCCAAGAAAACCTCATGATAGCTTTGCCTTAAGGTCACAATATGTTGAAAATGATGAAAGGCACACCAGAGAAAGTAGTAGTAGTAACTACTTTTATTAACTTCAGAAAAAAGTTAGTTACTTAATTAAAAATAACATTTGAATGATATAAGCCACTGACCCCTAGTACAAAACTACTACCACTGACCTTGTTACTGCCTCAGTACCCACCAAACAACAGGAAGCAGCACCACAAGGCACAACACAAGGCAGTAAGTTAACACAAGTTAGTGAGACCACATCCCCATAAATATAAAACTGACTACATGTAATATTATTATTGTGGTTCAGCTAGTGTTAACTTTTGTTGTGCAGTTGAAGCTTTTAGTGCATTCCTACCTCATTGAGATGACTGAAGGCCAGCTGAACAGAAACTAGGCCAGTAAAGATGTATTGACCTAAAACTCCTTCTAGGCTAGTAATTTCCCTGTTGGAAATTACTTAGAGGTATGTATTCTATTGCCAGTGATGGGAAGAGGTCATTGTTAGATTTCCTGCCTCATGTGCCCAAAGATTTTGGGTTCTATGCTGCTTGAGCAGATGAGGTATGGTGGCCTTTGATCCACCATCTCAGGTAGACAACGTCTTGGGATGGCCTTGCCAGTTGTAAAGAGGCAAGTCTCATAAATCAGGTCAAGATGCTGATAAAGTACATCACTAAGAAATAGTACTTTTCCTAAAGAAGTCAAATAACCAAACTATCTCTGAGCCCAGCTGTCATTAATGCAGATGAGAACCTGTGGCTTGTAGGTGTGTTGATGAATTCTAGACAGGCAATTAATAGTGTGCACAACTATGGATGGTTGCTCCCATCTCCCAGGGCACTTTTTCTCATCTCCAAGCAGGCTATAGCTCATGAATATTTCCAGAGAACAAACAATTCTTTGGCTTTTTACAGATCAAAGAACAAAAGTGCCATTTCTAGGTCCAACCCATCCTAAAAATAGAAACATTATCTTGTTAGGGATGGGAAAAGCATAGATACACTGACTGGTTCAAAGCATGAGTAAAATCTACGTGGTGACAGCATTTAATCTCTGCACCCTGAAATACTTGCAAAGTACCCAGAAATTCCCTGCAGTGCTCACTAATGATAGGATAATTTATCATTCATTTACTCATGTAATTCTCATCTCTTGTCCTAGATAAGTATATTCTTCAATAAAATGCAGAACTGGGCTCACAAGTCTTTGTGCTTTATTGCAATGATGATGTGGAGAGAGGCAATCTAATTGTATGCTTGATGTGCTACCTTGTAGGTAAGGCTGGCCCAAGACATTTTGCTGCCTAAGGCAATAAACAAAATGGCCTCCTATTTCATGTTCCTATTTCAATTGGACAGGAAACTAAATTTGTCTTCGGTGAAGTGACAGTGTTCTCCACTACACTTGAAGGCAAAAAGCTAGGGTTAGGGGGTTAGACAGACTTAGTGAATGGTGCAATTTCCATGTAAGAAGCATACTTGCATTCCTGTACATTTTATAGCACTTAGAGGATATGGTCACACTATCACAATAGGGGGCAAATGGGATTTAAATGAGAGTTAAACTAGAGAAAATCAGAAAATGCTTGATGTTTATCACATGACATTTCCTGGTTTTCTCTAGTTTAACTCTCATTTAAATCCCATTTGCCCCCTAGTGTGATAAAGCAGTTTAAGAGTGAGCTTAGGGGAAGAAGGGTAGCCCACATGGCATACTGCTCCCAAAACCTGCTATCACCCACCAACATCCCTAACCTAAAATGATCACATTACTCCGTCTAATTAAGGTGTTCTTGTGACTAGATTCAGATGTTGACCCCAAAGCATGGCTTGTGCTGAACTTTGTTAAGAACTGGGCCCTTCTCTCCCTCCAGCTACCAGCAAATGTTTGCTTTAGAAAATACTATTATTTGAAACCAGTATTTGCTTTTCTGTGGGATGATGGTGGCAGTGAGGTGGAATATTTCATCCTCACCAATGCAAAGAAAGAGTTCCCAGGAGGAATTTTCCTCAGGAGCACAACAGGACAGTTGAGAGTTAAACAGTTTCCCCGTTTTCTTCATTTGAATCATAAAGAGGAGGCAGAACACTAACTTCACCTTGCTGCAGATTCTTAGGAGCTGAATGAATACAGGAGGCTGTCGAGCTGGATAAAGTGAAGGAAATTAGATAAAGCTTTTCCCAAGTTCCATGGAAAGCAACAGCTTAAAATGGAATTTAAAATGAAAGGAGGTGGCCTCAGTAGCATTCAAATATTAACACACCTGTGTTTGAATTAGCTCTGTGTAATTATTACTCTTTTCACTTATCACTAGTCTATAGAGCAAACAGCTTTCAAAAGGAAAGATAAGGAAAGCAGTGCAGTCATTTTGTATGTTTTTATTAAACTGAATACATCCAATATGGCCACACAAACCTACCGATATCAAATAGTAAATAGCAGTGCTTTATTTAGAATCACCACTCAAGTCAGAGGAAACACTGAGAATAATAATATTTCACATCTTCCCAATGAATGATAAGTATGTTTATTTGAATACAAAAGATGGGAAATTCAATCAAGGAACAAAATTCTCTTTTCTGTGGGGTCAAGCAAGTCATATTATGTGTGATATGCTGTGTCTGGTTCAGAGACAGCTGCACTGAAAATCATTTTTTGTTCCTATTCCAAAGCTGGCATTTCCCTCAGTAGACAGATGAATAAAATTTATTGCACATTGGAGGTACAGCATACAACGCTTTCAGTGATTTCTCCCTACAGTTTACTTTGGTGCAGATTATTAATTGCATTTTTGTGGAGCACATTTGGTTGTAGATGTTTCATAACCACATAATGAAAATTCTTGGACATAAAGAACTTTGCAAATGCAAACAACAGATAAGAGATTTGTGCAAGCTGAGAATGAAGCCAAGAAGGATCTCAGCACATTGACTGCGCAATCATTTATTGCTGCCGATTTAGACATATGTAATGGATGGGACCATTTCCATGTAAGCAGCATATCTGTGTTCCTGCACAGCTTAGGGCACTCATGTGTGCTGTTACAAAGACTTTAATATATCCAGGGAGAGCTTTTAAAAAATCCATAGTTGATGTCAGGAATTAAAAGCAGGTGTTCAAACTCCATGTCTTATTGGAAGCGACTGGTTACTCCACATTCTAGGCACGATTTAAACTTTAAATATTAAGGCAAGAGTAAGGAAAGTGAAGCACATCATCCTCAAGGCTGTGTTTGCATTATTATTGTTGCACGTGGGTGGTTTGTATGATCCACATGCTTACCAGGGTGTCTGGTTTTAAGAAATGGAACAGGCATAGATTTACTGGTCCATCCCATGGCCTACCTACACCCAAGGTCAGGCTAACAGTCACCCAGTAGCATGACTATCCCCTCTTTCCCCACCGCTTGCAGACCTCTGTGCAGCCTGTTGTCCTGTTTTCCAGATCTGACTATGGCTGTGAACATAGGATTGCAGGTGAAAGTGTGGAATCAACGCCCCTCCCTCATTCCACTGATGAATGTAGTTCTATGAGAAAAAGGGCCTCTTTGGATTCTGAGTTGCTGTCAGTCGGTATTTGAATTATAAGGGAAAGCTATGATTTGTTTAATGAAATTCAAGTCTCTCAACACTGGTTCCTCTCCAGTCTTTTCAAAAGAGTAGCTCAAGGGGGAAAGTGGCCTAAAAGTTCTGGGGAATAGAACTCACTGGCATTCTGTAATTTAAAACCTAATGTTCTAAAAGCTTGCAGTCAGTGTTTGCCTTTAGGTCTTAAAATCCTGTGGCACAGATAAAACTTCCATACCTCAGTTAAACAAAACTATTCTCCAACAGCATCATTGTATAACTAAAGTAGAATCATAGAAAATCCTCCATGAGAAATATGCTGCCCAGTATACTATGGGAGTCTCTTTGTATGTTCAGCAACTCACAGGAGAAACCAAGCATGTTGCATGACTCTCAAGAAGATATTGAAACAAATCAGCCACTGAAATAACATGAGAAATGAATAATGGAGCACTTGAAGATATTATGTGAGTGTATTGTGTGCAGTAAATCTGATTGTTTGATTATTGCTTCAGTTGATGAGGCTAATCTTATAATAACATTTTGAGAAAGTTAATGCTGATGAGCAAGAGAAGGCAATGCATCATTTGGGAGACATCATCTTTTTTGGCGACATACTTCTGAATTGTAGCAACAAATAGGCTAAGATGCAATCCATCCTTAATGGACATCAGTAAGCTTCAGACAGACTCCTTCACAAGAACCCACCGTAAAATGTGTGAGCAACACACAGGCATGCATGTGTTCATGAGTGTGCATGCATTTATTTTGGGTAATGGAAGATTGCTGCTAGGTTTTTGTGGACTGACATGCAATTAAAAATATTTTTAGTAAATAAAATGAGTTCCCTTATGCTACCAAAATTTGCTGTGCAACAGCGAACAGTGCACACGTTTGAGCTTAGTCCATTTTCAAGCAGAAGGAAGTGATTACTGCAGCAAGAAAGTTTCCATCTTGTATAAAAGAAACGATGGTGAGGCTGTTACTATGTATGTATGTATGTATGTATGTATAAGCCTCCCTGGATCCCACGATTTTGAATAATTATTGTCCAGTCTCTAACACTCCATTTTTAGGCAAGGTTCTGAACCATGCAAAGGGCTTCTAGCTCCAGGGGTTTCTGGATGATAGATTATCTGATCAATTTCAATCTTGTTTCAGGCCTCATTATAGAATGGAGACAGCTTTGGTTGCCTTGGGGAATGACCTATGCAGGGAACTGGACAAAGGGTGTGTGTTCTTGTTGGTTCTGCTGGACCTCTTGGTGGCTTTTGATACCACCAGTCATGGTATTGTTCTGGGCCAACTCGCTAGGATGGGAGTTAGAGGCACTGTTATGCAGTGGTTTTAATTTTTCTTGAAGGGGAAAACTTACAAGGTGGTGTTGAGGGACTCCTGTTTGACTTCCTGGATGTTGGCTTGTGGAATCCCACAGGGTTTACTTTTGTCTCCCATGCTATCTACGTGAAACCACTGGGAAATCATATCTGCTGTTTTGGGATGTTATGTCTCCAATATTCTAATGACACACTGGAGCTTATCACTCACCTTTTAAAACCAGCTCCAGCCTCCTGGGCTGGAGTTGGGATGCAGGATGGAGGCGGAGATTATCACTCACTAAATTGCCACCAAACCACAGGCCACCATCAGCCTTCTAAAAAATGATAGCGGAGCATGAGGGGCTTCAGTCAAAGTATTCGTGTACAGGAAAGATGGAAGCAACAGCCTCTAGGACCATGATGGGGATGTGAGTTTCATGAAACTTCTTTTCAAGGTCCTCACTGATCATTTTGTGTGGTGGTGTCTCCTGCTTTTTTGCCATGAGCTTAGCCACATTTTTCATGGGTAGCAGTGGTGGTGGTTGGGAAACTCTTGTGAGGCTTCTGCTCAGGACATCACTTTTATGGCTCAGAGCAGCACCATTTTGGGACAATATGAATGGAGCAAGATGTTAAAGCATCTGACAGTGGGGAATAGGTAGCACAAAAAGAAGCTTCCAAATTTGAGATCTTGCTTAAATTTTGTGAGCTTTGCTGCAACTTGGCTGGCAGGTTGGGGCTGCTCTTCTGCTCCTGTTTTCTAAGATAAGAGGTAAAAGAAGAAATAATGCTGGTGTATGTCTCTGTGTGGGAAACACTTGAAGCTCTGTGGGGAAGACATGTCTCTGGTGAAAGAGAGGGAGGAGTATCTGAGGTTGATTCTAGCAAAGAGTCCTTTACCTTAATCTCTTCCTTTTCCTGTCCATGTTATTCTCCAGTCCAGGGCATGTGGGCTCTGTAAACCTCCTACACATATACAGTGATGGCACCTCTCTCTGCAACAGTGAAGAAGGATTGAAACACCTTCTTTGCCAGGGAGAAGCTTCTCCCTTTTCACCTTAGGAGGAATAACCTTTGGCCTTTGCTGGAGGGTGGCATGGGTGAGAGGCTTCTCAGTTGCTGGTCAGCCAGCTGCTTCTCCTAGTGTAATTGGGTGCAAAGGAAGTGGCAACCAAGATTGGCTGTTTTGAATTTGCAGTAGAACAGTAGTCTTAATATGGAGAAATATACATGGTGTGTGTGTGCTAGGGTTGTTGCTGAAGACAAAAGGGTGTGGTAGTAAAAAAAAAAGGGTATGGGGATTACTGATCTACAAGCTTCTCCCCTCTCCCCAACTGCCCATGTCATTGGACAGTTGCCATTTCACTACCAGTGATGTAAACTCTCCTCACATTGTAACAGTACCTTCTCCCATGTTTAATGCTTTGTTATATGAAATGAAGGGACTCCCATTTATCAAAAGGGTTTTCTTGCCAAGTTTCTTCAAAGGTGGTTTGCCATTGCCATGCTCTGAGGCTGAGAGACTGTGACTTGCCCAATGTCACCCAGTGGGTTTCCATAGTCAAGTCAGGATTTGAACCCTGTTCACCAGAGTCTTAGTCCAGTGCTCAGACCACTACACCACACTGGCTCTCTTAAATTGGACAATGTAACACCTATGCTGTAGGCAAAGATGCAAAGTCTTATGCTATCAGGCATGTGTTTTATAAAATTACTTCTTTATAAAATCACAAATGTAGCCACAGACATTATGTTTTAAAGACTGAGTGATCTTCCTCCTTTCAACACAGCTTCAAAAAACCATTTCAAGCAGACTTGGGTATTCCCAAACAGGACTAGAATGAAGGGGACATTTTAAGTGGGTGAAGATTTGGTTTCTTTCCACACCACAAAAGCTATACAGTTTTGGTGCATTTTACTTTCATCTGTTGATAAGAGAGGAAGTAATTTCATGCAAATGCCTATGTTTCTGTAATGCACAAGAAAAAAGATGAAATGTAAGAAAAGTAGGTTGTTTGTTACACAACAGCATTAGAAGCATTAGGATGGAGTTTTTATAATTGGCATGTAAGCTATGGGCCCAAATGATCCCGTGAATCTATGGAGATCAAAGTATTAGAAAAATTGAAACAGCATTAGAGGGTGTCTTCACTGAATCTTATGCACCCCCCCCCCCAAAAAAAAAGAGGTAGTGGAACAGAGGTGGAGGAAATGATGTACCCTGGCTTTAAAACAAGTAGATGATCTTTTTTGTGAAGAATTTTAAGATACAGATCTCCAACACACAGTGGCTCAGACACATTAACCATAGGTCGGGGTGGGGTGGGGGGAATTTTTAGCTCTCCACACATTTAACTCCCTTTGATCCTACCCAGTATAGTCAAATGTAAGGGATTATGGGAATTGTTGGAAGGCAAAAGTTTCTGCATCTTGCTATGCTTTTAAATGAATCGTCAAGGTTCTCCAAGAGGAAGTGCTGTGCTGTGAGATATTTCCAAAACCTTTTAGATCTTGGGTAGTTCCCCCCCCCCCCCCCGAAGTAAAGTTTGGGGAACATCTTGTTGGAAAAATCTGCTCCAGTTAGACATTCTCTTCTCACCCTCTCTATGGGAGTTTTAGTCAGTATAGGGCATTCCTGCATGGTTCAATTGTGCAGTCGGCGCTCTGTTTCCAGGCATTCTTTATCCACAGATTCAAACATCCACAGGATAAAAGTATTCCGTGTGTGTTTGTGTGTATTTTCCAAAAAGCAAACTATGACCTTGCCTTTTTATATGAGGGACAACTTTTTATTATGCCATTGTATTCAATGGGACTTGAGCATCCACGGATTTTTGTATCCATGAGGGGTCCTGCAACCAAATCCCTTAGGATACCAAGGGCTCACTTTATTTCACATTGTCTCTTAATTTTTCCCCATTTGATCAACTAGAGACTACAATACAATGTCATCAATGATCACTGTATTTAGGTAACAACCATGTGACCCTGGAATCTCCCAGGTATCTCTGGTCATATAGCAACTCCTTCTATCTTCCTTTTTCCAAGATGGATGAATCACAGCTCTGCTGATTAGTTCACCTACCTGAAATTCTCAGGGGCTAAACAGACCGCCCCTTTGGAGTAGCCTGCTGCCGCTCCTTTAAGCACTGGATTGGGACTGTGGCAACTACATCTGGCCTTCCTCCAAACACTAAAAGGAATGGAAAAATGCTGCCCCTTTTTGCAACGGGAAAAGTCACCTTTTTGGTGCTCCTTTTGGCACTGCATCAACTGGACAAGTACCAAAGGAGCTCCATGACACCACCCACTGTGCGGTCAGGTGCACAGTGTGATGGCGGTGTCAGAGCAGTTTTGGGGCTCACACCCCATTCTGCCTTGAGGCCGGCATATAATATCGGTCTATATACAGCCTCTTAGTTAATTAAGATTTAGGCAACTACAAATATATTTAAATACAGTGGGCCTTTCCCTTATGCAGGGGATCTGCTCCAGACCTCCCCCCCACCCCCGCATAATGAGAATTCTGCATATGCTCGAGCCCCATTCAAATGAATGGGGCTCATGCGTGTGGCAGCGTGGTGATGTGCATGGTGTGGGTGTGTGCACCATTACCCTTTCCAGGGGGGTACCTCCCCTTTTTCCTGCACAGCTTTAAGCGTATGCTGAAAGCCAGGTAAGGCGTGCCCACACATGACCAGTAAGATTTTAAACTGTATATCCCGACTGTTGTCTCCTTGCTTTATATTTTTAAAGGAAATAATATCCTGGGAATCTATTCCTAATCCAACACATCTCACCTTTATATTTTTTAAAAATACACTCCTTTGACATCACTGATGTCCTAGAACAATGGGCAGGTTCCATTCTTCTACCTCTCATATAGCCCGGTTAATAATTCTTCCTGAAATCTCATCCTCCCAGTTAAGGTTTAGGGATGGGATTATTTATTTATTTATCTATTACAGGTATTTGAAATATTTTATACAGTCTTTTGAAGTGAAGCCAATAGGCCATATCAGAGAATCTCTGTAGAACCTCTGCCTGGAGAGATAAGATCAACATTTCATATCTCTTCAATGTTATAATGTGGATGTGTCTAACATTACTTTGTAGTATATCCTCCAATATTTTACAGGACACGAAAACCAGGACCATTCATGGAAGTAAAAAACACGCACCCGAATAAATAGAAAATAAACAACATTTTTTTACCCTCTCATAACAGCCAAAAGCTACTGCCTGAGGCTGTACCTAATGGTAGGGCTGCCTGTGAAGCTCAGTGAGTAGCCTTGGGCACACTAGTTTTTCATAGCTATCTCTCTTCATAGGACTGTTTTGAAGTTAACAGACCACTCTGAGTTTCATGAAACAAAAGATGAAATAAAACAAACCCAAATAGAAACTATTCAGTGGAAAAGGGGATGCAACTCCATAACAGAGCACATACTGTGAATGAAAAACATCCCATGTTCACACAACCTCTTGCCCTTCCAGTTAGGACCTGAATAACATCTGATTAAAACATTGTATATGTGTGGTTGTTGTTGTTGTTCAGCATGGATTACAGTGGGCTAGACGCAAAAGTACTCTGACCCAATATAAAGCAAAGAATAGGAAGTTTTACTTCTTTTATTCATCACTTTTGGTGATGCTGGCGGAGGACTTTGGGGAGTTGTAGTTTAAAAAAAGACCCCTTCCAAGCTCTACTCCTTATGTTTTTGAGTTCTGGTATTCTGTAATAACATGGAGACATTTTGTAACTATAATCGAAAGAACAGCCACAAAATAAAAGGAAATGTCCCATGCTGCCATTATATTCCATGCACATTGTGACAGTAAATGGGACAAGCTGTTCTGATTATGAAGGGATATTATTCTTTTCCTGATTGTAGACTTGTTCTTTAAGTACTCAGATGTGCTGAGAGAGAGAGAATGACAATGCATTCAAGCCTGTAATTAGCAAGCTTAAAGCACGTAGCATTTGCTAGAAATGAGATACTATCAGAAATAGTTAGTGACCTCTTGCTAGAGAAGACTTTTACAAAGCATTTGGGGAAAGTGCATCCAAATTATATGACTCAAAGGAAGCATTTAAAATTGTAGAATTGTGGTGTGGGAAAGAAGAACCACAGGCTCTTAGTTAAATTTAAGAGGTAGTTTGCAAAATGATATAGCATACTATATTCTTCCCCTTAAGTGTTATCTTCCACAATGATTTGTCATTTTATTCTACATATGTTTCAGATTTAGCAAAAAAAGAAAAAAAACCACAAAAAAACACAAAAAACAAAAACAAAAAAACAGTATAGCTACCACATAGCTACTACCCTGCACAACAGGGGACCCTTTTAGCCACCATATCACTATGATAAAAAGAAAGAAAATAAAGAAATTTATAACTTAGGCAAAGATTCAGTATGGTATAAAAGAATGGGAGTTCTATTCCCTTTCTGATCACCAGTGGGCAAGCCACACTTCCAAAGTGGATAGCCTCTGTCTACATGCACATATATAGACTGTTAACTCCTCTTTAGAAGCATCACACACAGAGTGATCTAAACCAGCTGGTTAATGGAAGTAGGCCCTTTGCAGTGGTGATACTCTGAATGTAGAAGGCTGGCACCTATTTTGGTGTTATTTTGGCAAAATAAACTTTTTGTATATTCTTAGTTCTGTGTGCTACTTTTAAAATGATTTATCTCTCTGTAACTTGTATTTTTCTGCAGAAATATTTTTATGGTTGTTTCTATTGTTATCACATATTGTTATTGCATATTGTTACTGCATATTTCAAATTGTCTACTAGTCCAAGAACTCTGTTGGAAATGTCAGGTACTGTAAACACTGCAACATCCAGATCAGTTATTATCCCTTCTGGCAGCCCTGTGATAAGAATTGCAGCAGGTATTGTTTCCAATAATAAAGATTAATGCTGGCTAATTTTTTTAAATTAAAAAGACAAAACAAATCTGTCCAAAAGCTATAACTTCATGGCCAATTGTTTTTAGAAGGCACTGAAATGCATTCCTTTATCTTAAGATGCATAGAAATACCACATATAAAAACATGGTTTCAATAATCACTGATATTATTGTACATATCAGCTCCCAACATTATTGTGCATATCAGCTCCCAAAAACTATTGTGAATTTTAGTTTGGATGTGCTAGATCCTCAGGAGTCATAGGAAATAGTTGTATGCATCCATGGCTGCTAAGGGTAATGTGCTGAAGGACCTATTCTTTTAAAAAAACATTTCTGAGTTTTCATTTTGCTGTGTAGCCTTTAGGATATGGTAGTAGAACAGTTCTTTACAGTATTGCACTAGAATGGCAGAAAGTATTTTTTAAAAGCTTTTAAGCTGGATAAACCAGACTTCACATATTTGTAATAACACAATGATTTTATAAAAGATTTGCTTCTACTTTGTTAAGCAGGTAATTCACATAGTAGCCTTAGGCGAACCACTCTCTGAACCCTGCTTACCAAATATTAATTTTTCACTTAGAATAGCATTGTTGACAGATATACACATCTGAATTATAGTTGCCAAGATTCACTAAGAGTGAATGTGGAAATAGGATAAGAATACCCCTATGAAGCAACCATTTCCTGTTACAAGTGCCCAATTAGCAAAGACATGTACAATACACTGGATACATTGTATTGGATATATTTTACTGGAAGGAGAAAGAGAATATATATAATCTTATATGTTGTAATATAATGGATATCCTACAGAAGAAATAAGGTTGCAATGGGATTTATTTTAAACATACTGTATTGGCTGCTAGAAAACTTAATCCTTGTCTGGTTTCTATTGCTTAATGCTGTTTGGCTTTCTGTCATTTTCTGTATTCTGTGCTTTAAGGATGCACAGTTAGGTAGCTTGGGTTTGATAACATAATTGGGGGGGGGGGGAGACCTAAAGGTTGGCAATGTTAGTCAAACTGTGGAATGGATACAACAGCATGAATACTTCCTCACAAAAGATTCTCTGCAACTTCATCTGGAAAAGCTGAAAAATCTAATGGAATACCTTATAAAGTACCCTCTCTGATGTCATGCTTGGGGATTTGGGAGGGGGAGTCTAGCTGTGTAAGGGTCTGAAAATCCCCCAACATAATTTATGAATTCAGAAATAGCTTGATATAACAATTGAGCACCAGCATAAATGGGAGGAGACTACAATGAGATACATAGCACCAGACTTAGGTCGTGTGGATGACACATAGGCTCAGCCATGTGGAAAGGTGTGGGGAAAAGGAAAAAACCTGCTGGGAAGTGTTCCCCTTTCCCACTCACTCTGCTTCTCAGGTCAAAACTGAAAGCCAAAAGATCAGTTCCACCAGATGAAAACAAGATCAACCCCCCTTTAATCTTTTACGTGCTCCTACACACTTCCTGCCTGTCCTCACCTTGCTAGGGAATCCAGATCTTGTCTAAGTGTTGTAAAAGTCCATGAAGTATCACCAATCACAATCAACCATTTCTATGCCCAGAATATCTAAACAAATTCTTCAATTTAGAAGCGTTCTCAGTTTCTGTCAGAGGTAATCAAACTTTGGGGTTTCACATGGAACTCTCATGGATTGTGGTTGATCTTAAAGGTATAAATATGACCTCCAAAATGAAAACTTTTTGCGATAGTTGTTGCAGTCAACTTCCCCCCACTTGTGACTATTGTCCTCATGCTCCAGTCTGAACTCCTTTGACCACTCTGTCTGCCTCCTGAAGCTGCTCAATCAAGCCTTGTTGCTTGAGTCTTTCTACTTTCTGGCTTTCTGTGGATCCTTCCTTCAGGATAGGTAGCTGCACCCTCTCTTCCAGATCTCTAATTCTGTTATCCCATTTCACTCCCCTATTTGGTTAGCTCTCTGTGTTGGTTGTTTGAGTTATCTTTGTGCGCATGCTCTTACTGTGTTTCTCAGAAAATAAGACAGTGTCTTATATTAATTTTTGCTCCCAAAGATGTGCTAGGTCTTATTTTCAGGGAATGTCTTATTTTTCCATGAAGAAAATTCACATTTAGTGTTGAACAAAATAAATAAATAAATAAATTACATACTGTATATATATTTATATACAAAAACTTTGCTAGGTCTTACTTTTGGGGGAGGCCTTACATTTAGCTCTACTAGGTCATTTATTATATACTGTATGTATATTTACATACAAATCGAGAAAAAACTGAAAGGTGATACCCTAAACAAAAACAGGCAAATGAAGGAACAGAAAGTTTAGGGGAAATGAATGTCAGCAATACACAGTGATGTAATAAACAAACAAATGTGTTTACTAGAGTAATAAAAAGCACAAAATGGCTGGTGAGCCAGTTAGTGCTATACTAAACAAATGACAAATATTAAAATTGAGGCAAACAACTGCAATTCACAGAAATACCAGTTCTCCTGTGTCTCATAATATAAAAGAGAAAGAAATGTAATAAGGATGCAATAATGAGAGACAACACTGGGACTGGATTGTGTGGGATAAAGCAGTTGGCTCATAACACATTAAAATCTAGAACCGAGACCATTGAGACAAACAACTGCAATTCACAGAAATACCAGTTCTCCTGTGTCTCATACTATACAAGAGAAAAAAAAAATTGTAATAAGGATGCAATGATGAGAGACACCACTGGGACTGGATTGTGTGGGATAAAGCAGTTGGCTCATAACACATAAAAATCTAGAACCGAGACCAAACGCGTTTCGACAGAAACATCTTCTTCAGTGGTCATACAACACTGTGAAAATAAAATGGATAAAGGTCATATACAGAAAAAATACAGAAGACCATATAGCTTGTGGAGAAAGGCGAAAATATCAAATACGAACTACCTTGCAAAATTATTGTGTGACATGCGGAACTACCCTGTCATGTAGGTAAGTGGAAAGTCCTCGTAGGTCTGTAGTGATGCCTAAAAGATATAGGTAGGCAAACCATGAAACAAGCTAAATAATAATCACAATTTTTTTGAAAAAATACTGCAAATCATATCCACACTTACCCAGGACTGGGGTGTCCCACATGTGTATGTAGGCCCTAATGAGATTTGGTAAGAAAGAACTCTATATACCTTCCCTGAAGGGAAAAACTGATACACCTGCTGAGTCCCTATTGAGATTTTCAGCAGTGGGTACAGATCCTGAGAGTAATTATGACCTGAGCATTTAAAGCGACATGCTAGCAAAATCCACCAGATCATACAATAACAAAAAGACGGGCATGCGGAAAAAGAAATTACATAACCGTTACAAAACATCAGTCCAATTGCAGTTATCATTCAGTCCATGTGGTTTCTGGGTTTGAAGAGTGTAAATCCAAAACATCTCTCTTTTTCTGAGTTTTCTTTCGAGGTGTATTCCAGTACCTGCAATTCTTTCTATTGTCCAGAATCTGATATCCGTATCCGAATGCTTGCATTGAATGAAGTGTTGAACCATTGGTGCAGTTGTTCTTCTGTTTCTGATGCAGCTCCTGTGTTCCGATATCCTCATTTTTATCTTTCGAGTGGTCATGCCAATGTACAAAAGATCACAAGGACATTGAATGGCATATACCACCCCCTTGGTGTTACAAGTAAACAAATCATTCAGAATATACAGTCTATTATTTACAGGGTTAATAAACTCCGTAGTTTTCACACAGTATTTACAAGCACTGCAGTTGTAGCAGGGGACATTCCCTTTGGTTCTACTCTGAAGTAAATGGGGCTGAGTTGCCTGGGTTGTGCATTTACTATGGACCAGATGATCTGCAAGGTTTTTAGCACGTTTATATACAAATAGAGGTTTGTTTGAGCACCCAGGGATGTCCTGAAGCAAGTTCCAGTATTTAAGAATTGCATTCTGTATATATCTGGTGTTTCCATTGTATGTTATAGGTATAAGCATTCTAGAGTGTGTTGTTTCTCTCTGTTTTTTTATGAAGAGGCTCCTTCGCTCCATCCTCCTTACTTTGAAGTAAGCCTGCTTCAAGCCCTTTTTTGGGTACCCTCGTGCTACAAATTGATCTACAAGAATTTTTGCATGTCTATCAAATTCTATTAATCCAGAACAGTTCCTTCTGAGTCTGAGGAACTGAGAATACGGTAAATTTTGCTTCATGTGATGTGGATGAAAGCTATCAAATCTCAGGAGAGAGTTTGTGTCTGTTTCCTTCCTATATAAATCAGTTTTTAATAGGACTCCTCTTTTTACCACTAACACATCCAGAAAATTAATTTTGGCATGATCAAAGTTCAATTCAAATTTTATCGTATTGTGCACACTATTTATGCTGTGATAAAATTCAGTAAGTTCATTTTCTGATCCATTCCAGATAATGAAAATATCATCCAGATATCTTTTAAATACTAGTATGTTATCTTTAAAGATGTTATCATCATTCAATATGTACTGTTGTTCAAATCTATCCATGAATAGGTTTGCCAATTCAGGTGCAAATTTACACCCCATTGCTGTACCTGATATCTGCCAGTAGTACCGATCCTGGAATGAAAAAAAATTTTTTTTAAGAGAAATCTCAGCTAGTGTACACAAAAAATGGGTGGGGGGATACAGGTGGTCTCTCCTCTTATTTAATGTTGATTCTATAATTTCCATGGCTTCATCATGAATTATATTAGTATAGAGGGATACCACATCTAATGTAACCAAGATACAGTGTTCATTAGGCAGAACCATTCGTTCCAAAACTTGTAAGAAGTGGCCAGTGTCCTTAATATAAGTAGGTATCTGTGGAACAAAAGGCTTAAGGAAAAAATCAACATATTCTGCGAGGGGTTCCAAAATGGATCCACATCCTGATACAATTGGTCTGCCCGGGACTGGAAATTTTTTCTTGTGTATTTTTGGTAACAAATAAAAAAGAGGTACTCGATCCTCCGATTCCAATAGAAAATCATATGTGTTTTTACTGATATACCCATTGGTTAGGGCCTCATATACTACATCAACAATGGACCTTTTAATTTCTTTAGAGGGATCATAACCACATGGAGCATAATGGACAGAATTATTTAACTGTCTATGGGCCTCAGCTATATATTCTTGCATGCCCCAAACTACTATTGCTCCTCCCTTGTCCGCCGGCTTGAAGACAACATCATGGAGTTGGAAGAGTTCTTTAAGTGCCAAATTCTCCAGTCTTGATAGATTATGCCAGACTTTGGGTGGTTGGTCCTTAATAGATGTTAGTTCTTTCAGAATGATGTCCTCAAATGCCAAAATATTATGATTAGTAGTGGCTGGATTAAAGGTGGATTTCGCTTTAAAATTGCTGGCCCCACTGCTCTTATCAACCTGCTCCATACCAAAGAAATCTGCAATTTTGATTTTTCTAAATAGTCGCTGTACCTCAATCATGGACTGAAAGTGATTGATTTTAGGTGTAGGAACGAAAGATAAACCTTTTTTCAAGACCTGGAGTTGATAGGTTGTGAATTCCCTTGTAGACAGATTAACTATCTCCTGGTCCTGGTCCTTAGAGTCCCTTTGCTGGGGAACCTGGTGGGTCTGGTGTCTTGTCTTGTTCTCATATTGTGTATGTTGCTGTTGTGTTTTGTATATAAAAAAGACGATGTAGAGGATGGGGCTGTTGAAGTCATGGAATCATCAGTACTGGCATTAAGTGAAGCCTCACTCCTACTCTCCTCAGGGCTCATGGTATTATCAGATGATGTACGTGCAAAAGATACAGATTTTCTGGGTCTATTAGATTTCTTCCAGTTATAAACTTTATTTTCCTGATAGTCTTTCAAATCTCTCTGGAATTTTTTTAATTTGTTTTCTCTAATTTTTATGGCTTCCTTGTCCAAATCTTTATCTATACTTGAAATTCTCTGTTGGAATGTAATATTGTCCATTGTTTTTTTTAATTCCTGTTCAATTTTATTAATTTCCATTTTGTGTTTTTCTATTTCACTGTTTGAAGTTTCTATCAATAAAATCATCAGGTCCATAGAGCACTTATTGAGTATGGCATGCCACCTCTGACAAAATAAATCATTCTGGGGGAACATGCCTGGTTCTTTCAATATTCTCAAACCTCTAGGGATTTTGAGATTTCTACAGTAATCTCCTAGAGCCCCTGCATGCATATGAAGTTTCATGCATTTTGTCTTGAGGTGTTGGAGTTTACTCCAGTCCCCTGATTCTGAGATGGAGGACTCCCTCTGATCCCCAAAAAAAGAAGGTGCATTCAGTAAGCTTGCTATATGGTCTTCAGAGTAACTGAACATGTCTATGCTATTTGCCATCATGGCCCCCCACACTTAACAGTGTGAAGGAAAAACACCTGAAACAAGTCGAGAAAAAACTGAAAGGTGATACCCTAAACAAAAACAGGCAAATGAAGGAACAGAAAGTTTAGGGGAAATGAATGTCAGCAATACACAGTGATGTAATAAACAAACAAATGTGTTTACTAGAGTAATAAAAAGCACAAAATGGCTGGTGAGCCAGTTAGTGCTATACTAAACAAATGACAAATATTAAAATTGAGGCAAACAACTGCAATTCACAGAAATACCAGTTCTCCTGTGTCTCATAGAGCACTTATTGAGTATGGCATGCGACTTGTTTCAGGTGTTTTTCCTTCACACTGTTAAGTGTGGGGGGCCATGATGGCAAATAGCATAGACATGTTCAGTTACTCTGAAGACCATATAGCAAGCTTACTGAATGCACCTTCTTTTTTTGGGGATCAGAGGGAGTCCTCCATCTCAGAATCAGGGGACTGGAGTAAACTCCAACACCTCAAGACAAAATGCATGAAACTTCATATGCATGCAGGGGCTCTAGGAGATTACTGTAGAAATCTCAAAATCCCTAGAGGTTTGAGAATATTGAAAGAACCAGGCATGTTCCCCCAGAATGATTTATTTTGTCAGAGGTGGCATGCCATACTCAATAAGTGCTCTATGGACCTGATGATTTTATTGATAGAAACTTCAAACAGTGAAATAGAAAAACACAAAATGGAAATTAATAAAATTGAACAGGAATTAAAAAAAACAATGGACAATATTACATTCCAACAGAGAATTTCAAGTATAGATAAAGATTTGGACAAGGAAGCCATAAAAATTAGAGAAAACAAATTAAAAAAATTCCAGAGAGATTTGAAAGACTATCAGGAAAATAAAGTTTATAACTGGAAGAAATCTAATAGACCCAGAAAATCTGTATCTTTTGCACGTACATCATCTGATAATACCATGAGCCCTGAGGAGAGTAGGAGTGAGGCTTCACTTAATGCCAGTACTGATGATTCCATGACTTCAACAGCCCCATCCTCTACATCGTCTTTTTTATATACAAAACACAACAGCAACATACACAATATGAGAACAAGACAAGACACCAGACCCACCAGGTTCCCCAGCAAAGGGACTCTAAGGACCAGGACCAGGAGATAGTTAATCTGTCTACAAGGGAATTCACAACCTATCAACTCCAGGTCTTGAAAAAAGGTTTATCTTTCGTTCCTACACCTAAAATCAATCACTTTCAGTCCATGATTGAGGTACAGCGACTATTTAGAAAAATCAAAATTGCAGATTTCTTTGGTATGGAGCAGGTTGATAAGAGCAGTGGGGCCAGCAATTTTAAAGCGAAATCCACCTTTAATCCAGCCACTACTAATCATAATATTTTGGCATTTGAGGACATCATTCTGAAAGAACTAACATCTATTAAGGACCAACCACCCAAAGTCTGGCATAATCTATCAAGACTGGAGAATTTGGCACTTAAAGAACTCTTCCAACTCCATGATGTTGTCTTCAAGCCGGCGGACAAGGGAGGAGCAATAGTAGTTTGGGGCATGCAAGAATATATAGCTGAGGCCCATAGACAGTTAAATAATTCTGTCCATTATGCTCCATGTGGTTATGATCCCTCTAAAGAAATTAAAAGGTCCATTGTTGATGTAGTATATGAGGCCCTAACCAATGGGTATATCAGTAAAAACACATATGATTTTCTATTGGAATCGGAGGATCGAGTACCTCTTTTTTATTTGTTACCAAAAATACACAAGAAAAAATTTCCAGTCCCGGGCAGACCAATTGTATCAGGATGTGGATCCATTTTGGAACCCCTCGCAGAATATGTTGATTTTTTCCTTAAGCCTTTTGTTCCACAGATACCTACTTATATTAAGGACACTGGCCACTTCTTACAAGTTTTGGAACGAATGGTTCTGCCTAATGAACACTGTATCTTGGTTACATTAGATGTGGTATCCCTCTATACTAATATAATTCATGATGAAGCCATGGAAATTATAGAATCAACATTAAATAAGAGGAGAGACCACCTGTATCCCCCCACCCATTTTTTGTGTACACTAGCTGAGATTTCTCTTAAAAAAAAATTTTTTTCATTCCAGGATCGGTACTACTGGCAGATATCAGGTACAGCAATGGGGTGTAAATTTGCACCTGAATTGGCAAACCTATTCATGGATAGATTTGAACAACAGTACATATTGAATGATGATAACATCTTTAAAGATAACATACTAGTATTTAAAAGATATCTGGATGATATTTTCATTATCTGGAATGGATCAGAAAATGAACTTACTGAATTTTATCAAAGCATAAATAGTGTGCACAATACGATAAAATTTGAATTGAACTTTGATCATGCCAAAATTAATTTTCTGGATGTGTTAGTGGTAAAAAGAGGAGTCCTATTAAAAACTGATTTATATAGGAAGGAAACAGACACAAACTCTCTCCTGAGATTTGATAGCTTTCATCCACATCACATGAAGCAAAATTTACCGTATTCTCAGTTCCTCAGACTCAGAAGGAACTGTTCTGGATTAATAGAATTTGATAGACATGCAAAAATTCTTGTAGATCAATTTGTAGCACGAGGGTACCCAAAAAAGGGCTTGAAGCAGGCTTACTTCAAAGTAAGGAGGATGGAGCGAAGGAGCCTCTTCATAAAAAAACAGAGAGAAACAACACACTCTAGAATGCTTATACCTATAACATACAATGGAAACACCAGATATATACAGAATGCAATTCTTAAATACTGGAACTTGCTTCAGGACATCCCTGGGTGCTCAAACAAACCTCTATTTGTATATAAACGTGCTAAAAACCTTGCAGATCATCTGGTCCATAGTAAATGCACAACCCAGGCAACTCAGCCCCATTTACTTCAGAGTAGAACCAAAGGGAATGTCCCCTGCTACAACTGCAGTGCTTGTAAATACTGTGTGAAAACTACGGAGTTTATTAACCCTGTAAATAATAGACTGTATATTCTGAATGATTTGTTTACTTGTAACACCAAGGGGGTGGTATATGCCATTCAATGTCCTTGTGATCTTTTGTACATTGGCATGACCACTCGAAAGATAAAAATGAGGATATCGGAACACAGGAGCTGCATCAGAAACAGAAGAACAACTGCACCAATGGTTCAACACTTCATTCAATGCAAGCATTCGGATACGGATATCAGATTCTGGACAATAGAAAGAATTGCAGGTACTGGAATACACCTCGAAAGAAAACTCAGAAAAAGAGAGATGTTTTGGATTTACACTCTTCAAACCCAGAAACCACATGGACTGAATGATAACTGCAATTGGACTGATGTTTTGTAACGGTTATGTAATTTCTTTTTCCGCATGCCCGTCTTTTTGTTATTGTATGATCTGGTGGATTTTGCTAGCATGTCGCTTTAAATGCTCAGGTCATAATTACTCTCAGGATCTGTACCCACTGCTGAAAATCTCAATAGGGACTCAGCAGGTGTATCAGTTTTTCCCTTCAGGGAAGGTATATAGAGTTCTTTCTTACCAAATCTCATTAGGGCCTACATACACATGTGGGACACCCCAGTCCTGGGTAAGTGTGGATATGATTTGCAGTATTTTTTCAAAAAAATTGTGATTATTATTTAGCTTGTTTCATGGTTTGCCTACCTATATCTTTTAGGCATCACTACAGACCTACGAGGACTTTCCACTTACCTACATGACAGGGTAGTTCCGCATGTCACACAATAATTTTGCAAGGTAGTTCGTATTTGATATTTTCGCCTTTCTCCACAAGCTATATGGTCTTCTGTATTTTTTCTGTATATGACCTTTATCCATTTTATTTTCACAGTGTTGTATGACCACTGAAGAAGATGTTTCTGTCGAAACGCGTTTGGTCTCGGTTCTAGATTTTTATGTGTTATGAGCCAACTGCTTTATCCCACACAATCCAGTCCCAGTGGTGTCTCTCATCATTGCATCCTTATTACAATTTTTTTTTTCTCTTGTATAGTATGAGACACAGGAGAACTGGTATTTCTGTGAATTGCAGTTGTTTGTCTCAATGGTCTCGGTTCTAGATTTTAATGTGTTATGAGCCAACTGCTTTATCCCACACAATCCAGTCCCAGTGTTGTCTCTCATTATTGCATCCTTATTACATTTCTTTCTCTTTTATATTATGAGACACAGGAGAACTGGTATTTCTGTGAATTGCAGTTGTTTGCCTCAATTTTAATATTTGTCATTTGTTTAGTATAGCACTAACTGGCTCACCAGCCATTTTGTGCTTTTTATTACTCTAGTAAACACATTTGTTTGTTTATTACATCACTGTGTATTGCTGACATTCATTTCCCCTAAACTTTCTGTTCCTTCATTTATTTACATACAAAAACTTTGCTAGGTCTTATTTTCGGGGGAGGCCTTATATCTAGCAATTCATCAAAATATCTATTTTGTCTTATTTTCCGGGGATGTCTTATTTTCGGTGAAACAGGGTATATTTCTAATGGAAGTTCATATAGTTTCACATTCCTGGGATATCTATAAGTTATTACAGGTATAACTGATTTTTGGATCCTACAAATTATGGTACCTCCTTTTGCATAGCCAAGTTCAGTGTACCCCAAACTAGTTAAAGATAGATTGCTACTGTCTATGGAGACTCTACTAGCTCCATACATTTACAGTAACAGCAGGCAGAGATAAAGGGAAGATATACAGTCGGCTCTCCATATCCACAAATTCTGCATCCATAAATTCAACCATCCATGCATTGAAAATATTCAAAAATAAAACTCGAAACAACAAATTTTGATTTTGCCATTTCATGTAAAGGACAACATTTTATATAAGGGACAACATCAGAAAAGGAAAAGGCACTAGGGACCACATTGCAAACATACAATGGTTAATGGAGTGCACTGTCCCGGACTGTGGCCAGCACACACCAACAAAAGCTGATAAGGCAGTTCCACAAACCTAAACGTTGATCCTAAGAATAGTCCAAAAGCCAGAGCCGAGGTCAGGGTTGGGGAAATCACAGAAGTCAGTCTCGTCCGAGGTCAGGACATGGATAAAGCAGCAAAAGTCCAAATCGTTCCAAGGTCAAGGCAAACCAGAGTTCCAAAGACACGAAGCCAGCAGACAGTCACACCAAGAGACTTTCAATAAGTTCTGGCAAAGGGATGGTGTCCCACAGGTGCTTAAGTGGGAGACACCCTCCCTGTTAGCAGCTGTGCTTTATTACCAGCTTGCTTTTCAGCAAGCCTGTGGGACCGACGTACACAAGCACTCTCAGCCCTCCTCTCCTTAAAGGAGGGAACCACCAAACTGAATTCTTCATTTGAAACCTCACTCAGCTGCTTAGCCTCTAAAGGGAGCTCCACAGTGCCAGAGCCTGGCTGGGCTCCCACTCCTGAGGCTGAAATGTCAGGACTGGGGTCTGGCATGGCAGAACTGGGACCTGGTCTAGCCTCCAACTCCTCTTGCTCCCGAGGAGCCATGTCCTCCTCCTCATCCTCTGACTCCATCTCTTGGCTGGCCATGACATGCACAAAGGAATTCCAGAAAAAAATCACCGCTCACCTTGAATCCCATTGTGAGAGAAAGGCAGGATATAAATCTTTAAAATAAAATAAAATAAATATTTATAGTCTATAGCAAGGCATTTGAATGTATAGATCACATAATGCTATGATTGGTTCTGATGGATATGAGTTTACCATTATGCCTGATAGTCCTAATGAGAAATCTGTACTCAGGACAAGAGGCTACTGTCAGAACAGAATTCGGAGAAACAGAATGGTTCCCAGTTGACAAAGGTGTCAGGCAAAGACAGTAATGCTTGGAAAGGTGGAGAGTAGTAAAGAAGGAAGACTACAGATCAGATGGTTAGATTAAATTTGGTAAATCACAGGCGTGAATCTGCAGTCAGTGGAGGATGGGGGGGGGGTTGGAAATGTCTCATCCACAGAGTCAAAATGACTTGATGGAAGTTAACAACACAACAAACAGCATTTTACTATGCTATTTTATACACTCATCCCACCACATTGCAGCTTTGACTTTTGCAGATTTGATTATTTATGTATTTTATTAATATGCTTTCTCTAGGAATATCTGAGTCCTCCCGCACAACTCTATGGTCAACTTTAACCAAAGGTTGCACTGAAAAATCTAGATTTTTCTGGAGAGAATGCCCGACTAGGCATTTGTAGCTCCTCCAGTGCAATTCTATGGTCAATATCTGGCAGATGTTGACCACAGAGTTACACTGGAGGACCTAGAGATTCCTAGAGAGGTGTTATCTTAGGCAAAAACATAGTTTTGTTATTTACAGTTTTTCCACATTCATGGGGGTCCTGTGCCCCTAACCCCAGAAAATGTAGAGGGACAAGTGTATAATGGGATTAGAAATCCAAAGATTCTGGTATCCATGTGGGGTCCTTGAACCAAACCTCAGCAGATACCAAGAGCCCACTGTATTGTAGTATTTCCTATAACATAATGGATACTCCATAGAAGAAATTTGCATTGGGGAAATATTCAAGCACATCTAATAAATACTAAACCACATGAACCTCTCATAACTTTAGTACATTAATCTGGTTTGTTTAGACTTTAGACATTAATATAATTCACTAGAACAAAAGGATTCTGTTAATGAAATTGAATTGACTTAATTAGGACAGAACAGATTGCGAGTTTCACAGTGTCAGTTCCATATGCATTGTCTCTCTATACATTTTTTTAAAGGCAACAGAGTAAGCCTTGACCTGAAAGAAACAACAGATGTTGTATTGTATGGAATTTTTCCTTTCTACTAAAGCAAAGGTCTGATAGGCAGCAGCCGATGAACTGACAAAGTTATGATTAGCTTGAATGCTACAGTATCAGAGCTTGGCCAAGTCATACAAACACTGTGGGAGGTAAGCACTCAGGCAGGCAGTGTTCCAGGTGAAGTGCTTAAATGTGGAAAGACCAATCTGTTATGCCTTCATTTTGTATGTTGGAAAAAGAAAGCAGTCAGGCAAGACATGTATGATGCTAAAATTACTGTGGAGTACAACTTGCATTAAAAATATGGTTGTATGGATTCATAATAAGCATTGTTTTGCCTACAGGCCTCAGAAAAAGCATTTGCTAGAGTAGTCAAGAGGAGACTTCTTTTTATTTAGATAAATGAGATATACATATTTGATAGATATCAAAACTGTAGCGATAGACCCAATAATAGGAGAATTTCTCACCTTATCGGTAAAGAAGATAAAATGAATTATTATGCTTTTTTTTCTCTGGGAAAAAAAGATAGCATAATGATACAGAGAGAAAGTTAAAAATAAGGTAAAAAGAGTAGCATGATGAAGAAAACAATGATAATCACCAAGAAATACAAAGAAAGAAGTAATGAAAGATATGAATGATGGATGAATGTAAGGAATATATATATGTTTCTATCGAGTTTTTTCTTTTTTGTAAGATTTTAATCCGCCTCCATCTTATTGAAGAGGCAGGATAGAAATTTATTAATTATTATTATTATTATTATTATTATTCTATGTTTATGAATAAAAAGATTAAATAAAAATATTAAATAAAAACAGAGACTTGTAATTCAAATGTACCCAGAGCAGAGTTTTGAAAGCTACATAAACTAGCCCAAATAGTAGTTAGTTACACAGAGTTACAATGTTATCTTTAGTTTTGCATTTCTCAAATTTCATTTCCTGAAAGAATCACCGCCATATGTCCCACTCTCTGTGCCTTGACAGTGATTTCTGAAAGAGCTGCCAAGGCAGGAGTTTTTATGTGTGTATGAGTGTGTGAAAGAGATGATTCCCTTTTCAACCTTCTCTTCCCATCCTTCTCCTTCAGATCTCTCTGCCCACCAAACACCCCATTTAACTCCACTTCCCTCCTTTCTCAATTCCATGTTGGACGTTATCAGACGATGGAAACTAGATGTATAATCCAATGGGAATCTGAACGCAATCATGGGGTTTCACATTATTGCATATGAGTGTATCTCACACAATTTCAGGCCATGGGAAAGTCATTCCGAACGCATTGATGGGTTTCACTTTATTGCGTGTGAGAGTATCTCACGCAATTTCAGGCAATGGGAAGTCATTCCCAGGCAATGGGAAGTCATTCTGAATGCATTCCAAATGCAATTAGAATTCACATAAATTCACAAAACTAGTGAATTCACGTAATTGCGAACTGGCTCCATTCAAAATTGAGAGAAATTCCTCCTGTCTGATAATGTCTGTTAAAACCTTCTCCACTGATCCTCCTCCTCAGAATCTCTCTGACTACCAAACACCCCTCCCTTCAAAATCTGATGTCAACACTTTCTCTCCCCACCCTTCTCTACTAGCTCTGGATCTCTCTGCCTACTAACACCCCATTTCCCTCCACTTCCTTCCCTTTCAATCTGATGTTAAAACCTTCTCCTCCTCTAAGTATGTGAAGTCAGTTTTTGGGAAGTGATGGAATGGTTTCACAAGTGCAAGAAGGCAGGGGGAAGTGAGGGAGAGAGAGATGGGGAGAGAGGGATAGATGGGGAGAGGGAAGAAAGGGAAATGTATATGAAGGATAGGAGGATATAGGAGGTTAGGATAATAATAATAATAATAATAATAATAATTTTTGCCCAGCCTCTCCCACAGGATCGAGGTGGCTTACAACATCAGATAAAATACTGTACAGTAAAATACAACATACACTAAAATAATAATAATAATAATAATAATAATAATAAAAAATTTTATTTATACCCCGCTCTTCAGCCAAAGTTATCAGAGCGGCTTACAATTTGTTAATTAGACAATTAACTCCCCTCAAGATGGTGGTTGAAGGGAGGGCTCTTCTTGCTTCCAGCAGGAGGTGGCCTGCCTTTCTCTCCCCTCAAGAGATACATTCTATTATTCCCTCCCTCCGCTCCCAGTATGCATAATAAAATAGCGGTATACAATTAAAATAGTCAACAGTCAAAGCCAGTCAGAGACAGGGGGGTGGGCAATTTTGGGAGTTCTCTGTCCATGGGAGACCGGGTGGATTAGTCAGGGGAGGCGTGTCGGAAGAGCTCTGTCTTGACAGCTCTTTTGAAACTGTCAAGGTTGGTAATATTCCAGATCTCTTCCAACAGACCATTCCATAATTTGGAAGCGGCAGATAAGAAGGCCTTCTGGGTAAGTACAGTCAGCCTGGTCTTTATTGGTTGTAAAAGGTTTTTCCTAGAGTTTCTCGAAGGAATTTGAAAGTGAAATTGATGTGAGAAATGAAAGAGAAAGAAGAATGGTAAACAATTAAGAAGTCTTAGATGGTGTATGGAGATTGATTAGGAGAAGGCGAGAAAGAAGCATTTTGTAATTTGTAGTACTGTATGTTATCTGCATGACTGATTGTAATTATTGTACAATGGTTTTATATATTTGTAGTATGTTATCTTTTATTGAATAATGATATATTTTAAAAAACCTTCTTCTCCAGCACCAGGGAAGTGGTGTTAGATGGTCAGGAGAAGTCCAGAGATGGCGAAGGGAGAGAAGTGGTGTTTTCCTCTTTAGAGCTTTTGTTAGATGTGTCTAAGGAGTTTATTCGCTAGTTTAGCGAATGTACGTGAATTCCAATTGCGTTCGGAATGCATTCAGAATGACTTCCCATTACCTAAAAATGACCCTCCATTGCCCGAAATTGCGTGAGATGCTTTAATACGCATTAACATAAAACCTATGATTGCATTCGGAATGACTCCCCTTTTGCCCGAAATTGCGTGAGATATTTTAATACGCAATGTGAAACCCCATGATTGTGTTCAGATTGCCATTAGATTATACTTCCAGTTTCCGTCGTCTGATAAACCCCTAAGTTTTACTTTCAACTTATCAGCGTGATTTTTGGCCCCCAAATCTTCCCTTGGCTCGTACACTTGTACATAAGTATATATGGTAATCTCAACATGTCTTCCCTTAGGGCTTTCCAGTACTATTGTCTGCTAGGCATTTACCCCAAATGCAACAACAAGACTTGTGCTGCACTCATCCTTCTGGCACTTGGCAGGTACAAGAGGGCCCAAGGGAAGAAGTCATGTCTTGAAGACTTCTAGGGGATTTTCTAAGAACCAAGAGCTCAACCACCCTGTTAAAGTAAGGTGAGCACTGAAGCCTTGCAAAATTCTTTAGAAATTCTCCAACAAAAGAGGGAGAAAAACAACTGCCTATTTCGTGGAGAAGCAAAGAACTTAAAAAATGGCAGGTGAGTTTTCAATACAGTATTGGTTAGGAGATATTCCCCTGGAAATCTGTTGTAAGAATGTGCTGCTTGTATCTGTTTCTACTCTACTTGCATATTTGTAAACAAACAAACAAATAAATAAATATGTTACAAAGACACCTTAATGGCATTTTTTCCCCTTCATAACATCCCTGGACTTCAATATTTTCTCTTCTTTAGAGGCATTTTCACTTTGGAGCAAAATTCATCTCCCTTAGATGCAGAGTGTACTGCAATTTATTTGCCAAGAAGCAGATTGAATTAAAAGTAAGGAAGTTGGCATCTGAACACCATTCCAAAATGTTCTTCTGAAACAGCTGAAACATTGCTGTGTTCCAAAATGCCTCTGGAATAGAATCCTTAATGCTTAAGGTTATTTTTTCCCCTCTCCTTTGTCCAAATTCAGACTGCGTCTTGTCAGTTTTCTTCCCATCTCTACCTTAGACTGGGCAGACCAGTTTAAACACATTCACCTTGCATGTTACGTGTGAATGGTCATTCAAATGCACAGGAGTGTCTATGGCCTTTGTTTTTATTTGTATATTTTGTTAGTGACCAAACCATACCAAAGTGGAGGCTTTGAATAAGTAAGAGCAGCATAACATAGAGAGCATCCTTTCCATTTACCTTCTCCCAACATGACTAGATGTCATAACCGCAAAGGAGGACAAGGCATTGTACAATGTAGAAGATTCAAAAGAAATTGTAGGACAATACAAAAATAAAAGCTAAAAACACTAAGATAAATTCATGCTTCTTAGTCCTGCTCCAAGTGGGGCACATTTTGAAATTTCTCCTGGACTGAAGGTTGAAATATAAGGCATGTCCCAGGAAAAGGAGGACATCTGGTCACCCTGAGCTAAAAAGACTCTCATAAATGTAAATTCATGTTTCTTTACCATGCTCAGAATGGAGGACATTTTGGAATTCCTCCTGGACAAAAGGTTGGAATGGAGGACGTGTCCTGGGAAAAGGAGGATGTCTGGTCACCCTCTATTTAGCCTTTTCTGTCAGAGAGCTCTGGGGCCACAAATCTGTGACAAAGCAAAATAAAAGTTAAAAACACTTCTATAAATATAAATCCATGCTTCTTTGCCATGCTCAAAATGGTGGAAATTCTGAAATTCCTTCTGGAGAGAAGGTGGAAATGTAGGATATGACCTGGAAAAAAAGGATGTCTGGACACCCTGCCTCTTCCCCATATTTAATGTGTCAACAAATCTGCTTCACCACCTTTAAACCAGGACCTATGGCTATGGTAACTCCTTTACAAATTGCTCATTTTTGCTTTCAAAAATTCAGCTGCCACCACCCAAGGCAGATTGGCCACGTCAGAATAGGCCCAAAACAATATGAGATGGCTCCAACCAGCTGTCACATTTTCCTCCTCCACAACAATTGGCTAACAAGCCCAAAACCCTGCTCAGTACAAGAGAAAATTCACTTTCCTTTAAAATCTTCTGTACCCTGAAGTGATGCTTCTCATCAGGCTATCTGTGGCGGGCGCCTAGCAATTATTTCTCTCTCCCATGTGCCAGGGACCAGAATTAAATCTGTGCCCACTGTTTCTTTCCTGGAAACTTGACAAGAGACTGGCACACTTTAAGTAGCGCTGTCCTAGTGTGTGTATGTGTGTTGTGTATCTTCAAGTAGTTTGAATAAATGCTCTGCGTCTATAGTAATTAAATAGTATGTCTGCTTTTCCATCGTACAGTAGTTCCTGACCGTGAAACATTTTGTTGTTGCTGTGTGCCTTCAAGTTACTCCTGACTTATGGTGACCCTAAGGTGGGGTTTTCTTGGTAAGATTTGTTCAGAGGTGGTTTAACCTTGCTTTCCCCTGAGGCTGAGAGAGTGTGACTTGTTGCCCAAGGGGTTTCATCGCCAACCTGGGAATCAAACCCTGGTTTCCAGAGTCATAGGAGTTTATCACATGGGAGGTATTTCTCTCAATTGCGAATGGAGCCAATTCGCAATTACGTGAATTCACTAGTTTAGCAAATTTACGTGAATTCTAATTGCATTCGGAATGCGTTCAGAATGACTTCCCATTTCCTGAAAATGACCCCCCCATTGCTGGAAATTGTGTGAAATACTCTAATTGCATTCAGATTGCCATTGTATTATACCCCCAAATTCCGTTGTATGGTAAACTTCATAGTCCAGTGCTCCACCACAACATAGTACTGTACTGGAAAACATTTTGTTTTTAAAGCCTTGCTATTATAAATAAATAATAAATAAACTTTATTCTTATATCCTGCCTTTCTCCTGCAGCAATCAAGGTGACTTACATGACTAAAATATATTGGAAAATCCCGAAAGTAAAACGCGAGTGGTTTTTCTCCACTCTCTGTCCAGTTTACTGTCGTGTCAATGCTCATTAACCCTTATGTGTCTGAAAATCAATCCCGCTTGTGTGTGTCTTTTTTGGGTTATTTTTGGGTTTTAATAAACTCCAGAGAAGTGTGAAAAACTCCAGAGAAGGCTAAAATAAAAAATATAGGTGTGTTAGTCTGTAGAATCAGTACATGGAGAGATCTTGTAGCACCTTTGAGACTAACGGAAAGAAAGAAATTGGCAGCATGAGCTTTCGTGGGCATCAGCCTACTTCCTCAAATGCATTTACATTTAAATAAATCTGAGGAAGTAGGCCGAAGTCATGGAAAGCTCATGCTGCCAACTTCTTTCTTGCAGTTAGGGCCAAAGCACACTGCAGAAATAATCCAGTTTGAGATTGCTTTAACTGCCCTGAGGGCTCAGCACTAGGGAATCCTGGGAACTGTAGTTTATTGTGGCACCAGAGCTCTAGACTCTGACAGAGAAGGTTAAAGTCTCACAAAACTACAATTTCCCAGAATTCCCAGTTAAAACGGCTTCAAACAGGATCATTTCTGCAGAGAGCTCTGATGCCACACAATAAACTGCAATTCCCAGGATTCCCTAGCAGTGAACCAGGGCAGTTAAAGCGGTCTCAAACTGGATTATTTCCATTTCTGAAGTGTGTTTTGGACCTTAGTCTCAAAAAGTGGCACAAGAAGATCTTTCTCCACGTGGAGAAGGCTAAATGTCTCACAAGAAAGAAAAGAAAAAACCCTACAAATCCCAGAATTCCATAGCATGGAGCCATTAAAAAAAAAAAGTTAAAAGCAGTGTCAGAAAGTGGATTATTTTTCTGTGGACTCAGAGTCAACCAACAACACACTGGATTGGGAAGTGTTTTTATTTATTTTTTGGAAAAAAAAAGCCTGGCCATTATTATTATTTTTAATTTATTTATTTATTTATTATTATTATTATGATCTTCATCCACTTTTCTTTCTGGCTGCCTCTGTTTTCAATATAAAGGTAAAAAGGCGCCCATTTTCTTTTCCCTCATAAAAACTACGTGACGTCATCATTCCCCCCCTCGCCTCGCCCCGCCCCCATCCATTCCTCAGCGCGAGCCAAAAAACCGTTGGCGCCCGTTTAAAATCGTGTGTGAGTGCGTCCGCGTGCCCGCGCGCAGAGGGAGGGAGGGAGGGAGGGACAGAGAGGGGGAGCAAAGCGGACGCGCGCGCGGCATTCTACGTCATCAGCCCAAAGCCACCCACACAGCACGGATGAGTCTGACAGAGAGAGAGAGAGAGAGAAGATAGGAGACAAGTCAAAAGTGCGCAGGCGCAGTTTTCTTAGTACTTGGCGAATGCAATTCCTCTCATCTCCCGATTTCGGCGCTAGAGGGCGCTGCCGGGTTGGACCCTTCGGAGAGGCGGCCAATGAAAAGGGAGAAGAGGCGGAGTTTAAAGGAAAAGAAAACACAAAGCAAAGCTCAGTCAGAAGAACAGAGAGGAGGAGGAGGAAGGAGGAGGAGGTGATCCCTCAAAGGAGTTCTGAAGCTGCTTTTGGAGAGGTGAGTATATATATATATATATAGTGTGTTTTTGTGTGTGTTTGAGGGTTGAGTGGAGCTGGAGGGAGCCAGATGTCTTAGGCTGCATCCACACTGGGGAAATAACCCGGTTTAGGAGCGCTTTAACTCTTTGTTTGCTCAATTGCTATGGAATTCTGGGAGTTGGAGTTTGTTGTGGGGCCCAGAGGGCCCCACAACAAACTCCAACTCCCAGAATTCCATAGCAACTGAGGAAACAAAGAGTTAAAGCGATCCCAAACCGGGTTATTTCCCCAGTGTGGACGCAGCCTGTCCCTGCTTCTTAGCCATACTCAGAATGGAGGACATTTTTGGGATTCCTCCTCCTGGAGGCTGGAATGGAGGACACGTCCTGGAAAAGGAGGATCTCTGCTCACCCTGAGATAAAACACTCATATTAGTATAAAACTACACTTCTTAGTCACCCTGATCTTAAAACTGTTTGAGATTCCTCCTGAAGGCTGAGATGGAGGACATGTCCTGGAAAAGGAGGACCTTTGGCAGCCTTGAGCTCAAAAACACTCCTAGAAACTTACTAAATCCATGCTTCTTAGCTATGCTCAAAATGGAGGACATTCTGGGATTCCTCCTGAAGGCTGAGATGGAGGACATGTCCTGGAAAAGGAGGACCTTTGGTTGCCTTGAGCTCAAAGCACTCCTAAGAAATTTAAATCCATGCTTCTTGGCTGTGCTGCAAATGGAGGACATTTTGGGAAGGCTGACCCTCTGGTCACCCTGAGCTCAAAACACTGACATCAATATTATGTCCATGCTCCTTAGCCATGTTCAAAATGGAGGACATTTTGGGATTCCTCCTGGAGAGAAGCTTGAAATCTGTTTGCCCTGCTCTTCCTCTGCTTCAATGCTCCCTTGACACCTGCTTCTCTTCTCCCTCCATGAAGATCCAGGGCAGCACCTTCCTTCTCCTCCTTTCCTCCAAAAAAGACTGGGTTTTGTATTGGAGGGGTCATGTTGGTAGGAAGAAAGAGGAGACAAAGACAATGATGCTGATGCTTCTTTCTTTCTTTCTTTCTTTTTTTCTTTCTTCTCTCTTTAAACAGAGGCTGGATGGCCATCTATTGGGGGTGCTTTGACTTGTGTCTTCCTGCAGGGCAGAACAGGGTTGGACTGGATGGCCCTTGGGGGTCTCTTCCAACTCTTGTGATTCCTCTCTTGTTACCTTTCCTCTCCGGCTTCTTGTCTAGGACCTCCTCAGGTTTTTCGTTTTATTTGTCAGGAGTGCTTTGAATGTGCCTTCTTGTATGGCAAGGGGTTGGACTGCATGGGGGTCGCTTCCAACTCTAGGGACTTTTTTCACACAGTGGACAATTGGATGTATAAATGGGGATTGTCCCATGAAAGTCGCGCATTCGAAATTGAGGTTTTTCACACGACATCGCGATTAAACGAACATTATCCCGGGAATAGATCCCGTGAAAATTGCACCATTGCAATAAAGGGTTTCACACGACGTCACTGTTGAAAAGCGATTAAAGTGCCATTAACCCGTGCATAACCAGGCAATAAACAGCAACAAATTATTCACTGGGAAAATTGTGAATTGCCTGGTTATTCCCAGGTTAATGACCGCTGTGTGTGAGAAAATCTTAATTGCGATTTAATAGTAATAGTGTGATTTTCACGGGATAAAATCCGTTTAAACTTCCAATTTTCCTACTTATGATGATTCTGTGATTCCTCCATTCCCCTCCTGCTCCTTGTCGAGGGTCTCTTTCTCTTTATCATTTCCATTTATCTGGAGTGTTTGATGGTGTGTTCCTGCATCTCAGAATGGGGCTGGACTGGATAGCTCTTGGTGTCTCTTCCAATTCTGACTCTTTTCCCTCCTGCTTCTTGTCCGGGACCCCTTTCTATTTTTCTTTTCTTTTTTGGTGGAGGAGGTGGGATGGAGGGAGAGCTTATGAACAACACTTATTCCATCCCAAAACACAGTTCTGACGACAGTTTTGAATTTGTGCATCTTTTGTCTAGGGCACTTTAGCAGGATGTACATAAGAAAGATTGTTTGTGTGTCTCCCTCTGTGTCTCCTGCATTGCCCGAACGAGACATCAGGGCAAAAAATTCTTTGTTTTCTTTTTGATGTCTCTTTGTCCCATTTCCTCTGGCATTCCTGGGGCTGAGATTTGGCCTGAAATCTTATGGCCTGATCTAGATTGGCAAAAAGAGGTGTGTTCATGGCTGCATGAAAGTCTAGCCTTTAGATGAGAAAAAGGGAAAGTGTGCCATGAAAACACTTTATTTGTGTTTTAGAGGAGAAGAAGCGCCTTTAAAAAGGTGCTGGCTTTCCCAGCTTCTTTTTTAAAAACTGCAGAACAGCGCAGCTCTATCTAAAGGCTGCAAGCCTTTAAGGAAAAGGCAACTTCATGTCACACTTTCCTGCCAATCTAGAAAGCCCCTATATGTCCGAGAGCCAGCATGGTGTAGTGGTTTGAAAATTGGGCTATGACTGTGGATACCAGGGTTTGAATCCCTGCTTGTTCATAGAAACCTTATTGGAAGACCTTGGGCAAGTCACACATTCTCAGCCCCAGAGGAAGGCAAAGCCCATGCAAAGCCCATAGGGTCACCATAAAATGAAAATGACTTGAAGGCACACAACAATCCTATATCCACTTTATCTGGTTAGATGAAGCCCAGTGGGACCTATTGCTGAATAGACAAGTCTAGGATTGCAATGTTAGAGGTCAGTTTCTCTAGTAGTGTCCAGAAATGTTATGAATTGGTGGAGGAATGGCTTAGCATTTAGATGCCTTCTCTTGTAATGTTGATGTGCCTTTTGTGATTGCATTACTTGGAATGGCGTCCTCATAATCTTGCTGGTGTAGCTTCAGACTTCGGGATCAGTATCTTTACATCTGAGAGCCTTAAATGGGACAGGCTTCTTTGTGTCTTTATAATGTATTTTCCATCACTCAGCTTGGTTGTGCGGTGCTTACAGCTTCTGTCAGCTCATTCTGTTTGTTTCTTTCACCTGAATGATTGTTATTTTGTGTTCTCCTGAGCTGGCAGAAGATGAGCAGCCACCATCTGGGGCACATCTTTGTTTGTGAAAAGAGGGGGAGATGATCCAGGTGCAGAGTGTGGGAGTTTCTGTTGTCTCTTCTTAGTTAATGAAATCTAAAATGTTGTTAGTTGGGAAACAGTCGCTTGTGGTAACCTTGCAGTCTAAAATCCTTTCCCTTCCCTGAGGGAACAAACCAAATACAGAACCAAGTTCACCACCAAAAAGCACAATGGAATTTAATGCATTTTCTCTTTGCCAGGGGATTCTGTAATAGTCTTTAAAGCTTCCACAATCCTTGAATCAGCCAGAGATCCGCTTACATGTCCCAGTTCCTATCCGCTGTGACTTACACCTCAATTGTAGCAGCTTGACTTTGGTTTATAGAGGCTTTTGTGAGGGTGTACAGTTGAATTCTTTGCTAGTTCATTCAAAATACAGTTATATGGTAATTTTCTGTTGGAAAAGATTGAATTGTTATTATATTTGCTTTTCTGTAGCCAGACAGATGCTTTTAGACTAAAGCTTTGCTTCACTATTCAAAATATTTATTAGTTTTCTGTGCAAGAAGCAGTGGAAGAAATCAATGGAGTAAGAGGATGGTAATAGAGTCCGCCCTCCTTATCAACTGATTTTTTTATCCACATATTCAAGCATCCACAGCTTGAAAATATTCAAAAAAGTATAAATTCCAAATAGCAGACTTTAATTTTCCATTTTAAATTAGAGACACCATTTTGCTTTTCCATTATATTTAATGGGACCTGAGCATTCATAGATTTTGTTATCCACTGGGTGGGGGTTGGGGGCTGGAACCAAACCCTAGCGGATAACACAGTAATGAAAGGATGGGAGGTTCATAACACTGTAATGAAAGGATGGAAAAGTATTGCAGTTGATAAATATTGTCCTGCTGGTAGTTGAATAACACATTCTGCCTTCAAGTACTCCTGGAAGCTAATCTTACACACTTCTGCTGGGTAATGCGGTAGAATCATGTTGTATGCCAGTCTAGGCACGCTCAAGACATTTTGTTGCCTGAAGCAGAACATTAAATGATGTCCCTTGACCACTCAAGTCAAGATGCATTGTACTCAGTGAGGCAAAATTATTTTGACAGAAAATCACACAGGCATTCTCTATTCCTGACAGCAAAGGGCAGTAGCTATCAATTAAGTTAGTAGTAAATTGCTGCCCTTTCATGTCACCTAGAGTCGGGCCCTGGACAGCCACCTCATGCTGGTTAATGATGGTGGTCACCACAGTTAGATGTGCTAGATTTTGAATGTAGAGCGCTTCCTGAATATGCTAACATATCACCTGAGGAAGAGAACTGTGTAGTGCTTCTTCTGATTATGTATTAGTTTTCTGTGTACTGGGAATTCTGTGAGCTAACATCTAAAAATGCTATTCTTCTGCTTGTAATTTGAAGTGGCACTCAAATTATGCTGCCTCATTCTTGTCTGATCTGTACATGGAGCTGAAAGTTAGCACAATGGCCTGTAGCACTTGAAAGCGCCCTACAAATAGAAACTCAGCCAAGCAAGGAAAGGCCTGGGTTATGTATCTCCTGTTCAGCATTGCTAGTTTTCTTTTCTTTTCTTTTTGGAAGTAACACTTACTCCTGCCAGCATTTGAATTTCCCACCTGTATCTGAGGTGTTACAATGAATTCTGTTACCTAATTTCCTCCTCCATTCTCCTTCATGTATAGACCAAGCTTCACCACTCATGTCCTGTTTTGACATTCATCAAAAGAGGATTAGAGCAGACAGAATTGGTAGCATGAGTGGGGTGACAAAATCTTGTTAGGTTTAATTGTCTTTCATAATAGATGACTGTCACAACTAGTGCACAGCATCATATCACATCTTAATTCTAATTAGTTTGTGTGCATTGTGATAATAATAATAATAATAATAATTTTTATTTATACCCCGCTCTTTAGCCAAGGCTATCAAAGCGGCTTACAATTTGTTAATTAAGACATTTCCCTGCCCTCAGGCTTACAATCTAAAATAGACACGAAACAAAAGGAAAAGGGAAAGGTGGTGGGGAAGGGGGAAAGTCCAGCAGATCTTCTCTCCCTCAGAGGCCTGGACCATGGCAGATGGATTGGAGGGAGGGCTCTTCTTCTTTTTAGGCAAGGCCTGTTGGAGCTGGCTTGCCATTCTCTCTCTCAAGAAGAGAGAGAAATTATTATACTGTTATAATAATGTAATATAAAACATTTTCACAGGGATACCATTAACAATTCTCGTACAACAGTGGTCTCTAAGCTAGCTACTAATTGTGCAAATGATTGTGCAACTGTAAACTGTGTTGGATTCTTTCCTCCTGCATAGTCCAGAATTAGGTGCTTGTGGGTAGACCATCATTTGTGCTGAATCCAATGGGATAATGACCAATTGTATGTTAAAGAATAACATTAGAGAAGTAGCCTAGCACTGTTCGTGCCTCATAGATGCCTTGTAGAGCAATGTAGAAATTCAATCTAGATAGCAAGGTGGAACGAATCGCCAGGAACAGATGATATTCCTTTTGAACTGCTACAATCCACACAGAAAGAATCAACTGTAGTGTTAACTAAAATATGTCAACAAATATGGAAAACAAAATGTTGGCCAACAGACTGGAAATGATCAATATACATCCCCATCCACAAAAAAGGAGTCATAAGACTGCAGCAGCTATAGGACCATAGCATTAATTTCCCATGTAAGTAAAATTTTGCTTAAAATTCTGCAACACAGACACCAACCATATATGGAGAGAGAAATTCCAGAGGAGCAAAGGAGCAAGTGGGCTTCAGGAAAGGAAGAGGCATTAAGGACCAGGTTGCAAATCTATGATTGCTAATGGAGGGCACCAAGGAATTCCAAAAGAAAATCAGCATGTGCTTTATAGACTATAGCAAAGCCGTTGACTGCATAGATCATAAAAATCTATGGAACACTCTTAAAGACATTTGATAATCCTGATGAGAAAATTTTACCTAGGACAAGGGCTCACTGTTAGAACAGAATATAGAGAAACAGAATGGTTCCCAATTGGCAAGGAGGTCAGACAAGGCTGCATTTATCACCTTACTTGTTCAACTTGTATGCAAAAACATCATATTATAAGAAGAGGAGGTTTAGACTTAGAAGAAGGAGGAGTCAAGATATGAGGAAGGAATATCAACAATCTAAGATATGCTGATTACTGTATTTCTAGCAGAAAACATTATCTCTCTCTCTGGCTTTTCTTCGCTAACGAAGATTCAGGAAGGACTCATCCCACGCTTACTACAAGTGCGTTGATGACTAAAAAGGCCGATCCGAGATAAACAAGTCCGGTTACAGAAAGTACAGCAGAAAGTCTCCTTGGGTGATGTTTCCAAGTTATGGTTCTTTCTGAGTTGTCGTTTCTCTTCAAGACTCGTTCGGCATGAGTTCTCAAACAAGACTGCAGCATTGTGGATAGTGCATCTCCACGCCTCCCGATGTGAGGCCAGGGCAGACCATTGTTGGTGGTCAATTTGGCCAAGCTTGAGAGTTCTTGTATCTCTTCTTTGGGACAGCCCTCTTACGCTGACCTGTGGCAAGTTCACCATAGAGTACTATTTTTGGGAGGCGGTGGTCCTCCATCCTAGAAACATGCCCTGCCCAGCACAGCTGCGTTTTCAGTAGCATGGCCTCAGTGCTGGTGTTCCCTGTTTGCTCAAGGACAGCAACATTCGTCACATAGTCAGTCCAGTGTATATTTAGGATTGTGCGTAGACAGCACTGATGAAAGCGTTCGAGAAGTTGTAGATGTTGGCGACAGGTGACCCATGTTTCAGACCCATAGAGGAGAATGGACAGTACAATGGCTCTGTACACACTGATTTTTGTACTTCGCCTCAGGTGTTTGTTACTCCAGACTCTTTTGTGAAGCCTTCCGACTTAGAACAAATACTAAAGAAGGTTGAAGAAGTATGTGCAAAGGCATGCTTAATTCTGAACAAGATGAAACAAGTATAATGACCACGTAGGAATTATATAAAATCAACCTGGACAGTGAGAAAATTGAAATAGTTAATGATTCCCCATACTTTAGATCAAACATTGATCAGAAAGGAGACTGCAGTAAAGAAATAAAAAGAAGAATATGAATGGAAAGGGCAGCAATAAAGGAACTAGAAAAGATCCTAAAGAGTAAAGAGATACAACGGAGTACTAAAGTTTGAAGCTTCCAATCCATTGTATTCTCCATGATCATATATGGATGTGGACACTGGACACTGGACACTGAAGAACATGAATAAACGATAAGATTGTATGTACAGCACTGTGTAAACTTACAGTACTATATAAATAAAATTAATAATACAGTAATAATAATAATAATAATAATAATAAAAAAGAGATCAATTCATTTGAGATGTACTGGAGAAGAGTTCTGAGCATACTGTGAATGGCCCTAAAAACAAAACAAATGGGTCCTATAACAGATCAAGCCTGACTTACTCCTAGAAGCCAAGGTGAAAAAGCTGAGGCTGTCATACTTAGGCCACATCATGAGAAGGCATGACTCATTAGAAAACATACTAAAGCTAGGAAATGTGGAAGGTAGTTGAAAAAGAGGAAGACTGCGTGCCAGATGGATACACTCAATTAGGGAGGCCATGAGCCTGAATCTAGAAGACAGAGCAATCGAGAATAAGGGGTCTTGGAAATGTTTCATCCATGGGATCACCCTTTGTCGAGCTGGACTCAAGGACAGTTAAAAACAACAACAGAGGAATATGTGAGCAGAGCTACACCCATGCCTCGGCTCCTGGACTTGAGGAGGAGGAGTGGCCCTCTTTCCCTCTTTTCCAACATCTGCCAGTGAAGACCCGGCTGAGAGAGTGTTTGTTTGCCCTCCTACTCTGGGCTACCCCCATGCCTTGGCTCCTGGACTTAAGGAGGGGTCTTCTCCCCCCCCCTTTTTTTAAAAGATTGTGTATAGTTCACATTGTTTTTAGGATTGGGATAGGGGGTTGAGAATGGGGATTATTTTCTCCTTATTTGTTTTTGTATGTTAGTTGTTATGTATTTTTGCTTTGTTAATTTTATTTTTTGTTATAATTACTATGTATTTTTTGTTGTTGCTATAACTGTTATGTATTTTTGCTTTGTTAATTGTTATGTATTTTGCTTTGCTAATTTTACTGTTACTAAAATTACTATGTATTTTTGTTGCTATAATTATGTATTTTGTTAGTTATTGTTATTGTTAATTGCTATCTGATTTTATTGTTATTGATTAATGCATTGCCATTTGCTTTTTTTTTTAAATTCATGTATATTGCTATTGTGTGTATAATCCCCTCTGTTGTAAGCTGCCCGGATTCCCAGTTGATTGGGTGGCATATAAATAATAATAATAATAATAATAATAATAACTATTATTATTGATATTACCCACCCTGATTATTCTTCAGCATTTTGTCTGCTGATAACAGTATGAACATCTACAGTGAGAGCCTGTGAAGAAGCAATTGTATGTGTGAAGGTTTCTGCTCATTTGAGAGGCTGCAGAATTGAAGTTTTGTATCATGTAGAAAGTTTTTTTGTGTTGAGCTGGTTGTGCAAACATGCATGCCCATGTTTGGTTGTAGAAGCTTGATGGCAAAACCTTATGCATAGCTTATATGTATTAATGCATAGCTTATGTGTGTGCCATTGAATAAGGTGATGAAATGCTGTCTGTTTCTACACTGCTCTGTTTGGGAGCCACCATTTTATCAATAGAGATATAGTAAATTATTATAACTATAGTAAAGTCAGTCCTCTGTATCTGCGGAGGATTTGTTCTGGACCCCTCCTCCCTGTGGATACCAAAATCTGCAGGTGCTCAAGTTCCATTGTTCCCACTGGTGGCATATGGATGTGGCTGTACTGTAACAAGGATTTGAAACTATCATGTTCTATTACAGAAAACATAACAAAACATTGGGAATAAGTAGGCTAGTAACAAATTTTTTCCACTAGTACAGTATATGCCCTACTGTCCATTCTAATGAAATGATGCAAAACCCTAGCATTGTTCAGCAGTTGTCCCACAGCAAGAAGTTTCCAGGGGTAACCCCCACCCTAAAAAAATCATTTTCGTTTTAGACACCCACTGAGTGGGTGCCATAGTATGGCATGGAGTTGTAATGGAACAAATACATTGGTGCTGTGTAAGTTACTTTGGAACTATGGTCCAAAACACACTGCAGAAATAATTCAGTTTGAGACCACTTTAACTGCCCTGCCTCAGTGCTAGGGAATCCAGGGAATTGTAATTTATTGTGGCATCAGAGCTCTCTGACAGAGAAGGCTAAATTCTCACAAAACTACAGTTCCCAGAATTCTCTAGGTTTTTGGCGTATTTTGGATTTCAGAATTCTGGATAAGTGAGATCTGTAAGGTAACAGATCAACACATTGCTGTTTGATCCAGTTGTGAGAATTATAACATATTGTGAGAATTAAGACATATGAAAGAATTAAAAAAAACACAGCAGGTTTTTCTTTCTTTCTTTGACAACCCATTACAGTTTTATCATAGTCTTTTGATAACTGAAAACTTTTCAAAGAAATGCTGTGTTAGTCTTGTTAGTCTCTTGCAGCAGTAAAAGAAAATAGGAATGGGGAGGAAAAGAGACAAAAAAGGGATGTAGCAACATCTTTAAGATTAGCTGAATTTTATTTTTGCATGAGCTTTCAGGCCCGATACAGATGGCCCAAAAGGGCCGTCTGTTGGGCATGAGTATGGCTGGGGAGGGTGCAGCATTTGCACCCTCCTGAGTCCTGGCGCATATGGACGGTGCCATCTTTTTGCATGCTGTCCATCCATACGCGCGTGCCATGATGATGTCATGGCACCACTGGAGGGTGTCTAGGGTGCCCTTTCAGTGGCGCCAAAAGGATCTCCAAAATGGAGCTCCTTTTTTGGCTCTGGTCCTTGGCATGGCCTTTACATGGCCGTGCCAAGGACCCCGACGGAAAAGGGGCCGCAGCAGTGACCCCTTTCTTCCCTTGGGACTGCTGGGGATGGCGGGGTGCAGCGGGCGCCCAAGGTGCCTACTTCACCCCACTTTCAGGCCACAGAGAAGCGGCAATTTGCCGCTTCTCTATGGCCTGGAGAAGCAGCAGAATGGGGCTTCTGGGGCTGCCGGTGAGGCAGCCCTGACCCCATCCCGGCGCTTCCCCGGGCCCTTACAGACCGCCTCTTTTGGGCGGTCTCTACAGCCCTACAGATGCAGAAAATTCTTAGTCTTAAAGGTGCTGCCACATCTGTTGATTTGTCCTGCTTCCTTCTTCCTCTTTATAAGATCATGTATATATAGTGCTGTATTTTCTATTCTCCTTGTTGATACTCTTTTCTGTCACATTTGTGGATTCTTTGTGGATTCTTGACCTTTGTCCACATAAATGATTGTGTAATGAGAAGCTACTCAAATATTGTTTCACTTTCTTGTTATATTGCTGTCATTGTCTCTCCAGTTTTTTAAAAGCTGTTTTTGCTGTGAATTGTTTCCCATCCTCCTTGTTAAACTTGAATTTCTGTGGAGTTGTTCAAATAATTTCCATTCTGTTTTCAAGTCTAGAATATTTGTCTCCAAAAATATACAGATATTTCAAATTTAGGAGTTTAAGGGGTGTATATGTGTTTATTCAGCTACAGTGAATATTGCTGAAGTGTTTGCTACTTGTGTAGTAGATATAGACTTCAGCCCATTTAGTAATTCCTGCTGGCTTATTGCTACAAAATTGTTCCTGCTTTTCAATATAGCATATAAAATAGGTTCATTTTAGCTCTAACTGCTTTCTAAAGAAATGTTCACAACACGTTCAGAAGAAAAAGAATTACAAATAAAATGCCTGGCTAGAGAAACGTTTGTCCCATTTCCACATGACAACACTGACCAGTAGCAATTTTGTCATGTTGCTAGTTAACTGATTTAAATCAAGAGTGGGGATGCTGTATGATCAGAAGAAGACAATATTACACACCGTAATGAAATTAAAAGAACTGGTGGGAACAATATAGAGAAGAGTTGTAATAAAATATGAAAGGATAAATGACACATGAGAAGATGAATACTAAATTTTGGAATGTGACGTGAAGGCCACATTCAAAGCAATTGAGAAGAATAAATCACTAGGAATAGATTATGTACCAATTGAACTACTACAATCTATAGAGGGAGAATCAAGTACAGTTAAAGTTATATAAGATAGAGGGTGATATGGAAGTTTTAGATGATTGCACTGTCCTGGAGGCAGAGTTTATGACAAGTGTTGGTGACCCCCATACTGTCTCCCATCCCAAACAATCTGGATAACCATGACGACAACCTTCCTAGATTGAAAATGCTACTGATTAGTGCCAGGTCAGTGAACGATAAGACAGCTGCCATTCAGGCTTGATCCTGGATGAATATGTTCACCTGACCAGTGTTACAGAGACCTGGTTGGATAAGGCTGTGGGGGTCAATCTCTCCCAGCTTTGCTCACCAGGATTCTCTGTGCAGCAGGTGGTGGGGAGGTAGAGAAGCAGTGGTCTGTCAGACACAGATCTAGATAATCCTTTTCATCCAGGAACTTCTGGAATTGAAAAGCCACCACAGGCTCCAAAACCTTGTCCAAAAGTTGAAGTTTAGAGAATGGCCTACAATTGTCCAGTATTGTAGCATCCAGGGAGGTTTGTTTCAGAAGAGGTCTTATCACAGCTTCCTTCAAGCATGTTGGTACCCTGCATTGTTGTAAGGAGGCATTAATCATTCCTTTTACCCACTCCACCAGTCCTTCTCGGGCCTGTTTAATTAGCCAAAGATCTTGCCCAAACCCTCAGGCTGCACAAATTGAAAAGTCAATCAACACTGTACAAGCAGAGCCAAGTTTACATCCATTGGAATTGTATCACTTCTGTCATCTAAGTCCAAACAAATTTGAGTGAATGGAGTGAGAAATCCCAGAGATGTAAGCTGGATTCAGGAAAGGAAGAGGCACCAGGGATGAAATTGCAAAGATACGGTGGATAATTAAGTGCACCAGAGTATTTCAAAATAATATCTACATGTATTTTATTAACTATAACAAAACCTTTGACTTCAGAGATAAAAATAAAATATAATAAAACACTGCTATGGAACTCTCTCAAAGAAATGGGAGTCCCACTACATTTGATTGTCCTGATGCATTTCCTGTACTTAGAGGAAGAGGCTGCAGTCAGAACTAAATATGGAGAGGCAGAATGGTTACCGTTTGGAAAAGGGATTACACAAGGCTGCAGTCTATCATCCTGTTTATTCAGTCTGTAAGTGAAAAATATTGCATGCAGAAAAGGCTTAGACTCAGACACTGAAGGAGTTAAGATTGGAGAATGGAACATTAACAACCTAAGATACACAAATGACACAATACTACTACTACCAGAGACCAACAAAGATCTGGAGCAATTACTGAAGAAGGTCAAGAAGGAAAGTGCCAAGATGACACCAAATTAGGAGGAGTAGCTAATACCCTAGAGGACAGGATCAAAATTCAAAATGACCTGAATAGACTAGAAAGCTGGGCCACAGCTGACAAAATGAAATTCAACACAGACAAATGTAAGGTTCTGCACTTAGGGAGGAAAAATGAAATGCACAGATATAGGATGCGGGATACCTGGCTGAATGAGACAACATGTGAAAAGGATCTACGAGTCCAAGTAGACCACAAGTTGAACATGAGTCAACAGTGTGATGCAGCAGCGAAAAAGGCCAATGCAATTTTAGGCTGCATCAATAGAAGTATAGCGTCTAGATCAAGGGAAGTAATAGTGCCACTTTATTCTGCTTTGGTCAGGCCCCACTTGGAATACTGTGTCCAGTTCTGGGCACCACAATTCAAAAAAGATGTGGAGAAACTGGAGCGTGTCCAAAGGAGGGCAACTAAAATGGTGAAGGGTCTGGAAACCATGCCCTATGAGAAACGACTTAGGGAGCTGGGAATGTTTAGCCTGGAGAAGAGAAGGTTAAGAGGTGATATGATAGCCCTGTTTAAATATTTGAAGGGATGTCATATTGAGGATGGAGCAAGCTTGTTTTCTGCTGCTGCAGAGACTAGAACGCGAAACAATGGATGCAAACTGCAGGAAAAGAGATTCCACCTCAACATTAGGAGGAACTTCCTGACAGTAAGGGCTGTTCGACGGTGGGACACACTCCCTCGGAGGGTGGTGGAGTTTCCTTCCTCAGAGGTCTTTAAGCAAAGGCTGGATGGCCATCTGTCGGGGATGCTTTGATGGAGAATTCCTGCATGGCAGGGGGTTGGACTGGATGGCCCTTGTGGTCTCTTCCAACTCTGTGATTCTATGATTCTATGGTAGGCTTAATGCTGAACATTAAGAAAACATAAGTAATGACCATGGAAGATCTACATGAATTCATACTAGCTAATGAGAAAGTAAAATTAAAATGTTCCCACACTGTGGATCAAATGTTGATAGGAATAGTGACTGCAGTCAAGACATTAGAAGAAGACTAGGTTTGGGAAGGGCAGCTATTTTGGCCATTTTTTCTTTTTTCGTTTTGTCTGTCTTTGGGAACTGGGGATGCAGAGGAACTATCTGTTGTCGTTTTATGTGGATTTGGGGTCGTTTGAAGGCAAGGAAATGCCTAAAATCAATCTGAAAAATGCATTAAAAATAGGAGGGGAGAGGGAGATCTGGTGGGTTTGAGAGGCTTCTGAATGTGCCCCTCAGGCTGCACTTAGAGGCCTAAAGGCACTTTTCCCACTTCTGGTTTAGCATAGAAGTAGCACTTTCAGTACAGTATCGTAAAAGCACAGTTGCAGTGAACGTATAACTTATTAACTGACAATGTAAGAGACTGTCATTGTGAACGCAGTGGTACACAGTCATTCTCACAAAGTTGTGGGGTTTATATTTTTAAATGCAACTTCCATTTAAAAATGGGTACATCATCTGCATGAACCTTTTCTAAGAAACACATAAAAGGTTTATTTTTTTTTACATAATTTGATGAATATAAAAGTGCACCTGACTGAGCATGTTAGACTTTTTTTGTAAACTTTGGCTTCATTTATATGATACAATTTTGATTTTAACAACGCCATACCAAATGATCTCCCCCAGTATGGAGCTGTTGTGTGCCTTCATGTTATTTCCGACTTATGGTGAGTATGCCCCCTGTACAGATGGGCCCCTTTCTGCCCCTCGTTGTTGCTGTGGTGACTGCATGACGCCGGCAATGATGTGCTCTGAAAAGGAGCTGTGAAATGTAGCTCCTTTGTGCGCTGCTGCCAAGGTGCAGTTAGCATCCTGGAGCAGTGTTATGCCATCTCTTGTGTGCCATGCTGTTTAGAGGCGACACACAAGGCATGTCACAGGCGTGCACACCAACTAAATGCACATGTGCCCCAAAAGGCACCAGGAGAGTGCAGAGCACGTGGATACTCCACGCTCCCTAGTCCTAATTTCGGCCCCAGGCTATTGCAAAGTGGCGGTCTCTACCGGGCCTATAAGGTGACCCTATCAATGAGTTTCCTCTGCAAGTTTCTACAGATTGGGTTTGCCATTGCCATTCTTTTGATGACAAAATACTGTGACTTGCCAAGGTCACCCCGTAGGTTTTCATGGCAGAGCTGGAATTCAAACCCTAGTCTCCCAGAGTCATTGTCCAATGCTCAAACCACTACACCACACTGGCCCATCCAGTATGGAGAAACATATCCTTTTCTTCAATAAGGATTCTGTTTCTTGTATGTGTAGCTTTGTAGCTTCTATATGTAGCTTTGGGCCATTCCTCAAAACTGTGGCTTAATAAGACAGGATATGGACTACTATATATTCTCATGTATAAGTCTAGAAATTTTTGTCAAAAAATTGACCAAAAAAACATGGGTCAATTTATCCATGGGTCAGTGTAAGTCTTGTACTTTAACTCATATCCCGTGCCATACGCGGGCACACTATATGCGGCTTCAAGGTCATGCTGAAACCGTGTGACAGTCAATGATATGACATGTGTGCCCGTGGTGCATGTGCCTGTGGTGTCCGTGCCATGCCCTGCTGCAAACACACGCACCATTGTTTTAAATGGGATGCGAGCATGCATGGAATTTCGCTTATGCAGGGGACTCTGGAAAGGATCCCCCCGTAAGGGAAGGGCCCACTGTATAGAGAGAGAGAATAACCTCTTTTCTCTAAGTAGAGAGGCAAAAGGCAAATGCTTTGTCTATCCTGAGAGCACCTAAAAGACGCACCAAGGCATCTCTACTGTCTTATCCATCCAGCCTTTAAGGTGAACACAGATAGTTATGCCTGCCAGAATTTTGCAAGTTCTTTGGCATCATTTTCCTTTGCTTCATCATTTACAACCTTTGTTACATGTCCCTAAGTTTTACCCTCGACTTATCCACGGGCCATATCAAAATCCATAATGTTGAATCCAAAAGCTGGCCTCGACTTATACATGAGGTCGACTTATAGTTGAATATGTATGATATATACTGATATGCTATCTCTTTGCTGTAGATTTGCTTGACTTTGTGATTTGGACTAACTTAGGTACTTGCTGCCTCCCCACCCCAAAAGATCTGCCAGGGATTGGAAACATAAGATAGTAGTTATAGCAGAATTTGGACTGCTGTGTGATCAAATGCTAACAAATGACTAGCTCTGCAAGGGAATGCTTCTTGCTTAGGTAACAGGTGCTGCCATATGACAGTGATGTTCATTTTTCCTTTACTCTTACTTCTTTTAATTTGCATTGCACACTGCATGTATATTATGAGAATGGCATATACATGGTCTGCATCTGTAGCACTGTAATTAAATAGTATGTCTGCCTTTCCATCATAGTTCCTAACTGTGAAATGTTGTTTCTGTTGTTGTTGTTATGTGCCTTCAAGTTGTTTCTGACTTACGGCGACCCTCAAGTGAACCTATCATGAGGTTTTCATGCCACGATTTGTTCAGAATTGGTTTGCCATTGCCTTCCCCTGAGTCTGAGAGAGTGTGACTTGCCCAGGGTCACCCAGTGGGCTTTATGGCTGAGCTGGGACTTGACCCCTGATCTGCAGAGTCGTAGACCAACATTCAAACCACTGTGTCACACTGGCTCCCATGTGAAACATAAACACCTAAAACTTTGTGTATATACTGAGGCAGAGCTGCAATTAAATTACAAAGGGGGGGGGGGGAACGGACACTTCCAAACACCATCTAGAGAGCAGTTCTCCTGCAGATATGTGGTGATGTTTTCTGTTTTGTAACTGTATTTTATTTCATTGGGAGGTCCAGCTCTAAGACATTGAATCTAATTTTACTTACAACTGAATAGATATATAAGACTGCATGCCAATTTGCATTTCAAAAACAAACTCAGAGAGGGAAACCATCTGCATGTGATCAGAGATCATTACCAAATACATTTAAAAAAAATTGAGCCTGGGTTCAGGAAAGCACTATCTATCGTGAGTCATTATTTAATTCTGTCAGTGTTATTACATAGCAGTATCATGAATAGTAGTACAGTACTTAGCATATGAGGCACTGTGTATCTTTGCTGATCAGTTATTTTATAACAATGTGATGTGCAGAGTGAGTAGATAATTTGCATAATATATAGATATGGCTGCCTGACTCTGGAGAAACTACAGTATACTAACTGAGAAATAGTAGAGAGAGACTCTTGGTGTCTGGTAAAGGGGAGGAGCCTTGAGGATAAGGAAGGGCCAAATTAACATTGGCATGGAAAACAAAAGAGACTAAAAAGAAAGAAGAAAGAGTGCTGGGAAAGAGGAGGAAGAGAGAGAGAGCAGCAGAAAAGAGAAAGGATGGCAGGCAGATAGATCTAAATTGTTTCTAATGTGTACAAAGCTGGTTTTGGATGAATTAGTGCTGTGATGGAGGAGAGGAAAGTCCTGGGAGAAAGAAGAGAAAGTACATTTGTATGTCACTTATCAGTGCACTTAAGCAGTCCCTAAGTCTCTTAAAATGTGTAAGTTAATTGTCCCCAACAAGCTCAGTACTTATTTTAACAACCTATGGAAGGATGCAAGGCTGAGTGGATCCTGGAGCCCTGCCTTGGATCAAACTCACAACCTTGTGGCTGTGAATGGCTGCAGTATTGGCATTTAACCACTGTGCCACCAGGGCTCCTTGGAAGCAGACTGGGATGAGGTTGGACTCAAAGGTTTTTAACCCATGCAAATCAGGGCATGTGTGCTGATAAAATATGTTCATTTTTGTTGGAAAAATTACATGTAGGAGAGAGATAGACGAATGTTCTTTTGATGTGAACATGTGTTTCTAAGACATTTAGCAAAAGAAGGTTTTGTGTTAAAGGGCTTTTGCTTTTTTTCTGCTCCTGCTTTGGTTTCTTTGCCCTTGTTGTAATGAACAGATTATACAGTTGGCCCTCCTTATCATGGATTTCTTATCCACGAATTTGAGCATACACAGCTTGAAAATATTCCAAAAAAGTATAAATTCCAAATAGCAAACCTTGATTTTCCTTTGTATATATGGGACACCATTTTGTTGTGCCATTATATTGAATGGGACTTGAGCATCCAGGGATTTTGTTATACATGGAGGGTCCGGGAACCAAACCCCAGCAGATAACAAGGAGAGAGATATAGGAGAGAGTGAGAGAGAGAATGGTCTGCTGTGCTCTTTCTCTCTTGCAGCCAGCAAGAATTTTCCAAGATTGAAAAAAGGCATTATGGAACAAAACATTTAATTTCTCTTTAGTTATTTTTTTTTAGTTTAAATCCATTTGGAGGGCTTTAAAACAATGTTGTTACATTTGTTATATTTGAGGACTGTGGTTTGCCTTTTTCTTTTTAGTGTAATAGAACTGTGTTCTCTAACCATTTAACGCTTGGTTAAAGATAAGTGGAATGTGTGCTAATGTAATATTTCTAATATTTTGGCATGGCTTTATTCCATCATCATCATCATCATCATCATCATTTTTTTGTTTACTAGCTGAGATCATAGGAGGTAAATAAAAGTATATTCTTCTGTTTTGTGTGTGTTATAACATGTAGACATATACAAAATGCTGGTGATGTACATGAAAATAAGCATAGTAACTGGATTTATATCTAAATTAAGTTTCTTGTTAATTGTTTGACCACTTTAGGATTAGTCAGTGGCAACATGTTTTATCAGTTTGATGGACCATATTTTGGTCTGTGTAGGTAATGGGCAGTGATGAGAAACATTTTTTGGTTCAGGGACAGAATTCTAATTTGGGAATGATCTTGTAGACTTTCAGTGGTGGGTAGGACTAAATGGATTTTCCCCCCAGGTTTAACATACAAAGCCCACTTCATTCTATTTATGTCTGTTCTGGAGTACACATCAGTTCAATAGCTTTCTGGCATACATCTGATTCTTTGCCTTTATATACTTTCCTGTTAAGAGGGTGCATAAAGGCCATGAAAAAGTTACCTCATTGATAGTAGATAAAAACAGTTTGTGGCCTAGATGAAGAGTCCCTGCAATCTGTGTTTGGCCCACAAGTAACTTCATTGTAATCCTGTTTTATAGTACACTCATCCCTCCATATTTGCAGCCTTGTCTTTTGTGGATTTGATTATTCACAGAATTTATTAATATGTTCTCTCTAGGAATCTCTAAGTCCTCCAGCACAACTCTGTGGTCAGCTTTAACCAACAGTCACATTGAAGGACCTAGAGATTCCTAGAAAGAATACTACACTAGCTCCTCCAGCAGAATTCTGTGGTTAGTATCTGCCACAGAGTTGCACTGGAGGACTAGAGATTACTAGAGGGTTGCTGTCTTAGGTAAAAAGAATAGTCTTTGTTTATTTGCAGTTTTTTCCAATAATAATAATAATAATAATAATAATAATGTTTATTTACATCTGCAGGGGTCCTGTGACCCTAACCCCAATATATATTGAGAGACAAGTGTAGTTACAAAGTTATACATGTGTAGATATGAAGGACCACTACTTATTAGGGCATTAAGCTAGCATAAAAGGATGCATAGCTTACTGTGCTTTCCCAGAGTTTTTGGAAGATTTGTCAATACTGAATATGTCCCCTCCCTCTCCAAAATACACACACAGTCATCTCTCTGACATTTGAATTTGTGCATGGGAAACTAATTGTCCATCAGGCAGTGTGTGCTCAAGACCCTGTTGTCTATGGCACAGGTTTGCGATGCAATTAAGCTACCCTACCATGTATCCATGGTACACTAAAATGCATAAAATCTTGACCTATGCTTACTTAAAGCATTTATGCCCCATCCTTTTGCCAGAAAGGCACCTAGAACATGTTACAAGATATTAGTCTTTGTCCTCCGACTCACAATGTAAGTTTAAGACATGCTACTTCAGGAGATAAGGGCTGCAGATGAGGAGGGAAAATTAATTTTACTGTTCATAATTTCACTGTTCAAAGTCTGTTCAGAGTTCAAAGTCTGGCATCTGCCAAACACTGACCATATTAATGACCACAGCAACTAGAACTAAACATAATGGAGGTTTGCCTGCCTGTCTTTCTCTGTGATCTGAGCAATAGGAGTTGGAATCTGTGAGCAGCAGTTGGGCCCAGGCATGACAGTACTGTGCCTGGATTTGTGATAGTGGAAGAACTTGATTCAGAGGCTGATAAATCCAGGTGCATTCTTGTTTATTCTTGGGGAAGCTTGTTGGCACTGCTGCCTGCGGTTTGGTCACTCTGAAATACTGCCTCACCCCTATATGAGTGGGGGATATATTCCCAGACTTACTGTGGATAGTGATAACCATGGATAATAACAAATACTATATTTCTGCTGGAAGTTAGACATGAATCATGCTGGAAGACCTCCATATGCCAAGAGAGACTTTTTTCCCCTGGATGCATGTAAGTGAAATCACTATTATTGATCCTGCAGATACAGGGGTTGGATTGTACAGAGATAACTAGAGGGGTGGACACAATCATGCTGAGTGGCTTTTCCTTCTGAATGCAGCCCATACAGCTTCGTTGCGGGCACTGAAACAGTTGGGATGATGACTTGAATAGTGGAAAAGTTGTTGTTGCTAATTGTCAAGCCACCTTTGATTGTAAGTACTGTATAGAATGGCAAGAGAGGAGGGGATGTTTGTGCCACCATTGCACTCTCAGAATTTGGGGGTAGCTTTTAGATGTGACCATCTCTGTGAAAGCTCAAGTTGCTTCCGTGGCACAAAGCATTTTTCTTTTCTTTTTTTTTTGGCTAGTCTGGGCTGGTGTGCCAACCACAGTCCCTTAGCCTGGTAATGATTATCCACAGTCCGATATTACTATGTTTGTGCTACATTTTTGGCTTTATGTCTTACTTTGAACATTGCTTGATTGTTTCGTGAATGTTTTGATCTTATTCTTGAAAGAACTATTTTGGTTTCCTTTCCATTTCTCAGAACAGTTCAAAGTGCTGTTCTTGAATGTTAAAGTTCTGTAACAGCTTGGACCAGTCTGTCTCAAAAGTTATGCAGTACTAGATGGCTGGATCCTCAGATTGTTTTTGGAGGCTGTACTTCTCTCTCTATGCAGCATTTCACGTTAGGTGAGTGATGACCCGAGATGGTTCTTTTTCAGTGGATGTTTCCATGATGTGGAGTCGAAGGCTTTAATGGCCAGCATCCATAGTTTTTTGTGGGGCTTTCAGGCTATGTAGCCATGTTCTAGAAGAGTTCCTTTCTGATGTTTTGCCAGCATGTGTGAAGAGAATCTTAATTCTCTGAAGATGCCAGCCACAGATGCTGGTGAAATGTCAGAAAGGAACTCTTCTAGAACATGGCTACATAGCCCGAAAGCCCCACAAAAAACTATTTCCATGGTGTGCCTTCTCTAGATAGGCTCAGTTGATACAAACTTTAATTGTGATACTAACTTTAAAAGTTTATTCTTTCATTGTTCAGGTCTTTTGGCTATTATGTGTGTAATTATGCTGTTTTGAATAATTTTAATGCCTACTCCTACTGATGATTGGTTTTAAATGATTTAAATAGTATGTCATTTAGGGAAGGTTTCAGGTTTGAAACTGGTATGTAAATGTATCTATAAATATAGTTGACACATTGTTAACAGTGAATTGAGACTTACCTCACATTCTTTGACCCGCTGCTTGACTGACATTTCCCCTCTTGCAGTAACTATACAGTACATTTGATGTTAAAATTTGGCAAAAAATTGATTGGGGGCATAATATCACATGTTACCTGAAAGAAGCACATAATGGGCAATGTTATTCATTGGCAAAATAATTGGTGTAGGAAATTATTTAGGGACTTTCCTTGACAACTGATTTCTTTTCTAAGTTATTACTTTGAATGAAAGCTGTAGCTTTCATACTTTTGTACATAGCTTTTTTTTATGGTTATTTCTGTAGTGCCCATAGAATAATACAATAGAAAACAAATACTACATTAATAATGCTAGAATGATTTTACAGCAAACACAGTTCATGTGCTTAGGAAGTCATGGCAGACTTGTCAGCATGTCCCACTTACTCTTTATGGAACAACTATTTAAATCAATTTGGAAACTTGGATAAATGACTGCACCCCATAAATTTCTGCCTCTTATTTCCTGTGCTTCAACTAGCACCTTGTAGTTTTCTGATTCTATAGGTTTAGTTAATTCTAAGGCCTGGAACCAGCTGGATCAGTTCCATCATCTGTTTGCCATTGGCTTTAATATGCCCAGGTTCATGCCTGTTTGCCAGCTGGAACTGGGGCTTCAGAGACTAGTGTTGCTTAAAGACACCACAGGCAATAGGACCGTCCCATGAGAGGGGCAGAACTGTTGCTTCTCAACCTAACCAACCTTCTCAGTGAGGAAGTATCCCATCTATAAAGGCAAGGGTGATTTTGATTCCTTCGTAGTGAGCTTTCAGAGAGCTTGGTGCATTATCGTGTACATAAGATTGAGTACATGCATGAACTCCAGTTTCAATTCTCAGAAGTCCTGAGAGGAGTGCTAACCAGCATGTTACTGGGGAATATTGACCATTTCAGTTTGTTTGTGGAACATGCATGACTCTGACTGAGTTTGAGCACAGAGGAGGCAGAAAACATTTCAGAGCCTGGATGTCAAGGACCTCCTGTTGTGAACTATCTGTCTGTCTGTCTGTCTATTTGTTATCTATCTATCTATCCATCCAAACACACACACACACGAATCCTCCCCCAAAGAAGAGCAAGAACACATGTACATGTGTGTACACACAAGCGTGCAATGTCTGATCTATATTTGTTCAGCTGTATTCTTCTCTCTACTGAGCTGCCCTACTGATAGAATGACCTAGGGCCAGTCAGTCTCTCTCAGCCTGGCCTATCTCACAGGGTTATAAATGATATTGCCTTGAGTTCATTGGAAGGATGGTGGGTGTAAATACAACCAATAAATAGGTAGATAAATGGCATATCATTGGAGAGGAGGAGAGGGAAAAGCCTGATTTGTGGGATTGCCTTCCTTTTGTGTGATGTTATATTTGCCAAAGATATTTTATTCCTCCAAGTGAAACTTGAGTCATCAATACTCCCAACATTTTTTTGTGCAAATAATAAATAAAAATCATTGATTGTTACTAAATTTATAAGTAGTCTTCTTTTACTAGAGGCCCAAAAGAGAGATCTGTTATTTGCCAATTTTTAATTCTTATTTTTCATAAAATAACTTCTAAAAACTTTGAATAACATACAGTAGTTCTCTATCATTCTCACCTTCAAACATTAAACATGTTTTTGGTTTTTAAAGAAATGCTCAAGAGTGGTTTTTAAAATAGAAAGGAAGCATGGAACAGTAGATTCCAGTATTCCAGTATCTACTCCAAACTCAGAATTGGTGAAGATGCTCCTAATTACTCCCAAAGTTAGCATTCCTCCTCAAACTGAGATAACATATCTATACTCTTGAAGGGCTTTGCACTTGCAAATTGAATGTTGCCAATAGCAAAAAGGAAGTGTCATGTTACGAAGAAGTATAACCATGTCTATTATGGATATAAAATGCTTAAAATTATACAGTCTAAAAGCAACCAGCACAAGAAAATAGTATTTAAGTACAAGAATTTCTATGCTGCTGCACTAAAAATATTTCGCCAGCTTAAAAAAGTGGAACAGTTATGAAGAATATCCTAAGGAAACACATAGAGCTAGTTTGGGGATATGACAGAATTAACAAACTGGTGGATGTACATATATTCATGCTCATTATTTCTTTTTCTGTTTTTCACAGTATTTTTATTATGATATACATCTTACCAATCAACATATTTAAATATTTCTCACATTTAAATACAACCATATTTGTTCTTATCATTTCCATATCTTACAGCAAATCATGTCACATCATATCCATCTGTATTATTTTGGCATGATATCCTCTCATAATTTGAAATTTATTTAATTCCAAACAATTCAAACCCCCCCCCCCCCCCAACCATTCCTCTTCCCCTCACCTTGGTCTTCGGCTTATCCCATTGGGTTACAATACTCTTTACTGCATTCTTCATAGAACTTTTCTCCCTGATATAATATTTTCACAATTCTACCGCCTCTGTTTAGCAATCATATGCATATCTCCATCATTTAGATACCATACTGTATATTTTCGTTTTTTGCTTTCCCATATCTTAACCATTTATCTATTTTCTTAGGATTATTCTTTCTTCCCATATTTCCTTTTATGAATATCTTTACAATAACTCATTTATGGCTTCCAAATATCATCCCTCTCTATAATATACTTGTCCTTTAAGTATATAGTTAACCTGTTCATTTTCATTATGTCCAATGTCCTCAATAACCAATTACTGTATGTTCTTTATTTCTGATGCAAAAATATTTGCCTACTATAATTCAACTGATGCTAGGTTTACGACATGCTGAAAACATTTTGAGAGATGCTATTCAAAAGTAAAATAATAATAATTATTTTCACCAAACTCTACTATTTATTTATATTCTCTCTTTTTTCCATGAGTTCAAGTTAGCATAATTGTATCCTACCCTTCTGTCTCTCTCTCTTTACAACAAATGTGTGAAAGAGTTTTGATTGCAAGAGAATGATGGATTATGGATCACCAAGTGAACATCATAACTATGCGAAGGACCGAATATTCCCCAGTTTCATACCTTATTTATTAAAATATTAGTTAATTTTTAAAATTTAAAATAATAGTTTAAATTTTTATGTTTTAATTAAAATAAATGTCTTGTCTCAAGATAATCAAGGCCACGAGAAGATTGAAGACAGATAAAAACATTATTTTTTAAAAATATTTCAAAAACCACTTTTAAAAGCACATTGATTAAAACTAAAAACTAACTCTGATGTAGTAATCACTCTGATGTAGTAATCATTATGCTGGTATCTTTCAGTGACAGTTTACTCTTAATGGGCAAATAGTTGAACCATGAAAATAAAACTGCCTATTAGGGCTACAAACTCAACATTCTTTTTTTTTTATAGCTGTTGGGGAAACAGGTATATGTATATTGCACCAAACAGATGTATGTTTTTTGATTAATAAAAAAAGACAGGATATTAAAAATTTTACTAAAATATGCTTATTTTTCTAGATTATTTCTTGAATGTTTAGTAATAAAAACAGTCATCTGTTTTTCATTGTAATTAAATAGTCATATCCTTGTGGATAAAAGCTGATTTGTAGAGCTGACATCCACTGGCAATATTGGTTATCTAAATCTACTCCAAGTATAGTGCAGTGTTTTAAATGTTAGACTATGACTGGACCAGGGGTCGAATGCTTGTTCAGCCATTGAAACCCCACAGAGTGCCTTGGGCAAGTCATATATTCTCAACCTTCAGAATACCCTTTGATAGATTTGCCTTGGGGTGCCAAAAGTTGGAAATGACTTGAAGGCACCAAACAGCAGCAAAAATATACTGAAGAAATGAAGATCTCAGTAATGCTATGAAACAGTACTACAATTGTAGCATTTGCCCAGTGGCCTGTAGAGCAAAGACAAAAGGGAAATGGCTAGGGCATTGAAAGAACCAGCAATGAAGAGTCAGTGAGGCTGCGTTCACACTGGAGAAATAAATCGGTTTAAGTGCCATGGCTCAACGCTGTGAAATTCTGGGAATTGTAGTTTGTTGTGTGGCCCAGAGTGGAGCAGAGCTCCGCTCTGGGCCCCACAACAAACTACAATTCCCAGAATTTCACAGTGTTGAGCCATGGCACTTAAACCGATTTATTTCTCCAGTGTGAATGCAGCCTACCTTGACTCCAAAGTGTCTGTTACTCTAGTGCAGTGATTCCCAAACTCTGGTCCTCCAGGTGTTTTGGACTTAAGCTCCCAAAAGCTTCAGCCATCTTGGCCAGTAGTCTGTGACTCTGGGAGCTGGAGTCCAAAACACTTGGAGGACCACTGTTTGGAAATCACTGATCTGTTGTGTAGAAAGTCACACAAATTATGTCATTAATTTTCTACCCCACCACTGATTTCTACATCTACAGAAGCTGTTCAGGAAATATGTGGAGCTTCAGTGAGAGAGTGGATAATTATGCTGATGTAAAGTGAATTCTGTTCTTGGAGCTTATGTGCAGGGAAATTCAAAATTCAGAATGTCAGATGTGGGAATGTAGGGTAAAAGGCCATGTTGAACATAATTCCCTGGTCACAGGCATGGCTAAAAAGCATATTGGTTGCTGACAAAAATGACACGAAGAGCTTGAAGAGGGAAAGATTAGAAGCTCTGTATTTGCAAGAATCCAATTACTAAATAATCCTTTCAGTCTATGATATAATCCTCATTGCTGCTTTTTCATTAAAAAATAATATGGATTCTATCAGCCACTTCCAGAAAAAAATCCATTTTTATATCCTTTCCCAAGCATGGTATTTATTCTTGCACTTGTTATGCTTTCATTCTTCTCTAGTAAATAGGAATATTTGTTCCATTTGCATAAAATATTGAAGGCCTGTAGAATATTGATTCCAGTGAGATGCACAGAACTGGTGGCATTTCTGGGAAACAATTTCCCAACTAAAGATCAACAGTATTATACAGTACTTTTGCAGTCTACAATGGGTCATGCAGTTCTGTGCAATATTTAATGGAGGTCTGGATTTGATTTTTCTGTTGCAGATAAACATTCAAGGGTGCTAACAGCTGTATTCCAGTTTATCCTGCAGAGTAAACATGCACACACACACACCTTGTTGCAAATGTTAGCAACAGAGTGAGCAATTTTTACAGAAGCGGGCTCCAAAATTGCTTTGAATGATTTTTCCTCTATTGATTGAAATGTGTACTTTTTGTAACACAGCCTTGTGTCTTGTTTTTAAGTAATAGCAGTATTTTTTGTTGTTGTTGTTACTATTATTTTACAGGTTCTGTCTATTAAATGATAGTGTGTGGCATAAATTTAGATGGATTTAGGGGATGAAAGATGTAAAGGAGATGAGTTTTGTGTTGGCAAACCTAGAATGTCTGATGTTTCTGATTTTAAGTATACAGATATTCAGATTTTGTGATAGAGTGTAGTTAGATTATTAGCTGAATAACTTTGATCTGCTGCAGTAAAATGTCCTGTGGCCTATTGAAAACTAACAGATTATTTTTATGGCCTGAGCTTTCAAGGACTAAAGTCCACTTAGTGGTATACATGAAGGCCCCATTCAGACTAGCCCATTTGCCCTGGTTTGATCCAGATGGAGATCGTGCATGGCAAACCGATTCTCTCCAGAGAGAAGTTCATACTACCTTTTGCCCCCATTGATGCTTTCCAGTGCATTTTACCCCAACAAAGTTCACACTTCTACAAGTAACGACTTAAGATGGAGCCTCCTGATTGTCAATCAAATGATGTCAATGGTGACGTCTGATGCAGTCATTGGCCAATAGCATGGGTGCTTCCCCCCTCCTTTATTTGAAAAACCTGGCGGCAGCATTCGCATATTCTGTCAGCTTGTCAGCCTGCATTCCCAGCCCGATGCCCTTGCATTCCCTCCGGATCCTGCCTTCCATTCCTCCTCTGCCTGGTGCCCTTGTCTTTCCCCTCTCACCTCCCCTTCACCACCACCCCATGCCCCTTCCTCTACGTATGAATGCCAGCCAGATGGGAAAAGAGTGGGCTTGGCAGTGTTTTGGCAATGGAGATGTGTGTGTGTGTGTGTGAGAGAGAGAGAGAGAGAGAGAGATGAGGTGGGAGAGGTGGGAAGAAGGGAAACAGATTTTGGGAAGCGAAGGATGGACCAGGAAGGGGGCGATGGGGGTGGGGAGAAGAAGCCCTGTCCCTCCTTCCCAAAGCCAGATCTGGATCTTCTTCTCTTTGCTTCTTCCAGTCTGTGCCTCCAAGCCCTTGGGAACCTGGGGTAGCTTGGCAAGGTTTGTCAAGAGGGCCATCCTCTGGAGGCTGAGAGGATGTGACTCAAGGTCGTTGCCACCACCACCCGCCCGCAATGACTGAGCTGGGATTGGACCCCTGGTCTCCAGACACAGCCCACATGGGGGACTGGTTTGAGGAGGACTCTAGGGGGAGGCTAGGGCTCGAATTCTGGCTGGACCCTGGGAGCCCATGGGTCGATCTGGGGCTGGTCGCACTCTCTCAGCCTCCAAAATTGTAGCAATGGAAGAGACCTCCAGGGGCCATCATCCAGTCCAAACCCCTGCCATGCAGGAACTCACAATCAAAGCATCCCTGTCAGATGGCCATCCAGCCTCTTTTTAACTTGCCAGGAAAAGCCCAGGACAGCAGGGAAGGCACCCAGCAGCAACAGTTCCAGCATCTTCCCCTTAAGGCTCCAACCAGTAGGCCACACTGTCTCTGGCAATCATCATGCCTTTGCAAGGAGTGGATTGATTTGGGGAAGGAATATAGGAGAAGGAGGAGGAGTGGAGAGAGAGAGAGAGAGAGAGAGATGTTTAAAAGCCCAAGGAGGGGGGGGGGTCCATCCATAGCCTTTTTTCTTCCCTTCTCTTCCTCTGAACGGCTGCCAGATCATTTCCTTCCTTCCTTCCTTCCTTCCTTCCCTCCCTGGGCCAGCAGGGCAAAAGCAGGGATCTCCCTCCCAGGCTTTCCTATAGGAAGAGACGGAAGGCCTTCCTGCCTGGGTCTTCTGCCTGGGTCCTCCCCCTCCCTCCCTCCTTCCAAGGAGACCACAGGCTCCCTCCTTGGGGGAAAGGGGGCATGGGGGAAAGAGAGCCAGCAGCTGGGCAGGAGGAGGAGGAGGAGGAGGAGGAGGAAAGGAGAGTGCAGCGCCATCACACTCTCTCAGCCACAAAGGAGGGAGGAGGAGGAGGAGGAAGGAAAGGGAGCCCACCACAGGCCCTGTCTTCCCTCAGCAGCAGCAGGAGGAGGAGGAGGGAAGGGGAGCCCAGGCTGCCACAATCTCAAAGCCCTTTCATTTCCCTCTCACTCAGCCCCGATGAATTCGCATAAGCTGTCAAGAAGCCCCAGCTCTCGATCGGAGAGGGGAGGCATGTTCCGCCCACTGCCCACCTTCTGCCCTTGATCCCTCCCCCTGAAGGAGCCGAAGATGACCGGGGGCAAGTTCACATTGGCCTGGCCCCGGTTTTTTCCAAAAGAAACGGGGAAAACCCCAGTTTCAAATACACCGGGCCAAGGGGCATTTGCTCCTCCTCTCTAGTGCAAGCCCCAGTTCTGTTTGTGCAAAAACCGAATCCAGTGAGAACTTCTCAGTTTTAATCTGGCTTGCAATTCAGTTCAAAAGGTAGTCTGAACAGCCCCGAAGTCTGACTTACCAATATAGATGTACATGGTTGGGCATAAGGAAATTCTAATGACCTCTTTTTTTCCTGGGCGGTGATGAAACCTATGTGAGACCCCTTTGTGGACCTTATATCTAAATTGTCAGTCATTGCCATACTTAATTCAGAACCAGTTGTGTGCCTTTGGATGGGCTTGGCATTGTTGTTGTTATGTGTTAGCTGAAACACTTTGCCCAGACATTTGTACATCCGGAAGATCTGACTCTTCATAAAACTTTCCAGTTCTCTGAATTGGGGACAGCCAACTGGCAGTGCACAAGCTACATCTGGCACCTGAGGCAATTTGTTGGACCTTGGCAGAACTACCAATTTTTATTCATGGTGCAGTAAAACATTTGTCTACATTTATGATAAAAAGCCCAATATTTTCAAGTTATAAGAAGAAGCAAACCCACACTTTTATCTCTCTTTAGATATGCTATGGGAAAGGTTTCAGTGCTAGAGACAAAATACCTGTCCAAGAGTCAAATTACTATATGGAGATTAGAGTGGCCACAGGAATACCAAAGCTGAATATCTCCAGTTTAACCTTTTACTGGTAAAGGGGTAGTATGTCAAATTTAATTTCTATGTTTTAATCAGTACACATTGGTCCACTTTATTTAGCTGTCTGCAGGTGTTCCCAATCAGTCTAAAATATTTTGGTTAAGTTCAATTATAAGTTACCTGTCACATATGTAAGTTGCCTGTCACATTGATGAGGTATTGACTACAGAGGATGTTCTAGCTGTTTGGTTGTGTTCAGTGAGTCGAAACCTTTGGAACCAATAGAAATGTACTGTGCAGCTAAATAATGAGCTTTTCTAGTCTTCGAAAGTAACCAATCTGTTTAAACCTTTGGATTCTGGATAATTATAGAGATGACAAGTGATTTTAATTTGTTGGACACATTATGAACTTTAACCTTGCTTTTTTCCAAAGGTTTTCATTTTTAATTTAACAAAACAACTATGGCAATGAAATCAGATTTTACTTTGACTTTTAAAATAGGAGATGAAGGCAACGGCAAAAGAAGAGCAGCAATGAAGCACAAACTATTTGAGGAAGGTCCGTTTTCCCTGCTGCTGTTTTTTATTGCCTATTTTAGCTATTCTATGTTTTAACTGTATTGTGATTTAATTCTTTTTTAAGGGGGGTGGTAAGGGAAAGGATGGAATATTTTAACTGTAACTGTTTTTAACTCTTGTTGTAATCCGCCCCGATTGCTTGTTCAGAGGGGCGGACTAGAAATAAATTATTATTATTATTATTATTATTATTATTAAGCATGAAATAATAATAATAATCTTTATTTCAACCCGCTCCTCTATGAAACACAATCGGAGCGGGGTATAGCAAGATTAAAACATACAGATTAAAACACTTCATCAACCCATTCCCAGCCACCCACCCTTTAAAAATAGATTAAATTAGCAACAGTTTAAAACCATAACAACATTAAAAGCATAATTCATCCTCGATAGTTCTTACTTGAGGAAAGAGATAGCACCAAGCAAGGGGTCAGATTCAATTAATAGGTTCCGTTTCGGAGCCGGGATCTAGGAGGTTTCAGGGAAGGCCTGCCGGAAGAGATGTGTCTTCAGAGCTTTTTAAAAGCAATCAAGAGATTGTTATAAGATGCATATAAGATGTTTGGTACACCCGTAAAAGAATGTGTTGGTTTGATAGAAAATTCATATTTTCTGGCCTGTGCAGGAACCTAAACCTTACTTCAAGTTCCCAAGATTACTAGAAAGCAATAATTGTGCATTTTGCATGAGAGAAGCACACAAGGAACATCATCATGCACACACACACACACACACACACACACACACCAGTCTTTCTGCTAGCTATTGCCATCATCTGTTTGGTGTTGCTAATGTTTTCCTCTTTTTCCTGCAGGCTATTGCCATCTGATTGACTTTCACTGCCTCCAAGACCAGGACCCAGGTATTGTGCCAGCTTATGGTTAATCAGCCAGACTAATATCTGTTCTTATATGGGGTATCAGCTGTTGTCTGGGGTTGCCCCTTGGGGGGAAGTGATGGCTAGTGACCATGCAAAGGACCAGGGAAGAAAGATGGTTTTGTTTTCATATTTTATGTCTTTTTAAACAATCTGCCCTGCTGGCAAAGGAAGAAATTGAACCATAAGGAGAGCATGGGAGGGAAGTAAACTGGAGCAGCTATTAAGCCATCTAGATCCATTTATGTGTAGCTACAGGACTAGCTATGGGACACAGACAGCTTTTGTTGCCTTGGTGGATAATGTACATAGGGAACTAGAGAGGGGTGTGATGTGTCCCTGTTGGGTCTTCTGGACCTCTCATCAGCTCTTGAATACCATCAACCATGTTATCCTTATTGGTTGCCTCCCTAGGATAGGATTCGGGAGCACTGTTTTGCAGTGGCTCTGCTCCTTCTTGGAGGGGCAGAACCAGAAGGTTGTGCTGCAGAATCCCTGTTCGACACTCTGGCCATTAGCCTATGGTGCCAGGGCTCAGCTTTGTCCCCCATGCTGTACAATATTTACATGAATCCACTGGGAAGAGGTCTTCTGGAATTCTGGGGTTCTGTGTCACCAGTATGCTGATGACATCCAACTCTGTCTCTCCTTTCCATCTGATTCCAAGGAAGCTGTTTCTGTACTAAACCTGTGTCTGCTGTGAGTAATGGACAAGATGAGGGTGAACAAATTGAAACTTAATCCAGATAAGATAGATATGCTTCTGGAAGGCAAATCAGGGGACAGGGATTCAGCCTCTGTTAGATGAGGTTACACTCTCCATAAAATCTCAGGCTTGCAGCTTGCTTGTGCCCCTGCATTCAGTTCTGATCCTGCATGGTTAGGCTTCAGTTGTGGCCAGGAGTGCATTCATTCATTCATTATTTATTTATTTCATTTGTATGCTGCCTTTCTCTCTGGAGGGACCCATGGTGGTTCACAGACAGAAACATTAAAACTCTCAATAAAATTGAAAGCAATTAAAATCTACTACACACAATATAAAATCACATAAAATATGCAAAATTTAAAAGCATAAATAAAACCCACCTGCACCATAAAAGCCATAAATTATATATCAAATGCCTGCTTAAATAAGAATGGCTTGGCTTGCTGATGAAAAGCAAGCAGGGAGAGGGCTAACCTAGCATCCCATGGAAGGGCATTTGCACAATTAAACTAGTTCTCCAGCTGTGCCCATTCCTTGAGAGGTTGGATTTAGCTATGGTGACATATGCCTTGATTACATCCTGTTTGAACTACTGTAATGTGCTGTACGTGGGGCTTCCCTTGGAATTTCAGTGGTTGCAAATGCTGTGGCCAGGCTGTTGACTGGGGCTGGCTACAGGGATCATGTGACTCCCCTGCTGAAACAGCTGCTCTGGCTACCTGGCTCTTTCTGGGCAGAATTCAAGGTGCTGATTTTGATCTTTGAAGCCTAAAATGCCTTGGGTCAAGACTATCTGAAGGGCCTCATCTCCCTATACAAGTCAGCGAAGTGTTAAGATAATCAGAAAAGGGCTTTCTCTCAGTCCTATCACCTTTGTAGGCATAGCTGGTGAGGACATGGGAGAGAGCCTTTTCTATGGACCTCATCTCCTTCCCACCACCTTCCTCTTTTCCTTTTGTGTTGTCTCTTTTAGACTATAAGCCTGAGGGCAGGGAACCGTCTAAATATAAGATTGTATGAACAGCACTGTGTAAATTTACAGTGCTATATAAATAAAGGATAACAACAACAACAACAACAACAACAATAATAGCAAGACAACTATGAACCTGGGCTTGATTCCTGATGAACATGCTGATTTGGCTTATAACCTAGCTGGACAAAGCTGAGGATGGGAGTGAATCTTTCCCATCTTTGCCCATCTGAGTTCTCTGTGCAGCAGTAGGTGAGGACTGGGGGAGGAGATGGGGAATTGCAGTGGGACTTCAGATTGTATGTTGAGACTACTCTTTTGGCAGTGGTTGAGGATTTCATGCTCTCCATGACAACAGTGGATTTGTCCCAAGTAATTTGTAGTGCCACCAATGCCACTGGATGTATTATTTTTTGTTTATCAGGTTGGATGACAGTGATCTGGATGTTGAAGAACTTTCCATACTCAGTTGTCACGGAGATCACCACCTGGTGTGGTTTAGACTCACTGCAGGGTCTGAGCCTCTGTAAGTGGGGTCTGCCCCAGGAGGCTTATGGATCTGATGGATTGCTAATGGATCCAGAGTATTTTCTTGTTGCCTCGATAAGTGATCCAGTCGAAGCCTTGGCAGATTTCTAGAACAGGGAAATGGCCAAGGCAGTGGACATGATTGTTCCTGAGGAGTGGAGCCAAGTGAATCTCTTGGCTAAATAGGCAGCTTGTTGGTGATGAAATGAGTGAGTCAGAGACTAGACCATTGATGGCATTAAACAAGGAGTAAGTCAGACTGATTCATGAGCTAGATCCCACTGGCAAACTTAGGCTGTCGTGGTGATCTGCATTGTATTGTCCACTGGATTTGTACTGAGAGATCAGAGGCCTTTTATGCTCTGCCTGTAAAACTAACATGTAGACCACTTGAAAGTGTGCTGTGAAGAATTTGCACAGCACGTTGCTGGTGAAATTGCTTGTACCCACAGTGATGTAAATGCTACAAGTTGATGCAGATCCAGTGGAGTTAATATTGGCTCTAACCTTTCCTGTGTTTTGGGATATATTTCAACTCATGCAGCTTGAGCATGTGAAAAGGATTCTTAGAGAGGGGAGAGCCACCACATTTGTACTTGACCCATGCCCTTCATGGCTGATAAAAGTAGCTTTGGGTAAGAAGTGGCTGAATGGGTAAGGAGAGGGGTAAAATGCCTTACTTCAGCAAGGTATAGTTCCACCTGTCTAAAAGAGGTTGTAGTGAGATCTTTACTGGGAAAAAAAATCCTGGAAATCATTTGTACTAGATAACTGCTACTCAGTATCCAACATCTCTTTTTAAGGCAATACTTTGGAGAGCATGGTAGACTCAACTCCAGGGATTCCTGAATGAAATAGATTATCTAGACTTAACTTCAGTCTGGTTTGAGGCCTGGATATGGACTGTGCCAGGAACTGAACATGGGAAGTGTGCCTGGTTGGTTCTGCTGCATCTCTGAATGGTTTTCATTACCATGGTATGGTATACTTATGGGCTGCCTCTCTGGGATGGGAGTTGGGGGCACTTTTTACGAAAGTTGCAGTCTTTGGAGGGAGAACTGAAAAAAAATGATGCCGGAGGATTCATGTTGTATTTCCAGCTGTTGGCCTTAAGGCTCAGGTCCTCCCCTCTTCTCTTTAATATCTGCCTGATCCCAGTAGGGGAGAGCTTCGGGTTTAGTGTCACCGATATGCCGATGAACTCAACTCTGTCTCTCTAACTCCAAGGAAACTGTCTTAATCAGTCAAAAGGCAAATCAAGGTATAGGGATTCAATTTACGTTGGATAGTGTTATGCTTCCATAAGGGAAAAAACATGTATGCTTGAGCCCCATTGTTTTGCATGTATATGCGGCGCAACATATGCGCCACAGGTGCACTCACCATTGTTTTTCCCGTGGTGCGGCTTCAGAGTAAGCTTAAATCCACATATGACACACCCCACATATGGTGGCAGTACTGTACGTTTGCAGCCCAGTGAGAATTTTAAGAAGGTGCTGATTATATGAAAGTCTGCTTACTGTCAAAATAGGACATTAGAACAGGCAGAGTAGTGCTGATGATGGCAGCTGTTTTCAGAAGTACTGCTGATTGCTAAATTCCTTTTGATTTTATTTCTTGGCCTAATATGCAAATCAAACTATATTGCACACTTCTCCACATTTTGCAGCACAGTTCTTCTTTCAAATAATAAAAAAATCTGTATTTTTGGGGAATAACCATTCATAAAAATGAACACAGAGGTGATTTGTAGAAGTGAAATGCAGTTTTTGTAATTTAAGAAAATTTGAGATAGACTTGAGATTGAGCACATGTGAAACTGGTACAGAATATAAATAGACTGATCTAGTCCATTATTAAGCACAGCTTCCACATGGTGATGGCAGTTCATATTGCTGGTTTCTACAGATTATTTCTCTTGGACCACAAATCTTTTAATCCTTAAAATTTCAGCAGCAGATGTGTCCATTGGTTCATGAGGATAGATTCAGTTTTACTAAAGGCACAAAGATGTCATTGGATACATTCATCTGGTGTGTACAAATGTTTCTTGACCTTGGTAGCTTGTACAATTTGTGATCACTTGCTTATTCTTTCCCCTGCTTCAGTAAAAGAATGATGTCTTCTCACTGGCATATTTTTCTGACTTTTCAAAATATTTACAAGCAGTGTCTGATTGTTTTGGAATTATTACTAAAACTCAGTGATCTTCAGGAACTGGTTGCATCACTTTTTTTTTAACTGGGTAAAGTAATGGAGCTTACTTTTGCAATTGGCCTAATGTTTGAATTTCGTTAATGATATTGTTAGCTGTTTTCAAGGGCCCAGTTGAAGTCCATTGTCACGTCAGAGTTGAATTAAGGGTTGCTTCTCCATTCAGAGGTGCTCCCTGTGATAAAATAAGAAAATTAGAGGAGTCCAGTTGTGTTTCTCAGAAACATGGATCTTTTTTTTTAATTAACACAAGCAAGGAAATGGATCTATGATTTATTTACGGCAGATATATATAGGTGGCATATTATATCAGAATTGTATTTGTTAAATAAGGAAGGGCTTATTTTCAGATATATTACATGGCATGGGATCTGTTACAAAATATGGGTTTCTAAAAATGTAAGCTGAATTTCAAGTACTTGTTGATAAAAGCTCTGCTAAGTAATTCTGCTATTTGAACCTTCATAGGATGGATACATTTATCAAACAATTTGTACATTCCTTAGGTATGGAGGCATATTAATTAGGGAACTAAATTGTGGAGAGATGCCAGCTTCCATCTGTAAGTGTATGGAATGTTTCAGTTTCTTCATTCAATAGCTAAATGTTTGCCTGAAGAGATCACTGATACCACTTTGGTAAACTAAATAATGTCAATGCTTACAAGTGCTGATAAAACTAGAAATACCTCTTGGTATAGCTATCATGGTACTGATGAACAACTGTGGTCATAGTACAGTGTTCTTGTAGAAACCACATTACTCAAGAAAAGTTGTTTTTCCATCTCTGTAGTGATGCTGGAACATACCACCATATATTATACAGATTGCATCCCTAATCCGAAATCTGAAATTTTTGAGTACTGACATGACATCATAAGTTTAGTGCTTCAGTGTACATAAGCTTTGTTTCATTCACAAAATGAGTAAAAGGTATTGTATAAAATTATCATCAGGCTGTGCGAATAAGGTGACTATTAAACATGGCTAGACTTGCATTCCATTGCCAAGTTGGGCTTTCTAGATTGGCAAAAAGAAGTGTGTTCATGGCTGCATGAAACTCTAGCCTTTAGATGAGAAAAAGGGAAAGTGTGCCATGAAAACGCTTTTTTTGCGTTTTAGGGGAGAAGAAGCGCCTTTAAAAAGGTGCTGGTTTTCCCAGCTTCTTTTTTAAAAACTGCGGAACAGCGCAGCTCCATCTAAAGGCTGTGGTGCAGCTGCTAAGCATTAAAGAAAAGGCAACTTCATGTCACACTTTCCTGCCAATCTAAAAAGCCCCAATATGTATATGTGAATATTCCAAAATCCCCCAAAACAGAAACACTGGTCCAAAGCATTTTGGATAAGGGGTGCTTAACCTGCTTTTTTTGTTTTTTGTCTTTGGGTATCATCCTTAGAGTGATTGTCCTTGTTCATGTCATGGTGGTTTTGCAACATTCTCATCACTCATACCAGATAAGCACAGTGATTTCATGGAGGCAGACTCAGAAGAGTGCTATTGATTATTATGGAGACAGGGCGTTTTAATCAATCTATTTAAGTTGTCACAGTGATTCAGTGTAATAATATGTTTATTCTCTGTGAGACAAGATGCTGAGGTTCTATAGTGGTAGAATAGTGAGTTGGTTCTAATAATGCAGCTACTGTACTTCATGGAAAAGTGACAGAATAGTGTTTTGTGTGTTGGATAAAAATAAAAACTGCTAACCATACAGTTTAGCATGGGGGCTTTTCATATTTGTCTTGCACAGCCTAAGAGGGTATTGTCCTGAAGTGATAGTTAAACCAGATAATTCTTAGCTTTTTGACATTGCTACTGTTGTATATTACAAAAACCTGAACAGGTATTTGGCAGTTTCTGCAAACAGACAGTTTAACTTTAACACATGACCTAGTTTGTCAATTCCAGGTCATGTCATTCTCCTCCACCCCCATTAAAAATATCTACAGTTTAAAACCTCTACAATAGAAATCTTGCAGGGCTCAACAGAATAGTTCATGGTGTGTGTGTGTGTGTGTTGTGATTAGCAGAGCAAGAAACCAGTGAGGAGGGATTGAGTCCCATCCAAAGAGGAACTGTGGCTTCTGGAGATGAATTCCTGGGGAAGATTGTGGCTTGTATGCAAATTTACCTTCATTTTGCATCTCATTCTTCAGCAGAAATATTTTCCAGTACAACCATGGGTACTTGGTAACTATGGACCTCTAAAATTAGCATGTGTCTCAGTATGTTTACTGTAGGGACCCTATTGTGGTGCTATAACTTTATGGGGACTATACAGGTTCAATAAGGCTGTTCAGGTTTATTGCCTAGTCATACATTCTATGAGAAAGAGGTACACAGAAGGCAGTGTATTGCTAATTGTTTTGTTTTTTTAATTGGGTTTTACAATTATCAGTGACTTCTCTCAAGTAGCTGTCTGCCCCAGGTTAGATTGTTTCATGTTACCCAGCCACACTTGCTTTGTTTAACTACAAACATTTGCAGCAGACGCATATCTCCCTATAACTGCATGCTTGTGATATCTGTTCTTGTACTGATGAGTTCGGTGTCATGCACATCAGAGAGTCACAAACACACTGTGAATAAAATTCAAGGGTGGAAGAACTAGCTTTTCACTGTTGCGTTGCTATATGTCTTATGTATTAATTAATAGATATGGAGGTGAAGAATATTTCTGTCTATATGCCTGCTTGGCTATGTGGAGACAAAAAAAAAAAGAAAAAGAAGAGGGGACTAGTAGTTGCGAGTGTACTTGTGACTGCTGTCACTGAGGCATTCTTCAGTTTCAGTATTTGAGCCTAGCTCCCCATTCATAGTTTCCATGATGTATTTCTGTATTTTGACTCAACTCAGTGGATGTGAAACTATGTTGTACATCTTTTTGATATACCAGGGTGCATTTACATTGTAGAAGTAATGCAGTTTGATGCCACTTTAATTGTCATGACTCCGTCCTGCAGAATCCTGAGATTTGTAGTTTTGTGAGTCACCAGCACTCTTTGATGGAGAAGTTTAAAGACCTTGTACAACTACAAATCCCAGGATTCCATAGGATGGAACTACAGTGGTGTCGAACTGCATTTTTTTCCTACAGTGTAGGTTCGCCCTAGGTGTGTTCCATTCCTTACACATAAGCCCCTGGGGATGGGCTGTAATAAACAGCTGGCAAATTGTAATCGTGTCCTTTGACATGGTTGTGGGAGCAGGGGAGGAGGAGAGTAAAGGGACTATTGAAACGGCAGCTGCCATAGACTCTTCATATGGCAATTGGTTGAAGAGATATTTGACAATCTGGCTATATAAGCTTAATCCCCCCCCCCCACTTATCTAGTAAAACAGTTCTAACTTTTCTTTCTTTCCTGTGAAGACAGTGAAAAGGTCAATAATAACTTGAACAGACATGAAAATGGGAGCATATAGGGATTTTAGTAGGAATGAGCAAACACCTCCTCCCATTGGGTTCAGGACCCAATTTGGCGATTCAGTTTGGAGTGAATTTGGTTTTCATTGATTGCCAGTCAGTGCAACCCACCTCAGTTCTTGAACCCAAGTCAAGATTCTGAACCTTTGAGTCTCCCACTGATTTTCAGTAGAAAACAAAACCTTTTAAACTTTTTTGGATACACAAACACATACAGAGAGAGAGAGAGAGAGAGAGAGAGATTGGAAATTTGGGGACATGATAACCGCTTCAGGGCAGATAGGTCTGCCAAATTATTGACAGGTAGCACCTGTATTTATTTAATTATTTATTTTGGTGCTTTGTTTCTTTTGTTGTTGTTGTTCTTCTGGCCTCTGGGGACCATTTAAAAAATATCTTGTTGTTTTTTTTTTTCAAGATTTTTGTCAAGATTTTTTTCATAGGGTTTGGCTTTGCCTCCCTGTGAGGCTGAAGAGCATGACTTAGCCAAGGTCAACCACTTGGTTACCATGGCCGAGCAGGGGTTTGAACACTGGTCTCCAGAGTCATTGTCCCATGCTCACACTGCTACACCATGCTGGTTCTCTTTTTATGCTAGTGACAAATTAATTTTTGTTTTTTTATTTTTGTTTTCGAAGAAAAAAAACAAGTTAATTTTAAAAGCATGCATAATCAGTTGTGTGCTGCATCCTCCTTCTTGCACTCAGGTGTTTGATGTATGTATGCCAGCTTGTGTAGGTAGTGTGCATCTACTTTACACACGTTGTAGAGACACAAATGGGGGGGGGTAAAACCCATTTACAGATGGACTATAGCCCCTAAGAGTTCCCCCAGGGTTCATTGTTCAAGTAGAGTTGTACTGAAGAGCCTGGACGAAGAAATTTCAAGAAATAAAGTGCTATATTGAGAATTAGCATGGTGGGCAGTAGCAGACATTATTAACCGAGACCTGCTGTTACCAGCTAAACCTGGCTTAATCTGTGACTGGAAAGTACTCATTACTTTCTTGCCTTAGACTGAAAACTAGAATTCCCAGCCAGCAGAGAAGGAACCATTCAGGAAAGAGTTAATTCCAGGTGCTGCCCAGGTGAGGCAAGGGAATATATGTTAATTTGAGTGATTCAGTATTCTGATCCCTAGTTTTTCCTCCTCCTTGCCTTGTCCAAGGAAGATGATAAGTATGCTCCACCATTTTTTTCTGGCTAATTTTTTTTCTGAGTTTTACACCCTTCTTTCCTCCCCTGTTCTTGTGCCTCCATTTTGTGATGTCTCTAGCCACTTCCCCCCTGCCTCTTTCTGTCATCTCTCAGGCTCCAAACTCTTCCCTGATAGGCAAGATGATTTAGAAACAGAGACTAGAGCACTCCTGTTCAACTCTTTTGGGAGGTGCAGTGACCTATGATCAATACCAATCCTCCTTCCAGTGACTACCTCTGCCAGAGCCTTTGCTGCCGCAAGGGAGGCTGATGTGGAAAAAAAATCCTCATCAAGGAAAAAACAGCTTTGCTTCTGACCTGGACAGGGCTGAGCTATCTGATCTCTCCTCTCTCCTCTTAACTCAGATCTGAAAGACTCTCCTGTGCTGATGAGCTAATGATAGAGGCAGTTGTTTTGGATGATGTTACTTTAATTTAACATTGAAACAATGGATGACAGATAAAACACTTTGAGCAGTAATAGAAAAAAGAGAAGCAAAACAAAAAGGTGATAGAAACAGAATCAAAACCAAGAATGCAATGTGCTATGACTAGTGCAAAAAGGTAAAGACAATTACTACAGTGATCAATGCAGAGAAATAGAAGGCAACAACAAAAGAGTAAGAACAAGAGACCTCTTCCACAAAATCTGAGAAATCAAAGGGAAATTCAAACTAAGGTCCAGAATGCTATATGACAATAAAAAGAACATAAATCAAGACCAGGAAGAAATAAAACAATGTTGGAGACAATACTCAGAAGAGTTATATAAAAGTGATGAGAAAATGAAAGATATATAAAATGAAAAACAATATGAAAATGAACCCCAAATTCTAAAAAGTAAAGTGAAAACTGCAATATCAGAACTAGGGAAAATCACCAGGAATAGATGACATTCCAGTCAAACTGCTACAATCCACACTAACAGAATCAACTCTAGTGCTAACCAATATATGCCATGACTCCACTGGGGCTGAGAGATCAGAGCTGGGTCCTGGTGGGGCCACCTCTACAGGAGCTGGCAGGGCAGATCTATGACCTGGCAGAGCAGAGCTGGGGCCTGTCTCAACCTCAGGTGGCTCCTGTACCTGAGGGTCCAAGTCTTCCTCCTCGTCCTCCTCCATGACACTTCACAATAACAGGTTTATGATCAAATTCCAAAAAAGCCAAGCCTGAAGCTGGTACACTTAGGGGCATTCCTAGACACCAAGGGAGGTTGAATTGCTTCCCCAGAGAAAATAGTAAAGATCAGGGAAGAGGTCCTCCTCTTGTAAAGATGAAAGTAACAGACCTGATGAATCTTTCACATATTCTAGGCTTCATGGTCCTCTGCATTCAACTTGCCATATGAGTGGAGGAGGAAGAGGCAGAGGAGGAAATGGAAGGAGGAGCAGGAAGCGGAAGAGGTAGTGGCAGAAGACAAGGGAGGTGGAGGAAGGGGCAGGAGGAAGAGGAAGTGGTGGCAGTGGAGTAGGTGGCTGCCCACCTCCCACCCACTTGTCTGCTGCCACTGAGAGCCAGGAGAGAGGGAGGAAGGATGAGTCCCATTGTCCCCAATGGTGGCACGGATTCACCGCCACTGAGGACAATGCAGACTTGAGCATCCATGAATTCTGGTATCCATAGGGGTGGGTCAGGAACGGATCCCCCACGGATACTGAGGGCCAACTGTATCTGGTGGTAAGATTGTACTTCCTTTTTCTTTTGGGGAGCTTCTCCTTTTTTCTTTTTTCTTTTTTTTCACTTTTTTACAAAGAACTGAAGAGGAGGAATTAGAATATTGAGTCACTCAAATTAACATACAGTCCCTTGACTCACCTGGACAGCACCTGAAATTAATTCTTTCTCCTTGGCTGGAAGGTTTACAGTCAGTCTTCCAATTTGGCAATGTCTCTGAAATTGTTCCCCCCCCCTAATATTGGGGGTTTGATATTTCTGAGAAGACTGAGTAATTTATTAATGGTTATCTATAATGAATGTTTTGTGTTTGTGTTGGCAGGAAATACCTTGGACTATGGAGTTGAAACCATGAAGAAGAATCAGAAAGAATAATAATGTTTTTCCGAAATCGGTTTCTGTTCTTGTTGGCAGTGGCTGCCTTATTAGCTGTTCTGAGCCTTAGCCTTCAATTCTGTAAGTATAATTCATTGGTTTACATTGTAGGTGAAGATTCTAAAGCTCTTCTACTAGCCATTGGGTTCTGTGCAATTTTCCACTGCCATTGGGTTCTGTGACTTCTATTAATTTGATGTGCTTCCTGTCTTCCCACAGCTTTCTTCATAGATCACATAGGTAGGGGACTAGACCAAAACAGGTTGATGTCAAATTTCTCTCTCTGTGTTAATAATGTGAACTTGAGTGCCAACTTTTTTCCACTTTCAAGACCTTTCTGTTATTCAATTGAAAATTGCAGGATTTGAGGTTTTTGCCATCTGCAGAGGGGCCCATAAATGAACCTTCCTGGATAATAAGGGCCCACTGAGCTTATTTATATTGGAATCTAGATGCAGCATTTCTGTTTATTCTTCCAACACAGCCCCATTTTTAAGGGTTATCAAGTTAGGAATCTTCAGCAGTACATTTTTTTAACAAAAGTGAATTGCTTCTATGCTGGCTTTAATTGACTAGGTATGCATGTATGTGCCTTAGGAAAAAGTGATCTCAGGGAAAAAAAAATCCCATGACTAATTGCTTGTTAGTTGGTTAATATTGTTGGTCTGGTAAGTTTGGAAAGAATTCTTTTACTCGGAGAAGCCTTACCTGATCCTTAGTTGCCATATGTAGCTAATTGAGTAAAAAATTCAGTTGGTTGACTGTTGGAATCTCATTATTTAAAATCTCACCTTTTGTGCTAAGGAATCTGGTGGTACAATATTGTTATTTTTCCACATGGCTAGCCTGATGGATATGGCTTTAACCATTTGAAAGGTTTTGATTTCTAAACAGTAAGGTACTGGAAAATATACTCTCAATATTTTAAGCTGTAGAGATAAATCTGCTGCTCCCGATTTTAGACAATATGAAAATGAATGTGTAATGATGGTGTGGAGATATTCAAAATATTCCTAGCCATTTTCTTTATTTATTTTCTAAATGTATCTTAGGGTTTTCTTTTTTGGCACTTTCTTAAAAAGCAAGTATCTTATTATTTGGAGAGTTGATATATTAAATAAGTATTTTAGGGAGTGAGGAGAGAGGTATTTGTCCTTGGAAAACTTTTTCATATTTTCTTCCTGTGACAAGCTGGTAGATGAAACTCACTTGTGGTGTAAGGGCAGATAAAAATTAATGATTAAATATTTTGAATTTATAAACCAGATTTTTAAAGATCTTTAAACATGAATGCAAATCTGACTTTAGTTAATATTAAATGTAGTTTGAAAACATCAATTAGTTCATAACATGGCAGCCAGATTGATTACTGGGACCTCCAGGAGTGATCCTATCACATCAATATCAAATTCATTCCACTGGCGGCCAGTTACTTACTGGGCAAGATATAAAGAGTTGGTTATTACCTGTAAAGCCCGACATGATTTGGGTCCAGGTTACCTACAAGATTGCCTCCTCCTATGTAATCCACCCTGTACATTCAGATCTTCTAGTGAATGGTTGCTCCAGACAGCCAGGGCTAGGTTGGCAGCTGTTAGCCAGAGGACTTTTTCTGCATTCACGTCTAGACTGGAATGACCTTCCAGAAGAGACTAGACAACTGAATACACTGTCTGAACTGAACACAGCATTGAAGACTAATCTCTTCCAGCAGGCCTATCCAGATGATTTTTAAAACTGTACATTTTAAACAATGAATTTTAAAGCTAGATTGTTTTAATGTGTGTGTCTTGTTTGTTGTTTTAAATTGATGTATATTTTAACTGAAGTTGTGTTTTAACTGAAGTTGTGATTCACATTTGTTGGTCTGTTGTTGTTCCTCACCTTGATCCATGGGGAGAGGAGGGTAATAATAATAATAATAATAATAATAATAATAATAATAATTTTGAAGTGTGAGTGGGCCCCTAGCAGGATGAAACTGAGACTGTTAACCTACATTAGTCCACCTAGGTTCTCTGTCCTGCATCAGGCAAGGCCTGACAGATCTGTCCCCAGTAGTACCACAGGTCTGTCCAATGTAGTAACTATATCTTGTGAGCTGACTTGGGTCCCTTTTTAGGAGAAAAGCGGCATAGAATTGAAATAATTAAAATAAATATATTAGAAGGTGTCCTGTGCTTCAGGACCTTGGATTTGAGTGTATGTATTTGATATTGGTTGGCAATTCAGAATAGGATTGTTATAATCTTGTAGTCCACTGTTCAACAGTTTCTCTTTTTTAACTGACTGAGGTTGGTCTCAGCAATGGTGTTGAAGTTCTCTTGGTGCTGGGGGATTTCAGCATCCACAGCGATAGTGTTCTCTTTGGAGCAGACCAGGACTTCATGTCCTCCATGATGAACATGGATCTGTCCCAAATAGTAACGAATGCCACTCAAACAGCTGCCCACATTCAGGACTTAGTGTTTTTGCTAAATGGATTGATGATGGTCTGGGTGTGGAGAAACTGTCTGTACTTTCATTGTCATGGACTGGCCTGGTGAGACTCACTGGGACTCAGGGGGCTGATCAATCCAAATCATTTCATAATGACTGTTGGGAAATATCCTATTGATAGCACAGGTGAACCTGTCAAAGCCCTGGTTCATCTGCGGAGTGAAGAAATGCTCAGGACAGTGGACTGTGTCACTCATGCGTGTCCTGTTCCACTGATTTACTAATACTAATTTGTTTTTGGTGCTGAATTTAAAAAAAAAAACACACAATAAAAATTTCATACCACATAAAGGGCTTTCACAGATTTGATACTTTTTAAAAATCAATTTATTCATTACTCATCTTTGATTAAGAGTGGACACTGATGTTTTCTGATGAAATTTCTTTTTGTGCTTTTGCACAGATTTTTATGTTTCATAAAAGACTTCTGGAAGTCTGTTAGAAGACTTCTGGAAGTCTGTTAGAAGACTTTAACCTTTTTTTAAAAAACTCTTTCCAGGATAATTCTTGGCAGGATCATTTCATTCATTCACATGTTACAACATAGACATGTGAAATCATGGAGCAAATCAGAGGTCATTTTCAGATTTAGAATGCCAAATTCCTATAAAGCCAGCATACATTTTTAATGCATGGTCCTCAGTTTTGTAGGCCTGTGTAAACTTAGATACAATGAAAATAACAGTAGATGCTATAATAGAGTAGAAATTATTAAAAATATGTAAAGAAACTGTTTGATATATTCCATAATTATGCTGTAGATTTTTTTTAAAAAAATATAAATGAGTCTTGTGCTAGCCAAGGGCAATGCAAATATATTAATTTCACAATGTATGCAAAACTGGTCTTGCTTGCAAGTTTAGAGGAAAAGCCAGAGATTAGGACTGTTGAATATTTGTTACATGGCATGTTCACCTAGGCACCTGCCTGAAATTGTAGATTGCTGCTGACAGTTATAACTGACAATATTGTGCAGCGGAAATGGTGTCACTTGTCTTATTTTCTGGTGACCTGCATTTCACAGTTAGGATCCCAGCACCCAAAAGGTCATCTTCCCAGTTTTCCTTCCTTTCCCATGATTTCTGATGGAAGAGGGCATCTCAAGCAAATATTAACAATATTCCTCCCCTTTGTATAGAAACATACCAAAGGACATAGCTAATCCAAAATGACCTCAGTAGCAAGACATTATAATTAGGAAAGATCATTTCTTTGTAATTCTCATAGAAGCAATGTATCTATTGACAGTACCCATTGTTCATGATGTGGACCAATTGGAGCCTTAACCAGATAAGATAAGTCTAATTAAATGAAATTGAAAAAAAAAACCTGCAGTTTTTCATCATCAAAGTTGGAGATGTTATGTATCCTGATACCAGACTAGCTCACATCCCCTCAACCCTCCCCTCTGCAAATGCTGCCTGACATTTCATTCAGTCTTAGCTTGTGGGGAAAAATGTTTCTAAGCCAAACAGTAAACTTTGCTTTGAATTCTGTCTGTACCTCACTTAGGAGTAATTATTATTGTAATTGTTCGGACTTCACTGTTTGTACTACCTTCCATTGTCTACCAGCTTAGCATAGTTGTATTGCTGATACAGTCTCATTAAAATCAATTGGATAAGTCATTTTAAGTCTCTTGGTTTGGCTTTAACTCAGAATACTTTCACAGTGACAAATGTTTGCATAATTTCATAATGAAAAACAGCTTTCAGAGTAGTTTGGATTCTATCGTCTTAAAAATAATTGCTTCCTAGATTTTTGTAGCCTAATGTTTTTAAGGAAAGAACTGGAAGCCAGCTATATTCTTACTGGCAAAGCAGTGATATTAAACCGAAAGCAGTGAAGCCATAAATTAGGGTGATGCATGTTTTAATTATTATGTACATAAAAATGCTTCATTTTAAACTATGGAAAAAGTAAAGTTGGCCTTAACTATTTTACCTTTAACAATGCCTTCTGGCCTAGATGTCTGTGTTTTGTTTCATATTTATATGGTTCTACCTTGACTGGAAGCTACACTCATCCCTGTTTCTATGGGTTAAATATATAATAATAATAATAATAATAATAATAATAATAATAATAATAAATATTTATTTATTTTCTGCCCCTCTGGGTGAGCAATCGGGGCGGAGTACAACATTGAAAAATACATACAGTTAAAATAACACTTCGGTCTACCCTCCCACCCCTTAAACATAGATTAAACTAAAAATAAGATTTAAAACAGTGAAACATTAAAAGATGAACATTAAACATTAATGGCTCTAAAAATTGGATAAGTGGGTGGCCTCAAGAGTATCAATGTCTCAGTAAATGAGACTGGAGGGGCAGTAGATGATAGAAAGTTAGTCATTTTCTGGGAAGGCCTGCCGGAAGAGATGCGTCTTGGTGGCTCTCTTAAAGCAATCCAAAGTTGTAATAAGACGCATCTCATCCAGCAGATCATTCCATAGCCTGAGAGCAATGGCAGAGAAGGCCCTCCGGGAGGTCTGTGCCAGCCTAATTTTCACAGGCTGTAGCAAATTCCTCCCAGAGGACCGAAGAGTGCGAGGGGCTCATATGAGGAGAGGCTGTCCCTAAGATAGGATGGACCTGAGCCATGAAGGGCTTTAAAGGTCAAAACCAACACCTTGTACTGTGCCCGGAAACTAATCGGCAGCCAGTGGAGACATTTAAGCACATGTGTTATGTCCTCTCTCCTAGATGTGCCGGTAACTAATCTGGCTGCTATATTTTGAACCAGTTGAAGTTTCTGGGTTAGGCACAAGGGCAGCCCTATGTAGAGCACATTGCAGTAATCTAAACGTGAGGTGACCAAAGCATGTACCACAGTTTCCAGGTCCCTCATCTCCAGGAAAGGCCGCAGCTGGCGTATCAGCCGAAACTGATAACAGGCACTCCTGACTGTCGCATTCACCTGACTAGTCATGTGGAGCAACGAGTCTAGAAGTACCCTCAGACTGCGAAGAGGGTCCTTCAAGGAGAGTGTGACTCCGTCTAGGACCGGAGTTGTATTCCCAGACCTGGTTTCGGGCCGGTGACTGTCAGTAACTCCGTTTTGTCTGGATTAAGCCTCAATCTGTTTTCCCTCATCCAATCCATTACCGCTGCCAAGCAGTCATTGAGAGAGGAGACGCCATCTGAGGTCTGAGCAGATGATCTTGTCATGGAGAGGTATATCTGAGTGTCATCAGCATACTGAAGACACTGAGCTCCATTCCTCAGAATGATCTCACCAAGCGGCTTCATATAAATATTAAACAGCATCAGGGACAGGATGGCACCCTGAGGGATGCCACAGTTAAGCTCGATCTTTGAAGAGCAACTGTCCCTGAGCCTCACCCTTTGGGATCTGCCGGAGAGAAAGGACCGGAACCACCGAAGTGCGGTGCCGCCAATCCACAACTCTCTCAGCCGATCCAAAAGGATGGAATGGTCTATGGTGTCAAAGGCCGCTGATAGATCCAAGAGCACGAGCAGGGTCACACTACCCCTGTCAGTGCTCAAGCGGAGGTCATCCGTCAGAGCAACCATGGCAGTCTCAACTCCATATCCTGCCCTGAAGCCGGTTTGAAATAGATCGAGATAACCGGTTTCATCCAAGACAGCTTGGAGTTGGGAGGTGACAGCTCTCTCGATCACCTTGCTGAGAAAGGGTAGCAAGGACACTGGTCTGTAGTTGTTCCTGTCCAGGGGATCAAAGGAAGGTTTCTTGGAGAGGCTTGACCACCGCCTTCTTCCAAATAAATTTTGTGATGTCATTTTGCCAACTCTTGAATATTTTATCTTCTGGGATCATTGGAAGGTTTTGAAATAGAAAGTTCATCTTTGTTAATATGCTCAATTGCGGATACTCTTCCGAATATTGATAGATTCATGCTGGATCACTTTTCCAGATCCTTCTTGATTGTTTTCCAAATTTCTTTGTAATTGTAGTCATTATGTTGTGCATTAGTGTAGAAAAATCAAAGGCCATGGGCCGCCACCATCCCAGCTGCTTATTTCATATCTGAGTGTCATCAGCGTACTGATGACAGTGAGCTCCATGCCTCCGAATAATCTCCCCCAGTGGCTTCCTATAAATGTTAAATAGCATTGGAGACAGAATGGCGCCCTGAGGGATGCCACAGTTTAGCTTGATTTTAGAGGAGCAGCTGTCCCTGAGCTTTGTCACCACCACAAAGCGGTGCCTCCGATACCCATCTCTCTCAGCCGGTCCAGAAGGATGGCATGATCTATAGTGTCAAAGGCTGCTGAGAGGTCCAAGAGCACCAGCAGGGTCAGCTACCCCTGTTGATGCTCAAGCGGCGGTCGTCTGTCAGAGCGACCATGGCAGTCTCAGCTCCATATCCTGCCCGGAAGCTGGTTTGAAATGGATCAAGAAAATCAGTTTCATCCAAGACGGCTTGGAGTTGTGAGGTGACCGCTCTCTCGATCACCTTGCTTAAGAATGGCAGCATGGAAACTGGTCTGTAGTTATTTCTGTCCAGGGGATCAAGGGAGGGTTTCTTCAGGAGAGGCTTTACAGCCGCCTCCTTCAGAGAAAGTGGAACAGTACCCTCCCTGAGGGACACATTGATGACATCCCAAAAGAATGTCCTCAATGTGCCCCCTCCCTGGACGACCAGCCATGATGGACATGGATCGAGAGAGCAGGTCATCTTCCTCACGCTTCCAAGGAGCTTGTCCACATCATCAGTACTTACAGATTGAAACTCATAGAGTAAGGTGACAACAACGGAGTCACTAGGTGCCTCATTTGCAGATACTGCTGGAACATTGGCATCTAAGTCGGCCCCTATCCGAGAGATTTTATCTGCAAAGTGAGTGTTGAATGCGTCACAGCAGGCTGTCGTGGGGTCAAGCAAGGGATTTGATGCAGGGGGAACTTGCGTCAGCTCCCCCATCACCTTAAACAGCTCTGCTGAGCGGGACTCTGCAGACGCTATGCATGCACAGCAGAAGGATCTCCGCGCTGCACGCAAAGCCTCCCAACAGGCGCGAAGATGCCGCCTATGGTGAGTTCTGTCGGATAAGCGACGAGTCTTCCGCCACCTGCGTTCTAGTCATTGTCCAGCCGCTCTCCATGAGTTCCTCCGTGAACCAGGGCTTACGGTTGAGAGTGGGTTGGAGAGGACGCTCAGGGGCGATTGGGTCGAGAGCCTTGAAGATCGGTGTTCCCAGTATTCACCAAGGTTTTGACGGAATCACTGGCATTGCCAACCATTAGACCCTCTAGGGCCTTCTGGAAACCAGTTGGTTCCATTAGCCTTCGCAGGCGGACCATTCTAATGGGTCCGCCACCCCTGAGGGGGCGAGGCATGAACTCTCGAGCTGCTCCAGATAAGTCGGAAAGGCTGGTCTCTAGAGGGATGTTGAAGTTACCAAAGACCAAAAGTCTTTGGGACTCCAACAGCAACTCAGTGACCAGCTGAGTCAGCTCAGTCAGGGAGTCTGTTAAGCAACGGGGTGGCCGATAAACCAACAGAATCCCCAAACTGTCCCTGGTCTTCAGACTAAGGTACACACACTCGATGTGGACTGTTTTCCGGACAGGTTTCCTGATCAAAGTTAGGTTGGTCTTATGGACTATAGCCATGCCCCCCGCCCACTTTCCCTTATCTGTATGTTGTGTGCCTTAGGTGAATGGACCATGGGGTTTCTTGGCAAGATTTATTCAGAGGGCAAGATTTGGCTTTGCCTTTCCCTGAGGCTGAAAGGGTGTGACTTGCTTGAGGTCTCCCAGTGGGTTTCCATAGCTGAGATGAGATTCAAAACCTGTTTGCCAGAGTTGTAGTCAAATTCTCAAACCACAACACCATGATGGCTCTTGTATATGTTTGTAGGGAGCATTTATAAGTGACACAGTTAGGGCTTGACTGTCAAACCTCAGAGAAAAAGCTGTTTGGATTGCCTGTTGGCTGGCTCCCTTTGGATTTCTTCTTTGGAGGAAAAAAACACGCTGTTTTGGACTGTCCTCCAAAATCCCAGTGTTTTTCTTTTTCCTTTCTTTCTTTCTTTCTTTCTTTCTCTTTCTTTCTTTCTTTCTCTCTCTCTCTCTCTCTCTCTCTTTTGTGATATTAAAAACATCAAAGAGAGGATGGGAACACAGTTTTATAAGCCATTTGCTGGTCACAGAACACTGCATCCAATATATTACATTTTATCCAATGAATCTTTGACATATCACTCTCAAATTTTTTCTTACTGTATTTTATCTCATTTGTATATTTATGGATATATTAGGAACCAACAACTCACAAAATATATTTAGTTCTTAGTGAGCATGAGAAATGATTCTGTCGGTCAAATTTTGCGTGGGAGTTGCTTCCTTCATTACCCAGTCCATAAAAATGCAACAGACAGAAATGATGGGATAATAAGCAAATAGAGAGAAGTTGTGTTATTTTTGCCATACAACTGGGAAAAAATACCACATTTTCTGTGCAGGTTTGAAGCATAGCTGCAGTTTGCCCGTTTGTTTCTTGCTCCTGATACTTTCCTCCTTGCTCTGATGTTTCTGTTGGCAGAATGCCTGTTGCTTTATGTTAAGCATATGCATAGATACTATATGCTTAGTGCAGTTGGCTTCTGTAAGAGTTTTGCCTGTCCACTATGATTCTTCTTGTGGCGGAGTCTATTTGGACTTGTTTTAATTGATTCATCTCTTGTCTTTCCTTAGTCGTATTTCATATTTTTTTTGGGGGGGGGGGGATTAAAGTTGGTGCAGAACTTCTTTTAATTCTGTTTTCATGATCATTTAGCACAATTCTCTTTTCTTTAACTAGTACATTTCTCATTGTAATGAGAGATTCATATTTATTTTCTGTTAAGCAAGTTAAATAGTATGGGAAAGTAAAAACTTTGTAACAGCGTATTAGGCTGGGGGATTTGACACAGAAGTCCAGAGAAAACGGAAGTACTTGTGATAGATTCTCCCGGCCCAGGGACGGTGGTGGTTCCACTTGTCCTGAGCGGGATCACGCTTCCCATAAAGGACACGGTACGCAGCTTGGGGGTGCTCCTCGATTCGTTGCTCCATCTTACTTCTCAGGTGGATGCGACGGTCAGGAGCACCTGTTTTCAGCTTCGGCTGATACGCCAGCTGCGCCCCTACTTGGACCGGAGGGACCTTGAAACTGTAGTACACGCTCTGGTAACCTCTTGATTGGACTTCTGCAATGCGCTCTACATGGGGCAGCCTTTGTATCACTCTCGGAAGCTGCAGTTAGTGAAGAATATGGCAGCACGGCTGGTCACTGGTGCTTCCAGGGCCAGCCATATAACATCGGTGCTAAAAGATCTTCACTGGCTCCCTATTCGCTTCCGGGCTCAGTACAAAGTGCTGGTTATTACCTATAAAGCCCTAAATGGCTTGGGCCCAGAGTACCTGAAGGACCGTCTCTCCTCACATAATCCGCCCCGCACACTCAGATCTACCGGGCAACAACTATTAAGAGTTCCAGAGGCCAGACTATCGATCACCACGAAGAGGGCGTTTTCTATCTCGGCCCCGAGACTCTGGAACTCGCTGCCCATTGAGCTCTGCTTGGCCACCTCTCTCACCCAGTTTAAGAAAGGGTTAAAAACATACTTATTTAAGCAGGCTTACCCCTGTTTGTGCTTCTCTTGTTGTCATCCTTTTCCCTCATTACGAGCCTGCTTGAGCACTGCCATTGTTTAGCTGTATTAGGCTGATATTGTTTTATTGTTTTGTATTGTTTTTAACTTGTGAATTTGATGTACACCGCCCTGATGATTGGAAGGGCGGTATATAAATAAAGTTATTATTATTATTATTATTATTATTATTATTTACATGATCTGTTGCTTTATTTACTCTGTATCCAGTGCTGCAAATTACAGTTCAAACCTAACTCTTTGAATCTACAGTTGGTTTCTTGTAAGGATTCCAGTAACTATGCATATGAAACCAATTTGAATCATTTGCAGACCATACTCAGAGATAACCTCTGAGTTTCAGCTGCCTAGCAGTTCAGCATATGAGATGGTCTGCAGGCAAATTTAATTGACTGAATTTTAGCAAAGTATTTTCAGAAGAATGTACCTTGGACCACTATTTATTACTGAAATATGTATGTTGAGGAGCTATGCTAAAGGTCCACATGTTACACAGAATTACTATGGGACATGAGTTGTTTGAAGTAGGAACAGGCATACTACAGTATTGCCAACAGCCAGTTAGTATAGATTTTGTTGATTACTAGAAACTCTTGCTAAATAGATTATTTCCATACAGAAGATATAGAAGTGTTTATGTACAGTGATCCCTCATTAATTGGGGTTAGGGGTGAAGGACCCACATGCACACAAAAACCACTGTTCTTTTTAGCTTAAGATAACACTGCTCTAGGACTCTCCAGGTCCTCCAGTGCAACTCTGTGATCGACACCTGCCAGAAGTTGATCATAGAATCATGGTGGGGGACTTACACATGCCTAGAGAAGTGTTTTCTCTAGAAACTTCTAGGTTCTCCAGCACAACTGTATGGTCAACTTCTGGTAGAGTTGTATTGGAGGACCAAGAGATTGCTAGAGATAACACATTAGTCAAAACCACAAATAATCAAATCCACAAAAGTCATATCGGCAAATGTGGATGGCCAAGTGTATTACCTTAGCAAATATGGGGCTTTTTAGATTGGCAGGAATGTGTGACATGAAGTTGCCTTTTCCTTAATGCTTAGCAGCTGCACCGCAGCCTTTAGATGGAGCTGCACTGTTCTGCAATTTTTAAAAAAGAAGTTGGGAAAACCAGCACCTTTTTAAAGGCGCTTCTTCTCCCCTAAAATGCAAAAAAAAAAGCGTTTTCATGGCACACTTTCCCTTTTTCTCATCTAAAGGCTAGACTTTCATGCAGCCATGAACACACTTCTTTTTGCCAATCTAGATCAGGTCTTTGTATTTCTAAACCTAAAGAATTAGAACCTTGCTCTGCCAATTCTCTTCTTCTTTTGCCTGCCCCACTTTTTTCACATATGCTTACTTCCTAAAAAATACTTTTCTTTGCCCAAAATGTAGGCTAATAGTGACTTTACTTCTATGAGTGCTAGCCCTTATGTAGTCAAAACAACTGCACCCACCCAGAAGGGAAACTCCAGGGAGCCCCAGTGCTTTAAAAAATGTAGCGTCCCCCCAAGCATCCAGCACCTTGTGAAAAATAACACTTCAGGGAGGGACTGACCATATTAGGGAAGGGGAAACATGCAGAAAGAAGTGATGGGTAGAAGTACTCCACCCTTCAACATTTTGTTAGAGATTTGACAACTACACTAAGGATCAAATTGTCTCATGCACTAATCTGTCTGTTGCTAAGCACCAAAACTTTAGATTTTCAGCACTGTTTTAAGTCCATATCTATTTTCTTCTTGTAGTTAGGTTTTAACATTCCTTCTCCCCCGCTTCTTCATGAATATATCATGTTCCCTCCTGTCTGTCTTCCTTCTGCTTGACTGCATTAAGTTTCTGTACTAATGGCTCATGCTAGCAGATGTTGCATCAAAACCTAGGATTAGTAACAGGCCATCTTATAGGTATGTCTCAGAAGATCTACAGATCTTTTGAATTTCTGAAATTTCTTTATTAACAATTTTTGATACTCTGACTTATGTGAATTCTCTCTTGAGGAATGTACAAATCCATGAGGACCCCTCAGTCCTATGGGAGGAACAAAAATAGAAGTTAAGATGTGTACTTTCTAATGTCAATTCAACCCTTTTCATAAAATTGCCTTTTACAATAATATAAAACAACAGTTTTGGCTAAAATATCATATTTGTCAGAAAGAGACAAATCTATTGTCCTGCTAGTAAAAGCACATCTGTGAGATTTCAGCAATATATCATTTCATATTTGAATTAATTAATTTTAAACTAAAATTATCAGTTGAAATTTCAGCATTAATATATTTCTGTAATTAAAATATTAGTTATTACAACTATATACCTTGTAAGTTATTACAGACCATAGTGTTGAAGAGTCAACAAATTCCAAATTACCTAGTTAATATGAGGAGGACTATAGGTCAGATTAATATGAACTGAAAAATTGAACTGTGTTACCAATCTGATTTTGAAATATGCTGATAGTTAAAATGTTGAACTAAGGCTTGGGAGAGCTCTTGTATAAATGACCAGTGTACTATTTGAAAAGCAAGATAAACTGAACCCTCATACACCTGTTCCCCAGATATAGGTGGTGTTGCATTTCATACTCAAACCTAGTTCTTCATCCATTAGTAAGCCCTTTTGTAGTCTATATTTTGCTATTTTGTGTTGGGTTAGATATAAATAGTTTGAAAATACTTTGTAAGTGGTTGGCCAAAGTTGCTAATCGGTATAATGAAGTAAGGGCTTAAATACCCTAAAGATAATAGGTCCTTTCTGATCTTGGAAGCTAAGCAAGGTCAGCCCTGTTTAGTACTTGGATGAGAAACAGCATCACATACCAGGTGGTGTAGGCAGTGGCACCACCGGGGTGTGCAGGCCAACTGGGTGACACCTGGCCAAGTGTGCCCCACTCCCTCATGTGCAACCTTTTAGTCATGAGGAAAATGGTGTGTGACAGGGAGGGGAGACTACCCAAAGCACCTCCCTCCTTGCCAGGCGCCAGTTTACTTGTTAGTAAGGTGACGAGTGGCAGCATGGTGAGCAGGCGTGCCCTCTTGGCCCTCCTTCCTGGAAGGCCTACCCCCTGCACCAGGTGACACCTCAGTTAGTAGAGTGTATTTCAGATGAATAAACTGGGAAAACCACCTCTGAGTTGCCTAAGAAAGTCCCTGAAATTAATGGCGTTGCCATAAGTTGACAGGCAACTTGAATGGAATAACAGTATTAATTATCATTTATTTCATACTGATGCAAGAGTAAATAATTTCAATTTTTTTCTCCCTTCTACAAGATTTTTTTTAAAAGAATCTTTTATGACCTCACATATTTGTGATAGTTTTTCCCCCCAGAAAAAATCATATTTGCGTCTGGGTGGATTTGATTTAAATCACTATTCAGAAAGACTCGATTTAATCATGAAATCCCTCATTCCAAAAAAGGGCTCTCTTCCTCCCTATAAGCTTAATACACATTTTACACAAACTCATTTTTGCTAAATCTTAATAGTTACAACCAGATGAAGGTTTCATTTTTAGAAAAACAACTTTTCAGATTCATTTTAGTCAGACAGATAGATAGATAGATAGATAGATAGATAGATAGATTTGGTTATACTGTTAGAAGTGCATCATAGGTCCAAAACACATTGCATAAATAATTGACTTTGAGACTGCTTTAACTGCCCTGGCTCAGTGCTAGGGAATCTTGGGAATTGTAATTTATTCTGGTACCAGAGTTCTCTGACAGAGAAGGCTAAATTTTTCACAAAACTACCAATCCCAGAATTCACTAGCATTGGGCTAGAGCTGTTAAAGCAATCTCAAAGGGGATTATTTCTGCAGTGTGTTTTGGATCATTAATACAGTAGATAATTAAGAAATTACTGAGAAGTGAACTATCTCCAGTTTAATAGGTTAATCATTCATTTTTGGACAACTTTTCTGCTGTTCTTTATTGGAAGGAGAAAAATAATAATTACCTTAATAATAACAATTTAAATATTTTAAATAAAACAATAGAATCATAGAATCATAGAATCATAGAGTTGGAAGAGACCACAAGGGCCATCCAGTCCAACCCCCTGCCATGCAGGAACTCCAAGTCAAAGCATCCCTGACAGATGGCCATCCAGCCTCTGCTTAAAGACCTCCAAGGACGGAGACTCCACCACCCTCCGAGGGAGTGTGTTCCACTGTCGAACAGCCCTTACTGTCAGGAAGTTCCTCCTAATGTTGAGGTGGAATCTCTTTTCCTGCAGTTTGCATCCATTGTTCCGCGTTCTAGTCTCTGGAGCAGCAGAAAACAAGCTTGCTCCCTCCTCAATATGACATCCCTTCAAATATTTAAACAGGGCTATCATATCACCTCTTAACCTTCTCTTCTCCAGGCTAAACGTCCCCAGCTCCCTAAGGCGTTCTTCATAGGGCAAGGTTTCCAGACCCTTCACCATCTTAGTTGCCCTCCTTTGGACATGCTCCAGTTTCTCCACATCTTTTTTGAAATGTGGTACCCAGAACTGGACACAGTATTCCAGGTGGGGCCTGACCGCCTGACCAAAGCAGAATAGAGTGGCACTATAACTTCCCTTGATCTAGAAACTATACTTCTATTGATGCAGCCTAAAATTGCATTGGCTTTTTTAGCTGCCGCATCACACTGTTGACTCATGTTCAGCTTATGGTCTACTTGGACTCCTAGATCTCATTCAGCCAGGTGTCCCCCATCCTATATCTGTGCATTTCATTTTTCCGCCCTAGGTGCAGAACCTTACATTTCTCTGTGTTAAATTTCATTTTGTTAGCGCTGGCCCAGCTTTCTAGTCTATTCAGGTCATTTTGAATTTTGATCCTGTCCTCTGGGGTATTAGCTACTCCTCCCAGTTTAGTGTCATCTGCAAATTTGATAAGTATGCCCCCAATTCTGTCATCCAAATCGTTAATAAAGATGTTGAATAGCACTGGGCCCAGGACAGAACCCTGTGGGACCCCACTGGTCACTTCTCTCCAGGATGAAAAGGAGCGATTGTTGAGCACCCTTTGAGTTCGGCCAGTCAACCAATTACAAATCCATGTAACAGTTAACTTGTCTATCCCACATTTTGCAAGCTTGTTTGCAAGAATGTCATGGGGAACCTTGTCAAAGGCCTTACTGAAATCGAGGTATACTATATCCACAGCATTCCCTTCATCTACCAAGCTGGTAATTTTATCAAAAAAAGAGATCAGGTTCGTTTGGCATGACTTCTTTTTCTGAAACCCATGTTGGCTTTTTGTGATTATGGCATTGGCTTCTAAATGTTCACAGACTCTCTGCTTAATGATCTGCTCTAGAATCTTTCCTGGAATTGATGTCAGACTAACTGGACGATAATTGTTGGGATCCTCTTTTTTTCCCTTTTTGAAGATGGGGACAACGTTTGCCCTCCTCCAGTCTGCAGGGACTTCTCCTGTTCTCCAGGAGTTCTCAAAGATTATTGCCAATGGCTCCGATATCACCTTTGCCAGTTCTTTTAATACCCTTGGATGTAGTTCATCTGGTCCTGGAGATTTATATTCATTTAGGTTAACCAGGTATTCCTGTACTACCTCTTTACTTATTCTGTGCTAAATTTCCTCTATTCTGTCTCCTGTTCCATTATCCTTAGGTTGAGCACCCTTTGCCTTTTCTGAGAAGACTGAAGCAAAGAAGGTGTTGAGTAATTCTGCCTTTTCTCTGTCCCCTGTTAGCATTTTGCCATCTTCTGCACGCAGTGGCCCCACTGTTTCCTTCTTCTTCCTTTTGCTGCGGACATATCCAAAAAAGCCCTTTTTATTGTTCTTAACCTCTCTAGCAAGCCTGAGTTCATTCTGCGCTTTAGCTTTTCTGACTTTACCCCTACATGTGCTGGCTATTTGTTTGAATTCCTCTTTCGTGATTTCTCCATTTTTCCATTTCTTATACATGTTCTGTTTAAAACTTAGCTCAGTTGAAAGTTCCTTAGTCATCCATCCTGGCTTCTTGAGACATCTTCCATTTTTCTTCCTCATTGGAACTGTTTGAAATTGTGCCTTCAATATCTCCCTTTTGAGAAACTCCCATCCGTCTTGAACTCCCTTTTCTTTTAGTATTCCTGACCATGGGATCACTCCCAGTATTTCTCTAAGTTTATTGAAATTAGCTCTCCTAAAGTCTAGAGTGCGTGTCTGACTATGCCTTGCTTCTCCCTTCCACTGTATTACAAACTCCAGGAGAACATGGTCACTTCCACCTAAGGATCCAACCACTTGCGCCCCATCAACTAGGTCTTCCCTGTTGGTTAAGATCAGATCTAAAATGGCTGATCCCCTTGTTGCCTCTTCCACCTTTTGGACAATGAAATTGTCTTCCAGGCAAGTGAGGAATTTGCTAGACTTTGAGGATTTGGCTGAGTTTGACTTCCAGCAAATATCAGGATAGTTGAAGTCCCCCATCACTACTACATCTCTCTTTTCTGAGTATGTGATTATCTGTTCTAGAAAGGCATCATCCAATTCCTCTGCCTGAGTCGGGGGTCTGTAGTAGACTCCCACAGTAAGATCCCTGTTATTTCCCTCTCCTTTAATTTTTATCCAGATGCTCTCCACCTGGCTTCCAGTATTGACTTCCTGCATCTCTTCACTGGTGTAAATATCCCTGACATATAATGCTATTCCTCCTCCTTTCCTGCTTGGCCTGCTTCTCTTAAAAAGGTTATACCCCTCTATTTCTACATTCCAATCATGAGATATTGTATAATATTGTAGGTTGTGTATTCTTGTATTTGCTTAAACATCCATGTTTGTTAGCTGATGTGGATAAACAAAGTATCTTTAAAAAAAAAGAAAAAAGTAGTCCACACATCAAAAGAAGAAGGAAGAAGGAGAAGGAGATTTTCTAGACAGTATGTGTGTTTCTGTGGTGAATGAGAAAATGATGGATCTGTGGCTTTGTCCATATGTTGTTTACAGTACTCACCTTAAGAAGATGTTTGATGTGTGGGTTTCTTATTAATTTATGTGTGTGGTTTGCCTTGATTTAGCAACCCAAGGTGTGGTAATTGAATTGTGGTTCCTTTTGATCTTTAAAAAATATTTTACCACAACCCAATTCCTACATGTGTACTTTTATGGGTATGAAGACAGGATGATAGTCTCCTATGCTGTTTAACTTTATGGGAAAGCTCTGGCTTTGGGTTTATATCATCAATGACATAATTACAGGGATATTTCCTATCCTATTCTTTGTTGAGGTGGAGACTGTATAAATGGGACAGGTGACACCATTGCATTGGATAAAGTACTTTCCCCCCCCCCCCCAAAGTACTTTCTTTTACCTTTTAGTTTAGTTTTGTTGGAACATTATAACTTCAGTGCTTTTTCTATGCATATTTTTAATATTACTAGATTTTCACTTTGGAGAGAAAATTGAGAAATAACTAAGTTGCAGAAGTTCTTATTTCCCTTTTCTATATTCTGGTAGTTCTTCTCAGAATGAGGGTTGTCCCAACAGTAGAAATTTCTGCTTCATTTGTATTAATAGTGTGTTGCTTAGGTTCCATTGATGAAACAGGACTTAACAGTACGGTAATTCTTTCTGGTGGGTGTCAGTGAAGTTGTGCTGTTGATCTTCGTTATGCTTAAATTCACAATTCTTCTGAATTTTACAGAGGAGATTTACAATTTTATAAAAGTAATGTTTGACTTAATTTACGCAAATTATAAACATCTGATTTTAAAAATATTCTAGAAGTTTTGTATATCTTCTGCCCCTGCTTCTGCTTCTGGTAAGGAGTTGACTTTCTTTTAGATGCTTTATCCAAGCAGCTTTTAATTTTCTTTTCCAAAAGACTTTCCCCCCTCAAATACCCACACAATCCCTTTTCATGCCATCTTCATTTTTGGAGAAAGAGGATGATGATAATTAGTAATAATAATAATAATAATAATAATAATAATAATAGGTGGTGGTAGTGGTAGTAGTGTGGGAGACTAAAATACTTGGGCTGTTGTTTTTTTAAAAAGACGGTTTGAAAATAATAATAATAATAATAATAATAATATTTATTTATATTTCCCGCCTCTCCTGATGGATCGAGGCGGGATTATAGCAATTTAAAATACAGTACATATAATACAATATAAAATCACAATACAATTATAGCAGTATAAAAGTTATCTCCCAGCATAAAATCAGTTCCAATTTATCCGGTGCTCTAGTCTCTCTAGGCCCGTTAGTATATCCAGTTCTCACATGGTCTTCTGTAATCGTTATAATAGATCAGGTGGATAGGCCCGCTGGAAGAGATCCGTCTTAAGAGCTCTCTTGAAAGCCTCTAAGGATGTTATCTGATGAATCTCTTCCGGTAGGTCATTCCAAAGTTTCGGGGCTATTGTTAAAAGGCTCTATGGGAAGTAGATATTAATCTCGTATTATGTTCTTTTAGAAGGTTCTTCCCCGATGTTCTAAGAGTGTGGGGCGGATTATATAGGGAGAGATGTTCCATCAAGTTACTCGGACCCAAGCCATATAGGGCTTTAAAGGTAACGACCAACACTTTGTATTGCGCCCGGAAGCTAATTGGCAGCCAGTGTAAAGACTTAAGAATGGGAGTGATATGATCCATTCTTGTAGCTCCTACTAGCAACCTGGCTGCTGCGTTTTGAATCAGTTGGAGCTTCTGGACTTGGTACAAAGGTAGCCCCATGTAGAGCGCATTGCAGAAATCTAATCGAGAGGTCACCAGCGCATGTATCAGTGTTTCAAGGTCCTCTTTCCCCAGGTAGGGACGCAGCTGGCATATCAGCAGAAGCTGGTACCACGCACTCCTGTCTGCCTCCTCCACCTGAGAAGTCAGCTGGAGGGACGAGTCAAGGAGCATGCCCAGACTGCGAACTTTGTCCTTTAGGGGAAGCGTGACCCCATCCAGGACAGGTTGGCAAATCTCCATTCCTGTGTTAGGAGAACCTATCACAACTACCTCCGTTTTCTCTGGATTCAACCTTAGTTTGTTTTCCCTCATCCAGCCCATTACCGACTCCAGGCAGGCATTTAGAGGGGAGATGCCATCCTTGGTCACTGCATCAGTTGGAGACATAGAGAAATATATTTGGGTGTCATCAGCATACTGATAACATTGCGCCCCATGTTTCCGGATGATCTCTCCCAATGGCTTCATGTAAATGTTGAAGAGCATGGGGGACAGAATGGCGCCTTGAGGGACGCCAGATGTCAACTCTCTTTTCCGAGAGCAGCTGTCCCCCAGTGACACCATCTGGAACCTGCCCAAAAGGTAGGGACAGAACCACTGGAGTACAGTGCCTCCAATTCCTAACTCTCTCAGGTGTTCCAGAAGGATACTGTGGTCTACGGTATTGAATGCAGTTGCCCCTCCTTTTTCTCGGGAATCCGTTCTGGACCACCTTGTGAAAATGGAGTTTTGCTTATATTCAAGCCCAAATGGCGCACACCCCATTCTTTCCCCCTCCGTTTGTCCCGCGAGCATAAGCGAGGGACGCGAGTCCGAAGACTATGAGAATGGAGGAAGGACTGTATACAAAATACAATAGAGATCAGTAATGTGTGTGTGCATGTCTGTCTGATATAAATTGGTTAGTTCTAAAGGTATCATAAGATTCTTTTCTTCTTTTTATTCTGAAAAAGATATACTGTATATATTCGTCTATAAGTTGAGAAATTTATGCCCCAAAATCGACTCCAAAATCCTGAGTCAACTGATAGATGGGGCAATACGGTAAAAAGGACTGAATGCTCCCTTTCCAAGCCTCTTCCCAGCCCGGCTGCCTCCGGAGGGGGCAGCCAGGCTTAGGAAGATGCAGGAGGAGGGAGGCATTCGCTCTCCAAGCTTCTTCCCAGCCTGGCTGCCTCTGGAGGGGGCAGCTGGGTTGGGAAGACACAGGAGGAGCAAATCCTCCCTTTCCAAGACTCATCCCTGCTTGGCTGCCTCCAGAGGGGTCAACCAGCTTGGAAGACACAGCATTCGTTCCCCAAGCCTCTTTCCAGGCCAGTTACATGCCCTTCAGCTTTACCCTTGACTTATCCACGAGGCATAGTAAAATCCAGATTTTTATCCCCCAAACCTACCCTTTGACTTATACATGAAGTCGACCTATACATGAGTATATATGGTAACTCTGTCTCTTTCTATGCAGGGCTGGGGAGTAGTGGTGATTTTGGGGATACTCCTTGTCCTACTCTGGAGTAAGATATTTTTTTCTTAATGTTACTCCTACTCCTATTATCCTCTTCAATAACAAAATATATTTTGTTACTGATTATTCCTACTCCTACTTCTGTAAAACCTCTTACTTCTTTACTCCTTACTCCTACTCTCCAGCCCTGTTTCTATGTGCTAGAGAGACATATTCTTTGGCAATTTTAAAGCTATAATGTAACTTATCTTCCACCTCCCTCCCCCCCCCCCTTTTTTCCTGGGGATATGTTTCCTAGACTTTTTCGATATATGCAAATGCTTACATTTTTATCAAATGTAGACTAGTTTCACTACTTGAATAAATAACCTGCTTAGAATATACAGTGTGTCCTTGATGTCTGCTGGGATTTGGTTCCGGGACCCTCTGAGGATACCAATATCTGTGGATTTTCAAATCTCATTAAATACAGTGACATAGTAAAATGATGTCCGTTATGTGACATGGCAAAATCAAGGTTTATTTTTTGGAATTCATAAATCCGTGGATATGGAGGGCTGACTGTAGAATTGTAGTATTTGACTTATGTGAAATGTGTGGGATAATCCTATGAAGGGAGGGCACGCTGTGTTCTTCCTTCCATGTAAGTATGCTGGGAAGTACAATTAGCCCTTGGTATCCTCAGGGGATCTGTTCCGGATCCCCCTGTAGATACCAAAATCTATGGATGCTCAGTGTCCTCAATGGTGGTATGGCCACATGACCATTGTTGACAATGGGACTTTGCTGTCCATGCCACCCAAAGCCTGTCTCAATGCTCTTACCATGGTGGGCAGCAGGAGGCTGCCTCCTCTTCCTCCTCCTCCAGCTCCTCCCTTCTCTACCACACCCCCCACATGCAGACTTACTGTCTGTGGATGCTGGAATCAGCAGATGACAAGTCCATGGATACAGAGCACATACTGTACAGATTTAAACATATAATCTTAGTTTTTTACAGGCAAAACTGGGAAATATTGTATAGCGAACGAGAAGAGAGAGAGAGAGAGAGAGAGCAAGCTGCGGGCTATTATATCCTGTGCTACAACTATACATGCTATCTGTTCAGAGAAGAAATAGTTAAGGAAAAAAGGTGAAAAGCAAAAGCCCAGATTGTATACTCCAATGAAAATGGAAGCACCTTCTATTGCATCTTAGATTTATTTATTTTTATTTTAAATATTTATGTACTGACTCCCATCTAAAATCCTAAACTAGTTTACAGTAAACTTTAATCAATAGAACACAGCAATATTACAAATAGAAGACTCCACAAGATGAGGCTAAAGGCAACTTAATCAATTAGCAGTTGGGAAAAGGCATAAGAGGAAATAAGTTCTTAATTGACTTCAAAGACATTATCTTTTTGCATTCTGTTGTGAAAGAGTGGTCATTTCAGAGGCTGTCAGAGATTGCCTCAAGAATTTTTTTATTTTATTTTATATGTATCTCACCGTTTTTCCCCCATTATGAGGAGTTTACAGTGTTGGTCAAAATGAAATATAGCTAAAGCAATGCACAAACAAAACTGTCTTTAAATAAATAATATCCAGCCTCATTAAAACATCAATTTAAAACGGTTTCAAACACATTTAAAATAGAGTAAACGTAAAAGTACAGCATTCCCACCAAAAAAAAAAATTTTTTTTTTTTGGCTACAACTAATTTAAAGCTAAAAGAAAAGATTATTTGTTTGTCAATGGAAAGAACATAAAAGTTAACCAATCCAATTCCTATTGGGGGAAATTCCAGCACCTAGAAACAACCACTGAAAATCCAATGTCCTGTATTTTAATCAAATATGTCTGTGACAATAGTGGGACTAAGAGCTCAATAACTGTGACAGAGGTACTGTCTTTCAGATGGTCTGGGCCCAAGACAATATACAGTGGGACTCCCATATTTGCTGGGAATAGGGATTCAGGACCTCTATGAAAGTGGAAAAAACACAAATAAAAACCCCACTTTTTTTTACCTGAATGAACAGCTCTCTAGGAATCTCTAGGTCCTCCATCGCAGCTCAAGAGGTTTAGATGGCAATGGAAGTTCCCAAACATTGTTCAAAATCTCCAATGTGTTAGTGACAACACTGTTTAAAGCTGGTCCTTTACTGACTATCTACAAAAGTACACTTTTTTATATATTTGCACTTGAATTTCCATGGTTGGATGAGGGGGAAGGGAAATCATTGCTTAAGTTTTACTATCATACTTTGTCATTTAGCTCTGCTGTGCCAGAAATATTATTATTATTATTAACCTTTATTTATATAGTGCTGTAAATTTGCACAGTGCTGTACGTACAATCTTATATTTAGACGGTGTAAGCAAGGATGAAAATCTTCACTTACTAATTCTCACCTGCAAGACCTCAAAATTTTTTTGTCTCCATTAGGCAAGATTCTGAGAAGTTTTGTGTGTTTTCAGTATTTTGTTACATTTTAGGATTTTACTCAAAAATTAATTTGTGCAAAAATAATTTTGAGCAGAAAACAGTATCTTTTAAGCAAGATATAGAGATTTCTGCTAAAGCAGCACTCTATGCTTCTTCGTGCAAATAAATATTTGCAAATATTTCCCACAATGTGAAATAATATTTCGGCAGCTGACTGTGGTTTTTTTTGGGGGGGGGGGGACAGGTTGTAGGATATCAACAAACCCATTCTTTTTGAAGATGAGGACACATTATTTCTAACCAGCCCGTTGGAAGCGTAGCAAGTGATGAAGCTGATGAAGTTTCAGATTATTGTTGTTTACATTAGAGAATTCCAGACACTTCAATTCCCAGTAAATCAGTATTGTAGAGGATTACTATTGAAGCCACAAACAAGTACAGCTGTGGTATGATGGGCAATCATTCACCCTTAAGGACCCCTCTTTCAAGGTTTATTTTTCCTTTTTCAAACATAATTAGAAGCTAGTCTTCTATGGCTACATTTTGGATAAACCGGGGGGGGGGGGGGTAATCACAGAACATATAATTTACTGTACATCCTGCAGTATATCTTTCTTTCCTGTGTTTTACACCTGTGTAATCATAGCCCTTGAGTTTCTTAGAAAAGCAATCATACTGCTCTATTTTATCACTGTATAATCTTTTTCGCTGTATAATCTTTTTCGCAGATCCTGTTAATGTCTTTCCAAAGGAGAATTTGAATGATGGAAGTTAGTATGACTGTTGATAACTTTTATCCTTAGATACATGGGCAAATGCTTCTTGAGGTGATTTTAAAAAATGCTTGAAAAGTGGTATGTGCTGTGCCTTGTCTATGCCTCTTTTTCTGTAAGGCATAGATGGGATTAAAATAGTCATTTCCTTAGCTGTTCTTTGCACTTTCATCTTTTTCATACTTTAATATTTTGAAAAATATTTTGGTGCAAATTGCTGATGTAGAGCAGGATGAAAATTTCACTTTGCTAAGCGGTAGTGAATATTGTATAATCTCTCCTTCATTTTCTTAACAAACAAAAGACCTGTTAAATTTTTGTAGGGAGTGGTGACATGGAATCAAAACAACATTTTGTCTTCATGTTGTTTTTATTGCTGTTCTAGCCTTTTCTGTCCAACCTTTTTTACTCTTGAGTTGTGTTTTCCACACTATTTTCTTTTGCTCCTTACCATTTTCTATATTCCATTTCTTTCTTGTCCATCTTGCCATGCTTCTTCTATCCTACACTATCTTAGATAATTCAACAAAACTGCCAGAGCACATTAATTGCACTGACTTGGGAAGAATGTTTACCTGTTCTTAAATACATATGTAGATATTTGTTTCCATAGTTATAATGTAATTTAGCATCTCCGGTATTTCTTTGTTCATGTTATAAGCTTTCTTTTGTTTATAAATAAAGTATATGTTTCTTCCATTGTAATTTCATTTGCTTTTGTAAATCCTGTTTCCATCTTCAGCAAGAAGAGTTGAGAGATCTGTCTAATCTTCTGTACCCAATATGTTTCCATTGTGTAAACCATGCAAGATTATGTGGAATAAAAATTATGTGGGATACTCCTCATTTTAGGCTTATGGGGCATTTTGAAATTAATATTTGTTATTAAAAATTGTTTTTTTTTGTTTGTTTGAATATTCTTGAATATTCAGTCCAGGATTGAAAGGAAATTTCAAAAAGCCACAGCTGGAGAGAGTGGGGGTTAATTGGCACTTCCTTTTATCCAGGGAGACTGTCCTGTAAAAGAAATGTTGCCATCCCAAACAGCTCTCCTTGCCTTGGCCACTCAAATGAGTGCCAGGAGGCAAATGGAGCAGTGGGGCAGTGACCACACCCTCAACTTATCCATGGGTCAAATTAAAATCCATATTTTTGGCCCCCAAACCTGACCTTGACTTATGCATGAGGTCAACTTGGGCAACTAAGATGGTGAAGGGACTGGAAACCATGCCCTATGAGGAACACCTTAGGGAACTGGGGATGTTCAGCCTGGAGAAGAGAAGGTTAAGAGGTGATATGATAGCCCTGTTTAAATATTTGAAGGGATGTCATATTGAGGAGGGAGCGGGCTTGTTTTCTGCTGCTGCAGAGACTAGGACGCGGAATAATGGATATAAATTGCAGGAAAAGAGATTCCACCTCAACATTAGGAGGAACTTCCTGACAGTAAGGGCTGTTCGACAGTGGAACACACTCCCTCGGAGCGTAGTGGAGTCTCCTTCCTTGGAGGCCTTTAAACAGAGGCTGGATGGTCATCTGTCAGGGATGCTTTGATTTGGAGGTCCTGCATGGCAGGGGGTTGGACTAGATGGCCCTTGTGGTCTCTTCCAACTCTATGATTCTATGATTCTATGATTCTATGATTCAAGTATACAGTAATTAATTAAAGCTTTTTATTTTATTTTTAACTTCAGTGTTTATTGAAAAATCTAGAAAGCTAAGTTAAAGCACTAGAAAATAATGAATTAATACCCTAAAGAATAATAAGTATCCTAATTCAAAACTGTGATATTTGTTGTTGTTTAACTGTGTTAGAATAGAGATCCTACCTGTCCTATTGTCTGTATGTCTCTCGATCTGGCCCAACACTTAATGGTTCAATCAAAAATTAATAACAAACAAATCAAATGTTTTCAGTTATTAGTTCAGTTCAGTTATTATGGTAGTGTAAATGCTAGAAAATTAATTTTCCAATTTCTGACAGTTAACATTCCAATCTCTGGGTAACATCCGCTGTAACTCCCTTTTCATCTTCATGCTTGTTATGATGAGACTCATCTATCCAAATACTTTTCATAAATGGTAGCCCAATAATCCCACCTCTGCCACCCATTTATGTGAAGGTGACAATGTGCACTGCCAAAATCTCTCAAAACCGTTCACTTCTTTTTAATGTGTGCCACTGCTGCCACCAATTGGTGAAGGTGATGGCCACTATCCAACCAATTCTTCACTGCGAGACTTAAGCCTAGGACTCTTTTAAGTGTCTCCTACACTATGGCCTGATCTAGATTGGCAAAAAGAAATGTGTTCATGGCTGCATGAAAGCCTAGCCTTTAGATGAGAAAAAGGGAAAGTGTGCCATGAAAACGCTTTTTTTGCGTTTTAGGGGAGAAGAAGTGCCTTTAAAAAGGTGCTGGTTTTCCCAGCTTCTTTTTTAAAAACTGCAGAACAGCGCAGCTCCATCTAAAGGCTGTGGTGCAGCTGCTAAGCATTAAGAAAAAGGCAACTTCATGTCACACTTTCCTGCCAATCTAGAAAGCCCCTTTAACTTTCTTTAGATGCCAGCACAATGGGTTTCAAATTTTCCCCCAGCTTGACACGAACTATTCTTTGACAGCCACATATCCACTATCTAGTGTGTCCCAAACCCAAAAGACTTTTTTCAATGTTGGTAGCATTTTTAATGTGTTTCTGAAATAACTACAGATAGCTGCTTGTTGAAACAAGGTAATAAATTTATTTACAAGTCAGGCTCAATATAGCCTCTTTTAGTGGATGATCACAATAGATATGGTGTATAAATACTTTATTAGTTACACAGTTGACAGTTTATTTAGCTTGTAATTGTTTCTTTATAGCTTTATATACACGTTCCCTTTCAGACTAAGTTCTCACAGAACCTTTATTAAATTTTTGTATCTTACAATCCTTCTAGTTACCTGTGACTCCACTAGTCACCAAACACTGTGTCGTCCACAGGACACTACAACAATTTAATTAAGAACATTCTTTATCCCTTGGATACCTAAAACCCTTTCTAACTGTCCCTCACAGCAGCCTAACCCAGCCCCAATGGCTCTTCACCACTCAGGGCACACTAAACATCAACCACTTTCAAACCTATTCCTCCCTCTTATATACTCACTCCTGGGAGCAGTCCCCACCTTTTCCTGGCTTTGCTCCCATTGGCTAGTGCCAAGATTCTTATCTGCCTGTTGCCTCCACAGTGATGTAATCTTCCTAAATTTTGCCATGAAGGTACAATCTCCCATCTCACCTTGAGAACTAGGCAGAGTCAGGCCTGGTTAGTACTTGGATGAGGAAGTGCCAGGAAACACAAAGTGATGCAGGCTGTATTTCAGAGGAAGTCAAATAACTTCTGAGTATTTCTTGCCTAAGAAAACTCTCCAATATTCATGGAGTTGTCCTGTGAGAGGCAACTTGAAGGCACATATGAACATACTAGTCCATATGCACAAATAGTGTTTCCTGACTAAGAATGGAGTTACCCACAGTCCCTGACTCAAATTAGCTAACAGCCTTAAATGTGAATGATAATCTCTCACTTTCAATCAACGTAAAACATTCTACGGAAGATAGTAAGAATTCCTGTAGTGTATTTCTAGGATAGCATATCTTCTAAATTGACAGCCCTGTACACTAACAATCCTCTAATCCGTATGCAGCTTATCTGTCTGTTCCAGGCTGTTCCTTTTATGACTGGCAGGGATTTCCCTTTTTCTTTATGTAATGTAATTCTACCTTTTACTGTGCTTCTGTGCTTGTTTTCTTACACATTTTACTTCATGCAAATGAAGTGTTCTATGCTTTTTTGAAAAAAAAAATAAAATGACAATTACCTTGCAGATTTTGGAGACCATAAAACCAACTTTTTGGGGGAGGTGGGGGAAGAGGGCGAGAGGATTAACCAGAATATCTAGTGTCTGTGTTTTCTGTTTTAAATTGATGAAATTTTGCCACGTAGCTTTTCTTGTTTTAAATGCTGTGTGATTTGAGGTCATTGAAAATAGTTTAAAATAGTTGGGTTGTGTGGAGCTGAAAGAACCTTCTGTGTCTGAAGCAAACCTTTAAGGCGGAAAATCCAGGCTAAGATGGCCACTCTCGTTACTCATTCTTTTTGTAACATTTGGCGTTTGCGAGGGAAAAGAAAAATGGAAACAGATGTGCTTTCTTTTCTTCTAATTTTAGGTAAATGTTTGGTCTGGTCTTCACTGCATCACTTTTTTTTTCTCTGTGATAACTTGTAATGCTTGTATTGGTTATTAATTTAATACTTGTGTTCCAGACATAAAGAAAAAGTGTCTTGGTATTTTGCAGTCTGCAGTAAATACATGAAACTTATATTTGGTGATCTAGCATTGATTTGGTGTTTTGTATTGCTTCTTTCCTTCATAATTGCCTGTTCTACCTAACTGTTGTAGTGCATATATTTTATAGAAATGTGAATGCTTCTTATTAAAAGCAATTAATGGGGATGGGGGAAGGGAGGTTTTCTAGAATACATAGCATATGAAGAGTTTGCACTTTTCACGTATAATTATATACAGTAGAATTGGTGGGAAAAACATATACACTGTATCACCGAAAAATGATAATCTTAAATATTCTGGGGCTATGGGAAAAATATTTGTGGACAAGATGTGGCTGTGATTGTGTGTGTCTCTTTTTGCTCCCCCATTTTTGGTTCTCACCCTTGCTCATTTTTGATGCACATTTTATTTGGATGAGCTTGTTTCAGAAAGATCTTATGTTGGAAAAAAAAAGGATTAAACATACTGAATGCTGGGGGAAATGGTATCTAAGCAAATAGAAGCTAGAATTTAAGAGGCACTCAAAACTATCCTTTTTGTGTAGGATTTACACAAATCACATACCAAGTACATTTAGCTGTTCCAGTAGTTTTGACAACTCATCTAGTAACATTTTAATTTAACATCTTGAGTTTTTAGTGTGAAGGGACTAATCTAATTCAGCAAAGTATTCTGATTCAGTGTGCAGCCAGATTACTAACTGATGATAAGCTGAACCAGTGATTAAATAAATTTTACATCAGTAATGTGGGTTTTTTTGGTTGTTTATATTTATGTGTTACATTTATATTTATCTGTTGTTATTCAGATAAATGGTGTAGCATTAAAATAATCCGCTATTATGAAACATAAATATTGCTTATTTGTATCTTTTTTAGTACACTTGATTCCCATTAATCCAGTTAAGGAAGATGGCTTGAATTCCAAGAATCGAAAGAGAATTATGCCAAATCCACTGACAGAGCCACCTGCCATAGATCCTATTTATGAAGCCAAATTTTATTGTAACATTCCCAGCATACCTGAACGCAGTATGGAAGGTAAATATATTATTGTGTTGATGTCTGCTGTTTTATTTTAGTATAATTAGTGGTGTTTTGTTTATAGATTCTAACATTCCCAATAAAGCATGCTCTCAGAAAACTACCAGGCAGAAGGAAGCAGCAGTAACAAAACTAAAATGAAAATCAATGTCTTAAGTTCTGTTTTAGCCTCAACTATTAACAGTTTGGGTGAAAAATAGTCATATGGCTGGAATGAAATGGACCAAAGATCCATCTGGTCCAGTGATTCCCAGTGTGGGCAGTACACATTCCACTGGGGACGGTGGAAAGATTCACTGTGGCAGTGAGAGGGAAAGGGGGCAACATGGGGGCTTTCAGTCAAAGTATTGATGGCAAGAAAGACAAAGGAAACCAGCAGCATTTAGGACCATGGTAGGGAAGACTAGAGATGTGAAGGCCTGGAAAAAAAGGAGGGGAACCTTCCCCCCCCCCTTGAATATTCCAATTATAGAATCATGCTAAAATATTCCATAATTGATTTTCTTCCTTATTTCATACATGTAGAAGTGTAAATGTTGATTGGGGGTACCCTAAATTTCAGGGTGATTTCCCCCCCTCAAACCTCCCCCCCCCCAAAAAAAAATATCCGGAAAAATGGATTATGGAATATTCTTTTTTAAGAATGAAAAATAAAATATTTAAGACAATATGTTCCTATATTTAGTCCTTCTACATTATCTCTAAAGGGTAAATTATAGATAAACTTTTATGTAAGTCTTATGTAAGACTATGTGCAGAAACTCACATAATTGCAGTTCTTGCTTTCCCTTAATTAACCCATTACCTATTTTATTTTATTAATTTTGGAGGTGGGGTTGAAATCTGCTTTCTGTTTGCTTGGTACTATGGAGGACTAGAGACAAAATTATTTCTTTGTTTTACTAATTTTGTCATTTCTGAGTTATGGCAACCCTATCATGTTTTGTTTTTTATTTGTTTTGTTTTGGCAAGATTTGTTCAGCGAGGGTATGCCTTTGTCTTCCTCTGAGGCTGAGTGTGTGAATTGCCCAAGGTCACCCAGTGGTTTTCCATTGCCGAGGAGAAATTCAAACGCTAGTCTCCAAAGTCCTAGTACAACACTCAAACAACTTCACCACACTACCTCTCTGATAATGTTAAGTTTCCTCTTATTTTTAATTGTACTTTTTTGCCATCTCTTCATAAACTGCTAAAGCAAAGAGGTTCCTTATCTGTTAGGTGTTCATTACAGTTCAGGACCTTGTAGCTTCATTTATTTAAAAATAATGCATACTGTGGCTGAAGTGGATAAAAGAGAATCTTCCTTTATTATGCTTGAGTTCAGGGTTATGCAATGAAACAAATTGTGAGGACACCAGGGAAGACAAAAGGAAGTATTTTCTTACACAACACATAACTAACTCCAGGGGTTGGTTACCTACGGCTGTGGTAATAGGCAATAGGTTAAATGACATTAAATGGAGACTGGAAAACTACATGGAGGATTGGTTATTGTTTGGTGGTAGTCACTATGGCTCTGTAGAACTTCCAGAGAGAAAGATAGTATGATCAGCAGTTATTTTAATACCTGTACTAGTTATTTGGGAGCTACAGCAGGAAATCAGTGTAATCTTTCTGCTTTACCTATTGGTTTCCCAGACTGGCAACTGGGGTATATAAAATATGGAACTAAATAGGCCTTTTTGTTGTAGCAGAAAAGGCTGCTTTTATGTTCTCTATGTTCTTCTGTAGCACAGACCATAGTGTGTTAATGTATCCTATAATGATTTGCAGTTGCTGTCTAAACTACATCCAGGAGTCAAAAGTACAATATTTGTAAATTAAGAATCAGCCCATGTGTGACATTCATTTTCAGTTCAAAGGATGGGTCAGTTTAATTGTTGTTGTTGTTGCTGCTATGTGCCTTAAAGTTTTTTTGGTTTTCTTGGCAAGATTTGTTCAGAGGAGGTTTGTCATTGCCTTTCCCTGAGGCTGAGAGTATGTGACTTGCCCAAGGTCACCCAGTACGTTTCATGGCTAAGCAGGGAACTCAACTCTGGTCTCCAGAGTTACAGTCCAACACTCAGACTTCTATGCCACTAAATAAGTATTGCTAATATTATCACCATCCCATTTTCTCAGTCTTGATTTGGTAGACATTTAATAATACATTTAATAATACATTTATTTTTGTAAGATTGTGGGAAAACAGAATAAGTAAGATTGTGGAAAAACATTGTGACAATGAAACAAATAAAGTGCACTCAGTAGATGTAGTTCCTATTGAGTGTTTACATATTCCAATACGTCTAGATTATCATTGTGGCATGCACATGTAATCCAGCACCAGTCATGTCAGTGGTAGATCCTCTGAGTTAATAGGCCTTTTCATTGCCTGGGTTCTGAATGTTGCTGACTGTTTTATGTTTGTATAGGTGTCCTCTTTGGGCTTCTTGAGATTTTTATAATAAATCAATTTTATTTTATTTTTCTCTTATAGGCCATGCACCTCATTATTTTAAACTGATTTCTGTCCATGTGCTGATTCGTCATGGGGACCGGTACCCTCTTTATGCCATTCCCAAAACAAAAAGGCCAGACATTGACTGTACATTAGTGCCCAGCAGGTACAGTTTCTTTATGTTATATTTTCTCTCTATAATTTCTTTATACACTCTCAGTTTAAAAATTCAGTGGAGTTGTTGTTGCTGTTGTTGTTGTGTGCCTTCAATTCATTTCTGATTTATAGTGACCCTAAGGCAAACCTGTCACAGAGTTTTCTGGGGCTGAGAGTGTATGAGTTACCCAAGCTCACCCAGTGAGTATCCATGGGTGAGTGTGGAATCAAACCTCAAATTCTAGAGTCCATGTCTTATGTTAAAACCACTACACCACTAACTGGCACTAATCACCTAATTAAAATCCATGTATTAACTTGTTGTGTACCCAAGTGGAGACCCGTGAACATTTTACTTTAAAGGTTTATGTTAATCTTCACATTTATAGCACATATGTTTTTCCATACAACAATGTGATTTATCTTGTGCTAATTACTTTTTTAAAAAGTTAAAATGGTTACAGCTTCCACAGGTTATGCAAACAGAGGTAAATAAAGGAGCTGTATTTCAGCTACCAAAATCTGAAAACCCTAGTTCACTGGAAGACTGCCTGTTGTCCTCTGTCCTTTCAGTCACTCTTATCTTTGCTCAGTGTATGTGTTAACAGATGAATAGATGGGGAAAATGTTCTCCTGTCTTCCAGAATGTCACTGGAAAGTTTACCATAGAATCATAGAACTGGAAGAGACCATATGCCACGCAGGAATATACAGTCAAAGTTCCTTAGACAGATGGCCATCCAGCCTCTGTTTAAAAACCTTCAAAGAAGGAGATTCCATCACTCTCTGACTTAACATATTCCACTGTCAAACAGCTCGTACTGTCATGATGTTTTATGAGATATTAAATGCTTGAATATGTTGTGAGATGGACAGAATCATAATGTTTCCCTACCCACGCACTCAACATTTTTTACTGAGGACTGTTTGGTATATTTTTCATTTATCAATTGACTTATTCAGTAATAAATTTTTTGATGGTTGACCTGAGCTAAAATTTCCCTAATTTGTGTGGCTTTCCTGTCAGTGGCAAGACTAGTCTGAGATGCTGGTAAACTCAATATGGATTCATTAGTTTTAGTAGAGGTGGTGACCATTAGCATTGCTTAAAAATCCTGTACATAGTTGTTAAAATAATTCATTTTTCAAACAATGTAGACCATAGTCACTATGAGTTGTTAATTAGTATCATAGTTGGAGTCTGTATTTGCTAACTGTTATAGCTTTGTTGACTCACTGTAGCTGCAAGCAACAATAAATAGCCAGACCGAATGGGTCAGAATGACTGTTTAAAAGTTAATTAGAATTATTAAAGAAGGACAAATGAAATGTTGTGTTATGTTGTGTGATAATTTGTAGGTGTGCCACATAGGATAAATCCTAGTTTTTAAATCCTGCAGCGAATATATACAGTTGTATAAAGGTTAGCAATTTAACATGACCAGTCATGTAAGCTGCTGTTTGTTAACATAGCAGATAAATATGTAATAAAATCTGTATTTGAGAAAGAAAAGAGTGGGATAAAAAAGCCAACAGCATATGTGGTAAACATATTTCTACAAACAAATTGTTAATATTCTGTAGCAGGGCATGTATATTAAATATTTTGGGATGGGACTTAGTGCTATGAAACTGTATTGGCTGTAGTAAGAAATTAAATTCTATAATAAGATAAGCAATGAGTAATTTGCTAATTGCAGTGATAGGATTTTTAATGAACATACTCCAGGGAATGGAGCATTAATTGAAGAGAGATAATTCAAAGCCATTTGGAAATTTTACTGGGCTTGACATTCTAAGCTCTTAAAAACATCTGCAGGATAGTATTAAAGAGAACACTTTACAGAGTGAGCAAGTGCATGCTGTGATGGTAATAATTAAATAACAATTTTTAGTCTTATAAAGTCCATAAGAAGAAAACCCAGCAGATAGCAGTCTAAAGCATTACATTGTGATTTGCACTCTACTGAAGTTCAGTTTGTAGATATGTCAAAGGCCATTCCTAATTAATTATTTTCCAGATATGAGAAATGACAATGGTACTGTAGGTTGTGGTATGAGGCTTTCATGCATTCCAGAGGTACTTTGTTCATCTGTCAACCTCAATATTTTCCTGGATCTCCCATGAATCCAGTTTTGTTGGCTTTTCAGAGAATAAGAAAATTGGGTAATATGTTATGTATCCATCCTAGAAAAATGTTTCCTTTTTGAAGTAAATACATTGGGCACTAGGGTTTGGTTCCTGAACCGCTCGTGGATACCAGAATCAGTGGATTCCCAAGTCCCATTAAATACAGTGGCACAGAAATGGTGCCTATGGAATTTATAGACATTTTTTTAATGTTTTCAATCTGTGGATGGTTTTGAATCCATGGATAAGGAATTTGTGGATCTGGAGGCCTGACTGTAGCTCTGTGTGTAGCAGTCTGAAGTTGTGGCATTCAATTTCAATTATCCTATAATGCTTCTGATGCATACCTAGCAAGAACAGCCTGTTAAATCCAGCTTCATGCCTCCCAGCATCTGAAGTGAAATGATTGGTTACCAGACATTTGCATTGCCTTCACAAACGCAGGCTCATTTGGCACAGACTTATTTTTTCTTCTTTCATCCTAGAATTATTAACCATATTGCTGTGATGAGTTTTGATTAATTCTTTTATATGTTTTGGTTTTACTTTGTAATCTGCCTTGAGATCTGCAGCTGAAGAATAGTTAACCAATAATTTCATAAATTAAAACAATCTCCAAATCTTCTATTTGCATTCTTTAAATCATGCATGGAAGATGCTTTCAAGAGTGGTAATGAATATGCTGGCAAACAAGCAACGGGTTGGTTGTGTAGTTATGCAGAACCACTAGTGTTTATAGGTCATTGTAGCTGAAAACTAGCATTCTTAGAAACGAGCACAGTCTTTGAAGCACTGATGTAATTTTCAGTTAGATTGGTTCAGGAAGCTTTCTGTATCAGATGGACAGAAGGACAATCTTTTTCTCTGTACAAGGACTAGAAACTGCAAATTGTATTCAATTCCTCCTGCTCTTAGAGAGAGAGATCAATATGAATATACAATAGGGCCTCTTTATCTGTGGATTTAAGTATCTACGGTTGGCAAGACCTGTTGTCTTCAGTGGTGGTGTGTGCATGTGACCATGCTAGCAAGTTGTGTACATGTCACACTGCCATTAGGGAGAATGGGGCTTGAGGTCCTGCATTTTTTTGGTGTCTGTGGGGAGAGGGTCTGGAACAAATTCTCTGTGGATACCAAGGTACACAGAAATATACACTTACAGAAAAATATGCACTTCCAGAAAAAGCATTAACAATTAATAGCCAGTACACACTGTATGTGTTTATGTGTGTTATGTTTGTGGGGATATATTAGAGAAGGGAAAGTATTAAAGAAATCTGCATGTTTTGCATGTGAAATGTGTGTGTGTGTGAGGGGGGGGGATATGGATCTGAATATTCACATAGGCTGAGGTGCTACATGTGTGCATAGCTCCGCAAGTTCAGTTCTGTGTCCTTTCACTGCCTGGCAGCTGCTAAGCCCTGGGAAGCATCCCTCTGGCTGTCGCTTACCAGTGGGGAATGAAAGTAGGAGGAGGACATTTTAGACCATGGAGAAGCAACTTTGGAGGGAAGGAGAAATTTGAGGGTGCTCTTAAATACAGTGTACCTTCCTTTCCCTCCTTTCAGGAGCTCAGGGCAACTGGATCTTCGTTGTCTGAGTAGCTTTTCCCTTCCTTTTTTTCCTCTCTGATAAGAAGGAGTTGCAGCAGCCCCTTCTGGGGCTTGATCGCTGCAGGTGGTGAGAGGTTTCTGGATGAGTGCAGTGTGCCTCTGTGTCCCAACCAGAAGGGACCATTGTGCACATAAGTCACTGACAGGATGTTAGCCATAGACATATGCACTACATTTATTGCATGTCTCTTCCTTTCACCCTTGAACAGCTTTTCTATGGGCAGAGAGGGTGAGGATGTAGCCTGAGTAATTGAATCAGCAGCTGAACTGGCAAGATGACTGGCATACATTCCAGAATAATTGCAGGACGACATTGGGAGCTCTTTTTTCATATGGCTTTGTAATTCAGCAAAGTTAGTTGGCAAGAACGGCAGAGAGGATTTTATGGAAATTTACTACAGTAGTTTCTAATGAGAACTTGAAAAGTGGAGGAATCACCATGCATTTTAAAAATAGATTGGCAGCTATTTAAGTTTTAATTATTTTCTCATTGAAATTCGTATTTCATTAAGCTATTTGGATTTTGTTTTGTGGCGAGTTTCTCATTTGTATTCCATTCCCCCTTCTCTCTTTCATTTAGTATTCCACAGATGGAGTTCATTAATTACGCAGATTATGCTGCAGCTCTATGGACTCTTAATGGGCAAGCAGGATAGTTTAGGGGGTCTTGCTAGAGGGTTGTGAATTAAGGATTGTGGCACATGAATAGTATAGCATGTAGGTAAGAAAATAGATGAAGTCCTTGGAGATTTCTTCTGTCAAATTTCAATTTACATTTTCAAATCAAGGTAGATTTCCATTGAGAAAACTTGTTTTTGTGATTGTTCACAAGTATAAATAATTTTCTATTGCATGTTTGGCTTTGGGGTGGGAGTTGTGATGGGGCACAACTGAAGTACGTAATAATTAGATTTTTGTTAAATTTAAAATTCAGTAAATATAACATAATGACTTTAATCTGCTTAGAATGCCATAAGTGAATTCTGTAAAGAATAATATTTCAATAAACAAAAAGAAAAGAGGGAAACCCCATCATATTTAGTTTAGAAATGAATCACCCTGTCATCTGGTAATGTAACATTGCTAACCTATAAAAAGAACCAGTCATAATATTATTTTGAAATACAATAATGAATAATTATGACATCTGTTAACTATAGAATCATGTTTAATCCATGACTGTGATTCAGAGGCACTCATATAAGTGTGGAAATTATTCAACATTTTCTTATCTGATATCCTTTATCTCATACAACCCCTCCACAGCAAACTCTTTAAGAGTAAAGTGATACTAGAAAAAAACTACCCTAAGTGTATGTATGCTCCCACCCCACATTGAACTTCTTGATCAGCTACTATTTTGATGTGATAAGGTGATTTCTGGAACACTCTTAATGTTTTTGTACTTCATTTCTGGATAATACCCTGTATAATACTGTACATCCTTTTCAGTATTTATGAAGTCACAGTCCAGAGTGGAGTTGAAGGCTTTCATGGCCGGCATCCTTAGTTTTTTTGTAGGGCTTTCGGGCTATGTGGCCATGTTCTAAAAGAGTTCCTTTCTGAAGTTTCGCCAGAATCTGTGGCTGGCATCTTCAGAGATGCCAGCCACAGATGCTGGCAAAACGTCAGAAACAAACCCTTCTAGAATGTGGCCACATAGCCCGAAAGCCCTACAAAAAAATCACAGTCCAGACTTATAACCTCACACGTCAATTCACACTTAAAGTTGTGGTACCATTGCCATGACCAAAAACAAAACAAAAAGAAAATGGCCCACAAAGGCACTTTAGACACCAGATTGCTACACCAGTTGAAAAAGTTCTGAAGCGCTTGGTGGGTATGGTGATGAAGGGTATTAAAGAACTGGCAAATGTAATATCGGAACCAATGGCAATCATCTTTGAGAACTCCTGGAGAACAGGAGAAGTCCCTGCAGACTGGAGGAGGGCAAATGTTGTCCCAATCTTCAAAAAGGGGAAAAAAGAGGATCCCAACAATTATCGTCCGGTTAGTCTGACATCAATACCAGGAAAGATTCCGGAGCAGATCATTAAACAGAGAGTCTGTTAATATCTGGAAGATAATTCCATAATCACAAAAAGCCAACATGGGTTTCAGAGAAACAAGTCATGCCAGACAAATCTGATCTCTTTTTTTGATAAAATTACCAGCTTGGTAGATGAAGGGAATGCTGTGGATATAGTATATCTTGACTTCTGTAAGGCATTTGACAAGGTTCCCCATGACATTCTTGCAAACAAGCTTGTAAAATGTGGACTAGACAAGGTAACTGTTACATGGATTTGTAACTGGTTGACTGACCGAACCCAAAGGGTGCTCAACAATGGTTCCTTTTCATCCTGGAAAGAAGTGACAAGTGGGGTGCCACAGGGTTCTGTCCTGGGCCCAGTGCTATTCAACATCTTTATTAATGACTTGGATGACAGTATTGAGAGCCTAGTTATCAAATTTGCAGATGACACCAAATTAGGAGGAGTAGCTAATACCCCAAAGGACAGGATCAAAATTCAGAATGACCTGAATAGACTAGAAAGCTGGGCCAAAGCTAACGAAATGAAATTTAACACAGAGAAATGTAAGGTCCTACACGTAGGGCGGAAAAATGAAATGCACAGATATAGGATGGGGGACACCTGGCTGAATGAGACAACATGTGAAAGGGATCTAGGTGTCCAAGTAGACCATAAGTTGAACATGAGTCAACAGTGCGATGCCAATGCAATTTTAGGTTGCATCAATAGAAGTATAGTGTCTACATCAAGGGAAGTAATAGTGCCACTCTATTCTGCTTTGGTCAGGCCACATCTGGAATACTGTATCCAATTCTGGGCACCACAATTCAAAAAGGATGTGGAGAAACTGGAGCGTGTCCAAAGGAGGGCGACTAAAATGGTGAAGGGTCTGGAAACCTTGCCCTATGAAGAACGCCTTAGGGAGCTGGGGATGTTTAGCCTGGAGAAGAGAAGGTTAAGAGGTGATATGATCGCCCTGTTTAAATACTTGAAGGGATGTCACATTGAGGAGGGAGCAAGCTTGTTTTCTGCTCCTCCAGAGAACAGGACTTGGAACAATGGATGCAAACTGCAGGAAAAAAGATTCCACCTCAACATTAGGAGGAACTTCCTGACAGTAAGGACTGTTCAACAGTGGAACACACTCCCTTGGAGGGTGGTGGAGTCTCCTTCCTTGGAGGTTTTTAAGCAGAGGGTGGATGGCCATCTGTCGGGTATGCTTTGATTGGGAGTTCCTGCACGGCAGGGGGTTGGACTGGATGGCCCTTGTGGTCTCTTCCAACTCTAAATTTCTATGATTTTATGATTCTGTGAAGGATGACTCATTCAGCCCTTTTCCACCATTGAGCCATAGTTGTGAAAGGACTCCTCAAGGGTCCACGCGAGTGATCATCATACCATGGCTGCATGGTGAGAGGGGGCTGGAACAATGAAAACAATGATAAATAAGTGCATATATGAAATACAATGTGTGGGTTACCACAAAACACAAAGCCAAATGGTTGTTTCTAGTCTAAAAGTATTACTTTAGAAAATTTAATAGCATATGAAATGACTTGGCACCTACTTGAAAGATTTTAAATGTGGCCAGTAAGTTATGTCAAGACTAGGGAGGTGTGTGAGAGAGAGAGAGAGGAAGAGGAAGAGGGAAGATAGAAATGACTAGATTCCATAACTATCCATAGGGTTAGTTATTTTTTTCTGGGCAGTGGCCTCGGAAGTATCACTTTTTTGTGATGACCTCTCCCTCCATCTGTTTTAGCCTCATGTACCAGCTACATGCTATTAGAAAAGAAGATAAAATTCATGAAAAGGCATCTTTCAAACTGCCTTCTAAGTATTTTAAGCACAGTTAGATGTGTAGATGTGTTTAAAAAATCCACGTTTACTGCAGAAAGAGGATGAAATGGATTTCATTATGAATGCATGCAAAAAAAAAAGAAAAAAGAAAAAGACATACATTTGGTTTTATATTGATAGACTGTCAGTCCCTATTGAAAAATGGGTGGCTTTTTATGAACTTACACTTTCTTTCATTAATTCAGAAAAGCATAAAAGCCAGGGAGAAATTGGAAATAGAGCAGCAGCCTCTTAGCAGTTTACTTTCAAAAGGACCTGTTGGCTCTAATTGGTAGCAGATTCTGTTGGAGGTTTGTTTGATCAACTTATAACTCCCTCAGTGCATTGGAAATAATCTGAAATGAAAAACCAAATGTATTAGTAAAATTCATCCTGTAAAAAAACCACAATTTATAGCTTTGGCAAACAGTACATGTCATCAAGCTGACAATTAAATAAGTAATACTCTTTTGTTTTAAATGTTTTAAATTTCTGAGGTTATGCTGGTCATGTCCCTAGGTCATAGTTATCAAAAAGGTCAAGTTGCATAATTAAGCTCTTTCATTTTCATTCTTCCATGATTTTATGGAAATTAGCATATAAGAATTTCTCTGGAGGTTTAATCTATCAAACTAAACAGAGTAATTTCTTTCATTCTGCTCAGTCCCAGCCACTTGCACATTGTTGCCTGGATACTCTGTCTCCTGCGGCATCTGTAAATTGGCCAATTCAACAGTAAGATTGCTAATCTGATTTCATTTTTAAAGACACCTTCTAAAAAGTAATTGGCCAGACACCATCTGAATACCATTGCTTTTCTGCTGCCATCTGTATCTCTCCTCCACCATCCTTTTTCTTGTGAATAATAATGTTCAGAGTACATTGTACTGAGTACAACTTAGAGAATATTTGCATACCAGACATTTTCCATAAGTTCAGACATCTTAATATACAGCTATTGGATAATATTTTTTCATAAACTTCTGTTCATGTTTTCATTGTTGGTTACATTATTAGAGTGACAGACAAGGAGCATCTTTCTATTGCTATAAATATAAATATTGAGCTTTCAAAATGCACATTCCCAGTCTTAGATTATAAATGTTCAAAGCTGCAACTGAGTTAAAATAAACAGATAGGATGTGTACTGGTTAAAACATTTGTAACATTTTACACAGCATAGTTTGGCATTTAATATGTTGGTAAAAGATGAAAAATCACTTACTCTGTTCCAAGGGCTGTGTAAATGGATGGAAGCTCAATAAATTAATTCACATTTTAAGGACACACTAAACTATTGTTTGTTAGCATTGCATAAAATACAAATATAAACACCCCAGTTTCAATAATGGGTGTGAGTGTATATTCAGTATACTAAAAATTAGAAAGGTTATGGAAGAATTTAGTTAAGCAGGCAGAGGGAATTTGTTTCTGCAGATCTTGTTGGACTGAAGCTCCCATCTGTCATTGTTGAGTGTGTTGGCTAGGACTGAAGGTAATAATCCAGCTATCTCTGGTGGGCCACAAATTTCGGGAGGACATTAGTTAATTCCAGTACACATTATAATAATCCATAAACGTTTTGTGGTAAGGAAGCAAAAATTATTCTTTTGGATGAAAAAGCAACAGAGAATTTATTACACAAATTTGATTTGATCCAAATGGTGGGTTTCACTTGGAGTTCAAATGCCTATTTTCATGGGTTAGCAATTTGATAGAATCCTAGGTAGCATGAAGTTCCACTTTAAATTAGAAGGTGGACCTTGGAGGAAGATTAAGCACCTGCAGGTTGGATGCAAGGCTTGAGGAGCTCTCATTGTAGTTGTGGTGATGTTAATGCTTCAAGTGTTGACCTGTAACTCTACCACCATCAGGCTAACTGAGCCCCCAAACCAGCATTACTTTCTACAGTTGCAGTTGCCAGGAGCTGATTTGTCCTACATCATGTACTTACAGAGTGGCTGTGCCATTCAGGGATGAGAGTCAAACAGCCTCCAGCTTAAATTTTCCAAAATTTAATGGGTGACATTGATAGAACACATTGCATATGAGAAAATAAGATGGCTGCCTGTTGTGGAAAGGAGGAAGGAAGAAGAAAGATACTTCCAGATTACCAAACTGCCCATGGCTAAGGTGCTTTAGGGGAAAAAAATCCTTCAGGTGCAATTCTTCTGACCAGTAACTGGAAAGTTTAGCTCTTAACTGAATACCATGGGTAGGGATGGAATAGTTGATTGCTGGCAGCAGTGCTACTGAAGCATATGGAATAGTATCTGGTGCGAATGGTGCCTAATGGCAGTTTGAGATGCCTGGTGAGGTACCTGGTGGCAAACCCAGAAAAAGGTTTCATGGAACCCGCTATACCTTATGTATAACGGGTTCCATGAAACCTTTTTCTGGGTTTCATGGAAGCTAAGGCTGGCCTGAAGCTCCTTCCACAGCTTCTCTACTTAGTAATGTAGACATGTGAAAAATAGTTACAGCTGATCATCAGTCTGGAAGAGGTTACAAAACCCTTTCTAAGGATTTGGGGCTCCATAATCCATGGCCAAACAGTCACACAGTGGAGAAGGTTCAAGGGCAGTCACTCTACCCTGAGTTGAACTGATTCTTTTAGGAAGAATTGGCAGAATTCCTTAAAACCCATGTGAGAGACTGACCAGCAATTATAAGAACAACTACTTGAAGCCATTACTTCTCAAGGATTTACCACCAAGTGGTGAATCAAATAGTTTTCATACTCTTTTTCGCATGGCTGAATCATTCATGGATAAATAAATGTTGAGAACTCATCATATTTGTGTATCATTTGTTCAGTTAGGTTATTTGTTGTTCATTATTTAGATTATGAGTTCAGATTAAAATGTAATAACATTTTAAATTGGAAATATGTGACCCTAAAGATAACCCTGAAAGGTTTACAAGCATTTTTGTGTCATTTATAATAAGAAATGAGGTTCTCAAAACAAACAAACAAACAAACAAAGACAGTACAAATAATGTTGAAGTACTAAGACCAAAGTTATCATGATTCCTTTTTCACCTTGCTTTGACATATGCTAGTGTCAGATTTTATTGCTTTCCCTTGTGTCATCCAGTATTTTTACAAACAGCTTCTCAGATTGTATTAACAGAAGCAAAGAACCTGCATCTATATTTGTTAATTAACGCATATGTTGTGTTAGTGTACAAGTTACTGAGGAAAAACCTTTCTAACCTGTTTTTCTTACCTCTCATTCTGAAGGTAAGACTGATAGAACAATTGCAGAATTAGGATTTTCTTTTTAGAGATGGCATTTCATAAATAATAAGTAACATAACTTTGATTTCTAACTCAGGGGTTGGAATTGTCTCACTTTTCAAGCTTGGTATCTTGTTAGGGATATATGCAAGCCTAGGTCCACCCCCCCCCACCCCCACCCCCCCCCCGGTGTGTGTGATGAGGGGGCGTTCATTGTGGAGTGTTTTTTTCCCAGCCTCCTCAAGGGTCAAAGGCCTCTCTGATTCACAGTTTTGCTGTGAATAGCTCCTCCCAAATGGTCATTCCTTGGCAAGCGGAGAGCACTTGAGACCAAAGAAGCTTCTAGCTAGGTCCCATAACCTAATGCAGATGAATTACATTATCCTCCAACATGCAGAAGATGCCATTGGTCTGCATCTGGCTGTGAATCATAGAATCATAGAATCACAGAGTTGAAAGAGACAAAGGTCATCCAGTCTAACCCCCTGCCATGCAGGAACTCCCAATCAAAGCATACCCAACGGATGGCCATCCACCCTCTCCTTAAAGACCTCCAAGGAAGGAGATTTTACCACTTTCCAAGGGAGTGTGTTCCACTGTCGAACAGCCCTTACTATCAGGAAGTTCCTCCTAATGTTGAGGTGGAATCTCTTTTCCTGGAGCTTGCATCCATTGTTCCGGGTCCTGTTCTCTGGAGCAGCAGAAAACAAACTTGCTCCCTCCTCAATGTGTCATCCCTTCAAGTATTTAAACAGGGCTATCATATCACCTCTTAACCTTCTTTTCTCCAGGCTAAACATCCCCAGCTCCCTGAGTCATTCCTCATAGGGCATGGTTTCCAGACCCTTCACCATTTTAGTCGCCCTCCTTTGGACCCGCTACAGTTTCTCCACATCCTTTATTACTTCCCTTGATCTAGACACTATACTTCTATTGATGCAGCCTAAAATAGCATTGGCCTTTTTTGCTGCTGCATCGCACTGTTGACTCATGTTCAACTTATGATCTACTTGGACTCCTAGATCCCTTTCACATGTGGTCTCATTCAACTAGGTGTCTCCCATCCTATATCTGTGCATTTCATTTTTCCTCCCTGAGTGCAGAACGTTACACTTCTCTGTGTTGAATTTCATTTTGTTAGCTTTGGCCCGGCTTTCTAGTCTATTCGGATCATTTTGAATTTTGATCCTGTCCTCTGGGGTATTAGCTACTCCTCCTAATTTGGTGTCGTCTGCAAATTTGATAACTACTCCCTCAATACTGTCATCCAAGTCATTAATAAAGATATTGAATAGCACTGGGCCCAGGACAGAACCCTGTGGCACCCCACTGGTCACTTCCTTCCAGGTTGCAAAGGAGCCATTGTTGAGCACCCTTTGAGTGCGGCCAGTCAACCAATTACAAATCCATGTAATGGTTACCTTGTCTAGTCCACATTTTGCAACCTTGTTTGCAAGAATGTCATGGGGAACCTTGTCAAAGGCCTTACTGAAATCAGGATTTACTATATCCACAGCATTCCCTTCATCTACCAAGCTGGTGATTTTATCAAAACAAGAGATCAGGTTTGTCTGGCATGACTTGTTTCTTCTAGATATTCACAGACTCTCTGTTTAATGATCTGCTCCAGAATCTTGGGATCCTCTTTTTTCCCCTTTTTGAATATGGGACAACGTTTGCCCTCCTCCAGTCTGCTGGGACTTTTCCTGTTCTCCAGGAGTTCAAAAAGATTATTGCCAATGGTACCAATATTACATTTGCCAGTTCTTTTAATACCCTTGGATGTAGTTCATCTGATGCTGGAGACTTGTATTTATTTAGGTTAACCAGGTATTCCTGTACTATTTCTTTACTTATTCTGTGCTGAAATTCCTCTATTCTGTCTTCTGCTCCATTATCCTTTGGTTGAGCACCCTTTGCCTTTTCTGAGAAGACTGAAGCAAAGAAGATGTTGAGTAATTCTGCCTTTTCTCTATCCCGTTAGCATTTTGCCATCTTCAGCACACAGTGGCCCAACTGTTTCCTTCTTCTTCCTTTTGCTGCGGACATATTCAGAAAAACCCTTTTTATTGTTCTTAACCTCTCTAGCAAGCCTGAGTGCATTCTGCACTTTAGCTTTTCTGACTTTACCCCTACACATGCTTGCTATTTGTTTGAATTCCTCTTTGGTAATTTCCCCATTTTTCCATATCTTATACATGTTCTGTTTAAAACTTATCTCAGTTGTAAGTTCCTTAGTCATCCATACTGGTTTCTTGAGACATTTCGCAGTTTGCTTCCTCGTTGGAACTGTTTGAAATTGTGCCTTCAGTATCTCCCTTTTGAGGAACTCCCATTCGTCTTGAACTCCCTTCTCTTTTAGTATTCCTGACCATGGGATCACCCCCAGTATTTCTCTAAGTTTATTGAAATCAGCTTTTCTAAAATCTAGAATGTGTGTCTGACTATGCCCTGCTTCATCTTTCCACTGTATAGAATCCTCCATCTGCTTTTTCACTCCACCCCTGCTCTATACAAGGTGCAGAATGGCCATTCAGGGGATTATCACAGTGAAACCATTAGTCCCGAGGGTTGTGAGTGGGAGGACAACTCTTATATAATGTTGAGAACTATAGGATTTTTACTTAAACATTGAACTGCAACACCCAGCATTCTTTACCACTAGTTGTGTTGGTTAAGGTGAACTTCACCCTGCTCCAATTTAGTCTTTCCTATAGTTTCTGTAACCTATATCTTGTGGATTGTTATGGCAGTTCAGATAAGCATTATGCACAGGTTAACCATTTCTGGAAGTATTTTCCTTTTTCTTGTGGGATGATAACGTTGACATTTGTTTTGCAGTTAGTGAACATGAAATTTGACAGAATTAGGTTATTGCTTACTATATATGAATGTACTAGTTGTGTGCATGCACATGTCCTGTTTTGCATCCAGGGTTTTGATATGAGAGGCATAACTCTGTCTTGGCTGATTTAAAGATTTAGTAAAGTGGTGATTGTCAACTAATATATGTGATCATACAGTATGAAGTTTAGTAGCTGCAGATGGCATGTATACACTAGATTGAAGACAGCTACTGTGCTGGAAAGAAAGAACAATATGGCAATCTTTTGCAAAATTTTATCGCAATCTTAATGGTTTAAAGTTGAAAAAAAAATAAAGTTGAGTTGTTTTATTTATTAAACTGATCTTTGTGCCAAACAGGAACACAGAGTCTGCTATCCTATGCACATTTACTTGGAATCAGATTTCATTTAGCATAGTGAGAGATTTTCACATATCTTCAAGTTGTTTCTAACTTAATGTTTTTCCTAGAGTGTTTTAGAGTCTTCTGAGGGTAAGAATGTCTGACTTGCCGAAGATCACCCAGTGGGTTTCTGTGGCTGAGCAGGGTTTGAACACTGGTCTCCAGAGTTGTAGTCCAATGCTCAAATCACTCTGCTCCAAAGTATGCATAGGATTGTTCTATATGCATATGCTAAAAATTCTGATGGCTCGAGAAGTACTGATGTATTATGTATTGATGTATTTGGAATTAAGATGGATTTTTTTTCTTTTTAATAAAATAAAATTTAAAAAAAGGAAAAGTACTGATGTTGGAGCTTGCATATAGAGGCTGAAATCAAGATTGTGAGACTTGATATTCTAATGTAGTGTGAAATACACAGCTCAGCAAAACTTTGCTATGACTCCAATGTTATCATTCCTATGAAAATCATTGAAGTAGACACTTGAATATTTAAAGTTGAAATCTTTGCTGTAGAGTAACAGTGAGCAATTTGCATTAACCTTCGTCATTTGATATGTCACAAGTGTTGATGGAAATTGCAATCAGCAACATCTAGAGGTCCACAAGATACTCATTTCTGCTTTAAGATTCCATTTCAGCTGGTTTGCATAAATATACATAGGTTTCACTATGTAAAGTTGATCCTCCCCATCTTCCAGGTAGCTCCATATATCAAGTAACTTATGCTTTTATCATTTATATCTATTGGCTACCCTTGTGTCAAGTTCAGAAGCTTCAATTAATTCAAAATATGGCAGCCAGACTTGTCGCTAGTAAAACCAGGTTGGACCACATAATACCCATCTTAAAATATCTCCACTGGCTGCCAATTAGCTTCCTGGTGCAGTACAAGGTGTTGATTATTGCCTTTAAAACCCTACTTGTGGGAATGCCTCTCCCTATATAGTCCACTCCACACTCTCAGATCCCCTGGGAGGAACTTATTACAGCCTCCTCCCAGAGATCTTTTATATCTGCTGCTCCAAAACTGTGGAATGACCTGCCAGAGAAGATCCGTCTCATCACCACCTTAGACGCCTTTTAAAAGGCTGTCAAGACGGATCTCTTCTGGCAGGCCTTCCCAGACTGATCTCCCAAAGAAAGAAAGCAAAGAGAGGAAACAATCCACCTCTATCGTCCATACCACCTTGCTTATTTTTAGACAGTATTATTATTATGTAATTGTTTTAATTGTTTTGTATTTTATTTTTGTAAGGGTGAGAGGGTTTTGGAATTAATGGGGCTTTCTAGATGGGCAGGAAAGTGTGACATGAAGTTGCCTTTTCCTTAATGCTTAGCAGCTGCACCACAGCCTTTAGATGGAGCCGCGCTGTTCCGCAGTTTTTAGAAAAGAAGCTGGGAAAACCAGCACCTTTTAAAAGGCGCTTCTTCTCCCCTAAAACGCAAAAAAAGCGTTTTCATGGCACACTTTCCCTTTTTCTCATCTAAAGGCTAGAGTTTCATGCAGCCATGAACACACTTCTTTTTGCCAATCTAGAAAGCCCAAATGTAACTGATTTATTGTGTCTTCTGTATTTTTATCATGGTGTATCCCACCTCGCTCCATTGGGAGAGGTGGGATATACAAATAATCATCATCATCATCATCATCATCATCATCATTACATGATTCTAGTTCTTTTTCCTGTTCAAATAGGACTGGATCGATATATACTTCTTGTTGTATGTTTTAAGTTGATTCCAAGTTATGGTGAACCTAAAGTGAACCTATTATGGTGTTTTCTTGGCAGGATTTCTTCAGAGGAGGTTTGCCCTTGTCTTCTGTTTAGTCTGAGGGCTTTATCACACAGGTCTCTTACCGCTGCCCAAACGTTCCTGAAGTGTTTCCCAAATGTTTCAGAAGCGCTGGAGGTGGGATCATCTGTTGCACTTCTAAAAAGTCATTGAGGCTTCCTGCTTTCTTTCCATCGGTGAAGTGTTCATGGGGAAGTCTTAGAAAAGCCATTTTTATTAATGGGATCTTTCTTTAATAAATTGGCTTTTCCAAGGCTTCCCCATGAACACTTCAGCAACAGAAGGAAAGTGGGAGCCTCAGTGACATTTCAGAAGGTCAGCAGATGATCCAACCTCTGGCGCTTCTGAAACGTTTGGGAAACACTCCAGGAATGTTTGGGCATTGATAAGTGCCCTGTGTGATAAACTCCTGAGAGATTGTAACTTGACTTTCCATGGCAAAGCAGGGATTCAGACCCCAGTCTCCAAAGTTACAGTCCAATGCTGAAACCACTATATGGGTTCATGTATGCATACTACACTATCTTTTCTCAGTGAAACCATTATAGCAACCACTGTTGGCATTGTTCTTGACTATGGTTCACCAATCATGAAAAACATTTTGGTTTTTGGAATATTTTGGATTTTGGAATTCCTGAAAAGAAAGACAAGCTACATAATAATAGCCTAAAAGACTACATGTCTTTCATCTGTTGATTTACTTTACTCATAGCTAAACTGAAATTTTAGTCAGTTTATTCTGTCTCCATTTTTCTGTCAAAAATCCTATCTAATAGACCTGCAAAAGTATACTTTCTTCATTTGTGCTCTCCTACAATGCAGGCTTTTTACAAAGTCAATTCTGCATTTAAGGAGATTTTTAAAAAAAATAATTCAAAGGTGATCATTTCTAAAGTGTAGTACATTCCGATATGATGCTGTGGCACCCTCTTGTGGCTTAAGTCTTTCGGTCATAACTTCACAAAATAAAGTTCTGCTTTTGAAAAAAATGACTTCCTACTTAAAGTCCTCAAGTTTCAAAATAGCATCTAATAGAAATTACAGTAATTTTGAAGGCATGACAATTGTTATATTTGATTGATATTAGACTTCTTTATGGAAGATGCAGAGCAAGCTTGTTTTTTTTTTTTTTTTTTTAAAGAATGTTTTCAACTTCTTTGCATAGCAAAAGAGACACTTGGTTAAATTCTGATGATTCCTCTGCCTAAAAATGCAGGTATTTTTAGTTGTGTTTTTTTAAAGAAACCAACACTATCAGGAATCAGTTGGTAATAATACAATGAGTGAAGAATTATTTTGTTTCTTTCAAAGCAGGTAATAAATTGTGAATGTATGCAAACATGGTCAGGTTTTCAAATATTAATAGGAAAAAGCAAATGAACCCCACATATTTCTTCAGGTAGCATTGGGATTTTTAGCCCCTCTCTCCTCTCCTCTTTATCTCTGAAAACCTGCTTCAGAGATAGCCAACCTTCAAGAGGGGGATTTTATGGCGCAAGGCTAAATTGTCTTTCAGGGTTTCATTTCTTATGGAAACTGTTTATATGAGAGCAGTGACCATACTGGATACTGTCCTATGTCTGTATTTTGTTGACAAGACAAGGAATATAACTGCCATAGATGTCAGTTTGGTTCAGTTAAGATATTTCTAAAGAGAGCTACATCACAGAAGAACTGTGTGACTTGTCATGTCCACAAATACAGACACTAGAATCATGGAGTTGGAAGAGACCACAAGGGCCATCCAGTCCAACCCCCTGCCATGCAGGAACTCCCAATCAAAGCATCCCCGACAGATGGCCATCCAGTCTCTGTTTAAAGACCTCCAAGGAAGGAGACTCCGCTACACTCTGAGGAAGTGTGTTCCACTGTTGAACAGCCCTTACTGTCAGGAAGTTCCTCTTAATGTTAAGATGGAATCTCTTTTCCTGCAGTTTGCATCCATTGTTCCCCATGCTAGTCTCTGGAGCAGCAGAAAACAAGCTTGCTCCCTCCTCAATGTGCCATCCCTTCAGATATTTAAACAGGGCTATCATATCACCTCTTAACCTTCTCTTCTCCAGGCTAAACATCCCGAGCTCCCTAAGGCGTTCCCCATAGGGCATGGTTTCCAGACCCTTCACCATTTTAGTCACCCTCCTTTGGACACGCTCCAGTTTCTCCACATCCTTTTTGAATTGTGGTGCCCAGAACTGGATACAGTATTCCAGATGTGGCCTGACCAAAGCAGAATAGAGTGGCACTATTACTTCCCTTGATCTAGACACTATACTTCTATTGATGCAACCTAAAATTGCATTGGCATCGCACTGTTGACTCATGTTCAACTTATGGTCTACTTGGACGCCCAGATCCCTTTCACACGTAGTCTTCTTCAGCCACTAGGCTAGGGTAATTTGTTTAAGTAAAGAGGTTATATTGTGTTTGGCAATTACTTCCCATATAGCTCTATACAGATGGCTGCATAGTTGAGTACAGGATTGTAAGTGGTGGTGTTAGAGGGAAATGACATGAAAAGACACAGAAAGTGAAAATTGTTTTAGTGTGTGATCACTATTGCCATTCTGCTTTTTGCATTTAGTTTCCCTGTAATCCATTGGGGGATAATACTGTAAGATATTTAGATGGCACCTCCCATCTTAATGACTGTCTTGCGGCGGTAATGGATTGGATGAGGGAAAACCAATTGAAGCTAAATCCAGACAAAACGGAGGTACTAACAGTTACCGGCTCGAAACCAGGCTTGGGAATAAAACCTCCAGTCCTGGGTGGAGTCACACTCTCCTCTAAGGACTCTGTTTGCAGTCTGGGGGTACTCCTTGACTCACCACTTCACATGACTAATCATGTGAATGCGATGGCCAGGAGCACCTGTTATCAGCTTTGGCTGATACGCCAGCTGCACCCTTTCCTGGATACAGAAGTCCTGGAATCTGTGGTACACACTCTAGTAACCTCACGTCTGGATTTCTGTAACACCCTCTACATGGGGCTACCCTTGTGCCTAACCCGGAAACTTCAATTAGTTCAGTACATGGCAGCCAGGCTTATTACTGGAACATCAAGGAAAGAGCACATAACACCAGTGCTTAAAGCTCTCCACTGGCTGCCCATTAGTTTCCGGGCACAGTACAAGGTGTTGATACTAACCTTTAAAGCCCTACATGGCTCAGGCCCATCTTACCTTAGGGACCGCCTCTTCCCATATGAACTGCCCCGCACACTTCGGTCCTCTGGGAGGAATCTGCTGCAGCCTATGAAAACTAGGCTGTCGTAGACCTCCCAGAAGACTTTTTCAGCTACCGCTCCCAAGCTTTGGAATGGCCTGCCGGACGAGATGCGTCTCATTACATCTTTGGCCAGTTTCATAAAGGCCTTAAAGATGCATCTCTTCCGGTAGGCCATTCCCTGAAGAGGGGATAAATGAAATACCAACTCCCAGCCCTGAAAATGCAAATGGAACTAGGGAATTAACCTTAGTTGTCCCACTGCTTAAATTTTTGATTTCATCCACTGGGGATTTGCACACATGCTGCTCATGAGACTGCACCTTGTTTCTATCACTGTTGACAAATTTTAACTGTTGTCAATTTTAACAAGCTTTGGTTTAATCTAGTTTTAAGGGGGGCTGGTTGGGAAGGGATATGACTGTTGTTTTACTTTGTACTTTTTAAACCCTGTTGTACCCCGCTCCGCGTATTTCATTAGAGGAGCGGGTTATTATTATTATTATTATTAGTGTCCCACAAGGCTCAGTTTCCTTCCCCAGAAACCTGTGATATCTTTTAAAAGGGATTTTGAAGGCTAGTACTAAAGTGGAAGCTTTGGTAATTAAGATTTTATAGTTCGAACTATCTGTTCATATTCACTTGGATACTTTGTTCTGATGTTGCAAATAACTTATATTTGAGTGTCAGTAGTGTTCTAACTGTCCAGGTGTAAACTTGTTATACCTTGCAGCTAGTGCATTTTTAGCCTTTCCAGACATCTTACACCACAGACTTGTTGGTTTAAACACTTTCACTAATTTAGTGGACTAAATTAGTGGACTCCTGTATTCTTGTATATTAATAAAAAGATGTTAGGAAAAGCTGTGGTAGTACTTAGGGGTTGGGAGAAGATTTGTTGGCATACTGTATATACTCATGGGCTCCAAAATCCTAGGTAGATATATATACGGGTCGATACATTAATACATCTCTGTGAGCCTTGGAAAGCTGTGGAGAAGGGAGAGAGGAGAGAGAGGAGGGAAAGTGGAGGTCTTTGTCCTCCTTTTTGCAAGCCATTAACCTTGGGGAAAGTTGTGGGGAAGGGAGGGAAATCGGAGGTCTGTGTCCCCCTTTTTGCAAGCCAGTAGCCTTGGGGAAGGTTGTGAGGAAGGGAGGGAAATTGGAGGTTTGTGTTCACATTTTGCATACCCAGATTTGAAGTGGTGTTTTTCCCGTCCATTTCCCGTCCCATCCATTTAAATCGTTTATTACACGCGCCTGAGTTTGGCCCTTGACTTATCGGTGGGTCATATCAAAGTCCATGATTTTGCCCCCCCAAATCTGTCCTCGAAGTATACATGAGGTCAACTTATACACGAGTATATACAGTAGTTTGTAATTCTTGAGGAGGGACAAAAAGCCTATTTCGAAAGGACTTGCATGATAAGAAACTTTCTGAACAAGAGAATTAATGACTTATTACCCAGCATGAATTGTCACATTGACAGTTTATCTCTTCAAATGTGGAGACCAGATTATGTTTATTTAGGCAGGGTTTTTAAAAAGTCTTGCAGACAAGTGAATGCTGAATATTATATCCTTTTTTCAATAGTATTTTTCAAACCTTTTAAAAACTGAACTTATTTCTTTTTTGTGTTCAAGAAACTGTAGTTGCAGCTCTTTTCATGGATGCTTTCCATAAAAATCCTACTGAGACATAGCCATTAGAGATGCTACAAGGTTCTGACAATTAATGGAACACTGGAAGACTGCCGACAGGGACATTCTTAATGTCCTAGTATGAAATTGTTTGGATGTAAATTAGATCCCAAACACACTGCAGAAATAATCAGTTTGAGGCTGCTTTAGCTGCCTTGGCTCAATGCTAGGGGGTTCTGGGAACTAGTTTTGTGCCAAAGAGCTCTAGTGCTACAATAAACCACAATTCCCAGGATTCCCTCGCACTGAACCAGGGCAGTTAAAGCAGTCTCACACTGGATTATTTCTGCAGTGCGTTTTGGACCACAGTTAGACTGCAGCTTGTGAAAGTAAAGATATTCAGAATGAGAGGAGATAGAAATAACTTTTGAAATAAAGGTAATTTTAAAAGGGGTCAGAATTTCCCATCAACTAGTAAGTGTGTCTTTGACCCAACTATGAGGCAAAACAGACTGCCCCAAAAGGGCGGAGTGGGGCTGCCCCAAAGCTGCTCTTCCCAGAGCTACTGCAAGCGCACTCGGTGGCCCCAATCCCTACTGTTCCTATTTGGGCTGGTTTTGGACCGCCATAAGTGGCTCCAGCACAACCTCAGTGTGGCTTCCGGGTGCTTTGCGGTCATGTGTTGTCAAAATGTCACCACCCCCAGAATGGCTCGAAGCCACCCCATCTGAATGGCTCGGCAGCTTCCAGATGTCTTGGGGGCATGTGGCATCAAAATGCCATGCCCAGAAGCCAGCTTTTCCAGGCCATCTGTTTGGCCCCCATGTTACCAGAATGCACTTCTGCATGCAAAGGTTGTTGAGGAAGGGGATAGCAGAGGAAGTGCAACTCCTGTAAACCCAGTACTAGGTGGACTCTTGACCCTCTGAAATGGTCTGTGGTGGGCTGAGAAACTATGGTAGGAATCAACAATCCATTTTTGTGAATGAGAGAAGTGGGAACTTTCAATACAAACTTGTCAATTTAAACACTCTGCCAGCCTCTCAAGAAAAATGTAGACATTGTTCATCTTCTCTTTGTAATTGCAAGTAATATTAGAAGATCAAGATAAGCCCTGATGTTTTGTAAAGTGCTGGATGCTTTTATGATACTAACCTAAAATCTAGGCTGCCGTGCTAAGAACAAACATATCTATCACTAATGGGAAAGCAGCATGAAAGAACAAATCCGTTCATGGAAACTGATACAAATAGGCTCTATCTTAGCTCCCTCTGGGTGCCTTTGTTCTAATTTCCACCCCAGTAATCTGTGTCCTTCTGATTTGTCCAAAACCAGGCCTTAACCCACTCTCAGTTTAAAATCTACTTTGCAGATTAGCAGGGGGGTGTTAGAGTGAAAATGAAAACAAATAGCCAACAGTGTTGCACTGTTTAAAATGAGAACAACCACACTTTTATAGATCTCAGGATGTAGTCATCGTCTTTAAATGGATGTCATGTGTTAAGTTTAATTTTGTTTTAATCAATGATTCAAGCTATTTTAGAGATTGTGAATATGTTTGAATGGGATATAAATATAAAGTAAGTAATATTTAAATTGATCTAAATTTGTATATATTGTATTGGATCCATGAGTAACTTTGTGAGTAAAGCTTGTCAAATGAGTTTGAATCAAAGCCAGTTTCATTAACTGTCTTAAGGTTCAAAGGAATACAAAATTTTCTTCCAAAATGTTTTTACTACATCAAAGATGGAAGTAGAAGTTTAGACTATGTTTCACAGACAAAGATTAGCAGCAGTTCAGAGATATTATTAAAGGCATGAACTTCTGTCCTTGTCTTTTATTGGTTTTTTTCCCCATAGTATATACATTAAAGCTCCTAAAACAGCTTTGCCAATATGTGGAATATACCTTGCTATAAATACTAGATAACTAGATAAATATACCACACAGGATGAAATATTGATGAACCAGCATAATTGGTTTTTTAGGGACTACTTCTTTGGTTTTAGTGTAGAAAGAAAAAAAAAGAAAGACAATCAAGCAAGCTATATAGTTCCATAGAAACAATTCAGTACTATTGGGGAGGGTTTTTTTAAAAAAAAAATCAAACCTGAATTAACACATTCTATTGAAAACTATAATATTCTCCATTTCTGTCATTCTCAAAATGGAAGGAAACTGAACAAAGTATGAACTGAAAATGTACATCATGTGAAACTGACATGATGTTATTCTTTAATTTTGTCTTATCAAAAATTAATCTAATAATCAGGAATTATTATGTAGTATTTATACAATTATCCTTTTATTTTTCAGCACTTAAGTCCTGGACTTCTACCTATGCTTAAAATTCTGTTTCAGAACAAGATTTTAAAATCCAGTTGAAGGGGTGTGTGTATGTGTGTGTGTGTATATATATACATACAAAAAATAAAACACTTTTAAAAATCAAGATGGGTTTGAAATTTTCTAATGTATATGTCAAGGAATACAAGGTTTAATCAGATTGTTTTAAACTTTAGATAGACTAAAATGATACATTGATTAATGTGCCAACTTTTTGAAGAAAATTAAAAACAAACAGTGTGGCATAATGGTTTGAGTGTTGGACTACGACTCTGCAGACCAGGGTTCAGTTCTCTGCTCAGCTGTGAAACTCACTGAATGACCTTGGGCAAGTCACACTCTCTCAGCCTCAGGTGAGGTAATGGCAAGCCTCCTTTGAACCAACCTTGTCAAGAAAACCCTGTGATAGCATTGCCATAAGTCAGAAATTACTTGAAAGCACGCAACAACAAACTGATAAACAACAACCAAACTGCAGATGGCATGATTATTTTAAATGGGTTGTTCACATTTTTGTTTCACATCACAGTGAATGTGCCTATAAATTAGATTGGTAAAATGTAGTCCTCTAGAACTTCTTGGGCACACCACATTCCTCACCATTTCCTATGCAGGATAAGTCTGGTGGGATTGCAGTGCAAAAGCATCTGGAGGGCCGTTACGTTACCCAACACTCTTCTAAAAAAGTACCTGCTACCCCAACTACCAGCTATAGTAGTTCAAAGCTCAATAGTTCAAAGCTATTGAGTTAAATCCAACATTAATCCTATTTAGTGTTGATACATTAAAATGTTGTTACACCAGTTTATTTCAGTGAGTCTTGTATAGATGGTATTCATATTTCATTTAACCTATGTTTTTACACACCTGTACGTGTGTTAGCACACATACGCACATGGTCCTCCAGTAATTAATCTTGAACCACACTTTGGTTCAAGATCAACTCTAATCACCAGCAGCACCATCAGTTTATCATGCATGAAAAAGTCTCTTTTACAGAGATATAGAAGGCTAATGCTGTTCTGCCAACAAAGTTGATACCCATAGTTTGAAATACTGCCACCTACATTGCAGTAAAAAAAAAAATGTAACAATTATATAAAACTATGTAACATTTTCCCTTGGGGGATTGCTGAATTTTAGCTTTTTTATTTCTCTCTCTCTCTTTTCCTCCCATACAATTCTTCCAACTGTTGATGTCCATCTACATGGTAGCGGATTTCATTTCTTTAAGAACAGACTTTTTCCTCAGCAAGAGATATGCTTTGATTCTGAAATTATGTGCATTGACATAATTAGAATACTTTGATCTTTGCAGCTCTTTAAATGCACTTAAAAGGCTGGACTTTTCTTATATATTTTATTTAGAAAACCTTCCCATCCTCAGCTTGAAGCTTTTATCAACCATATGTCTAAAGGAGTAGAAGCACAAATGGATGGTACTCTGAGCAGCATGCCTCGTTACCCCAGCCATTCTCTGTGTGAAATGGGAGAGCTTACACAGACAGGTTTGTATACAGCTGTTCTATCTTCATCTTCAGCAAAAATCACTCTGCTAAGGGGGTCTTTGGTTCTCTCTTAATTGGACCTTCCTAAGTGATTGCTTAAAAATGATTTTGCCAAGAGACATGTTGGTTCTCTCCTGGTTGTGATAGTAATTAGGCCTGTGCATGGGGCCTCCATTTGGTTTAGAGCTGAATTCAGCAATTTAGTTTTGAGCCTCATTTGGTCTGGATCAATCATGGTCTGCCCAGATCAGAATCTGGATGATGATGATGATGATGATGATGATGATGATGATGATTAACCTTTATTTATATAGTGCTGTAAATTTACACCACACTGTACATACAATTTTTTAATTAGATGGTTCCCTGCCCTCAGGCATACAATCTAAAAAGACACGACATAAAAGGAGAAGGGAATGGTGGTGGGAAAGGGGAAGAGGTCCAGTGGTTCTTCTCTCCCTCTGGGCCTGGACCCAGGCAGATGGAGTGGAGCGAGGGCTTGGCTTCTTCACCAATTCTTCCTCATCACTTGCCTTGAGAAATATAAAATTACTATACATTTTTTAAAATAGTCACACACCTATATAAAATTTAGAGATGTGGTAGAACCTGAAGAGGAGATTAAATCATGCAAATGTGAAAGCAGGAAATCCAAAGAGTTCTTGCACTAGGCATCTGTAAAGTCTGCTGATTTTCAAATAAAAAAGTCATTTTTCAAAGCTATTGGCTGCTCAGTCTTGGCAATTTATGCCAGTTTTGTTATACCACTACCTCATTAGCTGATTTGACAGTCTTAACATACCTACAGTATAACTGGTAAGATTCAGTTATGCAGCTTAAGGAAATAGAGAGGTGATAAGATTAAGGTTTAATTGCAATCCATCTGATTAGATTCCCCCAATAAATCTACTTGATCCCTGTTAAGGGATTAGGTGAACTTGTTGAGGTGAGGGGCATGAGGGATTGAGAGCTGCTGCAGGCAGGATATTCATCATTCTTCTTTCCTGTTCTACTGCTCTTAGCTTTTTTTTCTTTTTTTTTTCTTTTTTTGGACTGGTGAACATTTCCTGCCCCTAGCCTGAAGACTCATAAAACGGTGGCTTCTCAAGTAACCAGAAACTCGTCCAAGAAGAATCATCCTCATTTTCACCTACCTTTTCTCTGTCCCACAATGATGTACTATCTCACAGTGATGTACTGGCTGGCAGGAGAGTGGGAGCACATGGGCTGAGTCCAGTATAGCCTATGTACAACAATGACATCCATCAGCCACTTTATTCCTTTTTGGGCTGGAAGAGGATGGGGTGGGGGAGGAGGCTTGTCTACTGGTTAACCGGTAGTGGACAAGTCTTTGCCCTTGGCTGTTCGCCCCTTCCTTCTAAGCAGCCATATAGCTGTGAGGGTGGTTACCAGGGGAGCTGAGTGAGGATTCTCTATCTCTAGCTATCATAGCTAGTAGTGGCCAAGCCCCCTCACTTGGTTGCTCCCTCCACACCTTACCACTGGGGCAAGGAAAGAGGTGAGCCTTGAGAGGGAGTCTTGCTCCCCACTGCAAGTCATCTTTTAAAACTGCACAGTTTTCAAAGACATTTTTGCAGTAGGGAAGAAATGATTTAATTACTTGTTCTCTGCTCTGGGGATGAATAATTTAAACAAGACTGTCCCTGACTCAAGCAAGTTGCTGGCTATGTAATGTCCTGACAGTTTTTTCTTGCTTATTGCCTGCCTACAGGGTAGAAAGATAATTATCCTGTGATCTGTTCTTTCAAGTGGTCCCAGACAATGTTTTTTCTCCTTTGTTATCTGTCTTCCTCCCATCTGACACTGAGCAAGAATAACTTGGGGCAGTTTGGGGAGGGGCAGAGAATAAATTTCACCAATAAACTCACACAGACTCATCAGCCAAATTAAAAGTAACAACAAAGGCAAACAGAATATTAAGTTAATTTCAACAAGACATAAGGAAAAAAGAAATGTAAAGAGATGACAATTAAAAATTGCTCATCCCTCACCATTTATTTTTCCCATTCTAATACTAACAAAACCAACATAACAAGTGAAGGAACACCAAAGAAGATAACTAGTGATATAACTTTAATGACTTCACACAATCCCTTTCCAAAGCACTGGGATTGCTGGGGAGAGCCTTGCACCCCAGATTGATGAAAATCATATCCCCAATTGCCTGTTAAACTGATGAAATGAACAAATTTCATCAGTCAATGAGCAAAGCCTAGTTACCATCATCCCCCTGTTTATGTCAGGGACAGAATGGCTGACCTTTTCCTACTTAGTTTAAATTTTTGGATTTCTGGATGAGGTTGATATGTTTCCTTTTGTACTGCTCTCCGCAACTGAATTAGGCCAATCTAATCTGATACAGGGCAGGTACAAATCAACTCTGTTCTCTTTGTTATTTGAAATTAAGTCAATTTTTCAAAACCTTAATAGCCATATCTCCATTATAAAAAAAACAAACTAAAGAATTATATTTTTCCCCTCTACTTGCACAGCCAGGTTCATTTTATGCAGTACTGCTATTTTAAAAAAAATTCTGCAGAACAAACAACAGTCTTAAAATAACATGTCTTAGAAACTATCAACATTAGTCAGTCTTACTGTGACTACACTAAAAAGATAGAGAAAGAGAGGGAGAATGGGTACAGGACCAGCATGGCTCTCATGAGTTTCAGCCATAATTAGTATTTTATACCTGTGAGCTGGGATACAAAACATACAGTCTTTACTAAGAATTTCAGGTACAGTTTCTGTGGTATTGTATATTTCTCTGGGCTACATAGCTAAACTGAGCTGTCATATCTGAGAACTGATCAACTCTGATGAAACAAGCTCACTGTATGTTTTCTAGCTTGTCAAACTGACTCCCTGTTTAATATCTCTTAAGATAGTATTCCTGCCTAAGCTGTTTATCATAAAGTTACTGAAGCAGCTGTTCAGTTTTATCACTCTGCTGACATCTTTGCTAATATAATACTTGGCAGTGGATCTCTTTTTGTGCTATCCTGCTTAAGAGTAAAACTTATCCAAAATTTAATTTTTCATTTCTAGCTACCTTGAACTCCAGTTAAATACGTCCTGGTTATCTGCAGTTCTAGGGGAAGTGTGCACTTTTAAGCTGTTGTTATAGACAATTGTTATCTTTTTATCTTTTAAGGAATTGTCCAACACTTGCTAAATGGACAGCTGCTACGAGATATTTATATAAAGAAGCATAACTTGATACCGAGTGACTGGACAGCTAAACATTTGTATTTGGAGACTACTGGAAAGAGTCGAACGCTACAGAGTGGCCTGGCATTACTCTATTCTTTCCTGCCAGAGTTTGACTGGAAAAAAATTAACTTCAGGAACCAGTGGAGCACAATCTTTTGTTCTGGAAATTGTGATTGCCCAGTAAGAAATCATTACTTAGAGGAGGAACAGCGTCGTCAGTATAGCCTCCGGGTGAAAAACATACATTTGGAGAAAACATATGCAGATATGGCAAGAATAGTTGGCATACCTACAAGGCAGTTAAGAGCTTCTAACCCCATAGATTCAATGCTCTGCCATTTTTGTCATAATGTCAGTTTTCCATGTACTAAGAATGGCTGCATTGACATTGAGCACTTTAAAGTAATTAAGACACATCAACTTGAAGATGAAAAAGAGAGGCAGGCGAAGAAATATTATTATTTATATGCGCTCCTGGCAACTCATCCTATCCTTAACCAGACTGTCACTCGTATGCAGCGCATTGCAGATGGCAAAAAGGAAGAATTGTTTGCTCTTTATTCTGCTCATGATGTCACCTTGTCACCTGTTCTTAGCGCCTTGGGTATTACTGAGGCCAGGTTTCCAAGATTTGCAGCTAGACTAGTCTTCGAGCTGTGGAAAGATGCAAAGAAATATAAAGAACACTATATCCGTATCCTTTATAATGGTGTTGATGTCACATTCCAGACTTCCTTCTGTCGAGATTATAACAAACATTATGGCAAGCTAATGTGCCCTTTAGAGAAGTTTATCCACTTCGTTAAGCAGGACATGTTTTCACCTTTTAATAGCACCAACTATTATGATGCATGTCGCAGAAGACCATTCTGAAGGAGGTTAAACACTGCAGTTTGTTTTGTCAAAAGATCTGTTTTTTGAAGAATCTTGATACGATAAATCCTAGCGTGCCTAAGTGCAAATGAATACAGCTTGAAGCGGCTTTATTTTTGCCAAAATTCATTCTAGATTGATTCACGATGTCATTAATGTACAGTGTATATCAGCAAACTGTGTCACAAACTATTTTGTTTGTGCTAAACTTGATCTGTCTGTTAGCTGCTGTAAAATGGATATTGCTTGAAAAACTGAATGAGTACATTCTAGTTCCTTGTTGTTCCACTGCAGAGATTGCCACACTAAAGTAAACATGAACATTATCAAAAGAATTTATTCATTCAGCAAATCACTGTTATTCCTGAAGTGTCCTCTACAGAAATTACAAGAATTTGAAAAAAGTGTGCATGTATCCAAGTGCATTTTGCTTTTTGTTCACAAGGCTTGGGAATGGTTGGTCTTTACCCGCAACAAAGGAGATCCTTCATTTGTGATTTAGATCCTGTGAAGACTGTTCCTTCAATAATAATTCACGTAGCTTCTCTTGCTGATTGTTTTGAACATATGAAAAAAATCTCTAAAACAACTTAATAGTGATTTCTTAAAAGTTTCTACTATTGTCAGAAACATCTTATTAATCAGAATGAAGAGCCTTTCTCCCTCCATATGATTTACAGCTCCGGTCAGCCATTGGCCATGTTGCCATTAGCATTAGTAACCAACATGTCCAATGGTAAGCTCCCCACCCTTGTTGGAAATTATCATTGCAGGTCTGTCCATGCAGAAAGCAATTTACGTACAGTAGAGGCTTTTTGTGTCAATCCTAGAAATACTTTTTTTCCTCTTAAAGTATCCATCTCTGATTGGGGGTTTTTGTTTCTGTTTTCCATGTTATTTGTTAGTTACATTTGAAAGAGATCTCTGTTATATGTACAATAATGTTCCAGTATAACATAAGCAGGAAAATAAAAACATAAAAGGAGAAAAATTTACCACATTAATTGTAAATTTTTATAAAAAGCTGATCAAATATCCAAATATAAGTTATTTGTCTATGGATAATTTTTTGTCAAATGTTGAACATATTGGTAGATTGTCTATCCATTGGATTATGGGTGGAGAAAAATTACACAGGCCAGCAAAATTGAGGGTCATAAAAACTTTAAAATGTATGCTGGTTTTATAGGAATTTGATATTCTAAATCCCAAAATGACCTCAGATTTGCTGCATCATGTTCAGTTTTTTCACAACTTCCTTTTGATATTTCCATATTGTAATATATGACTGACTGAAATGATTCTGCAAAGAATTATCTTGCAAAGAGTAAGAAAGATGTTAGTTGCATAATAGATTCAAAACACTTTTAATATCCTGGCATCAAACAAAAATCTATGCACAAAAAAATCTCAGTGGAACATCAGTGTCTGTACATAATAAAAGCTGAGTAAAATCTGAATTGATAACAAATATTGAATTTGTGAAAGAACTGTATGTAGTACAGTACAACATTTTTACTGTGTTTTTCAAGTTCAGCACCAAAAAAATAAAAAAATAAATAAAAATAGCTACAATATTTTTTTAAAAAGCATTTTCATCATAGGTTTGTGTTATCATTCCAGTAATGAAGTATCAGACTTTCAGTAGTCAAAAGGGCACAAAAATCCCCTTCCATTGGCCATTTGTTAATTTCCAAGAAACAGGGAAATACTTCACAAGAACATGCACACCCCTAAATATCAAATATAAACTTTCAAAAAGTGATTACCTCTTCCCAAAAGTAGCTACTGTGGGACAATTCCAAAACATATGCATTAAGGAAGCATTAGCAGTATTACATGTCCAACAATTTGCTGATTTAAAAAGCCTTTTCTTGAATAGATGCCGTGGCGATAAATATATCCGAAAGAGCAATTTTTGCTGTAATATTTAGTCGGAAATCTTTGATCATACTAGTTCCAGATGTTAAAACCATTTAACATGGCTATTGGTTAGTCAGAATAGAATAAAAATACTTTTTGTAGAAACCAGACTTAATATTATATATAAACTAACTCCAAGCAGATATGGAAAGAAAAGTTTTGTTCTTTGCACTTTTAGCACTTTATGTGTACTTTGGACACAAATTTCAAGCATAGTGGAATTACATAAGAAGTAGAAAACATCAGATGTGACTTTTAATACATTTCCTTAGGATCTTTCTGTTTTGTGTTCAAATCATTTTGTGCTGTGTGTAAAAAGCAGTTAGTTTAGCAATTTGTTGTATTGGCTGCATGTGGCCAAAAGAACTTGACAATGTTTAATTTTGTAGCTCATTTAGTACTTTTATAGATTAGGTTTTATAAGATGAGTCTTGTTTGTTTGTTTTTTACAGTATAGTGATTGTACTATAGTGTACTAAATGTTTTTATCTTCTTTATAAAGGGATGCCAAATGCTGTTTCAAACACTTCTCCTGTAACCATGGTACTGTAAATAGATTTATGAAAAACAAATCTTATGAACAATCATATGGACACAGTGATAATGCATAACTGCATTTTAAAACATTTTCTTCATATGGTATTTTTAAACTGCTTAGATAAGCTTTTTGTTACTATTGGATTGCTATATTTTATAATGTTGGTGTTTTTGCACACCCAGAAACCATAATGTAGGATATGACTTCAGCTGAAATGGTGCTACCAGTTAAAAGGAACTGTGATTCATTTACTGGCATTTAATTCCCATTTTGAAATTTGAATGTTCCAATAAATAAAGTTTTGAAGAATTCATAGAGGTGATTCATCAGTGTTGGTTCATCAGTTTTAGTCTTTCTATATGTAAATGATGTGGAAAACATAACTTGTAAATTTGATGTTCAAGTGATTTTGTTAAATGTTTATTGCTGTAACAGTGGTTGTTGTAGTAATGTAGTTGAATACCTCTTTTCCTCTGTCATTTTGGTAAGCTCTTTAGCTTTCTTCAGAAACCTATACAGTAATGAGAAACTGTATAACTTTATGAAGAAACTTGCAGAGCTTACAAAAAAGAAAGAGGGAAAAACCCTTACAAGTTTTGGTGGCAGTGCAAGCAGATGTTTGCCTCCCTTTGGCCCTATGGGCATCTTTCATTATTTCCATAATTGCTATTGCAGATGCTTCACAATTAAGATAAACTAATGATCAAATGTAGTGGTAATAAGAATTGCTAGAACAGTGAATTTAACTAATGAGATATAATAAACATTAAATTTAGTGGTTTGCTTTTTCAAATAATATAAATAGAAAGGGCAATAAAATAATCTTCCCTTTGTTTCATGATATGAATTAAACATGCATTATATATGTAATTTAAACATACCCTGTTTCCCCGAAAATAAGACATCGCCAGAACATAAGACCTAATAGAGGTTTTGCTGAATTGCTAAATAAAAGACTTCCCCCGAAAGTAAGAATCATAGAATCATAGAGTTGCAAGAGACCACAAAGGCCATCCAATCCAACCTGCCATGCAGGAACTCCCAATCAAAGCATTCCCGACAGATGGCCATCCAGCCTATGCTTAAAGACCTATAAGGAAGGAGACTCCACCACTTTCCAAGGGAGTGTGTTCCACTGTCGAACAGCCCTTACTGTCAGGAAGTTCCTCCTAATGTTGAGGTGGAATCTCCTTTCCTGCAGTTTGCATCCATTGTTCTGCATTCTAGTCTCTGGAGCAGAAAACAAGCTTGCTCCCTCCTCAATATGATATCCCTTCAAATATTTAAACAGGGCTATCATATCACCTCTTAACCTTCTCCTCTTCAGGCTAAACATCCCCAGCTCCCTAAGGCATTCCTCATAGGGCACAGTTTCCAGACCCTTCACCATCTTAGTTGCCTGCCTTTGGACATACTCCAGTTTCTCGACATCCTTTTTGAATTGTGGTGTCCGGAACTGGACACAGTATTCCAGGTAGGGCCTGATGAAAGCAAAATAGAGTGGCACTATTACTTCCTTTGATCTAGACTCTATACTTCTATTGATGCAGCCTAAAATTGCATTGGCCTTTTTAGCAGCCATATCGCACTGTTGACTCATGTTCAACTTATAGTCTACTTGGACTCCTTGATCCCTTTTACACGTACTTTCATTCAGCTTGGTGTCCCCCATCTTATATCTGTGCATTTCATTTTTCCACCCTAAGTGCAGTACAGTGGTCCCCCGGGTTACGAAGGTAATCCGTTCCAGATTACCTTTCGTAACCCGGAAATCTTCGTTTCCCAGGGGACCGCTTTAAGGGACGGACCGTGCGGCCGATTTAAAGGGGCCGCATGGTTTTTCTTCTTCGCATCCCGGGGGATCCTTCGCATCCCGGGGGATGTTTTTTGGTCCCGGCGGTTTCAGGTCCCGGGGATTTCGTTCCCCGGGGGATTCGTAACCCGGGGGACCACTGTACCTTACACTTTTCTGTTTTGAATTTCATTTTGTTAGCATTGGCCCAACTTTCTAGTCTATTCAGGTCATTTTGAATTTTGATCCTGTCTTCTGGAGTATTAGCTACTCCCCCTAATTTGGTTTCATCTGCAAATTTGATAAGTATTCCCCCAATTCTGTCATCCAAGTCATTAATAAAGATGTTGAATAGCACTAATGTTCATAGACTCTTTGTTTAATGATCTGCTCTAGAATCTTTCCTGGCACTGATGTCAGACTAACTGGGTGATAATTTTTGGGATCCTCTTTTTTCTCCTTTTTGAAGATGGGGACAACATTTGCACTCCATCAGTCTGCTGGGACTTTTCCTGTTCTCCAGGAGTTCTCAAAGATTATTGCCAATGGTTCCAATATTACATTTGCCAGTTCTTTTAATACCCTTGGATGTAGTTCATCTGATCCTGGAGACTTGTATTCATTTAGGTTAACCAGGTATTCCTGTACTATCTCTTTACTTATTCTGTGCTGAAATTCCCCCATTATCCTTAGGTTGAGCACCCTTTGCCTTTTCTGAGAAGACTGAAGCAAAGAAGATGTTGAGTAATTCTGCCTTTTCTCTGTCCCCTGTTAGCATTTTGCCAACTTCTGCACATAGTGGCCCAACTGTTTCCTAGCAAAGTTTTTATATATAAATATATATAGTATATAATAAAAAAATTGTTGTTGTTGTTCAACAATAAATGTGAATTCTTCTTCATGGAAAAAGAAGACATCCCCTGAAAATAAGACCTAGCACATCTTTGGGAGCAAAAATTAATATAAGTCACTGTCTTATTTTCGGGGAAACACGGTACTTGTTAGGATACCATATGTATGCAAAATTGTATGCAGGAAGAAGAACTATATATATTGAATTTTAAAAAAGTGAATCAAACCCCAAGAAAGCAAATCAGATGTGTGTGTTTTGCTGCTTAAAACTAGGACACCCAATAAACAGATAACTACTCAAATGACAACTACTGTTACGACTTAAATTAACATGAAATGCGAATGTGATAAAGCTAGAATGGGATAGCACAAAGGCTTAGATAACAAGATAGAGACCAAGTTTAGATATCAGTGAACAACCAGTACAAACTCTCATCATAGAACTTCCAAAAATCTACTACTAAAACCTAATTATAGTAAATGAATTGAGATTTAGAAGAACAACTTAATGACTACACACAACTTTTCCTTAAATACTGTGACTGAAGATTGCTGGTGAGATTCTTTTCCTACATTTGCATGCTAAAGCTGTCAAGGAGCAAAGTCCAACTCTCTTCCTCCTGTTCCATTTCTTTGGTGTTGTCCTTACATAGTCCTGTAGGAGCCATAGGGGCTGTTTGGGTCTACTTTTTTTGAAGGCCAAATTGCTTCCTTGCTGTTCTGCTTTGCAAATAAATCAGGCTAATCTGATCAGAACCAGGTCCAAATTAGTCCAAATCAGCTTGATCCACTTTGGGATTCAGATGAATTCATTGCAGTGTTAACTGGAACTTAATTTTGGTTTCGATGCATATTCTACTAAAGCACTATAAGGAGAAGCTTTAGTTTAAAGTTTTCTATGCAATTAGAATTGGTTTAGTTTCTTCTTATTGGATTGCACCAAAGTGGATGATCATCTTCCTTTAACCTGGTGTCCTCTCAGTGTGTTGGACTACCATTCCCATCAATGACTATGCTGGATCTGAACAATAAAAGGGGTAATCAAATATATTGAGGGGTGCAGTGCTGGAAAAGCCTATTTTAGTTCCTGCAGTTCACGGGACTGGTGTGATTTTTTCAAACCCAGTAGGGAATAGAGGGAGGGAAAGGATGATGATGATGATGATTATTATTATTATTATTATTAACCTTTATTTGTATAGCGCTGTAAATTTACACAGTGCTGTACATACAGTCTTATAATTAGACGGTTCCCTGCCCTCAGACCTACAGTCTAAAAGGATGATGGTGTTTGCTGAGGTTTAGCCTTCCAAGAGTTATTTTTCATTTTACTGGTGAACTGATGCATGTAGAAAACATAGTGTCAATTGTCTTATGAGTTTGCACACAAAACTTAGGACAAATGGCACATGTATTTTATGGCTATACTACAGGAGGCTACTTTTTGTGTATAATACCACTATCAAAAAGCACTACTACAACACAGATAATACCAGTAACCAAAGGCAAAGAACCCACCAGCAAAATCTCATCCACCATCAGAAAAAACAGGGAGGAGGTTCCAGGGCACAATGGATGGGCTGTGTACCTGGGCAAACCATGTGAAAAACAAATGTGATTCTAGACCATACTGTATTGTGGTGGTCTAGGTCATGAATTGGAGAAGAGGTGTTAGCTTTGTTAGGTGCAATGGTACATCACTGCCAGTTTTGGAATTGTTATCATTTGCTATTATAAACCACTATGTGCATAGTCAAAATGAGTTTAGATTGTCTGTATATTGAGTAGCATCTCTACCATATATGTATTGTGTAATTATCACAGCTTATGGAGAAGATCCCAAATATGCTTAGTCCCTATCTAGACCAGAATATGGGCACAACAGGGACAGATTAGGTTGACTGGTGGCTACAAAAAAATAGTCTTATAGTTTATGTGGCTCAATGGGCACATAGTTTCTACCCCGACTGAGATGGTTTTCATATACAGTGGTCCCCCGGGTTACGAAGGTAATCCGTTCCGGATTACCTTTCGTAACCCGGAAGCTTTCGTTTCCTGGGGGACCTCTTTTTTCAATGGACCGCGCGGCCGATTTAAAGGGGCTGCGCTGTTTTGTTTTGTTTTTTTTCCATATCCCGGGGGATCTTTCAGATCCCGGGGGATACAATAGCGGTCCGGCGGCTTTCGGATCCCAGGGTTTTCGCAACCCGGGGGATTCGTAAGCCGGGGGACCACTGTATACCAAGCTGAAAAGAGAAAATCATTCCTGCAGTAGGAGTCCTCTGGTATTGTGTTGATGAACAGTAGTTCCTATCTTCTCTTCAAATTGGAATCCTTCCTCCTTTGTTTGGACTGCATATCCCATCAATGCTGGCTAAGATAGCCCATGGTGGGTAATGCTAAGAACAGATTTAAGCTAAATCCAGACAAAACGGAGGTACTAGCAATCACCGGTCTGAAACCAGGCTTGGGAATACAACTTCCAGTCCTAGGTGGAGTCTCACACTCCTCTAAGGACTCTGTTCACAGTCTGGGGGTACTCCTTGATTCGTCGCTTCACATGACCAGTCAGGTGAATGCGACAGTCAGGAGTGCCTGTTATCGGCTTCGGCTGATACGTCAGCTGCGCCCTTTTCTGGATACGAAAGACCTGGAGTCTGTGGTACACGCTTTAGTAACCTCACGTCTGGATTTCTGTAACGCACACTATATGGGGCTACCCTTATGCCTAACCCGGAAACTTCAACTAGTTCAGAACATGGCAGCCAGACTTATCACTGGAACACCAAGGAGAGAGCACATCACACCTGTGCTTAAAGCTCTCCACTAGATGCCCATCATTTTCCAGGCACAGTACAAGGTGTTGGTACTAACCTTTAAAGCCCTACATGGCTCAGGCCCGTCTTACCCTAGGGACCGCCTCTTCCCCTATGAACCGCTCCGCACACTTCAGTCCTCTGGGAGGAATCTGCTGAAGCCTATGAAAACTAGGCTGTCACAGACCTCCCAAAGGGCCTTTTCAGCAACCGTTCCCAAGCTCTGGAACGGCCTGCCGGATGAGATGTGTCTCATTACATCACTGGCCAGTTTCAAAAAGGCTCTAAAGACGCATCTTTTCCAGCAAGCCTTTCCTTGAAGAAAGTATAAATGGACCATCAACTCCCGACTCTGAAAATGTAAATAGAACTGGGGAATCAACGTTAGCTGTTCCCTTACACAAAACTGCTGATCCATCTACTGCGAATTTGCACGTACACTGCTCAGGAGACTGTATTTTCTTTTAATATTTGCTGACCAATTTTAACATCTCTAATTTTAACATATTCTGGTTTAATTCAGTTTTATGGGGGGGGTGGTATGAGAGGGATGTGATTGCTGTTTTACTTTGTATTTTTTTAATTCTGTTGTACCCCGCTCCGAGTATTTTATTAGAGGAGCGGGTTATAAATAAACATTATTATTATTACTATTATTATTATTATTATTACAGTCCAGCAACATCCACGGGCTTCAGAATTGCCACCCCTACTTTAAACATTTTCAGATATGGTTTGTCCGTTCTGTGGAACGACAGGAAAAAAAAAATGTCTTTTTCTTGGAAGCTTATTTCACTTTCTTAAAAAGCTTCGACTCCACCCACATGCTATGTTTCTTGTCTGTTATTTTTATTCTCTTAGTGCAATGTGTATTCATTTTCTCCCAAGATGTAAAGCACATTGCCATGTGGCAGCAATATTTGTTTTTTATGCATTTGTAGCTTTTTAATGAACTTTAAAAGTTAGGGATAGACTTCCCTCTAGTGGACAACGATGATAATACATTTATTTGGTGAGTAGATAAAAGTTGCATTCTTGAGACAGAGGGAGAGAAAACACCTGAAATTATTCTAAAGTGGGTGGTTGGCATTCTAACTGTAAAGAACAGTTTAGGACACTAATGTATATAAATTACACGCAGTAACTGCATTCTAAAGTTGTTTGAGTGTTGACTAGAACTCTGGAAAACCAGGGTTCAAAACACCATTCAGCCATGGAAACCAACTGGGTTACTTTGGGAAGTCACACTCCCTTAGCATTAGATGAAGGCAACAGGAAATCCTCTCTAAACAAGATAACCATGTAATAATTTTGCATTGGGGTGAAAATGACTTGAAAGCACACAACAACAAGAATATGCACAAGGGATCTGAAAATGACAGTAGGTTGTTGTGAAAAATTCTGGTCCAACATTGTCTGAAGTTCTTATCCAGATCCATTTATTTTCCCTAGAACATAGAAAGCTGGTGTGGGGATCATGAATCTCCATAAGTGCTGGACTTCAGCTCCCAGCATGTATGACCATTGGGTAGGCTGGCTGTAAAAACACTAGGAGAAAGGCTTGTTTTGTGGCCTTTTAGTCTTATCATGTTGGACTGGAACTCTGGAAGACCAGGGTTTGAATTCCTGCTCAGCTGTGGGTGACCTTGGGCAAACCATCATCACTCCACCTCAGAGGAAGGCAAGTGCAAGCCGCCTCCATACAACTTTTGGTAAGAAAAAATCCATGAAAGGTTGACATTTTAGTTGCCATAAGTCAGAAATGACTTGAAGGCACACAGGAGATGTCTCATCCCCCTCCCCCCCCCTTATGCAATCAATTCATATCCATAATATGTAGCAATGTTTCATGATTGGCAATGCTAGGTGACACTGCTCCCCCCCCCCCCCCCATTGGCAATAGTTATTTTCTGTAAATTCTCCAGGCACTGAATCACCAGTTTGAGTATCAATGGTACATAGGAGGAAAGGTACAGACTTGCTCGTAAATCTCTAGCTACAGTTGTGTGGTAAATTAAAAAAAAAAAAAGGAATAGGAATCAGAATACCGTAGCATTAGGATGTGATTACTGTGTTCAGAATGTCTCAGTTGAGGAAAAGGTCTAATTCTAGCTAAATTATAATAAAAAATTGACAACGTTTGGCAGTGGCTTGGATCTGAGGAGTGAATGACAAAGGATAAAAAATGAAACCGAGACTATGTGCTTCATTCACAGGTTGTATCTGAACATCATTGACTGAGATTGAAACAGAATATTGCAAATGTTGGCCTAGGTGGAAAAACAAGTAACTCAGTTTTAGCCATGTTGAGTTTCAAACAGCGATGAAGCATCCAATCAGAAACAGCCGAGAGACACGATGAGAGATGCTGTTCACTGTCTGAGGAAAGTTTGGGAACTGAGAAATATATTTGGTTTCATTAGCATATAAATGATACTGGGAACCATAAGAACCAATAAGATTACCTAGGGACAGAGTGTAAAGAGAAAACAATAATGGACCCAAGACGGAACACCAACAGATAACAATATGGAAGTGGAAACCTGGTCTCCAATGACCACAGTGAAAGATCTATCCAAAAGGTAGGATCTAAATCAGTTAAGAACAGTATCAGTAAGTCCAAGCTCCTGGAACAGATCTACCAAAAGACTATGATCAACAGTATCAAAAGAAGCAGAAAGATCAAGGATCAAAACAGAGTAGAGTCCTTTTGACTTGGCCAACAGAAGATTGTCCATAATCTTTGTAAGTGCCATCTCTGTAGAATGTGGTAGACGAAAACCAAACTGAAAAGAATCCATGATGGAATAAATAAAAAGGATCTCAAGACAGTGGGAGTAAACAACGTGGTCCAGAACCTTAGAGAGAAAAGGCAGAAGTGAGATATGCTGGTAGTTCGAAAGGGAAAATAGGTCAAGTGAAGATTTCTTCAGAATAGGGGAAACCAGAGCATGTTTAAAAGCAGAAGGAAAGAGGCCAATAGAAAGAAAGTGGTTAATAGTGTAACAAAGGGAAGGGAGGATGGAAGGGGCAATAGAAATTAGAAGATGGGAAGGTATCAGGTTCAGAGAGTAAGTTGATGGATTGGAAGAGTTCAACAACTTACAGGTTAGAGTCACAAGTGGGAGGAGCTAGTGGGAGGAGCTAGGAGACTAGCTATACAGAACTGCTCAGAGAGCCAGCTGCAGAGAGTTGGAGTGAGAGAGAGAAGAAGGAAGAGCAACTTTTTGGCAGCCATTTTAAGTGGTAAGTGTGTGGATTTTTAAAATCTCTTTGGGGAGTGTGTCTGTTGCAGAGGAGGAGGAGGAGCTTCTGTGAGTCACACCTGTGAGTCACAAGTGGGAGGAGCTAGGAGACTAGCTATACAGAACTGCTCAGAGAGCCAGCTGCAGAGAGTTGGAGTGAGAGAGAGAAGAAGGAAGAGCAACTTTTTGGCAGCCATTTTAAGTGGTAAGTGTGTGGATTTTTAAAATCTCTTTGGGGAGTGTGTCTGTTGCAGAGGAGGAGGAGGAGCTTCTGTGAGTCACACCTGTGAGTCACAAGTGGGAGGAGCTAGGAGACTAGCTATACAGAACTGCTCAGAGACGGCGCGCGAATTCCCCCCCCCCCAAACAGGGTAAAAGCACAACATTAGGAGCAGAGGAGCTGTAAACTTTGTTTTAGAGGTTCTCCTTTAGATCCTCCCCTTTTTAAAAGTGCTTTTGAGGGGTTCCCCTCCACCTCAGAGGAAGTGAATACAAGTTAGAAACCAGGGCATCTGTATAAAATAACATTCCCAGTAGGTTGAAATCACTGATAGAGATTGGTGAAATAGGACAGGACATCAGGGGCTTTGACATTAGTGTTTACCGGGGAATATTCTTCGAGGAGGAAGCCCACAGTCTTCTTTTAGTGATTCCATAACAGTTCTCGGTATGGGCACCGAGGGAGCAGCTGCAGTCACTTGCAACACTTGTGGGATGTTTGTCTTCTTGCCTACAGATGTGGCGAACTTCACATGCCCCAAGTGCAAGTTGGTAGCCCTCTTGGAGGAGAAAGTACAGCAGCTGGAATCCAGGGTAGCGACACTTCAGCATGTCAGGGAGCAAGAGGTTTTCCTCGACACAACGGAAGGAACGATCTTGGAAGGGGACTACACAGAGAAAGTCGCTGGGGGTGAGAAGGTCACTTCATCTACACAGGAGGCAAACAGCTGGAGGAATGTCACACAGAGAAGCAGAGAAATCAGGGATAGCTGTAGGAGCTTGCAGCTACAGAATCGTTTCGAAGCCCTTTCACTTATCAAGGAGGATCAGGAAGAGCAGCACGGACAGACTTCAGGGACACAGCAGGAGAGCCTGGGAGTTCCATTGCAGGGAAGAGTTGCTGCTAAGCCTCAGAGGAGGCGCGTGGTTGTGGTGGGGGACTCCTTGCTGAGGGGTACAGAAGCAGTGATTTGTGGGCCCGACAAGATGTCTCGTGAGGTGTGTTGTCTCCCTGGGGCAAAGATCCGTGATGTTACGGAGAGGCTGACAAGACTGGTGAAATCTACTGACAAATACCCCTTCCTTTTGGTCCACGTGGGAACGAATGACACAGCAAGACACAGCCTTCACAATATCAGAAGGGATTACGAGGCTCTGGGGAAGAAGCTGAAGGAAATGGACGCACAGATTGTCATCTCGTCTCTTCTACCAGTAGAAGGGCATGGTCCAGGAAGAGAGAGGAAAATAGCAGATATCAACAACTGGCTCCGCAGATGGTGTCGCCGAGAACAATTTGGATTCTTGGATCATGGGCTGCGGTTCCATGAGGAGGGACTTCTAGCAAGGGATGGGCTACATCTCACGCCAGTTGGAAGAAACGTTTTTGCCAACAGTCTGAAGAATCTGATCAGGAGGGCTTTAAACTAAGTAATCTGGGGAAGGGAGACAGCAGTCTGGAAGGCAAAACGGCTAGAAAAAATAGTCAAACTGACATAGAGGGAAGAAGACAAACAGTGCAAGGACTCAACAAAAGGAGCCAAAAAAACATGCACAGGCATCAAGTAAAGGGGACACATGGTCTTAGATGTCTCTACACTAATGCACAGAGCATGGGAAATAAGCAAGATGAACTTGCACTCCTAGCACAACAAGGGAAATATGATATAATAGGCATCACTGAAACCTGGTGGGATGAGTTTCACAATTGGAATATAGAAATAGAGGGGTATAACCTTTTTAAGAGAAACAGGACAAACAAGAAAGGAGGAGGAATAGCATTATATGTCAAGGATATTTACACCAGTGAAGAGATCCAGGACATCAATACTGGAAGCCAGGTGGAGAGCATCTGGATAAAAATTAAAGGAGAGGGAAACAACAGGGATGTTACTGTGGGAGTCTACTACAGACCCCCAAGTCAGACAGAGGAAATGGATGATGCCTTTCTAGAACAGATGACCACACAATCAGGAAGGAGAGATGTAGTAGTGATGGGGGACTTCAACTACCTGGATATTTGCTGGAAGTCAAACTCAGCGCCATCCTCAAGATCTAGAAAATTCCTCACTTGCCTTGAAGACAATTTCATTGTCCAAAAGGTGGAAGAGGCAACAAGGGGATCAGCTATGTTGGATCTGATCTTAACCAACAGGGAAGACCTAGTTGATGGGGTGCAAGTGGTGGGATCCTTAGGTGGGAGTGACCATGTCCTCCTGGAGTTTGTTATACAGTGGAAAGGTGAAGCTAAGCATAGTCAGACACGCATTCTAGACTTTAGGAAAGCTGATTTCAATAAACTTAGAGAAATACTGGGGGTGATCCCATGGTCAAGAATACTAAAAGAGAAGGGAGTTCAAGATGGATGGGAGTTCCTCAAAAGGGAGATACTAAAGGGACAATTTCAGACAGTTCCAATGAGGAAGAAAAATGGGAGATGTCTCAAGAAACCAGTATGGATGACTAAGGAACTTACAACTGAGCTAATTTTTAAACAGAACATGTATAAAAAATGGAAAAATGGGGAAATCACCAAAGAGGAATTCAAACAAATAGCCAGCATATGTAGGGATAAAGTCAGAAAAGCTAAAGCGCAAAATGAACTCAGGCTTGCTAGAGACGTTAAGAACAATAAAAAGGGCTTTTTTGGGTATGTCTGCAGCAAAAGGAAGAAGAAGGAAACAGTTGGGCCACTGCGTGGAGAAGATGGCAAAATGCTCACAGGAGACAGAGAAAAGGCAGAATTGCTCAACACCTTCTTTGCTTCAGTTTTCTCAGGAAAGGCAAAGGGTGCCCAACCTAAGGATGATGGGGCAGAGGACAGAATAGGGGAATTTCAGCACAGAATAAGTAAAGAAACAGTACAGGAATACCTGGTTAATCTAAATGAATATAAGTCTCCAGGACCAGATGAACTACATCCTAGGGTATTAAAAGAACTGGCAAATGTAATATCGGAACCAATGGCAATCATCTTTGAGAACTCCTGGAGAACAGGAGAAGTCCCAGCAGACTGGAGGAGGGCAAATGTTGTCCCAATCTTCAAAAAGGGGAAAAAAGAGGATCCCAACAATTATCGTCCGGTTAGTCTGACATCAATACCAGGAAAGATTCTAGAGCAGATCATTAAGCAGAGAGTCTGTGAATATCTGGAAGATAATTCCATAATCACAAAAAGCCAACATGGGTTTCAGAGAAACAAGTCATGCCAGACAAATCTGATCTCTTTTTTTGATAAAATTACCAGCTTGGTAGATGAAGGGAATGCTGTGGATATAGTATATCTTGACTTCAGTAAGGCCTTTGACAAGGTTCCCCATGACATCCTTGCAAACAAGCTTGTAAAATGTGGGCTAGACAAGGTAACCGTTACATGGATTTGTAACTGGTTGACTGACCGAACCCAAAGGGTGCTCAACAATGGTTCCTTTTCATCCTGGAAAGAAGTGACAAGTGGGGTGCCACAGGGTTCTGTCCTGGGCCCAGTGCTATTCAACATCTTTATTAATGACTTGGATGACAGTATTGAGAGCCTAGTTATCAAATTGCAGATGACACCAAATTGGGAGGAGTAGCTAATACCCCAAAGGACAGGATCAAAATTCAAAATGACCTGAATAGACTAGAAAGCTGGGCCAAAGCTAACAAAATGGAATTTAACACAGAGAAATGTAAGGTCCTACACGTAGGGCGGAAAAATGAAATGCACAAATATAGGATGGGGGACACCTGGCTGAATGAGACAACATGTGAAAGGGATCTAGGAGTCCAAGTAGACCACAAGTTGAACATGAGTCAACAGTGTGATGCAGCAGCTAAAAAAGCCAATGCAATTTTAGGTTGCATCAACAGAAGTATAGTGTCTAGATCAAGGGAAGTAATAGTGCCACTCTATTCTGCATTGGTCAGGCCCCACCTGGAATACTGTGTCCAGTTCTGGGCACCACAATTCAAAAAGGATGTGGAGAAACTGGAGCGGGTCCAAAGGAGGGCGACAAAAATGGTGAAGGGTCTGGAGACCTTGCCCTATGAAGAACGCCTTAGGGAACTGGGAATGTTTAGCCTGGAGAAGAGAAGGTTAAGAGGTGATATGATCGCCCTGTTTAAATACTTGAAGGGATGTCACATTGAGGAGGGAGCAAGCTTGTTTTCTGCTGCTCCAGAGAACAGAACTCGGAACAATGGATGCAAACTGCAGGAAAAAAGATTCCACCTCAACATTAGGAGGAACTTCCTGACAGTAAGAGCTGTTCGACAGTGGAACACACTCCCTCGGAGGGTGGTGGAGTCTCCTTCCTTGGAGGTTTTTAAGCAGAGGCTGGATGGCCATCTGTCGGGTATGCTTTGATTGGGAGTTCCTGCATGGCAGGGGGTTGGACTGGATGGCCCTTGTGGTCTCTTCCAACTCTAAATTTCTATGATTCTATGATTCTATGATTCTAGATAGTTTTCCCCTTACTCCTTGACACCACCCTAATGTGGAAAAGGAAGGTGGAGACTTGTTTCCAGGATGTTTCCAGGAGTAGTGAGTTACTTCACAAATAGGTTGCAGTGCCCTTGTACTGTTTATTTTAAAACAAACAAACAAACAAACAAACATTACCAGTTTTCAAAACTAAAGTAGACTTTTGCCAACTTTTGCTTTTTGGGGTGGGGGGGGGTGGACCCCAAGAGGATTCTGACTCAGAAAATTGCACCAGGCCAGCTGATATTACCCATTTGCTCCTTATCATAAGGACAATGCACAATCAAGAAATATCCTCAGGCTGTGGTGTTTACCTGGTCCTTCAGGGGAGCACAGCCCCATCCATAAAAGGTAACAGACCAACTTCCTGGACCCAAGAAGTACCTATCTATAGTGTTGCCATCTTGTTAGGATGTAGCTCCAGCTTAATGGCCCTTATTTAGCCCTGACCAGACAGTAATTCTGCACTAGCACAACTTCACCTTACACAGATCACAAACATTTGCTGTTGATACAGGTGGAGGAACAAACATATCCAGTCATGTTGTCTGTATTCAAAACAGCTAAAAGTGATACAAAATTGGACCAGACAAGGCTCTGCATGCCTCCTGAAACTGTTACCAGTGGTGGTGGCTTCATAAGAATGTAAATTATTTGCCCTTTAAACTATGTAACAAACTTTCCCAGCAGGCCTTTGACAATACCAGTATAGAAGTATATTTCCTTAGTGATTTGAAGTAATGTCCCCATCACCACTTGAAAGATTCTGCCAGATTTTTACCTAAAGATGCAATGGAGGCAGACAAGATTATTGTCTGGTCTCTGTAATTTAGGAAAGAGTGTTTGGGCACAACTGTGTCCACAGTGTCTTTCATCTCATGACTGCATGAGATGGTTTTCACTGTATGTGGCAGATAAAGCTTTCAGTGGGGTAGTGGAATACTGTGTTTATTTTATGTTTTTAAGTGTCTTAATGCTGCTTTTAACAACTTTTTATTGCTGTGTTTAACTTTTAACTTATGGTTTTAAATAGACATTTAGCTTTTGTTCTAACTTTTGTATTTATAGCTTTTAAATTGTACTGTGTTTTTAAAATGTACACTGTCTTGGATCCTGTGTTAGGAAAAAGGTGGGATATGTATAAAATAAAATAAAATTAAAATGTCAATAGGAAAATCCCAGGACCATTCAAAAATCCACCACTTGTATGTTGGCCACTTTTTGTGATAGGGTAACTATCACATGGACAGCATCTGAACTCAGGCTTTGGTATATAACTGAACTACATGAAAGTGAAGGTTCATCACATGAGTTGGGCTATTTGCCTAGTGGCTATTTATGCTCTGTCCATTAAAATCACAGACAGCAAAGAACCCAGCAAATTAAGCACTTTTGTGTTTGGGACAGTATCAGCAAACAGATTTCTCAGGTGTCATATTCTATCTGAAAGCAAGTCTATGCAAAATAATATTTGCTGAACAGTTATTTGGACACAGGTAAAATGGCTGCTAAATAATACCAAGGAACATCCATTCACTTGTATGCAGAGACTGGCCCTCTAAGAAAGTTCACATGGTCATCCTTAACATTCCTTTGGAACTAACTCTGATGGAATGAAAAGCTAGCTATGCCATGTGATTTGGTTAACAATAAGTGCCAATTAGAAAGAGTGTCAACTCAAAGCAAGATGAGCCACACGCATGGAAGCCTTGGGCTAACATCTGTCAGATTACACATTTGCAAATAAACAAACCTATTAAAGTCAAAGTCTCCTTATGGATAATTTGCAAACATGAAAAGCAAATAAACTAATTTGATGAACAGTCTGCTTTGAATAGCTGTCCTTGACATACAAAATGTGTTAATTGCTTGTTTTCTTTCTTTGGAATGGCTCTGGTGGAGGAGGGGATTGCACTGTACAGCAAACAAAGCTTGAGGTATTTGTATTATTTCATGTGAAGGCTAATAAAGCGCAGAAATCTGAATATATATACAAACATCTTTCCCAAACTGGAGCATTCTGAGTTGTGCATGTTTATTTAAATATTTTTTTTCTGATGCTTTACCTGCTGTACAGGCTATGACAGTTGTGTGAGAAATGTTATTTACAAAATTGCATTCCTTCCTGGAGAAGAAGACAGACTTAGTCCAGGTCAGACCAAACCAAGGTCTTGACTGTAGTTTGTCCACTCCACTGGTGCTTTGTAACCCCCATACAATGGCAGAACCAACACCTGCTTCTGACCCTACTGCTCAACTGGCTTCTTCTTTGGTTTTGTCTCCACCAACAGCTTCATTGTCTTTTGGACCATCACACCAGACCTCTATCTCTTTGCCATTGAGAGGGCCAGAAGCATCCAAATGCATCCTGACAAGGTGTGAAAGGGGTTAAGGACAAGATATTGCCCGAGTTCTATTTTTTCTTTTGGTATAATTATCCCTAGGGACTTATCTCAGATGATTAATCTTAATATATATAAATTGAACCAATATAAATATAAATGAACTGATAAAAGATATTGTACAAGACTTAGAGAGATAGTCAGGCTTTAACGATGAGTCTGTGGTGTAAGGTAAACAAATGAAAATGAATGTTATCTCTAGAATTGTTTATGTTATTTGTGGAAATCCTCTACTTATAACTCTAAATGTAACAGTTATAACTTAGCTGTAACTATTTCACATTCACAATGACTACCTAGTCACAGTTTTAGCACTATTGCCATGAACTCTCTCCTGCCCCATGTACTTTGCAGGGCATCAGCTTCCTGAGGAGGAGGAAGTCCATTCTGCTGACAGAGCATGGTTGAATGATGGAGGGGCTGAGTTTGAGAATTGACTTGGTTAAGTGCTTACTTAAGTATAAGCTGATACAGGATTCCAGCCATTAAACATTAAAATTAATTGAAAGACTACATAGAAACCTTAAAAGCAGCACCACACAGCACTAAAAGTTCAAACTATTTCTAAAATCACAATAGCATAAAAATGTTTTAACTTGCGGACAGAATGATAGCAAGGAAGGGCCCATTCTGATCTCCCTAAGGAGGGAGTTTCAAAGTCTGGGAGCAGCCACCAAGAAGGACCTCTCCCTTGTTCTCACCAAATGAGCCTGAGAAGGGGGTGGGACAGGGAGCAGGGCCTCTTCAGGGATCTTACAATTCTGATGGGTTCATAAAGGGAGATACAGTCCTTCAACTAGTTTGGACCCGAGTTATATAGCACTTTATATACATCACTAGCACTTTGAATTGTGCCAGGAAACAGATCAGCATCTGGTAAAGCTGCAGCATAAGGTAAAGCTGCTCTCTATAACCAGCCCCAGTTAATAATCTGACTAATGAATGCTCTTTGAGCCAACCAGCCCCAGTTAACAAACTGGCTAACGCTCTTTGAGCCAACTGAAGTTTCTGAGCATTTTTCAAAGGCAGTCTGACATAGAGCATATTGAAGCACATTCCAAATAGGATGCAACCAAGACATGTGATGTTATGGCCAGAAACAGGTGCAGTTGGCACACTAGCTTTAACTGTGCAAATGCACCCATGGACACTGCTGAGATTTGGACCCCCCTCCCCCGCCCAAAGTACTGAATCCAGGAATACCCCCAAACTGAATCTTCTTTTTTCAAGGGTAGTGTGACAAAATCTAACATAAACTGAATCCCTGCTCCCAGATCTGTCTTTAAATTGACCAGGAGCACCTCCTTCTTGTCTGGATTAAGATTTAATTTGTTTGCCTTTATCCATTACAGCTGCTAGGCACCAATTTAGTGCAGAAGCATTTGATCAATGTATCTTTTGTAGTTTTATTTTATCATCTCTTATTGTGAGTTACTTTACTATCAGTAACCATGTCTCTCTTTTAATTTAATGTTGCTATGAATAACCATGATAGATGTAGGGGGAAAAGCTACATGTCAAAATAATAGGTATTTTAACAGCTGCAACCTAAATATTTCATCAGTTTAGCAAAAATGTTAACAATAATGTCCCATAAAAATAACGATGATGCCTTTCTGACACTCTTCTGGCTTGGCATTTGTTCACTTTCACAAGGATCCAGGCTCTTCAAAGTTTCCAGAATGGAAATTGGGGAGCCACAGACATCTCTATGCAGATTTTTCATCTGTCAGAACCAAGAGCCAGCATTTTGGCAGCCTTGAAGTTTTTCTCCAACCTAAGTATGCCCAGGAGAGTAAAAGTCTGCATTTCTTCCATGGGTTCCTGCCAGAAATCTCTTTAGGGAAAAATCAAGGCTGGCTGAACCTGCTTTTTTTCATTATTTCCTATCTTTCCCAGAAAGGTTGGAAAAGATTTCCTGGTAAGCCGGTAACAGTTTGTGGTGTTACTAAAATATATGCTAGAGGTGCCATTCAGACATGAAATTGAGTTGTTCTCGATAGATTCATGCATGATCAAAAACAAGTATTTTTCTGAGTTATCTATTGAAAAACTGAAAGCTTGTTTTGAAAAAAGGAGGAAAAGGAAAGTATTTGTACTCAGAAGGCCTGTCTCAAAGCAGCACATAGATGCTTTTTCACTGACAAACACCAGATATGCACACACTGAAACAAGCTTAAATTGAAAGCTTTATTAAGTTATCTTGACCACAATCAAGACACAATTAAAAAAATATAACATAGAATACTGTGGCATCTTAAAGATAGGCTTCAATATGTTCAAAATATGTTCATTTTATTTAGTTATGTTCATTTTGTTTTGAGAAAAGATGTTCTGAACTGATAAATGAAAATTAAATCCTACTCTTTTCTAGACTAAGTCATGAAAAGCTGCACTTCCTGCTTACACAGCAAATGTTAGCTCTGAACTGGTCTATACAAACATGAGTTTTAACTGAACTACTTCATGACTAAAATAGACATGATATCGGAACCTGTGATTAGAGTAGGAATGTGCAAATGTCTCTTTTGGTTTTGCTGTGTTCCTTGAAATTTCATTGCTTTTTCCTCCCATTCATTTTTGAATAAAATTGCAAGACTATGTTTTCTTCCCACACTGAAATTGGCATACATTTTAATATGGGTTTCATCAATATGATCATATCTTTGTGTAATTTACATAATTTATACAAACTTTAACGATTGACTAAAGTGTGCTTACATGTATTCCCCCCCCCCCAATTATGCACATTTTAGCTAAATTGAACATTGTTTTGTCTCCATTATCTTGAAAACACTTGATAAGACTCACTGATATTCAAATGCTAAAAAGCAGCATTTTAAATATATATATATATATATATGCACACACACACATATTTTCACTGCTTTCAAGGCCTTGGTGTGTGTGTATATATATATATATAGACACACACACACCAAGGCCTTAGAAGCAGTGAAAATTTCAGTTTTATTGAGAATGTCAAGTCCAACAATACTTCTTTCCATTCCTATATTAAATTGCCCAGTATCATCTTCGTGTTTAAAAAGCATCTCTCTCTCTCTCTCTCTCTCTCTCTCTTTCTCTCTCTCTCTCAATCTATGTGCACATGTTTGCTCACCCAATTTGGTTTGGAGTCTATTAAGTGACGAGGCTCAACCCTTTGCCCTCATGTTGATTTCTGAATGTAAATTCTTCACCTTCAGTCTGTCACCTGTGGAAAAGAAAATCTGCAATGACCTACACAGTCACCTCTATTTTCCCGCTCTGCACTTAAGTAGCTGTGTGTATATGTGTATGATTTACATGACATGGCAAAACGTTATCTCTTTAAACACCAGGGGCTGCTGGTGGCTTCCACATCTACAGTGTGTTGCATCTGCTTCAGGTTTTATTCCAGACTTATCCAAGTTGCTGAAACTTGCTCCTCTGAATAGGATCAGCTCCTTGAATAGCTCCTATAAAGTATGCAATGAAAGCAGATTTCACACCATTGATGTGGAAACCTCTAGCCAACCTCGTCCTCACTCAGCATGCCAGCTCCAGTTTGAATATAAAATTGAAGGTATCTCCACACATTTTTATCATATTATTTCTTAGTTAGAACATACTTCTCACCTCCCATTGTGAATGAAATTCTCTACAAATTCATCATATGAATGAGATAAAAGACCCATTGAAGCATATGTTAGTGGTTCTGTAAGCGTCAACAGTCCCATGCACACATACCCAAATTAATGAACCTTATCAACAAAACCATACATGGTATAAGGCTGTGCTCCTTAAGAGTAATTCCTAGGCCACTATTTCAAGTACGCATGGTGAAGGTTTTTTTTTAAATCTTGCTTTGGACAGAAAAGAGACTAACCTTCAGTCAGTCTTCATGCACCTGGCCTGGTAACTACTTCATGCACCTGGCAAATAGGAAGCAAGTTTTGCTGGAACAGCACGGAATAAAACGGTCTTGCTATAACACATCCATCCATCACTTAAAAATAAAGGATTCCTCCTTCTACATGATTTTCATTCATCTACAACAGTGGTTCCCAAACTTTGGTCCTCCAGTTATTCCTGACTTTTGAAAAGCTAGTTGGGGCTTCTGGGAGATAAACTCCCAAGCATCTGGAGGACCAAAGTTTGGGAATCATTTATAACTTTATACATATTTAATAAATATACTAATTTAATAACATTTAATATTATAAAATTCATACTATTAAGATTTATTTACCTGGAAATAGCCCGATTTCCTACAACTATCTGGAAATTCAGGAACTGCAACCTACTACATGAATTATTCTCATACAGTTTGAAGGAATTGTACAGATGGCAAAACATTGCAAATGTAACTTTTTAAAAAGTCACAGAAGATAGCTTTTTAAAATATACAAATAAACCATGAAGGACTTCATTTTTAAAAAGGTCTGGAGAAAATAAACTGGGATCATAAAGTTTGGAATTCTGGACAAGGCAGTGACAGAAGAAGGAAAATCTAGTGGGTACAACAAAGGGAACAAGAGAAATAAGCTGATAGATTTTTTTTTAAAAAAAATCCTTTCCTTTCCACAACTTCATGCCAATTATTATTTTATTCATCCATAACATTATACAGATTTAATAAATTAAAAAACAAGGGAAAGGCAATAAATGAATCTATTAATTTATTATAATTCATTCTAATAATATTTCTTTAAGATGTTGTAGACTTTGAACCAATCTGAGTTTCTTGTTATGTTAAAATCAAAATGTGCTCTGGTAATTTTAAACCAGAAGTTGCAAACTTTTTATGCCTTGAAGGTTGTACTGGCAATTGAGAACAATCAGGATTTATAACAACAATGAAAGAGGCTAGAGATATAGGATGGGGGACACCTGGCTTGCTAACAGTATATATGGAAGGAATCTAGGAGTCTTAGTAGACCACAAGTTGAACATCGGTTAACAATGTGATTCTGAGCTGCATCAAAAGGAGTATAGTTTCTAGACTAAGAGAAGTAATAGTACCACTCTATTATGTTTTGGTCAGACCTCACCGGAAATACTGTGTCCAGTTCTGGGTACCACAATTCAGGAATGATGTTGACAAGCCGGAGCTTGTCCAGGGGAGGATGACCAAAATATGAAAGGTCTGATAACCATGCCCTATGAGGAGTGACATGGTGCACTGGGTATGCTTATCCAGGAGAAGAGAAGGTTAAGATGTGACTTGATAACCATGTTCAAATATTTGGAATTGTGTCATATTGAAGAAGGAGTAAGCTTGTTTTGTGCTGTTCCAGAGACTGGGACGTTGGATTCAAACTACAGGAAAAGAAATTCCACCTAAACATTAGGAAGAACTTCCAGGCAGTAAGAGCTGTTCAACAGCTGCCTCAGAATGTGGTAGAGTCTCCTTATTGGGGGGGGGGGGGGGGGGTGTAAACAGAGGCTGTCAGGAGTGGTTTGATTGTTTATTCCTGCATGGCAGGGGTTGGACTGGATGGTCCTCGTGGTGTCTTCCAGTGCTATGATATTATGATTCTATGGATAAAAGGTGGACTAGAAAAGTCTAGAATGAAATAATAGCTAAACCATAAAGGTGCTTTCCTTTAGTGGAGATGAAAATAGATGGCCAATTAATAGAGAATAGTTATGGATGAGTAAATCTAGACTGGAACTCATGTGAATGATATTTTCATCAGGTTTGGGAGCAGGCCAGGAGAGGTTACTTAGTTAAGTATACTTAAGTAAGCAGTTGATACAGAATACATGCTGATGTTTTTACCTATCTTTTGGCTGATAAGGTAACTTCACTTGATCAATCCAAGCTTTCATAGCTAATCTGATAGAATTTGAATCTGATTCTTATCTGTTAAAGATGTGAGGGAAATATGCCTCATTTATCTGTTTTTTTGAGCCTTACCCAATCCATATTTGCTGGATTCCTGTCAGGCTAATGCAATTTACATGCCAGAACCTATATGCTGATGAATGGCTCTGAATGCACAACATGTATACATTTGAAAATATGTGTATATTTGAATAGAACAAAAGTGCATTTGTCAAATGTGTACAAAACATTGCTGCAAAAGACTTTAGACAACAAAGGATATGTCCAAGCAACGTATATAATTTGTAACATGTGTACAAATATGTACTTTTTTTAAAAAAATAAAAAACCCTGCAGGTTGCATCGCAATTAAAAAAAAAAAGATAAAACCAGGCACAGGTCAGATGTCAAGGAGGGAAAAGGAGGAAACCTCCCAGTGCAAGCTTTTATATATGTGTGTACCCCTGTTATCCACTGGTTCATAGTTTAATGATTTTCTTAGAGTAATAGCTAACAAGAATTATTGTCAGAGAATCAATTTGTATTAAATTATAGAAATAGTAGTAATTGGTTGAGATTTGTAACTTTATGCTCTGTTTTAAAAAAGTTCAATAGGTTTTCCAAGGACAGAGACAGCAAACACTGAGAAGGGTCTGCAAAGGCATCTTGAGTTGGGAAAATTCCTAACCTCTTATTGGTCTAAAGTACCCTGGGCGTAATGGTGTCACTGACTTCTAGAACTTGCAAGTTTAGGCACTGATGTTACTGCTTGTGCAGATCACATGGATATGTACTGAAAGAAGACATGAGGCGAGTCCACATATTTGGATTGGCTAATTCTTCCATGCCTTCCCTGCAGACCTTTCAAGTGTGTGACCATCAAAGATCAAAGATCTGATGCTTGGAGAAATGATGGAGCCTGCAATTTGAAGCAGCTTGTGGGAATGACAAGGTCTAGTTTTCACCTTTGCAAAAGCATACTTGTGCTGAGTTTGGGAAAGACTGACTTTAGCTACTTGGTTTACAGAATCAGTTGTGCAAGGGGCTGGACAGATGGGGAGAAAGGGGTGGTGAGACGCTGCCCCTTTCTGCCCCAGATGGAGACCACACCAACCAAACAGCACAGTCTCCAGAAGGCCTAGAAAGAACCCACTACTGGTGGGTTCTTCTTAGGCCATGTGTAGGGCACTATTGGCATGCTTGCACGTGATGATGATGATGTCCATGTGGTGTGGTGCTGTATTGGCACTGTCACATGGTGCGGTGCTGTTTTGGCACTGTGCTGTGCAGATGTCATCATGGTGTGACCCATCTTTGCGGCTTTGACTTTTGAGGACTTTTGCAGGGGCACACCAAGATGGTGCCTGGGGTGCACAGTAGGGCTGCTGAGCATGTAAACGCTCAGCCTCCGCACACCCCTAGTTTGGCCAAGGCCGATGCAAAGTTTCCGTCTGTCGAGCCCCTAAGTTGATAATGTTTTATCCCACACAAATATTGCCTTCCATTTTTTCTTCTTCTGGAAATGTGCAGGTAATTTCCCTTTTGAGATAGAATCACAGGGTATCACAGTTACCCAGCACCAAGTTAGCATATTTGTCCTCCAAACTCTCCAGGTTGCCAAGCAGAGAGGACTTTCCCCTGAAATTCTTTAACTCTGCTTACTAGGGATGCTAAGGATTGAATCTGTGACCTTTTGCATTCAATACATGTGCTTTAATACTGAATTGTGTTCCCTCCCTAGTAAGGCATGAATCCAATATGTATTTAATTAATTAATTAATTAATTAATATCTTATCTTTCTCCCAAGATGGGATTCAAGGCAGCTTAACAGAATGTCTCATTGTCATAAACTTTAAATGCTTCAGTCCACTTAACTGTGTTACAAACACACACATTTTTTCTCCACATCATTGACACTTCAACCTCTGCAACAAAATGCAAATTGCCAAGCCCCAGCATGAGCCAGTGCTTGAAATATGTGACATTTTTCCTCCATTGTTTTGTTCCACAGCTATAACTATAGAAAAATCCTAAAAGTTACATCTGTAACACAAAATTGTAACACAATGTAAACTCATCCCTCCACATTTGCAGCTTTGACTTTTGCAGATTTGATTATTCATGGATTTTATTTTTATGTTCTCTCTAGGAAGATCTAGGTCCTCCAGCACAACTCTATGGTCAACTTTAACCAAAAGTCACACTGAAGGACCTAGATATTTTTTAGAGAGAATACTTCACTAGGTATCTGTAGCTCCTCCAGCACAATTCTATAGTCAATGTCTGGCAGATGTTGACCACAGAGTTGTACTGGATGACCTAGAGATCCCTAGAGAGGGGTTCTCTCAGGTAAAAATCATAGTGTTTTTGTTATTTGTGGATTTTTTCCCCACATTCATGTGATCCTGTGCCTCTAACCCCAGTAAATGTGCAGGGATGAGTGTACTTAGAAGTGTTTGTGGGAAGGGAATTAATTAGAAATAATCTTCAAGAGGTTTCTACCAACCAGCTTTGGGAACTTTATGTGGGCTCACATGCCAGGCCCACATCCAACTTTCCCATCCATGTTTTCATGACCCCTGACCTTCCATTTTGAGTGAACTCTGAAGGGAATTCTATTCACATTCACCTGAACATGAGTAAAGGGTACCATACAGTCAGGAACTCTGCTTTATCAGAGTTCCTAGTCACTTGGAAGTCTCTACTAACTACTTCAGACTCTTCACTTAGCAAAAAACAGTCATGACCTGAAACAATAGGGATATTGACCTGTATCCTGCTGGCAATCTCAAACAGAATATCAACCAGATTTACATAAGTGTTGATTCAGCATTTAGCAGTGGATTCAGTAGGTCTACTGTAGTAGGAATTATCTATATGATTCAATACATGGGGTGTATAGGGGTTAAATAGAGCTTATATGTGCATTTGCACCATCTCACCCATTTTAGCTCACAGGTAAGTATCCTGAATGCCTGCTAGGGTGAGCTTTGCCTTCCATAGACATCAAATCTTGGCGCTTTTCTAACTCCATCTAAAGCTGACATCAAAGAAAACCACCTCTGGCTTCAGTTCAATGGGCTGCAGTAATGGGGCTTTGTACCAATTTTTCCCCCTGCCTGGCTATGAAATCCTTCCTATGACAGTGATTCAGGACTTCATTCTTGGTTAAAATAGGCCCATAAATTATAATGTTAGCTCTGGTAACAGGGGAAAAAAAACACATGTCCATTATAGCTAGCCTTGACTGAATCCTTGGATACGGATCACAGGCTTGGGTGGATGGAACAATTTCTGCTTCTGAGGTTGGCAGGTCAAAAGCAAATTCATCAGTCAATTCATTATAGTATCAGTAACACTGCAGTTTTTAAAAAAATACTCCTTCAGAGCAGACTCATGTCTCTGGAAGTAGCAGAGGTATTATGGTGAGGTGTGTAGTAATGTTTCTGTCAAGGGCATTAATTGACCTCCAACTAGAGTGATTCTTCCATATAAAAATTCCTTATGATCGCTTTACTGCTTTCTTTCTCATACACTTTATGACACTAATAACACACACTCTATGAGAAGAGTGTACTTTGATTCCCCTCTCTGTTTAAAATGTCTAAAACAAGATGGTGCTGGGAGGTTCGCTGACTTTCAAAATTATGCTGATGACTGTGTTGAAGAAGAGGCGAATGCTTCCAGCCACTCTTCCAACCTTGAAAGAGTAATAAAAGCATTTATGAATGCTGGTGGTTTTTAACGGCAACATTTTTCTGATGACCTCCAGTTCCTAGGACAATATAAGGCTGTTTAGCTCATTACAAATGCTCAAAATACATTACGTACAAAAGAAATTAAGAAAGCTGTAAACCCACAGATGCAAAGATGGTATTTGGTATCTAAAAATAAAAGCAGTAAAATTCTGTGCCCCACTGAGCACAGGGGGAAGGTTTTCATTACTGGGTACAGGAAGGAATAATTGAAATGTTTCCTGTTCCATACTTCGTCCCCAAGAAGTATTAGCTATATGCCATTTTAAATATTTTTTTAATCTCCATGTTTTTACTTTTTTTTTTTGTATGAAAGATTTATTGTGGCTTTTGAAGTGCACATACAGTGGGGTCTTATGATGGTATCTGCTGGAGTTTGTTTTCCAGGATCCCCTGTGGATACCAAAATCCATGGATGCTCAAGTCCCATTATATATAATGGTGTAGTAAAATGGTGTCCCTTACATAAAATGGAAAATGAAGGTTTGCTTTTTGGGATACATACTCACTCACTCACTCACTCACTCACTCACTCTCACACAAACATTTTCACGTTCTGGATGGTTGAATCTATGAACACAGAATCTGTGGTTATGGAGGGCTAACTGTACTTATCACAACAGTCCTCACAGCCATGCCCTCTAGGAGAGTCCAAAAATTCAGCTACCTGTGTTGAGCTATAACTAGAAACCAGTTCTAGCAGTTTTCTTGTCCAGAAAGAATAGGTCTTTTGCAAAGCTAAATGGTTATGATTGCTCACTCAAGACCACTGTACTACAAAATAGTTTGCATTCCAGGAGGAATACCTTGCAGAAAAATACTGCCAAGAAATTAAATTGCTCTTCTAGCTGCTCTGAAGTTTGTAGCGTAGCTCAGAGGGAACTGAGAAACTGTGTGGGAATGGGGAGGCAGTTAAAGTCAGTATCTCTGATAATCATAAAATCTCTGGTACTTTTGTCTTGTGAGCCCTAATTCTGCTACAATGTTGATGTGCTTCATGTGCTGCATTCCAGGTCCAAATTATAAAGATTGTGCATCTCAAAATTGTGGAACTGTAGAAAAATAAATGTTACACAGAAGACCCATGAAACATGGTAATAAATGGCCTGATTCCAGGCAGCAAATGCCAGTCACAGTGTCAGACAGTCCCATGTTTGGCCAATAAATCCACACACAGAGTCGGCAAAGGAGTATCAGAAACATTCTCCTGCAGTGGCAGCTGTTGGCTCTGTTCAGTGGCTGAGTTTATCTGACTTGGGAAGGAGCTGTCAAAGGTGCTAAATCCCACCACTATTTCAGATAGATCCCTTAAAGTTCAGCCTAAATCAGGGTGAATTCACCACCCCACTGACTTCAGAGCTACCAGTTGCCACATATGTCAAGGGAACAGTGCCAAGATCGAGCCACATATAGAGTCTGCAAACAAAGCAGTTATAGAGCAGCAGAAATCAGAGTCTATGAACATATCAGAAGAGGGGAAAGTCCTATCAGGGGAAAGTCCCAAAAACAAAACAGAAGTATTGTGTCAAGCAGTCAAGGCTGCACGCACATTATTATTATTATGCAAATATTGCCAATCTCGGTTCATGGCACAGCTGTAGCAGATCAGAGGCTGCAAGTCCTCCACTCTGATTCTTTACTACCAAGAGGTTACTGCTGCAGCCCTATATTTCTCCAAGACAGGACAAGTCTACCCTACCTCTTAAATTGTGTGAATGTCTGGGATCTGGGTGACAGTTCTACTTATGATTCTGGTGCAGAGCTTCCTTGCTTGGGATGAGAAGGATCCTTACCTGTCTCACCTGAAGCCCCAGCTCCTCCTGGACCCTGACCTACTGCACATCCTCCAGGAGGGTGGTTTCTCAGGGTTCTGACTCCTCCAATGAGAACTCTTCTACTTGGAGACATGACAGTAAAGAATAATCCAGCACCCCATCCTGTATGTTAAGTATGATTATTTCCTTGCATGTTAAGTGTGGTTGCTTTCTCAGATTTTGTGATCTGCCTTTCCACCTGTGACAAGAAATCAGTATTCATTGATAGGACAACTTTTCCCCAGGCATATGTGTGTTTCAGACACCATTCCAACATGCAACTTGACACATTATCTGAAGTAAGAAAATGGAACATGCAATATTAGGTTTATGTGCATTTGGCAATATGAGTTTTACTCAGGAAAAAGTTTATTTCATAAAACAAATAAATGAGGAAAAGACAAAGAAATAGACAATTAAAATGACTACTGTTGCCCTTCAGATTTCATAACCTTATATGGGTATTATATTATTGGGACCAACTACTTGACTGCTCCATCTGTGCCAAATAAAGATACAGACATGAAGATATCTAGTTGTTTTGAAGGAAGCTGTGTTGTTACAGATATTATTGCCTGCAGCTGGACTTCTATTTGTAACACATATACAGAGTTTGCTAACCACAGAGATCCTCTCACACTACATACTATAGTTCACTTTAACTGCAACAAGTCCATCCTGTGGAATCCTGGGATCTGTATTTTAAAGGAGGGATATTGATAATTCTTTTCCAGAGGGCTCTGGTGCCTCAGCAATCTACAAACCCCAAGATTCTCTAGGATGTTGTTATGGCAGTTAAATGGAATACAGTGCTATATTTGTGCAGTGTGAGTGGGCTTCTGCCTTTCCTCACCTGATTTAGTTAATGTTGTTAACTACCATCACGTTGACTTCAATTTATAACAACCCAGGTTTGGGACTACTTTAATTGCCCTTGGTCAGTGCTAGAGAATCCTGGGAATTGTAGTTTATTGTGGCAAAGAGTTCTTTGATAGAGAAGGCTAAATGTGTCACAAGAATTCAGTTCCCATAATTTCCTAGCCTTTAAAACAGTCTCAGGCTAGATTATTACTCCATTGTGTTTTGGACCCCTGTGAATGAGATCTCCAAGTCATTTTGTCATCAACAGCCCTGCTCAGGACTTGCAGACTCAGGGCTGTGGCTTCCTTGATTCAGTCTATCCTGCTTTTCTACTGCCTTATTATATTTTATCACGAGACACATCTTCTCATGATATGTCAACAGTATGGCAGTCCCAGATTAGTCATCTTGGCTTCTAGGGTGAGTTCTAGTTTAATTCAAATCTTTCACTTTCTTCTTCGACTTCTCTAGTTGAAGCATTCTGGTTATTCTGATAAGTTTTTCCTGAAGCCTTACCTTACTGGCTCTTATTTGGTCAGACTTTGTATTATATCAAGTGGCTGCTTTTATTAGATCTCTCCTCACTATAAATGCCACCCCCTTTCTTCTTAGATTTTCATTTCCTGAGTAAAACACCGTGCAGTTATCTGACTCAAAATGTCCCATTTCTGTCCAGCTCATTCACTCCAAGTATAGTCAGGCCGCCCCTTACATGGGGGATCCATTCCAGAACACATACCCACATAAGGGAAATTGTGTGTATGCTCAAATCCCATTCAGTTTAATGGGGGTGTGCTCCTGCAGCGTGTTATGAGGCGCACACCTCATTGTTTCTATTGGGGCTTTCCTTCTGCGTGAGCTCATGTCCTTAGAAGGCAAACCTGCATAAGGAGCAGGCCAACTATATTACAATGTCTATGCATTCCATTTCTTCTTTTACTATGGACTTTATGACATGGGGGCAAACTGGGGGAAAATCAGGAGGGTTTAAAAGGCATTTTCCTGGGACATTTGCATGATTGCTGGAAAGATTTTTCCACACATCGCAATTAAAGAGGACTTATTCTGGGAAGAACCTGGAATGCTCCAGCAACAAATCATTCACGGGATTTCTCTTGAATGATTTGTTGCTGGAGCATTCCTAGTTCTTCCCGGGATAAGTCCTCTTTAATCGTCATATCATGAGAAAATATTTTCCGCGATCACATGAATGTCCTGGGAAAATGCCATTTTAAATTCTCAATTTTCCCTTTGTGATAAAGTCCTATGTCTATGTCAACTGATGGTTCTCCCATTCTATGTTCATCTAGTATGTGATGTGCAGCTTCAAAAATTCCTTTCACCTCTAAGTGCATCAACAGCTTAATATCCTTTCAGCTTAAGCTACAAATAATTAGTCTTTGAACTGCAAATAACTAGCCTTTGAAAACTATGTAGTTCTCAATGAATTTTTCCCAGCAAGGAGGAAACTGGTAATGTTCATTTCTGTCCATAAGAATAAAATTTTTTGAATTCCCTACTGCCATTACTCCTTGGTCATTCCTAGTGGTAACAGATGACACATGAACCCAGGAAGCTGCCTTATAGAGAACCAGACTCTATGTCCATCTACCCCAGTATTGTCAACTCAGACTGGCAGCAGTTTTCAATGGTTTCATGCCCTGGAAGTCACAAATTTCTAAAATGATAAATTAGAAAAACATCTGCTATAAAACAATTAATATGTATCCAAATTTATATACAGTATATATATGTAACCAGTTATCTATGAACAAGCTTCAATAATCATGTCAGGTAAATGTGTTTATTATTAAATGTTCCCCTGACCCCCAGCTGGTGCAAAAGATATCCTGCTAGTGAGACATAATGGTAAAAGTGCAGTTAATCTCATTTTGGAGATTAGAATCCTGTCCCAAATGTGCAGAATCCACCAAACCCATCTTTTATTTCCTTCAGCCCTAACCCCCCCCCCCAACATGGCCATTTCCTTGTTGGTGGAGGGGGGGGGCAGCAGAGATGTGTCCAACTACTCTCTGATCCAGGATCTCCACCATAGTCTTGAAATCTGTGAGTGGAAAAGTCATTTAGAGCTAGTTCAATGATGCATTAGAATGACGACATTATTCTGTCAACACATAATAGCTCCTTTTTCCTGTTTCCTTTCCTCCTGATGGCAGGGTCATCTAACCTAATTGTACCTTTGTTTCTTTCTAATAATTAATTCCTTTCAGGGTGGTGATCAGGCATACTCTCAGACTGAGAGAAATGAACCCTTGGATCAATAGCATATGCAGGTTTAGATAACTTTCAAATATAAGAGAGAGGAATGCACACCACTACCACCTGCAGCTTATTTTAAAAGCACACTTGCCCCCTGGTTGTCTTTGTAGTATGGTTCTTGCTTCATTTCAGCAAAATGGTAATTTTGACCTCTTGCTCCTGCATTATTACACTTTCTGTAGCCCTTTTTCTGTTCTCACAAATGGGTCAGAGGCAGTTTTCTTTTGCCTGGATTAAAATGCCTGTGCTCATTTTGTATGTGCTTCTACATATGCCCAAGTATTATGGCGGCATTGTCTAATGAATGCTTACATTAAGGTCTTCATAAGGGTGGACAAACTCCAGTGATCAGGAGTCAGAGGCCTCCCTTCATTCCCAGCATTTATCTCAAAGCACAATGAATGTTTTCCAGGTGAATGTTTTCCAGTACAAACCCTTTACAAGGTGAGAAAGAGAGCAGTGTTGTGTTCCTCACAGGAGCACTGACTCAGAAGGGAGTTGCAGAGTTAAAAGGTTTCTTGGGGGAGGCGAGTGGGATGTTCAAGTTCTAATGACTGTTCTTTTTGAAAAACACCTCTTACTCCCTGGTTTCTTTGAAAAGCAGAAATAGGTTATAAGAAACAGAATCAAAAAGTATTTCTGGTGAATAAGAGATATATGGACAATCCACATAACCCTCCAACTGTCTTGTTTTGGCAGGGACAGTTGCAGTTAATCCTCAATTGTCCCACTTTTTCAGTTGCTTTAAAAAAAAAATCTTTATTAATTTTAATAGATTAAAAAAAACATAACACATTAAAAATCATATGTAACAATACATTACATTACCCCTACCCATTAAACAATACTTGCAAACATCATATTTAACAATACATTACATGAGCCCATCACCATTTAAAACAACACTTACAAATATCACATATATACATATAAACATATATCCTTCCTGAGCACTGATATTTCCTTCCATTATAGAACTCTAAATGATAATTCCATTTACAAGGTTTTTTAAAACCTACTTACTCAGTTAACCTACTCAGTTGCTTTAAAAATGTCCTAGCAAACTGAGTTTAGAGTGGAATAGTAGTTTGGACTCAACAGCAGGAGGGGAGAGCCTTTCCAGTAGTCTCAAACAAAAGCAAACTTCTGCAGCCTCTCCTACATTGTGTGTTCTTCCTTCTTAATAACTTTGTCATCTTCACCACACTCTGATGTTTCTTGGTCATTTGTGTTCCAGGCCAGATCTACACAGGCAGAATACTCTGGGAGAAGCCCAGAGGATTCTGGCCCCAAATTTGCCCTGACAACCTTCAGTTAGCTTGGGTCCTCTGTGACAATGCTGGGCAGCTGTTTACATATGCATCCCACCATGCCACCTGATGCTACTACCACTGCTAGTGCCAGTCACTTGTTCTGAAGTCAGAACAAGGTGCCCAGTATTGATCACATGGCTGGATGCCTCATTCTGACCTTGGAGTGAGTGGCTCGCACTAGCAAGTGGCACTAGGCAGCGCAGTGGAACGTGTTGTAAGCAGCCACGCTGCATCACAACAGATGGCAAAAGATTATTTGTTTTAAACTATTGTAAGGTGGGGTGGTATACCTCAGATCTGGTGCTGACCTAGCTGGACATCATCTGCACTGTTGGCACCAGAACCAGGGACTGAGCCTGAATTTTTCAGACCGCAGAATGAGAGGACAGGGGACATGTTTTATTTGATCCGTGCAGACAATCCCTCAGTCTTCACTTGCAAAATGTTGGAAGCTATGAATCTTGTATTGCAATAGCATAAGTAATGGTAGAGGCTTAAACAGAGTTGTTAGTCCCATCTAGAATAAACTAATTGCTCTATCTGAGGGTCAAGTCACACATCAAGGGAAAGGAATATTTCTCATTGTTACAGTGATTTCTGTCCATTCATAATGTGCCTAAGCAATCAGACATCCAAAGGAGGAGGAGGAGGAGCAGCAGCAGCAACAACAGCAGCAGCAGCAGCAGCAGCAGCAGTAGTCATCTCTATTTGCCAATCTATGACCACCAACAAAGCAAGTACAGTGGTCCCCCGGGTTACGAAGGTAATCCGTTCCGGATTACCTTTCGTAACCTGGAAATGTTCATTTCCCGGGGGACCGCTTTAAGGGACAGACCGCGCGGCCGATTTAAAGGGGCCGCACGGTTTTTCCCTTTCATTCCCCGGGGATTTCTTCAGATCCCAGGGGAATTTTGGCGGTCCCGCCGGTTTCGGCTCCCGGGGATTTCGTTCCCCGGGGGCTTCGTATCCCGAGGGACCACTGTATAAGCTCATTTGCAACATGTGGTGTAAAGAAAGCTTATGTTGGGCTAAACAGATATCTTTAAGCTCTGCACACTTTTAGGTTTGCCTGTTGAATCACAGAAAACCCATGAATCTGATGGGATGTACTGAATAAATAATGAAATTTGAGCATAATTGCCCCTCTTCTGTGCTCCCATCTTCCTGGTAAGCTGCCATCCTCCCCTCATTCTGTCCCTTGACCCTGACCACCCCTATGTAAGATTCACCAGAAAGTTTTTAGGCATATATTTTATAGTTTTATATTCATTTTTACACTACAATGAACATGTAATGGCAAGGATTGTGTCCACAGGTTCAGCCCATCAAGCTCTGCACATTTTTAATGTGTACACACATATGGGTACAGCTTCCTCAGAGATACATATAAAATCTGTGGGCTTATACAGACAGTGGTGGCTGGTAGTTTCCATGTCAGTGGGATGGCTAACCTATTCCAGGTTTTAGTATGAACTTTAAAGGCAATATCTAAGATCTAAAACACATTGCTGAAATAATCCAGTTTGAGATTGCTTTAACTGCCTTGGCTCAGTGCTAGGGAATCCTGGGAATTGTAGTTTATTGTGGCACCAAAACTCTCTGACAGAGAAGGCTAAATGTCTCACAAAACAATAGTTCCCACAATTCCCCCACATTGAGCCGGGTCAGTTAAAGTCATCCAAAACTGAACTATTTCTGCCGTGTGTTTTGGACCTTTGATGTTAAATCTATTTTGTGGATAGGATTCAGCACTTACATAGCTTATTCAAAGTAAAATTGAGACAGATTTCATCACCCATTGACCAGGAATCCACCAACTGCTAGTGTCTACTGAATGTATGCATACCTTTTGCTGAATTCATGGTTGAAGTGGGACAAATGAAGTCTTGTTTTCCATTGCCTCCACAGTTTAAAAGTAGCAATGGGATTATCTCTTCATGCTTTCACTACAGTTTGTAAGAACATAACTGATTTTCCTTCTCCAGTCTGCAAGGGTTGAAGAAACAGAAATCTATTCCAGAGACTGCCAACAAATACCAGGTGTTGTAGATGACATTTCAGAGGAAGAAACAAGCAAAATCACTTCTGAGTATTCCTTGCCTAAGAAAACCCTATGAAATTCATGGGGTCACTATAAGTTGATAGGTAGTTTGAAGACCTGTGCATTATGTGCAAGGGTGCATGTGTACATGTGTGCACACTCACATAAGTCATACAGGCCTTTAAAAGACACTTTTATGGGAGAAAGTTATGGGGGAGTTGTAGTCCTAAACAGTAACCTTTGTTAGGAAATCTCTTACTTAGGGGAATTATAATTAGCTCCAATATGTAGAGAGGAAGATCCTAACAAAGTCTTACGCCAGAATCGTGGTCCCAGTATTGTCTACCAGAGGTCTGCCGACAAACCCCAAGAGAAGTGACACTAGTCCAAGTGAATCCAATAAAAATACACAGTTTATTATGGGGCATAAATATCACACAGCAAGGGGGCACACACACACACATTCAATGCTAGCGAAAAGGGAGGGGGTAAGACTGGGAGTTTGGATTGAGAGAGAGAGAGAGACACCGCTGGAATGTTACCTTCACAGTCTTCTCCTAGAAGCCGGATGGGTATAGATGATGATGATGAACACGACCGCCAAGATGAGGGAAGATTGGCCGCGGGAGCTATAGGCAAAAGTCAAACTGGCATGGACCAACCTGTCCTCCGAGAATAGCATCAGGGAGCGATTCAAACTTGGAACCTTATATAGGATTAAACATATCCTGAGGCTAGATATCAAAGATAGATATAGGTGTTGATTGCCTGGGCTTTCTTAAGCCAAGAGCAAATAATCTGTTTACAATGCGCTTAGGTTTGGACACAATTCAGAGGGGAAGCCAGCTTAATGGCTGAGTGGTTAAGTCAATCACTGGCTCATCAGGTGCAAGGCCAAGGCTATTGTTTTACTCCGGAGGGCAGTGGCAGAACTAGTCTGGCGACTCCCAACTTCCTCTAGAGAGTTGCTTACTATGAACTCGATTCCTCCAAGCAGGTCTGCCTATGTGACCTTCTCGCTTGGGACTTATGGAGGGCCTTTGAATAGGTCAAGCAGGGGTCATGATACAGACCACATGCTCCCAAAATTTTATATTAAAAGTACATATCGTAACACCTTTTCAAGTTCTGACTTCATGTTATTATGATCAGGTTATGTTCTTGTTTGGGCCAAGATCCATTACAAAGATACTGGAGTGCAAATCCCTCCCAGTGTACTAATGTTGGATCCTGGGAAGATGTTTGCACACCTATATTTGTGTACTATATGCCTCCTTGCACAAAATTTAAAAAGGTCATGGAACTGGGAATTGTATATTGAAATGCCTCAATTGGATCCTTGATAAAATCTGAGTGTGCTTAATTGCTTCCCTGAAGTCCTGACAGGGAAGGGGCACATCCTTCAATCACTGTGCTAAATCTCTGGTGGCCCATGTGACTGAGTGGTTCTCTTGGGTGACCTTGTTCCAGCAGAGGGCAGATGTGTACCTGCCTTTCAATAGATGATATCCTATGCTCCATTTGCACAACAAAGGGGGAATAGAGACAGTTGCATAACATTCTGTCATTCAAAATAGACTGTATGCTTTTACACTTTGAAATGTTTTAACATGGCAAGGACCTGCTGAAGGATAGATTGATGGCTGCTGCTGATTGACCGCTTTTCCACCCTCTTTGCCATTTGCTCAGTGATAGGCATGAGTTATTACTCTTTCTCATTATTCACTCCAAAAGGACCCACAGTGATAACTCATTATGAAGTGAACTCAGCATGAGCAACATCATATATCTCCAGGAAAATAAGATGGATGGCAAACGTACATTTATTTTGCTCTGTTAATTTATGTGTGGTGCATTTTGTCAGGGCAAATGATCATTTTCTAATCCCAAAGCCATTCTGTTTGCTTGCTAGAAGCCCATAACCAATCAATATTATTAAAAATGAGGACACGGGAGCATATGAGTTATCACTCACAGTGCGGCAAGTGACAGACTTTCACTAAAGTAGCTCTCTAGTTGGTACTGCAGCAGTAACGACTATTTTAATGTTGGCTGTCAAGGTGCCACTAAATTCTTACCCAGCAATCACCACTGCCATCTAGTTATAGGAAAAGTCTAGAATTGTTAACCTGAGAGAAAGTTATTAGTAAAGATATATTATATGCGATAACACTAGTCCTGTGATGTGCTTTATAAGGAAGAGATAATAATGACATGGAAATACAGCCTTTTCCTATATTAAAATACATATTAAATTACATGACGTTCCTATCATGGTTCTAATTATAGAGAGCTTTGGAGGAGAATGTTGAAGGAGATAATTCCCCATCTTTTTTGGGAACCAATGGTAAATAGGGACTCAGATATCCACAGAAGATGTAGAACAGTTATCTCCTGCTAATAGGCAGCATAAGCCTTATTTTAAGTCATAGGATTGTGTTAAATTGTTTTTTTTAAAGGGGGCATAAGTTCATTGCTATGAAGGATTTGAGCTTATTAAGGCCTCCTTATTACCATCTCAGAGATTTTTAAAAGCAGATGGGACCCTTAGTTAACCTTTGGACCTTAATGTATCCAGTAATTCCTGTATCAACACATCATGCTAGAGTAATTTAAACTTTCATTTGTGCAGGAGAAACAAATTGATATATTCCATGTTCCAGAATCAGCACATGATTGGCAACTTGTATGCTAGATCACATAGCTATTAGAGGATAAGTTACACAGTATAGACAGGGATGCTACTGAGGGGAAAAATCTCCTTTAGAGTTGAGCTATTGTTAGAGTTTATTCATAGACCAATGGCAAATTATAGAAATAAAATTTACACCATGGTCATCTAGTCTCTGGGATTGCACCTGAAGGGTCATAGGCTAGATTGGAAAGCGTCTTCCAAGTTCTTCCCTGAGAAGGAGATCTGATCTTGGCTCCCCTTCTTTGTCTAGTCTCACAGGGATTTTCTCCTTTCACCTCCCCAACATCAAAGTTCCAACTTCAGTTGGAATAAAAACAGAATGGCCAGGAGGCATGTTGTCTTTACAACACAAAAAACTTCTGTATCTTGAATGTGTCCTTGGTGGGACTAATCTATTATTATTGGATGGCACCCTGTTGAATATTTTCAATGTTGAAGCTAGACTTCTTGTTGTTAACTGCCTTTGAGTCAATTTTGACTCATGGCAACCCTATGAATGAGACACATCCAAGCTGTGCTGTCCTAAACTGTTCCTGTAGACTCAGTGCTTGGCTTCCTTGACTCCTCTATCCATCAAGTTTGCAGCCTTCCTCTCTTTCTGCTATCTGCCAGCTTTCCTGGCTTTATTGTCTTTTCCAGTGAGTCATGTCTTCTCATTATGTGACCGAAGTATGGCAGCCCCATTTTGGTGATCTTGGTTCCAAGGGAGAACTCATGACTGATACCCATTTATATCTGTAGTACCCATTTATTTGATGTTGTAAGTTATACTTTCAATCTCATCAATTTTGCTATTCACATTTATTATCTTGGCACCATTGGCATGATTGCAGATGTTCCCCAAAGCCCATCTGAAAAGCCAAGCTGCTTTACCAACCAAAGGAGTTCTATGGTGCTGGTGAGCAGGGCACTGAAGGATAACACATATGGCCCACTCCTACCAGCAAGCTGTGATGTGATGAGGAATTGTGATAGGACCCCACAGGGTTCCCCAGTGACCTCATTCAAAAGACCAGGCAAACTGCAGTTCTGAAAGTTCTAGATTCTTTTCTTTTAGCACAGAATGAAGTGTGACAGTAGCCAATTCAATTTAGTTAATTATTAGGTAATGGATCACTGCACCTAGGTTCGCCAGAAGCAAAGGCTATCTTGCCTGCTACATAAGAAATTTCCTCTTTTCTTTGTCTTGGGCTTCAGAAAGGATGGAATTGCAGGAGCCTGAGTTGATGTTGCTCAAATCCTTCAGTACAGTACTTTCTTTTCACGATTTTCTTGCAGAGCAGTGTTTTGTTAGGGTGCTTCACAACTGGCTTGGATTGACTTTTTTTCACACCTGCCAGAAGGCATCTGTGTAGAATATTTTTTATTGAAGACTGCTGAGCCTTTTGGCAAAGCAGAGTATCTTCCAGAATGCACTTGGTTTTTAGCAGTTGGAAGCTACAGACATCACGAAGCATGATTTTAGAAATACCCTTTGAGGAGGAATCTGAAATGTTATTGCTTGGGATTGTTTCTGGATTTTGAAAATGACTTCCTAAATTCTTTTTTTTTTTTTTCAGGAATGTTCATTTTGAAGAAGTCAGATCCACTGAGGATGTTCTACAACCTGTGGTTTTATCAGCATGTTTAGAACTACATTCTTTTTTCTTGCTAAAGCTGGCCAATGGCGCTGGCAGTTGACTTGCTTCTCCAGGTCTATTCAACTTGCTATTACTGCGCAATTTGTTGATTTCAGAAACTACTGCATCATCATTATTATAATTATTAAATATTGTTTTTGACTTTCTGGGAGAAAAGTCTCTGTTCTTTGTATTCATGCTTGCTTTCTTTAGAGTTTTGGTTTCTTTGGCTTTTACCTTCCCAAAGCTTTTATTTTTGTTTTTTATGGACACAAGCTCACCAATCTGGCTGATTATTAGGCAATGATAAATTGTACATACATCTTGCAAGGAAGGAGGCTGTCTAGTAAACTAGATATAGTTGGCTGTATCTCTGATGAACCATCCTCACTAAAATGGGCCTGATCCCAGAGTTACCACTATATAGATTTCAACAGACATAAGGGGGTGATAGTATTAAATCCGCCTCCCTGTCCCAGTGGCTCAAGTTAATTGCTCCAGCTCTTATGCTTCAATTTCCAACAGCGTCTCCCTCTCTTCCTATCAGAGTACAGGATACAACTGATCCTTTAGACAAAATTCTGTAAAATAACTGGAAGGCTTTCAGTACCAATCAGTCATTTTTGCTAATGGGTGATGAAGAAAGCTTTAAAACTACCTTCCAGTTATGCAGAAATATATTTTTGTGACAATTGCAAGAGAGGCTAAAGGAATGTAGAAATTAATATAACTTGGCAATATTCCTAGTTTCTGGGTTCAGTTTTTAATCCAATAAATTGACTGGCTGGCAATTGTAAGTGTAAATTTAGCTTAAGTTCGGGGTTCAATTTAAGTGTGAAATTGTTGTATTTCACTCTATATTATCCATCCATTCATCCATCCATCCATCTGTCTAAATGTACACACTTACTACCAACCCAAACACTATCTTTTCAAATAATCATTACAGAAGGTGAAAAGTGGCATTATCCTGCTGAAAACCTTTTTAGAAAATTTTATGATTTGCCTTCAAAGGAACAGTCTGGAGAGTGTGCCACTTCATTTATATATACTTTTGTTGTTGTTAACCACCCTCTAGTCAATCGCAACCCATGGCAACTCTGTGGATGAGACATTCCCTATCTTCATGACACTCTTCATGACTTCCTTAATAGAGTCTATCCATCTAGCATCTGGTCTTCCTCTCTTTCTGCATCCCTCCACCTTTCCTAGCATTATTGTCTTTTCCAATGAGTCATTCCTTTTCATGACATGACCAAAGTACAACAGCCTCAATTTTCCCATCTTGGCTTCCAGGGAGATTTCAGGCTTGATCTGTTCTAGGACCCATTTGCTTGTCTTTTTGGCTATCCATCGTATCAATGGCACTCTTCTCCAGCAACACATCTCAAATGAATTGATTTTCCTCCTATCTGCTTTCTTCACTGTCCAGCTCTTGCAACCAAACATGGTAATAGGAAAAACAATGGCTTGTTCTAACTATCATGCTTTAAATTTTAGAATCTTTTCTAATTCTTTCATAGCTGCCCTCCCCATTCCTAGTCTTCTTCTTCTTTCTTGGCTGCAGTCCCCATTCTGAACAATGTTTGACCCATAGTACTTTTTTACTATTTCAATTTCCTCATTGTCTAGATTGACTCTATGTAGATCTTCTGTGGTCATTATTTTTGTTTTCTTTGTGTTGAGTAGTAAGCCTGTCTTTGTACTTTCTTCTTTGATCTTTCTTAGTAGTTGTTCCAGGTCTATGATATTTTCTGTTATAAGTGTGGTGTTGTCTGTATATCTCAAATTATTGATATTCCTCTGTACCTTCTATCTTCAGTTCTCCTCTTTCTGTGTCCAAGACTGCTCTTCATATGATATGTTCTGCATACAAGTTGAATAGATAAAGTGAAAGCTTGCATCCTTGTCTGATCCCTTTGCCAATTGGAAACCATTTGGTTTCTTCCTATTTTGTTCTAACAGTAGCCTTTTGTCCTAAGTACACATTTCTCATCAGGACTATCAGATGTGGTGGTACTCTCATGTCTTTATATAAATACGATAGACATACTAATACACACACACACACGTAAATTATAATAATAAATTATTATTCTTTTATTAATGGGATATAAACTTTATCAAAACAGCAACTACCTAATATATGGTTTAGCACAAAGGTTAAATGAATATGGTATTTAACACGCTGGGTCTAAAAATATTAAAGTGCATCTTCCTCTGCTTCCATCTTCCTTTTGTATTTTAATCCATTGCTCAGGATGCCTCATCCTTGACAGGTCCATTTGGTGCATATTCAGTAGGATACTTCCTCAGTAGTTGTATAAATGGGGTGGAACACACATGCTCAATAAATCATTACAGAGGCTGCTGCTACACTGCAGAATTAATCCTATTTGAGTTTAACCAGCATGGCTTCATTTTATGGAATCCTGGGATTTTTAGTTTGTTGTGGCATTGGATTTCTCTGACAGAGAAGGTTAAATATCTCACAAAACAACAAATCCCAGCATTCCATAGCATTGAGCCTCCGCAGTGTCAAACTGCATTAATTCTGCAGTGTATATGGCATCACATGCATATATATACAAATTAACACAGATAATTCTTAGATGGAAATGCCTTTAACTGGAATGTAAGAACATAAGGATAAAGCTACTACTGTGAGTTTACAAAAGGTAAATGCAAAGGTTTCCCCTTTGACAAGTTTGTCTAATTCTGTCCAACTGTAGGGAACAGTGCTCATCTCTGTTACTAAGCTGAGGGATCCAACATTGTCAAAGATGACCCCATGGTCATGAACACTGTTACCTTCCCATCAAAGTGTTACCTATTTATCTACTTGCATGTTTGCATGCTTTCGAACTGCTAATTTGTCAGAAGGTGGGACTAGTGATGGGAGCTCACTCCATCATGCAGTGCTTAGGTCTCAAACTTCCAACTTGTTGACATTGTGATCACCAGAGTCAGCATTTTAACCACTAAGCCACTGCATCCCTTCTGTGATTTTACAACAGGGGTCAAATTACTTTATTTTATGGATATGTGTGTTTTTATTTCCACTGTTGCTATTAAAAAGACACATTTAAATCATCAGTCAGCAAAGGAATCTTGTCACGTCTTTGAGACTAGGGCCCTGTGCAGACTGGGGGTGGAGTCAGGGCACAGTGTCCACATGATGTACTTCCTGACTCCACCCCCAGGGCACAGTGATGCATCACACTGCTCCACACAGCACACGGCATCATGGCACTCCTTTGGCACTGTGTCAATGCAGTGCCCTTAAAGCCACAGCACCATGGCTATCATGCCCTTTCCACCCTTTTGCACCTTGGAAAGGCCAGATCGGGGCTGTGGCATGTGGTTGCCTTGACCCCGATCCAGGGCAGCTGAAGGCAGCTGCAGGCCATCCCTTAGGGGCAGTCTGCACAGCCCCTAATTGTGTAAAAGAAGTTGTGCCTTAAGCTTTCGTAGACTTGGTCTGCTTCCCAAATGAATGGAGTAAACTGCTGAGCAGACTATTAAACAAGATATTTAATTTCATAGAAGTGTTTGAGAGTAAATTGAAGGTAGATGGAAGAGAGATAATAGTTCTGAAGGAGACATCTACAAAAATTCTATGCAGATATCTGGCAGATAAGCTGAAAGTTAAATAGATCCCATTTGTATGTAAAATACTTCTGTACATAGGATGACTGCATTTTAATTTTAAAGAGCAAAGATTTAAATTAGACTTGATTCAGAAACCAAAGGACATTATTAATATATATAAAAGGGAACTTGCGGAACATCAAGAAGAAGATAAGAATGAAAAGGCATCAACAGAACAAGAGCAAGGACAAGTGGAACAAACTTCATTGGAGTGGGGAAACCAAGATCTAAGATTACAACATTGGCCAGAGAGTGAAGAGGATAGAGTGGTGATGAATGCACCAGGCAGGGACTTATCTCAACAGTCAATATGGATTACAAATGTATTGTGTGGAGCATTAATGAAGTGAACACTTCGCAGAAGAGGAAGAAGATACAGTCAGCTCTTAGTATCTGCAGGGGTTCCATGGATGATCAACTAGAAAGAGTCATGGAAGACTTCTTCAGTATATGACCACAGCAGCAAGATTGTTACATGCTAAATGTCTTAACTTCAAGTTTAGAAAACCAGGCTTCAGTAGTTAAAACTCAGCAAACTTAATAAAGAACTATAGATCCAGTCTGATGACTTTTATTGTCAGAATTGACCAGCAAGAATTAAAACTGCCTAATTAAACTACTGGCAAATTCAAACTTCAGGCAGGCTTAATTCTTTTTCATTACAATTAATAAACACATTTCTCTTTCCTGTTCCACACCACCCCTTCTGCTTTGTTATTAGAGCCAGATGCCTTCACATAAATGACCTTGAGCAAGCTCATCGCCTTTCCTTTATTATCTCAACACCTCACTCTGAATTCACCCTTCTAAATCATGCTGTTACTACCATGTTTCCCATCACTACATAACCCAACATATTATGGCAGGACAAAAACATATGCAACTCCTGCCATTAAAGAAGAATGGTTAGCAGAGTGAATGAATTAGCAGAGATGGACAAAATGTCTACTTCAGTTAGAGAAAAGTCATTGGTTGACTTTTTGAGAAATGATAAAGTTAATAAGATCACCATTTGGTTTTGAAAGTTTAACTCATATTAACTTAAGATGAAGTGTAACAATTTTTTTTATAGAGAGTGAAGTAGGATTTTAGGAAATATTACAAATCTGCAGAAAGGATAGCCGGAGGCCATCCCTCAGTATTGTAGTCTTGGTGTTGTGTGTTATGTGGGTTATAAGTTGTATTTTGTTGAATTGTGTTTTAGTTTGTATATTTGCATGTGTTCTACTCAATTTTTAGTATATGTAGAATTTTAAGAAAAATGATTTGGAAAAACAAAACAAAACAAAAAACCCCAAATTGTCAGGAAAATGCACCACTATCTCACCTGAGCTCTACTGTAAAGTGCATTTATTAGAAAGGTGGTATATAACTGTAATAAATGAATGAACAACGTTTTCCAATCCCTGGTTGTGTTGTTCTGGGAAGTAAAATTCTCTTGTGACTGCTATATTTATATGAAATGACAAGCTAGAGTTCATGCTGATGAGAGAGTTGCACAACTAGCAGGGCCTGGGCTTTATCTACACACCTGCAAAACTCTTTGGAGGGGAGGAAAAACCTCAAGGGCAACCTCAGTAGCTAAAAAAAATTATGATGGATAGCAGTAATTATAAACCAATAATATACGGGAAACAGAAAAGACTGCAAAGAATTTCCTGCCATGTGCATTTAGGAGGCATCTGGACTACATCTGGTTAAGCATAGATTTAAAGGACTGCAGGCATTCAAAGATACATGATTGTGCTCTCACAGATAATGATATCAAGCCATAATTTGTACCAAGTAAAGAAATGTAGATGGGGAAAATATCCTCACATTTGTTTCTGCACAGCTAGGATTAAGCAAATTAATTGAAAGCAGAACATTGCATATCACCTTGTGAACTGCCCCTTCACTCTGTGTTGTTGATTTTGTTTAATTATGTTCAAGAAGATTGATAGCGGTACTGAAAGAATGTGATGCCAGGATTGCCATTAGCATAATGTGGTGACACAAGAACAGGACTGGAGTGTTCACATTTTGGTTAGGAAATTCAGCTTTATTCTTGCAAACAGGTCTTTCCAGTAATCTGGTGATATTCTTGAGCAAACAATTGCTAAAGTTTCAGCCGACTACATGAAGAAAACCCTTTATTTGCATAAAAGACATTTTCCTCATAAATTTCCTCCATAAGACAAAGTACTGTTTTCTGATAATGCAGCTTATTCAGCTTAAGATGATTTTAGTTCAGCATTCTAAAAATATTGGATATACACAGCAATATAGACCTGGGGGTGAAACGGACCACCCAAAAATTCTGCATTGGGGCCATGTGTCATGGTGTGTCTCAGTTCTAAACTGTTTGAGACCCACTTTGGAAAAAAATATTTTCATGTTGCTTTTGTTTGACCTGTTTTAGTCTCTTGAAGATAAAGGCAAAGGTAATCCCTTGACATGAATGCTTAGTCATAACTGGCCACAGGAGGTGGTGTTCATCTCCATTACTAAGCCAAAGAGCCAGCGTTGTCCAAGGACTGCTCAGGTGGTCATGTGGCCAGCATGACTGCATCAAATGCTGTTACCTTCCCACAGAAGTGGTACCTATTTATCTACTTATATTTGCATGCTTTTGAACTGCTAGGTTGGCAGAAGTTGGGACTAGTGACAGGAACTCACCCTGTCATGCAGCACTTGGGGCTCAAACTGCCAAACTTCCAGTCTTCTGATCATCAGAATTGGCATCTTAACCACTAAGCCACCACATCCCTTTAGTCTCTTTATTCTATTATTACCAGGCATTTTATGTTTTTTTTTTTTTGTAAAATTCTGCCTCACCCAGAGATAAAGGTTATTGGGAGATTTAAATTTTAAATCTCCTAATAACCTTAAATTTTAAATTTTAAATTTTAAATCTCCCAATAAATTAGAGCATTTGTCTAAAAACAGAATAATAGAAAGCTGAACATCAACAAATGGAGTTGTTGTAAGAAGCATTTATTGAAGAGTACACAGAAAGAGGTCATGGAATAACCAGCTTCATGCTTTCCTTAGTCATTATTTCAAGCAATAGGGCCTCATTCCCACTACATTTGGATTCGAAGTGTGAAGCGGGCTATACCACCCTCGTTCACACTCCAATCAATTGACAATCCTCATCAGATCGATCAGTGGAGGAAAGGACCGGGTTAAAAACAAATAACCCGGGCTTTTCTGACACTAGTTTTAAAGTGGTCTTTTTTGGAAAACGCGATTCTGAAGCGCTTCCAGTAAATGGGAACGCTGGTCAGAATCGCTTTTTAAAAAAAATTTGAGGGGATGAGGACCAAGCATGTGCCCACTCCTCCTCCTCCCCACTTACCTTTCCTGACCCTTTGCTGCCTCCAGAGGGAAAGCTAGGGGTCAGGAAAGGTCCAGAAAGAGGAGGACTGGGTGCGTGTTCACTCTTCCTCCTCCCCACCAAGTTTTACTGACCCCCAGCTGCCTCTGAAGAGACAGCTGGGGGTCAAGAAAGGTCTGGGAAGAGGAGGACCAGGTACATGCCCATTCCTTCTCCTCTCCACTTATCTTTCCTGATCCCCAGCTGCCTCTGGAGGGTCAGCTGGAGGTCAGGAAAGGTCTGAGAAGAGAAGGACCAGGTGTGTGCCCACTCCTTCTCCTCCCCACTAACCTTTCCTGACCCCCAGATGTCTCTCAGAGGACTCTTTCACACGGGAGGAATTTCTCCCAACTTTGAATGGAGCCAATGCGAATTCACGTGAATTCGCTAGTTCCCACCAGGCTGCCTGCCTCACACTGTCTCCTTTTGCCTGCACACTTTGGCAGCCCCAAAACCTGCTACTCTGCACAACACAGTTTTTTTACTCCAGCCAAAGAAGATAGCCAGTAGGGAAGGGAGGGAGCCAGAGAGCCAGAAGGCAAGAGATGCCAAACTGAGCTATAGCAACTTGTTTGGTCAGTGTTCCTGGAGAAACTGGCTAGGAAGAGAGAGAGACAAAGTAGGAGGCAGGGTCATGTTGTTGCTGCTTTTGATGGTGGGAAGGATGGCGCTCTCTCTCTCTCTCTCGTCTTCATCATCTCTTTCTCTTTCATTCTCCACCTTTTAGCATGAGGGTTAACCTGACAGGCCTTGGGAGGGTGAAAAGAGGAGAGCTGGCCCCCTGGAGAACCAAAGACCACAGGTTAAGATCTGTTGGTCCATTTCATTTCTGTATGGTGTATCAGATGATGTCCATGTATACAGTTGCCTCATTGGTTGCTTGATGGATGTGTTTGCAATGAACAAACTCTTGACCTCATAAAATTCAATCTATAGCTTCATTTCTTCATCCTAGACCCAATTTTTCTTACAATATTTTATTATTCTTTGTTTCCTACTTTTGCACTCCAGTCACCCATGACTAACAAGAAGTCCTGTTTGGTGTAAGGTCAATTTCCTCCAGGACTTCATCATAGAATCTTTCAATTTCTTCTTATTCTGCTTCTATAGTATAGTAATATTGATGAATTTTTACTGTCTTATTGATATTACTTAGTCAAACTTTGCATGATATCCTGTGACTGCTCATGTCTCACAACTGCTTTCTCTCTTTCACTATTAAGGCCACCCTATTTCTTGTTAGATTTTTATTTCCCAACTAAAACACAGTGTAATTATCTGAATAGCTTCTAATTCATGCTTCTCACATTTCATGTTCCTCTAATATGTGTTGTGCAGCTTCAGACTTTCCTTTTATGTTTGAGCATGTCAGCAGCTGAATATTCTTTCTGTTGCTCCTGTTGCATCATTAGTCACAGTGTTATGTAGTTGTCCTCTGCTGTGCCCCAGTATCTCATTGAGTACCTTTTGACCTGGGAGTTTCATCTTCTGGCATAGTCACTTGTTTCATTTTGAATTGCCTCATTATGGGGTTTTCATGTTAAAAGACATTGAAAATAGGGTTGCCATTGAGTTCAATTATATTGAATACTACCTGTAACAGATCTCTTTACCCAGACAGTCCCTAACTCTCCAGCCCCTAGGAATCCTGCCACTCACCCTGCCCTTGTTCTCCCAATTCTCTTCTTTTCTGGATTGGATCTCTGAGTGTCCAGATGACCTTATTTTCGAAAAGTTTGTGTGTTGCTTTGGGGTTGTTCCCACTAAGGTTTAAACCAGATTGTAATTTGAAATGATCCAGTTTAAACCACCATGGTTCCCACTTAATTCGAATCACTGAAGCAATTTGGAAAGGGGGGGCTTGGTTTTTTCTCATTTAACAAATGTCAAAAAGACGCTGGATTAAAGGGGTGTTTTTTGGGGGGATGAATCAATTTATTTTCAAATAAATAGATTCATCCCAGTGGGAACCACAGGCAGATTCAAATCTACACCGTCCCAAATGGGAACTGGGTGGGATGGATTCGATTCCACCGCCAGTGATGGGGGGGGCACTGAAATGACCCCAGCCATCTCCCCATCACAGGAAGCTGAGAAGGAGGTCACAGAGACGCTGGGGAGATTTCTCTGCAAGGTCCCCTGGCTGCGGGGAATGGAAGGAGGCCACAGGGAAACTGGGGAAGCTGGTTAGAGGTCGAAGGAGGCCAGAAGAAAATGGTAAGCAGGCTGGAACGGGATAGTCAAGACTAGGAGAGGCCAAGGTGCCTGATCTGAATTGGTAGAATCAGCCCAAACATAGTGGGAACCAGGAACTATTTTTGCACCGATTCATCAATTTGGATCAGGCACCGAATTCTCTGTGAGTGGGAACAAGGCCTCTGTGTTCTTTATCAGGCATGCCCATCCCTTGATTCAGGGCGAAAGAGAACAGCCTGAGAGTTAACAAAATAACAAGAAAATTAATGTAGTTTGTTATATCCTGTGGAACAGAAATGCTTTAGCAAGCGTCATTACTTAGTTTCAACCATATAACAATATAACAATATTCACAATATTCACTGATTTAAGGCACACCTTGCCATTAAATCAGTTTAGGTAACCATTACATTCACTCCCCACTGACTCATCCAACTGTGCCCTCCAACAGTCCATTTTCAACTCACAGCCCTCTCTGAATTCCCTGAGACATTGTACACATCTACTTTTATACTTTCCTATTCCTCACAGACCTACTTCCCAGTCCCTGAACCAAGATTTGCTGCCTTGAAGCAAAGTCTGCCTAGTGCCTCCTTCACACTGGCCTTTTTATTTTGTTGTTATGAATTTTCCTGAGAACAACAACTCCTCCTCCTCCTCCTCCTCCTCCTCCTCCTCCTCCTCCTCCTCTTCTTGAAAAAAGGTTGGACCTTTTAAAATTATCTTAAGGAATATAGCAAAACGTGCAACATCTAGGGCCCATTCCCACTTGTGGAAAAATCCGCATTGGGATCGGGCTGTGCTCCACTTATGAAAGCGATTCCAAAAGGCCCCTCATTCACACTATGAAAAGGGGCCTGGTTTGGAATCGCTTTCTCAGCTGGGAACGCTTGTCGTTCTCACTGCGGCTGACAGGGAAGGTGACAGCCTGTCCCCCCACCCCCATCTTCTTTTTTTGGGAGGGATGAGGGCATTGATCGCAAATGCAATCTTGTGCACTTGTGAAAGATTGCATTTGCGATCACTGTAAAGGAAAAAAAACCCACACACCTTTTTTGGGGGGGAGGAATCCTTCCTTCCCCCCTTCCTTCCTTCCTTCCTTCCTTTTCTTCTTTTTTTTGGGGGGGTGGTGGGGTATTGATCGCAAATGCGATCACTGAAAAGGGAAAAAAACTCTCTCTCTCTCTCTCTCTCTCACACACACACTAATTCCCTATTCCTTGGGGGGGATCCTTCCTTCCCTCTTCCCCCTTCCTTCCTTCCTTCCTTCCCCCCTCCCTTCCTCTTTCTTCCCTCTGCTGCTGCTGCTGCTGCTGCCTCCCTCCCTCGTGGCTGCTGCGAGTCCCGGCAGCAGCGCATCCTCCCCCTCCTCCTCCTCCTCCTCTGCTGGGCCCCTGCTCCTCCCGGGGATGATGGGAGCAGCAGGATGGGCCCAGCAGAGGAGGAGGAGGAGCAGCAGCAGCAGCAGCAGCAGCAGAGGGAAGGAAGAGGAAGGGACGGGAGAAGAAGGAAGGAAGGAAGGAAGAGGAAGGAAGGGGGGAAGAAAGAAGGAAGGAAGGAAGGAAGGAAGGAAGGAAGGGGGAATGGAAGGAAGGAAGGGAGGAAGAGGGAAGGAAGGATCCCCCCCCAAGGAATAGGGAATTAGTGTGTGTGTATGTGTGTGAGAGGGAGAGAGAGAGTGAGTTTTTTTCCCTTTTCAGTGATCGCATTTGCGATCAATACCCCACCACCCTCCAAAAAAAAAAGAAGAGAAGGGAGGGAGGGAGGGAGGGAGGACTAGGAAGGAAGGAAGGAAGGAAGGGAGGGAGGATTCCTCTCCCCCCCAAAAGGAACTGGGTATTAATGTATGGGTTTGTTTTTTTTTTCCTTTACAGTGATTTTTTTCCTTTACAGTGATTGCAAATGCAATCTTTTCCCTGTCATTTTCTAGCCTCCAGCTGTGAAAAGGGTAGGGGCAGCTGGAGTTAACAGCATGCACAAGTTGCTCCTCCCCAGAGACCTTTCTCAGCCTTCAGCTATTTCCTGAGGGACAGCTGGGGGTCAAGAAAGGTCTAGGAAGAAGAGGACCATGTGCATGCCCACTCTTCCTCCTCCCCACTTTCCTTTCCTGACCCCCAGCTGCCTCTGACGGACAGCTGGGGGTCAGGAAAAGTCCAGGCTTCAAATTGTCCAGGAAAATCTGAAGCAAATAGTGAGTTATTTTAAGGGGGGTACACAATGGGTTGGGTTTTGAACTGGTCAAACCTCATCCAGTCTGTTCATATTTGAACCAAGGATTGAGCTGTGCATCTTCCAAGCTCTTGGGGGGGGGGCATTTTGCTTGGTTGCAAGACATATGCATGAATATTACCCTGTTGGTTGCAACATTTTTGTCACCAGCTATTAAAGTCAGAGAGAACGAATTATTAAAAAGGGGTCTGATGAAGAGAACTACATCTTAGATTCATAATTTCATAATCAAATAGCTGTATCTTTCAACTCCTGACCTTTCACCAGGGCTTGAACAGCAAGTTTCATCTTGTCTGACTGCTATCTCTCATTGGCACTTGAAGCTCAACATGTCTAAGACAGAGCTCCTTGTTTTCCCACCTAAGCCCACCCTTCAATACTCCTTTTCTGTTTCTGATGGCATTTCTATTCAACCGGTTCAGCAAGCCCACAGTTGTGGATTCATTTTTGATTCTCTGTCGTTTACTCCCCAGATCGAGGCCACTGCCAAGGCCTGTAGATTCTCTCTTTAGAACATTGCTAAAATCTGTCCACTCCTCTCAGCCTCCACTGCCAAGACTCTGGTCCATGCCCTAGTGGTATTGTGAATAGATTATTGTAACCTTCTTCTTACAGGGCTTCCTCTTTCTCACCTCCATCCTTTAATCTCTGTTCAGGACTCAGCTTCATGTGTTATCACATCTGCTCACCACTTTGACAATGTTTCTCCTCTTTTTTCCTCTCTTCATTGGTTCCCCTTCCGCATCCAGTACAACCTTTTGTTGTTGACTTTCAAAGCCCTCCATGGACTGGCCCCTCTTTATTTATCTGAACTTCTTTCTCCTTATATTCCTACTCATACCCTCCGTTCTGGTAGTTAAGATCTCCTGTCCCAGCCTATAATTTCCACTGCTACTTCCCAAATTCGTCCCTTCTCACTCCTGGAAACTTCTTCCCCCACATACACACCTCATCACTTCTCTAACCAGTTTCAAAATTGAGTTAAAGACTATGTTGTTTAGGGAAGTGTTCCCAGGTGCATGCCCTCATCTGCCCCAGGCTGCCTCATTTTAATTATGTATTCAGAAGCTGAGCCCTTGCTCCAATCCATCTGCCTTAGTCCAGGCCTCAGAGGGAGAGATGAACTGTTAGACCTGATCCCCTTCCCCATCACCAATCCCTTCTCCTTTTGTGTCATGTCTTTCTAGATTGTAAGTCTGAGGGCAGGGAACCGTCTAATTCACAAGATTTTATGTACAGCGCAGTGTAAATTTGCAGCGCTATATAAATAAAGGTTAATAATAATAATAATAATAATAATAATGTGACTTTGACATCTTTCATTCACAGGGTCAACTTGACTGCAATTAACAACACCACCATATAATTAAAAATAAACCAATGTGAAAATGGATGTGTGTGTGTCTCTCTCTCTGGGTGTATTCATGCTGAAGCAATCTCATATATATGTGGCATAGTGGTCTGAGAGTTGGACTATGATTCTGGGACTAGTCCAGCCATGAAACTCACTGGGTGACCTTGGGCAAGTCACATGCTCTCAGCCTCAGGGGAAGACAATGGCAAACCTCCTCTCAATATATCTTGCCAAGAAAACTCTGTGTTAGGTTTATCTTTGGTTCACCATAAGGTGGGAATGAGCTGAAGGTACATAACACAGAGATCTGTCTGCCTGCCTGTCCATCTATCTTTGGAAATGATACAATGAAGTAGACCAGAAGGCATGAAGGTACTGGTAGAATATTGATCTACTTTTTATTTACCTGCAATGATTGTCACAATTGTTTTCCTAAAATCTGTTCATTTAGTGAAGAAATTGCCAATCTGATATGCTGACTGAGCTAGGTGAAACCCTGTCAGCTTCTTCACTATCGAAAGGAATTACACTGTAGGGCTCTCCATGTTTATAGACGCTCAGTCCTTGGAAATTGCTGACTGAATTGCTCTTTCAGCTGCTTTATACTTTTGAATGTCACTTCAGGAGATATTGTCCTGAAGCAGGTAGTTTCAGGTTCACAATATCTGTGCAGGTTTGTTTGGTTTGGTTTCAATATATATATAAATATATCCATTTAAATACAGACATAGTTTCAGGAAATTGCTTATCTGATTGCTCCCTTAAGTCAGTTGAAACCTGATAGATTACACCTCTGGTGAAACATACATGCTGTGTTGATCAGTTTCAAAATATGCCAAAGTCTATTTCCTGCCATTTAATTTCCGTTTCAATTTTCTTGTCTTTGGGGAAGATAGAGGTTTGAAAGCGCTTCAGGATCAGCACTGCAGAAATCAAAATAACTCATCTGCATGCATACCTGGATTTACTGCCCAAATGGATTTGAATAAGCCATCCAAACCTTTGCATAATCTCCTCCAAGTGGCAACTTTCCTAACTTGCTGAAGGACAGAGGAAGAAAGCTTTTCATAAAGAATTTAAAATCTCCAATTACATGTGCTTTCCCATTGCCTGGAATTGAACACAGGTCTCAAATAGATGTGAACAAAGAGATACCTATAGACAGAGATACTACAGTACTGGGGGTGGGGGGGGGGTAGTCACCACTGCTCCCCAGACATCTACTCTTTGGCAGAAATGGGCTGTGGTGTATACCTACGTACCTTTATTTTTAAAATTTATTTTATTAAATTAAAAACTTTACATAACATTTGTAAGCAAATTTTCATCATACAATCATACAATCACATTATTAGGTGTTATATTCAATATCATATATATTCACTTCCTCCTTGGTCATGTTCCTTGTTTCTCATTAAATTATAACTTTCCTCCTCAGTTAAAATATATAAATGAATTCTAAACCTTCTGAATCTTATGATCTTTCTATAATGTACATAAAAATAATTTACAATAGTTTTAATATCAAATAAAGAAAAATTATTTGAGTCTTTTGGCTTTGATACACCATCTTTTTACCTTAATCCATACATAGATTCTTCCCTCATTTCAGGCCTGTTACCCATTTATCTCCCCATTTGATTTTCAGATATTTAATGAATGGTGACCAATCTTTTTGAAAATTTTCCATGTCTTTTTTAAAAATTTTCTGCGTCAGTTTGTCAGACTGCATAATCACAAATGTTTTATATAACCAAGTTTGTATGTCTGGAGAAGATTTTTCCTTCCATTTTGTGGCATAAGTTATACGGACCATAGTTATCAAATAAAAGATTAATCGCCCGTGTGATGTCTCCAAAAATTCTTCTACATTTATACTTACTAAATATCTCTTAGGATCAAAAATTAAAGGCATTTCTAATATTTGCTCTATTGTTAAGTGTACTTCTTTCCAATAATTCTTTGCTACCTTGCACTCCCACGACAAATGATAAAATGTTCCCCGATCCTTCCCGCATTTCCAACATCGATCATTGAAGTTTTTGTATATTTTCGATAGTCTGACAGGTGTGATATACCACCGGTACATCATTTTATAATAATTCTCTCTTATATTGTAACTACAAGTGTATTTTAATCTCTTTGTCCAAGTCAACTCCCACTGGGAAAGATCATAGAATCATAGAATCATAGAATCATAGAGTTGGAAGAGACCACAAGGGCCATCCAGTCCAACCCCCTGCCATGCAGGAACTCCAAGTCAAAGCATCCCTGACAGATGGCCATCCAGCCTCTGCTTAAAGACCCCTAAGGAAGGAGACTCCACTACACTCCGAGGGAGTGTGTTCCACTGTCGAACAGCCCTTACTGTCCTTCTATGTTTTGTTTTAAATCCTGTGCCTATTTAATCATTTTGGGTTTAATAATCTCTTCTTCCATATCAAAGTTTAATAATAAATTGTATAATTTTCTAATACGAAATTTTTGTGGAGACTTAAGAATTTTTTCACAATTTTGATCAGCTTCTTTAAAGTTGTTTGATCTTAAATCTAGGAGAAATCGATATTTGATTTGATAGTAGGTAAACCATGCACAAGAATATCCTAATGATAATAGTTTGTCATGTGTTTTTAAAGTCAAAAATATAGAATCTTTTTCCAATAGATCTTCTTAGGTTAACCACTTATGACGGTCTAAAGGTGTTCTATCAAAAAAAAAAAAAAAAAAAGCCTCATTTACTGATGTCCACATCAGTATTCCATTGCATAGGTATTTTTTCAGCTTTTCCCAGACACATAATAGTGATTTTCTGATATAGTGGTCGTTGAAATCACTATTCGCTCTTAATCTGTCATAAAAAAGATAACCATGCCATCTGTAAACTATGTCACTCCCTTCTAAAGTTAGCAATCTTCTATCCTCCAGTTTGATCCACACAATTAACCAATCCAGGACACATGAATAATAGTACAATTTCAAGTTCAGCAAAGCTAAACTGCCTCTTTTGTCACTATCCTGTAATACTTTGAATCTCACTCTAGGTTTCTTACCAGACCATAAAAATCTTGATATATCTTGTTGCCACTTTTTAAAGGGTTTATCATTAGTTATGATAGGTATATTTTGAAAAAGATGTATTATCTTGGGTAAGACGTTCATTTTAATTGTAGAAATTTTGCCAAGCCAGGAAAGACCTAAGTCTTTCAATTTATTTAAGTCCTTCTTAACTTCCTGCCATTTGACCTCGTAGTTGTTTTGAAATAGATCAGAATTTTTGGTTGTTATCGTTATTCCTAAGTATTTTGGTTTTTTTACTAACTGAAAATCTGTCTTCTTTTGCAAAAGAAGACTTTCGTTATTTGTTATATTCATAGTTAACATTGATGTTTTTTTCCACGTTTATTTTCATCCCTGATACCTCACAATATGACTGTATAGTTGTTATTAACATTTCTATATTTTCATTGGGATTTGCCAGGGATATCATCACGTCATCCGCAAAAGCTCATAATTTGTATTCCATCCTTTGAATCTTAACCCCTTCTATTTTTTGATTGTCCCTTATAGAATTACATAGTAATTCCAATGTGATAATAAAAAGTAGAGGGGATAGTGAACATCCCTTTCTTACCCCTTTTTCTACTTTATACTTTTTTGAGATGTCATTGTTGATGATTAAATTAGCTTCCTGATTTTTATATATATTTTCAATCCATTTAACATAATTAGACCCAATCCCCATTTTTTAAAGAACATTAAACATAAATTTCCAATTCAGTTTATCAAAGGCCTTTTCTGCGTCAATAAATATCAATGCTATTTTCTTATTGCTAAGATGCTAGTGAATAGTTTATAATCACAATTTAAAAGGGAGATTGGTCTATAATTTGCAGGATTTAGTTTATCTTTATTTTCTTTGTATACCTACGTACTTTTAAACCACTAAGGAGATGGTGTAAGAATGGCAAGGGTCAGTGGGAAGAGAAAGGAGAGGATATATATATATATATATATATATATATATATATAATTTATTTTTAAATTTTATTTAAAAATATCACATCTTATCAAATCTTCACTTTAACCATATGAACCAATGTATATATAAATATATTTAGGTAGTATGTATGATATTTGATTCAAAGGCATAATTTAAATTTTGCTAGTTGTTTATATCACAACTATTGCCATTACAGTCAATGATATACCAGAATTACAATGTATGAGTAATGTTAGTACAAAAACATTGCTAAGGATTCTGTATGGTATAATATGGGAAGATGTCAATGCAGGGGAGGGGGTTGATACCATGAATTACCACACCGGATGATGCCAGTCCTCCAGTGATGCCATTACCTAATGATAAGTACAAGGGCAACAGTGCAGCAAAAATCTTGAAACAGTAGGGTAGTGAGGAACACAGAGCAAGACTTTTTCCATAAGAAACAAAGAGATACAAGTCTGAATAAATCTTCCCCTCCCCCAATGTCTGTACTGTTCTTTGGGTCTGACACTCCAGCCACATTTCTTCTGCTGGATTGTCTAGTCAGTCTGCTGGATTATCTCCTTATTCGGTGTCTCCTTATTCAGTGTGCAGATGCCTTTGTAGTGTATGTGAGCCACATTTCAAAGCTTTGTGTAAACTCACAACTAGCCAGTGGTGACTTTAATTAGTTGATTTCCATTTGACATGCATGTGGTTCATGCTTGTGTACACAGGAAAGGGTGTTAGGACAGATATTTTTTGATGTTTCATACATCGACACATCAACATTTACTTTTTTTCATTGAGAATTCGCTCTTAATTAAAATACTGAAAGAAGAAGACAATATTAACAGATTTTTTTTCATCCCTAAGCCTGCCACCACTTCCCTTGCCTTCATTTCTGATATAGTCAAGTCCTCTGTTTGCTCTTTCTTCTAAAGCAGTGGTGCCCAACCTTGGGGAAGAAACAAAAAAGTGCTATGGGTAAGACATTATGTTGTGTTTAAAAAGTGGGATCTTTCATTTGCTACGAAGAACGTCTCTCCTTTTCTCTCCTCTCTCTATTTGAATGTAAACTACTTTTGCACTTTGCACTCAATTTGCTGCAATTGAAGTAAGCTGAAGGCAAAGAGGGAAAGTGAATGGAGGAGAGGTAAACTGGGAAATTTTAAAAGCAGCAGGAAATGTGGGATGACTGAGGATTATAGGGACTGCCCCTGCCAAATCGGAATAGTTGGAGGGCATACAAGATGGGTTCAGAGAAGAGCAACAAGGATAAGTGGTAGGGAAAACAAAACATATTCAGCCAGTTTAAGAGAAGACTGAGGGGTGACATGATTACACTCTTTAAATATCTCAAGGGCTATCACAGAAAGGAGAGGACAGGCCAGTTCTTTGTTGAACCAGAGGGCAGAACCAAGTTTTAAATTATGGGAGGATAGATGTTGATTGAATATTAGAAAGAATTTTTTGACAATAAGAACATTTCAGCAATTGAACCAATTGCCTAGTGAAGTAGTGAGGTTTCCTTCTCCGGATGTCTTAAAAATGAGTCTAACGTGGGAGATATTTGGAGATCCTTCATTGAGCAGTGGATTGGAATCAATGACCCTTGAGGCTTTTCCAATTCTATGATTCTATGAAAATGTTTTTTTTTTTCTATATTAGGGTGTTTTAATATGTCTGGGAAATTCACACTGTTTCTACAATCACATGTAGTGAGGAAGGAAACCAAACGTGCATAATAAGTTATTTATAGACCGAACAAATGTGATTTCTTAAGTCCTATTTTTCTAAAAAAAAGAAAATAAAGAAAAGTGATCTTTTCTGATGCATTTTTGCTCAGATGTTCAAGCATGTGCAATGAAATCCTTTGGCAAATGAGCTTAGCATTATACTCTTAATTTAACTATCTTTTCAGATACCAAGAATCCTGCTTTTCTTTTGTATAACAGTAGATGGCAGAATGGGATCATACCTGAAATGAAACTGAAGCAAGAAATGAACATTCCTGTGAATTTGAACAAAATAATAATACACTGCACTGAAATTAACCTTATTAGTCTGAAAAAGGAGAAAGGAATGGAAAACGAAAAAAAAAAAGTAAATAGATGTATTTGCCATGGCTCCATTTAGATCCATTAACAAATTTGGAATGTGAAACTCTAATATTATTAACAACAGGAACAGAGGAGAAAAAAAATCTGTGTATAGATTAGAATGCAATACATTTGGAATATCTGTTTAAGCAAGACACCTATCTTCCTCTTCTAAACACAGTTATCAATTAGTTCACCAAATTTCTTAAGAACTTTCTTTTTTTTTGTGTCTGAAATTCTAATCACTGTCATGGCTCAAGTGGTTAAGAAGCTCACTTTGTTGATTGCAGGATCGCTAGGTTGGCAGTTTGCAGTCTGGGTGCCACATGATGGGGTGAGCTCTCATTACTAGTCCTAGCTTCTGCCAATCTAGCAGTTTGAAAGCATGCATATGCAAGTAGATAAATAGGTACCACTCTGGTGGGAAGGTAAACAGAATTATGTGCAATCATGCTGGCCACATGCACATAGAACAGTCTCTGACAATGCTGGCTTTTCAGCTTAGTAATGGAGATGAGGACTGCCCCTATGGTTGGACACAAGTTGACAACCTTGTCAATGGGGAATACCTTTACCTTTACCTTTTAATGCATTTGTAGTAGCATTAACAAAGACAAAGAGGAAAGCAATTAGTATTTTTGGCATTTCATAATATTTCAGGTTGTTGATAATCACCATTTCAGACTCTGTTCTTCTGTAAAATTGAGCTCGTACTTTTAGACAATGGTCAAAGTAGAATTGTTTCCTGTAGCTCATCAGTATTCTTTCAAACGGATACTGTTCGATTTACCCTAAGGGAAAATATCAAAACATTTGCACTATAAAAGTTCACTTCAGGCTCACTTAAGGGAAACTGAATAGCTATATGCTTCGATTTATTATTTTTTAAAAAAAATCTGTGATAGAATCTCAGAACTCACAATATGATCTGACTTGTGGACCAATTGTTTTCCCTTTCCCTTGGCCCTTAATGTGCTACTGCTTTGATTCCTGTGGTTTACTGTTGATGTTTGCAGGAAAAGGCTTGAAGTGAGTGTCCTGGACAAATGCATCAGTATCCCAGAGATTATAGGTGAGTGCGAGAATCATAGAGTTGGAAGAGACCACAAGGGCCATCCAGTCCAACCCCCTGCCATGCAGGAATTCCAAATCAAAGCATCCCTGACAGATGGCCATCCAGCCTCTGTTTAAATACCTCTAAGGAAGGAGACTCCACTACACTCTGAGGGAGAGTGTTCCATTGTCGAACAGCCCTTACTGTCAGGAAGTTCTTCCTAATGTTGAGGTGGACTCTCTTTTCCTGCAGTTTGCATTCATTGTTCCACATTTTAGTCTCCAGAGCAGCAGAAAGCAAGCTTGCTCCCTCCTCAATATGATATCTCTTCAAATATTTGAACAGGGCTATCATATCACTTCTTAACCTTCTCTAGGCTAAACATCCCCAGTTCCCTAAGTCGCTCCTCATAGGGCACAGTTTCCAGACCCTTCATCATCTTAGTTGCCCTCATTTGGACATGCTCCAATTTCTCCATATTCTTTTTGAATTGTGAACCAGTTGCTGGAGTTCGTTTACAGCAGTTGTGAGAAATGTCGGGCCGTCCAACAGCTGTTTCAATATTACCCATTTTAATCACTGATCAGGCTGGCTGGGGCTGATGAGAGGTAGAGTTCAGCAGTGCCTGTGATACCAGTGCATCCTCAATGCTGCTTTACTGCAATCACATGGGAAGTAGTTGGAAGAGGAATCAGAAGTAGGAAATCTCTTCGACTTACTAATATTACAAAATTAATTCTCCAATAGCTGCTCTTTAAATATAAGTAATTTTGTTTAGCATATTTTACTTTCAAAATGACAGTCTTCTCACCACCTTCACAGGGGTTGAGGTACAAGACCCCTGTGAAAATGGAAAAAAATGTGAATAGGGAATACCTTCCCTGCCTTCCCCATTAACCTGCTTGCTCAGCTGGCTACCTGCCTAGAGCTGCCAGCTGGTGGTTGGGCAAGTGAGGCAAAAGAAGGGAAGATGAGGAGCATGCACATACCCTTCCAAGATGCTCTGTTATGGGTTTCTTTTCCAGGGGGAAAAGCTCCAGACAGAGGAGGAAGATTAGGAGTGTGTGTGCCCTTCCTGGGCATGTGTGTGTGGGGGGAAGCATAGTTGCCCTTCAGATCTGGACAAACTCACAAATAATAAAATCCAAGAATGTTAAACCTGCAAATGTGGAGGACTGACTGTATTAACAACGTGATCAAGGTTAATCATATACTTTCAATATTCAAAGGGATTTTGTAGTACATCTGCACCCGAGGAAGTAGGCTGAAGTCTATGAAAGCTTATGCTACCAACTTTTTTCTTTCAGTTAGTCTCAAAAGTGCTACAAGATCCCTAAGTGTACTGATTTTCCAGACTGAGATGGCTATACTTTTGAATTCTACCAGCATTTGATTTCTTCTTAGTCATTCCTGGTTCATGCTGAGAATCCTGGCCTGTGTACTACAATGGCTTAACATGTGAACCTAAGCATTTCTACTCAGAGATAAGTCCCAGGTATGAGAATATAAGAGTTCAGACATTTACACTCAGTTCTCTTGCACTGGAGCCTAATGTAGCTTCTTCTCTGCTCTCTTTCAACTAACAAGTAAATCTTTTTATTTAAATAGGCATTTGGCAATTAGCTAGTTGTGTAGAAGAAAGGTCTATTAATAAGTGTGTAAGTGCTGGGAATGTAATTCTTTGCTTCTTGGAGGAAGGAGCAAATAATGCTAGTGATTTTCTTCTTGCTGCAAGAAAGTTTTAAAAAACTGTAGTTTTTGATGACTATTTGTAGTTTCCAGACTTATTCTGGGCAAAATTTGCATGTGGTGGTTTTGTGCAGAAAACAGTATTTTCTGCATAGGAAATGGAATTTTCTATGTAGAAAATACTGAAAGTATTCTACATAGGCTACTCAACATCCCCTGGCCCAGCTCCTCAAGCCCACTTTAACAGTCAGTGGCCAGATCAGGCAAAAGAGGACTGTTCAGCTGCCAATTGGTGCACAAGAAATATGACATTTCCAGTCCCCTGCCAACTATGAGGAAGGATGGGATGAGGAATTGTGAAAGGGTCCTTCTGCTTGCTGCAGCCTTGTTTGTTACTAGGAGGTGCTTATTGGTAGGAGGGGTTTGAAAGGTGGTTGCTGACTGTCAGAGTGGTCTGGGAGGGGTATTTATGTAGTCTTAGGGTAAGACTATTTATAGTCTTACTGAATATTGAAGCAGTTCCAGATCTGTCATTCTGCATTACAAATCTAGAACTGCAGTACTGATTGCCAGCCAATATTTCTATGCAGAAATATTATTTCCATAGAATAAGTTTCAATCAGCAAAGATTCTTGTCAGTCCAGGAATCTTTTTATCTGTGTTTCTCAACACTTGGGAAACATATTTTAAAACCATTTTTAAAATATTTTCAAATATTTAAAATATTTTCAAATCCTCCTATAGCAATACTATTGTATTGCTGGTATTACTAATAGTATTGCTGTACTATGTTTCTTATCAATTTTCCCCTTATCCTGTGGTTTTTAAATGCTTTTATATTGTTTTAAAGTATTGTGCTTTAGAATGAGAGTTTATTTAATTGTTTAAAGACATTTGAATGAGATTTTTGGTTGTACTAAAAGTAAGTTATTTATTAAGTTACCTTAGGTCCCATGTTGGCAGAAAAGTGAGATATAAAATAAACAGATCTGTTCACATATATATTTGAGGTTACTACACATACACAGTAATGGTTCAGATTATTTTAGCAAGGCTTTGTCTGTAAAAATGTGAAAGCTATCATATGTTTCATTTGCCCTGGATTTAACAATCTACTCCAGTAATGGCACCATTCTATAAGTTTTCTGTCTTGGCACAGCAGTTAATGAATCAGTCTTCAGGATTTCAGACTTCCCAATTCCAATCTCATCACTTGTGACATATTGCAGCAGTGGTATTTGCAGTACTTTGAATTCATCTTGAGAGCACAAGACACTGAAGTCAGGCATGTGAACAAGTAGGCACCAGGCAGACAACAAGGCTTACTCAGCAGAGGGTAAACTGAAGGAACTGCCTCAGGTGATAGATCCTAGAGGGCAATAGTGGCAGTTCCTTGGTCATTCCTCCTGAACCTCCTAGTGATTCTTTTCTATTGGAAAATGATATTCTGTATTTCTTCACAGCATCATGTATCCCCCTAGGGGGTTAGAATTCAGAGATCTAGCCATGTTAGTTTGGAACATGCAAAGGGATCTTGTAGCACCTTTGAGACTAACTGTGGGAAAGAAGTTGTAGCATAAGCTTTCATAAACTTGGTCTTGCATCTGAGGAAGTAGACCAAGTCTACGAAATCCATGCTACAACTTCTCTCACACAAAATTAGTTTCAAAGGTATTACATGATCCCTCTGCATATATAAAAAGGTAAAGGTTTCCCCTTGACAAGGTTGTCAAGGTGTGTTGGACTGTAGAGGGCAATGCTCATCTCCATTACTAAGCTGAAGAACCAAAGAACCAAGAACCACAGTCAAAGATGACTGTGTGGATCATGCGGCTAACATGATTGCACAGAATGCTATTACCTTCCCATTGAAGTGGTACCTATTTATCTTCTTGCACTTTTGCAGGCTTTTGAACTGCTAGGTTGGCACAAGCTGGGACTAATGATGGGAGCTCACCCTATCATGTGACACTTGGGTCTTGAAGTGCTGACCTGCCAATCTTGCGGTTGTCAGAGTCAGCATCTTAACTGCTGAGCCACTGCATCATACATGTATTCCCTTAAATTACTTATCTGCCTAGGGTCATGGTGGAGGACCCCATCCCATCGTTAGGATTCATGTAAGGTTCATTTACCACTTGAGTGAATTTCTTGACATTGGGGTAGAAAAAGTGCAACAAACCACATTTGGTTGTACTATTGCCCTCAGCACTTCTCACCATTGGTAATGCTGGCTAGGACTGATGAGACCTCCAGTGCAAGGATTTCTAGAAGGCCCCATTTTATCTACTCCAGCTTTACATGGAATGAAGGACATCCTGTGATACTTTCCCTCAATTAGCCAGATGCCTTAAACAAACCCCTATGCTGAGTTTAAACAAAGCCATTCATCTCAGAGACTGAATAGTGACCAAAGTATGTGATAAAACAACCAGGTGTTCATTATTATATGTTCAGTTGCAATTATTTGATCCTTTTAAGCATGGTATGGTTGTGCTGATCCCCCTTTAAATCTTAGTACTGCAAATGAGCAGACCAGTTCAGCCTAGAATATAATGATTTGCCAAAAGCTCCTCCATTCTCCTCAGTGCTTTGTCTTACAGTTTTGGATTGATTGGTGTGTGGTTGAACAATACAGAAACCAGAGAGGAAGAAATTAATAGTTTCTAAATTAGCTCTTTTTTTAATAATATAATTGTAGAATAATGTTCTCTCATATTTTTCTCCTTAATACTTTTAACACTGCTACACAATTTACTTGGGCAAAAGCAGGATGCAACATAAATTTGCATTTAAATTGCTGTTTTTCTATGATTCACTCATTATTATTTTTTGGACTCATCCCAGACTGAGGCCATAGACACTGTACTGAAAACTTGAATGAAAATGTGTTCAGTGTGTGTGAGACAGAGGGAAAGAGAAAGAGAAAGGAAAAGGCCTTGGCAAATGCAAGGCTTTAGGAGAAGGGGGGGAATTCATCCAAACCTCATAATTGTATTTTCTCTCACATGTATAGAACTCATTCTGCCTTATACTGACTCATAACCTTTTCATGTATTCAGGGGAAGTTGAGGGGGCAAGGTAATTGCAAAAAACTAGCATTAGGCCACTGTTATCCTACACTGAGTAATGCTTTATCTTTCATAAGAGCAGTTTCCAAATGTTGTCAAGACTTGTCAGTGAACACCAGTAACTTCCTGAAACTTCAGTCTTAACATGTAGAAGTAACCTTATTTTGTCTGAACCTAGAATCACACAATTGCCATAGTATTATAACATTCTGTTGCCATATTATCATGCATAGGTGCATAGAAACCATTTCTGCAGATCAAAGTTAACTGGATATACAAGCCACTAAGACTTCAATATGACAATTTGATGGTGATTAATGGCTATCTCTTTTTCCATACCCTGTTTTTCCGAAAATAAGACATCCCCTGAAAATAAGACCTAGTAGAGGTTTTGCTGAATTGCTAAATAAAAGACCTCCCCTGAAAGTAAGACCTAGCAAAGTTATATATATATATATATATATATATATATATAATACACACATATACACAGTATATAAGAAATGTTCATTTTTTTGTTCAACAATAAATGTGAATATTGTTCTTCATGGAAAACGACCTAGCACATCTTTGGGAGCAAAAATTAATATAAGACACTGTCTTATTTTCGGGGAAACAGGGTATTTGACACTCCCCCCCTCTCTTCTAGCATGTAGCAAATGCTTTGTAAAGCATTGATTGTGGAGAAATGGCTGCATATATTTCATTGTTCTGTAAAAAAAACAAAAACAAAACTTGTTCTCTCTATCTGAGATGTAGAATATTTCTCAAATTTCTGCTCATAGTTTGAGTTAACTGTGCAGTACAATGACTCATGAGTAAAACTTGGAAGGAAAAGTCTATTCAGCACAGCATTCATAAACCATAGATACCGAGAGGAAGAATCCATGATGAAGCATCACACGGAATGGTTATGAAAGTGAACTTCAAATGCCAGTTAACCATTTCTTGAAAAAACATACACAGACCAATATTTTCCAGTCAGTGGCTTGTTCTGAACACATACACATTTCTATATATAACTTTAACAGCTGGTTCAGCACAGTCCATGAGTACGAGCCTACGGGCTCCACTGGGCGACGGCCCAGCTATGGCCCTCCTGGTCCATGTGGCATGTGGGCTCCAACTCCCAGGTTCCCTGGGAATGGAAGCACTGCACCCTGGGGCTGCTGGGCCAATTTCAGCCTGGAAGACTACAACTCCCAGGCTCCCTTTGGTGGGCGGAAGTGGCCCTGATTTGTAGGCTGCTAGGGCTGCTGCCCAGTAATTGGCAAGGAGGCCAGGGGGTTGGTCCCAGCCTGGCTTCTTGGCTGTTTATTGGTCTATATAGTCCCTCGACATGCTGGCATTCGGCACCATATTTGCTGGCTGTTTAGGAGACAAGCAGCATTGGGCTGATTCTCTCCCACTGGGCATGTGGCTCTGGTTTGGAGCGCTGAGGGTTTGGTTCTCTTACAGGCTCTCACATTGGGGAGTGGAGCTCCTCAGTACTCCAACCCCCTCTTTTTTGGACACTGGAAGCTACATGGGCACTGGCAGGACCAGTGCCAGGGGATAGCACTTCCCTGCACCAGGAAACAGTGGAGCGGTGCAGCCAGCGGTGAGACTGGCAAGGGGGATAGCACCTCCTGTGTGCTTCTCTTCAAAAACAAACAAACAAACAAACAAACAAAACCCCACCCCCCACCCAACCACCCCCCCCTGCAGCAGGAGCATTGGCAAGACATTCAACTATCCAAAAGCATCAAATGGGACCTGCTCATCTGGGAGTGGTTCCTTTAGAAATTCAATGGGGTTTCCCTATGGCAATGCCCCTGGAATTTGGGGATGGGGCTTCAGGTTCATTCAGACACTTCCGGTAGCTTGGGCTTTGGTGTCCATGGTGTGCCCAACACGGGTTGGTGGATGTCAGATCCAGACCTCATGCTTTCATGCCATCCCTCTTTTCACTTGCTTGCTGTTTTTATTAAGTTGTGGCCTTTTTCCTGCCAATCGGTTGTCCATTGTGTTATTTGCACCTTCTCCCCTTCCTCAGAACCCCCCAGCAAACTGGGTTGTTACAACAGCCTTGTGGTTGACTTCTCTTAGCTTCTTTTTCTACTAGCTTTGCCTTAGCCTAGTTTGTGAGAACCAGTCCTATAAGAGATCCAAGTTGTTTTGTTCAGTCACATCCTGAATTCCTCAGTCCTTATAGCATTCTTATCCCATGTTTCCTATGGTCATTTTTGCCTATAAAGGAAACCCGAGGTGGCCTTAGAGACAGACCAAGACACTGCTCAGCTTAAGACAGAAAATCCCAGCAACACCCCATTGTGTTAAATCTAAAAATGCAATAATAAAGCAAAAAATAATAATGACAACTTTTGATGGTGCCCCAGAGAGACAGGCTAAGATAGGGATGATGCTATCTGTTGTCCTGGGGCTGAGAGTTCTAAGAAAGTGACCAAGTGCCTCTCTCATTGCTGTACTCGCACCTAGCCTGCTTAGCAGAAATAGCATTCTCTGCTGTTGCAGGATAACATAGAGTCATAAATAGAGCTATCAAGATTGTCAAGCAGCCTTTGTGGCTGTCAGAGCTGTGATGTTAAAAGAAAAATTCCCCACACAATAGCTTTCTTCAAACTGTCAGCCAAGTAGCTGGTGAAATGAAGCTTTTTAGCTCTTGTTCTTTCGAGTCAGTTTAAGTAATAAATATGATGAAATAATTATCTGGGAAAAAATAACAACTCAATTTCTCTCAGTGCTGCATTTTTATTTTATTTTATTTTTATTAAAGGAGTGTTGTGATTCTTCAAAACAGATTTTTGAAAATGCGAGGAAATAATTACAGCTGGGCAAGAGCTGAAGCTTCATATGAAGACCTGAGAAGAAGAAAAATATCTGCAGGTATCCAAATCTGCATGGTTACCTGAAGAAGCCTGCAGAGTGAGCCTTTGATACTGCTGCTAATTATCTGGAAAAAGGTTTGACTGGGATGAGTCACCTCTCATCTCACTAGCATTAGGCATTGGCTGCTGCCAGATTAAAAGGAAACACAAACATAGTTGTGCCAAGGAGAAGGAGATAAAGGGGCAAAGTCCCTGGCTGGTTTAAAACTTGTCACAGACTTCTCAGAGGAGCCAGATTAATTTACAGTGCTGTGGTGCCGCCCAAATGAATTGTGAAAATAAAAGTTATTTCTCATGACTTTGGGGACTAAAGTGCAGTGAAAAGTGGCAGATTTTCCTGTGTACATGGCAAACACCTTGTTCTTATTCTAATAATAGGTTGGGAACATAAGTCAGGAATAATAAAGTGAGAGAGGGAGAGACTATTAGCACACCTATGGATGTCTCACTCTGTGGCTCAGGCTAGGCAGCTGCAAAGGAAATGAGCAAGCAGAGGACACTGTGCCCTGTGAATTAAACCAATGTTGTATGTGGCTGCAGCCACATAGGATTTCAGGAGGCTCAACAAAAGTTCTCAGGGATTAGAACATAAGGGGAGAGAATGAAAAATTGTTTCTAAATAAGAGATATTTGAAAGGCAGAGCTTGCCAGTCTGGCTCCCCTCTTATTTAATGGCAACAAGCCATGCTGAAATATCATTATTCTTATTATGTGACTTCAAGTCAACTCTGACTTAGGGCCACCCTATCACAGGGTTTTCTTGGTAAGATTTAAGAGAGGAGATTTGCCCTTGCTTTCATCTAAATCTGAGGAGCTTACCACACAACCATTTTTGCTTGATCTGGACACGGGATGGAACAGGGGAAAATGGGTGTTATTGCACATAAAAATGTTGCTGTGCTGCTGGCTGACCACCACCCATCCCTGAGCAGCCTGATTTTGGAGGACTGAAAGCTTCCATGCTACCAAAATCAGCGGGATAAGCATGGCTCAGGGATGGTTGGTGGTCAGCTGGGAGCACAGCAGCAAGTCCTAGGCCTTGTCTGTACTGGTCAGAATGTTTTGTGGGAAGCACAGAGCATCCTGGCCTCAGAGCTTTCCCAACTTCCCCCTCATTTCCTGGATCTCTATTTCTGCCCTGGAGTGGCCATATGCATGAGTGTCCTGCTGAGCTGCCTAGTGTGTCTGCACTATAATGGGTCACTGACATCTGAGGTCAGAATGAAGCACCCGGTCAGTATCACATGCTTGGATGCCTCGTTCTGACCTCAGAGTGAGCAACTGGCTACAGTGATGGATATACCATCTGGCACAGTGGGGCATTCATGCACATATGTGATGTGGAAATGGCAGGCTCTGGATCATCATCAAAGATCTGGAGTCAGAGATATGTTTTTAAAATTAATTTAAAGGGTTTATACCCAAGTCCTGTTGCTAAATGTCCTAGACTTCATCTGGACAGTTCATACCAGAGCCAAGGTTTGGGTTGTGCATCATCTGAATAGGGCAATGGCAAAACTAGGGAAAATTGTTCTTTTGTCCCATTCAAACAAGGACTTACTCCAGCACTCAAAGCACTATGCAACACTGGCCCTCTGAAATACATTGTAATCATGAATTCATTAGATTGCTTTAAATATGCTGCTGTGCCTCAGTCCTTCCATCAGTAATATGGTGATAGTCGTATTTGCTTATTGTACAGATAATTTGTAAACCATTCATTACTGCAGTTATGTAAACCACAAATCTATTAGCTCAAATCCAATTGTTGGTTCCAGAGTGGAACCATTGAATCAATGGGTTTACTATCATTAGAACTAACAATTGGAATTAGGTCACTGTAAGCTATTATTGATGATGATGATGATGATGATGATAGTAGTAATTAATATAATACCAGAGAGATTATATTAGAGCAGCTTCTGCTTGACATTGACTTCAATGTACTCTACCTCCACCCCCATTTGCCTCCTCTTCTTTGTGATGGGTTTCTTTTGCTCTTCTCTTGCATACTTTCCCATTCTTTCTTCTATAAGTGTTATCACTGTTCTATCACTGTTGGCAAGTAGGTTGTCCACTATTGGCTCACACATCATCAAGTGTGTAAGAAAGACCTCTTTGTGGGTAGCCAGGAAGATAGGAAGAGCAGGCAGCAGCAATCCTGGCCATATAGTTAGAGGAATCAGATAAACAATCACACCTCAGGAGGAATGGGGGGGGGCGGAGGGGAGGAGGCACTGTTGTCTGTTGGCACCTGCCCAACCATGCTATTGTGCTAGGATGCATTGATATATACTGTGTATGTGTGTGTGTTGGCTGTGGACATTGCCATAGCAAGAAAATCAAAAAGGGTTGCAACTCTCTGGAATTTTTAGTTCGCTTTTAAAAATTATTTTCCCCATGTTTAAAATAGATTTGCTGCCCCCCCCCCCCCCGGCTGCATGTTCATCTCAGCATGTTCATGACACTTTTCTCTTCATGTTATGAATAGTGCAGTCAACCTTAAGGGAATCATAGGCTACAAGCATTACTGAAGACGAATGTGAAATGTTAGTGATTTAACAGAATACTTTGAGTAATATCACATCTAGGACAGATATTAAAACCCCTTGAAAGAACCCAATAACATTCTCAGTGGAAATAATTTAATTTGGGGGAAAGGTGTATTAAATGGTCTAAAGTGTCAGCTGATATTCCTGGCCTCTGCTGTTCAACTTTTACTGAGAGTAGCCTGCTATAATTTAGGATAATGTACTTGGGTGGAAGTAATAAAGTATAAAGGCTTCCTTCCTTTCTATGTAACTTCCTTCATGCCAAGGTCAATAAAGCATAGTGAGTCTGTAATGATGGCATGGAGATGCCAAAGTGAAAAATCTCTTGTTCATGTTTTGGTGGCTCATGACCAATTAAATCAAGCTTGAAAGCAGTTGTGGAGGAAGGCTAGTATAAACGAAAATGCTTTTGAAATTATATAAAAAGTCAGGTTACCTGAGTGCTGTCTTTTATTCAATTAAGTTTTATTTAATTAACCATTGATATAGTTTTGATCCAGTTCCCCCCATAATTGTCATAAAATGTTCCTTGTAAAATATTTTCTAGATGGCTGGTAATACTACTCTTTTGGCTTTGACACCCCCTCTTGTTAGAGTATATCAAATTAAAATTGAAACAATAGACAGACTGGAATTGGGGAAAAATCCTCCAAATATGTAATATATGCTATGTCATCCACTGGCCCATTAAGGGCCTTGCAGAGATATATGGTGCCTAGTTTCAAGCAAAAATGACTACTCCTTTTCTAGTTCTTGTATAGCCAGTTATTTGATTGTTTCCTTAATGATAATGGTTGAGATGTTTTTAAAGGGGTAAATGGGTATATGGTTAATTGCTGCCATTTTCATGAATGGTAATATAAAGACTGACAGTCAGTTCTCAAAGAACGAATATAAAGACTGACGAACAGTCAATTCTCAAAGAAGTGAAGAAAGGCTTAACACAAAGTGAAGAAAAACTTAATACAAAATTTTTCGAGTCTTAAAAAAAACAAAGTTTTTCGAGTCTTGAGAGGGACATTTGTCTTACAATAGACATTGCTGAAATTACTCATATTTCTGCTACTATGCTAATTTAAAACTAGACCCTAATAGGCTTGGCTTTGATATTTTAGATATTTAAATATTTTGTTTCCTTACCAAAGGCTAAATCCTTAGGAAACTTAAATTACTGTACAAAACCTCCCATGAAAACTAGATTGGGAAGGGCAACTTTCCTTAACATTTTCAAGATGAGAGGAGGCTTTATTTAAACAAAGTGTGTTCCAACCTACTTCTAAACCTTTTTAACCATTGCTTAGCCACTCAGAACATGAGGCAAACCAGCCCATCCAGAATCGTTTTTTTGCTCCTCCACTCCACCTGTTTTTGATTATTTTATGGTAATACCCAATTTGGCCTGTGGTGTGTATATGAAGCTAAATTAAATAAAACCAAGAAGTATCTTGAATGGATTGAGTGAATCTTGATGTATATACAAGAAGCCTGCCCCATACACTGGCTTGCCTTACACGGACTTGAGATCCCACGGACAGCAAGCCTGGGCAGACAAAATGGTGCATGTGCTACAAGTGCATGTGACGCTGTTAATGGGAGTGTGCACCTATTGATTTTAATGGGACTTGAGTATCAACTATTTTTCTTATACATAGGGGGTGGGGGTACGGAACAGATCCCCTATACATACAAAGAGTCCACTGTATATATTTTTTTGTTTACACTGAGTGTTGTTTGGTTCAAAGAACAACTTGGTTTTGGTTGAAAGAGACTGAGGTTGTAACCATATACACATGAAAATTAATAAGCCTCACTGAACTCAATGGGGGTTATTTCAGAGTAGCAATGCACAGGGATTTATAGCTCAGTCAAATATTTGTCCTACCCACAGTAGGCCCATTGAATAAAAAAGAGACTTCTGTCATAACTAATTTAAAAATCAGGTTGATTTCAGCTAGTTTACTCTTGGTAGGACTAGATTTCAACAGAGCCCAGATGTAGTTAAATACTTGTCTGTTTCTGGTGCTAGCAGAATGCAAACATTACAAATATTCATTTATCTTGCAAGATAAATATTCATTTATCTAGGGTTACTTACAAAAGGACTATTTAGGCTATTTGGGGTCACCTAATTAGCTGAAAAAAGGATTGACAGTGTAAAGTGACCAGTTTCACAGTATGAGTGTGAATTATGTGAATTGGAAACAATTGAACCCCTAGGAGCTGAGATATGTTTTGCCTAATTCCTTGCTTTCCAAACATGCACTAATTAGCAAAAACACCAGAGCAATTTCACAAGCAAGCTACAAATGGGAAAACAGGGGGAAAAAAGGGGGGGGGGGGAGGGGGAAGAAAAGAAAAAAGTGTTAATTAAATGGTTTGCTGCAAAAAGGCTGTCCTGTTCTATACTACTTTTCCTTAGTATGCAACACTCATTATGAATATTTATGAAAAGTTAATGCACACAGAGAGATCTCACTCTCTGAACCTGGGGACATGATCCTTCTGTAGAATACACTTTAATGATGAAGGCTTGTCAGTTTTGCTTCTCCAACCATTTCTCTCCTTCATAAGATAAAACTTATCTACTTATTGAATAATCTCCACAATATAGGCTGATATATTAGTGTCACTCATCCAATGATGGGAAACATAAACAGAAACTGGTGCAGAAAAAAAAGTTGCTTTCAGGAATCCTAACTCTTATTTTGCCCTTCTCTGACTAGACTTGTATGCAAGGCATCTTATCTAGCTTTGCAATCTTTATGAAAGATGAATTTGTACAGCTTATCTATTTGTGCAAATACAGGATACTTTCATATAATTTTCCATGAGCTGAACATTTTTGAAAGATCAGTGCCCTCTCCAAAAACTTTGATTGATTTCATAAATAGGTCCATTATGCTTACAAGCTAGCCATTGGCCTACATTACTTTTCTTTTCTTTTCTTTTCTTTTCAGCTTGTTTTCTCCAGAAGGGATGTGGTGGCTCAAGTGGTTAAGATGCTGACTCTGTTGATTGCAAGATCGGGAGGTTGGCAATTAAAGGCCCAGGTGCAGCATGATGGGGTGAGCTCCCATCACTAGTCCCAGCTTCTGCCAATCTAGCAGTTCAAAAACATGCAAATGCAAGTAGATAAATAGGTACCACTGTGGTGGGAAGGTAAACAGGTTTCTGTGCAATCATGCTGGCCACATGGTCACAGAATAGTCTCTGACAACGCTGGCTCTTCAGCTTAGTAAGGGAGATGAGCACTGCCCCCTATGGTCAAACACAACTTGATAACCTTGTCAATGGGGAATACCTTTACCTTTTTACTTCTCCATGTACAATTATAACTACATAGGTATAAAATTCCATGGTATCTCTTTGTGCAGCCAAATGTACAAAGCCTGCTATGTATTTCATAGATGAAATCTAGATGCATGTGGCCAAGCAACACCAGAGTGTTGTCAAGCTGAAAAAAAGTTACAACAAGGAATAAGTTATAATAAGAAGTTACAACAAGAAGCTGCAGCAGTTCGCTTTTGTGTGACCCTACTGGGAAAGGCAAAGCAAAGCTCTTCTGTCTTCTCTTTTCCTCCTTCCCTATTGAATTAATTGAGTGCAAACTAATTTTAACTTTGAACTCATCTTGCAAGCCAGGACAAAGTGGGAAATTGGGTGGAGGAGAAAAAAGTAGGCCATTTTAAAAGGAGTTGAAAAAGTAGAGAAGAGGATTAATCAGGATGCACTCTGACAAATTGGGAAAGCTGGAAGATATGATGTCATAGTGCCATCTCTCTCCTTATGCATGTGTTGTAAACCATGGGCATTTGACCAGACAGCTACAGTGCCTATTTGCCACCTAGGATACCGACATTAAGAATAGTTTCATGTTAGGATTTGTCAGTTCTTTGCTATAAATAGCGTGTCTCGTAATTGTGGCAAGCAATGCTAAGTATTATTTGTGTCTTTAGAGTGGAGATGGGGATTATTTGGCCCTCCAGATGTCTTGGGATTAAATGTTTTTATCATGCTTCACCATTGGCTATTATGGGTAAGGTTAATAGGTTTTGCACTCCAACAACATATAGAAGACCACATGTTTTCCACCTTTAATTTGGAACATTCAAATACCATGGGCTATAACTTAATACAGAATTCAGAGATATAGCCATGTTAGTGGCTATAATGTGGTTACACTAATAACATTAGTGCAGAGTCCTCTACATTAGGGGTTTAGCTAATTTCCGTTAGTACAAGGCTGTTGTCCAGTACAGCTTTTATTGAACAAACAGTTGTGCATAGTGATTGTGCAAGATGCCGCACAATCATCTTTACAACCAGTTGTACAAAGTTTCACATGAGGTCTACAACTTCTTAACATATTTGCTTGCACAGCAACATAATCCAGCACAGAAATATTTACTCTGATAGTGTTAAATTAATTTTAGGTCAATACATGAAACTATTTCCTTAATTAGAATTTACTAATTGGAATATGTTTGTTTACAAATTTCTGTGTTTATTGCTAGAACAATATACTGAAGTCTGATCCATATACTGTATGTTGTTTCCACTAAAGAAAAGCTAATTAAACAGGCAATAGAGATCACAAAGGAACTTATTGCTTAACCTTAAGTAATGTGTTTGAATAATCCTGGCATAAATCTTAAACTGATAACTTTTGGTATGAGAGAATACAAATGAGACACCAACAGCAGTAAATTTAAGCCTCTTTTGAAGAATCATGTTTAATGCCTTCAGAATTAAGTGAGCAGGGACAGGATTTGATAGATATTTCTGGAGGCTACAATCCTATATTCACCTGCTTGGAACTTATTTTTCAGTAGGCAAGTATTGGAGTTGCACTGTGTCAGCTTGCATTCTTTTGCTTTTCCCAGTGAATTTTGGCAGAGTTGGCACCTTCAAACTTGAATGCTAGAAAACAGCACCAAAGGGAGAATTCTTTAGTCTCTTATTCTCATAACCTCATAAAGCAGTGGTTCTCAAGCTTTTTACCCTTGTGACCCCCTTTACATGTACATACAGACACCACCCCCTGCCTCTACTTGGCAAAATATATGGAAAAATATTTTGTTTGTTTAATGTGTGTATTTTCATTCACACATTCTTGTATACAGTTATCCCTCTGTATTCATAGATTCTTCATCCATGGATTCAACCATCCTTGGCTTGAAAATATTATATTTTTAAAAAAAAATCCAAGCAAAACCTTGATCTTGCCATTTTGTATAAGGAACAATATTTTACTACACCATGGTATATAATGGGACTTGAGCATCCATGGATTTTGTTATCCATGGAGCACGGTGGGGGTTGTGTTCCTAAGAACCAAAGCCCAGCAGATACCAAGAGCCTACTGTATTCATATTTTAACATTTTATATAGAGGAAATACCCCCCCCCCCCAGCAAAGGCTACAAGCACCACCCTTGCTTTTCTCTTCCACTCCATGAAAAAAAAGTTCGGGAAGAGAAGAATGGAGGGAGAGATCAGGGCCTTCAGGTTTCACACACCCCTTGAGCAGCTCTTGTGCCCTCCAGGGGTCCCACCCCACTATCTAAAAGTATTTAAGGTATTGGGTACTCTTTTTTGAGAGCCAGCATGGTTAGTGGGTGTTGGACTATGACTCTGGAGATGAAGGTTCCATCCCCATTTGGCTATGGAAACCCACTGGTTGACCTTGGGTGAGTCACACACCATGAGCTCCAGAAAACCCCATGATAGATTTGCCTTAAGTAACCACAAGTCAGAAATGACTTGAAAGCACACAACAACAGTGCATACATTTTACTTCTATAAACATATGACATTACTGGTACCAGAAGAGTGGCCCATCAGAACCAAATAGAAAACAAATCTTTGCAATCTGAACTACCTTTTCCTAGGTCATATACCCTAGGACCATTCTCTCTCAGTAGTCCTGGTATAGATTACTATTTATTCCACCTTACTTTGTTTACCAACTCCAAAGCAAATACAGGGAACCTTGTATAATTTGGGAAAGGAAAGTGCATTGACAGCAGCAAGACATAAGACTCAGGTATAAAAATCAGTTTCAAGAACACATTCAGATGAATTGTCATTCAAAATAAAATTGGTGAAAATAGTTACATATTTGGATTTTGAGATGTATAAACTATGGATTTAAATTAAAAATGGAAGTTCTTAATGATCTTTATTTGTTTCAGCTCATAATTATCTAGCAGAAGCTGTCAGGAGTCCCAGTGTTGTTTTCATCAATAATTCACAACTGTACTTCTGAGCACAACCTTTGTTTGACATAATAAGCACTGTACACTGTCTTTGTGTTGACTTGAACAGCTTTATCATGGCAGTTTGTTAACTTCTTTTTGAATCATAAATAACTCCAAAATGCCTATAAGGAGGGATAACATTTTAATGGTTGTTCAAACAGTGCTGCAGTTAGAAACATCTGCTCCCAGTGAAATTTAGGCTAAGGAAAACTTTAACACTAATAAAGTATTCACTCAAAAATTGCTAATACTGTTCACCAGACACAATATTTTCTGGAGTAGTGTCTGTATGTTGAACTCATATCTTGGACTTTTCCCCCAGATTAAGAAGAATAACTGTTATCAAGTTGTCCAGAAAGAGCCTTAATTAAAATTTCTCTTCTGAGGTGAAACAGGAAATTTTATTATCTTGTCTCTAAAAGGTTTCACTAATCTTGACACTTTAGAGTTAAATTTAGAAGCTGGAATGTGAAAGGAGTGAGTTCAAGTTGTTCTACAGACAATGCTATACACTATATTTTCTGTCACTGGCTAAAGTCAAAGGTCATCTTTGACCCTTGCCTCCGGTCAAGAGCTGACTGACATTCAGAACAACTGTCTCTTTGCAATTTTATAGTGCCTAGTGACAGTGGAGTAGTTTATTATATGACCCACAACCTTAGTTCGGGCTGGAGAAGGGTAGAGTTGACAAGGTTTGATAAATCATTCATGATGAAAGAATAATTATGGTGAAAAAAAAAAAAAATGACACCGAGGAGGTGGAACAAGTGGATATAAATGGTTGTTGTGTTTCCTTCAAACACTTTTAAGTGCCTTTGCATTTAGAACTTAGATATCCGCCTGAAAGGAGACCAGAGGAAAGGATGTTTATTTTGTGCCCATCACTGTCATTGGTAAGGACTTATCTGTGTATCTGTCTATTCAAATAAACTGCTCTTTCAAGAGATGTGATAATATGCATCTTTCTAAACAAAGCAAAAAAAGATACATTCTCAACTAGCATGCATAAAACTATATTTTCCTTGCTACTTTTTCAGTCTTTGGTATTTACATAAATCCTTACTTAGAGATTCAACATGTTAGAGAGAAAATCTGAATACCAGTGATGGCATGTGTAATGGCACAAACCAGTCAACTCCTATGTTCTTTGTTTCAGAGATAGTAGTAAACTTGATGGTTTATTTAGTATTTGTTGGACTTATAAAAATTATACCTTCCATAGGGGGATATAAAAACCCCCATAAAAGTAAACATAAAATAGGGGGATATACAACCCTCCATAAATGTAAACATTAAAATTAATGCGAAAAAGCAACAAAACATTAAAGCAACATTATTAGCCATCTAAGGCAAAACTACTTGTCAAATGCCCAATTTGTGTAATTTCCAAACCTCTTTTTAAATATTTGAATGCAAATACATCAATGAGAATAAAGAGAAGGAAGACTGCAGTGGTAAATGCATCACTGGTTCCCTATGAATGTATATGCAATACATGCTTAGGTTGCTGTCACAATGCAGAATTAAATGCTGTTTGACACCATTAACTGCCATTGCTCCATCCTATAGAATCCTGGGATTTGTAGTCTGTTGTGGCACTGGCACCAGAATTCCATAGCATTAAACCATGGCACTTAAATTAGGGTCTAATTACATTATTTCTGTAGTGCAGATGCAACCTCTGATAGACTCTTAGAGGCTTTTTAGACCGCCCAAAAGGGGTGGTCCATACTTGCCCCTTCAAGCGGCGAGATGAGGCTGAGGCTGCTGCACGGGCAGCCCCAGAGGCCTCATCTCGCCGCTTTTGGAGGCCGCGGGGAACCGGCAAACTGCCGGTTCCCCGCGGCCTCCAAGCGGGGTGCAGCAGGCGCTCTGGGTGCCCGCTGCACCTCGCTTCCCTTGGCGGGGCTGAAGGGTAAAGGCGCCGCTGCCGCGGCCCCTTTCTCCCTGGGTCTTTGCCGCGGCCATTTAAAGGCCGCAGCAAAGACCCGCCGCAAAAAAAGAGCTCCGTGTTGGAGCTCTTTTTTTGCGGCGCGGGAAGGGCTCGATTGGCGCCCTCACGCGCCTCAAAAGCGTCACAACGTGCGCAGCATGTCAAAACGCTGCACACATGATGACGCCTTTGCGGCGCCTCCGTATGGACACCGCCATCTTTAAATGGCGGCGTCCATACGCTTTAGGGTTAGGGAGGGTGTAAACGCTACGCCCTCCCTAACCCTAAAGATGGGCTTTCTAGCCCTATTCATGCTGCAAAGTGCCCATCTAAAATGGGCCTTAGACTCTGTAGAATCAGACATCAACTAGAATCTTTTTGGTACACTATGCAAGCTTTCCCACTTTTTCCAGAATCATACAATAGCAGCAAGGGAATGGACACAGAATCTGTCAGCTTGGAACAGCCTATTTCTCCAATTTCTCACTTCCTTCACAGTCACTGCACTTGGAAATTTCCACATCTTCCTGAACAGTAGAAGAGGAGAAACTGCTTGTTTGGACTGCCATTTGTAAATTCTCTGTGATTACACCTGGGAGTCCAAGTACAGCAAGAAGACAGAGAATAATCTCAAAGATCTTGGCAATTCATCCAAAAGAGTGATGTGACCTGTACATCATCACAAGATAATTTTTCACCTCTAGTGGCTGGATGACGAGTGCTACATAGTCAAAAGCAACCTGTCTGCATGTATGTATAAAAATCCACAGCAAAATCAGGAAAGAGGGTAACACAAGTTCTTTCTCCTGTTATTTTTTTCCTGTGACATCTTAAACCTGCCTCTGATTTAATGTCAAAACTCTAAATAAGAAAAGGCCATAGAAATATACACCTTTGGGATGAAAACACAGTTACTCCTGCTTCATTTGTACCTCGCCTTCCCCCCAGTGTGGGATTCAGGTCACTGGGATCCAAAGCAGCTTGAATCTGTATATGTTGAGAAACAAACCTGTATACTGGGGGAAAAATCTAGATGCCAGAAAGAGAATGACTTGTCTCCCCTTTTATCTGGCATGGCAGTTTTCTATGTGATTGGATTTATTTATTCATTCATTTTGAAGGTAAAAGCATTCAGTCACATGAGCATACAGTTGGTAAAGTTTTAATCACAAGTTTATCACCACATCTACTGTTTGTGAAAAATAGTGCTTATGAAGCTTGAAAAAAATAAGCTCCCTACATTAAAATCACCTGGCAGCAATTAGAACAATACCATCTAAGAATGGGAGCTGAGCAGGCCATTGATTTAAACCCCATGAGTGTTCACTTGGATTTACAGGAAGCTGCACATGACATTTCATTAGTATCACACTGAATTAACTTTATAGCAGTGTAATGCTTAATCCAATTTTGGCTTAGTGTTATTAATGATATTACTAGGGAAATAGTTTTAAGGCAATTAAACAGACGTATGTATTGCTGCCAAGCCTGATACCAATATCTAATGGTATCACAAAATAATACCGTTGAAACGAAGGAACTGGAAATGGAAGGATCATGCTTCCTAGTGGCTTAATAATTTGAATTTGGAAGGACATCAAACCACATTAAAATATACACTACAAGGGCTGCTTCTGGAGGGAACACTATGCATTTATACAGACAATCGAAGCCTTCATTCAGTTTACTAAGAGCCTGATACTCATGCAGGGCATGTGTAAGCCCTGCCATGAAAACAAAGGTGAACCTTCTTGGCTCCCTTCTCACCAATAATAGTAGATTAGGAGTAATCAAAACTTTACAAGCAGAACATGCTAGACCTTAGAAATATCTAAGCTAACACTTGAGTTTTAAACCAATCTTCTTCAAGAAGGAATTTTTAGACTGTGTTATATTAGGGAACTAGAGAAACTTAGATGTATCAATATCATACAGAGATAATTCAGAAAACATACTGGCATGCAGTTCTTTGTTATGCATTTTTCTTCTCCTTCCCAGCCTATTGTTCCTTCTGCCAACAATATTTCCAAGTGTTTTATTACCTTCCTTTGGCACAATAAGCAATGCCATTAACATCACACACTTGCTGCCCAGTAGTGTAAGTTGGCAATCGTTCACACAGCTGACTCTGGGAAACTTCAGAAACTGAAATGAACTGGCCTTTGGAATTTATGGATTATTTGGATTGTAGTGAATGTCAACATTTTAATTCAAATACGTGATTGTTGTTCAGCCCTGTCTCCACCCCCCCAGTTGTTACTCCAGGACACACCACTTTAGTAATACTAATCTAAGTAAAATATGCTACTAAACAACATGTTTCCAGTTGTGGAGCCACTGTTTTCAGTCTCATTGTCTTATGTGGTCAAGACTTCATTGAACAAAAGACAGTCCTTTCTGTCTCTCCTCTCTCCATATAAAAATCTTTTAGCTTTTTTTTTTAAAACCTAAAATGGCTTCTTTTTCATAAACAACAATCAAATCATTAAGCTTCACTGGACAACATTCCTTTAAAGACATTGACAGTTTATATCCTGTTGAATCATCTTTATGGCTTCAATTCTGTCTTTCATGCTTCAGCAAGATATATGCATAACTAAAAAGAACCAAAGTGAGAGAACTGAGTGAATAGTACAAGAACTCAACAGTGGGGAGGGGGGACATGAAATAAGCGGCTGGTGGGGGGGGGTGTGGTGGCCCATGGCCTTTGATTTTTTCTACACTAATGCACAACACTAATGACAACAATTATAAAGAAATTTGGAAATCAAGAAGGATCTGGACAAGTGATCCAGCATGAATCTATCAATATTAGGAAGAGTATCAGCAATTAAAATGAGCATATTAACAAAGATGAACTTTCTATTTCAAAACCTTCTAAGGATCCCAGAAGATAAAATATTCAAGAGTTGGAAAAATGGCATCACAAAATTTATTTGGAATGATAAAATCCCAAGGGCCAGGTACAAAATGTTGATAGAATCCAAAGTTAAAGGTAGATTCTCACTCTCAAACCTAAAATTATATCATAATGCAAGTGCACTAAACTGGATATCAGCCTGGATAAAATTAGAGAATGAATGAATGAATGAATACTTAAACTGGAAGAAACGAATATGAGATTCAGTTGGCATGCCTATTTGTGTTATAATAAGAGGAAAATCTACAAAAAAATTGGTAACCATGTTATAAGACAATCATTATTAAGTATTTGGAATAAACAGAATTGTAAAGTATATAGGAAGTTACCATTGTGGTTGTCTCCACAGGAAGCACTATTTGGGAGATGGAAAAATCCTGAATGTATATGGCCTACATATAACAACCTATCAATAGGAGGGAGGATTCAAAATGAGGACAAGGGAAGAACTTCAAACAAAAGGCATAAAGTGTAATTGGTTTATATGTGACATGATTTGTTTCTCTGAAACCCATGTAGACTTTTTGTGATTATGGAATTATCTTCTAGAAATTCACGGACTCTGTTTAATGACCTGTAAGACTGTATGTATGTAAGCATTGCTGTAAGCCATATGGGATGTTATATAGTATGTTAAATGATGATATGATTTATATGTAAGTATATATACATATATATATATATATATATATATATATGAGAGAGAGAGAGAGAGAGAGGGAGAGAGAGAGGGAGAGAGACACGTACAAGAAATGCAAAAGGGGGAAACCACCAAAGATTAATTCAAACAAATAGCCAGCCCATGTAGGGAGAAAGTCGAGAAAGCTAAAGCATAAAATGTGCTTAGGCTTGCTAAAGAGGTTAAAAAAACAAACAAAAAGGGCTTTTTTGGTTATGTCCATAGCAAAAGGAAGGGAATATCAGGGACTTTGTATGGGGAACATGGCAAAATGTTAACAGAGAAAAGACAGAACTATTAAACTTCTTTGCCTCAGTATTCTTCCTAAAGGAAAACAGTATTGAGATTGGGGAAAATGGAGCAGATGATGCAGTGTAAGATATGCAGCATAGAATAGGTAGGCCGAAGACATCAATACCTAGCTACTCTAAATGAATTCAAGTTTCCAGGGCCAGATGAACGTCATCCAAGGGTACTGAAAGAACTGGCAACAGTAATCTCAGAACCACTGGTAAAAATCTTTTAAAATTTTTGGAGAACAGGTGAGGTCCCAGGAGACTGGAGAAGGGCAAATGTCCCCTTTTTCAAAAAGTGGACCCAAATATTTACTACCCAGTTAGTCTAATATCGGTGCCAAGAAAAATTCTTGAACAGATTATTGAACAGTCAGTCTGTGTGCACTTAGAAAAGAATCCAGTGATTACTAAGAGTCAGTATGGATTTCTCAAAAAATTTTTAAAAAATCATGCCAGACTAATATTATCTCCTTTTACAATCTTGGTAGATAAAATGAATGCTGTGGATGTAGTGTTACATGTATCTTGATTTCAGTAAGACCTTCAACTATGTCTCACATGATATCTTTGCAAACAAGCTAGTAAAAGACAGGCTAGACAATGCTACTATTAGGTCAATTTGCAATTGGTTGACCAAATCGAAAGGGTGCTCACCAATGGCTCCTCTTCATCCTGGAGAGACGTGACTAGTGGGGAGTCCTGGTCCCAGTGCAACTCAACATCTTTATAAATGACTTGGATGATGGAATAGAGGGCATGCCTACTAAATTTGCAGATTAAACCAAATTAGGAAGGGTAGTCAATACCCTAGAGGACAGAATCAGATTTAAAATGACTTTAACAGATTGGAAATCTGAGCCAAAACTAATAAAATTATTGTGAGACACTACACTTAGATAGAGGAAAAAAAGGAAGGAAATGCACACCTGGTTTGGCAACTGTGTATGTGAAAGGGATCTAGAAGTCTTAGTAGACCACAAGCAGAACCTGGTTCAACTTTGTGATGTGCCTGCTAAAATGCCAATGTGATTCCAAGCTGCAGCAATAAAAGTATAGTGTCTTGAGTGGTGGAAGTAATAGTACCACTCTTTTCTTCTTTGGTCTGGCCTGGAACAATTCATATTAGACCTAAACCCTTCTATTTTTATCCAAGTTACAAATTTCTTCCCAGTCAGAAGATCAATTCAGGTTTATTTAATGGGCTCTAGTGGATATTTTAAACAGTATATTCTGTATGTATATCTTGCAAATGGTCTAATTTGTATACTGTATGGGTCATATGATCTTCAGGATCATAAAAGGATAGACAGATGGGTGGATAAACACCCTTCACCAGTAGTGCTTTTCTCAACCAGCAGATGCCTGCAAAGGGACAACATGCCAGCCTTTTGAAGATTAGAATATCAATCAGTAAAATAAATATTCCAACACAATTGCCTTCTTTTCCAGAGGCTGTCTAGTCTTAAATCAAACTCCCTAAACAGTATAACTCTCTTTGAAATTCATACTTTTTGTTGTTTTGTCTACAATTTCCCACACATCTCTCCTTGCAAATGACCTTACAGAGGGAAGGTGTAAGAATCTGCTAATGAAACAAGCAAATCCTAAAGAGATTATTTTACAAGGGACCCTGGCCTAAACTCTGAGATCACAAACACTTAAGGGCATTTTAATATTATAGCCAGGTGATTGTATTTGCATGACTGCATGAATAAACCTTAATTCCCACCCCCTCACAAACTTGTTTGAAATTAAAGTTTATAACCTTTACAGGAAATAGATATTGCTGAAAAATAGTACTTTCAAGCATCTGTGCATGCACAGTTGGAGGCAAGGAAATTAGCCCCCAAAGAACTGGTGTTGAGAGCTTACAATTCTCTCCATGTTGCCAAACCCTTTTTATATATTTGTTGCTTTCAGCTGTGGCAAGAATCAAATAATTACTAGGTGAGAAAGAACCTCAAGAATTCTATTTTCTGGCCTTGCTTGTTTGTTGTTTGCTTATGTGTTTTCTTTGGTCTGTGAATTGTCCCCATAATTTTAACATACACATGAAAGCACTTGAGGTGGTCACTCAGAATTCTGGGTCTGAGTCTCATCATTGTGTTGATGACCCCCTAATGTTTGATCACTTTTTCACTCTCCAGATTTTTAGCACTGCAGAGAGAAACTTAGGCCCCATTCCCACTACATTTTGATTCGAAGTGTGATGCGGGCTATATGACCCTCATTCACACTCGAATCGACATCCGATCCTCATCAGATCGATTAGTGAAGGAAAGGACTGGGTTAAAAGCAAATAGCCCGGGCTTTCCTGACACTAGTTTTAAAGTGGTCTTTTTTGGAAAACACGATTCTGAAGCGTTTCCAGTAAGTGGGAACGCTGGTCAGAATCGTGTTTTGTTTTTGTTTTTTTAAAGGGGGTATTGATCACAAAATCAATCTTGTGCATTTGCGATCTTGTGCAATTGCAATCAGTATAATGAAGAAAAAGAAAAAAAACACACACACACTTGCTCCTGCCGTCCTTCCTTCCTTCCTTCCTTCCTTCCTTCCTTCCCCCCTTCCTTCCTTTTTTCTCTTTTTCTTCATTATACTGATCACAAATGCACAAGATCACAAATGCACAAGATTGCATTTGTGATCTTGTGCATTTCTGATCTTCTGCATTTGTGATCAGTATAATGAAGAAAAAGAGAAAAAAAGGAAGGAAGGAGGGAAGGAAGAAGGAAGGAAGGAAGGAAGGACCCCCTGGAGCAAGTGTATGTTTTTTTTCTTTCTTTTTCCTCATTATACTGATCACAAATGCACAAGATCGCAAATGCACAAGATCACAAATGCACAAGATTGATTTTGCGATCAATACCCACCCCCCATAAAAAAATTCCCCTGCGGAAAGGGGATGGGGCGTTAAGGGCTGTCACCTTACATGGCAGCTCCAGTGGGAACGACAAGCGTTCCCAGTTAAGAAAGCGATTCCAAACCAGGCCCCTTCTCATAGTGTGAACGAGGGGCCTTTTGGAATCGCTTTCATAAGCGGAGCACAGCCTGGTTCCAATGCGGGTTTTTCCACAAGTGGGAATGGGCCCTTAGAATTCTAACATTTGTTTTAGTCACAATCCCTCAGTAACTTTGCCTGCCAATTTTCTTTAGAAATCTAAACTGTTATTTCTAAATGCTTTAATAATTGCATGTGGGAAAACAGAAAGATTTGAATCATAGAACTGCAGAGCTGGAAGAAACTGTTGAGACTTTAAGCCATTGAAATGCTAGAAACTTGGGACTAAAGGAAATTTTATTTGATGTGGCAGAATTCTTTTTTGGGGGGGTGGGGAGGAAGAATGCCCTAATTGTCCCATCCCATCTGCAAGATAAAATTGGGAGGTATGGCCACTTCTGGTACCAAAATCTTTCTGAGGGGCCAGGCTTGCAACTTGGAGGTGTTCTTGGATTTAGCCTTGGTCCTGTAGGGCCCAGAGACATTCTGGCATTTACCCAGGAATTCCTTTGATAAGCTTCACTTACTGCCTGAGCTGTGCCCATCCTGGAAATAGTGATTGGGACCACAGAATACTATGCCTTAATCTCTTCTCATTTTACTTACTGGAATATGGTCTATTTGGGGTGTCCTTGAACAGTGCTTGGAAATTATATTTAATGCAAAATGTGGCAGCCAGATTTCTGTGCAGTGTGCACTTTATAGACCATACTTCAGTGTTTGACAGTCTGGAGAGCATATATCAGTGTCTTGAACCAACCACACTGGCTTCCAATTTGTTGCTGAGCTCAATCCAAAATGATCTTTTTGATTGATAAAGGCCTCAATAGTTGGGCCCAGGTAGCAGAAGGACTGCCTCCTCCTGTATGAGTCTGCCTTTAATCTGATTTTTTCAGCATTCGAAATCACATGGAGCTTTTGATAGATAGAAGTGCTGCTATGGTACAGTTGTCCTGTTTGTGCAGAGGATAACAAGCATGAAGGTAAAGAGAGCTACTCCTTTTTTCACATGTAGACAGTATCGTCTTTATAAAAATCTGAAGAAGACTGTGTTCACCACAGTTTGGGGGTTAGAGGGTAAATTTTACAACATTTAGGAAATGATTGGAAATCAGCAATTTATTTTTGTTATCATTTTCCTTTTCCTTTAATAAAAGAATGATAAAGGATTTCATGAAATCTCCCATCCACGCACTGACCAGGTTCAATCCCATGTTCATTACATAATGAGCATGGATTATTTTGTTGTAATACAGAATTTATACTAAACACTAAATGTATTCTGCATCAAGTAAGTTGTTTTTTGTCTTTGAATGTATCACTTTTGAAGGAGATAGCCATTTTAATCTATTTCAACAGAAATCTATCAATTTTAATGTATCAATATACTGTACTTTATGAAATGCTTTCTCCATGTGACGCAATATGATAGGTTGATGAGCCATTTGGGAACTGGCCACTAACCAAATTAAACCTTTGAAAGCCCTCCAGCTGGAATTTCAAGCCCAGACTGGAGACTGTGGGAATCGTCTTATAAGGCAGCAAAGGCAGCACATTGAGGAAGAAAGGAGTTTTAAGAAATCAGTTTCTGATATAAAAACCAAGTTGCCCACCTCAGTGACCTTTTTCCAGAATCAAAACCAAACATCTCTCTGCCCTTCAACATTTCACAGAAGAAAGCTGTGACACATATGCCCCAAAAGCATTAGAGTGTGTTCAACATGGCAGAAATTATTAATGATGAAACATACACAAGCTAGGAGAAGCTGAAATCATTTTCTCTTGCCTGTGCCTACAGGGAAGAGAAAAATTCTGCCCTCTCCTGTCCATTCTGACTTGCTGAATGAATTGAGTGCAAACTACTTTTGCTATGTGACGTAAGTACTGAAGTAAGCTTAGAACAAATGGGGAAAGTGGGAAGATGAGAGAGAGAAGCTTATCACATGGCACTTGGAGGATCGGGACGGGGGGAAAATGTGTGTTACTGCATGGGAGAATGCCACTGATGCTGCTGGGAGTCCCCAAGCCATTCCCCAGCCATTCTTGGCAGCCGATTTTGAAGGACGATTTGTGGCTTGGGGACTCACAACAGCATCAGCTGCATTCTCCTGTGCAATAACACATGCTTCCCGCCAGTTTTGTTCCATTCCTTTCTGTTCCCATTCCTCCAAGCACTGTGCAATAAGCTTAAGTAACTGGGACATTTTTGAAGTAGCTGAAAAGTGGGATTACAGAGAATTAATTAGGATTGCCCCTGCCAAATTGGATTAGTTTGTGGGTATGCATCTTTTTTTCTTGTTCTACCAGCCATGAATTGAAAAGTAATTCCTTGCACACTGTGCCTCTTCTTCTGTTCTGTCTGTACTCTTAGGCCATGGTGCTTTGCAACTCAATGCTATTCAGCTTTTTTTTGGTAAATAATTTTATTAAGTTTTTAAAATAAAGTAAAATGAAAAGAAGAAAAAGAATTAAGAGAAAAAATATATATACAAAAATATACATATAAATAAACATACAAATATATAAGCAAACAAATATGAAATAATTGTGTTATCATTCCATCGAGATCTATAAAAAGGTCTTCACATCACTATCAAAGTTTTTGTTTTGTTTTAATGCTGTTCAGATGTGACATGAAACCCTTTAGTGAGGTCACCTGGGGCTTTGCATAAAATTACTTCAATATGCACACTTTTTTCTATTGATTCAACTAAAACTACTGGAGCGTTTCCTGAAATCAATATGGAACTGAAAGAGGACCTGAGTGTTGAAACTCAATCTAGACAAGATGGTGTTGCTGTTGTTGGTTAATTCATATACTCCAGACGTGATGTTACTCTGGTCAGGGAAGGTTAGAAACTATCTATGCAGATGTGGGAAGCATGTAGTTGTCCTAGTGCTCCTGGACTGTAACTCCCAGCAGTCAGAACTAACATAACCAATAATGAAGAATGCTGGGAATTTCTTTCCCACGACATTATTTCCACCTCTTTTCTAAAGATCACCTATGCATTCTCGGACAGCTAGCAGATCCAACCTCACCATTAGAAGGTATAGATGTTTCCATCATACAAACCCCATCTCAGTATGCAAGATTTAGTGTGTAAACTGTTGGCTCAGTTTATAATTTGGAAGTGGTTGTAATAATAATAATAATAATAATAATAATAATAATAATAATAATAATATATTTATATGCTGCCCAATCACTAGGAATCTGGGCGGCTTACAACAAAGGGAGAATACAAATACAAAGCAATAACAATGTAAAGAAATACAATATAACAAAAAGAGAGTACAATACAATACCAGTCAACTAGAAATCAAATAAAGTACAAAATTACAATACAATTAATATAAAATTCAAAATTAATCCCTATACAGCTCCCCATCCCAGTCCTAAAAGGGAAGTAATATATAATAAATTAAACTATAAGATAATAACAGTAAGAAATACAATGCAACAGTAGGGAAATACCATACAATGCAAACAAAGTTCAAAATTACAATATGGGGTGGGGGGTGGGGATTTACAATTTACAATACAGTCCAATAAAATTCAAGGTTGTATTTTGAACCACTGTTTCTTCACACTGTTCAAGGTATCCTATGTGTAGCACATTGCAATAATTTAAACAAGATGCTATGAGAGAATCATAGAATCATAGAATCATAGAGTTGGAAGAGACCACAAGGGCCATCCAGTCCAACCCCCTGCCATGCAGGAACTCCAAATCAAAGCAATATTCTATACAGAACAGCTAATTTCAGATTAATGCATGCTGAAAATACTACATGTTTGCTCAATAAGTGGCAAATACTAGATTAGAAGTTTTCCTCACACTGGCCTATTCACCTGGTTGTTGCAAAAGGGTAGTTAGAATAAATAAATAAAAAAAAGACTTTGATTTTATGCAGTAGCATCAAATTACGGTTAAAAAAAAAGGATGTGTCACATCTACATTCTCAGCACTGCTGAATTTTATTGCTCATGGTAAAGTGCCAAAAATATAATTAAATGAATTGGGAAGAATACAGCACATTTTCTTTATTGCCTGTGGGTGAAACCACCTCATGAAACATTATTTTAGTCTGGTTAGATGAATTATGTAGCCATATTTTTTAAATGCAAATATGGCAATTGAATATGCCTGGACTTACACATTTGTTTATATCATGAGATTCTCTTTGAATGAACAACTTACAGAAAGGCAATAAAAACACACCATCTACTCTGTAGCACACAGTGTCTATCAAGACAGCAAGTATGTTTTACATTTTTGTTTCTGTTGTAAAGCTCGACAAAGATCTCATCGTGCTTCTTCATATATAAGAGGCAGAAGTTTAGTAAGCCATCCTGAAAATGCTGAGTGGCCAGTAAAGGCAGAAGATAAACTACAGAAATGAGACAAATAGTCATCAGGCCATTGCAGATGAATATGTCATACTGTTCTCCTTATGCCAGAAATTCAGAACTTCACCCCAGATAAACGATGCTACATATACTATACAAAAAAGGGAACACCCTGTGTTCACTGCAATTGGAAGTGATGGACACACATCCTAAGTAAATGAGGGGCCTAGTGCATGTTTACTGGAAGGCTGTTCAAGAAGCACTAAGAGGTATTTTTATTTTTATTATTATTATTATTATTATTGAATCAGGGTAAGATCCACAATCTGAAATTGATAGTTGGTGCTGGGTTCCTTCTCTTTTCCCAGCAAGATATAGCTCCCAAACCTAACACAAAAGTATTCAACATGAAATCTAAACTATTCAAGTACCATATTTCCATGTCCGACATTTTCAAATAGAAATCTTTATGGTCACAAAACATTAGAGGTGCAAATGAAGTAATGAAACCCCACTTTCACAATCCAGTCAGTTTGAGATGTCTTACAATACCTGTTTCATGGTTAGCTCTGCGCTACATGTCTCAGCAGACATTTTTGTCACTGTTTCATCTAGTATTTGCTCCAAGACATTTGGCTCATGCAGCAGTCTTGTGGGGACCCTTGACAACCACCTGCCAAAAGAGTTTGAAAAGTTATTTATTTTTAAAGCAATTAGTTATTTGTTACTTGATGCTTTTTAGAAGTAACTAGCCAATTACTATGTATGGATGGGAGAGCTGGACAGTGAAGGAAGCAGACAGAAAGAAAATCAGTTCATTTGAAATGTGGTGCTGGAAAAGAGTACTTAGGATACCATGGACAGCCAAGAAGACAGACAAACGAATTCTTGAACGGATCAGACCAGAGCTCTCCTTGGAAGCAAAGATGATTAAGTTGAGACTATCATACTTTGGCCACATAATGAGAAGGTGTGCATCACTAGTAAAAACAATAATGCTAGGAAAGGTAGAGGATAGAAGAAGAAGAGGAAGACCACAAACCAGATGGATAGACTCAATCAGGCGGGTTGTGGGCAAGGGCTTGCAGAATCTGGGCTGGACAGTGGAGAATACGGATTCTTGGAGAAGTCTCACCCACAGGGTTTCCATGAGTTGGAACTGAGTCGAGAGCAGCTAACAACAACAACAGTTCATGTTATTTGATATTTGAAAGGCAGCACATTACTTTTCAGTAAAATATATACTTCAGATTTTTAAAAAAATGACAGAAAATCCTCTCAAATAACTCTCTCCAAAGCAATTTTCAGAGTTTATGAATAAATTATTGTTATACTATAATGCACTGTATTTTCATCAGAACTAGAATTCAGAATGGTATCAGTTCTTGAAAAAAAGAGCATTGATACGATGTCTCTCTACTCCAGTTAACGAGCTTCAGGAAAATATATTACTTGGAATTCTTACTTTCAGGCTATAACACCAACTCTATTCTACCTGTTTTTCCAGATTCATGAAGAAGTGGCTTTAATAAGTCCATGTGGAATTAAGACACAAACCAAATTAATTTCTATGGACAAAAAGGCTATTTGAAGGCTGAAGTAACAGATGGTACAAGACAGGTGTATATTTGAACAGCTCATGAGGACACCTCAGTGGGTGAGTTAGGGCTAGTTGCAAGACATGAGAAATTAGAATTTTCTTGACTTTTCATATGGTTAGGAGAAATTTCCTTAAGCACAAGAATAGCTAATAATAATAATAATAATAATAGTAGATAATTTATTTATAGCTCACCCAATCACTAGGAATCCTGGCAGGTTACAATAAAAATGCATTAAAAATACAATAAATTACAGATTGATCCCTTCCCAACCCTCAAATGTCTGAATGGTTGTTTATTTACTTAAGAGTTGGGTTTTTTTGTTGTTTTTTTTTTGGTGGGGTGGGGGTTGGCACTTCTTTCTGGGCTCATTATGGCTCTTAACTGTTTTTTTTAAAAAATGAGTTCTCTTGGTAACATTTCAGGAAGGACACTTTCCTCACTAAATTCTGAAATGAGTATTAATTTTCAGAATGGAAGTAGATCACAGGGAGCTACAAATAAATTAATCACTGCTGCATAATAACCCTTACCTGATTTATGCCTGGTAAAGGAACACCACGTTCTCTTTTTATTATGACCTTCCTGTCTTTGAAAGCTGCTTCCTTCATCTTACATGGATTAATAGATCACAGTATGCTCTTAGCTACACCATCCATTGACTTTTGAAGTTGTGTAGCTTGAGAATGTGAGTAAAATTTGTTGCAGACTTAGACTCTAAGCAGCTCCACACATCAGGAGAGTCATCCTGTTAGTGGCACAGTGGCTAATGTGGTTAGTGTATGTGAGGCTTACACATCTGTGTGTCTCTTTGGATGGGGCACAGGGAGCTATTCTCCAGCCCTTTGCACAGTGTCCAAAATGTCCTCCCTAAAGTGCTTTGAGGCCCAGAAAGAGTTGCTGCTGCTGACCACTGTGGAGGGGAAGAAGGGAAGCAATTCTAATGAAGCAAGTGTGGATGCTCTGAGCTTCAAGGGAAAGGAAAAAAGAGGAGTGTACCCCATCTGTGAGTGTACCCTCTGCTAGAAGGTCATCTGAGCTCACACCAGTTGTTTCTTCATTATCTGAGTTGCCTCCCATCCCCACCAGTAAGCAGAGATGCTGATGCGGAGCCCCCCCCCCCCCCACAAAACTGCACAGGTGGAGTGTTGTGCTATGTACGCTTGATACAGAACCTCACTTTATGTGTTTCTCTTGCTCTATCTGAATTCAAATTTGATAAGTCTTCTATTCCCCCCCCCCCCCCCAAATATTTGGGCATCTATTTCTGAAAGATAAAAGGACTGATATCCTTCAGATATTTTGCAATAAAAAATGAGTTAAGGGAAGGAGCTATGGAAAGTCTGAAATACATGCAGAGAAAATGGAGACTGAATCAAATGATCCTCAGCTCAGAAGCTTGAAAGACATCCTTTTATTCATGGAGAGGAGAAAAGAGTTAGAAATGTTCCTCTTCCTCTCTCATAACATTAGATTATCATCACACTTCTTTAGATTTATCCAAATAATCTAATGGAGGGAGATTTAAAGCTGACAAAAGGAAGTGCTTCTTCACACAGACCATTGTTCAGTTCAGGAATTTGCAAATAATAATAATAATAATAATAATAATAATAATTTATTTATTGCCCACCTCTTCCCATGGATTGAGGCAAATAACAATTAATAAGCAACAACAACATGAGTTAAACCACACTGGTTAAAACACACATCAGTTTAAAATGACAAATAAGATGTGCTTATACTAAACCAATCCACTTCTAAAACAAACAGCTTCATTTATATACCGCTTCATACCCTTAAGGAGTGTCTAAGCGGTTTACAATTGTAAGCTATTTGCCCCCCAACAATCTGGGTACTCATTTTAGCGACCTCGGAAGGATGCAAGCCTGAGTCGAGCTTCAGCCCTTTGCTGGTCTTGAACTCGCCACCTTATGGTTTTGAGTGAGTGGCTGCAGTACAGGCATTTAACCACTGCGCCACCAGGGCTAAAATTCATCATTTAAAATTCACAATTTAGATGTGATGATAGTTACTCTTTTAACATGAATTGCAGCTTAGATAAATTAAAGAAGTCTAGTCCTTTCAACGAGTACAAGTTAAGATGAGGTTTACCATCAGTTTGAGTATGGTGACTGCTTCAAGAAGCAGATTTGGGGTGTCATGAAGAGGCAGCAGTTTGGTGTTATTTAAATTTATTGTTGTTTTACTGTCAGGGAGGGAAAGAAGTGTTTGTGAGATATACCAAAATAATATGACTGGTTTTAGGGAATATACAGAGATTGGGAAGGTTGCTTTTTTGAACTACAGTTCCCAGAATCCTTCTTTCCACATGGCCAGTAGCCATTTTCCAATACTTTACTTAGGACTCTTTCAAACGGGGAGGAATTTCTCCCAACTCCAAATGGAGCCAATGTGGATTTATGTATATTCGCTTGTTTAGCGAATTTACATGAACCCCTGCTCCATTCGGAATTACTTCCCATTACCCGAAAATAACCCCCTCCTGCCCGAATTTGCATGCGAAGCTTTAATTCGCAATAAGGTAAAACCCATGATTGCATTCGAATTGGCTTCCCTCTTGCCCGAATTTGCGTGCGAAGAGTTAATTTGCAATAACATAAAACCCATGATTGCATTCGAATTGACCTTAAATTATACTTCCAATTTAGCCTTGTATGAAAGAGTCCTTAGATAGAAAGAGCATAATTTGCTACATAATGCAGTGGTGGTGGCTTGTCTACTCCCAGTTTTAGTCCAGACTTTAAAGAATATATTTAAGATGCTGAACATAATCCCTAAAGCAGGCTCAATATCATGGATAGCTTCTCCAGTACTTCATGGATAACTTCTGCAATGTTCAAACTTAAACCTGGAACAAATACATCACCTTATTGATCTGAAAGCCACAGACTAGAATGATCCGAATTTGGGAAAACTTTATTGGTCATCTGTTTACTGTCTCCAGATAGAGACATTACTCTTGAGGAGGCCCAGTACTGGCACCACCAAGTGGGACAAACACGGGGGGCCCTGGCTGAAATTAAACACTTGCACATGTCCGCTGATCATTTGCACAGTAAAACTTAGACTCACTGGGGATGGGCCATTTTGAAGAATACTGAAATTCAAAAAATATGCTTGATGAGATAAAAAGATTCAGATTTTCAGGTAGTCTATAGTGTCTCTTTAACAACGTTTTCAGAAGAATGTAGCCCAACAGATTCTTCTTGAAATGCAGTTAAAAAATTGAACCTGTTTCTCTAGGAACTCACAACTTTAATATAAGCACAACCCTTCTAATAAAGTCACAGTTGCAAATAACTCAAGAAGAGAGATTTGTGGGGGGAAGTGTGTCATATTTTAAATGGCTGGAATGAAATATGGCATACATCTTTGCACTCCATGCAAGTGCATAAAAATAAATCCAAGATGAATGAGTTTTGGCATGCTGTTTCATATGTAATCTCTGGCTGTAGTGGGTTTTGCTTAGGCTGTTTTAGACACTGTTAAGTTGATAGGGAAAGCAAGGCTAAATTACATTACAAAACAAGGTAGGGACATCCAACCATATGTCACAGTGAGCAGGAATAGTATTTAGAGACTTTTCATATACTCTGCTATCTAGCAGAGGAACTAAGGAACCTTGTTAGTAAATTGTGAAGATGTGTATTTGGACAATGGGAAAAGCACCCAATACATATTGGTTCCTGATGCACAATGAAACCAATGCTCATTGGTCCCATTATATATCAGGCATTTTGCTGGCTCTGCTATGCAGTAACAAAACTACAGCCCTCTTCTGAATTTGGACATTATGAAACTGAGCTCTAGGTAATTTCTGCATAGATAAGTCTCCTTACCTATACAGGATTTGGGCTGCTGTGGAAACTACAACTTCATGGGAAAGCTTATCATGATTGATACTGGTCAGCTGCTGCTTTAACACACCTGTTATTAACTTTTTCTTCCACTGAAAGTAGAACTGAATGTACAGAGTGTTGCAACTGAAAGTAGATGCTTTTTTTTCCTGCTCTGCCTCCAAAATGTGTAAACACAATGTGTGCCAGTATCTCATACTGTGTTTGGCTGTTCCTGCTCCACATTGTTGGCTGGTACTGCTGCAAACAAAGATGAGTGTGCTTTCTACAGGCTAGTCATTAGTTTGCCAAAACTGTGATACCTGGATTTAGGCCCAGTTTGAAGACTGGAATGGCTTGGTTGCCTTGCACAGTGTTAGAAATGGACAGAGGACTCTTTCAAATGGGAGGAATTTCTCCCAATTCCGAATGGAGCCAATGCAGATTCATGTAAATTCGCTTGTTTAGCGAATTTACCTGAACCCCTGCTCCATTCGGAAGGCATTCGGAATGACTTCCCATTACCCAAAAATAACCCCCCCTTGCCCGAAATCGCGTGAGAAGCTTAAATTCGCAATAACGTTAAACCCATGATTGCATTTGGAGTGACTTCCCTTTTGCCCGAATTTGCGTGAGAAGAATTAATTCACAATAACGTGAAACCCCAGGATTGCATTTGGATTGCCCTTGGATTCTACTTCCAATTTCCCACATCTGAAAGAGTCCAGAGACTTATGTTTGTTCTGTTTCACATGTGGGAGGCTTTCATAGCTTTGTATGGTTGGAAGACACCACAAATGTCTTCTAGTCCTTCTTGACAGGAACTTCCTGACAGTAAGGGCTGTTTGACAGTGGAATGCACTCCCTCGGAGTGTGGTGGAGTCTCCTTCCTTAAAGGTCGTTAAACAGAGGCTGGATGGCCATCTGTTGGGGATGCTTTGATTGGGAGTTCCTGCATGGCAGGGGGGTTGGACTGGATGGCCCTTGTGGTCTCTTCCAACTCTATGATTCTATGAGTCCAGCTCCTTCATGATGCAGGGAATCTCTTGCTACAGCAGCATTCGTAGCATCATATTCCATAAAGAGAGTCCACCACCTTTTGAAGCAATCTGTTCCACTGCTGAACAGCTTGTTCTGCCAGGAAGTTCTTTATGATGTTTAATTCAGAGCTTTCATGTAATTTGAATATGTTGGTTCAAGTCCTACCCTCAGGAGCAACAGAAATTAAATTTACTTTAACTTCTATATAACAGCTCTTTCAGTCCTTGAAGATGGCTATGATATCAGCTCTTAATTATTTCTTCAGAACTGAACTTTCAGGTGACACACTTTCACTATCATACTTCTTTAGACACATTGCAGTTTGGCAATATCAGCCTTAAGCAACAAGTTTCAGCTCTTTGTAATCAAGGCCAGAATTCACTTGTCCTTAAAATGATGGAAGAACCCCTGCCAGAAGTTTAAGAAGAGGCAACGACAACAAGACACTATATTTTTGTTCTTCCCTTCAGTTCTTCATGTCACTCAAATCTCTACTCTGTAAGATTCCCTGGTTCTACAGTATAGATAGTGAAGCTGCATGGGTCTCTCTCTCTCTCTCTTTCTCTCTCTCTGGCAAAAGAAATGGCCTATTACAGGCCCCATCTTCTGTCAGCACAGAAGCTGGCTGCATCCTGATCCAAGAGTGGATAAATATTTTAATAAATAAATTGTAATAAATAAAGAGTGTTCAGTGTTCTTTCTTAAATATACACGGACTGATAATTATTTATTCTAGATCTTACTAACATGGTGTAATAGTTTGAGCAATGGACTAAGACACTGAGGGATCAGGGTTCAAATCCCAGATTGGCCATGGGAACCTAGTGGGTTTCCTTCAGCAAATCACTATTTCTCAGCCTCAGAGAATGGGAGTGGCAAACCCCTTCTGAAGAAACCTGCCAAGAAAGCCCTATGACAGGTTCACCTTAGGGTCACCATAAGTTGGATATGACTTGAAAGGTACACACAACAACATTGTCAAGCTGACAAGTTAATAGCTACCTAAATCAACTTTCCCTGCTTTCTTGAAGATTGAGAAAAAATATTTGCCTAGCCCCAGACACTAACATTTGCATATTACCTAGGCATTCTTAAAAAGTATAGACATATTATTCAGGGGTTCTCTTGCGGAAATGGGACATGGAGCCCTCATTTCTGTGGTACCTCCAAGTCCAGAGTCCAAGTCCAGTGGAATATTGTTTTTATATTCCACACCCTTTGGCTTAGAAACATCAGACACACTTCCAACTGCATGTAAAATTCTTTCCACCATACAAAATTAGAAGTGTACATATTTCTTCATTCAGTTTCTCCTGATTCGTATTTTACAAAAGGTTTCTAAAAAATAAAACAAGGATCCTGTTAAAAATTACATCATTAAAAACAGTTCAAAATACATTTGAAATGTAATTTAAAACATACAAGATAACAACACAGCATGCGACCTTCAAACACCCTTCTGCCATGTGATTAAAAATCAAAGGACTACCTAAATAGAAAGGTATTTGCTTGCTGGCGGAAAGAGAGTGGAGAGGGGGTTAACTCGGCCTCCTGTGGAAGGGAGTTCCACAACCTGGGAGCTGTTACCAAGAAAGCTTTCTGAGAATTGCTACTGTGCCCAAAGTTTAAATCCACAAAATATGAATAACCTAGATGATTTAAATGTGTGTTTTTATCAAGACATGTTTCCAAACACAGTAGTCTACATTGGACAGATTTTATACAGCATAGAAGACTCTTGGAATAAAGAAAGAAAAATCTGTTAAGGTGTTAAGAACAGCATTAACAAGCTATTCCCTTAGATCTTAGTTTTGCTCCCAGGACAGTCAGTGGCACAATTCCCATTGACTGAATTGGGGAAGTCCCCTAGAGGTAACTCCTTCTATTTATGAACAATCTTCTTACTTGCCAAACCCTTCAGGATCTCGTGTTTCTCTTTTCACCCTGAAACAGTTGATGACATAATTGACACCTAAAACAGAGCAAGGAACTGCACATCATCAATATTAGGTGTTGGTGAAGTCATCATGCAGAGAAGAAGGAACTGAACTGTGAGTCTCTGTGTTACCCAGCAAAGTAAAGACAGGTAAGGGATTTAAAGTAATTTGATTTAGTGTTTATAGTTTTTGTGGTTAAAGAGTAAACATGTTCTTTGTTAATCTCATATAAGTACTTAACAGTAATCATTTCAAGTGTGACTATTTATACAGTACTATACTGTTCAAGTCGTTATAAAATTAAAAACGAGAGGAAGCCTGGAATAATCATTATTCTAAGTATGCTAGCAGCCAAGTCTGGACAAATAGGAATCCCCTGTTTGGAGATTCTACTTATAATTGACCAGTAGAGGTATTCTGAAGTAAAATAGTGCATGCTAGTCTTTTAAAACATAGTGCCTATAGTTGGAGCTTGTTGCTTGGGGAAATAAGCTGTCTTACCTCTTTTGGCTTCAATTCTGGATCCGGGATGCTCCTGGATGTTAAATTGCCACCAATCTAGGTGGGATGCCACCACCTGGATTCATCCTGGGTCAAAGCCTCATTCAGGCATCATTTTTTCAAAGGTGGGCAGTTTCCGACTTCAAAAATTGGCCGGTTGAGCAAGGCTTTGACCCTGATGCATCTGGGCGGCAGCATCCAACCTAGATTGTTGGTGATTTAGGTATGATAACATCCGGGGGCATCCCGGATCCAGAACTGAAGCCGGAAGAAATAAGTTGGCTTATTTGCCCAAGTGATAAGCTCCTTAGTGGCTGTTTCTTCATAAGCATCTTCTGCAAGAAAATATTTTGAACTCTTATTTTACATAAGTCAAATAAGAATGTGTTATAGAGCACATACTAGTTCGGAAGCTGAAAAATAATTTATTTTGTTGTTCCAGGCAAGAACAGAACAGCAGCAGGAAACTCCTGGCACTATATAGATACAAGCAACTACCGTAAGTTCAATGCCACCTAGTGACTAAGTTTTAAAATGAGACTATCCACACAGGATAATACATGATCTGTCATTCTCTTAAGCAATGCTCTGCAAAGCTCTCTCTACTTTTGCAATGTGTGATTAGTTAAACTGCCCACAGAGTTTGTCAGGAAGTAATAATGCCTTCTGTTGTGTCTGAAAAGGCAGTACAGTCTGACACGTTCTTTATGCTTCTTCCATCTGTTGAGTTCCTCTGTGACTTGCAACCTAATTTTGAAGTCTCTTTCTCTAGGAAACACTGTCTCCAATGCCTTTGATATAATCATATCACTGAATACACATTTATTTAAAAATTGAGAAGAGTTTCTATTAACACACAAACACTTATTGAAATGCTTACACTTCAATTACACTAATAAATCATTTATTTAGTTTATTGTATTGTTACTTCCATGTTAATATCATTAAATTATGGTAGATTTCACAAACAGATCATTAGTGCAAATGTTTTTAAAATGTTTTTAAAACTGGCAGAGATTGGCTGTACCAGTAATGTAGTGTACATAAGCCTCTGGAAAGTTCTTTATTATAACACGAATATGGAGATGTTAATCTGAGCATGTCTATTTGTCATTCCCCACCACTGCATTCATTTGATTATGTGAAATATTAAATAAAAATATACTATACACACACAAAAGCAAAATTTCAGAAGTCTTCCCACTTTGTGTAGTTATTATTTGTGAAATGTCATGCTTAAAACCAATTAGATTTTGGCTCTTAGTTATAATTATGAATTGTACATATGCATGTGTCTTTTTAAAACCTTTGTATAAATATAATCTAACTAATCTAGGTTACATGCATGTTTTTTTGTAGAAATATATTCTAGTAATGCATTATTTCAAATCAGAAAATATATCCTCAGTGTTCATAATTTAATATGCATGAAAGGCTGTTTGTGTTTCCTCTGGTCCATCTGTTCTGATGGCACAGAGCCTGTTCCTTATAACATGGAACCCAAGCAATGATGGGTTTCATTTGACAATCTTTAGGACTGCCAAAGCTGTGATTGCTTTAGGGGGGTACATCTCTCAGGTATATGACTACACTTTGATTTCTTAATGCCTCATCTTTAAGAGTTATTGTATCTGTTGATATCTTGCTGCCAGCAAAACAGAAATTTGTGCTTTGCCAGAAGTGGAGAAAGAGAGTTCTGTAGCTACACAATGCACAATTGGTTTTGAGCAATGGCTTCTCAACTGAGCAACTCCTCTCCTCTGGAATGATTTCCTGCACCAACCATAATGCTCCATATTTTAATGGGAAGCAAATCTTTTTGATGTGTTAGGTCCTTGGGGTCAGGAGGACTTTGCAGCAATTTTCCTCGCACAGCAAGAAAGACTTTGAAAACTACAAAGTTTTTAAAGCCTATTTGCAATTCAGAACTTCTTCTGCACAAAATTTCAATGTGGTTCATTTTGTACCAGAATCAGCATTTTCAGATTTTTTAATGAAAAAAACAACATCTGTTTTCTGCACAGAAAATACTGCTTTGAGAATCATGGCTCATGTCTGTAGGGTACATTCAGGGTCTTGAAAGGGCAACATTCACTACATTTAATATCAAACAGAAGATGTCCAGTATTTGTAACAGTGATTCATATAAAAACAGCAAGCTTTTGACTCTATCAAAAAAATAAAAAAAGAAAAAAAAAAGAAAAGAAAAGAAAAAAAGAAAAAGAAAAGAAAAAGGAACATGGCCTGTTTTTGAGAAACCCATGCTGAATTTTAGTGAACATGGCATTCCTTTCTAAATGCTTACAGACTGTCTAACAATCTGCTCTACAATATTTCCTGTTATTGATGTCAGGCTGAGTGGTAATTATTTCAGTCTTCTTCCCCCTTCCCCTTTTGAAGATGGAGAAAAATTTGCCCTCCTCCAGTTTGGTGGGACTTCTCTTGTTCTCCAGGAATTCTCAAAGTTTAATGACAATAATTCTGAGATTACTTCTGCCAGTTCTTTTAATACCCCTGGATGAAGTTCATCAGGCCCTGGAGATTTGAATTCATTTTAAGTAGCCAAATATTCCAGTACTACCTTTTTACTTATTCTGCACTGCATTTCCCCAACTGCATCATCTGCTCCATTTTCCCCAGGCTGAACATTTTCCATTTCAGAGAAGACCAAGGCAAAGAAGGTGTTGAGTAGTTCTGCTTTTCTCTGTTCCCCGTTAACATCTCTGCCAAGAAATGTTTACCCCCCCCCCCTCCTTCATTATTTTGTAATCACATAAGTCCATGCAAGTAGAAACCATCCAAGATAGACTTCTGGTGTAAGTAGCTCAGGGATAACAGGTACTGTATATCTTAACAGTATGTACATTACCTGCCACCCTTAAGTGTTGTAATTGGGGGTAGAAAGAGCGTGCTCTCTCTTTTCATGTCCCTGCTATAAATTATCACTGTCAGTGTTTTTGGAATATAATTTTCCACTATGTTTATAATCCAGTGTCCCTGCCACACATATATACTTGTATATATACCTGAAATTCTAGGAACATTTCATGCATTTGATTACAGTATATTAATAAAATTAAGCTTCTGTCTGTTTTTACAGTTCTGTGCTCTAAAAGCTGGATGACTTATATCACTTTTGGAGGGCAATGTTTAGGATGGTCTGATTGAACATAAAGACTGTATGACATTAACTTTGCCTTTGTGGTCCTGGTTTAGGTATTAAATTTGTCATACCTCAAAGTGCCACAAGATTCTTCATTATTTCTGCTGCAGCAAACTAATATACTGTCGTTTCAGAAATTTAAAATGCCACAGACATGAAACACCATTCATGTACATATCTGGAACATTGGCACAGGGAAAATCCTGCTCATTGTTCCTGACAGTAAGTGCTATACCACTGACATATTCACAGAGGAGAAGCAGAATTGTCCCTTCTTCCCATCTATGCAAGCAGAATTAGCAGTGTGAAAGGAAAAACATACAATACCTTACCAAAACTGATGGGCCTTTACCTAGCAATCATAAACATTCATAATAAGCAAAGAGAAGCCTAAATCCAATCATTAGTTTCACATATCAACTGAACTTTTAGCATTTCCACTGAATTAATGGAACTGATATAAGTTTTGGCTCACCAAGTTCCCATCAAGTCAACGTGTCTACTCTTGCTGGGATTAGTAATTAGATTTTAGGCCAGAATGGCTGGGACTGTGATGCTGAAACCTTTTGGGGTTACCTTTTAAAATCTCACTTATCCATAAACTGAAAACTGATGTGGGATTTCCATGACAGCAGGTTCATGAGTCATATTCTAGAAATGGCAATACCTTCAGTTCCTTACAGATGGATAAGTGCCTAGCTAAGTGGTGATTATTAAGAAACATCTCACTTTTGACAGATGAGACAGCCTGCTCCATTTGCCTTTTGTAATTAATAAAACAGGGAGATGGAGGATGGAAGTGAACAGGGAATACCTCCCCTCAGATGTTCATTGTGCTTTCAACAAGTGTATGAAGCTGAGTAGGATAATGACTTTTATGCTGGGAACTAAGTCTTATGGTTGACCCATCATACTTATTTCAGTGCATGTCCATAGCAGAACAGTTGCTTTTCTTCTCTTCCATCCCTGTACACTCCTGCATGCTAAATATGGACTTCTTACACCTAGATTCATGGGAAATGTTACTGGTCCAAAGATGGAGGCAGTAGAGATTAGAGCATCTGGAGTGGATAAGCATTTCCACTCAAAGATAACTCACACATATTTTAAAACAAGGAAGGGGTCTTATGGCAGCTTTAAGACTAACCAATTTATTTGAGCATAAGCTTTTGTGGAATCCATTCCACTTCTTTGGAATAAAGTGGATAGATATCTATACAAATGAAGGGCAGGAGAAAGTGAGTTAAAATGAAACATATATTGGCATGGTGACAGAATGAAAAGTGCCATCTTGATGGTGGTTATAAAGGGAAGTTAAAGGGAGTAAAGTTTCTCAGTCTTTGGGCAGGTATACCATGGTCAGAGATTGTCATCTCACACTTTCCTGATGCGTATTTCAAAATTATGATATATTTTCTCCTTTCAGGAAGATGCCAAAACAAGCATTTACGTATCCTTGAGAATGAAATTCCCCAGAGATGGTGGTTTGGAAAGGTGCCAGAGTGTGGCAGGACAGCTGCTGAGAGAGAAATCCATTTTAGTCCTTTTGTCAGAAACACAATTCTTTCACTAGTCACAGGTGATCTATAGGCAGATCACGGTTGTAAGGAAAAGTACACATTCGTCAATACCCAGAACAATTCATTAAAATAAATTAATTGAAAACATCAGAAAGAAAAACACAACTGCTAACAATATTATCAGGCATGTGATATAAAAACCTTTCGAAGTACATTGGATAAATATAAATCAGAGATTTAGCAACTGGTTGGGATTTCTACCTCTTCACTGCTGCTTGAATAAGTCTTTGAAAATTGATAACATTTTAATGTAATTTTGATTGCCTTCTTCTGGAGGTCAGTCTAATAAGTATATTGCATAATGTTAAATTACGCTTCTCATAGGGAGTGGATATAATTAAAAGCACAAGCACTTAATGTTTTTGATTAAGGGAGCTGAAAAAAGTCTTATACTTAGAAAAATAGAGTTTCATGGAATTTACCCTGGGCTTCGAATATGCTAATGCTTAACTTCTTCTTTCTGATCTCTCTAAGCCTCTCTCCAAAAACAGAACCCAGGAGGAGAAGTATTAATCCATATGTTTTCCTAATGAAGCAGTAAAAGCCTCTGTGGTGTGGCAGATTAGAATGTTGGAGTAAAATTGGGGAAACTACACTTCATATCCCCACTCAACCATGAAGTGCACTGGATTACTTTTGGCCAGTCATTAGTACAGATGAGAAATATTGTCATTTTCATTTTCTTGCATTTTTCAAAATCCCACTAGCATTCTCATCCCATCCAAGTTTTTGTGTGTATGTAAACACACACACACACACACACACAGAGAGAGAGAGAGAGAGAGAGAGAGAGAGAGAGTGTTAGTTCCTTTCTGCACAGAAATGCCTGCATATTCTGATGCACACTTTTCCTATAGTAGCTATTTTAAAATATTTTCGTAAATCTATACATATTATACATATTTCCCCCATTGATTAAATATTTTTTTTCATATTTGCCCAAATTTATATACCAGTATATTAACTAATGCACTTTTAAAATCAATGTATATGCTTTCAAGTCACCTGCCATGTTCTGGTGAAATTCATAGTGTCTTCTTAATGCAAGTATCAACATAAAGTGGATGTTGTTCTACACTGATAATCTTTCAGGACATTTGTAATTTTTGTGTGCAGGAGGACCATAATGGATGGCACCTCAAAGGAGGAGTGACACGTAGTCAGGCCCTCTTTCCACTCTGTGTGTGTGATTGGAGGTCAGTGCTGTTGACAACACCCAACTGCTGTGGCTGTCTTGGGTAAAGGAAGCCAAGAAAGCAGAGAAGCAGGGGTGTCTTTCCCGGCTTCTCTATTGCCCTGGCTTTCTTGGATAAGGAGTAGGGGCAAGCTTGGTAGGAGGATAAAATAGGGAGGAAGGATGAGTACACTGCCTTGGAATCCATGGGCTGTAAATATATATAAATAAAGTGGTCAATGCCCTCACTCTAAATTAGTTTTGAGACCTGTCAGTAATGATATGAAGAAGCTAGATCTGTTTGCTGAACATCATTGTTATTAGGAAGAAGACCAATTGTAAGCAAAACATGGGTATAAAACTGCATCTGTTTCTAGGGAATTCACATGAAAGAGATAAGCATTAGATGGAGGTTTAGGAAACATTTTCAGCCTCCCTCCAGCTTCCATTTATATTGAACATCTTGATCTTCAGTCAGTGAATTCAGCTCCTATATTCCTATTTGTATAGTTAGCTGAATTGTTCCCCACAGCAATACATTTCAATTTGACTTTGGCTCCAAGAAGAACTTTGATCATTATATTTCCATGAGCAATCTGAATAATCCCATCTTTACAGTGAAAAAGAAAATTGGTTGGCAGAAACTTAAACGTTAAGGAGCTTTCATAATATTCCAGTAGGAACTGGAATATGTGACATTTGCAAAATTATTTCCAAATAGGAAGAACCATTTTCATGTTGTTTTACCATCAGTTACAGTCTGATAAGTAATTCCTAGATAAATTCTTCTGGTGTCTCTCTCTAAAATCATGGCACTCATGCTTCATTTTGCATGCTTTTTAATAAAGTTAAGCCATTTCTTAATTTAATTTTAAAATGATCTTACTTTCAATAAAAATCAAATTTCCTTTTTGGGAAAGGAAAGTCAGATTTCACAAAATGGATAAATGGCCTTGAATTAATAGAAAAGAGTCATGTAGGAGCTAATTTCCTCTTTCTTTTATTTTCCTAGCATATTTACCTCACCTCTGTAGAAGAAGGTCCAGAAAAGGAACACTTGCTATCTATGCAAAAGGTCAATAACTGTAATGTTACTTCCAACTGAATGGTCTTAGAATGTCGAAAAACCTTGAAGCAACTGCCTTACTATATGAAAATTGTAATCATCACATGAATTATATGTTTCAATTTTCAAAATAGTAGTTGTGTTTGTCTGATTCAGCAAAGAGAAGCAGAGAATGAGATAGGAAGAGATTATAGAATGAGAAAGAGTACAAGTGAGTGTCTTGTGTCTGCATCTGCATTACAGAAATAATGAAGTTTAACACCACTTTAACTTTCATGGCTCAATACTATGGAATTCTGGAATTTGCAGATTTATGAGATGTTTGTCCTCTCTGTCAGAAAGCTCTGGTGCCACAACAAACTACCGGCTCAGAATAAAACAAACCTGTTAGTCTTAAAGATGCCACACAACTCACGTAAAAAAAAAGATAATAATAAGATAATAATAATAATAATAATAATGAAAAGAAAAGAAAAGAGAGGGAGAGAGAGAAGAAAACCATGTATAGTCTGTAGAGTTTTCATGATGGCAGCAATTAATGCTACTAAGAAGGCCTTTCCTCTCCCCATGGTGCCTTCTAGAAGTGACTCTACAGGCATTAGTAGAACCACTATATCACCATGGCTCCTGCCCTCTAGCCACAGAGTTAGCCCAAAAGGGTACTAATGGCATCACAAACTGAAATTACCTGCTTGTCCTGTCAGAGATCATCTATAAGTGTGAAGTGGCAGCTAAAAAAAAAAAAAAAAAAACAGCCAATGCAATTCTATGCTGCATCAATAGAAGTATAATTTCTAGATCAAGGGTCAGATCTGCTTTGGTCAGGTCTCACATGGAACTTTGTATCCACTTCTGAACATCACAATTCAAAAAGGATATTGAGAAGGGCAACCAAAATGGTGAAGGGTCTGGAAACCATGCCCTATGAGGAGCAACTTAGGGAGTTGGGTATGTTTAGCTTGCGAAAGAGAAGATTTATGATAGCCCTGTTTAAATGTTTGAAGGGGTGTCATATTGAGGCTGAAGCAAGCTTCTTTTCTGCTGCTTCACAGAACAGGATCCAGAGCAATGGATTCAAACTACAGGAAAAGAGATTCCAGCTCAACATTAGAAGAAGGTCTTGTCAGTAAGTCCTAAAAGTGGAAGACACTCTCTCAGAGAGTTATGGAGTCTCCTTCTTTGGAGGTTTTTAAACAGGGGCTGGATGGCCATCTCCCAGAGGTGCTTTGATTATGAATTCCTGAATGGTCCTTGTGGTCTCCTCCAACTTTATGATTCTATTAGAATCAAGGCTGTTTGTGGGGCAGAAATAGACCCAATGTTGTACTGAAATGGATTGAAAAAAATATTTTCATCTGGGAGCACTGTATGTAGGTGAATGACCCACCTACTTAAGTTTCTTGCCATGAAAGGGGGATGCCTTCATCAACAACAATTTTTGCAGTATTCTGGGCTCTGGAGTAATTTTATTTTAAAAAAAGGATTAGCATGAATATCCTTAAAATAAGACTGACACAAGTGTCCTTAAAATTTAAGGACTGACACAATTATCTCCTTCAAGGTAGCTAGAACCACTCCTCACACAGCTGGATTGGTTCATCTGTTTATCTACCTATATTCCACCTTTCTCCAAGATTTGGATCCAAGGTTGCACATAACAGCATGCCCTCCAACATTTCACAGATGAAAATGGTGACACCTGTGGCCAGGCAACATAAGGTTAAGATTACAAAAGTTTTTAATGAGGAAGAACACACAAGCTAGGATAGGCTACAGCAGTTCAGTTTTGCCTGACCCTACTGGAAGGGGCAAAATTCTGTCCCTCTTCTCCCTCCTGCTAAGTTAATTGGATGCAAATTACCTTCAAAATAATTTTACAGCAACAGAACTAAACTGTTACAAGGTTGCCAAAGTTGCCTCCAGCAATGGCATCAAAGTCAGAGAACATGTCCTCATAACTTCTATAAGTAGTGTGCCAGGCTGCAGAGTTACATTTCTTAAGTACTGTAGGCTTTTTAAAATTATAAACAAATCATACATTTTAGAGCCCTTCCATACATGGCTGGGGGAAGACAGGAGAGGCAGCTATGTTACCCAGACTCTCTGGAATATACACTCTTGAAATCAGACAGGTCCTGTTTTCTACTTGGCGTTCATTTTATGCTATTGACCTTGAAACACAAATGGACAAAAGAGAGCTTGAGAAAATTCCAGTGACTTAGCACCTACACAGCAGGCCACCAAACCTTATGATGAACAGCAAGTGCTTTGAGCACAAAAGCAGGCCATTCAGCACACCGGGTAGTATCTGAGTGCTGAGCCCTTCTATTTTATGGAGTGGCAGGAAATGAGTTAGGTCAGCCAGCCAATCTAAATCATAGTCTGAAGGTTAGAAGAAACTTTAAAGAGTCTTCCTGGGTGCACAAATAGTATGGTCTGCTTTACTGCTTGAGTGGGTTTGGAGAAGAGCCAAAACCAACTCCCATGGCTATATACCATGCAAAGAAGGAAATTCAGAATGAAAATTGCTTGTTTTTGCAGACTGACAGGTATTTCAGAGTTTTTGCAGCACAATTTCATTATTCCCACTTGTCCAAATTTATTTTGTCCTGTTGGAGGCTCTTATTGGGCAACAAAGGTAGATTTAATTTTAACAGAGGCTTGGAACTAGCTGTAATTATAGCTCTATTAGTCTAAGGTGGAAAAGGGAAATCAGACCAGGTTTTCTGATTTGCCTTTTGCTTGAGAGGTTATCAGGAGAGAAATAAATTTGCTGCAATAAAATTTTGGTCCCTGACATTCTCTTATAGAGAGAATGCAAAGGTTGTGATTAAATACAGGTTACACATTAAAACTTGGCTGCCAAAGGAAGAGAGAGAAAGGTTGAAATTTGATGTTGAACTGCTCCCATTGTGTGCTTGGAGGTTCAGGTGAGAGGTTTCTAATGATCTCAGGATGGTCATAAAGGGCATCCTATTTCTGCATTTAATTAGCAGAATATATGGTGCCAATTTAAATAATTTATGATGCCTTAATTAGTTTGGGAAAGAGATGATGAAGACATCCAGGTATTCCTGTTGTATATGATTTACCTTTGGGAGATAGCAAAGTTAAATAAAGTTTTGTACTGAAGCAGAATACATTTCTAAGATTTTTTTTTTTACTGGAATCCTATGTAACAATTTTACTTAACATACCTTTATGTATAGTCAATTCAGTGTCAGAGATGTTAAGAAAACTTATCAGTGAATTATAAAGAAGCATATTAGAAGACCAGCAAGAATGTCCGATACTCATTGGTGCCTGATGCACATCAGTCCCATTGCATAATAGTCACTTTGCTGGATCTGCTATAAAACAACATAACAGCCCTCTAATGGATAAGGCTGTTACAAACTGCCCAATTCTAATTCCTACAAATATAAGTCCAATTATGAAGACATAACATCCATAGATGATTCCAGTCTCGGTTTTTAGTAATGATTTTTTAACCTGGGAAGTTCCAGGTTTAACTAGCAATTTTTACATTTGTGTGTGTATGCACACAACACACACACACACACCACACACATGCATGTGCTCCCCCTCCCCCTGTGTATGTCTTAGAAGATCAGTGTAGGCCTTAGCCTCCTGTTACACATAAGTATAACTCTTAGATTTTACATGAAAACCCACACACCCTTGAAACTTTGTGAATTTAAGAATCTACAATCTAGACAAGATTATCTCCTTTATGAGATAGTGCTGGAGATGGTGCTCTCTCACACATGTCATCTATAAAATATAAACTGTGATCAGTCATGTACAGTGGTAGCCAGTGGTTCCCACATCAGGCAGTCTGTAAATCCACTCCAAGTTGTAGCCTGAACTTGAAAGGAGCTAGCCACCTTCAGCTGCCTTCAGAGCTAATTTTGGGGAAAAGGTGGGATATACAACTTCATCATCACCATCATCATGCAAGTACTGTTTGGTGGATACAGTTAATCCCCTTGGATAGCTCATTTAAATTTCAAACACACCCTGACCACATGTGATGCATTTATGTACATATATGTTCTGTTTCCATGGATTCAACCATCCACAGCTTGAATACACACACACACCACGAGTGAATCCAAAATGCCACTTCTTGTAAGGTACACTTTTAATATGCCACTGTATATAATGAGACTTGAGTATTCACTGATTTTGATATCCATATGTTTTTGTCCTGGAACCAAACCAGTGGAAAGCAAAAACCCACTGTACTGTTCTTTGCTTCCAGAGAGACAACCAAGGAAAGCTGAGCATGGAAGAACACCAAACCTCTCAACAACAGATGGCAAACCACATGAGTTCAAGCTTACTGTCCAAGAATCTCCATCTTGTGTCTTGCTCTCTTCATAGCCTTTAAGTATGCTTTCCAGATGCTAGTTGACAAATTGATGTAGTAACAGAATCTTCTCAAGATTAGATAAAGGGTATACAGGGAAGCTCTGTGAAGACAAGATTCAATAAAAGTGTGGATACTGTTGTGCACTGAACAATATAATAGTGTGTTATAGGTATCATAGAGGCTTTACTATGCTGAAATGAGCAAAGCCATTGGCTGATTTGATACCTTTATTCCAGAATGAGAAACTCACAAACTATTTCTCTCTCGCACAAATATGTAGGTGAATTTGATGGGACAATCTTTGATGTGAAAAGCAAAGCAATAACTACCAAATTTGCCAACAGGTACAAATTGGTCATAGGCTGGATTAAAATTTTGACTTTATTACAGAAGTAAAGGGGAGTGATAAGGTAAAAACAGAGAATATATTGAAGGCTGTTGTTGTTATCTGGGGTGCTGGCCTTGACCTTTCTGCTTCACTTTACTCCCCTTCTTTTTGGTCCTCCCTAGAACCCCTGTATCACCATAACTATTTGTAGGGGTTTGGAATTTCTGGAAGAGTTGCTAAGGAATGATAGTTAAAGTTTACATTCAATTTATACGTGTGCTTTATATATTTAAGAAATATATAACATAGTAACTAGGTGTTTACTGGTTAACCCAGAAGGCTTTTAGTGATGATGATGATGATGATGATGATGATGATGGGAGGAGGAGGAGGAGGAGGAGGAGGAGGAGGAGGAGGAGGAGGAGGCAGCTTTCAGATATTGCAGTTTCTTTGGCAAGTTATGCAAGGTAAGCTCATAGTGAAGGGATAGGTAAAGAATGTTTCCAGGTTAGAATGACTGGGAAACTGTTCTTTTGTTAGTTCGGATGGTATGATCTTCTCCCCCGCCTTTTACCTGTAAAAGTGTCAGCTCCTAATCTAGAAGGGGGGGGGGTATATTTAAAGACTGGGAAAAATCAGATTATTGATCTTGTCTTGGGGTTTGAATTTGGCCATACTCAAGCACTGGAAACTAATACATTGGGATGACATCTAGTTCATCTTGGGAGTGAACAGCAGGTGTGATGAAGGACATGACCTAATTTTGACTTTGCTTTGGGTTTTATTGCTGCATATTGCTTAATATCTTAATCAGTCCATAAGCCATTACTTCAATGCACTTGTGACTTTGTTTCATTTTGACAAATCATCAAGCCTTAGTTGACTTGGGATCAGAGCTCTGGAATCATGATACCAAATTACATGGAAACATTAGGTTAGACAGAATTCACCCCCCTCGGCAGTTGCCCCAGTCTGCTAAGTGGTCTCCAAGTGTCCCTACATCTCCAACTGGTGTAATTTACTATGGGTATTACCACTCCCCTCCACATTCTGCTAGCAAAATGCAAAGATGTGACCTTATATGTGATGTAACTATGAACTAACTGTAGGGGAATATTAACTATGAACTCTAGGGGGATATCAAAGACAGGGCTGACTTACAAGCAGCCCTGGGATCTTCCCAGCATTTATGGAGGTGCTGGGATAAATTATTACAGAGGCAAAAGTCTTCAAATAAATTGTTTTTATTAAGGGAGACACACACACAAAATGCACATGCACACACATGCACGCACACACACACACACACACACACGAGCTAAGGAATAAAGAGGTGAAATCGGGATAGGCCAACAGGCTTTACTAACGTTAATGTTTACCACAGACGTGGTCACTCCCTGAAGATGAAGTCTAATGGTGGGGATGTGGGACCTGGCTGCTCAGGATGCTCTGAGTGTTGCGGCAGCAGAACGGAACTAGCGATATTCAGAGAGATGTGGAGTCAGTCTGAAGTCCAAACTAGCCTGAGGAAAAAAGAAAAATTGTGATCTTTAATTGAGAAAAACTTGCCGGGGGCAAAGAACAGGTATCCTGCATCAACGAGTCTGCACAGGAATGGTCACTCAATATGGAGTTCTGTGAGGTGTAAATTGGGGATGTAAATCAGGAGCTCTTCCTGGGTGACAAGCGTCCTGTTGTAAATCACCTAGCTTTCCTTAGAAATATGTGTGAATCCCCCTTATCTCAACTCCCAAACTGCCTATGTGGTCTCTCGCTCTAAGCATCATGGCTCATATCTGTAGGGTACATTCAGGATCATGAAGGGGCAACATTCACCACATTTAATATCAAAACAGAAGACATTCAGTATTTGTAACAGTGATTCATATAAAAACAGCAAAATGTATATGTACCTCTATAAAATTAATATCCCATGGAACTTGAGAAACATGCTAACATTCTAGTTCATTGACATGCAAACATTCCTTCTTGAATCCCAGCAGGTTCACCATCATACTGTAAACCTGGGGTAATCTGTATTCAGGGAGGTGAGTTGCATTTGTTTTCTGCAATACAATGTTTGAGGCCTCATGGAAGCTGTCCTTTATACAGACCTGCTTCAGTGTCTCACAAGATATCCACATACAAACTGTTGCTTGGATTACCAGCCAAGGGGGGATCTTACCTGGACATCAGGATGAACCACAATTTTAGTCAGGCCTATCATAGAAAAGCATGTTCTGCCTCTTCTGCCACATGAAATAAACCTTATACAGGTCAATTTACACAAATGAAGCATGCACATTAAGTTGTACATAAATATATGTACCAGTGAGAATCACACAATGATTTTCATATGCAGTCACATAATAACCATTCTTCATTTATCTAACAGAGTCATTTCCCTGGATAACCCTTTTATTCTGTGAAACCTTATTACCTTCAGTAAATCCATTTCTTTCTTCTGGTTGTATAGCCATATAGCATTTGCATATCTGAAAAATTCCAACTGGTTAAACTTTAAGTTATTAATTTTAGCTTTAAAATTTAAGTTATGCCTATTTTTAAGAGTCACTTAAAATAATCTAAAAAGAACATGTAGCTATAATGAGGTCCATATATATTAGTTGGCATTACTAATTTATATACTGCTGGTATAGTTTTTTTCACTTTCTCTCTCAGGTCCTCCTGATTAATCTGGGTTTTGCAGAAATTATTTTTCTTCTTTCACATTATGGATTTACAGGGAAGAATACAGTGTGCAAAAATGGACACATGATCAATTCTAAATATGCCAACTGGGTAATTGCATTACTAAAAGTAATGTAATGTAAGTAGAAGAGTTTGTTATCAAAGATAAGACTTAGAAGACTAAATCTAGTTTCCTTCTCATACCACTTGCAGCTCTCCATGCTGCCTGAAAATTGACTCCAAAGGGTTACCTCTGAGGTGTCTCCACAACCAGTGCTGTTGGGGGGTGGGGGCATGGTGAGTCACAGTGGGAATAAATGAATACCCCTCTCAGTTTTGCTGGATTCTTCCAGTATGTCAGTGTTTGATCTTGCTAAGAGTTTGCTTTGCTCTAGCATGCATGTTTGAGAGAGTGAGCAACAGTGATCTCATACTGCTGGGAAATGTGAGAGATAGTATATTTCACAAGCAGGGTAATTCATATTTGAAGATCAACAACACCATTCACCCACCCTAGACAATTGATAGTTGGTTTATTTACAATTACTAAAAGTTTCATAAGATCTCATGGTGTAGGCTCTGTAACATGTGCTCTTCAAATACAGAGCAGAGAGAGAGAACTGCAAACTACAAAGCAAAGAACAAACTGAAACTAACTGAGTCAGGAAGAGAGAGGGTCAGGCTAAACCCAACATTCAGGAAATAAACAAGAATGTGTGTGGTGCCTAAATTTTTATAGAGAGATGCAAAGTGGCAACTACTGAATGTAGGCATGCTAAAAGATAATATTTATGAACTCAGCTCTCTAATAATTTAAAATGATTAATGTACAAATCTGAACAAAATGCAAAATTGTGGGTGAAGCATTTAAAAGACTGGAAATTATTTTATCGACAAAGACATAAAAAGCCCATTATGTTTTAACACTTAACAGCATTTCTAATGTCAATTATATTTTTAAGGCAATAGGAATATGGTATAAAATATTGTAATGAAATAGTCCAAATATTTTCTCATTTATGACATCCCTTCCTTTTTGCAGCCTTGGGATCCACAACCTCACTCTTTGCTATCCTATTATCCTATCCCTGGAATAAAGAGACCAGACACAAATTGTATGGGTTAAAACAGGGCCATTTATTGTCCTATTAAGTTCTTAATGGAACTGCAACTAAACTCATAATCAAACAAATGTGGGAGACAGGGAAAGCTGCATACCGGTGTCTTACCGCAGACTACTTCTGAGCTTATCAAGGGTGATAACACCTGGGCCCTCAACAACAGTCCATAAGCTGGGTTGTCGTTGGACAGCCCGCATAAGGAAGCCCAGCAAGAAGCCCCCCTTCCCAATCTGCAAAGATTAAAGTCAGGGTATACCTTTAAGCCAGACCCAAGGTCCATTTCTTTCACCCACCCCCAGGTTGCAAGGCTTGTAGGGATGTTTCGAGAAATTTTCCTAACACCCAGTAGGGTGTCCAAGGTGCTCGCAGGGATCAAATGCAAAGAATTTATTCTACATATGAGTAAATGAATCCAATTAGAATTAAAGATATTTTAGTCCAGATCAATTATTATTAAGCCAATTTCCCTCATGCCAATTTCACAGTATGGGGTAGGTGAAAAACCCGTGGAAAAGAGAAAATATTCCTAACTGGCCCCTAAGCAGCCAAGCAGGACGGGTGGGCGGGTTGCGAAATCACTCCGGGATGAGGCTGTCTGGGAGCGATGTGACACTCAATCCATGGCCACACGCTCAGGAGCCCAAACACCATGACAACACTGCTATGGCATGATTTAAACCCTGGTCTCCACCAGTGGGAGGCCAGCAAACAGCCAATCCCAGCTCCACAACCTACGGTGTGGAGGGGGGTGGGATTGCCAGTGCAGATAGCTAGCAGGGAGGGAACAGGTGTGCACCTGAGGTGTGTGCATGGGGTCTCATACAAGAGCACACAGCCATTGAAATGCGTGGAACTCCAATATTAGTGAGTTTTCTGATTTTCTGGGGACAGATCCCCGTGAATCAGAAGGAACTCTAGCAAATGTGGTCAGTGCTTAATCTTGCTTAATAAAATCACCAGGGGTCACCCCTGTAACCTCAATGGTATCTATTTTATGGTGTGGGAATGGGTAGGTGTGTAAATATCCCCACCCATCCCTGTCCCCGTCTGGGGACCAATCTGGGTTAGCGCCTGGGTCAGGAAAACATGGGCTGATCCTGTGCTTTCCTTGCCCACATGCTTAGCCCTTGAGTAGCATAAAATACAAATTGGTATTAAAAAAAGAATAAATATGTAAGATAAAATTTGACAAGGCTACATAAAATATAAAATGACGCAATATACAATAAACACATAAGGTATAATTTAACAAAGTAGGATAAAATTCAAAGTGACATAAAATACAAAAACAAACAAACAAAAAACAAAACACCCATAAAATTTACATCCAGTAGTAATAATAATAGTAATAAAAATCAGAAGAGAAAGTCACAGAACATTCCTGAGCCCAAGGTTTCTACATATTCCCTAATCACATATATATCACAAGGCTATCTGAATAATACTGCATTTCAATTTTCAGGTCACTGGAATGGAAATCCAGTATATCACCCTCAGTTTTAGAGGTTAGGAAACAGCACTATTGATCTCCAGAAGTTTTGTTGCCAGAAATTATATTAGAAGTTTAATACTTTGTTCAGTTTCATATTAGTAGTGCTCCCAAGATTGATCTTTCCTGGAAATGAATGAGTCAAAAGTACTGCTGCTGCTAGTGTTTTTCAAAGTGATGTTGAGAGAGGAGTTAGCTATACGTGACCCTAATCTAGACTTGTTGACCTGAGTTAAAAATTTACTTCCACTCTTTGCAGAATCTGCTAAGTAATCACAAGCATAAACCTTTACAATGTGTTAATTTACCTTCTTGCTCCTCTAAATGCCCTTTAAAAGAAGGACTGGCATGAAGCAGTAAGGGACTTTGTGGACATTATGAATTGCAAATTGTGAATTAATTAATATGAATTAAGCCTATCTATTGACATAGTGGATTGTTATTGGGGAAATGGTGCATTTTGAAGAACGTGGAACTTGTAGAAAAATATAGCGATCATATGTATGCTCATAGAGGGCAACCTGATTAATTGTATACGCCATTCTTAACATAAGCTGGTTAAATGTAATTCATATTAGAGATAGGGTGTTGGAACATACACAAGGGCTTTAATAGGGATATACATGGCATGTGTACTCCAAAATCCAAAATTGCCCATGTGCATGGTTGAGATAGTAACACCTTTGTTTTCTGATGGTTCAGTGTACACAAGCTTTGTTTCATGCACAAAATTATTAAGAATATTATCTATAAAATTACCTTCAGGCTATGTGTCTAAGGTGTATACCAAACATAAATGAATTTCATGATTAGACTTGGGCTTCATCTTCAAGATATCTCCTTAAATTTATGCAAATATTCCAAAATAAATAAATAAATAAATAAATATGAACTAAAAATAAAAAAAATTCCCAAATACTTCTGGTCTCAAGCATTTTAGATAAGGGAGAGTCAACTTGTAGGCTATCGCTGATGTGAAGACAGGCCGCATGAAAGAAACATGTCTTCCTTATCTCTTCAGCAGCAGAAATTTAGTTAAGAAAGAGAGGAACGAAAGAGAGGAAGTTTTCACTTGTAGAAAACTCATGCAATAGCTTCCCAAGAGAAAGACTGTTTTCTTTCAGCAGACATTTTAGCTAGAATCTTTCTGATTTTTCCAAGACTGATTTTTAAAAATCTACTTATTTCGAGGGGCTGAATTCTGATTTGAAGGGGATAATGATCATCATGTCACCCCCCCCCCCCCCAGTTACACATCTGGATGCATCCTCTGTTTGGAGTTTTACAAGGCAGTCTCCCCAACTTCAAGTCAATATTGATCACAGCATTATTAAGGTCAAAGACTAAAATGAGAAAGAATCAACCTTATTATAGTATAGGCTAATTCAATAATACAAAATGTGGCAGTTCATTCATCTTTAATAGGAATTCTGCCCTTCTTTTCTCATGTGCTGTGTATGTACGAACACACTGTCATCCTACCCTGAAACCATGTCAGTATGCCACCACATTGCCTCAATGAACATTTGTTTAATGTTAATCATAAGGAGCTCTATATCTGTACATATAGCAAGCACCATGTGCACATAAAGGATGCTGAATAAACTGTATGTATGGATTCATATATGGAGAATATTTTCTATTGAACATCAACCAAATGTTCAGCTGGAGAGCATGGTGGCGCCTTTGTCCCTTCTGAACATTTGTTAAATTCTTGGATGGGTTATGTGGAAATAGCTACATTCAGGCCGAGAAAAATGGGAAATGATTCTGAATCAAAGAACTTTTTTAAAAAAATCTAGATGTCCACATTAAATGTAAGTTTGGCTTTCTCGAACAGCAATTCCCCACTCCTGCAACTGTACAAAACAGCTTTTGAAAGAGCCCAGTTTCAAAAGCCACTTGTGATATGACATAAGTTTGGCAGTTCAAGAAACAAAAATCCAACTGAACGTACCCAGCTTCTCCCAAAGTAGTTCTTTGGATTGTAGCCCATGTCCTTGAAAGGAACTTTTCTTCTTTTGGTTGGAGACATTTACTGGATTAATCTCCAAAAGCTTTTATTTTTATGATTATTTTTGAGGGTTAATAAACAACAATTGAAATTGATAAGTTATTTGTTGTTTAAATGATAAAGTTTTTATTATTCAAATTCTTCTTCATCATAACTCTTATAAAAGAGAAGGAACATATTTATTTCCTTTGGGGATCATTTTTACTCCATTTTTCCATTAAAGAGCTTGAGTAGAGTATGTAATTTCCATAATCTCCCTCTCCTCTTTCATTCTCATAAATAAATAAATAAATAAATATAAAAATATTATGCGGTAGATCATAATGTAAGCCTAGGTCACTTCATAAGCTCTGTGGCTGAGCAGGGATTTCGGCCAGACTCAGTCCAACAGTCCATCACTAACTGTTACACCATTCTTGTTCATTAATTTGCCCACAAAATTATACAAAATTAGTCCATGTTGTTCATATGTAGAGCTTTTGTCTTCCTTTTATAACAATTCAATAATTAAAAATCTTTTAGATATTTGTGTGGTTTCCCGTAACTTCATGACCTCCAACTGTCCTGATCTGGCATAGCCATTCCTGATTAATTCTCTGTAATCCCACTTTCTCATCTGCTTTTAGAATGTCCCAGTTTTTCTCTCTCTTATGTCCCAATTTATCTCTTATCCTCCCATTTTCCCCCCCCTTTGCCTGATCTTACATCAATTGCTGAAAACTGGAGTCAGGAAATGAGAGGAGAGGAAGAGGTGGAATCCTGCCCTTTCTAAAAGGACAGGTAAAAGCAAACTGTCTTAGCCTCTCCTGGCTTTTGTATTCTTCTTCATTAATAACATGTGCCATCTTGACCACACTCCGATGTTGCTCGGCCCATGTGTCCTAGTTTTTATCTGTGAAATGTTGGGAATAAGTAACGAGTATACCCACACATTTTTATGTCATCAAGTTTCATCCCAGAAAAACAGCAGAGAAGGACAATACGGTTGATGCTACCAAGTGGGGACATTTGTTTCGTGTTCATCTCCAGGCATAGGTCTTCCACCAAAGTGACAAAAGCTGTTGCTGTCTCATAACAAGGCCTGAAGCTGGAGTGACATGGATACAAACTGTCTTCTTCAGGAATACTAGAGCTGGTAGGCCATGACACACTCAAATACAGTGCACCTGCACCATGTGCAGTTTTCAGCTTAAGCTGAAGCTGCACAGTAATAAAATGAATGGTGCAAGTGCCCATGGCACATGTGCTGTCCTGTGTTGCGGGCACAAGCCCCATTGTATCCAATGGGGTACAAGCATATGCATTTTTTTGCCTTATGTGTGTGTGTGTGGGGGGGGGGTCTGGAACGTAAGGGCCCACTGCACCTTGTTCAAAATGGAATGTTGGACACTAGTTGCTGATTAACAGTTATAGAATAATTCAGTGAAGGCTTTTTCAAGAGAAACTTTACAAGTGACTCCTTTAGGCAAGTTGGAGCTATTTTAATTCAAACACAAAATGATATAAAAACACATGTATCATTTCATGATATGAAAACCCATACAAGGTTACAAACACAACAAACATCACAAACATATGAAACACAACAAAAAGCTGGAGCAGACGGATAGGCAAAAGGAACTTGATCCTTGGTCGAAACCCCACTGTCTGCATTGTCTGCTTCAAAGGCAGGCTGAACACCCAGGGGTTGTCTATACCACATAACATCAAGCCGCACTCCATGATGATGATGATGATGATGATGATGATGATGATGATGATGATTTTGGTCAACTACCCACTATGCATGCCCAGCATGGCATAGTGGTTTGAGTGTTGGACCACAACTCTGGAGACCAGGGTTCAATTTCCAGCTCAGCCATGAAATCTATTGGATTTCTTTGGGCAATCCTTGAGCAAGTCACATGCTCTCAGCTTCAGCAGAAGGCAATGGCAAACCTCCTCTGAACAAATCTTGCCAGGAAAACCCCATACAGGAATCCAAAACACACTACAGAAGTAATCCTGGGAATTGTAGTTTATTGACAGAGAAGGCTAAATTGTATCACAAAAATACAGTTCCCAGAATTCCCTAGCATTGAGTCAGGTCAGTTGAAGTGGTCTCAAACTGGATTATTTCTGCAGTGTGTTTTGGATCAGGATCACTTTAGGATCACAACAAATAAAAAATGACTTGAAGGCACACACCACCATCACAAACAATTTGAGCCCCCTTTTGTGTTACAAGAGCTTCTCAAAGCCCCAAGATCTCCAGATAAATTGCTTTAGTGGCATAGTGGCTTAAAATATATTCACTAGCTTTAAAAAAAAATCAGGAAGTGAGAAGCAGAAAGGTCTTCAGAACTTACTGCTTACAAATTATTCCTTTCACAATTCTTGGAACACCAAGGAGCTTATCACATGAACAAGTAAACCAGTTTACCTCTTCCAGCCTGAATTAAGGATCATCCTGGGTTGATCCTGGTCCCAGATGTTATCATACCTAAATCTCTGCCTATTTACATGGGATGCCACCGCCTGGTTGCATCCCAGCTTGAAGCCTCACTCAGCTAGTACCTTTTTGAAGTCAGGGAGCTTCCAACTTAAAAAAATTGGCCAGCTGAGCAAGGCTTCGATCCAGGATGCATCCGGGTGGCAGCAGCCCATGTAGATAGGAGGAGATTTAGGTATGATAATATCCAGGGGCATCCCAGATCCTGAATTCAGGCTGGAAGAGCTTAGCTAGCTTATTTGTTCATGGGATAAGCTCCTAAAATAATCTTTTAAATGATGAATTTTAAGTGTGGATTGTTTTAATATGTATATATCTTATTTGTCCTTTTAAACTGTGTATTTAAAGTGATGTAATGTGTCTGTTAATTGTTGTTGTTCCCTGCCTCAATCCATGGGGAGAGGCAGGTAAGAAATCATCACCATCATCATTATATCCTCCTCTTCCTCCTCCTCCTCCTCCTCCTCCTCCTCCTCCTCCTCCAACATAGAAACTCAGTATACATAAAATTAAGTCTAAAGTCCCATGTCTGAATATGAATACTGACTCTTCTTTCTATATTAACAGATATTCAGACAAATATATCAAGTATAAAATATCCGGATATCATGATTCCAAGTTCTTTAGCAAATTCAATTTCACATAATTGCAAACCTTTAATTAGATCTATTATGTATATTGCTTTCCCCTTCATTTCATTGAAAATCTCCACTTAAAATCTTTGAACCACCACATGTGAAAGAAAATACCTATACATGACAATTTCTCCAACATTTCACAGATATTTGCTATTTATAGTACTGTGTTTTAGGGGACTACTATACCATTGATAAAACATTTAAAAACATTGTTCACATATTTTAGTTGAAACTGATTTTAACAGAGAGGCTTTCCATAACAAGGACCCTAAATTATCTTCTGTAATCACCATAGACCTTTAACCTGCATCAGTTTTGAACTATTATATTATCACAAGTATTGTCAATCAAAACAGAGTAGGTTTTTGATGCCAATCCAGCTAATATAGAATTATTTTGAAATACCAGTGACTCCAGTTTAGATAATGAATTAATCATTATGGGCTTTACTTCAGAATAGGATATAAAATATAACACCTGGTGAATTTGAAACTATGAATCAAAGACAGTACCCAGTTGTTGTTTCATTTAAGCCCATGTTTTGTTCTTGTCCTATAAATAAATCTTACAATTGATACAAGTTTTTAGCTTCCAAATTTTTAAATCTGAAAATTTTGCTCTATCAACAAATAGATGGTGACAATTTTTTTTTATCAGTGTTGATAATGGTGGGGTTATAGCATTTTGCCACCTTTTCCATATTTTAATTCCCCCCCCCCCCAAAAAAAAGGATTTATTAACTTTGCAAGGTTTTTAGGTTCAATAGGTAGAAAATGGCAACCCTCTGAACCAATCAGGATACAGTATTGGTTGTCTATTTCTAGTAAAAATAATAATAATAATCAAGTATCTACACTGAGATTTAGTATAAACCTCACCATTTGTCTCAATTGGGATGCTTCCTAGTATGATTTTATACAAGGAATTCCCAATCCTCCTTACTTTGTATTTTAAATTAATCCTTTTTTCAAGACTCTGGGGAGTTTATGCCTATTGATAAAGTCTATAATTGCCTTTTGACATAACAGTAACATATGTTGTGGAATGTTTAGTGGTATTATTTGAAAGGAGTAACTTAGGCAAATTGTTAATCTTTCAGCCAAGTTTTTCATAATTCTTTATTTTATACATAATAGATCTAATTAATGGTTTGTAATTATGTGGAATTGAATTTGCTAAATAACTTAGAATTACGACACCCAGATATTTTATACTTGATATATTTGTCTGAATATCTGTTAACATAGAATGAAGAGTCAGTATTCATATTCAGATATGTGATTTTAGACTTATTTTTATTTATTTCTAAACCTGATGCTGCTCTAAAAGACTGTAAACTTGATATTATTTTGGGAGCCTTTGAGTTGGCTTAAAATGTAACATTGTAGACTGAAAAGAGGAAAGGGCTACATTCCACAGAGTATTAACCTTATCTTCTTTTAAAGTTCCAGGTGAAAAGAAAGAACAACACCCAAGTCCAAGCTGATGTTTCAGCATGAATGAGTGACAATATGATTGTAGTCAAATCCTAATTTACTATTGTTCATGGTCCTCATGGTTCTGTTAAGAAACATAAATGGGACAGCCATCATGCTGTAAAAAGAATACTGTATGTTTTCTCTCCCAGCCATGTTTAAAGCTTTAAGCCACCAAATAGATCAAGAGTTTCATGTTTCATTGTGTCCAACAGCTGCTTAAACTGACAGAAACGACACATAAAATTGTCCTTGATAAGGCTAGTCTGAGCCAAGGTATTAGCAGCCCAACTTCCCCCTTCTTGTTCTTCACCTACAGCTCTTTTCTAAGTGCTAGAGAGCATATTTAACCATTTTTACCAAGAGATATGTAGGTGCAATAGCTTTTAGGAACCTTGTCTTTTCTTTGAGGGATAAAGGGTTTCCCTAAGGCTCTTCAAACAACTGTCATTCACCTAATCCTTGTTGTCTTTAAATTATGATAAAATTCCTGCTTGTCACATCACACAGGTCATAATGAAAGGAGGAGATTAACCTTCTGGAGACTAAGGTCTGCTTGCTACACCTTCAGTCAAATGATAACCACCACAAATCAAAGTGGAAAAGTAGAATATATTTTTAACATACTACATTGAAACCGTGACTACACTTAGCTGATACAGCCAGCAGGTCTTTGATCATTAAGTCAAGTGTAAGCAAGAGAATACCTTGCCAGGTGAAGCAGGACTTTCTATTTGTTTTCACAAGTTTTCATTAAAGGTATAAACTCATGTGATCCACTTACTTTGCTTTGATTGACATCAGCATTGTGAATGCATGTGGCATTACATTGCATCCAAGCAACAAACTCAATCCTTTTAATGGATGCAACTTTTCTTTCTCTTTATTCCCCCCCCCCCCTTTTAAAAGCTGCTGTTCCTATTTAAGTTTTAAGGTTTTTTTTTTTTTAAAAAAAAAAATCCTTTGGGCTTTTTTCAGATTGACAGTATTACTGCATCATCAGGGAATATGCTCTTTTGTCTTTGTCAAGCCATTAAAGAGAAAACTCTAATCAGCCCTGACTAACATTTATGAAATCTAAAAAAAGGGAAATTATGGAAACATTCTTTAAAAGATTAAATGAAAGGAATGTCGTGGAGGAGTGAAAGAGAGAAAGATATATCAAAAATCTGTTTGTGTCCAAGACTAAACTTTGAAGAAGTGTTATTTTTTTTCAAAATGTAGAAATGACATTGGGAAGAAATTTATGAAAATATCCTATGTTCTTCTCACTTCTGATGAATGTATTTATACAGCATTGCAGAATTTGTTCATGTTCTTTCAGCAATGACAGACAGTTCTTAATGCCACCATCATATACAATATAAATGTTTTTAGAATAAACATGTTAAAAAATCCACCCTTACAAGCAACCATTATTCACATTCATTGTTCATGTTTATTGTTCATGTACATTGTTCATGTAGCTGTCTGGAAGAAAGATCCTCTTCATCACGGTGGGACACAAGAGGTGAAACATCCATTGTATAAAGAAACTAAAAACAGCTTTCATGTAAAAGTATTTCCCCTGTATTATATATACAGGTGGTGTAAATTTCTGCAATAGTCATTTTTCAACACTGTTCAATGACAGAATGCACCTATACACTTGTAAACAGACTATACCCATATAAAGAAGATCAATAATATCATGTTAGCTATCACATAAGTAATGCAGTGTGGCAGCCCTCATGGATAGGTTGAACATCAGATGAACAACCAGCAGAGCACTTACAGTGTGTATTGTTGTGCATTTTTGAATATATGAAATGGACTTGGTTTTGTGCTAATGCAGGTGCAACTATATTTTGTCCACACCTACTTGCTCACTCTTGGAAAGGAAAGATGGAAAAAGAAGATTTGCTGCATTCAGGCTGAGGGGGCTGGCATTGCTTGAATTATTATTATAACATTTAACACAACATGGAATCAGATGAAAAAATACCCATGCATGTTATCAACTTTTAAGACAACTTTTAAGATAGGAGCTCGGGACATCTTACCCAGTCAAGGGTTTCTTCTTCCTTGGCTCAGCTTTGTCCTTTTTCACTTGCTGCACCATACTCCTGGAACTGCCTCCCTGAACATCTGCAGACTATCTCGTTCTCTAAAGCATTTGGAACTGTATTTTAATATTGTTTTATAGTTTTATATTTGATTATAAATATTTGTTGTTTTTCTAGTTTGCATTTTAACTACATAACTTGCTTAATTTTGTAAAGTTTATATTTTATGATTTTTAGATTGTATGCCATTGGCATCTATATGCTGTTTTGATGATGTCTTGATGATGCCTGTAAAGTACCATGCACTTTTATGATGCTATATAAGTAAACATGAATAATAATAATAATAATAATAATGTGGTAAGACATATGGGAAAAGTATTTTTCCAAATTTGCTGTTATTCCTCAGCTTCTATCTCCGAAGAGCAATCTTATGAGTTTCTCTTTCCTGCTCTTCTCTCTTTTATGTGAAGGATTCTCTCACCCAACCACCAAATAATAATAATAATAATTAATAAATAAATGGTGAATTGGTAAAGAAAGAAAAAATCAAGGAAGATTTCTTTGATATTACCTAAATTTTACTATAGCCCTTCCTAGCAATATAACTCAACAAATTTAAGTGACTTGCAGAGTCTCTCCCTTACTTTAAAGCCTGATTTATAATCTAGTGGCCCCATTCAATCACTTCTGACAGCATGTGGGCTTGTGAACATGAATGACAAATAGAAAGTATTTTGAAAACAAGATAGTCCAAAATCTAAGCCAATATAGCCTTGTCCAAGTATTAGAAAACTGTAAACAAGGAGGGTATATGGCAATATGCACCCCCCAATCCCCAAACTTTCTGGCTTGAGTCTAAAGATGGGTTATAATCATATTCAATTGAACATTGTTACAATCCTCTACATGTCATTGGGGGCCCTATTATTGATCTTGTAACAATAAAGTTATGTCTCACATTATAGCATTCTAGTCACCTACACAATCTCAGATTTTCTACTCCAACAAAACATTTTGTCAGTAAAGCTTCTGATATGCTTCTCAGACGTCTCCCAACCAGACTGGATGATTTAAATCTCAGGTTTTGTTTTGTTTTGTCCTATGTGAAACAAGAAGCAGCACAGAGGGTGTTGAGTCAGCTGGACCTAGCTGGGAGGTAAATCCCTCTTTAAGAATTGCAGTCTTTGTACAGCTTTGTACAGCCACAGCTTCTTGGTGAGATTACAGGGGAATGATGTTGTGGTTGATTAGCCAACCTTGACAAGTCTGTGGTAGAGCTGGCCAGAAAATCTATTTCAGAAGCTCAGCAATTCTCTTTTAATTCTGAACACGGAGACCAGCCAGAGATACTCTATCTGAAACCTGATTTCAACCTGTTCTGGTTTTGTGCACATGCCAATATTTGCTGCTTTCTAATGGTAATCGATATCTGAAGGTGGGCTAGGGCAGGGTGGAGGAGAAGTTCATTTACATGGAGAATTATTTATTAAGGTGTTTGTTGTACAGAAGACATTTTGTTGGGCTTGCAACCTTCAATTATACTTATCAGCTTTAATTGTAGACAATTAAATTCTGCATTCCAGGCAGAACTCTCCTCCAACTGGCCTATCTCCTGCTGTATTTGCTTTTCAAATTGAATTTTTTTAATATGAAAGAGAGCTGAGAAGGATTCTATTAGAGATATGCATGCAGAATGCTGATTATGGATGGTTTTTCCTCACATTTTAGAACATTTAATTCCCTGACAAACTATAAAAGTTAGCAATAAAACCATAAAACATATCACTAATAGGCAGGTTATGGGGATCATTTAGGGGAGAAAAATTAGTCCCTTTTAGTTGACTTATCATTACTGATATGTAGAAATTAACATGAAAGCCAGAGAACCTTAGGGATCTCCTCCCTCCCATCCCATAACTGCCTCCCTACATGACTTGATTTAGTTACTTTAGCTCTATTAATAAAATGCATTACTTGTAAATAGCATACTAATTGATGCTAATGGGAAGACATTGTATTACATATTGCTCACAGGGTGGTATTAAATTCACTTCTGCCCTTTTGCTTCACAATTTATCGGTACATGGGGCAATCTTATGCACTCCTATGTTAGTTGTTACTAGAATTATAAACTTGGACTATGCAACATAAATAGCAAATAGATTTTCCCTTGTTACACAGTAAAATCTTTGTATCAAGAAAGCGTTTGGGGAAAAAAAGATGAGCCAGTGTTGTTGAGAGTGAACAACAAAATTATGAGTAACCAGTCACTACAGTATGGGTTTTTCCAAAGAGGGGAAAAATCCACAGAAGGAATGTATGTGTAAGATTGACCAAAGAAATATATTTAACCAAATAAATTAATATTATACACCACTGTTGTCAAGAGAAAGAGAATGAATATTTCCATGTTATAGTCCCTACAGTGGCTTTGTGACATATGTTTAACAATATCTTTGTTGATGAATTCATCAAAATACATTTAATACCTTACTCTAGTATAGGAATAGAGCAGGGTTTGGTTTTGCTTCATTTTTCTCTAGGAACTTTCCAAAAGTTTTAAAACGTGAAATTGTGAAAACAAAATACCTTAACAAACCTATTCAACATTTTCATGCAAAACAGCTCCAGTACTGAGGAGCCAACTGCGAGGACCACCGTTGATATTTTTCACTTTGCAATGTTAGAACTCTGTCGAGTGTAAAAACACCTCCCAAGCCCACAAATCATTATTGTTACTTGAACATACTTTTTTCATTATTTTCTAACCTTTGATCTCAAATTGCTGAGAAGCTCTGGAGAATACTGCACCACACTGTTATAGTGCTATTGTTCCACTTCAACTACTATGGCTGCCTCCTGCGGTATTCTGAGGTTCATAGTTTAGAGAAGCCTAACAGCTCTCTGGCTGAAAATTCTAAACTGCAAATCCTACTATTCTGCAGGAGGAAGCCATAGCAATAAAAGTGGAATAATAGCACTATAACAGTGGAGTGCAGCTTGTTTATACATATTAACATTGCCTCACTATGGTAACATATACTCCAAACACCAGCTTGCTTGCTTGTTTATTTATTTATGTATTTATATCTAATAGATTGGATCTTTTTCCTAATATGGGGCACAAGATGGTTTACAATATTGGATTAAAACAAAATATAGTTAAAACACACACACATTTATACACACATACAATTAAATAGACAATTAGAATATTTATAACAAATAAATAGAAAAAGGCAAACATATAAATACCCCATTACAAGAGTTTATTCCCATATCCAGTTAAAGACCAAAGTGTGTGTGTGTGTGTGTGTGTATCTCCATCCATCTGCTGCTTAAAAGAAATCAAGAAGTGGCTGATTTAGCTTCCTGTGGGAGGGGAAACCCACAGTCTGGGAGTCACCACATTTTTCCATATGAGCCGAAAGGACTGGTTTCCCTCTGGCCTCACATCTTCCTATTTGGACAACACAGGCCAAAACACTGGGGGCAGGATTGGGCCTGATTCTGCCAGACCAGACACAGATCCAGTGGATCTTGCCTGATCCCAGGGCAAAAGGGCTTTACTGTCCATTTGCCATGGAGTTTCTTGGAAACTGCAACAAACCCTGGCTGTCCTGACAGCCACCCCCCCACACACACACACACCTTACCTCCATCATAAGTATTGCATATGAGTAGACCCCCTGTTGCTGTTTCTGACACAGAAATGGGATGCCTGGTCATGTGATTGCAGACAGGTGCCCTGTTTCCACATAAGACATGGCGATAGGGGCCTATTCATGTGCAGCATTGACATTGGAAATAAGACCCTGCAATGGCACCAGATTCATGGCGTGGGTATGGGGAGATGTATAAACACCCACCTGTCTCTGCACCAGCCTGGGGACAGATCCAGATTGAACCACAGGTCAGGAAAGCAAGGGCTAAGCCCATTTTCTCCTAGCCTGTCTGCTCAAACCCCAAGAAGTGTCTTCCTGTGTTGCTGCCAGCTGTACCTAAGAGGGTGATGGAACACACAGGGCCTTACCATGAACATTTAAGGTGCAGTCAGCCTTATATGGGGAGATGCACTCTTTCAGATAGTTTTGGTCATAATATGAGCAGATCATCACCAACACTTTGATTTATGCAAAAAATTGGACTAGTAGCTAGAGAAGCTGTTTCAGCAAGGGAGTTATACACATCCACTCAGCAATCTGGCCTCAACATTTTTGACTTGCTTAAACTTCAGGAATGTTTCCTATGGCACTCCACAGAGAGTGTGTTATGGTAATCCAAGCAGAATATAATCAAGATATGTGTTACAGTGGCCAAATCTGACATTAATGGTGACAATTGGCTCCTTGTGCAAATACACACCTAGCCACTGCTGAAATTTGGGTAGTTTATACATTATCAATACCTGTAATGAATAACATGATCCTCTTATTTGGCAATAAATCTGTTACTAGTAAAATAAAACTCCTCTTTCAGGATGGATCTGAAAAGAAACTTCTTTGATCATGCTATTTTCCCCCTGGGGGGGGGGGGACAAATTAACATTTGTATGAATTTTCTGCAATAAGAATATTTAATTTTTTAAAAAATGACGGCAACAGATATTTCTTTAGTATATTGGAAATCCAGTGTTTGAGGCCCTTTCGTGTCAAGGATCGTTAACTGGTGGATGCATGTGAAAACAGGAGCAGTATGTGGTGGTGAAGATAGCACTGAAAGAGCCATTTTGTTGTAATATCAAATGAGAATCTTGATTAGAATTTATGCAATATTACATGCTCCAATTTTCTCTTATTTCCATGCAAGAGTATCAGGCTGGCATTATAACATTTTCTATTCTTGGCAGCATCTTGCTCAAATATTTTTTTTCTTAAAAAAAACTAAACAAAAAAAACATGACATAGCCCACATCTACTATACCTTTATCTGAATATGACAACACTGGTTTTCATATCTCTTATATCATGAATTATCAAATCACAGGCCAAATAATGTGGTTATATTGAAATCTGATATGCTCTACAATATCTTCAGCATACTCTAAATTATTATGGACAGTTACAATTACAACCTGAAGACAGAGTAAAAGAGAATGATTAAGGCCACATGCAGAAATCAAGGCACAAATATGTTTGAAAGGTAGATGTCAAAATTCATTTAACTGTTTGGTTTTCTCTTTGCAGTGCTTAATGGGCTGTAGACACTGAACTAAACCATTACCTGAAACTGGAGGAGGATTTGTGCAAAAGCTTCACCTGTCAAAGGTCACGTAAGAATACATTTAGACAGAAGCATCTTGTATACCATAATGCAGAATGGATCACTCTAAAACCTAATCCATGTGGATAACACTCTTAAGTAAGCACAGGTCATGCACCATCTGTATTTGATTGAATAATGTTTTATGAAAGTCAACAGGCATGGGGCCTACCAAAAAGTTATCAGAATTTTCATTTCAATTAGGCAGATGGCCAAGGAATCAAATGAAGAGTCTGACTGATGGGAACTGAATCAATAACATCTTTCTGAGCTTTATTTGATTTATCATTGTCTAAGCAGAGGAATTGATTTATGTCTGTAGCTTTATTTGATAAGTTAATGATAGCTCAACTATTCCTAAACCAATTTTTCCCCTAGGGTTTATATCCTGGCCTGTACTTCAGTGAAAAAGGAGATAATTTCACATCACATGAAATAATATTTTATAAGAAACTGAGTGCACAGTCCTACACACAGAACTGAAGGGCTATAAGAATTGAGGGAAGCCCCACTATACTGGTGGAACTTAAGCAGAACTGTTTTTGATTGCATCTCCCAGAATCCCGCATCTTGCAGGACTAAAAGCTAAGATATGTTGCTGCCATTAAAGGTTTGTTATTGAAACTGCTCTGATGTGGCAACAGAATTCTCCACTATCTCTACTATCCCACTGCTAAAGAAACACAAAAGTGGCAAAAAGAGAGTGGATGAGGGGGAAGGATATGCCAAGTGCTTCAGTTACATTGTGTCCTACCATGTATCTGATACATGTAATCATGAAATATAGTTAATAATTTGTATATAAAGGTCATGAAAAGTAATCATAATTAAGATTACAGGGCATAGGGCCCTACATCACAGGAGATTCACTAGCATTTACAAGAAGGAATCAATTACTTTAAGTGACTGTGTACTGCCTTGTTTCCCTGAAAATAAGACATCCCCCAAAATAAGATCTAGTAGAGGTTTTGCTGAATTGCTAAATATAAGGCCTCCCCTGAAAGTAAGACCTAGCAAAGTTTTTGTGTGTGTATATATAGTATGTAGTATATAATAAATGTTCATTTTTTTTTTTGGTTTAACAATAAATGTGAATTCTTCTTCATGGAAAAAATAAGACCTACCGCATCTTTGGGAGCAAAAATTAATATAAGACACTGTCTTATTTTCGGGGAAACACGGTATTAGACTTTACAGAACAAATGCATGTATATTAATCTAAACATAGATCAGTGTAAATTCCATGGGTTTTTCTCCCAGGAAAGTTGATAAAGAATTGCAGAATAATTATCTTTAGTTCTGTCTGTCTGTCTGTCTGTCTGTCTGTCGATCTATCTGTCTATCTATCTATCTATCTATCATCTTTTGTTTTTCATAATGTATTGCTAGCACTGTCCAGGCCAGTCTTACTGAAGGCTGACAAGATGTCTGCCAAATGGTGGAATGTATACCAAACCTATTCTCTGTTGGTTACCTACATTTGATTGCCTTTTGTATTGTACAGCATTGTCCATGAACATTTCAGTTCTCTGAATTCATTTTCATGATCTTGCCTTTTCACGTGTTACTGCAACAATCTTTTCCTCACTTTATGCTCATTTTCGTTAGCGAAGGTGCATGATCTCATTTTGGGAACATTTATAATTAGCAAAACTCTGTGTTAGCTTGTAAATTCCAGAAATGTTTATTCTAAACCAGCTCTTTGAAAGTTTATGACCAGTCAGATAATTGTCCTGTTCTGTACCCTATTTCAGTCTCAGAGATTAGTCTTAAAGGTGCCATGAGACCCCCTTCTCCTCATTCTCTCCCTTCTACTTTGCAAACAGTCACAGGCTGTATTAGCACTGCCTTTTGTCCTGCTATGATTCATCTGTTTTCTATGCGGTTACATTCTCATTGTAACCAAAGGCATCACTTTTGGGGGGCAAGCGGTTATAATCTGATGCATCAGAAGGAAGGGGTGAGGAAGTTCCAGGGCTGGCAAGTTTGCAGCAAGGTGGGAAAAGGACTTTCAACCTTCTCCTGCCCAGCCAGCAACCTCAGTTAGGCCCCAAGTGCCCCCCCTCCAACCAGGCCATTGGGAAGACGTACCCAGAATTCAGGAGGTGTTGTGGGGGGAGATGTTGCTGCTGCTTATCCCTCCCAAAATTATTACACCAGATGACATTAATCCACTGATCGTGCCATGGGTTCCAATCTATTTTGTGATTATGTAGAATTTCATTACATTGACTGTTACAGGTCTGTGAGCTGAGAGGTTGCCAACCCACAGTTAATTTCCAGGAAATAAAGAAGCAATTCTATCCAATGTGCATTGTTATGGTAGTAGTCCCTGGAATGGGGGGGGGGGGAGTACCAGTCCCACATATTAGGCAGCCTGAGATACACAGCCTTAAGGAACAACAAGCAGGATGTTGATATTACTCCTATTTTGTTATTATTTTCTTCAAAGCCAGACCTCATCTCAGTTCCCAGGTCCAGAAAAAGCTATACTACATGAACTTATCAGAGTCTTCAGACCACTGAGGAAAGTTTTCTCTCAGTCCCACCACCACCACAGACACATCTGAAGAGGACACAGGAGAGAGTCTGAACAGTGGCAAATACCAGTCTGTGGAATTCCCTTCCTTGGAAGTCTAGGTTCATCTTCTCTCTGCTCTCTTTTCACTGGCAAAGAGCTTCTTTTATTCACAGAATAGAATAATAGAATCCTAGAGTTGGAAGAGACCACAAGGGCCATTCCATCCAACCCCCTGCCATGCAGGAACTCTTAATTAAAGCATACCCAACTGATGGCCTCCAAGGAGGGAGACTCCACCATACTTTGAGGAAGTGTGTTACACTGTTGAACAGCCCTTACTGTTAGGAAGTTCCTCTTAATATTGAGGTGGAATCTCTTTCCCTGCAGCTTGCATCCATTGTTCTGGGTCCTGTTCTCTGGAGGAGCAGAAAACTAGCTTGCTCCCTCCTCAATATGACACCCCTTCAAATATTTAAACAGGGCTATCATATCATCTCTTAAACCTTCTCTTCTCCAGACTAAACATCCCCAGCTCCCTAAGCCGTTCCTCATAGGGCATGGTTTCTAGATCCTTCACCATTTTAGTCACCCTCTTTTGGACACACTCCAGTTTCTCAACATCCTTTTTGAATTGTGGTGCCCAGAACTGGACACAGTATTCCAGGTGGGGCTTGACCAAAGCAGAATTGAGTGGCACTATTACTTCCCTTGACCTAGAAACTATACTTCTATTGATGCAGCTTAAAATCACATTGGCCTTTTTAGCTGCTGCATCACATTGTTGACTCTTGTTCAACTTATAGTCCACTTGGACTCCTAGATCCCTTTCACATGTTGTCTCATTCTGCCATGTGTCCCCCATCCTCTATTTTTGCATTTCATTTTTATGCCTAAGTGCAGTACCTTACATTTCTCCATACTGAATTTCATTTTGTTCACTTTACATTACTTGCACAGAGCCTATAGCTTATCTGCATCACTAAAAGTCAAGACTGCAGAAATCTCCAAATAAGGAATACCATCAAACTGAAATGTGTTGAGTAAAGAGTGAAAGTTAAAAAAAAATCCTATGAGCAGATGGTGGAAAAGAAAGCAGATAATGTTCAAGGTCATGTGGCTGTATGTAGACCAAAGTGAAAGGGGCTATCTGAAAATGCTGAAAATTATTATAAGAGTGGGATATACTGTACTTTCTACAGGTCTAAAGGGTGCAAAGCTTTTAAATATAAAATCCATTCTATTTTCCCCCCAGGAGAATCATATCATCAGTAATGATCACATTATCTGTTATCACAAGTGGGAGGTCTGTTTCAAAATTACATTGTTCCAGTAAATGGCTTACTCGGGAAACACCTGTTTGTTGTTCTTTATGTGTTTTCCATGTATTTTTAATAGTTGTTTTACTAGTTGACACCACTTTTCTGCCCCCACCCCACCCCAATTCATTATCAGAGGTGTCTCCAGATTGGTGCCCTCTTCATGTATTGGATAACAGTTTTCATAATCCAATATCTATAGAAAGTTGTAATCTGAGATATCTGGTAGGCACCTGGATGGGGGAGGTTGATGTATATAGACTCTCGTTCTCAGGATGGGGCAACTGAGCTCTTGCTGGTTGATTGGCTAAGAGCATAATCTTTTCCCCATGGAAAAGGAAAAAGGAGAGAACAAAGATATCAAGCTATGTGACTGGGGGGTAAATGCAGTGTGAAGGCTACCGTAAACCCATATAAGCCAATTCAATTTTCTCACCTTTGAAAATTACTCATGCTAATTAATGATGCCAATTTCAAATTCCTCCTTTCCCTAGTTTATTGAAGCAATCTGGTTCAATGAACCTGAAAGGCGCCTAAATTATGTATGACCTATATCTATCAGAGGGAAGCATTTACCAGCCAAGTGACCTTCAGATTCTTTAAACATAACTTGAAATTATTTTTGATCATTGGCCATGCTTGATGGAGTTCCTGTGAGTTTTAGTCCAAAAAATATGGACAATAACAGGTTGTCCATATATAATGTTATATAATGAATCTACCACTGATGCATGGTGAGGTCTAATTCTAGTTGCTGAATCCATTTTCATGATCATATTAGCTCTTCCAGAAGCTAATTTGGAAATTTCCCAAGGTCTTTGGAACACACATACAGGTTATTTGAAGCATCTTATTTTCTAAAACCAGACTTTCAAATTTCACTATGTTTATCACCAAATGACAATAATTATATCTTTATATCTGCGATGTATGGAAATTTAATATTGCAAATAAACTTTTTATTTTAAAAAATTACAATATTAAGTGAACTATTTGAGATTTGTTTGAGCAGACTTTTAATCTGAAGGCATAAGGAATTCACATGCAAAGTACATAGACTGTCAAGCAATGTTGGATTCTAAATTCTGCCTTTGAGATTTCTACCCATAAGAGACTGAGTTAATAACAGAGAATGTTTAAAGGTAAGCATTACCTAAAGGTAGAATTGACCTTGTAAGTACTTTGCTCTTGACTGTACTTTTGAATATTCAATGCCCAATACAGTCCATTATCTCTTGATAATGCTGTCCTCTCACAATGTGTCAAGTACAAAATAACAATAAACATTTTGACATAGTTATTAAAAAAAGGAACAACCATTTCCTGTGGAGGGGTATATAACATGACATTTAAAAAGCAAGTATAGTGCTAGCATAGAAACATTTGTTATCTTACAGTATTATGAAATGGATTATTTATTTTTATTATAGTAGAGACTGATAAATATAGGCTGGGAAATGCAGCATGCTGAATGCTAGCAGTTTTATTCTGAGAGTCCACTCATTTCTATAGTAATTTCTGAAGTAGTTTACAAGCCTGTTGTAACTAGCACTGAGCCCAGATTTGTGTGTGTGTCTGTGCGCGCACACGAGCCTCATGAACGTTTGATGCTTTGCAAATTATGTCAGGTCATTTCAGAAACTTTTCAAGCATGGGTAGCAAACAGTGGATTTATGGATGAATTCTGGTCCCTGAATCCTACTTTTGTTACCTCAAAGCCCTTCTGGAAACCCAATATCCCGATTTAATTTTCACATTCATTTTCAGTCACTTTTCCACCTCAGAACATCCTTGTATGTGCCAATGCCACATGCAAATATATGGGTACACTTCATCCTCCACGGCCATCAACCCTCCAAAATGCTGCAAAACCAGCAACAGTAGTTATGCAATGCCACTTTCAGCAACCAGAAGCATGTAGTGTCACTTGCAGTGCACCTGGATGTGCAGGTGTGGCCTACAGGGATCAAAAGATTGGAAAATTAACACATCCCAAGTTATCAGTATCCTCCCTGACTCCCTCCCTCCTTTATTCTTTCTTATTCCTGTGCTCCCAACTAGCTGTACCACACCATACAAAGAGTGTGACCCTTCCTGTCGCCTGCCCATCAGTCAGACAGAGTTAGAATATGTCTAGTGTGTTAGACTGGTTATTTTACACTGAAACGTAGTGGCCCTGGCCACTGCAGGTGAAAAAAATAAAACAAATTTTTTCTTGTTACTTTAAAAAGTAACTGGTTACCAAAATAAAGCATTACAAGTAACACAACATTTCTGATCTCTGTTTTTATATGCTAGGAAATTTGATATGCAATGTTCCGTTCCCCTCTTGAGCAATTGAAGAGATATAATTAGAGAACACTTTAAAAAAATTCACACACAGTAAAATCAGGATTATAATAACCATAAATTTAAAAGCGCCATACAATGAAAACAAGAACATTTTGGACTGGTTACCCCATTTTGGAATATGAGGATGTGGAATCCATTTAAACAGACCACCTGGTTCAAGAGCAGTTTTCCATTGCCCTTTCAGGAAATTTGAAACAATATCACTGTGGTTTACTGTTGTTGGTGGGGGAACATTCTGAATTCATCAAGCTGAAACTCTACTACCACAGACATTTTCCTTGCCCACATAGGAAAAGTAATTTCAGAATGCTTGTGGGGGTGAGTTTTCAACAAGAAATATATGTCAACAATTAGATTGCTCTTGGAACATTTTTGTTAAGACTGTACGTATGTTCCTTTATGCTCAAATTCTTATGAGAAAAAGAGAAGGATTATTTCATTTGTAAAAGAAAGAACACAAGGTGTGAAGATCAGAGTGTAGCTATGGGGATGGAAAAGGGCATTTACTCCCAAATAAATATCCCCCCCCCATGAAATTTTACTTCAATTGCCAATTGATGTCCCAATATTAGGAAAAAAATGCTTTACCTTTGTTGGAAGCAGAAGCCTCAGATGGCAAGGTCCCGGTGCACTGGCTCTTTCCATAGGATACCCCTGTGACAGCTAAAATGCTGTATCTTGAAATCTAAAAAACATCTAGGGGTAGCTGTGTTGGCCATATAGCAAACCCAATAATGTCCAAACAATTATACCTTTATTGGAACAATCAAAATGCACAATTACATGTTGCAAGCTTTCAAAGTCACACTGGCTTCTTCGTTTTAACTGTCACAAGGGAATCCTATAGAAAGAGCCAGTGCACTTGGGACTTTGCCACCTGAGTCTTTTGCCTCCAACAAAGGTAAAGCATTTTTTCTAATATTGGGACTGATTGGCATGCTTTGTCTCTACACCACCTAAGGTTTTCCTGATGCAAAACATGAAGACTTCTTGAGAAATTCAGTGTTCTCTACCTACACAGGAGCCTGTGGCTTCACAAAGGAAGGAGACATGCTGGATTCTAGCGAACCATCTTCTTTGAATTGAAAATGGACATTAAATTTTGTGGACTTTGAAAATTTACTACCAGTGACCACATGGCCAAAGGGAGAGGTGCCAGCCTGCAGATAGCCATCCCTACCATCTGAACTGAGACCAGAAAATGCAGGCCTATGACTAACTTCATCTGTCTGCCTGATAAAGAAGCCAGTGTGATTGAAAGCTTGTATCATGTAATTGTGCATTTTGGTTGGCCCAATAAAGATGTCTATGGGGCTATACAGATTATCCCGCAGGAGTGGTGAGACACTGCCCCTTTTCGCCCCAGATTGGGGCTGTTTCAACTGCATGCTGCAGCCCTGATCTGGCCTTCAAAAGACTAAAAAAGGAGTGGCAAAATACAGCCCCTCCTTGTGCCCTCCATATCTACCAAAGCACGGAGTGATGACACCCTTTTGGTGCTGCATCCTGTAGATGCAATGTCAGAGTGGTGTCATCATGGCATGTGCTGTGTAAATGGTTGCACACTAAAATGGCGCCCTGGGGGAGGAGTCACAGCATCAAGCATGTGGACACTCCGCCATGACTCTGCTCTCGGGCTGGCACAAAATGCCAGTCTGTATCCTCCCATTTTTTTTGGATATTACCGGATCTGTATAGATTTGAGTTAACCTTCTCAGTCACCCTATGTCTTTAGTTTGCCACTAGGATCCAGGATGAGCCTCAGATCTGCTTTTGCAAAACGACAGTTCTAAAAATCCCCTTTTCTTCCCTAACCTCTCAATTCCTTCTCTCTTTCCTTCTCTCCTCTTCTCAAGGAAGCTTTAGAATATGATTTATTTAAACCGGATCCTTTACAGATTTAGAAATCCAGCCCATACCATCAATTCTGTTTCTAGAGAAATGTGCCAACACATAATTTGGTCCCAGTCATTACTTATGGTTATTTTTACAACTAACCATTGCTCTTTTTGAGTTAATCTTTCCAAAATGTGGGTTATGGCATTTTATATTTTGTATACTTTGTTGCTGCTTATTAGCAATTGACTAAGTTTTTAAAAAAATGTTTGGTTTTTAAAATATATGGCAAAAAAACTGTACCAATTTCTTTCAACCTGAGCATGTGTGATCTCCTCCTAAAGCACTACTAACCCTTGTAATTTTATCCAATTCAGACAAGGAGAAAACGAGTTACAGTATACTCTGTACTGCATCTGAAGAAGGGGGTTTATATCACTGAAACTCATGCTAAAATGAAACCAGTTAGTTTTAATGATAGTGCCATATTTCTTTTTTTGGTTTCCCTCCAAGCCATTTTTCTATTTCCTGTGGGAGGTAGGAACCTCATCTAAACTTGGATTTGGAAATGAAATCAAAGTGTACTGTATCACGATCAGTCCAAGCAAATGTGGTCCATTCTGAAGTGGTAAATCTATACATGACAAGTAATGCCTTGAAGTAATGAAGCCACATGTAATTAGTGATTTTCCCTGTAATGAATTTGTAACTGTAACATTTCATGAATGTGAATTACATTATTTGATCTAGGGTAGCAAGTAAGATCTTCCAATTACTCATAGGACTTTTTCACATGGGTAAAATTGGAAGGTTAAACTGGTCACAATGCAGGTTCATCCAGGGCATAAGGGACAATTTTGCAGTCACTTTTCAGATGACACTGTGAACAAACTGGTCAGACTCCAGACAGAAAGTGAGGTGAATCAGGAAATAAGCATTTTCGCAAAACTACCATATTCACATTTCCATTCCATTTCATTTGTGAATTCTCTCTCTTCACGTAATTACAGCAGTCTGAAAACCAAGTCCCTGATCCTCCTTGTTCCCACATTTCCCAGGGCCACTTACTATGCCAAAAAGAGGGAGGAAGCCTTGTTCTTAAAGTGATATACACACTCACACCTCTTTCCCTTGTGCGGCTGGTCTCCTTCCTCCTGCGGCGGGGAACAGTTAGTGAGAGAAAGCAGAGGGAAAGGATGTTTTGTAATTTCTCCTGTAGAGGAGGAAGAAATGGAGGACGTGTCCTGGAAAGGGAGGGCATCTGGGAGTTTCAGCCCTCACTGGAATCAGGCAGTTTTATGAAACAGCCACCTCTCTTTCTCTCTAGTGTTTGTGTTTGTGGTTTTACAGGAGTTTGCAAAGGGAAACCTCAGCCTTTCTTCCTCTGAAACAGCTTCTGAGGGAAATAGTTTTTTTTCCTCCCCATTTCTCTTTACTCTTTGGAGCATGTGTGTGTGTGCCCTTGTGGAAATGACAATTTGGAGCATGCACAAAAATGTTATTTCCAAACTAGCAATGGGGATTTGTCCTCATCCATCTGAAAACCAAATTCGTTGTTGACCAACTTTCTTTTCAAAATAATGTGTTTTTAACCCGTTGTTGTGCTGTGTGTGATAAGCATTAGTGAACTGGCTTGCTTTTCTGGGATGCCAACACTGTAACCATTTTCGGAATGGAAGCACATAGGTCCCCATGCAATAAAGTCCTTAGGTAATTTATCTCTTTAAATTTTAAAATATGAACATTAATTTGGGCACATGCTATTCCTTGGAGGTGCCTTGTAAACTTTGCAAATGTGAAAATGCTTAAGGAGAGGTGCACAATTTTCTTCCAAGTCTCATGAGGCTACTTTCATCAAGGTTGTCACCTTGAAAAAACTCTTTCTATCACTAGAATGTTCCCGTTATTTTTAAAGCATTTTGTTAGACATTTTAAGAGGCAAGTTTTCCAAGTTTTATGCCATTCTCTTTTCCACCATTCTTGGTCTTTGGTGAACGAACAATATATATGATGTTGAGGGAGCAGAAAGTGGAAAGATTAAAAGAAATGCAGCAGATGAATAGCAAAATTCAGCTGCGGGGGTACTCTGTATAAAGCAGACTTCCTCTGATCTGGCAGATTCCAGATGTATGGCACTATAAAGCCTACTTACTTTCAGCCAGCACTTAGACTGTAGGATTTGTATGCCTCTTGGCAATGCTATGGTGTTGAAGGGAGCTTTAATATCCTGTAGAACACTTTTGAAGGAGCCAAGATCAAAATTTGCCACTTGTGCACAATGGAGCAAACCAAAGTATTGTATCCCATTTTCTCCATCAGTCTTATGGTTTATATCATTGGTGGTAATGGTTAACATAAAAGCAAATTTAACATGTTAAGATTTCCCAAATTACAACCGAAATGAAATTGTGAAGTGAATTTGTAGTGAACATTTGTAACACATGTACATATACACATACTGTTACATACATTCTCTCTCACACACACAAAAAAACATGCACACACAGCTATGCTATTTGATCACAAGGGGAGAATTACTTTGCTAAATTTCTTGCAAAGTGATAGTTCCTTGGACATCCTAAAAGAGACAGTTCCTTGGACTGTTTCTATTGAACATAATTCAGAAGTGCATTCTTTCCGATTTCTGAAGAGGCCATTCTTTACCATACAGTCAGAGAAGGATATTTACTTTCAGATATCTTTTACTGTATATAAATCCCCATAGACACCAGTTCCCAAAGTGTGTTGGCATGTGCCCATGTACATTGAAGAGACAGACTTAAAGTGGCTTGATGTTAGATAGCATCCTACCTCTTCAAGTCACACTGGTAGGATTTTTTTTTTTTTTAAACCCATTACCTATGGTTTGGGGTTTCAACACATTCTAGTGCACATTCTTAAACTGAACATGAAGGGAGTCTCCAAACAGCAATTGGGCCATTAACCATTGCCTTTTCTGGATGAGCTGCTGAAAATATTGTAAATTTTATTAAACACTTTACAGCCAAGTTTGTGGGTGCTGTTAGGTGTTAAGAGTCTGTCATGGGATCTGTTACTGGATAGGAGTCATTCTACTGTTTCAATTGGGATAGGGGTCAGATTGGAATAATCCAAGCTAGATGGAAAATGTGAGGCCAAGCTAAATAGCACCAAATATCAGCCAAGCCAAAATACAAAATGTCCTGATTGTATATCTCTGAGGATTAGCATTTATTGCGGAAACAGTAAATGGAGCCATGAAGAAAATCATGGCCTCATTAATATGAATTTAGTGGGTGGAATAGTTTTATTAATATCACCAGAGGTAAAAGGTAGCAGATTAACACAGAAAATGCATTAAGAAGTCTTTCCTCCACTTGATTTCACTGAAAAAGCTAGAGCAGCACCAATATCTGGAATGGGTAGTCTCCAGTGATGTGGAGCTACTTTGTACACCCAGAATTCACCAGCAGTTGTATTATGTTCCACTTGTTTATAGGTCATAACCAGAGCTTTGAATTTTCTCTAGAAAAGGACCAGACCAGCTGCCAATTGTGCAATTGCACAAGCTATGAACTCCCTGTAGCTGGCCTAGTTAATAGTTTAGCTGTGGCTCTTATGTCTCAAGCAATGGTCTCAGATGGTACACAAGCCTTAACTGTGCAAATACACTCCTAGGAGTTTATCGCATTGGCTTTGCTCCAGCGATAGAAGTGGGATGTAACTTTAAGAAGATGGATCTTATCACATTTGCCCATCACCTGGGAATACACAGCCCATTTGCAACCCAGGCTTCTGCTGCATCTTTTCAAGAATGGGAAAATCCCATTCTTGAAAAAATGAAGAAGGAGCCAGGAGAAGCCCCAGTTGCAAATTGGCTGTGTACTCCCTGGTGATGGAGAAACATGATAAGATCTGCCTTCTTAAAGTTACATCCCATGTTTTTTGTGAGTGCAAAGACATTGTGATAAACTCCCTAGTGTCACTGAAATCTGAACTTCCAGGAATAAATTTAATCCAGGGGTACACTTGTGGACCAGTCTTCGGAGGGATCACAGATTGAATCTCCATTTCCCTATCTGCATTTTCAATGACCAGAAGCACCCTCTGTCTTCTCTGAATTAAGATTCTATTTGTTTGTCTTCATCCATCTATTATTGATGAAAGGCACTGATTTAGAACAGAAACAGCTTCCTGTTTGTGGAGTGATGGCAATAGTGGCTTTTAAAATAATAATAATAATAATAATAATGATGATGATGATAATGATAATCCTGCCCCACTTGCACTCAGGCAATAGAGGCGTCTTACGGCATTAAAATTATACATACTATATCCCCCAACCTTCCCTCCCATTAAAATAGAATTAAACATTTTACAATTAAAACATGTTAAAAGTGACAATTTGGAGAATAAAACAACAATAGGCAGGCAAATAGCAAATGGCATTGGTCCATTTCTTTCTCTCTTTGGTGACCAGGCATCTATTCAGGAAAGGCCTGCTGGATATTTTAGCATTCACATTTTAAAATATGTACATTATTTTGTTTATACTGTATTCTTCAGAAATGACTTGCAGTCCTTGCTAATGTGCAAATGTCCATGGAGAGGTGCACATTTCTTTGAAGGTGAAAAAATGCTTTTATTAAAACTGCCAACTTGCTTCACCCAAATTTCTCCCCATCATACATTATTCCGATTCAGATTCATTCCACTTTGGAGGAGACCTGCTTCTATTCAAATCTTCTAAATATGTCAGAATCAGATAGATTAACCCTGAAGTTCAGAATTTGCCCAGATTGAAAGCACATCCACTAGATATTTCTGAAAACAAGCCATTTTATCAGTAGAGCAAGGACTGTGGATTCACCATTGCCTCCACATTTCTTGAAAAAAACTGGATTATTTTCTCTCACATATTTCTTTTCTTCATCTTCTCTTTTGATTCTAAATAAACATAAGTCTTAATTGTGAATCGTGTTCCTTAACCATATTTAAGTCTTGTATCTAAATATCTGAGGAAGAAACATTCCATTAGTGAGTATTGTACCTGGACCAGTGAGAGTGGATGAGAAGGCTTCTTTCCATCTCTGTATCTTCTGATCCTATCATTCTTTACAGTTGCTGCTTTCTCACATAGTTCCACTAGCTGCTAGAAGAGTGTGACTGTTTCTTTCCATCAGAATACCTTCATTTCTTTCCATCCCAGCAGCTTCTTGGCTTGTGAGTGCTAAAAAGCAGTTGATTGGTGAGACCAAAGTGATACCACCACTTTTTAGATTGGAGAGTGGACACAGAGCTTGGGTGACAGTGTGAAATGTCTGGTAAAACAATACTTCCCACAGAATGAATATGGACTGACTCTATAGAGATTACTTCCAGAGTTCCTCAGTGAGAGGCAGGGATTGGATAAAGAATTGGGGTTAGATAGGTGAGAGCTGAATACTGTGATTAATCTGTCTGATCAGCTGCATTGGCACTCTGATAGTAGTTCTATATCTATACAGATATGGGTGGATCAATCTTGGGAGGTGGGAGGAAGGGGTGCCACCACTGGGGTAATCTCACACAGAGAGTGGTATTGAGCTGGGTTTGAGAAAGGTGGAATAGATATCCCATGTTTTGGCCATTTCCTCATCATTCAAGATCTAGGTTGCCCTATCATCCCACCCTATTTTGTGAGTGCTGCTGAATGTCAGGTCAGTCCACAATTAAACAAACAAACAATCCATGACCTGATTGTGGATGAAAGGGTTGATCTGGTATGCATTATTGAGACTTAGGTGGATGAATTTAGTAGAGTGGACCTAGGCACTTGATACAGTGCCAGCCTAGAATAGGAGAATGAAGCCAGAAATTGTCATCATCCGTAAGCTTTCCATCTTTATCTATCAATCCTAGTGCCAGCTTTGAAGGCTTATACATAATATCAAATGAGAGATGCAGAACACTCATGCTGCTGATGTATTGTCCACCTTTCTGTCCAGCAAACTCCCTGCAAGAGCTTGCTGAGAAGTTGGTCTGTGGTCTGCTTTAGGACTTCATGGTTATCATGACAACCATGGAGCTGTCTCAATATCTCACTGACCCAATGTATGCAACAGGAAATACCTTGTACTTGTTTTTTGTTGTTGGATAGATGTGGAATGATCTGAGTTGGGGTGTGGTCCAATAACTCCTTTGTTTTGGTCAGATTACATACCTGTGAAGTTTGGTTTTATGGTAGAAGACCTTCCCTGCAGCAGTGGTATCACTAGGGAGTGCGTGCGGTGGGTGCAGACCACACTAGGTGATACCCAAAGAGGAGTTGACACCACTGCTGCTCAAACACCTGTATTTTGGCAGAAACATTAGGGCTTTCTAGATTGGCAAAAAGAAGTGTGTTCATGGCTGCATGAAACTCTAGCCTTTAGATGAGAAAAAGGGAAAGTTTGCGTTTTAGGGGAGAAGAAGCACCTTTAAAAAGGTGCTGGTTTTCCCAGCTTCTTTTTTAAAAACTGCAGAACAGCACAGCTCCATCTAAAGGCTGTGGTGCAGCTGCTAAGCTTTAAGGAAAAGGCAACATCATGTCACACTTTCCTGCCAATCTAGAAAGCCCCATTGTGGCATTTGCCTGTATCTCTTTAAAATATCTTCACTATGTATAACTAAATACATTTAGGTCATGCATATGATATTGTAATCTGAATGTATAATTTAAATTTCCTAGTTTATGTCACAACTATTAGCATCACATTCAGTGGTTTATGGGAATTAATTATTAGTAATATTAGTGTAAAAAAAGGATTACTAAGCATTCTATAGATGTGAAATGGGAGGTTAACACGAGTTACTGCAATGGGTGGCACCAACCCTAGGGATGCCACTGCCCTGAAGGACAGGGAACTGATAAAGAAGGTCCATCCTTGGAGAGTTAAGGAATCTGAAGGATTCCTAATCCTCTTGTGGATATTATTGCTGATATAGTTAAGGACTTCATCTCAGTATGGAGTGGTGAGATGGAAAGGACCATCAGTATAATCAGTCCTAAACTCTCAGACCATTGCTCTGGTGCCCATAATTCATCTTTGTTGACAGACCTACAACAACAACAAAAGGCTGCATGAAGGCTAAAAATAATTTATTTTTATTTACTTTATTTATAACAGGCTGCTGTATAGCTTTTAAAGTGCTTTCACCTGTTTTGTTTTTCTTAAAATCATTTTTAATGTCTGATTTTAATTCTTTTTAACATTATTGATAAATTAATTACATTTTAATGACTGTGTTTTGTAGATCTTCCAGTTACATTGTATTTTAATTTGTCAGCTGCCTTGATTCCTGGTTCTAGGGGAGAAATGGTGGGTTATATATGTACAATTCTGTTGTTTGAAGTGAGTCTTCAAATCATAATGTGATTTAAGAATGCTTAAGTATTCTATTTGCACCAAACCGTAGTTAAGGTTTTCTCCCTACCTTTACATATTCTCTCAGGCTTCATTCACACTGCAGAAATAATCCATTTAAACTGTCATGGCTTAATGCTATGAAATTCTGCGAACTGTAGTTTGTTGTTGTACCAGAACTCTCTGACACAGAAGACTAAGGGGCGTGCAGACTGCCCCTGGCAATCTTTGTCAGACTGGGGTTGCGGCAACCTCATGCTGTGCCCCCAATCTGGCCTTTCCAAGGTGCAAAAAGGAACCACAAAAATCAGGTCCTTTTTGCATCTTGGAAAGGGTGCTGTAGCCACCACACTGTGGCTTTATGGTGCTCTTTTGGCGCTGCATCATTTAAACACAACAGCAGAGGAGTGCTGTGATGCTATGTGCCATGTGGTATGGCATGCAGCATAACACTGCCATGGAGGGTAGAGTCAGGGCATGTATTGTATGGATGCCACACCCTGACTCCACCCCCAGGCCAGTCTTCATGGCCGGCTTGCACAGCACCGAAGTATCTCACAAAACTGCAGTTTCCAGAATTCCATAGCATTGGAGCCATGGCAGTTAAAATGGTGTCACACTGGATTATTTCTGCAGTGGGGATGTTGCCTCACTAGATCTTTTCCTGGTCATACCCTGTTTGGTAGGATATTGCTCAGGAATGTACTTTCACTGTACTTTGGGGGGTATTGCCAGTTAAACTATGACTAAATAGAATTGTTAACCAGAGCTACGCAGACCTATACCAGCATCATGTGAAGGTCTGACATGTGTTCATCATTCATACTGTGGGAAAGGTGATTTATTTTTGTAGCTAAGACAGCAAAGAAGAGGCCTTGAATATGTGTAAAATATACTACTGAATCTGTAATTGGTCATGGCTAAGGTGAACACCTGTTAATCATCTCTACATAAAACTTTTCTCCGCTCAAGAAAACTTACCAAGGATATAAAGAGTCTGACTTTATGAAAAAGGAGATACTTTATTATTGGAATCCTTATTTGACTTTTGAGAATGTTGTTCCTGTTCCTGTAAACTGCTTTTAAAGTGCTCTTAGATAATTAAGCAGAATTGTACTTTTCTTTTGTTACTTGTACTAATTTTTGTGCACGATTTTATGAATCAGCCAGGGGAATATTCAACAGTTCCATTGTGCCCTTAACAATTGGAAAAACGTTGTCATTGCTATAGAATGTGTGTGGTCTCTTTTTGTTTAAAAGTAAATTGAATGTTTTTAAGCAAAACAGGACCTTTGGGTGCTATTAAGGCCAACAAAATAATCCCAAAGGAGTGAACAATTTTAAGAATAACATTGGAGCATTTTCTGATTGTTGGTTTTGGTCCATTCTATGTTAGCAGCCATCTGGAATCCATCTGGAATTAAAAATGCTCACCATATTAAGTTACATATTTTTTTTAAAAAAAAAATATGATTTTTTTTTATGAACCTGCAAGCTCTCATATATGAAATTTAACTTTCACAAGACATTTGATCCTATGCAAAAGAAATAATGGCAGATAGTTCCTTATTTATATATGGTTTTAGGATGGAAACAGTATTGGTTTCTTGGTGGACAATCTCATCATGAACTATATAGAGAAATGTGGCTTCTGGACCACTTGAAGATTTTTGATACCATTGATAATGATGTCCTTCTGGACTGCCTCTCAAGAATATGACTTGGAGGCACAGATTTATGGGTGCTAAGTAGCTGATCTAGAATTGAAGCCCATATTAGTTCTAGGCCTTACAGGTGAAGTCGAACTAGTGCATTTTAAAGACAAATTATATGTTCATTTTATGCCAGTTTCCCTCTCTTGCTAGCTGTTTCCAGGTTCCTCTTGTTTTATTTTATCAACCACTTTCAAACAAGACCCTGTCATTCCCATTCATTTACCCTGATTCTGATCTGCTGGGGGGGGGAACAGCTTTAAATGAGCTCTTTTTTAACCTTTTTTTTTTTTTTTTGCCAACAGGATTTGCACTATCATATGAGAGCCTGATCATGTGGGGGTCGACCCCAAATCCCAATGGACATGATATCACTGTCACTCATGGTGAAACCGCACCCAAATGGAAACGACAAGAAAAAGTCTGATTCAAAATCTCTGATAAACCTACGTAAAAACCAGTGGGCATGCCCCCACAGTTTCATAGGGTGTGTTTCTCTTTCTCTCTCACTCGTTGTGTGCTCACATGTTAACATCTTCCACCTTCTGTGTTTTCTCCCAACTTTTAAAAATCTTTTTTATTGCCGCAGGAAAGAATTGTTTAAGAAAGAAAGGTGTAACAGTAGCCTTTGCTCAATAGCACTGGGAGATGGCCCAATGGAAGTACACCTCTTTTGTTTTGATATAACATGAGTCCGAGAGGATATTTGGATACCAGTTTAATTAAACTTAAATCCTATTTTTCTCTTTAGACCTTCATGTTATACTGCATAGTCATTCAGATCCAAGATGTCAAACTTTAAATCTTTCTTTCAGCAATCTTTCTGGTCCTTCTGAAGGGTTAATGCTAATTGCTTTTCTAAGGTTTTTGACAGAAAGACAGGTTCGTTGCTAAGAAGTGTCTTTTTCAGTAGCTTTCAGGCAAGTAACTCTGACTAAGGATTATATTTCTGATTATTCTGTTGATTTAGTTAGAATAAAAGCATCAGTGACATTGCCAATGACTCAGATTTTTGAAAAAAAGAAGAAGAAAGGTTGGGATTAAGCTATTGAGTCGCTTACCTCAAAATCTTATAATATTACATTAACACAGACTCAGAGGCTGCAGAATTGGATTTAAACCTATCACTTGGACCCATTCTGTAATCTCATTTTGCACTTTGAGTGGTGAAAATAAAGGGAATGCAGCTGCCACAAAAAGTGACTGTGTGAGCATTTTTCACATTATAAAAATTTTCAATAAAGGGAAAGCTCTTTAACTGCAGACACATTTTCTTTTGCATTCTTCTTCTTAAAGAACGATGAGTACTTGACTAAAGAGTGGAACATTGTGAACTTGAACAGCTGGTACACAGACATTTTATTTTCTGTGGGTAGATTACTGTATTTTTGTAGTTGTTACCTGCCTTCGAGTCAGCTTTTATTCATGGCAACCCTGTGGATGAGACTTCTCCAAGACTCCTTGTTCCTTGCCTCTGTGCTCAGGTCCTGCAGGCACAAGCCTGTGGTCTCTTTGGCTGAGTCTAACCCTATGGTGTGCAGCCTTCTTCTCTTCCCAGTACCTTCTACCTTTCCTAACCTAATTGTTTTCATCTAGTATTTCATTTTTCCTCATGACCTGGCCAAAATACCTCAGCTTCAATTTAGTCATCAGCTTCCTAAGAGAGTGCGGTTTGATCTGTTCTAGCACCCATTTCTTTGTCTTTTTGGCTGTCTTCAGTATTCTTTGTACTCTTCTCCAGCACCACATCTCAAATGAGTTCATTTTTCCCCCATCAGCTTTTTTTCTTTACTTCCCAGCTCTCACATCTGTACGTAGTGATGGGGAATACAATGGTTTGAATTATCCCCACTTTAGTATTTAGAGTTAAGTCTTTATATTTTATTATCTTGTCCAGTTCTTTCATAGCTTCCCTACCCAATCCTCGTCTTCTTCTGATTTCTTGGTTGCAGTCTCCACTCCAATCAATATTTTAACCAAGGTATGGGATTTTTTTAAAAACTATTGCAACTTATTCATTATCTATAATGAATCCTTGTAGATCTTCCAATGTCATTATTTTTGTTCTTTTAATGTTCAGCATTAATCCAACCTTGGCACTTTTGTCCTTGATCTTCCTCAGTAGTTGTTCTAGATCTTTGTTAGTTTCTGCTAGTAATACTGTGTCATCAGCATATTTTAGGTTGCTAATGCCCCTTCTTCCAATCTTAACTCCTCCTGCCTCTAAGTCTATACCTGCTATGTGTACAATATTTTCTGAATATATGTTGAATAAATCGGGTGATAAAATGCAGCCTTGCCTGACCACTCTGCTGATTGGGAACCATTCTATTGCTCCATATTCAGTTCTGACAGCAGCCTCTTGTCCTGAATACAATCAAGCATTGTACTCAGTACAATCAAGCATACTGGCATTCCAATTTCTTTAATTTTTCATAATCTATTCAGTCAAAGGTTTCGCTGTAGTTAAAAAAAATGTAGATTTTATTTTGGAATTATCTACCATGCTCCATTATACATTGCATGTCTGCAATGTGATCCCTAGTGTCTCTTGATTTACTGAATCCAACTTGCACCTCAGGGACTTCCTGCTGCATATATGGTGGGAGTATTTACTGCTGAATTTTAAGCATTACTTTTCTTGCATGAGAAATTAGTCCAATTGTTCTGTAATTGCTACAATGTTTTGTGTTTCCTTATTTTATGGATGGGCATATATATTGATCACTTCCAGTCCATAAGCCACTGCTTTGTTTTCCATATTTCTTAGCAGATTTTTGTTAACACTAAGGTTGACTCCATAGCTGTGGATTGTAGCAGCTCATTGGTATGTCATCTGTTCTTGGTGATTTGTTTCTTTCTGATTGCTTTGAGTGTAGATTTGACTTCACTTTCCAAAATTTGGGGTTCCTCTATGTATGTTTCTTCTTCACTTGTGTCAGTCATCCTTTCAGATTTTATACAGTTCTTCTGTGTAATTCTCCCATCTTTTCAAAATTTCATCATGATTATATATTACATTTGTCTATTTATTTATTTCATTTCTATGCCACCTTTTTCCAAGAAAGAGACTTCAGGAGGCTCACAAATAAAATCATTATGATCTTTTTCTGATTGTAGAGCATCTTCACCCTTGTTTTAAATTTGTCTTTGAATTCTCTGATTTTTGGAAGAGATGTAAGGTTCTTCCTTTTTTTGAGGGGGCAGGGTTCGCTTCTATTTCTTTGCATTGATTGTTGAAGCAGCTATCTTTATCCCTACACACTAATTGTTGGCCAATAGCATTCATGGTCATGATTATATTTTATTATATATCAATCTTTTAGCAATAAAAAGGATGTGAAAAATCCACTTTTACTGGACTTTTGTTAATGTCTAAGAAGCAGGTAAAAAATTCAAAAAAACATACATCTTCCTGAATATCTAGAGACTTTCCAAAACCAAATTTATTAATGTGATTACTTCCTCCCAAAATGTAACTGCTAAAAAAAGAGAGAGAGGGAGAGAGAGAGAGAGAGAGAGAGAGAGAGAGAGAGAGAAACATGTTAAGGAAGCATTAGTTTAAATCTCTAACAATCTACTGATTTATAAAGTTGTTTCTTTAATAAATGTGGCAATGAATATATCTGAAAGAGCAATTTTTGTTGAATAAGATGTACCCCTTTGTATTCACTGGGGTTTGGTTCCTAGTGGATACCAATATCCATGGGGTTTGGTTCCTAGTGGATACCAATATCCATGGATGCTCAAGTCCTAGTAAATACAATGGAATAATAAAATTGTGTCCTTTTTATAAAATGGCAAAATCAAAATTTGCTTTTTGGAATTTATATATATTTAATAATAATAATAATAATAATAATAATAATAATAATAATGTTTATTTCTTACCCGCCCCTCTGTAAAACAATTGAGGCGGGGTACAACAAGGTTGAAAAACAGATTACAGATTAAAATAATTCAAGAATTCCATCCCAACCCCCCCCCCCCAAAATAGGATTAAACTAGTTAAGTTTAAAATTAAATTACTAACAATAAAAATACAATACAACATAATATTTCCAAGCAGTGGTTACTTGAATCCATGGATAAAAACCCATGGATATGGAGGGCTGTCTGTACTTGGTGATCTATAGCCATGCAAGTTATGGATCTTACAAATGATAGCCATTGATTAGTCAGAATTGGATATTCCAAATCTCACTTCCATTCTTGCTATGAACCTTAAATGCCATATTTATTTGTAGATAACAGAAATTGTGTGTGTGTGTGTGTGTAGATAGATAGATAGATAGATGGATAGATAGATAGATAGATAGATAATTGATTTTGATACTTGGTTGGCAGGCACACACTGATGCCACTGAAGATTATCACATGGAAGGCACAGCATCCTTCTCCTGTCCTTTTCCCATCCTTAAACTCTGCTAATTATGCAATCGGGGGCCAAAGATGATCACATCCCCACCCACTTCTCCTATCCTTCTCCCATGTGTAAAGTGTAATGGAGGTGTCCCTGCACGCTTCTCCTGTTGGTTAAATGTAATGGAGCTATCATTTGGTATTAACAGTAACTCCCATTAATACCAAATGATGGCTCCATTACACTTTACCGATGGGAAAAGCACATGGGGATGGTTCCATTAAACTTTACACAAGGGAGAAGGACAGGAAAAGCACACAGGGGTATTATAATCTTTGGCCTCTGATCATGCAATTAGCAGAGTTTAAGGACAGTAGAAGGACACTGTGCCTCCTGTGTTATAATCTCCATCATCTGCCAACTCTCTGGAGGAGCTTGCTAGGGAAAAAAAATAACCATAGGTTTATTTCTGGCTATGAAACAGAGCCAGGTGCATCTCCAAGGCCCTTGACTGGCCATTCAGTGGGGGCATCATAGCAAGACTTTGAGTCCTCAAGGTGGTAAGTAGGGAGCTGTAGAAGATTTCTCCCTGTGGACCTCTAAAAATACACAGGGCAATGTAGAAGCTTGGGTTTCTTGGAGGAAGAACAGAATTATAACAAGGAAATACATATACCCACAGAAATATCAGGAAAAGTTTCACCTGACATAACTTGATATACAACGGGTTACATTGTGACTATCAGTGTTGGACTGAATCCCAACATAGGGACTATGCAGACGGTCTGTAAGAGGTGGCCTGCAGGCATCACTTTTACAGCCAGATTCGGGCTGCAGCAACTGCACACTGCAGCCCTGATCTGGCCTTTGCAGGGTGCAAAAAGGAGTTGTGGCACCATGGCTTTATGGCACTCCTTTGGTGTTGTGACATGCAGACACAGCGCCAGAGGAATGCCATGATGCTGTGCACTGTGTGGAGCAGTACACAGCACCACAGCACCCTGGGAGCAGAATTTGGCATGCATCATGTGGACGCCACACCCTGACTCTGCCCCCAGACCAGTCTCAATGGCCCGTCTGCACAGGGGCATAGTTGTATTTCCATTTAAGTTCCATGAATTTCTAAAGAGCTGCTCTAAAAATGGCCTGGTTTTTTGTTTTTTGTTTTTTTGGTAGTACAGTGGTATATAAATATAAAGCAAGCATACATACTTTACTCAGTTTAGGCTCAAATCCACCCAACAGTGTTTTTCTGACATTTTAGGTGCCCAACCCACTCATGTTGGATTGGCAAAACTCACATTCCAGGACAATTTTTAAAAATCTAGACTTTTACTGTGCCCTATGTTTTTCTTCACTGCTATTACTACTACTTCTAAATATGGTAAGCAGGTTAGCATCAGTAAGCTAACCAATTCATCATACAGAAAAAAAAGAGCTGCAATGCTTGAGACTTGCATCATCTGTGTTGATATTATGTAGGCATATCCTCATAATGAAGATAAATGGATAGAAACGGTACATAATAACATTCAGCATAGGATGCTAGTATAACAGTACAAAAAGCTAAATCATACAGTACTTCGATTTGACTTGCAGCACCTGAATTACCTTCTGATGTCAGGATTACCAAACAGTGTCTTCCGTACAAGGGATCACTGTCTCAATGGTAATTTGCCATCTGTTGTAAACAGGTGGCATTTCCCTTTGAACATGGCACAACAGCACATAAATGATGTGATGAAGTTCCATTCGGGGATGTTTTGTTCAAAGAATGTGAATAATTTACACAGTTCTCAATGGTACCTTGGAACCTAAGATTTCTTTCCTTCCTCCTCCTTTTCCCCTTTCTTTCCCACTCATGTTCTTATTTGTAAACCAGCTAGGTGGCACACTTGATAGATATTTCTAATCTGTTTTCAAGGAATATCTGGGCATTTGTGATACCTTTAAAAAGCTAGTTCTAAAATAGTTTGTGTTTCCATCCATGGTGATAAAATGTCAAAAATCTCATAACAGTCATGTTCCAGAATATTAGGTTTCCATAAAAGTCAAACTCTTATTTTAATGTCACCATTTTAAGTAGTACATTAATGAATAGCTTGTTGCAAAAACAATGACATGTGAATAAAATTAATCTTATCTATACTGATTAAAAGTGAAATTAGTCTGCTCTAACTGTTGGTGGACTGGTAATCCTGGTTTATAGGAAGGTGATTTCTTCTCTCCTTATGATCCAAATATCTTCCTTTTCAGCTTCTTAAAAGAGCCCTGGTGGTGCAGTGGTTAAATGCCTGTACTGCAGCCACTCACTCAAAACCATAAGGTGGCGAGTTGAAGACCCGCAAAAGGGCTCAAGCTTGACTCAGGCTTGCATCCTTCTGAGTCGCTAAAACGAGTACCCAGATTGTTGGGGGCAAGTAGCTTACAGTTGTACACCGCATAGACACTCCTTAGGTGGTATGAAGCGATATATAAATGAAACTGTTTGTTTTGTTTGTTTATTCTTTTAATGATGAAGCTAAGACATTAATGCTCGTTGCATTATTTTGCTGCAGCAAAGATGATCTAAATGCATCGTTTCTCAAAATTCTAATATAATTGGTTTAACCCTGTTTCTTATGCTAAATAGCCTTGCCACATGTAAGTAACACATCTAGTCCCAGTATATGTCATACACTGTTCAAAAACTGTTCTGCTGACAATAGCCTGAATATACACACATAGCGCTTGCTTGTCATTCATGGTCCAGTCATTTCCTATGCAAGAGCCACTTAATTTTGAATGTCCTCAAATATTGCCTAGCTGTTCACAAGCTTACAGCCGAGCATGTTTTATTCTGTTCCTGTTCATCAACTCCAAGGGTTTCACTATTGTTACTGGGGAGTTACTTTCAGACTTTCCATTTTTCTAAAAATGTGGGCTTAAATTGAACTAGCAGTTGTTTCTGCTTCTAACACAAATGGAAATGCCATGTACTGTGGCTTATTCATAAACCTGTAATTCCTTGTGCATGGGAGGGATTTGTTTTTAATAAAAATGTTATTGAGTTTTTACACCTTCTTTTCCCCTAACATTTTTACACTACTACAGATGGTTTCAATTGCTGTATAATTTTTGAGCGGACAATTAAATTCATCTACAATGGCCTGTTGATATACAATGCCCACTTTTAATATTTTCAGCTAGGACATTAGCCCTTTGCAGTTTTCTCATAACTTTTCATCACTGGGTTTCATTTGTTTGAATTTAATTTTCTGGCAATGGATTTAATTTTGTGTTTATCTTTGATTATTAAAATAAAATATGCCATACTTTGATTAATAATTCTTTGCCCTTTCATACTTCTCTGGAACTGGTCTGAGAGCCCACCCTACTTGCTCAAAGCACCAAACTAAAGTGTAATAATTCTTTTGCTGCTGTTTCTCCTTCTTTACTTCATCTACTTCTGTGCAGGATTTTTGTACTTTCTGTATTATGGGGATGGGCAATGCATTTGGAATCATTACAAATATGTATTGAAATAATGGGTGAGGGTGTGGGTATTTAAGGGGAAGAGAGGATGGGGCAAGACAAAAGGGAATATGAGTATGGATGAGTAAAATTTTTCAATTATCCAAGTCCCCACATTGTGTGAGCAATAAACGTATTGAAAGAGTACAGAGGGGTTAATTGCAGCTCATCCTAAGTAATTTATATAACTATTTTATGCAGTAGAATATAAAAGCAATAGGGGCAGAAAACTAAAGTGAGTTACAATGCACTCCTCATCGACAACCTGAAAGACTCTAGCAAACTCAGTGTAAGTTGTTAGGTAGGTTTACCTGTTAAGGCCTAAATGAATGGTTTTCTGAAAAGGGCATGGCTGGTATTATTTTAATTAATTAATGAATGAAATATTTTCAAGTTCTGAGAAAGAGAGCAAATTTTACACTTCTGTGACTCTTTCCTAATTGTAGGAGCATCCACTAGCCTGATGTGACTGGGTAATGAAGAAAAAAGGATAATACATGTTAGCTAGTCTTCTACATTGGTACTCAGCTGTTGCTCATCATTGCTAAAGCACAGCTGAAAGTAAAGGAAATTTATCTGCAGTCAAAAGTGTACTTTCCTTTCCCCTTTAAAACAACAATAAAATACAGAAGTTGGCAAATCAGATGAAATGCCGTAGTTACTTTTGCTTTAGGCTATGTTTGCAAATATCTGTGCTCAAGACATTTGAAATAGTTTATTGCCATGTAAAATGGCATCTGTAAAGGAGAGAGGGAAAAAAGAGAGATTTGAAGAATTTGTTATCCTTTAGGATCTTTATTGTGATCCCTTTTGAAATGTGGTATAGCTTTATTTTGTGAGTAGAGATTTTATTACATTAGGAACTTCTATAAGTGATTGGAAGTGTGTGGTCCTCTGGATGTTTTTTAAATTGCAACTCTGATCAGCTACAGCTAGCATAGCCAATGGTGATAGGGGGAAGGGAGGTGCAATCTAGGAACAACTGACACACCACACAGTCATCATCCTGTTTCACATAGCACATGGTAATTACAAAAATCTGCCACTTTTGCTTTCTTAGGTCTTTAAATATAAAATGCACCAGACAATTTGAAATGGTGGCTTTATTACCAATGGGAATATGGTACAAGGAGATATCCAAAAGTTTTAATGATCACCTTTTTTTAAAAAAATGACAGAAAGTTTGTTTTGATTTGTAGTTGTTACCTTATCTCCATGTAGTCACTATCTATCTAGATTTATACATTTTTCTTAGCATATCTTGACCCTCCGAATACCTGATATTGTAGAAGCCTACACATTGTGCCTGATGAGGATTTTACACTTCAGTCACTTCTGGCACAGTCAGTCACAAAAATAAAGGACACAATGAGCCGATTTTCTCAGCAACATGCACTTAGGGACCAATGATGAAACTGACAAAATTTCATCAATATGCCATAATAACTTCCGGGTGATAATTATTACTTTACGATACCCCCTTGTAAGGCACAATCTCTAGACTTCTACAATATCAGGTATTCAGAGGGTCAAGATGCGCTGGGAAAAAATTATAAATCTAGATAGTGACTATAACAACTACAAATCAAAACAAACTTTCTGTCAATTTTTTAAAAAAGTGATCATTAAAACTGTATCTATTCAGAAGAAACCCATATTGAGTTCACCCAATAGGTCACTATTTTCTAGTGCTACTTCCAGGCCATTGATAATAGGAATACAATCTGATTAGCAGAACTATTGAGAGGGAGATTCTGAGAATATGGATTTTTCAATCTGACCAACCCCAAGGTGATTTTCTTTTGGCAAAATTTGTTCAGAGGAGGTTTACTTTTGCTTTCCTTGGAGGCTGAGAGAGTGTGACTTACCCAAGGTCACCAATGAGTTTCCATGGTTGAATGAGGATTTGAACTCTTGTCTCCAGAGTCATAGTCCAGCACTCAAAACAGTATACCATGCTGGATGTCTACTTGGTACCAAAGTAACAAATTTATTAAGCTTATCTCATGAGCGCAAGTTTATGTTATAATACATTTGTTACCCTTTCACATCTACCCCCTGGGAAAATAAAGATATTTTACAAAATGCTGAGACAATATCAAAGACAGAAAAGACTCTGGGGCAAGGAGTTACATATTCTGTATCTACTAACTAAAAAGGCCCTATTCAACTTTTGAACCATCGCTTCTCTTGTGTCAGCAGGGCACAGAACAGAAACTTCAACTTCATTTTGCATTACAGTAGGCCCTTGGTATCTTAGGACACCCCGTGAATACCAAAATGCATGGATATTCAGGTCCCACTGTACATAATGACATAGTAAAATGCTGTACCTTATATAAAATGATAAAATCAAGGTTAACTTTTTGGATTTTTTTTTTTTTTTTTGGTTTGTTTGTTTGTTTGTGGTGGGGAGGATATTTTCAAGCCATGGATGGTAGAATCTGTGGATGCAGAATCTGTGGATATGGACGGCTGACTGTCATGTAGGCCCAGAACAGATGGGCCAAAAGCTCTGTCTTTGGGCAGATCCAGGGGTGTGTCATTGAAATGATGCACATCTCCAGATTGGGCCAAAGCCAGCTGCAAAAGGAGCACAAAAAAAGCTTTCCTTGTTAGCAGTCCATTGCAGACCACAGTGTCAGCTGGCCTCAAGACCACAGCATCCGGTCTCCGTGGTCCCATGCTCTCAGGGCACACTCGTGGCTGGAGCAGCCAAAGGCCATTCCGAGCCACCTGTCTGCTTGATACCATAGTTACTGATGGATTTCTTTATTTCTACTATCTTCATGTTGCTTTCTGTTCTTTTTTGATAGATATATAGTGGACTCTTCCCATGCACTGAGGTTCAGTTCAGGGACCCCTGCAGATAGCAAAACTGTAGATGGTGGCACTCCATATAATAGTAGTGACATGCTTGTAGGCATGTCCACATATCTGCATGCACACATGACCATTGAATAATATGAGGTGTGGAAATCTGTGGGTGATCAAATTTGCAGATTGCCAGCCTACTGATATGAACGGTTTACATATCAGCCTACTGATATGAAGGGTTTACTGTACTAAAATGTGTAATATGTAGTTAACCTCCATTGTGGACACATTTTATTATTTAGATATACAGCTGTTAATAATGATCCAAGAAAACAACACATAGGTATTTAGAAAGGTTATTAATGGTGCAGTCCTATGCGTTTCTATTAAAAGTTAAGCCCCACTGGGTTCAATTGGTTATACTGTCACCAGAGAACACATAGGGGTGATCTAGACCGCCCCAAAGGGGCGGTCCTTTACTGCCCCTTTAAACGGTGAAATGGGGCCAAGGTTGCAGCACGGGCAGCCTCCGCGGCCCCATCTCGCCGCTTCTGGAGGCCGCGGGGAAGCAGCAAACTGCCAGTTCCCCGCGGCCTCCAAGTGGGGTTCAGCAGGTGCCCTGTGCACCTGCTGCACTCACTTGTGGAGGCAGGGCTGAAGGGAGGAAGGGGCCGCCGTGGCGGCCCCATTCTCCCAGGATCTTTGCCGTGGTCATCTAAAAGCCATGGCAAAAACCCCCCTCCAAAAAGGAGCTCCGTTCAGAGCTCCTTTTTTGCGCTGAGGAAAGGGCACGATTTGCGCCCTCCCATGGCGCAAAAGCATCATCATGTGTGCAGCGCATGTAAAAGCTGTGCACATGATGACACTCTTGTAGTGCGTCCGTATGGACGCCGCCATTGTAAAATGGCAGCGTCCATACACTTTAGGCCCAGGGAGGGTGTAGAAGCTACACCCTCCCTAACCCTAAAGGTACTGCTTTTAGCCCTAGATACGCCTCTTTTGGTGCGTCTAGATCAGCCCATAATATTGTATCCCAAAGCTACAATCCTGTGTAGAGCTACATGTCAGTAAACTCTTTTGAATCCAAGAATCCCACATGCAAGAAACCATGTATAGTGCTGAAACGTAAGGTACCTTTAAAAAAAGTATACCTTTAGTAGATTGTACCAGCAAAGTTTCAAGAGAGCCTGTTTGTTTTGGAAAAGTAGCTGGGAAGTTTGCACAAAGTGACTTAGTTAAGGGTCAAGAAAGCGTTCTCACCTTTCGGGTTCTTACAAGAACGCTACCTTTCTTGTGTTCAATTGTCTGTTACTAATCATTAGTCAGGAGTATAACCCCCCCCCCAAACCCTGGTAATTTCAATCCTTTGGTTTAACATATTCAAAGCATATCAGTCCTTCTTCCCTTTAACACTTTATCTCCCCCTCCCCCAATTGCTCGTTCAAAGGGCAGAGCTAGAAATAAATCTTCTTCTTCTTCTTCTTCTTCTTCTTCTTCTTCTTCTTCTTCTTCTTCTTCCTACCATAAAATTATTGACACTCTCTCAATGTGTTAATGTTGCCAGGAGAAGATAAAGATGGGGAGTTTGGCCATCCAGGTAATATCCTAATTTCAGAGTGGGAGACTTGGTGGCCCTCCAGATGTGGCCCTCCTTCAGCTGGGGGGGATGGCATTTAGCCCAAGAATATCTGAAGGATTATATTCTTTCTGGCTCTGTCTTAAACTTTTTAAAATTGTTTCTATACTACAAATTGAGAAAATCTTGTTGGATTTCTAGAGGAAACAGTTGATTGGCTACTGATGATCCATATCATTTAATATAGAAAAAATAGCAAAGCACCCTTTGTTGATGCAGCCTAAATAAACAGCTTAAATGATAGCAGCCATTTCCATCCTTTTCAGCCCATAGCTTAGAGCAATGCAATTTGTAACTGTAGGAGCCTGTTGAACTGGTTTAATATAATGGTGTGTTGATGAATACATTCTTCTTCACCAGAGTTTAGGACTGTAAATCCCAAAGCTGCTTGTTCAGCTCTATGTTCCAATTACAGTACTGTCTGTGAATTTCTAGGTCAGGAAGGAAAGCATCAGACATTTGCATGTTGGGCCCTTCAAGGGAGTGGAAAATGTAATGAAAATGGGAAATAGACTGAGCGCTAGGTAATTGATTTAAGTTGCTGCCAAGGCCAAATGCTACAGGAGAATATGCACCATCCCTAGGATTTTTTTGACACTGGCAAAGGTCATATATTTGGAAGGAAAACCAGAATTGGCACATGAAATCAAACTGTTGTTAGATATACAGACAAAGCTTTTTAACAGCCATGGCCTGAACAAGTATTAACTTTCAGCAGCCCACAATGAATGCAATAAAATCTCTCAACAGTAGAAAAAGTTGAACAAAAGGCCTCCCAGCAACCACACACACACACAAAATCACAACCATCTTTGGTGGCTTTTAAAAATGGCCTATGTAAACATTTGTAAGGGGGAGTTATGAACAGCAAGCCTGTCTTGAATACTTTAAAGCTCCCTCCAGTTGTTTGACACTTGTGAGTATTGCACATGTGAAGGGGCTTCTGAGAATGCACCAGCAAATCCCATCCCTAGACACAGTGTGCATGTCAGCAACACATCTGGGTGATCTGTCGGGGGTGCTTTGATTGTAAGTTCCTGCATGGCTGGGGGTTGACTGGATGGCTCTTATAATCTCTTCAAATTCTATGATTCTATGATGTCTTTGGTATCAATGTTTTCAGTGCTGTACACATTTGCAGATGTTCTCTTCATGGAAATAAGAATTTTGAACATCTATATGTACATAGACCTTTAAGAATTATGATAGTTGGTGGGGGCATGGCTGGCATACACATCAGCAGCCAGGAAATAGGGTCAGCATGTGTGTTTTTGAAAAATGTCTTACCAACAAATCTACAGCACTATATAAATAAATTACAATAATAACAGTGAAGCCAAGGAAATATCTCACTCCCACCAACTAGCACAACTGAGTAGAATCTGCTTTTATCATAGAATCAGAAAGACCAACTCCAGATAATCTGAAGAATGTGGTTCTTGTTCTACAGCAACTTGCAGAAAGAGCACTGTCTTGCCTACATTTTATCTACTTATCTGCAGGGATATCACGGGGGATCTTGTCAAAAAGCCTTACTGAAATCAACATATGCTACATCCTCAGCATTCCCCTCATCTATCAGGTTTGTAATTCTATGAAGAAAGAGAGGTCTGAAATACACTGCAGAAATAATCCAGTTTGAGACTGCTTTAACTGCCCTGGCTCAATGCTAGAAAAATCTGGGACCTGTAGTTTTGTGTGACATTTAGCCTTCTCTGTCAGAAAGCTCTGGTGCCACAATAAACTACAATTCTCAGTATTCTCTAACACTGAGCCAGGGCATTTAAAGCAGTCTCAATTTGGATTATTTCTGCAGTGTATTTTGGACTAGACATAAGATTAACCAGACATGATTTATGAGAAACCTATGCTCTCTCTCTCTGGCTTTTCTTCACTAACGAAGATTCATCCCACGCTTTCTACAAGTGCGTTGATGACTAAAAAGGCCAATCCAAGATAAAGAAGTCCGGTTGCAGAGAGCACAGCAAAAAGTCTCCTTGGGTGATGTTTCCAAGTTGTGGTTCTTTCTGCATTGTCGTTTCTCTTCGAGACTCAATTGACATGAGTTCTCAAAAGAGGCTGCAGTGTTGTGGATAGTGCGTCTCCATGCCTCCCAATGTGAGGCCAGGACAGACTATTGTTGGTGACCAATTTGGCCAAGCTTGAGATGTTGTTTCAGGGAGTCCTTGTATCTCTTCTTTGGGGTGCCTCTCTTATGCTGACCTGTGACAAGTTCACCATAGAGTACTATTTTTGGGAGGCGGTGGTCCTCCATCCTAGAAACGTGCCCTACCCAGCGCAGCTGCGTTTTCAATAGCATGGCCTCAATGCTGGTGTTCCCTGCTTGCTCAAGGACAGCAACATTTATCACATAGTCAATCCAGTGAATGTTTAGGATTGTATGTATACACCGCTGAAGAAAGCGTTCGAGGATTCATAGGTGTTGGTGATGTTTCAGACCCATAGAGGAGAATAGACAGGACAATGGCTCTGTACACACTGATTTTTGTGCTTCGTCTCAGGTGTTTGTTACTCCAGACTCTTTTGTGAAGCCTTCTGAATGCACTATATTCCTCGATCTCTTTATCAGTCTTGGCATCTGAAGAGATGGTACTTCCCAGGTAGGTGAACTGCTGAATGGACTTAAGCACAGATTTGCCTATGGTGACATGGGGATGATAGTGCTCTTCCTGTGCTGCTGTCTGGTAGAGAATTTCTGTTTTCTTCAGGCTGACTTCCAGGCCAAACAGCTCTGCAGCTATTGCAAAGCAGGATGTTAGGGGCTGCAGAGCTTCTTCTGTATGGGCAACAAGGGCAGCATCATCAGTGAAAAGCAGTTGATGGACTAGGCATGGAGACACACTATCCACAATGCTGCAGCCTCTTTCAAGAACTTACGCCAAACTGGTGTCAAAGAGAAATGACAACGCAGAAAGAACCACAACTTGGAAACATCACCCAAGGAGACTTTTTGCTGTGCTCTCTGCAGCTAGACTTATTTATCTCAGATTGGCTTTTTAAATCATCAACACGCTTGTAGAAAGGCTGGGATGAGTCCGTCTTGAATCTTTGTTAGCAAAGAAAAGAGAGAGAGAGAGAGGAGCTTATTACACGACCAATTTTTTCCTGAAAAACCGAATGCAATCATGGGGTTTCGCGCGATTGCGTGATTTCTCACCACATGCAATTGCTGATTTTGCGAACGCAATCATTAGGTTTCGCGCGATTGCGTGATTTCTCATTACATGCAATTGCTTGTTTTTGCGAACGAAATGGGAGTTTTCACGTAATTGCGTGAAAGGTTATTATATGCCTTTGCCTAATATGCGAATGTGGTCCAAACGCAATCAGAAAATAGGCAAATTCGGTGAACTAGCGGACTTACAATTCCTATTCCCTGGCAATTTCATATTCATTTCGCTTTTTGGGGGTGTGATAGGCATTTCTATTCATCCCCAATTTCGCCATCATTACTACAATTCCCATGATCCTTCATGGCGCTGGCTTCTCCTTTTTACTTCCTGTAGTGCCCAAAATGTTTTGCCATGCATGAACAGGTGGCCAGAAGAGGGAGCACTTTTATGCTCATCTAGTGCCAGCTTTACCCTCATCTTTTTGCGTGATTCCTGCCTTCCAACAGTTGCCATAGCAATTCCTCCTTCACTTGCCCAGTTAAGATGAGGTCCCCAAGGGCTATCCAAACAGACCCCCCATCTGCCCTGGTTCCCATTCATTCCATAGAATTCATGCATGGGACCACTTGTCCGGGTAGATAAGAATTGGCACTGTTACAGTCTGGTTTATCACACTAGAGGGCAAACAGGATTTAAACAGGAATTAAACAGGAATTAAACAGGAAATGCCCTATGTTAAACATAAGGCAACAGGATTTCAAGATGACACTCACGTCATGGGGCATGGGGTCCTGAGAGTCTTCTATTCTGACCAATAACATGCAGCATGATTTGATGGGGAATTCCTGCATGGCACACCAACATCTCAGTGCACATGGGGCTTTGGGCACTGGTCCAACATGGAGGATGCTTTGATGGGGAATTCCTGCATGGCATGGCACACCAACATCTCAGGGCGCATGTGACTTAGGACGTGGGGCCAACATGGAGGATGCTTTGATGGGGAATTCCTCCATGGCACACCAACATCTCAGCGCGCATGCAGCTTTGGGCATGGTCCAAAATCATAGATTCATAGAATCACAGAGTTGGAAGAGACCACAAGGGCCATTCAGTCCAACCCCCTGCCATGCAGGAACTCTCCATCAAAACATTCCCGAAAGATGGCCATCCAGCCTCTGATTTAAGACCTCCAAAGAAAGAGACTCCACTCCAAGGGAGGCTGTCGAACAGCCCTTACTGTCAGGAAGTTCCTCCTAGAGAGAATCTCTTTTTATTAATATGGTAGAATCTCTTTTATTAATGTGGTAGAATCTCTTTTTATTGAGTTTCCATCCATTATTCTGGGTCCTGTTCTCTGGAGCAGCAGAAAACAAGCTTGCTCCTTCCTCAATGTGACATCCCTTCAAATATCACCTCTTAACCTTCTCTTCTTCAGGCTAAACATCCCCAGTTCCCTGAGGCGTTCCTCATAGGGCATGGTTTCCAGACCCTTCACCATCTTAGTTGTCCTCCTTTGGACTCGCTCCAGTTTCTCCACATCCTTTTTGAATTATGGTGCCCAGAACTGGACACAGTATTCCAGGTGGGGCCTGACCAAAGCAGAATAGAGTGGCACTATTACTTCCCTTGATCTAGACACTATACTCCTATTGATGCAACCTAAAGGGGTGAGTACCATGGGCCCTCTCTGCAGCCAGCAAGGAACCTTTCCCAGATCTAATGCCTTGCTATGGGTAGTCATTGCTAGGAGGCCTCTGCCATTGCTACTGCAGGCACTATGCCTAGCATAAGGCTTGGGACTCTGCCAGGAGGGCAGATGAGGGGTCTCCCCCTTCCTTCCCATTCCTGGTCCCAGTGGCACCCAGGATCCCACCAGATCCTGTTGCAGCTTGGGAATCACATGGTGATGTTCCCAGGGCTCTTGCACATTCCCTTTGACTTCTTATAATGAAATGTGTGGAAAGAGGCAAAGGACTCCTCTTCGGGCACATAATAATAATAATAATAATAATAAATTTTATTTGTATCCCGTCTCTGCCATCTTGGCTGCATGGCTTTAAGGTAAGCTAGGTAGGGCCCAGCAGGAGCTGAGGCTTGCAACTCTAAAATGGTCTTTTTTGGCTGCCACAGAGCATCCCACAATGAAAGCAGAAAATGGCCTCTTGCCCTCGCCAGAGGGAACATGGCCTTTGCCACTCACCTCTAAACAGAGGCTGGATAGCCATATGTTGGGTGTGCTTTGATTGAGAGTTCCTGCATGGCAGGGGGTTGGACTAGATGGCCCTTAGAGTCCCTTCCAACTCTAGGATTCTATGAATAGCATTGGCCTTTTTAGCTGCCACATCACACTGTAGACTCATGTTCAGCTTATGGTCTACTTGGACTCCTGAATCCCTTTCACACATAGTTTCATTCATCCAGGTGTCCCCCATCCTATATCTGTGCATTTCATTTCTCCTCCCTCCTAAAAAGTACAAGTAAAACCCTTAGCTGCTTGCAGGCTTTCACGTGAAAATGAGAAAAAAGTACAGCAAGTAAAACCCTTAGCTGCTTGCAGGCTGTCACGTGAAAATGAGGAAAAAGTACAAGTAAAACCCTTAGCTGCTTGCAGGCTTTCACGTGAAAATGGGGAAAAAGTACAAGTAAAACCCTTAGCTGCTTGCAGGCTTTCACGTGAAAATGGGGAAAAAGCACAGCAAGTAAAACCCTTAGCTGCTTGCAGGCTTTCACGTGAAAATGAGGAAGAAGTACTTTTACATTTCAGGGAGGAAATGTAGAGGGAGTACCCAAACTCAATGACCTGGAAGTACATGAGGTCACCATGGCATCGGTTGAGAACTGGGCATGTGCAGGAGAGCAATTTCGCATTTAGAAATCCACTGGTGTAATAAGATATTCCTGAATGTGTTTGTATACATGTACAATAATGTATAATAAGCTTTCGCGCAATCGCGTGATTTGCGAATCCATAGCGCAATTTATTTTGCGAAATAACCTAGCTATATCATTGTGTGATGCACTTTCACGCAATCACGCGAAATTTCGAATTGAATACGAAAATTACTATTGCGAAATTGAGAGAAATTCCTCACATGTGATAAGGTCCAGAGAGAGAGAGAGAGAGAGAGAGAGAGAATTGTGAAAGGCTGCAGTAAATGCCACTTCTTTTTTTCACCAAAGGGGAATTTGCAAAGGACTTTTCATATAATAATAAAAATACATTTAATAGGCTGTTGATAAAGACAGCATCCCTTCCCAAGTGCTTACAAATTTATAACAATATTATAAAGAATTTATGTTTGCATGCATTCCAGAACCTATAGTATATTAATGTATTTTGGACTCTGATAAGGTATAGAAAATAATTGTGGACTCTTGATATCCTGAGAAATCCTGCAACTAGATCTTCAACCAATTTCCAGAAAAATTATCTCCTCATCATCCCCTGGAGAAGAATTGTGTTTGAAAACCAAGAAGTGTAGCCAATAAAAATGTGAGATAGACATATATCAGATTCTAATTCTTGGTACTTTAAATAACAAATTTATGTAACAATCTATTTTATTTTTATTTATAGAATTATTAATATATCTGTTGACTAGATGGTGAATCGCTTAATGTTTGATTTATTTTTAAAAATTTAGCCAGGTTTCAGGTATTTTAGTCACTCTTCACTTCACTCTTCATTGTCTATTGATTTTATAAATGTGAATAGGGAAAAGTTCCTATTCACATTTATAAATGAAATAACCATGACATTTTGGAATATTATAAAAGATTAACTGCATCACAAACACTTAATTATTTATATTTTTAATATATATATGATGTGCAACATGTATGCATACTCTTTTTGAAATATGGTGAGCATTTAAATAGAGAGTGGCATTGAGTGTTTCTGATGAGCTTGCTTTTCAATCTTTGTTTTGCTCAGTAGATCAGTCCACAAATCCATGTGGAAATAGCCAGCCTGTCAGAAAAATACTGCAAAGGTCAAAGTGGCAGCATGAGCTGTCATGCACCGAATAGCAAGTACACACAGTTTGATACCTTTGTCTCATGACAAAGACAGGAAAGAGACTGGGAAATGTGTATTACCTAAAACAGCTAAGTTCTTGTCTCGTTCAGTGTACCAACTTCTGTTCTTTAAGTCTCCATAAGGTTGTTGGCTTGATTTATAGATATATCTTTATTATTATCATAGCCCTGGAGAAAGAAATGGTGTGTCATATTACTTCCTGCTAACACAGCATGGACAATTGGAACACTGCTTTCAAAAGTGGTTGACAAATCTGGAGGGGGATTTCATAATATGTCTTCCTGTTGGATTTGAGTGTGTGACCTTCAAAACAAGAGTGACCTTACTTTATGAGTGAGCAGTATTTTAAAAGACCTATTCCTCTTCCTTCAGCACATGTGTTTATTGCTTGTGCGGCAGTTTGTCTACTAAAAGGAGACAGTGGGAAATAATTCCTTCATGTTCTTTGCACATACAAGAATTGTGCATTGTATCTCACTGGTTACCATACATTTTTTGTAACCAGAGTCAGATAAGATTTCTAAAAGGAAAGCCAAACAAATAATAATAATAATAATAATAATAATAATAATAATAATTTATATCCCGCCCCTCTGGGTAAGCAATCAGTTTTTATGTTTGATATACCCAAAGTAAATGTGCTACTTTGCTGAAAAATTCTAATAATGATAGTTGTTGGTTAACACAATTCTGTTTCGGTTGTGATTAGGCAACCCTTGAAAATTCTCAGATCACCGGGACAGCTCTTTGAAGTACATATGCTCACATATTTAGACAATGGAAATTGATCCCATAAATAGATATTACTTAAGATTCACCCCTTGTTCTCTTGGGGAAACTTGTCAATACACAGCTTGCCGTGGATTTATTTATTAGGTGGATGGTGAACTAATCTGTTAAATCAATGTTCCTGTTTTTGAGACCTAGCCATCAAGCAGAGAGTGCGATGAGAGGCAAGTAGTACCTTGTTGGACTTGACCTTCAAAGGCGTCACTTTCAATCCTCATTCAGTGCAGGGTCGCTGGGTGTCCTTGGGCAAGAATTCTCTAGTGAAACAACATGGTTTACATCACAAGATGGCTATGAGGCAGAGTATGATAAAACATCTCATTATACTGAGTTTTTGAGATAGGTTACAGAATTCAAGCAATGCCTACAGAGCTCAAGCAATGTTTAGATTAGCTTTGCTCAAGTTGGGCATGTGTTACATGAAACTTGCTCTTTTATGTATGTCTATATGTATGTTTATGGGCATTGCAACAAAATATTGCCAAAGAAAATCATATATATAATAATAATAATAATAATAATAATAATAATAATAGTTTATTTATAGCCCGCTCCTCTGTACATACACTCGGAGCGGGGTGTTGCCAAACACAGGAGCAAACTTATAGTATAGCATCTAGAGCCAGATATAATTGCAGACATAATATTACCACAGTAGTCCTGTTGAAAGGGATAAGCTGCACTTTGAATGAATTGTAAGGATTAGAGAAATAGTTGGGGTGCTTCATTTTTTCCTCATTAGCTCTTAGCATATCCATATAGGATCCCCCCCCCCCTCAGTTACCTTTGTTTCTGTGGAGTTTGAAATGAGTACTTATGAAGAAAACATAAATTGATATCCCACATTTTAAACAGGACCTATGTGTGTTTTGTGTGCGTGTATAAATAATTGTTTATATCCTACATCTAACAACAACAACGTTTATTTATAACCCGCTCCTCTAGCAAAGTAATTGGAGCGGGATACAGCAAAGTTAAAAAGTACAGAGTAAAACAGCAATCATACCCCTTCCTGATTGCTGCCCCTTAAAATTAAAGTAAACCAGCGAGTATTAAAATCAACGACAGTTAAAATTAAAATCAGAAGCAATTAAAACAATTAAAAATCTGCAACTTAGGGGCTGGACAGCTGTTAGTGCCATATTGGGGATGCGGCAATGGCACACCAAGGCCCCAATCTCATCTTTCTATGGTGCAAAAAGAAGCTTCAAAAAGTGGCTCCTTTCTGTGCCATGGAAAGGGCACCAGAGCTGCCTGTGCCACTGCTTTTCTGTGCTCCGTTGGCACTGCATCATGTGGTGCCAGAGGAGCACTGTGACACTGCCCACCATGTGGTGTGGCATGTGGCATCACACTGGCCTGGGGGCAGAGTGAGGGCATGTGTCATGTGGATGCCAAGCCCCAACTCCACCCCCAGGCCATCCTTAATGGACGGCCTGTACAGCCATTTAGTTATGAATGCATGACTGAATAACATCTCCTAGCCTTACTCCTGAAGACGTCCTCAACAGCCACCAGCCACATTAAGCAAAAGAAATCTGTTCAGTTGCTGGTGGGGTGAAGGAAGGTGATTTTCCAGCCTCTTCTCACTAGCAAGTGAGGCTGTGACAAAGCATAGATTCAGGCTCCTGCTTCTGGTTCTCACAGCCTTCCAGAAGAGGGCTGGAAATGGGGTTTATCACACGGGAGGAATTTCTCCCAATTTTGAATTGAGCCAATTCAAATTCACGTAAATTCGCTAGTTTAGGGAATTTACGTGAAATCTAATTGCATTCAGAATGCATTCAGAATGACTTCCCATTTCCCGACAAAGATCCTCCATTGCCCGAAATTGCGAGAGATACTCTTATACAAATTAATGTAAAACCTATGATTGCGTTCGGAATGACTTCCTTTTGCCCGAAATTGCATGAGATACACTCATACGCAATTACGTGAAACCCCATGATTGCGTTTGGATTGCCATTGCATTATACCCCCAAATTCCATCGTATGATAAACTCCAGAGTTACCTCTCTTGTTCCCCAATCAGCAACTGAACAGATCTCATTCACTCAAAATGGCAATAGTGTCACAATTGTAACTACAAGGTAAAGATACATTAAATTCTATGGGAGTTATTCCACATTTAATTTGGGGTGGCAGTCAAAAACACGTTTATAAGGGAATAAGAGCTTATAAGGCTTGATATTTCTTTGGGTCTTTACTTGTAAGTAAATTATGCATTGGGATTTGGCACAAGTTTTTGTTAACTTCACCCTAACTCTTCAAATGCAAGTGGAAAACATCTGACAAACAAAACATCTGGGTGGGCTTTCCTCATTGAACTCCTGGCAGGCAGGCAAAATGCCCGAGGAGGATTTAAAAGGAATATCTTCAGTTTTGGGTGTTTTCTCCTTTCACTTCCCTAGTTTCCTGCAGAGGATGTGCTTCTTTCTCCCAGGGAATTTTCTATGAGACCCATCTCTTTGGGGAAGGTCATAAGGGTCTTTGATTGGCTGCTAGAAGGTAGAATAAGAAAGCTGAACAACTGTGGGTATGGGTGTGCAAGCACACATTTCTTTCAGGATAAGGGATGTAAGTGATGCTTCTTTCCAGGGATAGAGGTGGAAGTTGATTCCTCAACACATTTTGAGCTGTAAGGGGGAAGAGCTTACCCCATTTCTCTTCTTAGGGCAGAGGAACAGCTAGATAAAGAGGGATACACCAACCAGGGACTTAACTTCTATCTATATGCTCACCATGCCCCATCCCTCCTTTTCCCCTTTAGGAGATAGAATCATGAGTAAGTTGATACAAACCCAGTTTTATCTTCCTTTCCATTTGGGGAAAGTGCACTCTGTGTGCCTGAGCAATGGAAGTGCCAAGACAATGATGTTTACAAAAGGATTTTTTTTTTATTCTTAGTGAGATTGATTTCATCAGTCTAGTAAAACTTGTGATGATGGTGGGGAGGCACATCAATAGCAGCACACCGATAGGGTAATCACACAGGATTATTTATGTGCCTAACAATTCTTGCTTTGTGAGAATCAAAACAATTAAAATAGTGTGTAAAACAGTATAACATGGGAACACAGGGAACTTTTCTGATGAGTGATTTGAATAGTTACAAGGGTTTAATACAAAACAGTTAAAAATGTTGGAAGTTAACAGAAAGTATATATCTCTATCATATGTACATATTAAGAGTAAATAAATCTGACCACTTGTTGATCTAGATATATCTGCAGCATACCTTGCAGTGTCTTATAGCAGAACACTTGAAAAATGAGTTCTTTGCTATTTAAATTATTTGCAGTTTATGAACTACAACTGTGCAAGCACTTCTTGGTGAATCATGCTGGAATATTTCAGTAACCTTAGGCAATGATAGAAGCTTGCATGATAGAAGCTTGCATCACCAAGGTGACTTTTTTGTTGCTAGAAAGAAAATTAACTTATGGAAAAGAAACCCATTATGAAATGTAATCATAGGTATGATATTTACTCCCTTGCTACTTAAGTAATTAAAATGATACATTTCTTCACATGAAGTATAAAAGTACAGACTGACCCACAAGCAATTTGAAATCAAAGGCTGGTAATTTCTAAATTGATCCAATCCCTCTTTCTTTATTGGAATATAATCTGTTTTAAAATCTAGAGTTCAACATGTTATCAGATTGTAGACAATTACATTATATTTCCACGAAGCATGGATGCTGTTTGAATGCATTGTAAAGAAATGAATGGTGTCAAATTAAAACTTGCAGATTTACTGAAAAACATCAGAGTCATTTTGGCCCCAGAATGGCATAAGAGTTTGGGATAAACCAGTCTTGCACCTCTCTCACTGGCTAGCCTGTATTATCAGATAAATGGACTATATCCTGAAGCCAGGAGCTCAGTTTATGTACTTTAATGACCTGCTCATAATCACTCTAGCTTCTAAAATGTTTAACTGTCAGCTCAAAATTCAGAGACTAGGCAAGATAGGCTTAGAACAATGATGCTTGAATGTGCATGTAAGATGTCAGTGGATGGGTGATTGCTCTCTGCAATTTAGAAAAGCTGCTTTATGCAATGGCCATAATGCTTGAAAATTCTTCACCATATTGATAGGCTCGACAACACAGGCTATGAGTGACTAGGAATGCACACTCTAATAAGGAGACTTTGTGTAAAAGAAAAGGGAGGGGAGGAAAGTAGACTTTGTCTGGATGGAGCCACATCACATCAGCTTTCATCCACTGCAGCCTGTGTGGCAGTTATTCCCCTGAAGAAACGTTTTCAATAAAATCCACAGATAAAGTGAACAGGGCACTTGTATATAATTTGGAGAGGTAAAAACTTAAAGTGTCCAAAACATGTCCTTCAGTAGGTTTGAGAAAGTGTCTTCTTCTATGTATGAAATGATCTTGCACTTGATAAGAGCTGTGACATCAAAACAAATATGGAAACGGTAAAAGGAGACAAAACTAGTGTTGCAAAAGAAGATTTATTGCTGTTTCATGGATACAACATGTATATTACAGCAAAGAAGGCCCACCTTTTCTGATGAAGAAATACTTTCTATGCCAGGAAAGTAGTACCATGGAATCCATCATGGAGTTTAGGTCTTTGTGTACAGAAAGTTTCAAAGACAACTATTGTGCAAATGAGTTTCCCCCTCTTTTAGGAGCTCTACAAACAATGCAACTAAACAAGTATAGCAATTTTTTTCACCCACTGCCTCTCACAGTTAAGTCATGTTATACTGGCATGTGGGCTCATTAGGTTTTCACAGTAAACCTCTGGTCTCATATTTTCTTATCTATTGACATGCAAGGCTGGAAAAGGTAGTTCATTGCAATCTATCTACAATGTTGCCTATTCTGAATACAAAATAACTCATGCCTCTTTTGGGTTATGGTACAGTGTTTGTACACCCACTACAGTTCTCCTGATAACAGGGACTATTTTCACTATAGCTTCCATTTAAAATACTCTCCTCTAGCTACTGCTTAGTCTCATAGTATCCCATCTCTCTCTCTCTTCTTTGCATAGCTTGTTTTTCTTCTTAAAATTCCTTCAAATATATAGAACATTACCCTATAGGTAACTGAAATATGGGTTTGAGACAGCTTTGGCTTTCAGGTGCTCCATCTTATAGCCACTATTTAATTACAGCTCCATCAGAGCAGCTATCGGAAATTACAGCCTGTGTTTGAAGTTATCACCATGTAAAAATATTTCCACTGAACTCTACACGCTAAAACCATAAGGAAAGGCAAATCCTAACTGATTCAGCATTCTGTTGTCACAGTGGGAGGGACACTGTAACTATTTTTAAGTTGGAAGGTGTCAATGTTGGCAGGCAAGTCTTTTAATTTTGAGTACTCACAGGTATATTTTTAGGAAACAATGAAAACACAGAATTTTTGTTTTATAATTTTATTTTATTTTTTGTGCCACCTTTCTCCCAAAAAGGGACCAGGGTGGCTCACAAGATATAAACATTTAAAAACAATTAAAATAACCTAGGTAAAACACTATAAAATTAAGATTAAAACATACAGAAGTTAAAAACATAACTAAAACATCCCCATCCTATAAAAGCCATTCTTGTCATGATTATAAAAAGCCTGCCTGAATAAAAACATTTATACTTGTCAGCCTTGTCTTCCGTGGAAGGGAGTTCCAGAGGATGGGAGCAGCCTTCGGGAAGGCTATCTTCCATGTCCTCACCAAGCGAGCCTGTGATGGTGATGGGAATGAGAGAAAGCCTTCCCTGGAAGATCTTGGGGGCTATAGCAGGTTTGTATAGGGAAATGCAGTCTCTAAAATAGTTTCATCCTAAATCATGTAGGGCTCTACAGGTCAGGACCTGCACTTTGAATTGTGCCCAGAAATGAAATGGTTGCCAGTGAAGTTGTTTCAACAAGGGAGTTATATGCTCCCTGTAACTGGCCCTGGTTAGCATTCTAGCTGTGGCATTTTGAACCCACTCAAGTTTCAAACTGTTTCCAAAAGCAGCCCTGTGTAGAGTAGGTTACAGTAGTTCAAATGGGATGTAATCAAGGCATGTGTCACTGTAGCCATATCTGATGTCTTAAGGAACAGGCATAGCTGGCATACCCATTTTATTTTTAACACATAATACACTAAATTAACTAAGTAATATCAAAATCATCCATAAAACAATTTTTCCATGTACATATATACAATTGACTTCCCATGTACATCCAGTTGGTATAAAACTTTTTGTCACTTAAATCTCATTGTCTTCATTACAAAAACAGTATGTTTCCAGATCCTCTGTGTGTTGAAACAACAAAATTAATTTATTTTAATCAAATTGTCTTACCTTTTAAAAAACTGATTTCTTTGAGAGTTTAAGTTTTCCTTTTTACAACATTGCAATATTGGAGACTAATCTCCTCCTCCTCCTCCCCCTCCTCCTCCTCCCCCTCCTCCTCCTCCCCCCCCCCTCCTCCTTGTAGATTCTGCCTTTTTAATCTAGCTGTAAGTACATCCATACTCATCATGTCTAATACTTTCCAAAACCATTCTTCTACTTAGGGTATCTCTGTTGATTTCTATTTTTTTCTGGTAGTACCTGTCTTGCAGCTGTTATAATATATAACAGTAATCTACCCTGTTTCCCCAAAAATAAGACATCCTCAGAAAATAAGACCTACTAGAGGTTTTGCTGAATTGCTAAATATAAGGCCTCCTCCAAAAGTAAGACCTAGCCAAGTTTTTGTATATAAAAATATATACAATATATAATAAATGTTACTTTTTTTGTTCAACAATGAATGTGAATTCTTCTTCATGGAAAAATAAGACATCCCCTGAAAATAAGACCTAGTGTATCTTTGGGAGCAAAAAATAATATAAGACACTGTCTTATTTTCGGGGAAACACGGTACCATAAGTCTCCTATCTCATTTGGTGTCTTATTTATCATGTTTAACAGGTTCTATTTCATTTTAAGAATCTCACATATTGCTGCCATGTATGTTTTTCTAGTAAGACCTTATTACAGTACAATTCCATCACATGTGGTACCACCATCCAGCAACATGGTTGCACCTCCAACACTTATAACCACATGTTTTATAAATTTTTGCTTACTTTATTGGAGTTCAGTACCAATGGTGCTCCATTTTGAAACAGTTTAAGTCCTGACATCTGGCAAATCTTTGTGGTCTTCATGTTGATTCCCAGCTTTCCCAGTCAATGTCTCTCCCAATGTCCTTCACCCACTTGATCATAGTCTTTTTCACAATGTTTTGCTCTATTCCTCTTTTTAACAATACATTATAAAATTTTGATATCAATTTAGGACCGTTATCTTTAACACTTTGTCCAACTCATTTTCGTTTTCTTCAAAGCCTTCTGTTTTATAATCCAATTTAAATCTATCCTTCAACTGTTTATGTGGCAACAAATAGATTTTTGGGTCTAATTCCTTTAAATCTTCTAAAGGTTTCATTTAATAAAATCCTCTTCCTCATTTATATATAATATCTTGCTATCTAAGGCAATCTGATACTTCACACTATCTTCCAAAAAATGCTTCCTGGGTGGATACCCATAGTGGCCATTTTCTATGGATTTTTTTTGTGTGTGTGTTGTGCCTAAATTCTAAATAACGACCTTCTGATATAATGGTTTTCGAAATCTTTATGTATGTTAGCTTTCCTATACCGCATATAGGCGTGCCACCCATATCTTAAATTGAAACCTTCTAAAGCCAAAATTCTTTCCTTGTCTAGCTTTGTCCAATCCATAACCCATGTTGAAGCATTTGCTTGATAATAGATCCTCAGTTCCAGAAGGATGCATCCATTGTTTTCCTTGTCAATTAGAATTTTACATTTTATTCTAGGTTTCCTTCCTGACCATATGAATTTCATCAAGTCTTTTTGCCAGTTTTGAAATGGTTTTTCATTGACAATTATTGATATGTTTTGGAACAAAAAATTCATCTTGGGGAGCAGAGTCATTTTAATTACCTCTATTCTTCTGAACAAAGGTACATTTATCTTTTTATTTAGTTCCTCTTTAATTTCTCTCCATTTCTTCTCATAGATATTTTCATATCAATCTGCATTTCTTTTAGTTATCCAAATACCTAGGTATTTAATTTTCTTCTCAGTTTTGTATCCTGATTTCTTCTTCTTCTTTCTCTGTCATATTTTTGGCCAGTATCATCTTCTTATGCTTATGTACTTTCACTCCTAAAATATTTTTGAAATCAGATAGAATTGTTTGTAATTTTTCAATTGGAGTAATCAGTTCTTCCTGAAAGAAGACTATGTCATCAGCAAAGGCTTTCATTTTGTAATGATGTCCTTTTATTGTATTCCTTTAATGTCCACATCTTCCCTTATTCTGTTATTAAGGATTTCTATCAGCATAATAAATACGAGTGGGGATAGTGGACATCCTTGTCTGGTTTCTTACTGTATATCATTTTTTAGTTCTTTCTCTGCTGATAATTAATTGCGCTTTCTGATCTCTATAAATGCTTCTAATCCAGATTTATTTTCTTAATTACCTCAAACATGAAGCTCCATTTCACTTTGCCCAAAGTCTTTTCAGCATCAACAAAGATCATAGAAGCTTTTGTCTCATTATATTGTTCATAATATTCAACAGCATTTTGCACTGTTCTAATATTTTCTTTCATATGTCATGATGGGAGGAAAGTAGTTTGATCTTTGTGTATAACTTTATTTAAGATGTGTTTTTTTCCTCTCTGCTAATGCGGACATGAAAATTTTATAGTCAATAATATAGTTCAATAATGAAATAGGTCAATAGTTCTCAACTTTGCTCTTATGCTTTCCTTCTTTTAGGATGAGAGTTATATTTGCCTCTTCCCATGATTTTGGAGGTTCCTCCTGGAATTGATAATAATAATAATAATAATAATAATAATAATAAACTTTATTTGTATACCGCCCTTCCTGCGATCAGGGCAGTGCACAGCATAGAAAGTTAAAAACATTATAAAAATGAACAAGTATTAAAATTAAATAACATTACAATAAAAAACAATATTAGAATAGCAATTTTCAGGCCTGGTCGTGTTGGGGGAGGGGGAGTCATAAAAGGAGAAAGTATCAAGGATATGCCTGTTCAAATAGATATGTTTTTAGGCCCTTTTTGAACAGAGTGAGAGAGGTGGCAAGACGGAGCTCAGCAGGCAACGAGTTCCAGAGGCTAGGGGCCGAAATAGAGAATGTTCTCTTCATAGTCGTTAATAGTTTAGCCTCTGGAACTCGTAGTAGTTGTTGCCCGGTAGATCTAAGTGTGTGGGAGAGGCGGTCCTTTAGGTACTCTGGGCCCAAGCCCTAGGGGCACCCGTGACCAACAGTGCTGCCATGTTCTGCACTAATTGCAGCTTCCAAGAGTGATAAAAAGGCTGCCCCATGTAGAGCGCATTGCAGAAATCCAACCGAGAGGTTACCAGAGCATGTACTACTGTTTCAAGGTCCCTCTGGTCCAGGTAGGGACGCAGCTGGCGTATCAGCTGAAGCTGAAAACAGGTGCTCCTGACCGTCGCATCCACCTGAGAAGTAAGATGGAGTGACGAATCAAGGAGCACCCCCAGGCTGCGTAGAGTGTCCTTTACGGGAAGCGTGACCCCGTTCAGGACAGGTGGAACCACCTCCATCCCTGGGCCGGGGGAACCTATCACGAGTACTTCCGTTTTCTCTGGATTCAGGCTGAGTCTGTTTTCCCTCATCCAGTCCATTACCGATTCCAGACAGGCCACGAGAGGAGCGACACCATCCCTGGTCACTGCATTAGTCGGAGGCATAGAGAAGACTATTTGGGTGTCATCAGCATACTGATAACCCCGCGCCCCATACCTCTGGATGATCTCTCCCAGCGGTTTCATGTAAATGTTAAAGAGCATGGGGGACAGAATGGCTCCTTGAGGGACCCCAGAGGTGAGGGCCCTCTTATCGGAGCACACGTCCCCCAGCTGCACCATCTGGAACCTCCCAGAGAGGTAGGACCGGAACCACTGGAGTGCAGTGCCTCCGATACCCACCTCTACCAGGCGCTCCAGAAGGATACCATGGTCTATGGTATCGAAAGCCGCTGAGATGTCCAAGAGCACCAGCAGGGACACGCTACCCCTGTCGATGCCCAGACGGAGATCATCGACCAGGGCGACCATGGCAGTCTCAAACCATGATAGTGCTCAACCTTGCTCTTATCCTTTCCCTCTTTCAGGATGAGAATTATATTTGCCTCTTCTTGGCACATACAGTAGTTACTTCACCCAGTACCACTCCACAAACCCAATTTTCAGGTGACACAGCACCTCCAACATGGCAATTTTTGTGTTGTTGGAGAGTAGGTGGATCAGTATGTATGTGTCCAGCTATTTTCCTGAAGATGGATCCACTGATACAGGCATCTGCAGAACCTACGGATATCTTTGGGAGGTCCCTGCAAACAATGGTCTTCCAGTACATCCAGCTACAGGAAACAGCTGGACACATTTCTGCTGATACCCTTGTCTTCAAACAACATGTCATTGTGGAAGGGTCTGTGCGTTATTTAAAGTGCAGATCGCCTGATTTTGTTTGTTGTGTGGTCAGTAAAGAATTCGAATCCCACAATGGCCAGTTAAAGGGATTATAATAGCATAATTGGATTTATACTATTATAAATCACTAACAGGATGGCAGCCTATATTAGAAAACTGAGTAAATAAAAATAATACAAATACAATTAACATGGCAAGGAAAAATACAAAATAGTCAAACCTCATTAGATGAATGCAAATATCCCTAGGTTCTTTTGACACATCTGTCACTTCACTTCACTAAGACCAAGGTCTATGGAGATACGTTAGAAGACACAGGTTTCAGACAGAATGCTCTTCAAAAAATGCAAAACATGCTTATCTATTAGTTATGGTGATCCTAAGGTGAACATATCACAGGGTCTTCTTGGCAAGATGTGTTTGCCTTCCTCTGAGGCTGAAAGAGTGTGACTTGCCCAAGGTCACCTAGTGGGGTTCCATGGCCAAACAGGAATCTGAACCTTAGACTTTAGAGTTATAGTCAAATGCTCAAACAATTGCACCATGCTGGCTCTTTGCTCTTGGTTCCACCATTTATTACATTTATATTGAAAATGCATCTCTATAATTTCTGCAGTTTCATTTTACTTGCAAACTCCTTGATGTGGGAGATACTGACACCATTGCCATTTAAAATTTGTCTAGCTCCCTCTTAAAGTTGTCTAAATAGATTTGCATCACTATTTTTATGGTAGCCAATTCCCTATTTTGGCTATGTTTTGAATGAATGTTCTTCTGGATCTTCTATCATTCTAGTATTATAAGAATGGGACAATAATAATAATAATAATAATAATAATAATAATAATAATATTGTCCTCTCTGTCCATATGTGTGTGTGTGTGTCCAGTTGACTAATGATAACCCCATGAACTTCATAGGGTTTCCATAAACAAAGAATACTCAGAGCTGTTTTCACCAGTTCCTTCTTCTGAAATAAAGCCTACAACACCTGATATTCATTTGTGGTCTCCCATTCAAATACTAACCAGGGCTGACCCTGCTTAGCTTCCAAGATCAGATGTGATGTGGTGCCTTTAGGTTATTTAGGTCCTAGTCTGCCCATACCACATGCAATTATACATCATTTTATACATGATACAAATATATAATTTTTTCACCTTTTTAGTACCCTGAAAACTACCTAGCAGTGTAACTAGAAAAGGTATTCCAATTCCATGATTGCTCTTTTCTGCACCTTCTCTAGCTTTACAATACAATTTATTAGGTATGACAACAGGACATTGTACACAATATTCCAAGTAACCTTGCATTATGAATTTCTGTAAATGCATGATGACGTTGAAATTGTCAACACCATTCCTAAAAAAGCCCCCAAATGGAATGGGTGTGTGTGTGTGTCACAGTTTGTCACAAATGCCCACAACCTGGGACAATACTTTCATGTTGTCCTCTAACACAAAACTGAATGCAAGTTCCACCTAAAGATAAGCCTCAGGTTGTTCATTTTTTTTCTGAAAAAACAAAAAAACATTACGAGTCAAGTCAGATTCAATATGAATCCTATTGCAAACACAATTTCTATTCAAACTGGTGCTTGAAGTTAGTAAATTGCATTGACGTTAGAGAAATGAAAAACGTGATAGATTTCTTTGCTGGAGCTGAAGGCTCAAAAGGTGGTGCATTACCCAAAGAAAGCAGGGTACTTGCATTAGAAACTGTATGGAATTCACTCTTAATAAACTAATGGATAACTGCATTGCTTGTTCCTAAATGTTACGACCAGAGACCAATGATATAACAAAGGGCATAGGAGTTGAAAGGAAGGTGTGTTTTCTTAGTAGACACAGAGTTTATTTAGGCTGTGGAAAGTCTGCTCCCTGAACTGCCTTCTGATGCTCAGCTTATGTAGTTCACTGAAATAAATTAAACCTCCTGAATGAAACAGTGGGTCTCCTGCTTATCTGTATTCCATTGAGACACCCTGAGCTGCACATCTCTTTCTTTAACAAATGATTGATTTGGGCCTGAAAACTGAAGAAGCCATTGAAAATACAAAAGCAAACAAAGCTGAGATTGAAGGAATGATTATGCAGGTGTTTTGTTCTTTAAGAGATACATAGTTCTTGATGGGAGAAAAAGGTTTATTCAGGCTCAAATTATTAAAGATATTATTTGCTTTCAATTAGAGATATACTCTTTGTGGCGAAGTTCTGATATAGGTCAGTGTAGATGAGATTTGCATTCTGGAAATTGCCAAGGCTACTAGTTCACTGCTAGGCAATTTGGAATAGAATTTGATTATGGCAATGTCCTTCTCCATTTATTCATAATGTATGAGGGGTACTGTCACAAGAAAATCTGACTGCATTGCCTTTTAACTTTTTTCACTCCAGACTTCTTAGTGCTTCAGAATTTTGTGGGATCTTGCGCAATTTCTTTTAAGTGTATGCATTCAGGGAAATTTTCAATTTATAGAAAATCAGACTCTAAGATGATCTACAAATGCCATTAATGCAGGGTAATTTAAAAAGAATAGTATAGCTATTTACCATTTGAACATAAAAAGAGCTGGGTTAGATCAAAGCCTCTTTTAGGAGCAAAGCAGACCAGAAAAAAATGCCAGCTTCAGGGTAGAGTGGGGGTGTGGTGTATGCATGCTGCATGCCCCAATGCTGCTCTCAAGCTGGTGTCACGGTGCCATGCTAACCACACAGTGGGTGGCATCATGACATTTCTACAACACAGTTTATACGCGCTGTGCCACAGAAACATGAAAAACTGCTGCCATGGCAGAAAGGGTGCCTTTTTTCTGCCCAGAAAAGGAGTGACATTTTGCCACTTCTTTATGAGATGGAAAAATGCCAGATTGGGGCCATAACTTGTGGTTGCTGTGGCCCTGATTCTGCACTCAAAGGGGCAGCATAGAGCTGTTTCGGCCCTTTGTCTAACTTCCTGCTTTTTGATCAACTTTCTGGTGCTCAAAACAGCACGGGGAGATTTTACCAGTGGTCTAATTTAAAATAATTAACAACCATCTATTTTGGGGGGCAGTGGGAATGTGTACCTGTGTAAATGTGTCCCATCAATTTCCCTTAGCCTTGTGAGATTTGCTGCCTTCCTACTAGGATCTCCAGAGCTGGCAGTGTTAATCTTCCAGTTTTGCTCCTCCAACCTCCTAACAGCAGACACACTAGATGGTGAGGCAGTCAGCATGTCTGTGTCCCCATCTCCGCCCCCCCCCACAGCTTCAGAAGATCCAGTCTTCCCTTTTCCTTTGATTCTTTCACCTTTTCATTCTCCTCATCCTCTCTTCCTTGATCTCCCCTTCATTTCTTCTGGCACACTTTCTTCTGGCACACAATGACCCTGGCACACTTGGACACTCCAGAGTGAACTTGGGTTCATTGTGCATGGGGACAGCTGGATCATGGCTAATTCAACCCAATCCAGTTGTTCACATGCCAAGAGAAGCACCCCACCCCCTTTCTGCACTGATTAGCACAGGAAAAGGGAAGGATCTGTTTTCAGAGGACTGGAGATCCATATAAAGCCTGTCCAGTGTACCACTGTTGCTATTGAGGTGAAAAGAGGGAGACTCTGGGGCTTTACAGACCACCCAAAAAGGGTGGTCTGGTGCCACCTTTTTTTGAAGTGCACCTTCACCGCAGCAGCTAAACGGAATGGCGAAGGTGCGCAGCAAAAAAGAGCACCCCTTCCCTTCTCCTTTAACTGTGATGCGCTAAAGGGGAAAGGCTCCATTGGGTGCTTTTAGTCTGTCAAAACTGCGCAGCTCCATATAGAAGCTGCACAGTTGTGATGGTATTGTTACGTGCACTGTATAAATGGTGCTATGTAACGATGCCAGTGCTGTTACATTCTAGGGCTGGGGACTGTGTGAATGCTACTGCTTCCCAGCCCTAATCAAGTCCTGGGGATGGCCCTTTTGGGCCATCTGTACTGGGCCTATGTGAACAATGAGGAGGGGCGAGAGAAATGCCTTCTTTGTTGTGTCCCATTCTGAAACCACCAGCAGCAGTATTGCACTGGGAGGCTTTACATAATTTTTCTGCCAATGCGGAAGTGGCAGCGTTGTCTCCGAAAATAAAGGATGGGCAAGTGGAGTCGATACACTGTCAGCTCAGCTGGCCTGTGTCCACAGTTATGGGACATCACACTGGACTGGGCCTATATGGTGGTCATCATGGTTGGTCCAGGGCTAGTTTGCAGCATAATGCTCCAGAGTGGGCCTGGATTAGGCAGCTGTTGTAGATATGACCTCTGTGAAGAATTAAACATAAGCCATATAGGGAATTAACTGCTTATAAAGTTATATTACACAAAAGATATTTTAAGAATGAGTTACAATGTTAGGCAAACTTTAGAAATAGTAACAATCATAACTTGATTTACAATAATCTTTTTGAAACAGCTGGAGAATCATACATGAAAGTAGAATATTATTTTGACATATTATTTTGAGTGTTTGGGCAGTTTTTTTTCTCTCTCCCTCCAAATATATACATACAGATATATACATATACATATATTTCTATTCACAACAGTAGAATAAGATCCTGGGTCATAATAACAACATGAATGGCCTGATAAAACATAAATCAACCAACCAGACTTAAAAACAATATGGATAATCAGACAATCCAGAATACTAAAATCTAACATGTCTTTAAATTCTTTGGGGATGTTTCTGGTTCAATATAGTGTCAGCTCAATGCTGCTTTGTTCCACTGAGATCACCAGGGGGTTGAACTTTTAAGTTCTGTAACATTTTTCTTTGGATAACTATAATTTAAAAATATTTTAAAGCTTCAGAATAACATTTGTGACAGAAAAATAACTTGACTGTACTTCTCAGCCTGCTTATATTTCTTGAGTTCCTAGTGCAAACTTTTTCTACTCTCTAAATAAAGGATTTTATTTACCTCTTTGTACCTTAATATCATGTATTTACTCCAATATGGCTCTCTTCACCTTTATTCTTCTCATAACAAATTTGTAAGACTCATCCAAGGTCACTCAGGTTGCATCTACATTGATTGCAAAAATAATGCAGCTTGACACCACTTTAACTGCCATAGCTCAATGTTATGGAATTTTGGGATCTGTAGTTTTGTGAATTGTTTAGCCTTCTCTGAGCACTCTGGTGCCACAACAAACTTCAGATCCTAGGGTTCCTTAGGACTGAGTCACAGCAGTTAAAGTGGGGTCAAACTGCATCCTTTCTGCAGTGCAGATGAAGCCCACCTGTGTTTTAAGGCTGAGTAGAAACTTAAAACTGGGTCCCCTTATTCTTAGGGCTTTATCATACACAGCTTTTAATCCACAGTTCCCATGGGAAGGAAGTAGCATTGGCACTGCTGACTGCACAACACCATTTCCTTCCTATAGCTGCCGCATCCTTGACCTGTGTCTTTTCATTCACAGGGAAAACCCATGAACGAAATGCCAATTGCGCTAAATGGCAGGTGCAAAAGCCATTCCTGTGGCAGTAGAGTGGTTGGCGGTCATATGGTCTCATTGGTCCGATCTAGACGCGCCAAAAGAGGCACGCTAGGGGCCAAAAAAGGCGTGACTAGGGTTAGGGAGGGTGCAGCTTCTACACCCTCCCTAACCCTAGCCACCGTTATTAAATGGCAGCATTCTCGTGCGTGCCATGATGGCATCATGGCATGCTTAGCTTTTAAACGTGCTGTGCACGCCATGATGCCTTTGCGCTGCAGGAGGGTGCAAATCGCACCCTTTCCGTGGCACAAAAAAGGAGCTCCAAACGGAGCTCCTTTTTTGGAGCGGGTCTTTGCCGCAGTTTTTAGACAGCCGCAGCAAAGACCCAGGGAGGAAGGGGCCGCAGTAGCAGCCTCTTTCTCCCTTCTGCCCCATCTCTTCAAGTGAGGTGTAGTGGGTGCCCAGGGCGCCTGCTGCACCCCGCTTAGAGGCCGTGGGGAACTGGCAGTTTGCCTCAGTTCCGCGCGGCCTCTGGAAGCAGCAGGATGGGGCCACGGAGGCTGCTGGTTTGGCAGCGTCGGCCCCATCCCGCAGCTTCCTGGGGCGGTCATGTCTAGAATCGCCCATAGTCTCCTCCTCGCCCCTTCCTTCCCCTCCCTCCCTTTTAACCCCCCCCCCAATTTTTTTGTGCTATTTCGGGGCTCTGAGGCCCAAAACAAAGTTTCCAGGTTTGCCTTAAGAGTGTATTGGGGCTGCAGGGCCCTAACATAGTGTGGAAATAGCTGGAAAAAATAATTTAAAAAACCAAAAGGCATGCCAGGCAAGGCATAAGAGAGGGATGAGGGGTTAAGAGAAAGGAAAAGAAAAGAACATGATGCCGGGAGCGGCCTCAGTCACACTAAAGGAAGAAGTGTGGTGGTGGCTGCTCCTATGTTGGTATTGTACCATTTTATTTTTAGGTTGCAGGACTACATTGTGAAAGGGGTTGGTGTGATAAAGTTCTTATTCCAACATTCTAAGCACTGCAGCCTATTCTCTTCCTCATTGTCTGTACATATATGGATGTACACTTAGCAATAGATAACGTATCTCATCTGATAGTAGGGTACAAATGATGCCAGCAATAGAAAACAATAGTTGAAGGGAAGCAGCTTTTGAGATTCTGAATGAACTTGAAGAAGAATGGGTTAGAAATGTGTGGCCTACTGCCCAATGTTTTCCCACCACAACCAAATTACAATGCAACATTTCCCTACTCATTCTAGCAGGTGGTTTTAAATCATGGCCAGATTTTTTTTAAAGCTATAGCTGTCTACTCACTAATACTGCATGTCTTCTAAAATAAAATATCACTTGTAAATAAATTTTCCATAATTGAGATTTGGAAATAGAACACTATCAACAATGCAAGTTATCTAGTCTTATAATACAAATGCTCTCGAGTCATCCAAAACATGTATATGTTGCTCTAATTTCATTCTGCCCAATGAAGAAAACGGAACCCTGCAGATTCCAAACAGCACCAAAATGCCTCATCAAATATTTTACCTGTTTTTTTCACCTTGGAATTCAATGCTCATTAAGTAACAGATGTGTGCAGTTCTGTTACAGAGCTGACTTTCTACACACATTCACTGCCCAAATTGCATTTTTCCCCCTTGGTGATTTTTCCAGCTGGGTTGCTCACAAAAGTGCTAGCACATGGGTGATTACATAAGAAAAGCGATCTGCTTGAATGTCTGTCTGGTGATAACAGCACATGGATACTGGGGCATTGTTCTGGTCGCTAGTAGAAACTCAGATATGAAATGAGAACAAGATCCCCAAAGTTCACTGACCATGAATGCAGCCCCTGTAACTAAGCACTGTGTTGACCCCACTGCTTTTCAGATTAAGATTTATCTTTAACTTACATAGATGCTATAGGACAAAGGTTCTAGCCTTGAATCTCTTACATAAGCTTTACTGCAGCTTGTTTCTTTTTCCTCCCATGCCTAGCAAACAAAATAATCCAGCAAATCAGAAATGCTCATTATCATTTCAGGGGGAGTTTGACCACAACAATGTTGCCACAGCTTCATGTTTCAAGAAGACATGCAAGTTGTTTTGACAATGTGTGTACTATACTGTAATTCTATTGTGTTTTTGTGGGCCTTTGTAGAAGCTCACTCTTGGTGTGCATAATCATACTACCATATCTTTAAATTCCTTTCCCCTTGTTTAAAAGGATTCCAGTCACTCAGGCAGCCAATGGGGGAAAAAAAGCTACCATTGTGTGATTTAAACTGATTTGCCAAGCAGCTGCCTTAAAATTATTGAAGTGAACTGGCCACGGTTCTTGCCACTCTCCATGATGTCATCATTTTGACAAGAAGGAGCTCCCTTATTCTTCTACCTGAAACTGCTGCACTAAGCGGATCTTTCTTCTGAATAAACATTAACAGGCTTGTGTTGGCAATCTGCATTAGTTATCCCTCCCTACTTTGATAATTCCTGTACTGTAGATACATTAACCTCTCTTCACAGAATGAATGCATCAAGAAGTTCAGTTCTGTATTTTGTGGTTTAAATTGGAATACACCCCCCCCCCCATGTACATCTTATTTACAGGACGAAAGCTAGGATGTTTGTTAGGTTGACTATGTGATCTATATTAAAGGCAACAGTCCACATTTTGAAGGAGTGACAGAGATTTCAATTAATCCTCTCCTTGATAGGTTGTCAGAGATGAGTCATTTGTTTGAAGGTGGCCTTTATTTTAGGTGCAGACAGAGAGTAGAGCGGGATCTGCTGGTACTGGTACATCTTCATATGATTTGCAGTACAAAAAAATGAAAGATTTCTAATTCCAAGTGTAAAAATACAACTCCCAGAGTTACAATAATACCAACAAAAAACCTTGTTTGTTACCTAAATTAGGCTGTAAAAACCAAGAAATCTTAGGGAAAGACAAGAACAGAATTGTGTGTGAAGGACTTTATGTAAGACATAAGAAGGATACCTCACCATATTCTCAGGTGACGTATTCCACTGTCAAACAGCTCTGTCCATTAGGACGTTCCTCCTGAGATTTAGGTAGAATCTCTTTTCCTGTAGTTTGAATCCATTGATCCTTGTCTGGAGCTGTGGAAAACAAGCCTCTTCCTTTTGATATGACATGTTTTCAGATATTTAAACATGACTATCAGATCTTCTCTTAATCTTCTTTTCATCAGGCTAAACATTCCCAGCTCCCAGCTACATAAGCATGAACCAGTATCCCGCCCTGCCCTCTACAAAACACAATTGGGGCAGCTTACAACATTAAAACATACATTCCTAAACCATCATTCCCACCCCCACCCCCTCAAAATACAATTAAACAAATTAAAATTAAACATACTTAAAATTCACAAATACTGATAAACAGTGGCTATAGCGAAGTCAGGTCAGAAGCTAGATTTCCTTTCTTTTGGTGGCTGGGAAATTATTCAGGAAAGGCCTGCTGGAAGAGATCTGTCTTAACAGCTTTCTTGAAGCTGTTTAGGGTGGTAATATGATCTCATCCAGCAGGCCTTTCCATAATCTGGGAGTGATAGCTGAAAAGGTCCTCTGGGCAGTCATAGACAATCTAGTTTTTAGAGGCTGAACAGATTCCTCCCAGAGGACCTGAGTACACAGGGAGGATTATATGGAAGCGTTACTAAGCACAATAAGACTTTTTTCCCATGTAAATACACCTAAGATTTGCAGACAAATAATGCATATTAGGTTGTACTCCCATCCTTCACACTTATATAAAAGTAAACATTTTAGGCCACAATCATGATCAGGAAATTTGCAATTCTGTTCAAGAAGCTGGAGTAATGAAAGGCTAAGCATTTCATACACACACACACACACACACACACAGCCTTCTATAAATATATTAAGATGGCTCACTCTTAGCAGAAAAATGTATTAGATTTTTTATATAAAACTTGAATTTTTATAATTTTAATATAAAGAATGGAAAAATTTATTGCTATTAAAATTATTTAAGCAATTTATTGATATATATCTAAGATTTAATTTTATTAAATCTTATTTATTATTTAATTTTATTATTATTTATTATTTAATTTTAAAATTTATTTGAACATAATTTTAGGGCCTAGATTTGGCAAAATAAAAAGTGCTATTGACTATAACATGTAGCTCCTTACTGATGGGTGATTTTGTGCTACTATAACAAAATGTCACCTAAAGAATTTGGCAAAGCACCAAATGGTCTCTTTAAAGTAGATACTTAGATCTCAGTAAAGACAAATTAATGTTTCCTTCTCAATGTGCAACTTTATCTGATCACCTCCCCACAACTGCTTATGTGAAAATATTTTGTATTTATTGTTTGCCTCTCAAAATTAGTATAAGAAGAAATGTCCTTACAGTGGATTAGCAATTGTTCTGTTTCCTGAATTCTTCTTGATTCCTCAGCTGCGGAAGTTTAACAATTACTGATTGAATTACATAATTTGCTCTTGCTGCAGGTTTTCAATTTGAATAATATTTGACAATGACCATGACAATAGAATTGGTTTTTTAAAAAAGCCTGCTGTAACTTCTAACAGCTGCATGATAGCAATCCTATGAATTCTTGTCACTTTGTCTTAGGAAAAGGAAAAAAAGAAAAGAAAGGAAATTAATTCCTATTTTAGTAGAAAGGTCAGATATAAATTATAGAAGAAAGGAAGGAACAAGGAAAACAAAGAAGTGCGATTCTAAGCATTATTCATGCTCAGAGTAGATAGAAATTTGAGCCAGAGTAGATAGAAATTTGAGTCCAACTTTGTGTGTGTGTGTGTATAAAACACAAAAGAAGCCCCATCAAGGTCAACCATTCTAATCAGAACAATACAACATTTAATATTTCTTGAAAAAAGAAATAACTTCCTCTACTTTCCTCTTATCCTGTATACAAGCTGTATTCCCAAACACGTTTGAACATGATGTAAAGAGATATTGTAGCACCTTTGAGACTAACTGAGGAGAAGATGTTTGCAGCGTAAACATTTGTCATCAGATGCTTACAGACAGCTGTTTATGCCCTTGAATGAGCAGGTATGTATGTGAATAGCAATAGAAATGCAAAACGTGTGGATATAGTGATGACTTGACAAGTTCAGTTTTAATGATGGTTATTGTGGAACAAAGTAGGGAGGAAAGATATTGCCTAAAGTCAAGATGAGTAACCATATCAATGGTTGAGGGAGTTCTTGGAATGTAGTATGATGCTGGCTGAAAACCATGAGGCTGGGGTGTTAACTATGGCAGTGTACCAAGAAACTATTTTCTCTGTTCAAATCACTGTCAATGGACTTGAGTTTGTTGATATATCCCAATTCTACCATTTGGCTTTTCAATCTCTCTTTGAAGGTTTTACTTTCAAGGGCTGCTGTTTTGAAGTCCAAGATGCTGCTGATGAAGGAGACTCAGGCCCTCAACAGACCAGCAAAAAATGCTGGCATGAGGGCAAAGTGGGGGTGTAGTGACCACTCACCACCCACCCCCATGCCAGTATCATGCTGGTGTATGCTGCCCAACGAACTGCATGAAGGCGGGTGGTGTCATGTCGTGTCTTTGGCACAGCGTATAGACATATTGCACCAAAGAGCTGCAGAAAAGCTGCAGTGGCACCAGAAAGGGTGCCATTTCCACAATGCAAAGAGAAGAGCTTTTTGCACCAGGTTAGGGGTGGGGCGTGCGGTGGCCAAATCCCCAACCACAGCTTCCTATTAATGGCAGTCCACCGAGCCCTTCAGTCTATGAAAGTTTATTTTACAAACTTCTTTTTTTCAGGCCTTCAACATGCTGGCAAAAAACGTAGGCATGAGGACAGAGTGGGGGTGTGGCGACCACCCACCACCCACCCCCATGCCGGCGTCATGCCAGCATCACAGTGCCCAACCAGCTGCACAGTGGGCAACGTTATTCTGTGTCTTTGGGACAGTGTGTAGACTTGCTGTGCCAAAGAGCTGTGGAAAAGCTGTGGCAGCATGAGAAAGGGCATCATTTCCATGGTGCAAAAAGAAGCCACTTTCTGTGGCTTCTTTTTGCTTTGAGTTGGGGGTGTGGAATGCAGTTGCTGTGTCCCCAACCCAGAACTTCCAGGGGTGGCAACGGGCACCATCTGCCAAGCCCCTCAGTCTTAAAAGTACTACAATATCCCTTTGTATATTAATCCAGACTAACACAGCTATAACTTTGAATGCTTGAACATGTTAGAAATATTAGACAAGAGCTGCATCTGCACTACAGAAAGAATCCAGGTCGACACTGCTTGAAATTCCATGGCTCCATGCTATGAAATTCTGGGATTTGTAGTTTTATAAGCTATTTAGCCTTCTCTGGTGCCACAACAAACTACAGTTCCCAGAATGTCATAGCATTGAGCCATGGCAGTTAAAGTGGTGTCAAACTGCATTATTTCTGCAGTGTAGATGCAGCCAAGATGGTAAGGTGAAACCAAACAATGCAAATATAAAATAGAGCCATGTGTCTAGCATGCCTTCTGTTTAATCTTCTTGCCTAAGTTTATAGCTGTATGTAAGGAAATAAAGACCCGATCTTGACTGGCAAAATGAGGCACAATTAGGGCTCTAAAGGGCACCTTTAGGGTTAGGGAGGGGGCAGCATTTACGCCTACCCTAACCCTAAAGTGTATGGATGCAGCCATTTTAAAATGGCAGCGTCCATACGCTTAAGGGTTAGGAAGGGTGTAAATGCTGCACCCTCCCTAACCCTAAAGGTGCCCTTTAGAGCCGTAATTCCATCTCATTTTGCATCATGCCGCAGGAGGGTGCCAAGCGCGCCCTTCCTGTGGTGAAAAAAAGAACTCCAAAAGGGAGCTCTTTTTTTGCACTTAGTCGTTGGCGCAGCAGTGTCAGCCCCTTTCTCCTCTCAGCACCACCGAGGAAAGCAGGGTGCAGTTTGCCGCTTCCCCATGGCCTTCAGAAGTGGCAGGATGGGGCTGCTAGTGCGGAAGCCCTTGCCCCATCTCACTGCTTCTTGGGGCGGCTGTACCACCCCAAAGAGAACAGTCCTGGTGACAAGACTGAATTGCCCTTTGAAGTGTGTATGATCTTGGTTCTTATTTATAAAAGATAGCATAACTATACAGCTAATATATAGAAAATATACATCCTGTTTGTACACCCATTTAGAACACAATTCAGATTTCAGTGGACTGTTGCATATATGTAACTACCTTGTCACTGCTAAGCTGATGCATATTAATAGTATAATATAAAGGGCTGTGCAAGAGAGAAGGAGAGAAAAGGGGAGAGAATAAGAGCAAATGAGAGAGACAGAGAGAGAAAGAAAGTTTGAGAGTTAATGTGAACAAAGCTAGGGAATAAATCTTTTGAGGTGCAAAGCCTTTGTCCATTTCTGTATTCTTATAATTGTTTAATTTATGTATATAAAGCTTATGCCAAATGTAAATGAAGAAAGACTGAGATGTACATTGACAAAAGCAGCCAAGTGGGATCTAGTCTCATTTATATGCAGTGTAAGATTAGTCCTTTCCGTGTACTTGAACCAGGGGTCAGCCCAAATGTGTGAAGTTTGGTACAAAAGAGCTTTAGAATGCTTAGTTCTTTCAAACGCAGAGGGGAAAATACACAGTAGGCTGATGTCTGCACCATGCATGTGACAGCCTGGTTCGTGGCCAAGAACACCTCCATAAATTGTTAAATGTAATAATTAGAGCAAGGCCTGAAAAGCAAGTTCAGACAATACAAATGGTAGGTGTTTAAACTAAAGGAAAAAGTAAAGGAACTGGGATGAAGGTGTATGATTTCAAAAACTGATGAAGAAAACACAATCTCTCCCTTTCTCTGTTTCTCTCTCTCTCTCTCTCCCTCCCTTTCCCCAGCCTCTCTGTCTGTCCGTCTGTCCATCTGAGGCTGTGTCCACACTGCAGAAACAATCCAGGTTGACACTACTTAAATGCCAAGGCTCTATACTCTGGGATTCTGGGAAGTGTAGTTTTGGGAAATATTTCAACTATTCTGTCAGAGAGCTCTGGTGCCCCCCCCCAGCAATCTATCATTCCCAGAATTCCAAAGCACTGAGCCATGACAGTTGAAACAGTGTCAAACTGGATTATTTCTACAGTGTAGATGCAGCCTGTGTCTCTCAGTCCTCCACATCTCACAGGAGTTTAACTACAGAAGGATAAAATGAGGGTATCACATTCCCCATTAGAGTGCTGGTCCCAATGAAATTTTTGCTCGGTCTACACATTTCCATTACTGCAGAGAGGGAGACTTAGAGAGAACTCTTATATTTGTTATGTTCACATTCTCTTGGTAGCTTTGCTTCCCCCTTATTTTAGAAACGTAAGACTCAAATGATGCCTTAAGTTATTGCAAGAATTTAGGGATGGAAAGAAAATCTCATTGAGGAACAGAATTTTTATTTGGGGGATCAGTGCTCTCATTTTGCCCCCTTTCTAGCTACACTCCGGACTTCTATACACACTTCTTTCACTACTGCCACAACTGGTGGCATCTACACTGTAGAAATTAAACAGTCTAAGAGCTGTAGCTCCATCCCATGGCATCCTGGGATTTGTAGTTTTGAAAGTTCTTTATCTTCCTCTGCCAAAGTATGCTGGTGCCTCACAAAACTACAAATTCCAGGATTCTGTTGGATGAAGCCATGGCAGTTAAAGTGGTATCAAACTGCATTCCTTCTACACTATAGATACATTCGTTTTTGAAATTGCAGATGAAATCTTATAGGAATAACAGGAACTTCACAGAGCACTCTGAGTGTGGGATGAAAACACTGATGTTAAAGTATATATATGGAAAATGGATGATCAGTTGCAACAAAGATATTCAAACTTCATCTGAGCCATTGGAGTTCCATTTGCCTGGGTAGAAACCTGGAGTTATTGCTCTGGGACCCTGACTCCACATGTGTGTAGGTTTATAGACTATATGGCTTATATTCCAGGTAATGGGATGCTAAGCTCCAGTCTTCAAATCTTTAGCTGGAAGTGCTAGTATAGTTTCACATAAATTCCATTAATGCCCATGGAATTACTTCATTCTAGAATACATAGCTTTGCCTGTTTGTCTTTCCTAGCCCTAGTGTTGTCTGCTGCTTCTTATTTCTTGTAATTCCCTACCACACTACACACATGGCTGTATATTCACAGCAAGGGAGAAGAAGAGAAATAGGACTCGGTAGAACCATATGGGGATTACAGTGGCTGTAGATTCCTACTGTGTGAAAAATTGTCCCTTGTGTGTTCAATAATGCTGACATTATAGAAATAATACTTATTTTCTATAATAGTGCATATGTACTCCAGTGGAAGTCTTTCTATTCCACTGCAAACCAAAGCAATGACTTTGAGTACCCGGTCTTTTATTCTAACCTTTAAAAATTGCTGCTAATATTTTGATGATGTAATTGCACTTTATAAGGAGAGCAATATCCTTACAGGAAAAAGAAACATATAGTTAAAAATATGGCCAGGCTTTTCAGTTAAGACAGTCTGGAATTTATCATGTGCACACTAAATTAACTGGCAAAATAAATATACTTAAATTTTCCCTTTCAAGGTGTCACTGCTATTACTCAGTTATGCTAATGAAAGGGGAGTTTAATTATGGACATATGTATCTTGCAATAATGCCCTTTTTAATTTTCTAAGGGAGTATTTTCATTTAGCTCATACATTATTGTCCTGTGCACAGCAATCATACTAAATGCAAAAAGAAAAATGAAAACAACAGTTAGAGACCATTTCCCCTGCTTTTTAAGGGAATGCTTACCAAAAGCAGGTGGAATTAAGACTCTACTGTATACCATCAATCAATATTTTCCTTGCTGTAGCAGTCAGAGTAACAAAGTTCAAACTATGTAAGTGAATTTGCCAGTAAAAGGAACAAGAGCTGCTGAGAACTGAAGAGAATTTTAAAGCCTTGAGATGAGTTTAAAATATTTATCATCCATCATACTTTTTAGTCAGTTTAACATTGACTATGCCTATTCACACATAAAAACCTCAAATGTGATATGTTTGGAGAAAAAAAAAAATCAAATACAGTATGATGACTGTAGCCAAATTTCTACACATGAAAATGCATCCCCCCCCCCCCAAAGTGTTTATGCATGCAGTGGCTGGAAGGACATTATCTGGCTCCATTTCAGTCTGGTTTCAGGCCAGGATATGGCACTGAAATGGCCTTAATTGCTCTGATTGATAACATGCTCTGGGGGAAAGAGAGGCAGAGTGATACCCTCTTGTCTTCCTGGACTTCTAAGTGGCTTTTGATATCATTGATCATATCTTACTGGTCTGGCTCTGTGGGATGAGAGTAGGAGGTACTGATCTACAGTGGTTCCACTCCTGCATGGGGGACCGATTCCAGAAAGTAGCATTGGGGAGATTCCTGTTGTGTACCATGGCTATGTTACCACATTCTTCCATCTTATCCCTTGTGCTGTTCAATATCTACATGAAGCCACTGGAGGACACCATATGCATGTTTCGAGTGAGGTGAGGTTTTATTTGTATGCTGATAACAGCTCTATTTTTCCTTCTCTTTAGAGTCAGCTGGGGTTGTACAGGTGCTGGACTTGTGCCTGGATGCTGCAATGGGCTGGATAAGGGCCAATATTCCTTCCAGAAATGAGGATAAGGCTTTGAAGAGACATTTGATTCATTTAATGCTGTGGTGTGATGGACTAGACTTTTGACCTTCCCCCAAGTGTTCTTGAGAGTACTGTGGGGGGATATGTGCAACTGGATATTGTTAAAATCCAAAGTTCATTTCGTGAGAGACTTACTACTTAGTTGTGACCAGTGGCATCACTAGAGGAGCATGGTGGTGAGACCTGCACTGGGTGATACTGCAGAATAGAGGTGACACCCAAATGGGCATGGTCCCATTTGGGGGAGTGAGGATCACTACAGCAGGTACCTCCTGCAAACCCCTCCCGACCTTGGTGCTGTGACACCTCCTGAAGAGAACAACACTCTGGTAGTGAAGGAGAGGGCCAAGTGCAGCCCTCCCAATCTCATTTCCATGGCTCTGCTCTCCTTCTGAGGAGAGTGACACTCTGGCAGAGGAGGAAAGAGCCGAGTGTGGCAAATACATCCCAAAATGTGTCACCCCTGCCTCGAACACTGCCCCCTGTTTGGAAGCCCCTTCCCCCACAGTGGGAGACACGGGGGGATGCTGCTAATTGTGGCTTCCATGAGTCAGATTTTGAAAGAAGAAACACAGCTTATTCAGAGGAAAAAAATATACCATGTTGCTGAATATTTCATATATAAAGCAGGATTAGACTCAAAGGAAGGAGGTGTGAAAATTAGAGGAAAGAACAGTTGATAATAAAAAGAATTGCTGATAACTGAAGATATGTAAATGGCATGATACTACTAGCAGAAAATACCAGAATTGGAAAATTCAAAATTACTGAAGAAATTCAAGGAATAAAATGCAAAGGCAGGTTTATAACTGAACATTAAGAAAACAAAAATAAAGACCACAGATGATTTATATAAGTTTTAAAAAAAGAGCCCTCCCTCCATCCATCATCATCCAGAGGGAGAGAAGGGCAGGCCAGCTCCATCGGGCCTAGCCACAGTAAGAAGAAGGGCCCTCCCTCCAGTCCATCTGCCATGGTCCAGGCCTCAGAGGGAGAGAAGATCTGCTGGACTTTTCACCTTCCTTACTGCCATTCCCTTCTCCTTTTGTGTCCCGTCTTTTTAGATTGTAAGCTTGAAGGCAGGGAAATGTCTAATTAACAATTTGTAAGCTGCTCTGATAGCTTTTTGGCTGAAGAGCAGGGTATAAATAAATAAATATTTTAAATATTATAATATTAAAATAGACAATGTAGACATTGGGGCTGTCTATAGGCACCCAGAGAAGTGCCAGAAGGGGGCCAGGGCTGTCTCACTGGTAGCCCCAGAGGCCCCATTCCGCCGCTTCTCCAGGCCATGGAGAAGCAGCACACTGCCGCTTCTCTGTGGCCTGAAAGCACGGTGCAGCAGGTGCCCTGGGTGCCCGCTGCACCCTGCCATCCCCGGTGCTCCCGAGGGGAGAAAGGGGCTGCCACCGCAGTCCCTTTCCCATCGCGGTCCTTGACATGGCCATGTAAAGGTCTTGCCAAGGACAAGCAGCAAAAAGGAGCTCCATTTTGGAGTTCCTTTTGGTGCCGCAAAAAGGGTGCCCCCGGGGCCCTCCTGCAGCACCATGACATCAGGTGTGCACCACATTGTATAAACATGGTACACACTATTACGCTATTATGGTGCTGTCCATATGTGCTAGGTTTAGGGAGAGTGTGGATGCTGCATGCTCCCTAACCGTAATCATGCCTCACGGATGGCCCTTTTGGGCCATCTGTATCAAACCATTGAAATATTTCAAGATTTTCTATGCCCTGGCTCATTCATTAATCAGAATGGAGACTGCAGTAAAAAACAAAAACAGAAGTAGTCTAGGACTTGGAAGGGCAGCTATGAAAGAACTAGATAAGATTCTGAAATATAAAGACATATAATTGAATACTAAAGTTAGGATGGTCCATGCCATTGTAATATTTATATATGCTTATGAAATATGGACAGTGAAGAAAGCTGATAGGAAGAAAAGCAACTTATTTGAAATGTGATGCTGCAGAAGAGTTCTATGCATACTGTGGGCTGTTAAAAAGACAAATAAATGGGTCCTAAAGCAAATTAAACCTGAACTCTTCCTAGAAATCAAGATGGCTAAACTGAGACTGTTGTACTTTGGATGTATCATGAAAAGAGAACACTCATTGGAAAAGAGAATGTGCTTGGTACGATAGAAAGTGAGAGCCAGTATGGGGGAGTGGTTTGAACTTTGGGCTACAGCTGGAGGCCACAGTTCGATTCCCCACTTGGCCATGGAACCCCACTGGGTGGCCTTCCATAAGTAGCATATTCTCAACCCTAGAAATGCCCATGTTAGGGTTGCCTTACAGTCTCCTGAAGTTGTATAAAACTTGAAGATACACAAATATAACAAGGCAGAAGGCAGTAGGAAAAGAGGAAGATGGCATTTCAGATTGATAAAGTGAACAGGGCTCTTGAAGTTAGGGTGACCTGGACATCTGTCATTCATAGAGTCATCATAAGTTGAAGTTGACTTGACAGCAGTTAACAGCAACAACTTTGGAGACAATCGCCTAAATCCTGCTACATGGGAGATAAGTAAGGAAAAGGGAATAGTCATTGAAGAATATATCACAGGCTTTCATAGCAGATCTGTTCTCTTGGATAAGTATGGATATCTTCTGTTTTTCATCAAGTGCTGTATCCATAAGACAGTACTTAAATACTAGTGTCATATAGTTATTGTCATTTAGAGACCCAATATAGCAAGCCACTAATCATATACAATATTTCACTCCCCACTTTTGCTTCAGTTCTATCAAGCTCAATTATACTTGTCTTTAATTTGATTAAACTCAACTCACCTATCAAAATAAGCTATAGTTTAATGCATGTTTGAGTACAATGGCTATTTTGGTCTTTCATTAGATTAACATTGCATTGCGATAGGATGTAATCTGACAGCATTGGACTGTTAAAACATACGGGATGCCAAATCCAATGCAGCAATCCAGTAGTAACTTTATATTCTATATCAAGATAGAGATGGCCAGGAATTTATTTTGATCAGTCTTTATTTTTCCTTTTCTCAGAAATCATAGCACAGTGATGGTAAGTGGTTTCAGATTGCATTAAGAGACACTAAGGTAGTGAGGTTTGAGAAACAAATTACCAGCAAAAGCCTGCAAATTCAGCTGCATTTCACATATTCTTATTAGACTAACTCAATAAAATTAGCAGAGTAGCTTTTCCGGCCATAAGACTAGTTTCTTCAGGTCAATACCTTGGAAAAGGCCAAGCATATCATTGTGAACAGAGGCAGGTGGTCTCAGGACAACTTTCCAAAGAGACAATGCTTGTCATGCATTGATTTTTTACCACAGTCTCTGGTAATTTCAGTTTTTCATTATCGTTATCCATGGAGGTGAGTGGGTCAGGTATTTCAGTTCTTCAGTTTGGATCAGGTTCAGGTCAAAGAAAACTCTAGCTGACCTGACCTAGCTATGAACCAAAGATAGGCCCAGAAGTTTCCCTGCTGAGAGTAACTAGATTCCCAGTGATGTTTATCTACTAGTGACACAGTTTAAGTTTCTAGATAACAGCATCTTGTGGGATAGTTACTGAAATTCAATTGGCTTTTTTAAAAAAATGAAAGAAGAATTAGGGGCATTTTAGGAAGTCTAATAAAATCTGTTTTGCTTGTGACATCTCTGTTCACTTTCAAGTTTGGATTAATGGATTTGAGGATGAATAAGTCCAACAGTGTACTGTCAAGGCTGTTATCTTTCCTTGATCTATTTTTAAATGTCTTTATTTTCACAACTAATTTGTAGATTCCCATCATATAAACTTACCATCCAGAATCAGGGTACCATATGTCTTTACGGTCTGATTGATTAGTTTCACCTTATTATCTTTAATTTATTAGAAGAAAAGGAAAAGTTCATTGGGGCAAAGGTCAAACAGCAGATCAAAACTTCAAATGGGAAAGCTGCTGCTTTCCATTTGAGTGGAAAACAATATTAAGTGTGATTCTTCCTATACAACAATATAAAGGTCAAAAACTCTATACTAAAATATATGGATCTTCCATGTGAGTGAACAAAAAGTAAGATAATAAGTATTTTGGGCAATGCCTGATTTGCTGGAGTAATATCAAGATCTATAGCATTAGAACAGTCTATGCAGGCAACAGCTACAGTTATAAAATGTTGCATAATGAATGACTGATGAGGAAGTGTGGCTGAAGTGGAATGAAACTGGCTTTCACACAGCTATTTCCTATGAAATTTTAATAAGAGAATTTGAACTGACATTGAACAAGCATGTCCTATCTAGCAAGCATGTGATAACATTGTAATTATATTTCTCAATTCACAAATACAGTTATCTAAAACCTATTACTTCCTGTTGAATCCAGGGTCTATATCGCACCATGGAATTAAAACATTTTATACCCCTTTAGCTGCTGTAGCTCCATTCCATGGAATCTTGGGATTTTTCATGAAATACTAAATTCTCCATCAAATAATTCTATGCACTTCACAAATTTACACATTACAGGATTCTGTAGGATGAAGCCACGGTAGCTAAAGTAGCACCAAAGTACTACAACTGTACAGTGTGAAATATACAGATTATGAATTAGATATGCAATGCATATTTATAAGTATGTTTTTTTCTTCCAGTTAAGAGCATTCAATGGGGAAGGATCTCAAGACTACGTACATATTAAAAGAACTATGAATAAAACTAAATGAAGGTAAAAAAATGTGAAATTCAAATTAATGCAATATTAAACTAACAATAAAATTAAAGCCGTTTAATAGATTTAATTAAAGCCCTCCACACTCACTGGGATTAGGGGCACAGGACCACTGTGAAAGTGGGGAAAATGCAAATTAACAAAACTAACTTTTTAACCTAAGTGAACACCTCTCTAGGAATCTCAAGGTCCTCCAGGGCAAATCTGTGTTCAAGATCTGCCAGAGATTGGCCATGAAATTGCACTGGAGGACCTATAAATGCCTAGAGAAGTGTTCTCTCTAAGAATCTCTAGGTCTTCTTGCATGACTTTTGGAAGAAGTTAACAACAAAGTGTTGGGACATGTAGAATCAGGATTTAACATGCAACGTGCAGATGACATGCACATAGGATCAGAACGCCACTGGAAGGTTTCTGCTGTGTAGCTCTGTGAAGGATGCAAAGGAAAAATCCTCCCAGGCAGAAGCTGCTAGCCAGATAAATAACTGCTGAACTGCTGAGTTCTCACAAAGAGGACCTTAATCTTTGGTACCAATATGTCAAAGTGCTTCGCCAGACTGCTATATACAAATACCACCACACTCAGCTCAGTCTCTTATATACACATTCGCTCTTTGGGTTTTGAGTCCTTCTTTCTCCTGAAATGTCACCCAGTTTCCTGTTGCCTGACAGCTGTAACTCTGCAGAATTGAAGCCTTCTGGTTTCACTTCCTGCTCCTCTGTCATCAGCTTCCTGTGGCCATGTCTGCCACTTGAACTTAGGTTACCTTGTCATCTTTGTCCCAGTTTCAGTCCATAGCCACATCTCTGACATATTGGCCCAATCTAGATGGGCAAAATGTGGCTCCATTAGGGCTCAAAAAGGTGTGTTTAGGGTTGGGGAGGGTGCAGCGTTCACACCCTTCCTAACCCTAAAGCATTTGGGTGTCACCATTTTAAAATGGCAGCATCCATAGAGGCACGCCATCATAGCGTCATGGTGCGTGCAGTGTTTAGATGCGCTGTGTGCACCATGACACAATGGCGCTGCAGGAGGGCACTAAGCATGCCCTTCCCACAGTGCAAAAAAGGAGCTCAAAAATTGAGCTCCTCTTTTGTGCCGGGTCCTTGCAATGGCCTTTAAACAGCCGCACCAAGGACCCAGGGGAGAAGGGGACGCGGTGGCCCCTTTCACCCCTTGGCACCACTGAGGAAAGCGGTGTGCAGCGGGCACCCAGAGTGCCTGCTGCACCCCTTCCGAAGCAGCGGGATGGGGCCTCTGAGGCTGCCAGTGCAGCAGCCTTGGCCCCATCTCACTGCTTAAAGGGGCAGCTACAGACCACTACTTTCGGGCGGTCTGTATCACCACTTTCTGTCCAGAGTGCTCTGTACTCTGACACAGAGTCATGTTGGAGGACCCAGAGATTCCTAGATACAACATATTAATCAAATCAGTAAATAATCAAATCAGCAAAAGTCAAAGCCGCAAATGTGAAGGGCCAACTGTATATAAAAAATAAAATATTACAACTAGAATAAAAATAGTGTATAGCACACTAAAACAGAAAGCTCTTATGTGTATTTTAAAAATGCTTGCTCGAATAAGTTTTTCACCTGCCAATGAAAGGACAGTAAGGAGTTTATATGGTGCCATATTAAAGACTAAATAGGAATTTTTGAAGGGATTATCAGAATTGGTCCAGGTTAGCCATATCTTTTTGACCTATTTCATGCTACACCATTGCTGGGAGAGGGCCTTTCATTTTGTTTGATTGTTAATCTGGCTATTTGGAACATGGTTTAATTTATCATTTTGAAATTGACTAATTGGACATTGAGTGTGTGATATTTGAAAGCACAATGAGTCCACAGAGAATGTACAGATTTGGAATATGTCTGTTGAATACCTTTGATACATCACACTGAGATGGGTTTGTCCAGTTACGAGTGTCCTACCAGACAGTCAAGAGGCCTTTCCTTTGGACATGTTCTTGGGGGACTGACTGGTAGACTGTAACAATAACTAGCCAGCCCTATTGTGACTTATCAGGAAGGATCTTGCCTCTATGCATCCATTCCATGAGTTTGGCTATTACAAAATGCAAAAAAGCTTCGCCTCATATCTACCTCCGAATGGAGCTGTTTCACTTCTAAATTACACATATATGGTGGCTTCTGTTTGAGGTTAGCAAAGCTAATTGCTTTCCATGCAGTGGTTCTGGTCTTTCTTGGGTGGGTGAACTTGGAAGGTGGTGCTGGGGTACTCCAGTTCAGTTCCCTGGCTGTAGGCCTGTGGGAGCCATCAGGTTTCTGTTTTGTACCCCATGCCATTTCCTTGCCATTGGAAGATGTCATTCACAGTTTTGGGAGACAGTGTTGACTATATCTCCTTATAAGAGCCCACCAGAGTCTTAAGATCTAAGGGGGAAGGCTTTCTCTGAGTCCTGCTACCATCACAGGCCCACTTGATGAGGACATGAGAGAGAGAGCCTTCTTAGTGGCTTGTCCCATCCTCTGGAAAGCCCTTCTGTGGGAAGCTAGGTTAGCTCTCTCCCTGATTTCCATTTGCTGGTAGGCAAAGACCTTATTGTTTAAGTAGGCCTTTAATATGTAAGCAGTAGAGCTTCTGACTGGGATATTATTATTATTATTATTAGCATGTATTTAAATGATTTTATTTTTTTAATGTGTAGATTTCTAATTTTTAAAAAAGTTATTAACAATTTAAAAATTACTTTTTTGGGGAGCCACCTTGAGTTCTGCACTGAGAGAAGTGAAGCATAAAATAAAATAAAAATTACAGTCAAAGTTAATCTTATGTTTAATTCCAATTTTACTGCCCTATCTTCATTCTCTAGGGGTTTTTTTTGGGGGGGGGGGGGGAGACGCATGGGAAAAATCAAGAAATTCAAATAAATCACTGTTACACTAATGCATGTGTTAACTGAATACACATATATGTCTACCTCAGTTAACAAAGCTTCTGACAAAGAAGCTACTTTTTCCAAAGTCTTTTTCTTCTTACCCAGCCTCTCCTCTTTTCCTCCTTGTCCTCTGTCTAGCTGGAAGTTTTTGTTAAACAGAATTAATATTGAGAGGGTGAGGGTGGTGAAGGACTGGAGAATGACAGACATTCAGTTGTGAGGTTGCAGCAACATGTTTGCAGTAAACAGTGCAATAAACCTAGAGCTGGGAAAAAATCCTAATCTAATTGTCAGTGTCCATCTACAACAGTATAAGGACCTTATCAGATGGGAGGAATTTCTCTTTATTGCGAATGGAGCCAATTCGAATTCACGTGAATTCGCTAGTTTAGCGAATTCACATGAATTCCAATTGCATTCGGAATGTGTTCAGAATGACTTCCCATTACCCGGAAATGACCCCCCCATTGCCAGAAATTGTGTGAGATGCTTTAATTTGCAATAAGGTAAAACCCATGATTGCATTTGGAATGACTTCCCTTTTGCCCTAAATTGTGTGAGATACTTTAATTCACAATAATGTGAAACCCCATGATTGTGTTTGGATTGCCATTGGATTATACTTCCAATTTCCAACGTCTGATAAGGTCCTAAGTAACAACAGCTGCCACTAGAATCCCTTTCTTAGTATAAGCAAACAGCAAAATAGAAAGAAAGGGGGAAAGTGAATTAGCCAGCCTTGCCAGCTACCCCCAGCAAGTTAAAATCAAACAAACAAAGATATATGAATTTGGCTACCAAAATGGAAATTAAAAGAAGAGTGCAAGCTAGTGAAAGAAAAAATTATTCCTGGATCCATTTTGCAAGAAACTTTCAAGTGGTCTGTATACGATTCAAAATCTTTTTGTTTACTTTTGCAAGGTTTAGCAGACCTGGTTGTTTCAATTCACATTTGTATGCTATTGGTTTTTAATAAAAACATTGGTGAGATATATTGAACTGCTTTTCTTTTTTTGTGATATAGGGACCTATTTCTATTATTTCCATGTTATTTCAACCTCTAATACCAAATTTTCTATTGAAGAAATAATGTCAAGGAACACACCTACTTTTAACTGGGGTATACCCCAGTAATTCAAAATAGCAATGTTGTTATTGAAAACAATAATTTTAATTCTCAGGTCCCTTTATACTGAGAGTAACTACACTAATACCTGTGATGAGAAGTTTCCATTAAGACCAACAGTTGCATATTTATTCAGTAGATATTCAAGATTCATAAATTTGTTTCTGCCTTGAGCATTCTCTTAAGAAATCTATTTTTTACCTCACACAAAAGAAGATATCTAATCCATAAATTACTTTTCTTCCCACAAATGACAACATAGTTCTGTTTGGTCACCAAAAACTAATTAATTTATATATAAAACATGTGTTTCTATAGCACATCATCATCCAAAAATGTACTTATTGTTAATGTTTTGTTTGATTGATGGGCCCACCCTGCTTGCAACATCAAACAGAGTCAATAGTAATCTTACTAGGCTCATCTTTATGATTCAGGTTGTAAAAGCTATCCTGCATAAGTATCTGAGCTTGAAAATTTTAATTACACCAATAATATTATTCCACATTTGAAAGAAGTTAATGTGAGTATCCCAAAAGTCTAACTTAAATATCACAAACCATCTACTGTATAGCAAGAAATGGTGGCTTGGAAATATAAAGTCCTTTAAGAGTCCCAATTGTAATAGTTAACCAATAGTATTTCCATCTGCTTTCCCTAGGCATGTATGCTGCTTTACCATCACGATCAAGGCATAGTAGGTACACATGGAGAGCATTTTTTTTAAATGGTAATTATTATAATACAATACTGCAAAGAGGAATTTTGTTGTCTGTTAAATCATGCTGAAATATAGGGCCCATGATGACAGCATTTAATATTTTTGGTGTTTCTTACTAATTTTTATTAGGCTTGGAAATCCAACTGCCTTTAGACCAAAGCTTTCATAAATATATATTCTTCCTTTGTTTGCATTGACCTAAAACCTCTCTGTACTGTGAACATATTTGGCACAGGTCTTTCCTCCTAAAATGTGCTTAGGCTCTCCTGGGGCCAGCCAACATATAAAATTCAAATATTAGGCCACTCAAGAGACATAGTTGAAAGAAAATAAAAGATACTGTGTCCTTGGTCACTATCCATGATCAATAAACAGCTAGGATTTCAGAAAACCCTAGAGTCCGCTTAGAATGCTGTTACAGTTAAACAAAATGATGAGGGGTTTGAACAGATTGTTTATTTTATATTCATTGGCATTCTTCTCTTTTTAAGAGAGTTATTTTTTATAACACAAAACTTAAACCAGTGCTTAATTCACAAAACTGTAGAAAAGCCATGACGAGAATCCTAATCCAAGAAATGTCTATTTCAGAAAAAGGCAAAAGTAGATGGAGATCTGGGGCAAATCTATGAAGGAAGGCAAAATAAAGGCATTGGCCCCCCCAAACAGGGCTGAATTTTGTTTCAGTCCCCACATTTGTAACATTGCAGAGTGAGACTGGTAATTGTTTACACAGTTAACGGATTGCAGTGCTGGAAATTTTGGGACTGATAGCAAATTTCATGTTGGGGGAGAATTCTCATTTAGGGGTCCTAATTTTTCCCCTTCCCCTAATTACAACTCTGAGTCTACTATGAGATATCAGAGTAGTTTTAGCCATGTTCTGGAAGAGTTTCTTTCTGATGTTTCACCAGCATCTATGGCTGGCATCTTCAGAGAATGATAGCCTGGAAAAGGATCGAGATATATATCCTGTGTGACCCTGAGAAGGAAGGAGTAGCCCGAAAGCTCCAAAAAAATAACAAGAATCTTTTTCCCATCCTATATTTCTTAAGTTTGTATTTTTCTGCCCCCATTCTGTTTGTAACTGTGTTCTTGTTGGAAGATCTTGGAGTTCTAGAAAAATGATTACATATATACACATATATTGTAAATATATTATATATTTTTATCACATTACACATTTGATTTACCACACATATATTTTTACTAAGACATATCATAAAATCATAGGCCCGATACAGATGGGCCTGAAAAGGCGCCTAGGTGGCACCATTAGGGTTCGGGACTATGCATCGTATACATGCTCCCGAACCCTAGTACGTAATGCCGCCACCGCAACTGCGCAGCTGCTAGATGCAGCTGTGCAGTTGCGGTGGTGCAAAGGCTCCAAATGGCGCCTTTTTACTGAATTGTGCTACAACTGTGCACCTAAAAAGGAGTGCGGTTCCCCCCTCCTTTTTAGGTGCGCAACTGCTCCATAGCATCTAGCTGCTGCGGCACAGTTGCAGTGCTAAAAGAGGTGGTGCCAGACTTTTGGGGCGGTCTGTACCACCCCATAAAGTTGGAAGAGATCACAAGAGCCATTTAGTCCAACTCTCTGACATGCAGGAATACACAAGCTAAGTTTCTGCTTAAAAAGCTCCAAAGAAAGAGACTCATTCACACTCCAAGACAGTGTATTCCACTGTCGAACAGCTCTTACTCTCAGGAAGTTCTTCCCAATGTTTAAGAGGAATCTCTTTTCTTGTATTTTTAATGCTACTGAACTGATGTAAGTTTACTTCTCACCCTCTCTATAGCTTCTTCTTCAGTCCCCTGAAAATACTACACAGAGAATCAAGTAATTCTGTTTACTCACTCTGCCACCTTGATTCCAATTTTGAGAGAAAGGCGGAATATGAATACAATAAGTGAATAAATAAATAAATAAATAAATACTTGTTTAGTAATGGGGTGCAACTGTAAGCCTTGCCTCAGTGTCACATATACCTTGTCAGCATTTTAGAGACTTATGAATAGTATATGAAAATTTGTATAGGGATCTGTGACCAAATTTGGCTGAATTCATCATCAGGAACCTTGAAAAACCTGGGTTCTCAATAATGGGAGCACCCAAGTAAAGGTGTGTGAGAGAAGGCATTGGCACCTGAAAATCAGGCATTCCACCCACAGAAGGTAATTTCTACATTCAATCTGCTGATATCAATGTGACTTACGTTAGCTGTGACCAAATAAAGTCCCGTTGATTTCAGCTGGAATTTACTAAGTCTGCAATTAATGCACTAATGTACTACTTTCTTGCATAGCTTCCTGGATGTACTAAATACATGTTTCATACTTACAAATTTAACATAATGACCAGGAATTTTGCTGTTTTCAGAATAATAAATTTGTATCATTATTTGGTAGTTTTTATAGTGAGATAAGAGGGCTGTACAAACATGCAATCAAAAGCTTTTGTAAGCAAATACCTTGTGGCATGTAACACAAAATTGTAAATCTTAATATGTCCCAAAATGATGCCACATGCTTTGCACCATACCATATCTTCACACATTGTACATTATTACTGATTGAGTGTCCTGTAATTAGAACACTGAGAACTGAAATATTCCAAAATCCAAAACTTGTTTCACAAATGGTTTTTCTTTCTATCATTCAATATACCCAAACTTTATGCACAAAATTATTAAACATATTTAATGGACTGGAACTCATGCCTTTTGATGAGAGACTTAGGGGCTGTGCAGATCAGCAGAAAAGCCAGGCTGGGGGTGGAGTCGGGAAGTGGTGTTCATATGATGCATGCCCTGGATCTGCCCCCAGGTTGGTGTGATGCCACATGCCACACCATATGATGTGTGCATCACAGCCACTCCTCTGGTGGTATGTCTGCATGATGCAGCACCGAAGGAGTGCTGTAAAGCCACAGCACCACAGCTATTGTGCCCTGCAAAGGCCAGATCGGGATCACAGCATGTGGTTGCTATGGCCCCAATCTGGTTGTAAAAGGGGCGGCTTGAGGTCACCCCCTTAGGAGCTGTCTGCACAGCCCCTTAGAGAGCTGGGTAGGTTTAGCTTGGAGAAGAGACAGTTAAGAGATATGATAGCCCTGCTTAAGTATTTGAAGGGATATCATATTGAAGATAGAGCAAGCTTGTTTTCTGCTGCTCCAGCAAACAGGAGCCAAAACAATGGATGCAAGCTACAGGAAAAGAGATTCCATCTAAACACCAGGAGGAACTTCTTGACAGTAAGAGCTGTTGGACAGTAGAACACACTCCCTTAGATTGTGGTGGAGTCTCTTTCTTTATAGGCCTTCAAACAGAGGCTGGATGGGGTGCTTTAATTGTGAGTTCCTGCATGACAGGGGGTTGGACTGGATGACCTTTGTGGTTTCTTCTAACTCTATGATTCTATATTGTATAAAAATAAATTCAGAATATGTGTATAAGTTGTATATGAAACTTGAATGAATTTTGTGTTTAGACTTGGGTCCCATCTCCAAGATCTCTCATTACGTGTATATGTATATGCAAATATAGGTATTTTGATTTAAAAAAAAAATCCTCAAATTCAAAACACGTCTGGTTCTAAGCATTTTGGATAAGGAAGACTAAACCTGTATTCCACATTGGGCTCTGTAGCTATATGAGGCTGAATGTAGTTACAGAGCAACCAAGTCAGAGCAACCCTGACTTTATCAGGGTTTCTGACCTCAAATCCTATAGAAATACTCACACTGAACATAAAGAGATCTCAAATATTGTCCTGGCAAATGTCTGACCTTTTCAGTGAGATAAAGGTATTGCATAGTTTTAACACTACATGAAAGCAGGCAGATATCTGCCTATCCCTATAATAAGAATGGAAAAAATTGCCTATTGTTGTATCTGGCAACTGAATCCAGGACGGTGCCCAACATTTTCAGTAAGTCAAGTTATGCTATGTATTAAAAGCTCTAAAGAACTCAGTCATGTTTACTAATCATCAGCTATGCATTCTCTGTTCTGGGGAATAAACATTTTTAGACAAAAACAAATTTCCTTGATTTATACCTCTTTGGAATGAGCCACAGATGTACAACTATATACAATAGATTTCAGTCATCATTGGCAACAAGGACAAATGGGGGAAAATGTAGTGATGTGCCACTGTCATTTGGTAACACTGTCTATCAATTCAGATCATTTATAAGAATAAAAATGTCAAAACCTTAAGCAGACTTGGAAACGACCCCTCCAACAAGTAAATAAAATTCTGTCTAACTAATAATTACGAGGGGCTATCCAAAAGTTTGAATGATCACCTTTTAAAAAAAAAAGACAGAAAGTTTGTTTTGATTTGTAGTTGTTAACTTATCTCTATGTAGTCACTATCTAGATTTATACATTTTTCCAGCATATATTGACCCTCTGAGTACCTGATATTGTAGAAGCCTGCAGATTGCACCTGATGAGGATTTTACACTTTAGTCACTTCTGGCACAGCCAGTCACAAAAATAAAGGACACAATGAGCTGATTTTCTCAGCAACATGCACTTAGGGACCAATGATGACACTGACAAAATTTCATCAATATGCCATAATAACTTCCAGGTTATAATTATTACTTTACGATACCCCCTCGTAAGGTGCAATCTGCAGACTTCTACAGTATCAGGTATTCAGAGGGTCAAGATACACTGGGAAAAATGTATAAATCTAGATAGTGACTACATAGAGATAAGTTAACAACTACAAATCAAAACAAACTTTCTGTCAATTTTTAAAAAAGGTTATCATTAAAACTTTTGGATACCCCTTTGTATGTAGCATATTTGATGAAAACATTGATACTAATCTACTCAGATATTTGATTCCATCCAGGACAATTGTTCTTACATTGTATAGGATAAAGATGGTCCATACAAGAGTTTCAGGGGTAAACAAATATGTTAACTCTGATTTTACTTAAATTCATTTCATCTGGCCTTGTAGCTTCTGCAATTTTTTTTTACTAAATAAAGAATAAAACATGTATACATTTTCATTTGCTTTTCTCCTAGTATGTGTGTTTTATACACAGGTGTGGGTTGTTGTTGTTGTTGTTTTCTTTTGCACATCTGTACATCCATATTTTCATTAATCCTTTGACTAATATATGCATATTGCAAAGTTCAAAAATACAAAATGGTGAAATGCATATTTGGCCTGAATCTCATTGTTTGTCTCAACTAAAGCAGAGAATGACATACGTATTGATTCACCATTCCACATTTAAGTCAATGGATCTACTTTATTTGTACTATCAAGTGGATTCAGACCACTGTTTTGGTACATAGATTGATTTGGAAAGTTCAAATTAGATACATTCATCTTGAAAATACAAATAAAATTAAGATCTCTCAAATCTCTAGTTTTACTGGTGTCATTTGGTAGAGCTCACAATATACTATCTAACATAAAATAAACAAATTGATATATTACCCATTCAATAATATCTGCACTTTGGAAATACACAAGTGGAAAAGGGAATGTATATAGATCAGATCTGGATTAAATTTACAGTCATAGAAGTAGCTTTCATGGGTCCCCATTATCATTATTTTCTTTAATTCCAAATACTTATAAACATTATTCCATATTTGAATACAGTCCAGGTAGTTTTGCAGAAAATATATTTATCTATTTGTCCTTGTACAAATGATTTAGTTCCATGTAGGCACTTCTTTAGTAGTATGGTGTTTCATTTTCTTTCTTTCTTTTAAATCAAATTAATACCCCAAATTTAAAATGACAGTTGTTCAAGTATTTCACCATATCAGTTAAGAGTATGGCCTCTGGACTGGTCAAAAATAGCTCTGAATGCATTTTTCTGGGCAATTAAACACAGTAAACTGTGTAGACATTAAGCAATGAGAGTAGGCACTAGGTATTAAAATAATACTAATAAGAGATGATATATAAACACAATGATACTATACAAATGCACCCCACTAGAAAAGACTAACACTTCTGGGAATAGACATTGAGCTTCACTGAACATAATAATCAACTACAATCAATCTAAAAGCAACACATATTGAAGGGATACTTAATAAAATAGAATAAAATCCTGGCACTACAACAACATGTCATATGTTCGTTTGTTTCCTGCAAAAGTGTTATGTATTATAAATTATTTCTTGGTTTGACTTTGTCAGTAAAAGTTTGCTAAAGTTTAATACCAGAATGGTTGTATCAGTTTTTCTTGACTAAAACATTGTGATGATTTACACAAAAGTGCAAGGTAGACTGGTTCCAGAATAACCTTCTGCAAGGCAGTTTAAATAGCTAAACAGGTATTTTTTTTAAAGAACTGCAAAGCTGAAGGTCTTACTCAGTAATGTGGACATTTACATATCATTAAAAAAAGAAGAGGAGAAATTTGAATAAAATTTGCATATGTAAATTTATATGGACGGTTGCAAAATTTTATGTAAAAATGAAATAATTTAAATGGAAATATATTATATTCACCATAGAATAGATTATTGTGTTGAAGTGATATATTTGTCTGCCATCTGTTGTCCAGGTACTAGTAGCAAATGAACAGTTTCAAAGTCCTATTCTCCATGCTTCTAGTTCTCTGTCTTGAAAGTGGAAATGAACCACACAGCCCTTCAAATAGATCACCACTCTTCTGACAACTTTCAAACAGAGCTCTATTTGTTTTGTTTTGTTTCAAAATGAAGACATAGACCTGCTTGTTTTTGAATACTAAATTATTGTCTACAGTGTTAATCATGCTAGGTAGGGATAGACCAAATGATGCTGGGAGAATATTCAAACTCTAAACATTAACTCACTCCAAATGGAGCCTTGCAAAATTCTAAATTGCAAGCACTATTATAGAGGGTGCCCAGCCTCCAACAGTTTCCATTGGCATATGCTGGATGTGTTCACAGCAGCATTATCTGGCCTGAGGCTGCATACAGACTCAATATGTTGGATCGAATCAGTTACTGCAGGAGGTTTTGGAATCCTTCATGCTAAAAAGTAAAGGAAAGCATGAAAAAAAATTGGAAAAAGGAGGAAAAAAGCTGGACAGTAGAAAAAGCAGGTGCAGCTCTACCATGCCTAGGCCAATAAATAGATGGGCTATCATCCCAACTGCCACCACCCTTGCCCCAGAGAGAGAGAGAGAGAGAGAGCAAGAGGAAGATGCAGATACAACCTCATATTGCCTAGGCTTAGAAGCAGAAGAAAGGCCCTCCCTGCATCCCAACTGCCACTGCCCTGGTCTCAGAAAGACAGAAAAACCAGCAATATCTTTTAAGACTAAGGCCCTGTGCAGACCAGCCTTAGAGGCCAGCTTGGGGGTGGAGTTGGGGTGGAATGTCCACATGATTCATGCTCCATTCCCAGGGCAGTGTGACACTGTAAATTGCTCCACATGGCGTGTAGCATCACAGAGCTCCACTGGCTTTGCGTCCACATGACACAGCACCAGAGAAGCTCTGTAAAGCCATTGCACTGCAGCTATTGCACACCTGTTTGTGGCTCCTTTTTCCACCCTGCAAAGGCTAGATTGGGGTCATGGTCTCCTATTGCCATGGCCTCGATCTGGCTGTAAATGGGGAAGCTGGGGGCCACCCCTTTGGGGCTGTCTGCACAGCCCCTTAATCCCCTCCCCACTGCCATTCCCTTTTCTTTGTGTGTCTTGTAAGCTTGAGGGCAGAGAACTGTCAAATTAACAATCTGAAAGTTGCTCTGAGAGCCTTTGTGGCTGAAGAAGTGCTGGGTATAAATACTATACTATGAATGAATGAATAGAAAACTGATGACAGCCTGAGGAAAAGGCCCAGTAGAATCTGCTCAAGAAGATGAAAGCTTTTTAGACCTGGTTGCAAAAGTCTGAAAATTATTGGACTTCTTCACCAGCAGTTGATCCCTGGGGTGGATTAAGACATGCTGAAGCCCTCATCTGTGTCAAGTTCATAAGACCCCACAGCATTACCTCCCCCTCCCATAGTTTTTTCTTTTAAAAAAAGGAGCCCCAACAGTTTGGGGTGGGCAGGGGGTGGAGAGTAGATAAACTATGCTCAACTACAATATTCGGAGTTAAGATGACTGCACGTAGAGTCTAAACGTTCCTCAAATTCCAAGCTTCTAGACACAACTGACCTTGCCCAAGGACTTCCCAAAATCTGGAGCCAGAGCAATGGCACAGTATTATTATTATTATTATTATTATTATTATTATTATTATTATCCTGCCTTTCTCCCAGGACTGGGATTCAGGGCGGTTTGCAACATTTAAAAAAAAATACAATAAAATAATACAGTACTTCTTGATGGTGCCTTCCTCTCCATTTCTTTTCTTGCCAACATAACATAATTATCATTTATGAAACATATAACAGGTACCCTCTTCAATCCCATTAAAAATTTTTGAGTTCAGGAAAATATTATTAAATATGTGCACAAACACAGTTCAGTCCATCCAGAGATACAATAAAAAATGATTAAGAACAAAGAGTAAGAAGACGGTGGTGCTGAACAGGAAATTGAGAATCAAATACAATTCAAGATTCTACCTCCCCACTGCCCCCACCACTACAGTTAATGATTAAGGTGACTCTGTATGATCAATTCAGACTGCCCCCACTAACTATGCTATTATTCTATGTAATGCTTAATTTTATTTTCAGTTCCTCCTTTCCCTGCTCATCCTTTCTTAAATTAAGACAAGTTAAATTGGAATTGATTTACCCAAGTTCTTAAGGATAATCAGCAAGTGGCATTTCTGAGAGGAAAGAAATTGACTTCTAACCTCCTAGAAGACAGAAGCAATCTGCTGGTTAATGGCCAAAGTCCTTGGTTATTGCAGAGAGAAATGGCACAGATGCTGACAGAGGTGAGGGCCCTGATGAGGAGAGCATGATGATAAAAAGAATAGTGGGATAGGATTGTTCAAATGGCATAACCTTCCAGTCTCAAGGGCAGTATACCAAAAGGGAAATAAAGAGTCAACATTCTTTGGGATCCCTGAAGAATTTCTCCCCTCTTCCTAGATTATTCTTTGTTCCGAGAAATGTCTATATTTTCAATTAATTATCAGAGTTTCAGTCCTTCCTAATATCAAAGTCCCAGATGAAGCTGATGAGTAACAAATGTTACAAATTTAATTAACAAGTTCCTGCTCATCTATTTTGGTGATGAATCTGAAAGCAAACATACACACTCACAGACCACACTCACAGACCACTCTCACACAAATGAAGCACAAATCTATTCCCCAAACTGGGATGCTAATTATTCTTCCATATTGCGAAGAAAACACTAACATGATTACTTTTTGAATGTGCATATTCTAATACCCTTATTAGCAGAAGGTTTTGTTTCCATGACTCAAGGGGAAAGTAGATATTGTGGTAATAATTCTACAGAAAAGCAGCTTGAAATATCTACATCAAAAATGAAGCAAAGTTTATATCCATGCTATTTAGCAAACGTAAGTGCTCTCAGTCTAAACAGAAAAAAGACTCTTATTCTTTGTCTTACTCTTTGTTGCAAACACTTCAAACAAACAGAGGAATTATAAAACAAAATAGGCAAAAGAACAGAAGGGAGAGACAAAGAGAGTATTTGTCAACAGGGTAAAGTGGGTAGAATGTTCAAGTTAGACTGGAGCCCCTAGTCAGGTGTTTTGCAAGCATGTGCACTCAATACATGCTTGCAATCATCTTTGCTATCACTTTCCTCACACAAAAGCAATGTTTCAAAATAGAAAAACCGCTTGTAGCCATCCCTACAAGTCAGACTATGGAAAACCAGTGTCCTGGTTTTCAGGCAGAGACCACAGAGATACAACAGACTCATTGGTTTAACATTAGTGGGTGGGAGTTATGTGCTCCTCTCTTTGCATGTGGAGTGCACACGATTAGCAAACATCTTAATAGAAAAATTTAGTTTCAGTTTTCTGCTTAGTTATAAAGTTCACTAGATATCTTTTGGTTGGCCCCTATCTCTTAGCAAAATCAAGTTCTTGGGGGATGTTTTTCTAAATAAGGCATGTATGCTGCTCTGAACTATTAAGGGCAAAATGCAGGTTTTTTTTAAAAAACAAACAAACAAACAAACAAACAGAAAATGCTGGCTTTGACCTTTCAAACTTTTCACAACTTGGGATTTCAGTGCCTGAAAGATCACCTCTCTCCACCATACCTACACAGTTCCTGAATTATTTAACAGAGGCTATTCTTTGAGGGCTTGCAAGATCTTTGTTCAGAGAATGGTCATTAGAAAGAGCCTTTGAAATAGGTTCTTCTATTTATGGATTGCCTCTCCAAGAGAGGCCTGCTGAGTACCTACTTTAAAGAATTTTAATATAAGGAAGATATCTTTTTATATTATGAGGCCTTAAAGTCTTTTAAAGTTTTTTTTAAAAAAAGAAGTATAACTTTTTTCAATAAATTGTGGGTTACTTCTGTTTTACTTCTATGGAATTCAGAGAGATAGTCATGTTCGTCTGAAATATCATTATGCAAAAGGATTTTGAAACACCTTTGAGATTTAAATGAAAAGAATTTGTAGCACAAGCTTTTGTAGACTTGGTCTACTTCCTCAGTTCTACAGAGGCTATGCTTAGTGATTGTTATCTCAAATGTTTTACTATTTAAATCTCCAATTTAGAACCATAATTTTCTTTAAAAAGATATTTTATATAAAGCTATATTGATTCTTAGTAGCCTGATTCCTTAGTGGCAATAGTACCTTATACAGTGTCCCACATCCCACAAGGGACAAACTCCCTTGTAATTTTGTATCCCATGTATGGTGCTCATATGTAGCCTGGAGAGGATGTGGCAAAATCTAAGGACCTTATCAGACAGGAGGAATTCCTCTTTATTGCAATTGGAGCCAATTCGAATTCACGTGACTTTGCTAGTTTAGCGAATTCACATAAATTCCTATTACGTTCAGAATGCATTCAGAATGACTTCCTATTACCCGAAAATGACCCCCCCCCCAATTGCCTGAAATTGCGGGAGATGCATTAATTCGCAATAATGTAAAACCCAATGATTGCGTTCAGAATGACTTCCCTTTTGCCCCAAATTGTGAGAGATACTTTAATTTGCAATAACGTGAAACCCCATGATTGTGTTCGGATTGCCATTAGATTATACTTCCAATTTCCGACGTCTGATAAGATCCTAAGAGAAAGAAGCAGCTATCTCCCTCCCGGATCTGATGCATACTCACTGGAGCTCTGGAAGGAGACAAGCAATGTTTGCTCAAGTCTGCAGAAGAAAAGTTAGATAGTTCCTGAGTACCCTGTACCCTCTCCTGGCAAGGCAGCACCTACTTATTTTTTTTTTCAAGCAGACTTGCATACCCAGGAATCCAGTAGCTGGGTGGGACTGCATAGTAGAATGCTACTCTCTGTTCCTATGATGTAGGATTATGGTCACTGTATTGTAATTTTTATATCTTTTTTAAAAAAATATATATATTGCATAGAGAACTATTATTATTGGGTAGTTTATAAATAATATATTGGAAAACAGAAATGGTTAAATATATATATATATATATATTGAACGGGAGACAGTTTGTATGAAACTGGTGGAAGACAGTTGATGCGCAAGTCCAAAGAGGAAATTCTTCTACATGAGAGAGCTTCTCAGTAGTATGTCCCTAAGCTACTCTGGCTGACTACCAAAAGCCAAGTTTTCACTAAGCACCATTTTCTCGCAATTTGTGAATTTCTAACTATATTTCTCACTATGTTGAATAGCATACATAAAAATTACAAAATTTGCAATTAATGCCTGAACAATGAAGAACTACTGATCTTTGTACATTTGCGTATGTTTGTGTGTGTGCTGGAATATTTGTTAAATGGTGTAATTCAATCTTACATTTTTAGCCATTTTGAAAAGTTTGACACCTTCCCTTGCCTACAGCACCAATGTGACTTTGTCTTTCTGACAGACAGAGATACTGAAATGGCTGACAGCAGAGCAAGAAAGCCGTAGAGAGAGCATGTGGGATGGGAAGTGGCTTTTCATCTCTGAGGCAAGGAGATGCATTCAGTTAAGCTAAATTCCTCCAGGGCCATCTCAAAGTCTAAACTACCTGCCTATCAACACAAGCTGGTGGTGTGAAGATTGTAAAATACTCCTGTTACATGTAGATCAAATGTGCCCTTGTTCAAAGATGACTGGACTTCTGAATCTTTTTTGGTCTCCCATTAGACATATATTAATGCATTCAAGATACCTCCATCTTTTCAAATAGATCAATCTTCCCCTTTCTATAATAGTAGAAGGGAACTGTTCTTCCTTTAGTATAGTCCCTCCTTTAGAAAAATATATATATTTGCCTATAGACAAGTATTAAAAATATAGGGAAGCACAGAAAAATAATTTACTTTTCATAAAGTGTAGCTTTGTTGGAATGTGTGTATAATGTATCTTCATGTCCTGTTCTGAGAAAGAAAAAGGAAGAAGAATGTTAAGAATGACATGAGTACAGTAGAATAGAAGCAGTTTGTATGTGCTCACACAAGAAAATCTACATCAAGGGAAAATGAATTACTGTACTCATTCCTGTACTCATATACTCATGTATAAGTCTAGAAATTTTAGTCAAAAAATTGACTACCCCAAATCTGAGTTGACTGATCCATGGGTCAATGTAAATACTTTACATTAACTCTTATATATAAAAAGGGAACCATCCCCTTTTGAAACACAAGAGTGTCCTGAAACCACTGATGTCTTCTACTCTCTCATCCACCCACCCTTTAGTGTGAAAGTAAATAGTTATGCCTGCTAGAATTTTGTACATTCTTTGACATAGGTTTCTTTAAATTCAATCGTCACATTCTTTGTTACATACCTGTAAGTTTTACCTTCAACTCATTGACAAGTCATATAAAAATCCATAATTTTGCCTCCAAAACTTGCCCTCGACTTATACACAATGGGGCTTTACAGACTGCCCAAGCAAAGTTGTGACAAGGACTTGCAACAGAAGTCCTGCTTCTGATTGTTGGAGGCTTGCTTAGTGATGGCAGGGCATCAAAATGCCATTCTTCTCATGCCCCATTCAGAATCTGAATGAGTGTCTTCACCTGATTTGGCAGCTGGCTCTTAGCATCGACTGGTGTGGCATTTACATATGTTTCCAGTAAGAATACATAGTATTACTAAATACAGATGAGTAACAGATCCATAACTATAGGTTACAAATGTGAAATTGCAAAGCTCAATACTAGCCTTAGGGGTGTCTAAGCAATATACTTTTTCACTGCCTTTTCTATCAAAGTTTTATTTTGTTGTCTTTCAGTGACTCAGGCTCAGTTGTGGCAATCCCACCCCCCCCAACTCCTGTATGATCTCGAGATAAAGATAATAAAGATATTCAAAAGTGAGAGGACATCTTCTGTAAAAAAAAAAAAAAGTGAGACATCACACTCTCGAAATAAAGCAATGGTACATGCAAGAACTAGTCAGGAACAGAAAGATGCTTATTTTCAGGCAATTGATGAATTGGTACTGTATGATAGCATAAATATATAAATGGCATATGATAGAATCATTCATAAGAATTTGGATTTGCATACTACATTAATAAGTTTAATTGGAAAGATAAGGAAAGCTAACCTAAGTGGAGAAAATTCGTCATTAACATTTGGATGTTGCCTTTTACTAAAACCATTATCTTCCAGACTGAATGGTGGCTGAGTTCAATTCATCATATCAGATCAGCCGCTGGATAAATGTTTCCCTTAAACCATCAAGCTTCAAAATTCTTATAAACACTTGATGACAGAAGAGTTTTATGTTACCTTTTAATGAAATAATTAACTTAAGTTTAAGGCATGATTGAATGAGTTTCCCTTGTCAGCCTAAAATGTTCTAAAACAGACCACCTTTAAAAGGTAATATCCCTGAGATTTTTAAACATTTGGTACTAAGTTATATCTGAGGGAAAAAGGTCAGGAGAGCTCTGAGAATTCTCACAGCTGAACCATCCATATAATGTAATGCTATCAAGTATTTAACCTACTGTACAGCATTAAGCAGGTACCACATTAAATAACCTTGTCTAAACAAGGTGAAGTACACTTAAGTGCTGTCAAATGGATACATATGCCAGAGATGCTGGTAAACCTGATGCATACTGTCCAAAGGGTGATAGGTATCTGCATTTGTATTTTCCCCCTCCATATCATCCTAATTTACTGACACATTAAAGAAAAAACATTATGAGCTTTATGATAAAGGGAAGAAGGAACTACTTGTATTTTTGGCATACATGGAAGGACTGCAAATTAATAACTTCTTTCATTATAACATCAGTGGATAAAAAAAGCTAAATACATTACATTCCTATAGCACTTATGTTGTAAAGCTTATCACATTCATGATTTCAATATGTTTTTCCAAAATATTGGAAATAGTGAAGAGAATTAAAAACATAATGGCTTGCCTATCCTATATTGGTTCACTGAGGATTATTTTAAAATAAGTGAATACTGGATTTCAGCTCTTGTTCTTTTTCAGTTACAAGGTTAGTTGTTAGTTGTATATTATTGTTGATACTACAATGATGTATCATGCATTTAAGGTCCTAACCCAGCTGAATTAAACCATGTGGTATAGTAGGTAAATTGACACTAGAATTTTCATTAGCACAAGGGAGAATGGAAAGGAGGTGGAAGAGGAAAGATAGTGAAGAGTCACAGTCAGAAGTAGAAGTTCACATAGCAAATATTATTCTAAACTTTTAAAATTTTGATTTCTTTCTTTCTTTCATATCCTTCCTTTCTCTCAATAATGAGACTCAAGGTGGCTAACAGCATATTTATAATCATAGAATCATAGAGTTGGAAGAGACCACAAGGGCCATCCAGTCAAACCCCCCTGCCATGCAGGAACTCTCAAATCAAAGCATCCCCGACAGATGGCCATCCAGCCTCTGCTTAAAGACCTCCAAGGAGGGAGACTCCACCACTCTCTGAGGGAGTGTGTTCCACTGTTGAATAGCCCTTACTGTCAGGAAGTTCTTCCTAATGTTGAGGTGGAATCTCTTTTCCTGCAATTTGTATCCATTGTTCTGAGTTCTAGTTTCTGAAGCAGCAGAAAACAAGCTTTCTCCCTTCTCAATATAACATCGCTTCAAGTATTTAAACAGGGCTATCATATCACTTCTTAACCTTCTCTTCTCCAGACTAAACATCCCCAGCTCCCAAAGTCTTTCCTCATAAAGCATGGTTTCAAGACCCTTCACCATTTTAGTCACTCTCCTTTGGACACACTCCAGTTTCTCAATGTCCTTTTTGAATTACGGTTCCCAGAACTGGACACAATATTCCAGGTGGGGCCTGGCCAAAACAGAATAGAGTGGCTGTTACTTCCCTTGATCTAGACACTATTCTTCTATTGATGCAGCCTAAAATTGCATTGGCCTTTTTAGCTGCTGCATCACACTGTTGACTCATGTTCAACTTGTGGTCTACTTGGACTTCTAGATCCCTTTCACATGTAGTCTCATTTAGCTAGGTGTCCCCCATCCTATATCTATGCATTTTGTTTTTTCCACTCTAAGTGCAGTACCTTACATTTCTCAGTGTTGAATTTCATTTTGTTAGCTTTGGCCCAGCTTTCTAGTCTATTCAGGTCATTTTGAATTTTGATCCTGTCCTCTGGGGTATTTGCTACTCCTCCTAATTTGGTGTCATCTGCAAATTTGATAAGTATGCCCCCAATTCTGTCATTCAAATCATCAATAAAGATGTTGAATAGCACTGGGCCCAGGACAGAACCCTGTGGCACCCTACTGGTCACTTCTCTCCAGGATGAAAAGGAGCCATTGTTGAGCACCCTTTGGGTTTGGCCAGTCAACCAACTACAAGTCCATATAACAATTACTTTGTCTAGCCCACATTTTTCAAAAATAGTACAGATCCAAACTACACCAAATTCTTAATAAAACTATAAATATAAGTGTTATTTTAAAAAAGCAATCAAACAATTTATTAAGGTAAAACTTAAAACATTAAAATTAATTAAAAGATAATACACAACCCCTTTTAAAATCAAACAAACAAACAAACAAAACCTTAAAAACAGCACCAAATGGCATTAAAATGCTGCCCAAGCAGTTTTTAAATGCCTAGCAGCATAAAAATGTTTTACCTGCTGTCAGAAGGAAGACAAGGATCGGCAGCATTCTATCCTCCTTAGGAAGGGAGTTCCAAACTCTGAAAGCATACAACAAAAAGGCCCTATCCATTGTTCTCACCAAAGAGCTTGAGATATTTCTGGGACAGAGACATGCCTCTCCAGATGATCAGAGAGCTCTCAGGGTTCTTGCCAGTACATAAAATATCTTTGCCAGGACAAACGTTGCCATGACAAGATTAATATTGCCCATGAGAATCCCTGACATTGTGAATGGAGACTACACGGCCATGTATTTGTCATTCAAATGGACTGATCAAATGTTGAATGATCAATCCAATCTGAGAATAGCAGAAGATTTCCAAGAAACATATAAGATTTCATTAGAACTTTCCAATTTATCTGTATAGAGCTATTCTAGAACATAAAACCTAAACTTTATTACTTAAACTGTCAGGTGCTAGTGAAATAATGCATGTATCCATGCAGAGAAGGAGTATACACCTGAGTCATTACTGTCAGATTTCTACATTTATCATGTTTCTATCTCACACCAGCCAAGAAGGAAATTATACCCCTCCCTTACTACCACTATTAGGCAAGTGCCATATTGGATCTGTATCTTCTGTGAGGTGTGGAGAGAAGAGAAGTATATTTCTGTATAACGATCACATATTATAAGTTGCCCTAAGCAATAATGCATGGTATTATAAGTAGAATGCCTTGTACTTCTGGTAGAATAATTCAGAACCACCCAAAAAGACTCCACCCAGAGTTCACATCCAAAACAAGCAAAATGTTAAACTAAATTTTGATCAGATGCATAGACTGCAGAAGGAAAGCTAACCCATGCTACAAGCATCTTGTTTCGGAATGCCATTTTATTCAGATGTTTTAACATAAGTATAGAATCTAGGATGCAGATGATATCTGGATGTTAATGATCCTTGATTCATGAGTAGTCATTAAACCCAAAGTGGAAATCAGATCTTGTAATTCGGGTTCTTCATTGACTTACTCTGCAACTTGTGATCAACATTCAAAATAGGTCTAAATTCCACATTACATCAGAAGTACAAGATATTTGAGCTGCTAAAAATCCTGCTTCTTTTAAATGTCCATACTGGCCTCTAGAGTTACAAATAGTGGGGAAAACAGGGCAAAGAGCAAGTCAGAGAAGTTAGACTTCCAAAGAGAAATCTGTATGAAAACTCTACTGATCAGCAAAGAACTATTGGTAAGAGTTTCAAAGAGGTGAGATGTCACAGTGTGAAGATTAGGGAGGTATATAGAGATTTCTTTCTAAAACTTGTGACCAGGGCACTGTATTCTAGCAGAGCTTTTAACTCCACTACCTCCATTTCATAAACTGGCTCTGAAGGTGCTGAAATACTGACAAAACTGTCTAGTCTGCAGTAAAAGCTAATATTACTTGGTGCCACACACATGCTGCTAAATAACTAGGCTTTTACCCACCTTCATTCTTGAAAAATTAATCCAGGTCATACGTCAAACTCCTTGTAGTGTCTGCCAGCATTTTGAGTGTCATCTCCATTAATCAGGACTTGTCTGGAATTAATGGTACCTATGAATGTGTTAGTGGATGAAATATTATCCTATCACCTTGGGAGCCAACCTTTTGTACCACAAAAAGCATTGAAAATCCAGTGAACTGATATCTGTCCCCCCTCACTTTATATCTGAATACCACAAGAGCTGTTTTATTATGTTATTAGCCATGGTTATTTTTCTGCTTCTTTAAAAACTCTCTCGTTCATTTCTTGTAATAAAATTTTTGCTTTGTTTCTACATCATTTCCCCTTGTTTAACCCATAAAAAGGCTGTTGCTCCCTTCAGCCATGCAGAACTTCATAGGTTACAGACCTGAAATACAACACAATGCTAAATGCCTAGTGGGGCAAAATATTACAGATCTCTTTGATCAGCATGACTGCTTTTACAGTTTCCGTTATGGCTTTCTTGTTTACTTGCAATGTCTAGGTTACTATAGAAATAGTGAACAGATTTCTAGTATCTGCCCCCCACATAGCTAGAAATAGAAATAGAAACAGCAGCAGCAGCAGCAAAAAGAACAATGCTGCTGCTTAGGGGAAGGGGAATAACGTTGTGGGAATGCATGCATAATTTTGTATCAGGTTAGCCTCAATAGGCAATCATAAGTCCACAAAAATCGAATGTATCTTCTGAATAAAAGACTGAATATTAACAACTTTCCCATGGAGTAAGGCTATATTCTTTTCCTAAATAATCCCCCCCCCCCCGAAAAATATGTTGGGTATGACCTTGCATTTGAAAGTGTACATAGTAACTATACATTACAGTAAAATATCCAGACTAGAAGGAGATAACAGCTGGCAGACAATATGGTATAGTCAGAGTTTGGAAAAGTTGCTGTTTTGAATTACAATTCCCATTGCAAGTTAATGAGTTGTAGTAAAAAACAGTAACTTCTTCAAACTCTGGACTCTTTCATACAAGGCTAAATTGGAAGTATAATTTAAGGTCAATTCGAATGCAATCATGGGTTTTATGTTATTGCAAATTAACTCTTCACATGCAAATTCGGGCAGGAGGGAAGCCAATTCGAATGCAATCATGGGTTTTACCTTATTGCGAATTAAAGCTTCGCATGCAAATTCGGGCAGGAGGGGGTTATTTTCGGGTAATAGGAAGTAATTCCGAATGGAGCAGGAGTTCATGTAAATTCGCTAAACAAGTGAATTTACATAAATCCGCATTGGCTCCATTCGGAGTTGGGAGAAATTCCTCCCCGTTTGAAAGAGTCCTCTGTCTTGGGCTGAAATTTATTCAGTATGAATTGGGAAGACATGATGTTGAAACAGTACTCAATTAATGAGGGAAAATGTAGCAGGATACTATCTATAAATACTATCCATAAACTCAGCCAATAATCTCACCTCACATTGCATTGCTGCTAGTCATGGGCTGGTTATACCACCTAAGGAAAATAGCTAAATAGAAAAGAACAGAAAATCAAGCCAAACTTCATCTCCACTCCCCGCCAATTAAAGTAATGGTGCTAATCCATAATTTGCTTATGTAGTCTCTAGTTTACCTTTGGTGGGTGTTAACGGCCTGTTTCATGAATGTGCACATTTTTTAGTACAAAGCATTTCATGTACTAAAGAAGTACATTAGAAATAATGCACAACAAATATTTCTGATGTAAGAAATGTGTGCCTATATTTTTGATGAGAGATGAAAAGCAAATTGGATGCAAGCACAGGGAGGGGAAAATGAATTAGGACATTACCTCCCCCCAAACAAGAATTCTGTCCCACAATGAAATTTCAACACACTTCTTTAAGAGGAATATATTCTAGTGCTTATAGATTGATAGAGATTTTGTTCTCTATTGTACTGTTCAAAGAATTAGCCATACTAGTCTTTTGTAGCATAAATAGGAGGGTGGGAGGAATCAAAAATGGAATGTGGCAGCACCTTTAAGACTAGCTGGTTTTTATTTTAGCATGAGTTTTCATGAATATATTCTCTGTAGTAGTTTCATTTCTGCCAAAATTTTATCCCCACCCCCCTTGTTCTTTCCAAAATGAATGAAAAATCATAGTGCTTCATACTCTTGCTACATGATTTTTTTTCCCCTATAGAGGCCCACTAGCATTAGCTTTTTGCATTTCCTTTGCTAGTCTGGTAGAATAAGTGGCTGAATTGCTAAAAGCACATAAATTGTGGAGTTTGATCATCTTTATTAGTTGCTTCTGCTTACTTAGGAAGTGCTCCATCAATCAATATTTGTGAGCTTGACTCAGGGCTCTTCCAGAATACTGTAAAGAAGTGCAGGCTCTCAACAATGGTGAGTGTCACTCATTACTGGTATCTCTTGCTGCTGCTTTTGCCTCCCTGTAGAACCTGGCAGGTTGAAGGAGCAGAACTAGTTTTTATAATAATAATAATAATAATAATAATAATAATAATGTTTTATTTATACCCCGCTCTTCAGCCAAGACTATCAGAGCGGCTTACAATTTGTTAAACAAACAGCTTCATTTACAATTGTAAGCTATTTGCCCCCAACAATCTGGGTACTCATTTTAGCGACCTCGGAAGGATGCAAGCCTGAGTCAAGCTTCAGCCCTTTGCTGGTCTTGAACTCGCCACCTTCTGGTTTTGAGTGAGTGGCTGCAGTACAGGCATTTAACCACTGCGCCACCAGGGCAGAACTAGTTTTTGCTTATTTATTTATTGCAAAGAAGCAACTTCCCCTGATGCTCATTTCATTGGCATAACTACTGTATATCCATGTTTTTGTGTTCCTCTTAATGGCTTGACGCAGGCTCTAATTTTAGGCTGGCTTCCATTCGGATACCTTAAAAAGAGGTTGATTTGAACATATATTGAATATGTCACAGAGGCACAGGTGCATATGCAAGCACACTTCATTTCAAAAATAAAAGGTACTAGAAAGCTTTCCAAAATCCATAATGAGAATGGAAAGGGGCTCTGAACATGCTTAGCAGGGGCTGCCTGAGCAACTCTTCTGCTTGACAAAAAAAGCTAAGAGTTGACCACCCACATTATGCCATGGTGGTGACAAGAGAAGAAGGCAGTGACAATGTCTACTCCACTCACCCAAGTAGAGGATATGGGTGGCAGGAATACCATGCTTGTCCAAGGAGAAGTATGCAGCACCTGCCCTGCTGACCCCAAAAAGCAATGGGGTTGTATCCACCCTCCCATCTACAAAAGGAAAAGAATTAAGCAGGTCTGTGATGGCCCCTGAAGAAGGAAGAGGAGCCAGTAACAGCAATGGTAGAATGCCCTCTATCAACAACTGCCACAGGGCAGCTGTACTGTGTAAATCCAATTGCTTCCTTCATGTCTGGCTTTGAAGTGTCTTCCCAGACAGACCCTAGAGGATGGTTTTTCAGTGATTTTCCTAGTCACTTCTCCCATAGGGCCTGGCTTCTGATGATACTTTCCAGCCAGACATTGAAGAAGCATCCTGGTGGTTTGAAGAACTGCTTAGAGCTGGTGGGGGAGCTGAAGGGAATTTGTCATTCATGACACCTCACTGCCTTAGGCAACTGCTTCACTGAGGCTCATGGTAGGGCTTGCCATGTTGCTTGGAGCAGCTTTTAAATTATTTTGCCATGTGTCAGAGCCATACATGGCTTAATTTGTCCTGGTTCTGTATTATTTTCATTTACAATTCTTTTGTCACTTGCTTTAGGCAGTACGAAAAGTGACAAGTACATTAACTATGGTATATAAATAATGTTTTTAAATTGGTTTTAAAAGTTTATGATGTTCCAAAATATGTCGAAATTTTTTACAGGGTATCACTATAAACCACAGGGTGTCTCCTTAAACCAAAAGGTGCCTAGAAACCCCACATGCTACAAAATGACAGAGAAAATGATCTCCTAGAACAAAACCAAAAAGACCAACAGTAAATTGGACTAAATGCTAAGAAGTAAGAACTAGTAGAGATGTTCATGATTTGTATGAAAGCATCTTTAGTGGATAACTAGAGTATTGACAGATCAATGATATTCTTCTTTCTTTATCTCTTCCACAAAAGAGATTGCACTGGAAATTAGCCTTAGGCACTAGAACAGAATGTAGCTAGCACTGTAGTATTCTAATAGGCATTGTGATGTCCTCTTTTATCCCTAATTTATTATTTATTAAGATATTTCCGTGGAACTATTTGTCAATTCACATCTACCACCAAAACTTGTGTACTGCTTGGAAAGACAAATACTAACCTTGCAGTCGATCTGTTCTTAGATTTAAGGTAAGCCTAGAAATCTATTACACGATCTACAGAAGATCATAATACTTAATTTTATTTCCTGGACTGAATTGTTATGGACTCCAACTGAGTAGGTTAGTTATGTGTAGGCTGGGACAGGGCTGTGCAGTGCAGTTGTGATCACCAGTGCATCTGGTTAGTGCAATAATAGGGCTGGCATAACTATCAGAACACTGAGTTGTGCTCACATACCAGACTGCCTCCACCCAGTCAGCATGTCAGTTGGCCATTTTGTGCCATTAGCCTCTTCAAAATGTCCACAGACTGCAGTAAACTACTCAAGCAAATGTTTCAGGATGTCTCCTGGTGTGAGGAAGGAGTGGATATGTTCGCCTAAACAACCAAGGATTGCATGAGTGTTGTGTCCTAATAGGATCCAGATCAAGAGTCCAGAGTAATCTAGCCATGACAAATATCCAGCATTCTTCTGGTACATAGTGGAGAATTTGAAAAGGTTGTTATAGGAACTGTACAACAGGATGTCAGGAAGTCAGGAGTAGACGTGAGTTTTCCTGTACCACCTACCATATCATTTTAGATACAGTTTTTGCCATATAGTCATACTGGGTGCTTCTTCTTCTTCTTGTTAACTGCCTTCAGTTAACTGCCCTATGAATGAGATACTGCCAAGACCCCCTATTCTCAATCTCTCTTCTCAGGTCATGAGTGCTTCCTCCACAGAAAACATTTAAAATGAAGGGCAAGTTAGGGGCTCAACAGACCACCTCAACAGGGCATCATGATGCTGCCCCTTTCCTAGCTGAATCAGGGCCATGGCAACCACATGCCACGGCCCCAATCCAGCCTTTCCAGGGCACAAAAAGGAGCACAAAAAGTGACTCCCTTTTGCACCCTGGAAAGAGCACCATAGCTGTGCTGCCACAGCTTGGCAGTGATCCTTTGGCTCTGCATTGTATGGACAAAGCATGAGGAGAACCATGATGCAAATGCCATATGGAGTGGCGTGCAGTGTCATGGTGCCCTGGGGGCAGAGTCAGAGTGTGCTTATCTGGACACGACGTCCCAACTCTGCCCATTGTGGCTAGTCTGAAGATGGACTTATTAACCACATCTTTTCAGCTTATGTTCATTAAGAGAATACATGTGATGTGAAAGATTCCCATACACACACACACACACACACACACACTCAACCGTCATCTCTTTGCTTGATGATGTATACTCCTACTTTAGTAGAAAGTGCAGAAGTTGTCAAAGGATAAATTTTATTAAGACATTTAATTATCCCACAATGATGAATATTTACAAAACATAGATCTATGAAAACCTTCCAGTTGGCAAAGATTGACTTAGAGTAAAGATAAGAAAGAAGACAACATAGAGGAAGAGTGTGCTAAATAAATGATTTCCTTGAGTATGGCAAATTAGAACTGAACTAAACATTTTGGAAAACTTCTGTGCTATTATTTTTAACCCCCTCTCCCACACATCCATTTTCTAAATATCTGCTTGTATTTCACACAGATTTGTGGCATGCATCTCCTCTTATTTGCCTAATAGGAAACAAGCCAGTGGTACTTAACAGGCACTGAAGGAAATGCCCCACAATTTCACAGATGTGTTTCTTCCCATTTGTGGTGTTGATGTGGGCTGTCTTTAAGTGTTTGACATTTCAGGTAGATTGTAAGGCTGGGAAGAATACATGACTTAACAGTACTTTCTCTTCTCTCACTAGCATCCATGCTGTAGCTGTTCAAAGAAATTCCTGATTTCTCTGTCAAACGAAAAGTATCTGGCCGACTGCTTCTGCAAAGCTCAATGTATTTGGAATAGCATGTTTCTGTCTGTTCTTAATATCGATATGATGCAGTGTGGGACATCCTGTCTGCTCTCATTTATAAGAAATTCAGAAACTTTTATGTGGAATGATCTCATTGTATGCTTCCCTGCCATCATATTATGAAAATTCACTGAACAGAATTGATACTGTCTAGACTGGCAGAACTGATACTGTTAAGACTAGCAGACAAAATGAGAAATATCACCAGTTGATGTGTACCGGGATTTAATAAAAGCTTGTGTACTTAAAATTATAATAATTGTTGCCTGCAAATATAATTAGTGTTTGCAAATGTATATGTTGAATACATTTGACTCTTTAGGAAATAGAGTATTTTAAAAATGGCTCAGACAGTTTTTTGCTTGTATCCTACTCTGAGATTTCATGGTATAGGGTGGGATATGAATATTTAAGTAAACAAATAACAATTCAAAACCAAATCAACCTCACAACCAGTCAAAACCAAAACCAAAACCACATCAACCTCACAACTTCATCTGTGTTTATAGGACTAATGGCAGGTATGGAAATAGCTGAATGTGTCCATTATTATTAACTTTGGCCAAGATCCTGCTTAGGAGACATACCAACAATGATATAGGTAGAACCTGCCCCCAAACCCCACCTTAACAGCTGGACAGCTGAGGGATCTCTGCAACACTGAAGAGTGGGAAGGAAGAAGGAAGATGTGTCCAGCCCTCTACTGTCAGTGAATCATGGTGTAACATGTGGATTGCTGGCAGGAGAAGGATGGACTCCTTATCCTTCATCCCTGCTCACCATTGTCAGAAAACACATTTGGTTGGTGCAGCTGCCTGGCTTGTAAGATGGGTTTTAGGGGGCATTTGTGATTATGGCAATTTTACCATAACTGTAAATGAGATTGCCAAAATTTATGAGGGCATATGTCTCTTATTCAGTCCCATTAGCCACTTTGACTCCTATTTGGAAGACAGGTGGGATATACATTAAATAAATCCATAAAGGCATAAATAAATACTTTATGACAACATAAACACTGAAGAGGATTATAACCAACAGTGATACTCTGTCTGTCCTCCATTATTAGGATTTAAGGAAACGTACAAGTTAGAATTATTACCATACAAATAAAATAAAAATAAATCATACAATTAAAATCATATAATAAAAACCTACAAAAGTCAACATTACAACAGAATTAAATTATGAACAACATTAAACCAGTTTAAAACATACACTTAAAAAGTATAAAAAGCAGTAAAAGTACAGTACAATTTAAAATAATAGAACACCTTCTTAAAAGGCCTTCCAACCAAAAAGAGCATGTTTTCATTTGGTGACATGAGTACAGCAAAGAGTGAAGTCACTGACCCCCAAACACTACATGATCTAGGTTATGATGAAACATAAAATTGCTTAATAAAATATGGATTATGTCATACAGACTTGTATCTTCTGGAATTTTATGTTGATGGAGCTGATGAAAGAGATGGAAGTCCATCCACAGCCCCCACCCTTCTCACATAAGAGACAATGAAAATGTTCCAGACATGTGCACACCTGAAGAGGGAAGAAAATTATATTCTAAATTATTTGATTGTAAAATTTGACATAGGAATTTTGCCGAGGATGCCAGATTAAATTTTCAAGAATGAACACAGTACAACTCCACTGTCTCCTATACATTACTACAGACCAGATTCTTCTGGTACAAGGACATCTATTATCTCTATAAAGCTGTGATATGTGCTTAAAATGTGGCCTATCTAGTGAGCCATGTATTCATATGTATTGTGCTTTGAATTAATTGTCCCACTTCCCATATACAGACAAACCTCTCAATTGCAGATTTATCCATTCTGCATTCAAGGTATGCCCAGAACTGGAAATATCATTTTCAAAGTAAGCATGAAGTCAGTTAGTCTTGGAATCTGGTTAGAGTAATGGGGAAAGAAATTACTTTTGGTTGAAAGCAGAGGGACAATTGTGGAGGGCCCCCCAAATCCTCCTGCTGCTACAATGTGATCAGAAATTCAGATTGCTTCTCAGGTCAATTCATACTCTACAACATTTCACAGGCGAAAAGTGAAAGAGGTGTGGCTAATTAACATCAGAAAGTGGTCAAAACAGCAAACATTGTTAATTAGAAAGAACACAAAAGCTAGGAATGGCTGTAACATTTTGTTTTCCCCCGAGCTGAGTGGGAAAGGCAAGATTCTGCCCCCTCTCCCCCACTGAGTTAGTTCAGTGCAAGTTACATTTGCGTTTTGATCTCAGTTTGAAGCAATAGAAGTAAGCTGAGGACAAAGGGGGAAAGTGGGATGAGAAGAGAAAAACAGGTGCATTTTAAAAGCAGCTGAAAAGGTAGGATGACACTTGGCTGTCCATGTCAAATGAGGCGATTTTGAGTATAGAAGAATAGTTGAAATCCTAAACAGCAACACTGAGAAATTTTAAATACTGGAACATTTTAAAAGCAGCACAAAAAGACCCCAAACTTTTTTTAGGGTGGGAAAGAGGGAGGGGGGATGGTATTTGCTATTGTTATGTTTTTATTTACTGTTGTTAATATTTGTATTTCTACTTTGTATATTTGTTGTGTTGTTACCTGCCTCGATCCATAACAAGGAGAGGTGGGATATAAATAAAATTTATTATTATTAAGCTGAAAATGGAAAGAAAAACAGCTCAAAAAGAAATAACAGAGAAACTGGCACATTTTAAAAGTCGCTCTGGTAGTGGGATGACAGAGGATTATTGAGGACTATTCTTACAAAATAAGCACAGTTGATCTACACACATAGGATTCTTAAGACTCAATGCACAGATGTCAGGAGCAGAAAAATGGGTGCAATTTCAACCCTTCTGTGCACATGCACTGAATGTGTAAAAACAAATATTTCCTCCTGCTGGAAAAGTAGAGGTGAACCACCTAGAAAATGAATATTAGAAAAGGAGTTTGGGGCTGGGAGAATCTAGTGGCACCTTTAAGACTGATTTATTTTGGCATCCATGTTCATGGATTTCATCTTACTTCTTCAGGTCAAAAATGCTATTGAAGAACTGCGCCTGAAGAACTGGTATGAAAATGCACCTGAAAGAAGTAGATTGCAATCCATGAAATCAGGTAGTCATAAAGGTTCCCTTTTGTACTGAAACAGACTGCTAAGGCACTCACTTTGAAAACTACTATAAAATGGGAATGGCTGGTAGCTGATAGTTATGATGCTGTGTGACCAAACTTGCAACAACCCAACACTCTCAGATTCACTGATTCTGAAAACACCAAAAATTGTTTCTTTAATAAATAAATAAATAAATAAAATTTCACTTTAAAGGGCTCTTCTTAAGAATGATTGTGCTTCTTAGATACTAAATGACTTTGTTTTCCAAGAAAGAAAGAAAGAAAGAAAGAAAGAAAGAAAGAAAGAAAGAAAGAGAAAGCAAGCAAGCAAGCAAGCCTGACTTGGATACAGGAAAAAGCTCAGATTACTTTAACTTCATCATGACAGGATGCTCTTACTATCAAAATGAGATTTCCAGCCAACTTGTAAAGGTTATCATGGACAGTGATAGCCTTTGAAACAGTCAGACCACCTGCCAACCGTGGGGTGTTCAGAAGTTTGACAGTGTCTGTAAAGATTCTGCTCTTGCATGAAAATGGCTTTATCAGTCCTATAATTAGAAATGAAATAGCCTTAAATGGGTTCAGTACAGCTTGCCTTTCAAAGAGGTTTCAGTTTCACATAACTTCATATAAACAGAAAATCAGAAGATATAACCAGACACCAAAGTTCCTGCTTTCTAATTGCCATAAAGCAGAGCCATCTGCTTTATACAAAGGCTAGGTCAGGTGAGCCTCCTAAATGATGACCTTTGATACTCAAGAAGGGTTTGTTTCTGATTAAAGAAAAACCTCTTAGAAGCCGATAGGGCAATCTTGGTCTACACAAAACTGAGCTGGTGTTCAGATAAGTGGTGGTTGTTTATTCCTTCAAAATAAATAACAATATTATATATAATGTTTATTATAAATACATGACCAATATGGACAAGATGGCTTTTGAGGCGAAAGGGAACTGGTGCATTCAGTTGGCCAAATATTTATTTAATTTTTCCTGCCCATCTGGTTTTGAAGTCATGAGATATTTTTATAAAAATGTAATGAGTGTGAAAATGAAGTAGAAAAAAGGAGTAAACAATACATGGGATTAAACAGCCAAATAAGAATTCTGTCCCTCCCAATTTTCCTTAAGTCCCCAAATGTCTAGCATTGCAGTAACTTAAAATACCAGTCAAAATTTAGAAATACAGTTTAGGCATCCAATGAAAAGGGACAAAATTACTAAACGAATGCAACTGTATTAAATATAAGTGTACTAGTTGTGGACAATTTTCAGTGTCCTATTTATGTTCATGCTAGACATATTAAGGCTAAAGGAAAATTTCCTTTGTGGGGCACAATTCTTTTTCAGGGGGCAATGTCCTGTTTCTGCCATACCCAATAGCTATACCCTTGTCTACAATATTATCCATTCATCAGCATATGAGAGAGAGGGAATAGTTTTAACCTCTCTTAGGGATGAAACAGATTGCCCCAAAGAAGCGGCTTCTGGACACCCCTTTGAGTACTGGATCGGGCTGTAGCAACTGCACACCATGCCCCCGATCCAACATTTTCCAATTTTTTGCCTTGGAGGTGGCAGTTTTTCCACATTTTGGTGCTGTGTGCCATCTAAACACTGTGCCAGTGAAATGCCGCAATGTTACTCGCCATGTAGTTGGGCGGGCAGCATGATGCCAGCTTGGGGGTAGAGTTGGCGCATATGGTGTATGTATGCCATGTTCCCCAAGTTGCTGGGAAGCCAGTGTATTTTCCCGGCATGTTTAGCCCCTTAATGAGATACTCCAATCAGTCATGTTGTGTGCCTTCTCCATGAAACAATTAACCTCATATTTGACTTCTCTGAAATGGAGGGTAATCCATTCCACTTGAGATAAGAGACAACTGGTTCATAGTGTAACCTGCTTACAACCTTGATGGGTATAGCATGCAGTACAAACCCAGACAGTACAAACCCTTCTGAAACCCATTCCATGTATGTGAGTGTCATGCTATCAGCAACCTGGGCTAAAACTGATTTCGCAGCGCTGCCACTCAGCAGTGTGGATTATTCACATGCTTAACCACAGCCAAATTAAATCAATGAAACAGAAGTATACAATCCTCTCCTGTGAGATGAACAATCACAAAAAAGAGGAAAACCTGCCAAAAACCCAAGCCAAACCAAACCAAACCAAACCAGATAGCTAATTTGGAGGGTATTACAAGATTCCTTTCTGCCCATCTTCCCCCCAAAAGAGCATCCTCTGTCCCCAAAAGAGTGGGTAGTCTGGTTTAAGTCTGGATGAGAAATTCAGTCCAGTTCAGTTTTTCAGAAGAATCACCAGAGTTCTTTTGTGGGAGAAAATAAAACTGATAACTCCATTCATCTAAGCCCAGTATAGAGTACTTCACTTTTAAAAGTCTGGGGCTGAATTCCTGTGTATTTAACCATCTTACCACTGAATTATGATTGCCACTTTTTTTTCACAGAGGCTCCTCAACTCCAATCCCTTTCTGAGAGACAAGTAGAACAAGGTCCTCTTCATGGTGGACATGGTTTGTCTATTAAATCTGGGTGCAACTGAAAGAAAATGTCATTCCAGTTAAGTCTTGAGGAATTTACTACAACTTACATATTTATTTCTATTTAGAATATAAAACATTAGACTTTTGAAAGAATTATATTTAGAAGAAAATGAAACATGAATTTCAACATCCCTGCTTTAGCTGGTGATCTGATCAAGCAGCAGGAATTTCTTATGCTATTGTACTGCCCCATTCCCAGTGTAAGGCATCAGTACTTGCAATGCTGTGCCTTTTTCTTGCTCATAGAATATCTGCCTCCTCCCTCTAGGTTTAACCATGGCAGAGGAGGAACTACAGTTCTTTCCTTTTACAAAATTCTAGAAATACTTGGAGGGAAAAGGAAAATACATGAAAGATATCCATTCTAAGAAAGCATGAATGTTCAAGTGTCATGATCATTTGGCTATAAATATAATAACCCTAAGCTAAAGTGTAGACTGAGAGCAGGATCACAGCAGATGAGACAAGAGAACAGTCATCTGATTTCTCATTTCATTTCATTTTTTTAAAAAAAGAAAGCACCACTGAGGGGGGCTAAACTGCATAGAACCATGGCACTAAGGAGCAGAAGGGTCAAAACTTCCCTACCTCCCTCTTGCAGGTTATTTTAGCAATAATAGTAGCAGCTGGGAGAATAGCAGAAGAAAAGTAACCCCACAGCACAACGACTCCACCCCATGTGACTTTGGGGGGTTGGGGGAGAAATTTAAAAATAAAGATAAGGTGAGCATTTATCTCCAACATCTCATCTTGTTTGACCAACATTCAACATTCAGTTTCTTCTTACTCAGTGGATAGAGTCTGACAACTTTTCTCTTTTTCTTTGTGAACAACGTCCTTTTCAGGAGGGGATATTACCAATTTTTAGACTATATGTTGGACATGTAATACTCTTGCTTAACTAGCCATTGTATGATTCATTGGAATGATTCTTACAACTTTGTTTCATGATTTGGTCACTACAAACATAATCACCTATGGGAGTATTCTTCATAATTATTTTTCTGCTGCCTAGACTGCTGAATGCAGGGGGAAAAATCTAATGTATGGGCATACATCAGATCTTTTGATGTATATCAAGGCTACAGTCTTCTCATTTTAGAGTGAAGTCCCACTGAACATTTTGGAACTTACTTTTGAGTAAACATTCATAACATTTGATCTGCACAGTAAGCTTAAACCTAAATATTTATAGACTGCCTTTAAAATAAGTGAATTGTTCTATTTTCACTGCTATCCCTTTCCTGCTTGTTTAAAACAATTCCTACTGTGATCAAGTCCTGTTGATTTTGGAGCATTGTAGTACTAAGTTTTTCATGACAATGGCCAAAATGTAAGTACATAAAATGGTAAATTTATATTGTAGATGAGAAAATGCAGCAGGAGATAAACACCAAAAATTTTTGCCTGCAGAAAGATACACTATTTAATGAAAAATATGCACAAGATCTACATAGAACAAAAAAGCTATGTTATATCCAAGCTTACCTGTCATGTTTGTTGTTGTTAACTGCCTAACTGCCTTTGAGTTGACTCCAACTCATGGAGACCCTGTGGGTGAGACATCTCCTAGCCCCGTGCTTTCCATTGTTCTGTCAAGTCCTCTAAATTCATACGTGTGACCTCAATTGAGTCTATCCTTCTAGCTTGTGATGTTCCTTTCTTTCTACTTCCCTCCACCTTCCCTAGCATTATTGTTTTTTTCCCCTAATGAGTCATGCCTTCTTATGATATAGCCAAAGTACTATAGCCTCAGTTTGATCACCTTGGCTTCCAGGGAGATTTCAGGCTTGATATATTCAAGAATCCTTTTTTTTTTTTTTTTTTTGTCTTTTTGGCTGTCCACAGTATCCTTAGCATTCTTCTCCAGCATCACCTTTTAAATGAATTGATTTTCTTCTCATTGTCCATTTCTCTCATCTGTACATGGTGATGGGAAATACAATGGCTTGAACAATTCTACCTTTAGTGCTCAGTTGTATATCTTAATTCATTCCATGTACAGATCCAAACGGAATTGGTAGAGGTATTTTTTTTTTTAACACTGATAATGAAGCATTCTACTGTCAGTCTACTGTAACTAGGGTTGCCAGGTGAAGTTAGGAATTGGACTCCTGTACTTTTAATGGTTCTGCACAACTATTAAAAGTTAAAGAATATTGTCTCTTATTCTACATGGCAATCCTACCTGAGTGTGCAGGTTAATACTGTTTAAGGAATTGCCTTGCTCTTCATGGGACATCTCAGTGTTGACTGGATTGCTCAACATCTGCAGCCATTTGGGCTCCACACAATGACATTGTTACATTTTCCAGCCCTGCCTTGCCTCTTGCCCATGGGTGACCATACCCAGCAGTAAAAGTGTCATGAACCAAGAAATGAGCAACTGCTTAATACAGATTAGCACCTTTTGGTCTATAAAATATAGTGGCTTAAACGGCTATTCCCAGCCAGATCCATAGGATCAATGGGATTTACATAAGTATTGACTAAACTTCCAAGAAATAATTGAACAAATCTGCTTTAATTGGTACTAGTAATTGGTGGTAGACCAAGGGCTGCTAGATGCCAACTACCCTACCCCCAGAGGCTTAAAGAAGATTTGAAACTGGGGACTCACTCATGCTGCATACAGTTATCCAATTATTGTTTTTGGTTTTGCCAGGGATTATATCATTCTACACAGTTGACATTTGACTTTGTATGCTGCCTTGAGGTTTTGTGATAAAACCCAGTATATAAATGTTTTTATAATATGTTTTTTATTTTAAAAAAAGCCCTCCCCCCTTGAAGTCTGTTTAACTAGATATAGCTGTGAGAAAAAAAGGAAGTTATATATCAAGGATCTAATTTGAGAAGGGTTTTTAGGCTGCATTCCAGCGGGGGTGGGTGGGGGGTGGATCAAAGCAATACTGACAAAAGCAGAATGGATAAGACCAGGTGCAATTCTTACTAAACTGGACAGTTTTCTAAATATAAAAAGTGTGCAGTGTGCAAAGAGCAGAGCTCAACCCCATGCAACATAAACACTTCAATTCCTTGTGTAAAATACAGGGCTAAATTTCATGCAAGAGCTTTCAAAGTGACTGCAGAATACACAGCTGAGTTTCTGACCACAGCTTGCAAAATGCCTTCAAAGTGCACAGTTTAGTTCTCTGCAGGATAAAAGATGAAATTGCTTTAAAAATCCCATCTCTTTAAGTACCCTCTTAAATATCTCTACAATATATCTGTAGGATAGGTGGAGAACCTGTTCTTTTACAGAGTGTCTGTCTGTCTGTCTGTCTGTCTGTCTGTCTGTCTGTCTGATGTACATCCTTTTCCTCTCCCATGAGAATGAGAACTTATGCTGGAACTAACTTGTATCAGGTCTCTGAAGCTATCCACCTTGCTTTAGGGAAGCTTCTGTTGGTGCCAATAAGATCTTATTTCCCATGGCAAACAGTTTGGGGTTAGAAATTTTTTTATTGGAAGGGAGGGGGAAATCTTACCTTGCACAATGTAGTTCCAGTCCTAACCAGCATCTGCATGGTTTATATTTTTAAAGCCACATTCAGCAAGATCCCATATTTTACACAATGTATAGCCTCATCCTTAGAAGCATTATTTAAACTGGGAGACATTTAAACACATCATTAGCTCTTCTGTAGAAATCAGCAGGGCTTCAAGGTGCTTGACTTAACTGCAACATTTCTACATACTATGGACATGTCTATGCTGCAGCATATGTTCAGTTTTTAAATGATGATGATGATGATGATGATCAAAATCATCATCTTTATTTATATCCCACCTTTTTCTGAAGATTGAGACTCATTTACAAATTAAAATGAATACAGTATAGTTAACATGCATGCATTAAAAGAGAATTTCTCAAGCAGACGCTGGTCTCACTAAATAAGATTCATTATACACCCTTCTGGATTGTGCTGGGCAATGCAGTTCACTTTGGGGTTCTTTCCCCCCTGGCCAAATATTTCTAAAGTGCAGGGTCCTTGCTTTGGGCTTTTCATAGTTTATGCATGATTAAATTGGATCCAGACATGTAAGTGACTTTAGTAGTAGGGGGGTCAGACCCTGACGTATTTGGAATTTGCTGCAGAGCCAAGTAACATCTGTTCTATTTTGGGAACTATTTAGGTTTTTGTTTAAATTAACACAAAGAGCAAGGGCAGTTTGTGCTGCAAACACCTATGCCCACCTTGGCCTAGTGAATGTGTGCAGTTTACTAGGTGCAGACTGGAAAAGGCAGGTCTCCCTCAAAGTGCACTGCTTGAGTGTGTCCTTTCAGATATCTTCAGTGCATTAAAGGGAGGTGTTCCTTACTCTGGCAATAATAATAATAATAATAAAAACCTAAGTGATTTGTGTTAAAGAGATTTTCCTAAGTACAGCTCTAAAATGCTAAAAGAACCAACGTGTAAAGAGGTCTCTGGTTTTTATGGCATAATAGGGCAGGAGCTGGAAGGATTTCTGTTTAATAGCAGCTATTGGTTTTTACATTCTTCACTCTCCACCACCCTACAGAAACATTAATTCTTTAAAAATCTTGGTTGTGAATGTTTCAGTCTACTTATATATCTTTTAATTGAAGGATGCCAATCAGACTGTCCTTGTGCATTGATTTTAGAAGTGGAGAGTGAGATTTTTTTTAAAAAAAAAACTGCTGAAAAATTCTAATTAAAAATTGGGCAATATCTAGTGGTGTTAATCTACTGTTTCACATAATGTTGTAATCATTAACATTCAACTCTTGGCTATATGCAGGAGGATAATCCAGGCACCTTCCATTTGTGGAACTGGTATCTTGCCTAGGAGCCATGAGTAAAAAATGTGCAACTGCTTGCACAACTAGAAATAGCAAGTAACAATGGGATTCCACTGATAAGACTGTTTCCCATTGCTAATATGATTGAGAATTTGGTTGTAATTTTTAAAGTCCTGTGGCTTTTACAGTGAATGTCCATTTTTCCTTTATTCTTCTCTTTTCTCTTTTCCATTTCACCCAAGCAATGTTTTTCTTAACTTTCTCTAACCAATCCTGGTCCAAGAAAGCCAATGAAGTATTGGTGCTGTAATATTAGGTACTCATAACCATTACTGCAGAAAAAGATGACTTCTTTCAAAAGAGGCATTATTGGAGATGGTGCAGGTCATTTTAGATACTTCATACTCTAAATCCTCCTATTTTCTGATATATCCCATGGTGACATGGAAGTCTCTCAATCACAGGGTCACCATGGGTCAAAGTCAACTTTACGGCAGTTAAGATTACCTTCTGTATTGATATTCCCTAAAACAGGAGTTCAAGTCATGTGATATAGGGTTGACCAGGAACCACCTGAAGCCACTTCCTATCAAGAACCAATTCCAGATATAACTTTCTGGTCCAGGAAGCCACTAGGAGACTTATCTACATTTAAGCAGGGCATACTATAAAAAACATAACAAGTAAAAACTCACCAAAATGGATTTTATAGAACCAAAAGCAGACTACAAGTGATTTTCATATTGGAGGAGCTGACATGGCATCTGATAGGAAGCAATGCCAAAACAAACCAAAACAAACAAACAAACAAACAAACAACAAAACCCTAGAGTTCAGCTACTCCTGCCATAGAGAAGAAAAATCAAGTGATAGCTTAGTGTTTCCTTTTCAATTCCACTTACTAAAGTCAGTAAGAAATTTTGCTGTTGCATATGTGGAATCAGTTTCTGCAACCGTGTGTGAAAGGGGGAGAGTGGATGTCTGAGAGACTATGAAGGGCAGGTTTTCAGAACTGAAAAGGGCTGTGTGTATGTGTGTGGGTGTAAAGCTTAAAAAGAGGCTGTGCAGGCTACCCCTAAGGAGTGTCCTGAAGCTACCTTCAATTGTGCTGGATTGGGGCTGTGGCCCCAATCTGGCTTTTCCACGGCACAAGAAGGAGCTGCAAAAACACACCACAATGGGGTGAAGTAGGGGTGTGCATCAAATGGACACCATGCCCCAACTCTGCCCCCAGGCCAGCATTAATGACTGCTCTGAACAGCCCCAAAGACATAAGCATCGTGATGAGATATACAGTATTTTAAGAACCTTTGTTGATGAAAGTTCTCCATTCACATTTTAGCTTTGCCATGGGTAAATTGAAAATCTGAGTATGTTCCTCCAGTTTCACATACTTTTTACACATTGCACATTTTCATCCGCAGTACAAGAACATTAATGCCACTTTTATTTACAGGAAGGTTACAATAATATTATATAAAAAAAAATTGATGCCTGTTCCAAGAGTTATGAAATGTCCACTGTTAAGGACCACGTTCATCTGGTTTCAAATATCCATCTTCAGGATATTTCCCTTGTATTTCAACTCAAAAAAATGTGCATTTCACAGGATAGCACCTTCATAGTAGTGGTATTGCTTCTTGATTGGCTAAATCCTTCCGAAGAGTAGTTAAATGTAAGATATTTAGACAGGCATTGAGGGGTCTTGTTTTCATGCATTTATTTACATACCTACTTCCTCATGGACCTGTTTTGTTCCCAGTGGATTCCAAATATAAATGAGTAACTTTTAGAGATCTTTAGAAGATTTTTGCTAAAGCGAAGACAGTGAGTTACTTTTTTCACATTCCTATCAAATTATTGACCCTGAATCTTATTTTTCTAATTTATTGCATCTCACAAAATAGGCCAAAGCTATTGACCTCACTTTGGGGCACTGCAGATGCCTGAAAAAGACGATCTGCAGACATCCCTATTTGCTGTGCAGCGGCGCAGCAGCAACCAAATGGAGCTGCACAACTTTGCACCAAAAAAGGAGCTGTCTAGAGCAGCTTCTTTTTTTGACATCACTTTTGTGCAGTACTGTCTATCTACTGTGTGGGCAATCCATCGTAGCTGTGACATAATTAGGGCTGGCTGCGCCCAGCCCTATTTTGCCCTAAAATCGCTGCCAGGATTTCACATCCTGGCAGTCTGTAAAGGGACTTTGCACCTATACGCTGGGAGGAGACTATGTATTTGTAATATATTGTAGCTACTCAGTCTTTTCAAATCACAGAGGATTTTGACTTTTTCTCAGACAGAATACATGATCTGTATTCATTATTTGAACCCCATAGATATTGCAACCTGCAGAAAGAAAGCATTTTCTTCGTATGTTCTTTTCTTTCATTTCTTGAGATTGGCAAGCAGGCTCATCCAATATTGGCAAAATATATTAGGAAGGATTTCATTTCCTGAGACAATTATTTAGACCTCTAAAGCCAAGCAAATATGCAGATTATGATTGGTTTAATGTATTAAACCTCATTCTGCCAGAACTTTACATTTGCAAATATATATTCCTGGAATAGGACAGAAGTATTTTCACATTGTCCAGAAGAGGTCACTCTTTCACCTTGATCTTTTCTACCTGCAATGACTCAAAACAATCTACGTTTAAAATAGTTCTTTTGTAGTCACTACTAAAATACAGCCTGCTTTCTGGCTGTTCTACTTAAAATGTGTCCCATTTTGCATGACTTAACAGCTCTTAACTGATTTATTAACTTAGGACTCTTTCATACAAGGCTAAATTGGAAGTATAATTTAAGGTCAATTCGAATGCAATCATGGGTTTTATGTTATTGCAAATTAACTCTTCACATGCAAATTCGGGCAGGAGGGAAGCCAATTCGAATGCAATCATGGGTTTTACCTTATTGCGAATTAAAGCTTCGCATGCAAATTCGGGCAGGAGGGGGTTATTTTCAGGTAATGGGAAGTAATTCCGAACGGAGCAGGGGTTCATGTAAATTCGCTAAACAAGCGAATTTACATAAATCCGCATTGGCTCCATTCGGAGTTGGGAGAAATTCCTCCCCGTTTGAAAGAGTCCTTAGTCTATCCCTTTAATTTTTATATTTAGTCTGATGACTCCTGCAGGAAAAAAGGGTTGCCTTTAGCAAGGTCTTTTCTTCTATGAAGTGTCTTAAAACAGCATATATCATAATCCCACTGCACAAAGTCCATGCTACCCTAACAGACTAAGAAAACTGAGTACATTTCTGATTCTGTGCCCTGTTGAAAGAGATACTGTAAATCTGGAAAAGGTATAGAAAAAGACAGCTAAAATGATTTGGCAGTCAAGCATCTTTGCTTTGAAGAAAAGCCAGAGATTAGTGATTATTAGTTTCAAAGGAAAACTCAACCAAGAGGACATATGATAGCACTAAATACAATTATGAATGGTACACAGAGGATGAATAGGGCACATTTTCTCTTTATCTCTCCCCCCCCCCAAATATATCAGAATTTGAGGTTTCTCAATGAATTGATTGATCTCTGGGTCAGAACCAACAACAGACATAATTTTTCACATGCTTTATGCTTCAAAAAGACCTATACTCTAAATCTATAAAGAAAAACATTCACCATCTTTCCTTTAATGGTCAAAAGATTTTACTGCTTTAGCTACATGTGAATGTGTGCCATATAGACAACAGCCTAAAGAAATTATATTTTTAGAATGAAGTCATCTTATTTTAAAGTATATACCAACCTCATGTCCATATCTATGGTACATCCCCTCCCCCTCTTTCACTTTTCTTCTTTTTCTCTTCTTTTTCTGCTTCTCTACTTTATAATCATAATTTAAAAATCACATTTTTTTTTTAAAAAAAAGTCACCAATAGAATATATTCCTGCAGAATAACAGCTTCTACAGTCCTTGCATGGAAGCCACAGCAATTGTAGACCAGGCTGTCTAATACATATATTGTCCATTTATAGCCCTAAACTGCTAGTTATGGATAATCCCATGGATCATTTTGTCCATAAAGCAAAATGAGTAGAATCTCAAGAGGTTAATTGAGACTTATCAGCTTTATTAGAAGAAGTCACATCATTTTGATTGTTAAGAACGGATAAGGAGAACAAGTTTTTCCTAATATTGTCACTAATGTTGTAGTCCCTTGACCATCCATCCCTCCTCAGATACATGATTTCCTTCAAATTTGAGTCTAATCATCCTTTGGAACTATTGTTAAAAGAGTGCTGTCCACAAAGGATGTGTAAAGTACATTCAGATTCATCAGGCAATTATGACAATGACAATGAGAAGAGGCCTATTCTATCCAATGGCATATCAAAATGGTGTATCTCATGTAAAATGAAAAATTAAGGTTTGCTATTTGGAATTTATGCTTTTTCCAAATATTTTCAAGTCCTGTATGCTTGAATCCATGTATAAAAAACTGTGGATAAGCAGGGCTGCCTGTACATTTAAACACTGAAATTATCTAATACAAACTTTTGTATAGAAGTTGTTTTTTATTGAAATGTCCTTAGTTTCAAACATGGTGAGAAAAGATGGGAAAGATTAATCTGAACAACAGTTTGAGAGGAAGTGGGAAAAAATCACGAAGCTCTGGTCATAAAGCAATTGGACATTTACAGGAATCTAAATTCTATAGATTTAAGCTCATGGTTGGTTTCTATTTTAGAACCTTTGAGGTATGTTATGTTGTACAGTTTGTAATCAACCCTGGTTTGATTGTATCTTAAATTTTTTTTAAAAAAAGAAAGAGTTTACATGAGAGAGAAGATGGTATAGAGGATGGATTATCATCGTGGTGTAGGGAGGGGAGAAATTAGAGGGGAGGGGAGAAATTAGGGAAGGGGAGAAATTAGAGCTTTGTCTCCCCATCCAATTTTCCTCCATCCCCCAATTTTCTAGCATTACAGAAACTTTAAATTTCAGTGGAGCATTTAGCAATACAGTTTAGACATCCACAGAAAAGGGACAGAAAAAGATGCCAAGGCAATACAAAGATAACAAATTAAATAGTTCTAAATGTGAATGATTTTCAGTGTCTTATTCTCTATAAGGGTAGAAATTTTGGGGGATTTGGAGGACTATTTAGGGGAGGGGTAGAATTCTTATTTAGGGGTGGCACTCCCATCATCTTACCCTCCTCTCCATAGCTACATCCCAGAATCTCAAATAGCTTTTTTAAGAGGCAAACATTGGGAGCAACACTTCTTTCTCACCTGTTCTGCTTCAGACAATTTCAGACATTCATGTGTGAGTGTAAAATCTGTAAAGTAAGATGTAAATTCCAATATAGAATCCCAGACTGAACAAAGTGGATCACTGTTTTTTGCTTGTGACAATGACTAAATCATTAGTAATTCATGTCATAGATGTGTCCATAATCCAAGAGTTACATGCATGGATGTCAAGATTAGGACAAGATTTTTTTAAATCAGAGATGGGAGCATGTGCCATCTTTCCACCCTGACATATGCAACAAACAAAGCAAAATGCATAGTATTTTAAATAAAATGCCAGTTATTTAAACATATGAGGCAAAAGATCTCATAAGTGCTTTTCCCTCTTAGTGACAATGCAAAAAATAAAATAAAATACTAAAATAACTATACTTTTTGCCTTTTTATGACACAGAATCTTCTGACTAAAGCTGGGAATTTTGTATTTAGGACAGTCATGTCTAGTGGGTTGGGGGAAAAAGATGCAATCTTGATTGCAAAAACGTGTAGGGGCATGAACCATGAGAGAATACCTCAACATTGTTCTATCTTGATCTATTCTCATTACTTTAAGAGATATTATGATATATCTTATGCACAGCTACTCATCTGTTCCAATACATTTTGGCAACATATTAGAAACAATTATTTCCTCCTGTCCCCACTTTAGCCATGTTCATACATGCACAGAAATGAGGGCTTAAAAGGTGTTAAGGTTTTGTGCAGAAAAGCTTGAGATTCTGCAAATCTAAACAATGGCACACATAATTTTAATCAGAAAGACCTGAAAGGCATAATTTTTCCACACATGAAATTCTCAGTTGGTGGCCAAGCTGCAAGAATTATTTAAGGGCTTAACAATGGATGTGTCAACAACAGTAAGGTATATTTTGTGATAAAATTATTTTTTAAGGGTGTGTTGTGAAAGACAATAAAGCTGAAAATGCTGGTTGGATTTTTAATACTTGTGGCACTTAGGGTATTTTAAATTTGGTTAAATGTGTTATACAGGTTACTGCTGCTTTAAAGATTTTATACATGCTATGTATTTTTAATTTGTACTTACAATATTATTTTGTTTCACACTGGGGATTGCCTTCTGCTCTGAAAGACAATATAAAATTGTCATGCATAAAGAAGCAAATACCTTCAAAATTGTAAAAAAAAAAAAAAAGAAAGAAAGAAAGAAAAGAAAAAGAAAAGAAAAGAAGAGAAACTTTTTGGTTATTTTTATTTTGTTTTTGTTTTGTTTTGTTTTTCATGCTCATGAGGTGGGCATTTATACATGGCTTCAGATTCCACAGTAGTTGAGAGAGGATACCTTATCATCTTTAATAAGGTATAGATATAGTCTTTCAGCACTGAAGCCAAAATTCATTTGTTTTTCAGAAATTAAATGACCCCATCTGCTTTGCATTATATATCTAAATGAGCATACACAACTTTGACACTATAATTGTGATGCATTCCATGTCTCCTACCATACAGTCTTTCATCTTAACAGTTTGGACATTTCAAATAGCCCTTGAAACATTATGATATATTTAAAAAATATTAGGCATATTAATACATTGGGACTTACTTTTTATTTTCATTTTCTTGGTTCAGATTTTTCTTATTGTTTCAGCCATCAAATTTTGATGATTTCTCTTAAATCATGGGAACTTTTTTTAAAATTCATACTTCCATTCTGAGGAACCTATTAGATCACATGGATCATATGGTTGTCCATAAAATAAGGAGGCAGCTTTCAAATAAAACTTTTTAAGGATTTACTATTCTTGCAAATAAAGTAGTAAAATGTAGGCTAGATAATACTACTGTTAGGTGGATTTTCAATTGGTTGACTAACTGAACACAAAGGATGCTCACCAATGGCGCCTATTCATCCTGGAGAGATGTGACCAGTGGGGTGCCACAGGTTTCTGTCTTGGGCCCAGTGCTTATCAAATTTGCAGATGACACCAAATTGGGAGGGTTTGCTGATTCTGTCCCAGACGACAGGATCAGAATTCAAAATGATCTTGACATATTAGAAAGCTAAGCCAAGACTAGGAAAATGAATTTCAACAGGGATAAATGTAAGGTACTACGCTTAGGAAGTAAAAAAATTAAATGCACAGATATAGGATAGAGGACACCATATACTTATATTAATCGTATGTCTTAAACTGGGTTCATCAATCTGAACAATTTGTCAAGAGAAGTTATTCAAAGACCGATTCTGCCTATGCAAAATCATCTCATCTTCTGCCCCCTCATCTGCCTACGCATTGAATCATAGAGTTGGAAGAGACCTCAAGGGCTATCCAGTCCAACCCCCTGCCAAGCAGGAACTCTCATGAGTCTACCTATACCAGGCTGTTCGGTTCAGTTCATCTTTATCACGGTCATAGACCAGCACAATAAACCAAGCTGTTTTTTCTGTTTGAACCGTCACTTGTCTCTGTCTTTCTTTTCTCATGGTAAAAAAATAAAAATAAAAATAAAAATAAAAAGTTGCATGCTCTCCTGGCCTTATTTGGAGACATAACCTTCTGGAGACTGAACTGTACTTTTCCAGGCCATCCAATGTGGAAAAGCAAGCTTGGCTGAAGAAAAAGGCTCTGAATGTGTGTGTTGTGAAAGCCTTTCCCTCCTGAAGTGGGCACTGTAGTTCAAAGATGTAGTTCAAAGATGTAAAGGGCGCCACTTTCCTTCCCCAGACAGCACCAGCATATCAATTTATTTTGTACACAGCTTTGTCTCCCCCACCACTATGCATCGTATTGTATCAGTTCTGCTTAGTAATTGATTCCTTAACCTTTGCATTATTAGTGACTTTGAGATCCTTCAAGATATAGATTTTATCAATTAGGAAGTTAACAAAATTTGTTTTTAATAACTTCAGTTTTGCTGCTTTAGTTTAGAAGCAGCATAACAACAAAACAATATTGTGAATACTCTGTCATATTGTAACTCCCATGAACTGTAGCTACAGCAAGCTGTCTGTCTGCCAGAGGTGTGAACAAATGTGAACAAATCCCTCTGAACACGTAAACCATCTGCGCTTTACCCAATAGTCTCCTCACATCTTATAAAACCAAAAAAACAAGAACCCTATACTGCTATATTCCTCTCCCTCTACAGGGATACATAAAAGTTCAATTTGAGCATCAGAACAGCTCTGCACAGAGACAACACTCATGAGCAGTGAGCTACCTTCATTGGTAACCTTTAACTCTTGGTTTCCTGCCCCTACTTCTTGATCCAACTCCAGTATTTGCTCTGTGGTCACTCCTTTCAAAAATAGCTAGGTTTTTGTGGGGTTTTTTTGTTTTGCTTTGTTTTTTGCTTTACAAGCCTGAAATAATACAAAAGAGGGATTTGCTGATCATCCACTTTAACAAGAGAGCTTCTGTTACCAGAAGTGCCCTGTATAAAATCATGGCATAAATGATATCCATTTATATGACCCCTAGATGAACCCTGGCTGCTCGTTTAGTCCTGTAAGGTGAAGCAGGAGGTCACAGACTCACTGCCTCAAGGGGAAATCCCCTCTCAGCAAATATTGCGACCAGATAGTCTAGGAAGTCACAATGGGATCATCACCTAGCCAATAGGAGGTGTAATGTTTGTCCTCCTTAATCCGCTGACTCCCTCTTCCTCAGAATTCTTGATATCCTGATACCATTCCTCAGGATATCACCACAATAGATTAATCCTTTTAAGAATATCAGACCCTATTGTCCAGGAATTTAGTCCACCATTAAGCACCTTTGCCAGAAGGGGATTTTCCCCCATAAAAGGTCCCAGTTTTAGGCACTCAGTGTGCCATTCTATGAGGTCTCCATACTCCATGTCAGTCTGATCTCTGAACTGGACACCGACAAGAGTTGCTCAAACCCACGTTGTGGAGCCCAGAAATCATTGTCTCATTCGATTCCCAGAGGAGAATCTACACTTTGGTAAGCATCACCCTAGTCAAGCCTCAAACTATCCCCAATGCTAACTACTGACTTTCCTTTGCCTTGTATGTGTGTATATGTGTGTAAGTGCATTGTGTGACTGCCTCTCTCCCCTTAATAAATCAGTTATTATTAGACAAAAACAAAAACAAAACAAACACCTTCATTTATATACCGCTTCATACCCTTAAGGAGTGTCTAAGCAGTTTACAATTGTAAGCTATTTGCTCCCCAACAATCTGGGTACTCATTTTAGTGACCTCGGAAGGATGCAAGCCTGAGTCGAGCTTCAGCCCTTTGCTGGTCTTGAACTTGCCACCTGGTTTTGAGTGAGTGGCTGCAGTTCAGGCATTTAACCACTGCGCCACCAAGCCTGTCTCTGCTCAATTTCTGGGAACCTCGGTCTTCTTGGTATACACAGCGGGAGGTAATCTCACAGGATTGTTGTAGCTGACCCATCTCGCAATAATTCCCCAACTAGGCTCTTGGCTGCACTTCTGTTAGCTGGCACTTTTGCTCGTTTGGGTGTGTGCATGTGGTTGACAATGCTATCAGCTAGAAATATCCCACTTCTTCTGATATGAAATCTATCAGAGAAGGCTCTCGTCTCCACTAAACTCTGACAGCTATAAAGCTTCCAGAAACTATATTATACCATCTAAAGGGTCTTGTGTGTGAAGATGAAAAACTGACTTTATAAATTTAACAATAGCAAGTACATCTCTATACTGCTTATCAGTGTATTTAAGCACTCCCTAAGCAGTTTACAATGTGTAAGCTAATTGCCCCCAACAATCTGGGTATTCATTTTAGCAACCTGAGAAGGATGTAAGCCTGAGCCAAGCTTGAGCTCTTGGCTGGTATTGAACTTGCAACCTTGCTGTTTGTGAGTGAGTGGCTGCAGTACAGGCATATGGTAGATAGCAGTATTCCTTGCCCTTGCCCCAGCCCCGGCCCCGGCCTCTGCTCCCCCCAACCCAACCTTGCAAAAGGAGAATAATTCAGAGAAATTTAAAAGTAACTAATTCATGATTGATTTAAAAACACATATCTTTTAATAAAAATTTAAAAAATAAAGCTCCACTTTGCATGTACGGATTTTGCTTTATTTTAAGAATTTCTTTTATCTCATGGGCAGTCTAAAATGATTTAAAAGACATTTATTGACTTCCCAAGAGCTAGAAATATTTGAAGTGTAGCGATGGAAAGCATATATGTGTGTGTGTGTGTGTGTGTGAGAGAGAGAGAGAGAGAGAGATAAAAAAAAATTCTTGAATGTCAAGAGACCCTAATAAGGAGAATTCTGATACTAATGACAATCCCGGCCATTCAGAACTTATTCCATCCTATTTTTCCACATGGATCCTCCTCCCATTAGATCCCTGCAGAAATATCATTTTATTTGCAGAGAATGGTATTTCCTACACAGAAACAGTGTGTGTGTGTGTGTGTGTGTGTGTATGTGTGTGTGTACCATGTGCAGAATAAATCCTAAATTGCAAATGTCTTTGAAAATTGAAGTTTTCAAAGTTTTCTGACAGCAGAAAGAAAATTGATACTCAGTTTTCCCATAGCAGGAAGAAAATGACTAAAATTACTCATTACATCCTTTGAGAATGAAATTAGTGAAGAATTGCACCCACATATTCAACCTCAATGGAACAGCAGCAGCAGCAATGGCTATACATTTAAAATAGATCAACAAGACTGCTCAAGACCAGCAGACATAAGGAGGCTTGCCTTGCATTCTAAAATTCAACAAGGCGTAGTCTGGCATGTGACCTAAAAGAATCGAAAAGTAGTAGAACCAGAAAAGAAAAGCCCTTGACTTCAACATCAGTGATCAAAATTTTCCTAGGGTTCAAAAGTCACAACCTATTCTCTCCAGATGTTCTTACTTGGTCCTTGTATCTATATTAAGTGGGTATAAAAGTTCCTGGAGTACTGTATATTGAATCCAGCCTCACTTAGGGTTTTATAGCTCACCACTATAATTTTGAATTGAATTCAAAATTATGAAACTTGGAGTTTTGTGAAATTTGGAGTTTTACTTTGCCAAAACTATTAGGTCCAGACTATGTGAGAAATCATATCTCCCCATGAGAACCTGCTAGAGCCCTAGGATCTTCAGGAGAAGGACAAGAGAGAGAGCCTTCTTGGTGGCTGCTCCCACCCTTTGCAACTCTTCCACAGGAGGCTAGACTGGTTCCCCTCCGTGCTAGCCTTTTGCCGGCAAGTAAAAACAATTTTATGCATGCAGGCATTTAATTTATAGGTTTTATTGTGTTTGTGTGTGTGCGGTGGCTTAGTCTATTTATAACCTTGTATGTTTTAAATTTGGTATGTTGTATTTTAAAAATGTTTTACTGTTTTAATTGGATAGTTTTAATTATTTTTAAAGTGTTGTTGTATATATTGTGAACCACCTTGGGTCCCAACTTGGGAGAAAGGCAGAATAAAAATAAAATAAATAATAAATAAATAATAAAATAGCAGAGTCGTTTCTATGGAGCAGGTGGGTTTTAGTTGTTTTTAACTTTTGCATATTTTTATGTGATTTTATATTGGGTGTAGACGTTGTTGTTTTTAAATTTATTGAGATTTTTGAAAATATTCTTTATTAAATGTATGCACATTAAAAATGACTTTTAAAACAACAGACAAACATTTACATACATATAAATAAAAACAATCTAAGTAGTTAAAATTAAAGAAAAATAAAAAGTAGAAAAAGCATATAGAAACACCTACTAAAGACATAACATCACTAATGTAGACATTGACTTCCTTTCCTTTCATGTCCTTTTGATATTTATTTATATATACCCATCTCCAGTAAAATAAAAATGAAATAATTTTACCACATAATTTTTAGAGGAAAAAGAAAAAAAAATACATAATTTGGTGTTTTTGCTCCATTTTCCTGTGATTTTTCCTTTTGTACTCTTTCGTTCCAAACCTGCAACCCAATGTTGTCCATTTTTTAGGTAATTAATTAAACAGGGGATTCCAATCTCTCTTGAAACTTTAAGAGCTTTTTTGAATTATTTGTATTAATTTACCAGTTTCCATTAAGTTGTATAATTTCATTAACCAGTTTTTTTAAAAAAAATTGGTGATGATTTTTCTTTCCATTTTGATGTATATATTAATCTAATGGCTGTTGTCATATAAATCTTTCATGTTTACTCTCCATGTTTTCCTCTTGAAACATGTTTAATAAGTGCCTTTTTGAATCTTTATCCATATTAATTTTGTAATATATTTTCCATTGTATTATGATTTTTATTCCTTATATTTTCACATGTTTGTAATTCCACCAAACATGGTAAAATGTGCCTGTTTCATTTTCACATTTCCAACACATTTTATTTGTTAATCTTTTTTTTGTTAATCTTTTTTTGGTTAATCTTAGCCAATTTATACAGTGTGAGATACCATCGGTACTGGATTTTCTAAAAAAAATTCTTTTAGGTTGTAATTTAAGGTATATTTTATTCCCTTTGACCATTTTCCCCATTGTTCTAAGCTTAGACAATAACCAATATCTTGGGTCCCATGTGAAGTTCTATCATCAATTCATCCTCCATCTCTAATTTCAACAATGTTTTGTAAAATCCAGTGGTTATTTTCTGATTTTACATTTTTTTCCCCAATTCTGGATCTGCATCTCCAATATTACTTGTCCTTATATCTAAAATAAATCTTTCTCTAAGTTGTTGATATGTAAACTAAGTGCATTTGTTCCTTACTATCAATAAGTGTTCCTGAGTTTTCAACTTCAAATCTTTTTGATCTCTGTCCAACAAATCTTCATATGTAATCTATTTATCTAATTGCATTCTGTTAAACAGTGCTTCATTCACAGAAGCCCATTTTGGAATATATTTTCACCATCTAGGTTTTATCTTTGTCCAAACTCTTAAAAGGGAATGCCAAATAAAATGGTTATTGAAATCTCTGTTTACTTTTACCTTGTCGTAAAATAAGTATCTGTGCCACTCATATCTAATGTCTGGACCTTCTAATTGTAACATTATTTTTTTCTCTAATTTATCCAATCTGTAATCCAGTCCATATGGCATGAGTAATAATATAATTTAAAACTGGATAATGCCAATCCTCCTCAAGATATCTCATTGTGCATTAATTTAAATTTGACCCTTGGCTTTTTGCCCAACTGTATAACAGATCATCAAGCATAAGCAAAGTAGTTGTTTTACTATTAGTATTACTTTTCAATAATTTTCTAGTTTATCTGTAGCTGGTTAGGTTCTACCAGATGTTGCAGAAAGATTTTAGTGCATGATTCTATGTTTAAATCAATCTGTAATTACTACCTCGTACAGATCTTCATTTTTACATGGTTAATCATGCATGTAGTGATAAAGGAAGTAACTGATATGTGTCAATTTTCTATTTCTATCATCTATTTTTACTGTGCTCAAGTACATGCATGCCCCTATGCATCATATGGAAAAGTGACAACTTAACATCCCCCCCCAATATTTCCTATGTAAAAACTAAGAAAATCTCTATCTATACACTATCCTCCTCTTTCTCCAAGCCAAGCATTTACTTTAATGTCTCAGAACAGTCATAATTTTTAACTGGTCACAGAGAGCAGTCACTCTTTGAACTTCTGGGAGTTAATGTAGATACCATGAGAGAGAGAGAGAGAGAGAGAGAGAGAGAGAGAGAGAAGTTCCTTTGAGTGTGGAAACAAGTACAGGAAAAGTTTTAAACTAATTTATATCTGTCCTAATGGAGGAATAAAACTTTGTGTAATCCTGGATTCATTTGCTGTATCTCCATGTAGACCATTACAGAACTATTGACAAGAACGATGAAGAACTACTGCTGGTCAATGCAACTAATGCTGACCTAGATGACTCAATGCAGTTTCTTGTTTACTTATTTATATCCATTATTAGATTCATTACTTGACTAGATTCAATCTACTGTTAGATAAAATCTGTTTGAACTTTTCTTCCAAAAATGGCTCTCCAGGCAGTCCTATTTTCTTAGCCTTTTCTAGGACAGCTTACAAACAAAATACAATAAGTACAGTTTTGCTATATTTATTGACCTTTTGATTAATTGCTTTTCTGCCCACCTGGTAGTCATCCCAACATGATTTTCAATAAAACAGAGGGAAACATTCTTGGAAAAACAGATTTAAAACAATTTTAAAAGCTAATTCTGGTTTTAAAGACATAAAACCCTTTCAGAATAATTGAGTTTTGGCAGCCCTCTATCAGTTCAACACAGATGAAGCCATAGTGACTTTCCTTGGGAGGGAGTTCCTCAATCAAGTTGATGCTACACAGCTTGTGCACTCACCAACTGAGCTTCTAGGGATGGTGGAACATGCTCTAAGGTCTCTTTTGAAGAGCTCAAATTCCAGGCAGATTCATGGGAGGAACTGCTTTTTCACAAAATTCAACTTCATGTGGCTTAGAACTTAGGTCAAAGCCAGGACCTTTGATTGAGCTTAAAAACAAACTGGAACAGTGCAATTGATTCAAAACTGGCAATATATGGCCTTTAAGACAACAGTCTAATTGTTGTATTTCCCCCTAGCTGTATCTTTTAAACACTTTCCAAGGATATGTCGGGGATGCTTTGATTGAGAATTTCTGCATGGCAGGGGGTTGGACTGAATGGTCTCTTCCAACTCTACAATTCTATGATTCTGTGATAGCCCTATATAGAGTATGTTACTGCCATCCAGAAATAAGTAAGGTAGGAATCTCTGTGGTCAGATCTGTCTTCCCTCAGATGTAATGTAATTGGCCAGATATAGGCATATCTTAAAAGCAGAAGATAAAAACAGGAGGCATCGGTATTGTGTTTTGAGAAGCTAAAGAGAGAGGAATAGTGAAACAAGGGAACTGAGATCTGGGATGCTGTGGCCTTAAATGGTAGGAAATACATGAAATGGACACACAGCAGGAGTGGGCAAAGTCTGACACCCCATCAAGACCTCCGCAAATGACTCCCCATTGGCAGACCTCCACAAATCGAAAGTCCCCAGACTGCCCCTTTTATAGAAAAAAACCCCACACAAATTGTCTCTCCTGGATACCTTCAGGAATAGCAGTTCACCTTTTCAATAGTCTGAAGGGGACACCCATGTTTCACTATTTAACTTCAAATCTCAAAACAAGACGTTAATTTCTATGAGTTTCTACTTTTATTGTTTTTGTTTGGACAACATTTTTGGCATGCTGTACAGCTTCTAGAGAGATGAGGTGGCTTAGTGGTTACGATGAAAATTCTGACAAACAGAAAGTCAGAAGGTCAGAGGGTTACCAGTTTGAGGCCCAAGTGTGACATGATGGGGTGAGCTCCTGTTACTAGTCCCAGCTTCTGCCAACCTAGCAGTTTGAAAGCATGCAAATGCAAATAGATAAATAGTTATCACTTTGGTGATACAGAGTTCAGTTTAGTCATGCTAGCCATATGACAATCGGAGTAATCTTTGGACAATACTGGCTCTTTAGCTTATTAATGGAAATGGTCACCCCCTCTACAGTTGGTCATGACTAGACATGTCAAAGGAAAGCTTTACCTTTACAGCCCTGGAGGGTCTCAGGGGGCAGGAAACTGGCCTTCAAACTCAGCACAATTTTCCACTCCTGCCCTAATGATATCATAATACTTATGCCATTCTTGAGAACAATTCAGACATATGAATATCTCTTAAAGGGTTCTAAACAAGCAGTCCATATGCAGCAGGTGGTTTGTAATACACAATAATTTTCCTTGATATATCTCTAATGAGTTATCACACGCCAGGACTCCTGTCATGCTCCTGTCACCCAAACATCACCAAACTGTGGCGGGAGCCTCTTGGTGGGATTGCTCATGCACTACACTTCTGTTTTTGTCATGAAAGCGTTAGCATAATTGTGAGAAAAAGGGCCCTTTTTAAATAACGGATCAAATCGTTATTAAAAAAAAGGGCCCCTTTTCTAACAATTATGCTAATGCTTCGATGATGAAAACAGAAGCGTTCCCCTTTAATAGTGCCATGCATGATCCCACTGGGGGGCTCCCATCACAGATTGGTGATGTTTGGGTGACAGGAGCATGACAGGAACCCTCACATGTGATAAATGAGTCTGTAAGACTAATGGAGAATACAAAGTAAGAGACTGGAAACTTTATGTGACTCAAATATTAGTGATTTTTTTTTAATCCCACCCACCATGTTTTTATAGACTACTGCTCAATTTGTTATAATTGATAGCTTATGCTTAATATTAAAATTATGCATTTAAAACAAATCCATTATGAATTTAAAATAAATTCATTTTCATAAATACAGGAATGGAGAACATGCATGACAGATAGTTCAGGGAGAGTGTATGAGAACTGAAATACTAAATGGCATTATATGACCTTTATTCAACTTTGTAAAGTGAATCCTGAGGACATCAACATTAAAATCACAAGTGTGTGTCTAATGCTGTCAGTTACTTTATATCTACACCTGCAAATCATCAAAAGTGAATTGGAATCAGAGGGGAGTGTTTTACTAAAATTGGAAATAGACAATTTTCAATTAAAACATTCAAAGCTACTGAAATCAGACAAGCACACACAAGGAGGCTACAAACAATTGAGAAGATCATACTTTGGTATCTGTTATATATAATGAAACACACTATGTGTGATGTGTATCTGGACTTCTGATAATGTTTTGGCAGAACACCTCTTCTAACACAATGGCTAAAACGGATGAGCTTACTGCATATCTGTAGAAAGAAAGTAGATACTGAGATTTTCCCTCTCTGTCAGTAATACTGGGTGGAAAAACATTACTAAGTATTCTGTATCACGTAGTATTGGAGAAGGTCAAGGGGTGACACTATGAGTTACTGCATTGGGTGATGCCAACCCTAGTGACTGCACATCAGGCAGTGTGCTAGTTCTCTCCCCTTCCAAATGCATCACAACTCTTTCTTTTTCTTTTCTACTTGCTCAACCATTAAAAAGCATCACATGAACAACTTATCTCTTATCTTCACATAGGAGGTTGAAGAGCCAGGGCACAGGAGTGAAAACAAGAACGTAAAAGCAACACATGTCTTTGATAAAATACTTGGCAGCTCTAGAATATTCTCCATGGCAATGGCAAACTGGTACCTTCAAATGTCTCTTAGCAACAGTAATTCAGATTATAGGATTTGGCCTTTGATTCCTGAATTCTCTCTGTGCCTTGCACATGCTGGAACATTTGTATGAGAAGCATTTTTTTATTTTTTTTTATTTTTTTTTTGGCAAGGACTGCTTAGTGTGAATCTCAAGTGTGGAATTAACAAGAAGCTAACACCCGTTACAACAGAGCTTGCTGAAAGCATGCTCTCTCATAAACAATGTGTTGGAGACTCTATCGCCATTCCTCAGCTTCCAGACCAGCTGGATCCTCTCATGAAATATAATATATTTCGGAAACATCAAGAACTAGAAGAGAGACTTGTGAAGCAGGAACAGTCATATTGACACCATTGGAAACAATGGGAATGCCAACAAAAGCAGCTGATGCACCTGCAGCAAACAGTAACTTGAGACTGAAAGCGAACAAGAGGGGAAATAGCTGCCCCCACAGAGGAAGAATAAGAATCTAATAATCAGACCTTATGTGTCTTTCATTTCAAGGCCATATTTTCAAAAAGGACCAAAGCAAATGTCTATTTAAATAATGACTGGTTGCTTACCCAGAGGGGAGGGATATCAATAAAATAATAATAATAATAATAATAATAATAATTATTATTATTATTGCAATGGACTGATTTACAGAGCAATCCTAAACATGCTTACTCAGAGCCAAACTGTGTGTAGTTATTGAATGCTTTGTATGAAGTATGACATGTACTTTGGCTGTGAAGAAGTACCGTCAGGATTATGGTACTCTTATACATAACTTCTCTTTTTTACTTTTCATTAATTGCACACCTGTGTTTATATGGAGATTATTTACCAGAAATCATATTTGCTTATATTTCTTCCTTCCACAGCATGATCAAAACTGAAAAAAACCATCTATGTCCAGCAAAAACAGTGGGGAAAAAAATCCAATATGCATTAACAGTTTGCTTTCAAAGCCAAGTCCCAAAGTTTGGTCCTCAGTTAAATGTCTCTATGTCCACTGAAAATTTTCTCTTTACTAAGTATAGTTTAGAAGTGAAGGCTTGTTTATTACCTTTAGGAATATATTTAGGTTGGAAAATATAAAGGGGTTTTGTGTGTGTGTGTGTATGTGCAAATGGTTACTAAGCTCTGTGATACTGGAACAATGATCAGTATACTCTGTTCTGAAAACTTATTTTCTAGTACAGCGAGTCTTAGCACCATACTAGGTTGCATACCCTATAATTGTTGTCTGTAGGAACTGATTTGCAAATAGTCTTCTTCTTCTTCTTCTTCTTCTTCTTCTTCTTCTTCTTCTTCTTCTTTTCTGACAAAGTAGAGCATAGAAGTCTTATCTATACTGAACTGCCTTTTAGTTCACAAAATGTTCTGGTCATTTGGCTATAGATATTATAATTGTTCTTACTTTAATTATTTGGCATATTATACAGGTCTGGTCTGTTTTAATTTTGGTTTTGAAGTAGCGGCTATAATTTAGTAGTCTTTTGTTGGTTTAAAATTATGTTTTAGATTCTTTTTTTTCTTTTCTTTTTTTAAAAAAAGCCAAATTGAGTGTGGTTTTCAATGAATAACATCAACAGTTCATGTTAAATCCTCTCAAAAAAAAAAAATTCGTATGGAGACTCATTAACTCACAAATGTGTGTGGCAAAGAAAGAGTTGTTTTAAGCATCCCAGTATAACTGAGACAAAATAAAGACTTGGATTTTATTTGGCAGAAAGCATTTTCTTCAAAATGATGTGGGGTTTGCTAAACACTCACCCTTAGGAAATGCCCACTTGTACTTACACCCTGCATCTACACATGAGATGCCTTTCATATTCAATCCCTATGTATATTGTTGCAAATGCAAGTAATGTAGGCATGTTGTATATGTGATATGATACAATGAGTGAAATCTTCTGTGTATGCTAGCAAATGAAATCCCAGCATATAATCCATTGTACACACAAAAGGAATAGGTGGACTGTGTGGGAAGGTAATTTGCACCTACAATATATTTTTGCAGGTTTCAGTTCATGTAGGGAAAGAGTGGATGCCATAGCTCCACTCCTGCATTCCAGAACATGTAGCACTCACATAGTGTTGACATCTGTGAGCTAGTACAGAGAGAAACAAAGGGTTTCATGTCAATTAAAGGATACTCCATTGCTCAAAACACTGCAAATAATTATAAAAGATGAAGAATGTCATTTATTTGTTTGCCTGCATCACACAAAGCATCTGTGCCACAAATGTAAGTGGTACACTGGCTACCATGTGCATTCATTTAAACAAATGGGTCTTTTCTGCTTTCCATCCCACATTAAGGAGGTTCACACAACCTCACAAGTAGCATAAGAGAACCACAACAATGTTTTTACTATCCTGTGTGAAAATGGCTATAGTCTGTTACTTAACTCTATTTTTTTAAAAAAGTTAACATCCTCTTCTGCCGATCCAAGCTTGCCTTTCAGCCATCTGGGCTGGCTCAGCACGATGTTCATTCCTAGCTATGACAACTATCTTTGTCTTCCCGGGGAAGCCTAGCTTGCACACTGAGACCAATATTTATAGCTATTCTTGTGCCATTTCCAACTTCCTAAATACAGCTCACAATTCATTTATAGTGAACTGTTCCTCTTCCTACTTTCTATAGAGAACAAGCTGGCCTCTACACTTCTGTTTTAGTGCTCAACTGCATACTTGAGGGTAGTTGGTTCTTGGCGGACATGCCATTCTCAAACAGACTGATGTTTTAAAATTATTGTGGTAACCAACCTAAGATTTGCTTCTTCACACCATTAAAAGCTATGTGAGGCGCCAGTGCTACAATTGGGTCCATATGGTGGGCTGCTTAAGTGAGAGTGGACTTAAGGTTTTTTTTAAAAAAAACAACACACAAAAACAATCACTTTGCAGTGCACAGCTGTTGCCCATTGTGGATTGAACTGAGGTAGACTAGGGCCTTTTCTGTTGGTTAGCAATATATTTTTTTGAATCCTTGACAAATCCTTGGATTTGTTATTCATGTGCCTGAAAATACTTGCTTCCTGGAATGAATACTGTGACAAGGTGCCATGTGATCTGATTACCCAATAGTATGTACAGGAAGCATATAGAAATTCCTCTCCTCATATATGTTGCTCATTTTGTTTGTGAAAGTGACACCTTTCTAAGCAAAGTTTTAAAGGGACTAAGTGCTTCCAGGTCTATGATTCAATGAAAAAAGGATAAGATAGCATCTTTTGTAGGACTAAGCTCCATTGGGATGGATGGATCCATTGGGCTTTCAAAAAACATTTAACTGGGTAAAATAACAAGAGTTAGCTGAATCTATAAGAAGAATGGTCTTCATTGCAAAAACTAATACCTCTACCACTTCACTTCCATAGCTTCTGAAGTGAACTTGCAAGAAAATATTTCAGTATAGGAGATTTAGTTAGAACTTAGAATTATCACTACAGCTTGATAGCATAGACATCCGATACAGATCCCTACACAATAATGCTTCCCCTATTCTTACCTGTCTCCTATACTTTCACACTCAGATGTGCATTTAAGTCTGTGGATGTCAGGGGTAGAGAGAAGAGAACCATTATGGGATAGGCCATGTTGTTCACATGTAATGCTCTCACATGTGAATAACACATGAAGGCTTTCACAGCTTTTTTGTGGGGTTTTCGGGCTATGTGGCCATGTTCTGGGAGATTTTATTCCTGATGTTTATTCAGCATCTGTGGCTGGAATCTTGAGAGAATGCTGGCATGGGAGTGATTGGAGTATATATATATACTGTGTGACCATTGGTTGAGAGGGAGTGATTTACATGTTAATCTCTGTATTGGTCTATTGTTGAATGGCAAGGCTTCCAAGTGTCTACTTAATTATCCATTGTGTGGAGGGAAATCTCCCTTATCTTGGTTTTTTTTTTTAATTTGCATGGGTTGGGTCTTGATTTTGGTGTTTTTCAGGACTGGTTACAAAATCTTTTAAGGGTTTCTTTTTTCTTGTTGAAGTTGTCCATGTGTTTATGGATTTCAGTGGCTTCTCTGTGTATTCTGACCATTCAATAGCAGAGCAATACTGAGATTAACATGTAAATTACGCCTTCTCAGCCAAGTGTCACAGTATATACCCCACTCACTCCCATGCCAGCATTCTGTGAAGATGCCAGCCACAGATGCTGGCAAAACGTCAGGAATAAACTCTTCCAGAACACGGCCACATAACCCCATAAAAACACATAAAGGCTTTATCTGCACTGCAGAAATAATCCAGGTTAATTCTACTTTAATGGCCATGGCTCAGTGCTATGGAATTCTGGGAATTGTAGTTTGTTGTGGCACTAGAGTCCAAGAGCCCTGTGACAGCAAAGGCTAATTGTCTAACAAAATGAGTTCCCAAAATTCATTAGCACTGAGTCAGGGTAGTTAAAGCAGTCTCAAACTTCTCAATCAAAAAAATCTCTTCTGTTTGCAGTCCTGTAGTTGTTTCCAGTGGGATATTCTTCTAAAACAGAATGTTGCTGGAAGTCGCTTTGTGAGGACATTGCTCTAAGAAAGTGGTTGTATATAATCACAAATAAAAGAAAACCACATCCATGTGACTCTAAAAGCTCCTGAAGGCAATTAAGCCTATTGTCTTTTTGGACAGTAAGATTGTAAGAGACATAGGGAGTATGAATGATTTTTTCTTCCTGTTTATTCAAAAAAGAATTTCACATTTTCCTACAGTTAGAGGCATAAATGTGAGATGTGAAGACAGCATATGAATTTCATTGCAGAGGAGCTCTGAAGACTTGTTAGCACATTAAGGATTTTACCCTTGCTTTCTATGCGACGAATGCTTAAATAACCTAACAAAGGTTCTTCTCATGTTATTCAATGTATGTTTCTGAGTCAAAATCCATGTAGAATCAGTCATAATTACATAATATGGTCTTACCTCTCACAGGTGTTAATTTGAAGAGAAAGGTTTAACAGAAATAGTTGTATTTTATCTCATATTGGTGGCTCACCTATAGAATGATTGACAATGGCAAATGACTGAACCTTCACCAATTGGGAAATCAAATCTAAGGTTCTCAGGTTCTGAGTTGCTAATCATTCTTTCCCTTGACAGTTTTATTTGCCATATAGATCTCAAAAGTTCAAACTTGAAAAGGCAAATCCAGTTCGCCCATTTTGAATGAATAGACATCAAGAGCCATTATGATTAGGAATTCTGAAACACATTATAGGGACTAGCTAGAGTGCTGGATTTGCATGAGGCAATCTGGGATCACATTTCTGTTCAGCCATTAAAGCTCACTTTCTTCAACCTACAAACTTTATGGTTTGTTGTAAAGATAAAATGGAGTCAACCTCTTGTATGCCATTCTAAAACTAAGACAAAGTATGGAATATCAGTTTAATCAAAGCTTATATAATGAATTAATAATGTTTTCCCAAAAAGTGAAATCCCTCTAAAATTTACAGAGCCAGAGCTGATAGAATTAGGGGTTATACAGACCACCCCAAAGGGACGATCTGGAGCTACCCCTTTACTGGTCGGATTGGGGCTGTGGCAACCACGGTAGCAGTTTGATGTCACCCTTTTGATCGCCGGATCGGGGCTGCAGCAGCCACATGCTACAGCTCCAGTCTAGCTTTTCGCCGGCCCAAAAAGAAGGAGCAGAAAGCTGCTCCTTTTTGACACATCAAAAAGTCAGCTTTTTCAGTGCTGCCACAACGTTGCAGTTGCAGTGTAAGCGGGTACGCCCCAAGAAGAACAAGAAGCAGGTTGGCAGTGGAAAAGGCCACAACTTTATTTAAGCAAAACCAAAGGTAGGGTTGGCCCAAAGCACCAGGTCTGGATCTGCACATCACCAACACCAAGGCTGGACTGATGTGAGGTTGCTTGTACACCAAGCATCGGGATGACATTTGAGGCAACGAAATGCTCTTGCGCAATTACGCAGCTACCGGAGGAAAGCCTCTCGTCACCGGGATAAACTCCATGTGACCCACTGTTGGCCACATCGCACCGTGATATTTCCTGGGTCTCAAAGGACTCTTGAGCCAGTGCTACCGAGCATGGAAACCAGCCCGCCAGATGCAGTACCTGTGCTGCCGCCCCAACAAACAAGTTGTGACAAGAAGCAACAATCCCAGGGATGGAGGGTGGGGAGCCGAGCAAGGCCAGGGCACGACGCCCACTGCGCCGGCCCAGACTGCCTCCACCGCTGGAGGCCCAACAGAAGCATTCCTCCTCCTGAGGCAAGCCACCAAGGGAGGAGGAGGAGGGACGGCCAGGCCGATCCCTGCTGCGCCCACTCAGGCACCTGGGCTCTAGGGCTGAGCGGGCGCACACCCAGCAGAGTGTGCACACGCCTGCCTTCCCACCAGCGGGAAGCAGGCGCGCCGCAGGCTTCCCGCCAATGGGAAGTGCAGCGCGCCAAAAACAGCTGGCTTGGGGCTCCCCCGGTCCCGCAGCAACTGCGCCTGCTTGCTCAGGGTGGGAGGCGCCATTGCTCCTGCGGTGTGCAGCATATAAACACACCACTGGAGCGCTGCAAAGCTGTTCACCATGTAGTTAGGCAGGCAGCTTCACAGTGGCTTCCTGCTGACTTGGAGGTGTGCGTGTTCCAAACATGCCCTCAAGTTACTGCATAGGGGCCGTTTCGCCCCTTTCTTTCCTATTCTAAGATGGAGTTGCTATGATTAAATTTATTTCATTTTTTTCTTCCTCAGAGAACCTCCTGTGTTTTTCCTTAAACTAATCTCTTAATCAGAATTGAAATACAGTCTGCATTCACTTGTTTGTATCTTACCCTTGTTATTGTACAATCAGACATATACATTCATGTGTGCATGCATGGCTGAAAGGGAGGGATAAGGCATGACAGGTGGGACAGTCACTTGTGCTACCTTGAGATGAATATTTGTGTGCATATATTATCCTGATCTAATCTCTCTCTCTCTCTCTCTCTCTCTCTCTTTGTGTGAATTCATCCCTATGTTCTTGTTTGGACACTATGCTCTATTATACTAAGGTAAAACATCAGTGTGCACTGTTGTGCAACTGAAAATTCTATCTTCCACAAAAATGTTATCTGTGTTTGCAAATCCACCTGTCCATTTTCTTCTTGTTTTGAAATGACTATGAAATCCATCACAAATCTAAAAGGGGGCAGTGAATAATAAATTTTGCTTGAGGAATTGCTAAATTTCATCTGTAAAAAGTCCTGTAAATTTCCTCCACCTCCAGACTTCATAAGGGAATATTTTTGTTTTAGAGAACCACCACCATTTTTTTGTCAGTAGCAGCCATTAAACTAACCTTTCCAAAGTGCCAGACTTATTTCCAATGCTTTTAAATAAACACATCTCATATTCATTAAAGGGTAAAAGCTTGGGTTGGATGTAAAAGCTTAAGAGTAAGTATATGTAGGCATTTAGCTACTTTCTTAGAATTGGCTTCAGGTCTATTCCACTGTTTGGTGTGATGATTTTCATTACAAACAGAACTATTTAAAGCTTTTAGGGACTGACTGATTTCATCCAAATTTGCAAACGTGAGGAGTTTTAAATAGCATTAATTGCATTTAAACTGTCTTGTTGTCCTTTTACAAAAAATGTTGAATAGATTAATATGTTTTAGTCTTTATGTTATTTTTATTGTTTTATATTGTTTTAAACTGTTCAAACTGATCTTATTGTACATTGCTCTGAGATCTTCCAATATAGGACAGGATATAAATACTGTAATTGATGACAAGAATACAAATGTGTTATCTGAATCTTAAAATCTAAGGGAAAATACTAAAACATATTACAAAGAAACTCCATGTAATTTGCATCACCCCATGTCTCTGGACTCTTGTCCAGTACCTTGGTTATTCTGTAATCTTTGATTGTACCATCATGTAATGTACCATGTATCCAATTTAACCAAAAGGATGGATGCATTAACTACTGCTGAGAAACCAAAAACACTTAGCTGGGAAATGACACAGTATGTGACAAAGTAATTACCCATTTATATTTGTTAGATGCATTTGACATTAATTTTCAGGCAATCATTATTTATATTAATAATTTATTTTATAATCCATCTTTGAAACCATATATATACTCAAGCTTTTATTCAGGCATTTTTTACAAAGTAGTACTTTGGCTCCCATTTCTGGAATCAGGACAAAATGCACAATTCTCTCTTGATAAATGTTTTCTAACCTGTGAATTACTATGTAATTCAATATTCAGTATTATAGAGGAAAAAGTGTTTACCTCAATAACTGCCTTCCAGCCAAACACCTGTCAGAGCAAATAAGTAAATGCAACATAAATGTTCTTAATAGGAGGATAAGTGACAGAGTTCTTGACCTCAAAGCCTGGCTTTAAGCATCTAACAATGCACAATGCATTTCTGTATGTAACAGGAAAGTCTTGAAAACCTGCTCTGAATATGATCTTTTTAAAAACTATTCTCATCCAGTTATCATGCCTACCTGTACACTTGTATGGTCCTTCTTTAAGTATGTGGACAATGATTTTAAAAAGAGATGGGAACACAGAAGTAATGTATTAATTTTGACAATCAAATACAACATTTAATACCTCATCAATTTTGTATTTGAGTTTGGAATTTTGATATTAATTTGGAGGATAGAAAACTAGTTATTACTACTGAAAGCTCCTTCTCAAGCATCATGTCAAATCCAAGTAAGACATTTAAAACAAATCCCTATAGTTTTAAGCAACTCACAAACCAGAATGATGACATTCACTTTACCCACTAATTTACCATAACATCCTCCTAAAATAAAACATAGATGTTTGGGTGGCTTGTGTGCATTTTGTATTGTCGTGGTTCAAATAATCACTGAAGCCACGTTTTGGGCATTTATGCATTAAAATTCCATGAGGTCAGAACTCCAACTAATAAGTGCTAATAACTAATAACTCCAACTAATAAAATTTTAAGAGCTTTTCCTTTCTTTCTTCATTTATGTGCACTCATATGCCAGGGATGAAAAGAATATCCATGAATATATGAATCCCAAGTGACAAAAAGGTGTTCTCAAATGTGAGGAAGCACTGGTGAGGAGAATCCTGGATGGACCACAGTCTTTATACTTTTGAAAGTAATGGCACCGCCCGACTTACCGGGCTGTTGCTGTTGCTGTGTGAGGAGGCTCAGCCTCCCTGCCCAGCTGGATTCCCGCCCGGCAACAGAGGCAAGCGCGGGCTTGCCTCTGATTGGCTGCCAGGAGAGCGGGAATATGGAGCGGCCTGATTGGCCCCGCCAGGCCATCCGATTGGCTGAGGGCTCTGGGAGGGGCAGGGTCTCCTCTTTCCAGGGCCCTCATTGGTTGATTGGCCTTTCACATTTTGCTCCCCGCCCTCCCTCCCTGCCTGGGAGTTGATTGTCACAACTTGTTGTTGGCGGCAGCATAGGCCTGGATCTGGGGTAGGAGTTTCCAGGGCCTGCTGGCACTGGGTCGGGAGTCCTTGGACCCGGATATGGAGCGGTTGGCTGAGGCCATTGCGGAGGCCACAGTCGGTTAACACCCGGTGACTAGGATGCCTTTCAATTCGAGTTGAAGCAGCGCAGTTGCCTAAGTGCGCAACAGGGCGGAGCTTGGCACCTACGTCTTCCCGATGCTTGCGGCTGCAAGCAACCTTACCTAATACATCAACCAACCGGGGTGTTGCTGATGTCCAGATCCAGACCTTATGCTTTGGGCCAACCTTATGGTTATGCTGCTTGTTTGGAGCTGTTAATAAAGTTGTGGCCTTTTTCCTCCAACTTTGTGTAATGTTTTATTGAGCCGGATCTGCGCAGCAATTCTGTGCATTGTAAATAAAATAAAATAAATGTGGTTTTTTTGTGCTGTGATACACAGAAAGTTTAGTTTTTGTACATACTGTTATCTGCACACACACACACAAACACACACACTGTGGTTTTTCACAGAGTCCAATCTGTGGATAGTTTTTAAAAGCTGAGGGATTTTCATGGACTTTCTTGTAGCAGGGGGAGCATTCCTGCCATATATGAAATAAATTTGAAGGGACTGAAGTGAAACCAATTAGTTTAGACCCGTATAGTTAAACAGTAATGGTCTATAGGCTGGGAGTTTTTAACTAGAGGAAAGAGAAAATGATAACATGACAATTCCTTTTATTTATTTCATGTTCATCAGTAAAGTGCCTATGCTATTTTATTCTCCTTAAGAATTGCAGAAAACCAGATGGGCATAAACCAGAGTTCTCCATCCTTCATGTATTGGTCTTCAAATCCTATTGTCCTTAGCCAGTGTGGCCATGTTGACTGAGACTGACAGGAGTTATAGCCTTATCTAAGATAGGATAATGCTACTCATTTAATTCTCTACTTACTTAATATAAATAAATAAATAAATTTTATTTCTCATTCAATATAAATTAAAATATCATAATTTAAATTTCATAGATTAAAGTTGATTGGGTTGACATGCCTGAAAAGTTAGCTCTTTAATGCTCTTCAATTTAAGGCAATATATTTAGCTGTCTAATATCTCCCACCTGGTCATTCCACACTCTGGAGGCAGTCAGTGAAAAAGTCCTGACAGTTGCCAGTCTAGTCTTGGCCAGTTGAAGTAAATGTTCCGCAGAGGACCTGAGTGTATGAGGTGGGTTAAGCAGGAGGAGGTGATCCTGTAGGTAACCTGGACCCTAAAATCTTAGGTTTCCCATCCAACCACTTTGTCTTTGAAAAATGACTTCCATACAGCCATAAAGAAAGTGCTATAATCTGTGCAAAGCTGCCATGTGGGAATTTTGTGCAGCACAGGCCTTCAGCTACACCATTTCTATAGAAAGGACTTTTTTTTCCTGTGCAATATAACCACATGTGTGTTTTGTATCGAAAAAGCACCACATTTTGAAGATTCTCTTTGATCCAGGATTCTTATTGTCAGGGTTTTCCAGTGCTTGAAAAACATGTTTTTAAACTATTTCGCAAATATTTTCAAATAACCTTGTTATATCAGATTTTTATTATGTGATGTGATGTTTTTCAGTGAGATTTATCATAAGCTGAAAATTGATCTGATACCACATTAGACCAATCAAACAATGGCTTAATTGCATCCAGCTCTAACAACTGAATTTGCTATGGATAAGGGACCATCACAATTTGGCTATTTGGAGAATAAATGCTCATGGGATAGTGTCCATTACAGGATCACTTCTATTAACATTAATAGGACAATGAGCTCTAATAATAATAATAATAATAATAATAATAATTTTTATTTCTAGCCCACCCCTCTGAGCAAGCAATCGGGGTGGGTTAAAATAGAGGGGATTATACACACAATAACAATATACATGAATTAAAAAACAAATGGCAATGTATTAAGCAATAACAATAAAATCAGATAGCAATTAACAATAACAATAACTAACAAAATACATAACAATTATAGCAACAAAATACATAGTAATTTTAGTAACAGTAAAATTAGTAAAGCAAAATACATAACAATTAACAAACCAAAAATACATAGAAGTTATAGCAATAACAACAAAATACATAGTAATTATAACAAAAAATAGCCAAAAAATAAAAATAAAATAAAATTAACAAAGCAAAATACATAACAATTAACATACCAAAACAAGTAAAAAGAAACTAATACCCATTCTCAACCCTCCATCCCAATCCTAGAAACAATGTGAACTATACACAATCTAAAAAAAAAAGGGGGGGAGGGGATACAAGACTCCTCCTTAAGTCCAGGAGCCCAGGCATGAGAATAGCCCAGGTAGAAGGAGGGCAAACAAACACTCTCTCAGCTGGATCTTCACTGGCAGATGTTGGAAAGGAGGGAAAGAGGGCCATTCCTCCTCCTTAAGTCCAGGAGCCCAGGCATGGGAGTAGCCCAGGTAGAAGGAGGGCAAACAAACACTCTCTCAGCTGGGTCTTCACTGGAAGATGTTGGAGAGGAGGGAAAGAGGGCCACTCCTCCTCCTTAAGTCCAGGGTCCAAAGCATGGGAGAAGCCCAGGTAGAAGGAGGGCAAACTTATTGTCTAGCTTATTATTAATAGAGCTGTCAGGAAAACCTGTGATAAAGCAGGATTCACCCCAAAACAGCCCTGGACCTTGGCAAAATATGTTGCTCAAAGAGAATTGTACTGTGTTTTGGCAGTAAAACTTTGAGTCACTGAGCAAATGAGAGAGGTGAGAGGTCATGGGTAAACCCTGCTTACTGTTAGCCTATTTCAACCACTGAATCTTTCACATGGAATCAACCTGCCTGTTTTCATCTGGAAGCAGAAGATGCCTGCCAGATAGTTTGGAGGGACTTTGGAAGAAAAATAGGAGAAAGTGTGAACTGACTTAAATGACTCAGCTCTATTCTGACTCAGTTATATTCTCTAATATATTGATGAAAATTCCCAAATGTGATAGTCTTACTCCAGCCTTGCAGAAAACTAAAGCTAAAGTTTGCAATCTGTGCTATCATCTGCTTTCCTGCTGGTTGTTTGCTTTCCTGTGTGTTGATTGGAAAGGAAAACAAATAGCCAAATGGTTCAGAAAAATGTGCTTTCACACTGAAAAGTTCACATTCACAAGCTGGAAGATGTTGAAGAATTGCACTACAGTAGAAAGTTTCAAGAAGAATAATGCCATTGTATCCTTTGTTTCTCAATGAGGCTATTTCCTAACTTTTGTTTCTCACAAGTGGTTCAAATGCATGAAAAAAAAATAGAACAACTTTAAAGTGTATGTACTAGTGACTGCATTTATTTTGGACAAGCTGAAATCAAAATGAAAGAAGTCTAACTAAAATGAGGTTCTGTCTTGGACTGAAATTGAAACATATATCAGCATAATATTTGAGCTCTGAAGGATAAGAATAGTTTTCAACCTGATTTTGTCAGAAGATACAATTCTCATTGGAAACTTAAAGAATTCTCACACATTTTCTTGACTTTATAGAGAAAGTGGGTTTTGTTTGTTTCAGTGAAATTCCCTATAGGGAAAAAGGTCAGCCTAAGTAAACTGTCCCCCATCCCAGAACACATACAGATAAGTAAATCTAGGTAACTGCCCACACATTTATCTAGGAAGTGTCATCACAAGACCTAATGGCATTACCCACAATATTAGGGGGACCTTCACATGCTCATCTTCAGTGTGATCTATAATCTACTGTGTCAGTAATGCCCTTCAGCATTCTCCATTGAGCAAACAGGCCAGTCTTTGCATCAGAGGATAAATGGACGTAAATCACATATTAGGAATGGGGATACACAAAAACCAGTGGCAGAGGACCTCAGAACAGTGGTCATTGAACAAAATAACTACAAAGGTGGATTGGAAAGATAAATAGCAAACTACAGCCCCTCAAGGATGGATTGAACAAAGACAATGGTTTCCTGACACATTACACACACTTCAACACTATCTGATCCCTTCCTCATGAGGATGCCCTACATTCATCTATTCCCTTCACCACAGGCTAGTGCCATTGGAAAACTGGATCTGCCAGTTCATCTCCATGCACAAAGACCAGTTTCCTATGTCTTTGTGCACTAACGACCATAGTTAAAATTAGACCTGCAGTTTCATTTCCATACACAAAGGTTTTGTAATTTGAATTGAATACCAATGGCATATATATGTCTGTATCTGGCTTCCACCCCACCAAATGCATCTGAGGAAGTAGACTGAAGTCTAGTATAGCTCATGCTGCCAATTTCTTTCTTTCAGTTAGTCTCAAAGGTGCTATAAGATATCTCTACATACTGATTCTACAGTCTAACATGATTATATCTTTGAATACTCTTTTTGAGTTTATTCAAATTGCATTTAAACTTTGAATATTGGTATCCACTATTTGCTACAGAGCTGTAAAGAAAAAAAGTGTTTTGACCTATATTTGTGGTGGCAAATCTATAACATACATGCCACAGGTGGCATGCAATGCCATTTCACCTGGCATGGGCCAGGGACAAGGAGGAACAGGCATGTATGTGCCCATTCCTCCTCTTCCCTCCCATTTCTCAGTCTTCAGCTGTCTCTCTAATACAGCTAGAAGCCAGAAAATGGTGCTGGGGACAAGGAGCCACAGGCGCATGCCTCTGCCTTCTTCCCCTGGCCTCCTCCCAGCCTTTATCTGTCTCTCTGAGATAGCTGGAGGGCATGAAAAGGGCAGGGAGAGGAGGAGCGATTGTGCACACCAGCTGCTCCTCCTAGATATCTTTCCCAGCCTCCAGCTTTCTCCAGAGGGACAGCTGGGGGCAGGGAAAGGTCTGGAGGTGGAGGACAGGGCACATGCCCACTCCTCCTACCTCCCATTTTCATTTCCTGACCCCCAGCTGCCTCCTCATGTATAGCTGGGGGGCACGAAAGGTCCAGGGGATGAGGATGGGATGGGCGCTCACTCCTCCCCATGGGCCCTTCCTGATCTCCAGCTGCATCCCTAGGGACATCTGGGGGCAGGGAAGGTCCAGAGAGAGGAGTGTGGAGCATGTGCCCACTCCTCCCCTCTCTCCACTTTCCTTTTCTGACCCGCAGTTGCCTCCCCAGGGACAGCTGGGGGTAGAAAAAGTCTGTGGGGAGGAGGACAAGGCCCACTCCTCCTCCTCCCCACAGGCCCTTCCTAACCTTCAGCTATCTCTCAGAGACTGGAGGAAGGGCAGAAGGAGGAGGAGAAGCAATGGGCACATGCCTATCCCTCCCTCTTGGACCTTCCCCAGCTTCTAGCTGTCTCTCAGAGGCAGGTGGAGGCCAAGGAAAGGGTGGAGGAAGAAGTGCCGCCCTGGAAGCTCCACCTCCAAGGGCAGAAGTCTCGCTTCTGTGGGTGGAAGTCCCACCTCTGGAGGGCAGAAGCCCCACCCCAGCACACAGACCCATAAAGGTTGACCATCACTGATCTGTATGGTTATTGAAGATATAGGAACTTTCTCTTCCTTTGACTCTTGCTGCTCAAAAACTGTTGTGTTTTGGAAAAATACATGGGAAGGCTATGTTTCATGCTAATATCATTCTCAAATGGAAATTCTAGAAGTTACTGCTGAAGGGTCTATATTGTATAATGTCATGTCTGAGTGGCCACATATAAAGCAAGACAGGACTCTTGCATTATTAAAAATTGTGTAGCTGAAGGATTTTCAGTGTGCGTAGCTTGCCCTTCAAGGTATGATTATTGACATTCCTTCTTCTACCCAGGTTCTGAAAGTGCAGGCATCCTGGCCCCACCCACCTTTTTTTTCCATCTGGGTTTTTCATACCTAGAGCAATTGCAATGGTTGCATGGGACCATGCACTGTTACCACTTTCTACATCATCCTGGTTTTGGCCAAAATGATTTGTCTTTGGAAGTAGGCAGTTTTGGGTGGGTGGTGTTTGGGGAGACTAGATGTGTGTATAGATTTGTAAAACATTGTGCAGGGTAAAGTGACTTGCTATTTTTAGCCATTTTAGGCATAAATAATAATCAACCTTTAAATGTTCTGTGGAGCCAGGGTAATGGAAAGCTGGTCATTCACAAAATAAAACAAAACAAAATCTCAAGCCTCTCTTTCCTCACCCAAGCTCTAGATACTGTGGCTGAAATCCAACTTTACTTCAGCATAGAACAAATATTTGCACCTCCATTGAGAATAGCAACATTGAGCAACATATGTCAATGATTAAGTGTTATTGTGCAATACACAATTTACAGTGCACAATTGAAAGTTACAATGGTCATGATGTAACCACAGGATACAATGTACACCTGCAATACACATTGAAATATGAACAACTTCAACATTCAACAAATATACAAGGGGGTATCCAAAAGTTTTAATGATCACCTTTAAAAAAATTGACAGAAAGTTTGTTTTGATTTGTAGTTGTTAATGCATCTCTATTTAGTCATTATCTAGATTTATACATTTTCCCCAGTGTATCTTGATCCTCCAAATACCTGATATTGTAGAAGTCTGCAGATTGCTCCTTATGAGGGGTTATCGTAAAGTAATAATTATCATCTGGAAGTTATTATGGCATATTGGTGAAATTTTGTCAGTGTCATCATTGGTCCCTAAGTGCACGTTGCTGAGAAAATCAACTCATTGTGTCCTTTATTTTTGTGACTGCCAGAAGTGACTAAAGTGTAAAATCCTTGTCAGGCACAATCTGCAGACTTATACAATATTAGGTATTTGGAGGGTCAAGATACACTGGGAAAAATGTATAAATCTAGATAGTGACTACATAGAGATAAGTGAACAAAACAAAACAAACTTTCTGTCAATTTTTTAAAGGTTATCATTAAAACATTTGGATACCTCCTTGTACAATGGTAAAGTGCAAAGACAAGGAACAGAGAAACATGCTGTCTGAGCAACTCTTCTGCTGCTGTTATCAGCAGAATATAGCTGTTGCACAATGGTGACTCTTTGGCTTCACATGTATAACATGACTTGCATATCCATATATTCATATATCCCATATATCCCAGTTTTCATCACACATCTAACTATCCAGTGCTCTTGAATTAGCATCTCCAATAAACCCTAGAAATACCAAATGACTAGTAGTACAGATTTTTTTTAAAAAAATTCTTCACTTGACACAGCACAGCAGCACTTCCATGACAGAAAGAAATCTGGAGCTACAGGGCTAAATTAAATTCTAGTTCCAACTAAAGTAGACCCACTGGCATAATCAGTACTTGTTCATCATTACTCAAAAACTCTCATGGATTTTAATAGGTTATTCTAGTTTAAACTAACATTGGATTTCACCCACAATCTTATTTCCTACAACCATGATAGAAGCCACAGGAGGAGAAAAGTTTACAACCATAAAGAGCATTGTTTTTTATTCTTCCTACCCTGTTAAGCAAAGCAGCAGCTAATCCTCCTGGCTTCAAAACAAAGTAAAATGGTAGTGTTTCTTTCCTCGATCAAATAATCCCTCACCATTATGGGATGAGACATCCTTTCCTTTTTTCTTGTCTGCAGTATTTTGCAGCTGTGTTGCAAGAAACTCACAAATCATCCTTGAAGGTCAGTGAAATTGATAACTTCTGCTTTTGCTTGTGGGATAGAGGATCATCAAAGATCCATCTTCTAAGACACTCCCCTTCATTGCCACTGTTGACAAGCAGGGGGTTTTGTTGGTGCCAATTGATTTCTCTTTGATTTCTTGGCTGCATGGAGCCTTCAACATAAGAGTCAATTTAGAGTCAAAAGCCCTGAAGTGATTTAATAGCTTCCGTGTGAGGAACAGCAGAATCCGGGAGAGCTTACAAATCCTGATTGTGGCATGTGCTTTGGCATTACTACAGGCTGAGCCTCAAATTCTTTGCCCTTTTGTCTCTTTCAAACTGGTGACCTCATAAGGGAAAGCAAGAGCTCAAAAACAAGAAAGAGGGTGTGGAGATTCAGGAACTGAACTAAATTAAACATATATTTTCCCAGTTTTTGTTATGATTCCACACTTACTCTTTTAATTCCAGGAAATAGATAACATTAAATATAAAGTATTTGTTGTAATAGCAGATTCTCTTCTTATTATTATTATTATTAAACTTTATTTCTAGAGCGCTGTAATTATACTCTTCTATTAAAATGAATGGCAATAATGCCCAGGAAGCACATTACACTGGATTCCTAAATATGCCACTTTGCCTCATCTTGTGAGAACTGCTTCAGAGATTACAATATTCCTATATAGAAAGTACCTTTACAAATAAGTTTGTAGCCTGTGTCTGACAGATGATAAAGTTTTTTGCAGTGCACACAAATGTTTACTGCATTAAATACGGCATAAAACTAATGCAGTGCAGTGTATTTTTAAGGCTTATATTATTAAACCTTATACTATAGCTTGGCAATATTATTACTTTGAATGCCCACTTCCAGAATTCCCCAGAATGGATGGCTGCTGAGTTGTAATATTTGAACTAGCTTCAAGTCAAAGCAAAAGCAAGAATGGGAAAATGTTTATTGGGGTGGGGGGAGAAGAGGGAAGATCTTTTATTTCACATATGGGCTTGACAGGCTGCCTAAAATAGGGCAGTCTAGAGCAGCCCCTCTTTGCTGCGGAGTGGCGCAGCAACAAATAAAAGGAGCTGCACTTCTGTGCAAAAAAGGAGCCACCTAGAGTGGCTCCTTTTTGTGATGTCGTAAGGGCTACATTGTAGCCCTTACGACACCACTTCTGCCTAGAGCAGACTGGACGCTGCATTGCAGCATTGCAGCAGCATCGTCCCCTATGTGGGCGTGGAGGTGCTGTAATGGTGCTGCCCATATGTCATAGGGCCCAGCAGCATCTGTTTGGTTCATGCTGCTGAGCCCTAATATTGCTGCCGCCACGCCCCTTTTTGCCTGTCTGTATTGGGCCATACTTATCTTTATTATTTGTCAACTTGAGTGTCTGAATGAGCTATTACATCAAACAATATAGACAAAACTAGATATGAGACAAAAAACTAACATTAAAATTTCAAATTTTAATTTTTTCTCCAACAGTTGGGGGGTGTGTGTGTCTGTATTCCATTTGCTTGTGTTTTAAAAGGTGATAATGGCAGCTGCTGCTCCTGTAGTCATACTGGACTTTCTATTTTAATTTTAGGATGTCTACACTCCTCCCCCCACTACCAACATTCATTCGCTCTTGATGGGAGGAAGGACCAGTGGGGAATACTATTTTTAAAAATGGTAGTGCAACTGCTATATTCTCAATCAATTGAAGTTTTTTATGACTTTTGAAAGTTTAATAGTTGGCTTGTCTTTAAATAATTGTTATTGTGTTCTGTATCACTGTTTTAGTTTGTTTTTGAGAACCGTAGTGTTATAATCTATTAATCTATTATAGTGCTGCATATTTTTAAAGGGTTTATTTGCTAAAACCACCCTGATGACTATTCTAATGGATACTTAGCAGCAACAGCCCAAGCCAGTTTGATTCCTGGCACAAAGGAAGGGATGACAACCTGTCTTTCCATGTACAGCCACTGCTTTGGAACATCAGTTAGGCATTACACAGCAAAAGCTGTTTCTTGGAAACAATTTGTACATGTGTGAGACTGAAATTTCTTTAAATTCACAAAATTTTAAATTACCATGACTTCAACCTTGTTAAGCAGATTATTAGAAATGGCGTCGCCCGACTCACTGGGCCGGCGCTGTTGCTGTGCAAGGAGGCTCTGCCTCCACACACGGCCAGTTTTCCTCCTGGCAACAGAGGCAAGAGTGGGCTTGCCTCTGATTGGCTACCAGGAAAGCGGGAACTCCGAGTGGCCTGATTGGCCCACTCGGGCCCGCCAGGCCACCTGATTGGCTGAGGACTCTGGGAGAGGCAAGGCCTCCTCTTTCCGGGGCCCTCATTGGTTGATTGGCCTATTTAGGCCCTTGTTAGGCCCTTGTGGTGCCATTCGCAGTTTGCTCCCCGCCCTCCCTCCCTGCCTGAGAGGGGTAGGGGTTTCCAGGGCCTGCTGGCACTGGGTCGGGAGTCCTTGGACCCGGGTATGGAGCGGTTGGCTGTGGCCATTGGGGGGGCCACAGTCGGTTAACATCCGGTGACTAGGAGGCCTTGCAATTCGAGTTGAAGCAGTGCAGTTGCCTAAGTGCGCAACAGGGCGGAGCTTGGCACCTACGTCTTCCCGATGCTTGCGGCTGCAAGCAACCATACCTAATACATCAACCAACCGGGGTGTTGCTGATGTCCAGATCCAGACCTTATGCTTTGGGCCAACCCTATGGTTATGCTGCTTGTTTGAGCTGTTAAAAAAGTTGTGGCCTTTTCCTCCATCTTTGTGTTATGTTTCATTGAGCCGGATCTGCACAGCAAATTAGAAGTACTAGATGGGATGGTTGCATCTTTTGAGCAACCACCTTCTACTTTTTTAACAACTCACTCTCTTTATGTGCCAGGATGATAGCATCACACCACAGCACATTCTGAAGGACTATGTATGCCTAAATGTCCTGACTCGTGCCAGTTTAACTCTCTAACCCGATTTGTATGCACTGTTTACACTAGAGTATGGGAACTAGAGTACACTAGAGTTTACACAGAGTATGGGAAATAAGCAGGATGAACTTGAACTCCTAGCACAACAAGGGAAATATGATATAATAGGCATCACTGAAACCTGGTGGGATGAGTCTCATGATTGGAATGTAGAAATAGAGGGGTATAACCTTTTTAAGAGAAACAGGCCAAGCAGGAAAGGAGGAGGAATAGCATTATATGTCAGGGATATTTACACCAGTGAAGAGATCCAGGAAGTCAATACTGGAAGCCAGGTGGAGAGCATCTGGATAAAAATTAAAGGAGAGGGAAATAACAGGGATGTTACTGTGGGAGTCTACTACAGACCCCCGACTCAGGCAGAGGAATTGGATGATGCCTTTCTAGAACAGATAATCACATACTCAGAAAAGAGAGATGTAGTAGTGATGGGTGACTTCAACTATCCTGATATTTGCTGGAAGTCAAACTCAGCCAAATCCTCAAAGTCTAGCAAATTCCTCACTTGCCTGGAAGACAATTTCATTGTCCAAAAGGTGGAAGAGGCAACAAGGGGATCAGCCATTTTAGATCTGATCTTAACCAACAGGGAAGACCTAGTTGATGGGGTGCAAGTGGTTGGATCCTTAGGTGGAAGTGACCATGTTCTCCTGGAGTTTGTAATACAGTGGAAGGGAGAAGCTAGGCATAGTCAGACACGCACTCTAGACTTTAGGAGAGCTGATTTCAATAAACTTAGAGAAATACTGAGAGTGATCCCATGGTCAGGAATACTACAAGAGAAGGGAGTTCAAGACGGATGGGAGTTTCTCAAAAGGGAGATATTGAAGGCACAATTTCAAACAGTTCCAATGAGGAAGAAAAATGGAAGATGTCTCAAGAAGCCAGGATGGATGACTAAGGAACTTTCAACTGAGCTAAGTTTTAAACGGAACATGTATAAGAAATGGAAAAATGGAGAAATCACGAAAGAGGAATTCAAACAAATAGCCAGCACTTGTAGGGATAAAGTCAGAAAAGCTAAAGCGCAGAATGAACTCAGGCTTGCTAGAGAGGTTAAGAACAATAAAAAGGGCTTTTTTGGATATGTCCGCAGCAAAAGGAAGAAGAAGGAAACAGTGGGGCCACTGCGTGCAGAAGATGGCAAAATGCTAACAGGGGACAGAGAAAAGGCAGAATTACTCAACACCTTCTTTGCTTCAGTCTTCTCAGAAAAGGCAAAGGGTGCTCAACCTAAGGATAATGGAACAGGAGACAGAATAGAGGAAATTCAGCACAGAATAAGTAAAGAGGTAGTACAGGAATACCTGGTTAACCTAAATGAATATAAATCTCCAGGACCAGATGAACTACATCCTAGAGTATTAAAAGAACTGGCAAATGTAATATCGGAGCCATTGGCAATAATCTTTGAGAACTCTTGGAGAACAGGAGAAGTCCCAGCAGACTGGAGGAGGGCAAACGTTGTCCCCATCTTCAAAAAGGGAAAAAAAGAGGATCCCAACAATTATCGTCCAGTTAGTCTGACATCAATTCCAGGAAAGGTTCTAGAGCAGATCATTAAGCAGAGAGTCTGTGAACACTTAGAGGCCAATGCCATAATCACAAAAAGCCAACATGGGTTTCAGAGAAACAAGTCATGCCAAACGAACCTGATCTCTTTTTTTGATAAAATTACCAGCTTGGTAGATGAAGGGAACACTGTGGATATAGTATACCTCGATTTCAGTAAGGCCTTTGACAAGGTTCCCCATGACATTCTTGCAAACAAGCTCGCAAAATGTGGGATAGACAAGTTAACAGTTACATGGATTTGTAATTGGTTGACTGGCCGAACTCAAAGGGTGCTCAACAATGGCTCCTTTTCATCCTGGAGAGAAGTGACCAGTGGGGTCCCACAGGGTTCTGTCCTGGGCCCAGTGCTATTCAACATCTTTATTAATGATTTGGATGACAGAATTGGGGGCATACTTATCAAATTTGCAGATGACACTAAACTGGGAGGAGTAGCTAATACCCCAGAGGACAGGATCAAAATTCAAAATGACCTGAATAGACTAGAAAGCTGGGCCAGTGCTAACAAAATGAAATTCAATGCAGAGAAATGTAAGGTTCTGCACTTAGGGCGGAAAAATGAAATGCACAGATATAGGATGGGGGACATCTGGCTGAATGAGACCACATGTGAAAGGGATCTAGGAGTCCAAGTAGACCATAAGCTGAACATGAGTCAACAATGTGATGCGGCAGCTAAAAAAGCCAATGCAATTTTAGGCTGCATCAATAGAAGTATAGTTTCTAGATCAAGGGAAGTTATAGTGCCACTCTATTCTGCTTTGGTCAGGCCCCACCTGGAATACTGTGTCCAGTTCTGGGCACCACAGTTCAAAAAAGATGTGGAGAAACTGGAGCATGTCCAAAGGAGGGCAACTAAGATGGTGAAGGGTCTGGAAACCTTGCCCTATGAAGAACGCCTTAGGGAGCTGGGGATGTTTAGCCTGGAGAAGAGAAGGTTAAGAGGTGATATGATAGCCCTGTTTAAATATTTGAAGGGATGTCATATTGAGGAGGGAGCAAGCTTGTTTTCTGCTGCTGCAGAGACTAGAACGCGGAACAATGGATGCAAACTGCTGGAAAAGAGATTCCACCTCAACATTAGGAGGAACTTCCTGACAGTAAGGGCTGTTCGACAGTGGAACACACTCCCTTGGAGTGTAGTGGAGTCTCCGTCCTTAGGGGTCTTTAAGCAGAGGCTGGATGGCCATCTGTCAGGGATGCTTTGACTTGGAGTTCCTGCATTGCAGGGGGTTGGACTGGATGGCCCTTGTGGTCTCTTCCAACTCTATGATTCTATGATTCTATGATTCTAGAGGACATTGGGTTATATCTGTCACTTTATTTCTTTTGTATGTTTTAGATTTACCCTGGGAATGTATGCCTTAATGTCTTGATTGTGCTGGTTTAACTCTCTAACCCTATTTGTCTATACTGTTTACACTAGAGGATCTTGGTTTATACTTGTCACTTTATTTCTTCTGTATGGTTTGGATTAGTCTTGGGAAATGATATTTGGTACTAATTATCTTTATAGCTGGAGTGCCTGAAAACCCACCCAGAATATGGGCGCCTTTTCATTATGCAGTTTCAACACAGAGAAAATACAATGTGAAAAATATGGATAGCACATATGAATAGGAGGCGGATAGACAGGATTAGGGAATTGTTTATTAGTCTCCCTTTGTTTATGTGGGAAAAGCTAGAGAAACACTTTTGTGGTATGACAGAATATTTGCATTATGTTTGTTCATCATTAACTATAAATAAACTTCATATATTTTCTTTGAGCTTATGTCCAACTCTTTTATATGCTTACAACATTTTTTGGTTCACAATACATGAAGGGAAAAGACTAATTAGAATTGTGGAGGCAAAGCATGATGCAAATCAAAGCATTGCTTGAGAAGCATACAAGGATGTGCAAAGACAGATATTATTTGGTGTTTAATCTTAAAGGCCCCATTCAGACTAGCCCATTTGCCCTGGTTAGATCTGGATGAGATCGTGCATGGCATTACCGAATCTCTCCGGAAAGAAGTTCATACTACTCTTTACCCCCATCGAAGTGATTTGCCCCTCTGGAGTTCAGACTTGCAAAAGTAGCAGTTGAAGGAGGAGCCTCTTTGTTGTCAATCAAATGATGTGGCATGCTGCCATTTGTCAATATTCTTCCTCTCTCTTTTTTTTTTTTTTTTAAATCAAGCAGCAAAAGAGCCAGCGCTGGGCTCCCTTTCCTCCCGGCTTTTTGACAGCATATGCGAATGCATCAGGGGCCAGGCTGAGTGAGGGGGACATGAAAGTGCTTTGTTGACTGTTGGGGGCTCCCTTTCCTCCTCCTTTTCTCCCTCTCCTTCTCCTCTTGCCCTTCCCTGGCCCTGCAAGAGTGTGCCACGGAGATGCCGTTCCTCCTCCTCCTCCTCCCTCTCCTTCCTCTGGGGAAGGTTTTCAAAAAACCCTCCTCCTCCTCCTCTTGCTGCTGCTGCTGGCCCCTCTGTTCTTTCCTTCACATCACACATTCTCTTCTCTCCTCCTCCTCTCCTTCTCTGGCTGTCAGCTGAAGAGCTCTTGGAGGGAATATAAGGAGGGAACCCTAATCATCACCACCATCCCCCAAGGACCCACACCTGGGGAAAAGTCCAAGGCTGGGGGTGAAAAGAGAAAAGGAGCCTTTGAGTCCTGGGGAACCAGGGCTGCATCCAGACTGGAGAGAAAGAAACCAGTCTGGCCCAGGTTTCAGACTTTTTTTTTCTGGCTCAGGGCTCTGGAATTCTGGGAGCTGGAGTTGTTTGTTGTGCTCCTGTGAGTGTGCATTACTGTCTCCAGTTCCTGATCCAAAAGGAGGCTTCTGGATCAGGAGGAGGATGGAACAACAAGGGGAGGGAGGACCTAAGCCTCTTCTATAGGGTCCTTCCTTGGCCTTTGCTGGGGGGTTTTTTCCCACCCAAAGGAGGAGCCCCACCACTAGAGAGAGAGAGAGAGAGAGAATGAGAGAGAGAGAGAGGCACACACACACCTGTCTGATCCCAGAAGTGAAACTGATGTTTGCTGCAGCCTGTGCAAGGCAAGGAGGGCCAGGTACTGGGATATCCCCAAGGAAAACCTTCCCCAGAGGAAGGAGAGGGAGGAGGAGGAGGAGGAGGAGGAAAGGCATCTCCGTGGCACACTCTTGCAGGGCCAGGGAAGGGCAAGAGGAGGAGAGGGAGAAAAAGGAGGAGGAAAGGGAGCCCCCAACAGTAAACAAAGCACTTTCACATCCCCCTCACTCAGCCTGGCCCCTGATGCATTCGCATATGCTGTCAGAAAGCCGCAACTCCCGATCAGAGAGGGGAGGAAAGGGAGCCCAGCACTGGCTCTTTTGTCACTGGCTTGATCCCTCCCCCTGGATGACCCGAAGATGACCAGGGCCAAGTTCATATTAGCCTGGCCCTGGTTTTTTCCAAGAGAAACGGGGAAAACCCCAGTTTCAAATACACCGGGCCAAGGGGCATTTGCTCCTCCTCTCTTGTGCAAGCTCCAGTTCTGCTTGTGCAAAACCCGAATCCAGTGAGAACTTCTCAGTTTTAATCCGGCTTGCAATTCAGTTCAAAAGGTAGTCTGAATGGCCCCTTAGATAACACTATCATTTGAGTAGCCTAAGATTGCTGTATTGTTTACAAATTTGTTTTAGAAATAAGTCAAGAACTCACATTGCAATCTTATGATCTGGCACACCATCCCAGGGGCCATTTGCCACTCTCTCCAAGGCGAGAGAGAGAGAGAGAGAGAGAGAGAGAGAGAGAGAACTTGTGAGGTAGAAGAAACTGAACATTAGATTTCTCCATCTTTACCCCCTTTAATGTAGGCATGTAATTATTTACCAATTTCATTTTCAAAAGAAGCAATAATTAATTTTGACAGTCTTCTTCCTGCTGTGAGAAAGTGTTTGGAAACTGCTCAGTTTTAAGGACTGTTTGCAGTTTGAGACTCATTTGTTGCAAAATACACATGTGGTACTTTGCTAAAACAAAACATACACAACTCAACATTATCGGCACAAAAATAGTATTTCTGTGTGTCATCAATATTTTCTTAGCAAAATCTTTTAACACATTTAAAAAGTGTAACTTTTGTGTAAAATAAACTACAAACTGTAGAGATTCATGTCAGTCCAAGATTCTCCTCTTCAGGGTTTCTTGATATTCAAGAAACATGTTTTTCAGCCATTTATCAAATATTCTTTTCATTTCTACTTTGATGTCAGGAAAAAAAATCCAAAAACAAAGGATGACATTAATACAACAGATAAATGTAAATACTAATTGTTGTGCAAGAGCTAATGAAATTAGTATTTTGACCTATAGAAAAACAGATGCAGATAGGGGAAGGAAGAAAAGAAATACACACACAAACACTTTTTCTGCCTTTCTTCTGCTTTGCCAGATTCACATCAAGGCCTCAGAAAACCACAGATGACAGCACGAGAGCTTTCCAAACTCATAGAATCATAGAATCATAGAATCATAGAGTTGGAAGAGACCACAAGGGCCATCCAGTCCAACCCCCTGCCATGCAGGAACTCCAAGTCAAAGCATCCCTGACAGATGGCCATCCAGCCTCTGCTTAAAGACCCCTAAGGAAGGAGACTCCACTACACTCCGAGGGAGTGCGTTCCACTGTCGAACAGCCCTTACTGTCAGGAAGTTCCTCCTAATGTTGAGGTGGAATCTCTTTTCCTGCAGTTTGCATCCATTGTTCCGCGTTCTAGTCTCTGCAGCAGCAGAAAACAAGCTTGCTCCCTCCTCAATATGACATCCCTTCAAATATTTAAACAGGGCTATCGTATCACCTCTTAACCTTCTCTTCTCCAGGCTAAACATCCCCAGTTCCCTAAGGCGTTCTTCATAGGGCAAGGTTTCCAGACCCTTCACCATCTTAGTTGCCCTCCTTTGGACCTGCTCCAGTTTCTCCACGTCCTTTTTGAATTGTGGTGCCCAGAACTGGACACAGTATTCCAGGTGGGGCCTGACCAAAGCAGAATAGAGTGGCACTATTACTTCCCTTGATCTAGACACTATACTTCTATTGATGCAGCCTAAAATTGCATTGGCTTTTTTAGCTGCCGCATCACACTGTTGACTCATGTTCAGCTTATGGTCTACTTGGACTCCTAGATCCCTTTCACATGTGGTCTTGTTCAGCCAGGTGTCCCCCATCCTATATCTGTGCATTTCATTTTTCCGCCCTAAGTGCAGAACCTTACATTTCTCCGTATTGAATTTCATTTTGTTAGCACTGGCCCAGCTTTCTAGTCTATTCAGGTCATTTTGAATTTTGATCCTGTCCTCTGGGGTATTAGCTACTCCTCCCAGTTTAGTGTCATCTGCAAATTTGATAAGTATGCCACCAATTCTGTCATCCAAATCATTAATAAAGATGTTGAATAGCACTGGGCCCAGGACAGAACCCTGTGGGACCCCACTGGTCACTTCTCTCCAGGATGAAAAGGAGCCATTGTTGAGCATCCTTTGAGTTCGGCCAGTCAACCAATTACAAATCCATGTAACAGTTAACTTGTCTAGCCCACATTCTTCAAGCTTGTTTGCAAGAATGTCATGGGGAACCTTGTCAAAGGCCTTACTGAAATCGAGGTATACTATATCCACAGCATTCCCTTCATCTACCAAGCTGGTAATTTTATCAAAAAAAGAGATCAGGTTCGTTTGGCATGACTTCTTTTTCTGAAACCCATGTTGGCTTTTTGTGATTATGGCATTGGCTTCTAAATGTTCGCAGACTCTCTGCTTAATGATCTGCTCTAGCACCTTTCCTGGAATTGATGTCAGACTAACGATAATTGTTGGGATCCTCTTTTTTTCCCTTTTTGAAGATGGGGACAACGTTTGCCCTCCTCCAGTCTTCTGGGACTTCTCCTGTTCTCCAGGAGTTCTCAAAGATTATTGCCAATGGCTCTGATATTACATTTGCTAGTTCTTTTAATACTCTAGGATGTAGTTCATCTGGTCCTGGAGATTTATATTCATTTAGGTTAACCAGGTATTCCTGTACTACCTCTTTACTTATTCTGTGCTGAATTTCCTCTATTCTGTCTCCTGTTCCATTATCCTTAGGTTGAGCACCCTTTGCCTTTTCTGAGAAGACTGAAGCAAAGAAGGTGTTGAGTAATTCTGCCTTTTCTCTGTCTCCTGTGAGCATTTTGCCATCTTCTGCACGCAGTGGCCCTACTGTTTCCTTCTTCTTCCTTTTGCTGAGGACATATCCAAAAAAGCCCTTTTTATTGTTCTTAACCTCTCTAGCAAGCCTGAGTTCATTCTGCGCTTTAGCTTTTCTGACTTTATCCCTACATGTGCTGGCTATTTGTTTAAATTCCTCTTTCGTGATTTCTCCATTTTTCCATTTCTTATACATGTTCCGTTTAAAACTTAGCTCATTTGAAAGTTCCTTAGTCATCCATCCTGGCTTCTTGAGACATCTTCCATTTTTCTTCCTCATTTTCTTCCTCATGAAATGGAAGGATATAGATAGTACACATAAACTCTAATTTTATCCCATGCCATTCTGAAATCTAACATGGGATGTACACTGAGGTTTAGGATTAATTTTTGAACAAAATATTTTGGGATTTTTAAAGCAATAAATTCATATTTTAAAAAATTACAAAAAAATTCCAGATATAACAAAAGTCTTTTTCTTTGCATTTCAGAATTTAAAAAAATAAATGTATAAAATGGTGCACTGTAGATTCATATTTTAAATTAGCCTGCTTTGAACACAGACACTTCTCTTGAAACTGAGCTTTCAGAAAAGAGTGTGACACAACCATCATGAAATTGTTAAGTACTGATGGCTTTCCATGAAAGGAGAGAGAAAGAACTGAACTATGGTTGTCCAATAAACACCATCTTTTAAGGAAAAGAATAAAAGGAAGTATGTAGCAAAGTCATAGATGTAGACCCTTCAAGTAAATAATAAAGAGAGGGAGAAAAAAGTTACAAATTGTTATTATTTTCTCTCTTCATGATCCCAAGGAACAACTATTGGTGCATGAAGGTAAGGGCAAAACTTCAGTCAAGATCTCATGGTTCTTAATGCAACCCACCAAAAATTAACTGATTGAAACAACCAATTTAGTGAGTGGGTCAGATTAAATAGGATCAATTGTTATTTTTAACCCATCCCAATTTTTGATATTGCTTTTTCTAGAAGTCAAGAACTACGAGGGGGTATCCAAAAGTTTTAATGATCACCTTGTTTAAAAAAATTGACAGAAAGTTTGTTTTGATTTGTAGTTAACTTATCTCTATGTAGTCACTATCTAGATTTACACATTTTTCCCAGTATATCTTGATCCTCTGAATACTTGATATTGTAGAAGTCTGCAGATTGTGCCTGACAAGGATTTTACACTTTAGTCACTTCTGGCAGAGCCAGTCACAAAAATAAAGGACACAATGAGTTGATTTTCTCAGCAACGTGCACTTAGGGACCAATGATGACACTGACAAAATTTCACCAATATGTCATATTAACTTCCGGGTGATAATTATTACTTTATGATACCCCCTCGTAAGGCAAATACCTATATCAGGTATTCGGAGGGTCAAGATACGCTGGGAAAAATGTGTAAATCTAGATATTGACTACATAGAGATAAGTTAACAACTACAAATCAAAACAAACTTTCTGACATTTTTTAAAAAAGGTGATCATTAAAACTTTTGGATATCCCCACGTACCTAGACTGACCAAAAATATCAAGCCTATCAAAAGAAAAGTAATGTAGTTAACCTAGCCTGATATTTGATGGCAGAAAGTAACAAAGACATAATGGTAGATTTTGAAAGTCACATGATGAGTAAAAGTGAAGTCACTTTATTGATATAATAGATGACCTTCTACATGAATTATTCAAGTTGTGCATCATGAAATATTTTTCCTATAAATTTTAAATATTTTTTGTCTCTCAAACAGAAACAGAGATGAATTAAACGTAATGATCAGTGCTACCAAAAATCTAGCAAATTACTATTGTAGCACTGCAATGACACTGCAACCATGGTGATCCCACATTGGGTGTCACCTGGTGTGGTGAACCAACTGAAACAGAAGCACAGAAGCACATTTCAAAGCTGGTGTAGACTTGCTGCCATATTAATTCTTCCATAATGCCTCTGGTTCAGCATTCTATCAGACATCTCAGAGACAACTAGAAGAATTAAAATGGAAGGTGTCAGCCTCAGTGCTAAGTCAGGTTTCTTCACCTCACCCCTGTTACTGAATTAGTATCTAACTGTCTCAAGACAGAGGAAAGATAGCAAGGATGTTTCTTCTGGTGGGCTTGAACCTCAAGTAAGTGTCTGTGTGCTGTCCATTCTTGCTGTGTAGGGCCTGAAAGATGTTCCAAAGCAATGGTCTATCAGAGATTTTGAATCTCAATTCCCCAAATCCCTCACGATTGGCAATGTTGACTAGGATTTCTGGGAGTTGAAGTCCAGAATATCTGAAGAACCAAAAGTTGAGAATCTGTCTTTTGGAAGGACCCCCACCCCCCATCCCACCCTCACACGCTTTGCATGTTATGTTAAGAAGTGGTTAGCTTTCATTCCTACTAAAACTACATTTTTTTTCTAAATAAAATCTCATTGTTTCAAATCTCTCTAAAATTCTTTGAATCATTCAAAAGCTTTTTTAAAGGAAAAAAAAGTTACAAAAGTCACTTTATTGTGGAGATCTGTTTTGATTTCTTTTCCCTTTCTCTCTGTCTGCCCCCAGTATTAGTTACACAAACCAAAGAGGTGAATTTACACCCATGACACTAATATTCCTTCAAAACCTGACTAATGAAATTGCTTCCTTCGTGATATTTATCCAACTGTTGTACCCTAGCAGGTTACCACCCACCTAGAACAACAAATTGTTTCACGAGGGAGGGAATATATTGCCATTAATAATAATAATAAAAAACTACAAATTTCTTTCAACTTGGTGGGGCTTATTTTAGCCAGTTATGTTTGCAATATATTTCTTTTTTTTTTCTCCATCCTACCCCCAAGGCTTTATTAAAAGATTCATTAATTTGAATGCCTCTATATATATATATATATATATATATATATATATATATAAAAGGGGGGGATTTCTGGCAATTGTTCACGGTTCTAGTTGTGACAAGCAGAACAACTGAAGTACAGGTGTCTAAGAGCTCTATTTTGTACCTCAGTTTAAACATTTTAAAATGTAAGTGAAAGCAAATGCTTTGACTCTGTATTTCCTCCATTTCCTTATATCTAACAGTTTACAGCAGAGTTATGGGCATGGAGCTCATCTCTTTGATGTGTGTAGCTTGTCATATTTCAGATTAGTGAATCGATGTGCAATTTGAACATTTCAAAGCAACTATACACTATGTTAAAGATATAGTATGCCATTTAGAAGCACTTTCTTTTTTATGTACAGTTCAGTGAACACAGCCTCAATCCAGATCGGGACCATCATGTATGGAGAGGAGGGAGTCTAAATCTTACCTCTCAGCTAGTCTTATTTCAGATTCCATCAGGAGGGAAGGGAAGGTGGAAACCTCTCATTTTCATGTGTGATGTTCCTCATCCTTATCCATGTACCAGACAATGCTTACTTGAATGAAAAAAGAAAGGGATCTTAAAATGCATACTATTGATAAATCAAGCACATTCTTAACCCTGATTGGAATTTATTATTGATTAAATCAGGGTGGACAACTCTGTGCAGGCCAAGAGCTAATTTACACTAGTCTTCCTGTGGGTCATAATCCTACACTCCCCAAGCTGAAATATCATTGTTTTCTTCTGCAGTTCCTCTCAAAATGGCAGCAGGAAGTATCACTTCTTATTGACATTTTGAAACGGCACAGTATATATAGTGTTCTGGGGTGCTTGTGGTGGTTGGATGGAGGTATTTTGTGTATTTTCACACAAGTTGGGAACTTTCATTAGGCTTAGGGTGTTATTGCTTAAAATTGCATGTTTTTTTAAAAAAAGGTTTGGGAGGTGGGGAGCTTTGAAGGATTAGCAAGGAGCTTCAGAGACCAGAAAAGTGTGCTCGAGAGGCTTTGAACTACAATTTGACAGCCTCTGAATTATATTAATGGCTTCCCAGTAACATAATTTCAGTTGCATCTATAGATTTGTACAAGTTCTTCTGAACTTGAAATATGGACAAGCATGACTTGGATACATTATTGTGTGTACTGAACAAAATAGTAGTACAGAATCTGGACTGAGACAGTGGAAAAAGTGAGAGCCAAATGAGGTGTTATGATGCCATTGAACCTTCCAAATCAAAAAGAAAAAAATAAGGTCAACTTCTAAAGTATCAGATGGGTAAGGTATACAGGAATTTGTTTTCCCCTGAAAGTTTCTTCCCCACAGCTTCTTTCGTCAAATGATCATTCCAGACAAGAACTACATGCTTCCATTAACACTAATTTGGCCTTGGATGTCCAGATAGTGAAGCAATTCTACCGAATGCCTAAACTTTCCTGCCAGCAATATCTGAAATAGTCTGTCCCCTGATTTGAGCCCTGTTACTGAATAGATGGACTTAGTGACATAACTAGAGGAGTGTGAAGGTTTCAGGCCTCACCGGGTGACACCTGAAAAAAGGGGTGATACACAGTTGGGCCCTTCTACTGTTGTATGTGTATGATATGTGTGTGCGGAGCTGCTGATGGCACCTGCCATTTCTCTGTTGCCTTGTCTCTCTCTGCCAAGAGAGACAAGGCATCAAAGAAGGAGAGGTGAGCATATATGCACCTTACCCTCCCACCTTTCCCTGGTGCCTTGGCTAGTTCAACTGAGCTGACCTCATCAGAGAAGGAGGGGTGAGTGCACATGTGTCTGTCCTCCCACTTTCCCTGGGGCATTGGCTAGCTCACCTGGGTAGCCAGGCATTGGGGAAAGAAGGTTGAGTGCATGCATGCATGTCCTCCCACCTCACTGGCTCTCCTGACCAGGCCAAAGCATCAGGGAAGGAGAGGCGAGTGTGAACAACTGACCTTCTCATCTTCTCCAGTGCATTGGGGGCTCCTGGTTGGTATTAGCAGGTGGGCAGGAGGGGTGGAGGTCACCACCCTATATCCTCACTGGATGGATACCAACACTAGAAACGGTACTAGATGGGCTCTGTTTTTAACATAATTCTTCACAATTTGTTCATTTATTTCTGCAATTTACCTAATTTATGCCACTGGCTAAATCATTTTTTCCAATTATGCACATTTAAAGAATAAGTATTATCACTGTACAACCCCTTTTACAATGTGTTTTGAGCAAGAACAAATGAGTACCTGCCTTCAAGTGTACTGAATGTTGAATAATGAGGGAAGAAAGGGTACTGTGACCCGAAACAGATGGGCACTATGAGGCACCCCCATCACATGCTTGGGTTGCCTCAGGGCAGAGCGTATACATGCCCCCAACTGTAGCATGTGATGTGGGGTGTTGCCGCTACATAGCCCTGTTTAAAAAGTGTATGTAGCGATGCTGACGCAGCTGTGCAGCGCCCATATGGCGATGCGATGTCAGAAAGCACCTTTTACTTTTTTACATCGCAAGAGTGGCACAAAAAAGGAGCTGGGTGTGCCTGCTCCTTTTTTCCTGTGCACCTTCGCTGCTGCATCTATCTGCTGTGGCAAAGGTGCACAGTAACAAAAGGTGGCACCAGACTGCCCTTTTTGGGTGGTCTGTAAAGACCCATAGAGAAAACTGTAGGCAAACATAACTTCAACAAACTTATTAGGAAGCAGGACCAGTCCTACTATTAGATAAGGTGAAGAAATTGTTTCAAGTGTCAGATGTTGGTGGCAGCAGTGCATCTTCCCAACCATTTCATTCTTTGCAATGATTGCTTTTGGTAATTGTATGGTAAACTACTCTGGTGTTGAGATTTATTATTCTTATTCTTATTCTTATTTTATTTTCTTATATCCCGCCTTTCTCCCAATGTAGGTACTCAAGGCAGCAAACAAGTATAAAATATAATTTAAAAACAATACAAAATATTAAAATATATAAATATAAAATTAAAAAACAATCAAACAATTTTAAGGATTAAAACAGTTATAAATTAAAATATATATTAAAATACAAACCATTAAATTTTTAATAGCCCAAAATGTGTTATGTTGATGCTTGTAGCAGAGTTCAGTGTTACCTCTGATCTGTATGCTTCTTTTCATCTAATCTTTTCTCTTGCTCAATGTGTGATTATGCTGTGGTATGAGTAAGGTTTCCCTCTATCACCTCCATAATTAAAACCTCCTACAATCCTTTCTTGGTGTCTGTGTCCCCTGACTTTCATATTTTTAAACCAATTATAGTTACAGTGCAAAAGTGCTAAGCCATTCTATCACTGCAACTGTAGAAATGGGAGAAATGGGGAGAGAAGCACTGAAATCAGTGGCTGGAAATGAATGATGCAACAAAGGTCAGTGGAAAACTCTATGGTCCGATCTAGATTGGCACAAAGAGTCACGATAAGGGTTCTTTGCGCCACCTTTAGGGTTAGGGAGGGTGCAGCGTTTAGTCCCTCTCTAGCCCTAATGTGTATGGAACATCTGTGGGTGTATAATACCCTCTAGGGTTGCCCATTGAGGTAAAAGAAGTTTGGTTAAGGAGAGATTCATCACACATGCATCTGAAGTGCAAGCTGGGTTGCACCCCACCACTTCCAACAATCTTTTGCCTCAAATGGTAAAAAGTTTTGAGTCTATTCCCGTTGGAAAGAAGTACAACTAGTAAGCATGTGCATTATTGTACACTGTTTGATTACAACTGGGAATAAAGATTAAAAGAAAAGCAAAAAGCTTGTAGAAAAGGCAGATATTGAACAAAGAATATAGTTGACACTCTACACATCATAAAGGGAATTCCATCCAAAGGGGGAAGCAAAAATAAATGGGGTGGAGTCACTTTATATATCTACTTAGAGGTAATCCTGCTGCTCTCAGTGGGATTTATTGCTGCCCATACTAACCTCTAGCTAAATAAACAGAGGCCCGATACAGATGGGCATTAAGAGGCACCGTTGTGGCATGATTAGGGTTAGGGAGGGCACAGCATCTACACCCTCCCTAACCCTAGTGCATATGGACGCCGCCATTTTAAAATGGTGGCGTCCATATGGGCATGCCATCATAGAATCATAGAATCATAGAATCATAGAGTTGGAAGAGACCACAAGGGCCATCCAGTCCAATCCCCTGCCATGCAGGAACTCCAAGTCAAAGCATCCCTGACAGATGGCCATCCAGCCTCTGCTTAAAGACCCCTAAGGAAGGAAACTCTACCACACTCCGAGGGAGTGTGTTCCACTGTCGAATAGCCCTTACTGTCAGGAAGTTCCTCCTAATGTTGAGGTGGAATCTCTTTTCCTGTAGTTTGCATCCATTGTTCCGCGTTCTAGTCTCTGCAGCAGCAGAAAACAAGCTTGCTCCCTCCTCAATATGACATCCCTTCAAATATTTAAACAGGGCTATCATATCACCTCTTAACCTTCTCTTCTCCAGGCTAAACATCCCCAGCTCCCTAAGGCGTTCTTCATAGGGCAAGGTTTCCAGACCCTTCACCATCTTAGTTGCCCTCCTTTGGACATGCTCCAGTTTCTCCACATCTTTTTTGAATTGTGGTGCCCAGAACTGGACACAGTATTCCAGGTGGGGCCTGACCAAAGCAGAATAGAGTGGCACTATAACTTCCCTTGATCTAGAAACTATACTTCTATTGATGCAGCCTAAAATTGCATTGGATTTTTTAGCTGCCGCATCTCACTGTTAACTCATGTTCAGCTTATGGTCTACTTGGACTCCTAGATCCCTTTCACATGTGGTCTCATTCAAAATGTCATTGCACGCGCAGCATTTAGATAATGCTGCCAGCGCCTCATGTAATGGTGCTGCGGGAGGGCACCTAAGGTGCCCTTTCCACTGTGCCAAAAGGATCTCCGAAATGAAGCTCCTTTTTTGTGTCTGGTCCTTGGTGCAGCCTTTAGACAGCTGGAAGCACCCCCTTTCTCTCCTTGGAACCGCCATTGGTTGCGGGGTGCAGCAGGCACCTGCTTTCAGGCTGTGGAAAAGCGGCAGTTTGCCGCTTCTCCATGGCCTGGAAAAGTGGCGGAATGGGGCCTCTGGGGCTGAAGTGGTCTGTACTGCCCCTAAATGGATCTATTCACCCTTCCACAGCCTCTCCTGATGGTCTCTTGGAAAAATTCAATTTGTGCCTATCCTTAGTTACAAAATTTGTAACTAAGTATATTGTATTGGGGATATTGTATTGTATGTTGATGTTTAATGTGTAATTTTAGCAGAATGGAGGGAGGGTTAAAGGGATTAGGGAATCTGTATTATTGTCTGTGTATTTATTTTATTAGATTATTTTTACCCACCTAGATCCTAGAAGGGAGAGGTGGAATAATAATAATAATAATAATAATAATAATAATAATAATCCCTGTAAGAGAGCTTAAGCCTTAAGGCAACAAGAGACCCTTGTTCACTTCACTTCAATTCTGAGATAACACCAGTCACAGGACAGGATGAGACCTTAATCTCATCCTCCCCCCACCCACCCACTTGCTAGTCCAAAGCTGGCTACCCTTATACCTGTCAGGATTTTTATTTTTATCTTTGCTGTGCCTTGTGTATTTGTGGCAAAACAATAAAATAAACTAAAATAAAGTATTTTTATAGTTTTTAATCATTTTTGCTATAATTATGCAAACACAGCAAAAATAAAAATAAATAAACCAACAGGCACAGAGTTAGCCTTCTTGCAATAGTGAGTGGGAGCATGGCACCTCATGGCTATAATGCCTGATTTGTAGTAAAGAGGTTTGTCACACTGGGGGTGGGGTGGGGTGGAGGTTTCCAGGCAGTGCAGTCATGCTAAAGAAGAGATGTGTGATAACTTAACATTTTCAAAGCAGCATCCTTTCATAAAATGATTGCCAGGAGACACAGGACTTGTGTGATAATGTCCAGGGGGTCATGCTCACATGAAACAGAGTCAATATGTTTACTCCTCTTCAGAAGATCAAGAGAATCCTGAGAGGCAGTAGGAAAGATGGCATCAATGACCCTAAGATTATCAGTGTAGGTCAGAAAGAAGGTTAGCTGCATAGGCTGAACAGACAAAGGACAGGCTAGTAACCTGAGAAGGCCTAATCCTTTATCTCCTTCTACCCAAGGAAACATCTTGAGTGTAAACTGAATTGCTTCGATGTCACAGTCAGTAACAAATATCATAGTGGCTGCTTAAATTATAAGATTATATTAAGGTCAAGCAGCTTGTTTAGCTTGGTTCTTCATATCTATTCCTTTAAATTCCCCCAGTGTCTGAACCACTGGCATCTGTGTGGTTTTCATAATTCCGCTAAAATAAACCTACCTCACCACTTACTATATTTGTTTTGTATTTGGATTTCTATTAATGAATCATTTACTTTAATCTGGGGAAAAACCCCAACTTTTATGTCCTCCTTCCCCATTATGTAATTAAGACTGCTGCCCTACACTTATTTACTTGACAGTAAGCTCTACTTCAATAAAACTTACTTCTAAGTAGACATGCATAAACCTGCTCTGTAAGTCTGATTTAAACACATGGCTTCTTATAAAGATAGACCTGTTGAGAATAATTTCCTGCACACCAATCTCTAGAGCTCCTGTGGCATAGCTATAAAGCTGAATGATGCTTCTTTTCTCCAGTTTTATATCAGGGTTATAGATTGTGAAATCCCTATTAAACTCAGATATAAACCTGTAAAGAAAATAATTAACCACATGAAAAAGAGGGTGCTAAAAGGTCTTTGCTATTAATTTCCTAAGGAAGTGACTCTGACTCAGACCAAACAGTAATCCAAAAATACTTTTCTGATTGCACATTTTGTATTATAGCAAAGAATGTATTCATTTATTTCTGCATTTGAAAGACATGTATCTACCATATAATTTATATAACCATAGCAGACCCTTACAAAGGACTTCAGTTTAATACGGGAAATGGAGTCTCAAGGGAGTGGCCCTTGTAAAATGTGCCTGACTTAAGATCAGTTCTAGGGGTTGTCTGAGACATATCAAGGGAGCTAATGAGAAGAAGTTACACTTTATGTACCCATGTCTAAAAGGATCACCTGAACTCCAAACTTAGGCTGTTATAACTTATTAATCCAGCTATCCAAAGCATTTAAGTAGAATGAAATACATATCTGCATTGTAGTGGCTCCTGAACTGACCTGTCTCAATTCTATGAGGAGCTTGAATAGTTTTCTCAGCTACTAATGGCATCACATAACTTAAGTGAATAAAACAGTTTCTTACACAATGTTTGCTAGACAGAGAACCCAGCAATTCAAATGCATCAGCTCCAGTGAAGGTTTGGTGGGAGGGCTTTTTAAACTCACAATAGCCAGAGAGTAAGGATGGACACATTTTGTGAAAATAGCATGATAGGGAAATGTTAGGTATATAACCTTCTGAAGTGCACTTAGAATTGCAAGTAGCTGAGTGGAGATGCATTTTAGGAAATTGTGTGTGGTTGTTAGCTATGGATGTTAAAAAGGTTCTAACAATTTGGCTATAGCCACAGTGACTGTCAAGCCAATTTAACTGGAACCGTTAAGCACTGTTCAAAGAACTTTATATTCTTTTTCTTGTTTTTAAAGAAAGGGATACAAATAGTTTATTTACTATGATAGGAAGAATAAGGAAATATGGAGTCCTGTTTCTTTTATTGTAACATTTTACTGGCTCAGCAAATATAGACTATGTGTGAAGACTGTCACAATGATATTTATGAGCAACGTAAATTGTACATAACATTTTGCACTTCAGTTAGGAAGTCATGATTAATTACACTTTGTGCTAGTCTGAAATGCCACGACTTCATTTCCACATCTTGTTTTACAAGCTAAAAAGTAATGTTGGGGTGTTTTGGTTTTTTGCAATGTTTTGGTGAGGTATGAATGTCAGGGTGTGAAATATATAGGTGCTGCTGACAGCATTACTTGACCCTGTAGGTGTGAAAATACCCCTCAACCCCAAGGTGCAAGGTCCTTTGCATCATTTAGCTCAAAGAGGTATATTGTGGTGTGCTAGGTGAAAGGCATGACATAAACAAATTAAAACAAATGTTTAAACATGCCCTCATAGAGTGCTCATCAAAAAGCCTCTGCTTATCTGCTTACCTGCCTATTCTTAATTGCACTGCATTTGCAAGCAGAGCCAAAATGATGCATTTGACAACTTGACAAATCACCATACTACCCGCCTAAACAAGGACTAGAACATGAAATAGGTCAAAATAAAAATGCTTTTGTGTGGCTAGTTTGGAGAGTGCTCAAAAATTCTTATTAAGCCATATAACTGCTTACTGGCTATTCCCATAGGCTGAGCTGGACAGGCTGATGCCTACAGAAGTACTATGATGGAGAGAATACAGGAAACCCTTATGCAAGAATACAGGCCATTTCATTTCCTGAGACTCACTGAATTAGACCTATAATTAGATCTATTATACCTATTAATTAGACTATAATTAGACCTATTAGACTAACATTTATGATTTTGCCATCTGAAGAGTTGCAAACAATGCCCCTCAATATTAGCCAGCACATCAGCTGGGAGGTTGTGTTTATTGGTTTCTTCTAATGAGCAAAAATAAAATAAAATAAATAAATAAAAATAAAAAATAAAATTAAAGGCACATACATTGTGTTGGTTACAATTTATTGATAACATTAAAGAATAAAGGGTAGAAATTTTCCAGTTTTGGTGGGAAAGAGTGCAAATTTTCCATGTAAGTGGCAAGGGCTCTGTGCACATCTCCAGCTCAGCTAGGAGAATAGCAACTTGCTACAACTTGTAAAGATGATGGATTTGTTACTATAACTTGCAAAGACTCTCCAGTATTTACATTAATGTCCTTCTTACCTACTAGTAGCTCCAGAGCTGACCCTCTGGTTTGCATCTACCTTCTAGGGAGAAGCAATCAGGCTACATTAAATGTTCCTTATCCCATCTCCCTAAGTAAGCAAAGAAGGAAAAACAATCTCATTTCACATTAATCTAGGAACAACTCCTTTAGCTAAAATTTCTGTCTTAATTTCTAGACCAGAAACTCTCTCTGTTGGTGGTTGGTATTTAATATATAACACTTAATGACATCACCACCATAACTCTTAAGTTTTGGATTTTGGCCCATGAACCTCAGGCTTTTTGATAAGCCTGAACTGGCAATCCTAGTGTGTTGGTATTTTAGAATACCACTTATTCTGTACTCCCAACCTGTGGTTATGGGATATGTTTACATTCCACATTCCATTGGAATTCTTATTGGAGACAAAAAATACCTTTGTTGGTGCAATACAATGGTGTAACTACATCTGTGTAAGTAGTTGTTATAGGTGGAAAAAGGCACAACAGATTTGAAAAAAGGAAGGCTTTGAACATGTAGGCTGTTTAGAAATGACATATTTTCTCTGCATTTCCTCACCACCAACCCACGAACCACTGTGACTGCAGCGCACAACTATGAATCTGGCCTAGTTCAGTCAATTAAGGGCCGGTACAGACTGCCCCTTCAGGGGTGTCCTGCACCCACCTCTTTCCGTGGAGGGTTGGGGGTCAGGGCAACAGCAACAGCAGCCCAGAGGCCCCAATCCGCCACTTTTCCAGCTCACGGAGAAGCAGCAAAACGCCGTTTCTCCGTGGCCTGGAAAGGGGTGTCCTTAGGGCTTCATGCCCCAAGGACACCCTACTAGCCGCAGCTTTGGGAGAAAAGGACCGCATGGCCCCTTTCTCCCTGGCATCATGCTCATGGAAATCTGGTTGCTGTGACTCCCGCAAGAGTGACGCCTCTTATGGCGCCTAAATGAAAAGGAGCTGCTTAGAGCAGCTCCTTTGTTGCATCGGTGCAACCTGGAAGTGGCGCCCTTGTGACGCCAATTCCTGTGCACCCTGTTTGGGCATTCAGTGGCACGCTGGCATCATGGCAGCCCCTGTGTGGACGGGAGGCCACCATGATGCTGGCCTGGTCTTGCGCTAGGGTTCTGGAGCATGTAGCTGCTAATTGCTCTGAACCCTAGAATCACAGCGACCATGCTGCTTCTTGCCGGTCTGTACCGGCCCTAAGTTATCAAATCTGCCTAGATGAGGGTTATGGTCAACAAGTGCAGCATGCATGGAGTACATACCATTGGCTTATCCTCCTCCTGAAATTTAAGAAGACAAATCACTTCCCCCATTTGTAGTTAAAGGCAGGAAGGGCCCCATTCCTCTTCTTTCTTTATCACACTAGGGGGCAAACAGGATTTAAATGAGAATTAAATGAGAATTAATGTCCTATGTTTATCATAGGACATTTCCTGTTTAACTCTTGTTTAACTCTCGTTTAAATCCTGTTTGTCCCCTAGAGTTTATAAAGCAGAAAGAAGGCTATTTTTTTTCCCAATGAGAAAAGCAATATACCATTTTGGAAGTGAAACCTATCCAGACTCTTGAATAATCTTTGAAAGTCAGTACTGGAGAAACAGTTTCATTTCTGAACTCTTTTAGGTTTCAAATATACCTGTCATTTTCATAGAAATATCAATTAAAATAAATAAAAACACAGGAAATCAAAGTGAACAAAAGGGATTCACAAGACCATTTAAACATACAAGCAAAAGTTTTGTTATCTTTGGGCATAAATAAACCAAGAGTTAAGAACAAATATAAAAATATTTTTGGACTTTTTCAGCTTCTGCATAATTGGTTTTCACTCCTTTCTTGAAGGAAGCCAACTTTGTCCTTACACATGGCAGGGGTGGGGGTGAATGACATGTATGTCAAATCTTTAACTATACCAACATCAGAAACAGATGGAGAAGCCAGGCCTGTGCCAGACCAAACACAACTTATTAAAGACAATCTACTGTGATGCCAAGACAAATATCTTTCACCCAGATCAGTCACTTCTAACTCACTGGAACCAACCAAAGCAAATAACCATCAAGAAATTGAAAGGGGTCTTTTTAATAACCATTTTGTGTGTGGTGTTGAAATGCGCACATCCAGAAGAAAGCCTAGTGTGTTATGCTAAGAAGACAACCATTAGGATATGGGTGGGAAGTATGGGGGAAAAGATGAGCTCACTACTTTAGCTAACTGATTAGGCCAAATTTTAAAAAATAAATAAAAAATCTAGCCATTATGTGAATGCTTGGAATGTCTGAATTTGTGCTAGGTGCAAATTGCTTGGTTTGATATTTAGCTCCAACTGTTGTGTCTGTACTTGTCTAAATGAGACTGGAAAACAGCCCATCATCAAAGAACACAGAGTTAAACCTCTCCTCAAAGACAAGGATTGACTTTTATAAAAGATAAAAACTCAGAAAGCTCTTGTTATAAGGCTCTTGATCTTTAAGGGATGGAGGACTTTATCATGCCAGGCTGCTAAGATGCCTCAATTGTGTTAGTGTAGAAAACATAAACATATTGATTTTGGGCAAGTCATTTTCACATAGCTCTTCAAAAGAGCCATGGTGCTGCCATAGTACCAGACTCTGTATTTGACATTCCAGCCTTTATAACCTCCCCTTCCTGTCCTATGCCCTTCTGTGTTTTAATCTGTATTTTTAAAAGATTATTATTATTTTTAATTGTTCAGTCACAGCAGTTGATTAAGGGAAAGGAAAGGAAAGGATTTTTTTTTTGGGGGGGGGGGGGAGGAGAGAAAAACAGCCTGATTGGGAATAGTGAGAGGAGGAAAAGAGGGAGTGAGGAGCATAATCATGCCCATTCACACCAAATGACTATCTGCATATCAGAACTGCAGCAGGAGAAATTTATCACCCATGCATCAATAGTGGAAAAGTAGTGTGATATGAATGCATTGATGGGTTTTGCCTGCCACTGAAAAGAAATGCTGTAGAAATGAATGGAAGATGAAACAGTTAGAGGTCAGACATGGCATTATGCATTAATGTACAGCCACAGATGCTACTATCCTGCTCTAATGCTACTTTGGCTCTCTTGTGTGATAGAGTCCAGAGTTTTGTTTTGTTTTATTTTTGTTTTGTTTTTTAAAAAGCACAATGTACATGGTAATTTAATGCTCATTTATTCATTAAACCCCCCTCCTATAGGATGACCTTTTTGTACAATCCACCCACAATTTTACTATCTTATTATGTTCACCTTGGCATGTTTTATATCTTTTGTTGTTTAATCTCATTTTCCAGTTTGCATCTATGTTTGCATCTAAGTTCTTATGATTGGGGAGTGGGGGGTGGGGGTGGACTGGATTCTGGGATTATTTTTTTAATTGTAATTTTAACTGTATGTTGTCTTATTTTATACTGTTGTAATCTGCTTTGATTCCTTTGCAAAAAAGTAGAATTATTATTATTATTATTATTATTATTGGTGTTGTTGCTGTGTCCCTCCAAGTCATTGCCATCTTATGGTGATCCTTAGCCAAACCTATCACTGGTTTTTCTTGGCAAGAGTTATTCAAAGAACATTTGCAATTGCCTTCCTCTGAGTTTAAGTGACTTCCTCAGCGTCACCCAGTTGGCTTCCATGGCTGACCTAAAACTAGTCTCCCAGAGTCCTACTCCAGCACTCAAACCATGAGATCATGCTGGCTCTCTCTTTCATTATGAACTCCTACAATTCAAAGTTTACCACTACACCAGTGATGTGTACTACCTGCTAGTTATGACCAAGATGTATGATTAATACCAAACAGTCAGATTCCAGAAACACCATCCTGAAACACAGAACAGTGGGAAGCAGATGGAAATGGTGTCCCTTACAGCCACAGGGCATCTCCCTCATGATACCCAAATTCTCGCCAACTGCCCAAGGATGATTGACTTATCCCCTACTGTTTTCCAGCTGATTGGGATGCTACATAAAATCAAAACAGGCTGCAGAGAAGAAAACACTCACTTGTTTAATCTTCTTTTCCCTTGCACCTCAAGTGCTACATGTTCAGATCAGTGCTTCTACATTGAGGTTCTACATGAAGATGAGGCAAAAGTGCCCTTGGCAGAGTGCTGGAGGAACATTATTCTTCAAGTCCTTGTTATTCATACCTGGAACACTGGGGAGTATTGTGAGGAAATTGCTGCCAGAGAGATTATATTTCATTACCATAGGGTGAGAAAAAAATTGCATCTCTGGTAGATCATTCTCTAAAAGCAAGGTGCTCAAAAGAAGTGTAATGAATAGGAAAAATCTTGCACGAGATGAGAACTCAAAAATTTTATTTTAAGTTTATTATGCATAAATACAAAGCTTATTATTCTTTGTTTGTATGCAACCTAATGATTAAACATTAAACAGTTTCACTTTTGGAATGAACAGTAACAATGAAGACTATCCGAAAGATTCATACCTTGGGTCTAAAGTACTGGCTTTCAAATTTCTAAGGTGATAAATTTTTGACATTTTGTTGTGATTATATCATCACACTGGCCTTTTCTTATCACACATTAGCTATTCTCCTGAGTACAATTGTAACATTTGTAGAATAACAAATAAGCCTTAAAAACTATTTCTTTTCATTATTATTATTATGAATGAAAAAGATATCTTTGGACATCAAGTGTTAACAGTGGAATGTATAAAAGGAGAAGAATCTCATTGTTCAATAGAATTTTCAGTTGTTTTCTAAGGTATTCTGTACTTCATGCATACTACATTGTTTGAAATTTTCCTTTTTATGTTAACAGAATCCAGTTTATATCAGATTGAGCATGGCTAACATGTGGCCACAGGAAAACTTAATAAAATAATGAATGGACCCATGACAATTTTATATCTGATCATTAATTTTAATTTCTATCCAGGTTTGACATCTGTTCTTGATCTTTTCCTTCAATTTTAGTTATCATCATAATCAACATAGCTCATAGATAATTTCAAATGTGTGTGTGTGTGTGTAAACACTTTATCACACTAGGGGGCAAACAGGATTTAAACTAGAGTTAAACAAGAGTTAAACAGGAAATGACCTGTGATAAACATAGGGCATTTCCTGTTTAACTCTCGTTTAACTCTTGTTTAAGTCATATTTGCCTCCTAGTGTGATAAAGCAGAGAGAGACACTATATTAATTGCATAGAGAGACTAATCCAATGACATCCCACCCTTTTAGTCTTGGCAATGTTTGCCAACTTTGCCAATTGTATGTGATATATATCAACATTCAATTGGCCCAGTTGATTCTTCTTAACGCATTTATTTTACGAGCCATTTCAAACAGTGTGTTCTTGGACAATTATTATACAAATCTTTATTTCTGGCATAAAGTCCACTCTAGTCCAATGTTTTCCAAATTTCATTGCAACCAGCCCTGGCACTAGACTGAGGGCGATGGCCACATCAGGCCATGGTTGTTGCGGTCCATGTTGCAGCATCTCTAGGCAGTGTCTATTTATGAGAATGCCTTCTTGTTGGTGGTCTTATTCTCTTATCTAATGACATTAATTCAAAGTGTCAAAGATAGTGGGATATAAGGTGGTTCCTCCTCCTCCTCCTCCTGGCATGCTGATACAGTGGGCCCCTGGTATCCACTGCATTGTGAATCCCTCATGTCATACCAGTCAGGGAGTCACCAAGCTCCATGAATGCTCAATTCCCATTAAATACAGTGGGATAATAAACCGATGTTTCTTATATAAAATGGCAAAATCAAGTTTTCCCTTTTGGAATTGTTTTGAATATTTTCAAGTTGCAGATGGTTGAATCCATGGATAAAGAATCCGTGGATACACAGGGCCAACTGTAGTTTTCCCCCAACACCCCCTGGTGCTTTGGGAATTATTGCTTTAGCATTTTCTGTTTTGTGAAACTCATCTACTTCTTCTGTACTCATTCAGTCAGCAATTTATGTACTATAGTACTAAAAAAAATGATTATTTGTGGGAATATCTTATTGTATATTTATATTGTATATTTATATCATTGTGATATGTGGAGTTGAAGGCTTTCATAACCAGCATCCATAGTTTTTTGTGGAGCTTTCAGGCTATGTGGTCATAGCCCGACTCTTCTAGAACTCTTCTAGAACATGGTCACATAGCCCGAAAGCTCCACAAAACAAAAAACAAACAAAACAAACAAACAAACAAACAAAGAACAACAGTGTGATATGTTTGCTTTTTCTGCATGGAGAGAATATTCCTAAATTCTGGCATCTGAATCTCACAAGATGCTAGGCATACCTGGATTGTTCTTAGCATCATACTTTCTTGCTGATAGTTATCAATATTGGGACAGTGACCAATATATTCCAATTCTTTACCAGGACATCTGTGGATTGGTATATTAAATCAATAGAGCTTCCACATTTAAATATGCATCCTTTATTGGTCTATATATATTCTTTTCATTTGTGTTTTCTGTGGCTAGACTGCCCCAGAATAAACATATTTTGGCAATTGGTATTTGAACAAATTTCATTGATTGATTCATTGATCATAGGGGTGGGAGGAGGGATTGGGTTGCTATATTTTAATTTTATCTGTAATTTATGTGTTGTACCCCGCCCCGATTGCTCACCCAGAGGAGCGGAATATTATTATTATTATTATTATTATTATTATTATTACCAAACAAGAAGTAAAATTATGTCCAGAAATGCTTTTGTTATCAATATATGTAGACACAAACTAACATTTGAAACATAAAAACCTCATAGATTTCTTCATCATAGCAGCCCATGTAGAAATTTCCACATCCTAGAAAACAGGGAGGTATCTTTAGATAAGTGGTGGGAAAAGGTATGGGACCTGTTTTACTTGAAAAACTGTCTGACAGAATGGCAGGATCTTTCATAGAAAAATGGTTCCACTCATTGACTTTATAAACAAAGACAGAAACAAGAGAAGACAACCTCCACCTCATCTTTGGTTGGACATTCTGGACTAGATTTACACAAAGACAGCACTGGACTTTAAAATGACTACTTACTTTGAACAGAACCAAAGAAGGAGACTCACAACACAATTCAAAGTTGTGAGATGAATTGTTTTATTTTGCCTTATTGTTGTGATTTGTTTTGTATATAGCTGTTTACTCATAATACATTACACACACACACACACACACACACACATATACATACATATAAAAATTACTTATTGCAATTATACCCATGTACTGGAGGTTCCTTTGGAATAACCCTCTTGATTCTTCTGCCAATATTCTTATGCATGCTTTTAACATTGCTTGAATTAATGTAAATATAGTACTGTGATGATACCCAGTATACCCATCAACGATACCCAGTAATGACTATGATTTTTGAGAGAACCAACTAGTAAAATCTGGAGGACTCCACATGGTTGGGATAAATATGTACCTCATATAATATACATGTTATATATGTTAATTTAGGTTAGATCATCAGTCTCTTTCAAAAATTTCAGGGCCGAAACCTGAGAGCAGGAGGCAAGTCCTTATGATGTGATGGGGTGGAAACTTGTGGTATCTTAGAGTGTGTCCTTGTGATAACCAAGAGTCAGTGATAATTGCAAAGCAAAATATAGAATAGTGAGACTGAAATCATGTGTTAAGTTACTTATGAGTAAGCCCTCAGAAACAGTACAATCCTATCCATATCTAATCAAAAATAAGATCCACTGTTGCTATGTTTCTTCAAGTCAACTCCAACATACAGTGTCCATATCATCTGGTTTTCTGGGCAAGGCTTTATTCAGAGGATATTTGTTATTGCCTTCAGAGGCTGACAAAATGTGACTTGTCCAAGGTGGACTACTATGGCTGAGCACAGATTTGAGAGAGACAAAATAATTTTTTTTAAGGCCATATGGAAATCATATATTAGTTACACTTGTCAGAGCAATAGCAGATTCAAACCACTATTAGGTCTGGTGAGATTTTGGATAAATTACTAGTAGAAGATAGGAATAACATTAATAACAACAGATAATTAAATAGAGGAAATTTTAAATAAAAAGATTGAAGAGGAGGTAATTCGTACAAATGTATGACTGTGGGAGCGGAGAAAGGATGAGATTATTTTTTTTTAAGATTATGACTTTTTGTTATATTATATTGTATGTATTGCAAAGTAAAATAATTTTTAAACCCCCCAAAGAACACTGGTGTCCTGGGGTGCTAGTCCAGTACTCAAACCACTATACCACATTGGTTGTCCTATGCAATTTCCTTCCAAGTAAGTGTGTTTAGAATTGCAGTCTAAGGGATGAAAACATGGGCAAGATAAAGCAGCTTCCAGCTGCTTTGAAGACAGGGTGTTTAAATGACACATGAGGCAAAAGTGAGTGAAAAGTGGAATGAAGCTGCACTTCGGGGCAACTCCAATGGATGTAATTACAACATACACAAACTAAACATTGTTTTGTACTGTGTTCCATGTTTTTAATTTATTGCTAATTTAATCTTATTTTAAGGGGAGGGAGGTTGGAGTGGGATTGATCTATTTTAACTGTTGTTGTTTGAATTTGTTGTACCCCGCCCCAATTGCTTGTTCAGAGGGGTGGGTTATAAATAAATATTATTATTATTATTATTATTATTATTATTTATTAAACATTTCAACAGGGGGCAAGGGGAGAAGGGGGTGACGGCTTGGGCTCCATGATACTTTGCCAATGTATCAGTTGGTACACCAGTGTGCCAAATCCTTGTACCAGCAATACATTGAACATGCAACTGTGTGGCCAGTCAAAGGAGCAGCCATCCAATGGAATGGCAACGAGGCAGCACATGGAAAGTAATTTTAAGTTGCAGCTAGTGTGTTTGTGCAATGGTGCACATGCATGTGGGGAGATGACCAAAAAAAACCTGCTTTCAGAAATTAAGAAAATACTTCTGAATAGACATAAAAGATTCCTCTGTCAAAGATGCAACTGTAAAATGCTTGTGTGTTTTTGAAAAATAAGCTATATGGCTAAGGATAAAAAAGTCTTTGGAGAATAAACATTATTTCCTGAATGAATTTCTTGAACAGAATCAGCTGAAAAAAACTAGTTATCTCCACATATTATTACTCTCTAAAAATTATGGACTTCTGTCCTATACACAAATAAGCATTTTTATTTTCTACTGATCTTGATAGAATTTAAGCACTTTTAACTGTGTGATGGATTGAATTTATCATCCTTAATGCAAATAGAGTGATTTACCCACTACATGTTACCCAGGCTTCTGAGCTGAGTTTTCTTTCCCCCCAAAGTCCCTTGAGTAGCTAACTCCTCTCTTCAAAGGAACTCAATGCAATTACTATTCTCTTAAACTAAAGCAAATGCAAATACTTCTGCCAGGGCTTGAACATATAGCTATCATAGCACAAACTGCTCCAACTTTAAAGGGCTTTAGAACAAGCTTTAGATCTAATGATGTAATTGAAATGTACACCAAACCGTGCTTTTAATAATTACCAAAAGATGATTTTTAATAATATTACAAAAATGACATTCATAATGTGAGCACATTATTTTTTGGATTTTAAATCTCCTCCCAGTTGAGGAGATTATGATTTTGGTATGAGAGTGTTACATTTATTTGAATGATCTAAGACATTCCATTCAAAATCATTCAGAAAGTCTTATGAACAAAGAGAGCTGTTTATATAGCATTGCAATAAACTGGCCTACAGGGAAGGCACAGTTAGGTAGCTGAAGAGTCCAAATAAATGGAGTGCAGGCAATTGCTCAGCCTTGAGATCTTTTGCAGTCATGGGAGTGCAAATGTAATAGCCTACTCATTATTAGCACCACACTATTTTTGCATAGTTAGAGGAATGCTTGCAAGAGGATCACACTAATACACAGAAAGAGAGAGAGAGACTGAATACACTTCTAACAGAAAAGCATGGAATACACTTATCATTTTCTTTCAGGACCTGAGATCACAGACATAACATAAACCGTTCATGCCATTGACACATTTTCTTTAAAGAATATCTTTAGGACTAGGATCATAGGATTTTCCAGAAGCATACTGAGAGAGGAGAAAGGAAAGGGACAAGATTGTTTAGGGAAGCGTTCCCAGAATTGTGCCATCTGCCCCAGGATGCCTCCTTATAACTATGTATTAAGAAGCTGTGCCCTCCCTCCAGTCCCTCTGCCTTGGTCCTGGCCCCAGTGGGAGAGAAGAACCACTGGACCTCATCCCCTTCCCACCACTTTCCCCTCTTTCTTTTGTGTTGTCGCTTTTAGACTGTAAGTCTGAGGGCAGGGATCCATCTAATTTACAATTGTATGTACAGCACTGTGTAAATTTACAGCGCTATATAAATAAAATTAATAATAATAATAATAATAAGAAGAAGAAGAAGAAGAAGAAGAAGAAGAAGATTTCTTCTTTCCCAGCACTTGCTATGTTCTCTGACTGACTTGCCTTTTCTTTTAGTGTGCTTCTGTAAAATCCTATGATCCTTTTGATTCCTATAAATACACAGCTTGCTTTACCAAAAATGATATTATCTGAAGAGTCTAGGCCATGCTAAATTTAGTGATTTGTTTCTAGAAATTTATAATTCAGCCCAGCTTGAATCTATAGATTGGTCCAAATCTTACTAAGATGTACCATCTATAGCAAAACAGTAGGGAAGTGATATTTTCAAATGTTAGTTCCCATACTTTTTATTTGTTTATTGCACTTATGAAATAGATCATGCTGGGGGATTTGAAAGTGTGATTGTCTGGAGATTTGTGCCAGGAAATACATAGTTCATAACGTGTGGTCTTACTACTACTCAATTTTTTTAAACCTTTTTTTAAGTTTTTTAAGTTTTCCAAACAACTTGGCTCCCTGCTGAAATATGCTACCCTGCTGAAGAGCAAGCCCATCTGTTTAGAAATGTATGAAGAGCCCTGCTGGTTCACACAGAGGGGTCCATCTCTCTAACATCCTGTTTCTTCTAGGGACCAGCCAGATGTGTCCAGCAATATCAAATACAGTCCATGTAAACTTTAGCAGCTCTCTTCCTTTGTTTTTCTCCCCAGCAGCTGTATACTACCTATGAACGTGAAGGTTCTGCTAAGCCAAACTATTGTACCTAGTCGTCATCAATAGATATAGTCATTAAAATAGCTGAATCTAGTGGGTTTATTTATTTTGCTTAAGTAAAGCCATCTAAACTAGTGTCCACCTGGGGCAGAGAATTCCACATGCTAATTGAACATTATAAGAAGCAGAACACCCTTTTCCCAGAAGTGTGTCCTTTTTCAGACCTGGGGCAAATAAATCTTGTTGATTTGCCCTGAATTCTTCTATATGAGGGAGAGAAATTGAATCCTTTTCTTGCCATACCAATATAACATTATAAAACTCTATCATACGTCTCTTCTAAATTTCTGGGAAAGTGCTTCAGCCAACTGGGGCTCCCTGAGAATAAGGGGAAAGCCCCTGGAAATAATGTTCCCTATCCTTTTTGTTTTCATTGTATCTGCTTTTTCACAAGTTGCTCCAGCCTCTTTCTTGAAATATGTTGTCCCCCCTTCTCCCTCCCTTGTGTCAGATGATGTTTCATGCAACATTTCACAAATTGATTTTCACCAATATCTACTCAGCCTTTTTATTATTTTATTCAGGAATTAACAGACAAAAATCTCAAGTGCTTTAGGAATATTACATGTAGCAATATTAGTTCAGCATCAGAATCATTTTGTTTTAATCTAACATTCCTCTTTCCTCACTTCATCTCTATTGAAACGAAGTCCTAGAAATAATACTTGGTGATGGCCATCTTAGTGAGTTCCAAGAATGTACAAAAACACAAGGCAAATAGAGACACATTTCATTTCAGAAAATACTGGATCAATTTAAATTGACCTAGGGAGTGGGAATGAAAAGCACTTGATAATGTTGGAGCTTTAAGAAAATATTTTGGGATGAGGACCCCAGGTGGTGCAATTGTTAAATGCTAGTACTGAAGCCACAAGGTTGTGAGCTCAGTCCTAGGGCTGCAAGGTTGAATTAGCCTTCCAACTTTTTGTAGGTCGGTAAAATGAGTACCCAGCTTGTTGGGGGCAATTGACTTACAGATTGTAAATTGCTTAGAGAGTGCTGAGTTGACTGACAAGCAGTATAGAAATGTAAATGCTATTGCTATTGCTATAAAGTAAATGCCATGTTGATGCCAAAAATAAAACCACAAAACATAGGTGTAGAACCAGGACTTCCTGGAGGCAGCCTTCATCTTCTCTTCTCTTCAATTCTTCTTCTCTTTATCTCATCCAGTGTTATGATACCCTTTGAAGAGGGGACATCTCCTTTTCCTTTCTGACAGTTAGACACCTGAGGTAACATCACTAAATTACAACTAAGGATGGAACATTTTACTCTATTTCTGATTCTTCGTCATTTGCCATGTGTTCTATCAATAGTCCAGTCTATTGCATTTCTGTGTTATTCGGCCTTTTTTTTTTTTTTTAATGCAAGTAAATATTCACTTCAATAGGAAATTGTAAAAGTATTCTTCAAGATCTATGTTTCTATTTGTATTTTCCTTGAAATCTTTGAACTACTAATTTTCTTGAAAGTTTTAGAAAGTGCAAAAGCTGTGGTATAACTGAAGTTCTTCTCCTCACATTATTCTGGGCTGTGTGGATCAGGCCCCTTCATATCTAAATTCACAAACATTAAATTACTCAAGTATCCCTAATCACCACCAGCTTAGCGGCACATTAACACTTCATACTTTTTTTTCTTTCCAGCAGTCTTTCATTTGATTAATTATACCAAACATAGATATTAATATTGTCAGAGGTGATTCTTTTGACTGGCTTTGTTTTCATAGATGCCAAGCATTTCCCTCTGGGATACAGATTAAAAAAGAACGATATAATCAAAGTTAAACAAACAGCCTTTATGCAACCAAGGACAATTATGCCTGTGTACACATGTCAGCTTTAACTCTGACACAAAGAGTAAAGCCTTATAAAGCCCCCACCTGCTGCCACAATATGATGCTAGTTGCAGGCAAATAACCATCTGTGCATACCACTAGTTTAAAAGGGCAACAAAACAGAAGCTACCAGTCATGGTATAGCCAGAGGCATTCAGGTTGGTTAACAGCATTGGTGTCTGAAATCCAACAAACTGAAAAAGTGAGCCTGGAGCTGAGTTAATAAGGTAATTTTTTGTAACAATTGAGAATAAAGTAACACCCTTATAAACATTTGAGTGAGAAATAGAAATTGCTTTGCCGTACCATGGATTATTTGGTATTGATTTTTATAGTACATGTGTCAAGATATAGTTGCCAGATAGTGTAATAGCATAGCAGCAGGCATAGCAGTTACATTTAATCAAAACCTAACCAGTTTTAATAAAAGCGAACAAGAAAAATAAAGAAGGCTGAAATGTCAAGGCCCAGATTCACAGCTGGTATAAACATAGCCCTAAAGTTTATTGGAATGTTACCGGCTTTTGTCCTAAAAGTCCTGGAGAGGGGGTAGGTAATTCACAACCATTTACACTAGAGTGCTCCCATTGATTTAGCTGATTTCAGTCCAGCAACTATGGAAGTATATGTGGGGAAAGACCTAAAATCAAATCTTTCTTGTGTATTTTACAGGGTTTTCCACTGAGACTTTTCTTAAAGCTGGGTCATGCCCCACTGGGTTGTTTGCTGTGCTTCAATGGAAGTATGCAGCTATAAGTGGCTAGTGAACTGCTGCCAATGCAAACCATGAAAAGGGAAGGGAGGGGGCTAAAATTGCAATGTAGTAACAGAAGGCTAAGCAATCATGTCATATCTACATAACAAACATTTCTTTGTTTTGAAACTGGGTGGAATGGGAGTGGGATTTGTTGCTGTTGTTATGTGCTTTCAAGTCAACTGCCGACTTCTAGAGTTTTCTTTATTGTTGTGTGTCTTCAAGTTGTTTCTGACTGATGCTAGCACTAAGGTGAGCCTGTTATATGGTTTTCTTGGCCTGACAACATGTGACTCACCCAATGTCATCCAATGGGCTTCCATGGTTGAACAGGGAACTGAACTCTGGTCCCCAAGATCATAGTTAAATGCTCAAACTACTCTGTACTGGTTCTCCAGGGTTTTCTTAGAGACAGTTATTCAGAGAAGGTTTGCCATTGCCTTCCTCTAACAATGAGATACTGTGACCTTGAGAGTTTTCATGGCTGGATTAGTATTCATCCTTGTGGTTTTCAGAATTCCTAGACCAACACTCAAACAACTATGCCATGCTAACTCCCATGGGAGTGAAAAGAAGAGAAGAAAGGATGCATAGGAAAGATAGCTGATTGGCTCCATGATGGCTGGTTGGCTCCATGTGAGCAGGGGTAGGCAGTCCTTCTCAGGTTTTTCTTTCCAGACTGCCAGGAGAGGGCAACATGAAGTTGCATTTTCCCAAATGCTTAGCAACTACACTGCAGGTCCAAGGGGTGTATTTAAAAATTATAGGGCAGCTACACTGAGGGGGTGTGGGGATGACTTATCTGAAGCTTTGTCACTTGCTCAGCCACTACATTGGAAGCTATCAGGACACTAGAAACACAGGCAGAAGAGCTGCATAGGCGGCAATGAACAGGGCTTTTGGCCGCACTGAACCTCTTTTTTTCTTTTGTTACCGGCTGCGAACTGCACAGTTGTACCGGTACACCATACAGACAATTGCATTGCTGGCTGCAAACTGTGCAGTTGCACAGGTACATCACACATGAACTGTGCGGTTATGAAGATCTGTCAAATTAACATTCCAGTTTCACTTCCCTTTTTTTAACTGCACAGTTGCACAGTATGAGTGAATTGACATTTTATGCGCAGTTGCATAACAGTTACAGCATCCCAGAGTCCCTACAGTGCATGTCTAGGGTTCGGATTAGGGCTGGAGCTAGGCTTTAAAAAACTGCACAGTTGCACCACAGTATTTAGATGCAGCTGCACAGCTACACCCTTTTTAAAAAGAAGGGAAAAGCAGCTCCTTTTTAAAGCTGCTTTTTCCCCACTAAAACACCAAAGAAGTGTGTTCATGCCAAACTTTCACTGCAGGTCATCTAAAGGCCACAATTTCATGCAGGCATGAACTCACTCCTTTTTGCCAGTCTAGATCAGGCCAATGTTTTATTTTGAACTTTAAAGACGCTTTCCAAGGTGCTGAATCTTATTTTAGGGATAGGATTTGGATAGAATCTTTAACATTCAGACCAAAATCTGGAACAGATTCAACACCGCTTTGACATGAAAGCCACCAGATGCCACTATTAAGATTATAGGAAATTATACCAGTACATTTTGGAAAAAGACTTGCAAGCTAATTCCACCTGGTTGATGTTTACATATACAGAGTTTGCTAGTCACAATGGCAGCAAATCCTCACGGAAGTAATAGGCATTTATTTAACATATTTAACAATAAATGTGGAACATAGAGGTCTTGCAGTAGTCCTGTAAAGTGGAACATATCCCATAGTTCAAATTGGAGGAAGGCAGAGGAAAGCAGAAGCAAAGATAACAATTGTTTGCTTAAAGCCCTCTATGTCTGATGTGAAATTTTGAGTATTCTTGGCGCACAGTATGCTAATTTATCTTTAAATAGCAGTTTGGGTGGCTTGGGGTGTATTTGGGCTGAAAAAAATATATCTGTGATATAAGAGATTCATGTGAATTAAACTAGGAACGGTGGCATGCAAAACATGTTTTCTGCCTACTGCACCATGCCCCTTTTAACCATTTTCAGGCTGACAACAAAACCATTTGTTTTTTGAGCAATTATCCATGCACTTATGATATGGAAAGAGGTATCATACGTGGAGACCAGTTTCTGTGTACTACATAGCAACCTCTGGTCTCCACGTAGCCCAGTCAGGAAGCCGATATTCTACCAGGAAACCTAGTACAGTAAATTGTTTCGTCAAGCAGATCATACTGCTGGTTCACTAATAATAAGATCAGATTGCACAGAAACAAGTTGACCTTTTAAAGAATGGCCAGGTGAGCATGATTATTGTTTTCTTCCTTCTGGTTCTGTGAATACACATTGCTCTTTCTAGGTGAGCATAAAGTAATTATTATTGCTGTGTATCAATATGTAACCCAGCACTTTAAGAAAAATTGGAAACTAGCTGGAACCTGAAGCTTTCCACTAGATGGCTAAGCATTCCATAGTGTGTCAGAGAAGTATCACTATATATAAAAAAGCAGAGAACTGTTGAAGAAACACCTTAAACCTATGGTAACTAGCTGAGGGAAATAGCATATAAATGTCAGAGGTAAACAGGCTGATCTTAAATGGAATCTGCTTTTTTTAAAAAAAATCTTTCAGATGTCTTTTAAAAATAGTTTTATTTATAAACAAACAGAAAAAAATGGAGACATCCTATACATTCTAGTCATGGAAATTTCCCATTGTTCTCAAAAGGTATACATATATATAGCCATTCCTATTCAGATTTACCAATTCACTTTCTGGAACATATATCTCCAGAATTTTTCACATGTTCCAAATAGACCAACAATGTCAGAAACGCTGTTCACAAATTCAAGAAATGACACCCATGTATCAGTAAAATTGTTTTACTTTCTCTTCTAAGAGCTCTTCATCTTGCTGTTAACTATTCATGCAAAGTAAATGCCAGTCAAATCTAGTTAATACATGCTAGAATTGCATTAAGGAGATGTATGTGAAAAAACCACTACATGGAAAACCATGTCTTCATATGTTGTCAGATGCTGTTTATTAAATGTGTGCAGAAGTAAAACTGGTAACTAGAATCTGCAACCAAAAGTGTATGCTGCCATTCTGTGTCAACCACACTGTTTCCAGGTTTTTCTAGGGCTTACTTGCTGAAATAAATTGGTAATTCCTAATTAATCTGTGGTTAGGGCTGATACCCCACTGAAAAATTATTGCACTTTGAAACCACTTTAACTGTCATGGCTGCATCCTATGGAATCCTGGGATTTGTATTTTGTTGTGGCACCAAGGCTTTCTATCAGAGAAAGCTAAATATCTCACAAAACCACAAATCCCAGAATTCTAGAACATTGAGACATGAACATTTAAGTGGTATTAAACTGTATTACTTCTGCAGGGTAGATGAAGCCTGAAGAAAGCGAAGAGAAAACCTGGGAAACCTCAACTACTCATTTGAGGCTTTATTCTGTTCAGAGCTTGGAAAAATTCTTGTTTTGGCCTGCAGTTCCCAGATTTTCCTAGCCTGCTGAGGGATTCTGGGAATGACAGTTGGTAAACTTTTTTTTATCCCATTCTATGATTCTATGAATGTGTGAAGTGAAACAACCAGTTAAAATGGCATATGTAAACAAAAAGTTAAGAAGTGCATAAGTAAAACAAACAAACAAAAAACATTTTCATCCTTTTAGAGACTACTTGGAAGCTTCTTAGAAAATGTATCCAGGGACAAATCTTTCTTTCACCAAACTCTACCTTTTAAAATTATTATTATTATCATTATTAATATCCCACCTATTTATGAAATGCAATCGGAGTGGCTTACAGCATTAAAAATATACATTCCCAAACCATCATTCCCACCCACCCTTAAAATACAATTAAACTGATTAGAATTAAATCATGCTTCAAAAATTTACAAATAACAGTAAGCAGTGGCTGTAGCAAGGTCAGATCATAAGCTGGATTTCCTTTTTTGGTGGTCAGGAATTTTTTCAGGAAAGGCCTGCTGGAAGAGATCTGTTTTTTTTTAATGATTTCTGTTTTGGTGGCCAAACTTACAGATCTATGTTATTTATAAAAATAGCAGAGAGAAGCTGGGAAGGCAGGCTTATATGTTCTCATTTTGCGTTTCAAACATGCTCAATAAGGAATCCTGGAGGGACCCACTGTTTTCTGTTCCTGTTATAGGCAGGAAGATACAGCTACAATAGGATCATCTAGAGTAAAATCCCACTATTTCCTACCTTAAACTTTATTGCATTGTTTACTGTGGACATGCTGCTGCAACCTGACACTGAATATCTGTGTTTCTCCAGCTCTCCTTCCCCATGTTCCTTGGGGAAGAGGATAAAGAAAAAACAAACAAAAACAAAAACAAAAAAATGGGGGAGGGGGAGATCTCTCCCTTTTTCTTCCAGCCCCCTAAAAATTTGAAATATAAACTGTTTTAGAAATGTCAAATATTGTTGATTTAAGCAGCCTAAATATAAGTTTAAAAGAACTGAAAGTAGAATATGTTATCATCAGCAAGCAAGATTCTAACAAAATCAGAAGCAAGCAAACAGGCTATAAATCCCATTAAGCCTGCTATATTTGTAAAACTGCCTTTGGATGCAATATATCTCAGGCTTAATTCTTTGAAAATAGTTGCTGGAAGCTATCCCACTATATGCAATAACAGATCAGAGTTGATGAAACAGCTTCAGCTATCTAATAATGTTCACTAGAAATGAATCAGTATGAATACATACATTTTTTCCAACAAAGGTGGGGCGGGGAGTTAACCCAGTACATGGAAATAAAAAGGAAAGAGCCAGGAGGGCCCAAGCTTTGATTATGGGTGAGATTAACTTGGAGCAGTTTGATAAACCATCTGCACTTTGAATGCTTGTCCAAAGTATGTTAAAGAAATGTGTGATGGCTTCACCACACTGAAGCTGGTCAACTGTTCATAGGATGAATCTAGCAAGTTGTATTACTCCTTTCCCATCCCACGAGATACTTGTTGCTGGTATTCTATTAGTATATAAAATGGAGTAGATATATGAAATCATTGGGATTAATATATGTGTTAACTCATCATTTAGCAGTTGATTTAATGAATCTATTCTAGTAGGGATTACTAATAGATTCAGACTATGTTATGAATTGTTCAGCATTCCAAAACATTCCTTTATCGCTGACACCAATTTCTTTTTCATATCATTTAAAGACACTTGCTGAGGCAGTTCACCAGTAGGCATGAGAGAATATGACTTATCCAAGGTTTCAATGGGATTCCATGGCTGGGAAAGGATTTTAACCCCAGCCTCCTGGAATCTAAACCGCCAAACAATTATCCTACCAGTACTGAAGGACAACTGGGAAGTCAGGAATTCATGTACCTAGTGGTTCCTGTTGGAGGTGAAATTGGAAGCAAGGTACTCAGTAAACTCAAGAAAAATGTGTTGCCACTGACTCTCTGCATGGATGGAGGCCACTGACATCAGGAGTGTGGCTATCAGCATGGATAGTACAGACTGAGCCACCCCTTCTTTCATCAGTGGTTCCTGTTAAATTGCTCATTCCCCTCTGTTGTCTCATAGTCACATGTGGATATATAGTAGAACATAGGCAGAAAAAAATGGACCACATATGCTCCAGCCACTTTTTTGTTGCCTTCAAGTTCCACTTGAGTTTCCCAAAGCTCCCTGCCCCCAAACATGGTGTGTGTGTATCTGAAAAATAGCATTAAAAGCCCCCAGAAAATGTCACCTTGAGTGGTACTAAATCCCTTGCCCCTCAGCTTATCACAAATGCTGATACCCACTCAAAAAAGTTTGAATATTGCCAAGAAATACATACATCTTCCAAGTCTAGAAGTATGCATTGGAACTTACCTCCACTTACTTCCAGTTTTCATTTCCTGCTGATTTTCAATCGTATCAGTGTGGCTTGCTGTGAAAGGGGGACTGCCCCCACCCACACTCCAACTGCCCACCGCTGACTTTGAGTTTGCAAAAGGCATCACTCCATGCTATCTGTAGAATTCTTGGAGTTAAAACTTATTTTTCAGTATCATGGATATCAACTATAAAACCATTTGTCCTACTAGTGCTGCACTAGATATGCATTTAATTAAAGAGAAAGCATGTCAATAGTTGCCACCATTATCCTTCACCTGATAATAATAATAATAATAATAATAATAATAAAAAATTACAGTGTGTTTTCTGATGTTTGAGAAACACACACACTTTTACATGCTTGTTACAATGACCACCCTTGACAAAATGCTCAAAGTGTACAGAGAAGGAAATCAGATGCTGGCTGTGATCAATAGGAACAGGAAAAATTGCAGGCTCCTTTCTTTCACACTGAGGCATATAGTTGGTGGCCTCTGGCTTTTTGTCCAGCTGGTACACTGATGTTTGTAATCAATTAAGCTAATTTTTTTCTCAGTAAGTTTCTAGTCCTACACAAGTAAAGAACAAAGGAGAAAGTATCCAATGTGTAGCCTTCTGATTTTACACTTTAAATTGCACAGGTGAGAAATTCCTTTTTAATGACAGAAGCTTACTCTGTTGGTCCTTTCCCTCTCTCACTCTTCTTTGTTCTGAGAGCTGCTTGGTTGGATTTTCTGTGTTACATATCTACAGAGCAGACTCTGGATCCCACCCACGTCCATAACAATACAATATTGCAATGAATACACTCCAGGGAATTACAGCTTCAACTAAATCCATTGTTAGCTGGTCAAGTTATTGAAATGTATCATATTAAAGTAAGGTCTAATCCACCAAGTCTTATCTAGTCCAGTGCTCTGAGTAGTGTGACTGGCAATAGCTCTCTGAGGTCTTAGAGCCTTTTTTTCTTGACATGACAATAAACTGAACCAAGACCTTCAGTATGCCAAGCAGTCCTTTATATCTTAAGAAAGTTATAGTCAAAGTTATTTTACAGGCAACCAGTCTTTAGCTATGATACATGCTTTTTAGGAGAATCTGAGAATAGTTCAAAAAATAACTCTTCCAAGCTTACAGTATAAGCTATGATGACATCTCCTGATCCTGTATAAATTCCAGTGTCCAAATCAGAAGAGATCCAATTCATTTTATTCAGTGTGCTATGTAAAAATGGGAACATCTCATATTTAAAATTAAAAACAAAAACTTGTTGATGTATCAGTAATTTCAGTTTTACTGTCAATGCAACTAGAAGTCAAGTGTAAGAAAAACTGCCACATGATGAAGTCATGCCATGATTTTTATTTATTTATTTGATATTGGATACTACCAGGTAACGAGAGAGCAGAGATCTGAAGCTGCTGAATGTACCATTTCTATAATATCTTGTTTGTACACAAGGGTATATTGGCTGCCTGCAAAAGTTAGCTTTGTGGACTACAACTCATAGAATTCCCACAGACAACATGGGCAGTGGCCATGATGGTTGGAGGATTCTGCAAGTTGCAGTCCACAAGTGTGTATAGGATTGCTTAAATACAGGATTGCTTAAGCAAGCTCAAGTAACCTCTCTGCTCAGTCCCATTAACATAAAATGCATCCCTGGCTGAGATCCTGAATCTGATGTATCAAAACGCAATCCTTGATCAAGCAGAAATATTATTTCTACCATGTCCCCTTTTACTCACTCTAAAAATCTATACATAAATGTATTCATATAGAGTATATGTCTCTAGCATGTTCGTTTTTACATGTTGCAAATAACACTTTTTTGTGAGGCTTTTGTTTGTAACAATGAGTTGTTTAAATATATACAATACCATGAGGGCAAAGGGCAAGAGGAAACTGCTGAGATGTTTTTTAAAATCTAGATAAATCGTTGAAACAGACCCTCTATGCTTGCAGTAACCTCTCCCTTGTAACTTTCCCACAGAGGATTATAAATAGTGCTTATACTTACAATTATAGTTTATCACATAGAAGCATTCCATGGCTGAAGAATAAAGGAACCTGACTGTGGCTTTCAGTTAGCCCTAAGGCATCAGATGAAATAGCTGCAAAATGCATCTCCTAGCAACTGGGTCGCAGTCCACAGGTGAGATTTAAAACATCTTATAAGGAGTCCTTGGTTCTATTTTTAAACAAAGTAGTTGTGATATCCAGGTGCATGTGCCAGAACTGTGTCTTAAATCCCCCCACCCCCAGCTCTCAAGTCCATTAACATACACATGGCAGTTAAAAAAAAACCCAGCTTGCATGAAAAATGTAGAACAGTGGACAGTCCTCAGGGTGTTGAACAGTAATCTACAGGAACCCTAGTAGGAAATAACCAACAACAAGGAATGCTGGAAGTGGTAGTATGATGGCATGTAGAAACTCACACAATTCTCACCCCGGCATGGAGCATTGGCTGCAGAAATGCTCACCAATAATCTTTCAGATAGAATTGTGTTATTTGTCCTGTGTAAAGTATTTATTGTATTAAATTTATCCTGTCACATATTGTTACTGGCTCAAAACAGGAAATGATACATTAATCACAAAACTCCCAATGGAGAATATGCTATTATTATTATCATTTATTTATACAGTGCTGTCAGTGTGTGTGTGCATATGTATATATGTGTGTGTATTAGATTGTACACCTTTGGTAAGGCTGTTTTTTGTGTGGTGTTGTTCTTGACTTGTAAACTAAAAGAACAACAAAACAACAACAACCAGCCTTACCAAAGGCATGCAATCTTAATCACACTCACACATATCCAGACACACACACACACACACACACACAAATATAGGGTAAGGAAGATGTAATGCAAATATAAAACTATACAATACAATTGCAAAACAAATTATCCAGACAGAAATACAAAAAAACCAATGCAATAAATTAAAACAAAATTTAAAAATACAACCTAAATATACAATTTTTTATAAAACAATATTAAAATAAAATTCCAAAAGCCTTAGAAAACAAAGAAATATTTTTCTATTATTCGGCTTCACTGATACACAGATGAAAATTTAAATGTCTTCAGCAAGAATTGCTGCCTCTTTTGCTTCCAGTGTGTACACTGCTGAAAGATGATTATGACATAGTGGAAAGAACATAAAATAGATCACATTTGATATACCATGAGTCTTCAGATGTAGACTCATTTAGTGGACATGATATATCAAACATGATCTATTTCATGTTGTTTCCACCATGTCATAATTGAGGAGTATGTTCATCTTTGTATTGACTACATTCCAATATGTTTTCAACTAATACTCAGAACAGTCTATGAGCTTTATCATGAGGGAGATCAAGGGGCTAATCCAAAGATATCCCAGAGAAATCACAAAATTATGTGACACTGTTTCACATGACGTTGCGAAAAACCCACAGTTAAACTAGATTTAAAGGAGAATTAAGCAATATAATTTCACACAATGTCGTGAAAAACTTGCAGTTAAAGTAGATTTCAAGGAGTATTAAACCAAACCTTTTCAAGTTCGGATTTCTACAGAAAGTGTAAATTTGAAATTGCTTTAATTGTGAAATTACGCATGAACGTTAATTGCTAAATAAGGTTATTTCCACTTTAAATTTGCTTTTAATTTGCTTTAAATTTGCGAAGACTCAAGTTTGTTTTAACACCATCCAGTGTCATTTTAACTTTGAAATTGGCCCCTAGTGAGATAAACTCCTATGTTTCTTCTTCAGTGTCTGAGCACATTCTTTGTAAGCAGAAGACCCAGACTCTCTACTGGATTGATAAACAAAGGCTTAAAAAGATTCCTCTCTGAAATCTCAGAGAACCTCTACATTTTTAGTATATATATATAAAAATACTATTTTTAATAAGTTGGTTTAGTCCGTTTTGAAAGGTTTTTATTCATGTTTTTATCAAATTTCAGTGTTTTTATCTCTCATACATCACATTGGAGGCGGTGCAGCATGTAGCTTTTGCTGTCAGTGATCAACACCTATAAGAAAACTTGACCATGGAATATCTTCCAAAATTGGGAAACCTATAAAGCATTTATGTCAGACTAGAATACAGCAATTCAGGGTCCCTTGATATTGTTAAGCGATAGTTCCTATCACCTCTGAACATCATTTATATTCTTTGAAAGACCCACAGTTTGAGCATTGTTATAGGGAGAGGATGCCTCATTCTGAACTGCCCCATATTGTCAGACCAATGGTTTCTAGAACTACCTTACTTCTGTCCTTTTTATATTCTTTGCATCTCTCAGCCAGTCAATGACTTTCTCTTGTTCTTTGAATTTCTGGCTTCTTACAGCAAACGTACAGATGTCACTGAAGAAAAATATGTACTTCTATTTATATTGGAACAATGCACTATATTACTTCATATGAAGTCAAGAGAAGGTTTGGGAGAATTCTGATGACAATAAATCAATATTTTCTATCTTACAGTTTATAATGAATACACAGTCTTCTTCTGCTTCTTGCTTGGAATGTTGTAAACTTGCCCCCAAGAGTAGGACAATAAAATGATGGATTTTATTTAGGGCCAGCTGTCACATGCCCTTGGCCTTTCTCAGTCATTCAAAAAATGTAAGAGAAGATATGAAAAGGAAAATGGCAATTAAGATGCTAGATTGTGTGTGTGTGTGGGGGGGGAGGGGGGTTGTGTGTGTGTTTCAGAGCCTGAAATTAATAAGGGTGAGTATGTGCTAAATATACAGATATGGATGAATTTGGAAATATAATTGTATCTCAACACTGAAATGCTTACAGTGGGCCCTTGTTATCCACTGGTGTTTGGTTCCAGGACTCTACGTGGATAAAAAAAATCTGTGTATACTCAAGTCCTATTAAACATAATGGCACAACAATATGAGGTTCCATATATAAAATGGAAAATCAAGGTTTGCAATTTGGAATTTATACTTTTTGGGAATATTTTCAAGCCGTGTATGCTCAAATCTGTAGATAAAAAAATACATGGATAAGGATGGCCAACTGTATTCAGTTTCATCAATTTCTTGGGAAAAGTTTCTTTGTTCAAATATTTTGCATTGCTGGGGGATGGAATCCTGTTACTCTGATTGCGTAGGATAGTAGTCTTACATATTATTCAGGATAAACAACTCATTTTTCAAACACTAATTTATCCGATTGTGGCTCATTGGTGCTCTCACATTCCATTCCTGTGCATGTTACTGAGAAGTAAACTACAATATGTATAGAAATGCCAAGTTACATAATTAAGATGAAGCCTGCCTCTCAGTTGGCTTCTTCTCTAGCATACTTAAAACTGATCAAGCCATGATTAATCTAGCCATGATATCTAGGCATCCATGCATGCGGGAATCTGGAAGTACAGTACAAGAATACATCTTTTAATCATTTCCTGCTGATTAATTATACTGTCTTTATTGCAGAATTGAATATTTGGCAGACTTTCACAGTTCCAAAGCCTGAGGCTTCTGTAACTTTCAAGACTGTTGGACAAGACAGCTGTTGCCCATAATGTCATTGGTTTCACTGAAACCTTTGCGGCAGCAAGTTTGGTTTTGAGCCACATACCAGTAATCTTTTGTTTAATGTTGGGTGGACTAAGCCTTTCCCTTACTTTCAAAGCCTCCTCCAAAGTGACAGATATGTAAAGCTAAAAAGAAACAGCTACTGTGAAGACTGGAACAAGCAGAGTGATGTCTTTCTCTGTTCGGGTTTTTATTATGAATTAAGTATTATGGGCACATAATTCACAATAGTATTGTATAAATTTTTAATAATGGACCAAAATGCACATTTTGAGTCTTATATATGTGCTTCCCCATCTATGGGACTATTCTAATACATGCTGCAAATACATAATAAGAATAATACTTTAAATGCCAGTAAAGCAGCTCCATATTATGGGATCATGAGATGAAATATTGACTCTTTTAGAATGGAGATGTGTACAATATATCAGAACTCTTGGAGCATATGTTATGAATTTATATCCAGAGCAAAACATAAGAAAGATGAACTGACTTGGCTTTACAAACCTATAGTGCCTAATTCTCAACTTGCACAAGTATAAATTCTGGGGAAGCTGAAATAGATGCAGGATCAAAGCAGTTGCATCAGTATAACTAAAAATAACATCCAAGTTTATGGCTTGGCACTTTAGACAGAACATGTGTGGAATATACCAAATGCTAAACTAGAGATGTGTTAAAATTATATTGGGGAGATGTGTAGCTAAAGACTTTTTGTCTTTCCTTTTCATTCTTTCTGAGTGATCTTACCCAATCAGGGATTGTGCCATGAATCTTCTAATAGCACAATACTATGTAATCAGTCAGCTTTTATTATATTTACCTAGTACTGAGAGTAAATGAAGCATTTTTGCAGGGGCAATGCTCTCTATAGTTCTCTCAAATCCAGAATATCTGGAGGATCACATGATTCCCAAATCTAATTCATACCTAAGTCCCATTACAATTATTATAGGGATGGAGGCAAATTGCTAGTTCCCTTTCCTATGTTTAATTTATCTGGCTGAATGCTCTAGATTGAGACGAAATCCATTTGAAGGGCAGCATTTTCTTTTCATGTGGAAGTATTAGTTTATCTTTTCTTTTTAAATGACAAAATTAAAATCAGGTTATAATGTCATTATGGGTCTTATAAATAGAAAGATTCAGAGACATAGCCATGTTAGTCTGGAAAATCAGTATGCAAAAGGGATCAAGCAGCACCATTGAGATTAACTGTAAGAACCTAGTCTCATGTACTTTAGTAGGCTTAAACCTACTTCCTCAGATGCATAGGGTGGAGTGGAGTGTCCAGAGAAAGACCTATATAAACTGCTTGTGAGTGAGAATGTCAAGTGAAATTTAAAACCTTGTGGGTATGGAGATGAGGTGGTAAATTCAGTTGTAACTATGGTTGTTGGGAAATGAATGAGGGAGTAAGGATGTTACCTAAAGCCAAGAACAGTAGATAATCATATGAATGAGTACTGGAATGGAGGATGGGTGAGTTATATAGTATTGAAATGTGTGTAGTGTGCCAGGAAACCATTGTCTCTGTTCAACTCACTGCTGATGGACTGGAATCTGTGGATACCCTCCAATTTTGCTATTGTTCTTTCCAATCTTCTCTTTTGTTCAAGGACCACTGTTCTGAGGTTTGAGATGGAATTCCCATGAAGATTGAAATAATGTTTTTGTGCATTCCTAGTCCTAACGTCTGATTTATGTCCATTTATCCTCTAGTGCAGGGAACTGGCCTGTTTGCTCAATGTGGAGTGCTGAAAGGCATTGCTAACATAGTATGGCAGATATCACATTGTAGAATGAGCAACTGAACGTCTCTCTAATATTGGGGGTGATGCCATTTGATCCTGTGATGACATTCTATCATTTTCTGTCTTCAGTCTGTTTTGTAATAGATTAATCCTAGGTACAAGTCCTGCTTTGTTTACTGTGTTGTTATTGTTTTTACTTCATATACTGGACAAATCTGACGTTATACCAGAGGCTGAGAGGTAACTGTCCAGCTCTGTATTTTACAGAATCCTGACTAACACAGAAGGATACTGGAAGGAATTACACAGGCTACTCAAGGAATTTCCTGTGGAGGTGCAGAACAAATTCATAATTGACACACCTTAGGAGCCTTGACCAGGCACATTCTATGCATTATCCAAAATACATAAACAGGGCAACCCTGGATGTCTCTAGCATTGAAACATTCACAGTTGGTGCACTAAATATATGGACAATAGCCTTAAACCATATGTTACCAATATTCCCAGCTATGTGAAGGACACTATTGACCTTGCAGAAAATACAGTACATATACAACCTCTCAGGAACAGAGAGATAGCTTGATGAGATGGCAGACCTTGGTAGTTAGGTCTGCTATGGTCCCATCTGGAATGATATTCCTGATAGCTTGTGGTCCAGTTTTATGTGGGCTGCTAGTGTGCAAGGATTCTACATCCATAGTGGCTAAGATGGTTTTCCCTGGGAGTCTTGGTGCCATATGATTTAAGGATATTGTCATAAATCATGACATAAATGAAACATTAGAAATGGGAATATACTAAAACTGGTTGCAAAACACTTCAACCTTCTCAAGAATTCCATCTTAGACCTCTTGAACAAAAGAACTGCAAAGCAAGATTGAAAGGAGAAATAGTAGAATTGGAATGTATTCACAGACTACAGTCCATGAGGACTGGGTTGAACAGAGATAATGGTTTCCTGGCACACTACACACATTTCAACATTATCTACCCCCCCCCCTCCCCATGAAGTCACCCTTGGTCCATTCAGCACATATCCTCTCTGGTTCCCATACTACATTCCAGTACTTATTCTTATACGGGTTTTTTACTCTCTTTGGCTTTAGGCAACAACCTTCTTCCTGCCTTGGTCCCCCAATGACCATTGTTAAAACTAAATTTATCATCTCATATCCATATCCACAAGTTTTCAAATTTCAATTGACATTCTCACACAAAACCTACTAATGTAAGTCTCATGCATCTGAGGAAGTATAAGGCTACAAAACACATGCTATCAGATTCTTTCTTTCAGTTAGTCTCAAAGGTTTTACTAGATTCCTTTGCATAAATAGGAGACTCACTGAAAACAAAGGTAGATAGATGATAGATAGATAGATAGATAGATAGACAGATAGATAGACAGATAGATAGCATACTGACTAAAACATGGAAGTTGCCTGCTACAGGCAATCAGGGTGTTAATGTCTGGAAGACAGACTTTTGTGTTTCTTTATGAATAAAAAGAAACAAAACAAGACAGTCCTAGACAATCCTTTAATTATTCTAATTGGAAGTAGCAACCACTATCATGCATGGTAACATAAACACCTGAGAATGCCCTTAAGCACAAGTACTGAAAAGATGCCAGCTTTTAACTCTCAAGTATGCACTCCTTGTTCTAATAAAAGTTAACTTAGTCATTTGCATAGCAAAAGAATCAGGATGAGCATTGGCACTGAGATAGAATAAATTTAATTAAACAGAAGAACAAAAGGAAATGATCCCCATTCCTCTGTGCTTGATTAGGAGCTCTCTGGCTTGAGAATAGGTGAACAGAGCTGAGATGATAGTTGAACACACTGGGGGGTTGTAGAGTGATTGTGGCTCTTGAGTAAGAACAGCTGGATTCCCAAAGCTACCATCTGGATTCAAACTCATCACTGGCTCAGAAGTAGGTGTGTAAAACAGCTCTTGAAGAATAAAAAATTCATTTGCCAAGACAACCTCTACTAATTCTGTAAATAGGCCTGTGGGTTCTTGAAGAAATGCTCCACCATAATTAAGAGGATTCCATTTTTAAATTAAATGTGACAAACAAAACCCATCAGTTTTTTTTAAGCTTGGGATTTATGAGTACATATACTTCTGATTCAAAAGTAGACTTTCCACAATGTATAATTTAAAATAATTCATATTAATATAGTCATTCTTATCATAGTTTTCACAAGGATAGTTGACAAAGTCGTATTAATGGGGAATATGTCTGTCTCTCTGTCTATTTTTTCTTTCTATCTACTCCTCTAAAACCATGTGTTTGTTTGTTTGTTTTTTTTAAATGAGATGGGATATAGAATGCTGCAGCAGGTGGGTAAACGTAAGTGAAGTCTCCTTTGTATATCTGGATTTCTTAATTGTGATGCTCTAGACATCCGTCACCTGACTATTTTATTTTATTTTATTTATTAATATCATAGGCCACTGTTTAATAGACTAGGCCAAAACAAGAAGTGGAACTATTAAAAATTCAGGGACAATCAAATAATGACATAGACATAATCCAGTATAAAGATAGGTAGTATGGTGTAAAGGTTTCAGTGTTGTGCTACAACTCTTGAGACCTGGGTTTGATTCCCAGCTCTTTCATGAAATCCACGGGGTGACCTTGGGCAAGTCACATGCTCTCAACCTCAGTGGAAGGAAATGGCAAGCCTCCTCTGAACCAATCGTGCCAGGAAAACCCCATGATAGGTTTACCTTAGGGTCACCATAAGTCAGGAATTACTTGAAAGCACACAACACACAACACACACACACACAATACAATATTAAAAAAAAAAAAGTGACAGAAAGTAAAAATAATTTAAAATTCATGCAGCATTTAAAAGCCTAGGACAGTTAAGAAGTGCTCTCATGAAAGTAAAATGACAACAACCCCAGCAAACATTCCACATCCTGGGCACACCAACAAAACGTATTCTCTTCTGTAAACACTTAGTACACCCATTCAAGGGGCTACTAAGAACCTAAGGCCTAAATAGCCTCAGATGGTCATTTGTCTTACTTTACTGAGTACAGTTCTCTAAGATTGTCTGAGAGGACGTATCTTGAATCTTCCTGTGAAAGATTAGCACTGAGACAACATATCTAGGATATGAACAATTCTCTTACCCAACAACAAAGGATACAGTAAGATGTCCCACTGAATTTTATTTTTCTTTTGCATTGCAGGTGTCTTCTTTTTTGTCCTCCTTTTTCCTCTTTGTTGTTGTATTTTCTCTTTTTGGACAATGAGTACCTAATCTGTGCAAAAATAAATAAATAAATAAATCACAGGTGTAAACAGAATGAAGTTTCTGTTCAGTTTCCTGATCCCAAGCTACAAAGGATTTTAAGTGACAAAACAAGAATTTGTAGTGAGATTAGAAACATTGTATTTTGTCTGAAACATGGGTCACCTATCGCCAACATCTACAACTCCTTGAACGCTTTCATCAGCGCTGTCTACAGACAATCCTAAACATACACTGGACTGACTATGTGACGAATGTTACTGTCCTGGAACAAGTAGAAATCACCAGTGTTGAGGCCATGCTATTGAAAATGCAGCTGCACTGGGCAGGGCATGTTTCTAGGATGGAGGATGTCTGCCTCCCAAAAATAGTACTCTACAGTGAACCCGCCATGGGTCAGCATAAGAGGGGCACCCCAAAGAAAAGATACAAGGACTCCCTGAAACAACATCTCAAGCTTGGCCAAATTGATCACCAACAATGGTCTACCCAAGCCTCACATTGGGAGGCATGGAGACGCACTATCCACAATGCTGCAGCCTTGTTCGAGAACTCATGCCGAATGAGTCTTGAAGAGAAATGACAATGCAGAAAGAACCACAACTTGGTAACATCATCCCAGGAGACTTTTTGCTGTGCTTCCTGTAACCGGACTTGTTTATCTCTGATTGGCCTTTTTAGTCATCAACACACTTGCAGTAAGCATGGGATGAGTCCTTCCTGAATCTTCATTAGTGAAGAAAAGCCAGAGAGAGAGATTTTGTAGGACAGTAAAGATGACTAGGCACTAACATAATGTATTCATATTGCTCAGCACATTTAGCAGTCCTGTAACCCTAATCTTAATTAAGAAAATTTCCTGTATGATCTAGATCCAACAAGCATTGTTTTGACACGTGAGTCTCCATCAAGATACTTATGCTCTTACTGGAAAGGGTGAATGTTGTTCCCTTGTTCCCTCTTTCTCTCAAGTGTACAGCAGCATCCAGGGGCTTCTGGGCAGTGCTTCATTCTCCTAGCCTGATTATGGACTTGGCTGAGAAAATAGCCACGGCCTCTAGTATAATACTGCTGTTTGACCATGTGCTTGATGACAACTAGAAGCATATGTGGCTGAGAGAATAGTCATGCCTGGAATCTTGGCTGCTCTTGCACACTGGGATCAACAATATTGTTGAAGGCGGTAAAGGATGCCTCCTTGCACAATGTCATTCAAAATGCATCACTGGTGTAAGCAAAGATTTTATGTCACCTACAAGATCTATGTCTATGGCCTGGTACAGACTGCCAATTTGCAGCTGCATCAGGGCAAAATAAGGGTTCAGGAGCACGCAGTGTCCACACGTTCCTTAACCCTAGCATGCAATGGTGGCACCATAATGGCAGCCTCCTGTCTACATGGGGCTGCCAGCATGACGCAAGTGCTGTGCAGCATCTGCATTTCCTGGCACCATGCTTGCATCATTGATGCACACCAGTGCACCAATGGTGCCGTCATAGCACCCAGTCTGTACAATAAAAAGAACCTGCTTTTAGCTTTTAGCAGGTTCTTTTTACTCCTGATGGAGACTGCACTGTTTGGCTGGAGTAAAATGGTACTCCATCAGGAATAAAAACAGGCAGCTCCAGCCTACCCTTTCAGGGTGGTCTGTCGAACCCATGAATTACCAAAGACAGGGTCAGTTATCTAACAGCAACACCCATATACCTTGTTTCCGTTTGTTTCCACAGGTCAACTATTTAATTCACCACTGAAAGAGATCCTGTACAGGTGGGTGAAACAGAATGTTGTGCCATGGATGACAGAGAATCAGGATTTTGAAAAAGTTACTTCTTTGTATAATCCTATATCTACCATGGTCACTTCCCATCTGTGATGGGAATTCTGAGATTGTTGCCAAAAAGTAATTTTTCCAAACTCTCAGTAAAATTTGGGATGTAATGCTCCACTAAGTTTGTTCTCAAAGGTAGCAATAAGTAATTTCATCAGTCTACTTCCTGCGACAAGAAAGTCTTTAAAAAGCATGCAATTTTTAAAGACTATTTGCAATTTGGGTGCAAAATTTGCAAGTTATTGTTTTGTGCAGAAAGCAGCATTTTTTGCACAAAACAACCACTCGCATTTTCTCTGTTGAAAATAATATTTCAATGCAGAAATATTAATTCAGTCTGAGAAAATGCTGTTTTCCATGCAGAAAATGATTTCTATGCTGATATCTCTGCATATTTTTTTTTTACATATAATAAATTTTCAATTACAGTATTTTCCGAGCAGAAAACAGCATGCTCTGTGAAGATATTAATATTTCTGCATTGAAATATTATTTTCCTTGCAGAAAATACTGTTTCCTGGGCAGAAATAGTCATTCTCTGCATAACAGAAACACATGCAAATAGGTCTTTAATTGTGAAGATTCTTATCAGTTCAGGATTCTTCTTGTCATTGCTTCTCAGCACTGGAAAGAAGAATTTTTTCAAGCAGTTTCCCAATGTTGTCAAATATTCTTTCCATCCCTAAGTAAAATGCCTTGGAAGAAGTATTGCAACCCTAAATAGACTCATCAATGCCTTATTCCACATTGACTGTCCCACATGAGGCATAACCTTCAAGTCTCATTCCTGTCCATAGGATTAAATGGTTGCAAATCCACATCTAGTTAATGAGAAACACAGACTTGATCGACATTTTGGATGCTTTCATGACATGTATGTCATTTATTTTTCAATTTTTCTGAATAAAACTCATATGGAAGATCATACATCTTAAGTCCTCCATGATGTCAAAGTTTGTTAACATAGTTCAGTGTGAATGTCTGAATTTATAGCAAGTTAAGTTTCTTCTGCTTCTTCCCTGCTGCACTGCAAACATTCTTTGACCTTTCAGATTCTTTAGTATGGACCAGATGTCCCAAATTGCCAAAGGGATATTTTTTTGTTCATCTTTACAAATCCCCTTGGATGCTGAGGTTCTCTTAAAAACAATGACCCCTTCCTGTGTCTTAAAGCATATTTTTACTCTTACCTTACTATTGTTATTGGCTGCTAGACTGGAGGGCCACAAGTTCAAGCTGAGTCTGAGATTTCTGAATACAAGATCTCCTTTGGGATCCAGGCATTCTTGTAGAAACACTGACAGTGTAATCTTCACTTGACTTGTTAAATAGTCATTTGATCTAACAGAAATGGCAGGATTAAAGATGCAACAAGCTTCCTAGAAATATACTCAGAGACCTTTTTTTTTTCAGTCAGGCCAGTCCTTCCAGAGAGGTACATCTTTCTGCTTACTGCTTTTTGAGAGGTCAAGTTTTCACAAGCATCACTATGTTGAATCATTTATATTTCACAGATTTCATAAAATATAAATAACTTTGTCCTATAAGGTGGTTATTCCTTTATGTAAAAATACATTCCCTTCACTCAAATAACAAATAAATTTGAAACAACTTACAAGAGTAAAAAGTGCATACAATAAACCCAAAGCCATAAAAATGCATTATATAACCATAAAAATACACCAGTATCATTAAAAAAAAACTTCACACAGTACTAAAATCAAGAAAAATAGAATTATATAAAGTCCTTAGAATCAAAGTGAAAACAAAGGAAAAGGGAAGTGGCCTTGTAACATCCATAAGAAGGACATTAGCATTCATATATGAAACTTATCCTAAAATACCAAGTTTGGGACAGAGGGAACAAAGAAGCTGGAAACATCAGCTGGTCCAAAAACCTATAGCAAGACTGTTGACTGAGAATGGTTATAGCAGGCATACAATTCCTTTGTTGTAATAGCTCACTGGCTACCCATATGTTTCCAGGCACTTATATTTTGAATCACTCCATGAAATGTATGTGGCAGCACCCAGGGAAGTGTTTGGAAGCTTTAGTTTTCCTTTTTATGACATTTTATCTGGCTGCGTGTATAGGCAAAATTGATTTATAAAGCCCAATTAACTTGGTTCCAGGTTATCTATAGGACTGCATTTCCCAATTAGAGGGGCAGCAAAATGCTGCCCCTTTCCTAGCCAGATCGGGGCTGCAGGAAACTCATGCCACACCTTGATCTGGCCTGTTTAGGGCACTAAAAGGAGCCGCAAAAACCAGCTCCTTTTTACATCCTTGAAAGGGCGCCATAGCTGCATTGCCACAGCTATACAGCACTCCTTCGTGCTGTGTCGTATGGACCAGAGGATTGCCATGATGCCACACATTGTGTGGAGTGGTGCGCAGCACCAGGTGCCCTGGGGGGTGGAATCAGGCATGTGCCATGAGGATGCTATGCCCCGAATCCACTTCCATGCCAGCCTTAATGGCCAATGTGTACAGGGCCTAAGTCTACGTAGATTTTAAGATTTTTGAGGGAGGTTCCTCTTTAAGACCTACCATCTCCCTCAAACATGTTTGTCGAGGGCAAGAGAGAGGGGTGATCCCAGTTTGTGGAGCTATCTTCTAAAGCAGTTTGGACTGATCTTCCTGTTATCCTTTTGCTAGCAGGTAAAGATCACCCCCCCCCCATCCACAAACTGTTTGGGGCTTTACAGACTGCTCTTTTGGGGCAGTCTGCAGCCGCCCCTTTAAGAAGTGGGATGGGGCCAGGGCTGCCTCACCGGCAGCCCCAGAGGGCCCATTTTGCCGCTTCTCCATGGCCTGAAAGTGGGGTGCAGCAGGTGCCCTGGGCTCCCTCTGCACCCTGCAATCGATGGAGGTTCTGAGGGGAGAAAGGGGCCGCCGCCGTGACCCCTTTCCCCTCAAAGTCCTTGGCACAGCCATCTAAAGGCCGAGCTCCTTTTAGCAGTTTCTGAGCTCCTTTTAGCACTGCAGAAAGGGCACTATTGGCACCCTCCCACAGCGCCATTATGTCAGCGCCATTATCTAAATGCTGTGTGCACCATGATGTTTTCATGGCACACCCATATGGACAGCGCCATTTTAAAATAACAGCGTCCATGCACATTAGGGTTATGGAGGGTGTGAATGCTGTGCCCAATCTAACCCTAATTGCACAGTACAGACAGCCCTTTTGGGCTGTCTGTATCAGCCCCCTGTCACTAATTGCTATGGAAGGGGATAAGTAAGTGGTGTACTCTCCCTGCTGTATGTTTAAATTGCTTTTAATTCAGCTGTATTACATTAATCTGTTTAATTGCATTTTGATATATAAGTCATTTTTATTTTTAAAAAGTTTGATCTGTTTTTTTTTTAAATCATATTGTGGCCACAATAATGAAAAACAAGTGGAAGACATCATAAATAAGTATGGATAATTTCAGGATCCATCAGATTCATGAACTATGTGGATGAAGAAGCTGAGAAGCAACTAGTGCTTGTTGCTTCCTTCTGAGGATCAAGTGGGCAAGAAAGCCAAAGGAGGGTCTCAGATGATAGCAACATGCAGAGAGGAACATATGGAATAAGGCATCCGTTAATGCACCTAGGTCCCAAACTATTCAAGGTTTTAAGTGTTAAGACTGGTACCTTAATTTGGGCCCAAAAATAGAGGATCAGCCACTGTGTAACAGGGAAATGGATATGATATTTTCTGATAAATCCCACTCTAATCAATCAGCTGCTACAACTTTTTACAGTAGTGGTAGTTTCCAAAGAATTTTCTTGGGGCAGCCCCATGTGGAGCAGATTGCAGTGATATAACCTGGAAACAATGATGGCATGAATGTGCAAGGTCCTCTTTCATGCTGTATGGTCACTGACTGAAACAGGAAAAGATGCTTCTATATTAAAGCCAAATTAAGAAGCTCTTACTCAAAAGGAATCCATAAACAATGGAACTGGCCCATGATTCTCTTCATTGGCATGACTAGGCCAGCATTGGTGGCACCAACAGGTAGCACATACATTGTTTGGGACAGATATGAAAAATGAGGAAAGAAAGTGATTTAAAATACAGTTTGAGTGAGAAGCAAATTGTGGAGAAATCCTCATGGGTGCGATATAAGAGCTATGTGCTCTTTATGAGATGACTGAGAGCTGTCTAACTTTTGTTGGAGAGTAATCTCTTCAATAATTTGTAGGTTCCCTGGCTTCCTGGCTTGATCAAATGCATAGGAAAGGATATCAAGAGCTAACAATGACACAGGAAATTTTGAGAGCAGGAAACCTGGACACCTGGAGACTAATGGTGAGATGAACAATAGAGATAAAAATACAGCACCCCTCTCCATTCACTCCAAAAGGATTATTAAAGCTAAAAAAAGGAATATGTTTATAAGAAATTTGAAAGTTTATTTGATATGGGTGACCAGCAACTCCCTGCTCCCCACTGTGCCAGGGACCAATTCCATGCTTGTGCCTGTTAGCTAAAGTTGCTTCTTTATTTCCAGGAATTTTCACAGGGAATGACAGCCAATGGCTTCTAAACTGGTGCCAGTCCATGGACCACCATTTTGAAGGTTTTCTAAATAACCCTGAGAATGAGACAGAAAAATTAAAGCTTTTTCTGGAACAGATCGACACTTTGTAAAAGAGTTTTTTTCTCCTAGAGTGTGAGGAATTATGAAAATCAAGGATTAATATATGATGGTCACATATTGATTCGATGCAGGAAGCCAGTTCTATGGCTATAGTCTTTTAATAACATGTATTTTTTTCATACTAAAATACATCAGCAGCAGCACAATAATTTATTGACACTGTTCCCTTCTCATTTTCTCATTGTGCTTTAGAAATGCATAATGGAGATTTTTTTATTCTCAGGAGGCAAACAGTAAGAGTAAAATGTAACCATTTAGGTTTAGGTCAGTATAGACAAAAAGTTCCTTTCAACTATAGAAAGAAAATCTCAGGAGAATTAGAGCCAGTTCTTTCAACTTTCCCCAACTGTGCACTAGGAGAGCTAGACTGCATAAAAAACAGCTCCACTGTAGAGAAAGTCTGCATAATTCAATGCCTGTCTGAAAGAAACTGTATCATAGAAAATCATCTAAATCCATGCACTTAATGACCATACTTATCAAAAGCTAGGAAGATTTCTGGGTCAGGCAAAGTTTTTTTTTAAAGGGGGGGGGGAGCACAGTAACCTTGGAACTAAAATAACAAAAATAAAGCAGCATTTTCTTTCTGGCTGTTAAATAATAGAATAATACAAATGTGGGCACTTGGGACTTTGTTATATAAAAGATACTGTTATAAGCAAGTCTCTGGTGTTATTAATATACGTGGAGATCCAGGGACATTATGACATTCTCTTCTCTTAGAAGATGAACCATGAACAGCACAATTTTATACATTGTCCACTTGATAAGTGAGCCCCACTGACTTCACTGGGACTTTTCCCTGGATGAATGAATATTTCTATAGCAAGGAGAAGTAATATGTGTGCATGGAGGGCAAATAGGAGGGCAAAGATTTTAAGTGGACTCCAAAGATTTAACCCAGCTGGGCATGCACACTTTGCATATGTTTCTTTCACTGATGGGGATAGGGAGATCATTTGTAGTAGATCCCAGCCTTTCTTTTTGTGCCCTGTTGTCTACTGGGGCTACAGGCTGGGAAAGTATTTTAGTAAGAAGAACTGAATTTGATCCTTGCCTCAGAGAGCTGTTGCATGGCAGTGGTGGTGTAGAAGGAGGATTAGTAGTAATGTTGGGGGGGGGGGAGTTACATTTACATCCCAGTAGTGTTAATACCATCCTCCTATCCAGTTTATATTCATAACAATGTGACAGTTCTCAGGTTAAGTGTGACTGGCACAAAACCACACACCTTCATCACTGAGTGGTGACTGGAATATACTTTTCTAATGTTCTGGGGCCCTTTCATACCAAACAAATATAACTGTGATTCCATAACATGATTTCTGTTTTGGCAAGGCAATAATGCTCACTGGCTGAGAATTCGAGATATCTCTCCTCTTTAAAATTCAAATCCCAAGAAGAGGATGGAACCATGACAGTTAAACTAGTAACATAGTGCTTTAACTGTGTAGCATGAAAAATGTTATGGTCCCAACTTATGGATTCCTGGGATTTGCAATTAATGGGAGGGCCCTTTCAGCTGGAGACTTTTAGTGCCCAGTCAAATGACAAACTCCGGGATTCACAATGTTGTGATTGTGGAGGGTGAATGAGTCCCAAATCCAGTACTCTAACTACAACACCACACTGGCTGAAGGAACCCAACATTTCCATGTCTTGATCAGGAAGTAGCTCAATAGTTATTATATATTTCACATAATCCAACTTTCTTTCTTTCTTTCTTTCTTTCTTTCTTTCTTTCTTGACAAGAAAACAGTTCAGCTTTTTTTACAGTTTCTCCCTATGGTACTATGCATGGACATGCACACAAGATACTCTTATTCTAAAGTTCAAGACCACTTTTCTCCTGGCAGAGAATTGATTATGATTACAAGTGTTGATGGGAAAGGAATTGCCACAAACAAAATATTACTGGATTAGGTGCTTGTAACAGAAAGTTCTTATAGAGGCTTTCTAGACCGCCCAAAAGGGGAGGTCCGTACTCGCCCCTTCAAGCAGTGAGATTAGGGCGAGGCTGCCACACAGGCAGCCCCAGAGGCCTCATCCCGCCACTTTTGGAGGCTGCAGGGAAGCGTCAAACTGCCGGTTCCCCGCGGCCTCCAAGCGGGGTGCAGCAGGCGCTCTGGGCGCCCGCTGCACCCCGCTTCCCTCGGCAGGGCTGAAAGGAGAAAGGGGCTGCTGCCGTGGCCCCTTCCTCCCTGGGTCTTTTCCGCAGCCATTTAAAGGCTGCAGCAAAGACCTGTCACAAAAAAAGAGCTCCATTTTGGAGCTCTTTTTTTGCGCCGCGGGAAGGGCGCAATTGGCGCCCTCCTGCGGTGCAAAAACGTCAAAATGTGTGCAGCGTATCTAAACGCTGCGCACGTGATGATGCTCTTCCGGTGCGTCCGTATGGACACTGCCATCTTAAAATGGCGGCTTCCATGCTCTTTAGGCCAAGGGAGGGTGTAGACGCTACGCCCTCCCTATCCCTAAAGGCAGGCTTTTTAGCCCTTAAAAGGCTTATTTTTGCCCGTCTAGAACAGGCCATTGAATCTTAAAATAATATTCAGGGATGATGATCTAATTTTAAACCTTGGACAAGAAGTTTGTATATTAGCATATAGACAAAGGGGCTGTGAAGTTTTATATCTCCTTTAAGGAAGCAATACTGTCTACTTAGTTGTTCCCTGTAGGGTTGTATGGCAGATGTATTCAACCCATAAAGAAGATTCAGTGACTAGATGAGCAATGAACAAGCTCCAGAGTCCTGCATGGAAAGATGAAAGAGATTTTATGAATCATGGTGATATTACAGAACACTTCAAATTTGTTGGGTTAGACTAATTAGTGGTATAGTCTTCTCTATGTTGTTAGAAATATAAAGGTACTAGGAAAAGGTAAAAAGACAGATCATGCAATTTGCCAAGTATTAATGACTGGGTCTTCTGGCTGCTTCATTTTAACAGCAGTATGAACGGAATGGGTTGTCTAGCTACTGGCCTGCTACATATTCTAACCATGATTTGAATGATATAATCAGAGAAACATCCAGTCCTATTGGAGCCTTACTAACATAGCGTTTATACTCAACTATAAGTCGACCTCATTTATAAGTTGAGGGCAGATTTGGGGGGGCAAAATTAAGGATATTGATATGACCCATAGATAAGTTGAGGGTAAAATATAGGGGCATGTAACAAAGAATGTAAAGATGATGCAAAGGGAAACAGTGTCAAAGAACATACAAAATTCCAGCAGACATTAACTGTTTGTGTTCATTAAAGGCTGGATGGATGAGACAATAGAAGGTGGTCAGTGCTTCCAGGACAGTTTATGGTCTTTCTTTTCATCAGGGTATGGTTCCTTTTTAAAATAAGTATTAGTATAGTACTTATATTGACCCGTGTATAAATCGACACAGGTTTTTTTTTTGGGGGGGGGGTCAATTTTTTGATTAAAATTTCTAGACTTATACCTGAGTATATATAGTATACAACTATACATTAAACAAGTAACAGTGAAATTCACTGTTCTGTTATATGTTCTTAACAGAGCAAGCCACTGACCACACTGGCTGGGTGAACAAAACCTAAACTTTCCAAGAGCATAATACAGCCTAAGTATATTATTAAAAACTCATATCACCTCCATAGCAAAAATCACTGTTCTTATTAAATTTGACCAGTGCCAGTTGAACAATATTCAGAGACCCTAATTTGTCCATTTCTGCTCTTAGGGCATATGATGCAGCCATCTCTTTCGATCGTAAGAAGTCTTAAATCTTGTCCATGGTTGTATAGGAGACTGCTCACCAGCCCCATCTTTGCTGCTTTAATTCCCATAATGGAAGGAAAATGAGATATAAAAGTGCCAAAGACACTAAAGTGGATTACAAATACCACAAATAGATTGTAAATTTCAATTTGCTGTTTGGTTGGAAAACATGGTATTGTGCAAAATATGATATACTATATTGAGACAACTTTATGAAAGATATATTGCTAGACACTATATCAAAGCTGTAAATCCTTAAACCCACAGATTTAAGGACTGATCATGTGCTTTAAAACAGTATGAGCATTACAGAATTTGATCCATAGTAGTGCTGGCAAAATGTATATTTTGTGCCATGGGTTATTTCTAAAAAGGATAATTACAGTCTGTCTAGCTAGTTTCCTTTTCTGTCAAAACCTGAATTAGTGGATAGTCATAAAAATCAAGATTTAAAAGATCCATGGGGCTTGCCAATCTCTCCCCTTAGATCAACCAGAATTAAAATGTCCATTTGTTTGACCCCTTTCATTGATTGTGGAGGCTTACATTGAAAAAAAAAAATTCCCCCATACATCTAAATGTATAATGTGAGGAATACATAAGTATGATTGTGTTTATCCTCAAAGGAAATAGGATATTGTGTTTGCTGTATGCAAACACATGCAAAACCCTCAAAGGGAACTTCAAAGTACATGTAGACACTACTTCTGTCTGCTCCTGCCAAAAAGCAAAGAACGTAACTTCTGAGGTCAAAAGAGGAAATAGGAATATCTGTTTGTGGTATCAGCATTAGTCTCTTACAGTAAATTTTAGGTTTTAGAGTGTCAGTTATATAAAAGAAGAAGAAGGAGGAGGAGGAAGAGGAGGAGGAGGAGGAGGAGGAAAAATAAAATATTGCAACTTTTTGTTGGAACTGTTCTTGTTCAGCATGCCATCTTCTGTCTTCAAGGAAACTATCAGTGCTATATCATCATTATGTCTAGGCCTAAATAAAAAGAGCAATGATTCAAAGAACTAGTAGTGGATTGCAAAAATCAGTTAAGTCTTGGGTGAATTTGTAAACCAGGGATTTGGATACTTTGGTAATTCATTCTTATATATAGTAACAAGCAAATCCAGCATTTTTCTCCTCATCTGTGGAAGATGAGCAAGATAGTTTTGTTAGTCTTGACAGTCTGTGGATATTTTAGAGTAATTCTGGGCAAATTTTGCAAAAACTATTATAGGTGATGTCTTGGAGTTTTAAAAAAGTAGAAGCATTGAATGGAATGTCTGCAATTTTTTGTTGAACCGCCCTGTCTTTTTGTACTTATTTTGTCTGTGTGCTTAGCTTTGCACAAGAAAAATTGCATGAATATGGAAAACCTGACCAAAAGGAAAAGAAAAGAACAAGAAAGCTGGAGAGCACCCTCATTCTCATGCTGAAGTCAAGAAACCTCATGCAGGTTAATAAAAATATCTTGAAGAGACTTAGATTCTTACTGAGGGTTAGGTTGTCTCCATAAGAATAAAAAAAAAGAGAAAGAGACATTTCTTTACATTTCTAGTATTAGCTCAAATCACACCATATTTTGTATGCATTATGGAAGGTGCATAAGATTCCATGGCTCAGACCTGTCTGTGTGCCATTCCACACAGAAAATTATAATGCAAACCAGGACAAATGATTCCTGGGATACTTTATGTTTAAATTAACAAAACTTAACAAAAAGCAATAAAACATGTGAAAGGGGCTACTGTCCTAGTATTTGCAAAACTCGAGTTCCAGGGAAACAGTATACCCAAATGACAAGGCTGCTACTGGACAAAATAAATGGAACATGTACAAGATTCCTCACTAAGTCTTACTATATAAGCATCATCTCCAGGGTCTTCACTCAAAAACGAAAACAAAAAACTCAGGCCTTCTTTGAAATGAATACTGTATAAAAACTAGGAGATGTGAGAATCCAATTCATTACTTTCTGTCATGTACCAATATAGTAAGCAACATACAGCTGAATTGCATTATTTTTGTTCATAGCAAACTATGTTGTTAAGAAAGGTGACAGGCTAGAGGTATGAAGATTGTCAGAGGTATAGACATTTACTGTGAACTGAAATTAGACCTGAGACCACTAGTCGAAGGCCACACAGCAAGTCAGGAGTAGGTGACAGAGATAAAACCAAAGATTTGGCTCTTAGTCTTTTGCTTCAATTTCACCTTTAAAGTACTTTTAGGAACACTTGGATTTAAAAGGTGCTGTATAAATACAAGATGCTGTAATTACCTCCAATATAAATATTTTCCTTTTAAAGTTAACCTTTCCTTCTTTTATTACTGTTGAATTTATTAAGCCCATGTGATCTTCTTTGTTTAAACTATTACAACTCTGAATCACTGAAACCATGTATAACATTCAAGTAACACAGAAAAGATTTATGCATACAGTCAAAGTTCCTCAGCCAAGATGCTGATGAAATATTTCCTTGAAAAAATATTGTCTCTGTAAGCCATACATAAGGTAACACTTAACAACCCTCCTGTCAACCCCGCCAAAAAAAAACTACCCAGAAACTTATTGCTATTCAGATGCAAGAAAGTAGGAACCATGGATAAAAAATAATAATAAAGATATTCATTGGCCTTACTTTAAAGAATACTTTCTAGAGAAAGAGCTATGTCATTGTACACTAGCAGAGGGCCTATCATTGTATGTTTATGAAAAAAAAAATTCTCACTGTAGTATATTTGCTGTCACTGTTGTTATGTGCTTTTATTTTTACTCTGACTTATGGCAACTCTATTCTAGAGTCTTCCTAGCAAGATTTATTCAAAGCAGGTTCAACATCTTTGCTGAGAAAAGGTAAGTTTCTGTAACTGTGTAGGAATTTGGGCCCTGGTCTTGTAGAGTTCTAGTCCAACATGCATGCCACTACACTGTATACTGCTCTGTAGTGTAAACACCTATATAACTTATATAACCAAACAGCATGGAGAACAATCGGTGGTTGAATGCATGCCTTAAAATGATTGCCCTTTCAGACCTTGAAAGAAAAGTGAGCATTTAGAGGGAAGGGAGGTAACCACTGTGTCCTGTTTGGGTAGGAGAATGCTTCTCATAGGCCCCATTTCCACTTGTCATTTTGATGTGGATTTTATTTAATGCGATCTAGCACAGTTAGAAAATGTGCTTTAAAAACCAGTGGAAATGGGGCCATAGTGACCATGGCATGCTCTCCTCTGCTTCATTTCTTAAATATGATATATAGTTATGTTCTAAACTGAGTGTGTACAACATCTAGGATTGTAAAAATAAAACCCTCCATAAAGCTGAACTTCTGGTAATTCTATATTTAACAAATTCAGGAAAGATTCATTTAGTTTTTTTAAACAGAGCAATTCAACAAGTTATTGGTTGGTATGAAGTTGAAGGCTTTCATGGCCAGCATCCATAGAAGATGCCAGCCACAGATGCTGACAAAACGTCAGGAAGAAACTCTTCTAGAACATGGCCACATAGCCTGAAAAACCAACAACAACAACAAAAAACTATTGATAGGTACAATTTCTATTCAGCTTAGAATAGGAACATGAAAGTCTCCTTCAGCTAGTTTATCTCATTCTAGCACACAAAGGAGTGCTAGAATGTTAGATGACATTACAAAAGTTTTGACATTACAAAAGTTTTTTTAAACCCATTTGTCTGGTTTATTTTATTTTACTTCATTTTGAGACTTTATTGTGAATATTTCATTTGCTTTTTCACAAATGACACAAAAAGCCACAAAATGTTTGAAGTGGTTGACCATTAATTCAATAGGTTATTTTGATATGTTGACACCCTTTCTCATTGGTGGTGAGAACATTTGCAAGTGCTCTTTATCTCCGTAACTTTAGGATATGTTCAGCAAACCATTAATGGAATAGATTATGGACCATGATGCAAACAATATCTGTACCAGTCCTATGCTCCTACTAAACTCGCAGCCATTATCTTCAACCTGTTTTCAACTACATAATGTAGTTGTCAATGCACAAAGCTGGAAATTGATAGCATAACATAGTTGACATTGTATGTTCTCATAACAACAAAGAAGAAAGTAAAACATTTATTTTATTATTTATTAAAATATTTCCACTCTGCTAAGTATCATAAAGATCTCAGGGTGACTTACAATTAAAACAGCAACAACAAAACAGTTTGAAATAGTTTGAAACAATGCACACAATTTAAAGGAATTGCTACACTCTAAATTAATGGTGAGATGTATCTTATTTAGATGCATCTAAATGCTACACTCTAAATGGAATTTCATTTTATTAAGCACCGGTGAACATTAGAGTGTAGCCATTATTCCACTTATTAGGGAAGATACATCTTGCCATTAATGACAAGGGTGTCAGTGTCTACCCTGTAGAAACTCTACTTTTTATTGAGTGGTTGTAACAAATACATAACTTTCAGAACTGCCTAATGCTTGGCTTTGGCCTTATGCTTGTGTTCAAAGAACAGCAGTGAAGTTTGTAATACATTTGTATAATATCTGTTTGCTAGTTACAATAAAATTATGACTGAATGATTGGGTCAATGTAACTATAGTAATGTAAAAGAGTGATGGTGAAGAGAATTGTTCTAGACAGTAAAATGAGAGGAGAGGATTTTTTTCCCTGTGTAACCCTTCCCCTCCCAGTTGTTTGTTTGTTTGTTTGTTTGTTTTTCCATATAGGAAAAAAGTTAACACTGCCTGCTGTGCAAGAAATATATTGTCAACACAACTCCCTCTACCCCATTTTCTGTTCAAATAATTGTTTATTCCCCACACAAAATCCATCTGTATTTCTGTGCAGAATGATTCCCTAAAAGACTTCATAGGGTTGAAAGTATGAAGATTCTTTTCCTCTGCTGTTTTTATCATAGGAATTTCTCAAGTGTCAGGAAATCCATTATTCTTCAGGCAAATAAACAGTAATGAACACTCTTTCCATCTCTACTCCAGACAGAGCTGGCTGGAGTGGCAGGGAATAGAAATCCACTGAAATCTGGAGGGCCATATAATTCCCCATTTCTATCTAAAGGAAATGTCCATGTGAACCAAAACCTCACTTTACTTGACAGTTTAAACTTTCTGCTCATCAACTCTTCATCATTTCTGATTATCTTTGAGTTTAAAACAGTACTAAAGAACAATCTCTTCCAGAAGACCTAAGTAGATGATTTTTAAATTATGCGTTTTAAAGTATGTGTTGATTGTTTTTAATATGTATTTATTTTATATGGTTTCTTAACTGGTGTTATGTATTCTTTTGACCAGTGCAATGTGTTTTAATGTGTCCAACTGCTGTATAATAATAATAATAATAATAATAATAATAATAATAATTTAATCAGTTATTGTTCCTCTCCTTGATCAATAAGGAGAGAGAGGTAAGAAATCATCATCATTGTCATCATCGTCATCATCATTACCATCATCACCATCATCATCATCATCAAGACATGTGATAAGTTCAATGCTGCTGACATCTATCTATCTATCTGTCCATCTATCTCAGTTACAGTTATTTAACTCCAATTTATGACTGTTTGCCCCTATCCAGATGTTGGGTTTTTTTTTAGCACAACTGAATCTGAATAATCTCACTAACACATTCTGGTGTTGTTCACACTATGCACATCTCTATGATTTCTGTTGGTCACATGTGTCAGCACTGCGAATAAGGATGGAGTTGATGATGCAGATGTATTTGAAGCATGTTCAAGGCATGCAGAGTTTTATCCCAGTTTATCCTGGGTCTATTTACATTGGTTATTCACACAGCTGACAATGTGAAACTTTTAGGAAAACTCAGGGGGAAAAAACAAAATCTAATAATAATAATAATAATAATAATAATAGATTTATTTCTAGCCCACCCAATCACGAATAATCTGGGCTGGTTACAACAATAAAATACACTGAAGTTACAGTAAAATCAAACCCTAAACCTCCCCTGCCCCCCATTCCCAATACTAAAATAGAATTAAACTGTAATAGTATAAAAACATTACAAACATTAAAAACATTACACAGAGACAGAGAAGCAAGCGGGGAAGGATAGGCGGATAAGGGGGCAGACGTCTCAAGGAAGGAAAGGACTCTAGGAGAGGCCTAGCAACATCACCAGGCCTCTCCTCAAGTGAAAGAGGCCTCCCTTCATGACTACACCATCTGGTCACCTAGGAGGGAGTGCAAGGACAGGCCAAATTCCATCGGGCCTGTCCTAGATTAAGAAGATGAGCCCTCCCTCCAGTCCATCTGCCTTGGTCCAGGCCTCAGAGGGAGAGAAGAACTGCTGGACCTGATCACCTTCCCCAACACCATTCCCTTCTCCTTTTGTGTCGTGTCTTCTTAGAATGTAAGCCTGAGGGCAGGGAACCGTCTAATTAAAATAATAATTGTAAGCCGCTCTGATAGCCTATAGGGCTGAAGGGCGGGGTATAAATAAATAAGTAAATAAATAAATAAATAAAAATATCTGGGGAGGGAAGCTAAGTTGGAAAGGCCTGCCGGAAGAGATCTGTTTTGAGTGCTTTCTTAAAAGTGGAAATGTGATGGATCTCCTCTGGCAGGTCTTTCCATAATTTTGGAGCAGTAGTAGAAAAGGCCCTCTGGGAAACTGATGCTAGCCTAGATTTTTTTTGGCTGTAATAAATTTCTTCCAGAGGACCTTAGAGTGCGAGGCAGACAATAGGGAGGAAGGCGTTCCCTCAAGTATTCTGGGCCCAAGCCATGTAGGGCTTTAAAGGTAATCACCAATACCTTGTACTTTGCCTGGAAACTAATAGGCAGACAGTGTAGGGACTTCAAGACTGGTGTTATGTGGTCATTCCTAGAAGTTCCCGTAATCAATCTGGCTGCCATGTTTTGTACCAACTGAAGTTTCTGAACTTGGCACAAGGGTAGCCCCATGTAGAGCGCATTAGAGAAGTCTAATCAAGAGGTTACCAGTGCATGTACTATTGTTTCTAGGTCCCTTGGCTCCAGGAAGGGGCGCAGTTGGCGTATCAGACGAAGCTGATAACAGGTGCTCTTGACTGTCGCGTCCACTTGAGCTGTAAGATGGAGTGACGAGTGAAGGAGCACCCCCAAGCTGAGGACAGCATCCTTCAAGGGAAGTGTGACCCCTTCCAAAACTGGCTGACACAACTCCATTCCTGGTTTTGGGGTTCCTATAGCAAGTACCTCTGTCTTACCTGGATTCAGCTTGAGTCGGTTTTCCCTCATCCAGTCCATTACCGCCCCAAGACAGGCATTCAGAGAAGAGATGCCATCCTTAGTCACTACATCAGTCATAGACATAGAGAAATATATTTGGGTGTCATCAGTGTACTGATAACACCCCACCCCATGTTTCTGGATGATCTCGCCCAGCGGCTTCATGTAAATGTTGAATAGCATTGGGGACAGAATTGCGCCCTGAGAGACACCCGACTTGAGTTCCCTTTTGGATGAATAGCTGTCCCCAAGCAACACCATCTGGAACCTACCTGAAAGATAGGACCGGAACCACTGCAATGCAGTGCCACCAATACCTAATTCTCTCAGGCGTTCCAGAAGGATACCATGGTCAATGGTATTGAAGGCCACTGAGAGGTCCAAGAGCACCAAGAGGGTCACACTTCCCCGTCGATGCCCAGACGGAGATCATTGACTAAGGCGACCATGGCAGTCTCAACTCCACATCCTGCCCTGAATCTGGTTTGAAATGGATCAAGAAAATCAGTTTCCTCCAAGACAGCTTGTAGTTGATTGGCGACTCCCCTCTCAATCACCTTGCTCAAGAATGGCCTATAGTTGTTTTGATCAAGGGGGTCCAGGGAGGGTTTCTTTAACAATGGTCTAACCACTTCCTCTTTAAGGCAAGAAGGCAGGGAGCCCTCCTCAAAAGATTTATTAATTATATTTGCCAGCATTGGCTTGATTGTGTCCTATTATCGAGGATTAAGTGGAGTTTTGACACACACACCCAACTTAATTGGATCCATTCAAAATAATCGTGAACAAGAAATATTCAACCCACATTCTACCAAGATTATCTTCACCATCTGGACTAAAGGGAACAGAAACCATGCAAGTGATCATAAATTACTTCTTACTGAATGTTATTCTCTGCAGTCAGAAGATGGGAATATTCGGTGTGTGTGTGTGTGTGTGTGTGAGAGAGAGAGAGAGAGAGAGAGAGAGAGACTTTTCTTTACATGGGATAACTCCCTACCCTTAGATGCCAATCAAAGCTTTTGCGAAAACTACACCTTCAACATTGACTTTCTTGAGAAATGCAATTTTGTGAATTGCTTTTCAGATAGATTATTGTGGCAATATAAGAAATATCTAGTCTTCCTGTAAAAAAGAGAAAATTCTTTTAGAGTTTTAAATTGAAATGCACTAACAAAAAAACAAAAACAAAAACAAGCCTTAGTATGTCTGCTGGGACCATGAAAGTGATGCTTTTTCAACACAGCACAATAAATATTTATATTGCTTGAGATATTTTAAAAATGATTTTAAAAACAATGCTGAATAGTACTGGCATGCTGAACTTCAAGTCACCTCTGCTTATTTTGAAAGAAGAACTTAAAGTGTAGGAACATGACAAAGACTGTAAACCAGAGGGAACCAGGAAATGAATTAATTTCTATCCCAACTGATTGCTATACCAACCAAGTATTTAATGCTAGGCCAAATTGACTTGAACTAGACACAGGGATAGGAGAAGGCCAAACTTTCCTCAATCATTTACACTCTTAAATCTCCACCCTTTCTTCCAACACATGGAAATTAAAAGCATTGACATCAACTGCAGATTCCCAACCCACATTTTTAGTACAATGTGCATTAATTTTGGTGGATTTCTGTAGCAGAAGCTGACCCCTTTGGTCAATTTCATAGAGAAAACAAATAATCCTCACCCAGACTACTGCTGCCCAACACAAGAAATAGTGAGACAAGACACAAAATTGAGAGTAAAACAGGGCCATTTATTGACCCATTTATATATTTCATAACAAAAATTCAACCATTTCAAAATAAATAAATAAATAATCAAGTGTGGGAGAAGCTGCAGCTGGTGTCTTTCCATCAGATCACCTCTGCAGCTTATTTGGACAATAACACTTGAACCCTCAACAATAACCCAAAATCTGGGTTACTGGTTGGCCAGCCGGGAAGTCTAACCTGAAAGTCCCTCTCTCTATCTGCCAAGACTAAAAAGGCAGTATATCTTTCAAGCAAGACCTAAGGGAAATTTCTTTCTGTCAACCCCCCAGGTCACAAGGCCTAAAAATGTCTTTGCAGAAATGTCTCTTCCACCCAAATGACATCCAAGGTGCTCACCGAAATATAATTCAATTATTTACGCCAAATTTAACTTTAAATTTGACAATTAAAATTCCAAGATTTAAGCCAAATCGGTTCCTGTTTAGATGTCACCCCAGCCAGTTTCCCATATGCCAACTGGAAGTAGTATGGCAAAAAACCCGTGGAGAAGGGAAAAATTCCTACCTGGCCCCTAGACGACCAAGAAAACTTCACATTATACAGTCAGCTCTCATTATACAAAGATTTGCTCTATGGTGATTTGAGCATATGCAGACTAAACTGAATGAACTTTTTTAAAAACCTGCAGTTGATCGCAGCCAGGCTGAGAAGCACTCTCATGGCCAGAGGGAGGCTTTGGTGATAAGCTCTAGCACCAGAGAAACATTCTCCATGCTTCATCTGCAATTTGACTTGGAAGGGGCAGCAAGCATGCTCCCAGGAAGCATGAAACAGGAAGAATGGAGGCATGGGGTTTGGAGCTTGCCTCTCCTCCCACTTGGCTTATTGAAATCCCTCAACCCACTTTCCTTTAGGAAATACCAAAGACTTTAAAAGAAGAGAAGGGAGCATCAAGGGTCTGGGTCTCAGACTTTGGCTTTTCTACTGGTGCTCCCCTACAACCTCCCCTCCCCTCCCATACACCCCCCCCTTTCCCACAAGAGACGTGCCACAGCCAAAAGCATGAGGCCGAGGTCTGGGAGACAGGCCGAGGCCAAAGGAGCCAAGGCCCAAGGTTTGCAAGTCCCCAGAGTGGGGCTACAGTGCAAGGCAGGGCCAAAATCCAAAGGACCAGGGCAGGGATGAAAAAGAAAGGTCAGGGCTGAGGTCCAGGAGCAAGGCCATGGCTGAAAGGACCTTGGAGCCACATCAGGCCTGGGAGACAGGCCGAGGCCAAGAGAGTCAAGGCCTGAGGTCCACAAGACCCCAGAGCAGGGTCACAGCCCAAGGCCACAAGAAGGTCAGGGCCCTAGGCCCAGGAGCAAAACTGAGGCCAGAAGGGCCCCAGAGCTGGGCTGAGGCCCAGGGATTGATCCAAGGCCCAAGGGGGAGCCCTGCAGTCCACAAAAGCTGGCCAAGGCCTGATCCCCTCTCCAACTCCTTCATCGTGTTGGGGGGGGAGAGATAGCCAAAAGGAGGAGAAAAAGGAGGAGAACCTGAACTGAGCCAAAGCTTTGTTCTGCCTATTAGAAAAGACTTTCTTGTAAAATCTTGAGCAAGAAAATCTTTTCTGATAAGTAGAACAAAGCTTTGGCTCAGTTATCATATTGCAAACATATTGAAAACATACATTAGATAATGGAATGCACCAAAAATTTCAGAAGAAAATCAATCTGTGCTTTATAGATTGCAGCAAAGCCATTAACTGTGTAAATCATGGGAAATTATGATTCATTGTAAAAGAAAAGGGAGTAGCACTCTTTGAGCAAGAGGCTACTTTCAGGCCACAGTATCGAGAGACATAATACACTCATCCCTCTATATTTGTGGTTTTGATATTTGCAGATTTGATTATTCATGGATTTCATTAATATGATCTCTCTAGGAATATCTAGGTCCTCCAGTGCAACTCATGGTCAACTTAACTAAAAGTTGTACTGAAAGATCTAGAGATTCCTCAAGAGAATACTCTACTAGGCATTTGTAGCTCCTCCAGTGCAGTTCTATGATCAATGTCTGTTAGACACTGACCACAGTTGCACTGGAGGACCTAGAGATTCCTGGAAAGGTGTCCTTTCTGGTAAAAATATAGTATTTTTGTTATTTGTAGTTTTTCCATATTCATGGGGGTCTTGTGCCCCTAACCCTAGCGAATATGGAGGGACAAGTGTAATTTCCCATTGGCAAGGGAGTAAGCAGGTTTTATCACCCTATCTGCTTAATTTACCTTTAGAACATACCACACTAGGATTAGATGCAGAGAAAGTAGGTGTGATAAATGGGGGAAGAACATTGACAGTTTAAGATATACAAATGACACTATATTATTTGCAGAAAATAGCAAAGACTTGGAATTACTAGTGATGTAAATTAAGAAAGAAAATATAAAGACAAGTTTATAGTTCAATATTAAGAGGATAAAAATAACCACAGAGGTCTTATATATATTTAATCTGGATTAATAAAGACATTGAAATAGTTTAATGGAAGGACTGTGATTTTACAAAAAGCTTTTTTTAAGGCATCAGCATCAGCATCATCATTCCCTACCCTAAACTTAATAGGGGCTGTGTCTCTGGGCTGAGTAACATATGAACTGCATCTATACTACAGAATTAATGCCACGAGATACCACTTTAATGGTATCATTAATGGCTCAATGCTATGGAATTCTGTGATTTGTAGTTTTGTAAGATATTTAGCCTTCTCTATCAGAGAGCTCTGCTGCAACAACAGACTACAATTCCTAGGATTTAACAGGATGGAGCCATAGTTAAAGTACTGTCAGAGTGCATTAATTCTGCAGTGTGGCAGCAGAAATGGTGTAACTTGGCTCCTCTCCCATTCTACCTCTTCTCCACACTCTTTTTGGCTTTTCAGATGGCTGATCTCAGCCCTTGCTTTGGCTGATCTCTCAACTGTCTGATCTCTGAGAGCAGATAGCATAAGGGATTATGCTGGTATAAAGGGAAGTTCAACTTGCCTAAGGCCAGTTCAGCCATCACAAGTGCCTTACAACTCACCTACAGGTAGACTATCTTTTACAAATACTTCACCATATAAATAAATTATTATTATTATTATTATTATTATTATTATTATTCCATCCCAGTGCAAGCACAAATTGACTGTTTTCTGAAACTTTAAAGCACAGTCTAGGGATATAATTCTGCACTAGTTTTCTTCTCTAAGGAAATAACTATTGTAGTAATTTTAGAAATTTTATTTCAAACTGCAAGAAAGTCTTTTAAAACCATGCTTTTCAAAATCTACTAACAATTCAGGATTTTCTTTTGAGAGAAAACAGCACTTTTTAGTACAGGGAGCAGGATTTTCTGTGTAAATCACCTATGTATAAATTTTGTGCAGAATAGAAAATACCTTTTTTCTGCATAGAAGTACTGTTGTCTGTAGAAAAATGCTATTACCTAAACAGAAAATGCTGTTTTCTGTACAAAACAATAAATGAATTTTGCACAGAATATGCCCTGAGCTGCTAATATTCTTGTCCCTCCAAATTTCTTCTCATCAAGATTTATCAGCACTTGAAGAAACAAGCAAACATGTTTTCAACCATTTGCTGATACTCCCTATACATACAAATCAATTTTGGTTTTTAAAAAAACTGGCAAATCACATCTCAGAAGGCTCCAAGGGCAGAACTAGGCACCTAAAGGCTATTTAACACTACCCCCTGCTATTTTAGGTCCTAAAAAGTCTTTTTTTTAAAAAAGCAGATGTGCCCAACTTCTAGTTTTGAAAAATGGGACCCTCTGAAGTTGTCCGCCCCAAGTAACATAATGCATATATTTATTCTATTATGCCAAATCCTGATCAATTTACAAATGTGAAATGTTCACAAAAAATAGCAAAGTGACATTTCAGTAAATAAGGAGAAGGACACATTCAAATAGCATGCACAGTTCAAAACATGGGCATAAATGTCCACCATACTGGGAGCAGAATTTCCTTCTCTGGGTTGAGCATGTACATTTATGGCACTTTATAAATAAAGATACTAATACTAATACTAATAATAATAATAATAATAATTGTTTTCCAAAAAAGCAATCAGGGCTCAGGGTATGTAAAAAAAAACCTGTGCAGAACTGAGCATGGTACTGATGCCAAAGTGGAAAAGGATTCAATTGGTGTGTACAACCATAGAAATAACATTTGATCTACTTAATTTTCTTTTCTTTCTTTTTTTGAAAAAAAATATTAATTAAAATCGCATATTACAGATCATGTCAATCATACAAATCAAGCAAGTAACATAATCTAAATAAGGATTCAACATAGATATAAAAGGAGGGTACATTGTAGATTTTACATATATCTTCTTCTATAAGTCCTACCCTTCCCCCTCTTATCAACCTATTATCAGTTTGCAATTTCCAAATCTTCTCCCTCTCTAAACCTTCTCTTATCCTTATCCCAACTTTCTAAAACTTTCTTACACCATCTTCACTCATTAACACTCTTTTCTTTCATTTCACCTTCTCTTCTTCCCCACACATACCTTCAATATAACTTACTTAAACCTTCAATCACAACTCCTACTTAATTTTCTAAGGGCAGTGTGGTTGTTGAATTGTTGCCTTACAGAAATCACAACTGGCACAGTAGTTAAAACGAACAGCCATTTGGATAACTACCAAATTATCATTATAAAAATGCAGTACTGAGGCATCAAGCTTTGTAATTTTAAAAAAAATGCAAACATGCCAAACCCAAAGCACCTTTTGGATGCAGATGACTGGTTGTAAATCCCATATGTAATGTACAAATTTCCCAGCTACATGTAATAAGGGGTGACTTGAAGAAAGAAAAAAAACCCTCTGTAGTTTCAGCCTGAAGTCCCAAAGATTTCAATATTAGTCTTTTTCAATAATTTGGCCACATGAAACTGTCGGAGCAACAGTAAGCAATAAATTATCCCCATGTGTTTTCAATGAATTTTTGCTCTTCTTAGTAGTGAGGCTTCATGTTGGTTAATCGTAATGTTTCAATCCACTATAAGTGGGTGCCACAATTCTGAACTCTTTGGAATGCAGCAATTATCACCTAAAGTGCTGCATACTGAAGGATTTTCAATTTCCTCTAGTCCAGTCCATACTGGGAGCAGAATTTCCTTCTCTGGGTTGAGGAAAAAAACCCAAGCTTTTTTTGATTGATTCTACTAATGCTGCTCCCTACTGAGTGTTAACATGAATAGGAAAGAGGGTTAGAATCCTGCTTTATGGTTCCTGAGATGTGGGGGTAGAATGGGGCCTTGTTTCACTAGTTTGGATCAGACACCTTGAACAATAAGAAACAAAAGCCAAACCCTTTTGCGGTTTGCTGGAGTTTTTAACCTTCTTTGGAAATCAATTTACTATTTAAACATTTCTGAGAAAGCACACATCACACATTAGTCACATTTTGTACTTGCTCCTCCTTTTAGAGCAAGGGTGGGCAAAGTGGGGGCATTGTGGTCCTTGAAATCCTGGAAATTTCCCAAATCCCCCAACCCCAACACACTCCAGTGGTGCAAATTTTTGGATATTGCCACCTAGAAAAAAAGTGGAAAAAACACAAAACGTGCAGAAATATCCCCAGATATTTCACACAGAGAAAGCAACCTAGAACCCCCAAATGCTGCTGCTGCTGCTTCATTTGGAATCCTTCTCAAAATGGTGTCAGGAAGTGATGTGATGCCACCTCTGGTACAGATTTTGTAAACATGGGAACCACAGGAGGTTAGAAGGAAGAACATTGGGCCCTGGCTTCCATATCCTAAAGGTTAGGAGCTGTATCAAAGCACCTTCTCCATATTTGAAATAAGTGTTGGAAATGTTTTTAATCAATCTTATTTTCTAACATTGCATCTATGTTATTAGTGTGGTACTTAAGAGTTCCTGAGGTATGTGTGTTGAGGGAGGCAAGTATTTACACATTACCCTAGAAACTTTAAAGAGGATCCACTTTGTTCTAGGGTTGCCATAAATCAGAAACAACTTGAGGGCACACAACAACAACAACAACAACAACAACAACATTTTTTTTAAAAAAAAAACAATGTCTGAAACTGTCAGCATTATTTTAACACAGTTTCAGAGATGGATTGCTGGTTTGCTCTAATTTCTTCACAGTGTATATAAAATCAGCTTGATGAAACATTTATGGTACCGTGTGTAGCTTAAGGCTTGCAATAATTTATTATTATTTTGCAATGCTGGACCACAATATCTTTTAACTGTTTAAACTTTACTCTTTTATGCAGGGTAGAATGTCCCAAATTTATGGCAGACAATATAGTGCCTTTCTAGACTGTTGTTGCTGCTAAATAGTAATCGTATGAACAGAACTGTTGTGATTAAAAAATGAAAAGGGATTAAAATAAATGTCCCAATAGAATCACATCTGTAAATGAACTGGATGGCTTTCTCTTTGAACATGTGTTTCTGTAGGAATGTCTGTATCCTGTTCATTTGTTAAGATGCAGACTCTTATAAATACTTCTTACCATTCCCAACCCCTTTCTAGTATAAATAGGAAAACAGGTGCCTTTGGGTCTGGTTGTATATGTCATAAAACCTTAAATTTCCGTCAATATTGCTACCTTTTTGTGGGAAAATATCCAACAGCGGGTTTGTCTAATTAGTTTCCTTACAAGAATTGTATTGGTGGTCTATAAGTGTAACCCTCTGCATAAAGTTGTGGTTTTCTTTTTAATCAAAGTTAAACTGTGGGGAGCTGTACTTCAAAGGATGAAAGGATCCTCTTTATAACCCTTCTTCTCTATTGGCAAAGTCTGGCTACTGCATATTATAACAGTAGGATTTTCTGGGAACTGGAACAATTTAGGATTTTACACACACACACACCTCAAATGTAAGAATTTATACACACTAATGAAGACTACATTTCTTTCATAAAGTTGTGATAGAAATGTACTTGATGTATGAATGCATTTACTTACTTACTACTTTATTTATTTATTTATTTATTTATTTATTTATATTGCATGTATGCTGCTGTTACAACAGTGGCCTGTAACCATGCTTTATGACAGGACCAGCTTCACTGTCCAGGCTTGTAAATGGGTTCAACATAGAACCAAATTCTTTTTTCTAAAACTCAGAATATAAAATTGGTTTCTGCACAAAAACAAATGTTTTGTTGTTTACAATGCCATTTGGAATTGATACACAGTACAGTCCTGTCCCCTAGTGCCCCAGCCTCATGTGTACCCCTCTGCACATTCACACAGTTTCAAATACCTGTCTTCCTAATTCCAAAGCTCTTCTGCTATTTACCATTTTATTTTGCAGCAGTGACAGAAGAGGTGAGCCTCTTTTTACTTGTAGGCATGTGCAAAGAGTGCTGGCATTGCCAGATGAAAAACAAAACAGGGCTCCTGTGCCTTTAATTGGTTATAGAAAAGGGAATTTTGATAAAGCTGAACCTGCTGAAGTCCTGTCTTCTGCAAAAGTACTAAAGGTACAAGAAATCTGCCCTTTTTTTCACCTGTCAGCCTTAGGCTGGGAAGTGACAAGATTCCATAAGAAAAGAAAAGAAAAGAAAATGAAGAGAGGATTTCTAATTTGTTTTCATAATGATTCCACCAGCCAGGTACATGTACATGCTAGGAAGAGAAAATATTTGGATGTAAATGTATAGGAAAAAGCTGTTCTTTGGAGACTGTAATGGTTGTCTCTTATTTGTACAGAAAATTTCAGAACAGCAACTCATGAACTTGAACCATGAGACTATAACACTAAAAATTCAGGTCACCATTTGGGTGATCATTTAGATTTAGGAGCAAAGCAGACCTGGTGTCCCCATGCCATTCAGGAGACCCAGCAATGCTAGCAAATTGCATAGTTAGTGTAGGCCCTACACTATGAAATTTCAATTAAAGGGCTCGTGGCTGAAGCATTAAAATCCATGTGGGTAATGGATGAAGTTACTGTTTCTCAGGATCTGTTGGATATGCTTTGACTGAGATTTCCTGCATGGCAGGGGATTGGACTGGATGGCCCTTGTGGTCTCTTCCAAATCTATGATTCTATGATTCTAGGATAATGTATTATAAAAACTTCATGCATTCATAAAAATTCATGTATGTTTATGGGCAGAGAATCTTAGGACCAGACCAGGAACACTGAGTTGAGATAAAGTATGTGACTCTCAGTTAATTAGGGCCGTAATACACATAACAAAATATACAACAGTAATGACGCTAACACTGCTAATGCAAGAGCCACCTAACAGTTATCCTTGTCTTATGTTAGTAGAACTGTACCTGGCTTGCTGAAAAAAAAAATGCTGGGAAAAGTTGAAGCCAGTAGGAAAAGCAAAAAACCATATTACAGACTATTAATAACAAGATCCCCTGGAAGTGCCTCATTTATCCAGTTTGCCATAAGGTGAAGCACATAAGAACAATATACATAGCCACAAGTAGCAGGTAATGTAATAACTATATCTTGTTCATTGATCACACCTCTTCTGATGAGCAAGCTCTCAAGAGTATTTCCCAAGTGGAAGTTTTCCTTGCCCAAACTCCACAACTCTAGATGTGTGAGAATCACAAAATAGTTCCAAAGGGAATCTCTTGTCCAGCCATCTGAGTACTAATGGAAGTAATGTGAGTGAGAAACTTCCATCTTGACTTAGTTTCCAACCTAGGGTTCTCCAACTCTGTTCTCAACTGGTTTAAATCTTACTTGTCAGACAGATCTTTTGCAGTGGTCACAGGTGATCAGATTTCCTCCTCTGTTCCCTTATCTGTTGGAGTTCCTCAAGGCTCTGTCCTGTCCCCTTTTGTTCTCTCTGTACACATTGTCCCTTGGTAAACTCATCAGTTCTTTTGGTTTCTCCTATCATATGTATGCCAATGACACTCAAACAAAAAAACAAAAACAGCTTCATTTATATACCGCTTCATACCCTTAAGGAGTGTCTAAGAGGTTTACAACTGTAAGCTATTTGCCCCCCAACAATCTGGGTACTCATTTTAGCGACCTCGGAAGGATGCAAGCCTGAGTCGAGCTTCAGCCCTTTGCTGGTCTTGAACTCGCCACCTTATGGTTTTGAGTGAGTGGCTGCAGTACAGGCATTTAACCACTGCGCCACTCAGCTGTATCTTTCCACCCCTGACCTTTCACCGGGGCTTGAACAGCAAGTCTCCTCTTGTCTGGCTGCCATCTCTCAGTGGATGTGGCATCGGCGCTTGAAGCTCAACATGTCTAAGACAGAGCTTCTCGTCTTCCCACCAAAGCCACCCTTCAATACTCCTTTTCTGTTTCTGTTGACGGCACTTCTATTTAACCAGTTCAGCAAGCCCACAGTTTTGGTTTGATCTTTGATTCCTCTCTGTTGTTCTCCAGATTCAGGCCACCGCCAAGACCTGTAGATTCTCTCTTTGCAACATTGTTAAAATCTGTCCTTTTCTCTCAGCCTCCACTGCCAAGACTCTGGTCCATGTGCTAGTGGTTTCACAACTAGATTATTGTAACCTTCTTCTTACAGGGCTTCTCTTACTTCCATCCTTTGATCTCTGTCCAGAACTCAGCTGCATGTATTATCACATCCGCTCGCCGCTTTGACCATGTTTCTCCTCTTTTATCCTCCCTTCAATGGCTTTTCTTCCCCTTCCACATCCAGTACAAGCTTTTGTTATTGACGTTTAAAGCCCTCCATGGATTGGCCCCTCCTTACTTGTCTGAACTTCTTGCTCCTCACACTCCTTCTCATACCATCCGTTCTGGTAGTCAAGGTCTCCTGTCCCAGCCTAGGATTTCCATTGCCCCATCCCGGATTCGTCCCTTCTCACTTGCTGCCCCTCACTCCTGGAACCTTCTTCCTCCACATGTGCACCTCATCACTTCTCTAACCAGATTCAAAATTAAGTTAAATACTATATTGTTTAGGGAAGCATTCCTAGGATTGTGCCATCTGCCCCGGATGCCTCCTGTTAACTATGTATTAAGAAGCCGTGCCCTCCCTCCAGAGGAAGAGAAGAAGTACTGGACCTCATCCCCTTCCCACCACCTTCCCCTTTTAGTCTCTTTTAGTCTCTTTTAGACTGTAAGCCTGAGGGCGGGGATTGTCTAATTATAAGATTGTATGTGCAGCACTGTGTAAATTTACAGCACTATATAAATAAAATTAATAATATTAATAATCTCCATAAAACTAACCCCAAATATTCATAAATTATTGTTTGTTTATCTCTGATGCACAGCCTTGCTGATGTTATTGAATGACTCCCCTAACAGATATAAGACTCTATTGCATGTGGTTAAAACGCCAGCTTACCTTTCTTGAATTCAGTGCTAAGTCAGGATGCAGCCAGGTCTAATCAGATAGAAATCACCACTGAATTGTTGCCTGGGTCTGTCCCGGATGCAGCCTGGGTCTTGTAAGCCACTGTGGCTGCCATTTTTAGAAGTCGGAATCTTCCGTTTTCGAAAACAGGTCAGGCTGCATCTTGGACAGACCCAGGTGGAAATTTGGTGGTGATTTCTGTGTGATTAGACCTGGCCACCTCCTGAATTAGCACTGAATTCAGGAAAGGCAAGACAGGGTTTTAACGACATGTGATAAGGTCCTTAGATAACCCAATTATGGATTTATCATTTTCTTTTTTATTAAATTTCTCATAATTCTACTCAGTTCTGTCCCAGTTTTCATCCCCACACATAGGTTCATTTTGGTACAGATTTTCCTTAATGTATGCAATATTTTTACCCATTTTTCCACCGATTATGCTTCTTTGTATTTTTCAATTTTTAGCCTTGCATTTTTTAAATATACACAAGGTTGTATCTGTATTTGCTTCATTGCAGAAATGCATAAAGTATAAAAATGTATGGATGATGTAAGTTTTCCACTTTGTCTTACTGCCAGTCTCACAAAATGCAAAATAGATATGCTTCCAGAACAATCTTAATGATTGTATTTATTTTCAGTTTTTGCTCTCCAACAGAAAGATAGTGTAGAGCTGGCAAAACACACCCAACCTAATCAGACACTATAACCTTAGGGAGGAATGATTGGTGTACCATATTCTATAACTGTCCTGATTTGGCAGGGAGAGTCCCAGTTCTCTCCTCCTCCCACTTCTTCGCTTCATCCTTAGCTTACTTCAATTGGTACAAACTTAATTCAAATTTCAAATGTAGTTTGCACTAAATTAACTCAGGGGGTAGGGTCTGGGAGAGGAGTGGAGATGATGGGACCTTACTATTCCCAGTAGGCTCAAGCAAACTCCAACTGCTGCAGCATCTCCTGCCTTATCTCTTCTTCCTCATTAATAATGTTTTGTTATCTTAATCACACTCTGATCTTAGGCCCAGTATAGACGGGTGTGAAGCTCATCATGGGGCCAAAACTAGGGGCCAGGAGCATGCAGTAACCTCACGCTCCTGACCCCTACTACATGCTGGTGGCCCATACGGGGCATGCATCCATGATGCAAGTGCACCACAGTGTGCCAATGGGGCACTCGAGACATCAGCATGGCATCCCAAGAAGAACTTGTTTTTTCCGTTTTCTTTTTGAGGCAGAGGGACACCACACAATTTGGCTGCTGTGGCGTCCCTCTGGAGGAAAAATGGGCATTTCCAGCCTGCCTTTCAGGGTGGTTTGTTTTGCCCCCTAGTTTGTTAAGCATGTCCTGATTTTAATCTCTGCAATGTTTAGGGTATGGAATATAGGACTGCAGACTATAATTCTTGTTACAGTGTTTTCCATTTTACTCCTGGGCTTTGTTGCCAGCCTGAGGGGGGAAAAAACTCAATTTTGCAAAAGTGCTTCTGTGATGGGTGGCCAGAGAAAAAGGCCAAAGCAGTGGTATCACTAGGGTTGGTATTATCAGGTTTGGGTGTGGCTGTCTGAGTTGATTGGCTTCATTTAGGATTAATTTTTATGGAGACCTGAAGTTAGCCATAGCTTTTCCTTCCTGCAATAAATGCTTAGGATAAAGTTGTATGGATAAAGAAAGGAATTTTCACTAATTGCTGTTAGATGGCTTCTTCTGACATTTGACGCCCATTGAAATGACCTTAGAACACTTCTAATTGAGAAGTCCTCAGGACTCAGAACTGTAAATTTGTCCCAAGAAGAAAGTGAATGAATCAGGGTGCATGGGAGCAGGAGGGATTGTATGTGTGTGTGGGGGGGGGGGGGGGAGGGAAACAACAAAGGTGTCTAGTTGAGGTTAAGATGACACAACTACTGCAAATATGACCAAGGACCAAGCTGGAAAGAAATTTTCATGAGGAGCTAAACAAAACTTTTAGCATGAAACTATGTAAGAAAGGATAGCAATGGCAAATTGAAGAACTTGTCAAGAAAGCCCTTCCAAAGAAACCTGCCAAGGAAACCCCTTGATAAATTTGCCTTAGGGTTGCTATAAATTGGAAACAACTTGAAGGCACACGACGACGACAACAACAACAACAACAACAACAACAACAACGAAAGGACCAGAATCCCACTAATGAACTTACTCTCAAGATATCACCTGTATTAAACTGCAGTCAAGAGGGCAGATTAGAATGTTAGTGAGATGTATGTTTCTGGGATAGTAATGGCATGATTTAACATCATCTAATCTAGTATCACAACAGCTTGATCAACTGACAATTTCTGAATGCATTTCTGATTATTATGTTTTTCCTAAGTAAATATTTTCCTGTTTCAAATACTGATACTGCACTCATCACTTTAAATGAGATTGCCTAATTGCTGTGCTGTACTGATGTACCAAGTACAGTAAAGCTAGGCAGCTGGGAGGTTTCCTCTGATGGTATTTGGAAGGTAAGGAAATTAATTGATAAATCACTGTGTATACCCCAAGTTTACAAAACATCTGGCCAGAAAAATGAATCCTAGAAGGGCATTGCTCTGACTTCCAGACTGAATGCCTTCAAAAACATCTTTTAATCACAGATAATCATTGATCTTTTCCCCATCTTGAAGCAGCTGCTTGGGTATCAGGGAACAATGAATATGTACAAATAAAATGCAGGCCTAAATACTCTAAATTCTTACATTACACTAGATTAAATGTAATGTAATACCCTGAATGCACGAGATCCTGTCTGATCTTGGAAGCTAAGCAGGTTAAGACATGTTTAGCATTTGGATGGGGGACTGCCAACGAATACCAGATGCTATAGATATATTTCAGAGGGGGGAATTGGCAAACCTGTCTCTGAGTATGCCTTGGCTATGGACACCCTATGAACTTGGCAAGCAGCTTGAAGGTTCACACACACACACACACACACACACAATTAAATTTTATTTAAAAAGGCAATGTCAAAAAGTTTCCCAGAAACTGATGATGTGTGTCCCCAGCACACAATCAATCTGATACAAATATCTCTTACTACAACTGCATGTTCAAGTACAAGGAGTTTATTGCATTAGCTTCACTGCTGGGATAGATGTAACTTTCTTAAGGCAGACCTTATTGCATTCACCCATTGCTGGGCAGGATGCAGCCAGTATTCAATGCAGGCTTCTCAGGGCTTGTCCTGCATCTTTTCAAGAACAGGAAAATCCCATTCTTGAAAAGCTGCGAGAGAAGCCTAGGGTGCATACTGGCTTGATGGATGAATGTGATCTGCCTTAAGAAAGTTACATCCCAAGTCTATGCCAGCAGCGAAGCTAATACAATACTCTCCTGAGAATGAAGGTTATATGTAACCATATACTATTCCTCATTCTAAAGTCTATATAGCAAAATCCTTTGGTCTCCAACTTACTCTTTCCCTTTTGCAATCTAATCAAATTATGCTTGTATGACCTATGAGGCAGAACAAAAGCAATAGAATAAAAGGTATAAAATAAATATCTGTTTAAACATTTTCCCTATCGCTTATTTAACTGTCAGAGACTGCTTAATATTCTTCATAAATCATTTCATTGTTGAACACTGTTTAGAAGTGTGTTTATATGTATTAAAGAAGCACATTTCCTGTGTCCAAGGACAGTGTCTCAGTTAAGCACACCAAGGTAAAGCATGTTAATTTTCACTGGATGTATTACAGAACTCTTCTTGTTAGCTGTCATATGAAAGAGGAATGCACATCTTGTGTCATTTCTCCCTCCCCAGCACACACAGTTTACTTTTGTGTGTTCTGCTCAGATTTTTTGAAATTTGGAAATTTTCACAGGAGTGTAGCTGGGAATAGGCAATCAAAAGCTCATTGCTCCACCAAATAAAAACTTTGTTTCCCAAAGTGATAGTGCTTTGAATGTTAGTGTTAGATTTTAAAACAACAACAATGCAATAAAAAACCAACAACCCTTTTGTGTGGTCCATTTATAAAGTGTGTACAATGAGGACCTCTTAAGTTTTTTTTAAAAAAGTTCTATTAATATATCTTGAGCCTATAAAAGCGCCAATCTGAAATGGGCAGACCACTTAGTCTGGCATTTTTTGAACTGGTGAAGAAAATATTTCTATATCTCATTTTCACAGGGGAAGAATAAAGAATTTGAAAGGTTTTGCTCCAATGGGCAAGATCATAACAATATTGTATTTCAGTTTAAGATTATTTTAAATATAATATATATAGGGCAAAAATATTGTTTTTTATACCAAAACTTGGAGGCTTTTTTTAAAAAAAATACTTTTGTATAGAAAGCAATGCATTTTTCATAAATGATCATTTTGCAAAGAATTGCTGGAATTCTATATCACTTTTTACTTAACATAACTTTATGTATACTAGCTAAGTTTCAAATTAGTCATTAAGAATTCCTGCTAGTGAATTATGAAGATCTCTAGTAAGACAATGGCAAGAGTGTCTGATATGCATTGTTTCCTTTGATGTCCAAAGGCATCTCCCTACCAATGGATTCTTTTGCATCCTATTATGATGTTTAATGATTTGCCACTGTATAACACAATGCATGCCAAATCACTCACAGTATAAAAGGGCGTTATGTAACCTGAGGAGAGGTGTTTTTTTTTTTTAATGTATTCTTCATGGTCAAGTGGGACAGGAACCCCACTTAAACTGGTAAACAGAAACCTCCCTTAAAACTAATCTTTCAGGGAGAGTTGTACTTTTTTTAAAAAATAACTTCTATCTTGTGATATGGGTCATCAGTTTTCTGAGTTCCATATACTACATTGGAGAACTGTGTTACTTCCTTGCCTTTCAATCTGTACTTGTATAGCTTCCATTGATAAGTACAAGGCAGCAGATGGTGCTGCAGAAATGTTACAAATACCATGAACTGCTAAAACAACAAATGAGTTCTAAAGCACACCAAGCCTGAACCCTCCCTAGAAGCCAGGTTGATTAAACTGAGACTGTTATACTTTGGCCATATCATGAGAAAACATGACTCATTAGAAAAAACAATAATGCTTAGTAAGGTAAAAGGCAGCAGGAAAAGGAGAAGACTGAATTACAGACTGATAGACTCAATCAAAGATGGCCCTGTGTCTGCAAGACTTGAGCAGGGAGATTGATGATAGAGTTGAGGTCTCTCATTCGCTATTTTTTCTACAAATCATTACATAAGTACTACAGGAAACAAGAAGAGAAACTTCTCCATCCCTGAAAGTAGAGTTGAGGAAGAAGGGATCTTTCAGATATTCTTGGACTCCAGTTCCCATCTGCTTCTGCCAGTTTCGGCAATGGTGAAGGTTAATGGGAATACTAGTTCATTAACATGTGGAGGTCCAGAGGCCCCATAGCCCTAAAAAACTGGTAGCATCTGAAAACCATGGCTACATGATGGTGATGTTGGCTAATTCTGAATTAGTTTCCAATATTTAAACCAAATTTTATTGTTATTATATTGACCTGATATTGATGTAACTACTACTGAAATTGCTGCAGCTATTCTCCTGTTTGGAATATTGTTTTAATGGTTTTTAAAAAATACATTTTCACTGCATAAGTTGCCTTTTTCTATTTATAGAAATCTCCATAGGAGGATTTCTCCCAAAAAGGTAGCCTACAAATATCTGAAATAATGAGTATATAAATAGTTCTCTGTTAGCAGGTTAGCCATTGCCTTTGCTAGAAATGCATCTGCTTTTTCTTCACTTTGAGCCTCTTAGATTAAGATAACTTAAGAAATTTAATTTGGCAGACTTCTTTAAACTATATTTACATATGGAGTCTTGCTAACCTTTCCTATATGAAACAGCTTTGTGTTGCAAGTACTTAAGGGGGAGGGGAGCAGCCAGTGGAATACAACAGAAAACAAATTATTTTCTCAATGCAGTCATGTTGCAGTGATTACTGAACTCCTTGGACCTTGACATTTCTATGGCATTATCATCACAGTGTCCCTGTTTATTGGGGTTTGATGCACGGGAGGGTTGTCAGAAGTAGCTGGGAAGATGAATGACCTGTTGCAAATTGTAGTGATTTAACAAGAGGATATGTCAAGCAGAGGCTAGGCAAAAGCAGTGAGAGGAAACGGAGAGCCTGAAGGCATCCATCAGGAATATGTTGTAATGATCAAAGCTAAGTTTGCTCCAATCACCAAGCTTAATGGTTTCATGTAAGCAGCCCACTAAGTTCAGTGTAATTAGTCAGTAAACAAGGTGGACTGGTGGGTGAGTAGTTGTTGGATACCCTGCTGTGTGCACATATAAACTGACTTCAAGAATGTTACATAAAGCAGTGCCAATTCCAGCTGTTGTTCCTAGTTTCTGAAAATTGTCTGAAAGTCTCCTTGCTACTGCTGATTATGGTGGGATGTACTCTGTGGTGGCTTTACTTTACTGCAGAGATGAGCAAAGTGCAGTCTATAGACTACAGTCCCTGGATACCCCTACCACCGCTCCCAAATCATCACTGTCCATTGACTCCTGGAAGACTCTGTGAATTGCATTAATCAAGGCACTTCCCAAGGGTTGTCCAATGCAACCTTCTCCCACACCCAAAAAGGATATTTAGCCCCCTTTGATTTAGATTTTTCCTTTCCCTTACAGTCAGTTTAGCTTGAGGTCAGTCTTGTTGTTGGGATATTGGTGCCACAATCACTGGAACATGTCTATGCTGATTTAGTGGACAGAACATTCTCTTGCACAAACTGGGACATGAATCATTTTGCAAATGTCCCATTTACTGCATCAGTCTATAAGGAAATAGAGAGGATTGGAGGCTTATATAGCTTTGATACTTTGATTTATGTAAAACATTTTCCCACTAGGGGCTACTCTACATATAAGTGTAAAGTACTGCTGAGGATTTTTGCACATTCACGTCAGCAGTTAATTGTCCTCACTTTCCTGCACAAATTTGCATCTATTCACATCTATTCACCCCCCCTCTGCTGGAAATGCACAGATGTCCAAATCTGTGCAAATAAATAAGTTGCAAACCTTTTTCTGTGAAGTTTACAGAGTTTGTCACACATACATTCCATATGCGAAAAGCCTGAACTCCTGCAAATCATGTGTGCCTGGAACACATTCTACTGGACTGGAGTGAAGAGTATTTTAATCATGTAGACTAACCCTAAGACAGGGGTGGACAAAATGCAGCCCACAATAATCATTTTGTAGCTCAACTTCTTCATGGGCTATTCATTTTCTGCCCTCAAAGGGGCAACTTGCTTCTCTTGGATGTCTTGTGGCCTCCCTGCATCAAACAATACATGTCTTTCAAAACCAGAAGTAGATATCTGACCTCTTCCAGTTTTATTTTGTTTGAATTTCATGGGCGAGGGGGTATTTTTGGCAATCCATGCAGACCTCAGTGGGTGCCGAGGCAGACACCTGGCCAATTGGACCACCTCTGTTGCCTACACTTACATTGAAGCAAAGTCATTATGTGTTATTGAAAAGCATAATGCTTTCAAAATCTTCCCATCTAATATAATAATTGCTATATTTGTCTTTATTCTAGTTCTTTGCCAACCAAGAAATCTGTGTGCCACAAAAGTTGATCTATCTGAGTAAAAATGCAGTTTTATGATTCAAAATGGGGAACCCACTATTCCTTTTTCATTTTTTCCAAAAATTCCAGTGGTAACCGGATATCGGCATGCCACCCATTAATGCCTAATTTGTTTAAGTCTGCACCTCCTCTACTGCATCATAACCTTCTGGCCAGGGAGATTTAATAACTTTAACATCGTCAGACTTTTTCTCACGCAATCCACTAGTTTATTTTATTTTTATTTACTCAATTTAATTTTCACCTCTTTCCTACGACTTAAGGGAAATTAAAATAATACAACTAAAGGAGAAGGAGAAGATCTGCAAATGGAAAGTGGACAGCATATGAAGAAATTGGCTACTAGGTCTCCTTATTTATGTGTGGGTGATAGTCAGGTTTCTCCTTGGGAGGGCTTTGTTGATGATGCAGTTCATCAACATAATCTGCATAATCTAGATGCTCTCCTCCATTTTTAATTTTAAAAAACCAGTTTAGGGTTTAGAGTTTGTGAGGAGATATAAGATTATGAAAGAGATTGCTGGGGGAGAAGTTTCCCAAACCCATTATCAATTTGAAATTTTCAAATGGTGGAAGTGCCCAAGAAGGTCCTGGGAAAGTTTCTCCTGATGCACCAATTCTCCTAACTGATGGGTAATTCTGTTAAAGACACCCATTCCAGATTTTTTTTTCTGATGCCACCATTCAGATGGTGCAAGGCTGTGGCATCAGAGAAGAATCAGGGGGAATATGATATTAAATCAGCATTTTGATTGAGTAAGCTCATGTAAGATGCTTTCATTCCTCCAGCAGAGTTTGAAAATGCTTTTCTTTGAAAAACAACTTCAAGCATTAACCTCCTACAAAATAATTAAAGCTGTTATAATAGAAGCATATGTTAAAATGTATTTCCCTGCATATCAAAATGATATGAGAAGGGTCTGCTGGCATAGGATGATTGATTATACTTGAGGGCTTTGGACTGCAGGCAAAGACAACACCTTTCTCCATCACCTTTTATCAGTGTCATCCTTTACAGAAGAAGTAACCTGGATTCAGGCCTAATTGAATAGCTACTGGGCAATAACTCTTGTCTGTGTTAACTATATGGCAATTCCATAGGTAAACAGTGACACAGTAACTCACATTAATGTGTCCACATTACTTCCTGATAACTTCAATTATCTCCTGTCATTCCTATAATGCAATTAAAATGTTTAATTGTTTGCTTTAGATAAGGGAGGTTATAAAAGCTATAACAATTCCAAGGGCCTTAATGACCATCTAGTGTTAATGGCCAAAAGCCCTTAGTTATCGCACCTTTTTAAAGCAGTCATTTGTTTCAAGAAAATATCCTGGATCCTCAATCTCTTACATTCCAGTGTTTCCCTGAATTTAAGCTGTATTTGACCTTGCAATCAATTGATCACACAAATACACTGATGCAATTTGTTTTTATCTTGACCTCCACCCACCCAATAAAGGTCTAGTGTGGATGAAGCTATGCTGTGTCACAGAACACAGATAATTTAAAGTGGTAAACCTTTGGCAGAATAAATAAGATGCAGTAATGCTGACCCAAGATGTATCATTGCTAACTAGTCTAAAAGTCAAGAATGTGCAGAGTTGATTCTTTTGTTAATCTACAACTGCATCAATATTAATTGCACTTTTGACCTTTGTGAAGTACTGTAGCATTATAAGGATTACATGTTCAGGAAGAATGATTTAAAACTGCATACCAAATCCACAGTTCCTTTTTGCCCTTTCATGTTCTAGTGAAATAGTGAACAAGTATCCTTCAAAGAAAAAGAAAAAGCAGAGATCACCTTACAATTAGATAGAGGCAATTGTCTACATCAGTAGATTTTAGAGGTAATGAAAGAGTAGGAAATATTTTGTTATTTTATTATTACTGTTGTTTTATTACCAAGATGGGGTAATATTGTTTTATTACCAGGTGGGAGTTAGGCTTCAAGTGCCAAAACAAATTGGTTGGTTGTGGGTTCAATGCATCTTGATTCTGGGGAGAAGGAAATTTAATTTGCTGCTCTGCCTCAGGCAGTAAAATGTATTGAGCTAGCCCTGATTTTTAGACTAATAAATGTGTATGTAAAACTAATGAATGCAAAGTAGCCAGAAAAAACAAAACTATAGAAAGGCAGACTGCAGAAGATGATCAGACTTGAAATACATTGTTATTTCTTTCAAAAAGGTCTGAATTTAAGCAATATCCTAATGTATAGGAAGAATTTCCAATAACAGGCATACCTCAGTAAATAAAGCCTCTGAAAGTGAAGTTCCGTTGAGAAACACAAACTTTCAGTATCAGGTGACAGCAGTGTGCGAGCAGTTAACAGTGCAATAATGCTTGATCTCAGAAACAATGGAATTTTATGGAAAATGATCCTACTGCATGTAGCTGCCTACAACAGGCAGGTTAAATAGCAGCTGCCTTCAGAATCTCTTACTGAGAACACATGAGCAGAAAAACAGAAAGAGCAAGAGAGATACACCTGCCAATCTCCAACATGTTACAGATCTATGTTGTATGTCTCACCACCAGAAGGGAAATCACAAGAAATGTAGAGAGGATGGAGAAAGAAAGAAAAAATCCCTGGATACATTTTGGAAGACATATTCAAGTGGTCTCTAGAAGGTTTGAAATGATTTTATTTACTTATGCAATGCCTATTCAATCTAGTTGTTTCAGTTCAGATGTACATATTGTTCGTTTTAGAGAAAAAGATTTCCTGAAACATGCCAGAATGCTCTTTTTCCTTTCCTTTTTTTTTTTTTTTAGTGTGGGAACCCTATATTTCAAAGGTTTTTTTTAGTCTCAGATTCCAGAATTTTAACAAGTAAATCCCAGGAATACATCTACTTCATTAATTGAGGTATACCTATAATAGAAGGCACTCTGTGAGAAGCCATTTGAAATGTTTCCACAGCCAGTGCCGCGCTCCCCCCCCCCCCTAAAAAAGGAAAATATTTTTAGAATTAACCATTGGCTAAATATTTGAATCAGTGTTTAGCTTTTGCATCCTTACTTGGGAACAAGTACCAGTGTGGTTAATGGTATTTGCTCACACTGAACTATGCATCAGATTGCAGGCTTAAGAATAGAATTGTCTACACAATTATCAGGGAATACTTCTTTTCAAACAAGTATGACTTATTTCCAAACAAATACATGTAGCATTGTACTGCAGGTGGACTGCTTGGAAAGACAAGTCCTAACATCTATCTTTGTTTCAAAGAACAAAGTGCCTGTGGTTTTGTTTTCAATTGAGTTCGCTTACGTAGTCGCAAAGCTGAACTACATTCAAAACTGAAGCATGCAGGACATTTACAGAACCAATAAAGCATGATGGTCAGCATGATATTTTTTATTTCCCATACTTAATGCTATATATTTGGGGGGGGGGGGGGGGTTTAGAACAGTTTATTTTCAGTCCTACTGCAGTGTACCATACAGACTAAAATTGCTTCTGAGGTACTGTATATGAATTGTTTTGCCAAATCCAGCTCCAGAAAACCAACAGGTTGATATCTTTATTGGCCATCCGAAATGCACACTATACTTGTTGCAAGCTTTCAAAGCTCCATGGGCTTCTTCATCAGGCAAGATGTTACAAACCAAGAGAGAGAGAGAGAGAGAGAGGGAGGGAAAAAATAACAACTGGAGATGTTAGATGTCTGCATGTTGTTCCAGTCCTTAGTAAAGATGGTATGCTGGAGAGAAAATCTTTTGCAGGCAGGCTCCTCCTCCTTCTGGCCATGCAACAATAGGGAGATTTTCAAAGTCCAGGAAATTTATAGTCTATTTGCAGCACCTGAAAGTGATAGAATGGAAATATAACATGGTGGCTCCAACTCACACATTAAGTTCTGCTTCAGGATTTTACACACACACACACATTTGAATTCCAGAACTAGCATTCTTATATATTATATTATATTCTTTGCAGCAACAATGAATTTATTTGTGTTTGTAGTCAGTAGTCCCTTCCAAGTGCTATTTACTTTGAAAAAGAAGTATAAATGAAATATATAGGATACAGAATGAATGGTTTTTGGGAAAGAATAAATCACCAGTTGCAATTCTACATCCTATTTGCAGCAATTCACCTTGATAAAGTCACTTGTTAAACACACTTATCTTTCTGTTATATATTACTTTTTCCAATCACATTCTAGACTGTCTTATCTTTCATAGTCCTTTGATAAATAGAGAAGGAAATTCAGCATGTGCTTTATAGATTATAGCAAAACCTTTCACTGCATAGATCATGAAAAACTATGGATGGCTCTTACAGACATTTGGGTGCCACTACATTTGATAGTCCTGAAGAGACATGTGTACTTAGAACAAGATGCTACTGTTAGAAAAGAATATGGATGAAAAGAATGGTTCCCAGTTGAGAAGGGGATAAGGCAAGACTGCATCCTGTCACCCTATTTGTTCAACTTGTATGCTGAAAATATTATACGAAAATCAGGTTTAGACTCAGAAGAAGGAAGAGTGAGAACAGGAGGAGGGACCATCAACAATTGAAGATATGCAAATAATACCATACTGCTAGCAGAAAACATCATAGACTTGGAACAATTACTAAAGAAAGTTAAAAGAGAAAGTACAAAGAGAGGCTTACTGCTGAACATAAAGAAAACATAAAGAGAACACAGAGCATCTATCTAAATTCAGTATGAACGCTGCAGAAATCAAAATAAAGATTTCTCTAGTTTGGTTCAAATATTGATCAGAATGGGGAAGCTGTCAAGAAATCAGAAGACTAGGAATGGAAAGGGCATCTATAAAGAACTAGATGAGATCCTAAAGGGTGAAGTTCTACAACTGAACACTAAAGTCAGAATCATACAAGCGATTGTATTCCCCATTGCCATAAACAGATGTTGAGAGCTAGACAGTGATGAAACTGAGGCAGTTGTACTTTGGCCATATCATGAGACAGCATGACTCATTAGAAAAGATAATAATGCCTAGGAAGGTAGAAGGCAGTAGAAAGAGAGGAAGACTACAAGCCAGATGGCTAGACTCAATTGGGGGGGGGGGGTGTCACTGACTTGAATCTGCAGGACCTAAGCAGAACAGTGGGGGATGAAGGTTCTTGGAGATGTCTCATCCACAGGGTCAGTATCAGTTGGGGTTGAATCAAGAGCAGTTAACAACAAACACTAAGGTTGCCATTTTGTGGACTGAACTATATATACACTTAATACGTTCTGTCTTCTGATGAAACATTTATAATAATGCTGTTCTTACCCTGTTTCCCTGAAAATAAGACATCCCCCCAAAATAAAACATAGTAGAGGTTTTGCTGAATTGCTAAATATAAGGCCTTCCCCAAAAGTAAGACCTAGCAAAGTTTTTGTATATAAATATATATACAGAATATAATAAATGTTCATTTTTTTGGTTCAACAATAAATGTGAATTCTTCTTCACATGTCTTCATGGAAAAATAAGACATTCCCTGGAAAGAGACCTACTGCATCTTTGGGAGCAAAAATTAATATAGGTCACTGTCTTATTTTTGGGGAAACATGGTAAGTCCCCTTTATTGTTCCTGCCCTTCCCTCCACAAAATTTCAGACCACTGTTGATGTAATAAAATTTGGGGAGAACACATCATTTTCAATCATGGTTTTTATTAATACAGTCAAACATAAATACTGGGTCCAATGTGCACATAATTATACAAACCAAAAGAGAAGCCATGGTCCTGTGTAAACATACACAGCAAAGTGATTAAAACAACAGTGTGCATGTAATTTTAGCTTGCCTTCTTTCATTTATTGAAATAAGAAGTTAGGAGAAAAGGTAGAGATTTAAAAGGATAGAAAAAGCCAAAAAGCTGTAGGGATTGTCACAACAATGAGATTGTTAAAATGACTTCCTTCCTGGAAGGCTATGGGTGGCAAAAATTATGCTGACTTCAGTTTGTACCCCTCTGGTGTTCCCCCCCCCCTTTTTTTTCTCCTTATTTAGGTAGGAAACCTCTGTCTGGAAGTACTCTCTGGTAATGAACAAGTGTCCCGGTTCACCAAACACACACACAGGCCGGCTGGGAGAGAACCTCTGATTGATAATGCAGGAAGAGGCAACTAATCACAAGCAGATAGAAAGTGTCTTTGTGAGAGTCCATTAAGAGAAAGGCATTGGTCAAGCAGTGCAAGTCAATGGAGGCAACAGTAATCAAGATCAACATGGTCTGATGGTCATAGAAGTCCAAAATAGGAAATGCAGGAGTCAGGGAACAGGAATGCTGGCCAAGAAACAGACAAGTTGCTTCCAGCAACTCCTTAAGCAAACTCAGCTCTTAAATAGCTTGAAATCAGCTGGTTCTAATCAGAGCTAGCTAGCTTGCTTGCTGCTTAGCCTGCAGCCTAGCTGAGTGTCTTAGCTCTATCTTTTGTTGGATCCTTTTGTTCCTCCTCCTTGATTGAGGACTTAAGACCCCAGCTGTGTGTCTTATCACCTGGTGAGTCTTGCCTTTGTCCTGCTGGCTGAGGCTGCAGTTCCACAGGATGAGGTGGCTAAGTTCTTCAGCAGGAAGGGCTGGCTGCTCTGCAACAGGGAGAGTTGCGGCTTGTTCCCTGTCTGGAAGACTCCTCATTGGAGTCTTCCTCCAGGTCCCAGTCCTGCTGCTTATGGCCAATGACAACAAGAAACAAAATTATATTGCTTCCTTACACATACTATGGAACTAGGTGTCTGCAAATACAATATGGTTTGCTTTAGTGGAGTTGCATCATTGCATGCTAGGCCAATAGCTGGCTTCCTTTCCTTGTGATGGCTTTCAGAAATCATAGAATCATAGAATCATAGAGTTGGAAGAGACCACAAGGGCCATCCAGTCCAACCCCCTGCCATGCAGGAACTCCAAAGCATCCCTGACAGATGGCCATCCAGCCTCTGCTTAAAGACCCCTAAGGAAGGAGACTCCACCACACTCCGAGGGAGTGTGTTCCACTGTCAAATAGCCCTTACTGTCAGGAAGTTCCTCCTAATGTTGAGGTGGAATCTCTTTTCCTGTAGTTTGCATCCATTGTTCCACGTTCTAGTCTCTGCAGCAGCAGAAAACAAGCTTGCTCCCTCCTCAATATGACATCCCTTCAAATATTTGAACAGGGCTATCATATCACCTCTTAACCTTCTCTTCTCCAGGCTAAACATCCCCAGTTCCCTGAGGCGTTCCTCATAGGGCATGGTTTCCAGACCCTTCACCATCTTGGTTGCCCTCCTTTGGACATGCTCCAGTTTCTCCACATCCTTTTTGAATTGTGGTGCCCAGAACTGGACACAGTATTCCAGGTGGGGCCTGACCAAAGCAGAATAGAGTGGCACTATAACTTCCCTTGATCTAGAAACTATACTTCTATTGATGCAGCCTAAAATTGCATTGGCTTTTTTAGCTGCCGCATCGCACTGTTGACTCATGTTCAGCTTATGGTCTACTTGGACTCCTAGATCCCTTTCACATGTGGTCTCATTCAGCCAGGTGTCCCGCATCCTATATCTGTGCATTTCATTTTTCTGCCCTAAGTGCAGAACCTTACATTTCTCTGCATTGAATGAATGAATGCCTTTATTTCAGTTAACAAACCATAGGCAGTTTTAAAACAAACAAACAGCAATTACCAATAAAATAACAAGAGTAATACACACCGTATAAAAACAAACATACATACAGAATAGATTGTGACAAAGGTTTTGTTAACAGACTAATCACTTCATTATCCAGCTCATATCCCTCCTCAATTTTCCATAAGTGTTTAAGCTGGGAGAAAACATCACTACTCGCCTTTATAACACATGGCTTTACGAATTCTGATTGCAGAGAAAATAAACTTTGCAACTTCCTCTGTGATCTTTTTGTCCTCATCTGCCAATAAAAACTTCACGTACCATTCAGAGGTTCTGCCTGGATATCTATTTAATATAGGAGTTATTATTCGTAATCTGTCATCCTTATAAAACATACAATAAAGAAGAATGTGAGATATGGATTCTGGTTGGCACTCTCCACATGGACAGATTCTAGCCTTATATTCAATTTGATGGAAACGTCCCTCTAGCATAGCTGAAGGAATTACATTAAATCGGCCTTTGCTGAATGCCAATCTATATTTGGGGATTGTTAGATTTTCCAAATATTTTGCCCCCTTTGAGTTGAAGCACAATCCCAAGCCCTTTGGGGAACAGGTAGAACATGCAATCGATGTTGAGTATTGCATATCGATGTCTTTAATGCGCTGAATGAGAATCTGCTTTGCCTTAGGCCTATCAAGAGTGCCTAAAAAATCATGTGGGAGACCCAGTTTCTGAAATTTTTCTGTCACTGATTTAATCAAATCAGTGATATATGTGTCTCTGTAAATTAAATAGGTGTATCCAGTCTCAGGGCCTGCAAAAATAAGTTTCAGGAAATAGCCTAAGGTCCATTTCCACGCAAGGCATTCCACTGATGGGCACCCGGCCTCAAGACGTAGAGCTGCTGTTGGAACACAGTTTGGCATGTGAAAGATTTTCCTGAGAAATGCAGAAAGGACTCTTTCTACAGATGATGTAAAACCTAAAATCCACACTGGGATACTAAATAAAAGTTGTGGCAGAACCTTAGCCCTAAAGACCTTTAGAGCAGATGGTATCAATTGCCCGCCTTTAGTATAAAAGAAACGGACAATAGCCATACTGCTATTTGCAGCATTCTGAACAGAAATTGCCCGATGTGCTGTCCAGGTGCCTAGTGCATTGAATGTAATTCCTAGGTATCTAAATTGCCTTACTTGCTCTATTTCATGGCCTACAATCTTCCAGCTGAACATGGAGCGTTTCTTAGAAAAAACCATTTTCGATTTATTGTAATTAATATCTAATTGATTATTTCCACAGTACTCAATAAAAGCTCTCACTGCTCTTAATAATCCCACCTTAGAGAATGATAACAGTGCAGCATCATCAGCATATAACAGCAGAGGGATGCTGACTGAGGCTAATTTCGGAGGGTGAAATGTGTCTGAGGACATCACTGAAGGAAGATCATTAAGATATAAATTAAAGAGCGTGGGTGCAAGGATGCACCCCTGCCGTACCCCTCTTTCTACAGTGATGGAACTGGTTAGGTTTCCCTGTACTCCACACCTTACTCTTATGGTGGTGTTGCTATATAGCTTCATGATTAGGCCAAGCAACCTTTTGTCGATCGAGGAAGCAAGAAGTTTATCCCAGAGTTTATCTCTTGAAATCGAATCGAAGGCTGATTTAAGATCCATAAAGGCAACAAATAAAGCATGACTATGAGCTCTCATGTACTTCTCTGCTAGATGGCTAAGAACTAAGCAATGATCCATAGTTGACTTGCCTTTTCTAAAACCAGCTTGCGCATCCCCAAGAATTTTTTCAGTCTCTACCCAATCTGTGAGTCGGTTGTTTAGAAATCTACCGTACAATTTTCCTACCACTGACAACAAACTTATGGGCCGGTAATTAGTAGGCTCGCTTTTATCACCCTTTTTGTAAACTGGAATTATAATGGCTTGGGACCAGCTACTAGGCAGCTGAGCCGTTCTGTTGATATGAGTGAATAGAGTTGCCAGTAGAGGTATCCACCAGGTGCTATTAGCTTTTAATAGTTCAGGCACAATGTGATCAGGCCCTGGAGCTTTGCCTGGTTTCAGGCAAGAAATTAAACTTTTGACCTCCTGTTCAGTAACAGGGGGCCATTGTGGGGTGTTTAAGAATTGCAAGGAAGCTGTACCTGATTCACGTGCTGGTCCAAAAGTGTATGCCTCACGATCTCTGTATAGGGTGGAAAAATAATCTTCCCATACATGAGCGGGTATGTTGCATTGAGGTGCTCCCTCAGAATTTCCCAGGGCACCTGTGACAATGAGCCAAAACTGTCTGGTGTTCCTTTCTAAAGAGGAAGTCAAGAGTGCCTGCCATTGCCTGTGATTCTTTTCTTTATTCCTTTTAGCAATCAATGATTTATGATATTTTTTAATATCATAATAAGCCTCAGGTAACAGACGGGTATTATCTCTCCGGTACTGAAGATATATTTTCCTCATTTTCTCTTTAAGGGTTAAACATTCTCTATCTAAGCCTGTGGCAGTATCCTTATTCTTTTTCCTAGAGACAAAGTTTTGAGTCTCCCTCATACTTTTGGTCAGGAATTCCAAGAGAGTTGTGAAGTTTGCAATGGCCACCTGTACATCCTGGGTCTCCATAATCAGGCTTTTAAGGCTACTACATACTGGGGAATTTAGGAGAGATTTGAGCTTATTACTAATGTTATCTGACCATCTCAATCTTCTGTGCCTAGTGTCAATTTTTGTGTTATCGAAATATTGTTGGGGGCTGAGATGAACTTCATTGGGAGTGCTTACAAAAAGAGATAAAGGGAGGTGATCACTCTCAAGTATGTCTGCTAAGGAGAATTTAGTTACTTGTTTATACAAAGAGTTGGAAACTATAGCATAATCTATTGTGCTACTTCCTTTTCCAGAAATATATGTAAATTCTCCATGCTGTTCAAAGTTTGGATCTCCATTTAAAATTCTGAGAGACAGGCGCTCCACCATTTGAAAGAGATTTATCCCTGCATAGTTGATCCCAATATCTTTTGAGTGCCTCCTTGTGTTTAATATATGGTCCTCCATCTCCTTTAAGTGCCAGGAGCGAGAAGAGAAAAGTGCTTCGTTGTTGGCTCCAATTCTAGCGTTAAAGTCACCCATCACAATTAAATGTGCCTTGGGTGACAGGGCTTCTAGGTTTATTAAGTAATCTTCTAGAGTTTCCCATATATGTTTTAGCTTTTCTTTCTTGCTAGTAGGAGGGATATAAACATTAACAACTATTAAGCTCATAGATCCAAAATCAATTAAACTTGCAATGGCGATCTGGCCACACTTTGGTAAGATGGTATTTGAGGCCTTAAGGGAAGTAGCAATCAAGATAGCTAGCCCTGCTCTTGGTCTCCCTTTACCAGTGGGGATTGTAGCAGGTTCTTCAATAACACTGTAGCCATTCAAGTTAAGATGAGTTGTACACCAAGTCTCCTGGACTAAAATAATATCAAATTTCTGGAGGTACTCTATACACTCAGGATTTCTTGATTTGGGTTTCCACCCTGCAATGTTCCAAGATAGGCAGCTAAGCCGCAATTTACCTGGAGCAGGGGATTTCGCGTTACTAAAGCCCGAGGTGGCATAAAAGGGGACCAATGAATTTGCAGAATCAAGTTCTAGTAATGATACGTTGCTCTCGTTGTGTCAGTCCAATTCTTGGATCTGATCAAGACTACCTCTTTCGTCATAAAAAATAGCACCATTTTGTCTTGCTCCCCTTCTCTTGGATGCCACAGGTACTGCGTTTGTTTCCTTGGCCCCCTTATTATTACTGTGACTTGGGTTATCCAAGGCAATGTTGTCATGTTTTATCTCATGTTCCAGTAGGGGACTATCAATTCCCCTGCCTTCGATAGAAACCCCTATTGGGGGAGTCACAGATGTATTTAATGACTTGGACTCACCCAAAGTCCCCTTTCTCTGAAGGTTTAATAGTGTTCCGCTGAGGAATGAGAGTCTGTCTATAATCTCAGTTTGTAGTAATGGTGGTAGGGTCTGGAAAGTTTTCAGGAGTGTGTTTTCTTCCTCTATGACCATTTCATTGAAGGCGTTTGATGGTAATATTTCCACATGAGACAGCTTTTGAGGATCTTTAGAAGAGGGGGACTGGACTATTTCCAACGGAGAATCTGATAATTCAATGAGGTCTGTCACTATATTATGACTGGATTCCTTCTCAGGATTATCAACTGATTTCTGAATAACTAATGGTGCAGGAGGTGCAGCATTTTTAAAAAAACGGGAGATTAACATGCCTTTTTGTAAAAAATTATCTCTAAGGGAATACAGTTCTTTTGTGGAATCTTCATTAGTAAATGTTACAATAGCTCGAACTCGATTGCGATTGTATAGGTGATACTCTACCCATAAAATTTTTAAGGGGGGGAAGAATCTGTTAGTTATAGATTCTACCACATGAGACAAGTGTTCCCTACATGCAGTTTGAGATAGTGAACTACTAATTTTGGGATAGTTACTAATGGCTAACTTATTTTTAATTAATAACAAGTTCCAAGACCTGCATCTACTGTTATCCAGACGGGGTAATGGTTTATGATTTTCCTGATGCAACATCAACTTCTGTTTCTGTAGATCATTTTTGAGGATGTTGTCCCAGGGATCTTGATTGTCTGCTTCGCTACTCCAAGCCGACATGTCCTTTTTTGGAGGGTCACTAGAGGCAACAGTTTGGCCAAATGTAGGCTGCAATATCTTCATGGTTAAGTTGGGTGTGTTGCTATTACTCTCTCCTAAGTCTTTCTTCTTTGTGCGCCTTAAAGGCAGTTGTTCCGCCCCGAGCAGATTGAATAGCTTCTTAAAGTTTAGCTTAATCTGCTTTGCTAAAGCACAATGATGTTTAGATGATCTCTTGATGTTCTTTGATTTTTTAAAAATAATTCCTCTGTGTGGAAGTAGCTTTATCTTGTTCCTTTTATCCTTAGTCACCCTCTTGTTAGCTGTCCTCCTTCCTGTACTATGTTGACTTAAGACGACCTCAGAGGCAGATTGTTTGGTTTCGGTCTGAGATTCAAACTTTACCAACAATTCAGTCATAGTTGTTAATAGACCATTACATTCTGAGAGATAAGTTTTAATTGATTGCAGCTCTTTGGACAGACCAATAACATAATCAGTTAGTTCTATGGATTGTACTGAGTTCTTTACCTCTTGTGGACTGGAGCTAAGCTTTGGTTCATTTCCTATTATATCTTGAAAAGAGTTTTCTTTTGTGGAATTTAACCTAGATCCATTCCTCCAGTCCCATGACAAGGCATTTTTATGGTTGTTATCCACCCAGGCAATTTCCTCAGCCAGGCTAATGCTCTTTCCAGAGTGAAGATCAAAAAGCATATGTCTCTGATCGAGTGTCCATTCCAACATAGGGTCAGGTGTTTGTGCTGATCCTTTGTAATTTATTTTGATAATTGGAGAGAAGTAATGCCAAATATCAGTCTGTTTTGTTTGTTTCTTTTGAATCTCCTTATTTACTAGTAAACCTTTATCGGTTGGAGAGATACCAAGTCTCTTGCATCCCAACCTTGTTAGAACCCCCATCTTTTACTAAATTTGCCAATGTCAATGATTAAAAAACTTGATTCAATCAGATTACATCTAAAAATTAAAATTAGATAAAAGCATTTAGTAAAAAAATATATATATATATTAAAAAGTTAGAACTTATGGTGAAATTGTTTACCACAGCCGGTGCAACAGAGAATGTTGTTACTAATGGCTCCCTGCTGTTGCAGTTGTCAATGCCAGTATCTCACTGTTGTGGGAAGTAGAAGGCAGGGATGGTGGTTTTTGCAGCCACCTTCTCCCTGTTCACAAGGCTACCTCAGTCCCTCACTGGGCAGGGATAGTGGCCTCTCAGTCCAGAGGCTCTGGAGATGTTAGGTGTGGCCCGGCAGCAAGCCCTCTGCTCTGCAGACTCAGTGCCTTCTCAGCTTTAAAGGCTCTGGAGATGGTAGGTGTGGCCCGGCAGCAAGCCCTCTGCTCTGCAGACTCAGTGCCCTCTCAGCTTTAAAGGCTCTGGAGATGGTAGGTGTGGCCCAGCAGCAAGCCCTCTGCTCTGCAGTGTCAGTGCCCTCTCAGCTTTAAAGGCTCTGGAGATGGTAGGTGTGGCCCAGCAGCAAGCCCTCTGCTCTGCAGTCTCAGTGCCCTCTCAGCTTTAAAGGCTCTGGAGATGGTAGGTGTGGCCCAGCAGCAAGCCCTCTGCTCTGCAGTCTCAGTGCCCTCTCAGCTTTAAAGGCTCTGGAGATGGTAGGTGTGGCCCAGCAGCAAGCCCTCTGCTCTGCAGTCTCAGTGCCCTCTCAGCTTTAAAGGCTCTGGAGATGGTAGGTGTGGCCCAGCAGCAAGCCCTCTGCTCTGCAGTCTCAGTGCCCTCTCAGCTTTAAAGGCTCTGGAGATGGTAGGTGTGGCCCAGCAGCAAGCCCTCTGCTCTGCAGTCTCAGTGCCCTCTCAGCTTTAAAGGCTCTGGAGATGGTAGGTGTGGCCCAGCAGCAAGCCCTCTGCTCTGCAGTCTCAGTGCCCTCTCAGCTTTAAAGGCTCTGGAGATGGTAGGTGTGGCCCAGCAGCAAGCCCTCTGCTCTGCAGTCTCAGTGCCCTCTCAGCTTTAAAGGCTCTGGAGATGGTAGGTGTGGCCCAGCAGCAAGCCCTCTGCTCTGCAGTCTCAGTGCCCTCTCAGCTTTAAAGGCTCTGGAGATGGTAGGTGTGGCCCAGCAGCAAGCCCTCTGCATTGAATTTCATCTTGTTAGCATCGGCCCAGCTATCTAGTTTATTCAGGTCATTTTGAATTTTGATCCTGTCCTCTGGGGTAGTAGCTACTCCTCCCAGTTTAGTGTCATCTGCAAATTTGATAAGTATGCCCCCAATTCTGTCATCCAAATCATTAATAAAGACATTGAATAGCACTGGACCCAGGACAGAACCCTGTGGCACCCCACTGGTCACTTCTCTCCAGGATGAAAAGGAACCATTGTTGAGCACCCTTTGAGTTCGGCCAGTCAACCAATTACAAATCCATGTAACAGTTAACTTGTCTATCCCACATTTTGCAAGCTTGTTTGCAAGAATGTCATGGGGAACCTTGTCAAAGGCCTTACTGAAATCGAGGTATACTATATCCTATATACTACAGATGGTTGTAGTAAGGTGATTAAGCAGGTCTGGCCATCCAAGTTGGGATTCAGAAATTCTTGGTATGTTCCAGTGGGTATAATTGTTATTTTGTGCATTGCTCAAACCACCTGGGTTGTATTTGGAATTTCATATCCCAAGAGATTAGCGATAGTTCCTTTTAAGCTACAGATTAGGAATGTCCTTATTTAAACTATTTATTTCATGGGGAAGAACAATAGTGCAATCAATTTTCTCTCTGCTGAAACATCTTCCAAAAATTGTGCAGTTTTAAAAGATGGTCTTCCAAGTTGTAGAGTCTCTCCTCTTCAGATTTATCTTTTTCTCTTCTCCCTCCCTAATATGAGCAGGATATAGATGAGAATTTTTGATATGTTTTGATAGCAGGCATATTATGATACCATTCTCAGGGATGTGTAGAGGATCCTCAGAATGCATTTTCAGGTATTTGTAATCCAGGAACACTGGAGATTATATTCTGATAACCAGTGCACAACAACAGAGGTGACAATCCTAAACTGCCCTCTGTTGCTCCTGAAATGAACATGTAGTGGGAGAGGATGGGAGACAGTCAAGGATAATCACTAGCTATGTTCTGATAACTGGTTCACAACAATGCAGGAATCCTTTGGGACCTTCTAGAAGTTCTCAAGAGGTCTTTGGGATGGTCATATTCTGACTACTGAACAATGATAATCCTTGGCTATAGCCCACTGTGCCCTTGGCCATTACATGATTGTGTTAGTAGGATAGGAAACAGTTGAGTCTGGGATTGAAAACATGGGGGAATTCTGTTTGTTGGGGTTTCTTGGCACTCAAGAAATCTCTTTTTCACCACCTTCTTCAAACAGACCTGGGGAAACAGTATTCCCATGCCCATAACGGATTATGAAATTCATCTTATGCTGCCTTGCATATCCATCTTCTAAGCCATTCTGGTTTGGTAGACTGTTGGAAATGTTCCTTTCCCATTGTCCCTGTGATTCGATCTTTTTTGCCCTGTTTATATTTAACCATATTTTAATTCCTTTGGGTGTTGTTATTGTTCCAGATCCAGTACTTGTGAGTTATGACTTCCTAGAACATAAACATAACAATCAAAGATGCTCAAGTTCTTTAAAAACTATCAGTCATGAGCAGAGAAAGGACTTGTAATATTCTTCTTCCCCATTTTTCTTTGTCCATGTTTCCTATCAGTATATAGATTATCCTTTCTCAATCTTTCTACTTTGGGATAATTCTTGAAATAATTTTGGGATCTCAAGGAACTTCTTGCATAAAAGTTATAACATCCACTGCTCAAAAATGTTTGCATTTTTTTAATCATTATTTCTTGTAGAACTGCTAGGGACTTCAGATGGAACCTGAGGATTCCAGAAACCTTGGTTGAAAAACCCTGATACAGGCTGAGACTCCTTTATTTGGAATTCTGCAATACAAAATATTCCAAAATCCAAAATTGTCCACTGGCTGAGACAGTGACACCTTTGCTTTCTGATGGTTCAGCATACATGAAACAGTTTTATTCCAGTGTTTCTTCAGAGCAAAACAATGGATGAAATCCATGATTATCTAGGACGGCATCCACACTGTAGAAATAATCCAGTTTGACAACACTTTAACTGTCGTGTCTCAATGCTATAGATTTCTGGGAAATGTAATTTTGTGAGTGAGTTAGACTTCTTTGTCAAATACCTCTGGTGCCACAACAAACTACAATTCCAAGAATTCCCTAGCATTGAATCATGGCATATGAATAAGACCCGGAACAATGGATGCAAGTTTCAGGAAAAGCCATTCCACCTAAATGCTAGGAGGAACTTCCTGACAGTAAGAGCTGTTCGACTTAGAACACTCCCTTGGAGTGTAGTGGAGTCTCCTTCCTTGGAGGTCTTTAAGCAGAGGTTGGTTGGCCATCTGTTGGGGATGCTTTAATGGAGAATTCCTGCATGTCGTAGGGTTGGACTGGATGGCCCTTGTGGTCTCTTCCAACTCTACAATTCTATTATTCTGTTCCATGATTCTATGATATACTGTGAGACCCTAAGTAGGGAGGCGTAATTTACATGTTAATCTGTGTATTGTTCTGTTGTTGAATGGCAATGCCTCAGAGTGGCAAAGAGGATTAGTGTCTGTTTAATTAGTGATTACTGTCTGTTGCTTTGATCATTGGAGGTCCATTCTCCTGTGGAAGTGGCTGAATGATGTTCCTACCCCTCCTATAAGTGATCTCCACTGCAACAGGCAGAAGTGGTGTCTCTTTTGCAATTCTTCCTTACACCACACTCATGTGAGGTGTGTGCGTATGTGTGTGAGAAAGCATCCATTAGCTGCTTACCAGGTGGCAGGGGAACAGAAACCTATCGTTCTCAGTGGTAAGCGGGGATTGGGAGCTTTCATGGTCTGTATGTGTCCCCTAAATTAGGAAATGCATAGAAATCATGAATACCAAACAGTAAACACCAACAGAATTCTGGCCATAATTTATGGAAGCAATACTGTGTTTGAATCATAGGTGTTTATTTTGAGTGGCAATGACTAAGAACTCTCTAAAAAAAAAATAACAGGATTTTTAAGCAGCCTGGTATGAATGTTTCATTCATTATATTAGAAAAAAAATGAAGGGCATCAGGAGTACATTAATCTATATTTGTTTGCATAATAGATATAACAGTGAAGTGGAAAATAAGTGAAAGCTGGTCAGTACTTCTTAGGTTTTCTCTGATCGCTCCAGTTTGTTAGACTAATTTAGATCCAAAGGACAGTACCTCATTAATGCAGATGTAATTCTCCAATGCAGTAATATTGGCAGCCTTCCAGTTTTATGCACTCTATTGTATTAAGTTGTCCCTAAGGTGAAATAACTCACCTTACCAAGCCAGGAAATGATGTTACATATGTACATATTCCATTACAAGAGTATTTAGTTTTTCAGGTCTATTAATACAGTTTTTATTTTCAACATTAGCAGTGTGCAAGTTCTTAATTCACATGATACTAGAATCTGAATGATGAACAACTCACCCAGGGGAAAGAAAGAAACAAAAAGAACAGAATAGAAAAGCAATTTGGCAAAACGCTGTTAGAGGATGCCAATATACTAAATTCATCTATCCACCTACCAAAGCAGTTACTTTTTCAGTGTGATCAGTGAATAAATAACAATAGTATTAATTACAAAGCAAACTGTGATCACTGAAATGATTCTCCAGTCGGTCTAAAGTGCTTGAACTGTATCTAGAACAGTTTGCTGAGGTTGAAGTAGTTTGCCAATTATTAGAAACAGAACTATTAATATTTGTAAATATACCAACATTTTATGATGGCTAAAGGCCAATTTAGGATTACTATTAAGTGGAATAATGTTATTGCATGGTATGTTTCCAACAACTATTACAGTGTTTGACTATATTATTGAAGCACACTATCATATAGCAAAAGCTAGGTTTTACCATATGGAGTGGGGAATCTGAAATTTTAGAGTTCCTCACGATGTAATTATGTATCAGTTCTCAGAACATACATGTAGTCTTCATATGAAATTAACATAGTCAAATCATCTCATGAGTAGCCCACCATGTCAAAAAGTAATATGATGAAGCTGAATTTGCAGATCAGCATGTACTATGAGCGTGTTACAGAATGCACTGTAATGCACTCAAAAGCATAGCTTTGAAAGAGAGCTGAAAGTAATTTGGTCCCAGTTTTTCCTCAAAATTCTTCTATAGGTCGATGCTGAATATTCTCTGGATTTCTTCACAGGTTTGGCTGTGTATATTCTAGGCATCCAGTTATATTTGATTAAAATATTTTGTAGTAATTCATTCAGTATCATTTCTACTTAATAATATCTGATGGTTTCCATGTACAGGTGTAGTGTCATCATTTAGTAGTGATGACAGTTGATGTACAGAGTCCAAACCTGAGTTGGATTTGCATACCTTTTTCCAGAGCTTGGAAAACAAGCAATGCTGGCTCCAATTGCAAAATAGTTTCTGATAATGTAGCTACATTTCTACTTCCCTCCTGAAAATATAACCATTGATTGGGGATATAATACTTTATAGTGTTTCTTCTCAAAGGTACCAATGAGTAATTCCAGCAACTTTCTTCCCACTGCAAGAAAGTCTTGCAAAAAAATAGTTTTTCACCATTTACAATTCGAAATTAATTCTATGCAAAATTTTCATGTTGTAATTTTGTACAGATAACATAATTTTCTTCATAAAATAATATCTTAATGCAAAAGTATTAATTCCTGTGTAGATGATGCTAGTTTCTGTGTATAAAATTCTTTCTATGCAAATTAAATATGTGCTACACAGAATAAATCCCCAATTACAGCATTTTCTGTGTAGGAAACAGCATGTTCTGTACAAATATATATATATATAAATCCATGCAGAAAATGCTGTTTCTTGTACAACGAAGGGGTTTTCTGCAAAAAGAACCAACCATGTGCAGATTTTGCACAGAATAATTATAAGTCCCAAATTTCAAATATTCTTGTCAGTCCAGAATTTTTCTTATCAGGGTTTCTCAACACTTAAAAACATATTTTTGACCATTTTCTAAATATTTTCAAATATTATTTCCATCCCTAATGTTGAAGAATGACACAATACATCTTGGTCATTAATCAGATTGCAATAAAATTAATTTCCCAATTGAATGCCAGCTTATATTTTTAACAGTACTTATTTTATCAGTTTTATTGTTAGCCACCTTGAATCCCATATTTGTTAGGATAAAGGCAAAGTACAAATCAAATAAATAACATCTATTTTTTTCTTTTTAAAAAAACCTGACCATTGTTTCACAATGTGTCATCAAAACAATAACTGACTGGCAAAAATGTCAGTGTTTTGCAAATTTCAAATATTTTTGGGTATTTTTTTCAGCTCTATTTTGCAACATTTCCTGCGTACACAGTCCTTGATAAGGAAGCTGTTCCTATTGGTTTCTAGCATGTAATCAGCCCATAAAGTAAGTAAAATTAAACAGCATGCACTGAACCATGCTACCCTTGAATAACAAGAAAAAGATAAGAACTTGAAAATAATTTGTTCAGTTTGCTATGCTCCACAAACACAATTAGGTAGGCAGCAGGAAGGCCAGGCAAGCCAGTGATAATGGTGCGCCCACACAGAGTGAATTGACAAGCACAGCTGCATAAGAAAACCCACGGAGAATGCAAAATATAGACACAGCTGCCTCAGAACAATTTCTCTTGCAAGCAAATCCAGATCCCACAGCCAGCAGCAATTGCAATCAGATAGTGGTCAGCTACAGTTCCTGTTCTCTAAAAGTCATGTATTCAGGAAGCCAAAATACAAGAAAATGAGGGACATATATAGAATGGTTGCATAGACTTCTTTTCTGGAATATGGGTAACAACAATATCAACAATAAAAGGAAGAGCAACCAAGAGAACAGTAAACTTGCTATTGGTTGAACTATTGCAATAAATATCAGAATTTTGTATTATTTGGGGAATAGGGGGCATGACATACTCTTGAGCAAAGAGGATGATGAACAAAGGCAGTTATGAGGTAAATCAATTGTCCAACTGATTGGACTCAAATCTAGAGCAATACAATTGGCCACTCATCTTCAAAGGAACTAACTCTTAAATATAAAAGCAAGTTATTCAAAACTGGGTTATTGGATGGCTTTGGTCCTCTCACTATATCACAATCTTAACAATTTATTTAACAGAATTCTGATAAAAGTACAGAGTCTCTTCTAAAAATGAACAAGATAGCCATGACTATTTCATTTCATTTTATTGCACCTTTCTCCCAATATGGGTTCTAGCGTGGCACAGATTACAATAAAATACAGTTTGTAAAACCAATCTTTATAAAAAACAAGTTTTTTTTTTTTAACGGTGCCTTATTAAAACCAACTTTAATTTAAGACCGTCTGAAAGCATTTAAAACTTAGCAATGAGAATAGAAGTATAGCAATTACCCTCCTCCAAACTTTCTGTGACTGCCAGTTTACTACTAAATAAAAGAGTTTTTCCTGCAAGTGGAAAGAGAGGAGAGAGGGAGGAAAACTAGTAACTCGTTAGTATCAGTATACAAAGGAATCAGTATCAGTATACAAAGGAATCTCACAGAATGAAATAAATTCATTTGTAACATGACCTTTTGTGTACTTAGAATCATAGAATCATAGAAATTTAGAGTTGGAAGAGACCACAAGGGCCATCCAGTCCAACCCCCTGCCATGCAGGAACTCCCAATCTTCACCAGATGTGTTTTTGATAAAGTAAACTTAATCTTTGAAAGCTTATACTTCAAATATCTTTCTCTCAATTAGTCTCAAAGCCACTCTGAGGGGCTTGACAGACTACTCTGAAAGGGTCGACTGGAGCTGCCTGTTTTTCCTCTGAAGGGATGTCGCAGAACAAAAAGAACCCAGAAAAACCAGGTTCTTTTAAGTCTACATTGGAGCACTGTGGCAAATCAGTGACATAACTGACACGCAGTGATGTCTGCACACTGTGCATTGTGTACGTCATGATGGAAGTCCCCATGTGGACGAGAAGCTGACATGATGCTGGCATCCATACGGACTAGGGTTCTGGAGTGTGCAGTTGCTGTGTGCTCTGGAACCCTAGAATCGGCACCAGCACGCCACTTCCTGCCCGTCTGTACCAGGCCTAAGATCCCTTTTTATATTGTCTCCTGGTGTGTATGTGTGTGTGTTGGGGTGGGGTAAGCATGAGAACTGCTACCAAGAAGGCCCTATTACTCGTCCTCACCAAATGTGCCTATGATGGTGATGGGGCTAAGGATTTTATCACACAAACTTTTAAATCTGCTATTAAAGCTAGAGAATAACACCGTTGGCAATACATATTGCACAATGTTGTAGTCATTTTATTCCTCATTTGCTCTTAGAGCATTCCTTTTCATTAACAGGAAACACCTGTCAATAAGGTCTCAAACATGCTATTGTAGGATTTATCCTCAAATGCAGTAACTTCCTGGCATAGTTGTTCCAGTATTGGGAAGTCAAGTGGGTTAGTGTCCTCACCTTCTTTCCACTTCCTCTCCCCCCTCCTATCCCAGTTCAGGCTTCTTCGTCCCCCACCCTACCCCAGCCTGCCAAAGAAAGAATGGCTGCTTCTTCATGGGGAGGCAGTCATTCCTTCTTCAACAGAGAGAGGAGAGAAAAGTGAGGGCAGGAAAGCAGAGTTAAGAGGAATTGACCATGCAGGGCCCCTTGAGGGTGCAAAAAGCCTCACTGTGCTACTGAAGAGAGGTATAGTATTAAGAATTCTAAAACTTGTATGATATCATTTTCTTTTCAGACCAAGCTGGGACTGAAGGTTGTGTGATTATTATTATTAACCTTTATTTATATAGTGCTGTAAATTTACACAGTGCTGTACATACAATCTTTTTAATTAGATGGTTCCCTGCCCTCAGGCTTACAATCTAAAAAGACATGACACAAAAGAAGAAGATAATGGTGGTGGAAAAGGGGAAGAGGTCCAATGGTTCTTTTCTCCCTCTGAGGCCTGGACCAAAGCAGATGGACTGGAGGGAGGGCTCGGCTTCTTAATGCATAGTTAAAATGCAGCATCCTGGGCCAGACAAGGGCACACTCCTGGGAATGCTTCCATGAACAATATAGAGGATTTTCATATCTGGCTGAAAGGTTTCTGAAAGTACCTCAAACGTCCTTAAAAGATTCAGGCAGGGGGAGTGTCTGAAAGTATAGAGTGTTTACCCAAATTGCTCCTCAATAATCATGGAAACATAAGCTGCCTCTTAGTGAGGCTGAATTGTTTCAAGGGAGTTAATTCCCTCTAGACGCAAAGCAAGCATCAAGAGGGAATCCAGAGTAAATCAACTCCCTTGAAACGATTCAGCCTCGCTAAGAGGCAGCTTCCGTTTCCATGGCAATTCAGCGATTTGGAGAAGCGCTCTGGACTTTCAGACACTACCGCTGCCTGAATCTTTTAAGAATGTTTCAGGCACCTTTCAGCAACCTTTCAGCCAGGTATGAAAATCCTCACAGTCTTTAACTCAATTTTAAAACTGGTTAGAGAAAGTGATGAGGCATGCACTTGGGGGAAAAAGGTTCCAAGAGTGAGCAGCAGCAAGTGAGAAGGGACGAATCCGGGACAGGGCAGTGGAAATCCTAGGCTGGGACAGGACACCTTGACTACCAGAACAGAGGCTATGAGTAGGAATGTAAGGACAAAGTTCAGATAAATAAGGAGGAACTGGTCCATAGAGGGCTTTGGACATCAACAACAAAAACTTGTACTGGATGGAGAAGGGGAAGGGGAGCCAATGAAGGGAGGATAAAAGAGGAGAAACATGTCAAAGCAGCAAGAGGATGTGATAATACGTGCATCTGAGTTCTGTTCAGAGATTAAAGGATGGAGATGAGAGAGAGGAAGCCCTGTCAGAAGAAAGTTACAATAATCTAGTCGCGAGACTATTAGGGCATGGACCAGAGTCTTGGCAGTAGAGGCTGAGAGGAATGCCAGATTTTAGCAATGTTGTAAAGAGAGAATCTACATGCCTTGGCAGTGGCCTGGATCTGGGGAATAAACGACAGAGAGGAATCAAAAATGAAACCAATACTGCAGGCTTGCTGAACCAGTTGAATAGAAGTACTGTCAGCAGAAACAGAAAAGGAGTATTGAAGGGTGGCTTAGGTGGGAAGACAAGAAGCTCTATCTTAGACATGTCCTAAGAAAAAAGCCTTCTCTGACACTCATATAGTCAGGAATCAAGCTGTATAGGGCTTTGGGGGGGGGGGGGGGAGGTTAACCATCACCATTTTGAACTGTACCCAGAAACAGACTGCTAGCCAGTGAAATAGATGCAACAAAGAAGTTTTATGTTCCCTCTAACCCGCCTCAGTTAGCAGTTTAGCTGCAGAATTTTGGACTTATTGAAGTTTCTAGTTTCAGAATCAATGGTCCAAAACACACTGCAGAAATAATCCAGTTTGAGACCACTTTAACTGCTATGCCTCAGTGCTAGGGAATCCTGGGAATTGTAGTTTATTATGGCACCAGAGCTTTCTGACAGAGAAGGCTAAATCTCTCACAAAACTACAGTTCCCAGAATTGCATTGGGCCAGGGCAGTTAAAGCAGTCTCAAACTGGATTATTTCTGCAGTGTGTTTTGGACCAATGTTTACTAGTCACATTGGAAACATATTATCTTGAATATAATTGACAGTATAGCTACCCCACTTATCTGTGCATATCTAAGCAGGATAGTGCTGTTACATTTATGGGCTTCCTATAAGCAAGTACTTGGCCACACTGTGGACATAATGCTGGACTAAATAGAAAATGCTGGACTAAACGCTTCTGAAGTGTTCCTGAAAATTGCCCCCTCTGGGACGCATCTGGAACGTGATGGGAAGTTCTGGTGCTGGCAGTGTTCTCTCATGTGGTATACTGTGTTCTATGCCGCCTCCCATTCACATCATGCCCCCTTTTGTAACACAGTAGGCCTGTTCCAGGGTCTGTGTGATAAACTCCTTCCTCTCTGCTGTAACTCCTCTCTCTCTCACTATATTTAGTGTTCACACTGTCAAAAAGAAGGAGGAGGAGGAAAAGAAGAATCCACACATTAAATCAACAAAAACAGAATTCACAGACCGAAACAAAGAGAAGCAAGATTCACAAAAATTCTCACACAAAAACAAACGTACATCAATGACAGAAGCAAACCTGCTAGCAGCTCACATTGCCTTTAATTGTATTGATAATTTATATATTAACACTATGTTCTTACTGATGTGAGTTCTTACATGTGTCTGTTTTAATTTTTATAAGCCGTCTTAAATCCCAGAGTTGGGGAAAATGGGAGATATAAGTAAATATGATCATCAGCATCAGCATCCAGAGTCCATGTGTTCTCTCAGGAAAAAAGCTAGGCTGAAGAAAGTTACTAAATACAAGGATTAGCAGGGAAAAATAAAAATTCAGATTCCCAGCATGCCCTAAGTTTTACACAATAAAAATTATCTTTTCCTCTTACGTGGTATAGATACTGCTCCTCTCAAGCATGTAGTCCCATACAAGTTCATCTCAGCCCATCGCAGCTCTGATGTTAAGTTTTGCTGAGCTCAGTGATGATTGCTTCCGAGTTAGCATGGGAATCAAGTTGCACCAGTCTTAACTGGTGTAGATTTAGAGACAGAGAAATAAGAAAATCTTCACATCTTAGTGGTTAGCTGTAAAGATGGGGGGGGGGGGAGAGGCAGGGGGAGAAAAAATTGATCTCTGGAATGTGGCATATAGTATGCATCTTGGATGCATGCAGCCTATGTCCCTGCCAGAACTGTATGATTCTGGCCAACTTGCCTATTATTGTCTGTCACACCAGCTAAAGCAGAAGCGTAGGCTTAGTGAGCTGGCTGTATATTAAAATATGGCTCTGTGTCACTGTGTGGGAAGTGTATTCACTGAGGGGGAAAAAAAAAACAAGCAGTATTGTGGTGAAGGGCTCATGTGAATCTTTGCACCAGATCATTGCTACCTTTGTTAAGACTCCTTTTGTTTTGTATCTCTATGCACTGTTTTCCTTCCTCGCTGACAGGAGTGCCAAACCCACAGAGCTGAACCTGTGAAAAACCTATGTGAAGTTGAAGCACTTTTTCAGATTTTTCAAGACATTCAACATTATATGCTCCCCACATCCCACCCGCCTATTGCTTGAAAAACAACTCTGCAGCTTCCAACTTCATTAATATGCATACGGTGCAATGTAAATGGCTCTTGAGGCTTCCCCTTGGTAGATGATTTAATGTGGCAGTTATGAAAGCTGCTCAGACTGTGCTCGATTAGCATAATAATGAAGCTTCTGCAGCAGTGTTATCATCCTCAAAGGAAACAGCCTGAGTGGTCACAGCTCTTTTAACAAGTACCACTTTAGGATGAAAAGCACAGGACTCTGTTTGAAATGGTAGATTGGAATATGCAAAATGGGCAAGCTTGTTTGCTGTGAGTTTGTTGTCTTTGTGGAATGGGAAGGAAGTGTCATGAGCTGGCTGTGTGAACAGGTCACCTGGCAGATGAACCCAGCAATGTTGAGATTCACAATGCTTTATTATATTTGCAAGCCTTGGCAATGAGACACACATTGTTTTGTTTTAAAAGTCAAGTTCATCATTAACCTGATCTGACCTTACTACTCTCATGTACCTAGTTTCTCTCAGAATAAAAAAAAGAAAAGAAATAAATAGGAGATGTGTTCCTGCAGAACCCTTTGAGAGCTCAGATCAGAAAATAACATATTCTCCTACAGTTCTTTAACTTTCAAGCAGAAAAATTGAATTATTTTTCCTCTCTGTTTAATGATATTCAAGACTACTGTAAACACAGGATCTAAATGCCTGTTTCAGACCAATGTACACATGGTGAAAAAGGAGGAGGATCACCAACCTCTGCAAAACTGCATTTCAGGTAAGTCCTAACCCTGCCTTTCAATGGAACATTTCAGAATGGAACATTTCTGATTAAAGTTACCAAGCAAAAAGTGCCAGTGTGATGCTGCTCCCTCAAAATATCATATTACAGGAAAAGCTCATTTCCAACCACAATAGATTTATTTTCCCTTGTGGAACTATAGGAATTCCAATCCAGACCAGTACCACAGTTAACAGGATAAAGGACTCTAGTCTTCCCCATCCTTTGGAACACTCTTTACCACATGACATCCCCCCACCCCCCAATATACCATTCTGATGTGAAATGTGAATTGGTATTTGCAGCGGAAGCGGGTATGCCCCAAGAAAGACATGAAACAGATTGGCATTAGAAAAGGCCACAACTTTATTCCAGCAATACCAAAGGTAGGGTTGGCCCAAAGCACATCACCAACACTGAGGTTGGACTGATGTGAGGTTGCTTGTACGCAAAGCATTGGGATGACTTTGAGGCAACACAATGCCCTTGCTCAATTACGCAGTTACCGGAGGAAAGCCTCTCGTCAACGGGATAAACTCCATGTGACCCACCGTTGGCCACATCACACCATGATGTTTCCTGGGTCCAAAGGACTCCTGATCCAGTGCTACTGAGCCCTGGAAACAAGCCTGTCAGATCCAGTACCTGTGCTGCAACACCAATCCCAGGGAGGGAAAGTGGGGAGCCAAGCAAGGAAAAACTAGGACATGATGCAACACCGTGCTGGCCCAGAACGTCTCCACCACTGGAGGCCCACCAACAGTATTCCTCCTCCCAAGGCGACCATCAAGGGAGGAGGAGGAGGGACAGCCAAGCCGATCCCTGCTGCACCCGCCTGGTCAGCCTGGGAACCCAGGGCCGAGCGGGTGCACTCCAGCAGCATGCTCGCGTGGCCGCTTTCCCGCTGTTGGGAAGCAGGTGTGCTGCAGGCTTCCCGCTGGTGGGAAGCACCATGCACCCCAAACGGTTGGCTGGGGGCTCCGCCACCCCATGCCAACTGCACCTGCCCACTCAGGGCAGGAGGCGCCATTTACATGAACAACATCTTTATTGTTTGACTCTCTGTTAGAAGCATTAAAACAACAACACATCCATCATATTTCCCAATAGACCAGACGAGGGCAAGTGCAACAGGATTGGTAGCGAATTATCTGTTCCTGTGGCCCTCTGGGAGCTGCAGTGACTTCTAAAAAATTTCAGAAGAAAAGAAAATTAAAGCAGAATTAGATAGAAGTCCACTTTTGGTTTGCAAAAATAGGTTGTTTGATGTTAAATGATGCTGTAGTCCCTTCAAAACATTTACAAATTGAAATTGCTCTCAGAAAAGCACTTCTCATTCACTTCTTTTTCCCAGAAAAGATACAGTCCAGAAAAATCTGTTGTGTGTGTGTGTGTGTGTGTGTGTGTGCATGTGTAGTGGTTAAAAACAGCCTTTGGAGGCTGACTTCACCCTCAACCCACCCTTTTCCAACTTAATTCATGATCAATAAAGTAAAATCAAAAACCATGAAAAAAAATCCATGAACCCAAAATCCAAACTAAGAATATGCATTAAACATTCCACTCACAAGCTCCATTTATAGACCTCAGCTGGTTCAATGTACCAGCATATTCATATTTTCATCTCCTCAGTGCTAGAAAAAATGGGCTCGATTTCTCCTTTCTCACAGGCCATTATTAGCTAACTTAGAATAAATAAAGTGGGTCACAATTTAAAAGCTATACAAAAAGTGAGCATTAAAATAGAATTAAACCATTACAGTATTAAAAGAAATCACACAATAAAAGAATAGAATGCAATTTAAAAAGATAAAAGTTCTTAAAAGCAGTTGTTAAAATATTACAACACCCCTACTTGATTGTTTAAAAGTTTTCTGTTTTAAAAATCCTTTTGAATTAAAGGTTTTTAGCCTGCCAATAAAAGGACAACAAGGAGGGGGCTATTCTAGCCTCCCTGGGAAGTGAGTTCTGGAGTCTAGGGGCAGCCACCGAGAAGGCTCTCACTCGTGTCCCCACCAACCATGCTTGTGATGTTGGTGAGACTGAGAGAAGGGCCTCTCCTATTGATCTCAGAGCTGAGGCCAGCTCATACGGGGAGATATTGTCTGCCAATTAGCCTGAACCTTAGCTATACAAAGCTTTATAGGTAATCACTAGCACTTTGAATTATGCCCAGAAACAAACTGGTAATCAGTGGAGCTGTATGAATGCAGGCATTGTATTTCTCCATACCTTGGCCCAATTAACAATTTGGCTATAGTTTTTCAACCTGCTGAAGTTTCCAATCACTCTTCAAAGGCACTCTCAATTATACAACATTGCAGTAGTCCAAATGGGATGCAACTAAATCACTAACCATTCTGGCCAGATCTTGCATCTCAAGGAATAGTTGCAGTTTGTGCACAAACTGTAAATGTGCCAAAGTCTTTCTGATCACAGTAGAAACCTGGGCCTCCAGGTCCAAAGCTCAGTCTAGGAGTATCACCAAACTCTGAACCTGTGTCTTCAGGGGAGTGTAACCCCATCACACAAAGACTGAATCCCTGTTCCCTGATCTGCCTTCTGACTGACCAAGAGCACCTCTATCTTGTCTATCTTGTTTTGACTGTGAGTTCCTGCATGGCAGGGAGTTGGACTGGATGGTGCTTGTGGTCCCTTCCAACTCTATGATTCTAGGTTATATATATATATATATATATCCTGCCCAATCAACAGGGATTCAGGGCGGGTTACAATAGTGAGAAAAATACAATCCAAATAGTAATAACAATGAAATAATAAAACAAATTCAACATAGCAATAAATAACAGAAAATTACATTACAAATAATAATAATGAAATAATATAAGTTGAGCATACCAATAAAAAATATAAAGTTACATAACAATTCATAACAGCAAAGGTTAATACAAGAAATTATATTCAGTTCAGCAATTACCAAAGGAAAAAAAAAATCCCCATTTCCAAACCTCCAAATTCAATCCTGTAAAAGGAACAACAATGTAAACAATAAACAATCTTAACAGATTACAATCTAAACCATGAAAAAAGGGGAGACTAAAAGACTAAAAATTTTCAATGAGGTAACGCTCTTAGTGTCACATACCTTGACTGTTGTTGTGGGGGCAGGGATTATGAATCTCTGTGCATGATTGGGACTCCACCCATGCTGCCAAGTCCTAGGCTGGAGGGGAGGGCCCAGTGTTAAATGGCCAAGCCATTGTAGGCTCCCTCTTCTCCGAAGGTTGGCTTCCTGTCCTCCAAGGTGGTCCTGGGCTGGAGGAATGGGCTGGTAGCTTATAAGGACTCCATCCACACTGCCAAGTCCTGGTTTGGAGAGGAGGTCCCGGTGTTAAAGGGCCACGCGGGTGTAGGCTCCCTCTCTTCCAAAGGTTGGCTCCCTGTCCTCCAAGGTGGTCCTTGGTAGTAGAACAACTCTCAACTGCACTTCTATTCATTTCAGTGGATCAAGTTCCCTTGCATCTGTCAATGTAAAGAGCAAATATGCTTAGGGGAACAACAATACATTGCCTTTTCTAAGGCATTCCTGGGGGTCAATGCCTCTCAAGCAAACACACATTGACACACTAACAGGCATCCTTTTGATCATTTTAACTCTGCTGTGACTAAGGTGAAAGTTGACGATGCTACTATTTTGAAGACTACAAAATGGGCACAGCGTGGAGACAATTCTGGAAGAGACCTTGGCCATTACCTTTAATATTCTTTTCTCCAAGCAAATAAAGAACATTCTCATAAAATGCAAGAAGGAGATGTAATCTTTCTGCAGTGAGCTCTGATCATTATTTTTCTTGTCCACCTCTATGTTAGGTGGATAAGAAAAAAATAATAGATTATGATGACAATATTTATTTATTTATTTCTGTGGGGTGCAATTTTAGTTTCCCTGGGTCTTAATCCTTTTAAAGGTAAACTACAATATGGAGGTATGAAACCTAAACTTGATAGTGTTCAGCTTTCATCAGCAGAGCAGTAAAAAACATGGGTCAGACTATATTTTAATATGCTTTCCTAAAGAATAAAGACTAACTCAAAAATGACAAAACGTGTAGTTTGTGGCTTAAAAACAAACAATAATGACTTTAATAAATTTATACATAACAAAACTAAAACCTAATCTAACTGGAGTTAATATAGCAGGAAGAAAGCCTTCATCCTCACTCAGAAGAGGACTGTTACTGACTGTTTACTGACAGTTTAGAATGTTCAGAGAGTCAGTTAAACTGCCACTTAAGACTGACAGATTGATAGAGGGGGAAGGGAAGAAATCCCTGTCTAAATAAAGAGGAATAGGAGAATGCAATCATAAAATTTTCCAACAATTTCTATGCTGCCTTTCTCCCTAAAAGCAATCCAAGCCAGTGTGCAGATAAATCATTTCAAAAAATTTTATATATTTTTTTAAAAAATAAGTAAAATCATTCAGCTAGCAACAATATAAACTTACATAAACTATTCAAAAGTTTTAAAATATAACAAGAGCACACACCCCATAAGAAACCATCCCTGACATGACTACTGTTTATATTTAAAAGCCTACTTGTGTAAAAATTTACCTGCTTACAAAATGAAAGTGGGGGGGGGGAGTCTAGCCTTCCATGATGGAAAGGCATTCCAGAGAGTGGGAGCAGCCACTGAGAAGCCTCTGTATCATGTCCTCACCAAGCAAGCCTGTGACGCTGGCAGGACTGAGAGAAAGCCTACCTAGCAGGTTCTTATGGGGAGATACAGCCTTTCGTATGGTCTGGACCTAAGCTGTATAGGGCTTTATAGGTCATGAGCAGCACTTTGAATTGTACCTGGAAATAAACTGGTAACCAATAAGTTGTTTCAACAAGGGAGTTACATGCTCCATATAATTGGTCCTTGTAAGCATTTTGGCTGACACATTTGAAACCCACTGTTGTTTTTGAACAGTTTCCAAAGGTAGCCCCATACAGAGTGCATTTCAGTAGTCCAAACGGGTTGTAATCAAGGCATGTATTACCATAGTTAGATCTGATGTTTCAAGGAATAGGTGCAGTTGGCATGCTAGTTTTACCTGAGCAAATGCATTCCTGGCCACAACTAAAACTTGGGCATCCCGGCTCAAAGTTGAGTCGAGGTGAATACCCAAGTTACAATCCTGAGATTTCAAAGGGGAGTATAGGCTCATCCAACATATGCAAAGTCCCAGTTACCTGATCTATCCTGTGATGTACCAGGAGCATCTCTGTCTTTTCTGGACTATAAAAAAGCAGACTTTGAATACCTTGCAAAATTATTGCCCCCCCCCCCCCATACTCCAAAGAAAAACTCTCTGTTATAGGCTAATATCTGACTTCATTTTTGACACTGAATTATCATATGTTTTCCAACTGCTTTAGTACAAATGCTGGCAACTAAAGGCCCTTTACAAATGAGTAAAGATTCCACACTCTGTGCATTCATATTGCCTGGCCTCAGGCCTATATTTCAGATGATGTGAAGATCTGAAGTTCTAATTTCCGATGCCTTTCTCTCTCTAGTTATATTCTACTGTGTACTTTAATGACCTTTTCTATTTGTATCTATATTCTGTCCCACTGCTCTTCTTCTTCTTCTTCCACCAAAAAAAGTTTCACTTTTTATCTTGCAGTTTTTATGAAATAATATCAGTGGTGTCATTGGGGTTGGCATCACTTGGTGCGGAAACTCATGGTGTCATCTCTGTGCATTGACCTCCTCCTATACCACACCATACAAAATACTTAGTCGTGTGTTTTCTGCTAAGGTTACTTGCAACAGTTGTGACAAAAACAGCTAGCAAAATTAAATTTATACCTTTAAATTATAATATGATATGTGCTGCCCACATGCATTTACATATATATCATTTTATGTGGTTAAAGTGAATAGTTGGTAAAATGTGATGTTTTTAAATAAAATTTTAAAAGAACATTTTTTTAAAAAAAAATAATTTTTAATTAATAAATCCCAGGGGCCTCTCCTTTCTCCTCCCACTGTGCCTCACCCCACTCACCAAATCTTTTCAGTGTTTTAAAGAGACACAGACAAACACCGCAGACCCTTTCTGCCAAAACACAGATGTTTGGGAAACAATGGTGTCACCATCACGTTAGGGTATCACCTGGTGTGGTCCAGAACACCCACATCCCCTAGTGATGCCACTTGATAGAATCAGTATGATTTTTATTTTTAACCACCAAATATTTTTATTTATTTATTTATTTATTGTATATATACCTCACTCTTCAGCCCTAAAGGCTATCAGAGCAGCTTACAATTATTATTTTTAATTAGACAGTTCCCTTCCCTCATGCTTACAATCTAAAAAGATATGACACAAAAGAAGAAGGGAATGGTGGTGGAAAAGGGGATGAGGTCCAGTGGTTCTTCTCTCCCTCTGAGGCCTGGACCAAGGCAGATGGACTGGAGGGATGGCTCTTCTTCTTCAGGCAAGGCCTGATGGAGTTGGGCCTGCCCCTTCACTCCCTCACAGGCTGAAAGATGACAGTTAGCATGGAAGGAGAGCTCTCTTTATTCATGCAAGCCCTGATGGAGCTGGGTCTGCCTCTTCAATCCCTCCTAGGATGGAGGATGACAGTTATCATGGAGGGAGGGCTCTCTTTCTTCAAGAATACCCTCCCCATATTAGTCAGTAGAAATGCCCTAGATTTATATTGGTTTATGGACATTCATAAACTGCTTTTAGACCATATTTGCTTTGCCCTTCATTCTTCCTTGGTATGCAAAGATATTCAAGTTTATTCTTCTGAAGAATATACACAAGGCCAACTATACGTCGGTAATGATTATCTCAATGAGCCAGTGAAGTGTAGTAGATTCAGCATTTAAAAAACAGTTGGCCAGAGGAAGCGAGCGCCAGGGCCATGGCTTGAGTTTTGGAGCCCAGAGGCTCCATCCTGGTTCCTAGGCCTGGAGATGAGGCTCTGAGACTCAGGCCCTGGCCCCTGTTCCATCTGACCGGACAGCAGACTCTGCCTCCAAAGCCAAAGTCAGGCAGAGAGCAAGGAAGGAGGAAGGTGGAGGGAGGGAAGGAAGGAGGAAGGGGGCAAGGGACTTTTGTTTCCAATGGTGGCACTTGCCATCTGCTGATATTCAAATCCACAGATGGCAAGTCTGCAGATAAGAAGGGCCCTCTGTACTAGTGCAAGGAACCTAAATAAAATGGGATAATCTAAAGAAACCCACATAAACACAAAAGACAAAATCATTTTGGGCCTTTCACCTTGAGAGGGAGAAACATCTTAAGGTACTTAAGGTAGTACAGAGTGAAGCCAGATAAGGTCGTTCTGTCTGCTGATAAAGTTATCATAAAGTTGTCAATGATTCTGAGGCTGAGAGAGGCTTCTTCTGAGGCAGAGAGAGTGTGACTTGACCAAGGTCACCCAGTGGGTTTCCATGGCTGAGCAGGTCTCCAGAGTTGTACTGTAGTACTCAAACCACTACACCATGCTTTCTCTCTAAAGTAAAATAATGTGCTAAAATACTTTTGCCAAAGCACACAGATCTGTAACAAGATTCCTGCTTGTAGCTACAGTGGCATGTTTCCTACGCAAATGCATAAAAAGAATATTTTTTTATCCTGTCTCAAGGAGGCAGCTGGATTGAGATGATCTATTGGACCTCCTCCATGAAACTTCTAGGATTTTAAGAATTCCAATGGCTAAACAAGCCACTTTCACTTATGGCCCTGGATAGTATTACTGGGGAAAGCTACATCAAATCCTATTTAACCATTGCTCAGCGTTCATGAAAATACTTTCCCCTGTTTTTCCCAGGTTCTAAGGCACTTTCAGGGCTCAACAAATCTGTGTCAGATCCAATTAACTTGTCAAAATGTGCCCAATGGTTTACTTGCTCCTGGTTGCTTTGAAACTCTGGCTTTCATAATATCCAAATGAACCTTAATTTCTTCCAGGTCTCTCCTGTTCTGACTATTATTGCTTCTAGGTCATTTCCTCCCTGCCTTTTACTATAGTATTAATAAAGCAAGAAAACCTGAACCTCACTTTCAGGGCATGAAATGATGAAAATTGAGGGATAGCTCAATGTATATGATCATAGCTGGACAGAGTTTTGGACTGTCCCCCATATAAGACACATAATTTATTACAATCATCCAGCAGCTTTTGGGTAATAAAAAAGTGATATTCGATCATCCCTAATTTCATGAATATAAATGGGGCGAGTTCATTGACTCTGCCTTCTGCATATTCTCATCACTGTTCTTGCAGCGTCCCATGTACTAATGGCTGAATTTCTGACTATAGCAGGCTGTCTGTGTTTTAGATCAGGGTTCTAAATCACTCTGGAAGATAATGTATAAATATATATGTATATGTATATGTATATGTGTGTGTGTATATAGCAAAACAACCAGTGGAACAGGAGTGGGGTTTATTTATTTACAGTTGTTATACTCCACCCTTTGGCCACAATGCCTCTCAGGATATTTTACAAATTGTCATTTTAACAGTTCTGTGCCCTCAGACTTACAATCTAAAAAGATAGAACACATAAGGAAAAGGGTATAGCTGGGGAAATAGATGTTAAATCCAGTAGATGTTGGTTGCTTTTCTGTGTCCCAGAGGAGACAGCAATGGCAGTTAGAATGGATGAAGGGATGAATGGAGAGAGTTCCAGCCAGTGAGCCAAGGCACAATTGAAACTTCTCTGGTTTCTCTTCTCTTCCTCAAAGGGCTGAACAATGGCAGTTGCAATAGAAAGGGGGAGTTCTCACCCAACACAGGACCATTCCTAGTGTATCTTGTAGCCCTCCAGATTTTGCTGAATTGTAATACAGTCCTCTCTTAGTATATGTACCCTCCCCGTACACAGGTTCAAGTGGTGAGGGACAAAATGGTGCATGTGCAGGAATGGCGGGAGCGCATCACCGTTCAAATTAATGGGACTCCAGCATATGCAAAATTTGCTTTATGCAGGGTGGTGGGGGGAGGGTCTAGAACAGATCTCCTGCATATGGTAAGGGCAGACTGTACCTGTCACTGACTATGCTGGATAGAGCTGATGAAAATTGCAATCCAACAATAACTGGACGATCACACAATGCTCACTCCTGCATTAAAGAATGAAATAAATAGGCAGTCTGAAAGGTGCATGGTGGCTCCTATTTTAACTTCAGTGTAATTGCTAATATTTTAGTGTACAGTATATCACATTTATGGAAAGTGAAACTCAGTGGTTAGCACATGCTTACATGTTGAAGGCCCAAAATTTTAATCTCTAGAATCTCAATGACCTCAGCTGAAATGACAAGGGCCTATACCTGATATCTGAGACAATCTTGCAGGTCAGAAGGGATTCTACTAGGTTAAATGAGATTGCAGCATGATAAAGCTAACTTTCTATGTTCATATATGTGCAATTCTGCTATCAAAATATACCTTTGGTTCCAAATGGAGTCATGTTTGCAGTAGATTCACTGAAGTCAATGGGATACTTTACTTAGGACTTACTTTATACGTTCCACTGATTGCAAGGGGTCCTGTGATTTGGTTTGCTACACAATGTTTACATAGACGTATATAAATTCCCAGTTTATAGAGAAAGAGTGAGATATGAGATGTGTCAGCCTGTGATGAGGTTGCAAACATTTTTTGAATTATTATTGATTTTAATGTCTTAGACAATATATTATAGCGTTCAGAAAATAAAAGTGTAGGGTTGTTATATGTGAAAGAATGCACATGGTATTGATACATTTCTAATCTTGGGTTTCAGAGTCAGGTATGATTCAACTCATACAGGAATCTGCTTCTATGTGACAGCTTGATGTTTGCAACCATAACATGGACTGGCTATCACACAGATAAGACATTTTCTGGAAATCCCATATTCACTGATAGTAACAAGCCATCACTTCATAACTAACAACTCAAATAATTATGCAAATTGACTCTTTTGATGCCTATCCATTTTGTCTGGATACCAAATACTGCAGTACTCCAGTTCACATGTTACATGACATTTTTTTTTTTTAAAGGGAGAAGGATGTTAGGACATTGTAGAAATGAAGTGCTACCAGCCTCATTGTATTCTCAAACACAGCAATATTCACAATGTGAAACAAAAGAGGATTGTAAATTCTTTTCAGAAAGCAATATGGCCTATTGGAGTTATACATGCGGGATAGGATATTAAACTGAACCACATGTGAAATGCAGCTGTTTTTGTTGAGGTTTTCATCAGGCAGCAGTGGAAAGATTGGCGGTTTTTAATATGTGGTTTCTAGCAGAGCTGATAGAAATGTTTGTGAAATCACATGGGGTTTTTGGAGGGCCAGTATATCTTACTAATGTAAATAATGGTAGCAACAGAGCTATCTTCTCACAAGTGGTCTTTCACTCCTAGGAACTGAATGAAAGGCAGGGGGTTCTTGGCCACACTTCCTGCTTTTTGTTTTGTATGCACGTTTGCTTTAAACTAAGTTTCATGTTACATTTTTAAAGAAATGCTCATCCATAAGAGTAAGTGAGGAAGCTTTGAATGAAACTCCTTAACAAGAAAAAAAAGAATATTTGCTTTCCTAGACTTATTGAGCAGATGTTATCAAGCTAATCCTACAAATTTGATCTGATTTACCTTCCCTTTCCTCTGAAATCTCTGGAGATAGTTAATAGTCATATGTTGTATATATTCTATAGTTTATACAGATACATTCTAAGGCAGGTATTGGCTGAAGAACTATGAGAAACAATGCTGAGATGCGTCTTTTCTACAAGGCATGATGATGATGATGATCATGATGATGATCGTGATGATGATCATCCAACAGGGCCTTCCTGTATATTAATCTCTATTAAAAAGTAAACACCTTGCGTTTCAATGGGCATACTCCCCCCTAACATGCCAGGCATCTAAACTATTCCAGTAATGGTTTCAATTTGTATGGGATTTGGGAATGAGAAAACTGTAAAAAGAAAACATGAAGGAATGGGAAAGATTATTATGAGGACAAATGGGGTTATAAAAATAAGAGGAATAGGAAAGGAGAGAGAATACATACACACCCAGGGGGATTCAAAAGGGATAATAAAGAGGACAACTGACTATAAGGGGGGCTAGGGAAAGAGAAAATGTGAGTGCAACAATGAGATGTGGGAAAGAGAGAGGAGGGGAAGGAGAAGACATTTAGACAAGAGTTATGTGGAGGAAGGGACAAGAATAAACATGTGAGAGTGAAGAAGCAGACTTCAGTTGGGAACTGTTGTGGAGGGAAGGAGAACTAAGGAATACAGAACAAGGGATAAGAAGAATGTTAGCAGGAGTTTTGGGGGGAGAAAGAGAAGAGGATTAGGGGAAGAGAGGAGAAGGAAGGAAAGGAAAATCATGGAGTTGCAGAGGTGGGCAAAGGGACAAGAAATAGAAAGAAAGGAGAAAGAAATCAAGTGCCTAGAAAAGCTGAAGAAGAAAGACATTTGTACCATACTTTTTACTAGCAATGTCACAATCCACAATCAGCTTCACCTAAGAAAAGAAATTCCATATATACTCAACTATTAGTCAACCTTTTAGTCAACTATTAGTCAACTATTAGTCAACCTATTAGTCAATTAGTCAATTATGGATTTTGATATGACCTGTGGATAGGTTGAGCTTAAAACTTAGGGGCATGTAACAAAGGATATTCATTTAATTTTATTTCAAGGATTTATATTCTGCCTTTCTCTCATAATGGGATTCAAGATGAAATGTAAAGGATGAAGTAAAGGAAAGAAATGCCAAAGAACTTACAAAATTTCAGCAGGCATAACTCTTTGTGCTCACACTGAAGGCTGTTTGGATGAGAGAGCAGAGATTCCAGGACACATTACACTCTTGCCTTTCACCAGGGAATGGTTCCCTTTTTATAAGAGTTGAAGTATAGACCTGTGGATAAGTCGATCCAGGTTTTGTTTTGTTTTTTTACTAAAATGTCTAGACTTATACCTGAGTATATAGAATGAAACAGATGGGAATAAATAAAGTTAACAATAAGATAGGAAAACCACAAAGAAGCAATCTTTTACTACCAATTAAGCAACTCCTGAGGCAGTGAATACTGAGACAGCTATGCATTTTTACACCCTGGTTGCTCCCTCTTATTGAGTGCTGGTTCCAACTGATGTTTAAGAAACTTAGGGATTGTAAAGTCTTGACAAGGTAGGCCTGGTACAGACTGCAGCTTTGCAGCGACCTGGGGCCGAAATTAGGGCTGGAGAGTGTGGAACATCCGTACACTCCACACCCTCTCAGCGCCATTTTGGCACACTCATGTTTAGATGGCACATTTAGATGGCACCGATGATATGTCTTGTGCGCCACCTCTAAATGGCATGGCAGATGAGGGAAGGTGCAGCGCCACTCCAGGGTTAAAGGGCAGTGCAGAAAGGAGCTGTGTTTCACAGCTTCTTTTTAGAGTGGATTGTTGCCATGCCCATGCAGCATCTGCCTGCCCCTTTCTTCTCATCTGTACAGCCCTGTAGACTACTTTTTGAAGCCTAGAGAAAATAACCCAAAGCATCCTGCAAAGAGAGGCCAACAACATATCAATAAAAGCTAATATTTTTGAGGCAGCACACTAACTATCAGATTTCTTCCCTTTAACATGGGGGCTGCAGAAGTGGCCTCAGGCTATGAGTTGCAAGGCAAAGGACTGAGATATACAGAGCTAAACATATTCCATCCTTCATCACATGTTAAGTTGCAACCCAGAATGAAACTAATATTTGAAAATATCTGGTTAGTGGTTAAAAGAAGGGTTCTTGAATGTCAGAAAAATCCGGTGTGGAGTATTCTCCCATGTTGGGAATCATTGCAGTAAAGGACTTTTCTGTCTGAAAAGCCCCTGAAAGGTTGTTGGATTTATTGTGCTTAAATCTTATTGTCTGCACAGAAAAATAATATTTTCTGTGTACAACCAAAATAAAAAACATGACCTTTTTGTGTAGAACACTCCAAACTCCTTCTGAATGAGAAGAAAATTGCTAAAATTGCTTGTTGCTTTGTTCAAGAAAGATTTGCATCCCCAGTCACAATTTTTTTTTTTTTTTAAAAAAAATGAATTCAATTTAAAAACTGTAACACCATACCGCTAAGGCCTGCTGAAAAACAAACTTGTATAATTGTTCCCAAAAAGACATAATAGGCTTGAAATGAGGATGCCACAGGCAAGAAGACAATGGGTTGCGAACTTTTAAACCTCTGGCTGTGGAGGCATACTCAGTAGGGCCTCTCCAGCTGATATTTGAGTCAAGTCAGGATTATATGGGGAAATATGTCCAAGTGTCTGGGCCTCAAATCATATAAGGATTTGCATGGTTATATTGCCACCTCTTATTGAAATCAGTGATTGACAGTCTATGAGACTCATGACCTCCAAAGGCAAATAATTCTTCACAAATAATTTGCAGCTAAGGAAAGGACTTGTGTGCTCACTACTGGCTTGGACGCAGCCTTCCTTCCACTTATCCTTTGACATTTTCCAAGATAATACCTTTTTACTGTTTTATTTTATTTAAAGGGAAGGTTGGGAATTTGTTAGGAAGGGCAAAATAGAGGCAGGGTATGAAACTGATCTTGAGTTCATGAACTTCTAGACCAAACTCAGTATGAAGTTGAGATTTTTTTCCCACCTGTTTTAATGTGAAGTGAATCTGCTTTCTGAGCCTTCAAAGGTGAAATTTCACCCCATTTATAAACTACTTTCTCTGCCTCTAATATTTAATAGTAATAAATGTCTGATGCAATAATTACATAATGGCAGTGAGAGTTTCTCTGCCAAAGAGTGGATTACACAGCAGTGGAATTCATACCAGTTTGAGATATTGAGTTAAGCAAAAGGGGATACAGTGCCAAGTTACTATTTTCAACAGTTGCTGCATACCTTCATCTATGTCTAGTTTCTTCCATAGGCACAAACATTCAAAAATGACTTTAAAACTATCTTATTTTGGAATTTATTTATTTGCAGTATTTATCATCTTCTCCTTATCTCTTGGAGACTTAGTAAAATATGGGATAATAGGTTAATAAAATTGAAAGTACTAAAAAATATTTAAACTTTCTGAAAACAAGGAGCCTTGGTGGTGCAGTGGTTAAATGCTGGTACTGCAGCCACAATGTTTTAATTTTGATCTTAGAGGTGCTCTCCAAGGTCCACCCTGCCTTCTATCTTTCTGTAGGTTGGTAAAATGAGTACCCAGCTTGTTGGGGACAATTGGCTTACACAATGGAAACTGATTAGGGAGTACTAGTTCACTGACATGCACTATAGAAACATACTTGCTATTGCTATATTAAACTATAGTTTAAAAAATTGAAATTAAAACAATGTAAAAACATGTATTACACACCTTGCTGAAATCATTCGGTTCCAAAATCTTTTATAAATTTTAAGCTGGACTGGGAACAGGACCAATGTTGGTACCTCCCTGTTAAGCTACTGTACAAATGACTCAGGATCTGCATTTGATACAAAATGGAACAATTAGATAACTGAAAAGAACAGCTTATAGAAAACATATAACACAAGTTGTAAAGAAATTGTGCTGGCTGCTAATACTTTAAAGATCTGAATTCAATATGTTGATGATGTCATTTAAAATCCTAAATGATCTGGGATTTTCATGTATGAGTGAACACATTTCCTTATATATGCCTGCCTAAGGGCTGAATTTTGCTGGACAGACCCTTTTATGTGTTCTAGCAATAGGAAAAGTACATTTTGTAAGGACATGGATAAGGGCATATTCAGCCATTGCATCCTGATGGTGGAATGCCCCCTTCTTGGAAATTGGATTGGTACCAACATTGGTTCTATTTATAAAAAACTTTGGAATCTAATGTATCACTTCATCAGATGAATTGGTGGTACCAAGGCAACACTCTGTGTTGTAGGATTTTGCTTAAAGTGTGTCCTGGTCACTGTTAATTTATCCCCCCTCCCCCCACACACACATTTATAGAGAATCTAGGGACATGTCTCCCTCCTCATTGGCTTCCTTCATTTGTGAGCAGTATAGGGATATTGTTGCTTGCTTCCAGTGACTTGGCAAGAGTGCACTTGTTGATTTAATGCTGTTTTTGGAGTTTCTGGGTACAGCACACCTGCGCTGTACGCAGGCTCACCATACACAGACTTGAGGTCATGCGTATGGTGAGCCCTAATAGGGTGCCCATGCCATGTGCCATGCCACATGCTACAGGGACTTGCCACAGGGACGCACACCATTCAAATAAATAGGGCTTAATTTTTCATGGAATTTGCCTTACATGGGGGAGTCCAAAATGGATTCCCATGTAAGGTAAGGGTGCACTGTATATGTTTTCCTTATCCTCTCAGGCTGCATTGATATAGTGTATTGTGCCTATCCTGCCAGCATAGCGGTGGTACAAATTTCCAGCATAATGAGAATATAAGATTGCTTTGCCCAGTTCACAGACTGGACAACACATCATCTTGAATGTGAGAAATGTGGTAAAGCACATGATCTGAATTTAACAGGCCCAGTTTCCAAAAGTTGTGTAAACACACACGTTGTTGTTTCTTCAACTAAGAATATCAACCATGATGCTCTTAAAATAACACAATCACAATAACTCTGATGATCGTGATACACCTTTTACCAACAAAAAACCCTATGTGGGCTAGATAACTGCCTGCAGGTGGCTGTCTAATTCCCATCAAAATAATCTGGCTGGAGCAAACATCAGTCAAGGAACAGTTAGCATTATCATGACACTTAAGTGCTTTTCCTATTGTCGAAAAAAAGGAAAAAAGAGTAGTCTTTCTTCCTTTTTTCTTTTTCTTTTTCAGTTCCTCTCTCCTTCTTTTTCTCCATAAAGCCCCCCTGCTTCGTACTGCTAAATTGCAAAGGAGCATAGCAAATATTCACAGCTGGTTGCTGCTCCAGAATGCAATATGTGCATTTAACTTTGCTTAGCACAGAGTGGTTTTCATGGAGGGAAAAACCACAAGAGAGAGAAGCCACAAACTAATGACAAACAAACATGTTATTTCTTGCTGCCATAACTTTCTCCCCCTTAACTTAAAAGTCCTCCACAGGGTTAATTAACCTCAAGGAGAATCATAAAAACAGAGCTGGACAAAAAATTCCTTGTGAATAATTTATTGGATAGATTTTGTCTACTTCCTCCACTTTACAAAATACTTCAGAAAAAGCTGTGGTGCCCCCTACGCTATCTTTGTAATAACGGTGGCTCTTAGACATTTCTCAAAAAAAAAAAAAAAAAAAAAAAAAAAAAAAAAAGGAGGGGAGAAAAAGGAAAAGAAGCTGTGTGCTTATTTATTGTTCAGCCATTATGAAGTCTTCTATTAAGAATTCTAACTGATAAACTGTACAAAAAGAAGATATTCCAGGATAATCATATTGGCAGAAAATCTTATTGGTTGTTGAGGACAATCTCCATCCCTATATTAAGCTGATATATTATTATAAATTCCCGGAGCATACAGTGTGTGATGATGTTTGATACATAGAACATTTCCTCGGGGGAAAGACAGTAAAAGATTTCCTTAAGAAACATACCCACCAACACCACCAGAGGATGATTCCCAGTAAACACTGATCTCTTTAACAAAATTAGTTGAGAGCTTTTAACAGTCCAGTCAGATCCTGGCGTGGGAATGCTAGCTCACTTCAGGTTTTTGTAGGCTTTTGCTCCTCTTTCTGAGATAATATGCTCCCAGAGCAGTGGTGGAAATCATGTAGCTGACCAGATGTTGCTGGACAGTAGCTCCCAGCATTCCTCACTCTTGACTATGCTGGCTAGGGCTGTTGAAACCTGAAGCCCAATAAATGGAGGGCTGCATGAGTCCCACCTTTGTCCTAAGCTACTTAGGTGAGAGGAGCTTTACCAGCAGGGATAATGTGCCTATCCTGACTGGACTTTACCTACTTGATTTTATCTTGATTATCATAAAATCAAAAGCATACAAATGCAAGTGGATAAATAGGTACCACTTCTCAGTTGGAAGGTAACAGCATTCAGTGCAGTCATATTGGCCACATGACCACCAGAGCAGTGCTTGGACAATGCTGGCTCTTCAGCTTAGAAATGGAGATGAGTACCGCCCTCTGCAATCAGTTACAACTTTACCTTTTTAAAAAATAATAATAATATTTTAACATAATTTACTTTCCTAGTTTGATTCCACCAGTAATCAAATATAACTGGTCTTATCTGTGAGACTCAAGTTTCCACAGATGAGAATATTTATATTTCTAGGGCTGTGGCATAAGAAGGGCTAGGCATTTCACAAGTGTGCATTCCCATTACTGTCCTAAGCCTTTCCCTTTCAGGTGGCCACATGATACAGGATTGTACTCTTCTGTATGAGTCTGCCAAGGTTTATATGATAAATAAGTGAGACTGGTCATATAAAGCATACTACTTCCTTGTTACAACAACTTCAGTGGCCACTTGTCCATTTCCAGCCCAAATTAAAAGAGCCATTTTTGCCTATACAGCCCTATACAGCTCAGGTCAAAGTTATCAGAATAATGATATTTTCTCATATGAGCCTGAAGGGGTTTTGTGATCTTCAGGAAAGGCCTTTCTTTCTATCGCACCAACCTCACAGCTACATCAGGTGGAAAAATGGGAGAGAGCCTTCTTGGCAGCTGGTCACAGGCTCTGGACTTCCCACTCTGCACTAGTTTATTCCAAAGTGTCCTTCTTGTGGCAGGTGAAAACGTTGTTGTTTTTGTTTTTGTTGTTGTTTCAACAGGCCTTTTGGAACTGAAAGCTAATACAGAAAAGGTTTTTAATATTGTGTTCTACTGCATTATGTATTAGTTTTAAATGGATATGTTTTTAGCTTTTAACTATGTTGATAGTTTAATTGTATTTTAACTTTTGCATGCTTTATTGATGCAAATTTTTACTTATATCTTTTTATTTAAAAGAAGATACAGGTAGAGTGATAGGCCTTGATATCGAAGCCCTCTTTTTAAATAGATAAACCCTTTGATTCTTGTTGTCTCGTGCAGCAATAATAGAAAAGTTCATATTTATTCACTCAGAAATATCACAGGAGCTCACAATACTATTCTCAAAGCTGAAGTATTAATTTATTCATTTGATTTATATGCCACCTTATTTCCAAAATGGGAATTAAAGTGGCTTATAAGTGTAAAGCTATTATATAATAATCATGGACTCATGGAGTTAGAAGGGATGTCATGGGCCATTTTGTCCAATAGTCTGCTCAGTACAGAATCTCCAGTTAAAGCATCTCTCGCACATAACTGTCCATCCTCTTTCTGAAGACATCCAGAGAAGGAGACACTACCACCTCCTTAGGTAATTGGCTTCACTGCTGCGCCACTCTTATTATTAAGATTGGTGATGGAGGTTGAGGGCAATCTAGAGACTGTTTGCCCTTATTGCTTGTACTTTTCACACCTCTTTTTGTCCTTGTCCCTGTCCCATTCCTAGTCATACTGAGTGCATTTGGACAGTTTTGATCCCCTCTGTGTCAAAGGGGTAGAGGTCTTGTGTGATGTCTCAAAGACAATGAAGCTGCTAATGGGGCAAAACCCAAGTAGAAGCCAGTTGAGCAGTAGGGTCAGAAACAGGGGTCAGTTCTGTCATTGTACAGGGGTCAAAATAGACATGTGGACTGAAAGAACCAGAGCCAAAACCTGGACTTGGTATTTGTTACAGCAATGGGGGGGGGGCTATTAAGGCATTTCTCCAAACAGAACAAACTGCTATATTATGGATGGCTTGTTTGGTAACCTCTTGGTTTGGTAACCCACAATTTGTGAGTCATTCAGAAAAAACAAGCAAGAGTGTTCATTGGAGGCTGGCATTTTGCTCTCAGCAGCCCAGGCACTTTTTGAAACATTGCTTGGGGACCATAAATCCCTGAAAGGGGGATGAGCAAAAGGGAAGAAAATAATCTACTTTTTTTTTTTTTGAGTGAGTGAGTGAGAGAGAAATGAAGGAAGGGAGAAGACATGAGAACAATAAAAAAAGAAGATGCAAAGAAAAGGAGGAAAGAAATACTCTAGAGATCTCTAACTGATACTACCACTGTGGTAGAAAGAAAGGAAATATGGCTTAGAATGGGAAATAATACAATATTATAATCAATGGCCCACAGATTTTTATTGGTACTCACAGATTATCCTCCCCCATATTTTTCCAGTTTGTTAACCCTCAGACCCTCCTTCCCATTCTTCATTTTGCCTCTTACTCATGGCCCACCTGAGTGTTTGAGCCCACCAATCTAGCAGATGCAGATAGCAGTGATATTCTAGCACAGGTTCCAGGCTGGGATTTCAGCCAAGGAGGCAGAACCCTCTGTCCATTGTTTTCTCCAAGAGGTTATATAATAGAGCAATGAATTTTACTGTGCCATCCATGTGCCTGGGATTGCCATATCAAACAGATGAGTAAGAAGTGGGTGTCAAATGAGTTTAACAAATCTGGATTGATTTGTTCAATCCAAACTATTTCTAGTTGTGGGGAAAACGTGGGGGCAAAACGACCACCCAAAATAAGCAGATTGGGGCTCCCGCGGCACTGCTTGCCCCGACGCCATAGAAACCGCACTTGCATGGCCCCAAGCCGACCTATTGCTGCTGTGTCTCAACAAGCTACAAATCCCAGGATTCTGTAGAATAGAGCCATGACAGTTAAAGTCGTGTCAAGTTGCATTATTTCTACAGTGTATATAAACCCTCTGACTGATGGTGACCTTGTACTTTTTCAAGATTTATTATGATGAGTCTTGCCACTGCCTTCCTTTGAAGCTGAAATAATGTAATTTGACTTAGATCAATCACTGGATTTGCATGGCTGAATAGAAATACAACACTCAGACCACAATATCATTTTGGCTCTACTAAAGTGGAATATAGTGTTATAATTATGTAGCATGAATGGAACCCAGCACAAGCAGATGAGAAGTGTAACCATGTCACATTCATATATTTACAGAACATCACTGATTCATTTTCCAATCTTAAAATTTCTTAAAACAAATACTCAAAATGGTAAAACATTATGTACGGTTTCTTATTATCAGAGTATTGTCTATTCATATTAAGGTTAATGGACATGTTAGTTACAGAAGTGTTGATACTTCTGATTGTAAGATCAATAGTGGCATGTGGTTTATATCTATAATTCTATGAGATAAACAGTGACCTGTGAAAGACCGACATAGGCAGCAAGATTGATCTGAAACAGCCTAGAATGACTATGCCAATACTGCTATTTCAGGATAAATAAAGTGAGGGAGAGGACGTGATATTGTGCTCTGATATCTACATTTCTCAGTTATGGACAGCTTCATCTTGCTGTTGTGTTCTTCTTAAAAACCACTACCCAAGCTCTACAGCCCTGGTGGCGCAGTGGTTAAATGCCTGTACTGCAGCCACTCACTCAAAACCAGAAGGTGGGGAGTTCAAGACCAGCAAAGGGCTGAAGCTTGACTCAGGCTTGCATCCTTCCGAGGTCGCTAAAATGAGTACCCAGATTGTTGGGGCAAATAGCTTACAATTGTAAATGAAGCTGTTTGTTTAACAAATTGTAAGCCGCTCTGATAGTCTTGGCTGAAGAGCGGGGTATAAATAAAACATTATTATTATTATATATTACATTTCTTCCCTTCCAACAACAGTATTTTTCCTGTGGATAATCATACCTTAGGAGCTATGCTGAGACCACCAAGCCTAATAAAGCTTCCTCCCTCCTTTCTAGACACATATATATGACAGAAATCAGATCTGAAACCTTTCTAAGTAAAAAAACAAACAAACAAACAAAAAAACCCATGCACACACTAAAAACTCTACCAGATTAACAGCAGTTTAGTACAAGCCTATTTTTCCATAAACAGAGGCAAAATTCAATGCAGAAGCCTCTGTTCCTCTTTCTAAAAAACAGCCTGTTTATCACACTGTTAGAATATTGACGATTTTCTTCACAATATGTATGCTTTAATATTTGAAAATATACTTTTTTTCTAAAGTTTTTTTTATTATGAATAATACATTATACAAACATTTTTCTGTTTCATCACCCCAAGTGTTTTCAGTAGGGCAAGATATGAAATTCAAGCACTTAGATTTAAACCAAGTTTATAGAGGAACAAATGGGCCAAGGCGGGGAGAAAGAAAGGTTGTTACATGGTGATTTTAGCTGTTGCTACCCTATGAAAACCCAAATAATCTGCCTACTTAAATCTAACATCATAAGACTTCAACAGGATTTATTATTTATATATGGAATTGTTTTGGTTGCTTGAATATTAAACACATTCTTAGGTTTCACGTCCTGAAGGCACTGAGAAAAAAAAGGATAAATTGATAAAAATCCTAATAGAAGAAGTCACTGAGTAAATGCCAAAATGAATTAACTTTCTGAGACATGGCTAAGATCATTGGGTTTATATATGTTTCATTAAACGAAGACTTGACAGCTTTATGAGGAAACAGTGGGGTTTGGAGTGTATGAAGATCCTGTAACACTGCCAAGCTTGATCAGGTCCTGTGCCATACAGCCTATTTAATAGACAAATATTTGCACAGTGAAAATGTCATTTTAAATGACTGGTTTGATAATCTCTTAAGCTTTTAAATGATCTGCAAAGTCTGGAAATGCTACCCTGGTGTTTCAAATCCACTGGCACATTAGATAATGAAAGTAAACATTTAGTGATGTCCCAAGCTTAGTTCCCAAATTAGGATTTGCTTTATATCTTCTTTCCTCTTTTCAGTCCCCCCCCCCCCCCAGTATATTTTCATGTTCTGTCACTGCTGGCTTCTTTTTTGGACTGTCACATGTTTTGAAAGCAACCTTGACTGTCTTTGTTGTCTGAACCTGCAGTCAGGCAGTAAGAGAAGTCTTGTCAACATTTCTCCATCATATGTTTCTATGAATATTTTTAAAATGCAGGTAAAGAAAAAGATAAAACTCAGCTAAAGATCCATGTGTAGATGAAATCTTGTTCTTAAAAATGATCCTGCCCTTCCTGACAGTTCACATACCTCATGTGTAACAGTTCTGAATTCACATTGGATTGGTTGTGAGGTTGCTTTTGGCACTTCCTTGTACAAGAATTAGTAAATATGAGAGCTGGACAGTGAAGAAAGGAGACGGGAAGAAAATCAACTCATTTCAGATGTGGTACTGGAGAAGGATGCTGACAAAAGCCAAAAAGAAAACAAACAAACAAACAAATGGCTTTTAGAACAGACCAAGCTCAAACTCTCCCCCAGAAGTCTGGATGGCTAAATTGAGGCTGTGGTTCTTTGGCCACATCATGAGAATGAATGACTCATTAGAAAAGGCCATGATACTAGTGGAAAGTGGAAAGCAGTAGAGAGGAAGACCACGTGCCAAATAGCTAGATTCAACAGTGAGACCACAGGCCTGAGCCTTCAGGACCTGATCAGAGCAGTAAAGAATAGGAAGTCTTGGCGATGTCTCATTCAAAGGACTGCCATGAGTCAAAGTCAATTCGAGAGCAGTTCTCAAGAACAATATATTTGTGAAAATGTGGGCTCTAGGGTGGACCCAATGAATCAATTAATAAATTATAAATCAGTAGTGACTTACTATTTGACTCTTAGTCAAAACTTGGCTTCTACTGAAATTAATTTCCCCCATGTCCCTCCCAAACATCTCCCCTTATGTGTTGTGTCATATTCAAATTGTACAAATTAGGTGTATGTTAAATTAGAAATCATGGAATCACAGAGTTTGAAGAGACCACATGGGTCATCTAGTCCAACCCCCTACCATGCAGAAACACAGTATTAAAGCACACCTGACAGATGGTCATCCAACCTCTGTTTAAAAATCTCCAAAGAATTAGACTCCACCACACTCCAAGGGAGTGTGTTCCACTCTCAAACAGCTCTTACTATCAGGAGGTCCTTCCTAATATTGAGCTGGAATCTCTTTTCCTGAGTGTTTGAATCCTGGTCCTACTGTCTGGATCAGCAGAAAACAAACTTGCTCAGCCTTAATATTTTGTTTGTTCTGATCCTCATTGGATCGATTCTAGTTAGGATAAAGTGGGGCAAATGCAAAAAGCCCAGGTTTTCTTGATAGTAGTTTGAAAGTGGTTCTTTTGAGATGAATAGATTCTTACGTGTGTCCAATAAGTGAGAACGCCAGATCAGAATCGATTCTCTCAGAGAAGAGTGACAAATGGCAGAGGGGTGCGTGTCATCCCTTCCCAGAGATGACATGCACATGCCTGTGCTGCCTTTTGGGGTGTTTTTTTTTTTTAAAAAAAATAAATTGAAAAATTGATAGATTGGTCAATCATAGAATCATAGAGTTGGAAGAGACCACAAGGGCCATCCAGTCCAACCCCCTGCCATGCAGGAACTCTCCATCAAAGCATCCCCGACAGATGGCAAGTAGTTGCTAAACCATTCTATCGATTTTTCAATTAATTTTGATTTTAAAAAAAGTATTCTCTGTCCTCCTCTTCATCCTCCAGGGTCCCCCAGCCTTGCCTCCATCCTCCTCCTCTCCACTCCCTCCCTTGGCTTCCGTGTTCCCTTCCCCAGCCTTGCCTTGGCTCTTTCTCCAATCTCTGTGCTCTGTGCCCGGCCTTGCCTCCATCCTTCTCCTCCTCCTCTCCACTCCCTTCCCTGGCCTCTATGCTTGCCTTGATACCAGAGTAGAGTCCAGGATATTGACAGGGTGGGGAAGGGAGTGCAGAGGCCAGGGGAGGGAGAGGAGTGCAGGAGGAGAAGGATGGAGGATGGAGGCAAGGCTGGGAAGGGATCACGGAGACCAGAGAAAGGGCCAAAGCAAGGCCAGGAACAGAGCATGGAGGCCAGGGGAGGAAGTGGGGAGGAGGAGGAAGAAGATGGAGGCAAGGCTGGGAAACGGAGTGCAGAGACTGGGGGGGCGGGACAAGGCAAGCCCAGGGAAAGTCTGCCAACTAATAGGGATGACACTTGTGCCAAAAAACAGCGATTCCAAAAAATGTTCCAATTCATAGTGGGAATGAGGGACCTTTAGGAATCAATTAACAATAGTGGAGCCAGATCAGGAATGTGATTTTTCCGTAAGTGAGAATGACCTTAATAGATTTTAACCTGTATAGCAAGCCTGAGCTCTTTCTGCACTTTAGCTTTTCTGATTTTCCCCCTACATGTGCTATCTATTTCTTTGAATTTCTCTTTCGTGATTTCCCTTTTCCACTCCTTATTCATGTCCCATTTAAAACTTAGCTCAGTTGAAAGTTCTTTAATTAACCATCCTGGTTTCTTGAGATGTCTCCCATTTTTCCTCCTTCTCATTGAAACTGTTTGAAATTGTGCCTTTCAGTAGCTCTCTTTTCAGACCATGGGATCACCTCCAGTATTTCCTTAGATTTACTGAAATCAGCTTTCCTAAAGTGTAGAATGTGTATATGATGATGCCTATCTTCTCCTTTCCACTGTATAACAAATTCATGAGAACATGATCACTCCCACCTAAGGATCCTACCACATGTACACCATGAAGGAAGTCATCCTTGTTGGTTAAGAAAATATCTAAACCAGTTTATCCCTTTGTTGCATCTTCCACAGTTTGGACAACTTATCCAGGAGAGTATGCTACTAATGCTTCATATAAATAAATGAGAAAGATGAACAAAGAAAGATTCCTTCTTTAGGCTCAATTCAATGGGTCTACTCTAGCTGAAACCAACAGTTGGATTTAGATTTGTGGACCTAAACCATTTGTGGACCTAAACCATATGTAAAACACGGATGTAGCTTTTAATCCCTCCCCCATATTTGCAAAACTAATATTAACAGTACTCCAACGCTCAATGCAGGTGCATTTCTCCACATTTTTCAAATCAAGCCTGCCCTTTAGAAATGATTAAGGATCAAAGCTTAGGGTGGTGAGTTAAAATAATTCATTGTTAGAAAAATCACAGCTCTTAAAGAATGCCATTCCTTTAAAAATGTATTGTATAGTAAGAGGATCTATTGCCATAAAATACATTGTTCATCTCTCAAATTCAGTGAATGCACCTGTTCACACAGGTGTTCCTGACCATGAAAAGCAAGCAGCATTTGAAGACCTGGGGTTGCTTAAACAATGTTTCTTCTCTACTTAGAGTCAATTCATATATGCACATACATCACTTGAATTCTTGTTAGGGATGCTCCCAGATTTTGTTTAGTCTACATTTCAAAGCAAACTGACCTGATTCACATTTCCTGGACTAACACACAAATCTAAATGCATTATCTTTAGGTTTTCTCATTTTTCTGAATTTTGCAATATTGTCCCTGATTCATGTTATCAGAATATATAAACAACTGTATAGTAGAGTAAAATACACACAAAAGCAATACTTTATCTTTAAAAGAAATACATATTTTGTGAAAACTACACTACGGCCCAAAACAGACAGGCCAAAAGAAGCAGCTTCTGACTGATTCAGAGGTATGGTATTCAGATGACACCCCCCACCCCAAAGCTGCCTTAAGCCACTCTGAGCCTGCCAAAAGTTCTGAAGTTGCCAGAAAAAGGAGCAGATTTAATCTGCTCCTGGCAGTGGCTGATTTGGAACTCTGGCAGCAGCCTGGTTTGAGAGCAGGCCATGTGGTCAACTGTGATCCTGGGCCAATTACAATCTGATCACAGCTGGACCACCCAGAGGCCACTCCTTGTTGCCCATCTGCTTCAGGCCTATGTTTCTTTTAAAAAAACACATGTTAAGACACAGGATGACAACACTGTAATGGAAGTATTGAGATAATATGTTCTAATTCCTATCACCCTCAACAAAATGGTGTACCATTTAGGCTATTGGGCTAATTTCCACTGGGCTATTTCAAAAGCTGGAATAACTCTTTCAGTCAGATCCCTTACTCATAGAATCACAGAACAATGGCATCAATCTAGAATCATAGAATCATAGAAATTTAGAGTTGGAAGAGACCACAAGGGCCATCTAGTCCAACCCCCTGCCATGCAGGAACTCTGCTTAAAAACCTCCAAGGAAGGAAACTCCACCACCCTCCGAGGGAGTGTGTTCCACTGTCAAACAGCCCTTACTGTCAGAAAGTTCCTCCTAATGTTGAGGTGGAATCTTTTTTCCTGCAGTTTGCATCCATTGTTCCGAGTCCTGTTCTCTAGAGCAGCAGAAAACAAGCTTGCTCCCTCCTCAATGTGACATCCCTTCAAGTATTTAAACAGGGCGATCATATCACCTCTCAACCGTCTCTTCTCCAGGCTAAGCATCCCCAGCTCCCTAAGGCGTTCTTCATAGGGCAAGGTTTCCAGACCCTTCACCATTTTAGTCCTCCTTTGGACACTCTCCAGTTTCTCCACATCCTTTTTGAATTGTGGTGCCCAGAACTGGACAGAGTATTCCAGGTGGGGCCTGACCAAAGCAGAATAGAGCAGCACTATTACTTCCCTTGATCTAGACACTATACTTCTATTGATGCAACTTAAAATTGCATTGGCCTTTTTAGCTGCTGCATCACACTGTTGACTCATGTTCAGCTTATGGTCTACTTGGACTCCTAGATCCCTTTTCACATGTTGTCTCATTCAGCCAGGTGTCCTCCATCCTATATCTGTGCATTTCATTTTTCTGCCCTACGTGTAGGACCTTACATTTCTCTGTGTTAAATTTCATTTTGTTAGCTTTGGCCCAGCTTTCTAGTCTATTCAGGTCATTTTGAATTTTGATCCTGTCCTTTGGGGTCTACTTCATCCCTTTGCCAATATAAGACATCCACTGCTATTGTTAAACAGCCAAATGCCAATCCAATTTCTGTCTAAAAGCTGATAATTAAAGAATTCACCATTTTCTGAGCCAGCCCTTTTTATCAAGAAATTCCAGGGACTTTTTTCCACTTGTGGTGGATTTGTGATATAGCTAATAGATATTGGGAAAGGGTCAATGGAATGATAAGTTCTATTCTGAACATAAATATACACTTGTCTCCAGAATTCTCTTAGGAATTCTTGATGGAATTTTTTTGACAAAGTATTATATTATTTAATAAACACAGCAAGAATTACGTTTGCTTAAAAATGGAAGGCCAAAGACATTCCTAATTAAGAAGAGTGGCTCTTTAAACTATATGAAGCTGTAGAATTGGATAAACTAACCCAGCTATTAAAGAACAAGCCAAAAGATGTATTATATGAAGAATGGAAGCTAGTGATAAATTTCTTTGATAAGAAATGGGGCTTGATAACAATTTTAGGTTTCCTGACATAGGTGGTAGGAAAAAAAGCTTGGATGGTTAGAAACGCAAACTGGAATATGAATAAATTTGATAAATAAAAGATATGAAGATTAAGTAAATAATTTTTAAAAACCTGTTGAGTTAGGAAGTCATATTTTATTTAAGGAAGAAACCAGAAAAGGCAAGGAAGAGTTTAGGAAAGTGTTGGAATGTTTGAGAATGTAGGAAGAATGTTAGTAGACAGATAAGATGGAGGGAATGAGAAAGAAAGGAGAGAGACAGGAAGCTGAATGATGGCTGTGAAAGGAGAGAGAAGTATTGAAGGGTGAAGTGAGTTAATGTAAGCAAGAGGTTCCAGTGATGTTGTAGAGGGGGAAAGGGAGGGAAAGGATGAAGATGAGGTTAGTTCAGGACAGTAATGGAAGTGGGATGAAACCAGGAAGATTTTTAGGTTTAATGGTATGAATTGAATAGTAATAAGATATTAACTATATGAAATTTTGTCACTTGGGTAATGATAATATTTAGTATCTGATATTGATGATGTTATATATGGGATATAGTTTAATATCTCAATGCAATGGTTGGTCACAGGCCACCATTGCTTTGGAGCTGGAGTCCAGATTTGCCCATTCACTGGAATAGACATGTGAATTCTATGCCACTCAAGTGCTCATATTTTTATAGTTATTTTGCCTTGAATCCAATTGTCACTTCCAGGGAGCAGCAATGGAAACCTGGTAAATCAATGTTTATTTAGATTTCTTTGATTTACTGAGTCCACCCTAATTCCAACAAATGGAATTAAGCCATTTTTCTGTTTCACCCTATTTTATTTGATATTATCTGAACAATTAACAAATATCTTACAGGTAGAAACAGAGCATTCCTCATATTTTTATCTATTTCCATCCATCTCTTTTCAATTTATTTTAAGAATATCTTAAGAATAAGAGACTAAAACACATCCCCCTAAAAGTGACATCTAAAGCATAATTACTTTAATTCCACTAAATTCAACAAGGTTTGCTTTGTAAAGACCATAAGAAACAGTGGGTACATGTAACTTTCTCCAGTTGTGTTGTGTAAATAGATGTTGTGTAAGAAAGACACACATGCATCAGTTTACCATGTGCAAAAAAAGTATGCTTTAGTTTTTACTTTATTAACAGAAATAATTGTAAAGCCATATTTTGGGAACTGTTTGTAGTGAAAGGACTTTTAGTATTGTACAGTGTTATTCTTAATTCTAGCTTTTTAATTATTACAGTATGTTTTTAATTTGTTTTCAAATCTATTGGTAGTTTACACATATTTTTGACAGCTGCCTTTTTGCAAGCTTTTAGAAGGTGCTTAGAGTTCTAGGATTAAGGAAAGGGCAACAGTAGCAGGGTTCCATTGTTTATATTAATAATCCATTTCATGCATGGATGTTTAGAGAGGTTTATATAGGTATAAATATTCAAAATTCCTTTGACTACCTTTTTTAAAAAAAAATCAGTGTAGTGTACTTGAGACTATGCATGGAATTACTATGGTCTTTTTCAGATAGGCAAAGGGATGGTAGCATAGTGGGAAAAGCAGATGGAAAATTCCTCTTTATTCATGAGATAATGTAAGGATTATCGTGACATCATGCAATGTCATCTGAAAATCTTTGTGCAATCATGAGACACTAATGAGAGCATCCTGCTATACCCCTGTCCCTTTTGCCCATCTGAAAAAGTCCTATGCTTTTAGCTGTTAATATGACACATTTTGTGTATACATTATGCTAATACTTGTAGAATGAAACAGAAAATCTGCCATTGTTTCGGTGTAGGATATCTTTGTATGACAGACCTGAGCTTACATTTCAGTTTGAAATAAGTGTTTGTGTCTATAGCATTTGATTAGGAAGCAAAAGCATGAAGCATTTTTGTGTTTAAAACGAATGAGGGTTAATATCTGTCCCATTAAATTTGAGATCTTTGTATTTAGGACCATAGTTCTTTTTACAAACTCACAGTTTTTCCCTTGGATAATTTTTATATTAACTGCTATTGATTTCCTGGCACTTAAACTAGATTATGGAGTAAAGAAATGCTTAATAATTTCCATGAATTTATACCAAGAGGAACTACACACTTGTCTATAAAGAAAGAAAGCCCATGTCCACTGGACATTCCAAAATGTATTTATATTTTATAAGATCCTTATGTCACACTAAACTATGCTCAGGTTAGCTTGTTAGACAATAGTCTATACCACAATGAAATTTCCTCATTGTCTAGGGTTGTATTCATTTATAATGACCATCATCCATGGTCGTTATTATTGTTTTCTCTATGTTCAGCAGTAAGCTTGCTCTTGCACTTTCTTCCTTGACCTACCTTAGTACTTGCTCTAGATGTGTGATGTTTTCTGCAAGAAGTATGGTGTCATCTGCATATCTTAGATTGCTGATGTCCCTTCTGTTGGGGCATAGAGAGATGTGCTGTGTCCACTACGACCAAAGGCAGAGTTGATCCACGCAATCAGGACACCCAGAAGAGGGTCTTGGAGAGAAGTCTGCAAAGGCTTCTTGCTGGAAAGAAAAATTTCCTCCCACTCAGGCTTCAGTCTTGGGCTTCCGGCTTGAAGAAATAACACTGCTAGACAGCCAAGGTTTCTCTCAAATATGAGGGCTTTCATCACTTGTTGCTGCAAAACTATATACAAGAATGCACAGAGTACCAGACAGCCATCTTGGATACTCACAGATATACAAACAATGAGCTTCACCAACCACCGACCACAACAACCCAACAATCTACTAACAACAACCAACAATGGTGATAGTCAGCTTCTCCCTCTTATAGGTGGTCTTCTGTGAAGTCATGTGACAGCCATGCCACCAATGAAACCTTGCTGGTTTCATACCCAGTACCTGTTGCATCATAGTGTATCCCATGATGCACCTCTGTCTGACTTCACCCACTGTGCATGTTGCATCAGATGTCCCATGATGCACAGCTCCAAATGCTGACTCACACACATCTGCCACTTGAACTGTAGTAACCTCTGCCCCAATTCTCCTAGTGGTCACATCCATGTCATTTCCAGGCCAAGTGAGCCACATGGTCCTGACACCTTCCTCCTATTTTTACTCCTTTTTCTGTGTCCAAGGTGGCTTTTTGTATAATATTTTCTGCTTATAAGTTGAACAGATAAGGTGAAAGGATGCAACCTTACCTGACCTCTTTGCATACTGGGAACGATTCTGTTTCTCTGTGGTCTGTTCTAATAGTAGCTTCTTGTCCTAAGTACAGAATCCACATCAGGACTACCAGATGTTGTGACACTCACATGTCTTTAAGGGTTTTCAATAGCCTTTATGATCTATGCAGTCTAAAGCTTTGTTTTAGCTTATAAAACACATGCCAGTTTTCTTTTGGAATTGCTTGGTGCACTCCACTAGCCATCATATGTTAACAATGTGGTCCATAGTGCCTCTTCCTTTCCTAAACCCTGCTTGCACCTCTGAGATTTCTGTTGCAGAATTTTGAGCATAATTTGGCTTGTGTGGGAGATTAGTGCTATAGTTCTATAGCTGCTGCCATCTTTAGTATCTTCTTTTTTGTGGATGGGGATGTATATTGATTGTTTTCAATATGTTGGCCACCATTGACAAATGACACTTAGCACTAGAATTGATTCTGTCAGTGTGGAATGTAGCACTTCAATTGGAATATTGCCTGTTCCTGGTGATTTATTCTCCCCTCCCATTTTTTGTATTGCAGCTTCCACCTCACTTTCTAAAATTTGGGTTCTCTTGGTCCTATGTGTCTTTCCTTTTTTCATTTCTTTTATATAACTCTTCTGGGTATTATCTCCAGCATCTTTTTCTTCCCTCATGGTCTTGAATTGTATATTTTATATTGTCATAGAGCATCCTAGTCCTTGGTTTGAGATTCCCTTTAATTTCTCAGATCTTCTGGAAGAGGTCTTTCATTTTTCCCTTTTTGTTGCTGTCTTCTATTTCTCTGCATTGGTCATTGCAGTAATTGTCTTTGTTTTTTCACACTAGTTGTTGTACTGTTGCATTCATGGTTCTGAATTTGTTTCTGTCTCCTTTTTGTTTTGTATCTCTTCTTTCCTTTGCTGCTTGAAGCAGTTTATCTGTCATCCATTGTTTCTTCTTTTTCTTTTTGGCTGCTGTAAGTCTGCATTCTTCCTTCATTACATCCCTGGCTTCTGGCCATAATTCTTCTGGTTCACAATTAATTATGCTTAGTAGCACAAATCTGTTTCTTATATTGTCAGTAAATTCTGTTGATATATTGTTCAGATCACATTGTGGTGTAATGACTGTTTTTGATTTTTTTCCCCCCTTAGTTTTACTCTTATTTTTGATATAGATAGTTCATGATCTGTGCCACGATCAGCATATGAACTAGTCTGGGCAACCCGAATGGAGCTTCTTTATTTTATTTTATTTTATTTTATTGCTTCTGATTATATAATTAATTTGGTTCTTTTAAATGTGTGTGTGTGTGTTGTGAGCCACCTTGGGTTCCAACTTGGGAGAAAGGCAGAATAAAATAAAATAAAATAAAATTTTTGTGCTGGCCATCAGGTGATGTCCATGTGTATCGTCTTCATTCATCTACGACACTCCCCTGCTTCATTTCTTCTTCCTAATCTGAATCTGCCTACTGTTTTTGTTTCTTCTTTGCTTCCTACTTTGGCAGTTCAATCTCCTATGCTCAGCTTGATATCCTGTGTTGGTGTGTAGTCAGTTTCTTCCTGGACTCCTTCATAGAATCTCACAATTTCTTCCTTCTCTGCCTCTATATTTGGTACATGTACTTGAATTATGATTATATCTATAGGTTTCCCATGGAGCCTTATTGAGACGATTTTGCATTGTACCCTTTAACTGTTTTTACAGTTATGTGGTCTAGCCCATTTCATTGTGTCTTTTCATTTCCTCAGTAGAACGTTGTGTAGCTGTCTGTGTCAAAGTGACCCATCCTTATCCATTTTAGCTTACTTCCCCCAGTACTGCTATGTTCATATGCTCAGTTTTTTTCCTACTATGTCTAGCTTCCCCTAGCTCATGCTTCTCACATTCCACATTCCTATAAAATGTGTGGTGTTCCTTCAGATAGCATTTGCAAATTGTGTGCATTTCGGACAAATTGAGAATGTTCATTTCCAGATGAAGTACAGTGATATCTAAGAAATAAAAATGAAAAAAGAAAAAGTCTGTACAACATTATTCTCCATACACATTTGTGCTATTTATTGATAGGATTTGGCCCTTTCCCTTAACTATATTTATAGACTTTATGAATAAACCATTCTATCACATTAAATGAAAAGTTGCCTCTTTTGAGGCAAATGAAAAGTCACACCAAATTTTTCTATAACAATAGCATCATACTTTTTTTTTAATGCACGGATGTGTCATGTATCTGACCCTGAGTGCTAATCCTGAGGGACATAGGAAATAGCCAAGTGGATGTGTCTTTATGAGCAAAACTTGGAAAACCTGCTTTTTTTTTTTTTTTTTTTTTGGAATTCCTTAACTGTGCTGGCAAGGGGCTTCTAGGAGCTGTTTGTTTCCAATACATATTTTTTCTAAGTTCTGTTCATGAATTGATTGTGACAGTTATTTGTTTTAATAGCCCAGACATCCCTGAAGCACTGATCAAAATGAGGTACATATACAAAATCAATTAAAACAATTGTACAAATAATAGGTCACCTTCTCAATTTGAAGGGGCAAATGTAATCCATATCCATAGAAAAATCACAATTATCTGCAAATGTATCCTGGGTGATACCCATTGAGCCATGGAAAAGATCCATCCCTGGGGCATATCTTTCTTTTTTTCTTTAAGTGTTATATCACCAGACACTCCCAAAATATTTGCAGAGTATAAAACAATGGAAAGTATCTCTCTGTCATACCTTCATCATGCAATATAACAACTTTCTACAGCTGTTTCTTTTAATCCAAAACAGCCTGGCAAAATAGCAAACAGTAATATGCCAGTTTTGCAAATATTTATTTATTTATATTTATTTAATTTATACCCCATATTTCTTCCATTGTACAACTCAAAGACATTTATAACATAAAATGTTAGGGAGAGTGTAATATTATTCAGCACAGGCTGAATCCTGTTTCTTGATGTGCCTAACAATTGATTAATAGTGCCATTATCTTATTTTCATCAAGTTTCAGTTTATTCACCTAATCCACTACATCAGACAGTGGTTAAACACAGAAATGGCTTCCTTGGAAATAGAAGGGAAGGAAAGATAGATTTGGGTACCATGAGCATACTGGTTGTACTGAATCCTCAAATTCTAGACAATCTCTCTCTGCAGTTCTACAAATATATTCCATTGGAACAAAAGTGAAACTTTAGGGACCCTGCATGCCAAGCACGAGGACATCCAACAAGAATCCTACAGCACTACTTCCAGTGTCTACTCCAAGAAAGACTGAACCCATGGTGAAACAGTGCCTCCAAAGCTCATCCCAAAAAATTGGCACAGAGGTATGACATGGGCAAAATTTGCTGAGAAGTCCAGAAGAACCAAGAGGGACATTCTTCTGGTGTAGAACATCTACTAAAGTGACCAAAGTCACCACTCTTCCCTTACCAAGCCTGAAGCCAGGTTGCAAGGGTTCCAGATAATCTGTGTCATCTAGGGACCCTGGAACTGGGATGTTATTACTCAGTAATAGAATTTTGAAGACTAACTGGTAATTGTTAGTTATTCAATACTTTTCATTCATAATTAGATTTTCTGAAGGTGTAATTCATTTGATAACATTACTAATAACTCCATATTTTAATTTCTTTTAATATTATGGAAATACACTGAAGGTTACTGCTCATTTTTCTAAAACAAAAATGCTGGTTTTCTTTTTTAAAAATGCAGGCACATTTTTAAATACTGGGGTGGGGGGGGGGGCAGAGGTGGTAAAGCTCACTTTGGTGCTTCCATTTACTTTTAGCTGTTGCCAGTCAACCTGGTGGTCTTTCATATGCAAACCATCCTTTACTCCAAGGACTTGTCAAGTCATTCTACAAAATTAGCAATCAAGGATAGCATTCAGAACAAAGTTAATCTTCATCAAAGTTATATAATTCAAATAAGTTAAAATTAGACACTAAATTCTATCTTGTATTGTGAGCTTTGCAAATATGGATTACTTGTGTCTCTGACAAGCAAAATACCCAAATAGTCTAACAAAATGGCCAAATGAAATAAAACCAAGGTAGGGTGTTTTGCATGATAGTCCAGCATCTAGCATGAATGAATAATGCCATGTAATATAAAATAATTCATAGGATATTCCTCAGTGAGATATTCCAGTTTTTTTACTTCAAGTCTCACGTCAAGTCTCAGCATCCCTGATTATTGGCTAAGATGGTTGAGGCTTCTGGGAGCTGTAGTCCAAAACACTTGGAGGACCAGAATTTGGGGATCACTAAAAGAGATTAACGAGATCCATTTCAGGCTGGCTTCAGACCTGGCTTTGGCACTGAATTGGTCTTAGTTCCTCTGAGTGTTGACCTACTCTGGGGGAAAGACAAGGATAGTGCTATCCGATTGATCTTCCTGGATCTCTCAGTGGCTTTTGATTCAATTCATGTTACTGGAGTGGCTGTCTGAGATGGGTAGGAGACATTGTTCTACACTGGCTCTGCTCCTACTTGGAGGGCTAGTTCCAGATAGTAGCATCGGGAGATACCTGTTCAGACCTGTAACAATTAAGTGGTGGGGTACCACTGGGCTCCATCTTATCCCCCATTCTGTTCAATATCTGCTTGAAATCAGTGGGTGAGGTCATAAAGCAGTTTGGAGTGGTGTGCCATCACTATGTTGGTGACACTCAGCTCTACTTCTCATTTTCACTGGAATCAGCTGGACTGTGCAGACACAAGATAACACTTTGACATCAGCAACTTTGATATTAATAGCAAGCCCACTCTACATGTGAAAATTATGAAAATTTATCAACTCCACAAATTCAATGAAACTAAGAGGCATTTTAGCCAAGTTACAATGTCATTAGGCCAAATACCCTGACCCATCACTATCTTAGACTTCCTATATTGTTCTATTTTTTTCACTTACTAAAGATGTGACAAACAGACTTAGGACTCATAGCTTACATCACTGTCAGTGTGTTCCTCAGTCATCTTTCACTGTCCAGTCTCAGGTCTCAATTTCTCTCTTTGAAAAGTTCTTTTTAAAAGAACAGAACAAAGTCTCTTGAGGCCAAACAAACTATTTCATCCATGAAGGGTGATTATGACTCCTTCATTTTTTTAAAGCAAAAAGTCCTTTAGCATTCCCTTTGGCCTCAGGGCCTTTTGAGTTATGGATCTTTCAGAGCAGCAAAGAAATGTAGTTCCATCCTTCATGGGTGAAATAACCTGTGCATATTCAGAGGTGCAGGGAGAAAGCTATTATAATAGGATTTAAAAGGATGCCAAAAGGATGCTCTCAGAACATCAATTACTGTTTTTTGTTTGTTTCTTTGTTTTTACTGTTTATTCCATCCTCACCACTGTGGTCATAATGGAGTATTCTGTGGAGTATTAGAACTCCTCTCTCAACTAGGGCCCTTTCATGTTACATACACTTATATCACTACAATTTCACTTTTTGATGACCAATCATGAAATAACGAGACCAGACTCAAAGCATTAGAATAAACAAGGATCATTTTATTTGACCTATGAACCTATTTTATGAATTGAGCCTGGGGATAAGTGATGGGGTGGGAGCCACCTGATGTGGGTCCAGCTGTGGCCTGGTGTCACTCTGACTATTCCCTCAGCCTTCCCTTCGACATAACACTTGACCATGAGGGCAATCTAATATTACGGGTTGCTCCCTGGTGAGCCGTTTACTGGAAGGAAAACCAAAGACACTCCACCCAAGTCCATAGACTTTATAGGAGACAGTAAACCCACCGGTCAGCCCCAAGGTAGGCTCTTTCCCTACTCCTCCATCCCCCAAGCCTGGTGAGATGGTTTCAGGGTCCAACTCTTCACCTAAAGCAGTGATTTCCAGACTCAGGTCCTCCAGCTGTTTTGGGCTTCAATACCCAGAAGCCTGAGACATCTTGGCAAATGGTCTGGGATTCTGGGCGCTGAAGTTCAAAGCACCTGGAAGGCCAGAGCTTGGGAATCACTGACCTAAAGCATGCCAGGGTGTAAACCAAACCCTGACATTCCTCCACATAATCTGCCAGTGACATCCTATTTATTAAGCTAATTCACTGTGTCCTCCAGATACAGTGTAGGGTAAGCAAATAAATAAGTAAAGGGGAGAAAATTCCTACCCAGCCCTGAAGACCACCATAGCATACACACTGCACTGTGAGTGGAAGGATGGGTCCAAGAAGAAAATCTAAAAGGGGCTAGTGAAGGCACAGCAGGGCCATAAAACACCTTTGACTCTAACTGTTGCCCCTCATGAGCTACAGCATGTCACCCATGCTTAGGTTCAGACAGCTGGGTTCAGGCATGCAAACTTCCATGGCTCCATCTTATATAGTCTTGGGATTTTTAGTTTGGTTAATCACTAAAGTTCTCTGACTAACAGTTCTAAATCTCTCTCCCTAAACTGCAAACCTCAAGATTCCATTGAATAGAATCATGATAGTTATAATGGAATTGTAGTGCTATAACTGCCTGGTGTAAAAAAGCCCTGGTTGTTGTTTTTATTTTATTGAAATACTGCAGATCTCTGATTGAATAAAAGCTATCTTTCATACTAACTGAATTCTCCTTTGGAATTGGAGGGCTTAATAGTCACACCAAAGCCAAACACTGAGTTCAGGCAGTTTTGATTTTGCAGTGATATTTGGGTATATATGTGCCTTCATATCTCCTGTCAACTTATGGCAACCCTATGAATTTAATTGGGTTTTCTTAGCCAAAAACCCCCCCCCCCCCTTCACTCATGGTTTTGCCAATTAATTCCTCTGAAATATAGCCCACAGTACATGGCTATTGGTAGTCTCCTATCAAAGCATTAACCTTATCTGACCCAATTTAGCTTCTAAGATCAGATTGGATCTGGTGCCTTTAAGATTACATAGTGGAAAATGCACACAGATTTACCTAACAGATGACCATCCAGTCTCTGCTTAAAGACCTCCAAGGAAGTTGACTCCACTACACTCCGAGGGAGGGAGGCTCCCTCCTCAATATGACATCCCTTCAAATATTTAAACTGGGCTATCATATCACTTCTTAACCTTCTCTTCTCCAGGCTAAACATCCCCAGTTCCCTTAGGCATGGTTTCCAGACCCTTCACCATCTTAGTTGCCCTCCTTTGGACAAGCTCCATTTTCTCCATATCTTTTTTGAATTGTGGTGCCCAGAACTGGAGACAGTATTCTAGGTGGGGCCTGACCAAAGCAGAATAGAGTGGCACTATTACTTCCCTTGATCTAGACAATATACTTCTATTGATGCAGCTTAAAATTGCATTGGCCTTTTCGGCTGCCGCATCGCACTGTTAACTCATGTTCAGCTTGTGGTCTACTTGGACTCCTAGATCCCTTTCACATGTAGTTTCATTCAGCCAGGTGTCCCCCATTTTATACCTGTGCATTTCATTTTTTCCTCCCTAAGTGCAGCACCTTACATTTCTCTGCATTGAATTTCATTTTGTTAGCATTGGCTCAGCTTTCTAGTCTATTCAGGTCGGCCTGATCTAGATTGGCAAAAAGAAGTGTGTTCATGGCTGCATGAAACTCTAGCCTTTAGATGAGAAAAAGGGAAAGTGTGCCATGAAAACGCTTTTTTTGCATTTTAGGGGAGAAGAAGCGCCTTTAAAAAGGTGCTGGTTTTCCCAGCTTCTTTTTTAAAAACTGCGGAACAGCGCAGCTCCATTTAAAGTCTGTGGTGCAGCTGCTAAGCATTAAGGAAAAGGCAACTTCATGTCACACTTTCCTGCCAATCTAGAAAGCCCCGTCATTTTGGATTTTGATCCTCTCCTCTGGGCTATTAGCTACTCCTCCTAGTTTAGTGTCATCCACAAATTTGATAAGTATGCCCCCAATTCTGTCATCCAAATCATCAATAAAGATGTTGAATAGTACTGGGACCAGGACAGAGCCCTGTGGGACCCCACTGGTCACTTCTTTCCAGGTTGAAAAGGAGCCATTGTTGAGCACCCTTTGGGTTCAGCCAGTCAACCAATTACAAATCCATCTAACAGTTACCTTGTCTAGCCCACATTTTACAAGCTTGTTTGCAAGAATGTCATGGGGAACCTTGTCAAAGGCCTTACTGAAATCGAGGTATACTATATCTACAACATTCCCTTCATCTACCAAGCTGGTAATTTTATCAAAAAAAGAGATCAGGTTTGTCTGACATGACTTGTTTCTCTGAAATCTGTGTTGACTTTTTGTGATTATGGCATTGCCTTCTAAATGTTCACAGACTCTCTGCTTAATGATCTGCTCTAGAATCTTTCCTGGAATTGATGTCAGACTAACTGGACGATAATTGTTGGGATCCTCTTTTTTTCCCTTTTTGAAGATGGGCACAATGTTTGCCCTCCTCCAGTCTGCTGGGACTTCTCCTGTTCTCCAGGAGTTCTCAAAGATTATTGCCAGTGGTTCTGATATTACATTTGCCAGTTCTTTTAATACCCTAGGATGTAGTTCATCTGGTCCTGGAAATTTATATTCATTTAGGTTCACCAGGTATTCCTGTACTATCTCTTTATTTATTCTGTGCTGAAATTCTCCTATTCTGTCTTCTGCTCCATTATCCTTAGGTTGAGCACCCTTTGCCCTTTCTGAGAAGACTGAAGCAAAGAAGGTGTTGAGTAATTCTGCCTTTTCTCTGTCCCCTGTTAGCATTTTGCCATCATCTTCATGCAGTGGCCCAACTGTTTCCTTCTTCTTCCTTTTGCTGCAGACATATCCAAAAAAGCCCTTTTTATTGTTCTTAACCTCTCTAGCAAGCCTGAGTTCATTCTGCGCTTTAGCTTTTCTGACTTTATCCCTACAAGTGCTGGCTATTTGTTTGAATTCCTCTTTCGTGATTTCTCCATTTTTCCATTTCTTATACATGTTCCGTTTAAAACTTAGCTCAGTTGAAAGTTCCTTAGTCATCCATCCTGGCTTCTTGATACATCTCCCATTTTTCTTCCTCATTGGAACTGTTTGAAATTGTGCCTTTAGTATCTCCTTTTTGAGAAATTCCCATCCGTCTTGAACTCCCTTCTCTTTTAGTATTCCTGACCATGTGATCACCCCCAGTATTTCTCTAACTTTATTGAAATCAGTTCTCCTAAAGTCTAGAGTGCATGTTTGACTATGCCTAACTTCTCCCTTGCACTGTAGAACAAACTCCAGGAGAACATGGTCACTGCCACCTAAGGATCCCACCACTTGCACCCCATCAACGAGGTCTTCCCTGTTGGTTAAGATCAGATCCAAAATAGCTGATCCCCTTATTGCCTCTTCCACTTTTTGGACAATGAAATTGTCTTCCAGGCAAGTGAGGAATTTGATAGACCTTGAGGATTTGGGTGAGTTTGACTTCCAGCAAATATCTGGATAGTTAAAGTCCCCATCACTACTACATCTCTCTTTTCTGATGCTTCTATCCTTCAAAGATACATATCTCAGGAATTAATAGTGAATAAAAAAATTGTCCAGATTAAATATTGAGCTATTTTTCTTTTGAAATTTGCATTTGAGACTAAGAGGTGAAATAGGCTGCCCCTTTTGAAGACAGATTGGGGCCATGGCAACTGCATGCTGTGGCCCCAATCCACCTTTTTGCCAGCTGAAAAAGGAGTGGCAAAGAGCAGCTCCTTTTCGGGCTGGCAAAAAGCACCTTTTCCACTCTGTCACAGCCCGGAAGAAGGCTTTAAGGCACTCCAGCAGCATGCAGCATATAAATGTCATGCTGCTGGAGCACCCAGAAGCTGGCCCACATGCGGACAGCCAGGCAGATTGAAGCAGGCTTCTGGGCATTTTGGGGGCATCTGTCGTCTGTACACCACACTCTCAAGCCAGCTGGAAGCTGACTTTTTATGTCGGTCAGTTCCACCCTTACTGAATTCTTAGCTGCTGTTAAAATCCTAGTTTGTTTCACAGATAAAACAAAGCCGTTGCTTGCTTATCCTCTTATAGTGTGTGTAAATCCTGACATGCTAATTGTACTATTTTATGAATATACCTCCCTTCTTTCCAACAGTAATTGAAGTAGATGGGAGAGGTCCAACCATGATTTAAATGTGTAAAAATGCTCTTTGAAGTTTAAACTGTAATATAGGGATATAGCAGGTGGGCTGAAACTGGCCAAATTCTGCAAAGCCAAATTGTTCCCAGATATGCATCATTAAGACTACACCCTGTCTGGAGTGGAACTGCTTGGTTATGCCCATCAATAGCAGGACTCTTAGCTGTCCTCACAAAAAAGGGTAATCGAAATGGATCCCTGTAGCAACCATGAACCTGACATTTCAAAGCAACAGATGGTAGACCCACAAGTTTATTGCAGGTGCTTGTGATATGGAAATTCCAAACCTGCTTTCATGCATTAATAAGCTTTGAACCATTTTACAGGCTGCTGAACATTTTAGGAAAATGTGTGAGTTTCTAAAAGGAACACGTTGGCTGACAAAACCATTATATATCATCTAGATTTACTGACCGATACAGGCAAATGTACTTATGTTTCACTGTATTACTGTAGCTTTTTTTCTTCTAAAACACACACACACACCAATTTTCCCCCACAAGAAATTGTTTCCCATGCTAGCACGATCAGAAGGAATGCTAGGCAAAAGAGAATTATTACCCTTATCTCATTATATTCTTTTTCTGGAGAGTCTTTCAGTCTCTCTTGACAGCTGGAGACTCTCAGTAAATAGCCTGAATACAGTTATGAGGTCATTAGCATCTCACTGCCATGATGTTGGTGTAAATCTGGGAACTTCCAGCTAGGAGGTCTGGTAGAGCCAATATTCCCAAACAGCATGTCCACCTGGATCTGAACTACAGCATAAAGTTCTCATGGTTTATCATGGCCTCTACCCCATGAAGAAGGCCTCATGGAAGCCCTCTGTCATGCCCTGAGAGCTCTGAAGAAGAAGAGGAAGAATCAGCCTTACCAGCAGAAAAGAGTGGATATCTGAAGACCAGCCAAGCTCTCCTTTTGTTCAACAGATCAGTTCAGGATCAGGACATGAAAAAGAAGCCCTCCATTCCAAGGGAATAGTGGATGCTCCAGCATCTGGCCCAGACTTTTCCTTCAGATACAGTATTAGGTTGTATTCAAGGTCTCAGGAAGAGTACAGCTGAAGGACAGTGCATTAACTACAGCTCAGGATCCAAATATCATCACTTGTAAAAGACAGGTAAGAACACTAGTTTTTGGTTGAGAACACTGTTCCTGGCTTTCAGTTGTTGACATGGTCCCTTGTTCCTAATAGTTTTCTGTCTCCTGGAGTACTGAACAACTTGACTGTAGATAACCCCTGAACATCTTGCTCCATTCAATAGTATTCTTGACCTTCCAGATCCTTCTGATCATAGCTCATGGACTCTGAATACATGAAGTTTGTTAAAGCAGGACACAGACACTTCCAGTGGTCCTTGTTAGCATTCTTTGTGTGTGTGTGAGAGACTATTTGGGGCAAGGAACCACATTATGTGTCTGGCCAGCTGTGTGAGGCATGTGAGCAACTCTTTCATCTTGTGGTGCCTTGGAAAGTAAATAGGATATGAACTGGTGGGGTGTGGGTACTAAATAGAGTACCCATACCCCACCAGTTCTGATATGGGAGAGTTCCATATAGCATAAAGAAAAACAAAACAAAACAAAACAAAAACAAAATCCCAAACAAAACAAAAATCAGGTTGGCAAAACCAGATGTGTGCATGGTATTGTCTTTCCAGCTAATAGGCAAAGCACTATTAGCCAAAGGCTAGGGGAGTGTTAATCCTTAAGATTTCAAAGCCAAATAATGAGACCAGAGGTAGGTCCTATGACTTTAACAGGGACAGGCTTCTGTTTTATCACAGTGGATGTGACCCCATGATTTCAGAAGTGAAGAAGGGAATAGTTGGGAGGCAGGCTACAACTTCTACAATCACTGATTGTGGAAATAGGCATTAAGGTAATGGGCCACAAAATGGGACAAAACCCAGCTAGTCATGTAATATGGTAATCCAGAACCAAGAAGAGGAGAGATAATAACAAGTAGACCACAAGTTGAACATGAGTCAACAGTGTGATGCAGCAGCTAAAAAGGCCAATGCAATTTTAGGTTGCATCAATAGAAGTATAGTGTCTAGATCAAGGGAAGTAATAGTGCCACTCTATTCTGCTTTGGTCAGGCCCCACCTGGAATACTGTGTCCAGTTCTGGGCACCACAATTCAAAAAGGATGTGGAGAAACTGGAGCATGTCCAAAGGAGGGCGACTAAAATGGTGAAGGGTCTGGAAACCATGCCCTATGAGGAACGCCTTAGGGAGCTGGGGATGTTTAGCCTGGAGAAGAGAAGGTTAAGAGGTGGTATGATCGCCCTGTTTAAATACTTGAAGGGATGTCACATTGAGGAGGGAGCAAACTTGTTTTCTGCTGCTCCAGAGAGCAGGACTCGGAACAATGGATGCAAACTGCAAAAAAAGATTCCACCTCAACATTAGGAGGAACTTCCTGACAGTAAGAGCTGTTCGACAGTGGAACACACTCCCTCGGAGGGTGGTGGAGTCTCCTTCCTTGGAGGTTTTTAAGCAGAGGCTGGATGGCCATCTTTCGGGTATGCTTTGATTGGGAGTTCCTGCACGGCAGGGGGTTGGACTGGATGGCCCTTGTGGTCTCTTCCAACTCTAAATTTCTATGATTCTATGATTCTATAAAGACTTAAAAAAACAACAACACTGGGCAGGAAATTGAATGCTCCTTCTAGCCATAGCATCTGCATCAATTCCTGCTACGACTTGCATTCCATGTGTTCTTACACGTGGCACATGGAGAGTTTTTCTAGTCCCCATACTACTACTGTGCCTTGAGAAATGCTCATGCCAATTGTTGGAAGGGACTTTCTCCTCCAGCTCTATATAAATGTAGGCAGGAGTTGAACAAGAAGAAGTGTTATGATTTGGAACATTGGCCCTCTTCTCTGTGCCTTGTGAGACTTTTAGCTTTCTCTTCAGGAGAGCTCTGGTGCCACAATACATACCATTCCCAGGATTCACTAGTTCTGAGCCAGGACAGTTAAAACAATCTCAAACTGGATTATTTCTGCAGTGTGTATTAAAACCACCTCAGGAATAAAATAAAATAAAACCAGATGTTCCCTTTCCAGCCATTTGCCCTGACAATGACAGATAGCAACCTGCATGGAAGATGTGTCAGAGAGACTAATAGAGGTTTAATTTAATTTAATATTTGATATCTGCTGTTTTAACTTGTTTCTTATGATGTTTTTAACTTGTTGTTTTCATCTCCAGATTGTACACCATAGGCAGGCTTTTTACATAGTTTTGATTTTATTTGATTTTTGTACAGCGCCGTGTACACTTACAGCGCTTGATAAATAAAGCTAATAATAATAATAATAATAATAATAATGATAATAATAATAATAATAATAATAGAGGTGAAAGAAATAACCCAAAGTTGGACAGAAGCATCTTTTCAATCTTTAGTTCCAGAGGCAGAACACAGAATGGACCCGAGGATTACACTTTCATATGGTGTGTGTGTGTGTGCGGGGGGGGGGGGGCTTCTACAGCAGAGTTGTCAGATTGTCTAAAATCTCACAACTTGAGATTCTAGATTGAAACAGGAGAAAGAGGCTGATAGCATGGGTTGTTTTTTTTTTTTTTTTTGTTTTTTAAAAAAATACATAAAACTATTCTTCTAACATGTAGCTGGAGCAGGTTTGGTGAAAGAGCCCTAAAAAGCAGATGTATAGCTTGCAGTACTTTTTGATCTAACACAGTCATTTGAAACTTAGAAGACTAGGAATGAGTGCATTCACCATCTTTGTCTGGTTTCCTAGTTACCACTGTTCATACTCTGTCTGCAGTGGCTCATGCTCTGGTAAGCTCCGAATTGCATTACTGTACTGATTTATAGATGCCCCTCCCCTGCAAAATGAGACAGCTCTCAAATTGTGTGTTACCAAAGCTGATGTAAAGAACATATTACATTTTTAGAACACCAGCAGTTTTAAATTAGAGTTCTTTAAGTACTTAGGTAGCTATCATTGTGATTTATTTGTCCTTATATTAGAAAATGGGATATAAGTAAATAAAATAAATAAATTTGTTTATAACTTGCAAAAAGCAGTGAAGAAAAATACACTCAGTTTCTTCTTATCCCTCTTCAGAATTCTTTACTATCCAATGGTCCAGGTGACTCTTTTGCAGGTTTCCAGATACTTATTTTTTTTAGAGAATTCTTTATCTTTTTCCTTGAAGCTATTAGAAATTTCCTTCTCAAAATCCTGTTTCTATTTCTTAATTTTTCTTTTGGACAAATTTGTATATTTTTCAGAGTGGGGTATAAAAACTCAGAATGAAGGAAGATTTTTTATAGTTTCCTACACACTGTTCATTAGCTAAGCTGATGACCTCGGCTGCATCTGCACTGCAGAAATAATCCACATTGATTGCTATGGCTGAATGCTATGAAAGTCTGGGAAATGAAGTTTTGTGAGTCATTTTGCCTTCTCTGTCAGAGAGGTCTGGCACCAAAACAAGCTATAATTCCCAGGGTTCCATAGCACTGAGCCATGGCAGTTAAAGTGGTGTCAAAATGGATTATTTCTTCAGTGTAGATGCAGTCCTCTTGGGCTTCATAGATTTCCTGTGACCACTGGGGTGCTGTAGCCAAGCATTTATTAAAATGGCTTTTAGTAGCTTTCAAGCATCATGAATTTTCCTTTTCAGTTTCTTTTTATAATTTCTCATATTTTAGATCTTGCTTGAATCTTTTGAATTAAAAAAAGACTGTGTTCATGTTCTCTGGCACCTTTCCACTTAATGTATAAATTAAATGCAATAGTATTGTGGTCAATGTTTCCAGCCAGCTAAACATACTCAGCCAACACAATATTTTTTTAAAGTAATCCAGGAAATTACAGACCTGTTAGTGTAATTTCTGTTGCAGACAACTTGATGGAAAGTGTTATTAAACATAAAATTTTCACCCATATAGAAAGCAAATCTTTTTGATTAAAGAACCAACATGAAAAAAACCATTCACCTTTTACAGTTATTTGAAGATACTAGGAAACATGTTGTTAGGAGTGATCTAGTAGGTAACTGCTCCTAAAACTCTGACAAAACGTATCACCAAAATAGCTGAAATTACCAGTCATAGCATAAGAAGAAAAGCATTTTTACTGGATGGGTATTGCTTAAAGACTGGAAGCAGAAAGTAGGACTGCCTAGTTCTTCCAACGAGGAATGTGAATAGTGGCTATAATATCTTTTGAAAGGTACAAGAATCCACAGCTGGTTATGCCAACAGTGGGCACCTATGCAGGCACAGGAAACTACTCCAAACCCTTCATGGTCCCTGAGCATCCAAGATACCTTGTTTTCCCTCCATTTTGCCTTCCAAATGGTAACCAGAAGTGATATTGCATCACTTCTTGTCACTGTTTTGAGAGGAATGGGAAGCCCTGAAGGAGGTCTGGGGAGTTTTTTTTCCCCTGTCAGGTCAGTAAGGGGTTTGCATGCTTTATGGATTTTGCATGCTATTTTGATCATTTTTTTCTGAAAAATTATACCTCTTTTTTAAAATAGTGAATCAGGAGTCTTTGGAGGATAGATGAGAGGTTTTAGAGGCTGCCATAAGTGAGATCCAAGGATTACATATAACCTCTGCTCTGCATTTTCCCCACCTCTGGTATATGCCAATAAATTGTGTTAATCTTTAAGTTGTCATGGATCTACTTAGAGCCAGTGGTTTGAGTGTTGAACCAAAATTCTGGGAAGCCAGAATTCCCTTTTGGTCATGGAAGACCACTGGGGGAAGATGGTTGGGCAAGTCTCACTCTCTGAGCCTCAGAGGAAGGCAATGGCAAAACCTCTCTGAACAAATTCAGTCAAAACTCTGTGACAGTGTCATCTGAGGGTTGCCATAAGTCACAAATGACTTGAGGTCACGCAACAACTACAAAAACAGACTAACATAGCAATTCCCCATTCCCTGAAAATAAGGCAGGGGTTATTTTAAAAGTTGATATTGTTCTTTCTAGAAAATAGATGACCCTCTTACTACTTTGTTGTAATTTCCATTTTTAACATCTTCCCTAGAATGTAAAGGTGTAAACTCCTGAAATATTTGTTTCAAATCTAGAAATCATAAAGTTTAAGTGCAAAAGCTCAGCATAGAATTGGAGTGGGGGGAATGATAGGGGAAACTTTTGCATCCTCACAGGTGTAAAGCCCAGAGCAAAAACTACTTAGAATATATATATATCTCTTGATCTTGCTTTGATGGCAATTGGCTTAAAAGCAACAAACATCTTTGTTTTACAAAAAATAGTTTAATGACAAACAGGAAAATAAACAGACTATTAAAATTAGTCATATTAAGGCAATGTTTTGGTATGGAAAATAATGCATGTCTGCTTCCTCTTAGAGTATGCGATCCACAGAATTATTGGTATCAAGTCTTTCTGAAACTACTAATCTCTTATTAGGAAGAATAATCATATGGGAACAGGGGAGATGTTTTAGTCAGATGAGCAGTCAAATTTAGTGTTTGATTATCAGCTTGAAAAGGTGGTAAACCCAGCAGGATGTCTGAGTTTCCAGTTCTCTGACTAAGCTGGTAGTTGTCAAACACATTACACTTCAATTTCTCATTGAAATGCTTGGTAGCTTTTTATGTGCACTGAGTTTCAACCAGAGGTGGCACTAGGGGATAGCAAGAAACTGTGTATTAAAATAAGTGCATAACTATGCTCTACTGCACTTTTCTATAGTTGCGATATCTTTCTTTTTAATTTAACAATCCCTATTTAAAAGCCACTGATCTTATCAATATCATAGCAGATAAACAGCAATGAGACCTTTTCTGCAATATGTTTAAGAAAATGTCATTAGTTATTAACCCTTGTTAACTGCACATATCTTTTTAAAAAAATTAGACACAAGTTTGAATACGTAAGATAATACCAATAAAATAAACACACACAAACCATAACCCCTCAACCTGAAATAGAAAACACATACACAAAATAATCTCCTCTATGAACTCTCCCAAATGAAAACTTTACAAACTATATTTAAATTCCAAAACAGCCTTTCCAAGTTACACTATCTCTATGTTACCTTATGAAACCTAAAACTGATAAATTCCTCCATCGTAGTCTCAAAAAATGGACAAACATGTCCAAATCAGAGATTAACACTTAATCTTTCTTAAACTTAACCAAAGACTTTCTTTGATCAACATTGTAAATTTGTCCATTTCACCAAGATCAAATATCTACACCAGCCAACCTCCTTTTCATTTCTGGGCACACACAATTCTCAGTGTTATAATCGTGAATGCTTTCATATTTCTTTTCACATATTAACTGCACATATTCAAATGTAGTCTACCACACAGGTGGACAAGCTTTGGCCTACAGCTGCAAAAGGCCTCTATAAACCATAAATCCACAACTGTCGAAACCAGTCTGTTCCTCCCCTAACATTCTGATAGGCATGACAGTAAGGAGAGCAAAGAAGAATGGAAGGAAAGACAGAAACAAAAGGGACATCCATACCAGGGCTTAAAATAGTTTAAACTCTAATAATTTACAACAAACAATGTTATATACATATAGACCGGAGGCACTCAAAGCCTTATGCCTAGGTAGATGGATCTGATAGTGTTGGTTTATCCCATATTTACTCCTGTTATTTTAAAATTCTTTCCACTTGAATACAAACAAGTCTGTGGATTTTTTAAAAAAATCTTATGAAAAACAGAAGGTAGCAAATTTTTCACTCAGCTAAAATCCACACGTTTTACCCAGCTTTGCAAAACTATTGCGTGACTATGCATTGTTTAATAAACCATCTGGCCTTAAGCATTTGTTTGACCTCTCCCCCCCCCCCCATCATATTCCAGCACTCTTCTCCAGCACCACATCTCAAACAAGTTCATTTTCTTTCTATTAGCTTTTTTCAGTGTCCAGCTCTCACATCTGAACATGGTGATAGAAAATATGATGACCTGAATGATCCTAACTTTGGTATTTAGTAGTAAATCTTTTCACTTTAAAATTTTGTCTAGTTCTTTCCTAGTTTCTCTGCCCACTCATAGTCTTCATCTGGTTTCTTAACTGGAAGTTCTGATCAATGATGAGAAATCTTTAGCTATTTTGATTTCCTCATCTTCTAGTTTGAATTTATGCAAAACCTCCTTGGACGTTATTGTTTGTTTTCTTAATGTTCAACAGTAAGCCTGCCTTTGCACTTTCTTTAACTTCCCTTAGTAATTGCTCCAAGTATTTGTCAATTTCTGCTAGTTGTATGGTGTCATAGTCCATCCCTAACAAACTTTTCTTAAAATGACATTTGTAATAAACAATTAGAAAATAAAGAACCACTGTACATGTCGCATAACTGAAATCATACTCCAACTTCCATTAGAAATCAGGGTTGCCATTATGGTTTAATGATTCTCAAGCAGCTTTTTGATCCAGATGTCTTTGTTAGCAGATTACTGTAATGTACTGTATATCAGACTCTGTTTATGACCAGCCACCTGGATTAGGATAGTGATAAGCAGGGCACAGATTGGCATATTTATCAGTTTATCGTAATTAAAATACATCATAATGCTTTGTCGTGCATACTCATGTCCAAATCCACAACCTAACTATCCTACAATACTTAGATTTTCAGTTGCCTTAAAAAGAGAAAAGAAAGTAAAATCTAAGTTCCAAGGTGCTACAAGGTGTTGCAACCTGGAATCTGTTGAGGCTTGTGGTTCATTGCATAGGCATTAAAACTGAGCCTGTCCTTGTAGCACATCTATATCTGCACATGTCCTTAATGCACTTGTTATAGTAGATGGTGTGGATGTAAAGACTATTTACAAATTTTCATGTTCTGCATCACAGTCTACATTTTATAACTTTACAACTCTACAATTACATTATAGAAATGGAGTAAAACCCTGCTAGTAAATTGCAAAGATGCACATCTGAGCAATGACAAAGATGTTTCAATGTGTACCAGACACCTTTGATGCTGACTGGGCACTTCTGATCCACATTATGCAATCCTATTGTGCACTTCCTAGTCATTGCCTGGATGCATATCGGAATGCAAATACCCCAAAATGCATCAATGCCCATTACATATCAGGCTATGGTGAAATGATTTTTCCACCCTTGCACAATGAATGTCCAAACATTGTAAACTAGATGAATATGGATTTTAAAAAACTATTCAGTTCCATTTTTTCAAAAAGGGCCATTTTGGAAGATGCAAATCCCAATCAGAATTTATTTATTTATTTATTTATTACTAGGATTTATATCCCACCTTATATCCCACCTTTCTCCAGCAATGGGATTCAAAAATGCCACCATTTGCGTTTTCTGCAAAAATATATTGCAGAAGTGGATGTGCAAATTTTCTCAATTTCATTGTGCATGTTCTTGTAAAAAGAGATAGCTGTTAGTCTGTTTCAACATAAAAGATAGAGGGAGGAAGAAAAGAAATGGATTAGAGGGAAGAATCTAGCTGTGTTTTTGAAACTGATTTATTTTAGCATTCGTGTTCATGGATATCAGTCCAAACTTCAGATGTACTGATGGAGTGAAATGAAAGCCACTGGTATTTAAAAACAGTTACACACTTGTGGATTAGAATGTCATGAGATATCAAGAGATGAAAATTGTGGTCCTGACTATAAATCTTCAAAGAGCTATATAAGAAGAGACAAGGTGTTTCAAATAGTTGGTCCATTATATTGATGTGTGAAGGTCATAAAGTCTGCTTCCTTGGAGTCAAAAACCTTGTCTTTTATAAGGATTGTTTATATGTAGTGTGAGGAACATTTCCTCTGCTCATACCTCTGCTAATGGTTTGGTATTTGTAAATATATCCCAATTTGGTTGCTTCTCTTGTCAGTCTTTCCTTGAAATCTTGAAAATTTTCACCCAGAAATTCTGAAATAATAATAATAATAATAATAATAAAATAGCAAAGCAATTAAAATGTGAATGTCCTTGCATGTAGTTCCCTATGTCATTTTGAGGGCACATAAAGGTGTTCTGGCTTTGGTTTTCATTCTTTTTCTCCTGTTTTGTCTTCCGGCAAGCTTATCCTTCTGACCTCTTATAAAAGACCTGAAGAACTACCATCTCTGATTTGTTAGTATGAAGGAGAGGCCTAGCAACACCATAGGGTCTGGCCACAAGTAGAAGAGCCCTCCCTCCATGACAACACCATCTGACCTAGGAGGGAGTGAAAGGACAGGCCAAACTCTATCGGGCCTGTCCTAGATTAAGAAGCAGAGCCCTCCCTGCATGCCATCTGCCTTGGTCCAGGTGTCAGAGGGAGAGAAGAACTGCTGGACCTGATTCCCTTCCCCACCACCATTCCCTTCTCCTTTTGTGTTGTGTCTTTTTAGAATGTAAGCCTGAGGACAGGGAACCGTCTAATTAAAAATAATAATTGTAAGCCGCTCTGATAGCCTTTAGGGCTGAAGGGTGGGGTATAAATCATCATCATCATCATCATCATCATCATCATCATCATCATCATTTCTCTTTCTAGAAAGAAATGTCTTTTTCCCCATACACTATTTCTGTTTTTGCTTGATTAAGGAGACAAGCTCTTACTTCAAGCAAGGCTTGCCATTTTCCTAAAACTGCTGGGGGTGGTGGTGGTTAATAAAGACCTATCTTGGTTTAAAATCAATAAGGATTAAATTTTTAAAAATCTCTTGGGACCAAACTAGTTCAGGAATCCTCAAATGAATGGAATAACCCTTGAGTGGTATGGGGTCTTTTTTGTTGTTGTTGTTTCGCTCTTTTTAAAAATGGGCTTGAAAGGGGAAGAAAGGAAGCAATCCTTCAAGGTAACAGGGACAACTTCTGGTAGTTCCATATCCCTGTAATAGTGTTTCTAGGCAAGTGAGAGGAAAGGACATACCAAAAAGGACAGATCTGAGGGACAGTAGATGCATGGGATTTGCTTCTGCTTTAACTCAAAGCAGAATAAAGATCACCAGAAGATGCAATAGCAGTGCATATGGACTGCATCCCCTATATGTTCTTCTCATAAAAGTGGCAGCACTATCACATGAAAATATGCATTTGAATTTTGTCTATGCCATAGACAGTAATTACCATCATGCAGTTGGCTATATATATATATATATATATGTATCTACTTTTTCCAAAAGAGAAAACATTTTCCTGGATGCCTTTAATGTTTTCCAAAGCTTCAAACTTTTCCACTGAAAAGTCTGAAAACATTTTCTTGCTTTGCAACAAAAACCAAGAAAAATCGTAGTTTCACATTTCTAGTGTTGTTCACAAAGTTTTCCAATGATGCATATCAATAGCCTTCCCTAGAGATGCCAACATGTTACCTGCAATTTTTGTTGCATATATCTTATTTTCTTAAGCAGTGGCCTTCCCCTACATTTTGTAACCACAAGATTGTAATATTAAAACAAACATATTTGGAAGAATTTCTGCACTGGAATTCCAAAACTCATTCTTCGGTAAAACACAGATACTATATTACAAAATATGTAACAAATTTCGTTTGAGAAGCTATTTAATCTATATCCTGTCTTTCTAGCAAAAATTGCATTCAAGGATGCTAACAATGATAAAATTAGAATAAGAACAAAATATATATTTTTTTAAAAAAACCCATTACCAGTTTAGAATATAATTAAATCACACAAACAAAAAGATAAAAAGCACCAAGCTAATTAAAACCTGCTTAATTTGCAAGCCAATTTATACATGAAAGCTCTGTCTGAACAAAAAAACCTTTGTCCATCAGCCAAAAGACTACAGAACTGGTGCCAGCTTAGACTTTCTTGAAGGAAAGTCCAAGAACTTGGGAACAAATTTTTGGGAAAACCTTCAGTCACTTCTGTACCAATTGTATCTGTGACTGTAGTGAGACCAAGAGAATGGCCTCCACCATAGGTCTTAAAATCTGGTTGAGCTCATATACAATATTTCAGATAGCCTGTCCCAGATGAATAGAGTTTTGTAGGTCACCTAAAGTCCAGCAATTTTAGTTGTGCCTTGAAATAGAGTAGAAACCAATAAAGCTATTTTAACAATACCTATAACCAGTCCCAGTACCTATAAACCAGTCCCATCTTGCAACAGCGTTTTGAATCAGCTAAAGTTTTCAAACAATCTTCAAAGGAATATATGCACAGAGGCTGTCATCCTGTTACAAATACACACATGCTAAATTTATCTTTTATTTGTGTATGTTCCTTTATGGGCATTGCAGATGTTGAGATTCTCATTCTCCCTCTCCTAAATCTCTCCCCTCTAGCCAGACTTTGGAACATCTCCCAATATGGGCATACCATGTTTCACATCTACAATACTCTGGCAGATGTCTGCTCTGCCATAATATTTTCACATCTGGCTACAAGAACATAGCCAGAAACTTCTCTGATCTTGCCCACTCCCCACAGGCCCATTCTTCCTACTGATTTACAGAGAGCAAAGTACTCCCTGTATTTGTATAACCACCACTTTCTTTAAAAGAAATTGTATTAAGAATGCACTAGGCTTAGACTTAGCTGATGATGTGTACAGTTGAGTTAGACAGGTCATAGGTGAAAGGGGTTGTTAATTTTTGATGAAGACACATTGGTGGTAAAAATAATAATAATAATGGCCCATGAACTGAAAACAGAGGAGTTTAGGCTTTGTGGTTTTGGACTGGTTTTGGGAAAAGATTGGTTTTGGGAAAAGAATTGAATTAGATGGGAAACAGAAAGAAAGGATTGAAAAGATAGCTGATAGCAAGGATAGGCAATTGTGGGAAGCCACATTAGTCCCAGAAGACCGTAGAGGGTCACATCCCCACTGTACCTCCTATTTATTTGTTTATGTTCCCAAATGCTCTCATGGGTTGTGGGGACATTTTGATACACTTTTTGCTCACTGGGCAAATGCCTGTTCACTTCTTGTTTTAGAAAAGGGCCACTCCTAGGCCCAAATATGGGGGCATGGCAAAAACAAAAACAAAAATGCCCCCGTGCTCCTTAGAGAGTAGTTATGGAAATCTGGAATCAATTTTCTTTGAAAAAGTAAAATAAAAATTTTAAATATCTGAGATGTGTGCACTGCTGTACAAGTTGTACTTTGTGGTACTTTGCCCATCCATGCATTACAGGGGCCAATATGGAATGTTGAGGAATGAGTTTAATTTTAATTTGAGAGTCACTTAATTGACTAAAATTATGCGTACCTTGCTGGGAATCAGCACCAATAACATTAATGAGAATTAAAATGGGGAATTTTCAGTCCTACATTATCTGTGCCGGCTGGGATGGAAGGGGGTTGGACTTTAATAATATTTGGAGGTCCACAGGTACTTGGGATCATGGCAGTGGCCTGCTTCAGTCACTACAGTCCTGGGCCAACTGAGGCCTGATCACAGCTGGACTAATCAGAAGCTGCTCCCAGCTGCTCATCTGTTTCACCTCCTAGATTCAAATCTCTAGAAAATAATTTCTTTCCTAGGGTGGAAATGTAAGCTGTGAGCCATCATATGTAGCTGTAACTCCTGGAGTATCTGAGGTCATGTTGTCAAAGGCTAATGGAAGTTGGAGTCCAATAAAAGCTAGAGGACCATAACCTGTCCACTTCTAACATAGGTGATGAAGATGTACTAGGAGTTGCTAATAGCCTTGATCCGTAAGGCAAAATAAAGACTTCCTATGCAAAACACATGATTAGAAATGTGTGAACTTACCTCCTGAAAAAATTTGCTTGTCTTACAAAATCATATATTGTCTTTGGCTGTTTTCTGTGCAAAACCATCACATGCAAATTTTGTGCAGAATAAGTCCTGAATTGCAGATGGGCTTCAATAACTGCATGGACTTTCTCACAGAAGGAAGAAAATTGCTGAAATTGCTCATTGTTTCTCTCAGAAGAAAATTAGTGTGGAATTACATTCCTGTTCTACAGGGAGCATGGAATAGATGAACAGGGTGGGAAAAGGCCTGTATGCCACGTGTAAAAACTTTCAAGTGTCAGTTTTGCTCTGCCTGTATATACTTAGAAGCTGTTGCAGTTATAGTGATGACAGTAGTTATGACAGTGACAACAAATAACAGGAGTGGGGATGTTTTATATTGGCTTGGAAGAAGGTAATTGGAAATTTGGCAAGAGTGATTTCAACTGAGTTGAACAGGGAAAACTGTCCCCTACCCCCCAAAAAGTATAGCCACAATATAGGCTGCAAACATGAAGTATGAAAAGAGTTTCTGAATTTGTTGCAAAGCAAAGATACTCCATACTGTGAATGGGGAGGGGACGATTTGCAAATGAGCAGTTTTTCAGTGGCAGTGATGGAAAGCTGTTCATTTAATACCTCCCCTCAAGCAACTCTTTATTCATTATTTGCTTAAGGAAATGTCACTGTACAGTAAGTGAGATTTACACAAGTTTTTTTTTGTTTGAGTAGTCCACATCTGACATGTGCTAATGGCACAGTTTAAATCATTATTGCATGTAATATTTTCCAAGGGTCAAAGGAATCTATTCCATTTACAAAACCACAGCAAATGCATGCTAATAATGTTCAGAGCCTGACGTCAGTCTGCAAAAGCAAAAGAAATATTCAAACTGGAGCTAAAAGCTGAGTTTTTACTGCAATGTAGGTCACTCCATTTTTGCTGCATTAGAGGGATTTGATGGGCTTGAAATCCAATGTGTTACTAACTGAATTACAGTAGGGGCAATTTGAACCAACGGTAGGATTTTCCAAGTGAAAGACAGTATCTGATTGCAAGAGAAGAAAAGCGTGTCTAAAGTAAATTAAGAGCCTACACATGATGAATCCATTTTTATTCTGTCTTGGTTTCCTTTAGCTGGGGAATAGGTTGTTCTTATGTTGGTCTGGCATTGTATTCCTTGTGTTGAATGTATTCCATTCATCAGTTTTTGCATTGCAGTTCATTCAGTACATTATTATTATTATTATTATTATTATTAGCTTTATTTATAAAGCACCATAAATGTATACGGCGCTGTACAAAAACAAATAAAATCAGGAATATGTAAAAAGCCTGCCTATGGCGTAGAATCTAGAGATTAAAACAACAAGTTAAAAACATCATAAGAAACAGCAGATATCAAACATTTAATCAAGCATCAAAACAACCAGGTCACAGTCACAAACTTCCTGGGAACATAGTTTTTTGTGGAGCTTTCAGGCTATATGACCATGTTCTGGAAGAGTTCCTTTCTGACGTTTCGCCAGCATCTGTGGCTGGCATCTTCAGAGAATGATAGCCTGGAAAAGGTTTGGATATATATATCCTGTGTGACCTGGGAAGGAAGGAGTAATTTGCAAATGTATTGTGCTGTTGCTAATGGCAGTCCTCAGGGTGGGAGGATATGCAAACAAAGATTAATATCTGCTAACTGGTGTTCATTGTCTGCTGGGAATCCCCTGGCCTTAGGCTGTTTCTCATTTGCATAGGTTGAGTCTTGACCTTGCTGTCCTTCAAGACTGGGAGCCAAGCCTTCCTGGGAATGCTTCCCTAAACAATATGGTCTTTAACTCGGTTTTAAAATTGGTTAGAGACGTGTTGAGCCGTGCTTGTAAGGGGAGGAGGTTCCAGGAGTGAGGGGCAGCATGCAAGAAGGGACAAATCCGGGATGGGGCAGTGGAAATCCTGGGCTGGGACAGGAAACCTTTGCTACCAAAATGGAGGGAACAGGTGGGAATGTAGGGAGAAAGAAGTTCAGAGAGATAGGGAGGGGCCAGCCCATGCAGGTCTTCGAAAGTGAGGAAGAGAAGCTTTTACTGAATGCGGAAGGGAAAGGGGAGCCAGTGAAGGAATGACAATAGGGGGGAGACATGGTCATACTGGCGAGCAAGTGAGATGATGCGAGCAGCTGAGTGCTGAACAGAAATTAATGGGTGGAGGTGAGAGAGAGGAAGCCCTGCCAAGAGAAGGTTACAATAATCTAGTCATGAGACCACTAGGGCATGGACCAAAGTCTTTGCAGTAGAAGCCGAGAGATATGGATGGATTTTGGAAATATTATAGAGGAAAAATCTACAGACCTTGGTTGTGGCCTGGATCTGAGGAATAAATGACAGAGAGGAGTAAAAAATGAAACCATGACTGCGGGATTCCTGAAATTCAGAACAGTTCCCAAAAATCGCCTCCTCTGGTACAGATGGGGAATGGAACGGAGCAGAATGGGGACTTCTGGCGGCATTCGACAGCATTCTGGTGTGCAGTAAAATGCATCCCTCACTCGTTCCGTTCCCCTTAACGGCCCCTTTTGTATCATTCCATTTGTGTGCCAGGAGCCCTGTGTGACAAACTTAAGTGCAAGAGCGTGCTCCCTCCCTCTCTCTCTCTCTCTCTCTCTGTAGAAAAAAAAAATGATCTGAAAACATACAAAATTAGTTGTTACTCAACAGGCTATATTTAAATCTGAGGTGTACAATAGATGATGTAATGAAATGTCAAGGAGGATCAGAATCAAGATGTGAACACTTAGAGGTGATTCTATGAGGCTTGTAACAACAACAAAAAAATAAAAAATAAAAATAAAAATCAGCAATTGACAGTGTGGGTTGTCTTTGGCCTGAAACAGATGGGCAGATTGGGGTGGCTTCTGACTGCTCTGGGAGTATGTAGTCTGTATGACACACATCCCAGAGTGCCTGGAAGCAGCCCCAGGAGTCCACTGGGACCACGTAAGGCAGCCCAAAAAGAAGAGGATCTTTTCTGCTGCTTGCTTTGGTCCATTTGGGACCATGACAGGAGGTGCCCTTGGGGCTGCAGTGTATGTTCGCTACAGCCCAGGAGAGATTGGGCTAAGAGCAGCACCTTCCTGCCTTTCTGTTTTGCCCCATAATCTATGGTATTCATTGGATTTTATGGACATTAGATAAGTCCCAGCCTATAGTGCTAGTGTAGATGGATCTTAAAATCACAGCACAAATTAATATTTAGTTTGTCTCTTCGTCTCATAACATGTCTAGTAAGGCTGGCTAAGAACCTCCCCTACCATTTCATGCTGATGCTCAGTTCAGCAATTTAGATCTCACCCCAGATTTATTTCAGTCAGCTAATACCTGCTCAAATCTGATTTGCACCCAGAATCCCAGTTAATATTTAGATATCTGAATATTTAGCATAGTTACAGATTTCTATTGGGAAACTAAAAAGAGTATATAATATTTTATTTGATAACAACAACAACAACAACAATATAGATGTGCATAAAATCTGGAGACATGATAGATTCTGAAGAGTAAATTAGCTCTGTCAAATTGCCGGCAGGTAATTTGAGGGTATATTGTATAAGGCAACATGAAATTTTTTTTTGTTTTTTAATTACAATTTTAATAGCCTGTATTATTATTTATTATTATTTTATTTTCTTATAGCCCACCTTTCTCCCAATATAGGGACTCAAGCAGCAAACAGCAGATCTAAAATAATGCAATTTTAAAACCATACAGCATTAAAATATATAAATATAAAATTGAAAAAAAAACCCAATTAAACCATTTTAAAAGTTAAAACAGTATAGGTTCACCTTAGGATTGCCATAAGTTGGAAATGATTTCAAGGTGCATAACAAGAACAACATAATTGAGTTCTCAGTCTTGCAAATTTGTTCTTGTTTGTCCAAGTGTATTAGGAAGGGAACACTTTCCTTAGAGCATCCTGAAGTATTCTAGTTGAAAAGCTGTAACAACAACAACAACAACAACAAATCCAGTTAAAGAACAAGAAGGTGGATTAAAGAGTAACACTGAAAGGCAGAACAATGAGCACAGGATGGGCAAGCTAAGCAAAGGTAAGAAAGAAGGCATGTTTAAAGACAGAGTAAAACAGCTGCCAACTAAATCAAAGGTACCCTTTCCAGGTAGGAGCAGCCCTCTTTCTTTGAGTATCATGCTAGAACACTGAGATGCATGTCTAAGTGTCAGGATTGATAGGCTGTTGCACTGGAGGAGCAAATGTAATAGTAAGAGTTGAGACATTTCACTTAAAGGCAGGTCGTTCAGTATTGGATGGGCAACAGGCAAGCAGAATTAACCATCAGGGTAGGCAGAGAACCTAAGAGGAGCCAAGAGCCGACAGCTAAGTCTTGCTGGAAGCAAAGGAGCATTAACGTTTGTAATATAGTAATTTGTGGGAGAAGGGAAACTTAGGTTCTGTACAGACAGCCCTGAAAGCGGTGGCTCTGTGCTGCCCCTTTTCGCACTGGATTGGGGTCAGGACAACCTCAACAGCAGCCCTGCGGCCCCAATCTAGCATTTTCCCAGGCCAAAGAGAAGCAGCAAAATGCCGCTTTGCTTTGGCCTGGAAAAGGGGTGCCCTTGCACCTTAGGTGCCCATTGCACCCCAGCACTAAAGAGGAGAAAGGGGTGGTCCCTTTCTCCTCAGGATCATTCCTGTGGCTGTGTGGTTGCTGCGGGAACAATCCATGCACCCAAAAGGAGCTCCGTTCTGGAGCTCCTTGCAGTAATGCAGCCATGCCACTGCAAGTTGCCTAGGGTGATGTGGAGATGTCATGCATGTGCCGTCATGTACATGGTACGTATGTGACATCATCATGGTGGTGCCTGTGTGGACAGTACACTGCCATGATGCCGTCGCTGGCACGAACTAGGGTTAGGGCCCTGCAATTGGTGCATGGTCCCTAACCCTGCACCATGGTCCCTAACCGCTACCATGCCGCTTCTTTCCCATCTGTCTTGGGCCATAAATAATGCCTGCTCTTCAGTTCACTTTCCTCTACCTTTATTTGGTCTATGTATTCAAATCTTTTGCTGTCTTCTTATCTATTTAGGTCACTATTCCTTTAAAATGTTTGTTGTTGCCTTTCTTTCCTTTGCCTGCATTCACACTGCAGAAATAATCCAGTTTGACACCACTTTAACTGCCACAGCTAAATGCTATGGTATTCTGGGAACTATAGTTTGTTGTGGCACTAGAGCTCTCTGACAGAGAAGGGTAAATATCTCACAAAACTACAGTCCCCAAAATTTCAAAGCATTGAGCCATGGCAGTTAAAATAGTGTTAAACTGGATTATTTCTGCAGTGAAGTTGTAGCCTCATTTTGACAAGGAAGCAGATATGGGGCTCCAACCCTAGTAATGGTTGGTAATTTACCTGCATTGACAGGCAGCTTATAGGGACTTTAAAAGTATGTAACAACTTCCTTTGTACCTCTCCTTCCCTATCCCTGGCTGGATTTCCTTTCTCCTTCTCCTTCTCCTTCTCCTTCTCCTTCTCCTTCTTCTTCTTCCTTTTTTTCTAACCTTACAAAAGCATTTTGTATCTTACAATTATTCCTGTTTCTACTATAGTCTCATATTGTGTTAGCTGTACTTCACTCAGGTTAATATGGATACTAAATATTTCTACAAGGTAATTAAGGAAATGTGGAGACTAGCCCTTGGTTACACTTGGAGAAATATTTAGACTACTTGCTAGTCTGCACATTTAAAGTATTCCTCATTCCAGTTGGATACAATATGATCTGGCGAGACACAATTTGCAGGAGTTTGGGCTTTTTGCAGTGGCAGGTACTCAAAAAACTCCTTAAATTCATTTAAAAGGGGATTTCACCAGAGTATTTGTTGAAATCCATAGAAACATGCATTATCATACATTTGACCATCTATTTACTTCCCATGCATTTGGTTGGCTGCAAATTTTCAGCAAAGAGTGGGTGAATAGATGTAAATAGATTTTTAAAAAAACCTGAAGCAAAAGACTTTTTGCGATATAGGAGATTACCAGTAAAGAAGATACTTGTTTTTCTTTTCAAACAGTTGGCTATGTGAAAGTTCAATTTTCCCCCACTTAAGAAAGTTTAATTTTTCTTCTCTTAAACACTTGTAACAACAACATTTCCATTGTATTTCATTTCTACTATCCCCCTTGATAACCTCAATTCCAGTTCTTCATCAATCTTTAATCATTATAGTGTTTCACCGCTCCTGGAATTTAATGCTCAGAATTTGGACTATTAGATAAATAATAACTGGGTTTCCCCAAATATTTTAGTAGCCAAGTTATCAACAGTTCTGGATATAAAGATGAAGGTTTATTAGAAAAGATAGTAATGTTTGGTAAAGTGGAAAACTGTAGAGAATGAAAGAGACTAGACTACAGATGGATTGATTCAACAAATGAAGTCACAGTTCTGACTGCAAGATTTGAGCAAGGCAGATAATGACTGGGGCTTTTGCGGGTCTTGATGGGAAATAATAACAACAAACAACTAACAACAGCATTAGCATTAGCATTTTAAGTGAAAAAGAAACTCCACAAAGAGAGAAGAGTTATGACTCACTGCTCACGAGCAGTCACAAGGAAATTCATTCTAAAGGATTTATGCAAAACATTTGTACTCTTTTAATGAAATTATGATTTTGTATAAAAAGAGGACACAAAGTACAAATCTGCAAAATGCAAGAATTGTACAGAGGAGAACAGCACATTCTTTCCATATGAGTGAAAAAACTGTTGGTGTTGGTTCGTTAGAAAGCTTGCAGCTTGTAAATGCTGATCTCAATACAACACAATATTCCAGTAGTCAGGCCTAAGGAGAAATATGAGGTAAAATGCAATAATTGATTCTGTTTTTATGTAATATACTTTAAAAGCTGATAAATTAGCTGTTCGACCAGCACTGGGGGCGGGGGAATGAAAGAAGCTACAGTGAGTTATATATTAAAGTATTCCCTGCTGAATTTCATTACAGTATGGGTCCACCATTCCAAATTACCAGTCATTGCAGCTTTCAAACCTTTCTCAAAAGTTCTAATTAGAAATCAATGGTTTTAAATGAGGCAAATTTTGAATTATGTTTCCTACTCTTCAGTTTAAACTGTTACTGGTGCAATTTATTCTCCAGATTTTGGCCTCTTTTCTACCTCATGTCAACCTTTACAGTACATTTAAATTTTACAGATCAATTCAGCAAATATTATTTCTGGAATACCATTTGTGCCTATTCCAGGAAAGTGCTCTGCTAACTACTAGATAACTCAGACTGCTGAGTTCAGACTGTGCAGATTGTTAACTACCTGGCATTCTTCATCCTTGATTAGAGTAATAGCTCAACAAATATTTTATTCCTTGAATCCACAATTGTACATTCACCTACCCAGGGGTAAACTTACCTGAACTCAAAGGAGCTTACATCTGAGTAAGCATGCATAGCATTGCACTGTGTATCAGTTGGAAAAAAAGACTGAGAAATCATTAGGAAAGAAACCTGCCAAATATAGGAGTTTAGCGCACCGATAAAAAACTCGACTTACCACTGCCGATTTCAATTAGAATTTGGGATACTGGTACATCTGGATTTTATTGCATGCATGTTGCTGCCGATGCTGCTGGCTGTATGAATCCTGGGTAACTTCCGTCTAGAATCTGAGCTTATCCAGTTGATTTGCAAAGCTGGGAGCTTCCCTGTTTCGTAAAGAATATGGCTGAGCATGGATTCTAGCAGGAATTTAGCCAGGCTGCACTCAGCTGGCAGCGTCGGCGGCAAAAGATATGTGATAAAATCCACATGTATTCTGAATTTGAATTGAAATCAGCAGCAGTAAATCACATGTTTTTAGCTGTGTGCTAAACTCCATAGATAAACTTGGAATATCTGTGTTTTTCTTCTAAACAGAGAGATCATAGAATCTTCATATTGATTAAATTCCCTCCCATTTGATTTTATATTCTCTGAACAGTGTCAGTAGAGGGGGGAGTAAAGTAGTTGCATCTTCACCCTGAATATGAGATCCTTTCACACAACACAAATATAGCACGGTGGTTCCACTTTAACTTAGTTCTATGGAATCTCAGGATCTGCAGTTTAGGGAAGGGGCTTTAGAGTTCAGCCAGGGAGCACTAATGCCTCATTGAATTACCAGCCCAAGATTTCTTAGGATGTTGTCCTGGCAGTTCATGTAGAATCTTACTGGTATAAATGTGTAGGGTCCCTAGTTTTGGGAAAACAAATCTCCATAACATAATCTTTGATGCAAGAGTATCCTTGGCAGAGTGCAGTGTGGCTTTCCCACACATATGAGGATTTTTTTTTTAATGGGTGGAAGCACTTTATATCACTTCCTTCTCTCTCTCCCTGGCTGCTCCCCAATGCTGACTGCATCAACTAAGTAAAGGACATTTAAAGGGAAGAAGGGAATAGGATAAACTGTTGGACAGTCAGATTATCTTGGGAAACAATGGGGCTTTACAGACCGCCCAAAAGGAGCGGTCTGTAGCACCCAGAGAAGCACTGGAATGGGGCCAGGGCTGCCCCAGAGGCCCCAATCTACCACGTCTCCAGGCCATGGAGAAGCAACAAACTGCCACTTCTCTGTGGCCTGAAGTGGGGTGCATCAGGCGCCCTGGGCGCCCGCTTCACCCCATCATTCCTGGCACTCCTGAGGGGAGAAAGGGGCTGCTGCCGCAGCCCTTTCCCTCGGGATCCTTGGTGCAGCCATGTAAAGGACAAGCAGCAAAAAGAAGCTCCGTTTTGGAGCTCGTTTTAGCACTGCAGAAAGGGCGTCATAGGTGCCCTCCTGTGGCACAATGATGTCAGGCGCACTCCTCATTGTATAAACACGGTGCGTGCCATGACAGCATCATGGCGCACATGTATGGACAGTGCGCTAAAAAGATGGCACAGTTCATATGCGCTAGGGTTAGAGAGCGTGCGGATGCTGCGTGCTCCCTAACCCTAATCACGCCCCATAGATGGCCCTTTTGGGCTGTCTGTATCGGGTCAATAAGAGTGACCTCAATTTATGCATTCTTTTTGCCTGTGATTCAGCACAAACCATATTCAGTTGAATCTAGAACATAACTGGGCAATTCTAAAAGAGGAAATGCCCAGATACCCTCACCCTCTACACAGCAAGCCCACACACCTCCATTTCTCTCTGCAGGCCCTCTCAAATTGTCAACAGGAATGGACATCATGTCAATTGCTGATACCATTTTGAGAGGGTCTGTAGAGGAAAAGTAAAGTACCTGAGGGTAGTATGGGGTTCTGGGGTGCTTGTGGGAGTGATGGGTATTCTTGCATGTTTTCACATGTTTAGGTGGTAAAAAAATTGCCTCACCCATTTTTTGCAATTTTTTTTAAAAATGGGGGATTTTGGAGCATTGAGGGATTGATAAGGGCTTCAGAGTCCATAAATGTGGGCTCCAGAGGCTGGATGTGGTCCAAAGGCTGCACTATGCCCACCTCTGATCTAGAGTTTTAAGTACTGTACTATATAATTAAAAAATTAAAATGTTAACTTAGTTAAATAAAATTCAGTACTCTTTGAAGTGACACAACCTCTCAGCATTGGAGTAGGTTTTTGATTCAGAATATCTTTGTTTCTTGTTCCATACACACTGTGTATGGAAGTAGTCAAGAGGACCAAGGCCCGCATAATATTTTTAGAATTAGAATGTAAATCATAGTATCATTCATTTCTTTGTGATTACTTGCAACTTTTATTTATACCAATCCCTATAGAAATATTTGAAGCTTTTTTGGTGGGAGGGAAGTCTGCAGACATCTTAGTTTGACTACTTTTACATCAAACAGTCTGTATAAATAGTGATGTTTCAAAAGGCTGAACACTTACTACAGGGTGAAAACACAGTTCTAACATACCCAGTCTTGATAAGTAAGTAAATGAAAATCTGACTTCCATTACTTTGCCTAAATATCATATTCATTTCTCATTGTTAAGTCTACTCATATTGTACAAATGACTGGAGATCCAAACAGGTTCTATGATTTATTATTGTAAGGCCATGCAATTCAGATTTAATATAATTATGCAATTTACTATATTAATGCCAGCTGCCAGATATGGTTCTGGTTGTATGATATATTTGAAGGACTATTATAGTTTTCTTTGAACCACAGTGCTAATTTGAAAACTCCAGACTAAAGTAGACTACCCCATCTTCCAGAAGTATTTTAGTAGGTCATAGCTTTATATGTTTTAAGACATATTTTCATTACTTGGCATGGTTAATAAAGCTGCCCTTAATCACGAGTTACATCCTATTGCCCAATTGAATTGAATTGGTAGAAGTGGCACTTTGTGTCTATGTTAAATGGAAAGGAATAAAGGGAGGTGGTCTGTTTTTTAAACTCAAAAAATGAAATAAAATAAATCTGATCCTAGACACATTTATTGTTTCATATAATTTGAAACCCACCCATGGAATTAGGAACAAGGAAATGAAACAAAATGATTTCATAAGGAGAATATTTATTTATGTGATTTATTTATATGCCACATTTCTCCCTCTACAGACTCAAAGTGGCTTATAACAAAGATTAAAGCAGAAGATTGCATAAATCAATCACAATAGTTTTTTTAAAAAGCACAAGACAATACAAACAGTTAAACTACAATTAAAGTATCATGTTAAAATCATGAAAAGTTATGCATTTACATGGATTTACAGACTATTGCAAAGTATTTGATTATGCAGATCATGAAAAAATATGGATCAGTCTTAAAGAAATGAGCGTGTCACAACAGTTGATTGTCCTGATGTGTAATCTGTATTCAGGACAAGAGGCTATCAGGACACCATACAGAAAAAAGGAATGGTTTCTAATTGCCAATGGGGTCAAGCAAGGCTACATTTTATTGCCCCACCTAATTTGTACACTAATGGCTGGTACAGATAGCCACTAAGTGCTGTCCTGGCAGTGATACTAGGGTTAGAGACTGTGCACCAACTACATGTCCCCTAACCCTAGTATGTACCAGCGGCAGCATCATGGTGGCGTCTCATCCATATGGGCACTGCCATAATGACATCACGCATATGCCATGTCCAAATGGTGTGGCGCTTGTGTGACATCTCCGTGCTACTGGGGGGGCACTTATTGCGCTTCTTTTTGCTGTGTGGCCCCACGTGTGTTGTTGGAGCAGCAACTAAATGCCTGTGCCAATGATGCCAAGGAGAAAGGGGCCGGGTCACCCCTTTCTCTTCCAGGCTCTTGCTCCCAGGGTGTCTGAGGGCATGAAGCCCCAAGGACACCCCTTATCTGGGCCATGCAGAAGCAGCATTTCCATGTCATGGTCCAGGAAAGCACTGGATTGGGGCTGCAAGGCTGCCAGTGCATAAATGGCCACCACAGACCCGTCCCTTTGGGGCTGTCTGTACCAATATTAAGGCTATCATAAGTAAAGTGGGATTAGATTTGAAGAAAGGAGGCAGGAAAAATAACAATTTAAGGTATCCAGATGACACCATATTAATAGCAGAAAATAGCCAAAACTTTCAACAACTATTAAAAAAATCAAAGAAGAAAGTACAAAGGCAGAGCTACAGTTGAATACAGTTGAACCTCCATATCCATGGATTCTTTAACCATCCACAGCTTGAAAATATTTTTAAAAATTATAAAGTACAGAACCTTAATTTTGCTATGTTATATAAGGGACATCGTTTTATTGTGCCATTATATTTAATGGGACTCAAGCATTCATAGATTTTTGTATTCATAGGAGGTCCGAGAACCAAACCCCAGCAGATACCCAGGGCCCACTGTATTAAGAAAATAAAAATAACTACCACAAATAATTTACATAACATTAAAGTAAACATTGATATCATTGAAATAAGAAATTTTCCATGGCTTGGCTCTACCATAAATCATAATGGAGATTGTAGTTTTAAAAAATCATAAATAGACTAGGACTTGAAAGTGCAATTTATGAAGGAACTAGATAAGATTTTCAATTGTACAGATATACTATTAAATGCTGAGACTGTCCATGTCATCATATTTCCATCATAGTTCACTGACAACTGCAATTCTAGCAGAGAAGCTCTTGCTTTGCCCTTTCCAGATGCAACTTAGCAATCATAATTCATGCTTTCCAAACAACAGCCCCAAACTACTGTAGTACATTGAGCAGCAGACTTTCCTTGGTTACTGTTCATTAGTTTCAGCTGCTGGAAAATGTAGCAATCAGTCTTCCAATAGCAGCAAGACCCTGGGAAATGCATTATTCAAGCACTTTAACATCTCTACTGGCAAAACAGTATATAGGGAAAAAGAAGACCTGTAAAATCAAAGGTACAATGATCTGCTAGTATGTTTGTTCTGGTGCCAGAAGTGAACACGAGAATGTTTCCATTCTTTCCCTAGCCATCTCTTGTTATGCAAGCAATGCTGTTGTGTTTTTGGCTTCAGTGTTTTAAATAAGATTAAACACATTTTTAATGATTTCAGTGAAAAGTTATGTGAATCATAAACCTAGAATATCTGTCTGCTCAATACACACACACACACACAGAGACTATATATATATATATATATATATATGCTTTTTTGGGTTTCTTCTTCTTCTTCTTCTTCTTCTTCTTCTTCTTCTTCTTCTTCTTCTTCTTCTTCTATTTTTTTTTTTAACTGACTTCTATTCCAGACAGTGTTGTATAAGTTCAAGACTCTGGAATATAAACTTCAGAGTACTCTGAGGTAAAAGTAGAACACTTTGTGTCAGGCAAATACAATTTGTCTTTATAAATCTAGAACATATTTTTGGGGAAATATAAAACACAAATTTAATCAAAGGAATTAAAGGTAAAAAAAAATTCCACAATAAACCACTGTTCATCAGAGTTTGCAATTTGATAGAAGTTTCCTCCTGCATATAAAGGTTAAATGCAAACAGAAAACATGTTTTTACAGAACTAATAGAATGTAAGAAAATAGATGCCCCTATGTTAACACTTTGGTAACTTGGCTCAAATACATCATGTTATGATGATTACATTTGAATATATGATTATATGTGATGAATTGCAGTGCAACCTTACACATATCTTACACATACTCAAATGTAACTCCTTTTGCATTTAATAAGATTTACTCTGTGCCTTAAGTTCATGCAGACAGGATTGCAGTTTCAAATAATATCCATTATACTGTTCCTTGTATAATTTACCATATCCCAAAGGACTTGATATTTCTCTTGTGGAACTTTCAGAGCTTTCCATCTATGTCTGCCTCATCATTGTTAATTATTTACTGCATCTGGTAAGTGGAAAGTATTTCTAGAAAAATAATATATATAATAATCTTGTCTTTAAAACATTGAGACATTGCATTAAACCTTGCCTAAGGTCTTGATTGCTGAGGGGGCTTTGGTGTATTGGCTTCTAAGGCTATCCATTTAGAAGTCATTTTTGTTATTATCATTCACTAATTTGCTTTAATTATATATATAAAACAGAAGGAAAGAATAATAAGCACTCATAAGATTAATGAGCTAAACGAACCAGACTTTTGTTCTGAAACTGATCTCAGGGCATTGAACACAGCAGAATCCAAAAGAACACAGCATTCTTATTTTGCCTTCATTCCCTCCAATGCCTTTCTTTCTTTACTTGATCCATTTTTTTTTTGGAAGTGAAAGCTTTACATCTTCATCAAAAGGAAATATGTTAAAGCTATTAAATCAGTAAAGACCAAATATATGTCTTCTCTCCCTTTGGCCTGCCCTGAAACTTTCTAGCAGCAATAAGCAGACAGAATTCATGAGATGTTCTTTTAAGGAAAGACTAATCTATTCTCCAGTTCCAACAAATTTCAACCACATTTGAACAGTCAAGATCACATTTCTGTGCTGTAGGTAGATGGCTCCAGCTGTATTCATATGATGCTTTGTATATGTCTGCATCGGCCCTTTTACAGGAGCACTGAGCCAGGTCTGAAATACAATAGCACTCAGGTCCAGCCTTTTATGTTTGTTTACTTATTTTTATGAGCCTTCCCTAGTTATTTCATTCACTGAAGTTTAACAGAAGACAGCTACAGAAATTCATTTAACTGCTCTAAAGAAAGGTCTGCTATTGTGACCTTGGACCACCATAATATTTGTGCTTTTGAAGTGAACCTAAAACCTGTCATTTTACCACCCAGCTGTTTAAAAGGCAGAGGGCTGGATCCTCAGCTGCAGGACTCTGTCTTGCCTCATTGCCATTAATGATTCTGGTTACATATGTTTTCCAATTGACCTACCAGAGTTTTTTCATTATTTGTCATATGATGCAAAACAAGAAGCAAAATCAGCACTAAAACTGGAGTGGTCTTGGGTCAGAGCAGATATAGGAATATAGTGATAAAATATATTATTTAGTTAGTAATTTTATTAATTTGCTTAATAATGAAATTTCATTAGACTGACTTCTTAACAGGTTAAGCAACTGTCTATTGTTTAATCCCTCCCAACTTTATATTCACAAAATAGTCCTGGCTGACAAAGAGAGTAAATGGCCCATGGTGATCAAGTGAATGGCTCAATAGTTACTTCAGTCTGGATCCCTCAAATTCAGGTCCAACACTATAACCATTACATGACACTGGCTATTAGACACAGTTGTGCTAAGATTCAAAGACAAAGCAGCTTGTATGTAAGGCCCATAAAATGAATGGAGCTCCATGCTACCAGTTCAAGGATAGTGGTATTAGTAATAGCAGCTTAAGTTGTAGAAAGGACATCTTTCTCTGGCTCTAGTCCCAGTTGATGCTATATAATTTAAATTTTCAAATATTTTTCTTATATTATCTTGCTTTTTTAATGAACACATTCCTTTTTATAGTATAAAACACTAATATGGAAAATTATTTTTCCATTTAACATACTATACAACTAACTACACAAACTAATACACTGCACAAAATAACAATATACCAAAGAAAAGGGGGAGTATATGTGACTTCCAGCTTACTACTACATGATGATTACAGTTATCAAATTATTCTATTTTCTCTAAACACAGACACACACATATACATATGTAGGATGGTGTGTTATCCCATTCTACTATTTTTCCAAATCCTAAAATTGCTGTTTCCCTCAATATTTTCTCCCAAAAAAATCAATTATTTTAAAAATTCTCATTATTTTAAAAATTGTTAACAGATCTCTCACTAATCAAAAATTCATCAATTTGATTAATCAGTCATCTTATTTAGTTGTTTTACAGAGGTTCATCTTGCTCGCTGAGGATGTGCTCCCTGTCTTGGATCTGACCCATGCAGCCATTTCTGACAACTGTCAAAGAGAATAAAATAATAACTCCTTTCTATGATTCTGTTTTTCTAAGATTCCATTCTGTCTGTCATAATAATAATAATAATAATAATAATAATAATTTCTATTCCGCCCCTCTGAACAAGCAATCGGGGCAGAGTACAGTCTTAGGGTTGTCAACCCCCAAGGGGGGGGGGGGACTCAGAGCGGCTTACAAGGCAATCATTAGATGTCAGCAGTATACAATTTAAAACATAAATACAGCAAGTTAAAACAAGCACAATCAACAATAATTAACAATCAAACAGTTTAAGACCTCAATATATGATCCTTCTATATCCCAAAACGGTAATCCATGTTCTTATGACCGTCAACATTAGCCAGTCCCAGTGAAGTGCTGCATTACATTAATGTGCAAAAGCCTGGTCCCTCAACCATGATTTTACTTTCTTCCTAAAGGCCAGGAGCCATGGGATTGAACATATCTCACTTGGAAGTGCATTCCACAGGCAGGGGGGCACTACCGAGAAGGCCCTGTTTCTCGTCCCCGCCAGCCGCAATTGCAAAGCTGGTGGGAGCAAGAGCAGGGCCTCCCCGGAAGATCTTAAGTTACGAGGCGGGATGTAGGGCCAGATGCTTTCGGACAAGTAAGCCAGGCCAGAACCGTATAGAGCTTTAAAGGTCAAAACCAGCACTTTGAATTGAGCTCGGAAATGGACCAGTAGCCAGCGGAGCTGACATAACAGGGGGGTAGTATGCTCCCTGTATGAAGCTCCAGTTATTAGTCTGGCTGCCGTCTGTTGGACTAGTTGAAGTTTCTGAACCGTCTTCAAAGGCAGCCCCACGTACAGTGCTTTGCAGTAGTCTATTCAAGATGTGACCAGAGCGTGGGCCACCGTCGCCAGATCAGACTTCCCAAGGTATGGGTGCAGCTGGTGCATGAGTCTTAACTGTGCAAAAGCTCCCCTGGCCACTGCTGAAACCTGGGGTTCCAGGCTCAGCGATGAGTCCAGGATCACTCCCAAGCTGCAAACCTGCGCCTTCAGAGGGAGTGTGACCCTGTCAAGCACAGGCTGTAACCCTATGCCCTGTTTGGTCTTTCGACTGACTAGGAGGGCCTCTGTCTTGTCTGGATTAAGTTTCAGTTTGTTAGCCCTCATCCAGTCCGACACAGTGACCAAGCACCGGTTCAAGGTCTGGACAGCCTCCTTAGTAATAGGTGGAAAGGAGTGACAGATCTGGACATCATCTGCTAAGCTTCAGGACTGCTAGAGTATTACCTCTTAGTAGCCCTTAAACTCACAATTACCTACCACCATTGCTTTGTTAGCTCGTGTGTGTGTGTGTGTGTGTGTGTGAAAGAGGGTGCTTGTGTGTGAACTCCCCCTTTTAAATAAACTTACTTAATTTGAAAATTGTCTTGAATTCTTCCCTTGGTTTGGCACGATTATACACAGGCCAAAATCCTAGCTCTATGTTACCAGAGCCTTCTCATTGCATCCTATTGAGCTAAATTAATTTCCCCATACAATTTGTGGGTGATTGTATTGAAAGCTGATCAGAGGTCCAGCAGAACCAACAGAGACATACTTCCCCTGCATATTTCATCCATCAAGTCAATCAAAGCTGGCTTCATCCCATAACTAGGTCTGAAACCAGACTGAACTAGGTCTAGATAATCTGCCTCATCCAGGAATCCCTGGAGTTGAGAAGCCACCACATGTTCTAGTACCTTGCTCCAAAATGGAATGTTGGATATTTGGCTATTTCTTGGATATTTCTATGTTGGATATTTCTTTTCAGAATAGGTCTTACCACTGCTTCCTTCAGGCATGTTGGGACCCTGCCTTGTCATAAAAAGACATTAATTACTCCCCTTACACTTCTACATATGCTTCCAATGTGTCTGTTTCTGCTGTACTTCATGACCATGTATGGATTCTAGTCTGCAACATTACAGTCTCACAGACTATCTGCATGAGTTCTGATTAGCAGATTTTCTATTTATTCTAGAGCTGTGCAATGCGACAGCTGCCTAGCTATTAATTTGTTAAGGAAGGATCTTTAGTGTTCCTCTTGTGTCTCAGACCATCTGTTTTTCTTTTTTTGCTCATGCCTTCAGACACTGCAACCTTCAGCTTTCCCTCTGTCATCTGTTCTCCAGTCCTACTCCTGATCTCAGTTCCTATCTGCTGGCTTCATGCCTGTCACTAATAGTGCTCTATTGCTGATAATTCTTGCATTCATCATGTCTTTCAGTTTCATCATTCCATAGATAAATTACCTTTGGTTTGAAAGATTTTCCAGAATCCACTCCCCATGGAAGATCTCTGGTGCTACTGTTTAACTTCCAATAACACTCCAAATCAAATGGGTGTTATATCCATCTATACAGAATCTGTGCCCTGAGACAAGCTGGAGAGTTGTCATATTCCAGTTCTCAAATCCATCTAGTCTCATTGGAATATTATGCAAGCTATTTGCTAATTATGCAAATCATTCTGTGGGTTGGGAAATGATTAAATGACTCAATTCCCCTTGCTGATTTCCCACTTCAAATCACCCCTCTCAAAATTGCTTTGCATAAAATAAACAGATGGTTGGATTTTCTTACACATTTTGTATTGCAATTACTGTAATGTATATCTGAACCCTCAGATGCTAATTAAGAAATGAGACATTTATATAATGCAAGATGGCAAATGCAAGATCCAATGTACACTATCCTGAAAGTAATACAAGTTGGCTATAATTCTAGCAACACATACATGGTAGATTCTTAAAGTTAGTTGAATAAGTAATCTCATTTCACTTTCAATGGCTATTGTTGTTGTGTACCTTCAGATTTATCGACTTCTTAAAGGGGGACCTGATACTTTCCCCTTTATTATTTATACTAGCAATGGTATCATTTGCAAATATGATTAGGGAAGCAGAAGAGATAAAAGGGATATAAAATAGGTAAAGAAGATATAAAGTTGAATTTGTTTGCAGATGATGCTATGGTAATAACACAGAAACCATGCAAAGCAGTAATCAAATTATTGGAAATATTTCAGAAATTTGAAAATATATCTGCGCTTAAATTTAACATTGATAAATCGGATATAATGTTTATGAACACAAATTGGCGGGGAAAAATGAAATTCAAATTGTATCAGGGTTTGAAATTGGGGAGAAAAAATATGAGATATTTATGTGTAAATTTATTAATTAAATTAAATAATATTGTGCAGGGTAACTACAATCAATTGTAGGGAAAAAATAATAACCAAATCTCCAAATGGGCTAGTAAAAATTGAAAAATGTTAACAAAAATTAGGATGTTTAAAATGATGATATCTTTTATATCTATTTCAAACTATCCCAGAAATTATTCCTAATAAAGTTTTGAAGAAATGGGACAAATCAATATTAAAATGGATATCAGGAAATAAAAAAGCCAGATTACCTAAGACATTACTATATGGACATCAAAATGATGGAGGATGGGGTGTTCCATCACTCAAACTATATTATGGGGCGATTCAACTGTTAAGATTGACAGAAGTAGAATATAATCAAAATACAAAGTGGGTTAAATTAGAAAGACAGACTAATCAAATGGAGTATGTCTCTATCTTTCAGGGAACAACACGGGGAAAGAAAGCAAAAGAGGAAATAACTGGTCCAATGTTAGTGAATTATAAAATACGGGAGAAGTGGAGTAAAAAATTAGGTATAAAAAACTGGAAATGGCTACCAATTGAATATTTAAATAAAAATAACAATGAAGATTTTGGAAAGATATTGAAAAAAAATTAAAGAGCAAGGGACTTAAAATAATTGGAGACATATGATTTAGCAGGGGCAAGAATACAGGAAGAAAAATTAATTACATTAATTGGAAATCAATACTGGATTCAAATAAAAGTGATAATAAAATTATTAGATGAAATACAATAGAATATTTTTGATCAAAATGAATTGTTAGAAGGAATAATTTTAAAAAATTAGAAGGTGGAAAAGAATTAATAGGAAAAAAAATTACAAGATTATGTTAACAACCCAATTTATAATGGTAGAGGGATTGACAATGAACTGGGGAAAAGATTTATTGATTGATACAGACAAAATTAAAACTTGGCTACAAGAAATTGTTAGTATCAAAAATACAAATGTAGAAGAACAACAAATGAAAATGATTGGAAAATGGTACAGGACACCACACCTATTAGCATTTATAAATGATAAATTCCAATCAAAATGTTGGCATGGATGTGGAGCTAAGGGAATTTATATACACATGTGGTGGGAATGCCCTTTTATTCAGGAATTTTGGACAGAGGTTATGAAACAGATAAATATGATAATAGGCATAGAGATACAATTAAACAAAGAAAATTGTTTAACTCTCAATTTAAGGGAATTAAATTTATATAGCAACCAAAGATACAATTTCTAAAGGTGGCCCATACAGTGATTGCCTATGGTTGGAAAAAATAAAGCAAATTGGAATAAGTTTGGTTTATTCAAATATATAAAAGAATATATATTATTTGATTTCCTTAGGGAAAGGAGACTTAAATATATTGGGGAAAGCAATAAAGAATCATGGAAAGATAAATGGGAAATTGTGATTAAGAAAGTGGAAGATACAATGGGGTATGAAGAAGTTAAAAAGATGATTAACAATATTTTCCACATCTCTGATAAAGAGTGTTAATTTGTTCAAAATGTATGTCCCTCAAATGCTGTTTCTGGGGGGAGGGGGTGGCGGATAAAAGTTTATTATGAAATGAAGATTGTAAAACTGTGATATGTATTATGTAACAAAAAAAAGAAGAAAAAAGAAAAAAGATTTATGGACTTCTTAAGGTGAACCTGATACAGAGTTTACTTAGCAAGATTTGTGAAGAGGTGGTTTGTCTTTGCCTTCCTCTGAGTAACTTGCCCAAGATCATCCAATGTGTTTCCATAGCAAAACATCAATTTGAACCCTGGTGTCCAGAGTCATAGTCAATAGCTCAAACCACTATGCAATGCTGGCCCTTGTTCTGCAATGGCTATACTATTTTTTAAATATAATCTGCCCGTTCATTTCTCTCATGAATTGAGAGAATTGTGTTATTCTGTATATGGTTTGGTTTGGGGAAAGGTCAATTAAAGACATTATTCTCTCAATGCCAGCCATTACTTTCTTCCTGGGAAGCAAGAGATGCCCCCTGCCCATGTGCTTTGGGCTCCTGTCCCATGGCAGGAGGCAGATGTTAGTTCCATTCAGCTCTGGTTTAACTAGGGTAAGATGGAAGTCAGATGATTAATGAAACTCTTCGACATAGAGGACAATGCTTATATTTTCTCAAAGCTTTTTCTTGCTAGAGGAGTACAGATTTTCCCAGAAGAACTTACCCAGAGCCATTTCTGCCACCATTTCCACTGCATCTCATAGGAATGAGAACATTTGTATTTTCTGTCATATTCAAATAGTTTCTATCACAAATGATTTGTCAATTTGAGTAAATCTTTTAAAGATGAATTGAAATAAAATTCTCTGTGAACTCCCCCTGCGGACAAAGATACTCTCTGCCTTGGCTACAGGATCTCTTCTGTTTGATGTCTTCTATGTTCATATCTGTCAGCCCTAGCAGAGGTTCAGGGAAGTTCATATTCTGTAGACTGAATGATTCTGCCAATGGTCTTTGTTGCTCTTGCTGGTTTTGGTATGCTCATACAGCAAAGCTCTCCTAGCTATAGCTCAGTTAAAAGATAAGTATTCAAATGTGCTTAGACCAAAGTAACATTATACAATTCATCTATAGCATCAAATGGAACCAAAACAAACATGTATTTTCTTACACAAGCAATCAATACATTAATATGTCTTCATTAGTATGCCTGTGTTTTATGTTATTGATAGTAAAGATCAAGCTACTGAGTCATAAAGGTTTCATTGTAATTGCTATTGATGAAGAAAATCCCAGTAGGTTAAGATAGTAGTTCTTTGAAAATAGTGAGGCCGATAGGTTAAGATTTATTTTTCCTGCTTTGCTATAAGCCAGATACCCCATTAAGCTATAAAATATTATGATACTGGCAAAGCTATGTAATATAACACATGCATATTCTTGTGACTCATTCTGGAATCTACATGAAATGTCAGGACATTTGTTTTGCTGGGCAATAGTGGACAAATACAGCATTTAGACTTATTGAAGGACCCTTTTTTGCTTTTCAGAGTTCAAAGTAGGCTTTACACAATGACATGTGTTCAGTTTTAATTAGAGAACCTAATGCCTACTGACAGGTCTTTGGTGACCGAATATTAATTTTACACACATAGAAAAATAACTTATTTTAAAAACTGTCTAAAGAGGATAATGGCTAACCTCTGGAATTGAGTGAAAAATTGAATCCAGCTCCCCCAGTTTACTTTTAGGCTGTGCACAGGGATTACAGAATCTGCTCTGAACTGCTCAACTGCTGACAATAAAGATTTTATGTATGTCATGTTGAATTTTCAGAGAGGTTCTTGAATGGAAAAGGTCACTTTAATATTGAGTCAGAGCTGTTTTGTTTTGGAATGTAAATGCTTTATGCTTTGGTGGGGTGGGGGTTGCATGGAGCTGAGCTTATGTAACCAATTTAGAAAGAAAAGAAATGGATGGGGGATTGACGGATCTTACACAAAAAAGTTTTGAATGTTCTATTTCATGTTCTCGATTACACAAAGTGGAACTTTTCTTGGGAAAGCTCTTTATGTTGTTTTTGTTAATAAAAATGGGGCTTTCTAGATTGGCAAAAAGAAGTGTGTTCATGGCTGCATGAAACTCTAGCCTATAGATGCGAAAAAGGGAAAGTGTGCTATGAAAACGCTTTTTTTTTTTTTTTGCGTTTTAGGGGAGAAGAAGCGCCTTTAAAAAGGTGCTGGCTTTCCCAGCTTCTTTTTTAAAAACTGTGGAATAGCACAGCTCCTTCTAAAGGCTGCAGTGCAGCTGCTAAGCATTAAGGAAAAGGCAACTTCATGTCACACTTTCCTGCCAATCTAGAAAGCCCTAAAATTTAGCATTTGCATGCAACACTAAGCCCTATATATGCAAAAGTGAAAATGGCATAATTGGATCTCAAACATCAAACAATATAACATAGAGTCCTCTAAAGAAATTCAGCCATATTTTCCCATCCTCTAAATTCAGCCATATTTTCCCAAGTGTTTGTGGTGGTTTCTTCACACTACCTTCAGAACTCTTTGTGTATGGAATGGATGGTTGCCAGTCCCATAAAACATGTCAGTTGATGTTTGTCCCTTGGCATATCCCACTTGCTGTCATTTTCCCCAAAAAGCTGCTATATCTCAAAATATTGTATAACATTCATTGACAGACATAAGGAGAAATCTGCCTTCATCCACTTTAGTACCTCCAATATAGATTACAGTACACAAGAAACAGATACAAGTCCTAGTGCAAAATGGCAGTAATCTGGGAGGTCAGTCACACTTACATTTTTTTGCTCAGAGATATTCACATCTGTGAATCGATTCTGAATAAACTCACTGTCCCGACTATGTTTTAAGGCAGTGAATCTCTCCATGGCATTTCAATTTGATTCGCCATTCCCATTTGCCACCATTCCAGATAAAAATTGAGGCATCTCCATTTTCTGAATGGTCACTGCACAATCCGAATTGATTTGGTATCACATTGACACCACTGTAGATGTGAATCATTCCAGAGACCTCTTGTGCCACAACAAATTACAAATCCTGGGGTTCTATAGCTTTGAGCCATAGTGGTTAAAGCAGTCTCAAACTGAATTTCTGCCGTGCAGATGAGATGTTAATCTTCTTGTTTGGAGGACATTCTTCCTCCCAAAAGAGAATAACACAATTATAATGGTCTTTTTTCTTTCTTTATGTGCTCTGGCAAGCTTCAGGAACTGCAAATAAATGTAAGCAGTAAGTAAGCAGACACTCCCTCTCCTCCGTTCTTAGGATGGCATGTTGGGATACCTGTTACACATTAAATAATAGTGACAGTGATTAAAATAGGATATGAACCAAGCAAGGCCTCCAAAGTCTTGTCTGTTTCCTTCTAAATAATTTTGTTTCTAAATCTACATGATCCACCTCTTTTCTGAAATGGCAATGTTAGCATATGTTCGTTTATTATTTTCTGCTTTAAGTTCTGCTTTTACAAATCAAAATTCACAGGAAGAAATTTGAGTACTGCTGCTTCCTTAATTATATTTATCAGTGTCTTAAGATTTCATTAAGCACTTGGTACAGTTTCTTATAGATTACAAGGGAATAGCAAGCATATTATTTTGTTGATTAAAAAAAAATATTGAATGCAAGATCTCTTTGCTATGGGAACTGTTGTCTCCTAAACACATGGCACTCTCACAGGAAGGGCTTGCGGCTTTCTAAGGGTTGTGGTTACAGACCTCCAAAGTAGCTATACCAGTTCTTCCTTTCTGGCATTATAATTTCTTTTCAGGTACACTGCTCATAAACTTGTTTAATTTAATTTTGCCTTAAGGGTTCCTTCCTCACTAGCAAATAAGGAGCTTGACACATATTGTTTTAACACAACTGTGGGGGTGGGTGGGAGCTGCTTTTGGGTTCTTAATACATTATTTTCCATGGTCTTGAGACATTCATCAGAAAAAGGGAGATAAGCTTTATGCCTTTTAATCCTGGACCAGTCAAAACTATAATAATTTAATCCACAGTTTTTGGAAGAGCACATGGTTATATAACATATGCATTTTTACCCTGTAACATGTGTTTGGTAGGGCAGGAAAGGAAAGTTGAGATGCAATAAAACAGATTTTTACAAGGCACAGATTTATTCAAAGAACATAACAACTAAATTGGGCTGATGAGATCAACTTTGTTAAAGAGTGCCATCCAGCCACTCAGTTCTGTATTTAAATTAAAGGTGGGCACGTATTGTCTCTCAAAATTCTCTCCCCAGTTTGCAGGCAAGATCAATTTTCTAGTCGTTTTTCAGTGGCAATGTTCATTATTAGTGAAAGCAGTATATGAAGAGAAAAAAGAGAGAGAGAGAGAGAGAGAGAGAAATTTTGGTTCTTGTTTAATTGGAGGCATTTTATAGGCAGACTCACTCACTTATTCCTGGAAACATGCTCACAACCCTCTGTAATGTCTGTCTCAGTGAAGTGAGTGAATCAGAGCTAAATTTATAATTTTTAGAATGCTGTTATATCACAAATCCAACACTATTTAACTCAATAAAACGTTCTGTGCAAGTCTAGAAGTTTCCAATTTCTTTGTACATTTTTAAGCTGAACTGCGAGCCAAAATGAGATGCATAATGTTCTCAACATGATTCAACAAAAGATACAAGATTCTGTCTGTTTGTCCATCTCTATTCATTGTACAAGGATTGTGGGAAAGGGTTAAGTTAGGTCTTATGTGAGACTCCCCCCCCCCCGTTCCACTGACCCACATAGGATAAAATATTACACAAATACCTTTGTAAATTATAGATAAAAATATCAGATCCATCAGGTGAAAGATGAATGCCAAGAGGACTGAAATGGCAGAAAAATTCAATAACAGTGTCTAGGTGAGGGATGATCATGATTTCTTGACGGAGAATACACTTGTCAATATTGCCATTGGACTTCTTGCAAGCCTCATTCATTTTTACAGGGTCAGTGACTCTGTGAAGCCTCTGCAAAGAACTCAAAATAGAACTGAACTCACACAAGACAAAACTGTGACCTACAAAACCATGTAGCTTTTAGATTGTGCACCACCACCTACTTCTCAGTTTGCAGTGGATCTTAACAATAACAAAGGTGTGTATATGTGTAAGAGAGAGGACAACTAAGAGATATACAGTACAGGGAAAAAACTGTGATAAAAGCATCCAGAGATTGAAAGTCACTACTATCTTCTGAAATTCCTTCAAAAAACAAAACAAATAAACATAAAGGATTCTCTTGTATCTGTTTCTGATGCTACTAGCACTATGAAATGGGCCCAAAAGAAAAACTGCTAGAAACAGCAATAAAAAGAAAGTGGGGATTGTTTGGAAATAAAATACTCCCTAAAGGCTCTAAAACATCTCCCCTACGCATACACCTATTTGATAACTAAATGCATGGATGATGAAAAATGGGTATGAGATTACAGAATTTGCTATAGCCAAAACCCTTTTCATTCATTGCTCATCTAAAGTAATGAAAACTAACACATCATCACTGTGTTATTAATGTGTTATGCATCAAGTAAATAATGTTAATGTGTTGCTTTAAAAAAATTAAAAATTAATGAATAACAATTAATGTTTAAAAACACAATGCTCCAAGCTCTGATTAAATCTGTGTGCAAGCCATCTAGTTCTGTGCCCAGCATTGTGCATGCCAACTTGCCATGCCATCTGGCAACCAGACATACAGAACAAGTTTTTGCAGCAAAGTAGCTTTCATACATGTGTAGTGAACAGGCCACGGAGACAGCCAATCACTGAGCACCAGGTATCCAGCCAATGGGGAGCTGGCTGGGCAGGGCTATATAAGAGCCTGAGCAGAGAGAGAAAGGGGTTATTTGGTTGGGATTTTGGAGGGAAGAGACACCGCAGAGGGAGGGTGTGCTCTTAGGTTCCTGAGGGAACATTTGTAGGTTCATTTATAGACCAGGGAAGGGTCTGAAGAGTCCAGTAAGGGACTAGATAGGCTTGAGGAGTGAAAGAGCACTCTGTTAGGTTGAAGAAAGATATTGAATGTAGTACTAGTAATAAGGTTGCCTGAGTGGCTATAGTATTTGTGTTGTAAGGAACTTCTGTAACTAAGGAAAGAGAAACAAAGTTTTAAAAATACTTTATTAGTTATTTCTTTATTTTGTAAATAAACTTTATTCACATTTTGAAATACCACTTGGCCTCTGTTAAACATTTGTGACATGCTACCAAAGTTATCAGTGCCTCAGTAAGAGATAGGTGGTGGGTGAACAAGGAAGTATTCACTACAAATAAAGTGGTGGCAACGGTGGGATTCTAAAAGCCCAGGGTTCTGTCATCCAGAAGACGTAGGAGTGAACAGGAAAGTGTTCACGACAGCATATATGAAGGAATGTGTATATATGAAGGAATTCAAGGTTATGTGATATGGTATAGCCTCACTCATGTGTCATTAATCATGGGAATTGTCTGGTCTGAGGGGTACATGGGGGCCTTTGGGCCTATCATGTGTTTCTTGGAGTTCTCAGCCCCCATCAAACCTCACATGTTCTTTAGACACCTGCCAGAACTTTTTTTGTTTTGTTTTGTTTTGCAAAACTGTGAATTTTTCAGCTGAAAAAAAAAACTCATTTGGGGATGTTTTGAAAGTCATGCAGCCTAAAACAGAATTAAAACTCCAGAAAATGGCAGCTAGGAAGTGAGCTGGTTTTACCTTTTATAGTGTTCCAATAGCCATCTTTCTCAAGGGTTTTTATGCAACAGAAACAAAAGGACAAATAGGACCAACAAAATGGCATATTAAATCTTCAACAGAAAAAAATACTGTTTAAGTAAAAATGGGGAACAGTATTACATGTGTTATTGTTGGTTTCATTGCTCACATTTTCAGATCAAAGTAGAAAAGATGGTAAATTGTAAATTGTAAGTAATGAATCCTTTGGAAAAGCATCTTTAATTTGATTCTTAGGCAGAATTCACTATTTTAAAAAGAAATATGAGGTTACTGGTAGTATTGTGTGTTTTTTCAGTGAAGTTCAAAGCACAAGTACAATGGCTTTTTGTTTTACAGTCTTTTTTAATGTCACTGTTAGAGCATTTGCAAAAAGAGAGTTGTGAGAAGGTGAGAAAAACAAGAGTAAGATCTTCCATATACACAAGTGATATCAGATTGGTATTTGACTAGTCTCACTGGAACTCAGCCATCTATGTCAGCCATCTGTGCCAAAGAATTTATTTCAGCCATAGATTTGCTATCACTCCTTTGTCAAATGCAGCCATTGTATATAGAGGAGAGTTCTCTAACATGGGCTCCAGAAAAGACCAGCTAAAAGAGCACATAATTCCAAATAAAAATGTGCAAACTCTTCCTGTTTCCATTTGAAAAACTTCACTTTTTTCCAGAAGGTTGTCTGAAAATTCAGAAAAAAAAATCTGTCCAATCTATCTACTTCAGTTTCCCACACTGTCCAAGCCTTCCTTAAAGCCACATATCCTTCTTTTTCAAATGCAGTTCTGCTCCTCTTTCTCACCACTTTGCTCATGCAGAGATTTTAGGAGCTATTATTCAGCAAGGCTTGAGGGGTCTTATTTCAGGAAGAATGGAGTCCCAGGTGAGTGCTTTCCTTCCTGTGCCCACCCTATTCCATTTCTGCTGCAAGATGAAATTTTTAGGAAAACTTTTGGGGGTCAATTAGAAAGGATGTTAGCTTCAATAGTAAATTGTCTCTAGTTTCCAAAATGAGAAGCAGCTAGTTGCTGAACCCTTCTGATTCTCAGACCCTATAGCAACACTAATTCAAATTCCAATAACAATTCCATTACTCAAAAGTTGCATCAAGTTGCCACTTCTAGGTTCCACTCTCATCATACGGAGCTCAGGGCAGTGTACAAGTGACTCAGTATAAGCACTTGAGATCCAGTTTGGGATAGTGGTGTGAGCATTGAACTATAGCTGTGGAAATCAGGGCTTGATTGCCCACTCAGACATGAAAACTCATTGGGTGGCCTTGGGCATGTCATACATTTTCATCCCCAGAAAACCCTGTGATAGGGTCACTTTAGGCAGTGGCATACTAGGGTTAGTATCACCTGGTATTGTAACTCATAAGGTCACTCCCCATTGACCTCTTCCCATACCAAACCATACATAATCCTCAATAAAGTTTTTAATACTAATATTATTCATAAATCATAATGCATGCATATCATTGAATGTAATGGCAATAATTATGACATAAAGAACTAGCAACTTTGAAACTATACCTTTAAATTGCAGTATCATATGCACAGCCTAAATATATTTACTTATTATTATTATTATCCTTTATTTATATAGCGCTATAAATTTACACAGTGCTGTACATACAATCTTAAAAGACGGATCCCTGCCCTCAGGCTTACAGTCTAAAAGAGACAACACAAAAGGAAGAGGGGAAGGTGATGGGAAAGGGGATGAGGTCCGGTGGTTCTTCTCTCCCTCTGGGGCCAGGACCAAGGCAGGTGGACAGGAGGGAGGGCATGGCTTCTTAATACAAAGTTAAAAGGAGGCATCCTGGGGCGGATGGCACAGTCCTTGGAAAGCTTCCCTAAATAATATAGTCTTTAACTCAGTTTTGAACCTGGTTAGGGAAGTGATGAGGCGTGCATGTGGAGGAAGAAGGTTCCAGGAGTGAGGGGCAGCAAGTGAGAAGGGACGAATCCGGGATGGGGCAGTGGAAATCCTTGGCTGGGACAGGAGACCTTGACTACCAGAATGGAGGGTACGAGAAGGAGTGTGAGGAGAAAGAAGTTCAGACAAGTAAGGAGGGGCCAGTCCGTGGAGGGCTTTGAAAGTCAACAACAAAAGCTTGTACTGGATGCGGAAGGGGAAGGGGAGCCAGTGAAGGGAGGATAAAAGAGGAGAAACATGGTCAAAGCAGCGAGCAGATGTGATAATACGTGCAGCTGAGTTCTGGACAGAGATTAAAGAATGGAGATGAGAGAGAGGAAGCCCTGTCAGAAGGAGGTTACAATAATCTAGTCATGATACCACTAGGGCATGGACCAGAGTCTTGGCGGTGGAGGCTGAGAGGAAAGGACGGATTTTAGCAATGTTGTAAAGAAAGAATCTACAGGGTCTTGGCAGTAGACTCCCATGCTCTTGTAACACTGGTGTGGTGCCAGTGTGATATAGTTTTTACTTTATGCTTTTCTAGCAGTACAGTCAAGAGTACAGAACCAAAAGTATAAACACCATTCTCATGCTAGGAAGCAGCTCCATCAACCACTGTGTATGGATGGAGAATGCCACAATACTTGTACCCTACAGCTGAAAGTTGAGCTGTGAGGCACAGTCAATAGGACCTACCTTATCAAAGCCCCCCTCCAAAACAAAAACAAAAACAAAAAAACCCCAAAAAATCTGGTAAAATTGAGGACTAAATACAGAATTCATAGATGACAAGTTGTCCTTGAGAATACTATAATTCCTACTTTGTTATAAATACTTTGCTAAAATACTGTCTGGCACAGAGTTGTTTGACTTCTCTTTGAGGAAAGCAAGCATAGATTGGTATAGAGTGGTTTCTTTGTGAAGGACTAGGATGGTGTGCATATTAGTGAGGGAAAATGCACACTACAAGAATAAGGGAGCAGGCAGAACAAAGTGCAATGGAACAGGACTGGCAATCTTATCATGGTGTGGGTGGTCCCATACCTGGCCATTTTATGTGTGGCCTCTATGCAGATTTTGATGGCCTTACGTAAATTTTATTGGGAAACTAGAATCCAGTGCTCCTACAACAGAGAGAAGGATTTTAAGCACATAGTCATAAGAACAGAAAGAAAACATCATGTTATGAGTAATGATATATCACCCTTCCCACCCAGTTTGATTTAAAGTTTGGTATGGCAATTGATTTTGTAGAAGAGATTGTATTCTAGACAACAAGCAGGCTTGCTTCCTTTGTAAGGAAGGATGAATTCTTCACATGCTCAGTAAATCTCTTCCTGAGTTCCAAGAATAATTTAAACAAGGGATCAAAACCATATTTACAGGGAGGCTGAACACTTCACTCAATACTGTTATCTTTCTCCTGTGGTACATAAATCATACCAACTCAAACATTTCATAATGAAAATCAAATGACTGAATTCCTTAGTCTATCTACTACTGTGTCAAATAAATATTTCAAGCTGTCTGTTGATAAGGTTTATTCATGAGATACCACACTAATTCTAAAACATCTATTATATTTACATAGCACAACTTTACTAGTGCATTTCACTTCTCATAATCCAATATATCAGACACATTTAGTTTGAAGTTAAAAGACATAAACACCTTGCCTCGTACATGTTATGTAACTTATTTCAGTCCCTAGACCGACAACAAACACAATTTGTTTTCTTTTTAAATACAACAATTTTAGTACAACAAATGCATTTTAGAAACAAAACATTATGGGGTTTTTTTTAAAAAAAAAATTGGCTAGCTTGCAGACATCATATGAAATTTAGTACTATCAGTAGATTCAGCAAACATAATATCTTGTAGCTCCTTGTCTCAGAAATCTTGGATAGACAAAAGCAAAGTGCCCTACATGTCCTAATGCAATCATTTTAGAACACCTTGCCACTTGTTCATTGGCTATTGGAAACCCTGATTTCCAGTGTGACCTGTAACTGGGAATGAAGAACAGCCATTCAAGGTCAAGCCTTCTTCAGTTAAAAAAATAGTACAGAGAATGGTCTAAATTCCTCCCTTTCAGGTTCATTCTTTTCTAAGGCCAAGGCTTTAACTGGTCACGAACCCCTGAACTCAGGATTCTTCATGTTTCATTGTCTACCCGTGCTGCTGTTGTACCAAAGAGAGATTCTACTGTCCATTATATTGATCACAATCTTCTTTTCCAATTCAGATAGCCCAATTACATATCTGCTAAATGTGGGGAAAGATAGCTCCAGGGACAAAAAATTGGGGATGAATGCTGAATTCCAAACATACACACCATGAATCACAGGCTTTCAGATTCACCATTTGATACATCATTAAATTTTCTTTCTGTCATAGCTATAGGAACTAATGAAGCCATTCATTCCCACAGAGAATTGGAGGCAGGGAGGTTCTCTGTACTCTCTAGGAAAGCAGGGTGTGTTGATCTCACTAACCACTGTGAACAGAATGTACTGACACTGAAGTGACATCTCTGCCACTATTCATCTCTAATCACATTTCTAATAGTTTTGTGAGCAGAATGAGGTGTAAGACTACTCTTTGCTTCTCATTGCAGTTCTCATCACATAAATCAAGCATGGCTACTTGCGTTTTAAAAGAACAATTGGTTGATTTCTTGCAAGTTTCTTGCAAGTTTCCTATAATGAGTTTGCAGTTTAGAGTGCATCTCTGGGCTTCCATTCTGGTCAGAGATGGTATGCCTTTTCCCCGCTTTCCTTCTTATTGGAAAAATAGCAAAACATCTTGTTTTGATGAAAATTATGGTGAATCAAGGGGAAAAACTAATTTACAAAAGACTCTGCCTGGTAGTTTTATCTCAATATTGAGTCGATGTGAGTTTTATCTCAGTTTGGTAGGTATTCTTTCATTCATAGTGTGTTTAATTCCCAGTGGTAGATATCCAAAGGAAGCTATATAGCAAAATTCAAAAACTGTGGTGATACTTTTATCAGACCAACCAAAAGGCACAAAATGCATTGCACATTATAATGGTGAATGAGGAGTGGCACCCAGGTCAGTCTGGCGATGAATCCACACTGGGATTTAATCTGAGGTTTCAAAGAACTATGCAAAGTGCTGAAATTTTTCTGGGGATAAAGCTCATCTTCTTAGATAGCACCTTTCCAATGTACACTAACACCTATGTGGGGGGGGGGGGGGGGAATCAGCCTCACCATGCATTTTTCTGGTCTGTAAACACCACACACTCACAGAGAAAGCAAGATGACATTGGTATAAACAGCCACACATTTCCCCTCCTTCCTCCCATGCATCAACCTATTAGCCAATAGCCCTTATTATTTGCCTGTCAATCAAGAATTGTATGTTACACTTATAGGGTTACAAGGGTGGGGGTGTACTGCATTAGTTGGTTGTGGCGTATGTGGTATGAACATTTGTGTAATGACTATGAAAATTTCTATGTCTTAAATGTTTGTGTAGTTTTTTAAGATTCAATAAAATATATTTAAAATTTTAAAATAAAATTTGCCTGTCAATCTACTGAGTCCACTCAGACTGGAAGTCCCTACATCCACATCCACTTCCCTTCCACACTTTGCCACCCCAGTGAGTGACTGAGGGGATTTTAAATGTACACACACATATGACAGAGAAAGAAAAATGTATTTGTATTTATCTTTTTAATTCTTATATATGAAAATGTACAGCCATGAGAGCCAGGAGATGGAGGTGATCTCTTCTCCCCCCCTTCCTGAATGTTATCTTTGATTTTACTGTTTTTACTCTTCCCCCTACAGTCCTCCCCGTACCCAATCAGCATTGTGTTATTTTTGTTTTCACTTCAGTGGATGGAATGTGTACACTTCCTGTTTCCCCTCTGATCCTCCCATCCATCCATCCACTCACTTACTTGCTCATGTAGAGATCTCATAAACCCCCTCTCTTCTGTTCCCTCACAATCATTTGCTCACCTGCTTATGTGGAGATCTGCAATGCATGTATTGCAGGGATTGGGGAGAAAGACCATGTGTTCCAAATGAGTAAGTGAAGATGGTGGTGGTGGTGATGGGGAGATCAGAGAGGGAAAGAGGGGATGTGTAGGCTCCATTCACTGAAGTGAAAACAAAAATGACACAAAGATGACATGATCAGGTGGGGGGATGTTTGGAAGGGAGTAAAGTAAAAACAGTAAAAACAAATGTGACACTTAAGTGAGGGGAGGAGGAGGGAGGGACAGCCCAATCTAACCCTTCACTACTGATATCATGGCTGAGTTTATACTGAAGTAGAAAAACATGATAATCCACACCAGGCTTGCCAGATCAAACCAGTTCCACCCACCAAAATCTCTTTCTACCCTGGCCCCACACCAACATCACTATGGAGCACAGTCTACACACACACACACACACACACACACATCTGGATTTTCTACTCAAATCTGGAGTAAATCCCCTCTCCCTCCAAACTTAAAACATAAGACCCTGAAAAGTGTCAGATTCAGCCCAAATCATCCTGTATGTCATCTGGACTACTCACTGTGAAAATGAGGTGAGATCATTTTATTTGGCCCATGTAGACATGTCCCTAGAATGGCTTCACCATTCCACTGACATGGAAACTATTAGCCTACACTGCTCTAGAGATTCTAGAGATTAGTTTGGAAGAAAATGAAAAGGTTGTGTCTGAAGACAATATGCTCCACTTCAGGGTTTAGGTATCATTTTTTTAAAAAGTATTTTTATGTTTTATGCTGTTACTGCATTTGTTTTATTCTTCAGGTCATCATTTTTAATCACATTGTTAGTGTGTGTTGTATTTTTGTTAGCTAGCCTCCTGGCAGCAATGTAGAAAAGAAGCCTTTGAATGAGTACATGTCAATACAAACAGTTAAACAAATGTCTATTTATACTTTAAAATATAAAGACAAAGAAAAGAAAGAGAAAATTGTGGATTTAGGGATATTCTACTCCCACCTTCATTACTTGTGGTGTCAAGATTTTCTGTCATCCTGTTGATCTGTATTGGCATCAGAGCAAGGACCTGGAGAACACAGTCTAAAACTGCAGTGGGAATCAGTTAACTTTGCACCATATCTTGCTGCTTGTCTATATAATATCTAAAAACAAGATAAAGGATCCCAGAAGACATTTCCTATGAAAGATATCTGTCTAAACAAGGCTAGTCTAGCAGTAAGATTGACCAACTGATTCTCCAGATTCCCTTTTATAGCTTCTGTGGTCTGGAAGACACAAGTGTATTTATCACCAAATTGAGATATAAAAGAGTGTATTAATGTTTTTTTCCCCCAGACTGTGCTTAGCAATAGATTTTTCCCAGTGACAAACAATGGTATACAACAAACTGTAAATCTATTCCAGTGGCAAAATAATCATAACTATAGTGACTAATGGGGTTATCTAGGCTTAATATTATTTGGGGTGAGGTCCAAATTTGTATTTTCAGTCCTGTTTTTGTGCTTATAAGTAAAGGATGCTTCTTAGTTAAGGGAGGAAGAGATGGCAGAAACAGCATTAGGGGCTTGCTACATCTCCTTTGCAACACCACCAGGGCCCATCACCTTAGTATCACAAGATGTGATGTTTTGGCCCTGAAATCTCAGGGACTGGTATGATCTTGTCCTGTCGGCCTTATCCATCAGAATTAAAAAACAGAACAAAGCAAAGCAAAACTTGCCTTGAATGTGTTCTGGGATAGTTTCTGACTCCAACAAACTTTTAGGCATAGAAACATCTCATATCCAAAGAAGTGGTTCACGCATGCAGAATAAAAGATGTTACACAATAAAGGTTTCATTTCCCTATGATTTTCCCACCACTGACATACAGTAGATGCATTTGCAATGAAGTAGAATTATTTAAGACAGAGTTATTTGAGATCATTTTATAGTATCACTGGTGGTGGTTAAAGTGTCCATGTGACCTACTTTTTATAAGACAGCCCTGTATTTAAAGACAGCATCTTTTTCTTCAGTCCAATTCTATATAAAGATTAAGGAGCCTTAAAAAAACAGTTCAAGGGTTTTATGCAGCAGATTTTGGCCAAAAGCAATTGCTAATCCAAGATAGATTAGACCATGAAACAATAGCACTTACATAAGTGTTGAATTGCCATTTGGAAATTGATTTAATGGGTCTCTACTAGTTGACACTAGCATTTGGATTTAAGCCAAAGTCAGCAGAGAACTCACCAGGTCACCATCTTGTATTTCAACCACACTGATTATTTTAAAATTGCATTCACAAAAATGATTATCATATGAAAATGTAATGCAAATCCATATCATAATTGTTACTTTTTCTTTTTGATGATCTGAATTCCTTTGGGGAATTCAAAAGTGGCCACCCGATAAAACAAAGTATCACATGATGCTTGAAAGTTATAGGCAAACTGATATGGGAGGAGGCAGTTTTTCAGACACCCTTTGCCAAGCAATTTGATTTCTTGATATTGCTGATTTTGTCCTATAAAGCCCTTAAACATTTTGAGTTACTTTCTTGCTACATTCACAAACTATTCTGAGCATCCCCTTTTTTTGCTTTTCATCTGATACATATTAGAAGAGGAAATCAGAATAGGAATTCACACAGCCCGTTATGTCCAAACTTGGAGGATAATAGTTTGTACAAACCAACCAACCAACAACTGTCTACCCATCTATCTGACTGTCTATCTTTGATAGTTGCATATCCTGACTTTCCATAAATATCACCTATAACAGTTTGAAACTAATTGAAAGAAAGAAGTTGGCAAAATGAGCTTTCATAGACAGTTCTTTCCATGAACATTGCCTATGACAGTTAACCATAAAATCCACAAGAGAAAATAACCAAGTGATGCATCATAGGTTAGTGAAAAAGCCATGTTTTGATCTTTGCTTGTTCAAACTCATTGATATAATTGGACTCTGCAGTTAGTTTAAAAACAGGAAGAGAAGCTTTTATATATTTCTTCAGAATAAAAATTCTAAAAACCACACAGAAAGTATGCTATATGGAGCCTCATGGTGTGAAAAAATGGCAACAAATAAAGTGTGTACAAATGCCATTGTAATTTGGAATCTGGCATCTGATTTAATTGTTGGCATTTTGAACTCAGTTGAACGCTGTACTGTATGATGATTATTCAGTTTTACCTCTGTTGAGTATGTGCATCAGAACAAACATTACTTGTGGCAATCATGCCATTGCACGCTGGGACCTGAATATTTTATTTGCATTTTTGATCAAGCTTCTTCAGATCACTTGACACGATTCCCTTTCAAGGTCATGTGAGTTGTCTTTTCAAAGGCTTAGCTTCATCTGAAGGGGGAAAAATATTCTATGCAAGAAGACCTGTCAGCACCTGGTCAAGAGTCAGAAGCAAAAACAAATGCCTTGAGTAATTCCAGCTTGTCTGCATAGATTTTTGTTTGCTACAAGAGGACCCAGATGAAGTTCATTGACCAGAAAGGTCCACCAGTGATTTTGTCTTGTATTATTTCCTATAGGTAAAACACAATTGCTTGAAATCACTTCAATATATTTAGACAGGAGCTGAACTTGGATGTTCTTCCAGAATCGACATTTTGGAAATGCATTTATTTCAGGAAGTCTCTGTGCATTTACCAGCATGCAAAATGCTCTTCTACATAACTCAACTTTCATTTGATTTGTGAAAACCTGTTTGCTCAAACCTTGAAAACATTATTTTGTTCATGACTTGTCAGATCCAAAGTTATGGGTCAGTGAGGATAAGGAAGTCCCCTTGTGATTATCAAAAGGAGTTTTTTTGATTTATTTATTTTTTGTCATGTAAATATTTATTCATGAAATCATAGTCTTCACCAGATGAATTCTACAAAAGTTATCTTCAGAATCATATGTCCAGATGACAGTACTTTTGGGGGAAAACTAGGTGACAACCAGAGGGAGAACCTGTGCATTAGTGACACCCTATTCATGGAATTTTCTCTGCAGGGTGATCTACCCCCAGTGACATCAGCTAAGGATTTTTTTCCCCCCTTGGGCTTTTTAATGTCTTTCCCCCATCAGCTCCAGGGATTTCTGGATGAAACAGATGTTCTAGATCCATTTCAGTCTGGCTTCAGACCTGGCTATGGGATGGAGACAGCTTTTGTTGCCTTGGTGGATGATCTCCACAGGGAACTGGACAGTGGGAATGTGTCCCTCTTGGTCTTGCTGGATCTCTCAGTGGCTTCCAATACCATTGACCGCTGGCCTGTGGAGTCCCACAGGGTTCCATTTTGTCCCTCATGTTATTCAACATCTACATGAAACTTCTGGGAGAGGTCCTCTGGAGTTTTGGGGTTAGGTGATACCAGTATGCAGATGACATCCAACTGTATCTCTCCTTTCCATCTGATTCCAAGGAAGCTGTCTCTGTACTGAACCAGTGTCTGTCATCAGTAATGAACTGGATGAGGGCAAAAAAATTGAAACTTAATCCAGACAAGACAGAGGTACTTCTGGTCAGTTGTAAGGCAGACCAGGGAATGGGGACATTGCCTGTGCTGGATGAGGTTATAGTTCCCCTGAAATCTCAGGCTTGCAGCTTGGGTGTGCTCCTAGACTCCACTCTGACCCCAGATGCCCCAGTTTCAGCAGTGGCCAGGAGTGCATTTGCACAGTTAAAACCTGTGTGCCAGCTGCAGGTTTTGAGAGGACAAATCTGGATAATTTTCAATAGTCTGAACTATTTCAATGCACTTTATGTGGGTCTGACTTTAGAAACTGTGTGCAAAGGGGTTCAGCCTGTTGTGGGAGCCAGTGGTGTTTGTTTGGATGAGCTATCTGAATCTGTGTGCTCTTTAGATTTCTTCCAGTAAAGGTTCATATAGTTTTTTATGCCGGGGTCTCTGTCAGTTATTACTGGTATAGTTGGTGCTGGATTCTGCAAATTATATCAACCACCTCTCACATAGCCAAGCTGAGCGTTTCCCAAACTCCCCACCTTTTCCCTACCTCCTTATGTGACTGCTAATGTCTACCACCTTGAAATGCTTTAGTAAGCTGGCTGGGCAGGAAGATCTCTTTTCGGGAGGGGGGTGGTGCAGGGATGAGATTTAGAGACCAGGCAGATATCATGTACTGTCCAACAAGTCTAAATGGAGGCATTTTTCAAAAAGAAAAGAGGGAAGAGACCGGAGCACTGGCATGGAGGACAGTGTGTGTGTGTGTGTGTGTGTTGAACCATCTCTTTTTTAAAAAAGCTTGACCTGAATGGAAATCATTCTGGATCTAATTTTGTTCCAATGACTAGAGAATGAGAACAGGAAAAAAGTATATGTCAATCTCCCCCTACTTCCATCTGCTGTTTTGTTTGTTTGTTTGTTTTGTTTTGTTTTTTGCCACTCCCTCATTCCCTTGCACCTGCTCCATGACCAAGTACTTCTCTTTAAGACTGGTTTTCAGTTGTATGAGCTCTGGTTGACTGGGGTAGTTTGAACAGAATTTGGCTTTATGATCAAGTAGCTGGCCAAAGGTATGTGTGGTGTACGCTGGGGCTGGGGCTGGCAACTGTCAGAATGGGAATGGTTTTTATTCTTTCAAGCATTAATAGTTAAGAGCAACAGGGGGAGAAGAGAGGGAAAGAGAGGGAGAGAATGCAATAAATCAAATTGTGGCTACCTAAAAAGTGCTGATATCTTACAGAAAGACAGGGCTATGTCTCCTTTCCAAGAACCAGCAAACTGGGTAACCTGGCAAGCTCATTCTCCCTTGCTTACCTCTCATTATTGCTATGCCTTCACATTTTTAAACATATATGGAATGCCTGAAATCCCCCCTTTTCTCTCCCCTACTCTCCTATAATTTTTTTTTAAATGTTCTTCCTTCCTTTATATCCCCACTTGCATCAATGGAGATGGTGATGACTCTCTTCCTGCTTTTGGTGATCCAAGGTGATAAGTACAGTGGTCCCCCGGGTTACGAACCCCCCGGGGAACAAAATCCCTGGGACCCGAAACCGTCGGGGCCGCAAAAAAGCCCCCAGGATCCGGAAAAGACCCCGGGATATGAAGACAAAAAACCTTGCGGCCCCTTTAGATTTGCCGCACGGTCCATCAGAGAATGCGGTCCCCTGGGAAATGAAGATTTCCGGGTTACGAAAGGTAATCCGGAACGGATTACCTTCGTAACCCGGGGGACCACTGTATATGTAAATGTAAATATGTATATTTATATATTACATATACGAGTAAAATTTACATGTCTGTATATGGAGCATTCCATAGAGACTGTGAACAACAATATAAAACTTTTATTTGGGCATGGGTGAGCTTGTGCAGAAGGATAACTCTGCAATCAAAAGATGGTTCCTAATTCCAAAGTAGGTCTCAAAACTACCAAAACTATCTGTATACAAACTAAAACCTTAGAGGATCATAATAATGAAAATACTTTTCATATTCCTATAGTTTTACAGCTGCAAAGCTCTTTAAAACTAATTACAACTAAATATAACTAATTAATTCATGAAAGAATTAATCAGGGTATTATGGAAGCCACTTTAAAATGGTGCTATGATCTACTAAATTAACAGTTCATTAAAACACTTGAAAACACTGGGGATCTAGTCATGTAAAGTACATGGAAACACTTGTTCTAAGGTTTGAAATAAGTTCACAGTCTTATTTTTAAAACTGGTTTAACCATGGATGCTCTGATCCAGGTTCTGATATGTCCATATCACAGGGGGTGGTGGTGGTGATTATATGCAATTAAAATATTCTTTTAAATAGACAAATCTATCCTAGAAGTTGTTATACAAAAACATAGAAGAAACATATTCATATAGTTCATAATTGGATGCCCACATATCTGAAAGGGACCATTTATCCACTAAAGTATATGATCATGAATAGGGATGCAAATACCACCATTGTAATATCATTTTTGGCATCCTTACAAAAGGTAGATTAACTACACATTCCCATCTTTTAATTAACATATTATTGACAAGGGCACCTGAGTACAATGTTCTATACAGTGTACTAACTGCATGTATAACTTGGTATGGTATTCTATTACAATTGAACCAGGTCCTATGGAAGTAGGCTGGTAATTCATTTATATATCAAGAGCTTGAAAGAAGACATTTGGCCACTGGTTGCAATTTATTTGGAAACTGAGAGCATTCACTTGTAGGAAATGCTATTTACATATCTGTATGGTGTATTTTAAGTTTTATTGCATGATAGAAGTACTTCAATAGCAATGTATGAACAAACTTAACAAAGATGAAACCTGGGGTCACTGTTGTGAATACTTATCCTTGTAAAGGTCTTCATCTGACTATGCTAGCCTATCATCAATATACTCTAGGTGGAGATGGGTCATACAGGAAAGCCTCCACCTGCTCACCTGCCTTGAGATTGAGGGAAAAACAGCTACTCACCTTCAGGACAAGGACCATGCTTCCAGGTGCTGGCCTTACTGGGATAATCTCCACCTGCTCCCTTGTCTTGACAGTGGATATAAAGAGTTGCCTGGGTAGGACACCTGCCACTAGCAGGGTCATCACTGCTCCTTCAAAGGGGGAGTGGAGCAAGGGCAAGTTATTTTGCCCAGCATTGGACAGGAGATACTCCTCTCTTTTTTAACGGATAAAGACCAAAACTGAAGTAGCAGGAGGAGACGTTATTTCATTTTAATTGTTGGAGTTGTATATTGTTATGCTTGTCTTTTTTTGTGAGATCTTTCTCGGTTCATTTGGATGAATACAGACTGTTATGGAACTGATGGCCCTCTGGGATTGAGATTACCAGCTGTAAAAGTAAGGCATAGCAGAACCATCTTGTTGGCTACAGGGCTTCACCCTAATGAAAGTAAGACTGTGCCAGACTAGCCAACCATCCAGCCTGTTGATAGGAAGCCACACCCATTGACCAGTGGAGCTGTGTTGTCTTCTTGTTGTGCAGTTTTAAACAAAATTAATAAGGAAATTGGGGAGGCAATATGGGTTATACAGGGTGCAGGGAGATATGGTAATGGTAGGATCACATGCTCTCATAAAGGAAGAGAAAGAGAGATATGTTTAATACCTATCTCATTTTCCAGTCACCCTGCCAACCCTGGTAATTTGGAAAGTGAGCCAGGCCACTCACAAAACCTCACCTTGCTCTTATGTAATGCCAGGTCAGTTAAATGTAAATCATATATTATCTATGATCTCTTCAAAAATGAGGAGGCCAACCTGGCATGCTTCACAGAAACGTGGATGGGGAATGATAGTGGCCTTACATGGTCTTAGGCTCTCCTGGCTAACACTGTTTTAGTGAGCAGCTGAAAGAATATCAAGGTAGGGGGAGGAAGTAGCTGTGGTTTATAAAGGTAATCTTAACCTTGACAGATTACCTAATAGGAAGCTGAGCCACATTGAGGGTGTAAATTTGAGTCTGAAAACCAGGGGTAGACTGGGGATTCTGTTAGTGTGCCTTCCACCCTGCTGTCTTTCAAACTCCCTGCAGAGCTCATGGAACTGGTCTTAAAAGGCCAGGTGCAGCTCAGGAGTTAATGGTATCAATGATAAACATGGGCCTATCCCATTTGGTTTCAGGACCTATACATTTTGTAGATCACATCCCTGATGTTGTTTTCATTTGGAACATATGGATCTGTGGACAGAGGTGACTAATAACTCTGAGTTGTCATGGACAGGTAATTTTCTGGTCAAGGCTGCTTTCACAGCTGCAATCTATCCCTGAAGGGGTGGAGAACCTGTTAAAATAGTCTGTCCTCAAAGACTAATGGATCCCTCAAGATTCCACCAGGCTGTGGAGGATTTTAAGGTGGGTATCACCAACGATCCTGTTGAAGCCTTGGTAAATAAGTGGAATCTTCATCTAAGCATGGCTATTGATATGGTCACTCCCAAACATCCTTTTTTACCCATTATTAACCAGGCTCCTTGGTATACAGAAACTCTCCAGGAACTGAAACATGAAGGGCTATGACTGGAGAGCAAATGGCAGAGAACACAACCTTTACAACTTTCTCCTGCCTCCTCCACTCACTCATTCAGCAGCCCAACCAGCCCAGGGCTGCTGGGCAGGAGGGAGGGGCGGGAAAGTGAGACGGGGGGAGACGACTAAAGAGGAGCATTTGTCCCTTCTCTTTTGCCACCACCACAGCTTCCTCCTCAGTGGAGAAAGCAGCATAGTGAAAAATGCACATGACATACCTAAATTTGTTGAGAATAAGCAATATGCAAGCTAGATAGGTTGTTTCCTCTTTCCCACTTTGCAAACTGAGTTTGCAAACCCAGTTACTGATCCTGCCTTATCCTACCTTCCTTCTTTCCTTCCTTCCTTCTACAAAGGTGGATTCCATGTACTGAAACCATGGCATTCTTGTTACACACCCTTAGAAATTTCAGGAACAGTTTAACATCAGAAGGATGTTAGTTGGGCTAAATACTATATTTGTTGCAAAGATTATTGTGACTTGGGTGATGATGTAGTGCTTCGTTGTTCATAGCTTTGGCATTCAAATTTGACTTAAAAATGAAACAAGGCAGTGCAAGACAATAATGAACTTTGATTTATATCTAGTGTATATTCCCTCATAATTGGTGCTGCAAGCAAGTCTAGGGGAGTGGTGTTACAGAGGTGTATACTTGGGAAATCAGAGTTTGGGAACAACTGTTTTAATGTATCAAGAGAGACCTGCACCAAACTTGCTTTAGAGAAAGGAATGTGCCAATTCATTGTGGCTTCTCTCAGAAGCATTAGCAAAGGAAGACTGTGTTGAAAGCTCTGTGCGAATGTGAAACTGACCAGATAAATAAAAGAATCCTGATTAATGGCATTTTACAGGAGGAGGGACTGTTATGTGATGGCTTTTTGGTTAAGATGCCAGTTCTGACAATTAGAAGATCAGATGGTTGAATTTTTGTGAATAAAAATTAAAAAAAAAAAGAAGATCAGAAGGTTGGCAGTTCAAAGTCCAAGCGCTGCACAATGGGGTGAGCTACTGTCACTAGTCCCAGCTTCTGCCAACCTAGCAGTTGGAAAGCAAGCAAATGCAAGTAGATAGACAGGTACCACTTCAGTGGGAAAGTAACAGCATTCGGTGCAGTCATGCTGGCCACATGACTGCTGGATTCGTCTTCAGACAACGCTAGCTCTTTGTTTTTTTGTGGGGCTTTTGGGATATGTGGCCATGTTCTAGAAGAGTTTCTTTCTGACGTTTTGCCAGCATCTGTGGCTGACATCTTCAGAGAATGCTTGCCTGGAAAAGAGTTTGGTATATATGTTACTGTGTGGCCCTGGGAAGGAAGGAGTGATTTGCATGAGTATTGTTCTGTTGCTAATGGCAGGCCTCAAGGTGGGAGGATGTGCAAAAGAGGATTAGTGTCATTGTCTGCTGGGAAACCCTTGACCCTGGGTGATTTCTCATTTGCATTTGTTGAGTCTTCATCTTTCTGTTTTTCAGGACTGGTAGCCAAACCTTATTTACTTTCAGAGTTTCCTCTTTCTTGTTGAAATTGTCCAGGTGTTTGTGGATTTCAATGGCTTCCCTGAGAGAAGTTTCAGGGAAGTCCAGGAAAGTTTTTTTTTCCAGGAGCGGCCTAATGACCACCTCCTTTAAACAAGCTGGAACACAACCTTCCCTAAAGGATGCATTGATGACACTTCTGAGAAATGTCATCAAGGTATCATCCCCCTGGACAGCCAGCCATGATAGGGAGGGATCAAGGGGGCATGTTGTCTTCTTAATCTTACCAAGGATCTTGTCCATGTCATCAGTACTCTCAAGCTTGAACTGATCCAGTTTAATCTTAATAATGGGTTTATTGGATACATCATCAGTCGATTCTGTTATAATCCCAGTGTCCAAGTCAGCCTTTATCTGAGAGATTTTATCTGCAAAGTACTTGTTTAAAATGTCAAAGCAGGCTACTGTTGGATTAAGTAATGGGTTCTGCACAGGTGGAACCCCTGTTAATTCCCTTACTACCCTAAACAGCTCTGCTGGACGGGACTCTGCAGACATGATATGTGCAGAGGAGAAAGATGTCTGTGCTGCACGTATAGGCTCTCTATAGAACAAAGAAATTTCCTATGATGAGTTCTGTCATATAAGAGTCGAGTATTGTGCCAGACGCACTCTAGTCATCGAACTGGCATTATACACTTGAAGAGGTCTGTTTTACGGATATCCTAGTCTAGGTATCCTAGTCAAGGGAAGATTATCTCTATTTACCAGAGCTACTCCACCCCCTCACCCACTTTCCCTTACCTGCTCACTAACAGAGTACCAGGCTAGGAGAGCAAGATTCCAAGTAATGGCACTGTCATCCACCAGCCAAGTCTCTGTAAAATATGCCAGGTTGGCTTTCTCATCCATGAGGAGGTCATGGATGATGTGGGTCTTTTTCTTGACTGACCTGGCTTTACAAAGGAGCAAGGTAAGGTTCTGTGGCATGGTTAGTAGGCTTCCCAATCTATTCTGGGTAACAGGGTGAACTGAAGGTGGGATCACTTTCAGACATATATCTCACCTTCCTCTGTAACAAAACTTTGCTCTGTTGTCACCATATCTTGGCATTAACAATGGTCATTAGTGAATAAAGAGATTGTGAACTGGCCAATGTGACTTTAATTTGAAATTCTGACTGCTGGAGCATGTAGTTTTGAGAAATTTCTACTGTTAAAAGTAAAATGGGTTAATCCTTGGAAATATGCATTCCTTAATATCTTGTGTGAGCCCGACTCTGCTACCTGCCTCTTAGCCTCAAAGCCATTGATTTATCTTGTGTTCATATCTGCTCTTCCCCAGAGTCCACATATTCTACTTCCAAAATAACTTTAATTCCCACAAGAAGCTCAAGTCTGAAAACAAAAATACAAGTTTGTTTACTCTCCTTTGGGAACTTCATGCAACCATGGGGCTTGTAAGCTTCTCTGCTAAGGGAAAGCAAGCAAAATACTATTGGCTTCTTTTCCAACACATCATACTTGCTGCTTCATTATTTTTTTACAATATTAGTAGAGCTCTATTTTTGGTAAAGACTCTTCCAGATCAAATGAACTTTTCAAAGGTGGAGAGGTAGTCTATATGGACTTGGTCCCACATTTAAATGCAAGTGCACACTGTGTGTAAAATAAGCATTGGGTCAAAACTTACCAAAGGACAAAATTTTCCTGTTAAGGGTGAATGATTGCCAAAGCTCTGGTTTCAGTTTATTGAAATGAGTATGTGTGGGTTTTGAGTTTGCCCACTTGAGGATTAGGGAGGTGGTGAAAATGATTATACCTAAACAATCCTGCTCAATATATATTTCCAAATTCTTTATGGCACCTGATATTACTTAAAACTGAAAGAAACTCATCTGTAATGCAGAAATTGGGTTCCAGTAGTGTATAAACAGAACATGGAGGGAGGTGATCATGTTAGCAGATGGATCATTTAATGTTCCTTATTTTTAAAAAAATGAACAAAGAAAGAGCTATATTAATACATTTGGATGTTTTAATTAAAAGCAGAAAAAGAGAGTAGATTCTAGGCATATTTAAGGATCATGAAGCCTACTAACAAGAAAGACATTCCTATGTGCCTAAAATGTTTACAAAATGAAATGAGAAAAAAAAAGAAGTTCAAATAACAAATTTGATCCATTAGAACTATAAAGAGAGGAACTCTGAAAACTGTGTTTACAGTGACATTTGATGCTTTATTTATAAAACACAATAGCCTTTTTGGTTGTCTAGCACGTTTCCTACATTTGAGCTACAGTGGTACCTCAGTATTCATGGCTGTTTCCCATTTCAAAAATTATTTTGTTTGAACTGAAAAGCTATTTTCTAGGCCTTTATAAACTGACCACTGAGTGGAGGAATGGGTTTTCATGTTGTTGAATATCAAGATATACTAAGCAACTCCATCTTAAAATATAAAGCTCACTGGGAGGTATTTCATATACTGAAAATAAAAAGTCCTAGATGTGATATTACACTGCATGAAATGTTTTGACACTTAATGGATTGAAACCCTTCAGCCATTTTGTATTTTCTCTTTATTTGCAAAATGGTTGCTTCTTATTTAAAACAAGGAGGAGGGAAAATGTTCAGCCTGAGGATTTAGTTTGTTCTGGTCCAGCACACTGACCAAGAGATTTCATATCAGCAACAGGTGGGAATGAGCACAAGTGGATGAACACAGCTTCCGCACGTGTTGTTGATAAGAAATCTGCAGCATGATTTGCCAGACCATTATACAATTATACTGCTATGATTCTATGGCTACATCCTATGGAATATTAGGATCTGTAGTTTGGTGAGGATCACTTACAAAGAATTTATGTATTTAATTATTTATTTAATTTGAAATCAGTACTTTTCCTAAATTTCAAATACCAGGATTCCATAGAATGAAACCATAACAGTTAAAGTGGAATCTTTGCACTATAATTGTGTAGTGTGAAAGGTTCCGTTATTCACTCACACATTTATTCACTCATGCTCACAGCTATCATCTCAGATAGATGTGACGGCCAGGAGTGCCTGCTATCAGCTTCGACTGATACACTAGCTGTGACCCTACCTTGAACAGGGGGACCTAGAAATGGTTGTACATGTGCTGGTAACCTCTCATCTTGGTTTCTGCAATGTGCTCTACATCGGGGAACCCTTGTGCCACATTCGCTGCAACTTTTTCAAAAAGCTGCAACTTTTTCAAAATATGGCAGCCAGATTGGACACAGAAAAATCTAAATGTGACTGTATTACACCTATTTTGAAATTGCTACACTGGCTGCCTGTTAGTTTCCAGGCACAGTACAAGGTGTTGGTTATTACCTATAAAGCCCTACATAGCTTGGGTCCAGCATTATTGAGGGAACACCTCCTCCCATATAATCCCTCCTGCACACTCAGGTCCTCTGGGAAGAACCTACTGCAGCCAAAGAAAACAAGGTTCATGGTGACTTCCCAGAGGACCTTTTCAACTGCTGCTCCAAAAATTTGGAATCACCTGCCGGAAGAGATCTGACATATTTCATCTCTTGATGCCTTTAAAAAGATGATAAAAATGAATCTCTTCTGGCGGGCCTTCCCAGACTGACCTCCTAAAGGAATGGACTTGTTTACCTGCTCTACCTATCCCTCTACCCATCCTGCTCTTAATATGGCCACTCCAGCTTAACTTTTGCTGTAATTTTCTGTTGTTGTCAATTTTATGTTTGTTTCGGGTTTTTTTGTTTTGTTTTGTTTTGTTTTTGCTTTTTGAGGGAGGGAGGGAGGGAGGGTTGGAAGGTGATGTTATATAAGTGAATGGTTATGTCTTGCTTTGTTATCATTATGTAACTGTTATTTGATTTTCTGTTACCCACCTTGATCCTCCAATAGGGAGAGGTGGGATTAACAACAACAAGTACAACTACTACTGCTACTTCTACTACTATACACATGCACTGTTCCTCCTACACTGCAATTAGGCTTCCCAAAATGTTCTATTGGTCTGACTTTTTTCAAATATCTTATTGCAATGGCAAGACTGATTAATTTTCCAGGTGTCCCAACATCAGGGGAGAAGAGTTGACCCTTCTCCTCCCAGCAGTAAGCTCCCTTCACATTGCAATTAGCCTCTTTGAAAATATCTCTCCAGTGATTTAAATGGAAGAATTTAAAAACACTTCCTGCATTGTGGAGGGGTAATTTTTAGATGGTGAAGAGTGGCATTTCCCTCTCCAGCAGTGACTCCTCCATAAAAATGTCCCCTGATGTTGCAATTAAGGTACAAATAATCTTTGTGAAAGCACCCATTAAAACTTTTAAAAACCCTCACTGAAGTACAAACTGACCCAAGAGAGGAAAATCCAAACTGCTCAACATCCTGCTGTGAGCACCTTGCTTGGAATTTTGCAGATAAAATCAATTGGATCCACTCTGATTTGAATGCTATAATTGATACATATCCAATGGATATAACTTCCTCTCCTGCTTGTCCACTGACAATGGGCACTTTTCAGTTTGTGCAACCTGAAGATATGGACAGGATTTCTGGCAAGATGACAGCCACCACATGTTTGCTAATGAACCCTTCCTAGATTATTAAAAAAGCTAGAGGGCAGCTGGCTGAGTGGGTAGAGGGAGTGGTTAATACCCCACTAAAACAAGACAGAGTTTCTGTTGATGACATTTCTATTCGACCTGTCCAGGAAGCCCGCAGTCTTGGTTTCATTTTTTATTCTTCTTTGTTGTGTATCCCCCAGATTCAGGCCACAGGCAAGGTATATAGATTCTTTTTGCATAATATTGCTAAAATCTGACCATTTCTCTCAGCCTCCACTACCAAGATTTTGATGCATGCCCCAGTGGTCTTGCGACTAGGTTTTTGTAACCTCCTTCTGGCAGGGCTTCCTGTTTCTCACCTCCAACCTTTAAATTTGGTCCTGCATTCAACTGCATGCATGATCATATCTACTCACCATTTCAGCCATATCTCTCCTTTATTGTTATCCCTTCACTGGCTTCCCCTCCCTTTCTATATTCATTATAAACTTCTGTTGTTGACTTTTAAAGCCCTGCATGGGCTGGACCCTCCTTATTTATCAGAGCTTCTTTCCCCTCACCATCCCATTTGTGGCCTCCATTATGGTATTAAAGGTCTCCAATGATATTCTTGAAGACAAACTGATAAAATTTAGGGTAGACAATGTGACTGTTAGGTGGATTTGTAATTGTTGATTGGCCAAACCCAAAGGATGCTCAATAATGGCTCCTCTTCATTCGGGAGAGAAGGGATTAGTGGGGTGCCACAGGGTTCTGTCCTGGCCCCAGTGCTATTCAACATCTTTATCTATATTTTAGATGAAAGAATAGAGAGCATGCTCATCAAATTTGCAGATGACACCATATTAGGAGGAGTTGCTAATAATCTAGAGGACAGGATCAAAATTCAAGATGACGTTAATAGATTAGAAAGCTGGGACGAAACTCTTAGGGTGGAAAAATCAAATAAACAGATATAGGATGGGGAACACCTGGCTTAACTTGACTACATGTGAAAGGGATATAGGAGTCCTAGTAAACTACAAGTTGAAAGTGAGTCAACAATATGTTGCGGCACCTAAAAAGGCCAATGCAATTTTATGCTGCATCAATAGAAGCATAGTGTCTAGATCAAGGGAAGTAATAGTGCCACTCTATTCTGCTTTGGTAAGGCCCCACCTGGAATCCTGTGTCCAGTTCTGGGCACCACAATTCAAAAAGGATGTTGACAAGTTGGAGCATGTCCAGAGAAGGGCCACCAAAATGGTGAAGGGTCTGGAAACCATGCCTTATGAGGAAAGATTTAGGGAGCTGGATATGTTTATCCTGGAAAAGAGATGTTTAAACGTAGCACTGTTTAAATATTTGAAGGGGTGTTACATTGAAGATGGAGCAAGCTTGTTTTCTGCTGCTCCAGAGACTAGAACACAGAACAATGGATGCAAGCTACAGGAAAAGAGATTCCACGTCAACATTAGGAGGAACTTCCTGACATTAAGAGCAGTTTGACAGTGGAACTCACTCCCTCAGAGAGTGGTGCAGTCTCCTTCTTTGGAGGTCTTTAAATAGAGGCTGGATGGCCATCTCTCGGGGGTGTTTTGGTTGTGAGTTCCTGAACAGCAGGAGGTTGGACTGGATGGATCTTGTGGTCTCCTCCAGCTCTACGATTCTATGATTCTGATGCGTAACCTGTTTTCTAGTCACAAGACTACTGTTAAGACAGAATAAGGAAAAATGGAATGGTCAGGCAAGGCTGTATTCCAAGAACATCATACAAAAAGCAGGATTGGACTTGGAGGAAGGAGGCATGAAAGTTAGAGGAAGGAACATCAACAATCTATGATATACAGATGATACCATAATACTAGCAGATTTAGTCTATTATTATTATTATTATTATTATTATTATTATTATTATTAAATGATGGCATGGGAAATCCTATATCTTAAAATTAAAACAATCAGACAACATGAAAATTTTACCTAAAAAATGATTTCCACTTTGCACTTACTCGGCAGCTTAGACAAAAAATGAAATCCTGTTCAATGTCAATGGAGTCTAAAGTTTCAATGGTGTACTTACCTGGATTGACTGACAAAACTGCAGACACCTTCTGGGCCATTCCAATCCCTGTTCTGGGGGACCAAACCAAAGATATAGGATTTCCCATGCAATCATTAGGATTTCCCATACCATTGTATTTCCCATTTCTATGTATGGCTGTGCAAGCTGAACAGTGAAGAAAGCTGACAAAAAAAAAAATCAACTTACTTGAGATGTGGTACTGGAGAAGAGTTCTGAGAATACTGTGGACTACTAAAAAGACTAATGGATGGATCCTGGATTGGATCAGGCTCCAACTCTCCCAGGAAGCAAAGATGACTAAACTGAGGTTGTTGTATTGTGTCTATATAATTCAAAGAAAGGACTCATTAGAAAAGACTATGTAATGCTTGAGTATGTGGAGTGCAATAGGAAAAGAGAAAGGGTGCATTTCAGATGGATAGATTCAATAAGAGATTTCATGGTCATGAGTCTGAAGAACCTGAGCAGAATGGTTGAGGATAGGGTCACTTGAACATCTATCATTCATAGGGTCACCATGGGTCAAAGTTGACTCAAAGACAGTTAACTACTACAACAAATGAACATCACATATATAGATGATTTAAAAGCAAACAACACTTTTTGAATATTGCATTCTGGGTCCTATTAGATACAGTTAATCTCTGTCTAGATCTAATCTATATCTATATATTTTTCTATTTTTTTATCTTTATCAACACACACACACACACACACACACACATTGGAGTGATTTAAAAAAGAACCTCATAGTTCAATTAATAAGCAAAATGTTTCCGCTTCTTCCTTCCTCATTTGCTTAAAATAGAAGTAAGCTTGTATCTAAGCTGGCAGTTCGGAACACTCCATAAGCAACATTCTTACATGGTGGATGGATCACATACACACACACATATATATGCACACACAGAGAGAGGACCCATAGTTGGATTGTTAGCAATGGAAATTGAAATATGTAAAGACAAGTGATATCAATATTCACAGAACATTTGATTATAACATAAACATTCTGGAACTAGTTATGCTAGTTAACTTATTGAATGTGGTTAAAATTTGCTGTCTTGATTCACATCTCTGTATATAGACTGAACCTGTAAAGGGAACTATCCAAGGTGCTGGACCTATTGTGAAGACAGGCTTTGACACTTTGCAAAAAGCGCTTGAAGTTCAAACTAAAGCCCAGGTTGGATGCACCATGATAGTGAAATGGAAGCTACAACTTGCCTTTGCTTATGAACTATGTTGGATTTTTAGAGATGAAAAGACTCTTCTGGTCATATCTCTCTCTCTCTCTCTCTCTCTCTCTCTCTCTCCCTCTCCCCCTCTCTCTCCAAGAATTAAAACCATCTTTTAGACTGACTACTTCCTCCATATAGAGGGAGAGATAGCCGGGGTGACATAATGGTTTCAGTGTTGGACTACAACTCTGAAGATCAGGATTCAATTCCCAGCTTGGCCATAAAACCCACTGGGTGACCTTGGGCAAGTCACATGCTCTCAGTCTCAAAGGAGGACAATGGCAAATCTCCTCTGAACAAATCTTGCCAAGAAAACCCTGTATTAGGTTCACTTTAGAGTTACCCTAAATTGGAAATTACTTGCATTCACTCAATAACAAGGATCCCAAGTGAATTATGTTTTGCTTCTATATTTAAAATCCCTTTTCTTCTTCATTTTGATTATGATGATTCTGATTATTGGTGTATCAGCTCACACATTTTGCCTTAATGTTGTATTTTAGTTCAAATATAATCACTTTTCCTTCATTATTTTCACTTCAAGCAAATAGGAGATTATTATAAAGCTTCTAAATTTTTAATTTAGTCTGATAGATTAGATGACTGTGGTTTTCGTCAATTATTTTTACAAATGCTTCCTGCCCTCCTCTTGACTTTTAGACTAGGAAGGTGGTAGAAATGTTTAAATTCTTTTTTCTTTTCTTTCTTATTTTAAAGGATGATGTATGAGCATTCAGGTAGTATGTATGTGATTCATATGTGAAAGAAATAGATTAAGAATGAGCATATTACTTAATGAATTCAAGTCCAGACCAGGCCATGGGAGGAAGGGGCAGGACACACAAAAGAGGAGGACATTTACTGTAAGACAGAAAAGTTTATACAATACTTCCTTTGTTTTGCTCATTGGGCAATTTCTTATTATGGTAATAGACAAGGAACCAAATGATGAATGTAATGGCATCACAGTGAAACAGACAATCATACTGACCTCTTTGAAAATGTCACTTGGGACAAGCAATTATGAGGGTAAGCAGACATTTTCTCCTGTGAGCTATCTCTTTGGTCTTCAATTGAATATTAATACCAATTAGCTTTACAAAAGTCATGTCCTGGAAGAGAAGTCCCTAGTAAAATTAAAAACTGATAGAATGGATTTGTTGATATGGATCTACACATCTGGCCTAATTTTCAAACCTTCTTTCATGCAGTGGTGGTGGGGACAGTTATGATGAGCACCCACTATTTAAAATTTGTTAGTACATCATATACATCTGGGCAGTGAGATCAGTATTCATCGTCAATATTCACAGCTCAGTGGATACATATTCTCCAAATAAGCAGAAAAAATAAATAAATACAGTAGTGCCTCACAAAGCCCCTTAGTGGAAAGCATATCTTAAATAATATAAGATCATTGTTGTTCATTATTGAATACTAGATTAGAGCTACTTGATGAGAAACATGAGTGTTACTATTCTAAAAACAAGAAGCGGCAAAACAATTTGGAATGTTTCTAAACTGGGGAAACATTCCCTGTTAAGCAGTGGATGCAATTGCTGCCTTCCCAGTGCCCCTACCAACAAAGAAAGTTTTAAAACTTTAACATATAAGTATATTTGTCTATGCCTGAGAAAATCCTAGTCAAATGCTTATTCAGTAATGAACCATACTGGGTGATCTTGGGCCAGTCATGTCTGTCAACAATGTCTATCAGAAGGAAAAACAAGATAGGTGGAAACCCACATACTTCATGATATTCTTGAAGTAATAGTGCCATATTCATTTATTACATTTCTATTCTACCTCTCCTGTCTGGATGACTTTTTCTTTTCTAGAATCTCAAAGTGGATTTTCCTCCATTTATTTTCTCACAACAGCTGTTTTGGGTAGGTTAGCATAAGAGAGACAACTTGACCAAGACTTCCTGGTAAGTTTCATCGCTGAGTAGGGATTTGAACATAGGCCCAGGATTCTAACCCCTACACCATTAAGTAAATAAAATATATGTGATGCATTGTAGTACTGATTCTGAAATTTACAACTTTTGAATATTTATTTCCCTGCTACATGAAGCACTGTTCCCCACCCCCATTTGAGTGTACTGTTCTTTGTTCACCAGCCTGTAAGCACTTGTGGACTAGGAGACAATATAGAAATATCTTAAATAAATAGATGAAAACTAGGCAATATGGTGAGTGGCAATGGAAACATAGTTAAACAACGATGTTTGATTCAAAAGTAAAAACCTTGTGATTTTTTACAGCTTCCCTGGTGTGCAGTAGACTAGCCTTTCAATCCTGAATTATGAAGTTCAGTGTTATGACAAAGAAGATTTTCACATTCAAGGTTATTTATTTTTCCTTTGGGGATTCTAACTCAGTGTTTTTTCATTGTGCCCTTCAATTTATTTCAAAAGTTAATTTCATAGATAGGTAACATGTCCTGCTGTGCATGCTTATTACACTAATATAATATCCAAAGATCATAGATTCACATCCAGGACATATGCATTTCTTGGTATCACTTCAAGGAAAACAAATAGAAAAGTCCTTCCTTTGTATCTTTACTTATTCACTTGTCTGTCATTTTAAATATTAGATTTAATACTTCTTTCTACTTCATTAGAAGGTGAAATAATCCATGAAACAGCATATATTAAAAACCCATTCTCAAAATTAGAATGTTAGGGGGTTTTTTTTGGGGGGGGGGGGGGAAGTGAGCTTGCCAATGTAACTTGTACCTGTTAGCAAGGCTACATATGTGGGTTTACTGCCAAATTAATGGTCGGCTACTCGGCAGTCTCAGAAAAGAGGCTGTTAAGATCTAATTAAAGGTAAAAATCAAGACTGCCAGAGCTGTCTTTTACAAATTAAATGTCCTCTTTTATGTGGTGCAGAGGTGCTAGCATTATTTTAAAGAGCAATTAGAGCATTTTACAACATCCTTGTAACGCAGAGGAAGTGATATTGTGAGTACCTCTAAAAAACCTTAAGCATCTTGAGCACACAGGGCTTCCATTTTAAAGATGCCTGCAGCATTCACCTGCTGTTGAAAGAAGTTGTATTTTAGTGTCTTTTAAGGAGAAAAACATGCAATTGAAGGTATTAAGTGCTTACCTAGTTGAGAAACAATAGCCCTCTTCAAACACCTTCTAAAGTGATTGTTAGACAAGTACAAGGCATTCCAATTTATAGTGGTTAACAGAATCTTAGATCAGAATACTATTGGAGTGATACACCAGTTAAAGTGAAATCATAATGCTCTAAGTGACTAGTTTGGAAGATCCTCCGGAACAGGGATTGGAATGGCCCAGAGGGTCTCTGCAGTTTTGTTGCTGCTTCAGTCAATCAATCTTGGTAAGTACACCATTGGAACTTTAGACTCCACTGGCATTGAACGGGATTTCATTTTTTGCCTAAGCTGCTTTCTGTAGTAAGTCCAAAGTGGAATTCATTTTTAGGTGGAATTTTTATGCAATATGATTGTTTAATAATAATATATTTGCATTGGTCAGTGGTGGGTATGTCTCTCCCAAAAAGTCAGCATTTAGGACTAAACCAAACCAAAATAATATAAATACACAACTACAAAATGTATAGTTTGAATCAACAGAATTACAAAAAAAATATAATTATAGAAAGAAATTGATTAACTAAATAGCAAGGCTACTAAGCATCTAACTGTATCCTAAACATGGATAGATACAAAGACATGAACTTCAAATTATATACAAACAATGCAAGCCATAATCAATGTATTACAAAAAACACTGTGTAGAATGCAAACAAAAATCCATCAGTGGCCTACCGAAATGCACAGTATAGTTGTTGCAAGCTTTCAAAGCTCCATGGGCTTCTTCATCAAGCAAGATATTACAAACCAAACAGGAGGGCAAAAAACTGGAGATGTTAGATGCCTGCATGTTGTTTCAGTCCTTAATAAAGATGTTGTGTTGGGGAGGATGTATTTTGTGCAGGCAGGCTCCTCCTCCTTCTGGCCATTGGCAATAGGGAGATTTTTCAAAGTCCAGGAAATTAATGTCCATTTGCATCTCAATAGGCATAAGTATATTGTGCATTTTGGTTGGCTAATAAAGTCATCACTGATGGATTTTTGTTTGTTAAGTGGCCAAAACAGCTATCACAGCATGTTTACTATGTAGAATGGCTGAACCAAATTAACTGCAAGCATTAACCATATCTCACAAAACTACAATTCCTGGAATTCCATAGCATTGAGCCATCGCAGTTAAAGTAGTGTCAACCTGAGTCATTTCTGCAGTGTGGATGGAGCATTAGAGTGGTAAAAATAGTATGGGAATTGGAATTAAATTAGTCCTTTTCCAGTGAGCAGTTCCAATCCAATTAGGGGCACCTTGGCACCTTCTTTTAATTCAAAGATATGACACTGGATGTGTAAGGATCTCCTGTACCCTTTTCTCATTTGGGCCTAATATACTGCATTTAGAAATATAGTACATACACTACACATATCCCATATCCATCCATAGCCCCTTTTTGGCAACCCTATTCCAAGCAACAGGCATCCCTAGAATCCAATTTATGTCATACATCTACAACAATTGAATCAGGTTGTAAGCATCAATTGCCATTTATGAACTCTTTCATATACTTTTTGAAATTCACAGATGTCTTTTGCAAATTGTGAAATTGCATTATGCTCACAGTACATAGATGGGTAATTCAAATGCCATAAGTGTGTTGCAGGCTTTTAAGATCTGTTCATAGATACTGTGTCTCTAAAGTGATGGAGGTCTTAATCTGCACCTGCTGTAAAGCTAATTTAAATGTTATTTAAAGTGGAAAATTGTTCCAAAAAGTGCTTTCTTTAAATTGAGACTAACAGTCACAGTCAAAAGTTTATTTTTCTTTGGTTACTAATATAAGAAATACCCATTGAAGCTGTAAGATGCCCAATAACATTAGTAGAAAATTACATATCCAGTCCTTGGGGGCTGTTATCGAGAACCAAAGGCAAGCATAATTTCTTTCAGGACTGAGTTCAGAAAACTGAAAACAGGCAATGTAGGAGATGTTCCACTAGGGGCCAATATGCCGATAGCTGGCCATTACTGGTCAGTAGATCAATAACACAGAATTAGGAGATCTGCCAGGAGTGCTAATAAATTGTTGAGAATAGGTACATGCAAGTCATTCAATATATGAACATTTCCAGATGTTGCATACTGGAACATTGTACATTAGAATTAAATGCACTAACTTCCCCCCCTCTCCCCATGATTGACCTTCTTCAACCACTAGGTGCAAGGCATTTTGTTTTACATTGACCTTCCCAGTTAACATAACATGCAATATCAATGACATACTTTAATAGATCTTTTTTTTTTTTTTTTTGATCCAAATTGGGATGGCAGTTCTTGGGGGTGGAGTAGATGTATGCATCAAATATAATGATTTCTTCTTTTTCATTGAATACCATAAAAAACTAGGATTATATGTTGTATGAATGAATTATGCCTCCTGGTAATGAGGCTTATGAAGTCTGAGGAAGTCGCCATTTTTTGTTTCAGTGTAGAATGTTTCTGCACATTCTTTCTTTCATGAGCTGGCCTGCCACTGGAATCCATGTGGCAAAAGATGATTATGGATTGCTCCAGTTGTCAGTTTGGTCTGTTCCAACTTGGTTCTCAGTTCCTCTAGGACTTGAGGATTAATGTACTGGACTCAGTAATCAGTTAGGTGGGTGTGGCCCAGCGCTGTAGACTCAAGTCAGTTGCTTCATTGGAGATTATCGCACACTGATATCCCCGACAGGATAGACACCTGTTTAACCCATCCTTTCTTGAAAAGCTATGGGACAAGCCCAGCTTGCACATAGACTGCCTACTGTCCAGCCACTGGGCAGTGTGCTAAGATCTGGTAGGGATGGGTTAAATGCTTGTCTGTCCCATTGCGGATATTGGAGTGTGATAATCTACAGTTACTCAACTTGCAATTGATTCAGGAATAATTGATGCACTGGCTTGATTTGACTCACCATTTGTTTATTTTTAGTGACCAAGCACCCCCAGAGCATGGAACGTGTTTCTTGGAAGGGGAACATCAAATGGGTTAGGCACTGGACTTGAGGTGGAAGGAACCTTCTAATGTTTATCAAAAGCTTTAGAAGGCTTCTCTGATTTGCAGCAGGACAGACGACCAAACAGACCTCAAACCCCACCTCAAACTCATTGCTTAACATGCTTGCTGTTCTCCCTTTGAGATACACACTCTGCCTCCATTGTTAACTGTTAAAAGTTGGCTCCCAGGCTTGAGATTCAACTTGAGATTTGACTTGAAAGTATCTTGCAAGGACTTGGGACTCAGCGTGCGAATTCAAGGTAGAGACTTGTGACTTGACTTGAGATTTGGAATAAAGGACTTGAATATATCATGGTAAGGATGGTGAAGTATATATGTCATCAAAATGGGCCACAATATCTGGGATGTAACTTAGGACTTTATCACATGTGGATTTTAAAATTCCATACAAATTGTGCCATACATCTAAGTTTCATTGCTGCCTTGACCTGTAAGCATGCTTAGCCAGCAACTTGCCTTTGATGGAAAAAAAAACATCAGTAAGATCCCAATAGCTCTGATATAGTGCTAGTCTTCAGGTGTAATAAAATACTCCAGCAGCAGTTTTGGGATTACACAACCATGTGGTGCCTCCTTTCCTTCCTCCTCTTTACTATTCCAGAACAGCCTTTGTTTTCTTTTCTTTTTCTTTTTCTTTTTAAAATAATCACATTTATATAACTCTGGAATTATTCTTAAAACAACAACCATCACACTCAAATGTAAGGCACTCTGGGTAGGGCATAGGGCAAGGAGGCAGGGTAAAGGATGAGGGGAGAAGACAGTACCAGAGGCCAGAAACAGCCCAGTTGTGCTAATGAAGAGATTTGCAGTAGGGAGTGCTCCCAAACTGGCATGTATGCACATCCTTCATTAATGCAATCACATTGTGGATGGGGGTAGTGTGATAAACTCCTTGGAAGATTTAGGAGATTATCACATGGGAAAACAGGCTTGAGTTACATGAGGTTTGTATCTGTCTCTGATGGATCTTACCACACTGCTTCATGGACAGTAGGCAGGCTGTATGCAACTCAGGCTTCTCTCGTACCTTTTTAAGAACAGGATGTTATGCATATAATCCATGCCTGTTTTCCCATGCGATACTCTCAGTAGACAAGACAGTGTAGAGTAATGGTTTGAGTGTTGGACTACAGCCTGGGGTTTGATTCCTTGCTCAGCCATAAAACCCACTGAGTGACCTTGAGCAAGACACATGCTCTCAGCCTCAGGGGAAGGCAATGGCAACTATTACCAAGAAAACCCCATGATTGATTCACTTTAGAGTTGCCATAAATCAGCAAGGACTTGAAGGCATACAACTACAACTATTCAAACATTCTATGGGTAATCTTTTCTATACATATTGGCATATCTTAGTTACCTCCCAGTTAGACTTCTATAATGCACTCTATGTATGTGGGCTGACCTTGAAAAGTGTTTAGATGCTGCAGCTAGTGCAAGATGCAGCAGCTAGACTGATGTCAGATGTGCATCATAGACATCATATAACACTGGTCCTGCAACAACTAGCTTCCAGTTTGCTTTCAATTCAGTTTAAGGTGGTGGTGTTGATCTACAGTGTCCTAAATAACTTGCAACCAAAATATCTGAAATATTGTCTCCTCCCATATGAGCCAGAAAATATTATTTTCTGTCTAGAAAAGGCCGATTTCTGTGCAGAAAATAGTATTTTTGACCAAAAAAAAAAAAAAAGAAAAAGAAAAAGAAAAAAGAAAAAAAAGAAAAATGCAAATGTTGCACAGAATAAATCTTGAATAATCTTTGAAAATTGCAGTTTGCACAGACTCTCAGAGAGTGATGAAGTTTGCTAAACCTGTGTCTTACTACCTTCAACAAGAAATAAAAATATAGCTGTGTTAGTCTCAGTCCTTTTGTATTTGAGAGGAAAATTAGTGAAGAATCACATCCCTGGTGCCAACTAAAATAGACCCATTGAATCTTGGTTTTGTTTATGTTGTTTTGTAATGTTTGTCATTTTCAACAATTTTTTTTAAAAAAATAGACCCATTGAATCAATAGGATAGATAGATGATAGGTAGGTCATGGAGTGAAACCAATAGTCAAAATGAAGCAGCTTCCAGCTGCTTTGGAACCGTGGTGTTTAGATGACACATGCCTCCAAAGTGCACCATAACATGTGTGCCTGTCCTTAAGACTGGAGCAAAAAGGAGCTGGGATAAACCAACTTCTGGCCATGTTGGTCTACTGTGCCAGTCAGATTCTGTGTGCACATCCTGCCTTGGGAGTGGTCTGTATGGTCAGTGGGATTCCCACCTACTTCCAACTGGAGCATACTTAGGCCACTCTTTTATGCCTATCTTCTCTGGCCCCATAGATAAATATAGATGGATTAATCAGAGTTGGTCTGCACTATTTGGTAGATGGTACTAATCAACTAGTATTCAGGATTTTCATTTCTCATTTTCCTTGCTAGAAAGACCTCAATATATTAGTGATATAGTTTTTTGTGGGTTTTGCAGGCTATGTGGCCATATTCTAGAAGAGTTTATTCCTGTTGAAAATGATCACTAATTAAGCAGACACTAATCCTCTTTGCATATCCTCCCACTCTGAGGCCTTGACATCAACAACAGAACAATACACAGATTAACATGGAAATCACCCCTCCCTACGCAAGGTCACACAGTATATACAGTATATATATATATACTCACTCTCTTCCATGTTAGCATTCTCTGAAGATGCCAACCACAGATGCAGGCAAAACGTCAGGAATTGATGATGATGATGATGATGATGATGATAATTTATTTGTATCCTGCCTCTCCCTGTATTGGATCGAGGTGGGTAACACGAATAAACTCTTCTAGAACATGGCCACCTAGCCCGCGAAACCCACAAAAAACTATGGTAAATTTTGAAATTGAAGCCCTCTTTGTAACAGTCAAAACAAAACAAACAAACAGCTTCATTTATATACCACTTCATACCCTTAAGGAGTGTCTAAGCGGTTTACAATTGTAAGCTATTTGCCCCCCAACAATCTGGGTACTCATTTTAGCGACCTCGGAAGGATGCAAGCCTGAGTCGAGCTTCAGCCCTTTGCTGGTCTTGAACTCGCCACCTTATGGTTTTGAGTGAGTGGCTGCAGTACAGGCATTTAACCACTGCGCCACCAGGGCTGATGCAATGATTATGAGGAGAGTCCAAAAATCCAGGTGGCTGCTTTGATTTATATACAATTTTAAAGCAGTTTCCATTTCTACCAGGAGCAGGTCATTTGTAGGGGCTATGGATTTTTCTTGTTTAAGTCCAAAGCCATACCAAAATACTTCATACAGTGGGCCTTGGGTATTTGCCGGGGTTTAGTTTCAGCAGCCCCCATCCCAAAATCCATGGATGCTGAAGTTCCATTAAATACAATGGCATAGTAAAATGGAATCCCTTATATAAAACTGTGGATATTTGAATCTGTGGATAAGGAATCAATGGACACAGGAGGCTGACTGTATAACAATAGGGTTTGCTTATAGTCATGTATTGGTACTTCGCTACTCAAAAAGTACTTTATCCGTGTGAGCTCTAGCTGAGGACTACACCACTAGTCTTACTTTGATAACATTTAGGACTTGGAGCAATGGATGCAAGCTACAGAAAAAGAGATCCCAGTTAAACATTAGGAGGAATTTCCCAATAGTATGTGCTGTTAGACAGTGGGACACACTCTCTTGGAGAGTGGTGGATCCTCCTTCTCTGGAGATCTTTAAAAAGAGGCTAGATGGTCATCTGGTGGGGATGCTTTGATTGTGTATTCCTGCATAGCAGGGGGGTTGGACTGGATGGCCCTTGTGGTGTCTTCCAACTCTATGATTCTATTATTATCTACAAATATATTTTCAAGTATAACTTCAAAAAAGTAAAAGAAATCTAAAACAATATAAGCTTAGCAGAACAGGATCCCTAGTTATTAAATTTGTTGCTTATTCTCAAAATCTTTAATCCAAATAGGATTATTTTAATTAGGATTATACTCATAGCATATCAATTCTTTTTTTCATGAAGATGATCACAGATTGAAACAGCCAAAGCAAATGGCCAGTGTATTCATATCAATCAGAGCATGATCTTTAAATTAAAAATATGGTCGCTAAACTGGAATTCAGCTCTTTGGTTGTGCTCCCCTGTTTTATTTACATATTTCACATGTAAGATAAATTATGCCATATGTTGGGAGTCAAAACAAAATCCAAAATAGCATCTGTACATTATGACTCAAAATTGAATAAATAAGTCTGAAGGGTAACCACCTTTTTAGCCTTACTGTGCAGCATGGCATAGTGGTTTGAGAGTTGAAATATGGCAGCGTTCGATTCCCAGTTTGGCCATAAAACCCACTGGGTGATCTTGGGCAAGTCCACACTTTCTTGGCCCCAGAGGAAGGCAAATGCAAACCTCCTCTGAACAAATCTTGCCAAGAAAACCCCATGATAGATTCACCTTAGAGTCAACATAAATTAAAAATGACTTAAAGGCACACAACAACAGAAAGTGCTCCTAATATGCCTGCTTGAAAGTAAGGAGAACAATGGGTAAATCTGTACATTTAATATTTTATTTAATAAATTTTAAGCTTTTAAGCTAAACCCTCTCAAGAGGACATACAACATGTTTAGAACAATGAAATGCAATACAGTCCAGGGTGAAACCATAAAACAAACAACAATAAAAACCAAAATTAACAACTAGAACCAGATGGCAACATATATACAATGAGGTCTAATAAGCCTTACCTCAAGCAATGGCTAAGGTAAACCTGCTTCAGTGTCTGCAATGATTGAGACAGAAGCCAGTATCGATAAGGCCCTCCTACCTTAATCCCTTCAATCCTAGGGAGGCCTAGTGTGCAGGGATTAAATGCCTGTACTGCATCCACAAGGTTATGGGTTTGATCCAAAATCCCCTCAGCCTTGCAGCCTTCCATAGGTTATTAAAATGGTTACCCAGCTTGTTGTAAACCACTTAGGGCAGTGATGGGCAACCTTTTGAGCTTGGTGTGTCAAATTTCACCAAAAAAAATGAGCATAATTCAGGTGGCGTGTCACTTTGAGGGAAAAAAAAACATTATTTTGTGATATTTATAGTTTAAATCACTTATTTTTATAGTTTATATAAGAAGCCGTGCCCTCCCTCCAGTCCATCTGCCTTGGTCCTGGCCCCAGAGGGTGAGAAGAACCACTGGACCTCATCCCCTTTCCCATCACCTTCCCCTCTTCCTTTTGTATTGTCTCTTTTAGACTGTAAGCCTGAGGGCAGGGATCCGTCTAATTTAAGATTGTATGTACAGCACTGTGAAAATTTACAGCGCTATATAAATAAAGGATAATAATAATAATAATAATAATAATAATAATATATTTATAGTTTAAATCACTTATCTCAGTAATGATGGATTAGAAATCCATGACAGCTCAGAACAGTAGATAATGGTTGCTTTGGTTAACTGTTATTTGGTTACTAGAAATGGCAGGGCCCCCAGAGAGGCAACCCATGCTACTTTCCATTGCTCCTTGCTCCACTGGCAGAAGTGAGGGCAAAGATCCCGGTTTAACTAGAAGTCCCAGAACTAGATGCTCTGTGATGGACTTCTGTTGTTTTGGCCTACAGACCTCAGCACAGAGTGTCTAATAGGGGAGGATGAAACATTTGCAACTTGTTTCATCCTCAGGAGCAGCAAATGTTCCATCCTCCCCTATTAGACACTCTGTGCCGGAGGTCTGTAGTCCAAAACAACAGAAGTCTATCACAGAGCATCTAGTTCTGGGACTTCCGCCGGCATAGCAGGGAGCAGCGGAATGCAGCGAATAGAGTTTTATTCATCCTTGGCTACTGCACTTGGCCGTGCAGGAGCCGAGGATAAAACATCCTTCTCAGCATGTGGCCATCTCAGCGGCTGCGTGTCATCAGGAATGGCTATATGTGTCAGTGCTGACACGCGTGTCATAGGTTAGCCATCAGGGACTAAGGGAGTGCTAGTTCACTGATAAGCGGTAGAGAAATTTACTTGCTATTGCTGTTACTATTCAATATTCTCAAGTCCACTAACCTAACAGCTTTGATCAGCAAGAGTGCAAGCTGGAGAATGCTTCATGAGGGAGGCAGGGGCTCTTAAAAAATTGCCTGCCTCTTGAAACATTTTTAAGCCTCCCAGATGTTTATGAAATGATATATATATATATTTTAAAAAAACAGAGCCCAGTGTCAGCAGATGGAAAACTCACAAGTTTAACACATAACATAAATCTTCACACATACAGTTCACTTTGACAAATATAGACTTAGTGCAAAAAAGTGTTTGTGCCAATAAAGGTATTTATCTTCAAGATATCTCATGACCTTTTGGATAGGATCTAACAGGGAACACTCAACTCATGAAAGTGCTTCTGTCAGTGGAATCTGGGCACTGGAGACTGAATCTTTCTACTAAAGTCACCTGCGCATCTCAAAAATATTAGGAATGCCTCTGGAGATGGTCAAAGCTTGACAACTTTTCAATTAAGGTTAGAAATGGTTGGAGGTTAGGGGGGCACAACCCTCAGCAACCTGGGGGACTCTGTCTCCTCTCAACCTCCCCCTGAAATTAAAATTGTTTTGCTCTCCCCAAATGCCCCATAGGTGCAGTGGAGGGCTGTTTCCTCATATTTTGGCATACTGGGCTATTTTAGGCCAGAAGGGCACCCCCGCATTTTTTTTTTTTTTTTACATAAATTGATCAGTCAAGCTAGCAAACTCTTCCGAATGAATGGTTGTTCTTGCTGCTTTTAATTTCCCTCTGTTTCCTTTGTAGCTGATCTTGGCTGTATGTTAATATAAATCACCATATAGTAAAAGCATAAATATTGCTCTGTTTGTAATGTCATAGTATATTCCCATGTTTGTGACAACATTAGTGGCACAGAAAACTACTATGATCATAGTAGGCAGGGTGCCACAATTCTTGGAGTGCATCCACACTCTACATTTATAACAGTTTGACATCATTGCTCCATCCTATCGAAAAGTGAGATTTGTCATTTGGGGAGAGAGAATTCTTTGCTAAAGAGCTTGAGGCTGCTGTCATTCTCCAGAATTAATGCAGGTTTGAATTATTATAACTGTCATGGGTTCACGCTATGGAATCCTGGGATTTGTAGTTTGCTGTGGCACCAGAGGTCTTTGACAGAGAAGGCTAAATAACTAGCATAACTACTAATCTCAGAATTCCATAGAGTGGCAACATTACAGTTAAAGCAGTGTCAAACTACATTAATTCTACAGTGTAGATCAGTGGTTCCCAAACTTTGACCCTCTGGGTGTTTTGGACTTCAACTCCCGGAAGCCTTTGCAAGCTTGGCCAACAGTCAGGAATTCTAGGATCTGAACTCAAAAATATCTGGAGGACCAAACTTTGGGAACCAATGGTGTAAATGCAGCCTTAATGCTGTATGTCAAGGTAGTGCAGTAGGGCTCTTTTGCAGAGAATTCTTCATCAACACACACTTCATTAAGATATAATCCCAGAATTTTGTAACATGGAGCCACCATGACAGTTAAAGTGGTGTCAAACTCTGCAATACAGATGCAGACACATAACAGCTCAGTAATGATATGTTATTCTTGGATACGTCACCCTCAGTTTTCTTTCTGTAAAACTGGAATAATTTCCTGTAAGAGGAAAGAAATAATATTTTAATGCTATAATATTAAAAGTCTGGATTACATACAGTTCAGTGCTCAGTGAGTGAGTACAATCTGTGTTTTAGTCTGAATTTTATCCAAAGCGATGAACCCTGTCCCCCAAAATAGATGTAGCACCTTGAACAGGTCCTTTAAAGTTTGGACAAAAAAGAGCAGATTCACCATTCTGCTAACACAGAAGCCACACAGCTACCAGACAATAATTTCCATAACTTTTCAGACTGTCAAGTAAGCGTGTAGAAGCAGCTAGCTTTAGGCTACATGCCTATGCATAACTATTTGGACTTACACCCAAGTACATAACTGTACCTTTATTGGTTATATACTGCCCACTGTGCAAACCATACTTACATACAAGCATGTATGTTTTGAAAATTTATGAATATCAACCAAGATCCTCTATGACAGTTATTAATGTATAACTGCCATAGATGATGATGATGATGATGATCATCATCATCATCATCATCATCTAAAGCAGGGGTTTCCAAACTGTGCTCTGAGGAGTCCTTAGAGCTCCTTGTGAACTTCCCAGGTACTCCACATCCATTACAGGAAACTGAAAGAAATAAAAATTGAAGGAGATAAAGAAGAAGAATATATTGTTACATATACTCCTAAATACCATTAACTTGTAAGACATACAGGAGACCAATTAGGGACTCTGCCATAGAAATAAGGGCTTTGTGAGTCAAAAAGGTTGGGAACTCCTGAGCTAGACTTATGCACTTGTTACTGTTATGTGTTCATAATCTCTATGTAGCCCTTAATTTTAGAGCTATGTAGGGACTGTGATAGTCTCCCTATCCCTGTGTATTGGTAAGTAGCAGCTGTGATTATATTCATGATGCTGCTTAATAAGATCATAGCATGGGATGACTGGGATGTACTGCATTGGTCACCCTGGGTGCTTAAATGTGTTAAAATGGAGCCAATCTATTCTGCATCATTTGAAAAAGAGGAGGCAAAGGATTAAGGACAAGGATTAATTCCTGTCTTTATTTATTATTTCAAGGTCCTTCCTTGTATTTCCCCCCTCTCTTTTTCTTTCTAGCCACTCTGTAGCAAGAAGGTGAGGGTGTGATGGTAGCAGAGCTCTACAGAACACTAGTGTGTGTCTGTGTCTGTGTGTGTGGTGGGGAAACCCACACCAAGCTCATTGCAGCTGAGAGCAGGAAATGGAACACATGCCTTTCACCAAGGCAAATTTCTTTTTCTAATCAGATCAGCCATCATACTGGGAGAAATGGCAGTGACAGAATGTCAAGAAATCAATCTGCCAGTGCACATAGCATCCAAATGTAATGGTGAATGGAAGTCTGACAGAGAGGAAATAGCCCTAGTCCAAACTGTGTTGTATATCATGATCAGAAATGGAAGAAACACTTCATTTAGCCCAAACAGTGGCAAATTTTAGATTGCAATAGTCTGACCCAAGGTTTTCAGGGAAAGGCCAAAAACAGAGCTTAAATGTTAGCTTCTCCTCTCTATGTCACTGTGTATTATGAAGAACACACATAGTACAGTGACCTGGGCTTTGGTTCTAGTTTGAGTTTATATTGTATATAAATCAATAATAATTTCCATGTATACAATATGTAATCAGAAACCATCTTTCCTTCTCCCTTTTCAATGGTGATGAAGATTTGTTGTTTCATCTACAGCAACTCACATTCTTTAATTGCATGACATGAAAGTTACTAAAGGTAACCTTGAATCAGTCGTGCACTTTCATATGTTTTCCATTTCATTTTCTTAGAAAACAATTAAGGAGAAACTACAGGAGGAAAAACTAGGTAGAAGAAACCTTTGAAGGACTAAACCCCTCCTAATTCAGTTTCTTCTGTGTTTTTTGTTCACTCTGTCTTTCTAATGGCATAGTTATTAAATGTGAGATACTGATGGGTAGGTCATTGACAGAAGGAGTTGATCATACAAAGGACTTAGGGATTGGATGGCTGTTAGATGACATCTCTTACTATTTCTGTAATTTGACAGTGCTAAAATACCTTAAGACACTAGATCCTGTCTGATCTTGGAAGCTAAGCAGGGTCTGCCTTGGTTAGTACTTGGATTGGAAACTAGCAATAAATGCCAGGTGCTGTAGGCTATATTACAGAGGTACAAACTTGCAAAAATCACCTCTGAGTATTCCTTGCTTAAGAAAACCCTGAAAAATTCATGGGGTATCCTACAAGTCAACAGGTGACTTGAAGACACATACATTCACACACATAATCCTGCTGTTCCTCTCCTCCCTCATTCCCTGTTGTTTTGTTCAGCTAAGTGAGTCATTACCCTGCACAGCAATCTAAGGATTTGTTGCTGTGGTATATGTTAATTAAAATGTGACTAATATTTGACCATGCATTTGTTGGTCTCTGTATTGTCTTTATATAACATTCATCAGCCATCCCTCCTTCGTAGTCAGTTTATTGTCTTCATATAGAACTTTTTTGTACAGACATCTCTCATACGTCATCTCTTTTCTATTTCTCTCTCTCTCTCTCTCCCTCCCTCTCTCCCTCTTTCCAGCTTTTTAGGAAAAGGGTTCAGCACCTTGGATCTCTCCTTTAAAGGCAAATATCATCTCATCCATGATCTTTTGGACCCCTGTGGGTTGCCTGGTGCCATTCCTGTAAAACTGAATGTTATATTCAGGTGGATAATTTTTTTTACAATTCAGTGGTAAGGCACCTCCAAGACAGTGAAAAAATCCATAAGAGCACTACCCACAGGAATTTGCATATATGTCTTAATGTTTTTCTGCTGACTTTAAAAAGAAAAATTGTTGGTGTTTGGGGGGCTCAAAAGGGTGTATCATTGCTCTATCTGGATAAGAGATGTCCATCCTACCTTTAAAAGATTGCCAAAAAGAAAGCTTCTTGAAGTTGTTGTGGTCCAATGCCTATACCTTTCAGTGCCATACTTGGGACTTTTTTCTCATTTGTTTTTCACTCAGGTTTTGTCATTATCCATTTCTTTATTGATACATTATATCCTTATTTTGTATTGTCTCATCATAGGGTTTTCACATTCAGAAATGACATTCCATTGTCTCATTCTTCACAAGGCTGGTTAGCTAAAGCACCACCTCTGAGTTATCTGCTCTGTTACCACCAATATCTCATCTCACTGATACTGCTGTACAATAACTTTTCCTTGCTTTGTTGAGGTGTTTGCCCTCAATAAAAGCATGCTCAGCTTGTGAGACCCTGCTAATAGCAGAGCTATCATCCATATAATAGGAAAGTGCTTTAGGGATTCTATGGATACCATGATCTATCAGAAAGACAAATAAATGGATCTTAGAGCAAATCAAACCTGACCTGTAGCAACCAAAATGATTAAACTGAGCCCATCATATTTTGGGCATATCACGATGTACTAGAAAATATGATAATGCTTAGTAAAGTAGAAGGCAGTATAAAAACAGGAAGACTATATAATATATTAACTCAGCAACCTAGCCACAGCCCTGAGCTTGCAAGATCTGATCAAGGCTGTTGATGACTCAGGCTCTTGAAGAGTTCTCATTCATAGCTTTCATAAGACAAAGGTGACTTGATGTCAGATAAAAAACAACAGGAATCTGATTCAAATTTCCTTCCCAGAAGAAAATAATCTGAATTTTGAGTTTAAAATACATGTCATACTTTCATATGTCTTTAGTATGCTTCATAACCCCCAACCCCAATACTAACCACCCACTCACTCCCCACCAAGGTCCACCAATTCTTGAAGTTAGAAACATACTGTATACTCCATGTGGGAGACAGTTGCCTGAAACTGCTTTGCATTACAACAGGAGTGGCTCACAACTCTATATTATTCCTTGGCAAAGTCCATTCCCTCCATTCTTCCCCATTACTACAGTGAATTGCAGTTAAATTCAAAGTAGACCAATGAGCCTGAAGAAGATAGCAGCTGATTGTGATGAACCTCTTTTTCACCAAACCTTTTTTTTTACCTCAGTAGGCAATCCTAAAAGGTGTTAGATACCCACAGCTGTCCAGATAGGTAAAGTTTCAGACCACTTTTATTTATAATCTATAGGTTTACTTTATTTGTTAGTAGTGTTGAAAAGAATTCCAGGTTCACACAAGCTTAAATAAAAGAACAATAAAATTTTATTTAAATGTTGGTTGTCATTGTTTCATTTGTTACAAGATTATGCTTCTCATAAAACTATACAATGGTTTCAAAACCAGCAAAGGACATATTTCTGGCATACTGTGGTGCTCTGTTACCGCTCCTCTGCGATGTGGTTATAGAATGATAGCAATCACAGCAAGATGAGAACTTCTGTCTTATGCATCCCATTCCTTCTCCCTTGGCAGTCAACTGAGGAAGTCATCTGAAATCATTAAGATACAAGATAAAATGCTTCACATAACAACTCAGGATGTTAGAACTGCTCCTAGTAAGTTGAAGAGTATACTAAATATACATTATCCCTGTGAATGAGAAGACATAAATAATTTATTTTTATATTGTGAAAGCAGTTGTCTGTTAGAAATGTCAATGGTTGCATTTTTTTATCTAGCACAGCACTAATTCATGCCAGTATGTGACTTGGCTTGCTAAAACCCCAGATAGAGTGATTTCATTTTTCTCAGTGCTTTTCACTCTTGTGAAGATCATCTGCTGTTAGGGATTCATCTAGCCACCCCTCTGATATCCACAAAAGCAGAATTCAGGGAATGACCTGATATGACTACCAATAACCCACTTCTGTTTCCACTGTGCAGTGACTCAGCAGCTGTCCTAGCAAAAGGATCAGCATTTTGGATGGATGCTGCCAGCAGTGAGGCAGAGAAAAGCCAAACAATTGTTACAGCAGTGTAGATAGTCTATTGCAATATAGGCTCTCGTAGGATCCCAGTCAAGGCTGTGAGGTCATTTTTCACAGCCAGGCTGTTGTATAGGGGAAGTACCTTTGCAACAAAACAACCTGGTGTCACCTTCAAATGTGTGCTCTGGGTATGGGTATGGTTCCACTGGGTATGGCTCCAATTTAGCTGTATTTCCTAGTCCTTGCCCAATGTAGCTCAGAGTGGGACTTGCCAAATGTGTAGAGAGAGAGAGTTGAATGCCTATTTATACCAAGGCAGAGTCCCAACATTTCTAAAGGAATGTAATTTTTGCATCTCCTCCCTTCCTGACACTCGGGCTCCAGTCTATACCGAAGTTTCCTTTTCAGCAAAGCAAATGTGATACCTTGAAACAGGAACAGGACCCTATGATAGATTAGGGGTTCCAATGGACCTCAGGGAATGGTGGAAGCCTGCAATGCACTTCTATTTTCCTGAGAGGGGGCACTGAAATGTATCTGAAATGAGACCTCTTCCCCCAGGAAGCATCAAGCAATTTTGCAGTGTTTTCCCCATGATTAATTTGGTGGTAATAAAAGCCTCACTCCAAACTAAATATGGTATTTGACTTCCTTCAGCAGGGTCTCCCCCATTTCCCTATTGTCAATTGTACCTCTCCCTTTTTTCTTTAGCATTGTTCATGTATTTGAAATCTTATTTGAGCGAGCTCACATATGAGTTCACTGATCTAGGGTCAGGTCTGGGCTCTCATCTTCAGAAAGTTTGTGAGTTACAATCCATTTCAGGTAAGACTCTTTCATTATAGTATAACAGTTTGGGAACAGGCCACATATGTTTGATCTTGCAAGGCACTGATAACTGCACAGAATTTGTAGCTCAGAAGGAATTGCTCTAATCTTTTTAAAGTGGCTCTAGGGAGCTTACCAGGAATATAAATCTGTTTAGAATTTCAGCTTCAACTCTTTACTCTAAGTATTGAGGCTTGAAGTTACTGAAATATGTTTCAATTTAAATCAAGTGACAATTGTTTCTAGAGTAACTAATGTAGTTTTACACAAATACTACCATGGCAAGATAGTGGATTTATTTGGGCCTGGCTACCCATTACAACATATTGGTGTGGCTTGATTTCTCTTTGATAGTTATCCACCAAACCACAGCTGTAGCAAAATACAAAATGTCTCTTTGATAGATATTCCTATACTGGTTTGAACAAATAGCAAAACCCAGCAAAAACAGTGTCACCTTCCTCACCTAATCTTCAAAGAAGTAGCTGTCTTTTGTTTTTATTTTGTTTTTTGCTTTTTTGCTGTTTGTGCAAACCAGTACAGGAATATCTGTCAAAGATATAAACAAACAGCTTTATTTATATACCGCTTCTTACCACCTAAGCAGTGTCTAAGCAGTTTACAATTGTTAAGCTACTTGCCCCCAACAATCTGGGTACTCACTTTAGAAGGGTACTCATCCTTGTAAGGATGCAAGCCTGAGTCAAGCTTGAGCCTTTTTGCTGGTATTGAACTCACAACCTTATGGTTTTGAGTGAGTGCTGCAGTACAGGCATTTAACCACTGCACCACCATATTTTGGCTATGACTGATAGAATTTGGGGGAAAAAATGGGATAGAATTTCAATATGTATTTATAAATACAATGTACATATAAGGAACTTTGTTTATTAAAATGATAAGGTAAAGAAAAAGTTTACACTAAATAAAAATATAATAGTGATAGGATTGGTAATTCAAGGATATGGGTTTAGTTTTGAAGATAAGGAAATATTTAAAAAAGCAAGGAAAATACAAGAGGCTTACTCTGTTTTGGTGTCTTTAGTATAGTTCGTAATGGTTATATGTTTATGTTTGTGTCTTATGTTTTTTGTAATTATGGTGTATAATGTATAATGTATGATGTACAATATAAACTGTGGTTTGGTGGAATTCTTACATCCCTTCCCCATTCTGATTTTGCTATCTGATTTCTGATTTTTTAGTTCTGGAGTCATTTTATTTTATTTTGGTTGTACAACTTTTGTTTAGCATTTATTGTGTTTTGAATTGAATATTGATTGTATTCATGTGAGCTTGAGGGTCCAAAAGGAAGGTTATCAATATGTTAATAAAAAATTGAAAGGCAAGGCCAGGCTTTGCTTATTTCTAAATTTATAGTTTTCATTCTGCTTTGTTATCTCTTTGGTAAACGCTTGCCATTAATGCTGACAAGTCTGACTTAAATGACTTCACATGTCACCTGCTCATTTGAATGTTACAAGAGGGTTCACATCCTGTAAAAGGCTTACAGGTTGTTCTGTGAAGATCTACTCCCAATGGCCATGCATTTGATGAAAGAAACTTAAGTATCTTCTGTCACATGTGTCTAGAGGTTCTTCTCTTAAGTCCATCCTGTTCAAGGCAGGATTACATTTTATGTCGAAAAGCCCCTCATGCATAACTATGCTTGTAAGAGTCCCTTCACAACCCCATTACCTGTGTGGCTTTTGGATGGCAGAAATGATCAGGGCTGGCTCACATAGATCCACAACATTCTCATGGTTGCTTTCATCTCATAAAAGTTCTCATATATGGACTGATGTATTCCTTGCCCAGCATGCATTCGTCCTGGTTTGCACACAGATGTTAAATACATATGTGTTATACGTTTGACCTAGGGTGCATTGACACTTTAAAAAATTGTGATTAACACCACTTTAAGTGCTGTAGCTCCATCATATGGAAATCTGGGATTTGTAGTTTTATAAAATTTTTCACCTTCTCTGCCAAAGAATTCTGGTTCCTCACCAAACTACAAATCCCAGGATTCTGTAGGATGGAGCCATGGCAGTTAAATAGGTGTCAAACTGCATTATTTCTTTCTCCCATTTACACAACAGATTCCAGGGTCATTTGTAGGAGTGCAGGAGGAATCTTGTATCAATGTCAGACAACAGCCTTCTTCACACTCACTTGCATCATGGCCTTGTTCCTACTTACCTGAAAATTGGATTCCTGAACCTGGTTCAGAAAAAACATGGTTCCCACTATGTTTGCTCCAGTTTCAGGAATCGGTTCAGGAATTGGCAAGTGGCAGGAAACAGCTTGATGGCTGGTCCCATCACTGGCCTCTCCTGGGCCTGACGTTCCCAGCCCAGCCTTCTTTCCAGCTTCTTTGGCTGCTGACCGGCTTCCCTGTGACTTTTTAAAAAAATTTCCCACAGCCAGGGAAGCCAGAAGGAGGTCACAGAGAAGCCGGGGAAAGATGATAAGGAGGTTGCAAGGCTTCTGGCTTTTCTGCAACCTCCTTCTGGCTTCCCCAGCAATGTGAAATTAAAAAAAGAAAGTGCAGGGAAGCTGGTCAGCAGCCAAAGAATCATAGAATCATAGAATCATAGAGTTGGAAGAGACCACAAGGGCCATCCAGTCCAACCCCCTGCCATGCAGGAACTCCAAATCAAAGCATCCCCGACAGATGGCCATCCAGCCCCTGCTTAAAGACCTCCAAGGAAGGAGACTCCACCACACTCCGTGGGAGTGTGTTCCACTGTCGAACAGCATTTACTGTCAGGAAGTGCTTCCTAATGTTGAGGTGGAATCTTTTTTCCTGCAGTTTGCATCCATTGTTCCGTGTTCTAGTCTCTGCAGCAGCAGAAAACAAGCTTGCTCCCTCCTCAATATGACATCCCTTCAAATATTTGAACAGGGCTATCATATCACCTCTTAACCTTCTCTTCTCCAGGCTAAACATCCCCAGCTCCCTAAGTCGTTCCTCATAGGGCATGGTTTCTAGACCCTTCACCATTTTAGTTTCCCTCCTTTGGACTCGCTCCAGTTTCTCCACATCTTTTTTGAATTGTGGTGCCCAGAACTGGACAAAGTATTCCAGGTGGGGCCTGACCAAAGCAGAATAGAGTGGCACTATTACTTCCCTTGATCTAGACGCTATACTTCTATTGATGTAGCCTAAAATAGCATTGGCTTTTTTAGCTGCTGCATCGCACTGTTGACTCATGTTCAACTTATGGTCTACTTGGACTCCTAGATCCCTTTCACACGTAGTTTCATTCAGATGTCCCCCAACCTATATCTGTGCATTTCATTTTTGCATCCTTAGTGCAGTACCTTACATTTCTCCGCATTGAATTTCATTTTGTTAGCATTGGCCCAGCTTTCTAGTCTATTCAGGTCATTTTGAATTTTGACCCTTTCTTCATTGGCTACTCCTCCTAGCTTAGTGTCATCTGCAAATTTGATAAGTATGCTCCCAATTCTGTCATCCAAGTCATTAATAAAGATGTTGAATAGGACTGGGCCCAGGACAGAGCCCTGTGGCACCCCACTGGTCACTTCTTTCCAGGTTGAAAAGGAGCCGTTGTTGAGCACTCTTTGAGTTCGGCCAGTCAACCAATTACAAATCCATGTAACAGTTACCTTGTCTAGCCCACATTCCACAAGCTTGTTTGCAAGAATGTCATGGGGAAACTTGTCAAACGCCCTGCGGAAATCAAGATATACTATATCCACAGCATTCCCTTCATCTACCAAACTGGTAATTTTATCAAAAAAGGAGATCAGATTTGTCTGGCAAGACTTGTTTCTCTGAAACCCATGTTGGATTTTTGTGATTATGGCATTGGCTTCTAAATGTTCACAGACTCTCTGTTTAATGATCTTCTCTAGAATCTTTCCTGGTATTGATGTCAGACTAACTGGACGATAATTGCTGGGATCCTCTTTTTTCTCTTTTTGAAGATGGGCACAACGTTTGCCCTCCTCCAGTCTGCTGGGACTTCTCCTGTTCTCCAGGAATTCTCAAAGATTATTGCCAATGGTTCCGATATTACATTTGCCAGTTCTTTTAATACTCTAGGATGTAGTTCATCTGGTCCTGGAGACTTATATTCATTTAGGTTAACCAAGTATTCCTGTACTATCTCTTTACTTATTCCATACTAAAATTCCCCTATTCTGTCTTCTTCCCTATTATCCTTAGGTTGAGCACCCTTTGCCTTTTCTGAGAAGACTGAAGCCAAGAAGGTGTTGAGTAATTCTGCCTTTTCTCTGTCCCCTGTGAGCATTTTGCCATCTTCTGCATGCAGTGGTCCTACCGTTTCCTTCTTCTTCCTTTTGCTTCGGACATACCCAAAAAAGCCCTTTTTATTGTTCTTAACCTCTCTAGCAAGCCTGAGTTCATTCTGTGCTTTAGCTTTTCTGATTTTACCCCTACATGTGCTGGCTATTTGTTTGAATTCCTCTTTGGTGATTCCCCCATTTTTCCATTTCTTATACATGTTCTGTTTAAAACTTATCTCAGTTGAAAGTTCCTTAGTCATCCATACCAGTTTCTTGAGATGTCTCCCTTGAGATGTCTCCCATTTTTCTTCCTCATTGGAACTGTCTGAAATTGTGCTTTCAGTATCTCCCTTTTGAGGAACTCCCATCCATCTTGAACTCCCTTCTCTTTTAGTATTCTTGACCATGGGATCACCCCCAGTATTTCTCTAAGTTTATTGAAATCAGCTCTCCTAAAGTCTAGAATTCGTGTCTGACTATGCCTAGCTTCATCTTTCCACTGTATAGCAAACTCCAGGAGGACATGGTCACTTCCACCTAAGGATCCGACCACTTGCACCCCATCAACTAGGTCTTCCCTGTTGGTTAAGATAAGATCTAAGATGGCTGATCCCCTTGTTGCTTCTTCCACCTGTTGGACAATGAAATTGTCTTCCAGGCAAGTGAGGAATTTGCTAGACCTTGAGGATTTGGCTGAATTTGACTTCCAGCAAATATCAGGATAGTTGAAGTCCCCCATCACTACTACATCTCTCCTTTCTGAGTGTGTGGTCATCTGTTCTAGAAAGGCATCATCCAATTCCTCTGCCTGAGTCGGGGGTCTGTAGTAGACTCCCACAGTGACATCCCTGTTGTTTCCCTCTCCCTTAATTTTTATCCAGATGCTCTCCACCTGGCTTCCAGTATTGACTTCCTGGATCTCTTCACTGGTGTAAATATCCCTGACATATAATGCTATTTCTCCTCCTTTCCTGTTTGGCCTGTTTCTCTTAAAAAGGTTATACCCCTTTATTTCTACATTCCAATCGTGAGACTCATCCCACCAGGTTTCAGTGATGCCTATTATATCATATTTGCTTTGTTGTGCTAGGAGTTCCAATTCATCCTGTTTATTTCCCATACTCTGTGCATGAGTGTAGAGACATCTAAGAACATGTGTTCCCTTTACTTGCTGCCTGTGCAAATTTTTTGCTTCCCACTGTTGGGTCCTTGCACTTTTTGCCTTGTTCCCTCTATGTCAGTTTGACTATTTTCTCCAGCCCTTTTGCCTTCCAGAATAATGTCTCCCTCCCCCATATAACTCAGTTTAAAGCCCTCCTTTTTGCCAACTGGTGTGAGATGCAGCCCATCCCTTGCCAGAAGTCCCTCCTCATGGAACCGCAGCCCATGATCCAAGAATCCAAACTGTTCTTGGCGGCACCATCTACGGAGCCAGTTATTCACCTCTGCTATTTTCTTCTCCCTTCCTGGACCATGCCCTTCTACCGGGAGAAGAGATGAGATGACAACCTGTGCATCCATCTCTTTCCCAGAGCCTCATAACCCCTTATGATATTCTGAAGGCTGTGCCTTGCAGTATCATTGGTTCCCACATGAACCAAAAGAAGGGGGTATTGATTAGTAGGCTTGACAAGTCTTGTCAGCCTCTCCGTCACATGATGGATCTTTGCCCCAGGGAGACAACACACCTCCCGAGACATCTTGTCAGGCCCACAAACCACTGCTTCTGTACCCCTCATCAAGGAGTCCCCCACCACCACCACACGCCTCCTCCGAGGCTTAGCATTGGCTGTTCCCTTTGGTGCTATTCTCAGGCTGCCCTGCTCTGTCCCTGATGCCTGTCCCTGCTGCTTTTCCTCATCATCTCTGATAACAGAGAGAGATTCAAAGCGATTCTGTAGCTGCAAGCTCACAGAACGAACTGTGGTTTCCCTACTTCTGTGTGTGACATTCCTCCAACCATCTACTTCTGTTGTGTGTGAAGTGACCTCTTCTTCCCCAGCAACTTTCTCTGTGTGTTTCCTGTCCAAGACCATCTGGTCCATTCTGTTCAGGGGAACCTCCTGCTCTCTGTGATGCTGAAGTGTAGACACCTGGGCCTCCAACTACTGAACTCTCTCTTCTAAAGAAGCCAGTAAGGAGGCTGGGCCAGGGATGTCAGGACCAGGAGAGGCCGGGCCATGCCAGCTGCCCCCCCCCCCCAGGCCGTGCTGCCAGTGGGAACCAGGGCAGATTTGAATCTGATTCAAATCCATCTGATTCCCACTTGGGCTGAATCAATTTATTTCTAAATAAATCGATTCAGCCCCCCAAAAACACCCCATTTTACCAGTGTCTATTTGAAGTGGGTTAAATGGGCAAAAATGGACAAAAAACATGCCCCCCCTTTCTCAACTGATTTCTGAAATCAGATTCAGTGGGGACCATGCCTGTTTAACCCAGATCATGATCCAGATTAAAAGGTAGTGGGAATCCCCCCCCCCTCGGTTTCTCCTGCCTGTTCTTCCCTCTCTCATAGATGGGGTTGGGCCCTACTAGGAGGATAGAGGAAATCAGAAGTCCTGAGTTTCTCCCAGAGGGTGTTAGAAGCTTAGTGGGCAGAGAAAAGAGAAGCCTCATTTGCCAGGTGGCAAAGGGAGCTACAACTGAGATTGGTTGTTTAGAATATACAGTAGAACAGTAGACCTAATATCAAGACATACGTGTTGTGGTGTGTGCACTAGGATTGTTATCCAAGAGGAAGGGGGGTGGTAGCCCAAAAAAAGTTTGGGGACCACTGATGTAGATGCACCTCTAAAGGTCTTCAGTTTACAGGTTCTCCAGTGATGTTGAGACAGGCTAAATGTGCAAAACTCATAGGTTCACAAGGGTGGGTAAAAACATTGTCCCCCAAACAAGAATTCTGTATCCACAAATTAATTTCCTTCAGTCCCCAAACTTGTAGAACTGCACAGAGTGAGGCACTAAAAATCATTAATACATAGGACCTTATCATACTAGAACAGAAATGGGATTTAAAAAAGGATTAAATTAGAAAAACCCAAAAATGTGGGAAATTTTTCATACGACATCACTGTCAAAGTGAAATAACACAAAGAAAAAGCGAAGGCAAAAGGGACAAAAATGGCAGCTTTTTATTTTTGCTACTTCCTGAAAGTAAAAAGCTGCCATTTTTGTTTCTTTTGCCTTCTTTTTACAAGGGGGTACCCTAAAGTTTTGATTATCACCTTTAAAAAATTTGATGGAAAGTTTGTTTTGATTTGTAGTTCTGAACTTATTTCTATGTAGTCACCATCCAGATTTGCACATTTTTCCCCACTGTTTCTTGACTTTCCGGATACCTGATATTGTAGAAGTTTGTAGATTGTGCCTTATGAGGGAGTATTGTAAAGTAATAATTATCACCCGGAAGTTACTATGGTATAATGAGGAAATTTTATCAGTATCACAATTGGTCTCTAAATGCATGATATTGAGAAAATCAGCACATTGCATCCTTTATTTTTGTGACAGGCTGCACCAGAAGTTTTTGAATGAATCTTTATTGAATAAGTCTTCAGACCATTTCACATGGTCAGAAGTGACTAAAGTGTAAAATCTTCATGAACTGCAATCTTCAGACTTCTACATAACGATATTCGAAGGGTCAAGAAATGCTGGGAAAAATGTGTCTATCTGGATGGTGACTATGTAGAGATAAAACAACTAAAAATCAAGACAAACCTTCCATCAATTTTTTTTAAAGGCAATAACTAAAACTTTAGGATACGCCCTCGTATCTTCGCATTATTCCACTTTGGCAGTAACATCATGTGAAAAATTTCCCACATTTGTGTTTTTTTCCTAATTTAATTCTAATTTCAATCCCATTTCTGTTCAGGATTCCAAGAGTGTGATAAAGTCCATAGAACTCTTACATTTCCATTGTTCACGTTTCTTTAATACCTTTGTCCTTTTTCTTTCAGTGCCTAAGCTCTTTCTAAATGTCCAACTGAAGTTTCAAGTTGCTGCATTACCACAAATTTGGAAACTAAAGGGAAATTGTATCGGGGGATGCAGAATTCTTATGGGGGAGAATTAACGTCCATAACTGAACCCCTGAAACAAATCATGGTCTATAAATGGAAGCCAGTCCTCACTCCAAATATCAAATAGCCATCAAATGATAAACAAGTCATCAAATTATAACATATAACATTCTGAAAGAGATAATTCTTTGTTTAGGGCATGAAACCAGATCAAAATCTACAGATTATTTTTTAAATCATGTCTGTGTGTGTGTGGGGGGGGGGGGGGAGAGCTGCTCTTAACCTAATCACATCCGTCTCAGATGCTTCGTAAATTTCCTGCTAGTAAATATAAAATCTATTCATGGGATACATCTGTTTCCAAACTTTGAAAAAATTACTTTTTTGGTCTGCAGTTCCCAGAATTCCCCAGCTAGCTTGGCTATGACTACATTGGCTAGGAGTGTCTGGAGAATGCAGATGGGGGGGGGGGATAACTTGTCAAGGTCTGCTCTTTTGATAGCTGTGTCCTTGCAGGAGCTACAAAAGTTTCACTCCTTTCCAGTTATGGATCAAGAAGTCCTGGAGTTGAGAGCCAGAAAAGTGACCTGAACAAACTGAAGGGTTGATTCATGAATTGTAGCATTGAACCTTGCAGCAAAACTTTGTAATGATTCATGGGCTTTTGCTTTCCTTTTTCCACCATGCAAGCTCCTACATTACCTGATTCAAATATATGTGAATTAAGCCTTATAGTACTGCTTACTAGTGAATAGCATGTTATTTGTTTACTTTTCTTTGTGTGTATGTTTGTGTGTGTGTATGTGAAAGAGAGAGAGTGCATGTTCACATACATGCACATATGGGCACGCACACTTCTCTAAGCATGATAAAACTTTTTAAAAAACAAAACAAAACAAAAGTAGCTTCATTTGAAGAGAATTTGTTACTAACACGTTGCAGCTGTAGGGGACTGCACAGCCAATTAAAGAGAACAGGTTTGGCTCCTGCTCAAATGAGGCAACCACATGTTGGACTTTGATTGGTCACCTCAGGGGAACAAAAGGTCACAGGGGCATCTGTTTGCCATTTCCTGCCAAAATAGTGTGGTGTGAGGAAAAGGGTAAAGAGACAGACAATAAAAATGTGGATTTCTCCTTCTAATGTCTTGTCTAGAAACATGAGAAGATGAAGTGACATCTAAAGCATCCTACTGAGTGATATTACAAAGAGCTTGGGAATGATGCAAACCCATTGGAACCAGAGAATCATAGGAACCAACAGTTGGAAGAGATGACATGTATTAATGTTTAACATGGTTGGAATAATTCCAGTCCTCCATTATTAATACATGTGTGGTGAAACAAGTTTTGATTCAATAAAATTACTCAACATTTGCTTCATCATGTATTACTCAAAGAAAGATATGACTGACTTTTTTTTTTGTAATAATGAGACGTAAGTAAGATACTACACTTGAAAGGAGAAGTTACTACACTTTTAGATGAAGATGTGAGTGTACTTAGCTGTCAGGAAGGAAAGGGAAATCCAAAGGGGAAAAGTGAGGCTGACCCCCCCCCCCACCCCCCCCCCAGAATTCTAGAGTTAGGGAGCATGCAGCAACCACATGCTCCCTAACCCTAGCACAGCATGGCAGCCTCCTGTTCACACAGGGGCTGCCATGACAACATCATCATTGCTGGGCACCCAAACAGGGTAAAGGTGCCACTTTTACCTGTGTGTAAGCACCATAGGGAAAAAAAAAAAAAGAAAAAAAAAGGAAAAAAAAGAAAAAGAAAAAGGACCTGCTCTATGCAGCTCCTTTTTGCTGCACATACTGCCTGAGCACTTTACTCCTGCAGTGGTTAGACCATTGTGGGAATGAAGCCATGGGAGGAAGAGGCCAGGCAGCCCCTTCCTCCCATGGCTGCAGCTGTCAGGGTGTCCTTGGGGCATGCAGCTTCAAGGACATCCCTTTCCAAGCCACAGTGAAGTGGCAAAACACCACGTTTTGCCACTTTCCTGCAGCTTGGAAAAGCAGCAGATTGGGAACTCTGAGCTGCCTGTGTGGCTGCTTTGGTCCCAATCCAGCGGGGAAAGGGTCGGCACAGACTCACCACTTATGGGGCAGTCTGTAAAGCCCCTGAGCTTTCATGTAAGATGAGCCACAACAGTTACTGGTGTATACAGAGATGACTCAGGATGAAAATACATTGAATGGGCATCAATACCAGAATATTTTCAACTTAAATACAGATGGTTCTTGTTATCCATTGGGGGTTGATTCCAGGACCCATGGACACCAAAATCTGTGGATTTTCAGGTCCCATTATAAATAATAGAGTGGTAAAATGGTATCCCTTATATAAAATAGCAAAATCAAAGTTTGCATATATATATATTGATGCCATGAATGGCTGTATCCACGGATAAAGATTCCATGGATATAGAAAGCTGACTGTACTGGTAAAGCTAATTGTGTTGAAGTAATATTCTGCAATTGAGAAATATTTGGCAGAAACTAAACTTCAGTAGTATATATATATATATATATATATATAAATTATAGCACTGAGAGTGCAATCTTAAATCTGTTTACTCAAAATTCTCATTGAGAAAAAAATTGACCTGTTAGATATTAAAAGCTAAGGCCCCTTTTGCACAATTATAACAGTTTGATATCATTTTAGCTGCAATGACTGCATCATAAAGAACATTGGGATTTGTAGTTTCATGGGGGTTTTAGAACTCTTTGCTGGAGATCTCTCTCTCTGGCTTTTCTTCGCTAATGAAGATTCAGGAAGGACTTATCCCATGCTTTTTACAAGCGCGTTGATAACTAAAAAGGCAGATCTGAGATAAACATAGCAGAGAACATAGCAAAAAGTCTCCTTGGGTGAGGTTTCCATGTTGTGGTTCTTTCTGTGTTGTCGTTTCTCTTATAGACTCATTCGGCGTGAGTTCTCGAAAGAGGCTGCAGCACTGTGGATAGTTCATCTCCATGCCTCCCAATGTGAAGCCATGGTCGATGGTCGATTTGGCCGAGCTTGAGATGTTGTTTCAGGGAGTCCTTGTATCTCTTCTTTGGGGTGCCCCTCTTACACTGACCTGTGGCGACTTCACCGTAGATCACTATTTTTGGGAGGTGATGGTCCTCCATCCTAGAATGGCCTGCCCAGTGCAGCTGCGTTCTCAATAGCATGGCCTCAATTCTAGTGATCCCTGCTTGCTCAAGGACAGCAAAATTCGTCACATAGTCCAGTGTATATTTGGGATTGTGTGTATACAGCACTGATGAAAGCATTCAAGGAATCATAGATGATGGTGATAGATGACCAATGTTTCAGACCCATAGAGGGGAATAGACAGTACAATGGATCTGCACACACTGATTTTTATGCTTTGTCTCATGTGTTTGTTTCTCCAGACTCTTTTGTGAAGCTTTGCATATGCACTATATGCCTTTGCTAATCTGTGACTGATCTCTTTGTCAATCTTGGCATCTGAAGAGATGATGCTTCCCAGGTAGGTGAACTGCTGAATGGACATAAGCACAGATTTGCCTATCTCAAGGTTTCCACAGAATGCAGTAATGGTAGTTAAACTGGTATCAAACTGCTGTAATGGTGTAGTGTCAAATGGGCCTATGTATAATTGTTTGTTCCTTCTAGAGTAGACCCATTGAATCCATGGAAGATACATATCTTTTAACTTATGTTCCCACAAATTCAGTGGGTCCACTGCAGTTAGGAGGGATAAATGTGATTTAATTGTAATGTGCTCAGGATTGCATCCTGAAGGAAAATATAAGATGACAAAAGACTTATAGGATTTCTCTATTGAACACACATGTTACTTGAAATTCAGAGTGGCACATAGGTTTTTCTGCATTTTAGTGGTCATAATTAATGGTGGGATTGAGAGAATCACGGAATCTGAGAGACAACACTACTTCAAGATCATTTCTATGAAGCGATATATGTATTTGACATATCTACTCCATATTGTGCCTTTTTCAAACCTTACATAATTCATCTTTCAAATGGAACAATGGAATGTGTACTGGTAGTAACTTGAAATCCAGGATAGGCATGTGGACAAAACAGTGGAAGCTGTCCAAGGAAGTAGTTACACTATTCAGTTTACTTCAGGTTATTTTTAAAGGTATAGACTTACTATGCATCTATTTGTTTCCAGAAGAATAAGTGATAATTTTGAAAGTACAGGCATCTCTGCTAAGGGATCTTGCAGCACCTTTGAAACTAACTGAGCACAAGAAGTTGTAGAATTAGGGTTTTTTTTTCATTCAGTTCAACTTGATCTTTCAGTATGGGGCTGTATAGACCAGCCATTAAGGCTGGCATGGGGGGTAGAGTGAGGGCACCACACTGCAGGGGGTGTCACAGTGCTCCTCTGGTCCTGCATCCAGATGACAGAGTGCCAAAGGAGCACAGAAAAGCTGCAAAGTGGGCAGCTATGGTGCACTTTCCACAGTGCAGAAAGTAGCTGCTTTTTGAGGCTTCTTTTTGCACTGCAGAAAGGCCAGATCAGGATCATGACATGCAGTAGCCACGGCCCCAATCTAGTGCTAAAAGGGGTGGTCTGCACAGCCCATTAGTCTGCAAGGTGCTATAAGATCTCTTTACATACTGATATTCCAAACTAACTCAGCTCTGTCTCTGAATTCTACAAGCATGTATGCTGTAATAGTTTGCTGTGGTGTCATTACACCAATGCAAAGATTCTACAGCTTGCAGCAACCCCAGATTTCACCATTGCATACATGAAAATGCAATTCTTTCATTAGGCTTTAGCATACATTCACTAGACCACATAAGTACTGCTAGTTAATCTCGTTGTTGTCTTGGTGGCTGAGGAATTGTTAGGGGAGCAAAATAACACCACCACTGTAGGGATTATGTCCCCCCCCCCACACCATATCCTGATATGGATGCAAGCACCTCTTCACTAAAGGCAGCTTATATTATTTACCCCCTTTTTTTCACCCAACAGGTAATGCTATGAATAAGTGGGGAAACTAAAATGATAAATGTTGTGGTTTTGAACACTACAGTTGTCTAAAAACCAAAACAAAAAACAAGCAAACACTATAGCTTTGACAACAGTCCAACATCAATACATAGCAGGTATCAGATGAAACATTTCATGACATGTTAATGAAATATTTCTGATCTCTTTGTGTTCATTCCAAAGGGAGGAAAGCTTTAAGTGTGTTGAACTGTTATTAAATCCACAGAATGAGGGCCAAAAATAAACTTGGCTATTTTACCCTACAAATAAATGTAGAAGTGCATTTTATGATTACCAGCTACAAGAATTTTTAATCCTAAACTTTAACATCTCATAAAAATAATAGCAATAACATAATAGAAATGGGAAATTAAAAGGGCATGTTTAATGGGTGTTTCTAGCAATTTAGCCATTCTAAAATAAAGCAACAATTGAGACAATTTTGAAAATAGGTTAGGTTGTCACCATAGATTATTGAGAAAATTAGCTAAGAATGGTAGAACAGATGTAAGTTAGGTTTGACTGCCTCATCTATTTTTACCTTCTGTTGTTAATTAGGGTAATGCTGGCATTGCATTGTTTATTCCACAAGACCATTTTGAATGTTTTGCTGTATTGCAATCTAAAGGGCAGGTCTAAAAGGCAGAAATGATCTTTCAAGCTTCATTTCTGAACTCTTGAGTGGGGGCCTCCTCTAATTACATAATTTTATGATTTAATTTCTTTTTGATGCCCTTTTAATTTATTTTGCTGGTAAGAAAGGTTTAGCATTTACCTGTAGATAAGGCAGATATTTCGTCCTTAATGAGAGCTAGCAAAGGGACTATCAAATTTCATTACTGCTCTTCAGTAGTTTTTGCTGGGTTATTTTGAAAGGAAAAATACACTGTACAATACAGCTACTGTTCTTTTATCAGTGCATTTTTGGACTAGATTCTCATCTGGAGTAAGTTGTGCTCAAGAAAATTGTGCCAAGTACCCTGTCTCCCATCTATGATCGACAGAGGTGAAACTGTATATCAAAGTCCTTAGAGGCAAACACAACAGGCAAATAAGTAAACCATACTAAGGTTGCCTATCAGCAATGCAACCTTAATTAATCAAGATATCATTTCCCTTGCAAATCTTATAAATTATTGCATCTATTTTTTATTTTCTTTTTAATGTGATAGCAAACATTTACTGGAGGAAGAAAAACAATATGTAACCCAGCCAAGGTTTTTTAACCTTTTGTATTTTTCAGTCTTTTGGCATATTTTGATTAATACTGGAATTTATTCTGTTTGTGTGGTTTAAAGTAGTTTAATTGAGATATATCATCAGTTCCTGGTTATTTATTCTTTCCAATTTCTCTGAGTGCCACTTCATTTTTATTTTTGTCTCTCCTGTGTAGATCTTTTGTCTTTTGCTTCCATCAGCTTTTTATTTTAACTTGATCATTTAGTATATTGTAATCATAGAGCATCCCCATTCTTGGTTTGAATTTCCCTTTGAAACAAAACAGTGGCCAGCAGATTGGAAATGATCAATAAACATCTCCATCCACAACAAAGTAGTCACACAAGACTATATCAATTATAGGACCATAGCATTAATTTCTCACCCAAGAAAATTATGCTCAAAATTGTATGCAGAAAAGATCATATGTAAAGCAGGTTTAGACATAGTAGAAGGAGTAGTGAAGATGGCAGACAATCTAAGATATGCAGATGACACCATACTGCAAGCAGAAAGCATCACAGAATTGGAACAAGAACTATAGAAAGTCAAAGAAGAAAACACATAAAGAAAAAAAATACAATGGGCCCTTCTTACCTGAGCATCTCCAGATGGCAACCACCACTGTTGGGGATAAAAGTTGCTCTCTCTCTCTCTTCTTCCCTTCATCTTTCCTTCTGCTCTGCCATGGCTTGACTTTGGGGGTGAAGACTGCTGCCCAGTCAGCTGGGCCTGGGGCCTGGGCTGGGACTTAAGCCTCAGAGCCCTGTCCCCAGGCCTAGCACCTGGAATGGAGCCTCTAGGCTCTGAAACACAAGCCGCAGCCCTGGTACTGGCTCCCTCTAGCCAACGGGGCTCTGGGGCCAGGACTGGGGATTGGGTTTCAGGGCCCAGAGGCTCTGTCCTGAGTGCTAGACCTGGTAATGGGTCTCTGAGACTCAGGTCCTAGCACTGGCCACCTGTTGGGAATGCTTTGATGGAGAGTTCCTGCATGACAGGGGTTTGGACTGGATGGCCCTTGTGATCTCTTTCAACTCTATGATTCTATGATTCTATGACTGGGTAGCAGACTCAATCCCCAAAGTTACACCAGGCAGAGAGGAAGGAAGGAAGGAAGGAAGGAAGGAAGGAAGAAGGTAAGGAAGGAGGTAGGGGAAGGGGGAAGGAAGGAGAGGGGAGGGAAGGAGGAGGGGCTGAAGGACTTTTGTCCGATTCTCCCTAATGGTGACACAGCCATGTGGCCGCACCACCATTAAGGACAATGGGACTTGAGCATCCACTGCTTTTGGTATCTGGGGGGGGGGGGGGGAAGGTCCAGAATGAGGGACAACTGTAATGACAGAGGATTTACATTAATTCAAACTCGATAAGAAGGAAATCAAAATTGTTAAAGATTTCCCATATCTTGAATCAAACATTGCCAAACTGGAGAATGCAGTCAAGAAAGAACAGAAGAAGATTAGGAATGGGAAAGCAGCTAGGAAAGAACTCAATAAAGTCCTAAATTGTACATCTTTATACATCTGGATACTAAAATTAGAATCATCCAAGCCATAGTATTTCCCATTGCCATGTATGAATGTGAGAGCTGGGCAGTGAAGAAAGCAGATAGGAAGAAAATTAATTCATTTAAGATATGATGCTGGAGGAGAGTGCTGAGGACACCATAGATGCCCAAAAAGACCAAATGGATCCTTGAACAGATCAAGCCTGAAATCTCCTAAGATGACCAAATTAAGGCTGTTTACTTTGGCCACACCATGAGAAAGCACATCTCATTAGAAAAAACAATGATCTTAGAGGGCAGTAGAAAGAGAGGAAGATCACACATCAGATGGAGAGAATATGGGCCTGAGTCTACAGGACCTGAGCTGAAAAGTAGAGAACAGAGGGACCTGCAGACTTCTCATTAACAGGATTGCCCTGAGTCAGTGCCGACTTGAATGCAGCTAACAACAACAATAACATTTTCCAATCTAGACAGAGAGGGAAAAACTTTTCAAAATATTTATGAATTCACAACATTTCAAGGTGTGAGATTGCCAAAAACAAAGCCCATGTCATGATTGGCAGGTATCACTGTAGGTAGCACTTTTGCATGAGATCAACTTATATGAGCCAAGAGAGGACACCATGTCTTATTTATTGAAATTTAAGCAAACTGAAGTGTTAGTAAGGTAACAAGCAATGTTTTGTGGTTTGTTTGTTTTTAGTAAAGTTAAGACCAAATAGTATGGGCAACCTATTCTTCAGATAAAGTAGCATGTGATTAGTTTGTAAGAGGACAGAAGCACAGAGAGGCCAAAGGACATAAAGGCCAGGATTCTACAGGGAATGTATGTTGGCATAAGCCCTGATTATGCCATTGTTTGTTCTCTGAAGTTTCATATAAATATTCACACAGAGTCTCTTGCCCCAGATCTGCAACAGATTGTTCTGACTTCCCTTACAAATTTTGGAAAAAGGGGGACTTCCAATTGGTGAGAGGAGGGTGTGAGATGTGTTTTGTGGGAGCTCCCAATGAATGCCACTCCATGCTGCTGGGTTTTTTTTTTAAATCAAAGCTGAAACTGAAATACTAACTGCAGCCAAATTTACTCTTTTGGAGTAAAGGGTTTGGAGGACCCTGCAGAGGCTCTTGAGCTGATGTCTGTTTCCTTTTCCCCTTCTTTTGCCTGCTACTACCAGAAGCAGAAGGTAGAAGGTGGACTTGGATAAAGACTTAGCCAAAGGGGCTTGACCAGCAACACAGTAGCAAGTGCTTTAGCAGTCCTAACACTGATGCCAGGTTTTTTTGTTGTTGTTTTTTTACTTTTTACTTTTTACATTAAGAAAGTGACTGGATAAAACATAGGGAGAAGGCCATTCCAAAGCCTGAGACAACTAAATACCCATGAGCCACAAACCCTATGGACAGAGAATTGAAAATAGACAGTAAGAAAGATCAGAAAACTTTCTTTGGGGGTGAAGAAATGGAATTGAAAGAAAAAGGGAGAGGCGTGAGAGTAACAGCAAGAGAAATAAAGAGACTGACGGGCTATACAGACCACCTCTTTCCTGACCAGATTGGGGCCATAGTAACCTCATGCTGTGACCCCGATCCAGCCTCTGGAGGGCACAAAAGAAAAGCAGCTCCTTTTTGTGCCCTCTAAAGGGCACCATAGCTTCAGCAGTGTGATTGTATTGCGCTTCTTTGGTGATGAATCATCTGGGTGAAATGCTGGAGGCATGCCATGATGAGGTGTGACATCTGGAATGGTGCTCAGCATCATGAGGCCCTGTCAGGGCATCCAGCATCAGGACGCTGCACCCTTACTCTGCTCACAAGCTGGCACAAAGTGCTGGTCTGTACAGGGCCTGGGACAGCTAAAAAAATTCTAAAGGACATGAGACAATTGTTGCGGGGAGTAATAAAAGAAATGAGTAGTGTTAATATACAAACTAGAGGGGAAAACAACAACTTTAGAAGTGACCCTTATAAATACAATAAAAATTGGGAAAGCAGAGGGTGAGAAAAATCTGAATGAGAAGGCTATGGAAGAACTTAAATTAAGGGAGATTTGCTTGAAGGTAAGAGGAGTGAAAGAGTGCAAAGGAGAGGACTTATATGACAATCTTAGCTGAGTACTCTGAAATACCAGTGTAAGATCTAAACTGGGAAATAAACAAAATTTAGAGAATAAATTTAAAAGTAGCAAGGGAGAAAGGATGGCCGCTTGACACTGTGATTTATTTTTTTGGGGAAAAAAACAAGAGACAAAATCTTAGAACTAAGCTACAAAAAACCTTGTGAATTAATGAAGAAGAGGAAAAATGTATAAAGAAATCCCCAAAAGTTTGCTAGAAAAAGGGAAGACTATAAATCCTTGACTACCTTTCTTGACTACCAGTGGGAGAGATGTTGTCAAAGAAAATTATTATAAAATTTTATACAGGTAGCACATTTCCCCTGATATAATAAGTAAAAGGTATGGAACAGGGAAAGACCAATGTTGGAAATGTGAAAGAGAAAAGTGAACTGTTTTCATCAATGGTGGACAAACATAAATGAAATATTACAAACATAAATAAAATATTAGGTATGAAATCGGAATATAGACCTGAATTATTACTGTTGAGTACGCTTGATAATGACAATGAGAAAAAAATGGGAGAGTCCTTTACTATATGTTGACAGCAGCCAGATTAATTTACGTAAAGTATTAGAAAATGAAGAAGGAAATTTATAAGAATTGAAACTCCTATTTCAGAGAAAAATGTGAAATTTAAGAAAGAGCATTATAAGTACTTTGAGTAAGGCAATGTTGTATTGATAAGGAGGGTAAAAAAATAATTACAAACTAAGAAATAGTATAATTTTTCTCACTATTTTTTTCTGTTTGGCTTAAAAATTGAAAATAAAGTATGCAGACAGAATAAGATAAAGATATGAATAGGTAGAAGGATGGCATCAGGAAGTATCAAATGGGGCAAATTATGTAAGTGTTGTATTGTTGTATATATGTCTTTTTATGTTTGTTATATTATAGATATTAATGAGTTATCTTATTGACCATACGATTGAATGAGTAAATCTGATTTTAAATGGAAATAATAATAATAATAATAATAATAAAACAAATTATGGGAAGAAGGAGCAGCATTTTCTTCCCCATCTTTCCTCCTCTCCTTGTAATCCTCCATGCCACTTAAAAACTAGTTTTGAAAGACATGCAAGAATGCAATCCCCAGGTGACTTTATGGCAGTGTGTGTCTGTGTGTGTTTTCATTTTTTCAACACTTAAGTAATTTTGTGGACCATTTCCTTTGCAATTTTTTCCTACAAATGAATTTGATGCAAAAAGGCCCCTAAGTGTAAAGGTGGGACCTTTACCTATTTTTTATGTTAATTTTTTTTTGAAATTTATGCTTGCCTAATACATTCCAGAAGTAGAGGGCCAAACTAGGCCAAGACACATTATTCTGCAATGTTTGGATTGCTCCCGAAATACTGATTATAAAATATTAGTGAACAGGTCAATTAAATTAAGTGAGGCTAAAGTTTGCAACAATTTCTCTGTAATGTGTGCCTGACAATCCATATCACTTTAATTATATGACTAAACATGTTCAAGCAGAGGTAAAAGCAATGAACCTGCTTTATATATCTTTATATATTTTATGCTTTGTTGGCACAAGAGCTCTAGTGAACACACACTGTTTGTTTGGACAAGTGCTACTGGATTTCAAAACTGCCCCACAGGTCAGTATCAACACTTCCATCTTTTAAAGAAAAAAATATTCTAGGAATTTTCTTCCTTAGAGTATAAATCAAATTTTCCTTCATTTTGTCAAGAGTTAATTGGCTCAATGCAAGTAAAACATATATGTTCCTGTTGTAATATTTTGCTGTTATTAAAAGATTACAGCTATAACTCACTTTACTATTTTCCTTGCTCTTACAAAGAAAATTATCTCTCTCCTCCACATCCAATGCCTCCTGCAATCTCCACTTCTCAAGAGAAGCATTTACAGGGTCAATGGCAAGGTAAACAAGTCATTTATTTTGTTTTCTGATTTGAGGGGCAATTCAAAAGGAGTTGGAGCTAATATAATTTCATTGGGACAACATCCAATCTAAATAGTCATTGACCCACCTTTCATTAATTAAGTATAGCCTAAATATAGGTTAGAGTTAGGAACTGAATGGCCATATGTCCAGCAGGAAATGAAAAAAGAAGAAAAGGGAGAAGAGGCAACAAGATATGTTGTATCCTGCTCTCAATGAATGAAGATGAGGAAGTAGACATCTAAATAAACATTTGTTCTATTGATATGCAGTGATGTAACATCTTCTGACACTTGACAGAATGCATTTATATGATCTGAAGAGAAACCAGAGCATATGCTTAGAATGCATTTATGTAGTAAGATAACCAGTCTCCTTGCATACATATTTTCCACACACTTCCTTAAGTTAGTACTCTTGTAATATATTGGGCTGTAACATGCATCATTCAGGCACTGAAGTTGAACATGTCTGGAGAATTCTAGGATGGTGAAGGTTGACCCTCAGCATTTAATTAGGATCCTTCTTTGAGTGATTTGGCCATTTGAGATCAAACTGGCAGTTTTCATTAGCATGACCCCTTTTGGCAAATGCATTCACGAAGAGTTTATGAGATTCTCTACATGCTGAAGACTCTTAGGATGTGCATTCGTAAACTCCAAGAGGCTTGATAAGAACCTGGCTGTTCTCAAACACTGAAGTTTTTCACTTGGTATTTATGTTTTTTAATGCTTTTAAAAATTATAGAACATTTTTCTTTAAAAGACAGAAGTGTTGATACTGATCTGTGGGGCAGATTTGAGATCTAGTAGCACTTGTCCAAACACACGGTGCATGTTCACTAGAGCTCTATGCTGCTATCAGGGTACAGTAGTTGAATATTGAGCTAGGACTCTGGAAAACCAGGTTTCAAATCACCACTTGACTATGGAAGCCTACTGGTTGACTTTGGGCAAGTCATACTCTCTTGGAGTCAGATGAAGGCAATGGTAACTCCTGTCTGAACCAATCTTGCAAAGAAAACTATGTAATAGGTCCATATGAGGGTTACCATAAGGAAGAAATGAATAAGTACTTATTGGCCCCATCCAGACTAGCCCATTTGCCCTGGTTTGATCCAGATGAGATCGATCATGGCAAACCGATTCTATCCAGAGAGGAGTTCATACTATCTTTTGCCCCCATTGAGGCTTCCCGGTGCATTTTACCCCAACGAAGTTCATACATGCAAAAGTAACGATTAAAGATGGAGCCTCTTGGTTGTCAATCAAATGATGTCATGGTGACGTCTGATGCGGCCATTGGCCGCGCGAGATGCTTGTTCTTTTATATATATATATATATATATATATATTAATATTTGACAGCTTATGCGCATGGAGCATTTGGCTGGGAGCGGTGCGGATTGAGGCGATCCTTTCCTCTCCTCCTCCTCCTCCCAGTACTTTTTAAATTATTATTTATTATATGTTTCAATATTTTATTTTTTATTTTTTAATTTAATATATATTAATTACTAATTATATATTTATTACTAATAAATAAACTGCCATAAAATACACTAAAGTACAATGAAATACAATGAAATAAATAATAAATGAAATAACTATAAAATAAAAAATAATACAATAAATAATTAATAAAAAATACATTAAAAATATTTTTAAAAAATCAGGAGTGCCCGATTTTGCCAGGAGAGGAGGCATGTTCCACCCCCTGGCCTTTCCCCCTCCCCTGAACTTGACCTGAGTTATTGTATTTTATTTTAGTATTTTTAAAATATTTTTTTTAATTTCTTATATATTTTTTTATTATTTTTTTCAGTTTGACAGCTTATGCGCATTCTACGAGGCTCCTTTCCTGAATGGGGAAAAAGGGAAACTCCTGTCCATATATGGATTGGGGTTCCCTTTCAATTTTTAAAGGGCCCCATGAAAGGGAACCCCAATCCATATATGGACAGGAGTTTCCCTTTTTCCCCATTCATAGAATTCGATGGGAAAGGAGCCTCGTAGAATGTGCATAAGCTGTCAAACTGAAAAAAATAATAAAAAAATAAGAAATTAAAAAATATTTTAAAAATACTAAAATATAATACAATTAAATACAATTAAATTACTAATAAATAAAATACAATAAAATACAATAAATAAGTAATAAATAAAATAACTGTAAAATAAATAAAATAATAAAATAAATAATTAATTAAAATACAGTAAAAAAAATATTTTAAAAATGCTGGAGTGCCCGATTTTGCCTGGAGAGGAGGCATGTTCCTCCCCCTGGCCTTCTCCCCTCCCCTGAACTTGACCTGATCATGATCAGAGCCAAGTTCACATTCCCCGCAAACCGGGTTTTCCCAAAAGAAACGGTAAAAAACCCGCTTTGGGAAAACCTGGGTTATGGGGCATTTACCCTGCTACGGGTGTGCAAAATCCGGATTCAGTAGTGTTAAATCCGGTTTCAGTGTGAACTTCTTGATTTTAAACCGGTTTGCTAACCAGTTTGTAACGTAGTCTGAATGGGCCCATTGTGTTATTGTAGATGCTTCATTTTTTTGTTTTCGTGGGCAACTGTAAACCGATTTGATCAAAACTAGGGTACAAACTGATAGTTCTATTGATGCAGCCTAAAATTGCATTGGCCTTTATAGCTGCTGCATTGCACTGTTGACTCATATTCAACTTATGGTCTTCTTTGACTCCTAGATCTCTTTCGCATGTAGTTTCATTCAGCCAGGTGTCCCCCATCCTATATCTGTGCATTTCATTTTTCCGCCCTAAGTGCAGGACCTTACATTTCTCTGTGTTGAATTTCATTTTGTTAGCTTTGGCCCAGCTTTCTTGTCTATTCAGGTCATTTTTGATCAAAATTCAGAATGATTTTTTTGCATCTGGGAAGATGTATTAATAGGGATATATATTCCTTATGTTTGTTAAAATTATTCAGTTCCTTATGTCAGAAGCAGGAAGCTTCACTAAATATCAGTTATCCAGCATGGGTGTTCTTTTGTTTATATGTCAAATAAGGAGCAAAACAGATGGCCCCAAATGGACAGCATAACACTTCCCTTTTGAGCACTGGATTGGGGCCACGTTAACCACATGCCATGGTCCCGATCCATCTATTTGACGGCTCAAAAAGAAGTGGCAAAATGCCCCCAAGCTGGTGCTTACTGCCTGTCTGTTTGGGACCTAAGTGTCAACTCCAGGTGCATCTTGATGCTATGATGCTCTAAATCATAAGCAGTAAAGTTCAACAACATCCTGTATTTCTTCTTCCTGCTGTTGGCAGGAACATGATTCCTTCATTCTTATAGCTTCCTTTCAACAATGCAATATAGTAAAGTTTGTATGATCTTGATGCCTCTAGGTCAGAAACAAGTTTTTCATTGAATTTGAAATTATCAAGATTTATGAGAGTATCAGGAAGAACATTAATAAGTGCTTGTATTACTGTACAATATTACATTTCTGGTAAGTATATACACTGGGATGGATGGTTCCCTGCCTGTTGATCTAGTTATTATGTGCATTTTAGAAGATTGCACTGTTACAGACTTAGCCAATTTCTGTTTTTAGGTCAACATTTAATGCTGAAAGATCCTACACTAAAGGATCTACAGTATGGCAAATGGATGCCCGTGAAGAAGGAAGAAAACCAGAAAAAAAAACGCTTGCAGCTGTTCTTTAATCTTTTTAGTTACTTAGGTGCACAAGCTTCTTTTCTATTTGGAGCTTATCACTTGAACCTCAAATTACCCAGCTTCTCCTTATGCACCTGAATAAATGATTTTTTTTATTTTTTTTTTTACTGTGCTACCATCCCCACTTGATTTTTTGCCTTAATTCTTTCCCTTTTCTTCTTTCCCCACATAATTGTTCTGGATAAAGAAGCTATGGGCCTATCTATGAAAAGAATCTCCTACCTTATCTCCTTCTGCAATGACCATAGATGGAGATAGCTGAGGAAGCAGCCTTCAGGGAGATGCTCATTCACCAGTATTGGTAGAATGACCCTTCTTCTTCCTCTGATCTTGCCCTGCTACAATCTAATGGAATGACAGCTTGTAGTACTAGTCAGCCTGCGTGTGCATTTTTTTTCTTTTTTTTTTTCTTCTTCTTCTTTTTCTTCTTATTTCTTATGTACCTCTCCCCATGGACTGAGGTGGGGAACAACAGCAATGAACAGAAAAACAACATAAGTTAAAAGACATCAGCTAAAATACACTTCAACTTAAAATTACAGATAACATATATACACATTTAAAAGATCAAGATTTAAAATTCATCATTTAAAACCCACCATTTAAAAATCAACTGGATAAGCATGCCAGAAGAGACTAGTCTTCAATGTTGTCTTAAATTCGGACAGCATAGTCAGCTGATTAATCTCCTCCAGGAAGTCATTCCACAGTCTAGGGGAGGATGAAGAAAAAGTCCACTGGCTGACAGTTGCCAGTTCTAGGGCTTTGCTTAGTATGTTTCTTATCTTTAATATAAGGCAAAAACTCAGCAAATAATTCCGGCAGGCATATCCACCAGATTATGTATAAGACTTTATTGAACCCCTGTTTGAGAACCCCTCTATTAGACCACATAGTTGATTTTAATTGATTTTAATTAGATAATTTTAAATTGTTGTATTGTGATTGTTGTATTGGTTACACTGTATTGCTGTTTTATATGCTGTAATCCCGCCTCGATCCCTAGGGAGAGGCAGGAAATATAAATATTTTTTTAATTATTATTTTGCTATTTGATGTTTAAGTAAATAAACTCTTTTACCTGCAGGATGCTAATAATGATGATTATAATGATGATTTTATTGAGTCATGTACTCAGATTTAAAAGTTGACCACTAGAAAACACTCTTCACTATTGAACTCACATCCATTTGCTCTTCAGCTCCTCTGAGAGGCAGGTAATACTCAGCCTTGACGAGAGGATCCTGAGGTAGAAACAAATGATATTGACAGTTTTCTCTTATCTCTATTCTCATACAACACAATAAAAATTTAGACAATTTGTATCTTTGGTGTATCTAGACTCAACTGTATCTTGATTCAATTAGGGAGATCATGGGCATGAATCTACAGGCCTTAAGCAAAGCAGTGTAGGACTTGGAGATATTTCATCCACAAAGTTGCCATGAGTTGAGGCTAACATGAGGGCAGTTACCAAAAACAACAATAACATGCTTTGATGGGGGATACATTTATATTTAGATAAATTTGAAAAGTATCTTTATATTTCATCCGATCTCTGAAAGCATTGTATCAATATGCTAAAGAAGCACAAAACAAGCTAATAACTGCAGTGCTTTCTGAAGTTTTGTCATCTTTTCCCATTAAAATGTGCAGCTTTTATGAGTGATGAGAGTCTTCAGTAGTAACCGTAAGGGCTAGCTTTCTGTTGGGAACCTTTGACATATCGCCCTGTACTTGGTGCCTTTGTGTCCTGAACTTTAACCTTAACTTCCTGTTACTGTATAAACATCATCTCAGTTTTGCCCTGGAGGATGCTATTTCTATGAGTGCTGAAATGTGAGGAGAGCTACGTTATGTTTGTGTTTGTTTGACTCGTTCAAGAAACTGTCTGCCTGAATGGTAAGCCAAAGTAGAAGAGTGCCATTTGATTTTACTTTGAGTAGTATAATTATATTCAGATGTATGAATTATGATCTGGGATGCTGGGTAGTAGTTGTCTTTCAGACTCCCCCTCCCCCTTTAGTCTATTAAATCTTTGTATAACCAAGGACAAGTAAGGAACTTTAACAACTGTACTTTTGATGACAGCACTAACTCTTTGGATTCCTTTTAGCTACACAAATTCACATAAGACAACCTATAAATGACCAGCTGTTACTACTGCTTAGAAAATGGTAGCAAATATAACCATTCTTTAAATGTGTACCATTAGAATCTTTCCAAATAGGTTTAGTAAAACAGTCCATAAAAAGTAATCTAAACCCTTGCATTCTTTGTGAAATTAATCTGATTAATGTTAATGCTGTGCTTTTTTTCTACTCTTCTACAATAATGCTAAACCAATCTTTTTAGATTCTTTGACAACATTCTTTTTAGTGGTCAAAATACAATAGACCACACTCATTTGCTATCTCAAAAGCACTGGATGCAAATATGAAGTGATGAGTATAATTTACTGTTACATTCAAACTTACATGAGAAGAACCTTCATTTGAATATAATGTTAAGGAAATACATGATTCTATGAATTTAACAATTATTGTCAGCTTCATGGTCTTTATATGAAGAGCCTAATTTTAGAAGAGGATAATTAAAGTATCCAGCAATATGAAAGTAGAGATTTGAAATTTACTTTTAATTTGAATACATATAATGACATGCTGCAGGTATCCTTAAATGAGCAGCAGTAGGATAATGCTGTGGGTCAGCAAACCAATATTGCATTTTTACGAAACTGTGACATTCTTTTTGAACTTCCATTGTTCACAAAGCATTATGTATCACATATTGGAAGATAAGTCTGATTCACTTTCACATAGTTCCCTCCATATCTTTATTTTCTGTCTGCTTTAACCAGCAATTTCCTGTTTTGTTGACTGTAAATAATGTTTTTAAAGACAATATTTAAATGTATGCATTTTAAAACAGCAACAACTTCTATTTAAATGCATATTTAGTTACATTTAAATGATCAAGAACTATAGTACAGTTTTCAGAGAAGTGCAGACTCACTTATATACTAGCTAAATTCCAAAATTCAGTTAGTGTGAAACATACATTTTCATATATCGTTTTATGAAGATTAGATTCATCAAGCCTCTAGACAAAACAATTTCCCACAATTTACTCCTCCCTAGAAGGAACTGGAAGCTCAAACATTGCACATGGTAGGTTGGAAAAAATAATTTCCCAGGCATAGAGATGTCATTCTTCTCTAAGTTTCTTCTCAAAGGAAGCAATGAGTAAATTTAAAAAAAATTTTCCTGCTGCAAAAAAGTGTTTGAAAACATGCAGTTTTCAAAATCTATTCATAATTCAAGACTCGTTGTCTACAAAATTCACATGATTTTTTTTAATATAGAAAAGATAATTTTGTAGGGAAAATTAGCATTTTCTGTGAAAAAGGAGCTATATTCCTATGCTGGCAGTGCAGTGTAGAGAATATTGTTTCCTGCATAAAAAATGTTGCAAATCAACCATATGCAGATTTTGTGCAGAGTAAAATCCAATTGCAGCATATCATATGCAAGAAACAACATTTTCTGTGCAGAAAATTCTGTTTCTGTGTAAAAATGTTATTTTCTGACCAGAAAATGCTGTTTTCTGTACAAAAAAAAATTACTCTCTCTTTCTTTGAAACACTTGTTGTGAAATGGGAACTCTGAGGTGAATCATCAATAAACTACCATCCATTCTCAACAATAATGCCACTCTTTCAAGAGCTCTTGGTGGCATACCTTTAGTTACCTACAGACAGCCTCCAAACCTCAAATAGGTATTCACCCATAGGAAAACACATGACACAGATGGGGACATAGCTACTAAGCCTTTTCCCAAACCATGATGCTAACTCTGCATTTATCCAGGAAATGTCATCACAAGATCTAATGGCATCACCCACAATATTAGGGGGACTTTCATGTGCTCCTCCTCCAATGTGATTTATGCCATACTATGTCTTCAATGCCCAACAGCACTCTGTCTAGGGCAAATATGGCATACCCTGTGCCAGAGGATAAATGGACATAAATCAGACATTAGGAATGGGAATACACAAAAATCAGTGGCAGAACGTTTCAGACTCCCTGCACATTCCATCTCAGACCTCAGAACACTGGCCCTTGAACAAAAGAACTACAGAGGTAGATTGGAAAAAGAAACAGCAGAATTGGAATTCATCCATAAACTCTAGTCCCTCAGCAATGGATTGTATGGGGATAATGGTTTCCTGACTCATTACACTCACTCACTACACACATTTCAACACTATCTGACCCCATCCTCAGGGGGGCATCCTACACTCATCCATTCTCTTCATGTACAGGCTATTTTCCAATGCCAAACTGGTCCTCCCTCTTCATTTCCATACACATTGGCTAGTTCACAATCTCTTTATTCACTAACAACCATTGTTAATGCCAAGATATGGTGACAACAGAGCCAAGTTTTGTTATAGAGGAAGGCAAGATAGATGGCTGAAAGTGATCCCACCTTCAGTTCACTCTGTTACCCAGAATAGATTGGGAAACCTACTAACCATGCCACAGAACCTTACCTTGCTCCTTTGTAATGCCAGGTCAGTCAAGAACAAGACCCACATCATCCACGACCTCCTCATTGATGAGAAAGCCAACCTGGCATGTTTTACAGAGACCTTGCTAGTGGATGGTGATGCCATCTTTTGGAATTTAGCTCTACCAGCCAGGTACTCTGTTAGTGAGCAGGTAAGGAAAAGTGGGTGAGGGGTGGAGTGACTCTGGTCTATGGAGATAATCTTCCCTTGACCTGGATACCTATCTGTAAAACAGACCTCTTCAAGTGTATAATGCCGGTTCGATGACTAGAGTGCGTCTGGCACAATACTCAACTCTTATAGAACTCATCATAGCAAATTTCTTTGTTCTATAGAGAGGTGATACGTGCAGCGCATATCATGTCTGCACATATCATGTCTGCAGACATGCCTCTGCACATATCATGTCTGCAGACATGCTTAGGGTAGTAAGTGAACTGACCTGTGCAGAACCCATTACTTAATCCGACAGTAGCCTGCTGTGACATTTTAAACAAGTACTTTGCAGATAAAATCTCTCAGATAAAAGCTGACTTGGACACCAGGATTATAACAGAATCTACTGATGAGGTATCCAATAAATCCATTATTGAGATTAAACTGGATCAATTCGAGCTTGTGAGTACTGATGATGTGGACAAGCTCCTTGGTAAGATGAAGAAGGCTACATGCCCCCTTGATCCCTGCCTATCATGGCTGGCCGTGCAGGGGGATGATGCCTTGATGACATTTCTCAGAAGTATCATCAATAAATCCTTTAGGGAAGATTGTGTTCCAGCCTGTTTAAAGGAGGCGGTCATTAAGTTGCTCCTGAAAAAAAACCCAAAAAAAACACCTTCCCTGGACTTCCCTGAGACTTCTCTCAGGGAAGCCATTGAAATCCACAAACGCCTGGACAATTTCAACAAGAAAGAGGAAACTCTGAAAGTAAATAAGGTTTGGCTACCAGTCCTGAAAAACAGCAAGAGGAAGACTCAAAAAAATGCAAATGAGAAATCCCCCAGGGTCAATGGTTTACCAGCAGACAATGAGCAATAATCAAGCAGATACTAATTCTCTTTTGCATATCCTCCCACCCTGAAACCTGCCATTAGCAACAGAACAATACACATGCAAATTACTCCTTCCTTCCCAGTGTTACACACTACATATATTCCAAACACTTTTCCAGGCAAGCATTCTCTGAAGATGCCAGCCACAGATGCTGGCAAAACATCGGGAAGAAACTCTACTAGAACATGGCCACATAGCCTGAAAACCCCACAAAAATCTACTCATGCTTCCAACTTCTTTCTTTCAGTTAGGCCCGATACAGGCGGGCACTTTTGGGCACCCTCGTCACGTACTAGGGTTGCTTGTGAGTGGAGCAAATAGACACTCTGCAACCCTAGCACATGGCCAGGGTGTCCTCACTCTGCAGTTTCATACAAATGGTGCACAGAGCAAGGATCTCACAGGTGCTCAGCACTGACATGGCACTGCACACCTGCTGTCATGGCCAGCTGTGAGGAGGAGGAGGAGGAGGAGGAGGAGGAGGAGGAGAACTTGGACACTCAGGAACAGATGCCACTTGAGGTTGAGACAGGCCCCAGCTCTTCTCTGCCAGGTCCTAGCTCTGCCCTACCATCTCCTGTAGAGGTGGCCCAGCCAGGACTCAGCTCTGCTCTCTCAGCCCCAGTGGAGTCTGGGGCTCAGCAGCCTAGTCTGGCCCCAGTAGTAGGGCAGGACTCAGAAGATATACTGGAGAATATTCAGGTCCCTGCCTTTACTCAGAGGATAGTTAAAAAGCAAGGCTTGAGAAGGTTAAAGAGACTTGCAGAGAGAACCTCATGAGGCATGCAGAAGCTGTGATCAGGGGGTTATTTATAACAGGTGGCAAATGCCAAGGACTCTCATCAGAGACTATTAGTTCTCCTAAGAGAAGGCTGCTTTGGTATCTGACTCCTAGACACTTGACTACTTTGGATTCCTAGATGCTGTATTGGACCCGCTGACCTCGCTTCTGTCTTTTCTGACTTTGGATTGGACTGACATTGTTGCTCTTGGTAACCCTGAACCTCGGACTGTTTTTGGCTTACTCTCTTTTGGACTATGTTTGGTTGTGTTTGCTAAAGGAACTGCCTTGGCAGCTTGGTGTATATCTTTTGCCAAGGACTCTCTTAGCTGTGGGAGTGGGAGTGGGTGTTGGCAGCTTTCCCTGACACCTGCGATGTCACAGATGCCCCCTTTGCAATGCAAAAAGGAGCCAGGTTTCTTGGTTCTTTTTTTTCCTGCGCACCTACGACACTCTGTCTGGTTGCTGCGGCAAAGATGCGCAGGAAAATGAGGTGACTCCCGACTGCCCTTTTGGGGCAGTCTGTAAATCCCCCCTGTCTCAAAGGTGCTACAAGATCCCTCTACATATTGATTCTATACACTAACATATCTATAGCTTTGAATTCTATTAGATGAGGTAAGAATGATAACTTTATAACTAAAGGCAAAGGTAAAGGTAAAGGTCTTCCCTTGACAAAATTGTCTAATATGACTAACTATAGGGAGTGGTGCTCATCATTTTTACCAAGCCAAAAAGCCTGCACAGTCAAAGACAACTCTGTGATCATGTGGCCAGTATGACTGCACAGAATTCTGTTACCTTTCCACTGAGGTGGTACCTATGTATCTACTTGGACTTTTACATGCAACAGTGTTAAATAAATAAGTTGTGGAGGAAGAATGTATTTAGTCCTGAGATAAAGAGAATACATACAATCAACACAGAGAAATAGTACAATGAATATGTACAGAAAACTACAACTAAATGTAACAAACTACAGTAGAGGTGTTCTAATGCAACATGAAATATTTGTGAACACCAATGTGATTTGAGTGTTGAGTCTAGAGACCAGGGCTTGAATCCCCACCCAGCCATGGAAGCTCACTGGGTGACCTTTGGTAAGTCACACTCCCTTGGCCTCAGAGGAGGGCAAAGGTAAAACCCCTCTCAACGAATGTTGCCAAGAAAAGCCTATGATAGATTCACCTTAAAGTCGCCATAAGTAGGAAACAACAGGAAAGCACCTAACAACAAACAATGGGGGGGGGGTGTATCCAGTCCTTAGAAAAAGGGAGTACATACAATAACCATTCAGAAATAGTACAAGTATTTGGGGAAAACTACAACTGAATGTAACAAATTGCAGTAGAGAAGTTCTGGCCTGTAAAAAGCCCTTCTTCTTTCATCTCAGCATCTTGTCCATTGTACTGTTTTTTTATTGAAAAATAAACCCAGTAAATCCAGTGGAACAAGCTTCTTTTTTAAAGAGATGATGTAAAGCTGAGCATCACACTTTTATAGAACTTTAGAACACATATTGATGCGATGGAGAGGCATCTGCAAATGAAGGTTGGGACATGTGGTCAGAGGTAGTTTTACAACAAAGAAAATTGTTTCTCAAAATTCAATACAAATTTCAAAATAAGAAGTGGGTTAAAAAAAACAAAAACAGGTTTTCCCCGCATAAAGGGAAAAGAAACCAAGAATAATAGTTAGCAAAATGTACTGGTTTTGCAATTGAATGTAGATTTTCAAAACAGTGATGAGAAAACTTCTGCCAGTTACTAATTGGTGTTATAATTAACTTGAAATGATTATTGTGTTACATAATGTATCTATAATTTACTGTTAAGTAATATAGTCAATTGTGAAAAAAGATAATTTATTGAATTATAAGAATAAAATTATATTTAAACAGTTGCTCTTTTTTATATCACAGCACCTTTATGAAATCAAATAACTATTATTATGCCAGTATTCTACTCTCACTTCAGAAAGCATTTATAAGCCCAATTAATTAAAATTCATAAAATAAAGTAACTTATTATGTGTGCTAAAATAATAGACCTGCAGCTATGACAGGAATGTTGAAAACATATAGAAACAATAAGAATGAGGCAAAGAAACCATTGCAAAAATTACTGTATCTGAATGTATTGGAAAATCTCCATTATGTGTGTGCACTGGCTCCAAGAAAGTTTGGTACCTAATCTGATATTTTAGAAAATGGAGTACTTCTGATTATAAATTACTTTGCTGGATTGGCTTTATGGGAGTTGTAGTCCAACATATGGAGGGACAAACATGCCCTTTCCCTTCTCTAAGGGAACAGTGGTGTAATTTTCTGGAGAGACAAAGTATTTAAATGGTCCCCAAACTGAATGAGTTCCAAATAGGTAATGAATTTGTTCAAAAAGGAAGTCATACACTTAGTAAATGGTAGGACTAAATCCATTAATAAATATTTGATCTGAATTTATTTGCTAATTCCAATTAAGGTAGACCTGCTTATGTAGATCAATGGCCTTTGTGATCCCTTCCTACCTCAGTGCTCCCCAGCACAAAAAAACATGTTCCAGGGTATTTTATAGCCATTTGAAGCAGGAATTTGAGGTGGCGCTGCATTTGGAAGTGTTACCTTCTTGATAAAGTTCAGTACTGAAATAAATGATTTAAGTTCTTTACAGTTTATGTCCAGACTATTTGACAGGCCCTGAGGATGCTGGATTATTTAAGTGAACTGGTTTTAATTAAGTGAAATGGCATATTGATGAAATTTTATCAGTGTCATCATTGGTCCCTAAGTGCATGTTGCTGAGAAAATCAGCTCATTGTGTCCTTTATTTTTGTGACTGGCTGTGCCAGACGTGACTAAAGTGTAAAATCCTCATCAGGTGCAATCTGCAGGCTTCTACAATATCAGGTATTCGCAGGGTCAAGATACGCTGGGAAAAATGTATACATCTAGATAGTGACTACATAGAGATAAGTTAACAACTACAAATCAAAACAAACTTTCTTTCAATTATTTTAAAAGGTGATCATTAAAACTTTACGATACCTCCTCATATCTCAACCCAGGATTTTGGTGTCAATATTTTGGGATTTATTTATTTATTACTTATAGAGAATTATATATGGTAAATAAAGGTCACCCCGGCCACCATCACCACCATCATCTGCCTTACTGAACTTTGAATTCCAGGATTTTCCCCTCCCTTGAACTTAAGCTCTACATCAGGTCAATAGTCAGATTCCTTGAGAAGGAGAAGACATTTTCAGGTCTAGATTCACATATACCCACCCAAAGACATGGTCTGCCATGAGTTTTTCAGCCTCTGCTTTGTTTGCATTTTAAGCATTTAGATAACATATTATTGAGACTGTTGCAGACAAGTGTGGCTCCAGAAATGCATATTCCATGATCTTACATGATTTCTTCTACAAAAATATGTTTAAGCTTATTCAAAAGTTTATATTCTATACCCTTACACTGATCTAATCACTTGAAATTTGAGAAGTCCAAATTTTTGAAATAAAATTTTAGACCGGTAACAATGCCACATCCCTCTGGCCCATTTAATGGGCATGCTATGTTGGCACATTTGGAAATGGGAAACTGGTGTGTCAGCCCTTGGATTGCCATACTGTTACCTTACCTCATTCAAATATGTAAAACCACTTATAACTCACTTCCAATAATTTCATTTAGAAGTAACATTTTATGAAAAAATCATTTATATGTCTCATTAGACACAAGTATATTAGAAATGGAAAAATATCTAAGTTATTGTAAGTAACTTTAAACTACTTGCAGTATGGGTCGTAATAGCTTTCAGTTCTGCAACAGGATAATGAAATAATAAGGAATTTATTGATCAGTGTTTTATTGGTCATTTTAATAGGCTACTTCTTTTAACATTTGATTCAAAAATACTAAAGGAGACCAAGAATTTGTAGATTGTGCATTTACTCTCTCTTCCTTTGAAATAAACATATAAAAATGGAATGAAAATGAATTAAAACAGATTTCAGAAATACCAAATAACCAAAAAGCATATACAATTTTAATTTGTGCTTTAAATTACAATCCTATGCATGGTTACTTAGCAGTACATCTTATTGATTTCAATGAAATTTAATATCTACATATATACACATTAGACTGGGCAATTAACTGTTCTTTTCTTTGTTGCAACCCACTTTTCTTTTCTTTGTTGTACATTTCTGTATGGTATAACAAATACTTTTAAAAGTAACCTATATTGTAAACACATAAAATAGGTATGTATCAGAAAATGAAGAAGAAAGCATGTCTACGATTATTATTAACATCATGACTTCGATATCTAAATCACTTCTTAGAGTGTCTTGTATCATGTTTGAATCCTCATGTGCAATAGTCCTTAATCACCATGATCGATGATATGACCTACTTTATTCCTAAGAAACTGTAGTACATCATGTCAGAAATTAGTGGATTTTCTGAATCTCTGCTCGTCTGATATGAAGAAAGTAAATAGCACTTCACTTGCATCTAATGGCTGCAGTGTGATTAATCATTTAATTACATTTAATCATTTAAATATCTCTCCCCAACCTCATCGACTGACTAGTTTGAGATCAAACCACATGTTAAATTAAGCTCACACTGTTTAAAATCTATGATTAGCATTCTCCATTTGTGCAGATCTCCAATCTGGACAGAACTGCTCTGAACACAGAGAATAGGCTATCCCTTTCTGTTCCCGCTGTTCTCCTAGCATAAATCATTCTCTTCATTGCTATTTGCACCTTAATGCAAATAGCAATGGTAACTGCTGGGGGAAAGATCAGGGAGGAAAGGGTTAGCTCCCATACTGTATGGATGAAGGAGCCTACTTGCAGTTACTTTTGTAAAGGGGAAAGTGGCTGATATGACAGTGGTCAAAATCCCGTTGGTGTCATATTTGGGTCAGAATCTTGTCTTGCTGGGAAGTTATGAATGCATAACCATTACATGGTTATGCAGTGAATCTTGGCCTGACCCACCGAGTTCCCACTTACAGACACTGTGCTCCATGTAGCTCTGATCCCTTATCTAGCAGAGAGTAGCTGACAGATGTTTCCACTCCCTCCCATGAGCAATCTCTGTTGTAATAGGCAGAAGTAGAATTCATGTTTCAACTCCATCTTACACCAGAGATTGCTCACTCAATAGAGTTGGGAACATCAGCTGCTTCCTGAATAATAGGAGAATGGATTCCCATCAATCAAAGTGTCTGTTTCTCAATAAGTGGAGACTGGTGGACTTTCAGAGTCCATACATGTCTCTCTAGAGCCAGTGTGGCATATTGGTTTGTGTGTTGGACTATGACTCTGGAGACCAAGGTTCAGTTCCCCTCTCAGCCATGAAACCCACTGAGTAACCTTGGGCAAGTCACATGCTATCAGCCTCAGGGGAAGGCAATGGCAAACCTCCTCTGAACAAATCTTGCCAAGAAAAGCCTGTGACAGAGTTGCCATAAGACAGAGATGACTTGAAGGCACACAGCAGCACCAACAACACCAACAAATATGTCTCTCAAACTAGGGAATATAGAGGGATCATGAACATCAAACAGTTATACACTAATAATAATAATAATAATAATAATAATTTATATGCTGCCCAGTCAACTGGGAATCCAGGCGGCTTACAACAGAGGAGATTATACACACAATAGCAATATACATGAATTTAAAAAAACAAATGGCAATGCATTAATCAATAACAATAAAATCAGATAGCAATTAACAATAACTAACAAAATACATAATTATAGCAACAAAAATACATAGTAATTTTAGTAAAATTAGCAAGGCAAAATACATTACAATTAACAAAGCAAAAATATATAACAGTTATAACAACAACAACATTAGCATTTTAACATCCTGACCCTGATCTCTATGCAATGGGTTGCCGTTTTAAATTGAAATTTTTATTATGTCATTTTAATTGATGTTAGTTTAATTTAATTTTAAGGGGCGGGTGGTTGGGTATGGGTCATGTATATTTTATCTTGCATTTTTTAATTGATGTAACCCACTCCGATTGGATACAGAGGAGTGGGCTATAAATAAAACTTTATTATTATTATTATTATTATTATAACAAAAATACATAGTAATTATAACAAAAAATAAAATTAACAAAGCAAGGTACATAACAATTAACATACAAAAATGAGTAAGGAGAAAATAATCCCCGTTCTCAACCCCCCATCCCAATCCTAGAAACAAAGTGAACTATACACAATCTTAGGGAGGAAAAGGGGGGAGGAAACAAGACTCCTCCTTAAGTCCAGGAGCTATGGTATGGGAGTAGCCCCAGGTGGAAGGAGGCTAAGCAAACACTCTCTCAGCCGGGTCTTCACTGGCAGAGTTGGAGGGGGAGGGAAAGAGGGTCATTCCTCCTCCTTAAGTCCAGGAGCCAAGGCATGGGAGGAGCCCAGGTGGAAGGAGGGCAAATAAACACTCACTCAGCCAGTCTTCACTGGCAGATGTTGAAAGGGGGCCAGGTTGGTTATCTTATTTTTTCTAAATTTGTAGGGCCAGTTGATTATTTTCTTTTTCTTTTTCCTTTTTGCCATTGTGGTGGATATATTCATTTCATGGTTACATAAATGTGGTTCAACAAATAGAAGCATTACACATACAATTACACATTTTTAGATAGTGCCCTATCTGTCAGTACCTTCAATGTACCACTTGATTTACTGGGAGTGTTGAAATGACCATCGCACATTCCCCATTGCAGAGTGGGAAAATGAGCAAGAATATTGGCAAAAGGATGGGGATATGGAACAAACTGTGTAATTACATAAATACAGATTTACTTTATGTAAGAATAGTGTAATATACCACTAGTGTGGAATACACTATGTAAGAATGACAGGACAAGAACGTTAAGTTTAATGTATTCGCTTAGTTTTGTCTAGCTCTGTGTCAAACAAAAACCAATATTCCAGGATGTAGAATTCTTGGAGAGGTCTTCTCCACTGTATTAAATTTTACCAGGCAAAAAAAGCTTAAATGGATTTTTTTTTTCTTGCTACATGAATTCAAAGATAACAATGGCCCGATACAAGCAGGCGCTCTGTGGCATGGCAACAGCAATTCTAGGTTAGGGAACACGCACCAACTGCATAGCCCATATCCCTACCATTGACGGAAGTATCATGATGGTTTGCCATCCACACAGGGGCTGCCATGATGATTCCAATGCCACGCAGAGTCCCCACAGCTGTGCAATGAACTGGCTATGACATCACAGGAAGAAGCTGCATTTTGTAGCTCCTTCCTACAGCGGATCATTCCCACAACAACAACATGGCCACGGGAACAATCCCGAGGAGAAAGGGGCTGGGGTGTCCAGGGGCATGAAGCCCCAAGGACACCCCTTTTCCAGGCCACAGAGAAGCGGCATTTTGCTGCTTCTCTGTGGCCTGGAAAAATGCCAGATTTGGGCTGCAGGGTTGCCAGTGAGGCTGTCCTGGCTCCAATCCAGCGTGAGAAAGGGGTGGTATAGAACACCCCTTCAAGGGCTGTCTGTAGAGCCCAAAGCTTTTATTTTTTCAAAACAATATGGCTGTGGATTGGACTGCATTCGTAAGTGACAAAACATCACTTTTGTGAAGAGAAGGGCTGTGCACACTGGCCATTAAGGGCCGGGCTGGGGAGCAAATTCAGGGTGGGGGCATCCATATGAGACATGCCCCAACTCCACCCCCCATAGCCGCGTGATGCCATGCACCACATAACATGGTGTGTGGAATCACGGTACTCATCTGGCTCTACATTTAGATGATGCAGGTGCCAAAGGAGTGCTGTAAAAGGCCATGGTGCAGCAGCTACAGCACCCTTTCCAGGGCACAAAAAGGAGCTGCTTTTTGCAGCTCATTTTTGCACTGTAGAAAGGACCAGATTGGAGCCATGGAATCCAGTTCCTGTGGCCGCCGTTCTGGGTGAAGATGGAGGCGTCTGCCGGCCACCCCTTAGGAGTGGTCTGCACAGCCCCTAAGTTTTCTCCACTTAATATTAGAAACAACATATATGAGAACTAAGAATAGAAATGTTTGCTTATTTTGTTCTCACACATCATAATGAAACATTTCTGCGTTTGTCTCCTTCTAGCAAAACTAAAAGAGAATTTATTTGGAGTTTTTTGTTTTTAAATTGTATTTAATGGCAAAATATGGGTTTGTACAACAAAGATTCTATTTTGCACAAAATTGTTTTTTTTTTTTGGGGGGGGGGGGGGGGGGACCCTGCAAAAACTGCAAACAATCTTGCACTGCATTGATATGAGCTGTGACACTGTTTCTTCTTACAGCCTTTCTTGTCAAACATTGCTAAAATGTATATTTTTATAGCATATTTTTATAGCCTTTCTGATAAACCTGATTGAAGAAAAGCAATAAGGAGAAGTTTCAAGGGAAAGTAGTAGATGGCAGAATGGGAAAGCAAATTTCTGCCATCACTTCACCCCTGTTCTGCTTGATCAGAAATTGAATACATCAGGTTGGTTAAACAATAAGTAACTTTTAATTCCTTTTTCAAATTAAAATTGTAACTAAGTTCTATAATGATTGTCATGTAATTGAGTAGAGTCTCTTATCTGTCTTTTAGTACAGAGGAGGATTGTGCCCGTTTGAGAAGAATATTTCCTTATCATCTTCTGGTATACTGCTTGCAACACAAGTTTCAAACTATTTTAGAAGAGGAGTTAGAAGATATTGCAATCTCAATGCACCCTCCTCACCCCCCCCCCCCCCCAGATATGTGTGCAGTTTGAGCATCAGCCAAACCTAAGTGAAAGCTCTGTTTCCCATAGCCACCACCTGAGAATCCAGGAGTGAAGGTGGTAATGTAACTCAAACAAACTGCAATTCCCTTTGTGGGTTTTCTTCTTCATCTTCAAGATAAACCTGTCCAGGGCCCCTGAGAACTGGCACTAGGATCACAGCAATATGAAAAATGCATATTGTTCCCCCTCTCTAAATGTAAAGAGAGGATACGATAGCCCTGTTTAAATATTTGAAGGGAAGACATGTTGAAGAACGAGGAAATTTTCTTTCTGCAGCTTCAGAGAACGGGACCTGGGCTAATGGGTCCAAGCTGTAGGAAAAGAGAGAAAATGGACTGTGTTCCACTGTTTAACAGCTCTTACTGTCAGGAAGTTCCTCTGAAGTTTAGGTGGACTCTCTTTTCCTGTAGTTTGCATCCATTGTTTTAGGTCCTATTCTCGGCCTGGGTGGCAATGCAAAAAAATGAAAGTGTGACTCCCCTTATGATTGTAAGTATAACATACACAAAATAGACAGTCCAAGAGAGGGCATGAAGTGAGGAGGGTGGAGTGGGGAGTGAAGGGGGCATGTCTGTCCATGTATGTTTGTGTGTGTGTGTGTCCATGATTGTACTTTGCCAGTGTTTTACTGGTCACATTGATGATTTGATGCATTGTACCAGTGGATGATTGTAGGTTCAACTGGAGGGGCATATAAGGTTGCAGGCAGTCACTAGAGGTGTGTCTATGCAATGGTGTGCATGCCATAGTAGGGAGGTGGGAAAAAATTACCCAGAGACATGACTTGATACTGCACACTGCAGTCAGGCCATGTTCATTTGGGCTGCCTTGGGAGTGCAATGCAGGCAATGGGGTTTTGAACATCTTTGGCTTCTTTGGTTCGAAATTCTTTTTCCTACCCATTTGTTCTACCCCTTGGTCTCCCTTCTCTAGACACATTTAATCTTGTCAATATCCTTGTTGAACTGAGATTCCCAGAACTAGACACAGTACTCCAGGTGACATGTTACCAAATCAGAATAGAGTGGCAATACTAGTTCCCTTGATCTAGATAATGTTACTATTGATGCCACCTAAAAAGCAAATTTGCTTTTTGGCCATCACGTCACAAACTCTAAATCAATTTGGTGTCTAGTAGATTGGTTGCACCTACTGGGGGGGCTCATAAATTAAAAGCCAAACACCGAAATAGGACCTCTTGGAAGCTATTCTGTGATATAGTTACTACAAGGTGCTTCAAATATAGCCAAGCATATAATAAGAAGGACTACAATGACACATAATTGACACATAATTCTCTTTCCACTAAGCATAAGGAAATCCACAAATTCCTTGACTCTCCCCCCATCTGTGTCTAAGACTATGAATAGTTCTCTACCTTTTTACTTAATGCATCTGAAGAAATAGACAGAAGTCTAAAAAAGCTCATGCTGCTGATTTCTTTCTTTCAGTTAGTCTCAAAGGTGCTACAAGATCTAAGTACCTTTTTACATGTAAATCTCTTACTCTAAAATTTAAAGTTATCCTTTTTCACTGGATTTAAACTTAGTCAAAGGGGCTTTTCTTCTGATATAGGTGTCGTCACCCCCCAGTTCAAAAGGTTACCTTTGTTACATCAGGAAAATGTGTTTTATATAAATCAACACCTACTCTTTTCCCTAAAATGCATTTATAAATACCTGGAAAATATTTGTTTTAATAAAATTGTTTTTGAGTTCATAAAAATTCCACAAAGCCTTCTCTGAATAATTGTGTGAACTGTCCTTTTAAATTACCTTCAATAAAGCTGAACATGTGCAGAATGTGTCATATCAAATGCAGGTCCAGCTGGCTGGATTAACATTGTATCGGATAGCTCATAAAATGGCCCATGTTTTTCCCTTGGTCAACAAGCCTTTTAAAATATTAATGTTTTTCAAAATATTAGTGATTACATACTCTAGCTTGAAAACATCATAGCTATTTGTTTTGCAAGTGCTAAAGCACACACATCTCTTCAAAAACTGATGAGCTCTATTTCTTTTAAAGCTACCAATAATTTTTAGTGTCTTGGTGGGTGGGGAAACACTTCCATGTGTAAAATCTTAATCTTTAATTTAATGAAACCAGTGGAATAAGTGCCAAAACATAATGGCAGTGCTGTATGTGCTGAATCCATTAAGGAGTTGCTTCAGTGCCAGTTTGCTAGGTGGGGTCATCTTTTTTTATTCATAAAATAACAAAAGGGGACTGTGTTTTTATTATTATTATTATTCTGAGCAAGAATAGAACATTAGATATTCAGGCATTTCATTTTCCTATCCAAAATGCCCTTTCCTGCACATAATGTGCAGGTCAGGACTTATGCATTTAAGCATGCATTAGAATGGATGTTAAAATACATATTTTGAGACAAATTTGAACAATTCTGCTGCCTTATTGAATTCCATATGGATTCTATAAACCTAGCAAAAGAAAGGAATTCCTAGTGCTAGTACAGAGATTGACCACAAATATGTATAAGCTGCTTTCTAGACCAGACAATCTTCCTCCCACTTAGAATACTAGCAGTCAATTAAAATACAATTAAGCCAATATTAAAATGATTTCCAGAGCCACATATCATTATATAGTACATTAGATCCAATAATTTCCATACATTCTGTATAAATTGTTTAACAGGACTATAGTGTGGGTAACATTTGATATTTTGACAATGATTATATTTTTACAGTGGGCTCTCAGTATCCATGATCTTGCCATCTGCAGATTCAAACATCTGTGAATGTCAAGCTCTGTTGCTCTCAATTGACATACATGTTGTGCATGTGCCATTAAGGACATCAGGACTTGCAGCCCCACATTTTCCCTTATCTGCGGGCAGGGTTGGTGGTCCAGAACAGATCCACATGGATATAAAGGGCAGACTGTTATCTGCAGGTTGAAATTTCCAGGAAGTCTCCACAAAATCTCATTCTTTCCTTCCACAAAACTAATTTATACCCTTGATTTTCTGCAGGGTAAAGTACATTTATCACTCATTGTGTGACTTAAGCTTTTCTTCAGGTGGAACAGGGATTCAATTGCAGTCAAGGTTTTTATCATACAACTACTGTATATACTCATGTATAAGTTTAGAAATTTAGGTCAAAAAATTGACCCAAGAAACCTCAGTCGGCTTGTCCATGGGTCAATGTAGGTGCTGTATTTTAACTCTCATTTTTAAAAAAGAGAACCATCCCCTGGTGAACAGAAATAGTATAATTTGTCCTGGAAGTACTGACTTACTCTATCCTCTCATCCATCCATCCTTTAAAGTGAGCACAAAGTTATATCTGGTGGAAATTTATAAGTTCTTTGGCATTGCTCATCTTTGCTTCATCCTTTAGATCCTTTGTTACATGCCCCTAGGTTTTACCCTCAACTTATCCACAGGTCATATCAAAATCCATAATTTTGGCCCCCAAACCTGCCCTTAACGTATACATGAGGTCAACTTATAGCTGAGTATATACAGTAATTATTTCCTTCTGTTTGAAGACACATTGGTTGCTGTTACTGCTACTTCTAAATATCTTGTCAAAGAAAATTCTAAATGATATCTGTCCATTTGCCATACTCTCCTCCAAACTTCTTTGTTCTTGCTGTTGTTAACTGTCATCGAGTTGGTTTCAACTCATGACATCTCTCCTGACTCATGGCCATTGCTCTCTATTCTCAACTGTTCTGCTTAGGTCCTAAAAGTTCAGGTCCATGGCCTCCCTGATAGAGTCTGACATCTGGCATGTGGTCTTCCTCTCTTTTTGCTTCCCTCTATCTTGCCTTGCATTATAGTCTTTTCTAATAAGTCTTGTCTATTCATGATGCTGCCAAAGTATGACAGCCTCAGTTTTGTCATCCTTACTTCCAGGGAGACTTCAAGTTTGATCTGTTCTAGGGTCTATTTGTTTGTCTTTTTTGCCATCCGTGGTATCCTCAGCACTTTTCTCCATCACCATATCTCAAATGACTTTATTTACTTTCTGTTGGCTTTCTTCACTGTCCACCTCTCACATCCATAAATAGTGATGGGGAATACAATGGATTAGACAATTCTAACTGTAGTGTTGAGTTGTATATCTTCACACTTAGGATCTTTTCTTGTTATTTCATGGATGCCATTCTTGACTACAGTCTGATCAATGTTTGATCCAAAGTATGGAAATCTTTAGCTATTTCAATATCCTCATTATCTAGGTTGAATTTATGTAGATCCTCTGTGGTCATTGAGGATTTTCATACCTGCCTGAGAGGTGCCAGAAAGGTGCATGAAACATCCTTAAAAGATTCAGGCAGGGGGAGTGTCTGAAAGTCCGGAGCGCTTCCCCAAGTTGCTCCTCAATCACCATGGAAACGGCAGCTGCCTCTTAGCAAGGCTGAATCATTCCAAGGAGTTGATTCCCTCTAGACACAAAGTAAGTTTCAAGAGGGAATCCAGAGGGAATCAACTCCATTGGAACGATTCAGCCTTGCTAAGAGGCAGCTGCCATTTCCATGGTGATTGAGGAGTGATTTGGGAAAGTGCTCTGGACTTTCAGACACTTCCCCCATCTGAATCTTTTAAGGACATTTGAGGCACCTTTCAGGAACCTTTCAGCCAGGTATGAAAATCCTCACTATTTGTGTTTTATTTATGTTTAGCAGTAATCTTGTTCTTGTATGCTCTTCCTTGACTTTGTTTAGTAATTGTTACAAGTCTATGATGTTTTCTGCTTGTTTTATACTCTCATCCACGTATCTTAGATTGTTGTCTCTTCCTCCTGTCTTCATCCTCCTCCTTCTGATTCTAAGCCTGAGTCTAAGCCTCTTCATATGATATTTTCTGTGTACAATGTGAACAGATAGGATGAAAGGATACTGACTCCTTTGCTAATTGGCAACCATTCCATTTCTCCATATTATGTTCTGACAGTAGCCTTTTGTCATAAGTACAGATTTCTCACCAGGTCTCTCAAAGGCAGTGGCCCTCTCACTTCTTTAAGAGCATTCCATACCTTCTAATAATCTATTCAGTCAAAAGCTTTGCCATAATTTATAAAGCACATGCTGATTTTCTTTTGGAATTTCTTAGTTTGCTCCAGTAGCCTTTGTATGTTGCAATGTGGTTCTTAATGCCTCTGTCTTTTCTGAACCCTTCTTGTACCTCTGGGATTTCATTCTCCATATTTGGTTGGAGTCTATGCTGCAGAATTTTGAGCATAATTTTCCTTGTGTGGGATATTTATGCTATGGTCCTATAGTTCTTGAAATCTTTTGTATCCCCTTTTTGTGGACAGGGATGTATATTGATTATCTCCAATCTATTTGCTACCTTTATGTTTTCCATATTGCTTGACATATTTTAGTTATCACTTGAGTTGTTTCTGTCTGTGTGGATTGTAGCAATACTTTTGAAATATCATCTGTTCCTGGTGACAGTATCTCCCATGGTGGCTTCCACCTTGCTCTCTGTGAATTGAGATTCATATTTGTATGGTTCCTCATTCCATGTGTCATTCATTCTTTTTTCGCTTTTATAAAGCAATTCTGTATATTGCTTCTATCATCTTTTTATTTATTCTTGGTCTTGTAGTATGTTCCTCTTCTGATCATGGAGCATCCCTACCCTTGATCTGAACATTCTTTAGAGTTCCTGGATCTTAAGGAATAGGTCTCATGTTCTTCCTAGTTTGTTGCTGTCTTCCATTTCTTTGCCTTGGTTATTATAGTAATTTCATTTATCCTTGTGCACTAGTTATTGGACAGTTGTATTAATGGTTATGGTTTTGTTCCTATTCCCTTTTCTTTAGACTCTCTGAAATGCTCAAATTAATCTCTAGCAGTTCTAGTTTGAGAATCAGATCTGTAATATTTTCTGATGGAAGACAATTGCACCAGGAACCAGATCATAACATGAATTAAGACCTCACTATAATTTGACAAATGCACAGAGGGAACATGTTGTCTAAAATTTGAAATGATTCCTTGGGAGATCTATGCTTTTGCTAGGATCTTCTTCCTTCACAGTTTATTAGCTGCAGCAGTGCTCTTCACATACTTCACAAAGAAGAAGAAATTTTAACTAAGTAACTAATATCAACACTTGTTCATATTGACTGGATATATGTATGGAAGAATTTTTCAAACCAAAATAAATGTTGGTTCACAACTGAATATGCAAATTCCCTGAATGGAGGAATAGAATTTATACTAAGCCAATAAGGGCTGAGAAAATGATTTTCAAAGACTCAAGGTTAGGATCACTCACAGTGCTGTTCTAGAGAGAAGGAAATAAATCACTTTCAGCTCAATCGAGTGTGGGCAGTAAGTAAGCCACCAAGAAGGCCTGTTCTGTTCTATGCATGTGGCAGAACAAAGTGTGAATGAAATGGTATAGTCTGAAATGGTAGACTGGACTGTGCAATGTTTCTTAAAATATATGTCTGCAAATTGAAATAAGCATATCGGGGATGGCCCAGACTAAAAATCCCTTTCCCTAGTGTATAAGACAAATTAAGTACATTCCAAATTGTGGAGATCTCGGAATGGCTTGAGGATAGGCAGGATGATTAAAGGAAAAATTCACAGGAACAGTAGAGCAAAATAGACATAAAGCAAAGCGTGGAAGGCAGGTTTGATGATACAAAGCATTGTCTGTTAAATATGCTCGATGAATTCTGAAATGGTGTCAGTAGTGATCATGCCAACAGGGTGTGGCTAACCCAGCCATCCTCTCACATTCATTCAACCCTAAAGGACAGCTGGACCATGAGGAGAAATGGTGTGAAAATTTGCCAAAAATGGAGGTAGTGATGATCTTATATAGTTTCACGTTTTCATGCAGTGGATAAATACACACACACAAAAAATAGTGTAAGCCCCTATTCCTCCTCCTCCTCCTCTTCCTCCTCCTCCTCTTCTGTTCTGAGCAGACACTGTTGTCTTACAGACATTAAAATCTACTCTTTTCAATGTTTAATTCCAAGTGCATCAAACATTTTTTTAAAAACAGAATAAACCCTGAAATCTTTCAGTGAAGACCAAATTGCTTAACTGATTCAAGGGTGTTTGTTGTTTGTTTGTTTGTTTGTTGGTATATGTGTGTGTGTGATTTTCAGTGTTTCTTTCAGCATTCTAAATATACCTTTGAAACAGAGGTGACACAAGCTATCATCCATAGCGGAAATTCTCAAGTCAAAGTAACAATAATTAGAGATAGGTAAGAATTTTGTTTTTGGGTAATTTTTGAATTTTTTTCCAAATTTGATCTATTTCTTCATATTGGGCATAGAAAAAAAAAGATTTTACTATCATGGGTGTGGAAGAAACTCACACTGACAGGTTGTGCTAACTTTTAAAAGCTGAGCACTCCAAAAGTTTGGTTTGCAACAACAATAATCTTTTTTTTTTTTCAACACTTATGGCAGACAGATACAATGTGGTCCTCTTAACATTGGGAATAGCTATACCTACTGAACTTTGTCAGTGCAAATGGGGAATAGTTCAATTTGAATTTCTTTTTTTTTTTTTTTTTTAAGAATTCAGAAATTAAAAAAAACTATTCATGTCAGGGAATGGCTTAGAAGAACTGAATGTGGTAGAAAGCAAAACTGTCAGGTTTCCACCTTTCTACCCTTTAATGGCTTAAATCTTAACATTTGCAGGGGTCATATTTAACTTGAATACAGTGGCATGGAATTCTCTTCTGATGTAGTGCTTAGTTTTCAAGACTATTAGAGTTATAACTGTTTTCCACGAAAGCATTATTGAATCCAGTGAAGCTACCAAAGAATTCAAGGTTTGATAGCTGCCTGTAAAACACAGTAATTCTGGAAAGTAAACTGAAACCCTTCAATGTTAAGTCCAAGGCTTTCATGGCCAGCATCCATACTTTTTGTGGGTTTTTTGGTGTTACGTGGCCAAACTCTTCTAGAACATGGCCACAGCCCTAAAAACCCACAAAAACCATGAAACCTTTCAGTTCATTCTGCTATAATTCTGAAGACAGTTAAGAAGCTAATTTTAAAATGCCTGGTGATTATGCATACATTTACTACAGATGACCTATGGATCCTCAAAGTCTACATTTTCAGAGTTTCAGAGTTTCAGAGTTTCAGTGTCATTTTTATTATGGTAATAGTTCTACAGTCATAAATATGTAGCTGAACATAGCTGAATATGGATCAATTATGGATCTCTAACTCTACATTAGGAACCCATCAGGGCAATGCAGGATGCCAGCTAATGTTTTCAGCTTCAGAGATCATATCTTTGTTGAGTCTGATTTTTAAAAAAAGCTTGTGGAATGAAGTAATTTCCTTAAATGAAGCCCCCACATATTAATCAGAATTTCAGCTATTATTCAGGAACATTTAATTAGACTAAATTTGTCAAGAGGGGAAAATAGTACAAGTAGTTCAACTATGATAGATTCTTTAAGAATTCATTATCTATTTTTCACTTTAAAAAAAAAGGAGGAGGCAAAAGCACTCTTGTATCTGTCTTTCAGTTTCAATGAATCAATCATCCTCCATCAGCACCGCTCCTCTGATAAGCTAAGCCAATCACTTTTTTAATCGATTTAGAGTGGTGAAAAGTTGCCATAGATATGGGATCCTGCAGTAATCAAAACAGAAAGCAAGTTCAGAATTGAAAGTGACAGATTTATTCATCACGTAGTTAACAAGGCTTTGAAGGGGGAGAGTGAGCTTGTCAGAGTCCTTAGGCTGTATATAAAAAGACTAGTGAAATACTCAAAGAATCATCAATGAGCACTTCAGTGGAGAAAGACGAGATAATATTTTCATTAAAGTTCCAACATGGTAATGTTCCTGAACACTGAATAATACATTTAGTACTCTACATTCAGTAGTATTAGTATTTTTTTAAAAGCACACTCTAATGCTTAAAAGCATATTGTCATTCCTTCACAATAGCTCTAATGGAAGGTCATGTAAAAAAGAGCATATTTTGACATTTCTGTATGATTTCAAACTGTTCAGGACTAAGTTTAGAAGGCAATAAGATTCACCAAAACCATCAATTTAAGATCTGATCATTTCCTCACTGTTATGTTCTGAAAGGCCTTTTTGTTTTTTTGGCTGAGTGCCCTTTGCAAAATATTGCCAGAGTCCTGCGGGGATGTTTATGGGATTCTGTAAAATCCTGCTGGGTTTCTTTCTACTGTACCTTTTATACATTTGCAAATTCACTGTGTTTCCTGCCTGTGAGCACAGTAAGCATGTCACTTAACCATCCATTTGCAGATCATGCCTCATAGCAGTTTGTCTAAGATACCAGCCTTTCTGTCATACTGTGATTAGAGAAAACTTTTTTAAAAAACAGTGACAAATGAACAAGAAACCCATCCATTCCATTAAGTACAGATCTCATATATCACTTTATGTTTTTCGCAAACAAGAACACTGTAAAGGGAAGAAAATCCAAAATGTAACGATCTTACAATTCTTGATAGCCTAAACATTATGCTGCAATGTAATGCTGAATAAATTCATTGGGTCCATGACTTTTTCTTAACTGTCATTGCTCTTTGACTCCCTGCCTTCATATCAATGTAAATAATAGTGAGCTTTGACATATAATTAAGCTATAATTTTGTTTTCACATGTAAATTTTATAAATTTAGGCAGACAATGCTCATCAAGTAATCATAAAGATGGAAAAGTTTTAATCCATTTTCTTAGCCAGGAAGGTTTGTAGTAATGGAAAAACAAAATTAAGACAACAAGCAATAATGTACAGTACAAGTATAAATAACTTTAATCCTACTGTGCCTTTGGATATACCTACTTCCAGCAGAGCTTTTTTCTTGTAAGGGCAGTCATAGGTTACTCAAGAGTACTTGTAAGAAGCAAAATCACTGCTTGCATTCTAATAAGATCAAGAACTTCCTTTAGATGCACTCTTGTTTCCTCTCCCCCTTTATTTCCTGGATTATGACTTGAATGTTCTTGCCTGCAAGGTCAGACCAAGGCTGGAGGTGGGTTTCTCATGCATCAAGCCTACTGATCAATTTTCTTTGAGTTGGAAGCAGAAAGAGAAAGGCTGGAGTTGGAATAGGCAAGGGCTCAGTGGTGGCTGGCCTTGGCAAGTTGTGGGAGAAAGCAAGATAAGCTTAGGCTAGAAGCTATGGAATATGGATACAAGAAATTCATTGTTTTGTCTAGTTTGCTGTTCAAAGACATGATACCTTTTCTGTATGAAATATATTAATATTGAAAGAAGCAATTAGGTGGTAACTGTAGGGAAAAAAAGATCTGGAATTCACCCCATTTTCATTTAATGACAAAAATGAGTTACTTGTCAAAACAGAGGATAGTGAAGAACTTAGAAAAGTAACACAGTGGCCCCATGAGCAACAAAACATAGGAATGGGAAAAATATTTAGCTATATTTGAAAAATGGATTTCTTAAGTTTTGAAAAATCCTGAGGAGGGGACTCACACTTGGCAATAATCTTCATAGTACAAGAGTTATTCAGCACAACAATTGAACTTTCCTAGGACAGAAAAATGTACAGAAAACATTTTTTGCAAAAAGCAAGCTTTGCTTGGAATGCTCTAGCTGGAGATACTGCATGGTTCTGGGGATTTGACCTGATGGCCCTTAGGGGCTCTTCTGAATCTAAGGTGGTATAAATGAAATAAAACTTTCCCTGGCCATATTACTGCAGTTCTGAGTGTTTCTTTTTCTTTTCAGTGTCTTCTGTATACAAATGGAAAATAGTGCCGGAACATAATTTAGTCCATATGTTGCTCAACAAACATGGCTTTTACAGCTCGTACAGTATGTGCTTCTTCTAAATAGATGCATATCTGGGTACTGAATTAGGATTTAGACAACTTCCATTGATCAAAATCGTATGCAGATGATATTGTGATTACAAAAAAACCTTCTGTTGTATCATATATTCACTTTGCATAGTTGCATAATCACATTTTCAGAAATGCTGAATATCAGTTTGCTTCTGTGTGTATTTTTAACATTGTTTCTTAGCTACCAAAGAAATTGCTCCTAGTGGATATGGATAATCATTTCTTGTAATATTTGCTTGAGGTTAAACATTGCATTATAAAATTAAATGTCACTTTGCTCATTTCTTAGTTAGCTACAGTGATTCTTCCTTTAGTGATTCTGTTAACAAGTATGACATGACCTTATTAAAATGATAATACCGTTAGTCAGTAGCCCATATTATAGTTGCAAATCAGATAAGGAGTTGCTGCTGAAGATGTGGGCAAAAGGTGTACAAGCTTGGTGTGCTAGAAGCTTGTGCTCAAAGTAAGGTGAATTTCCTATAACTGACAGTTTCTTAGCATACAAAAATGCTTCTTGCTTAGTGCATTCTCATTGAACTGTATAAATTGCTTTGAGTAAAAAGCTAGAGATCAAACTTAATCTTATCCTATTTACTCAAAACTAGGATAAGTCCTTCTCAAGAAACATGCAAATTGAATCGATCAAATTTCATGAATATGCCATTGCATATATTTCCCTGCCTAATAGACCAATTACATCTTGACTTTGTCTTCTGCTGCACACTTCTAGTGAGTTTAAGGATGCCAGAGTTGCTCAAATACAAAATGCATAACGGAAATGTATGTCAACATGTTTATACTGAAGCACTGGGATGTGGCCCTAGGGGATTCAACCTGGAAATCTTCAAGACAATGACAATGACTCTGGCTATGCTTTGATTTGGAACGTATAATTTTTACCTTAATCCATCAAGGATGATCCATATACTATTTAAAAAATTGGTGGAGATATTCCTTTTATTTCCTTTTTTTAAAAAAAACTTGTTAAGCATGCAAGCTATATTTTGCAAATATAAAAACAAAGATCTGACCTAGGCTGCATCCACAATGCAGAAATAATCTAGGTTGACACTAGTTTCACTGCCATGGCTCAAAGCTATGGAATTCTGAGAACTGTAGTTTGTTGTGGCATCAGAGCTTACTGTCAGAGAAGGCTAACTATCTCACAAAACTAGTTCCCAGAATTCTATATCATTGGGGCCTACCCGTCAAAGTGGTGTAAACCTGGATTATTTCTTCAGTGTGGATGCAATCCTAGAAAAGACTATCCACTGGGTTGTGCATGAATGGTCCTTCTTGATGGATTGAAGGAGCATATACATCACCAGATCAGCTGCATTGTCAATCCATTTCTCATTCCAGGCCCATTGCAATTCATTTTTTGGTAATTGTCTGATTCAAATCCAAAACACACTGCAAAAATAATCCAGTTTGAGACAACTTTAACTGCCCTGACTCAGTGTTAGGGAATCCCAGAAATTGTAGTTTAATGTGAAACATGTAATGGCCTTTTTGAATTCGATGGCTACAAACCAGATCAAACCATAATAATGAGTACCATGTACAATATGCTGAAACCCTAAGCAATGCAAGAATTAAAATGCTTCCTCATACTATTCAAGAGCTATAGATTATTCTTAATATTTCATTTTTATTTAGAGGAACCTAATAATATTTAGGCCTAAAATGTAGCATGCATCACTTGTACATAAACCTGTCACTGAATGTACAATATATTACCACAAGGTCTTGGATCTCTTCACCCCTCTCTTTTTGATATCAAGTTGATATTAAAAGTGATGTTTAGAGCATGTAGCCATAAAGACGCCTCTGTGTAGGAGAATAGTTTTACCAGATAAGGAGATCTGGGAGGCTCAGCATAGGAGAGCCCAATAGCTTGTAGCCAAGGATTGATCGATCAAGCTCAGAATCTACATAACACTTTCACCGATAAGAGTGATGGTGGGTGATAGACCTTTCACTTGCAAGTGAACAGAAATGCAAGTACACTTCCCTCTGGGAGTGATACTCCTTTGCATGATTGCCCAGCCATTCACAACTTCCCTTTCCATTCTTCTATTATGACAAGTTTTGCCCTATAAATATGCATTTTCAGGCACACACAATTCAGTGTTGCTTGAGGTTAGACAGATACAATGTCTGTATCTTGCTTGATGCCTCATGCCATGATCCTAAAACAGCTTGCTGTACCACTTCTCTTCCCTGTATCCCCTGACTGGAGCTCCACATATGGAATAGTGCAGTATCCCCCTCTGCAACCCTTTAAGTCACTATCTCCTACCACCATTCAGTTGTGTATCTTTGTATGAATGGTGATGACTCATAAATAAAATAATTTTGGAACTTGCACTCTGGAGATTTGTTTCTCAGAATCAGTATACACAATATACCCTGGATTAAGTTGCTTGAGCCCTCTTGGCTGATTTAACTGACCTACTTAAAAATCCCCTATTGAATATAGATTATGGGTGTCCTCCCAGGATCCTAGGATTTAGGTAACAGTTAGGATGCACAAATGAACAAGAATTAAGGACATGTTTTTCTCCTTATTCACCTTTAAATTTGTCACTTCCAGTTTGGGCTTGGGCTGATTTTTGGTTTGGGGAAGTTGGGGATTGTGAGAATGGGAGAAGAGAATCTTCCATAAGTTATATTTGTGCAGTTTGGATGACTTTAGACCTGGAAATTGGCTGAAAGTTTTTAAAGCAGAAGGATCTTGGGGCATAAGAGTCTCATAAGATGTTTGTGAGAGTGACTAAAAATGGGTTCATTTGTCATGTACAGCCTCCAGACTGAAGTTTTTCCAACACTGGTGTGTATTGTGTCACAGCTGCACATGATTAGAAACCCTTAAAAGCAACTGTCATATTTATGTTGAGGCCTGCCATCATGTGTACAAATAACAAGACAAACAACATGTCAATACCTGGAAGCTGGATGTTGCATTAGCTGCTGCACATAGATTTCATACTCTTTAGCCACACAGAGGTAAGCTCTAATGACTGAAGTATTTTATCTCATTAGCAATTAATTTGGAAGGAGAACAGAATCAATATGTATTTTCACAAAACAGAGCATCAGCTGATTATTTCACCCATAAGACTCTTGCAGACAAGATTAACAGCCAAAATTAAAACAGTTCTTGGACATCAAAATGTTTCCAACATCTTAATATTTGGGCTGGATGTTCCATTTGTATCAATGATATATATTTAATCAGGGGAAAGTTATTAAAGTAAAGCATACTCTTGTGGCATATGAATCTCATATCTCATCCAAACTAATGTGAGAAGGTGAAGCATTAACCAAAGTGTTTATGAGTACATAAGTTATATGCAAGATATGTAGTTGTGATATAGTAGGAATCTTTTGCATTTAGTGCTGACTGTTACCCAAAACTTGCATTTCAAAGATTATGGGGAATAGGACTTGAATAGTAAAGATATATCCCACCAGCTGTTTTTGGACTGCAACTTCCAGTGTTCCTCACAATTGTCTATCTTAGTCACTTGATGTGCCACAATATCTGGAGAGCCAAACAATTCCCACTGCACTGTAAATCTTTGCTTGTTTCATTCTCATATGCAATAGCAAAGAATTTTAGAATTGTTCTTCCTGCTGGGTAAAATTATGGTTCAAAATACCCTTCAGAAATAATCCAGTTTGAGACTGCTTTAACTGCCCTGGTTCAATGCTAGAGAATTCTGGAAACTAGTTTTGTGAGACCCTTAGCTTTCTCTGTTAGAGAGTTCTGGTGCCATGATAAACTGCAGTTTCCAGGATTCCACTGAGCCAGGGCAGTTAAAGTGATCTCAAACTGGATTATTTCTGCAGTGTGTTTTGGACCTATGTGATTTTAAAAACACATTTTGGGGGTGATTCTTTTTTGCATTTTGAGACATTTCTTGTGAAAACTTGTACAAAAGTTTTTGTCCTGAATGCTATTGTTAGTCCTAACTGGAGGAGATCCATTAAATCAATGGGAATTCTATAACTGTTGACACATCATTCAATAAGGGATTCAATGGGTTTACTTTAGTTAGGACTACCAATAGGCAGTGAGGGCTTTGCCTCAGGCAGCAGATGTAGAATGTTATAAAAAGGCAGAAAATAATTAGCTATTGATTGTAGTGTTTGCATGCCTACAAAATGGGAAAGGGAGGGAAGGTAGTAAGCTTTTCTGCCTCAAGTGCCAAAATGACTTGAGTTTTTGTAGTATGCCTTTGATGTGGGCGAGTGATATTTTCTATTTCATTTCAGGCAGCATAAAATATTGGACCAATCAAGATTCAGAGGAAAGCCAATTTTACTGAATAGCATGTGGCTGAAAAGGAACTTATAAATGTTGATCAGCAGGTGCTTTTAAAATAAATATATGATCCACATGGAAAATGATTTTATAATGGGAATGCCCTTTTTGAGGAGATTGGGTGTGGTATACCTATTAAAAACAATGAACATGTTTTTCGTCCAGGCTCATTAAAATCTATACCATTAAAATGTGAATATGCTTTAGTTAAGCTGTTTGAACCTTTCAGTGATTTGGGAAACAGTGCTTTTGAATCTTCTCCAATCTTGTTGATCTGTCTCATTCTGTTTTTTCATTGTGCTTTGGGAAGTGCTGCAGATGCACTTCAAAGACTGCACAGAGCAGTGTTTGAATGGAAAGTTTTAAGTTAGAGACTAGTGAATGTTTGTGATATTTACCTATCAAAGGATGATCCACTTCAAAAAGATCATAGAACAAACTTATTAAAAATTCTTCCTTAGGTGTTAAAGAACTTGCTTGCTCTTGCTCTCTGTGTGTTTCCAATATGCTTTCTGTTTCATTCATGGAAGCACAGGTAAAACTGCTAGTGTCAGAGAGACTTAAATGTTCCCCAGATCTCATTTTAGCTATCTTCTTTATTGTCTATATCATGAATTGCTGCCTATATTAGTAATAGCACCAACACCAGCCTCACCAGCCCCCTACAAATGTGGGATCACAAATATTTTTTGTTTCAAGGAAAAATAACCTCAGACAACTGGTGATAAACAGTGAGAGGGTTTGTCTCAATCATAATGCTCAGAGTTTGGAATATGTTGTTCCAGTTAAGAAATTATTTATAATTTTCAAGTAAAAGGAGTATAGTTGCATTCCATTGTGTTTGCAACTTAACAAGTGATAACTTCATTCTATTTTTGTGCAATTGTAACTTCTGTAGTTTATGGGACTGTGACATTATAAAAGTAGATAATAATAATAATAATAATAATAATAATAATAATTTATTTATATGCCGCCCAATCACAAGGATTCCAGGCAGCTCACAACATAGGGAAATACAAAGCATTAATAATACAATGAAATAAAACCAAATATAACATAGCAATATATTAAACCATAACAATAAAATAAAATAACAATTAACAATAACAGTAAATAACAGAAACAAAAATACATAGCAAATCAACAGCAGCAAAAAAAAAAAACATATAATTAACAAAGCAAAACAGGTGAAAAGAAAAACTAACAATAAATGTTCCTAACAGATTAAAATAAAAATATTTAAAACAAACTGGGGGGGGGGGGGTGTTTCCTTAAGTGTCCTCCAGCTGGCCTTTGTTGGAATTTGGGTAGGAGGCGGGAGGAGAGTGCAGGGTCCCTCTTCCCTCTTGGGCTGAAGGAGAGATGATCCCGAGGCAAGCCCTGAGACTTATAAGTCCTAGCCTCAGTTGCCATGGCATCCTCCAGCTGGCCCTTGTTGGAATTTGGGTAGGAGGCAGGAGGAGAGTGCAGGGTCTCTCTTCCCTCTCGGGCTGGAGGAGAGATGTTAACACTTGGTTCAAGTGTTGCCTTGTACAGCTGTTAATTTGTGCTCTGCTGAAATAACTATAATCTATGGGAAGATATTGTTTCTTGTACCACAGATCAACAACATGAATCATTCAGATTTTTTTTAAAACCAAAAGGGACTGAAAAACATTTGTTCTAGCTACTTCTGAGAAATGGGAAAGTGTTATATAAAATATATAATTGTAATGGCAATTATTAATTTTGGGAGTTTGGGGGTTATAGCTGTAACTAATTGCACAGTTAAAGTAACAAGTTCTGATGATGCTATGCACTCCATGAAATTTGACGACAGAGTTGATTGCAGATTTTTTAAGGATCTGGCAGACCATTCCATGATAATGTATATCTCAACCCTTCCCTTATCTGGTGGGGACAAGAGGAAGGCACCACAGCTCCTAGCAGCAGCAGCAACAACAACAGGTCTAAGTCAACCAATGCTGCTAGAGTTATCCATCATTTCAGAGTGCCACAAGGGCCCCAACATAGCAGAGGTAACCACAGCTACACAGATATCACTGCTGAAGGGATTACTGAGTTTAAGGTACTAGCAGCAGCATTGTGAGTTGATTGTATGTGGTGCAGTGGACCCTAATGATATTATAGGCCATCAGCAATGGTGTTTAAGATAGGAAATATTTCCTTGACAGTCTAGAGGACATTCGTCCTCTAGATTGTCAAGGAAATATTTTTAAGACCTCTTACTTTCATAACTGCCACAAATTATCTCAAAAGGATGATTATACAGCATAATCCATTTATGGAAGCTAGCAGCTATGTCAGTCATTTTATTTTTAAGCAAAATGGTTTCAATAGTACTAGAAAATGATATAAAAATTATTTCATGTGGGGCTGTTAATGCTTAAAGGTTAATCAGACATCAATCAGTGGCAAAACCCATTCTACTTTACATGTTTTACATGACCAAGATGAGGCTCAGAAATAGCCCAGCAAATGGAGATGTCCAATGTCTTTTCTAAGAATACTTTTAAATTCTATTTCTTTATTGAAATATTTCTATTCCACTCATATCCACAAGTTCAGAAGAATGAATGACAATTATGACAATTCACTGAATGACAATGAGTGATGATTATTTGTAGCATTCCATATTGCAAAGATTCTTTTTGTCTAAGGTTCTTATCAGGATTTTCTGAAGCTTGATTATTTTTAACCATATGATGAGAATATTCATATGATGAGAATTTAAATATTCTCAACATTCCTACACTTCTCAGTTTCATATTCCTGGGAAACTATAGATCTCAATGTCTGATACTGAGAATGATGATCAGATTTTAACTGCCATGATTCCATCCTATGTAATCATGGCATTTTTCATTTCATGGACTATTTAGAATTCTCTACCAGGTAGCTCCAATGCCTTATAAAACTACACATACCAGAATTATATAGCATACAGGCATCCATGTCAAGTGAAATGGTATTAAGATAGTATAACTATATGGGATGCAGTGATTGCAAGATCGACAAGTTGGCAGTTCAAGGCCCACGTGCTGCATGATGGGGTGAGCTCCCATCACTAGTCCCAGCTTCTGCCAACCTAGCCATTCAAAAGGATGCAGATGCAAGTGGATAAATTGGTACCATTTCTCAGTGGGAAGATAACAGAATTTGGTGGAGTCATGCTGGTCACATGACTGCAAGAGTTGACCTTGAAGATGAACACCACCCCCTACAGTTGGTTATGACTAGACATTCATGTCAAGGGACTACCTTTACCTTTACTATAAGTATGTAGTTGAAAGAGGCCCAGGATGCCACAGCCAAGAAGTCCCTCAATGCACCTGTTGCACATTGTACTTTAAAAAGAAAGGCACATAGTGAAGCGTTTTAGAAGGATATCACCAAAGAAGTGATTGAGCAAGTAGTCTTCTTTCTTTGAGCCTTAGAATTACTTATCTACATTCCCTGAAGAAGAATGACATTTGCACAGGTTTCTGTTCCAGACCAGAGAGCAACTCTCTTTATTAATTAGATTTTTAGTGTGCACGATGGACTGATCCTAATTCCAAACAGGGTAAGCAACAGTGGTAGCTGATGGCTTCAGTGTCATAAATTGAACTTTAAAGGAACTATCCAACATTGTGAACCCTACATTCCCCCCCCCCAAAAAAAAGTTCATCTTGAATGGTTTCACAACCAGGCTTGTTGCCACTGATAAACAATGCTGAAATTTCTCAACTATTAACTATGCCAAATAAAGTTAAAAGAGCTTGACATACCTCACAGCATTTTGCTGCAGCACAGTAATTTTTATAGCATGGGCAAAAGATCCTTAGTGATGGAATTAGCAGCCTGTTCAACTTGATGCTGGAAGGATAGTACATGAAAAGAATCCAGATCCTTTGTGTTAGAAAGATGCTTTTAGTTGTCATTTGTTGGTAAAGTATGCAACCATCGAATGGTGAACCCAGAGTTGGCTTTGGTAAATAACATCTTGTCAATACTGTAATGATTGCTGTCAGAATTATGATCAGAGTTGGTTTTGCCAAAAAATAAATGAGAAAGAAAATGAGTTGGAGAAGCTCATGCCAAAATGAAGTCTCATGTCCCAATGAGACTATGTGTGATGTGCTGTTATTTCAGCTAGCAAAGCTCTGCCATAGGTTTTGTCAAAAATTCACTTCAAAAATCATTATATGCAAAACAGACCAATCCTTGAGCTAGCAACGGTTGGCTCTGATTCTGATGTGTGCTGAGTTTTGCCATCAGCATATAAGGGAATAAAATGAATGTAATTTGTTTGAAAGGTATGGAATTTAAAAGGAACATGTTACAAGTTACTATGTCACCTGTGACATGCTATGAGAGGCACCAGGGCATAACAATGTCCCTTTTCAAATAAAAGGAAATGACTTGCAATGTTCCACTGTTGAACAGCCCTTATTGTTATGAGGTTCCTCCTAATGTGGAGGTAGAATCTCTTTTCCTGTAGCTTGCATCCATTGTTCCGGGTCCTGTTCTCTGGAGCAGCAGAAAACATATCCTGATGTATACATCTCCTGATGTAGTATCTCAACTGTTGTTTCATTCAGGATCATTTAGTGAGAAGTATATAATTATTCCACAAGAAAATCAGCATATGCTTAATAGACTGCAGCATTGGTCCCCAAACTGTGCCATTTAAGGGATTTTGGACTTCAGCTACCAGATTCCCAGGGTATTGACCAATATGGCTGAGGCATCTGGGAGCTGAAGTCCAAAATATCTTAAAATCTAACCATTTGGGGAACACTGGACTAAAGCAAAGCCTTTGACTCTTAAAGAAATGGAAAAGAAGTCAGACAAGGATGTATTTTATCACCCTATCTATTCAACTCGTATGCAGAATACAGTATATCATACATAGGGCAGGTTTACACATGGAAGAATCATAGAATCATAGAATCACAGAGTTGGAAGAGACCACAAGGGCCATCCAGTCCAACCCCCTGCCCTTCAGGAACTCCCAGTCAAAGCATCCCTCATCCAGCCTCTGCTTAAAGATCTCTAAGGAAGGAGACTCCACCACCCTCCGAGGGAGTGTGTTCCACTGTCAAACAGCCCTTACTGTCAGGAAATTCCTCCTAATGTTGAGGTGGAATCTCTTTTCCTGCAGCTTGCATCCATTGTTCCGGGTCCTGTTCTTTGAAGCAGCAGAAAACAAGCTTGTTCCCTCCTCAATGTGACATCCCTTCAAGTATTTAAACAGGAATGTCATATCACCTCTTAACCTTCTCTTCTCTAGGCTAAACATTCCCAGCTCCCTAAGTCGTTCCTGATAGGGCATGATTTCCAGACCCTTCACCATTTTAGTTGCCATCCTTTGGACCTGCTGGAAGAAGGAAGAGTGAAGATCAGAAGAAGGAATATAAACCATCTAAGATATGCAGACAACACCATACTACTAGCAGAATACATTAGAGACTTGAAACAATTAATATAGAAATTCAGATCAGAAAGTGTCAAGTAGGGATGTAAATTATATTCATCAAAGTTAGATAAAGAGAAGAAATATCTGTTATTCAAATATTTTGAAAGTTTTTTAATTGAAGAAATTATGAGCACTTCTTGATCAACGAGTAAGAATTTTGGTTTTTCATTTGATGGCCTGGATTTAAGTATTTTGTAAAAGCAAAGCTACCTTTCATATTGAGTTTTTCCAGCAGAGGAATGCTCTTTAAACCTCTGTCAAACTTCCTTTTGACATGCTAATTGGGTTTGAAATGCCATGTAATTAGTGTAAAAGTTCATCTCCCTTGTCTTTTATTTTCATTCGAGAAATCTGTGAAAAATACTTCTCAACAGGGAGAGAAAAAAAATAACCTTTTGTAAGTGGGACTTTTGAAAAGAATATATTTTTTAAAAAATTGCATGTAGTTCTCAATGGATGAGAAGACAAAAATTGGTTTGTCACAACACTAGCAGGGCAGGCTTACTGTTAAACATTAAGAAAACAAAATAAATTACCTGAAAGGAGTTAAAGAAATCCAATCCAGATGATATGGAACAAGGAAACTGAAATAGTTAATGACTTTTCATAACTTTGTTCACTCACTGATCAGAACGAGAATTACAGTCAAGAAGTCAAAAGAAGACTAGGATTTGGAAGGCCAACTATGATATAACTAGAAAAGTGCAAAGATATAAAACTGAATTCAAAAGCATGATCCATGTATTTCTCATCACCATGTACAGCTGTGAGAGGTGGACAGTAAAGAAAGCTGATAGAAAGAAAATCAACTCATTTGAGATGTGGTGCTGAATAAGAGTGCTAAGGATACCATGGAAGGCCAAAAAGACAACAAATGGGTCCGAGAACAAATCAAGCCAAAACTTTCCCTGAAAGCCCTGATGACTAAATTGAGGCTGCCATACTTGGGACACATCGTGAGAAGGTGGGACTCATTATAAAAAAAAATAATTATGATAGAAAAATTAGAGAGGAAGACTGCATACTAGACAGATAGCCTCAATCAAAGAAATAATGGCTCTGAGCCTGCAGAACCTGAGCAGAGCAGTTGAAAACAGAGGGACTTAGAGGTGTCCCATTCATGGTGTCACCATGAGTTGAACTCAACTTGAAGGCAGCTAGCAATAACAACAGCATGTAATTATTCAAATGTATTTGATTTGGTACCTAATTGAAGGATATCAGCTGCTTCCTAGCAGGACCAGATTGTTGAGGGGTAATGGTCAAATGTACAGTTTTACATCTGTTATATGTTATTAAGCTGTTATATATATTACGATGTTACAATTATGACTCAAGTGTAAAAAAAAAAATCACTGTTTCTAAAACAAATTCTGTTACTATGGTCTAAAACTATGGCTTAAATCCAAAAGCATAATAATGGATTTAACAGTGTTTGCAATATAAATACATGCTTTTCTCAGAGATAAATCAAGTGTGCTCTTGTTTCAGAATGAATATAAAGTTCTTTAATAGATGCCCACTAGTTTATTTCAATAATACTCAAATTATCGAAAAGGCACCATACCTGCATTGACTTTCTGCAACCCTTTCACTGTAAGCCTTTGCTAGAAAATTATTAAAGACTAAATGAACCTTGTGGGTACCATAATCTCACTCTCCTCATCATTTCCCCCATTTGTGACAGCCCCTACAGACAATGTAAACAGAATCATATCCTCACACCTATTTTTAATAATAATGGAGAAAACTGCTTAAACAATGCTGTGAATATAAGCACTCTTTTTTTTAAAAAAAACCTCTTTCTGAGTAGTGAAAAATCAGAGCGGGTCCTATCATTAAAAGGTAAAGTTAAAGATTTTCCCTTTGGCACAAATGTCTAGTTGTTTCCTAGTATAAGGGGTAGTGCTTATCTCCTCTACTAAGCTGAGGGAGCAAGGATGACTCTGTGGTCATGTGGCCAGCACAACTGCATGGAACATTGTTATTTCCCCATCAAAGTGGTACCTATTTATCTACTTGTACTTTTATGTGCTTTTGAACTGCTAAGTTAGCAGAAGCTGAGACTAGTGATGGGAACTCACTCTGTCACATAGTGCCTGGGCCTCAAACTGCTGACCTAATAACCTTGTGATAATCAGTCAGCATCTCAACCACTGAGCCACTGCATCAGGTAGAATGAAACAGCTGCCTTAGGGAGCAGTTGCTATGAAGGAAAGAACTCATGCTGGGTGCCTTGTCCTGTATCTAAAAAAGGTATCCAGGTCTGAAGGAGGATGCTGTCATATTACCAGTGTTGAGGTAAGATTCAATTGCCAGTCCAGACTTCTCTACTTGGAACAAGAGGGACACCATCTTGTTTTTCATATCATAGAATGAAATGTCTTAGGCTAGCTGTAAAGGAAGTAATTTAGCAGCATTTTCTGAAGTCTTATCTCACTAGTCCAATTCACATAGCATGTCTACTCTATTTAGACCAAATCACATTTAGAGAGTATGCAACAGACTTGCAGAGTCCTCTTTCTTCTGCTCCTCTTTTTTCTCCTCTTTGCAGTTGAGAATACACAGGGAGAGGAATATGGATTTTAGAAACTAAATTATCAGGACTTACCGTATCAATATAGGTGTGGTTGTTGTGTCTGTAGATAGACTGGCAGGTATGGTGGTATTGTGATATTTTTTCTCATTATTAGTATTAATATTAATATTAGTCAAACAGCACATAAATAGTTTGAATTACTGAGCACATATGATAAGATTTCAGGTTTTTCCAAACCAGAACAGATTATAAATAGAGACTGATCATCCTAATCACATCACACCAGTACATTTACATCTGCACTGGCTGCTAGTCTCTTTCCAGGCCAAACTGAAGTGTTGTTTTTAAACTCATTAACTACCATATATATTCGAGTATAAGTTGACATCATGCATAAGTCAAAGGTAGGTTTTTGGAGACAAAATTATGGATTTTGATATGATCCATGGCAATGTCAAGGGTAAAATTCAGAAGCCTGTAACAAAGGATGTAAACAATGGAACAAAGGGAAATTATGCCAAAGAACTTGCAAAATTCTGTCAGGCATAACTGTTTGTATTCACCATAGAGGTTGGATGGATGAGATAGTAGATGGGGCCCATGATTCTTTCAGGTACTTCCAGGACAGACTAAGCTCTCTCCTTTTGCCACACTACATAGTGAATAGGATACTTATGATATGGGTCTGATAGAAATAATTTTTAAAAATTTGCACTTTGACTTTTGTGACAGCATAATGATATTCATATGTATCTTCATTTTCTAAGTATGACATTAGAAGCAATTTTGTCATCTAGAATACCATAATTAATTTGTCAATTCTTTCCAAATAAAATGCCTTGTTCAGAAAATGGCTACCATGCAACATGTTTCATGTATGCTGGCTGGAGAGACCTTTATTTTTGAGCTTGTTCTCCCACTTTTTTATTGGTGATTCATCCAGGTTTTTATTAATACAGCAACATCTCAGTTTATACTACTCAACTTGAAAAAGATTAATCATGGACACAATATATTTCCAAAGTACATCAGATTGCTCTTGGTAAGATCCATATTTACTATTGCAGAAGTCAACATGGTCAAAGCTGTTCTTTCTGAAAACATAAGATGAAACAGCCATAAAAAGTATATGCACACCTCTGCTTTGTTTAATTTTAAAAACATACTGTTGGCATGGGAAGTTCATGTGGACAAAATATATGCAATTGCTTTTCTTCCATATGATCTGTCTAGAAGACTAAATCATTTGACAAGTAGTTCTGGATTTCCGGTACACTATAAAATGAAAGTGCTAGAAATATGGAGCAGAGCAGCTGAACGGTTTGGTTACATTTTCCTGGTTAAATCTCATTGCCATTCTTCCCTGTATGCATTTCAGATGTTTGCATGCAGTGAAGACCAGATTTACTGAACCTTTTAGTTCTTTGTTAATCCTATTCAGCCCTGATATAAAATTGTAGATTGTAGCACATAAAAAAATGTTAATAATCTATTTTATATGTGAAATGTGAACCCTTTTTATAAGAAGGCAATGTGAGGATTACTGCACATCTCATGAACCCACACTGTTACTCATCCTTCAGTTTTGGCTATTATATCTTTGTCATCATCAGTTCTCTTATGTATAGCCCAACTTGCTAGCATTTGAGGACTGAAATCTATGGACTACAACTCTATACATTATATTTTGATGGAAGGAAGATGCTATTTGAAGTCCACAAGTGTCTGGCGCCTCCCCCCCCCCCCCAGCATGGTAAAAAGAAATTCTAAATATATTTTTTCTCTATTCTGTCATTAGTGATAGATAATGTAAATTTCAGCATGTGGAGATACTCATTGACTGTGCCATACAAACCTTGCATTGAATGGCAACAGTGTTTAAGTGATTGTAGTACAGACTGAACACAGATGCAGAAGAAGAAGAAATTGAGAGATTCTATGATGTAGTACAGGAAGAAATTGACAACACACCAAAACAGGATTGTTTGGTTAATGATAGGTGACTGGAATGCTAAAGTAAGAAGCAAGGAAGATTAAAAATCTGTAGGAAGATTTGAACTAGGAACAAAAAATAAATAAAAAATAAAATAAAAATAAAAGCAGGAGAGTGGCTGATAGAATTTTCTGAGGGCAACAACCTATTCATCACAAATACATTCTTCAAACAACCAGAGTTAAGACTATACACATGGACATCCCCAGATGGCCAATACAAAAATAAAATAGACTACATAACAGGAAGCAGAAGATGGAGGAGTTATATTTTCATGGTCAAAACTAGAACAGGCTCTGACTGTAGCACATATCATGATCTACTTATACTTAAGATTAGAGTAAAGATGATGATGAAGAAAAGATCAATCTAAAATATGACCAAAGAAGCATCCCAACAGAATTGACAGACAATGTGAGAAACAGATTTGACTTTCTTTATTCAACATAATTGACCAGGACCCAGAAGAGTTACAGAGAGAAGCCAGGGACAATCAAGGACAAATGAAGGAAGGCACTATCTATGGCTAAAAAGAAAGAGAATAAGCAATGGATAACAGAAGAAACACTCTAAGCAGTAAAGGGGAAACAAGCAAAAGAAAGGGAGATGGAAACAGCAACTGTTCAATGACTAGTATATAAGGATAAGAGAATTACTATAATAAACAAGGCAGAGAAATAGAAGACAACAAGAAAAAAGGAAGAACAAGAGACCTTTTCCACAAGATTTGCAAAACCAAAAGGAAATTCAAAACAAAGGTGGGGATGCTGTATGATCAGAAGAAGAAAGCAAACAATCAAGATGATATAAAGAAATGATGGAAGCAGTACACAGAAGAGCTATACAGAAGAGACAAAAAACAAATTACACATGGAATGAAAAACCATATGAACTTCAGATTTTGGAAAGTGAAGGGGAAGCAGTAGTCAGAGAAATCTGAAATAATAAATCACTGGGAACAGACAATATCCCAATTGAACTGTTTCAAACCACATTAACAGAATAAACTCCAGTTTTGACCAAAACACAGCAATGAATAAGGAAAACAAAATAGTGTCCAAGAGATTGGAAATGATCAGTATACATCTCCATTCACACACAAAAAAAGAGAGACACAAAAGATTGCAGCAACTATAGGTCCATAGTATTAATTTCCCACATAAGCAAAATTCTGCATAAAATCCTACAGCATAGACTACGGTCATATATGGAGAGAGAATTATCAGATATCCAAGTGAGTTTCAGGAAAGGAAGAGGCACTAGGGACCACATCACCGCACCTCCTTGTGTCATATCCGTGTATGCTTCCACCCTCCCCATGCCATCCTCTGCTCCCCTGCATGCTCACCCACTCTACCCACACCATCTTGTGCTTCCCTGCATGTGCTCCCACCGTGCCATTCTCTCCTCCCCCACATGTGCTCCCATTTTCCCATGCTTTCCCATGTGTGCTCCCCTGTGCCATCCCAGAATGGGATGGCATGGGAGGAGTGAGTGATGGCCCCCTAATGCCCCATCCCCAGAACCCTCCACACATCCACTGCAAGGACACCCCTGAAGCAAAGCTGTATTTTATCACCTTATCCATTCAACTTTTATGTAGAAAATATAATACATAGAGCAGGTTTAGACATGGAAGAAGAAGAAGTGAAGATAGGAGAAAGGAACATCAACAATCAAAGATATGTTGATGATGCCATACTACTAGCAGAAAGCAACACAGACTTGGAACAATCACTAAAGAAAGTCAAAGAAGAAAGTGCAGAAAGCACAAAAAGCAGGCCTAATGTTAAACATAAAGATACAAAAAATAATGACCATGGATGATTTACATAAATTCAACCTAAATAATGAGGAAATTGAAATAAAGATTTCTCCATACCTTGGATCAGTCATTGATCAGAATAGAGACTGCAGTCAAGCAATAATAAGAATTTAAGAATGGTAAGGGCAGCTATGAAATAAGCAGAGAAAATCCTAAAGTGTAAAGATATACATCTGAACATAAAATTAGAATCATACAAGCCATTGTATTCCCCCTTACCATGTGCTGGACAATGAAGAAAGCAGATAGGAGAAAAATTAATTCATTTGAGATGTGGTGCTGGAAGAGTGCTAAGGATACCATAGATGGCCATAAAGACAAACAATTGGGTTCTAGAACAAATGAAGCCTGAACTCCCCCTGGCAGCCAAGATGACTAAATTGATGTTGTCATACTTTGGACACACCATGAAAAAGCATGATTCATTAGAAAAGACAATGATACTGGGAGAGGGAGAGGGCAGTAGAAAGAGAGGAAGACCATGTGCTAGATGGATAGACTCAATCAGGGAGACCACATGCCTGAGCCTACAGGACCTGGGCAAAGAGGCAGAGGACAGGGGGCTTGGAAACATCTTATTCACAGGGTCACCATGAGTTGAGGTTGACTTGATGGCATCTAACAACAAACAAGAGCTATAGAGTATAGAATAGAATGCATAACAAAGAAAGACAAATAATGCACAATGAAGAAAGATGGTGGCTACAGAAAGAGAGAGGGAAAGCAGCAGGCTGAGAGAAGAAGGGGTGTGTGGACCAAAAAAAAAAAAAAAAAACACTGGAGGAACTGACAAGTGGAGTGGACACTGGAAAAAAGGTCAGAGATTGGTGTCTGATGGAGATTGAAGGGGAGAAGGGGAGACAGAGATCATAGAATCATAGAATCAAAGAATCATAGAATCATAGAGTTGGAAGAGACCACAAGGGCCATCCAGTCCAACCCCCTGCCCTGCAGGAACTTCCAGTCAAAGCATCCCCGACAGATGGCCATCCAGCCTCTGCTTAAAGACCTCCAAGGATGGAGACTCCACTACACTCCAAGGGAGTGTGTTCCACTGTCAAACAGCCCTTATTGTCAGGAAGTTCCTCCTAATGTTGAGGTGGAATCTCTTTTCCTGCAGCTTGTATTCATTGTTCTGCGTTCTAGTCTCTGCAGCAGCAGAAAACAAGCTTGCTCCCTCTCCAATATGACATCCCTTCAAATATTTCAACAGGGCTATCATATAACCTCTTAACCTTCTCTTCTTCAGGCTAAACATCCCCAGCTCTCTAAGTCGTTCCTCATAGGGCATGGTTTCCAGACCCTTCACCATCTTAGTTGCCCTCCTTTGGACCTGCTCCAGTTTCTCCACATCCTTTTTGAATTGTGGTGCCCAGAACTGGACACAGTATTCCAGGTGGGGCCTGACCAAAGCAGAATAGAGTGGCACTATTAATTCCCTTGATCTAGATGCTATACCTCTATTGATGCAGCCTAAAATAGCATTGGCCTTTTTAGCTGCCGCATTGCACTGTTGACTCATGTTCAACTTATGGTCTACTTGGACTCCTAGATCCCTTTCACACGTAGTTTCATTCAGCCAGATGTCCCCCATCCTATATCTGTGCATTTCATTTTTGCGTCCTAAGTGCAGTACCTTACATTTCTCCGCATTGAATTTCATTTTGTTAGTGTTGGCCCAGCTTTCTAGTCTATTCAGGTTGTTTTGAATTTTGACCCTGTCTTCTGGAGTATTGGCTACTCCTCCTAATTTGGTGTCATCTGCAAATTTGATAAGTATACCCCCAATTCTGTCATCCAAGTCATTAATAAAGATATTGAATAGCACTGGGCCCAGGACAGAACCCTGTGGGACCCCACTGGTCACTTCTCTCCAGGATGAAAAGGAGCCATTGTTGAGCACCCATTGAGTTCGGCTAGTCAACCAGTTACAAATCCATGTAACAGTTACCTTGTCTAGCCCACATTTTACAAGCTTGTTTGCAAGAATGTTATGGGGAACCTTGTAAAAGGCCTTACTGAAATCAAGATATACTATATCCACAGCATTCCCTTCATCTACCAAACTGGTAATTTTATCAAAAAAAGAGATCAGATTTGTCTGGCAAGACTTGTTTCTCTGAAACCCATGTTGGCTTTTTGTGATTATGGCATTCCCTTCTAAATGTTCACAGACTCTCTGCTTAATGATCTGCTCTAGAATCTTACCTAGAATCTTTCCTGGAATTGATGTCAGACTTACTGGATGATAATTGTTGGGATCCTCTTTTTTTCCCCTTTTTGAAGATGGGCACAACGTTTGCCCTCCTCCAGTCTGCTGGGACTTCTCCTGTTCTCCAGGAGTTCTCAAAGATTATTGCCAATGGTTCCGATATTACATTTGCCAGTTCTTTTAATACCCTTGGATGTAGTTCATCTGGTCCTGGAGATTTATATTCATTTAGATGAATGGTGGAGAGGAATGGAGGACTGAGACAGAGAGGGAGAGATGAAATGAAGATCAAAAGGTGCTAACATTCCTTGAATGTTGCAAGCTAACAGCCCCAACAATGAAAGAGAGGAGTATGTCAGGTGGAGTTGGTTGGATGAACCTTTAGGCAGGGCTATGGTGGAAATGAAAAGTCAAAAATGGGAAAATTCTGGGAAGGGCTGAGATGGAAAGGGACACAGTTTCAGCCCCTAACCCAGGGTTCCAGAGGGGAAGATGGTCCTGGTTTCCATTTTAAATTTAAACCAGAGAAGGAACATCATTTGAGTTGTATTTAAGTATGCAACCTGTGTTGTTCTGTTGATGTTTGTTATCTGAAGGGATGTGTACCATTAAAATACTATTAACAGCAACCCCCATGTTTCCAAGAGAGTCCTTTTAGTGGATCCTTAGGACAGGACAGGACAGGACAGGACAGGACAGAACAGGTGCCACCCCTGTGGCTGGCGAGGAGCCACAAACACTCAAACCATTACACCACACCAGCTTCCATATAGCGGGGAACTGAATCCAAAAATTGCATGTTGTTGTGTTGATCAAAGATAATGAACAGTTCTTTTTGTAAAACAAATATAAACCAAAATAACTGGGGTTACAACATGGATAGCTCATACCAATGCATGATTGCTGGGAAAATCAATTTCTCCTCCAGTTACTATGAGGATTGTTGCTAAACTCAGAAAAATGAATGTAAGAAAGATGGTGTTAAAATCCCTGCTAATCTGAAAACATTTGACCCTGGCTCTAGTATGCCACTATTTCCCATTCCTGTTCTAAGGGGACCCCAAAATGGGAGTGACAGGCACACAGGTCCTTAATCCCCCAAATTGTATCTAGCTATAACCACCAACTAAAGTTATGGCAAAAAGTGGAGAATGTGGCCATGAGAAATCCAACGACCAGAATTGTAGAACCAAATCAATGGTGATACTGCAAATCCAAAGCAAATAGAACCCAATGGTTATTTGAAGAGTAGTGTGGAGCAAGCTTAATTTAGATGTTCTACAGGCAGCCTGCAGTAGCAGTCCATGTCAGTATGACAATTGGCCTGCAGTAGCAATCCATGCCACTTCCGCTGCTTCATTCATCTCCCTCCTTCCCTGAAAGAGAAGCTTCGGCTTTCTCTCAAATAGAGTGAAACATTTTTTTATTTTTATTTTTTTAAAAATAGAAATGTAATCATGTAAGATAGAACATGCTAAGTCACGGTGAGCCCAATTCCTTTTCTTTTGCAACAACTTTACTATGAGCAAAATAATGCATCAAATCTCATAAACCAGTCTAAAGATGCATGTTTGTCTATATTCTTCATTTTCTCACCATGGAAGTTAACAATGCAATACTATACATGTCTTCTCAAAGGCAAGTCCTACTGAGCACTATGGGGCTTGTTTTCAGGTAAGTGAGGGCATAGAGTGCAGCTGGAATGTTTGGTGGTGGGTTTTGTTTGTTTGTTTGCCTGCTTGTTTTTTTCATTGAATTTTAAGAAGTTTTGTTCGTATGTAGGCCTGATTGTTCAAGCTATCTTTTAATGGTAGATAAACAGACACATAATCACTTGTAGCTGTAATAATTTAGTGCTATGAATCTTGTGTGGCCATACTTTGATTTATAATATTCTTGCTGCACGATGAAGGGCAGCACAAGATAGGTCTTGTTCCTTTTTGTGATTATTCTTTGTGTGTATGTTGGCAAGGATGAGTATGTGGGTGAAAAAGGTTGTAGATGATGAATGGATTTTGTTTTCTGGGTGACAGCGATTATTAGTTAATACATCACTTTGTACACTAGGGGCTAGCACCTGAACAAGGATTATTGGCACCATGCTGAGGGGCTATATCTCAAATTCCAAACAGGAGAGATATCTAGTAAGGCTATTGAAAATGTTCTTATATTACATGTGCAATCTGGGGATTTGAGATGATAACATGAAAAGTATGGCACATTATACATTCTTAAATAATGGAACTGTTTTTAATTTCACATGCTTTCTTTTTTTTTTAAAGGAAGCAAACTGTGAGCTTGAAGGAAACATTGGAAACTGAGAAATCTGAGAAAGCAATATAGATAATTTGAAAATTATAAAATTATAAATGTGCCCTGCAACAAAATGTTGTCATGTATCCCCCCATCCTACCTGAACTAGTATGCTTCTGTTCCTTGTTGGTGCTAGCCATTCAATATGAGCCAGATATTCTACTCTCTCTTTCTGACTTTCTTTTCCCATTGATACTTAGGCATGTGAAAACCTCTCCATCTCAATTTTGTTGCATTTCTCCAAACGCCACTTGCATTTATTCCCCACCACATGTTGTGGAAAGTGAGACATTGTAGATCACACAGTAATACCTACACATTTTCTTAGGTGCTTTCCCCTAATCCACACGTTTCCCTCTTTGAAGTGTGTTTCGGCATATATATTTTTTTTACTTTATCCATTTTTAGCCACTCGTATTTTAAAATGAATAGGGATGTGGTGGCTTAGTGGTTAAGATGCCATTGAATATTGGAAGGTTGGCAATTTGAGGCCCGAGTGCTGCAAAATGGGGTGAGCTCCTGTCACTAGTCCCAGCTTCTGCCAACCTAGCACTTTGAAAGCATGCAGATGCAAGTAGATCAATAGGTACCACTTCAGTGGGAAGGTAAACAGCATTTAGTGCACTCATGCTGGCCACATGACCACCAGAGCAGTCCTCCGACAATGCTGTTCTTCAGCTTAGTAACAGAGATCAGCACCACCCCTACAATCTGTTATGACTAGATATTCCAGTCAAGGAACTACCTTTACCATATACCTTTTTATTTTAAAATGAATGCATTGCTTTGTGTGTACTTTGTTGCTCCAAAATATACCATAAGCCTTGTGAATGTACACATTCTTGAGGCAAGGTACATTTTTTCTCACAGTGAATCCTGGAAATTGTGGGAAGAAAAAAGGCCTGAGAGATGTCAAAAACCTACTTTAACCATGTTATCAAATTCATTGAATTCTTTTCCATTCTTGATAAAAGTATTATTATTATTATTATTATTATTATTATTATTGATATATTCCTGTATCAGTGGTGAAAATTGTGCCATCTGTGTATGCAACTCATGATGCACTCCACCTCAAAGTTTAACAACTGATTACTAAGCAATGTTGGGAAACAATTTTGGGGAGAGTAGAGCTGAAATAGTCTGTTTTACAAACCCGGGAGTTTTTCAGATGGTTACTTAAAATATAATAATTTAGACTTACAAATGTGCAACAGTTTCTTATTTCCATTTGTGAACATGATACCATTGTCATGATCTTAAATGCACATGAAACCCACCTTAAAAGTATTCTGTGGTGTTGGTGAGTGGGGTACTGACACATAAGTTGTTCTTAGCACCACTGCCCTTTCATTATCACTATTTTGATCCATTAAGATGGTGATTATGACATCATTGTTGTTCTTGTTGATGGAGATAATGACGATAATTTGATAGAGTATAGTGGTTAGATCACTTCTACATAACAAGACCCCAGTTCTACATTTGAAGAGTTGATTAGCCAAAAGGACGAAGAGAAAGAGAAGGAAAAGGAGAAAGAGAAGGAGAAGAATTTAATATATCAGTGACATAGAGGGTATCGTTTATTGAAAATGACCTTTGTTACATGGTAACAGCATGGCTTTCAGAATATATTAGAAAAGTATAATTAGCATGAGTTTAGCATAATCTTTTCTGGTGTTAGAAACATTGAGTCTCACTGTGGGTATGTGAATTAACACAGGGAAGTTCACTTTAGGGTCACTGCAATTGTAAGATAATGCTGAACAAAGTCAAATTAATTTAGAGCAATCTGTTGAAAGACCAGTTACCATTCTGCAGAAAATATGCAATATTCTGAAAATTGAGGGACCTGCAGAGCAATATGTCAAGCTCAAAATAAACATGTGCTTTTCTAAAAAATGCAATAGAAATAATAAATTAGAAATGCAAATCTACTTTAGCTCAGCATGAATCTACCAAATCAACTTCATTTTGCAAAATTCATACTTTCCATTTTGACTGTTTGCTTTTTATCACTGTAATATTTTTAAGCAATCTTTGAGGTACAGGAAATTGTCTTACACCAGGAATAGTTGGGGGAAAATAATTTTCTCTGTCCTGCTCACAACCATATCTAATGTCAATCACAGTATACTAAAAAGTCTCCAGTGCCTCACCTAATACTTCTACATAAAACTCAATCCCTGCCACCAATTACAAAAATATAAAACATAAGAAGAAATGCTAGAGAAGCTGTCAAAAAAAAAAAGCTGATACAGTATTGGATTATACTCTGTCATTTTCAGTCTGTGACACTAGACAGAAATTCTGTCCTTTCACATAAGAGAACAGGAAGAAAGGGGGAGAAATAAATGAACTGTCTCACTACAAGAACATTAGAATTTGGGTTCCTCAAATATCTGTATTGGGACTGTTGCTTCCAAACCAATTTTCTGGCTTTTTTTTAAAAAATGGAAGATACTGTCCCATCCTGAAACCTGAGATAATATCGAACTGATAACCCAATTGCCTTTTACAGGTAGAATGGAGGAAGGCATTTTGGCCATTGCCTCAGGTAACAAAATGCTTCACGGTGGCACTGAATTCACAGAAAGAATCAACAGGGAAATACTCAAGTTTACAGTTGCCATTGTATTATTCAGAAAAATGAAAACTTCACACTGGCAATGAAGAGCTCCCAGTGAAAACTCAGTTAACAGGGATAATTAAGTGTAAAGTGATTCGCATTGGAGCAAAATATCTCAGTTCCACACATGTACAGATAGGATTAGAACTATCCAAGAAAGCAGGGACAGGATTTAGCTAGCTCAACAAGAATTTCTGCTCAATTTACAGCAACATTGGGCAGAAAAATTCTTCCCTAGGAATTATAGGGAAAGGGAGAAATTTTATATCCATATGTGGCAGGGCCAAGTGAAATCTATAGTGTTCCTGTTGCCCTGGCTCGACAAAGGAGACAACTGTCCTCCTCAACCCACAACCATATTCATAGCATAGCCCAACTTCATTTTAATTGAGTCATTGTGCAGAATTATGTTGTCACACTGCTGTTTGCTGCTTGAATTGATGGCAAAGGTTTCATTGCTTTTCACAACTGGAATCCCCTACAATCCCCTTTCATTAAGGAGCCCTGAACATACACCCACACTCACACCCCCACAAAATAGATTTCACTCACCTTCTGAAAATAATTCAAATATTTCTCTGCCCTCTTTGTAACCATGAAGTATTCATCTTCAAAGTATTCATCTTCAAAGTATTCCTCTGATACTTTCTCCTCATACTAAGATCAGCCTTCTGCTTTTCAGCATCCCATTTGCACACTGTGTAGTATGCAGCAGCCTGTCCAATTTTGCCTGTAGAATGACTGTCCTGAATGCTGTATAGTTCTGTGGCAGAATAGGAAGAACCTAGAACTAATCAGCAGTGCTATTCTAATTTAGGCAAAGTGGGTTCCAAGGACAAGGTCCAGACAGCCCAATGTCTAAGACAGCAAAATCCAAGCAGAGTGTAAACAATTCAGGCATGTGCAATCCAAAAGGAGGGTCAAAAAAGAACTCCAAGTTCCTTGATGACAGAGACTAACCAGAGACAAAATAATACAGAGGAGGACAAACCAATAACAAGGTCCATTATCAAGGATTTTTTTTAAACAAAGTCTGATGGAGAAGAAGACAAGGATTTGAGGAAGATGCTAGAAGAGGCTACAGCCTGCCTGTAGACAATGTTTCTAGAATTCTTCCTTGTGCAGAACTGAGGCTTATAAAGCTGACTTGGGACTAGGCCTCAACACCACCAAGGCACCAACACTTTATCAGACATCCTCCCCATAAGATGGCTGTGACTCCCCATGACTCTCTCAATGTATGTAGGAACACCTCTGAGCCTTGCTTGTACTTTGTTTGGGATTGGGTGGCATGGCATTACTTCATTCCACCACTTGATTGCTCACCCAGAGAGGCGGAATATAAATAAATATTTATTATTATTTATTTATTTGAGTGCTGGCCTCCTTATTTCTCAGGAAAAGGGTTTCACTCCTCTTTCTTGCTAAGAGTCCAGAATCTTTAGGGTGATCTGTTTCTCAATGTCCTCTGGCCCAAGAGCCACTAAATACTCCTTGAAGGAAAATAATTTCTGTAGATGCCAGATACTGGTTGAGTTTGAGGGATCAGTCTCTAGGGTATGTAACTGGAAGAGTTAACTCTCTATGGAAAAATATAGAAGATGCTGAAAAGTGCTGAGAAGGTGAATTTGGCCTTTTGCTAAATCCAAAGTTAATTCCTGATATCTCCAGTTTTTTTTTTTTTAAAAAGCAATTGAGGTGCTCAACAGAAGGTCCCAAAGGAGTGCCCCCCCCTTCCTTGCTGGATCAGGGCCGTGGCAACTACATGCAGTTTGCTGGTGCTAAAATGAACTGCAAAATTCCTCTCCTGGCAAAAAAGGTTTTCATCACTCCTTTGGCACAGCACTTGTAAATGCTGCACCAAAGGAGTGCTGTGACATCCCCTGCCATGTGGTCGGGTGCTCAGCATGACATCAGCATCATGCCAGCATCAAGGCATTCAGTGTGTGGACACCACGCTACCACTCTGTCCCAAGGCTGGTGTTAAACACCCATCTGTTCAGCCCCTTATAGGCTATCTACACTATAGAAATAATGCAGTTTGGTGACACTTTAACTGCCATGGCTCTATGCTGCAGAATCCCAGGATTTGTAGTTTTGTGAGGCACCAGCACTCTTTGGCAGAGAAGGCTAAAGACCTGACAAAACTAGAAATCCCAGAATTCCATACAATGGAGCTATAGCACTTAAAGTGGACGTTTGCCCCTTACATCTGGGGTCCCTCAAGGAGCCATTCTGTCCCCCATGCTCTTTAACATTTACATGAAACCGCTGGGAGAGATCATCCGGAGGCATGGGGCGCGGTGTTATCAGTACGCTGATGACACCCAAATAGTTTTCTCTATGTCTCCAACTGATGCAGTGACCAGGGATGGCGTCGCTCCTCTCGTGGCCTGTCTGGAATTGGTAATGGACTGGATGAGGGAAAACAGACTCAGCCTGAATCCAGAGAAAACGGAAGTACTGGTGATAGGTTCTCCCGGTCCAGGGATGGAGGTGGTTCCACCCGTCCTGAACGGGGTCACGCTCCCCGTGAAGGACACAGTACGCAGTCTGGGGGTGCTCCTTGACTCGTCGCTCCATCTGACTTCTCAGGTGGACGCAACGGTCAGGAGCGCCTGTTATCAGCTTTGGCTGATTTGCCAGCTGCGTCCCTACCTGGACCGGAGGGACCTTGAAACCGTAGTACATGCTCTAGTAACCTCTCGGTTGGACTTCTGCAATGCGCTCTACATGGGGCAGCCTTTGTATCACACTCGGAAGCTACAACTGGTACAAAATATGGCAGCGCGGGTGGTCACTGGCGCTCCCAGGGCCACCCATATAACACCAATACTAAAAGATCTACATTGGCTGCCGATTCGCTTCCGGGCTCAGTACAAAGTGCTGGTCGTCACCTATAAAGCCCTAAATGGCTTAGGTCCAGGGTACCTAATGGACCGCCTCTCCCCACACAATCCGCCCCGCACACTCAGATCTACTGGGCAACAGCTATTGAGAGTTCCAGAGGCTAAACTATCAACAACTTCAAAAAGAGCCTTTTCCACCTCGGCCCCTAGCCTCTGGAACTCCCTGCCCACCGAGCTCCGTCTGGCCGCCTCCCTTGATGCATTCAAAAGGGGTTTAAAAACACATCTGTTAATCAAGCATACCCCTGACACTCTCCCACATCTGATCCCCCTTCCCATATTGGTTCTATACCCTGACTGACCGCTACTATAACTCCTACACTGTTTTAACATTGTTTTAATGTTGTAATATAGTTGATTTTTTTTATTGTTTACTTTTATGCTGTACACCGCCCTGATCGCAGAAAGGGCGGTATACAAATAAACATTATTATTATTATTATTATTATTATTATTATTATTATAAAGTAATGTCAAATTGCATTATTTCTACAGTGTAGATGCACCCCCAGTCAAGCTTCAGGAGGACTGGGAAAGATCACGTCTGAGACTTCAGAAATTCAATCCAGACAAAGAATTATATAAAGTAAACTGGTGATCTGATCCAATATGAGGAAGTTTATGTTCAATATTCATATGAAATTAATTTTAAAAAGTGTTGGTTTAACATGATGCCATAACGGCTGTTACTTAGGATGACATCCTCTTGAAGAATATCACATCTGTTTTACATATAGTTGCACATTTTCAGTGCTTACAGAGGAAGTTATTAGGAGGAGAACAGAGTTGATTCCATAACACTTAAATTCTTGATTTCTGAAAGGTTTCTTTGATGTAAAGAAACCATGGGTAGAATGCTTTAGACAACTGTCTGTGCCTTGGGGTTATCCACTCTCTAAGCAAGGGGTAGGAATCATGTGGCTGGCTTTCCAGATTATGTTGACTGCAGCTCCCAGCATCCCTCACCATTGCTTATGGTAGCTAGAGATACTGGGGCAAGCATTCATGCAGCATCTAGAAGGCAGCAGTCTTCCCCTTCTGATGTTGACTTTTATTTTATTTATTTTATTTTTGCCTTTCCCACATTGCTATTGTACCCTTATTCATTTTCTGTTTGCTGCCACAGCCATCTTAATTTCAGCTTCTAAGAAGTGATGGCCTAATTTGAGGAACATTGATATGATATGGTATTCCATCATTACCTTCAATTTAGTTATCAGATTTCTTAGTTATGGCATCTCCGACACTCAAAATATCATGCAACCTAACCCTCAATTTCACATATGTACCAAGCTGGTATCACTCACACAGACTGATAGAACTGGAAAGACCTTTCATAGGAACAGATTTCTACCCCTTCCAAAACACTATGATACTGAAGTAAATCAGGCAGGAGGACATATTTATTATTTAGTAAACAAAAGCTCCAACATGATAGACAACATTTCATTTAGCACCACATATAATGCCCTTTACTTATCACAGAAGATACAGGTTACTAGGGACTAATCTGCACATAAGTGTATTATGCACATTGCTGTGAATTTTCACACATTTGTATCGACAGTTATTTGACTTCATTTTCTTGCACATATTTTCATCTATTCACCCTCCCTCTGCTAAAAATGCACAGTTATCTGAATCTGTGTGAAGCATGTGGCCACATGTGTAATAATGCACAATTCTGCAGATTTCCATGGATGTTCCAGTAAAAATCATAAAGCCTTTGCCCACATAATTTAAGAAGCTTTTTGCTCCCATCCCCTGCAAAAAGCCCAAATTCCTGCAAATTGCATGTGGCCAGATTGCATTCCATTTGACTAGAATGACAAGAATTTTAATTGTTTAGCCTAGCCTTAAGATACAGATGACAACAATTATCTGCAACATTTGTATGTCAGTACAAAGAAGTCATTTTGGTTTGTGGTCTTAGGGATTCATTCACGAAAAACACAGCAAATCATTAAAAGAATTTTTTTAAAAAGAGGAGAAACTACACCAGCAACCCTGCTGTATATTTGGTCCTCCTCCAGAAGTAACAAAAAGTTGTGACAAATTTGAAAATAGGTGGGGAAACTGACAAATACTGAAAATCATAGATCTTAAAGAAACATTTCTAGAATTGGAAAACACTGCTTTCACTTTGTAATTAAATTCACACCTGTGAATTCCTTTTTAAATTCCCCAACTGAATGTTTAAATCAGTTTAATAACTTGTCCCCCCCCCCCCCCGTTATTTCTAGGCAGATCAAGATATTGTAAAATCATATCACTCATTTAATGATCAAAAACACATTCTCCCATATCTCTCAGAAGATACATCTACTTCAGTAGAGGAAAATATCTGCTGAACATAACAAGAGATCCATCTTGTAAGTTGAACATCTTGGAATGTGAAAGTTACAGACTGATGAAAACATGTCCACAGTACCCAGATTGATGGGCACATGTTGTCAGTAAAGATATGCTTACTGGAAGGAAACACCAAAACAATGTGACAGCTATAAAGGTTTCGTGCTTTGAAATCTTTCAGGAAGATACTATTTCTCTTGAGTGATGCATTCAGTTCCTGTAGTGGTGACCTCTCAGGAAGCTTGAAGCATTTGAGTTGTAATGGCACCCATCAAAATTGACACACACGTGTTCTGTGAGACAGAAAACTCTCTTGTGGATAAACATGTGAGGAAGAGTTTTTTTCTAGCCTTAATCAATATTTTTGCCTTGACCATAGGTATCTTGTTGTATTATTAATAATTCCTAAATGCTCTGAATGATACAAAATGGAGAAAACCTTAAATTGTATTGTATTAATTTGTTTTTATAAATAAGATTTTAGGTATGTTGCACAGAGAATTATTGTCTTATCTTGCCTTTTACAATGCCTTTCTCTTAAAAAATGATAAAGACATCTGCAATTTGAAAATAGCTATGTTTCTCCTTTTTAACAACTGTAAACAAGGGACCTACAGCCCCAGGAATCATATTAGTCTTTATTTTCATATGTTCTTGTATTGAATTGTATGTCAACATAAAATTGTTGATTGCTTAACAGTAAGACTGAAAAGTCAATACTGGCTAAGTAGCAAGAGATTCTGGCAAACTGTCATAAAAGCTATAAAAATGGCAATTCTCTCCTAATGATAACAAATCATAAAGAAAAAAAAGCTAACAAATAGCTTTGGCACTGACAAATTGTGGCATTAGTAAAATCAGATACTTGTAGAATATGGGCAAATTATCATTGATCAGCAGTGATGCAGTAGGATTGTTCCTCAGATCCAAAGTTCAGAAAGCTGCTGCCATCCTATCTATCCTTTAAAAAAAAGCTTGAACTGGTGAACTTTGCAAGCCTTCTCAAAACTACTTGGCACACTAAACTTTAGGGAGAGAATCAAGGTATGTATGTTATAGCAGTGGGTCAGAGAAAGTGTTTGTGGAAACCTGCAGCTGCTTATCCATTTTCACAGTTTTGCTAACAATTACACTGGAGTCAGGACTGAGATGCATTTAGTATTTTTACTCTAGATTTATCAGTGTTAACACCATGTTAACATTTTTCTAACAAAGTTCCAAAATATATTTTTCTATCAGTAGGGTGCATCAATATGTATAAGGATTATTTCATATGTGTGGGACCAATGTCTTGTGTGAAAGAAACCCGTGTCCAAGTTTGAGCTGCAAGATTGGATGGGGAAAGGTGGAGAGAAAAACTAAATTCCCATTTGTAGTCCCAATTAGAGTGAGCCCATCAAAATCAATGGGATTTCCCTAAATCTTGACCACTGATTCAGTAATTGATTCAATAGATCACTTGGGTTAGATTAAAGCCAGAATCTATAAAAATGTACCAGGTTATCTGAGACTCTAGTCACCTGAATTACATGCAGCAATGAGTTTTCAGTCTCTTGGGCTGTACCCTTCAGGCTGGTCCAGACCTCCCAGAGGGCCTTTTCAGCTGTCGCTCCCAAGCTGTGGAATGACCTGCCGGATGAGATGTGTCTTATTCCATCCCTTGAAGGCTTTAAAAAAGCCCTAAAGACGCATCTCTTCCGGCAGGCCTACCCAGAAGATGTTTAACACCTCCTGACTCCAAAATGCTGGTCTTGTGCATTTCCACCTTTTCTCCAGCATTTCCACCCTATATAGCTAAGATCACCGGGTTGGAACTTTTCATTGCTGTTTTAGCTTATTTTTAATTGTTTAAATTAGCTATTTTAACTTTGCTCTGATTTAATCCTATTTAAAGGGGGGGAGCTGGGGAATGGGACGGGATATTTTAACTTGTATTGTTTTTTAACCTTGTTGTAACCCGCCCCAATTGCTTGCTCAGAGGGGCGGGCTAGAAATAAAAATTATTATTATTATTATTATTATTATTATTATTAGCAGCTCATCCATCAGTTTCATTTTTGCGCACATTAAAATATATTAAATCGCAAGTTCTTTGTCAGATTTATGAAGAAATATGTGACAGTTGGAAAATTCTTACCAAAAATAAAACCAAATGAAATTGTTAACTATTTACACTGGTCAAGTTTAGCATGGAGAACTATTTCTACCATTGTGAGAACTATATTGTACCTTTTGTCAGATTGTTGTAAAAATAAGGAGCCTGAGCAGAAAAATGTTGGTTCTTTTGTAACCTCCAATTACATTTGTCTAAACTTCCAGTTACAATGGTGCATGCCACACTCCCTCATCCTCAAAGAAAAGCAAAAGAAAACCATCTTTGAACAATTCTTTTCAAGAAGACATCATGATAAATTAACTGTGGACTTTCCATAAGTTGAAAATGACATCAGAGCACTCAACAAACAACAGTGTTCTTCTTCACTTAGTTAGGAAAAAGCTATCCACTACCTCTTTGTGCAATGACCTCTGGCAATCTCAGCTAGAATGGCTGTTGGATCATAACTCAGTGCCTTCAAGCTGTGGTTGCACAACTACTGTAGATGTCTGCTCCACAAACAATTATCCATGGTCTTGGCCCCTGATAGAAAGAATATGTTGGAATACTAATTCAGAACCATAAACATGATAGAAGGAGCAATGGTTCAAACCAGACTCACATTTCACTGGGGGAAAAGGTACTTTTCGAGGTGATGTTGGACAAGTCACACTCTCTCAGCCTAAGAGGATGGCAATGGCAAACATCCTCTGAAAAAAAACTTGCCAAGAAAACCCTATGATAGGTTTGTGTTAGCCAGAAACAACTTGAAGGCACATAACAATAACAATCCATTTGACTTACTGATTCAAAAAAGCCCTTTCCTTACTTCGGAGAAGCAGCAGGGGCATGCTAGAGGGTGCAGGTGACAATTGAGTGTTTTAAAAAATCCAAACCGATACAGGCTGCAGTGGGGGGTTCAGACCTGCAAGGTCCAATGAAGGATATATGTGGCCCTTGAACCTGGGTAGTTGCCCACCTCTGCACTAGTGATAGCATTAAAATGGACTAGGTGAGGCCAAGACTAAAAACGAATGTGAATTCTAAAAAGTGAATATTTTTAATGTTTCTAATTTGTTTCTATTGGGGGTGAAGAAAGGGGGGGGGGAATCTGAAATGTTCCCAGAAAGTTCAGCAAGGGCGGGAATGATGACATGCATATTAATATCTCTTCTTCCTGAAATTTGTAAATAAATAAATAAAATGATATGCTCCTGAAGAGATATAGAATGCTTTGAAATTATATAGCATTGAACTGAAAATAGAAATCAGTAGCACAAAACACCATGGGATGTTTGTAAGACACATATCCTTTCAAAATGCTTTTAAAATTGAAACCCTTTTTTCCAAAACACCTAGATTTCATCTTTGCTTGCTACCTAGAAGGTGGCACAAAGATTTCAATGCTATATTCATGTTATTTAGATGGAAAATGGGAAACAAAGTTAATGTGTGTAATGAAAAGCAATAAGCACATTCTGAATCAATTATAAAAATGAATAAAAAGCATGTGAACAAATCATGGAAATTTTTAACAGTGAAAATGAATACAGCAATATTCATTCATTCATTCATTCAGTCATTCATTTACTTTTGCACAGAGGATTGCACACCCACTTGCAGAATAGCACACTGTATTTTGGTTTAAATGAATTCTAAAGTAAGCTGGATGTAGATTTTTTTTTAAATGAAACCTCAATGAGAAAGAATTATTGCTTGTGCATAAATTCAGCTCAGTAATATAGCTATTTAATCCTATCACATAGAGCTTTCATTAAAATAATCTCTTTCACTGTCTTCTCAAATATATTTATGAATGGTGATTGTACACTTCTCTGTTCTTACTTGTCTACATGTGTACCTGAATTAAATGTTTCAGACTCAGTCCTGCTTACAACTATACATATATGTAGGGTTACTGCTGGGTATAGGCACAGCCTGGAGTATCCTGGTCTTGGGGCTGACCCAACCTTATCCCCACATTGCCTAGCCATCTGTTTCAATGATGGGGCTTTTGTGTGCTTGGGTGTTCCATTGAGCTGCCTGGTGCTACCATGGTGGGCTGTTTATTTCTGAAGTCAGATCATCATCATCATCATCATCATCATCATCATCATCATCAATCATCAATTTTTACCCCGTGTCTCCTGCAGGATCAAGGTTTCATCTACAACATCAGATGAAATACAATAAAATACAACATACATTAGAATACATTCTATTATTCTCTCCCTCCCTAATATACATAATAAAATATCATTAAACAATTAAAATAGCCAACAGTCAAAGCCAGTCAGAGACAGGGGGTGGGCAATTTTGAGTGTTCTCTGTGATAATCCATGTCCATGGGAGATTGGGTGGGTTACTCAGGGAAGGCCTATCAGAAAAGATCTGTCTTGACAGCTCTTTTGAAGCTGTCAAAGTTGGTAACATTCCAGATCTCCTCTGACATGCCATTTCATAGTTTGGGAGTGGCAGATGAGAAGGACCTCTGGTCTTTATTGGTTGTAAAAGGTTTTTTCCAGAGGACCTAAGTGCATGGGGTGGATTGTATTGAAGAAGGTGGTCCCACAAATAGAATATGTCACCCAGTGACCATCACATGGCTGAGTACCTTGTTCAGATCTCAGAGTGAGAAAAAGGTGATAGCAGTTGATGTGCCAAGCGGTTTAGTGGGATGCCCATGCAGACATTCACCCTAGTGAAGAAATGGAGGGCTGTAGCTGCCTCGATTCATCTAAAAGGGGCAGGGTATAAATAAATATTGTTGTTGTTGTTGTTGTTGTTGTTGTTGTTGTTAGAGCTTCCTAGAAGATCTGGAGCAAGTGGCATATTTTAAAAATCTGTTGTAAGATTGTTATACTCTAGTTCTTTGCCTAATGTGCTTGATGTCATCCAGACTGTTCAAAACAAAACTGGGTTTTAGGCCATGCATTGTCCAAACAATGGTGGGGGGGGGGAGCAGGGGAAAATTGGCCTTTTGCCTGTCCAGAAAAAGCCTAAAATGCAGAACAAATTCATTAACATTGCGACTATTAACTGCTCCTGGTAGTTCTCAGTGGGTCGGAGTTAGGTGCTGTATTTTTTTTTTTTTTTAAAAAAAAAATCTAATATAACTTTCTTTGTAAAAGCTGCCTAAATCCATCATTGTAAGTGCCTTTCATAATGAAAGATGTTCCTGTATCATTTTACATAATCTTATCAATTATGTTGCAGTAGCCACTGTGAACTAAAGTCCACATGAATATGACCACATGTTCAGCAAAAAATGTACGCTCTCCAGCTGGACATAAGGAAAAGTAAGGAGGGAGAAAAAGATCCACTTAGTATTTGAAGATGTAACTCAACATCATTTGTGATTTTAATCCTACCTCTGTCTACTGGCTCTTTTGGATGGGAGATTTATCAGTGGACAGGTATAAATATGATCTTGTAAAGAATATTAAAATGTCATGGAGCTTAATCTACAATTATTTGAGAGAATTCTTCTCAAGAAGATGGAATGAAATGAATTCCCCCATCCTGCCAGCAGATTGATAACTACTGTGAACTCCCCTTGTATGTCTTGAATAAGTGTGTTCCACTTTAATGAGATTATTGTGATGCCTTCATTAAGGGTTTGCCACCAATTTTATGCTACTGCTCTTTTTTTTAACAACAAAGGACATGTAAGGCTTTTCAACAGAATTTGCCTTCTGTAAATTTACTATTGGCATATCTGTAGGAATAAAGTGAGAAAATAGTTTATTGTGGATTTTTCAGGCTATGAGGCTGTGTTCAACAAGAATTTATTCCTGACGTTTCCCCAGCAGCTGTGACTGCCATCTTCAGAGAATGCTGGCATGGAAGAGAAAAGTGAGAAAAACTAAATTATTGATTCCTTTATAAACCCAAGGAGATTAATGTTCACCTTTTGTTCACCTTTTCTTCCTTGATTTGTTGGACCTTAGTCATATGTAATTAAAGGCCAGAAACAGAAACTAAGTAGTTGAAATCAATTATTATTAACTAAATCAATTATTAACTAAATTTTCAAACAGACGTGTCCAACTTATTTTAAATTGAACTGATAGACCTGTTGGAACTTCAATATTTACATATTTCCTGAAATTAATGATATGAAATCACTTATTAATTAATATGACCCTTCCAGAACTCTTAATATTTTAAGGCAAAGGATTTATCTTAGTTCTGCCACCATGATAGGTTCACCTGGACATGAGAGCTTTCTCAGTGGCTGCTCTGTACTATCTTCCATGGAAAGCTAGGCTAGCCCCTTCCCTGCCTTTCTTTCACTAGCAGGCATCAGGTTTTTCAAATATAATTGCACTCAAGGAGGCTTCTCATTGGAGTGTTTCTTTTTGTATATTTTTAATGGTTTAATATTTTTTAACTTAGTATATTTTAAATAATATTATATGTTTAATATGTTATAGTAATGTGATTTTTAATTGTGTTTTTAAAACTGTACTTTTAAAAAATATTTTTGTAAGCTTCCTTGGGTCCAATTTAGAAGAAAGGTGACATAGGCCCATATAACTCCGATACTGAAAGATCTTCACTGGCTGCCTATTTGCTTCCGGGCTCAGTACAAAGTGCTGGTTATTACCTATAAAGCCCTAAATGGCTTGGGCCCAGAGTACCTGAAGGACCGCCTCTCCCCACATAATCCGCCCCGCACACTTAGATCCTCTGGGCAACAGTTACTTAGAGTTCCAAAGGCAAAATTATCAACTACTATGAAGAGGGCGTTTTCAGCCTCGGCCCCTAGCCTTTGGAACTCGTTGCCCACTGAGCTCCGTCTGGCTGCCTCCCTTACCTTGTTCAAGAAGGAGTTAAAAATATGCTTATTTGAACAAGCATACCCCTGATTTCCATTCCCCCCCACTGTGATCCCTCCCTCCCCCCCTCCCCATATTGCAAGCTGCCCTGGTTTATATTTATATGTCATTGTTTTATTGATATTTAACTTTGCTTTGTTTTTATACTGTTTTATTTTTGTTTTTATTGGAATGTTTTAACCATTTGTGTGTTGTATATGTTGTGCACCGCCCTGATCGTTGGAAGGGCGGTATATAAATAAAGTTTTTTTATTATTATTATTATTATTATTATTGACAGGCATTAAAGGACGTTCTGTTGGCATGCTAGGGTTGCCTGGGGGCGGAGCAACTGCACGTCCCTGCAACTCTAGCACACCGCCAGGGCGTCATTGCTGCGCAGTGGGCACAGCGATGCCGTCACATGCGTGCCACGTGTGCGCTTGGGGCACCCTTTCAGCGCTGTGGAAAAGAGCTCCGAAACGGAGCTCTTCTCTCGTGCACACATTGTTGGTGCAGCCTTTAAACAGCCATGCCAATGATGTGGAGGTGAAAGGCCAGGAGGCCCCTTCCTCCTCTTCGCCGCACCTGTCAGGGTGTCTGAGGGCATGAAGCCCCAAGGACACCCTTTCCTGGACCATGGGGAAGTGGTATTTTGCTGCTCTCTAAAGCCTCCCTGGAGTTCTGTTTCTGGGGAGCGGATCATTCCTGTGGCACCCACAGGGCCATGGGAATGATCCTGAGGAGAAAGGGACCACCCTTTTTTCATTGGGGTTCCCTCGGGGCTCCTGGGGTGTCCAGGGGCATGAAGCAGGACACCTGGAAAGGGACACCCCTTTTCCAGTCCAAAGAGAAGCAGCAATTTGCTGCTTCTATTTGTTCTGGAAAAAGCTTGATTGGGGCCACAGGGGCTGCCAGTGAAGCTGCCCTGGCCCCGGTCTGGTGCAGAAAGGAAGGAGTGCTTCTGTGCACTCCTTCCTTGCTGTGCAGCAGTGCCATGTGATTTGGTTGTGGTGGCAATGCTGCACAGGAAAGAGGGGCGGGTGCAAGCCACCCCTGATGGGGCAGTCTGTAAAGCCCCATAATAAATATATAAATAGTTAATTTTTAAAAATTTTATTTTGCACCGAAAAATTATTGTACATTGATTATGTTTGCATACACATCATTTTTCAATACATATACCAAAAGTATGATTTTAAATAGTTAATAAAATATGTAAATAGTTAATTAAATGAGAAATAATGCTTAAGAGCCAAAACTGGTTCTTTACTCAAATATTTGCATTATTGCAGAAGTACTTCTTACATTTTATCTCAGGATGAAATAAAGAAAGTGTTCAAGTAACAAGCCGGAAAAACTTCTTTTGGTTCATGATTAGAATCCACTGGTTCCAAGGTTAAAAGATTTTAATTCAACTAGTAGTAAGGGTGATACTTATGAGAGGTTATCTCTGTTATGTTCTGCATTAGACAGGCAAGGAGATGTCTCATCTCTCAAGAAGCTGATGCTGAAGTTCTTAACTCTGTGAAATGTTTCTGGTAATAATGTGGGAAACAGCTAACAAAAGTTCAGGAGTAAGGAGATGAGATTATAAAAGAGGGAGGAAAGGGAAAGCAAAGGTAGCATTTGTTGAGGGGTAGATGAAGAAATAAATGTGTTTCTTAAAACAAAATCTTGCAATATAGTATTTACTGCTCTCAAGGGCTCAACATAGGGATAAGTGGAGGATGGAATGGAATCAAAAACATGGAAAGCATTTCTCAGCTTCACTGTAGCTTTTAACTTAAATTTAAAAGGCAATCTAACATAAGTTTAATACTTAAGTTGTCCCACTTCTAGTGTAAATGCAATTGAACCCATCAGTGATGCCTTAGTCACAATTACATTTCAGGATTTCAGCTAGTTATCAGTAGCAGGTCCATTGATTTCAATGGAACAAAAGCAGGACTAACACAGTCTGGATCCAACCCATGATATTTGTAGTTACATTTTGAAAAAAATAAAATTTTCTAAGATGGATGCCTTTTAAACCAGCATTTACATATAAGACATACTTTTTTCTATGTTCACTTGAAAGAAAAGGTTTAGTGTCATCTTTTGAGAAATAAGACAAATAAGAAGGCTAGTAATATGCCCTATAAACTAATATCTACCATTGTTTGTACACCCAATAAAAGTCATTTCAGTCAAGTCCTTTCCCTGTTGTTCTGAAAGGCAAACAATGCACATCTTAATTCTGTACTTCAGCAACTACTTTTCCTCAGGAGAATAATGGGTTATTGTAATTCCAGATTAGTGGAAATGAGCACAGTTTATTCATCCTGTGCATAAAACTGATAACCCATGCAATTGGGACTGCTTATTTATTCCTTATTCATTTGTTTCAGTCTTTGTGAGTCAACTGAGCATTCCCCATTTGTAATACGATTCTGGAAAATTATTTTGCATAAGTAATAGTAAACACTTGGCACCTCTTCCTAGCAGAGAATGAAAATGATCTATATAATTCCCAGTGGCCTAATGAGCAGAAACAGTGACTGCAACCATGGCTAAAATTTTGGCAACAGAAAAACCTTCAGAGATCATCTGTACTTTGACTAGCAAGTATCTAGGGATTCATTTAGCATAGCTTTTCTTGCAGTTCACAAATTTCTTTTAAAAAAAATTAAAATGATCCCCATTTTCACTAGGCCAGCTCAACAGATACACCTAGTCTTGATATGGAGAGAGCCATGACATACCTGACAGTTCATATAGTGATCCCTTGGTATCCACAGGTGTTTGATTTCAGGAACTCTATTAAGTTGGATTTTTATGCTGTTTCTGAACAAAGAACATAGTGTTTTGTATTGATGGTATACAAACAATCTAGAGATGGAACACGTGGAGCTTTCAGATGTTTGGGTGGATCACAAATATAAGCAATGCTGGGAGATGCAGTTCAACAACAGCTGGACTACTGCACAATTCCCATTACTCGTGTACAAGATTCACCAGAACTGCTCCTATTCTGATAAAATATCAAGTATGCTTCCAGATAATAGATATGCCAGTGGATCTCCCCAGACACCTCTGCATGACAGTATCCACCTGTAAAAATGCAATTATTAAACACCCATAGCTTTTACATTGTATACTAGTACTGCGCAGACAAAGATCAAGGAATCTGATATTAATGCCATCAACATAGTTCTTTGCAACTGCAATAGTGAATAGTATCTGCTAAATAGATACTAAATAGACAATAAATAGAAAAATAAATATAATCAAATATATGTTTGACCTTTTCTACATAAAATATTGCAAGCCAGAAAATAATTACACACATCTCTACCACTCCTTAGACTAGGATAGCAATAATTAACAAGAGTCACACAGAAATAAATATAGATATGTGAATAGTTACCTTGCATGGCTAAAGCAAATCAGAAGAGCAATCATTAAGAACACTGCAAACACTGTTCCCATTTTTGTGTCTGCACATGGTAGTCATCCTAGCTCAATGAGCTCATTACAAAAACAAAACAGCTTTGTTTGATAATGCACCGTGGTGTATGTGATACTCTACAGGGACCACAGCAAGGGTCTTGTAACCTCTGGCCCAGTATACGAAATGTATGCACTTCCTGTGGAAAAAGAACATCACACAGCACCATACAGTGCAACAAATATGGAGCAAACACCCTCTGGGTTTCTATTCACTGATCTCATTGCTAGTAAAAAAGGGCTACTCTAGTTAATGCAAATACAAGATAGCAAAAATATGTTCCTTCTCTGATTTCTTTGTTCAGAAAAACTACACTTTTTTCAATATGGTGCAATAAAAGTGTCAGTACTGTGAGCTGTTGCTTCATTACATGAAAGTATTTTATGTTTTTGGTGTATATATGTAAGTCTATATCAGGAATGGAGGAGAATATCCTTCAGTTTGCATTGATAGCAAACCGACATATCTACATTTACCAACTTAATACTTGAACTAGAAATTTGCCTTTTTCATCTTTCAACTTCTCATAATTTTGTTATGCCTTCTTCCTTTTTTAAAAAATGCATAAAAATGTACCCAGTTTGGAAAATTGCACCCAGGAATGTGTGCATTATAGACAATAACAATCCAAAAATATGTGTGTTAAGGAAAAGTGCTTGAAAACTTTTGTGGAAATACACATTTTCTTTCGGCCAGGTTTTTTTAAAAAATAAATAAATAAGCAAACTGTGGCATTAATATTTATATAATATTACTGTACATTCTTAATTAGAATTGTAACATCATATTTCTGTTTAGCCTAACAATCATATGTCTGCTTGGTTTAGAACTGTGGTTCTCAACAGATTTTTTTTTAAATTGATTTCTAAACACATGCTGGAATGTTCCAATTCTCTTAGTTACCTAAAATGAAATGCAGCAGAGAGCTGTGATTATAGTTTGTCTTTTCTGGAAACAGCAATCAAAAACTACCTTTATTGTACAAAAAGTTAGTGATGCATATGCATCAGTGATTACTGTAGTAACAACATTGGCATTAGTATGATCTAAAACATGAAGCCAATCCCTAGCCATCTCTTGGCAATGAAAATATGAGTTGTCTGAATCAGTCTGTTTTCAGTATACATTTTTTTTCATCTGTGTCCAATGAAAAATCCATTCTATTCCATTTTCACCTCAGTCTGTGTTTTTGTTAAAAAGTCCACACAAAAATATTCACTTCAATATGTATTTAAGCTGATGTTTGTAAGTGTTTGTTTATTTTGTTTAATACAATTTCTAAATCATTTAGGACAAAATCAGTTATGATAGAATAATGTCTGAGTTAGTGTACAAAAACAATATAATAGTGATAGACTAAAAATGATAACAGTACACAGCTTTAAAAATAAAAAAGGATAAAATGTAGAAAAAATGAAAGCCTGAGTAAACAAGTAAATTTTCAGGAGGCATCTAATGCACATAACATAAACTATCGTCCATACCATCATGGAGACAGCATTCCAATGTACAGGTGACATGGTTTAAAAAAAAAAGAAAGAGAAAAAAAAGCTTTGACTCTTGATCATAATAGTCAACTGTGTATGATAACTTGAGCAAAAAACTGAAAATTACTTCATTTGCTTTGCAGGTCTATAAAAAGTGAATAACTGTGGACAACGGTTTCTGCCCTGGGAACCTTCTGAGAGCCACACAGACCATCCCAAATGCCAGGCGATCCCCAAAACAGTTAACTTTATTTTCTTAACAATTACATTCAATATAATATATCTTTGAGCACCTGCTCTACCACTGATGTATTTTCTGCTATTACAGAAGAAGAGAAACTCGTATTTGTGAGAACCTTTGAGCCATCCTAGTGACAGGGGGACTAATTGTATAGAAGGTCTTGAAGGATCTGCTTGGAGGCTGCATTCTAGAGGGTGGGGAATTGCAGAAGGAGGATATAGAATATCTGCTTCTGCCATGTTCCCAGAATAACATAAACTAGCCTTAACCTCAGATTGCATCAACATATGTCACCAAGAGGATTCCAGGAATTCTATTCAGCTGTAGGAGAGGAGACACATTTTAAGTCCTGTCTGTGTGATATACTTCCACTGTGTGTTATTACATACTGCTATTTTATTAACTATTCAGTTTTAACTTCCTGATTCTATTTATTGTTTTTCCCAACTGTTTTTTTTTATGTTTGTCTTTTAAGCCTATTTCTTTGTTGTGCTTGTGCCTTTTGTTCTGTCTACTATTCTTTCATTCTATAATCTGCCAAGGTCTGCCCAATTAGAACAGCTAAGTCAACATCACCAGCCTACTTGAATTCACTTGGCACACTAACTAGCATTTAAGGTTTGTATGACCTCTATACTCCTCCTTTCTTTTATTAGAGAAGGTCATTGTAAAGTCATTTATGTATTCCTGAACAGTTTATTGATCTCCTAATTATTCTGTGTTTGTGGTTCCCTCTGATGTTTCCATCTCTCTGTTATTTTGTTATATTATTCTACACATTCAATAAACAAATTTGGATTTATAAAAGAAAGAGGTCTAGACAAGAGGGGGGAAATTCTCTGAAAGTTCAAAGAAAGAAATGGATGTTTAACTTCTACCAAACTTGGAGGGTGGGAATAAAAACACAAGGCAAAAGAAAAGCTAAAGCTGCACATAATGTGTCCCCTAAAGAAATAAACAAAATGATATTATGGACTTTATATGAGTACTGTGGCTGCATTAGTCTTGGTTATTTTATGGGAGCTTCAGAAAGGGACATTAATAATTCTCAAAGCTCTCTGTGCAAAAAGTATGAAACCAGTAAAATGATTTCCACATTTTTGGAACAACATACATTGACTTCTGTTATACAAAAGAAATTTCATAACATTTATTTGTCCCAAACAATTACAAAGCATATCCCACCCTTACATTTGGGAAAGCTTCCAGTGATCAGAGGAATGCCAGAGGAAGGGATGGGTTTTATTTTAGCCTATATTTTTCATTTTATTATTCACATCACACTGCTATTATCAGGAATGGTCCATAATTCTGTGGAAAGCCACATATGTTTACAGATGTATGTCTTCTTCAGATAAAGTGTTTGGAATAACTGGATTAGAGAAATATCTGTCTGTGAAGTGCTACAGACATTATACAAATAAATAAATAATCACAATCTTTAGGTCCCCATAGTAATAACTCATGTAATAATGAGTGGACTGCATGTGGAGCTTGCTCAGGTATACAAAGAAACACCGTTCTCACCTTTTGAATATTGTTATCCTTAATTGCCAGTGGAACACAGAATTGATCCTGCCTTTGGCTGGCTTCATACATTTTCAAAATCTATAAACTGCTCAAGATTAGAAATCTGTGTCCCAGACAGCACATAGGGGCTTCACAGACCACTCAAAAAGGGCAGTCTGAAGCCTCCTTTTTTTTGTTGCAGACCTTCGCTACAGCAGCTAGATGCTGCAAGGAAGGTGTGCAGCAAAAAAGGAGTGGGGAAACACACACTAAATGGAAAAGGAGCCATTGAGTGCCTTTACGCTGTCGCAACTGTGCAACTCTGTCTAGAAGTTGCGCAGTTGCAATGGCATTGTCATGCACACCGTCTAAACAGGCTCGGGAACATGCAAATGCTGAACACTCCCTAGCCCTAATCTCAGTGCAGGGACGGCCCTTATTTCTTATGTTTGAAAGTTCACTTCCTCAGATGCATGGAGTGAAATGCCTAGAAACAGAACTTTAAGAGCAGTCTGTGTGTATGAATAGTATTAGAAATGCAAATCATGTGCATAGGGTGATGAGGTGACAAGTTCTGTTTTAGTGATGGTCACTGGGGGACAAAGTCAAGAGGAAGGATGTTACCTAAAGCCAAAGTCAGTAAATAGGCATATGAATGTCAAGTTATTGGAATATAGTATAATGTTGGCTGAGAACCAGAAGAGAGAAGTGGTCAGCTGCCAAGACAGCCCTCATGAAGCTGGGGTGATAACTAGTGTTATAAGATGTATAGTGTGCCAGGAAACCATTGTCTCTGTTCAACCCATTGTTGAGGGCTGGAGTTCATGGGCATATTCAAATTCTGCTGTACCCCTTTTTAATCTTCCTTTGAAGGTTTTGTTTTGTTTTGTTTTGTTTAAGAAAAAACTGTTCTGAGGCCCAAGATGGAACGCCCAGGAAGAATTTAAGAGTTTTGCAACTAGTTTTTCTGCATTTGCATTCCTATTTTTTGTGTCCATTTATCCTCTAGAGCTGAGACTACCCCTGTTTGCCCAATGAAGGGTACTGAACAGCATTGTTGACAAAGGATGGCACATATGACATTAGAAGATGAGCAAGTGAAAGTACTTCCAATGCCATGGAAGATGTGATTAGGTCCTGTGATAACATTTCCTAAGTAGATGTGCGAGCAGAGTTGGCATCTGGGTTTCTGGCAATGTACTCATCTCCCCACCTGTGTTGTGTGTCCTGTAGGAAAGTAACTGCTATAAATTAGAAGACTGCCGGTAGACAAGTAAAGGTCTGCTACCAAGAGCCCTTGAGAGGTGAACATTATTCTCCACACTAGATTGTAGTTCATTGATGACATGTCTGAGCAGTCTCAGTAGGGTATTTTATGCAACCACTAATGGGGTTCTGTGAATTTCTGTCTTCATTCTGTTTTTTAGTAGATTATTATTATTATTATTATTATTATTATTATACAGCACCTGGTATTCATTGGCAGTATCCCCTCCAGGTATTAACCAGGGCTGATCCTTCTTGACTCCCAAGATCAAATGAGATCTGGTGCCATTAGGATATGGTCTTTCAGCAAGATTATTGTCATGGGACACATTGTAAGAAGAGAGCTTTATTGGGATTCAGACTAACTATTGAATGCTTGGTAAAACAGTTTATGATCTTTAATTAAATCAGCAACATTGCCATAATTTAAATCATGGATCATAAACTGACTGTTTTACCAAATATTTATTGGTTAGTCTGAATCCACAGAAGAAGGCAAAACAGAATGTGGCCCAGAAGATACTGCCAGACTGCAAAGGGGGCTGTTAAAAAAATGGAGACAATTAATTCCTTTGCGTATGTTTATTTTGCAGTGGACGTCAAGCTATGTCTGGGTCTTTCTCTGCAGAGCCCACTGTGAAGCAGCATATTTCATTCCGTTTCTGATGACATCTTGTGCTAAAGCCCATGACAGTTTAATTTTAGTTAAGTATGGCTAACAATGTAACTTCACAAAGGAAACTAGCAGTCATGCAGTCATTGATTGTATATGTAAATGATGTAACCCATTGTGTTTGGTCATTGTGAAGCTTCTTATTATACAACCTTCACTCCTGTCACTGTCTTGTCTGACAGGCATTCCCCAAATATACTGTATGTGGCCATGCAAACTAGGAAATCTGTCATTGTCACAGCATTTCTATTGACGAGGACCTTTAGAAGGTTCTTTTGTTGTTTTTAATGATGTGCTTTTAGAGTACTAAATGCATGTCCACATGGCAATTCTCTTTACTAGGATATCTCATATTGAGTTTTTAACATTTGCAGGACAGTAAAATAGCTCCTTTGTAGAGTGTGATTTCATGGAGGATTTAAGGAAGTAGCTTTGACTAAATCTGATACTGTACATGCTCAAATTTATTGGAAGCTGTCTTATACTACATTGAGCTATTTATTCCATCTAAAAAGGCTCAGAGGTGGTGAACTATGGGCCTCTAGGTGCGATAGAATGGTACTGTAATAACCCTAGCCAATAGAGCCAATGATGAGAGATTATGGGAGCCTCAATCTAACAACATCCCAGAGGGTCATTGAGTATAAACAACAATACAGGAGAAGGGAAGGAACATTTTTCAGCCTTATCTGGAGATTGTAGGAATTTAACCTGAGATCTTCTACAGGTTTTGTACTCAACCACAGAACTATAGCCAATCTCTAGATGCTTTTACTAGCAAACTTTCCAAGTTTCTGCCTTAGCCAAGCTGAATATTGTATCACACACTGTGCAATAATTTATTTGTTTTGAGGCTGACCAAAGAACTAAGAAAAGGTCTGAAAATATTGTTTTACAGATTTTTATATCTCCTTTACTAGATACTTTCTGCAAAGTTATTGCACAGGTTAAGTGGTAGCTGAATAAAATTTAAAACCAATGAATGAAAGTAAATTCATCAAATAAACCAAATAATGAAGAGAGTCATATTCATCCTTGTTACATGACATGAAACCACTGCTCATGTGAAGTACACCAGGTTAGGGCCAAGCTGTACATTGTTTAAAAAGAAATAACCAGCACTTACACCTTTTTCCCTTATTTTAAAATAAATGCAGAGGGGACACAGTCATTATTGTGAGGAAAACATGGTGGTAGAGCCCTTCATTGTGGTCTTTATCTGCAACCTTCCCCTGTCCTTGTAATTTATATTGCTAAAATATGTCCCAGGTGTGCTTGGAAGTGTGTACATTGCAACTTATGTAATTCTTTTTTAAAGAATGAAAGCATAACTAAAATTAAATTAAATTAAAGAGAGCCTTCTCTGCAATGACACCTCAGTCGTGGAATTGGAGGGCTAATTAGCACCACTGCTGATATTTTAGTACTAAGTTGTTGTTGTTGTTGTTGCCATTGTGCCTAATTGAGTTTGTCCATGGTTGGTAACATTTTAAATTGTTTTAACTGGTTTTATTTAGTTTGTGTTTTAATTGAAGCCACTCAAAAAATTCAGACTGGATTGAGATCAGGCTTGATCTCAAACCTAGTTTCCTTAAAATGATAAAACATTGATTACTGGAGCAATACATTCATTCTGAACTTTAAAGGAGTGATCTAAGGTGCTGAACCTAATCTGGTTCAACATTTTTGATAGTTCAGTTAAAGTTTAGCCTAAACCTCAGAGTAAATTCTCTACCCTACTAATATCAGAACCACCAGCTGCCATTGAAGTGAAGCTCAACACTTTATAACAAGGAGCCTGCCTAAAATTTTGAATTTCAAAGAATGAGCTTTGGACTCAGGAACACACACACACACACACACACATATTCACCTGTGATATTCCATTTACAAATGACGTATAAATCAGGCTGTGACTGCAATATCATGAGTTGGAAAGGTTTATTCTTGCTCTAAGCCCTTGTTAGAGGGTGGGATAAACACAGATGAATACATAAATATGAAAGGTAAAAAGGAAAATAAAAACCTCACACCAACTCTTCCTTCTCTTCACACTTTTTTTTCCTTTCAAGTGGTGTGCTGTTGCTGTTAACAACGAGCTCTCAAATTATGTTGTAGTTATATGGATCTGATGTTTGGCATATGTTTACATAATCACAGGTAGAACAATTTGAGTGTTTTCCCTCCCTCCCTCCTCCCTCACATGCACAACCAGCTCTCAAAAACTGCAAGGAACCACAACAATAATAGTGCTCACACATATTCCTGTTATTATTCCCATGAGACAATAAACATTGTTTTTTTTCCCCTCCTGTCATTCACGCTGGAAGCTTTGGGACATTGTCAGCAGCAAACTCTGATGTTTGATTTGAAAGATGTAGCTGTTTTGCCATACCAGCTAATTAAGCAACATCTCATAAAACTTCTGTCAGGGTTATTCTAATATCCATCAAAGAAAGAGGCAAATGAGGAACACTAAAATTGGCTTGCATAAGGTCACAGGTCAAATCATTAGCTGAGATGGGGCAGATGGGGGGGGGGGGAGACAAACAAACAAGTCAGCAATCCAAAAGACTCCCAAGTGAGCAGGAAGGCTGCAAAGGAGCCTCAGTTGCTCCTCCCATTTCTTTATGCCGAGAAATATACTCATTTCTTCCAAGGTTTTGTTACTGCAAATGATGATAGCAAGTATAGTAATGTGATGAAGGTCATAATGTCATGAGCTAGCAAGTGTCTTCTGCAACATTTCAGCTTCAATCAATTTCAAGGGAAGCAAACATGCATTATTTCACATCTACTGATATAAAAATGCTAGTTCTACCCTACCCTATAAGGCTATTGCAACAGCTATTATCACAATGACTTTCCAACTGATGCCATCATTGGTCCATCATTGGCTTGGTACAGACGGGTGGAAAGCGCTGTCCTCGGGCCAAAATTAGGGTTTGGGACAGTACGTGCCAGTGGCATCCCGTCTACATGGGGGCTGCCATGATGGTGCCACCATGCAGCATGCAGACATCACTCACAGGAAGTGGCATCATGGTGGTGCCCTTTCCTGTTTATAGCACCACAAAAAAGAAGCTGCTCTAGGCACCTTCTTTTCAGAAGTGCATCACTGCTGCGCCATTTGGTGGCTGCAGCAACAATGCGGGGCAAAGATGGGTGGTATGGAGCGGCCTGTCTGTTGCTCCCCATTGGTTTCATTTCATCATCCAGTCAAGTTAGGGCCTCATTTACATTAAGGCATGTACATCAGTATTTTTTTAAAAAAACTTTTAGTCTTTTGAATGGTTTTAACCTGTGTAAATTTTAATGCATTTTTATCTTGTTTAAAATATTTGTTGATTTAAATTAAGAATTGTCTAAATTATCTGTTTGCCACCCTGAGATCACATGATAAAAGAGTAAGATGATATTTTAATAAATAAGTACTGATATAAATATAGTATTTGTGCTTTGCCTTTGAATATTAGCTAACAAAGTTATGTTCCAGCTGGAGTGAACCACTTTAAAGACCAGCTAGTTTAAACTGCACATAGTTAAGAATGTGTTTGAAAGCTGTAGTATATTTAGAAAGAAATATGTGTGATATATATGGTACAATTTAAATGGAAACATATCCTACTTTTTTTCAACAGTTCTTAACTCTCAATGTACATAGGATTGCAGCCTTGCTGTTTTAATATTAGTTGGGGGTCATCTTGATTATTGTTATTTTATTTTTGACTGAATCTAAAAATTTCACTGATTTATTTAGCCTCCATACCATGCCTTCAGGATATATTCAATATGTCTCCCTCCCCTCAAAGGAATGTTTTCTTGTTTCAGCAGAAATCTTAGCCTTCTACTGCAATTATTGGAACAGCATTATACATTCCCACCTTGTGGAGAAAGCAAAAATGCATGCATTTGGAGGAAAGATGGCGAGGTATATATTGCACCTTTCAGAGCCACATTTCATCTTTTCCGGCATCCCTATCTTTCATATTTCTGCCAGTTGATGGGAAAATTTGTGTAAGAGAATATTTATGCTTGTAATTCTACAAAGCCTACTTGCTGATTTTTCACGATCTTGAAAGTGCTGTTCATACATTCTCTGCCTTCACAGTGAATGCAGACTACAGCATTTACTTAGACTTCCACTCCCTTCTTCAGAGCATCACAGACACTAAATAACTCACCTCACACTCTATTTATGGAATAAAGAAACTCCTAAAGGTAGGGTGTCAGTGCCAGGTTTTCATGGTGTTTCAGAATGTCATTTTCTTGGCACAAATGTTAGTGCAATTAAGTACTTTCCATGCAGCTAAATTGATTCTCCAGCATGAAGTTTATAAACTTAAGCATTTCTTTGTGAATGCATTGCTCATCTGCAAAACACAACTCCCACCTTGCTCAAAATACTAAATTTTCATAGAACCTTATGGGAGCTGTTGGGTTATGAAAACAGAGATTACTGATATACAGTCAGAAGGTACAGGAGCTGTTCTGTTATTTTAGTTCTCATTACACTGTTGCCAAATGCATGATTCATATTGATTAAAGAGGGTATAGTAATATTATTAGTAGTAATAACATTCTAGTAGGGTGAAGAAGCCTAGTAAGTTCATTGCCGTTTATGCTGTGATGGATTGTACACATTTCGTTAAAATCCCTTTCTTTCTTAAAATGGAACAGCTGCCAAGCCCCTGTGCTTCACACATCTCCTGAGCATTAAAATCTATCAATAGAAGGGGTAGATACCTGTGGCCCTCCAGATACTGGTAGACTGCAAATTCCATGATTCATCAGCCTTGAGTATGCTGGCTACGCTCTTGGGAACTGCAATCCACCAAGATCTGGAAGGTCACAGTTGCATACTTTGGGATATGGGAATTAATTGCTGACTCCTTATTTTATGTGCCAGCACTGACAATCTCTAAAGACAATGATGACATGGAAAGTGACTGTAGAGCTTCTTTTTAGACTACAACTCCCAGAATTTCCCAAGGCCAAATGTCTCTTCCTCTTGTAGACCCCCTCCACTGGCTACAAGTTCAGTCAAGGCTCATTGTGCACTTTTGGTCCAAGTGTTTAAGGGCATGAGCATTAACTTTCATTCATCTGGTGGCTCAGCTATCATGGTACATATCATCTAAGAATTTAAAATACACAAGAATATTGACGGCTCCACAAATGCATACAGCTCTATCAAGGTTGTGAGTCTTTCAGGATCTGGCTTTGCATTTATGGAATAGTTTCCCTTTGCATCTCCATCTTACCCTTTTTTGTATAGGGTCGAAGAACTTCCTCTTTGATTCACCAGAGTAAGTTGCTGAGTTTGCGTAAGGTGACCATGATGAGTAGCAACTGATGGGCATTTTGTTTTTAGTACACTAGTATATTATATTAGTATTTTAGTATATTATAGTGTTGTGTTTTATTGTTTTGTTCTTGATTATATGTGTCTGATGTTCTGCTCTAGTGAGGTCCAAATCTTTACATTCAAGCTTGCATGCATCCTCTTTAATTGCAATGAAGCACCAGCAAACAGCCAATAATGTTGTTCTTTTTTTGGAAAAAACTGAATGAAATTTCCAGGAACATTTATGTTTTTTGAAATGGTGAACTCAGTCAAATTTCAGACAAATAAGTCCAAAGTTTTTTGTGAAGCATATATATGAAAAACAGGAAACAAATACTTTAAAAACAATATTGGCTGGTGTTCTGTTTAGTATTAATGATGTTGTCAGTTAGACTGATAACCTCATACATGTTGCTATTCAAATTTATAATGGTGGCACTATTACCATGACTGTAAATACCCCTAAAACTCACTTTAAAAGCCAGGCAGCTACACCAGCCAAAAGAGTTGGTGAGACTTTTTCAGCTGCTGTGGCTGCTGGACTTTTTAAGGTGGGTTTTAAGGGATGGAATGGGGGATGGATTGTAGCTATTTCATTTTTGCTATGTCTCCCATGCAAGACCTCAGCCATTTTTCCACATCCCTATTATCTATATCAGAACATAAATGGCAACATTATCATTGTTCAGCTGCTCAGGTAAAATTGCCAGGGAAGAGGCAGCTGAGTGAGGGCTGCCATCATGCTCTATGTTCTGAAACAGCTGATGATGACAATCCATGGTTGCCCTTCCATGTTATTGTTCTGACACAGCCATGTAGTAGCAAGGGACAGAACTGAAGCTACTGTCCTGACATATCTGGTAAAGGTAATCCTCCCTCAATTGTCCCTCTGACATTTCCATGTAATGGCTGAGGAAGGGCAGAACACAGCCAAGCAAAGATCTCTCTCACTGGCTATGTTCAGATTGCTTGTGTACAATTGTGCAGGTATTCTCTTGGACCTCTCATTTTTGTGCATCAAATAACAAAACATAGCTAGAAATCCTGCCTGGGGAGCTGTGGGTAGTTCTTCCGTCTATTCAAAGAGGGGTGAGGATAAGAAAGGATGTCTTTGTTGAGGTTTTCTGAAACTCATGAAACCTTCCTTTTGTTGTTTCCCCTCTATTCCCTGCAAGTTCCTTCTTGAACATTCCTTCCATCCATCACCATAAGAAATGTAATTGCTAGCATCTCTTTTTTAATGTTTACTTGTAACACCTTTGAGACTAACACTCAGAAGTTGGTAGCATAAGCTTTCATAAACTATGTCTAGTCATTAGAAAGCTTATGCTACCAATTTCTTTCAGTCTCAAAGCTACTACAAGTTCTGTTTGTATATTGATCCAGACTTTGAATTAATGCTAACTGTTTAGCAGACTGGTTTTGTTAGCTCCATCACCAGTTTATCCTTATGATCACATGCCATCCATACAATGATCTTCATACAGCAAGCCAGACTGATAAAATCTAACATGCCTACTTTTTGTCAATTTGATCAAAGAATGCTGAATGGGAAAGTCCCTAAGGAGATCCATTGTTTTAAGTACAGAAATATAATGTTGTTTATGGTGTTTAAGAAACATAATGAAAGGCTTAGGAAGCACAAAGAACAAGCTTTGGATCAGGTCTTTAGATCTTAATTCTGGCACTCTGGAATGGGCCTTAAAACTGCATTCAGACTAAATTCCAAGACTCTGCTTTTCTGTTGGCAGATCCTGCTGGTAAAATGTTAAGGGAGGAAGTATGAATAGCTCCAAGTGTATTTCATGCCAGTGGTGAGTGATCTAGTTGGGACATTGGGATAATTACCTACTGAGCTGGTTGGGAAAAAAATAGGTGAAATCAGCCTCACAGAAGGAATTGGCTGGGGGGAGGGGTGGGCTTTGGAAAGGCAAATGTTTGTGTTAAATCAGGTATGCTGACGACAAAATGAGGTTGAAATGCAGAGCAGAAAATAGCAGGAAAGCAAAAGGCAGTGGGGGGGGGGAAGGGAGGGGAGGTAAATCTTCCATCAGAGAAGAAGCTTGCAGTAAATGGAAAACATCAAGCATTGTCTGGTCTTGCCAATCAGCCAGTAAAAAAGGCTGTCCAGAAGGAATGATTATAGCTTTAGAGTCATGATTGCTCCTCCTTGCCTCTGAGTGTTCATTAGGAAGTATGTTACCATTCCTTTCTTTCCTGCAGCTCTAGAAGATGCTACTAGACTTTGTTAACTGATTGAGGAGGGAAAGGAGGGGGGGACCATTCTGAGGAGGAGAATCCCTTCAGAGGCCATCTGTGATATCACTAGCCTGGTTAATTAAAATGCCTTGAAGTTAACAAGATCTTTATTGTCTGGCATCCCCCAAGTTTTCTAAGAAACTATTAAAACTAACCTCTCTTGTAAGTTTCTTGTGTTGAGAGTGGAGAAAAACAATTATACTAATGTATGATTTTTGAGCAAAAGATTGTATATTTGGTGGGGGAGGGTTTCCATGTCTCTTCTCTTGAGCTCAGTTACAGATCAGCAGCATACAATACAACGGTGTATTGTGAAACATTGTTGGCTTGTGATCAACTTACATTTTATTTTGCTGTTGAGTGATTTGTTACAGTAGATAGAAATCTTTCAGTACCACTGACAAACAGCAGACAGTCCATAGCTCTGAATTACTTGTGGGCAATTTTGGTAATGAATGGATACTTAATTTCAGCACTGTTGTCTTGGGAACTTCAAATGGAATTAAGTAGGACTAAAAGAAAATGAAACGGATGATGAAGGGAGTATTTGAGTTTACATTACAATTTACATTTTAAGAATGTATTATAGACTTTTTAACTGGTGGATCCTAAAGTGAATAGTCAGCAACCATGTTCTGAGGAGCTTAAAATATTGACTGACAACTAAAAAAAAAAAAAAACCATTATCAAACTAAAGATAATTTTGTTTCAACTGCTTGAGATCCCAGTTAAAATAACATATACTGTATAGCTAATTTCTGTCAAAATAATGCTTTATCTTGGTACTCAGCCACCAATCTCTCTCTCTCTCTGTGGATGTGCATATATGTGTATGTAAGCTGAAGTACATGCTTGTCACAGAAATTTAGGCAGCACTGAAAAATGTTTTCCCTTGAACAAATTTACAGGGCTCATTCCAAAAGTGGGAGATGTGTTTCCTTATTCAGAGTGCTGATCTTTTACACACTACCCTGTTAAAGTTCTTAACTAAGAAGGGCTGGATGTTTTTGTTTTTGTTTTCACTCATTACCTCACTCCAGAGCATCTCAGAAATGTTGTGGGGCTTCCTTGTTTCTAAGGTAGGTTTTCAGGTTTACAGCAACCATAAATATGAATTCCACAATTTACAATGTTGTAATTCTGGCGTATCACAATGCTAATAATGGAAAAGGTGCTAGCCGTTTGTTTTGTTTTGTTTTTGGGTGCAAGAAACATGTTTTCTGTGCAGAAAATATCACTTTTCCCCTTGTTTTGTTTCACAATGAAACTGGAGGGAAACTTTAAAAAGTTTATTTATTTACTGTATTTATACCCTGTTCTTCATCCAGAAAGGCTCACAGAGCATTTTACAGATAGTTTTTGTGGGTTTTTCAGGCTATTGCAGTTTTTCAGGCTTTATGGAGACCCTACACAAGCAGTGGTGGCTGCCCTCTGTTTAGTTTTCAAAGCAAGAGAGAGAAAATATGGGGTTTTGGACCACAATCTCAACTTAAAGTACTGTCTGTGAAGGTTTCTTCACAGAGCCAGATATTGTAGGTATGATGTCCTCAGAGATGTCCTTAGAGATTTACCGCATGCATACTTTTCACATCAAAATTTGAATTAAAATATTGAATTGTGATGTTCAGCGAGCTGAAAATAATGAAGGTTAACTCTTTCATTTCACATTTTGATTCAGAAAGCACAAATTCTGCAAATTCACATGAAATAAAGAAGAAACATATTTTTCACCACATTACACTCAGTACTGACCATCTAAGCAGCCAAAGCTCCATGTCACATATCAAATGTAAGGACTATGTTAGGTCCTCAGACTTTTGTCTGTTTTTCTCAAACAGGGGGAAAAATATTTATACTCACATTATTAAATCAGCAACTGACCTCAAATGCATTTTCAGCCCAAAATATAGTGATTAAACATTTTATCTGCCTATTCTTCCCTTTCACAAAAAAACAAAACAAAACCCTTTGTAATTAGTCTTCTGACAAAACATTCCAGCAAGAGATAAACAAAGGGAGCAAATGTGCAGTGGGGCTCCAAGTTAAAGAGATCGAAGCAAACATTTGTTGTTGCTTTTAAAGTGTTGTTTTCAAATGGAAGGCCCCAGGAAGATAGTGATAAACATGAGTGATGCCTACAAACAAAAGTTCTTAAAAGAACTGTAAAATAGTTTGCCAGAAGGCATGCTTGAATTTGATCAAATAAACAGTGTGTGTATATCTAGGAACCATAGTAATCTTAAATGAATCAACATTTGGAGTTTGTTCTGGAAACATCGGTGTTATTGCAGATGCTTCAGAAAGAGAAATCTCATTTGAAAAATAACAGTTGCCATATAGCTTCTTTAGACATTGAGACTTAATTATTTTTAAAACACTTCTGACCCTTAACAACTTGTAACAAAAGTGCACATTAATAGGGCAAAACAGATCGCCCCAGAGGGGCAGCTTGAAGCCATCCCTGAGAAAGCTGGATCGAGGCCATGGCAACTGCATGCTGCAGTCCCAATCCACCTTTTTGTTGGGCCGAAAAGAAGAGGCTAATGGCAGCTCCTTTTTGAGCCAGCAATAAGCCAGCTTTTCTGCCCCGCTGTGGACAGAAGCCAGCTTTCAGGCACTCTAGTGGCATGTGGCATATGAACGCCACACTGCCTGGAAGCCGGCCCACATGTGGGCAGCCAGGCAGCATAAAGCCAGTTACCAGGCTTCGTGTGTGTGTGTGTGTGTGTGTGTGATCTGTATGTAATGCCCCCAAGCTGGCTAAAAGCCAACTTTTTTATGGTGGTCTGTTTCACCCAATGTAAAGAAGCTGAAATTACAGTGGGTCCTTGTTATCCCTGGCGTTTGGTTCTAGGACCATGTATGCTCAAGTCCCATTAAATATAATGGCACAACAAAATGGTGTCCTATATATACAATGGAAAATCAAGGTTTACTACTTGGAATTTATACTTTTTAGGAATATTTTCAAGCCATGTATGCTCAAATCCATGGATAAAAAAATCCATGGATAAGCAGGGGCAACTGTATCTCTATGCCAATGTAATTCTAAGCTGCATCAATAAGAAGTATAATGTCTAGATCAAGGGGAGTAATAATGCCCCTCTATTGTGCTTTGATCAGGCCTCACCTGGAATGCTATATCCAATTCTGGGCACCACAATTCAAAAAGGATGTTGACAAGCTGTAGTGTGTCCAGAGGAGACCGACCAAAATGGAGAAGGGTCTGGAAGGGCCTTATAAGGAGAGACTTAGGGAGCTGGGTATTTTTAGCCTGGAGAAGAGAAGGGTTAAGAAGTAATATAATAGCACTGTTTAAATTTCTGAAGAAGAACAGTGGAACCCTTGGAGTCTCCTTCTTTGGAGGTCTTTACAGAGAGGCTGGATGGCCATCTGTTGGAGGTGCTTTGATTGTGAGCATCTGCATGGCAGGTGGGTAGGACTTGATGGCTCTTGAGATGTCTTCCAATTCTACGATTCTATGATTCTCTCTTTAGATTCCTAGAAAAAAAAAAACTAGTGAAGTAACCAAAATAGCTTGAAGTAGCTTGTAGTATTTATGTCCCTGAGTACATTTCTAATATGATCATACCCCAAATTTTCAATGGATTCTGTCTCCAGAACAACAACTGTCTAAACAGTACTGGGGATGTCCTTCATGCTGAAAACAAAATTAACAAGTAGATTTTTATTGCAATGTATAGCTCAAAACAAAATGCTGGTTTATGTGCAGAAACAAGAAAATGCTTGTTGTCTGTGTAGAAAATGATATCTGTGTAGAAAAATGCCTTTTCTCTACAACAACAACAAAATGTATATTTTTCCCATAAAATATGTGCTGAACCTTGAAGATTTTCACTTGTCTAGGATTATCCTCATCAGGATTTCCTGATATCCCCCCCCCCCAACAATTTTACAAGTATTTTTGTGTATTCTTTCTGTCACTAATGAATGAATGCTCTATTCAAGATGAAGGAGGGACAGTAGAAAGATCAGGGAAGGACAGGGGAGCATATATGATTTGTCATTGTGCAAAGCTAGAGATGACTTGAGGGAGCAAGAGAGAGTAAGGAATTTTGGTGTTCAGAACAAACTGAATTCTTTCTTCTATGAAGATTACCAGGAGTGCTTAAGAAAAAAAAAAAAAACAGTCTCCAACCTTCCTAGTCTGTTAATATGATGGTAAAAGAAATTCTTGGAAGAGAGTTTCTGCCAGCATTGCCTGCCTTGATGATATTTGCAGGTGGCACCACACATATAGCCAGATCCGTTGCCCTCATTGTTAACTGTATTATAAAACCCCACAAAGCCAGTTTTAGAATCAGCCTGGCATGGCCTTTATAGATGAGCAGCTTACAAGATTTGTACAGGGCAGCTACACTCACAGTATTGCAGCTGTTGTATTGCTGTTTCATTTTATTCCTAACACAATTACCATACCACTGCCTTGAGGCCATGGGTGATGTGTTACTGTTGCGAAGATACTGTGGAACAAATAAGGGTGCAGCCCATATGCTCTTTGAAACTGACTTAAGTTCACATCATATAGGAGGCACAGTTTTCCACAGAAAGACTTGTCATAAAAAATGATGTTAGTTTTACTGTTGCACAGGCTTTCTTTCTTTTATTCCTTACAGACTTTGTCACTAGGTAAAGATGCGAAGGAGAAGAGATTATTTTCCAAATCATAATTCCTTTCCTCCCTGAAAAGTTTGATTTATACAGATGGCCTTATGCTCCAGGAAAGAAAGCAGTGAATGACTGGAGTAGCTGAACAAGGCTTATAAGCTTTACTCCCACAGAGTAATGCAGTGACGCTTGGTAAATCATCATGTATTTGAAAGGCCATCCACATGAATGTAAACTACATATGTTTGTGAAGATCAAAAAAGATTGGTCAAATAATATTTATATGTAATTTTTATATAGGAAACAACACCCAAGGTTATGCTGATTTTCCATGGAAGAAAATGAAGACTCAGTATCATAAAATAGACAAGGCTGCATTATGGACAGACAGTTGACTAGGTGCTCTATATGCCTTCATGGAACTTACCATTTGATTTCCAGTATGGTTTTTACGCTCAGCATTTTATACATTTTCTCCCATGAAAACAAAGACTCCCAAGCAAAAGGTTCTGGCTGTATCTGCCATTTGTTGTGCAAGAAGTTATGCAATACCACCTCCCCCCCCCCCCCAACACACACACCATGAAAAACAGCTTCACATCACTGGTACATCTTTCTCAGTCATTTAATGGTTGGTAATGTGGCAACAGCTATTTAGTGGATGGAGGTGTATGAGGGCATCCAGATATTGTCTTGATTCAGGTCTACTTCCAGCTGTGTGGTCAATGGTGATCCAGAGGGGCTATGATTGCTCCTTTCTTCTGGTAGTAGAACTGCAGAACCTTGCTGTCTGGGCTCCTTCCAGCTTATTAAATGGTTTGTATGTGTGTGTGCAGTTACTGAAAATCTGCCTTACATTGGGACAGGTTGTCAATAAGAGGGCTGGACAACAGTGAAAAATAATGGCGTGTCCCTCAGCTATTCCTTAGTAGCATATCTACATGATGGGTTGGAGGCCAAGGGTAGGTAACTATGGACCAATTGTAATCATGGTCCAGAAGGTAACTATAGACCATATGTGACTTTGGGTCAAAGAGGAAAGGAGCTCCTGGCTGTGCATGAATGGCAGGGATCTGAGAAAAGGTTCTTCTCCTTATCTCCTCCATTGCTATCTTCCTGAAGTTTAGGAAAAATCTCCATAAACCTGCTATCCAGAAGCTTACTAGTGGCTGTGAATTTGAAATTTCTGGTGTCTTCATTTGGGTGAACAAACAAATGGATGGGACAGCTATTTAGTGCATGGAAATGGAGTATGGTCTTTTGTGACTAGAGCAGCCTAGAAACGGGCTTGGTTGATGCAAGAGAACATCTGTTCTTTACTTCCATGGTAAGACTGCTACATGTGGGAGACTGTGGGAGCAAGTTCCAAGGAGACTGTCATATTTTTCTGGACCTATCTGAATTTGATTGATTGGCTAAAATATTTAAATGGGACTTCACATTTTGTATAACATTACTATTTTCTTTGAAATTCACAGCTTCCACAGTGGCTTTCTAAAACAACAGCTAGTTATGCTACTGAGAAATACAAAACCTATTCAACATAGTTGGGCCCTGAAACTATCTTCTGAACTTCCAGGTCCCAATAATATATATCTATCTCTCCCCCTCTAGTTGGCCCTGAGGGGTAAAGGGGAGATTGAACAGAAATCCTGAAAGTACATTCACACTTCATTATGCTCAATGGGCATCATATGCTCCATAGGGCTCCATGGCCCTAGTGTGCATTATGTGTACCTCTGTGTTCAGCCAGAGCCAGTACATACAGAACATAAGTGCATGCTCAATAGGAGGAAACACTGCATGCATGTGTCTTTGCATACATCTTTTCTGTTAAAGAGATCTGCTTGGGAAAATGTTCATATTCTGCATATTATGTATGTTTTATGTTGGGTGCTTTTTTTGCTATAATAAAGTTATCATCTGCATAATATTGATACTGATATTGCTTTTCTCCCCTATGAACCAGAAGGGCTCCCCTCTGCCCTTATGGACCATAAAGGTTTTCTTTTTATCTGCAAAGGGTCACTTCATTGGAGTTAGACTGCACTTCTTCACTTCTTTTTAATGAAGAATTCTGATCAACTATTTCCCTTTTGCTTTGTTTTGGTTAGATAACATCTACTACTACTACTACTACTACTACTACTAATAGTAATAATAATAGACAGAAAGTAAGAAAGAAAAAGCAGGCACACCTATCTGATGTTTAATGCGAAGTACCTTTAGGGCTTTCTAGATTGGCAAAAAGAAGTGTGTTCATGGCTGCATGAAACTCTAGCCTTTAGATGAGAAAAAAGGAAAGTGTGCCATGAAAATGCTTTTTTTGCATTTTAGGGGAGAGGAAGTGCCTTTAAAAAGGTGCTGGTTTTCCCAGCTTCTTTTTTAAAAACTGCGGAACAGCGCAGCTCCATCTAAAGTCTGTGGTGCAGCTGCTAAGCATTAAGGAAAAGGCAACTTGATGTCACACTTTCCTGCCAATCTAGAAAGCCCCATGATCACTTTGTGTGTGTGTGGCTGGTTTGTTTTTTTTTAAATCCTGTTTCGAGGTGGGGGAGATGAAGTACATATTCCCTCCTGAGAATAAGCACAGCAGGTACATTAATTGAATAGGGTATCCCTTTGCAGTCTATAATCTGCCATGTCCTCATACACTTTCATTATTTGCACTATAGTAAGGAATCTAATCCCTCTTGCATTTACTTTCATTTGATTTTTTTAAAAAATAAAAAATGCATTTACTGCTGCTAAGAATTCCTACTGATACTGATTTATTTTCTGTTATTTTGAATGACTCCTAAAGACCATAACCATTAAGCAGAAAGTTGTTTAATTCCACATAGATACTTAAGGAAGCAGCAAGCATCGTGTTAGATTATTACAGGAAACGTCATTGCAGTCAAGCTCAATGTCATCTTACAAAGAGCAGCTGAGAGGAGAAAAAACAGAATATCATCTAACAGAGAAATACGTAGTTCTTAAGGATTTTTATAGATTTGACCATAATTTTTATGAATTATTAGATTCAGCCAGAATCTCAGAAAGTAAATTTTTGCCACTAGTTTTAAGTAAGGAATCTTAGCAAGGAAACTCAAGTCAGTGGTATTGATATATCCCAAGTCTTGTTACCAAGTTTGAAAGCAATTCATAGAGGATGAGCACATGGGAATGTGTGTGTGTGAAGTGTGTTACATACAACAGATAAAATATGTGAAACAGTGAGTATTTTGTATCCTTTGAACAGCTATATTTTAATAGGGACTTGGTTGAATATAACACTCCTGTTGCAGAATAACATATTATGTGAATTGCATCAACAAATATGTTACAGGGGAAGGGATGAAAGGGAAGATCTGTTTGCTACCTGTGTTGTAGTGTACAGAACTCTTTGCAAGCAAGCTGTTAGTGTAAGTATCTCTTACACCATGAAGAATTTCTGAATGAGGTGAAGTCACTTTCTATCCATTAATTATTCCATGGCATTTGACTGGATGTTCCTCGTGCAGTATAAAATAAAGCTTTTATGAAAAGACCATATAAATGAGATCCCTAGTTATTCAGAAAGTTTCACCCCTTTAGCTTGAAGAAGAAATTATCAGCTAGCCTGGGGATTTCATTGGGGATTCTGGGAAACCCAGGCTACAGTTAAGAGCTTCAAAATTAGTAGAGATATTTTAGGGAGACATGAATGCAGTAAAGCAAAGAAAGATGATCATCCATTTTCCAGGATTCTGGAAAACTTATATATCCCTAAAACTCATCATGAGGCTGGTGATGGTGGGAAGTGAAACATGGGATACTATGGTATAGTTAAACATTTGAAGATCCCTTAATCTTTATATATAGACATTTCACTGGCATAAGTGGAACTCAAATGATCAGTCTAGAAATTTACATTATTAGTGGCTGTGTAGGAGCTGCTCTGAGATTAATGTTTCTATAGCCCTTGCAAAATAATCCAGGCCTTCACTGGTCTAGTAAAACTGGAAGAAAGAAAGTCAAACAGGCACATTGAAAATATGGTCTGGCCACTTCCTATCCCTGTTTTGTCAGCCCTTAGGTAAGATTCCATTTATATAAGGAAAGCAACCACATTATTATCCTTGTCCATGTAATAAGCTTACTTCAGATGATACTGGTTCAGTATGAGACCAAAACTTATAAAGTCACTTTGAGAAGAATGAGTGTAACGACTTGTTGAAGCTATCTGTAATCAATCAGAATGATGATATGGGACATTGAACATCTTGTTATCATTTCTTATTTCTGGATGGTTTTAGCATGCTATTATGTTCCTTCTTATTTCTTATTTTGACTTTCCAAGCTTTTTTTTTTTAAACACCACCATTTACATCATCTAAAACTGGCCTCTGATTGAATTAAACTATGAACTATGTATAAACATCCATGAAAGCTATAATTTTAGCCTTTTTATAACTAGTATTTTGGATATTCAACTTATAAAGGAAAGTGTGAACTTTTGTTTGAGCAAATTGAGTTAAATGTATGTTTTGTGGTACTATTCACTATTTAAAAGTTTTTTAAAAAAGAAAAAAGAGGTGTCTGATATATTTGCATGCTATATTCAATATGAAGATGGCTGGAAAAAGCTGTTAAGTTTCACATTTAAACCCCCCTCCCCCAGATTTCAGGTTCATTCTGTCCTGACTTCAAAGATCTAAGCTTTGGCTATTTAAAATTGATCAAAAGAATGAAATTTTCCTCAACTAATCAAATCTAGTCTGCATACTACTTACAACATGGAGTAGATCATATTCTAACTATTTTCCATAAGCAAACAATTTTGTATTGAAGTGCCAAATATTAGGAACCTCTTAGAAATGATGGTGATGATGATGATGATGATGATGATGATACCCCAAATACAAAGAGATTAAAACTGAAACTTTCAGGAATTGAATACTCAAACCCAAAGCCTGGATGACTGGATCTGTCAATTTTAATTGCTCCAACATCCCATTCATTAAAGTCCTAAACTCTTTCTTTTCCATTCCCATTATTCTGAATAATTATTGACAGGTTTCTAAAATTCCATTCTTGGGCAAGGTTCTGGAGTGTATAGTGGCATCCCAGCTCCAGGGGTTTCTTTAGGAAATGCGTTATATACATTAATTTCAATCTGGCTACAGACCTGGTTATATGGGACAGAACCAGCTTTGGTCCTCTTAGTGGATGACTTATGCAGGGAAGTGGACAGGTAGAGTGTGTTACTGTTAGTTCTGCTGGACCTCTTGGTGGATTTTGATCCCATTGACCATGGTATCTGTCTCAGCCAACTCTCTGGGATGGGACTTGGGGGCACTGTTATGCAGGCTTTGAATGAGTAAGAAGGGGGGCTTCTTATTGAGATATGTGGTTTTTAAAAACTTTTTGTATTTTTTAAACTGATTTTATACTGTTTAATTTGTGGATTTTTAATTGTTTTTTAAAAAATACTGTTACTTTTTTAAATCTGATTTTCTTTGGAAGCCACCTTAATCCCACTCTGGAAGAAAGAAGGCATTCAAGGAGGAGGCATTAGGGAGCCTTGGTGGCACATTGGCTAAATGCCAGTACTGCAGTCACAAAGTTGTGAGTTTGATCCCAGGGGCCCAAAGGTTCACTCCGCCTTCCATCCTTTGTAGGTCAGTAAAATGAGTTGCGGGAAATTAGCTGACAGATTGTAAATTGCTCAAAGAGTGTTTAGTTCACTAATAAGTGGTATAAAAATGTACATATTATTGCTACTGCTATATTATTCGAATGAAATCAATAAAATAAAATAATAAATAAATTTGAAAAATGCAAGATTTTGTAAATTCTTATCAAAAGCAAAGTGAAATGAATTTTTCACTCATCCCTAAACCCAATGATTTCCCATTGCCACAAGAGCATACATTTTGTGCCTCTTAAAATATTTTTAGAGGTATGGAAAGGCCTGCTATGCATCTTTTATAGTGATTCATGTATTCATAACATATTTAATAAATGAAAAGGACATAGTGAGTCAAGATCTGGAAAGATCCATTTTAATATGTACCATTTTTATATACCATTTTTTTAATTTAAAAAATGTGACAAAGGAAGTAAACCTATCAACAATAGTGATACATCACAGTCTTTCTTACCCTGAAAATCAGATGGTGAAAAATCTGAGGACTGTGTTATGAGGTGCTATGCATGCTTATAGCTGTCACATGGAACACCTCCTATGAGTAGGATTTTTTCCATTAGCTGTCATACAATATGTGCTAAATGTGTAAATGTCCCTAGAATGCACAGTGTCTGCTCCTCTGTTTCCATGAACCCAAACTACAATATTAGATTTATCACACATGTGCATTGTGAGATAGCTCTGAAAAAATATGATGGAGCTGTTGTTGGTTTTGTTTGTCTGACATTGCCCATAAAATCATTAATTCAGCTTTATTCATTTAACTTTTAAGTGATCTCCACTTTAAAACATTTGCAAACTCAAATTCAATGGATTTCATAATGCATTTTCATCCTGCTTTTAATTCTGTTCTAAAATTATGTTTTTATTATACCAAATTCATTTTTTTTAAAAACTGGTAAAATGTCAAAAATCTGTAAATACATCATCTATAGCTACCAAGACTCCAACTGGACATGTCTTTAATCTCTTTACACAGTTTCTCATGTGATAAAATCAGGCTTACATGTGAGCTTAAAATTGTTTAAAGAAGTCTGATTTTTTCTTTTAAAACTGGAATATAGGATGTTGCTGAACTCTAGGGCATCCTACAAAGGACAGTAATCAATGGGAAATGGATAACGCCTAACTTCCAATAATAGAAAATAGTATATAACTGGCTGTGCCTTAGTGAATGCAGCCCTACTTCAGACTTTTTGTTTCTGAATGCATGGGGAGATGAGAGGAAAATCTGAGAGTTAAGTAGCTACAATCACAGTGGGTGAAAAATAATAACACCATAATCTAGTAGTGGTTGTCATAGTGTGCTCCATGGATTAAAAATTGCTACACAATTGAGTAACCTTTATCCAAAATGCTTGGGACCAGAAGTGTTTTGGATTCTGGAGTTTTCCAAATTTTGGAATATTTGAATATACATGATGAGATATCTTGGAGATTGAAGCCAAGTCTAAACATGAAATTTCAAATATACATTATATACATAGCTTGAGGGTATTTTTATACACAATATTTTCTTAGTAATTTTGGCCAGGTACAAACGGGCCAAAAGTGGTGTGTCAGCACTGACTCTAGGGTTCTGGAGTGCACAGCAACCACACGCTCCAGAACCCTAGTTTGCACCAGTGATGCCATGACTGTGCAGCCCTGCCCACATTGGGCTCCCGTCCATGATACAAGCGTGGTGCAGCTTCAGCACATCCGGGCACCTCACTTGCATCATTGATGTGCCACAGTGCATTAGTGGCACACTGATGATGTCGTCCACTCATGCCAAAAAAAAACCCAGTTTTTTCCGGCTTCTTTTTGGTGCAGAGAGAAATCGCACAGTTTGGCTGCTGTGGTGTCTCTCCGGAGGAAAAACGGGCACCTCCAGCCCACCCTTTCGGGGCAGTCTAGAGAGCCCCTCAGTGTACATTGAACAATTAATTTAGTCATGTAGTTGGGAACAGCATTTTATTTTATCAAATATTTCTGTGAAATATTTATTTTTTTAAAGCAGCATTTCCTGTGCAATTTTCTACACCACATTTTCCTGCACATGATTTTCTTGTATAGGGGATTTTTTTTTTCTGCATGGAAATAAGAAAGAGAAAATGATGATGACAATGATGAAGATGATGATGATTTGGTAGAATAAACCTTGAAGTGTGAAGACTCTCATCAGTCAGAAATTCTTTTTGGTGGGATTTTCTACAACTTAAAACAACACACACACAAACATTATTTCCATCTTTCCTACTTATGGTTTTTGGTAGTTCCCAGTCCAATTAACTAGAGCTTTTTCTGACTTGCTGCAGATGAGAGCATTTTATCTAATGAAAACATTGCAATCAATTGGTAAGTATGCACCACAACTTCCACTGGAAGCATGGCTTTGAACCCCATATATTAATGTGTGCAACTTTATTAATGAAGCCTGAACTTTGTGGGTAGTTAGTGTTTGGTGTCAGATCAAAGCTACTGCAACTTTCATTGAACCTAATCCAAGCATGCACAAAGCTGGTATCTTCGTTGTGGGATATCAGACTTCACTACATACCCATGAGCCCAGCCCTGCAGTATGACTGCAGGAAACAGTGAATACATACAGTCTGCTATTCACTTGTAATTCTACTGGTGTCTGTCTTTGGCTTCTTATGACTGATGCACACTTCCTGTCCCTCATTCTGAGACTTAACTCAGTTTCCAATAACGGAGTTATCTTCTAGCTTGTATTAATTGGTTGCTTATATATCTGAGAAAGGTCTTCACTCTTGTGAAGCAGCCATTGTTACATTTAAGTGACTTCAATTTTTGTAACTTCTGTGAAGCTCACATTGCTACAGTTTGGAAACTTCTATGATGCTTTCCAGAAATTCTGGAAGCAATAATAATAATAATAATAATAATAATAATAATAATAATAATAATTTCTAACTCGCCCCTCTGAGCGAGCAATCGGGGTGGGGTACAACATTTAAAAACATACAGTTAAAAAATTTCAATCTATACAATCCATACCATCCTCCCACCCCTTAAAATGGGATTAAACTTAGTCATAATTAAAACAGTATCAAATCTAAAAAACAACACTAAATCTAGAGGTCCAATGTTAATGGTCCAGATGTTAATGGGAGATGGAAGGAGCTAGAAGTCATTCAGGTGACGGGAGGATTAGCTACTATTTGGGAAGGCTTGCCGGAAGAGATGTGTCTTGGTTGCTTTCTTGAAGCCATCCAAGGTTGTAATAAGACACATCTCATCCGGCAGGTCGTTCCACAGCCTAGGAGCAATAGCAGAAAAGGCCCTCTGGGAGGTTTGTGACAGCCTAGTTTTGATAGGCTGTAGCAGGTTCCTCCCAGAGGACTGTAGTGTATGAGAGGACTCATATGGGAGAAGGTGGTCCTTAAGATAGGTTGGACCCAAGCCATCTAGGGCTTTAAAGGTCAAAACCAAGACCTTGTACTGTGCCCGGAAACTGATCGGCAGCCAGCGGAGAGATTTGAGCACAGTGTACTCTCTACTCGGTGTACCAGTAACTAATCTGGCTGCTATGTTTTCGACTAATTGAAGTTTCCGGGTTAGGCACAAGGGTAGCCCCATGTAGAGTGCATTACAGTAGTCCAAATGTGAGGTAACCAGTGTGTGTACCACAGTCTCCAGGTCCCTCATTTCCAGGAAGGGGCGCATCTGGCGTATCAGCCAAAGCTGATAACAGGCACTTCTGACTGTCGCATTCACTTGACATATCATGTGAAGCGATTAATCTAGAAGTACCCACAGGCTGCAAACAGAGTCCTATGAGGAGAGTGTGACTCCGTCTAGGACTGGAGGTTGTATTCCCAGACCTGGTTTCGGGCCGGTGACTGTCAGTACCTCCGTTTTGTCAGAATTTAGCCTCAATCTATTTTCCCTCATCCAATCCATTACCGTTGTGAGACAGTCATTGAGAGGAGAGACGCGATCTGAGGTCTGAGCAGATGAACTGGTCATGGAGAAATATATCTGAGTGTCATCAGCGTAGTGAGCTATTTTGTGTGCAATCCCAAAATTAGGAGCATGAACCCATTTATGTAGGTCCTCTTGGAATGATGGACAGGCAACAGGATTATGTACACAATAGAGCTGGTGTTAGGTTCTGGTTTTCAGACCCTTGGATCTTGATCTTCTGGGATCAAGATAAAAACTAATGTGAGTCATGATTTAAGCTTCTGTCATTGCATCCAAATTCTCATCTATCTAGTTTCAGCAACCAAATGAAGAGGTATATCTTTTTCCTACTGTGTTTCCCCAAAAATAAGACAGTGTCTTATATTAATTTTTGCTCTCAAAGATGCACTAGGTCTTATTTTTAGGGGATGTTTTATTTTTCCATGAAGTCGAACAAAAAAATGAACATTTATTATATACTGTATATATGTATGTGTATATATATATATATATATATATACACACACACAAAAAAAAAACTTCGATAGGTCTTAGTTTTAGGGGAAGCCTTATATTTAGCAATTCAGCAAAACCTCTACTAGGTCTTATTTTCAGGGGATGTCTTATTTTCGGGGAAATAGGGTATCTCTGTTTTCCAGATTTTCCTACAGATTTCTTACCACTATGGAGATTATTACATTAGGTTTCCCACACAATGCAGTTGTAGCTTTTTAAATACCTGAAACAGCAACATTTTTTTTCATATTACCACACAATTGTGAATTGATAACAGGTTGCCAATGCATCTTATCACTACTGTTCCATTTACCCATCAACTGAGATCAAATAAAGTAAGTAGTCTTGTTACATTCGGAGTGTGATGTGTGCAGAGAAACCTATTTATACCTCCTTTCTTCTGCCAAAGGCAAAACGATTGCCTCCTCAGGAATAAGAAATCTTGCCTTCATTGGGAGTGGGGAGGTGGTGTAGTGAAACATGATTAAATCCCCTTGTATCTGAATTACTCTTGTATTACGTATGGCACATACTTCAATAAGGGGTTAACTGTGCTATTGACAGCCATTGTCAGTTTTTCCCATTCATTAAAAGCAGAGGTAGAAACACAGATCGACCACAGGATACCTACTGCCTAGCCACGAGGTCATGCAGTAATATCTAGTGAATACAGTGGCCATCCCCCCCCTCCATTATGGAGGAGTTGAAGTGGGGATGGTCAGTTTGCTGCCCTCCCCTGAAATGATACAAGTGACATAAAATCATGCCATGACAAGGTGACCATGACATGAGGCTTTGGGGGCATGGTTTGAGGCAAGGCTTAGCCATATTTCTCCCTTAGTCTCATTGCTGTGAAGAAATTGACCCACCCACTAGCCATTTGTATAGTGTGAAGTTTCTTGGTCGTCTAAGGGCCAGGTAGGAATTTTCCCCCTTTTCCATGGGATTTTCACCTACCCCATACTTTTTCCAGTGGCAAAAGGGAAATTGCCTTGGTTGAGTCTTGATAAAACCTGATTTGGCTTTTAAATTTTGAATTCTAATTGGGTTTGTATAATTACCTAGGTTTGGCATAAATATTTGGATTATATTTCAGTGAGCAGCTTGGACACTATTTGGGTGGAAGGGACATTTCTGGAAGCAACCTTTTAGGTCTTGCGACCTGGGAGGTGGCAGAAAGAAATTGCCTTTAGGTCTCACTTGAAAGATAAACCCCATCTTTAATCTTCACGGATTGGGATGGGGGTTTTCTGGTTAGACTTCTTGATGTGGGCTAGTCAAGTTTTGGGTTGTCGTTGAGAGCTCAAGTGTTCTTGTCCAGAAAAGCTGCAGAAGTGGTCTGGGAAAAGACACCAGATGCAGCTTCTCCCACACTTGGTTGTTGTTAGAAATTAGTTGCAACTCTGTTAAGAATTTATTAAATAGGTCAATAAATGGCCTTGTTTTATTTCATTTCAATGTCTGGTCTCTTTATTCTGGGGTTGGGTAGCAATTACAATCCTGCTTCTATTTAAGAACAATGTGATAATCTCCTAGTATTCTGTCCCATTTCAGGTTTGTGGTTGTGTGGATAGATGTGTGGTACTAAAACTACTTTTAATTAAAGACCAGGAATTAATTAGCCATTTGGCTCTACTAAATGATTCAGTGGAAAGAATAAAAACTTGTTAGCATGTTGATTGGTCCAATGCTTGCATGAAAATATGCAGAACTTTATGCTAAGTCAAAATACAAAGTTTTGTCAAAATCAGTTCATAAATCTGCATTTTAGTATGGGGGGGGGGAGACCACAGAAATTTGAAGATTTTTTTTCTTCAGAAGGCAGCTGAAGTAGCTGATGGATTAGGTTCAAAATCTTTCAACAGTCTTTATTTTGGTCCCATTAGGTACCTCCCATGTGTGATGACTCTGTTATGTAATATGTTTATTTATACAGCATGACAAACAGACAGACAGACAATTTATACATGGGGACTTTTTGAGATGAATTAGTTTTTTTACTTTTTTTGAAAATACTACAGCACCAGTCTAAAGGGCAAGCTGATCTAATCTCTATTTACAGGAGTAACCCTTCAGTAATTTTTTAAAAATCTAATTCCTCTTTATCCCAGATCCACCAGCCATTGGCTTCTCCCTTCTTTGATCCCATTTTCCTTTCATCCCAATTTCCTTATTAGGATTGTGGTGCTTCTCTGTGCTCTCATGGCAAGGCAATGTCTTATTTATGTAATACAATGTGATGTATTTCCTTGATGTATTTCAAGAGTCTCCCCAATTTAGCCTGTAATTTACATCTTCATACTAATAGAATAAGTCTTTGCAGTTGTGTGCCTTGAAGTCATTTGCAATTTATGGTGACCCTAAGGCAAGTTTATCATGGGTTTTTCTTTACAAATTTCTTTGGAGGGGGCTTCTCATTGCCATCCTCTGGGTCTGAGAAGTTGTGATTTGCCCAAGATCACACAGTGGCTTTCCATGGCCAAGCAGTTGCCATGACCCTGGTCTCAAAAGCCTATAAAATCATAAATCAGTTTCAAACACATTTTTAAATTTAAACAGTTAAAATAATCTGATCCCAAAATTTATGTAACCAGAAAAAGCAACATATATGGCAGCATGCTAAGAAAATTTCATGAGAAGGTAAGTAAAGAATCTTAAACAGATGAAGCCAGCTATCAAAAGGGAATTCCATAGCAGAGGGAGCAGCCCAAGAAGGCCCTGTTTCTTCTAGTTCTTACAAGCATCTGGTATTAGATGATTATTATTTCCACTTGCAGTTGTATTACTTCATATGGCATTCCCTGACTGCTCTTTGTGTATACCACAGATAGGAATTGTGTGCCCCCTTGAGAAGTTGTTGGACTGCAACTTCAACACACTTGGCTAATGATGCCAGTGGTGAGGAATGCTGACAATCATTCACATCCCTGTTGTACACATATACACATTATTCACTTGTACAATAAATTCCTTACCATGTGTTTGTGTTAACTGAAAAGAAAGGAGACAGTTGTGAAGCATCAAACTGTATACTGTAGAAGATGGGTAAAGTTAGATAGGACTCTGAAAAAGATACATATGGGCCAGTATTAGTCATATACTGGTATTGAATAACTCCCAGAATCCCCAGCTATCATAGTTACTGCCCATGGCAGCTGGAAAATCTGAGGCCAACAAATTAATTTTTTTGCAGGCTCTCAGCCCAAAGCACTAAGGGCCAAGATCCTGTATGGCACAGAATAATGTATAGGTCTGCATGAGGAACTATGCTACAGCTATACTCTCAACACCCTTTAGACTTACAACTTTACTGCATGAGAAAAGAAAGGTGAAATGCATCCGACTGATGCAGTGACCAGGGATGGCGTCGTTCCTCTCGTGGCCTGTCTGGAATAGGTAATGGACTGGATGAGGGAAAACAGACTCAGTCTGAATCCAGAGAAAACGGAAGTACTTGTGATAGGTTCTCCCGGCCCAGGTATGGAATTGGTTCCACCTGTCCTGAGCGGGCTCACGCTCCCCGTAAAGGACACTGTACGCAGCTTGGGGTGCTCCTTGACTCGTCGCTCCATCTTAACTCTCAGGTGGATGCGACAGTCAGGAGCACCTATTTTCAGCTTCGGCTGCTGTGCCAGCTGCGTCCCTACTTGGACCGAAGGGACCTTGAAACTGTAGTACATGCTCTGGTAACTTCTCGGTTGGACTTCTGCAATGCGCTCTACATGGGGCAGCCTCTGTACCACACTCAGAAGCTACCATTGGTGCAGAATATGGCAGCACGGCTGGTCACTGGTGCCCCCAGGACCTGCCATATAACACCAGTATTGAAAGACCTTCATTGGCTGCCTATTCGCTTCCGGGCTCAGTACAAAGTGCTGGTTATTACCTATAAAGCCCTAAATGGCTTGGGCCCAGAGTACCTGAAGGACCGTCTATCCTCACATAATCCTCCCCACACACTTAGATCCACTGAGCAACAACTGCTAAGAGTTCCGGAGGCCAGATTATCATCCACCATGAGGAGGGCGTTTTCTATCTCGGCCCCGAGCTTCTGGAACTCATTGCCCATCGAGCTCCGCTTGGCTGCCTCTCTCACCCAATTTAAAAAGGGGTTGAAAACATATTTATTTGAGCAGGCCTACCCCTGATTTTGTTCTCCCCGCTGTTATTTTTCCCTGACTACTAGCCGTGTCACCATCGTACATCTATATTGGGTTGATATTGTTATGATATTGTCGGAATGTTTTAAATTGTGAATTTGCTGTGCACCGCCCTGATCTGTGGAAGGGCGGTATATAAATAAAGATTTTATTTATTATTTATTTATTAAATCAATCAGGAGAGTAGCAAGTTTCTCTATGCCATTCCGCATATCCTCCTAGCACTTCTGTTCTCTTCCTAAGGGTAGATGGTTGTCAAAGTGTATCTAAAAGGCATATTTTGATGACTGTTTCCTCTCAGGAAGAGAATAGCAGAGCTATGAGGACATGCAGAGTTGCAGAGAGAAAGCTGCTACTCTCCCAATCAGTGTCACCTTTCTTTTCTTGTGCAGTAAAGTCCTTAGTGTTTAGCCATTGCAGCCCTCCTAGTGATGGGTATTTTATTTGTGGTGCAGAGCTGGGCAAACATTTGGTTACTTCTCTATATCCTCAAACATTTCACAGATGAAAACTGGGGCATGTGGCAAGGGAACATCACAGTGTGATCGAGACAGGAAAAGTGATTAATAGAGATACCTTGTAGGAGAGGCTTCACAAGTTTGATTTTGGTGTTCCTACCAGGAAGCCTCACAGTGGTATAAGAGGATTGATGGGGTGTCTACATGCCAAATAGGGACAGTTGGAGGGTTTGCTTCCCCACACCCAGACATTTAAAATGATTATAACATGCTCTCAAATCTTCCGAAGGTCTCAGTGAGTAGTGCAATAATTCTGTATCTGAATACAGGAACATAGCCAGACATTCATCAAACATTTCACCAGGCACAGGATGGCTGAGTAGGCTTCAACATCTAAATGGTGAGTTGAGGAGGGCAGGTGGTTTTAGCCATTGCAGAGGGTGGAATATAATACCACCATCCTTAAAGACTAAAAAAAAATAATACACAGGTGTAAGGTGGACTTAACATCTGTGTATGCCACTAACAGGATGCTAGCTATAAACCTGATCCATTTTATATATACAGAACAAACTGAGGTTGCTTTGAAAGTATATACCTAAATGCAAATGGAAATCTATTGAATGAATGGCATGTGAAAATCTGGATTAGACCCCAATTTCCACCATCATATTTACATTCCAGACATCTGTATAGGCTAGATGCCAGTTATAGTAAAAATAGCAAAACAAAAACAAACACAAACCCTTGAGTTTATCCACGTAAAAATGGAAGATACTGCTCTATTTCTTGTACATAACAACAAATCCACTAGGTGCTGTGACACAAATCCCACTGAAAGAGCTAGTTGTTCTTTTACTCTTCACTAATTTATCATTAGTCCATTTATTTATGTTAAGCAAAATTAAAGGAACAGAAACACAAGGTTTCTCAAACTATCAATCAGCATGTTGCTTCTAATAAATCCCTGCTCTGAAAACACATATCTCTTTGCTCTGATCTATACTTGAGAAGCATGAAAGGAAAGACCAGCTTTTTAATTGGAAGATGTTTTTTCAGTGTTGCCCAAAGGTCAAAACTATCAATTAAGAGACATATCTGTAAAGAAAACTTGCCAGCATTGCAATATATTCTGAAATGTCTAATTTGTTCACTGTAATAAGGCCATGCCCATCTATTGATTAATCAATCACTGTTGTCTGCTTGATGATTATATCAGAGGAAGTCTCTTAATTTGATAGCATATCATATGCAGAACAATACAATATATCACAGAAATGTTTATCTCTGGAAATATAATAAATGTTTAACTGCTGCTAGTGTGAAATGGAAAGTCTCATTGGTACAGAGCAATATCATTAAACTGAGTATACAACTGTTGTATATTTATCATCAATCTTGCCAGCTGTTTTTCCCCCCTCCCCCTTAGTTCCTCCAGTACTCAAGGCTTTGTGGTATCTAAACTAGTGTCTTCTTGGAAATTTGAGACAAGAGACTAACTTGTCATGAAAATAAATAGAGGAAAGTTTGGTAGGGATGATTAATTCTCTGCTGTCCCACTTTCTTAGCTGCTTTTAAAGCATCCTGCTTTCTCTGTCATCCTCCCACTTTGTTCTTTCATTCCCAGATTACTGCATTCCTGCAAACAGAATTCAAAATGCAAATGTAGCCTGCACTTAATTCAAGAAGATGCAAAGGAGGTGGAAAGTGTTGTCCTTCTCACTAGAATTAAATTTTTTAAAAAAATGTCTAAACTCAGTACATAAAGTCCATGGTTCTCTGATTAAAATAGTAGTTTTTTGTATTCTTCCTCATTAATAACTTTCTTTTTCTTTTTCTTTTTGCCTGGCCATTGCCACTCTGATGTGGTTCAGCCACATATGGCCCAGTTTTTATCTGCATTTTTTTTTGGAGGATATGTGTACTGTTCATAGAATAGAATCCCATCACCAAAAACTCTTGGGATGGAAACAGTTGAAATACTGAAGCTCCCTAAGAGATTATCATCTAAGTGGTGATGATATTAAAGGCCTACATGGAGGAGGAGGCCCTGAATATTATGAGGCCTCTGTTCCCAAACTGAGAGTTTATAGTTCTATCCCACTGCTCACACTTGTCAAGTTTCTCTCCTGAATTATTAGCAGCCTAAGATCCTTCACTTCCAACCCACCAAGCCTAGCTGCTGCAGGAGGTATTTGAATCCCCTCTGAGTAGTATAGTATAGTATTCTTCTTGCATATTAGAATTCAACAATTTTTACCTCCAAGCAGGTTTCCTATAGATGTGATTTCACCCACAGGTTCTGATAAACCACAGGCCATTTCTAATCTGCCTTTTGCCATTGGCTCCAGTCTGGAAAAGGGGAATTAATATACCAAAAGAGCTTGGGCCATATGTCCTCCAGGAGAGCCTCAGGAATTCGCAAGGTGATATATTAATGGTTGCAGGGGACCATTAAATCAAAGCCCTGGCATTATAAACAATTATGGGGTCAATTTAAATAAAGAATGGAACTATTTGTAACATAGTTTTCTGGCTAAAGCATCTTAAACTGCTCCTGTTGGTTTCAAGTTTGAATGTTTTCCCATGAAAAGTATATTTGTTACATGTAATAAAATTATTTGATGGACAATACTAGGCTACACAGTCAGGCTGCAGAAATGGCCTGTACTATAGTGGGCCTGACCCCCCCCCCCCCTTTTTTTTCTTTTTTTTTTTACTTCATCCCTTCATTAAGGGGACTTGTAGGGTTTTTGTTTGTTTTTGGTGTGGTGGGTAAAAACATTCAGATTTTAAAGTCTGCCACTTGATCCCTGAAGGAGCATACTTCCAAACAGGTTTTCCCATTTGATTCTCCCCCAGAGCTAAACCAGATGCAACAACTGAAATGTATTTTTAATTTTGCATCATTTATTTTTTTAATACAATCAAACACACAAATAAATATCCCATCCAAAAGGTTTGCCAGCTCATCATGCTGTGAAGATGTGCCTAAGGTTTCAAGGGTTTTGGCATGTTTTATCAAGTTGATAAGACTTGGTAATATTGATAAGACATTGATAAGAAAGGAAAGCAGATCTGTGTATTGGTCTGACTGGGATTCTGACTGGGACCAATGCACAGACAAAGGGTTAAAACATTTCACAACCCCAGTTAAGCACACCACTGCATTTATAGTTTGGTTCTTAGAGCCACTTATATAGTGCCAGAGATAAGGCATTTGCTGCCATTTGCTTCAAGAATGGACAGACCTCAGATTTTTTTCCCCAAAAATAGAATGCTTAAAATCCACTCAGTCCAGATCTCAAGTGAAAACAGTAGCCATCCCCCCCCCCCCCAAACAAATAGAAGGGAGGGAGGGAGGGAGAAAGGAAGGAAGGAAGGAAGGAAGGAACAGGATGCTGCTGAGCAAATAATTAACCAAAAAACAAAACATACTATACTAGACATTTACTAGAACTAAAGTTCTTAGGTCTTTTTACAACTAAGGGTCTGTACAGACAGCCCATGAGGAATGGCTGTATGCCACCCCATAAGCACTGGGTTGGGGATGTGGCAGCCTCATGCCACACACCCAACCTGGTGAAAAAAGAACTGGATGCATGCCAAAATGACACTCTGGGGGTGGGGTCACAGCATCAAGCATGTGGATGCTATGCCTTGACTACGCCCACAAGCCGGCACAAAGTTCTGGTTTATATCCACTCTTAATTTACATGTACACATTCTTTCTCATCCAGTTCTGTTGTAACAGTTCTCCCATACTTTTTTGTTAGGTATCTAGAGATCATAAAGCCTTTCCAATCAATTACAAATAACCCAGAGATGTCAGTATAGGTTTGGCCACTCTTGTTCTACCTGAGGTTTCTTGCAATTGCTGAACTAAGGTGAAATATTTGAATGTCCTCTTGCAATAAATCCCTCACACTGATCTCAATAAAGCAGCATGGATTCCACTTCCAGTTTGAGTGAGAGTGGACATCTCATCTAATGTTTTAGAATAGAGGGACTTGATAGGTTACAGCCAAGCATCTATTCCTTTTTATGAGTGAAGGACCCCATCAACCTGAAGGAGGGAACCATTTGAATCAAACTATGTGACCCTCTGCAACCCTATTCCATATCACACAATACTTTGTTGTTCCAGTGCATTATTCGTTTTAAGGGCATTTCATTTTCTGTTCCAGTTTCTCAGTACTATTTTCTCACACAGTGCCTCAAGCATGGTTACCAGCTTAGGTTATTGAAAAGATCCTCAAAATACATGCAGAAATATATGTAGATCACATTATAAATAACATTTTACCAAGGGAATATTTAAAGTTATAGAGGGTAAGTAACATAACATCATATAACTATGCTCTCCAAACATGTTAATATGTTTATTGATTTCCAGTGAATTTTGGAATGCAGAGTCAAATTTTCCAGCTCTGGAAAACTAATGCTTAACACATGGACAGTTTTACCATGCTTCTACCATTCCCTGTATGATGTAGTAGAAGCATTATATAGAGGTTTTTTTGATGTACACATGGTTTGTACATTGTACCCATGTTTCTGCTTTGAACTTAAGGCAATTCAAGCTAGAGTGAAAGTTTTCAATGATGTTGTAGCTTTGAAAATTATTGCGATAATTGTTGCCTGATAAATCTTAATGGGGGTGTATATTGATCCATTGCTCTACAGTATCAGGATAAAGCTTGGAAAAGTTACTTTTCTCTATTATAGTTTCCAGAATCCCATAGTCAAATGGAGGATTCTGGCAGTTGTCTCCAATAAACATAATTCTTCCAGACACTGTGAAAATCATTCTTTTTTTTTTTTCTGCTCAACACATAATACCAGAGGAGTTTGAGGGTTGGTGGACATGTACTTGCTCTGAACAGAGTTCAAAATTCTATTACATTCCACTATATCTACAATTCTGAAATCTCATTCTACAGTTGCATTTTATTACAGTAAAAGGCCCAAAGAAAATTTCAGCGTCTCCATGAAGAGAAGCAACATTCTCAGTAGACATTTATTAGATGAAAGAAAGAAAGAAAGAAAAAAAGAAAGATTATGCCCCCCTCAGTATACCCCACATGGCTATTATCATTGTGAAGCTTTCTCAACTGTTTCTAAGGAAGAATATTATTTGCCTAGGTAATATAATGCATAGGCCTATTTCTCTGATGGTTCCCCAAAACACAATAATAGGATAATAAAATATGCTTCATATAACAGAACAGCTATAAAATACTGAGTCTTAAACATTTTATACTGCAACATGAAAAAGTGATAGCTTTCTATGTATGTATGTGTATATAAAAGTATATAGTGACTCTGCCAACTGTGGCTGTAAGAATTCTCCTTTTATTTATTACTGGAGCAAAAAAGAGATTATTGTTGTTACATTGGTATGGATTTCAAGTGCACAGAGTAGATGTACATACCACATACAAAGTTTGTAGTTTACATGTGCATGGTTTTAATAGCATATAGTGCATTATAAAACATGCAAGTTTTTCATTAGCCAAAATTGATTCTTGATTTTAAAAGTGTGACACAACCGTGGTTCCCAAATTTAAGAAAAAGAAAAAAGCTTTGATGATGTTTGAAATGGATTTGTAATTGCCCTGGCGGCATGGAATTGGGATGGGAATAGAATATATGCATCAATATAAGTGAGTGACAAATGTCCCCAGATTTTATTGGTTCCTGTTCAAAGAAGGTGGTTATTATGTCATACCAATCCTTCATACTTTCTGGAAATAAAGTAAAAAGAAAAAGAAAAAGAAAAGAAAGAAAGAGAGAAAGAAAGAGAAAAGAAAGGGGGGTTGGGTCCACTATAGTACAGGCCATTTGTGCAGTCTGAGCGTGTAGCAGGAGTTCTACTTTCCAAGCTATACTAGAGCCTTGGAATGATATCCTCAAGGGCTTTTGAAGCAGAAGTGCACAATCTTTATCCCAGAGGGCACATATGTCTCCCCTACTTTTGACCCTTTGGTAAAGAACATGGAGTGTTATCATTAAAAAGGAACTTCAGTGGGCCCTTCCCTTATGTGAGGGATCTGTTCCAGTCCCACCTGTGTAAGGGGAATTCCGCATATGCTCAAGCCCCATTAAAAATAATGGGCTCATGCCTGTGGCATGGTATGACACATGTGCCATTACCCCTTCCGGGGTGCGCCAATACTTCTTCCAGCACAGCTTTCAGCATATGCTGAAAGCTGCGTATATTGTGCTGCATATGACTCAGGCACACTCTACATATCCTCCAACATTTCACAGATGAAAACCAAGTCACCATTATTGCCAAATGGCAGCTCCATTATGCTTTACTGATGAGACAAATACACTAGTAAGGATATTATCCCATGGGGAGGTTGGCAATAGCGATTTACTGATGGAAGGATGGGAGAAAAACATGGGGGTGTGAACCCCGATTGCTCTATGTGGATGCATTAAATTTGAATCAATCATGAGAGGAGGACGGAAGCCTCCCCATATGATAAGCTCCTATAACTTTAACTCAATGATTTCTTAAAATAATGCTCCAAGCTCTGTTCTTAATAAAGAGGGTTCATAGCCTGCAGACAGTGGATTCACATTAACATTTGGTATCCTGGCCTGTATAGGATTTTTGTTTGTTTGTTTTGGAGAGATGTTCTACAGTTTTGTGGTGACCCTCCCCCTACTATCATGGCTCTCTCATTGAAAACTGGTACATATCTTGGAAACACAGGTATACACCTTGCAGTTATCAAAGGTATACACCTTGCAGTCTCAGAAGTGACATTATGAAATTACTTTGACTTGTCTCTCTATGCTATATGGATTCTTATTATTCCTTCCTTCCTCTTCATGTTGAGGAAATGCATGAGCCAAAGGAAATATTCAAGAGAATTCTGGCAGATGTTAACACATGTCTGAATCCACTTCATGATGTCTTGTGTTCTGTGACTTTGATGTTAACTGCCCTTGATTCAACCTTGTTGACCATGTGAGCGAGACTTCTCCAAGACTCCCTGTCCTCCACTGCACTGCTCAGTTTCTGCATGTTCAGGCCAGTGGCCTCTCAGATTTGAGTCTATACATCTGGCATGTGGTCCCCCTCTCTTTCCGCTTCCTTCTGCCTTATCTAGCCTTTTTTTTTTCTCCCAAGGGTTCGTGCTTTCTCATGATGAGGCCAAAATACAATAGCCTCAGTTTAGACATCTTGGCTTCCAGGGACATCTTGGGCTTGATCTGCTCAAGAACCCATTTGTTTGCCTTCTTGGCTACCCAGAGTATTATCAGAACTCTTCTCTAGCACCACATCTCAAAAGAGTTTATTTTCTGATAGCTTTCGTCACTGTCCAGTTCTCAGATCCACACATGTCAATGGGGAATACAATGGCTTGGATGATCGTCACTTTAGTAATTCAGAGTTGTATCTTTTCTCTTAAGAATCTTGTCTATTTCTTTCATAGCTGCTCTTGCCAATCCTACACTTCTAATTTCTTGACTGCAGTCTCCATTTTGAATAATGTTTGAACAAAAGTATGTGACTAAATACCCATTAATTAAGTACCCACTATTGAATAATGAAGCAAACATTCCTGAAGTTTAGATTAATTATGGAATAAATACAATCCATTTTAAAACTTTTTAGGGGATCATAGTTTGACATATAAGCATTTTTTCTCTCAAGTAAATATTTAAATATTGTTGTTGTTGTGTCCCTTTTAGTAGTTTGCAGTGCATGGTGAGCCTAAGGTGAACCTACCACATCGTTTTCTTGGCAAGATTTTTTTTCCCCAGAGGGGGTTTGCCTTTGCCTTACTGTGAGGATGAAAGACTTGTCCATGGTCACCAGTGGGTTCCTAATACCTAACAGGGATTCAAATGGTGGTCTCCAGACTGGTAGTCTAATGTCCCAACCACTACACCACATGCTAAATATGCACCCTAAATCTCCTTAGATTACAGTTTCCTTGACACCACTCTCTTTAGAGAATAATAGTTACTGTTACCAAGGACCCTCACACAGTGCATACCACCGACTTCCTGGTAGAGTACTAGTTCCTAGATGGCCATTTAGTGGCTAGGGGATGGCATGGGTGGTCAGGAAGCATCTGATTGTGTTTCTGCAACTGGACAAACAAATATTACTTTGTCCTCCCAGGCCAACAGAAAAAAACCCAAGAGGTCCAGGAGCATAGCCATGTCTTAATAAATCCAGCTGCAGAAACATAGCTGGATATTGCATGGCCACATCCTGCCTAAAATTAAATGGCCATATGGAGCACCAATGTAGAATCAAAGAATCATAGAGTTGGAAGAGACCACAAGGGCCATCCAGTCCAACCCCCTGCCATGCAGGAACTCCCAGTCAAAGCATCCCCGACAGATGGCCATCCAGCCTCTGCTTAAAGACCTCCAAGGACGGAGACTCCACTACACTCCGAGGGAGTGTGTTCCACTGTCAAACAGCCTTTACTGTCAGGAAGTTCCCCCTAATGTTGAGGTGGAATCTCTTTTCCTGCAGCTTGCATCCATTGTTCCACGTTCTAGTCTCTGCAGCAGCAGAAAACAAGCATGCTCCCTCCTCAATATGACATCCCTTCAAATATTTGAACAGGGCTATCATATCACCTCTTAACCTTCTCTTCTCCAGGCTAAACATCCCAAGTTCCCTAAGGTGGTCCTCATAGGGCATGGTTTCCAGACCCGTCACCATCTTAGTTGCCCTCCTTTGGACACACTACAGTTTCTCCACATCCTTTTTGAATTGTGGTGCCCAGAACGGAACACAGTATTCCAGGTGGGGCTTGACCAAAGCAGAATAGAGTGGCACTATTACTTCCCTTGATCTAGATGCTATACTTCTATTGATGCAGCCTAAAATAGCATTGGCCTTTTTAGCTGCCGCATCGCACTGTTGACTCATGTTCAACTTATGGTCTACTTGGACTCCTAGATCCCTTTCACACATAGTTTCATTCAGCCAGATGTCCCCCATCCTATATCTGTGCATTTCATTTTTGTGCCCTAAGTGCAGTACCTTACATTTCTCCGTATTGAATTTCATTTTGTTAGCATTGACCCAGCTTTCTAGTCTATTCAGGTCATTTAGAATTTTGACCCTTTCTTCTGGAGTATTGGCTACTCCTACTAATTTGGTGTCATCTGCAAATTTGATAAGTATGCCCCCAATTCTGTCATCCAAGTCATTAATAAAGATGTTGAATAGCACTGGGCCCAGGACAGAACCCTGTGGGACCCCACTGGTCACTTCTTTCCAGGTTGAAAAGGCGCCATTGTTGAGCACCCTTTGAGTTCGGCTAGTCAACCAATTACAAATCCATGTAAGAGTTAACTTGTCAAGCCCACATTTTACAAGCTTGTTTGCAAGAATGTCATGGGGAACCTTGTCAAAGGCCTTACTGAAATCAAGATATACTATATCTACAGCATTCCTTTCATCTACCAAACTGGTAATTTTATCAAAAAATGAGATCAGATTTGTCTGGCAAGACTTGTTTCTCTGAAACCCATGTTGGCTTTTTGTGATTATGGCATTGCCTTCTAAATGTTCACAAACTCTCTGTTTAATTATCTGCTCTAGAATCTTTCCTGGTATTGATGTCAGACTAACTGGATGATAATTGTTCGGATCTTCTTTTTTTTCTCTTTTTGAAGATGGGGACAAAGTTTGCCCTCCTCCAGTCTGCTGGGACTTCTCCTGTTCTCCAGGAGTTCTCAAAGATTATTGCCAATGGCTCCAATATTACATTTGCCAGTTCTTTTAATACCCTTGGATGTAGTTCATCTGGTCCTGGAGACTTATATTCCTTTACTATCTCTTTACTTATTCTGTGCTGAAATTCTCCTATTCTTTCTTCTTCCCCATTATCCTTAGGTTGAGCACCCTTTGCCTTTTCTGGGAAGACTGAAGCAAAGAAGGTGTTGAGTTATTCTGCCTTTTCTCTGTCCCCTGTGATCATTTTGCCATCATCTGCACGCAGTGGCCCCACCGTTTCCTTGTTCTTCCTTTTGCTTTGGACATACCCAAAAAAGCCCTTTTTATCATTCTTAACCTCTCTAGAAAGCCTGAGTTCATTCTGCGCTTTAGCTTTTCTGACTTTACCCCAACATGTGCTGACTATTTGTTTGAATTCCTCTTTGGTGATTTCCCCATTTTTCCATTTCTTATACATGTTCTGTTTAAGGCTTATCTCAGTTGAAAGTTCCTTAGTCATCCATCCTGGCTTCTTGAGACACCTCCCATTTTTCTTCCTCATTGGAACTGTTTGAAATTGTGCCTTCAGTATCTCCCTTTTGAGAAACTCCCATCCGTCTTGAACTCCCTTCTCTTTTAGTTTTCCTGACCATGGGATCACCCCCAATATTTCTCTAAGTTTATTGGAATCAGCTCTCCTGAAGTCTAGAATGTGTGTCTAAGTATGCCTGGCTTCCCCTTTCCGCTGTATAACAAACTCCAGGATAATATGGTCAATTCCACCTAAGGATACAACCACTTGCACTCCATTGACTAGGTCATCCCTGTTGGTTTAGATCAGATCTAAAATAGTTGATCCCCTTGTTGCTTCTTCCACCTTTTGGACAATGAAATTGTCTTTCAGGCAAGTGAGGAATTTGACTTCCAGCAAATATCCGGATAGTTGAAGTCCCCCATCACTACTACATCTCTTCTTTCTGAGTGTGTGAGTATCTGTTCTAGAAAGGCATCATCCAATTCCTCTCCCTGAGTCGGGGGTCTGTAGTAGACTCCCACAGTAACATCCCTGTTATTTCCCTCTCCTTTAATTTTTATCCAGATGCTCTGCACTTGGCCTCCAGTACTGATGTCCTGGATCTCTTCTCTCGTGTAAATATCCCTGACATATAATGCTATTCCTCCTCCTTTCCTGTTTGGCCTGTTTCTCTTAAAAAGGTTATACCCTTTTATTTCTACATTCCAATCATGAGACTCATCCCACCAGGTTTCAGTGATGCCTATTATATCATATTTCCTTTGTTGTGCTAGGAGTTCAAGTTCATCCTGCTTATTTCCCATACTTTGTGCATTAGTGTAGAGACATCTAAGAACATGTGTTCCCTTTACTTGCTGCCTGTGCAAATTTTTTTGCTTCCCACTGTTGGGTCCTTGCACTGTTTGCCTTGTCTCTCTATGTCAGTTTGACTATTTTCTCCAGCCCTTTTGCCTTCCAGAATAATGTCTCCCTCTGGATGCAGCCCATCCTTTGCCAGAAGTCCCTCCTCATGGAACCACAGCCCATGATCCAAGAATCCAAACTGTTCTTGGCGGCACCATCTACGGAGCCAGTTATTTACCTCTGCTATTTTCCTCTCCCTTTCTGGACCATGCCCTTCTTCTGGGAGAAGAGATGAGATGACAACCTGTGCATCCATCTCTTTCAGCTTCCTAACCAGATTCTCATAATCCCTTATGATATTCTGAAAGCTGTGCCTTGCAGTATCATTGGTTCCCACACGAACCAAAAGAAAGGGATAAGTAGCCTGGAAGTAGGTTATGAAGACAGGGGTTGTTGCAGGCAGAGGTGCTGGAGATCTCTGTCCACATCAACCATAAAACAACATAGTGTCACCAATAGTATACTCACTATGGTTAGGACCATTCTACAATGTCTTCATAAACAGATTTTTTTCTCTTTCTATGAAGAATAAGTGCCTATACATTGTTATTTTTTTTGTTAAAAAAAAAAAAAGCACACACACCACCTTGTATTACCTGCCTGCCCCTTTCATTTTCTTTTTCTCTTTCTCTCTTATATACTGGCAAATGCCTCATGTATTAAATTAATATATGTATCCATTTGAGATCCTATATTTCATTAACATCCCCACATGCTGAAAAATAAACTCTAGTGTATAAGTTCATTAATTAAGTCTTACTAGTGGTGGAAAAAAACATTTTCCTAACTAGTAAACATTTATTTTGATGACTCTGTTCCCAAATCACAATTTCATTGACATAAAAGCTTCTGTTTTCCTAATGAGTTAGCTTGTAAGCAACCCCTGGGAAATTAGTTATTGACTCTGATGGCTGATCTTCAAAACTGCCATGTATCTTATGTTATATTGCACTGCCATTTATAAACTCACTGTATGTTGATTAGCTGTATTCAAGTAAAGTGCTTGCTGTCAGCAGCCAAAATCACTCTCAGTATGAAGCTACCAAAGATTTCTGGGAATAATCTAGTGCCTGCAATGGAGCCATCCCTGCCAGTAAAGACAAACAATAATCTGAGAGCAAGATCCTGTATTAAACACTTAGCCACAATGTTTTGGCTATGCTTTCTTCCCTCATCCAACCCCTGAAACCCACCTTGAAAGACAGTTAGCCATCGTAAGCAACAGAGGTTTGTTTTGATGGCAAATTGGGTGCTATAGTGGGGCCTCAAGCTGCGCTGCTGTTTTTTTAAAAAACTTTCACTTCCACCATCCATGTGCACATCACAGGAACACATTGCTTCCTACCTAGATGCCATCCCACTGGATGGCCACCCCCTTTGATCATGCACACAGATCCTGCGAACCTCCACTGGGCATCAGAGCAGAGGTGTACCTAGTAAAACACTGGCAATAGACAATCCATCCCCCACCCCCACATGCTTCTTCACCCCATGTACCATCCTGGACTGTCTGGTTGGTGTATGTTGTGCCTATAGTCATTGGAGGTGTCAGACATTCCATTTTTTGCATTGACGCCCTGACTTCCAACTCTGTCCTTTTTAAATGTACACCTGCACCGGTGCATTTATACACTGCTTTAGAGTTAGGGTTAGGGTTAGGATGGAGTGCTCCATTGAGATTGGTCTTGTATTGGGGCTTTTATATGGAGGGTGTGCACTTTTCTAGAAGGAGTGGTTTCTTTCAGCTTCTTTTTAGTCCAGCCTTCCCCCCTTAGCATGGCCACAGTGTGGTTTTCAGCCACTTTGGGGGTGTGCTTCATCTAAATGCCACACCTCCAAAGTGACCTGAAATTGCTTCTTTTGGTCCCTCTGTTTGAGGTCATTGCTTACTTGTGCAAAGGGGCTCATCATGTCATCCTGCTGCACTCCATTTGCCAGTAAAACAAACCTCCATCACTTGGCATGATTGACTGGCTGTTAAGGTGGGTTTTGGGATCATTTGGTATTCTGGCAATAGTGCCATAATCACAAATAAGAATACAAAGCAGTGATGATATCTTAAGTCTAACTTACAATGCCATAACTGACTAACAGGCTGCCCCCATCAACAGTAGGATGCTTTTTAATGAGTTTACATTTTTGCTGCCTAAACAAACAAAAAGCAAACAGCTTCATTTATATACCGCTTCATATGGCCTAAGGAGTGTCTAAGCGGTTTACAACTGTAAGCTACTTGCCCCCAACAATCTGGGTACTCACTTTAGCAGCCTCGGAAGGATGCAAGCCTGAGTCGAGCTTGAGCCCTTTTGCTGGTCTTGAACTCGCCACCTTATGGTTTTGAGTGAGTGATTGCAGTACAGGCATTTAACCACTGTGCCACCAGGGCTTCTTGCACCACCTAGACATAAGGACTCAAATAAATACTTGTAGAATTATACCATTAGGGATGTGAGGTATAAAATCTAAAAAAATCTTCCTAGTTTCATTTTCATTGAAGATTTTCACACTTACCTGAATCAGTTGTAAATGATCCTCCAAACGTCCTGCAAAGGTGGCTGAAAGAGAAAAAAAGCCTCTGTGTCTGAATCGCCATGAAAACGGATTTTGGCAGAAGCGATTGTAAATCGGTCAGAGAAAAGCAGGGAAAGAGGCAGATTCCTATAAATGCTAACTGAGCTTCAAGAGGGAAAGAAAAAAAAAAAGCCTCTTTCCCTGCTCTTCTCTGACTGATTTACAATCGCTTCTGCCAAAATCCTTTTCCATGGTGATGGACCCTTACCTTGCTCCTTTTGAATGCCAGGTCAGTGAAAAATAAAACTCATGTAATATACAATCTATTAGAAGATGAGGACGCTGACCTGGCTTGTATTACGGAAACCTGGCTGGGTGAAGATAGCAGTGTGGCTTGGGCTAAGGCCCTCCCAGCCAGGTATGCTGTTCAGGAGCAGGTTAGGAGAAGTGGGCAAGGGGGAGGTGTTGCCTTAACCCAGAAGAGCTCTATCACTTTGACCAGGAGACCTGTCCGTAGGATGACTTTTGTCAAGTGTATATACCTGACCCTGAAGGCCAGAGACAGTTTAGGGATTCTGTTGGTTTACCGTCCACCCCGTAACTTAACAGACTCCCTGGCCGAGCTGACACAGTTGGTCTCGGAGTTGGTATTGGAGTCTCCCAGGCTTCTTGTCCTGGGGGAACCTCAACATCCCCTTCGAGTCCAACTCATTAGATCTGCAGTTCGGGAGTTCATGGATTCCATGACATCCATGGGCCTGTCTCAATTAGTCTCAGGGCCAACACATTCTGCATGTAATACACTCCACATGGTCTTCTGCACGGAAAAGGAAAATCCGTGGGCAGAGGTTATTGCTACCTTTGTCCTGTCATGGACGGACCATTTCCTGGTCAAATTGGAGTTAAAGGCTTCTACCTATTCCCCCCTCGGGGGTGGAGGACCTATTAAGATGGTCCACCCTCGAAGGCTGATGGAACCCAAAAGGTTCCAAGAAGCCCTAGAGGGTTATATGGTTGGGGTTGACGGTGATTCTGTTGAAACCCTGGTTGATACATGAAACCATGGCCTCACCAGGGCTATAAACATTATCGCTCCCGAGCATCCTCTCCAGCTCGCTCCTAATAGGAAGGCCTGGTATACACAAGATCTTAGGAGAATGAAGCGGGCTGTGAGATGACTACAGCACCGTTGGCAGAAACACCAGCGTTTATCCGACAAGACACTCCTAGGAGACCTTCTTAGTTCCTATGGAGTGGCAATCAATACAGCAAAGAATTCGTTCTATGCTGGTTGTATTGCATCGGCAGAGTCTCGTCCGGCAGAGCTCTTCAGGGTGGTTAGAGAATTAACACATCCATCTCCCACCCTGAATTTATTGTTAGAACCAACTACTGCCTGCTGCGACGCCTTTTATGACTTTTTTGCCAATAAAATCTCTCGGATAAAGGCTGATCTGGATGCCAACATTGAAACAGAAACTGTAAAAGAGGTGTTTAGTGACTCCGTGGATCCAGTTAGACTGGATCAGTTCGAGTTTGTAAGTACTGAGGAAGCAGACAAGCTGCTTGGATCTGTTAGAAGGACGACCTGCCCTCTTGATTCCTGCCCATCTTGGATGACCATACAGGGAGGAGATGTAGTGGTGACACTACTCCAACGGGTCATCAACACATCTCTCAGGGAAGGGAAATTCCCACATCAACTCAAGCAGGCTGTGGTTAAGCCTCTATTGAGGAAACCCTCCCTAGACCCCCTGTTGAGAGATAATTACAGACCAGTCTCCCTATTACCATTCCTGGGCAAGGTGATCAAGAGGGCAGTTGCTCATCAACTCCAGACAGTCTTGGAAGAAGCCGATTATCTAGACCCATTTCAAACCGGGTTTAGGGCGGGCTACAGAGTTGAGACTGCCATGGTCGTCTCAGTCAATGACCTCCGTCTGGGCATGGACAGGGAAAGTGTGACCCTGTTAGTGCTCTTGGACATCTCAGCGGCTTTCGATACCATCTATCATGGTATCCTTCTGGATCGCCTGAGAGATTTAGGTATTGGTGGCACTGCGCTCCAGTGGTTCCGGTCCTATCTCTCAGGCAGATTCCAGATGGTGACGCTGGGAGACAGCTGTTCCCGTAAAAGGGAACTGACATCTGGCATCCCTCAAGGCGCCATTCTGTCTCCCATGCTATTTAACATTTACACGAAACCGCTGGGAGAGGTCATCCGGAGACATGAGGTGCGGTGTTATCAGTACGCTGATGACACCCAAATTCACTTCTCTATGTCTCCGGCTTCTGCAGTGACTGAGGATGGCATCTCTCCTCGGAATGTCTGTTTTGACTCAGTAATAGGCTGGATGAGAAAAAACAAACTCAGACTGAATCCAGAGAAAACTGAGGTACTCGTAATAGGCTCTCCAGGCCCCGGGATGGAGATTCATCAACCTGTCCTGGATGGGGTCACACTTCCCCTAAAGGACGAGGTTCGTAGTCTGGGGGTGCTCCTGGACTCGTCTCTACAATTGACATCACTAGTGGAGGCTATTGCCAGGAGCGCCTGGTATCAACTTTGGCTGATACGCCAGCTACGTCCTTACCTGGGCAGGAAGGACCTAGAAACAGTAGTACATGCACTGATAACCTCTCCCTTAGATTTCTGTAACATGCTCTACATGGGGCTACCTTTGTACCAAGTTCGGAAGCTCCAATTAATTCAAAATGCAGTGGCCAGATTGTTGACAGGGGCTTCAAGGATGGAGCACATCACCCCCATTCTTAAATCTCTGCACTGGCTCCCAGTTAGCTTCCGGGTGCAATACAAAGTGTTGGTCGTTACCTTTAAAGCCCTATATGGCTTGGGCCCAGGTTACTTGAGAGAACGCCTCTCCCTACACAATCCGCCCTGCACCCCGAGAACAACAGATAAAAAATTGCTAGACTATAAATACACGAGGCTGATGTCTACATCTCAATCAGCATTTTCTGCTGTGGCTCCAAAGCTATGGAACGACCTGCCGGAAGAGATCCGTCTGATATCTACATTGGAGGCGTTCAAGAAAGCACTGAAGACGGATCTCTTCCGGCAGGCATATCCACCTGACCTCATGTAATCCCGTATAAAACCAGAACTACCCCAGCCTATTGATTGTATGTTGATATGTAGTGTTGTAAGTTGATTTTGATACATGATTTTAATGTTATTGTATTGGATTGGATTTTAATATGCTGTGAGCCTGCCTCGATCCGTAGGGAGAGGTGGGAGATACAAATAAAATTTTATCATTATATTATTATGAACACTTCCTGGGTTTCAGACACAGAGGCTTTATTTCTCTTTCAGCCACCTTTGCAGGATGTTTGGAGGATGATTTACAACTGATTCAAGTAAGTGAATCTTTATTGAAAATTTTCATACCTGGCTGAAAGGTTTCTGAAAGGTACCTGAAATGACCTTAAAAGGTTCAGGCAGGGGGAGTTGCAGGATAATTTTGGGAAAGGGGAAGACAAGGGGGAAAAAGAAACAATAATGCAGCTGTTTCCAAGATGATCAAAGTATAAGCCAAAGTTAACTTTGGAGAGAAATTGTATGGCTTTAAATTGGCATGGACATCCTCATCCATACATAGATTGGAAATATAAGAAGCCTTTTCCTTATATCTCCAGCAGCAATATGGATGTTCAGAGGCCTCCATTATGTCACCAGAAGTCTACCTAATTGGCACTTTCCAATTAGATTTCATTTACAAACCATTGGGCCAATCTTGAAATTCAGTGCCATCTCTAATCTAATTTGTGTGAATAAAAAGGTCCTACCTAGTGCCCAGTAACAATTAATCTGTTATATGTAAACAGTGCTTAGAAATGTAAAATACCACTTTATTTTTTTTAGTAACATTGCATATGGATTTCAAAGGTATCATTTCTGTTCACACACAATCATTAGTTTAAAAGTAAATAAAGCACAACATGTCAACTGGCCCTATGTGTATTTTCAGTAACACACACTCATGATTTTAATAGCAATGCCTTATAAAATTCCAGTTTCCAAACCCTTTGGGAGAAGAGAGAAAAATTATCTGTGTTTTTCTCTTGAAAACATAACAGATGCTGTCAACATTAAAAGGAAACACAGACATACATTAAATCCCTTATGTCTTTTTAATGATGCAATTGTGAATTATATTCTTGTTGCATTTGTAATTAGAGGGTAAAACAGATGGTTAAGACTTGTTTTAAAGTAATGTGTAGAGGTTCCCAGCCACTGAAATACTTAGAAACCACACTAATGTCTAATTGATTATTACAGACAAGGAGGACATATTAGCACATTTATTTTAAGAATGAGTGCTTGCGTATGTGTATGGGTGCAAATTTGTTCTGTAGCATATCTATTCTGAAATGTCACTTCTCATGGTCATTAAGGCAAATTATGTTTTCTTCTAGCACTCCCCCTACTCTTGTGTTTCAGAATGCTTGCTATGTCCCAAATGTGAATAAATTACTGTTATATCTGTTAATTCATGCTACATTTCCTCCAATCAGGCTCATGTTATTTTTGCTGAAATAAAAGGAAAGATCTGATTTCTTAGGAAACATGTAGCACAGTCCTTTGCATGTTTACCCAGAAATTATCTCCACTGTAGTGGAGCTTATTTTCATGAAAGTACAAGGTGGATACCATTTAAAAAGAGATTGTACTTTCATTCTACACAGCATATGCTTCTAATGCATTACTTCCTCATGCTATATATGTCTACTCAGAATAAACCCAGTGAGTTGAGTGGGACATCTCTCAGGATGTAGATCTGTAATTGCAGGTTACAATGATATATGCCAGGTTGGGAGACATTAGTTATGACCATCTGCTCATCTGTGGAAGGGTCAAATATGGGGCAAAGCCAAATGTGAGTGACCCAGAATAACAACAATAAAAAGATCAAACCATCCTTATACATATATTTTTACTCTTTTTTTCCTGCATGTCTCCCTCTCCTCCATTCCCAAAAAAATCAGCCATTCCCTTCCAGACTAGGGCTAATTGGGAATTAAGGAAGAATTCTGGCTTGTTCTGTCTCTGCCCCTGTTATACTGTGTGCATGAAGCTCTATTCTGCTGCACCTATTCGGCTTAGAGGGGTTGTCTCTATGCCAGTCAGGGGGCTGGAATCACAACTGCTCACCAGGAAGCAGCACAAATCACTTCCCTTCATTTTACTTTTCCCAAGGGAAAGACTCAACAGGGGAGTAAATGCAAGGTGAAGGATGCTGCACTGCGTATTTTAAGCAAATAACAGATTTTGCACATTTTCTTTGAAAGGACATAAACTAGTGTGGAAACAAGATGGGGAACAATTCCCCCTTCCCCAAAAGCCCATCACTGCTGAATAAAAGGGGGAAAGAGACCGGATGAGTTCCAAAGAAGCAGAGGTTTAAGATCTTCAGAAGATAAAGCACCACTAACTCAGACTTCTTGACAATTGGTGGGAAGGGGCTTTTTAAAGCACCTGAGGAAAACTTATTGTTGAAGCACAGCCACACTTAATGAACTCTTAACGAACTTTGGTGGCTTTATACATTTGTCAGGTTATTCAATTTTATTTTCTTCAAGCTATTGTGCTGGCTATTAGTGATGAACAGAGTCCACACTAGCTCTTTCCATACCACATGTATATTGGCATGGAGTACAATGTTACTTGAACTAAGGGGAAGGCCAGTTAGTATATCCCCTCTGCAGACACACTGCAAGCAAACTGGACTTTCACTGAACTCATTCTACATAGCTTGTGATTTTTTTCAAGATCTACAAACAAGCTAGAATAGGCCAAAAGATTTACTTTGAGGCTCTCCTGCTGAACTCCTGTAGGACAAAACCCAGTAACTACATACCAACTGTCTGCATGTCTTTAGAACAAGTGTTTGAATTATCGATGTCAAGATTTATCACTACATCTTATTAATTACCCTAAGAAATAAACACACACATATACGTGTGTGTGTGTGTGTGTGTGTGTGTGCAGTGGTTTGAGTTTTGGACCATGATGCTGGAGATCAGGATTCAATTCCTTGCTTGGTCTCCTTGAATTGTGAGCTTGAGTGAGTTACACCCTGTCAGCACCAGAAAACCCTGTTCACCTTGGGGCTGAAAGCTGGAAATGACTGCAAGGCACACAACAATAGCATAGATACACACACATATGCACACACATTTGCATATATGCAAACTATAAACAAGGAATCTTCACTGGTGTTTGTGTGTGTCATCTACCTGCAGCCTAAACTTGAATTCATTCTATATGTTTATCTATGTGGGAATACACCTAACTGGACTTAAAAGTCTGTCACTAGAAGGCAAAGAGCAATTAGGAAATCACTGGAAGTTGTCATGAAAACTCAAACATCAGAGCACTGAAGGAAAGAATAGACATTACTGGATTCATGTGTGGGCCTATCTTGCATTGGTAGTCATCTTAATGAATCCTCTTTGTTAATTGTGAAGAACAATATGTGAAAAATCTCTGCCAACAAGGGTGGAGTTTTAATGAGTTTCCCTGCTATCAATCTCCTGAACAAAAATGGAAACAGACACATTTTGTGTACATATTCAGGGAGGTTATATATTCCATAACAGAAAAAATACATTCCATAATGTTTATGTCCAAAATGTATTCCTTTTGGTGTTCTTGTTGTTGCTAAAATGTATTCCTCAAATATACATGCACATTCAAAATTTTCTAAACTGGATACAAGCATGTTTTAGACAATAACAGTATGCAACTGTTCAATGTGTCTGTTTGATAAATGTATACACAAATAAGTATGATTTTTTGTTGTTCTTGTTGTTCTTGTGAAAAGGGAAAGAAAAAATCAATATAGAATCAGCATGGAATGGACTTGGATATGGAGAATGAGAAGGAAGTCTGCCTAACATAATTAATGTTCTCTTTAACAGGCATATAAATCTTATTTGCTTGTTTAATTATCACACACAAGAAGAAACAGTTTTAAATCTGGACAGGACAACTAGTCTTTCTGTGCATATTTCCTATGATTTTTAAAAGTTCGAGCTTTTTGCATACTAACTACTCTCTTTTATGGAAAATGAACAAGTTGTTGTTTTTGTTGTTGTTTGCAAACTTTTTTGGAAGGGCAGGGGGAATCCTGCGATCCAAAAAATCTTGTGTCAGTCAACTGTTTTGTCAATGGGGTGTCTTTAATGTGTTGAGACACTCTTTGTCTAAAGGACAGGACAATTTACAAATATTGGTGACCCCATTCTGTATTTCCTGAATATTCCAGTCTTCTTATATGGAAATAGGGCTGGAACAGACAATTAATTCCTGCTGCTGAATTTTAGGACATAGTGATAGATAAATGACTAAATATGCTGCTTTGGAAACCCAACATTTCTTCTTAATGAGGCAACTTGACATTGACTCTGCTTGTTGTCTGTAAATCTGGATCTGCCTCAATCTTTGTAATGTCAGACTGGTCAAAGACATCAGCAAATTGCATGAATAAAACATAATACTGGATAATTGTCCTTCTCTGATAGTCTTAACAATAATTCCATTTATTCAATTCACTTTTTGACTAACATGGCATTACATGAACCTGAATGTCTGCTGGAACTGCTTGAGTGAAAAACTCCATCAAGTTGCGATGTATGGTAACCCCATGAATTTCAAAGGATTTTCTTATGCACACAATAGATATGACCAGTACTGGAGGGAGGGGGGGAGGAAACCTTATTTTTTATTTTTATCATGTCTCTAGGCAGGTTTACATACAGAAATTGTCATAAAGTAGTATCATTATTTAGATGATATAAAAATCATGAAGTCAAATACAGCTGTTGAGTTCATTAGAACTCTTCTTAAAGCTACAGGTTTGCCAAACAGATGAAAAGGAGGAAAAAGAAAAGAAAGTATCAGGATGGAGAAACAAAAGTTTGCTACCACAAATCTAATTTAACAATGGGACTAGTATGTAGGTAAACTCAAAATAGATAAGGAATAGTATGCAGTGCTACTTAAAGGTGATATCTCATTTAAATTAATATTTTCACTTCAAATACATTCCTCCAAGGAACAAGTTAAAACAAAACAAAATAAAACTTTTGATTTGCAGTCTGTAAGATTGATTGTATTTCCCACTATGAGCTGGCCTGAGTTCTAAGATCCTTGAAGGTGGACTTTCTCAATCCTAGGCACAGATGTTGACAATGTGGGCAACAATCTTCTTAGTGGGAGTACCAGGCTATAGAATGCCCTTCTGTGGGAGATATGGCTAGCCTCTCCCATTCCTGCTTTATTTCTGTAAACAAGTTAAGACCTTATTTAGGCAGGGCTTATATTGATTTTTAATCATATGGTAGAATAATGCTGATAATGCTGCAGTGTGTTTTTATCCTGCCTGTTTTTAATTAGTATTTAAATGTATTTTAAACTGTTTTAACTATCTGCTTTTAACAGTATTGTAGCTTATTTTTAAAAAAGTTTTATTTTTCTATGCAACATTTTAGTCAGCTTCAGTTTTCTATTTTGTAAGCCTCCTGAGTCCCTTGATAGTGAAAAAGATATAAATTGAATGAATACACACATGCACATGCACACAGAGAGAGAGAGAGAGAGAGAGAGAGAGAGAGAGAGAGAGGAGTTCTGAGGCAGATTCTCAGAACTATCCTTGGGCAGATTCTCTCACTAGAGAAACAATACTGCACTCCCATTAGCTTCCTGTGACTCGGGACTCTCCAAATGCCAAGTCATCATGTGGATGATGGAGAGATGTTAAAAATGGTGTGTAAAACACATTTTTATCAGTGTAGAAACTATTTTAATGTTTCTTGAACTTTTTTGTAACCTGTGTGTATGTGCCTTGATGTTGCCTGTTGATGTATGGTGACTCCAGGATAGTTATTTTCACTATTCTGCTGATATGTGTTTAGAACAAACCAAAAAATTGAAAAGTGTATTTTCTTCTTCATCTCTTGCCTTTACCCCTGCAGTTCAATGTGCCCTCCAAAAATCTGCTGCAGAAAGTTGGAGGATTAGGTTGTTTAATTCCCCCCCCCCAATGATTTTGTACAAGATTTGATGAAGTATTTATTATGTACTGTTTCATTTTTTCACCTTTCACAGTTTAAACTCTTTTTAATGTCTCTGCAGTGTGCAAAACATGATCACAGGTTTGGTTCGAGGGGGAATGCTACTGCATTAGCATGCTGCTATATTCAGGCTACTCTCCAGAGCTACAATCTCCCTGAGAAGCAGCTTGTATAACAATTAAAAACTCAAATCAAGTGGATTGGCAAGGAAGAATTAATCATCCTAAACCCATTAAGAACTACTTCACACTGTGTTCAGCATACTCTCGATCTTAAATATGCTTACAGTGTGAACACCTTAGTGTTTTACTGTCCAGTATCCCATGGTTTTTACACAAATGACTCATTGCATTACTTTCCAATCAAGTTGAAAGCATTCAACTTAGGCCAAAAAAAAAAAAGGGGGGGGGGAGAGACTGAAGTAAGAAAACATTAAAACAAAATAAGCACTAGGCTGTACATAGCCCTTCTGACTTAAATATAACTGCTCTGTATAGGAGTTACTTACCTGAGACTCCTTCACAAAACACAAATGTCTTTTCCACTTTAACTACCTTGGGTATATCCTGTGGAATCCTGGGTTTGTAGTTTGATGGGACACTGGGGTGCTCTGGCTGAAAATTCTAAATGCCCCTCCCTAAGCTTCTAATCCTGTTTTTCATATGATGTTTCCATGACAACCAAGGTGGAATGATAGAGCTGTAATTGCATACTGTGGAAGAGCCCTTGGCTTGAATCAACAAAAACTGTTTAGAACCATGAACATACACATCTGAAAAGTAAATGGGGCCTCAAATTCATTAATGAGAAGTTGTGTTTTGACGAGGGAATTTATCACATGGGGAAAATTGGGTGTTTAAACAGCGATTATCCTATGAAAATCGTGCAATCGCGATTAACATTTTCACATGGTATTGCAATTAAAGTACCATTATTCTGGGAATAAATAGACAATAAACAGCAACAAATCATTCATGGGGAAATCTCATGAATGATTTGTTGCTGTTTATTGCCTGTTTATTACCTGCTTATTCCCAGGATAATGGCTCTTTAATCACAATGTGCATGAAAATGTTAATCGTGATTGCATGATTTTCATGGGATAATCACTGTTCAAACCAACCCCTGATTTTCCCATGTGATAAAGTCCTAGGTGTCAGACAGGAACCAATGTCAGCACCAAGTGGATTTCTTAAATGAGGGCATACCATAAATTGGTTGCTGCAGTAAAGACTATCTCACATATCGTCTGCATCTATTGCTTCCACTAGTAGGACTCAGATTAGCTGCCACAACAAATCTCAGTCCTGGCCATATATATATCTAGGGAAAGGTATTAATTTCTTCAGGTTGTCACAGTTAGTCAAGGAGAGAAATGGTGGAGGGGGTGAGACTTAATTTGATGATTGTAAACAAGTACATTAAACCTTACATTCTCAGAAAAGGAAAAGGGTGCTCAACCTGAAGATAATGGAGCAGAGGACAGAATAAGGGATATTCAGCACAAAATAAGTAAAGAGATAGTACATGAATACCTTGTTAATCTAAATGAATATAAGTCTCCAGGACCTGACAAACTACATCCAGGAGTATTAAAAGAATGTAAAATCGGAGCCATTGGCTATAATGTTTGAGAACTCCTGGAAAATAGGGGAAATCCCAGCAGACTGGAGGAGGGCAAACATTGTCCCATTCTTCAAAAAGGGGAAAAAAGAAGATCCCAACAATTGTCATCCAGTTAGTCTGACATCAATACCAGGAAATATTCTAGAGCAAATCATTACACAGGGAGTCTGTGAACATCTAGAAGGCAATGCCATAATCACAAAAAAGTCAACACAGGTTTCAGAGAAACAAGTCATGCCAGAAAAATCTGATCTCTCTCTCTCTCTCTCTCTCTCTCTCTCTCTCTCTCTCTCTTTGGATAAAATTACCAGCTTAGTAGATGAAGGGAATGCTGTGAATATAGCATATCTTGATTTCAGTAAGGCCTGAATCAATATACATCCCCATCAACAAAAAAGTAGACACAGAAGACTGTAGCAACTATAGGATTACAGCATTAATTTTGCATGTAAGCACAATTATGCTTACAATTCTGCAACACAAATTCTAATCACATATGGAGTGAGAAACCCCACACGGGCAAGCAGGGTTCAGGAAAGGCAAGGGCACTAGGGACCATATTGCAAACATGTGATAGATAATGGAGCACACCAAAGAATTCCAAAAGAAAATCAACATGTGCTTTATAGATGATAGCAAAGCCTTTGCCTGCATCAATCATGAAAAGTTATGGAATGTTATCAAAGACATTGGAGTCCCATTACATTTGATACTTGTGAAGAGAAATCTGTAGTCAGACAGCAGTCAATTGGTTCAAAATGTGGCAGCCAGATTGGTCACTGGCTCGTCCAAGTTTGACCATATAACACCTTTTTTAAAATCTCTTCACTGGCTGTCAATTAGCTTCCAGGTGCAATACAAGGTGTTGGTTATTACCTTTAAAGCCCTACATGGCTTGGGCCTAAGTTACTTGTGGGAATGCCTCTCCCCACATAAGCTACCCCACACTTAGAATAACTAGGAAAAACATGCTAGAATACCAATCAACTAGGCTCATATCAACTTCCCAAAGAGCCTTTAAGGTAGCTGCTCCGACACTCTGGAATGGCCTTCTGGAAAAGATCCATCTTATTGCCTCCTTGGAGGCATTTAAAAAGGCACTTAAGATGGATCTCTTTTGGTGAACGTACTCACCTGACTTTGTCTGAGATGCATCCCCCACCTTCTGATCATTGTATATTCCAACTGTATTGCCACTTGATGTTGAGATTGTTTAATATTAATTGTTATTTATTTTATTGAAGTGTTTTTATGAGTATTTTATGTATCGATAAATATTTTAGTAGATTGTAATCCCTCCTCGATCCATCTGGGAGAGGCAGGAAAATATAAATAAAATTATTATTATTATTATTATTATTACTACTATTATTATTAGTCCAGTTTGTTGTTGTTGCTGTTGTTGTTGTTTTCATTTCTATCCTGCTTTCTCCACAGAACTGGGACTCAGAGAGGCTTATAATTTTAAAGAAGAGTAAGGCCCCTTCGCCTCCCATTTTTCTATTTTAATCTCTGATTTAATCAGAATTCTTTATCCCACTTTCAGGTGGCTCAGAAGATTTTCACACCAGCGCTTACCATGGGGTAAGTGCCGGTGAACATTAGAGAAGTATGTGTGTGTGAAAGCCTGATACATTTCTAAAATATCTGGGAATTGTCCCCTTGCCTCCAGCATACTTGAATCGTTCACAGAGCAGCAATTTCCTATGAATGGAATCTTTGCATTCATAGGAAATTGCTGTTCTGTGAACTATTCAAGGACGCTAGAGGTGAGGGGATGATTTCCTGACGTTTCACGAGCATGTCAGGCTTTCACACACATGCACCTCCTTGACATTTAATGCCATTTTACCAGTGGTTCCCTATGGTAAGCACTGGTATAAAAAATTTTTCAGTAGCAAACCAGACTCGCTAAGTTTCTAGAACTATTATTTGAAAAAGCTCAACTTGGGCCTGAGCCACAGAGATATACATCTTTTTGAAGGCAAGAATAAATAACTTTTGCAATATTCTCCAGAGTGGATGAGACCAGAATGATTTCTTTTCAGTTCCCTTCTGTTGTTTCTGCTTTGGGAAGTATTTGTAGGGGCACTTATTTGATGTGTTCATATTTCCTGATGTTTATTAGTACAGATGGACAAATATTATATTGTATAACAGATATTTGTGTGGGTGCAATGCTCATATGGGTTACATACTTGAAGTGTAAAATGTAGAGACAAAAAGCTAGCTACTTCTGAAATATAGCGAGGAACAGGTTGTGTTGTAAAATATTTGTTGGGGCATTTAAAATCACGATTCAACATGCAACATGGAGAAGACATGTACATGGAACAGGAATGCCATTGGAAGATCTCTGCTGTGAAGCTCTGCAGGCTGCAAAGGAAAAATCCTCCCACGCAGAAGCTGCCAGCCAGATAAATAACTGCTGGACTGCTGAATACTCACAAAGAGGTTTTAATCTTGGGTTCTGGTATGTACAACAGACTATCAAAGTACTTCACCAGACCCCTATATACAACCATCTCCCACACTGAGCATTCAGCTCAAACTCTTATACACAGTTTCCCCACCTGGGGTTCGAGTCCATCCCATTCCTGGTATATCATCCAGTTTCCTGTCACGTGACAGCTGTGACTCTGCAGAATTGAAGCCTGCAGCTTTCACCTCCTGCCCCTCTCTCATTAGCTTCCTGTGACTCAGGACTCTCCAAATGCCAAGTTATCATGTCTGCCACCTGAAATCAGGTTACCTTGTCACCTTTGTCCTAGTTCCAGGCTATAGATTCATCTCTGACATATTCTGTCCAGAGAGTTCTGTACTCTGACAATATTATCGTATGCTCTCTGGATCAAGAAGACAGAACTTAACTGCCCAGTCCACTGACCTATCAATGTAGAAAATCAGCATTTCTCTTATGTCAGAGTAGTTCAGAAGAATGCATGAGTAAAGCTACCTATATAATTCTCTGTGTGAATTTTAAATTAAACATTCTGCCAGAGGTCACATTCTCCTTAGATATCAGTTTGCCATCTCCATCAGTTCTCGTTACCAAACATTATGGATCTTGGGGAAGAAACTATATATTCAAATCTCACATAATGCAGTTCAATTTAATAGATATTTTCAGACACTGAAGCTGTTATGGAGAAGCAATACATAGTGCATGGGAAGAATCATAACATCTTTGATGAGAATTATGATTGCAATTCCTTCCCAGTCTATGTGTTGATTCTATACAGAATTTGAAGGTATTCCCACTATTTGGCTTGGTTTTGTTGGTTGGCTTTTGGAGGTTTGATCATGTGGGTGTGTTCCATGGATAACAAAATGCAAAGATTATACAGAATGTGATCAAGGCAGTTACAAATATAGGTGCCATGCAACACGTTTATGGTACCTTACAAAAAGAAACTATTTAGGGATGATAAATATAGTTGGTGATCAGACTTGGGGGCTTTCATACTACACAATTATATTATTATAATCCACTTTAACATCCATGACAACATCCCGCAGAAACCTGGGGCTTGTTATTTAGGAAGGGACATTAAGAATTAAGAAGGCAGAATTACTCAACACCTTCTTTGCTTCAGTCTTCCCAGAAAGGGCAAAGGGTGCTCAACCTAAGGATGATGGGGAAGAAGAAAGAATAGGAGAATTTCAGCACAGAATAAGTAAAGAGATAGTACAAGAATACCTGGTAACTTAAAGGAATATAAGTCTCCAGGACCAGATGAACTACATCCAAGGGTATTAAAAGAACTGGCAAATGTAATATTGGAGCCATTGGCAATAATCTTTGAGAACTCCTGGAGAACAGGAAAAGTCCCTGCAGACTGGAGGAGGGCAAATGTTGTCCCAATCTTCAAAAAGGGGAAAAAAGAGGATCCCAACAATTATCGTCCAGTTAGTCTGACATCAATACCAGGAAAGATTCTGGAGCAGATCATTAAACAGAGAGTCTGTGAATATCTGGAAGATAATTCCATAATCTCAAAAAGCCAACATGGGTTTCAGAGAAAGAAGTCTGCCAGACAAATCTGGTCTCTTTTTTGATAAAATTACCAGCTTGGTAGATGAAGGGAATGCTGTGGATATAGTATATCTTGACTTCAGTAAGGCATTTGACAAGGTTCCCCATGACATTCTTGCAAACAAGCTTGTAAAATGTGGACTAGACAAGGTAACCGTTACATGGATTTGTAACTGGTTGACTGACTAAACCCAAAGGGTGCTCAACAATGGTTCCTTTTCATCCTGGAAAGAAGTGACAAGTGGGGTGCCACAGGGTTCTGTCCTGGGCCCAGTGCTATTCAACATCTTTATTAATGACTTGGATGACAGTATTGAGAGCCTAGTTATCAAAGTTGCAGATGACACCAAATTCGGAGGAGTAGCTAATACCCCAAAGGACATGATCAAAATTCAAAATGACCTGAATAGAATAGAAAGCTGGGCCAAAGCTAACAAAATGAAATTTAACACAGAGAAATGTAAGGTCCTACACGTAGGGTGGAAAAATGAAATGCACAGATATAGGATGGGGGACACCTGGCTGAATGAGACAACATGTGTAAGGGATCTAGGAGTCCAAGTAGACCACAAGTTGAACATGAGTCAACAGTGTGATGCAGCAGCTAAAAAGGCCAATGCAATTCTAGGTTGCATCAATAGAAGTATAGTGTCTAGATCAAGGGAAGTAATAGTGCCACTCTATTCTGCTTTGGTCAGGCCCCACCTGGAATACTGTGTCCAGTTCTGGGCACCACAATTCAAAAAGGATGTGGAGAAACTGGAGCGTGTCCAAAGGAGGGCGACTAAGATGGTGAAGGGTCTGGAAACCTTGCCCTATGAAGAACGCCTTAGGGAGCTGGGGATGTTTAGCCTGGAGAAGAGAAGGTTAAGAGGTGATATGATCGCCCTGTTTAAATACTTGAAGGGATGTCACATTGAGGAGGGAGCAAGCTTGTTTTCTGCTGCTCCAGAGAACAGGACTCGGAACAATGGGTGCAAACTGCAAGAAAAAAGTTTCCACCTCAACATTAGGAAGAACTTCCTGACAGTAAGGGCTGTTCGACAGTGGAACACACTCCCTCGGAGGGTGGTGGAGTCTCCTTCCTTGGAGGTCTTTAAACAGAGGCTAGATGGCCATCTGTCAGAAATGCTTTGATTGGGAGTTCCTGCACGGCAGGGGGTTGGACTGGATGGCCCTTGTGGTCTCTTCCAATTCTAAATTTCTATGATTCTATGATTCTAGGTATAATGTCTCCATTTTTTTTAAGAGATGGTAGAGTGTTTTGTTTATATTATGATTATATATATCTATAATTTTAACGTAAAGCGGATTGTGCTGGATTAGCCACAATTCTTATTTAATATTGTTTCAAGATACAGTTTTCAAGTGAATTCAGTTCTTGTTAAACTTGTTCATTCTGGACCTTTTTGAAAGATCTCATATGTTGAATGGATTCATTCTTGACATAATTTTATCCACGAGGGAGTTATAATGTTAGCAAAAAATTGTATTTTCATGCATATAGTGAGAGTAATTACTGAGCCTGAACCAGATCTGAATAATGTAAGAGTCTTCCAAGATGATTTCTATGATTAATCCTGTCAACTCTAGGTCTTGCAGCTAGTTATATTTGAGCCACTTTGGAGGTACCATCAAATTTGTACCAATGCAACTGTTAGAAAAAAGCAAATGTCTAAAGCAGTGGAACTGTGCCCTTTAAAAGATTTTGGACTTTAGCTCCCAGAAGCCTCAGCTATGTTGGCCAATAATCTGGGATTCTGGGAGCTGAAGTCCAAAACCCTTTGAAGAGCATAGTTCAGGGGCCACTGGTCTAAAGTAACAGAAGGCATTTGTATATAGAGGCAAAGAATGCAAGGGTTTTGCTTCTTGGTGAGTTGTGAGTACAACAGTAGTAACTATAACCAGAGTGAGAATACATTCATACATCAAGTGGAATACTATACACCTAGGAGCTAAGAATTGCTTTTAATGTAAAATAAAATGAGAAATCTGAAAAGAAATAAAGGAATAATAATAATAATAATAATAATAATAAATTATTTCTATTCCGCCTTTTCCGGTGGGGAATCAAAGCGGATTACAGCAGTCAAGCAAACAGCTTCATTTATATACCTCTTCATACTGCCTAAGCAGTGTCTAAGTGGTTTATAAACTGTAACCTACTTGCTCCCAACAGTCTGGGTACTCATTTTAGTGACCTCGGAAGGATGCAAGCCTGAGTCGTACTTGGGCCCTTTTGCTGATACTGAACTCACAACCTTATGGTTTTGAGTGAGTGGTTGAAGTACAGGCATTTAACCACTGTGCCACCAGGGCAGAATGATGAAAAAAATGGTCAAGGTAAACTAAAAAACAAGAAACTACTGAAACAGAGGCAGACCTGAGTATGTGAAATAGATAGGGTGAGATTCAAGATGGCATAGCAGTTGGAGCATTGGTCAGACAGCTAGGCAAGAATGTGGGACTGCAATTTTAATTCCAAATGTATGAATGTAGTTTCACATCCTATTGACACTTACCTAGAAGTAGATCCCATTGTACTCAGTGGAACCTATTTTTGTAAATACAATCTAATAGAGGTGTCATTCTTCACTAAGGCCTTGTGCAAACTGGCCATTAAGGCCAACCTGGGGGTAGAGTCGGGGTGGAGTTGGGGTGTCACATCCACATGACATATGCCCTGACTCTGCCCCAGGGCGCCATGACACCATGTGCCACTCCACTAGGCATGTGGCATCATGTTGTTCCTCTGGCTCTATATCAACACGATGCAGCCCCAAAGGAGTGCCTTCAAGTTGCAGTGCCATACCCTTTACAGGAACCATTTTTTGCAGCCCCTTTTTTTTTTGCCCTGTTGTGGTTGCCACAACCCCAACCCAGCAAATCTGAAGCTAGCTGGCTGCAGGCCGCCCCTTAGAGGTGGTCTACACAGCCCCCAAGTTTCTTCTCAAAGAAAACAGAAAGTAATTTTAGCAATTTTCTTTCTATTGCCAAAAAAAAAAAAAAAAAAAAATCTTGAGAGAAATAATAATAATAATAATAATAATAATAATAATAATAATGGTTTATTTATAATCTGCTCCTCTGTAAGAACACTCGGAGCGGAATACAGCATATTAAAAGTCATGAATTAAAACAAAGTTAAAATTAAAACAGTCCCATAACCCACATTCCAACCTCCCACCCATTAAAAATAAATTAAATCAGCAATAAATTAAAAACTGTAGGATCTAAAAATAGTATAGTGATATCCAGACCCCTTCTTATGTGGCCACATCATAAGTTAAGGGTCTGAGACATGGGAGTAGGCGAAAAGCATAGTCTAAGTCTGGAGCTGGGGTCAAAGGTTTCAAGGGAAGGCCTGCCGAAAGAGATGCGTCTTTAAGGCTTTTTTAAAGCAGTCTAAAGATGTCATGAGACACATCTCATCAGGCAGACCATTCCAGAGCTTGGGAGAAGTGGCAGAAAAAGCCTTTGGGAGGTCTGCATCAGCCTGGTCTTGATAGGCTTTAGCAGATTTCTCCCAGAGGATCGAAGTGTGCAGAGAGGATCGTACAGGGAGAGGCGGTCCCTAAGATAAGATGGACCCAAGCCATGTAGGGCTTTAAAGAGAGAGAGAGAGAGAGAGAGAGACTTTGAAAACCACATAATTTTTGAAGGTTATTTGCAATTCAGAACTTTGTCTGCACAAAGTTAACACATGTTTGTTTTGCACAGAAAACAGAATTTTCTACACTGGAAATAATATTTGTATGCAGAAGTATAATTTTCTGTGAAGAAAAGCCTATTTCCTGCACAGAAAAAGTGAAAATCACCCAACTTTATGAAGATTCTTGTCAGTATTTCTGAGGGTTCAATAAACAATAAAAAAAACTTTTTTTTCACCATTTAAAATATTTTAAAATTTTCTTTCCCATCCCCATGGCAATAGAAGTGAGAAAATCATGGAACTCAAATGTACTATTTCATCATCCACTATCACCCCCTCCCCAAGCATTTAGTACAAGGATTATCATGTTTTAATTATTAACAAATCAACATCATAAACATTATTGGAAAACAAAGGAATATCAGTTTAGTTTAGTTTTGTTTTGTTTTGAAGGATACACTATTGTCAGGCCTTCACTATGCTTATAAAAATTCTGCTGACTGAACTTCTGTTAGCCTGGACAAATTCCAGCATGTAATAAAAAAAAAAAAGTTTTATTTCTTGTTTAAGCTCATAGTCATCTTCTTCAAAACCAAAGAAGAAATATTTTGCCTAGTCTTCTGGCATTTTTTTTAAAAAAAACTGTTTTTAAATAAAACAGCCCAGCTATACATTGAGCCACTTACAACTGCTGCACTTCAGCATCAATTTGTTTTGAAAGCAAAGCCACTTGAGTCTCAGATTTTGAAATAAAATATTTGCCAGGCCTACAAGGGTTTTTATAGAAAGACAAATAGGCAAATATTTCACTTATATGAGAAACATATTTTAGTTGTTTGATAAAAATGATCTTTATCATGTGGTATGTCTAGCTATTCTATATAACCTCTCTTGTAGCATGTCCATTCAGAAACTAATCCTATCGTGTTTAGTAGAATTTACTCCTAGTTAAGTAAGCCTTAGGTCAATATCTTTTTGATGCACTTTATTGGAGTTTGTTATCAAGTCAACTTTAGCTATGTTGGTGTTATGTGCAGGTTTTGTAGGGCAGTTCTTTCTATCCTGAGAGTGTGTAATGCAAATTCTCTCTTTCAATAAGAACTTATCCAAGCAGGGTTGAAACAGATACATTGAGACACCAAATTTGGTTTTAAATCATCTTGCATGCATGTGACTTTTATTAAAGGTATACAAATAAGACAAACATTTAGCACCAAGAGAGCTCTCGCGCAAACATACACACATATACTCACACACTGGCACTTCGCTGAAGTCGTTGATTACCCGCCTCATAAAGCTTGGGTGCTCTGCTGCCGCGGATCAGGAACACACTTTTGCTAGAAAAGCCCCTTCTTTTTAAACCTTTTGCAAAGTCCTTCCCTTTTGCAATGTCCAATGCCCTTTGGCTCTTCTCCATAAACCTTTGCTTAAGCCAAAGCTCCATACTTAATGTTTTTCATGTATTCCATCTCTTACCAGTTCATGACCAAGCATTATGTTCTTTATTGCTGTTCTCACAATTTTTGGATGTCTTCTTAGAGATAACACAAGCAGCTGCACCTTCTTTTTCATGGATACGCCATTGCCACATCGACCTTTCAGAAATCCTTGCTTTGCCTGCCAGGTTCCTCCCAATATCATGCATTGCGATTCTTCATTTTGTTTCTCCTCAATGTATAGTGCCACCTTAAAATCCATTCACTCTTCACATTGGCCCTATGAATTATTGAATTTCAGGAACCCCAGTCATCAATGGCTCAGGTTTTACAAACTCAAAACCATAACGTACTTGATTGTTGCCTTCCACTTTACAAAGCATCATATTTTTTCCCCAGTAAGTCACATTTTCCCATGATGTGTCCAAGGTATGACAACTACAGCTTAGTCACATACACTTCTAGTTAGAGTTCAGGTTTAATTTGCTCTAGGACCCACTTGTCTAGTTATCAGTCCATGGCATCCATAAAACTCCGCTTCATCATCACATTTCAAGTGTGTTTATCCCCCCACCCCAGACAGCTTTCACCATTGTTTAGCTTTCATGCCCACACATAGAAATCAGAAATATTGTGGCCTGGAATCTGTCTTCAGTGATCACTTTAAAGTTATATAAATAATCTGTGGTCATTGTTTTTTATTTTATTATTATTCAGTTGTGCCCCTGTTTTTCTTTTTTTCCCTTAACATTCATCAGCAGTCATGCCAAGTCTTCATTATTTTCTGCAAGTAATATGTTGTCATTTGCAAAATAGCCTAGCCAGCTGTACATTGAGCCACTCACATTTGCTGTACATCAGCATCAATTTGTTCTGAATGCAAAGATATATCTCAATTATCATTTTCTTCCTTGACTTTCTTCAGCAATAATTCCAAGTGCTTGCTATTTTCTGCTAGTAGTATGGTGTCATCTTCATATCTTAAACTGTTAATGTTCTCTCCAACAATTTTCATGCCTGTTCTCTATGAGTCTCATCCAGATTTCTGTATAGTATATTTTGCAAATTAAACAGAAAAGATGATGAAAGACAGCCTTGTCTGATCACCTTGCCAATGGAAAACTGTCCTGTTTCTAATGTGAAGTCGAAGGCTTTCACTGCCAGCATCCATAGTTTGTTGTGGATTTTTCAGGCTGTGTAGCCATGTACCACACATGTACCGCTGTATATGTTTTAACATGTTGTACCTCACCCCGATTGCTTGCTCAGAGGGGTGGGTAAGAAATAATAATAATAATAATAATCCGCCACATCTTCTGTGAAGATGCCAGCCACAGGTGATGGCGAAACGTCAGGAAGAAACTCTTCTAGAACATGGCCACACAGCCTGACCCCCCCCCCCCCAAAAACAAAACAAAAAAAACACAAAAAACCCTGCTTCTCTTTCTAAATTACAGTAGTGTAGCTCTGCCAGTGTTTGGGGGTGGCAGCATGAGGGAAAAGACTGTGGGCATCGTGGTTGAGAGGAAAGTATGGGAAAAGAGATTGCTCCAAAGTAGCAGAGTTTTCTCTTCCTTCTCTAGCCACCACTTTACAATCCTGGAAAATGTATAACCTTGACTCCCTGTCAGGAGAAGGGTAGGATACTAAATAAATAAATAAAGTGCACCAACTTTATTTGGTATGTTGGTATAGTGCACCAACAAGATTACAGCCTTAGTTTCTTCGTTCAGATCTAAAGCATTTTGATAACTTTGTGTCGTCTGTCTTTCTGTTTGTAGAATAAAGAAGAAAGTAGAATTAGCCTTCTAGCAAATCACAGAGGATTAGGTTAGGTAAGAAAATAGCATAATCAGCATAATAACATATTAGAAATCCAAATACATTGCATTTGTGGACAAAACTTGAAACTAATTATTTCAGAATGTTCTTATAGAAGCCATTTTGCCCATTCTAAAAAGGACAGATATTGAAGAGTCTTCTCTAAGGGCTGATCCAAATATTTTCTTTAGTATTTTTTTATTGACATGTTATTTTATTTTTGAAAGATTTTCATCTTCTTAAGAAATTGACCAGCAACTTTCTTAATTCAGCTGACATTCTTAAACGAGAGATTATTTTAGATTTTTGCGAAGCAACTTGGCTAAAGTATTTAATTCCAATGATAACTTCATTATCTGGTCATTGTCACCTTTTGGAACAGGTTGAGTGCAGCTGAAATATTCATCCAGCTTGGGTTTAAAGAAACTATTATTGATGTGTGCTTTCAAGACATTCCTGACATATGGTGACCCTAAGACGACCATATCATAGGTTTTCCATGGCAATATTTGTTCACAGGCTAGGAGAATGTGATTTTCCCAGGGACACTAAGTGGGTTTCCATGGCTAAGCAGGAATTCAGACACTCAAAACACAGGGATGCATGTTTTAATAAGGGCTGAAAATTCTAGATCAAATGCCTACTACTTAAAATCCTCAACAGTTCATCCTTCTGATATACACCAACAGGATTTTCATAGCTTACCCCTCCACAAGCCGAAAGGGCTCTGTGACTGAATCAACTAAATGACAGGGTGATATTCAACAGGCAGAAATTCCCCCATTGCTGCACTGTTTTAATGGTAAAATGCTGCATCTATTGCACATATTCTACTGCAATAGCCTCTCAGTATATGTTGAATGTATGTCCTTCCCAATCTTAGTCAGCTCCACCATCATGTACCTGAGAAAATCCAGCATTTTATTTCATTATGTTTATAGCTTTCCTTTCCTTGGCACAGGACTTTGAAATCCCTGGACAATCTTTGGCTGGATCTTCCTTTAGTTTTATGCAGTTTGGAACTTTCATTGGAACTTTTCCAGAATTCATTGAACATCTCAAAACAGACTTCCACTTTTTCAACCTTGAAAATAGATCTGAGAAAGTGGAGAGGTGCTATCTGGTCAGTACTAGTTTCTGCTGTGAAACACGCAAACTGATTTTTTTATAAAAACTTAAGTCAAGATGTCTTAACTGATTTTTTAGGCCATGTTTGGCCAAATTAATCCCCCCCCCTAAAAATGGAGAAGGTGGGAGGGATCAGAAAAAAGAACAGAGAGTCAGGGGCCATGTACTTTTAAGATTTATTTGAGAAAAGGGATTTCAGTAGGTGCAGTGTCATGACACCTGCTGAAATGTCCTCTTCTTCATTACCACTAAAGTTACCTAAATCCTGCCTTCTTTTTCAGATAATTACTATAGATTGTATACTTTATCAAACTCAAGATTGTTTTAAACCAGTTGTAGATTCAGATCTTCTGTCCTGAAAACATAGGTAACATTAATCAGACTACTAACAATGTTGTTATTGTTTCAAAGATAGAGGAATCCTAGAACCAAAGAAAACTTCTAGGTCAATCCAAATCATAAAAATTAATTACAGTGCCACCCACTGAATAAATTAAACAATGGTTATTTTCCCACACTTCCTCCCTTTTCTTTTTAAGTTTTTAAAGACAACCTCAGTATTGCAGGAATCATCCTTGACAGTTCATCTGAGAAGTAACTCAGGACTAAATTTGAATGATTTGTGAATGACCTGACCAGAGCAGGTGACATTAAGAGCACTCATATAACTGCAGTTTTGCCAAGAGCCTCTCAAATAGTTCAAGTGGATGATCATGGTTTGTCAAGTGATAGCCAACATAGTGATTATTCATTCTTAAGGAACAATGAAATAATGTAAGTCAAAGCAGATGTGACCAACTATGTAAGAATGCCTTCTTCAATTCATGTGGGCAGGATAAACTTCAAACCCTTCTACCAACTGCAACCATTCCCCTTCTCCCCAATGAAACAAAATCCACCTTGGGAAAGGGGGATAAGGTAGCAGATCATACAAAACAACAACAACAACAACAAAACAATAGAATCATAGAGTTGGAAGAGACCACAAGGGTCATCCAGTCCAAGCTCCTGCCATGCAGGAACTCACAATAAAAGCACTCCAACCAAATGGCCATCCAGCCTCTTTTTAAAAATGGTGATGCACTCATCAGCATTTCACAGATGAAAACAAAGACAAGTGTGAGCAAAAGTGAACACAAGATCAAGCATTAAGTGGAAGAATACACAAAACTATATTTTAAGCAGAGAAATCCTGGGATTTCTGTACTGAGTTTAGGAAAGCCTAAAATAAAATACAATAAAACAAACCCCTTCCTTTCCTTTCCTCTCCCTTCTGCTTAGTTAACTGAGTGCAAAAGTAGTTCTGCATGTTCAGCTTGATCTGCAACAATGGAAATAAGCCAAAGACAAATGGGGAAGGGGAGGAAGGAAAATAGGGAGAAACCAAGACATTTAAAATTATCTGAGAAAGTGGGATGATTAACCATGGCCATCCCTACCAAATTGGGACAGTTGAAGGGTGTGACATAACAATACCTCATGACAAAAATACTTTTTAAAAAACATTTTCAGAATTGTCAGACACCTCTGATATTGTGATCTCTCCTCACCTTGTGAATACAGATTGAAAATGTCTGCTCATAATAGCTTGACTGCCTTTTCTGGATTTATTTTTGCTGTTTTTGCAATGACATAAGAAGTGAATTTGCCCTTTTCAAAATGTCTGCTGTATCTTTTCCTAATATTTCGAGCAGAGGTTACCGCTCTCAAGTAATTCTCAAGTTGCTCCCTATTCCCTGATCTACGTTTTATTCAACCCAGACTGCCCTGCCATCTCAATGACTTTGTGAAGGGTTATGGCCCCTATCAGCTACATTCTCTCAGATAGCAATTTGTCTAGAATCCTAGTCACCAGTCTGTCTCTAAGGCATGCATTCTATTCTTTTCTTTTACCAACAAATTCACAGAGTTCAACTGTTTCATGCATGCCTATTACAAACAATACATCTAAACATCCAAGCCTTATAAAACACATTTTTAAAAAGTCCACTCATAAACTAAAGTAGATTTCTAAATGAAAGAGAACAAAGGCTTCATATAAATTCTAGCCTGTCACTGCCACTGCCAGTGAATCTTAAAATGAGAGCTCAGAACAAACTGAAGAAATCCTTTACAGCCTTTTCAGATTTGGGAGAAGACAGAGTAAAGTCCACAGGCTCTTACAGAAACAATCATTCTTTTAGATTTCCAAGTTTGTACATGTAGAAAGACTAAATTCCTCTAGTATTAAAAGAATTATAAAGGCCCTCCTCATACCCAGAATTATAAAGAATTATAAAGGCCCTCCTCATACCCAGATGATACACTAAGATGCTCATAAAGTACCATTGCTGCCTTCTACTTTTTGGAGACTCAGGGAGAATACAGACTGGCACTTAGGGTTCAAATAGTTCTGGCAGCATACAGGCATTATCTTGGCATGCGCCCATATACACAGGGTGTGCCATGATGGCATCCCTCGAGCACAGTGCCCAAACAGTGCTATGCACAAGGGAAGTCATCATGGCCTGTGAGCACACCAATGACACCCCTTCTAGGAAGCTGCTCAAAGCAGCTTCTTTTAGGGAGCGGGTTGGTGCTGCAGTGTATGGCTGTTGCGGCACCAACCCAAGGCATACAGGGGTGACATTTAGCCACTCGTCTGTATAGCCCCTCAGTTTCTGTCCGTATCATAGTTCTGCCCAGGATGTGTCCATGCTGCAGTATTAATCCAAGTTGACATCAATTTCACCACCGTAACTCAATGCTATGGAATTCTGGGATTTCTAGTTTTATAAGGCTTTTAGCCTTCTCAGTCAGAGGGCTCTGGTGCCACAATAAACTCCAATTTCCAGACGTTCGTAGCATAGAGACAATTAAAGTAATGTCAACCTGGATTATTTCTGCAGTGCAGCTGCACCCTCCGTCAATTTTGTAAGTTTCTAGTTTAGTTTACTGATCCACATGATTTATCCTTTTAGGACCATAAGAACAATTAATTTCTTTCTTTTCATGCCAAAGTACATGATTATTAGTGAGACACTGATCCATTTGAGGGTGTGATAATAGGAAAGTCCTTCCTAAGTCCTTCCCATTATTAGAATGCCTTTCCCTCAGATAACAAATGGTTTAATGAGGTTCAGCATCACAGGTAACAAGATGGCAATTTCCAATAAGATGGGCAGTTGGACAGAAGTGCAAGCTTTCTAGATGCTTCTGAGAAGGGGTTATTAAAAAGCCTAAAACACCAAAATGGTCCCAACCTCCAGCTCTGGGGTAAGTCTAACAAAGAAGGTAAGTCTAACAAAGGAGATTGTCACATCTGAAATCCTCAGCAGGATAGATGTGGGTTGTAACAATGAGTGACAGATATTATCATACTGCCCAGTGCCTGGGCAGCAAGCAGGCCATATCCAGCCAGGGCTTCTCAGCAGCTTTTTATGAATATAATTTTTCCATTCTTGAAAAGCTGCTGGAGAAGTCCAGATTAGATATGGGCTGGCTGCTTCCTGGGCACTGGGCAATGCAATAAGATCCATTGCTCATGGTTACAACCTGTATCTATCCCACCATGGAGTTTGCATGCAATAATCTTCATGATGGGTTTGTGGAGTGGATAATCCTGATCTCTGGTCAAGGCTAGACAAGGGATTCCAGACTCCCAGCTACTCCCTCAATGTCAAGAACTACAAAAACCATATGATCTATTAGTAGCATTAGGAGAGTGCATTAGCTATTTACATCAGGATGATGATGATGATTATTATTATTATTATTATTATTATTGCTCATGATTTGACTGAAATGTTTTTTTTTTTTTGCTGCTTTGCCTTTATTTTATTTTACTTTATTTTTCGTTAACAAAATATTTTAAAAAATGCTTCTACACAGATATAAAACCAAGCAAATACAAAATGTAACTTCCATGTGACCTCTCAATAACTGGTCCTATTGGAACATGTTATACATGAGTCTTATTTTTTAATCAATATCAAAAAAGATTTGTATATTTTAATATTTGCCAATCAACATTCACAGCTATACTGTAAAGCACGTGCACAGTCACATCCCCCCATACTATTGGAGGTTTATTTCCAGCAAAGTAATTATTTTTTAGAAGTGCACGTACCGTATATACTCGTCTATACGTCGAAAAAGTTAAGCCCAAAAATGTGCTCCAAAATCCTAGCTAGACATCTATACAGGTCAATACAGTAATACTTTTCTGTGAGCCTTGGGAAAGGTGTGGCGAAGGGAAGCAGAAGAGAGAGGAGGGAAATCAGAGGTCTGTGTTTCCCTTTTTGCAAGCCATCAGCCTTGGAGAAAGTTGTGGGAAAAGGAGGGAAATCTGTGTCCCCCCTTTTGCAAGCCAGTAGCTTTGGGGAAAGTTGTAGTGAAGGGAGGAAAATTGAAGATCTGTGTCCCCCCCCCCTTTTTCTTTTTCTTTTTTTTTTTTTTTTTGCAAGCCATTAGCCTTGGGGAAAGTTGTGGAGAAGGAAGGGAAATCAGAGGTCTGTGTCCACATTTTGCATGCCCAGACTGTTATGATTGTTAATATTCACTTCATTTATATTCCACCTTTTTTTCTGCAGGATTGGGATTTAAATAAAAAGAGATAAAATACAGTTTAAACTATAGAATATATTAAGACATATATTGTAGTTGTCAGTCCAGTGTATGTACCTACACTGGACTGACTATGTGACGAATGTTGCTGTCCTGGAGCAAGCAGAGATCACCAGCATTGAGGCTTTGCTACTGAAAACGCAGCTGCACAGGGCAGGGCACGTTTCTAGGATGGAGGACCACCGCCTCCCCAAAATAGTACCCTACAGTGAACTCGCCACAGGTCAGCATAAGAGGGGCGCCCCAAAGAAGGACTCCCTGAAACAACATCTCAAGCTTGGCCAAATTGATCACTAACAATGGTCTGCCCTGGCCTCACATCAGGAGGCATGGAGACGCACTATCCAGAATGCTGCAGCCTCTTTCGAGAACTCACGCCGAACAAATCTTGAAGAGAAACAACAGCGCAGAAAGAACCACAACTTGGAAACATCACCCAAGGAGACTTTCTGCTGTGCTTTCTGTAACCGGATTTGTTTATCTCGGATCGGACTTTTTAGTCATCAACGCGCTTGTAGTAAGCGTGGGACAAGTCCTTCCTGAATCTTCATTAGCGAAGAAAAGCCAGAGAGAGAGAGCATTATAGTTACACTACCAATATTAATAAAATATTTAAACATACATTAAACATACAAAAACTGTTTTAAAATAGGATCATTAAAAGAATAGTACCCTGTAGAAAGCCTTTTCTATAATGAGTTTTGAAAACCTTGTCAGATTTTTTTAAAAGGAAGATCTTTGCCTGTCAGTACAAGCATATCAGGAGGGAGCCATTTTGGCCTCCCAGGAAAGGGAGTTCCAGAGCACGGGAGTAGCCACCATGTCTTTATTAAATTTATTTTGGAATTGGGAGTGTGACAAAGGAAAGGCCCTTTCCTGAAGATAGCAGGGCCAGGCTTGTGTAGGAGAATACAGTCCATAGAAAAAGTTGTATTGCCTTGTTTTTTAAAATAATTTCTTCTTGTGCTAAGAAACTGAAGAATTGTTCACTCCTCTGTTCCAGCCATTTTCCAAATATTTTAAAACTGTCAGCACATCTATGTTTGAGTGTGTTTATACCAGGCTATTTTTATAGGACTTGCCTTCTAAGCAAGTCCTATAACTTACTAATGAATATTTCTAGTTTACCACCATCCTGACCACATAGAACTACAAAAGGCAGCCTAAGAATCATAGAATCATAGAGTTGGAAGAGACCACAAGGGCCATCCAGTCCAACCCCCTGCCATGCAGGAACTCCAAATCAAAGCATCCCTGACAGATGGCCATCCAGCCTCTGCTTAAAGACCTCTAAGGAAGGAGACTCCACCACCCTCCGAGGGAGTGTGTTCCACTGTCGAACAGCCCTTACTGTCAGGAAGTTCCTCCTAATGTTGAGGTGGAATCTCTTTTCCTGCAATTTGTGTCCATTGTTTCACGTCCTAGTCTCTGGAGCAGCAGAAAACAAGCTTGCTCCCTCCTCAATATGACATCCCTTCAAATATTTAAACAGGGCTATCATATCACCTCTTAACCTTCTTTTCTCTAGGCTAAACATTCCCAGCTCCCTAAATCGTTCCTGATAAGGCATGGTTTCCAGACTCTTCACCATTTTAGTCTCCCTCCTTTGGACATGCTCCAGTTTCTCCACATCCTTTTTGAATTGTGGTGCCCAGAACTGGACACAATATTCCAAATGGGGCCTGACCAAAGCAGAATAGAATGGCACTATTACTTCCCTTGATCGAGACACTATACTTCTATTGATGCAGCCTAAAATTGCATTGGCCTTTTTAGCTGCTACATCGCACTGTTGATTCATGTTCAACTTGTGGTCTATTTGGACTCCTAGATCCTTTTCACATGTTGTCTCATTCAGCCAGGTATCCCCCATCCTGTATCTGTGCATTTCATTTTTCCTCCCTAAATGCAGAACCTTACATTTCTCTGTGTTGAATTTCATTTTGTTAGCTTTGGCCCAGATTTCTAGTCTATTCAGGTCATTTTGAATTTTTATCCTGTCCTCTGTTTAGACTTAAGAGCTCTGGCTTCTCCCAGCAATGGCTCCCAGAATGCAATGGGCTCAAGTGTGCAAAAGTAAGACAAGAGGCAATGAGATAGAAGTGGCTTTCTGCTGACCTCACATGATGTTGTGGTACTTCTATCCTCCCTCCAGTGGGAGATCATAGTAAATTGTGGCTTTTGCCAAAACAATTTTTCCAGAAAAACTCAAAAGACACACTTTTAGTTTTGTCTCTATCAGGAACAGAATGGATGTGCTTTGAGGGCATTTGGAGGTGTAAACCAAAAGCCACTTCTATCTCACTGCCTCTTGTCTTACTTTTGCAATGTGATAAGGCTCTAAGTGAGGTCCTGCCCTGGTCGATCCAAGAGTTATGTTAATTTTCAATGATAGTGATACCAATGAAATTTAAAATGCAATTGGCTGCTTGAGCCAGGGAAATACATTCATGATTTGTGTTCAGTGAACCCCTAAATCAGGGGTGGGCAACATGAGTTCATCAGATGTTGCTGCACAGCAACTCCCATTATACCTCACCATTACTTATGGTGGTTTAAGTACTGGGATTTGCTATCTAATAATATCCGAAGACATTTTCCTTGCCTGTTCTTAATTTTACTTTTTATTTGTCAAGTTTCTTCTAAATGAAGCCTTGTAGTCCAGTCATAGAGACCTCTATTATTTAAATTTTCAGCAAACATGCACCAAACAAATAAACAAACAAACAATAACAACAAAAACCCAGAACATACAAGAAAATAAGGTGCATGCCAGTTCAAAAACCAATTCTGAGTCATTATCATGTAGTGCAACAAAATTTAACATATTGTATTGTTACTCACCAGAAAGACCCAAAGCACAGGATGGAGGAAAGAAAACTAGAAGCTATTTAGAGAAGTTTAGTATGAATCCTGATTTCATAAAGAAAACACATGATATTCATTACTTAAAATAATGCAGTATCAGTGCATGTTCAGCTTGTAATATATTAAGTGGTATTTTCAAAACCCCTCAATATTAATTGTAAAGATTTTGTCATGCTGCTCATATAAAAGCAATTTTCTAGAACAAACAATCAAAGGCCTTGGAGAAAAATTTACAATCCAAGTGTCAACGTGGCAAATGCTTTTAATACTAGATAGATTTATTTGTGTAAATTAGTTAAATCAGAACAAGACTGATAGCTATTTGGTGGGTAGTGAGGTGGTAGGGTTATCGTCAATCAACTGAAGATAGTAGGAAATGAACCATGAACTATAATGGGTATGAGACCTTAACTGTGATTACTGTGTCCCATAATTTAATGCCTCTGGTCTCTCCTTCTTCTCACCTTCACCCACCTGCTGTCATAAGACAGGACTATATGCAGGAAAATGAATTAGTGAGCAAAATTCAGGTATGATGACCACTATACAATTCAAGATAGTCATTGGTTCATGATAAATGTCACTATATTCTCCCATTTATCATTGTCACAACTTATATTACCTGTCAATAATTCATATGCTATGTGGGAGAAATACTAGCAACTCCATTGTAAAATGAGATTTCATTCTGTATATATAAGAGGAATTCAACATCTTTCTATCCAGATTGATGTCACTTATAGAGAGAACCACATCACCACAGAATTCAGTGGAGATCTATATGAAACTAGTAAAGTTTTGCATGGGTTGGAATAAATTTGACACACCAAAGTTTTTAAGTTGTGCTACATGACTGAATATACTGTAATTGCCCATTCTGAGTAAAATCATGGCTATTGACACTCTTGCCATGCAACACCCTTCAGCCCTACAATGGAGGAGCCTACCCACTTCATGTTTGTGAGAAGGCTATTCAAAAAGAGGGAGAATGGAAGCTCTTTAACACTGTTCTTTGTTCTGCTGTATTCTAAGTACCAGTTACATAAGCCATCTAGTGACTGAAGACATCAAACATATAGACATATTGAATTAATTAAAATTTTAATAAAACCCTCCCCCCAAGATCTACGCTCCTAGGTTTTCCTAGTCATGCATGTCAAGTTTCATGGTCTAGGAGATATGATTCTCATAGGCAGACACATTCCTCTTTCATTAATTTGTGCAGCTGGAGAATGCAGAAAGGACTGTTGGAGAAGTGAGAGCCACTGCATATGCACTAGACCCCCTTCCTTTTTTTTAAAAAAAAAAAATAAGGTGAGAGGGGGCCTGGTTGAGTGGGTGAAGGGAGTCATCAGTGCCTCCTTGCAACAATACAGCGTTCCAACAATCCTAAAGGAGGCATTTGTAAGGCCTGTATTGAAAAAGCCTTCCCCAAACCCCTTTGTAATAGGTAACTATTTTATAAATTCAGTGCCAATCAAATCAAAAATCAAGAAAATAGAGATCTTGCAAAACCAATAGCAATGGTACTGAAGGGGAAGAAGAAAGAATTTCATGATCATATTTTGTGATATGAAGCATCAAGAGAAAGAACATGACAAGTAATAAAATATTATTTTAAAGAAAATAGGACTGGATAAGTGAGTGATGAGGTGGTTTGGGATCCATCAAAAGTGGTGGCTCACAGCGTTCTTATTCAATTGACACATGAAAAAAGAAAAAAGAAAGAAAAAAAAGATGATGGAGTTTCAAGAGCACTTAAAAATTGCAGAAGGAAAACTAAAAAAACCATCAGCAAAGGAATTAATACAGGAAATTTTAAAAAATATGAAATGAAATCTGTCTTATGTTGGTGGAAGAGACTAAAAAGAAGTTAAGATATATGAACCAACATTACTTTGAATTTGCATATCAAACAGACAAATGGTTGGCAACAAAGCTATGGAAAGAATTGCAAAGGAGATGCATAGCCAAAATAAAAGATGGGGATAGAATACAGTCAGAGCCTAAGAAATTTTTTATAAGTTCTATAAAGAGTTATACACATAAAAATAGTCCCAGCCATGTTTGATACGAAATTTCTTTGAGAAACAGAATATCCCAATAATTACAAATAAACAAAAGAATTGAATAAATATCAGTAAAGGAAATAGTAGATGCCATCAGTAAGCTTAAAATCAACAAAGTGCCAGGTTGAGGTATGGAGCAGCATTGAAAATGTTCAGATGTGGCAGAGAAGCTAATGGACACTCACTGCACATGGCCAGGAATTGGTTGCAGCTGTGGATCCAGACAGCAGGTGAATGTCCAAGGTCACAGAGTGTGCCAGAGAGCACATATCACTTATGTAAATATGCTGTGTCATTTGGAATGATGGACAGTAAGCCAAGTAACACAGGAAATGCTACAGGAAGGGATTGAGCTAGATTGCCACATGGAAAAAGTGTATATAAGTTAAAATCATCATTGTACAGTTTATGGGTTTTGTAATAGGAAGAGTTTGCCTGTGTAGCTTTGTTCTTGTGTGTGTGTTTGCAATAAGAATAAACAGTGCCTCTTTGGAGAAAAGCCAGCCTATGGCCCTTTCATCTAGCAGCTGTTTTTGCTTGCAAAGCTGCAGTCTGACAGTTTGTCTATCAATTCAGAAGCTTCCAAGATTACTCTGCATTTATCTCTGCATATTTGCAAAACACAGATGGTGTCACCACAATATATTATAAGGAATTCTGGGATCAGCTGCTCTTACCTATGAAAGAGGTGGTGAACAAAGCAATGAAGTGAAAGATCCCATAAGTGAAAAATCATGGAAATCCACCAATATCACGTTAATCCCCTAAAAAAGGAAGAAATTATTGTTATCAGGAAGAATAGACCCATCTTGCTTTAAAATGTAGATTATAAAATCTATGTATTATACTGACTGAAAGATTTTTAAAAATACTAACAATACAATACATGATGACCAAGTGGCATTCCTCCTAATAGATTCTACTGATCATGAAAAGAAAACCAACAAAAGGTGGCCTTATTGCTGAGAAGGCATTTGATAATACAGATTGGAATTTCATCATAGCCATACTCAGGAAAATGAAAGTTGGAGCCAGTTTACCAATGCAATTGAAATAATATATACAGAACAATATGCCTAGATAATGATCAATGGAGAAAGGATGAAACCAGTTTCTATGCAAAGAAATATGAGACAGGGATGTCGCTTGTCACTCTTACTTTTCATTGCAACTTTGGAAATGTTAGCTAATAATTTAAGGGCTGACAATAACATTTCAGGAGTGAAGATCAAGGATCCAAACTTCAGATGTATGCTGACAATATGGTGATGTATTTGGTAGAGCTAGTCCAAAATATTTAACTGTATTAATAAATAAGTTAAATGATTTCTGCCAAGTTTCTGGATTTTGTATTAACAGAGAAAAAACTAAAATATTACCAAGGAATTTGACTGAAAAGGAATCAGAGGAATTGCCCACAATTTCCAAATTTAAGAATGAAAAGAGGGTTAAATAATTAGGAATAACAATAAAAACAAAAAATGCACACATATTCAAAAACAATTATGCTAAAGTATGGCAGGATATAAAAACGAATATGATACAATGGGAAAAGGCTAAAATATCACTAATGTGGAAGATGGCCATGGTAAAAATATCAGTATTTCCAAAGATGTTTTTTCTCTTTCAAAATATTCTAATTCTGTTGAATGAAAAAACATTCCAAGAATGGGAAAGGGATATTGTGAATTTTATATGGGTAGGCAGAAAACCACAGATTAAAATGAAATTACTCCAGTATGAAATTTCTAGAGGAGGTCTGGGAATGCTGAATTTAAAATTGTATTATAATACATGCCTTCTGGAAAGGTTGAGGGAGTGGATGTTGCTGAAAAATAAAAGACTTCTACAACTTGAGGCATCTAACAGTTGTTTTGGCTTGCACACATACTTATTCTATGATAAAGTGAAGATCAACCATGACTTTTGTAATCATGTATTAAGAAAGGCACTATATAGAGAGTGGGGCAAATATAAGTCACACATAAATAGAAATATTCCATTATGGGTCTCACCTGTGCAAACCTTTCATTGAATGCAGGAAATAGTGGAAGGATCCTGGTTAAGATATTCAGATATCTTATTAATGCAGACAGGGGACAGTGTTAGATTGAAGACCAATGAAGAACTGCTGGAGGAAGGATATAATGTGCAATGGTTTTTCTACTGACATATTAAGGAAAGATATATCATGGATAGTAAGTTGCAAGGATTCATGAAAATCCAGAGTTGGAAAAGGTACTAATAACAGAAAATAAGAAATCAGTTTCAAAGATTTATAAAATAATACCTAAGATGGAAATGGAGAAGGAAACAATAAAGGAGCCTAGGATAAAATGGGCTCGGGAAATTGGAGAGAATGCAAAACATGAAAATACACACATTGGAAAAAAAATAATTTGGCCCAGTACAGATGGCTGCATTGTGCCATCATGGGGCTGATTCTAGGGTTCGAGAATGTACACCGACCACATGCTCCTGAACCCTAGAGCGTGTCGGCACTGGCATCATGACAGCCTCCTATCCACAAGGGGACGCCATCTTGACGTAAGCAACATGCAGTGTACAGATGTTACTGTACATCACTTACGTAACTGAGGCGCCAAAGTGCACCAATGGTGCACTCGTGATGTCCACATGGCATCCCAAGAAGAACCCGGTTTTTCCGGGTTCTTTTTGGCATGCAGGGAGGCCATGTGGTTTTGCTGCTGCAGTCTCCCTTGGCAGCAGAAACAGGCGCCTCCAGGCCAACCTTTTTGGGTGGTCTGTCAAGCCCCCATTAGATCAGGTGGTACCTGGCACCTGAGAAATTAAATAAAATCTACAAAAATATAAATGAGAAGTGTTGGAAATGTAAAAGAGAAAAAGGTACCATGCTCCACATGTGGTGGATGTGTGTAGAATTTAAATGAAGATTTGGACCTACAATCTTTAATTTGAATATAACAGAAATTACAGCAGGCCCCTCCCTTAAGAAGGGGATCTGTTCTGGATCCTACTGCATAACGGGAAATCTGCATATGCTTGTGCCCCATTGCAAACAGTGGGGCACATGCTCACGAAGTGGGGCAGCACACATGCCACGGGTGCACACACCATTTCTTTAATTATCAATCAGCTTCAGTGTATGCCCGAAGCCACTTATAGTGTGCCCGTGTATGGTGTAGGCGCACGGTATACATCAGAACACATGTATGGGTATGAATGTAATATTATTATATAAAGACATAAACAGAATGAATAATTGTCAGAAGAGATTGCGTCATTTGTCCCTGTGTCCTGTCCAAAGACATAATTGGTTATGCCTTTCCAAGGTCACCTGGAATATGGATATATTCAGAAATGCTATACTGTCTGGTCCCTTTATATCTATGATCCTATAATTTGGAAAGTGTTTACAACTCCAGTGATTTCTCTCAAAGGGTACGTATAAATGATAACATGTATAAGAGCAATTTTGTATCATAATTTGATGAGTGTTGTCCTATCTTTTAAGTAGATTTTAAGTTGCATTGTTTTAAAGGGCCTTTACAGACTGCCCAAAAAGGGTGGTCTGTAGCCACCCATTTGAGCGGTGGATTGGGGCCAGGCAGGCTCACTGGCTGCCCCAGAGGCCCCAATCCACCACTTATTTAGGCTGCAGAAAAGGGGCAAAACACCCCTTCTCCACAGACTGGAAAGTGCTGTCCTTGGGGCATGAAGCCCAAACGACAGCCCGACCGGCAGAAGCCCCTCCTGGCGCCTTTCTCCCTCATTTTGTTCCCACGGCAATCTAGTTGCAGTGGGAATGACATGCTTGAGGGAAAGGAGCTCTGTTTTGGAGCTCCTTTCAGCACCACTGAAAGGGCGCCCTAAGTACCCTCCAGTGGTGCCATGATGTCAGGCGTGAGCTGGTCCATCTGGATGCGGCGCACATCAAGACATCATCAAAGTGCGCCCGTATGGACGGAACCATTTAAAAATGGCATTGTCCATACGTGTTAGGGTTGGGGAGTGTGCGGATGCTGTGCGCTCCCTAGCCCTAATCAGGCTGTGGGGATGGCCCTTTTGGGCCATCTGTAGCATGCCAAATTGCACTTTTTACACTGTTTTCAGCAGCAGAAACGTTAAATTTCAACAGGTCCTTAGAACTGAAAGCTTTTAAGGTTTTCAGTATGTTCTCTGTTGTTTTAAATTGTACTTTTAACCACTTTACATCATATTTAAGTTTATGCTTTAAATTGTACATTTTAACTGATTTTAGCATTTTCAGGTGTATATTTTAATTATTTTAATTTTGTCAAAAGTATAATTCTCTTTTGCTATTGACTATATTGTAATTACTTTACTTTTAAACCATCTTGAGTCACAGTCTTAAGCGATATAAACAAAGTTAACAACAAGAACAAGAACAAACAGCAAAGATCTAGTGGCACCTTAAGATGCATATATTTTAAGATTCCCAGGCTTTCCTAAATTGCGGCCCACTTCACTAGATGCATGAATTACCTAAGGTTTCATATATACATACATTCCTGGGGTGGAAACATTTTCTAGTTTTAATCTTCTATATTGCTTGAAGATTTCTTAAAATGAAAGCCAATATAAAAATGTCCAATTATGATGAAAATGTGTTACATGTCCTGCCTAGGTTGATAAAGATAAAGAAAATCTCCCAAGACTCATCTAGAAGACTCAGCAAAGGGGAAACTCTATCAAAATCTAGCATTTGTTATTTGTCATGGTTCTAGACACATATTTGGAGTTATAAAGATTTCTTCATAATGAATATTTGAATGAGCAGTTGCAAGATAAACACAGGGAAGACTCTCTTTCAAGCATCCCCATTGAATTCCTAGCTCTGCCCATTCTGCTTTGCCTTGCTGAATATTCCAGACAAAATATTGTACAGTAGATTATTTTTAATGTATCTATTTATCATGGTAACTGAGCAAAAGTGGAAACCAGGGGATGTAACTGAAAGAACTAATGAGACTGTGTGACACTAGTAAAGCAGCAAGCATGTGGGTTCCCAGAGTAGTGAAATTGTGTTCATGTTGCTTAATATGTCTCTAGACAACATTTATAGTTTTGGATTAGATCCTAAAAAGTTGCATGTGGTGTTCTGATAGTAATTTTATCACTTGTTACTATTGTTGTAATTACACTGAGCTGAGTTACATACTCTCAAGGGTAAACTGAAATATGAGGCTTTGTACATGTACTGAATTCTCTAAAGAGTTATATGTTTAGAATGAAAACTGGTAAAATACAAGGGGAGGTCCATATGTGCATAGTATGCTGGATGTTGTTTCGGGGGTGGGGGTGTTGAAGAGCATCATTTGTGCAGGGTAAATGTGAAAGGAAACTACAGGTGTATATTCCTCATGGGATGAAAAAAGGACATGTGTGTGATTTAAAGCAATCATAGTGCCTGCCATAAAAGGAAGATATTATTTTTATTCCAGACTGCACCAGTTGCTATGCAATCTAATTATTATTATTATTATTATTATTTAATTATAGCCCGCTCCTTTGTATCCAATCAGAGCGGGTTACATCAATTAAAAGATACAAGATAAAATATACATGTCCTATACCCCGCCTCCCACCTCTTAAAATTGAATTGAACTAATATCAATTAAAATGACGTAATAAAAATTACAATATTAAATCAGCAACCCATTGCATGGCAATCAAGATCGAGATGTTGATTAATTAAAGGGAGAGATTGACCCCGGACAGAGGGCTTTCTGGGAAGGCCTGCCAGAAGAGATGAGTCTTTAAGGCTTTTTTTAAAGCAATCAGAAGATGTAATAAGACGCATCTCGTCCGGCAGGTCATTCCATAGCCTGGGAGCGACAGCCAACCTAGTTTTCATAGGCTGCAACAGGTTCCTCCCAGAAGACCAAAGAGTTTGAGGAGGTTCATATGGGAGAAGGCGGTCCCTAAGATAAGATAGCTCCAAGCCATGTAGGGCTTTAAAAGTTAAAACCAACACCTTGTACTGCACTCAGAAACTAATTGGCAGCCAGTGGAGAGACTTGAGCACCGGTGTTATGTGCTCTCTTCTCGATGTTCACGTAACAAGCTTGGCTGCCATGTTCTGAACTAATTGAAGTTTTCGAGTTAAGCACAAGGGTAGCCCAATGGAGAGCGCATTACAGAAGTCCAATCGTCAGGTTACCAAAGCGTGTACCACTGACTCCAGATCTTTCGGCTCCAGGAAAGGGCACATCTGGCATATCAGCCGAAGCTGATAACAGGCACTCCTGATTGTCACATTCACCTGATTAGTCATGTGAAGCGACGAATCAAGAAGGACCCCCAGACTGTGAACTGGGTCCTTTGAGGAGAATGTGTCTCCATCTAGGACCAGAAAGTGTATTCCCAAACCTGGTTTCGGTCCTGTGACAGTTAGTACCTCTGTTTTGTCCGGATTAAGCTTCAACCTGTTTTCCCTCATCCAATCCATTACTGCCGCAAGACGGTCATTGAGAGGAGAGACGCCATCTGAAGTCTGGGCTGACGATCTTGTCATGGACAGATAGATCTAAGTGTCATCAGTGTACTGAAGACACTGAGCTCCATGCCTCCGAATGACCTCACCAAGCGGCTTCATATAAATATTAAACAGCATCAGGGACAGGATGGCTCCCTGAGGGACACCACAATTAAGTTCAATTTTAAAGAGCAACTGTCCCCGAGCCTCACCCTTTGTGATCTCCTGGAGAGAAAGGACCGGAATCACCGGTGTGCGGTGCCTCCGATCCCCAACTCTCTCAGTTGACCCAAAAGGATGGAATGATCTACTGTGTCAAAGGCCGCAGAGAGATGCAAGAGCACCAGCAGAGTCACACTACCCCTGTCGATGCTCAGGCAGAGGTCATCGGCCAGAGTGACCATGGCAGTCTCAACTCCATGTCCTGTCCTGAAGCCTGTTTGAAATGGATTTAGATAATTGGTTTCATCCAAGAAAGCTTTGAGTAGGGAGGCGACTGTTCTCTTGATCACCATGCTCAAAAATGGGAGCAAGGAAACTGGTCTGTAGTTGTTTCTGTCCAGGGGATCAAGGGATGGCTTCTTCAGGAAGGGTCTGATGGCCACCTCCTTTAGACAGGATGGTAAAAAACCCTCCCTGAGGGATGCATTGTTTGTATCCCAAAGGAATACTTTCAATGCGTCCCCTCCCTGGGCAACCAGCCAAGATGGTCAAGCATCGAGAGGGCAAGTCGTCTTCCTCAAACTTCCAAGGAGCTTGTCCATGTCCTCGGTACTTGCAGGTTGAAATTCATCCAGTAAAGAAGCAACAACGGGGTTGTTGGACACCTCACCTATGGGCTCTGACAAAACATTGACGTTCAAGTCGGCCCTTATCTGAGAGATTTGTCTGCCAAGAAGGTGTTAAACGCATCGCAGCAGGCTGTTGTTGGGTCAAGTAGGGGATTTGACACAGGGGGAACCTGCGTCAGCTCCCCCACAACCCTAAATAGTTCTGCTGAATGGGACTCTGAAGACTCAATGCATGCAGAGCAGAAAAATCTCCCCACTGCACGCAAAACCTCCAGCCTATGGCGAGTTCTGTTGGAGAAGACTCGAGTCTTCCGCCATTTGCGCCCTATTCGTCGTCCAACCCGCCTCATCTCCCTGAGTTCCTCCGAGAACCAGGGTTTGCGATTAGGACCAGGTTGGAGAGGATGCTCAGGGGCGATTGCATCTAGAGCCTTGGGAAGATCGGTGTTCCAAGTATTCACCAAGGCTTCAACAGAGTCACTGGTGCTGCCAACCATTAATCCCTCTAAGGCCTTCTGGAAACCAATTGGTTCCATTAGCCTTTGAGGGCGGACCATTCTAATGGGTCTGCCACCCCCGGGGAGATGGAAAGCGGCTTTTAGTTCCAGCTTCATCAGGAAATGATCCGTCCATGACATTGCGGAAGTATTGATTGTTAAGGAAAATGCAACATGGGATATACAGTAGAAATCAAATATGTATGTGAAAGTCAAAATGACTAAGCAAAAGCAATTGAGAAGTTACACAGGTGAAAAGGATAATGTAATTTAGAAGTCCTGGAAGCCAAGGACATATGCCAAGGATAAATGACAAGATACATATTGGCAACACCTGAGAGTCAATTAAGGTACAAGACAGTATGATGAAACACTTGGGTTGGACTTAAGTATGGGATGAACATTGTGAACCAATCAGAATGTGTAAAACACCCACAAGTGACTATAAATGATGACACTGTATACCAATGTAGTGTGGAGTATTGTGGAGTTTTGGAGTAGTGTGGAGTATAGTAGAGAATAGTTGAACTGAGCATTGTATAGAGTTATATAGCAAAGATTGTATGGTGAAGGGCATTTAGTGTATATAGTCAAATAAAGTAGATCTTTTATACAAGTCTACTGTGTTGCCTGGAATCTTGTGAAAGAGAAGATACAATAGCTACCAGATCCAAGGAGACGTTTGAAGACATCTCAGAGAGGAGTGAGAAGGCTGAAAGAGTTTGTCAAGGTCTTCAGCCTAATCTCAGAAGCTCTGCATGCTTGGAAGAAGCAACAACCACAGTTCAAAGCTGGTCTGTTCCGCTGCATAACAAGGTGGTGAGTTCAAGCAAATATAAGACAAGCTGCAACTTCCATCATCCTTGACAAGGGTTATGGGCCCAGAAACCCAGGAACCCAGCAACCCAGTAGCCCAATTCCCAGCAACTCAGTAACCCAGCAATCCAGCGTCCCAGCAACCCAGATACCAGATCCCAGATCCCAGATACCAGTTACTAGAGCACCCAGCATCCACAGAAGTTGAACAGAGCAAGCTGTTTACGCTGCACTGACAAGCTTTGAAAGTAAAAAGTTTTTTGTTTGTTAAAGCCCAGAGGAGGCAGCTGTGCAAACTCAGAAGGACTGTGTCAAATTGAATCACTGCACAAAGTAAGATGGAAATCTTGAAATTTAGCAAGCTAAATAGCAGTAACTACTCTACCTGGAAAATATATGCTCAGTCTCTACTGATTAAGGAAAGTTTGTGGACGACAGTTGAAAGAGGGCTTGCAGCCGATGCCGATGAAGCAGAAAGAGAGAGAGATAACAAAGCGAAAGCATGTCTTTACCTCATGCTTGAGGAGGACATGATTAATGATGTAAGAGATAAAGGTTCTGCCAAAGAAGTGTGGGAGACCTTGGAAAGACTACACACTCCTAGTACTGCCTTTGCTAAAATGTTATGGTCTAAAAGAATTTACAGGGAAAAGATGTCCAAAGGGCAGTGTGTTATACAGCATTTGAAAACAATGCAAGATTTGTTTATACAAGCCGAATTGAGGGGAGTGCAGATCAGCAAAGAGCAGCAGTGCTACATTTTGTTGGAGTCGCTGGATTCGTCTTGGAACAACATTACAAATAGTTTGCAAAATCTGCCAGAGACTGAATTAAATAGAGACTTAATTGTGGCTAGAATACTGGAGGAGAATCAGAGGAGAAAATCTGAACAGGGAGACTCCGCAAGTTTAAAGACAGTGCTAAAACAACAAACAACGCCAGACTTGAGAAAGCAGGAAGAAGCAGCTTCTACGAGGGAGCAACAGAGGTGTTTTTATTGTAAGAATATTGGTCATTTGCAGAGACATTGTAAAGAATTGGCTGCTGATACAAGCAAGCAAGGAGAGAGCAGATGGCAACCGAGACAGTATCAAAGACATTCCAAACCGCCATTTATGAAGGACAGTGGTAACAAAAAGGGGTTTACAACAATGATTAAGGAAAAACAAAGTAATAATTCATTGTGGCTTATTGACTCGGGGGCAACAAATATTATGTCCAACAGTATTGATTTAATAAGCAATAGAAGGCCAGCTAATATAAATTCTGTAGTCATGGCTGATGGGAATGAAGTTAGCACTGTAAAACAAATGGGAACAGTTTACATTCCCGGGCTAAAAGAAAGCTTTACTGATGTTTTACATGTGAAGGAGTTAGAAAATAATTTGTTATCAGTTAGCAAACTAACAGACAGAGACTACACAGTCACTTTTGAAGGGAACTTGTGTAAGATAAAGCGAAATGGGGAATTGTGTGGCATAGGCGTGAAAAAAGATAAACTTTATTTCTTGGAGGACAATATTGATAGCTACAAGGTTGAAAGTGCTAATAACATAAACAATGTTCCATTGCACAAAGACTGCATACATGAGCTCCACAGAAAATGTGGCCATGCAAGTTTCAAGTGTTTAATGAATTTAATTAGAGTATGTCCAGATTTAAAAGTTAGAGATTGTAAAAATCATTTGGATTTTACTGTATGTCAACAAGTCAAAGTTAAAGCATTTCCAGTGGCCAAAAAGACAAAAAGAATTGCTCAAAGGCCATTTCAATTTGTACATGCAGATGTTGCCCAAGCTAATTGTTTATCCTTAGGAAGAAGCAAGTATTTTCTAGTAATTGTTGACAGATTTACAAGATTTGCTTTTGTAAGAATACTGAAAAACAAATCTGACGCTGGGCAAAGCTTAAAAGATTGGGTGAGAATGGTGGAAAGAAAGTTTGATAGCAGAGTTGGCACTATTGTTACAGATAGAGGAGGAGAATTTTTGTCAAATCAATTGTATAACTGGTTTCAAAAAGAGGGAATAACGCATGAAACTACAAATCCCGCGTGAGCTAATGAAGACGGGCTAGCAGAGAAAAAGATACAGGACATAAAAAGAATAACTGCTTGTTTGATGGCTGATGCCGGGGTGAAAGATAGTTTTTGAGCAGAAGCAACCTTAACAGCAGTACACATTAGCAACAGACTGTATCATTCAGAAATAGAAGACATTCCCTACAGAGTATTGTATGGCAGAGTTCCAAATTACAAATACTTAAGAGTTTTTGGTCAATTTTCTTATGTTTACACACCTGCTTGTTTTAGGAGAAAAGGTGAACCCAGAAGTAAAAGACTAATGTTTTTGGGGTATTCAGGAAATAGCTACAAATTTCATTTACATGGAAATCAAGTACAGTATTCTAGGTCTGCAAATTTCGAGAGACATGCCGGTTGGGACAAATTGCATGCCAATAAAGAAGTGTTTGTGAGGTTAGGAAGTTCAAATGAGACAGAAAAACAATCTGAACCAACTTCAGGAAATGGAGGGGTTTCAGTTAAGCCAGAAGCATCTACTAGTGGTGATGTTAGTACTTCTGATGATGAGAACCAGTCTAGGCCTACAACTACTCGCATGACTGAAGATAAAAGATTTAGCCGCAGAACTACAATTTCTAGTACAGAAAGTGAAGAAGAAAAAGACAGAACAACAGAATTTGTACCAAGGCGTAGTCATAGAACCAGAAAGCCACCAGATAGATTTGTTGTAACAAAGGCAAGAGCTTGTTTAGTGATGGAAGTACCTGAAAGTTTTGAGGATTCAGAAAATTGTCCTAGAGAGGAACAGGAAAGATGGCTTGATGCAATGGATAGTGAGTTTGATTGCTTGGTAAATAAAAATGTTTTTGAAATTGTAGATAGACCCAAAGACAAGAAAGTTATCGGTTGTAGATGGGTATACAAAAAGAAAGACATGCCAGATGGAAGTATTAAGTACAAAGCAAGGTTGGTAGCAAAAGGTTTTGCACAACAACAGTTTGAGAACTATGATAAAACTTATTCACCAACTGCTAAACCAGAGAGTTTAAAAATGGTTCTAGCTATTGCAGCAAAAAGAAATCTAGTTGTAGAACATTTTGATTTTAAAACAGCGTATTTAAATGCTAGTGTGAATGAAGAAATTTTTATGGAACAGCCAGAAGGTTTTGAAAAACAAAGTAGTCAAAAAGTCTACAAATTGAAGAAAGCTCTATATGGTCTAAAACAGAGTGCCAGAGCATGGAATTTGTGTATTAATGATGAACTTGAAAAGCTAGGATATAAAAGAAGTGTAGCAGATGCTTCTGTTTATACAAAAGGAAACATAATGTTAGTGATTTATGTTGATGATTTGTGCGTAGCAGCAAAAACAAAACAGGAAATTGAGTCTGTAAAAGAAGAATTGTCTAAAAAATTTGTTTTGAAGGATTTAGGTTTGTTAAAGACTTATTTAGGAATTGATGTTAAATGGACAGAAGATGGACATTATGTGTTAAATCAGAGAAAGAAGATAGAAAGATTAATTGAAAAGTGTGGATTGCAAAATGCAAAAATTGTAAAAACTCCCATGACAATAGGTTTTGTGTCTGAGGAAACATCTAGAGTATTTGAGGACAAGACTTTATTCAGAAGTATATTCATTTCTTGTCACACCAGACCAGACATTTCATATGCAGTAAATGTATTATCAAGAAGAGTAAATGATCCAAGAGTTGAAGACTGGACAGCAGTAAAACATTTGTTAAGATATTTAAAAGGAACTTTAGATAAGAAATTGATAATCAGAAGAAGTAATGCTGATTTAGAATGTTTTGTAGATAGTTCTTTTGCATCAGAATTGGGAGACAAAAAGTCAGTTACAGGAATGATAATTAAATATAGTGAAAGTCCAATAGTTTGGAGAAGTAGAAAACAAACTAACGTAACATTAAGTACGAGTGAAGCAGAATTCGCAGCACTGAATGAGATAGTAAATGAGGTACAGTGGATTGTACAATTGTTAAATGATTTAAATGAAAAGTTCAAAATGCCAGTAGAAATACTAGAAGATTCACAATCGTGTATAGCAATGGCTGAAGCTGAGAGTTTGAAAAACAGAACGAAATATGTGGGCGTAAGATACCAGAATGTAAGAGACATGGTTCAAAAAGGAAAAATAAAGTTGAGATATATTGAAACACAACATAAAATAGCAGATTTGTTCACAAAAGCATTAACTGTAGAAAAACATGAAAGACTGACATAATTGGTTGGAATGACAATGTAAGACACATACAATATTTTATTTTGGAGGGGATTGTTAAGGAAAATGCAACATGGGATATACAGTAGAAATCAAATATGTATGTGAAAGTCAAAATGACTAAGCAAAAGCAATTGAGAAGTTACACAGGTGAAAAGGATAATGTAATTTAGAAGTCCTGGAAGCCAAGGACATATGCCAAGGATAAATGACAAGATACATATTGGCAACACCTGAGAGTCAATTAAGGTACAAGACAGTATGATGAAACACTTGGGTTGGACTTAAGTATGGGATGAACATTGTGAACCAATCAGAATGTGTAAAACACCCACAAGTGACTATAAATGATGACACTGTATACCAATGTGTTGTGGAGTAGTGTGGAGTATAGTAGAGAATAGTTGAACTGAGCATTTGTATAGAGTTATATAGCAAAGATTGTATGGTGAAGGGCATTTAGTGTATATAGTCAAATAAAGTAGATCTTTTATACAAGTCTACTGTGTTGCCTGGAATCTTGTGAAAGAGAGGATACAATAGCTACCAGATCCAAGGAGACGTTTGAAGACATCTCAGAGAGGAGTGAGAAGGCTGAAAGAGTTTGTCAAAGTCTTCAGCCTAATCTCAGAAGCTCTGCATGCTTGGAAGAAGCAACAACCACAGTTCAAAGCTGGTCTGTTCCGCTGCATAACAAGGTGGTGAGTTCAAGCAAGTATAAGACAAGCTGCAACTCCCATCATCCCTCCGCCCACGGATGATTACCTCCGCCCACGGATATTCCTGTTCAGTACTAAAGATTCCATCGAGTGTGTGACTGGCACAATGGGTGGGCCTGTTGACCAATTGAGATTGGTTCATGCCTGTCATGGATTCCATGAACTCCCAAGCTGCTCCAGGCCTTAGATTACAAGTCCTCTCTTATCTATCTATCTATCTATCTATCATCTATCTATCTATCAATCATCTCAAGGCAATAATAGTATATACTCCATAAAGCAAGAACATTTGACTTCACCCCACATCATACAAAAGGTCCATGCATGCAAGACAAACTTACTTTTGCAAACTTATTTAAGTTTGTAATTAATGTAGTTTCTGTCAAAGTTTGATTTTCTTTGCAGCAAATATGCATAGAATTGGACAAGTCATTTGCAACACATCATGGAGGACAGCTCAATTTAAGAGCAACAACAACAAAGGCATCCTAGTTTTCCAAAATCTCAGGAACAATTGTTAATAGATAGCAACAACAATTAAAAAAATTCTTGAATCTAAATATTCCTGGTCTAACTGGAACTTAAATTATTATGTCCATCTTGAGATAATTACATAAAACTAATTTAATCTTGTGGTTATGAACATCCATTTTGACTCACTGATTAATCTCACTGGAGCTTTTTCCTGGAATTGTCATTTATTTATGCAGATCTTCTCAAACAAATTAATCCATAAGTTGCAGTAATTTTTGGAATGTTTCTGTGCAGATATACTCTTGCAATTTACACACATCCAAAAAGTTTTCCTTTGAATGTCCCCCACAAGACGTTCCATACCTGCACCAGCTAGCAAAGGGCAGAGGTTGAGGCTGGAAGGCCAGTAAAATTCCTGGCTGCCACCTTGATCAAAGAGGGCCAAGACTTCATCTGCAATGCAGAAGTAATGCAGCTTAACACTGTTTTACTACTGTGGCTTAATGCTATGGAATCCTGGAATCTATAGTGTGTTGTGGCACCAAAGCTCTTTGACAGAGAAGAATTTTCTGGACTTTGTTCAATTCCCAATTCCCACATGGACAGGAGGAGAAGGAGGAGCCAGCCTGCACAATTTACCCTCAGTTGCCCAATAAAGGTATCTCTGTTTGGTGGGTTTTTGTTGGTATTCTTATGACAAAATAATACCAAACTGTATTATTTCTGCAGTGCACATTGCCACCCCAGTTTATATTATTCAAGTCATGGTCTATTGTGGTCTAAGTCATGGCGATTCAAGAGCATGTCATGGTCTATTGTGTGAAAAGCCACTGAGAGGTCTAGAAACACCAACAGGGTCACACTATTCCTGTCGATGCCTAGACGAAGGTCATCAGCCAGAGCAACCATGGCAGTCTCAACTCCAAATCCCGTCCTAAAGCCAGTTTGCTACAAAATAGCAGATGGAAAATCCTCCACATTGTTTAAATGGGATGAGTCTTGTACACTCAGTCCTTAAAAGCCTGATGAAGCAGAAAGGTCTTCACCTGTCAGACAGATGGAAGGAAATTTAACTAGCCGTATTTAACTACAACATGATATTACTGAGTATGGTAGGAGGATTGATAATTGAGCAGTGTAAGCAAACAAGAAAACCTTTTAGAAAAGGTGTTGAATGGAAAGGGTAGAAACAAATGGCACATAGCAACACTGTCAAAAAATAGAAGGAAAAGATCTGTGAACAATTTCAAATTCCTTGGATGTAATTTGCATTAGATAAGAGCAGAAATATCCTTTTGTACATTTGCTGAGGCATAATGAGTCCTGCTCTCACAATATTTAAAACACACAGTTACTTAAGATAGAACCCATCACTATTCCCATCTTATCCCACTTTGTTGGCTGCATTTCCTCTTGAATGTTTCATATTGATCAGATCTGTCTCTTATTCTGGGATGCCTGCCAAACATCACACACCAGCTATTATGTGATTAGATATATTGTGTCTATAATACGAGAAAATATCTTTTCTGCCACCATTATGCCCCAGCATCCAAGTTTTAAGGCTGTTTTACATTTCCTAGCCTGGGGCTGAATCACCCTGTCTTACGACAAACCACAGGGCAGGTAGCCAAAGGAGGCAGCAAACGATGGTTTTTTATGTTGCTGAGTTTGCTGGGATTCCTTGAGGGACAGAGAAGGAAAGAGGGGGTGGAGAACAAGGAGCCATTACAGATCTAGAATTTCAGTAGGCATGCTGCCTGGGAAATAACTGTTTCTTGATGTTATGCTAACCCATTCTTCCTTTTAAAGAAGTCATGCTGATGTGCAGCTATTTGTTCATCTTATTTTATAGTTTGGATCCAGCATGTTTCAACAAACACTGTTGGTATGTATGTGGATTTATATTCCAATTTAGTTCTGAAGTTCTCTTTGCAGAAAACAAGAATATAGTAGGGATTTTATCAAGAAAACAGTGCTCTTTCTCATCTAGTAACTTAATCCACAACATTGGGTTTTTTGGGAACATAACTCTCTATATCATCATTCCCCAACCCAATGGCCTCCATATACAATAGACTACAACTTCCATTGCTGTACGGTAGTTGCAAATGTTGCAATTCCTGTCATCTTATTATTGGTATCAAACTGAGTTTTGTCTTGTGGAGTCGAAGGCTTTCATGGCTGGCATCCATAGTTTTTTGTGGAGCTTTCAGGCTATGTGGCCATGTCCTGGAAGAGTTGCTTTCGGATGCTTTGCCAGCATCTGTGGCTGGCATCTTCAGAGAATGACAGGAAAAGAATGGAGATATATATCCTGTGTGACCCTGGGAAGGAAGGAGTAATTTGCAAATGTATTGTTCTGTTGCTAATGGCAGTCCTCAGGGTGGGAGGATATGTAAACAAGGATTAATGTCTGCTAACTGGTGCTCATTGTCTGCTGGGAATCCCCTGGCCTTAGACTGTTGCTCATTTGCATAGGTTGAGTCTTGACCTTGCTGTTCTTCAAGACTGGGAGCCAAGCCTTGCTTACTCTCAGGGTTTCCTCTTTCCTGTTGAAATTGTCCAGGTGTTTATGGATTTCAATGGGCTTCCCTGTGCATTCTGACATGGTAGTTGTTGGCATGGTCCAGAATTTCAGTACTTTCAAACATCATTTTATGCCCATGATGGTTTATAGCATGTTCTGCTGCTGGTGATTTTTCCGGTTGACCCAGTCTGCAGTGTCTCTCATGTTCTTTGATTCTTGTCTGCACACTGCGTTTGGTGGTCCCTATGTAGACCTGTCTGCAGCTGCATGGAATGCGGTAGACTCCTGAGAGAAACTCAGAGAATTAATGCAGAACACAGTGGCCAGGTTCATAATTCATGTATTATTCATGTATTATGCCTGTGCTAAATAATCTGCACTGGTGGTGAATAGCAGAAGGTGAGCATGGGGCTCAGAATCCTTTACTAACAGTTCAGAATGTAGCATCCTCAACTGGATTCTTTCTATGGAAACTCCATCAGCTCAGCAGAACTTACCTATCAGATTGAAATGTTCAAGACCTGACTGGAACTTGCAGTCACAAAGCCATTGGGAAATGCTTTCAAGAAGCATCCAGAGTAAAAAATAAAATAAAATAAATAATTGGCTCCATTCCATTATGCCTAGAAAGGAATCATTAATATCCCTGCCAAAATACTGAATCACTTTGCTGGCCCATATGTTCAGGTATTTTAGGACTTGGATAGCTTTATTTTAATTAAAAGCTGTGACATTCAGCTGCTGCTTGCCTACTATATTTAGGACTGCATTTTCCAAATCCAATAAAATACTATCTATTTCTTTCTCTGAATTAATTCCCACCCATTATGATGTAGTAGTTTGAGTGTTGGACTATGAAGATGTGGGTTTGAATTCCTGCTCAGGAATTCCTGCTTCCTTCATAGGAACCCATAGGTGCCATGGGCAAGTCATACCCTCTCGGCCTCAGAAGAAGGCAATGGAAAGATTTATTTCCTCTAAAGAAATCTTGCCATTATATGTTCACCATAGTGTCACTGTAAATCAAAACTGACTAGACAGCACACAACAACAATTTTCCCCCTTTCTATCATATCCATGAAGATTGCTATCATGGGATCCCCACAAAAATGTTTTGTTACCTACAAGTAGCAGTGTGTTTTGTTTTCTGTCTCCTTCTTGTTGTGCTGCTGCTGCTGCTGTTGCTGCTGCTTTCATCCTCAAAGGAAGGAAAAATATACTTTCAGTAATTTTCTTCCTTTGGGAAGAAAGGCACTATACAGACGTCCACAAAGGGCATCCTGGGGCCGATTCTAGGGTTAGGGAGCACACAGTAACCACCCACTCCCTAACCTTAGCATGAGATGATGGCACCATCATGGTGGCCTCCCATTCACATGGGGGCCACCATGACAGTGTCACCATTGCTGGGTGCCCAAACTGGGGGCACCAAGGAAGTGGTGCTGTAAAGGTGCTGCTTCCTGTAAGGGCCGTAGCAAAAAAGGAGCTGTTCTAGGCTGCTCTTTTTTGCTGCGCATGCCACCTGACTGCTTAGTTCCTGAAACAGTTAAACCGCTGTGGGAATGAAGCCAAGCAGCCCCTTTCTCCCATGGCTGCAGCTGTTGAGGTGTCCTTGGGGCATGCAGCCCAAAGGACACCCCTTTCCAAACACCACATTCTGCTGCTTTCCTGCAGCTTTGAAAAGTGGCGGATTGGGGCCTCTGAGCTGCCTGTGTGGCTGCTTTGGCCCCAATTCGGTGGGGAAAAGGGTGGTGCAGACTCACCCCTGATGGGACAGTCTGTAAAGCCCCAAAGTCTTCAAAAACCTATGCATGAATTTTACATGAAGTAACTCACAAACTGCCACTAGACATCAATTTTTTCATCCTCAATTAAAATAGGTGTTTCAGCATAAAGAAACAGTGTGATACTTTTTACCTTGGCACAAAATCAAAAGGATCAGGATAGCAAAGCTTTTGTGTGTGTGCAAAGAAGCAAAATTTTGTTCAAAAATACATTTTGCACAAAAGAAGTATTTCCTTCAAACAATGGGTCGGTACAAACTGCCAGGATGCGGTATCCTGGCAGCAATAGTAGGGCTGAAGAGAGCACTCCAACTGCATGCTACCCAACCCTACTACATGTGGGCAGTGCCGCTAATGAGCGGCACCACCCACATGGGGGACATCACAGCCTCACAGCCTCACAGCCGCATGCAGACACCTCTCAGCAGAAGCAGCATTATAGGTCTGTGTCACAGCCCTTATGATGATGCAAAAAAGGAGCTGCCTAGAGCAGCTCTTTTTTTTTGGTGTGCATCTGTGCAGTAGCACAGATGGTCTGTGAAGCCCCAATGTAAAAATGAAATATAAGAAAGTTTACACCTCCCATGTAAGGCTAGCAGCTAGATCAGATAATTATCCTTGATACCCTCAATTTGCATGTTCTGAAACATAGTACTTTCTGGTGAAACTGGAGAGAGCAATACAGAAGTGAAATATGGAAAATAAATTTAACTAGAATCCATTTTATTTTACAGGGTGGAACTGGGGCATAACAGACCACCCCATTGTGCTGCCTTCTGGGTGGCGTTGGAGCATGCATTTACACGCATGCTCCCAAGCTCCTGAAAGCCACCTGGCCTTTTACATAGGGGTGACTTCATGATGCTTTGGCAGTGTGACGTTTACATGGTGCACACCACCAGAGCATCATGAAGCTGGCTTCTGGCTGTGGCATGGGTGGAAAAGCTGGCTATTTGCCACTCCTTATTTGAGTGGGTTCAAGGTGGATTGGGGGCTTGGTGTGCAGTTGCTGTGGCCCCAATCCACCTTCAGAAGAAGCATCTTGTTTCACCCCTTAGATTAGAATCCTATGTGAAGTTCCTCTGGCCCAGTAAATGTTCACAACCTCTTCAGTCTAATCCATTATTTGTGTAGGAGGGATCTAGGAGACTTTCTTCATTCACCCCCTATTGTTTCATGCAGGTGAGTCAGATCTGTCTCACAGGTGATCTTTCTCCTATGTATTGGTTCTGTGCCCCTAAGGTGCAACAATGAGGTACAGGTCAAGTCTCCTACATTCAGAATTCTGAATCCTGAAATATAACAAAAATCAAAACGTTTTTCATGGCTACCTGAGATAGTGACATCTTTGCTTTCTGATGGCACACCAACTTTGTTTCAGAGACAAAACTTTTTAAAATATTCAGTAAAATTACCTTCAGGCTACATGTACAAAGTTGTATATGAAGCATGAATTTTCTGTTTAGACATCTCTCAAATTATGTACATATATGCAAATACAAGTGTCCTAATTTTTTTTTTAAATCCAAAACACCTCTGGTCTCAAGCATTTCAGATAAGGGAGACTAAATTTACACCACAAAATCACTTTAAATGGCTGATTTATTGGGTGCTTATCAGCTCTATCCCTCAAAAGAATCCCTGGTCAAACCTGCCAAAGGGGCAGAACTAACTGTTGTGAAAGTCAGTAAATACAATGGCATAATAAAATGGTGTCCCTTATATAAAATGGCAAAGGCAAGGTTTGCCTGTTGGAATTTGTATTTTTTTGGAATATTTTCAATCCATGGATTTTTGAATCTGTGGATAAAAAATCTGTGGATATGGAGGGCCGGCTGTACTTACTAGCAGTGCAACTCCTTCACCCTACCCAGTTTACTATGGACCATCACTCACCCTCACCCCAAAAATAAATGGAATTTGGCAAAACCTGTTCTGGCCTAAAGCAATGTGAAAGACCCATAATAAATATAGGCTGGCTGGGTTTTTAAAAAAAACAAACAAACAAGGAGGCTGGGGATACTAAGGACCTATACAAAGCTGTCCCTTACTGGCCGGATCAGGGCCGTGGCAACCTCAAGCCACAGCCCCGATCTGGCCTCTGGAGAGCACAAAATGAAGCTGCAAAAAGTGTCTTCTTTTTGTGCCCTCCAAAGAGTACCAAAGCTGCAACGGCATGGGTTTATAATGCCCCTTTGGTCATGTGGATGCAGCACCAGAGGGACACCATTATGGCATGTGCTGTGTGGACCGGCGCACACCTAAATGGCACCGTAGGGGTGAAGTTATGGCATCTAGCATGCAGATACTGTGCCCTAACTCCTCCCACAGGCCATCACAATGTGCCAGTCTCTATCAATCCTAAATTATAAGACTGTATTCTCTCTTGCCTTGTCTCTGCTTTCAAGGGAATGAGGGTAACTACTGCCATGTATGATGCCACACCTGGAAGCAATTTGCTCCTTGTGTGTGACCATCCGACATTACAATTTGTAAAAAGTAAAGGTAATGATAAAGGTTTCCCCTTTGACAATGTTGTCAAGTCTGACTGTAGGGGGTGGTGCTCATCTCCGTTAGTAAACCAAAGAGCCAGCATTGTCAAAGACACCTCTCTGTGATCCTGTGGCCAGCATGACTGTATAGAACACGGTTACCTTCCCACCGAAGTGGTACCTATTTATCTACTTGCACTTTTACATGATTTCGAACTGCTAGGTTGACAGAAGCTGGGACTACTGATGGGGGTTCACTCCATCATATGGTGCTTGAGCCTCAAACTGCCAATCTGCTGATCTTGCAATCATCAGAGTAAGCAGTTTAACCAGGGAGCAAACAAGTCCCTTTACAGTCTGTACAATGTAGATATTGTGTTTGAGTAAGAAGTGAAACAGGCAAGAAACTCTCCGAATTCAGGCAGGATCCTAAAGCAAATGTGATGATCATAAATCCCAAAGCTGTCTGTCTGCTACTTCCTAAGACACTTCCAAATCTTTAGAAGCTGCCACCAAAACTACATCAAGAACTGCATATAAACATATTAAGAATTTTTCATGATTATAAAACTTCTTAGATTTCACCTTTGATAAATAAACTATTTGGATATTGCCCTTTGTTGTTTTGTTTTATTTTAGACAACAACAAAAACTTAGTATGTTGATGTTAAAAAGTTGTATTTTTAACTTTTAAATTTGATAAGAAAATATTAGTAGGGACATGAGCTGGATCAAGACTCACAAAATCTGATGACCCACAATTGTTTGTATGATTACAAGCTCAGTGAGTAACAATGATGGCCACTGATCAGTTGTTTGTTTTATCTGAACTTTGAGATAAATGGGAGGGAAAACATTTTAATGACTTTTGCATAGACTGGATTCACGCTTAGACTTTATACTGAAATCTTGGATATAAAAATATAAAGAAACATACAAAGATAGAAAAGTTTTGTTGTTATTAAAAGGCAATTACTGTCCAGTAGCATATCAATGACTGAGCTAATGCATTGTCTTTCAAAATACAAAGAAAGGATCTTTCAAAATGTTTATAAGCTGATGGCTTTGGTTTTCCCTTTCTCATGTGTTCTGATGCTGTAACACCAAGATATAACCTTTCATTAATGGAATAGGAAGTCTGTTATGAAATGGAGATGGAAATGTGACCCACAGGCATTGGCTCTATTTGCTTTCCAACCAACTTGGCACAAAGAAGGACTCATGAGGAAAACTTATCTTAGAAAGGGGCAATTAAATTATCAAATAAAACAAAAATAACATTTTAGTCCTGTAGCTATAACTCTCTTGTGGACTTTACATGAGATGTTACAATTCTGGAAGGAGAGATTACTTTCTGCATGGATGGACCTCTTCTTCATAAGGTTCCCACCACAAATAATTACTAATAGGATGCCAGAGAAGACTAATCCTTATTTCAATACCCTCGTCTGTCTAGAAGATTTTCTGAACTATATTGCAAAGGACCAATCTTTTTAGGCCTGCTTAAAGAAATGAAATATGAAAGCCAATAAAAATGTTGCATTTCCTCAGGAAACATATACCTTAACTAAACCTGTCTGAATAACTCAAAAACCCAAGGAATGGTTGAGCCACACCTGTCCATCCCATGTTACATATGGAGACAATTTTATGAGATTACTTACTACATCCAGGCAGACAAATGTTCAAATATAAAAAAGATGTTTATTTAGTTACAGAGGGGGATGAGAGGAAGTAGTAATCAGCCAAGTTAAGTATCAGATACAACAAAAAAATGTTATCTAACTGGTTGTACAGACCAACAAGAAACTCTGGCATCAGGGTGGAATGGGAGTGTGTGACCGTTCCCTGACTCCCCCCCCCCCCCAAATCACGCCACCCACCTGATCAGAAGGCTTCACAACATTTCTTCAACCCAGCATTTATGCATGCTGCACCAAAGAAATGAGGAAGAGCAGCCATAGTGGTGGAAAGGGTGGCTTTTTTCTTTTCCCAAAGTGACATTTTGCTGCTTCTTTGGGGGCAGCCTAAATCCAGTGAGCAAAAGGGCAGAACATAGCTGATCCTTTAGTGCTGTCTGTTTTTGGCTTAATAGTCACCCCCACACACTCCAAAATGGAGGAGCTGGAGCTGGGATGGGCTGTTTGCTGCCCTCACCTGGGATGAGACAGTGACAAATCATGCCGTGGTAGCAATGCCATGGCATAAGGCTTTTTTGGGGGGGGAGGGTAGAAGGTAAGTCTTTGCCAACCATCCCCATTGCCTCATTGCTGAATAGAGATAGACCCACCCACCCACTGTTGGTATAGTATGAAGTTTTCTTGGTCATCTAGGGGCTGGGTAGGATTCTTCCCCCTTTCCAAGGGTTGTTTTTTTTTAACCTACTCCATACTTTTTCCAGTGTCATATGGTAAATTGTCTTAGGTGGAGTCTGGATAATACCTAATTTGTCTTAAAACCTTGAATTGTAATTGAGTTTGTGTAATTACCTAACTCTGGCTTATATTTGAATTATATTTTGACGAGCACCTTGGACACCACTTGGGTGAAAGGGATGTTTCTGGAAGCACTTCTTAGGCCTTGTGACCTCAGGGATGGAAGAAAGAAATTGCCCTTAGGTCTGGCTTGAAAGATAAACTCCATCTTTAATCTTTGGGGATTGGGATGGAGCATTTCTGGTTAGACCTCCTGATGTTGGCCAGCCAATGAATAACCCAGCTTGAGGGCTCAGGTGTTATCGTCCAGATAAGCTGCAGATGTGGTCTGTGAAAAGACACTGGATGCAGCTTCTCCCATACTTGCTTGTTGTTAGAAATTAGTTGCAGTTCCAATAAGAATTTAATAAATGGTTCAATAAATAGCCCTGTTTTATTCCAACTTGGTGTCTGGTCTCATTATTCTGGGGTTGGGTAGCAACTTACATGTTACCAGTTTGTGGAGAATTTACTTTCAGAGCATATGCAGAGTTTCTTGTTTTTTTGTTTTTTTAAAAAAAAGATAAATTGAGGGATCATCTTTAGCTCCTTGATTAGATGTTGTTGAGAAGATTCAAACTGAGAGCAAGTTTACATATTAATGGGGATATGAAACCAGTAAAAGCCAGTAAAAGCCAGCCTTTGGGAAGAGACTGACTATTGTTTTAACCAATAGTGCAATGCCCTCTGCTTCAAAAGTCAGTGCTCTGCCCAAAAAAGCAATATTATTTATTTATTTAGTTAGTTATTTTATATCCCAACCTTCTCCCAGTATGGAATCCAAGGTGGCATGCAACAGCTTTAAAGTGCACACACACACACACATTTGTTATAGTGGTGTGTCCTAAAGTCATTATTAACTTATGGCAACTCTATCCAATGGATTTTCTTGGCAAAGTTTTTTCAGAGGAGGCTTGCAATTGTCTTCCCCTGAATCTGAGACTGTGCAACTTGCCTAAGGTCATCTAGTGAAAGATAGCTCAGCAGGGAATCAAATTCTGGTCTCCAGTATCATAGTATAACACTGAAACCACTACCACACACTGGCTATTTCATATATATGTGTGTGTATCTCTGTGTCGGTGTGGATCCTTCTTGATACAAATGTTAAAATGCAGTTGGCTGTCTCCTTCCATGGGGTTGTCATCCATGGATTAGAACATAAGCAGATGGTCCTGCCCCATTATTCCCAGCCCTGGTGGCACAGTGGCTAAATGCCTGTACTGCAGCCACTCACTCAAACCCATAAGGTGACGAGTTCAAGACCAGCAAAGGGCTGAAGCTCGACTCAGGCTTGCATCCTTCCGAGGTCGCTAAAATGAGTACCCAGATTGTTGGGGGGCAAATAGCTTACAATTGTAAACCGCTTAGACACTCATTAAGGGTATGAAGCGGTATATAAATGAAACTGTTTGTTTTGTTTTGTTTTTGCATGCATCTGTATGAACATGGTTGTGCACACATCACACACCATTGAGAAGTATGGGATTTCAGGTCCTGTAGATTTTACTATCTACTAGGGGAGTCTAGAACAGAACACCCATTGATAAGAAGAGTTGATTGTATAGTTAAACAGAGGCTCTAAGCATATGGTCCAAAAGCACTGACTTTGGGTCACACTGGGGGCATGGTATTTACATGACACACACCCCAAACACAATTGGAAGCCATTCTGAGCCCTCCCTAACCCAGAAGAACCAGCACAAAAAGAAACAGTGAAAAGCCAGTCCTTGCCAGTGGCTGGGTTGAGGACCACGGTGGCAGCCGGGATTGGGTCTGGGTTCATGCAGTTGCTGCAGCCCCAGTCCAATCATTGCCAGCATGGCACAAATCACTCTTTCAGGCTCATTTGCGTGACTCATTACTTTGATTTAAAAACATAAGTTAAAAATCCAAGCTAAAAAAATATTTTAAACATAATTTTTTTTTTAAAAAAAACAAACAGTATACCTCTACCTCATTAAAAATTCTATCTCCTATTACTAAATCCCTCCTTAAATAAAAGTGTCTTCACTTGCTGCCAAAAGGAGCGTAGGAAGGGGGACAACTCAATCTCCTGTGGAAAGAAGTTCAATAGCCTGGGAGCAGCCACAAAGAAGGTTGTCTCCTGAGTCCTCATCAAGCACACCTGCTGATGTGGTGAGATGGAGAGAAAGCAATTCCTTCAGATCCTAAAACATTTGCTGGCTTAAACATACTTGCTAGATCTGATTTCTGAATAATTATAGAATGGGATTATTGAAGAGTCAGCATATTCCAGATGAATAAACAATTATGCAATTGTTTTTTGTGGGGTTTTGGGCCTATGTGACCATGTTCTAGAAGAGTTTCTTCCTGATGTTTCACCAGCATCTGAAGGTGGCAGCCACAGATTCTGGTGAAACATCAGGAAGAAACTTTTCTAGAACATGGCCACATAGCCTGAAAACTCCATAAAAACTATGGATGCTGGCGATGAAAGTCTTCAACTCCACAAAGATGCAATAATGTACATCCCCAGTACTTTGTGGAACAATATTAATATTTTGCATACTTTCCTGACAGGATGCTGAGCCACAGGTAATCTAATTCCTAATCTACACTGCAGAAATAATGCACTGTGACAAGACTTTAACTGTCATGGCTGAATGTTATGGAATTTTGAGATTTGTAGTTTTGTGAGATATATAGCCTTCCATGCCAGAGAGCTCTGGTGCCACACCAAAATACAAATCCAAGGATTCCATAGCATTGAGCCATGACAGTTAAAGTGAAACTGCATTGTTTGTGCAGTCCAGATGCAGCCTCTGAAGCACTCCTATATCAAAATACAGTGTTTGTCACAAGATATAAAGGTACTTATATCTCAAATTAATTGGATTACAAAAAGGTGGGAATGGATAACTGTTGGAGATGGTTAGCAGAAAATGTGCCACACAGAGAATAATATTCAGTTTAATAATTTGATGTTTTATGAAAAGATCAATGGAAGGAAAGGCTGCCTCTCCATCTTAATTGACACCCATATTCTTGTATCATTTTTTCAGTTCTGAAATTAGAAAATGGTAATTGAAAAGTATATGGCTTGTTGAATATATATGTATGATTAATTTTGCATGCTGCAGCACTAACCCTAAATTAAATTCCTTTCAAATTCCTGGCAACCACTAGATGGTAAAGATCAGAAGGATTGGCACAGCCCATATTGTTCCAAATTCAAAATGGTTGTCATAGTGACAAAGCCATGGAATACCGGGGCATATGAAAGAACCCTCAAATTTTTCTGGAAGACATTTCATTTCATTTTTAATCCGTCTCATCCTTGGAGAGGAGAGGATACACACACACATATTCTCACCCCTCCATTATACTACAGTTTATATCCATTTGCCCTATAACAAACTATCCTTCTTCTTTGTCGTCTTCTGTACATTCACATTATCCACCCATCCTCCCCTGGCTGGCATAAGAAGTTAGTTGATATTATACCATAGTGTCAAACAGACCAAATTGAAGGGACTTTAAGCAGACTGTTAGAGGAGGGAGGGTGGGCTAGCTGCCAAAGCACTCAGCTTTCCAGAAGATTTTGAGGGTAGATCTATGAAGTATCTCAGTCTGGGTCTTGTTCTTGGAAAAGCCCACCACAAAGCAGTACATGATTTTTCAAAAGCAAAATTCTTCTCTGAAGCATAGATTGCTACTCTCTGTTTCCCACCCAAGACATTCTGGTCTGATCTGTTCAGGAGAATCTCCTGCTCTCTATGATGCTGGAGTGCAGATATCTGTTCCTCTAGCTGCTGTACTTTCTCTTCCAAGTTGGTAGCCCTCTTGGAAGAGAAAGTACAGCAGCTAGAGGAGCAGATATCTGCACTCCAGCATCATAGAGAGCAGGAGATTCTCCTGAACAGATCAGACCAGAATGTCTTGGGTGGGAAACAGAGAGAGGAAGTTGTTGGGGTGGAGGAGGTCACTCCACATACAACAGAGGTAGATGCTTGGAGGAAGGTCACACAGAAGTAAGGAAACCAGGGAACGTTCTGTGAGTGGCTTGCAGCTACAGAATCGCTTTGAATCTCTCTCTGTTGTCAGAGATGATGAGGAAAAGCAGCAGGGACAGACATCAGGGAAAGAGCAGGGGAGCCTGAGAGTATCATGAAAAGGAACAGCCACTGCTAAGCCTCGGAGGAGGCGTGTAGTCGTGGTGGGGGACTCCTTGCTGAGGGGTACAGAAGCAGTGGTTTGTGGGCCTGACAAGATGTCTCGGGAGGTGTGTTGTCTCCCTGGGGCAAAGATCCATCATGTGACGGAGAGGCTGACAAGACTTGTCAAGCCTACTGATCAATACCCCTTTCTTTTGGTTCATGTGGGAACCAATGATACTGCAAGGCACAGCCTTCAGGATATCAAAAGGGATTATGAGGCTCTGGGAAGGAAGCTGAAAGAGATGGATGCACAGGTTGTCATCTCATCTCTTCTCCCAGTAGAAGGGCATGGTCCAGGAAGGGAGAGGAAAATAGCAGAGGTGAATAACTGGCTCCGTAGATGGTGCCGCCAAGAACAGTTTGGATTCTTGGATCATGGGGTGCGGTTCCATGAGGAGGGACTTCTGGCAAGGGATGGGCTGCATCTCATGCCAGTTGGCAAAAACGTTTTTGCCAACAGTCTGAAGAATCTGATCAGGAGGGCTTTAAACTGAGTTATGTGGGGGAGGGAGACATTATTCTGGAAGGCAAAAGGGATGGAGAGAATAGTCAAAGTGGCATAGAGGGAACAAGGCAAACAGTGCAAGGACCCAACAGTAGGAGGCAAAAAAATGTACAAAAGCAGCAAGTAAAGAGGACACATGGTCTTAAATGTCTCTCCACTAATGCACAGAGTATGGGAAATAAGCAGGATGAACTTGAACTCCTAGCACAACAAGGGAAATATGATATAATAGGCATCACTGAAACCTGGTGGGATAAGTCTCATGATTGGAATGTAGAAATAGAGGGGTATAACCTTTTTAAGAGAAACAGGCCAAGCAGGAAAGGAGGAGGAATAGCATTATATGTCAGGGATATTTACACCAGTGAAGAGATCCAGGAAGTCAATACTGGAAGCCAGGTGGAGAGCATCTGGATAAAAATTAAAGGAGAGGGAAACAACAGGGATGTTACTGTGGGAGTCTACTACAGACCCCCAAGTCAGACAGAGGAAATGGATGATGCCTTTCTAGAACAGATAAACACATACTCAGAAAGGAGAGATGTAGTAGTGATGGGTAACTTCAACTATCCTGATATTTGCTGGAAGTCAAACTGAGCCAAATCCTCAAGGTCTAGCAAATTCCTCACTTGCCTGGAAGACAATTTCATTGTCCAAAAGGTGGAAGAGGCAACAAGGGGATCAGCCATTTTAGATCTTATCTTAACCAACAGGGAAGACCTAGTTGATGGGGTGCAAGTGGTTGGATCCTTAGGTGGAAGTGACCATGTTCTCCTGGAGTTTGTAATACATTGTAAGGGAGAAGCTAGGCATAGTCAGACACGCACTCTAGACTTTAGGAGAGCTGATTTCAATAAACTTAGAGAAATACTGGGAGTGATCCCATGGTCAGAAATACTAGAAGAGAAGGGAGTTCAAGACGGATGGGATTTTCTCAAAAGGGAGATATGGAAGGCACAATTTCAAACAGTTCCAATGAGGAAGAAAAATGGAAGATGTCTCAAGAAGCCAGGATGGATGACTAAGGAACTTTCAACTGAGCTAAGTTTTAAATGGAACATGTATAAGAAATGGAAAAATGGGGAAATCACGAAAGAGGAATTCAAACAAATAGCAAGCACGTGTAGGGGTAAAGTCAGAAAAACTAAAGCGCAGAATGAACTCAGGCTGGCTAGAGAGGTTAAGAACAATAAAAAGGGCTTTTTTGGATATGTCCGCAGCAAAAGGAAGAAGAAGGAAACGGTAGGACTAAGTTTTGGACTATTCTTTTTGAATTATCATGTACCATTGCCCTGTAACACACTGATAATGTTGGGTGAAGCAAATCCATAGGCGTTATATTAATCTCTCACTTCCTTTCACTTTATTTTCATCTTATGGCTAGATCCAAATACATGATGAAAATTCATGCTAACTCCTGTAGTAGTCTTATATTTTACAGAATTTTGCTCTTAAGAAATCAGGTACCGCTGAATAACTGGCTCTTCCAAAGGCATGACTGAGATACTTCACCAGCAATGTGAAGTGAATAGATATGTGGGAAGAGTAAGTAGCATGTCTTGTGGACATAGATCTGGGAAAAAGCAAAGGAGGTAAAAGTGACATGCTGAGTCTGTAAGCATAACCGACCCAAGCCCTCAGCCCTCAGCGCTAGCGCTGACAGAGATAGAGAGAGGCCGAGCAACACCTGGGCCCCACGGAGGAGGCTTAAAGGGACGGCGGTGGGAGCGGCAACCCCTCAGCCCTCAGCGCCAGCACCAAGAGAGAGAGAGAGAGAGAGAGAGAGAGAGAGGCCAAGCAACACCTGGGCCCCACGGAGGAGGCTTAAAGGGATGCCGGTGGGAGTATCAGCACTGGAAAAAGCTCCAGCGCCAGAACATATCTCCCCCTCTTGTGGAGGACTGAAGGGGGGCGGAGTATTGAACTCCATTGCCACTGACCATTAGCAAGTCATCATGTGGAGGACTTCTGGACAGGCGGAGCACCAGTGGGAGCGGCGCTCCAAAGGCTGGCCTGCCGGTCTCCGCCCCCCCAGTAGTGCCAGCACCAGAACATCTTTCCCCCCCTGCGGGGGACTTCTGGAGTGGTGGAGTGCTGGTGGGAGCGGCACTCAAAAAGCCGGCCTGCCAGACTTCCCCCCTCTGGTAGCGTCGGAGCCGGAGCACCTTTCCCGCCCAGTGGAGGACTCAAGGATTTATAATTGACTGACCTATGCTATTGTAATTGTATTGTAATTGTAATTATTGACCTATGTTTATTGTAATTGTATTGCAACTGTATTTGATTGATTATGTGCATATGGTGAATTGTTTTTTGTTATTGTATTTTATTAGTTAAACTGGTGTTCGCATAGGTGATGTTATGAAATTTGCTGATATGGTATATGTTTACATTTTAAAGTATTAAGTTTTCTAATTTTATAACCTTGTTGATTGTATTGTGTCTATTATAATTGCTGTAATCCCGCCTTGATCTGAAGGAAAGGCGGGACATACAAATAAATATTATTATTATTATTATTATTATTATTACCTTACATATGTGGATTTTCTTTCTTTCTATTTTTTTAACAGAAAGTAAAAAAAAAACACATGTTCAGTCATAAATTGTGGCTTCTTTAAGGCAGTAAATCTTACTTCAGTAATGAAGCGGAGGATAGAAGATAATAAAGGAGAATGTTTATACACATTTAATTAACAAATTCAGTAAATTATTAACAGGAACCAGCACACAATTGTCTGAAATAAATCCTTGCAAAGTTCTTGTATCTGAGGAAGTGAAAATCAAACACTCAGGTATAGACCAGATAAATTAGACCTGGCTCTGTAGTGATGCATGGTAAAATATCTTATTTGTAGCTGATTGTGCATTGTTTATGCCATTTTTATACTGTATTAATAGAAATGAAGGGCCTTTACAGACCGCCCAAAAGGGGCAGTCAGTAGGCACCCAGAGAAGCGTTGGATTGGGGCCTGGGCTGCCTCACCAGCAGCTCTTGCGGCCCTAATCTGCCGCTTCTCCAGACCTGATCTGAAGCAGGGTGCAGCAGGTGCCCTGGGCGCCCACTGTACCCCTTCATGGGCAGTGCCTCTGAGGAGAAAAAGGGGCCACCGCTGTCGTGGTTCCTTTCCCCTTGGCATCCTTGGCGCAGCTGTGTGAAGGCTGCATCAAGAATGCAAGAGCCAAGAAGGAGCTGAGTGCCATATTTTGTACAGGGAAGGGGAGGGAGGGGGGGGAGGGAGAGAGAATTTTCACAAAATCCTTTTTTCAGATAATGGGAAGTTTATTAAACATATATTGTTATTATATTTGAAATATTGTGTAACAGACAATTACAGGATGGACATAGAGGAGATGCTCTGATGGTTATACTTTAGAAACCTTATGGATACATGATGGTGAAAATGGGAGAAAAATGTTTATGGAAGAGTTCTGTTTTAGGTTTGGCTGAATCTGTCAGTTTTAGTTTTTTCAGAGTTAAACTAGAGCATACTTTTGTTGAGTCCCCCCCCCCCCGCAAGATGGTCTCCTAACTAGTGAAAATGTGTTATAGTTTAATTTTTCTCACTTTACATTATCATGCTTTGTTTGAGATTGGTCATTAGATAATAAATATCATTAGCAATTCCAGGTTAATTAATTTGCAAAGAAAAACTGGTTAAAACAGTTTAAAACATATTTTAAGGAAAAACAGGTTACAAAGACTTAAGGGTCTCCCCACATGACTTGGTTAAAGTACTATGATTCCACTTTAGTTCCATTACTCTATGCTATGGACTCCCATGGCTTGTAGTTAGTGCAACACTAATGCTCTCTGAGTGAGAATTCAAAATGTCCCTCCCTAAACTTCAGATTCCAGTGCCATATTTTGTATATAAACAAACTGGGATAGATTCAGAAGAAGGAATAAAAAATGATGGGCCATATTAGAAATTAATCCTGCAAGGCATGATAAAAAGAAATCGGTATATTTAGTTTGGGAAAAAGAAGACTGAGGAGGGACAAGAATGTTCAAATACAGTAGACCCTTCTGTTGTGATAACTTGCAGAGATGGACACAGCATAAATTCTGAAGTCCGTGATGTGCAAGACACACAATCCAGCAAACTGGAGTTTCACCAGCAATCACCCTGCTGTTAGATAAATACACAAAGACTTGGCTTCTACTAACAGACAGTGACTTATTTTCCTTGTTGCAGACAAATGAGATTATACAGCAACAGAACTTTTCCGACAAATTCAACAACCAACACATTCCAGCCACACCCACAAAACTAACCCACAAACTGTACACTGGTGAACAGAGCCTTATATACATTTTTGACATGAGGCAATTTAGCTCAGCCCTTTCCTGTACAGTTTCCTGTGTAACATGGAAAATCTTCATACCACTGCAGCTGACATAGAATGTTTACATTTGTGGTACATACATCCTGACACATACTGCAACCTTGAGCTCCCAGCCGTCTGGCTCCACAGCTGTAAACACTTTCTGGCCATGAACAATGAATTTTCTTCTTTTGGCACATCCAAACATTTTAATATGGCTCCCTACATTAACACCTTCCCACAAATAGATCCTTGGGAGTTTTGGTTCCCCTGCCCTTTGGATAGCAAAAAATGTGGGAGCTCAAGCCCATATTAGTCAATTGGCGATGATGTGTGTGTGTGTGTGCACACCGCATTCATGGGCACATACCACCATTGCCTAAAATGGGGCAGGGCAATCTGTGAATATTCCAATCCATGAATGGCTGGCCTGCTGACACAGCAGGCTTACAATACCTAAAAGGCTGTGACACATAAGAAAGCAAAAGTTTATTTTCTCTTGCTGAGAGAGCTATATTTGATGGTCTTAAATTAAAAGATGATAGGAGCTTTTTAGACCGCCCAAAAGGGGCGGTCCATACTCGCCCCTTCTAGCGGCGAGATGAGGCCTAGGCTGCCGCACGGGCAGCCCCAGAGGCCTCTTCCCACCGCTTTTGGAGGCCACGGGGAACCGGCAAACTGCCGGTTCCCCGCGGCCTCCAAGTGGGGTGCAGCGGGCGCTCTGGGCGCCCGCTGCACCCCGCTTCCCTCGGTGGGGCTGAAGGGGGAAAGGGGCCGCTGCCGCGGCCCCTTTCTCCCTGGGTCTTTGCCGCGACCATTTAAAGGCCGCGGCAAAGACCCGCCGCAAAAAAAGAGCTCCGCATTGGAGCTCTTTTTTTGCGGCGCGGGAAGGGTGCGATTGGCACCCTCCTGTGCCGTAAAAGCGTCACAACGTGCGCAGCGTGTCAAAACGCTGCGCACATGATGACGCTTTTGCGGCGCCTCCGTACAGACACCACCATCTTTAAATGGCGGCGTCTATACGCTTTAGGCCTAGGGAGGGTGTAAAAGCTACGCCCTCCCTAACCCTAAAGGCGGGCTTTCTAGCCCTTAAGACGCTGCAAAGTGCCCATCTAAAATGGGCCATAGATTTGGCGGAGCAGCGGCGGAGTAGCGGCAGGCGGGGAGGAGACGCCGGAGGCCACAAAACGCCTCCCACCCACCCCTGACCGGCGGAGCAGCGGCGGAGCAGCGGCAGGCGGGGAGGAGACGCCGGAGGCCACAAAACGCCTCCCACCCACCCCTGACCGGCGGAGCAGCGGCGGAGCAGCGGCAGGCGGGGAGGAGACGCCGGAGGCCACAAAACGCCTCCCACCCACCCCTGACCGGCGGAGCAGCGGCGGGGGAGGAGAGGAGATGCTTGTTGCTTTAAAACGCTCTCCATGGGCGAAGCAGTAGAGAGAAGGAGATAGGCCAGACTCAACGTGCGATCACTCTTCTAAACCCCCCAACTCCTTCCTTTCACAAGCTGTGCCAAAGTGGTAAATTCTATTTATGTAATTACTTTTTTCTTTTTTTTTGATGTAAAAAGATATTCAAAGGATTTCTTTAGGGGTCACTTCTCACACTTAGAGTTTAAGAGTTAAGATAGATAGAGAGGGAGGGTAAGACGGTGATATTTAAGGACAGGGGAAATATGGCAAATAATAGCCTGGGTAAGGAATTAGGAAACATAATAGAAATGGCAAACGAGAATGCTCTAACTATGCAAGATTCCCGAAATGAGGCATCTAATTATAACTCCCTTCTACAAGAGCTGAAGAAAATTGGGAACGACATAAAAAAGGAAGTCTCAGAAAAAATTAAGGAAGAAATTGTCGGTTTAAGGGAGGAAATCAAGAGAGACCTACAAAAAGAAATGGTTCTATTTAAAGAAAGCTTAGTTAAAGTTACAGGGGATATGAAATCTTTATCTAACAAAATAACAGACTTACAAACAAAAACAGAAGCAATAGAGCATAGAATAAATAGAACTGAAGAAAAACAAACTCAAGAAGAGTATTATAAAGCTAATTTGGAACTAAGATTCCAAAGGAAGGCATTGAAAATAAGAGGGGTGGAAGAACAGCCGGGAGAAAATCTTACTGTTAGAATTATTCCAGCCTTAGCCCAATTTCTTGACTGGACAGAAGACCAAGTGGACCCAGAGATTGACAAACTGTATAGAATAGAATCGTGGACAGCAAAAAATTACAACCTCCCTAGAGATATAATGATTTTTTTTGTAAGAGAACGAGTAAAAGACCTTATTTTGGAAACAAATTTGAATAATAAACTCATAATCGACGGTAAAGAAGTAAAAGTATATAAAGCCATTCCTGCTCAAATCTTGAGGAAAAGGAAAGATTATATGATATTAACAGAATTTTTAAGACAGAATCAAATTAAATATCGATGGGAGAGAACAGAAGGAGTGTCATTTTTGTACAACGGGACTAGAATGGTAATAAACTCAGATGATAAAATGAAAGATTTCCTTATAAACAAAAACGAGGTTATAAAGAAGGAAAGTAAAAAGAAGGAGGAGAAAAGTGGGAGAGACAAGACTGACAAGGGAGGAGGATCTGAGGTGGGAAGCAATATAAAGGAAATTATAGAAGAGGGGAATAACAGTTCAGAGGATTTAGAAAAGAGTTAGTCCGAGGAACTAGAAAGCGATCTAGAGTCCGAACAGGGCGCAAAAGGCAAATTCAAACAGAATTTCAAAATTAATGCTGAAAAAAGAAGAACAAAAGCAGATCAGGAACAGTCAGAAAGTAAGAAAGAGAAAAGGAAGACGAGGAGAAATAGGAAATCACGACATTAAATGGTTAAAAGTCTAATCTCCTGGAATGTTAATGGTTTAAACTGTAAAAGTAAAAGAAGGAAAGTTTTTCATTATTTACAGAAATTAAGATTAGATTACACATGTCTCCAGGAAACGCACATGAAAAAGAAAGAAAAGAAATTCTTAGAAAATAATAAATTAGGGGAATTATTTGTAGCGTGTAATGAAACCGGGAAAAAAAATGGTGTGGCAATTTATGTTAAAGAGAGAGGGCAAACGAAAGAAATATTTAAAGATGTTAACGGTCACTTCTTGGCTATTGAAAGTTTGTTTTTAGGAAGAAAATTATTAATAATAAACATATATGCACCACAAGAGAAAAAAGCGGCTTTTTTTAAGAAAATACACCATCTAATAAGTGAACAAGTATATGAGGAAGTGATCATAGCAGGGGATTGGAATGGAGTCTGGGCTCCAGAAATAGATAGATCCAACGCTAAAAAGAAAAATCAAGGGAAACTGCCTGAAGCAGCATTTAAATTGGTAGAAAATCTAAATTTAATAGACATCTGGAGGAATTTTTATACTGACAGGAAAGACTTCACATTCTTCTCTGAAAGATTTAAAACCTGGTCAAGGATAGATATAATATGCGCTTCAAAGCAGCTTAGTAAAGACATAAAAAAAATTGAAATTATTCCCAAAACCTTTTCTGATCACAATGCGATCCTCATGGAATTTAACACACCAAAAAAAGACTTTACCTGGAGATTAAAAGACTATTTATTGATGGATGCCGATATCATAAAAAAAAATAAAAGAAGAACTGAAATTTTATTTTCAAAATAATAAAACGGAAGGAATGCCAGCCCATGTCATATGGGAGGCCAGTAAGGCGGTTATCAGGGGACACTTTATACAACAAGAAATTAGGAAGAAAAAAATAGAAAATAATAAAGAGAGAGAATTGCTAAATAAAATAAAAGAGAAAGAACAAAAATTAAAAGAGGAGCCTGCTGACCATAAGGTAAAACAAGAATTAGAAATTTTCAAGAAACAACTTGATCAAAAGGTTACAAACCAAATCGCCAATAAAATGGCCTATCTAAAACAGTTTTATTTCGAACACGCTAACAAAACTGGAAGATGGATGGCATATAAAATTAAAAAGCAAAGAGAGAAAAGTAATATTCTAAAGTTAAAAGACAGAGGGATGGCATTCACACAACAAGAAAAAATTAAACAAATTATTACAAGTTTTTATCAAAAATTATTTACAACAGAAGGACCATCAGACACTAAAATAAAGCTAATTAAAGACTATCTGAAAAAACAACAAATTGTACCCCTTACAGACAAACAAAGATCTGAACTTAATAAGCCAATCTCTGGAGATGAAGTTTTCCAAGCAATTAAAAACCTAAAAGATAATAAGGCACCAGGACCTGATGGCCTGACGGCAAAGTACTATAAAACATTTATAGAGGAACTTTTACCACACCTATATAATACCATAAAAGAAATTGGAATAGATAAGTACCCCCCAAACATGGCGAAACGCATCAATAGTACTGATCCCTAAAGAAGACAAAGATCCCGAATTAATAGAAAATTACAGACCGATTTCATTGTTGAATTTGGATTACAAAATTTATGTTTCAATTTTATCAGGAAGATTAAAGATAGCATTAGCCCAAACAATTCATGAAGATCAAGCAGGATTTTTACCCGGTCGCCAAAGTAAAAATAACATAAGAATTCTGATTGATTCTTTAGAATATTATGAATGTTATAAAAAGGGGAAATTGGGAATTATTTTTTTGGACCTGGAAAAAGCTTTTGATAATTTAAGTTGGGAGTTTTTGAGGGAAGTTTTAGAAATCTTTGGACTAGGGGTGAATTTTACAAAGTGGATAAACGCAATATATAGGGAACAAACAGCTTATATTAACATAAACGGTGAAAAATCTCAAGATTGTAGTATAAACAAAGGAACAAGGCAAGGGTGCCCATTGTCACCCTTATTATTTATATTGACAATCGAAATCTTATTACAAAAAATAAGGAAAGAGAAACAAATTAAAGGAATACAGATAAAAAATCAACAACTAAAAATAAGAGCTTTTGCTGACGACATCGTGATATTTCTGGAGAACCCCTGTGAACAATTACAAACCCTATGGGCAATATTGCATGAATTTTGTAATGTGGCAGGTTTTAAAATTAACAGAAACAAAAGTGGAATTTTACTTAAAAATTTTTCCAAAGCTGAAGAAGATATTTTTAAAGCAAAATAAGATCTAGGAGTAATTACTAAAACAAAATACTTGGGAATAGTTATTACTAAACAAAATTCGGACCTTCTAGAAAATAACTATACTAGGACCTGGAACCAAATAGTTATGAATCTTGAGAAATGGAAATCTTTACAGTTATCATTGATGGGGAAAATAGCTTTAATTCAGACATATGTCTTACCCAAAATGCTGTTTCTTTTTCAAAACATTCCCATATTAACATCAAATAAACTGTTCAAAATTTGGCAAAGATCAATCAATGAATTCATATGGCAAGGGAAACATCACAGAATTAAAACTGAGGTACTACAGGATAGCAAGCTAAAAGGAGGTTTAGGTCTACCTAACTTGCAAATATATTATAGTGCGTGCACTCTTATATGGATAAAGGACTGGATTAATTTAGAAAATGATAACTTGTTAAATTTGGAGGGAGCTAATCTGGATAAAGGATGGTACGCTTACCTGGCCTATAATGAGGAAACTTCTTATAAAGAATTTAATAAACATTTAATAAGGAGAGCTTTAATAACAACATGGCAGAAATATAAAAGATATTTCTACTCCAAGATACCAAGCTGGGTCTCCCCCTTAGAAGCATTCCATAGGCAAGATAGACTATATGAGGGGGAATGGATTTGTTACAAAGACCTGATGTATAAATCTGAAAAAGGAGAAGAGTTAAAGTCGCTATCAAGATTACACAAAGAAGATATAAAGCTAAACTGGTTAACTTATTACCAGATTAGAGAAAGATTTAAAAAAGACGTGACAGCTCAAGGATTTGAGTCTGACTCAAATGTGCTAGAAAAAGCTATTAAAAAGAATGAGAAACATATGATATCAAGGATATATAAAATTATATTAGATATTGAATTAAAAGAGGAAACGGTAAAACACTGTATGATTAAATGGATGAAAGATATTGGAGAGAATATTTCGTTGGACAGCTGGGAAAAAGTTTGGAAAAAAAATTTAAAATTTACTAGAAGCGTTCATTTAATAGAAAATTACTACAAAGTTTTTTATAGGTGGCATCTGAACCCTAGTAGATTGGCAAAAATGAATAAAAAGGATAATACTGCACGACACGGGTCCTGTTGGAAATGTGACCAAGAAAACGCCTCTTATTTTCATATGTGGTGGGAATGTCCCCAAATTAAAGAATTTTGGATGACAATTCAAAATACATTACAACGCATATTTCAAATCAAAATTGAACTAAATCCTAAAATCTTCCTTTTAAATATATTAGAAGATTTCGAAAGATCCTTAAATCGAGAAAAAAGAAATATACTCCTTTATTTAATATCTGCGGCACGCATTATCGTTGCCAAAAATTGGAAAGTTAAACATAGTCAGATGGAAGAGGATTGGATTTTGAAAGTTTTTGATATAATGAATATAGATAAACTGTCTATGAGAATTAAAGGCAGAACAGAGCAATGCTTCTACAACAAATGGGAATCCGTAGTCAATAAGTTATTGGTGTAAAAGTGAACTCCCCAGTGAGAACTAGGGGATGGAACAATTTAAATTATATGTTAGGGCAAATAAAGAAAGACTCAAAATAAAATCTATACGATTCGAAGATTTGTCCAAGACGACGATATATTTTGACATATTTAACCAGGTTACTTATGGTTCCTTTTTTTTTTCTTTTTTTTTTTCTTTTTTCTTTCTAACTTTTGTTGCTTCCGAGACATGAGCAGATTTATAAATATCTCCGAGCTGCTTTTGTTCTATTTTCTTTTCTTTAGTAAATATATGAGAGCAAATAATTTTATGATAGATATATTGTACATTCTATAAACTGGTATATTTGTTACAACACTACTGCTCCTGCCGATGTGTATAATAGCTGTCTTCTTTTCTTCTAATAAAATAAAATTAAAAAAATAAAAAAAATAAAAAAATAAATAAAATGGGCCATAGATTTCTTTTGACATTTGGGGGGAAAACCTGGTGTGACAGTGAAACAATACTTAGAGGTAGCAAACTCTTACTGTTTACTGTTTCAAGCAAAGATTGTCCATCCACCTGCTGATCCTGATCAATAACTTTATTACCTGCATCAAGGACTAATTGGATCAGGAGGCCTACAAGGGCCTTTCTAATTGTGCAATTTTATGTTTAGGTAGCAGCCAAGTAGGGCAGCAAACACTGTGATAAAAAATATTCATGAAAAAGAATTATTTATTTATTGTATACCAATAATAATTATTATTAATAATAATAAATTTATATTCTGCCTTTTCCCTAGACATGGCACCCAAGGCAGCTCAAATGAAAATATAGCTCTAAAACCTGAGGCCTGAAACAGTTGGGCTTGAAGAGACGTCTGGGCGGCACCATTAGGGTTCGGGAGCGCACAGCATTCACATGCTCCCAAACCCTAACCTGTAATGGCACCAGCACCATTACATAACACCATTTAGATGGCCTTTGTAATGGCGCCGGCACAGCTGCTCAGCTGCTAGATGCAGCCACACAGCTGTGTCAGCAGAAAGGCACCCAATGGTGCCTTTTCCTGTACTCACGCCACAACTGCGGTACAAAAAAGGAGTGCGGTTTCCCTGCTCCTTTTTTGTGGTGCAACTGCTCTGCAAAAAGAGGTGACACCAGACCACCCCTTTTGGGCAGTCTGTATCGCCCCTGATACATCTTTTTTTTAAAAAAAAACCTATTAAATAAACAATTCTATTTAAAACAGTAAATTACAATGGTTTAAAAACATATTAAAACATCAGAAACTGAATAAAATCACAATATAACTAATTAATAGACCCTCCTGCCACATTCATTTAACAGCTAAAGGCTGGCTATTGGAAAGAAAGCAAAGAGGGGACCAACTGAGCCTCCTTTGGGAGTGAATTCTACAGGCTGGGTATAACTACTGAGAAGGCTCTCTCCTGTGTCGTCAGCAAACACACCTTTGGAGGTGGCAAGATAGAGAGGAAGCTCTACTCGAGATCTTAAAAGTGAAGCAGGCTCATAGAGGCCAAAGAGATATGATATTTCAGTTAATTTGGACCCAAGCCATTTTCCAGAAAACTAACCGTGGTCTGCGAGCTGCAAAAAAGCAGGAGACACTTTTTCTAGTCCTCCCAGAATTTGCTCAGATTTGTTTTTGAACACTGGAGACTTTCACTAGTAGCTGGGTACTTGAGAACTATTAGTCTTCCCATATGCTTATTTGCATGCGATCAGAAATGGAGGCCTTTCTTCAGATAGCTAAACAATCCAAGATCCAAAGATTATTAAATGGAATGGCTTACTCTATCATATCTCCATCAGGCAGGTTTACCAGATCTCTACGCTGATATAATTTTGGAACTATGAAAACTAGGAAAATTATTTTTCCAGACTTGTTTCAGAAATTGCAAGTATTTTGAATACCTTTGGGCCCAATGGTACCCTCCAAAATAGTAGAACCACTGAATAATCTGTACCTCCTCACTTGACACCAGAGCCATAATTTCAGGACACTGGAAACTGCAACTATCCACAGGGGAAAGATAAGGGGATCTGAAGTCTCTCCACAACTACAAAGGGTGATTCAGTCTTTCTGACAGATTCTGTGATCTCATGGGATTATAGTACCAATCAGTTTGTTTAAATTTGTTTTGTCATTATTTTAATTTTTTTTTTAATAGGCTTTCCTGGAAAACTGTTAAAGCATGGGATACAAATTCCTCACACACACACATATCCATAAAACATACATTCCAAGTTGCAGATAGCTTCTATGCTTTCTATTCAGTGTAGTGCAGGTGACTTAAGACAAAATTCTAGATCAGTGGTTCCCAACCTTTGGCCTTGCAGATGGTTTGGACAGAATTCATGACTGTTGGCCAAGTTGGTTGGGGCTTTTGGGAACTGAAATCCAAAACAAATGGAGGACTAAATGTTGGGAACCACTGTTCTAGATAATGGAGAAGAAAAAATGAATCAATATTCAGGAGAAAGAGAGAGCTGCAGAATTGATGAAGTTGTGCAATTATTTAATAATTTATGAGGCAAACTGCTCACAGTAATTAAAATTGTGAGACCCATTGTAGGATTGTTAAAAAATAATTAATTAAAATAATTGAAGCTGTGTTACTGTCTTTTCTTTGCCTAGTCACTTTTTATAAGGTTGTAGAATTCCACTCATCACTTCATTGAGCAATGGATATGGTGAGCTATATGATGCCCAGCAATTTTGCAATGTCTGAAATAATGCTACCTAAGGCTATGTACCACTTAAAATATATAGGAAATTTGTGACATTGGCAGGATAGGAAAGACAATAAAGTGGTCTCGCCACTTAAAAAATCTCTCTACCCACAAGTTGGCAGGTATTTCTCTCCAACATGCTAGTAAAATTGGGCATTTAATAAAGTACTAATTAAAGCAAATACTATAAAAGCATTAACCTCCATAAGGTGTTTAAATTGAATTCTTAGGTACTTTGGCTCTTTTCCAGTTTTAAATAAGTTCCGATCTAACTGTATCACATCACCCATTCAAAAGGTCTGATTTTAGTTTATGGAATATTCCCGTTAATAATGATACCTTAGACATCCATTAAGTCTGGGACATTAATTTTATGGAAAACTTCCAATACAACTCCATTAGATTTTTTTATAGTTAAATTAGCAATATAGGCTTTTAACAAATGTCATAAATAGCTATATTTAATAGGAAGATTACCCAAATTAAAACCAGACCAAAATAGAAAATACAGCTCCCTCTGTTTAAGCCATGACCTTCAAATCCATTTGAAAGTTACAAGCTAAATGAACATAGCAGGGATTCAGGATCCTTGTTTAATTGTCAGGTGATTACAGAAAATTTGGAGGACTCTATGAACAACTGAATTTTACCTTTCATTCAATTTTACTACAGAAATTAGGACCCCCCAAAAAAGAACACAGCTGGAAAGCCAGCCATGAATTGGTTTTGTATTTTTGTACCCAGCTTGGTGTTTGTATTTTTAGTCAAGCACTAATCCATATATGGCTGATAGTATTGTGTGCTATGTCCACACATCTATTTCATTGGTGTGGGTGGATATAAAATTAGTGCTTTTTTGTATGCAAGGATATTATTATTTATCAGATGTTTATTTTGCTCTCTTCCAGGTTATTCAGTGTACACATAGCTTAGGTTCAAGTTATCCACCATCTTGAGGGGGAGAGAAACGCAAGCCAGTTCCAACAGGCCTTGCCTGAAAAGAAGAAGAGCCCTCCCTCCATCTACCATCTTGAGGGAGAGAAAGGCAAGCCAGAGCTCCAACAGGCCTTGCCTGAAGGGAATAAGAGCTCCCCCTCCAGTCCATCTGCCTTGGTCTAGGCCTCCGAGGGAGAGAAGATCTGCTGGACTTTCCCCCTTCCCCACCACCTCTCCCCTCTCCTTTTGTGTCGTGTCTTTTTAGATTGTAAGCCCGAGGGCAGGGAAATGTCTAATTAACAAATTGTAAGCCGCTCTGATAGCCTTTAGGGCCGAAGGGCGAGGTATAAATAAAAAATATTATTATTATTATTATTATTATTTTATATTATTATTACTACTACTTACGTTTTGAAATCTTCTGAATGCCCTTCTCTTTGCCCCACCACTTCCAAACGTATATTTGGTGGAACACACAGGAGGGCTTTCTCCATAGCTGCTATCAGATCCTGGATATCCATTCCAGGAGAACTTGGACTGGTACCCATTTTGTTATCCTGCCTAGGCAGGTGAAGACCTTTTTTTTCTTCTTTTGCTTTGCTTTTTTTGTTCTGGGAGGCAACTGAAGATTGCTTGCTTAGAGCCTTCCTTAATGTGCCATATATACAGTATTATGCATTTTTTTTCTTTTTAAGGGTAATGTTGTTAACTGGTTTTAACTTTAGTATGATGTGATGTGATTTTTTAGTCATATTTGTTTTAAACTTTGTAAGCTGATTTGAATCTTGAATAGGGAAAAAGTTGGGATTGTCATCACAATACATAGCCATCCTCTTCACTTGTATTTCTCTCTCCCAACCACCTGTAAAGTAGGATGGATTGAGGAGATACTGACATGTCAAAGATCATCCCATGAGTGTCACAACTAAGTGATATTCTGAACCTAGGACTTCCTGATCTAATTGAGTATCCCCATCAACAACAAAATGGCTTACAATATTAACTCTGAGGTGGGCTACTCTCCACCCATTTTGTAACCTATAGGCCACTCTCCTTAAAAAGGTTATGTAGTACAAGGGAGCTCTATTGCCTATTTAAAAGGTGAATCCTCACTCCTGGAAGCCTCTGCGCTATTCCATTCATTCTTTGTTTATGTGGTGGTGGTGGTGGTGGGAGTCTAGGGGGTCTGGAGGGGCCATATGGTACCTTTTTGGGTATTACTCAGAACTCCAAATGTCAAAAAGTTTAGTAGGGGCACATGGTACCTTTTTGGATATTACTCAGAACTCCAAATGTCATAGGACTGTAGTTCCCATCAGACAGGGAACGAATCTTCACATAAGTGTACTATGTGAACTGCTGTAGATTTTTGCACATTCACATTCAGCTTCACTTTCACTTGAAAATTTGCATTTTTTCACATCTGTTACTTTCCCTTTGCAAAAAAATATGCAGCAATCTGAATTCATGAGTGTCATAATACACATTTCTACAGATTTCTATGGTCACTGAGGTAAAAAACACAAAGCTTCTTCTGCAGAGTTTAAGGAGTTTTTGCCCCTCCCATTCACAAAAAGCCTGAACTTCTGTGAATCATGTGTGGCTGGATCACACTCTATTTGACTGGAATAAGGAGTACTTTAATTGTGTAGACAACACCTTAGGCAGCACAGCCAATTGTGAGGAATTTTGGGAGATGTGGGGCCAAAACAGACAAAGGGATGGACTGGGGCTGCCCTAGAGCTGCTCACCCCAGAGCCATGGCAAGCACATGCTGTGGCCTCAATCCTCCCCACAGCTGGTGCAAATAGGAGTGGGAAAGATCTGTTCCTATTTGAGCCAGCAAAGGGCTACTTTAGGCCACCCTGCTACAATCCCAGGGCAGCTTCTAGGGGCTCCGGGGGCATGTGTCATCAAAATGCCACACACCTGGAGTGGCTTGAGGCTGCCCCTTTGTGATAACCCAGTGTGACCTCTGGGCATCTTGCGGTTGTGCAGCATCAAAATTCCACTCTCTCAAGCCACGTAGAAGTTGGTTTTTCTGGGCCATCTGTTTGATCTCATAATCTGTCACCTGAAGTTCCCTACAATTTTCACACCTGCTCTAACATGTCCAGCAGGTTGGAAACAACATGTTAAATTGGGGTCCGGGGTAAGATGCTTTTGCTTGGTGATGGGTCAGAGCGAATAATCAGGAGGCATGGGAAAGTAATCAAAAGGGAAGACATTTTTTTATTAAGTATTCTTTTTATAATATTTAGAGAATACTTTAAATTTATTCTTAATCAATGGGACACACAACATTTGGAGTTCATTTCCCCCCCCCTGAGTGTAGGGGAAAAGGTATGGGGTGGGGAATCCATCTATTCAGGATCAGTCTTGTTGAGTTCTTTCAAATTGTTTCTGACTTATAGAAATCTTAAGGAGAACCTATCACGGGGTTTTCCTGGCAAAATTTAGTCAGAGAGGGTTTGTTTTTGCCTTCCCCGAATCTGAGACATTCTGAGAGTCCTTCCATGGCAGAGTTAAGTTCTGTTGAACTCCTAGTCCACTATTCAAACCACTACAATATTGAGGAACTTTTCAAGGCAACAGATGCATCTCTCTTAAAACTGGAGTGGCCAAAGGTGGCCAAAGGGAGATGTAATCTTTTTGATTATGCTGAAGCCCTTTGATGGGATTTTTTTTCCTTTTTGATTACACAAAAATAATTTTCTGTTTATGGAAACTTCCAGGAGCTGTTTTGATGTCACACATATGATATTGAATTAGGACTGCTACCTTTTCATTTTCCTTTTTAAAAAAATCTATAGCAGTTTCACAGTTAACAGGTAAGTATAATATGGCATCTTCCATTTGAGGAATGGCTGCATTTCTTGGATTTGTTTGGTGTACTTGAATGGAAATTTCATTCATATACACATATACCTAATATGAGAACTTGCCAACTTTAGTAAAGCAGAAGGGAAAGAACAGGAGATATTTTTAAAACTTCAAATGTGAAAGAGAAAGTAACAGCTCCATCTGCTATTAGCATAAGTGGAACTCTTGCCAAGTATATCATTATCTCAGGGTGGTATAAAGTGAGCTGTGAGCCAGTAAGTTCTTGGTTCAAATCTTGCCTTTGCCTAGAAACTAACCCAGTTGGTCTGAACCACTCAACTCTTTCTCAGTCTTCCAGTTTGCTAACTGCTCTATGGGGTTGATAATGAAATTGGGTTATGAATATTCCTTATATAATGTGACAATTTCCAGATGGACTGTTCTACATCCCCCCGCCCGGTCTGGTTGCAGCATAACAACAAAAAGTGTCAGAACAACATTAAAAATAACCAGTTTGGTGAGCAAGAGCCTGATCAAGTGCATCTTGTGAGATGCATCTGAAGAAGTAAGCTGTAGTCCATGATAATGCATATTCCTTTGTATATCCAGTTTTTTGGGGGTGAAATCAGAGAGAAGGGAGGGAAGGAGATGGTACAGGGAAGGGGAGGGAGGGGGGGAGGGAGAGAGAATTTTCACAAAATCCTTTTTTCAGATAATGGGAAGTTTATTAAACATATATTGTTATTATATTTGAAATATTGTGTAACAGACAATTACAGGATGGACATAGAGGAGATGCTCTGATGGTTATACTTTAGAAACCTTATGGATACATGATGGTGAAAATGGGAGAAAAATGTTTATGGAAGAGTTCTGTTTTAGGTTTGGCTGAATCTGTCAGTTTTAGTTTTTTCAGAGTTAAACTAGAGCATACTTTTGTTGAGTCCCCCCCCCCCGCAAGATGGTCTCCTAACTAGTGAAAATGTGTTATAGTTTAATTTTTCTCACTTTACATTATCATGCTTTGTTTGAGATTGGTCATTAGATAATAAATATCATTAGCAATTCCAGGTTAATTAATTTGCAAAGAAAAACTGGTTAAAACAGTTTAAAACATATTTTAAGGAAAAACAGGTTACAAAGACTTAAGGGTCTCCCCACATGACTTGGTTAAAGTACTATGATTCCACTTTAGTTCCATTACTCTATGCTATGGACTCCCATGGCTTGTAGTTAGTGCAACACTAATGCTCTCTGAGTGAGAATTCAAAATGTCCCTCCCTAAACTTCAGATTCCAGGATACCACAGTATGTTATAAATAAATAATAAATAATAAATGTTGCCATGGCAGTTAAAGTGGAATCATAACACTAGAACTATGTAGCATGAAAGGGTGGAGCTATAGCAACTAAAGTGGAGTCATAGCATTTTGACTGTGTCTTGTGGGAAGTTCAACCCTCCCCCCAAAAACCAGTTTAGAAGAATTGAGCCCCCCACAAAAAAAGGATTAACAAAAATTGCACCACCAAGCCTCTTATGTAATTATGCCTCTGGAATTATCAAGCAGAAACATATTAAACAATGCAACACTATGAATTTTTAAGACATTAATTGTTGTTGTGTTGTCCTAGGGATAGCAACAGGTGTCTGCACTATGTCCTACTCACATTAACTTGGGTGTAAGCTACACTGATTATGGAGGCCACCTCTAAGTACACAATGTGCTTATAAGAGTCTCCATATTTATGGATGTCTGAATGATAATGGATGGGGAAAGTAATTTGTCCTCCTGCTGAAACCACTTGTAAATAGGCAAAATTAATAACTACCTACTTGCCCATTTTGACCATCCCACACACATATTTAAAAAAAGGTACTGAGTTCCTGTCAGGAGTGATTATACTAGTGATGTGCTCCAGAAGAATTACCACTCTCCTGATATGAGGACAAGCATACCCATGGCACATAGAAAGCATTCTTTTCAATGTGATTATAGAAATGGAATCATCTCTTGCAGAGATGGGTTTTGGATGGGCTGGGAGAATATATGTTTTGTTTTGTTTTTAAATGCCTGTGACTTATTTTGAGTTTGTTTTTTTTTAATATTATGTCACTACCAAATTTTTACAAGTTACTATCTTTTCTGAGCCTATGTGAATAAGGAACCCTCCTTACATCTAAATATCTAAGCACATCTATTATGCAAGCAATACCTTCCCAGGAGAGTTAAACAGAACAATAAATAACTTTATCTTTCTGTCTCCAGCCAGACTGCCATCTGAATACAGGGTTTATATGTGTTCCCAAAATGGAGAGCCAACTTGTTAAATAAGGCTTCCAACAGAATAAAGCACAATTACAATCCTTTCAAACTTTCTCCCTAAAGATCCTCTCTTGTGGCTCTTTATATATCAATGTAGATTACAGTGCAAAGGAAGAAACTCATAAGTTGTTGTTTTTTTTTTACATAAAACAAAAACTTTTTCCAGTTCTGTTCTTATTCACTTTACTCCTGCATTAGTGCTTTTCACACTTTCACAAAAGCATAAAAAGAGCAACGATATGATTCATGATTACACACAAAATTTAGGTTAGTGTAATATGAAACCCTACTGTGTGACCTTGGGCAAGTTACACTGTCTCAACCTCAGAAGATGGCAATGGCAAGCCCCTCTGAAGAAGCTTGCCAAGAAAACCCTATGATAGGATCACCATAACTCACAAACAACTTGAAGGCACACAACAACAACAACAACAACACCCCAGCTGGATCACTAAATATAAAAAAATGTGGCAAACTTCAGACCTCTTCCTCATGTTGTACATATTACAGCATTTGGGAGACAAGTAAAGACAAGCCATCTTGATTTGCTGGCTGGCTTTACATGGGACTGAACTCCCAACATGTACCACTCAAATTTATACCCCGATTTTCTGTGAAAACAATCAAATCGGCTAACAATTAAAACATCCCCACACATTATTACATCAATGTAACTACATTCCCCCCCTTTAAAAGGGATTAAACATATTACAGTTAAAAGTTAGAATTTTTAAAATATCTAATTAATAATAAACAAAACATGGGAAGTACGGTAGTGTAATACCTGGTGTGAGGGGGTAATCATTTTGTGGCTGAGCAGTTTTATTCAGGAAAGGCCTGCCTGAAGATATCCATCTTGACAGCTTTTCAAAAACTGTTTATGCTGGTAATTTGATGGATGTCATCCGGCAGGCTATTCCACAGTCTGGGAGCAGTAGCAGAAAAGGTCCTCTGGGAGGTTGCAGTTAGTCTGGTCTTTAAAGGCTGCAATAAATTCCTCCCAGAGGACTTAAGTGTGTGGGGCAGATTATATGGAAGTAGTTGATCCCTCAAAAAGGTTGGACCTAAGCCATGTAGGGCTTTAAAGATAATAACCAACACCTTTTACTGCACCCAGAAACTAATAGGCTGCCAGTGAAGTGATTTTAGAATAGGTGGTATTCGGTCACTCCTAGATTTTCTGGTGAACAGCCTGGCTGCCATGTTTTGTACTAGTTGGAGTTTCCAGACTGGGAACGAGGGTAGCCCCATGTAGAGTGCATTGCAGAAACTGTGAGCCAGACTATGGCTCTCAGTTCAACCCTGACCAGGAAATGCTCCATCCATGACAGTGCAGTGCTATTGACTACCTCCACCCAAGGATATTACTGTTCTGTACTAAAGACTGCATCAAGGGTATGACCCGCACAATGCATTGGCCCCATGACCCATTGGGATAGGCCCATGTATGTCATGGATTCCATGAACACCCAAGCTGCACCTGTTAAACTGGTCTTGAATGGAATGTTGAAGTCAGCCAGAATTAGAAGTCTGGGTGATTCCAACAACAACTCTGAGACAAGCTGTGTCAGCTCGGATAGGGAGTCTGTTAGGCAATGGGGTGGATGGTATACTAACAGAATTCCTATGCTATCCCTGGTTCTCAGGCTTGGGTACACACATTCAAAGTGGCCTGTTTTCCGTATAGGTATACTGGTCAAGGTGAGATTATCTCTATGGACCAGAGCCACTCTGCCCCCTCACCCACTTTCCCTTACCTCTAGCTGGCTGGGAGCGCCTGATTCCAGGTGATGGCGCTGTCCTCTCCTAGCCAGGTCTCTGTGAAACAAGCCAGGTTGGCTTCCTCATCCACGAGAAGATCATGGATGATATGTCTTTTATTCTTGACTGGCCTGGCATTACATAGAAGCAAGGTAAGGTTCTGTGATATGGTTGATAGTATCCCCAATTTATTCTGGGTAAGAGAGTGAACTGAAGGTGGGATTGCTTTCAAACATCGATCTGCTTTCCTTTGTAACAAAATTTCACTCTGTTATCACCCTGCACAATCTCAATTTAAGCTCCCAGTTTTGCGGGGGCCAATTCGTCCCCCTCACATCTCATTCATTTTGTTGTTTCCTAGTCCTAATGTTCTTAGGGAGGACAGGCTAAGCAATAATTCCAGAGTCCTTTTCACTCCCATTTTCAAAACAGCCACTGCCTCCCACTCATTTCCACCTCCAATGGTATTGGAAGATGTTACAGGGTACTGGCAAGTCCAAAAGTCAGCTGGGCTGTTGTGCTGCTTCCCGAGGGACTGGAGGTCTTCCGGCGGTTGCAGAGAGCCAGCTTTCAAGAATGCCATTCTCCCAGTACACCCTAACATCAGCTGGGCTGTTGTGTCACTTCCCAAGGGGCTGAAGGTCTTGGAAACTGCCAGGTGTTGTAGGTTGGAGAGAATGAGGGAGAAGCAACTTTTGAGTCCTTCCTCCTTCAGCATCTCTGAACTGCTTGACCATGGAGGCTCCCCATAGCAATATTTATTTTATTTTATTTATATGTTGCCTTTCACCCTGGAGGGACCCAAGGCAGCTCACGGGGCATTCAACAGATGGGAGCAGCCACCGAGAAGGCTCTCTCTCAAACAAAACATTTTAAATCTCAATAAAATTCAGAACAATTAAAAATATCTACATCCAACATAAAATCACATAAAATTATACAAAAGTTAAAAACAAACTAAAATCCACCTGCTCTATAAAAACCACAATGTTATGCATTATATACCAAATGCCTGCCTGCATAAAAATGTTTTTAGTTGTTGGCAAAAGGCCAATAGGGAGGGGGCCAGTCTAGCCTCCCACTGAAGGGCATTTCACAGGATAGGAGCAGCCACTGAGAAGGATCTCTCTCATGTCCTCACCAAGTGAGCCCATGACCTTGCTGGGACTGAGAGAAAGCTTTCTACTGAAGGTCTTTGGGCTCTAGCAGGTTCAACATGAAACTTATTTCCCAAGGTTCTAACTCATGTAGAGAGCCTTCATGGAGCATGCCCACAGAAAATGAAGAGTTTCTTTTAGACTTCTATCTCCTATGTATAGAGGACAGTGGAACTCAGGTTGGATGTGTGTGGAGCTATCACATTCCCAGTCCTCTTGTAAATGCATGTTCAAGAACACTGGAATACAGCTGGAAACTCATTATTGAAATGTTATTTACAGTGGCATGAGCTGTGCAATGATGTGTCAAAAGAAGTATGCTGATTGCAAACCATAACACACTGATAATACACACATTAAAAAAAGACTTTAAAAATTGCAGTACATATCAATCTTGAAATTTGCTAATGTACACTAAAGCATTTCTCCCAATACATTACCAGAACCTCTTTCACACTGCTCAGTTATACACTATGGGGCAATACAGACCACCCAAAAGGGGCGGTCTGGCACCACTTTTTTTTGCGGAGCAACTGCACTGCAGCATCAGCTGTGGCAGCACCATTACGAGCTCCATCTAAATGGTGTTCGGGAATGGTGCCGCCGCCATTATGCATTAAGGTTCATGAGCGTATGGATGCTGCATGCTCACAAACCCTAATCACGCACTAAAGAGCCCTAATGGAGCTCTTTAGTGCCCATCTAGGTTGGGCCAGTGATTCTGCTTGAACTGTCATGGATCCATCCTGTGGAATCCTGGAGTTTGGCAATTTGGTGAGACACTGGAGCTCTGTGGCTAAGAATTTAAAACCTCTCTCTAAACTGCAGATCTTAGGATTCCACACGATGGATTCATGCTGGTTAAAGTGGTAAAGTGGTACAGTATGGTATAATCACTATAAATGTGTGGTGATCAAAGGTGATCAGAGTTTTCTCCTTCACTCTGCTGATGGCTGCAATAGTACTACTACGTTCCAGCTTGTTGTGTTATCTGAAATAGAATAAATGGTATTCTACTCCCAAATCAAGGTCCAGCTACAACTATATTATTTTGGGAACTGAAATTAAAAATGCCACAAGCAACCCCTTTCTGCCATGATAATAAAAATGCATAATTAATAAATTAATAACAAGTATTTCTACCCTTTCATAATATCTAAAATCAGCTTTCTCAGTTGCCTGCCTTAGTCTTCTGAATGGTATGTGTCATCCATTAGTAGGAGAGGGATAGCTTCTTTGGCTTTAGAAAATAAATATTGATGGAAAGAAATTTCATTGGACTCAACAGTCTCAAATAAAGTAGCATTTTCACATCTCCCAATACTTGTTCTGAGAAAATATGCACATTGCCTCAAGCAGTCACATATTTTCAAGGCTTACAGGGTACTTCCAAAAACATTAAATTAAAATAAAATAAACTATGTATAAAGTGTGAACAGCTAAAATGCACATAATTAGGGGGAAATGCAAACAAACACTCTTAGGGAATGGGGTAAAGCTACAGAAGTTAGGAAAAGTGCACAGACAAACATTAGAAAAGAATATAAAAAGAAAGACATATAGAAAAAAACATACAAAAAGAAAATACAAATGGAATACCAAGAAACCCAAGGTGGTCAGAGATTTTCACACCCCTAAAAACAAGTCAATCAAATGTAAGCCAAGGGAAAGTCACCCATGTTCTCTAGAGAGGAGTCCATGATGGATAAAGTGGGGACAAGTACATAATGCTGCATGCTAAAGTCTAGTATTGTCTGCCAACATGCTTATCTGGTCCCCAATTCTTAACCTAGATAAACATATATTTAAAAAATATCATGCCTGCCCCCAACTTCTATTTTCTCATAAGGAAATTGATTTTGTCTGCATGAAATTTCCTAGCACTCAAAGATATGAAAGCAAGAAACCTCAGGAAATTCTTGACACATTCCGCCTTGCACCCCAAAGTTCCATTTTGTTCTTCCATTCTTTGCACCTGCAGTATGTTGATACAGTTCAAAAGATATTATCAAAGATAATAATAATAATAATAATAATAATAATATATCCTCACTTGTGTGCCTGTGTGTGGCATTCTTTTAAGTCCCGTGAGTCAGTATTATGGAAAATATCCCACACTGCACCTTTCAGCTCTTCCACATTAGCAGGCAGGCATAAAACAAAGTCACAGGATTAAGATTATGCCAAGACCTACCAGTGTCTAATGTTTATACAATCAGCTTGTTTAAATGGGGATAAAAGTAGTAATTACCTAGCAAATTTAGTAAGTACAAGAAACAGATTTGAAAGCTGAGGAAGGTTCATGGAGATAACAGATTGCAAGGCAATAGAGGTATCCCAACAGGCTTTTGAATCCAGCCAATGGTTAATCTTGTTACAATGACAGATTTTATCTCAATTGTTTGTTCAAAGGATTTTCTGAGGCAAGCAGGCAGATGGGAATTGGGACATTTCCAAAGATCAGCAGCCTCTCTTTTTCATTTGCATAAGTCTCTGTGGCTAAAAACCAGGCACAGGCCTTAATTCTTTGAAATGATTCCCCCACACAAAGGCCAATTTAGGAGGAATGCACCTGTGATGCAACATGCAAAGGTCTCGTCTTTAAGCCCTCTAGGTTGATTATCCTTGGAAGTCCAATGCTGGTATTATTTTTAATAATTAGATAGTATGTTAGATTCTCTTGAGACTATGTGTGCTGCTATCATTTTCTCATTGTTTTAGTCTTGTTCTCTTGAGATTATACTGAGAGAAAAAACCCAAAAGATACAAAAGATTGCTTTATTATGTTATGTTTGCTGTATTATTATTATTAGAGCACAGGAACCTTTTTCCCCATTAGCTTGTGTGAGGGAAACACTCTTTAAGAAACAGGACATCAGAGGAGTACAAGCATTCCAGTCTTAAGTGAGAATTAAATTTAGGAGGTCATTTGGTATCATCCTGATTAAATGTACTCAAGGTATGATTTAATCAGATTGATTTCAGATGAAGTCGTTTCACACTCATTATAGTTAGTATAGCAGAATGTAAACTTGGTTTGTGCATACCTGTATAACCTTACAAGTTTCATAACTTTAGAGCAATATATATTACTGAATACATTGAAATACACCTAAAAAAAGTTATACTTCAGTATGTGGCAGCATAGAATAAAATCTATTTTGAAGAAATTTCAAAACCTTAGTGCACAATCATAGCAACTTACAAAGGACTCTTGGAGGGCAGAAAAATGATGAAGAAATCAGATCTTTACATGGTATTAAGCAAGAAATGTACACATTTGGTGGGGTGGGGGGGGGAATGAAACCTTTCTAGACCTTGACAGAGAATTTCTAGCTGGTTGTAGCATATCCATGTGCAAGGAAGTCCCCCAAAACACCTTCCTTTATGTCTCCCCCAAAACACCTTCCTTTATGTCTCTATGCTTAGAATGTAAATGTTAGTGCAGCACTTTCTAGTATCATAGAATCGGACCTTTAGTTATGAAATCAGCATACATTGTGTGATGAGCTCCATTTGCAATTTTCTCCTTAACACACATGAACATGATTTTTTTTTTCACATCAAGGGTAACAGAAAAGTCTTAAAATAAATTAATACAATGCCACCCTTGGTGGATTTAGGGAATAAATTAGAAATGTCTATTCCCTCTTTCAGCCAGGGTGACAGCTGAACATTATACTGCCATTTCAATAAATGATAAATTGTTAGAATTAGAAAGTACAAAAATGAGATTTGGATTTCATGCTTTTTTATGGTATGATAAACATAAGATTAATAATGATTTCTGCCATCATTTTATAAGGAATTCTTTATTTAAAGTTTGGATTAAAATTAGAAAACAATTTTATAGACGATTACCTTCTTGGGTGTCAATTCAAGAAGCCTTTTACAAAAAAAAAAAAACAAGGCACCGGATCAAAAATGGTTAAGATATGGGGACATGATTATACGAGATAAAAATTCCTTTGTTCTTAAAAAGTTTGAAGATTTAGAAAAAGAAACAAACAAAAATTGGTTTTTTTATAGACAAATATTAGAAAGATACAGATCTGATGAGAAACAATTCGGTTTTACAATGGAGAATAATGAGTTAGATAATTTTTTTTTTTTTTGACAAAAATAAAGGACACATTTCAAAATACTATAAGGTATTAAAACAAAGAGATCTAGAATCGGAAAGCGTTAAGCATTTTATGGTTACTTGGGCCCAAGACATCGGCGAAACAATATTTTATTTATTTATTTATTTATTTTATTTATATACCGCCTTTCCAAAAAAGATCAAAGCGGTTTACAAAAGTGGATAAACAAGGGTTCTCTTTCCTCAGGCAAGAAATAGAAATAGACTCCTGGGAAAAGGGTTGGCGGAATACTAACTCTTTTACTTTGTGTCAAAATTATAGCGAAAACCATATGAAAATGACGTTTAGAAGGTATTTATCGCCAAGTAAATTAAGCAAAATGTACAAGACAGGAAAAGGGGAGTGTTGGAAATGTAATAAGCGGAAGGGGACCTTTTTCCATATGTGGTGGAGATGTATGGAGGCAACTACATATTGGAAGAAAATACAAACGTTAATGGCTAAGATTTTAAAAATTGATATTCCTTTAAATCCAGTATTATTTCTGTTAAACATGACTAATATAATAGAAAAAGAAAATGAAAAGAAATATAGACGGATTCTCTTATACATGATCACTATTGCCAGAATAGTTTATGCTAGATATTGGAAGCAAAAACAAACTCCATCAGAATTCGAATGGTTAAATAGTTTAAATGAAGCTATGGAAATGGACATATTGACATCTGTACTCAAGGATAATAATAGGGAGGAAACTTGAGACTGCCTTAAAAAATTTAAAGAAACTTTGTTAAGTTAAAAATTCCATGGGAAGTAAATATATCTTATAACATAACCTTTTTTTTATATAGTAGTGTTATTCTAATTTTTCATATATAAGCAGTGTTAGCTTTGTGGAAGCCATTATAAGATTATATGAAAGAAACTTCAATAATCTGTTTTTTGTTTCGATGGTTTTTTTGTTGTTGTTGTTTTGTTTTGTTGGTCTTTGTTGTCGCTGTTGCATTGTGTTTTTTTTTGTTACTTTTTGTTTTCATTGTGATTGTATGTTGGTTACAATTGTAGTTGTTTGTTTTTTTCTTCCTATTTTGTGATTTAATAAAAATTAATAAAAAAAATATACTGCCATTTCAAATTGGAGAAAGGAGTAAGGCTAGGTGTCTGGACCAAGACTCTCCTTTTTCTCTTGTTATGTGGGTGTTTTGCTGCTTCTAATGACCTTGCTTGCCCCTTAGTTGATGTCCCATTAGTAACCACTCATTATTTTATAAAGAACTGTGAGATATATGGAGTAATAAAAAGCTACACAGAGCCAAGTTCAACAGCTGAATGGGTAAGATCTTTAAAGATCACTAAAGCAAGAGGGAGTGAGCTTAGTCCTTCTGGTCTTGATTCAAGACATTCTGGAGGCTGTGAAGATCAACACATTTTTTTTTAAATGTTGGAAATGAATGTTCTTTTCCTTTGCCAATTTTCTTATTTTTGTTATAATTAAAAGAATAGCTATTGGGGAAAATCATGTTTATATATAAAGGGATGTATAAAATTCTTCTACAGTACCTACTAAGGATAAAAACTGATCTTCCACAAACCTTTACATGACGTAGAAAACACCAGCAAAATATTATTCTGCTTTGGTCAGGCCCAACCTGGAATACTGTGTCCAGTTCTGGGCTCCACAATTCAAAAAGAATGTGGAGAAACTGGAGCGTGTCCAAAGGAGGGCAACTAAAATGGTGAAGGGTCTGGAAACCTTGCCCTATGAAGAACGCCTTAGGGAGCTGGGGATGTTTAGCCTGGAGAAGAGAAGGTTAAGAGGTGATATGATCACCCTGTTTAAATACTTGAAGGGATGTCACATTAAGGAGGGAGCAAGCTTGTTTTCTGCTGCTCCAGAGAACAGGACTCGGAACAATGGATGCAAACTGCAGGAAAAAAGATTCCACCTCAACATTAGGAGGAACTTCCTGACAGTAAGGGCTGTTCGACAGTGGAACACACTCCCTCGGAGCGTAGTGGAGTCTCCTTCCTTGGAGGTTTTTAAGCAGAGGCTGGATGGCCATCTGTCGGGTATGCTTTGATTGGGAGTTCCTGCATGGCATGGGGTTGGACTGGATGGCCCTTGTGGTCTCTTCCAACTCTAAATTTCTATGATTCTATGATTCTATGATTAACAAATTACAAAGAGTTCACTTTCACTCCTTTTCTATATGCTAATCAAATAAAATATCTTCTTCAACATGGTCATTTAACAATGCATTCTTATGCATGTCTGTTACGAACTACATCCCATGGTGCTAGATTCAAAAGCTTAGGCTGAATCCACACAGAGGGAAACAAACATTCCCATTTTATTCCTGCACTGACTTGTTCATACAATACATGGAGACAAAACAGGCAGAACACAGGTCTAAGCTGCACTCCAGGGCAATTCTCAGGAATAAAAAGAGTCCCCATTTGCCCTGATTTGGGGCAGAAACTTCAAGAATCCCCTGGGCATGAAGACAGTGTGCCAGGTACAGGAGGGGAGTGTTGTGAGGGGAGATAAGGTCAGGGGGAGGCACCCTGGGTGGGGGACCCACTGACCTGGGGATGTGTGTGGGCAGTACTTCTGGTATCGGCCCACAACCAGATGCTGGTTGTGTGGGTAGCTCATCCTCACTGTTGATCCAGAAGCTCCATGGGTAATTAGACTGGATCCCCATTTAGGTGAAAATGGATTTAGGCATTAATTAAACGTCTCTGATCTGTCTTAAGTTTCAAAGGTTTACACATACTGCACTTTATATGTATCTAAAGATGTTCTACCAACATCTCATTTCTTGACTCTTGAATCTTGAAGTTGAACTAAGAATCCGAGCTAGCTAAAATTACTAAAATTGAGCTAAAATGACTGAAAGGAATTTTTTTTTTAGGGACAGCCTGATTTTGCAACCTCACTTCCTCCAATGAAATTAGTGTGAATTAAATATTTTTAAATTTGCCAGATCATATCTAAAGTCAAGGAGTTAGCCACCTTTCTTGTAAAACTTGGTACATTGGCCATTAGTTACAGACCATACATATTCTTTCAACACTACTGACTGATGTGCCAGTTCAACAGCCTAAAGTCAATGTGGCTGTCACATTAAATCCAGTTCATTTGGTATAATACTGTTTTTGAACTGAAGCTTCAGAGAGTTCATGTGGTTTTCTGTCACATCTATCTGAAGTAAAGACCAAAATTGTATAGATGTATACATTTTGGAAATCTATTTGCAAATCCCAAGTGGCCAATTAATTACTTTTCCCCTCATAAATAACTCTTAATCCAATACTGAAAATGTTGTTATCACATCTAGGAAAGGATGAAAAACTATGACTCCCACCAGTCCATTCTCTGCACAACAGTGCTACAGTTAGGAAGCTGGAATAAAATACAAACAACAACAATAATAACAAAATTCCTTCCTGGCATTATATCATTATTGAGCAAAACATCCATGGAAAGTTTGGACAAGGTTTTAAGTTTCATTTGCCTCTTTGTTTTCAGCATGTAGACAAATCTGTTGGCTATATTTCAAGCTATCAACATATCGCAGATGTCTTGATGACACATTGTAGGAATGTCTAGTGATGATACAGGGGTTTGTTGGAGGAGGCTAAGTTTCAGAATTATCAGAGATCATGGAAACAATGACAGTGAACAGGCTCAAAAATGGACACTTTCTCAACATGTGGAGGTGTAAGGGAAACATTTTCATCCCCAAATAGATAAACATGATCATTAAAAACATGTAAAACATCTTAATGCCATAACTATAATCGATGGTCCGTTTTACATTGGCAAAAAGAGGTGTGTTGAAGGCTGCATGAAAGCCCAGCCTTTAGATGAGAAAAAGGGAAAGTGTGCCATGAAAACACTATTTTGGAGTTTTAAGGGAGAAGAAGTGCTTTAAAAAGGAGCTGGCCCATTTTACATTGGCAAAAAGAGGTGTGTTGAAGGCTGCATGAAAGCCCAGCCTTTAGATGAGAAAAATGGAAAGTGTGCCATGAAAACACTATTTTGGAGTTTTAAGGGAGAAGAAGTGCCTTTAAAAAGTAGTTTGATTTCCCCACTACTTTTTTAAAAAGGGTGCAGCATTGCTGGCCCGTTTTACACGGGCAAAAAAAGGCGCTTTTAGGGCTAAAAAGCCCGCAGTTAGGGTTAGGGAGGGCGTAGCCTTTACACCCTCCCTAAGCCTAAAACGCATGGACGCCGCCATTTAAAGATGGCGGCGTCTACACGGTGGCGCCGTACAAGCGTCATCACGTGCGCAGCGTTTTGACGCGCTGTGCACGTTTTGACGCTCTGGCGGCGCGGGAGGGCGCCAATCGCGCCCTTCCCGCGCCGCAAAAAAAGAGCTCGATCCCGGAGCTCTTTTTTGCGGCGGGTCGTTGCGGCATGATGAGGCCTCTGGGGCTGCCCGTGTGGCAGCCTAGGCCTCATCTCGCCGCTAGAAGGGGCGAGTTTGGACCGCCCCTTTTAGCCAATGTAAAAAGCACCCCTATTGCATCTAAAGGCTAAGGTGTAGTTGAACGGTTAAATGGGGCTCTGTATCTTTAAAGCGCCCATTTAAAGGCAGCGATACAAGTGCGGAGGGAGGGAAGGTGCCAAGACAAGAAGAGACCTTCAGAGCCCGGCCAGAGTGCGCCTGCACCTTCCTTCACCTCCTCCCTTTGGTTGAGAGAGTGTGACTTCTAGGGAGACAGCAGGGCACTGGAGGCGCTCAGCCAGACCAGGGCAAGCTGGCAAGAGGAGGAGGAGAAGGGGAGGGACCTGGAGCACCTCCGCTGCCCTGCTTCCCTGCAAGTCACACTCTCTCAGCCGAAGGGGGGAGGAGAAGGCAGGCCCAGGCACACTCTGGCCAGGCTCCATGGCTCTCTCCTGGCTGCCTTCCTCCTCCCTTTGGCTGAGAGAGTGTGACTTGCAGGGAAGCAGGGCAGCAGAGGGGCCCCATGTCCCTCTCCTCCTCCTCCTCCTGTTTCCAGCTTGCCCTGGCCCAGCATCAGGAGGACCTGGAGCACCACCGCTGCCCTTCCTCCCTGCAAGTCACACTCTCTCAGCCAAAGGGAGGAGGAAGGCAGCGGGGAAGGAGGGAGGGAGGGAAGGAGCCAGGAAGAGACCCCCAGAGCCTGGCCAGAGCATGCCTGGCCCTCCTGCTTCCTCTTCAAAAAGAAGGCTGGAAAAGTAGGACGTGTCCTGGCAAAGGAGGACGTGCCTGGTCAACTTGGAAAAGGGGGGCCTCTGCTCAAGAATGGAGGACATATGGGAATCCCTCCTGGACAGAGGGCTGAAACCTCAAGACAACTCAATATAATGCTCTGACAGAACACAGACTACAACTCCCATGAGCCTTTGCTACCATTTCCCAAGATGCCTTAATTTGCAACAGAAAGCCGACCAGTATGTTCACATGTGATGAATTCTTTCGTATTGACTCTGCATTTTCTTTTTGTGTAGATGCTCTCTTGTTTTGTGTGTGATGAGCTTGTGCGTAATCACGTGCATTTCCGAACTGACCTCACTTTCTCCCTCTTTCGGAATGGTCCTGTACTCCCCCATGTGATAAGCTCCGACTGTACGGTGTACCTGCGCAATTGCGCAATTCGCAGCCAGCAAGGGAAAAAAATGTTTAAAGTGCGGCTAAAAGCCACGTTCCTTGCCGCCCATGTAGCTGCTCCGCCTGTGTTTGTAGCGTTTTGACAGCTTCCCATGTAGTTGCTGAGCCACAGAAAAAACCTCAGTCTAGCTGCCCTGTACTTTTTAAATGCACACCTGGGGCTTGCTGTCTAGCTGCTAAGCATTAAGGAAAGTGCAACTTCATGTCACACTTTCTTGCCAATGTAAAAAGCCCCATTGTCAAATTAAATTGTTTTGCTTTATTAGACCTTGCTTGTTTGGCTTTCCCACACCACACCCATGTGTGTGCTTTTGCACAATTAGGTTTGTTTCTTTGTCTGTCTGTCTGAATGTTTGTTTAAACATATGTATTTTGCTTTATATTACAGGCTGTCAGGAAGCATATGAACAAAATTAATTCAAAACAATTTAGAACCATTAAAATTTTAAACAATGAGGAGTAATTTAAATAGTCTTCAGGGAAAGGTAAAGGTTTTCCCTTTGACAAGATTGGCAAGTCCTGTCCAACCATATGTGGGAGTACTCATCTCTGTTACTAAGCCAAAGAGCCAGCATTGTCAAAGACAACTCTGTGATCATGTGGCTAGCATGACTGGACAGAATGCTGTTACCTTCCCACTGAAGTGATACCTATTTATCTACTTGCACCTTTACATTCTTTCAAACTGCTAGGTTGGCAGAAGCTGGGAGTAGTGATGGGAGCTCACCCCATCACACAGCACTTGGGTCTTGAACTGCTAACCTGCTAATCTTGTAAACAGAATCAGCATCTTAACCACTGAGCCACCGCATCTACTAACATATTAAATATTGTAAAAAATAAATTATAAACATTAAACAAATTAACAGTTAAGAGAGACTGCAACATTGTAAAAACATTTAAGTTTATTGCACAGGCCCTTGAATGGGCCTGTTGCATTACAAAAGGGGGTGTGATGGGAATGGGAGGCAGCATAGAACACATCTTACCACACAGGAGAATGTTGCCAACACCACCAGAAGTCCCCATTCCATTCTGGATGCGTTCCCCAAGGCCAATTTTCGGGAACACTTCTAAAAAGTTCCTGAAAATCAGCCCCTGGGGAATGCATTCAGAACACAATGGGAACTTCCACCACCACTGCCAGCATTATTCTGTGTGGTAAGATCCATTCTATGCTGCCTCCTGTTCCCTTCACACCCTCTTTTGTAATGCAACAGACCCATTTCAGGGCCTGTGCGATAAACTTAGTTATTAGATTCTCTAGGAGGAAAACATTATTAGGCTCTCTAGGTGCTGATGGAAACCTATGTCTTAACCTCATTCCAGAAAGAAACCAGTGTTGGCACCTCCAGCCTGATGACATTTCACAGTATTGGTGCCACAGCAGAGAAGGCCCTATCCTATGTCCTCAGAAAGTCCTCCTGCTGGCAGGAGACATAAGAAAGTCCCTTCAGCTAGCACCAGTTCTTTGGCCAGTTAATTTGGGAATAGAGACTCTTCAATTATAGGGTTCTGAGACCATTTAGGGCTTTGTAATGGGAATGTGCCCACCCAACTAATCCACTTCTATTTAAATCACTTGAACCAAGATGAGCAATTTTACATGTGATGGTACAGACTTATTCAAGCATCTTGTTTGCATCAAATTACCTCTCTCTCTCTCTCTCTCTCTCTCTCGATATGCTGAACAGCTATAGTGAAGTGGAAATGTGACAAATTTGTCAAACATCATAAGAGCTACAAATCTGAATTGGTAATCATATTCTATTTGCAAATTCCAAGTGACCAATTTATGGCACAACCTAATGTTAACATATGGCTAAAACTGCTAGCTAAAAATAAAGGGTCACCTACAGAGTGATGAAGCTCTTTACTGTTATGCTCATAAGAATTTGTCTTTCTACTGTGCTTCAGAAACTCAGATTAAATTATTTTTAATACAAGTGTATTGACTTTATAGCTCTGTCCTACATGCTGACTACCTGTATCATTTCCTCAAAGTTACAAGGCTAACCTTAGAAAAATCTGCATAAACTTAGAGCACTGTGGGATCCTCCAGCATCCATGCTGAATGTTTAATGAGGAAATGAATGGTTTTCCTCTGTATGCTACCGCACTGAATGCATCAGCAGGGACCACTATAAATGTTAGTAAAACTTAATGCCCAAAATAGCTGAAATGGAATTATGCAGATACTAGAGGAGTAGGGGGTAAAATTTGTCTCAGTACAAGAGATTAATATTGGGTCTTTTAGGGAATAGCAGTTGCCTGCAAGCAAGGCTTAAAAAAGATGAAGACTGTGGCTTCCCTGATGCCTTTACTCCACCCTGTTTTGGATGCTTTGAATTGTATAAATTACAAGTACAAAGATCACAGCAGCAAATAAATGTATCAGTACTGCCCTTTCCCATGGAATATATATTAAGAAAAACATAATCATTCAGAATTCATGAATTATTTCTGTAAGGCACAGCTTTTTGTGGTCAATGATCTAAACCTTTGTTTGCATGCCATGGTTAGGTATGCTGACAAATAATTGCTTTGTGTTACAGAAAGTACCACTCCTTAGTGAAACTGCATTAATCCTGGAAGAGGCCAATTTTCTGCTTATTTCTTAACCAGTTCTAGATAATATATGTGAACCCTACTATTCCATTTTCATGTTTCTCCCCTTTAAATCAAACATTTAATCATACTTCTCTAACAGATAACAACTTTCAAGCTGCTATCATCATCATCATCATCATCATCATCATCATCATCCCCTTTTTGCCAGAACTGGGACTCAGAGTGGTTTATAAGATTAAAAACAGTACAATTAAAAACATAGAAAAGTATTACATTAAAACAGAATTAAATTCTTACAATTTTAAAACAGATTGCATGTAAAAGGATAACATATAATTAAAGAGATAAAAGTGTTTAAAATACTTAAAAACAACCACAACAACAACACCCAGCCTATTCTTTTAAAAGCCTGAGTGAACAGGAAGGACTTAGTCTGCTGGTGGAAAGACAACAAAGAGAAGAGGACCATTCTGGCCTCCCTGGATAGGGAGTTCCAGAGTCTAGGGGCAAACACAAAAAAATAAAATAAAATAAATAATTTTTTTTTAAAAAAGCCGCCCTCACGTCTCCACCAACTGGGCTTCTGGGATGGAGATAAGGGTTTATCCTGAAGATCTTAGAGCTGGGGCCTTATAACTTATACCTCTATATGATTTTTCATGGTCTTTTAGACCACAGCATCTCACATAATTTGACGTGGCAGACCAGAAATTTTAACCTCCAGTCTTCCAGGGACTGATACCAAATTTTAACCTCCAGTCTTCCAGGGACTGGCTACAATTGTTTTTTTTCTTCCTGGAAATTCACTAGTGGCTGACAGGCAATGGGACATGCCTTGGCCCAGTCCACCACTTTGAGTTGTACTGTTTTAAACACTTTTGTGTTATTATTGTGTGCCTTCCAGTAATTTTCAGCTTATGGCAACCCAAAGGTGAAACTATCATAGGGTTTTCTTGGCAAGATTTGTTTAGTGGGAGCTTGTCTTTGCCTTCCTCTGAAACTGATAGTATGACTTGGCCAACCAGCAGGTTTCCAGGGAATTGAACTGTGGTTCCAAAGTCATAGTCAAACTCAAACCACTACAGCATACTGGGTCTCAGAGGCAGTTATATACAGGCCATTAAAAATGACTAGAGTCCAAAACACATTGTAGAAATAATCAAGGTTGAGACCAGTGCTTAGGAATTATGGGAACTGTAGCTTTTTGAGACATTTAGCCTTCTCTGTCAGAGAGCTCTGGTACCACAATAAGCTACAATTTCCAGGATTCTCTAGCACTGAGTCAGGGCAGTTAAAGAGGTCTCAAATTGGATTATTTCTGCAGTATGTTTTGAACCTATGATATCTTGACTCAAACACCTCTTTTAACAAACTACACTTGCTAAAACCTTTTGAATAAAATGATGGAATATGACTTCCTTTTGCAGTGTGATCAATCATATTGGTCACAATCATTTGTGAAACCCATGAGTAACTAGAATAACTGCACTTGAGTAACTCCTAATATTCAGTTTTAACAGAATGCATTCTATCTTAGTTTATGTGGTTTCAACAGGAACAAAAGCATGCCCCCAATCTATATGCATTAATCAATTCACTGAATTAAAAATATCTGTATTGAACCCCAATTACTATTTTTCATGACCGCTGTTAACTTAATAATCATTGTTTGTACTTTTTTGTATTTCTGTTCTTTCTCATTCTTCTATACACCTGTTCCCATATCCTACCAAGCATGTGCATAACCATCTGTCTGTTGGCATGTATGGAAGCTTGTGTTGTGAATCATCATTAATAAGCAATTTTTACTGAAGAGGAAGCTTTATTAGAGAATTACCAACTTCACAAAGGACATATGGGATGTTGTTAGCCAAAGTGCATTTTCTGAATTTTGGTGTGTGTGTGGGATTCTACATGACCCCAGATGTACCTTATAGATGACCCCAGTACCACCTGGGTGCTGACAGGTAGGTCACACCAAGGCCACCAGGAAAATCTCATCCCGAGACAGGAAGGCAGTTTGGGAGCTGCAAATGGGATCATCATCACCTCCATAATCAGAAGAATGGGCAATGATTGCCTAGACATCTCACCTAATGGGCCAGCTAACAACTTAATCTCCTTCCCATTTATCTCAAATATTGTCAGGCCAGATTACAATCTAACACCTTTTTGGCCTGCAGCTAGTTTTAGCCCTTAAAAATGCCTGGAAATCTCCTCTCAGTGTTCTAGTTTGGAGTTCATGGAGACACTATGTCACTGTGATCTCTAGTCTATCTCCAGCACTTCTGTTCAACCAATGCTCTCAGAACGGCTGTGTCCCATTCTGCTTCACCCCATTGGACTCTGGAAGCAAGCCCCATCTATAGGAAGTACCACCCATAGTTCTGCCTCAAAATCTATTCAAGCTAACCCCTGATTTCCTGAGCCTTGAATGAAAGATTGTGTGATAGTGAATTGCTGTGTGATTTTCCCCGTTAAATAAAAATAATACTTTCATTGGAGACTTCTGCCTCTGCATCATTTCTTGGATCCACCGGCCCCTAAGTATACAGGTGGGAGACGGTTTCATAAGGTCCTTGTAGCCGACTCCCTCTCAATTTTAGCGAAGTAAAAATTCCCCTACATAGATTTTGTCTACAATGTGCTGCCACTGACTGCATGACAGAGGGGGTATGTGTATAAGAACCTGAGAACAAACGAGAACCTCAGTGTATAGGATAGGAAGTAATGGAGCAAACAATACAAAGAGAGAACATACTGGAGAAAGTAAGTACATCTGTTACACCCTATAGCACACAACAGTTTTGCAAGCAAACTGCATATTTCAGATAACTGCATATTGCTCCAGTTCCAACACTGTCTGCTCTCCACACATTTGATGGAATGGGCTCCAGTTAAAAGGTTATATCAAAATGAAACTAAACTTTCTTCAAGACAATTATTTTTGCTAGTAACATCGCTACTATCCTAGAAGTATTGTCTATTCCTTCTCTCTGCTACCCCCCCCCTTTTTTTAGTGGTATGGGAAACCATTGTTATGGTCGAAGCCCTACATTGTTTTATGTAATGTAAATCTACACAATCTTAATAGATTAGAAAGCTAGTCCAAAACTAACAAAATGAATTTCAACAGGGAAAAATGTAAGATACTCCACTTACGGAGACAAAAATGACATGGATAGATATAGGATGGGGGACTCCTGTCTTAACAAGACAATGTATGAAAGGGATGTAGAAGTCCTAATAGACCACAAGTTGAATGTGACTCAACAGTGTGATGTGGTAGCTAAAAAGACCAATGTCATTCTATGCTTTATCAATAAAGCATAGTGTCTACATCAAGGGAAGTAATAGTGCCACTCTATTCTGCTTTGGTCAGGCCTCACCTGGAATACGGCGTCCAGGTCTGGGCACCATAATTCAAAAAGTCCAATGACAAACTGGAGTGTGTCCAAAGAAAGACTACAAAATGGTGAAGGATCTGAAAACCATGGCTTATGAGGAGAGGTTTAGAGAACTGGGTATGTTTAGCCTGGAGAAGAGACAGTTAAGAGGTGATATGATAGCCCTGCATAAGTAAGGGGTGTCATATTAAGGATGGAATAAGCTTGTTTTCTGCTGCTCTAGAGAATAGGACACAGAACAATGGATGGAAGCTGCAGGAAAAGAGATTCCACCTCAACATTAGGAGGAACTTCCTGACAGTAAAAGCTGTTCACCAGTGAAACATACTCCTTCAGAGTGTGGTGGAGTCTCCCTCTTTAAACTGGATGGCCATCTGCCGGGGGGATGGGGGGGGTGAGGGTGCTTTTATTGTGAATTCCTGCATCACAGGGGGTTGTGCTGGATGGCCTGTCTATTCCAACTCTATGATTCTATGAGTGTCAGGACTCTAGGACACTAGGGTTCAAATTTCTGCTCACTCATGGAAACCCATGGAGTAACTTTGGGCAAGTTACATCCTCTTCACCTGTAAGGAAGGCAATAACAGACTCCCCCTGAACAAATCTTTCCAAGAAAACACTATGATCAGTTTGCCTTAGATTATCCACATTTCAGAAATGTCTCAAAGACACATACTAACAAACAAACAATAAATAAATCTACACTTATGTGGTTATATGATTCTGCTACACCACACTTCTGATGAATACTGACAGTATGCTACCAATTGTATGTATAACACCATTACTGCTTTTTTCCCATTGTGCAAGGGGAAATGTACAGTGGCTTTTCTGCAATCCCAATGAATCAAGTGAAAAATTGAAAGTAATTGCCAATAGTTATATACTATCCAAGTATGCACAACTGCATGGCTGGTATCTTGTTGGTTAGTCACATCTAGCGTAGATCCATTGGATCAACTGCTGAATGGTAAGTTTCAGATAAATTCAATTGATCCTATGGGTTTACTTTAGTCATAAATATCAATAGGACTTCATGATGGCCCACATTTCAGCACTTGATAATTCTACACTTTTCATTGACATGGTTCTATAAATGCTGTGAAAAATTCAGAAATAGGAGGTACAATCCTTCAAATTAGCACTTTACAACACAAGAGGACACTCTTTTAAACTACAAAATGACAAAATTATGCTCAGATTTTGGGAAGTGGGTCAGGGTGAGAACTTTTGAGCACCATCCCTACTTTAATCTGGCCAGCTTCAGATAGGATTAATACTAAATTAATATGTTGCAATACATTTAACTACAAAAAATAACCACTGACTATGCTCACTCACATCATAGTTCACTAGAAAGTGCTGGTAAAAGGTGAAGTAGATAAGAAGGAACAGCTACAAGTATTGCTCACCACTGCCAGTCCTTGCATTTTCACTTTTTTTCTTTTTTGGTGGGGAGGATCTTTGTCACTTCCCCCCAATACCTTGATTGAAAAATCTTATCTCAGCTTTACTTTGTTGCACTGTTCCTGGAACTAAAGGCCAAAACAGACAGCCCTAAAGAGGTGGCTTGACACTGCCACTTTGAGCACTGGATTGGGGCTGTGGCAATCACATTTTGCAGCCCAGTCTGCTATTTGCTGGCTAAAAAAGAGGTGGCAAAATGTCACTCCTTTTTGCGTCTGCAAAAGGGCGCTCTTTCAGCTGCTACCACAGCTTTGCGGTGCTCCTGCAGCATGCAGCACATGAACACCATGCTGTGGGAGTGCCGCAATGCTCCTGTCATCTGGTTGGGCAGGCGACATGACACCCAACAAGGATGCCAGGGTGAGTTGACCCTGAGCCCTTGGCTGGTATTGAACTCACAACCTTGTGGTTTGTGAGTGAGTGGGTGCAATACAGGCATTTAACCATTGCACCACTAGGGGTCCTATGGTCAGCAATACCTTTTCTCAAGTCTTATAGTCTCAAACCATGGCTTCATTGACTGACTTGATTCACCAGTTTTGCAGGCCTCCTCTTTGCTTATTTCCTTCTACTTCACAGAGCATTACCGGATTTTCCGGTAATGTCATCCTATTTTACAATGTCCAAAGTATATTAGCTTTATTTGATCAGTTTGGCTTCTAGTGAGAGTTCAGGCTTGATTTGTTTTGGGGCCCATATATTTGTCTTTTTGTTGGTTCATAGTATGTGCAAATATCTCCCTTAGCCCAATATTTCAAATAAATTGATATTCCTATTAGCTTTCTTCACTGTTCTGCTTTCACAAGTATACATAGAAATCAGAATTTTAGGATAATTAGAATTAAAAGGAATAAATTACTACAGGGTAGACTGTAGAAGAGTAGATATACTATAGGGTAGATGAACAAATCCAAAGTAATGGTGGTGAGCAGATTTTATGAGGTTTCATGAGGTTATTTCTCTGCATCATTTATAAATACTGGTAACTATTATTATTAAAAGTTAATTATACTAACTACTAGGTATGCATTCCAAAGGGGGGAAATATACATTTGCTTGAAAATGGGGCTTAATTGTGTGTCCTACATTGATAACATTTCTATAGCAATTATGAATATATAGGTTTAATTCCATAATATGCCCCCATTACATTAAAAAAAAATCAGTCTCCACAGAAGGTTTATACTTCATCAGACAAGGTACTAGTGTAATGGAGAAATTAAAATTTTTCACTGATGGGCAGAACAAACTGCTATGAAGGGGTGGGTTGAAGCAGCTCCTGAGGAAGTCGGATTGGGGCCATGGCAACTTCACGTCGTGACCCAATCTGGGTTGTTGTCAGCTCAAAAAGAAGCTGCAACGAGCCAGCATTTTTATGCCTCCATGGCTTTCAGGCACTCTGGCAGCTTCCGGCAGCTAAATACAGTGCCACATGTGGCCCACATGTGGGCAGCCAGGCAACATGAAGCCTGGGCATTTTCTTTCTGGGCATCTTAGGGGTATGTGTTGTACATATGTCATGCTTCCAAGGCTTTTCATGCCTGTCTGATCCAACTCTGATTTGGCCTCCCTTTTCTACCAAATGGGGCATTATAAATGAGGAATGCTATCACATATGGACAAACTCTTCGGCTACAACCCACAGAAACCTACATATTTTTTAAAAAAAAATGCAATCATGTCTCTAAAAGCAATTTTTACTATTCCAGCAGGATGGCTGATGGGTATAGAAAGGAGAAGTGTCTAAAGAAATGAAATGTTAGGCACATGGTATGGTTCGGTTGATAAAACACACCCAAGGTTGACAATGTGTCAGGGATAAGAGGATATTAACTTGTTCAAGTCTTTGACGATTCATAGTAACTACTATAAACTGGAAAGAAGAAATAAGGTTTGCAGAGATGTTTAAAAGCTCATACTGTATTTAATAGGCACAGTTAATGGATGGTTGATTTTTTCCTTTGCCCATTCTCCAAAAATGTGTCACATATCATTTGGCAATACTTGACATGCTACAAAGCTAGAAAATGTTCAATTTACTGTTTTCTGTTAAATTTCAGACATTGTGGATTTTTAAATTTGGCATCTATTCTGATCACTGATCAGATCAGTAAATCGAACTTTCACTAGCTGGTTAAACCAGAGTGTTGTGTTGTTGCTGTTATATTTGTTTACACATATGTCATGTTTTCAACTGTCATTTGGACATATTTTTGCTTTTCAGTGTGTTTGTTTTCTACCTATATGATATTACTGCAAAAAAAAAAAAAAAAACCAACAAAAAACCCAATTCCATCTAAGGGGAACACATATCTCTTGATATCTGTACCAAGAAATACTTAACATCTTTGGTTCATATTACTGTTCTCAGCAGAGAAAGTACAGATGGTGGTTCCTGGCAACAGCAGCCTTATTAGAAGACACTGTTCTTATTCTATGAGTGTGCAGGTTGTCAAACCAACTGATATCTTTTACATAGTAAAGGTCATTAAGATTTCAAAATTTAAATAATTACTGGTTGTGGCCTGGGCTAAGTAAAAGCACTGTGCATTCCTGTTTAGAAGAATGAATCTTCAGTGGCATAGGCACAAAACAGTATGTTTCTTACTTCATATAAGGACTGTTGTTTCCTGACTCTAAAGACCACTGTCTTTCACAGGCTTAAAATTACCATTCATTTACTATAGCTCATATTCTATCTAAACATGGGTACAAGACATAGAAGCATATCTTAGAGCCATCTAGATGCTGTTGGAAGTCAACTCCCTGCATCTATATTCAGCATAGCCAATGATAAAAGACAATGGGAGTCCCCAACACCTGTGGGACCACATATTTTCTATCCATGATAGGATATACATTAAAAAAAAATCTCTTAAGACATACCTCTGAAAACTTTATTTTTACCATGAATCCACATAGGAATCCAGCCAGGTGAGTTGTAAATTATACCCTATTTGTTTACTATTACTCTTTACTTTTTTCTACTTTGAAAACATTGAAAACTCTTATTCAGTCCTTCAAATGATGATAATGTATGACATCTGTTAAACTATGGTGCTATTAAAACTAAATTATTTGGTGGGGGAAAAGTGCTCTTACAATCCATTCATTGGTCTAAATCCTGCTCCTACTCCCAACTAGACTCAACCCCTTGAATCAATTGCTGAATGGTGTGTTGATACTTATGTTTGTTGTTGTTATTATTGTTGTTAAATACTCTCAAGTCAATTCCAACCCGTGGTGATGCTTAAGAGTCCCTCTCCTCCACTGCCCTGCTCAGTTCCTCCAACCCATGATCTCTTGAACAGAGTCCATCCATCTAGCATGTAGCCTTCCTCTCTTTCTGCTTCCTTCCACCTTTCCTAGCCTTATTGTTGTTGTTTTTTCCAGTGAGCCATGCCTTCTCTTGATGGAACCAAAATACAACAGCCTCAGTTTAGTCACCTTGGGTTTCAGAAGATTTCTGGTTTGATCTATTCTAGGACCAATTTGTTTGACTTTTTGGCTGACTTTTTGGAATCCTTAGGACTCTTCTCCAGCATCACATCTCAAATGAATTAATTTTCTTCCTGTCCACTTTCATGACTGTCCAGTTCCCGGATCCATACATGGTAATAGGGAATACAATGGCTTGTATGATTCTAATCTTCATGCTCAGTTGGGTATCTTTACATTTTAGGATCTTTTCTAGTTCTTTCATAGCTGCCCTCCCCATTCTGAATCTTCTTATGATTTCCTGACTCCAGTCCCCACTCTGATCAATGTCTGATCCCAGGTATGAGAACTAATTTACTAAAGTGGGCCCTTCCCTTATGCAGGATATCCATTCTGGATGCCCCCCCCCCCCAGCATAAGGGAAATCCTGCATATGCTGGAGCCCCATTAAGGGAAATCCCGCATATGCTGGAGCTGATGCCCACAGTGCAGTGCGGCGTGGTGTTTTCTTCCAGAGTGAACCATGGCTTTTTCTGGTGCAGCTTTCAGCATATGCTGAAAGCCACGTATATCACACTCATGTATGATGTGGGCACACTGTATTTCTATTTCCTTGTTTTCTAGGCTGAATTTGTGTAAATTTCCTGCGGTCAATAAGCCTCTCTTTGGACTTTGTTCCTTGATTTTCTTTAGTAGTTTCCCTAGATCTGCAACATTTTCTGCTAGTAGTATTGTGTTGTCTGTGTATCTTAGATTGTTGATATTCCTTTCTCCTTCTTCTATGTCCAAAACTGATTTTCATATAATATTTTATTTATTTGTTTATGGTGTTTATACACTGCTATTCAGCCCTAAAGGCTCTCAGAGTGGCTTAATACATTTTGCATAGAGGTTGAACTTACAGAGTGAAAGAATGAAGCTGTGCCTGGCCCCTTTGCCATTCTGTTTTTCCATATTCTGGACAGTAGCCTCTTGTCCTAAGTACGGACTACTCATCAGGACTATCAGATGTAGATCCAGTTAATTCAGTGAGCCAGCTAAGTAGACTAGAATGTGCATTTGGCTTATTGGAGACTACCCTGATACTTGCCCTCCAGTTCAGTTACTTCAGTGTTTTTCACTGATACTTAACTCTCATACTAGAGCTAAGTGGTTTATTAATTAATCCTGAAATCTTCAATTCAACCAAGAGGGCACCAAGCATAGCTGTTTAAATATATGATATCATCATCATCATCATCATCATCATCATCATCATCATCATCACAAAGTGGCAGCTACACGATAATCCTACATACAATACCACAAATGCTCTGCTAAGGATGGAGACAATGGGGCTTTCTAGATTGGCAGGAAAGTGTGACATGAAGTTGCATTTTCCTTAATGCTTAGCAGCTACACTGCAAGCCCCAGGTGTGCATTTAAAAGGTACAGGGCAGCTAGACTGAGGGTTGTAGGAACGACTTATCTGGTGCTTTTTACATTGGCAAGAAAGTGTGATCTGAAGTCGCCTTTATCTTAATGCTTAGCAGCTACATAGCAAGCCCCAGGTGTGCATTAAAAAAGTGCAGAGCTGCTACACTGAGGGGTGTGGGAACGACTTATCTGAGGTCTTTTTTGTGGCTCAGCAGTTACATGGGAAGCTGTCAGAACGCTACAAATACAGGCGGAGCTGCTACATGGGCAGCAATAAACGCGGCTTTAAATCGCGATTTTAATTTTTTTTTCCTTGCCGGCTGCGAATTGCGCTGTTGCGCTGTTCATACCGCCGCGAAAAGAGCTATTGCGGTGGTTGAGGCTTGAACTGCGCTATTGAGAGGGTCGAGGCTGCGAATTGCACAGTTTTAAATGATTTAAAGGGGGCTCCTAAGTGATTTTGACACCAGCCACAGACTGAGCATGTGCAAGAAGACAAAGGAGGAGTGCTGGCCATTGACCCAGTGACGTTGGCATTCGTCAGCACAGGGTCACTGTGGGCATCATCACCAACATGGATGCCTCCTCTCCTTTGTGGTCGGCACTTGTCGTCAATGTTCAAAGCACAGCCAAAGCTGCCGCCTTTGCCTCCGCTAGTGCTGCCAGGATCGTCGAAGTGACCACTGAAATGACAGCTGTGGCCACTGAAATGACAGCTGTGACCACTGAAATGACAGCTGTGACCACTGAAATGACTGCTGTGTCCGCTGAAATGACTGCTGTGTCTGCTGAAATGACAGCTGTGACCGCTGAAATGACAGCTGTGGCCACTGAAATGACAGCTGTGACCACTGAAATGACTGCTGTGACCACTGAAATGACAGCTGTGACCGCTGAAATGATAGCTGATGATGATAGTGATGATACAGAAGAGAGAATAGCTGCAGTTGGTGCCTCACTGCTTGAGCAGTGTGAATTAGCCGGTGGCATTGCTATGTCCGAGAAAAGGAAGACCCGGCTTTATTGGACGCTGGAGAGAAGTGATCACTGGTGGTCTGTCATAGTCACTCGCACCTGGTCTGAAAGCCGATGGAGGCGTTACTTCCGAATGCCCCGTGCCCTCTTTCACCGGCTGGTGGACATCCTCCGTCCAGAACTGGAGAGATCTGATTCATTGATGAGAAAAGCCATCCCGGTGGAGGAGAGAGTGGCCATTGCCATCTTCATGCTGGCCCATAAAATCACCTACTTGGTGACTTCAGAGCTCTTTGGGGTTGGCGTTTGCACTGCAGGGCAAATCCTGCTGGAGTTCGCCTTGGCCATGGAGAAGCTCCTGCTGTCCCGGACTGTGTACTTGGGAGATGCCCGGAAGGTAAGGCACTGTCCAAAACATATTTCCACTTGTCAAACTATCCTATCCTGTATGTGGAATATTTCATGTGTGGGTTTTTTTGTGGTGTAATTGCATGGATGTAATGAATTTGTCATTTATTCACCTGTTTCCCCCCCTTTCCTTTCTACAGATCATGGAAGGTTTCGCTGAGCTTGGATTCCCACAAGTAGTGGGCGCTGTGGATGGGTGCCACTGTCTGATTGTGCCACCCCTGGGGCAGAGGAAGAATTATCAGAACAGAAAAGGGTCCTATTCTGTTATCCTGCAAGGGACATGTGATCACACTGGTCGCTTTGTGGATGTGGAGCTTGGATGGCAAGGATCAGCTCATGATGCCAGGGTGGTCAGAAATTCTGTCATTTTTGAAACTATGGAAGCTGGCATCTTTGTGCCAGGCAACCCCACCATTACCATCCAGGGCCAGCAAATTGGACCCCTCCTGCTGGGAGATAAAGCTTATCCTCTCAGAAAATGGTTAATGTCGCCCTACAAGAAACCTACCACTGCCAAGCGGAAGCTTTTCAATAGGAAGTTGAACAGGTGCAGAGTCAAGGTGGAGCATGCGTTCGGGCGTCTCAAGGCCAGGTGGAGATGTCTGAAAGGACCACTTGTTGTGGCAGAAGAGAACGTGGTGCCCATCATCGCCGCTTGTGTCATCCTATACAACATCTGCGAGACCAAGGGAAAGGTTTTGGATGAGGGGCTGCAGTACAGGCGACGTTTTGTGTTGCCTACCCTGGGGGCACCTATTCCGGAAAATGACCCTGGCACACAAGAAGGGCACAAAGTGAGGAATGCATTGGCAGAGTTCTTCCAGACAGGAAGAATTTGAACTTGAACTTCTCCTCCATTTGTGATACCAGAGCATAATTGTTTTGTATAATCATATCAGTAGTTGAATAAATGTATCCCATCAGCCACAGTCTGTGTGTGCCCATCATTCATGGTCTGCTGTGTGGGCAGTCTCAGCCATGTGCTTGTTGGCTTGACACACACAAACACACTCACAGAAGGTCATGCATAGGTTTGCCTGGCGCCAGATTTCCTGGCAGAAAAAGATACAAGCCCATAACTGCCAACCGTTTACTCTGACAATGTATCAATACCCCTTGAAATTCAGGCTTCCCTAATGGCCCATTCAATTGTAACAATATGAAGCCCAGAGGCATCTATTGGGGGAAAGATTCAAAATTCAGCTCTGAGGGGACTTCATTGGCCTGAAGCCATCTCTGCCCACCTTGCCCTCACCCACAAATTTCTATAAAGTCCAAAGCCCCTGTCTTTTTCCTCAGGACGGCGACCATGGCTCCCAGGGTGAGACCTCCAGTTCGCAGGGCCTATTGGCAGGCTGAAGAGCTGGAGATCCTCCTGGAGGCCCTCATGCCAGAGCAAGCTGCTCGGATTGTGATGGCCTCTAGCAGCAAGCCGAACAAGGCCTTTTTTATGGATGCCGCCAGAGCCCTCCGGCGATGAGGGTTTCAAAGGACCTTCCTACAGTGTCGGAGCAAGTTCAAGGACCTGAAGGGAAGGTTCTTTGAAACCCTGGAGGACTATGGTCCGCATCCGCCTGTTCGGAAGAGGCCACCATATTTCGAACAGCTTCGGGCCCTCTGGCAGAGGGGCGGTGAGCCTCGGTGGGAAGATCGCCGTCCTCAAGGTATGTCGGGGCCCCTTTCATTGTGCCTGTGTCCCTGTCACTAACCCTTCCCTCCTGTTTGCCAATGTCCTCCATGGGTCCTCATGCCTGTCCTCCACTTTGCTTTTGCAGGCATGCAGCCCAGGCGAGGACGGAGGGTGCCTGAGCAGGCCCAACAGCCCGGCAGGGGGTCCCCCGCTGCTGCACCTCAGGGAGAGGCTCGGGATCTCCCTGAGGATGCAGCACAGCCAGGGCCCTCTGATGCCGCCCCTCCGCCCAGAGAACAGGCTCCTCTGGCAGCAGGTTAGTGTCCAAGGGGTTGGGGGGGGTGGACGTTGCAAGCCTGCAGCCTCCACAACACTCCTGTCCTGTCCCTTCCCTTCATGTCACTGTATTAACTTCTGCCCTTTCTTCCCTTTTTCCAGCAGCTCCTCCGTCGCCGGATGCTGCTGCTGCCAATGAGGACCAGCCTGGGCCAAGCCGCCCCCGCCGCCGCCGCCGCCGCCATCTGGAGAGGGGACCCGAGGCCCAGGGTCCACAACCCAGGGGGATGCTTGAGGTCCAGCGCCACGGGGAAGGAGGTGAGTGCAGGCACCCAAAGAACCGGAGAAGGGAGTGGGGATGCCCATACACCCTGCCTGTGGGAGTGGGTGTGTGGCTCCATTGTCCCCTCCTAACCATTCTCTCTTTCTCTCTCTTTTTTCTTTTGTCCTCTACAGAACACCTGCTGCATAGGAGGGTTGCAGCGCTGGAGGCAGGACAGGCTAGGATCTTACAATTGCTCAACAACATCCTGCAAGTCCTTCCTGGCGCTGCACCTCCAGCTGCCCTGTAAAGCTGCTTCCCCCCCCCTTTCCCTTTCCTTCCCTTTCCCTTGTTTGCTGTTCCCCTTCCTTCCCCTTCCCTTCCCCTGTAAATAATGTGTACATAGTTTTTGTAAATAAAAAAGTTTATTTTTTTAAAAAAATTTGTCTGTCTTGAACTGCGCAATTGCGGTAGTACACCATTGACCCATTTGTATGAATGAAATTCTTTTTTTATGAATGAATGGGGGTGTTGCGGTACTGCGCTGTTTCACCATTTGTTAGTGTTAAGATTTGAAGTAGGACAGTGGTGTTCAAAATGTGCTTTTGAAGAGATGTTGAACTTCAGCTCCCATAAGCCTAAGTCCTACATCTCATCAACAGCGCAGTTTGAACATCACTGCCATAGGGAGTTAGTGAGTTAGCTATAGCTATAGTGTAGTGCCTGGTGGAAAAGGAAGTGCAGGGAAGGAAGGAGACCCTTGGGAAGAGAGATAAGTACAGTAGAGGACACCACAGTGCTTAATGGGAACTCAGTGCTTGTCACAACACTTCCCTCCTTTTCCTCCCCTGCGCCTGGGATGGCGACGAGTCGCCACAGGAACCGCCACTTGGCTGCTGAAGAGGCTAGAAGACTCCTGTCTAGGTTCTTCCTGACAGACCTCCAGATCCAGAGTGACTTGGCCAGGAGTGACATCACAACCCCTTTCCCCACCCTGATGCCCAGATGGCCCCTCTACAGCCATGGGAATGGCCCTATGGGTAACACTCTCCTCCTCACCACCCACTCTGCCACTCTGACCTGATCTTAAGATCCCTACTATCTGTTCCAGCAGGCCACTCTGCCCTTCAAGAACCTTTAATTTTTTTTTTCCTTGCCAGCTGCGAACTGCGCAGCTGCACAGTTCCCAGTTGGCAAAACTGCATAGCTGCGCAGTTCCCAGCTGGCAGCCTCCTGAGAATTGTGCAACTGTGCAGTTGTGCAGGTTTGCCTGATGGGAACGGTGCAACTGTGCAGTTGTGCAGGTTTGCCTTCTGGGAACGGTGCAACTGTGCAGTTGTTCAGGTTTCCTGGTTGCCGGCTGGGAACTGCGCAACTGTGCAGTTCGCAGCCGGCAAGGAAAAAAAATTAAAGTTTCAGCATCATTCCAGTTTCTCTGCTTTATTTTAAACTGTCCAGTTGCACTGGTGCATCATGAATGAACCCCTTTATTTTGTGAATGAATCGACATGTTATGCACGGTAGAATAACAGTTACAGCATCCCAGAGTCCCTACTGTGCATGTCTAGGGTTTGGATTAGGGCTGGAGCTAGGGTTTGGGAGCTTTAAAAAACTGCACAGTTAAACCCCAGCTTTTACACCTGCAGGGCATTAAGTGTTTTAATTAGAAGTGAACTCCACACCACGCATGCTCCCAACTCACGATCCATTATGCTCCGCACCTGTATCGCTGCCTTTAAATGGGCACTTTAAAGATACAGCGGCCCCTTTAACTGCGCAGCTACACTGCAGCCTTTAGATGAAGCTGTGCTGTTCCGCAGTTTTTAAAAAAGAAGCTGGGAAAACCAGCACTTTTTTGAAGACGCTTCTTCTCCCCTAAAACGCAAAAACAGCGTTTTCATAGCACACTTTCCCTTTTTCTCATCTAAAGACTAGACTTTCATGCAGCCATGAACACACTTCTTTTTGCCAATCTAGAATAGGCCAATGTATAAGATGGGGAAACTAAACCTGCAAACATCCCATAATAAGTGCCTCTTTAAACTAGGATCATTCTATGGTCAACTCTGTTTGTGTGCTCTTTGTTTAATTGCAAAGATTGCCAAGATGGCAAAGTCTGCTTCTTGGACACTTTCTACAATCACATCAGGACCCTTCCTCCTTCTAGGACTGTAAAAGGCATTCTCATAAATGCTTAGAATTATAAAACAAAATTGGATTTCAGTCATTTTTCACTGTAGTAAATAGTACTAAATGAGTGAGTTTTCATAAATGTCAAAGACATTTGTGCAAGACAAGTGTGTATATGATTACAACCAAAACACCCCATTAAAGCCTTGTTGTAGAGCATCTGGTATGGACAATCCTTTTCTATTTAGCTTTCTGACCTACATTTTTAATTACTGATGAGCTTTGACATTCTAATTGCTAAACACACTAAGAGCTGATTATAATTCTGTATGCTGATTTAGGAAGTAGCTTTGTTGAGGACTGATCACATTACCAAGTTAATGTCTTTCCTTCCACCAATGGAAATAAAGAACAACCTCTGGTGCATTTAGAATGTTCATTATACAGCTATCAGAGCATTCCTTGTGTCCTAAATTCTTAGAAAATTGGTTGGAAATAACCAATTTAACAAAGCAGTCTCTCGTTTACTGAACTTCAGATAACTAAAACAAAATAAAATAGCAATTACTTCTTTTTCAAAAATCGTTTAATACAGTTTATGAAAGCAATAATCTCCCTGAAATTGGTTGTATTGATGTCATTTGTTATTGTCTTAACTTACCTTGTTATTGACTTGTTCTGTTAACTGAACATTCAAGGATTAGCAGGTAATATTATGAATTCTTAGTGATCCTTATTACCTGACACTTAGGCCTTACTGATGGTAAACTTGTGTCAGAAATAAATGGGGCTTTTTTTTGGAGGGGAGGGGAATAAAATCTCAAGGTATTATTATATTTTGTGTATCTTAATCAAAATAGGGACTGCAGTCAAGAAATCAGAAGATTAAGACTTGAAAGGATAGCTATGAAAGAGCTAGACAGGATCCTCAATTGCCAAGATATATAATTGAATACCAAAATCAGAATACAGATATCAGAAATACAATGCCACTGTATTTCTAATTTCTACATGTGATTGTAAAAACTGGACAGTGAAGAAAGGTGACAGGAAAAGAATCAACACATTTGAATGTGATGTCAGAAGAGAGTTCTGTAGATATCCTGGACAAAAAAGACAAATAAATGGATCTTAGGGGAAATTTTCCCTAGAAGACAAGGTTGGGGCTTTCTAGATTGGCAGGAAAGTGGGACATGAAGTTGCCTTTTCCTTAATGCTTAGCAGCTGCACCACAGCCTTTAGATGGAGCTGCGATGTTCCGCAGTTTTTAAAAAAGAAGCTGGGAAAACCAGCACCTTTTTAAAGGTGCTTCTTCTCCCCCAAAATGCCAAAAAAGAAAAAAAAAAGAAAAAAAGAAAAGCGTTTTCATGCCACACTTTCCCTTTTTCTCATCTAAAGGCTAGAGTTTCATGCAGCCATGAACACACTTCTTTTTGCCAATCTAGAAAGCCCCAAGATGACTAAATTGAGACTGTCATATTTTGGACATATCATAATTCATTAGAAAAGTCAATAATGCTTGGCAAGGTATAGTAGTAGTAGTAGTAGCAGTAATAATAATAATAATAATAATAATAATAATAATAATAAATAATTTTTATTTCTAGCCTGCCCCTCTGAGCAAGCAATTGGGGCAGGTTACAGCAGGTTAAAAACAGTACAAATTAAAATATCCCATCCTTTTGCCCAACTCCCCCCTTAAAACAAGATTAAATTGCAGCAAAATTAAAATAATTAGATAGTCAGTTAAAATTGAAGAAAAGTAAATCACAAAATTCCAGAATTCCAACCCGAAAAATCCTGGCTGTATAAGCGTAAAAAATGCAGAGAAGAAGGGTGGAAAAAACTCAAGCCTGCATTTCGGAGTCGGGAGGTGTTAAACATCTTCTGGGAAGGCCTGCCGGAAGAGATGTGTCTTTAGGGCTGTTTTAAATCCTTCCTTAGATGGAATAAGATGCATCTTGTCCGGTAGGCCATTCCACAACTTGGGGGTGACAACTGAGAAAGCCCTCTGGGAGGTCTGCACCAACCAGGTCTTCATGGGTTGTGGCAGGTTCCTCCCAGAGGACCGAAGCGTGTGGGGAGGTTCATATGGGAAGAGACGGTCCCTCAGATAGGATGGACCCGAGCCATGAAGGGTTTTAAAGGTCAAGACCAACACCTTGTACTGTGCTCGGAAACTGATCTGCAGCCAATGGAGAGATTTAAGCACAGGTGTTATGTACTCTCTCCTAGATGTTCCTGTAAGAAGTCTGGCTGCCAAGTTCTGAACTAGTTGAAGTTTCCAGATTAAGCACAAGGGTAGCCCCATGTAGAGTGTGTTACAGAAATCCAGACGTGAGGTTACCAGCGCGTGTATCACAGTTTCCAGGTCCCTCATCTCCAGAAAAGGGCACAGCTGGCGTATCAGCCAAAGCTGGTAACAGGCGCTCCTGACTGTCGCATTCACCTGACTTGTCATGTGAAGCGACGGGTCAAGGAGTACTGCCAGACTGCGAACAGAATCCTTTGAGGAGAGTGCGACTCCATCTAGGACTGGAAGTTGTATTCTTAAGACTGGTTTTGGGCCAGTAACTGTGAGTACCTCCGTTTTGTCTGGATTGAGCTTCAATCAGTTTTCCCTCATATAACCCATTACCGCCGCAAGACAGTCACTAAGAGGGGAGATGCCATCTGAGGTCTGAACAGACGATCTGGTCACAGAGAAGTATATCTGAGTGTCATCAGTGTACTGATGACACTGAGCTCCATGCCTCCAAATGATCTCTCCAAGTGGCTTCATATAAATGTTAAATAACATTGGGGACAAAATGGCACCCTGAGGGATGCTGCACCTAAGCTCGATTTTTGAGGAGCAACTGTCCCCGAGCCTCACCCTTTGCGATCTGGCGGAGAGAAAGGAGTGGAACCACCTAAGAGTGGTTCCATTGATCCCTAACTCTTTCAGCCAAACCAAAAGGATGGAATGATCAATAGTGTCAAATGCCGCCGAGAGATCCAAGTAGAACAGAAGGCAGTAGAATAAGAAGAAAGTTGCATTCAAGATCAATAGACTTAGGGCTGAAACAGATACCCTTTAAAGCCCACTTCTGAGCATCTTGGGAGCATGGAGTTTATATGCCACACACTCTGAAGAAGCCCAGAAACTGCTTGGAAGCAGAATGGTTGCCCATATATTGTTGGCTTCAAGATCCTCCAGTGGCATGGTGTTTACACACAGCATGCTGCTGGAGCATCTTGAAGCCACTCTGAGGCTGTGGCAAGGCAAGGCAAGGCGCCTCTTTCCTGGCCCAAAAAAGAGTGGATCTTCTATGTTAGTCAGAAGCCCCAGTCCATCATCATCAGGGGTGGCTTCGAGCCGTCCCTTTGGGACTATCTGTTCTGACCCTTATTCAAAGAAGCCATGGGCCATGACACTGAGTCTGTAAGACCTGAGCAGGGTTGATGATGATAGGGTGACTTGAAAATATCTCATTCAAATTTTTCATAAATCAAAGGTGACTTGCCAAGAATTAACAATAACAATATCAAGAACCCATTTTGTGGGGAGAACTATGGGACCTGGATTGCAGTGGAGTAGATGGACAACCACTAGGCAACTTAATAGAACACTGTGTGTGTGTGTGCACGCGCATGCGCGTGCACACACGCATGTGTAGAGAGGGAGTAACAATATATTTAACAAGGCTGGGGAAAGAGGTGAAGAAGCAAGATTAATGAGAGAGAGAGAGAGAGAGAGAGATGGTCACTTACAAACAATTGAAAAGAAGAGAAAATGCATAATCAGAAAAGATGAAAAAGATGAGAGAGTTTGGTACTGATTATTCATATATGCAGACAGAAATTTTTGATGATAATGATGATGATGATTTTATGTTTTATTATTCTATTTCCTTTATATCCCACCTGTTTCTTAAGACTGGGGCTCAAAGTAACTTACCAAACACACACACACATACACACACACACTGCAATTTAAAAAAACTCTAAAAGTAAATGCTATACATTTCACCATACTGGAGATGACTCTGACTTGTGTGTCTCCTGTTCAGGGAGGGCTGAAGTACTGATGTTAAAGTCATTTTTTACCCTACTTACAGTTCTTTATCTTTATACCATTCTAAATGGAGTAATAGTGTCTGAATGCTAAGACACACAGGGCTGGTGCAGACAGGTGCTTTGCACCAGCCTGGGTCCGAAAGTAGGGCTTGGTAGGGCTGGGCATCCACACATACCCAGCCCTACTATTGGCACATGTATGGCATATTGGCGCACCTGTCATGCCCCTCAAAAGAAGCTGCCTAGAGTAGCTTCTTTTGAGGGAGAGGGTTGAAGCCACAGTGTGTGGCTGTTGCAGCAATGACAGGGGCAAAGACGGGTGGCTTTTAACTGCCTGTCTGTGAATCCCCACAGTCACCTGAAAGTCTCTAACCAACAAAGCAGGAAGCAATGAAATCCTGCAGAGATGAGTATTCAGACTCATCTAGACTTGTTTCTGGTCCTACAGTTCAGGAATGAAGGCATCAGCCTTAATCTCTGAAGATTTTCACACTTACCTGAATCATTTTTAAATCATCCTCCAAATCATCCTCCAGCCTGCAAAAGTGGCTGAAAGAGAAAAAAAGTCCCTGTGTCTGAAAGCCAGGAAGTCTTCATGAATCGTCATGGAAACAGATTAAGCAGAAGCATTTGTAAATCGTCAGAGAAAAAGCAGGTAAAGAGGCTTTTTTTCTCCTTCCCTCTTGATGATGAGTCAGCGTTTATAGGAGTCTGCCTCTTTGCCTGCTTTTTCTCTGAAGATTTTCATACCTGGCTGAAAGGTTCCTTAAAGGTGCCTCAAAAGACCTTAAAAGGTTCAGGCAGGGGGAGTGTCTGAACCTCCAGAGCACCTCTCCCAATCGCTCCTCTATCGTCATGGAAATGGAAGATGCCTCTTTGCGAGGCTGAATCGCTTCAAGGGAGCTAATTCCCTCACGTCAAGAGTTAAAATTCCCCCTGCCTGAACCTTTTAAGGTCATTTGAGGCACCTTTAAGGAAACTTTCAGCCAAGTATGAAAATCTTCTGTGACAATTTACAAGCCCTTCTGCTAAATCTGTTTCCATGATGATTTTTAACTTCATAATTTCAAATTAACCTCTGTCATACATATAGCATGCCTCTATAGATTATGATATTGTAAAGATACAGGAGCTGCACAGTAGCTGAATCTGAACAGTTATGTAGAGAATTTCATAGAAAATCAGACAAATCTAGATGCTCATTTAGGCCCTTAGGTATACCAGATGATAATTTGTGGATCCAAAATGATTCTCTCTGTAGAAGTTTGGTTTGTATGTTACCACTGAAAAAAGGACCAAACTTAACTTGTTCAGTTGCAAAGAATTTCAATGAATCTGGGGAGTGATTCAATTGTGAGCAATGTGTAACTAGTGAGGTATCTCAACTTTTATTATGAATGGTACATTTATGCTCAGAAATTCTAGTTCTTAATCGTCTCTTGGTTTGTCCTACATAAATTTTCTGACAGGGACATACAATCGCATAAATGACATTCTGAGAATTACAGTTTGTAAATGACTTTAACTCATAACATTCCCTAGATGTAAGATGTGTGACTGATTTTATATTTAATGAAAGTCTGCAACAACTACGGCCCATTTTAGATTGGCAAAAAGAGGTGTGTTGAAGGCTGCATGAAAGCCCAGCCTTTAGATGAGAAAAAAGGAAAGTGTGCCATGAATACACTATTTTGGAGTTTTAAGGGAGAAGAAGTGCTTTAAAAAGGAGCTGGCCCATTTTAGATTGGCAAAAAGAGGTGTGTTGATGACTGCATGAAAGCCCAGCCTTTAGATGAGAAAAAGGGAAAGTGTGCCATGAATACACTATTTTGGAGTTTTAAGGGAGAAGAAGTGCTTTAAAAAGGAGCTGGCCCATTTTACATTGGCAAAAAGAGGTGTGTTGATGACTGCATGAAAGCCCAGCCTTTAGATGAGAAAAAGGGAAAGTGTACCATGAAAACACTATTTTGGAGATTTAAGGGAGAAGAAGTGCCTTTAAAAAGTAGTTTGATTTCCCCACTATTTTTTCAAAAAGGGCACAACATTGCTATTGCATCTAAAGGCTAAGGTGGAGTTGCACGGTTAAATGGGGCTCTGTCTCTTTAAAGCACCGATTTAAAGGTAGCGATACAAGTGCGGAGGGAGGGAAGGTGCCAAGACAAGAAGAGACCTTCAGAGCCCGGCCAGAGTGCGCCTGCACCTTCCTTCACCTCCTCCCTTTGGCTGAGAGAGTGTGACTTCTAGGGAGACAGCAGGGCACTGGAGGCGCTCAGCCAGGCCAGGGCAAGCAGGCAAGAGGATGAGGAGGAGGAGAAGGGGAGGGACCTGGAGCACCTCTGCTGCCCTGCTTCCCTGCAAGTCACACTCTCTCAGCCGAAGGGGGGAGGAGAAGGCAGGCCCAGGCACACTCTGGCCAGGCTCCAGGGCTCTCTCCTGGCTGCCTTCCTCCTCCCTTTGGCTGAGAGAGTGTGACTTGCAGGGAAGCAGGGCAGCAGAGGTGCCCCATGTCCCTCTCCTCCTCCTCCTCCTCCTCCTCCTCCTCCTGTTTCCAGCTTGCCCTGGCCCAGCATCAGGAGGACCTGGAGCACCACCGCTGCCCTTCCTCCCTGCAAGTCACACTCTCTCAGCCAAAGGGAGGCGGAAGGCAGCAGGGAGGGAGGGAGAGAGGGAAGGAGCCAGGAAGAGACTCCCAGAGCCTGGCCAGAGCACGCCTGGCCCTCCTGCTTCCTCTTCAAAAAGAAGGCTGGAAAAGTAGGACGTGTCCTGGCAAAGGAGGACGTGCCTGGTCAACTTGGAAAAGGGGGGCCTCTGCTCAAGAATGGAGGACATATGGGAATCCCTCCTGGACAGAGGGCTGAAACCTCAAGACAACTCAATATAATGCTCTAACAGAACACAGACTACAACTCCCATGAGCCTTTGCTACCATTTCCCAAGATGCCTTAATTTGCAACAGAAAGCCGACCAGTATGTTCACATGTGATGAATTCTTTCGTATTGACTCTGCATTTTCTTTTTGTGTAGATGCTCTCTTGTCTTGTGTGTGATGAGCTTGTGCGTAATCACGTGCATTTCCGAACTGACCTCACTTTCTCCCTCTTTCGGAATGGTCCTGTACTCCCCCATGTGATAAGCTCCGACTGTATGATGTATCTGCGCAATTGCGCAATTCGCAGCCAGCAAGGGAAAAAAATGTTTAAAGCGCGGCTAAAAGACACTTTCCTTGCCGCCCATGTAGCTGCTCCGCCTGTGTTTGTAGCGTTTTGACAGCTTCCCATGTAGTTGCTGAGCCACAGAAAAAAACTCAGTCTAGCTGCCCTGTACTTTTTAAATGCACACCTGGGGCTTGCAGTCTAGCTGCTAAGCATTAAGGAAAGTGCAACTTCATGTCACACTTTCCTGCCAATCTAAAAAGCCCCCATAGTGTCCACATTTGTAGTGTCCTCTGATGTGAAAAGACTCCTGAGCATGAACATGGAAGTCAGTATGAACTAGAGAGTCTTTTAAGTTCTTAGTTATACATAAAGCTATAATGGGTGCCTGTGAGCAACCAGGAATATTCTGCACAATATGGCAATGTCTACGAATGATCCGTTTGATCTTCTGAGTAGCATGATTAAAAGTGAAAGAACCTATGATCCTATTGTTAGTGGTTCTGTTTGAGGGGAGAAATAATGTGGAGCGATCTTTAAGATAAGCTCTATTTCTAGCTTCCTGGACTATGCAAGGGGGAAAAGCTCTATCATATAGGTCTGATTGGTATTGATCGGCTGCTATCTCAAAATGAATATTTTTGGAGGAATTTCTTTTTAATCTTAAGAATTGGGAATAAGGTACATTTTTCTTTAATTGATGGGGCTGACAGCCATCTGTATCACTGCCAAAAGGGCCATCTGTATCAGTACCAAGGGCCGTCTGTATCAGTGCCAAAAGGGCCATATGTATCAGTGCCAAGAGGGGAGTGAAACACTGGGTAAACTATAATACTATTTATAATGAATACACCAAAGACACAACACAATGTATGTATCTATGAAATAAGTATGAAATACACAGTGGTATACAAAACTGGAAACAACAGCCCTTGCCCCATCCCATTGCTTAAAGGGGTGGCTGCAGACTGCCCCCAAAGGGCTGTCTGTACTGCCCCTGTGTTTACCATAAAGCTGCATAATTTTCCAGAAAGTTGTGCAGCATTTCCATAAAAAATATGGAGCAAGACAGGGAAAAAAAGCACAAACCGCAATGTTGTGAACCTCTAAATGTTTCACACCTTTAAATGTTGTTCAACTTTTAAAAATGTTTTTTCTCCTAAAGGGCAGGGGCACAAAATAGAATCATGCACAGTTTCAAAAGCTAAGGAATAGTCTAACAAAACAGAGGGTGGGTGAAATTATAAAATGGATTGTTGTGTGGCTTTAGAGGCCACATACCTTTATGTTGCACAACTTTAAGTATTGCATATCTTTAAAACAAGAATGGGATCTACACTCCTAAAGTTCAAGAAACAGTACTTTGTCCCCAGAACAAACAAATATACACCACATACCATGTTTCTCCCAAAATAAGACAGTGTCTTATATTAATTTTTGCTCACAAAGATGTGCTAGGTCTTATTTTTCCATGAAGAAAAAATCACATTTATTGTTGAACAAAAAAAATTGAACATTTATTATTTACTGTATATATATTTATATACAAAAACTTTGCTAGGTCTTATTTTGGGGGAGGCCTTATATTTAGCAATTCAGCAAAACCTCTACTAGGTCTTATTTTCAGGGGATGTCTTATTTTTGGGGAAACAGGGTATACACACTAAACAACACATTAAAACATAGTTCTATGATCGAATGAATTTTGGGCAGTTTTCTGAAGTGCACTTATGGTGAAAAACAATGTGATTTTCCCCTTCTCAACTCCGAAGAAAGCTGATACAAATGGAATACAAATCTTCTCACTGAGGTGGAAACCTGAAGTTCCCAAGGGACATTTTGGAATACCCATCTCATCCTAATGTATACATACATGGACTATTTAATATTGGAATTTTTGGCTGGCAATGAGTTCATAGGAAAATAAAAAGAACTCTATTATTTTGAATCATTATGTCAATCTAGTTCAGGACCTGCTTTCCAAAGTAGAAAATGAAAAAGCCAAATTCCTCCTAAAGTACACAGGTAGGACTTTAAAGCAACAAGGTTTCTGTCATTTTTCCTTCCACTCCAGCAATGTGAAACTGATTATGAACACTGGATTTCATATGTTAACTATGGAAAATAGCCAATGATAGTTCTACCCTAATGGAGTTTTCTGAACTTCTGGTAGAGAACTTAATCAGAGATATCTTTCATGCAATGAAATGATTACAGGGATACATCACATTTTCACTTGTTCCCATTTTTAAGCCCTTGCTGAGCCTTGACAATTATCAGTGAGAGATAAATAAGAAGCTGGTTAGTAATGTTAATTTTACAGAATAAAATTTTGAAGGCAAGCCCTTACACATTTATCTAGGAGTGGGGTGTACTTTGGATTAGCAAGGCCTAGGTTGTATCACTGGTGAACTTTGGGGCTGTGCATACTGCTATGAAAGGGCACCCTGGGAATGGAGTTGGGACATAGCATCTACATGACACATGCCCTGGCTCCGCCCCCAGGGTGATGTGACACTATGCACCACACCACATGGTGTGTGGCATCACGGCATGCCTCTGGCACTGTGTTCACATGATGCAGAACCAAAAGAGTTCTGTAAAGCTGCAGAGGCACAGCTATTGCACCCTTTGCAGGGTGTAAAAAGGAGCCACTTTTTGCTGCTCCTTTTTGTGCCCTGCAAAGGCCAGATTGGGCTGCAGTGTGTGGTGACCCCGATCTCACTATGACCCCTTCAGGCTGGTCAGCACAGCCCCTTTGTGAGGTTTAATAGTATGCAGCTGTTGGAGAAAGGGTGAGAGACATTTATACTAGTGGTAACATTTCTTGAGCCAAGGATCTCATTGGCTCTAGATATGCACACTAAGGGTTGTGTTCCCACAGTAGGTAAGCCTTTCATGCAGTGTGAAATATTCTGCTTAGTTTCTTTAAAAGCTTCCATTTGTATCAGTCAAGACCTTCTACTGGTGAATCTACAATGGCCAGTGTAGTATGGGCTATCCCTGGAGTATTCTGCCCACAAAGCTCCCTGACCTCCCCCCCCCCCCCAAATTACTTGCACATTCTGCAGTGATGGCATGCAGCTATCTACATGGCATCCTGCTATGCTGCCCTTAGTGTGATTTGTTCCCTCTGAGGTGAGAAATGCATCAATCACATTTTTAGACAGCCACTCACTATCACTGTGCTGGATTTTTCTAGAAGATCTGGAGCAAAAGATGAGTCTTTTGCAATTAGGTTAAGGGAGAAATGGCCTAGATTCAGTGCAGGAATGTCCTTCCCACATGTGAACAGTTGGCAGTCAAATCATTGTATGGACAGAGCAATGTGAGGGAGGGGAAAAACTGTATCAAATGGTCCACGTAGACATGCCCTAAGAGCTAAATTACACTGGGGAAAGGTATGATAGTTCAAGGGAGTGTTGTAGCCAGCAGGACTTTCTTCCCATAAAATCTCTCTTGTACATCAATAAGACTATAAAAAGCCTCTGATGACATGAAAGGAGACGTCTTCAAAGCATGTATACAAACATAGAAGACGTATAAGCAGGCATCCTACTGGGATTAAAACATTATTGCAATGAAGCAATGAAATGTCTCACAAAGAGGAGGTTCTCTGCTTCTCCAGAAGGTCTAATGGTTTGAAGTTACAGAATAGATTTAGAACATTAGAAGGAACCTTTGACAGGGAGATCTGTTCAGCAACAAACCAAATGCCTAAAGAGGTGGTGGGATCTCTTTCTGGTAGTGGGGTCTCTTTCTCTAGATGTTTTCAAAAAGAAACTGGACCGCTACCTGCTGGGGATGCTTTGGCTGATGATTCTTCATTGAGCAAGCGGTTAAACTAAATGCCCATGAGGCCTTTTCCAACTCTATGATCCTATAGAAAAAGGGAGGCAAAATTATCACGGTTATGAGAAAATATAAGATTGTGACTGTGAGTAATTTTCCGTGCCTTACTCTTTGCATTGTTGAATTTTGATGATTGAAGGGAAAATTTCATTCAGGGGGCAGATTTTTTATTGGAGGAACAAACAATACCCCATTTTGTACCTTCCCTGTAGCTACACCCCTGGGTTAGAGGACAGTGTTGGGAGTATGAATTTTGTGACTGAATTTTCTCTTTCCTACTTGCCTTGTAATATAGGGACTTGACAGACTGACCATTAAGCCTGGCCTCAGGTGGGGGTTGGGGTGTGGTGTCTAAATGACACATGCCCTGACTCCACCCTAGGCTGGCATGAGGCTATGCACTGCTCCACATGATGCATGATATCATGGCACTCCTCTGGCACTGCATGTATATGACGCAGCATCAAAGGTGCATGGAAAAGTTGCACGCCGAGGGCTATGATGCCCTTTCCAAAAAGCAAAGGTTGAGTCCATGGCATGTAGTTGCCACTGCCCCAATCCAGTCCTAAAAGGGTCAGTCTGTCGAGCCCCATAGTATACTATGATTACTACTTTCCATTTACTATTGAGCAAGATAAAGACAAAAAAAAAATCCATGTTAGAAAAATACAAATATCTGTTCAGGCACCATACACCAGCACACAGACTATTAATTTGTTTTCATGCTGTGCATGTGTTCAAGGGAATCTCCCTAGCAGGAAATCTACATTTTTGTTTCATTTTTCATTTAAAATGAACCAGTACTCAGACAGGGCAGCTTAATAAATCAGGCTGATATTTCATTATCTAAATTCAACATAGCCACCAAAATTAATGGGAAATCAGTGTCCTTCCTCCATTTACTGTAAAGGGAAGCATTTAATTTCAGTCCCAAGCAAGCTTTGTTTCCTGAATAGGAAGAGTTTGAGTGTGCTGTCCATTGCTGCTGCAACAAGACCCATATTTATATCTGAGCATCTATAAAGTCAAACAGGAGTTCCCCAAGGGTATTGGCATCTAATTGTGTGGAAGCTAGCAAAAGGAGAGAAGGAAGATTTGTATTATCTGCCACAGCACATTACATTAAACGGATCCTTGAGTTTACTTCAGTCTTTATTTTCATTCAGCCCTTTGTGTTCACTTAGAAGTCGCTTTATGTGAGTTTATTTTCTCCAGGGGAATGACTGTAAACAGAAGTATGACTAGGGAAGAAAATCTTTAGAACATTTGTCTGCCTTTGAAACGGATGTAGAAGGGAGTGTTTAAACAGTACTCATTTCTGTTCTTTCTTCCTTGCTTGTAATTATTCTGCTCCTACCTTCAATTCCATACCTTGAGGCAAGGTGCTGTAACAGAGTCAGAATGGAAGAGTTGCTTTGTCTGGTATATGCTGTTTCAAAGAAGCTGGATGTAATATAAAGTGCAGTGTTCTGACTGTCTATAAATACATAACCTAGGAGCCTCTGAAGTCGCCTCTTGACTTAATTATCCAAATTGGCCAAATAGTCTGCCACACAAATGAGCCAGCTAGGAAGTAATAAATCCTGCCTCACTGTTGTTTAATAAAACTGTTATTAGCTGATAGACACCTCATGCTAGCAATAAACAAGCGGTAGTGAATTATGTGAGCAACCTGTGGTCTTGATGAATGAATTTTTCATCATGTGGTGACTAGAGGAAGCCAGCTTCCCTTTTCATAGACTATTGAGCTACATTTTCTAGTCCTGAACAGTAAGTAGGGAAGGCAGCTATAACTAAAGGAAATCTGGACACACTTCAGTACTTGGAAGGCTATTTTCGTCTGTCTTTAAATGTGCTGTAGAAGGGAATGTTTAAACAGTACTCATTTCTGTATCCATATCATCTTAGCTGACATTTGGGGTGTCTGGAAGTGAGCTTTCATCATTCCTGGGCTGCTGCCACACTGCAAAAATGAATCAGTTTGACACCACTAACTGTCTATAACTGTCTATAACTGACTCAGTGCTATAGAATTCTAGGATTTGTAGTTTTATGAGCTTATTTAGCCTTCCCTTTCAGAGAGCTGTGTGCCCCACCAAACTGCAAATCTCAGAATTCCAAAACATTGAGTCATGGCAGTTACACTGGTTTCAAAATGCTTTATTTTTGTAGTGTGGCAACAGACCTGGTTACTTTAAAAGAGTTTGTGGCTGTTATAAAGCAGAATCTGGCCGCAGGTAGTAGTGGATTTTTTACTGTTTTTAACTCAATATTTTTGGAAAGTGTTGGACATTTGAAGGTTTGATGGGGAAACAGGGAGGCCTGAGGGCTAGCCTGGACCTGTCCCACAAAGGGCTGCATGTAGTACAAAGTTGTACAGTTTCTGTTTCTGAAGCAAAGAATTAATGAACGGCAAATTCGTTGCATTAATTTCAAGAGTCAGCTTGTCTTCATGATAATGCATATGTGTGCATTTATACTGATAGTTATATTTAAAGACTTAAACAGGTTGGGACCACTTGATACTTGAAGGCATGGCTCTTCCTATATTGTATACTGTATACTCGTATGCTTGCCTGAGAATTGAGGTCTGGTGGAAGGATACTTGTTTGTGTGTCACTGGTAGGGACAGTATACTGTGTGAAGATGTAGAAGAGGGCATTCTCTACTATGATATTCTAGTTATGGAATATCCTCTTTTGATAGGCTTGATTGGTACCTACTTTCACTCTGGTGCCTAGTCAAAATATGGCTTTTTACAAGCCTTCAAGCCTTAATTCATTTTAATCCAAATGTGCAAATGTGTAAAGGTTTTAACTTATTTTAAACTGTTTCAACTGGTTTTAAATTTTCTTGTTTTAAGTGTTAAATGGTTTAGTATGCCTATAAGTCACTTAGGAAAAAAGAATGATGGGGGAACCCAAAGTATTTTGTATTTAAAATTAAAAACAAGGCCTTAAAATGGGTCTGACCTCTGAAGATGACCCAGTTTTGGAGAGCATTTTGTTGTTCACTTAACATTTTGCAAATAAACAGGGCTCAGTACTTTGTCTCAGCGCTAGCATTTGGGCTAGGAAAAATACTAGTGCTGATGGAATGCAGGTGCCTAATCTAGCTGTGTGATTTAGGCCATAGGCTCACAGCAGGATGAGGAAGATTGGTAGTAAATTCTGCTGAGTCAGCAGCACAGAATTTGGTTTATTGAAATGCACACCTCTTCCCAAGGATTTCCTTAAGCTTTCATACTCCTCCAAACTTGGCAACTGGTTTATTATCATATACTCCATATGGTATTCAGCCTGAAGTGCTTCTAATAGACACAGCAATGCCCCACAAAACAAACAACAGCTTATCCATAAAAGACAACATTGATCAGGCAATAACTATCAGAATGTATGACAATAAATATTTGACCATATTTCAACAAAGCAAAGGCTAAAACAAACTCTGGCACATATTTATTCTTTGCAATTATGAATCATCCATGTATGTGTGTATTCTTTTATGTTCTCTCTCTCTCTCTCTCTCTCTCTCTCTCTCTCTCTCTTTGTGTCACTAGAATGTAAATAATATATCTAAGCAAAATAGCTTGGTGTTTTCTTTCTGATTCTGTATTGTCTCAGTAAACTTTTATGAAGTTATTTTGAAGTGTCGCATGCAAAGCAAATTTAAGCAATGCTGTGATATTATGTGACCAAATGAACTGTGAGTTTGCAATTTGCAACTTCTATTTAGAGGTACAGACTCTTTAGTATAATCATGTTCATTTTCACTATAGATGTGTAGCAAATCCAGAACTAAACTTCAAAGAGATTTTGTTATCCCAAAGCATCTCAAAGAATAAACAATTACAAAGAATAAAAGAATAAAAGAACTACACTGTATACAATTATTGATTGCTCTTTCATCTCAGTTATAAAAAGTCAGTCCTTAAGAAAGAAACAAAAATTGTCTTGGGGTGGTTCTAGACAAATTCAGGTTCAGACGTGAAGCCATTTCCAAAGGAAGAAATTTGAAAGAAGTTTATTGTGCATTCTCTTGTGACTGGAGTATCGTGAATGAAGGCCCTGATGTGCGGTCATAATCAGCTTGATTAATAAGCTTTTCTTTTCTTTAAATTATTTTACTGTTTTAAGTTAGTTTAATCTGTTTGATTCACATTTATTTGTACACCACCTTGATATCTCATGATATAGTAGCCCTTGGTATCTGCTGGGATTTGGTTTCAGGAACCCCCACCCCCACCCCATGGGTACAAAAATCCATGGATGCTCAAGTCCCATTAAATACAATGAATAGTAAAATGGTGTCTCTTATATAAAATGGAAAAATCAAAAAATCAAGGTTTGCTTTTGGAATTCATATATATATATATATATATATCAAAATAAACTTTGTTGATTATACATATTGAATCTGTAGATAAAGAATCCATGGATACAGATGGCCAACTGTATAGGGTGGGATATAAATATTTCAATAAATGCCTAAATTAAAACCTGAATAGGATATAATAAGACCAATAAATTAGAAAAGTGGCCTGAAACTAATAAAATGTTATTCAATTAAGGGAAATGCAAAATTCTACATTTAGGCCACAAAACCCAAATGCCTAGGTATAGGAAGGAAGATATTTGGCTCAGTATTACATATGGAAAAGATCTTGGGATTATTGTTGATCATAAACTAAACATGAGCCAGCAATGTGATGCTGCAGCAAAGAATGCAAGTGCTCTTTTAGCTTGCTTTAATAAAAGCATAGTTTACAAGTCAAGGGAAATAATAGTGCTCTTCCATTCTGTGCTGGTCAGCTCTCATCTGGAGTACTATGTTCAGTTCTAGGTACCTTATTTTAAGATGGATATAGAAAAGTTGGAGTGAGTTCAGAAAATGGCAGTGAGGATGATAAGAGGTATGAAGAATAAAACATATGAAGAGAGGTTGAAGGAGATGGGCATGTTCAGCTTGGTGAAAAGAAGACTGATGGGTGACATGAACACACTCTAAATACCTCAAGGGTTGCCACAAAGAGGAGGATGCATGCTTTTTCTCTGCTGCCCCAAAGGCTAGAACTAATGGTTTTAAGTTACAGGGTCTCCTTCTCTGAATGTTTTCATGAAAAGGCCAGACAGCTACCTGCTGGAAATGTTCCAGGTGGAGTTCCTGCATTGCCCCAGAACTTGAAACTGAAGGCCTATAGAGCCCCTTCCAACTCCATCATTCTACAATTATTTAAGTATTACAGATGGTTTTCGGATCTTGGAAAGATTTTTTCCAAACCTATTGTTTGCTTTATATCATTTAACTATATCATTCAACTATATCATTTATTCAACTATAATGGTAACTACTTCAAAAATAATTACCATTATAGTTATGGAGCATCTCTTTGCTTTCCTGTTATTATTAAAAAGTAACTAAATAATTACCTGATGGGGGAATCTGAATGCTGCCAGCCACTGTCCTCTTCCTCCAGTTCACCTGTTTCCATCTTGAATCCACAAAAGAGCAGAAAGCAGCAGTAAGAGCTGCAGCATGAGTCAGCACTTGAACCATGCAATATTCCTGTAGCAATTTAAACATTTCAATTCTATAGTGCAAAAGGAGTGATGTTATTTCTCTTATCTAGTGATATTATACCTGGGATAGCCCATACACACATACAAATTATTACTAGGGATGTTTTGCGTCAAGAAACTCTGACATGGAGAAGCTCCAATTGACAAGAATTTTCACCTTTCAGGACTTAGACTGTGCAAAATTCACATATGGTTTTTTTGAACAGCATTTTCTGCATAGAAAACCCCAGTTCTTGTAGAGGAGTAATTTTGCATAGAATAAGTCTCTGACTACAACATATCCTGTTCCCAAAAATGCTGTTCTCTACAAAGGATCCATGTGTGAAATCCCAAACTGTGGATAGTCCTTGAAAGCTACAGTTTTCAGATATTTTTCATGAAGAAGGAAAATAATTGTTGAAACTAATCATTCCTTCCTTTGAGAGTGAAATTACTGAAGAAAAGTTACCACTAGAACATTCAAACTTATCCATGGAAATGTGCGTATAAGCCTAAATGAGAAAGAGAGCCTTCACAGATAGAGGAGGCTCCCCCGTAAAATTCCACCCTCTTCATACAGAGAACAATTACAATGGCAAACAGAAGCTGAGAACAAATCTAGAATGCCTATCCACACTTTCCATTCTTGTTAGTTTCTAATCTTCTCAAGAGGACTCAAGAATCATATGTGAAACTGGAACTCCAATCCAAAGCCATTCCAAAGTGAAGGGGAAGCAGAGTCAATTCGAATCCAAGGCAATTCATGTGATTAATTATCACACATGAAGAACAAAATTATGTTCATTCCTGAGGCAAAGCGGAGTGAGTGCACATTAAATTATCACACTGATACATACCATGTGGATTCAATGATTTAAATTGGCACCCTTGGGCATGTTCAGTGGGGCGCTGAATGCATCGTGAACCTTTGCACATCTGGGGTGAAGAAGGGGGCAACTTCCTGGTTCCACTTTCACATGAATGCTAGCTTCACATGAATGGTGCCTTCACATTTCTTCTTCCCTTCTATTTTATTCTATTGTTTAATCTATTTACTCTACTTCAACAATGTAGTAATGCCTGCAACTCCTGCCATGTGTGGTCTAGAATATATATACAGCCACATCCAAACGTGTCCCTCCATGGTTCCCTGAAATATCTGGATGTGCCCTCTGAGCCAATCCCTGCATGGCTCCTTGAATCCCTTCCTGAAACATCTGGATGTGTCCTCCGTGTTGGTCCCTTCATGGCTCCCGGCAACCCTCCTTGAAACAGCTGAACATGTCCTCCATTCTTGAAGGAGTGTTGGAAGCAAATGGAGCAAAATTGCAGTGCTGCATCATCAGAGATTTGCCACCTTGGAAGATGGGGGGGGGGGTGTACCAGGACTGAAGGAAAGTTGCATTCCACACCAGACCAATTTGGAGTGAGATCAAAGTGAGCTTGGAAACAATTTTTTATGAATTTGATTGTTAACCAAATTCACCTAGATCAGGAGTCACTTTGGATTGACTTTGGATCTGCTTCAGAAGGGCCCCCCATAGAAAGCAATCATGTATGATAACCTATCACATTTTAACGTGAATTCACATTGGTGGACCAGGAGTGACTTTGTATTGGAGCTGCAAAACCATCATGTGATAAACTCCTATGCGTGACTTGGTCTAAGCTCACTGTTAGAAGCTGCTGCTGCTGCTGCTGCTGCCGCCACCACCACCACTGCCTCTTCTTCTTCTTCTTCTTTTCCCCCAAAGACACATTCTAGTTAGTAATAGTATTGTTTTAATTTTATTCTTGAACAATATCATTTTCAATATTTATGTTTCCTAGATAAAATGTGCTTATCCTGGCTGAAGTTCAGACATGCCGGAACCCATGTCAGTGTGGGGTGGCCAATGCTTTTCCTGTATTCCACTGTTTATAGTACTGATGCCAGTTTTATGAGCAGAACCATTTCTTACTAGAGGCCATTTAAAAAGAAGAAAAGAAACAGCAAAGACAAGTGCTCAGGGCACTTTTTTTAAATGATGATTTAAATTATTATACTCTCTACGGTCCTTGAAAAATAGGCCAAGCTACAATAGTTTTTGAGCCATTGCCAACATGCCTGAAATATGGGGAGTTGGATAGGTTGTGGCTGGTTTTCCAATTAGCTTTTTCTCATCTATAGTAACTTATGCAGCTCTCCTTTTAAGTGACAAAAACATTAGGCTCTTCAAAGATGTATATTTTCCACTGGGGTTTATGTCATCATTTTATCTAATTATTTCATAATTATGGAGAATAATTACACCAAATGGTGATGCAAATGGCAGCAGAACAATATATCTTCCAGAAGATGTCCCCAAAGAATTTAAAAGAATTTGAATCTTTGAAAGGGAGAAGTTGGGAAGCAGTGGAATTGCCTTTTTATATTATATTATATTATATTATATTTTTATTTTATTTATTTTTTGGCTGCAAGTGCAAATTTGGAGGACTGGGAACCTTTTAAAGGGCTCTTTTTGTATGTATGCTGATCAACATGGGTATTTTGGAGGTTCTTTAAAAGCAGTAATACTAGGAAATCGGGAAAAAATGCCTAGGCCATACTTCACTACTACAGTTTCTAAAGAGTTGTGCAACATTAGGGTTGTGTAACCAAAACAGAATCTCCCAAAATCCCAAAGCAGATTGGTCTGTAGTTTTTTGTAGTGCTTTCGGGCTATGTGGCCATGTTCTATGGATGCCAGCCTATGGATGCTGGCCATGAAAGCCTTCGACTCCAGATTGGTCTGATTCAGACCAAATTGGGTGAGCTCCAGATTGGAATAGAATGTCCCAGTTTGTCCCTAGAGCAGAATGGGCACAGTCTGAAACACACCAGGCCTATCTGGAGACCCAAGCATCAAAAATAGCCAAGAGAACTCAGACAGTGTGTCCATGACATGACCATATAAGGAAGAGACCAAGATTCTGTGATATAGATTACTGACAACTTTGTCATCAAATCTGAGGCAAGAATCTCACCAGCACCCTCCAATCATAGTGCTTCACATGTGTGAAGTTATTGAAGCAATATAATCAAATATATTTTTAAAATTTTTTAAAAATCTTCATTCTGTTGTAGATCATGCAAGAGCTGTGGTGATAGATGCCCGTTTGTTGGCTGTCATCTAATTATCTCTCAATTCAAATTTAAATTTCCTTTTATTTTGTTGCCAGTTTCATCTTTTGTTTGTTTGCTTTTTCCTTATTAATTTGTCTTTTTAATGAGTCTCTCTGTGTTTTGAATGGTGAAATGTATTCTCCTTCTGCCCCACCACTCATATCACCCCTGGCTACTTAGGTTTTAGATGAAAGGCAGCAGTCTGCATCACCACATAAAAAGGCAGAACATTGCCTGGGACCATTTTCAGATCCCAGGACTACTATCGGCTTTCACTGTAAGCAGAAAATGAAATGGGTTAGATCACCTTGCAGAACTAACAGCCTGTTCAAATACCCTAAGAAGCAGTACAAAACAATCTCGTTCAAGGAAGAGGCAGGGGGAAAAACCCCAGCAGTGAAGCAGTAGGAACAAATGCATAGGGCAGAAACAAAGAGTAAATCCAGCAGCTGATCCCACTCCTGAAGAGGCTTAGGCAGGCAAGTCTTGAAGAAATGTGGAAGGGACTATGCGACCATGAAAGAGAAATTTCCAATAATAACCCAGATTATCAAATGTCTCAAGAGAGAGCAGAGCAATTGTCAGGAGGATCTCATTAAATCGATTGTTGGTAATAGAAAAAGCATGTTGCCATAATTTCCTCCTGTTTTGGCTACATAATTGAGGTTTGTTGTTGTTGTTGTTGTTGTTGTTGTTGTTGTTTTGCTGGAAGAAGAAAGGAAAAGAGAGAGACATCTTTTCTTCAAGAACAGTGTCATGTCATTGCCATATACTTTATCAGTCTGAGGTAACTGATGTTAGAGTGGTCAGTGCCAGAAGAAAAGGAGCATGAAGTGAAATTGCAAAGACTGAGCAGACAATAGCTTTTAAAAATTGTGGCATTGTTAGTGTTGTTTTGGGAAAAAAAACCCTGCAAATATTACCGGTGTTCAACACACACACACACACATTTCTTCTTTATGATCTACCATATTTCATGTAGATATGTGAAAATATAATAAACAAAAGAAATTATAACCAATTTGGTTTTCCAATGCAAATCAAAGAATGAGAACAGGTGTTCCAGATTTGCAAAGGAGTTGGAATAGATTGTGTCTTGATTGATGCAGATTGAATCAGGCTTAGATAAAAATTGCCAGATTGGGTTCTGGACTGAATTGGGTGCTCCATATACATGGGGTGGAATCTAGATATGAAAGACTTTTTTCCAATTATCTTGCAAGTCTCAGCTCAGGAAAGCTTCAAACCTTGGCAGCAAGGAAACTATACAACTTCTAAATTTATATAGGCAAGTTGTCCCAGTCCAAATGAGATATTTTAGGCTTCAATAGAGACTTTTTATATACTCTTGAACACATGGGGATGGGGAACTTTTACCAACCACATATACTGTTGGTATATACTGTTACGCCACTTTCTTCCATGACAGCATTCTCTGAAGATGCCAGCCACAGCTGCTGGCAAAAAGTCAGGAATAAACTTTTCCAGAACACTGCCTCACAGCCTGAAAAAGCCACAAAAAAAACCTATAGATGTCAGCCATGAAAGCATTCGACTTCACATAGTAACAATGGAGTTTAGCAGAAAGCTAAAAAAAGCAACCTACCACTGCCAAATTCGATTATAACTTGGGATGTAACCTGATATTATCACATAGAATCCTAGAATCATAGAGTTGGAAGAGACCACAAGGGCCATCCAGTACAACCCCCTGCCATGCAGGAACTCCCAATCAAAGCATTCCCGACAGATGACCATCCAACCTCTGCTTAAAGACCTCCAAGGAAGGAGACTCCACTACACTCCAAGGGAGTCTGTTCCACTGTTGAACAGCCCTTACTGTCAGGAAGTTCCTCCTAATGTCTAGGTGGAATCTCTTTTCCTGAAGTTTGCATCCATTGTTCCACGTTCTAGTCTCTGGAGAAGAAGAAAACAAGCTTGCTCCTTCCTCAATATGACATGTGCTTTTCTGCTGATGACACCAGCCGGGTGAATCTCAGGTAACTTCCAGCTAGAATCAGAGCAAAGCAGGTCTCTTTTCAGAACTGGGAAGCTCCCTGCTTTGCAAATTGGCTGACTGAGCTCGGATTCCAGCCGGAGGTTACTTGGGATCCACCTGGCCGGCAGCATTGGTAGCAGAATGTGTATGATAATATTAGGATACATCCTAAATTAGAATTGAATTTGGCAGTGGTAAGTCACTTTTTTTAGCTATGCGCTAAACTCCAATATTACCTGCAATGCATTACTTTTTGTGCTAATGAAGACACAACCTCAATAAAGGAATGTAATGACCTCTAACACTGCAAGTTTTCATCAGTTTCTATAAAATCTAGTAAGTGATTCAAAGAGGAACTGTTCCAGAGCAGACAGACTGGAAAATTTTAGTAAAAAAGGAATCGAGCTAGAAAACTAGCTACTACTCATCTTTAAAAGCATGTTTGTTTGTTTAATATTGCATCTTGTTTCTGGGTAGAAAAGCAAACTGTGGCTTACAAGTTCCAGAGAAAACTAAATACATCTAAAAGCAAGTGAAAGGTCATCGTGGTGAAAATGCAATTAAACTAACTATAATATCAAGATATGAAGGAAAGAAGAAGGTTTTTAATCCCTTTAAAAATGGATATCACTGAAAAAGGAGGAAGCCAAAACATTTAATTTTTTTCATGAACTCCTGTTTTCAATAGAATCATAGAATCATACAGTTGGAAGAGACCACAAGGGCCATCCAGTCCAGCCCCCTGCCATGCAGGAACACACAATTAAGAACCTCCAACAGATGGCCATCCGGCCTCATTTTAAAAACCTCCAGAGAAGGAGACTCTATCACTCTTCAAGGGATTTGGTAGAATCTCTTTTGAAGTTTGAATCCATTGCTCTGGGTCCTATTCTCCCAGGAGAAAATAAGCTCGATCAGTATAACATTCTCTCAAATACTTAAACAGGGCTATCGTATCACCTTTTAACCTTCTCTTTTCCAGGCTGAACATAACAAGCTCCCAAATTACTTTTTCACACTAGGGGTTAAACAGGATGTAAACAATTCTTAAACAAGAATTAAACAGGAAATGTCCTATGATAAACATAGGGCATTTCCTGTTTAACTCTTGTTTAACTCTAGTTTAAATCCTGTTTGCCCCCTAGTGTGAAAAAGCAGTAAGTCTCCACTCATAGGGCATGGCTTCCAGACCTTTCACCATTTTGATTGCCCTCTTTTGGATATGTTCCAGCTTCTCAACATCCTTTCAAAATTGTGGTGCCCCAAATTCCAGTATTCCAGGTGAGGCCTAACCAAAGCAGAATAGAGTGGCACTATCAATTCCCTTGATCTAGATACTATATGTTTATTGATGCAGCCTAGAATTGTATTGGCTTTTTAAGCTCCTGCATCACTCTGTTGACTCATGTTCAATGTGCGGTCTACTAGGACTCCTAGATCCATTTCACATGTAGCCTTGTTAATCCAGGTGTCTCCCATCCCTATAGCTATGAATTTCAATTTTTCTGCCAAAGTGCAGTACCTTACATTTCTGCCTGTTGAAATTAATTTTGTTAGTTTTGGCCCAGCTTTCTAATCTATTAAGGCCATTTTGAACATTAATACTCTCCTCTGGGGTATTAGCTATTTCTCCCAATTTGGTGTCATCTGCAGATTTGATAAACATAAATTGGCATGTGCCATACAGGCACATTTGATAAACATGCCCTCTATTCTTTCACCCAAGTCACTGATAAAGATGTTGAATAGCACTGGGTCTAGAACAGAACCCTGTTGCACCCCACTGGTCACTTATCTTTACAAGGTAAAGAAGAGCCTTTGGCTGAGCACCCTTTGGGTTCTGCCAGTCAACCACAGAGAAATCCACCTAACAGTTGCATTGTCTAGCCCATATTTTACTAGATTGTTTGCAAGAATTTTATTATATTTTTATAATATAAACTTTGATTTTACAGTAGCCATCTAGGATCCAGGTTCTGCCTGGAAATAGTGTTATTAATTGCTTTCTCCAACTTTCTGCCATTTAGGGTAAGAAATATATTTCCTTCTATCTCTATGAATGCAGATAGACTGGAGCACTGGATAGTTTGGAATTGTTTTTATGTTATGAGATAAGTTTTTATACTGTCATAACTATATAATTGTTGATATTGATTGCATTGTGACCGTATATTGTATATTTTATGCATTGTATTTTAACTTGTTGTAATCCCGCCTCGATCCAATGGGAGAGGCGGGAAATATAAATAAATATTATTATTTATTATTATGATTATACAATATATGAATACATTGTGTGTGTGTGTATGTGCCTGTATGGTATATGTCAATTTACAGCAACTCCAGGAATTTCGAGGGGTTTAGTTGGACAAGTAATATGCAGAAATGGTTGCCAGTTCTTTTCCCTGAAATATATCCGACAGCACCTGATATTCCATGGTGGTTTCTTGACCCCGATTTGCTTCCAAGATCAGATTGGATCTGGAGACTTTAGGATATATAGGCCCTATGAATGTGTTACTCTCATAATACATCTCATCCCATTTTTTATTTTTTCATCATCTGCCCATCTTTGCACTCCTTGCATAAGAAGCCAGTGGTTTTATGTTATAAAGCCCTATACTTTTCAAACCACATGAAACACAGATTTTAGTATCAGGCTAAATACTCCCCTCTCAGTTGAAAAAGAGGATATCAGACCAGGTTATGCATTATTTTCATGCCGTATACTGATCTCAGAGGCAGTGGTGTTTTTGATTAGCAAGGCACTCAGTGAACTTTATCTACCTATTTCTGACCTGATTATTTGCAACAGGAGGCTGTTCCATGCTTCTTATGGAAAGGTGCTGAAAAGTTCTTGACCTGATCCACTTCCTAAAATCTGAGTGCAATATACTCACATGTACACATCCTGGCAGCATTCTTCTCTGGAATCCAGAGCTCAAGTTACTTATATTTCAACCAATAGTATATAGACGTGTCCTTCATTAGAAATGATGCATGGTGACACTTGATTTCCTCATCTAGCCTTTTGCTGCAATAATTAATTGGAACATGTTATTACTTTTTCTGTATGCATGCCCTTAGTAGTATGTGTATATGTCTGTGTATATTTATGTGTGCATTGAACTTAATATATTCTTGAATATTTTAATCTAAAAATTAAATGTTATGATGAGCTCAACATGTCTCAAAGAAATTTTAGATATGCATCAAATAGGTAAAGCTGAGTCAATGAGAAATCCCTGATTATGTATCCCCCCCCCCCCCAATATAGGCAGTTCAATTCATTCTGTTCATACAGTATTTCATCTAGTTGGTAAGAGGAAGGCAATAATTTAAAAGAAGCAGGAGATAAATATCTAGAAAGCCATTGATCTTTGGATATAAATCTAAGTAGTTTTTTTTAAAAAGGTCTTATTGTCTCATTCCGCATGCAGAATGTTCATCATAATGCAGCAAGACCAATACTGAACAAAGTTATGAAGTTCACATTTACATTCATTTTCCTAAGTGAATTTCTCATTTAATATTGACCCACACTTTGCATATGTTATCTGCATTTCCTCTGAAAATACTTTTCATTGGCTTAATTGCCATGGTTGCTTAGTTTATAATGGCCAGTGATAAGAAAAGGAAAGTATGGAAAGAAAATGTGTGTCTTATTAAGAATTTTTGTATCTTTATTTCAGAGTAGATAAATGCCAAATGTAATAGCCTATAGGCATTTTTTAATAGCTGGATAATTTCCAAAAAAACAGACCAACCATGGACCCTGGAATGCATGGGAGCTTGAGTATCTACTAAAATTAGTCTAGGAGGCCTGAACATGCTCCTGAAATAATATGGCAAGATTGGATCACCAAGGCTCATTGGGAATTATTAATCAGAAGAGTACTAACTGATGAAGCACTAAAAAAATACAATGAAAGCAATTGACATAGATCTCTCCCAGGAATAAGAAAGTCTGCTTCCAATCCATCCTGTGCACCCTTTAATTGGGAGTAAGCTACACTGATCATAAGGAGGTCACTTCTACATATGTTGTGCTTCTAAGTGTCTCCATGGTTAAGAATGTTTGAATGATAATGGATGGGAAAATGTGTGGCTCTCCTGAAAGTACTTGAAATAGGCAAAATTAATAACACTCTATCTGCCAAAATTGAGCCACCTCCAAGTCCAGTTCCAGGGTCCCTTTAACCAAATCTGGATGGGGAATTCACATTTCCCTTGCATTTTGACAAACTGAATTTCATTAACTGGTCAATATGGTATCCCATAAATGAGATGGACCAAGCTCTGCACCACAAATATCGATGATGATGATGATGATGATGATGATGATGATGATGATTTCTTACCCAACTTTTCCCATGGATCAAGGCAGGGAACAACAACAATTAACAGACAAACAACACCAGTTAAAACACATTAGTTAAAATACACATCAATTTAAAAGGATTATTATTATTATTATTATTTATGTGTACCGTGCCTCTCCCTACAGATCGAGGCGGCTTACATACATAAAAAAATCACATATTACATATCATTAATAAAATAGCAATAACCTAAATGAAAACCCACTATCCCCATATCCAAACAAACCAAATATCCAAACAAATCCAAACAAATCCAAATAAACTTAAATGTCACCGCAGCAACCAAACGGAGTAGTGAAGGTGCAGAGGAAAAAAGGAGCCCAAAACACCAGCTCCTTTTTACATCGCACCTGCGATGCTACAGGCTCCAACAGGTGCATCCATTACACTGGAGGTGCTCAGCGCCATTTGGTTGCTGAGCACCTGCGATGGCATCACTATGCACACCCTCTGTATGGTGCTGCAGAGCAACGATGTCCTGGCCATGTTCAAGGGTTGCAGAGCATCTAGTCGCTCCACTCCTGGGCAACCCTAGCACGTCACCAGGGGGCCCAAAAGCACCCATCTATATTGGGCCAGAGATTCCTAGAGAGAATAATCTACCTTTGGTTATTTGTAGCTTCTCCAGCACAATTCTATGGTCAATGTCTGGCAGATGTTTACCATAGAGTTGCCCTGGAGGACCTAGAGATTCCTAGAGAGGTGTTTTCTCATGTAAAAATATAGTGTTTTTGTTATTTGCACTTTTTCCACATTTATGGGGGTCCTGTGCCCCTAACACCAGTGAATGTGGAGGGATGAGTGTATACAGTAACCTATTAAAAATATTAGATGTCATAGTAGCAAGCATATACCTTGAGTTTATTTCAGATAAAACACTTCCTCAAAGCAGTTTAAAAGCACAAAACTGAATATGAAGATTAAGTCATCATAAACGACAGGCAAGCACTATGGTATAGCAAGCCTGTGAGGACATTGTCTCTGTTTTAAATATGCTGTTTATTCCATTGATCAAAGCTTCAGTACAAAAGGAGCTTCAGAGCTAATGTTCTGCTTTTCCCAGATATCTTACTAATCAGCAGTGCCTGCTTTGGGAGGAATTTAAAATCACCATCCCACTATTTTCTGTTCTTTTATGATCTCCCCCCCCCCCCCGCCATTTTAACAGAAAATTTGATCGTAGCTGTGAGAGGTGTTTTCCTTAGTGATGAAGTGCGGACTAGTTCCTCTGAGAAGAATGAAAGAAAACTGGCCAAGATTTTACTGACCTTATGTCCCTCCAAATATTCTCATACCTTGGCCTTTTTCCCAGCATCTTTGCAGCTGGAGATCACCAGTGCATAATATTGTCAGAACTTCTCCTGAGAGAGTTCCATAAAAGGATAAGGGGGTAAGAAAACAATACATGGAGGAGGGAGGGGGGGAATGAATTTAAATAAACTCTGTGGTCTTCGGTGAATCTTCATAAATTGGAAAGTAGCCAGTCACAATGTTATTTGTTCATCTGACAGTCTAAGTGAGGAGGGTCAGTATTATCTATGTGCATATTTACATCTGGCAAGCATCTAAGTTGATAAGAAGATACAAATGTGTTTGATCTGAAATGAGAAGGGATCTCTGTCTCTTTATAAATATTGAGATTCATAATATGTAGGAGTTGTTAAATTGTCATAATAAATTTACATCCCTTATTGTTGCTGTAGAGGGCTGAATAACCAAGTATCCTCCAACATATATTTTCTTGTGCTTTTGTGTGTGTGAGAGAGTGCACGTGTACATAAAGTGCCAGGGAAAAAAAACACATTGTATCTTCTGGCATTTCTTCTTTCTTGGTGATAGCAAATATGATCAGGCAAGAGTTTTAGGTTGAAATTTAATATCACTGCCCTGTAGGAGCTTCTAATTAAATATGGAACAAATAGGACCTGCCACAAAGTTTGATAGCATGAATTCTCCTTTTCTTGTTTCCCATTATAATCAGCCAGATTGTTTCCTAAACCAAAGGGTGAGATGACACCCCATTTTGTATAGAAAAGCCAAGCACACTGCCAGGCAAATCTTCCTTCAACACTGGAAACAGGACAGCATATTTTCTCACCTAAGGGCAAAAGGGTAGCTTAGCAGGTGAAGGGAATAATAATAATAATAATAATAATAATTTATACCCTGCTCTTCAGCCAAGGATATTAGAGTGGCTTACAATTTGTTAATTAGATATTTCCCTGCCTTCAGGCTTACAATCTAAAAAGACACGACACAAAAGGAGAAGGGAGAGGTGGTGGGGAAGGGGGAAAGTCCAACAGATCTTCTCTCCCTCAGAGGCCTAGACGAAGGCAGATGGACTGGAGGGAGGTCTCTTCTTCATCACATGACAACTCGATTCCACGCATTTTGACATTTCTCCCTGCCATCAACATCTGCCTCCAGAAACAGCCATTTCATTCATAATAGTAAGACTAAATAACAATACAATTTTCAAGATATTTTCTTCCCATTATCTCTACTGTTTCTCTTCTTCTGCTCCATTTGGTAAGCACTCCATGTACATAGTCTGTTAACATTTGTCTAAATTTGGTTTTTCCTATTCCAACTATGCCTCCCCTCCTACAAAGTTATCATTGTGGACTTCTTAAAATCTTTCACTACCTCCAAGCTTGGTGATACTTCCCATGAGAGATCCAAGCAGTGTTGTGCTTACCACATCAGTGGACTGATGAATCTTCTTTTGATTTAAGCTGAATTTTAAAACAATTATCCAAGGTTGTGAACAGTTACCCAAAACTGGTTCAGCACTTTGAACAGATCCTCTGAGGCTCAAACTGAAACCTGGAACATATTCACTGTCCCACCTACCTGAACACTACCTGGATTCAAGAGTTTGTGTTATGCAGGATAGAGAACAAACAATGCACCTTTACCATTTAATGGAATCTTGGAACTTGGTAGATCATCCTGTGGATCATTTCTGGAGGAGAAAAGTTTTATTATCATTTATTTACAACACAGTCTTCACCTGAATTGGTCTGTTTATATAATTCCTAAATGCAAATCTCTCTCTCTCTCTCTCAGTCTCAATCTCTCTCTCTTTCTCTCTCTCATCACCCAAGAAACTGACTTTTGGTAAGCAGATTTATTGCTTTCACACATCAACACTAACTGACCACTGTAAAGATATTAAAAACTTGTATCTCTGTATGCATAATTTAGGGTAAAGTCCACAATTTGCATCCTTCTGAATCCTATTACATTCCATCCCACTCCAACCTCTCTCTCTCTCTCTCTCTCTCTCTCTCTTTCTCTCTCTCTGCTTTATACCTGAACATTTTTTATCATTCTGTAAGCATTCAAAGAAGTGCGTTTATATCCAAGAAAGCTCAGGCAAAAATAAAAACAAGTTAATCTTAAGGGTGCTGTTATATTCCTTTTCCCCATCTCAGTGAGTGTGTGTTGCTTCATTTAAAAAAAAAAAAAATCAGAGGAAAAAAAAACATTTAGGGAAAGTAAAAAGCATATCACCTCTCACCTAAAATAAAGCAGTACTAATTCCAGCAGTGTTTTTCTGTGTAGATCATTCCATATATGTGTGGGGTCCAGGGAAAGTGATATGGATGAAAAGTAGGGCTGCTCTGGAATGTGGTATGGGGAATTTTTGAAACTCCCTCCCTAGGGATGGCTCCTTTCTTATTATCTTTATGCTGGTAAGTGAAAATGTTTTTATTCCAAAGTACTTTTGGGGATTAAATGGAATGGGATTTTAATGAGTTGTTGTCTTTTAGTACATTTTTAAAGGTTTAATTCTATAATTTGTTCAATTGCTTTTTAAAATTACAAACACACACACACACACACACACACACTGATGTTTTCCTCCTTATATAATCTGTTCTGGGTTTAGTATTCTGTAATCTTCCCTGATTCTGAATATTGACAAAAATGCAGAATAAATAAATATAATATTACTGATGATGATGATGCAGATGATCCATGTGGAAACTTTTTAGTGTACTTGTTATCAAATCAAGTTTGATAAAGAAATCAAGTTCAAGGTTGAAGGAGTGAAACAATTTGGGGAAAGGGGTTTGACTTTTTCTAGACTCCACTCAGCCATGTCTTTCCTGTCTCCATTGATTTTTTTCCCCACTTGCTGTGGCATCCAACAACAGTGCTCCATCATGTTCCATAATAAAACTAGGGAAAGATGATGCATTGTGACGTGGTGTCCCCCCCAATTCTATTAACAGGCAAAGGGAATGTGGTGGATAATGTAGTCTAGTTAAGGATAATCATGGGTCACAATTCCAGAGGTGATATATACTTGCATAACCTCCTGTTACTCTAGTTTACATACTTTTTAGTTGTTGAAGAGGAGGTATCTAGTATGTCCTTGCATAGTTATCCACCCTCTATGAACAAGTCTGTCTTTCTTGTGCCAGAGTTCACTCCCATGGCTAATCAGTGCCTGAGGGGATGGAGGCAACATCTGGCTACAGTTTTATTTTGGGGGGAAAGAACAACAATTATACTTCTGGAATTTTGACAAGAATTTTTGAGGTGCAGTAGGGCAACAGTTCTTCCTTATTTCCAGCTGCAGTTCACCATACCAAGATGGACAGTATCTCAAATCTCAATCCTAGGCAGTGATTGGCATGGGAATGTGTACTGGTACCCTTAAACTACAGTGTGCTTTTCAGTTGTGCTGGAGATGAGAGTATGCTGATGAACCATTATACTCTGCTGGTACTGAAAAAACTCTCAGCTATGTTTTTGTCCATCTCCTTTCTCAGGTATATATTTGGAAAAAAAATGTTCCACCATAATGCAACATGGCTCCAGAGATCACTAGGTATACCACTGACACTTTGCTGTGTTAGGGAAAAAAAAGGAAAAAGAAAAAGGAAGTATTTTTTTTTTAAGGCTGGTAATTTAAAATGTAATTCTATATCCCTGAAAGTTCTGAGATGCTCCCATGTATCCCCCACCAAATATGTAAAAGGAGAGAGAGGAAATGTTTTTTGATTATCCAATGAAGATGAAAAAGACATGACAGTTGGTTCCAGCTAAGTGGGGTAGTAAATTCACTCTGGATTTTAACCCAAAATTCAAAGGAGATGCCCAGGATGATGGACCTATTTTGGGGCTGTGGTTCATATCTTGCACAGCTACTTCAAAGTTCAGAGTAAAATTCAGAATGGATTCACCAGCATGCTGATGCTGGATCCACCAGTTTCCACATATCATTAATTTATTATTAAAACTTTATTTATAAAGCACTGTAAATTTGCACAACGATGTACAGAATAATCAGATTAATTAAAATAAATAAATAAAACCTCATCTTTAAAGCTGGTCAAAGAGATAATGGAAAAAACCTGTGAAGGAAGGAGGTTCCAGAAATAGGGGGTGGCCAGTGAAAAGGGGTGGATCGGACCCAAAGATGTGAACGTCCTTGGTTGTGATGGGAGTCCTTGATTATTCAAGCGGGAAGGTAAGGAGAAACTAGCCCTGACAGGTGTGGAGGGGCCAATCCATGGAAAGCTTCAAAAGTCACTAATAAAAGTTTATAACAAATTCAAAGTGAGAGGAGAAGCCAGTGGAGTGATGACATTAACAGTGAGATATGATCAAAGTGATGAGCAGCCATGATGAATTTTGTAAAGAAATTAGATTACGGAGATGAGAAAGCCTTGTCCGAAGGAGACTGCAATAGTCCAGTCGAGAGACCACAATTGAGTGAACTAGTATCTTAGCAGTAGTTGCCAAGAGGAATAGTCTAATTTTTGAGATATTATAAAGATAAAATCTACATGCCTTAGCTGTAGCCTGAATCTGAGAAACAAATGATAATAATGAGTGAGCTCCCTGCATAGGTTTAATACAAATATCATTGACAAGAATAGAAGAACAATATTATATAGTTGACTTTGGTGGGAAAACAAGTAGATCAGTCATGGCCATATTAAGCTTCAAGCAGCAGAGAATCATCCAGTCAGAGACAGCCACAAGACAAGATGGAACTTGTTGTTCAACGACTGGAGAAAGTTCCAGGGTTGTAAGGTACAGCTTATCTTCTGTGTGACTTGTGTGCCTGAAAGAAAGTCTGCCAAATGAAAGGGCAGCAGGGGTCATGGTATCATGGGCCAGAAGCCAAGTTTCAGTGAGAGCAAGAAAAGCAAGCAATTTAGAAAGAAAGAAAGAAAGAAAAAAGATCATGATTGCCACTACTTTAGGAGCAGCCGAATGACAATTCCATCGTACACATGCAAATGGAAGCTGAGAAAGAGGAAGAGGCTGGATAGGGATCAGATTAAGATAGATAGCAGGAGCCATAGAAAGGACTACGTTAACAATACAATAGACAGCAGTGAAAAATACAGCTAAAATGAAGAAAGTACCTGTTTGTTTCTACCTTTTTCTCTTTGTTTTTGCTACATTTTAGGAAGTTATGTAATAGGAAGCACTGCCAGTCACCATGAGAACTTAGGTGTCACTAAAGTAAATTATAACATAACAAATAACTTGGCAGACACACTGGGAAAATCCAGTACCACTCTCTGTACTAACTTAAAAGTGACTACAAAGACAACAGGCAACAATTGCCAGTATCAATTATGGTCAAAGTTCAGACTTGAGTCCAGGCAATGCATGGCAATTACTGTGCCTAAAGCAGAGAATGAATACATCTAAACAAAGACCCACATAGTATCCTTCCTTCCTGCTAAAATTATTAGCAATAGTGGGTCAGTAAGATGCCACAACAACTGCCACCAAAAGCTCCAACGGCTATTAGGCTGAAACCAACAGAAAGAAGGGTGGATTCAGTTGGAATGGTATTGGAGCTGCTGCCACCACCACTGTCTCATCAGGAGCTCACCTGGAAGACTTAGGAGCTCACTAGGATGCTGATGGGCTATCAGTGTTTTTTAAAAAGTCACTCTATCCCTGTGGAATTTCATCTCCTCCATCTTCCTTCAATGGGTCTTGGAATTGTGATTCTATTGAATTGTTGGTCTGTCTATTTATTAAGCTATTGGTCCAAGAGAAATCCCAGAGACTGGGCCTGTAATTTTCTTTGTACCTTAAATTGGACAACGGCAAGAAAGAGCTTCATACAAAGGATCAGAGATATTGAAACCCAGAACTGATTATCAATTGCCAACACAACCTGTTATCCCATTATTCTGGCCCTGGAATTTAATCCAAAGTGTGATGCAAATTAGTTTAAAAAAAACCCTCACAATTCCCAAATATCACTTGGTATTTACTAAAATGAGATTTAATGCATTTCCATCTGCAGCAATGGAAAGTCGATTCAACAAGTTGAGTATAAGGACCGATGGTGCCCATGTGGAGAAGGATCAGTAGAATCCATATTACATATCGTTCTCACATGCAGATTCTACAAGGATGACAGATTAAGATTAATAACACCCCTATTAGACAAATTCCATGAATGATCTCACACCTGGAACACAAGATATTTACTAAAAGATACTGATAAAAAAAGTCACAGAAGAGGTGGCAAAATTCCATTTTGCAGCAATTAAGATCTGTAGGGCTATAGTAACTACTACAGCTAAGAAGCTGTCATATTGAGGAGGGAGCAAGCTTGTTTTCTGCTGCTGCAGAGACTAGGACGCGGAATAATTGATATAAATTGCAGGAAAAGAGATTCCACCTCAACATTAGGAGGAACTTTCTGACAGTAAGGGCTGTTCGACAGTGGAACACACTCCCTCGGAGCGTAGTGGAGTCTCCTTCCTTGGAGGCCTTTAAACAGAGGCTGGATGGTCATCTGTCAGGGATGCTTTGATTTGGAGGTCCTGCATGGCAGGGGGTTGGACTAGATGGCCCTTGTGGTCTCTTCCAACTCTATGATTCTATGATTCTATGATTCTATGTTTCTATGGTGTTAGGCATTAACAGTAATGTCTTCTCCTGATCCAGCCCATCTTATAGTATACGGAAAATGAGGAAGAGCAGTATCTGTTTTATATAATATGGTTTTTAATATTTTAATAAGATGAAGGATAGAAAGTTTTATCTCTGATTATTTATATTTGTACTTATATTGCAACTTCATGTTTTTATATGCTATTGTTGTGCTAAAAATGAATTCTTTTTTTAAAATTTTGTATTGCCTGGAGGTCTGTTGACTGTAATAAAGGCTTTGTATTGTATTGGTCTGCATATTTCTTACAGTTATTGTAGTGTTGACAAGTCTCAGCCAAAGTAAACCTATTGAAACACTCATTGAATGATCAGTTCACAAAAATGTAAAATCCATGGATTTAATTAGTCTCCTTTGATCCAGACTAACAACAAAATTCAAGCTAGAATTCTATTTTAATCATTTTAGTTATATGTTTACATGGTAGGTGAAGTGAATAATATTTTGAATAATAACATTGATGATGATGATGATGATGATGATGATGATAGGAGAATATCAGTAATTAGATGTCTTGTTTAAATATTTAGAAATATTTCTTTAAGAGCATCAGTTCAGCAAGTTTCATTATATAATTATAAATTTACATTATAAATATATGTACTAAATATATGTACTAGTTAAATAATAAAACAATTTATACGCATTGATAGACATATGGATCAGTCAAGTGGCAGTTCACAATGTAAGCAAAGTAAATAATACCCCATATAGAATGAAAATTAGTCAAGACCCGAGTGTCTTATTATTTATAAATGAAGAGAAGGGTTTTGATATAAATTCTTAGATTTGGAATGGGGCACAAAGGCCATGGAGCTCAGCTTCCTGCTGAAGTATGAATACATAGCAAAAAGCATTCCTGAGAAGTGACCATCCAACCTCTAGTTTACACCCCCCACACACACACACACAAATGACATTTCAGTATGTTTAGAATACTTTTGAACAACTCTTACCATCAAGAAATCCTTCTTCATATTTAACTGTAATCTCCCTCTATGTAAACTTAATCCATTGGTTTTGGTATTAGCCTCTAGAAAAGCAGAAAATGATCTGGTTTTATTCACTAACAGGGAAACAACAACAACAACAACAACAACAACAACAACTGGAAACATGTCTCAAAGTGCACAATAGATAATAATTTATTGATTAAAAAAAGCCCAACCCCCTTCGGCCAGCACATCCTCTAAAGGCATTCTTCATAGGCAAATTGAAATTTAACTTCAGAAATTTCTGGACCTCACCATTTACTGGACAAAAAAAAAAAGAAAGGAAGGAAGGAAGGAAGGAAGGAAAAGAAAAAAGAAAGGAAAAGAAAAGAAAAAGACCCAACTTTAATCCAACCCCCCAATACCAACTTCCTCAATCATTCTTCATAGGACTTGGTTTCCTGATCATTTACACTGGTCTGGAAAATTTCACCTTTCTAATGTCCTTCTATGATCTAATTCATTTTTAGTGCCTGTTCTTAGAGAACAAGAATTTTTTTTCATATGCTTAAATTTGCAAAGCATACCAAAATGATTAATATATTATTAATGGTCTGGTCATGTCCTATTCACATCCTGATCAGGGTATTCTTTACTTGATGAACACTTTTACAGAAGGTTCTGAATTTAAAAAATAATATTTAGATATCTACATAGTTAAGTTTCAATGTGACAAGTTCAATGGCTGAATAAAATAAAATTCTTGGCAGTATTTAAATGTTATATGTTTCTAATAGATAAGATTTATTTGATATGAAAAGACCTACAAATGGCACTATCAGCTCAAGTCTGTAAAAGAACAACACCAAATAATTTGATTGTGGTAAACTTAAAACAATATTTTTTAAAAAATTCCCATGATCATTTACACTATATAAGATAATTTATACTATATAAGGTTATATAACTTGACTCATGATAGATAACAGAGGCATATAAATCAATATGTTTGCTATATGCACATTTTTACTGTGTTTAAATTAAATTGTATTGGGCTTTGATTTTGAAACATGTTGAAAAAATAATACCATTAAAATGGTATTAAGAATGCTTTTAAGTTATCTAAAAGATTTTGTAGGAATGTCTGATCTAAAGATGCATATTAATTTGTTGGCCCAGCCACAGTTTTTAATACTTGATAGGGGAAAAAGAGTATTCTTCCATTATGTGATATTTTATTTGGCTTTTGTCTGTTGTTGTTATAATGAAATTGACTTATTGTATGAAAGCAACAGAGAATGATATCAAATGTTTGAAAATAAATTTATTTAGAAGCAGATTGTTTTTGTCACATTTTGGAAGGTTACATTTTAGGTTAGCATTTGGCTATACTATTTTTCCTCCATTAGTTTGATTTTAGAATTTATACGTTAAAAAGATTATCATTGTTATTATTATTTTGCTTCATCATATTGATAAAAATAATATATTGCCATGCCTAGCAATTTTCTGCAATGTCCTACTTCATAATATGGACCAAGACAAGCTTTCACAAAGGAGAAAATGACTGTTCATTCCACAAAGCAATGCATTGCTGCATTTTTGTCTCTTTCATATACTTTCATTTTTCTTTTTATTCTAAACTTTTTCAGCCTCGTAGCAGATTTTTAAAGAAACAAAAAAAAGAGACAGGCCTCCAAGCTGGTTAATGCAATCGTAACTTGGGGTCATTAACTCTGATTGCCAGTTAATAGGACCCACGGATGTGTTCAGGCAGCAGTTTGGGAATGAAATCATTTGTATTGATTTGTATTTGGCTTTTGACACTTATTTTGATCAATTGCATTAGCAGGAATTGAATGATTTGTTCAGGAAGTAACATAATTCAAAGTGATGTGCAGACAATGTAACATAGATTTAAAACAGCTTTATGACTTTTTTTATTGTGTGGAACTTGGTTATTTGGAATGAAATGGGAAACACATAGATACACATGTGATAAAGAGATTTTTGAGATGGACAGCTATATTTCTCTGCAAGAAGGGTGTTGAAGAAACCTGCATTGAATTTCTTTTCATCCACATATTGCTGTCCCTACAATTCAAGATCCACATATGGGGAAGGGTGAATACAAGGTCAGGCAGAAGGTCATTGAGATTTCTTTTGGTCTGGGAAATGTTTGCAAAAATAAATGACATTTTGTTAGATCTGCATAAAATGCCATGCATTTGTAGTATGTTTCTGTAGACAAGCCAGTCCCTCCAGGCCTCTGGCACTCATCCTTTGCATGCAAAGATCATCTAAGGAGTAGAGTGAGGTGCATAATATGCTCTTCCTAGCATTACTGTAATAGTTTCCTTAGTGATACCTAGGTTATATTCTGCACTGAAAATGAATTATGTTCACATATAAATAACATATTTTGAATGATTTTCAGTTTATCCATTGTATGTGTGTATTGTGGATAGCAATATGAAGAAGAAAGTGAAGGGACAACTTTCAGAATTCTAGGAACAATCCCTACCCCACCAGACCTTAATGGACCACATACCTCTATGCCACCTCTACTTATTTTATTTTTTAAATCAGAAAGTCCTCCCACACTCAGACACATGTAGTTTTATTATGTCCCCCTCAGCTGTTTTAGGCTTATGAAGGACCCCTCCCCCCACAAAAAAACCTAGAAATAACTGGATATCAAACCTCCTGAAACTAAAGCTGATCAGTGAATGGTGGGGGGAAAAAACAGAAGTAATACAGTTACATCCTTTGGAATCCTGGAATTTGAAGTTTGATAGGGCACCAAAGCTTTTTGACAAAAAAGGATAAATATCTCATAAAACTATAAATCTCAGAATTCTGTAGCATTGAACCATGGCAGTTAATGCAGTGTCAAATCACTTTATTTCTGCAATGTAGATGCATCCAAAGACTATTAGGGGTGATCTTGGGCCTTTGTGATTAAAAAAATGGTGATGGAGGCATAGGGAGAATTGAGGGGCTTTAAAAACTATTGTGCATCTGCTTGCAACCTTTGGATCATGCACAGACTATCCCCATACTAATTGCATCTTAAAGACTTGGCAAAAGCTTGGAGGCATCAATTTCCAAACTTATGCCAAGTCTTTAAGGTGCCATTAGTGCAGGAGAATTCAGTGTGTTTGTGATCCATGGTTTGCAGCGTGTGATCTATGGAATGGCATGGATATGCAATCAAAAGAACTAAGTAATACTTTGGTATCTTGGTGCAACTTGTTTTATTCATATAGTGGATTTACAATGGAGCCATTAATGGCATATGTCTATCTAACAAATACTTCAACTACCCTTTCTCTTCAAAATAGAAACAAAATTGCTTAGAAATGGGATTATAACATTACAGTTTCCAGACATGTCTTGTGAACAGTTTAAGGGCCCCTGAATGATGTGAAGGACAGAATTTAAAAGGATTTTGCTAAGTCCATTGAGTGATGTCCACTGAATCTCTTTCTGATGTGCCCAATAATAAAGATAAATTGAGCAGAACCTTTTGTTCATCAGCTCCTTAATGCTTTATGAGCAATAAGACACGGTCTAGAGACTAAAGAGGCAGAATTGGCCTAAAAAAGCAGGTTAGTTAATAATTGGATGCTACCACATAATTAAAGAAAAAAGGTGAAATATCTCATTTGAAATTTCTCTACATGCATGAAAAACAAAAACATGACTCATTCTAATGTTTAAATATAAAAATGTCCAAAATTTACTTTCACTGCTCACTTTCTCACTAGCCCTTTCCTTTGAAAATGCCATATATTTTCTATTCATTTAAATGAAACATTCAGATAATATTGTCAGTTTTACAATGAATGTTCTATGTTGTCGTTTCATGAGGTTTTTTTTAGCAGGTGGGGGCGAGGACTTGACATGGCAAATAAAAATAAAAATAAAAAATAGTAGTTGCAGAAACAACCTGTCTTTTATCAGGAATCCTTTTGGGGCTCTTGTGCACTTCACTGTTCATTTCCCATGCAGATTATGTCATTTCAGTATTTCCCAGTGAGGTAATGGGTTTTATGTAGAATCCAACTACCTCGTAAATAATTTCACAAACACTCCAGTATCAGTGTTCCCCCTTCCCTGCCCCTCAGATAGGGTAACTAATTTCTTAAAATTATTGATATTATGGTGGGTCTACACTGTCCTGCTTATAGTATAGCAATAGCAGCTTCATTTATATATTGCTTCATACCACTCTAAGCAGTCCCTAAGAGGTTTACAAATGTAAGCTAATTGCCCCCAACATGCTGGGTACTCATTTTAGAAACCTCGGAAGGATGCAGGCCTCAGTTGAGCCTGAGCCGTGGCTGGTATTGAACTCACAACCTTGTGGTCTGTGAGTGAGTGGCTGCAGTACAGACATTTAATCACTGCACCTCAAGGGCTCCTACACATAGTATACCCATGTAGATCAGTGGAACCTAAGTAGGATGTCTTTATTGATATGAGTTAACCAATTTTAATCCCATTTTTTTGGTGAAACAGTTGTATTTTGCTATATCAATGAAAAGGGAAGAAATTATAGCAATGCAATAATTTAAATTCTCTTATCTGTGAGAATGAGAGCTAGAATGGTGTAGTGACTTCATCAGTGGACTATGACTCTGGAGATCAGGGTTAATCTTTTCACTTGGCCATGGAAACCCACTGCGTAAGTTTTGGTAACTCACATATTCTCGGTCCCAGAAAACCGAATGATAGGATCACCTTAGAGATGCCATAAGTCAGAAATGATTTGATGGCACGCAACAATAAACCTGAAAGAATCACCTTGGTTGGAGCAATCCAACTGTAATCATGTCTGAACTGCTCTGTCCATGAGTGTTCTGCCCCACACCTCCACTTTTAAACAAGTGTCAGTTGCTAGTCTCAGTTTAGATTAGGGCTTTAGTACTTTAGTTAGGGTGCTTGAACCACTTTCCCCCATAGTAGTCCCAATCCAGACTTGCACAGTTGCAGCTGAGGCTGTGGCCACATTAGACTTTTCAAATCCATTCGGAAATGAAACCAATTTGATGTATTCTGATAATTGTAGTTCATATTCTTAAAAGAGATTCCGCTCCCAAACTGGTACCAAAGAGGATGCTATAGTGGTTAGAGCTTATGTATCAATAAGAACTGCAATGAAGCAAGTATGTAAAACAGAAATATTAATATATTATATAATAGATGAAAATGTGGCATTTATAATACAGGAAAAAACAACCAAATGAATTTTCAAGAGCAAGGAAAGGAGTGCTAAGTAAAATCATTGATCATTCTCACTTCATGATTTACTTGTTAAAATTATATATTTTCCAACTGCCTTGATAATCTAGACAAGAAATATCTGGAAAAACACTACACAATGTTTCAGTTCTCCATTACCTGGATTGAATAGGATGATAATTCAGGTTTCCTGAGCCTCAATGTGTGCCCATTTGCCTCTCCCCTTCCCAAGTACTGGTCTAGACATTACTAGGTTCTTGAGTTGTGCACTCTGGCCTTGGCAGCACTGATGCATTCATTTATAGCCACCTTCTACAGAGTCTGGCTGAACACTACAAGGGCAAACATACATTTTCAGTACACAGTAACAACATCATTCCCATAGCCTCCATTTCAGAGATGAAAATTGGGATAAAAGTGGCCAAACAACATGACACTGTGGTCATGATATCCAAAGTAATTAATGAAGAAGAGTAAACAAGCTAGGAAATGCTACAGCAGTTTGCTTTTGTTTAACGAGAAGGGCTAGAGACCACCCTTGCCTCTCCTACCCACCATCCTCACTGAGTTTGAGTACAATTTGAGTACAAATTACTTTTTGCACTTTGAACTTAGTTGGCAGCATTTGAAACGAACTGTGGACAAAAGTGGACAGTGCCCAGAGTGGGCAGGGGGCAGAAAGCAGCTGAAAAAGTGGGACAGTAGATCAATCAGGACTGCCTCTGCTATTTGGAGGGTATGCTTTCCCACCTTTATTTTCTGTAAATGCAGAGTGTTTGCCAGTTCCTTGCTCCTTTATCCAGACTGGCATTCACATCTCTTCATGTAAATAGACCTATTTTCCTGTTAAATGGGATGAGATCTAATATAACCCAGCCAGCAGGATGAAAAACATGCTTAACATTGGATCTCAAGCATGGGAGAAGGGGAAACAGAGCAGCAGCAGCATCCACATAGTCAAATACCAACTGGGAACAGCATCTGATGTCCACAGAGAGCTGAGGGCTTCCAGCATTCCTCTGCCAGTGATTGTGCAGCTGTAGCACGACTACTGGGTCCTGATCTTTACTTCCACATTTTTTTGTCTTTTTGTAATACCCATTTGCCTCCCTTCCACTTTTGGTGCATGGACAAACCCTATTTACCCAAACATATGTACTTCTCTTTCATTTTACACTGAAATATAGTTCTCACTATTTTCCCTTGCAATGATCATTTATGAAAGGTCAGGCCTCAGAGTGAAAGGAAGGAATTTCAAAGAGAGAATATAATTTTCAAAATGTGCCCCCCCCAGCCCGTGACTTTGTCCTGGTGGCGCAGTGGTTAAATGCCTGTACTGCAGCCACTCACTCAAAACCATAAGGTGGCGAGTTCAAGACCAGCAAAAGGGCTGAAGCTTGACTCAGGCTTGCATCCTTCCGAGGTCGCTAAAATGTGTACCCAGATTGTTGGGGGGCAAATAGCTTACAATTTTAAACCACTTAGACACTCCTTAAGGGTATGAAGCGGTATATAAATGAAGCTGTTTGTTTGTTTGTTTGTTCTTGTGCACTTCTGATGCCAGCTGTATTGGAACAGCTACTATAGACTGTCTTGTGTTCAAAATAAGAAATTGTTGAAAATAGAGCAGGGGAGAGATATTTTTATCATTATTAGAGATATTTTTATCATTATTATTTTGCATTATACTTGGTGTTGGTTAATCAAAAACATATCTGGGATGCTTTATCAAGAAGAGGCTTCCCTAGGTCTGAGAAAAAGATTGTCTTTTTCCTCTTTAGTCAATGTATACTCCACTTGTAAAAACTACATTTAAAACACACAAATCATATGTCACTGTCAAATTTATTTGTCCTCCTGTCTTATCTTGTTGTCATAGGTGTGCTGGAGTGGGTGCCAATGGTATTTATCAAGCATTCCTCTCTACAAACTGTTTTTACACTTTAAATATTTTGACAGTTCTTAACAGTTTGTTTAGGTAATAGACATTTGAGTTTGTTCAGTCCTTTCTCTTGTACTTGTTATTTGCATTCATATTTCCTTGAGATGACCAATTAACTTCAGACTGACCACTCTCTTTGTGTACCAAAACTGTTTTTCTAAAAACTGAGATTTTTTTTTAATTAATGAAATGTTAGTATTCTGAGAACTGAAAGAAAAATTCATGCAGAGAGACAGAATTATGATTTGAGGAAAAGGTGCTAAACTTATCTGCTACCCTGATATTAATTAAAGTGTTCCATCCTATGATTTGCAGTTTTGTTTTGTGTACATTCAAGCCCTCTTTCCCTCCTTTCCAACATCTGCCAGTGAAGACCAGCTGAGAGAGTGTTGTTTGCCCTCCTTCAACCTGGGCTCCTCCCATGCCTTGGCTCCTGGACTTAAGGAGGAGGAATGGCCCTCTTTCCCTCCTTTCCAACATCTGCCAGTGAAGACCGGCTGAGAGAGTGTTGTTTGCCCTCCTTCTACCTGGGCTCCTCCCATGCCTTGGCTCCTGGACTTAAGGAGGAGGAATGGCCCTCTTTCCCTCCTTTCCAACATCTGCCAGTGAAGACCAGCTGAGAGAGTGTTTGTTTGCCTCCTTCGACCTGGGCTCCTCCCATGCCTTGGCTCCTGGACTTAAGGAGGAGGAATGGCCCTCTTTCCCTCCTTTCCAACATCTGCCAGTGAAGACCGGCTGAGAGAGTGTTTGTTTGCTTCCTTCGACCTGGGCTCCTCCCATGCCTTGGCTCCTGGACTTAAGAAGGAGGAATGGCCCTCTTTCCCTCCTTTCCAACATCTGCCAGTGAATGGCAGAGAGAGTGTTGTTTGCCCTCCTTCTACCTAGGCTCCTCCCATGCCTGGGCTCCTGGACTTAAGGAGGAGTCTTGTCTCTCCCCCCCCCCCTTTTTTTTAGATTGTGTATAGTTCACATTGTTTCTAGCACTGAGATGGGGGGTTGAGAATGGGGATTATTTTCTTTTTACTTGTTTTGGTATGTTAATTGTTATGTATTTTGCTTTGTTAATTTTTTGTTATTTTTTATTATAATTACTATGTAATTTGTTGTTGTTGCTATAACTGCTATGTATTTTTGCTTTAATTGTTATTTTGTTTTGTTAATTTTACTGTTACTTAAATTATTATGTATTTTTGTTGCTATAATTGTTATGTATTTTGCTAGTTATTGTTATTGTTAATTTCTATCTGATTTTATTGCTATTGTTTAATACATTGTCATTTGTTTTTTAATTCATGTATATTGTTATTGTGTGTATAATCCCCTCTGCTGTAACCCGCCCCAATTGCTTGCTCAGAGGGGCAGGCTAGAAATAAAAATATCTTCAATTTATGGCAACCCTTGGTTTTCTTGGCAAGATTTATTTGGAGGGGCCAATGTGTTCTACTGGAGATAAGAATGTGTGACATAGCCAAGGTCATCTGATGGGTTTCTATGGCCAAATGGGGATTCAAATCCTGGTCTAGAGAGTCTTAGTCCAACACTTGAACCACTTAGAACTAAAATGATATTGTGCTTTCAGTGCTGGACTAGAGTTTCCAGAGATCAAGATTTGAAGCCTGAATCAGTCATCAAACACAATGAGTGACCTTGAACAAGTCACACTAACTCAGCCTTAGAAGAAGGCAATGAAAAATTTCCTCTGAATAAATCTGGCCAGGAAAACCATGTGACAGGGTCATCTTAGGACCATGTTAAGTCAGAAACAACCTGAAGGCACGCCATTACAACCACAATAACAATGTATTATACTCAACCAGAAAGCTCTAGTGCCTCACCAAACTACAGAATTCCATGGAAAGCAATCAAGTCATTAAAGTGGAATCATATTATATCACTGTACAGTGTGAAAGGATTCTTTGTTTATCTGTTAGTGTATAAAACCTTCCTATACATATGCATAACACTTATATAAGGCTAATTCATATTTGTTTGTGTTTCTTTAAAATACATGTACTGTCTGAATATGTCTGAATGCACTGGGGATGTCATTTAGTATGACTGGTGTGTTTGCAATTGAAGGATAATTATCATTTGGGTAATCCCAATTCTATATGTAGAGGCATATATTCATGTCCAGTGTATCTTCTGTGATTGTTGCAGATCTTTAAAAAGTGTTCCTGCAATCATCAGACTTACATTGGTGACATATATAACTCCCATGTGGTGGTCCTAGTTAGAAGTCTGCAGGCACCCCTGCACACCATTTGCATATTGTGTGCATGGAGTCCTGCTGCAAATGTCAATTGGCTAATGTTATATTCTGCTATTTGATGAAGAAGGTTGTTGCCAGCAAAAAGTGTGTGTATCATTTAGCCTCAAAAGTACCCAGCTGATTTTGTGTTCAAGAATTTAGAGTAATTTAGCTTTCAACTATTGGTGAGTCTCCAACAAACTGTTAAGAAAAGCCGAATGTCTGCATCTGTCTCCAGCAATATTTTTTTTAAAAGAATGATTTTGACAATTACTTTCATCTAGCAAGTTCTAGGTCATTTATCATCTTGTGATCTGGCACCAATACTATGTGATTAAAACTACTATCCCCATCAACCACTTAACATGATCAAACAAAGTGGAAGGGATATGATCTAAATACACAAGTCAATTGTGTGGATGGGCAATTTTTTACTTGAAGTGAAGCAACTTATATTTACAAGAAATCTACTTATTCTTTTTACATCTGCGGGTCAGATAGCAACAGGTTAGTGCAGTCTTTATCTTTTCAAGTACTGAATTATGTCCACCGAGGCAGACACAATGGGCAATACTTAACTATGTTCACCTACTGTGAAAATGATCAAAACAAGAATCTGAGGAACAGTGGCAGGTGTAAGGATCCTTCTGAAATTCTCCTCTTCCAAATTTGTTGCCAGGCTTGGGAATTCTGAATTATCTGGGCTTCCTTCCAAATTGGAACTGAATCATTACAAATCCTCCACTGTCCCATTTATTATCCTTCAAATTTTGTACAGCACGCTGGCATGTGCAGCTGGCAGCAATGGTCACTTCCTTGGTCATTTGTATCTTTCCTGACTCTGTATCGTTAATACATATGTGCACATGGATAAAACATGACCAAAGAAAAGTATTAAAAATCAAATGAAGCAGATGTGTCCCTGGAGCCACCTCCACTCCCAAGCTGTTTTTTCAGCCTCCAATCTCTCACCAAACTTTGATGAAGAAAAAAAGTGAATGGTCTCACTTTTCCACTTGCAAGTTGTAATTTATCTTCTAAGTAGCTCTCATTCCCCCACCCTTCACCCACCACCAGAGGCACACATGGACTATTGCTGTTAATAGGCTTTTATGGCAATATAGGCATCCCACAAAAGGACCTTTTCAGAAGATTGGCCTCTGGCCTGCAGTCTTTACTCACCCCTGCTTTAAAGCTATAGATAGCTTAGGCCACCAGTATCTGACATAATGCTCCTCAGGTCATAAAAGTAAGTCTTAACGAGACCTCTTTTCCCCCCAGTGCCTATCTATGGAATGCTTTCCTTAGTGTGGCCCTCCCAGCTTCAATATCTACTTGGCACCAACTTAAGACATTTCTCTTTTCCTGGCATGTGTCTGAACTTTAAAATCAGGCTTAGGCCAATTGATTATCCCTGTAATATGCTCTTGGAAGGAGGTTTTGCTCATTTGAACTTTTTTTTTTTTTTTACTTTTCTGTGCATTTTTGGTTTTTATTTACGTTATATTTTATCATTTATGTATACAATGGCATCCTGTGATAAGCTACATTTATGATTGTGTAACTGTTTCCTATTCACAATTATGATCACAGTACTATTACCACAAAACCCAGCTTAAAAGCCAGTCAGCTGTCATGCGCTATGGATTTTTGTGGTGCTGTTAACTCGAATGCTGTGGGATGATGTGACAAGTCTCCTCCCATCAACAAGAGATGGTGCCAGAAATGATGATGCAAGGGGCTCTTCATAAATCTTTGCACAGTCAGTTTCTGGCAGGAAGTGGTTAGCTGAACCTTGCTGGTAACATCCCATTCAAAAACACCACAGAACTCCACCATTCAGGACAACTGACCTGCTTTTAAGGTGGATTTCAAGAAGTTATATCAGGTAACAGAGCATAGCTATGATACCATAGCTATGCCTCTGATGTAGGATCTTGGCCATAGTTTCCAACTTTTTATGTTTAATACTTGTCAGTCCTTCAAGGCATCTCTAAGAATGTTAATGAATAATACCAACACAAGAATGTTGATGTGATCAAATGTGATTGCTTCAGAATTTAATTTGTACACTGTTTAAGCAGAGCAGCTGCTTAATACCACAGAAAATACACCTTATAATGCACCACAGAAAACAAAGTCCTGTTATGATTTGTTTGTATGATTATATCACAATTCTTTTCATGTACTTGTTGATCAATTCATAAAAGCCCACATGCAGAAACACTGCTTCAAGCATGACAAAAGATAAATAAGAAGCCATCTATACAAAAGTATCAACATTGCTTTATGTGAGGTAATACATTACCAGTCCTCACAATTTCACATACTTTGAACTGGGAGAGAGGGTAAAATAAAGTGAAAAAACTTGAAGTTGTAACAAAAGATGATTGGTCTAATTACAGAAATAATTCTGGATCTATTCCTAGTCAAACACAAATCTAAAATATCAACAGAATTTCAGAAGAGTAGAACCTGCTCCCACTCTTCAAGCTAAAATCAAACAAGTAAGACCAGTTCTCTTCAAGATATATGTCACTAAAAATGGCTGTCAGTTTGTTTAAATACACCAGACTTTAATAAGAAATGGATGGATGACATGGCACTCTTGTATATATTATGCACACATATAAATTGTGGCATGTGTGCTTTACTGGCCAATAGAAATCTTCCCCCTTTTCATGCTACGAACACCGTATGAATGTTTGTATGCACATTTGCCTCGTGTGCATTCTGAAAACAATTTTCATAATGTAATGCAATTTTTGAATGTTATTTCCAGCAATATATGCATTTGCAATGTGAGCATTTCCCAAATATATGCACTGAAAGAGACCATTAGATTAATTCATATCCCACCTTCCATTTAAAGTTTTTGTTTGTTTGTTTGTTTTTGCAAGTGTAAATAGGACAGGGATCCATTCTCGACAATCCCCTTAACAGTGTAATTTATCCCTCTCTGCACCCGTTTTAAGATTGCTGGTATTTAGTTGAAAGCAATATGTTGTATTCATTGTTGGGTGGATCTCCAAGGAAGAACACTGTGGTAGTTTTCAACTTTACTGAGATGGAACCGTTTCATATTTCAAGGTGTTGAGAGGCTCTGGTGCCCATTGTTCTAATAAGGTGAATGTCAATGATGTCAACACAATATGTTGAGGGAAATGTCACATCTGTCTACAATTGGCTACCTCTGAATAACAGAAACCCATCTGGAAACCTGGAAAACAGATGTTGCTTTCTAACAAACATGGGTCAAGTAGTCTTGGGACTAACTATGATTGCATTCCTTTTTCTAAGAAAAGATCATTAGGCAATTTTTGATAGAGCAGTAATTATTTAAACAGCTTTGCTCCCTAGCTTTTTAATTACTTTTTAAAGATGATGATGAGGATGATAACCACTTCTACTAGTCACAATAACTATTTACTGTTATTAAATTATTTGCAATTATAAAATTATTAATTAGCCCATTACATCTATTAAAAATAATATGCAAGATTCTTAATTTGACTAAGCATTAAATTTTAGATCAGACTGGGGCTTTGTAGATTAGCAATGTAGATCAACAATGGGGGTTCAGTGTGAAAGAAATACAACATGGTATGACTAGAGAATGTAACAGCAACCAAAATAGCAGGAAATCAGCCAAAACAAAGACAGACAGTGAAATACCCTTGACTGCATTCAGAAAGCTTATACCCTTGACTATATAATAATGTTAAGGCCAGGGCATGAATCTAGTGGTGTCGCTGCACTTGTACAAAGGTCCATTGTACTAAAGGAAATGAATTCAATGGGTAGTCTAAGACAGAGACCCAAAACAGTTTCCCATTGTCTCATTGTCTCTTGAGTAGCTGCTAAATCTGACACAGATACTACAATGGAGGTTTAATTGTGTGGTTTTTTAAAACTCTGCTAGCATTATATCCTAAAGAAAACCTTCCATTTTTAAAATAAAGCACATATAACACTCTTTTAAATAAAATATACATATGTCTCTTGAAGATGGTCACAAAAATCATGTTTAAAAAGCTATAATTTTAAAATTAAAACTTGATTTGATGAAGAAAAAGGAGGCCTTCCCATACTTATGAGTGCTAAAGAAATATTGTGTTGGATGTAAGAAAAGAATTATAGTGTTATCACAGGAAACTTCCATTTTGATTGCTTTCAGGAACCTCTTGCAAGCAATCCTAAAACTTCAGGGACAAATCAGCCATTTAAACTGTATAGGACGAAAGAAGAAAGAAAAGAAGGGTAACATAACTTGTACATCTATTTTATTAAAAGGTATATTAAAAGTAATATACTATATTGTTTATATAGTAGATGGTAGAATGATAAATTTTGTTAGGTGTAAAGTTAGTATGTAATATGTTAGTATGTTAGCAGATAATGGTATGACTGACAGAAAACAAATCTTGTAAATATCTACAAAATTTGAATTAAAAATATTTTAAATATAATAAAATGTATAGGTAAAAGGTTAGCCTCATCAGTAGCTTAGACCAGGAGGACCTGGAAGAATGGAAATCAAAGCCAGAGCTGGATTAAGTCCGGTTGTGGCCTTAAATGTTGGATTCAGGATGGGACTCAAGACTAGACTGGAAGGCTCAGCTCTCTTCCCAAAATTGTCTGAGCCCCAAAACTGAGCCACAAAGACACCCATATAATGATCAGTTATAGACTCCCATGTAACGTGGAATGATCAATCCTTCTCTGGAATGATCAATCAGAAATGTACTAAGAGGGGGATACTGATGGGCAGGCCCATGCCATCCATCTTTACCCCTCTTTGGTGCCATGGCAACAGCACTGCATGGCACTGATGCACTCCCTAAAAAGACGCTACCTAGACAGGCTTCTTTTTAGGAGTACCATAATGGAGCTTGTGTGCCCTGATGCTGACACTTCCAATGAGTGCTGTTTGGGCATGCAAATGCCCACACATCATCATTGCACTCCCTGTGTGTGCGGTGTGCAGGCAAGATGGCACCTGGGCTCTGCTAGAAGATCTGGGTGTCTATGGATGCCCAGCCCTCAAGAGCCCTAAAATGGGTCTCAGGATGGTGCCTTTTGCCCATGTGTAATAACAAGGCAGGTATTATTAGGTTTTACTGTTATTTTATTTTTTTAAAAGAATTTATTCCTGATGTTTCACCAGCATCTGTTGCTGGCATCTTCAGAGAATACTGGCATGGAAGAGAGTGGGGTGTGTGTCATGAGAGACACTGCAGACTGGGTCTGCAGAAAAATCAGCAATAGCTATTTGAAAACACTGAAATTCTGGAACTTGCCAACAACTATCAGGTCAGAATGCACAGGGAAGCCATTGAAATCCACAAACACCAAGGCAACTTCAACAGGGAAGAAGAAACCCTTAAAGTTAGCAAATTTTGGCTATCAGTCTTGAAAAACACTAAAATCAAGACCAAGCAAAATGCAAATGAAAACCACCCAGGATCAGGGGTTTTCCCAGCAGACAATGATCACTGATTAAACAGAAACTAATACTCTTTGCACATTCCCTCACCCTGAGGCTTTGCCATTCAACAACAGAACAATACACAAATTAACATGGAAATTATTCCTCCCTGTCCAGGGTCACACAGTATACATACCTCACTCTCTTCCATGCCAGCATTCTCTTAAGATGCTAGCCACAGATGCTGGTGAAATGTCAGGAATAAATTCTTCTACAACATGGCCACATATCCCTAAAAACCCACAAAAACTGTGGATGCTGGCCACGAAAGCCTTCGACTTCACACAGCAATTATTGAGTCTTCCAAGGAATAACAAAGGCTGCCTACAATCCATTTTTATGCACACCTACTTAGGCCCTGTGCAGATCAGCCCTAAAGGTCAGCTTGGGGGAGGACTCAGGACATAGTGATGCATGCCCCGTCTCCGCCCCCAGGGTGGCATGATGCTGCCCACCGCTCCACATGGTGCGCAGCATCACAGTGCTCCTCTGGTGCTGCATCCTCATGATGCAGTGCCAGAGGAGCACCATAAAGGTGCAGCACTGTGGCTATTGTACCCTTTGCATAGGACTTTTAATGGCTCCTTTTTGTGCCCCTGCAGAGACCAGCTTAGGGGTCATGCTGTGCATTTGCCGCAGTCCTGATCTGGTTGTAAAAGGGGCGGCTGAAGGCTGCCCCTTTAGGGCTGTCTGCACAGCCCCATAACTACAGTGGAGGTGATTTCCAACCATTTCTGTATGGTTAATATTGTGCTTCTAAAAGTCTTCATATTTACAGATATTTCAATGACAGTAGTAAGAAAGGTAATTTGCCCCTCCCCTGCAAGTACCTGGCTGCCAGTGTTGAACCTCCAACATTAAAAACAGTTCTATTGCTCTCCACTTAATATATAGCAAGTTTAAGAATCATCATAACATTACCCCTTTTAATCTCTCTCTCTCTCTCTCTCTCTCTCTCTCTAATATTAGTTTGCAGATAGGGACAGACAGATTGCTCTTCTGTCTAGGATACAAATTCTTATTCATTGCCCTGAGCCCAACTCAGCTGTCCTGAGAGAACCAGCACCCAGGATCTGGCACTGTAGAAACCAGACATTAATCTGGGAGCAGGCTGAAACAGAGTGTGGGAAGATACAGGAAGAAACAATGTTTGCTGGAGACAAGAGACTCCAGAATGGACATGGAATATGGCTGATTTCCAGGCTTTCTTCCCCCTTTCACTCCCTCATTTCTAAATGCCATTCTTTTTGAAAAATGGCTAGAAGCTGGAAGCATTTTAATGAAAAAAAGAAACAAAGCAGCCATCTCTGTCTCTCCTTTTACTTTCAATTTGTTTTTCTACTTGTCTTACTTATAGCCTAGACATGAAAAATATAGTTAACCCTTGCCATACCTTTTATACTAGACTAAACTAAGCTATATTGTGTTCTTCTCTACCAAATGGTGTATTATTGCACCCATGTCTTATTTGAATTTTCGTTTTCCCCTGCCATCTCCATTATTTTAGCTTTTACATTTTTGTTTTTTAAGCACAGTCTTTACTTTCTTCCTTTTTTAAAAAAAATACAAATATATATTAACCATTCTTGATATTTTATTTCTGTATGGTATATAGTTGCCCCTCTGTTGGCATGGACTTCATATCTGTGACCCTCACTTACTTACAAGGATCTAACAGAGGGTATTAAAATGGGGCACATGCCCGTGATGCACTCCCACAGCCGCTTGCGGGCACACACTCCCATTCAAGCCTATGGGACTTAAATATGTGCAAAATTCCATTTTTGTGGGGGGTCTGGAACGGATCCCCCCTGAGAATGGAGGACTGACTGTATATTATTGCTCATTCTTTAATTTCTTTGTGTGTTAATTGTCTTTTGCAAAATTATTTTCAGATGGCATTTAATTGCTGTGCAGATCCGGCTCAATGAAGCATAACACAAAGATGGAGGACAAAGGCCACAACTTTATTAACAGCTCAAACCATAACCATAGGGTTGGCCCAAAGCATAAGGTCTGGATCTGGACATCAGCAACACCCCGGTTGGTTGATGTATTAGGTAAGCATTGGGATGACGTAGGTGCCAAGCTCCACCCTGTTGCGCAGTTAGGCAACTGCACTGCTTCAACTCGAATTGCAAGGCATCCTAGTCACCGGGTGTTAACCGACTGTGGCCCCCACAATGGCCACAGCAAACTGCTCCATACCTGGGTCCGAGGACTCCCGACCCAGTGCCAGCAGGCCCTGGAAACCCCTACCCCAGATCCAGGCCTATGCTGCCACCAACAATAAGTTGTGACAATCAACTCCCAGGCAGGGAGGGAGGGCGGGGAGCAAACTGCGAATGGCACCTAGGAGTTCCTCACAAGGGCCTAAATAGGCCAATCAACCAATGAGGTCCCCAGAAAGAGGAGGCCCTGCCTCTCCCGGAGCCCTCAGCCAATCAGGTGGCCTGGTGGGCCTGAGTGGGCCAATCAGGCCTCTCAGAGTTCCCGCTCTCCTGGTAGCTAATCAGAGGCAAGCCCGCACTTGCCTCTGTTGCCAGGAGGAAAACCAGCCATGTGGGAAGGCAAAGCCTCCTCGTACAGGAACAGCACCGGCCCAGTGAGTTGGGCAGCGCCATTCACTTTTAAAGTGAACTGTCCTCTGATGAGTTTTGCATTGCTCAGAAAGGATTACAGTAGTGCAGATTATGACTAGAAATCTAGACTAAGGGGCTATTCAGATGGGTGGCTAAACACCACCCCTTTTAGCACTGAATCATTGCTGGGACAGCCACACACCGCAACAATGATCTGCTCCTTCTTGGGAGCAAAAAGAAGGTGCTGTAAGCATCTTCTTGGAAGGGGCACAGAGTGGCGCTCAGATGTTATGATGCTGCCCCTTCTGTGGAGCACCGTTTGGGTGCTGCACTGCCCATGCATCATAATGGAGTGCACCGTGTGGACAGGTATGTGCCATAACAGTACATGTGTGGCAGAACTAGGGCTTTGAGCATGTAAATGCTCAGCCCTAGTTCAGCTCTAGCATGCAGTCAGGCTGGCACAAAGTGCCCATCTGTACTACCCTCAAGAATAGACTAGATTTAAGAGAGACTTTAGGCTGCCCTTGTACCAGGAGGGACAAAACAGATTCATATTTATTCTGACCCAGCAGTTCCAGCTCATGTTCACAGACTGGGATTTAGCTTCTCTTTTGCATCCGGGTTGTATAATGTTTCCAATCATTTCTGAATACTGATGTTAACAGTACATGTGCTTTGGTAGCCTTGCAGAGTTGTGATATGTATAGAAAAATGGGGTTGTGAACTATAAAGAATACTGCCTTAACCTGTTGTCCTCTAGGTACTTTGGGGCTGCAATAACATCAACAAGTATGGTTAATGGACAAATATGTGCAAATTTGCAGTACAAAGCAACTTGGGTGCATCAGTTTCAGGAAGGCAAGTTAGCATCCATTTTCTCTCTTTTTAATTTTTGTTTCCCAACAAGAATTTCAATATTCCAACACTGCTGGGTGTATTCACTTTTTATTGTGATGTTGGTGGTGAGAGGGTCTGTGAGAGAGAACCTCTGCAAAACTGTTTCCACACTAATGAAGATCTTTCTGTTTTATTTCTTTGCATCCCCATTTGGGCTCCATTTCTACACTCACCTTTTGAGTTCACTACTTAAAGGAAATGATAGGGATGAATGTAGATTGAAACAAGTCCAAAGGGAAGTAATAAACTTTCCTAAGTCTTCATTTACTTCACAGACTGCTGCAGTGAAAATCTGAATAGGACCTCAAGTGCAATATACTCATTACATATTATTAAGCTTCATTCTCAACAATCTGCATAAATATTGCTGATGGAAGTGAATGAAGTCACACACTGTAGGAAATGGCATATAAGAAGTTCACATAATGTTTTAGAATCATGACATGAGAATTGCTTTGACCTGTACTTGTAACTGAAACTATGAAAACCCTCATGCTACTACATAATGACATCTTATCATTTATGAAAAACTTGGCCACTGCCTGTTTTTATGCCCTTGTCCAGCTAATGATTTTCAGTCTTCTTTGTCAGCTTGCAGTTTTTTGTAGTACTTTATTATACACCATATAAACACTGCTCATATTTCATGACCAAATCATGAAAAATTACCCTAATGTATATTGAACATTTTGGCACTATGGCACTTGGTAAATGTGCTCATAAAGCAAACAGATTTCAGATGTTAATTGACTGGGCTATGAGGTGAAACCCATGAATTGATGGTAACAATGGTTTTCTTATTGGCCCAGCAATAAAGCATGCCTACATAATAATGCTAATTTGCACCTGTTCCTTGTTGTCATTAAACCATGCAGTTCTGCACCATATTCTTTGTTGTTATTTTTAGTCTCCTTGTTGTTTGATTTTCATTATCTGCATGCCACCTCTTTCTCACTTAGTGGTTCTAAAAGATGCTTTCATCTAAGCTCCTCATCCCATTTGAAGATATTAGTATCATGCATATTGATGAATAATAATTCATTGATGGATGAGGAGGAAAAAACAATGGGATAGCTGATTTCAGGGGTGTGTGTGTATGTGTTTCCCCCTGAACAATAGGATGCTTGATAAAATCTTTCACAGAAATAGGGAGATGGAATTACAAAAGATGAGTTCCTAATTAAGATACAGACAATGGATTTTGCATCAGAAACAGCTGCTAGGGAATAGGGCTTGCCTTATTATTACATGTTAATGCACTGAGCCTGTATATGGGCCTTTGATTCCATAGTGTAAACCAGGTGCACTTACATCTGTTTATTCAATTTTTCATTTGCAAGGACATGAGAAGAATATTCTTTATAAGCATGCAATTTCATTTAGAGAAGTATTTTATCTACTACTAATTCAATTACCATTAAAAGTACTGGATAAATTTATATATTGTTGTACTTTCATTATGCTTAGTTATTTGCCACATGAGTCAGTTAAAAACCAGAGTTGCAATAAGTCACTGATTACACACACTGATTATCGAAAATAATGAGATTTTATCCTCCTGAACAAAATATATACTCAACAGTTTTTGTCTAATACTAGGAATCTAAAACAATTTTAAAATTATTTTGGTGTCAGAGATACTGAGAATGTTGGCATGTATATTGAAATCATACCTAACTTATTATCATGGTATTGTTGCTTTCATATTTCTGCACTGTTCTTATATAAGCCTCTTTTCTACCAATTCCATTTAGCCTCTAGTCAGGGCTTGCTCCAGCTATGGGGAAAGCCATAAAGAGCTCAATCCAGGAACGGTCCCACTTTTTCATTTAGCTGGTTTTATTTTTTATGAAAGGAGAACAAATGTACTGTCCACAATTTTCTTCTTAAAGATATAAAATAACTTGACTGCCCTTGGGTGTTGTGAGAATTCAAAGATATAGCCATATTAGTCTGAAAAAGCAGTATGCAAAGGGATCTTGTAGCACTAACTAAAAGGTAGAAGATGGTAGCAATAGGTTTCATATACTTGATCCTACTTCCTCAGATGCATTTGCCTTATAAGTGGGAACCAATTCTGTTAGCTTTTCCTCAATCATGGGACACAGTAGCCAACTTACATCATGAGCCGTTCTTGATTTCACCTGCCCTGGATCTTTGATACCATTTCCCTGCATAAAATGTTGACCAACCATTCCTCACACATATACCTATAAATCAGTTTTCTGTGACCTTTTTTTAAAAAAAGACCAGTGTCCAGAAAAATTCTATTGGAGGGTGATCCTACATGTTACCAATAGCAAAATGAATTCATTAATAGCTCATCTTTATGAAGTAATGGAAGCATGGTTACAAGCTTATTTTCAATAGTAAGATGGTAGCCTCTTTGTCAACATGATCATACTGTTTCAAGTGTTTCCCGTTTAAGAAATTCTTCCTGCTGTGAGAATTAATTTCACTGCATATGTTGAATGTTTACAAAAAAGATAAATAGTTCATAAACAAAGCAATATTATTTGATTACATAGCCATGAAACTTCTGGAACAGGAGTGGAGGTTGATGGCTCTGATTTCAGTAGGATGGTGAATTCTTTTCAGGTTTTCTTTTTAAAGGAAATATCCAGGATCCATGGGTAGTTCCATTAATGTTTGTGATAAAACATGGAATGAAATCAATGAATTAGAACCACTTACCTTCCCTGCATGGGACACCAGACTTCATCTTAAGGAGATTGCTTTGTCACTAAGGGGCTGTACAAAGAGCCCTGAAGGGGCAGCCGCCAGCTGCCCCTTCTTCAGCCAGATTGGGGCTGCAGCAACTGCACATCACAGCCATGACATAGCCTTTCCAGAGTGCAAAAAGGAGCCAGAAACACCACAGCTATATGGTGCTTCTTTGGCACTGCATCATATGGAGGCAGCGTGGAGGAGAGTCATGATGCTGCGTGCCATGTGGATGTGACACCCCAACTCTGCTCCCAGGCTAGCTTTAATGGCTGATCGGAACAAGGCCTCAGTCTGTTTCCTTACAATGGGTTAATTGCTATTCTGTTTGAGACTAACACTGGATTTAGCACTCCTTAACTCTTAAGAGTCAGGCTAAATTAATATTGCTATAATTTCCCCCTTGATGTTTCATCTTTAATATCTTCTTGGTAGGCAGAACAAATGTGGTCTTCTCTATGCTATGAATAGCTTGAACCAATGGGATTTGACCAGTGCATATGTTTAAGAAATACACATGGTTGATCCTTGGTAAAAGGTTAACAAAATTCATGAATTTCATCATAAATGTGATGAAAATAAAACAATATTTACACTTAGATCAACTTGTTGAACAATTTTTAAAAATAATTTTAAGGCTTGTTAAGTGCTACAATTCAAAATAAGTGAAATAATCACCATTAGCTTAAGCAATAAGATAAAGTTTTGTACTGATAAAAATAATTTACAGTGCTTCTTTTTCCCCCTCTACCAGTTACACATTCACAGTCCTTAAAGCTGGTGTGTATGAATATTGTAGTAAAAGTCTGGACCCAGAATACTTCAGGTAATTACTTTAGATGTTAGTATTTTGATTTATGAAACTGATTTTGACCTAAATTGATTTTTAGACTGACATCCCAAACATTTTTGTCCATATTTAGGGCTTAACAGCAACATATGGCTTTTTTCAAAATACTGAGGTTTGGGGTTCATTTTGTGTGATTTGAAATAATTTTTAAGGATTATAGGTTCTACCAATAAAACTTTTCTTTCATTTCAGACATCATATCATCAACATCTACCCAGGCTCAGTAAATTTTCTAGTGAAGAAATAAAATAACACCCAATGCAGTGTTTTACTCATAGCTAGAAATAAATTGCATTATGTTATCATATTGTTAAGTTCCCCTGCCTTAAAGGGACCGAAGTGCCTGTGATGAAGCCATACCTGTAAATTAGGTCAGACTGGCAGGCAGTGCCAAATCCACACCCTGAGCTTAAACTATAAAATCCATGTTTAATAGTATCAACTGTAAATGCACACATAGCTAGAGTTTCTCATAATAAGCATAGAAGTAGGACCTTGATGTTTTCCTCATTACTGTTTTTTGTGTTTATTGCAGGAAAATCTGGCCACTTAAATCGCAGGTGTGCCATTCTTGGGGATTTAAACCTCAATTATCCCAAACCAGGTCACCACACTGTGACTTGTGAAAGTATAAACAGAGTGATGGTATAGACTAGTTTGTTGCCCATCAAGGTGCAACAGATGTAAACCTGACATTCACATTTATACCTCCGAGGAAACACCCTCTTTTATACAACTTAATGCTGTAATGAGTCCCACTGGTAGAAAAATTAGGACATGTAGGCTGATATTTTGTGTCAGTGCTGACATCACAAACATCTTTGACTTTACTTCCCATGTGAAGCATACTGTTGGCAGACAGTAAAGTTGTTGCAGTTCCCAAGTAAGCTGTCATAGGCCTTATTGGTTCACAGTTAATCCTGACAGTTCATATGCTTGACAGAGAAAGCAAAAAGGTTATATTTTGAATAGGTCAGTTAATAGATCAAAGGGCAAGCTAGTGACTGTACAGATATGTAGAAATATAGATATAGATACATATTTGTAGGTCCCATAAATCAAGTGTCTTACTAGAATTTTTCCCCCCACAAATTACTGAAGCAAGCTTGCAAGTTATAGGGTGATCTTAAAGAGGTCAAATGTCAAATTGTGGATCTTCTAATAGTTTTTTTAAAAAATTCAACACTCAGCACTTAAAGAGTTAAAGATGTCTTAGAGCAGAGATAGGGTTACATAGTTTCCAGTGTTCCAGAATTTCCTCATCTCCTTTCCCACCCATCCTAATCTCTTGGGGTATCTTTCCACCTTTTCTTTTCGTACTCCCCTATTTGCTCACTTCTGTAAAAAAAACAAAAAACTGTAAATAGCTTAGCTCAGTATTAGTTTGGTGCCCTTACAGAGCTTTTCTATGCTCTTAATGGTGTTCTTAATATAAAGTCCTAGTTTGTTTCTTTAGCCATTGGTGCCTTTGCTACTTAATCAGAATCAAGCCGTATAATCATTGAGACACAGTAAAATTATAAAATTCTCTGTCATGTGACATGGCAATAGACATTGCATGTGTGTGAAAAGTGTATATATAAATATATGATGGATAAAGCTGTCAGTGGTTACTTTTCATGATTACTACACATTTTGTTCAGTGTTGTTTATCAATAACCAGGGAACTTGAGTGAGTGTTTCTAGTGCACTTTTGTCCTGCTTTGGCTTTTCCTGTAGGCCACTGTTGGCCACTGGGTGAACTTAATGGTGAGCTAGATGGGCCTTTAGTCTAATCCAGCACAGTTCTTGTTATGTTCTTTCTCCTACTTGATTTTGCCAGGTTAGCTTTAGGCAATAGTATTGTCGTTGTCACAAGCAGCTGTTGTATAGTTTCCTCTTTCCTTGTATTAACTGAAAGCTACATAAATATTTGCTTAACCTAAGATTCATCCCTAAGAGAAGTGTTGTTCATGATTTTAAACTTTGTGATCAAATTGCAATAACTTATCCACTGGCTTACTCTGGCTATGAAAGAGAACATCGGAATGTTCATTCCCATCAGGGAGACAAAACACCTGGCAAGTGTTGCAGAGATGGAAACTGAGACCAATTTCCCCCAACCTTTCCATTTAGCCTTCTGTATTTATTGGCTCACTGTCATGTCAGGTATGACATCCCAAGGATATCTGTGTCAACAAATGTGGCCAAACGTCATATGCTAGGTGACACTGCTATAAGCCAGAAAATGTGGAAACAATGGATGAAGAAAAATCAAGAACTCCTTCTTCTTTCTAAATGAGATCACAGTCCATAAACAGCTGCCAAATGTGGATGTGTCTCTCACGGGATGGAAAGTTAGTCTGGTTAAATAAATAAGGAAATATGTAGAAAGACATGTGAATAAAGATGACATGCAGTTGCTTTAAAAAAAAAAAAAGACAGAATTATTCAATGAAATGAAGAGACAGAGGGTAAGTTATAGCCCCTGAAAAACTTACTTTCTTGCCTGCACAGAAGCGAAGGGTTCAGTTAACTACTTTGAGGAAACATTCTTGATAGGAACAAAAGTGCCCCCACATTTAACATTCACAATTGTACAGATTATGACCTCAAAGGCAGTGATGCGAGCCTTTTAGGGACTGAGTGACCAAACTAAAAGGCAAGACTTCTGTGGCAGGATGTCCACCCTCTAGGGGTGGGACTTCTTCCCCTGCCCTCTTGGGCCTCCAGTTGCCTCTCTGGAAACAGCAGAAATCCCAGAGGGGAGAGGGGGAAGAAGAGGAACAGGCACATACCTGTTCCTCCTCTTCTACCACCCTTGGGCCTTCAGTTGCATCCCCAAAGGAAGCTGAAAGCCTGGGATCGCCAGGAAGGAGGAGAATGGGTATACACCTGTTGCTTTTCCTCCCCCTTCCCTTTGCATGCCATAAAAAAAGGCTTTGCATGCCATCTCTGCAACGCATGCCATACGTTCGCCACCACAGAACTAGGGACATTCCAGCTCTTAATTTAATGTCACCCATCCTGCAGTCATTAGTTTCTGTTGTTACTGGTTACCTTCAAGTGACCCATGGCGGAATCAGTTTCAGAGGAGGTTTGCCCTTTTCTTCCTCTGAGGTTGAGAGAGTGCATCTTGCCCAAGGTCACCCAGCAGGTTTTCATGACTGAGCAAGGATTCTAACCCTGGCCTGCAGAGTCTTAGTCCAAAGTTCAAACCACTGCACCACACTGGCTGCCAGTTTCTATAGGTATATTTAAAACAACAACAGCAACACTATGAATTGAGAGAGAGGAGTTAACTTACAAACGTCCAGGGTCACCCACAGCAGGAATCTTAGTTGCAGCTGAAGCCTGAACAGATACTCAAACTGGGACCCACAGAGTGTCTACAGTTTCTGCTTCTATTACTTAGCCCTTAGGGCACAGCAGAAGGTAGCAGGCAGAAGAAGCTTCTGTAGATTCACATAATCATAGATTTGAAAGTAATGCCAAAGTCTTTCCAATATCCTATATAGATCCACCATTGAAGCATTTCTGAGAGGCAGCAGTCTAACATGACAGATTAAAACCTCCAACCAAAGTGATCTATTCCACTGTTAAATGGCTCCTGCTGTTAGGACCTTCCTTCCAATGTTTTGCTGATATCTTCTTTCCTATAATGTTAGTCTATTGATTTGCATTCCATCTTCTGGAATAGCAGAAAATAGGTTTGCTCTACCTTCTACATCAGTGTTTCTCATGTTATCTGATTAAGGAGACTGGCCTTTTTTCCTATTTAGTGTGCAAGGGACATATTTATGACCATTGGCTACAGGCGTTTCTCATTTGTCCTTGAATGCCCATAGAAAAAATTAATATTAGCCAATCACTGGAGGTCTGGATTGAAAATAGACATGTTTATGTGTCATAGAAAAAATATGGGATTTGGCACTGAATGAAAAACTGACTGAAATTAATGAGGCATTAAAAGGACAAAAAAAGGACACATTTATTAAAGCACATGCCTTTTACTGAATTCATGAATCTGGAAATGTAGTCCCTTGTTGACCACAGTGGTGATTCTGGAGATGACTGTGTTGATGCAAACAAGCAGAAGTGTACAGTTCAAGCAATCTCCGATGCCTTCAGAATTAACAGCGACCCTGAAGCTTTGGCTTTATCAGGAATCCTCCTCCCAGTTGATGAAACAGACTGGAGCCAAAACTCTCTCCTCAGAGGTTTTATTCTTAAGTTGCTGTATTTACAAATATACATACACGCTTGATAAATCTCTTCAACCAGCCACTCACTACTCCACCCAACCTCTTCTGGTGATTCTTCTTCCTTGTGTTATCTACAATGTTTTCCCCTCAGTCAGGAAGACTCTTGTTGTTTACATTAGGCCTACATGCAAGCAAGCACATACTGACCTTGCGCAGTGTCTGTTTTCCAGCCTTCAGCTGTAGACAATTCTAGGCAAGCAAACAGTAGATTACCATAATTCCTGGTTTTACCTTTTGTGCACATCTATATATTTCATACTCAGACCTCAAAGCCTAACAGACTGATGAGCACTGTTTGAACTCAGAACAAAATCAAATGACATATTTGGACTCTTTTGAACACTCAAGAAAATCTAGCACTTTTACTAATAACCAAAAATACTGATAAATATAACAAGGTTTATATATCATATTGATCCTATTATTTATCTGCTTATGGATATCTGTACATATTATGTTGTTTTTATTTTAAAATCACCGTGCATTCTGTTCTTAAAGTACAGGAAGACAGAATTTCCCAGTACCCATATGGCCAGAAGTAGAAGCAGCCTTCCTATATGAATACCCTTCCATACCATCTGAACTGAGAACAACAACCATAACATCTTGACAAACTGCGAGCCTATGATTAACATTATTAACATTAACATCATTACTTTTCCCTTTCCCCTTTCTCCTGTCTGATTTTACCAGTTAAAAAAACCAGTAGAGCTTCATAAGCTTGCAATATGAATATTATGCATTTTGCTTGGTCTAATAAACGGATCACTGATTTTGGATGATATTGTACTACGTTGTTTGTGGTTACCTCTGTATATTTTTTCTACCTGTGCCCTGTGTCCATATTGCTAAATAATCTGTGCAGATTTGGATTTGAATTGCTTTGAAAGAATCCTGATTCTGACTTTGGACATCATCCAAATCTGTTTGGATCAGCTCATTTTGGTTCTGGATTCAGGATGTATCTGAACCAAAATGCTCCTCTAATTCTGAGCACTGCAACTGCAATTAAAGGAAGTGCATTATCTTAAAAATGTGCACATATTTATGGTTGAAAAGTAGTGGGCTGAATATTGGACTACAACTCTGGAAATCAAGATTCAATTTTCAACTTGGCCATGAAACCCACTGGGTGACCTTGGGAAGGTAATGGCAAACTTCATCTAAACAACTCTTGCCAAAAGAACTCCATGATAGGTTCATCTTAAGGTCATCATAAGTTGGAAATGACTTGAAGACATACAACAACAAGCTTTGTTATTTTCTATCAAAAAGTGTTCTGCAGAGCTTTTCAGTCTGGGATAGAAGCAACTCTCTGGAGAAAACAACAAAATAATATATTTTTAAATTAGATATTTTCTATTTCATTTCTTTCTTACTGTGAATATGTAGCTTCCTGTGCACTCCAAGTTAATGTTTCTCAATATATTTACCTGATTATCATGCAACTGACAAATGTTTTCTGCAGCTAGGGTAGCATAATAGAGCATCTGCCTCCATATAAGCAAAGTGCCAGATAGCCTTACTGAACAGCCAATGTACGCTGCTAGCAAGTTTATTATTTCACCTGTATTTACCAAAGGAAAGGTTTAATATATGCACAACAACCAGTGACACACAAAGAGACAAAACAAATTTATTAAAGCTTCTAGCACCATGTTATACCATTCAAAATGTGTTTCTTTTGTGGATGAATTTCTTTCTCACAAGCTATTTTAAAGGGAAAAAAAGATTATAAATGAGTGGGTTTTAATACATAGGTTAAAGACAGTTGCCCCCATTCAGTCCAAATCCTTGGATTATGTTTGAAGGGTTATATTTTACCAGTGAGGTGGCAAAGAGTGAATGTCTTGTAACAGATCTGTTACCATCTAGGAAGCTCACAGCTGGCGTCATGTTGAATGCCATGGCCCCCAGGCATCCGCTAGTCAAAGTATATGCAAACTCCAATTTTCTGCAGAAAAGGATAAAGTGGCTGTCACTTGCATTAAAGCAAAGCTTCAGGAGGACATAGCACACATCACAGAGAGAACTGAACCAAGGTTTTAGCTACGTTAAAAACTGTTGCAAATATATATATATATATATATATATATATGCTTGCATTTCAGTTTTCAACTTGAAAGCAGCAATCTTAAATACATTTACCAGTGTGAAAATGTATGACTTGAAGGAACATAGCAACTAGTGTGTAAATTTACTAGTGCGTAAATGTCACTGAAAGCAATACGATTTGTTTCAAAGTAAACACACACAGGGCTGAAAATAATTTCTGACTGGTTGGTTCTAAAGATTTATCTGTCAATGTGAACTGTGTGAATTTAGATAAAGATAATATTAAATTAAATGCCAAAAAAAAAAAAAATGTTTAGCATTTTTCTTCTTGGGGTTCTCCCCCATTTAGAGAATTAGTAACTTTCATATAAAGGATCACCTTTTCATTATGTAATAGGCTACCCACCATTTGCACATTTCTTTTCCCACTATTCCACTATATGTGTGTGTGTGTGTGTGTGTGTACGTGCACGCCAATGTAATGCCACCTTTATCTGAATGAGGATGGTACAAACAAAGGTAGAAGATGTTTGATATGTGGTCATTTCAAGGGAAGAGAGGGGGAATGTTAATGTATTTTATAAGGATAGAAAAGGGGATGTTACTTTCAGAAGGTTCAGACACTCAGTGGTGTCACTTGGGGGGGGTGCATGGTGGTGCAGCCCACACCTCATGACACCCCAGACCCAGGTGACACACCACACCCTGGCGACACCTGGTCAGGCCCTCTTCCTGCACTCCTCCCTTGTGTCATTCCTGCACACACTCCCACCCTCCCCATGCCATCCCACACTCCCCTGTTCATGCTCCCATCCTCCCTGTGTTTTCCTTTACTCCCCATGCATACTCCCACCCTCCTGTGCCATCCCTCACTCCCCCCACATGCTGCCCCTGCAGTGTCCCAGATGGGGAATCATGGGAGAGAGAGAATGTGTGCCCCCAGAAGACCCACCGCAAAGCCCAGCCCTCTGCACCAGGTGACACCTGGTGCAGGGACACCATTGCATCTGCTGCTGTTAATGCCTGCTTTTTTCATATAGCTGTTTACTGGCCAATGTCACAAACTACTCTTTCTTCTCTCTAAAAGCTGCCATGTAGAGCACTCATGAAATTGGAAACCAAACTTGAAAATAAGCCCTATTTATGTTTGCAAGTCATAGTTGCAGATGGAACACAGTTTTCTGCAGTCAGTTGTAGATTCCACTTAAAAGAGAGAGAAAAAACCTTGAGGAATAGACATTGGAGTCTACTACATCAAAACAACAATTAACATATTTATTATAGAATGAACCCTTATGGACTAGATGCCACTTCAGTCAAAGGCAATGATGGGAGATGCCATCCAGCATATCTGAAGGGCAGTGGCAAGGTGGCTTATATATACATAAATTTGGTAGCCTTTAGAGTGCCACAAGATGTTGCCATTTAAAAAAGAACATTCATCTGGTTATAACTGCTGTGCATATACAGCTGTCAGTGCGATCTTTTCAATTGTGCCTTATAAATAAATTATTTTACAATTAACCAATTAACATAGCCATTGTGCATGCTAAAACTATACAAGTTGAGTTTTTCTAATCATTGCCATGAACCCTTCAGATATAGCTGACATGTTAACAGATTGTTTATTGAGCAATGGCAAGTGTGCTTTCCTACTGGAATGACTGACAGATTGGAGAAACTCCAGCTGAACTTGGCAGTATGTGGACAGCAAACACTCTAGATCTCAGACAATTATTAAGAGTTTTCAATGGCACTTCAACCTAGAGTCTTTAAGAGCTTCAAGGTGTTTTTGTTGGGTCTGCTTTGAAGCTCCAAGATAAGGATAAATCTTTTTCAAAGCATTGTCAAGGCTCAACCTTCTTTCATAAAGAGAAGACAGGGTGGATGATGGGAGAGAATCTTGTGATAAAGAGTGGCAGGTACTTGCAGGGGAGTATGACACTGGCACCATGCCACAGAGCAAACCACTTGATCTCTTTTTGTGCTTCAGTCCCCATCTTACTGCTTATATTTTCCAGTTCTTTTCACCCTTCCTCCACAGCACATGCTTTGTATTATGCCTGTGCTATGATATTCATGTTCCCTTAAAAGAATCCTGTTTGGGTTGTTGCTACTCAAATCTACGAATTACAGTTATTTGCCACACAAAGCAGCCTGTTTGGGCTTGATATTTAACAATTCAGCAAATATAAAATTAAATAATGGACATCTTTGCATTATGAGGTGTTTATTTAAATGCAGCATAATGAAGCTATGTTTGAACCCTTATACATTTTTATTTCAAAATGTGTGAAAGAAACGGTGGGTGAACATATTAGTATCAGTTTTCCTGCCATTCTCATTTTCTCCAGTCTTATTTTTTTTACATCAGCTTGCTTTTTTATTTAAAAAATATGCATAGCAGTTTGTCTGCATTTCTCCTAATTTACATATTTTGAAGCAATTTCTTCTAACATTATGCCTTTACCTATATTCTTTTCACTAATATATATTATTTATTCTTTCCTCAAATGTATGACATTTTAGTAGTCATTTTGTTATTAGAGAACTAGAGAACAAATATAATTGATAGTAATACTAAACATTAAATATAATTATACTTCAGTTTGTATATTGGTTTGGGAAGTTTAAATTGGGGGAAATGCATTAAAATACTCACCAAACAGATTTCTTTTTTTTATCTCCATTTGGTAGGGTTTATTTTTAATAAAAACTAATTAAAAACACTAATGTTTATAGTAAGGTAAATACTCAGATTAATATTTAGTGATGTGGCTTGTTTCTTACATTTTGAATACATTTTTGGGAGGGGAAGGGTAGAATGTATCAAATTATTTTAGCAAGTAATCATTTAAAAGAGGCATAATGAATAAACTATTAAATTAAATTGCTCCTTCACTAGTGTAGTTATTTTAACAATTACACAAGGGTAATGCTTGAAATGAAATTCTAGTTAATTCAAGGATCTGGCCCATGCAGCTTGGAAGAATTTAAGTCTTAATCAGCAGAGTGTATTTTTTTAAATGAAACACTGGGGCAAAACAGACTGCCTTTTGCACCACTGTCTGGGAGGCTTCAGAGCACAGCGTTTAGATGCATTCTGAAACTGCCCAGAAGCCAGATCCATGCTGTCCAGTTGCCCACACATGGGCCAGCTTCTGGACACTCTGGCAGCATGGCATTTAGATGCCATATGCAACAAGAGCGCTGTTAAGCTATGGCAGCAGAACTTTTTGTCAGTACAGAAAGGAGTGTCAATTTGCTGCTTACTTTTTGAGGGAGCAAAAAGGCAGATTGGGGCTGTGGTGTGCGGTTGCTGCAACCCCAATCCGGCTTTCCCATGGGCAGCTTCACACTGCCCCTTTACGGTGGTCTGTTTCACCCCATTGTGTTGTTTTGAGACTGACACAGAAAATCTTATGACGGTATCAATTTATCAAATAAGAAATCAGAGATGTATAAAGACATTCTTTGGTGCTGATCTACAATTATGGAATAAGAGCTTGGAATGTTACTTTTCAAGACTATAGTATAAATTACTTGGTCAAGTTACATAGTAAGGTATATTTAAGTATGTAGCCTTTCGTGGCCCAATCTCTCCCCGCCACCATCCTTCTTTAATAGGCAACAGCCACTATGAGTGATAGACGTCTGTTTCCCTATTGATCCTGTTGCAGCATATTGATGTTTCCATATCCTTCCTTCCAGTGATCTCCAGTGTGACAATAAGAAGCAGGGTTCCTGTCACAATTTCTCCCCAGTTGGTAGGAGAACAGACCTCCATCACTCACAGCAGGTCCAGTAAAACAGGATTGGGAGATTTTTTATAATCATTGTAATAGTGCCATGAACATATACAGGGATGATGAAAACAGGGATACATAACTACACCAACTGCAATAGTGGATTTCAGCCCTTTTTATGAATTTATTTACAGTAACATTTTCTTTTGTGCTTATCAGGGAAGTAGTTCCTTTTTAATTACCTTGAAATATCTGGAGGTTACAAACCAGTGACTTTGTACAAACAAAGCTTTCCTCTCATCTGCCTTTTCATTTTGTCAATATGCACAACAAAGCATAAAGCAGCAGGAAAGGACTTGCATAAGCCAGCACTTGAATAAAATGATGTCTCTCCATCCACCTCCACATGTCTGAAACATAAAAATAATTCAAGATGAAAGTTACTGAGGGAATGAAAATTCTAGTCAAAATACAATCATAATGTCATATAGTTATACCCCTAATTTTGGGATAAGGCAGTAACTGCAAGTAAATAGTCGTTTGTAATTAGTTATTCCCAACCCATGTGTAGAACATAGAATCACTATATTACAAGTGATTTCTAAAAAAACATAGATACCAAACAAGATTGTTAACCAGTTCAAACATAAAGGGGGGGGGGAATAGGGAAGCTAGCTAAATCATTTGAAGCCATTTCAAAACTTCAAAAATAACACCCATAGCTGTTTTTAAAATATATATTTTAAAGTGCTTATATGGCAGGATTTCTTGACTTTGTAGCAATATATCTTCACAAAATGTTTTCTGATTATGTGGTATCACTTATTAATGGCAATAGGAACTGTTGATTGGACCTGGATACTCTCTTTCATTAACTTTCTTAAAGAAGAAAGACACACACAGTGCATTTTGAATGATGATTTCAAAATGAGATTTTAAACTAAAATAAAATAAATTAATTAAATTAAAATAGGAAAGCATTCTAAGGGTGGAGTAACCTTAGTTCCCAGTTTCAGCGGTTAGAATAATTTAGAATGTTTCAGAATCTTAAATCTTTAAATTAACTTGCACATGATAAATACCTCTGATGAACAGACATTGTAATCTATCAAATGTGGATGTTGTAATATTATCCATGCTCAAGTATACATGTTTAATTGGCTGTAATATAGATTATAGTTACGCACAACTTTGGTATAATCAGGCCCTGCTTTTTACTGCAACCATTCATAAGATGGTCCCTAAAATGTTCAGCAAAATGTAATGATGTCCATAAATATAATGTCAATGTTTATAGCAGGAAGCCAGTCTATGACAAATTTCAATCATACAATCTGTGCATAACCTTAATCAAAATTGGAGAGGGAATATTATCCTTTTTCCTCCCACACTCTTTTGTGGCTGAAAAGGTTCTCCAGCTTTGAATATTTGATTGGAAATTAACAGAGAGAAGAGTTAACAGAGAGAAGATTACTAATATAATTCTGCCATGGGAATAAGTGTTTACACCTTGGAAAAGTTACTTTTTGGCCAGAATCCCCCTCCTAGCATGCCAATGGCAATGCTGACTGGGGAATTATGGGATCTGTAGGCTTCAGTTCCCTGATAGGCCATGAAACTCACTGGGTAACTGTGGGCAAGTCACACACTTTTAGCCCCTGAACAAATCTTTCCAAGAAAACCCTGCAATAGGTTCACCTTAAGGTTGCCATAAGTCAGAAATGACTTCAAAGCACAAATAACAACAGTATAAAAAAGTATCTTTTCCAAGTTCTAGACCCTTTCAAACTTCTCAAGGACAGTGCTGTAATTCCACTTTCATTATCTTACTTGCATCCTTTGGAACTGTAGGATTTTCAATTTAGAGAGGAATATTTAGAAAACTCAGCTAGAGATCACTGTCTCACAAAACTACAAACCCCAGGATTTCATAGAGTGGAATTATAGCAGTAAAAGTGAAATCATAGTTTTATGATTGTGTTGTGTGCAAGGAACCTCTGTCAGGATTTTACATTGCATAGGTAGCCTTCCTGATTGAAAAGTCTATAGTAGAATTTAGGGGAAGAAAGGCAAAACAAAGCACGACACAGGAGAACAGTTCTTCAATGGAGTCCACACAACCTGTTTGCACTCTCCCAGCTCACAGGAATAATGACTGAGGAAGACTATTGACTGAAAGACTGAAAGAGAGAGTCATACTTGGCTAGGGAAATGGAAATTTTTGAATCAATGATATCAAGATTAATTTGCATGACAACATTGTGTGGGCAGTGATAATAATTTACTATGGTTGGCTTTTGCAATAAATTCTTGAGAAGTCACTCATCTAAGAGAGTGAAGACATTTTATGACACTTTTGCTTCTTGTAAAAATTGAAGCATTTATGTGGGAGGTGAGCTAGCAATGTGAAATATATTGGCCTGAGCAGGAAAATGTTCACATTTTATAAGGAAATGGCAAGTAAAGACATCCACAAAAAAATCTTGGCGGTAGGATATTGTACAATCACTGCAATCACTAATATCGTAAGAGAGAGATCACTAAGATTATAGAGGATTTCTTTCACTTATCCCAAATAATGATGCCTCCAAAATAGGAAGAGAATGTGATGAGCAGAACAATTGTTCCATTTCTGTCTCTGCTTGGATTAATGGAAGTCTTTCTTAGACACCAGATTGTTCGATTTTAACATCGATCTCCTATCCAGTCAAAACTATGCTCAAGATTTTACGAGAAAGTTTATTGTTGTTCAAGTTATTTCCAATTTATGGACACCCTAAAGTGGTTTTCTTGCCAAGATTTAATAAGAGGAGATTTGGCACTGCTCTTCCTTGAGTATGTGACTTGCCCAAGATCACCCAGTGGGTTTTATGGCCTAGCAAGGAACTAAACCCTGGTCTCAAGAGTCACAGTCCAACACTCAAACTGCTATAAGTGTAGCAAGACATGCCAGATATCTAAGCTGGGTCCAGAAAAGAAAGAGACACTAGTTGCAGATAATGGATAATGAAACAGATCAAAGGATTTCAGAAGAAATCAACCTGTGAAAATCTTTGATTGTATAGATCCTGAGAAAATATAGTTTTCAGTAAAAGAAATGGGTACCTCACAACATCTGATTGTCATGATGTGTAACTTCTACTTTGAATAAGAGGACACTGTCAGGACAGAACATGGGGAAACATCATAGTTTATCATTGCCAAGAGAATCAAATAAGGCTGCATTTTATTATACTATCTGTTTAATTATACAAAGAACACATATGGAAAAGCTGGATTAGACTCAGAGGAAGGAGATGTGAAAAGTTTGAGAAGAAACATCAACAATTTAAGATTTGCAGATGAAACTATATTACTTGTAGAAAATAGCAAAGATGTAGAACATCTTTGATGAAATATATTGATGAAAATTAAAGAAGAAAATATAAAAGAAGGGGGTTACAGCTAAACATTAAGAAAACAAAAATAATGATGTGGGACATCAAAATAGCTAAAATGGATAGCTGGCCCTACATATCCACCAACATTTTATATATGGATTCAACCAACAATAGCCTGAAAATATTTGAAACATATATATATTCCTAAAAGCAAACCTTGTTTTTTGCCATTTTACATAAAGATCACCATTTTACTGTGCCATTGTATTTAATGGGACTTGATCATCCACTGATTTTGGTGTCCACAGGCGATCCTGGAATCAAACCCCAGAATATACTAATGCCTTTGGTACATAAGATTAGAACAGTGATGAGGAATTTCCAACCCTCCAGAGATTTGGGTCAAAAATTCTCATTTGGCCTAAAATTTTCACTTAGCACAAACAGTAGAAAAGGATTATGGGAACTGTAATCAGAAATATCTTGAGAGTCAAATGTTCTCCACCCTTGGCCCACTGGATCACAGTGTAAATTAGATTAACTGAGTACACATTCAGCTAAAAAGAATAAATCATAATGAACACCCTTTCCCAAATTGCTAGTTTGTTATTATAAGGAAGAAGGATCTTATCAGAAGGTTCTGAGATGAAGTAAACAAAGCAAGTAGCTATTGAACTGAGATGGCTAGTGTGACTGATGGCTTGCTAGGAGCTGCTACTCAGTAGTTACATGTCAGCACACTGCTAAATTAAAGACCACATAGTCCACCATATGAATCTGACTTATGCTAAGTCAGGCCATTGGTCCATGCAGTTCTTTACCATTTACTCTAAAGGCCAGTATTTACTCAGATATTCTGGAATACATGTCGCTTCACCTACTATGTGGTTCCATGATTGAACCTCAATGCGAAGGATGTGCTCTGCTACCATGCTATCCAATTTTCAGTCTGCCCCCTCATCACTTCCTCTGGTAACGTCATTAAAGCCTGTGCAAAAATACTTATCAGCAAATACTATTAGTATCCTGCCTCATAAGCCACTGCTGATATTTCTTGGAAAAAGCAAAATAGAGTATGTAAAAGGCTAGGTTTTTAAATCATCCACAACATTATTTCCCAATCTCCCTTTCCCTTCCCTTCAGAGTTATAGCTAAAGGGAATATCTTACACTGATATTCATCCATGCACAGTTTTAAGAATACCCTCTGCCTTTTCCTCCAGGCAACAGGCACTGTCATCAGCTTTGCTGGATGCACCATGCTTTACTGTTGCTCCTCTGACAGCTATTAATGATAATCTCCCAAGGCTCTTAAATAGGTTGTCTAAAAACCCTGAGTAATTTTGAGATGGGCCTGCAAATATATTTGGATTTGAAGTGACAGAGAAAGGTCCTCTGGCTCAATTAGCAATAAACTGCAGCTTTCAAATAATCCACGAGGTATTGTAAATGAACAAAACAGCAAATTTGCCTCAACATATCAACATGTAATTTAATTCAAAACTACCTTCAGAGCATGTGTCTTCCCTTGAGCATGAATGAGATGTAATTTATCAACTTTACCAATCTCAGCTACCCCCGGAATTTAAAAGAAAAAAAATCTTAGAAAACAAATGATTCTATCAAGTTATGCCTCACTTGTCAAGAGCAGTTCTGCCATTGTATTCCAAAAAATCCAGAGGGCAAATATGGGGAGGAGGAAGAAGAAGAGCAGGAGGGAAGCAGCATCAGTAAAAACAACAACTACAGGAACAACAGCATCAGCTGCAACAACATCACTTTCTCCCAAGTTTTAATTGCAAGGTACAATGCACCCTTGCCTTATGCAGAGATCCATTCTGGACCCCCACGCAGAAGGCAAATACTGCATATGCTTAAGCCCCATTGAAAACAATGGGGCTCATGCATGTGATGTGGCGTAGCATGTGTGCCATTGCTTGTTCTGTTGTGAGGCTTTCAGCATAAGCTGAAAGCTGCATATAGCATGCCCATGTATGACACAGGCATACTGTATACAGAAAAACCCATTGCATCATTACATTCATACTCATTTAATTTTAGCAGCATTCTCTGATGTTATGTGAATGTTTAATTCAAATACAAATAAATCATAAGATAAGGAATTAGCATAAAACCTCCCAGAACACCTGTGAGCAACTACAGCTAAATAACTAATTATATAAATATTTCCCTTCCAAATAACTTTGTTGTTGTTGTTGTTGTTCTTGCTGTTGCTGTTTCTTCATGTCATTTCTGACTTACAGTGACCTAAGGTGAACCAATCACAGGATTTTCTTGGCAAGATTTGTTCAGAGATTATTTGTCTTTGCCTTTCTCTGAATCTGTGAAAATGTGACTTGCCTAAGGTCACACTTGTTATAATCACACTAAAGTTAAGAATTTAGGGCTCTTCTAGAAGTCCTACCAAGGAAGAAGAAACATCAGAACGAGGGAAAGAAAGAAATAATATTACTAAGCCCTAAATGGATGGTCCTGAAAAGACACTTGGGTCCAAAACACACTACAGAAATAATCCATTTTGAGACCACTTTAGCTATCCTGGGTGGCTCAGTGCTAGATAATCCTGGGCACTGTAGTTTGTTGTGGCAGCACAGTTCCCAGAATTCTGTAGCATTGAGCCAGGGCAGTTAAAGTGGTCTCACACTGAATCATCTATAAACTGGGAATTGGTCTTAGGGACTGGAATATGAGGTTTGCATGGGTTATTATTGATGGGTGAAATTACTCTGACTCTTAGAGAACAAGGTGCAGATCAATATCTATGAACATAAAAACAAAAACAGTAACAAACCAAGCTAGTGATGGGAGATGGAAAGTAGGCAGAGAATTTGTAGGTTTCCCTGAGGTATATATTGTGTAGAATTTAAAACAAACAAAAAAATTAAGCATTCCTAGAACTCACCAAGGTGCTATAATATCAAATACGTTGCAGAACAGAACAAGTGGAGATTCCTTTCTGAGCAAATGGTACACCAACACCAGAGAGTATCTGTGATTTCTTGCTGTAAATAATACATTACCTGTAAAATATCCATTCTAAATCTTCCTTTCTATACCTTGGTTAAAAAAGAGGCAGAGAATATGGAAAACAATGGCAGCCTATATCCAATTGGTTGTCCCAGCTATGGTCAATATGTTGGGACAGTTGTTTTTCTCAGTGCTGGGGCGGCAACACGTCAGCACATCACTCCAGTTGGGGAATGATTGTCTTATCAGTGGCTAGCAGACTACCCTTGGACAGGAGATCCGGCACGTAGGCAGAATAGCATTGTCTGCAGCAGGAACTCATAAATTATCTACATGGTCAATCATTAGCCTTGCTTAAACCACATGGTCAGAAGTAGACCCTAATCAGCAACTGTGAGATCAATAAAAGGGAGCATCACCAAAGCAGAGTGGTGCCTTCCCATCAATCTCATTCCTGCCTGTGAGTCTTTCTTCATCACCACATCGATCCATCAAACGAATTGCTGAATGGTAAGACACTCTCTCTATATAGATATATAGATAGATATAGATATAGATTCAGGGATCTACTCTAGTTGGGACTAACAATTGGATATGAGTGATAGGGAGTTTAATTCTCCAGTTATAGTTGTTAAGGTCCAAGAGCAGAAGTTAGAGATTGCAAGAAGTTTCATATTCATGTCCACATTTTAGGTTTATATTGCCACTGTATTTATATTGTTTATTGTTTTGTCTGCTTTATATGGCTGGGAGGGGATTAATTTGGTTTTTTTTTTTTTTACTGTACTTCCACTGTTGTTAGCAGCCCGGAATCCTCATTGATTGGGCAGGATACAAATAAATTATTATTATTATTATTATTATTATTATTATTTAGATGTTTTTCTTCTAGAACACCAATCACTCCTAGCCAGCATAGCAAATGGTGAGGGATTAAGGAAGTTACAACTGGAGGGATGGAGATATCTGAACATCTATTTTATTTCTCCCACCAATATTTTGGTTCCCCCCCCCACAAGTCTGCTAGTAGTTGATGTCAAGTTTCAAAAAAACATGAGTAGGGTCATAAAATGTGAGACCTTCTTGCACTCTGAAATATTGTCCAAACAGTTTTTAATTGGGAACTCTATCCATCATTAATTAAAAGGATTTCAGGATTGTTGTTTTGTCAATTTCAGTTAGAAAAATGACTCCAGGCTCTCTCCACCCCACTAAATTAGTTGTTCTACTTTCATCAGAATACAATGGGACTTCCTGCTTGTTTCTTCCATTAGGATATCACCTTGCAAAATGTCATTACTGTAAATGTCAAGACATAGAAAATATATTTTTGAGACTGTAACTTCAAAAAACACCCCCCATGCACTCATCCAAGCATAGCCACAGCCATGCTTTTTAGATAATTTTGGAAACTTAGTTCAAAAAAGGAACTTTTCCAAGGCCTGACAAAGTGTATAATAATGCATTTTAATATATGAGTAAATATCCTGTGGTATATTTGCAAGCACTGGGAATTTTCTGAACGGGAATTAATATAAGTTTGGTCCCTTTCTACTTATTTAAAATAAATTTACATTTCAGCACTTTCTACTCCTGCACCTGAATATATAAGTTTGAAATGCAAACATGGACAGAATGATATTTAATGACAGGAGTTCAAACACTAGCACTATGCAATATTGCATAAAAATGTTTTTGAGACAATCTGGGATTCTTTTCTTTCTCTTCTATTTGTTCCCAGAAGAGCACTCAGATTTATATAATGCATGAATGCAAAGATTTGTGGTGGGAATACTTCACATCTAAAAAAAGTTGTCCCTCTGGGATTTGTAGCACTGTTTTAGATTTCTGTTTCCTGCTTCAGATTTCTGTTTCAGTTTCCTGATGTTTCACCATCACACCAAATGATTTTTCAGAACAGATCTGTTAAAGTACTTTGCTGCATTATGTATTGTACATTTTATGTACCTGGATTGGATTACACTGAACTGTATTGGCAAATTAATTACAAAGCAAGGTCTTGTCATGGCAAAAACACATGCATATAAAATGTAACAAGTCACCAGCAAGCTGTAAATATGATTTGCTGTTTTAAAAATCTGTTTTTATATTAAAACAGGCCAGATCTTTCTTTTTCCCCTCGTAGGTAAACATCTGAATGTCACAGTAAAGCTAAATGATCAACTTGCAAAATTGTAGACAATGAATATGGAGAACATGAATATAGTGAAATATAGATTTAACATACTTGTCACAGAAAAGGTACATAGTTTTGGAATATTTATAACCCACAGAATATTTTTGTTTCTCATGATCACAGTCTGATAACAAGTGTTTTGAGTTTTAATATACTGCAGTGTTTTAAACATAGGATGACTTACTGTGCCCTAGGTGTCTTTACAATAATATAGTTGACTTTGATCATTCCTGTTGCCATTGTCAGCTCAAGGCAACTGAGGTGACATTAAACAGGATGTATTTGCAATCTTGCATTCTTATGATTCATATTTAATGTTAATATTTTAATGGGAAGTTTGAGTCAATAACATTAAATTAAATCTTTATTAACCTGAACCTTTTGTTTTTAACTCTTTAGAATGCACCATTTATCCATGAAGTAGTGTCTGTGTGAGCTTTTAGTCAACAGCAACATTGTCAAATGGTGTCTTCAACAGCTGCAAACTTTCAGTGCTCCAAAAACAGATAGGACCAAAACTCATAAAGTATAACCAGTCAGCCTAATAAATTTGATTCATTACGCTGTCAAAATGTCCATTGGTGCTAACATGCTGAGTCTAGCATCTTGTTAATGGCATCCACAGAAATAAATCAGCCTTATACCTAAGTATGTTTTTTTCCCCTGGCTGATGAAGAGGTTGATATTCCCCTCTTCCCTATGTACTAATCAACCCTACCCTCAGGTTGATCACAGAGTCACTGCAGACCTACCCTTCTCCTGCAACCATTCCATGCCTAGTAGACAGTGACAGGGAGAGACAGGAGAGGCATCTAGCCATGTCTGTGAAGCCAGGCACAAAATTATTGCATCAACCACTGAGACTTCCAGAAGACCCCATGACCCTCATTGGAGGATCTGGCCATAGGGACATAGCTAGATGCTTAGCTGATCCCTCATCTCTCTAATCTTGCATGGAATGACCATGGGATAGGTACTTCAGTTTCTCTGTGGTAGCTCGAGAGGCCAGTGAATGGCCAGAGCTATTCAGCATGCAGAACTACTCTGCCATGCTAGACCATACCGAATTATATTGCTATGTATGTACCAAATTTGTAATTGAATGAATAAAGTCCAGATCTTCTGGAATGCCTTGAGTCACATTCATCTCCTTCCTTAGGTACCTGTAATATGTCATCTTGTTCATTAACATTGTATTCCACAGTATTTGTAAAGAAATAAAATTGTCTAAAATTAGCTAATAGTATTGATCAAGATCCTAGATCCTAGCTACTTAGTTAAATATACCTAGTGAAGTATATCTTAGGGGCTTGACAGACAGGCAGCTAAACACCTCCCCTTTTAGCCCCAGATCATTGCCACAGTAACATGCTACTGCAATGATCTGCTCCCTCTTGAAAGCAAAAAGAAGCTGCTGGAAGGGGCACCATAGTGACACTCATGCACCATGATGACACCCCTTCCAGCCAGTAGTAGGTGGAGGCCAAACCCTAGTCCGCATACAGGCCTGCGTAATCTGCCAGTCTGTATGGTGCCATAGTTATAATTAAGGCCTGTAACACATGGGCCTTAATATCTAGAAAGTTGAATTGATGCCATTACAACATTTATATGCTGATACTGCAAACAGAATTCTATTATTATTATTATTATTATTATTATTATATTTAGACATGTGATTTATTCTATTCAAAGTTCAACCAGGTGTATCTCATCATTAATGGTTAAGCTTTGAACAGAATACAGTTTACAAGAAAGTTTTCTTGAATGGCCTATGTTGAAGCAGTATTTGCACAGGACTCACCAATTCAAACAATTTCCAAGGGGATTCTGTCCATAAAAATGCCCGTGTTTCAGTGGAAAATATAGGAAACAGCAAGGACACATGTATCCAAGATCATGTGTTGATGTGGAAGAAATATCCCTTCAAACTTTTTAAACATTACTACACTGGCTTAGTTCTCTTTTATGATATAATGAATAACTGTAGCTGAGTTTGTTGGAATATAGACAGTTTGGCCTGGATGAAAGAGATGTAATTTGAAAGGCCAGTCAATGGTCTGTTATGACCACTTTTTGAAAATGATCTGAAAATAATTTAAAATCTGTGAAAGATGTCACATTGTATTCTAAAAAAAAAAAAAAGTCTGAGGAGTGTGAAGAAGCAATGGAAGAAGCAATGGTGGATCATTTACTTTTAAGTGTACATAATTACCTCTTTAAAGTGTTTGTTTGCCTACTATTATGTTGGGTGCGGATTTGAAGTGATCAGTATTAGAACTAAAAAGGAATTCCACAGTACAACAATATCTTTGTAGATCACTAGACATTTAGCCAGATGAAGAAGCCAGTTTATGCTCACAGAATTGCCAAAATGAAAACATGAACAATTCAGCAAAGTAAAATACTCAAATTTGGTTTTAATATACTTTCCATGTAAAAAAAAAAACCCACTTCTTTCCATGTTAAAAAATAAAATAAAATCCACTGTTCAGCAAAGGTAGAGAGATTTGTATAAATGAACTGATGTTCCTTAACAAAACCATTTTTATTTGTGCCCCTTCCACCCAGATTGTCTGTTTATTCTAGAAGCTGGTATAGTGCACAAAATAAAAAAATAGCCCAGAAATGTAATTTCCTTGGCCTTCCATCCCTTCCCTATCTTTCCTTACTCTTCCTCCTCCCCTCCCTAATTTTTTGTAGAAATGTAATTCATTGGCTTATTTTGTTCTCAAAGGAAGCAGAAAAAGACATACTTCTGTGTACCTTGAGCTACATGTGTGCAACTTCAAGTTATTTGCATGTATGTCACTAACAGAATTCTGGTCAATGATAATGATCAACTTGGGGAAAGTACAGACACGTGGATGCATACTTGTACATACATGTGGCTGCATACACACACACACACACAGAGAGAGACAATGGCGCCGCCTGACTTACCGGGCCGGCGCTGTTGCTGCTGTTGGGAGGCCCAGCCTCCTCTTTGCTGCTCCTGCGCAGCATCAGAGGCAAGCGCGGGCTTGCCCCTGATTGGCTGCGACATGAGCGGGAACAAGGGTGTGCCGGATTGGCCAGTCTGGGCCCGCCAGGCCCCCTGATTGGTTCAGGCCCTGGGAGGAGCAGGGCTTTGCCCTTCCCAGGGCTCCCATTGGCTGACTGGCCTTCTTAAGGCCTTGCACGGCGCAATCAGGCGCCTTTTGAACTTGCTCCGCTGCTTGAGCAGAGCTGAGGAGGAGAGTGGTCCTTAGCTCTCTGTGGGTGGCTTTGGGGGCTGCGGAGTCTGTCCGCCATCTCCTCCCCCCTCGCCCTTTGGTATTTTGGCAGCGGGCAGCGAGTCTAGCCCCTCCGCCATTTTGTCTAGCCCCACGCGGGCCGTTTCAGGCTTCGGTGGGCTTGCAGGCGGTCCGGCCGCCATTTTTTTATCCAGGCTTGGCTGGGACCCGTGGTCTTGCAGGCCTTCCTGGGCTGCTTGCCCACACTGTGTAGGCAGCATGGCCTACTGGTTTGTGCTGGACTGGGACTTGGTGACCCCGGTTCGATTCCCAGCTTTGTCTAAAGTAGTTGGCACTGGTGAGTCTCAGTCTCTCTGCCTCGGAGTGGGATTGCCCCCCCTATTTTTTCTCCGCTTGCTCGTTTTTCCATTTTCTGGACTCTTTTTATTTGTTTCCTGCCCTCATTTCGCAGTGCTCGCTGCTGCGGCCCGGCTGAGCACGCAGTGAGATTTAGTCTGTTGCTCTTTTGTTTCTGCCCTGCTGTGCTCACGGCTGCGGCCCTGCTGGGCACGCGGTGGAATTATAGACCGTTGCTTCATTGTTTCTGCCTTTGGCTGTGCTCGCAGTGGCGGCCCTGCTGAGCACACGGCTTTTTTGTGACTGTTTCGACCTTTGTTTTTTCTGCCTGTGCTGCGCTCGCGGCCTTGGCCCTGCTGAGCACGCGGCTTTGTTGTCCTTTTTTGCGGAGCTTCGTACTTGTGTTTGCTTTCTGGCCTTCCTGGCCAGGCCTTCCTGTTTTTTGGTTTGTGCTGTCTGCTGTGTTGGCATTTGCCATGCCACAAAAGACAAACAAGGTGAGCGGTGCGTCAACAGATCGGAAGTCCCGTCGGAACGTTGCCAGGCGATCCTGGGAAGAGCTGGCTCCAGGAGGGAGAAGAAATCCTGCTTGACCTTCTGTCCGCCGGGCTGGTTCAGCGATAGTTCCTGAGGCGTCTGATGCCCACTTGGTCCCTCCGTCTCCAGCGCCGTCAGCATCCGTTCTTAGCCAGGAGATGGCATCAGATCTCACCAGATCCTTCACAGATATCATCGCCAAGGCTATTGCAGCAGCACAGTCTTCTTCGGGTGGTGTGGCGGCTCCTCCTAGTGATCGTCCATCGTGTTCCAGCTCTCAAGCAAGCAGCGGGAATCTTCAACCCGGTCGGGCTGCCCCCTACTTGGGATCAGGTGCTTTGTCTGTCATGCCGGTGGCTCCGGTCATTGCCTCTAGCTCGAGTTCTTCATCTAGCTCGAGTTCTTCTTCTTCCAGCTCTGAGGATGACGAGGCGACGGTTGGTTCCCATGGGTCCAGCAGTAAGAGGAGGAAGCAGAAGAAGAAGATAAAGAATAGGAGTGGTGGAGCTGCGGCTGCCACTCGTACGGGACTTGAGGGTGTTGGGGATTCAGCCTTGGGCCCACCGGTTGGCAGGGAGGGCTTTTGGGTTGACCATGCCTTAGTGCCCGGACTTCCTTTGTGGGCTATTCAGCGCCACGCTTGGCGCCCTGGTTTGCAAGGTGTTTGGGTTGACCAGCAGGCCTCTAGCTTCCTCGTTTCTGCACCTGGCGAGCACACCCCTGGGTCTCACCTTTCGAAGAAAGTGCGTAATCGCATTTTGTCTGGCTGTTATGTCGATATTTTTACTCTTTTACAGCCTAAGGGTCAGGAAGCCCTTGCCGTCACATCTTCAAAATCATAATATTTCCTTCATTGCGAAGTTTGTGCCTGGTCTAAAAAATGATGTTGCCGATGCTTTTTCTCGTTTCCAGGAAGAAAGATTCTGGCAGCTGGCCCCAGATGCAGACTCCTTCCCTGTTCCGTTCCCGGAGGAGATGTGGATGATTGGGCTGCCTCTGTGATGTCGGGCATTCTGTCTTCAATTGCCCTTTCCACCCTTAGAGCTTATAAAAGGGTTTTACCCAAATTGACTTCCTTTTTTGATGCTATTGGTATTCAGTATGTTTGGCCTTTACATCCTGAGTTAGTCCTGTGCTTCATGGCATGGTTGAAGTCGAATGGAGTGTCCCCCCGCTCCATCTCGGTGCACCTTGCAGGTATCTCCTTCTTTTCAAAAGCCTCCGGATTGCTTGATCCGTGCGCTAATTTCTTAGTCAGGCGTACCCTGGATGGTTGGAGGCGTTTGCATCCAGGCCCTAAGGACTCCAGGCGGCCTATATGTTTCTCCCTCCTTGAAAAAATTGGTGGCCAGCTTCCTTTCACCTGCTCTTCCCAGTACGAAGCTGAACTGTTTAAGGCTGCATTTGTCACAGCCTTTTTTGGAGCTTTTAGGGTGGGGGAACTGGTGCCTGCTTCAAAATCTGATTGTTCCAACAGGTTCTTGTGTTTTAATGATGTTTCGTTGAATGTTAACTCAGTTCATTTATTGGTTCGGAAATCTAAATGTGATCAGTTTGGGCATGGGGAAACTATCATGTTGGGTCGTTTGAAGGATTCTCTGCTTTGCCCGGTTCGAACTCTTAAAAGGTTCCTAAGGCTCAGGCCAGTGGGCCTGGGACCCTTATTTTGCCATGCAGATGTATCGCCCTTCACCCGCTTCCAGTTTGTTGCTGTCTGTAGGATGTCGCTCCGGGCGCTGGGCTTTAGCCCAGAGGATTTTGGGGGCCACTCCTTTTGTATTGGTGCGGCCACCTCGGCTGCGCGAGCGGGTCTATCTGAAAGAGATGTCAAGCGTATTGGGCATTGGAAATTCAGGGCCTTTTTGGGTTATGTTCCTCTGAACCTGGACCCTTGCCAGGGTCAGTGTTGAATTGTGTTGTCCTTAGGGTTGGCGGCAGGCTTTCTTTTAGTCTGCCTGTGTGGCGGCAGCATAGGCCTGGATCTGGGGTAGGGGTTTCCAGGGCCTGCTGGCACTGGGTCGGGAGTCCTCGGACCCGGGTATGGAGCGGTTTGCTGTGGCCATTGCAGGGGCCACAGTTGGTTAACACCCGGTGACTAGGATGTCTTGCAATTCGAGTTGAAGCAGCACAGTTGCCTAACTGCGCAGCAGGGCTGAGCTTGGCACCTACGTCATCCCGATGCTTGCAGCTGCAAGCAACCATACCTAATACATCAACCAACTGGGGTGTTGCTGATGTCCAGATCCAGACCTTATGCTTTAGGCCAACCCTACTGTTATGCTGCTCTGACTTGGAGTTGTTAATAAAGTTGTGGCCTCTTTTTCTTCCAATTCTGTGTATTGTCATTTTTGGGCCGGAACTACTCAGCAACGAATGCACACACATGAATTAACCCCTTCTTAATCTGACTTTTCAAGAAGCTAAAAATATGAGGCCATTTTTATATTTGGATTCAAAGCACCAACATTTAGTATAATCACGTTCAGCTGTATGCTTCTTATTGCTGGAGGATCTAGAAATGCTAGTGCACATGCTGATAGCCTAAATGCTTGATTTCTGCAATACGCTATATTTTGGGCTACCTCTATAATAAATTCAGAAACTTATATTAATTCAAAATATGGTTGGCAGATTAGTTACTGGCACATCTAGAAGTGATGGTATTTCACCAATATTAAAACCATTTCACTGACTGCCAATTAGTTTCTGGGAAAGGTACAAAGTGTTGATTGGTACCTTTAAATCCCTATATCGTTTAGGTCCAAGTTGCTTAAGGAATTGTCTTCTTTCATATAATCTATCCTGTACACACAGTCAGGACTTGGTCACCCAGAGAATTTTTTCTTCAGCAGCCCCCAACACTGTACAATTACCTGCTGGTAGAGATTTGACAGCCACATAAACTGATTTAAATATATATATATATATATATATACATTTTAAAGTATGGATTGATAGTTGTAAACACTTTGTATGTTCTTTTAACTGGTGCCATATGTTTTTAACTGGTTTGTGTGTTTTTATTTGAAATATTTCATTTTAATATGTTGTTCCCTGCCTTGATCCATAGGGAAAAGCAGGTGAGAGACAACAACAACAACAACAACAACAACAACCACACAGTGTTAACACCAGTATCTTAGCTTCTTATCTTTGTTTCTTGCTGGAACAGTCTCACCAAAAGTGCAAACCAGGAGAGATCTCTGCTATTTTTTAGACCTTTAAATATTTTTAGTGGTGGTAAGCCCCCTTTTTTGCTGTCAAGAAGTTCCAAATTTGGAATTTGTCCTTGAAAATCATCACTGAAACCTGGTTGACATTAAAACAAAATCTGCCAAATTTTGAAATGTCTGCCATGAAAGTACTAATGAGTTATATCAGCCCCTTCTATTAGTTTTGATGACAACCCCCCTCCCCCAAAAAAGGCTTCAATCTGAAACTGGCCACTGGAACTTGGGTGACAACCAAAAACATTTTATCCAATTTCAAAGTATGTATCATGATTTTCCAGACAGTTATATGAGACCCACTCTTTTTTGCTGCTAGGGAGCCCATCATTTGAAATTTCAATGTTTTCACTTAAAATGAAGTACTGAAATTTGGACAGCAGCCAAAAATAGTTTGGACAACAACCAAAAAAAGAGACATCTTCCATGATTTCCTGATAAGTTATGGCTGACCTCTTTCTTTCTTATGCCAAGTCCCCCATTTGGAATTTCTACTTGAAACTCAGCACTGCAGCTTGGATGACAACCAAAAATATGCCATAGTGTCCCAGTGAGTTATGACTGGTAGAGATATGCAGATATCCCCCTTTACTACTGTACAATATTTAGAAATAGATTCACAGCTTTAAAATGGGCTTCAAGTAACACATATACTTGAGAACTGTTAAAATATTTGACTGGACAAATCTAAATTATCCTGAATATGACAAACTGAAGCAAGCTGTTCGGCTAATTATATATGTTTGTTGGTTTATTTTTACATTAACTCAAATGTATGCTAACTTCCCAGTATTAGGAGCATAATAAGCAGAAAGCTTCATCTTATACAGTGTAATGCTAATCTCATATATTGCATTTGATTTTGTTACAAATAAAACTATTTTTAGTTTGCACATATAAGCCAATGAGCAAGTGTTGTAGCAAAACAGGCAGTCCATTACCCAGTAGGAGATTGCAAACAAAAGTAATAATCCTTCAATACAATGAAGATTATTGCACAGGCTTTCTGCCTGGCCCCAGAGAGGACTGAAACTTTGGGATGTATTGGAGTTTGTGGATATATTGTAATTCAGCTGTCTCTCTTTCTTTCTTTGGGCATGAACTACTGTCCTAAGGTCAGAAATGGAATGTTGTTATAGCCAACATTTGGTGGGCTAAACAAAGACCTTCAAGATTTTCGCATGGACTTTCCTCCCAGCCCCAGAGTGGACTGAAACTTTGGGAATTTTTTTTTTCCAGATCAGGTGTTATTGCATGCCTCCATGTTCAGACTGGAGCCACTGCAACCTGATTTTAGCCATCTCACCCCCAATCTATCCTAATCTTGTCCTTCACAAAGGACAGGAGTTAATCATCCTTTGTGAAGGACGAGATTAGGACAGATCAGGGATGGATCTGGTTAAGATCAGGTCATGATGCCTCCGGACTGAGCACAGAGGTATGCGATAACACCCAATCTGAAAACCAATTCTCAAAGTTTCAGTCCACTCTGGGGCTGAGCAGAAAGCCCATGCAAAAATCTTGAAGGCCTCCATTTAACCCACAAAAAAAGAACTATAAAGAAACATTGGAAAGAGAAACAGCTGAATTACAATATATCTACAAACTCCAATCCATCAACAGTGGGCTGAATAGAGAGAATGACTTCCTGGTGCATAACCATATTAGTAGTTAACATCCCAGCCTCACAAAGCCCTTCTTAGCCACTTTATCATATATCCTTTCTAGTTCCCTCCACCAAAACTCCCTCCACCATTCATATGGTCATCCACCCACCCTGCCCTTAGGAAACATCTTTCGACCTGCTTTTTCCCCTCAACAACCATAGTTAAAAATAAACTTGTCACCTCATCATCATATCCACAAATATTGTATTGTTATCACTATTCACTATTCATATAGACTGATCTCTGGCTTTTCTTCGCTAATGAAGATTCAGGAAGGACCCATCCCACGCTTTCTACAAGCGCGCTGATGACTAAAAAGGCCAATCCAAGATAAACAAGTCCAGTTGGAAAGAGCACAGCAGAAAGTTTTCTTGGGTGATGTTTCCAAGTTGTGGTTCTTTCTGCGTTGTCACTTCTCTTTGAGACTCGTTCGGCGTGAGTTCTCAAAAGAGGCTGCAGCATTGTGGATAGTGTGTCTCCATGCCTCCCGAAATGAGGCCAGGGCAGACCATTGTTGGTGCTCAATTTGGCCGAGCTTGAGATGTTGTTTCAGGGAGTCCTTGTATCTTTTCTTTGGGGCACCCCTCTTACACTGACCTGTGGTGAGTTCACTGTAGAGTACTGTTTATGGTAGGCGGTGGTCCTCCATCCTAGAAACATGCCCTGCCCAGTGCAGCTGCATTTTCAGTAGCATGGCCCCAATGCTGGTGATCTCTGCTTGCTCAAGGACAACAACATTCGTCACATAGTCAGTCCAGTGTATGTTTAGGATTGTGCGTAGACAGCGCTGATGAAAGCGTTTGAGGAATCGTAGGTGTTGGCGATAGATGACCCATGTTTCAGACCCATAGAGGAGAATAGACAGTACAATGGCACTGTACAAACTGATTTTTGTGCTTCGCCTCAAGTGTTTGTTACTCCAGACTCTTTTGTGAAGCCTTCCGAATGCACTATATGCCTTTGCTAATTTGTGATCAATCTCTTTATCAATCTTGGCATCTGAGGAGATGATACTTCCCAGGTAGGTGAACTGCTGAACAGACTTAAGCACAGATTTGCCTATGGTGATGCGGGGGTGATAATGCTCTTCCTATGGTGCAGGCTGGTAGAGGACCTCCATTTTGTTCAGACTGACTTCCAGCCCAAACAGCTTTGCAGCTCTTGCAAAGGAAGATGTTAGGTGCTGCAGAGCTACTTCTGTATGGGCAACAAGGGCAGCATCGTCAGCGAAAAGCAGCTCACGGACTAGATAGTTTATAGATTGATTATAAAGGCCCTTCCAGGGCAACACTTGTAGTGAGCATGCCAAGGAAACAGCCAATCACAGAGCACCAGGAATCATAGAATCATAGAATCACAGAGTTGGAAGTGACCACAAGGGCCATCCAGTCCAACCCCCTGCCATGCAGGAACTCTCCATCAAAGCATCCCCGACAGATGGCCATCCAGCCTCTGCTTAAAGACCTCTAAGGAAGGAGACTCCACCACACTCCGAGGGAGTGTGTTCCACTGTCGAACATCCCTTACTGTCAATAAGTTCCTCCTAATGCGCATGTATAGATTGACACGTATATGCATTCGTGTACATAATCATTCTCATATCATGGAATTTGTCCATGATCTTTATAAATCCACAAACATGTGTTTATATTACATGAATGTGTAATATATGTATACTAATGTCATTGCTAATGTTTTTTTATATGTAAGCATGTAGAGTTATACATATAGAAATTCCAGCACACATACATATACATACATATTGATGGGCCTTAGCCTTCACTATGTAGAATATGCAGAGACATATTCAGAAATATGTATGCAGATATGTAAATTTAGACAATCATCTATATATGTATACAAGCATATAATCTCTCTCTATATATATAAATATATGTATGTGTGTGTGTATATATATATATATATATATCACAGATCGATGCATATAGGCACACACAAACAGAACAAATAAGAAACAGACATATGCATGTATACATTTGTGCATTTAGAGACTGAAAAATATATGCATTCGTGTACATTTACAGATACATATTCATGCTCATAACAGGGACTTTTCAAATGATCTTGATAAATCTCTATATATGTGTTTATAATATATGAACGTGTATATATATATATATATATATGGTTATTTATGTCAGCACTCATTTTTTATTTGAAAGCATATATATAGTATATATATATATATACACACACACACGCACACACACACACATATATAAAATCAAAAACATGTAGAGTAATACATATATGCCTTGATGCACACATACATATGCATACATGTTGCAGGACATTAGCCTTGAATATGGCATACTCAGAGACATATTCAAAAATACGTATGCATATATGTAAATCTTGACAATCATTAATATATGTATAAGCACATAATCTATCTATATGTATACAGATATATGTGATTCTTGAACATTGAAGTATATAGTCACACACAAAGATGGAACAAGGTAGAAACAAACATATGCACCATATACATATAGAATAAAAGATACATGCAGAAACATATATAACTATATCACTGCAGAGAGCAAATATCTATCTATCTATCTATCTGTCATCTATCTGTATATAAATTAAGTAACAATATATATAACTTAGAAAAACTGTATGCTCATGCCCATCCATCCCCCTCTTCCTGTTCTTTGTTGCCGATGATCTGCATGGCAAACAAACAAAGGGGATACCACCTCTCCCCATCTCTAGTGCTGGCCATCAACGAATCGCCAAATGGGCATGGCCACCCATGCCCATCCATCCCCATCTCCCTGCACTTTGTTGTTAAAAAGGACAGCATGAAACACAAATTTTAGATGGATTTAACCCCCCCAACCCACCTGCCCCCACCGTCAAAATAACCCCCTGTACCTCAATTTCACTTTTCCTTTTTCTCAGCAACAACAAGCTTCTTTCCACAAAGGTGCTTTCCCGCATTTTTGATTTTGCTCTATTACAAAGAAGTGATTCTGCTCCCTTTTGGTAAAAATAAAATAAAATAAAATAAAATAAAAAGTTTTAAGTTTGCATACATGATCAGCCCACAAACACATGAAATCCCATGCTGCTAGGGAAATGTTGAAATGGCGGGGGGGGGGGGCTCTTACTGGCTTTGGAGATCAGACCAGATATTTGCTCCTCCAGAAGAGAGTGATTCACCATTGTTCAGTGATCCACCACAGAAAGGCTTGAAAAAATGGCGCTGGGAGGAAAAGGAAGGAGGAAGGAAGGGATACATTCCCTGGCCAGCCCCTTTCATATCAGCCCTCCCAGTCAAAATAATATGCATTTGACACCCTTTCGTTTCCATTGATTTGCCTCTGATCTGGTCCGGATTTTCCCAAAAGATGCACTGGGAATGTGGTGGCAAATAACTGTGCAGTCACACTGCATGAATTCAGATTAAGACCGTATACTGTGCATTGTTAGAGATTGACAGCGAATCCTAATGGAAACGAACATGGAACCAGGAGTGAATCCGCGCTTAAGTGGAAACGTAAAAAAAAAATACATTGTAGCAAAATCAAGAAAAATACAGAGCAAACACGAGTGGAAATGAGCCTGAAGACTGCATCTTCACTGCTGAAATAATGCAGTTTGACACTATTTTAACTGGCATAACTCAGTGCTATGGAATCCTGTGATTTGTAGTTTTTGTGGTACCAGAACTCTCTGACAGAGAAGGTGACATATTTCACAAAACTGCAAATCCCAGAATTCTACTACATTGAGCCATGACAGGTAAAGTGATGTCAAACTCCATAAAAACTACAGTGTGTCAGCAGCTCTATTTTATGAAAACACTAATCTGGATTTGTAATCTGTGATGAGGCACAGAATTGAGTTACAAAGCAATCTTTTCCCAGTGATTTAGTAGCTGAAGTAATGCTTTCCTTTAAAAAAAAACATATCCAAGTGTGAGCCTTAATTAAAAAATAAAATCAGTATACAATTGCATTTACACTAGTAAAGGTCTCTCTTTGTTTCATCCACATTTTGACCAAGAGCCCACATTTTTTAACTGTGCACTTTTCTCAGAAAAATATAATGAATATCCATTATACTGTGATGTTCAGCAAACAAAAACTATCACCTACTCATAAAAATAAGATATATAACAGATGCAGAACTGCATGGTGATGAATATATTGCAGGACTGTCACTAGGGCACTCGCCATTACATTTTCACCTGCTCATATGGTCTACAGCTGTCGTTTGGCAATGGAATAATATTCTTTAAATATTTGAAAGCTCAGAATGAAACTTTCATAATAGTAATTTAGATTTTAGCTCTAAAAGAGAACCAGACCATGTAAATTGGTAAATTGTTCTGCAAATGTCATAACAGTCTTTCCAACATGCTTTTAGTATTATTAACATATTGTTGAAATTTTGAAATTTCTTTAGGAATTGGATAAATATTGACATCTACATTTTCTTCACTTAGATGTTTATTTCTTTGCTTCAGACTTTTTCTGTCATATTTTTGCATGCCAAAGACTAAGTAATTTGCTTTTTTAAAAAAAGAAGCTGCAATGGTCTACCTGACCACTTCAAGTGGAGGGCTGTATGATTCCTGATTCTGATTTTGGACAATGTTTGGAGCCTTAACTCAGTAGGAAAAAAGAGCCAATTTGCAGAATTTTTGCCAAATATTATCCATCTTATTTTGGTGGAAACTGCTGTTTCTCAACACAGTGTTCCTGGAAAATCATATATTTAGAGCACCATAGATTATGTAAAATGTTGACAAAGTTGCAAACACAGTTGTTGTTGTCGCTTACTGCAGTGAGCCAAACCAAACCAAACCAAACCATACCAGAATATGTAGGGACACCACTGACAGTGAGATTCAGAAAGTGATGGAGAAGTTAGAGGGGAAATGTCCATACCTCCCTACCCAATTTCTTCACCAATAAATAGAATGGGGAAATTTTAAGAGGTCATTTTTACACATTTCTGTTTCAAAAAAATCCTGCTGCAAAAGGAAAACTCATCAGCATGTGTCAGCAGAATGAAATGGCACAAATAAGGCAATGTGCAAAGTTTCCATGTGTATAAGGATTTGGGAGATTATATGCACAACCACATGTTTATGGTGTCTTCTAGTGAGTGGCAAGGTGAGCAGCAATTTTTGAAATGGCAGCAGTGGTTTGGAATTTTGCAACATTCAAAATAACACAACCATGATTTTCTGGAAAAACAAAACAAAATGGTGCCCATTTTAACTGTCTTTGTCCCCACCACAATGTTTGCCTCTTTCCCAGATATAGCCAGAATTAATAACCCTGTGTTGATTTGTTGTGAAAAGGCTTAGAGGTTGTCCTTGTCAGTTTTATACAGTCTAGTTTAAAGAGGATCATAGGTATAACCCATCACTTTGCATCTCTTTCATCTGACCAAAGGTAGAGAACAAGTGTATATATAGAATTCTTACCAGATATTCATTAGGTTACTAGTTCAAGATTTACTGTAGATTTTAGCCCTAAAAGATGCCTCAATAGGATCACTATTTCCAGAAATTATCAAAATTACTCCTGCTTCTAGATGTTCTGTAACAAAATCCAAAAGGTGTTTTTTCAGAAGGTACATACCAGATTCAAGCTCTTACTAAACTCTTTGTTAACTCCAACTAGTTACAGAACATGTTTGATGACTTTGGTCCAAACCACACTACAGAAAGCATCCAGTTTGAGACTGCTTTAACTGCCCTGGCTCAGTGCTAGGGAATTCTGGAAACTGTAGTTTTATGAGACATTTAGCCTTCTCTGTCAGATAGTCCTGGGGCCACAATGATCTACAATTCCTAGGATTTCCTAGCACTAAGACAGGGCATTTAAAGCCATCACAACATGGATTATTTCTGCAGTTTGTTTCAGACTGCTATGATCTGGGGTCCCTTCACAATACACAGTTATAGCACTGTAATGTCACTTTCACTGTAAAAGCCTTTGAAAACTTGAGGTTTACAGTTTGGTGAAGGACTCTGCTCTCTGGCTGAGATTTCTAAGTACCTGTCCTTGCAATGCAAAGCCCAGGATTCCACAGGACATTGCCATGGCAGTTAAAGTAGAACCATAGCACTATAACAGGGTAGAATGAAATGGCCCCAGGAAGCACAATAAACAATCTCACCCCCCACCCCCACCCCAACCCCACACCCCCGTGTTACACATTGACAGGTACACACAAATATATTAAATTTTTGCTTTTGCTTTTAGGCTCTTTATAAAGTTAACCCTTACAAAAGAATGTCTGTTGGGTTTTAATTTTTACTTTGAGTCCTTTCTCTGTGTGATTCTGGCCAAATGTAAGCCTTGATATAAGAAAACCCTTAGGAAATATAATTCAGATCCATCACCTTCAGTGAAACTGAAACACATGCTGAGGGTTCAGTGTTTTGCTGACTTGGAGCCTTTATGCCTACAGCTGGATTCGCTGTGGGAAGATGAGTTGTTAATAAAATATGCAGCATTTGTAACAGGGTCTTTGTAACTCCCTTTGTAATTCTGCCACCATGAAAATTGTATAGCTCTGGTGGTGGAAACGTAACCTGCCTTTGTCATTTGAAGACATACTGTGTTTTGTGGAATATTCACATGGATTCAGGTCCTACAGATTTAAATTGGCCTTAATTTGTATTTGTGAGGGGTCTTGTTAGCCTCCACTTTCTTCATTTAAATGCAGCAATAAGCAAAGAACATTCAGATTCCTCATAACCTATACATTAGATCAATGATTTCAATGAGCAACACCTATATTTTTGGTTTGTATTCCTATCCGTGTATGACCCTGTTTGTGATTGGCACTGTTTAATTCAGTTTTAAAGGGGGTGGTTGGGGTGGGATGTGATTGTTGTTTTTACTCTGTATCTTTTTATTCTGCTGTACCCCGCTCCGAGTATTTATTAGAGGAGCGGGCTATAAATAAATTATTATTATTATTATTATTATTATTATTATTATTACCTTATACAGTATGTGTGCCTTAAGCTACAAAAATTATGGATATACTTCCATTGCACAGGTGAGTTCATTAAACAGGATATGTACAGGATATGTACTGCAGCAAAAAAGAACACTTTTTCCCGCCCTGTGGAGGAATCGAGGATTTGTAACTGATTGACCTTATGCTTACTGTAACTGTATTGTAACTGTGATTGACTGACTATGTTTATATTGTGGATTGCTTCATTGATATTGTATTGTATGAATTAAATTGATGTTATGCATTAGGTGATATTATGAACTATTTTATTGATATTGTATTGTGTGTACATCTTAATGTATTAGGTCTTTATTTTATTATTCTATTTATTGTACTGTGTGTATTCCATTTGCTATAATCCTGCCTTGATCTGAAGGAAAGGCGGGACATAGAAATAATAATAATAATAATAATAATAATAATAATAATAATAATAATAATGATCCTAAAATAAAATGAAGAATGTCACGGTAGAATTCTGTAGTCAATCAATCATTTGATCAATCATCTTATTTATATCCTACCTTTTCCTCAAGAGTGAAACATATACACATTTTTGATCACAGTTTGTTTTCTTCATATGGGTCATTTAACTCATAAATGAATCCTCCCCACTCTATGTATGCTACCACTTGGCCCATTAGATTATCTGTTATAAATAGTTTTTATAAATTAGTATTTTAACAGACTAATTTTAAACTGAAATATGTTTAATTCTTTTTTAAGGGGGGGGGAGTAAGATATAGTTTTGTATATGAATATATATTGTATACGGGTTCTGTTTTAAATATGTAAGCCACTTTGATTGCCCTTGTAGCAGAAAAGCAGGGTATAAATAAAAGTATTATTATTATTATTATTATTATTATTATTATTAGTGAAAATTACTACTAACAGTAAGGAGAAGATTATCTTGATTTACTCGCTCTTCCTGATTCAAATTTCTTTTACATTTTCCATACTGTTCTTTTTTTTAGGGGAGGGGCTTCCTAACTTTACAGAGCATATTGAGGGACAGCATAAGTACTGCAGGAGAGAAAGCTTTATCCCATGAGTAGAATCAAATCCAGTAGATTCCATACTTATAGCATACGATCATTTCAGATAGAATCTTTTTTTGTTATAATCCCTATTTATATCATCATACAAACTTTGGGGAACAACAAGGAAGAAGGTATCCATTACCTTCTTATAAAACCCATACCTTGGATTTGCAAAAGTACGTTCAACTCTATCTTCCCACAGCAATTAATTGTCATAGGGTTCGTTGTCTAGGGAAATTTTGCCTTCCCTTGAAAATCCAGGAGTCCTTTTACACTACACAGCTATAGTGCTTTTTTTCTATTTTTACTGTCATGGTTCCATCCTGTAGAATCCTGGGATTTGTAATATATGGAGGCACTGGAGCCCTCTGGCTGAAAATTCTAAATGCTTTCCACAAAACTTCCAATCCCAGCATTCTATAGGATGGGACCATGGCATTTACAGTGGAATCATAGTGGTATGAATGGACTTCTGGAAGGAGAATCAGTCGTACATTTGGAACAAGTGCTGCTTCATCCTTGGGCAGTCAAGGAGAGCCAGTTCACATCTGTGCTCACTCTACAGCTGATCAGTAGCCGAGGGTGCAGAACTGTCTCTGTGAGCCTCCGTCTCACTCCTATTGAACATCCAAGAAGGATGCTGACAAAAGGGAGTATTCTTCACCTATGGAGGATGATATGCATATATTGGCAGAAACATATGTTCTGTTAAAAGGCTACTGGATCTTTTTGTGTTCCAAATCTCATGTTACTTTGAAAATGCTGCTATCTACTACTCATCCATCCCCCCCCCCCCCCCCAGAAATACTACCACACATTAAAATAAGTTGTTATTTTAGAGGTGGTAGCAACACAACATTTATACAATATTTTTCAGGTGTTTAAGGTTACATTGGGGCAAGACAATTTACTGCTGTTGCAGCATCTGTACTCGTTGCAAATGAGGAGTTCAAGAGTTCTGGGGTGTGTTAAGGTTTTTTTTCTTTTCTTTTCTTTCTTGCCCTGAAAGTGAGAACTTTGAACAAAGTTTTTACTGAGGAGATAGAAAAGAAGGCTTCTGGTTTCTCTCTCTCCCTCTCTTTCCTTGTGTGTGTGTGCACCCATTTGCACATGCATGCACACACATGCATGCACACACACACGTGCCTTGCCTATAGCAGGAATTGAATCAGATTCCCCATGCAAACACATGAGTAATGACACCAATTATTGACATGTCCACATGATCATTTTACATCACTTTGTGTCAAAGGCCACTGAATGAGAGACCATTCTGAATAATAAATTATGGTTCTATAACCATTTGGTTTTATGCAGATGTAGTGTATTTTATAAGACTGACTGTTATTCAGGCCATTTTCTCTTATATCAGTATTCACCTGAAAACTGTAAAAGAGTAAAAATGAGAGATCTGACCTTTATAAGGTTTTACCATTGACAATTCAATTAGATCATAACAGAGAATTTCTCATTAAATTGTCCATAATCCATAACCCATGGAACTAATTCTGTCAACCCAAAGTTGGGAAGGGCTAGATATCCCTCTGCACCACACACAAACACCAGCAGTCACACCATATGGAATGGCATATTAGATTACAAGTAAGTTGATTAAAAGAAAACAAAAACAAAGCACACCAGCTTTAATATTATCTATTTGAAGGTGGGAAATTATGTTTGCAGGTTAGACAGATAGATCATGGTATAATATAATAACTACTCTTCATCTGTTGAATCAGATGAATCTCATTCTCCCATTATTAACTTTCCCAAAAATTAAGACAAGGACGAATGCCATAGCACATCTATTTTGCATAAATGACATGTCTATTTAATGGTACGACCATGAAGAGCTGAAAGTTCCCAGTATTTTGGAGCTTGGATTAATGTAGAAATCTATACAGAAAACACGTTATAACTGAAAAGATTCTTAACTGTATTATTAATACAGTGACTTGCACAAAATATAGATGGTGCAAACCCTCTTAAAACAAGTATTCTTTATCGAAGTGACGGGAGGTCTGTTTCTTTGAAAATGTTTGCTCCTACATCTTGTGTGAGTGTTATATGTACTTCTCGTTTGAATGATATTACCCAATACAAATTTAATCCACAGATTTATCCCAAGTTTTAATTAGTCTATTAATCTATAAAGGAAATTTACATAACTTTGCACTACTTTTTTCATTCTCTTTTCAACCTGCTTATGGGAAGACTAATCAAAACTATTTTAAGAAATTAACAAAAAAATGTTTTTTGAATGACTAATAGAATCCTGGACTGACAAGAATTTTTGCATTTCAGGACTTATAGACTGCACAGTGTAGACATGGTTATTCTGTTGCAGAAAACAGATTTTTCTGTTTAGGGAAGAAATGGTGGTTTCTGTTCAGAAAACGTTCTTTTTTTTTAAAGGGTTTTATGCAGAATCTCATGAAATGCATATTTTTGAGAATTTTTATAGTGAGAAGAGTATTGCTCTGATTGCTCATTGCTTTTTTTAAGAAGAAAGGTAACAAATTTAATCATTAATTTCCTGTCAACAATTAAGTTGCAGCCTTAAGGGAGAAAAATGAAACATTTTTTTAAAAAAAGGCCATAAATTTTTTATTTAGCTATCACAAACTTCTTCTGTGTGCCAAACAGCCTTCAAACTCAGCCACTGCTTGTAACTTTTAACAGGAAATGCTCCCAATGCTCTCTTTTTGCTTCTAACAGTGCAATAGTGCATGGGAACTTTTTTCAATACAAGAGTTCTTCAATATATTCTAAGCTGGGGGATGGTGTCACTAAAGCCCCTGATACTGTGATATCAAACCTCAACAGTCTTTCATTTTTGTTGTTGTTATGGTTGAATAAAAGCAAGCCTAATATCCCCTGTGGTATAAAGAAGTGTTTCATCTTATTTTGGAATTCTATTTTTTGCTCTTGTCACTGCTGTTCTTTGGCAAATGTGAATTACTCTATATACATGGGAAACTGAAATGATTCTAGCAGATAATCTGATACTGGTCGGATGGAGCATCTTCTGATTAGACTCCCTGAGGAATTTATCCTATCTAGGGCAAACAATAATTGGAGAAGTGCTGTTAAACCAAATGAAGTGCAGCTACAATTTGCATCTCTATAACTTAGCCTATGAGTTCTAGCTCAAATGTATATTTCCTCCAAAGTCATATATATTTGTATTTATATTCTAACCAAGGAGGAAGGCACCAAGACCTGTCTCCAGAAAAGTTGATTTCACAGGCTTCAAGATCTCAGTTACTTTAAACTGCTATTGAAATAAAGTGTCAGTTCACCACTTTGTCTCTCCAAGTGAAGTTTGTTTGGTACACTTGAAAATGAGATTGTTCTTTTCAGCATCAGAGAAGCAAAACAACAAATAAGTTTTTAATTAATATTTATTTTAAATATTTCTATTCCATGTGAAGATATTAATGTGGGATGCCATCAGTGAAACACCTTGAAGCAATGAAAAAACCATTAAAAGTGATTCAACAAAATCAAAATAAATTTGCAATTTGGTGGACCTAAAGCAAGGGAGGCTAGACACATCCCCTTCTGTTGTCTTTCTGCATCCAAGCAATGACTATTATACTCAGGTGAAGATTGGAAGCTATAGAAAAGCCTTTTAAAGTGTGCTGTACTTTTTATTGCTGTGCTTTGGCCTGTGCTTTTATTCACATCTCACAAACCACTTGATTTCCAGTCTTTGGAGAAAAACAGGATCTAAATGCTAAACAGAATGTGTAAGGATAACTACTCGATTTGGGGGAATATTAATTAGCTCAATACACCAATCTTGGCTCCTTAGAAGGACCATTTGGACCATGAATCCCGTAGTGTTTATGGAGGTTCCAGAGATCCTAGAACTGACACAAAGGCAAAGTATTCACTCATGCAATCACACAAGGCTAATAGAAAGAAAGGAAGAAATGTGGAAAATAAAAGAACAGGCCTTCTAATGGTGAAATACTTGCTGAGATGGATCTTCAGAATCCAGGCCAATGCAGCAGCTCAATGGAGGGAAATAGGGAGAAGGGTGTGTAGGACTTGGGAGAGAGAAAGGGAAGGGGAAAGGGAAGGGGGGTTGGAATTGCATAGAGCCCCAAACCATGACTAGAAGCCTGTCTGAGATCCCAAGGCAGAACAGCTAACAAAGGAATGGCAGAGTTTAAGTAGTCTTCTAGTCACGTCCTCAGCAGATTATTGTTCTACATCAAAGCAAACCAAACTTACATATTGCTTGATCTATAGGAAGCCTCTTCCATAGGAAAAGAACTGATACCAGAATAGCTGGCATCTGTTAAGTGTCACAATGTCATAAATCTGTCCCAGGTGTAAAGGATTTTTCCTTTTTGTAACTCCTAACTAGGCTTCACTTAGTACGTGATGCCCTTAGTTTTAGGCCATGGCAGCTAAGGGGACATCTTCCATAATGCCTTTCCATTAGGGTCATAAGGAGGCATACCGTTACCTTTTAGAAGCAGTTTCTCTTTAGAAGTTTCTATGATCAAGCAATGCAAAAGTTGAAACATCCAGTTAGCTCTGCAGATGCATTTTGGGATAGGTGTGTGGGGGTGTTTTTGTAACATTGCAGTCTTCGTAACAAATGTAAGATGAAACTGATCCCTGTGAAACAGCACAAATAGCCATGGAGGTGAAGTAAATGTTATGTCTTTAGCAAGATGTTACTGAAAGGTTAATGTTCTAGTGTGTGTGTGTGTGTGTGCGTGTGTGTATCAGATGGCAAAGGTAGACCTCACTCTGTGCTTTATGTGAATCCAAAGGAGCTTTCATCTGAAGTTTGATAGAAACATATAACATATAGTGCTACTTAGTATTGCCCCTATCACAGAATAATTTGGGATATGGGATAGAGAACATCTACAGTAGAAATAAGATTTGTTATGACTTTTTTCTTAATCCAAATATAGTTTTCACACTTGGGAACCCCAGTCAGAAAGAATAATACATTGGCAAGAATTTTGCAGAGTTTTAACCCAGTATTCAAATATTCTGAACTGCTTCTGGAAATTATTCTCAGTAGAAACATGCAGGTCTTTGTTGTTATTGTTGTTTGAGTGGGGTATGTGAGATCTCTGGGGATTTATGTAAAGGATACTGTTTCAAAACAGCCACATATGGGGTTTGCATGTGTGTCTCTCTCTCTGTGTGTGTGTGTGTGTGTGTGTGAAAGACTTCTGTTTTGTACATATAAACTAACAATCTTGCACAAGTCTTCAACAAAAAATCTTGTGCAGAAAAGCTATCTAGCACAACAAAAATCTTACACAAAACCTTGAACTACCCGATAATCTTGCATAAAGCATGTTTCTGTTGTGCAAGATTTCTATTCTTTGCATAGAAAACAACAATAATTCACACAGGCACACACACATACACATTATGTGTGGCTTCTTCTCCTTCTCGTTATTATACACCTTCAAATCTTTTCCAACTTAAGATGAACCTATCACAGGGTTTTCTGGGGCTGAGAGTGTGTGAGTCACCCAAGGTCATCCAGTGGGTTTACATGGCCAAGCGAGGAATTGAACCTTGATCTCTGAAGTTGTAGTCCAAAATTAAAACCATTACATCACATTAGTTCTTCAAACAAATGTATTCACAAAACTTCACAGCCCACAATTCATACCTACCTGAATTTCTGTACAGAATAACTTCCTGAAACACTTAGAGTTGTGTGACTACTGACTGAGAACTGAGCAGAAGTATTAATTTTCTCCACAGTAACAGAAAACTGTGGCAGTTATTTATCCTCATTTTCAAGAATTAAGCAGATAAATACTAAACTCTCTAAGGAGCCCTGGTGGCACAGCAGTTAAATGCTGCTACTGCAACCACAACGTTGTAAGTTGGATCCAAGTGGAGGGCTCGAGGTCCACTCAGTGGTCCATCCTTTTGTCAGTTGGTAAAGTGAGTACCCAACTTGTTGGGGGCAATTGCCTTACACTTTGTAAACTGTTTAGGGAATGCTAGTTCACTGATAAGCAGTATAGAAATGTACTGGCTATTGCTTTTGCTAGTCTGCAATGGGGTCTGCAGTGACTACCAAATTTTCTTGGGATCCAATTCAACAATTCATAGTCAAGTTGTTCAATAATCTAGTTGCCAGAAACCCATTTGGAACACGAGAATGATTCCAAGAATTAGAAGCCAGGAACCAATAAATATCTTTCAACAAAGAGCTGGGGATTTTATCTGCCTTTTATGGGGAGAGATATGCAGCTACACTCAGATCCCTGTCTGTATTTAATGACAGTATTCTTCACCATTGCTCTTCTCAAGGTGCATACAATACCATACTACATTGTTATAGTGCTATTATTCCACTTTAACTGGTAAGGCTGCCTCCTATAGAATCCTGACATTTGCAGTTTAGGGAAAGCCATTTACAATTTTCAGCCAGAGAGGTCTTTAGCCTCACAAAATTATAAAAATTATAAAGGAGGAGAGGGAGTTTGAGGGGGAAAAATCTGGGCAGCCATTTGAGCCTCCATCTTTACCTAGGACTTGGGGATGTTTTCTGCTCCTCCTCCTCCTCCAACCTGGACTTCTCTGTAGAAGAACAGGAGGACTTGGCTGGTCTTTAAGGCTTCATCAGCACTGCAGAAATAATCCAGTTTGACAGCCCTTAAACAGTCATGGCTCAGTGCTATGGGAATTGTAGTTTTCTGGGACATTTAGCCATCTCTGCTGGAGAGCTCTTGTGCCACAATAAACTACAAATCCTAGGATTCCATAGCGTTGAGCCAGGGCAGTTAAAGTGGTGTCCAACTGGATTATTTCTGCAGTGTAGATGCGGCCCATGTCTCTTCCACAGGAAAGTCTGCTTCTTCCTCTTATTCAGAAGAGCTATTGGAAAGGGGTGTGACAGGGACTGCAGAACTCTGGTAAAACAATTAATTGTGATTAGAATGTACAACTGTCAGTCACAAAGCTATACCCTTCCTTTCCCTTCCCAGTTACTTCTCCCTCTCTTTATTCTGACATTTTCTTTACATTGACATCTTGGACAGAAATATTTTATTATTTAGAAACACACTACTCATGTCTCTGAATCAATTTGCTAAAGGATATTCAGGAGCTTTCATGTTCAACCTTTTTCAGTAAGTCCCCCATCAATTCATAAATCACTTGAATATGTTCGAATCAGACTGATTCATTTGCACATTCATACAAATGCAAAGCACAATTATTATTAGTTATTATGCCACAATATATGTATATGATATTTGTTTTTCTATCCAAATTAATTTATAATCTGAAGTTTTAGAACATTTCTGGCACTTGACAGGAGCTTGTTACAAATTACTACTTACTTGCAATTCATTCATTTTTTTTAATTTCAAAGATACAAATATATTATGTTACAAGTGCAATTAAACAAGAGATATCTTCATTTTTTTTCCTGTTTAACTTTAAAATTACTTTTATAGTTACGGGGTTGTAAATGATGGAGGAGGACCATCATGTCATTCAAATACTGGCTCAAGCTATGCCTCTTGCTGCTCTGTTGTGAGCATTCATCTTTGAGAAAAAGATGAAATGTACAGAAATTGTGTGTTTTGTACCACAGACCACTAATATTCAGATTATTATTTAAAAAGTAACCAAGATAGCTATTTTCTTAGTTATCAGAAGGGAAAAAGTAAAGAGTTGCTTTCTAGAAATCATAAACTAACAACTTTGCAGTCATATTGGAATAATAGCAATACACATTCCTTTTGGAATAATAGCAATACACATTCCTTTTTCCAATCTTTTATATTTCCTGACAATCGTATATGGGAGACAGTAATTGCTTAGATGGCAATCTGATACTGCACCCTAGTCAATTCATCTATATGTTTGAAAAAGTAGTGTCTGCGTGTGAGTTCTGGATGACAATTACCATCCAAGAGAATACCTCCTTAAAATACAAAGAACATTCCCTTCTTTGATTTGGTTTTACTCTTATCAGTGTGAGACAATGTTATATATACTTTGATAAAACTACTTGAATTGAGGTGACAAGTTGTACCTGCATCTGAAACCCCTGTTCTTGTTTAAAATAAAAATAACCATTTACTAAAACTCAGCAGAATGGCAATGGACAACATACTTCTGAAAAACAAAACTAAACCCATCAGGTAAAACTGTCAGGTCTTGAGCATTATCTACTACTGTACACTCTCTTATAAATTGATTTGCTTTTCTGCCATCCCAACATGTCTATGAAATAGCCTAACTTCAGCTACAAGAACAATTATTATTCCGCCTGAGGTGATTTGTGTGGTCTTAAAGCCCTGCAAACATCCATTTATACTCAAATAGATTGGAGATAAAGTAGACACAAGCCGCCACTTCATGCAAGCTGTGATTGACAGCCTCGCCACTTCTTGACAGTTGGAGACCTGCCCCACGGCCTGATGGGAGTCTGTGTCATTGTGTGGAGCTGGACGGAGTGAGGCTGCTGGATGTCAATCTGATGATAAAATCTGAAAGTATTTGAAAAATGATAACCTAGTTGCATGCACATCCAAAAGTTGATAGATCATTAACAGAATGAAAAGAGCTCATTCTAGCTCTTCAGAGAGAGAGAGTTTCTTTCATTCTTTCTTCACAGATATGGGAAGCTGTAATATATTTACAACAATATAGGAACTTTAAAGCAATTTCCTACAATTTATCTGTGAACAGAGCTGCGAGCACAGGTTCATTTTGTTAGTGGAAATATTGTTTATGAAATTGGTTTCAACACCCCCCCCCCCAAATTTTTGGTGTACAGGTATCTAAGGTTGTTGTTGTGTGCCTTCGAGTCATTTCTGACTAATGACAATCTTAAGGTGAATTTATCATGGGTTTTCCTGGCATGATTTGTCCTGAAGGAGTTTGCCTTTGCCTTCCTCTGAGGTTGAGAGAGTATGACTCACCTCAGTTCACTGAGTGGGTCCACCTACAACCTATTCTTCACTGTGGCAGCCCTATGGGAATTTTAATCCAACCGCTACCACCAAATTCTGTGAAGGACTCCTGCCAGCCTTCACCCTAACACTTCTCTTTAAGATGGCACAGCACCTCTGTGTCACTAATATTAGGTAGCGTGCTTTGACTCAAATGGAGGCCAAGCATTTATCTAAACAATAACAAAACTTTATTGAAAACTATAAAAATAAACTTTAAATTAGTTGCAAAGTTGCTACTATTGACTTATTAACTGAATACAAGAAGTCCTTTCAAAATAATAATATTAATACAGCCACACAGGCAATCTTATCTCAGGCACTTGGACCAAAGCTAACAAAATGAAATTCAACACAGAGAAATGTAAGGTTCTGCACTTAGGGTGGAAAAATTAAATGCACAGGTATAGGATGGGGGACACCTGGCTGAACGAGACCACATGTGAAAGAGATCTAGGAGTCCAAGTAGATGAGTCAACAGTGCAATGCAGCAGCAAAAAGGCCAATGCAATTTTAGCCTGCATCAATAGAAGTATAGTGTCTAGATCAAGGGAAGCAATAGTGCCACTCTATTCTGCTTTGGTCAGGCCTCACCTGGAATACTGTGTCCAGTTCTGGGCACCACAATTCAAAAAGGACGTGGAGAAACTGGAGCGTGTCCAAAGGAGGGCGACTAAAATAGTGAAGGGTCTAGAAACCATCCCTTATGAAGAAAGACTTAGGGAGCTGGGGATCTTTAGTGTGGAGAAGAGAAGGTTAAAAGGTGATATGATAGCCCTGTTTAAATATCTGAAGGGATGTCATGTTGAGGAGGGAGCAAACTTATTTTCTGCTGCTCCAGAGAACAGGATTCGGAACAATGGATGCAAGCTCCAGGAAAAGAGATTCCACCTCAACATTAGGAGGAACTTCCTGACAGTAAGGACTGTTCAACAGTGGAACACATTCCCTCGAATCTCCTCCTTTGGAGGTTTTTAAATGGAGGCTGGATGGCCATCTGTTGGGAATGCTTTGATTGGGAGTTCCTGCATGGCAGGGGTTGGACTAGATGGCCCTTGTGGTCTCTTCCAACTCTAAGATTCTATGAAAATTTCCTTTCAATAACCAGCTTGCTCTGAGCTTCTTCCTACTAGATTCCCCAAGCCTACACAGTCCCTCTTTGGACTCTCAAGACCCTTTCTTAGTCATCAAACTAAAATGTTCCCTCAGGAACTCTAAGAGCACACCCTCCCTTCAATGTGACTCTTTCCCTCCAAACTAACCCAAAACTCACCCCCTTTCACTCTCTGCAAGGCCCTTTTATAGCCCTGCCCAGCTGGCTTCCCATTGGCTGGCCACATGCTGCTTTGTGACTGGCTGAAAGATTGGCCTTTTCACTACAGCCATTTTCACCAATTCAGAATAAATTTCCTGTTTTCCTTCCTTTTCACTTTCTCCAGGTTTAGGCAGATACAGACATATCCAGAAAGGAGTCAAAAAGGGCAAATGAAAGGGTATGCAAAATTCATTTATTTTTAATGCTAACGATCTAATACAGAGTTGGTGGTAAATGGAGTACAAAATTTGCATTCCATCACAGTGTTAGGGGAAATGTTTAATGTCCAACATAGCCCTCTAGGCAGAACTTTGGTCACATGTGAGAGAAATGAATACAAACAAAAACCCTGAACAGGTTAATTTTTTTCCTACCACACTTGTGTGGAGCAACACCATTTAAAGTGTGAAAAGAGATCTGCTATATAAAACTGCAAAGTGGCAGGATGGAAGTTCCCATGAGGGATCATTTGTAAATATCAAACATTCCAACTGGTGTTTGTGGAGTACAGAAAGGTACAAGAAAAAGTCATTTCCACAAACCTTAAATCAATATCTATGAGGAAAAAAGCTGGGAGATGTTGAAGGATCAAGAAAAAATATGTCCTAAAATTGGGGAAGGGGACACAGTATGCTTCATTATTTACATCCTGGATTTCCTCTCATTCCTCATCCTCTTCCCCAAATGACCTATGAGAATGTTTATCGTATGAATGAATTATCGTACTAAAGAACAGATGGATGCTACTGTCTCCAATTTATTTTACTCTGTCCACTTAATTGTACAATTTGATAGCAGGAAAACAGATTGAACTTCTTTGTTTCTTTAACCACCCATGGATGAGAATTTTCTTGTCAGTGAACTAGTAACAACATTGATTTATTTGCATTCCTAGCTATTTGTCAGTCCTTAAATTTTTTGACTTAACCAATTGTAGAAAGTGTCTTTCTGGGGTTAGAAAGAAGGAATATATATATTCTAGATAAAACTAAAATAAACTGCCATGGTAATCATGAGACCTGAAGATACCCCACCAAGAATCTGCAGAGTGTGCATCTTGATTGGAAGACCATACCTAAGCTATAATAGTCTTTTAACTAGGTAGGTGATGCTATCTGCTAAGCATTTTTAATCCATTTATTCACCTGCACAGGGCTATTTGATCTGTCATTTGGGCTCTTTAATTCTCCATCAGGAGTTTATCTGGTATCACTGGTGGTAGAAGCCATTTGAACAGATTTGGGAGGCTTAAGAAGAGTCTGTTGGATAGCATTCCAGTTTTGTCCATGCAACTTGATGTTCAACTGTGAGGCACATTACAGTCACTCATCCAGAGATAATACTGGGAATGCTGTTCTTTACTAATTTTCTTCTTGAAGGTTTTGAGGAGTAATTTTAGCAATTTTCTTCTTACTTCAAGGAAGTCTTTGAAAAGTTTTTGAAGCCTTTTCCCAATCAGGACTTGGCCTGTGGAAAATTCACAATTGGCTGTTTGGAGAAGAAAACAGCTTTTCTGCACATAATATGACATTATCAGCACAGTTTTTTTTCCAAATAGCTATACAGAAATATTTTTTTCTATACAGAAAAAGCTGTCTCTGTGCAGAAAAATTCTATTTTCTGTTCAAACCAAGCATGTGTGAATTTTGCACAGAATGTCTCTCTAGTTACAACATTTTCTGTTTGGGAAACAGCATGTTCTGTGCATAAAATAATATTCCTGAATAGAAATAATAGTGTTAACCCCAGAAGGAGCAATAGTGGATTCACAGCTGTGGGGGCAGTGAATCTACTCTGGGGTTAACACTGACCTGCTCTCAGTTTCTCCAAGATTGACTGTGCTGGTTTTGGTCACTATTGAAAAAATGTCAGTGTTCCCAATCAACTCAGATCAGCTGCAAGAGTAGCAGTAATAAAATCTATCAGATTCATTGTCTGTGTGCCAATGGATCCAGCAGCAACCCTTTGTAAAATATTTTATTTCCCCCTCAACAGAAGTCTATTGTATTTCAGCTGATAAATAGATGTATGACCTTTTTCAAGGGAAACAAATTTGAAAATCTGACTGTAGGGGTGTTAGAAAAGTGTGATGCCTCTTTTGTGAATGGCGACTAAACCAAATTTGTTTACATCTCTGCAGATTTTGAAATTGCTTTCCCCAAAAGAAGGCTGTATAAATATTTCTCAACCAAAAGCTGATAGAGCTATTTCCTTGAAATAAAACTTTTTGTTTATCTACTCAAAGAATCGTAGAATTGGACGAGACCACACAGACCATCCAGTCCAACCTTCTGAAGAAATACACAACCAAAGCACTCCCAACAGATGTCTATCCAGTGTCTATTTAACATCCTGTAAAGAGGACTCCACTGCACTCCAAGGCAATGTATTCCACTGGCAAATAGTCATATTGTCAGGAAGTTCTTCCTAATGTTTATGGGGAATCTTCCCCCCCCCCCCCATAGTTCGAATTCATTGTTCTGTGTCCCAACATTTGGATAGGCAGAAAACATATTTGCTTTATCTTCAATAAGACGCCCTTTCACATATTTAAATATGGCTATCATGTCATCTGTTAACCTTCTCTTCTCCTTTCCAAGTTAAACATACCCAGTTCCCTAAGGTGCTCCTCATAAGGCATGGCTTCCAGACTTTTCACCATTTTGGTAACCCTCCTGGACACACTCTAGTTTGTCAATATTCCTCTTGAACTGTGGTGCCCAAAATTGGTTAAAGTATTTCTGGTGAGGTCTAACCAAAGTGAAATATAATGGCACTAGTACCTCCTTCAGTCTATCTAAACACTGCAGCCTAGAATAGCATTGGGTTTTAGCTGCTGCATCACACTATTGAATCATGTTCAGCTTGTGAGCAGCTTGGGACAACATTTGTCTTATTCCTTTCTGCTAGGACTTCTTGTATTGTCCAGGATTTTTCAAAGATTATTGCCAAAGGTTCTGAGATTACTTCTGACAGTTTTTTTTAAATTTTCTTGCATGTAGTTCAACTGGCCCTTCAGGTTTGAATTCATTTTGACTAGCCAGGTACAGTGGTCCCCCGCCTTACGAATCCCCCGGTTACGAAAACCCCGGGATCCGAAGGCGGCGGGACCGGCATTGTATCCCCCGGGATCCGAAAGATCCCCCGGGATACAAGGGAAAAAAAGCCGTGTGGCCCCTTTAAAGGGGCCGCACTGTCCGTTCGCGAAAGCGGTCCCCCGGGAAAAGAAAGCTTCCGGGTTACGAAAGGTAATCCGGAACGGATTACCTTCGTAACCCGGGGGACCACTGTATTCTTGTATTACATTTTTACCTATTCCATGCTGTATCTTCCCTACTGCATCATCTGCTCCATTTTCCCAAAACTGTGAACTGTTCCAAGGCAAAGAAGGTGTTGAGTGGTTCTGCCTTTTTTCTGTTCCCTGTTAGCATTTTGCCATCTTCTCCACACAGTGTCCCTACCATTTCTCAGGGAGACAGCACACCTCTTGAGATATCTTTGAGGCCCACATACCACTGATTCTGTTCCCCTCAGCAAAATGCCCCCTACCACCACTTCACATCTACTCTGAGGGCTAGCAGGGGCCATGTATTGAATGCTCTGGTCAGCCCTGGTGGCGCAGTGGTTAAATGCCTGTACCGCAGCCACTAACTCAAAACCATAAGGTGGCGAGTTCAAGACCAGCAAAGGGCTGAAGCTCGACTCAGGCTTGCATCCTTCCGAGGTCGCTAAAATGAGTACCCAGATTGTTGGGGGGCAAATAGCTTACAATTGTAAACCGCTTAGACACTCCTTAAGGGTATGAAGCGGTATATAAATGAAGCTGTTTGTTTGTTTGTTTGTTTGCTCCAAGGACACCTGCACATTATCTGGGGATTAATGCTGTTTACGCATTATGAGACCCAGTCTCTCTTTTACATCAATTAATTGAATGTCTCCAGATTCTTTGGTTTTGGAGATATGTGTGACCCAGCCCCTAATCCGCAAAATTCAGATTTACAGGAATAATGTGATTTTGTTATCTTTTCTATCAGACACTATGGATGGGTAATTGGCAAGACAGAAAGGATGGATATGCATTTACACAGAATGTATGTATTTTTTTTAAAAAAAAGAGTACTTTATTTTGATTAACAATAAGAGAAGAATACGTTAACCACTACCTTTTCTTCTATTTTTGCTTCAGGAATTAACCCTACTGGATTGATTTATTGCTGCATAGATGGGCTGATGGTAACTGAACTGCAAGCTCAATGTTGGATCATGATTAAATTATCGTAGAATTATGCCAAGCTATCCATTTTTTTAATGGTCTCAATGAATTACAGGATTGGTCACAAAATGTTGCTGCGATTATGTGAATCAGGCTCCCAACAGAGCCTTTTGCAGAGTCATTATGTTCTTTGCATTTGTCCTGGCTAGTAATGCTATGTATCAAATCACATGCTTCACATGGGTGAAGGTTTTTCATTTTGAAATGCATTTCAATTCCTCCCCATTTAACTCTTTAATAAGGACAGATAGTGCTTTGCTATAAGTATGCATAACTTGACAATTAATAGCCATGATATTTGTCTCCTTGAAATTAACCATGATAACTTCATGACAATAGAACAGAATTAAACTGATACTCTTCCTGGCATATGAAATGACTTGACAGGAAAACTGTCATGTGTCAAATGTCTAACATAACCCTGTAGAATCCATAACCTTCAGAGGCAATTTACAGGTCATATATGGCAGGCCTTCAAGGTCTTAATAAGCACTCTTGTTTTGCTACCTGTCTGAGATTGTAAAACTAAGATTGAGAGTGTGACAACTATAAATATAAAAAAGCTATACAATGCAGAAATAAAACTAATGGTATCAGGAAGGTGAAGTTTGAAGAAGAATCAGGAAGAGAAAGGAGAAGATCCCACCTGGTGCCCATTGGATCATCATTTAATGTAATTAATCCACATAGGAGCCAAGAAATGGAGCAAAATGTAGAGGTACTCTGTATATGGCTGGTTATCCCAAATCCCCCAAAATTTCAGTTGATGCATTGTAAAAACTTCATCCACACATACATTAACAAATAGGATTTTTTTTTTCCAGCAAGAACAATATATTTCTTCTTTGAATGTAAGGAAAAGGTAATGGGAAGCACTTGTCTTTTTAAATTTGGCAAAGCTATAAGAAAACTAATCCACAGCATGAGGATGAATCTCAACTGTCATGAAAAGCCTGAACTAATTCTCAGCATGACCAGTAGTTGTGTCATCCTGAGCTAGTATATTGCACAGATACGAAAACACCTATATAGCTCATACAAAGCCCTCAAACTGTGCCTTGCTAGTATCAAGACTCAACTTTCTATGCATTCTAAAATCAATATTATTTCTTCTATCCAAAATGTGTCTCACAAATCTATGTAGCAAGCACTGTAAAATAGTTACATGGGGGTGGTGGAGGAAATGTAACCTTCTTACATGTAATCCATGACTTGTAAAATTTCTGATATATAATAGGTAGCTACAGTTTTTCCTTTTGTTGGGGTACCTTGAAGGGAGAAAATCCCAGGAGTTTCCCTCTTGTGGGCTTATTGAAAATCCATTGTGTATTTATTTAAATTGTATGTATTTTTTTAAAAAAATCCCTGCTTAATTTAGGGCAAATCATATTACTATACTTTTCCAGTGAAGCCTCTTACCAAAAGAATGACAGACTTGATCAAAATGAGAATGATTGAAGCTGATGAAGGTGATGAGATGGAGGAAGGAAGGAAATGTGTTACAGCAGACTTTCATGTTACATACATTCTTCTTTCAGAAGAATGAGGGAACACAGTATGGGAAACAATATAACTATATGACTACCGCTATTGTAAAAGTTTAAAACTACAGCATTAAATATACAGATTTGTGAATTAAGAATGAGTAAAAAATTCCTTTCATTTTGGTTTTGGGAAGCATTTATAAAATCTGCAGATTTCTAGATCTGTTGAATGGGAGAAGTGGAGAATTTAAAATATTCTAATATGGCAGAAACTGAAAATGACAGTTTTATCCATCCAGGTTCAGGGATTTGAATGTTTAGCTCCTAAAATCCAAAAGCTGAATCTGTATCTATTCAGGTATGTAAGTGCTGAATTAGAGTTATCACCTCTCCCTCTCTTTTTTTCCCTTTCTTTCATTCTTCCTGAGCAGATCTCCATCTCATACCTACATGGTAGGCATGTTTACAATATGCTGTTACAATACTGTACTATCTATAGCTGTTTATAGCCAGTGTGGTGAAGTGGTTTGAATGTTGGGCTAAGGAGATTATCTCACTCCTTTTAAACAGACTTATCCCCAACAGAATAAATTTGAATTTACATTTTAAAGTGGGTGTGATCACACTTTGCTGGGGCCAGGTGAATGCAACCTGTCTGCAGCCCAGATCCCAGCTGCACTTATATAGAGGCTTTTCAAAAATGGCAAACTCCCATTATTGAGAAGCCTCTGAATAAGTGTGGCTGTGATCCGGGTTGTAGACAGGTTGCACTCACCTGGCGCTGGCTGAGTGCGATAACACCTACTTTTAAATTTAAATTCTACTTTATCTCACCAGGGATGACTTGATTTAAAATGAGTGTGTTAATCTCCGATGATTCTGAAGACCAGGTTCATTTCCCAGCTTGGCCATGAAACCCACTGGGTGACCTTGGGCAAATCATACTCTCTCATCCTCAGGGGAAGGCAAGGACAAACCTCCTTTGAACAAATCTTGCTAAGAAAACCCTATGATAGGTTTGCCTTAGCGTCATCATAAGTCAGAAATGACTTGAAGGCACACCACCACCATCACCACCACAACAATTGAATTGTTTTGGAAATGAGAGAGAAATAAATTCATTTCGGTTTTAGTGTATATATCATAACTCAAAAAGCATATATTCAAGATAGAACATTTTTTTAAAGAAAGTGATTGCACTCCAGAAGAAACTGAGACACATTTTAAACCTCTAATGTTAATCTGTATTTGATAAATGTTACCTTACAACCAAAATCTTTTATTTATAGGCCTCAATGAAGAAAGCTATAATCACTAAGTAGTTACTATATAGACCTCATATCCACAACATTGCAATGTGTTGTAAGCTAGAAAAAAAATGAAGAATTCCTTCCCAGTAGCATCTACTTTATCACCAATTCTTACTACTTTATCAGAGGTAGTAACATAACTTGCTGAAAAATAATTATTAGAGCAGTAGGATCTGTAGAAAACAATGACACAAGCCAGTACTGAAAGAAAGAAAAAAAGATAATGTTCTCAAAACGCACTATATTTGCATCCTCTTCTGTGCCTCTCACTCCTTCTCTGTCTCAGTTATGTTTCCTGTTTGCTTATTAATCCCTTTTCAGAGAGAGCATAGAGGAAATTGTGGTATTAGGATTGTAAAGTGTCCTCAGAGTATTAATTGCCATTATCTCTTATTGATCAAAAAAATAACCAGTAAGAAAATAATACAGGTATTGTAGCACATTTAGAGTATTTTGATATATTTTCATCAGATCCACATGTTCTACTTTCTGATTTATTTCAGTGATAGCATCAGTTTATTTACACCATGGCACTTACAATATAAAGAAAATGCTGTCACAAAATGACTGTTTCATTAGGGGGAACTGAATCAAGAATTAAACATCCAGTCACATAGAAGAACCCTCATTCCTAATGGTTAAGAACTGAGTCAATTCTTAATTAAGATTTGAATAGCGGTACATCTTGATATATTGCTATATCAAGATGTCCTGTACAGCAACTCTGTTCACATTTCCTGAGTTTTGTCAGAAGATGTAAAGCACCATTGCTTTCTAAAGTAACTCAGAAACCTTGTATAACTAACCACAGTCTGAGACATCCTTAAGGTGAATTCACAAATCTTTCTCAAACATGGCAGACTCAGTACTGGGAAGTAGCCAGTGGGCTTGAACTGTTGGGGTCTACAGGGAGCTGGTGCTGCCACACTTGTCAGCACTGCCAATGCTGCAGTGGCTGAGGCTGCTGCCTCCCATTTAGGCTCCTTAAAATGCTTCTTGTATTTGCTCTTCATGCACCACAAAGGCACCATCATGAAGGCTGACTGAGTGGGCCCTGGAAATCTCAATGGATGGAATCCTCTGAGGTAAACCCTTCTTGCCCCATGCTTCTGCTGGGATGTTTGAATACAAACACCAGATCTAAGCTCGCTTCAGCATATTTTAGTCAAGCAGCATGTGAGTTATGGGTCCTGTGGCTATGTCATAAGCAAGTCGTCAGGTTTTTGCCATGTACCAATGCAATTTTTGGCATTTCCCACCACATTTCTCAAAATTAAGGACATTTTGGATTTCTTCTGACCCTGAGACAGAAGGTTGGAACGTCTGGGAAAAGGAGGACATCTGGTCACCTGTAAAAAGATCACTCTGGGCATCTTCCTAAAAACTGTACCAATTCAGATGTTGTTGTTCCTCCATTACATCTGAAATCTGCATGGAACTCATTTTGACATCATAAGATAGCAAAAGATCTGCATCTGACAAAATGAGTCATTAGGCAAAGCTGAATATTTTAAACTCGGTTCATTTCACCTCCTCTTAGTAGTAGGTCATGGGCCTTCAGTTTAGCATTGTACATAATCCTTCAGAGTTAGCTTCACCTTGTGATTATGCACTAGGGAGTTCTCCTTTGGATGATGACAAATCCTGGATGCTAGCATGGTTCATCAGATTTTATGAGCCTTCTATGTCTCATCTTGTATTACCAATAGGTCTATAACTGATTTTGACCTACTAGTTTCTTGTCAGCAGGAATTGGGGTGGATGACCCATCTCTACATGTTATTGTACAAGTGTGCCAAAAAGTGAAAGGAAACTGTTTCATCATCAGTGATTGGAGGAGGGGGTGGATGAAAGGTTGGAAACAAGTAAGTAAATTAGCACCAAAATCTTAAAATTTGAGCCATTTAAACATATACCATACCTATAAATTAATAATTCCAGTCAAGATCCAGCTTCTTTGGGATAGTTTTCATCAGTTACTTAAGTTCCTCTGAATTGCGATTACTACCACTAATTTTGAGAGGCTCCACCTTTTTAACATACTATTGTCATCTTCAATCTGATCGTCTCAGTGCTGTAAATAGCTGTATCTACTCATTTTTTTCTGGCATAGGTAGAAGAGACTTTTGTTTCAGTTCATACTCATTTCATTATTGTTAAGATGTTTTAATAGACTCTTTTTGAGAGCCACCTTGGGTCATTGGGGGAAAGGCAGCATATGAATGAAATAAAAAATAATGTCTCAAAATTTACCAAAATTTGCAAACTTCCTGTTTGAAGAAAAAAAAATGAGGCTGCAAACATTCAAATGTGTGATAAACTGACAGATTCCCATGCCTATATAAGTGTGCCATAGGATGTAACTCCTAAGTAGTTTCTTTCAATATAAAATAAGGGATGGATCTACAGTGGCCAAAATATTCTGGGAGATGTGAGGCCAGGGGTGGGGGACAGGTGTAAATGGCCCATGTAGATATGCCCAAGGACGTCAGTTTTTAAATAATTTTCTCAAGACATCTCTGTGGTTAACTTTGCACAGCTGTTTGATGAATCATTACCATATCTGAAAGGTGAAGTGCAACTGTGATTTTTTAAAAAAATCTCCCCCTACATAAACACTTTAGTCAGTCATTTCACTAATGTCTGAATACAGCATCTATGTGTTCATAAATTGATGAACTTAAAACTTCTACAGACATGTGGTCTATCGTGAAGACTGTTGCAGTTGTGGTGTGACATCTGTTTCTTTGTATTTCTTAGAGCACAGAGAGAAATCTATAGAAGTGCTTAGAGGCCCACTTCAATATCCAAAGTGATTTATATTGTTCCCCAAACTGTAATAAGAGAGGTGTTATCTCTGCAATTCCCTTGATGGGCTTTAAATCCAGACCCAAGATCATCATATATATCTGACAGTCTAAGGTGCAAAGCAGATTCCATTTGATATCAGAATTGAAATGAATCACTGGGGTAGGAAACATTTATGAATACTTTTTGGCGGGGGAGAGGAATGTCATTGAATGTAACACCCATCATGTTACTTCACTGCAGGAGATGTGTGTCCTTGTTTATAATTTGAGAAAGGAAAGGAAAGTTAATTTTAAATGGTAGGTATTTGTTAGAAAGGCAGTTTCCTTGCTGGAAAATGGAAAGAAAGAAAGAAAGGAAAAAAAGAAAGAAAAAAAGAAAGAAAGAAAGAAAGGTTGTGGTTTTTTGTTTGGACTTTGTGGATGTGGTAAAAATCCTTATAGCCTCAGTCCCTTCTTCTCTTAAATTTTAATGGCACCTGATATATATAATGTGTGTGTATGTGTGTAGGGCTAAATCCTATTGTTAGTCCTGAGTAGAGCTGACCCAGTGAATCAATGTTTTTTTTTACAAATGACAACAACAACAATAGCATTTATTTCTAACACCCTTGTCAGCAAAGGGCAGAGATCAAATAAACCAATAAAATATAATTATGATTGTAATATATTAACAAACTAAAATAACATACTAATATATTGAAAACAAGATCCTCATCAGTCACTTATCAGGATGATGAAATAGATCTCACTTCAGGAGTCTTGGTGGTGCTCTCCTCTGCAGATGGGATGATGTTACACCTCCAGAGTGTGCTGCTTCACTTAAGCCACCCAGGCAGCTTCTTATAACCCTTTCATTCAGGGGAGCTGGTCATACCTGCCGGCTACTTTCTCAGTCCAAGGGGAATCTAGAGTTTGCTCCTGCAAGTATCTGGACAATCCCACTTAGCAAGAAGCAGTATGACAGTTAGGCCTTGGAGAAGAGAAACCAGAAGAGTAGAAGATGGAACAAGTCTTTCATTGCAGGAGAGATGATAGTACTTCCTCTAAAGTGTGCTGTTTTACTTAGGCCACCCAGGCAGCCACTTATATCCCTTTCTGGCAAGGGACCAGGTAATAGTCACCAGCTTCTGTCTCAGTCTTGGGGGAACCTGGAGCCTTCTCCTGTGAGTATCTAGATGGTCCCACTCAGCAAGAAGCAGGCAGGCAGACAGGCAGCAGCCTTGGAGGTGAGACCAAAGAAGTGGATGGTAGAACAAGTCTCTCTCTTTTCTGTATGAGTCTTGATGGTGCTTTCCTCTGTAGAAATGATTATGGTGCTTCCTCCAATGTGTGCTTTATCTCATTAATCCAATGGGTCTATTCTATCTGGGAGTAATAATTGAAAATAGACCTTGGATTATTTTCAACTGAGAGCAAAAAGAAATATTAAAGGAGAGTCAGCTCCCTACACATTGTTTCCTCAAATTTTATACTGCATATATTGTAAAATCATTGGGGAAGTGGCTGGAGTTGTGTATCTCTGTTGTTCCTTAAAGGTCATCTGGATATACAGCTTACTTTGTGACAAAACTGTTCCTCAGCTGGACTGCTTTAGACAACAGGGAAAGGATTGCATGGCTAAATGAAACTGCACATTTTGATTTACAGGAAAGTTTACTGTTATGCTGTTTTAAAGAAAAGGCCAAATTGAAATACCCATAGTTAAACTGCACCTGAATCTCTGCTAGAACTATTGTTTTTATTTTCAACATTGTGATCCTGTGGTGGTGTAAAGCTGTTTTCATGTAGTTTTGATGATCCCTCTTGCAGAAAACTCTGCCAGAATCTGGAATTTTACAGATAAAAATATAAATGATGTCACAGTTCTATCTGATGTGTAAAAAATGATACATGCTGCGGATGGCAGCTGTTATACAAATTACAGAAACATGGGCATCTGCAGGAATTTTTCCGGGAGGGAGTGGTATTTTCAAGGACAAATAGGAATGTTGACAGAGCTGGTTTCCTCCCAGTTGAATCTTCCATAGGAATTTCCACAGTAGCAAAGGGTGGTAGATGTTTTGGAGAAAAAAAGGCTGGTATACTCACAGAATGACAAAGGCTACTAATGGCCTCATTGTTATTGAAAGACCTAACTACAGTAAAGCCATTGAACAAATGGCATTCAAGTAAGTGGTCCCTCACCATTCAACAACTGATACAATGAGTATGCTCTAGTCCAAGAATCCTAGGGTTACACGAGAGATCACTAGCAGTTTTGTGATGAGGGAATATCTGGTTAACTTAAATGAATATAAGTCTCCAGGACCAAATGAACTACATCCCAGGGTAATAAAAGAACTGGCATATGTAATATCGGAACCACTGGCAATAATCTTTGAGAACTCCTGGAGAACAGGAGAAGTCTCATCAGACTGGAGGAGGGCAAATGTCCCCATCTTCAAAAAGGGGAAAAAAGAGGATCCCAACAATTATCGTCCAGTTAGTCTGACATCAATACCAGGAAAGATTCTGGAGCAGATCATTAAACAGAGAGTCTGTGAATATCTAGAAGATAATTTCATAATCACAAAAAGTCAACACGGGTTTCAGAGAAACAAGTCATGCCAGGCAAATCTGATTTCTCTCTCTCTCTTTCTCTCTCTCTCTCTCTCTCCCCTCTCTCTCTCTTTTAATAAAATTACCAGCTTGGTAGATGAAGGGAATGCTGTGGATATAGTATATCTTGATTTCAGTAATGCCTTTGACAAAATTCCCCATGACATTCCTGCAAAAAAGCTTGTAAAATTTGGGCTAGACAAGGTAACCATTACATGGATTTGTAATTGGTTGACTGGCCAAACTCAAAGGGTGCTCAACAATGGCTCCTTTTCATCCTGGAGGAAAGTGACAAGTGGGCTGCCACAGGGTTCTGTCCTGGGCCCAGTGCTATTCATCATCTTTATTAATGACTTGGGTGACAATATTGGGGGACTAGTTATCAAATTTGCAGATGACACCAACTTAGGAGGATTAGCTAATACCCCAGAGGACAGGATCAAAATTCAAAATGACCTGAATAGACTAGAAAGCTGGGCTAAAGCTAACAAAATGAAATTCAAAATGGAGAAATGTAAGGTACTGCACTTAGGATGGAAAAATGAAATGCACAGATATAGGATATTGGATGGGGGACACCTGGCTGAACAAGACCACAAGTGAAAGGGATCTAGGAGTCCAAATAGGCCACAAGTTGAACATGACTCAACTGTGTGATGCAGCAGCTAAAAAGGCCAATGCAATTTTAGGCTACATCAATACAAGTATAGTGTCTAGATCAAGGGAAGTAATAGTGCCACTCTATTCTGCTTTGGTCAGGCCCCACCTGGACTATTGTATCCAGTTCTGGGCACCACAATTTAAAAAGGATGCGGAGAAACTGGAGTGTCCAAAAGGGGGTGACCAAAATGGTGAAGGGTCTAGAAACCATGCTCTATAAGGAGTGACTTAGGGAGCTGGGGATCTTTAGTGTGGGGAAGAGAAGGTTAAGAGGTGATATGATAGCCCTGTTTAAATATCTGAAGGGATGTCATATTGAGGAGGGAGCAAGCTTGTTTTCTGCTGCTGCAGAGACTAGGACTCAGAACAATGGATACAAATTGCAGGAAAAGAGATTCCACCTCAACATTAGGAGGAACTTCCTGACAGTAAGGGCTGTTCGGCAGTGGAACACACTCCCTTGTAAAGTGGTGGAGTCTCCTTCCTTAGGGGTCTTTAAGCAGAGGCTGGATGGCCATCTGTCAGGGATGCTTTGACTTGGAGTTCCTGCATGGCAGGGGGTTGGACTGGATGGCCCTTGTGGTCTTTTCCAACTCTATGATTCTATGATTCTATGATAACTGCATAATTTCCCTGAGAGCTGAAAATTGCTTCTCACATTTCTCCATGGTGAAAAGATTGGGGAAGGCTTCTCTAATCAGACCTCCAATAAGTTTCAGGGTATTATTAACTAATGACGGTAAACAGGAATATTCACTAAATGGTAGAGGGTAAAACATGATGTTTAATATTGCAAGTTGTTGTTGGTACTATGATTTACTTATATTATATTCTCAAGGTGGCTAAAGTAATCCATTGAAGATAGGAGAGGAAATCACAAAATAAATCTATATCTGATTCCACAATCTCCTAAAACTGGCATCCCTGAGTGCAAACATGTTCATGGTCATTATGGTCACAGAGCTCCAGAACTGACCAAACAAAGATCAGAAGACTGTATGACTTCCTAGTAGAAAAAGGAAGTGGCCTAAGACAACTAACAATGAATTGTTACCAATAAAAATCAAGAATGAGCAACATATCTGAGCCCTGCTGGATGCCTGCAAATATATAAGCCCCTAGACAGCCCTCGCAGCATCAACATTTTCCCCAGTAGAATGGGTAGCTTTGTACATCCTAAACCCTTCTAACAGACAAAAATAGGCATTAGGGTTGTACTTTGTACTTTTTTTGTGGATTTTTTTTTTTAAAAAAAATTTAGGCTGAAGTACTGGAACACACAAACAAATAATTCATTTTATTATGCTTCTAACAATGTTAGACTCATAAACATGCATATATTGGGATATCCAGGAAATGTTTGTATTGTGAATGTTACTCAAATGTTAAATTTAACTGCAGTATTAATACTGCTATTTCATAAGAGAAGAATGGCATTGATAAACTGCAGACTAATAAAACAGCACAATAGGAATTGACTGAGATTATAATACAGAAAATAAATATTCTATCTAAAAAATAGAAATGTACATTTTCCTTCTACTTTATATCATGGTGAAACCATGTTACAGTATTTGCCAGAACAACTATCCATTCCATGAAAAAGAGTGTTGTATAAAACTATTTCCTCTACAGTTAGAACAAAATGTGTAAGTGGGTGTCCAATATGTTCCTTTTTTTATTGAGAGTTATTTTGTATAATTGCCAAATGATGACTGGATGTCTGTGGTATATTTTCCCTGTATCTCATTGATAATACTGACTTTATTGATAAAAGACCTTTTTTAAAAAAATATTCTTAAAACATTTGAATATTAGTTCAAGAAGAGAATGGTTGCTTGACCTTAGGGAAATAGAGAATGCCTGGGAATGGAAATCCTTAGGTATGATGTAGAAGATTGGATGAAAAATTGGTTCTAGATATGAAAATGAGTTAACTTAAATAGATAAATAAAAACTTTAAATAGTATGTTGTTCTGTGTTGTGACTTATTCAGCATGTTCTTAGTTTCCCTCTCCTGCCAACTATAACCAAGAAGAGAACGCATAGACAGGACTGCACAGAACATCACAATAACATCAGCATAAAGAGTGTTCTGAAAAAGCATGCCATTTCCAGCAACAACACTATGTAATCCCGTAACATGTAGCTTCTGATATTTATCACTATATCCATTCAGAGAGTGATGGTGGGTTTAATACTTTCCAGAAAATTTTCTATTGATGTATCTTTTTCCCATGGAAATTTTTCCATATAACACACACACACACACACACATCCACAGTTGCTTGCATTGTTGTGCTGCACTCAAGCATGCTAGATGGGCTAAATATAGAATATAAAAGTCTTGTTATTCTTCTAAGGAGACAAATTCTAATACTGAGAGGAACAAATTAACAAACGAACATGCTAGTTTGTTTCTATTTCACAAAATCACTTGCTTTTCAATCAGTTACAAGAACAAACAGTCGAGATAATAGTTGCCTGTGGGTACAGACACACAGCCAATAGAGTGTTCCATTTTGTTGTTATGTGCCTTTAAGTCATTTCTGATTTTAGTGACTAAGGCAACCCTATTGTGATGTTTTCTTAACAATATTTGTTCATGGGGGGTGGGGGGAGTCTTTGACATCCTCTGAGGCTGAGAGTGTGTCTTGCTATGAGAGTTTTCTGTGGGGCCCCCTCCTCTCCCGCTGAACCCCTTGAGGCTACCATCTATCTAAAGCACTCATGACTACCATCTGATGATTAACTTCTCCCACCTTCACAACACATGAGAACATTGCTGGAAAATTCCATTGCTGGAAACTTCCCTTGTCAACCATAGAGAAGAACTGGCCAAGCTGAGAAATGTGAAAAAGGAGTGCATGAGAGGCAGACAACCTTAAAGAAAAGCTTTATTTTAAGTCAGGTAATTCTATAGCAACAGGTTATCACTATATGAAGGACTAATTTGCCCTCTAGGCACAGACCAAAAGTATAAGTTACAGAGACAAGTCAAATCTGCCAAACCAGGAAAATAAATCAAAATCCTGATGCCACAGCAGGTACATTTCCTTAATCTTACTGACAGATCAAATGGGGTTAGTAGTCCTTTATATTTCTGGATAGCTGGGAGTCTGGACTCTATTGCCTGGCTCCACCAGCCTCCCAGTTCCAGAGCTCCTGGTTAGAAGTCCCTGATGGGTTTGCTTACTGAAAGCCAGAGACAAATGCAGACAGAAAAAATCCTTGTGCTACTCCTAAGCTTTTTAAAACATCCCTCTAGAACCACCTTGAAGATTTGCACTTCTCCTCAACTGCACATCTCATTGGATAGTTGCCATCTCATTACATGTAATATAGACCCTCATTAAAATGTAACTGTACCTCCTCCAACATTTAACCATTTGTTATCTATGAAGAATGTTATGATAACTGGAGGGACTATCATACCTGCCTGAGGTCACCTAGTAGATTTCCATGGCTGAGTAGAAATTCAGCCCTGGTCTCCTGGAATCCTATTTCAACACTCAAACCACTACACTGTGGGCCTTATCACACAAGGCACTTACCACTGCTCAAATGTCCATTCCTCTCAGCTTCCACTGCCAAGACTCTGGTCCATGCCCTAGTGGTCTCACGACTAGATTATTGTAACCTTCTTCTGACAGGGCTTCCTCTCTCTCACCTCCATCCTTTAATCTCTGTCCAGAACTCAGCTGCATGTATTATGACATCTGCTCACTGCTTTGACCATGTTTCTCCCCTCTTATCCTCCCTTCATTGGCTCCCCTTCCCCTTCCGCATCCAGTACAAGCTTTTGCTGTTGACTTTCAAAGCCCTTCACAGATTGGCCCCTCCTTACTTGTCTGAATTTCTTTCTTCTGACACTCCTTCTCGTACCCTCTGTTCTGGTAGTCAAGGTCTTCTGTCCCAGCCGAGGGTCTCCACTGCCCCGTACTGGATTCGTCCCTTCTCACTTGCTGCCCCTCACTCCTGGAACCTTCTTCCCCCACATTTGCACCTCATCACCTCTCTAACCAGATTCAAAATTAAGTTAAAGACTATATTGTTTAGGGAAGCATTCCCAGGATTGTGCCATCTGCCCTAGGATGCCTCCTTTTACCTAGGTATTGAGAAGTCAAGCCCTCCTTTCAGTCCATCTGCCTTGGTCCAGGCCCCAGAGGGAGAGAAGAAACACTGGACCTCATCCCCCTTCCCACCACCCTTCCCTTCTTTTTTTTGTGTTGTCTCTTTTAGACTGTAAGCCTGAGGGCAGGGAACCGTCTAAATATAAGATTATATGTACAGCACTGTATAAATTTACAATGCTATATAAATAAAGGATAATAATAATAATAATAATAATAATAATAATAATAATGTTGCCCAAATGCTCCAGAAGCACCAGAGGTGGGATCGTCTGTTGCGCTTCCAAAATGTGATTGAGGCATTCTGCTGTTCTTCCATGGATGAATTGTTTGCAGAGAAGTCATTTTTTTGCATAATGGAAGATCCTGTTATTAGAAAAATGGCTTCTCCATGAACGATTCGTTCACAGGAGAAGAGCAGAGGTGCTTCAATGATCCCACCTATGCACTTCTGATATGTTTGAGCAATGTTTGGGCAGCGGTAACTACCTTGTGTGATAAGCTTCTACGCTGGCTCTCAGAATGTTCCATACTGAATCAGATTTTTTTCCTCACCTTGAAATAGAGTAGAAAGGTAATGTAGGGAGTGGATAAGTGAGTGAAGCTGAAGGTACTGCTGTTAAATTTTTGCAAGAGAAGGTTAAACTGTTAATATAAAATATATCAGGTAGAGTTCTAGCTGTTGTATGTTTTAATCATTTTTGTTATTAAGGGAAACATATGCTATTATTTTATAGAAATACAATTGGCCATTGACTTTTACAGGTTTAATCTCCATGGACACGATTCACAAGTTTACTATCTTCCTACTGTGGTTGCTTTTCTCCTGCTTTCCAGAATAGAAGTGCTACTTTGCTTGTGTTCCTTAACCCATAGAGATCCATGGAGGATTCTGGAACCAAACCCAGTGGATACCAAGGCCCACTGTACTAAAATTCCTGACCGAAATGACTATAGCTATCCAGCTGTGACTGTTTCTACAAAACTACTTCCTATTAAGCACTTTACTCTCCACAAAAGATACCAAAAAGCAACACCTCCCCCTTTCACAAGAAAAAAAAAACACCTTCCACCAGCTTAGTTTATGTTTTATAGCTCCCAATGCCACTTCTTCTTTAGAAGCAAAAACAGACTCATAAAAATAGCAGAGATGGGGAGAAAATAAAGGCCCCAAACATTGTAATTATCTAATTTTGCCTCATCGAAAAATCCATGCAAGTACAGAACAGTTTATCTGTAGTAAGCAGATTAAGGTAGGAGGGTGGTTTTAGAATCTTTCCAATTAGAGCCTCTATCAATTTGTCTTTATGAGAATGTTGCATAGTTTATATATTTTAATATATTGTGACATGAAAAAGGGAATTTTGCTAACTGGAACATAAGGCTCTTGGGGCTCCTATGTGTTATGATGCCAGTTGTACTAATAATCCTTTTATATACTGTATTTTGTCTACTCAGCTTGGAGGCAAAAACAGAACCTTTCAAAATTTATGGGGGAAAACAGCAGCAGCAGCAACAACAGCAGTGTGCAAAATGGGGAAATGGAGAGTAATAGCAGAAAGGGAACACTCACCTTCTCCCCACTGGGAACATACTTCCACTTTTTGCTCCACATAGCTGCAATATTACCCACTTTGTAGGAATAGAAATTAAGGGAAAAAAATGCAGTGACCATAAAGCATAAAGTCAAAGAGGAATTTAACTTGGATACAAGATAGGATTGAGTTATAATATAACAAGTTACAGGTCTTTTCTTCCTGAAAGGCAAAGCCAATTGATTTATTATCATGACTTCCAGCTTGCTTCTTTCTTTTTTTAAGGAAGGAACTGTAGACACTTTGTAGCATGTCTTCTTTGATTTGCCACACTATGTCTTAATTACCAATGCTATGAGATCCTGTGGTAGCATTTTCCAACTTCAAAGGCTCCTACAGCTTAAGCAGCATGAGCAGATCAGATTTGTGTGAATGCTGAGTGACAACGATAGAGTGTCATCATATTTTAGAGTTGTCAGTTCATTTTTTATTTACTGGACATCAAAGTGGAAGTAAGCACCCACATGCACACACATACACAGAAGATAATGGGCTTATTCAGCACTTTTCCCCTTCTGCTTTGGAAAATCTGGAATTTCCTTCTGTCTCAATAAATATCATCCAAAGTTTCAAAGAAAATTAATTTCAAAACATTTAAAATAGCAAAATGAATGTGTGTGTGCAGGCATGCACACGTATCTTCAAGTTGCCTGTCAACTCATGATAACCTCATGAATTTCATATGGTTTTCTTAAACAAGGAATACTAAGAGGTGATCTAGCTGGTTCCTTTCTTGGAAATGTAGCCTGAAGCACCTGTTAGTCATTGGCAGCATCTCATCCAAATATTAACCAAAGCTGACCCTGCTTAGCTTCAAGAGGAAATGTGCTTTAGAGTATTTAGGCCCAATTATAATATACATATATTTCCAATTTAAAACAGAGTCAGGACTGGCTAAAATATTAAGGGGTACTAATAATGGATCAAGTAACATGGAATATTAAAAAACTGCAACAATTAAAGGAGGAAGAATATAAAATGTAATGTTAGCATATTATCAGTGAAGAGAAAGATTTAAGGAAGATGTGATTAAATCATAGAATCATAGAGTTGGAAGAGACCACAAGGGCCATCCAGTCCAACCCCCTGCCATGCAGGAACTCCAAGTCAAAGCATCCCTGACAGATGGCCATCCAGCCTCTGCTTAAAGACCCCTAAGGAAGGAGACTCCACTACACTTCAAGGGAGTGTGTTCCACTGTCGAACAGCCCTTACTGTCAGGAAGTTCCTCCTAATGTTGAGGTGGAATCTCTTTTCCTGCAGTTTGCATCCATTGTTTCGCGTTCTAGTCTCTGCAGCAGCAGAAAACAAGCTTGCTCCCTCCTCAATATGACATCCCTTCAAATATTTAAACAGGGCTATCATATCACCTCTTAACCTTCTCTTCTCCAGGCTAAACATCCCCAGCTCCCTAAGGCGTTCTTCATAGGGCAAGGTTTCCAGACCCTTCACCATCTTAGTTGCCCTCCTTTGGACATGCTCCAGTTTCTCCACTTCTTTTTTGAAATGATTAAATTTAGCTTTAGCTCAGATTTGAAAATCTAATTAGTTGGGAAGAAAATCACATAACCATCTGAAGAACATCCACCCGAACATCCAATTCATGATGGAAAAAGAAAAAGGAACATTACCAAGTTGAATCAATGATTGGTCCACATGGTATACAGAAAACTGACACAAGCAGGAAGATACCTACACAAGAACTCCAACCATCACCCAGACAAAAAAAGGAATACAATAAAAACACTGGTAAACCGCACAACAAGGATCTGTGAAAACCACTTCCTGGAATATGAATAGAAGCACCTAAACTGGGCTATATAGGTTAATGGTTACTCCAGCTCAAACATAAAAAGAGCTGCCAGACTAAGAAAAAAGCCACAGGAGTGAAGACAAACAACCACTCAAAGGGAAAGTATTTTATCATACATCAAAGGAGTCACAGACAGAATAGGGAAACTGATGAAGAAACACAACGTCCAAATGATCTACAGACCAACCAAGAAAATCTAGCAAATGCTACACTCAGAGAAGGACAGAAGAGACCATCTCACTGCCACAGTAGTTTACCACATACCGTGCAGCCATGAGTCGATCTACATAAGGACCACTAAATGCAGCATTAAAACATGAATCAATGAACACAAGAGGCACTGCAGAATGAGCCACCAAGAAAAATCAGCAGAAGCAGAACACATAATAAACCAACCTGGGCATAGAATGCTAATTGAAAACCATGAAATTCTGGATCATGCCAAAAATTTCCAGGTCAGAATGCACAGGGAAGCCATTGCAATCCACAAACACCTGGACAAGTTCAACAGGAAAGAAAAGGCACTGAAAATAAACAGTTTGGCTACCAGTCCTGAAAAAACAAACACCAAAATCAAGATTTAACACATGCAAATAAACACCACCCAGGGTCAGGGGGTTTTCCTGCAGACAATGGATTGCTAATTAAATAAACACACATATCCTCCCACCTTGGGGAGGACTTGCCATTCAACAACAGACCAACATGCAGATTAACATGTAAATCACTTCCTCCCAACTAAGGGTCACACAATATATACCCAACTCACTTCCATGCCAGCACCTTCTGAAGATGCCAGCCACAGATGCAGAAAAAAACATCATGAATAAATCCTTCCAGAATGAGGCCACATAGCTCAGAAAAGCCACAGAAAATTATGGACACCAGAACTGAAATCCTTCAACTTCACAAATCACATAACTGCCAAAATTTACAAATTATTACTACAATTTGAAACAGAAGATGAATGTATGGTGAAATTGGCAAGGTATGTAGGTCATAATATCAAACTAGATCAGCAGGAGAAAATATGATCTAAAGGTCTGAAATTTACTTGCTGTTACAATCTCAAAGAGAACTATTTTAAAATTATGTATAGGTGTTATTTTACTCTTGATAAATTTTCTAGAATATATAAAATGTGGATAATAAATGTTGGAAATATATAAAATTGGATCTTTTTACCACTAATGGTGGATGTGTCAAAGGGCAAAAACATAAAAAGGCAAAAATAGTGAGGATGATGAATAAGATCTTGAAGATATAAATAGTTCCCAGACTTGAATTGTTTCCTTTGAATATGATGGATTTTTCAATAAAACCAGAAAGAGAGAATAGTGTACTTATCTGTTATATGATTGCAGTGGCAAGATTATTAAATGTGAAATATTGGAAGCAGAAGAACATTCCAAATGTTGAAGAATGGGTAGAAAAATTACTGGATCTTGCTACATCACATCGACTACTTTGGCAAAAGGAAACTCAACACAACTTTATTTACAAACCTGGCAACATTATATAGTATATTTAAAAAAAAACTGGAGATAGTGCAGGTATTGGTTTTAAGTAAGAATTCTTCTCTATGAAACAGAAAGTTTGTATATATAATTGGGTGAGGATTTTTTTAAGAGAGGAGTAATTATATGTTAAAGTTGAAGGCTGCAGTCAGAGAAGATTGGGGAGTCAACAGGATTGGAAACTAGGAGTGACTGGGAGTAAATGGGAGCATATGGGGTGTTAAATACTTTTTTGTATATTTATGGCTTTGTGTGTGTGTTTTGTTTGTTATATTCTATTTGTTTGTTCTTTATGGTTTTTTTCCCTATTATGTAATAATGAATTAACAATAAAATGTATTTTAAGATTTTTTTAAAAAAATGGGTGCTGATCTCTTTTATTTTAATAATAGCAAAACTAATCTCTGGTGTTATGGTAAAGGTGTTGTGGTCTTAAGGCACTAGGACTTAAGTGGAAAAACCAGTGATGGAGTGCTTAGGACATGTGTGCATGGGCCAGAACACTCAAGGAGCAGCCTAGAGTATTCTGGCATCAAATGTCCAAAACACACATGATCCAGTTTGAGACCACTCAAAATTGCCCTGGCTCAGTGCCAAGGAATTCTGGGAACTGTAGTTTTGTGAGACATTTAGCCTACTCTATGAGAGCTCTGGTGCCACAATTCCTATGATTCCCTAGCACTAAGCCATGACAGTTAAAGTGGTTTTGAACTGGATTATTACTACAGTGTGTTTTGGACCTATGATGCCCTGACTCTCCTCATACCTTGGCATTCCAGAGCAATGCCAAGTAGCTGTTCCCACAAAGGTCCTACTGTGCTGCATGCCACCTGATCACCATGGCTGCCACTACCACAGGGGTGCACCTCTTTCTGACTTCAAAGGGAAGACATGCATCAGCAATGGTGGCAGTGGCAGGCGACACAGAAGGACACATTGTGAATAGCCACCCAGTGTCATCATGGATGGCTCCAAATCTGCTAGGAAGATCCATGACAAAGGGAGAGTGCTTTTAGTCCATTTTAAAAATGGTATATCATGGCTTTAGTGCTGAACTAGATGTACACCTTCTGGACAGTTCATACCAGAAGTGTAGACAGTGGCCTGCATTGTCTGGACTGACTCCCATGATTTTATTTATTTATTTATTAGAGTATTTATACCCCACCCTTCAGCCTTAAAGGTTATCAGAGCAGCTTACAATTATTATTTTTAATTAGACATTTCCCTGCCCTCAAGCTTACAATCTAAAAAAAAATGATGATGGGGAGGGAAGATGTGTTATTTGGGCTCTGCAGACATGGGCTTAGTCTCACATACATAGGTACTAGGGAGTGCCATTTATTCATATTTGAGTAAGTTATCGAGTGTGTCATAGAGGTTTGAGTGTTGGACCACAGCTCTGGAGACCAGAATTCACTTCCTTCACTTGGGCATGAAGTCCACTGGATGACTTTGAGCAAATCACATGCTCTCAGCCTCAGGGGAAGGCAATGGCAAACCTCCTTTAAATAAATCTTACCAAGAAGATCCCATAAGCTGGAAACAAGTTGAAAGCACATAACAACAGCAGCAGCATTCCAGAAGAAGAGATCAAGAAAGCAAGTGGACTGTGAATCATACTGCACTGTCATGGCTTGTCCACCATGACTATAAAAGGTCCACTCATTGGATGGTGTTATGAGCCAAATCTAAAAGGAATAGCACAAGTTGAGCAGTTTGGGTGAAGATGAAGTACCACTGAAAATTTGTCTTTGCTGGCATGTTTTCAGGAGTTTCAGATGAGTTAGTTTTGAGTATATTGTTGCTGTTCACAAATCTTTTCTAAAATTGCATTCTTAATTAGAATTGATGTAGTTCCTTACATTTCTGATTTTTAAAAGAAAAGTAAGTTGTCAACAGTAAACCACATGATAAAGAAACATTCCACATTTGTGTTATGGTGGGGGAAACATTTTTAGCTGCAATGTTTATTTGTTGCATATAAAAAGATGATGGGCCTAAGAGTATTGTGTTTATGGGCCATACAAGAAAATGTCCAATGCACTTGAAATTATAAATGATGTCAGAATTTAAATGTAGACCATAAGAATATTAAATTATGTGAGCCTAGTGCTCTCTTCAGTTCAAAATGATTCTCCTTTTTGCTGATATTTTATGTTAAATCACTCTAAAATGATATTACCATTTATAAATGCTCCACTGAAGGTGAAAGAGAATATTCCTATCTTTTTACAAGGACAGACAGCTGAGAGGTCATTATATCCCTTGCTGTTTGATGAAACCAAGTCTATAATCAGAGCCACGGTTGGGGAAAAAAATCTATTTTCTTCATCCAGCAGTTTTTATTTTATTAATTTTTTTTTACCTGTTTAGCCTTGGTCTTGTAATGTGGAAAAAATGGCTCTTTCAGCTGCTTGGGTTGTGATAATAAATCAAGATAATCAGTATCAGGAGAGTGAACAAGAGGCAAATATTATGATAAAACATAAATGAGAAAGGGAAAAGAAAGAATTTCAAGAAGTGCAATGTTGACATTCAAATAAATGCAGAACATTTTTTTAATAAAACAATGGGGATTTTCTTTCTGCAAAGCACTCTCAAATTTTACTCCACCTTCTTACAGTTTTTAAGGCTTTCATATGTTTAACATTTTTGGTATGCCATGCCCTGATTTAACTAGCAACTCCAGCTGGTGGAATTCTTTTTTAAAAAACAGTATTATAATTTATCCTGAGATGCACATCTTAGATTGCTAGCTATTTCTAAAGTCCTTTCTCTGAAAGGAAGAAGCATTGTGCAGCAATAATCTTTTCCTTGAACCAACTGGAGGATGTTCTTTAATCCTTCTGGTAGGGGGAAAATTAGGAATTGTTTAATTGAGCAATTCAAAACATCCACTGGTGCATAATAATAAAACACTTATTCTGTGCACTTGACTTAATCGGGGCATGCTTAATCAGGAATCTGCTTAATCTCAGAGAACTGATTTTAACTTAATGGCAGTAACTGTTGCTTAATTAGAATGATAACTGTATGAAGATATGTCATCTACTTCTAGTTGTTTGCCACATCTTCATCTGTGAATCAATTTTCTTCAGATTGACTGTATTATTGGGAGCGGGATCAGAAAAGGAAGGCAAGAAGAAGAACTGTTTCCATTTTTAAGAAAGCAAAACCAAAAAGCAAAATACCTATTGATTTCTGGAGATTCATGTTCTGTTGACTTTCATTTTCATGAAAGTTGTCCTTATCACCAATTTGGGCCTTGGTTATACTAGCTTATCCTCTAACTTATCCTCTCTTCACTGGCTTCCTATTGGTTTCCAGGCAAAGGATGTTGGTGGTTACCTTTAAAGCCCTATATGTCTTGGGCCCAATCTATCTAAGGCTCCATATAATCCACCCCACACCCTCAGGTCCTCTGGGAGGAATCTACTGCAGCCTTTAAAAACAAGACTAACAGCAAACTCCCAGAGGGTGTTTTCCGCTGCCACTCCCAGGCTATGGAATGCCTTGCTGGATGAGATTCATCAAATAACAAGCTTAGACAGCTTTTAAAAAGCTGTCAAGACAGATCTCTTCCTGCAGGCCTTCCCTGAATAGAGCACTCCAATGCAGTTTGAGCTCTCCCCACGCCATCCAGTACTGTCCCCAGAAAGTTGCTCTTTTAGTTTTAATATTGTGTTGTTGTTTTTAATGGTTTTCTTCTCTTTTAAATCATAATGTATTTAATTCTCTTGGGGGGGGGTCTTTTTATCAAAATAATATTTTATTTCATCTTATTTTATTTCATGTAAGCCACCTTGATTGCCCAGGCAGAAAAGTGGGATACAAAAATAAAGATGATGATGATGATGATGATGATGATGATGATGATGATGATCTATCCTGATTTGTCAGGGAAATTACTGGTTAATCACACTTTTTCCACGGCTTTTAAAGTTTCCCTGTTTCTTTCTCCTCCTCCCACCCCCCCCCCCTTTGTCTTCAGCTTTCTTCAGTTGCTGCAAACTGAGTTCAAATTGCAAAAGTAGCTTGCACTTACTTAACTCAGCAAGGGAACAAGAGAAAAGGAAAAGAAATTAATCATCAGGTGAAAGCAAACTACTGCAGCTTCTCCTAACTTGTATATCCTTCACCATTAATAACTGTGGCCATCTTCACCCCACTCTGATGTTGCATGGTGAGAAATGTCCCAGTTTTTGTACAGTGGACCTCTGGTTTCCATTAAGGTCTGCTGTATTCCAAGTCCTACTCCCCACTTGTAGATATCAAAATCCATGGACGCTCAAGTCTCATTAAATACAATGGCATAGTAAAATTGTGTCCCATATATAAATTGACAAAATTGAGTTTTGCTTTTTGGAATTTATATAGTTTAGCTGAACATTTTCAAGCAGTGAATGGTGGATATGGAGGGCCAACCTGTATATGAAATTTCTGAGGGTATGTCCTAAAGTCCATAGATAGAAAGCATCCTTTAGAGAGTTAGCACAAAGCTCTGCTTATGTGTCTTCTTCTTCTTCTTCTTCTTCTTCTTCTTCTTCTTCTTCTTCTTCTTCTGCTTCTCCCTGTTAGAAAAGTGTCTTAAGATCCAGAACACAATGCAGAAATAATCCAGTTTGAGACTGCTTTAACTGTACTGGCTCAGTGCAAAGGAATACTGGATATTGTAGTTTATTGTGGCACTAATGCTTTCTGACAGGGGATCATCCAGACTGTAAAAATAATTCATTTTGACATCCCTTTAACTGCTATGGAATTCTGGGAAATATAGTGTAGTTGTGCTCTGGTCGTACAAGAATCTATGCTTCAATAACTCAAATCTTTGTTCTGTAAAATTCACCAGACTACTCAATGTTGTTGTTGTGTGCCTCCAAGTCATTTCTGATTTACGGTAGCCCTAAACTAATCCTATCACATGGTTTTCTTGCCAAGATTTGTTCTGGTGGAATTTGCCTTATCCTTCCTCTGAAGCTGAGAGAGTCCAAGGAGTTTATCGATCACCTTGTATAACGGGCCCCAGCCTCCCAGGCTGGAGCTGGGATGCAGGATGAAGGTGGAAATTATCGCTTCCAACTTCTAAAAAGTACTGGCAGAATGTGGCTGGGACCTGGCTTGGACCTGGGCCAGTGGTTCGGTGGCGATTTAGTAAGTGATAATTCCTGCCTTCATCCCGCATCCCAGCTCCAGCCCTGGAGGCTGGAGCTGGTTTTAAAAGGTGAGCAATAAGCTCCCAACGTTACCCAGGAAATTTTCATGTCTAAATAGAGTTTCAAATCCTGGTTTCCAGAGTTGTATTCCAATACTCAGATCACTAGACCATGCTGATGTCCCTACAAAATTCAATAGATTACTCACCTGCATATGTGAATCATATGCTAATGGGTGTTTACTGAGGGAAGGGAAGTATTGAATACATCCTGGTCTCTAGGGGGAATTTGGAAAGGTATTATCCAAGGATATGATTTTATTCTGTGATGATTCTGTGCAGCAATAATCTCATTGAATCAAGTACTGAATAAAAAATCAGCATCCAAGTAAAACCTACTGGTTCAGTGAGTCTACTTGAACTGAGATTATCAGTTTGATTTAATCATGATGTAACAATTACTGTTGAAGACTTTTTCACTGGGCAATTATTTTGCATTTTAGATTATTCTGAACAAAATCCCCAGAGTCTATATGAACTGTATATCAGAACTGTATATTAGAACTGTATTTCTAATGCCATTTTTTAACATAATTCCCTGGTTGCTGGAAGTAGGTTGGTGATAGGTCCAAAAAAGAAAAAGGTAAAACAAATCCTTCTCTGTTCAAATGTCTGTAACCTTTCTTAATAGGGCCTTGACCTCTGTTTTCACAGTGTCATACACAGTGGGAATCAGAGCCCATGTAAAAGGGAATTTTGGTGGAATGTTATATTGGGGTTAAATTCCTCCAACAACCTTTGTAAACTGACCAGGCCACAGTGAAGGGAAAATGAATATCTATATACTATTTACTCTTTTCTTAGTAATATAATTCCATAGAGGTGTGTTTAATTCCATGGATGCTAGGTAACCTGGATCTCACCTGCACCATAACTGCTCTTTGTGCAGGTGGCACATGCTTGTATACATGCACAAACACATAGAGAGTTATATTCTGTTAACTGATAAGACAATTTCTATCATATTTGTATATCACATACATATTTAAATAAGCATTTGAAATCTTTTTCCCAACCAAATGCACTTTTCTAAGGATAGGAAAGTAAGAAAGCCTTGGGACTTATCTCTGAGTGGACATGTATTGGATTACACTATAAATATACTGGTGTTCAAAATAAGCATCTTAAAATTCATTTCAGTAACGTTCTTCAGCCAAGAATAGTGTTGTCAGATTCAGAGATGTTGGAAATCTGATAGCTATCAGTGTTCCATGTTTTAGGAGTGGGAGGTATTAACATTCACAAAGGTTAAATTCCTCAAGCATCCTTGAACAATACTGGGTTTGATCCAGAGATAATGTGAGCAGAGTTCAGTTTATGGAAGGCTAATAGAAGGTAAGAGAATCCTCCATAATAGTGTTAGAAGTAGCACAGAAAGCAGCAAAAAACAGAGAGAGAAACTCATCCTCTTTCCACAGCTGAGAGCCAAATCTAGGGAAAGTTCCTTTTTGGAATACAATGCCTGGAATCTTTTGACTAGCATAGCGATTGGCAATGCCAGTCTCTCTAAAAGAACCTTTTTATGCGCTACGGCAAGAGGCAGTAAATTCTTAATTATTTTCTTTGTTACTGATGTATTTTTATAGCCAGGGATATTCCTTGCCTATAAAAACCCTATGAAATTCATGGGGTCATCATAAGGCAACAAGGGACTTTAAGACACATGGTGAGAGGTGCTGGCTCACTTTGCTAGCATCTTGACCTGGAGTAGGGGGATAATATTTGTTCTTCCTCCTCCAGCAGCAGAATGTCTTGGCAGGGCTAATAAGGGTCTAGCAGTAAAAGGTGACTGGTAATGCTTGATACTACATTTGAGGAGCTTCCTCATTCCTAAGGAAGTGTCCATAGTACTTGGCACAAGATATTTTCATTGGCAATTCCCAAAATCTGGAACACATTATGTATTGTCTCTCCAAGGTATAATGTGAGCTGAAAAATTGGCATGGAAAATGTGTTTTATTCCATGAGAGCTTGTGTGTAAACGTGATTGCCAGAGCTCAGGACTGAAGTTTTCAGAACTATAACAAGGCAATTGTACTGAAGTGCTGTCTTGTGACTGCCAAGAGGTGTTCTAGTGACTTTATTTTTGTTCCATTATGTTGGCCTAAATCCTATTGTTAGTCTCAATGAGAGTAGAGCCATTAAATCAATTGAAAGTCCCTCTATGTTGACTTACCATTCAGTACTTGATTTGCTCAGTCTACTCTTTGCTGTTGTGTGCCTTCAAGTTGTTTCTGTCTTATGGAATCTTAGGAGCTTACTCCATGGGCCCTGGGGAACAGAAATGGCACAGAACAAAGGGGAGCAGGAAGGGAATGGAAGAGGGAAAGGACCCATTATATTGCATGGGAGAATGCCTCCAATGACCCTGGAAGTCTCCAATCCATTCCCCATCCATCCCACAAAGGCCGATTTTCAAGAAGAATTCTGAACAGTTCTTGAAAATCGGCCTCTGTGGGATCGATGGGGAATGGATTGTGAACTTCCAGCAGCATCAGTGGCATTCTCCTGTGCGGTAAAATATGTCTTTTCCCCATTCCCTTCCCTTCCCACTCCCTTTTGTTCCGTGCCATTTTCGTTCCCCAGAGCCCGTGTGATAAGCTCCTTAAAAAAACTATCACAGCAGTTTCTTGGCAACATTTGTTCAGTAGGAGTGTGGTTTTGCTTTCCTCTATGGCTGAGTGACCATTCCTGACCCAGGACCATCCAGTGAGTTTGAGTCCTAATCCAGTGTTCAAATCACTATACCACACTGACTAATCTAGTAGGAACTAATCAGCAGGATTCAAGCCATTGCTTTCTGCGAAGAGGAAGGAAGAAGAGGAGTAGGAGCTGTGCATTTACTGGAGATGAAGATTCATTGATTTGTGGTCCAGCATTTCTGCATTGTAGGAAATCTAAAGAGTGACACATATTATTCAGTTTACATGTGTTGTTGTTGTGGTGGTGGTGGTGGTGTGCTTTCAAGTTGTTTTTGATTTATGGCAATCCAAAAATAGACCATCATGGGTTTTCTTTGGCAAGATTTGTTCAGAGCAGTTTTGCCAATGTCTTCCCCTGATGCTGAGAGATCATGACTTGTTGATTTCCTTGACTGAATAAGGATTTGGCCCTGGATGAGAGTCCTAGTTGAACACCCAAACCATTACACCATGCTGGGTCTTGTGAGGGATGAACATATCCACTTCCCAGTATCTATTCAGATACCACATCCATTATGTCTCACAAAGCTACTATTTTTGAATTGAGAGGCGAACAATAGTAGGATAGCTGCTAAAATAAACAAACAAAAAGCAAACTTGATTTTCAACCTCCAGGTGAGAAGTCTCGTCAGCATAACTGAGGCTTCTAACCATTATCTCATTTTTGCTTGGATATTTACAGTTTCTAGTTTCTATCTAGCTTTTCTCTCATATACCATTGCTTGCCATCTTAAACTCCTTCCCAAAAGGGCCTGGCCATCTTGAATATTCTTTTTCTTTCTGGCCACAGGAAACTACAGCTTAGTCTACATACTGCTAAAAGATATAAAATGTTGCTTTCTCCACAATGGATTTTAGGAAGCTGGTATTGTTTTATTGTTTTTTTTTTTTTTCTTTAGCAAAGATACCAGTTCTGCCTATTGAAAGTTGTTCAGTTGTAACCAGTATGATAAGGGTTTCACAGGCCACACAGGTGATCCCAAATGCATCAACAGAACATGTCTACTACCAAGGCAGTAGAATGCATGTTCCTTTGCTACTTTCCTGTGATGCTTTGCTCAGATGAGTCTTTCTTCAGACTAAGGCATGGGAACTGAGTAGACATGAAGACTGTTTGTGCTGTTGCTCTCAGAACAAATTATCTGGGTGTTGTGAAGTGTTCTGAAGTATCTGTTTGTTTAATAATTCTCCTTGAGGAATTCTCAGAGTGACACATTGGTCCAGCCACTCTGGAGTTCCATGCCATCTCATCTCTCCATTTGTTACTGGTGTGGCAAATAATGTCGTGGTACAGTGGTAGGCATGTCTTCCTGTCCTTATGCCTCACTCTGAAGCTCCTCAAAGCATGACATCAGGCCCACTACTCCAGAATACCACAAAGGCCACTTTCCTGCAGTAGCATCTGGCATGTTTGAAGAATGACAATAGTTCTACTTCATACAGACATTCAAGGAAGTCTGAAGGTCTTCTCAAAGTCCTTGGTTCTGCTGACTCATTCTCTATCACTTTTTTTCTTCCAGCTTCAAACCCCAGTAATTTATTTTGTGTCTCAGATAAGAGAAAGGTAGGGGAGGTGCTACTACCTGGGACCTATCAAGCAACTTTTGCCATTAAGGATAGGATGACACCATTGCCAGGACCCCAATGAGGGAAATGACACTTCTTGTTTCATTTTTAATAGAGAGTATGCCTTCTAAGGATAGCATCTTTTTCCCCACTAGGAATTTCAAAATTAGTAGCACAGTTCCATACCCATCAAGAAGAGTTAAATCACTAGTCCCTGGTAGAAACCACATTGCTGTCACCTGCTTCCTTCCCATGTGCTAATTATTTGTCTTTACTATGAACCTTATCAGACATTAGAAAATGGAAGTATAATCTAATGGCCATCCGAATGCAATCATGGAGTTTCATGTTATTGCGAATTAAAGTATCTCACGCAGTTTTGGGCAAAAGGGAAGTCATTCCAAACGCAATCATGGGTTTTACATTATTGTGAATTAAAGCATCTCACACAATTTTGGGCAATGGGGGGTCATTTTCCGGTAATGGGAAGTCATTCATAATAAACTCAAGTGGCCTTTATTTTAGTGAAGAGAAACAACTTTTTATCTATGCAAATGAGGACTTGTATATTTATCTGGAATATAAACAAAACAAGTTCTTCATGTCAGGTTTTTGAAATGTCAAAGGTAGCAAATGTTTTGGTTTTCTTTCAACCATTACACCATCATATATGGGTGCAAAGCTAGGCGAATTTTCAACTTGAAAAGTGACTTGCTTTCTTTCACTCATCATGCTGACAGAACACTACTGGCAGTACCAATGGTTGGTGATGGTTGGAACTGTAACTGCAGAATGAAAAGCACATTTATGATACTTGCTGTATGTCTATTCTCTAATAGCTTGCATATGTAAAACATAGCTTGGTCTTTACTTTCATTTTTTCTGTCCCTTAAATATGTTTTTTTCCCCAGGTTCTTTCATTTTAACTCCCAACTTCATTCTTACACATAAAATTAATTTATGTAAAAATAAACAATATGCACCTGTCCCATAAATGTTGTGTAGAACAGACCATGTCCACAATAGAGAGTTCTTTTATATACAGCAAGAGAACACATGGTGACTAAGATGTACTTATGACCTTCTGTTTTCCATACAGCCAAGGAACAGCATAAATTTTGTATTATGTACTTATGAGTATGAGTAGAAAATAGAAAATCATGTCAAAGTTTTCAGTGAAGCTAACCCAAGACATTTGACAGTCCATAGCAAAGGAGAAGAATGCACCCTTCCCATTATGTCTACAAAGATGACCAGACTGGCAGTTCTGATGTGATAATATTCTGATGTGATAATACAGTGCACTCTTGGCAGAAAATGTCAGAGATGTGGCTATAGTCTGGAAGTGGGACAAAGGTGACAAGGTAACCTGGATTCAGGTGGCAGAATGATGATTCAACATTTGGAGAGTCCTGAGTCACAGGAAGCTGATGACGGGCAGGAGTTGAATCCAGCAGGCTTCAATTCTGCAGAGTCACAGCTGGATGATGTACCAGGAATGGGATGAACTCAAACATCAGGAGAGCTGAATGCTCAGTGTGGTGATGGTTGTAAATAGGAGTCTGTTGAAGCATTTTGACGGTCTGTTGTATATATTGGAACCAAGATGAAAAACCTTTTTGTGAGTACTCAGCAGTCCAGCAGTTATTTATTTGGCCAGCAGCTTCTGCATGGGAGGAATTTTTCTCTGCAGCCTGCACAGAGCTTCATAGCTGAGACCTTCCTGTGGCATTCGTGTTCCAAGTTTATGTCTTCTTCATGTTGCATGTTGAATCCTGATTTTACATGCCCTAGCATTATGCATTATCCCATTATATCTACAAAGGTGACCAGACTGGCAGTTGACTGATGTGATAATATTCCCTGACACATCTGATGGTAGAGGATCAACATAGGAGATATAGGACAGATTGCAATGCACACAAAAATTTGTTTTCTTCCTAAGACCTTTTTTGCAGCTCCTTGCCTATTAGCATCTGTTATCAGAAGCAGCCTGGTGGTAGGGCCAGTTCTTGCATATGGATTTAACTTCACATACATACAAGTACATGCATCTTTGTAAAGAACAAATGAAGTCCCAGTTATCCTGTGATTCAGAAGAGACTGAAAATATCATCATTCTGATGGAATGGATATATAAGATAATATGTATAATCTTAGATATAACTGAGTACAGACTTGTGGGTTTCTTGAAGCAGTCAACAAGAGAAACAAACATTGTGGCTCCTTTAAGACCAAGGAATTTATTCCAGCATAAACTTTCATGATCTCTGGTCCACCTCTTCCAATCCATGGCATACAGCATCAGTAAATAAATGTTCATAAAATGCACATATAAAGAAGGTGTATGAAGTGTAACAGAAATGCAAAATGTGTTAGCATGGTTACAGGGGTCTCAAGCAAATGGGTGGCTTGGAGAGGCCTCTGGTCACTCCAACCACAAGTGCGGCCCAAGTAGCACAGGACCGCAGTGACCAGACACCATGGTCCTAAAACAGACTGCTGGCAAGGAACACTTTTTGGTGTTTCTGTTGCAGCCAAGTTTTGGCCACCTTAGGCAGCATGGCACAGCTTTGGTACAATCTGGGGCCATGCATCATCTGAACGCCATGCCCCCATATAGCCTGAAGGCAGCGCTTTTAGCCCATCTGTTTTGGGCCAAAGTGGCATATGTTGGTCTTTAATGTCATGAGTCTAAAACCTGCTTTCTCAACACTACTGTGCGAGTACAGAATGAATGTACAAGAACCATGATATGTTTTTAAAAAATCTTTGATAGCTGCACATATTTACTGTTAGCTTCCAGCTTCCACTCAGAAAACACCATCAAATCTAATGTCTGCAGCCAAGGCCTCTGATACAACTACATCTCTTCCCCACATCTACTCTGCCAATACCATTTGGCAACAACAGAATCCACTACTTTGGATCTAAATAGTGCCACCCATGACGTCGCGTGTGTATTTACTTGTTCATCCTCAATCTCCATTTAGGCTATTTTTTGCCACAAAAGGTTCTATGTAGGAAAAAAGAATGGTGTCTTCACAAGAAAATAATCTGACTTTAAAAATGGGAATGCAGAAAGACTGGTTGCAGAACATTTTGGCTCCATGCACATTTTATTCTGGTTATTGTGGAACAAAGGAATTTAAAAGGAAGACTAGAAAGAAAGTTGAATCAGTATGCCTTTGCAAATTTCAATTTATTAGAAAAAGTCTGAACAGAGATTATGTCCACTTGTCACATTACATGTACTAATATGCTGGATTTCATTACAGTTATTTGGAGAACAACAACAACAACAACAACAAATGAAGTTTCTCTGCCTTCAACAGTACCAACATTCCTGAAAGCAGTATGTATGCCTTTCACACCTCCGAGAAAAATATTTGAAAAAAATTATTTAAAAATATTTATCTGGTGCTGGGAAACCTGGTAAGAATTCTGGCCTGAAGATCACCTTTACACTCAGGATTTATTCTGTATAAAATTCAAACATTATTATTTTATTTTATTTTATTTTATTTTGTGTTTTTGTGTAAAATCTCCCCCCTCCCCCAGCATTTTATGCACAGGAAACAATATTTTCTGTACAGATAATAATGTTTTTGCACAGAAATATTTTGTGCAAAAATGCAGTTTTCTTTGCCAGCTGAAGCACAGTTAACAAGAAGGGATAGAAAAATATGATGTAATTCAAACAATATGCATTTCCTTCTTAATACCAATGTGTCACCCACTTCACATAGTATGACAGCTACCTGTGATATTAGGAATGCTGCTGGGATTGTTTCATAAATCAGGTTCTAAAACATAATTGATTAGTGAAGACTGCTGCTTTTTATAAAGGCAAGATTGAATTGTAAGAGAATTAATGGCACCATCATTAGAGTCTTTAATCTATTTTATTGAGAACTCCTTTTCCTTTTTATGAACAATTTGTCCTTTCAGCAGTGGATAGAATTCTCTAATATTTCTGAGTAAGCAAAAAAAATTAAGAGATTTTTCTGTAAGTGAAGATATTTTTGTCTAATGTCTTCCTGAGAGAAGGGTAATTTAATAGTATTTTTCAGGCAGAATTTGATTTATGTCTGAAAATGTGTATGCAGGCATTTTCAACCAGACTTCATGGCAAATGTGTTTCTAGAATTGCTGATTGTGAACAAAATTCACTTGTGTACACATGATGGCAAAAGTAAATCTTGGAATGGGATGAGGATATTACACTAGCAAACTGCTCACAGATAACAAACATATCATAGTGGTTTGACCATCTTCATACAGACACTTCCTTGCACAAGTTGAAAAACAGCAGCAGAGGAGCCAGCAAGAGAAAGTGGAGATAACACCCCCCCCCCATACACACACAAACATATAAACCTGACTCTGATCCACCTATTCCTTCAATGTTTGATTTTGACAGATCATCAGAGCCAAAGCACTATGACAGAGGTGACTTGAAAGATTTTTCAAGACTCCCCAATCTCCCAGGATGCTTCTGGGACATTTTTATGAAGTACACTCCATATTTTCTGGTGTTATGCTAAGCTGAAATGTTCTGAATTTTAGTGTGTGCACATTTTCCCTATAGCCTCAAATGGACTCTAGGCAGGCATATCCTCCTATATACACATCAAACAGAATAGTTTGGGAGTTGCAAATGAGAAACGTTAACATCTCTGAAGTCAAGAAGACAGGCAATTGAGGCAGGATGTTTGGCTGGACAAGCCTTATAAGGCTGATTTACAATTTAATGCTCAACCGGACCAATGCCAGACCAAGAAATCCTTTACAATGTAGATTTGGTTTCCTTTGATGTAGGACAAACACCTTTGCCTTCAGGCTAGTTTTTGCTTATAAAAGATCCCTAAAATCCTTCATCAGTGGGCTAATTGGACGTCATGGGGACACTGTGTCACTATGAACGCTGACCAGTCCCTGTATATCCATTCCTCCCTCCGCTCACCTGAATGGCCGTATCCTTTGCTATCTCCTTTATAATTGGATCCAGTGTCAAGCCTCATTTTGTCCAAGTACCACCATTAGTTCAGCTTCCAGTTATTCCAGGCTAACTCCTGATTTCTTTAGTCCTGGCATGTATGTGTGAGTGAATGTGTATTGTTGTGTAATCCCCCCCCCCCCCCTTAATAAAAGAAATACTTCATTCAGAGAATTCTGCCTCTGCAATATTCCTTCAGAATTCTTTTCTTTTGGCATTCATAAAGGAAATGGTCTCCAGGGTCCTTGTAGTTGACACAATAAATTGAGCTAAATAAAATTCCCCTACAGAGATCCTTGGCTACACTGGGGTTAGGGGCATAGGACACCTGTGAATGTGGAAAAACCGCAAATGACAAAAACACTATGTTTTTACTTGACATCTGTCTAGGAATCTCTAGGCCACCCAGTGCAACTCTGTGGTCAACATCTGCCAGACATTGACCACAGAATTGTGCTGGTGGAGTTACAAATGCCTAATGGAGTGTTCTCTCTAGGAATCTCTAGGTCATTCAGTGTGATTTTTTTTGTTAAAGTTGACCATAGAGTTGAGCTGGAGGACCTAGATATTCCTAGAGAGAACATATTAATAAAATCTGTGTGTAATCAAATCCACAAAAGTCAAAGTCCCAAATGTTGATGGACGAGTGTATATGGATGAGCATTAGGAAACAGTGCCCCATTCTCCTCCCTTCCTTTTCTGCCATGTATGTCATCATGCACTGCCACATTCTACTCATTTGAAAATCTCCCACATAGGAGAGCATTTATATCATCCCTGGTGTCATTACCAGCACATATAGACTAAAGATTCAAGTAGTGTTCAGTCTTCCAAATCACATTCCACAGCTGCTGTATGCGTGTTCAACAATAAAAAGTAAACCAATTGCTATCACCCAATCCCTGAAAAAGTAACAATTGTAATAATATTTCAAGTACGGTCGTACAGTAACAAATCACCTGTAAATTTTCTACCTATTTATCCGCCCAATCAAAAGTAATGTCTGCTATTAATTATTCTGTTTCTATATTTGTATCTGCTGTACCAACAATGGAAATGTGTAATAGGGGGAGAAAGCCTAACTTATTAGCCCTATGCTCATAGTGTGAAGTAACATGAGTTGTATCACAAGCTACTTGTGCATGGGGGGGGGGGGGAGGAGTGACTGAAAATGTCCCCGAGCTTTATTGACTTTGGTTAACACAATTTGTTAAGGCTTGAATTAGGGATTTTGTTACTGAATACCCAGACTGCTGACAAATACCACTACCCAGCCAGCATAGTGAGATAAAATTGGTAAGGGTGAAAGGAAGCTCAGGTCTACCAAAATGTGAAATAATACTGTGAGCTATTAGGATGTAAGGTGCACAGGTAAGCCAGTAATAGCAGCAATAAAGCCTTGGGCCAGGTCCCCTGTATATGACTGAGGAGTATATCAGAAGAACAGACCTGAGGGAAAGTAAGCTGTTCTGTAACCTGAATATGTCATAGACAAATTATCACCTGAGCCAAAGAAGAGCCTTGACATGACACCCTAAGATCTCTTTGGGGGTCCTAGGTGAGGAATCTACCATGATATTCCAAGTCACATTGCCCTTATGTTTGCTAATAAAATAGATATCCAGATTGTAATTGTTTAATATGAATGCAGGCTTCTGGGCGTGGGAGAAACCTTTCAGTTTTTAATGCTTAGAAAAACAGAAAGTGCTTGGTAAGCTAAAATGCATGACTGAGGACTGGGTTCCACTTGGAAGTTCATACTGAGCAGGCCAGCCTTAGATATTACCCACCAAGTACTAAGTTTTAATTTTCACAGTTCATCATACCATATACCATACAGTGTAATAAATTTGCTTAAATGCAGACTCTTGGAGATCATATGGTGCTGCAATCATGGCTCTCATTATTTTATAGATCTTTCAGGAATTCCCCCCCCCCCCCATCAATCAATATGAATATCACCTCAAGGCTAGGCAGGGACCTGCATTCCTTGACAGTTGCCATTGTAGTGCAATATCTGCAGTGGACTTGTTCTATCGGAAATAGGGTGGGAAGAAAATAATCATCCATCAGCAAGCATGCAGAATTCATTTTTATGCATTCTTCTGTTGTTTTGCTTACTTCATCTTTTCAAAGAGGTTTATATAAGGTCTTTGATTTGACCCCAGAAATGGCTGGTCTTGGTAATCAAAGGGGGGGGGGGGTGTCAAACTCAGTGGAGTGCTGATTTATTTGGATGTGTAGCAGAAACTTTATATTTTGTTTTATTCATTTCATTATTTTATCCTATTGTATTTTTAAGCGGTTATCTTCTCTAACAATGTTATCATCTATGTAGTTTTGGGTTTATTTTAAGTGTGTGGCTATCAGGATCACTGTCTTGCCTCAGGAGCTTAATGCTTGGAATGAATCTTTCATGTTTAGTTTTCCTTCTTTCCATATATTTTTATTCATATCCCCTAAGCTACTACTCAATGAGATTCATAATTTCAATAGGAGTCAGTGACAGTACTACCACAAGCTTCGTCTTGTATCAGCAATGCACATTACTAATGCTAATCTTGATACTCTGAAGAATTTCCTATATAACTTTAAATCTCTACCTTCAAGCTTGACTCCATGACAACCCCAGGAGGTTTGTCTTTACTCAGCATTATGAAACATGAAAGTTAGCTAGGGGTGTTGCACATATATCACACACACACATCCCTGCCAACTTTGTATAACCTACTATGATTTGATGAAGTGGCCTTTAGTGTACGATAACCTAATCATCTCTGTGGTTTTGCCACAACAAACTAATATGGCTAGACTTCCAGCAATCATGTTATAATAGGAGTTCAGTTCACACAATTCTGGTTCATATGAATGATTTATTGATTGATTTTATATCCCGTCTTTCTCCTTATATAGGATTGAAGATGGCTTACAGATTTTTCCAACACAGACCTTCTCTAAACATAGTCATGGAAAGTGGGATGACACAAGATTTGGCTGAGTCATATAAATGGATAATTGTTCAGTCCAATTTCTCTATAACTCCCATTCTTTTGAGGTGAAGATAATGTAGTTTGGCATTTCTATAGAACATCCAGTTTAAGTACTGTATGTGTGATGGAGCATAGTGTGGGGCTAAACAGACAGGCAAAAAGAGGTGCTTTCAGGCTGGCTTGAAGGTGTGGCATTTAGATGACACATGCCTTGAAACCAGCAGAAAAATTCCCTTATGCAGAGAAAAGCTGTTTCAAAAAGAAGCAGTTTTTCCCCCCACTTCTTCCTGGCTTGAAGCCATGTCATGTGGTCATGACATGAGCACTACAGCTGCCTTGGGAGTGCAGTTGGTGGGGTTTCAATGTGGCTTCAGAAAAGGCAGCTTCAAGCCACTTTTTCCTGCCCATCTGTTTCACCGCAAGATCACTAAAATTAATCCTCATGTAGGATGCATACAACAATACATGAGTCTTGATTTTGTTAAAAGGAGCCCTGGTGGTGCAGTGGTTAAATGCTGGTACTGCAGCCACAAGGTTCTGAATTCAACCCCAGGCAGGACTACAAGGTTGATCCAGCCTTTCCTCCTTTCGAGGTTGGTAACATGAATACTCAGCTTGTTGGGGACAAGTGGCTTACACATTGTAAACTGCTTAGGGAGTGCTAGTCCACTGATGAACAGTATAGAAATGTATTGCTATTGCTATTGAAGGGATCCATCCATGGTTCATTTGTCAGAGTGAATAGGCATCTAAAGTGGAAGCAGATGTTGTCAATGGCAAGGGTATGCCAAAAATGACAGCATTGTGTATCATAGTCTTGTTTGCCTTTGCACCATCTTGGAATAATCAATATATAAAATTATGTCAACTTGTTTTAATTTCCCAGTTAACAACAGAATTGTCTCATGAGTTATTTGACTTTTCACCACTCATGCAGTGAGATGTCTAAGATCTCCCTAAGCAGGCACAAGAATGGTAGCAGTAGTGATGATAAATGGCCACCCACTGTATTTATATTCAGCCACCAGAACTGACAGTTGGCAGCCACCAAATACACACCTCCAGCCAGTGGCCAGCATTTTCTAGAGTTGCCTGTCTCTTCAATCCTAAGTGTTTGTTAAAGAGGAGCTGGTGATTTCCTAAGTCATCTGTTTCATAAAGAGTTGGTTCTGAAGGTGCTTAAGAACCAAGCATTGAAGAAAGAGTTAGTTTCTGGCTAGAGGCAGGAACTAGGAAATCTAATGTAGCAATCCTGGTACAATGTTCAGTTAATTGGAACTTAATAGAATTTTGGCTGTTCTGCCCAAGGCTGGCCAAGTTATTTAAATGCACAGACACACAAACACACACACATAGAAAGAACTTGTTTTTATACTGCTTGAACTAGAAAATGAAACATAAACTGCACAAATAATATTATGGTACAAAAGTGTTGTTATTTCAGTTTAACATTCAACCAGATTTGGATTTTGTAATAAGAATCTAGAATCAATGAGGTATCATCAGATACTGTAGTATATTCCAAGCAGTATCAATTTTTGTAATTGTGTTGTTGTTATTCCGTTTGAAACATCATCCCACTGAAAAGATGGAGATCAGAGTTTGATTCTTTACTTGAGTATAACAACTCCACTGGGTGACTTTGGTTTAAGTCTCACTCTTTCATCCTCAGAGGATGTTAATAGCAAATTCCATCTGAAGAAATTTGCCAAGAAAACCCTATGATTGGTTTGCCTTGGGGTCTCCATAAGTCACTTATTTATTATTATTATTATTATTATTATTATTATTATTATATTTCCCTTCAGATCAAGGCGGGATTCCAACATATCAATAAAATACAGTGTTACACAATCAATACTATAATCATTATCCTAAAACCATCACATTACTAGAAACATCAACATCAATAATAACAATAAACAATAAAAAGCATCCTTCAGTGTAATTGGTTGGTGTCATTCCTTCCACGAATTTAACAGCAGTCAATAATCTATTACAGTATGTCAGGTGGGTAAGCCCACCAGAAGGGATCCGTCTTTAGTACCTTCTTAAAAGCATCTAAGGTAGTAATAAGACGGATCTCTTCCGGCAAGTCATTCCACAACTTCAGGGCTGTGGCAAAAAATCCCTGTGGGAAGTTGTCACCAATTTAGTGTTTTTAAGTTCTAAGAGATTCTTCCCTGACGTTCTGAATGTGCAGGGCGGATTATGTAGGGAGAGGCGTTCCTTCAAGTAACTTGGGCCCAAGCCATATAGAGCTTTAAAGGTAATAACGAACACTTTGTATTGTGCCCGGAAGCTGATCGGTAGCCAGTGTAATGATTTCAATACAGGGGTAATATGCTCCATCCTGGGTACCCCTGTAAGTAACCTGGCTGCCGCATTTTGGATCAGTTTCCGAACTTGGTACAAAGGTAGCCCACATAGAGCTCATTGCAGAAATCTAAACGAGAGGTTACTGTCAGGAAATGACATGGATGTGACCAGAAAATGACATGGATGTGACCACAAGATGGAGCTGTAAGCTTAGTAATGAAAGAGGCTAAGCTCCAGTGGCAGGTGTGTGTAGGTTAACTAGTTGGTAATATGCACACCTGGGATGGGTGATGCAATGAGCATTTGAACCACCAATATAAGGGAGATGGGAAATGTCTCCATTGTGGGTTTGTTGTGAAGTGGTGGTTGGCGAAGCAGTTTGTTGGTGAGTGTGAGATAGAGAGTATTTGAGATGGCTGTCCAATACTCTATGTACATTTCTTTGTATATATTACAAAAAATATTGAGTGAAGACTGGCAGTGGCTGTGTCTTTATCCAGCAAGCAGTTTCCTTCCTGGCCTGAAGACTGTTGAAGTGTGACCCCGTCAAGGACAGGTTGGTAAATCTCCATCCTCGGACTAGGGGAACCTATCACAAGTACCTCCGTTTTCTCTGGATTCAACCTTAGTTTGTTTTCCCTCATCCAGCCCATTACTGACTCCAGTCAGGCATTCAGAGCCAAGATGCCATCCTTGGTCATGGCAACAGTCGGAGACACAGAGAAATATATTTGGGTGTCATCAGCGTACTGATAACACTATGCCCCATGTCTCCGGATGATCTCTCCCAGCGGTTTCATGTAAATGTTAAACAGCATGGGAGACAGAATGGCGCCCTGAGGGACGCCACATGTCAACTCTCTTTTACGAGAGCAGCTGTCTCCTACCTTCACCATCTGGCATCTACCCGAAAGTTAGGAACGGAACCACCGGAGCGCAGTGTCTCCAATTCCCAACTCCTTCAGGTATTCCAGAAGGATACCATGGTCAATGGTATCGAATGCCACTGAGATGTCCAAGGCACCAAGAGAGTCACACTTCTCCTATTGATGCCCAGATGGAGATCATCAGCCAAGGTGACTGTGACTGTCTCAACTCCGTATCCCAGCCTAAAGCCAGTTTGAAATGGGTCTAGATAATCGGCTTCATCCAAGACAGCTTGAAGTTGGATGGCAACTGCTCTCTTGATCACTTTGCCCAAGAATGGTAATGAGGAGACTGGCCTATAGTTGTTTCTTATCAAAGGATCCAGGGAGGGTTTTTTCAATAGTGGTTTAACCACAGCTTGCTTAAGCTCTGATGGATATTTACCCTCCCTGAGGGATGCGTTGACGACAAGCTTGAGTAATGTCGCCACTGCATCCCCTCCTTGGGCAGTCAGCCAGGATGGGCAGGGATCGAGAGGGCATGTTGTCCTCCTAACACTGCCAAGGAGATTGTCCACTTCCTCGGTATTTACAAACTCAAAGTGATCCAGTCTAACCAAGTCCATGGAATCACTGGACACCTCTCTTATAGTTCCTGTATTAATGCTGGTGTCTAGATCGGCCCTTATCTGAGAGATTTCATCGGCAAAAAAGTCATTAAAAGCATCACAGCAGGCATTTGTTGTAATAGTGGATTCAGGGTGGGAGGAGGCCGAATTGTTCTTTAACCACCCTGAAAAGCTCTGCTGGACTTGACTCTGCCGATGCAATACGTCCAGCATAGAACGAATTCTTTGCTGCATCAATTGCCACTCCATAGGATCTAGTTCTCTAGGAGTGCCTTGTCAGATAAGCAGTGTTTGCGCCAGCAGTGCTCTAGTCATCTTGTCTCCTGCTTCATCCTCCAAAGATCTTGCATATACCATGTTTTTTTTATTAGAAACAAGTTGGAGAGGATGCTCGGGAGTGATGCTGTTTATAGCCCTGGTGAGGTCAGTGTTCCAGGTACTAACCAGGACATCAATAGAATCGCCATCATTCCCAACCATATATCCCTCTAGGGCTTCTTGGAACCTTTTGGGTTCCATCAGCCTTTGAGAGCAGACAATCTTAATAGGTCCTCAGCCCCTGGGGGGGGGGGCATGGGTAGCGGCCTTTAATCCTAACTTGACCAGGAAGTGGTCCGTCCATGACAGGGCAGTAGTCCCAATAACTTCTGCCCACAGATTGTCCTGATCTGTGCAAAAGGCTACATCGAGTGCATTACCAGCACAAATGTGTTGGCCCTGAGATTAATTGGGGCAGGCCCATAAACTCCCAAGCTGCTCCAGTCAGATCTGATACACCAGCCTCGAAGGGGATGTTGAGGTCTCCCAGCACCAAAAGCCTCAGAGACTCCAGCACCAGCTCCGAGACCAGCTGTGTCAGCTCGGTCAGGAAGTCTGTTAGGCAACGGGGTGGACGGTAGACTAACAGAATCCCCAAACTGTCCCTGACCTTCAGGGTCAGGTAAATACACTTGATGTGGACAGTTTTACAGATAGGTCTCCTGGTCAAATTGCTTATAGTTTTGTGGATCAAGGCCACCCCCACTTTCCCTTACCTGCTTCTGGATGGTATACCCGGCTGGGAGAGCCTTTGCCCATGTCACATTAATGTCTTCACCCAGCCAGGTTTCCGTGATACAAGCCAGGTCAGCGTTCTCATCCTCTATCAGATGGTAAATAATATCAGATTTGTTTTTCACTGACCTGGCATTACAGAGGAGCAAGGTGAGGGGTTGTGGTATGGATGGGATGACCCTTGGTTCTTTCGGGTTAACAGAGAGCATGGAAGATGGGATAGATTCCAACCATCAATTTCGTCTTCTCGCCACTCTGTTAATGCCATATCTCCCATTGTCCCACACTACTCGAATAGGCAATTCCCAGTTATTTAGTTTACTTACAGTAATTTCCTCACCCCCGTGCTTATCACATTCCATAACTAGCAGAATTAATTCCGATACCAACTATAAAGCTGAAGGATACTTACACATCAATAAAATCAACAGAGGCTCCACTCCGAGTGGTAGTCCTTAATCCTCTGTAGAGGATGTACTGTTCCGGGCGGCGCAAGCACACAGCTTAAGAGTGCCCATAGGCCACAAACAAGGGACGCAGCTCCCACTGGCTCTCCATAGGTCCTCCGCGGGCGGGGGAGAGTTCTTCTGGGTGTCATGGGTGCTCAGCCTAGGAGTGCCGGGGGGCCAGCAACAAGGGACACCTTTAACAACAGCTCCCTATAAGACCTCCGCAGGCAGGGGAGAGTTCTTCCGGGTGGCATGGGTGCTCAGGCTAGGAGTGCCAGCAGGTCAGCAACAAGGAATGCCACTCTCATTGGCTCCCTATAAGTCCTCTGCAGGCAGGAGATAATTCTTCCGGGCAGCGCGGATGTTCAGCCTAGGAGTGTCAGTGGGCCAGCAACAAGGGATGCCGCTCCCACTGGTTCCCTATAAGTTCTCCGTCGGTGGGGAGAGTTCTTCTGGGTGGCATGGGCACTCAGCCTAGGAGTGCCAGCAGGTCAGCAACAAGGGATGCCACTCCCACTGGCTCCCTATAAGTCCTCCGCAGGCAGGGGATACCAGCTTAGAAGGCAAGTTGTTTAAAAATGTTTCCATAATTTCATCTGGGAATATGCTTGCCCAAAGCAGTCCATTTTGACATGTTCTGTTTATTCTGGCTTCGATCTCTTCCCCTCCTTTCTTGGCTGGTTTTACAAGAGGGAAATGACCCTTGTTTTAAAAAAATAACTGCTCCAGTCAGACTCTGCTGGGCATCTCTGGCCATTAAATTACTTCTCCCCACCTTTACCAAGCTACTACATGACTGTGGGATACTTGCTACCTCTTACAGATAGAGAGATGCTGGGATGGCGCTTGAAGTATTGTTCCACAATGGCTCGATTTTTCTTGCAGGGACACTCTCAGAGGATGGTCCTGGGGGAGCTCTGTTCAATTTCTTGGAGATTGACCTCAGTGTTCAGCTTTGTTCCCAATTCTGTTAAATATCTGTGGGAAATTGGTGGGAGAATTTGTCCAGCGTTTGAAGTTCAGGTGTCACAAGTATGCCTAGGATGACCAGTTCTATTACTCCTTTCTATCTAATTCCAAGCAAGCTGTTTCTGTGCTAAACTAGTGCTTTTTCAGATGAAATGGACTGGATGAGGGTGAATAAATGAAAGCTTAATGCAGAAAAGAGAGAGGTGCTCCTGGCCACTCAAAAGACAGATCTGGGAATAGAAATCTGCCTGTGTTAGATGGAGTTACATTCCTTCTGAAAATGTAGGTTTATAGCTTGGGGGTACCCCTGGATTCAACCCTGAGCCAAAAGATCCAGGTCTTGATGGTGACCACGAGTGCATTTGTACAGTTAAAGCTAGTGTCTAACTGCTCCCATTCCTGGAGAAGTTTGATCTAGCCATGGTAGTACATGTCATGGTTACATCAAATTTGTATCATGACAATGCACTCTATGTAGCTCTGCAATTGCAAGGTGCTCAGAAACTTCAAATAGTCCAAGCAGCTACAGCCAGACTGCGAATCAGGTCTGGTTGTAAAGAGCACACAACCCCCTTGTTGCAGCAGTGCTACTGGCTGCCAGTCCATTTACAGGCACAATTCAAAGTCCTGGGTTATTATCAATAAGGCCCTATATGGCTTGGCTCAAGTCATTTGAAAGAACCTATCTCCATTTATGAGCTCATTATCCTCTGGAGAGGCACTTCTCTCTGTCACGCAACCTTCTCAAGCTCATTAGGTAGCAAAACAAGAGAGTACCTTTTTGATGACTGGTCCCAGTTTGTGGTACTCTGTCCTTAGGCAGCTCCTTCCTTATTGTCAATCTGCTGACAACTGAAAACATTCTTGTGTCATTAAGCTTTTGAAAACTGGATGGGATGTGCTTTTAATGATGTGATGTGACATTGGTTTGTTTAGTCTTTTAATGTTTTTGATGTTTAATGTTTATAAATAATTTAATTGCTTTTAAATAACTTTCATATTTATAATTTTATAGATATTTTACATAGCTTTTAATCTGTATTATTTTAAAATACATTGTTAGGCACTTTGAATCCCCTTATTGGGAGAAACGTGGGATATAAAATCATCATCATCATCATCATCATCATCATCACCACCACCACCATCATCATCTTTTAAAACCTGTTTCTTCAAGACCTGAATTGAGGTTATCTCATACTGATTCAAGTTCCACATAGCCAGGAAATGTAAAGGTAACAGGACTGCCCCATGATTAATAACGAGATTGTACAGTGTCGCATGCTATGTTCCTCACAATGTGTACCCAAAATGTGCCTTCAGGCCAAAACCAAATGAAGAGGGTAGAATTCTGACCAGGAAAATATCCCACTTCACTCTGATGTTGTATCTTGGACTTTCTTTCTTTCAAGGAGAAACTGTCTTCTCAGTTGACCCATTTCTGTTTAATAGTACAATGGGCCAATCCCATCTAGAGAAGTTCATTCTCCATCCCCACTGCAAATGAGAAAAAATGTGGCAGATCAAGCATGTATTATTAGATGGGTAACAACATGCACAAGCCCATGTCAGCATGCCCATAGGCATGTGCCACCATTGGCTAATATGGGGCAGGGTACTCCTTGGGAGCTTCAACCCATGGATGGCTTGACCCAAAACACAGAAGTCCCGCTGTAATAAAGAGATAATAGTTTTTCTAAACTATCCTATTTGTTTGTGCTTTTCTTCCTGGAGAAGACAAGAAAATATGTTAGTAACAGTGTGGCAGGCTATGTCCTGTTTTCTACACTTTTGTACATGTGAAGCTCCGTAGAATGGTGGTGTAAAAATTAATATATATTTATTTAGGTTCAAAACACACTGCAGAAATAATCCAGTTTGAGGTCACTTTAACCGCCCTGACTTAGTGCTAGGGAATCCTGGGAACTGTAGTTTATTGTGACACCAGAACTCTCTGACAGAGAAGGCTCAACGTCTCACAAAACTCAGTTTCCCAGAATTACCTAGCATTGAGCCCGGGCAGTTAAGGCAATCTCAAAACAGATTATTTTCTGCAGTGTGTTTTGGATCTTATTTAATGTATATCTTGCTGTTCACTCAACATGGGACCAAAGGTTAAAGCATCACCCTTAAAATGCAGTTAAAGCACAATCTTATTAAAATTACATTACTTCTCCCAAAAAATCTAAATTCATTAAACTATAAATAAAAATGAATAAACAGATAAATAAACATTATCCAATTTTTCTTAACATTTCTCATTTAATTTCATATATGGATAAGAAGAAGGGCTGCCTTTCATTGTTATAGTCATACTTTCTGGTGATATGCAGTCTTCCGAGATCCACGTGACTGCATTAAAATCCAGAGGAAGGTATCATGAAATAAGTCCATCAAAGGAACTTATTACATACCAGGAAATGTGAGCAGCCAGGGAGGCTGCAAAATAATAGAGATGTGTGTAATAGAAAGGGGAAGATTTTCTCTTCAGGTGTAAAGGCTACACATTTCAATAACACCTGAAGAGGGTTTCTTCCCCTTTACAGTTATTTCTTCAGTAGAAAAAAACAAAAGCTCATATCAGGCAATAGGTTGTAAAATTCAGTCAGAGGGCAGAATAACCAGTAAGTGATATCTCAACTGAAACAGAATATTGATCATGCAATCAGTGAAGGTACAATTCTTCTACCTCTCAGGCTCAAGGAACTTTGAAATCCAGCTTGCTGTAAAACAGTCAGACTGACACTGAATTCAGATTAACCATCTGCACTTCAGGAAAAGGAGTGCATAAATCTCTATTCTATTACCAAACTTGCAGGGTTGAATGTGAATGTCATGCTAAGGTACCTGCTGTGGTCGAAACAGACTTGATTTGGGGTTTAAATGGGCTTGCACATTTTATAGGTTTTGGAAAAATATGAGCTGGTGTCAATGTGCTTCCACATTCTGTGAAAGATTACTGTTGTTTTCCCTTGGTGGCAAATAACTTGGAGCTTTGGCTGTGCTTTATTCAACTGAACTGTCCTGGTTTTAAATATTATCACTTGAAGTTCATTCTGAGGAGTTCACTGGAGGTTCACAGGATCTCTCCTCAACCCCCCCCCCCCCGACCCACCCCTTATGGCAGAATCACTTTAGAATAAATATCAAGAAGTGAACTGTCACTGGGATAAATTCAATAGCATGAAACAAATGATTATTGTGTGTGTGCTGTGTGATAGCCCCTATTTTTCTTTGAAAATTCCCTATAGATCTTTGTGGGGGGGGGGGGTCAAGAAAATGATGGTGGCTGGCTAGCAGTGCCTTGGCAACCTCCGGTAAATGCAGGAATAAAAAAAAAATGCTACTAGAGATAGGTGTGTATGTAATGTCAACACTAAATCTCCAAATGTGTGATTGACATTGCTTTAATTGTCATGGCTCCATGCTATGTAATCCAGGGATTTATAGTTTGTTGTGGTACCAGAGCAATCTGACAGAGATGGTAGTAATATTGCCACTCTATTTGGCTTGTCAATCCTCACCTGGAATACTGTGTCCAGTTCTGGGCACCACAATTCAGAAATGATATTGACAAGCTAGAACATGTCCACAGGAGGGTTACCGAAATGTTGAAGGGTCTGGAAACCATGTCTTATCAGGGGATACTTAGGAAACTGGGTATGTTTAGCCTGCTGAAGAAAAGGCTAAGAGGGGATATGATAGCCCTTTTAAAATACTTCAAGGGGTCTCCTATTGAGGATGGAGCAAGATTGTTTTCTGCTGTTCTAGAGAATAAGACCTGGAGCAATGGATTCAAACCAAAGGAAAAGAGATTTCATCTAAATATTATACAGTATATAAATATTATACAGTAAGTGCTGTTTGGCAGTAGAATACACTCTCTTGGAGAGTGGTGGAGTCTGGATGGACCTTGTGGTCTCTTCCAACTCTTGAGTTCTATGATTCTATGAGACCACTGTGTCCTTGGCTAGACTGGGCTTTAGATCACAGATACAGAGTACACATCTAAAACAATACCATATCAGCTTTCGTAAAATCTGCCAGAGCCTGGGTTCCACTGGCATGCCTTTGAAGGCTCAGGGAGTCACCTCTACATCATTGCAGATGACACCAAATTAGGAGGAGTAGCCAATACTCCAGAAGATAGGATTGAAATTCAGAATGACCTGAATAGACTAGAAAGCTGGGCCAACTCTAACAAAATGAAATTAAATGCGGAGAAATGTAAGGTACTGCACTTAGGACGCAAAAATGAAATGCACAGATATAGGATGGGGGACATCTGGCTGAATGAAACTACGTGTGAAAGGGATCTAGGAGTCCAAGTAGACCATAAATTGAACATGAGTCAACAGTGCGATGCGGCAGCTAAAAAGGCCAATGCTATTTTAGGCTGCATCAATAGAAGTGTAGCGTCTAGATCAAGGGAAGTAATAGTGCCGCTCTATTCTGCTTTGGTGAGGCCCCACCTAGAATACTGTGTCCAGTTCTGGGCACCACAATTCAAAAAGGATGTGGAGAAACTGGAGCGGGTCCAAAGGAGGGCAACTAAGATGGTGAAGGGTCTGGAAACCATGCCCTATGAGGAACGCCTTAGGGAACTGGGGATGTTTAACCTGGAGAAGAGAAGGTTAAGAGGTGATATGATAGCCCTGTTCAAATATTTGAAGGGATGTCATATTGAAGAGGGAGCAAGCTTGTTTTCTGCTGCTGCAGAGACTAGAACGCGGAACAATGGATGCAAGCTGCAGGAAAAGAGATTCCACCTCAACATTAGGAGGAACTTCTTGACAGTAAGGGCTGTTCGATGGTGGAACACACTCCCTTGAAGTGTAGTGGAGTCTCCATCCTTGGAGGTCTTTAAGCAGAGGCTGGATGGCCATCTGTCGGGGATGCTGTGATTGCATGGCAGGGGGTTGGACTGGATGGCCCTTGTGGTCTCTTCCAACTCTATGATTCTATGGTGACAAAATAGAATTTTATGGATGTACATGTGGTATCACCTTATTTCAAGTGACAATTTTCACAGTTTCTTTGTTTTAATCACTTCCCCTATGGTTGTAATATGTTAAGTTTGACTAAAAGGTGGCTTTGCTGCAGCCTCTTTCAAGAACTCACACCAAATGAGTCTCTAAGAGAAACAGCAATGCAGAAAGAACCACAACTTGGAAACATCACCCAAGGAGACTTTTTTTGCTGTGCTTTCTGCAACTGGACTTGTTTATCTCAGACTGGCCTTTTTAGTCATCAAAGGCGCTTGAAGAAAGTGTGGGATGAGTTGTTCCTGAATCTTCGTTAGCAAAGAAAATCCAGAGAAAGAAATCTTTTAAAAGAAAAGTCATATGCATTGCCAATAGTGTCAGTTTTGCAAATATTAATTCATAATTTTGTATCATCTTTTTTGTGCATCATCCTGGGTTTATGTATTTCTAATTGGTTTTATGTATTTTAATTGGGTTTAGTATTTTAAGCTTCTGTAACACAACCAAGCCTTGAAGAGAGGCAGGAAAGAAACAAAATTTATCATCATCATCATCATCATCATCATCACCATCATCTATTACAGATTTAACACATATGATAGCAACTGAGCTGTTGTAGTTTCCCACAAAATAAATATTTTTGATTGTGCATTTTGCATTAGAGTATTCATTTTATGAGGATTGTGAGATTTATCTTATGTGGACAACTGTACTACAAAATTCAGAATAGTACAAAAGCAAAAGGACAACTGTGGTCCAATCCAACATTAGTGTGGGAGGTGCAAATCAGTTCTGTTCATCTAAAAGAGCAGGCAAAAGCAAAATCTTGAATCCTATATGCTCCAAATCTTTCTCAGAAGTGCTTAAAAAGAAGTTCAGCTTGTTAGCATGAGGATCATTGCGGCATGCAAAAAGAAATGTGGCATTCATAGTTGAGCTACAGCAGATTGTAATCCCCATTTGTGTTCATCCTTCACCAGCTGAATCAGAGACATGATCTCCCCACCACCCTCTGTCCAGGTTCAGAAGATACCATACAAGAAGCCAAGCATGATAACAATTTCACTAAGAGTTCAAGCTCGAAAATACAAAGTAGCAATCTGGCATTTTGCGTTGACAATATGGCCTTCTTACATTGCCCCCACACTCCCACTCAGAGCCAGGCTTGTCTAGTTTCTGGTTTTTGTATGCTGGCATTATAAAATTTGCCACCTAATGAGTCATCACACAATGAAAAAGTCACTGTTTTGGTACTTAGTCCTTAAGGGAGAATGGATTAAAAGAAAAAGAACAGTCTGTGCTATAAAGGGATATTGATTGTAAACTCTCTGGAAGGACTTGGCAGTTTGCCCTCCTTCACCTTCCCTTCTAGTGAGTTCCAGTGATACTAAATTCTAATAATGGAGTAGAGCTATTTACTGGAAGACTTGCAGTGCCTGTCAGTTTATGTTTTGAATGGCCTGTTGGAAGAAAGGAAGTTGGTCATACCCTGATGATAATGATGTCTGCAATTTCAGCATGAGATTGTCCTTCAGAGGAGGCATAATTGCAATGACTGAGTGAAAATACAATTATTAATGTAAATCCTAATGCCCCATGTGGATTCTGTATGAATGATAAGAACAGTGCTGTCTATGAAGTAGATTTTTTAAAAATCCTGCTATATTTAATTGAGAGGAATTGGAAGCACCACTGGGGATTCTACAAGTGGTTGAGAATGCGTAGAAATGATGTATAGATCAAAGAAACACCCATTGGAAGATTTCTGTATGTTGTCTGAACTATTTATTACTTAGATGGGGGGGGGGGCACAGGAATTACTGGCACCATCTTACCTAATTAAGTGGTACCCATAAGACAAATACAGCTATACCTGTATACCAGTTAAAAATGTAGGTGTATTCCTCTGCATTACTTCTTTAATATATACTGTTGTACCATTGGTAGTAACAAAAGGGAAAAAAACAGGGGGGATAGGTTCCTATACTATCAGAACAAAAAAGCAAAAAAAAAAGTTGACATGTTTCAGCAAACCTTTTTTTTCCTTCAAAACTTAGAATATGCATGTGTGAACTGAATTGATGAGATCAGATAAACCTTGCATAGGTGGATAAAAACATTTTGAATATTCTAGAGGCCACCTGACAGCTTCTTCCAAAAGGCCTCCTTCCTTAGAGGTCTTTAAACAGAGGGATGCTTTGAGTGGGAGTTCCTATATGGCAGGGGGTTGGACTGGATGGCCCTTGTAAAAAATGCTGACAATTATTGATGAGACAGAGTAATCTGTGTCTATTTTGCCCTTCACACCAATTCAATAAGGGACTCTGGAGGAAATTATTGTTTACTTTAACTGTTGTATGTAGGTACACACAGCTACAGTAGCACCTGTTAGAACAGAATCCCAGTCCTAAGCTTTATTGCATTGTTTCCTCAATCCTTCTTCACTATTCTTTCAATGCAAGTGCTGCTCAAAGCACACACAAAACTTTTATCCAGAAAGTGGAGAAAAAGGAAAGGGTTATTTTTTGGTGTGTTTTGGGGGTTGATACTATGGTGTCAAGTTCTGATTGAATATCATGGACTTTTTCATCAAAGTACCTAGCAAATTTATCACAGGCGGTAACAAAGCATTCTAATGCTGGACTCTCTGTGCCCAGTCCCAACAGGAACCTCATCACTCAGAATAGCTCTGTTAGATGGTGTGGCGAGAACAGAATGGTGGAGGCATAATATGTAGTTTTGCCAGCTTCACTGCCAGCATACAGTTGTAGGCACAGCCAAGACTTTTTACCAATTTTCAGTCATGTTCATTCTGTGACCTGTTCCACCTGTATTGTAACCTTCACCCATTCTGTTTCATTGCCTGTAGATCTTTTGTAAACCAAGGTGGATTACAGGCCGTGCAGCACTGGATTGGGTGCTTAGGAGCAGTTGTATCAAGGACACTTTCCAATTCACCATTCCATAATGAGACCATTGCCATGACTGAATCACTGTTAGTTTTAAAATCACCCAGAACATTCAGGAAACCTTCAGATTCCATATGTCTCCAGGGGCAGACCCTCTTAACTGATATCCCACCAAAATCAAGCTTCACAAGGATGTGATCTGACCACAACAACGGGGATTTGTTCACCCTCCCTAAAACCAAATCCTTCATCCGTTCAATAGCATAACACAGATCCAATTGTTATCAGTCCACGTGTGTTGGGCCAATGATGTACTGAGATAACCCTATATTGTTATGGTAGCAATTATGTCCTGAACATACCCTGTCAGGGTAGCCTCAACATGGAAGCTGAAGTCCTCCAGAACCATAGTCCTGGGGTTCTCCAGCATAACCTCCAAGGCCACCTTGGGCAGCTCACTAGCAGCATCTCTTTTGCCCGATACAAGGCACAAACCTTCAAAGGTATTACAAGTACATTTAGGCTTCTGAGAGAGAGAGAGAGAGAGCTAATGGAAGCATATGTATATGTTAGATACAGTAGTAGAAAAGTAAAATAAAATAGAGCATCAGGAAAGATTGCCCAGTCAATTCTGCATGATACAGATACACTGAATGCAGCTGAAGTGTTAAGTGCTTCAGGCAGTTATAGACAGGCAGAGTTTTCATTTTTTTAAAAACGTATTTTCTTTTTTAAAAGACTAAATTAGAAGTGATGGAGTGCATCACTTTAGGTGTAAGAAGCCTCAATATATTAATGTGATTTCTCATTAAATATGATAAATCAGGACCTACTTGCCAGAAAGAAAATAAGTAACCAGGGTAACTAAGAGTATTGAGAATCATCTGCAAAGTGCCAATCAAGATGTGAAGTAGAGGCCTAAAGTACCCTACATGGTAATTTATCAGTCTCTGGTATAAAAGGAGTGGTAAAATGGTAGTTATTAGCAATGTAATTCATAATCTTATGTTTGCAAGTGTATGCAGATACAAATCATATAAAATACATTGAGAAATAAATCAGCATCATTGCACCATAGTCAACACATTACATATAAATTGGATACTGGACACCTCACTTGCTCCAAATAATAAAGAATTTTAAGGGCTGGATGTTAAACAGAGTAATGCTTACCTCATGAAGTTCCTTATGTTAAGCATGCCCTTTTTCATATATCACAGTCCCCAGTGCTTGTGACTTTCAGTTTACTGGCTACTCTTTATAGACAAAGTTAGCTTGATGTTGCACCAGCACTGAGTTACAGAGTGGGGCAACCAGATGCTAGGAAACTGAAGGTGGGAGAAAACAAATGCTGTCCAGCCATATTTCTGGAACCTACATTGATCTTTCTCTCTCAGCCCCCATCTGTTCCCATTTTCCAGAGATGGCTTGTTTGTTACTAACCTAGTCTAGGTTAATTTTCCCAGTTACCATCTCCCTAGAGGTATTTACTAGGGCATCATCAGCTTTCATAAATAATTCAGTTGGACATCATTTTAACTGGTATGGCTTAATGCTATGGAATTCTTGGAACTGTAGTTTGTTGTGGTACCAGAGCTCTCTGACAGAAAAAGCTAAATATCTCACAAAACTATAATCCCCAGAATTCCATAGCCTTGAGTCATGGAAGTTAAAGGGGCTTTCTAGATTGGCAAAAAGAAGTGTGTTCATGGCTGCATGAAACTCTAGCCTTTAGATGAGAAAAAGGGAAAGTGTGCCATGAAAACACTTTTTTTGCATTTTAGGGGAGAAGAAGCGCCTTTAAAAAGGTGCTGGTTTTCCCAGCTTCTATTTTAAAAACTGCGGAACAGCGCAGCTCCATCTAAAGGCTGTGGTACAGCTGCTAAGCATTAAGGAAAAGGCAACTTCATGTCACACTTTCCTGCCAATCTAGAAAGCCCCAAAGTGGTGTTTAACTAGATTATTTCTGCAGTGCTGATGCAGTCTTGCCAAGACAACCAAATCCAGGCCAGCAACTTTACTTCCATTTCCATTTCTCATTTCTGACCTTAAGGTTGTTGTTTTTTAACTCGATGCCCCATCTATGTAAAAGTTCTTTGGAATCATATGCAAGCATTGTGAACTATATAGCATCAATGCTGCTACATGCTACAAAGTGACTTCTAGTATGACTTCCCCAAATTCCGCTTACTGATTAGAAGCTGCTGGGATTGACAGGATTCCATTAACCTGTTGATCAAGAAGCAGTTTCCTGGCACTGCCAATTACCAGTCAGATGAGCTAAAAAGGACAATTTTGTGCCAGAGCTCACTTGCTCTAATGTATGTATTTGTTTGAGTATCTTGAGTGGAGATGAACACCACTAAATTTGGAATAATGGGAAATTTGTTGTTCTGTTCTATTTTGTTCATTGGCTCAGATGGTGTAAATTTGAGAAGCGTGAATAAAAATTCACCCACCCCTATGTTTCCTAAACATTGTTGTTTGGATAGACTTCTTACTGAACAAGAAGGCCAACAGACAGCCAATCCATACCATGATCTTGACTAGGCATGCATCAGTCTGCTCACATGAAGTCTGTTGGTGTAACTGCTGTTAAATGTCAGCATTTAATTGAATGGGAAGCATGCAGATCAAGTAACACTGAAGCATTGATGACTGATCAGTGTACCTATCAGAGCCTGTCCCATATTTTATAAACTTGCCTCATGTCCTCAGGTGTGGTGGTGGATATTTAGGCATCAATATTGAATTATTTATCATACAATTTTCTTCTTTATTTTAAGTGTGATGTTATACAAGCTCCTTTTAATTCTCCATTTTAGAAATGTTTTACTGGAGGTCAATTGGATTTTCAGTCTTTCTAAAGGTTATGGACTAATTTTCTTTTGTGAATTTATTTGTGATCTCTTTGTGAATAATTTATTCAATAGATGAGGAAAGGCCCCTTGAATGAATTATTCACCAAATATTATTGGAATATCTATAATGTTCACTTGAGTTTTATTTTAAATTACATAATAATTTATTCCCCCAAATTATTACAACAATTAATCCAGGCAGCTCATAGAAATGTTTTTTATTCATTTCATACAGTGAATATTAGTTATTCAAAACAGTTTTGGGAAATGCTGCAGTGTCAAATAAATGTTCATTGGATATTTTTGCATTCAAAAGGTTTCTTTTTACTTTTTGATGTGTAATAAATATTATATTTGGTTTGTTGCTGCAGTCACATAATTATCTGCAGACAAAGGGACTGATTGCTTCAGATGACATTCTCCATAATATTTGAGTGTGAAGCATCAGGGTGTACATTATGGAAGGCAAACAAGTTTGTGCTCTCTCTCAGCTTACATTAATGCTTGAATTCCAACTACAAGTCAAATGTTTCAAAATAGAAATAATAGGCTATCACAGGTAAGGAGGGAAAGAAAGTCTGCCACCAAAAACAGAGATGATAGCTAGGTAGGTTGGTAGATAGGTAGGTAAGTAAGCTGCCCAGAGAGCCAGCATGGTATAGGATTTAAGCATTGGACTATGACTCTGGAGAGCAGGATACATATCACCACTCAGCCATGGAAATCCATTGGTTGACTATGACTCATAATCTCTCAGCATCAGAGGAAGGCAAGCACAACTACCTTCTGGACAACTTTTGCCAAGCAAACCCAGTGATAGGTTTGCTTTAGGGTCACCATAAGTTGGAAACAACTTGAAGGCACAACAGCAACAACAACAAGAACAGATGGGTAGGGAGAGAGAAAGAGAGAGGGAGACAGAGGGAGAGAATTCAGACAGTATTTTTCTAGATATCTAGAAATTGCTAGAAAACATCTAAATGTATGAAAATTGGTGCTGAGAAAGTTGGTGCTGAGCATGGGGGATTCCAGAAAACCAGGGTTTGTATCCCCACTCAGGCACAGAAAATTACTGGGTGACCTCAGGCAAGTCACACTCATGCAGGGCCAGAACAGACTGGCAAGAAGGGGCAGTTTGAAGCTGCCCTCACCAAACTCTGGCAAACAAACACCATGGCTCCAATCTGTTTTGAATCTGGCCCAAATAGGAGCAAAAAAGATTCACTTCTATTTGGGCCAGGAAAAGCCAACTTTCCTGGTATGACTGCAGCCCCAGGGTGACTTCAAGATGCTCCAGTGCCAGGCAGCATGTAAATGTAACACTGTTGGAGCATCTTGAAGCTGCCCACATCTGGTCAGTCAGCCAGCTTCCAGGTATCATTGGAGCATGCAGTGTCTAAACGCCACACTCTCAAGATGCCCAGATGGTATCTTTGACTGGTCATCTGTTCCAGCCCTTAGTTTCAGAGGAAGGCAAGGACAACCCCTTCTGAAGTAATCCTGGGGGGGAGGGGGGGCGAGCCTGTGATAGGTTCATGTTAGGGTTGTCATATTCTGGAAGGGATTTGAAGGCATGCAGCAAAAGCAACACCAACATAGAAATTACTACAAACATTCCATATTACACTTGGTGGAGCATAATTCTCCATCAGAATAGCTCCAGTGGTGCTCCATGAGTTGCAACATTCGTTTCCTCCTTTGGCTGTGATAAGTGGCTTTGAGGTAGCTTTGAGGTACAGGTCTACTCCTGCTTGGCCATGAGAGTATACCAAGAAGTTATTCAGCTGCTCTTGAAACTTGGAGAACAGACAATGGTAGGATCTACTTCTTTATTCCCAGGTATTTATGGAACAAACTCTTCTCATGTTTTCATGAATACAAAGCATTGTCTCTCAGCATGGATGGGGAAAATTCTCCTACACCACTATAGCAAAGTTTTCTCAAACAACACAGTTATTTAAGACTATTCACTATTCAGGACTTATTATGCACAACATTTGCATGTGCTAGTTTTGGGCTAAAAACAGCATTTTCTGCACAGGAAACAATATTTTCTGCATGGAAAATAACATTTCAAATGCTATTTTCTGCATAGAAAATGCTGATTTCTCTTCAAATCAACCATGTGAGAATTCACACAGATTAAAATTTCCAATTATCACTTTTTCTGGTAGAAACCATTTTCTATGCAGCACCTTGATACTTCTACACTGAAATATTATGTTCCATGAAAAATATGTTGTTTCCTGCACAGAATGCTTCTCCAGACTATGGGTCTGTGGAGAAGATTTTGCTGGCCTCTCATTGGAGAGACAAGCAGTTTAAACAAAAACAGCATGCTTTTGCTGGCTGTTGGACAGGAAGGGGTGGAGCTAAGCCTATATAAAGCTTGCCCATCCTCATCCCCCTGTCAGTTGTCAAAACACTGTTGGAGCCGGGTAGGAATTTTGTCCCCTTTTTCCAAGGGTTTTTTTTTTTTTTTTTTGCCTACCCTACACTGTTAGTTGGGGACTTGGACAATTGGCTTAGGGTGTGGTCATAAATAGGTTCCATGACATAGGCGGGGGGAGACAGAGGTTTCGATGAACACCTCAGCACCCTCCTGAAGGGTGAAGGTGGGTTTCTGGAACTGAGGTTTATGTCTGGCTACTAAACTCAAAGGGAAAGAGACTTGCCTTGGGGCTGGCCTGAAATTTAAACCCTCACTTAAGTCTTGTGAGTTAAGTGGGGGAGTCTTGGGTTGGCCTTCCGGATGCAGGCCAGCCTGGGAGCAACTCACTTCTGGATTGCCCTCAGCGCTCAGGTGTTTTCGCCCTTTGGAAGCTGGGGATTGGCCTTGGAGCAGACCTTCCACCAGCTGTTCCTACACAAGGTTCTCCTCCATGGTTTTCCATTTCTTAAAGAAATTAAGTTAAATAAGTTGAGGTTATAAAGTTGCCCAGTTCTCAATTTCTGGTCTTGTTATTCAGGGAGTTGGTCAGCAAAAAGCCTTTTTCTGCATGAAACAATCACATGTAAATTTTGTGCAGAGTAACTCCCACACCATGAAGCTTGTCAGTCTACGATTCTTCTCATCAATTTTCTCAACACTTAAAAACTCCCATGTTTTGACCATTTTCAAATAATAATAATAATATTTATTTATATTTCCCTCCTCTCCCCAAGGATCGAGGCGGGATTCCAACAATTAAAATCTACAAAGTCCAATACAATTCCTAAGCCAATAAAATCATAAAATCATTACATCATAAAATCAATAAAACAGTTAATCCTTAATTTACCATACGTCGGCTATCACTGTCCTTCTTAGATCTCATATTCTTTCCATCTCCACTAGATGCAGACTGTGCATAGTCAAGCAGGACTCCAAAAAGATTTAATTCAGAGTTAATTTCCAGACTTACATCAAGGTTCTGGTACCTAATAATTTGCTTTTATGCTTTATTTTGACTAGATGAGCCATGAAGTCTCTTACAACTCTGTGATTTTATTATTCTACTACCATAGGATATCCTATTTATACCATGACTGATTTATATACATAGGTAAGATGTTCATAGAATAATAGAAACATAAGAAATGGAAGTGTCCTCATGAACCATCAAATCCAACCCCCTGCTCAGTGCAGGATCTTCAGCTAAAGTATCCCCAGCAGATAGCTGTCCATTTTCCTTTTGAAGATGTCCACAGTAGGAGACCACACTACCTCTCTAGGCAATTGTTTCCATTGCTGAGCCACTCTTATTGTCAAGAAGTTGCTTCCAATATTCAATCAAAATTCACTCTCCTATAACATCAAATCATTAGACCTAATCCTACCCAACAGAGCAGTAGAGAACAGGCCTGCCTCCTCCTCTCTGTGACAGCACTTGAGGTATTTAAAGAGTACAGTCATGTCACCACTCAGTTTTCTCTTCACAAGCCCAGCTCCTTCAGTCTTTCCTCATATGTTTTGTTCTCCATTCCTCTTATCACCCTTCTTTGCCTTCTCTGAATTTCCTCCAATTTATTTATATCGTTCTTAAAAGAAGTACCCAGAAATGAGTTCAGTACTCCAGATGAAACTCACTCATCTAAAATGAGACTTACCTTATGTAGCACCAGATTTATCTCCTACTGAATCTATTCAGAGATCAGGATCAGAGTGGCTAAACTAAAATGATTATTTCCAAAAGGCAAGGAGAATAAAATGAACGACATACATTATGAAGATGAAAGAAGATTTTTCATTTTAATTTCATTACCTTCTCTTGAAACCTGAAGCCACACAACCCAACTCAGTCAACATATGCCAGCCCTCTCTTACTAACAAGACATTTCTGACAAATACATGGGAAATCTTTTCAGCTGGTGTCTCAATTATGAAATGCCTTCTCCATAGAAATTCACAACCATTAAGCACATACATGCATGAACAGATTCTTCACTTTAGAAAGACAACACTTCTTCTTCTAAAAAGGCAGGGGTAGCTGTGTGTTCCCACAAATCTTACAGTACAATCTTACAGTAATGGAACTGTTTGATCCTGAAAGGCAATAGGCCATGCTCATGATAGCAGTGCTGCTGCTAGGGTCTCCCAGGTCAGTCAGACTTTTGCTGAGAAGAAAGACTAAATGTGTCAAACAGCTACTGGGAAGCAGCAATAGTGGACAATAACATTGGTGGCTGATCTCTCAGAGACAACAGCCGTGGTACTATAGCTTATACTTGTTAGTACTGCACAGAGGGAGGCATATTGAACCTCCTTTTGAATTCCCCCCCCCCAAGAAAACCGTATGATGAGATAATCCAAAATAAAACAGGAAACAGTGCCAGGTGAGAAGGTAATCAATGAGCTACTTGGGTACAGCAGAGGACAATTATGAGAAGCATTGTGGCTAAGGACATAACTGGACTGAAGCTGAAAGGAAGTCCAGCTGTTGATTTGCTTAGAGGTAAAAGGAAAGTCTGAAGTTGTGCAACACAATTTAGTAACATGAGATGTGAGACGATGTATCAGGGGAAGTCAGGCATAGTAAAACAAGAAATGGAACATATAAATATTGCATTACTTGGGGTAAGTGAACTAAAGTGAATAGGAATGGGATATTCTGATTTGCATAATTACATAGCGCTTTACTCAGGAAATGAAAATCTAAGAAGAAATTGAATGGCATTAATAGTGAGGAGAGATGTCGCAAAAGCAGTCAAAGGATATAATGTAGTCTGACAATTATATCAATAAGATTTCAGGGAAAGCCTATAACTATAATCATAATTCAACTTTATGCTCCAATTACAGAGGCAAAAGAAGAAGAACTGAAAGAGTCAATGCTAAAGTCCAGCAGGAAATAGTCGTCAATCATATGCAATTGGAATGCAAAAACTGGAAACAGATCAGAAAGATTGTAAAAAAAAATTGGGACTATGATTAAGGAATAAAGCAGCAAAATAACTAATTGAATGTTGTGAGGCCAACAGTTTGTTCATCACAAACACATTCTTCAAACATCCCAAGAGGTGGCAGTGTATATGGACTAACCTGATGGCTAATATAGAAATCAAATAAACTACATAATCTGAAGCAGAAGATGGAGAAGCTCTTTTCTCTCTCTCTAAAAAAAAAAAAAAAAAAGAAAAAAGAAAAGAAAAAAAAACGGGGCAAATTGTGGCACAGACCATGAAATGCTGATATCAAACTTAGAGGAAAGCTCAAATCACTATTCCAAAATACAACCCGAAGAACATCCTCATAGAATTTAAAGATAATGTTTAAAAAAAAAAAGATTTGCACTTTAAACCTAATTGACCAGCAACCAGAAGAATGCTGGACTGAAGCAAGGGAAGCAAGGAATGCAAAAAGACACTATTTGCAGCCATAAAAAAGGGAAACATCAGTGGATGACAGATGAAAGTCTTTAAGCAGAAGACAGAAATGGGGTGAGTACCAAAAATGCAACTACCCAGTGACTTATGTGCAGGGACAAAAAGAATTATACAATAATCAATGCAGAGAAATAGAAGATGACAAAGAAAAAGGGAGGAGGCAAGAGACCTTTTCTATAAGATCCAAAAAAATCTAAGGGAAATTTCAACCAATAATGGGGATGTTCTAGGACCAGCAAGGAAACACATTACATGACCAAGTACAAATAAAAGGCCAACAGAAAACATGCACTGAAAAAAATATATAAAAGAAATTAACAGATGACTAATGGGGGGAAGAGACTGGTGGCAACTCCACACCATAGTCCCAAAGGTGCCCTCCACTGCAGGCCCAAATTGGTGTGGGGGGGGGGGGAAGCCACTCCTTTTGGGGCTGGGTTTGTGCAGCCCGAGTGCAACTTCAGTGCATCTTCCACACATATGGGGGGGGGGGTCATCTAATTGGCACACACACACCCAAGCCACATAGAAGCCAGCTTTTCTTTTCTTTTCTTTTCTTTTTTTTTTTTTTTGGCCCGTCTGTTTGGGCCCAGGGTCATTCAAAGAAGACCCATTTGAAGATGAACATACAATTTTGGAAAGTGAAGTGGATGCTTCCCTCAGGGCACTTAGGAGAAATAAATCACGAGGAAGAGATGGCATACCAATAGAGCTCCCTCAAGCTTTGTCTGTCAACAAATATAGAAAACAAAACAATGGTCCACAGATTGGAAACATTTAATGTATAGTCCAATATCTAAGAAAGGGGACAACAATGATTTCAGTGACTACAGGATGTTTGCATTTATCTCTCATGCAGCCAAAGTGTTGCTCAAAATTCTACAACAAACACTTTTACCATTTATGACATGAGAAATGTCAGGTGTCCAAGCTGGGTACAGGAAAAGATCATATTGCAAACACAGTTAGATAATGGAACGCATCAAATAATTTCAGAAGAAAATCAGCCTGTACTTTATAAATATAGATAAAGAAAACTTTTGAATTGTTCTTTTTTAAAAATGGATGTTTTGCATCATTTTGATGTTTAACCTGTACTCAGAACAAGAAGCTATAGTTAGGACAAAATACGGAGAAACAGAATGTTTTCCAATTAGCAGGGGGGGGGGGTCAGACAAGGCTGTATTTTATCACCTCATCTGCCTAACTTTTATGCTGAAAGTATCACATGTAAAGCAGGATCAGACTCAGAGGAAGGAGGTATGAAAATTGGGGGAAGGAACACGAACAATTTATGCAGGTGACACCATACTAATAGTAAAAAGATAGCAAAGAACAATTACTGAAGGAAGTCAAGGAAGAAGTGCAAAGGCAACTTTACAGATGAAAATTTAAAAAAAATGACAACAGATTATTTATATAACTTTAAAATAGCCAATAAAGGCATCAAACAGTCCAAGATTTCTCTTACTCAATCATTAATCAGAATGCAGGCTAAAGTCAAAGCATCAGAAGAGGATTAGTACTTGGAAGGATAGCTATGAAGGAACTAGACAGGACCTTGAAGTATCAAGATATATATGTGAATACTAAAATTAGGATTTTTCATGTCATGGTATTTCCAATTTATATATATGGTTGTGAAAGCTAGACAGTGAAGAAAGCTGATAGGAAGAAAATCAACTCATTTGAAATTTGGAGCTGGAGGAGAGATACTGTGAACTGATAAAAAGATAAATCAATGCATCCTGGAGGAAATCAATGCTAAACTTTCCCCTAGAATCCAAGCTGTTCAGAAAATTGAGATTGTCATATTTTGGCCATATCATGAAAAGACATGACTTCATTTAAAAAAAAAAAGACACTAATGTTTGGTAGTAGTAGGAACTAGTTCTACAGCTAATAGTAGTAGTAGCAGTTAGAAGGGAAAGATGAAGGTAACTTTCTAGGTAGATAAACTCAACGAAGAAAACCACAACCCCGAACCTGTGAGACTTGAGTAGGGCTGTTGATGATAAGAGTGACTTGGAGGGCTCTCATTCATAGGGCTGCCATAACTAAAAAAAAAACCAAAAAACTTGACAACATTTAACAACAAGAAGTTGCATGTTAAATGTAAAACAAAATCCAAAACACACATACAACAACGATGATGATGATATTTCATACCTGCCTAGAGGACATAGATGAACAACATGGATTAAACACATGTTGAAACACTACACAACTAAACACATGAAACCATTTAAAAGGATGAGGTAAAAAAACCCACATAAATATAGGATTAACACAACCATTCCATGTCAAAATCTTGCAAACATAAATTTAAAATATGCCAATTTAAAATTCATTATTTAAAATCAACTGGTTTGGTCAGACACTTGGAAAAAGATGAAATGAGGTAGCAATACTTGATGTTCAGAAAAGATATTCAACCAAGTAGGAAAATTTTGAAGCAAGAAGGGAGGGAGGGAGGGAGGGAGGGAGGGAGGAAAATTAATTTTGAATAATTTTATTGTCTCTTGCCACAACATTACTTCACTCAGTATTGAATCCCTTGGTAGTAAGATAAAGGACAGGCTGCTAAGTCATGTTTGCCCCCCAAAAAAACAAAACCCCAAAATAAAACAAAACAAAAAACTGCAAGTACCATGGCTCTGCAGATTGCTGTTCTCTCTCAATACCCAAAGCAGCTCATTTCCAATGACAATCTGTGCCTGATACCTGCTGTTCTTGACTATGGCAGAAAATATCAACACAGAATAATTTCTGCTGCCTAGCACTGATCACAACATGAAGCACAAAGTCTTCCTTGATATCTGAACTTAGAAATTGTTTGTCAACTACAAAAAGAAAATTAAAAAGACCAGTAAAAATATTTGTCTTGGCATGTATTGAGTGTTTTGTGTTCAGAAATGTATCTCAGCCATTAATAGAGAAATGCTGTCCATGAAGCTAAGGATCTTAGCTTCCTCATATAAACATTAACAATTCATGCATATAGCCATGTTAGTCTGTAGAATCAGTATGCGGAGAGATTTTGTAGCACCTTTGAGACTAACTGAAAGAAAGAAATTGGTAGTATGAGATTTTGTAGAGTTCAGCCTACTTCCTCAGATGCATTTGGTGGAGTGGAAGCTAGGCACAGACATATATATGTCATTGGTATGTGAGGATGTCAATCCAAATAACAAATTATTTGTCTATGAGATGGAAGTTGCAGGTCCAGGTTTAATTGTGGTCATTAGTGCACAAAGGCATAGGAAACAAGTCTTTGTACATGGAGATAAAATGGCAGATCCAGTTTTGCAATGGAAGTAGCCTGTGGTGAGGGGAATACATGAATGTAGCGTACTCCCCATGAGGATGGGGTCAGATAGTGTTGAAGTGTGTGTAGTGAGTAAGAAAACTATTGTCTATGTTCAATCGATTGCTGAGGTACTATAGTTTGTGGATGAATTCCAATTCTACTGTTTCTCTTTCAAATCTTCCATTGTAGTTCTTTTGTTCAGTGACCACTGTTCTGAGGTCTGAGATGGAATGTCCAGGAAGACTGAAATATTGTCTGATTTATGTTCATTTACCATCTGGAGCAGGGACTGGCCTGTTTGCCCAATGTAGAGTGCTGAATAGCATTGGTGACACATTATGGCATAGATCACATTGGAGGATGAGCATGTGAAGCCTTCCCCCCCCCCCCCAATATTGTGATGACATTTCCTCAATAAATGTGTTGGCAGTTTGGTTTGTGGCAAGGCTTAGTACTGTGTCACCATCTGTGTCGTGTGTTGCCTGTTTGATATTTGATGTTTGCAGGCTGTCTGTAGGTGAGTAAAGGTCTGCCACCAAGAGCCCTTGAAAAAGCAGCATTTTTTTATCAAAATGGATTGTAGTTCATTAATTATGTGCCTAAGTGGTCCCGGTTGGGAGCTGTATGTGACCACTAGTGGTGTTCTGTCATTTTTCCTCATCAATTTGTAATAAATCAGTCCTGAGTGCACATCTTGCCTTGTCTATTTGTTTTGTTTTTTTTCACTTCATGTGGTGGTGTCATGGAGTGTCCAGGGTCTGAGGATGAGAGGGACTCTGAGGACTCTGAGTCTGAGGCAGGGACAGACCTTGGGCTGGGAGGACCTCCTTACAATCACCCAGGACAAGCAGGACTCTGAGGAGGAAGCAACAGATCCTACCACACCAATTCCATGACCCTCTGAGAGACGACAAGCCAAAGAATCATTAAGACACTTCTCCTAGCAAGAGGCCAAGAGGAGAGCTAATAGAGACCTGGTGGTGCAGTGGTTAAATGTCTGTACTGCAGCCACTCACTCAAAACCATAAGGAGGTGAGTTCAATACCAGCAAAAGGGCTTAAGCTCGACTCAGGCTTGCATCCTTCCGAGGTCACTAAAATGAGTACCCAGATTGCTGGGGGCAAGCTATTTGTTTGACTGTTGTAATCCACTTTGATTGCCCACCAGAAAAGGTGGAATAGAAATAATCCAATATATATATTAAAAAATAGACAACAGATGAGGCACACCAAGGCTCTTTAAAAGGAGCTAGATGCCTCTCCCTCTCATGGCTGACAACCTATCCCCAAGGCTACATCATTGCTCTGATCTTTGACACCCTGAATTGATTCTGGGCTCTTGGAACAGACTTTAGACTACTTTTATGCTTAACTGTTTTTGTTGCTTAATTGATAGTTGCCAACGTTTTGCAGTCTGGACTCTTACTCTGAATTACTGCCTCTTTCAGTCAGCTAGATAAGATAAAGCAGGACAGGTGGTTACTGTAGTTTGAGGAATGCTTGTTGTAATTCCTTGAGTTTGGTATCCCTGTCTTGTGGGTCTGAGCAGACCTGAAGCAGGTATTGAATAAAGTCAAGGAAGAAAGTGCCAACGTAGGCTTAATGTTGAACATCAAGAAAACAAAAATAATGACCACAGAAGATCTACAAGAATTTATCCTAGATAGAAAGAATATTAAAATAGTCAAAGAGTTCCCAAACTTTGAATCAAATGTTAAATAGAACAATGACAAATATTAACTAGAACAGAGTCCCCAGACCTTGGATCAAATATTGACTAGAACAAGACATTAGAAGATGTAATGAACGTGTGGGTTCCGGATGAGTGTGTTTCAGTTGAAAATATGGTCCTGAACCAAAGGAAATGGCTGCACATGTTACATTGCTGATGGAAGAATTTGGAGACTAAGAATCAAGAAGTTCTGACTTGGCCAGGGAAGAGAGTTGCTACAAAACAAGAAGAATTTGCACAAACGGAACGTACCCTGAGCTGCAAGGACTATGGCAATCGCTGTGACATCAGCCGAGGTCTCACAACTGACAACATGAACATCTTTCTAACTAACTCACATCAGCATTAGAACAACATTCTCTGTGTTCCAATAACATGGGACATGGAACAATAACATGTCTTGCCCAAGAGATGAGAAGAAGAAAGTATAAAACAGGAGGATTTCCAGCCTCTCTTTGTTGATTCCTGCAGGTTTCATCCAACCCTTTGAGGATGAACTGGCCACCTCGTTCGGCAAAGGGACCGTGTGTGTGAGACTCTGTCTGTCTGTCTGTCTGTCTGTCTGTCTGTGTGTTTATGTGTGTGTATGAAAGAGATCTCTCTTGATACTTACTTCCTTGCCTTATATGCATAGTATTTAGATTATTTGCTTGTCTTATGTGCCTTAGTAAAAGTAGTTTAAATCCAGATCTGGTGTCTCAAGTGTCTGTTTCAGCATGGCTTTGGGGTAGGTCTTTTGAAAGAGGGAATTTACATTTATACACTCTCAGGAAACAAAGAACTGCCCTACAAAACCTGGGCATAACAAAGACAACTGGTATTGGGAAGGACAACAATGAACTGTTCTAGATCCTAAAGTGTAAAAAATATAAAGCTGAACACCAACATCAGGATCATCCAAATTAAAATGAACATAAATGTGTTATATAACAGCCCCTCCATAAATAGTAAATCTTAAAATTCCAAAAGATGAAAGCATGACAGGTGAGGTGGAATCACTATGCTGTAACTGTATTTCAGTGAAAGGTGCCAAGGTTGTTATGTGGTTGCAGCCCAATGTAATTGCTCTTATATAGCACATTTATGTTCATTTTGGAATGCACACATCCACTACATACTATGTCTGTTACTGAAGCATTGAGCACAATTTTGTGCAAATGACAGTGGTTCTTTAGTTTTAAGCAGAGATCTCTCCCTGCATAACATCAGTTTTGTGGCGGCATTGGGGCATGTTTTGTGCATACACCATGCCCCTACGTTGCCAGGAAGCCAGCATATTGTGCCAGTCTGTATCAGCCCTAAGTCTCATTGAACAGTGAGAAATCTTTGTGAATAAGTATTGATTTATTAAGTAGTCCATTAAAAGTGCACTAGTATGGATACTTTATTTATTGCTTTACAGAACTCAACACCTTCTACATGTCTTTCTGGAAACACTGGGTGGTGGTGGTGGTGAAAAGGTTTTTTTTCCCCGGGGGGCATGTTTTTAATACCAAAAATACTGTTTCCATATAGCCATGTGCTTTTTTCTTTTTCATCAATTGATGTTTTTGTGCAAACAGAAATACTGATTTTCATTTAAAAAATGTGGGTTCCTTTAAACAGTGGCTATTCTGCATGTTGTTGTTTTTTTTCTTCATTTCAAATGCAATTTTTATACAAAACATCCATGACATGGGTTTATTTCTGCAAAATTGCCTGGTTTGATAAAATGCAGAAACTTTGCAGGGAAAAAATGGGGGAAGTTACATTATTTTCTCAAACAGCAATAATTTTAGTACAAAACTCCCACAGCTCTTTCTGTGCATAACAGTTTCCCGGAAGAATTTTGGATTTGCAGAATTCTCAGTTTTGTGTTATTCTTCCCAGTCAGATTACTCAAATATAAGGAATTCCCCCCCCCCCCAGAAAATAGTGACTATTCTTTCCATCTCTTGTGGACACAACTCACTCAGAGAGGTAACCACTTTACAGTCCCAATAATTTCAGTCGAGTAATATTTGCTTAGATTCCAAGTAGTGTAGATGTATTAGAATTTTGCAGCAAAAAGAATTGGTTTGTGATGCCGTAAAGCAAGGAGTGGGAAATGTGCAAACTTCCCAATGTTATTGGACTGCAACTTCCAGCAATCAATTGTACAGAAATTAAAAATTTAGTTTAAGCTTTTCTCTTTCTCCTATTTAAATCAGTGGTATTTCCAAGCGGTTAACTTTGGATGGATTGCACTTGACTTTCTTGTATTTGTGTGTATCATCTCTAGTATATATGGCATTTATTTATACCACCTGTGGTAACTTTAGTACATGGGCTATAGCATTTGGCCTGCTGCACCACTAAAAATACATAATTCTCAAGTTTAAGTATCAATAAACAAAGGTTAGTTTTCATGCCAAAATGACTTCCTGCCAAGTTCAGAACCACAATAAGTTTAATTTTATATTAGAACTTAGTAATAGCTAATTTATATGAAGGATTATTTTCCCTAAACCATCTGTTTTTAATTTGTTTGTGCAGGAATATATGCAAAAAGATACCATTATTTTTCTTTTCCCTTTCCTTTTCTTTTTTAAATTTATTGCTAGCATATCACATATTTTCAGAGCCTATGAAAATATTTTTCACATATTGTTCGAGTGCTACTGTACAAAATTGATAAACTAGGCAAAATATTTAGAAAAAATACACCCATATATATGTATAACAGGACACCTAAGATTAAGATTTATGAGCACAGTCCATCCTCACAGTGAGTACAGTCATCCTCCTGTGGGTAGCTAGAGAAGTTCAAACACCACATTTCTTGGCTTCACTGGTGTTAACTGGTAAAGAGGAGTACTCTTGGGGTACAGGAGCTATGACATGATGAAAATCCTTAGTACACCCAGTCAGGTGGAAAACTGTCACTTGCATTTCTCCCCCTGGCAATAGGTAAGAGAAAGCTACTGGATCCAAAGCCACTCAATGCCTCCAGATGTGTACAATCCAAATTTGTGAGGTATGCCAGTCCTAAGTGTGGTGGAGCTAATGTCCCTGTTCCTGGTAAGGGTCAGGATTTTTGGCTGCAATGAACTACCAGGACCATAAATCCAAGTGTAAATACTCCACATACAACTTGGCTAATACAAAGCTGTGAGGCCAACCTAAGATATTTTTCCTCCTGAGACAAATGGCAAAATTGTGCCCCCAACTCCAAAAATATACACACTGGCTACTAGAATTTGTGTCAAAAAAGGAGGGAAAAAGATAAGGCAGCACTCTATAAGACAGTGATGCAAATCACATGGCATAACACATAGATGTCTTATTTTCACTGACTCTTGCTGCTTTCAGCATTGACAGTAAGACAGTTGCCCATGCAGCCTCATTTGTCTTCTCAACCTCCTCCTCCTCATTTACCTTAATAACTGGGACAGATTAAAAAAAAAAACCAGACTTATTGTAAAAATGCTATTAATTAAAATCATTTAAAAGAAACCAATTGCAAAGGCAAAAGATAAATCAGTACATGAGCACATTGTTAACAGCTCATCTTGATGTTTTGCCATTTTATATAAGGAACACCATTTTGCTATGCCAGTTTATTTAATGGAACTTGAGCATCCATGGATTTTGGTTTCCAATGGAGGGGGATCGTGGAACCAAAACCAAACAGATAACAAGGGCCCACCTGCATTGTAGATTCTGTATTGAATGGGGAGATGTCCTTCAAGGTACCCTTCCACTTCCAAAATTCTGTGATTCAATCCCTAGTATGCATCCCTTGGTACAGGCCTTAAAATTCCAGTTCTGATCATACCAAATTCTTCTCCTGCTAAAACAGTGTTGTTGTTGTTGTTGTTGTTGTTGTTGTTTCAAAAAAAAAGTTCAATCAGGAATGATCTCTTCCCTATCACCCCCCTTTTTTTTCCTGGCATTTCAATCTTTGATTATGCTAAAATGTTATATCCAGAATTTGTCACTGCCTACCCAGTAACACTCCCTTGCCTATTTTGGCAAATACACAAAAAGATTGCTCTGCCCTAAATATAAATTAAAAGCAGCATTACATTTTAAAATGTATTTTTCCCGCGGATGGTGGAGGGGGAGAAATTCTTAATTTGGCATAGACTTGATTAATTGCTGGCAGATGAAATCCATCTGCTAAAGTAGTGATCAATCTGCCAGAGATTAATCTGTGAGTGAGTAATTAAATTTGCTCAGTTGGGAACAGGCAGAATAATGAAATGAATGTGGCTTTAACTGTAAGACTCTTTCCTGCTTACATTTCCAGAAGACAAAGAATGAGAGAAACTCAGGAACTGTTGGAAAAGCAGGCAGTGTGTGTATGTGTGTGTGTGTGTGGGGGGGGGGGTAATGAACAAAATTTCCCTTTCTCATCTTCCAGTTCTTCTCCTTCCACCCAATCACCTAAACTAGACCTGTAGCACATCCACTGACCACCCAAAATAGTAGTAAAAGTGCAACTGAACTTTCACACAGGAAATCATAGCCCAATAGAAGCAAGAAAGGAGGTATTGACAGATTTTTGGTTTATTAAAAAGAAACAATTTTTCACATGATAAAAATAGAAGTGCAGCAGCATTATGGCCATCCCACCCACCCCCTCCATACCAGAGGCTGTGAAGCTGGGATGAGCTTTTTGCTGCCCTTCTACTGGTGGAGACCAAGATGGTTAAATCAAGTCATGACTGGGTTGTCATGATGTGAAACTCGTAGGGGGTGTGGTAAAGGGCATGTTTTGCTTGTTATCCTCTAGGTGTCTCATTCTTTGATCAACTGTCAACCCACCCACCTGCCGCTGGTATAGTGTGAAATATTACTTGGTTGTCTAGGGGCTGGGTAGAAATTTTCCCCTTTTCCATGTTATTTATTTATTTATTTATTTATTTTGCCTACTCCATATTGTTTCCAGTGACAGGTGGAAAATTGGCTGAGGTGGTGTTGCAATAATACATAATTTGCCTTAAAAATGTTGATTCTAATTGGGATTATTTAATTTCTATATTTTGCATGAATTCTGGATTTGATCTTGGCAAGCACCTTGGATACCCTACTGGGTGTAAGGAAAATTTCTGAAAACGCCTCTATGGCCTTGCAATCTGGGGGTGGCAGAAATAGACTTTGGGTCTGGCTTGAAGGAATACCGTGACCATAATCTTTGCAGATTAGGAAGGGGGACTTCTTGTTGGACTTCCTTATGTGGGTGGCCCATCAAACAATCCAATTTATGGACTGTTGTTGAGGGCCCAGGTGTTATCATGATAAATAGGTCAATAAATGGCCCTGTTTTTAACCCATACATCTTTAGTCTGGTCTCTTTATTCCAGGGGTAGGGTAGCAATGCAATAAGGCTGAGGCAATAGCAGGACTAATTATATCACTATAATGTCATGGTGTGATAAAGCTCTCCATATCTTAGCAAGTCTTATCTTAAATTCTATAGGACAGGAATAAAGACTTGACTTGCTAAAGAGCTTGTATAATGCATTTATACACTCTTAGCTCTATTGAAAAAATCTGGCTCTCAAATCATGTGCTCATTTTTAGTCTAATTCAGTGGCATGTTACATGATTTATGCACAAAACTTTTCCCATTCTTTACAACTCCATATAGACAGGAAATATGTGTGTAAACTATCTCTGTGATCAAGACTAGTGAAAGGCTTTTGCATATGGAGAGACCCATGTGTGTATCTAGGGGTGATAAAATCTTTTTTCTTAAATCTAAAATTGCTTATGTCCAAAAATTTGAGAAGTCTCATAAATTTGTCAAAAAGAACTGGAACAAAATTATTGTCCATTTGCATTGGCTATATTAAATGACCATATCATGCATGGCAATTACCATGTTGTACCTGTGTAAGTATTAGAGATGAAGAACCTGTAACGAAACATAGGTGATAATTCATATTACATACTAACATGATTGAACGTAAAGTGATCCAGACCCAGACCCAGACGTTGAAGAACTAAGCTCATAAAATTCTATGCCCTGGATTCAAATTTGCTTATTTCAGATTCTTTTGCACTCATATATTTTTATATATATATATATATATATATATATATATCAAGGTCTTTTCCTTCTGAATATTCTGAATATTTTATCTTTAAGCTGTTAAAATCAGAGTCAATAATAGCCAAAAGATAGGCATCATGGAGGCTGTATCCTCAAGTTATATCAAACTATCCAGCTTGCATGTCCTTTCAGTCAAGCTTGTACCAAGTATGGAGGGAAAATAGCTCTTATTTTAGGCTTTAATACTTACACAGGTATCAGGAAGGCAGTTCAATGAGGAAATGCAGGATGAGCTTCTGAGATTGCAGGTAAGTGGTTTGATGACCAGGAACCTGGTAGGAAACAGGTAGTTCCAGGATAACTATCAGTCAAGTAGTAGGTGGTTAGAGGGTGATCATTTTAGTAGACAATAGATAAGTGGGTACAGAGTAAGAAACCGTGGAGGGGAATAGACTGAAGATACTAGAGCTTTGGGGAACAAGCAAACACACAAATAAATAGAAAATGAAAGATAAGTGCAGAATGAGTCTTAGCACCAGCTGCCTTCAAATGCTTGCCAACTTCCTTAGTTTCCTTTTAGTAGAGGAAATCATCTCCTAACTCTCTCTAAGTCTCTTTCAGGTTAAGGTTCTCCTTGACATAACCTTCCAGTTATGGCAGTCGGGCAAGGGTGCAAGTCCTGGCTAATAGCATGCCTTTTCTTTCTAACTCAAGTCCAGAGGAGAAGTTTGCACCTCTATGGGGCTTTCTAGATTGGCAAAAAGAAGTGTGTTCATGGCTGTATGAAACTCTAGCCTTTAGATGAGAAAAAGGGAAAGTGTGCCATGAAAACACTTTTTTTTTTTTTTTTTTTTTTTTTGCGTTTTAGGGGAGAAGAAGCGCCTTTAAAAAGGTGCTGGTTTTCCCAGCTTCTTTTTTAAAAACTGTGGAACAGCGCAGCTCCATCTAAAGGCTGTGGTGCAGCTGCTAAGCATTAAAGAAAAGGCAACTTCATGTCACACTTTCCTGCCAATCTAGAAAGCCCCTGTATCACCTCTGTCATCTTGCCACATGTTAAGTTTCCTTTCAAGTTACTAGCAGGACTGGAGTGTTTGGAAAGAAGCCCAGCACACATGCAACTCTGTTGGTGTAGACTCAGCTAAACCAGATAAGGCAGGTTTCAAATGTTCTATGGCCACTGGAAACAATGTTGATTGTCATCTCATTGAGTGATATCCAAGCCAACTCACAGACTCAGCCCTGTTTCTGAATCCATATTACTCTTCTACAAAACCTGCTGGTTTTGGCTCCCCAGCTTCTGACTGATACCCTGGCTCTTGACCACCACTATTCGTCTACAGCCTTTTATTGCTCTCTTTTCTCATCTCCTGGTATGCGTCCTTCAGAGTCCACAAGCTTTAACTGACCCAAGCACTTCTGAGGCCAGGTGCAATGGTAAACAAGCAAGGTGGTGCCTTTGATGAGTCCTAAACTTTCATGAAAAGGGAGAATCTATCAAAGGGAAATGAGGAGTGATTTTTTTTTTTTTAAATACAATCTGTGGTAGATGACCATTTTATATGGTGGGGGATACCTTTCAGAATCAATGCTACAGAAATTCTATTTACATGTGTTTGTTGCCACTGAGTTTTGAAAATCACCGTGGCTGTTGTTTGAAACAGCACTGATATGCAATGTTGCAATGAATGTGCATCATTTTCAGCTTTGTTCTGCTTACTATTATTACCATTAACATTATCATTGCCATTAATCCACATACATCATCAATACACATATTTTAAGTATGCTAGTCAATATACCAATCAGTGATTTGTGTGGCTTTTCCAGTCAGCGTGTTTCTAAATGGGAATCAGCTGTATTCTAACAACCTCAAGCAGTTTTATGGTTTCATTTTAGCCCTGGAACACTAACTCTTGCATATATTAGTGATAATATGCAAAATCCATGGTCATTCATCATATTCAGGCAACTGCTGAGCAAAGCGTTCTTATATCTAGCCCATTGCTGCTGTCCATTATATTGAGAGATTAGGCCAGTGCCTCCTCATCTGCATGATCTTCTTGAAGGCTATTAACCCAGGTTGCCCCCTCAGTGACCCTGACATTGTAGCTCAATTAAATTGTTCCTTTAAAGTGCATCATGATGGGTTTTGTTTTGATATCTTCAACCCTTCAATCATTGAACCTTATGGCACTGTGGTTTTATTAGAATAAAAGATTATATAACAGAAGTAGTGACTCTATTGGAGGTTATCAGTCAGTCAGTCCCTTTGCAATCATTGCTCCTGAGTGTCCTCCCTGTATATCCAAGAAGTGTGAGGGAAGAAAGGAGATGATGGGGGAGAAGTAATATAAAAATGCTTTTTATTTGTTGACTTCTGAGTACATTGGCAATTTATTGTGCGTACATGACTATGTGGGGTTTTTTTAAATTTTAGTTCTCTTAATTAATTTATTTCTGGGATGTATTACATTTGCATTATAGTTGAGATATTTTTGTTAGGTAACTGACCTTGCTGGTGATCTTTACACCTCTTTCTCCCTCCCTCCCTCCCTCCCTCCCTCCCTGCCTGTGTTATTGTTGTGCCTTCAGTTCCTTTTTAACTAAGGTGCACTTATCACTGGGTTTTCTGAAGTTGAGAAAATGTAACTCACTCAAGATCACCCTTTTGTAGCCCAATGATCAGACTGAGTTGTAGCCCAACGATCAGACTACTAAACTATGCTGGCCCTTATATATTTAATGTACATAGAAAAATTAAAAATAAATGATCAGGGGCATTGCAAGACCTAGGTACAGGCCAACTGGATATAATTTGACATAAAATCTCCATATGCTATTTGATATATATAGATGCAAATAGAGGGTTGATTTTTATAATTTATTATAAATTACATAAAAAGAAGGAAGATGATCTCTAATTTATAATTTAATGTGAAAAAAATCTATTCATATCAAAGAACTGAAAGGAATGATATCTAATCAGAATCCCATGATACTTGCATTTAGGAGGAGAGGGTGGTATATGATAATGCCATCTCATTGGAATGAATAATCTTCAAATAGTTAATTTGGCTGAATTACAACCATATTTGTATTGTATTAGATTTACATCTTAGCACCAGCAACTCGGTGCCTTGCATCAGTACTCCTGTTCTCTGAAGCTCTAAAAGAAAATCCAGATGAGTAGTACATATGTTGTACTTTGCACATGGGCCATTTTGAAGTAATTATCCACAGTTATCAGCACCACTGCCATCTTTTCACCATTATATAAGAATTATCTTCTAGACTCAGCTATGATAAAACTGAGAACATCATGTACGTGGCATCATGTAAATTGTAGGCAATTGCTTTTCAGTTACAAAATGTTCCCCATATTGTGTTTTCTAACCAATTGATTTTTTTTCTCCTCTCTTTGTAAGCCTTTTTGCATGCAAAGAAATGGGGGGGGGGGGGGGAGGGATCTGTCCCAGTCACCACCAAGTATGACCCATCCTCCTGTTTTATGCAGGTGGTAACCTTCACCTAATTGGAGCTGTCAGAAGGAATGACACATGCAACATTAACAGTCTAGTAGTGTCCATTAGTCTGCAATGAATAAATGATCCAAATAGCATCTAGAAAATAATGAGTCCTTGGCACTGTGTTGTCTTTAGTAAATTAGTGGACATTTTAACTGGAGATGTATTTTATTAATTCCCCATATTTCTAGGTTAATTTGAATTAAAATGCACAGAGCCTATTAAATCAAATCCTGTGGAAAAAATGCTGTCCTTGAGTAGAGAAGACAGATGTTAAAATAACTAAATTAGAATACTTTATTTAGAATGCCATCAGAACATCTTCCTACACTGAAATAAATGCCTCTGGATTCAGACCCCTTTCTACCAAGTACTGACCAACAGTTCCTATGAAGTAGAGTCCTCTCTCCATTCTCGCAGTCTTTGAACTTGTGTCCCTTGCTTATGCATGATGAACGAATGGAGGGAGAATGAATGGGGTGCATGCTCATTGGGTGTGCCTGTGCTCCCTTGTGCACCTGTGCCTATATTCAAGCCACTGAAGCTTGAATATATGCAAAATTTCATTTTCGCGAGGGGGTCCGGAACAGATCCCCCATGAAAAAGGAGGGGCGATTGTACTGACCAACATTTCCTATGAATGAATAAACCTGCTACAACAAAGCAGAGATAATGAAGCACCACAGGAATTCTTATATGAACAGCTTCCTCACATTGATGGGAGAATAGGTTCACGCCCAGTGGCTATGGCACCAGCCATCAAAATGATTTTGGCCATATCTTCCTTCAGCCACATATTCTATCTTCTTATGACCATAGCAGTAGTCCTGGTGAGGGAAAAGTCCATAGTCCAATCAAGATGATCCTTGTGGTCTCTTCCAACTCTGTGATTCTATGATTCTATGATTCATGCGGAGAATCTCTGTACCACTACATTTGTACACATAGAGAGCCCCTTCATGTATACTTAATGAGGTTCCATACTGAAGCATAACATTTAAAATTAATTTATCAATGTTGATTGTTAGATATTGAGGAATTAATTTGCTTTTGTTAACAATGGAACATGAAATGATTCACTGCAATAATAATAATAATAATAATAATAATAATAAATTTCATTTCTTTCCCACCACTCCTCAAAGTGGGTTCCAGCATATTGAAATACAAAACACAATTAAAAACAAACCCATAGTTGAAATACAACACCATAAAATCATTAAAATACACTCATAAAATACATGTACACTTTAAAATATCATGATTTAAAATTGACTGGGTAGGCCTGCCAGAATACATATGTCTTTAATGTTGATCCACATTTTCAGCTGTTCTATCTCTTCCAGCAGGTCATTCTGCAGTCTGGGGGCAGAAGACAAAAAGGTTGTGTTAAGTGTTAACTGATTTCTTAACTAGATTATTTTAAGAGAATCCATGAAATTTACAATGTTACATTGACGTGTCACTTTTGCCCCCTCATGGCACATATTATTGACACCTTCAATGGTAGAATATTTATAGTTTTTAGCTTGTCCTCCTCAACCTGTCACTTATATGTGTAGTGGATTAGAAATCCCACATTTTTAGGAACAGCTGGGGATAGTGGCATTCATTGTCCAATGAATTCGGAAATGCACTGAATTTGATACAGCAGCTGTTCAACAGGTATATTTCTGTGATCTGCATTTATCTCTTTTTCCCCTTCTGCTGTTAATGTATGTACTGTTTACTGATTCTTTCAAATGCTCTGGACATTTAATGTTAATTGGGAAGAGTAAGTAAGGAGCCCTTGCCAGAATCCTATATCACCATTTATTTAGTGTAACTTTATATATACTTAGAAGAGTATAAGAAGAGACAGTAAGAAACCCTATTAGTGAATTACAAAGATGTGCATTGAGATAACAAGACTGCTTGATGAACGATGGGACTGATGAACATTGGTGCCTAATGCAGATTGGGCCCATTTTGATAAACAAACAGGTTGGGAGTCATGGTCAAACTTCCAACATTTTCCTATTTATGTTGAATAAGGCATATTCAAGCCTATGACTTTAGAGCCTTGATTCAGATCTGTCATTAGTTGAAAGCCAATTTACTTCTTATTTGTGTTTATTTGGTTCTAATTTATTTATAACACAATGACACAATGAGACTGGTGCTACATTTTTAGTACTACAATTCAGCACAAGTGTTAACATGTTCAGTAAGGTATATGCCAGAAGAGTGGTTTAGGAACTACTTGAGCTACAAAAGACAGAAATTAACATATTCAGAATAGGGAAGAGGGGTGAGAAATGCCCTTCTAGTACTTTTAAGGGATAAGAAATGGAAATTTTCACAATGTCAACAGCATTGCAGAAATATGGATACGTGCGGGAAAGTTTGGATAACAGTTGTTACTCATATGACAACCAGGACACATTAACAGATTGTCATGAACTATGCATTGTTGTGTGATCATCACATTTTAAATGATCATTAAATATCAAGAGTTTGCATGACTTCTTCAAGAATAATTCCATTTGTGGTTGGCACTTCAATTAATATCTCAGTGTTACATGGCCATCTCACCCAAGGATTCCCAGTCTGGTAATAAAATTTGACCAAATTCCATATTAAGCAAAACATAATGTTGGAAATTTGTTCCTCAGGGAAGGCATAAGACATATTTTTAAAAATCATTGTGAGTAGTCAATATTTTAATGATGTTTCTATAAATTTCAAGATTATTACCAGACTTAAAAAAAAAAAAAGAACAAAGGCAAAATACTTGATACTCCTGAGAGAATGGTATTCATGACATAGAATTTATTCTCCTTCTTCTTCCAGTCACAGAATATCTCACACTCAGGGCTCAAATTGGATGACCAATGAAGCACAAAAGACTTAAACACATACTTTCTGAGGCACATGAATATTCTGGCAAAGATCTTATTCCTCTCTGTGTGGTGTTGAGATACTAATTGCTGTAGCCTCAAGCCAGCAATGCCAATGTTGTGAGATGTGATTTGTACACACACTTCCAATCTATTAGTGTTTGATTTATGCTGAGACCATTATCTTGCTTTTTCAGGCATAACTCCATAACTGCAAGACTCAGACACTCACTGTTTTCTTCCTGTAATGAATTCTTGGGGTTCTGAGAATTCATACAAGAGCCTGTACACTGTTCAAAACTGCCTCGAGGTTCTCATGTTGCCCACTCTTGTCCTAAACAGAAGAAGTATGAAGAACCCTAAGGCTAAGGAACAAGTAAGAAGCTAATGATCTCATCTGTTTAATCAAGCTCTGACATTTTAATAATAGATTATGAATAAGTAATGATCTTTCAACATAGCTGGAGAGAAGAAAACAAAGATGAAGCAATGTGGTCATTATAAGGAATATGGATCAAACTGCATAGGAGAAGGTAGCAAACAAATGAGGTGTGTGATAAGGAATAGAGATGTTAGAAAGAGATACTGCTTGTACTGGGCAGTATAATGATTTCTGTATAAACCAAACTCTAATATAAGCTCAGTTTCCTGTAAACGAAAAAGAATACCCACCCAGACCTATTTTCTTCACATAGCAAAAAGTGACCTTTAAACTACCTTGACAAATAGCAGCTGACTAGAAAATTACAGTCATTAGCAGGATATCTCGAGAGTAGACTATTGTAAAAAATGATACTAAGAGACAGATGTTAACAATTTTCAACCTCAAAAGACAGTTACAATAAAACCCTACATTTTTAGCCTCCTAAAGCCTTGCCATTGAGATTCAGTCTAAAATATAAAATTCATATATCCCCCTCTCTTTATTCCCCTTTCAAGGAGTGAATTATACAGGCGGTGCACGGAAAACATTCTGCTGTATAGATTAATCAGATTTCCTTTTTAAAAATGTGTTAAAAATACAGACAGCCCATCACTATTTGACAAAGATTCTAAACTGAGATCAGTTACATTTGCTCCAGGTTCAACAATACTAGGAAAGGCAGATATTCTAAACCTACATTATGATTATTGAGCGTTGCTTTTAAGGTATTGTGTGTATATATGAAGTACACAAAAGTGTTTTCAACTATAATGGAGAGAAACACCAGGCCTTTTTTCTGAAGCTGATCTATGGTTTGCAAAATTATACCCTCCTAGGGGAATAGTATATTGATAAGCTTTGTAAGACATGACAAAATGCCACAAAACAGGAAGTTACCTGGAGAAGAACACTGAAGAATGTAACATCCTTTATTCAGCAGAGCTAGACTGAATGTGGAAGGAGAATACTGTATATAGCATGCCAAATGCATCCCAAAACAATCTTCGAAACCAGAGGCAAGAATTTCATTCTGCAACAGCTATACAATGTCAAGATGTATTTCCATTCCAGTGTCCATGTATGAATTCAGAGAAAGAAACCATATTTGAATTACCTCATATTTGATTATATACAGGGTGATATGGGACAGGTGTAGAAAAATATGTTAGTCGAGATTTAGTGATTCTTTTTGCATAATGTGGATAGAAATATGAAGAATGTTTGCAAAGTTTCTTATTCTTGAAGAGACAGGGTATCTTCATGGAATGAGACAACCTGTACATCAGATGATACTTCCCCTCCAGATTTCTTGTCTCCTGCCTAAGAGTGAGGCTACAGAGGGTTTTTTTTTAAAAAAATGGTCTGAAAACCTGTACCATTTGAAGTAGACATCTTTACAGAAATGGGGGCTTTTTGCTCCTTTCTGAAGCAAAGCGTACTCTTAAATAGGAAGCACAGAAAGACTCGCTAATATTCCAGTCCTTATGCTTTTCAAAATTCCATACAACAAGGAAGTAGTGATCATTGTATGTGTTGCTTGCACAAAAAATATTTATACAAATGCAAATACTCTCTCACACATCCCAAAAAACCTCTCACAACCTTACAGCAGAAAGAATAATGTTGAGATCTGCTGCTCTCATATATGAGAATAAATCACAAAAGGATTTAGATCTTTAGTGTGGAAGTAAAGTCTTCCACTGCCATCTCCACCGCCACTTCTTTTACCAGTCAGAATTTCAGTCAAAATGTTCAAACTTTCTGCAGCCTTGAAAACAGTAACAGAAAGACAGAAATAATTAATTTTCTTTTTGCTCAAATATTGGGGAGCTATCAAAGTCTAGACTGAGGTCAAAAAGTCAAACCAATAAAATAAAACAAACACAAAACTCATTTGTAAGCTTCCAAAGAACTGTGTGATACCTTGTGATGGGAAAATCTGTTGAGCTTTCTTTTGTACTTTTTAAAAATACAACACCCCCCCCCCACACACACACACACAACAAACACTAAGTTCTTCTCTTTGTGAATTTTGGAAATTCATCAGAAAAAACTTAGAATAAATTTCTTTTTTATTTGATTGGTCAAATTATCCAACAACTGCTATTCCCAGTAAAGAAAGTGGCACACTAAAAACAAAATCCAAAAGCTACCTAAGTGTCTGGAACCTGTGATGGGAAGCATCCTAGATGGCCAGTAATCTTCCTTGTTCAGAATTTATGTGGCACAAAAATGAATGTGGGGCTTACTGCATAGTAAAATGTCAGTTTCTAAATAGAAAACATTATTCTTCCACAGAAAGCAAAATGTTGTCTCCAGAAAAATTCTTTTCTACTCAAAAGGTAGCCTTCAAAATTTTATTCTTGAAGTCTTATAGCCACTGCACACAACTACTACTGAAATGCTGAAAAGAATGTCTGAATAATGACATGTCTAGCCCTCTTTCAGTTGTAGGGAACACAGACAGGCAGTTGTTGTTGAATCATGTTGCAAGTGTATGCCCCACAAATAGGCGCAAATTTGATACATCACCAACAATCATTTTTCCTAGCGTCTCAGAAATGGCCATGTTGCCATTGCAATCATGCAACAATTGTAAATATGAACTAGAATAATACAATGACTTAGATTTGTCTATTTGTCTGTTTACTTACTTATAGTACTTCTGTATCACCTCCCAGCCCAAGTTAGATGCATTAAGAACAAGAACAAGAACAGTCATTGAAAACAGATATTAGTAATGAAGAGCCTTCCAAAAAAAAAAAAAAAAAAAAAAGTTACAACTGTAATTCAACAATTACATTACTGAACACACAGGGATTCAAACCCAGAAGTTTTAGACTAAAGGCCTCAGAGAAGTAGCATTGCTGGTCCTGATTGTCCCTGAACCTGAGCTTCCAGGCCAAAACCTGTATATTATTATTATTATTATTATTATTATTATTATTATTATTAACCTTTATTTATATAGTGCTGTAAATGTACACAGTGCTGTACATACAATCTTATAAATTAGATGGTTCCCTTCCCTCAGGCTTACAATGTATGTTCCCTATATTATTAAGAACGTTGTGACTCTATGTTAAAATTATGCTAAACAAAAGTGGTGTAAAAAACATGTAGTTAAAGCTGTCTTACTATCTGCGATTCACCTTTATTGGTGATAACTCCAGATGTTTAAGGAATTTGAGTATCATGTACTTCAGGGAATGCAGTCATTTTTTAAAAAACCCACTAATTGCTGTGTTTTTAAAAGTAGATATCTAAAAGTTAAGTGATATGGAGGATGTGACTCAGAGGCCACTCAAATTAGTGCTATCTGGGGTATTTGCTGAGACCATAAGTCAGGTCTGTACTTCTCATCATTGACCCTCAGCTTCCTTCAAGGTATTTTTAAATAAATGATGAGTCCTTTAAAAACTATTGATATACAATTATTTTAATGGCATGTGATTATTTCTTTTGATTTTCTTGTATCCAGAATATTTCATACACAAATCTAAATTGTTTTTGCTTTATATCCCTATCCTGTTATTTCTGTAAGAGCAGTTGCTTCTATGTGTTTTCTTGCAACAAAATTTCAGGTGTGCTAGAAAGTGGAAAAAAGTTTAATTTTGTTTTGAATGTTGACTTTTTGTGTATTTTAACTATAATTATTTTTTAATATGTAAGTTGGAGAGAGAAAAAAATATCCCACGAGGGGACCCAAAAATGATCTTGAGGGCCACATGCAATCCATGGGCTATAGTGGATGCTAGGCTGCTGTATGGGCACAAGGGAGATGACTTTCTCCTTTGATGCTCCCATGGGATGCATTTTCCTCTCAGGTGCAATCATTGCCCCTCTTGTTGCTTTTAAGAAGTGTGTATACTGATATCCTCTATGGGACCTTCTGAATCTTTACTGGTTCCTGAATATAATATTTTATTGTTTTAATCATTTTGTGGTGACGTTTTTATTATCCAGGTTGTTTCTAACAACACTGTTAGCTGCCTTAAACACTGTTGTTGTTGTTTTGTTTTGCCTTGTAGTGGAAAGGTGAGAAATGTAATAAAGAATTACATGAATATGCCTTCCTTTTCTACATCTCTTTCTGGCTTTACTGCTAATGATAGTGGGTACTTCCAATGTATATAAATACAAACAGAGACACGATATATCTGAATGTAACTATTATACATCAGTGGTGTTCCACACTGGGGTGTCACCCAGTATGGGGGGGGGCTTCAGGGGCAAAGCCAACAGGGCATGCCCCAAACTCCCTGCCCTGCAAGGTTTAATTTCCAAGTAAAGCCACACAGGGCAGGGATGGGGAGAGGGGACTGGTTTTCTTACTCCTTGTCCCATGAGGCTTTAGTTCCAAGTAAAGCGACTTGTGGCAGGGATGGGTGGGGTCTGGGCATTCTCCTTCTCTGCTTTGTGCCACAGGACTGAAATAGACCCACCTACTTGAGGGGAAAGAGGTATCTCAGGGTGCTGGCGATTAAGTGTTCTTATCACCTTCACATCCTGCATGCATGCTCATGCTTCCCCACCTCTCCCCCCATGTGTGCCCCCCTCAGCACCAGCAGTCTTTTGATTGGTGGCCACCTTTTGTGTGCATGGAGTGCATGTGTGAGCAAATCCCCTTCTGGGATGTTTCTGGGATGTTAACTGTTGTGGTCAGCAGCCCCCACAGCTCCCCAATAATGCTAATGTTATACATTGCTAATATGCTAAAGGTTTTAAATAAACATACTCATAAAGGCCACAGGATAAGGGCATTACATTACTAAGATCAAGAAAGCTGCCTCTTGGGAGTTTTTCACACTGAAGCCTATGCATTTAATGCTTTTTTTCTGATTAATTTAGGCCAGGAATGTGCCCCTTACCTTCCAGGGTGGAGAGCAGTGTTCTCCTTAAAAGGGTATGCTTCAAAAGAAGGAAAGAAGTAGCAGTTTTGAATGAAAACATTAATAGGAATGTTTTGAAATCATGATGCTAACTATGAAGAAAAAAATAGCAAGAAATGCCTATTATTTCAAACAAATAGCTGTTAATTCAATGGGACATTTAAAACAGAAGAATCCTGTTGGATCAGATCTTGTTGGATCCATTTTGTGAGGGAAGTTAACACACTGGGGTGCTACAATGGTCAACCAGATCTTCCACTGTGGAGCTCAGGGATGTATCAATAGTGATCTTTTACCATAGTTCACTACTAATTAGTTTGGAAAGGTACATATCCTTTGAAACTTAAGATTCCATATAATTATTGTGAACAATATCAAATGACAGACATGCATCATATATTTGTCTTATTTCCCCATTAAATCATCTGAGTTACTAATCATTACCACATCTTGGGACAAGAAATTCACCACATTAGTTATGCTTTATGCATAATACTACCACTGGTGTCTGCTTAATCCATTCAGTTTCTATACTGCAAATTAACACCAATCACATAATACAGTTTTATAACATTGACTATGTACAAGCAATATGACCCGGGAATTTAGATTGTAGGGCAAATACAACCTATGCTGGTTGAGATGCAATGGCTAGGGGGAGCATCCTAGCTGATGGATCATACAAAGAATGATTCACAGATTATTTGTATACATTGATAAAGCAACATCATAACTAATAGCACTGCAAAAAGTAACAAAATGCTATATTCTATCTGTCTGCCTATCTATCTATCTATCTATCTATCTATCTATCTTGTTTTTCTGTGAAATAAATTCTAGTTAGCTATCAATCACTCCTGATGTGACTCTGACTAATTCACACAACTTTTCCACTGTAACTGTTTTTTTTTAAAAAAAGGAGAATATTTCTTCACACTATACTATCTTCCAATATTGCTGTGAATTAAGTTAATATTGGTAAAGAACTTGATACACCAGTAAAAGAGTGCATTAAAAGAGAACTATTATTATTGCTAGAAATTAAATTAGCTACAGTGTTGTGCATGAAATAGTTGGACATTGAGATATGTCTGTAGTGAAGATGTAGCCATGCAACTCAGGAAGTTAGGAGTTCAAAGGTGGCTCTTTGAGTCTTGGAGCTGTCTGAATTTCATATGGCAAAAATGGACCAATAAAGTCTTATACTTTTCTCAAAGGTTCCCACTACTACTATCACTTAAATCTCATGCAATAAATACAAATTCTGCTTCATGATGCCTTGAAACTTACTTCATGATGCATTGAAAGAAAGAAAATATTGTGAGCTATGCAGGCCACTAAAGATTTTTAAAAACCCTCTTGATATAGTATATATTTTCCAGTAAAAGCCTATAGGCTACAGCTAGATAACTTGTGGCCATCCTAATTGTATTTGACTACAAACACATGGACATATCCCTTGTTAGGTTACAGTTATAATGAAAAGTAATTATACCTTCATTATTGTTGTTGTATGTGCCGTCAAGTCATTTCCAACTTATGTCAACCCATAAAGGGAACTTATTACAGGGTTTTCTTGGCAAGACTTGTTCAGAGGAGTTTTGCATTTGCCTTATTCTGAGGCTCAGAGATTATGACTTGCCCAAAGTCACTGAGTTTTCTAGTTAATCGGGGATTTGAAGCCTAGGGCTCATTACCACTTACACTTTAAACCACTTTGCAATTCACCTTCACTCTGTGTTGGTAATCAGTTCCAAAGGTCAGTTATTCCCACTATAAAAGCAGATCTTTTCATTAGCCCCATGTAATCACTTCTTTTTTGGGACAGTTGTCATCCCCACTAGTTGTGCTACTTCAAAATGTATGTCAATCATCAGTGATGTAAGTGACAGCCCAGACTCTGGGTGGAGGTAGGACACTGGCAGGACCTGGGCCTCTTGACAAGCCTGTGGGAGGGCAGAGGAGGAGGAGGAAGAGGAGGATGAACACAGGGCAGTGCAGCATGATGGGGAGGAAGAGGAAAGTGAGGCATGGGGGGAGGAGGTTGAGGAAAGGGCCATGCAGGATGAGGGAGAGGAAGAGGAAGGCAAGGCATGGAGGAGGAAGAGGAGGATGAGGAAGGTGCTGTGCAGCATGAGCGGCAGGAAGAGAAAGGTGAGGCATGGGGGGGGAAGAAGACTAGGATGAGGAAGGGGCAGCATGGCATGAGGGAGAGGAAGAGAAGGAAGACAGGAAGGCAAGGCATGGTGTGTTGAATGTTTTTTTTAATTTAAAAATAAATTTATCGAAGAATCGATTTATTGTTTTAGCATCTACTTGCCTTTGCAAGTAGTTGAAAAATCAATCAATTGATTCTTCTCTTCCCATAGGTCACACCACAAACAAAAAGGCAGCACTGGGGTGTGTGTGAAATCTCCCAGAATCTGAGGAGGGATGGTAAAGACCCCTGTGCTGTTAATCCCTCCCCTCCAGAATGAGGTGATTCTGATCTGTCATTCCCATTTGTTGAACACTCTTCAGAATTGATTCTTTTCAAATGAACTGCTTAGAAATTAGTGTCTGGAAAAATCCCCCCCCCTTTTTTTTTGGCCTTGCTTTATCACAACAGGAATCAATCACATTGTAACAGGATCTAGTTTCAAATGGGAATGAGGGTCATTTAAACTGATCAGCAATTTGATTTATTTCATAGTGGGAACGCACCCCTGATCTCCAGAATCATAGTTCAATGCTCAAACTGCCACACAACACTGACACACTCTCTCACTTACTATAGCCCCACTATACACTCTGGCAGGAGTGTTGAACCTGTTGCCCACTAGGGATATTAGTGCACTCTCTTTTAATGTACCTTATCCCCCACAGGATAAAGGTGCACTTATTTTTAAAATGGGGTTTATTGCATTCCCCCCTGGCCAGGCAAATGCTGCCCAGATGCAGATGGGCTAATTCTGTGGCTTTTCAATAGAAGGATGTGAGGGTGATCTGGCTGCGATATCTGTCACCCCATTGATCACCAGGGTTGATTCAGCTGATCTGGTTGGCTAGGCGGATGTCCCCTTCCTCCCTCACTACTCCATGTGCATCCCTCTGGAAGCTGCACACTCGGTGGAAGAGGACAATCATCCCAGATAGAAGGAGTGTACCATTCTTCGGTCAAGGGTATACAATAGCTGCGCTCCCCTGCTAGAACCTCCAAACAAGCTCAAGAACAGGATCTTCTTGGTTCTTCTTTTATTTCTAACTGTTGAAGTTTGCCTATCTCTGCAGCTACAAGTAAATGACAAATTCCTATTAGACTTAATCTAAACAAATTGCAAGCTAATGCATACATGTCAGAACATAAAAGTAACTTTGAGGTGAAACAGACAGCCCCAAAGGGGTGATGTGGCTCTACCCATGAGAGAGCCGGATTGGGGACAGCTTCTGTCCCAATCTGGCCAGCTTCTGCCCTGAATAGGAGCAGAAAAAGTCAGCTCCTATTTGGGGTAGAAAAAAACTGCCCCTTAGCCTCTAGAGCCAACTCTTCACCAGCTCTACAACATAACTAGCTGACATGTAATCACGAGCATGGCATCCGGGCAACTTGGGGGCATAGTGTGTTTAAAAGCCATGCCCCAAAGCCAGCTAGAAGCCAGCTTTACTGGGCCATCTGTTTTGGTCCTATTGTAGTGGAAACAAGTGAATGTGATAAAAGCCTTTTTAAAAATAAATACACCTTTATCCTAGATCTTGATGACATACAATCATTCCTGACCACAGTCTATGCTGACCAAGCAACAATTCAAACCCTGACCTCCAGAGTGGTAATTCAATGCTCAAACCACACCACCACACTGGAGGGGGGGGGGGAACTGAAGCAAGAAGTTAATTTCAGGTTCTGACATTTATGCATTAGTTTGTTATTTGTCTAGATGAAGTCTAGTAGGAATTTGTCCTTTGCCAGTAGCTGCAGAGATAGGTAGACTGTAATGGTTAGAAATAAAAGGAGAATCAATCAGAGCGTACTCCCATGTACATTGGTTCTTCTTTTGTCCAGTAGCAGATACCAGATGCAACATTCCATTATTTCTTTGGAACTTGTTACAATGTGGCTGGAAAATTTAGCTTTTCAGAATTCCAACCAAAAAAAAGTTAAAAAAATATATCTCTGGGTGTCTTCATAGCAGTCTGTAGGGGCAATAATTTTTGTCAAGATATGACTGGATACCAACAGGGAGGTTACTATATTTACCAATCCAGATTTGTGACAATTAGTATTATATCCAGATGATTTCCTAAATTTGCATACACTGACATTTTCAAAACTTGAAGGGAGGGAGAACTATTTATATCATGAAAGTAAGGAGTTTATTGCACAGGAGCTCTGGGGACCGGTCTCAAAATGGAACGGATGAGGCCTGGAACAAGTGTGGGATGCATTTTACCACATACACAGAAGTCCCTCACTTCTTCTATTCTGTTCTCCATTTGTTCCATTCCAAAGGAGGAGATTTTTGAGAACTTTTCAAAACAGTTCTAAAAAATCTCCTCCTCTCTGGAAGAGACTAGGAATGAAAGGGCAGGGAATGGAATGAGTTAGGGATTTGTGTGCGGTAAAATGAGTCCCCTACTCGTTCCAATCCCTTCCTGGTCCCTCCTATTTCATTCTGAGACTTTGCAGGAGCCCCTGTACAATAAATTCTTAACTTGATTTTTCAGTATGTAGCTTACAATGGTGTGAAAGTGTCACTATAATTGTGAGAAATTCCAGTGCAGGAGTAGGCAACATGTGGTGTTCTTAATGATGGTGAACTACACCCAACTGGTAGGGCCAGTGGTCAAGAATGATGGCATTTGTAGCCCAGTAGTATTAGGAAGAGCAGAACTCTGCTTTAGTGTACAGTATTATTTCAAGATTTTTGTGGGAGGGGATGAGAAAGAGATGGAGACAGTGAGAGGGGGAAGAAGGAAGGCAATAAATACAACTACCAAATGTGAGAGTAGAAGGAGAAAGAAGTTGTGTGTGTGTGTGAGAGAGAGAGAGAGAGAGAGAGAACAGGGAGAAAGCAATATGGCCATATTCAAAAAGGGGAAAAAAGAGGATCCCAACAATTATCGTCCAGTTAGTCTGACATCGATACCAGGAAAGATTCTAGAGCAGATAATTAAACAGAGAGTCTGTGAACATTTAGAAGACAATGACATAATCACAAAAAGCCAGCATGGGTTTCAGAGAAACAGGTCATGCCAGACAAATCTGATCTCATTTTTTTGATAAAATTACCAGTTTGGTAGATGAAGGGAATGCTGTGGATATAGTATATCTTGATTTCAGTAAGGCCTTTGACAAGGTTCCCCATGACATTCTTGCAAACAAGCTTGCAAAATGTGGACTAGACAAGGTAACCATTACATGGATTTGTAACTGGTTGACTGGCCACACCCAAAGGGTGCTCAGCAATGGTTCCTTTTCATCCTGGAGAGAAGTGACCAGTGGGGTCCCACAGGGCTCTGTCCTGGGCCCAGTCCTATTCAACATCTTTATTAATGACTTGGATGACAGAATTGGGGGCATACTTATCAAATTTGCAGATGACACCAAAGTAGGAGGAGTAGCCAATACTCCAGAAGACAGGATCAAAATTCAAAATGACCTGAATAGGCTAGAAAGCTGGGCCAATGCTAAAAAAAATGAAATTCAATGAAGAGAAATGTAAGGTACTGCACTTAGGGTGCAAAAATGAAATGCACAGATATAGGATGGGGGACATCTGGCTGAATGAAACTATGTGTGAAAGGGATCTAGGAGTCCAAGTAGACCATAAGTTGAACATGAGTCAACAGTGCGATGCGGCAGCTAAAAAGGCCAATGCAATTTTAGGCTGCATCAATAGAGGTATAGTGTCTAGATAAAGAGAAGTAATAGTGCCACTCTATTCCGCTTTGGTCAGGCCCCACCTGGAATACTGTGTTCAGTTCTGGACACCACAATTCAAAAAGGATGTGGAGAAACTGGAGCGTGTCCAAAGGAGGGCAACTAAGATGGTGAAAGGTCTGGAAACCATGCCCTATGAGGAATGACGTAGGGAGCTAGGGATGTTTAGCCTGGAGAAGAGAAGATTAAGAAGTGATATTATAGCCCTGTTCAAATATTTGAAGGGATGTCATATTGAGGAGGGAGCAAGATTGTTTTCTGCTGCTGCAGAGAATAGAACGCGAAACAATGGATGCAAGCTTCAGGAAAAGAGATTCCACCTCAACATTAGGAGGAACTTCCTGACAGTAAGGGCTGTTCGACAGTGGAACACACTCCCTCGGAGTGTGGTGGAGTCTCCTTCCTTAGGGGTCTTTAAGCAGAGGCTGGATGGCCATCTGTCGGGGATGCTTTGACTGGGAGTTCCTGCACAGCAGGGGGTTGGACTGGATGGCCCTTGTGGTCTCTTCCTACTCTATGATTCTATGATTCTATGATTCTAAGAGAACTGGGGAAAGGGAGAAGGAGAAAAAGGCTAGAGAGAGAAGGATGACATAGGCCTGAAACAGATGGGCCAAAGGGAGTGTCTTCCAGCCAATTTTGGGGCATAGTGTGCAGATGATGTGTGCACCCAACATGGCCAGAAGTGACTCTGAGGCTGCCTAAGACAGCCGGAAGCCATCGGCAAAAGGATAAGTGAAAAACTGCTCCTTTCTTGTGGCTTCTTTGAGACCATGGTGGTGGCCTGCTTCTGAAGTGGGCCATCCAGTTTCAGCAATACCAGGTTGATCAGGGGCCAATCATGGCTGGAATGGCCACAGGCTAATCCACGCCACCCATCTGCTTTGCCCCTAAGAGATGTGGAGAGAGAAGAGAAGAAATATAGTCAGGAGGTTGAAAGAGAAGGAGAAAAGAAAAAGAAAATGAGGCATAAATTAAGATGGAAATTATGAGGGTAGGCAGGAGTTTTGGGGAGGGCATGAGAAAAAGAGAGAGAGAGAGAGGTATGTGATAGGGGAGAGAGGAAGACAGATGATATTACGAATTTAAACAAAAATTGAATACCTAAGGAAAGCTGGAAAAGATATGTTAATGGTTCAAAGCATGTGCACTTCAGACCAAGAAATGAAATTTGTCTGTACTGTGGCTTCAAAAAATTCAGGACAGAGTAAGTAAAGTGAGTACATAACTAGCAAAGTTAGCAATAAGATATGAAAAGGTACCTAACAATCCTCTGGCATAATGTGAGCACCAGGACATGGACTGCTTCTTCCTCTTGAGTCCTGGTGCTCATTACAGTGTGATAGATTTTGAGAAAGGAAGGAGGGAGGGAAGAAGGAGGAAACCGCATGCAAGCTGTAACAATGGTGATCAGCAGCACATAGTAGGGTTTTTCTTCTTCTTCAATGGAGTACAGTTGTCCTGTGAAACCTTTCAACTGAGAAGAATCAGGTTTTGAGACATTTGCTAGTGTGTGTCACCAAGTCATTTTTTTCTTCTTCATATTGCAACCTTAAGGTGAACCTATCGTAGGATTTTCTTGGCAAGTTTTTTCAGAGGGAGTTTTCCATTGCCATCATCTCAGGCTGAGAACTTGCCCAAATTTACCCAGTGGGCTTTTATGCTTGAGTGGGGAATCAAATCCTGTTCTCTAGAGTCACACTGAAACCATTACACTATGCTGGCTCTCATGATGACATAAGAGGATGCTATATTTTTTATTCTGTCACTCAAAGATTGTGAAGGATTCTATTTTTACCCAACAATGTTGAAATAATTATATTTTGCTATGTAATGTATTTGAGAAAAAAGTTAAAAAGCAAAGGAAAAATAGCAAAAATAAAATTACAATAGTTCAGACTCGCCTGAGATTTCATAGGCTTTGCAATAATGCAGCTGTTTTCCTCAGGGTATTCTCACAAGTTCGTAAAGAAATCTATTTGTTATGAGCATTCTGGAACCCCAAGGAAGGCAGCTGTGTTTTTGATAAACCGGGCCACATTTTCAACACCTCAAGCTACAGAGACACTTATACAGGAATTCTGGGCAGTATATATTATCCATAAGGAATGCAATCTTTTAACAGTAACAACATAGCACTGTTAGCTGAAGTTTATGCAGAAAAGCAAAGTGAGCATCAAACAAAGCAGTGATATGAAATTAAAAACCTGACCTCTAGCACTGGATCTGCCCTAAACTTAAAACATGCCACCCAGAGTGAACTTAACAGCCACTGGGGAAATCACCAAATGGTATCAATATGCGCTGCATGTGAACTTTATATTGGTGTTGCTTATCCTCTTCCTAGTTTTGTTTGTTTTTCAGATGTTCACCAGGGAGAAAAATGCAATAAATCAGCAGAATTTTCTATGGATCTTTGCAAAATTGTTTCTAGAGCTTGAGTCATTGCAGTTTGGGACTTGGCCAAGTGGAAACTCTCATAAGTCTTTAGCAATGCCAGTTTTTTTGTTTCTTTGTTTATGTCCCACCCATAACTGTATATAAATGGTTTGGAGGGGGGGGGCAGAGCTTTACTAATGGATTATTGGTTTTCTCAGTATTGTATGTGCAAACTGAAATTGGCTTTCTTAATCCAGAAACAAGAAGATAGCTGTTCTGCTAATTGTGCCACAAAAAACAGGAAATTGCTTTCTTTTAAGTAATTTTTGCAAGAACATTATGTAGCAAACAACATTGGTTAAAGTAATTTTACTTTGGTTAGCCAGCTTCTGCTGGAGATGAAATATCCAGACTTTTATATGATCATACTTGTGCCAACAACATGATTCTGGCTAAGCTACTTTGGCTGCATCTACACTGCAGAAATAAAGCAGTTTGACAACACTTTAATTGTCATGGCTCCATCCAAATCAATGCTGGGATTTGCACTGATTTACAGTCAGACCTCTCTGACTGAAAAAGCTAAATATCTCACAAAATTACAAGTCCCAGAATCCCATAAGATTGTGCCATGGCAGTTAAAGTTGTGTCAAACTGCATTGTTTCTGCAGTGCAGATGCAGCCAAAGATTCTACTTGCAACAGCTAAACCAAGGTAATTTGTAGCTAGGCTAGATGTTAGAATAGATATTCAAACATACTAGATATTCAAAGATTCTATCAAATAAAAAATGGGGATAAATGTCCACCCAGGTCCAGCATTTTGAGTGTTTGCATTTATATTTCAGTCCACATGTATCAGCCATAATGACACTTTCACACCAAAAGAAGCCCTCTTTTTAATACCTATATTGCAGACAGGTCCTCTCTGTTTTGGGAATAGCTGTGCCAGTCGAAATGAGAGATAATTTCAGTTTACATTTTAATGGTGTTCTCAAAATTCTCAGGCCAGAAACTTTTTGAGTCACAACTGGTTGTTGTGTTTAATGAATATATTCTTTCCAAGCTTGTTTAAAGAGGCATCCAGTACTACTTTATGGTTTGTTTCTCAATACAATGCCTGGTGATCTGGTATCCAGACACCTGCCATCCCAGCATCATTTCCTCTGTATATGCCTCAAGAAGAGACTGAGATGGTGGTGCCTTTGTGGTTTGAACAAAAGGTTTGCTAGTAGCCTTTTTTGTCTTTCCTTATGCAGTTTGTACTTTATCCCATGATGCACTGATTGGCCATAGATTGCAATGGGAAGCTCCCAGGGAGATATTGGGATGGCTGTTGAAGTGATTGCCATGCAAAGCAGTATACATAGGCTAGCAGGGTTGTGAAGATGATCTAAGATATAAATTTGGATATTTGGAGACATTCTTATTCTTCAAGACTAAACAGATAAGTATTCACCATCTACCATTTCATAACAAGAAGCTCTTACTGCTTTGGTCATAATATATTAGTATGTATTGTATAGACATCAACCTCAAAAAAAAAAAAAGATTTTTGGAAATGTGACTAACATATACCAATTTATTTATTGATTTTATATCCCACTTTTCTGCCAGCAAGGGATTTAAGGTACTGAGCATGATTTTATCTAGTCATGCTTGCATCTTAGGTACCTCTTACTTCCCCACCCCCTTTATTTTCTCTTTATTTATTTTTTTGTAAACACCTCCAAGAACCCTTAAGGGAACCATGCAAAATATGTTTAATGGTTCCACAACTGGATCTGCTTCTATTTACCACCAGGAGAGTTGGGCACAGTTTACCTCATCCTACCTCTTATTAGCTATAAGGTCTCTAATAATTATACACTAGTTTGATACCATACAAATGTCACAGCAATACTCTATGGAATTCTTCAATTTGTTGTTTTGTGAAATATATAGAATTCTCTGTCAATCAGTTCCAATGCCTCAATAAAATCCAGGATTCCGAAGTTCAGAATTCACCCCTCTCCATTTTAGTCCTGCTCACCTATGTAAGTTATTGTAAAATTGTTCAGAAAGACAAAATATTTTTCTGTTTTACTGTACGCAAGAGTATACAACTATCCCAAACTATGACTGATTAGAAATACTGTAAGATGATTAGAAGAAGACATAATATGATTTTTGCATCACTTGGTTTGATGAACAATTCATTGACCATTGCATGATCTGTTCATCCAAATTCTGAGGCCATAATTATTCTTTGATGCATATATGGAAGGACTAGGATCCAAAATACACTGCAGAAATAATCCAGTTTGAGACTGCTTTAACTGCTCTGGCTCAGTGCTAGGGAATCCTGGGAACTGGCGTTTATTGTGGAACCAGAGCTATCTGACATAGACAGCTTAATGTTACACAAAACTGCAATTCCCAGAATTCCCTAGCATTCAGCCAGGATCTCAAACTGGGTTATTTCTGTGTGTTTTGGACCTAATTCAGACAACCAAAGGGTGAAGCAGACCAGTGGCTTGGAGCAGCCTCTGGATGGGTCGTTCTGAAAGTGGGCTGACACCACGGTCCAAAATGGATTGCCAGCAAAGAGAAGAATTTTGACACTCTTTCTGCTGGTGGTTGAAGGCCACCTTCGGTAGCATCAAAGTAGCTTCTGGGCACTCTGAGAGCATGCATCATCTGAAAGTCCCTCCCCTCCCCCCGTGGTTGGAAGTCACACTTTTTGGCCCGTCTGTTTTGAGTTCAAGGGAATCATTGCAGGGAAGCTAAGGAATTTTCAGGCAAAGTGAAAGGAATGAACGATAATGAATAACTATCAGCCAGTGTCTAACCTACCATTTCTGGGCAATGTTTTGGAATGTGTGGTGGCTTCCCAACTCCATGGATTTCTGGATGAAATAGATTATCTAAATCCATTTCAATCTGGTTTCAGGCCTGGCTATGGAACAGAGACAGCCTTGAATGCCTTGGTGGATGACCTACACAGGAAACTGGACAGGGGGAAGTGTGTCACTATTGGTTCTCCTGGACCTCTCAGTGGCCTTCAATACCATTGATCATGGTATCCTTCTGGACTGCCTCTCTGGGATGGGGTTTCAAGGTACTGTTCTACAGTGGCTCCATTCCTCCTAGAGGTGAACCCAGAAGTTGATACTGGGAGACTCCTGTTCGATCCCCTGGCCATTGACCTGTGTGGTCCCTCGGGGTTCTGTGTTGTCCCCTAGGCTGTTTAACATATACATGAAACTGCTGGGAGAGGTTGTCCAGAGTTTGGGGGTGCAGTGTCATCAATATACAGATAACACTCAACTCTACTACTCCTTCCCACCTCAATCCAAAGAGACTGTCCTGGTCCTAAACCAGTGTCTGTCTTCAGTAATGAACTGGATGAGGACAAAAAAGTTGAAATTTAATCCAGACAAGACAGATGTGCTCCTGATCAGTTGGAAGGCAGATCAGGGAATAGGGATCCAGCCTGTGTTAGATGGGGTCGCACTCCCCCTGAAGACACAGGTTCATAGATTGGGGGTACTCTTGGACTCAGTTTTGAACCTGGATACTAATGGATTAATAGTTTGCATATTTCATTCTGGAATGAAAGATGACTTCTCGGTCACAACAGGCTGAAAATCTGTACACAAGAATCTTTATTGACTTGAAATGTCTTAGCAGGAGAATTATAATGCCAACTGCCATCCTCCATCTTGGGAGGGAGAGAAGAGGTGGGTCCAGCTCCATCAGGGCTTGCCTGAAGAAAGAGAGACCTCCCTCCATGCCAACTGCCATCCACTGACTTGGGAGGGAGAGAAGAGGCAGGCCCAGCTCCATCAGGGCTTGCCTGAAGAAGAAGAGCCCTCTCTCCATACTAAATGCCATCCTCTGGCTTGGGAGGGAGTGAAGAGGCAGGCCCAGCTCCATCAGGGCTTGCCTGAAGAAGAAGAGCCCTCCCTACATACTAAATGCCATCCTCCGGCTTGGGAGGGAGTGAAGAGACAGGACCAGCTTCATCAGGGCTTACCTGAAGAAAGAAAGCCCCCCCCCTCCATGCCATCTGCCCTGGTCCAGGCCTCAGAGGGAGAGAAGAACCACTGGACCTCATACCCTATCCCACCACCATCCCCTTCTCCTTTTGTGTCATGTATATTTAGTATGTAAGCCTGAGGGCAGGGAACCGTCTAATAAAAAATAATAATTGTAAGCTGCTCTGATAGCCATTAGGGCTGAAGAGTGGGGTATAAATACCATAATAAATAAAGAAATAATAACTTGCAAAGTAGGGGAATCTCAAATAAAGGGAAATTTGTGTGTCATCCAAATACCATTTCAAAACTTTGGAGCAAATCTACAACATCTGATGGACTTTAGAGACAGTCATTTGAAAAAACTCAGTTCTCAATGCAAATATTTCATAATGCATGCCAAAATGGTGCTTATTACCAGGATAATTTTGTCCTCTTTGTGTATATGAGCAAAGAATAGTATGCCACATTCCAACAGTTTGCAAATGTTGAAATAACAAAAAAAGAATGCATTTAAACCCTCATCAAATAAAAACTAGAGCATGTTATTTTATCTTCTATCGATTCTTAAAATGGCTGACCCTTTTAAACCTTAGTAAGATCCACATGTCAGTATAACACACTTGGCTAATTTGAGCCACTACAAAAGCTCACAATGCAATATTCACCTTTAACATCTAATTGTGTCTGAGCATTCAGAATGTGCACATTTGACCAGTGAATAAAGATATTTTTGTTCTGGGAGGACAGGTTATGTTATATGAAACAAGAGAGGAATTTGTGGTTACTGCAAACGGAATGCAATGCTGAAGAGATTCCAGCCACCAAGTCTGTTCTGCTCATCTGCTAATAAATCTAGCATTTTCCACTTGCCTTTAGGAATGAAGTACAATTGTGGGTCAAGGCTAACAAAGAACAGTAACTGGATGGTATTTAGTACAATTGAAAACATTTTCTTTTTCAGTCCTGCAACAAAATTGGAAGAGAGATTTTATACCCCCAAATCAGGAAAGTGGCAGACACTTAGAATCTCATATGCATAGCATCAAGACTAATTTCTCCATAACATAATCCATATTTTCATGTAGAGACTTACTAATAGAGCAATCCTAACCACAAGTCTTCTGTTTGGAAAGAGTTACAAATGCAAGAGATGTTTCCTCTGCTTACAAAGAAGAGCTCAGCCCAACCTCCATGATTATAGAAAAGTCACAGGTGGACCTTTACTGCCAGCATTTAGTTTCTACAGGTGCTGTGTCCCAAAATGAGGCATTTGAGATTGAGACAGTTTAGATTAGAGACTTCAAATTAGAGGGTCCAGGGTCATGAGTATGGCCTTCCTCTTGAAATCAGTAGAAGGCAAATATATTTATTTTTATTTATTTTAAATAAAACTCATAGAACAAGGTAACTCATCTTCCCCTCCCAGCTAGCACAAACTGGATTTTGAAGTAGCAAAATTATTTACCATTTTTGTATGCTCCCTCCCACAGACATTCTTATGATTGCTCTGTAACTTAGGGCCTGAACAGACAGGCCAAAATAAAGATGCTTTGGTTCAGTTAGGACTGCATGTGTCATTTAAGCAGCATACTTTTGGCCTGTCCATTAGGGCCCTTTATCTCTGAAAAGGAGAATCCTCATTTTAATGCTTCTCCAAAAGACAGATAAGTCTTTGAATTTTCATTTGTTCTGTATCAAGCACTGCAATTTATTTTGTTTGATTTGCTTTAAGATTTCATTTGCAACTTTGACCTGAATGAATGTACACAAAAATTAAGGTCACATTCCTCAAAGCACTAGGAATTAAGACCCATGCAACACAGTTCTGAGCAAATAGGAGCAGAATTTCACAGTTAAGTATCATCCTCATTTGGATAGCCACTACACTGGGGTTTCCTCTGGCTGCTTTTTCAGAAATAAATGTTGTTCAAGGAATAGCCACAATTTTCATCCTTTGTCTAGTACTTTATCTACTAGCGCGAAGGCAAAACCTACTTAGAAGACCCCCCCCCCAAGAAACCTAAGAGGGTTTTAAAAATATCTTCACATTCCTAGAAGAAATTGGTCAGTTTGGGCATTCCCTCCCTCTCTCTCCTTATGTGTGTTTATCTGTCTGTGTTGGGTACATGAAGTGAAGTCCAAGTATTGTGGAGAATGCCAAGTTGTTGGTGCAATTGCTTGCAATAGCAGCAAAACAAAGGCAAGATGGGAACCTTAGAAACAGGGAAAAGAAGTTGTGTTGCTGTAATTGCTAACTTTTTTTTTTTGTTTTTTGCTTGTAGTGAAATTCAATCTAGTTCTGGTTTCTCTACCCACAAAGAGATTTGAAGAATTTAAAATGCCTATTTATCATCTATTATGCCCAGTGTTCATTGATATGCTTTCTGTATATGGATTTGTGTATGTGCCCATGAGTTGTGTGCAATCTACTGTACATAAATATGTCCAAAATATGTCCAGATATATCAATGCCACCAGTACTACCTGCTGGATGCATTACCCTTTCTGGGTCAGAGCCTACAGCTTACAGAAGCTCAGGAATACATAGAGTAGGTGCAAGGCAATTTTTTTGCCTGAGTTGAAGGGCAAGGTGTTCCAATTTCAGTTCTACCAACAGAACCCAACTGGGCTGAGACATGAATCTTGTTGCAACACTGCTAAGGCACTATCCTCCCCTCAAGGCACTATCCTACCCTTTCACTTCAAGAAAACAGGGTAGGTGGTAAGGCTATGAGAGGCAGTCTTTATGGACTACAATACTGTAGAAGGAACCGCACCATCATCTGCACTGCATCTTCTACTTGAGTTGACTTCCTCACTGTTTCTCACAGTATGTAAAGTTATTATTTTCAAAGTAATTCATTCCAGTTACTTGCTATAGTGTTTGAGAAGTCACCTGTTTGCTGTTACTCATTAAACTGTCAGGAAAATAACTTCTTACTTCTTTTCTTTTTCTTTTCTTTTTTGGTGTGCTGTTTTCACTTTTCCACTCTTTATAAAATATTGATATAAAATCTCAATGTTAAATGGTTCAAAAAGTCTAAAAAAGTGGCTTTGGAAAGTAACTAGTAATCATTAATTATCATGCCAATAAAGATGTTACACCAATAAAGTAAAATTATTTGTTAAATTATTTTTGAAATGCAACTGGCAAAAAGAGATGCTTTCAGGCTGGCTTGAAGGTGTGGCGTTTAGATGACACATGCCTTGAAGCCAGCAAAAACGTGTCCTTATGCAGAGAAAAGTCATTTCAAAAAGAAGCAGCTTTTTTTCCACTTCTTCCTGGCTTGAAGCCATGTCATGTGGTCATGACATGAGCACTCCAGCTGCCTTGGGAGCCGTAAGTGCAGTTGGTGGGGTTTCAGTGTGGCTTCAGAAAAGGCAGCTTCAAGCCACTTTTTCCTGCCCGTCGTTTTGCCCCTTAGTATCACTTTTGTTGCCCTGTTAAGTAACTACTTCCTTACTTCCAGGTTCATCACTGCTCAATGACAACGTGAGTGCTGTGAATAAACAAGTTCAAATAAAGTTATATTTTGTTTTTGTATTTCTGCCTCCTTGGCATCTCCCATAAAGATACCACATGGATGAATTTTATGAAGGAAACTCTTTGTACTATTCAAGTGGAAGAACTAAGAAGATGTTTAGGAGCAGTTTTATGGGGAAAACTTTCCCATAAACAAATCACTTTGATTAAAAGAAACACATCCGGCTCAAGTGGTTTCTCAAGACAAACTTTCCACTGAATTTATTTCATGTTTCAGAGGTAAAAAATGAGCATGAGTTCTTTTGATATAGACACTAAATTAATGTGACACTTATACTGCATAGAGTAGGAGGTCACCAATATTTATATTATAGCAAAATAGCCAATAAATCTTTCCAGCAGGGGCAAATATTCACCATTTTGTCAGATAGTGCTCTAATATCATCTTTATTCCTAATATGATCACATGTAGTCAATACAAGGCCAGGAAAGGTACTTGCCATGATCAAGCTCTACTTCACACAGAACTAAATTTGTAAGTCTTTTCCTAATATTAAACATAATCTCAGATTTGTTTTTGTTTTTATGTATCATCAAGCATGTTTTGACTTATGTAGATCCTAAGAATGAGAGAACCCCCACTCTTGTTATTAACAGCTCTGCTCAGTTCCTAAAAGCCCCGAGCTGTGAATTCCTTGACTGGGACTTACTTTTTCCCTCCTGCTTTCAATTTTACCAAACATTTTAATCTTTTCAAGTGAACATGTTGCCTCACAATACGTCTAAAATACAATAGATTAATTTTAGTCATCTTGCTTCTAGAGAGAATTCAGGCCTGATTTGGTGTAGGACATATTTTATTCTCTTGTTGGTGCTCCATGGCTTCTATAGAACATGCTTCCACATTTCAGATATTCTCTTCCTGTCAGATTTCTTCACTGTCTGTCCAGCTTTCACAACCATTATTGTTGTTTGTTTGTTTGTTTATATGGCACCATAGATGCACATAATTTCATGATATTCACATCTAACCATGCTTTTGCAGTTCCTTCCTTAACCTTAGAATCATAGAATCATAGAAATTTAGAGTTGGAAGAGACCACAAGGGCCATCCAGTCCAACCCCCTGCCGTGCAGGAACTCCCAATCAAAGCATACCCGACAGATGGCCATCCAGCCTCTACTTAATCAGTAATCATTCTACATCTTTGCTAACTCCAGACAATATTAGATATTTCTGGTGAAATATATGCATTTTAATTGAACTTTATTTTTATTCACATGTTTATTAAAAAAACAACAGTGCTGAAAATTAGCTGATATGCAGCTACAAGTGTCAAGCACAGCCTGCAGATATCATGGACAAACTACATGTTGCTAGCTGATTAAAATACACACCTTCACAATGCAGAGACTGCAGCTCTTGTGTTTTTTGTGTGTTATTAAATATTTTGCCCCATATTTCTTTTTTACTGTTTTGTAATTCTAGTTTTAATTAAGTACTTCTAATTAAAAGTGGGGGAACTAATTGCAATACAGATGTATCAACACAAATCCTTTGGTTGCCTCAGGTAGCCTATTTGGGCCACAATCTTGCATGACATTGTGGAATTTAATACTGCTCTGCAAGGATACCAACAAGACATGTCTTCCACCCTCCCCTACACTAGGCAACTTCACAGTGCTTGTGCATTCCCCAAAGTTATTTAATAGTCAGGGGAGGGTTGGGACCATCCAAAGAAGTGTCTAGCTGCAGTTTTTACAGCAGGTGAAGAAAAAAAAAGCAGCTATTACCCTCCTACATCTCCAGTAAGTTTTAAAAATGTTTTTTATGTTTTGAGCTGCCTTGGGTCCCATTCTGGGAGACAAGTGGTATAAAAATGAAATAAATCAATAATAAATAAATGTGACTGATATTCTTTATTTCAATGTCACTTCTCTTCATCCTCCCCTGTAATTTTTTTGTCTTAGTCCAAGCCTACCAAACTGAATATTTATGAAACTGTTTAATGAACACACGAGTTCTCAAAACTTGGTGGTAGAGTGTTTTCATTCTTTATTTTCTTTAGCTGCACCTGTTGTGCTTCAATAAACAAACGAACAAATAAAACATCATTTGATCTATGTACATTGCAATGATCCTATGGAGCTTTATTCTGAAGCAGATCTTGGTAACCTTTCTACTTTTTGGATGACAACTTTCAGAATCCTGCAGTCGCTAACCATCCTACACAATAGTTCACAGGAGTGGCTGTAAAAAGCTCTGTTCAGTTACACCAGTTCACGTTGATTGATGTTTACTGACTAAAGAGTGTTAAAGAGTGCATCTATGCTGTAGAAATAATCCAGCTTGACACCACTTAACTGCCATGGCTCAATACTAAGTAATTCAGAGAGCTGTAATTTTGCCAGACATTTAGCCATCTCTATCAGAAAGCTCTGATGTCACAACAAACTACAGTTCCCAGAATTACATAACCTTGAGCCATAACAATCAAAGACGTATCAAATTGGATTATTTCTGCAGTGCGGATGCAGCTTTAGGAGATTTAACAGAAGAGTAAATTAGCAATCTCAGGCACGCTTTTGTGCCATGCTTATTCATCAGCTCATGATCAAGATGAGAAATCTAAAATTATTTTCAATTTGTACTTTGGAAATGAGTGACAGTGTAAGCCAAATCAGCAATTGTAATAAATAAATAAAAATAAAAAAGCTAATCATATTGTAAACCCAGTTGGTTTATCATAAAAATCATAAAGAGAGAAAAAATGGGCACATAAACTAAGAACTGAAGGGAATATTCAATTCCATTTATACAGAAATCTGGTTTGGTTTTGACTGAGAAGTCAGATGATTTATTAACATGCTAACAGGAATAGTGTTTACACATAAACAGAAGACCAAGCTCTTCTGGAAACAAATATGAAGAATGATTAGGGCTGAATAAAAGTTGAGATATTTCATCTCATCAAGGGAGAGGACATTGGCAGTAGAAATATAGAGGTTATCAGTTATATTTTTTATTGTTGCTGTGGGTTTTTAACCCCACAAATATTATTAAAGTAGAAATCTGTTTTCTACCCTCAGTGAAGTTGGTGCAGAAAATTTGGGTACAACTTCTTGACATAAATAATACATCTAGAGTCATTTCTATTAATGCTATTTAAATTATAGGTCAGTGGTTTCAGCCTTGTGCAGCTTTCCTGATGAGGGTACTCAATGTTGGTGATGTTGGTGCCATTAGTAATCCACAGCAACACCATAGGCTTCATTTTGACTTCCCAAAATACTTCCAGAGTAACATGGCTTGGGAGGACTATATGAAATGTAAATATTGCTTTCTAGTTCCAGCTCCACTTCCAATATTGATTGAAACACTAGTGCTTGAAAGGGTATGAGAATTGGTAAACCTACTGGAGTGTTTGAGTCACAAGCTGCAGGAAGAAGCTGCATGCTGATCTCAGATCTGCTGCCTGTCTGCCATTTGTAAATTTTCTGGTTGCATATCACTATTCTTTTATCCCAGTGACCAAAGAACACGAAGTTACATGTTAGATTTTTGTTTGTTTGTTTTGCTACCAAATGCTGCTCAGGACAAAATGTTTCTTGGTCAGAAGCACCACACATTACAATTAGGATAAAATGAACACGTTTTGATGCAAAAAATGCTCTGAGTTAAATTAGGCCACACTGCATATCAAGTCATTATACACTTAGAAAAATGTTTGGGGTTTACATCTTTCATGTGGAATAAAAATTACTCCTAGGTGGGGAAGAATTTTGGGATCCTATGTTTAAAAATGCATTAACAGACTTAAAAAAATAGTCATAATATTTTAGGTTTCCAGGCTCCATGATGGTAGAAAACAGTATAAAACCATAATGAAATCATGAAAGCTTAAAAACTAAACTGAGGTTGTACTTTTGATTTCCAAAAACAAATCTTTTAATGAATTTAGCTGTATTTTGCTACTTCTATATTCATTATTTTCCTATTTTTACAGTATAAGGCAAAAATGATAATAGAGAAATTAGGTGAGGGTTACAAACAGGAGCTAGTCAATACAAATAAATCCATGCAAATACTGCAATCCTCTTTTTAAAATCTGCATTGATTTGTGAAAATTTCATAAACAGCAAAAGCAGGAAACTCTGTCTCAATCCAATGTTATGAACACATACATAATTCAGTCACTTGCTCTACATAACACAGCAGTATTAATACGTGGGTTGAATTTTCCCCACTCTATTGATCTACTGCTCCCATTTTGTCAGATGGAATCATAAATCAGAGAAGTTACTATGGATAATACAAACTACTACCAAAATGAGTTAGAATCTTCATTCTGCACACATAAACATACATTGAAAGAAGAAAAAGAAATATTTTTTTTTTTAAAAAAATAACTACCATGGCTGAGAAATGGGAAGGGTTGAACATAAAACAAACCTTACTAAAATAAATGATCTATCTAATCTACTGTTCTGTCCCAATGATGCACAGCCACCAAAGGCTGCTTCCGCTTCCTTCCACATTCAATAACAGCTGGAATGAACCAGTGCACACTTCCAACAGTTGCTGGCAAAATAGAGGTTCCTCTGGCAAATTCCCCCTTCCAGTAGTTGTTGTTGTGTTGGAAGCAGCAGCTCAATCTCCATCATCTCCCATAAGTACAGTGGTGGCTACACTTGATTAACTTGATGTAGGATCATAGCTCAGATGTCCAGAAAAGCAACTAAGTAGAATTAGTGATTATAGGACTATAGGATAAAGAGTTAAATGCATGTATGTGATTCTTCTTTTTTCATGTTTTACCACTACACATCTCTGCTCTTTTGCTAGATTATGGAATATGCTTTTCATTGACATGTGAATGTTACTTGGTTTAGATTTTTATAATAAGAAAACTGTTTGTGTGTGGGAAGTTTTTTGTATTGGTGCTTCCCTACACTTGTAGTAGTAAAAGAGGTTACTCTCCTATTTAAGATTTGTTTTAGGTATTTAAAATTTTTAAAGGTATAATGATTCTCCTTCTCACCATCACACCATCATCACCACTATAGTCTCCATCATCCTGACTGCACCCCTGGATTTGTCACATTATATTCTCAGTTAACATCATTAGACCACATTCCTTTTTGTGTATGTGTGTGTGAAACTGATACAGAACTATTAGGAAAAAAACAATGATTTCAGCTGTAAGGCATTTCTAGCTTTAAGCCCACAGGGACACCCTCTTCTTGGCACTACAAATTCCTATGTCTTTGCATAAGTCTCAGCCAGTGGTCTTCAACAAATATCTCTCTGTTGCTACGATTCTTCTCCCACTCCTTGCATGGCATTATGTTAACTAAATGGCAAATTCATCATCAGGAATTGCGTCAATCAGCCGGCTAGCAAGTCAGAAGCTTATATCCTAAGATAATAGAATATGTGAATGGTTATTATGGATATTTCTGTTTGGACAGCTACATTACCTCACCAGACTCCAGCAGGGGATCCTATAAAAATCTCATTATTCAGAATTAAATCTAAAGGAGTGGAAAGGAAAATGTGAATTAAATCAAAACATGGAAACAAACTGATCAGGAATCACACATCTGTCTGAAGTTATAAAGGATGAGACATTTGGATTTATCCACTTTGCACTCCTTGGATCCAATTACTTTTGCAATAGGAAACGTGAACATTCAAGAGTTTGCCAAAAAAAAAAAAAAAAAAAAGGGGGGGGGATGTTTGCTAATATGTATACATTTCAAAAGCCTGAAAAGTACATATCTAAAATGCACAGCAACATAATCTTAGCAAATGATACTTGGATTTAAAATGTGTGCATGTGAAAAATGCACAGAAACAAATTTATTTGAAAAATGCATGTACCAAAGCTTGAAAAATTCAGAAACAGCTAATTCATATGGAATTTGGGCAGCAACAGTGGGATGATGAAAAACAAGGGCCTCAGCAACACTGAGCTTAACACATTCACACATCCCAGGTGCTTCTTCATTGACAGAAAAACCTGCTGCATGTTTAGAACAGCAGATTTGTTACTGGCCTTTCAAAGTCATAAACTGCCATGCTATGAGTTCTGTGAAATTCAGAGCTAGAGTTCTATGAATTAAATTAAATGCTGATATCTTGGGCAATCTACTATTCATTTGGAGAGCAGTTTTGTATGTGTTTCTTCTGAACTGCTTTGGAGTCTCCTCCTTCTCCTTAATAGCATTAGGAGCAACCTCAAGGCTATGCACATCAGAATGGAAAGATTCAGCCTATGAAGCCAACCATCTTGTTCTGTTTTGTCAACAGATGTGCTCATTTAAGAGACAGTAGATTCATCTAAACATACTGTAATAATGGTGCTGGAACACATTGGCTTTATTAGAACAATGCAATCCTAGGCATAGCTACTTAGAAGTCACTCCCATTGAGATCAACCTGGTAAGTTTGTACAGCAAGATTTTAATTTAATTTAATTTAAGAATGTAATTCATTTGCATGCCTCCTTTCTTCAGGAGTGGGACCCAAGGCAGCTCACAAAAATAGAGATCCATGCAGCTGTTCTGATGTTGTTGGCCATCTGGTGCCTGGTAGCAGTATTAGTATTAATATTTGCATACCTCTAGGTCACTCTTCAAAAATTTTCTTGCAAACCAGACTTTAGCAGAAATTTAAGTGGTGTTGAGGGCTGGAAGCAAGGAATTACAGTTGCTAGGTCAGCACATGCAAGAATTCAGAAGACCTTATCTTTATCATGTACCGCACATGACATTTTTTTCCCTTTTTTTCCCCCCCCAGACTTGATTCTAGTGCAGTCAATGCCTGGGCTCATGAGTTACTATCTTGGCACAGTACACTACTGTATTTATTACCCTACATAGCATTATAGGCCCAAATTTATGTCCTCACTGGCCGTATACTCATACTTGGCAGATGACCATTTTCAGAAAAAAATGTCTGATTTTTTAAATTTATTTTTTATTGTAAGTGAACAAACATATCTCATTTTTTTAAAAAAAATGTGGAGTTTGAGAGAAGCTGTAAAAGTGCAAAAGCATGAAAAGCCCTTGGGAGACCTCATTCTGTCTGCTGGCCACACGAGACACATCCTTATGTTAGACACCAATAGTTTTGGGTTTTGTTTCTAATAGGACTTCATTTGAGGGAAGAAGTATACTATACACTTGTATCAGCCAGGCTACTTTTTGAACTATGGAAAGAAAGAAAGAAAGAAAGGAAGGAAGAAAGAAAGTCCTCAAGACTTTTTTCTCCTAGAGAAAAATAATATTTATCTGGGCTCAGACCACTACTGAATGGGCAAGTTCCTGCTCACACCACATGGATTCCTTTCCTCTGCCCTGTGAAGCTGTCTGTGCCCATAAATCTGTTTTGCATTTCTGTATTTTATATAAAAATAAGCAAAACTGCAAACCATGAAGAACATTTTTCTCTTTCTCCTTGTGTTAGTGGTGGCAGCAATGGCGATGATGATGACTTAACCAAATCATTAGGATTGTCAAAAATTCTAACAGTCCTGCTGTTTTTAGACCAAGACATAGGACACTTTGTAACTTTGAATTTCCCAGTGGTTTATGACTCTTTTTCTTTTTCTTTTCTTCCCCCCTTACAAACTGCATTTAATTAGCTTTGTTTCCTTCAGAAACTTTCAGCTTTAAACAAAGATGATTCTTATGACTGAAAACCTCCAGGCTTAAATAATATTTTTAAAATGAAAAAAAAATTTTTTTTAGTGTCTGTTCATTTTTTGTACCAAAAGAATAAGGATGATACAGGAAGCTGCACTCATTTCTTAAAACAGTGGATGACACCTAGTAGAAAAGATACACTCAGGTCCTTCCAGTTAAATAATTAAATGACCATTTTCATTCTTTAAACTCCTCAGATTTCTTCAAAGCAATCAGATGGCACATATAATATTTTGTTTCAGAGTGAATTAATCTAACCAATTGATCCTCAAGAACTGAGGTAGTCACAAAAAATGAATCACTACATAGTAACTTCCTTCTTACAAACAAAGTTGTGTAGTTGTGTGGTCAACCAACAAGTATTAGTTGAAATGAGGCAAGTGAATTGTGGTGGACATTAGAGGAATTCTCTCACTAAAGCTGTGTCTGCACTGCAGAAGTAAAATAGTTTGACATTGCTTTGTAATTTTGTAAAATATTCAGTATTTTCTGTCAGAGAGGTCTTATGCCACAACATACTACAAATTACAAAATTCTGGAGGATGGAGCCAGGACAGTTAAATAGATATCAAACTGCATTAATTCTGCACTGTGGCAAAAGTAAGTTGTGAAGAGGGCTGTAGAGTACCCAGGAAGGCTGAACAGGAAAACCAACAAAGAATAAATATTGCATTCTGAAGATGGGAAAGATGTAAGGACAAAATGTTAAAGGAAGAAAGAGTTCCTTCCTTTGTTTATCTCAGGACTGTAATTTTTTCAAGGACTCTCTAATGGATGTCCAGTGAATTGTGAACAGGGCTAACAAGTTGTAACCTGTTTAATTTCTGCTATGTTATGCACACTTAGATGACTCCCTTTTCTGGAATCCCCTGTATTTGTAGGCCACTGCTGGGCAGTATGATCCTCAGCAACACTTCTGAAAAGACCTGCAAATTGTGCCCATGAACTTGCTAATCACACCCCAATAACCATGCAACTTGTTAGTGTCCTGTCTTAGATTATTATCACCAATTCTTCTTACTTCAACTAAATGTAAATAAATCAAACACCATCTTAGTCTCCCAATGAATAGTTGACTGGCAAATGATATCCTCAATTTTGTTGATAGACCTTTTGTTGGTGTGTGTGCCTTGAAGTTGCCTGTCAGCTTATGGCAACCCTATGAATTTCATAGGATTTTCTTAGATAAGGAATATTGAGAACTGGTTTTGCCTCTGAAATGTAGCCTAGAGCACCAGGGATTCATTGGGGGCCTCCCATCCAAGTACTAATCAGTGATTGCCCTGACCCTGCTTAGCTTCCAAGATCAGATGGGACCTGGAAGAGCCATTTCATCAGTTGGATTTACCTATACGTTAATTCACAATTTGACACTTGAGTCGATGTATCTACTTTTACTGGGATTAAACAACAAGATTTGGATAATTCTATGATTCTATATTTCAAATACAGTAACAAAATTAACATTTTGCAGATGAATGGTGAATAAGAGCAAAAATGCAAAACTTTATTAATTCAAAAATCATATTACTTTAAGTGCATTCTTTAAGAATTCAGATGTGATGTATGTGTCAAGAGATAGGTGAGTGCCTATTTAAAAGAAGACTTTTATGTCTTCATTTGTGATAAGAGATAAATAGTTTGAGGGAAGAAATAAACACTGAACATATATCATTAGGCATTCTGTGTGACTGACAAGAATGCTCTCCCTGAAGGGGAAAAATAATCTTCTGTACAAGTGTACTCAATTAGAATGTTACGTTAAAAGTATGATTGTGTTGTTTTTAAAGAAAAAAAGCTTTTCTCTTGTAGGTGGCCTCATTCTGGTGAAAAGACAAATTTAAGAAGTTTTTTGGCTAAGCCGATAGTATACATGCCACATAAATCTGGAATAAATACAGTCTGTTGCAGGTTCAATTTGACTATTGCTTTAGGGATTGTCTGTCTTTTCCAAACAGCACATTTTGCCACTAATGCCCAAATCAACAATAAAGCATCTGCATAGCATTCAAAAAGAAAAAGCATTGCCATTTTTTTCCAACTGAAATGTGAATAAAGGTCCAGCTCAGAAAAACATCAAGGTATATCCTGCCAACAAGTAATTATTAATGTGCACAACAGTGCCATAGAACATTTTGTTCAGCTGTTATAGTGAAAATGGCCAGGTATGGATTAGACCAAAGGCTATCTACCCCAGTTTTCATCCAGATATTGCTGAACCACTTGCATTTCTCACTAACTTTGATAAAGAAAAATACTGCCTCTGGTGTCATCTAGCCATCACAACTATTAACCACTAAAAGCCATTATCTCCCTAAATATATTTAATCTCCACTTAAATTTAAGCAGGTTAATGATCAGCTTGAGAGAGAGAATACCATAGTTTAATTATGTGCTATTTGGTATGATTCTGTGCTTCACTAAATATTGCAACACAGTTCTCTAAGTTGTAGCTCAATAAAGTAAATTTATCTACCGTTCAGCACAATGATAGATTCATTCAAAGTAATCTAAAAAAAAAAGAGCACAAAAATAAACTCACGAAAACATTTGTCTTTTGTAATTTATTTTCCACAGCTATCTATTCCTTACAGACTTTGGCTTGGCAGATATATGTCTGCAGGTTTTGGTTCAATCAATATTCAACCACACCAAAGCCCTTCTACCTGTTAGGATGAATAACTGTGAAGGAAGGTAATTATCATAAATGTTGGGGTACAAATCTCTCAGGAACTAAATGAGGGTTCCACTGCCATTCTATTTGGTTCCCATGTTGTCACCACTAAAATTGGGTGCTGTCTGGCTGATTTGTTTCATTGGTTCTCTATGATGCAAGTTGATGGAGACATATTCTCCCTCACCACAGAGTCAGACAATCACTTCATTTATGTTTTCCCCAAGAGTCCTCTGGGACCATGAAGCAGAACATCTCACAAGTTTTTGTAAATTTAGAGGTGGTGTTTTCCATGATTTTGGCACTGATTTTGTTGTGTGAGATCTTTGGAAGCAGGGAATGCCTTAATGGGCTGGGAGGAGGCACATATTGCCTACCATGATATTGCCCTGCTTACCTCTTCTGAGGGCAGCACAGCAGGGGAATAGGCAAAGGAGTAGCCCAGAGTCCAGTACAAGGATCACCCAATACCAGTCAATTAGTCACAGCAAAGTGCAGAGACAAGAGCATAGTCACAAGGCAAGTCCAGAGATAAGATAACTTGAATCCAAAAGCAAGGTATACAGGAACAAAAAACAAGGCTTTAAAACTTGTTGCTGGCTGCAAAGGACCTCTGCAGCTGGAGGTCTTTTAAAGGGCCTGTGCTTCTCGCAGCTGAAACCTATTTGCTCTCCTTCCTGGCTTCTAGCCTGGAAGACCTCCTCAAAGACTCCTTGTCCTGCCTTCTCTGCACAGGTCCTAGGGAAGGCAAGTCTGTGGATACAGAGTCTGTTTCTCCCTAAGCAGCATCCTGAGCCTGCTCTGGGACTGCTGATCCAGGCAGCCCCAGATCTACTTCTGTCTCAGCCTCCTGCATGTCTTCAGAGTCTAAGTCTTCTGACTGTGTCTCTAAGTCAGACCCAGGCCCCGGGCAGTCCATGACAGATATAAATACTGATGAAATAGGTGACTTAAGCAAGCCACTGGCACAAAAGAACTGCAATTCAAGTAAATACTAGTAAAGGAATTTAAATTTAGTTTCCATAGTACAGTAGGCCCTCTGTATCCACTGACTTGCCCTCCCTGGATTCCAGCATCCATGGATGGCAAGCCCATGTGTGTGTGTGTGGGGGGGGGGGGATGGCAGAGGAGGAGAAGGAAGATGAAGAGGAAAAAGAGGTGGAGGTGTTGGGGAAGAGAAGGAGGAGGAAAGAAGAAGAGGAGGAGGAGGTGGAGGAAGAGGAGGAGGAGGGGGGAGGAAGAAGCAGCAGCAGTGGTGGTGGGGAAGAGGAGGAGGAGGAAGGAAGAGGAGGAGGAGGCAGCAACAGGAGGAAGAGGAAGAGGAAGGAAGAGGAGGCGCAGAAGGAAGCTCCAGGACTGATGGGGGGAAGGGGGAGGGGAGGGGAGGGGGAGGAGGAAGGAAGAGGAAGTGGCAGTGGGGAAAAGGGAAGGACAACAAGAAAGAAAGAGGAGGAGGAGGAAGCAGAAGTGGGGGGGGGAAAGAGGGAGGAGGAGAAAGGAAGAGGAGGAGGAGGTGGCAGGGGTGCACAGAGGAAGAAGATGAGGCAGACCCTTTGCTCCCCACTGTGGTGAGAACGGTGAGGCTGGCTTTGGGGGCAAAATCCCACTGTCTCTAATGGTGGCTGTGCCACCATTAAGGACAATGGGACTTGAGTATCTGCAGATTGTGGTATCCATGGGGGGATCCAGAATGAATCCCCCACAAATACCGAGGGCTGACTGTATTAAGTTTATATAGGTTAACTATCTTTAAAATCATAATAAGGGTGCGTTTTACATTGGCAAAAAGAGGTGTTTTGAAGGCTGCTTGAAAACCCAGCTTTTACATTATAAAATGGGAAAGTGTGCCATGAAAACGCCATTTTGGCGTTTTAAGGGAAAAAAACGCGCTTTTAAAAAGTAGTTCGGTTGACCCACTACTTTTTTAAAAAGTGCGTTACAGCGCTAGTACATGTAAAGGCTAAGGTGTACTTGCGCAGTTAAATGGGGCTCTGTTTCCTTAAGGCGCCCATTTAAAGGCTGCGCTGCTGGTGCGGATCAGAATGTATCGTGGGTTGGGAGCATGCGTGGTGTGGACTCCACTCCTAATTAAAACGTTGTATGTCCTCCAGGTGTAAAAGCTGGGGTTTAACTGCGCAGTTTTTTAAAGCTCCCAAACCCTAGCTCCGCCCGTAATCCTAACCCTAGACATGCGCAGTAGCGCCTCTGGGATATTGACAGTTTTGGTGGCGGATGTTTTAACAGGTGCAGTGATAAGAGGAAACTTTCAATTTTCACATGAACCCCCCCCCCACACACATTCCAGCGCCATTTCCCACTTGCCTTTGTCCAACTCAGCCGCTCCTAGGGACACTCTTGCCGAGGCTTTGCTGTGGCACTTTGCACAATGGCAGAGACTTCTACAAGTGGCCCAAAAAGGGGGAGAGGGATGTCTTGGTCTCATGCAGAGACCTCAGACCTCATTTCCATCTGGTCAAGGCCCAATATTTTAGAGAAACTGGAGTCCACCTACCTCAATGCGGATACCTATCAGGAGGTGGCCGAAGCCATGAGAGGGAAGGGACACCGGCGGACTTGGGAAGAGTGCCGGCGAAAGTGCAAAGCCTTAAAGGCACAATATAAAAAATATCGAGACAATATGGCCAAAGGTACCCAGGCAGGCCCCCGTCCTCCTTTCTACAAGGAGCTTCATGAGTTCATTAGCAAGGATGGGAGGATCAGACCCCACAGACTGTCCACCAGCGGACAGGTTGTGAGGGTCCCAGTGGGCCAGCCTGCTAGGGCTGAACCTATGGAGGACACCCCAGAACCACAGCTAGAGCCAGAATCAGAGCCAGAGCCTGATCCAAGCCCACAGACAAGCATGGAATGTGCCCAACATTTTCTGCTGCCTTCTCAAGGTAAGATGTGCCTCGGCTTCTGAGGGAAAGGGAACTAGGGGACATAGGGAAGATGTGGGATCAGGGTGGGCATAGGGGAGAAGTCACTCTGTCCCTTTGTCATGCAGAGGAACGGGAGCAGTCCCCGGACTCTGATGAGACATCCTACAGTCAGCAAGCTGTGGACATCGATGCTCTGAGAAAAAAAGCCCGTGCCATAAAGTTGGCATCTACAGCTTCCTCAAGCAGGCCATCCTCCCGTACAAGCACTGTCTCTGCCAACGTCAGTAGCCACCGTGATCGGTCGCCTGTAGGACAGAGGACTGTGAGAGAGAGCGATGATAGTGACGGTCAGGAAGCTTTGCAGGGTAAGACATGTGTGTGGCATGGGAAGGGGGGGGATTGTATAGTGGGCCAGTTACAGCAGAGGAACACAGGCGCTGGCGAAGGTTTTTGTTGGCATGATGGCATGCTTTGGGTAGGGGCTACAACGTTTATGTCAGTGTATGCTGTAAGCCTCCTTTGTATGACTGTGGTGTGTGTGTGTGTTGTGCTTCTCCTCAACTCTTCCTCTTCCTTACATTTGTCCAAGGTCCTGTGTGACATATTGAGGGTGCTTTGAGCGAGAGTTCCTGCATGGCATAATAGGGATGGATTGGATGCCCTCTGGAGTATGTGCTAACTCTATGCTTTTGTGTATCTCTGGTGCTTCGTCCTATAGAAGGTGCAGAAGGTGCAGCAAGACCACCTTCAGAAGAAGAAGAAGCACCCGCCAATCCCACAGCTGCAATGCCACCGGAGGAGCGGCTCGCTGCCATGAGACACAGACGGGTGCGTCGCTCAGCAGCAGCAACATCTGCCAGGGCTATTGATCGTCTCGTTGGTGCCACCTCAGAACACATGACAGCACTCACACAACAGGGAGAGCGTTTCTATCAGCTGAGGTTGAGGAGCGTAGAATTTCAAGAAAGAGCAGTCGAGAATCAGGAGAGGGCAGTTCAGGTGCAGGTGAGGGCCCACCAGAATCAGGAGAGGGCACTTCAGCAGCAGGAGATGGCCCTCCAGAATCAGGAGAGGGCACTTCAGCAGCAGGAGAGAGCCCTCCAGAATCAGGAGAGGGCCCTCAAGAATCAGGAGACGGCACTTCAGCTGCAGGAGAGGGCAGTCCAAAATCAGGATAGGGCACTTCAGCAGCAGGCAGAATCCATCCAGGAGCAGAGGCGACTCACTTCTGTTCTTGAAGGGCAGAGTGGCCTGCTGGAACAGATAGTAGGGATCTTAAGATCAGCTCAGAGTGGCAGAGTGGGTGGTGAGGAGGAGAGTGTTACCCATAGGGCCATTCCCATGGCTGTAGAGGGGCCATCTGGGCATCAGGGTGGGGAAAGGGGTCGTGATGTCACTCCTGGCCAAGTCACTCTGGATCTGGAGGTCTGTCAGGAAGAACCTAGACAGGAGTCTTCTGGCCTCTTCAGCAGCCAAGTGGCGGTTCCTATGGCGACTCGTCGCCATCCCAGGCGCAGGGGAGGAAAAGGAGGGAAGTGTTATGAAAAGCACTGAGTTCCCATTAAGCACTGTGGTGTCCTCTACTGCACTTATCTCTCTTCCCAAGGGTCTCCTTCCTTCCCTGCACTTCCTTTTCCACCAGGCACTACACTATAGCTATAGCTAACTCACTACCTCCCTATGGCAGTGATGTTCAAACTGCGCTGTTGATGAGATGTAGGACTTAGGCTTCTGGGAGCTGAAGTTCAACATCTCTTCAAAAGCACATTTTGAACACCACTGTCCTACTTCAAATCTTAACACTAACAAATGGTGAAACAGCGCAGTACCGCAACACCCCCATTCATTCATAAAAAAAGAATTTCATTCATACAAATGGGTCAATGGTGTACTACCGCTGTTGCGCAGTTCAAGACAGACAAATTTTTTTTAAAAAATAAACTTTTTTATTTAAACAAACTAGTTACACATTATTTACAGGGGAAGGGAAGGGGAAGGAAGGGGAACAGCAAACAAGGGAAAGGGAAGGAAAGGGAAAGGGGGGGGGAAGCAGCTTTACAGGGCAGCTGGAGGTGCAGCGCCAGGAAGGACTTGCAAGATGTTATTCAGCAGCTGCAAGATCCTTTCCTGGCCTGCCTCCAGCGCTGCCACCCTCCTATGCAGCAGGCGTTCTGTAGAGGACAAAAGAAAAAAGAGAGAGAAAGAGAGAATGGTTAGGAGGGGACAATGGAGCCACACACCCACTCCCACAGGCAGGGTGTATGGGCATCCCCACTCCCTTCTCCGGTTCTTTGGGTGCCTGTACTCACCTCCTCCCCTGTGGCGCTGTACCTCAGGCATCTCCCTGGGTTGGGGACCCTGGGCCTCGGGTCCCCTCTCCAGGCGGCGGCGGCGGCGGCGGCTTGGCCCAGGCTGGTCCTCATTGGCAGCAGCAGCATCCGGCGACGGAGGAGCTGCTGGAAAAAGGGAAGAAAGGGCAGAAGTTAATACAGTGACATGAAGGGAAGGGACAGGACAGGAGTGTTGTGGAGGCTGCAGGCTTGCAACGTCCACCCCCCCCACCCCTTGGACACTAACCTGCTGCCAGAGGAGCCTGTTCTCTGGGCGGAGGGGTGGCATCAGAGGGCCCTGGCTGTGCTGCATCCTCAGGGAGATCCCGAGCCTCTCCCTGAGGTGCAGCAGCGGGGGACCCCCTGCCGGGCTGTTGGGCCTGCTCAGGCACCCTCCGTCCTTGCCTGGGCTGCATGCCTGCAAAAGCAAAGTGGAGGACAGGCATGAGGACCCATGGAGGACATTGGCAAACAGGAGGGAAGGGTCAGTGACAGGGACACAGGCACAATGAAAGGGGCCCAGACATACCTTGAGGACGGCGATCTTCCCACCGAGGCTCTCCGCCCCTCTGCCAGAGGGCCCGAAGCTGTTCGAAATATGGTGGCCTCTTCCGAACAGGCGGATGCGGACCATAGTCCTCCAGGGTTTCAAAGAACCTTCCCTTCAGGTCCTTGAACTTGCTCCGACACTGTAGGAAGGTCCTTTGAAACCCTCGTCGCCGGAGGGCTCTGGCAGCATCCATAAAAAAGGCCTTGTTCGGCTTGCTGCTAGAGGCCATCACAATCCGAGCAGCTTGCTCTGGCATGAGGGCCTCCAGGAGGATCTCCAGCTCTTCAGCCTGCCAATAGGCCCTGCGAACTGGAGGTCTCACCCTGGGAGCCATGGTCGCCGTCCTGAGGAAAAAGACAGGGGCTTTGGACTTTATAGAAATTTGTGGGTGAGGGCAAGGTGGGCAGAGATGGCTTCAGGCCAATGAAGTCCCCTCAGAGCTGAATTTTGAATTTTTCCCCCAATAGATGCCTCTGGGCTTCATATTGTTACAATTGAATGGGCCATTCGGGAAGCCTGAATTTCAAGGGGTATTGATACATTGTCAGAGTAAACGGTTGGCAGTTATGGGCTTGTATCTTTATCTTCCAGGAAATCTGGCACCAGGCAAACGTATGCATGACCTTCTGTGAGTGTGTTTGTGTGTGTCAAGCCAACAAGCACATGGCAGAGACTGCCCACACAGCAGACCATGAATGATGGGCACACACAGACTGTGGCTGATGGAATACATTTATTCAACTACTGATATGATTATACAAAACAATTATGCTGTGGTATCACAAATGGAGGAGAAGTCCAAGTTCAAATTCTCCCTGTCTGGAAGAACTCTGCCAATGCATTCCTCACTTTGTGCCCTTCTTGTGTGCCAGGGTCATTTTCCGGAATAGGTGCCCCCAGGGTAGGCAACACAAAACGTCGCCTGTACTGCAGCCCCTCATCCAAAACCTTTCCCTTGGTCTCGCAGATGTTGTGTAGGATGACACAAGCGGCGATGATGGGCACCACGTTCTCTTCTGCCACAATAAGTGGTGCTTTCAGACATCTCCACCTGGCCTTGAGACGCCCGAACGCATGTTCCACCTTCACTCTACACCTATTCAACCTCCTATTGAAAAGCTTCCGCTTGGCAGTGGTAGGTTTCTTGTAGGGCGACATTAACCATTTTCTGAGAGGATAAGCTTTATCTCCCAGCAGGAGGGGTCCAATTTGCTGACCCTGGATGGTAATGGTGGGGTTGCCTGGCACAAAGATGCCAGCTTCCATAGTTTCAAAAATGACAGAATTGCGGACCACCCTGGCATCATGAGCAGATCCTTGCCATCCAAGCTCCACATCCACAAAGCGACCAGTGTGATCACATGTCCCTTGCAGGATAACAGAATAGGACCCCTTTCTGTTTTGATAACTCCGTCTCTGCCCCAGGGGTGGCACAATCAGACAGTGGCACCCATCCACAGCGCCCACTACTTGTGGGAATCCAAGCTCAGCGAAACCTTCCATAATCTGTAGAAAGGAAAGGGGGGGGGGGAAACAGGTGAATAAATGACAAATTCATTACATCCATGCAATTACACCACAAAAAAACCCACACATGAAATATGCCACATACAGGATAGGATAGTTTGACAAGTGGAAATATGTTTTGGACAGTGCCTTACCTTCCGGGCATCTCCCAAGTACACAGTCCGGGACAGCAGGAGCTTCTCCATGGCCAAGGCAAACTCCAGCATCATTTGCCCTGCAGTGCAAACGCCAACCCCAAAGAGCTCTGAAGTCACCAAGTAGGTCATTTTATGGGCCAGCATGAAGATGGCAATGGCCACTCTCTCCTCCACCGGGATGGCTTTTCTCATCAATGAATCAGATCTCTCCAGTTCTGGACGGAGGATGTCCACCAGCCGGTGAAAGAGGGCACGGGGCATTCGGAAGTAATGCCTCCATCGGCTTTCAGACCAGGTGCGAGTGACTATGACAGACCACCAGTGATCACTTCTCTCCAGCGTCCAATAAAGCCGGGTCTTCCTTTTCTCGGACATAGCAATGCCACCGGCTAATTCACACTGCTCAAGCAGTGAGACACCAACTGCAGCTATTCTCTCTTCTGTATCATCACTATCATCATCAGCTATCATTTCAGTGGTCACAGCAGTCATTTCAGTGTTCACAGCAGTCATTTCAGTGTTCACAGCAGTCATTTCAGTGGTCACACCAGTCATTTCAGTGGTCACAGCAGTCATTTCAGTGGTCACAGCAGTCATTTCAGTGGTCACAGCAGTCATTTCAGTGGTCACTTCGACGATCCTGGCAGCACTAGCGGAGGCAAAGGCGGCAGCTTTGGCTGTGCTTTGAACATTGACGACAAGTGCCGACCACAAAGGAGAGGAGGCATCCATGTTGGTGATGATGCCCACAGTGACCCTGTGCTGACGAATGCCAACGTCACTGGGTCAATGGCCAGCACTCCTCCTCCTTTGTCTTCTTGCAGATGCTCGGTCTGTGGCTGGTGTCAAAATCACTTAGGAGCCCCCTTTAAATCATTTAAAACTGCGCAATTCGTAGCCTCGACCCTGTCAATAGCGCAGTTCAAGCCTCGACCCTCGCAATAGCGCAGTTCAAGCCTCGACCATCGGAATAGCGCTGTTCGCGGCGGTACGAACCGCGCAACAGCGCAGTTCGCAGCCGGCAAGGAAAAAAAAATTAAAATCGCAGTTTAAAGCCGCGTTTATTGCTGCCCATGTAGCAGCTCCGCCTGTATTTGTAGCGTTCTGACAGCTTCCCATGTAACTGCTGAGCCACAAAAAAGACCTCAGATAAGTCATTCCCACACCCCTCAGTGTAGCAGCTCTGCACTTTTTTAATGCACACCTGGGGCTTGCTGTGTAGCTGCTAAGCATTAAGATAAAGGCGACTTCAGATCAAACTTTCTTGCCAATGTAAAAAGCCCCAAGGTTTCTTATTTCCTAGTATCTGGGCACCTATTTTGCTCTTTAAAAATATTTATTTATTTTACCAGAGATCACTACATATAAAACAGAAAAAAAAATCTTACTGGCTTTTGTACTTTTCCCCATCTGAAGGTGATGATCGTCTGCCATATGCAGGCTGTGTTTGACATATCTTATTAGAGAAGAGAGGGAATTCCTCCCCCTTTCTTTAAGAGAATTTAAAGTGGACTTTGAACTGTCTTTGTGGATTTGGATAGCATACATGGGAGGAGTCCTTTTGCATTCTTTATGGAACAATCTGGCTTCCTGAGGGTAGATTCCTGCTCCTCCACAAGATTTTAATTGCAAGACTTATGACACAGACCACAGACTGTATTTAGATTTTGGCAATTGCAAAAATATTCTTTCCTTGCCCCTGTCACATGAACCAAGAACCTGGCATGAATTTGAGGGAGAAGTTACATCTTGGCAGAATTTTGATCCTGGGATCCTCCCCTCTTGAAACATCCAGTTCAAACATAAGGTAATGACCTGCCTAAATGTATTGGCATCATATGAGATGCAGATACATCAATTTTTTAGCTAGAATTGAGTCCACACTATGTGTCTTCCACCTGGCCAAAACTCCACACTCTTCTGTTGGTATGTTTGTGGATGAGAGCTAAGAGTCTCTTTCAAAATGATGTATTCTAAATGTATTTGTCATAGGAATAATATATTTGATAAATATGCTTTGGCTATATTAGGAGGAACTGAAAATCTACCCAAACTACAGAAGAAAGCAAATATGATATTTTTTCATCCATTTGAACAAGTGGTTCAATGGGTTTGGCAGAAGTACTAATGAAAGTATTAGACACAGCCACCTCCAAAGAGTAATAATTTACATATAGGGCTTTCTGTTAGGACAGTGGCCTTTAGCACAGAGGAATGTGTCATGGAAACAAAATGCTACAGCAAAGCTCCCAAACAGGTATGGAACAGCTATTTTACACTTAGCATAGGCAAGAGGCCAAATTCTAATAATAATAATAATAATAATAATAATAATAATTTATTTGTATCCCGCCCAATCATGGGGAATCCTGGCAGCTAACAACAGTAAAAATGATACAATACAAAAAAAATGCAATAAGTTGTAAATCAACTCCTTCCCAATCCCCTGACCAATGCAAAACAGCAAAAACAATAAACAATATAAATAAGGTAGCAATCAAGCAAAAAACATAAACATTACAATCGAATACAGTTCATAAATAATCCCTTTCCCAGTCTTTCAACACAAATTCAAATCTTAACAACATTATACAAATTAAATCAAAACATAGCATACTATCCAGGAAAAAAAAATATAGGAATACAATATATCATAATCCAAATACCTTAGCAAAGGTATAAAATACAATTTGTCCCAATTACATTAAAAAAAAACACACACAATTATAACAAATTCAGAATTCATAAAAGGAACCCAGGTGGATAGGGTGCAAAAACCCAGGTGGAACACACTGGTCTCTGAGCCTCCCAAAGTCAGCTGTGGGTCTGCTTCCAGGGGGACAAGGTCTTCCAGGGTTGCCCAGAGATGGTTTGGAGGATGCCACTCTCTGAGCCTCCTATAGTCAGTCTCCTGGTACTTCATGGAGAGAGCTTCTACTACTCTCTCTAGCCTGTACACATGTTAACATGTGGCCATAACCTTCTTGTGAGAAACTTGGAGAGTTTCCATGTTCAATCTCCATTTTCAGGGCTTTTAAAAGGAGGGAAATAGCTTTCTACTGTGCCCTGCTAGTTTCTTTGTATATATTCCTGAGATATCCACATGTTTGATCACACCTTTGTTGGCTTCTTGAGCACTCTTCTTGGAGTCTAGAAATGGAAGTGTGGAGAGATCAGATTTTGCTGCTGTAAAATAACTAATGCATCCATGAAGCAACATTATATCTCATTTTTCATTAATGGCATCATCTCCTCTTCACTATTCTTGAGTCTTCCCTGGTTTGTAGCACTAATCAGATCCCAGCTACCATTTGGCCACATGAAAAAGCCACTGTAGGTAATAGATTTCAGGTGTCACTGTAGAAAATAGAAATTGTGGAATCAAAGGCTTTAGAATGTTTAGTTGTTTAATTTATTGATGGGTTTTTATTGCTAGAGATGGGGAGCAACACTTGACAGATATTGTGTCTTTTGTGCTAAAACATAATGGCTTGGTTTCATACTATGCTCTTGAAGAACATAGTGGCACAGTACAGACGGCCCAAAAGAGCCATCCCCATGGCGTGATTAGGGCTGGGGAGCGTGCAGCAACCACATGCTCTCCAGCCCTAACACATATAGACAGCACCATTTTTACAGCACGCTGTCTATACACATGCACTGCCATGATGTCTTGGAATGCACCATGTTTACATGGCGTGGTGCGCGCCTGACCTCATGGCACCTCAGGAGGGTGCCTAGGGTGCCCTTTCTGCAGCGCTAAAAGGAGCTCTGAAATGGAACTCCTTTTCAAAATGTGCTTGGTTCCCGCAGAAACCAGATTGCTGTGGGAACAAAGTGAGGGAGAAATGGGCAAGAGGCCCCTTTTTCCCTTCCCTCCGCCAGTCAGGCTGTCCTTGGAGCATGAAGCCCCAAGGATAGCCCTTTCCAGGCCGTGGAGAAGGGGCGTTTTGCCCCTTTTCCACAGCCTGGATAAGCGGCAGATTGGGGCCTCTGGGGCAGCTGGTGAGGCTGCCCTGGTCCCAATCCGCCACTCAAAGGGGCGGCTATGGACCACCCCTTTGGGGCAGTCTGTAAAGGCCCATAGAGATCCTGCTGGATCAAACCACAGGGCTATCCAGGTGAACATTCTGTTTGCACAGTGACCTATGGGAAGCCTACCAGAAAGACATGAATGCAGCTGCCTCCCCTGCCTGAGGCCCAAAACAAACAGGCCAAATTCAGTGGCTTTCAGCCACTTTGGGAGCATGCCATTTAGACCATTTATCCAATCCCTGAGCCAGCTCAGCAATGGGTGGGTGTTCACATGCCCACTCACCATTGTGCCATGGACCTGCTGCCACTGTGCCCCCTACCTGCCATTGTGTCTTCTCCGAAGACCCCTGCCACAGCCTGTAAGGGTGATGACAGGGTGTCTTGCTACACCCAAGTGGCCAGGCACTCCCTTCCAACTTTACAGGGCATGGCAGGGACACACAGGGTCATCCGGTTTGCCAGCTGTCAAGCAGAATTCCCAGGAAACTCCATTACAAATAACCAGTATTTTAGACTAGATTAAGGTCTTGTTGGGCTGAGATCAGTCCAGAAGTAACGACTAACATTCAGACTGGCCCAGGGCTAATGGCGCACATCAAACAAGGATATTTTTGGTGGTCATCCCTCTATCCTAAGGCAGTGAATTTACCAGCTTATCTATGCATCTTGATTTGAGTGGCTGGGGCATATTATTTTTGAACAACCAAAAATCTTGGGGCGGTGCCAAATATCTACACAAAAACCTTGAAGTTCTGTATCTTGGATTGATTATGTTTCTAGCTTAGGGATGTTGTGGGTTTTTTGTTTGTTTTTGTTTTGTTTTTGCTAATTTTCTTCTTGATGGAAGCAACAAGTAATTTTAGCAATTGTTTTCTTGTTGCAAATCTTTAAAAGCTGTAAAATGTGACTATACACAATTCAAATCTGATGCTGCACAATATTCACATATAGTTGTTTTGCACAGAAAACAGTCCTTTGTACCATTCTCTGTTCTAGGACTTCTGTCTTTCACAAAGGATAGTTTCCTGGCTTTACAACAACTATGATAGCAGAGGCAAACAATACATCTCCACCAACCGAAGATTATTTCCCTATATGTGAATTGGTCTATTCATGGAATTAAAAATCATTCACAGAGAGCAGTTTGTTTAAAACTCAAGAGGAATTTTATGTTCCATTTAGGAATTTTATGTTGTTTATAAAAAAAAAATATGGCATTAGATGAAAAGTTTTTTTAAAAAAAAATCAGGAGCAAAAAAGATTGATTATATATTTTCCATGAACACAACAGATTGCATCCTGATAGTTTTGAGATTATTATACAAATAAGAACAATAACAGTTGAATAAGATCCTGCTTGGATTAGAATTATCACCCATAAGGATGTCTCTGAAGGAATTTAATAAAATTCAACAAGCTTATCTCCCTGGGATTTTCTCTTACCTAAGACTGTACACCAGACTATGCTTTCCAGCTCCCAGCTGCATGAAGATCAATACTTCATTCCCAAGTAACAATTTTGAAATAAACTCAATTGGCCCTCCATGGATTCCTTATTCATGGATTCAACCATCCATGGCTTGAGATTTTGCCATAAGGAATTCAATTTTCCTATATCATTGTATTTAATAGGACTTGAATATCTATGTATTTTGATATTCACAGAAGGTCCTTCAAAAAAGCCCAGTAGATACCAAGGGCACACTGTATTTACATTTTTGTTCATGTCATGCACACATAGGGAATATTAGGGAATAGAATGTGCTTTTTTAAAAAAGGGAAAAAAGGATTGTTTGCCATATCCAATACAACATGTAACTATGTGCATTTTTAAGAAGCACTGAACTGGAAGGGGGACTGTACAGGACAGATGGTGAAACAAAAAAAATGTAATACATTGGTGACTATTTAGGAAGATTATTAGAGTGTACTATTTTATAAGATCACACGGGAAAGGAAATTCATTCAATACAATGAATCACTTACTTCAATTGCTTCAGTTACTTTTGTGTCTATAATAGACTTGACTCCTGCTGTTTTTACCTGATGGTTCCATCTCCTAACTGCATTTCTCCCCAGGTAAAAAAATATTTTCTTTTTATAATAATATCCTTATTATGGAACCTTTCTTGGTTATGATTTGAGTGGTTTTTCTTTCTTTAAAAGAAAGAAATATAGTCTATTCAATTGATCATACTGATGCATACACAGTCACTGGCCCTTCATTAAATAATTAAAAGCACTAGATTCAAAAGTAAGGTTGGTTGTAGACAACCAATTCATTAAATACTTGAGTTTAATGGTGGCAATGAAACAAATTGTAAATGCTGTGGTTGTCATTGGCTAGCATTCTGTTAGGGATATAAACATATATAAATCACACTACACATACAGGACCAAAGAGTCACAGTTGTGGAAAAGATGCATTCTGCTTATCGTAGTGAAAGCGGAGTTCCACAGACAGCATGTTCATTGCCTTTGAAAGCTGTTATTGTTCATTATGGTTGTACATTTTATATTGTCCATTGTGGCTGTGTGTCCTATACTTTGCACTGTGGTTGTGCATCCTGTATTGTACATTGCACAACAACACCTAGGCATTTACATGTATAATACAGTGTTGCTTTTCTGCATGGAGGCTATATAGCACTACTGTAGCATATCTCCACAGGCAAATATTTTTGTTACACTTATAGTATGCTGGATTTAAGCCACAGGATTATTGCACAGCCCTAGGGTCTTTAATAGTGTAATAAAATAAAGAACCAACATAGAATAGTGGTTTGAACATTGGACTATAACTCCCTACTTGGTGAGTTCACTCGGCCATGGAGACTTATTGGGTAAACATGGGCAAGTCAAACCTTCTCAGTTTCAAAGGAAGGCAAAAGCAAACCTCCTCTAAACAAATCTGGCTAAGAAGAACCTTGGGGTTCACCATAAGTCTGAAACAACGTGAAAGCACACAGAAACATTAAAATAGTGTATTCTCCTTTTAGAGTCCTGCAGTCTTCTGCAAATACTTGAAAACTGTCCCTGCATAGTTTGTAAAGCAATCTGCCTCCCATTCCCAGGACCTGTCTTTAGGCTTCTGTACTCAGTAGGGACTGTCTGTGTAACTTCTTTATGAAATGATAGAAGAGATACAAGTTTATGATTCTGAGCAAAGTTTTAGGTAAATGGGAAGGTGTTGTGCATGGATGCATGCGGGGTTACCAGAGTTCAAGTGGCAGCCATCAGTAGTCCGCATTTGAAGAGCCCTTAGTCAAGTTTATATACTGCTCTAATCAAATCTGGAGCATGCACAGTGTAGTGGTTTGAGTGTTAGATTAGGACACTGGGAGACATGTCTTCAGATCCCTGCTCTGCCATGGAAACCTTGGGCAACTCACACCCTCAATGGAAGGAAAAGGCAAACCCCATTTGAACAAATTATGCCAAGAAAACCCCAATGATAGGTTCACTTAGGGTCACTATAAGCTGGAAATGACTTGAAGGCATACAACAACATAATGATCAAATTAACATTCTGCTTCTCTTTTCTTTTGCATCAGGGGGTGGGAAATATGTAGCTCCCTGGGTATTGTTGGACTGCAGTTTTCATCAGGCCTAGCCAATATAGCCAATGATGAGGTATTTTTTAAAAAATATATAGCATGTTTGTTTGTTTGTTTTATACCCCTTTGTTTATCATCTTCACTTGTTTTTCTTCAGCATGGGACACAAATTAACATGGAAATGGGACAAAAAGGATGAAGTCATATAAAACTGACATGGACATGAAACAAACTGATCTGTCCATTACAATTTCCACATCCTGAGCACTGATAAGAATCAATCATTTAGAAATGAAATGAATATTTTTTATCACCACAAATATAATCAACAGGATTTAAGAGAGATAACCAAGAGAACTAGAAGGTATGGCAAAAGTAAGAAACAGATAATTATTTATTGCAAAGGTGAAACACATACTAAACTAATATCATCTTGACTTAGGGGTGAAATAGGCTGCCATAAAAAGGTGGCATCAAGCCAGCTTGAGGGCTTGGTGTACAGATGATGCATGCCCCAAGACACCTTATGCTGCCTGGCTGCCCACATGTGGGCCAGCTTCCAGTCGCTCTGGTGGCACAGAGTTTAAATGCCACATGCTGCTGGAGCACCTTAAAGTTGGCTTCTAGTTGTGGCAGGGCCAAAAAACTGACTTTTTGCAGGCGCAAAATGAGTGGCTGTTTGCCACTTTTTTTTTGGCTGGCAAAAAGGTGGAGTGGGGCCATTGCATGTGGTTGCTGCAGACCCATCTAGCTTTATCAGGAGAGGCTTCAAGCATTCCCTTCAGGGTGGTCTGTTTCACCCCTTAGTGTCCAATTGGAGCTTCTTCTGTAAATTTAACCCAAACTGGTGTAAAACTACATACATATATGCAGATTTCCTTACTTGGCATATCTACTCAGGTACATCACAGAAGATAAGAAATATATACAGATGATAGTATAAACCAATTAAAAAAGAATTGAATGTATCAATTCATTATGTATCCATTAGTCAAACTTGGAATAATAATTTTAAAAGACAATCCTCCAAAAAAGTGAGGTTGTCAGTAGGCTGCATTTCATTTCTGTGATTCTGATTCATCAGTGGCTTCTGTGCTTCTGTGAAGTTGGATCACAAACTATGCAGGGTGACACTGAATGGACACAGATGGTACAGCCTACTTCCAGTATTATTCCACTTGTTTGCTCATCAACAATTCTGCATGTGTTGGAGTGTCTTGATCTTTTAACAACCTGCTCAGAGGAGAAATGAGAATGATTATTATGTTTTCAGTTGACAAAATGACTAAATAGATTTTCACTGGCATTTATCATTTTCTTTCATTACAAGTCTATGTGTTATTTTATTCCAGTTGAACAATCTACCGCCATATCACTTTGACCTAAAATGGCAGGCTATTCATTTTATGTGTTCATCACTAATGCAGATTCATTGCTTAGAAATGTTACTTGTTCTGGAGTATAATTCCCAGACTCTCCTGGTCAGGATGGCCAAAGGTCATAATGGTTGTGGTATTCTGAGAGTAGTGATCCCCCCCCCCAAAGTTTTTTCCCCCCCGAGCCCTATCAGAGGTCATATAGACAAATAAACTATCCTTGTGGTGCTTTCTCATGTGCAACATTGTGCTGAGCAGTAAACAAAACTGTTATTATGAACTGTATGCAGATATGTAACAAAGTGGTACATATAAGCACAACAAGCACCATAGCAAGTATATTGTCTTCTGAATATATCTAAGGCAATTTGGGCTACTAAAATGGTTCCATGTATCCCCCAATACAGATCTTCATGACAGATTCTTAGTTCCTGCTCATGTCCTGGAATGTTCATAAAACATCTTTCTCAGCCTCCTATTTTAGAATTTCAGCTTTACAAAATACTTGCCTTTTTGTCTGTGTTTCTCAATAAATGCTTTCATCATAATGTAAAATACAGGAGGCTATATACAATTTGACACATGTGTGTGTTGTAACTACATGTTACCTTTAATATGCAAAAAGCAGATGAGAAATACAATATGAATGATGCTGCCAGATTTTCCAGTGAAGATTTAGTTCTGAAGATTAAAGAGACTTTGAAGGCAACATAAATCTCTAGAAGACACTGTAGTGCTACAGAAACTGAGAACTCATCCAGACTAATGAAAATCTGCAGCAGTTCCATGTTGGATTTTTTAAAAAAGATTCCAAACAGTGCAGTTCCTGTTTCAACTTATTTCCTGTGACTTCCTTGGACTAGCTGTGACATTTTAAACCCAGGACTGGAGGTGGTTTATTTCGTGCTCTTGAGACCTTCCAGTATATGCAAAGGTTAACACAAGTCTGGCTTCTCCTCTACTCCTGGGCATCCCCACATATAATATTGTGACTTTGGGGGAGGGAACAGTCATTACAGAGCCCTTTCTTTATTACTGGGAAGGGGGGGGGAACACCCACCCATGACACACTTGAAGTTACATGGATTTGTAACTGGTTGACTGGCCAAACTCAAAGGGTGCTCAACAATGGCTCCTTTTCAACCTGGAAAGAAGTGACAAGTGGGGTGCCACAGGGTTCTGTCCTGGGCCCAGTCCTATTCAACATCTTTATTAATGACTTGGATGACAGAATTGGGGGCATACTTATCAAATTTGCAGATGACACCAAAGTAGGAGGAGAAGACAGGATCAAAATTCAAAATGACCTGAATAGGCTAGAAAGCTGGGCCAATGCTAAAAAAAATGAAATTCAATGAAGAGAAATGTAAGGTACTGCACTTAGGGCGCAAAAATGAAATGCACAGATATAGGATGGGGGACACCTAGCTGAATGAAACTATGTGTGAAAGGGATCTAGGAGTCCAAGTAGACCATAAGTTGAACATGAGTCAACAGTGCGATGCGGCAGCTAAAAAGGCCAATGCAATTCTAGGCTGCATCAATAGAAGTATAGCGTCTAGATCAAGGGAAGTAATAGTGCCGCTCTATTGTGCTTTGGTCAGGCCCCACCTGAAATACTGTGTCCAGTTCTGGGCACCACAATTCAAAAAGGATGTGGAGAAACTGGAGCGTGTCCAAAGGAGGGCAACTAAGATGGTGAAGGGTCTGGAAACCATGCCCTATGAGGAACGACTTAGAGAGCTCGGGATGTTTAGCCTGGAGAAGAGAAGGTTAAGAGGTGATATGATAGCCCTGTTCAAATATTTGAAGGGATGTCATATTGAGGAGGGAGCAAGCTTGTTTTCTACTGCTGCAGAGACCAGACCGTGGAACAATGGATGCAAGCTGCAGGAAAAGAGATTCCAACTCAACATTAGGAGGAACTTCCTGACAGTAAGGGCTGTTCGACAGTGGAACACATTCCCTTGGAGTGTAGTGGAATCTCCATCCTTGGAGGTCTTTAAGCAGAGACTAGATGGCCATCTGTCAGGGATACTTTGACTGGGAGTTCCTGTATGGCAGGGGGTTGGACTGGATGGCCCTTGTGGTCTCCTCCAACTCTATGATTCTTTGATTCTATGATTCTGAGTAAAAGAATCAAAGACAAAGGGACAAAATCTCAGGAAGAAATGAACCTGACTGGATGTGGGGCCAAAACAAAATTGTCATGAGGAGAAACAGAATAGTTCATTGTGTACCAGGCATATTGGCCACATAGAAGAGCCCACAGAACACTTCCAGAAAGATCCAGAAAAATCAGCAAGCATTCTGAAACCACATAGTCTAGCAACCAGCAATCAAAGAGGAATAAGAAAGATCAACTGCAGAAAAAAAGACAAATGGATGAAAGGAGAGCTCCATGGGCTATCTTGACAAGCCACAAGGCCATATTAGATTCACAGGCCAGAGGTTATCCATTCCTGCTTTAGATCTATTGTTTTACATTAAAAATTGTGCTGGACTCGTTTCTATCTGTTCACTCATCTCACTAACTCATACTCAGACTGATGGGCAACAAGATGCTTTTGCTTCCATTATCTTTTAGTCCATTTGTTGAGGCAGATGTTGAGGGTGTGAGACGGGTCACAACCGAAGGGTCTGACAAGAGTGTCAAAGGGCAGGATGGGCTCTTTAGCCTTATGGCACCATCCTAGGAGAAGGAAAACTCCAATCCCAAACCCGGGCAGATGATGCTCGTCTAACCCTGTAAGGTAAACCATCTAAGAGAAGGAAACTCTAATCAAACCTACGACCCGAGGATCTCACTGCCACCGTCTTTGCTTGCTTGGCCCCGGCAGACGAACCTCTGGTTTAAAGGGTGACGCCCATTCTGTGCACGCTGCACTTCACTAGAAAAATCCATTGCACAGGCTCAAAGGATACATCCGATCTGACACCCCCCCCCCCCAAAAAAAAGTCCTGTAGCGATAGGCAAGGACGAAACGGCAGGTGAAAGAAGCACTGGAAGCCTCAGACCCAAACCTGCATGCAGACGGTTCAGGACATAGAATCATAGAATCATAGAATCATAGAGTTGGAAGAGACCACAAGGGCCATCCAGTCCAACCCCCTGCCATGCAGGAACTCCCAGTCAAAGCATCCCCGACAGATGGCTATCCAGCCTCTGCTTAAAGACCTCCAAGGATGGAGACTCTACCACACTCCGAGGGAGTGTGTTCCACCGTCGAACAGCCCTTACTGTCAGGAAGTTCCTCCTAATGTTGAGGTGGAATCTCTTTTCCTGCAGCTTGCATCCATTGCTCCGCGTTCTGGTCTCTGGAGCAGCAGAAAACAAGCCTGCTCCCTCCTCAATATGACATCCCTTCAAATATTTGAACAGGGCTATCATATCACCTCTTAACCTTCTCTTCTCCAGGCTAAACATCCCCAGCTCTCTAAGTCGTTCCTCATAGGGCATGGTTTCCAGACCCTTCACCATCTTAGTTGCCCTCCTTTGGACCCGCTCCAGTTTCTCCACATCTTTTTTGAATTGTGGTGCCCAGAACTGGACACAGTATTCCAGGTGGGGCCTCACCAAAGCAGAATAGAGAGGCACTATTACTTCCTTTGATCTAGACACTATACTTCTATTGATGCAACCTAAAATAGCATTGGCCTTTTTAGCTGCTGCATCACACTGCTGACTCATGTTCAACTTATGGTCTACTTGGACTCCTAGATCCCTTTCACACATAGTTTCATTCAGCCAGATGTCCCCCATCCTATATCTGTGCATTTCATTTTTCCTCCCTAGGTGCAGAACCTTACATTTCTCCACATTGAATTCCATTTTGTTAGCGTTGGCCCAGCTTTCTAGTCTATTCAGGTCATTCTGAATTTCAATCCTATCTTCTGGAGTATTGGCTACTCCTCCTAATTTGGTGTCATCTGCAAATTTGATAAGTATGCCCCCAATTCTGTCATCCAAGTCATTAATAAAGATATTGAATACCACTGGGCCCAGGACAGAACCCTGTGGGACCCCACTGGTCACTTCTTTCCAGGATGAAAGGGAGCCATTGTTGAGCACCCTTTGAGTTCGGTCAGTCAACCAGTTACAAATCCATGTAATGGTTACCTTGTCTAGCCCACATTTTACGAGCTTGTTTGCAAGAATGTCATGGGGAACCTTGTCAAAGGCCTTACTGAAATCAAGATATACTATATCCACAGCATTCCCTTCATCTACCAAACTGGTAATTTTATCAAAAAAAGAGATCAGATTTGTCTGGCAAGACTTGTTTCTCTGAAACCCATGTTGGCTTTTTGTGATTATGGCATTGGCCTCTAAATGTTCACAGACTCTCTGCTTAATGATCTGCTCTAGAATCTTTCCTGGAATTGATGTCAGACTAACTGGACGATAATTGTTGGGATCCTCTTTTTTCCCCTTTTTGAAGATGGGCACAACGTTTGCCCTCCTCCAGTCTGCTGGGACTTCTCCTGTTCTCCAGGAGTTCTCAATGATTATTGCCAATGGTTCCGATATTACATTCGCCAGTTCTTTTAATACTCTAGGATGTAGTTCATCTGGTCCTGGAGATTTATATTCATTTAGGTTAACCAGGTATTCCTGTACTATCTCTTTACTTATTCTGTGCTGAGATTCCCCTATTCTGTCTTCTGCTCCATTATCCTTAGGTTGACCACCCTTTGCCTTTTCTGAGAAGACTGAAGCAAAGAAGGTGTTGAGTAATTCTGCCTTTTCTTTGTCATCTTTGAGCATTTTGCCATCTTCTGCACGCAGTGGCCCTACTGTTTCCTTCTTCTTCCTTTTGCTTCGGACATACCCAAAAAAGCCCTTTTTGTTGTTCTTAACCTCTCTAGCCAGCCTGAGTTCATTCTGTGCTTTAGCTTTTCTGACTTTACCCCTACATGTGCTGGCTATTTGTTTGAATTCCTCTTTCGTGATTTCCCCATTTTTCCATTTCTTATACATGTTCTGTTTAAGGCTTATCTCAGTTGAAAGTTCCTTAGTCATCCATCCTGGCTTCTTGAGACACCTCCCATTTTTCTTCCTCATTGGAACTGTTTGAAATTGCGCCTTCAGTATCTCCTTTTTGAGAAACTCCCATCCGTCTTGAACTCCCTTCTCTTTTAGTTTTCTTGACCATGGGATCTCCCCCAGTATTTCTCTAAGTTTATTGAAATCAGCTCTCCTAAAGTCTAGAATGCGTGTCTGACTATGCCTGGCTTCCCCTTTCCGCTGTATAACAAACTCCAGGAGAACATGGTCGCTTCCCCCTAAGGATCCAACCACTTGCACCCCATTGACTAGGTCATCCCTGTTGGTTAAGATCAGATCTAAAATAGTTGATCCCCTTGTTGTCTCTTCCACCTTTTGGACAATGAAATTGTCTTCCAGGCAAGTGAGGAATTTGCTAGACCTTGAGGATTTGGCTGAGTTTGACTTCCAGCAAATATCCGGATAGTTGAAGTCCCCCATCACTACTACATCTCTCCTTTCTGAGTGTGTGCTCATCTGTTCTAGAAAGGCATCATCCAATTCCTCTGCCTGAGTAGGGGGTCTGTAGTAGACTCCCACAGTAACATCCCTGTTGTTTCCCTCTCCTTTAATGTTTATCCAGATGCTCTCCACCTGGCTTCCAGTATTGACTTCCTGGATCTCTTCACTGGTGTAAATATCCCTGACATATAATGCTATTCCTCCTCCTTTCCTGTTTGGCCTGTTTCTCTTAAAAAGGTTATATCCCTCTATTTCTACATTCCAGTCATGAGACTCATCCCACCAGGTTTCAGTGATGCCTATTATATCATATTTGCTCTGTTGTGCTAGGAGTTCGAGTTCATCCTGTTTATTTCCCATACTCTGTGCATTAGTGTAGAGACATCTAAGAACATGTGTTCCCTTTACTTGCTGCCTGTGCAAATTTTTTTGCTTCCCACTGTTGGGTCCTTGCACTGTTTGCCTTGTTCCCTCTATGTCAGTTTGATTATTTTCTCCAGCCCTTTTGCCTTCCAAAATAATGTCTCCCTCCCCCATATAACTCAGTTTAAAGCCCTCCTGATCAGATTTTTGAGACTTTTGGCAAAAATGTTTTTGCCAACTGGTGTGAGATGCAGCCCATCCCTTGCCAGAAGTCCCTCCTCATGGAACCGCAGCCCATGATCCAAGAATCCAAACTGTTCTTGGCGGCACCATCTACGGAGCCAGTTATTCACCTCTGCTATTTTCTTCTCCCTTCCTGGACCATGCCTTTCTACTGGGAGAAGAGATGATATGACAACCTGTGCATCCATCTCTTTCAGCTTCCTTCCTAGAGCCTCATAATCCCTTATGATATTCTGAAGGCTGTGCCTTGCAGTATCATTGGTTCCCACATGAACCAGAAGAAAGGGGTGTTGATCAGTAGGCTTGACAAGTCTTGTCAGCCTCTCAGTTACATGATGGATCTTTGCCCCAGGGAGACAACACACCTCCCGAGACATCTTGTCAGGCCCACAAACCACTGCTTCTGTACCCCTCAGCAAGGAGTCCCCCACAACCACCACACGCCTCCTCCGAGGCTTAGCAGCGGCTGTTCCCTTTCGTGGTACTCTCAGACATTGGTCGCTCGAGACTGACCGGGAGATGACAGCTTTGTTCAGCAGCATCCTGAATGACCAATCAGCCTTTTAGGAGAGCACTGCTTGATCCATACGGAGAGGGGCCTAGAAAAGGTGGCCTAAAGAAAGCTCCTTTCCATCCACCCAGTTGGCGAGCCACAGTCAACGGGCATCTTCTGATGCGATCAAACAAAAACAAAGGTACAAAGGCACGCACCGGCCTCCAAAGGTGCAAACAGACTGACATTTGCATGCTGGAAAATCAGAACCATGCAAGATTCTGCAGATAGTGGACATCCTGAGCGTCTTTCTACTCTAATAGCCCATGAACTATTACAACTTAATATTGACATCACTGCTCTTAGTGAATTTTGTCTCCATGAGGAAGGCAGCTTTAAAGAACATGGTGCTGGCTATATACTCTACTGGTCTGGCAAACCAAAAGCTGAAAAACATCTGTCAGGAGTAGGCGTTATGATTAAAAACTCCATTGTCTCCAAACTCGAAACCCTGCCAACAGGTTACTCTGATCGCATTATCTCCTTACACCTCCCTCATGTTGTTCTCTTTAGCATACATGCCCCAACTATGCAAGCTGACCCTGTGGAGAAAGACAAATTCTACTCAGACTTATGCCACCTCATACAAAAAGTCCCTGCAGAAGATAAAATCAGTATCCTTGGTGACTTCAATGCCAAAGTAGGTAAGAACTTCGAAGCCTGATAGGTGTTCTAGGGAATCATCAAGTTGGAAACTGTAATGATAACGGATGTCTCCTGCTAGAGTTTTGTGCAGAACAGCAGCTGACTATTACAAACACTATCTTTCAGCAGAAAGATAGTTTGAAGACAACCTGGATGCATCCCCGATCCAAACACTGGCAGCTCATTGACTATGTTCTGGTGTGCCAGAGAGACATTCGTGATGTCCATTATACTCGAAGATGCCCAGTGCAGAATGTCTAACAGATCATCGCCTCGTAAGATGCAAATTAAATCTATCTTAAGCTTAAACCTAAGAGGGGTGGTATCTTAAAGAGGAGACTCCAAGTCAACAATCTTCAACAAGCTGCCATGAGAGATAACTTCCAGGCAAATCTGCAATCAAAACTTGAAGAAAATCCTTTAGATTCTTCTTCTACAGTGCTTAGGCAACATATCAAAAACAGTATCCTGCAGTCTGTGGAAGAATCCCTCGGGTTCTCCCGCAAGAAAAACCAAGATTGGTTTGATGAAAACAACCAAGAGATCCAGGAGCTGTTGACAAAGAAGAGAACTGCTCATCAGGACACCTCGCTCAGCCATCTTGTCATGTAAGAAAAGCAGCCTTCAGTCTTGCATGCAGTAAACTCCAACAAAAACTCTGAGACATTCAGAACAAGTGGTGGATCAATTTAGTAGAAAAGACACAATGTTGTGCAGATCTGGGAGATTCCAGAAGATTCTATGAAGCTCTTCAAGCAGTGTTTGGACCTACTTACCAAAGCTCCTTATATGGTATTGATGGTCAAACACTAATCACAGACAAAGCCTCCATCCTGAATCGATGGGCTGAACATTTCCAAAATCTCTTCAGTGCCAACCGAGATGTCCAAGGCTCAGCTATTCAACTTATGATACAACAACCGATGAAAAATGAACTGGATGTGGCTCCCACTTTGGAAGAAACCATTAAAACCATACAGCAGATGAAAAACAGCAAGGCAGCCGGCATTAAGGGAATCCCACCTGAAGCCTGGAAACACGGAGGCTAAATTCCATGAGCTCCTTGTGAGTTGCTGGGGAAAAGGTGAACTGCCATCAGATCTCCAAGATGCAGTTATCATCACCCTGTATAAGAAAAAAAGGAGTGAAATCTGATTGCTTAAACTATCAAGGTATAACACTGCTCTCCATTGCTGGAAAAATCCTTGCAAGGATACTCCTGGACAGATTAGTTCCTGCTGTTGCAGAAGAACTTCTCCCTGAAAGCTAGTGTGACTTCAGAGCTAATAGGAGCACTACAGATATATTTGCTCTTAGACAACTGCAAGAGAAATGTAGAGACCAAAACAAAGGACTCTATGTAACATTTGTCGACCTTACCAAAGCCTTTGACACTGTGAGTAGAAAAGGTCTGTGGCAGATCCTGGAACGACTAGGATGCCCCCCCCCCCAATTCCTCCAAATGATTATCTTGCTGCATGAGGGCCAGCAAGGACAAATCAGATATGGTGATGCTCTTTCAGAGCCCTTTCTAATAACTAATGGTGTGAAACAAGGCTGTGTTCTCGCTCCATCTCTATTTACAATCTTCTTCAGCATGATGCTCCGAAGGGCTACAGCAGATCTCAAAGAAGAAGACGGCATCTATATACGTACTGTTCATAGCTTGTTTAACTTAAGTCGTCTGAAGGCTCACACAATGACTCTAAACTATCTAGTCTGTGAGCTGCTTTCTGCTGACGATGCTGCCCTTGTTGCCCATACAGAAGCAGCTCTGCAGTGCCTAAAATCCTGCTTTGCAACGGCTGCAGAGCTGTTTGGGCTGGAAGTCAGCCTGAAGAAAATGGAAGTTCTCTACCAGCCTGCACCACAGGAAGAGCACTATCATCCCCACGTCACCAACGGCAAATCTGTACTTAAGTCTGTTCAGCAGTTCACCTACCTGGGAAGTATCATTTCCCCAGACACCAATATTGATAAAGAGATTGATCACAGATTAGCAAAGGCATATAGTGCAATCGGAAGGCTTCACAAAAGAGTCTGGAGTAACAAACGCCTGATGCGAAGCACAAAAATTAGTGTGTACAGAGCCATTGTATTGTCCATTCTCCTCTATGGGTCTGAAACATGGGTCACCTATCGCCAACATCTATGACTCCTCGAACGTTTTCATCAGTGCTGTCTACTCACAATCCTAAACATACACTGGACTGACTATGTGACTAATGTTGCTGTCCTGGAGCAAGTAGAGATCACCAGCATTGAGGCCATGCTATTGAAAATGCAGCTGCGCTGGGCAGGGCATGTTTCTAGGATGGAGGATCACCGCCTCCCCAAAATAGTACTCTACGGTGAACTCGCCATGGGTCAGTGTAAGAGGGGCGCCCCAAAGAAGAGATACAAGGACTTCCTGAAACAACATCTCAAGCTTGGCCAAATTGATCACCAACAATGGTCTGCCCTGGCCTCACATCGGGAGGCATGGAGGTGCACTATCCACAATGCTGCAGCCTCGTTCGAGAACTCACGTCGAACAAGTCTCGAAGAGAAATGACAACGCAGAAAGAACCACAACTTGGTAACATCACCCAAGGAGACTTTCTGCTGTGCTTTCTGTAACCAGACTTGTTTATCTCGGATCGGCCTTTTTAGTCATCAATGTGCTTGTAGTAAGCGTGGGATGAGTCCTTCCTGAATCTTCATTAGTGAAGAAAATCCAGAGAGAGAGTGATGCAGATGTGTGGAGAGTGGGAGGACAGGAGCTGAAAAATGAAGCTGAAGAGACAATGAAGGAACGTGTGAGTAAATCTTAACCACCAATAAAAAAAGCACAGCAACTTTTAAAAAATAAATATAGAGGGGTTTCTTTCACCTGAAGAAGAACAAACTGCATCCTACTGAATAATCTATAGAAAGATGTGTTCCATGGGACAGAACAAACCAACCAAACTTGTAGCTGCAATTGATGGTCCAGGTCCTAAAGTATTGTATTCCAGTTTCATGTCCCATATGGAGTGCAAGTGGGACTATATATCTCTTTGGGGCGAAGCAGACCAGTAGCTTGGAGTGGCCTCTGGTTGATCCAGCTCCAATTACCCAGATTGTCCTGGGACCACAGTGATCAGATGCCATGGTCCCAAAGCCAAGCTACTTCTGCAGTCCTGAACGGCCACCAGCAAGGAGCAGCTTTGCACCACTCCTTTTCTGGCTGGTTTTGGGCCACCTTACACAACCTCAGAGTGGCTTCTGGCTGCATCTGTGGAGGGAAGAGTGAGTTGTGTGCACAACATGCTCCCGAAATGGCCAGAAGCCACACGCTTTGGTCCATCTGTTTCAGTCCAATATGTTAGCACCCTTTTAAGGAATGTGATCAGAATGAATAATCTAATAAATAAATACCTGACCTAGTTTCATTGACTTTGTTTCTAGCATAGATGAGGGGCAGGAAGTGTGACAGAAATAAAAGGGATAAATATAGATCAGAGAGAAAACTTATAAAGTTCCATATATTTATTTCTCTAATTTGGATTTTCAAACATTGACTGATACAGAGTTTTAGCACCAAGCTTCACACTTCATATGTTCCACAAAATTTAGATTAAAAGATGGACAGCTGTTCTTCAAACATGAAAGAAATGGTGCCTTTTGGGGCTTCCCCTCTCTGCTTAAACCCCAGCAGCAATTTCTTTCCCCCTCCCCATTCATACAACTTACATTTGCCCCTGTCATCTTGAAGGGAGAAAAAACCCCAAACCTTAAGTTTCAAATTCTACTGCCTGCTGTTTCTTTGCTGTGGTGATGTTTATACTTTAGATGTTTGATTATGGCTATAGATTTTTTTTTCTTTATTTCTCCTCTCACCCCTGAACACACATTATGTGGGTTTTATGTTCTAGGTTGTGGATTTTTTTCCCCAGAAGGATTGGCTTCTTTACTGGATGTGTTCATTATTTATTATGAATGGGTTTTAAGCACCCCCCAGTTCTGCCTCTATTGTGAGAAGAAGAACTTCTGTGATAAGGTGGGTAAGATCCAACCCATGAAAATACAATTCAGCAGTGAGTGCAATTTACCCTTTGCCTGTCAGCTTATGGTATGAAAAAATGTGTCAGTAAAAGCTGCTAATTTTTTTCCTGTTGTAGCTTTTCATAAATCCTAACAGAAAGCAAAAATATGTGACAGTTCAGCTTGAGGTGTAAAATATACCACAGCAGCTACAGTAACAAAATGCATTAAGATGTATTCTACTTAGCAGCCTAATGAACACGAAGGAATGAACCTTAGCTTGCCTGACACAATCAATACAGTGGGGTGACATCTGCTGAAACAAAATAATGCTTTTGCCAAAGCTGACTTGATTAATTTAATAAAGACTCATTTTTCAAACTTGTTATAGCTCTGAGGAGAAAATACACAGAAAAAAAAATCCCTGAACTTTCACTTGATTGGCCATGCTAGACAGGGAACCTTGGGAGCTGTAGTACAAAAAAGTAATCCCCTTCACAAGGTTTGGAAGAGACTATATCTGCTTCTTGTGACCTATTAAATCTAGGGCAGTTATGGAATCTGCTTCTTTTTCTATTTATTTTGGAAATGATGCTGTCTTCTTGACATTAGTTTCGGCTTCCTTCTAGGCAGTAAAAGATCTTATATACCACAATACAATCTGCTTTGCTAGTCCACCTTAAATCCAGCAGTCAGAACCTCCTCCTTCCATGATAGCTTTCATGGACACATCCACCCACTGATTTTGACTGTATATATAATGTTCCTTTTTGTAACTGGTCCCTGAAAAATGAAGGAACTACATCAGTCATGCTTGACTGGTTGAGCTGGCCTTTGATTGTTGGTTTATGAGATCTGTGAAATGAGGAAAACCTCTAGTGAGTCTTATGACAACGCTTGTAGGTCAACTAAGTGCATGAGTCCATCAGTCCCATATAATTGTATGAATCACAGGACTTCTATATCATTGTATGATTTAGAGCACCAGAGGCCCATTCATACAACTTTATACAACTATGATTCCACTTAATTGCCATGGCAGTATCTTGTGGAATCCTGGGGTCTGTAGTTTGGTAATGCACTAGAGCTCTCTGACAGAGAATGCTAAATACCACTCCCCTAAATTGCAAATCTCAATATTCCATATGATATTGCCAGTACGGTTAAAATGGACTCATAGCACTGTAATTACAGTCTGCCCTGTCCTTACGTGGGGGATCCATTCCAGATCCCCCCGCGTAAAGGGAATTCCACGTATGCTTGCCGCATAGAAGGTAATGGGGCTCATGCTCGTGGCAGCCACAGTCACACACACCATTACAGCTTCCGGAGCAATGGAGGCTTCTTCTGGTGCAGACCTCCAGCGTATGCTGGAGACCGAGTAAGGTTGTGGGTGCACTGTACATAGTATGAAAGGGCCCCAGTAAAAGTGTTTGCCTCCTATTTTCTTTGGTTATGGAAGGGTTGAGAGCCAGAACAGTGCACAGGTTTAAGTGTTGGATGGAGAGTTCTAATCCCTACTTAGCCATGGAAAACCACTGGGTGACCTTGGGCAAGTCATACTCCCTCAGCCTCAGAGGAACAAACCACATCTGAACAAACCTTGCCAAGAAAGCTCCCATGATGGGTTCACATAAGTTGGAAATGACCTGAAAGAACAGAACAAAAACATCATGGAGAGTTGTAACTCATCTGCTTTAATGTCATAGATGAGCAGTAAAGATGATGTCTTCGGTGCTTTATTTGGAATCATAGAATCACAGAGTTGGAAGAAACCACAAGTTCAACCCCCTGCCATGCAGGAACTCACAATCAAAGCATCTCTGACAGATGGCCATCCAGCCTCTATTTAAAGACCTCTAAGGAAGGAGATTCCATCACTCTCCTTAATATGTAAAAACACAGATTGTCAACAGGAACATGTACAGAACCATGCTGCACACATTAACACACAACCAATTCTAACTGGATCTACAAGGGAAAATTAACTCATTTACACAGCTGAAATACTATTGTAGTCACCACTCTATATCCATGGAATTTATTATTCAGTGATTCAACCATCCACAGCTTGAAAATATTTTTTAAAAATATAGATTACAAAATCAAATCTTGATTTTGCTTTTTTAATATAAGGGACACATTTTACTATGCTATGGTATTTAATGGAGCTTCAGCAGCAATTATTTTTAGTATCCACAGTGGGGGTTGGAACCAAGGTGCAGTGGTTACAAAGGACTATCTAAGGCTGCCTTTTAAATAGACAGATCCAAATACTTCACTGTCTGCTGGGTCTCCTTGTGGGGATTACAGACTCTCTTTCTAAACCCTGGCCACTGTTTTGAGCCCACTGGCTTACAGCATCATTTCTCTACTGCTCAACTGTTAACTTGTGATTTAAATTTGTCTGTTTAGTCTTCTACTCTGTAGGCAAGTGAGGAGATTTTATTACTCTTCTTGCTTCTCTGTGGAAAGTGAGATATTTCAACTTGGTCACCTCTCACAGAGAAGTGAATCACTCCTGACAGATTCTCAAAGAATAATGCCTATAAAACACTCAGCTGACTTTCCTTCCCTAGCTCTTCTTGCTGTTAGTGGTGTTAACTATACAACTCTGTTCACAGTATCTAACAAGGAAGGATGACCTATGTTTATCTTTTCAAAGGAATTCCTTCTCCCCCTTCCCTCTTGCGGCCCAATGGAGTAATTCAAATTGCCTTGACTGAGACTAACACAATCAAAATAGGGTATATCAAGTCATCTAGGTGCTCCTGTTGTAGCTGTGTATGCTTATGTACAATGTCAGGTGCACATAAAGCACATATGCATACATCTACTTTTATGATCTGAAGCTATAGTGGATCTTTGGTGGTGACTAGAGAGTGCCATAATACACTCAACTGTCTTTCTCTTCCACAGTTCATCTTTAAAATTGAATTCTTCCTTCTCCCCATCTCCTCTTGCAGCAAAGTGGAATAATTCAAATTACCTTGGTTGAGACAAACACAATTAAAAAAATGACTGAGGCACTATTACATTTATTACTCAATAAAAAAATCCTGAACATTGAATTTCTCACTGAAGTGCCTGCTGTGTTACTTCTTTTGCAAATGAAATATCTGCAAATTCTCATCCCTAGGTCTAACAGATGGCAATTTTCAGAGCTCATAAATACTTGAGGTGAGCATCAAGAAAAACAAAAATTCCAGATGTTTAATGAACAGCAAAGTGCTTTCATCACTTCCCTATTATAAACTGATCATCTGATCAGTGGAGGATGTGGGTGACACAATTTGCTCACCTGTGATCTTTCTCTTACTGTTCAGCTGATCTATAGGAAACAGAAGGCGAGAATAATGAGAATGGCCAAAGTTTCCAGGAGTGAGGAGCTGTACAGATTGTCTGGAAGAGGCAACGAGAAGCCTCCCTTTTTTCCTCAGGTTGCCCATAGCAACTGCATGCCACAGCCCCATTCTGGCCTTCGGAGGATACAAAAAGAAGCTGCCCCAAGCAGATTCTTTTTGCACCCTAGAAGGGGCACCATAGCTGCGACAGGGTGGCATGATGAGGCCCTTTTGGTGCTGCGCCGTTTGGGCACTGCGCTGGAGGTGCATCATCATGTCATGCCCTGTGTGTACTGCCATGCACCGAAATAGTTCCCTGGTGGTGATGTAAGGACATTGAGCATCAAGACTCTCAGCCTTGACTCTGCCCACAGACCAGCACTTTTCACCGGCCTGTACAGGCCTTAGTGATCTTTTGTCTCATAGGCAGCTCTCCATATTCTTATGTTGCCCCTAATTTTTTAAAAAAGAAAATCCCATTTTGGGAGGCAGGCAAGATATAAATCCAATAAATAAATAAATAAATAAATAAATATCTCTTATTCCTCATCAGGTGAGTATAATCCTGTGGAGGTATATGAGGATTAGGTGTGGGAGGTGTGTGATGATGTTATGATATGTGTGAATGGTAGAGAGTGTGGACCTATGACAAATGTGAGGAAGTGTGGTTGAAAGTTTGGTATTATGTCTGGTATTATTTATTTTTATTTTATTATTTATTTATTTATTTATTTATTAATGTTGCCCGCATATACCAGTGTTTTCCATCCTCAGAAGGATACCTTTGAGAAGACACAGCTAAGATAAGTTCTTTACCTATTTCAAACTTAACATTCCCATGATAGTTCACATCTCCAGTTTTTAGCTGCTTCTGTTCTGAAGCTGTAAAATAGGTACTGAAATGCCATGTTATAAAATGCCATGTGGAAATGTAGTCCTTGAACATGAGTAATGAAGTATAGTTGTTGAATTAAAATCTGCATATCTCTAAGCATTTTTCTAATATGTCAGCATTTCCTCCCCAAAAACAAACAAATATCTAGTCTTTAACATGTATAAGAGACTAGAATTCAAATATATAGGTTTTTTTTTAAAAAAAAAGTCAATAATTTGCTTTTCATTTAGATCTAGAATGTTTGCCATTATTAGACATGGTGTGTAAACTTATTCAGACAGAGAGAGAGAGAGAGAGAGAGAGAGAGTATACAAATGTATAAATACCAAACCAAGCTTATTAGAACTTGTAAAAACAGTTAGCAATTTCAGAGGTGAGAGCGATATTTTTTTCAAGAAATGTAATGGCACTTTTATGGCATTAGGCACAACTAATAAAGAGTTTGCATGTATGTGTGTATTTGCTTATAAAGCAGTTGTTGAAATAAAAGTTCATTTAAACAAAACATTTATATATAAGATCAATGAGGTTTCTGTTAGGAGACTTCACCAATTTTGTTTCCTTTGAAGAGATGACATAAGACATAACAATCACCCAAAGATAGCCAAATAATTTAGAAAGATTCATTCTAAGATAACAGGGGAAGATTCAGAGGGATTTAGATATCATATCCCCCCAGCAAATCCATCACTGTTTTCCTGCTTCCTCTAGAAGACTTTAAATTAGATTAATAATTTGTTTCTGTCTTATATCTAGGTCTTCAGCACTCTCTCCTTTTGACCAGTCATTAACCTGAACATGATTCATAATTTTATTTTATTTTTTGTAATCTTTTGCATTTCCAACACCACCCCTTTTCTGTAAATAGTGCCAGGTTCACATATTTGACCTGAATTTGGACTAATTGTCTGAAATATCTGTTTAGTATATCTATTTTCACCAAGCTAGTAATCTTACAAGATTTAGGGATTTGCATACATATTAAAATAGCATGAATTGATATAAGCCTTTCCTGTAGATATGTTATATCAAATTACAGAAACCTGGGATTTCATTATGTCTTCTACATCCTCTGCAAGTTAAATACATTTCAGTTCATGGAATGATCTCCAGCAACTCTCGTCTGCCTTGTAGATTTTTTCTCCAGTCTCTCAAGACTTACTGTCCTTTCATATATATTTTTTTTCAAATCTTTATCTAAGATTTTCAAATCTTTTCTTACTACCTCCCCTTTACATTTCCCCACAGTACCCACACAGCTACTGGGAAGCAGGAGTACTGGGGGACAACATTGGTGGAGGATTTCTCAGAGACAAAAGCAGTGGCATCACAGCAAATTTTAAAGGAGCTAGAAAATATATCAAAGGATAGCTGTGTTGGCCATACAACAAAGTACAATAACATCCAAAATAACATCTATTTGGATTCTAGGAGACAAAGGCCCAGATACAGACTGGCATAAAGCACTGGCCTGGGGCAGATTTTAGGACTTGGGAAAGCAGAGCTCCCGAGCCCTACCGCACTAGCTGGGTACCATTTTGGCACACATGCATTCACAAGGCACATGACATGCCTCATGTGCCACATCCAAAGGGCATGCTACACAAGGGATATCACCACGCCGCTCCAGGGCGCTAATGGCACCTCAGCAGCAGCCAAAAAAGGTCCCCGTTTTGTGGCTCCTTTTTTATGGTGCATCATTGTCAAGCCATTTAGCTGGTGTGGCCATGATCTGGGGGAGGAAGGGGCAGCCTCTGTCCACCCCTTTCCCCCATCTGTACAGGCCCAAATATTAGTAAGGTCTAGGAACTAAAATTTTAACTCCTCTTTGTCTCCCAGAACTTACATGGCCAAAAAAGAGGAAAGGCACATGGATATACCTCCATACTAGCTTAACTGAGAACATCTAAAACATTTTTTCCATTATCTCTTGCACCTGTTTGATTTTTAACATCTTTGTCTGATGAAGAAGCCTCTGGAGTTTCAAAAGCTTGCATCATGTATTTTGTGCATTTTGTGCCCAAAAAAGCTTTTTTGGATTTTAGATGTTGTTGTACTTCAAAAAAGCTAGTACAACTCAGAAGAAGGCAATGATATACCACTACTGAAGCCTGTTACAGTGGGCCCTAGGTTCAGTTCCATGATCCCTGTGAATACCAAAATCCATGAATGTTCAATCTCATTAAATACAATGGCACAGTAAAAAGGTGCTCCTTATATAACATGGTAAAGTCAAAATTTGCTTTTTGCAATTTATATATTTTTTCCAATATTTTCAAGCTGGGGATAGTTGAATCTGTGAATAAAGTATCTGTGGCTATGGACTTGGAAAATCACATGATGAGACAATTTGAAATCAAACAAAAGAAGATGTGACTCCCAAGTCAGAAGGTACTCAACCATCCACTGGGGAAGAAAAGAAGTATGAATCCTAGTCTCAAACTGAAGCTGTTGACATGCTCAGAGATGGGGGGGGGGGGGAGTCTCAAACTGCACAAAGAATCTAGTAGGAGCAAGGAATGTGGGAAGCATGAATCAGGGAATGCTAGAAATCATAAAACAAGAAATTGGAGAAATAAAGATAGCCATAAAGAGAGCTGGAGTGGAGAGAAAACTGACATTTTCAATCAGATAATTACACAGTATTTTACTTTGGAAACGACAATCTAAGAAGAAATGGGATGGAATTAATAGTGAGGCAAAATGTACCAAAAGTAGTCCGGTGACACAATTTAAAGCCTGACTTAATAATATCAATAAGTCCTCACAGAAAACTTACGATATGTCCACAATCCAAATTCATGTTCCCACTTGTTGCTTATTGGTTCAAAACACACTACAGAAATTATTCACTTTGAGACCACTTTAGCTGCCTTGGTTCAGTGCTAGGGAATCTTAGGAATTTTAGTTTATTGTGGCACTAGAGCTCTCTAACAGAGAAGGCTAAATGTCTCACAAAACTACAGTTTCCACAATTCCCTAGCACTGAGCCAGAACAGTTAATGTAGTCTCTGCAATGTGTTTTGGACCATTAACTGCCCCTGAGTTGGCCTTGATTTATGACGACCCTGTGTAAGAGAGATCTCCATTCCTCCCTATCCTCTGCCACACTGCTTAGGTGCTGCAAGCTCAGGCCCATGGCCTCCTTAACTGAGTCTATCCATCTGGCATGTGGTCTCCCTCACTTTCTGCTTCCCTCTACTTTATCTAGCATAATACTTTTTTTCTAATGAGTTGTTTCTCCTCGTGATGTGACCAAAGTACAACAGCCTTCATTTCCCTAATCCTTGCTTCCAAGGACAGTTTTGGTCTGCTGTTCTAGGTTCCATTTGATTGTCTTTTTGGCCATTGACAGTATCCAGTACCACATCTCAAATGACTTCATTTTCTTTCTGCGGGCTTTTTTTTCACTATGCACCTTTCATATCCATTTATGACGATGGGGGAATACAATGGATTTGATAATTCTAACTTTAGTGCTCAGCTGTATGTTTTTACTCTGTAGGGTCTTGTTTAGTTCCTTGATGGGTGCTTTTCCCATTCCTACTCTTCTTATTTCTTGACTGCAGTGTCCATTCTGATCAATGTTTGATCCTAGTTACAGAAAGTATTCAACTATTTCTTCTGCTGCAGAGGCAGAAGTGGAAGAAATCAAAAGATTCTATGTGGACACTCGGGAGGAAAGCAATCACACACAAAAGAGGACATATTGATAGTCATAGGCAACTGAAATGCAAAAGTAGGAGACAGAGCAGACCCCAAAAATGTTGGATAATTTAACTTATGATCATGAAACAAAGCAAGAGAGTGCCTTATATGACTGTGTATATGGACATCACTTGATGGCCAATATAGAAATCAAATAATCTACATTTAGACTATGGGAGAAGTTTGTTTGTTTGTTTGTTTCCCTGCAGGAAAAAAGTTGAAGAGCATATAGTGGCACAGACTATGAACTGCTACTGTCACAAAATAGAGTAAAACTAAAGAAGTACACTAAATTAGTAATAATGCCAAAATAAAACCTGAAGAATATTTCTAGAAAATTTGTAGACCATTTAATGAATGGATTTGCAAAACTAAACATAATTGATAACTCTGGACCAAAACAATAGACTTAATAGAAGAATGAGCTGCAAGGCCTATTTGGTCCAACCTCCTGCCATTTCAGAAAACACCACTACAGATGCATATCCAGCTTCATTTATAAATACTAAAAGTCAAAAATTCACATCATACTTGTCCAACAGGCTAAGTAATTTAAGGTCCCATGAAAACAGAAAGCCAACCACCAGAAACAATGTCTGCACTCTTTACCCTTATTATACTGGAAGTTAAAATTTATTCTACAGAAATTTTATACTACTAAGTTAAACATTAAGATTGCAGTATTATGGATTTATATCTTCATGTTACACCAGTGTACTTTACCCATAACAAAACAAAGTTGATATATTTTCAGCACAGTGATTTCATTTTGTTCTTTACCAATCCTTAGTCCTACTGCATTTATTTAGGATTATACTTCCCATTTTTCCATAATGGAATTCAAAGTGATTTAGATATAGGGTTCTCAAGCAGTCTGACAACCAAGCACAAACTAGATGCATGCCCTGCATCTGCCGCCAGGGTGCTGTGATGACACACACTTCTCCACATGGCACTCAGCATCATGGTGCTCCTCCAGCACTGCATCTATACTTCGCAGCTCCAAAAGAGTGGCATATAGCCATGGTGCCACAGCTATTGTGACACCACAATTCAAAAAGGATGTGGAGAAACTGGAGCGGGTCCAAAGGAGGGCAACTAAGATGGTGAAGGGTCTGGAAACCAGGCCCTATGAGGAACGACTTAAAGAGCTGGGGATGTTTAGCCTGGAGAAGAGAAGGTGAAGAGGTGATATGATAGCCCTGTTCAAATATTTGAAGGGATGTCATATTGAAGAGGGAGCAAGCTTGTTTTCTGCTGCTGCAGAGACTAGAACGCGGAACAATGGATGCAAGCTGCAGGAAAAGAGATTCCACCTCAACATTAGGAGGAACTTCCTGACAGTAAGGGCTGTTCGACGGTGGAACACACTCCCTCGAAGTGTAGTGGAGTCTCCATCCTTGGAGGTCTTTAAGCAGAGGCTGGATGGCCATCTGTCGGGGATGCTGTGATTGGGAGTTCCTGCATGGCAGGGGGTTGGACTGGATGGCCCTTGTGGTCTCTTCCAACTCTGTGATTCTGTGATTCTGTGATTGTGCCCTGGGAAGGCCAGATCGGGGCTGTGCATGCGGTTTCTGAACTGAAAGAAAGTAGTTGGCAACATTAACTTTCATATACTTCAGTCTACTTCCTCAGTCTACTTCCTCAGATGCTTAGTTTTACTACAGCAAGTTTACTGTATCATGTGCAAATAATCCATAATTCTGGATGAATGTAGCTGTATGGCCCATTACCATACATTCAGTGCTTAATATACTGTTTCATTATTATTTGGGTGTGGAACAATATTGTAGATGAATTGATGGGAAAAGAGAAAATGTGAATTAATGAGCACATAGTACCACTAATCACAGCCCTGTAACATCACAGTGCATTAGCCTGTCAGGTGGCAATAAATTCTCTATCAAGTTGATTGATACCCAACGACTGGCACCTTATCATTGACTAACAACCATTTCCAAAATTTAGGTTCAGCTTGCAGTTTGGATTGTCCTCATTCCTGATTTACTTGCTATTAACAATAGGGCTGTTGAGACAAGGTTCAAGCCCCAGGGAAAATACTTTTTCTCCCCTCAGGACTCAGATATTTGCTCATTCCATTTAAGTATCTTGAGACTTTGTAAGGAGAGGAAATCACACAGTTACTGACGTCCAAACAGCACCTTTTCCTCCAGTCTTGTGCTCAACTTCACTATTTGGCTTGCACCCAGAGACAGGCTTCTTCCAACATTACTTGCCCCCTCAGTGGCCAATTTGGGTCACACAGGAAATGATCAGGAGCTGATGAAGGACTGGAAAAGCTGCTCACCTGGACCATAGAGGAAGAGACGCTCTTCCTCCTACCATCTCTTCCAGGCAGCTGAGTCCAAAGCGTGTTGATTACATCCAGGTCACACTTTCCATTGCCACCACCATTATCTAAGGTCTTTTGTTTTACTTTTGGCTGTTTCTGACATAACTGTTCCCACCCCATTCCCGTCTTCCCATTTACTGAAGAAATCAAAAGTAAAAGTTTCACATATTTTCTAGTTTCTTCATAAAATGTCTGGTCTGATATCTCTGTACTGTTAATCTTGTTTTTCCTGCACATTAGCAAGGGTGAGTATGTGTCCCATCCTTTGTCTAGCTAGATTGTTTTAACCTTTTTTTTTTTTTAAAGGAGGTGGTTGTGCCAATTATCTACTTAACTGCCAGGTGAATATAGAACATTAGCCACTGAGTATTCTAACTTGTCATGAAATCAGATGCAGGACTTCAACCCCCATTCTTGTGCTGATTACATTAATGAACGGAAATCCACATTAATGAATGGACCACTCACTACCACACATCCCTTGATTAGCACAACCAGGCTCTTGCTGGTTCTTTATAATCTCTTCTGTCATTGTCCTTAACACCCCCAGCCCTATACCTTACCCAGCATGCCTTTCATTATTGTGTATATGTCATACCAAGACTGGAAGCATGCCTGGATGAGGACTTGGAAGAGAACAGAGAGGTGGAGGACCTGACCCTGAGACTAGCCTCAGTTCCACAGTGCCCGTGCAAGGAGAGACTGCTGCCAATCGGGACAGGCAGAAACCTGGCACCCAGGCAGAAGAGTCTCCTGCCAACTTGGCCGATGATGATGATGAGGAGGAGGCCAACCTATCTGTGCCTTCTTAAAGGATGTCAGAAAAGGCAGGGCTGCATCAATTTCAGAGGCTTTATATGAAACACCAAGTAATTAAGGAGCAGCTGCACTAGGAAGTGCTGGAGATAAAAGGCCTGGGAAGAGCACCAAGACTTTGTCAGAGATGAACTGACATTCCTGGTGGAATTATGGACTCCTTGTTTGCCTTACTCATTGGACTGGATCTTTGGACAGTTGTGTGACCTTTGCTGCTCTCTGGAACCTTGACCATTGGATTAACTGGTGACTCCCTTGACTTCTGAACTCTTTGGTATGCTCTAAGAACCTTGCTTTGTACACTTTGGATTTAAATTATAAGAGTTTCTGTGTAAGTTGGCATCTCACTATCTTGTGACTAATGTTCTTAAGCCCTGTTGCTATTGGCTGTTGACAGCTTTCTTTAACACTGGAGGAATAGCACTATACCAGCACAATTAGGAGTTTATCCACTGATTTTTCCACCAATGGAAAGGTGCAGGCTAACCAAACATCCAGGACAAAGTAGCAATGGGAAGGAGGTGTGCTGGGCAACATGTGTCCCCAAATGAACTATTATACATTTATGGTGGTTTAAAAATCACATATGACAAATTCCTCAGTAATTTCTTCTGTTCTCTCACAAGCTCACTTTAGTATGCAACCTCTGAGACTCTAACATCTAGTGCATCAAAAGGCAGGAATATGAAATTAGTTTGGCATATATTACAAAAATATCAGGTCTGGAAACCATGCCCTATGAGGCAAGACTTAGGGAGTTGGGTATGTTCAGCTTGGACAAGAGAAGGTTAAGAGGTGATAGCCTTATTTAAATATCTGAAATGGAGTTGTACTCAAGCTGGAGCAAGTTTGTTTTCTGCAGTTCCAGAGTACAGGATATGGAGTAATGGATTCGAACTACAAGAAAAGAAATTTTACCTCAACATTAGGAAGAACTTCCTGACAGTAAGAGCTTTTTGACAGTGGAATATGCTGCCTTGGAATGTGATGGAGTCTCCTTTAAAAACAAAACAAAACAGGCTGGATTGTGTATTACTGCATGGCAGGGGTTGGACTGGATGGTCCTTGAGGTTTCTTCCACCTCTATGTATGTTATCACATGGAGAAAATTGGAAGGTTAATGCAGTGCAAGGTTAAATCATGGGGTTTTACATTTTTTTGCAAGAGGTTATCACACATAATTGAAGGCAATGCTAAGTCAATTCGAACCCAATCCTGGGTCAACTGAGAGATGGGTAAATTCAGGGAAACATAGAATTTACAAATTTTGTTCCATTCCAAAGTTGCATTCAATTCGAGTTTGCCAGATATGGAACACATGTCTCAGATTGCCTTCAAATCATACTACAATTCCCAAACTTCTTTGCTACAATTTTCTCTCCTGTGCTCCCTGGCTGCTCCCTCTGGGAGCAAAGGGGTGGGAAAAGTGAAGGCGACTGTGCTGCCTGGGGTGGGGTGGGGGGCTCTTTTTGGAGGAAGCACAGGAACTCCAGTGGGGCAGAGCCAGGGATCTCACCCCCCCACACACTCACACGTTTTGGGATGCTGAGCCTTTGGGGTGTGAGGAGGAGCTTTGCCAGATTTGGTTCCCAGGGGGGTCCCTCAGGAGCTGAGTTTTAGAGGGTTCCTTCCTGGTGACCTTCTTCCCTCTCCCACCCTCCTGGTTCTCTAGGAAGGTTTATTCAAAGGAGGTTTTCATGGCCACCCTCCGAGGCTGAGAGAGTGTGACTTGTCCAATGTTGTTTGTCTTCAAGTTGTTTCCAATTTAAGGCAACCCTAGGGCGACCCTGTCACATGGTTTTCTTGGCAGGTTTATTCAGATGGGGTTTGCCTTTGCCATTTTCTGAAGAAGCTGAGAGAGTGTGACTTGCACCAAGCCACCCAGTGGAATTTGATCCCTGTTTTATAGAGTCATAGTCCAATGATCGAACCAAGTACAAGATTGCTTTGGACTGGTTTTGAATTGGGGAATTGCCTTAAAAAGATGAAATAAAGGGTAATCATAGAATCAGAATTGGAAGAGACCACAAGGACCATCCAGTGATGCACCATGCAGGAAATCACAATCAAAGCATCCCTGACAGATGGCCATCCAGCCTCTGCTTAAAGACCTCTAAGGACGAAGACTCAACTATACTCCAAAGGAGTGTGTTCCATCAGCCCTTACTGTCAGGAAGTTTTCCTAATGTTGAGGTGGAATATCTTTCCCTGTAGCTTGCACCCATTGTTCCGGGTCCTGTTCTCTGGAGTTGGAGGAAACAAACTTGCTCCCTCCTCAATATGACAGCCGTTCAAATATTTAAATTTTGAATATATCACCGATTAACTTTCTTTTCTCCAGACTAAACATACCCAGCTTTCTAAGGCGTTGCTCACAGGGCATGATTTCCAGACCCTTCACCATTTTAGTCACCCTTCTTTGGACATACTCAAGTTTCTCAACATCTTTTTTGAATTGTGGTGCCCAGAAGTGGACACAATATTCCAGGTGGGGCCTGACCAAAGCAGAATAGAGTGGCACTATTATTTCCCTTGATCTATACTTTTTTGATCTACACTATACTTTTATTGATGCAGCCTATAAAATTGAATTGGCCTTTTTAGCTGCCACATCACACTGTTGACTCATGTTCAACATGTGGTCTACTTGGACTCCTAGATCCCTTTCACACATAATTTCATTCATCCAGGTGTTCCCCATACTCTCTCTGTGTATTTCATTTTTTCTGCCCTCAGTGCAGTGCCTTACATTTCTTTGTGTTGAATTTCATTTTGTTAGCTGTGGCCCTACTTTCTAGTCTGTTCAAATCATTTTGAATTTTGATCCTGTCCTCTGAGGTATTACCTAATCCTCCTAATTTGGTGTCATCTGCAAATTTGATAAGTATGTCCCCAATAATGAGCAAATGATGTGAATTGCCTAAATGAATGAACAAATAATGTGAAACAAGGCAAAACCATGGGAACCAGAAGCAAGCCCGCTGGAAAGGTAAAACGGTCACAATCCTATTCTGCCCTCACTGTGCATGTGCAGGGATGTTAATTCGAATTCTAAACTACAATGGGTATGTCTCATATGATTTATTTATTTATTTATTTATTTATTGCATTCACATACCTTTGGCTTTGGGAAGGGCTCTGTGTTCTTCTGTGGTGTGATAACCATCCACATAATTGCATTCATTTCCGAATTGGCCCCACTTTCTTTTCTTTCGAAACTGAGAGACATTCCTCCCATATGATAATGTCCTATGACTGTATGACTATAAAATTATATGATTTTATATTCTGAGGTTCCATAACAAGTTATAGTACAATTCTAGTTCCACAGTCCTGAAATGAAACCTATCCGGGGTTCAGTGATCAATATGTGTTACAGCCAGTGTGGTACAGAGCTTTAATTCCTGGGCTAGGGTTCTTGTTGGCTAAGGAAACCCACTGGGTTACCTTGGGCAAGCCACCCACTCTTAGCCATAGTTAAAGCAATGGCAAAAAAGATTAGATAAACCCTAGAACAAAGTCACCATAAATCAGAGGTGATTTGAAGGTACATAATAATAACAATAATGCATGTGTACCTACTTAATATATTACTACAATATCTGTAAATCTGAAAAACATCCCCTTGACAACAGGCAGTTCTAAACACGCATAGAGCAGATTTCACTGGACTTCAATTATGAGTCTGTTAGTCTACACAATAGCCACTAGTGTTAAATTGGCACTTACTTCTTTTATCTCTGACTTAATAAAATTTACCTTGAAGATTGTCACTTTTCATTGTTTATGTAATCCATAAATTAAGTGCCTCACTACCCCTGACTTAACAATTACCTTCACTACTTTGTTCATTATCTGCTAAGTATGTTCATTAATCAGTGTTCATTTATATCTTAGCCCAATTACAATTGAAAATTAGTAATTATATTTTATGGTACTTTATGACCCAAGTTTCCTAGCAACAAAGTTTCTTCTTTAGGTTGACCAGTGTTATATACAAAGGTCTTTCAGTCTATATCAGTCCCAACTTTACCTCAATCATCTTTTCATATACTAGTTTTTGATTTTCCATAGAGGGGGGCTGAGATTGTGGAGCAGGATATATACATCTGGCATGTAGCTACAGTTCTGCAGTTAGATTGCTGAACATTACCAACTCTGAAACCCAATTTTTCAGCAACACGGCCTCCTAAACATGGCCATCACTGGAAATCAGGAGAATTAGTGGAGATGTCTTTTATAGATGTGCTGCAACAGGCATCTGCAATAATAAACTGAGTCCTTGGGAGGTCACTGTAGATGACATCACTACAGCATGTCCAGCTACAGGAAAATAGCAGGGTACAACTCCACTGATCCCCCAACTTTAACAACACATAAATAATCATATTAGAGGGTCTGTGTCACTTAGAAGTTTGTTTTGGGTGATTTGAGTTGTTGCATGGCTACTAAAGATTTATTACCTTCACAGTGATGAACTGTGCAAATATCTGTGAAAAATCACAGATTTTTGCCCCAGGAAGACAACACATCTCCTGAGATATCTTGTCAGTCCCACAAACCACTGCTTCTGTACCCCTCAGGAAGGAGTTCACCACCACATGCCTCCTCCAAGGGTTAGCAGTGACTGTTCCCTGCAGAGGCATTCCCTGAGTCTCCTGCACTGTCCCTAAGGACTGTCCCTGCTGCTCTTCCTCATCATACATAATAAAGGAGAGCTTCAAATCAATTCTGTAGTTGCAAGCTCCCAGAATAATCCCTGGTATCTCTATTTCTGTGTGTGGCATTCCTCCAACCATCTATCTCCTGTGTATGAGAAGTGACCTCCTCCTCATCCAAGACTGTCCATTCTGTTCTTGTTCAGATTATTTGTTGTTTCTGTATTGACTCATTTTGTTGTCTATTGTTTACATCATTCAAACCTTCATTGAGAGGAAGAACAATAAAAATGAATGAATTAGGCTGGGTAACTGAATACATTAGCAAGACTATTATTATAGGACAAGAAAAATTAATTTGCCATATTATTTTATTATAATGTGTTTACAATATTTTGCCATAGTGGAAGGAATGATTTTGATATTGTGCCCTAGAGATTAAAATGCCCTGGGCTCTCTTGATAAAAAGTTGCCATTTTTTGAAGCAAGGACTAGAAGAATAGGGAATTTATTTTGATGTGTGGGGGATCCATAATAGAAAAAATATTTTGAAATATTCAAAATTCCCAAAAGAACAAGAAAGAAGGAAAGAAAGAAGTCTTTTTTTTTTCCGCTTTCTCTTCTCACAGATATACATATATAGAAATGTGTCTCAAAAATGTAAAGGGCTAACAACACAGTAGCATAGCTGCTATTTGTTGTAACACATGAAATCCAGTGGAAATGCACGAACTAAAGTATTGCATGTATTATTGTTATGGAAATTATAGGACTCAGATACCCTACCATTATATGTCTTGAGTACTTTAAAATGTCTCAAAAACCTCAGAATAAGGACATTATTACACAAGCCCTTCTTCTTCCTTGCTCCTGCTGCAATCATGGTATTGACCCCATCCCCTAAAAAACATACTGGCTTTAAGACTTTTAATACAGTGGGACGTTCCCTTACATGGAGGGGGGGTCCATTCTGGATGACTCCATGTAAGGGGAATTCCGTGTAAGCTTGTGCCCCAATGAAAGCAATGGGGTGTGCACTTGCTGTGCTTCACTGCACATGCACCAGAAGTGCATGTGCCATATATTCTATTGTTGCACGGCTTCAATGTAAGCTTGAAGACACTTATAGTGCACCCGCATATGACACGGGTGCACTGTTTTGCACATCTCTTCAACAGTATGAAGTGGCTTTTGTACCATTGAGGGTCCTCACACATGCTCTTCCTCATTCCACCTGAATCCTACCTCCCTGCCCTCCCAGCTTCTCCTCCTTCACTCCTGCCAAAGAAGGAATGACTGTGTCCTCATGAGTAAGTACCCATCCCTTCTTTGCTAGGCTGAGGGGGTTTTTGGGAAAGGGAAGGAGACAGAAAGGGACACTGACCCATTTGACTGCCCAGTATCAGAAAATCTATGCAAGGAAGTTACATACATGAGGAAAAATGCTACAACAGTATGTTCGGGACCTTATTCATGGATGATTACTGTCAATGAAAAGGGATGCTCTAATAATGAAAGAGTTATGATGTTGTGCAATATGCATTGCTAAAGGTGCTATTCTCTAGCATTAATGGTAGGTTTAACGGCCTGTGTGGTAATCTCCTAAATCTCTGAAATTTTGTTTCAGATTGCAGTATAAAAGCCACTTTTACCATGACATAATGGCCATTAGGGAATTCAGGATAAAACTTCACTCCTCCCAATTTAGTGTCAGGCTGGAGGGAACCTTATCAAGTAAATTAGCCTGGTGGGGAAATGACACTCAGTAAATTTCAAGACTGAGTGGGGATTTCACCAGATTTTTTTCAGTCCTGCTAAGACACTCTAACCAGATGACACCACTGGGTCTCATAGGATTTGAGGCAGAATTACACAGTATTCCAGGGTTTCTGCAGAAAATGACCACCTATTCTTGATATTGCATTCCTACCTTTTTGAGGTTTTGCCAGTTGTATACCTCAAATCTCTTCCCTGCTTGAAAATACCTCTGAAACAAGAACACAAATGAATTAATAAATTAATGAACAAAAACAAACAGGTATCATCCCCAAGATTGTCAGCCTTGAGCCATGAGGCTCCTATTCCACAATTAACTCAGGGTCGGTACACACTAGCACAAAACGCCAGCTTCTTGGAGGTGTGGGAGCATGGCATACACACGATGCATGCCCCAATGCCAGCCCAAAGCCAGAACTACACTGCTTCACTGCCCATATGGGGCAGCTTTTTGGCACTCCAGCAGCATGGCGTTCAGACATCGCATGCCACAGGAACACCAAATAGCATCAGAAAAGACACCATTTTTTTCTGGCGCAAAAAGGAGCAGCATTTGGTTGCTTCATTTTGCACTGGAAAAAGCTGGATAGGGGAGTGTGGTTGCCATGGCCCTGGTCCGGCGATCAAAGGAGTGGCATCAAGCCACTTTTTAGGGCCATCGGTTTCAGCCCTCTGTGATACATGGAATAGTCCATAGTCTAGCTCAGTGCTACTTAAGGTGGTGGTACATGGACTGGTGACAGTCTGCAAGCCATTCCCAGTTTCTAGGAGGGAAAGATGTCCAGCCAGTGGACACAAATATGGTTTTGGTTCTTGGAACATTGGAGGGGAGCCAACTTTCTATTTTAGATGGCCTCCAAAGAACTATTCCAGCTACCTTTTCCCCAATAAGCATGCTTATTTCTCCCATAAAATTTTGGTGTGCTGTAATACGTTGCGTTTTTGAGACCCTAAGATCATGGGCATTTGGCACACGGGCAATCCAAATTTCAGTGAATAATTTCAGCATGCAAAACTCTTTATCTTTCTTTGGGTTTATCTTGTATTTTTTGATCATTTTTTTCTGTTTCAGTTTTCCATATGTGATTGCTGACCTCTGCCCTCAGACTTGTATTAAAATGCTGTGTAAGCAATGAAGGAGCATTCAATTAGTTATTGTGTTTAATTAAAGATTTTCTATATTTTACTTTAAAATAATTTTTATGCATGAAGTTTAATTAAGAAGACCCCATTGCCCATGGGCCTTAATTAACGACAATATAATGACATGCAATCTCAGTATGGAACCTAAGTATTTTGCTGTGGGCACAGTGTATTCTTGATTGAGTTATATTGCAATTAGAAAGTACAGTGGCACAATTAATATGATTGCCAAAATAGTTGTGAATGCTAAACTAAGATGATAATATGATTTTTGCATAATTAAGAAATCAAAAAGACATTAGCTCATCTACATCCAGGTTGGACATCATGTATATCTGTATGTCAGCTACACTCTAAAGCTGAGATATTAATAAACAGCAGTCATGTAAATGTGGACTATCTTTACCAAGTCACCAAAAAAAGTATCTGTCCATATGGGACATACAGTGGCGAGACTGAAAACTGTAGAGACCCTGTACCTTTAATGGTTGTGTAGAAGAAGGAATTTCAGGCAGTGTTGCTTCTCATTCAACCAGCTAATAGGCAACCTTGCTTTTCTTATTGTGTAATTTCCAAACCTATCACAGACTTTTCTGGGGCTGATAGTGTGTGACTCACCCAAGGTTACCCAGTGGGTTTCTATAGCTGAATGGGGGTTAGAACCCTGATCTCCAGAGTCATAGTCCATTGCTCAAACCACACCACATTCTGGCACTCCCAAATAAGCAACACCTGCTGAAATTTCCTCTTTTGCATAACTATTAAATGTACAGGAGCCCTCTTCAATTTTTCACTCTGGCAACCATAGGGATGTATCAATCCTAATCATCTCTACTGATTTTTAAAATATCATTTTGCAAGTAGGATCTGCAAAAAAAAAAAAAAAAAATTGTTGGCCACGATTCTTAAGCTCTTTAAGATTTATATTTCTCCAAATACTGGCCTGGAATTCAAATGATAAAGTATAAAGTTTGTTATGGTTTCTTGAACATTTGCAGTGGTGTTGTGGAAAGGCAGTAAAAACGTGTTGGCTCTGAGAAGGGTTTATTCCAAATTCCTCCCTTCCTTTATGGATACTGTATCTACAGCCTTTTCCCTCATGCCACCTCTGTCTATGCTAGTATAATGATGCCAGGATAGGGCAGCAACTGACTTCTAGCTTACATTTTCCCCATTCCTGCCACTTGTGATACCCTGGTAATATAAACTATATAGCCTGAATATTAGGGAATGCTTCAGCCCTTAATCACTCATTCTAAAAACCTGAAGAAGGGACCCCAGAACTATTTTAAGGTGTAGGGGCTTAACATTGACAGGTAGGGAATAGCCACTGAGACCTAATTTGATTGATTCTGTAGAACATACCAAAGTTTACATCTGTTTCACTCCTAAGAACCTTTTACCAGAAATCCATCAATATAATAATAATAATAATAATAATAATAATAATATTTATTTATTTATTTATTTCTAGCCCGCCCCTCTGAGCGAGCAATCGGGGCGGGGTACAAGATAAAATTAAAAACAAGACAATTAAAATATCCAATCCCATTCCCACCTCTCCCCCTTGAAAAAAAAAATTAAACCAACAACAAGTTAAAACATAGTGCAAATAGCAGACAGTCAACGGGTTCTTTCTTTCTTTTTATGTAGTTTTCAACCTGCCAGTCCAAGTCATGTAGGGACCATTGCTTTGGTGTGTTCAGTGGAGAATCTAACTTTTTTGATAGATGGGACCTTCAGCATCTTTGCTCTTTCTTGATTGGTCATACTTTCTGCTTTTACAATATCCATTGAAATTGGTCTGTGTTGTGTACATCTCTGAATTTAGCTTCTCTGTTGTATTCCTTTAGTTTTTGCATACATTTCATTGCCTCATCAAAAGAAATGTTCAGGTATTCTGGCCTGACTTAGTGGGGCTTTATGGGTTTAGAAAATGACATATAAAATCTGGCCTTAATACATCACCATCATTAGAATCCCCAGACCATGTAGAAGTACTGATTATTGAGCATCTCAGCTATACTTAAAATAAAGGTGTTCATTTAGTAGCCTCTTGCTTAGGTAGAGAAATCTGATTTCAATTATGTTCCAGACAAAGTCTCCACTGGCCTGAAAATGCAGAACACTATAATTTCCAACATCTCAAACACCCTATTATGATATTTTGAATATCTTTCATTTTCCCCCTTTTGAAATGCAACTTTATGTCAAAGGACCTGTATATTTCTTTGTTTGCAAAAGCCCTGTATCAGTAATAATTAAAATTATGGTTAAAATACTCTAACATGCACTGAGACTCTTCAGTTAAAAATTAACATGTATTGTGGGTGCCACACTCCTTTGAGAAAATGATCACTGAGCCTTAAAGTAGATGTCTCATTCATTTCTCATATTATTACCCCCCCCCCTTTTTTTTAAAGGACACTAGACACAGTTGTGTGAAGAACTGAAAAGCTTCAGGATTTTTACTTCACAAAAAGTCATGGAATTCCCTCCTTGCTATTTTTGTCTGATTACAATAACATATTTAAATTCCTTTTTGTTGTGATGTTTATTAAATTAACACAGACAGAAAAATGGATTCTTCTTACGCAAAGGACCACTGATACAGATTGTTTCTGAGGAAAAATGCATCCTGAAGAGGAAAAGTGGTGCTAAATTGAAACAACAAAAGAGTTGCTGCCACCTCAAAGGCTAACTGGTACAACACAGCGAAAGTTAAGCAACCCACTAACAAATGAGGAGGACCTAAGTATAACTATGTGGTTAAACAAGAACGCTTACAGGTAAATCTAACAAAAAAGGTTCCAAGATTCACCTGCCCCGCTCCATCCCATTTCACAGCATGCAATTACAACACATTGATTCCACTTTGTCATGGCTCTCTCCAATGCAATGTCATGAAGTCTGAGATCCAGGGTATCAGATAGGTAGGTCACCAGGGCAGTCCAAGGTCAAGGGTCCAGATAGTCAAGATGGGTCAACAGTCCAAGAAGCAAGGGTTCAGGAGCTAGCGACAGAGTCTTTCCTCAAGAAGGCCAGCTAATCACTGGCAACTAGACACACATGCTCCAGCTGCCTAAGTAGGCAGTTAGCAGGTGTTCAGGTGTGTCTGATTAGCAGCTTGTTTCTGATAAAGCCTCTGCGACCTCTGAAGGCCCACCTTTTTGGCTCAACGCTCCCTGAAGGTGGGCATACTTCCCTGATCCTCCTTTATGTCCATAGACTCAGCCACAGGCAGACTTGGCTGCTGAACCTCTGGAGAGGCCCCAGATTTTGCTACAACAGAACTAGGGCCTGCCTCAGGCTCCCCAATTCAGGCTCAGGTCCCAGAGGCTCTGGCACATCCTCTGAGATCCTCCAGGCTGGGCATGGCAGGATCAAGGTGAGGGACAGTTAGCCTCAACAAAGGAAATATAGGGGCTTTCTAGATTGGCAGGAAAGTGTGACATGAATTTGCCTTTTCCTTAATGCTTAGCAGCTGCACCACAGCCTTTAGATGGAGCTGCACTGTTCCGCAGTTTTTAAAAAAGAAGCTGGGAAAACCAGCACCTTTTTAAAGGCGCTTCTTCTCCCCTAAAACGCAAAAAAAAAAAAAAAAGCGTTTTCATAGCACACTTTCCCTTTTTCTCATCTAAAGGCTAGAGTTTCATGCAGCCATGAACACACTTCTTTTTGCCAATCTCCGGCACGAAAAGAGGTGGCTGTAGGCTGCTCCTTTGGGGCAGTCTGTCGAAACCCTTACTATGGAAATTCCAAAACTCCCTAATCTTGCATTGGTTCCCATTTTAACAGAATGGCATTATTTCATTTCCCAGGTAATGGAGAATGTTCAGAAGAATATAAAGGGCTAATATGTTCTTTGACAGTTAAAAAAAATTACATTTCAAACCCTGTGCAATAGAAGGACAAATGCTGTGAATGTTCAAAAAGTACTTCTTACCTATCTTTGTTTATGACTAGGTCTTTGTAATAATCTGACTTTGCTTCAATTTTCAATATCAGTTTTCTTTTCATCGTATCTCTTCATTTGATAGACTGAAATTGCTAGCAAAATAAATAAGATAAGAGCAGAGAGACACTATAATAGCAGATTTTAATGACAATTGCACGCTGTTAAAAAAAAGAGCAAGTAGACTAAAATACCCTCTCAATAGTCAATAAATGTAGAACTAGAAAGAGCTGCACTGGAAAAATCATCATACTAAAATATTGCTAATATATTCTATATCTATGCACATAGTAGAAGAACGTGCATGGGACATGTGGAGAGAAAATCTATTTCAATCTCAGCATCTTTACAGGATTAAAATTAGACTAGAAAAATCACCTTATAGGGAAAATTTGCCTGAGATTATCAATATGCTTTCCATACCAGGTCTTGGAAATAATGTCTAACACAAATAGCATTACCTATAATGCATTACTTTTTAGAAGAAGGGTGGGCAATTGAATTAGGTCTGGGTGCCAGTTCCCTTTTAGACACACACTGACAAGCTGCAAACATATGCAAAAATGAAAACAGGAGTGATGTCATTTCCACTTTCATTTTTGACTGTGTTTCACGATTTTAAACTTTTTTAAAGGAAATTGGAGTCAGGACAGGTAGGGTGAGCAAAACCACCATGTCTCGCTGTCATTCCGAGTGTTTTTAAAGTAACTTTGGGGCCCATAATTGCTGGGGAAAAAATTAAAGGCGGGGCCAGGGTATCCAAGGATTCCAGTTTGTAGGCCACAGTTTTTCCATCCATTTTAAGGTAATGTGGGCCTAACAATGTTCCTTTTTGCAAATATCATAGTAATGGATAATGAATGGTATTATTATGAGTAATTTTTGCATGTCACTTTTTCTTGTTACTTTTGGGAGGAGTTCAAGCCACAATCTTTCTTTTAAAAAATATTTTCCCTGAAAGGAAATTTAGTGAATAGCATATTGTGGCACTAATATTTTTCATAGCATTAGTGTGTTCTTTTGGGGGCATTGTAACAAGTTATATAATGAACTATTTATTTTAAAATAATTTTCCAAGATTTGGTAAATACAAATCATGATAGATCTTATCTCAAAAGATTTCAAGCATCATACAGAAGAAAAATCAGTCAATTAATTGTGTGTGTCAGCTAATTTATTAACTGATTAAAACTGCATATGAAGAAAGTCACTCTAAAGCATTCTTTTTAGGTGATGCAGACACCACATAATTATTTTGAAGTCTTAAAATTAATTTCAGGTACATATACGCAGCAGGGCACAAATATATCTGTTTTTAAAATTTGGTGATTTACGTGTAGGCCTGGAGCTACATAATTTGCCAGGTATGCATTGTTATGTTCCTTCAAGTCTTTTCCAATTTATGATGACCCCTCAGTGAACCTATCATAGGGTTTTCTTACCGAGATTTGTTCAGAAGGGGCTTGCTATTACCTTCCTCTGAGTCTGAGATAGTGTCATCTGTCCAAGGTCACACAGTGGGTTTCAAAGGCAGAGTGAATATTCAGACCCTATTCCCCAGAGTCATAGTCCAATACTCAAGCCACTTCGCTAAGCTGGCTCTCCAGGTATGCATTAGATGTTCTAAATTCCCAGCCCACCATAATCCAATAAGAGGCATCAATGAAGCACATGAGAGGTGTGGAAAAGAAGTTGCATGTAGCACTAACAGTTTCCTCATATATGTAATTTTCAAGGCTGGCTTATATAAATATTATGAATGGACTATTCTATCTCATTCTCTCTCAATCACAGACTGAGAGAGGGGGGGAGGGAGAGAGAGTCAGGGAGGATTAAATTCTCCTTATAAAAAACTGAGCATGAATCACTACTTGGCACTCTCTGTAAAGATTTTCACCAATCTTCTCTTCTGGTATGGTGTGTGGGGAGGAGACTTGTAGCCCAGCTTCCCATCTGGAAACTGGATTTGTAAGAATTTATTCACATGAAAGGGTTTATTGTGCAGACCTATGCACACAATCACAGCTGTCAGTACCGGAACAGAGATTGGAATACTTAACTGCTTCCCACATTTTTGTACAAGCCTATGTGCAAAGTTCCATTGATAAGTTCTGATTTTTGGCTTCACATAATTACTGTAAATTCATAGGTTTGCATCATTAAACCAACCATGTGATGAGCCCAAAATGAAGTGTAAATGCTTAATGAAAGCTAAGGCACACTTTTCCCCTTCTTTTTACAGTATGGCTATTTCTTTCTAGCTTCTAAAGCATGTTCCAAAAATTTTGCAAAAAGGGTTTAGATTAGTACATTATTTAGAAAGTGGTTAATGAATTTATTATATTTTTTCAAACATGTTGCACACTGGTGTTTGATTTTATGCAGCCATGGGGTGTTATCAAAAACAAGTGAGTGCCTGCCTTGAATCTTTTGAAGTATTCCCTAATGTGTCTTGCAATCCGCACATTAAATTCTTTCAGGATAGTACTAAATAGATAGCACTAAAAGGGTAGAATAGTACTAAATAGATTTCACTGAAAAGATGTTAAATAATAATACTAAAAAGGGAGCCTGTGAAACGAGATAAAGTCCTGTTTATCATACAACTGCCAGAAGACAAATATTTTCCAACATTTATTTATTTCACATTTGCCTAAAAAGTCACAAGATATGCAGAGACAGAATCAATGTATATTGAGGGGCTGAGAGCTATATTGGTTAGTACTACTCACTGCTTCCACTAGCGTTGCTAAGTCTCCCAATGAAAAGAGCAATGGCCCTTGACTTCTATTATCCTGAAGCAGTGATTTTTTTCTGGGCTTTTGTCCACATTTCAAGGTGTTGAACCTGTTTGAGTGATTGAGTCAGCACTTTGAATAACTCCTGAAGTGGATTCACCAATTCAATGACACTAGAGCCACTCATCACTAATGATTTTTTTTTTAAATGTGATTACATTTATTGGAAGGAGGTCACCATAAACACATTCATGAATATGCAGAGAATAGGTTTTCAGAGAACATCAAAGAAAACATTTGTTAGGGCATTTGGGTTTTGGACTCATGTGGGGCTTCTGCAAGGTAACTTGTAGTAAATTCCACTTGCCTCCTTGTGATTGCATAGCACTGAGTATTTAAATCAATTTACAGCTTTTCTCATTTTATTTCTAACTTAAAACAGTTCTTTTCCAGACAATACAGAGAGAGTTTTTGTCAGCCTCCTCTCATGCTTCTGTAGACATTCCAGTTTTGAAATATCTATTGACTCACACACATCATGTTTCACTTTCAGCTTCATAACTGTTCAGGTACATTCAGCACACAATGGACAGATCAGTTAACATGCCATCCAGCACTTCTGTTCTCAACTTCTCATACAATGGTGTACTTATTTTTCTCCAGCATTAGACTTCAGTTTAAATTGTCACAATAATGGAGGCACTACAATAGCTCTTTTCACTGAAGGGTCTCAGGTAGCTTGTTGCTCACTAGGGCTGAAATTCAGACACCTCATAGTTGGAAGGCAACATTGGCAGAAGACACCCAATAATGCCAGCCACTTGAGATGGAGATCAGATTATGGCCTTGTGCACAATAGGAAAGCATTTTGAAAAATACCTCCACAAAGAGTGCTGTATTGATTTGGCACTTGTCCTTTGGTTTCCCATGAGATGTGGAAATACATCAAAAACTGTCCAGCTATCAGGATCCTCACCATTGTTCTGGATTGGATGCAAACAAAGGGGCAAAACAGATTGCCCTGAAAGAGTGGCCCTGTGCTGCCACTTTACTTGCTGGACCAGAGCCATGTCAACTGCACACCGCAGATCCAATCCAGGATTTTTCTTGTGCAAAAAGAAGTGATAAATGCCAGTCCTTTTTGCACCAGAAAAAGGTACCCTTTTAACCACCACCATGGCTCTTTTCCCCTTCTGCAGCATGTGCTATGTAATTGCTGTGCCACAGGAATGTTCCCACACTGCATGCCATCTGGTTGGGCAGGCGGCATGATGCAGGTTTAGAGGTGGAGTCAGGGTAGGCAGCATGCAGGGATCATGCCCCATGCCACCCTGAAGCCGGCTCTTTGTGCTGGTCTGCTTTGCCCCAAACTCTCAGTCAAATTTGCAGAACAGCTTAAAGAAACATGATTTCTAACAAGCGACACTAAATAATCCTCTATTATAGATGGAAACATTTTTTTAAAATATTTTTAAATGGTTGAAAAATATGTTTTTCAAATGTTCACAAACTGTGATGATAAGAACACTGGACTGATGAATACGAGAAATGGTTTGGGACTTATTTTGCACAAAATTCACACTCTGGAATTTGCACATGCTGTAATAGATTTATTCTGTCCAAAATTAGCACATCGTTGAGATGCATTTCTACACAAAACAAACATTTTCTACACATGAAACAAAATTTCCATGCAAAAAATGCTGTTTCCTGTGCAGAGAATGCTATTTTCTGGATAAAACAACCAGGTGTGAATTTTATACAAAATAAACCCCAGATTGTAAATAGGCTTCCAAAAAAGTGTCGTTTTTCAAAGACTATCTTGCAGTGAGAACAAAATTGTTAAATTACTCATTGCTTCCTTCAATAAGCACCATAGTGAAGAATTACATCCTTATCACATATACATAGATCCCTTCAGTGGCATACTACATGTGTTCACATGTGAAAGTACTTGCTTTAATCCCCTGATTTTTTGGGGGGGGGGGAACCTGGGGACTTCCACATATTGCTTAATCTATCATGCATTACCATAGGCCATGCTTGCTGAGGCTGAGGAGACAGCCTATTGAGGCCGACAAGTTTCTGCTTCCTGCTTTAATCTTTAGCATCTGTGATCAGAAGTTCTGTTCTGTTAATCCTCATGCTCACCAACATTACAAACAAAATATTCCTTCAGTGGTTTAGAATGAATTCTCTGTGATCTGCAAGTTTTCCAAAAACAGAGTGATGGTCTTGTGACCACTGAAAAACGTGAAAAAGAACTTCAAGGCCTGATACAAGATGGCCCAAAAGGGCAGTCTGTGCAGCACAATTAGCGCATATGGACGGTGCTATTTTAAAATGGTGCCGTCCATATGCATGCACCATGATAACATCATGGCATGCGCCACATTCACACAACATGGCACATGCCTGACATCATTGCAACACTGGAGGATGCCTAGGGTGCCCTTTCAGTGGCGTCAAAAGGAGCTCCAAAATGCGCGTACACACTGCCCCTTTTGGGCTGTCTGTACAGCCCCCAAGAGCTCATAGAAATCTGCCACAAATTCTTCCATAACTCTTCCATGGATTAAAATCTAAACCAGAGAAGAATTACCACCTTACCTTTGCAAAGGTTTTGTGAGGCCAAGAGAGAAATCTCTCCTAGCTAAACAAAACCTTTGCCTTCAAGGGATCATAAGGGCTTTGGCTTCTTGCGATCCAGCATGCTGTTTTTAGATCATTGGCTGTCAAAAGTTCACATAAAGCTATTAACTTGATCTTAGTTGAGATAACACAGTGATATTGCAGCACTGCATTCAGTAGGCTAGCAAGAGCCTGTAGATACAAAATTCATTGTGTGAGAAGGAAACCAACCCATCCCAGGCTGTCAGTGGTGGGCTTTTCTGTTCTTAACTGCAAGTTCCTCCCTAATTTATTTAAGATATTGGTATTTCCTGCTCCCACCTTTGATATTTTATTCATATGGTATTTACTACTCCTGACTGAAAAATCTACAGCAGTGTATGTACCAGGGAGACATGTTACTGTTGGGAAATACCCTTCCCTTGGGCTAGAAATATTACACCAGATTTCCTCAGAACTTGGGCAGTTTCTTTATCAAATCAAAACCATGACCCTGTGAGTTTGGCAGTCTCTAAAATTATCATGGATATAAATTAAGCTGTACTCCCACTTGTACACACAGCACTGAGGCAGGAATGGATCACAGGGATCAGATTTGTTTACTAATATGATGTGTGACGGAGTAAATGTTGCCCCCAATACAGTATGTGGTGTCTCGAGCTCGCTAGAATCCCTGTTTAAAGAACAGGATTAGGTGAAAAAGCCACTGAGCAATTTATGGAGGTGTAAATAACAAGAAATTGTTCTCCATTTAACAGTGGATGTCAGAAAGAAAAAGAAAAATTCAAATGTGAATAAACATATTTTTGTGCATAAATATTATTATCTATTCTATGTAGAAATATAATTATCTTCAGAGAAGATGCAGTTAAGAAAGTGCTACATCTCACAAAAATACTGCATCCAATTTTGTATAGACTAAACCCAAATTGCAAACAGTCTTTTAAAACTGCATTGTTTTTGAAGCTTTTCTTGCACCAGGAAAAAAATAATGATATTGTTCCTTGCTTCCTTTTGGGGGTGGGGGGAGGGATAGTGAAGAATCATATCTCTATGAAATCCTTGTTTCTGATCTTGGTCTATGTTTTCTAGGGCACAGAAATACCCTCAGCTGCAGACAGTTTATTGACACTGGAACTGCTGCTAATTGTAACTGAATGAAATCTTGAAGCAATGTGTTAAATGGGACGAACCCCTGGCATATATCGTATCATATGCCAATACTAACTGATGTAAGTCAGTAAAGGGACATTATCTAACTTCTTTCCAAGACTGTATAGTTTTCCTCATTTCAATCTACATGTCTCTGAGAACATACATATCTTTCTCTGAGGTGTGGCAGTGTCAAGGTAGGTTTCCTGTGCTATCCTGAAGATGAAGAATATCCACTAAAAAGCCAACCACAATGTAAAGCAAATATTTAATAATTGCCCAATACAAAAGTATCAATGACATATAGATATAATTCAAAATAAACTAGCCTATGAATTAAATAAAAATATATAATTTCAGCCAGCACAAGTATCAGCATATCCACATTATAATAAATAATTTACAAAGCTTATGTAATTATTAAATAAATAATCAACAACAATATACCAGATTGTCAATATATATGATTTACCAACATTAAATTGACAAAAATTCAAAAAGAGCAGAATAATGTAAACATATAGATTACCAAAGTATAGAAATGCTGATAGTCGGTCAAGAATAAAGTTGAGCAGAAGTGAAAATTAGCAAGATATGTAATATTCCAACATAAAATTAATAGAAAATCAAAAGGAGAATAAACTATATACAGATACAAAAAGTACTAAAGAGTATTAGATAAATAACTGTTGAAACTGTGCTACTTGCCTTGAGATGCAGTGTTTACTGATCCTCCAAATATGGCATGGTGGGGGTAGTCTTTTCAGTTGAGCAGAGGCTTTGATGCTGTCCTTCCCATCTCTATGGCCAATTCTCTGAGCTGCTGACACAGGTGACTTTCCTAAGAACAAAATGAATGTCACATCTGATTAGGACTGCAATTCATTTTTTAAAATTAACAACAACAACAAAAACTAGGGAGACATGTACTTTTCACTTTCAGTCAAATGGAAAACAAACTGCAGCAGTGTGAAGGCTGGATATGGAACACCTAAAAAAGGATTGTGTTGTTTCATGTGGATTAGAAATCACTGGGAAAGAACAGAGGCATTTTAGTAGTGAAGCAGGAAATTGTACAGGACTTGGCATGAGAGTGTGAACATGTGCAGCATAATAACTTGGCTCCACAAATAGCTTAATGTAATATGCACTGAATGTATTATGGGTTATCCAAATGCTCATTATTAAAGTCCTCTTGGTCATCTTGATTCTCCTTGGCAACTATGTAAACTTGGCTCTATCAATTATCTCAACATACAATTCATAGAACATTGATTACATGAAGGGATCTGGGAGGTCTCACAAGCAACACATGAATATTCACGATGGATAGAATCAAAGATCTGGAAGGGACCATAAGCGTCATCTACTCCAACCATGCAGGAATGTACAACTAAAGGACTCCTGAAAGATGCCAGTTCAACATCTGTTTAAAGACTGACAAAAAAGAGAGTCCACCACCCTTTGAGGCAATCTATTCTGCTGTCAAGCAGTTCTTTCCATAAGGCAAGAATCTTCCTAACATTTAAGAATCTCTTTTCTTGTCATTTGAATCCATTGGTTATCTGGCACAGCAGAAAACAATGTTGCCCCATCTTCTACAGGATATCCTCTCAACTATTTAAATATAGCTTTCATATTCTATTAATTTTCATTTTTTTCTTTGTTTTCTTGTATTTCATTTCTTACACATTTCCTTTGACTGTTTTGTTTGCTCTGACTGTTGGAGCTGTCATGCTGATTTAACCTCACTAGGAACAACCCTGCATTCTTATGACTATTGTACACCAAAATTATCTGCACACATGGAGAACAGATTGAAGCAGTCATGGAATGTTTTTTTTTTCCTGAAATCTACAACCACTCCTTACTGATACCATATTCCAGGTGTTATCTCTAAGCCCTGACACACAGGTATGATGGCTTAGGATGCAGCGATTGTGGGGAAATTCTTGTGCTAATTCCACAATATGGCAAGATAAATATATGAACTAAATGTGATGCAATCAAACTGGCTCAAGTTTCAACACTTTTCCGAAACTGCAGATGCTATTCACACAGTGGATATTAGGACCAAACCTACCATTAGACTGCTTAAGGCAGACAACTCAGGTATTCAGTTTGGAGAAAGAGTATGAAAGATCACCAATTTTAGTTATTCAGTTCACTGTTATTGTACATCAAGAGAGGGATTTAATTAGAGGTAGTCCATGGAATCAATGGAGTTTACTTATCTCATTCCTCTTTCAATAGTTGAGTCAATGAGTATACTGTGTTTCAGGCTAACCAACAACATTGAGACTTATTTGGGACTTGCAACATATTGTTTGGTCTTAATTAATTAATTAATTAATTATTGTTGTAAATCTCACAGTTCCCCACATCAGCTGAGACTTCAGTCTTATGTGCAGACTGCTGTTTTGGCTACCTAAAGAGCAGCACTATTACTCTGAAGACTGGGATTATTCTCAAAGATAATTGTATTTGATAAACTAAAATCAATCCACTCTCACAGAGAAAGAAGTTTGCACATGAATTTATTTCCTATAAAGAGAAAACAATATAAACAGTGAATATACACTCCATAAATACATTAATATACAAGGCATAAATATAAAGACCCAAGAAAATTAAAAATGGGAAGATATATTATAAACATATGCGGCATAAAAACAAAAGTCCTAAGGAAACAAGAACATATGTTGTCATAATTAAATGGGAATTATAAGTGAAACTGATAAAAATATTTTTGTAAGGAGGAGCAACGAGAAGCCTAAATCCATATTTAACCACATAGAGCAGCAAAGTCACTCAAAATGAAAAGCAGGATAATGCTAAGATGTTACAACCTTTTGAAACAGACAAGAGGAATAGGAATATCATGTCCACCAAGCATGCTGAAATTAATTCAGGTTAATATAGACATTAGGCTAGATGTCACTTGGGTTCCCTCCAATTCCATGGTTCAATGGTTCTATTGTAGACAGGCAAAGCTCTAATATATGGGGGAGAACAAAATGAATAAAAAATTTTCACTGGGCAGGATTGGTTACATGATCTTCTCATTAGCTGATCACATACTCATTGGACAAATAAGTTAATTAAAAGATGATGAGTTAACTGGATGATCAAGTTAATGCATAAAAATGCTTACATATTCTCATAAATTCATCTGCCAATCATAATAAAACTTCATTCTGGGACTTGCAGTTTAATTTGGAAGAGACACAACATATGGGCAGATTGCTAGCTTTCTAGTATATAACCTACTATATGTGGAATATTAGTACAGTCTGCTCAACATATCCATGGAGGTATTTTTATCAATAGATTCATCCATCCACATGTTGAAAAATATATTTTTTTGAAAATTCCAAAAGGCTTGGATTTTACTTCAAACGGCAAGCCTTGATTTTACCATTTAATTTTTTACAATTATGCTTTTTTAATAATTACTATTCCATTTAACAACATATGTCCAGAAAAATAACGACTATTCAAAATTTATGTATATTTCTGCTTTTTATTCAAAAAATAAACAATTACTTCTTAAAACCTGCATTTTGCCATTTTATATACAGTAAAGGATACCATTTTATTACACCATTGTGTATAATGGAACTTGAGCAGCCATGGATTCTGGTATCCATGGTTGGTCCTAAAACCAAACCCCAGCTGATACCAAAGTCACACTCTAAGTGAGTTCCTGCCTGCAGGATTGCTGAGTGAGAAAATAATAAGTTTAGTGAGGAGAAGTTACAGGTGGCATTTTGAGCGCAGGAACCCCAGCCTAGGTTACAGGTTGGATTTTACTTCAAGGAACATGCTGGTTATAGGTTACAGATAAGCCAACTGACTTTTTTCCATGCAAGAGAAAAGACTATTCAAAACTTTTTAAAAAAGAAAGAAGTCAGCCTGAGCCCTGGTAGACCCGAGCGCCCCCCCCCCCGATGAACTCAGTGGAGTGGAAGCTAGGGACAGACAGACAAACAAACACACACACACACACACACACACACACCAATGGCATATATATGTCTTCTGGTTGTACTTTACGAAGCATATTTAGTATATTTCTGGAGCAAAGTCATATGAAATTTTTTGAATTTTCTGTATTTGGTTATGAAGCTGCTTCTAAAAAAATTCAGTTACTGGAAATGCCCACCATATGTGGAACCATGATCCCAAAGCATTTTTACACTTCCAACACTTTATTTGTTTTATTTATTTATTTTAGCTATGTTCACTGGTGTTAGTTGCCGTCTAACTTCCATCTTAAAGTAATTTTCCTTGATGTTCTGGCACCTTGTTAATTATTGTCTAGCTAAGAGCCATTCCTCTAACTGTATGTCTCTGCCAATGTCCTTAGCCCAGCTAAGCATATGGTCTTTAATTAAGTCTTTTTCTAGTTTTCTTTCCAGAAGCTTCTTACATAGTTTGGCTATTTGTTTCTGTTTATCTTATGTTACTATATTATCCATTTCATTCCTTTTCAGATACAGACCTTGTTGTTCCATGTCTATTTTGAACATTTCTTTTAATTGATAGTACACTATCAAATGAATTTTTGATCAAGTCCTTGAATGTCTTCTATATTTTTTTCATTTGTTCTTCTCCATTGCCCATTCGGATATCTAAAATGCCTATGTATCTTAACCATTTGTTGGATATTTTCATTCTAATCATTAACACTTCCTGTGGTGTAACCCATCTGGGTATTCCTCTGTAAAAGTCTGATTTTATTTTATTTTTGCCAGCACTTCAATAAAGCTTTTCTCAAATATTGATATTCAAATGCCCTGTGCACTTTTATTTTATTGTACCACATATACACATGCCAGCCATATCTGTTGTTAAATCCTTCAAGGTTGAGTAGTCTTTTATTTTTGAGGCTGACCCAATATTTTAACCAGATAAAGGCATTGACATGACAGTATAATTCTAAATCAGTGAAATTATATCCACCATTTTCAGTAAGACCTTTCAAAAATTTCCACTTGACTGTAGGTTTTTTCCCCTTCCCATATGAATCTTTTCAGTTCTTGGATCCAGCATTTGAATGGTGTTTTTTTTTAGTTATAATGAGTAAATTGGGAAATAGGAAAATAAATTAAGGAAGGATCGACATTTTTACCACTGTGATCTTGCCTGGAAAAGGTAGCTTCATTCTTGACCATTTTATCAATGCTTCCTTGATTTCCTTCCAAGTTAACGTATTATCAAAAAGATCAGTGTTTTTCTTTGTAATCCAAAGACCCAAATATATTACCTTTTTAAAAACTATTTTACACTGCATTTTTACTTGTGTTTTTTTTCTTCTGATTACATATTTTATGTTATAATACTTGACTTCTGTTTGTTCATTTTGAATCCTGTAACATTTCTAAAGTTATTCAGTGTTTTCATTAGTTTATCAATACTGTCTATTGGATTTTCCAGGAAAACCACAACGTCATCAGCATATGCTCTGATCTTGTAATAATATATTATTGAATTTATTTGTTGTAAGTAATTAGAAATGATTCTGCTGAAAAAGGCAGGAATTCTGATGTGGCTACCTAGGAACAAATCAGGTTTTGAGGGTTTCAAAAAGTACATCTCCTCTGCATTCAAAGCCCAACATCACTGACTGTGCTGCTTTTGTTCTGTCTCATTTTTCAAAATTTATTGGCAGCTTTAGTTTCATCCAGGTACTAAAGGTACTAAGTTAGGAAATGCCCTGTTCTCACACTAATAAAGTTCTCATTCTCTTATAATGGGTGTCTGTGGACTTATTACAAGAGATAACATGAGTCCTTTCTCATTGTACAGACCTCCCAGAGGGCTTTTTTGACTGTCGCCCCCAAGTTGTGGAATGACCTGCCGGACGAGATGCGTCTCATTACATCTTTAGAAGGCTTTAAAAGAGCCCTAAAGACGCATCTCTTCCGGCAAGCCTTCCCAGAGAATGTGAATATCCCCAGCTCCATACCTAGGTTTTAAGGGCTTTTTAAATCTTTTCCTGCATTTTTCTCCATACAACCTAAGCTGGGTCCGCTCCCTACTATTGTGTATTGCTATTTTAATCTATTATGTTTTTTTTAACTCCATTGTGATTTAATTCTTTTTTAAGGGAGGGTGGTAAGGGTAAGGAAGGGGTATTTTAACTTGATATTGTTTTAACCTCTGCTGTACTCCGCCCCGATTGCTTGTTCAGAGGGGCGGAATAGAAATAAATATTATTATTATTATTATTATTATTATTATTGCTGGAGGTGGGGGGTGGGTGGGTTGACATAAGAAAATGCATGTGACAGTGAAAATATCCCAGATCCTGCTTTAATGGTCATACATCTTAACTACAACTGAATAATTAAATCCTGTCCTAAAACTCATGGAAGTTAGATATGAAGGCTCTAGGTGAACAGATCAATCATTTTTACAAGAATACATCCCATCACAGACTGCTGCTTTTGCTCTGTATCATTTTTCAAAATTTATTGGCAGCTTTAGTTTCATCCAGATACTAAAAGTACTGAGGGGGTCTGCAGACTCCCCCTGAAGGGGCGGCCTGCAGCAGCCTCCATCTTCCCCAGATTGGGGCCATGGCAAATGCATGCCATAGCCCTGATTTGACCTTTCCAGGGTGCAAAAAAGAGTTGCAAAAAGTGACTCCTTTTTGCACCCTGGAAAGGGTGTGATAGCTGTGGTGCCATGGCTTTAAGGTGCTCCTTTGCGGCTGTATCATGTAAATGCCGCACCAGAGGAGTGCTGTGATGCCATGTGCTGTGTGGAGCAGTGTGGTGTCATGCCAACATGCGGGGCAGAGTCAGGATATGCATTGTATGGATGCCACACCTGACTCTACTCCCAGGCCTTCCTTAATGGCCAGTCTGCACAGCACCTAAGTTTAAAAAGGCCCTGCTCTCACTCTAATAAAGTTCTCATTCTCTTATACTGGGTATCTGTGGACTTATTACAAGGAATAACACGAATCCTTTCTCAGTGCTGAAGGTGGTGGTGGTGGTGGGGTTTGACAGAAGGAAATGCATGTGACTGTGAAAATATCCCAGATCCTGGCTTAATGTTCATACATCTTAATTACTACTCAGTAATGAAATCCGGTTCTAAAACTCATGGAAGTTAGATGTGAAGGCTCTAGGTGAACAGATTTATCATTTTTACAAGAATATATCCCATCAATGTATAATCTTTTATAAAGGATAATGGGGGGAAAACATACTGTCTACCCATTATATTAAAATTCCTTCTGAATTTTTTAGTAGCAATGGGGAGACTAGGGAAAGTATCTGATCTATCTTGACTGTTTAGTAAAATTAAATTATTCTTCTAAGTAATGTAATTAAAATCCTTTCATTTCATAATCAATATTTGTCTTATAATCATTTTTGTGCAATCTGTGATTTTGAATAGACCTTTTCAATAGAGCAGTATACTTATTTTACCCTATTTTCACAATATAGTTTTCCTAAGGTAGGCATTTTCTGCAATGCTGCAGCACCATAGGAGGGAAATGTTGGGCCTTCCAAAATGTTTGGACTACAACTCCCATAATACCTTTCCATTGGCCTCACTGACTGGAACCACTGGACGTAAATCCAAAACATTTAAGGAATAGAGGTTTTTCACTCTGGTATACTTATCTAAATGTACTAGCCGAACCATCTCCAAATGACCCTGATCTAAGGCTGCATCCACACTGCACAAATAATCCAGTTTGACACCAATTTAATAGCCACAGTTCGTTGCTATGGAATTCTTGGAATTGTAGTTTTGTGAAACATACAGTCTTCTCTGTCAGAGAGTTCTTGTGAGACAACAAACTACAATTTGCAGAATACCATACCATTGAGCTGGTGAGAATGCAGCCTAACCCTTTTCAGGCCAGCCATTGCATCCACATGATGCATGCTTGACTCTGCCTCCAGGGTGCCATGATGCTGTGCACCACTCTACATGGTGTGCAGCATCATGGTGCTCCTCTGACTCTGCGTCCATACAACAAAGTGCGGAAGGAGCACCACCAAGATGCGGCAATGCAGTTATGGCACCCTTTCCTTTTTGCCCCCTGGAAAGGCCAGATTTCAGCCATGGCATGCAGTTGCTGCAGCCCTGATCCGGCTGAAACAGCCTCTCAGTCAAGTAAAAGCTAAATAACTTGGCACTGAAACAACAGCTACCAAACACAGTAATTGAATAGAGTCCAAAACTCAAGGGAATGTGTATCATGAAGAGGTTAATGGAGAAACTGACATATCAAGTATTTGTTCACTCTCTTATAGAAACATATTGACAAAGTCAGATGTGAGCAGATTTTTAAAAGGAAAAAAAAATCCAGCTCAAACAATCTAGGCAAGTTTGGTTCAGGGCTGTACCTTTGCTAGGGTAACCTTCTGCAATTAGTGTTGAGCTCAAATGGTTCATCAATCTTTGTGCGTGCACAAAATTATAGAATATTTGCAGGGGTGCTTAACCTTTTAAATATGAAGAAGTTGATCCTTTCTTTTTCTACTTTTTTTCCCCAAAGCAAAAACAAGTCGCACTCTAATAATGATGCCATGAGCCTGGCTTCAGTTTGCAGTTCCCCATTTGTGCCCTTGAATGGTCCTAGGTCAATGACCCAGAATCAGCATTATTCAAAGGCTTTGTAGGGGAAATGGCATCTGACTTTGTCTTTTTAAAAGGTTGGAAATATAAGGAGAAACTTCTGCAGAGTAGGCTTCTAGTTTAATGAAAATATTTTTGAATGTACAAGCAGATTATGTAATCTGAAAAAAAGGATTATATTTACATTGTTTGTCAAGTGTAAGGTGTAGTTTCTTTCTTTTAAATGAAAAGAAAAGAAAATATTTGTAGTTCAGGAGTTATTCTGTACAAAATTCACACAGCATTTTCTGCGCAGCAAAAATTTCTGCACAGAAATATTTGAGTATTTTCTGGACAGAAATAGCATTATCTGTGAAGAAAATAATAGAGATAATAACAAATAATAAAGTCTGCAGAAACATTATTTTCTGTGCAGAAATGCTATTTTCTGAGGGGAAAAATGTACATGTGAGTTTTGTGCAGAATAAGTGTTGAACTGCAAATAGTCATCAACAAATGTGCAGAAAGGGACTGGAAGAGCAGAACAGGAAGAAAAGTACAGAAAATAAATGCAAAAATATTATATCATAGCTGAAACAAATGTGTGGGTCAAATTTATAAGTGGTATGTGACATTTAAATAACCCTTTCAGTTTTAGTTGTTCATTTCTTTGAGTTTGTAAGTGCTTTCTGAAATGATGGATTCTGATGACAGTGTGTCCTATCCATTGATTTCTTCTTCTCATCTTAGGTTCTGCAGTGGAAGGAGATTACTTGTTACATGACAAATAGCAAGAAATTACAAGGGATAGATAATTTTGCATTCCATGCCTTTTTTCATAATTAGTTTTTGTTATCCATACACAAGGAAAAATGAGCACAGATCTCTTTCTAGGGGAGACATAGTGTGAAGAGAGGAAATAATTTGGGGGAGGGGATATGCTTATTCTAACATATATATAAATGTTCAGAGAGCTGTTAGATAAAATATGCATACAGGTTTAATATTAGGATTCTTACAAGAAACGAGTGCAAGAGCAGCTTGACCACAGAACGAATAACCAGGGGAAAATGAAGTATTGTCCCTCTCTGGAGGTCTTCAAACAGAGGCTAGGGGTACTCTAGTTCAGGCTATCATGCATGCACAGGGTTTTGATGGCCTACAAGGCCTTCCTCAGCTTTATGATTTACTGACATCTGTTTCTATGTTCAGACAGTACTTATAACATAAGCATTTTTTTAAAACTGACATTTATTTGATACTGGGTAATCTATCCCTATGCATGAATTACTTGCGTGTAGAAAACTCATCTCATAGCATAAGACTTTATATACATCTACAGCTCTATTCCCAACACTGAACTATAAACAAACTATTCTTCTTGGTTGAGCTTGGAGATTTAAATGGCAAATACTATCCATAAGCAGATGTACACATATTGGGGCTAAATGTACTCCTCTCCCACATCCTGTAGTTCTATATAAGTGACATGAGTAATATATGTTTAGAGCTTATTATATATTTCCTACTTCAAATAATTTACTTTGAACCCATTTTCTTCACAAATATGGTTTGGATGTTTAGGTACTTCTATTATTATTTGGGCAGACTTTTCACATTTACAAGCAAGCAGCCCTATTTTTCATTGCTGCTGTTAACATTTGCAAGCTCCCAGTGAGCAGTTGGGTGTATTTTACAGTATATAAGGTCAACAAATGCTCTCACCCTGTGTCCATCTGGGACATTATGTTTTCCTGCTGCTTTGCCTCCTCCCTCTGAACAAGTGAGAGATAGGAAGACTAGAACACATGCTTTATATTTACAGAGCATTAAATCTGTCCCTGCAGAACAGTGAAATGAAAGGAAGCATGTAGCAATGGCAGCTACATTGCTCCCTCTCTTGGGCTTATTACATGAAAGAAATTCCACATTTCCTTGCAATTACAGATGACAAAAGGATACAAACATGGTTAAGTTTGAAAAAGTGTTCATTCATCAACACCTCCCAGTTCATTCAGTACACTTCACTTAATGTAACTTTAGTCAAATGTGCATGATTTTACTACCTTGGGATTTTGTGAAGAAACAAGGACAGGTTTTTCAAGACTTCCCTCATTTGACACTTGTTCCATTTCATCAGTGTGATCCACCTAAAAGCAAGTTGGCATCATCTGTTTCATGAGACCACTAAAAGTCAGTCTCAGCAAGTGGAAGAAGGAAGAACAAGATGAAGAGGTTGAGTACTCAGAGAAGCACTCAGCAGATATAGGTTGTATTTTGGCCCGTAGCATAGAAATGACTTCTGAAAGGAACTAAATGAATGTATAAGTATCTAACCAGGAAACGGGTGAGGACAGTTGTGTTTGTAGCAAATCTGACTGTCATTCAGTTAACGAGTTCTTATTAATAGTACACATTTAGACAATAGACCAATCAGTTATATATGCATATAAGCAAAAACCAAGGTATGTCCATATCAGATTGCTGCCTAATTCTTGTCAATGATACAACTGCATTTGTGCATCTGTATTTGGAATACTATTTTCTGACCAACCACAGAAATAATGAGACAAGTCACAAGAAAGATGGGTTGACAAATTGGCCATTTATTAACTTGACCTATTTATAAATTTCTTAAAAGAACTGCAACTACTGTGGCAGAAAAGCCTAGTGTGGGAGCAGCTGCAGGTCTCTTCCTTAAACCACCTCTCCAGCTTCCCCTGGGTGATCACATCTAAGATCTCAATGAGAACCCAATGTTTGGGTTACTCGCTGGCCGGCCCACATCAGGAAGACCAACCAGAAAGTGTGGAGTCGAAGGCTTTCATGGCCGGCATCCATAGTTTTTTGTGGAGCTTTTGAGCTATGTGGCCATGTTCTAGAAGAGTTCCTTTCTGACATTTCGCCAGCCAACATCCACAGTTGTCAGCCACAGATGCTGGTGAAACACCAACCAGAAAGTCCCACTCCCAATCCCCAAGGATTAAAAGGAGGGTTTATATTTCAGGCCAGCCTTAAGAGCAATCTCTTTCTGCCTCCTCCCTGGCCCCAAGCCCTAAAGAGGTCGTTCTAGAGATGTCTTCCACCCAAGTGGTGTCCTAAGTGCTCGCTGAACTATAAATCACCCCCCATGTCTGCCATAGATATGGGGCAAACATCTGCTTAGCCCCTATCTCCCAACAAGGCATTTAGCAGACCCTTAATATCTTGTTGTAGGTAAGTTTTTTTAAAAAAGTTACCTGATTCAGAGAGGTCCAAACTCATGGCCAGGGCATTGTGAATCTCTCTAGTAGCCCGATGTTAGACAGTATCAATGCAACCTAGGTCAGTCACCTTCTCCCTTCCACACTTGATGTGACAACATGACAGACCACACTTCCTACACATGGGGCCACGTTTGCTTAATGATTCTGAAATCATGGATAATCTGTAAAATCTTTTTTTTTTTTTTTTTGTATTTCAAGTTCCATAGATTGTTGCCTCCAAGATGAACAATAACTTGAGGTAGAGGCACTCCTTGAACAGTAACAGCAATAGGCTGTACACAGAGCAACATTACCCTAATCAAGGTGGGTTCTAAAGTGGCTTGTTGTGGCTTGACGAGCTGCCCAGTAGATCATGCTGTGGCCATATATCCACCACCCAGTGTTTCATTGGCCATGAACTCAAGTCTGGAAAACAACAAATATCCTAATGTATCTGCAGTAGGCAGAAGATTTCCAGTGTCCAATCTGCTGGATGGCACATTAATGAAAGCCCAGGACAGCAAAACGTGAGGCAGCACCTATGCAAAAGGAATGAGTGGTGAAATGAATGTTTGCCAGGCTGAGAGCAAATGAGGCCTTAGAAGTAATAGCGGAGAACTGGTATTTTATTAATGAGGAAAGATCTTGGTGAATGAATAAAGGCCCTGGGCTGTGGCCCCTAGCTTGTGTGTAATTAGATAGGGCCTGAACAGGACAGATATCTGTATTAGAACAAGGTCTGAGTTGTGTACCCCTATTGTGTTGGTCAGTCTTTGAGGAGTAAATAAAAATGAGAATACATTGATCCCTAAACTGAAGATCTTTAAATTGTAAAGCCTTTTGAGACGTATCTCGTTTAGATGTAAAACTAATTTGCTACTTCTTAGAGCTCCAAAAAAAGCTGTCAATAGTGCTGAATGACATAATAAGGCCTCATATGGCAATATGCAAATATCAACCCATAATTAACCAAGACCTTTCAAAATATCAGGAGATAAGGGTGTTCTAGTATCTATTACTCTACCTATTCCTCTCACCCAACCTTCTAAGACCTTCTTAATCTGAAAATCACCCATCATATCAGCAACCCCTTGTAACTTTGACCAAAAAGCAATGGGTGACAGGTGGATTCAGATAATCTGTGGTATCAGCCCTTTGTCACGAAGAAACACATAATATTGTAATAACTGAGGGACCAGAAGGGGCAAAATCTTTCCTAGCTTAAGTTTAGCTCAGAATTCAAAAAAATTATTTTAAGGTCCTATGATAGCTTGTCTTCATGATTGGTGCTACAGATGGACTTAAGCCTGTTGCTACCTCATGTTGCCAAAATCCATAGATGTTCAGTCATTGGTTCTGCCAGCTGAGCCACCTGCAGCACCAGTTTTCTGAAGCGCTCCATCTGTTTGCGGGAAAGAGCATTTGGAATAACATTATTGATACCAGCCACATGCAATGTTGTAAACAGGATGTTAAAACATAAACACTATAAAGTGAATTCACCAGGCACATGACCTTTGGTGACTTGGAAGTTAAGGAGTTGATAACAGGGACCATAGCCAAGTCATTGCACCAAAAGTGTACAGAAGAGTTAGTGAACTCTCTGTCCCATATCATGACTGCCACCACAATTGGGGGGAAAAAATTCCAAAAAAATCAAGTCAGTGGGTAATCCTGAGTGGATCCAGTCATCTGTCCAAATGTGTGTACACCATTTACCATAAAAATAAAATCCAAAACCAAGAGATCCATTTCATCTGATGAAACCTTTAATGCATCTCTAAGCTTAAGATCTTCACACCAAAATGCAATGCTATTATATTCAGCTAGAAATTGTAGCCAAACATGTAAATCATCTTTAATGTCTAAACTATGCCTGATCCTATGATGAGACTTTATAACTCCACAAAAATTGCATCAAAAAGATGCCTCAAAAAGCTTCTGCCTGGGGCCACTACTTTATAAGCAAAATTTAAATGTCCGATTAGATCTTGAGATTCATGGAGTGTAGCCTATTTCCGTGACAGGAATCGTTGGACCCAGTCATGTAGGTTAACAATCTTGGTATCAGGAAGCCCGAATAACTGATTGATCATGTCAATAGTGATACCCCAAAGAATCTAACTGTGTGGATGGCCCTTCAGCCTTTTTGAAAGCTAAGGGGACACCTAGCTCAGATGTTAATACCTTGAATTCACTAAGTAACAAAGACCAACGATCAGAACCAGATGAGCCTTGTTAAAAAAAAATGTAGGTAATGAACAGCACCTCTAAGACCCATCCTATCTTTAAGAGCCCATTCTAAAATGAGCTGAAGGTTTCAAATGCAAGAAACTGAGCAACCCATGCGGAGAGCTCAGTCCATATAAAATTTATCCTCAAACTGAAAGCCTAACAATTAAAAATCACTAGGATGAACTGCCAGCAGGTGAAAAGCTGACTTAATGTTGCACTTGACTAACTCAGGCCTCAAGCCATGACTGCACACTTGTCTAATTGCTGTATCAAAAGATGTATAACACAGCGTACACAGTTCATGGGGGATGGCGTCATTAACTGATTGTCCATGAGAATAGGATAAATGGAACTCTCCCTGTGTTTTTCTTGGGACAACTCCGAGAGGTGAAACCCTCAAGTTAGGAACAGGAGGGGAAGCAAAGGGTCCAAAGACCCAATCCTCCAAAAAGTCTTTAGCATGATTCATGCCTAACATAGATCTTAAGTTGTTGGTCTGGATAAGATGATAACAAATGATGAAGAATGATTAAATTAATTGGGCTGGGGCCCTTTTGGAGGTGGAGGGAGATTGCCCCACTTTTCTTACTGGGCTGACTTCTATTGGCCTCATGGGGAAAAGGTGGGGGTGAGCAGGTGAGTGAAGGGACTCCTACCCCCCAGTCCCTGCAAACTTGATGCAAACAAAAACCAATTAGACAAACTGAATTTAATCAATTGAACACCAAGGACAATAATAAGGAGGGGGTCAGGAAAAAATAACCTCAAGTGCAGCTACCACAGTTCTAAAGTAACTTAGCTAATTCAAACAAGAGTTCTCTAAAGACATATGTCCTTGCCAATCTCTCCAGCCAGAATGAGACTCTGAGGCTACAGGTTCCAAAATAACTCTGGTCATGCCCCCTGCAATCTCCTACCATGACACCTATGTCATGTTGTCTTTTAAAAATTTGTCTTTCATCCAGAGAGAGCAACAAACTGTACATCCCACCCCCAATGACTGTCGTGGGGAGGAATATAATGTGTAGCGAGACCCATTCCTTCATTTTAAAAGAATATTGAGCAGCTGGAAAAAGGTATAGCAAAGTAACCAATAATGCCTGTGAGAATAAAGCATCTTGCTTCACAGGAGGAAAAAACCTCTATTGCAATTCTTTAATATATTTTTTAATCAAAAGACATTAATATAGATGCCTCTTTTTTCTGGAATTCTCCTCTTTATCCTGTCCTTCTATAATAATTTGAACTGGAACCAGTCTTGAAATCAACTTAGAGTGAAGACAGAAGGAAGTGCTTGATAGAACCAGTAGTGTAGTGAACCTAGGGTTCACAGTCTCAAAGTGTGGACACTTTATGATTGGCAGGCAGAATGACACCATCTGTCAGGTTCCTCTGTCTTCTCTGTACCTTCTGAGGATAGTGTAGATGATATCTTGATAGTAACAGTGCAGAATGAACAACAGTTTGTTGGGGTGTGTTTGTGTGTGTGTGTCTACAACCTTCATTATAATTATGCTGAGAATGTTCAAGTGTCTTAAACTGCTTTACAAAAAAACTATTTAAAGATTTGTTAAGAAACTTTTTAGCTTTGAAAAAGACCTGCTCTTGGTAGAGAAAAACTTTTGATTTGTTGATTTGTTTCAACATGGTGATAAGGATTTTTGGATGCTCCTTGGAGAAGTGACTGTAGAGGTTGTTACAATGACCTTGTACTTTAAAATGTACTAACCATATCATTAGATTTGTCCCTCTCTCCTTCCCACCATCCTCCCTCCTTCTCTCCCTCCCTCCTCCTTCTCCTCTTTGTCCTGCACCTTCTCTTTTTCTATGCCTCTTCAAGTGTCAAGAACAATAGCTGTGTAGACTCTCTGGCCACCATCAGTGAGGCATTGTGTCTATAGGTGTTTATGTAGAGAGGGAATTGTAGCCAATGGCCATCACAAAATAAAATAAGGGGTGGAACTGTTTGAAGTATAAGATCTAGCATCATTTCTCTATGACAAAAAGAGAGAATAATCCAAGAAATTTTCATAAAAAATACTTCTGCATTCCATCTCTACTATAAATTATTTTCAGATCAGGGAAGTGGGGGTGTTTTTGTTTAGGGCACAGGGCTGTTGGTACAAAACATAACAAAATATGTTTCACTAATTTTCACATAAGTGCAGGAGTGCTCAGTAAAGTGAATGTTGCCAGTATGTGGTGCCACCCGATTAAACGGGTTGGTGCAGTTACTGCACATGGGAAGTGCCAATTCCCGTGCTCCCATGGTGGAGTTGCCCTGGCAGCCATTGCGAGGGCGGGCTTGCATCTTATTGGCCACCGGGGCAAGCGAGAAGGGAGCCCGCCATTTTACAGGGACTTCATGTCCCAGGCTTCATTGGGTTGGAGGCTGGGCCCGTGATTGGCTGGAAGCCGCCTGCCTTACCTCCCTATTGGTTGGCGGATCTGAGGAGGGCGGTGCCTCCATCCTCCTCTGCTTACCAGTGGCAGTTGGGCCTTTATAAGGCCATGAAGGACACCGCTCTGTGTCAGTGCCAGTTTGGCTCTCCCCCCTTCCCCCCTACAGGGTGTTGATTGTCACAACTTGTGCAGAGTGGCAGCATAGGCCTGGATCTGGTGCGAGGGGTTTCCATGGCTCTCTGACACTGGATCAGGAGTCCTCGTGACCCAGGTGTAAGGAGCGATTCGGTGTGGCCAGTGCGGGGGCCACAGTCGATTAACACCCGGTGACTAGAGTGCCTTATAAATTGAATTGAAGCAGCACAGGTGCATAACTGTGCAGTAGGGCTGGGCTTGGCATCTATGTCATCCCGATGCTTGGATCTTCAAGCAAACATACATCAAACAACCATGGTGGTGTTGATGTCCAGATCCAGACCTTATGCTTTGGGCCAACCCTATAGATATGTTCTTGTTATGTTCCAGCTAATAAAATTGTGGCCATTTTTCCTCCAGCCAGTTGTCTGTCCTTTTTGGCACCTGACCTGTATGGTAAATGTTGAATGAACTTTCACAAACAAAGCCTCATATTTGAGGTAGAATGAGTGGGGTCCCTTCAGAGATTATTACAGAGGGAAGGCTATATATTGTAATTCAGTGTTATAGAAATCCTGAAACTTGATTCAGTGTTTCTTTCTGTCTCTCAGTCCTTCTCCTCTTTTCTGTTCCCTTTTCTTCCCAAACACTATATTAATGAAATAGGAAGAGCCATTGGAAGAAGAGACAAATAAAACAGAAATTAAAAATACAGAGGTGGAGCTAAAATATCACAAAATGGGTATATGAAAATATTGTTTCTGATTATGGCATTGGTGTGAATTGTTAGGGTGTAGAGAAATGAACTGTGTCCCTTACACACACACACACACACACACACACACACAGAGTGAGAGTTGATGCCCTAAGGCAGGATGCCTAGAAGGTCTGTGTGAAGAGCGAAGGTTCTGCAAAACCTCTGAGCAGCACAGCAAATTTCCTCCCACACACAGGCTGCAGCCTTGAGCTCCCAGCTTGAGAAAATAAATCTCCGGATCACAAGACTTCACTATACACAAGGTTTTTTTAAATCTTTGTTGTCAACTGTTTACAAAGATTGCACAGAGTATCAGATAGCAGTCTTGAATACTCACAGCTATACAAACTAACAAAGTGCTTCGCCAACCACCGACCACAACCACCCTACAACGGAGAAAATCACCTTTTCCCTTATATAGGTGGTCTTCTTGGAAGTCATGTGATAGTCATGCCACCAATGAAACCTTGCTGGTTTCATACCCAGTACCTGTTGCTTCAGAATGCTACCCCTGATGCATTGCTGACTGACTTCACCTACTGTGCATGTGCATCAGACTTCCCATGATGCACAACTCACCAAATGCTGACTCATGCACCTGCCACTTGAACTGTAGTAACCTCTGCTCCAGTTCCACCTAATGGCCACATCCATGTCATTTTCAGATCACTGTGCCACATAGTACTGATATGGATGATGATAAGATTGATTTTGATTAGACATTATTTCTTTCATCCATCATGGAACAGTGGTTAGCTTTTTGTTTGAAAGTGACTAAAGTACAGGGTCAATTCCCTCCCAAGTTTTCAATGCTTTATTTGCATCCACTGAATGCTCTAAAATACCCAGGTATTGTTTTTTGTGGGTTTTCTCAGGCTATGAGGCCGTATTCTAGAAGAGTTTATTCCTGGCATTTCGCCAGCAGCTGTGGCTGGCATCTTCATAGAGATGCCTCATACCCCGAAAAAACCCACAAAAAGCTATAGTTGCCAGCTGTGAAAGCCTTCGACTTCACATTACCCAGGTATTATTTTCCCATGGGTACAAAAAAAAATCTTATTCAGATCTCTCATTCACTCTAAACCAAAAACGAGATACATAATTTCACAATTCAGTACTGCATGTTCTTTCTAAATGCCAACACATGTTTTTCTGATTTTTCTAGACAACTATAAATTTTGTTAGCATAAATAAAGTATCCTATGTCTTCTTGGAAGTTGCATGTTTATTGCAGCCCTGCCAATACAGTGGAAGGGAGGGTGAACATGCACATCATTTATCTTTTTTTCCCCCTTACAGGGCAAAATCCCAATTCTATGGGATTCTGAAATGCAGCTGTTTGAAAACAACAACACCAAAATGCATTCCAAACACTATTTTTTTGCAATTCAGCAAGCCGAAGTAGGAGCTTATCAATTTGTAATCCAATCTTGTGGTGGCCCAATAGCATCACTCAGATGTTTTCAAATTATATTATGTGGCTTATCTGGCTTAAAGGGATAAAAACGCATTACTGTAAACTATGGTATATGAAAGGATTATATAGAGGCTATCATTCTGTGTAGATATTAGTTTGCATGTAAAGTTATAACACATGCCTTCTGCATTTGATCTGAACTGCCACATTTCAGGTGGGGAGGGCAAGGAAAAGAGCTAGAATGAACCATTTTCTTACAATGCATATATTAGATTATATCAGGTGCTAAGCTTGATACCTCCAGTGTGTTTATTGTAAAAGCTAAAGGAACAGGGCCTCTTATGTTCGGGAAGTGTCTAGCATCACAATTCATTCTGTTTGGATAGTGCAGAGAATTATCAGAGTTATTCCTGACCCCTGAAGAAGACTTGCTTACTATTCTTAAAATGGTCAGGTATTAAGCTTAGGGAATCTCAGAGCAGAACAAGATGAATAGCTACATCAAATTCAATTTTAAGAACTCCATGATGGGTTCACATATCCAGTGGAAAGGATGAAATTGAGTCAAGTCAGTCTTGACCCAGTTTTAATAAAGATATCTTCACATGTACTTCAAACATAGAGGGAAGAAAGTATTCAGGTCTGCAGAAAATGTTTTATGTGGAAGTTTATGAGAATAATAATAATAATAATAATAAATAAAATTTATTTATATCCAGCCCCTTTGAGATCAATCGGGGCGGCAACAGTAAAAATAGAATTACATTGAATAAAACAAACTATATCCCTCCCCCCTTAAAAAAGTATTAAATCTGTTACAAATTAAAACCAATAATTAAAACAACATTGATACACATTGCAATAAAACAAACAGAGCAGCGCGGCAATATTCTAGTTAATTTTCCAGGTGATATTAAGAGGGGGATCCCTCAGGCGGGGGTGTCTATCCTGGGAAGGCCTGCCGAAAGAGATCCGTCTTGACAGCCTTTTTAAAGCTGTCTAAAGATGTCAGTTGGCGGATCTCATCTGGCAGGCCATTCCACAATTTACGGCCGAAAACAGAAAAGGCCCTCTGGGAGGTAGCCAAAAGCTTATATTTTTGAGGCTGCAGCAAATTCCTCCCTTAGGACCGGAGTGTGCTGGGAAGATTGTACAGGAGAAGGTGGTCCCTGAGATAGTTTGGAACCAAGCTATTTAGGGCTTTAAAGGTAATAACCAACACCTTGTAATAGGCCCAGAAACTGATAGGCAGCCAGTGGAGGGATTATATGTTATAAACAATATTTTAAATGAATTGTTTCTTCTGTCGTGATCTATTAATAGATTCTATTAGAGTGATTAATATATAAGCAATGCTAAATGGCAAAAATGGTGTTCATTTAGGCTGTACTTATCCTTCTCCTTCTTCTTCCCTTCTCCTTCTGTCTCATGTAGATTGTAAGCCTGAAGGCAGGGAACCATCTATTTCAATTGACTGTATGTACAGTGCTGTGTAAGTTTACAGTGCTAGATAAATAAAGCTTAATAATAATAATAATAATAATAATAATAATAATAATAATAATACTTAGGGCATTAGGCAGGTTCACAGGCTCAAACTTCCATATTTTTGACACAACATGGGCAAAAATGGAGGGGAAGAGTTGAGAAGGGAAAGAAGATGAAGCAAGTGGAAAGAATTTTCAAAGACTTCAGGATAAAAAGTGAAAAAGGGACTTCTTTAGTGCCCAGACAAGAAGAATCCTCCTGGATTCCCTTTCTCATTTCGCCCTTCTTCTCTGAGGTGTTTTGAAATAATTTGTTGCTATCCAAAAAGTGAGTCTTTTAAAACAACAACAACAACAACAACAACAACAACAATACTTGCTCATTATGTGTACTCTGACAATCAAAGTTGTTATATCCAATGTGGAACACACCATTATTTGGGGGATGTTTCTATCCCCTTTCAATATATGCTCTTCCTTATTTTTTTTTCTTTTTCCATTTCTTTAAAAAGTATTTTAAAACCTTAGTGATAAAGCTATATACTCCCCAAACACCCTAATTGATTCCAATTTGGGCTGAAGTTGCAAGATTTAGAAAGAGGTGCATGGTGTCACTTTCTTCCTCTTAATCTCTCAAGTTGGCTGGTACGTACATCATTTGGCATATGAGGCAACTGTTTTTGCCTTAAAGTACCAGAGGTTTTTAAAAAATGTATCACAGTGCTAAAGCATTAAGCTTTAATAACACAGTTGCTATGTTTGTTTCCATGGAACAAGATCACTCATCTCCCAACAGTCATTCCCTGCATCAAACTGAGTCATTGAAAGAGAGGAGGTCATTTTCTCTGTGTCAACAAACATAATAATAGCATCATTGCAGTTTACCACTATAGCACTACTCCAATAAAGAAAATTAAAAAATAAACTTAAGGTGTCAGTAGAGAGAAAAAAAAAGAGGGAAAAATGCAAAAACTTTGGAAAACCTCTAGGGAGTAGAAGGAACTGGACATGCATTCACCTGATGTCACAACTCCATCCTAAGCAAGATGCCCACAAAGGAATGCAAGTGTGCAGCCTTTGTATTGAAATCAGGATAGGCAAGATTGGGCAAGAAAGCAACAGGAAGTGTCAAGAATGTGAAGAAGAAACACTAAACACTTATGGTGGGACAGAAATCAGCACAAATCCCCAGTCTAGATTGCCCCTATGGTGAGAAACACACACAGTTAGGCATGGTGTTGGAAAAGTTGGAAGGAAGGAAGTTTTTGCCATTTCTTATAAAACCCGCAGATCCACAAAAGTTAAAGGTGGGAGATTCTGAACAGGTAAAAGGAATTGTCTCATCACACACCACATAGTTAAACAGTGGGGTTCATTGTCACAACACATAGTGACAACTGCCAGTTTGGCCAGTTTTAAAAACAAGCTTAGATAAATTCATGGAGGTTAGGGGCATCTACAGCAGTTTGTTAGGATGGTTATATATTATCTCCAGTATTAGAAACATTAAGCTTCTGTATTTCAGTTGCTGTGGAATGTGAAATGGGGGTACAGTTGCGTTTATGTCCTGCTGGCAGGCATCCCATAGGGTACTGATTGGCCATTGTGTGTGAGGAGAACACTGAGCTAGATGGAACTTTAGTCAGATTTTACATTATTGGAAAAAGAAAATATGCTACCCTAGGTTCACATATGCTCCTTGAAGAAAAGTTTCTCTTTCCTTTGATCCTTCAAACTGGGAAGGAATTTCACAATTTAAAGAAGGGAAAGTAGGTTTTGAGATCATTCACATGAGGGAGTATGCTTTGCATATCCATTCCCTCCTTTTTTTTTTTTTTTTTAGGACGTGAGCAGAAAAGAATAAAAAAGGATAGAGAACTCCAGAGGGTAAAGCACAGGGATGGCTGAATCTGTCATATTTATTTTCATTCAGGTTTTTTGTTTATCCTCCATTGGGTTGTTCTATTCCATACTCCCCTCATATTAAATTGTGATATTCTCTGCAGTTTTCTCTTACTGCATGCATTTTCTGCACTTTATCTTTGTAAACGATCAAGGAATGTAAATGAGGGCTAAGATTCTATGTTGCCATCAATGCTGCATATAACTTCATGCATCTGTAACTAAGTAGCAGAGGCCTAGAGAAATGCTGTTAACAAATTGTGAAGGTGCATAACAGGGCACCTGCCAGAAAGCCTCAATGTGCAACAGGCACTGATGTGGCTCAGAGCAAAATGTGCATCCACCACTCCTGTAGGTACCATTGTGTTGGTACCTAGGGGTTTAGGTATCACCTAATCCCCTAGGTGAATACAGAGGTTGTGCAACTGCTCAGTTCTCTTTCCCACATACGTAGGGCCACTTACATCAACATAAGTCCCCGAAAGAGTGCCAACTGAGATAAACTAAAACTGTGAACAAAACAACATTTCTCCCCATCCTTACCGTATTTATTTATTAGTATCACACTTTTATCTTGACATGGGACCCAAAGGGGGCTGACAACAACATTCCCCTAACACACTACACCATAAAGTGAGAGTGTTTTGTGTGGCTTGCTCTCTACTTCCACCTTTGAATAGCCAGTATCAAGGTTGGTGAATGCACACTGTCACTACTTAGCAGAATTGCCATTCTACAAATGAACATTCTTCCAAGAATGTTACATCTATTTCAGACAATCCTTATTATAATAAATAGACAGCTGTTTAAAGCATGGAAAAAGTTCTATCCAACTTTATATGGCAGAGGGAAAAGCCAAGAATAAAACTATCGGCGATGCAAAATCTTAAAGAAAAGGGCAGACTGGGTCTTCCGGTTTGGAAATCTGCTATAATGCATGTGCTTTAACATGAATAAAGGATTGGATTTCCTTAGAAAATCTAAAATTATTGGAGCTAGAAGATAGTAAGATGATCTTTGGCTGGCATGCATACTTATGTTACAAGAAAGTAAAAACAAAGAATTCTATGCACATTGTATACAGAAGCCATTGTACATGGTCTGCAGTAAATACAAAAGACACTTCTATACTAAAATTCTGAAATGGCTATCCACACAGGAAAGACTGCATAAAAAAGAACAACACCTTAAAGGAAAATGCATAAGATATGAAGAACTTTGAACAAAAGCAGATCAAGGATATAAAATCAACACTAAGGAAGAAATACAGAAAGAAAGACCAGGGCTTCACTGGTTTACATATCAACAAATATTAGAGGATTATAAGAAAGATCTGGAGACACAAGCAATAGAATATGAAATGAGGGAATATGACAAAATAGTAAGTAGCAATAGCAATAGCAAGTACATTTTTATACTACTTATCAGTGCACTTAAGCACTCCCTAAGCTGTTTACAAAGTGTAAGGTAATTGCCCCCAGCAATCTGGGTACTCAGTTTAGAAACCTTGGAAGGACACAAGCCTGAGTTGAGCTTGAGCTCTTTTTCTGTTATTGAACTTGGAACCTTTTGGTTTGTGAGTGAGGTCTGTACTGCAGCCATTCACTCACAAACCAAAAGGTTGCAACCACTGTGCCACCAGAGCTCCTTAAAATAATAAATGCAGGAGGAAACATATGATAAAGAAGTTCTATAAACTTCTGTTACACATAAAACTAAGTGAAGAAACAATTAAAACCAACATGTTTAAATGGATGCAGAATATTGGAGAAGAAATACCTTTAGCAAGTTGGGAAAAAGTATGGAAAAACAACTTAAAATTTACAAAATGTAACAACTTAAAAGAAAATTACCACAAGATTTTCTTCAGATGGTACATGGCTCCATCCAGATGAACAAAGATTCAGAAGGGAAATAAAACCAATTGTTGGAAATACAATGATAAACTGGGTACATTATTTCATCAATGATGGCAGTGTAGTAAAGTTAAAAACTTCTGGAAAGAAATACATAAAAGCATGGAAGAATTATTACAGAAGAACATTCCTCTAAAATCAGAGCTTTTCTTATTAAATATTACTAATGTGATCAAAGATAAATCAACACAGGAAGAAACAAGTATAATACTCTATATTATCACAGCTGCACATTTGATTTAAGCAAAATATTGAAAAAGCAATATAATACCTGCTAATGAAGAATGGATAATTAAATTAAATGATATAGCAATAATGGACACTCTATCCATGTATATTAATGGAATGACAAAACAACAATATGAAGTGAAATGGAAGAATATATCAAAAATATGGAAATAAGAAAATAAAAAATAAAATTGTTCAATATCCTAGCACACTTTAAATTAATGTACAAAATACATACACAGAAAATTTGAATATAATAATTACCAAATTAGCTTAAGTAAGTTGTTAACACTTCCTATATTTGGAATAAGATGTGCTGATCATATAGAATAACTGTTTATATACCCTAATGAAATAAAGTGTGAAATATCTTTAAGAAGCAGTTAAGATGTGAAATGATGTATTTAAAATGCACAGTTTATATTTCCACCCTGTTTTTTACCTTCTTTCCTTCCCCTCCCTTTTTATAATTTTTCCTTCTTCTTTCTTCTTCTTTCTTTTTCTCTTTTCTCTTACTCACCTTCTATCAGTTTTTATGTCTATGTTGTAATTTTAAACTTAATAAAAATTTATTTTAAAAAAAGTTGGTGAATGCATAGCATGCATTCAGTTCCAATTTCAAGGAGCTAAAACAAGTGCAAAACAGGTATCATTGGGTAACATATTCCATCATATCTAGAGATAATAGCCCATGATGAGGAATTATGAGGATTTACCATCCCTGTATTAATCCTTTTAAAAAATACAAGTAAGATTTAGGTCTAAAAAAACCCCTTCCAGACTATTCAATCTTCCATTTTGATATTCCACATGGGATAAGTAATTTATTGAAATCAATATGCAAATATTTTATTGAAAGGAAAGATAGGAAGGAAATATGTGGTCAGAAAAAATGTGGTTATGTAGCTTACACATCAATTCTTTTGTGATGTACAGGATTTCTAGCTTCCTTTGATCCTTCAAACTGGGAAGGAATTTCACAATTTATAGAAGAGAAAGTAGGTTTGAGATCATTCGCATAAGGGAGTATGTGTTCCGTATCCACTCCCTCCTCTTTTTTAGGATCTGAGAAGCTCCCTTGCCACACCTTTCCCCTTATACTATTTTTGCTTGAAACTTAAAATGGGCTTTTTGCCATTCAAGGATTCCAAACTCTATTGTTTCACTCTCAAATATAAAATTAGCAGAAGGAAAACCAGAAAGTATGGAGAGCTAAAACATCTTTTGCTTCTATCTGTTTGTGTTCTATTATTTCTCTCTCAAGAGTCTCTGAAGGAAAGCCATGGAGCAAGGTGAGGAAAGTCTTTCATTCTCAGGGAGAAGAAAGTCTTTCCTTCTCAGAATTAAAAGGCTTAAGACAGTAGAGGAGAAAGGTAATGCAGTAGTCAGAGAGTTTCTTTGGCTGGATTTGCAAGTTTATTTATGCATTAGGGAAAATCTAATGCATATAGCTGTGCTTCTACTTGTATACATTTAGAAGTAGGAGAGAAATATGAAAGGAAATCTGAAGGCTGTCAGCAGCAATTGCTATGGCGTGGATATGATGGCAGGCTATAATTCATGGTGTGTTAGTACCTGATAAGACCTACCTTATCCCCAGAAGTTGCCTGTTCAGAATTAAGATGGGTAGCAATTAAACATTTGTTGTTGTTGTTGTTAACTGTCCTCAAGTCAATCTCGACTCATGGCGACCTATGGATGAGACATTGCCAACAGCCTTTGTCCTCCACTGCTCTGCTTAATTCCTACAATGCCATACCCATGATCTTCTTAATAGAGTCCATCCATCTGGCATGTGACCTTCCCCTCTTTCTGCTTCCCACCACCTTTCCCAGCATCATTGTCTTTTCCAATGAGTCCTCCTTTTTCATGATGTGTCTGAAGTACAACAGCCTCAGATTGGTCATCTTGGCTTCCAGGGAGGTTTCTCGAATTCAAATTAGGAGGAGTAGCTAATACCCCAGAGGACAGGATCAAAATTCAAAATGACCTGAATAGACTAGAAAGCTGGGCTAAAGCTAACAAAATGAAATTCAACACATAGAAATGTAAGATACTGCACCTAGGATGGAAAAATGAAATGTACAGATATAAGATGGGGGACACCTGGCTGAATGAGACCACATGCGAAAGGGATCTTGGAGTCCAAGTAGACCACAAGTTGAACATGAGTCAACAGTGCGATGCAGCTGCTAAAAAGGCCAATGCAATTTTAGGATGCATCAATAGAACTATAGTGTCTAGATCAAGGGAAGTAACAGTGCCACTCTATACTGTTTTGGTCAGGCCCCACTTGGAATATTGTGTCCAGTTCTGGGCACCACAATTTAAAAGGATGTGGAGAAACTGGAGTGGGTCCAAAGGAGGGCGACTAAAATGGTTAAGGGTCTGGAAACCATGCCCTATGAGGAATGACTTTGGGAGCTGGGGATGTTTAGCCTGGAGAAGAGAAGGTTAAGATATGATAGCCTTGTTTAAATATTTGAAGGGATGTCATACGGAGGAGGGAGAAAACTTGTTTTCTGCTGCTCCAGAGACTAGGACCCGGAACAATGGATGCAAGCTACAGGAAAAGAGATTCCACCTCAACATTAGGAGAAACTTCTTGACAGTAAGGGCTGTTCAACAGTAGAACATACTCCCTCGGAGAGTGGTGGAGTCTCCTTCCTTGGAGGTCTTTAAGCAGAGGCTGGATGGCTATCTGTCGGGGATGCTTTCATTGGGAGTTCCTGTATGGCAGGGGATTGGACTGGATGGCCCTTGTGGTCTCTTCCAACTCTATGATTCTATGACTCTGGCTTGATCTGCTCTGTGACCCATTTTTTGTCCTTTTGGCTGTCATGGGATCCTCAGCACTCTTTTCGAGCATCACCTCTCAAATGAATTGATTTTCTTCCTATCATCTTTCTTAACTTTCCAGCTCTCACATCCATACATGGCAATAGGAAATATAATGGCTTGTATGATTCTAACTTTTGTGCTCAGTTGTATATCTTTTCTAGTACTTTAATAGCCACCCTCCATTCTTAATCTTTTTCTGATTTCCTGACTGCAGTCCCCATTTCTATCAATGTTTGATCCCAGGTATTGGAATTATTTTACTATTTCTATTTCATCATAGCCTAAGTTGAACTTGTGAAGGTGCTCAGTGGTCATTAGTTTTGTTTTCTTTATCTTCAATATTAAGCCTGCCTTTACACTTTCTTCTTTGATCTTCCTCAGTAGATGTTCCAGGTCTGTGGGGTTTTCTGCTAGTGTATAGGGTCATCTGCATCTCTTAGACTGTTGATATTCCTTCCTCCTCTTTTCTCTCCTCCTTCTGTGCTCAAGCCTGCTTTTCTGATAATATGATCTGCATACAAGTTGAACAGATAGGGTGAAAGGATAAAAAGCCTTCTTTTATCCCTTTGCCAATTGGGAACCATTCTGTTTCTTCGTGTTTTCTTCTGACAGTAGCCTCTTGTCCTGAATACAGATTCGAACAACCAATTGATAGGTAAAATTATATATCAAAATGATGTGCCAGCCATCTACTGCCAGTCAAACTTTATGTGTTATCAATGTCACACAAAACAATCTATACTCTATTTTTTTTCAGAAATATTTTCAACAGAGTCCAAAACTATTTTCAAAAGAGTCCATAAATAAAAGAATCAAGAATGGCACGTGTGATCCTGGAGGTGAAGGTAATGTCTTTAAATCCTGGAGACGGCTACCTCCGGAGACTATGAGGCCGTTTCGACTCTTTCTAGTCTTCGTCAGTTTGAATCAACAGATTTCATAGGGCACAAACATAAATCATCCTGTGCCTGGTGGAGAATCAGCAAAGTATAAATTCAAGGTTATATTAATTGCAAAGTGCCAACTTCAATATCATACATACAAAAATTGAGGTTTTAACAGCTTACCACAAACATAAATCCTTGGACTTAACTATAGTCCCGTGTCTGGTTGCAAATCAACTGTAATTGTATAATGTAATGTAACTCGTTATATAACAAAGCCTACAAGGTGGCTGGTTATTGCATGAAAACTTTTAAAACTAGTCCCTAGTGCCTCTTCCTTTCCTGAATCCTGCTTGAACCTCTGGGATTTCTCTCACCATGTATGGTTGGAGCTACGTTGCAGAATTTTGAGTATGATTTTGCTTGCATGGGAGATCAGTGCTATGGTCCTATTGTTGCTGCTGTCTCTTGTGTTTCCTTTCTGTGGATGGGGATATATATTAATCACTTCCAATCTGCTGGGCATTATTTTTTTCCATATATGTTGACATAAGTTGGTTGGCACTAGAGTTGACTTTGTCAATGTGGATTGCAACAGTTCAATTGGAATATCATCTGTTCCTATTGATTTGTTTTGCACTATTTCTCTTATTGCAGTTCCCACCTCACTTTTTAGAATTTGGGGTTCATCTTCATATGTAAACTTAACATGTATAATTTCATATATAAACTAGACATCTTAAAAACACTGAATGACATAAAAGAATTAGGTTAAAAAAATTGGTCACTGTTAAATAGCCTACTTGTAGTCTGTTGTCTTAATTTAACTTCATATCACTTGTTTCTTAGGAGAAAAAAGAACTGTGAAAATGTAATTTCAGCAAGATATAATTCAGAGTTGTGGTGAATATTGCCAGCTATCCATTCTCAAACCACCTTTAAATAAGGTTCTGTAACAATAGATTCATATTATAAGATTAGAATGTCTTTTAAATTGGATTAGAAGTACATTTTCTTTACAATCCATGAACTTTTCATAGTGGGATAGATAAACCTGAGACATAATTAAACTGCTTCTGTGAGGACTGTTGGCTGGCAAAACTTCAACTATACTTCAAATGTTGTATTCCCTTACCATCTGAGAGCACACATTTTAACATTTAGCAAAAAGAAATGTATAGATACTTCACTGTGCCTTATAAATCTAGATGCCATTTTTTATTTTTATTTTTCTTTTTCTTTTTTTACTTACACAGCTAACAGAGTTATTTATGGCAGTGCCAAAGCGACATACAAACAAAAGCAATAGCATACTTTTACCAGAAACATTCCTTCCTATTATAGGTACAAATTCAGTATGTAAAAACACTAATTCATCATGGAACAATTATCTCACAGTACAAAGTAAGAACATTTATAAATTTTTATTGGTAGAAACAGAGGGCATAGAGTAGTATGTTGGGTCTGTAGAATTTAATATTTTTCACTCAAAACAAGCTATGGTCTCTATATATCCAGAATAAAGCTTTTGTTTTTATACCCACAGATGAATGATAATTACACTAGGAAAATGGACTGCAACTCCCATTATTCTTCATCATTGGCTATGCTGCTCAGATCCAGTGGAAGATCCAGCCCTCTCAAAACCTACAGGGACACACATCACCACTTCTCTGAGTTTGGTGGTGATATATGAATCATTCTTACTCTGATAACCATCTCTAGGCATGCAGTTTTATTAAATATGATTAAAAATTTCACCAGCTCATTGCTCAACAAATTAGTGGAGGACTGGGTTCAGTTTTCCCATTTATTTTTACTTGGAGGCAGTAGGATGTTGTGAGTTCAGCTTTTAAAAAATTACATCCTCCTCATTACAATTGAATAGAATGTGATCCAGCTACACACAATTTGCAAGAGTTCAGGCTTTTGGTGTCCCCTACTTGAAACTAGCAGAAACACAGTTGAAAAGTGTTTGTGGTTTCTTTAATTCTTATTGATCCAGTTATATGTGATGAAGAAGGCATCCAGAGAAGCAGAAAAAGCACTGGTGGTGGTGGTGGTGGTGGTGGTGGGGATTGGTACTGTAAGGAGCTGGGTAGGTACTTCCCAAATCAGGCTTGATCAACTCACTATCCACTGAATATTGGTGGAGAAAGGGAACCAGAAAAGAAAGGCCTGTAAAAATCATGGCTAGGGCAATTCCTGAACGGGACTTCTCCAAACTGCAACATTTAGTTGCAAATCCCACTTGAAACTCTGGATGTTTTTCCATGTTTATTTCAAACTCCATTATCAGTCAAATGAGTATATATGAAAATCTTTATTATGTCCCTAGAACATAATTTGATCTCATGCCTTTCCAGTACACTGATGACTTTGCCCTTCTCTCATTTGACTTTTCCTTTCACTCAAGAGAGATTTATGATGGTTTAGCGATCACTTCACAGAGCCAGCATGATGTAGTGATGTAGTGAAAGACCAGGCTTCAAATCCCTGACTGCCCATGGACACCTACTGGGGGACTTTGAACAAGTCACACTTGCTTTCAGTCTCAGAGGAAGGCAATGGTGCCAAACACCCTTTGAACAAACTATGCTAGAAAAACCTGTGATAGGTTTGCCTTAGGGCAGTGATGTCCAAACTCTGGCCCTCCAGATGTTTTGGACTTCAGCTCCCAGAATCCCAGACCATTAGCCAAAGTGGCTGAGGTTTCTGGGAGCTGAAGTCCAAAACACCTAGAGGGCCAGAGTTTGGACATCACTGCCTTAGGGTCACCATAAGTCAGAAATGACTTGAAGGCACACAACAACAAAATGATGGCATCAAATATATGGCATTTGCTAGATGTCATATAGAAATAATTATTGTTTTTACCTTTAAAGTAAATTTTTAAAATATGCATATCTAAAATCTAAATAATAATAATAATGGTAACAATAAGATATTGCCCTACAATAATTTTAAATGTGTTCAAATTTATTATGGTAAAATGAAAAGAAAATGTCATTATTCAATCTTGTATGAAAACAGCAAATCCTTCTTCCAAAATGCAGTATTCAATACACCTATATCATTTGTGCTATTCAAATGAGTATGTTTGATTATGGTCTTAATTTTGGAGCTTTGAATAAGAAGTTCCTGAAGAAAACATGAAAACACAAAGTCAAAAATTATGCTCATTATTCTAATGCCTTAGTAAATATTTGAATGTAATTGACTTACACTTGATTTGCATTGAAAGCATTTACACAGTTTAGGCATGAATCTTATTTCTGGTTTTATTGCCACTCAGACTGAACTTGCTCACTGCTTTTTTTACACTCCTTTTGTCTGCAAGCCTGATGTTCAAATTCTAATAAATGAGCCCCTTAAGGCTGTCTTCAAACAAATCCAGACATAAGCTCTGTTTCCTCATTAAACTCATGTTGTGCTTATAGATGCCAAGATAGAAAGGAAGAACATTCCTGTTAGGGTTATGAACCTGGAAAAGAAAAGAAAAAAGAACAAGCAAAATTTACTCAGCAATGCCCAACATTTTGGGTGCTTCCAAAAGAAAAGATGATGGATGCTTAATAAAGCCAAGAGCACAATATGTTGGTTGAGGGAACTCAGTCCAATTCATATGTTCTCACCAGGGATGGAAGAAAATTTTCTTTCAGTTTGGCTTCAAAAATATTTACCAAAACAAACAAACAAACAAACAAACAAACCAAAACAACAAGTTTCTATATATTGAGAATGGAACAAAATAATTTTTAGAAAAATGAATGTGAGAAAAACTGAAAGTGTTCATCCAGGCCTACAATTTTGAATCCTACTTTTATATGTCTGGCTCTGAATTCTTAGCAACCATGTTATTGCTAAATAAAGGCTGCTTCTCTCCACCACCACCCCTCCCCACAGGCCCCTGTATAGCTATAAAAGATTATACAATCCTCCCTTATTTACATACATCCCCCAGGGGTCAGGGGACTGGATTTACAAAATTCATCCCATATAGCAGAAACTTTACCACAATATATGGCAGTATTTCCCCGCCCCACCCGATCTGGCACCAAGAAAATCCATGTGATGTTCCCTAGTGAAGTTCAGAAGAGCTGGTGGTTTCCCATTCATGATGCTATTTATACTGGGATTTGGGTCTGTGAAAGGAGGTCGCACTTGTGATGGTAGTAATAGCATAATTGAGTTAATCTCACATGGTCTACTGAAGTGTAGCTTAAGTGGTTTGAAAGATGTGAAATGTTGTTGATGTAAATGAAATCCCACAGGTATTTCTCACAATATATTCAAGCGATCTTCCACACTGCAAAATTATAGCTCTATGATTCCACTTTAACTGTCCACATCATCCTGTGGAATCCTGGAATTTGTCATTTGGTGAGATACTAGAGTTCCCTGGCTAAGAATTCTAAATACCATTCCCAAAATTGTAAATCCTTGGTTTCCATATAATGTTGGTATGGCAGTTAAAGTGGAATAATAAAGCTATGGCTGTCTAGTCTGAAAGGACCAGTTCCATTCTTGGAATCTCCTAACATTCTCATCTCATTCTAATTACATTTCAGGTTCCAAGACATTTTCCCCCATGGACACATGGAAAATTGTGCATAATTTGGTTCACATTTGTATAAACATTATTCCCAAATTAAATTTCCATAGACAAAAAAATGTGTATGTTTGAAATGTGCACATTACCATGTAGGGGCACCAGAATGCATTATGAAACTCAGAAATATACAGACTTAAGAAGGCAAAATATTTCTTGGCTTTGTTGCCAGTCTTAGGATGTGTGAGATGGATAATTTTATAAGGAAAAACAAACCAAAGCTTCTTTGTTGAGGCAGCTTCTTTCTAAATCATTCCACCCCTGAAAAAGATAACCTGGTCAAGATCCAGTGAATTTTAATGAGGTTGTAAATGGTATATTTAAGAACTTTTGATATCTGGGAGTGCATGTAAATTTGAGATCTAACAATGTCAGCATGTTCATAGTATTGAAACAACAACACTGCTTTGGATGGGGTTTTTTATTACGGTTTATTTTGTTAATGGCAGGAAGGCTCAAAGATGCACAGTGAGCTTTGTCAGATTTGTTTATTAACATCACACATCCCTAATTTTCATCATGAAAAAAGACTGATACAAGTACAGAATACCTCATCCCTAGAAAGAAGCAATGCTGCTCTTACAGTTCCATGTGCCTTTACAAGTCAGCTGTATGTTATCTCTTGTATAGATATGTTTAATGCTACATTTCAATTATTTTATAAACATAGAAATTCTGCATTCCTTTCATGCATGGCTATGCAAAATGACAGATCATATTGTTCCATGTTCCTATCCCTCTTCACTGTGACATACTTCTATTCCCAACTTCCATACTAGTATGGCATTTGCTGCAAGGAAGAAAGGCAGGGGGAAAGGGGAAGGGGAAAGGGAAAGGAAAATGAAAAGCAATAGCCTTCATTGTTCCATCTCTCTCTCTATGTATGTATGACCCACATATGTGCTTCCCCACCCCAGTTGAGGGAGACGGTGAAAGGAGCAGAGCTTATTTGTTGAGGCTAAGACCCAAACAAACAAACAAACACTGCAATAAAGTAGTGATGGCTAGAATCTAATAAGTCAAGTTTCCATGACTACTTCATGTCCATGATCCCTGCATATTCTCTAGTTTAGGGAGTACATAGGGACCATGAAAGTCCCTCAGTCGTCATGTACTAGGCAGCAGGTACAGCCATCAGCTGGGGTCTGATCCCCTGTCAACTGGGAAGTAGCCAATTAACATTTCCATCCAAACCCCTCACATGAGCAATGTCTATGTAGGGAGGAATTGTGACAGGGACCCTGCTTCTGTATGTTGCAACATAGATCATTCATGGAAGGGAATGGGAATCAGTTAGCTGCTTCCTCTGTGATCTATGGATCTGATCCCCATAGATCACAAAGAATGCTGCCTGGTATGTACGGATTGGGTGTGTGTGTGTGTGTGTGTCAGGCCAGGGGTCTCTACATAGCTACATAATGGTAATTAAAAAACTATAGCTATGATGGTTACTCATTTGTAACTGCCTAGGTGAATTCTGGCCAACAATTGTCACTAATATAATGTTGATTGGAAAATCCATCTCCTTTCTAGAGGGAAAGAGGTAGGATAGAAAGAATAGAGTGGATGATTTCACCCCCTGCCAGCAGAGTTCTTTGATGATTTACAATTACATTAACTGAATGGAACAGACAGCACATTAAAGAATAAATGTGTTGAAATTATCTATTTTATAGATGCATACAGAAACTAGTGGATTGTCTGGATACTCTGTCTCTGTCCATAAGTATCCCTGTGCTTAAGGTGGAAATAGTCAAAGACTCAGGGAGAGGCTGTATTATTTATTCTCAGTTTTAATTTGCTGTCTCAGGGTTTCATGAGCCAGCATGGTGTAGTAATGTAAATAGACTAGGACACTGAGAAACCAGGGTTTAAATCTCTGCTGAACCGTGGCAACTGACTGGGTGACTTTGAGCAACCCCTTCACCCCATTTACAAATCTCACCAAAAAACCCCTGTAAGAGGTTGACTGTAGCGTCAGAAATTACTTGAAGGCTCATAACAAAAACTCACAAGGTTTCAACCAAAATTATGGGTATTTCCCACATAACAAAAACTAAATTGTGTCCTTTTTGCATAATAGGTTTCATATTTTCATAATCAGATTAGACTCTGTATGTGCGGTCAAGTTCAGATTAGTAAGCAGTCACTCTTAAGATAATACCTGGAGTATTTACCATTGTTGAATGGAGGGATATGTTCCCAAGTTGATGTTGTACACAAACTTGAATTCGAAGAGGATGAAGGACAGCATTATTTTTTTACACATACACACAATGACATGAAGGCTTGATAATATGGATAACACCTACACTGACATTATCTAGTTGCCAAGAGGTATTAGGAAATATTTCCATTCTCAACTGTCATGACTTTACATTGCTTGAATGGTTGGAAACACCTTTTTTTTGTGCAGGCTATTTTCCATGCAATTTTTGTGTAGAGTAAGTCCTCCAGCAAAGCATTTTCATGTGCAAAAACCATGTGTGAATTTTGTACAGAATAAGTATGTATGCACTACACAGTTTTTCTCAGAATGGGAAGAAAACAGATAAAAGTATTTGTTACCTCCTTCAAGAATGAAATTTGTGTGGGGGAAAATGCACTGTTGTTTTCCCTCTCTGGGTTCCTACACTAATTGGTTAGCTAGGTGTAGTGAGCAGGCCGTGGAAACAGCCAATCACAGAGCTCCAGGAGTCCAGCCAATGAGAAGCTGGCTGGGCAGGGCTATAAAAGAGCCTTGACAGGGAGCGAAAGGGGGTTTATTTTGTTGGAGTTTTGAGGGAAGAGACATCTTCGGAGGGAGGGTGTGCTCTTGGGGTCCTGTGGGAACATTTATAGGATAATTATAGGCCAGGGAAGGGTCTGAGAAGTCCAGTAGGACTACAGAGGCTTGAGGGAGTCTGAGAAAGAGAGGCTCAGAATAAGCTTGGAGGTTAAGGAAGCTTTTGGCTTTAATACTGGAGAAAGTTGCCTGAGTGGCTGTAGTATTATTTTTAAGGAACTTTTGTAACTAAGGAATAAGACAAACAAAGCTTTAAGTATATTTCAATATTTGGTTTTTTATTTTATAAATATACTTCATTCATGTTTTGAAGTACTGTTTGGCCTCTGTTAAACTATTGAAAAACGCTACCAAAGATAACAGTGCCTCAGTAGGAGACAGGTGGTGAGTGAACAAGAAAGTGTTCACTACACTAGGTTTTACTCAAATTCTGGGCAGGTTACCCCCATGTTTATTTCCACAATCTGAGGCACATAGGCACTTCCAGTCCCTTTCCACTACAGAAAAAGAATTAAAACCAAATGTGGGCTGAGTGTTGTTTTTTGTTTGTTTGTTTTGTTTTTGGTACTTTTACTGTGGTCCAAACTGGACATCTATGAATCTATCATTTATACTGCCAAAAAAAGATGTGGAAGTGCAGATGGCTGTCACATTGTGTCCAGCTACAAGATGTGAGTTTGATGCATCTCCACTCATTCTCTCACTCTCCAACAACATGGAAATGGCTGTGTAATGGAGATGGCTGTGCTGCTGAAGATGTAGGTTTGGGGATTGTTGCACAAGAAAAAACTATAAATATGAACTGTGATGATGTTATGTCAAACTTATAACATTGCAATTTCTGAACAGGATAACAGCTATTTGTATGTTGCTGTTTTTTTGTGTGTTTTTTTTTTTTTAAAGATGGGTTCCTCTGCACTAGCTTCAGAGTAAAAAGAACGAAAGAGATGGCAACTATGCCTTTAAAATAATGGGTTGTTTTAACCTAAGGTATCTTCTCAGTTCTCATATTAAAAAGAAACATGTGGTATTTGTAACCTCTCTGCTTAGTTAATATAAAAATTTGGGCCTTTGGTCTCTAGCATGCTTCAATCCTTTTCTGTTTGTTTCCTTCCCTTTGGGAATTTTGATCTAGAGGTTTTCCTTTTCCAGGCAATCTGAATTACTATGTTATCTTGCAATATTTTTCATCGTCTTCACATTTGTTTCCCCAAACTGAAGCCTAATATTACTACCTGCCCTTTAATCTTTTCTAGTCCATACCAATTTATTTCAGGGAAAAAAATACAATGCAGTTATAGCCTGAAACTCTTGGGAACATTGAGATTATATAAACTGCTGGATAATACTTACCATATTAAATTCAATTTTTCAATTTACTTATCCCCTGTCTATTTAACTTGGCATTCAGCTAAACAGCAAATTCCCTTTCCCCTGGTGCCCAGTTCAACAATTGGAATTGACCACCTATACCATCAGATTAAGAAAATGAAAAAATGATGTGTGTTTGCTCCAAAGCTAAAACCTCTTCTATGTACCATGGGAACGTCATAGGTTATAAACTTCAATATTCTAAAATTGAATAAAATGGAACTATAATCAGCAAGAGGCAATGGAATTTAGTTTATTTAAAAGTTGTTTTTTTTCCTTAGACAGACCATAAAAAGGTCATTCTTTTGACATGAGAAGTCTGTAAATGTGCAGACAAATACACTGAAATTTATACATTTTGATACATATATGACCATTTATCTATAATTTGATAATTCAGTTACAGAAGACAGTGCCCTTTTCCATGATTCTGCCTATGCTCTAAAGTGCAAACACATTTCCTACATTTACAAGATCTCTTGCTCATTGAATTTGAGGACAGAGTGGGAGAAAATTGTGTTGTACTTGAAATTTTCAGTGAAGGTATTAATTTTAAACTTCACCAGACTCTTTGCAAGGCAAAGGCAGCCAGTCCCTAAAATCTATAAAATTTGTGAGATTTAAACAGTATTTCAAACAAATAACAAACCAAAAATGTTATACATACATTAGAAATGTGAATGATCACAATTTGCCTAGAATATGGATATGTAATTGTATTTGAGTTGAAGAGGGAAATGTGTACAAAATGTGTACATTAAATATGCATTGATTTTACCAACCTAATAAAACTAAAGGATGAGAATGCTGTTTAGAGAAACAATGAAATGAAAACAGGACAATATTCATAATTCTAATGAAGATGAAACTCTCAGGAAAATATGTACATTTAATTTCTTCCTATAATTTATAAAGGAAGAACTACTTGCTACAGGCAGGAACTTAGATTGGACATTAGATTGGCTGGATACACATATTGGGAATGGCTGCAGTAACTGGAAATAATCTTAAGGGAAGCATTTTCTTTTAAAATGGCAAACTTTCCATGTGCACCTGATGATCTTTCAATGAACAAGCAGAAAGATCTTGTAGCACCTTTGAGTCTAACTGAAAGAAATAAGTTGGCAATTTTTTGTTGACTACAGTCTACTTCCTCAGACACCTTGTTTCCCCGGAAATAAAACATCCCCTGAAAATAAGACCTAGTAGAGATTTTGGTGAATTGCTAAATATAAGGCCTCCCTCGAAAGTGAGACCTAGCAAAATTATTATAAGACACTGTCTTATTTTCAGGGAAACACAGTACATTAAGTGGAGTGGAAACCAGGGCTGGACATATATATGTCAATGGTATATGAGAATGTCAAATCAAATTCAAAACCTTTTGTATATGGAAGATTGATCCCCTTCCCCATCACCATTCCCTTCTCCTTTTGTGTCGTGTCTTTTAGATTGTAAGCCTGAGGGCAGGGAACCGTCTTAAAAAATAATAATTGTAAGCCGCTCTGATAGCCTTTAGAGCTGAAGAGCGGGGTATAAATAATTTTTTTAAAAAATGAAGTAGCAGGTCCAGTCTTAATGATGGTGATTATGAACAAAAGAACTAACCATTGTGTATGGAAATGAAGTGGCAAGACCAATTTGGCTTTGGAAATTAGCATGTAGGTGGAGAGAATAGACGAGTGTAGGAACCCCTCCTCCCCAAGGATAGGATCAGATATTGTTAAGATGTGTGTAGTAAGCCAGGAAACCATTATCCTCATTCAGTCCATGGCCAGGGGACTGTAGTTTATGGATGAACTCCAATTCTTCTGTTTCTCTTACCAATGAACCTTTGTAGTTATTTTGTTCAAGGACCATTGTTCTGAGATCTGAGGTGGAATGCCCAGGGAGACTGAAATGTTCTGCTGCTGGTTTTTGTGTACTCCTATTCCTAATGTCAACACTATATGACCCCATCCTACAAGTTAGTTTCCAAAGCCAACTAGTCTTGCCACTTCATTTCCATACACAATGGCTAGTTCTCCATCTGCTTTATCACACTAGAGGTCAAACACGATTTAAACAAGAGTTAAACGAGAGTTAAGGAAATGCCCTATGTTTATCACAGGACATTTCCTGTTTAACTCTCATTTAAATCCTGTTTGTCCCCTGGTGTGATAAAGCAGCATGTCTTTGTTCACTAACCCTGCTTCAACTTTGTGAGCTTTACCAAGATGTGGCTGATAGGTTGAAACTGCACTGTTGCTCCTGCTTTCTTTCATCAGACAGGTCAAAAGAAGAGGTAGTAGAAGAAACAATGGTCATGAGTGTGGGTAGGCAGGGGGTGATAAATAGAAGGGGTTTGTGGAAGGCATGCCTGTCCCTTGTAAAGAAGAACAGAGTCCTTCTTCACCAGGGAGAAGCTCCTCTCTTGAACAGCGACCCAGCAACCAGTTGAGCAGTAACCGAGAAGCCTCTCAACTGTGCCAACTTTGCCACAAGGATGGTGCAGGGGTGAGTCTTTCTTGGTCACTGCTCAGGCAGCTTCTCCATTGTTGCTACCAGGATTACCAGGTGCAAAAGGAAAAGTGCCTGAGCAGCTATCCAAGCAACAAATAAGCCTCTTGCCAGCACCAGCCATTGTTGCAAGGCCAGCATGGGCAAGAGGCTTCTGGACTAGCTTAGTCACCCTTCCCTTTGCACCCAGTCACCCTGGTAGCAGCAAATGAGCAGCTAGCCAGGTGATCTTCTTTTTAGTGTAAGACCAATGCAGGTGGGAGGAAGGAACAGGCCTGAGCTGCTGCCACTGCTGTGACAGCAGCTTGCCCAGGAGAGGCTGAGCTATTTCTTCTGTGTGTTGCATGAAAGGTTGAGGTATTTCTTCTTTGTGCTGCAGCCACCTAGCCAGTGGCATCTACCACAGCCATATACAGCTTGTTGCCACCACCTTGGTAATGGCAAGATGTGTGTGGATGAGGTAGATGCCACTGGCTAAGATGGCTGCAGCACAAAGAAGTGTTGTTGCCAAAGAGGAAAAAGGATGGTGGCTCAAAAAAGTTTGAAGACCCCTGACATAATACCTCACATTAAGACTATAATGGACAAATACATCCCCTACAAATAGTTATTTCCACAATTCATGTCACTCAGAAATATTCTCTGGGGAGAAATTTTGTCTGGGGAGTGGACAAATATTGAAGGTGGTTAAGGCTATTTGGGATGGGAGAATCCATTTATGGGATTTTACTTTCACTAAAAGTAACCAGTTGAATTCCACCATATTAAACAGAGGAGTTGTTCACACTACATTTTAAACCAGTTTGCAAACCAATTTAAATGGGAGCCATTCACACTTTTGTCAATTTTTCCCAACCCAAATTCATGTTGGGCTGGAGCAAATCCCCCTTAACCGGATTTTTTTCAGAAATGGGAACTTCCCTGTGTCTTTTCCAAAGAACCGGTCTTTTTTTTTACCAGCCGCCAATGGGAACTTGCTGCCATTTCAATTCGGAGAACAGGAATGGAGGGATTAATGTGCTTGGGGCAGATCATGCCCACTCCTTTGCTCTCTCTTGTTTTTCCCTCTAGGCACTGTGATCAGGGAGTTTAAAAAAAAAAAAAAAAGCTCCAGAAGTGGATTCAAACTTCCTGCTCTTTGGAAAGTGGTCTCTTTAAAGCACAGCCCTGCTTTTTTTTTTTTTTTTTTTTTTTGTCTCTTCCTTTTTTCTCTTTCCACTTATCTGCACCGATGTTTGATTCCCAGAGCTCACGAAAGCCAGAGAGGAGGCTCTCCTGGGAACATCATTAGATGGTGTATTTAAAGACAGCTTATGTTCTGTGCATGGCCACAGTAGACAGCACCTTTAGGTACTCGCATCATCAGTATGACAAAGGTGCACATGATTTGCTTGCCTTTTAAAAAAAATAAACACCTATCAGTGGGGTTGTGGGTTAGGGCTCTGCTCCCAAGTTGGTGCAAACTAAAGCTTTTGCACACATATTATATTTCTGAGAGATTACATTATTGTATTATTGTATGGCTGAGAGAGTTTAACTCCACCCACTCCACCCAAGGCTAACCTATCCCAGGGTTTCTTGCTAAGGGTTGTTCTGAATGGCTTGTTATTGCCATCCTCCAAGGCTGACGGGGGGGGGGGGGGGGATTGGCCAAACAATGTGACGTTGATGCACATCCTTGGATTGACAGTTTAAAAAACAAAACAAAACCTGAGAATGAGCAAAATGGTGCCTCCATTTTAAATTGATACAAATGGTTATGTGAACTTTATCAGGCTTAAATTGCACTGGAGAGATTAGATTGGGGTAAACATAGTGGGAACTTTGGTTCAGTATTCCACCTTTGAATCTCACCAGATCTACTCATCACAAAAATGTAGTGTGAATAAGGCCAGAGACTACAGCCCTACATTTCTAAAATCTGAGCAAGATTCTTAATAACAAGTTCTCTTGAGGGGCTGTGATTGATAGGGCTGCCCATTGGATGAAGTTGACTTGATGGCATGTAACATAAATAAATAAATAAATAATACAATTGGATTAAAAGCTGTTAAGAAAAACTTCATTAATACTGTATATGGTTTTTTTTGTCATGTCAGCCAGTTAATCATGAATATAAGAAGTCATCGCTGAGAAAATTCTCTCTTCCCTATTTTGAACAAAAACAATAAGCATTTTACTGACACAATAAAAACTAATAAATCATAGTATAACCTAACTTTCCAAAACTTTTAGTGTGTGTGTGTCCAGTTTATATTATGTACTTTTTAACATGCCCCCCCCCCGCTTTTAAAAAATTCTGCACTGCAATAAATATTTTTTTAAAAATCTACAGATCTTATTTTATTATTTTAAAAATATCTTACAATAACTAATCAAATTCATATTTTGAAACATAAAAGACACTGTTTTAAAAAGTGTACCAAATTAGAAAGTGATGGCACAGACTTCCAGTTACAGTTATCCTAATGACAGGATGCAATTATTCTCATAATTAAGTATTCCAGACTGATATAGTCATAATTTTCAACTAGCACATTTGATTTCATTGATTGCCAGTTTGTTAATAATAAGGGGAGAAAAACAAATCCACATTTCCTGTAAATACAAATTTATATTTTAGAGATCTTTTAATATTAATTCATTTATTTAACAGTGTGTGAAAACTGTGGTGTGAAATAGATTCACATTTGAAAATGAAGGGCCAAGCTAAATATGCATGGGCTAATGTTTTTGAAGAATAAATAGGAAAAATATAGGATCCAGATTAGGACCCTGCATAGGGAATGAGGTTTTAACTCTTTGTTTATTGCTCTGATCCAGAGTTACATCATATCCTCCCACATTAGTTGTTCACATGGAAATGTGTTCACAGGAAAGCAATAAAGATAGTCAATGCTGGAAGAGAAATCTTATGTCATGCCCTGTTTTCAGAACATGGGCATGGACTCTGACTAAGATACTGAAACAGTGTACCTGCTATTGAAGAGCAGGAGAAGGTTCCAGAGCCACAAATCCCTATATAACTTTACTGAGCAGAGACAACAAAGGGAGGGATTGGGTAGGATTTATAAGAAGCAACAATTAATTAAGCTGCAGTTATGTTGAGCTGTAGATCTACAAATTCCTAGCCCTGCCCACTTGGCTCTCCATTGTGTTCCTGAACTCTGTCCTTGACCTAGACTATGGGACAGTCCAGATGGTTGCTTTGTACCGGCCTGGGCCTGAAAGTAGGGCTCAGCATTTACATGCTGCATGCCCTACTATTGGTGCCTGTGCACCATCTTGGCATGCCCCCATCCATGACACACGGCTGTCAGAGTACCCAAATGGTGCTCCAAGAAAGAGGCATCATCATGGCGTGCAAGTGCACCTGTGATGCCCCTAAAAAGAAGCTGCCTAGAGTGGCTTCTTTTTAGGGAGCAGCTTGGCACCACAGCGTGCGGTTGCTGTGGCACCAACCGGGGCAAAGACAGGTGGCTTTTAGCTGCATCTGTCAAGCCCATATGTTTGCCAACTCAATGGGGTACAACGGGGTAAAATGGAAAGATGAGAGAGAAACCAGAACATTTTGAAAGCAGCTGAAAAAGTAATATAGCAAAGGATTGGGTGGGACTGTATGTCAAATTAGTACAGTCAGATAGTAGAATCATAGAATCATAAAAACATAGAATCACAGAGTTGGAAGAGACCACAAAGGCCATCCAGTCCAACCCCCTGCCATGCAGGAACTCACAATCAAAGCATACCTGACAGATGGCCATCCAGCCTCTGCTTAAAAACCTCCAAGGAAGGATACTCCACCTCTCTCCGAGGGAGTGTGTTCCACTGCCCAACAGCCCTTACTGTCAGGAAGTTCTTCCTAATGTTGAGGTGGAATCTCTTTTCCTGGAGTATGTGATTATGACATTGCTAATGATGATGATGATAAGTTGTTAATGATGATGATGATGATGATAATAATAATAATAATAATAATGACAGCATCAATATTGAAGGCAAAAGCATTAGAGGAGAGGAAGAATCTCTTGACTTATATTGCTGACACTTGAGCACCCCATTTCTTCAATTTAGAGGATGACGCCTGATGTCAGTCATCATTTTTGGAATATTTCATCCTCTGTACTGTAATTGCCATTTCTTCTTTTTCTGTAGAGAAGGTCTAATTTTTCCTAGTTCATATATATTGTTTTTACTTCATAAAGTAAATTCAATTTTTTTTTCCGTTGAAAAAAGGGAAAGGGTTTTGTGTGTGTGTGTGTGTGTGTGTGTTTAAATAAATTTTAAACTTGCCAAAGGGATCAGTCATAGTTGTTTAAAAATGCCCAAATCCTCATCCTCATTTGTTGTTTTTTATTGGAATTTTTGCTGCTTTTTATTTTTGTTTCTTGTGGTAGAAAATTACCCATAATGAAAAATTGGTTGTGACTTAGCCATCAACAGTGGAAAAAACATTATTTGCTCAAAGAGTTGTCATAACTTTAGGATAAATGTATTGCTATAAGGAAAGGGACTAGATATACATATCTTGTGTGTTTAAAGAAAAGTAGGGATCCAGTTATTTTCTCATACTTTCCTGGAGATATTTAAGTTGCACACACACACACACACACACACACACACACAAAGATGTCATCTAGGCATGAGGTTTTTCAATAAAACAACATAATTCTTACTGTGCAATTGAAAAGGATGCCTGCACAACACATCAGAGGAATCATACAATTTATTAGCCCCACAAAAACTTCTAATTAGCTCACATTTTACATAGTTTGTGCCTTTCAGGGGGATAGTCTTCCTAGTAAAAAGAAAAAGAAAAGAAAGAACAAGGAAAAAATGCCAGAGAAATAGCTAGCAATGGGCAAAGATAACTTAAGAAATAAAAGGGAATTGAGACAAATGAGAAAACCGAAGGCAGCACAGTTACCTGTGCCAAATATGGTACTTTAGTTCTGTGAAGAATACTCTATGTTCCCAATTACTTTTCTCTTCTTACTTTTCTTTTCTTACATGTTTTGAATTCAAAAAGGTATTCTGGAAACAAATGTATGCCACTTTTTCTCATGATAACTATTGTATAAACAGCCAGACATTCGGTTTGGAAAGCATGAAGAAAAAACAACAGCTCTTTTCTGTAAATTTCATAGGGGCTTTCTAGGGGGCTTTCTAGATTGGCAGGAAAGGGAGACATGAAGTTGCCTTTTCCTTAATGCTTAGCAGCTACACTGAAAGCCCCAGGTGTGTAATAAAAAGGCATAGGGCAGCTACTCTGAGGAGGTGTGAGAACAACTTATCTGAAGTCTTTTCTGTTGCACAGCAACTAAATTGGAAGCTGTCAGGATGCTAAAAACACAGGCGGAGCAGCTGCACGGGTGGCAATGAACGGGGCTTTTGGCTGCACTGAACCTTTAATATTTTTTTGTAGTTGCCAGCTGCGAACTGCACAGTTGCACCGCTACATCATACAGGCAATTGTATTGCCAGCTGCGAACTGCACAGTTGCACAGGTACATCACACACGAACTGTGCAGTTATGAAGATCTGTCAAATTACCATTGTGGTTTTGCTTCCCTTTTTTAAGTGTGCAGTTGCATCGGTGCACCATGAATGAACCCCTTTATTTTATAATAATAGTTGTTGTTGTTATTATTATTATTATTATTATTTATACCCCACCCCTTTGAGATCAATTGAGGTGGCTTACACATTAAAATACAATTACATCAGTAAAGCAAACTGCACCCCTCCCCCCTTTAAAAGATATTAAATCTGTTACAATTTAAGTTTATGAATAAACTTCTTTATTTTATGAATGAATTGACATTTTATGCGCAGTTGCATAACAGTTACAGCATCCCAGAGTCCCTACTGCACATGTCTAGGGTTCGGATTAGAGCCGGAGCTAGGGTTTGGGAGCTTTAAAAAACTGCACAGTTGCACTGCAGCATTTAGACGCAGCTGCACTGTTACACCCTTTTTAAAAAGAAGCTGGGAAAAGCAGGTCCTTTTTAAAGTTGCTTTTTCCCCACTAAAATGCAGAAGTGCGTTCATGCCAAACTTTCAGTGTCAGTCATCTAAAGGCTACACTTTCATGCAGGCATGAACACATCCCTTTTTGCCAGTCTAGATCAGCCCTAGATTGGCAGGAAAGTGTGACATGAAGTTGTCTTTTCCTTAATGCTTAGCAGCTGCACCACAGCCTTTAGATGGAGCTGCACTGTTCTGCAGTTTTTAAAAAAGAAGCTGGGAAAACCAGCATCTTTTTAAAGGCGCTTCTTCTCCCCTAAAATGCAAAAAAGCGTTTTCATGGCACACTTTCCCTTTTTCTCATCTAAAGGCTAGAGTTTCATGCAGCCATGAACACACTTCTATACACTTTATAAAAGAGAACTATTTCCCTGCCTGTGGAGATGGTTCCACTGCCTCCTCTTGCAGGTGACCCAGGTTTTTTGCTCTCTCCTGTAAAGTCCACAAACTTGGTGAGGGGAGTGCCCTCCAGTCCTTAAAGGAAATAAAATGGCTGCACCTAAAATGGCCAGTGAAAGCAAGGTGAAATTAAAGTGGAATGAAATACCTGCCTTTCCTCCACTGCAAAGCAGCCCCCTGACCTTGCCAACATTCACTACCATCAAGCCTCCTATCAAGCCTACACAGGGCCCATTCCTGCTGCCTGTTCCCCATACAAAAGCACTAGAGGAGAAGCAAGGCGGGAACAACCCAAACTGATCAAAAATACAGTGCACTAAAGCAAGTGGAGCAACCAGGGCAGAAAGAACCAAGTGAAGTAAAACAGCAACACTAGACAAACACAAAGCAAGGCAAGAAAAGACAGACAAAGTGTGTGTGTATGGGGGGGGGGGAATTACTAGAAGTGGAATGTTTTGTTTTTGTTTTCTGGGTATATATGGCAGGCTGTGCCTCTGTGATGGAAAATTGACTCCAAGATCTTCCACAGTTGCCATCTCTGTTCTAAAATGACCATGATGGTGGTGGGCAGGGGCAGGGGGAGAGAGATTATTTAGCTTGGTATTCCTATTTGTCAGGATCCTCCTTGTCTGATCTTATTACTAGAAATAAGCCCAAAAACAATTTCAGAAAATACTCACTGGCTAGCAAAATTTCTTGAGCAAAACATTTTGAAATATGCCTGTAAAGCAGGAAGGTAAAACCGGTGAATCTCAAGATACTGATAAACTCCAGATCCAATCAAACCTTGCCTGCTCATGGTGAGGATAGTGGAAGTAGCACAGGTTTATATACTTTTAAGGCACCAGATCCTATCTGATTATGGAAGCTAGGCAGGGTCACCCCCGCTTAGCACTTGAATGGGAGACTTCCAAGGAATGCCAGGCACCGTTGGCTATATTTCAGAGTAATGACATTCATGGGGTTGATATAAGCCAACAAGTGACTGAAAGGCACATGGGAACCCACAGTTCACTAGACTTTACAGCCCGACAGGTTCTCTATCCTCCCTTAAGGCAAGGCAGGATGTTTCTTCATTGGGATCAAAATCTGACAGCAAAAAACCAATCTTCACATCTACCTTGCTCCTAGACAGACTGGAAGCCAGCATACCAATTTCTATGTACTATGGAGAGCAATTTGGAAACATAAAATAAAATGCTGTTCACCGGGGCCTGCTTTAAGCTGTTTTCTGTTTTTACACATGCTCTAATTATTAGCATGTAGGACAAAGTACTCAGCAAGTAACACATTTGAAAATTGTTTCACAACATTTATATTAACGTTGTAAGCAACTCTATACAATATAAGCAGTCCTCTAGTCATAGGAGGCAACCCTGGAAGAGTCTGAGTCACTTAACAGGCAATTACCTTTTAAACAATGGGGAAATAAACTGTACCTTACCTAAAGGTCTCTGTTTCTTTTCTCCTTTTTACAAGAGATTCATTGGGGCTTGATGGAAAGCTATTTACGAGATATCAGAAGGCAACAAGGCAGTAAGTAATTGCATAAAGGAAATGGCTTTTAAAAGAATGTGTATGCATTGCTTTAGAAAGGTTTTCCTGACTCCTGAATAATAACATCAATTCTCCAGCCTTGTGTCTGCAGAAATTTAGAAGAGAAAGAGTGGAGACTTATAACAGGCTTTATGGGCTCAGTATAAAAGAGGGAAACACTGATGAGGAGACTCTTAAGAGAGGTAAGGATCCTCAAAGTTTAGGACCTATTCTAGTCAAAAACAAAAAGAAAGTTGCATTTTCTGCAGAGAAAAGAAATTTTCTGCCCAGAAAATAATATTTCTACAACAAAAATGCTTGCTTTCTGTACAGAAACCTTCTTTCTGAGCAGCAAATGTTTCCTGTACAGGAATTTCTGTGCAGGAAATGCCATTTTATTTCAAATACCCCACATGTCTTTGGCTGCTGCAACAACAACAAGAGTATTGTGACACCTTAAAGACTGGCAGGTTTTATTTGGCATACACGTTTGTAATTCCAGCCCACTGCATCAAATGCAGCCTCAAAAGCTTCTGTAAAATAAACCTTGTTAATCATCAAGGTGCCACAAAACTCTTATGTGGAAAAAAAAAATACTATTTTCTGTTCAGGAAACTTGTTGATTTAATTCTCTTTGCAGAAAGCAGTCCACTTTTTTCACACAATAAATTAAACTGACTAGATTTTCTCAAGGTGAAGATAAAGAAATGTAATTTGTTGCCTGCAAGAATGAAGAATGCATAGTTTATATTGCATGCATCTTTCCTTCCCAAAAATGTACACACTAATTGTAGGTACCATAAACATGGTATATAATGTCTTTACTTCAAATGTTCCACAAGAAACTATAACAGAAAATACAAAGAATTAATTAATAATTGCCTGGGCTAAAAAGTAAAATTTGTGAGTGTGACTTTCCCAAGGCCTCCCAGGTGTCTACATGGCTAAGCTGGGATTCAAACCCTGGTATCCAAAGTCATAGGCTGCATCTGTACTGGTGAAGTGGTTTCAACTTTGGACTATGGAAAGTTGTTAAACTGAATTATTTCTGCAATAAGGATACCTCCATAGTTCAAAATGAAAACACTGCACCAGTGCAGATGCAGCCTATGACTCTGAAGACCAGGTTCAAATAAAGTAGACCCCTTGGGTAGCCTTGGGTAAGTCACATTCTCTCAGCCTCACAGAATATCAATGCAAATCCCTTCTGTAGAAACTTCCCAAGAAAACCCAGGGATAGGTTTACCTTAGGGTTGTAGTGAACACTTTCTTGTTCACTCCTACATTTTCTTGGATGACAGCACCCTGTTTTATTATATGTGGTGGTGCAAACCGAACCGAACGAACCCTCTCTCGTTCGCCCATCACCTATCTCTACTGAGGCACTGTTATCTTTGGTAGCATGTTTCAAAGGTTCAACAGAGGCCAAGCAGTATTTCAAAACATGAATAAAGTTTATTTGTAACATTAAGAAATAAATTATGAAATATAATTAAAGCTTTTGTTTGTCTTGTTTCCTTAGTTACAGAAGTTCCTTACACAAATATACTTCAGCCACTCAGGCAACCTTATCTCCATGTATTATGGCCAAAATCTTTCTTAACCTACAGGCTTTTTCCGAGCCTCTCTTCCCTAGACTCCCTCAAGCCTATCTAGTCCTTACTGGACTCCTCAGACCCTTCCCTGGTCTATCAACTAACCTACAAATGTTCCCTCAGGAACCCTAAGAGCACACCCTCTCTCCGAGGTGTCTCTTCCCTTGAAAACTCCAACAAAACAAAAAAACTCCTTTCACTCCCTGTCAAGGCTCTTTTATAGCACTGCCCAGCCAGCTTCTCATTAGCTGGACTCCAGGTGCTCAGTGATTGGTTGTTTCCACGGCCTGCTCACTACCAGGGTCACCATAAGTCAAAAATTACCTGTAGGTACACAACAAGAAGGACATAAATTTGATTTTGGTTAATCATATTTAATTGAGTAAATTTTGGTTGTGTGGTTCCAAAGATTTGTTATCATCCACCTACACACACACTTCAATTTCTTTCTCTTTAACTCTTCTCTTTAAAGCCCTAGAGTTTCATGACTTAGAAACACCTGAACAAAGATATTTTGATGAATCCCTTTTCTGTCATTTCATTTAAACCGAATCTTTTTTCTAAAGCTCTGGATAATACATTTCCACAGTGTTCCTAACAAATTTTAAACATTTGCTCCCTTTAGGATGCATTTTTAGTTAGGAAAAAAATGTAAAGATAAATAGCATTTTTAATAGTTTTATCTAACTCTTAATAACAACCTGCTGTATAATAGATGGTAAACATTTGATGTCCACATTTCTATGCAGAATACTTCTTCCCTGCTTCTGGTTTATATCTATCTTAAATGTGATCTCTCAGTCAAGAGCCCATGGTTGAATTGTTCTGGTGCATCCATTCAAAAGATTATGCTTTCTATAAAGAATAACAGTCTATCCAACATGAAAACAATTCTTGTCACACAATATAGTGAATGCATTTCATCCATATAATTAAATAGGACCACTTAGTTTGAAAGGAAGCTTGAGGAACCTGATACTTTCCAGTTACTGTTAAGCAGTCTGACACCATTTTAAGTGCTGTGGCTCCATCCTATGGAATCCTGTGACTTGTGGCTTTACAAGGTTTTTAACCTTCTTTGCCAAAGAGTGCAGATGTCTCATAAAACTAGAAATCCCAGGATTCTGTAGGATGGAACCAAGGCAGTTAAAGCAGTGTCAAACTGCATTATTTCTACAGTGTAGATGCATCCTCAGCCTTCAGTCCCCAGGAATGTTTACTCTAGCAACACTTCCTCTCTTCTTTAACAAACAATGTCTCTCCCTTCAAGTACATATTTGCTATCCATTGGCTAGGTCTATATCCCACTTAATATGTTTTAGGGATGATTGAGATTTTCATTCTGTGATGAATAAGTATGATTCTAGTGACCATTGTATAAGAAAAGTTTTTTTTTTTTTTAATTTGGACTATTTACAGAGCACATGTGTTTGTTATTTTCTCTAAATAAGAGTGAGTGATTCCCAGAGGAAAGTAAACAAGTTGAGAGTGAAAATCCAAGTGTGCATGCCCCATTCCATTGCATTTCCTTTGTTTGGTCCCATTTCAGTTTCCACCTGTGGATATATTGATCCAGAAACACATGTGAATGAGGAAGTCCAGTAACAATGGCCACTGCTGGCAACACAATAATGGGCTAAATGGGTCTTTTGGTATCTCATTATTGGTTACGCCCACATTTTCTTATTGTTACAAAAAGAGAACAATCAGCTCATTGAGGGTTTTATTCAACTTGGTTTGGCCAGATCTGCAGAACTTTATGAAACTCTTACTTTTCCCCTTCAGGATCCATTTGTACACTACAGGCCTTAGTACCTGAATAATAATACATACAAATGTCTGTGTAAACAACAGACCATTATACTTGCTTCTTCCTCAGACGAATACAACAGTCTTATTGCCAGTTCATATATTGTGGTTGACTGTGTTGAATATAGATCCTTAAATCCTGGCTGCACTTTTAAGCAAAACTGAAAAAGGGAAACATCCACAACTAATTGTCAGGAGAATAAATTCAGTATTTTTCATCTAGCTTCCACAAAATTAAATTTATTATTAAAATGATTATTATTTTAGTCCAGTCCATTAATCAAATGATGCTCTCATTGAATTCAGTGGAACTTGTACTCCTGTGGCTGCAAAATCTATGTGGTTTTTGGATCTGAGCCAGAACTGCAGCATAAAGCAAGACTATCAATATCATATTTGGGAATTATTTCAACTGAATAGATTTATCTGTCAGGGAGTTAGTGTATATAGCTTATTAGCAGCCAAAAATAGCAGAAGTCATATGATGCCAAAGAACTATTTATAGAAAATTAAGTTAAATTAGTTACTCATACAAGTCTAGCAGACAATCCATTTCCTTGAAGTGGAAGCTACATGGATGGATGACATTAGTTTTTAAAAACAAAAAGATAAATGCAAACCAATCTAAATATGTTCAATCATGCTATGGAGCAGGATTAAGCAAGACATCCTATTTAGCTGTCTAAAATACTATTTTATTAAATACAGATGTTCATTTTACAGAAACACACACACACATATCCGTGTGGGTGTGCATGCACGGGTATGTGTGGTTTCTTAAAACCCACACAAATAGAAAGAGAAAGTGCTCTCTTCTCACAGTTAATGCATGAATCAAGGACACTCCCTGTTTTGATTTGGTTTTAGTTTTGCCTGCTGACCATGACATAGATACTGCACTTGCTGTGCATAAGTAGGGCTCCAGATGTATGCAAGATGAAGGCCCAGAGCTTGGAAAAAAATACTATTTTGGACTACAGCTGTATCCCAGAAAGGTCTGTGCCTATCCTAGTCAAGAGACTCTTAGAACAGTAGTTTAACAAGGCAACTTACCAAAATTTGAGAAGGTCTTATCCACATAAAAGGAGATCAGAAGCCATTCAGAGGTCCACAATATGAAGGAACTTTATGCATCGTAGCAAAGGGCCTATAGAAACCCTGCTTTATTCTTAGTGAATTCTCCAGTGGTGATTGTAAGAAGCAGATAATTCGTCCCCTGTCAAAACATCTGAACAGGGTACATTAATGGCATTTACCCAGTAGATGTGAACAAAAGAGTAACATTAAGAAGGCCAGATTTCTTTTGCTGGCTGTGATGACTTCTAAAATGATTCTTAATGTTTAAGTTTATTAAATATGATCTTTTTTCTTAGCCATAGATAACTTGTACATCCTATTATATTGCAATTTACTTTGGTATTCAAAATAATTTAAATGATATCTTTATTTTTCTTGTATTTATACAGGATTTATGATTGTAAACAAAATTGATTTATGACTGAAAAATAAAATTGGTTGACTGATTAATTGATTCAGAAACTTTGCATACTGATTGGCACAACTATGCTCCTACCTGCATGATGCCCAAAGTCCTCATGAGCTAAAGGAGGGTTTTTTTTGTTTATTTTTGTTTTCATTTTCTATACTAAACTAGTACCCTTTTTTCGTTACTAGTACTAGTATTCTCTGATGAATCAAAACTCCTAGCCTTGTAATGTTCTAGATTTCAAGCCAAATGATCACAAATGTCATAGGAAATAACTTTCTTCCAGTGGCATAGAACTTGTAATAAACTACTGATTGGGCATCTTCTTGAAACAGGCAACATAAACCAAGTACACAAACCTAGGAACCAGTTATAAGATCTAATACAGGCTATGGATGCCTACTCATCCATGCATGTTGAAATCCAGTGAAGGCTGCACAATCTAAAGAAATATGGACTATAGGGCCTATACAGACCAGCACTTTGTGCCAACCTGTGAGTGGAGTCAGGGCTCAGTATCCTGACGACGATTGCCCTAACTGTGCCCCTATGGCACCGTGATGGCGCACACTGCTCCAGATGGTACGTGTCAATATGATTCACCTCTGGTACAGTGTCCAAATGATGCAGCACTGAATGGGCACCATAGAGCTGCGCTGCTGCAGCTATGGAACCCCTTGGAGGGCACAAAAAGGAGCCGCTTTTTCTGTTTTGTGCTCTCCATAGGCTGGATCGGGGCTACAGTGTGAGGTTGCCACAGCCCCAATCTGACCAGGAAAGGGATGGCCTCCCACCATGCCTTAGGGGCAATCTGTACAGCTGCTTTAGTCCCAGAATTATACATTCCCTTTGTCAATATTTTCCGGTTAATGGACTCAAGTTCATAGCCTCCTATAATCTTAGAGTTGGAAAAGACTACAAGGGCCATTGAGTCCAACCACCTGCCATGGAGGAAGTCCCAATCAAACCATCCAGCCTCTGTTTATAGACCCCCAAGGTTGATGTATAAAAAGCTAAACTGGCCATAAGCAAAGTTCTAAATCTATTTTGTGGTTTTCCATAATGTGCACAATGACTGAAGATCATGTCTTACTGCTCCCTCTCCCCCATTCTGGCCTCTTTTTTTTTTTTTTTTTTTGGTGAGGGTAACTTCTTGTATCTTTCCTGATGAAGATATCTGAAGATCTTCAAAACTGGCACACATTTTTTTTAACCTTTGACATTGATGACACCATATGGATTTTGATATTGTTGCATCCAGAGAAAACAGACCATGTCCACTCCCACCCTACACCCACATGTTTGAGACTCTCTACTGCTGGTTCTCTTTCAATAAGCTCTATTACTGCTCTCAGAAATTCAGATTGCTGCAGTGGCTAAAAACGCCTTTGGCCAGCTTTGGTTGATGAGCCAGCTGCACCCTTTCTTGGTGAAGGCAGATCTGGTCACAATGGCTCATGTCTTAGTTATGGCTCTAGTAGACTACTATAATATGCTTTATGTGGGGCTGTTCTTAATTTTTTTTTTTTTTTAAGAAGCTGAAGCTAGTGCAAAATGCAGCAGCCAGACTGGTGTTAGGTGTGTATTTTAGAAATCATGTAACATACCAGTAGGTCCTGCAAGAACTGCACTGTTTTCCAATTTGCTTCTGAGATCAATTCAAGGTGGCGATGTTGACCTACAAAGCCGTAAGTGACTTGAAGGCTAAGATATCTGAGAGATTACCTCTGCCTATGTGTGCCTGCCACTTGTAAAGTTGGGGTAATGGTTAGACGTAAGCCAAAACAGTGCTGTTTCACACAACACTCAGTGTTTGAAATTGCTGTTTTAACTGTGTCAAAACTGGATTCTAGGATAGTTTTTAGACTCCTTTTAGGAATTTTAAAAGAGTAGTTTAATGTGTTTTAAAAAGGTTTTTTTTTTAAAAAAAAAAAAAATCTTTGCATTGTTTTAATTGGTTTTTATTTGCCCATCACCCTTGTGGGCTGGAAAGTGATACAGAAATACTATGAATGAATGAATGAATGAATGGTATAGTTTGCTCTTTTAATTCTTGCTACAAGTGAATGGCTGTATTCCAACAATCAATTGTTCTACTTAATTTAAATTAACTTACATATTCATTAGGAATTTCTTTTTTTCTAGTACTAACCCCAAGTTATCCCATTTGCAACATTTTATAAACTTAATCCTTAAACAGCTCTGAAATAGGACCAGCGCTAGAATTTAGAGAACGCATGTGTCATCATTCTGGAGAAGAGGGCTAACACTATTTGTGCTAATAATCTTTATTTCTATAAAATCTTTGAATCCACACCTTCATTTTTGCATCTCTTCAAATTAGTCTTGAAAAGAATTTCTAACTAGCAGTTTACAAAAATGAGTAATATTGAATAAAAGGAACATATTACTTTTTTTTTTTTTTTTTGTAAAGAGGGAGAAGGTGGGAGAGGGAGAGAAAAAAGAACTACTAACAGTTGCTACAAAAGGACATCCAACTTTGAAAGCTATACTTACCTTTCTAAATCACAAATCTAAAGCAATTGGGTTCTCAGCCAAATCTCATTAATTCTACAGAAGAGGAAACAATAAAGACTGAAAATTATGTAAAAATAGTTCAATGGTTTATTCTTTTATGGGAACTACTTGGAATCAATCTTTCTCTTAAATTCCTGTGAGAACTGAAAGGCTCAAAGAACTGAAAAACTCTAATGGATTTCCTATGAAACCCAACGATCCAATGACTCACCTGTTAAATGACTTGATTAAAGCTGTAATTTCTTTGTTAGAAGAATTTTCTGAAAAATGCATAAGCCAGGATATTTCACAAGAAGATAATATATCAGATTAAACAAATGTTGAACTAGGAATAATATCTAATTCACTGATTAAACAGGAGGGAATTCATGTCACCCTCCAGATGTTGTAAGACTACAAGTCCCAGAAGATCTAGCCAGTGGGGAAACAAGGTGAAAATAGCAGTTCAGCAACATATGGAGACTATGGTGGGATACAGATGGGCAGAAAAGGGTGGCCAGACACCACCCCTTTCTGCCCTGGATGGAGGCAACAGCAGACCAACACTGTGGACTCCAGCAGTGTAGAAAGTACCTACTCCCTGCAGGTTCTTTTTAGGCTGTGCAGGGGTGCCATTGGTGCCCTCCAATGCAATGATGATATCTGTGCAGTGTGGTGCTGTTTGGGTACCGCATTGCGTGGACATCATCGTTGCCCACCCTGTATGGACGGGCATGTGAAATGATGGCGCCCACGTGCCAATAGTAGTATGGATGGGCACATGCAATGATGGCACATGTATGCCGACAGTAGGATTAGGTTCATGTGGATGCCCAGCCCTACATAATCCTAATTTCAGACCAATACAAAGTACCAGTCTGTACCAGGTTTATGTGATTCCAAACCCTTGAATATAAGACTAAACCATCCGTCCCATAGAGTAGTTATATACACTTTCAAATGGAGGGTCACTATGTGGTAAGGGTAGATATGGTTATCAAATGATGGGAACACTCCTTGATACATGGAATGCTCATTAATGTGAGCATTTACATGTGATCAAAGACATTAAAGTCACATATTTAGTCAACTGAAGACACAATTCTATGCAATTAAGCTCTCTTGACATTCATATGACTGTTCACAAAGCCTGCTTACCTCTCTTAAGTTATAATAATAATAATAATAATAATAATAATACTTTATTTATATACCGCCCTTCCTACGATCAGGGCGGTGCACAACATAAAATGTTAAAAACATTATAAAAATGAACAAGAATATTAAAATCAAATAACATTACAATAGCAATTGTCAGGCCTGGTCACAATAGGGGAGGGGGAGTCACACAAGGAGAAAGTATCAAGGGTATGCCTGTTCAAATAAATATGTTTTTAGGCCCTTTTTGAACAGAGTGAGAGAGGTGGCCAGATGGAGCTCAGTGGGCAACGAGTTCCAGAGGCTAGGGGCTGAGATGGAGAATGTTCTCTTCATAGTAGTTGATAGTTTAGCCTCTGGAACTCTGAGTAGCTGTTGCCCGGTATATCTAAGTGTGCAGGGCCGATTATGTGGGGAGAGGCAGTCCTTTAGGTACTCTGGGCCCAAGCCATTTAGGGCTTTATAGGTAATAACCAGCACTTTGTACTGGGCCCGGAAGCGAATAGGCAGCCAGTGAAGATCTTTTAATATAGGTGTTATATGGGCAGCCCTAGGGGCACCGGTGACCAACCGTGCTGCCATATTCTGCACTAGTTGCAGCTTCCGAGAGTGTTACAAAGGCTGCCCCATGTAAAGGGCATTGCAGAAATCCAACCGAGAGGTTACCAGGGCGTGTACTACTGTTTCAAGGTCCCTCCGGTCCAGGTAGGGACGCAGCTGGCGTATCAGCTGAAGCTGAAAACAGGTGCTCCTGACCGTCGTGTCCACCTGAGAAGTAAGGTGGAGGGACGAGTCAAGGGACACCCCCAAGCTGCATACAGTGTCCTTTATGGGAAGCGTGACCCCGTTCAGGACAGGTGGAACCACCTCCATCCCTGGGCTGGGGGAACCTATCACGAGTACTTCCGTTTTCTCTGGATTCAGGCTGAGTCTGTTTTCCCTCATCCAGTCCATTACCGATTCCAGACAGGCCACGAGAGGAGCGACGCCATCCCTGGTCACTGCATCAGTCGGAGGCATAGAGAAAACTATTTGGGTGTCATCAGCGTACTGATAACCCCGCGCCCCATACCTCCGGATGATCTCTCCCAGCGGTTTCATGTAAATGTTAAAGAGCATGGGAGACAGAATGGCTCCTTGAGGGACCCCAGAGATGAGGGCCCTCTTATCGGAGCACACGTCCCCCAGCTGCACCATCTGGAACCTCCCAGAGAGATAGGACTGGAACCACTGGAGCACAGTGCCTCCGATCCCCACCTCTGCCAGGCGCTCCAGAAGGATACCATGGTCTATGGTATCGAAAGCCGCTGAGATGTCCAAAAGCACCAACAGGGACACGCTACCCCTGTCGATGCCCAGACGGAGATCATCGACCAGAGCGACCATGGCAGTCTCAACCCCGTAGCCCACCCGAAAACTGGTTTGAAATGGATCTAGATAATCCGTTTAGTCCAAGATCGATTGAAGCTGGAATGCAACCGCCCTCTTGATCACCTTCCCCAAAAATGGCAGTAGCAAAACTGGCCGAAAATTGTTATGAACCAGGGGGGTCGAGGGAGGGCTTTTTCAATATAGGTTTTATAATGGCCAATATAAGATTGCCTGGAAACTCCCCTTCCCTCAAGGATGAATTAAAAATCCGATGAAGTAACATAGTTACTGCCGGTCCCCCCTGTGCCACTAGCCACGAGGGACAGGGATCGAGGGAGCAGGTTGTCTTCCTAACGCTTCTAAGGATCTTGTCCACATCCTCGGTACCGACTGACTCAAACTGATCCAGTACAACCGAGTCCACTGAAGCTCTAGACACCTCTCTTCTGGTTTCTGCTTCAACACTGGCATCCAGACCTTCGTTTATCCGAGAGATTTTATCCGCGAAGAAGTTGTTAAATTGGTCACAGCAGGCCTTAGTAGGGTCAAGGATCTGGTTCGGGGCAGGAGGGAGCTGAGTTAGTTCCCTCACTACCCTGAACAACGCTGCTGGACGCGGCTCTGCGGACGCGACACGAGCAGCATAGAACGAATTCTTAGCTGCTCGTATCGCCTCTCCATGGTCCAAGAGGAGATCTAGGAGAGCCTTGTCGGATAAACGCTGGTGTTTCCGCCAGGCGTGCTCTAGTCATTGCAGAGCCCGCTTTCTGGCCCGGAGATCTTCTGTATACCAGGGCTTCTTTTTGGAAGCAGGTCTGAGAGGACGCTTGGGAGCGATGCTGTGTATAGCCCTAGAGACATCTGTATCCCAGGTGTTAACTAGGGCATCAACAGTGTCGCCGTCACTTCCAAACATATATCCCTCTAGGGCTTCTTGGAACCTATCAGGTTCCATCAGCCTTTGAGGGTGGACCATTCTAATAGGTCCGCCACCCCCGGGGGGGGGGATCTGGGTTGATGCCTTGATACTTGCCTCCACCAGGAAATGATCCGTCCATGACAGGGCGGAAATATTAGTGGTTTCCACCCACGGAGTTTCCATGTCAGTACAGAAAACAAAATCAAGAGTATTCCCCGCAAAATGCGTTGGATCCGTGACAAGCTGAGACAGGCCCATGGCTGTCATGGTATCCATGAATTCCCGAGCTGCACCAGATGGAAGATTGTTGGCCGCGCAGAGGATGTTGAAGTCTCCCAGGACTAAAAGCCTGGAGACTCCAACATCAGCTCCGAGACCAACTGTGTCAGCTCGTTAAGGGAGTCTGTTAGCGCACGGGGTTGTCACGGAGCCCGGCGAGCCGGCCTTTAAGGGGGGTGTGCCGCTCTCACCAGCGCCCCGCCCCCAAGTCCTCCACCGCAGCGCGGCTCTGTTGTTCCGGCGCTGGCGCTCTCAGCCTGCTGCACAGGTGGCTTGCACGGCGTTGCGCGGCGTTGCGCGGCGTTTGCGCGGCGTTGGTCTTATCGCGGGGCCCGGCGAACCGGCCTTTAAGGGGTGCGCCACTCTCACCGGCGCCCCGCCCCCAAGTCCTCCGCCGCAGCGCGGCTCTGTTCTTCCGGCGCTGGCGCTCTCAGTCTTTGGCACAGGTGGCTTGCGCGGCATTGCGCGGCATTGGTCTTGTCGCGGGGCCCAGCGAGCCGGCCTTTAAGGGGTGCGCCGCTCTCACCGGCGCCCCGCCCCCAAGTTCTCCACCGCAGCGCGGCTCTGTTGTTCTGGCGCTGGCACTCTCAGCCTTCAGCACAGGTGGCTTGTGCGGCGTTGCGCGGCGTTTGCGCGGCGTTGCGCGGCGTTGCGCGGCGTTGCGCGGCGTTGCGCGGCGTTGCGCGGCCTTGCGCGGCGGTTGATATTAAGCATGTGGAGGGAAAAACTGAACATGTTTTCACTTGTGACATCCACAGAGTTTGTACTATGTCCCACCTACCCACTCTTAAAATATTTCCACACAGAGATAAATGCAAAGAAGCAAAGAGTAGAATATGCATGCACATTATTGTCAAACTAGACCCATAACTAAGACAATAACTAAGACAGATTTAGATTTAGGCAGGTCAACATGAGCTGGATTAGCATAATATCTACATGGAAAATCTCTTTTCTTTTTTCAGTTTCCAGATGTAGCTGCCTGGAGAGACTACTACATTCTTCTATAGGCAGAGTTTGGTGGCACATCATTAGCTTCAATTATAAAATAAATGGATCAGAAACCTTTCAGAGCAGAGTGTGAATACTTACTATTCCCAAATGTTTTTGACAGCAATAGGCACATCCTCACTTGCAACAGACTATCTACACTCATATGGTATAATAGTGGCATCATGCTACACTGGGAAAAGTGTCCTCTGTACACTTGTTGCCATTTAAAACTGGGAACTGGAAGCTGAGTTCATATTCAGCATCTCAACTCTATTGGTCCAGTAACTTTTTAGTAAAATAGTTGTTCAACTTGATATGGCAAAGTCTCCAGCTTGGTGTGATAGTACAAATCTCTCCATTTTCATCCATAGTAAGCAGTATAATTCATTAGAAAAACTTTCTTCTAACTTTTCAGGCATCTAAACTGAACTAAGAGGGATTGCCTAACTCTTGCTTTTGCCCAAACGTAATTTGAAAGATTATAGCCCCAGGAGTTACACTTGTATACTAAGGAGCAGACGTTTTGATGAATATTGTTCTCACTGTGAGGAAGTGTTCAAAATCCACACCATTTTTGAAACATTTTTGCAATCTGGGATTTTTTTTTATGTGCAAAATTTGTGGATCGTTGTGTTACATAGAAACAAGATTTTCTTTACAGAAACAACATTTTCTGCAGAGGAAATAACATTTCTGCATAGAAATACTATTTATTGCACATAAAATGTTGTTTTCTATTCAAAACACCCCTGTGAACTTTGTGCTAAATACCTAATTACAACATTTTCTGTGCAAGAAACAGTATTTTCTGATAGGAATTAATATAACTGAATATAAATGTTTTTGTTTTGTTTTTTACCTCTGCAGAAAATGCACAAAACAACAAAGTGTAAAGTTTGCACAGAATAAGTCCCAAACTGTGATGATTCTTATTATTCACAATTATTCTTGTCAGGGCTTCTTGACAATAACAACAATGCATTCTCACAATTTTTGGAACAGTTTTGCACATTCTTTTCATTCCTAAAAATTAGGGACTGAGTGAAATAATATCAACATTTTTCACTATTCATTATTTTAAAAACATATGTTATGTTTTCTCAACTCAAATTTGAGAGAATTTGTGAATTTAGGTATATTTGTATATCTTATTAAAAAGAACTAAACTGAAATGCTCACCCAGGAATGTGGAAACACTTTTAAGAGTAACTGTTTTTTTTATTTTAAATCCACTTCTTCAGATGTAGTACAGAATGATATTAAGATTGCAGGTATTAGATAGATAGATAGATAGATAGATAGATAGATGGATGATGGTTGTGGAAGTGGGAAAGAATAAAATAGGATACATTCTATCCAATTCCTACAACTATATAACTATGATTTACACCTGAGACCCTAATATCACTCTGTACTGAATCTGAAGAAGTGGGTTTATATCCATGAAAACTCATAGATATTGTTTTTTTAAAAAATAGTCTTAAAGGTGCTGCCATGTTCTTTTTTTCTCTTCCTCTTTTTTATGCTGCTAGAGAATAACGTTGTTACTTCTTTGAAAACTACTCCTGCAGTTACAGCCTTACTGGGCATTTGTTGACCTTCCTGTAATCGATAACAACAAGCTACCATTTTGTATAATTATGCAATATAATCTTCTTTTTATGATTTCGGGCCTAACATTTTTTGTATGGGTTGTTTCCCCCCTTAATATTCTTTGATTTATCATTAATATTCCCATTCCCCCCTTTAAAAATATAACATAGAATAACATCAGCCTCAAAGAGTTAAGCAAAAACCACCTGGTCCGTAATATATTTAATTATCTAGAAAACATTTTTTTTGTTAATAGCATTGAAATATGCATTGCACTATTTTAATTAAAGCAGTCTATTACACATGCCATTCAGCTCTTTCTTGCGTATTCCCCTCGGGCAATAGGCATACACTGTGATACAACATAATGAAAATAATTTATAAAGGAAACAATACAATAAATCAATCTGATGCCTAATGAACCTACATTACAAGAGTAGATACTTTTTCTTTCATTCTTTTTTTTTCTTTTTTTAATAATGTTCAGTGGTTGCTTTTCAAGTGATTGGAAGGGTGCCCTAAAGCACTTAAAATATCACTGTGTTCTATCTTATTGTATTATTTCAGTCCTGCTACTCAGGGCAGGAGAATTCTTCAGCAGAGCAACAAGAATCTCTTTTATCTACATGTTAAGGTTAGATTTGTTTTTAACCAGGCACTGTTCCTGCAGCAGGTGTCAGCCTCCAGCTGTTGATGTCCCAGCCATTTCATAAATGAGAAGTGCAAATAAGGGCAGTGATGGCAGGGGAGAAAAGGACTGAACACTGAAGAGAGTAGCACCACCTAAACAAACAGGAAAAGTGGAATGAGAGAGAAAACCAAAGAAATAATGTTAGTAGGTGAGGGCAAGAGCTGATATCAGGGATGGACTCATGTGGTCAGAAGCTGTAGGTTGCTTCCGTGACAATGGGCAATGAAACTGTTTTAGGTTTCAGTCACAACTTTAAAGGACCTATCCAGGGCGCTATGTCTACTTTGGAAACAGAATTCAATACATTGGATAGCTCCTTTAAAATTTGTTTCCAAACCCAGAATGGATTTACCATCTCACTAATATAAAAGCCAGCACCACAGCTGCATGCACCTCTCCAAATGTCATTGGCCTGAAACTTCCAAATTTCTTCATCATTATCTATTATGGCTTAGAATTCCACAATATATGGAAGGCTGTAGGACTCCCATCTTTAAGTCAAATCCCACTCGAATTATATTGAGAGGAGAAACACTGTAATCAATGAGGCTTAAATCTTACACTTACTTTTAATGGGTCTCTTCTGTTACTCCATAACCAACTTTTGTGGTTATGGTGTAGGAATCATGCTGGCCTCCAGATTTTGTTGGACTGCAATGATGAGGGGTGCTTTCCAAGACTGCCTGAGATTCTATGTCATGGTTTACACTGTGTTACTTTATGGCTCTTTAGCTACTTTGAAGAGGCACAAAGAAAACTATTAGTGACATGCGAAGATGTGTATCAAGGCATTATCAAGTATACTCCTATCTGAATCAGGCACTTCTGATGTGCTTCAGCACTTCCTAGCCAGGGTGTGGATGTCCATTGTGGAGTGCCCCAGTGTCGATTGGTGCCCATTGCACATTGGGCCATGGCACATCAATTAATCTACCATTGTGCAAAGTGTGCTCATACACAGTAACATTGCAGCTGTCCTGCACTTGTAGGTCTTCTTATGAAGATGTGGGGTGCATCTACACTATAAAAATAATGTAGCTTGACACCACTTTAACTGTCATGGTTCTATCATAAGGAATCCTGGGATTTGCAGATTTGTGAGGTATTAGCATTCTTTGGCAGACAAGGCTGCAAAACTACAATTCTCGGGATTTTATAGGATGGAGCTACAGCATTTAAAGCTGTGTCAAACTGCATTATTTCTACACTGTAGATGCACCCTAAGTCCCATACTGAATTGCACCTGATATCTGGTAGCCCACATGATTTTCACCTCTGATTTAATCAATTCCAAATGGTAAATTTGGTTTCAACATTGTATGATTCTGAATTCAACAAATAGGAAAAATAAACAAGGCACAGTTACTGTTTGCTGACTTGGAGTTGAGTGGGAATAGAAATGATACATTTTTAAAATGTTCAAAACATGGGTTCCATAAGTTTGAGGATAACATGATGAGAAGAATCCTAGTCAACTGGAAATCTTCACAGTTGGGATTTATTCTGTTGGGGAGGGGGGAATCTCAAGAACAAACTGCCCTCTAGTTTAGTCTAGGAAATGCAAATATACCAGGTAAGGGATAATCATTAGCACACAGCTCTTCCAAATCTCCATGGTGTTGCTTCTGTCCTGGCCTCTGTCTTCCTCACACAAGTGTTCACAGCCTAGCCTCCTGTCCTATACCCTTCCCAGCATGTCCTTCAGTCTGATTTATTTATTTTTTAGCAAGGTCATGTAAATCCATTAAGTAAAAAGGAAAAGAAAATGGCAAAAAGGGAAATAAAACAGCTTGCTTGAGAATAGAAAGGAGGAAGCGGAGAGAGGGAGAGGAGCATAATCATGCCCACTCGCACCATGTGACTGTCTCCATATCAAAACTGCTTCAGAAGGAACTTATCACAAGTGCATCAACAGTGGAAAAGCACTGCAACTGGGAGACATTGTTGGGTTTTACCTATCATTGAGAAAGAGTGCTCCAGTAATGGATGGACTAGAGGGCAGATACAGGATCATGTGATAAGATACTTCCCACACAGACACTACTATCCTGTTCTAATTTCACTTTTCAAGCACTGTGTGATAAAGTCCTACCAAACAGTTTTGGCATCAAACCTGGGTAAGTTCTGCACATACCGTATATACTTGTGTACAAGTCGACCTCATGTACCAAAAATGGGGATTTTTGTATGACCAGTGGATAAGTCGAGGATCGGGCTTAAGGGAACAGCCCAGCTGGGGAGTGGCTCCGGGGCAATCAGCGTCTCTCTATCTGGGCCCTCTCCTGAGGAGAAAGCCCAGCTAGAGAGATGCTGAGAAGGGCGCATGAGCTGAACATGTGCCCTACCCAGTGTCCCTCCAGCCAGGCTTTCTCCTCCGGACGAGGGAGCCAGGCTGGAGAGGGGGCTGCAAAGCAAATGCACACCCTTTTCAGAGTCTCTCTAGCTGGGCTTTCTCCTCCAGAGGAGTGAGCTAGGCTGGAGAGAGAGAAAATGAAGGGCACGCATTTGCCTTGCAGCCTCCTCTCTAGCCAGACTTTCTCCTCCGGAGGAGGGATACTAGATGGAGAGGAGGCTGCAAGGGAAACACGCCCTTCCCAGCTTCTCTCTTTATCTAGCTGGGCTTTCTCCACCAGAGGAGGGAACCAGGCTCGAGGGAGAGAGACGCTGGAAAGGGCATGTGTTCACCCTGAAGCCCCCCTGTCCAGCCAGGATCCCTCCTCTGGAGGAGAAAGCCTGGCTGGAGAGGAGGCTGCAGGGTGAACATGCACCCTTCCCAGCGTTTCTCTCTCCCTCCAGCCTGGTTCACTCCTCCGGAGGAGAAAGCCTGACTGGAGGGACACTGGGAAGGGTGTGTGGGGCAAACACATGCCCTTCCCTGCATCTCTCTAGCCAGGCTTTCTCCTCTGGAGGAGGGATCCTGGCTGGAGAGAAGGCCGCTTGGCAAGCACACACCCTCCTCAGCCTACTCTCTGGCTGGGTTTCCTCCTCCAAAGGAGGGATCCTTGCCAGGGAGAAAGCGCCCTCCTCGGCCTTCTCTCTGGGTGGGTTTGCTCCAGAGGGAGCCCAGCTAGAGAGAAGGTCGCTGGATGAACGTGTGCCCTCTGCAGCCTTCTTTCTGGCCGGTTTTCCTCCTCCTTTTCTGGATGGAACCAGGCCAGGAAGAAGGCGCCGCACTGGGCTTTCTCCATGGCCAAGTTTCTTCCGCCAAAGGAGGAAGCCTGGCCAGGGAGAACGCACCCTCCTCGGTCTTCTTGCCGGCCAGGTTCCCTCCACTGAAGGAAGAAGCCCAGCCAGAGAGAATGTGCCGCCTTTCCAGACTGGGATAGACTTATACCGTATTGCCCCGTGTATAAGTCTACCCCAGGATTTTGGAGGCCATTTGGTGACAAACATTTCTCGACTTATAGTTGAGTATATACAGTATATGTCAAACACTGGTAATTCACCCTTCTCAGAATCCCTACCTGTGTGCTCATGGGGAAATCCTTTTCTACAAGGTGCTACTATAACATGAATGGAGGAAGGAGCCAAAGTTGCTTGTGCTCAGAGCTCTCTATAGGTGGCTGACAGCGTCAGAAGGCACAGCTGCTATAGTCTTCTGGAGGCCCCTTATAACAGAAAGACCCTTCCCTTTTTGTTCTTGTCCAAAACTCTGTATTTGAGTACATCTTGTAAGCAATATGGGAAGGAAGTGAATCATGGTTTGTGTGTGGCTTAATGCTTAGCACATTTTTGGTTCTGAAGAAGTATAAGCAAAATTGTTTAAAGTTACAATAAAAAACAGAGAAGAGAATTTTCCTCTAAGCGTCATTGCAATGAATTTTATTTAACTTGCTGCTTTGTTTCCGTGGGGTGAGCATATGCTTTTATTATTATTATTCTTGCTGTGCTGGTGTGCTTTTGCTCTGCTATTCCTATAGGTTTTAAAAGAGTATCACCAGAAAGAGGAAATTCCAAGGGGCTTTTGACAATGATACTGTCAGTGCTATAAAAAGAACACATAAAACCTTTTCATGTACCCCTCCAAGCTCACAGGTTTATAATTTTGTAGCAATTAACATGCTGGGATTTGAAACTTGACAGACAGGTTACCAGCCTAGAAGGGTTTATTGCTAACAGTTTTATGTAGTCTGTCAAACTTTAAAAAAAAGTTAAACAAAAGAGATTCTTGTAATTATGAAACATTTTATTTCAAGCCATGCAAACAGAATTTTACAAGGCTTCTGTGACCATCCAGAGTGCTGAGGCCGGGTGTATTTTCTGATGAATCAGGCTCTTTGTATCTAATTAGGACTGAGATACACGGATTCAGATTTAGAGTTGTCTACATGCCTGCAGGCTATGATAATTTCCAGATTTCAATGAATAAATGATAGTTTTAACATCTCTTCTGTTTTCCATGTGTCCTTCCCTAGTCCCATGACTACCCCAACGATGCTTCTACCACTGCCAGTATAGAGTGGCTGAAGGCAAAAAAGCCCAAGCCTCCTTCACCTTTCATCACTGTGAAAAAAGAAGGATTCTTAGCAGCTATAGTTTTTTCTGCTTATGTGTGACAAAGTATGCATTCTACATACCCACTCCTGCATAACTGTGAAGGAGCCTCATCCTCTTTACATTTGACATCTTAATATTATACCATCTATTGGATGTGGGAGATTGATGAGAGAACTGTACAGTAGGCCCTCCACATTTGCAGCTTTGACTTTTGCAAATTTAATTATTCACATATTTGATTAATATGTTCTCTCTAAGAATTTTTAGGTCCTCCAGCACAACTCAATGTCCAATTTTCACCTTGAGAGAACACTTTTCTAGCATTTGTAGGTCTTCCTGCCAATTCTGTGGTGTACTTGTTTTGGAGGACCTAGAGATTCCTGAAGAGGTGTTCTCTCAAATTAAAAAAGTAGGTTTTATTGGTGTTTTTTCCACTTTCACAGGGGTCCTGTGCCCCTAAGCCCAGCAAATGTGGAGGGCCCACCATAGTTCTTTCCTACCCAGAATTTTCTGAGTGGCTTTCCTCACATCGAATAGCACTTGCCACAGGTTCTGGTATCAAATCAACAAAACCCGGAAACTTCAACTGGTTCAGAATATGGCAGCCAGGCTTATCACAGGAACATCTAGAAGAGAGCATATAACGCCAGTGCTCAAAGCTCTCCACTGGCTGCCCATTAGTTTCCGGGCACAGTACAAGGTGTTGGTACTAACCTTTAAAGCCCTGCATGGCTCAGGCCCATCCTACCTTAAGGACCGCCTCTTCCCGTATGAACCGCCCCGCACACTTCGGTCCTCTGGGAGAAACCTACTGCAGCCGATGAAAACCAGGCTGTCCCAGACCTCTCAGAGGGCCTTTTCAGCTACTGCCCCTAAGCTCTGGAACGGCCTGCCGGACGAGATGCGTCTAATTACATCACTGGCTAGTTTCAAAAAGGCTTTAAAGACGCATCTTTTCCGGCAAGCCTTTCCCTGAAGGAGAGAATAAGTGAAACCCTTGCTCCCTGCTCGGAAAATATAAACAGCATTGGAAATTATTAGCGATTCTTTTACTTAATACTTACTTGAATCGATTTAATGCGGCCTTGCACATGGATTGTTCATGAAAATGCACTTTGTTTTAATAACTGCCGACCAATTTTAACTATGTTAATTTTAAACTGTCTAGATTTAATTCAGTTTTAAAGGGGGTGGTTGGGGTGGGATGTGATTGTTGTTTTTACTCTGTATCTTTTTATTCTGCTGTACCCCGCTCCGAGTATTTATTAGAGGAGCGGGCTATAAATAAACTATTATTATTATTATTATTATTATTATTATTATTATTATTATAAAATAGTAAACATATTTCCTAATATAACCAAATATAATTTTATTGGCTGATTCAAACAAAAATCCACCATTCTGTGGGGCTGTATAGACCACTTGAAAAGGGTGATCTGTAGACGTCCCTTTTTGCTGCGCAGTAGCACAGCAGCAACCAGACAGAGCTGCACTGCTTACGTCGTAAGGGCTGCGCCTTTTCTAGCCTCTGCTTGCCCTCTTTGAAAGGTGGTTGGAGCTACCCTTCACAGAGTCAGGCATTGTGCCCTGGCAGCAGAGGTGAACTCCAAAAGAACCTTGCCCACAAATCCTGGCATGAGGATAGATGTGAGTGGGTTTTGGACTACCATCACACCCAGATTACAAGCTGCCACGTAACGCACTCATAAACACACAAACCTCTAGCTCTTGCAGTAGCCAAGATACAGTGCACATCTTCTGTGAGATTGTTCTACAGGAAAGAAGTCTACCTCTTTTTTTCAAGTGCAACAGAAGGGAGAGTGAGTAGTGGGAACTTCCAAATGCAAGAAGCAAGGTGTTAGGTCACAATGAGAAGGGAGGGAGGAAGACTGAGCAGTGGCCCAAGGACACATGGTGAATTACATAAACAAAAAAAAAGTTTTGATCCTCATTCTCTCTGTTCCATGTCCAGCAGTTCAAAATGTCATGCTGTACTAGTTCCCCCAGATCAGTATCAATCAATCAATCAATCAATTTTATTAATGCTTAAGCCATAGGCCATTCGCATGATGAATATTTAAAGTCAGTAACAACATTTCCATATTATAAAATGGTCCGTCAAGTCATTAATATCAGATTATTGTACAATGGACATAATAAAATTTCAGACAATTAAAACAAAAAACAACATTAAAAACAACTTCATAGATTAGGTAAAATCATACAAAGGACATAGTAAAATCCCAGACAATTAACTAAAACAACATTAAAAACAACTTCATAGATTAGATAAAATCGTCCCCATGGGAAACAACTGCAATGTCCTCTATAACTCTAGCTCAGTAGTAACTTGGTAGTAACTGTAAAAATTGTATAGAGGTTGCAATAAAATAATTAATGTGTCCAGCTTGGACAATAAGAATGCAAATTAGACCCATTAGATACCCAAATTTGAGGAAGCAGAATATGGGAATCATGTTTAAGGATCTGTGAGACCCATATATTTCAGGCCTCAACAGCTGTGGTGAGTAAGCCAATGCAGAACAGCAGTGATGTTAGCAGCCATTTGTCACCCTTCTTATTCTGCTGGCAAAGGTGGCCATGTTACTGCCTGATGTAACATGGCAGGCTGGACCTGCAGGAGTCCAACAACCTGTATCTTTCCCAAAGTGGTATTTTTGCATACCTCACCTCTCTGAGTCACTCAGCTATGCCAACCTGAGACTCCCATTGATGACTTTTCAAGATAATTATCAATTTTATATTTCAGTGGGTCAGAGCTGGGGAAAATCCTCCTTTAGGGCTGTGAGCATGGAATATTGGTGTCTATAGATGACCAAGTACTGTATTCTTATAAGCAAACTGAAAATATAATGAAAGGAAAATATCTAATGGACCAAATTCCAACACATGAACAAACCTGCAAGCTGAGATCTTAATCAGAGAATTTCCATATCTATCCCTACCTTCTGATTACAGGCTACTTTTAGAGAAGACCTTATCTGCGGTGGTATCAAATTGTTTTTGATTAATGTCACCTGTTAGATTCCCCAAAACACCTAACAGCCTGTTTCTTGTTCTTCTGAGTGTATTTAAGAATATTTAATGGGCTGTTTTAATTTTTTCTGTTGGCTTTTCTATTTTTAGCTTTGAGGTTTTATTATTGGGTTTGTAGTTGTTTCTGTTCCATTTTATTTTATCACTTTTATTGATTGTTCTAATCCACCCTGAGGCTGTTCCCATTGAAAGGCATGAGTATAAATATGATAGATAGATAGATAGCCTTCTACTCTAACTGAATTTGAGGCTAGATCAAAGAGCAGAATTCTTTATCTCGTGCATAGCAATTTGGATATAGCAAATCAAGTTTCTATTTTTGCCCAGGATGCCTTATAGTCAGGGGACGGTGAGTCATGCAGCCTCTGTATGCCGCACAAGGGATTCATCAAAGCAATAGTGAGGCGGTTCTGATGAATATCTTCTCACATACATTATTACAGAGCCACATAAAATTTACTGTAAATTACTTGAAATTATCCAACTGCTGTTTTGCTATTGTGCCCCTAGGTGAATAGCTATGTTTGTCCCTATTTTAAAGATGATGAAACAAAAGTCTGGTTCTACCCAGATCTATAAAATAATTTAATGGTAACAGTAAGTTAAGAAATATGTAGGGCAGCATGTTGTTTAGAGTAAAAATTAATCAGCACAATGGGCAAGCCATGGCACATTTTTGTTATTCAAATAGCACATATCCCCAGATTAATCTGAAAATAAACTTTTTACATATAGATACATCTTTTAAAAATAACTTTGCTTATTATTTTATATAGAGTTGGGTCTAATAAAAATACCATAATAAACAAAGACAGTCAAGTAATGTGTCTCTTATTCCAAAGAAATATTAAAAATTGTTTTCTAACCTATGGTTGTTTTACAGGACTGAACCAGATTTTCTTCCCATATATTCAATGCTTTGTTCTAAACCATGTCCCATACCTATCATGTGCTCTGTTGACAGACACAACTTATCAATTTACCAGAAAATTGAGAGGATCCCGAACACTTCTTGTCCTCTTTGCTTGCTTGTGTGGAGAGCTCATGCATTCCCTTCCCCTCTCCCAATCCTCCCAACACAAACTCCACATGAATGAGCAAGCGAATACTGGAAAAGGGATTGGAGGAGGGGAAGAGAGAACATGCACACTCAGTGAAGTATAAAAACAAAGTAAAAACAAAGATGACACCATGCTGATCTGGAGGATTGGAGGGATGAGAATAAAAACAACAAAAATGAATGCGACACTCAGGTGGGGGAACAAAGAGGGAGCGAATAGCCCAATCTAACATCTCACCATTGATCTCATGGCTGAACACACACTGAAGTAGAAAAACATGATGACACACACCAGGTTTGCTGAACCCACACCAGGCTTGCTGAACCCAACTAGCATCTCACACTCCCCACCACACACCAATGCCATTATGGAGTACCATCCACACAACTATCCAGATTTTCTGTTCAAATCAGGAGCTCCTTTCTCCCCCTCTGGATTAAATTCTTGAGGCACTGAAAATGCCAGATTTCAACCCAGATTGTCTTATATGGCATGGGCTGCTTGCTCTGAAAACAGAGTAAGATTGTTTTATTTGACTCCCATAGACATACCCAGAACTGGAATTAACCACTAGATTCATGCCAGTTTCTTTTCATGTAAGGTTAATATGATTCACTTTAGCATAGATTAAATTCTGGGTCCTCTCTTCTGTGTTAACTTACTTTTGCGTTACATTTGCACAATACAAGGAATTGAAGCTTTTTCATGTGGCTGCCACATCAAACCACAGCCTACAATTGTTTATCCCTTTCCATACCCTCATTGTGTGAGGGAACACAAGACAGCAAATGACTTAGTTTGTATTTAATTAAGATGTGGATCAATAATCTGCTTTAGTAAAAGACAATGTTCTAAGTTCCTATTTTTATTTTCACATTTCATCAACTATACACTGGATAATGAATTTCAGATGTAAATGCTAGCACCATGGATGTGGAGATAAATCACTGTGATTTTTGTCTGTTTGAATTTGTATTTCTGAGTGTTGTACACATGGAAAAATATCTGTTTTCTGGATTCTCAATCATCCTCTTTCTTATCCTCCTCATGTTAACCATCATTTTAGTTAGTCACTCTTCACATCAATTTAGTGTGACATCTGAGACTCAGTGAGGATTCTAGCAACATACTTATTTTAGAGCAGATGAAACTATCATAATAAAAGAGAACCATCTGACACTGCAACTTGAAACTGATGTGCTGAACATTGCTTTAAAGACGGAAATGTACATTTAGGCTTCAGTGGCATTGTCTATGCTCATGGGGAAATTAGGTGACAGCCATTTAAAACAGAATAAAATCATAAAGCCATTTTTAAAAAATAGTTTACATTCAAGTTTGTCACAAGACAAATAATCCAGAAACAGTCCAAAATGCTTGGGGTGCTTTGGAATGAGCGTTCTTTGATGTTCTTAGACAAATTGAATCCAGAATATATCCACAGGAGTAGTAAGAAGAAATAAAGCTGCTGACTGCTTACAACAGTTAAATGTTTAGTCTATGAGCTCAGTAATGTTCCCAGTAACCAAAGCGAAGGAGAGAAAAAGAGAGTTTTTATTGCAGATGTCCATGATGGTTTCAGTTAAACTGAAATTGGCTGCATCTCACATAAAGCTGAATGTCTGGATCCTTTACTGTATGAGAGAAATATAGATATCAACCACAAATAATTGGAGCTGACACTTTGGCTCCTTGTAAGGGAGCTGAGTTAAAGGTTCTTTCTTGAGTTCTAAACATACTTTGGCTGGAAATGTTAGCTTTCATTTGTTTAAAGTATAGATGTATCTAAACATCTTAACTGAAATTATTTAAGATGCTGATAAAATATTACATCTAGATTATTACACTAGTAGCCTTACAGTAAATTCTTTATAGGAGAAGACAAAATTCAAAGAATGACATTTTCTGACAGTTCCTTTGGGATTAAATCTTTCGAAAGAAGAAATAGGTGTTGCAAAAAAACATATGCCACTACAAAATCAATTATGTTAGCTTTGAGAAAAAGTTAACAAATATTCAAAATAATTTCCTTTATCATTTTAAAGCAGATTTGTAATAACCCCTTTTTTTAAAAAAAGATTCAACATTGATATTTCCTCAAATTTTAGTTGTCAGGTAAACTAATCTAATTGGATTATTATATTTTATTATATTTTTGCAAAAAGAGGAAAACACTGACTTCACAAGTCTCTTACAGTGCATAAAGATGAAAGGATGTGATTTCAAGTCCAATTCCTCACATTAAGAGATTTTCCTTGTTGTGGTCAATAATTTTGTTTCAGGATTGGAAGATTTTTTGCTACTGAAAGCAAAATTTATCTGTTTTATTTAATTAAAAAAACCAATCCCTTTTATGTTTAATTCAAGAGGATGGTTGTTGTTTTTGAAATTGGTATTTACACTCAACTTTGGGTCCTTCCCTTTGTGTCTCATTCCCTCCCAATTCCAGGGACTTCTCAAAGAAGCAAGTTATCTCAATCCATTTTAATCAGGCTTCAGGCCTGGTTATTGAATAGAAGTTTCAAGCACACTGCAGAAATAATCCAGTCTGAAACACTTTAACTACCCTGGCTCAGTGCTAGGAAATCCTGGGAAATGTCATTTTAAATAAATAATAATAAAATAAAACTTTTATTTACACCCAGCTTTTTGTAATAAAACAATCAAAGCAGCTTACAACATTGAAAACATTCTACATACAATAATTTGTATTACAATATCCCCCCTTTAAAAAGAATTTTAAAAGTTACAGTTAAAATTACATTAAAATAAACCATTAATATCGAATGAACAATGGGCAGAATAGTAGGATAATACATAGTATGTGGGAGTAATTTTGAAACTGTCTAAATTGGTAATTTGATGGATCTTGTCCAGCAGGCCATAGGCTGTTCACGAATTTGCGTGTCATCCTTGTGCAGGGGCCATGCTATCTTCTTTGTATTGTTCCAATTTTAGTATATGTGCTGCCGAAGCGAGACATTTAGTCTTCTCTGTCCCATGCTGGAAGAGATTGTCCAGAGATCTCAGGTATGATGTCACCAGTGTCACTCAACTGTATCTCTACAACTAACTCCTGTTTCAGTACTAAACCAGTATCTGTAATGGAATAAGACAAGACAAAGGTTTTCCATTCAGAAGGCAAATAAGGGGAAATTGATTCAACCTATGCTGAATGAACTTCACTCTTCTTGAAATCACAAGTTCATTGCTTGGACATACTCTTGGAATCAACCCTGAGATTGGAGGCCTAGGTTTCAGTGGTGGCCAGGACTGCTTTTGGGGAATTATAACCTATGTACCACCTGTGCCCACTCCTGGAAAGATCAAATCTGGCTACATACCATGATTAGATCCCATTTTGGACTACTGTAACAAAGGCTATCTGAAAACTTTGGAAACTATCTGAAAACTTCACCAGGTCCAAAATTCTAGAGCTAGATAGCTTAACAGAGCTTTATATAGGGAACATATAAGTTCCTTGTTGAAATAGCTTCACTGATTACCTGTCCATTTCTTGGCACAATTCAAAGTGCTGGTTATATCATACAAAGTTTTATCCAGTGTAGTTCCGTATACTCTGAAAGGCCATATCTTCCCATATGAGCCTGTCCAAGTTTTACAATCTTTATGAGGGGGCTTTCTTTCTATTCTGCCATCCTCTCAGGTTTGTCTGGTGAGGATATGAGGGAGAGCCTTCATGGTGGCTGCCCCTAGGCTATGGAACTGACTTCTGAGAAAAGCTCAGTTGGCACCCTCTACTCTTTTTGCTGGCAGGCAAAGACCTTCGTTATTAACAGACCCACAGTGTTTGACAGTTTTGGATAGAAGGATGTACAAATTGGGGGAAGGATTAAAATTGGGATATTTGTTTTATGCATTTTTATATGCTTCAGATTAAAGTACTCAATGTTTCAGTTGCACTGAATGTTTAACATTTTTAAAAAAACTTTTAACTACATTATTTTTTTAGTTATTTAGCTTCCTGAATTGCCATGCAAATGTGCCCCCCCCCCCCCCAATGTACTTTAATCAATGCAAAGAGAGCAGATTTCCTATGGATGCAAACTTTGTGTTCAGAGGAATTCCACTCCCCAGGAATGATTCAGGAACACAAAAAAAGGGGCCACATTTCCATGGTGATTCAGGAAGCACTCCTGGCATTCAGACATAGGCTTCCCCCACCTTTTAGGGACGTTTGGAGGATGTTTTAGTAGCAATGCAGGCAAGTGTGAAAATCTTCACAGTCAGAGGACTCAGACTCTGAAGACATGGAGGAGGCTGAGACAGGGGAAGATCTGGGGCTGCCTGGATCAGCAGTCCCAGAGCAGGCTCAGTAAGCTGCAGAGGGAGAAACAGATTCTATGGACTCTAGGCTGCAGGTGCTAAGACCTGTGGAGCGAAGACAGGTCAAGGAGTCTTTGAGGCATTCTTCTAGACTAGAAGCCAAGAGAAGAGCAAATAGGTTTCATCTGAGAGAAACAGAGGCTTTTTAAAAGACCTCCAGCTGCAGAGGTTGTTTGCAGCTGACAACCAGTCTTGCAGCCTTGTTCCTTGCTATTCAATTCATGACTCTGGTTATCTGACCTCTGGACTTGCCTTGTGACTACACCCTTGCCTCTGCCCTTTGCTGGAACTGACTGACTGGTATTGTGTGACCTTTGGACTGGACTCTGGACTATTCCTTTGTATATTCCCCTGCAGTGCTGCCCTCAATAGAGGTAAGGAGGACAATGGCTTCTTTGTTCAATTGTTGTTTTGTCTGTACTCCCTTATCTATGGCTATATAAATAAAATTGCTCTCTATGTGTTTCTCAATGAAATATTTTCTTCCTTACAAGGAATCATCTCCTTTTGCATTTCCTATTACCAGAGTCCAGGAAATGATCAAAGACAGAGTTCTGCCATTTATGACATTGTGGTTCCTCCCCCTTTACACTGCAGGATATTAATGTCCAGGTAATATGAGATAAGTCAAAATCACCAAAGGACATGAGGTGAGCTTGCTACTGTTACATCTCTGCTTTCTTCCCAATATAACCAAGCTCTTCATTTGTTCTGCATTGTATTAAACATTAGACATGTTATGCTATCTTTTCGATCACATGGCCACTTATTCTCAATTTATTTCCTTCTGTATCAGTATTATAACCAGAGACCTGGATCCATTACCTAAATAATGTGTTTGATACCTCTATTCCCTTGGTCTACTCTGATTTTTTGTGACTGAGTTGGGTTACCAAATTTCAGTGGAAGTGAGAGGTTCAGGAACATCTTAGATCCATCTTTGAAGTATTATGTTCTGACAAAGCTAAAGAAAAACATTAACAACGTGCTACAGAGTGCATTATGTGATTGGATCAGAAAGGCGTTTTCAGGATCATCTAAAACAGATGGCAAGCATATAAATGAACAACACCAGTATGATCTTCTGAAACAGATGACACAACCCCAACAAGTCAAAAGCCTCCCTCTGTAAAAGCAAGAGGGAATAAAAGATAATAAAAACAAATGTATAGCCTGTTTTATTTTTGAAGAATCTGGCAAGTGAATTAATGTGTAGAATACATACAATGTTGAGGGTAATATATATATATATATATATATAGAGAGAGAGAGAGAGAGAGAGTAAAAAACAACAAATAGGTCTTTCTCCGGTTTGTTTGAAAAATAATTATTCCCTCTTTAAACCAGATTTACTTCTGATACGATATATTGTGGAAATGTAATAAACAAAGGGAAATGGTAAAGGCATGATAACAGGCATATCTCACTAAACAAAACCTCTGACAAATTCATTTTTACAAATTCTTTTTTTGAGCCACCCAACCTCTCTTTGTTCTCTATCTAGCTTTCTATAATTTTTTGAAAATAAAAAATATCATTATTTTAGCAGTATTGGCATTGGTAGAATGATGAAGGAGAGCTGGAGAAACAATGAAGATTATCACACTAGGGCTTACCATCTGTAAATCGTCCCTGGATTGTTGGGGAACCACACATGTATGAATGCCTGGTGCACTTTCTCAGAGTCATGGAATTGTCAGCTCCCTCTAGCATCATGGAATCATTCAGGGAGAGTGAATTTCCTCTTAACGCAAAGTGTCCGTTAAGAGGAAATTTACTATCCCTGAATGATTCCATGATGCTAGAGGGAGCATGATGCTGAGGTAGAGCACCAAGCATTCATACACTCATACTTCCCCAATGATCCAGGGACAATTCACAGGTGGTAAGGCCTAGTGTGATAATCATCAAAGTTTTCATCAGCATATTTGTAAATTTTTTAAAAATGAAATAATTCTTGAGCAGGGAAAGAGAGTGGGATTCTGTTCTAGCCAATACTACCATAGCTGTGTGTGCTTGCCTACAACAGGCAAGGTAAATATTAGATGTCTCCAGCATATGAAATAAGCACAGATTTATAAATCTGGCCACTAAAGTGAAAAGCATAAGAAAAGTGGAGATTGCTTATAAATATATATAACCCTCAATCCAATATGAAAGATTTCTGGTGGTGTCTGAAGCTTCTTCATTGCAGAAGTAATGCAGTTTGACACTGCTATAATTGGCATGGTTCAGTGCTATGGAATATTGGGAACTGTAGTTTTTTTGTGGCACCAGAGCACTCTGACAGTGAAGGCTAAATGTCCTAAAAAACTACAGTTCCCAGAATCTTATAATACTGAACCATTGCAGTTAAAGTGGTGTCAAACTATATTATTTCTTCAGTGCAGATATGAACCTGGTAATTCAAAATGTTCTTGTTTATTTATTTTATTCATTTTATTTTATTTAGAATATTTATACCCCGCTCTTCAGCCACAAAGGCTCTCAGAGTGGTTTACAGGTTGCTAATTTGACAGTTCTCTGCCCTTAGATGTACAGTCTAAAAAGATATGATACAAAAGGAGAAGAGAATGACAATGGGAAAGGAAATCTAGGAGCCCTGGTAGTGCAGTGGTTAAATGTCAGTACCACATCCACAAGGTTGTGAGTTCAAACCTGCAGGGCTCCAGGTTGACTCAGCCTTCCATCCTTTCGTAGGTTGGTAAAATGAGAACCCAGCTTGTTGGGGGCAATTGCGAACACATTGTAAACCACTTAAAGAGTACTGAGTTCACAATGAAGCAGTATAGAAATATAAAGTATTTTTGCTGCTGTCAAATCCACCATATATTGACAGTTCTTCTCACCATCCAAGGCAAAGGTGGTAGCAGTTAAGATGGAAGGAGGACCTTGAATCTTCTCCTGGGCCTAGATACGGTTGAGCTTTATCTGCCTCTTCTCTCCCTCCAAGGCCAGGATAGTAGCAGTTCAGATGGAGGGATGGGGTTTACTTAATTAAAGTTTATCTAACCAAGTTATTTCATTTCACAAATATATTGTTAGTTTTGGATGAAATGTTTGCTGAAAACTTTGATATCTTCCTTTTTATGGTATAGGAACTTACCCTTTATTTTTCAAGTTATTTCTGCTTCTGGCACCAAATTTTCTGTTAAAGAAGTCATCCACAGGAACACATCCACTTTATTAACTGAGATATTTCTGTACTCCAATTTTGTTTTAGGAGGATAATAAGTAAGCCTTTATTCTACGTACAGTATTTATTCAAGCATTTACAGAACTAAGATGTCACACAGAAATCACAAAAGAGTTTTGAAATGGCGGCAGATCTGACCAGCCATCCTGGAATGTTCAGGTTCATCCATGTACCCAATGGTTGTTGTGAGCATAAATATGGAAAGGCAGAACATGTGATCAGCTCTGAACAGCTTGGAGGGAATGTAAAATATAAATCTAATACAGGAAATATTCATTGTCAGTAGGATACTGAATATGTTCCTTGAGAAGCCAAATCTGGCCACGGGAGTACATGCCTTGGTTACATCCCGTTTGGACTACTGTAATGGGCTGTACATGGGGCTTCCTATGAAGAGTGTTCGGAAAATTCAGCTGGTCCAAAGAGCTGCTGCCAGGCTGTTAACAGGGGCAGATTACAGAGACCATACAACGTCCCTGTTGAAACAACTTCATTGGTTGCCAGTTTGTTTCTGGATACAATTCAAGGGGCTAGTTGTCACCTATAAAGCCCTACATGGCTCAGGTTCACACTATTTGACAGACCGTTTCGCCTGGTATGAACCAGCTCAGACTATGAGATCCTCTGGAGAAGCCCTTCTCTCCATCCCAACATCATCATAAACACAGTTGGTTGGAACGCAAGAGAGAGCCTTCTTGGTGGCTGCCCTAAACTCTGGAACTCCCTGCCCAGGGAGATCAGAATGGCTCCCTCCTTGATGGCCTTCCGCTGGCAGGTTAAGACCTACCTGTTCACGTGGGCATTTAAGGAATTGTTATGAGAACAGGCAGGGATGTTGAATAGGTTTTTTTTAAAATGTTTTAATTGTACTGTTTTTATTGTTGTGAAGCTACCAGGGGGACACCTGGCTGAATGAGACCACATGTGAAAAGGATCTAGGAGTCCAAGTAGACCACAAGTTGAACATGAGTCAACAGTGCGATGCAGCAGCTAAAAAGGCCAATGCAATTTTAGGTTGCATCAATAGAAGTATAGTGTCTAGATCAAGGGAAGTAATAGTGCCACTCTATTCTGCTTTGGTCAGGCCCCCCTGGAATACTGTGTCCAGTTCTGGGCACCACAATTCAAAAAGGATGTGGAGAAACTGGAGCGTGTACAAAGGAGGGTGACTAAAATGGTGAAGGGTCTGGAAACCTTGCCCTATGAAGAACGCCTTAGCGAGCTGGGGATGTTTAGCCTGGAGAAGAGAAGGTTAAGAGGTGATATAATAGCCCTGTTTAAATACTTGAAGGGATGTCACATTAAGGAGGGAGCAAGCTTGTTTTCTGCTGCTCCAGAGAACATGACTCGGAACAATGGATGCAAACTGCAGGAAAAAAGATTCCACCTCAACATTAGGAGGAACTTCCTGACAGTAAGGGCTGTTCGACAGTGGAACACACTCCCTTGGAGTGTGGTGGAGTCTCCGTCCTTGGAGGTTTTTAAGCAGAGGCTGGACGGCCATCTGTCGGGGATGCTTTGATTGGGAGTTCCTGCATGGCTGGGATTGGACTGGATGGCCCTTGTGGTCTCTTCCAACTCTAAATTTCTATGATTCTATGATTCTACTCTGAATCCTACTCCTGGGAAAAGAGCGAGATATAAATAAATAAATAAATAAATAAATGTTCTAGATTTTAATTTGAACTTTAAAGGAGCTATCTTAACTCCAAGATAGGTTCAGCACTATGGATAGCATTTTTAGAGTCTGGGCTAAAACCTGCTGTAATGTTTGAACGAAAATCACTGAGATGGAAACCCACAGCATCTACTGGAGATGCAGCCATTCATTATACAAGAATGATGTGTGAAGAACACACAAAATTTTTGCTTAGTTGTCATTGTCTTAAATATTCACATTAAATATCCATACTACTTCATTGTTCTCTACATGAAGCCACTATGGATAGTCTATGAAGGAAAACACTCCACAAGCTGAACATGAGTCAATAGTGTGATGCAGCAACTAAAAAAGCTGATTTGATTCTAGGCTGCATCTATAGGAATAGTGACTTGATCAAGTTAAATAATAGTACAACTCTATTCTGCTTTGGTTAGACCTCAACTATAATACTGTTTCTAGTTTTGGGCACCACAGTTCAAGAAGGTTGTTGACAAGCTGGACCATGTCCACAGGAGGATGCCCAAAATGTCAGGAAATGGAGACTAAGGGGCTAATGGAGCTGGGTATGTTTAGCTTAGGAAAGAGAAGGTTAAGAGGTGGCATGATAATGATGTACAGTAAGACCTTCCCTTATGCAAGGGAATCTGTTCCAGGCCCACCCACCCCTGTGTAAGGGAAAAAATGTGTATGCTCAATCCCCATTGAAAACAATGGGGCATGTGCAATTGGCATGGCACTGTGTGCAGGCCATTAACACTTGCTACTATTTTTTTCCATACCGTGGTTTCAGCATAAGCTGAAATTCACATATGGTGCACCCACATATGGCATGGCCACACTGTATAAATATTTGAAAGGATGTCATATTGAGAATGGCGCAAGCTTATTTTCTGATGTTCCAAAGACTAGAACACAAAGCAGTGGATTCAAACTACAGAAAAACAGATTCCACCTCAACATTAGGACTTCTTGATGAGTAGTTCAACAATGGAATAAGTTGCATCAGAGTGTGGAGGATTTTCCTTCTTTGGAGGTTTTTAAACAGAGGCTGAATGAAAATCTGCAGGACTGATTTGATTATGTATTTTTGCATGGCAGGGGGTTGGACTAGATAGCCCTTTTTGTTTTTCCAACTCTATGATTCTATTATTGCAGACTAAAATGTTTATGTATATCACACTTCATTCTCTGCTATAGTAACAAAGTGTGCATATACACATGCATGCACACTCACATATGGTGATAAATTCAACTTTCTGCTAACACTGCTCCTTACAACCATGTTCTGCTTTCTCTACTCCTATGTCTCACTGGAGCATTTAAAGGAATGTTATGTAGCCCAGGGGTTTTGTTTTACTCTTCTGACTATGACAGCTGCCTTTGCAGTTTGCCTTACTCCTCTTATGGTCTACCACAACGTGCTTCTATGACATCCATACCTAATGCATTCAGACATGTTATGTGTGTATCAGTTAATATATAGGCAGATTTATGTTTGTTCTCTGCAGTGTCATTTCAGCTCCCTTTGTGACTACTTTTTTTTAGCTAGAATACCAAATTCAACAGGATACTGGAAACCCAATACTTCCAGTGAAAAATCTGAACAAAATTAAACAGAGAATGTGGTAAATGGGAGTCCTGACAGGAATACATCAGAATAGTATGGAAATGTGTGGCAACAGGAAATATAATCAAATAAGACATTAGAATGAACTGATTGTTGTTTCTTATGACTTTTTGAGAAATATATTCTCTATCAATCAACAGTTTTAAAAATGGTAGGGGGGCATGATTTTATCAATTATGTTTGATCAGTTTTATTGGCCTGATTTGGATAATTGCTGTATTTCATTGGTACACTTATTTATTTATTTTATTTTCTTCCTATTGATTTCAACAAATTACTCAAGGCTACTAATGTGGCATACGAGTAAAGTTAGCATGTATTGACAAGTCATGACTTCTTGCCTGTGATTTTCAAAAATATTCATTGTTCATAGTATAAGATTCACCTCTTATATATATTACATGCTTTAAACCTCAAATTCTTCCCATTCATTCCCAGAGAATTTAGCCATTAGTGTAGGACGCCCCCTGAGGATGGGGTCAGGTAATGTTTAAATGTGTGTACTCTACATTTGACAAACAGGCCAGTCCCTGTGCCAGAGGATAAATCGACATAAATCAGACATTAAGAATGGGAATACACCAAAAAAAATAAAAATAAAACCAGTGGCAGAACATTTCAGTCTTCCTGGGCATTCCATGTCAGACCTCAGAAAAGCGGTCCTTAAACAAAAGCACTACAAAAGTAGTTTGGAAAGAGAAACAGCAGAATTGGAATTCATCTATAAACTACAGTCCCTCAGCAATGGATTGAACAGGAACAATGACTTCCTGGCTCACTGCAGACATTTCAACACTATCTGACCCCATCCTTATGGAGGCGTCCTACACTCATCTATTCTCTCCACCTGCATGAGAGTTTTCAAGGTCAAACTGGTCTTGCCATCTCATTTCCATATTCAATTGCTATGTCTTTGTCTACAAATGACCATCATTAAAACTGGACTTGCTATTTCATTTCCACTCCAAAGAATTTTGAATTTAAATTGCCATTCTCACATACCTATAGCACATATATGTCTGTCCCTGTCTTCCACTTCACCAAAAGCATCTGCAGAAGTAGACTGAAGTCTATCAAAGCTCATGCTGCCAACTTCTTTCTTTCAGTTAGTCTCAAAGGTGCTACAAGATCTCTCTACATACTGATTCTACAGACTCACATGACTATATCTATGAATTCTACATTTGAAACAATTTGTGAACTTTGGCGAATTCTTCAAAAACAAACCAAAATTTAATTTTCACTGACCAAATTCCAATTCCCAGAGTGGAGTGAACTATGTTGCACTGTTTGGCACATAAGTGTTAAAGATGGGGAATCTCTAAAGACAGGAAGAAAGAGTAGAGTCAGCTCTGTTTCTATTTCTTCTACATTACAGATTCACCACCACCCCCAGTTTCGTTCCATTCCAAATATCAAGTTTGGAAATATTGAACTTGCATATGAAAATCAGATTAAATTAAATAAACACCCATACTCAATTAGAAATTTAAATTCATTACTGTTTTGCCATTGCATTCTAGGATGAATGATAACAGTAGCTTGTTCTCTGTTAATGGAGAAAATGAATATTCTCCCATAATACTCTCTCCATGTTTGAACAAACTGAAATATTGCACAGGAATGGATGCAAGCTGCAGGAAAAGAGATTCCACCTCAACATTAGGAGGAACTTCCTGACAGTAAGGGCTGTTTGACGGTGGAACACACTCCCTCGGAGGGTGGTGGAGTCTCCTTCCTTAGAGGTATTTAAACAGAGGCTGGATGGCCATCTGTCAGGGATGCTTTGACTGGGAGTTCCTGCATGGCAGGGGGTTGGACTGGATGGCCCTTGTGGTCTCTTCCAACTCTATGATTCTATGAATTATTCTGTAAAGAACATGCATAATTTTTACATAGAAAATACCTCTTTTCTGTAAAAGAAATCCATTGATTATGCAGAAAAAAGTTTTGCCACTTGTTTTTCAATACAGAATATTTCCTCTGCAACACCTCAAGATGGTTCTAATACCAGAAGAAATTTATACAAAATTCTTGCTGGTCTATGTTTCTTCATGGTGAGGTTTCCTGGCTTTCAGGAACCTCTTTTATTAACTTGGCAATTGATAGTTATAGATATTCTTCCCATCCCCTTCCCTCCACAAGAATAAAACTAGTAATGTAATTATAGAGGATCACATTGTGGGTTTTTACCTTTCTCTTCTGAATAGAATTAAACAGAATATAATTTGTATATATTATATAACCAATATATACTGCTAAACTTCACATCTGAGGTCATCTTCCTTACTAGTTGTCTTTTCATCATAAGAAGAATGTTTTCATTTTAAAAGTCAGGGACACAGCTCTTATGAGAATATGGATTTACAGTTAATAGGAAATATGACTGAAAATATGATTAAAGTGGTAGTCCTAAAACCATTACTATGAGTTAGAACCACAGAACACAATTGGACTTAGTTTTGAGTAAACACACATTGCACTGCAGTTCATACTTCCTTTATGCTGTTCTCTTGCTGCTACTCATCATGGGATCAAATTTCTGCTACCACAGGACAGTTGAACATATGGGTTAAAATATATCAGCTGTAGCTGAATCTGTTCATGAGGAATGCTAACCAATATGGTAAAGTGCCCCTTGGGGGCAAAAAAATGGAGCACTGAACATAGGACAGTCAGGTTTTTTCCTTTTTCATTTCAGTAGAAGCAAAAGGACTCACCTCAGCAACGTATAATATGAAGTAAATATCCTACAACATTTAGCACAAATTTCTGGGTGGTTGGGGAAGACACATGGAGAGCATCAGGGAATTTAGAGTGAGATTCCAGGAGTTACACCTGGTTCTGTTTCTCCTTGTGAGTGAGGTGAGACATGTCGTTGCTACACCAATGGTTAGCATCAGTAATGGGATAGACAAAGGAGCTTATCACATGGGACTTTTGGTATGCTCCCGGCACAGAACGAAAGGAGCAAGATGGGAATAGAATGGGGCTATCACCTATTTTATTGCCCTGGAACCGATGTCCCAATTCCATTCCAAATCCGTCCCCCAGAAAACGGATTCAGAACAGTTCCTGAAAACTGGCCTCTCTGGCATGGATTTGGAATGGAACAAGGACTTTCAGTGGCATCGGCAGCATTCTGGCATGTGATAAAATAGGTGATAGCCCTGTTCCATTCCCATCACACCCCTTTTCATTCCAGGCCAGGATTCGACCAAAAGCCCCATGCGATAAGCTCCAAAAACCAAAAAATAAAAAAATAAAAAAATAAAATTAAAATTGCAGCCCACAGGATAACTTTGGAAGAAAGTATGGGATGTAAATAGAACAACATAAATGGATAAATAAACTTAGAAAAACCTAGGTTAGCATGCCAAGGTTCGTATGTAGAATAAAGGAAAATTATGGTTCCTTAAAATGATTAAAACATATATATTGACAGTTTTTGAAATTAAGCATGGAGAAGTGCCAATTAATTCCAGAAAAACATGGAGGGATTTTCAAAGCAAAAGAGGACACCTATGCTTTATAGTTATTCAAGAAGTATTAATTTTGCCAAGATCAATATGACATAGAAGTTTATCACACATAAAAAACTGGGGATTAAAACAAGCATTTTCCAGGGACATGATTGCTGTGAATATTTTCATATAACATCATGATTAAGGAGGATTTATCCTGGGAAGAACCAGGAATGCTCCAATAACAAATCATTCATGGGGAAAATCTTCATCGTGATTTCACAGCTGTCCTGGGAAAATGCCTGTTTAACCCCCCAATTTTCCCCTATGTGATAAACTCCCTAAACTACCATATATTGAAATTGTCCTTTAGTTTTGAAAGTGAGGTTTTAATGAATGCAAGAGTTTTTTCCCCTCACAAGATAGAAGAAATACTGTAATTATTAGTCTCACCCCCCTTTTCTTGTCTGCACTTTTCAAATGACTGACTATTTTACTAGACACTATATCCCATTTTGGACCTTCATCTCAGTATTGTGGCCAACCAGGGCTTTTAATTTGAGTTTTTAAACAATAGTGAAGTTACTTTTGTTACTTGGTTACTGTTAATGCTTGATTGTGTTGATCACATACTTGGTGAAATATAGTCCTATTTTGCAATGCCAGAATATAAAGTGAAGCTGAAATAAATACCAGTTAGCAAATCAGGACTCAAAGCATTATGTGTTGCTGAACTATGGGGTGTCATATGGAGAGGAAATTAAATTTTACTTTTAAATTTCCACAATGCATTTTTTTTTAAAAGAAAGGGATTTACTGGTGTTGGAAGGTATTAAATTCTATAAAACACTGTAGTATGTAACTATATAAATGACAGCTATTTCCAGGCCTGCCTGTTTTTGTCATAGTTTGATCCATTGTATCAGCAATGTATAATGTGAATTACATGTTAAAAGAAAACAAAAAGCATCTTATAGTAGAAGTCTTCTGGAAATCCTTGTACACTTATCCAGGAGTGAGCCCCATTGAACTAAATGAGGGATCCATCTGAACACACTATAATTCATTGGCAAATTAGCAGTAGTATAAAATACTAGTACTGTGCACAGACTGAAATAGCTTGTCTCTCAGCAGACAGTTTTTTAAAAAGAAAATCCAGACAGATTATGAATTAATTAGGAGCTATAACCTCTCCTTTAATTTCACCTCCAACTCCAGCAACATTCATTTATTGAATTTTTTCTACTCCACCCTATCCCCAAGGCAGGTAGCAAATTTATAAGTAAGAATAAATTCAGGATGTTTAAAATCTCACCATTTTAAGAAACCCCTGTGGGCTGGTTAACATTCTTAAACAGTTACAGGTTTTTTTTCCATAATGGAAGACTGGGACACACATCTTTCTTTCAATAACATAAGGTAATATCTGAAGGAGGCACTCCATTTGGAGATCTCTGTGTGAATAGCCCTGATTCTGTGATGTTTCTAGTTCTAATGTCTACCATTTTCACTTTCACTTACCATCAGAGTCAGTTGGAGCTGTGAAGATGTACAGTACTTGTATATTGGAAGAGAGTGCCAACAAACTGAAAGTGAGTCCTGGTAAAAGAATGCCTTATGGATTGGTAGTTTCCAATTCTAAGAATAAGGTAAGAAACCTGTATTGGATGGGATTGCACTTGTCCTAAAGGAGCATGTGTCTGCTTTGTCATGCTTCTAGATCCTTCTTTCTCACCAGAAGATCAAATGGCCTTTGCATCTCAGAGTTCCTGGGTTTAACTTCAACTGTCTTGCTTTTTATGGCTTTCCCAGGACAGGGGGTTGCTGTTTAAAAAAAGAAAGAAAAATAATTGCAAAGTTGAGTAATGCAATACTTATCAAGTATTAATCTAGTAAACCATAAACACTGATAATTGCTGGACCACCAGGGATGTGTATTGCATAGAAAGAAGACTTTGCCATAGTTTTCTGTGGGTTTTCTGGGCTATGTGGCTGTATTCTGGAAGAATTTATTCTTGACATTTCACCTGCGTCTGTGGCTGGCATCTTCAGAGGGAGCTGGCTTGATGTGTGGGGTATATTTATTTGTGTGACCCTTGGTTGGGAGGAAGTGATTTAATATGTGTGTTGGTCTTTTGTTTAAAGGAAAGAGTGGGAGGATATGCAGTGGATGTGTGTCGATTTAATTAGCAATCCATTGTCTGTGTGGAAACCCCTTGACCCTGGGTGGTGTTCATTTGCATCAAATGAGTCTTAATTTTCTGTGTTCTTCAGGATTGGTAGCCAAACACTGTTTAGTTTCAGTGTTTCTTCTTTCCTGTTGAAGCTGTCCAGGTGTTGGTGGATTTCATTGGACTCCCTGTACATTGTGACCTGGTAGTTGTTGGCATGGTCCATAATTTCAGTGTTTCTCCCCGCCATACCTGGAGATGCCAAGGATTTAATCTGGAATGGTGCAATAGCCAGATTTTTTTTCAAAGGAAAAGAATATGAATTCACTTCAAGTATTTGTACATGGCCAATAGCTATCATAAAACTCTTGTTATTAGCACTACAGGTCTCCCTTCTCTTAAATGCTTGAGACGCAAAGTGTTTTGGATATTTTCAGATTTTGGAATATTTGCATATATATAATCAGATAGCTTGGAGATGAGATTCAGGTTTAAACATGAAATTAATTTATGTTTCATATGCACCTTATAAACATAGCATGAAGGTAATTTTATACACATTATTTTTCATAATGTTGTGCATGAAACAGCGTTTGTGTACACAGAACCATCAGAAAGCAAAGGTGTCACTATCTCAGCCACCCACATGGACAATAAGGAAGAAACAACCTGTAATTTAAAAATATTCATCAAAAGCATGTGTACACATTGCAATAAGAAATATTTCATATGAAATGTTAAATTATTATTCACTATATTTTCACATATCCCACCAGGGATTTAGACATCTATAGTTGATCCACTGCTATGGGGGGGGGGGGACCACTGACCACTATTGTTTTCCCAGAATCATTTCAAGTTGAAAGGGTGCTCTTCTGCAGCTGTACCCTCCAAAGGAGTGGCAGGAATGTGTGTGTGTGTAGATAACAGCAAATATTTACTCTTACAAAATGCATGTGCAGTACTTAAAAATAGAATAGTCAAAGTGAATATCAGAAAAATCATAAATCAAGAAAAAAAAACACTAATACATCACAATTGTAGTCAAGTGATTAAGTGATTCTAGAACTAAGGAAATCCTCCCACCCCTACTCATTCTTAGCTATCAAAATGCATCTGAGGAAGTAGACTTAAGTCTGCTAAAGTTCATGTTGCCAACTTCTTTCTTTCAATTAGTCTCAAAGGTGCTACAAGATCTCTTTGCATACTTACCTCTCAAAAATTACTAATAGGCAAGAAATCATGTGGTGGAAGTTGGCAAAGAGATATTCTATAGTAATGTATCCATCACTTCCTAAGCTACAACAGCTTGCTGTAACTTGAGGTGAGATAGGAGGGACACCTGTTTTCCTGCCTGCTCTTCTCTTACTCCTCCAGGCAATCAAATAAAGGAAAATTATTATTTCCCATGGCTGTTGTAGCTGGGGTCATCTTCAAAGTCTGTATCAGGGAAATAAGGAGACTATAGATCCTGCTGATCTTTGGTCCCGCCAAACAGTGACATCACTAGGATGGTAACCCCAGTTGTCCCATCTACCAGCAAAACTAGCTCTGCTGTGGTGGGGGTGGAGTGCTCCTGGTTCTGGTGGGACTGCTGGATGAACAAGAGGCAACTTATTTTTCCACCTGGACACAGGCTCTGCCAGACCCAGAAGGCAGCCCCTTCCCACCAGTGGCTGCTGGTAGAGTGCTGTTGCCACCCCATAGCCTTAACCAGGTCTGGTGAGATTGCAGGACAGGTGAGAGAGAGAGGTTACTGACTTGAATCATCAGCCTTGCCAGACCTGGAAGGTAGCCACTTCCCACCAGCAGTCACTGGTGAGGGCGGGGTGCTGCCACCACCCAGCAGTCTTTTTGCGCTTAGCCAGTGCTCCTTCAGACTCATAAGCTTACAGGTGGCAGAAGCACCCCACCACCACCAGGCGCCACATCTAATGGACAGTAGAGGCACTTGCTGGCAGAGTGGGTGGCCAAGAGGGTCTTGGGATAGATGGGATCTACCACCGCATTGGGTGTTCACCACCTTTAAGGTGTCACCTGGTGTGATCTCCTGAACACACACACCTTTGCTTCCAAATATGTCTGATATAACCCAAATGTATCTCATTTCTCCAACAACACCGTTAAAACATTATGGTGTGTCATCTATGCCCATAGAGGTTTCTGCAGATGTACTGGCAGTGTTAGTGTCATCCAACTGGTGAGCCACCCTCTCCAGAAGAAGATAATTTTCACTGCATTCACTAGTCGTGTTTTTTCCCCCAAGTTTTCAACAATCAATTGCAATTTTACTATCTTTAAAGTCACCTTGGATGTATTGAAATTAAACATCCTTAATGCAATAAGAACAACAAAAATGCACCTGCTAAAAGCATTAAATGTGTAAAAGCTCTGAAATATAAGCCTTCCAAACTTTAACAAATCTCTCAACATACAGCAGAAAACACATACCTCATAAATTGGTCAATTCAACCTCAACACATTCTCCAAATAAGGGATGCATAAGAATTAACTTTTTTTCATAGTTCAATTAGGGTTTGTGTGTGTGTGTGTGTGTGTGTTTTGTATTTGACTTTTTAGATGTTCAGATGTCTACAGAACAAGTTCACTTTCTGGACACCACAATACAGCTACAGACTGGACATCTAAGAACCACACTATATTGCAAACCCACTAACTGCTACACATAGTTCCATGCCTCCAGTTTCAACTCTGAACACACCACCAGATCCATAGTTTACAGCCAAGCCCTCTGAATCATAGAATCATAGACTTGGAAGAGACCACAAGGGCCATCCAGTCCAACCCCCTGCCATGCAGGAACTCCCAATCAAAGCATTCCTGACAGTTGGCCATCCAGCCTCTGCTTAAAGACCTCTAAGGAAGGAGACTCCACCACCCTCCGATACAATGATACAATGACATCTGCTCCGACCCACGTGAAAAAGGATGCCAGACTCAAGCAATGACAACAAACATTCCTCAAACTACAGTACCCACCACATGAAGTGGAAAAACAAATAAACAAGGCAAGACCTGTACTCAGGACTGATCTATTATAGAACAGTTTGAAGAGGGAAAATGAGAGAGAGAGAGAGAGAGAGAGAGAGAGAGAGATATGCTGACTCCCTTATCGAAAAAGTTATATAAATTTCTGAAATATGGAGAAGAATGAATGAAGAAGGAACAAACAAAGTAGTGCATAGTAATTATTTTAATGTCTTGACTGTGTATGTATGTAAATTTTGTTTATGTGTTTGTATATGTGTATTTAAAAGTTGATTTTTTTTTTAAATGACAAAACCCCACTAGTGGTCACATACAGCTCCCAACTGGAATTACTCAGGTGCCTCATCAATGAACTACTGTTCTGAAATGCACATCCTGGACAATAATTCCACTCTTTCAAGGGCTCATGATGTCACACCTTTACTTGCCTAGTAAACCTCAAACAAATACTCACCTACAGGAAGACACACAACACAGATGGGGACACAGGTACTAAGTCTTGCCACAAACCAAGATGTTAACTCTGCCCACACATTTATCCAAGAAATGTCATTACAAGAACTTATGGCATCACCCACAATATTAGGGGGACCTTCATGTGCCCATTCTCCAATGTAATTTATGCCATATTATGTCATCAATGCTTGTCAGCACTCTACATAGGGCAAACAGGCCAGTCCTTGCACCAGAGGTTAAATGGACATAAATCAGAAATTAGGAATGGGAATATAAAAAAACAGTGGCAGAACATTTCAATTTCACTGGGCATTCTATCTCAGAACAGTGGTCCTTGTACATTGAAAAGAGAAACAGCCGAATTAATGTTCATCAACAGACTACAGCCCTTCAGCAATGGATTGAACAAATAGAATGCCTTCCGGCACTCTCCACACATTCCAACACTATCTGACTCCATCCTCATGGGAGCATCCTACACTCATCTATTCTCTTCACCACAGGCTACTTCCATTGCCAAACTGGATTTGCCACTTCATTTCCATGCACAAAGGCTAGTTTACAATGCCTTTGTTCACAAGCAACCATAGTTAAAACTGGGCTTTCCATTTCATTTCCATACACAAAGGATTTTGAATTCAAATTGACTTTCTCACACATCTAGGGCATAAATGAGTATCTCCCTGGCTTACCACCCCACCAAATGCATCCAGGTAAATAGACTTAAGTCTACGAAGGTTCATGCTGCCAACTTCTTTCTTTTGTTAGTCTCAAAGGTGCTCCAAGATCTCTCTACATACTGATTCTGTATGGCATTTGTAGCAATCATCTCTATGCTAGTTGTGATATGAATTTGGTTAAAGCAAAAAAAGGAAGAATTGTGTTTCAATTCATTTGTTGGTGAATTTGACAAAATTTACCATTTTCTTAATGTTCAGGATGAGAAGCGTATGAAGGGGGAGGCAATGACAGATTTCCCTGCTCCTATGTCAAATAAGAATGTATTGCTTTAATCGTTATAGTGGTTGTCTTAATAGTGCTGCTAATCCTTGTCTTAAAATTAAAGACAGGCACAATGTGCTTATTCTGATTTAGACATGGATCATTTCTTCAAATAATTAATTACTAATTAAGGAATTATTATGTTGCAGCATGTGGCATGAATAAAATTACTGGAGGGTTTGAGGAAATTCTTTAAGAAAGTAATTCTTATAAGTTATAGTCAAAATTATTTGTTACTTTAATTAATCCTTGACTACGCATTAATTAGTCTCAGAGTAGTTTTATAGTTGTACATTCTAACCTAATTGTGCAATTAATAACAAACGAGTCACTCTTTATAAGAATATTACTTTAGAAAAAGTGAACTCAAAGTATTCCATCTTTGCACATTGTGAAAAGAAGCAATGTTGTGTCCTTGAAATATGACAGAAAAATATTTTTCTCTTCTTTTGAAGACATTCTTTTCACACAATAGAAGGAAGAGCAATAAATCCTTAAATTGAGTCTTCCCGTGTTGTTGGACTTTAACTCCAAGAAGCCCCAGTCAGAATGGCCAGGATTCTGGGAACCATAAGGCAACAATATCTAGGACCAAAGATTGAGAACTGCTGCTCTGAAGCATTCTTTTGGTTATGGCTTCATTTACTACTTTTATGTGGAGAAAATAATGCCTTTTTCCAAAGTAATAATCGATGTTTGTATCTTGTATCTTGGTGCTTGTAATAACAAATAATAGTTTAGTCTGCAGATCAGATATCATATCCAAATCTTTTGTAATATCACTTCCATCATCTTCACCATAGTATTTTCCAAAGAACACAGTTGTCATGTTCATCTGCAAAGTTATCAAATGATGTGCCATGAAATAATTATGAATCTGTTAATCAACCCATTATGTCTATTTGAAGGTGTCCTAAACTGGCACCCATTTTAAAAACCTCTATATCATGGATGTACAAAGTGTGGCCCACCAGATCCCTCTTCCTCACAACCTCTAAATACTCTTGCAAAAGCTGAGAGAACATTGCTACTTAGAATATCCAGCATCATTTTTTGCACCTTGATATGGTTCCTGTTTAACTTCCACCCTGCCTATCTCCTCTCAGTTTCCAATAGCAAGCAATCTTGGCAATCCCTTAAAACACCTCCACCCTACCTTCTATCACCTTAGCTTGAATCCCTGCTTTGAATTCTCTTTGATCAAACCTCTTGTCAGTCCCTCCAAATTCTGTGCACACATTGGCCTTTTTAGCTGCTACATCACACTGTTGACTCCTGTTCAACTTGTGGTCTACTAGGAAATCCTAGATCCCTTTTACACATAGTCACATTAGAAGCAGTGTCTAAGCAGTTTACAACTATAAGCTACTTGCCCCCAACAATCATACAACCTCGGAAGGATGCAAACCTGAGTCAAGCTTGAGCCCTTTTGTTGGTATTGAACTCGCAACCTTATGACTTTGAGTGAGTGGCTGCAGTACAGGCATTTAACCATTGCGCCACCAGGGCAAGGACTGAGCCTGCACACCTCTGGCAGGAGTTATAAAGTTGAGGATAATAGCCCCTCCCCAGTGACTGACAGAAGCCCCACCTCCTCATGAAAACACACATACAAAGTTTTTTTTGGGGGGGGGGAACCTCACCCAGTCAAAATGGCTGCCAAGAAACCTCTCTCCCTCTTCTCTCTGGCAAGGACTGAGTCTGCAATTTAAATGAAGATGTTATTTTTCTACTATCATCGCTTACATTTAATGGGAGATGTTTGAGCATGTCTTAATTTTTCTGTAACAATCTGAGAGATTTAGAAGTACTTATCTTTAAACTAATGGCATGCTTAATTTACAAGCTTATCTTTCTTTAGATGTATGACAGTAACATTTATGTTTGTACTATATTTCTCATGCACCACATAAAGCATAATTTCATTTTGAACATATGGCCGCAATTCTAATATAGCTTGGGAAAAGACAAGATGGTGTATTTGTAGCTTGTCAATCTAAAGGAATGTTTGCTGTGTGGGATCTGTAACTGTTATGTTTCAGTTAAGGAATACTGCAGTGGAAGTGGGTAGCAAAATGCATGGATAAGAAGTCTCAATTCAAGGTGCATCTATACTGACCACTTACATCAATCTAGAGTATTATACCCCAAAACAGCCCAATACCAACCACAATGGTGCCCACATGCAAATCTGGTATGTCACTGCATCATTGTTCCCCAGCTGGCCTATACCCTGTGGAGCTGCCACCACTCCCTTCCTCATGGGCAGGAGCTCTGTGTAATGCCTGCCTGGGGCACCAACACTTCTGCTGAGGAAAGAAATGGGCATCCAAATGAGATCAACAAGCAATTTAGAGAGCCAATTGGCACACCTTTCCCCTTCCCCTGGCTAAACACTGCAGGGAAAGGTGATGACCTGTTTTGGAGCTGTCACTTTGCAGGATTTTTGTGTAAAGCCTACTTGGTGCTCCTCTGCTTCTGCTTAGAAACAGGTGCTCAGATATGAGATCAACAAGGATTCAGGGCTGCGAATGCCAATTTCAGGGTGTCTTTGGCATTTTTCATCATTGTAGACAAGCCCTTAGAAAGCTTGATATTGTGCATCACTGGGTATCATGTGGCATGTTGGTGTTGTGTGCTTTATAATAATTTTTTACTTAAGGTGATACTAAGGTGAACTTATCATGGGACTGAGAGTACATGACTTGCCCAAGGTGGGGAATTAAACTGTGATCTCCAGCCATAGTCCAACACTCAAACCAGCACACCACACTGGTTTTCATAGATTCCTAGACACAAAGTGCAATCCTAAATTCTGAGGCAAGCTTGCTGGATGTGATTAGGACAAGACAGACAGAAGTGCCCTATCATCCAGCATTGCTGGCTTGGTTCCTTGTTGTGTCTGCGAACAGCTGTGCAGACAAAAAGTTACTGTGAATGAGATTTGTGGTTGAGCAACAGTACCATCAGGTGTACTGGCTATAAAGTATGCAGATTTCCTCAGGGATCTGATTTTTCATCATACTGCTAACACATTACCTTGGGGTGGGGGGTGGGGATCTGTACTATTATGTCCTGGTTGCTCACCTCAACACTAACCATTTGGGTAAGAGTAGTTGATTTGGCATAGACAGAAAAGGAAGCACAAGTCATTCATGGCCCCACTTTCTCTTTTATTAAATTTCAAGGCAAGACTCACACACCTTCCCTCATAATCATGCATGTGAGCTGCTTCCAAGTCTGAAACCCACATATACCACTGTGAGGGGAGCAAGTGGAGAATAATTTGCACATTTTTCTTCAGACTTTACATAGCAAGTTCAAAAATGGCACTGTGAATCATTGTGTTTCCTGTTTTCACTCCTACATTTTGTAGCTTGTGAGCCTTTTCTCTTTGACTTTTTTGGCAATTACGTTATTTATGGTATAGGTATCTAGGTGGGAAGGCAAAGGATGGAGAAAGATAGTCCTGCAGTCTCTCTTAGCATGACAGAAGCCTACATAAAATAATCCAAAGGAAGAAGGGGTGAAGAAAACAGAAATGTAGCTTCCCCTTCAAGACTAAAAGGTTTTTATTTTTGTATAAGCTTGTGTGCAAAAATAAAAATCAGCCTTAAAGGTATTGCTATTTCCCCCCCCCCCCATCTTTTTTTTCATAATGCAAGAAACTAACATGGCTACTACTTTGAAACATTGACATGGACATCCAGGAATTTTGGTTGTGCTATATTATGCCGCCCTGGGACCGGGTAAGTCTCCATCAAAATGTAGTTTTAATGTTATAGGGAAACCACAAGTAATACCAGTTTTATGATGCTGTTGTCTGAACTTAGTAAGTCAGTTTTTGAAAATATGATACTGTGCATTTGATATTATTTACACTGGATTGCATACTGCCCCAGCAATCATTATCATTACTACCACCATTACTGCCATCACACATTGGATCTTCTAATATAGCCTATGGAAGCATGGATGTCCTCCCGGGGAACACAGAATTGCATTATTCTGGCAGTGGCAGTGGAGGTGATTTTAGAAAATTGGATCTTCCACTCCAAGACGGTCTACCTCCAAGAGCAGGAGATATGATACTTCTCCAGCCACCACAAAAACATGTGTACCTGATAATAGTACAGTCTGACAATAGACCTTCGATGCTGGGAAAGAGGGAAAGGAAGCATATCCAGGGAGATCAGAATGGACATGCCAGGAGAGATTGCATCTCCAAAGGATGCCAAGTTGTTCCAGCCCTCAAGCTTGTTGCTGGTCTCCAGTAAGCCTGGAGGTGATATGGCTTTTTCCACATTGGGAAAAAAATTCCCCCATCAGGACAAAGTTCATAAAAAGATGAAAAAATGTCTTGATAGGGAGAAAAATGGCAGATAGAAACTTTCCTCCTTTCTCATATTTGCCCTATTAACAAAAACCTAGTGAGGCTTTCAATATTTGATTAGCGCTGATGTAAGAGCCTTTTGAAAGCAAAGTTTGTATTTCCCTTAATAATATTGGTTTCCTTTGATAACTACCTCTGGCCCTATTTATATGGTGAAAATAATTCAGGATGAATTCATGTTGAACTCTATTCTCCTCCCAGACACTTTTATGAGGAAATTATTATTATTATTATTATTATTACTATTATTATTAACCTTTATTTGTATAGCGCTGTAAATTTACAAATGTTCCTCCTATTCCTCTTTCCCAACAAACCTGTTGTTACGGATGGCTTCTGGGGCTTTCAGGGAAGAAAGTGGCTTCCCCCCATCCCACAGATCCAGCAATGGGGGCCCCCACCCTGCTTCAGCTACTGATCCAAACATGAAGAGATGTGGTTGATGCCATTCCATGGTGTGAATAATACACCTGGAATGCATGAGTGAGGTTATTCACATACTCACAATACAAAAAAAAAAAAAAAAAAAAAAGATGTATGAATGATCCCTATGTTGTATCACATAGTTTCCATAGAAAACAGTAGAAATCAGAGATTGTGAAACAAGTTGCACAATCAGTTCTCGATTCAACTGTAATATATGAATGGCGGTAGTTGTACAACATTATCTGGAATAACACTTCCTCCTAATACATTGAATACTCCAGTATTTTGCAGCATCTCTGTGTGTGTGTGTGTGTGTGTGTGTGGTGTGTCTCTGCCTGGCAGCCCTTGACTCTGTAACACTGCTGTAAGTCTGAGACATGTTCCAAAGCACAGGTAATTGATTGTAAGGAGAAAAAAAAACACTAATGATATTAAGTGACAAAACCCAGCATGTCTTTTAAAGGAGAAAAACCTTGAAAGGAAACTACGTGTTTTGAAGGTCAAGGCTCAGTGTAGTATAATCCCTACCATCTGTGTTAAGGCTGGTGTAATTCTTAGACTGTCATATGCACTCTCTCTCTTTGGAAAATAATAGACAGGAGAAAAGCTTACCCAACAGGGAGCCAAAATGTAGTTAGCTTTATAGAAAATGAAAAGGCACCACTGTATAAACTTAAGATGACCCTTAATTTTCCTTCTCCTTGACCTACACATGTTCAAAGTCAGCATCAGAAGTTTAGTGGTTCTGGGAATGAAAATAATTCAGCAAACAATAAACTTTAATGGTCTAACAGCAAGCTAGATGACAAGGCAACCATGCCCAATGCCATTGCTCAAGCATGGGATTGCCCAACAGACAAACTAAACTGATCTAGAAACCCCAACTTTTAACTCTTCCAAACAGAAGTGATTCTGATGGCTATTTATTTGAGCTACAAGGGTGGAATTTCTGAGAAGTATATTTTTAAACTGTGAAATGAGAGATAAAGGGTGGGAGGGAGAGACAGAGGAGAATGGCTTTTGTTAGTCTTTTTATTGAACAAAATACAAAAGGCACCATAGGTGTTCAGGCAGAATTGCCTTACTGTCATGCTTACTTTAGGGTTGTTGTTTAAAATGAAAACAAAAACTGAATGTCATTCCTTGAAAATATTTGGTGATCTAGATCTTTATTTCCTAGTTAGAGCTATAAAACAATGGTAGATAACTAAAAAAAACCTTATAAAAATGGTGACACACATTCCTTGTAAAACACTAAGACAGCGAATATAAAAAGCTCTTTGTTTACCATTATTTAAGGAGCATAATGATATCAAATAAGCAGAAACATAAGCACATATTGCTCTTCCCTCCCTCCTTCCTTTCTTTATTTCTTCTAGAAGTTCCCTGGTACAAACACCAGATTCTGAAGAGAAATGGCACTGTAAAAATAGGTTGTAAAAAATAATAGTACTCTACAGATATCTAATTAAAAGAGGTTCTCCACCTTTGGCAAGAAAACATTTTATTTGGCCTCATTAAAGTGACCCAACAACTGACTAGTAGGATTTACTTCATTCTTCTTTCCTCCATGATGTAACCATCTGGAAAACAAAAACAGGGAGGGAAGGAGAGAGAGTAGAAAGAAAAATAAAAAGAAACAATGAAACAAACTGTCTTCTTGCTTTCTCCTTTTCCAGTCACTAAAGTAGCACGGAATTCATGGAAAACTTTATTTCATAGCTCACAAATATTGATCAAGAGGGATATGGAAGACATTTTTGGTCACTTGTGGTAGAGCAAATGAGATTCATAATCCACCCTTGGTTTGACCCAAAAAGGAAGTCATTGCATTCTGAAAAATGCAAGTTGCAGCTCATGGACTGATTAGGTTTTGAAATGTGTCCAGTAAAATGAGTCTGAATACTGAGACAGGACATCTTTGAAATATGACTTTTCAAGTAAAGTGGCCAGTAGTCATGGTGGGTGGGGAATTTGGGGAGTTCTTATTGAAAAAATAATATTTAAAGTTTCTGAATGAGAATACAATTTACTGGCAAGGGCTACAAACTTATTCCTGCTTAACTGAAAGTAAATCCCATTAAATTCCATTCTTTGGAAACAAGAACAGCAACTAGCATGACTGCCACTTACAATTGTAGATCCATTCAGATTGTATCTTTATCTTTCTGTTCCGGAATTCTTATTACCAAATTAGCAAGGCATTTTCCAAATTAAGTGCTATTGAAGTAGCTCTTCTATTGTAGAAGCTACATGCAAACTCCCATATATTAAATACCCTTCTGTTACAGTTAGTAAATTTTACATGACTTCCTCTATACTTGCTTATCCACACCTATTCTTTTTTGCATGATTCTAAACTGCAACCATTTTCTCTTCTCTGTCATCATGAGACTATTAAGTTTATTGCCTGCAAGCAAGAAGAGCCCTCCCTCCCTCCATCCACCATCTTCAGAGAGAGAAAGGCAAGCCATCTCCAACAGGCCTTGCCTGCAAGCAAGAAGAGCCCTCCCTTCATCCACCATCTTCAGGGAGAGAAAGGCAAGTCAGCTCCAACAGGCCTTGCCTGCAAGCAAGAGCTTCCCTCCAGTCCATCTGCCTTGGTCCAGACCTCGGAGGGAGAGAAGATCTGCTGGACTTTCGCCCTTCCCCACCACCTCTCCCTTCTCCTTTTGTGTCGTGTCTTTTTAGATTGTAAGCCTGAGGGCAGGGAAATGTCTAATTAACAAATTGTAAGCCGCTCTGATAGCCTTGGCTGAAGAGCGGGGTATAAATAAAACATTATTATTATTATTATTATTATTATTATTATTATTATTATTATTCGCATGGGCCCTGGGGAATGGAAATGGGGTGGAACGGAAGGGAGTGGAAACGGGATGAAATGGGCAAATCATGCAGATTACTGCACAGGAGAATGTCGCGGTTGTTGCCAAGAGTCCCCAATCCATTCCACATTCGTCCAACAGCAGCCAATTTCTGAGAACTGTTCAGAACCGTCCTTGGAAATCGGCTGCTGTGGGACAGATGCAGAACGGATTGGGGACTCCCAGCGGCAACTGCAGCATTCTCCCAAGCAGTAATCTGTGTGATTTGCCCATTCCGTCCCGTTTCCACCCCCTTCCATTTCGCCCCATTTTCGTTCCTCGGGGTCAGTGGGGCTTTCCAGACTGCCAGGAGAGGGTGACATGAAGTTGCATTTTCCCAAATGCTTAACAGCTACACTGCCAGTCCCAGGGGTGTATTTAAAAGGTATAGGGCAGCTACACTGAGGGGGTGTGGGGACGACTTATCTGAAGCCCTGTCTCTTGCTCAGCCACTACATTGGAAGCTGTCAGGACGCTAGAAACACAGGCGGAGCAACTGCATGGGCAGCAATGAACAGGGCTTTTGGCCGCACTGAACCTTTAATTTATTTTGTTACCAGCTACGAATTGCGCAGTTGCACCGGTATACCATACGGACAATAGTATTGCTGGCTGCGAACTGCGCAGTTGCGCAGGTATATCACACATGAACTGTACTGTTATGAAGATCTGTCAAATTACTGTTGCAGTTTCGCTTCCCTTTTTTAACTGCACTGGTGCACCATGAATGAACCCCTTTATTTTATGAATAAACTTCTTTATCTTATGAGTGAATTGACATTTTATGTGCAGTTGCATAACAGTTACAGCATCCCAGAGTCCCTACTGCTCATGTCTAGGGTTTGGATTAGGGCTGGAGCTATGGTTTGGGAGCTTTAAAAAACTGCACAGTTGCACTACAGCATTTAGATGCAGCTTCATAGTTACACCCCTTTTAAAAAGAAGTGGGGAAAAGCAGCTCCTTTTTAAAGCTGCTATTTCCACACTAAAACACAAAAGAAGTGTGTTCATGCCAAACTTTCACTGCAGGTCATCTAAAGGCCACACTTTCATGCAGGCATGAACACACCCCTTTTTGCCAGTCTAGATCAGGCCAGTGTGATAAACTTCCTTGTATTTGACTATGCACAAGCATTCTTTATTTATTTATTACTATCTCTATATTACTAATAAACACATCTAGAGGTCTCAAAGTAAAATGTGTTTATTAGTAATAAAGAGAGGTAGCATGGTATAGCAGTTTTAGCTTTTAATAATAATAATAATAATAATAATTTTTATTTCTAGTCCTCTGAGCAAGCAATCGGGGCGGGTTACAACCAAGGGATTATACACACAATAACAATATACATGAATTAAAAAACAAATGGCAATGTATTAAGCAATAGCAATAAAATCAGATAGCAATTAACAACAACAATAACTAGCAAAATACATAACAATTATAGCAACAAAAATACATAGTAATTTAAGTAACAGTAAAATTAGCAAAGCAAAATACATAACAATTAACAAAGCAAAAATACACAGCAGCTATAGCAACAACAACAAAATACACAGTAATTATAACGTTTAACATACCAAAACAAGTAATCCCCATTCTCAATCCCCCATCCCAATCCCAGAAACAATGTGAACTACACACAATCTTTAAAAAAAGGGGGGGGGGGAGCCAAGACAACTCCTTAAGTCCAGGAGCCCAGGCATAGGAGGAGCCCAGGTAGAAGGAGGGCAAACAAACACTCTCTCAGCTGGTCTTCACTGGCAGATGTTGGAAAGGAGGGAAAGAGGGCCATTCCTGCTCTTTAAGTCCAGGAGCCAAGACATGGGAGAAGCCCAGGTAGAAGGAAGGCAAACAAACACTCTCTCAGCTGGTCTTCACTGGCAGATGTTGGAAAGAAGGGAAAGAGGGCCATTCCTCCTCTTTAAGTCCAGGAGCCAAGGCATGGGAGGAGCCCAGGTAGAAGGAGGGCAAACAAACACTCTCTCAGCCGGTCTTCACTGGCAGATGTTGGAAAGGAGGGAAAGAGGGTCATTACTCCTCTTTAAGTCCAGGAGCCAAGACATGGGAGAAGCCCAGGTAGAAGGAAGGCAAACAAACACTCTCTCAGCTGGTCTTCACTGGCAGATGTTGGAAAGAGGGCCATTCCTCCTCTTTAAGTCCAGGAGCCAAGGCATGGGAGGAGCCCAGGTAGAAGGAGGGCAAACAAACACTCTCTCAGCCAGTTTTCAGTGGTAGATGTTGGAAAGGATGGAAAGAGGGCCATTCCTCCTCCTTAAGTCCAGGAGCCCAGGCATGGGTGTAGCCCAGGTAGAAGGAGGGCAAACAAACACTCACTCAGCCGGGTCTTCACTGGCAGATGTTGGAAAGGAGGGAAAGAGGGCCATTTCTCCTCCTTAAGTCCAGGAGCCCAGGGTTTGAATCCCCACTCAACCATTTAAATCTACTGGGTGACCCTGAGCAAATCACACTGATCCTCAGAGGAAGGCAGAAGAAACTCACTTCAAATAAGTCCTGCCAAGAAAATTGTGAGATACAGTAGTTTTACCTTGGGACTGTCATAAATGAAAGATAACTTGAAGGCACACAACAACAAAATTATTAATTAAGGTACTTTATATGTTTTACAAAAATACAAAGCTTCTTTTCTCTGTTAGATCCTGGTTGGGTGGATACGTTTAGTTGTTGTTTCATGTAGTTCTAGTGATCAGTAAGACTCAACCAGGAGTTATACCATAAAAATCGAAAGAATTTCAACTCCTAACAGTCTCTTTCACTCCAACTCATGGGCTGTACATACAGCCCCAAAGGTGCAGCATGCAGCCACCCCTTTTACAGCCAGATTGCATACTGCAGCCCCAATCTGGCCTTTCCAGGGTGCAAAAAGGAGATGCAAAAAGCAGCTACTTTTTGTGTCCTGAAAAGGGCATGATAGCTGCACTACTGCAGCTTTACAGTGCTCCTTTGTTGCTGCATTGTGTAGATGCAGTGCCAGAGGAGTGCCATGACACCATGCAGTACAGTGCATGGCATCACACCACCCTGGGGGCCAGAGCCAGGATGTGCATCATGTAGACGCTGTGCCCCAACTCCGACTCCAAGCTGGCCTTTAAGGCCCATCTGCACAGGGCCTCAATCTCTCTCTTGGTGTGTGCTGAGTCCTGTCTTGGTAGCTGATCCCTTACTCTGTATTTTCCCTCTATGTCACTATGTTTCTCTCCTTGAAATAATTCTTAACCTTCCTGCTTTGTTCCAAATATATTCATACAGTTGTGATTCAGCTTCTTCCTTGCCAATTTGATTACTCTTCTTCTAATATGCACTCCTGTCTTTCCCAACAAATTCTAAATCTAAATATATCAAAGGTTGGACATGCTTCAGGGGAAAAAAATTCAGAGAAAATTTCAATCATATATATTTGAAGCAATCACCTCTCGGAGAACTGGGTTCTAAGAATCATCTACAGTTACAGAAACCAAAGATGTGAGTCCCCACCCCACCCCACCCCCATTCTGGCACCTTACATCTTTTTATCAAATTTATTGGAAGCTGGATGCCATCAGTGAATGTGCATCCACCTATCGGTGTACTCTTCTTCATTTCTCTCTGTTCTTCATCTCTCTCTTTTTGCCTGCCACCCTCTCATTTCTCCTTCTCCCTCTTGGCTCAGCAGGCTGTCTGTTCACTCTTTCCAGATGTATGAACCTACCACTTGCACTTTGAAAATAAACCAAAGACTGCATGTTGTCCCACCTGTGTGATTAAATTCAGAAAGAGAGAAGTTTTGAAGTGAATTTTCTGCAGATAGGTATATTACAGACAAGTGCTGCCATGAGATTCTGTGGCTAAAGCTATGGCCTGTACGTTTGTTAAATAAATTAAATTTAAAGCATTGGAAATGATTCTTTGCAGCTAAAAAGGTGGAAAAGCACTAAGGCTCACATATGGGGTTCAGGTTTAGTTGTCCTTGAGAGGAGAATTTGGAAAAATTATATTTTCAACTGCCAATCCCAGAATCTGCTGTTAGCATGGCCAATGTCCATGTTAGCCAAGTAGTTCTGGAAAATAAAGTCTTTTTACAAAAGCAATCTTTACTCAGCATTTTCTAAAGGTCAATAACTTATGGTCATGAGGGGCTGAAATTGCATGGTCCAGTGTGTGTGTGACTGTGTGTGTGAAACCGGCACTAGCACATGAAATATGAAGTAGCATAAAGAATGTTAGCACTTGATCCTGCTGATCATATAAACTGGCTCTATCATGCACCCCATGTGTCATCCCATATTAGGTGATACAGCTGAGCTGCTATTCTTTCCCTTCCCATCTGCAAGTTTACATTCACATTGGTGCCAACAATCAATCTATAAATACCTGGAATAATACAGCTATCTGCAAATAGGTGTCATGTATCAGCAATAAACTGGGCTGGAAAATCTGCTTCATTCTATTTATTAGTGTTTCACACAGAAACCCTCAAGGTAAGTGCAAACAAAGAAGTGACTGTGTACATTTTTTCCCATCCCTGAAGCATCTGGGTGTAAGCCTTATTTTGTCAGCAACCATTGTGTTTATAGGCCTGTTTTACTGGGAACCTGCTGCTTCTCACAATGTTTCCTGAGTGACTGTCTTAGTAAAAATGCATCTGGAAATGACGAGCACACAGCTGTAAATCTGAAAAGCAGCCTGTGCTCCTAATAGCTAGCAGCCACAGTATGGGTATCCTGCTGAATGTTGAAAAGATTTGGAAAGACAATGCTGAAGTGACGAAAACGTTTCTGAGAATCACACGATCATGTTACTCTTTCCCCCATTTATGAAAGACTTCATGTGGTGTTTTACCATGCTTTTTTTTTTCTGCCCTTGTCCAATCCAGAAACAATGGGTCAGGCTAGACATGATGGCGGCAGTACTGTGAAGGTATACCACATTAAACTTGCCAAAGCATGTAGAAAGGTAAGGTGGGAGTTGATTTTAAAAACAAAAGTGGCACTTAGGTAAGAAACACTGCACCTTGTGTCTTCCATGGATTTTCTTCTTATATTTTCTTTCCTCCCACTAGCTTCTTTCAGCTGAGCTCTTTTTAGCTGTACTGAAAGTGATGTTCTTGTGCAAGAAGTGCCACAGTTAAAACACAGAGAATTGCCACATCCACACTGAAGAATGTAAGGGAACTGAACATTAAATGATGGTAACTGAGCCATCACTTCTACTTGTTTTCAAATAAAGCTATGTTACTGTGTTTCAGCTATACTAGTGTGCTTCAGCATGAAATGGAAAAGGTGGGGATGAAGGAATCAATCAACATCTTTTAGATTAATTGATCTATGAGAATTAATCTACTTTTTCAGATGCATTAAAAGAGCTGGAACTACAGCCATAGGTATATTGGAGTTGTGCTGTTGTGGAGTTTGGATCAGGGAGCAATTACTCTTTGTTGCTAACTGCCCTTGAGTCAGACTTGACTGGTGACCCTGTGAAGGAGACCTCTCTAAACCTCCCTATCCTCAACTACTTTGCTTTGATCCTGCCTGTGGCCTCTCTGATTGAGGCCTGAAACATGCGGACAAGAAAAAGTGGCTTCCAGCCACTCTGGGGGTGGCCAGAATCTACATGGAGAGCACTTTTAGCCAGAAAAACCTGGCAAACAAAGGAGTGGGGAAATTCCACTCTTCGCTAACATCCCATTCAGGACTGCAGTGATGGGGATGGCCCAGATCAGGACTGGTCAGGGAGGCCCGCACTAGGTCAGGGAAGCCACACAAAGCTGCCAGTCTGCATGACCCCGTGTCTACCCATCAGACATGTGGTCTTCCTCTCTTACTGCTTCCCTCTACCTTTCCTAGCATTATAGCATTTTCTAATGAGGCACACCTTCTCATGATGTGGCCAAATTATGACAGCCTCAGTTTAGTAATCTTTGCTTCCATGGACAGTTCAGGTGTGATCTTTTTAGGACCCATTTATTTGTCTTTTTTTTTTTTTTTTTTTTTTTGGCTATCCACAGGGTTTGGGCCACCTGTCCCAGGAGTTTCTATCCCAGTTTGAACACAAACTTACAATCTGCAGTAGCTGAAGAGAAATTATTAGCATAAACTACAACCAATATGAGAGCTGATGACATCCAACACAAAATTAACTTCCAGAAGAGCTTGTTACTGGAGGGCTATCCCAGAAGGCCTTCCTTCCATGGGACCAGGTGTTTCCTTCCCTATGGGCCAGATCCCCTCTCAAGCCCATGCTAGGGGTGCTTCAGGGACTTCTTCACTGATTCCCACTTGCAGTTCCCTCAAACATTGGGCCCTCCCTTGAGCTCCCCAGGATCCAGAAAAGTAGATCTATTCCTGAGTGCCCTAGAACCAAGGATTCATTATGCTTCCCCACCTTTCTCCATGGCCTGCACTCAAGACATTGCCCAGGGTCTTTGGGCTGCCTAGGATCTTCTCTCCCTCATTCCCAGCCACCTGTAGTCGCACCATCATGCCACCCCTGTCTGCTACCCTGTTCCCAGCTGCCTTTCCCTGTCTTGGGGCTTCCTCCTCATTCCCATGCCCAACATTTCCTTCTGCCTTTTCTCCAGCTGTCTCCCTCATGGACTCCTCTTCTGCTGTCTTTCTTCACCCTTCAGTCTCCACTACTTTTTCTTTTATCCTCCCCCCTTCCCATATCCCTTCAATGCTTCCTCTCCTTTTGAGTCCCAACAGTGTAGTCTCCTCACTGTCTCTTCTGGCCCCATCCTCTTCAGAACATCTTGTCACCTGCCAGTGGGCACTCCCAGCACTTGGCATCAGGTCACTGAGTGATTTGTGTTCATCCAAGGTGAATCCTTACAGAGATTCCCCAGGATTCCTGAGACCTGAAGTGAGTGGTCCCAGGTAGAAAGGAGAAGAAAGAAAGCTAGAAAGCTAAAGTAAATAAGCACAAGAGACATTGATTTTTTTAGGGAACCCATTTCTTAAAACAATGTAGATCAAAGCAAGGAAAAAAATTAGTAGCTATAGATTAGGTGGATGTGGTAGGATTTATTTTGAGAAGTGGAAATAAAATATGGGAAGATGGTGTTAATGAGGGAAGATCTTTCATAATTTTCAGAGAAGAAGACATGTTGATCAGAAAAAAAAACACTTAAAGGGTCTTATTATATATTAAATGTTAAATAAAAGTGGTAGAAAACAATGCAACAATTAATGTGACTTATTTTCATAACATTAATATTAGCATAATTTATTTCATTGCATATTATTAACACAATTGTGTTACAATTGTGTTACTAATACAATACGCAAATTATGCTACACAGATTTGGGAAACTGGAATATATGCAGTTCTTTAAACATACAAACTACTTGTCCATCCTTATTTGGAAACCTACTGGAAGGCAAGGAACAAAACTGATTGCAATTGGTCCCACTCAGTGGGAGATGTGTTGGACACTGAATTCCCTGATTTATTTGTATCTGAGCAGGAAGCCACAGGTCAAATATGACACACCATGCTTTCAAACTGCAGTATATCTGGAGAATATACTAAGGAATGTGAGGGTGATTTACTAATGGACTAGTGCTGTGGAGTAGGCGGAGACTGCAAATATCATTTTTCCATGGCAATTATCAGGCTCCCCCAGCCAACAGGAACACTGGCTATTGGCAAGGGATTCTAGGTGCTGTAGTCCAAAATAATAGTCACACATCAAAGTTCTAGAAACATGTAGATCTTTTTAGGTACAAACTATAAAAACCAGAAGCCTGCCATTTTTTTCTCTCTCTGCAAAGCTATAGAGGGATGCTAAGGCAACACTAGTTTTATTCCCATTAGAAACAGAAGGAAAAGGAGTGATCAGCTGAGCCACAATATTTATGGGTCAGGCCCTTCACTGGGAACTGGAATAGGGGGATTCAAAGGAAGTGGAAAATCAGAGACAGAAAAATAGGTATTGGTGGCAGAGCACTTAATTGATTGGCACGGAGCCAGCCAGCCCCAGGGCAGCCTTAGGACTGGCTGAATTACCTCACTTGGAAAAAAGATCAAGGACTTGGAGAGGAGAAAAACAAACATCCCTTCTGGGAGGAAGGGCCAGTGGGCAGAGATGTCTGAGCAATATAATGTGGGAGGATCTGGACTCCATTTAACTTTAATCCACCACTGAAATCAAAGCCATAGGAGCAAAGTTACATGCCGGGGGGAGGGGGGGGGTGGCATCTCAGATTTGTATTGAAGTGAATCCCTTTCACTCATCCAAGATACCCTACCCTCATTACATATGAATCTTTGAGTCTCTGATAGGTATATGCATATGATCTTTTTGTGTCTTCCTCTCTTTTGCATTTTAATTAAACAACAACAACACAGAGATTAACAACTGTTTATTAAACTGATGGATCCATCTATCTTTCCTTTTATCCATCTGTCCATCTCTTAAGCATCTGGCCAGAAATAAAAAATATATAGGTCTTGCCTGCAGGCTTATAATTCTAATGGGACACAGAGGAAGTAAATAAGGAAAACAAAAAGAAAAGAAACCAAAATGCTTAAAAGTAAAAGAAGATAAAAAGATGGTTGTGGTATGGTGTGCTATTAAGAACTAGATAATATCCCTAAAGAGCCTAAATCCTGGTTTTAATTCCTACTAGAATAAATGCATGGAATCAGTAGAATTTACATTGTTCACTTCCAAACCTTCCATTGATTCAGTAGGTCAACTGTAGTTCGGCCTAGTAATTGAATTTAAGCAACAGTGTATAAAGTTTTCTGTTAAATATTTGTGTATGTATCCAATAAGTGATATAGTTTTTTCTGAAACAGTTTTGCTACTGTAGAGGACAAGAGAAAGGCATTTTGATGGGATTTCCACCTTTGAACTAATTTGTGCAATTTTACATTACAGCTATTTAAAGGTTGTTGTGCTGACCAATTATGCATTAGGATCAGTGCACAGGGGAAATAGTGGGACTGTAGCATCTAGATCCATTATGCACATCGTTTCTGTATTTCCCAGTGTCCCGTGCATGTACAAATTCACAGTCTTGGAAAACACAAATCCAGCCTCTGCCCATATGTGCATAATGCAGATGTCCAAGTAGAAGCCAATATAGAAGGATGAGTGGACCTGCCATTGCAATATCCTTCTGGTATATATTGCATGATGCCTGAATAAAACTTTTGTGGAAAGGCAGTAAAATCAAGTCATAGAAACTTAATATAAAATGTTTATTCACTCAAACTGAATGTGAATCACAGCCCCCTATAAATTAAATGCATTATTAGTAGTGCCAGCAACGAATGTCTGATAACAGTTGTCTAACATTTGTCTTTTTAAGACAAGCATGTGATACTGCTCACTGACTATTTCTGATTTTTCACAAGCTAGTAATCTACTTATTTCCAGGCTAGGTTTGTATGTTAGGAAAACAATGTGGAAGACTACAAAAAATATGCATGTCTCTTTGACAATGGAGTAAATTCCGTATTAGGCCTACACAGAACATACCAACTGAAATCAAAGGGTTTTGAATTACTTGTGACTAATAAGTCCCATTGATTTCAGGAGGTCTAATCTAAGTGGAAGTGATATTTGGTTTAACACATTCATAATTGTGACTCTCCCTTAAAGGGACAGTGCAAACCATTCCCCTAATACAGTGCTGCAGATCCACTTTCCAGTATCAGCTGAGGGCTGGGGACAAGTCAGCAGCGTACTCAAGTCAGCAGCATATGCACATACACAAACCAACCATACACACATTCGCACAACACACATCCACACAGTTCTGTGAGCTTCAAGTGCCTAATAATATTCATCCAATTACACTAGCCTTGCACTTGATATATTAGACAGTAGAGGAACTATGAATCATAGAATTGTAGAGTTGGAAGAGACCACAAGGGCCATCCAGTCCAACCCCCTGCCATGCAGGAACTCTACATCAAAGCATTCCTGACAGATGGCCATCCAGCATCTGCTTAAAGACCTCTAAGGAAGGAGACTCCACCACACTCTGAGGGAGTGTGTTCCACTGTCGAACAGCCCTTACTGTCAGGAAGTTCCTCCTAATGTTGAGGTGGAATCTCTTTTCCTGTAGCTTGCATCCATTGTTCCGGGTCCTAGTCTCTGGAGCAGCAGAAAACAAGCATGCTCCCTCCTCAATATGACATCACTTCAAATATTTAAACAGGGCTATCATATCACCTCTTAACTTTCTCTTCTCTGGGCTAAACATTCCCAGCTCCCTAAGGCGTTCCTCATAGGTCATAGTTTCCAGACCCTTCACCAATTTAGTCGCCCTCCTTTGGACACGATCCAGTTTCTCTGCATCCTTTTTGAATTGTGGTGCCCAAAACTGGACACAATATTCGAGGTGGGGCCTGAGCAAAGCAGTGTAGAGTGTCACTATTACTTCCCTTGATCTAGAAACTATACTTCTAATAATGCAGCCTAAAATTGCATTGGCCTTTTTTGCTGCTGCATCGCACTGTTGATTCATGTTCAACTTATGGTCTACTTGGAGTCCTAGATCCCTTTCACACGTAGTTTCATTCAGCCAGGTGTCCCCCATTTTATATCTGTGAATTTCATTTTTCTGCCCTAAGTGCAGAACCTTACATTTCTCCGTGTTCAATGTCATTTTGCTAGCTTTGGCCCAGCTTTCTAGTCTATTCAGGTCATTTTGAATTTTGATCCTGTCCTCTGGGGTATTAGTTACTCCTCCTAATTTGGTGTCATCTGCATATTTGATAACTATGCCCACAATACTATTACCCAAGTCATTAATAAATATGTTGAATAGCACTGGGCCCACGACAGAACCCTGTGTCACCCCACTTGTCACTTCTCTCCAGGATGAAAAGGAACCATTGCTGAGCACCCTTTGGGTGCAGCCGGTCAACCAATTACAAATCCATGTAATGGTTACCTTGTCTAGCCCACATTTTACAAGCTTGTTTGCAAGAATGTCATGGGGAACCTTGTCAAAGGCCTTACTGAAATCAAGATATACTATATCCACAGCATTCCCTTCATCTACCAAGCTGGTAATTTTATCAAAAGAGAAAGAGAGAAATCAGATTTGTCTGGCATGACTTGCTTCTCTGAAACCCATGTTGATTTTTTGTGACTATGGAATTATCTTCTAAATATTCACAGACTCTCTGTTTAATGATCTGCTCTAGAATCTTTCCTGGTATTGATGTCAGACTAACTGGATGATAATTGTTGGGATCCTCTATTTTCCCCTTTTTGAAGATGGGGACAATGTTTGCCCTCCTCCAGTCTCCTGGGACTTCTGTTCTGCAGGAGTTCTCAAAGATTATTGCCAGTGGTTCCGATATTACATTTGCCAGTTCTTTTAATACCTTTGGATGTAGTTCATCTGGTCCTCGAGACTTAAATTTATTTAGATTAACCAGGTATTCCTGTACCATCTCTTTACTTAATCTGTGCTGAAATTCTCCTATTCTGTCCTCTGCTCCATTATCCTCAGGTTGAGTACCCTTTGCCTTTTGTGAAAAGACTGAAGCAAAGAAGGTGTTGAGTAATTCTGCCTTTTCTCTGACTTTATCCCTACACATGTTGGCTATTTGTTTGAATACCTCTTTGGTGATTTCCCCATTTTTTGATTTCTTATACATGTTCCATTTAAAATTTAGCTCAATTGAAAGTTCCTTAGACATCCATCCTGGTTTCTTGAGACACCTCCCATTTTTCTTCCTCATTGGAACTGTTACAAATTGTCCTTTTAGTATCTCCCTTTTGAGGAACTCCCATCCATCTTGAAGTCCCTTCTCTTTTAGTATTCCTGGCCATGGGATGACCCCCAGTATTTCTTTAAGTTTACTAAGATCAGCTTTCCTAATCTATAGAATGTGTGTCTGACTGTATCTGGCTTCTCCTTTCCACTGTATAACAAAATCCAGGAGAACATGATCACTCCCACCTAACGATCTAACCACGTGCATCCCATTAACTAGGCCATCCCTGTTGATTAGGATGAGTTCCAAAATAGCTGACTCCCTTGTTGCCTCTTCCACCTTTTGGACAATGAAACTGTCTTCAAGGCAAGTAAGGAATTTGCTAGTCCTTGAGGATTTTGCTAAGTTTGAATTCCAGCAAATATCAGGATAGTTGAAATCACCCATCACTACTATATCTTTCCTATCTGAGTGTATGGTCATCTGTTCTGGAAAGGAATAATCCAATTCCTCTGCCTGAGTTGGGGGTCTGTAGTAGACTCTCACAGCAACATCCCTGTTGTGCCCCTCTCCTTTAATTTTTATCCAGACACTCTCCATCTGGCTTCCAGTATTGATATCCTGGATCTCTTCACTAGGGTAAATATCTCTGACATATAATGCTATTCCTCCTCCTTTCCTGTTTGGCCTGTTTCTCTTTAAAAGGTTGTACCCCTTTATTTCTACATTCCAATCATGAGACTCATCCCACCAGGTTTCAGTGATGTCTTTTATATCATATTTCCTTTGTTGTGCTAGGAGTTCAAGTTCATCTTGCTTATTTCCCATGCTCTGTGCATTAGTGTAGAGACATCGAAGACCATGTGTCCCCTTTGCTTGCTTCCTGTGCATGCTTTTTTGCCTCCTACTGTTGGATCCTTTCACTGTTTGCCTAGTTCCCTCTATGACAGTTTGACTGTTTTCTCCAGCCCTTTTGTCTCCCTCCCCCACATAACTCAATTTAAAGCCCTCCTGATCAGATTCTTTACACTGTTGACAAAAAATGTTTCTGACAACTTGTGTGAGATGCAGCCCATCTCTTGCCAGAAGTTCCCCCCTCATGGAACCGCAGCCCATGATCTAAGAATCCAAATTGTTCTCAGCGACACCATCTGTGGAGCCAGTTGTTGACATCTGCTATTTTTCTCTCTCTTCCTGGACTATGCCCTTCAACAAGCAGAAGAGACAAGATGACAATCTGTGCATCTGTTCCTTTCAGCTTCTTACCCAGACCCTTGTAATTCCTTTGGATATTTTTAAGGCTGTGTCTTGCTGTGTCATGAGTTCCCACATGGACCAAAAGGAAGGGGTATTGGTCAGTAGGTTTGACCAGTCTTGTCAGTCTCTCTGACACATCACAGATCTTAGTCCCAGGGAGATAACACACCTCCCAAGACATTTTGTCAGGCCCACAAATCACTGCTTCTGTACCCCTCAGTAAGGAGTCCTACACCACCACCACACGCCTCCTCTGAGGCTTAGCAGTGACTGTTCCCTGTAGTGGAATTCCCAGGCTCCTCTGCTCTGTCCCTGAACTCTGTCCATGATGCTCTTCCTCATCCTTTGTGATAAGGGAAGGGGCATGAAAACGATTCTGTAGCTGCAAGCTCCCAGAACTATCCCTAGTTTCCCTACATCTGTGTGTCACATTCCTCCTGTGTACATGAAGTGACCTTCTCCTCCTTTGCAACTTCCCCTGTGTGGTCCCCATCCAAGACTTTTTGTTCTGTTCTGTGCAGGAAAACCTCTTGCTCCCTAATATGTTGAAGTGTAGCTACCAGGATCTCCCACTGCTGCACTTTCTCCTCCAAGAGAGCTACCAACTTGTGTTTTGGGCATGTGATTTTCCCCACAGTGATTTCAGAAGGCAGAGAATAGCATTTTCTTTGCCCTGCTGAACATAAAATAGTCTGTGGGATGCAGTGGGTGGGGGTCCCATATGCTTTTTGGTGTGTCTGCATAGGAAAGTGTATATAGGCCAAGGATATAGGCTGTGCATCCCATTCTAGTAGAGATCCAAATCTATATGTTGATTAAAAGCTGTATGGAATACAGAGAGAGAGAGAGAGAGAAACAAAAACAACACAAATTGGAATTTCTTAAAAGTGCTTTAAAGACAGACATATTTTGGAGATTTACTCGAAAATAAAATATTTGAATGAACGTTTATCTAACTCTTATCTTGTCTAACAAGGCATTTTTTTTAATCAATGTGATTTCCTATATCTTTTCTGGGATGAGGACTTCCCATGAGCTTGATTAATTGAATAATAATTTTGCTAAATAGAGCATCGTCCTAGTTTAATAGCTGCTAAATAAGTGTCCACTCATCCTTGCTGACCTATAGATTAAAGGTCTGTACCTTAGAAGCTTAATATCCATTTTTTCTTTGAAGTGCATCTGACAGCTCATTGCTTTTGTCATATCTAAAATGCATGGCAGACCACTCTAATGCTTCTCAAGAGCATTAGTTGCTCTGAGAAAGAAATTATTCTAAATCTAAAGCTTTTAAGTGTTTCTTCTTTGTCTCATCATCTCCATTTAGAGTATTTCTAGAGTGGCTGACCTGAATAGAAGGTGCATACGACAAGTACTTATCTTAACAAAGTGGCTTCAGAGTGTGACTTGAATTATTATGTACTTTCAAGAGGAATTTTTAGAGTCAAATGAATAATTTCCTCTAATAACAAACTCAGGTAGTTGAATGACCTACCATTTTGGGACTGAAATGGGTCATCAAATAATAATAATAATAATAATAATAATAACAACAACAACAACAACAACAATAATGGCTGCATAATACATGATGGACTCCTTAGCTATTTGTTCACCAATTAAACTTTTTTTTTTAAAAGACATTTTAATAATAAGTTTATTTGTATTTTTAATGTTCCTATAATGAAAAAACCCACAATTAAAAAAAAAACAACCTTTGTAAGCCATTTGAGATCATCATCAGTTATGTTTAAAAACAGGTTGTAAAGAAACCAAATGACCTCACAATAATTTGTGTTGTAAAGAAACCAAATGACCTCACAATGATTTGTGTTGTATAGTGTTAGAATATTCAATTGGAATTTAAGACATCTCGGTTCAAACCACTGGTAAGCCTGATGATTCACTGGTGACGTTAGTCTGCTCCCTTTTCCTCAGGTTGGCCTATCTCACAGAATTATATAGTGGAGAAGAGAAGCCAACTATACCGCTTCCAGTCCACTGGAGAATAGGCTAGGGATACCTGTAACCAATGCTGAAATAAAATTGCAAGAGGCAAAATAAAATGATGACATAAATAAGCTTCCAAAAGATGCAGAATTTTGAGGTTGTCGGATGAGAAAAATTAGAAATCTGTTGACATGAATGGAAATGAAAATAATTATCCTCAAGATTAAGTAGCCTGATGGGAGAAATCAGCAGTTTGGTTAGTTATTTGTTTGTTATGTTGTTTGTTATTCTTCAAGGTGGAAAGAAAGTTAAATGTAAAAAAAAAAAAAAAAACTCTTCCTTCATACATATTTTTATAAAAACACATAGGAGAATGAGACTTGACTTTCTTTTCACCTTCATGAATACCTCCAGAATGTCACCATCACTGTAAAGCTCTAAAATGCTCAGATTCAAGCTACTGTATATACTCATGTATAAGTATAGAAATTTAGGTCAAAAAACTGACCCATAAAACTTATCTATGGGTCAGTGGAAGTACTGTATCTTAAGTCTTATTTACAAGAAGGAACCATCTCCTGGTGGAAAGAAAGAGTATAATATATGTGGCACCAACCTCCTCTACTCTCTCATCCATCCAGCCTTAAGAGTGAACACAAAGAGTTATGTCTGCTGGAATTTTGTAAGTTCTTTGAAAATGTTTTGCTTTGCTTCATAATTTAGATCCTTTGTTATATGCCCCTAAATATTCCCCTCAATTTATGCATGGATCATTGCAAAATCCATAATTTTGGCCCCAAAACTTGGCATCAACTTATACATGAGGTCGACTTATGGTTGAATATATACAGTAGTTTACTTGTCCATCTAGCCCAGAAGTCAATACTTTGGAGATTATCACACGAGGATGCTCCTGTCACTATCACACTAGTGTGCTAAGATTATCAGACGATGTCAAGAAATATTGCCATAATCCTGTCTTTACTGCATGGATAAAGAGGAATTCCACAGCTGCTTTTATTCATGGAGAATTCCTGTAAATAAAAAGTGGCTGTAGAATTCCTCTTTATTCATCTGATAATGACGGGATTATGGTGATATTGTGCAAAGTCATCTGATAATCTTAGCATATTATCACAAAAGTGACAAGAGCATCCTGGTATGCTCCTGTCACATTCCCTGGTGTGATAATCTCCCTAGATTGGCAATTGCTATTTGCATAGACTTGTACAAAACAAAACAAAACAAAAAAATTCCTGTCAACTGCCACATTTCAGCATAACAGAGTTTCTGAATAAGATGGGAAAGGGAAAACAGTGGCATTTCCTCCTTTCTCTTGCTTGAGACTCCACACTTCATCCTGACTTGGTAACAGGCTTTCCAGGGACTTTCCAGCTGCTTACAGGTGAAGAATTTTCCAGTTATGATTGTGGATATTATATTAGAGGAAAGAATCACATCAGGATCCATGAGTAGCGCTGAAGTGCAACTTCCATCAGCCTTAGTTAGCATAGCTAGTTAATGATGATGGAATTAACATTCTTAGCAACTTCTAGAGGAAGGCCAGATTTTCCCCGTCTCCTCTTAATGTATATTGAGAAGCAACTTAAATCCAGAGTTTTATGCACACAGAGTTTTCATACACACTTAAAAAAAAAAAACAAGGATAACTTTTGACAGAAGTTTATTGGTAAAAGCTAAAAGCCATCACAATATAAAACAGGTACAACCATTAAAAACAAAGCATTAAAAACAAAACAGCATTAAAAAAAACCAAGGCACAAAACCCACAGATAAATCAACATAGTAAAGTTAATAAGGGAAGCCCATTAACATGGTACAAAATACATTGTAATACATCATTAATAATAATGGAAACATAAAACTAGAAAGGTTGTGTTCGTCATTCCCTTTGCAAAAAATTGATTCTAATCTTACTAGCAGCTAAACCAAATTTTGCTATCATAGAAGTAATAAATCCATCACTGCTGGCTAGAAGAAGACAAATCTGTTGCAAACAAGATCTGTTGGAAAGGAAATGTAAGATACATTCAAGAAACCTTTGTCTGGGGTAGAAAAAGCCAGTTTTTTGCCATCTCAAAAAGGAGAGGTATTTTGCGACCTCTTTTTGGGACAGCAAAAAAAAAACAGATTGGGGTTGTGGTGTGCAGTTGCCCTGGCCCCAATTCAACTTTCTTAGGGACAGCTTCAGGCCACCCCCTTTGGGCAGTCTAGATATTCTGTTATCAGAATAAGTATTATTGGTTTGTTTAGACACAGACATTAAACACAGATGCCATGAATCTGAAGCATCTGTCCAGCAGACAACAAATGTTATTGACAGGGAATGCAATAATCAATTAGTCCAGAGACATTTATTTATGTAAAAGCCCCTGTAGATTTGTCCTGAAAGAGCTTGATGGAAACCAGAAGAACCAGACTAGGTTATCTCCACTGTTGTGTCTTGGAGCTCTCAACAATTGATTGTATACCTGAGTTGTTCTGGGAGGGCTATAGTAAGGTTGCATCTGCACTACAGAAATAATCTGGTTTGACACCATTTAACTGCATGGCCCAATGCTGTGGAATTCTGGCAACTGTAGCTCGTTGTGGTATCAAAGCTCTCTGACAGAGAAAGGTAAATGGATAACAAAACTATAGACCCCAGAATTCCATTGCACCACACAAGTGGTGTCAAACTTAATTATTCATGCAGTGCAGGTGTATCCTAAGATATCTGTACTTGTTGCCTGCTACCTCAAAGCTCTTTTCAACTTTCCCTTATGGTACTTGTCAACTATCAGTCTCATACCAACATTTAGCCTTAGATGGATTTTACTTGCTTTGAGCTGCATTCCTAAGCAGCCCTGCTCTGAGAGGATCTGGTTATGATGTGCCAAGGGCCATTACCAGCCTCACCCCATCCATGGGCCTTGAACTCCATCTTCAAAGTTCATTTTAACTTTCCCTTAAGGTATTGGCTATCTAATCTGTCATATTTTACACACACTAGTCAGTTTGTTGCCTCCACATCTTAAAAGAATCAGCCTCATTTGACATTATACCCACTAAACTCCAAAATCTCATTAAATTTGTCCAGATTCAAAAAGCAGGTTAATTAGCAAAGAAAGCTAAAAGGGAAATGATACCACTGTGCATGTACTGTGTTCTGCTGTTGTTTTTCCTTTGAATTGTTCTGAGTCAAACCTCTACATAGCTCTAGGAAAGAACACTGGTGAGCTTAAAGAGCAACTTTTACAAGGGAACTTACAGGACAAATTTTGACTGTGTGTTTCCTTTTAGGTCCTAAATTATGCCTTAAGATTTCACTTTAAGTATAATTATATTCAGGATTAAATGAGAGATTGATGCCTTCCCTTTTCTGCCTATATATATATATATTAAAAATTCTGATATGCTTTGGGTGATGAGTTATAGCCAAAAAGTTAATAAAAATCTGCAAAACTCCACATCCTAGATTTCACAGAAGGGCACCAAATATTTGGTGCTTGCCTTTGATTATTTTGGCAGCAAATATTCAGAAAGATGAAAAGACAAAAATACCACTTGAGACTTGTTCTAATTTTCTCTGACCTTCTTTTCAAAGACAAGATGATGACAAGAAAACAAACAGCATGGCATGGTTAGATAGAAGGCCATATAAGTTTTATATAATTAATATAGACAATTTTTTTATTCTATGTTAGACATGTCATGCTCTCTTTTCAAAAAAAATTCATGTCACAAAATTACAGAATCATAGACTCAGTCAGATACTTGAGGAGTTATCAAAGCAAACTGCCTTTGGGTTGCTTATAGAAGAATGAGAAGAAAGATGTATTGTGTTATATAACATCTAGCCTAGACTGTTATATTGCACACTATATGGGGCTATCCTCAAAAATTATTTAGAAGCCTTAGATAGTTCAGATTTAAGCTTCCAGATATTAGTGGTGGGTAGACACTTGAAGCATACTGCTCCAGTACTATATGAGCTGATCTCAACAACTTGGAAACTTGTTTTAAAAAGTAATTCTTTCCATTATTCATCATAATGTTTAGAAACTAGCCAATTCCTTATATTTATTATGTTGAGGGATAAAATAACCTCAGTATGTTGCTTCTTGTACTACTCATTATTTTTCCATTCCTGTGTTTTTTAAGGGTGGTATCTTAGGATATATAACAGAATGGCATAAAACTTCAAAGCTTTTTGTCAGAATGTCTCTTTAAATGTCCTTAGAATTCCCTGGGAATAACTAGACACTGTGATTCATTATGCCAGGAAAGTAACTTTGCTCTTACGTGTTACACTGTTTTCAAAAGATAATTTTTGGCACCCTCTTTATTGACTAGTTACGTGCAACAGCTTTTCTAATAACCTGTTATGTATACATTCTGGTTCCACTGGATACCTCTTCATTTCTGGATCCAATTGAAAGTACTGCTTTTGACAGATCATGGAATGAATAGTTTGGGGCTCTATGTTATCTCAGCTCTTTTATGTGATAGACTACTCATATGATATAAATTTCATCAGGCCTTGAACTTAACCACTGAGGTCTTGGTTACAGGATGTACATTTTGGAAGGTGAGAACATATACCAGGGCCTTTTATGTGGCAGCTGCCTTCTTGCTAACTCTTTCCACAAAGATATGCACTCTCTTTGTTCTTCTAGGTGGATCCTTAAAACACTTTTGTTCAATTCACTTTTGGTTGGAAAAAGGATAGTTTTAATATGACTGTTCTTGTTTTGATCATTTTACAGTATTTTTTAAAGTAGCAGAGCTTAGTAGTATTTTGATATGGCTTATGCTCTTTGGCTTTGGAAAAAACTTAAATTCACTGGGACTTCTTAGTATCTTAATACTAGCTATCCTCTAGTTTCATAGTATTATTTGCTATTGTGTACCTCACTGAATTACAATAATAAACATTTTTTAAAAAATACACACCGAAAATTGTCTTAATAAGGCATATAAAGAGGGTGGTAAGTGTCAGATGGAACTATTTAAAGGAATTTCCTCTCTCCAGCAAGCAGACAACTGAAGCTGAAATGAAGCTAAATAGATATGTGTAATATTAACAACAATATAAAAGAGAATAGGGCCATATCATGAGCCATCATGGGTCTCATATTGGGAGAAAAGTTAGATAAAAATAAATTAAAATAAAATAAAATAGATGCTAGCTGCCTAAAAAAACTAATAGAGCGTTTTTGATTGCTGCCCAAGTTTTAAACAAGAGGATCACTAGAAGTAAACGGGGGAAGAGTGAAACCTAACTCATTAGGAAATTGTGGTAGATATCTCAAAATTTACCAGGATGGCCAGAATCCTGCTGGGGACCTATGTTTTTGTAAGTAGACTTAGCTTTGTGGAAATTAGAATTGGATGTTCCACAACATCTCTATCCAGTAAAGGGCTGCTGTTACATTACTATGTATAAGGAAGCCAGCAAAGTCATTGATGCCCATTGGGACTGATGAACAACAGCACTGATGCACATTGATCATATTGTGCATGGGGACACCAACTAGGGAATGCTGATGCACATCAGTGCACTCTTGCCAGTATCCTGTTATACATCTTCACAATTAACTAACAGGGTTTCTTAGCACCTTTGTGATGTTGCTTAGTATACATAAAGTTATACAACATACACCATGATAGAGCATTACACACAATGTTTTCAGTTGTTGTCCAAGTTGCAAAGGCCATATTGAAGGAAAAAAGTTCAATTTTCAAACAGGAGGTTGCCATATCTTCTTGGGGAAACATGGTAAATTCTTCAAATTCTGACAGCATTTTTTGATTGTTGCATGGCCGGTTTCAAGTCAAAATCTTGAAAAGGAGCATTCTAAAAACAAAAATGGGGAAGAGGCTTCCACAGCACATTTGGAAATATTTTTGAAAGGGGTATAAAACTGGAGACAACTATCTGCAGAAGTGCTGCTAAGATTTCTGAAACAGAAAGAAAAGTGGAGAAACAGCAGAGAGGTATACACTGCTGCTAAGATTCCCTACAGTTAAAAAAAAAGTGGGAAGTGGTAGAGGCTTTCTGAGGTACCCTGAATGGCATTCCTGAAAAAGCAGGGAATAAGAAGGCTGCATAAACTCCTTGGGAATTATTAGGTGTGGATCTGGGCGACACTAGCTAGACCAGTTAATAATAAATAAATAAATTGACTGATTCTTTCTCTCTATCCCTCTCTTGAATGCAATGATAGGGGTGGAATATAATAGCAAATTCCACCCCTAGTATGCCCCAGTATTACACAACCAGAGAGAGCATCCATAAAATTTTTACTTTGGTTTATTTTGTTTTTTAATCTGCTTTGAAATGTGGGGCATGGAAACAACAGTATCCACACATACCCGTATTTAAACAATTCCATAATAAAGGGATTATTAAAGAAAAGCAAGAAAATAAAAGGCAACAGAAGAGTGACCCTCCCCCCTCCCCCCCCCCACACACAAACAAATTCCTGGACAAAACCTGTATCATTCTGTTGTTTGAGCAGAAGCTGGATGGCCATCTGTCAGGTATGCTTTGATTGGGAGTTCCTGTACGGCAGGGGGTTGGACTGGATGGCCCTTGTGGTCTCTTCCAACTCTAAATTTCTATGATTCTATGATTCTATGATTCTAAGAACGCCTTAGGGAGCTGGGGATGTTTAGCCTGGAGAAGAGAAGGTTAAGAGGTGATATGATCGCCCTGTTTAAATACTTGAAGGGATGTCACATTGAGGAGGGAGCAAGCTTGTTTTCTGTTGCTCCAGAGAACAGGACTCGGAACAATGGATGCAAACTGCAGGAAAAAAGATTCCACCTCAACATTAGGAAGAACTTCCCGACAGTAAGGGCTGTTTGACAGTGGAACACACTCCATCGGAGGGTGGTGGAGTCTCCTTCCTTGGAGGTCTTTGAGCAGAGGCTGGATGGCCATCTGTCGGGTATGCTTTGATTGGGAGTTCCTGCACGGCAGGGGTTGGACTGGATGGCCCTTGTGGTCTCTTCCAATTCTAAATTTCTATGATTCCATGATTATATGATTCTATCTCTTCTTTTCATGGTGATATTTTGTGAATCAATCAGTCAATGCATGTTGACTTACAATATTAAATGTAACATAGGATTCCATAAGGATTAAAATGACATTTGCTTTAATTACCATTTTGGTAGCATATGGGTTTAAAGGTTAATTTCCTAATTTTATTTCTAAAATCATATTTGTATTAATAAGCTTTATTTTAACTGAAAATTATTTCATCAAATGTATGCTAAGTTAAAAGAAATGATATTATGGTAAGTTCAGTATAACCTGTACATGGAATTGCTGAAAGTAAATTGTTAATATTTTGATTTATTACTTGTGACGTCTATGTACTCATAATTTCAGTGTAAAAACCCAAGTTAGGGAAAACAGATTAGAATCCTTGCATTGTTATATAGGCAGGAATTTATTTTAGACATTGATTGTTACAATGCTTACCATCAATATGGTCACATAATGAATATACAGCATTGTAACTCCTTTTCATCTATGGACTAAATGCAGTATCGTATTCAAGGACACTACACCCCACTTCCCCCTTATAACTTTAAGTGCTACCAACCCCAAAAAGTCAACCTCAGCACTTGCAAACCATTTGGTGAGGGACATGACAGGGCTACAGCAGGAAAGGACTATTTATGTATGAAATAAACTATTTTATTTTCCATGTATCTAGTTTGGCTAATTGGTAAAAGACTAGCATCATCATCATCCTTTATTTCAATTGTGCTGTAAATTGAGCAAAATATTAGCTTCTTACTATAACTGAATTAAAATGCAATATGAATTTAGAAACAAAATATCCATCCATCCATTAAGAAACTGGCTCTTTAGCAAAAGCTGATGAAAGGCTCCCTAAATTTTCACAATTTAATTCACGTCCTGATATAGGCAACTATCCCATGTAAATAAACCCAAGAATTTGCCTTCATTAACATGACAGCCGCATAATTCCTGGTTAGCAAGTAATCTAAACAAAGTTTTATAATTCTTATGTCCCATAATAGCTCTCAATATAAACACACATGCTGAGGTGTAACTTCATTTATTTCAATCTACCTGGTAAAGTTCTACATTTTAATCAGAAAAATTAAGCAGAGCAGAAATCCATAATTTAATGGCATATGAAAGAGTCTGTGGCTTGTGTATTCCTTTCCCCAGTTTCCTCTTCCAGTTCAATCATTCTGCTACTTCCATTTGAACTAACAATGTTTTCACATTTAGTCTGAGCCAAGAAAATCATAATTTAAACAAGACTCCAACAAATCTAGGAAATTATTGTACATCTCTTTTCACCCGATCCAGGCATAGGCTGGGCAAGGGTATAAAAGGGCAAAATGGAACTTATTGCCTCCAAGCCCAACTCAGCCGCATTGCGTACCCGACCCAGACTCAAGGCATACTTTTTGAAGAACAGTGCTTCCCCGTTCTTTGAAAAGTATGTCAGGAGTCCAGATCTTGGGCACAGAGGCATGCAATAAGATCCATTTTCACTTGTCTAAGCCTGTGCCTGGATGGGGCAAAAAAGGTTGCGATTATTTCCCTAGTTTTCATAGTCACACAGTATTCTTAAGACATTCAGAATCTTTTCAATGCCCTCTTATTTAATACACTTTATACTACATTTAATATAATTTTAGTGTAATATTTATGGGAGAACACTGATCATTATTAATATTTGTAAAACAAAACATATTTGGTATTAGAGATGTGTGTGGGGGGGATCCCACTGTTGTTTTCATTTTGGTTGAAATAGGTTCTCTCAACATATCTCCTGTGAAGGATCCTCCGAGCCCTGAAAGAACTCCCCCCACCCCCCGCCGGCCCAGCTCTCTGAAGGAACACAGGAATACCTAAATAAAGCACTCCTGAGATGGCCCTCCAGACTCTGTTTAAAAACCTCTTTAAAAAAAAAAAAAAAAAAAAGTGAGCCCACTACTCTCAAATTTCTCTTCCAGTCTAGTGATTCTTCCCAATGTTTAGGTGGAATATCCTTTCTTGTAATTTGAATCAACTGGCACGTGTTTTGGGCACTAAATGTACAGACAGGATACAATGGGCCATCTCCATCATATCCTGTCTGCAGATTAATTGTGGTCCATCCCCTGGCACTCACCTGGTCCAGTACAGTGCTAGGCAGGTGCACAGACCATGGCATGCCTGCCACCATGCCATGGAGTCGCCACTGCCATCTCTCTTGTTCCTGATGCCACTGTTCTATGTGCCAGCCCCTGGTGCATCCTGTAAAGGTGGAAATGGGACACCTAATTTCACCCATGTGGCCAGGCACACCTTTCTGACATGACAGACCGTGACTGGGGCTTGCAAATAGAATGGTGGCAGCAGCAGCAACAGCAGGTAAGGGGGACCATGGCTGTCCAGTCTACTGGGTGTCACAATACAGTTTCTGAGAAACTATGCTGTGAACAGGTGGTGGTGGTGGTGGTGTGTGTGTGTGTTTAGACTGGGCTAAGGGCTGGTTGGGCAGGGATTGAGTTGGATTATGCTAGAATAGCATTCGGTCTGCCCATTCCCAGCCCAGGGCTGTTGGCCTGCATCATTTAAACAGGATGACTCCAGGCCTGGGGAACATGTGTCTTTTGGCCCATGTGTACAGCCACCTAGTCTCTAGAACAATAGAAAACAAACTGACTCTTCTCTGTTTTGTGGTGAAAAGTGTGTGTGTTTGTGTATGTGTGTGTGTGTTCTCTCATTTACCAAAGAAAGCTGGCCCAAGTCAGTATTTCTTTTCCTATAACTGGCATCCATTTATCATTGTTTGGTAACTAGCTATTTCAACATGATGAAAGGTAAAGGTAGTCCCTTGACATGAATATCTAATTGTAATTGACTATAGGGGGTGGTGCTCATCTCCGTTACTAAGCTAAAAAGCCAGCATTGTCCAAGAACTGTTCTGGTGGTCATGGGGCCAGCATGACTTCACCAAACACTGTTACCTTCCCATCGAAGTGGTATCTATTTATCTACTTGCATTTGTATGCTTTCTAACTGCTAGGTTGGCAGAAGCTAGAACTAGTGATAAGAATTCACCCTGTCATACAGCACTTGGGCCTCGAACTGCCAGCCTTCCAAGCTTCTAATCGTCAGAATTGGTATCTTACACACTAAGCCACCTCATCATGTGTGGTGACTACATGACTACAAAGTGAAAAATAACCTATAAAATCCATTTTATACAAAATGAAGATTACCAACATCTTGTTACAGAAATTTTTCATCCACATAATTATCCAAGCATATCACATTCCCTGGACACAGCATTTCATTTAATGAGATCTGCTCCTGAATTTTAGCAGCCAGGTGTCCATGTAGAGCTACATCAATAGTGTAACTATATATATATAATATATTTTCATTCATAAGTAAAACCAATTGACCTCCATAGGATTTATCCCCATTTTCCTTTCTACAGCATTTCAGGCTGAGTGCAATAAAGTAAATTTTACTACTTACAAGACATCATTTGCTTTTCGGAGAGGGGGCAAGAGGTTGGTAATCTATGTTTCCTTAATTAAACTAGAAAACCACCATTGGCTTACCTGTTGGTATAGGGGCAGTTTAAAATATTATTCATTATTTTTTCACACCTCTTTTTTTCATAGATGCATACATACAAACACTTTCCCAAGAGGGTAATTACATAGTTTGGTTGTACATGAAACACATTTTTCATATTCTCAAAACCAAGTGAGGTAAAGGCCTAATTTAGTATACATTTATTCAGGCCAAGCAGATATTTTTTTCCAAATTTACAGTTGGCCTGACAAAACTGGAACCCAGTAGATGTACACACTCAGACCATGATGTATGCACCATTGCCATATCCATGATTTGGACAGCAACTCTCATAGTACATTCACCCACAGGGTCCTATTTTTTTATTTGCTGTTTAGTCTCTGCATTTTGCATCTGTGCAAACATACTTCAGAAAAATTGCACTATAAGATTAATAAGGGGAAAAAAAGATGAAAAGGAGTAAGTGGGCAAGCCTCTGTATTAAATTCTGGAGTAGGAGAAATGTTTGAACAAAACAGTGTGAACTATGGCCAAAGCAGTGTTCCAGAATGGATCCTTCTTTTATGAGAAGCAATATCTGAAAGAGGGGTGGTTTTCATTGAGGTTTGGCAAAAGCAGTGTGCCAGGAAAACAGGAACTTGTACTTGCTCACAGGCTACCTGCTTTTAGTTTTCTCATTGACCTTTAGGGAATTCATAGAGCCAAATGCAAGGAGAGAAAAATACAGCAAATTGTTTAGGGAATAATTTGCTGCATTTTCTCTCCTCCCATTTGGCTCTATGAATTACTCAGCTTTAGAGGTGGGGCAGGGTAGACTCACTAATTTCAGCTTCTGGTTAAAAAAAATCAAAAGCTTTCATTAGAGGCATTTGGTTTCTTTTAGATGTCGTGTTTCATGCTGCTATTTGCAGAGCCTCTGTCAGGAATCCAGCCATTATTGCCTTCATTTTGTCAATTAAACTAATTAAGGAAGTGTCTTGGGTCCCACAAGAAGCTCAAAATAGTTAGTTGCTTGCTTCCTTTGCCTGGAGGAACTGCAAGCAGAGAACAAATTGTATCACTTCATTGACATTCCTGCCCTGAACTCTGATCTTCAGGGACTCATCCTTAAGGTTTTCCTAGGTTACCTTTGTGGTAAATTGGACTGGCATGTTCTTTTCTGTGCCATGGGATTTTCCAAAGCAGAAGTTCCCAGGGGACAAAGCAACAGGGGTTATAGGCAAGAAACCAGCCTGGTGCCTTTCAAATGATTTGGACTGCAACTCTCATCAGATCCAGTCAAGAAATGTAGTGGACAAGACCGATGGGGTCTGTTATCCAGAGTGTCTGCAGTGTAAGAAAAGCTAGGCTGAGTTATATCTTTAGTTTAATTTTATTTCTAAGTATTACCAGTGACTGCATTCTCTCTATAATTGGTTTCTTTCAAGAATGGAAAGCCTTCCAATTGTTAACATGAAATATTCAAATTAAAGCAGTGGTATGTCAGAATTGTATAAGATTTCATTGCTTGTAAAAAGTGGCACTAACACAGCTGGCTAGCCACTCAGAGAAGCATAAAAATAAAAGTCTTTGCTATAATGCAATGATGCCTTTAAAATATAAAAGGGACCCAAATGAGGGTATAAATACACTTTTATTAATTCTGGGAATATGTTTATATTTTTTTTCCTGGTGCCATGTCTTAAGAATGGAGAGTTGCCATGTCTCTCAAAGAGAAATCTAATCTAAAACAGCCCATCATTGCAGTACAAGTGCAGTATTATTTCTTCTCTTAATTCTTAATTTATCTTTACAATAATTCACTTTAGACAAGCTGTTTTTACTGTATAGGAGGGGGAAAATGAATTAAGCTGCAGTTGGTAAACTGTAATTGTGAACATCCTGGTATTTGTAGTTTGTTGTGGCATTAGAGTTCTCTAACAGAAAAGACTGAATATCTCACAAAACTACCCATTTCTGAATTCCACAACATTGAGCCATGGCAATTAAAACAGTATCAAACTGCATTATTTCTGCAGTGCAGATATAGTCCAAGTCTTCATTTTGCCTCCTTCTGGTTCATCCCTTGGATTTTCAAATGCTAGGGTTTCTTTTGATTGTGTGTGTGTGTGTGTGTGTGTGTGTGGATTAAGCAGCATGGTGTAGTGGTTTGAGTATTGGACTATGACTGGAGATCAGGGTTTGATCCCCAGTTCAGCCATGAAATCTATAGGGTGACCTTGGGCAAATCTCATTCTCACAGCTTAATGGGAAGGCAAGGGCAAACCTCCTCTGAACAAATCTTGCCAAGAAAACCCTATTGAGATGTGCCTTTATGATGCCTGAAAGGTGTCTTCAGATTCAGATGGGTCTATAGGTTTTGGTCTCCATTTTAGCATTGGTGTGCTAAGCCTTGGCCAGAAGAATGGGCCCAGGTTGGCTTGTTGATTGACTTGACTTTTTGGGAATTTTTTTTTCAACTGTGGTAGCAATTCAGATCTGAACTGAGGGGTTGGCAAAGCTGTTCATGTTGTCAATACAATGTCCTCCTAATCCCCCAGATTATGCACCTAGTTACATCCATGACAGGTTCACCTTAGGGTCATCCTAAACTGGAAACTACTTAAAGGAACATAACAACAACAGATGTGGTGCTCTGTGTCTTGTTATGCTTTTTAAAAGTTTAGCACTTTTCTTGAGATGGTTTGAAGGCTTAGGCCAGAATGAAAAAAGTATAGTTCAGTGGCTTTATGGGTTTTTTGTTTGTGGTAGTGCTGGTAATAAGCACTGTTTTTTCTTAATGGGGGATTTTTATTCCATCACTGAGGACTTAGGGGTTCCTTTGGCTCTTCAGATGACTGAAGGACCAGTTGCTTCTTTGATGTTTTTGCACATCAAGATCAATACTAAGAACTACTGTTCATCCCACCAGGGATGGAGTGAATGACCCATTAGAATGGTATGCCCTCGAAGACTAATGGAGTCAATAGGATTCCAAAAAGCCTTGGAAGGTTCCTTGGTTGGTAATGCCGGTGATTCTGTTGAAGCCCAGGTCAACACCTGGAACATCAACCTTACTAGAGCTATCAACACAATAAGGGGCAGAAGACTAACACCTTAGTCCATTGGAACTAAGTTTTCAGCTCTAGTTTTAGTGGCTGGAGCAAATGAGGACTCTTCATGTGATTTCAGAGTCCATACAGCTTTGGAAGGCTGGACTAGGAAGTGTGGTCAGGTATTCAATGAGCATGAGCTTTTGTCTCCACATGTGTTTAGAGCCCTGGTGGTGCAGTGGTTAAATGTCTGTATTGCAGCCATTCACTCAAAACCATAAGGTTGCAAGTTCAATACCAGCAAAAGGGCTCAAGCTTGACTCAGGCTTGCATCTTTCCAAGGTCACTAAAATGAGTACCCAGATTGTTGGGAGCAAATTGCTTAGACACTGCTTAGGCAGTATGAAGCAGTATATAAATGAAACTGCTTGTTTGTTTTGTTTGTTTAGGGGATTAGGCACAGTTTGGTCTCTCATATATAGTTCTGGTTAAGAGATGGCCCTATTTCATGCTGGAGCATTGATTGCATTTTTGAGGGCCTCACACACTGGTGAATTCTGACCTGGATTTATGCCCTGTTCATGCTCTTATGTGCAGCTCAGGGGGGGGGGGGGGGAACCAGGACTGTTGTTTGTCACATTGCCTTTTCTTCCCTCACCAGTTATCAATTCTGGACACATATCTCAAGGTCTTGTAGTGCCAGGACCTACATGGGGCCATATTCGGCATTCATTTCTTTAGGATGGGGGTTCCTACACCACTTCTGTGATGGTCCTCAGCTCACAGGCTATCTGGTGCATCAGGCATGGGAAATCTTCCATAGCAAAGAGGTATCCACATCCTCTGAAGTTCTGAGAATGTTTTGCTGAACTAACATTGTTAGTTATGTTTCATCTGCTAGTTTCATCTGCTTGTTTCTAGGTATTGTGTGATCCTTATTTGTTGTCATAGTATGGTGTAGTGGGCTGCCCACCAGGCCCAAAGCTGCCATTTTGAGACTCAGCTGGATTTGAGCAATGTTGTCACTGTGGTGTGGATTTGGTGGAAAGGCTTCCTGTTTGCTTTCTCTTTTATTTGAGGAGTGCACTTGGCCTTCTCCTGATGTGTTAGTCATTCACATTGGTGGGAATGATTTGGGCTTGCTTTAAGGCAAGGCCCTAGTTTTACAAGCATTGGAAGATTGTCAGCTTCTAGAAAGTCATTGGCTTGGTGTTTCGTTTGTTTGTTTGTTTGTTTGTTTGTTTTTAATGTCATTTTTTCCCACCAGATGTCACCTGCAGAAGGTAATCCCAAATATGTTGATCCTGCTTGGAGGAAGGCCAACAGGGAGTTCTGTAATGCCATGGGCATGGGGGTAGACTACTTTCTTTCATATCCAACCATAGTTTTCTGTTGACCAGAACTCATTTGTTCAAAGAGGGGAATACGTTGTTTCCAAGGAGTTACAACAGGACATGAAGGCCATGTTGGGTGGCCTGGAGGGATAGCTTGTCTGTGGCAGGCAGCAAATGGTGAATATAAGTCTTAGGTGTTCACCATTGTCACCCTTCTGGTATAGGATAGGGTGCTGAAACCTTCTCTTGTAGGACTCTAAGGCCCAGGAGGGTGGAGAAAGAGGTTACCCTTGAGATTAATTTGGAATTCAAGCGGTTACATGCAGATTTCTGAGGCTTGGGTGGGAGTCTCATGGGTTATCTTTCAATTATGGCTGGTTGGGGAGCATTTGCATTGACCTTGGATCTGAGGTTTTTCACCTAAGGGAAGGAAGATAAGGTTATCAATGTGTTGACACCTGACCTCAGTTGGACTCATCAGGTTTCTTCTCCCTCCTGCTGCATTTCCAGAGTAACACATCTTAAATAGATTAGGTCAAATAAAATGGCCCTGGTTTAACCCACTTTTTCATGTCTGCTCTCATTATTTCCACAGTTGATTATCAAATCATCTACTTTGCTATGAATTCATTCAGAATGTATGGTGCCATGCACCATATTTTGGGGGTATGAGTACAAGCCATTCATAACCACATGGGCTGTTCATGAATCAGAACATCTGCAGTCAAATAGTTCACGGCAAATTATTTTTCTCCATATTTGGGGAGCAGGGAGAAGAAATGGAATCTTAGTGGAAAACAGCAAACTTCAAATGAATGACACATAACAATTGATGTACATGATTCCTGGAATATAATTATATGACTTCTGTTAATATAATGCAATACATCTCTGTCTGAAGCCAAATAGGGGAATTTTCCTTGACATATCATTTTAGCCAAAATTTGAAAAAAGAAAACTAGTTCAAAACTAGCAGATCATATTAGTTTTTCCACTTCAGAATAAGTAGCCCTTGAACTCTGCATCTGCATCAACAAAGAAGACATTACATTAAGTCCCTTCCTTGATGATTCATCTAACAAGTTCCACAGTTAGTGAATGACTAGATTGCCCATAATTCAACAAGTTAAATGCAACAGAAATGTAATAAATATGTAACATTCCCATTAGCATAGAAATACTGGTTCATTTTATGAAATATTTAACACAGTGCATTATTTATTCCCATATTTTGTTTTGTTTCCATTCCCATTTAATTTGGTAGAAAATGAATTACTTTTAAAAATCTATATCTTTAGCTATCTCCAGTGGAAAAGAAATTTCAATGAAATGCTTGCAATTGAATTGTGGGGGATTGCCTTTGCACTTACCATAGCTTAAGAATGTTGTTCATTGTGTAACCACTTCTCTGTTGGTGATCTGCAGTCTCCAATGCTTGTCACACTTCATTTGAAATGTAGACAGAGCTGTCATGGGAACAGGTCTCATGTTTCCTCATGGGTCTTATTCAAACTGGAATATGCAAGCTGCTTAGGAAGCTGCAGAGGAATAGAAAGAAGTATAGTAGATACCCTCAGCTCCCCCACAGTGATGTGGTAATATAAAAAATTTCACCAAAATATATTCTAAAGCACTCTAAGACACAAAAGTAGAAACTTCCCAGAGGGAAGAAAACTCTTCAGAAACCAGAAGTTAGATTTTTGATACATAGCTAATTAATAGTGATGGAAGTGCTGATAGAATGAAACCAAAACCTATTCTCTATAAGGATATAATTATGAATGGGTACTAGTTGTATTGTTGGACATATATTCCCTCTAATACCTGATGTAGTATGCCCATGTATATCAGTTATTATTGCAATCATGTCTTGCTTTGGGACTTTACATAGGCAACTGGTTAGCTGCTGTGTGAATCTAGCCCTGGTCTACATGGACCTTCAGTCTGTTCCACCAGAAGACTCTATTCACATAATGAAACTTTCCCATCTTCCTGCTGCTCTTAGAAAAGGTGTTTCTGAGACTTGGGGGGGGCACCAGAATAACATAAGGTTTAGCATACTGAGTGTAGCAAGAAGAAGGGATTGTGAGACATTTGGAACAAAACTTTTTTTAGAAACATTTGGGGTCTTCCTCTCGTAGAATGACACTTTAAAGTTCAAGCCAGAGCAGAGTAAACATGTGGCTTAACAGGGATGTAAGGGGGCATGTGCAATCTATGTGCCACACTTTGCATGCACCTATTGTACTAGCTAGAATGCTGAGTACAGATCAGCAAAATGTTGGTTCAGGTGTGCACTTAGTCATTAACGTGATGAGATGAGCTTGAACCATTCATTATTTCTAAAAGTGTTACTGTGAAAATAGGGAAAGGCAACATGCGCACTATCTTGAGTAACTTGAAGAAAGGATACAAAGAGATCTTGTAGCACCTTTGAAACTGAGAGAAAGAGGTTTGTAGCACAACTTTTGTAGACTGGGTTTCCTTCATCACACAGATATACAGTGCCCTTGCATCATACGCTGGCACGCCTTAGAAGTGGTGCTGTGCGCCAGAAAGAGTAATGGCGTGCACACTGCTGTACCACCACATGCACAAGCCTGTTTGGCTTTAACGTGGCTCAAACACACGTGAAATTTCCCTTATATGGGGGGAGTACTGAACAGATCCCCTACGTAAGGGAAGGGGCCACTGTAGTGAAGAATGTGACATGAATGTGATATAAGAAAAGAAAAATAATTATGGCCCAAAACAGACAGGCAGGAAGAGGTGCCCTTGTGCCGTGATTAGGGTTAGGGAGCGTGCAGTATTTGCATGCTCCCAAACCCTAACATGTAATGGTGCCTGTGTCATTATGTAACATCATTTAGACAGTGTACGTAATAGCGCTGCTGCAACTGCGCAGCTTCTAGATGGAACTGTGCAGTTGCGGCAGAGTAAAGGCACCCAATGGTGCCTTTTCCATGTATTGCACTGCAACTGTGGCACTGAAAAGGAGGGGGATTTCCCCGCTCCTTCTTTGCTGCACAGCTTCGCTGCAGCATCTAACTGTTTAGCAAAGTTCTGCAGCAAAAAAAGCTGGTGTCAGACCGCCCTTTTTGGGTGGTCTGTATCACCTCAATGTGTACAAGTCAATATAAAAGCTATATAATATAAGAAAGGTATAGTATTACTTCATATATGACCAACATTTCAAAAAAAGTATTAAACTATACCAGAAATTAGAGAAATTATTAAATTTATTTGGTTCCAAATCTTCAGCGATATTGATACTTTCTAAGACCTTACTGAATATCTTATCCTAGTATTGATCTGTTGAATGAATTCAGCAGTACAACCATTCCTACAATATGCTTTGAAACTTAGAAAAAAACCTTATTCATACAGTTATACCTCCCTTCCTATTACAGATTTCCATGAAATTCAATCCACCTTAAAAGGATTTCCCCATGCTAATAAGTATGTTATATTTAACATATTTGTTGTAAATAGTATATATGTGTCTGTGCATGGGGTGGGAATTCTCTACTGGTTTGTCTGGAAACAGATTTTTTTTCCTATGCAAATGCATTAGGTCCAAAACACACTGCAGAAATAATGCAGTTTGAAATCATTTTAATTGCCCTGGCTCAGTGCTAGGGAATCCTGGGAATTGTAGTTTATTGTGGCACTAGAGCTCTCTGACAGAAAAGGCTAAATATCTTACAAAACTGCAGTACCTAGAATTCCCTAGCACTGAGCCGGGGCAGTTTCAAACTGGATTATTTCTGCAGTGTGTTTTGGATCTCATTTTCCTCAGAAAAGATGGTATTTTCTTTTTAAAACAACCACGTTCAATATTTGTGCAGACTAACCCCCAAATTGCAAAGATTCTCATCAGTCCAGGATTCTTCTATAAGGGTTTTTTTGACATTCAGAAACCCTGTTTTCTCTTTTGTCCCCCCAAATTATGTTATAATAGTCAGTTTATCCCTGAATTCTAACCAGAACTCTGGCCTACAGCCATGGGGTTTAGGTAAGGAAATTATGTCTGTCATTGTAATGTAGAACGTAAGGGAAAGTGAATGCATCCATGTGCACTTGTGAGCCAGGCACAGGTAGGACAAGAATGATGGATTCAGGTTGACCTATCTGTACATCATTTATAGGTAAAATGAGCATCTAGGACCTTCTTCTATGAATACCATTCCCCAAAAGGGTAATTTCTGTAGGCATTCTCATCAAAAGAGGCAATGTATAGGAAGTAGAATTGAACAATTGACTTCAACTCTTCAGATCACTGATAAACTTTTTCAAATGGTCACCATAAATGCTACCCTTCAGGCAGTTCTGTCATGGGAATGAGTGATCCTGTCCTCAGCCTAATTTCTATGGTCAATGGTTTTAAGGTAAATATAAAAAAGGCTTTGTAGTAAAGCGAGTATTTAGACTTTCCTAGATGACCTTATTCATTTTGATGCTTTCAGAGAAACCTAGTCATTGTTTAAAGGGTCAAATGTGACACATCTTAAAAAGTACTTGGAATGAAGAAGAAATGTGTTGGTTGGTCTAGTTTGGTCATTCTCCAACAATGTTTGCATATTTTAGTGTAAAAAAATACTTTTAAACATATTTATGAAATGCTCCTCTACATTCTACAATAGAATTATCAATTTAATTGAAAGTGGCTATGTGAGTAGCTATTTTAGTTGCAATAACAACTCTTTTCTATATTTACAAAATGTATTTACCGACAAAACATTTTCTGTTGTTCCATATACAAAATGTAAAATAATTCAGGTGGGGCTATTCTTAAAATATTTGTAAAAAACTAAGATAAAATGACTTTTGTTTCCTATTCACCCCCCCCCCCATCCTGAAAAAGGTAGGATTCCCTTGAGGTACCACCTTGCCTGTTCCCAGATCCCTGACCTCAAGATGGAAGAAGAACCAGCTGCTAACGTCAGTTAAAGCCTCTGCAGTGGGAGATGCCAAGAGGGCTAATTCAAGACCACTAACTAATCTGAAGAAGTGGAGCTGGCAGAATCTGCAAGACAGTAGAAGGGATGCAGGTATCTCCTTCAAACTCAAGTTGCAGAGGAATGATGGACGTTGAGCATTAGCTTGGCTGAGGCCTTTCATAACTGTCTGAATTGGAAGGATACCTGTGATCTAAAAAAATCACAGGAACTTACAGGAGAAGCTGGGAGATGAGCTCCTGTACAAAAGGTAAAGCCAGACAGGGATATGGTAAAAAGACCTGGGGTGGCTGATGTGAAGCACCTGTTTATGTCTGGGCAGATGCCTTCTCTTTGGGGCTTTACAGACCACCCAAAAAGGGTGGTCTGGAGCCGCCTCCTTTTCCGCTGCATCTTTGCCGCAGCAACCAGATGAAGCAGCGAAGGTGCGGTGGAAAAAGGAGTGCCAAAACGGGGCTCTTTCTTGTGTCACAGTTATGATGTATGAAGCGCCAGCCGGCACATCTATGACATCGCAGGTGCACAGCTCAGTTTAGTTGCTGCACACCTGTGATGCCATCACTCTGTGTGCTATCTGTATGGAGCTGTGGGACCAGGAGGTCCTCGTCACGTGTTAGGGTTGCGGAGCATCTATTGGCTCTGCTCCTGGGCAAACCTAGCATGTGACAGGGTACCTTAAAGTGCCCATATGTATCAGGTCTTTATAAGTTTATTTGTGTTCTTGCCTGCCTCTTGGAACTCTAGGCCCCTTCCCCAGTCCATCCCTTCCTGGGCTCCTTATCCTGTAACTACTTATTAGGCTCCTACCAAGGGCTGTATCCTGAAACCTCTTACCTCTTTTCCATTGAAGCTCACTCTACTGTTGCTTTCCCTGGTGCATTGTCCGTTTTAATAATAATAGTCCTGTTTGAGAACACTAAACTAACAATCACTATGTGAGCAGTTCAGGGTGCAACTGAGAAGACATTCAAGCTGGAGGGTTTGATATACTCCATCCCATGGAGGCTACAACCTCTGTGACACCGTAAAACAAAAGAAATAAATTATCTGTCTCCATGACAGTATAACACAACAAGAAAATATGATCTCTCAGAAATAAAAAGTTGAAATGATGTGAAATAAATGTGGAATGTCATACAGAGTTAGCAGATAATTTACTGTACAAAGACTTTTGAACCAATTGCCTTGTGAGCAGGAGATTTTGGTGTCATAATTTTTGTCATTAGCCACATGACATGATTTTCTGGAAGGATGGCCAGATAAAGAGGCTGATCAAAATGCTCAAGGTCTGTTGCAAGCTGTCCCACAGTAGAGACCAGTGAAGTAGTGTGCACTATCAATCAAAAAAGTATTCAAATAAAGTAATCCATAGGAGAAGCCCCAAGCCCTTCAACACTACACATTATAGCATTATGATTACACTTTTATTGTCATGGTGATATCCTGTGAAATATTGGGGTTTGTAGTATGTAGAGGCATTATAGCTCTCAGGTTGATAATTCTAAATATTGTTTTTTTTTCCTCTGCTTTTCTCTCTGTGGGGGTTCAGAGGAAGTGAATCAAGGACTTGCCGCTAGAAGGAGCTAGCAGCCAGGAGCTTTCTAGATAACTATAGGCCCAGTTGATTGAGTTCACTAACAGAGCTTGGGAACCAAGGCCAGCCACACAGGGATTCTTTACGCTGGTGTTTAACAGGAGAAGCACACAGTCTTGTTTCAGTGCCTCCTTAAGTCTTCTCACTATGGACACTGAGGGACCTGCTGCAGTCACCTGCAACACCTGTGGGATGTTTGTCTTCTTGCCTATAGATGTGGGGAACTTCACCTGCACCAAGTGCAAGTTGGTAGCCCTCTTAGAAGAGAGAGTTCAGCAGTTGGAGGCCCAGGTGTCTACACTTCAGCATCACAGAGAGCAGGAGGTTCTCCTGAACAGAAAGGAGCGGACAGTCTTGGACAGGAAACACACAGAGAAAATTGCTGGGGAAGAAGAGGTCACTTCACACACAAAAGAAGTAGATGGTTGGAGGAATGTTACACACAGAAGTAGGGAAACCACTGTTCGTTCTGTGAGCTTGCAGCTACAGAATCGTTTTGAATCTCTCTCTGTTATCAGAGATGATGAGGAAAAGCAGCAGGGACAGACATCAGGGACAGAGCAGGGCAGCCTGAGAATTGCACCAAAGGGAACAGCCACTGCTAAGCCTCGGAGGAGGCGCGTGGTGGTGGTGGGGGACTCCTTGCTGAGGGGTACCGAAGCAGTGGTTTGTGGGCCTGACAAGATCATAGAATCATAGAATCATAGAATCATAGAGTTGGAAGAGACCACAAGGGCCATCTAGTCCAACCCCCTGCCATGCAGGACCTCCAAATCAAAGCATCCCTGACAGATGACCATCCAGCCTCTGATTAAAGACCTCTAAGGAAGGAGACTCCACCACCCTCCGAGGGAGTGTGTTCCACTGTCGAACAGCCCTTACTGTCAGGAAGTTCCTCCTAATCATAGAATCATAGAATCATAGAATCATAGAATCATAGAGTTGGAAGAGACCACAAGGGCCATCCAGTCCAACCCCCTGCCATGCAGGAACTCCCAGTCAAAGCATCCCCGACAGATGGCTGTCCAGCCTCTGCTTAAAGACCTCCAAGGATGGAGACTCTACCACACTCCGAGGGAGTGTGTTCCACCATCGAACAGCCCTTACTGTCAGGAAGTTCCTCCTAATGTTGAGGTGGAATCTCTTTTCCTGCAGCTTGCATCCATTGCTCCGCGTTCTGGTCTCTGGAGCAGCAGAAAACAAGCCTGCTCCCTCCTCAATATGACATCCCTTCAAATATTTGAACAGGGCTATCATATCACCTCTTAACCTTCTCTTCTCCAGGCTAAACATCCCCAGCTCTCTAAGTCGTTCCTCATAGGGCATGGTTTCCAGACCCTTCACCATCTTAGTTGCCCTCCTTTGGACCTGCTCCAGTTTCTCCACATCCTTTTTGAATTGTGGTGCCCAGAACTGGACACAGTATTCCAGGTGGGGCCTGACCAAAGCAGAATAGAGTGGCACTATTACTTCCCTTGATCTAGACACTATACTTCTATTGAGGCAGCCTAAAATTGCATTGGCCTTTTTAGCTGCCGCATCGCACTGTTGACTCATGTTCAGCTTATGGTCTACTTGGACTCCTAGATCCCTTTCACATGTGGTCTCATTCAGCCAGGTGTCCCCCATTTTATATCTGTGCATTTCATTTTTCCTCCCTAAGTGCAGAACCTTACATTTCTCTGTGTTGAATTTCATCTTGTTAGCATTGGCCCACCTTTCTAGTTTATTCAGGTCATTTTGAATTTTGATCCTGTCCTCTGGGGCATTAGCTACTCCTCCTAGTTTAGTGTCATCTGCAAATTTGATAAGTATGCTCCCAATTCTGTCATCCAAATCATTAATAAAGATGTTGAACAGCACTGGGCCCAGGACAGAACCCTGTGGGACCCCACTGGTCACTTCTCTCCAGGATGAAAAGGAGCCATTGTTGAGCACCCTTTGAGTTCGGCCACTCAACCAATTACAAATCCATGTAACAGTTAACTTGTCTATCCCACATTTTGCAAGCTTGTTTGCAAGAATGTCATGGGGAACCTTGTCAAAGGCCTTACTGAAATCGAGGTATACTATATCCACAGCATTCCCTTCATCTACCAAGCTGGTAATATTATCAAAAAAAGAGATCAGGTTTGTTTGGCATGACTTGTATCTCTGAAACCCATGTTGACTTTTTGTGATTATGGCATTGGCCTCTAAGTGTTCACAGACTCTCTGCTTAATGATCTGCTCTAGAATCTTTCCTGGTATTGATGTCAGACTAACTGGACGATAATTGTTGGGATCCTCTTTTTTCCCTTTTTGAAGATGGGGACAACGTTTGCCCTCCTCCAGTCTGCTGGGACTTCTCCTGTTCTCCGGAGTTCTCAAAGATTATTGCCAATGGCTCCGATATCACCTTTGCCAGTTCTTTTAATACCCTTGGATGTAGTTCATCTGGTCCTGGAGATTTGTATTCATTTAGAGTAACCAGGTATTCCTGTACTGTCTCTTTACTTATTCTGTGCTGAAATTCCCCCACTCTGTCCCCTTCTTCACTGTCCTCAGGTTGAGCACCTTTTGCCTTTTCTGAGAAGACTGAAGCAAAGAAGGTGTTGAGTAATTCTGCCTTTTCTCTGTCCCCTGTTAGTATTTTGCCATCTTCTGCACGCAGTGGTCCTACCATTTCCTTCTTCTTCCTTTTGCTGCGGACATATCCAAAAAAGCCCTCTTTTATTGTTCTTAACCTCTCTAGCAAGCCTGAGTTCATTTTGCGCTTTAGCTTTTCTGACTTTATCCCTACATGTGCTGGCTATTTGTTTGAATTCCTCTTTGGTGATTTCCCCATTTTTCCATTTTTTATACATGTTCCGTTTAAAACTTAGCTCAGTTGTAAGTTCCTTAGTCATCCATACCGGTTTCTTGAGACATCTCCCATTTTTCTTCCTCATTGGGACTGTCTGAAATTGTGCTTTCAGTATCTCCCTTTTGAGGAACTCCCATCCATCTTGAACTCCCTTCTCTTTTAGTATTCTTGACCATGGGATCACCCCCAGTATTTCTCTAAGTTTATTGAAATCAGCTCTCCTAAAGTCTAGAATTCGTGTCTGACTATGCCTAGCTTCATCTTTCCACTGTATAGCAAACTCCAGGAGGACATGGTCACTTCCACCTAAGGATCCCACCACTCATCCCACCAGGTATCAGTGATGCCTGTGTCTCGGGAGGTGTGCTGTCTCCCTGGGGGCAAAGATCTGTGATGTGACGGAGAGGCTGTCAAGACTTGTCAAGCCTACCGACCGTTATCCCCTTCTTTTGGTTCATGTGGGAACCAATGATACTGCAAGGCACAGCCTTGAGAATATCATAAGGGATCATGAGGATCTGGGTAGGAAGCTGAATGAGATGGATGCACAGGTTGTCATATCATCTCTTCTCCCAGTAGAAGGGCATGGTCCAGGAAGGGAGAAGAAAATAGCAGAGGTGAATAACTGGCTCCGTAGATGGTGCCGCCAAGAACAGTTTGGATTCTTGGATCATGGGCTGCGGTTCCATGAGGAGGGACTTCTGGCATAGGATGGGCTGCATCTCATGCCAGTTGGCAAAAACGTTTTTGCCAATAGTCTCAAAAATCTGATCAGGAGGGCTTTAAACTGAGTTATATGGGGGAGGGAGACATGATTCTGGAAGGCAAAAGGGCTAAAGAAAATAGTCAAAATGACATAGAGGGAACAAAGCAAACAGTGCAAGGACCCAACAGTGGGAAGCAAAAAAATTTGCACAGGCACCAAGTAAAGGGAACACATGTTCTTAGATGTGTCTACACTAATGCACAGAGTATGGGAAATAAAGAGGATGAACTGGAACCTAGCACAACAAAGCAAATATGATATAATAGGCATCACTGAAACCTGGTGCGATGAGTCTCACGATTGGAATGTAGAAATAGAAGGATATAACCTTTTTAAGAGGAACAGGCTGAACAGGAAATGAGGAGGAATAGCATTATATGTCAGGGATATTTACACCAGTGAAGAGATCCAGGAAGTCAATACTGGAAGCCAGGTGGAGAGCATCTGGATAAAAATTAAAGGAGAGGGAAACAACAGGGATGTTACTGTGGGAGTCTACTACAGACCTCCAAGTCAGACGGAGGAATTGGATGATGCCTTTCTAGAACAGATGACCACACACTCAGAAAGGAGAGATGTAGTAGTGATGGGGGACTTCAACTATCCGGATATTTGCTGGAAGTCAAACTCAGCCAAATCCTCAAGGTCTAGCAAATTCCTCACTTGCCTGGAAGAAAATTTCATTGTCCAAAAGGTGGAAGAGGCAACAAGGGGATCAGCTATTTTAGATCTTATCTTAACCAACAGGGATGACCTAGTCAATGGAGTGCAAGTGGTTGGATCCTTAGGTGGAAGTGACCATGTTCTCCTGGAGTTTGTTATACAGCAGAAAGGGGAAGCCAGGCATAGCCAGACACGCACTCTAGACTTTAGGAGAGCTGACTTCAATAAACTTAGAGAAATACTGGGGGGGATCCCATGGTCAGGAAAACTAAAAGAGAAGGGAGTTCAAGACAGATGGGAGTTTCTCAAAAAGGAGATACTGAAGGCGCAATTTCAAAGAGTTCCAATGAGGAAGAAAAATGGAAGATATCTCAAGAAGCCAGGATGGATGACTAAGGAACTTTCAACTGAGCTACGTTTTAAGCAGAACATGTATAAGAAATGGAAAAATTGGGAAATCACTAAAGAGGAATTCAAACAAATAGCCAGCACATGTAAGGGTAAAGTCAGGAAAGCTAAAGTCCAGAATGAACTCAGGCTGGCTAGAGAGGTTATGAACAATAAAAAGGGTTTTTTTGGGTATGTCAGAAGCAAAAGGAAGAAGAAGGAAACAGTAGGGCCATTGCGTGCAGAAGATGGCAAAATGCTCACAGGAGACAGAGAAAAGGCAGAATTACTCAACACCTTCTTTGCTTCAGTGTTCTCAGAAAAGGCAAAAGGTGCTCAACCTGAGGACAGTGAAGAAGGGGACAGAGTGGGGGAATTTCAGCACAGAATAAGTAAAGAGACAGTACAGGAATACCTGGTTACTCTAAATGAATACAAATCTCCAGGACCAGATGAACTACATCCAAGGGTATTAAAAGAACTGGCAAAGGTGATATCGGAACCATTGGCAATAATCTTTGAGAACTCCTGGAGAACAGGAGAAGTCCCAGCAGACTGGAGGAGGGCAAACGTTGTCCCCATCTTCAAAAAGGGAAAAAAGAGGATCCCAATAATTATCGTCCAGTTAGTCTGACATCAATTTCAGGAAAGATTTTAGAGCAGATAATTAAACAGAGAGTCTGTGAACATTTAGAAGGGAATGCCATAATCACAAAAAGCCAAAATGGGTTTCAGAGAAACAAGTCTTGCCAGACAAATCTGATCTCTTTTTTTGATAAAATTACCAGCTTGGTAGATGAGGGGAATGCTGTGGATATAGTATATCTTGATTTCAGTAAGGCCTTTGACAAGGTTCCCCATGACATTCTTGCAAACAAGCTTGTAAAATGTGGGCTAGACAAGGTAACTGTTACATGGATTTAAGGGTCACTCAATGGGTGCTCAACAATGGCTCCTTTTCATCCTGGAGAGAAGTGACCAGTGGGGTGCCACAGGGTTCTGCCCTGGGCCCAGTGCTACTCAATATCTTTATTAATGACTTGGATGACAGAATTGGGGGCATACTTATCAAATTTGCAGATGACACCAAATTAGGAGGAGTAGCCAATACTCCAGAAGACAGGATTGAAATTCAGAATGACCTGAATAGACTAGAAAGCTGGGCCAATGATAAAAAAATGAAATTCAATGTGGAGAAATGTAATGTACTGCACTTATGATGCAAAAATGAAATGCACAGATATAGGATGGGGGACATCTGGCTGAATGAAACTATGTGTGAAAGGGATCTAGGAGTCCAAGTATACCACAAGTTGAACATGAGTCAACAGTGCAATGCGGCAGCTAAAAAGGCCAATGCTATTTTAGGCTGCATCAATAGAAGTATAGTGTCTAGATCAAAGGAAGTAATAGTGCCGCTCTATTCTGCTTTGGTCAGGCCCCACCTGGAATACTGTGTCCAGTTCTGGGCACCACAATTCGAAAAGAATATGGAGAAACTGGAGCATGTCCAGAGAAGGTCAACTAAGATGGTGAAGGGTCTGGAAACCTTGCCCTATGAAGAACGCCTTAGGGAACTGGGGATGTTTAACCTGGAGAAGAGAAGGTTAAGAGGTGATATGATAGCCCTGTTCAAATATTTGAATGGATGTCATATTGAAGAGGGAGCAAGCTTATTTTCTGCTGCTGCAGAGACTAGAATGCAGAACAATGGATGCAAGCTGCAGGAAAAGAGATTCCACCTCAACATTAGGAGGAACTTCCTGACAGTAAGGGCTGTTTGACAGTGGAACACACTCCCTCGGAGGGTGGTGGAGTCTCCGTCCTTGGAGGTCTTTAAGCAGAGGCTGGATGGCCATCTGTCGGGGATGCTTTGACTGGGAGTTCCTGCATGGCAGGGGGTTGGACTGGATGGCCCTTGTGGTCTCTTCCAACTCTATGATTGTATGATTCTATTCCTTTTCCTGCCTGTGTCTCACTTGGAATGTCTCATCATAAGGTTTTCTAGGTGAGAGAGTTACACAAGGAGGTCACCATTACCCTTTTCTTCCCCCCATCTGTTACCATTTCCCTCTCATATCCCCCATCTGTTACCCTTCCCTTCTCCCTCCTTTAGTTCTTCAGCTTTCTCCTGGTCTCTTGCCAAGTTCCTCTGGTTCTCATGGCCCTGATCTGGTGCTTCCTCTCCTCTTGTTTCCAGGAGTCCTCCAGACTTTTTCTCTGCCTCTTTGTCCTCTGGATTGGGCGGGAGGTGGGGGGGGGTGGCCTTAGCCCTCCCTCACCTTGTTCCCAGGAGTCCCCCAGGTTCTGGCTCTGCCTCTTTGTCCAGCATTGCTTACCAGAGATTTATCTCCTTGTTTCAAGACCCAGAAAAATGCAACTATATCCTGATACTTCAGATGGCACCACGGGGCTTGATGTGAACTGGGTTTCACTCACAGGATTCTCATTCTAGTGGGAAGGTTGCGGGGGGTCTTTCAATGCAGACCTTTATACCATTTCCAAAATCTGTTCTGAAGTGCTAAGGGATTGTCTAGGATAAGTTGGGAAAATGAGGTCCATGGGGCCCCACTTTCCTACCCCAAAACCTTTCATGATACCCTCTATAAGTGTAAACATTTTTTTATTTATTTTTGCCAAAAAGTAGCTCAGACCCACCATTAAACATGACAGTTTTGCCCTAAAATCTTGCAAGATCCTCACAGTGCCCAACCCTCTCCTCCAAATTTAGGTGCCCTGGTGGTGCAGTGGTTAAATGCCTGTACTGCAGCCACTCACTCAAAACCATAAGGTTGCAAGTTCAATACCAGCAAAAGGGCTCAAGCTTGACTCAGGCTTGCATCCTTCCGAGATTGCTAAAATGAGTAAAATGAGTAAAATGAGATTGCTAAAATTGTTGGGGGCAAGTAGCTTACAGTTGTAAACTGCTTAGACACTACTTAGGTGGTATGAAGTGGTATATAAATAAAGCTGTTTGTTTTTGTTTGTTTGTTTAGGCTCAAATTGAGCTCACAACAAACACACAAGTGAAATGAACAGCCATGCTGAGTATGCTGGCAGAACTGCTAGAAAGTACAGGCATGAAAATTGCCCCTTCACACCTCCCCTGCAGTTGCCTTTCCCTGGTGGGAAATAATATGGAAAGCAATGAGGAAACAGGGAATTGGTGATATCACATCAAACAATATTCCATTGACATAATCCTCTTGATAGAGAAAGCACAGAATCCTATTTATATTTATATATGTATTTACTGGTATGATTTTACTAGGTTTTTGGATTACCCTAAAAGGATGACGCAGACTCCCTTCATTAAAGATGATGACTATTTCCCTGTTGGAGCTATTGCAAGAAAGGAATCTAATTCCTAGTGTTTATCTTAAATTATTTTCTTCTCTCAGTTCAGCTAGGTAATCCTGGCAACAATATACTCATATGAATTTCTTCTATGTCAAAGTTGTTATGAGACACTTAGAAGGTAATTCTGGTACAAAATTAATAAAGAAATGTTGAAAAATATAGAGATTATCTGCTGGCATTAAGGTGGAACCATAAATGTGCGTTGAAATAAAGGGGTGATGAAAGAATTTCCCTGCCTATTATAAAGCTGATGCTGCCATTTTCCTTTGAGAGAGTCATTTTTACAGCTTGCAGTCAATTGTGGTTGAATTTACTTTTAATGCTGAACCTATCAATAAAGCTTAACATTGCTCCAAGAATGTCTTTCCTTTTTAATAACTTATTATTTTCGTGGAACTTGCTGAAAAGAAATATGTTTTATTTATTTTGACTCCTAAACCCTTCTATCCTCAAGAGTTTAGGGCAGGTTATAAAACTATGTTTTTGAAAGAAATATACAATATATTTAATATAAGTATCCAGCCAAAATAATCCTGTTCAATCTCCAAGCACTAAACATGAACAAATAAGGTTTACAGTCTTCTTTTAAAATAAATATATAAATAATATTTGTCACTAGAAGACCCTCAAGTTCTGACTTAATGGAAACCTCCTGAGAATGGTAATAGCATTCCAAACTTGGAATGTAGCCAAGGAAAATGTCCCAAAGTTCATTGATGTTCAAAAGGATCTTGGTTCAATTAATGCACATAGAAAAGATCAGAATCATAGGTTGTCCTGATCTCTGTGCATTCTCTGAAATATCTGCATAGAGGCTAACCCTGCACAGCCTTCCTCATTTTATTTTTATAGGAGAATTTATTTTTAATCCCACCTTTCTAATGCCAACACATCAGTCAAAGCAGCTTGCAATGACTAGGGTCACTGCAACATCACAATGAAACTCCAACGTTAAGAAAATACAAACCCTTTTTTAACAGAAAGATGGGAAACAGAGATGCAACAATACTTTCAGAATAATAATCAAATATTCAGCTAGGTGAAATCCCAGTGAATTTTTAAAAAGAAAAGAAAGTCTTCCCACATGACTAGAGGAGAAAAAGATGCCATGTGGGCTTCATGCATCAAAATGTTGTGCAGTTTCAGTGCACAAAGTGTCTGGATCAACTGAGTCTCCTGCATAGATAATATACAGGGGAGGATTTATTTTCCATATTTTACATCATCAAGAGGCTGATATAGAAGAAGGTACTCCCTTGGGTACCATGGTGATTCATGTGACTACTAACCCAGCATTCCCAGCTGCAGACAGAGAATCTCATGTGTGCTGTTGTTCTATACCTTCAAGGTATTTCTGACTTATAGCAATCCTATAATAAAAGCCTATCTATCATTAAGGAGTTGTCATGGCCTTCATCTTCTGCTGACAATGTATGACTTGCCCAAAGTAACCCAACTGGTTTCCATGGCTGAGTGAAGATTCAGACCCTGGTCGTCTCGAGTCCCAGGTTGTATCTACACTGAAGAAACAATCCAATTTGATACTACTTTAAGTCCTGGGATTTGTAGTTTTACAAGGTCTTTAGCTTTTTTTTCTTTTCTTTTTTTGCAAAGAGTGCCGGTGCCTCACCAAACTATAAACCCCAGGATTCTGTAGGATGGAGCCATGGCAATTAAAGTGGTATCAAACAGCACTATTTCTACAGCACAGATGCACCCTCAGTCCTTTATTCAGACATACTACTTTATTCATGAACATTGGGAGATGGGAGAACTGTACAATTTCAATTGCCCTTCTCCACGTATTTAACTTCATGCATGACTAGGACTAATGTGGTAGTTTTCAAAGAAGTAGTTATATTAGTGTCTGGCAACATAAAAAGGAGAAGTTGGTTATCAACAAAAGCTCATGTGAAAATAAAAATGAACTAGTTTTAAAGGGACTGCCACAAACTTCATTTTTATTTTATTTTCCACCCCTCTCCCTTCCTCACTCTCTTTAGGATGAATGTGTTATATAGGGGAGGTGGCATGGAAATCAAGTGTTAAAAGGTCATCACTGAAATAAAAAATATACCTGTGTTAGTCTGTAAAATCATTATGCAGAGAGATCTTGTAGCACCTTTGAGACTAGCTGAAAGAAAGAAATTGGCAGCATGAGCTTTCATAGACTTCAGTCGACTTCCTCAGATACATTTATGAGAAATGAGAAATGAGAGTATGCTGGTGACCAACGAATATATAGCTGTACAATCTGGAAAACGTTGGACCAGGAGTTCTTAGAGTTGTGCATGCTTCCCCTTTTAGAGCCAGACTGGGGCTGTGGCAACTGCATGCTGTGGCCCCGATCAGCCTTTCCATGGTGCCAAAAGAGCTGCAAAAAGTGTCATCTAAACACAGTGCCAGAGGAGCGCCGTGATGCCGTGCGCTGTGCGATATGGCACATTTCGTCACCATGGGGGCGGAGTCGGGGTGTGCATAGTGTTAAGCTTATGCCTTGACTCCACCCCCAGGCTGGCCTCAATAGCTGGTCTACACAGGCTGACTGTTAGTATACTTTCATCTTACTTGCCTATCTGATCTGGTGGACCTGTTTTTTCTGTAGATATAAATACAGTGTGCTTATATAATAGAAGGAGGAGGAGGAGGAGGAGGAGGAGGAGGAGGAGGAGGAAAGAACCCCACAGTTTATATAGAGATTATTTTATGTTTAGATATCAGTCTCTAGCAACTGGGGCTCAGCCAAGCATAGATCTGCAAAAACAACAGACTTTACATATTAGGTGGTTCTAACAGCTGTTGGTTAATAGTATCATATGCAGCGTAAATCTACCAATTCTAACTGCACTCCACCCTGATGAAAACCTGGTTGCCAAAAACAGCAGTATGTCAACATCTGAATAAAAATCATAGCACAATAGTACTAGAATGTATAAAATTATACACATGCATACCTATAAACAAAATTTCTTAGTATGGTAAATGACTACCACATGTTAAGAGACCAAATGGTTCTGGTGTAAGATAATTGCCAATGTAAGATAATAGGTGATTAACAGTGGATTTTTTCCTTTTAAAAAATACTAGTATCTTTATTTTGACATAAGGTACAGACTGCAACTGCAAAATTTAACAATGGGAAAATATGCAAATTTAGAAGTGGTTAAAATTTATCATGTTTTAAAGAAGAGGTGTGTGTGTGTGTGTGTGTGTGTGTACACATTTTAGGGCCTTAGATCTCAATTTAATAAGCCTTAAAGGGAAAAGGGAAATGGCAGCTTGTTGTTCTTCTTGCAGTAACTTATGACATTAACTTATGACATTACTTAGAAAGCCAGGCCAATGCCTGATCAGTCTGTCAGTACGGCTTTAACTTTAATCTTTTTTTTCTTTTTTCTTTTGTATATTCCACAATTAAATCTACATGGAACCTTCTTAAAGGAAAATTTAACCAATGCAGATTAGAAAACATTGTTACAGAATAACCTCTATGGTGATTTTTCCATTGAATTCCCCCATGCACACTTAGTCTGAAGTTTGTCCCACAGTATTCAATGGAATTTGCTCTCAAATAAGGACAAAAACACATTATGTTCCTCACATAAAAAAAGAAAAAGAAAAAGAAAGATTGTGTTGGAACAGGACATATTTAAGTTCCAGGTCTTCTTGATACATAACCTGTCCTCAGTGGGAGTTGAGCCAGTTTCCTATCAAAATCCCCTCCCACCATCTCATATTTGTCCATACAGAGATCAGCAGTCCAGGGAGCTAATCTCAGGTCAGAAACTGATGTAAACCCAGATATGTTTCACAAATATTTTCCAGAGCCCAAGACGTACCAAATGTTCTATTTATTTCAGAGTGAAAATGGCCATTAAAAAAAAATGACATCAAAGATAATAACATGATTAAGTGTTCACAGGGATTTAGCCCTGGTTTTGTTTTGTCATGTTATTGAAATAAAGTCTATTTTAGTATAATTTTGATGGGACTTCACAAATATTTCTGTTTCCATCTGTATTTAAATGGAACGTTGGTCTAGGCATTTAATCATTTAAACTGTTACTGCACTTGTTTTAATCTGTTTTATCTGGACAGCACTGCTGCATCTGAATAGCACTGCTGTATATAAAATATTTTTAAGATTGTTGTTTTTAGTTTTGTAATTATAATAAGACTGTTTTAGTGAATTACAGTCTAGCCTCCTCATACACAGAGCATCTGTTCTGGAACCCCTCCCCATATGGGGAAAGAGCGTATGCGAGTACACACCCCATTACTTCTGCCGGGACTTGCCTTCCACATAAGCTGAAAGCCACGGAAGGCAACCCTGCGGAAGGCAACCCCATAATCCCTCCAGTTATGGTTTACGTGAGCCACTTTGGAAGAATTTTGCCCCCCAAAGCATCATATACATTTTGGAAAGGGAAGAGGGCAAGAAAAGAATATTAATTCCTGCACAGAAAATGCTGTTTTCTGTACAGAGATGTCTGTTTTTTGTACAAAGCAACTATAGCCTGACCTAGATTGGCAAAAAGAAGTGTGTTCATGCCTGCATGAAAGCCTAGCCTTTAGATGAGAAAAAGGGAAAGTGTGCCATGAAAATCGCCATGGAAATGGATTTGGAGGAGGCGATTGTAAAATGTTCAGAGAAAAGCAGGGAAAGAGGCAGATTCCTATAAATGCTAACTGAGCGTCAAGAGGGAAAGGGGGGGAAAAAGCCTCTTTCCCTGCTTTTCTCTGAACATTGTACAATCGCCTCTGCCAAATCCGTTTCCATGGCGATTCATGAACACTTCCTGGGTTTCAGACACAGAGGCTTTTTTTCCCTTTCAGCCACTTTGCAGGACGTTGGGAGGATAATTTACAACTGATTCAGGTAAGTGTGAAAATCTTCATAGTTACTAACAGGCTGCAAGACATTGTCTCAACTACAAATATATTTCAAAGAAATGGTGGAGTTTTACATTATGTATGTGATTTCTTTGGGTTCCTCCTAGAACTTGGAATATATTATGAATACATCTCCCAGAATCTCCTAGTGGCTATGCTGGCTTGGGATTTTTGAGAGTTAAAGTCCCTCCAAACAGTCTTTTAAAGCTGTCTTTCTTTTTCCTTAGCAGCACTGACTGAGTTGCTGTACAGACTGCCCGTAAGGGGCAGCCTGCATCCCTTTTAGTGCCAGATCAGGGTTGTGGCAACTGTACACTGCAACCCCAATCTCCTCTTTCCATGGCACAAAAATGAGCCGTGGAAGGGTGCCATAGCTTGCGATGCCACAGTTTTTCAGCACTCCTTTGGTACTGCTCTATCTAGAAGCATGTGACACTGCCTGCTGCATGGTGTGTCACACTGTGTCATGCCAGCCTAGGGGCAGAGTCAAGGCATGCATTGTGTGGATGCCCCTGTACAGCCCTGAGTACTCAGCTTTGTTACACACCAGTTATTTCTGAATTTCCATCACACATCCCCATCCTTTCCCTGTTCTTTACCACTCTGAGTTGATTAATGTGACTTGTAGCATGTGACATTTGAAAAATGTCCACACATTTAACTGTGGGAAGTTTCGAGAGAATTGAGATAGTCCAATACTGAATATAAAGAATATTTTTGAAACTTCATATTCTCTTTTTAAAGGATGTGTTCTACAGTGACCCCTTGGTATGTTTCATCAGTATCTGTGGCTGGCATCTTCAGAGAATGCTGGCATGGAAGTGAGTGGGGTATGTATATACTGTGTGGCCCTGGGTTTCCATGCTAATCTGTGTATTGATCTGTTGATTTCCATGTTAATCTGTGTGATGCAGCAGCTAAAAAGGCCAATGCAATTTTAGGTTGCATCAATAGAAGTATAGTGTCTAGATCAAGGGAAGTAATAGTGCCACTCTATTCTGCTTTGGTCAGGCCCCACCTGGAATATTGTGTCCAGTTCTGGGCACCACAATTCAAAAAGGATGTGGAGAAACTGGAGCGTGTCGAAAGGAGGGCGACTAAAATGGTGAAGGGTCTGGAAACCTTGCCCTATGAAGAACGCCTTAGGGAGCTGGGGATGTTTAGCCTGGAGAAGAGAAGGTTAAGAGGTGATATGATCGCCCTGTTTAAATACTTGAAGGGATGTCACATTGAGGAGGGAGCAAGCTTGTTTTCTGCTGCTCCAGAGAACACGACTCAGAACAATGGATGCAAATTGCAGGAAAAAAGATTCCACCTCAACATTAGGAAGAACTTCCTGACAGTAAGGGCTGTTTGACAGTGGAACACACTTCCTCGGAGGGTGGTGGAGTCTCCTTCTTTGGAGGTTTCTAAGCAGAGGCTGGATGGCCACCTGTCGGGTATGCTTTGATTGGGAGTTCCTGCACGGCAGGGGGTTGGACTGGATGGCCCTTGTGGTCTCTTCCAATTCTAAATTTCTATGATTCTATGATCCAGCACATCCACATACCAGCAGAATAAAGCCTAACCATCACCAACCTATAGTCCTGTTAGAACCAAGTAATATTTAGAAACCATGAAAACAACTGCAAGTATCTTTAAGAAAATCTGGAGACTTCATATGTGCCTTGCCCAATTTATGCTGATCTTATTTTCAAACTGTTTCCCTAACCTTTGTGGAGATTTTGCCACTTAACTTAGGTAGTCTGAAAACTGAGATTCCCATTCATTAATTTAAAGTATAGCTGTCTGGAAATCTCTGCTTGCCTTCTGTCAAGGGCTAACTAGTGAACCAAATTATACAAGAAGTGGAGCATAGATATTACCTTTCTCAACTTACTGATTTAAGCAGACTCTTTGGCTCCTTTGCTGCATTATATAATGCTCCAGCGTTCCTACTGCTATTTGGAGACCATTTCATGCTGCAATGACAAAAAGGTGTATCCCATAGAACACCCTTCCACCCCCAGTGAGCTATCATTCTTATTCTGTGAGAGTTCTATTGTTAAATTGCCCAATGTACTTTTGAGAGACCAAGAGCAGTACGCTGGATTTTTCCATATGCAACCATTTGCAAATCAGAAGGTTGTTTTGCTGTCTCCCCATCCTTTCCCTGTTCTTTACCACACTGAGTTGATTAATGTGACTTGTAGCATGTGACATTTGAAAAATGTCCACACATTTAACTGTGGGAAGTTTCGAGAGAATTGAGATAGTCCAATAGCTGAATATAAAGAATATTTTTGAAACTTCATATTCTCTTTTTAAAGGATGTGTTCTACAGTGACCCCCTTGGTATGTTTCATCAGTATCTGTGGCTGGCATCTTCAGAGAATGCTGCCATGGAAGTGAGTGGGGTATGTATATACTGTGTGGCCCTGGGTTTCCATGCTAATCTGTGTATTGTTCTGTTGATTTCCATGTTAATATGTGTATTGTTCTGTTGCTGAATGGCAAGGTTTCAGGGTGGGAGGATATGCAAAGAGGATTTATATCTGTTTAATTAGAGATCCATTGTCTGCTAGGAAAACCTATGCCACTGTGTAGTTTTTATTTGCATTTCCTGGGTTGATTTTAGTGGGGGTTTTTAAGGACTGGTAGCCAAACTTTCCTAACTTTAAGGGTTTCTTCTTTCCTATTGAAGTTGTCCTGGTGCTTGTGGATGTAAACAGCTTCCCTGTATATTCTTTCCTGATTCTGGAGCATGCCAACAACTATCAAATCAGAATGCACAGAGAAGCCATTGAAATTCACAAGCACCTGGCTTCTCTGGACAATTTCAATAGGAAAGAAGAAATCCTTAAAGTTAACAAAGGCATGTGCCAGTGCTTGTACTAGGGTGTGGGAGTACTCAGCAACTGCATGCTCCAGAACCCTAGTCTCTACAGGTTGTGGCATCATGACTGTGTCCCGTCCACACAGGCACCTCCATGATGCCTGTGTCCTGTCCACACAGGCACATTCTCTCCACACAGGCACCTCCAGTGTCCCGTCCACACAGGCACTGCCGCTGCACAGCATCCACATATCAGCACCAGGAAGAGACATCATAAGGGCAGCGACACAGCCCTTATGACATCTCAGGAAGGAGCTGCATTTCACAGCTCCTTCTTAGAGCATATCATTCCCATGGCAACCGCACAGCCATGGGAATGATCCAGAAGAGAAAGGGTCCGTCCCTTTCTCCTCATGGCTGTCAGGGTGTCCGGGGGCATGAAGCCACATGGACACCACTTTTCCAGGCCAAAGAGGAGCAGCATTTTGAAGCTTCTCTTTGGCCCAGATAAATGTTGGATCTGGGCCACAGATTGACCGTCCGGTTAGTGTGGCCCCAATCCTTCACTTCCAGAGGCGGCACAGAGCTGCCCTTTTCGGACTGGTTTATACATCCCCATAGTTTTGCTACCAGTCCTGAAAAACACCAAAATGAAGACCTAGCAAATACAAATGAAAAGCACATAGGGTCAGGAATTTTCCCAGCAGACAATGGATAACTAATTAAACAGACACAAATCTTCTTTGCATATTCTTCCACCCAGAGGCCTTGCCATTCAACAACAGAACAATACACAGATTAACAAGGAAATCACTGCTCCCAACCCAGAGTCACACAGTATATACATACTCCACTCACTTCCAGGCCAGCATTCTCTGAAGATACCAGCCATAGATTCCGATGAAATATCAGAAACACATTCTTCTAGAATATGGCCAAATCCCCCCCCCCCCCCAAAAAAAAACCCACAAAAAAAAAACTGTAGGGCAAAAGCTTTAAAGGAAAAGAAACATCAACAGTTTCATTTTTACATTCCAGTGGTATCCCACAGTGCTTTATGCCAAATAGTACAAATATCTAGGTAAAGATATGTCATTATCAAAGTAATCCACATTTAAAATAGTATAGTATGCCCACAATCCTATATAACTATTCAATATAGTTCTGTACAACTATTCTATATAGTAGACCTGGTAGTTTTCACTAGCGTATTCTAGTTTTCATATGATAATGTGATAACTAAAAAAATCATTCAAGACCACATCTTTATAGTTTATAGTTTATGATAATATTTTTATTGACAATTTTATATCTGCATAGCTAAGTCAAAAATTTCTCACAACTCCAAGAACATTTCCATAGAGTGTTCATGGTTGCATGCACCTATACACTACAGTCATTTCAATTATAGGCTCAATCATCATTCCCAAAGATAAACACTTGTGGATCATCTTCTCTCATTGAAATAAAAGAGGGTGCCTGAACATGCAAGAGATCAATATGAAAACATGCATATTGAGAAATATCTTGTGTTGTTTTTAGATCACTCTATTGATGGATAGATGTTGAAAATGTCCACAAAGCAGTGGGGAGGTGAGAGTGGGAAGAAATGAATAAAAAAATCAATTACTTCATGGATCTGCAAATTGTCCTTTACAGAACAGACATCAGTTCAGTCAGTTGTGCTAACACTAATATTACTACTGCACAGGGAACAGCAGCACATATACTGGTATAAAGAGCACACTGGGATTAGGAAAACACAAGATCTTAATAGGCCCCAAATCCCATTTGTGAACAGACAAGCACATACATATACAATACAATAGATACACACAAGCATGTGCAAACAAAACCATAGTAAACTTTGAATTCTTAAAAAAATCATTGCTATAAACACTGGTTTACACTGGTGCTTGAGCATAAGATGAGAACAGGAAGCAGTCTTTTCATCTAAAGAACTGAAAAACTCCTCTGCTTGAATAGAAGTGGAGATATTATTGAGTATGGAGGCTCTTTCTGTAGGGTTTTGGGCAATGGTGACCCCCAAATTGCAATGTTGGAAAGAGTCACACTAGCACAAGGGCAGAAAACTGCACTGCAACAAGGGGTGAGTTTCCCAGCTTTGAATCCCTTGCCTATAGCAATAAATAAATAAATATTCATTTCCCCTCTTTTCTCTAAAATCACTTCTTGTTGCCATTTTAGAGGGAAAGCAGAGAGAAATGAATTTATTTGAGGTGGTGAGATCTGAGATTTGGAGGAGGATTTGGCACATTTGCATGGGGGGAGGGGGGTTGAACACAATTCTTGAGCAAAACGAACCAAAAATCATGCCAATAAAATTTAAGGTATTTGGTGAGGGGACCTGGAAAGAACTGTAAAAATGGGTTCTGGAGGGCTATATGTATGTATGTGTGTGTGTATATATATCCACAGTAACAATTACAGAGTTGGAAGGGATCCTATGGGAAGCATTTCTGTACCATTTTTTTAAATTCTATTTGGCAATGTTCTGAGCTGCCTTATGGAAAATGACTTCAGGATACTACAATGAGGGTCCTTTATTTCATTTTCAAAGTCCAGTCTTAACAGGTAGTTCTGAATGGCTGATTCACTAACTTGCATCTGTGGGCTAATGGAATACCACAGAGATCTATCTTGTTCCCCATGGTTTCTAAAGTCTATATGAAATCACTGGGTGACCTAGGGTTCAAACAGACCAGCAGCTTGAAGCAGCCAGAAGCTGCTCCAACCATGATGACCAAATGCTGCACTCCTGAGACTGGATGTTACCACAGTGTGGAATGGACCACCAGAAAGAAGTGGGTTTTTTATGCTCCTTTTGTGGCTGACTTTGGGCTGCATTAGCCAACCTCAGAGCAACTTCTGGCCAAAGCAGGGGTTTGCATCATCTGTGTGACACGTCCCAAGATCATCCCAAAAACAGCATGACTTGGGAACATGGTGTCTCTAAATGCCACCCCACCAAGCTGGCTAGAAGCTGGCTTTACTGGGTCTTCTGTTTTGGCCCTTAAAGAAGAAAGTGCAAAGGCACACTTACTGTTGAACATTAAGAAAACAAAAATAATGATCACAGAGAAGTTACATAAATTCAGTCTAGATGATGAGGAAATTGAAATAGTCAAAGTTTGGGTACTATGAAAGGACTAGACAAGATTCAAGTATAAAGATATAAGATATAATCATCTAAGCCATTGAATTCCCCATCACTATGTAGAGATATAAGTGCTGGACAGTGAAGAAAGTGAATAGGAAGAAAATCAATTCATTTGAAATGTATTGCTGGAGAAGAGTGCTGAGGATACTGTGGATGGCCAAAATAACAAACAAATGGTTCCAAACATATGATTGTCCCTGGAAGCTAAGATGACAAAACTAAGGCTGTTGTACTTTGATCACATAATGAGAAGGCAAGACTCATTACAAAAGACAGCAATGCTAGGAAAGGTAGAAGGTAGTCGAAAGGGAAGAAGACCACATGCCAAATGGTTGGACTCAATCAGGGAGGTCATGGGCCTCAACAGAGCAGTGGAGGAAAGGTGATCTTGGAGATGATTCATCTACAAGGTCACCATGTTTTAACAAAAACAAGTCACTAGTATGCTGCTAAGACTGAATCGTTTTTCATTAGTTGCTCTGAAGGCAATTAAATCAATGATTGGGAGCACTGAGGGATTGGTTGTGGGTGAATCAACTGAAAGTTTGAATTGTGAAGTGTTGATGATCAGCAAAGCAAAGGAAATTCCATAGTTTACTTTAGCAAGGTGTACTACTCTTGCTGAAGGGGCAAGGTTCTCCTTCACCTTGCATTGCTTCTAAGTAATCTGGTACTTTCTGTGTTTAGTAGTGGATGTTATCAGCAGCATTTGGTACATCTGCTGCATCTTTTTCTTTAGAATGAACTGACCATGGACATACATACACTGTGCCTTAGTGTGCCTTATGTAGAAATGTTCTTTAAAGGTTTCCACAAATTTCAAGTAGTGCAAAACACTGCCAGCAAATTTTCAATAATATGGAGAAACATGAAGAATCAAACCAAGTCTGCAATATTTATGCCAATTACTTATTCACTTCCATGCCCAATTTAAGGTCTTAGTTCTTGTCACCTAAGGACTGTTTCCTTCCACTTAAAAATCAGTGGTGAGAATTCTGTGTGGCATGTATGGAAACATAAGCATTATAGTAATGATGCTATGTAGTAATATCCAGCTCAATAAGGGTGAACAGATGTCTTCCTTTTCTATGACATGTCCTACATTTCAGCCTTTTGTCCAGGAAGAATTTCAAAGTATCCTCTATTCTGAGCATCACTAAGAAGCATGAATTTATATTTATATTAGCGTTTTAGCTTTTATTTTGTAATATTCTACACTTTTTGAATGTCCTACCTTTTGTGGTGCCTTTTCCTTCTTTGTGGTTATGACATCTGGTCACCCTAAACGAAATCCCAAATCCCATTACCACTTACTGGGAAACATCTGCTGTGATCAATAGGGGGTCTGTTTCCTAGGAAACAGTTGATTCCCATTTCCACCCTTTCCTGCGAGTGATCTCTTTTGTGACAGGCTGAATGAGAGTCTCTATCACAATTTCCCCTTACTCCAGATTTCGCTTGTGTGAGGAGGTGGGTGGGTACATCAGTCAGCTACTTCCCAACCGAGAGAGGAACAAACCCTTTCTGGTTCCAGTGACTGCTGCCTAGTAAGTGGTGACTTGGGGGTTTTCATGGTCCATGTATATGCCCTAAACCAGGGGCTATGCAGGGATCATCAATACATAGCAGTCACAAGTGTGCAACTCTAGATCATACATTTGTTAACCAACCCTTCAATATCCGCAATTGCCACTGTGCATTGAACATATGCTTGATCTGCACAGACAAAGCAAACATCTCCAAATTACAAAATCTCCAGCTGGACCATAACCCAACCATGCTAGTCAGAACTGAGATCATGGTTATTGGCATGCCATATCTCACATTGTGAGGAGCACATTTTCCTGGTTTCATATATTCTAGAATATGCATCTTGGACATTTAATGTTGACACTTGGCATATTTGTTAAAGTTTATTTGGGAGGAACAGGTTTGTTTCCTTGTGAATATGCACCATTAACATTATTTGTCTCAGTCTAAAACAGGCCACATCATGAGCAGTAATTTGAAAACATGTATTTACCAGAGAGTTTTGAAAATAGCCATTTTCATTCTGTAGCTCTTGTATTAAATATTTATGTTGATGTTTATTTTGTAAATAAAGCACAAGAATTAGGAGAACATGAAAGTGTATGATCAATTTTAATAGCTGGGGTTTGGCTTGCTTGTTTTATGATGTGGCCTTCTTTTGCTAGTTGATTCAATGCAATGTGTTAAATAATACATACCATCTTGAAAATACTTCCAGATAGTTTCCTTTTCTTGTCTGTTTCTGTGCTGATATAATAAATAAAATAAATGTGCTGGTATTCTTAAGTACATACTGGAGAGACTATTTCTGTGGCAATAGAGATAACTAATGTTGTTGAACAAATCTACAGCTCCTGTGGGAATCCATGTATATTTCTATGTAACACCAGCAGGAGGATTCAGTTCTTTCTCTGTTGCAGATGCCACAAACTTTTATAGTAATGCTTTTTAAACTTTCTGCCTTTTCAGAATACACAAAGACTTTGTCTGATGAGGCCCAACACTCTGACTCTACTGTTGTGAAAGTCAAAGCAGTACCACTTCTTCCCACACCACTGGTTAACATGGGATGCATAGGACTAAGAACTCTTTCATACTGCCAAATTATAGCACTATGATTCCATCTTAGCTGGTCTGGCTGTATCCTGTGCAATCCTGGGGTTGATAGTTTGGGGAGGCGCTCATTCTCCCTGGCTGAAAATTTTAAGTACACCTCCCTAAAATGTAAATCTCAGGATTTCATACGATGAAAATACAGACATTAAAGTGAAAATATAGCACTAGCACATTTCAAAGATTGGGGTGGGGATGAGGTGGGTGAAATTAGCAGTAATAAAATGTGCATTGACAGTGAAAACAGGGGTGCTCCTCCTTGTTCCCATAATCCCCATAATAAAAGTAAACTAGATTCACCCTACCACCCTTTGCTATTGATTTCCCTATCCACTGGTTTCAGTAAAAAAAAAAGTAATACCTTTTTTGTGTCTGATTTTAATTAGAATTCCCGATGTGATAAATGTAGCACATATCTGTACATGGAAAAATGTCTATGAAAACTACCCTAATGTATGAAGACTACTCCAATGTATGGTTCATGGAGTTCAAATGCCAGATTTTTCACTATTGGTCAGTAGATTTCACAATTCAAGGGGGTAAACATTGCATACTTCAATTTATCATATAGCCACAGGTTTTTTTAACACATCTATTATGTGTACAAAGTAGAAATATGGGTCTCGCATAATATGACAGAGGAAAAACCAGAACTCCATTATAGTTTCTAATCCAGTTTTGTTAGTACTGTGATAAATATATGAGACCATTTTAAGATCTTCACATTGGTCTTGACAGGCAAAAATCTACCAATTAAAACAGCTTTAGATAGTTCTTCACCCACTAATGGGGAAAAGAGTTTTTTAAGCTGGTCCGAGATGCTGTCTTAGTAGTATTGAACAATGAGAACAGGATTCACAATTTTCTTAACTTATACTTTCTTGTTCAGAAGAGGGGGTATCTATAACAAAAGGGAATGACTTATCTATAACTCCTGTTTTGTGACTACATTTAGACTTAAATAGATATCAAGTGTAGCTTTTTTTGCATCATTTTTCATTGTTAGCATATTTTGATGTTTATTACTTTATTTCTCCTCTCCTTACAACACAGGGCTTCCACTCATGAGATGAACCAAGAAAAGCATGTAGAAGTCCCTAAGAAAGAATAAATTGCTAAACATGTGTGCTCACTAAAACCTTTGTTGTTTTCAATGGAATTTCAGCACCAAGTATGAATTTGCAGACCAAATTTAGAAGCAGAAGTGTTTTGTATTCTCTAGACAAGGTCAGTAAAGACTATCTAGGCATCCTTTGTTATCAGGAAAAGGTGCTTGTGTTTTCCAATCTAGTTAAAGCTGTCAGTGCTCATGACATAATGTACATTCCATAAACTGGGTTATCAACACAACTCAGAGATACCCTTGTATATTTTTATGTTCTGCTTCAGCCAGATAATGGTCTCTTGTGGCACATTCTTTGGGTTTTACACCCATATATTGTGAGTGTCAAATGTTAGCATGGTATTCCTAGCTTTCCAATCTGATTCTTAGCAGTAGTTTAAGCAACCTAAGTGATTTACACTTGGCAGGTACTCTCAAAGCTGGTTTCAAAGAGAAAATTAGTGTTTAATGATGCATCCTGGTTCCTGAGACTTGCTCTAGCTTTCAGCATTTTTCAAGGCCTAGCCAAAGGAGAAAACACATAGTGCATTCACGCTTCTAAATACAGAGTTCAACTGTAAAACATAAAACATTAAATCTTAAGGGCAAGCTAATTCAGGACATATGTAGCTACCTCAGAATATTTTTTCTGAAATATGTGGAATACTATAAATCTAATACAGAAGTAAGTACATCTTAAATATTAATCAAATGTAACATGGCATCCATGCAACATGGCATCATATTAATGGATACACTCCAACAATAAACAAAATATTGATCTACTTGTCTGTCATAATTAAATATTGCTGTCTTCCTCTCTTTGGAGAATATGTATATCAAAAATAAAAATGAACAGTTCAAATAGGCAGCAAATATTTGTCATTCCAAAATATTTTTTAATGTTTATTTCATTTCTCTCCTGAATGGAGATATGACAAAAATGGAAAGATAGATCACACATTTACATATTTATTCATCAAATGAAGTTTCTTTCCTTCAGTCTGAGGTAAGGTTTTTGTATGTCTTTCAGGGACATCATTAGAGATGTGTGGAATACAGACTGCACAAGGTGTCACCTCAGAAGGGGCAGTCACTCCCATCTGTCCCAGGACTGGTAGGAAAAGGCTGCCTTCCAAGTCTGGTGGGGCTGCTGGCCAGATGGGAACGAGTGTTATCTTCCTTTCCCACTCACCCAACAGCCCTGCCAGACCCGGAAGGGGCTGCCATGTGGAAGCAGCAGCTGAACCCCACCAGAAGCTGCTGTTGGGAAGAGGCTGCATTCCAGGTCTGGTGGGGCTGTTTGTCTAGTGGAAGACAGCTTGGCTGGTGGAGTTCAGGTGATGGGGGTGACAGCATGAGTTGCCACATTATAGTGATACCAGCCCTAGTGGCACTGCTGATGCCTTTTCATTTAGCATTAATTTAAAGAAAAGGGGGAAAAAATCTCAGAAGTGGATAGACATTTTTAGTGACTACTGCAGATGGCAGGACCTATGACGTAGCTCTTTAACAGCTAAACAGGTTTATGCTTTGTCAGGTGTGTTATATGCTAGGGTTGTAATTCTTTACTAAATTCCTCCATGAAGGAAACAACTATTAAGTTTAGCAATTTTGTTCCTACTGTGAGAAAGTCTTTGAAAATTGTGCAGTTTAGAAAACTAATTATAATTCAGAACAAAATTTGCACATGGTTGTTATGCACAGAAAACAGCATTAATATTATTATTATTATTCAGGAAACAGTGGCTGCTATCCTGTTAGATAGTTGCAATGTTGTAAGCTAATCACATGAGTGTGTAACTGTTTCATATTCACATTTCAGATTCTCATATCCTGGCAGCACTGCCACTACTGTAAATGCTCCTAAAACCCGACTTAAAAGTCAAGTAGCCATATGGAACAAAACAGTTCTGTAGCATTAATTATTATATTCTGAAAGATTATGTCCAACTCCCTCTCACCAGTGAGTCATAGTATGACAAGGAATTCTAACAAGACACTGTGGGTTATCATACCTCAACTGGCTGATAGAAGGGGTTGGACACAACATTCTTCAGTGCCCCAGCTGCCATAGCTAAAGACCTCCTTTGCTTAGTATGGCTGCCTGGCCTTTAAGGTGGAGTTTAGGGAGTGGGATCAAGAGACAGAGTATAGTAATGTGATTTTAATTCCATGTCCCAAGCAGGATCATGGCCAGCATTTCTTGCACAAAGTGTAATATTCTTCTCAGTTCAGGATTTTCCTCATCAGTATTTCCCAGCACTTTAGAAAAACATTTTTCATCCTACTCAGTCAAATTTAAACTATGAATTTTAAATTGGTATATATTAATTTTATGTCTGGGTGATTATAAGATATAATGGTTGTCTTAATCCTATATTTGTGTTTTGATGTATGTATTTAAATGGTTTCATGTTTTATAATATTTTGATCTATGTTGTACCTTGCCTCAAGCCTTGGGGAGAAACAGGTAAAAATTATTATTATTATTATTATTATTATTATTATTATTATTATGTTTAAAAACCTGAATATAGGGAGAGCATAGACCCAGTGTGGTATCATGACTTGAGTGCTTGACTGTGACTCTGTGATTCATGGTGTGAATCTCAGCTTGGTAATGAAAACCACAGGATGACCTTGTGCAAGTCAAAGGAGATTATTGCATGGGCTTTTATCCTGTCATTTTCATAAACGTATGTTTAACTTCAAAGACAGGTCTTACTGAATTCACCCTTCTGCAGCCTATCTGCAACACGGGCTTATCCCATGACTTTTTAAGCACAGGAAAATCACATGCTTGAAAAGCCATGGGACAAGACTGCCTTACATATGGGCTGCCGATGGGCTGCAGATGGGAAAATGTGGTAAGACATTTATCCCATTGGGAAAACAATGGGATAAAGCCTGTGCGATATCTCCGCAGTCTCTCAGCCTTAGGAAAAGGCAAAGGTAAGACCACTCCGAACAAATGTTACCAAGAAAATCTATGGGGCTGTACAGACCACCCAAAAAGGGCAGTCTGGAGCTGCCTCTTTTTCCACTGCATCGTTGCCACAGCGACCAGATAATGTGGCGAGGGTGCGGTGGAAAAAGGACCGGTGACACTGGGCTCCTTCTTGCATCACAATTGTGACACAAAAAGCTCCGGCCGGTGCATTCATTATGCTGCAGGTGCACAGCTACATTTAAGTTCCTGGGCACCTGCAACATCATCGCTCCACACACCGTTTGTACAGCGCTGTGGAGCAAGGACCCCCTCGTCACATGCTAGGGTTGAAGAGCACCCTAGCACGTGATCGGGGTGCCCTAAAGTGCCTGTCTGTATTGGGCCTAAGATAGGTTTTTGGGTCTTAGGGCCACCATAAGTAAAACATTACTTGAAGCCACACAACAACAAACAACAACAACAGGGATATTAATGGTTAGATTTTTTAAAAAAAATGCCAGGTGATCCCCATCTGATTTTATCCTTGTACACTAATGGAAGCATCCAAGAACACAACATTTTAACATATTTTTTACTCTTGATGTAGTTTATAAAATGCGAAATTCATACATGTTTCCATTCTTCTTGTGAGTAAAGCTGAAGAGTTCTGAACCTAGAACAAGTAAATGCAAGCAACAGAGAAATTAGATATCTCTGAACCTGCTTTATTGTAATTCCTATAAAAACAACTTCTGGACATTACTACTTATGTTATCCAGATAGGTTTTGATCACAGTTAAGTCTCTGTGTGTGTGTGTCTGTGTGTATATATAAAGAAGTGACAGGCCTATATATATTTACTGCCTTTTATCACATTGGGTTTTGTGTAGGCTAATAATCTAACTAACTGGCTTGTCAAGGCAGATAAGAGTAAATTAGAGAGTGGGAAATGAAATGAAGGACATGTTTATATAGATGAATATTGAGGTTCATCTACAGGTTATCAACAACCACTGATGCTGCAGGGATCCTTTCAAGAGCCTGTATCAAGATAGAAAATTCTCACAGATATTTCTCACTTCCCCTATGTCATCGTATTTAGGTATACACACTCTCTATCAGATGTTGAAATAACCTGACTTATGTGTGTATTGTTGTTGCTTATATATCCTAAGGAGGAGGAGGAGGGTTACTGTACTCCTCCAACCTTTTAATATTAGGGAAGTTTAAACTTCTCCCTTTCCGAGAAGAAATGTTCCATCATAGTAAAGAGGCATAACTTTATGAATTACTCTGTCAGCAATAAAAATGTGAGAAATGTTGGGTGAAATTGAATGGGATAAAGCAATGGATGGAAAAGATTCAAATAGGAAATGGAAAGTGGTAAAACATAAATTAATGATGAAAAGTTCTACATGCTGTATAGAGAGGGTATAATGCATTCATTTTGCTCAGTCAACTTTAACAATAATGGACCATTATTTCTACCCAGTTCAGAAGTAGTTTTTTAAAAAATTAATCCAGCGTTATAGATACCTGAATAATTCCTCTGGAATTCTAGGAAAATCACTTGATTTTTCCCCTTCCCAAAATCTTATGAGTGCAAAACAATGAAAGCAAGGGTTCCACTGACTATAGCAGAGGGTTAGCTCATGAACAAATGAATTGACTAGGAAGAAGTGTGGGGCAGATATAGTGGGCACATTTGTTTTAAAACTGTTTTTAAGGATTTTTTAAAAAGACCTTTTAAAAAAGAGTACAGGCCTACCTCAGTTAAAGCCTCTGACAAAGATTCCCTCTGTGTGTGTGTTTCTCTCTCTCTCTCTCTCTCTCTCTTTACTAAGGGGCTGTACAGATTGGGCTGAAGGGAATGACTGGATGCCACCCCCTTTCACCCCAGATTGGGGCTCCAGCAACCACACACTGCAACCCCATTCTAGCCTTCAGAGGACGCAAAAAGAAGATGCCCCAAGCAGCTCCTGTTTGTGCCCTAGAAGAGGTGCCATTGTGGTGAGGTGGTGGCATGATGATGCCCCTTGGTTGCTCTGCCATTTGGGTGCTGTGCCAGAGATCCGTCATCATGGTGTGCACTGTGTGGACCAGCACATGCCAAAATGGTGCCCTCGCAGTGGCATAAGGATGTCGAGCATCAAGACACTCAGCCCTGACTCAGCCCACAGGTCAGTGCTTTTCACTGGTCTGTACAGGGCCAAAGTCTTTTTATGGGATCCCTGACCTTCCCCTTCCATCACTGATTTTTTAAATCTTCTTTCTTGATGAAAGTTGTAGTTTGCCTGTTGTTATTGTATTACATCATTAATATTGGGAGGATGGGAAGAAGGGCTAGAGAAAGAAAGTCTGCAGAATGTCTCCAGTAAGTAATGCAATAAAGGTTGGGTTGGGAAAGAATGTGATTCTTCTGTAGGCAATCCTACTGTAGCTCTGTGTGCTTATGTACAACCAAAAAGGCAGATAGCTGCCTCCAGAATCACTTGCTGAGCATGAGCAAAGAGAAGGAAGGAAGGAAGGAAGGAAGGAAGGGAATGCAGATTAACTTGTCCCACCAGCTACTCTGGCATGTAAGCCATTAGAAAAGAGAAAAGTGTTGAAAGAAAATTATCCTAGGATTCATTTTGGAAGGAGATTTCAAGTGATCTCTAGAAGATTCAAAATGCTTTTGTTTATTAGCCCTAAGTTAAGCATGTCATTGGGTTTTCTTAGCAAGATTTGTTCATAAGGGTTTTGTTTTTGCCTTCTTCTGAGTCTGAGACAGTGTGACATGCCCAAGGCCACTCAGTGGGTTTCCATGGAAGAAGGGATTCAAGCCCTAGCCTCATGGTGTTCTAGTCCAGCACCCAAACCATATGCCTGTACAGTCAGCCCTCCATATCCATAGATTTTTTTATCCATTGACTCAAGCATCCACTGTTTGAAAATATATAAATTCCAGAAAGCAAACCTTGATTTTGCCATTTCATATAAGCAACACCATCTTACTGTGTCACTGTATTTAATGTGACTGATGCATCCATGGATTTTAGTATTTTAGTTTCCACTGGGGGGATTCCTTTTTAGATTAATGTCTTGGGGGGGGGAGGAGGAGGGAGGGCAAGGGGAAAAGGCGGAATAGAAATAAATCCTATTATTATTATTATTATTATTATTACTACTACTACCAAGGGACTACTGTACTTCAGTTTCAGTTTCTTGTTTTTAGCTTTCATCTCTGTATTGTTTTAAATGTTTTTATCTTTGCGTGTTGCCTGCTGGGCTGGGAGAAACAAACAAATATTGTAAATATACAAACAAAGAAAAAACACATGAAATGTGTTCTCAGGTATCTTTTTTTCTCTAAAAAGGGAAAATGTGGGTATAAAAGTTGCTCCACTATCACGTTTATTAATGAGGCATTGCTGATTAATTCTGGAGCAAAAGGCTCTGATGGACACATATGCCTTCATCTAGAATCAGAAAAAGGGGGGAATGAGGATGCAAATCAACAATGATACATAGTTCTTGAATTGACTTTATAGAACAGATTTCTGGCTTGAGGATTTTGGAACTTTTAGTTCCAAACCATAACATATCTAATTCTGAGTATCGTACACAGTAAACGCCATATAGTAAGTCATGAGCTGATATACAGTTTGCCCTCTCTATCCATGCACTGCACCATCCATGGCTTGAAATATAAATTCCAAAAAGCAAACCCTCATTTTCCCCCATTTTATATAAGGGACACCATTTTACTATGCAATTGTATTTAATATATTTGAAAAATCACAGTTTTTGGTATCTACGGGAGCTTCTGGAACCAAACCTCAGCAGATACTAATGACCCACTGTAGCAGAGTCATAATTTGTGACCAAAATTGTTTTCAGACACAGCCATAATAATGTGCCAATGTGTCTCCAGGGATGAAATGAACAGCATCAGTCAACACATCTTAAGGAAATCTTTTAAACAAGGCTCCTATTCTGTATGAGAAATACACTGTATATTTTCCACAATGGGAAATGGGAGCCACTGACAGCAGTTTTCATTTTCAAGAAACAAAGGGAAGTAAAAAGATATTGCAGTGGAAATCCATCTGCTTTCCAGACAGTTTACACTAACTCTGTGGTGCTCTGGATAGAGTCTAGAGTGAGCCCTTAGCAAATAGTAGTTCTGGAAAGCATGAAGGAGCAGAATTGTTACTATGGAACTAGCTAGATTCACTTTATATATCAATAACCCTAGAGCAGCTTAATGAGAATTAGATAATTGGTGTCAATACAGTGTAAGGGTGGGAAGTTGAGGGAAAGAGAGAAAGAAAAATCTTAATGCAAAATGATAGATCATATTCAAATCCAATGGACTTTTTGCAAGCAATACACTATCTAGTGGCTAAGCATGTAAAACTGCCTGAGATTTTCCAAGAGGTAATCTCAATCAGTACAAATGGCAGGTGCGATCCAGGGCAGGTTTACATGGAGTGTAGAGAAATATGGTACATTCTGCCTGGATTGTATTAATAGGGCTAGACAACAACATGCCAGAAAATGAGTTTTGCCCTAACTACTGCAGTACTACTAACTATAGATAGATAATGACAAGAGAATTCATGAAAGGAAGAAGAAAGGAAGGTTGGATCAATGAATTTACAGTAGGATGAAATACATAGAATGGAAATAATTTTATTTGTGTGCAGTTAGTCATAGGTGTTAAGCTCACTACCACACATGCATGCCATATAAAATAACAAGCAACTAATAAAGCTGCCTGTATTTCAGGGTCTGCTACTTCCTTTATTGTTATCATAACATTTTATCATTAAAATTAATCCATAGCTGAAATTTAATTAGTGTTTTGTTAAGCATTCCTCTGGCTTTGTGGCACTGAACTGTCCTCATTAACTAGGATGTTTTACGGCAATATATAAACCAAGAGGAAAATTGCATACTCAGGCTTCCATGAACAGGTTAATATGGCAAGAGGAGACTGTGGAAAAATGTTGCAAGGAAGAAGAAGTTGTTTTGACAATTATTCATTGCCTCTAGTTTGACTGAACACCTTGGTTGATTAAGTTAATACCTTAGCAATAGGAATGTGTAAACATTTCAACTTACTTATTATGCTGCATCAAATTCCCTGTTCAGTATTTCAACACATTACAGTATAAAAAGAGAGGATAAGGCACTACTACATTTTCCAGTACTGACTAGTAACTTGAAGGGTGTGGCTGGCTCTACTAAAAACAGGGAACACAAAGACAATTCAACTTATTAATTCTTTGACATGTCAGTGTTCTCAAAACTTCAGATTCCACATTATAAATTTTGCAATACTGAGAGGGAAAGATTACTAGGCAGCAACCTGATGCCCTCCAGATGTTTTTAGACAACACTGCCCATAATTCCAATCCTTTATCATGCTGGCTGGTCTGATGGGAATTATAGTGCAAACATCTGGAGGACACCAGATTGTCTGTCTCTAGATTGGACAACATTAATTTTAAAAGGATCGACATGTGTAAGCTGAGACGGCACTGGGTTATGCTCCCCCCAACACACACACATTAATCAAACACATCAGCTTCCTGTTGCACACACCTATCATGAAATAAAAGCAAGCAGAACAATCAAAACCCTGCACACACACTGTTGCATATTTTATACGATGTGTGTGTTTTTCTTGGTACAGAGATCAAGAGATGTAGTGGGTGGAAAGGAGAGTAAGGTACAGGTAAAACTCAGTTAACAGAGTTGATGTGTTCCTAGGTATTATTTCTTTAAAAGAAAATTTGGTACCAGAGGCAAACATAACATGGAAAGAATAAAGACAGATTCCTAAAACACAAAAAAGAAAGATACATTTTAATGCATTTTTTAAAAATCTGGGCTTATCTTATCTCCTCTTTTCTCTCTGTTTTGTTGCATGTTCAACAAGAAATTCTGGGGGCAACTGCTGTTTATATTGCCTGTCATAGGACTTTATTGCACCACCTCCGGTGCCCAACTTACCTCTCCCAAATTTGAGCCAAATTCAGAAGTTAGGTTAATTTTATGTCACAGAATTTCCCCTTAAAATGGCTTCCCATTGCATCCAGTGTTCAATTTGGGCCCTTTAAGTCACTTTTGCAGCCATTTTTTTCCAAATCAGAAGCTTCGGAATTGGAAGACGTGGCTGCCAAAGTGACTTACAGGGCCTGAATTCAATGCTGGAGACAACAGGAAGCCATTTTGAGGGGAAAGTCTATGTGATAAAATCAGCCTAACTTCCAAATTTGGCTCAAATTCATAAGAGGTAAGTCAGGCACTGGAGGCGGTGTGATAAAGACCATAGATAAACCTGGCTGCAGTCAAACCAATCCTTAAAAAGACTTCCCTTGATCCCCTAGAAAAATCAAACTATTGGCCAGTATCTCTCCTTCCATTTTTGGGCAAGGCAACCAAGAGGGCAGTTTCAAACTGGCTTCAAGACAGGATATGGAGTTGAGACTGCCATGGTTGCCTTGGTCGATGATCTCCATCTGTGCATTGACAGGGGCAGTGTGGCCCTATTGGTGCTCTTGGACCTATCAGTGGCCTTCGATACCATAGACTATGGTATCCTTCTAGAGCGCCTGAGAGATATGGGAATCGGGGGCACTGCCCTGCAGTGGTTCCAGTCCTATCTCTCGGGCAGGCTCCAGATGGTGTCACTTGGCAACAGTTGTTCGGCCAAGAGGGAGCTCAAATCGGGCGTCTCTCCAGGCATGATACTGTCACCAATGCTATTCAACATTTGCATGAAGCCGTTGGGTGAGATCATCCGGAGACATGGGGCAGGGTGTTATCAGTACACTGATGACACCCAAATTTGTTTCTCCATGTCTCAGACTGCTTCAGTGACCAAGGAAGGCAACTCCCCTCTGAATGACTGTCTGAAGTCAGTAATGGATTGGATGAGGGAAAATAGTCTTAAACTGAATTCAAACAAAATGGAGGTACTCACTATAGGCAATCCTATTCTAGGTGCAGAGATTAGCCCTCCAGTCCTGGACGGGGTCACACTTCCCCTAAAGGGCTGTGTTTGTAGCCTGGGGGTACTCTTGGATTTGTCGCTTCACCTGACATCTCAGGTTGATGCGACAGCCAGGAGTGCCTGTTATCAGCTTTGGCTGATACGCCAGCTGCAACACTTACTGGGACGGAAGAATCTAGAAATGATTGTAAATTCACTGCTAATTTCTCATCTGGATTTCTGAAATGCACTCTACAAGGGGCAACCCTCATGCCATGTTTGGAAGCTGCAATTGGTTCAAAACATGGCAGCCAGATTAGTTATGGGGAGTTACAAATTTGATTCTATTATGCCTATCTTAAAATCCCTTCACTGGCAGCCTATTAGCTTCCGGGCACAGTATAAAGTGTTGGTTATTACCTATAAATCCCTACATGGCTTGGGTCCAGCATACTTGAGGCAACATCTCCTCCCATACAGTCTTTCCCACACACTCAGGTCCTCCGGGAGGAACCTACTGCAGCCAAAGAAAACCAGGCTGGTGGCGACCTGCCAGAGGACCTTTTCAGCTGCCACTCCAAAAATATGGAATAACCTGCTGGAGGAGATCCACCATATTATATCTGGAGGCCTTTAAAAAGGTGATAAAGTCAGATCTCCCCATCAGGCCTTCCCTGGCTGACCTTCTTGTGTTTGAGCTCCCCTGTTGTCTAGCTGCTGTTTTCTAGTTGTTCTCAGGAACTTCACTGGAAGTTACTTTAATGCTGTTAAAGGGTGGGAGGAAGATGTGGAATTGGAAACTATTACATTTTGCTATGTTTTAATGTTTTAATATGTAGGATTTTTACTGTTTTTAACTGTTGTTACCCACCTCGATCCAATATATGGAGAGGCGGGATACAAATAATAATAATAATAATAATAATTATTATTATTATTATTTACTATTTTTATTATTATTACATTGTTCCAGGTCTATATGTTTAAGAATTGTACTTCTATGAAATCAAAATCTGTTCTTTCATTAGGATTATCCATTATAAGAACTGGACATTTTTACATTTTGGACATTTTGAAACAGCCTAGTCACTTTCATCCTGATTGTTAATTTTAATTTTGTCAAGGCAAGAGCTAGGAGATTGTTAATAATAAAATTATTAAAACAGTAAATGCTCATTCAGAGGGGTGGGTTATAAATAAATAAATAAATAAATAAATAAATAGTATCCACAAACAAGTGCATCAGAGAAACATATTAATTGGAATGCCATGGCTGGCTGTAACTGTGTTGAGTGCAAAAGTGATGGCAAGTCTCAAAAACTATTTTCCAGGTGAATGCACATGGTGAAAGTAGATCTAGCATATACATTACAGAACAAGTAATGCAAAAATCAATGGAAGCTTCACATGCAAAAGCTGAAAACTACTTTTGGACTAGGGTGCCAAAATCTAATTGGTATCTTTGTACAGGGATTTAAATGATCTAGTGTTGCCTAATTCTGTTTGGCAATGAATTCTGTACTCAAAGAACTCTTTTGGCACAAGTATTTCTCATTTCAATGGCTAAACAAATTTTAGTTAATTGCAAACTCTGGTGTGCTAAATACATGCTAAAGAGCTGGTGTATGACCATTTCCTCAAAAAATCACCTCCTTCACTACATATCAATAAATGTTGACTGGTCCTTTTCTAATAGCTAACCCTCAAATCACTGAGTAGATGTTAGTTGTTCAGTGCTTCTTCAGACTGTTTTTAAAAAAACTATAAACAGAAATTCCAACATTTTTTTTTGAACTCAGGAGTGCATATGTTTTGGCCTTCCAACTGTTGCTAAATTGTAACTCCTAGCAGTCCTACACAGTGGAGCCAATTATAAGCCTAAAACTATAGTCTTCTGATATGGAAGACTATAGTTGTCAATATATCTCAGCATTTACTGAAATTAAATGAATTATTATATTTGAATTTTATTCTTGATGCACAGCAACACTTTTTCAGCCCATTCATGTGACAGCCATCAGGAATGTTAACACAGATAAGTTCTGTAAAAAATATCATGTTTCATCCATATCTCTGTTGCTCCCAATCAATACATGTTGATATGGAAGCATGAAAGCATGTCTTACTTGATCTTAGCTGAAACACCAAGAATCGATGTGTCTTAATGGGCATACAGTCCAGCCCTTTTCTAGAAGTAGAAAATCTAGAGCTACAGTTATTCAAATAGTGTTTTTAGTGATTTATTGAAAAGAGGGTGTCCACTGGTTTTGGACAAATTGATAAATTCCTTTTAAAAAAATCATGGCAAGGGTACATGAAATAGCCATTCTTTCCATGTTTGTACTTTCAGAACAGTCACATAGGCCTTAGGCAGCAAGACTTGCCATACCCTCTGGAGTCCCAAAAAGGCTTTCTGCAAACTCCAGAGTCCTTGGCACATCTCCTCTTCCTCTGTCAAATTAAGGATAACCAGGTGCCCCAATTGCAAAGGAGGATAAAACACCACAAAATGTAGGACATTCAAAATAAAAATTAGAAACACTAATGTAAATTCATCTCATATTCTTTATTTACAGCTTTATGTAAATAAAGTTAAGCCTGGAGAAGAGAAGGTTAAGAGGTGATATGACAGCCCTGTTTAAATATTTGAAGGGATGTCATATTGAGGAGGGAGCAAGCTTATTTTCTGCTGCTGCAGAGACTAGAACACGGAACAATGGATGCAAATTGCAGGAAAAGAGATTCCACCTCAACATTAGGAGGAACCTCCTGACAGTAAGGGCTGTTCAACAGTGGAACACACTCCCTTGGAGGGTAGTGGAGTCTCCTTCCTTGGAGGTCTTTAAGCAGAAGCTGGATAGTCATCTGTCAGGGATGCTTTGATTGGGAGTTCATGCATGGCAGTGGGTTGGACTGGATGGCCCTTGTGGTCAATTCCAATTCTATGATTCTATGTATCTTATTATGCACTCATCCATATTTTGCTGATCAGCTTAGCTTTGTTAAAGTGCTTTAACATTATACTTTACTAGCAGCAAACCCTTCACTGAATCTACATTTAAATTATACCTTTCATTTGTCCACTGTGCTGAAATTAAGGGAAAAACCCTTTTCATTGCTGTCATTTTTGCCTCTGAGGGAAAAAATGTGCCTTGAGCTCTGGGGGCAAGTCTTCTCTGCTGCTGCTCTTAGCTAAGAAGAACTTTAAAAGGATCCATTCTAGCCCCCTATTTGCAAAAAAGACAGGCTATCAAGTAGACACATTTCTTGATGGGGAACAGCAAACATGGTGTTCCTCCATGGGTTTCTTAGTCATGTTCAAAATGCAGGACATTTTGGTATTCCTCCTGGACTGACAGTTGAAATATCACCCCACAGGAAGAGCACTAAATGATGCAGCATCTTTTCCATGGTAATATGATATGGGAAGAGGAAATTTCACTGAATCTCGTTGATTGTAAACACTAAAGGACCAAACATGGGGTGGAATGATTTGCACAACTGATCTTTAAAACAGATGTCTCAGCGTTTTTAGAAATTTGCCCTATTCCTCCACAAACTTCAAAGACATTTTCTCCCTCTGCCTTACTATCATTCCCCTGCAATCACCAAAAAGAGATTTATCTAACAATGTCTTTATCACTACTCAATAGCTGGGAAGTTGCTTACAACTGTCTAATCTCACAACTTTAACTGAAATTTACCATCTACGAAGTTACCTGATTTTCAAGAAAGTATTCTTCCCATCTTCCCCTCTCCTGACTTTCTGTAGCTATTGAAAGTAATGGTAAACCCTCATGGAAAAAAAAAAGAAAAAGAAAACTCCATCTTAGGTCCTGTAATGAACTGAAGGCAGACAGCAACAAGAACAACAACAACAACAATTATTCACAGGTTGCATGTCGAATATATTGCTTCAATCATTCCAGTATTTGAGTATTTTTAAGTTTTATTTCAATTTTCCCTCTTCATTTTAATGCAATAGACTTTACTGTCACCAGTTTAAAAACTTAGATGTGCTTTGAATCCTTTTCAATAGATTCCTTATTTGTTTCTGATTTTCTTTCTTTCTTTTTTTATTATTATTAGAAGGTATAAATTTCCAACAGAGCTTGTTGCTTGACAAGGCTCCATTATTTGCATATGACAAGGTTTATCAAGAACAGTTGGATTTTTATGAGGAGTCTTTTTATGTTTCCTCCATAAAATATAAATAAATGAAAAGGATTAGACTGAGGAAGGCAAGTGTAATTTATCACCCATGTGAAGCAAGGGAAACTGAATGCAGATGGATGAACTGCAAAAACTAGTATGAGAAGGACGAAAATACTGTTGTGATCAAATGTTGAGGAATTCAGATTCCCAACACATGAAATTAAAATCCCAACATATGGGATATGGCTCCACTTAACTATTCTTGATCTCTATATACTACAGTTCAGTGCTAGATTTAAAAAAATAAAAATAAAATCATACCAGGAGGGTCTCATGGCATAAGAAGCTTGTGGTGTACACCAAGGAGGTCTGTAGTGAACATATAAACCAGTAGACTGCCTGTATAATCACAATGTGGAATGTGTATAGTCACTGTGGAAGGCAACACAGAATATTTAAACACTGACAATGCATTGATATGAAGAATATGTGCAAAGACTTTGCATAAGTATCTACCTTTTGCTGTGAAAACTTTCAGGAAGCGTGTCAGAAGGAAGATACTTATGTAAAGTCTTTGTACATATATTTCATATTGCTACATTGTCATTGTTTTAATATTCTACATTGCCTTTCATTTTTCCTTACAATTCTGACTATAAAGGCAGTCAAATTGTTTAAACTATGTTCACTACAGCTTTACTTTATTGGGAGCAAATGCAAGACAACAGACCATTCAGACAGAAGAACTTGAGCAACATAATCCCTGTACTATTGGGGACAAAATTTAGACTGAAGAATCACCCAGTGTTGGCCATGATGCAAAGCTGCATCTCTTCAGTCCAGGTAGAACCATGTGATTTGAACAACCAATAAGGGGCTATCTGGTTCTATTCAACCTGTTCCGAGTTGCATGCCTCACACTCAAACTATGTGTTGTGTTCGACATGAAGCACCATCCCCAATTTTACTTTAATGAATGAAAGACTTCAAGGGGAGTGATCCCTATTCAGAGTACAGTCTGCCAGGAAAGCAGACAAGGTTTTTTTTTTTCCCTTCCTCTACCCAATATGATTGAACGAAAATATTCCTGCACCTCTGTGTAATGATAGAATGCTTAGAGGGGGAAAGTTCCCACTGTTGGCAATGGAACAATTTTGCTATCTATATGCATGCAGGAAGGAGGATGTGAGTTTTGGTTCTTGCTGTGAAACGAAGAGATAGCCTTTCTCCCAGTCCACATACGCTGCATTCTCAGTAATGTTCACTCCCTTCCAAGTATATAATTCAAGTAAAAATGGAAATATAACTTCAAACTGTATTTACTTGTAGTTTGATTACCTTTTTCTAAGTAACAGTTGAATTAAGGTACTGACTTCCCCCCTCCAATCCCAGGCCCAAGTTCTCCCCCCAAGACCTTCAGCTTCCCTAGACCCAACTGCCAGCCTTTATTTTATTTTTATTTTTTTGGAGGAATAATAATAATAATAATAATAATAATATATTTATTTATTTCTTACCCGCCCCTCTGTAAAACAATCTCTGGCCCTGGATCCTTATCATAAAATCATAGAATCATAGAGTTGGAAGAGACCACAAGGGCCATCCAGTCCAACCCCAGCCATGCAGGAACTCCAAATCAAAGCATCCCCGACAGATGGCCATCCAGCCTCTGCTTAAAGATCCCTAAGGAAGGAGACTCCACACTCTCTGAGGGAGTGTGTTCCACTGTCAAACAGCCCTTACTGTGAGGAAGTTCCTCCTAATGTTGAGGTGGAATCTCTTTTCCTGCAATTTGTATCCATTGTTCTGAGTCCTAGTCTCTGGAGCAGCAGAAAACAAGCTTGCTCCCTCCTCAATATGACATCCCTTCAAATATTTAAACAGGGCTATCATATCACCTCTTAACCTTCTCTTCTCCAGGCTGAACATCCCCAGTTCCCTAAGGCGTTCCTCATAGGGCATGGTTTCCAGTCCCTTTACCATCTTAGTTGCCCTCCTTTGGACATGCTCCAGTTTCTCCACATCTTTTTTGAAGTGTGGAGCCCAGAACTGGACACAGTATTCCAGGTGGGGCTTGACCAAAGCAGAATAGAGTGGCACTATTACTTCCCTTGATCTAGACACTATACTGCTATTGATGCAGCCTAAAATTGCATTGGCCTTTTTAGCTGCCGCATCACACTGTTGACTCATGTCCAGCTTATGGTCTACTTGGACTCCTAGATCCCTTTCACATGTGGTCTCATTCAGCCAGGTGTCCCCCATTTTATATCTGTGCATTTCATTTTTCCTCCCTAAGTGCAGAACCTTACATTTCTCCGCATTGAATTTCATCTTGTTAGCATTGGCCCAGCTTTCTAGTCTATTCAGGGCATTTTGAATTTTCATCCTGTCCTCTGGGGTATTAGCTACTCCTCCTAATTTGATGTCATCTGCAAATTTGATAAGTATGCCCCCAATTCTGTCATCCAAATCATTGATAAAGATGTTGAATAGCACTTGGCCCAGTACAGAACCCTGTGGGACCCCACTGGTCACTTCTCTCCAGGATGAAAAGGAACCATTTGAGTGGTTCCTTTGAGTTCTTTCTACCTGAAAAAAGTGGTCCACTAAAGCTCTTACTAGAAAAATAGGGTTTTATAGGTACAACAATTATCGTGTTGTGCAGGTATTTGTAGCTGTCACACAATGCACACAAGGAAGAATATAGTAAATTGCCTACAAATAAAAAGGTCATTTACTCCAAAAATCACTCCAGACATGAAACACTCTCTTTTTTACAACTCTATTGGAAAAAAAGATGAAGGTACATTGTAAAGTATCACCCTTCCATCCTACAGACTACTTTTTTGTCCCTTCAGTGCTTGGTGAGAAGAAACCAAGACCTCAAAATGTGTTTCTCGTTCAGCACAACTCCCTAACCCCTGTATGTCTACTTCTGAATATCTCCTGTATATCTCCTTCTGAAATTCAGTAGGCTACTTATTGAGGTGCCCCTTTATAAAATTTTCATACAAATTGTTTTACAAAACCATAGCTGGCATCCTGCTAGTTAATTTTGAAGTAAAAATCCAACTTGTGCCTGCATAAGTCATTTTTGGTTATTCCAGATATCAGAATTCATCTACTAGTTACACACTATAACCAATGTCACTACCCCTTTTATTGCAGTAAAAGATATAGGCTAGATATCCCTTCTATGAACCGGGTGCAAATTTCCTGATATTGAAGTAAGGGCTGAGACAGACGACCCAAAAGTGGTATGGTGGTGACGATACTAGGGTTCTGGACCAAACAGCACCTGCATGGTCCAGAACCCTAGTGTGTAACAGTGGTGGCCTAATGGTGGCATCTCCTCCACACAAGCACTGCCATCTTCTTTTAACGGACACGTAGCATCTGCATGTCACTGCCAATGATGCACTCATGACATAACCTGGGTGCTGCAAAAAGAACCTGGAAGAACCAGGTTCTTTTTACTCTGGAAGGACATTGCATGGATTGGCAGCTGTGGCATCCCTCTGGAGTTAAAACAAGCACCTACAGACTGCCCTTTCCATGGCAGTCTGTACCGCCCCTAAATCTCTGCATGCAGGCCAGCACTAGGAGTTGCCCAGGGCCCCAGCTAGATTGGATCATGACACACCTAGAGGAGGTAAAGGAAACCCATGATAAAGCAATGGGATCCTGTGTGCTAATCCCCTCTAGTCTGGGAAATTTGCATCTATTGCCCCCTTTTCAATTCAATTTTGCTACATTGTTCCTACCCTGAAAGACATCCAATACGCTTAATCCTTTCAACCTCTTGGTGTCTACCCTGAAGGGATATTTTTGGTAAAAATATTAGCACTATTAGAGCCAGTAATGGGTTCAGGTTCAACAGGCAGAAACTCTGTCAGATTGGTTGTCTTAGCACCTCAATATGCTTCCCATTCCCATGTGCAATGGGAGCTATTGAGTCCTCTCCTTGTCCCAGACTAGACTAGAGTCAAGATCTGCATAGGTAATTTTCACTGTCAGTAATGCTTCATACCTATCCAACCTCCCATCTTCAATTTCGTTAGTCCTTGCGTGTGTACGTGGTCACTTGCATGAGTGTGTTTATTCCCCTCTTTAAAATAAAACTTATTCTTATTTGGAAGTCTGCCTCTGTAGTTCTATGTGGATTTGGACCCTGTAAAAGCTGGAAAAGATCCCTTAAGACCAAGTTACCCCAGTCCTTCTAAGGTTGCACCCACTTTGGAGAAATAACCCAGTTTGGCACCGCTTTAAGTTCCCTGGCTGAAGGCTATGGGATTCTGGGAGCTCCGCTCTGGACCCCACAACATACTCCAACTCCCAGAATCCCATAGCCTTCAGCCAGGGAACTTAAAGTGGTGCCAAACTGGGTTATTTTTCCAGTGTGGATGCAGCCTAAATTTCTCTGTTTAAGCTAAGTACAAATTCTCCTGAGAGAGCATTGGCTTGTCATCCTCTCCAGACACCAGCACATTGAGGATAACACCAAATTCCACCACAACCCACCTTTTGGCTCCTGTAGCCTGCCTCTTCAAAATGGCAATTTACTGGCTGCTGGAGAGCAAGAGAGCAGCACAGAAGCATCAAGCTATGGTCCTATAGCTGGACACACAATGACAAGATATTTGCCTGGACCTTCAGGGAATCTCCTGTAGATTCCTGAGGATGACATTACTCCTCAGTGTTTCTCTGCCACTTCCTCACTCTCCATTACCCAGTAAATCAGCATTTTTGGTGGCCAAGGACTACAGCAGGTAAAAAGTGTGTTTTGAGAAGATATTCATAGTTCTGTCTATGCAGATCTTTATGCCACATCTCTCAGTCCAGGACCTCAGCCCATAGAGGCATAGGTGAATCTTACACCCTTTAATGTTAACATGTATATGTTGCTTGGGTGTCACATCTTTCTCCTGGAAAGAAGGGGAGGGAAAGAGAGCGAGAGAAAGGCAAAGGCAGGCAGGCTGTCTGGCTGTCAGCTCTGCTGTCATTCAGTTGCTCAGCCCACCCACTCCCTGCAGAGGAGCAGTCATATGACAAGAACCAAGGCAAAGGTTGGCTGGCTGGCTGGGCCTGCACAATGCCATTCAATCCACACCAGATCAGGTCAGATGTTGTTGGTTTTTTTTTCTCTGACTCTTAAATCTTGAGTTAAGTCTTAGGGGTCCACACCAACAAAAAGGGGTCCCTGGCAAAGAAGTACTGTTATAGGATTTTGAAGATGATTGTCCTGGGAAGTTCATCTAAGAAATCCTGGGGCAGAATTTCTGGTGTGTGTTTGGATGCATGCACAGGTTTTCACATATGCTAGGTTTTCCCAGGGATGTATTAAGCTGTTGTTGTTGTTGTTGTTGTTGTTAATAATATCCCGCCCCATCTGCACTCTTGTTCTTATGTGTGTGTACTGTATGTTTGTTACATTCAATAAATTATCTGTCTGTCAGTCTGTCTGTCTTAATGTCATTTATTGAATGTAGCAAACTGAAATGCTCCCATTCAACACTCATATACATTTTGTCTTCCATGGAAACATGCAAACAATATATTGTATGCCACTTTGAGTTCCTTGAATATAGGGTGGGATATAAATATAATGAATTTCACTGAGTCAGGGATGGATATCATATGGTCCTCCAGATGCTGTTAAGCTCCTAATAATTTACTGTTGTTTATGCTGGCTAGGATGTGGAGAAACTGGAGGGTGTCCAAAGGAGAGCAACTATGATGGTGAAGGGGCTGGAAGCCATGTCTTATGAGGAGCGACTTAGGGAGCTGGGGATGTTTAGCCTGGAGAAGAGAAGGTTAAGAGGTGATATGATAGCCCTCTTTAAGTATTTGAAGGGGTGTCATATTGAGGAGGGAGAAAGCTTGTTTTTTGCTGCTCCAGAGACTAGAACGCGGAGCAATGGATGCAAGCTGCAGGAAAAGAGATTCCACCTCAACATTAGGAGGAACTTCCTGACAGTAAGGGCTGTTTGACAGTGAACACACTGCCTCGGAGTGTGGTGGAGTCTCCTTCCTTAGAGGTCTTTAAGCAGAGGCTGAATGGCCATCTGTCGGGCATGCTTTGATTGGGAGTTCCTGCATGGCAGGGGGTTGGACTGGATGACCCTTGTGGTCTCTTCCAGCTGTATGATTCTATGATTTGCAGTCCAACATCTTGAAGATTATTTGATTTCTTCCCTATTCTAGGTAACAGAATAAAAATCTGAATAATTGTTACACACATGATCAATCGTTATCTTTATTTTCATCCAAATCATCATCATTATGAAATTATTTTAATCAACTGTGACAATTTTAATTTCAAACTAACTTGTGCAGCCATTTATCACTTTTCTTCCTACTAATCCCATGGTATTATTAAGCTTCCTGTTTGTGACACTCAACTTTAACACAGCTATGCAATTTTTAGAAAAGGCAAAGCATGCATATTTGTGGAAGTTGCCTCTCCCCAGCACTGAAGAGGAACTGTTCATCTTAGGATCTATTAAGATGGCCATCTATGTATAAATTAGCTGTGGCAAATAGCCTGCCCATCAAACCTTGTTTGATTATTATATTATATTGTGCTAAATATACCAAAACACCAAATCTATTCTAAATCCTGCACACTTGGTACCAAGCTGATACAGTTTAATGTTGGAATGAAGAAATGCTTTCACATTCCTGCCACACACACAATGAAATACCCATGAGAAGAACACCATAGTTTTATTGCAAAAGAACTACAACTAGGTTTCCACTGCAGGTTAATCTGCCTTTAAATCTTTCTGTTGTTGGCGTGGCATTTGGAAACCTTTAAGTCAAACCAGCATACTTTTTCTCTCATTATTTTGATTTTCCTTGTTCTTGATCTGCAGCACCTATGAAATAAGTAACCCAAATATAACCACAACAATGTTAGTCAAGATGCAAGGCATTCATGGGTCCTTTAATGGAAAATGTATGTTCACGTTTTAAGGGCGGAAACTTGGCTTTAAAAGATGGATCCACTCCATGGTATGTGGTCCCCCAAATATTTGGCTGGGTGAAAACCAAGCATAGCTTTGAAGTTTCTTATAAAATACCCAGAACCGTACCTGGTTCAACAGTGGATTACGGCCATTAAAGGAACTAAGCTTCACTGGTTCACAATTTATTTGAGCATAAATGCCATTTAATAGGGAAAAATAAAAAGAGCTCAACAAGAAGTCTTTATGGCACAAATGGGGAAACTATTCCAAATCCCTGTTTTTTCTCTAACAAGGAATCCATTTGGCATGTTTTGGAAACTGTTCTAAAATATGTCAGCAAGTTTTATGGCAATTCTTTAGAGACAGTGTACTGCACAGGATTAATCTTACTAGATTTTTAATTGCCTGTCTAATTATTTTGGTTGTTTTTGCAAAGGGTTGTAACTATATTTCTTGGATTTGCTTTTGATAACAATATTAAATTCCAGCAGCAGTCACTTAAGGACTTGATGATAGATCAGACCAGACTAGTTGAGACAAATTGGAACAAAACCATTGTACTCCATTACCAGATAAAGATCAAGCCTCATATTTTATATTGGGTGCTTCTTCATGTTAAGTCCATTCACATTCTATAATTTAGATTAGAAGCTGAACTGTGAACTGTAATTACATTGCAGGTGATAGCAGTTCTGTTTCATAAGGGTGACTGTGAATGCTCAGTCAGTATAGCTGCAGTTGATTCAAGGTTAGGGATTTAAAATATAAATAGGAGTGTGTGCTAGTTTATTTTTTTTATTTATATGCCTATTTATTCCAGAATAGTATACAGGGAAATTAAAATCCAAAATAACAACCACAATAAAATCAGGAACACAATTAATAAAGTAATAGAACATGTGGGCAGCCTCATTTCCAATGTTTAAAATATAACTTCATTAAAACTCTGGAGCAAATAAAAACTCCTTAACCAGATGCCTGAATTACAGTACAGCATAGATGTAGTATAAGTCTTCAAAGAGGGTAATTTTCATTATCTTGGCTTCCAGGGAAAGTTCAGGCTTGATCTGTTCTAAGATCCATTTGTCTCTCTTTTTGGCCAACCACAGTATCCTCAGCACTCTTTTCCAGCATCACATCTCAAATGAGTTTATTTTCTTTCTGTCCACTTCCTTCACTGTCCAGTTCTCACATTTTTACATGGTGATGGGAAATACAATGGCTTGGACAATTCTAGCTTAATTGTACAGTTGCATGTTTTTACACTTTGTTCTTGTGAAGTTGCCCTTCCCATTTCTGTTCTTCTTCTGATTTTTATATGACTTTGCCTAAAAATACATAATTTTAATATACAAACCAAAGCCCTTAAAGCTGGGATGCAAATTAAAATTAGGAGGCGATATGTGTGAGGGTTCACTTCTCAGTACTAGAAAAACCAGCAATATTTAACCAAGTAGGTCTGAAACCAATAGTGAGCTCTGAACAGATATCTCAATGCAGAAATAAACAACAAAACTATCAGCTGTTTTGGATACTGTCTTCCGTTAAAGGGAAGCAAATGGAGTATTTGAGATTTCCTTTGGCCATTAGCAGATAAAACTCAGACAAGGACCTAAAAGTAGCCTTCTTTAGGAAAGGCTGGCATTGCTGATTCATTTCAATACAGCACTGAAAAGAAAGATTAAATGCTTCATAATACAGAGTCTAATTTATTACCATTTCAGTAGGTTAATTATGTTGATCTCTTCTGAGTTCTTGTTCAACTGCAGCCACTGGTTTTAAAAATTCAAATGTTTACCTGGATGTAGTTGTACTGCAGCTGGGAAATTATCATACTCATTCATGACTCACATACATGTTCTCATTTCCCTGGACAATATTCAATATGAAAATTAGCATATGGCTATCAAAGGGATTTTTTGATAGATGGCTTAGATAATGTTCAAAGTCTTTTTACAAGGAGAAGTGTCTTTCCTGGTTTCATTAGTTCTTCCTTCTTCTGTCTCCTTGAAACCTCTCAAAAAGGTTAAAGTATTTCACTCATTCATCCTTCTATCATTCTTCTACATATCTATGGCAATATTTGTAGGAGTCTGAATTGCATTTGAGAGTTGTGAAAGAAATATGAATATTTATTTTCTGTAAAATATTTCAAGACTTTCTTTAAGGACAAATCCCCCTCAATGCCATTTTCATAATAAAACCATATGCAGTAATAATCAGTAAAAGTAATTACCAGCAATAATAAAAAAATGTACGGACCAAACAGGATAAGAGGAAATAACATATAACAACTAGAAGTATAGTTAAACTAAATACATTGCAGCTAAGAACAAGGAAAAGTTAAATAAAAATCAAAGCAAGACTGAATAAGATAGATAAATCATTACCACTTTCCTAAAAGAATATAATGATGCAGCCTGACAGAGCCAACATAGATTTTGTTTTAGCAGCTTCAGGCCCATAGAAAAGGGCAGCTCCCTTGAACCTGCAAACCTACTCTCTGATCGAGGGTGGAAAATCAGAGGGACCTCCACTGCTGATCTTTAAGTAAACATTGATATGGATGACAGTGATCCTTCAAGTAACATGAATAAAAACTATTTAAGGCTTTGAAGCAGGGGAGAACAAAGTGTGGTGTGCAGCTCTCATGTACTCTCCCAACAAAAACTCAAAGATCTTGCTTAAAAAAATTAATGAGCTAAAGAGACCAAAATTGCCACTATACCATTTCTAAAGGATACAAGAGGAATTTCTGAGATTTTTTAAAAAATATATGAATGAGAGGGTAGAGGAGGCCCTCTGACATGTGGCAGAAGGTGTGTGTAGTCACTGGACCTCTGGAAGGTGCCCACCACTTCTTTATATGTTGAAAGCAAAACTCTATAAATTTAGCTCAGTAAAACATCAGTAACTATTTCCGCAGTCTCCAGTCATTCACTGCATCCTTTTGGATCCAGGACAAACTTGGGAGAAGTGTTGTTTAGTTTGCTTTTTAATCATATATATCTCTCTCTCCCCCACACTCTCTTGCTCTGTGTTTAGAACTGTCTCTAATAACTGCTTTACTCATTACAACCCAATTGTAAAATGTTTTGCATGTTTAAAGAAAAGGGGATTTTCCCTGTTTTGATTTGTTACTGTTTTATGTGTCACTCTTCTGACCCGTGTTCCTTTCCATTTGCCTGGCAGGTTAAACTCTAAATTTTAAATTTTAAGGTTAATTTCCAAATTGCATTTAATTTTCATCCTCTCTCATGTAGGTTTAAAAAGAGCTATCATATCACCTCTTAACCTTCTCTTCTCCAGGCTAAACATCACCAGCTTCCTAAGGCTTTCCTCATAGGGCTCAGTTTCCAGACCTTTCACCATCTTAGTTGCCCTTTTTGAAATGTGGTGCCCAGAACTGGACACAGTATTCCAGGTGGGGTCTGACCAAAGCAGAATAGAGTGGCACTATTACTTCCCATGATCTAGACACTATACTTTTATTGATGCAGCCTAAAATTGCATTGACCTTTTTAGCTGCTGATCACACTGTTGACTCATGTTCAACTTGTGGTCTACTTGGACTCCTAGATCCTGTTCAAAAGCAATGTTGTATGATGCAGATTTTTAAAATCCTGGGAGAAATTTTGATGGGGGATTTCATAAGTATAATTATGCCATATAATTTCATGCATGTATTTTGTCACTTATCTTGGCAGGGTAACTGTAAGGGGAGGGGATTTGGTTCTTTCCTCCTTGAAAGGAAAGAAATACGGGGCAAAATGCCTACCTAAGGCTGGGAGCAGAAATTTAAAGCACACCAACGTCTGTGTTCCAGAGCATGTGCCATGTGTAATCCATCTTTGTTTCCAGGTACAGTTGTCACAACCACCACCACCACTACCACCACCCCACACACACAGACCTTTAAAGCAAATCATGCACTTTATTTAAAAGGGGGACTTCTACTGGGAACACAATGCACTGGGAGAGTCACTCTGCTTTAAAGGTTTAAACATTTTCCACAAATCATCACCGCCAGTACAGCAGCAAATTGAGCAGTGGCTGGGACCTGGGTGGGTAGCGGGGGGGGGGGGGGAGAACAGCAGGAACAAGGTGGCAGAAAGGTCTGAGAAACCCACAAGTGGTCTTCAGGTGACTTGCTGCACAATCCTGAAATAATGGAAGGTAGAGTCTGAATTGATTAAATTTTATTTAAATATTGGTTTTCAAATACTAGAAAGATAACAAAGAAGTGTAGGATTTGCTCTCTGCTTAGTGGCTGAGATTCTCCGTTAGGTCACGTACAACATTTCTCTGTTCAGAACATATTTTATCATTTGCTTTGGCTGAAATTGCCATAGACAATGGGAAATACAGTAGTAAAAAAGGGAGGCTTAAGGTAGCAAGCAAAGGAAATGCTTTTCTACCTTGATATATAGTCCTCACTCAATGTGCTTGTCCCATCTGTTCTGGGCATTAAATTATCTAAGACCACTTACTTGTACTCCAGAGATCAGGCACTGGATCATGTTTCAACATTAAGTGTTGTCCAAATTCTGCTTACAGTTACATCAGTTTACATGTGTAGTAGGGCCAGTGGTTATGCTATACATTTTCACCAGTGCAATTTTTTGCCTGCTTGTCACTGTCATAAGACATCTCATTAGCCTTAGGCAATTTGTTTCTAGTTTTTGGGAATTTGCTCTGTTCCATCACAAAATTTTTACTGTTCTTCTGTGTCAAGTAAAGTGCCTCAGAGACCAATAACATATGCAGACTCTGTGTAAGAAAAAGTTACATGCTAAATCTACATTTTCCCTGATGATCTTCCAAGCAGATGTTTAGGAATGTCTGTCCAGTCCCCAGCCATTTCTCTTTAGAGTTGCAAAACCCTGTTGAGGTTATATCTTATTATTGTCAGTCTGGACAAACTTCTTTAGAGGTTCCTTTGATCTCTGATGGGATTTTTAAAATTTATTTTCTGACATGCTATTCAAAACATTTAACAGGTAGATTTTGTTGTTGTCGTTGCTGCTGAAATTGTTGAAAAGGATAATGTATGTCTTTAAAAAAAATATTTGCAACATACACACCCACCCACCCACACTACAGAACTTACAAAAAAGGACAAAAATTACAACACATCACAAAACACTACCAAACCAAAATAACCAAACTACACATAAATCTATCTACATGCATAACTTTGACTTCCTAAGCTATACAAATGAAGTTTCTATATGTAATTTTATATTGACTAACTCGCCTTAGTTCTCATTTCAATTATCCATTAGGTATTAAAGAATCTGTTATTAATTATCATGACGTATTAGCAGTATTTCTTCTAGGAGACAATAATAAAAGCAAAAACATATCCCTTCCAAACCAATTTAATCTTTGCCTATTAATCTTTTACAACCTTTATAATTATTCCTATCTATATATGCTACTTCCTTATCAAGCATATTCTTAATAACTCTTCAGTTGTGATCATTTCACAAGGATAATACATTTCAAGTGCAGTCCCTCATCAACTATATGTTGCAATATATACAATGTCTTGTCCATTGTAGATATTTGCAAGACAAATAGGGCATAATAAAATGTTGCTTTTAAATTTATTTGCTTTTCTGTAACTTTTTGTAAACATGTCTCCAATCCATTTGAGAAAATCATGTAAGAGCTAGTATTTAATAACATTTCCATTTATTAAGATTTACACAGTTTCGTTTTGCTTTCAAGACCAAGATCATAGATTTTGGTTGTATATACAGTCTAGAAATCTTCTAAAAATGCTTTAAAAAGAAAACTCGCACATGCATGCATGGTTGTTTGTGGCCTGTGTACACAAATGAATCCAATATTTAACATGAAATTAAGAGCAACAGACAGGGAATCTGTAAACATGAAGGAAAAAGAGTTGCCAAAGGAAGAAGGACTGCTCAATATAACAAAGTCTGATTATAAATAACCTGCCAGGGATGGAGTTTTAACAGTAATGCATTGACTGCTTGGATAGTCCTTGACTTCTTTTTAGCTATATATTGTTATATTTGTTGCAAAATGGGCTGAACAATTCTTTAGGGCAGGAGAGAGCTAATGTAACATGAAGGAACTGCCTTTTCCTGTGCCCTACTGGTTTTTGTGCCAGCAGCGGGGTAGATGCTGGAGCAGAGGTGTCTGGTGAGTCTGAGGTCAATGGGAAATTCAGAGTACTGTAGGGCTGCACCACAACATCCTCTCAGAGTAATGTAAATATCCACATGCAGAGATACACTGCAACAGCAATGCATAACTCCCATAGCAACTTTGAGCAAAACATGCCAATGACTGAGTGCAGTTGTGTAATTTGTAAGGCATAATTACAATGTAAAATATGCAATTCCAATTCACCATGTGAAAGTGCAATGCACAATGTGTAATGAACAACTACAACATGTGACCACAATGCAATATGCACAGCCACGATGTACAATGCATAATGTTACTGTGTGTGCAGCTCCACTCCTGCCACTGTAAACATAATCTATTTATTGCATTGTGCTAAACAATTTGTTCTATATGTGAATTGCAACTTACACACACATGTGCCACTAACAAAATACCAGCCTAGGTTTTATTTTGAACTTTAAAAGAGTGGGGGAGTAGTATAAAGCAATTTGGATAACTCCTTTAAGATTCAGGCTAAAACCTAGGGTAGATTCACTATCCTGTTGACATGGAAGCTACCAGCTGCCATTGAATTAGAGGTAAGAGGCATATTTCTTTTGTTGTTTCCTGTGTGGGGAGATGTTTATGCAAACGACAATATACAGTTCAGTGAATCTGTGTAGTTTGCTCCTCCCATTCTAGGATCATATCAGGGAGAAATAGGTGTAGATCCCCAGTTGTCCCTAGAATGCCTATTTCATGCCTTCTCTTACACAGAATTTAGAAAGATTGCACTGGATTACAACATGCAGAATTTTTCAGCCACCATGGGTGCTTTTACATTGTAGAAGAAAATGCAGTTTGACACCACTTTAACTGCCATAGCTCCATATTACATAATCCTGGGATTTGTAGCTTTGTTAGGCACCAGCACTCTTTGGCAGAAAAGGCTAAAGACCTTGTAAATCTATAGATCCTAGGATTCCATAGGATGGTGCTACAACACTTAAAGTGGTATCAAACTACATTGTTATGCAATGTCATGTCAAAACAACCTAGTCACTTATCCTATTCTTTCAAGGGCAGAATTATCCAAATATGGTCACAGATCTTGTAGACCACATTGAAGTTGTAGCTCACTGGTCTGTCTGGTTATTCCAAGATTTTAGTCAGAATTATGTTTGTGAGAAATTATGAGAACAAAAACACAAATGAGGGGCAGGGGGAACTGTGATATTTTTGGACCATGGCTGACTGTGGGTAACTCAAACTGTGGACAGAAAAAACATGGATAAGAGTGGACTACTGTATTTCTGTCTCAGTTTCTCTGGGTCTTCTTCTGCCCTTCACCATGTTTTAACATTGTGGAGAAAACTAGGGCTGACAATGCAGAGGTCACAGAGGCACACAGAGCATAAAAGAGAGGGATTCTGAGACTCCAATCTATAAGAAAAAGACAGTTGTCCCTCAACAAGTGTACAGACAGGCTCAGGTAATGTAATATCAAAAGTTGCTTTAGTCAGCTTGAAGCAGTATGAGCAACATTGAGTGGAAAATACAATTTCAGATAAATGGAAGGTTGGGTTGGTGTGAAAAACAACTACTGATCGAATGTCTCCTTACTTCTTATCTTATGGTTCCCCCTCCAGAAATATAAGAACGTCATGCCCTTTGCTTGCACATATACTTTCCCTGAGGAAATGAATTCCAAAATCGAGGCAATAAAACTTAAAAGAATAAGCCAAACATGTGGCTTTTAATGTGAATCCACTGCAAGCCTATTTACAGGGGAGTAACTGTGTTGGGTAACTGTGCAACAAGGGTTGTAGCATCTTAAGGACTAATAAATTTTACATGTCATAAACTTTCAGGCATTAGCTTACTTTATCAGAGCAACTGAGTATTCCTCAGCAGGCTGATTATTGTACAGATGCTTAGTTGTGTGTGAAAGAAAGAAGGGTAACATGAATAGGACCTGCCATGAAATCATGTGCCAAATAAAATTGTTTAAAAAAACACACACACACAAATTCTGCATTGAGTAAGCCGGTGTGGTGTGGTGTGGTGTGGTGTGGTGATTCAAATGTTGGACCAGCATTGGATTCCCAGCTTGGCCATGAAGACAGCAGGTGACCTTGGACAGGTCACATACAAGATCTCGGCCTCAGGGGAAATATCTTGCCCAGAACAAAACAAAACATGCTAGGGGTCACCTTAGAGTCATCATAAGTTGGAAATAACTTGAAGGCACTCAACAACAATAAATCTAAGTTCACAGGCTTTGGGGAAAAAAATACTACAATAAGTATCTCTCTATTTACACAAAATGAAAACAAAGATGAGAGAATATCTCATCTGCATTAAGCAGGTGCACAATTCAGGAAAGCTTGTTGCTTTTGATAAACATTTACAATTTTGGACTGAAGTGTTACTCCACACTAGTGTAGACCCATTTAATCCATGAAAGTTGCCTACATGTTGACTCGGCATTTAACAATTGTTTCAGTAGATCTACTCTAATCAGGACTAACAGTAAGTTTCATGCCTTCAAGCTGCTATGTTGCATGTGTAGAAATGTCAAATGTATTTTTCTTAATGTCAACAGCTTCAGAACAGAATGATAAAACATTGTAAAAGAAGGAATAACAACACTGGACAGTGCTTTCAGTGAGGATGCTTTCTATTATATCTACTTCTACTTGGAAAGCACACTGTAAAATGCCATAAATAGATCTCATACATTTTTCACAAATAACAACTGTAGTGTCTAAAGCTTCCATTAACATGTACAAGAACCTTAAAGCAGTACAATCAGTGGTTTGTCTGAGGTTTTTTTTTTTTTTTAGATATTTATATCATTTTTTCAGTTCAAATAATGGCTGACAAAAAGTAAAAGCAAATTAATGTATATAAGGAAAACTCTAAAAGAAAATTCAAGAGGACACAAATTGGAAAAAAACAACAACAACTTTCCACTGAAAAATGTGTTAGTGCACTGCATCATATCCGTTGCTAGTTTTGCACTAATGCAAAGTGTTTCTGCTTGTTCAAGGCACCCCATACTCTTTTCCAGCCATCCTTGGTTACTGCAACCCACATGTTTACCTGTACAAGTTGTTCTGAATGGTGGAATACTTCCCAGAATAGAATGAAATTATGTTGAGGGAAGATGCAATAGGTAGGAGGATTTGATGAAAATCAAGTGCCATCTCTTTAGCAAACAGAAGTGTCTTCAAAATATTAATGGCAGCTGATTGGCCATGTGACTATTTTTTTAAAAAAAATTAAAAGCACTTAAAGTTGTCAATTGTGATTGCCAACATTTTTAAATGAATGCCAGCTAGAATGGTATTATTATCCTTTATTTATATAGCGCTGTAGGTTTACACAGTGCTGTATATATAAACTTATAATCAGACAGTTCCCTGCCCTCAGGCTTACAATCTAAAAGGCACAACACAAAAGGAGAAGGGAAAGGTGATGGGGAAGGGTATCAGGTCCAGTGGTTCTTCTCTCCCTCTGAGGTCTGGACCAAGGCAGATGGACTAGAGGGAGGACTTGGCTTCATAATGTCATAATTCATAATTCAAGACATAATGTCTTGGGGAAACACCTGTAGTCATGATCCTAAATATAACAATAACATTGTCAATTTATGTCTAGTTCATGTCATTTTCACATAGTTGCAGTCAACATCTTTTTTTCAGAAATTATGCAACGAATGGTTTGCTTATTAGTCCAGGAAGTGTGAATTAGGCCAGTTTCTTAAAAATGCACCCAAAATGAAATTCTCACCCATCCCTATTTAAATGTATGATTGCTGTCTAAGCAGTTTGTGTATCATAGTTTGTTTTTTTCCCCTCAGCTTATCCATATGGATAATTGTTTTCAATGTGTACATTCAAGATAGAGGAGGAAGAGAATTGAATGATGATTGCTTTTAGGTATCATCATCATCATCATCATCAATCTTTTTTTTTTCTTTTGACTCCCTGCATGTAGGTCAGGACAGAGTATATGAGAGGCTCAGAAGTTTAGATAAGCTGGGCTGAGATAAGCTTAGTTTCATATAACCAGAACTATCAATATGAACATATAGAAGGAGGAAGTGTAATAAACTGAATGGCTCTCACACTTGTCCTAGTGTATGAATCTACACATAATCAGAAACCTTCATGGTCCCCAAATCATACATACAGAAAATGGATCTATATCTTAACAAAAATGAAAACTGTATTCTCTGCTTCAAATTACTCTATAGGCAAAAGGAAATGCAGTTAGTTTCAGAGACGTCACTAGTGGGTTGCAGACCGCACCAGATGACACCCCAGAGGGGGGTGTACACCTGGTGGGGTGGTACAACCAGAGGGATTGGCATGGCTACTGGGCAAGCAAGAAAGGACTTGTTCCTTTCTTGCTCACACAGCAACCACACCATACCCCAAACAGGAGCTCTGGAGGCTTCAACACTGCCCCTGTCAGGAACAGCTGCTGCTGCAGTGTCATCAGAGTCTGGAGCAGCTGATGGGTGAACAGAAACACCAGACCCCAAATGGTAGCTCCAGAGGCTGTAGTAGGCACCCCTCTCAGCAGCAAGTGCTGCTGAGGAGACAGTATCTTCTAATTCTGGTGTGGCTGCTTGCTCAGCAGCTGCACTGGACTCTAAAGGCCTCTGTTTATGGAGTGTGTGTGTGCGTGTGCATGTGCATGTGCATGTGCATGTGTAATATCCAGTATTGCAAAGGACTCCTTCTACATATATAAAAAGAGAATTGCTACTCTTGGAAAACAATTTACCCTATTTTGGGGTAGAAAAAGCATTGAAATAATTTCCAATCAAGTTGATAATGAACTATTTCTTTTCTTTCCTCCTCCTCCTCCTCCTCCTCCTCCTCCTCCTCCTCCTCCTCCTTTTAAATGAGAGCACTTAACATCAACAGCACCTACTGAATTAGTCCAGAAGAAAAGAAGGGCAATTTTATTTTAGTTTAGGATTTTATAATTTCTCTATGTGAGATGGAAAGAATCTGCCACTTAAAGAACTTGTGGTTTAACTAATTTGCATGCAGAAAAAAGGAAAGCTGACAGACTTCTATATCCCTGCCAAAAGGTGTGGTGTAGTGTCTGTTGGATTCAAACCCAACTTTTTCTCATCAATCCAGCACTCAATCCACTACACTACAATGGCTCCTTCAATATAACATCTTCATACATTTAATCTTTGGTGGTTTCTTCCTTTCTATGTGCACAGCCTGTATCTTCTCCCTCCTCTGACAACTTAAGCTGCAGCTGTGTTTCTCACAAGGTATGGCATTTAACAACTCTACTCCCAAAGAGCAGAGAGCTCAAGATGGGTGTTCAATTATTCATGTCATGATTTGCATAGCACATGGAGTTGTAACACTCTGCCTCCCACACACTAGCCACTGGTGCTGAAGCCTTGATAAATTGTTGATGAGGGCCCTTCCTGTGCTCAGACAAATCTTCCTTGACATATCTGTTCTTTAGATCGTGCATCATATGAAGGACTTACTTCTGCACCTCCACTTCAAACAGCCTGACAAGTACAATATGCCAGTCAATTCAATATGTCATACCTCTATTGTGTTTTCCAGTTGACAGTTACTGTAAGACAATCCAAGTGTGTATATGTGTGTTTTCTTCAATAATATCCAGAACCTGTTTTCCTAGACAGACCCATGAACAATCAATATGCATCATCACGAGAATAGTATAAACTGTGCTGCAACATCTGTTCAGTATTATTGGTAGATTGATAAATTAAAACTCAATGGAAGTTTTTTGTAACTAGTGATAGAAATACTGCTGCTCCTGGAAAGCTGAAACTAAGTTGTCCCAGATGCATTACAGGGTTTTCACTTTTACATTCCTCTGATACTGAGAGAGTGTGACTTGACCAAGGATACCCAATAGATTTCCATGGTTGAGCAGGGAGTCAAACCCTCATCTCCAGAGTCATAGTCCAGTACTCAAATCACTACACCATACTGGTTCCCAAAGAGTATAAAAACTGACATAAGTGATGCAACTGAGGAAGAAAAGGGAACGGAGACAAGAATAATCATTGAAATAATATTTGTTTCATTTAACCTATATAAACTTATCCATATTTATCAAAATTTTAGGGCTAAAGCAGGGTTGTGGTCCAATTTTGAACTCCTGGATTTATTTATTTATTTATTTATTTAATCTTCCAGGGATTGCAGAGATTGACAAAAACAAAACAAACAAACAAACAAACAAAAACCACTTCCCATTTTGAGGGGAGGAAGTGTGTGTGTGTGTGTGTGCGTGTGTAATATCCAGTATTGCAAAGGACTCCTTCTACGTATATAAAAAGAGAATTGCTACTCTAGGAAGTTTCTTATGAAGACAATTTACCCTATTTTGAGGTAGAAAAAGCATTGTCCAGAGAACCTGGGGGAGTCAAAGAGCACAGATATAATTTTGGGCCTAGGGCTGCCTTTTAGCCATAACTGTCTAAGGGGTTGTGTCAAAGACTTCAGTGGAAACATGAATTTTAAGGAGGATTATGAAGGAAGCTGTGATGTCACATAGAACTGGAATGTTTCTCTCAAGATTTATTTTTCATGTCTATTTAGAAAATGGGGGCGAGGGGGCAGGAAAGAAAATATAGAAGATATCCTTCTAAACATGTTCACTCAACTAGAATTTAATACTTCGTTTGACTTTTCAGCAAAAAATATTTGTACAGAGATTTGGGTGTTATGCATACTGTATTCAGTCTATGAATGAACTAAAATATTTGAAGTGGACAACAAAAATCATTCTTACAGCATTATTTTGTGGAAAAAATCCCTGACAAATCTCAAAATTTCAGGATGTGCTACTAAAAGCAAATCCAGTCTGTCTTCTCTTACAAAATAGTATGAATTAATGCAAAGGAAGGGAAAAATAAGGCAAATCAAACTTGGTTCACCTGCAAGCTTCCCAACTTTCACAATACATGTAAATATTTAAGATAAACAGGTAGCAGCAATCAGATTGTCTTTTTTGGTGAGTTTTTCTCCAAAAGAAAAATTTGTGGTTTATAGCTGGATCTTAATTTAAATCTCCCAGAATCGATAGAGGACAGTTTACTGTATACATAAAATCTGGAAATATAAGTCTTTGTTTAATTCTAAAATGTCATATAATCAAGACAAGAGGCTGTTTTTTTTTTTAAAAAAAATAATGAATGATTAAGTAGCCATATGCTGGAAGTCATCTACACGAAAGTCATTTCCAGTTATGTAAAACAGAAAAAGGATTTGGTGTTTAGAGTCATGTCTAATTTTGGTGTATACAAGCTCCTTTTTCTATGTTAGAGGATTTATGATAAGGTGACAGAATGTAAAATTACATTTAGTAAACAAGCAAGCAAATAAAGCCCCTGCAAATCTCAAATGCAGAAGAATCCCCAAATGTAGCTATTTTAAAAAATTTTATAATACTTAATACATAATACATTGACCTATTCTTGTCTCTATGACTTTTTAATCTGTAATGTTGCACTAATAAAGACCCTCCAGATTCATCAGCACCACTGTATTATGAATTAGCACGATTAACCGCAATTAAAGAAATAATATGAATTCAGCAGTCAAAATAATACACCTAATTGACATCTGACTACATATTTAGCATGAACAGGTTCCCTTTCATTATTAAAAGATCATTATCCTCATCCTCATCTTCATCATCAATTTATATAGCATCATAACTGTACATTGCACTTTACAAGTAAACAACAACAACAAAGGCAAAAAATGTGGCTAAACAAAAATGCATAACTATCGAGAATAGAAATAAAAGTATTACTCAACTCCAGTTACATAAAAATGTAGAAATGTAGTATATCTTACATGTATCTTTTGTTGATACACCACTCATCTGTCACTGGTACTATTTGTTCACAATGTGTCCACCAAAGATTAATTTTTCCAAAAGCATCCAATAGGGAAAGTATCTGACACTGGGATAAGAATATATTTTCAAAGATATGACATTGTTTTTTAAAGGTATCATTTTAGATACTGTAAACAGTGTGTGAATCAATCAATTAACTAACATTTTATTATTTTGTTTAGAGGAGGGGGAGGAACAGAAATCTTCATAAACAACAATTGAGGTGATTCCTTTCATCACTGTTTTTGATTTTTCTTTTTTATATTTTTGTGAATGTAGGACATACAGCTGAGAAATGATACTCATACTGTGCCCATCTTCCTGAAAGAATCTTCTATGCTTCAGTGAAAGAGACACTTACCTTCTAGGTCATCATGGAAAATGGTAGTGTTCTTGTAGTCAGGGGGAATAGTCTGAACTGGGGTTATCCCATTAGTGTCTGTACATAGGGATGGTGGTTCATCAAATTGTGGTGAATGATAGGTTAACCACTACAGAAGAGCATTAAAAATAATACTCAAAATAGCATATATCATGCCAAAAGCATTTTAGATTTGCTAAATATGAATAAAGTGTTCTATGAGATCAAGAGGTACGAAGTTTGCATACTGCTTATGGAAACCAGACCCATGGAAATGTTCCTTTCATTAAAAAAAAGTCATTTGGTTTGCCAGTAAATATGTAATAACACAAAAGCAACATCACAATCTTTACTGAAATGTGGTGTTTGCTGTTCTCATAGACAACTTCTACTTTGCCCTCACTTCACTCCTCCTGTCATCATCTAAAACTGCTTATGCAATGTTGCTCTAATATAAAGACACATTGTCCTTGTATCTGTCTTGGAACCATCTGTGCTACTGATTTTTATTAACAAAGAGAGCATCACAAACAGTTAAGGCATTCAGACTGGATTATTACTACAGGAACATTGTAGTTTTGTGGACTTTCCCCCCTTTTTCTCTGCTACACATCTCAGACACAGCTTGTTTCACTGGACTAATGCCAACCACTATTTTGGACTGATAAAGTTTCCCCTTCCCCCAAAAACACACCCTGAGTCAGGAAGGTATAATCATGATGTCAACAGCCTAGCCTCTAGTTAAAACCCCCTCTGGTTATAAGTAATAGCATATTCTGAATCATGCCTTGGCTCCAAGGACCTGTTTAAAGACAAGCATTCAAGAAATAAGCAGCTGAGAGCCAACTGCCACCTCCTCCTATTGCCATCAAATTTTTGACATCAACATCAAATCCTCCTTCTCCCCCTCTTGCATAACTGCACTGGAGGAGGTTTAAGATCTTAGCTAGGTCTGAATCCAATGCTTAACCCCAGCCAAATTATATCCACTGAGTCAACTGGAATATTGTACATTGTACCTATGTAAATTCCATTAATTCATTGCATCTGCTTCAACAATTTGATTAAGCATTTTTATTTTAGAGCCAGCATGGTATTGTGGTTTGAGTGTTGGACTAGGACTCTGAAGACCAGGATTTGAATCCACATTCAGCCATGGAAGCTAGTAGAGTCTCCACTGACAGCCATACCAGTAGTAACTGGAAGAGACCATATATGAGACCATATACGAATTAAAGAAATATAAAGAGCACACTGATGCAGGTAACTCATCAACACACACACATTTAACTAAACAGGGGGATGAAATGGTATAGCAGAATTAGAGAGGGAGTGCCATTACCAGTCCTGAAGGAGGAATCCATGGAAAGCTGGAAAGCAGAAAGACTCAAGCCACAAGCTTAGGTGAGTTTTCAGGAAATGGTCAGAGTGGACAAAAGAACTGAGACTGAAGCCTCAGGACAACAGGCACAGTGCAAGTGGGAGCAAGTTGACTGCAGCAATTGTCACAAAGGGTTTCATTTTTGGGATAATATTTATACCTTCATCCATGAGAGTTCTGTGGAAAAACAAAAGTATGATTATTTCTGATGAAACCTGAGAACGTGGGATGCAGCTGGAAGGTGGCATCAGTGGCAAAATGTGTGTGATAGAAACTGGCTGCATCCTGAAAAAGATTCAGAAGAGGTAAATTGCAATTTTTTTACAATTTGTTAAACTCCTGACCCTCAGAGGGAGGCAATGGCAAATCCTCTCTGAACAAATAGGTTCAGTTTATGGTTCCCATAAGTCAGAAATGAAAACACACAGCAATCACTCTTATTTTACATGAATGTATCCTAGAATTTATAACAGGGCTCTTGCACAAAGAAGGGACAGGATTCATACACTAATGGGCAAGAAGCTTGTTTAGGCTGACAATATGCAAATTTTGGATATTTATTTCATAACAGTTAATGCTCTTCAACATTAGCTTTTACTGATAAAAATATCTATGTTTAAATGTTTAGGTGCCACCAATATTACCCAAGGTCATGTCTAGAATTAAGTTGCTTCGAGAAAGAAACTAAAAAAAAAACCTGACCAATGTATCTGCTATCACAAGATTTGGCCACCTTTCAGCCCTACTTATCTGATACAAAATTAATAACATTTGGTGTGGGTGACTCGAGAATGATCCCACTGCAGAAGCCCCAGATCCATGGCAGGCTTGAATTCCTACATGCAGAAGCTAGCAAAGAAGGGGTTGCAGGAAGCCCACCTTGATGAAATCATTGGAAATTTCCACAAGATCTCATTATGTTTGATGAAGGTGAGGGGATCATGGACTGGAAGCACATGGTCTAACAAACGGCTAGAGAGCAGGCACACTAATTCTTTTGGCTTAAAGTATCTGCATCAGTCACCCATTGCATTCATTCTGGATTCAGACCATTCTTTCCTCTTCTTGGAAACCATCTAAAGTGATTTAATCCATTCTACTTTGGGTTTCTGCGCCCCCCCCCCAAGCTATTTTCAAGGTATATATATACAGGTAGTGAACCAACATTCCTTTGTCTCAGTCCAGGCAGGCACTCTGTCAGTTTACTATGCTAAGCTCTTCAATATGCATAACTCCCATTCTGTTTTGGCAATTGAGCCTATTCATACTGGACTTCCCATTGATTGGACTTAAGAGCCACATCAGGCAAGTATTACCCTTAGCATCTATTCATCCTCCCACCTTTGATTCCTTTAGCTTTTGTGTGCATGCATAGATTGTGTGTGTGTGTGTGGAGGGGTATATTGCTTATTCCCCTCAATAAATGATAACTCTTATTGATCCCTGCCTCTGCAATTCCTGTGTGATCCTGACTCAGTATAGCTGGGATGATCTCTAGACCAAAGTTACCCCAGTTAAACAATATCTCTACATTGAATTAAGTACTAAATTCCCCTAAAATACATTAGTTGTATTTGGGTAACATATCTTTACCTATGTTCTGTACAAAACAGGGAAGTAGTGACAAAAATCTCCAGTGTCAATGAAGTAGTAAATCTGCTTTGTACTTTAGTCTGAACTTGGAACTATCTAAGGTGCTAAATTTTGTCCCTTGGGATTTGCTGTCTCACTAACATCAGAGCCTCCAGCCACTAATGATGGTGGTTGTGTTTTCTTACTCACCTCTCAGTATAGAAATCTCTGATAATTTTGAACAAGTCAAAGGCATATGAATCAAAGCATATGAATAAAGAATAAAGAAATGGGAGTCAGTTATGACTATTTCATTCACAGTTCCACACACACTTAAGCTATTAAATTTTACTGATACTTTTAAAGAATTAACAGGCTTGTGTGCATTTTTTTCCCAAAGGTCCCGGGCAAAGCATAATTAAGCAGATGGCATGAAAGGCCATAGATTGAACTATGGGTTTGAAGAGTCCTATGTAAACACACCTGCCCTTCAGAACAGAAACAGATAGCCAAATATGCTTGTTAAATGCAGATACTTCTACACACAATAAGAATTTGGGATTGTCATTGGCAACATGAACAATGGGAAAGGTTGTTTTTAAAAAAGAAAAGAACAAGCTTGGTAAGAAATAATTGCTCTCATAGTAATTAGATTGTACCAACACAAGAGACATGGAGTGTTTAGCATAACTCCACAAGAGTTAAAAGTGAGTACACATCTACTTATCTGTAATCAGATATATGAATCACAGAAATGCTCTTCTATAGTTATGGTGATCAGTAATAAAAGCATGAGGTAGTGATCTGGAAGTAAAAAAAAAAAATCATGGCTGGATAACATCCAAATGCACTATGTGCTCCTTGAATTTGAAAATAAGTTGGAGCATATTAATCCTTACAGCAGCAGTAAGTGTAAAGGAGTGCATTGCTCCTTTAGAGGTGAACATGAAGGATTGTCAAAATGACAGGAGAAAAATCATGCTGGATATCAGCAAAAAATTGAGGCTGGAGGGGTCTAACAAGAATGTAGGGAAAATCTCAGAAATGAATAAGGACTTTGCCTCCTACTCCAACTTCTGATAGTGTTGTTTTTTCTTGAATGAAGAAACATTCTGGCTTGAATCCTAAACTGGGTTCTTTTTCAGAAAGAAAAATAGAATTGCATTCATTTAATGGAGGTGTTTTCCACCTGCCCTGTCCATCTGCAGCCTGCAGTGCCCTCTGAAAACATACTCCCAAGAGTGAGGAAAGTCTCTGGAAAAACAAAATGACAGCATGTGTGTAGAGGGACACAGTAGGAAGGGAGACTTGTGATCCCTCTCTCTTTCAAATGGGAGGGAGAGCATTTTAGAATCCGAGCCACTACCTTTTTTATCTGAATGTAGAGAAAGCATACTAATAACACAGTGTGTGTGTATGTGCATGTGTATGTGTATATGTGTGAGAGAGCAAGACAAAGAAAGAGACAGAGAGAGATGAAACACCTACACAAACAGACATTTATGTAGCACACCTGGACTGGGAGTTGCCTTATCCTTTCTTTAACCTCTTGCTGTCAACTATTACAGTCTTTTCAACTTGTGAGAACAAGATCAAAAATATGTGCATTACTCTTTCACTCATATTATTGACACCCTCCTTCCCTATTCTCTTCCCATACTTAGGGTTCCTCCTCCCTCCATCATGCCTTATAAGAAAATTCCCTCCCGCTACCTCCCTTATCCCATTGCAAAGTTGTTTGTTCTTACAAGCAAAATTCCAGTACAAGAATGAAGGCACCCTGGGTGTCTAATCCCAGAGACGAGACATTCTTAAAATGGGGAGATTAAAGAGTATTAGAGTGGGGGGGAAAGAGAAATGCATTTCAGTCTAGTCACATAGTTGGTTAATAGAAAAGTTAGCACCACCTTCAAACTATGAAATAACTGCTTGGAACACCATAGAAGATTATTCTCTTTCATTATAGATGTTATCCTTCTGCAGCCTGAATATGAGACTCTAAAGTGCTTTGAACTGAAAACTTAAAGGCTGGTGTGAGACAAAATTCTTTGGCAACACGTCATTAACTTCAGTGCTTATGGAATTCAAATGCATAGATTCATAAGCACAAACAGAAAAATACAGAAAATATAGAATATTACTCAAAGGCTACCTATGTTTCTTCTGTATATTTGGATATTACCTATTTACTGAAGTTTGGGTGGAAAAATTGCATTATGTTGATCCATTTCTTAAAAATCCATTAATGTGGTACCTGATCTCGCTGCTACTGCAGAGGAAATGGAAAACATCAGTCAGGTTGTCAGGTAACTTTACAAATAATAGCTAACAGCCTATACATAGCCAAATAAAAAGCAAAGTTTTTTTTCCCCTTCAAATAAGAGGTTGGATGATTTCAAGGAATGCATATGTTACTCCTAGATTGATGAATTTGCTTATAGTTTTGCATGCATCCCTGACTGTGATGTCATCATTGCAATGTGCAACATTGGCTCTCAGCTGTCAAATTGTTTTATTCCTAACCTGTTTTTATGTGTTTTGATTCACTTGTCACCCTAGCAAAATTCTGTTCCTTCATTGGAATTGTTGTCAGTTTTCAACCATAGATCAACATCCCTCAAGCTTCTCAGTAGGAAGAGGAAATTGACATACTACTGTTGCCATCACTATTCTTTAATAATGTTCTCAGATAAACTGGAGTAAAATTCATTTCTGTGTTCAGCCAGGTTTCTATTTTCCATGTATGGCAAGCAGGAGCTCCCCAGGCAAGATAGTCATGTCAATCATGAAAACGGAATTAGGAACAAAGTAGCTCTCTTGGCAGTAGGTTGGCAAATTGAGGAAGGCTAGAAATGGTTAGCTATCTGGTCAGTTAACCATCCAGTAAACAACAACTGTACCTTTTCCAGACCTCCAAAAGAGTATGTTGGAGATCTAGGAGGAAAGTGATTGCTCTTGTTTTCCAGGTGCAGCTAGACTGGTCTCAGTCACTTTGCATTTAAATGTTGGAGAGATGACCATGAAGTGGTATTATTTACAGTAGTATTTGTGGAGTGCAAGGAGCTACTCAATAAATCTTTGTATAATTGTGAAAAAAAGATGTATCTATATGGGAAGCATGTGTATGTCTCCAACAAGATTCAGGATAGTATGTCTCTGTATCTGCCTGTGACAAAAGCTCCAAGTTCCTGAAAAGTGAACAAATATTCATTAGCCACTGTCTACTCAAAAGTGAGTCTCCCTATGTTCAATAGCATTCATTCCCACATATAAGAAATAGAACTAAAGATTTAGACACTGAATGTCTATGTTGCCTAAATAAAACAGATTTCCTCTGTAGCTTAGTCTAAGAAATTAGGTGTGTGTAGACAGCATTTTAGAAAAGTATATTTATACATTTGTCTTCCATTCTCCAGTATTAGATTAATCATAAGGCCATTTTAATATTTCAGACACCCTTCTTGTTTCATCAGGGTATCACTGAGCTTCATGTACTTCAGATGTGAAAGTGACATAACAAGGTTTTCATTTCAAGCAGCAAATTCAGTATTCTCTTCGCTGAGACATCGGCAAATCTCAAGACATCTTTATTGTCCACATGGGATGGAACAGATCATTGAACGGAGATGGGAAATTGAGCTGAAGGGATGTGTGATGGCTTCAAAGGCAAAGAAAAAAAATTAAATCACACTTGCTCTGACTTTCTTCAAATAGATCCTCCTCTGCACCAGAAAGAAGCACTTGTGTGATGGGTATTGAAAATACAAAATCAATTTACTTGCTGGTAGATGATGTTTCGCAACAACAAATCTCTTAGGATGATTAATACATTGCATTATACCTTGGCTTCTAAATTAAAGAAATAGAATATGAAGTGTAGGCAAGAAATACGAGTCTTTTTCTTGCTAACCTACAGCCTTTATAAATCATTACCCTCACACTACATTTTTTAATTTGGATTCATCAAAGGCTGTGTGTGTGTTCTGTATGATTTTAAATAAAAATTATTACAGTATGTAAATAGAAACATTAACCATGAAAATGGATTGATGTGACACTTTGCAAATAAAAATGAGATGGGAAATATGGTCAAAGCCAACAAAGAGGAGGGGAAGTGAACCTGAACTTTTTCCTACTCTCATTTGGACTTTTTCACTCTCACCGTGGATCTGTTCTCTTGGGTGCCACATTCATGGTAGTCAGTGTCCTATGTTCCTGAAACCCTTCTCACTTAGGCAGAGATCCTACATAATTGTGCAGCATAAAAGATTCATGTGTAGGACTCCACTATGGCTCCCCTGTCTCCACCCTAGGACTCCTTGTTGCTTTATGAGAGCCCTGCTCCTGCTGTTCAAGGGGAGAGTGGGGAGAAGGGTCAGAGGAGCATGATCAGAAGATCTTGCTATGTCCTCCTAGACTAGTAACCACTTCTGCCAAGGTCCATTGGAGATTATAGTAAATAATATTATCGGTTTATACCCCCAAACTCACAGGCCACACAGGCTTCTGGCCACTCTGATGGCATGGTGTTTAGATGACGCATGCTCCCAAGTGGCTGGAAGTCACACCAAGGCTGTGCCAAGCCAGGAAAAGCCAGCACTTTTAGGAGCAGATTAAATCTACTCCTGCTAGTGGCCTGTTTGGGACAGCGGTGGCAGACTGCTTCAAGAGCAGGCAAAGTGCTTGCCAAGGTCCCAATCTGATTGTGATTGGAGCAGCCTCTAGCTGCTTTTTCCAGGCTATGTGCTTTAGGCCTATGTCTGATTTCTTTGGTTCCCCCCTGCTCTCCACAACCAACAAAATGAACATGGGGGAGGATTGCTAAGCATCAATGTAGCTTCGAATGCTTCAGAAGGAGAAACCATCTTCCACAATGGTCATAAGATAGATTCATGTTTGCTCACATGTTGCCATATGTAATGCAATGGCTCAGCAGTTAAAACACTGAATTTGACAATTGCAAGATTGAAAATTGAAAGAATTTGACAATTGCAAGATTGCAAGATTGACAATCGCAAGAATGGAGTTAGAGGCCCAGACTTCTCATGACACAGTGAGCTCCCATCACTAGTTCCAGTTTCTGCCAACCTAGCAGTTCAAAGAATGTAACAGTTCAACTAGATAAATAGGTGATAGCATTATGTGCAGTCATGCTGGCCACATGATCACAGAGTTGTCTTTGGCAACTATGGCTCTTTGGTTTAATAAGAGAGATGAGCACTGCCCCCTATAGTCGGACAGTATTAGGCAGTCTAGTTAAAAGGGAAAACTTTACCTTTTACTTTTACTAGGATGCCATGATGCATGACGGTTAAAGGCTAAATGAAAATGAAAGAGAGTCTGAAAAAGCATAGCTATAAACTATTGAGGAGATATTTTACTTATGGAATATTTATTTCTTGCATTTGTATGCTTCTTTAACCTCTGTGAGTGCAAGGTAATATTTATGGTCCTTTTGGCCACTTTTACCATCAAAACAACCTTGTGAAGGCATAATAAACTGAGTGAGAGTAACTGACTGACCCAGGGTCATCCAGTGAACTTCATGACTCAGTGGACATATGGATGTGATTTTTGAAGTCTTACTACAACATTCTAAAGCACTACGGCACACTGACTGTAATGTCACTTCACAAAGGAAAGAACTTAAATTGTAGCTCTAATTTTATTCTTCCCACGATGAAGGAATTCCAAAACGAAGCTACATTAGGCTACACAGTCTATTTCTTTATCTTAAGTATAGATACAACAGACTCACCTGGTAAAGTACTAGGCTGAACAACCTAAATGTCTGAAGTTATGGCCATTCAAATTACACAAGTATAAGGCAGCATTCTAATTTCACTGCCACAGCTCCATTCTATGGGATCCTGGGATTTGCATTTGAAAGCAGGTACTTAAAATTTCCAGAGAGTTCTAGTACCTGCCCCAGCTAAAAACCCTATGCAAGTAGAATATGTCACATCCCTAATCCTTGCAATGAACCTGACTTGTTATGCCCTAACTGATGGACAACTGAAACTACACTAGAATGCTATGGCTAAGGTTACTTAGTTCATGAGCAAGATATGTAGGCCAGTGAACAATGATGTGTCCTGCCATCTCCAAGGAGCAGGGCTGATATGCCACAGGCAGCTGCCGGAATCCCAAAACTAACCTTTTCAGCTTTGTAAAGCTTAATCCATTTATCCTAAAGTACACTGAATGAAACTTTGACAGGGGATATGTCACATCCCCATATGGATGTGAAAGCTGGACAGTGAAGAAAAAGTATAGAAAGAGTATCAACTCATTTGAGATGTGGTGCTGAAGACAAGTGTTGAGGATACTGTGGACAGCCAAAAAGATAAACAAATATATCCTAGAACAGATCAAGCCTGAAATCTTCTTTAATGCCAAGATGATCAAATTAAGGCTGTCATACTTTGGCCACACCATGAGAAGGCATGACTCATTAGAAAAGAAAATAATGCCTGGAAAGCTAGAGGAAAGCAGAAAGGGGTGTCAGATGGCTAGATTCAATCTGAGAGGTGATGGGCATGGATTTGCAGGAACTAAGCACAGCAATGGAGGACATTGTCTCATCCACAGATGTCTCATCCACAGAGTCACCATGAGTTGGGTTTGACTTGAGGGCAATTAACAACAACAGCAAGATATTCTACTCAATTGATGTTTTCCCTTATTCTGTATTACCTACATAGCTGTCAATTTGTAGTAATATCTTCCGGCCCAGCTCCAAGTCTACTTTGCCAAGCAAGAGCTGCACTAAGAAATGGAGGAAGATGCTTTCAAAATAATCAGCTATAAAAATGTGAGATCATGGAACACAACAGGGTTTGTTTATAGGGCCATAGCTACTATAGAAAAGCTGTTTCCTTGAGTCAGGGAAGAAAGAGTAAGGGAAAATATATATATATCAGCATCACAAATGGCATTGTTTTGCTTGGCACTTCCTGTTTGACTGCTACTCTCCCTAACAAATGAACCTTGTTTATCTAGATTTGAAATGTTTACTTTTGCCATGATTAGAATAAAAGCCCATGTCCTGGCAACTGGCAATTTACAAAGAGCAATGCAAGGAATGGAAATGGTTTCAAACCCCTGTCCATCAGGATGCATTGTCAATCCCTCTGTCTTGGGAACTGACAAACTAACTACTATCATCTGTTCATTTTTCTGCTATTACATTTAGAGTTTCTTTAAATGAGGCCCCAAACCTGTAAATAATGCTCCCTAAAGTATCATTCTTTTAACTATGAATATGCAAATATCCTATAGACTGCCTAGTTCTCTTTGCCATGTTGAACAGTATCTAAGTGCATTTCCTATGCCATTGACAGATTTTCTCATCCTTCACAAAGATAAGTGTCAACATGTTGGAAAAAACTGTCAACTGCTGTAAAATTTTTGGCCACTGAGCAAGCTCAGAAAGACCAACATATATATTTTTTTGTTATTTCTTAGAATGCATCATGATTTTGCATAAAAACATTGAAATATGCAAAATGTATGTTTTGTGCAAAAACATTTTGTTTTTTGCAAAATATATTGATTTTTATTTGAACCATTCTTTGAAACAAACAAAGGAACAAAAACCTTAACACGGAACCAACCTGACCCCAAAATCCATCTTAAAATAAAACCAGCTGCAACAAGCAGTGCAAGTGGGTGGGGCAATGAAAAATTATGCATGGAGCCTGTTCCCACTAGTGATTGGTGGTGAGCCAAACAGTTGCAGAGACCCTAATTGCTGGTGGGAGGAGAATGACTTATTATCCTTTAGCACCCAACTTGCCAGTGTTGTAGGATTTCATCCTTTGGTGCAGCTGGCTGGATTTTAAGGTGGATTCCAGAACTACATAGCCACAGTTGTCAATATGAATAAGAAATAATTACAAAGTCATAAGTCTAACTCATGGCTTCATAACTGACTAACAAGATCCCATCCAAACTGTATGCATCTTCCAATCACTAGAACTGCCTTCTCATGTTGTTGTTGTTAATTGCCATCAAGGTGACTTCAACCTATGGCAACTCTATGAATGAGAAACTACCAAGTCACCGTAATATCAACAGTCCAAGTCAGGGCTGTGGCTTTTTTGATTGAGTCTATCCATCTGTAATGTGGTCTTCTTTTTTTCCTACTGCCTTATATCTTACCAAGCATGAAAGTCTTTTTTAATGAGTCATGTCTTATCATAATATGCCCAAAGTATGACAGCCTCAGTTTAGTTGTCTTGGAATTTAGGGAGTGTTCAGGCTTAATTTGCTCTAGAACTATTTATTTTTCTCTTTAGCAATCTAAAGTATCCATAGAACCCTTCTCCAGCACCATATTTCAAATGAGTTTTCCTCCTATGAGCTTTCCTCACTGCCTAGCTTTCACAACCATACAGAGAAATGGGAAATGCAATGGCACGGACCATCCTAACTGTAGTATTCAATGACATAGCATAACACTCCAGGTGGCACAGTGGTTAAATGCCAGTACTTGGTGGCACAGTGGTTAAATGCCAGTACTGCAGCCACTCAAGAGCTGTGCACACCAGAGGGAAAGGCCGTGCAGCATCACGGCGCTCATCTGGCGTTGTGTCCACACAATGTAGTACTGAAGGAACACCATAAAGTCATGGCACCACACCTATCAAACCCTTTGCAGAGTGCAAAAAGGAGCCACTTTTGTGGCTCCTTTTTGTGCCCTAAAATGGCCAGATCGGGGATGTGGCATGTGATTGTCACAGCCCTGATCTGGCTGTAAAAGGGGCGGCTACAGGCTGCCCCTTAGGGGTTGTCTGCACAGCCCCTCACTCACAGTTGCAAGGTTGTGAGTTCGATACCAGCCAGAGGCTCCAGGTTCAACTCAGCCTGACATCCTTCCAAGGTCGCTTGTTGGGGGCAATTAGCTTAAACATCTTAAACCACTTAGGGAGTGCTTATGTGCACTGATACTTGATGTTCCACCATGGAATAAAGAGACCAGACAACAAACTGGGGTAAAACAGGGCCACTTTATTGACCTATTTACAGCTCTAAAATCCTGAAGACCATAAAGGGGGGAGTGAGCTGGTGGGGGATCAGCTGGGGCAGGTGTCATTCCCTGACTACCTCCCCAGCCTTCCCTCGGGCGAAAACACCTGCCCCCCGCAGGGCAGTCCGATTTGGTTGGACTGCCCCTCGGGCCGGACCTCTGGTTGGAAGATAGGCCCAGGCACCCCACCCAAGCCCTGAAACTTTATAAGTGGGGTGTGAAGTCCCAGGTCTACCTCAAGGTTCGAGTCCTTCGCCACCTCCAGGCCATACAACCCTAGAGAGGTGGTTCCAGAGCTCTACCTACACCACAAGGGGGTGCCACGGTGTACGCCACATTACTCCATCCTCCCCACTACCTGCCAAGTGTCCGCCTATTTAAACATCCCACCTCAGCCAATTTCCCGAAAGTTCCCTGGAAACAGTATGGAGTAGGCGAAAAACCCCTTGGAAACAGGGGAGAAAATTCCTACTCGGCCCCGAAGCGACCAGCTGTGCCCATACTGCGCCAAGGGCGGGAGGGTGGGACGTGCTGTGCAGCTAGCGAGAGGGAGCACTGAGGGTCAGGGCCGATCCTAAATAGGCCTTGGCCCCGCCCCCCAGTGCGACGTCGCGGTGCTAGCACCGCCCGTAGATGGACCCCTGGTCTCTTCCCATTGGTCCATCAAACAGGGCCCCTCCTCGCCATGCTGCAGGCAGCAGGCATTCAGGACCCTCTTGATGTTCCACCATGGAATAAAGAGACCAGACAACAAACTGGGGTAAAACAGGGCCACTTTATTGACCTATTTACAGCTCTAAAATCCTGAAGACCATAAAGGGGGGAGTGACCTGGTGGGGGATCAGCTGGGGCAGGTGTCATTCCCCGACTACCTCCCCAGCCTTCCCTCGGGCGAAAACACCTGCCCCCCCACAGGGCAGTCCGATTTGGTTGGACTGCCCCTCGGGCTGGACCTCTGGTTGGAAGATAGGCCCAGGCACCCCACCCAAGCCCTGAAACTTTATAAGTGGGGTGTGAAGTCCCAGGTCTACCTCAAGGTTCGAGTCCTTCGCCACCTCCAGGCCATACAACCCTAGAGAGGTGGTTCCAGAGCTCTACCTACACCACAAGGGGGTGCCACGGTGTACGCCACATTACTCCATCCTCCCCACTACCTGCCACGAGAAGGGACAGGCGTCTGCCTAGTCCCTTATCCCCACCAAACCAGCCAATACGGCGTCCACCCCTTTCCTTAGGTCTTCCAGGAAAATAGAATTCCCCTCCTCTGTAAGGTGTACCCCATCTGCCCTGTACAACTCTTTGCGGTGGTAAGTAATCGCAGGGTGTGAAATACAATGTCCCCACTCCCTATCCAAGGCTTTGCGTATTGTCCGGTTCACTTTCCTTCGAGCCAGGTCGATGGCCCTCGGGTCGCCCTCGCCTCTCCAACACTGCCGAGGCAGAATCGCGGACCACACCAGCCGCACACCAGGCCAGGCAGCTCGGATGGTTCCAAAGTCCTGAATCGCCTGCAGCGAGAGGGCCCTGCCCTTCAACAGGCCCAAGTTGTTGCCTCCCAGATGGATGATCAGCACGTCCGGGGGCGGGCCCGACCGCTCCTTGAAAAGCAAAGGCAACAAGCCGGTCCACCTGAGTCCTCTTTTCCCGAGCCATTCCACTGTAGCTGTTGTGCTCAGGCCAAGCTGGGATCCCAAAGGACCTCTTTTGGCATGACGGGCTGCCCAGTACACCATGCTGTGCCCGCAGATGAGGACCTTCGATCTTCCTTGGCCAGGCCTAGGATCTATAAAAGACTGGTTAGTGGTTTAGAGGCCGCACATACGTCTTGAATGCTGCGGACCTCCAACGACCGATTCTCTTGATCCCCTGGGCAGGGATCCCCATAACTGCCGCCGTGGAAGCTGCTCCAATGCGGAAGGAGTGAGTCCCAAACTGAGCCCTGGGCAAACCGAGCCTGATCAAGGCTTCCGAGGTCACCCTCCAGAATTGGTATCTAGTTAGCGGGGACCCGTCAGCATGACAAAAAAGGGGCCCAGGGTGCCCTCCTCTAACGCTGATATAATCTCTCAAGGCAATGACCGGGCATAAAGACCTATTGGAACTACGGGCCAGGGTAATCAACATCCCTTGTCCCTTTTGATCAGTTTTGGAGCGGCGTATCCTAACTATCACCCTTTCCCTAGAGGCAGTTATGTCCTCCCATTCTAACGCCCGCCTGGATGTGTCACGCTTGGATACCACCACTAACTCGCTTATTCTGAGGGCTCCAAAAAATGCCGTAAGGGCCGCTGCGTGAAATAATGCTGCCTCAAAAGGCGATGCACAAATGGCCGGCCAAAGGGCTCGTAGGCCCTCCAGTATCCGTGGTGATAGAGGCTGCCTTTGGTCACCCCCGCGTCCCCGCTCCCTGGCCCAGCCCTCAAGTGCCTTATGCACCCTAAAGTCCCCGGTGTTGTCCTGATAACCCTGCGCCTTGGAAGCGAATGCCAATGCTGCCAGTCTGCCCCTGATGGACTGCGGTGCAAATCCCCTGTCCTTCAGCACAACACAGTACTGCAAAATGTGATCTACTGGTATGGGCCAGCTATGCTGTAGTCCACTGGCCGATCTAAATGACTCAAAATCCCTACCTGCCCTCCGATAGCTAGCACTAGTGCTGGGGGCTAAGGACTGACTTATGGCTCGGATAATCTCACTCCTCCAAGATCCCATAGGTCTGGTGGCATCGGCACCGGAGAGGGGTCCGCTTCCGGAGCCAGCTGTCTGAAGCGCTGCATCTGCTGTCGCGAGAGAGAATCGGGTATCCCATTATCGACTCCCGGGACATGTCGGGCCAAGAAAAGGATGTTAAAGCGTAGGCAATGTAACACAAAAGCTCTGACTAGGCGCATAACCCTTGGGGACCTAGATGACAGCGTGTTGATGACATGGACTGTGGACATGTTGTCACACCAGAAGTGGACTGATGAATTAGCCAGCTCCTTCGCCCAGATTCGTGATGCCACAACAATAGGGAAAAACTCGAGGAAAGTGAGGTCGGAAAATATGTCCGTGTCCTGCCACTCACGTGGCCAAGCCTCTGCACACCAATGGCCTTGGAAATATACTCCAAATCCCATGGACCCTGCAGCATCAGATGTTACCTTTAGAGCATCCCTGATCTTAAGGTCCTCCCTTCAAAAGGAGATGCCATTAAAGGATTGCAAAAACTCAGCCCACACTGCCAAGTCGTCCCTAACTCCCTGCGTGATTCTGATTCTGTGGTGGGGCTTATGCACCCCTGCCAATGCATTGCAAAGCCGCCGCAGGAAGGCCCTACCGGGGGCAACCACCCTGCATGCAAAGTTCAGGTGACCAATGATTTCCTGAAATTCCTTGAGTGTGGCCTTCCTGCGTGTAAGAAAAACCGCGATTCTAGACTTAAGGTCCTCCAGTTTACACTGTGGAAGCCTACATGATTGATTCAAGGTGTCTATCTCAATACCCAGGAAGACCAGAGCGGTGGAGGGACCCTCTGTTTTCTCATGTGCCACTGGAACACCCAAATCCTTCGCTAACGCAAGGAACTGCGCCATCAAGTAGGCACACTCCCCAGATCCCGGACCACCCACAAACAAGAAATCATTGAGGTAATGCATGACTCCCTTATGTGCCGCTCTGACCTTAAGGGCCCACTCGAGGAAGGTGCTAAATCTCTCAAAAGCTGCACAGGACACCGAACAACCCATAGGCAAGGCCTGATCCATATAAAACTTCCCTTCAAAGGAGAAACCTAAGAGGCAAAAGTCGTCCGGGTGGACTGGGAGCAAGCGGAAGGCTGACTTAATGTCACACTTGCCCAGCTCTGCCCCTATGCCCATTCCGCGTACCAGCCGGACAGCGGAATCAAAAGATGCATAACAAACAGTACACAGCTCATCTGGGATTGCGTCATTTACAGACTCACCCCTTGGGAATGAAAGATGATGGATAAGCCTATACTCCCCTGGTGTCTTCTTAGGGACGACGCCAAGAGGCGAGAACCTGATGTTGGGGAGGGGGGGAAGTAAATGGTCCGACTACTCTACCTTCCCTCACCTCCTTGGCGATCTTATCCCGTACGACTGACTCGAGGCCTGAAACTGACTTAAGATTCTTTGCAAAATACGCTCTTCGGGGTCCCACATATGGTATCCTGAAACCGAACTTAAAGCCATCCAGCAAATAACGCTGCGCCTCCCTATCCGGGTAAGGGCGGATGAGGGCCTCCAGGGCCCCCAGCCTAATTGGACTGGGGCCCTTTTGCAGCCACACTGGCAGTTGCGGTGGCTCTTTTTGCCCCTTGGCGGTCCCTTTGTCCTCCACCATTTCTACCCTTCGGGCAATTACGAAAGGAATGCCTCTCTGAGCAAATGGAACATTCATGCCTATACTTGCAAGGGTGCCGGGTGCAAGCTCCATGCACTCCAAACTCCCAGCACAGTTTGCTCTTCGAACTCGTCGTACTGGAGCCAAGCGGGGCCAGCGTAATCCACATAGGCCCTATGTATAAGGTCCATGTACTGAATGAGGGGAAATGCTCTCCATGGCTGCACGCGGGCTATAACTCCCGCATAGATGAAAAAGCCTTGAAGCCAGTTCCTCCAATTCCTTTCTACCTTTCGCTGCTTAATCGCCTCTTTTTCCTTGTCGTCTAATCGCTCCCAATCCTTTTTCTCTACCTCCCGGTACAACAGGGAAAAAATGTCTACAAACTCCCCTCTTAGAATTTTGTCCAGTGTGGCCTGGGACAGGTGGTCCCCCAGCGGCATGGCCACATCCCCAAAGGGAATAGCCCCATACTGTACTCCTCCATAAATGCTATTAGCCTGCCAAGGTGAAGTAAATGCCCCAAAGCTCCCTGGCGGTGGATATGGAGCCGGTGGACTAGAGAGGGGTGGAACAGCTGACTGTGGGCTGGGGGCACTCATGCTGGGCCAGCTGGGCCAGGCATCCGAAGCCCCCACTGGCCTACTATAATTGGTATCCCATACCCCCCATGGCCAGCCCCCCGGTCCATGCGATGCAGGGGAAGGTAGTGGCTGAACTGATGCCGAAGGTGTTGACTCACCTGGCCCGGCTTGCGGCCTTTGCTCCTCTGCAGCCTCCTCCACCCGGCTGTCGCGGTCTTCCCCTGGGTCCTCGTTCATTAATACCAGCGGCGAATACGTCGAAGCCAGGTACCGTTCGAGCCTCTCCACGCGCTCCATGACCTGATGGTCATGGGCCTCTGGCTGGTTGCCCTGTTGCCCACTTGTGGAGTTATGCTGCAATGGGCCCAATCCCTGCCCCGCGATACCATACAGGGCTTCGAGCCTCTCAATCCTTGCCACCACCTCACTGCTTTGACCCCGCTGCTCAAGAGCACCAGGATGGGCTGGTTGGGCGCGGGCCCTCTTAGCTGGTGGCTTTTTGAGAGGCTGTTGGCCCTTAGGGGTGGCATCGGGCTTCTTTGGAGCCATCTCGATCACACACTCCGTTAATACAAGGGGAACAACAGTAGCCCACTGCCAAGCGTGAAGCCTTGTCCACCAATAGCGACTATCCAACCTGCTTCTAACTCCGCAGAGCCCTGTCAGCTAGGAGAAGAACACCTGCATGATGTCTGCAACCCTTGTGGTTAAAAAGGCTGCTGCCCCACAACGTGCCCCCCCCATCTCTGCATGCAGAGAAATTCCCAACAAGTGGCTAACTCAACCTGGGAGCCCCAAGTACCTCCTAGGGATAACTTGGAGCTTATTCCCATGGCCAAAATGCACCTTATGGTAGATGAGTAGGGCTGCGGGGCCACGCGGAGCACCCTTGTGCCTGGCTTCTCCCTGGGACCTCCCTGGGACCTCCAGGCTGCGGAGGCAGGCACTAGGGCCAAGGGGTGCCTCCGCCGGCCAGGAGAAGGGCCGCGGGGCCGTGTGGAGCGACCCCGCAGCTGGCTTCTCCCTGCCTGCTCCGGAGGCAGGCGCTAGGACCCAGAGGCGCCTCCCGGCTGAGGAGAAGGGCCGCGGGGCCGCGCGGAGCGGCCTCGCGGCTGGCTTCTCCCTGCCTGGGCCCTGCCTGCTCTGGAGGAAGGCGCTAGGACCCAGAGGCACCTCAGCTGGTCCCGCCTGGGCCCTGCCTGCTCCGGAGGCAGGCGCTAGGGCCCAGAGGCGCCTCCCGGCCAAGGAGAAAGGACGCGGGGTCGCGCAGAGCGGCCTCGCGGCTGGCTTCTCCCTGCCTGGGCCCTGCCTGCTCCGGAGGCAGGCGCTAGGGCCCAGAGGCGCCTCCCAGCCGAGAAGGGCCGCGGGGCCGCGTGGAGCGGCCTCGCGGCTGGCTTCTCCCTGCCTGGGCCCTGCCTGCTCTGGAGGCAGGCGCTAGGGCCCAGAGGCGCCTCAGCTGGTCCCGCCTGGGCCCTGCCTGCTCTGGAGGCAGGCGCTAGGAAACAGAGGCACCTCCCGGCCGAGGAGAAGGGCCGCGGGGCCGCGCGGAGCGGCCTTGCGGCTGGCTTCTCCCTGCCTGGGCCCTGCCTGCCGTGGAGGCAGGCGCTAGGGCCCAGAGGTGCCTCCCGGCAGCGGAGAAGGACCGCGAGGCCACGTGGAGCAACCTCGCGGCTTGCCTCCCCCTGCCTGTCTCGGTGAAGCAAGGTAAGGTCAATACTTACAATTCCGCGACGTGACGTGCTGTGCAGCTAGCGAGAGGGAGCACTGAGGGTCAGGGCCGATCCTAAATAGGCCTTGGCCCCGTCCCCCAGTGCGACGTCGCGGTGCTAGCACCGCCCGTAGATGGACCCCTGGTCTCTTCCCATTGGTCCATCAAACAGGGCCCCTCCTCGCCATGCTGCAGGCAGCAGGCATTCAGGACCCTCGTGGTATAGAAATGCACTGTCTAGTTCCTTCATAGGTGTCCTTCCAAGTCCTAATCTTCTTCTGATTTCTTGGCTGCAGTCTCCATTCTGATTAATGAATGAGCCAAGGTATGAAAAATCTTGAACTTGAATGTCTTCATCTTTTACTTAAAAGTTATGTAAATCATATATGGTCATTATTTTTGTTTTCTTAATGTTCAACTGTGAACCTGCCTTTGCACTTCCTTCCTTGACTTTCTTCAGTAATCATTCTGCTAGTACTGTGCTATACTGTCATCTGCATATCCTAAATTCTTGATGTCCCTTTCTCTATTTTCCATGCCTCCTTCCTCTAAAGCCACATTGCTTTTGCATAGGTTTTCATTTAATTGGGACACCAAAATAACCAGTCATCACAGTGATGAGGAACCTTCTACTTGCAGGCTTTTCCTTTGCCTATAATCATGTGAATCGTTGTGGTGAGCGAGGCAGTGTGCCCTGTGCCATGGTTGGGGTCAGGAGACCTGACACATTTTTCTAGCACTTATGAGATGCCCTCTGACAAAGGTAGCATGTGAGAAAGGTGGCTATATCATTTATCAACACTTGCATCAATTATGTTCAATGCCAAAGTACCGCTATGAGACAGATGTATGTATGTGTTTTGATACAATGTCTGATTCCCTACAAAGAATCACTTTTATATTTCTCTTGGCCAGATAGAAGAGGGTTTTCAATTTATGGACAAAGGCCAAATAGCACAGTTAAAGAGCACATACTTTGTACAGAGGAGGTCATAGGTTCAGTCCTTGACACCTCTAGTTAAGCAGGTCAGGTAGCAAGTGATGAGAACAGACCTCTGGCGAAACACTGAAGAACTGCTGCTGGTATGACTAGACAATCACAGACTAGGCTGACCTGGAAAAAAGCCTTTATTTTTAAATCATTTAATACAGTGCTTGGTTTTCATGTCATTGCTTACTGTATTTCTTTATTTTTTTAAAAAAAGAAATATATTCTCTAATATGATAAATGGTTTATTTTTGCTGAATTGTGCTGTCATTTATGTTGTAATCTGCCATGAATCCTGCAGTGGGAGAAAGGTGAGAAATAAATTAAAACAAACAAATTATGGTGCTCCCCTGTGCTTAGTGTGAAACAGCTACCACATCTTGCTTCAATAGTCAGATCATAAGCGAGTAGCTACAGTTCACAAAATCCTATGTCTCCTTAAAATGTCAGTTCTTAATGTTCTACATATTCTTCCTTGTTATTTTTGCTCCAATGGTCTAACACCAATATCCTCTTAGAAATTCAGACTAGAGGCTTGATTTAGCTTAATAATAGATGGAGATCCTTCATGGGACTTTTTTGCCAGATAAATGAGAAGACAATTTTCACTGATTTCTTCTTCCTTTTCCAGCCCTGCTTTACCCTTAGAAAAGCTGCCCCAGAGGGCCAGAAGACCCCTCAGAATAACATGATAAGTTATGCAGGGCTCCAGGGGTAAGAGGAAATTGGCAAAAATTATCTCCTCCCTGTTCTTCAGAAACAGCATCCTCTGGACCTAAATTCCCTTCCACAAAGAAGAAACCCTTTCATCCATGAAAGGACATGTGTGAATCCAACTCTCTATAGAAATTATAAAATGGTCATTATATGAGTGTTAGCAGAGCTCATTGTTCAAGATCTTGGCCATATGTGATTACAAAATAAAAGCTAGCTTTGTGGTCCATATGCTAAATTCCCAAACTTTAATGGTGAAGGGTCTGGAAACCATGCCTTATGAGGAAAGACTTAGAGAGCTGGGGATGTTTAGCCTGGAGAAGAGAAGGTTAAGAGGCGATATGATAGCCCTTTTTAAATATTTCAAGGGATGTCATATTGAGGAGGGAGCAAGCTTTGTTTTCTGCTGCTCCAGAGACTGGGACTCGGTACAATGGATGCATTGGATTCCACCTAGACATTAGGAGGAACTTCCTGACAGTAAGGATTGTTCAACAGTGGAACACACTCCCTCAGAGTGTGGTGGAGTCTCCTTCCTTGGAGGTCTTTAAGCAGAGGCTGGATGGCCATCTGTCAGGGATGCTTTGATTGGGAGTTCCTGCATGGCAGGGGGGTTGGACTAGATGGCCCTTGTGGTCTCTTCCAACTCTATGATTCTATGATTCCTCAGGCATTTTGTACTTCAACTCCTAAAAGCCCTAGCCACCATAGCTAGGAATCCTAGCCACTAGAGTCCAAAATGCCTGGAGGATTAAAGTTTAGGAAGAACTAAACCTCTGTATCTGGAGTTACTCATTGATCGGGCTATAAAACTCTTGTGTCGAATATCAATGTTGCATAAATGAATGTGCAATAAAATGTACAAACAAAGGACAAAATGAATAAACAAAATGTACTTCCATTTTTAGCAAGGCCAGGCAGATGCATGTACAACTTTACTTCCATGGATCATTTGCAATTCTGTCCATGTATATCACCAACAGGATTTCAGACTCTACCCCTCCCCCCAATTTTTATTGATACTGAAAAAAAAGTGTTTGTCTTATCACACATACAAAGATGAAATATTTCACAGTTGTCAATGCTTTCAAAAGTATCTCTTCATTATGCAAAGGGATCTGGTAGTACTGTTGAGACAAACTGAACGAAAGAAGCTGGTAGCATGCACTTCTTAGACTTGAGCAGATGCATATTAATCTCAAAGGTGCTACTAGATCTCTTTGCATACTGATTTTCCAGACCAACACAGCTATGGCTTTGAAGTATTTCTTCATGTGTTGAGGCATCCTTTGTAAATACTCTTTACATTTACATTTGTAAATATTCTTTACATTTTTTCAAGATGGTTGCCTATTTTGGCTTCAGCACAACCAGTAGGCTCCACTTTGCTTAGGTCCCAGACAGGTGAGTTTTGGCATTTTTTCACAAACTGAAATAAAGACATATGGCAATTCCTAAGGTAAAATGAAGGTTCAGACTAATTGAAAAGTCCCAGATTTTATTCTTGTCCTTTCATATTTTATATTGGGTTAAAATAAACAGACCTGGGAGCTGGTATAAAAAATCTCTGATTGTACTGTGAGCTGACCAAAAATATTCTGGGATAAACAAAACATGTATGAATCTCCAAAATATAATCAGAACAGGAACAAAGTCTGGGACCTTCTTGGGGTTTTAAAATCAGTCTGGATGCACCCTGAAAGTTGCAATACTAAGCCATGGAAGAATTAAGCATCATGTACAACCATTATATTCACCAACCAAACTAAGTCCATTCAGGTATTCTCATAACTTGGCATATGTCCATTTAACTTCACTAAAACATCCTTTTCTTTTCTTTTCTTTTTTGCATTCATATCATTGTTCGATGATTTGAAACTCAGACATGAGCTATAGTCCCAGATTATTATTTTTATTTTTTAGATATGGTTTACTGGATAACTTTCTTAGTTTTAGAAGGTTGTATTATATTTATTCTTTTATTCCATGGACTGACCTTGGCAACAAAGGGTTTTCATCTTATCCCTTCTGAAACGGGAATCCCCCACTGGATATAGCCACCACTTACAAAGTTGATTTACTGCCACACAAAACCATTTAGAACCTCTCTTAAAAATAAAAAGCAGTTTTAATATTAGAATGTCTCTCTAAGGTCTGCTTTGGTACCAATGTTTCATTAAATTAAAACTTAATTACAGTCTAGCAATGAAGGATGAGCATCCCTTCCACAGTTATTTGCATTCCTTAAAAGATCGCTCAGATGGCAGAGTGCCATTTTTGTCTGTTTAATTCAAGGTAGTTCCACTGGGCTTTTCTTTTCTTCTTCATCTCATAAGGTAATAGGTGCCTATGTTATGCAGGATTAGACACTTTCCACATCCCAGGGGAACCAACATATTATGTCATGATGAGTAGCCTCTTTTCTTTCCAAAAACTAGTGACACTGATTTAAAAATAGATTAGCCTTTCTTTTTTTAAAAAAAATCTTTGCCCCCCCCCCCCTTTAAAAATGCATGTAAGAGGCATCTTTCAATACCCAGAAATAGATCATTACCCATCCTTCCCCCAGGTGTTCTTTCTTGATTTCCAGGTATTTCCATTCACAGGAAACTCACTAAAGCATGGAAGGTTTGGGAACAGCCAGTGAAATTTAATTAATTACCCCTGTCCAAAGGAAGCTGGCTCAAAGGTCTCATTGTAACCAAAGCAATTATTAGGTTTTATCTCAAAACAATGGGATTCCATTCCTGACACTGAAGGCAAATTTGAGCAGGGCTGCCCTGTTTTGAGCCATTGACCCCTGTTGGCTTAGTGTTATTGATGTAGGGAAGGAAAGTTCATCTGTGACATTAAATGCAAAGTTGTTATCTGTCATACTTTACAGTAAAAATACATTAGAAAAGAGATGGAAGTGATTATGTTATCTTTCGCTGATAGTCATCTAATAAGAAGGCTAAACTATAGTATAAACAAATGAGGCCTCTGTTTTATGTCATCAGCTTTGCTTCTTTCTCCTTCCATCCATTCCTCTCTTTCTGTGTACTATCAATATATTCAAAGCATGCATTTTCAATCAACAGCATCTGCTAGTAAATGTGCATGATCCTGCCTTTGATACAAAGAAGACTTCTCTACATTAAAAACTATTATTTCAGGACTTAGCAACATTCACATCTTTCCAGAAACAATCCTGAAAATAATAGTTTGCTGTATCTTGATGGTTCCTCACAAACAGGAAAACATGTTATTTCCTGTGGGAAGAAGGCAGTTAGATTCCACTTTAACTGCCATGGTTCCTACACAATCCTGTGATTTGTAGTTTTGTGAGGCACCAGCACTCTTTGGCAGAGAAGACTAAAGACCTTGTAAACCTACAAATCCCAAGATTGCATATGATGGAGCTACAGAGTGGTGTCAAATTGCAGTGTAGATGCACCCAATGAGTACTTAGTCAGTGTGACTGCATAAATGTTAATAGTTCTCATTCTTCATTTCCTATTATTGTAAATGTTCTAGCTGACAACATGATGGTTGGAGCAAGGAAAGTCAGGCAACTATCCTAGATGACATGTACTGGGTAGACTAAGTTGGTCAGCAGTGTCAAAATAGTACTCAGTTTATCAAGGTCTATACATGAAGTTGCCGCTAGCAAAAATAGGGGCTGGTCCTGAATAGTAACAGTAGCAGTAGAAAGGAGGCATTTATGTAGCAGCAACAGTAGAAAGCTAGGAATTAGGAATTTCATTTTTGAAATTTAAACTTAATTCTTAATCTGGTACTGGTCAAACAGATTTTTTTGTTAAATAGATTACTATATATTTATTTTACTTCTGTATTAAAACATATTTCTCCAGCCTTATATCCTATGAGGCATCATAGTGATAATGTACAATGAAGTAAAATGTGAACTCAGTGGGGTTTTTCCCCAGTGCCTATGATTCACACTACTATAATTAAAGAACAGCCAAATGACAAATTAGGCAAAGGTAACAGGTTATATTCCCTATTGGGGGAAAATATTCTAAGAAAAATCAAGTTCAGGTTATATTCACTTTTACAAGATCCCAACATGGAACCAAAGGCTCTAAAGTTGGGGTAGGAATCATGTAGCCTGCCAGATGTTGGTGATATGCATTCTTTACAATTAGCTATGCTGCCTAGGGCTACTGGGAGCTGCAGTCCAGCAAACATTATCTGGAAAACTGCACAGTCCCCTGTAGCAGCTTGGGACACTAAAATACTCCATGAGATTGGGATCCATGCCCACCTCACCTCCACTCTTACAGTCTCATTAAGTCCCTTCCAATGGCAGAGCTGCTCCCTGAGAAAAAGGAATTCACACATGTCATGTACATTGGATCAGTTTATAAAATTAGACCACAAAACATCCTTTTGACATCAATTAGATTAACAGCCCAGTATATATATATGGAATACAGACCTACCTTGCAAAATGATACAGCTGTAGCAGCTACCTGCCATTCCTATTATTCCTGTCATTCCTATTATTCTAGTTACTCTGGGCTAACTCTGATTGATACAAATATTCTGGAGAGTTTCTCTTAACATGAACTGTTGCCTGGTGGTTTACAAAAACACACAAAACCATTAGGATGGTGTCCTGGTTTTAGTGGCTCCATCTGGAACTGTATTCTTTTCCATTTACATATCATGTAACAGCTTAACCAGGACATTAACCAGGGCATTACAATATCACATCTGGTGCATATTTCTTGTACACTAGCATTGTCATCTCATTGTGTGAGTCTGCTGACCTGGCTGTTCAAGTGACCTAATGTCACATGAAAGAAAGTATGCTGCCCTGGCAGAGCAGTCATTCCATGGCCTATGCTAAACATTTCTTCACTGGAATGTAGGAAGTTGTCTTACATGGAATCAAGCCACTATCAGTTTAGCTGAGTTTGTTAGGTGCAAGGAGGTGGACAATTTCTTGGGCTTGAAAGCTGCATTGTTTCTCCTCACAACCTACCAGGGGCTTTGTGGCCCTTCTTGCACCCATACAATTGAGATTTTTTGCCACTATGAGATATTAGAGCTGTCATTCTTCTAGGATGACACTCCATGATGACGAGCTTGGATGCCTGATACGTTTTATGCACAATGCATACAACCTTGAGCACTGAATTTTAATCATTGAAATGATTCATCATGGTGGCTGGAAAGAGTTTTTATGAAAGATAACCATGCTTGTTTTAAAATCTACCATGCATCTGAAGAAATTCCCTTCCTGAGACAAATGTAAATTCCCTTCCTGGGACAATGGTATCACCATAGCAGCAGTATTGGGTGCATTAAACTTCCCCTGTCCAACCTCTGTGATTCTGTTCCTGCTTAGCAATCCTCTATAGTGAATATTGGGCCCATCAAATAATGCATATAACATAATGCTTATTTTGGCCCCTGTCTAACACCATACCACCCACTGTTTTTGACAAATACACATTAAACAGCAGTGACACACTCTCTGCTGTTATTAAATGCATCTCTCTGAATTTATAAATTAAAATATGTGTATTTATCTTATTAGCTTCAAAATAGAGAGAGAGAAAACAATAAATATTTTCCAGGATTGTCCTAATAGATGCTAGATGATGAGAGAACATTATATTCATCATATTAGAAATAATTTGACAGGAAACAGAGGATTTGTTCCCACAAAACTGAGCCTATAAGTGAAAGAATAAACAGTAATGCCTTTTCATTAACTTCTGACAGTAATCTCTGTTATATCACAGAGACATTTACAATACTGAACATGCCTTTGGATAATAACTCCCTTTCATAGTCTGTTTAGAAGTTGATAATGGCAAAGGAGGTTATCTAGAAATCCTGGAATTTCTGCATACTTAGTAAAGTCTCTGGTTCACTCCCTTTAATGGCAGACATGATATTGTGAGTACCAAGGTTATTTAAATAAAAGCGGAGGGATGGCATTGAAAAGCAGGAGGTTGGTGTTAAATTGCTAACACCATATACTACTGCCATGCCAATGTTAAAGAGGGGGTTATAAATAAATAAATATTGAAAGAGTAAATACACACACATACATATAGAACTCAATCACCCCTGAGCATCCTCTCCAATCCGCTCCTAACCGTAAGCCCTGGTTCACGGAAGAACTCAGGGAGATGAAGCGGGCAGGACGACGACTAGAGTGCAGATGGCGGAAGACACGTCTCTTATCCGACCGAACTCACCATAGGCAGCAGCTTTGCATGCAGCACGGAGATCCTTCTGCTCTGCACACATTGTGTCTGCAAAGTCCCATTCAGCAGAGCTGTTTAAGGTGGTGGGGGAACTGACACAGGTTCCTCCTGCGCCAAATCCCCTGCTCGACCCCACGACGGCCTGCTGTGACGCATTTAACACTCACTTTGCAGACAAAATCTCTCTGATAAGAGCCGATTTAGATGCCAATGTTTTAGCAGTATCTGTAAATGAGGCACCTAGCAACTCCGTTGTTCTCACCTTACTGGATGAGTTTCAATCTGTAAGTACTGATGACGTGGACAAGCTCCCTGGAAGTGTGAGGAAGACAACTTGCTCTCTTGATCCATGTCCATTATGGCTGGTCATTCAGGGAGGGGACGAATTGAAGACATTCCTTCAGGACGTAGTCAATGTGTCCCTCAGGGAAGGTATAATTCCATCCTGTCTGAAGGAGGCGGCTGTTAAGCCTCTCCTGAAGAAACCTTCCTTTGGACAGAAACAACTATAGACCAGTTTCCTTGCTGCCGTTTTTAAGCAAGGTGATTGAGAGAGCAGTCACCTCCCAACTCCAAGCTGTATTGGATGAAACCGATTTACTTGATCCATTTCAAACTGGCTTCCAAGCAGGATATGGAGTCGAGACTGCCATGGTTGCTCTGACAGATGACCTCTGCTTGAGTATCAACAGGGGTAGTGTGATCCTGTTAGTGTTCTTGGATCTCTCAGCAGCCTTTGACTATAGATCATGCCATCCTTTTGGACTGGCTGAGGGAGATTGGCATCGGAGGCACTGCTTTGCAGTGGTTCCGGTCCTTTCTCTCTGGCAGATCCCAAAGGGTGAGGCTCGGGGACAGTTGCTCCTCCAAAATCAAGATTAATTGTGGCATCCCTCAGGGCGCCATCCTGTCCCCGATGCTATTTAACATCTGTATGAAGCTACTGGGTGAGATCATCCAGAGGCATGGAGTACAAGTCATCAGTATGCTGATGATACTCAGATATACTTCTCCATGACCAGAACATCTGCTCAGACCTCAGATGGCATCTCTTCTCTTAATGACTGCCTGGCAGCGGTAATGGATTGGATGAGGGAAAACAGATTGAGACTTAATCCAGACAAAATGGAGGTATTGACAGTTACCGGCCTGAAACCAGGTCTGGGAATACAACTCCCGGTCCTAGATGGAGTCACACTCTCCTTGAAGGACTCTGTTCGCAGTCTGGGGATGTGTCTAGACTCGTCACTTCACATGACTAGTCAGGTAAATGCGACGGTCAGAAGTGCCTGTTATCAACTTCAGCTGATACGCCAGCTGTGCCCTTTGCTGGAGATGAGGGATCTGGAAACTGTGGTACATGCTTTGGTCACCTCACATTTAGATTACTGCAATGCGCTCTACATGGGGCTGCCCTTGTGCTTAACCTGGAAACTCCAATTGGTTCAATATATGGCAGCCAGATTAGTCACTGGGGCATCTAGGAGAGAGCACATTACACCAGTACTTAAATCTCTCCACTGGCTGCCGATTAGTTTCCGGGCACAGTACAAGGTGCTGGTTTTGACCTTTAAAGCCCTACATGGCTCAGGTCCATCCTATCTAAGGGACTGCCTTTTCCCATACGAGCCCCCTCGCACACTCCGATCCTCTGGGAGGAATCTGCTACAGCCTAAGAAAACTAGGATGGTGCAGACCTCCCAAAGGGCCTTTTCCGCTGTTGCTCCCAGGCTGTGGAATGGCCTGCCGGATGAGATGCACCTTATTACAACTTTGGACAATTTCAAGATATCCGTCAAGACGCATCTTTTCCGGCAGGCCTTTCCCGACAATGATTAAATCTATTCTGCTATTGTCCATCTAGACTCACCCTCAGAGACATTAGTCACTTCAAGGCCACCTATCATTTTAATGAGAGCCACATAAAGGTTCTATGGTTTTATCTACTGTTTTTAATCTTACCTCAGTTTAATTCTATCTTAAGGGGTGGGAGGAGGGATTGGGTTGTTATATTTTAATTGTATCTGTATTTTATATGTTGTACCCCGCCCCAATTGCTCACCCAGAGGGGCAGGATATAAATTATTATTATTATTATTATTATTATTATTATTATTATTTATAATAAAGATTGCACACTATGGAATGTTTGCCAAAAGATGGCTGAAAGGCTTTATTGTGGGTGATATTGGAAGAAACATCTTGCATGAAAGAAATGGCTGGATGGAATCCCAAACAGGAGTACTCCTGTTAGATGGAAAGACACACAAGATTATTAAAAACATGACTTATAAAATTATCTTTAAGTTCTATGAATAAGGTATATACAAACATAATATTTCATGTTTCGACTTGTGTCCAAGGGACCTCATTATGTATATGCAGATATTCCAAAATCTGAAAAAATCCACAATCTAAAACTCTCCTGGCCCCAGCATTTCTGATAAGGGAGAGTCAATCTATAGCACATTCTAGTTCTCTGTCCCCATGGTTTACCAATGAGTCATAACAAAGAATTGCATTTCACACACATTTTTTGCTCCCAGATCATTGCATAACTCTAAGGTCTGGTCTTCCAACTAATCAGACATTCAAAGGGTCAGGATGGGAATAAAACCAGCTTTTTCCCTGCAGGAATTGAAGTATTTAGGCTACACCAGGGTTAGCTACTTGTTGAAAAGGAAATCTAGGTAGGACAAGGCTCCTTTCCTCCTGTTTTCCATGATCAAGCCCCTCTCACCACAGCTGAAACAACAGGACAGGAACTTCAAGCTTTTCCCCATCACTGTAGGATCAACTCCCTTCCTGAATGGATGGCAAAATTTTTCCAGATATGGTAGACAGCCCCTTCTAGTGCAGAGAGGACACACACACACACATACACACACACACACACTGTAACTTGGAGTTGTCAGGTAAAATAAGGGACATGGTTTCTACCTATTTCATGGTTGTGTAGAAGAAGAAGGAATTTTAGCAGCACCTGCTAAAATTATGTCTCCTATATGACCATAAAATGGCAGCCATAAAAGAGCTGCTCAACAGGATGAAAGAACCAGGAAGTTGGATCTCATGAGGTTAGAAGCTAAACAAGGACAGGGTGGCACTGAGGGAGGACACGTGCACTCTTCCCTCATGCTTTCCCATCCTTTTCCTCATGAGGACAAGGATGGGGCAACACCAGGTTAGGCTGCATGCACTTCCTCCCCTGGTACCATTCCATCCTTTTCATCATGAAGACAAGGATGGGGTGACACCAAGGGAGGCCATGCACACTGCCCCTGAAGCCCTACCCACCCACACACTGGGTAACACCAGGTACAAGGATGCCACTCTTCACATGGCCGGACTTGTTTGAGCAAAATTCACATGTTGCATTATTTCATAGAAAACATCATTTTGTACACAAGAAAGAGGTTTTTCTGGTACAGAAAATAATACCTCTGCTAAGGAATATGATTTCCTGTACAGAAAAGGGTGTTTTATATGGATAAAATGTTGTTGTATGCACATTTTATGCAGAATAATTCCTCAACAGTGATGATTTTGGTCAGTTCTGGTTTTTCTTTGTCAGGTTTTCCCAACATTTAATATACACTTTTTTAACCATTCAAAGAAATTCAAATATAATTTCCCTTTCCAATATTCTGCTAGCAAGAAATTAAATCATTTTGACAATGGAGTATACTGTCAGATATATAATATGCCTGAACACTATAATTCACTTCAGTGGGATTATCTGACTTTACATATAATCTGATCAACATTCAGAGAGGAGCCTCCAGCATTCATTTCTCCTAGTTCTATGGTGATAATATACTAAGACTGCACTTGCCATGGCACAGTGTTAAGGAATCTTGGGATGTGCTGTTTGTGGAGGCATCAGAGCTCTCATTCATAGAAGGCTAAATATCTCACAAAACTACAAATTCCAGAATTCCATTGTGCCATGGCAGCTGAAATCGTGTCAAACTGCATAATTTCTTCAATGCAGATACAGCCTAAGACAATGCACCCCCAGTGTTGTTTCTAAATTGGGTTACACATAGAAGATATTCTCCTTTTAGTTTTCTCACCGATTATGTTGAATGAATCCACATTGGTGGTTATGTGACAGATTTTCGCCCATTACATGTTTTTTCGTTCTATGCTTTATCTCAGTTAATTATTTATAAACTTAATTTTTCTAATAGCATGGCAAGATATGGAGAATGTGCCTTCTTTCTGAAGGGCCATGAAGTTCATGTTTGGCTTAAAGAGAAAGAACATAAGACTTGAGAACAAGAGATTTAAAGATACCTATAAGTAAGTACAAAGCAGATGACCAGCAATTACCTCTCTTTCTATCTCGATTCTAATTCTTCTCTATATTGTATTCATCTGGAATATCAGTCCATATAGGGCATTTGTATGTAACTTCTAGCCCTGGAGATGGTAGACTCCAACTCCCAGGATCCTTTCTTGGATCCTTGGACAAACCTGGCCAAATATCCAATGCATTATTTCCATTCTATAACATTTTGCAGAACCATTTGGCTGAAGAAGTAATTAAATCCTCACTCCCTTATATGTGAATTATGGCTTGTCAGTGGATTTATAATATGCCCAATCTCTCTCTCTCTCTCTCTCTCTATATATATATATATATATATATATCCCAGAAGTGAAACTATAAAATAATCAAGATGCACTCAGTCCTTTTGATAAACACTCAAAAAGTGAAAAACATTGCATCATATAAATCTGCATACTGGCTAGACTCAGTCACTCCATAATTCTGGCTAACTGAACCTTCTGGAATCAGAATAGATGATAGATTTACTCTGCTGGAACTGCAAGGAGATGTTGGGGCAAATAGTACAAATTCAGAACAGCATTCTTTCCATCTTTTTGCAACACACTTTACAGCTGGGATTAAACAAAATGGGCTAATTATGAACGGTGCCTTGAGCTCTTCTATTCATTCAGTCACTCTCTTTGGAATGGAAACTGCATGATTTTAGCTTTCCTTCTGCATTCCTGGGGACTGATGTGTGAACTTTAATAGTCACAAAGAGATGAAAATGGAGCTCAATTTTCTCATTTCTTGATTTTGTGTGTGTGGAAGTTAATTTAACTAGCAGACTTTACACACTGCAGAGAGATAGCTTGAATACACTGTTAATGGTAAGTATGTTAAACTGCAGAGGGTTCTTTCGAAGTTCATAACATTCATACAAATATATTTTCAAATGAAAATTCACTTATTCATTCTAGGCAGCTATTAACAAAGTGAAATTAAAGCACTACATTAATTAGTTGGTGACTTCTTTGAATAACTTTTCTTTTGACTTGAAACTGCCAGAATTCAACCAGAGAGGCTCATTGTACAGAGCTTATACAGAAGTATATATTGGAACCAAAGCTCCCCCAGTAAACATTTTTTAAAAATAAAAAAATGTTAATTTTAAAAACTTGGATAAATGCCTACTGACCTACACTGCTCAACAACAACAACAACAACAACAACAACAACAATGTTTGACACTGCAGTCTTTCCCTCTCCTTTTCCCGCTCTTTCAAATTCCCTCTCTGTGTTTTGAAAAAGTGTGTTCAGCATATACCTTGGGTTTCTATACAGTTTGAAGATATTACTGCCAAGCCTAGGAGATATAGTTATTAGTTAGTCTTTACAATGTCATAAGGGAACAAGTAAAGAATAGTTATTTAGGGACTTAGGCTAGGATTAGGAAAACCCTGGTTCAAATCCTCACTCAACCATGAGACATACTATCAGCCAAAACAGATGGCCCTAAAGGGGCAGCATGATGCTTATCCTTTGAGTGCCAGATCGGGGCTGTGCCAACTGCACGCCATTCCACCAATCTGGCATTTTTCCAGAGCAAAAAAGAAGCAGTAAAATGCCACTCCTTTTTGTGCCAGAAAAAGAGTGCCTCTTCTCCAATCCTGTGGCATTTGGCATCTAATCACTGCACCACAGGAGTGTTCCCATGCTGCCCACTGTCTGGGTGGGCAGGCAGTATGACTCCAGCTTGGGGGCGGAAGTGAGCATGTGGTGTGTGGTCCCCATGCCATCACACCACCCCCAAGTTGGCTCTTTTTGCTGGTCTGCTTTCCCCCTATGTGACCTTGGTCTAATTGCTATTCTTTCTAAGCATAGCCTAATCATACTCAAGCTGGTATCTCCACTTATGGACATTGCATAGAGAGGCATTCAGTAACTTCTTGCACAACATTTTGACCAGCTGTGCAGTGGCAACTAGGCAGTGCTGGATGCAGCTCAGCCCATAATCCAAACATCCATTGATTGGCTAGCAGTTCATGGAGGGACATTAAGAAAGCTTCCTCAGTGCCAACCAACTGGCCATTTTCACCTCCCAGACTTAAAAGGAACATCCATGTAAACATTCTGCTGAAATGTTACAGTCTCATTAAATTATAGAATCACAGAATGATAGAGTTGGAAGAGTCTGCAAGGGTCTTCCAGTCCAACCCCTTGCCATGTTGATTTTTAAAAAATAAATAAATAATTGTTATTTATGTGTCGCCTGTCCTGCAGGATCGAGACAGCTTACAATAATGGATAAAATAAAATATAAAATACAACATATATTAAAATATGTTCCATCAATACCCCCCCCATTACAATATAATAAAATAACATGAACAATTAAAACAACTAAAACAGATAAATATCAAGTCAGTCAAAGATATAGGGATGGGCAATTTGGGTGTTCTCTATGACAGTCTGTTTCCATAGTAGACTGGGTGGATTATTCAGGGAACACCTGTTGGAAGAGATCAGTCTTGACAGCCCTTTTAAAACTGTCAATATTGGTAATATTTCGGATTAATAATAATAATCTCTTCCGACAGGCCATTCTATAACTTGGGAGTGGCCAATGAGAAGGCCCTCTGGGTAACCACCGTTAACCTGGTCTTTATTGATTGAAGAAGGTTTTTCCCAGAGGACCTAAGAGTGCAGGGTGCATTATATGTAAACAGGCAATCCTGCAGATAGGTTGGACCCAAGCCATGTAGGGCTTTAAAACATAACTAACACCTTGTACTGTGCCTGGAAATTAATGGGCAGCCAGTGAAGAGATTTTAAAAGAGGAGTAATGTGGTCATCTCTAGCTGTCCCGGTGACCACTCTGGCTGCCATATTTTGGATTATCTGGAGTTTCCGGACTAGGCACAAGGCTAGCGCCATATAGAGTGCATTACAGAAATGGAGTTGTGAAGTTACCAGTGCATGCACTACAGTTTCTAGGCCCCTCTGTTCCAGGAAAGGACACAACTGGCATATCAGCTGAAGCTGATAGCAGGCACTCCTGACATGTTTATCTGATCTGACATCTCAAGTGATGAGTCTAGGACAATTCCCAGACTGTGAACACAATCCTTTAAGGGGAGTGTGACCCCCTCTAGGACTGGTTGACCTATCCTTATACCTGGGTTCGTGGGCCTGAAAATGAGTACCTCCATTTTATCTGAATAAAAATAAAACCCTGTGACCCAAAACACACCATCCCATCTGTCAGCATCTAGCCGGCAACAGCAAGGTGGGAAACTGAATGAAATGGCTTCAGTAAAGTAACTTTGAGAAATGTCTCTCTTACACATAATCTGTGCACTGTACTGAAAGACTTTTTTTTTAATTGAGTTGGAAGAGACCATAAAGGCCATCCAGTCCAACCCCTTGCCATGCAGAAACACACAATCAAAACACTCCCTTCAGATGGCCATCCAGCCTCTGAATAAAAACCTCTGAAGAAAGTGACTCTGAAGCAGCTTATTTCATTGTTGAACAGCTCTTACCATCAGGAAGTTCTTCCTAATGTGTAAGTAGAATCTCTTTTTCCTGTTGTTTGAATCCATTCCTCCCTGTTCTAGTTTCTGGAACAGTAGAAAACAAACTTGCTTCCCCCCCCCCCCCATATGGCATCCTTTCAGATTTTCAAACATGACTCTCCTTCTCTAAACCTTCTCCTTCTCCTCTCCATGTTAAACATATCCAGTTTCCTAAGCTGCTCTTCATAACGCATGCTTTCTAGATCTTTCACCATTTTGGTCACCCTTCTCTGGACAACCTCCAGCTTGTCAACATCCTTTTTGAAATGTGCTGCCCAGAAATGGACACAGTATTCCAGATGAGATCTGACCAAAGCAGAATAAAGTGGCATTATTACTTCCCTTGATCTAGACACTATACTCCTATTTATGCATCTTAAAAGTGTAGTGGTTTTCTAACTGCCATATCACATTACTGAACCATATCCAGTTTGTGGTCCATAAAGACTCCTAGATCCCTTTCACATTTGGAACTCTGTCAGTTCCAAATAGGAATGGATCTCAGCTTAGACCTTGACTTCCTTGAATGAAAGGCAGAATATAAAATTCATTATTGTTTATCCTTTGGTAGATTAACTTTCTGAAAGCTGAAAAAATGTACATGTGAATATTTGTATGTGTTAATTCATTTCAATGAAGATTTCCTTTCTTTTACAAATTGCAGGCACATGTATGGGTTTTGTGACTTGGATAATAATGATAGTGGCAGAGGGAGCAGACAGTAAATGCTCCATTCTCCTATTGCATGCTTCCAATCTGGAATGGATTACCATTTTTACTTTGAGGGGGAAAAGTAGACTGATATTTAGTTGTCAACTGAACATGGAATTCCATTTGTTTATTACAAGAGGTCATTTTGTAGGACGGTTCTTATCCACAGAAGCTTACACCTACCATATGCTTGTTCTTTCTATACCACAAAATATTTTTGATGTCTCTATTTCAATGGACCAATATATGCTGGTCACTGACAGAACTTAGAAATGTCACTCTTTTGAATTAAAACTGTAAAGACTTTACTGCACAAGAAAAGGAAGGTGAAACTGATTGAGAGAGTAGCAGCTTTCTCTGTGTTGCTCCACATTCCCTCATAGCACTTCTATTCTCTTCCTGAAGAAATACGGTCATCAAAGTGTGCCCTTTGCTCTCCTCAGAGAAAGAACAGAAATGCTACAAGGGCATGTTGAGTGTTATGGAGAAAGCTCATACTTTCCCAATTGGTTGTGCCTTTCTTTTCTTATATGGTAAAGTTGTAAGAGAAACCACCAAAAATGCAGGGAATTATGGAAATGATAATCCAAAAATGTAACTTTTCCAAGATCTGTTCAAAGGGTCAAACTTTCAGATGTAAAGAACTGTATTTATTATTAAATTTAAGAGTGTGAATATGATGTCATGTACTTTTCCCTATCCTAGGCAGACAAAGTCTACTTTTCCCTTCAGGGAGAAACCACTGGAAAGGTTGCCAAGCCTTTTCCATGTATCTAACTTCAACTTTGCAGAAGCCTGTCTCAGGTAGACACACCCTGGCTTGTCGTAACATATCTTTTACTAGGCCATGTGCCAAATCACAGACTGCTTTTCAGTCATAAGGTGACTTTTGTTCAGTCTCCTCATGACAAGAACGAAAGAAAAGTCTTGGTGGAAGATGACCTGGATTTTTTTCATTTCCATGAAAACACTCCCACTAGGCTAAGCAATCAAGTATGACAGTATTATGACTGTGCCCTCTAATGGTACAGAAACTTCTATTGACATGTTAGATATGTCAGAATAAATGGAGTTTATCACACAGGAAGAATTTCTCTCAATTTCGAAAGAAATGGAAATAAGGCCAGTTCGGAATTGAGTAAATTCGCTAGTTCAGCGAATTTATGTGATTGCGTATTGATACCGCATTGCATTCAGAACTGCCCGAAATTGCCTCCCAGTGCCTGAACTTGCGTGTGATAGTTTCTCACGCAGTAATGCAAAACCCTATGATTGCATTCAGATTGCCATTGGATTATACTTGCAATTCCCTTCGTGTGATAAACTCCAATGTGGCATTAACATAGCCTGTGAATGTCCCCAGGTTCTTTTATCCCTTACTTGTTCTCCAACACTTTGCCTTGTTGGTCCAGTTAATGGTCCATGATAGAGTTTTGTCATGTGTGGTGTCTTGACTTTTCTGTGCTGTTAGGAGAAATGACCTGATACTGAGTCTGGAGTCATTTTGGTGCCAAGTGAACACTTAGAAAAAATAAAAAAATCCTAAACCTTATGTGCCAGGAATGAATGTGTATGGGTTTGCACTGAGTTGTGTAGTACTTTTTGATCCTAGTGAAAATTTCAATTTCAGTCTATCGAGAGTGAGATTCATGGTCAGGTGTAAAGTTAGGGTATAATACAGACCTCTTTTGTTTCCTGACTCAAGTGAGTATTCCAGTTTTCAACTGAAGGAGAACAATTTGCTAATATCCAGAATATGGTCCAAAACACACTGCAGAAATAATCCACTTTGAGACTGCTTTAACTGCCCTGGCTTAGTGCTAGGGAATGCTGGGAATTGTAGTTTATTGTGCCACCAAAGCTTTCTGACTAAGAAGACTAAATGTCTCACAGAACTACAGTTCCCAGATTTCCTTAGCATTGAGCCAGGGCAGATAAAGCAGTCTCAAACTGGATTAATTCTGCAGTGTGTTTTGGACCTTTGTCACTTTGCTGCATCATGACAGTGCACTGGAAAATGTCATGGGACATTTCTTTGGTCCCGTTACATGACACTGCCTTGGACAAAAGTATCCCAATGGTAAAATTATTGTGACTTTTTTTCTCTCTGGCTATAAGAAAGAAAGAAAAGAAGGAATGAAGGAAGATGGTAAGTAGTTGATACATGGAAAAAAAAACCTGTTTATATGTGACAATGCCAAAGGTGGCTACAATGTAGATTTATTTCTAGGAAAATTTGCAAGAACATGACTCTGGGGTACAATAATGTCCTACCCTGGTGCAGAAGCATCAATCTGGTTTCTCTTTTTTGCTGTGCTATTGCTTACTATGTTTATTGTTGCTCTACATTTTATTTAGAGTGTTTTTATCTGAAGAGCGCAGTGGAAATTTCATGTATAAACAAATCAGATAGATAAGTAATATAGCTGTATGTGTAGGTCTCACCTCACAGGTTATTTGGGTGTGAGCTACACAGAGAAACCATAGTTTATCTTAACGCCTAAAGACAAGAAAGGTCCACATGTTCATCAGGCTTAATTCCCTGCAAATGAACAGCCTTCAGGCCTTCAATAATGACATTCAATAGTCTCTCCATCTTATTGGGTGGCCAGTGGCAACTGATGTACCTTGATAATCTATGCTTCAAATGTCACATTTCTCATAAGAACAAAATCCTGGGCCAGTAATCATGTTGTTAATGTTTTGTATGAATTCATCCTGAGGGTTTTTTTTTGGGGGGGGGGGGGAATTTGCATAAAAATCAGTCAACACCCACTCATTAACTCAAGTAACTGAACTGTGTAACTGTTTTAATTAACTAAATAATTTATTTTAAGTCATTGTTATAAGATTGTCATAGTACTCTGGAGTGTTTGGCATAAGATAACTGTGAGAAACTGACAGAGGGACTTTTATCAGTAAAGGTGCACTGAGAGGAGTTCGTAGTGGAAAGATTGTTTTATTTTCCTATATGCTTTGAAGCTTTCAATTCATACAATTGTTTTTTTACTGAGAATTAGATGCCAAGAAGCTCTCCTTGGCAGGACCAGTCAAATAAGAGGAGACATTGATAGGCAGACACTACAAGGGGAGCTCTGTCATGTTCAGGTTTCCCATTTCCAATAGGATTTTGATGTCCAAGCAGTAAGGGTCACTTAGATAAAGCTTAGGACATCTACAAATGAATAGGATATTTGTAGGCCATCTTTTTAAATAAAAAAAGTGTAGTGGTAGTACCAATTTAGTATGAATTCTTCTCATGGATTAAAATATTTCCATGCTGTTGTTAATTTCCAAACAAGTTGATGAAATAAACAAGCACAGTTAAAAGCAACAAAACCATGCGATGAAAACTCAGCTGTGAAGAATGGAATATATTCAAAAGATTACTCAGACCTTTTGAGAAATCTTAGGGATAGAACAGATTTTTGCCTTCTTTGGAATGTCTTCTGGAATTATTATGGGGAAGGGTTTTCTGGCTTGCTTTTTCCTCATATATCAAGCCTGTTGTAGGATACATTTCCAGCACCAAAAAGGAAAAAAATTCTTGATGTAGACAATGAAGTTCATCACTTAAAGAAAATCCTCTATCTTTACATACTTTCCCAATTTATCCAAATGTATCCTTACTTTTTACATTACACCTCTAAAATCTGCAGAGAAGTACATTTTTAACCAACTCCATCACTTGATCAGAAACTTTTAGTGACAGTGTGAAAAGCAGATTCTGAATCCCATTACAAAATGCATCTTACTCACCAAGGGCTTTCCCCTCATTCCTTCATATCATGTGGACTACACTATAGTCTGTTCTTAGGAATCAAAGAAGTCTAAGGAGTCTGTTTTCTACCAGCTAGTTTCTGCACACTGAGACTGATGACATTTTCATCTGAATGTTTAAGATTCTGGTTGTGTCTCTGTAGCAACATTTTCCAACTTGAAGTTGTTCATAAATTTTGGGCTATATACTCTATCACCCAAGCCAGGATAGTCTATAGAGAACTTCAGTTAAATAACAACAATAACAACAACACTTTTATTTCTACCCCGCTTTTTGTGAGAACAATCAAAGATGTCTTTCAAAGCATCTGAAAAACAACAAAATGTGGAAGACTACTCTACAAGGTCTCAAAGTTCTCAGCTCTGAAACAAAGTTGCTGAATTTGAAGAAATAACACTTGGCAAATAAAATGATAAAAAAAAACCTAGGAAAACTATCAGAAATGCAATGGCCCATACATTTGCACTGAGAGAGAAAGAGAGAGGGGAAAGTTGCCAAACTCCACTAATCCAATCATGTGATACCTTCCCAGTAACAACTGACAATCTGTGAATAAGCATTTATAAAAAAAAATAATTTGTTTTAGCCACTAGACCAGTAGTTTCCAGCCTTTGTTTTTCAGATGTTTGTGGCTTGCAACTCCTGAAAGTCCCAGTGCTATGGCCAGTGCTCAGGAATTCTGGGAGTTGAAGTCTCAAACATCTAGAAGACTAAGGCTAGGACTCACTCTAACCAAATAGCACATTTCTTGTCAAGTCAGTGGCCTGTGACTTACACTGTAATGAGCTCTAAGCACCAAATGAATATAGGAACCAACTCAAGCTGAAACCCCACACAGGATTAGGGCAATAAGATGTATCACATGAGCTCTTCTTCGTATTTTTTCAGACATATCTGCTAAGTAATATGGATGTACATTAGTCTCATGAGAAACCATATCCCCTTTAGTGAACTAAGAGTAAAAAACTGCTATTATGTCAAGACCACATCAGTATGTTGTAAGACAAACATACTAGTATTTTTGTGCCATGTAGATCAGAGGAGATATGATGACACAATACCAGATCAAAGTTCCCACTATATTTACTCCAATTGAATCTCTATGTAGCAATTTAACCCTGTTGAAGCTGACATTACCATTTGTATCAATTTAAAATGGAGCTGAATTTCGATTGTTCTTGGGGTGTTGTAGTTTTATTTCTTGGGAAAGAGGAAAAAAATGACCTCTAACCCCCAGCCCCACTGATAAGAGTTTTTTTTTTAAATGTCAAGTAAATCATGCACATCTTTGTCATACTGATGATGTGAGTATTTAAAGGTACTGTCTATTGAGGCTATGCAATAGCAAAGATGTGCATAAGATGTCTTTTTTTTTTTTTAAAGTACACTATCTAATGAAGTTCCCAGGACAACCCCCTCCTAAGTTTCGGTTTTGGTGAAGGGGTGGACATGACCCTTCCCTTCCTCTGCTCTGAACTGAATCAACAGCAAGTCCCCATTGGTGTCTGGTAAAAAAAGATTGGTTCTTTTGAAAAGAAGTGCAAAAATCCCAAGTTCCAAAAGAACCAGGTCATGGGTCATTCCCCTCCCCCCCCCCCCCCCCCAAGATTTCAGCTTGGGAAACAATCCTCTATTAAACCAGTTTGCAAACTGTTATAACATAGTGTGAACTTAGTGGAGCACAGTATGAATAAGAGTCAGAAATGTGATGTGGCAGCAAAGAAAGGATGTCTTATTGAGGGTGGAGCAAGCTTGTTTTCTGCTGCTTCAGAGACAAGGAAGTTTATCGCAGGCAATTTTCACACCAACCCGGGCACGGGACAGGATCAGGATGGAATAGATTAAAACTGATTTTACCTGCCACCTGACCATCACCCATCCTCCAGCAGAGCTCTGGCAGCCAATTTTGGTACTACGGAAAGCTTCTGTAGTACCAAAATTGGCAGTCGGAGCACTGCTGGAGGATGGGAGATGGTTGCATAGTGGCTCAGCAATACTTTTATGTGTGGTAAAATCAGTTTGAACTCATTCCAGCCTGATCCTTTTTCATGCCCAGGTCACCATGAAAACTGCATGCGATAAACTCCTAAGACACAGAGCAATAGATTCAAGCTACAGGAAAAGAGATTCCACCTAAACATTAGGAAAAATGTCCTGATGTTACCACCTGACAGTGGAACCTGCTGCCTCAGAGTGTGGTGGAGTCTCCTTTTTTGAAGGTTTTAAAACAGGATGGCAGGGAGTTGCAGTGGATGGCCCTTATGGCCTCTTCCCGTTCTATGATTCTACGATTCTATATTGTTAGATCTAAATAAAAAGTTTGCTGAAATATGTTGAACTGGTGTTTTATTTTTATGTTTTTTTAATTTTTAATAAATATTTTTATTGAGTATATTGTAAAACAAAAATACAAATACATAACAACAACCACAAAACAAGAAAAGAAAAAAGGGAAAAATATACATTACTATAATAAAACACAACACTGGTACAGTTGAGTCTAAAATAAACTTCCGAAGACTCCTACTCACTCATTCATACATTTGTCTGCTTTTCTGCATATCATATTTAATATAAGATTTGCCATGGCTAACCCTCCTTATTGATCCAACTTAATGTAATTTGTAGTATACAAATCATTTTTGTTATATATATATATATATATATATATATATTATACAGTATATATTGCTGTTTACCACAGTGGATACCATTATATTCTAAATTGTATATTACCTATATTACCTCTAAATACAGATTAAAAATCTTATCTTATCAAACAATATTATGTTAATACCACAAAATTATGTATAACTCTTTGTTCTTATTCTCGTTTTAAACAGAACAGAACAAAATTGAAGTGGTGTTTTGTGATGTAAGAACATTTTTCTTTTCTCTCTCTGTTACTTCTGCATTTGGGCATCAATTTTCTGTTAAAGAAGTAATGCTCAGGACCACACCAACTTCTATGCACACACAGACACACACACACATATTGGTGTCAGATAGTGAGAATGCACCTTTTCCTAGGTTTTTCCAAGTAAGCTAATAATCACTTCTTTACTGAGGCTTGAAAACCTACAAAACTACAGTCTCCAGTTCTTTGGCTTCCCTCCTTGTCCCAAATTTTCCTCCTATCATCCCTTCATCTAATGTCTGTGGTAGGTCCCATATGCTTCAAAACCAGGTAACATCTGATGGCCTTTGTGTGGTGGCAGCAGTATATTCGGCACCAGCCTTGTGACAGCATGACTTGGCAAGAACAGATCTAATGCTTTCCATCTGTTTTCCTCCCCCAGCTCTCCCTTTCATTCCTGTAGCGTTAGGAAGAAAAATTAAGCATGGCAAGTAAAGAAAAAAGGGTAGCTCCCTTGAATCACAACCATAGCCTCAGCCCAGTTAAATCAGAATATTTGGTTTGAAGATGATGGATTCCCACTGACTTCACTGGGACAAAATTGGCTTCAAAATCAAGATATTCTGTCTTAAGGGTTTTGCAAAATGAACCGTTATTGAGACTTACAAACATCAGTGGCTTCTTGATGCAGTTCCCATTGTCTGAGAATCTAGCCACAATGCCTCAAGTGTGCAAGGATATATGGAGAAACTCCAAAAATTCATTAAGTCACCAAGCTGGTTTTAGTCAGGATAAAGCCATCTCCTTAGAAGACGGGGGAAAGCTTGGAAACTGCCACCATTAAGCTTTCATGTATCATTAGGTCTGAGTTTATATTCTTCAAATAAGTGGGAAGAAAAATGTTATGTTACTTCATTCCACTACAGTCATTGTTGGTAATAATTCTTCCAGTAGTTTAGGTTCTTTTAATACTAATGTCCAAAAGCTGCTTGCTTTTGTTTTCACAAGCTATCTGATGCTTTGATATATATTTCTCTCTTTTTTTTCCCCTGGTTTCCAACTTCCTGATATGAATCGTATGGACAAAGTAAACAGAGCCGCTCTGTTAGAATTTCCTATTTTACAAATGAGCCATAAAATTGTCCATTAATCACCCTTCGCTCCCTAGGGGTCTGTCTGCATTGTTGAGGTTTCTTTTTCCATTCCTGATTCCTGCTTCATTGAGAAGATTACAAGGACAACAAAGTCACACTGAAGAAGAAAAAAGTTTTGGGAATTGAAAAATAGGAATGAAACAACTCTCCCTATATCTCAAATTGAATTTTAATCAGAATCTATTGTCATGGTCAGAAATTCAGTCCTTAATCTTTGGATTTATCATTTTTTCTCTTTTTCCAACTCTTCTCATCTAGAGAGCATCTCTTTAAACAAATACTAAGTTCCTAAGAGCAGTGAAAAGGTCTTTTAGGTACTCCTGAGGTAATGCTTCTCAGGCCTAGAAGAGAAGTAATCAACCAGGGGAACGAATATTACTAGGAGTTGGGTTTTTCAAGAGTATTGCCATTTGTTAGTTCCTGAGGAAACTGTCAGTTCTGACAGTACTCAGTTTTTTTCTGCATTTCTGTATAAGAAATCATCAAGTGAAGAACTGGTTGTATAAGCCCATGTCTTTAGAAGACAGCTTTTGGCTAAAGGAAATTCTTGGGAATTGCCAAACTGCCTTATGTGCATTCATAGGACAGGATCTGCATGTCTAGTGTACCCATCTTCCACTCTACCCTGTCCTATGAACGCATATACGGCCGTTTGGCAATTTGCAAGAATTTCCTTTAGCCAAGAGCAATCTTCTAAAGACATGTGCTTGTTTAACCAGTTCTTCACTTGATGATTTCTTATACAGGCAAACACTTTCTGACAGTAAGTTGCTAAGGAACAGGGCTGGCCACAGACATTTTGATACCTCAATTTAAGGAAAACTCAAAAGCCCCTTCTCCAGTTCCAAGTTCAGAATATTGAATATTATTTCCACACTGTTGATGAGACAACATCCTGCACTGTACCTGTGGGTAGTAAAATAAATTGGGAGATGTAGTGTGTGTTGAGAGCCAGTGTGGCATAGTGGTTTGAGTGTTGGACTACGACTTCAGAGACCAGGATTTGATTCCCAGCTTGGCAATGAAACTGGGTGACCTTGGGCAAGTCACACCCTCTCAATCTTATGGGAAGGCCAAAAAATAAAAAAAAAAAAAGAATTCTTCTGAACAAAGATTGCCAAGAAAATTCCATGATAGGGTTGCCTTAGGGCACCAAAAGTCAGAAATGACTTGAAGGCACACAACAACAATATACAGTGTATTAACTAAGGATATTCAAGGGAAATCATGGCGTGCGTTTCCTGCTTGAGGAAGCTATCTCATTCTGGCTAATGATAAGACCAGTACTGGTAAAAAAATAAACTAAAAAAAAAATCTCAAAATCTAACCAGATGTTTAAAGGTCAACATCTGATGACCCATTTACTCTTGAGATAATATAGGGTGCATTTTTGGCTGTCAGCCCAGATATAAATACTCTGAACAAACAAACAAATACATACATAAGTATGTGAAATCCAAATAAATCACAAAGATATTCACATTTGGTAATGGGAAGGGATCCTTTGTTTTGTAGAGTGGGAGCTTTTTGATTCATGCTATCATTTGGAATTGTGGGGGGAAAATGCTATAGGTAAAATTGCAAACTGGCTTCTGAGAGGGCACTCAGTGATAAAATGGTTTGCAAAAATTGCAAGATCTTTTTTAATCCAATAAATAATTAATAGATCCTCTTGGTTTTGTTTGATATTTACACAGATATTTACAATTGCAAACACAATCAAAGAAGAATGTGTATGTTTGTGTGTGTGTCTAGACTGCACAGTAAAAATCATAGATACCTAACTATGTTTTTATATTATAACTGTTCTGCAAAGAGCAGATCCATTATTTTTAATGTTTAGCCCATGGAGATAGAAGTGAACTGTTACTTTATGATGGCGGAGAAGGAGATCCCATGTAATTATACAAACTCAAGATAATCAGTTTTACCAGATCCAGGCCCCCCTCTCTCTGTATGTATTGTGATTCCCCCCCCCCACACACACACACTGCTGTTTATGGCACCATTCTCCCCCTATCTTTCCACCAGCTGTAGCATCCCACTTTCCCGTTGTTCCACTTTATCTCCATTTCTTTGGTTACTCTTTTCTTTCTTTTCAACAATTCACACTTTTATGTATAAAAAAATCATTTAAATGCACTTCTTTATAATTAATAATAATAGAAAAGAAATTACATCCCCATATCCACATTGGACATCAAATGCTTACTATAGCAGTTATATATTCCAATACAGTCTGTGGCAAGAAGGGATGGTAAAAATCCACCACGATCCATAAGGAGAGGTAAGTTATTATTATTACTATTATTATTATTATTAATTAATTAATTAATGCTGTGCAGTCCAGGATATGTAGCACAAAAAGAAAAGGGCTCCCTTGAAGTGAAGTAGAGGGAAGAGACAACAAGGGCCATCCAGTCCAACCTCATGCAGGGCAGGTATACAAAATCAAAGCATTCCTGACAGATGTTTGAAAATCTTCAAAGAAGGAGACCCCACCACTCTCCAAGGACGATGTGTGTACCAATGTCAAACAGCTGTTATCACCAGGGAGTTCTTCCTAGTGTTTGGGTGAAATCTCTTTTCCTGTAGCTTGAATCCATTGCTCTATGTCCTAATCTCTAGAGCAGCAGGAAGCAAGCTTGTTCCATTTTCAATATGACATCCCTTCATATATTTAAACAAGGCTACCATGTCATCCCTTAACATTCTCTTCTCCAGGCTAAACATACCCAGCTCCCTATGAGGAGGTTGTTCCTCATAGGGCATGGTTTCCAAACCTTTTGCTATTATTGGGCTGATACAGATGGCCCCAAAGAGGCGGGTTTCAATTATTATTTATTTATTTATTTATTTATTTATAGCCCGCCCCTCTGAACTGGCAATCGCCCCTTTTCGCGCCAGATTGGAACCAGGGCAACCTCAGTGGCAGCCCAGTGGCCCCAGTCTGGTGCTTTTCCAGGCCATGGGGAAGCAGCAAAATGCCATTTCCCCATGGCCTGGAAAGGGTTATCCTTGGGGCTTCATGCCCCTGGACGCCCTGGGAGCCGCAGCCCAGGAGGAGAAAGGGGCCCCTCAGGATCGTTGGCATGGCTGTGTAGTGGCTGCACCAATAATCCGCTCCCTAAAACGGTGCTCTATTTTGGAGGTCCTTTTTGTGACTCTCCAAGGGTGCTGCAAGTGCCCTGGAGCATCATGCTGACATCACATGCACACGGTGCTCCATATGGATGCAGTGACATGTCATGCTATTGTCATGCCATTGTCATGTGCAGGTATGGACAGTGCACTTTCAAACTGGTGCCATCCATACAAACTAGGGTTCGCTAGCATGCAGTTGCCATGCACTAGCGAGCCCTGGTTTTGGCTGTATCGGGCCATAGTGACCTTCCTTTTGCCAACTTCCTTTTTGAACTGTGGTGCCAGTGCCCAGAATGGAACACAATATTCCACATGAGGCCTTACCAAAGCAGAATAGAGTGTTATTATTACTTCCCTCGATCTGGATACTATACATTTATTAATGCAATCTTGAATCACATTGCTTTTTTTGGCTGCCACATCACACTGTTAGCTCATATTCAACTTGTGGTCTACTAAGACTCCTAGATCCCTTTCACATGTGCTGTTGTCAAGCTAGTTGTCCCCCTTCCTATATCTGTGCATTTCATTTTTTTCTGTCTAAATGTAGTACTGTACATTTCACCCTGTTGAAATTCATTTTATTAGGTTTTTGGCCCAGGTTTCAAATTTGTTACAGTCATTTTGAATTCTGATCCTCTGGGGTGTTATGCTTCCTAGTTTAATCTCATCTGCAAATTTGATAAGCCAGCACTTCATTACATTATCCATGTCATTGATAAATAAGTTGAATAGCCCTGGGCCCAGGACAGAACTCTGTGGCACCTCACTAGTTTCTTGTCAATTAAGGGGTGAACAAATAGTATACATGGAACAGGAAAAGGGAAAAAAAGATTCCACCTCAATAGTAAGAGCTGTTTGACAGTGGAATACACTCCCTCAAAGTGTGGTGGAGTCTCCTTCTTTGGAGGTTTTTAGAGGTTGGATGTCCATCTGTCAGGGGTTCTTTGTGTATCCTTGCATGGCAGGAAGTTGGAATGGATGGCTCTTGTGGTCTCTTCCAACTCTATGATTCTATTATTCTATGTCTGTGTGGGCTAAAAGAAGAAATGAGAAGAGATTCAGCAGATCAATGGCACAGATTGCCAGATACTTCAATAACAGCCTTTCCCAGCCTAGCACCTCCAGTTGCATCGACAATGACTACTAGCCCTTGGCTGTAATTACATTAAGGGGTCTAAATGCATCTGGAAGATGCCACGTTAGTGAAGATAACTTAATCTCCTGAAATGGCATTGCTAAAGAAGTCAAAAACAAAATGTTTCAGACAATGGTGTCAACCAATGTATTACATGACATTGTCAATCCTATATTTCTAACATTAACATTGAGCATAACAATGACAGTATGTGTTAAAAGAAAATCTCCACATGCAGTGCTCACATAAACATATTAATAATAGTGAATAAAATATGTTTACTGTTGTTGTTGTTCTTACTAATATCCCACTTTTCCCCAAAATGAGGACTCAGAGTACTTACAATAAAAACAGTACAATTAAAAGCCCATATTTTCTATTAATGTTCCAGTCTCTGAGCATGAGCTCACTCTATTTACCAATCAGAGTTTTTAAAACTTACTTTTAAGATTTTATCATCCAGAATTTCTCAAGCTTGTAGAGGGATTTTGGAAGATGTAGTGAAATAATAATCACATAATCTGTTTGTCCCACTTTTTTGGAAAACAAAGCAAAACTAGCGCTTAATACTTAGGTATTAACAACATTTTCTTGTGCCCAGATGAACAGACAGTATCAAAGAGGACAAATTGGATCAGTTTTTTGAATGAGATATGTCAGTGTAGGCATGATGGGGCTTGCTAAAAACAGAACTTAAAATGCTGGCATCTCATAGAAGGAAGAAGTACAGAAAATGATCATGAAGTGATTGGAAAGCAACTGTCAGAGCTAGAGGGGGAGGTCTGGGAAACACCCTTTAGTAAATGGTTTAAAGAACTGTTTATGCCCCAGGAAAATGTCTAGCAGTTTATATTCAAGCAATTGCAACTGTAGACTTTTATAAATAACAAAGTTTGTTTTTATTTTCTGTCCTGGCTTATGGGTTTGTTTAAAGGGCCTGATATTGATGAAACAACAGAACAGCCTTTCCAACAATCTACAGCACATTTACAGAGTTTGTAATGTACAGAATGTCACATTTTTAGTACTAGATGTAGTTTTAAAGCAAATTATTTCACTTTGGTGAGGATGAGCAGGTCAAGGTCTGATAATGAAGAAACTTTTCTTAACTACTTAGATAGAAAATAGAAATAAAACAAAAATTGGAAGATACAGAAGTGTTTTGGTGTAGTTCATACCCATTTTGTGCTTGGTAACTGGTAAGTTCATTCTATCTCAAATCTATGTAGGTTTCCACTGAGAACATCCACACATCCCGCACACATGAATATAGAATATAATTTCAAATCACTTAACAAAGTGGTGTGAAAATTCATTAATGTTCTTATATTTTCATTATTGTTGTTACTAGCTGCTTGGAGCTGCTAAGGATTGCTGCTGTGTTCCATGAGTGTGTAAGTGGAAATGTTTCTGGGAGTGATGACTTTTGATGGCATGCCATTCTTCCCATGGATCTAGTACAAAAATGATGGCACAAAAAGGACTCATCCCTTGATTTCAAATTTTGGCCTAGAAATGTCACGGAATAGGATAGCAGAGACTTGTCTTCTCTATACAACATAGCAAGCATGGAATGCTCCAGCTTTCTCTTATCAATACACAGAAAATTTGGGTGCAGTATCATAAATACCTCAACCTTTGTATACCAAACAATTTTCTAGATTTTGTGGTCTCAAATATTGTGAGAGAATATGTGACTGGAAGTCCAGTTAATATATTCTAGCTGGAGATGACCCAGGAAAAGTAGACACTCAGGGCCAGACTCTAAGAGCTAGCACGCCTAATAGGAAGCATATGCTTAAGACTTGTTACTTTCATTTTCCCAATAACAATGCACAGACCTCAGATTAGGGTTTTAAAATAAAACTTGTTTTTTGTTTTATTTGGAAAGAAATAATTTTATTCATAATCCCCCTTCAAGAAAAATAATAAAATTTAGAATTTGCCCATCTAAGTACCTATGAGAGCATAGGATAGAATGATTAGGTGAGAGGTTCCTCTGAAAATAAGAGGAAGGGAAGCCAGTGTTTAACATAGGAAAGTCATCTCAAGGTTGGCTTGAAAGGCAAACAATTTTATCTCCATAAACCCTGAGCAAAGTGGAACTATAGTACACATTCTCATGGCAAAACTGTTCCTCTTACTGAAGCCCAGGCTGATCTATGATCTAATCTGGTCTCTTTAAATACGCTTTAGTGTGTTTAACTAAGAACTCCTTTATCTGTTATTAATGTTTCTTTTTGTTATCACTGTTAGTAACTTAAATGTCCTTGTCTTATTTTATGTATACTTCTATAAATCTCTTGGCCTCAACAAATATGTGAAGCTCTGCTGGAATTTTTCAGTTACCAGTGAGCTTACCACCACCTTTAAAAACACCAGCTCTAAGCAAGTAGAACCCTGAGATGCCTTGACTGGCCTGTAGTATGACTCATTTGCACTGGTGAACAATTCTTTCTATTCAAGGACAACAGAATATAATGTTCCTGAACAGTATGCATTATTTGATGGGACATGTTTTTAGAAGCCATTCATTTCCCTCATTTCACCTGTCCTGCAATATTTTAGATCTTTAAGCACAAAAATATCTAATTAACATATGTTGGCATTCACATAAAAACTCCTCTTTCTGGCATCAGTATAATTCCAAAGTCATAGTTCAACAACCTTAATTCACATACTACTTACATACATGAAAACACACACACTCATGCCCTATTAGCTATACACAGAGAGAGCTGAAGTCAACAAACCAGAAGTAAAGCACACTACATCTTCCCACTTCTGTTGTTCTGTTCACATGAAGAAGGAGCTGGTGATACATGTAGAAGGCACTATTCTCTTTGGACTTTTACTCTCTATGCTGGACAGCAATGATGTGGAGTGAAAGGCCAAAGGTATACACAGTACAAAGACAACACAAAAACTTACCCAGAACTTCTTTCAATTTTCCTGTCTCCCAGTTATCTTAATACCATGAAATTTGTATTGTACATTTTCAGTCCTTCTCCTACTCAAATTTGCTAGTATTTATTTTCTAGTTCTTTGCATTTTCTTATCTGTAAAGTCTAGTAAAGTCTATAGGTTTGCAGAAACCTGAACTGCTGTTTAATTAGTTTAACCCCTCCCTCACACAAAATCCCAAGAGAAATGATATGAAAATAAAATCTCATGCAGTGCCTTAATAATGCAGATCTAAAGGCTTCAAACTATAAGAATCACATGTGTAATGCAGACCAAGCAACATGCACAGACACCATTTTACATCATAATACGACTATATGTTTTGATATTTTATGCACTTTGTCTAAAAAACAATCCTCAAGGTTTCTTTGTCCCTCAGTAAGGTTGTCACTGCAATGCTTAATTATGAAATTTGTGTTGTATTTTTATTAATGTATGGCATTTATCAGCTTTTATTGCAAAATCCATATAAGTATATGTAAAAATTAATACTCACCTTTCTTTCTTTCCCATGATCCATTTAAAAACTGTATTTTATTACTAGCCCTTTGGAACATTAAAAAGGATAGATTGGTTTGATGTCAGAAACTAAAAGCATTATGCTAAGCACATGCAGTTATAACAATCCCTAACTGAATACGATAACAAAGGGAGGTAGTGCAGGGCTGTCCCTCCACCTCTACCTGATTCCCCAAGAGCCAGCATGGTGTAGTGGTTTGATCATTGGACTACAACTCTGGAGATGAAGGTACAAATCCTTGTGCAACCATTACAATCCACTGGGTGATCTTGAACAAGTTACACTCTCTCTGCCTCAGAGAAAGGTAAGGGCAACCCCCTACTAAACAAATCCTGGCAAGAAAACCCCATGATAGGGTTGCCTTAGGGTTGCCATAAGTGAGAAATACTTCAAAGCATGCACATGACATCTGTGGACTTTATCACATGGAGAAAATCAGGGGAAAGCAGGGGTTTAATGGATATAAGCCCATGAAAATCATGTGACCGTGGTGAAGATTTTCACATGCAGCACAATTAAAGAGGTCTTATCCCAGCAATAAACAGGTAATAATCAGTTAAAAAATCATTATTACCTGTTTATTGCTGGGATAAGTCCTCTTTAATTGTGACGGATTTTAATTGTGATGGTTATTACCTGTTTATTGTCAGGATAAGTCCTTTTTAATCGCAATGCATGTGAAAATCTTCACAGTGATCACGTGATTTTCATGGGCTAATGTCTGTTTAAACCCCCGCTTTCCCCTCGATTTTCCCCTGTGTGATAAAAACATATGTATATATACTTCAAGTCACCTGTTGATTTATAGCAACCTCATGAATATCATAGGGTCTTAGGGAAGGAATACTGAGAGATGGTTTTGCCATTTCCTTCCTCTGAAACACAGCCTACAGCACCTGGTGTTCCTTGGCAGTATCCCATCCAAGTACTAATCAGGGTGAGACTGCTTAGCTTCCAGGTTCCAATGGGAACTGGTTCTTTTAGGGTATTTCATAGAATCATAGAATCATAGAAATTTAGAGTTGGAAGAGACCACAAGGGCCATCCAGTCCAACCCCCTGCCGTGCAGGAACTCCCAATCAAAGCATACCCGACAGATGGCCATCCAGCCTCTGCTTAAAAACCTCCAAGGAAGGAGACTCCACCACCCTCCGAGGGAGTATGTTCCACTGTCGAACAGCTCTTACTGTCAGGAAGTTCCTCCTAATGTTGAGGTGGAATCTTTTTTCCTGCAGTTTGCATCCATTGTTCCGAGTCCTGTTCTCTGGAGCAGCAGAAAACAAGCTTGCTCCCTCCTCAATGTGACATCCCTTCAAGTATTTAAACAGGGCGATCATATCACCTCTTAACCTTCTCTTCTCCAGGCTAAACATCCCCAGCTCCCTAAGGCGTTCCTCATAGGGCATGGTTTCCAGACCCTTCACCATTTTAGTCGCCCTCCTTTGGACATGCTCCAGTTTCTCCACATCCTTTTTGAATTGTGGTGCCCAGAACTGGACACATTATTCCAGGTGGGGCCTGACCAAAGCAGAATAGAGTGGCACTATTACTTCCCTTGATCTAGACACTATACTTCTATTGATGCAACCTAAAATTGCATTGGCCTTTTTAGCTGCTTCATCACACTGTTGACTCATGTTCAACTTGTGGTCTACTTGGACTCCTAGATCCCTTTCACATGTGGTCTCATTCAGCCAGGTGTCCCCCATCCTATATCTGTGCATTTCATTTTTCCGCCCTACGTGTAGGACCTTACATTTCTCTGTGTTAAATTTCATTTTGTTAGCTTTGGCCCAGCTTTCTAGTCTATTCAGGTCATTTTGAATTTTGATCCTGTCCTTTGGGGTATTAGCTACTCCTCCCAATTTGGTGTCATCTGCAAATTTGATAACTAGGCTCTCAATACTGTCATCCAAGTCATTAATAAAGATGTTGAATAGCACTGGGCCCAGGACAGAACCCTGTGGGACCCCACTGGTCACTTCTTTCCAGGATGAAAAGGAACCATTGTTGAGCACCCTTAGACCACTTTACCAAGGGTGGTGGTGGTGGGGGCATTCATTTACTCGTGATACATAACCCTTTTATAAAAGCATTTCTTTCAGTTGCTTTGTTCTGTTAAATATTTTTAACAGTTTAAGAATATGATATCAATAAGGCTGTCATTCAGTTTGACTCCACTTAAGGCCCCTTTCCTTCTGACAGAGGTCTTAGAACTAGCAATCAAGTTTTTCTACTTTGGGGGTGGTAGGGGATGGATTCTTTACCATTCTGTGCCTTCACTGTGCCTTTTATTCTGCTCCTCTTGAATTCAAATTAACTGGGTCACTCTTCAAGGATTAGCCCAGATGCATAAGAGCTAAAAATGAGATGAGTTCATTGGTCTGCTCATGTTAATGTGGTAAAGCACTGTGAATTAGCATAAAGTCATGCAGAACTGTCTCAAGTAGTCAAGGTTTTATTATGGTCTGGATCACAAGAATAGAAGGCAGACCACTCAACAATTCTATGTGAGAAATTTGTGCTACTTTTTGCAGGTGAAATTGCCAAGATCTGCACTCAGTCAGATGTAGCAGTTGATACAGATTCAGTGGATGTAACTTTGGCTCCCACCTGTGTTTGATAATTTCAATTTGTGCAGCCTAAGGATGTGCCTGGATCCTGGGAATGGTGAGAGCAACCACAGGCATGTTTTATGTGCATTTATGACTCATGAAAATATCCAGGAGAGAGACTGTTCAAGTGAATAAGAAGAGAGACAAATGTATTTACACAGTAAGAAAGGATCCAAACCTAAAAGAGGCAATGGTATGGCATTCAGTGAAAAGAACATTTGTGGAAACTGGAAAGGAGAACAGTGACTCTGTTGGTTCTGCTAGACCTTTCAGCAGTTTTCAGGATCATTGCCCTTCTGGGCCTACATCTCTGGGATAGGACTTGGAGGCATTGTTTTAAAGTGGCTTCTTATGTTTTCCTTCTTGGAGAGGAAAACTTAGAAGGTTTTGCTACACAATTCTTGTTTAACAAGCTGGCTATTGGGATTTTGATTTTGTGCCCCATGGTATTTAAACTATAGATGAAAGCCCTGGGAGAGGTTCTCAAGAATTACTCTATCTAATTCCAATAAGCCATTTCCTGTGTCAGTACCAGGTGTCAGTAATACACTGGATAAGGGGGGATAAATTAAGGTTCAGTCTAGTCATGACAGATGTGTTTCTGATCAGTTAAAAGGTGGATCAGAGAAAAGTGATTCTGCCAGGGAAAAGGTGTACATTCCTGAAATCCCAGGTTAGCAGTTTGGGCATATTTCTGGACTGAACCTGGATGTTTGGCTTTCAGAAGTAGTTGGGAATACATTTGCACTACTAATGCACCAGCTGCACCTATTTCTAGAGAAGTCTCACTTGACTATGATGACACATGCCTTGATTAAATCCCATTTGGATTACTGTTATGCACTGTGTGTGATCTGCCTGTGGGAAATGTTCAGAAAATTTAGTTGGTCCATTCTGCAACAATGGTTGACTGGGGCTGGTTACAGAAATATAACTGCATGTAACTCCCTCATTATAACAACTTCACTGGATATCATTCTATTTCTAGCTATAATTCAAGGTGTTGGCCATGGCTAATGCTTTACTTGTATAAATCACTATATGGCTTGGGTCCAGGTTATCTGAAAAACTGGATCTTCCTTTATGAGTCTGTCCAAGACCCACAGTTTCACAGAAATATTTAATGAAGATGCAAGAGAGGGCTTTCTTGGTATATACTCCCTCCCACAAGACACTAGACTGGTCCCCTCTGTCTCCTTTCTGATGACAGGAAAACACCACATTTGCATGGCCTTTTTGGCCCTGATTGAAAGGAAATCATGAGATGTTGCAATGTTCTGAGGGGTGCGCCTCAGAAACAAGGCCAGATAATTCAAAACTCTGAAATCTAGTGAGGAATTTGGCTAACAGGATTTTACATCTTCATGAGAACTATCTTGACCCAGTAACAGGACAATCAGTTTCATCAGACATATTTACTTTTTCATTCATTTCTTTCAAAGTAAACATTTTCTAATTTATTCATATAATTAAATTAATAAAATCAAATGAAGCTCCATTTTTTAAAAATTTTTACCATAATGAAATTTTTGCTTATATCATGAGTCTCCCATAGTAAATGGACATTATTTTTCAGTAAGTTTTGTCAGTGCATTAATAACGGGGGCGGGGGGGGGGGGGGAGCCAGTTATTTTCCTTTTCTATTTATTCTGCATTTCATTTGTGTCTTGTCTGATATTTACATTCTCTGCACATGTTAACAATGGAGGTTTTCACCCTTAAATCTTGCAGCTTCAAATATCATTCTTTTCTCATAATGTCTCCAAAGATAAATGTTACATAAATTAACTTCCTCCCTTTGTCCCAATTCACCTCAAGAGTTTTATTTTCAAACTCTCTACAAGCCTTGATCTTTTTGTACCTACAGGATCTTAGTTTTACTGCATATTTTTGGTGTATGTCAGAGACACATGTCTGAAAGAATAAGTGAAGGACAGTTAGCCATGTAACTGATTTACAGATATTTTATCTCTAATGTCATTGTGATTGCACATCTTATAATTAGCAGGGTTTTTTTTCCTATCCATGAATGAGGGAAACAGGAACATTGTATTTTTTACCACAGACTTACCCTAGAGGGTTATTACTATGAAATCTGATATCAAAGTCTGAACTATTTACTTCAAATCAATAGGTAAAAATCAGTTTTATCCTATCTCTTCAGCTCTACAGCCTTGTTAACATATATATCACTAGGCTCCAGGGACCTCTTTTTTATCCATATCCTCTCTACCCACACAAAAATAAATAAATAAGCCCACCAGTTTTTAAATCCTGTGTGATACTTTCCCTTCATTTCTGGTGTCTTCTTTCCCCTTTATTTTGGCTTAATTTTCTCAGCCCCATTCCATCATATCATGTCAGAAGGCAAGAAATACAGCTTGCTGAAGCTAGGAAGTTCAGTGCCTGTTGTAAAATCATGGAAACCCCATTTTTGCTACCCTGGCCTGCATAATGAAAGATGATAGTGAGTATAAATGTTCTGTAAAAATAAAAAAAATAAATAAATATGTGATTTCCACTGCTATGGTCCCATTCTGTCCATGGTTCCATGATTTTCAGCTTACTGCCAGTGGTGCTTTTCTTCCTTTAATCACCATTACTCTCATCCCTTTCTCATTCATTTTCCCAATTCCCAGTAATTCTTTTTCTCACTGATTTTTATTTGCTTGGTACTCAGTGACAACACCATTTCCTTTGAGATTTTGCAACTATTACCTTCTTTCTCTTACGTTATGTTTATACTTCTTGGGAACACTGCTCACTCCAGCAGTATATACACCATCTGCATGTGTAAAGATGGAGTAACTGAACCAAAATATTTCTGTCCCTCTAGACCTGTGGTCCCCAGGCTCAGTTGCTGTTCCCAAGGTGACTGCCTGCAAAGAGAGCAGCGGATGAGCAGCTAATCAAGCAGCAACTGAGCAGTAGTGGAGCAATGACCAAGCAGCTTGTTAAGCAGCAATTGGGCAGCCTCTCACAATAGGTGGCTCTGAATTTCCCCAACATTTGTATCAGCCTATGCCACAAGACCTGTACAACGTTGGGAAATTCAGAGCCCCCTATTACAGATTTGGACTTCAGTCCTATTAAGTGGTAAATGGGTCTCTTCTAGTTGGGACTAACAGTAGGGCTGGGGCCTCAGTACTAAAAAGATGAGAGCATTCTAGAAATATATGATGAAAATAATATGCATACTTTTAAATTTATCATTTGGGGATTATGTGAACGTAGTATTCAAAGGATCAGAAAAAATTCAGTTCCCTAGACAAGCACTGAAACATGTATTCTGCAGTAATTTATTGGCAAGTCTTCAAGCTAGCTACAAATTGAAACCATTTATTTTCCTAGGACTCAGATAAAACTTTGACTTCCTTTGAGGGGCAAAAGTAGAGGCATACTCACTCATCTCTAATAATTACTCAGTTTAGATTACAAATTTGGCATACTCATATCATATGTCTGTAATAGTATGCTCAACTGTGTGTGTACACACACACGTGTGTGTGTGTTTATGTATACATTCAGGTTGCCAGTCCACTTATGGAAATGTCATAAGGGTTTTTTTTAATCCAACCAATCCTTTAGGGTGGTTAACAAGTTTCTTCCTTCCAAATAAGATGCCTACAGCATCTGGGGTGATCTCAGTACTAAACAGGGCTGACCCTGCTTGACTTCCAAGATCAAATGGGATTTGGTGTCTTCATTTTGTTAGCATTGGACTGGATTCTCACCTACTTACCTAGGTTTCTGGTAAGGGTACTGCAGCAGGAAAGAAAGAGTTTTCTTATCCTCTCCAGTACTTGGAATGCAACTGAATACTAGAAAATGTAAAAATTATAGAGTGATTGGTGCCTAAGTCAGAGTAGAATTTCAGAAACAGTAATCTGGGGACTATGTTATTGTCAGTATATCTGTAAGCAACCAAGTAAGGGCTTTTCTTTATGGATAGTATTAGTCCATGAAAACTTAAGGAAAGGCTTTGTACCTTATTGGTCTCCTATTCAGTGATATGAAAGAACTGGCCTCTGAACAATAAAAATCTTGACTTACAATATTTCATTTCACACTCAAGAATAAAAATTTCAGAAGATTTCCCCCTGTTAGTCACAATTACAAGAAATATCCCAATGATTTTTCATTTTCCAATACATTGTAATACACACACACATACACACACTTCATGAAGAGGATTTGTGCAAGAATATTTGGCAAGGAAGGGAAGAGTAAGCAAAAAATTCTTCAAGATATTTATTTATTAGTTTGCAAAAAAAAGGAGTATGGAAAACAAAACAAAAATATTTTGGCAGTTTTTTTAATCAGTCTTTCTCATCAAAGAAATGAAAATTTGCCAATATCTTTTACAACCCAGAGACCGTCAGAAAGCTTCATTTATCAAGGCCTTTTTTGAAATGGAACTCATGCTAAGTAGAGGTTGAATACTATTAGTAATTAGCTACTCTTCCAGCTTTCTTAAATGTATGTTTAATTAATCATCATACAACTATACATGATTCCTAATGTAAATTCATTTTAATACTCAAGTAAATACCTCTATGTCCAGGAAAATGTATGTGGGAATGCCATAAGGTGAAAAGCAATGAAATGAATTTCTTTCATATTGCTCACTTCTATAGGCTAATAAAATGAAAGGAATTACAACTAACCCATTTAAGGCTTTTAATCAGTAGACTAAGTCACTCCATGCCTCCTTTATGAAAGAAAAACATGTTTTGAAGTCACAGTTACTTCTTTCACTGGGAAAGGAACAAATGGAATAAGTAACCCAAAAGAACCCAAAAGATGAATCCTGTTTCCCTAATAAAGGAACAATTGCATTTATGAAGGTATTCTCTACTCCTGGTGAGAAAATGTAGGAGACTTTAATTGTGAATTGCATTTTGCTGCAGTCTTGATAGAGCGTTCAGTCACTAGCGCCTTGAATTTTCTGCAGAAAAAGAAATGAGTCTTTCAAGAGAAACAATCTACTCCAACCCACTCAGAATTCATAGTTATGCTTAATCTGCTGCTTCTTTGGCTCATTTACAGGAAGTGTTGGCACGTCATGAATGCAAAATCATTTTAATAGGGGATCCCCTGGGAATGGGAGCAAAAGTTTTGAGCATTTACAATTTTACAATGAAGTATGGCCAGCTGTTAGGAAGCCTGCTCTCCACTGTGGCGGCTTTCAACAAAGAAAGCATTGCCATGAATGTTTTCAGGTCAGCAATCTGTAAAGGAAGAAACCAGACAACTCAAAGAAGGAAGGACAGGATCAGTTCAAACATGGAAACAGCAGTGAGGCATAAAGTACCTGTCAAACCCACCCCAGGCAGGGTTGCCAGATTTTGCTTGGTTTAAAAGACTGCCTGAATTTTTTAAAAATGCCATTATTTCAGATGGCTACCACACCATAGGGCATTCCAACAGTGGGGTTTCTGTTTCCAGTTTTACCTAGCATAAATCATGGCTCAGTATGGCAAACTCTAACTGCCCAACAAACCACAAGTGAAATGAAATGACTACAGCTTCTTCACATAATTCATTCATAGCAACCTGATGATTACAATGTCAGGAGGCAACAGCACTACTTAACTCTCTGTGAAGGAAGATGGTCATCTTTTAAGCTTATAGTCTGGTGAAAAGTCAGGAAAAAAAGGAAGCAGGTAGGAAAAAAATAAAAATCTGGAAGCTGATTTTTGGTATAATTTTGATTAAATAATAATAAAAAGTAGGGATGGGTGAGAATTTATTAGGGGCTTGAAATGTTTTAAGTCCTTATTCACATGTATAATTTTTTCCCCATAAAGGAACAGAAATAAATTAAAATTAAAAAACAGGGGAAAATGAAATCGAGAAATCCTCTAAAAGCAAGGATTATTTCATTTTTAAAAGTCTAGATTTGAAATCTATGTATACAGTTCTTCAGAGTTCTCTGAAAATGCCAGCCACAGATGCTGGTGAAATGTCAGGAAGAAACTCTTCTAGAACATGGCTACATAGCCCAAAAAAACCCACTCCCCCTATGGATGCCTGCCATGAAAGCTGTTGACTTCACGACAAGTCCTTAATTGTGATTTTCATCAGGATCCTTCTTATCTGTGTACCTAGACACTACAGAAACATGGTTTTAAACCATTTTTGAACATTTTAAATATACTTTCCAGCCTTTCCTAGAAGCATGTGTACATTAAACAAGTAAAGGAAAACAAATCAGTCTAATATAATGTGAACACCAGCAAACATACTGTGCCCATGTAAAGAATACTTACTCTATGTAGAAGATGAAAATCTATATTGTATTATATCAATAAATCTATTTTCTGACAAAGAAACAGTTACCACTGTGAGTGTCTATACATTGTGCATCTTTTAATGTCTCACCATTACCATCGTTTAAATTCCTTTCCGCTTCTCCCTTCTTACTGTATGCCCCATTAGGAAACATTTTGTTTAATTACTTAATTATCACACTTAGATAATTCGAATACTATATTTTGGCTGCTTTAAAGAAATCCGATTTTGTATGTTGGCACCATTTCTGAGTGTGAAGCAATTTGCAGTGAGGAAAGTGCTGTCTTCTTCTAAATGGAGCTAGAAATCTTGATAATGTTCTCATTTTATGTGAGAGCAATGAAATCTTGTGGGGCTGCCAAACTGTTCAATCCTACTTCTAATTTTACAGTCATCCTACTGAGACATTTCTAGAATCAAGGAAAATGCCAGGTAGAGTGAAAAGTAATCTGCCTTCGGGGGAAGAAATTATATTACTATGGTATTACCAGGGAGCCCAAGGTGCAAACATGGCCTATTGCACTTTGCACTCTTAAAAATTCAGAAAACTCAGCATGGTCATTACCCAGAAGAACTACCTCCAGCCCTACATCCTATGTAATATACTTGCCAGCAGGCTAACAAACTGTAAATCAGTAGCCCCTGCCTAGCTAAAGTTCTCATCTGTGATTTCATAGCTAGCCTTAGGCCAATCACTGCTTCTCTGTCCATGCCCTCTATTTGCATAATCTAGGAATTGTAGTACAAGGCAACCTTTAGTAGGTTGTAAGGCTACTAATATCATACCTCTAGAGTGGTATTGTTATTATTAGTGGGCTGTATAAGGATAAGGCTACTTCTGCCCTCTTTTCTCACTGTAGCTCTCTTTATATAACCAAGAAGTCTATCAGAACTTGCTGTACAGACTAAAAGGCTGCATTGAGGAGGAGAAGTCTCCCTAAGGCAGTGGGAGACACCAATGAAGGTCACTCTCACTTAATGTTCTCAGTCAATCTCCCATGTTGGACCCTCTGCCCCCATGATTCACACCATGATGTTCAAGAAAGTCCAGGAGGCCATTAAAGATACTTTGGATGGGGACAACAAAAGCTGGGTGTGAGATGTGTGGTAGGTGGGAGAAATACTTATTCCAAGTATCTTCATGCCCATGCAACTTTGGAGCCAAGCTATCATTTGTCTATACTGTTGCCATAGCAGCATGATGGCAGTGAACTAGCTTGAGGCATGGACCACCTACCAGCATTATGAAATTTAACCATTTTTAGTCTAAGGGAAAACACAGGATCCCAGAACACCAGGATATGTGTTCAAATGTAACCCTTGCTATAGCACAGTTATGACATGTGAGCAGTCCAACTACATCTGGGTGGTCACATCCCAGGGTAAAACATGCTTATGAAGGTATTACTGAACTTTCTCTGCCATATAATTCTTTAACAGTCACACAATGCATATCTGTATGGTAAAATATGTTTGTGAAACCCTTGTTGTGATTGTTGTAGCCACACAAGTAAAATTTTATAGACAATTTCTCTGATATCTTCCATGGAAAATTGCAAAGACAGCAATGTAGAAGCAGTGTGATAACCAGATGAAAGAACATCCCTAGAATGAAAACTATACAGGCAGACAAATAATCTGAGCTTGAACTCTCTTTTGTTACTCTTTAAAAGGTCTTCTAAATTCTGTGTGTATGGACTTTTGATACTGGTTCAAGCCATTAAAAAATACTGGTCTGGGGATTATTTATCTCATGAGAGCATTTTAGAAGCTACAGAAAAAAGAGGAAATTTCCTGATAATCAAACTGTGGTATCATACAGTCAAATAAGAAACTGAGGGCTCAAACAGACTGGTTTCGCCAGCCCTGATCAATGCCTCATTGGTTGTGGACTGCAGCCACCAAATGCCACGGTCCCAAAGCCAACTGCTGCAGCAGCACTGAACGTGTCACAGGAAAGGAGCGGCTTTTCGCTGCTCCTTTTCTGACCAGCTTGGTCCAACTTAGGCAGCCATGGAGCAGCTTCTGGCCAATTCCAGAGCATGCGTCCACTGCACACACACACACACACCCTGAATGGCTGGAAGCTGCTCTTTTTTGTTGTGTGTTTTGGGCTTGAAAACATTTAACTAGTTCTCCTTTTGTAGTAAATGTCTCTGTGCTGCCTTTGTCCCATTCATTATATTTTGATTCTGCACTGTGTTGTTCATTATAAACTCCATTCAGATAACATAGATTTGCAATTAATTTTTCAATATTTTTACTCATGCCACTTTCTCTATAGTCTCCCCAAATCATACAAATTGTCTTTCCTTAAGAAGAAAATGAGCATAACAGGACTGATTGATGCCAGTAATATGCAGTGCTGACATGGACTAGGAGTGTTATGAAACTGCAAATAGTTATCTCCCCTCCCCTTTCCACCACAGATTTGCATAATTGTGTAATCAGGTATGAGAACTCTGTATCTCTAATATATGTATTGAGTTTAGGATTGTATAGTTATTGTTTTTAGAAGCCAAATAATTTATTGTATGAAGATCTGCACATGCTTGTCACCCTATAAAAGACTAAAGTTTTGCCATACATAAATATGGATAGTTCTATCAATTTTAATAAACATATTCCAATTTACAGGGTCAGGGTCCTCCCCCTTTTCCATCTCAATTTATAGTAACCATGATGAATCCCTGAAGTTTATGAATATAAGATAAGAAGGGTGGTTTAATAGTGTGATAAGACTCAATTCTAAGGTTCATTTCCTTGATCTTCTATTACAGCTTTATTGGATACCCTAACGTATGTTACTACTAAGGCCTTTTGTGATAACTTTTACCTTTCAAAAGGATAATAGTAAAGTATGTGGAGTCAAAGGCTTTCATGGCCGGCATCCATAGTTTTTGGTGGAGCTTTAAGGCTATGTGGCCATGTTCTAGAAGAGTTCCTTTCTGACGTTTCGCCAGCACTTGTGGCGAAACATCAGAAAGGAACTCTTCTAGAACATGGCCACATAGCCTGAAAGTTCCACAAAAAACTATAATAGCAAAGTAGTTTACACACACATTAATGATGCTGGTCCCAAATATCAACTAGTATTCTGTTGATCTTTCCCTTTTAGACTCGAGCCACTGGATCAATTGTGTGAGTCAACATATAGGTAAATCTCATTGATTCAATTCTGCTACTACAGTTGGGAATAATAACATTGTTTACTATCATAATAGAAAGACACTTTCTGGTTTATTAATGCTAGATGTTAACACTTTTCACTGATCAAGGCTTTACAAAACTTATACAGTCCTTCTTTCACCTTTCAGATATGATTGTTTATGGTTAACAATTAAGAAAGAATAGATCTTCCATATGCTCAGAAATACTCTACTTTTTTTTTTTACAGATTCTAATTTAGTATATCAATAAGGCTTTCTAGATTGGCAGGAAAGTGTGACATGAAGTTGCCTTTTCCTTAATGCTTAGCAGCTGCACTGCAGCCTTTAGATGGAGCTGTGCTGTTCCGCAGTTTTTAAAAAAGAAGCTGGGAAAACCAGCACCTTTTTAAAGGTGCTTCTTCTCCCCTACAACGCAAAAAAAGCGTTTTCATGGCACACTTTCCCTTTTTCTCATCTAAAGGCTAGAGTTTCATGCAGCCATGAACACACTTCTTTTTGCCAATCTAGAATAGGCCAATGTTACTATATATAGTTTGTTCAGGTATTCCAAGACTTGTTGTGTGCTTATTTTCAACTTAAGGTGACCTTAAGGTGAATCTATCATGGGGTTTTCTTGGCAAGATTTCTTCAGAGGTGGGTTGCCATTACTTTCCTCTGAGTAAAACTGTGACTTGCCCAAGGTCACTTGCTGGGTTTTTATGGAAGAATGGGGATTTCAGTCTTGGTCTCCAGGAATATAGACCAATGTTCAAAGCACTACACAATGCTGGCTGTCCAAGACTATGGTCCAGTATGGATCCTTTATAGGAATGTCTGTTTAAACAAAAAGCGAGGGGGGGGGGGCAAAATGACACAATCAGTTTTCCAGGAGGAGGATATATCTGACCCATTCATTTTGGCTGAACAGCAGGATACAAATACTGTAAATAAACATTTTTTGTGTTTTTTAAGGTGTCAAAGGGCAGGGCAAGCTCCAAGTTCGAGGTGGACCCTAGTAAAATGTTCTTCAATATGCTTCCTCTTATGTCAGCTTGTGAAAGCTCTGATCATTCCCTTCGGCTTCCCTGATGGTGGTGGTAGATGTTTAGGCTTTGTTTAGGCTTTGGAGCTACTGTATGAATTTCCCTCAAGACCTCAAAGTCAGGGCATTGTGAGGAATAAAAATGACAGCTCTTTGAACCAGCCAATGTAACCTGCAGATACCCCATTTTGATGTCTGTCAGAAAGTGCATATAGAAAAGGCACATGTTAAGAGACATGGGTAGCTAAGTCTATTGCTTTCTGAAAAGCAAGAGTGAAAAGAAGTTTAGGAGAAATATCTGCTGAATCCTTCTCAACCATGCAGAGCCCTAAGCATGCAGAATAATCTTGCTGTGTAGTGGCCAAGATGTTAAGGAAAAGCAGTGTAACTTTACATTCACAGTTACACGGCAATTGTACAATGTAACCTTGTTGATGAATTGTGATGCTGCATGACCAAAGCTATATTTCTGTTTATGGAGTACAGGGAAATATGCCATATGTCTACCAACATTGCATAAGTAGCCAACTGTCTGTGAACTGTGGTAGAGTCTGCTAAGCTCAATAACTAACAGAGGTCCACAAATCAACATGCTGGGAAATATCTTCAGAGCAACCATCAAGAGCCTCACTGTTCTTCCATAGTATTAAAAGCTTGTGCCAGCTCCCTGTATCCACCAAATGTAGCATTTCCCATAAATTATTGTCTCCCGCTAATTCTAACAGGGATTTCTGGCTGCAGCAAACTAAATCATTGCATGGTGTAAAGTAATTAGGCTAGCAGAGTGATTCGTAGTTACCTCAGTAACCTTCTGCTAATCTGCAGGGTCTTTAAAAAATCAAGCTGAGATCTCACTACAGACCCAATGCAAATAGAAAGAATATTTAAATACTAGACTGATTACATGTAAGAAGGGATGAGGATTGTGCAGCAACAATTCTAAACCTGTTTTAAGATGTCAAATAACCTTTGTGACATATCAAAGGTCTACATGACACAAAGCAAGCAAAAGCTTTTCTAATTCCGTATAATAGCATTAAATCTGAAATGAAAGCTATTTCTAGGCTGTAAAGTAATGTTTTGGTAATATCATTATATTAGCCTCAAAGGATGAATTCAGATCAGAAAAGGAAGCCAAGATTTGTAACAGAAGGTGAAATTGGATCAAGCAAGACACAGAGGAAGGTCAAATCCATAAGAAATGAATTTCTTTTGCTTTATCCAAGGTTTGTGTGTGTTATCAGACTAATAGAGAGAGGTGAAGGGGATTTTTTTTTTATAAAATACACACGGACACACACACACTTCAGAGGTATGTATTAACATATTTCCAGGCCACATGAAGAAATATAGTTCACTGCTCTAGTGGCAGTTGATGGCTCCCCTATCAGAAGGAAGTTAATCTACTCCAGGGTATAGTCTGAACTTTAAATGAGTTGTCCAAGCTGCTGTATGCAATATCCACAATGTTCAAGTTTCAGAACTTTGGATAGTACCTTTAAACTTCAAACTAAAACCCAGAGGAGATTTATTGTTCACTGATATGGAAATGGCCAGTCTTCACTACACTTCTGCCACCACCACCACCACCGCTAGTGCTGCTGCTGCTTCCTTAAAGAAAATGCAATCATGTATCATTCTTTCTTAAAGTGAGGTGACTTAGTGAGATGATCTCATCTGGGAGATGATAAAGTTAGAAGATCTCATATTGGGGAAAAAGGTGGAATATCAAACAAACAAACAATATATATGCATAACATTTTCTCCTAACACCAACGCTGGATTCTCATCTAACAAATACAATACTAAAAGCCAGCTGTTAGAGTAATAGGGTCATGCTACATCTGTGATTGATAATCATGCCAACTGTCATGACTGCATGGAATGTCAAGCACAGCAGCACTGTTCATCCCTGCAATTTATGCCAACAAAAATATCCCCCTTCAAAACTGTATATGCAAGTGCAGTGTAGTGGTATGTTCTTCATTCTCACAGGAAAGAACAAATAATTCCAGCATTAAACTCCTCACTGGGCAAAAACACAAGTATTTTCACACAGTGTCCAATGACTATTTGTACTACAGAAAGTATTTATCTGTGCAGACATATACATGGTTTTCTAAACAAAAAATAATGCCAGTTCCTGCATAGGAAATAGTGTTTTCTGTGCTAAAAAAGTATCTGCAGGAAAATGATGCTGAAAAATGTGTATTTCTGTGCTGATGAATAAAACTGTGAAGAATCTCACAGCAGCTTTTTACTGCCTCTATTCATGGTTTCCCTAGTGTCAGGAAATATCTTCTTTGGCTAAGAAAAGAATAATGACAAATATTCTTTCCATCTCTACTGCAGTGAAAGGGAAAGCCTATCATTTGGCTAAGGGAGACATTTCCTTATGTTGTACACTGAAGGACAGTGATGGTATCCTTTTGACAGTTCCCTTAGAGGACACCAGCCGTGTATGCCACACAAACTGTCCTAGGCCGATAAACCTGTTACTTCAGATACGGCGATTCCTATTATCCTGCTGGAGGTGTTGGAGTCGGTTTCAACTGCTAGTCCAGCTGGCTTCCATGTTTAGGACAGGGTTCATTTTATCCTTTGCTTCCAACTGCAAAATGTCTTAGACCATTGCTCTGTGCAATGGTGTAATTCACACCATGTCCAGGATGATTTTAATACCACACATGCATGTGCACACACATGAATGTATGTGCATGCATGTGGTTTGTTGTTAACTGCTGTCAAGTTGACTTCAACTTATAGCAACCCTTTGAATGAGAGACCTTCAAATCACCCTATCATCAACTGTCCTGCTTAAGTCTTGCAGTCTAAGGGCTCTAGCTTCCTTGATTCTGTCTATCCATCTGGAATGTGGCCTTCCTCTTTTCCTGCTGCCTTCCATCTTGTCAAGCTCTATTATCTTTTCTACCAAGTCCTGTCTTCTCATCATATGGCCAGAGTATGACAATCTCAATTTAATTATCTTGACTTCTAGGGACAGTTCAGGTCTTATTTGCTTCAGCATACATTTGTCTTTTTAACAGTCCACATTATCTGTAGAACTCTTTTCTAACACCATATTTCAGTGATTTCTATCAGCTTTTCTTCATTGTATCAGCTTTTTTCACTAACCAGTTTTCACAACCATACATAGAAATAAGAAATATGGTGGCATGAACAACCCTAACTTTATTATTTAATGCTATACCTTTACATTTCAAGATCTTGTCTAGTTCATTCATAGATGCCATTCCAAGTATGGTATTATCAGTATGTATGACACTTATGCAAACGGAAACCCCTCTCCTTCAAGAAGATTAAAATATAAATGTTTGCAATGGGAGAAGCAAAAAAAGCCAGTGAGAGAATGTAAGGATGAGGAAAAGATAACAGGATATTAATAGTTATATGGAAGGAAGCCAGGTTGAAATGTGCTCTCTGACATAAACATCTGTAAAAAATGCATTTATGGCTGCAGATGAATGATGGAAATAAAAGGTTTATAGATTTAAACATCATTTTTATGGGATTCCTTCAAGGTGCCAAATATATGAACCTCTGTCTTGAACTTTGTGTTGTTATGTTTCAGAAATAATTCAGATGGTAAAATGCTAAACAGTAGCATTTAAAAGCTTACCACCTGGTATTGATAAGTGCATAGAGAAGCCACTGCCTGCAGCTTATTGAACAAGTGGGAAAAATCTGTATCACATGCACACAGGAAAAGTAACTATGTATTTAGTTGTGTGGCCCTAGACTGCTGTCAACTGTTTCATTGTAGAATAACTAGAACAACAACAACAACAACAACAACTTTTTTTTTTTTTTGTATCCTGCCTTTCTGCCTGGGCAATCAAGATGGTTTACATGAAATAAAACAGATTTAGATAGAACATTGCCTGAATAAAAAGATAGTACCCCCCCCCCCTTTAAAAGAGACTGTCACAATATCCATGGTAAATTTTTAAATAGGTATTGCATTTATTTTGCCAAGTCATTTGAATCCACTATCAAGCACTCTGATCTGATAGTAGGCTTTAGAACAAGCATGAGGTATGCATAGTCCTCTAGATGATTTTGGCTTAAAACTCCAATCTTCCCTCCCCATTGGTGGTGCTGGCTAGAACTAATGGGAGCTATAGTCCAACTTACTTAACAACCCAAGATTTTCAACCTGTAACCTAGAACACATGGAACATTTCCTGACACCTGCAAATTGGAGGATATAAAATTTGTAATGATGGGGAAGATTTCCTTCATGGGAATTTGTCCCATGTTTTGACAATTTCAATGAGGAATTCTTGAAAGCTTTGAAAGAACCCAGTCTATCCAAAAGTCATTTTGAAAACAGTGCTTTACATTACATTCGCAGAATTTCATAGTCTTTTATTTGGCTCCATTTGATAGTTACATTACTTTGTAGCGGACATTTATTGATTATTGTTTTCATACATGACACCTACAAAAACCAAAATAAATTATTGGGAAGATCTAAATTAAAATATAAACAAAATCTCACATTCATAAATTGAGAATTTTTATTTCACATATGAAAACTTAATTTTGAAAACTAGATGATGAGTATTTATGTCAGTTTTAAAAATAAATAAAAATATTCTTTAGATGATCAACACAGAGGTTGTATGAGATGGGGCATAAGAAAGTGTTTATGCTACATACTTTCAAATTGGTCCACTTCTAATAGTCTGACCTGCTTAAGTACAAAGCTGATCTAGATTCTATTGATCATAAAAGAGATTGTTTCCAGAAAGGCTAGGGGGACTGAATAATAAAATGGATAATAAACACATGTTGCTTTATGGAAAGAAGCTGTTCTTTACACAAAATAAACTGATCTTGCACAGTGAACATAATATGTTAATGTTTTAAGTGTGCTTCCAGGTAAGTGTGCTTAGAATTCCATCATTATACAAAAGTTTAATTTTTAAAAAATGCACATAAAGGTAATGTGCCAGCAGTATTTTCTTAAATTCCTTTAATTCTTATAAGTTGGAACAACAGCTGAATGCACATAAGTGAAACAAATGTAAATAGAAGAAAGTTAGTGGCAAAGCACTTTAATTAAAATGACAGGGGTTTGCTGTTTTTAAGCTTACCATTAGATTTTTATTTAATATTGGGAATATTCTAAAACAGATTTTTATAAGTGGATATGGTATGGTTATGAGAAGTTATAGTTAAGTTAAATGAAGATTTAAATTAAGTTAACCTATCAAGTATTTTGTATAAATGCAGAATGATTCTTCCAAACATATAGACTGATATTAAATTCAGAAGACCAGTCACCATCACATGCCATGGCTACAAACCACTACAGTTAAAAAGATGACCACAGTATATAGACAGGTTCTTCTGTATAAACAATTGGTTTCATGCTTTCCAACAATTCCAGATATATAGTTACGATCTCTTTAAAACTAGCATTTTGTGGGTGTAAATCCATCTGGATATTTGGTTACACGTTTTATTTAGGTGAATATTGCACATGTACATCTTTTAAAAAGGAGGTCAAGTCACAGTGCAAAGCTCTTTTTAATTAATCTATAATTCAAGTCACATTAAACCAAAAAGTGCAGGACATTCAAACTAAGTATCAACACCTCTGCAGAAGAATGGCCCCTTTAAAAGCACTGGTGTTCCTCTCAGCAACTGAAATACACCAGCATGAGCAGGTCTTGGTAACTGAGAGGTTGTGAAAATGTTCATGTAACAGATTGGAAGAACCCATAATTTTGTCTGAAGCAGTTAAAAAAACTAATCTAAATTTCCTGCTAGCTAATTGAATTTGTTGTCCAACTCTAAGATTGATTCCAGATGAATATTTTGTAGCTACAATCAGCAATATCTAAATTAGAACACTCTGTCTCAAGTTCTGTTTCAATTTGTATGTATGATTAATGGATTTCAATACTGTCACACACACACACCCCAACACACACCTTTTGTCACTATATACATCTTGGTTTGTTTTAGAATCATAGAATCATAGAGTTGGAAGAGACCACAAGGGCCATCCAGTCCAACCCCCTGTCATGCAGGAACTCCCAATCAAAGCATCCCCATCAGATGGCCATCCAGCCTCTGCTTAAAAACCTCCAAAGAAGGAGACTCCACCACTCTCCGAGGGAGTGTGTTCCACTGTTGAACAGCCCTTAGTCTCAGGAATTTTCTTCTAATGTTGAGGTGGAATCTCTTTTCCTGCAGGTTGCATCCATTGTTACGGGTCCTAGTCTCTGGAGCAGCAGAAAACAAGCTTTCTCCCTCCTCAATATGACAGCCTTTCAAATATTTAAATGGCTATCATATCTCCTCTTAACCTTCTTTTCTCCAGGCTTAACATCCCCTAAGGAATGCCTCATAGGACATAGTTTCCAGACCCTTCACCATTTTAGTCGCCCTCCTTTGGACCCGCTCCAGTTTTTCTGCATCCTTTTTAAATTGTGGTGCCCAGAACTGAATGCAATATTCCAGATGGGGCCTGACCAAAGCAGTATAGAGTTGCACTATTACTTCCCTTGATCTAGATTCTATACTTCTATTGATGCAGCCTAAAATTGCATTGGCCTTTTTAGCTGCTGCATCACACTGTTGAGTCATGTTCAACTTGTGGTCTACTTGGACTCCTAGATCCCTTTCACATGTAGTCTTGTTCAGCCAGGTGTCCCCCATCCTATATCTGTGCATTTCATTTTTCTGTCCTAAGTGCAGTACCTTACATTTCTCTGTGTTGGATTTCACTTTATTAGCTTTGGCCCAGCTTTCTAGTCTATTCAGGTCATTCTGAATTTTGATCCTGTCTTCTGGGGTATTAGCTACTTCTCCTAATTTGGTGTCATCTGCAAATTTGATAACTAGGCCCCCAATACTGTCATCTAAGTCATTAATAAAGATATTGAATTGCACTGGGCCCAGGACAGAGCCCTGTGGGACTCCACTTGTCACTTCTCTCCAGGATGAAAAGGAACTATTGTTGAGCACCCTTTGGGTGCGGTCAGTCTCCCATTTTTCTTCCTCATTGGAACTGTTTGAAATTGTCCTTTTAGTATCTCCCTTTTGAGGAACTCCCATCCATCTTGAACTCCCTTCTCTTTTATTATTTCTGACCATGGGATCACCCCCAGTATTTCTCTAAGTTTTCTAAAATCAGCTTTCCTAAAATCTAGAATGTGTGTCTGACTATGCCTGGCTTCTCCTTTCCATTGTATAACAAACTCCAGGAGAACATGGTCACTCCCACCTAAGGATCCAAACACTTGCACCCCATTGACTAGATCATCCCTGTTGGTTAAGATAAGATCTAAAATGGCTGATCCCCTTGTTGCCTCTTCCACCTTTTGCACAGTGAAATTGTCTTCCAGGCAAGTGAGGAATTTGCTAGACTTTGAGGATTTTGTTGAGTTTGACTTCCAGCAAATATCCGGATAGTTGAAGTCACCCATCACTACTATATTTTTCCTAAGTGTGTGGTCATCTGTTCTAGAAAGGCATCATCCAATTCTTCTACTTGAGTTGGGGGTCTGTAGTAGACTCCCACAGTAACATCCCTGTTGCTTCCTTCTCCTTTAATTTTTATCCAGACACTCTCCACCTGGCTTCCAGTACTGATGTCCTGGATCTCTTCACCTATATAAATATCCCTGACATATAATGCTATTCCTCCTCCTTTCCTGGTTTGCCTGTTTATCTAAAAAAAGGTTATACCCCTTTCTTTCTACATTCCAATCATGAGTGTCATCCCACCAGGTTTTAGTGATGCCTATTATATCATATTTCCCTTGTAGTGCTAGGAATTCAAGTTCATCTTGCTTATTTCCCATGCTCTGTGCATTAGTGTAGAGACATCTAAGACTGTGTGTCCTCTTTGCTTGCCACCTGTGCACATATTTTTGCCTTCTACTGTTGTGTCCTTTCACTGTTTGCCTTGTTCTGTCTATGACAGTATGACTATTTTCTCCAGCACTTTTGTCTCCCAGGGAGACAACACACCTCCCGAGACATCTTGTCAAACCCACAAATCAATCCTTCTGTACCCCTCAGCAAGGAGTCCCCCACCACAACCACATGCCTCCTCCGAGGCTTAGCAGCAGCTCTTCCCTGTGATGGAACTCTTAGGCTCCCCTGCTCTGTCCCTGAAGTCTGTCCATGCTGCTCTTCCTCATCCTCCTTCATAAGGGACAGAGCTTCAAATCGATTCTGTAGCTGCAAGCTCTAAGAACAATCCCTAGTTTCCCTTCATCTGTGTGTGACATTCCTCCAGCTGTCTTCCTCCTGTGTACGTGAAGTGACAGTCTCCTCCATAGCGACTTCCTCTGTGTGGTCCCCGTCCAAGACCGTTTGTTCCATTCTGTCCAGGAAAACCTCTTGCTGTCTGATATGTTGAAGTGTAGCTATATGGGCTTCCAGCTGCTGCACTTCCAAGAGGGCTACCAGCTTGCATTTGGGGCATGTGAATTTTCCCATATTGGTAGGCAAGAAGACAAACATCCCACAAGTGTTTCAGGTGACTGCGGCAGTCACCTCAGTGTCCATACTGAGAAGTCTTAGTCCCTGAAATAGGATTACGGGCTTCCCCCTCAGAAAAAAAAAATCCCCTAATAAACAGCAATGTTAAAGGCCCCTGGTGACCTGGGCTTTTTTCCCAAACAGTGCTAGTGATAAAAATTCTCACCCACTTAAAAATAGCCACCCAGAACTGCTCTCCTCCTCCTTCTCTCCATCAGGAACTGGTGTAGAAAGGTCTAGAAAGGCTCTGGGAGGGGTTATATAGAGCTAGACTGCTAGCTCCACCCCCTAGTGACTCACAAAAACTCCACCCCCAGCTGGAACTTTCTAGAAAGGTCCAGAAAGGCCCTGAGACTGCTACCTCCATCCCCTAGTGACTCACAGGTGTGGCTCACAGAAGCTCCACCCCCAGCAACAACACTCTCCCCCAAGAGTTTTCAAAAATTCAACTCTTACCCACTTCAAAATAGCCACCCAGAACTGCTCTCCTCCTCCTTCTCTCCAGCAGGAACTGGTGTAGCATGTTTTGATGCAAATGGTCTGAGTCTTTTAAAAGTGGGCATGTTTAGCAGAATGTTCCTTCAGGAATTCATTACTCTTAACAAGATATATTTAAGCTTGGGTTATAACTGTAAATACTGTCAATCATTGCTATTTATTTATTATTACATTTATATATCACTATTCCTCTAAGGATCTCATGGCAGCATATACAGTTCTATACATACTGTCTCTCACACAGCATGATCTGAATCTTGTTGGCTAGTTCCAGCTCAAGTAGATCTGTTTAATCTATTGTTATATTGTGAGTAAACAGTTACATAGTTTTTTGTGGAGCTTTCAGGCTATGTGGCCATGTTCTAGAAGAGTTCCTTTCTGATGTTTAGTTGTACTAGGATAGTTGTACTAGGACTAACTCAGCCATATAAACCACCTGGGTGAGCATGAGAAACTCAGGGGCAGTACAGACCAGCACTTTGTGCTGGCCTGACTGCATGCTAGGGCTGAACTAGGGCTGAGGGTTTACACTTCCCCAGCCCTGGTTCCGCTTGTGGTGGTGAACCGAAACGAACTTGATAACCCTCTCTTGTTCGCCTACCACCTATCTCTACTGAGGCACTGATAACTTTGGTAACGTGTCTCAAAAGCTCAGCAGAGGCCAAGTGGTATTTCAAAACATGAATAAAGTTTATTTGTAACATAAACTAAATAAATTATAAAGTATAATTAAAGCATTATTTGTCTTATTTCCTTAGTTACAGAAGTTCCTTTAAAATAGTACTACAGCCACTCAGGCAACCTTACTTCCAGTATTAAGACCAAAGTCTTCCTTAAAACCTACAGGCTTATTCTGGGCCTCTCTTTCTCAGACTCCCTCAAGCCTATCTAGTCCCTACTGGACTCCTCAGACCCTTCCCTGGCCTATAACTATCCTATAAATGTTCCTACAGGAACCCTAAGAGCACACCCTCCCTCTTAGGTGTCTCTTCCCTTCAAAACTCCAGCAAAATAAACCCCCCTTCACTCCCTGTTGAGGCTCTTTTATAGCCCTACCCAGACAGCTTCTGATTGGCTGGACTCCTAGTGCTCTGTGATTGGCTGTTTCCATGGCCTGCTCACTAAACCACTGCTCAGCTGCCATCATGGTGCATGCCCATCCATACAGCATACATCATGATGGTGTCCCTGGTGTGCAGTGCCCAAACAGTGCTGGCTGGAAGGGATGTCATCATGGCACGTGAGCGCTCCAATGATGCCCCTTCCAGGAAGCTGCTAAGACCAGCTTCTTTTGGGGTGTGAATTAGTACAGCATTGTGTGGCTGCTGTGGCACCAATCTGGGGTACACTGGGGCAGCATTCAGCCACCTGTCTGTATAGTGCCATACTCTCAGAGCCTTAAAAGAATGAAGTGGCAAGCCTCTTCTGAATAAATCCTACCAAGAGCATTATCATAATTCAGAGTCATTTTGAAGGCACATAACAACACATCCATAGTTCATTTAGGCTTACTCCCAGTGTGCATGCTATAGTCCTACAGTAGGCCCACTGATACTGTCAAAAAAGGCGAAAACTTTTGTGCTTAGGTTAGAAAAAAAAAAGGGCCCCAGATGTTCTCAACAATCCATGCAGTAGAAAGAAAAGGCCCAAGAATAATCAGACTCATCTAAGCAATGCATAAATGCAGACCCAGGTGGATTAAACAGATGGACTCTTACATTCTGCAGCACACAAATATGCATGTGCCCTGAATTTAACACAGTTGTGAGTACTGCAGAATTCATAGAATCATAGAGTTGGAAGAGACCACAAGGGCCATCCAGTCCAACCCCCTGCCATGCAGGAACTCCCAATCATAGCATCCCCGACAGATGGCCATCCAGCCTCTGCTTAAAGACCTCCAAGGATGGAGACTCCACTACACTTCGAGGGAGTGTGTTCCACTGTCGAACAGCATGATGATAACTTAATATAAATTACAGTACGTATATGAAACACACTAAGGGTTTTATCATACCAAGTTCTTATCCCATTAAAATAGCATTGTTTCTAAAAACATTATGCAATCAGGATAGCTTTCTTTCCTTTGACACTGGGACCTTTCTGGGATTGCAGCCTTCATTTGCACTAAAAGTTTATCACACACAGGATTTGACATTGCTCATCCAGTACCACCCAGTATCCCCTCCAAGACATTATCCCCACCCTTTTCTTAGTTTGGCATAGATGTGCATACACACAGATGCCTCCTCACAGAAGTATAAATGAAAACAATTTTATGTTCAAAATACCATTTTTCCTCCTGTAGCAGGCGAAACTCCTGATTCAGGATAGAGCAGACTAAACTAGCTACTAGCTTTAATCTGCCAGCAAATTAATCAGCACTAACATTCTGAGCAACAAGACCAGGCAGAACAGGGTTAATGAAATGCTTTTTTTTTAAAGTGTAAAACATTGCCAGGTGTGTGTGTGTGTGTGTGTGCGCGCATGAGAGACAGAAAGAGATTGACTCCAGAACTGGCCCACTCTGCTGGAAAAAGAGGTGAGGAGGAATGAGCAAAATTTTGCCTTCTTGGCTTCTCTGACAAACCCCAGTGAGTTTGTGTATGCAGTCATGTGCCAATGGATTTTTATAGGGAGAGGGGGGAACAGTTGAAAGGTTTCCCAGTTACTTTTACAATTGAAAGGAGATCAGATTGAAATTTCCAGCTTTCTCCTTCTCACCTGATATTCTCCTTCTCACCTAAGGGCTTTATCACACGTGGCTTTTAAGCCACAATTCCCATGGGAAGGAAGTGGCATTGGTGGCGCTGATCACACAGCACCACATCCCTCCCATAGCTACCCTATCCCTGATCTGTGTAATGGGAAAATCCTGTGAATGAATCACTCATCATCAATCACTCTAATCTGTGGGTGTCAATCACTCTAATCCGTGGGTGAGCAGTAGAGCAATTGGCAGTGACGTGATCTCACTGTCCCCTCCTCTCCCCTTCCCTCTTCCCCCTCCATTTTTAATTTTTTCCCAACTTTTTTGCACTGTTTTAGAGCTCTGGCACCCTGAACAAAGTTTCAGAAATTTTTTAAAGAGTAGATCAGGGTTTCAGAGCTCCAAAATAGCATTAAAAAGTTGGATTTTTTTAAAAAAAACAAAAACTGAAAGGTATGCCAGGCAAGGCATAAGAGACAGAAAGATAGGTTAAGGGAGAGGAGAGGAAAGGAAAGGAACACGATGCCACCAGCAGCCCCAGTTGCTCTAAAGGAAGAAGTGCAGTGGTGGCTGCTTCTATGTCGGTATTGTACCATTTTATTTTTAGTGCACGACTACAGCACAAAAGGGGCTGGTGTGATAAAGCTCTAACAATGCACCTAAGCCACCCCTAAAGTTAATCCACTGACCACCCAAAATCAGCATGAAAATGCAATTGAATTATCACAGTGGAAATTGTAGCAGAACAGTAGTGGGAAAGCAGGTTATTGATGGATTTTTGCATTAATAAAAATAAACTCTTTCTAAACAATCTCCCACCGGGAGAACAACAGAAAAGGAATTACATCATGTGCTAAGTCTCAGCCAAGGACACTAGTATCTTGATGTAATTGTGATTTACCTTTCTAGTATGGTAAAGCTATGAGAAACAGCTGCAATGGATTAGGAATAGACATAACCAATTGTTCATAAGCTCTGACTACTCTGGCACAGGAAACAAATTTTAATTTTAAAATGGCAAAGAAATAAGATTTTAGAGATGGTACTGTATAAACTGAATTACTCTGAAGTGTATTCTGATGGTTCCCATGTTATCTTAAGTAAAACAATGTAAAATATAAGTGTTTGTATCTCAGGACACAGGAAAATTCTCCATATAACATCACACTGAACATGTTGCCTTTTTGGACTCCAATTCCCAGTGTCTCCTGGCCATGCTGGGAGATAATAGGAATTTTATTTCAGAAAACCTTTTCTAAGCTCTGCATTGGGCCATCTAGCTCAATATCATCTGCACTGACTGGAAGTTGCTCTCTAGAGTTTCAGACAGAGGTTGAGCATGAGATCTCCTGCTTGCGAACTATATGCTCATCCAATAACTACCTTAACTCTGAGATGAATCATTACAATGGCTTGCCACTGAAGCAGTATACCAGTTTTTACCTTGCATGTTTGTAAACTTAGACCGATCTGGTTCCCATGTTAAGGAAGACAAAATACTATCAACAGCATTGCATAAAACAGGGATGTCAAAATGGAGCCTTCCAGATGTTGTTGATCTGCAATCGCTGCTATTATACCCACCAACTTTCCTGATCTTGCAGAGATGGTCCTGATTAATCCTTGTTATCCTACTTTTTCAGGTACTGTTAAGATGTTCTCTCTTGTACTCCCCCCCCTCCCCCCTTTGTGCTCAGTTTACTACAACTGATGTAAATTTAATTCAAACTGCAAAAGTATTTTGCACCCAAACGATGGGGGATGGGGAAAAGGGGAGAAATCTTGCTGTTTTGCTTGGACAAAAATAATTTGCTGCAGCCTCCCCTAGCATATCTGTTCTTCCTCATTACTTTTGACATCTTGACCATTCTCTGATGTTGCTTGTTTGCACACATCCAGGTTTTTGTCTGTGAAATGTTGGATGTTATGGGTATGCTGGCTACAACTGATAGCTGCTTCAAGCATCTTGTGGTTGTTTTTCACAGAAACACAGAGCTATAACTCTCCTGTGAGTGCACACATAAGCACACACACATACACACACGCACACACAGGAAATCCTATGACAGTTACATGTGGGTAGTATACAGAACTAAATGTAGGTTACTAGATTCTTAACTTTCATAGTGTGGCCAACATTCTTTGGGGTGAAAGATGCCAAGTAAAACAGAGAAGAATTGATATTGGCTCAGTATTCCAGGTCTTCACATGTGCTTTGGACTTAGAAATTATCTGCTTACTATAAACAAAGTTTGATAGCATCAAGAGTTTGACACTTCTAGTGTCCAAATCTTCACTCAAGAACAATGTCTGAGGGTGTACTGGGAAGTTAGGGTGGGAAGAAAGAGACATGTGTTCCATTTTCATACTTTTAAGAAAACCTTTTTTAGGGCAGGCCGTCTTCTGAAAGAATGAATCTGCAACTACTGCTGCATGCTGCTCTTGTCTGAGCTCTGAGACTGTTTCTTTATTCCTCTCCTGAGACTTCAATGGATTTGATTCAAGCACCATTGAATGTGATGCTGTATTAATTGCCCTGGAGGGTAGCAAGCCCTTTGAACTGTGGCTGTGAGTGATATTTTGCTGTAAGACATGTGTCAGCACTTGGCTGGTTAACTCTGGGGCTGGGTTGTATGGCATGCTGAGACCAAGTATCTGGAAAACTACTTTGCATCCTAATCTTACATCTGTTTTCCATCATGCTGGGAGATTGACTGGTCATTCTATCTGAGAATTGTCATTCCAGAATCATAAGGGTTTATGTATATAATGTGTCTATGTACTCTCTCATGTTTCTAACAACACACACACACACACACACACACACATTGCACACTCAAAGAATATAAAGGATTTCCTAGCATTTCTTACAGTTCCCCAGAGCAACTGGCATGCACAAGTGATGAGGTGACAGAATGGACTGAGGTGCTACCCTTCAACCTTTGGAGGCACCATTTGAGCATGAGTAAGATTGCAGCATTCTGATACCATATGTAAAATTAAATCTATATGTAATCCTATATCAGGCTTTAAGGTTATAGAAGGTCTTAATGTTTTGACACTGAGAAATTATCTGCATGTCTCACATTTTACGTGTGTATGAGTGTTTAGTTATTTGGCAATATGCATTGTGATTTTGGAGGAAATGGTTGAGCAATGGTGTACTTTCCTTGGCATTTATGACAGAAAGTATGTTCAAATATGTCACAAAATGAGCAATCCTTTCAAAGACATTCTACCTTGCTGCATGGCTTGTTGTTAATAAAAATAAATAAATCCAAATTGCACCCCTCATAAAATATTTAACAGGAAACATAGTCAATTGGGAAGATCTTTTCTACAAGGCTAATTGAAGTAAATTGGAGTTTCCCAAAGCTGTACAGTGTGCCCTTTCCTTATGCAGGGGATTCATTCCAGACCCCCCCCCCCCCACGTAAGGGAAATATAGTTTATGATGGAGCCCCATTGAAAACAATGGGTCTCATGCCCGCAGGATGGTGTAGTGCAAGCACCATGGGCATGTGCACCCTTGCTTCTTGGTGTAGTGCATGCACCATGGGCACATGCACCCTTGCTTCTTCCAGCACGCAGCTTTTCAACATAAGCTGAAAGCTGCGTATGGCATGTCCACATGTGACACGGGTGCACTGTACTGTGAAGTATATTTCAACTAGTTGAGACAAAGCTATTTTTATTTTATGTACCCATAATATTCTGCATGAGATTATTAAATCAGGGTGCTTCATATCAGGCTGTCTGTGCATAAATTTATAGTCCAGATCTTTATCTTTAAAAAAAATTGTTTGGAGAAAATAAGGGTAGCATGGTAACATAAAATGAAACTGTAGGTTGAGTGTGAGCTGGGTTAAGAAGTGGAAAGTTGTCCTATGTTCTTGATTGCAACACATCAGTTGGATTATAGGAAAAACCTCTATTTGATGATTTCATCTAAACTAATTCATATAACTAAATTAATTTAATTTTTTGCCATTGTACTTACTCTAGGGGTCCAGGAGGACAAATGCTCATTTTTCTTTAGCTGCGCAATGACCACCAGATAGAACCCAAGGCACTTTTTTGACCAACTGGTGGCCATTTGAATTGCAGAAAACTTGGATTCCATATGTCTGTTAATGCACAGAAGGAGAAAAATATCATTGTGAAATGAGTTATTTAAACTTCCTTGGACAACATTTAAGAAAGTGCTTATACAGGTGGAGCCAGTGTAAGTTACCATGAGAACAGGTGACTCATAGTCCATGTGATCTGACAATCAGCTGGTATCAAAATGATAGAAATTTACATTTCTGTTGACACATGATTAGGTTATTTTGTACTCTTTGTTCCAGACCTTTTTTTAAATAAGACTCCGTGAGACGTTTCCCCCCTCTAATCTTAAAAGCTGCAACCCAGAAGTTTATTTCTGAACTTTGGCCAATCCAAGCAGCTGAATATTATGTGAAATACAACATGAAAGCTCTTATATGGAATTTAACAACATTAAATAAAATTCTGATAATCTGAAGACTTTCATCTGTTAAACCTTCCTTCTAAACCATCATTTAAAAATATCTTCACTATCTTTATAGCTACAGATTGAGAATAGCTGGGAACATTGTTTTTATAGAATGATATATTAAGGGTAGTCACAGATTAGGTATAAAGCAATTGTGCTCACCTGGAAGCACAAGAGACAGAACACAATTTAGGAGTGTTATCCCTTTCTGCTAACACTGCATATACTAACAGTCAGATAAGAAATTACAGTAACTCAAAAATGCTGTTTGGAATTCAAACATATTGTGAATACCTCATATTGTGTGCTACAATATGAGCCCTGGTGGCACAGTGGTTAAATGCCAGTATTGCAGCCACAATGTTGTGAGTTCGCTCCTAAGACTCCAAGGTTGACTCATCCTTCCATCCTTTTATAGGTTGGTAAAATGAGTACCCAGCTTGTTGGAGGCAATTGACATACAGATTGTAAACTATTTAGAGAGTGCAAAGTTCACTATTAAGAAATGTAAATGCTATTGATTGGTATTGCTACTACAGGGCAATTATGACATAAATGCATAGACATGATACCTCAACAAGATTAGGCAACCATCTGATTATTTCCAAACATGCTAATGATTCATATGCTTTTAAATAGTTTTTTAGATCCAGTTAATTATCTTCTGATGCCACCATGCCTGGAAGGTAGCAAAAGGAAAGGAAAACAAGTAATACTTTTGATCAAGGTGGCATTTTATCATGGCATGAGCTTTTACCATTAGGGCTGCATGTGTTCCAAATCTTCAGTAATTTCTTCTGATCAGCCATTCAACTTGAACCTTGTGATCATCAAAGCAACTTGAGCCAATCCTGCATAAGAGGCTGCAGTGTATTACTTTACGATCACTCTAATTAACTATGGTGATAAGAATGGGTGCAGCACCAGAATTAACAGATGTTCTCGTTTTCTAGGACACGTCCTAAATTTCAACCTTCTGTCCAGGAGGAATTCCAAAATATTCTCCATTTTGAGCATGACTAAGGAGAATATCACACGGGAGGCTTACCATGTATAAATTGCCAGTAAATCATTAGAAATCATGCAAAACCCATGATTGGCATTCACACAGCTGCACAATTCTCCTATCAGTGAATTGTAGTGGGGGTATTGTTACTTGCTCATCCCATCAGTAAAGCATCTTTGGAGCCACCATTTGGCAATAATGGAAGATGTCATTATTGCTAAATGGCAGCTCCAAGGATGCTTTACTGACCGGACGAGCGAGTGACAATGCCTCCACTACAATTTACTGATAGGAGGAGCAAGTGGTGGTGTGAATGCCGATCACGGGTTTTGCATGATTTCTGACAATTTAATGGCAATTTAAACATGGTAAGCCTCCCATTTGACATTCTCCTAATAAGTGCATTGAATAGCATAATGTTTACTGTCCCCCTGTGAGAAATTCATCTACTTAGCAGTCTGTCCTTGTTTCAAATAGGGGGATAGGATGGATCTTTCTAAAGTTCTTTTTTCCTAGGAGCAGCAGCAGACAAGACTTGAGGCACATTTCTTTCTCAGAGAGGAAAAGCACAGCAAATGTGTTAGGCAATGGGCTGCTTGAAATAGAAGGAGAATCCTTCTAAAACTAGTTTTCAAAGCTCGTTTTATATGCAGCAAACACAGGCTGTCGAGTAGAGCTCAAGAAGCCCTTTGAGTAACACCACGTTTGCTGTACTTTCACCCTCTGAGAAATAAACACTCCCTGAGCTCTGGAGGCAAATCTTGTCTGCTGATCCTGCTTTTTTTAAAAAAAAGAACTTTACATAGATTCATCCTGTGCAGAAGGACAGGATAATAAAATGTAATTTAAAAAAAAAGAATAAAATATAGTATAAGCAATATAACAGTAAATAAACCATATGAAATGAATGTGTATTTCTAATAGTGTTTTTAGCTTTTATTTTGTAATGTCCTACGTTTTTCTTGAAACTCCTACATTGTGTGGATGTCCTTCTTGGCCACTTTTTGCCACACACTATGTCCCACTGGGCAATAAGGGCTCCCATTGCACATTGAGACATATTGTACTTGGAACCATTATTCCATGACAGGAAATGTTGTGCATCAGGAGACATTATGCATTCACACCACTGTCCAACAACCACACTGGCTCCACTTGTGAAATGGTCCTGATGGTGTAGCTATATCTCCACTCCATTCTTGAATATACAAACATTGAGCAATTGTGCAATTCAACTTTATGTGCTTGTAAGTCAGTTTATGATGACATAATTTCCCAACAGGATGCCAGTCCTTATTTTTAGTTTCTTAATCTAGTAGAGAAAGAAAATAAGCTTTGGAAATAATGTGGACATTGTTTCATGAAATCTTTGCTGGCTGAACAGAGTTACCATCAAAATAATTAAAAAGAAGTACTGTTTAGGTGGCATTCTGTTCTTAGCCTGGGTAATCTCAGTCAGTGAGTATGATGGAGAATGGGATACCAGGAGAAGCAGAAACAAATGAGGAAAACGTATTGAAATAGGACTGTAGCCAGCTGGCCAGACCATAGTGCTAAGTGCCAGATGCAAATTCAGAAATATATATATTCAGCTAGAACACTGCTGTTCCCATATGTGAAGTGTGCAAAATGTAGCAGAGCTAAGATGCCTTTATGTGCTATAAATCCCGGAACCTTCTGTAGCCCTACTAGATTAGGAGTACCTGGAAGCTTTAGTTCAAAAAAGGATTTTCCCCCTGCCTCTGAAATAAATGTACCCTACATTGTCCCATGCACACAAATTAATCCATTAAAAGTGGGTGGCATGATTTTTTCAAGGTACATTCCACAAGAATGCCTTATATTTTGAATTTGATCATCGCTGTGGAAATGAGTCAGTCTACTGCAAACCTTTGCCCAAGGGAAGGTGGCAGAGAAGCATAGGATAAGAAATTGGGCAGAACTACAGCCCTTGCACATGTAAAAACATATTTCATAGGAACATAGGGAACTGACTTATATAAACACTGTTTAATATGACTGGCAATGACTCTCTTGTGTGTTCAGATTCCCTCCAAGTCCTCACCAGAGGAAATTTATAGATTGGTTAGAAAGGAGTATGTTGCTTGTTTATCAGAGACAGAGACAGAGAATTGTGAATGGTTTTAATTTGCAGGAACAAGTGACCAAGAAGACCAAGTGATAACTCCTTAAATTGTACCAGGAACAAGCCTGGTGCAGTTTAAGGAATGGGGGAGCTAACAACACCATGCAGCCCAGAGAAATGCTGAGAACTGCAGGAACTGTGCGAGAATGACTAAAAACACTATTAGAAATACACATTCATTTCATATGGGGGCTTTCTAGACCGTCCATACTCACCCCTTCTACTGGTGGGATGAGGCCTAGGCTGCCGCACGGGCAGCCCTAGAGGCCTCATCCCACCGCTTTTGGAGGCCGCGGGGAACCGGCAGTTTGCCGGTTCCCCGCAGCCTCCCAGCGGGGTGCAGCAGGCGCTCTGGGCACCTGCTGCACCCCGCTTCCCTCGGCGGGGCTGAAGAGAGAAAGGGGCCGCCGCCGCGGCCCCTTTCTCCCTGGGTCTTTGCCGCGGCCATTTAAAGGCTGTGGCAAAGACCCACCGCAAAAAAAGAGCTTCGTTTTGGAGCTCTTTTTTTGCGCCGCGGGAAGGGCGCGATTGGCGCCCTCCCGTGGCGCAAAAGCGTCAAAACGTGTGCAGCGTATCTAAACACTGCGCACGTGATGACGCTTTTCCAGCGTGTCTGTATGGATGCCGCCAACTTTAAATGGCAGCGTCCATGCGGTTTAGGCCTAGGGAGGGTGTAGACGCTACACCATCCCTAACCCTAAAAGCGGGCTTTTTAGCCCTAAACGCACATTTTTTTGCCCGTCTAGAACAGGCCATGGTTTATTTACCGTTATATGTTTTGTGTATGTCTGTATGGAGTTTATCATACAATGGAATTTGGGGGTATAATGCAATGGCAATCCGAATGCAATCATGGGGTTTCACATTATTGTGAATGAGTCATTTTCAGGAAATGGGAAATCATTCTGAATGCATTCCAAACACAATCAGATTTCACATAAATTTACTAAACTAGAGAATGCACGTAATTGTGAATTGGCTCCATTCACAATTGAGAGAAATTCCTCCCTTGTGATAAACTCCTATGAGAGACAGGGAGGAGTACATGTGCGTCTCTGTGTGTGAGAGGTGGGATGAAGTGTGTTCTTGTATATCTGTCTGTGCATGAGATGGGAGAGATAAGTGTGTGCATGTGTGACAGAGAGAAGGAAGGGGGGAGAAGGAAGGGAGTGTGTGTGTGTGTGTGTTTGTGTACTGGGGAAAAGATTAGAGTCTGCCTCTACAAAAGCAATTTTCATTTAAATTAACAATGCAAATACTGTATATAGCTATCTATTCAGAAACAATTCCCAGTGAGGTGAAAGTGTGTAAAGTTGTAGTCTAAATCAGTCTTCCTAAAAGGCTGTTGGAAAGGCATCATTTTTTTATGACACTCATGTGGGTTTTTTCCAACTATATGTTTTAGCTAATTTCATTCCATTATCTCCTGGAGCTGAAGGTATTGTATGCCCCCCCCCAACACACTTTTATCCTAGCAACAATTCTGTGAGGTAGAACAATTCTTTGAAGTTCAGAGGCTGCAACTGGTGCATGGTGACCACGTGGGTTTATCGCAAAACTGGGATTTGAACCTGATAATACCATCATGTGAATCTATACAATCTTAGAATTGTTGACTTATAAAGAATCCCATTCCTATGCCTGTGCAGGAATCAAAAGCTGTGATATGTCTCGTTTTGTGTTCTTTCCATCCAACTGAAGTGGGAAATGACAGAGCCAGGACTGCTGTAGTGAGAGTGCACAAAAATTATCTAAGAAATACTTTTTTAAAAAATGAAAGCTAAGTTGTTCTTTTGTGCTTCTACAATTCTTTGTAAATCCTATGAAATCAAGCTGGGCTGTTACTCTGAGTATGAATTTGAGTGTAACTGTTATTGGGATTTGTGATCTATAATTCTGGATTTTTATGGTATTTTTATTGTATTTTGTGTTTAATTATTATCCTGTGCTTCCATGCAAGATTATAGAGAGCACTGCATTTACAGAATTGCTTTTATCAGACAGAATTGTTGTTTAGCACATAATTAATGTGTGTGTGTATGTGTTAATGTGTTTATTCTTTGTTAGAGGTGTTTGGATTTTTTGTCTCTGTTAGCCAGCACTGGATGCTATGCACCTTGACTTGAGTAACTGTAGCAGGGGAATGTACCAGTTACCTTTCTGCCCATGAGGCAACCTGTCTTGGGCCAGCTCTGTTACATGGATATGGTTACTATCAGTGGTGCATGCCACTGCCAGGAAAATGGAAATCACTGCATGTCACTGTGCAGGAAGAAGGAAAGTTGAACAGGAGGAAGGGAACAGACACAGTAGGCTGTATCTGATAAGCCCTCTGGCTTACAATGAGAGACAAGTGAATTGGGGAATTTGCCATGTGATTTCCTTTGTTATGTTACTATATATTTTATGTTTTCCTGACAAAGCTGTGCCTGAAACAGGTGGACTGCAGTGACATGTGGAAATGCATGAAACTACCTCCACCATATTTGGGGTTGTATGCAGCGAGCAGATCATGATAGTAAAAGCTTCAGCTGGAAGCAGAGAGGGGAGGGAGGTAGAGGTAGATGGACAGTCTTTGAATCTGCAATGTCAAACATTTTTCTTCTTCCTCCTCTTAGTAAAGAGAAGAGTAGGGTAGTAGGCATTTATCCAGGCAGCCTATCAGAGTGACACTTGACATGTAAATTGTGCAGCAAATCTGACAGCTAAAATATTAAAGCATCCACCTGGTTCTGTCTTATACAGTCTCCTCTGCAATGAGTTCACAGAAACCATCTTCAGTATCCATTCAAATCCATCTCATTTTTCAGGTTGACATGATCCAATTCTAATCTTAGGTATTATTCGGTCTTTGATTCTATTAAGGGATAATTATTTCACTTAGTACCATTTAAAAAAAAAAGCTCAGACTTGTTTCACAGAACGTCACACTTCTCCTTTACTATGAATGTGCTTTATCAAGTGCTGAAGTTAAAAAGGAGCTCATTTTTATTGTATGCTTTAAATTGAAATGTTAACAACATCGTTGCATAGGGTTGTAGACTGACTTCTGCACAGCAAACATCAGAGAAGCACAATAGTTGGTTAATCTGGCTGAATTTATTCAAAAGGAAATTCAGTGCCACTTGAAACAAAATTCTGATTAATTCTAAGATGGAAATGATGGGGGAAAATAGATTTTTAAGAGTTATGCTAAATAGAATCTTGTGTGGAAGTCACAATTAGGAGCAAAATTACTGTAATTTTAAAAGTTCTTCAAAGCTCTATTTACAGCTAGGAATCTTTCTTACCTATCAAACTAGCAAAATACTTTCATCTGTAAAAAATATTCCATGTCTAACTGCCCCCGTCCCCTTTTTTAAAAATAGCTGGCATATTCAAACATTTTCCAGGTGTCATAGCTTCCAAATAATTCCAAATAATTCCAAATACTTGCTCAGCACATTCACCCCTTCATATATCTGGCTCCTAAACAAGACCTCTGCTTTGATTGTCCTTGGCATCAGCCAGTTCCATCAAACAATCTTCCTTTCCATAGTCCCCAGAGCTTTTGTGCTCTGTACTCCTGTTTTTCTTTTCCTCCAGCTCACCACACCTCAATTTTAGTCTTCCTTTTGCCATAGGGGTGTCTCACATCCTGGTTATTCTCCAAAAACCTGTTTCTTCACTTCTTTACATTACAAGTGTTGGGACAAGATAGGTGTGTCATGGTTTCCATTTATAGTAACCCTCCTTTTTTTTTTTTTTTTTAAAAAAAGTACATTGAACAACCATAGTTCCATTTTTAAAAAGTTTAGAAGCTTGCAAAATTAAGCTCTATGGGAGCTGTGAGAGAGCTCACAGAAAGACATTATTGGATGTCCACGTGTCCTAGAAAAAGTTGGAGACTGAATTCTGTTTAGACTAGCAGGAGTCCTTTGTAATAGGCAGGTTTAACGTTCCCTAGGAAGCATGGGAAAAACATTATTCTTAAATGCACATTGTAAATAGCAAATTGCAGGCTGAGAGTAGGTACAAAATTGAAGGCATTGCCATTACACTGAATAGGAATTACTTCAGTCTTCCTTAAAACTAGCATTTTTATTTACCTTCAGATTGGAGGAAACAATAAGTATAACCTTTGATATCCACAATATATTTTCAGCAATATTTTTTTTCTTTCGGGTACTGCTGTATACACCTAAGTTTCATTCTGCCATTTAGATATACTATACAAAAATCATTACTCTGTGATGACATAATAATGCCAAATAATAAATTATTTATGACATTTGTTTTTTTATAATATTATTAATTGTGTTTTTTCCAGTTTCAAGTCAATGTTAATTTAATCTAAAATAAACATAAACTGCATGCACACTGTAGAAATAATCCAAGTAGACACCACTTTAACAGTTATGGCTCAATGCTATGGAAGTCTGTGATTTGTAGTTCTGAGAGATATTTAGCCTTCTCTGTCAGAGAGCTCTAGTGCCATGACAAAGTACAAATCCCAGGATTCCATAGCTTTGAAACAGGGCAGTTATAGTGGTGTCAGCCTGGATTACTTCTGCAGTGCAAATGCAGCCCAGTCACTTTTTAAGTGCAATAAACCACCACACATCTGACACAATATACTCTGACAACTGAGAATCAGTTTATAAACAAATAATAATAATAATAATAATAATAATAAGCATTTCATTTACAGATGAAGGATACTGCATTTAACCAGCAAAACGTGAACACCTCACAACTGCTGTCAGCATATCATTCCATGGCCATACATGCTATCCATCTCTTGAGGTCCCAGAGCACTTCTCACTAACTCAGAAGCACAAATCCAGATAAACATCACATGTTCAAATTAAATCCATCCAGAATCTTTAGAACTAAAACAACTCAGTCTACAAGCCAGTTAATCTGGGACACCTGGACTCGAGCCAATTTAATTACACATTTTAAATATTTCACAGACATGACTGTTAGCAATCTCTTTAAAAGAAAAAAAAATAAACATATATAACAATAAACAAAACAAACCCAAAATGAAACTGGAAGGAAAGCTTCAATCACAATTTCTTCTTGAACATACTTCTTCAAAGTGATTCCATGTTGACTTCCTGTCTTGGAGAAAGAACAAAGAGAACTAGGTCTGGGCAAAGGAGGCCAGTAGTTGAAAGCATATGTTACATTTATATTCCACTTTCTAAAAACAAATTAAGATTTCTGCAATTGCCACTCCTGCACCATTTTACCCTTACAACAAACCTGCAAGCTAGATCAAGGTTCATTTTGACTAAAACTATCCCAAGGCTAACCTATGAGCTTTATGTAAGAATTTGATTCTAGCTCTCCCCATTCTTATTCCAGTCCCTGTGGGTTGTGGCTTCTATGTCAGCAGAATGGTGAATCTAGTCTGTGTCTTAATGAATTTTAAAGAAGCTATCTACTGTGCTGAAGACTGCTTTCAAAATAGGTTTGGTAATTTCCATAAGCTTGGAGTAAATTCTGGAATGAGTGCTGTACAACATGGAAGCCATCAGCCTTCACTGACTATGATTCCAGCTCCCCAGTTAATCCCTTCATTTCTGAATATTTGAGCTTTACTTCTTTCTAGAATTCCAGCTAACAGCCTTTTCCTGCTCTTCACTGGCAGTTCAGAAGTATACAGTTTTTTGACATTGACCATTGATAGAAATAAAACCTGCATGGTTACAACCTGACAACACCAGACATTTAATATTTCATTTGAATATGCATGAAGACATGTACGCATAACACTATATTATGTATTTCATAAAAGGTCCAGGATGGACAACTATGAAAACATTAAGATACAATATATCTGATGAAACCAATAGCAATCAAGAATCAAATACATGAGAAATTCAGTTACATTTATTAATTCTAAATGCTCACAGAAACAAATAGGTCTTAGCTTGGCATCAAAACACCAATACGAGTGTACCTCTTGAGAAAGGGCATTCCAAAAGGGGGTACCACTATGCAGAAGACCTTGTCTTGCATTAACATTTGATGTACTTCCCATACTACTGAGACAATGGGAGGGGCTTTCCATTGATCTAAGATCATAAGCAAGCTGGTACAAGTAGAAACCTACTTTCCTTATATAAAGACAGATTTAGCTTGTTCATATATTAATATTTCCACACAGATTTAGTATACAATGTGCTGCAATGTGCTGAACTATGTCTCACAGTATCATGCCTTATCCTTCTTTTTAAAAAGCTGAAGAACAATTTATTCAGGGGAAAAAAAATCAGACATAAAAGTATATCGCATCTTTCTGCTCTTTCTCAACTTTATTGGAAGTGATTGCATGTGAAAGTTGTGTCCTTCAGCTTGACTTTTGCATGAACCCAAAATCCTATATTTGTGATCAAATGTTAGATTGACATGACTATGTTGTACTGATTTGTCACTTCTACTAGCTTTGTTGATCTGATGATAAAAAGGTGTAACTTAAAAAAAAAAAAAAGATTTACCTTCCCACAGAAAGATGAAGGACTTTATGTCCTTCTTTCACTGTTGCATCCCTGATGGCATAACTCTAACTCTTTCTCTCAGCTTCTTTAAAACACAATTATTGTAGTGACAGAGGAAAGCTGACATTAGTCAGGCTCCTATAGTTACACTAAAATATAGTAATGGTCCTTTATACCAGTCTTTTCAAGCTAAATAATGTGGGAGACCATTTTCCCCCCAGTGTGCCATGGAAAATGGGCACAAAAAAATACTGGCTACAGGTTTCTTTCTTTCTTTCTTTCTTTCTTTCTTGGAAACTCCTTGGGGACTAATAACCAATGGCTCAGGGACTAGCACCACTCCAGGGACCACCACTTTGAGTTGCACTGCTTTACACTGTCTACAACATTATGCAACTAAGGTGGTGTCTGCAAGGGCCAAAAAACTCTGGGAGTAGTCTGCCCTGACATCCTCCTGTTATCTAATGCTCTGGAACAACAATAGATAGTTGTTTGTACATTTATCCTACTGTGCTCTCTGAAGCCCCAGATAGCTCCCTTCTGAGGCTGAAAATGAGGCACCCAGCCTTGATTACATGGCTGAGTACCTCAGTCTGACCTCAGAGGACATGACACATGGTGGCAATAGTGGTGGTGAGTGTTGTAAACAGATGCCTGCAATTGAAGAAAGTGCAAAGTCAGGCTTACTGATGAACATAAAGAAAATAATCACTGCAGAGAATCTACATAAATTCAATGTAAAAAATGAGGTTATCAAAATAGTCAAATATTTCCTATATAATGAATCAAATATGGATCACTACAGAGTCCTAGAATGGGTCCTAGAATAATCAAGCCAGAATTCTCCCTGGAAGCCAAGGTGATGAAATTGAGGCTGCTGTATTTTGGCCACATTACAAGAAAGCATGATTCATTAGAAAAGGCAATAATACTAAGAAAGAAAGAAGGTAATAGAAAGAGAGGAAGACTGTATGGCAGATGGATGGACTTGATCAACGAGGTCACAGGCCTGAATCTGGGGGACCTAAGCAGAGCACTGAAGGGTAGGGTGTCTCATCCATAGGGGTGCCATGTGTTGGGATTGACACAAGAGCAGCTAACAACAACTGTCATTTTATGGAGAGATACTCTACCTAACATCATTCCTTATTTCTAACTAGGTGTGCAAATAACTTGGTTATGATGCAGTTCTGCAGTCTATGAAGTTGAAAGCTTGAGTCCTTTTTGTGCCATAAACCGAAACATTACTTAAATCAAGTTTCCAGAAAATAAAGAAACAATTTTAGCTATTGGGTACAAATATAGTGCAAGTCCCTGGTGTACTGGGGAAAGGTAACTGCTGTTTCCCCACATCAGACAGCCTGAGAAGCAGAAGATTTCTTTTCAGGGTTACAAATGTGACAAAAGCCTATATAAGAATAGTACAAAAGAAGTAAAGAATAATACTTTGCCTGTAATTACCTTGCACCATCCCATCTAACTCTGTTGTTTAGTGTATGTGACCTTGGCTGTCAGTTGGATGCTTGTAGTCTGGAATGGTAAATTCATCTGAATAGCCTAGAGTCTTCTTGCTGGCATAATCTGGAGGATTATCTGGTTATACTAGCATATGTACATTTGGATGCATTGCAAAGTATCCCATGCCAAAGTAAAGTATCCCATCCCAAAGTAAAGTATCATAATGTTCATGCACAACAACTGCTGAGGGACCTCCAAGGAGCACTTCACCAGCATCCCAGTTCCTGATCAGTTTTGTGGGGGGTGGGGGGGGTGGGGGGTGGAGGGGTAGCTTGCATGTTCAATCTTTCTTTGAGCACCCAGAAATGAAGAAGTAGCATCCTCCAGATGAGCAAGGACAGTAGAACACACCTAGACAGTAGAACACCCCTTCACCCTATCAGTGGCTAGAGGAACAAAATTATATGTGGGAGCCCCACAGTTTCTGCTGCTGATGCTGCTGCACACTTAATAAAGAAGCAAAGAAAGAGGCAGCACCTGCAGAAGTATCCCAGATGATTAGCATATGCATGCTGCCAGAAACTTGGTTCATGTGACTATTCTAATGGGACTTAGGTCCACCACTCTGCCACTGACAGCCATCCAGCACCAGCGCCATGGTGGAATGAAACTGACCACAACATATGATAGTAAATACTCATATTTCCTAAACTATGGGCCAATACATACCGGTTCTTTGTGGCACCCTCATCATGTGCTAGGGTTGCCCCGCAACCCTAGCACGTGACAAGGGCATCAAGATGGTCGTGCCTGTTTACATGGGTGCCACCATCGTTACATAAGTGCCACACGGCATCCACACGGTGCCGCACAGCACTTATGTAATGAGTGTGCCAGTGGCGCATCCTTTACTCTGCCGATGCATGCCATCATGGCTTAAAAAGAACCTGCTTTTTGCAGGTTCTTTTTCCACCAGCAGGAAGCCACACGGTTTGGCTGCTGCAGCTTTTCTCCAGCGGAAAAACAGGTGCCGAGAAGGCACCCTTTTGGGGCAATCTGTAAAGCTTCAATGTTTCCTTAATAACACCCAGGGCACATGTCTCCACATGTCTTACCAGCCCACTCTTGAGGGGTTATCCATGAGATTGCATTTCTGCCCTTGTGGAATCTTCTATATTTTTATATGCTTAGAAATAATAATAATAATAATAATAATAATAATAACAACTATTATTATTATTATTCCTGCAAACCTAGGAGCACATACAAATCATACTACTAATGGTTGTCCACCTTTGCCAGAGTCTTTATATTATTGTTGTTGTTGCTATATTAGAGGTTTGTTGAACTTTTTCTAGTTAAAGAATTGAGTTGTCTCTCAGAAAGCACATTGGGCCTCTTTCTCATTATCCAGACTATATTCACATATAATCACTTAGTGCTGGAGTCATAGGCCTACATTTTGTCAAGATGTTATAGTTGTTTTAGTTTAAGATAGTAAGAAAAGGTATCATTGTAGGCCAGTGCCATTCCAACTGATCCCAACTGGCCATTTTCAGTGAAATAACTTTGTCCTTTTTTGGATGCTGCCTTATCTCCCTGATAACTCATCATACTCATTCCCATTCTACCTCCTCTTTCCTGGCCACTCCTACATAAGGTTCACTGCATAGATGAAGGAGGATGCTACTGATCATAACTGAGGGAAATGTTTATGATTTCATTAGCCTAAATGACCTCCAAAGTTCTGTAATATTAATATTAAAATCTACAAACATATGATGCTATCAGGAATGTGAAAAGTGTGGCCCTCCAGATAGTGCTGTACTACAGTTCCCAGCTTTCCTATATTAGCTGTGCTGCATCTAGAAGATGCAGGCCAATAAAAACTGGTGATTCAAACCCGTCTATAAAATTTGTCTTCTGAAAGCTGCTGTAAAAATGGAGCAATCAGGCAATATCCCTAGAAAAGCTGGGAATAGTGGAAGCCTGTCAAAGTTCTGGACTTCAGTCATCAGATTTTACCTGATCTTATAAGCACAGCCTCTAGATTGGGGGATGGGTCTTGACTTTTCCTAGATGAAGCTGAGGGTATTGTACCTACCTTGAAATGCTCTGACAAAATTGTACCACCAAGACTCCTATACCGTTGAGCCTGCTCAGGAATTAAGAATCAGAAGTGTACTAAATGATCAAACATTGGGGCTTTCTAGATTGGCAGGAAAGTGTGACATGAAGTTGCCTTTTCCTTAATGCTTAGCAGCTGCACCACAGCCTTTAGATGGAGCTGCGCTGTTCCGCAGTTTTTAAAAAAGAAGCTGGGAAAACCAGCATCTTTTTAAAGGCGCTTCTTCTCCCCTAAAACGCAAAAAAAAAAAAAAAAAAGCATTTTCATGGCACACTTTCCCTTTTTCTCATCTAAAGGCTAGACTTTCATGCAGCCATGAACACACTTCTTTTTGCCAATCTAGAAAGCCCCATAAAGAACTATATTTGTTGAGCCCTCTCAGGAATAATCAAGACTTTCTGCACTCTATCCCATGCACATTTTCTTCAGCTATTCTGAACATATTTAAGGATTTAAAGAAGCCAGTACCTGTAAGTAGGCAGAATTAATAACATTTTGCCTGCTAATGTTGAGCCCCTGTCCTTAAAACCTGTTTTGAAATCCCTGTCCACAAGTAAGCAATTTCTTACTTTTGTACCACTCCTGTCTATTGGGTTGTTTTCTGTATATCAGACACAGACCCAGTTGTCCCCTGATTTTTAGTTATAATGGTGAATATTATTCTTATGAGTCATCTTTAATGTAGGACTGCTCTTGCAGCCCTATAATCACTAGAGTATATAGACTTTGTGGCCTGGGAAATAAGATTTTTTTTACTTCCCTCTCCCCAGCCCTAGATTAAAACTGTTACTTGGGTAAAACATGGTAAACTGGCAAATTTGTCTCCCCCCCCCCCCCCCGCCTTTTTCCTTGTCATGATATCATCTTTTGATCATTTTTGCACTAATGCAATCCAGGAATGAGTGGGTACATTTTTATTCATCTAGAGCCAGGTGGAAGTAAAAAGGCTTTTTGAAAGTCCTGACAGCCTTTAACGTGCTGTAAAAAGATCCTATAATGTCACATTGTATCTTGTCAGTCTCACTAAATCTGCTAGGATTATCCCTTCCTTGGCCATAAATGTGTTAGCGCCCAGTATAACCACCAGCCTGAAATCATAGTTTGTTTTTAAAGTTTGCTAGAGCTGGATCTGGTTACTTTTTTTTTTCATGGATGGGATGCCAAAGAGTATAAATTATTTTCCTGCATAAATCATTGCTGCTTCTCTCTACCAAGAGGCCACTGGGGCAGCCTGGATACAAGGAAAAGATGTTAATTTTAGACTTTGCTCTTGAGCTGATAGGAAGAGAGTAGCAAAGGGAGCTTGTAAAGGAGATATGGAAAAGATATCTCTAATGAAAGTCAAAAGACATTTTGGGATTTAGCCCATATCTCTGTGCTAGAGAATATAAACGAATCCATTGAGTTGGTTTTAGCCTTGCTTGACTTAAAAATTAGTTTTTATAGTGACATCAGGCATTAATATTGACATTTCATGGCATTTAAAATATTATTTACACACCATATGCTAGGCAGATACCAGACAGTTTGCCTCAAACATAGCTATCTTCTCATTTGTAAGGATCAACATGGATGGTCCAATACAGATTATGAAAAAAAAAATGTTTAAGAAGACTGCTCAAGAGTATGTATGCACCAGATGACATTCTTCTGGAGCTAAATTAAGTAATGGTGACACTGTCAATGTAATTCTGCAAGCCATGGCCATTTCAATAGTGAGGGGTGAACTGTTTTTAAAGTTTAATCTGGGCAGACAAGGTATGCTGAAACCTCCGCCTGGAGTATTTTCTCTTAAAATTGCTTCTCCCCAGCCATTTTCCACCTTGTTGTTAACTGGTTAATGCTAGTCTCAGAGACACATGGGGAGAAAAAGACTTCAAGAGAAACTATGTTGGGGAGAAAGAAAATATGGTGTCATGGTTCTCCATCTTACATAACACTCTTGCAATTTAAATGCTATTCAGTTTTTGTTTTTGTTTTTTAAGGAAATATTCATGACTTATATTTTGACATACTAGACATTTAATTATAATGTTCTATTGGCCCATAAAGTGTCAGCATGCAACATATTTGTAATGTGTGTTGCAAATTGGTAGTATGGATATTATTTTTCTGATTCCATTTATTTCAAATACACTATACAGATTTTTTTTTATAGAAATAAAGAGTAAAGGACAATATAATAGTACATAACTTTTAATCAAGCACATACATGCTGAAATTAATCCTTGTCTCTGGATTGGAACTGTTTTGTAGAAATGGCTGCTAGAAGATCATTTAAACGAAACAAATATATACCCAAGTCTACTAGCCTGTGGAACAATAATTTAAGGATTAACATCTTGCACCCTGCAGTTAACATTGTAGAGGTCATGCTGAAAATTCTTCAAAACTAAAGAAACCTTTCAGGTCAGATGTTGGATCCTGAATAGTGGAGAAGCATGAAAAAACCAGCTACTCTGCTGCTCCATTTTGGAGGTCTTTTGTCATGTGATAACACTGTTAGTTTGTTTTATTGTTGTTGTTGTTTTGGTTACAACTAGTGCAATGTATTTTGCCGAGAATATCCCATTTTGTAGTTTTAAAAAAATATTCCAATGAGAAACAACTTCTCCCTTTACCCAAGGAGGAAGAGTTAGGAGAACAAGTCATACTTAAAACCTTTCAACCTATTGTTAGTTAAAATAGCCAAAGGACTTATTTGTGGAGAGGAAGATGTGATGTCAGTTCCTTTGTTCCCTTAACAATGGGCTGGGCATGTTGTTTTGTTTTATATTGTATTGTTTTAAGTGTTTAGGTGGTGGTGGTGATTTTAGCCAGAACAATATTAGCATTCAAGATTCCCTGGGGAAGACTGACTTCAATTGAATGACTACTCAATGTAACATTGGATTGTACGTCTGCCCAAAAGGGACACTCAAATGCCAATGTTATGTTTGGGAATGATGAATTAGCTCAGTGGTAGTGGCTGGTTTTTTACCCATGGGATGTAGTCTCTATGGGGTTTTCTAGATTGGCAGGAAAGGGTGACATGAAGTTGCCTTTTCCTTAATATTTAGCAGCTACACTGCAAGTCCCAGGTGTGTAATAAAAAGGCATAGGGCAGCTACACTGAGGAGGTGGGGGGACGACTTATCTGAAGTCTTTTCTGTTGCTCAGCAACTACATTGGAAGCTGTCAGTATGCTAGAAGCACAGGCGGAGCAGATGCATGGGTGGCAATGAACGGGGCTTTTGGTGGCACTGAACCTTTAATATTTGTTGTTGTTGTTGTTGCCGGCTGCAAACTGCACAGTTGCGCAGGTACATCACACATGAACTGTGCAGATATGAAGATCTGTCAAATTACCATTGTGGTTTTGCTTCCCTTTTTAAAGTGCACAGTTGCATCGGTGCACCATGAATGAACGCCTTTATATAATAATAATAATAATAATAATAATAATTTATACCCCACCCCTTTGAGATCAATCAAGGCGGCTTACACATTAAAATACTATTACATCAATAAAACAAACTGCATTCCTCCCCCCCCTTAAAAAGATATTAAATCTGTTACAATTTAAGTTTATGAATACACTTCTTTATTTTTTGAATGAATGGACATTTTATGCACAGTTGTATAACAGTTACAGCATCCCAGAGTCCCTACTGCGCATGTCTAGGGTTCGGATTAGGGATGGAGCTAGGGTTTGGGAGCTTTAGAAAACTGCACAGTTGCACTGCAGCATTTAGACACAGCTGCGCTGTTACACCCTTTTTAAAAAGAAGCTGGGAAAAGCAGCTCCTTTTTAAAGCTGCTTTCCTCCCCACTAAAATGCAAAAGAAGTGTGTTCATGCCAAACTTTCAGTGTGGGTCATCTAAAAGCTACACTTCCATGCAGGCATGAACACACCCCTTTTTGCCAGTCTAGATCAACCATCAGAGAAGGCCAAAACTAATGGAAATACTGCGCCTGAATTGAATAGTTGCTCCAGCTGTTACAGGTCTAGAGATAAAAGGAACTCCCAAGGCAAACAGAGGTTGGCAAGTGAGACAGGGGTTAGCCAAGCAAACTGACAGCATGAATGCCTGATACTGGACCAAAGTGGGAAATTCAGGGTATAGAAAAAGACAAATGTGGGTGCTTTCATACAAGGATAGTCATATTCTTCTCCTGCGTCTCCCCCCCCCCCCAAGTTGTTTCTTGAGTCTTGGCAGAATCATTTCCATCACTGGTACAGCTGGTTATTTAAGGGAGTCGGTAAGCAGGAGAAGAATATGACTATCCTTGTATGAAACAGGGTCACATTATCTGAATCTCTGGTGAGCTTTAATGATAATGTAAATTGGTTGGTTTGAGTTTCTCACTGTCCTTCCACACCCTATATTCTTCCCTATGTTTTTCTTTCTCAGAGTCTTGGCAGGACTGTTCCCATCATCAGTTCTGCTGGCTATATAAGAGGCTCTGTGAGCAGGAGAAGAACACTACTTTTGAATTTAACAGAGTCACATTGAGTGAGCTGTGGATTTGATAGTTTTACACATATTTTATACATTTTTTGCATACTTTTAGGCCACTGAGGAAGACTGCTGTCAAAATGTGTCTGGCCTTGAGTTCTATTATTTAAAAGTTGGATTTTGCCTGTTTTTAGCATTTGTTTAATATCAGTCCTTGTATCAGAAGAGATACAAGGACTCCCTGCAACAACATCTCAAGCTTGGCCAAATTGATCACCAACAATGGTCTCACATTGAGAGGCATGGAGACGCACTATCCACAATAATAATAATATAATAATAAAATTTTATTTATATACCGCCCTTCCAACGATCAGGGCGGTGTACAACATAAACAACATACATGGTTAAAACAATCAATTAGAGGCTAAAACAGAACTATATAAAACAATACAAGTTTAAAAATCAAATAAAACATGACATTAAAAATATAGCAGAGCAGCTTGTAATATAGAGAGGGAGGGGGGAAGGATCTCAGTGGGGAGGGGGTGGAGATCAGGGGTATGCAAGTTTAAATAGGTATGTTTTTAACCCCTTCTTAAACAAAGTAAGGGAGGCAGCCAGGCGGAGCTCAGGGGGCAACGAGTTCCAAAGGCTGGGGGCCGAGAAAGAAAACGCCCTCTTCGTGGTCATTGACAGTTTAGCCTTTGGAACCCTAAGTAGCTGTTGCCCAGAAGATCTAAGTGTGTGGGGCGGATTATGTGGGGAGAGGCAGTCCTTAAGGTACCCTGGGCCCAAGCCATTTAGGGCTTTATAGGTAATAACCAGCACTTTGTACTGAGCCTGGAAGCGAATAGGCAGCCTCCAGAACTCACGCCGAACAAGTCTTGAAGAGAAACGACAATGCAGAAAGGAGCACAATTTGGAAACATCACCCAAGGAGACTTTCTGCTGTGCTTTCTGTAACCAGACTTGTTTATCTCGGATCAGCCTTTTTAGTCATCAATGCGCTTGCAGTAAGCGTGGGATGAGTCCTTCCTGAATCTTCATAGAATCATAGAATCATAGAATCATTGAGTTGGAAGAGACTACAAGGGCCATCTAGTCCAACCCCCTGCCATGCAGGACCTCCAAATCAAAGCATCCCTGACAGATGGCCATCCAGCCTCTGCTTAAAGACCTCCAAGGAAGGAGACTCCACTATGCTCCGAGGGAGTGTGTTCCACTGTCGAACAGCCCTTACTGTCAGGAAGTTCCTCCTAATGTTGAGGTGGAATCTCTTTTCCTGCAATTTATATCCATTGTTCTGCGTCCTAGTCTCTGCAGCAGAAGAAAACAAGCTTGCTCCCTCCTCAATATGACATCCCTTCAAATATTTAAACAGGGCTATCATATCACCTCTTAACCTTCTCTTCTCCAGGCTGAACAACCCCAGTTCCCTAAGGCGTTCTTCATAGGGCATGGTTTCCAGACCCTTCACCATCTTAGTTGCCCTCCTTTGGACCCGCTCCAGTTTCTCCACATCCTTTTTGAATTGTGGTGCCCAGAACTGGACACAGTATTCCGGGTGGGGCCTGACCAAAGCAGAATAGAGTGGCACCATTACTTCCCTTGATCTAGACACTATACTTCTATTGATGCAGCCTAAAATTGCATTGGCCTTTTTAGCTGCTGCATCGCACTGTTGACTCATGTTCAGCTTATGGTCTACTTGGACTCCTAGATTCCTTTCACATGTGGTCTCATTCAGCCAGGTGTCCCCCATTTTATATCTGTGCATTTCATTTTTCCTCCCTAAGTGCAGAACCTTACATTTCTCTGTGTTGAATTTCATCTTGTTAGCATTGGCCCAGCTTTCTAGTTTATTCAGGTCATTTTGAATTTTGATTCTGTCCTCTGGGGTATTAGCTACTCCTCCCAGTTTAGTGTCATCTGCAAATTTGATAAGTATGCCCCCAATTCTGTCATCCAAATCATTAATAAAGATGTTGAACAGCACTGAGCCCAGGACAGAACCCTGTGGGACCCCACTGGTCACTTCTCTTCAGGATGAAAAGGAGCCATTGTTGAGCACCCTTTGAGTTCGGCCACTCAACCAATTACAAATCCATGTAACAGTTAACTTGTCTATCCCACATTTTGCAAGCTTGTTTGCAAGAATGTCATGGGGAACCTTGTCAAAGGCCTTACTGAAATCGAGGTAAACTATATCCACAGCATTCCCTTCATCTACCAAGCTGGTTATTTTATCAAAAAAAGAGATCAGGTTCGTTTGGCATGACTTCTTTTTCTGAAACCCATGTTGGCTTTTTGTGATTATGGCATTGGCTTCTAAATGTTCACAGACTCTCTGCTTAATGATCTGCTCCAGAATCTTTCCTGGTATTGATGTCAGACTAACTGGACGATAATTGTTGGGATCCTCTTTTTTTCCCTTTTTGAAGATGGGGACAACGTTTGCCCTCCTCCAGTCTGCTGGGACTTCTCCTGTTCTCCAGGAGTTCTCAAAGATTATTGCCAATGGCTCCGATATTACCTTTGCCAGTTCTTTTAATACCCTTGGATGTAGTTCATCTGGTCCTGGAGATTTGTATTCATTTAGATTAACCAGGTATTCCTGTACTGTCTCTTTACTTATTCTGTGCTCGAATTCCCCCACTCTGTCCCCTTCTTCACTGTCCTCAGGTTGAGCACCTTTTGCCTTTTCTGAAAAGACTGCAGCAAAGAAGGTGTTGAGTAATTCTGCCTTTTCTCTGTTCCCTGTTAGTATTTTGCCATCTTCTGCACGCAGTGGTCCTACCATTTCCTTCTTCTTCCTTTTGCTGCGAACATATCCAAAAAAGCCCTTTTTATTGTTCTTAACCTCTCTAGCAAGCCTGAGTTCATTTTGCGCTTTAGCTTTTCTGACTTTATCCCTACATGTGCTGGCTATTTGTTTGAATTCCTCTTTGGTGATTTCCCCATTTTTCCATTTTTTATACATGTTCTGTTTAAAACTTAGCTCAGTTGTAAGTTCCTTAGTCATCCATACCGGTTTCTTGAGACATCTCCCATTTTTCTTCCTCATTGGAACTGTCTGAAATTGTGCTTTCAGTATCTCCCTTTTGAGGAACTCCCATCCATCTTGAACTCCCTTCTCTTTTAGTATTCTTGACCATGGGATCACCCCCAGTATTTCTCTAAGTTTATTGAAATCAGCTCTCCTAAAGTCTAGAATTCGTGTCTGACTATGCCTAGCTTCATCTTTCCACTGTATAGCAAACTCCAGGAGGACATGGTCACTTCCACCTAAGGATCCGACCACTTGCACCCCATCAACTAGGTCTTCCCTGTTTGTTAAGATAAGATCTAAGATGGCTGATCCCCTTGTTGCTTCTTCCACCTTTTGGACAATGAAATTGTCTTCCAGGCAAGTGAGGAATTTGCTAGACCTTGAGGATTTGGCTGAATTTGACTTCCAGCAAATATCAGGATAGTTGAAGTCCCCCATCACTACTACATCTCTCCTTTCTGAGTGTGTGCTCATCTGTTCTAGAAAGGTATCATCCAATTCCTCTGCCTGAGTTGGGGGTCTGTAGTAGACTCCCACAGTAACATCCCTGTTATTTCCCTCTCCTTTAATTTTTATCCAGATGCTCTCCACCTGACTTACAGTATTGACTTCCTCGATCTCTTCACTGGTGTAAATATCCCTGACATATAATGCTATTCCTCCTCCTTTCCTGTTTGGCCTGTTTCTCTTAAAAAGGTTATATCCCTCTATTTCTACATTCCAATCATGAGACTCATCCCACCATGTTTCAGTGATGCCTATCTTCGTTAGCGAAGAAAAGCCAGAGAGAGAGAGAGAGAGAGAGAGAGAATATTCGTTGGGTATTGCTAATAAGCTTTTCACATTATTTTCCTTTCATATTGGGAAGTGTGATATTGATATTGTTTGTGTGTGTGTGTGTTTTAATTTTAATTTTTTGGGGTAGAACCCTCTGGTGCAGTTTTAAGATATAGGCAAAACATGTCTAACTGTAATGCCAGTACACATCAAAGAATGTAAGCAAAATGTAACAAACAAAAGCAGGCACATAAAAACAATATGTAGTCAAAATGGTGAAAACAATCATCACAAAAACAAGCATAAAAACGACCCAACAGCACAAAATAGCTATGAATGTGGACATGAAGACATCTGGCCAAAGAGTTCATAGAAGTCACTTGGATGCCTGCAAGCATCAGCACTGCAAGCCAATTCAGGAAGGCACAGATGAAGATGAACAAACTGTAATATCTGCTGAAAGCTGCTCAAAACCTGAAGAAGAGGACTCTCAAAGGTTTCATAAAGAATAGATGAATAGAAGGCTATTTAAATGTCTCCAAGTGCACTGAAAGAGAAGGATCCCATGGTAGTGATCATCTAAGGGGCAGACCCAGAGGTGAGAGTGCAATGTGTTTATGCCCACTGCTCTTGTCCAAAAGGATGAAATGGAGATACAGTGGTCCCCCGGCTTACGAATCCCCCGGGTTGCGAAAACCCCAGGATCCGAAAGCCGCCGGACCGCTACAATATCCCCCAGGATCTGAAAGATCCCCCGGGATACGAAAAAAAACCGTGCGGCCCCTTTAAATCGGCCGCGTGGTCCATTGAGTTTAGCGGTCCCCCGGGAAATGAAAGCTTCTGGGTTACGAAAGTAATCCCGGAATGGATTACTTTCGTAACCCGGGGGACCACTGTAGTGATATCATGTGAAATGAGATGGAAGGATGTAGTGCAGACATTCACAGACAGTTTCTATAGAGCGGCCAGACATTGCTTTGAGGAATTTCTAGGGTTAAAAAATGATGCAACAGAAACAGTGCAATAACCAATGTGAAGTCAAAGGCTTTCATGGCCAGCATCCATAGTTTTTTTGTGGGTTTTTCATGCTATGTGGCCGTGTTCTGGAAGATTTTATTCCTGACATTTCACCAGCATCCGTGGCTGGCATCTTTAGAGACTATTCTCTGAAGATGCCAGCCATAGATGCTGGCAAAATGTCAGGAATAAACTCTTCTAGAACATGGCCACATAGCCCAAAAAACCCCACAAAAAACAGTGCAATAACCTGTCAACTGTTTCTCACAGAAACCATTCCTTAACACATAAAGAATGACACAGGTGGGGTTAAGAAAATAAACACATGCCAAAAAGGAAGCAAAGGGAAAACAAAGTAAACAGTGACTGTAGTGTGAAATAGATGGGTAAGAAGTAGTGGCCAGAAGCTGCTCCCAGCCTGATCAACCCAGGGCCATGGCAACCACATACCATGGCCCTGAGGGCACCTCCTGCCACAGTCCAAAATGGGCCATGACAAGGATTGGAAAAAAGCAGTTCCTTTTGGGGCTGACTTGGGCCTCTTTAGGCAACCTTGGCTCAGACCCAAATCAGTGTCCGGACACCCTGGGAGCATGTGTCATGTAAGTACTATGCCCCAGAGTGGCCAAAAATTGTCCTTGTCTGTTCAGCTGTTTCAGGCCTGTGTTAGCAGTCATTATTGCCTTTAACTTTAATGTGATGACTTTGCCTGATCATAACCCAACAAACCTAATATACATCAGCGTCCTATTCAAATCCTTCAGAGTCTACAGACTTCTGAAGAAACAGTTGTTTGTTGCAATTTGGTTGACATGCAGATCAACTGCTGACATTTGAAACATTTCTAAAATATATAAATATATATATAATATAGAATATCTATGGGAGCAGTTCTTTCATTTCATTTTTTCATGGGGTAAGCCACCCAGAGAATAATGGCATTGGGTGGCGTTAAATAAATATAGTAAGAAAAATTAGTTAATTTTAGTAAGTAAAAGGAGCAAGTAAAATTAATGCTATGTTGATCCTGTCTATGCTTGGCTTACTTTGATTTAGAATGAAAGAAAAGTAAATGTATGAAGCATCATCAAAATTCTGATTAAAAGGGGCCTAGTTTTTAATGATATGTCACCTAGATCGGCCTTGTAAATAAATCAATAAAAATTGATAGTTCACAAAAGCATTTATGGGCCTAATAATAGGCTAGTAGTCCTACATTTTCATGAGGAAAGGGATTTCTTTCCTATGCAGCTAGGTTGCAGACATACAGAGTTCACTTATCTACATGGAATTTCATTGGAGTGAAATTAATTGTTGAATATAAGGCTCATTTAGTTTATGTTAATTCCATGCATTCTCATTCAAAATGTAGCCAGTTTAAATTTGTGGCTGACATACTGTTAGTGACATACAATGCACTTATGCTATCTTCTCTCTTTTTTGAATGTTATAAAACACAGAATTCTCTATTAACAACAATTAATATCCCTGTGGTAGTTGCTTTTAGCTGCTGCAGGCCCCATATCCATTTAGTGGCTAGTGGACAGTGGATAGGATTGGAGAAGCATCTGGCTTTGTTTCTATATCCAGAAACAAGTGAGGACACCATCCACTAGGATATTCAGAGGTCCCAGAGAGTTCCTTTGTTGTTGTTCTGTGTAGAGGGAGCTGCAGCATCTTAGACTGCTGCCACACTCCGCAATTAATGCAATTTGACCCTGCTTTAACTACCATGGCTCCATCCTATGGTATCCTTGGTTTGTTGTGGCAACAGAGCTCTCTGACAGAGAATTCCATAGCACTGAGCCATGGTAGTTCAAGTGGTTTTAAAATGCATTATTTTTGCAGTGAAAATGTTGCCTAAAAGGCAAGTCCTAGAAGGGATGGAGATATTTATGTGTGGAACTTTATGATACATACGATGATGCAGGATCTTGTCCTCAAGTAGGAGCAGATATCACCTCATACCTGACTTTAATAACAATCACATTGGGGCTAAACAAATAGGCAAAAAGAGGTGCTTTCAGGCTGGTTTGGGGGTGTGGTGTTTAGATGGCACATGCCTTGAAGCCAGCAGAAAAGTGCCCTTATGTAGAGAAAAGCCATTTCAAAAAGAAGCAGCTTTTCCCCACTTCTTTCTGGCTTGAAGCCATGTCATGTGGTCATGAAATGAGCACTCCAGCTGCCTTCGGAGCTGGCGGTGCGGTTGGTGGGGTTTCAATGTGGCTTCAGAAAAGGCAGCTTCAAGCCACTTTTTCCTGCCCATCTGTTTCACCTCATTATAACTGAAGTGTAACGTGTCATTTCCATCCAAGTCCTCTTCCTACACCCTCTTGACTCTCTCTAGTGTTCTTTCCCCTCTTAATCTCTCTAATGCGTCACAGAATACTCATGTGCAACACTTGGTACATCCAAACTGATTGAAAAGTCTCACAATTTGCTTCTGTTCTTTCTGATTTTATACATATAAACAACAGAGATGAAAACATAGAGCATCCCAAGTGCATTTTTGTTGGGATGGGGGGGAGGCGTGATTTTTCATTCAGAAATATCCAATATAACTGTAAAACATGTAAAGTGCAAAAAAAAAAAAAAAAAAAAGATGCCTAAAAGGAAAACCAGAGAGATATGACATCACTTCTGGTTCCTGAAAATATACATTAATGTAGTTCACCACAGGAGTCCAGAAGGCAACTAATGGCCCCAACCCCAGTGCAATTGCCTTTTAGATTAACTAAAATATAGCTACTGAGACATTAGAAATAGGGTCAGAATTGATGCTGGAACCTTTCAGATTGATCCTAGGAAACCACTCAGTTTTCATGGATGTGAAAGTATCCCAATTCCAGTTCTATAAAACTGTGGGCCAGTACATCAGTACTACCACTAGAAGATATTCTCTCTCTCTCTCTCTCTCTTCCTTCCCTGCTCTCTCCCTCCCCCTGCCCCCCCCCCTTTCTCTATCAGTTTAAGAAAGCCTGAAAAATGTGTAGGCATTTTCAGAGAGACTGCTTGCTTCTCTTATTTCAATATTTTAAAATAGAGTTTTGTCTCACCTTAACAAACAGATTAATTTTATTTATTAATTTTGAGTATAAGTGGTCTACAAATTCCTTTTCTAATGAAAGAAAGATGGTAGGTATGTTTTATATGTATGTATTGTCATCTGGAAATTCTGGTCTAGTTTTTAAAAATCACAAAGGAAGTCATAAGTCTGTATTCAGGACATAGGCACTAAATACTGAACATTTGCTTGTTGGTAAAAAGGGCTAGACAGGAGTCCTTCTCCTCATACCTATTTTTCCAGGTGTGAGATTTATTTTTATTTATTTGCTTGTTTGTTTTGTCAGTGAAGCAGAATTTAAATGTGCAAGTCCCCATCTGCAATCTAAAGTGTTAATGTATAGATAGAGATTTACTACCTCATCTCATGTTTGGCAGAACATAGTTCAGAGACTTAAGTCCAAAGTCTTATATAAAACAGCCTTGTATGTCTTCAGTCTCAAAATGCCAGCTGTACACTGAAGTTATTAACTTTGAGGTTTCCTGTTGGAAAGAGCTAAGTCCTATTAAATAGCAACCCATAAGCTATTTGGGCAATCCACAGCATTAGAGCAACAATCAATCTTATCGGTACCTAGCAAGTAAGGAGCCAGCAGACTTTTTCTTCATTATTACTTCTCTCATTTGATCTTTCTCCCCTTTCAGCCTTGCTCAACTTCCTCTTACAAGCTATCAAGCTCTTTGGCAAAGGTGTTCATATCAACACCATCTGGTAGCATGCAAAAAGGAAATGTTTCCCTGGCTCCCAATAGACAATCCCGTTGTGCAATCCATGATCTGTTGATGTGATTTCTAGCCCAATGTTTCTGAGGAATGTTGCTCACACACCACTGGTGGCATTTCCTAATGACTGAGAAGAATTAGCTTCCCTCCCTTCTGTAGAATTGGGGACTAAATGTCTCGGGTTTTATAGTTGTAAACTGTGCATGCTGTATTTCTAGCTAATAGAATAAGTGCCATTGTTAATTACAATTATTTTAAAATATTCATTATATATAAACAAAACTTGTGGTTATGGGTGCCAAGTATTTACAGACACAGTGCCTGCTTTTGTAGACCACTTGCTAATGAACACATGTTGAGTACCTATTAAAATGGGAACATATGAAGCATAGCATTCAGTCATGCTTTATGTAAGAAAACAGGACAGAAAACTGTATGGTCTCCCAGAAGCATATGTGTGGGAGGACTGGTGCTCCAGGCAGAAGATGGTATCTTTTTGACTATTTAAACCCACAACATAAAATGTTACTTTGAAATTCTATTTAAAATACAGGCAACAAAGAGGAAGAACAGGAAGAACAATAAACCAAAATCACTAATTATGAAGAAAAAGGAAAGTCACTGATTAGATAGTTCAAGGCTAATTAGTTCTGTGTACACATCTGACTGAAGAAGAAAAGGAAAATGAAAAAGAAGCAGAAGTAATAGTAATAGTAATAATAGTAGTATTTCTTACCTACCTCTCCTGAAGGCTTGAGGTGCAGTACAACATAGATTAAAACATATAAAATCATTTAAATACATTTGTTAAAAAACATAAAGATGAAACACATTAAAATCATTAATATGATATTATTAAATTAGATTAGATTAGATTACTGCAATGCTGTCTAGATGCCAATGCCCTTAGAGAGGGTTTGGAAATGCAGCTGGTAGAATTGCAGCTCTGTGAAGGCAAAATTAGGCAGAGTGGACAATTGACCAAAGTAATAAATGCTGGGATTGGGCTAGGGGTGAATAGTTCTGCTGCCAATACTAAATAACGTTTTAATTCACAATCCCACCAGTTCCTGCATGTGGATTGGGGAGGTGGTACCTACTTGTCCTCCACCTCAGGCACCAAACCTCTACTACCTACAGCCACCTCAGACATCATACCCCTAATATCTAGGGGTGGCCCACTTTTCAGGTTTCTGCTTTCATATACTGTTGATTCTGATCCACCCACAGAAAGTTTTATGTTTATTTCTGGAGCCAATTCAAGGTTCTGGCTACCATCTATATAACTTGTGCTAAGTGTTCTTGGAAATAGCATCCTTATTGTGGAACTCTCTACTAAGGGAAGCTTGATAGGCCTTTTTATTGATAGTTGTTAAGCAGGCTATTATGTCACCAGAATTTGAATTCATTTAACTTTATCTTTGCTGGCTATTTTTAAATATATATGTTTTTATAGTGGTTTTGTTCTCACCTCTCCATTGATGCCCCTTTGTCGTGGGGAAGAGGCTTGCATACCCTAATGAAGCTGTGAGCTATGCTGGTGGTGGCATAAATAGCCACTGGCAGGGCCTCCCATGCCAGGGTCTGACGAAGAGCATCAAAGGGCAGGAGGGGCTCTTTAGCCTTATGGCAACCATCCTAGGAGAAGGAAAATTCCAATCCCAAACCCAGGCAGATGGTGCTCGTCTAACCCTGTAAGGTAAACCATCTAAGAGAAGGAAAGTCTAATCAAACCTACGACCCGAGGATCTTGCTGTCACTGTCCTTGCTTGCTTGGCCCCAGCAGACGAACCTCTGGTTTAAAGGGTGAGGCCAGTTCTGTGCATGCTGCACTCCACCAGAAAAAATCCATTGCAAAGGCTTGAAGGACACATCTAATCCCCCCCCCAAAAAAAAAAGTCCTGTAGCAATAGGTGAGGAATGAAACAGCAGGTGAAATATGCACTGGAAGCCACAGACCCAACCCTGCATGCAGGCAGTTCAGGACTTTGATCACTCGAGACTGACCGGGAGATGACAGTTTTCTTCAGCAGCATCCTGAATGACCAAGCAGACTTTTCTAAGGAGAGCACTGCTTGCTCCATACGGAGAGGGGCCTAGAAAAGGTGTCCTAAAGAAAGCCATCTACCCAGTTGGTGAGCCGCAATCAAAGGGCATCTTCTGATGAGGTCAAACAAAAAAACTAAGATACAAAGGCACACACCGGCCTCCAAAGGTGCAAACAGACTGATGCTTGCATGGTGGAACATCAGAACCATGCCAGATTCTGTAGATAGTGGACGTCCTGAGCATCATTCTGCTCTAATAGCCCATGGACTATCATGACTTAATACTGACATTGCTGCTCTTAGTGAAGTTCATCTCCATGAGGAAGGCAACCTTAAAGAACACGGTGCTGTCTATACACTCTACTGGTCTGGCAAAACAAAAACTGAAAAACACCTCTCAGGAGTAGGCTTTATGATTTAAAACTCCATTGCCTCCAAACTCGAAACCCTGCCAACAGGTCACTCTGATTGCATTATCTCCTTACACCTCCCACATGTTGTTCTCTTCAGTAGATATGCCCCAACTATGCAAGCCGACCCTGTGGAGAAAGACAAATTCTACTCAGACCTATGCCACCTAACACAAAAAGTCCCTGCAGAACATAAAATCATTATCCTTGGTGACTTCAGTGCCAGAGAAGAAAAGAACTTCAAAGCCTGGAAAGGTGTTCTAGGCAAGCATGGTGTTGGAAACTGTAATGATAACGGACGCCTCCTGCTAGAGTTTTGTGCAGAACAGCAGCTGACTATTACAAACTGTATAAAGATAACTTGAAGACAACCTGGATGCATCCCTGATCCAAACACTGGCACCTCATTGACTATGTTCTAGTGCACCAGAGAGACATTTGCGATGTTCATCATACTCGAGTGATGCCCAGTGCAGAATGCCAAACAGATCATCGCTTTGTAAGATGGAAACTAAATCTTCATCTTAAGCTCAAACCTAAGCGGGGTGGCATCTTAAAAAGGAGACTCCAAGTCAACAATCTTCAACATACTGCCATGAGAGATAACTTCCAGGCAAATCTCAATCAAAACTTGAAGACCATCCTATAGATTCCTCTCCTACAGTGCTTTGGCAACATATAAAAAACAGTATCCTGCAGTCTGTGGAAGAATCCCTCAGGTTCTCCCACAAGAAAAATCAAGATTGGTTTGATGAAAAGAACCAAGAGATCCAGGAGCTGTTGGCAAAGAAGAGAACTGCTCATCAGGCACACCTCACTCAGCCATCTTGCCATATAAGAAAAGCAGCCTTCCATCTCACATATAGGAAACTCCAACAAAAACTCTGAGACATTCAGAACAAGTGGTGGATCAATTTAGCAGAAAAGACACAACGTTGTGCAGATCTGGGTGATTCCAGAGAATTCTGCAAAGCTCTTAAAGCAGTATTTGGACCTACTTATCAGGTCCAAACCTCCTTATATAGTACGGATGGTCAAAGACAAATCACAGACAAAGCTTCCATCCTGAACCGATGGGCTGAACATTTCCAAAGCCTTTTCAGTGCCAACCAAGTAGTCCAAGGCTCAGTTATCCAACATATGATTCAACAACCGATGAAAAATGAACTGGATGTGGCTCCCACTCTGGAAGAAACCATTGTGGCCATACAGCAAATGAAAAACTGCAAAGCAGCCGGGATTGATAGAATACCACTTGAAGCTTGGAAACACAGAGGTCATGTACTCCATGCTAAATTCCACGAGTTCCTTGCGAGTTGCTGGGAAAAAGGTGAACTGCCATCAGATCTCCGAGATGCATTTATCATCACCCTGTATAAGAAAAAGGGAGCAAAATCTGATTGCTCAAACTGTCAAGGTATGACACTGCTCTCCATTGCTGGAAAAATCCTTGCAAGGATACTCCTGAACAGATTAGTTCCTGTTATTGCAGAAGAACTTCTGCCTGAAAGCCAAAGCACATTCAGAACTAATGGAGCACTACAGATATGGTATGTATGTATGTATGTATTTATTTATTCCCCGCTCTTCAGCCCTAAAAGCTATCAGAGCGGCTTACAATTATTATTTTTTAAGATGGTTCCCTGCTCTCAGGCTTACAATCTAAAAGACACGACACAAAAGGAGAAGGGAATGGTGATGGGGAAGGGGATCAGGTCCAGCAGTTGTTCTCTCCCTCTGACGCCTGGACCAAGGCAGATGGACTGGAGGGAGGGCTTGGCTTCTTAATCTTAGTATTTGCTCTTAGATAATTGCAAGAGAATTATAGAGAGCAGAACAAATGACTCTATGTAACATTTGTCGACCTTAACAAAGCCTTCAACACTGTGAGAAAAAAAGGTCTGTGGCAGATCTTGGAACGACTAGGATGTCCCCTCAAATTCCTCAAAATGATTATCTTGCTACATGATGGCCAGCATGGTCAAGTCAAATAAGGTGATGCTCTCTCAGAGCCCTTTCTGATAACTAATGGTGTGAAACAAGGTTGTGTTCTCGCTCCAACTCCATTTATAATCTTCTTCAGCATGATGCTCCAAAGGGCTATGGCACATCTCGAAGAAGAAGAAGACGGCATTTATATACATTACCGTACTGACGGTAGCTTTTTTAACTTAAGCCGTTTGAGAGCTCGCACAAAGACTCTAAACTATCTAGTCTGTGAGCTGCTTTTCACTGATGATGCTGTCATTGTTGCCCATACAGAAGCAGCTCTGAAGCACTTAACATCCTCCTTTGCAAAAGCTGCAGAGCTGTTTGGCTGGAAGTTAGCTTGAAGAAAATGGAAGTTCTCTACCAGCCTGCACCACAAGAAGAGCAGTATCACCCCCATGTCACCATTGGCAAATCTGTGCTTAAGTCCGTCCAGCAGTTCACATACCTGGGAAGTATCATATCCTCAGATGCCAAGATTGATAAAGAGATCGATCTCAGATTAGCAAAGGCATATAGTGCATTCGGAAGGCTTCACAAAAGAGTCTGGAATAACAAACACCTGAGACAAAGCACAAAAATCAGTGTGTACAGAGCCATTGTACTGCCCATTCTCCTCTATGGGTCTGAAACATGGGTCACCTATCGCTAACATCTGCGACTCCTCAAACACTTTCATCAGCACTGTCTACGCACAATCCTAAATATACACTGGACTGACTATGTGATGAATATTGCTGTCCTGGAGCAAGCAGGGATCACCAGCATTGAGGCCATGCTATTGAAAATGCAGCTGCGCTGGGCAGGTCATGTTTCTAGGATGGAGGACCACCGCCTCCCCAAAATAGTACTCTACAGTGAACTTGCCACAGGTCAGCATAAGAGGGGCATCCCAAATAAGAGATACAAGGACTCCCTGTAACAACATCTCAAGCTCGGCCAAATTGATCACCAACAATGGTCTGCAATTGATCATCCACAATGCTGCAGCTTCTTTAGAGAACTCATACCGAACGAGTCTCGAAGAGAAACAACAACGCAGAAAGAACCACAACTTGAAAACATCACCCAAGGAGACTTTCTGCTGTACTTTCTGTAACTGGACTTGTTTATCTCGGATTGGCCTTTTTAGTAATCAATGCACTTGTAGAAAGTGTGGGATGAGTCCTTCCTGAATCTTTGTTAGCAAAGAAAAACCAGAGAGAGAGAGAGAGAGAGAGACTGTTCTCAATTTAAATTATATTAGGATTATAACAAGGAGTATCGTGTCACTGTTCTGACTAAGATTAATTGTAATACAGGTTGAGTCTCCTTGTTCCAAAATGCTTGGGACCAGAAGTGTTTTGGATTTTTATTATTTATTTGGATTTTGGAATATTTGCATAGCCATAATTTTATTTATTTATTTACTTGATTTCTAAGATGCCTTTCTCCCAAAAAGTGACCCAAGGTGGCTTAGAAGATAAAAACATATAGAAAACAAAAATCACAATAAAAATTTTAAACCATTCCAATCCTTGGTTTTAGACAATACAAAGTTAACATTAAACATACAAAGTTAAAAACATCACTAAAACACATACTTCATATAAACCACCTTTCTTGATAACACATTAAAAACTTGCTTAAATAAAAATGTTTTTCTTGCTGGCAAAAGCAAGCAGGGAGGGGGCCATCCTAGCCTCCCATGGAAGGGCATTCCAGAGGGCTCTCTTAAGATATGTTGGACATGAGACCCAGGTTAAAGCATGACATTTATTTATGTTTTACATAACCTTATATACACATATGCACATTATATACACCATATTTTAAATAATCTTGTGCATGAAGCAATGTTTGTGTACATTGAGTCCTCAGAAAGCAATGGTGCTAATATCTCAGCCACCCACACGGACAATTTTGGATTCTGAAGTATTTAGGATTTTCTGCATAAGGGAGACTCAACCTGTATGAGTTGTTGTTTTTTGTTTTGTTTTTTTGGATGCACAGCCCACTTTTTAAGACATTGAGTGCATTCCTGGAGTGTCAGATGTGCAATGTGCATATAGGTTGTGATGAGATATAAAGACTCACCAACGACACTACCTTTCTGCCATTGTGGAATTACATGATTCTGTGAGGCAAGAAGTCTGAAACTGCACAGCATATATTATGTGAACATGGAATATAAGAAGGGGAAGTTAGCTATAATAAAACAAGAAATGGAACATATAAACATTACAATTATTGAGGTGAGTGAGAAAAAAGGGACAGGAATGAGACATTTTGAATCAGATAATTACATTGTGTTTTACTCAGGAAATGAAAACCTAAGGAAGAAATGGATTGGCATTAACAGTGGGATGAGATGTAGCAAAAGCAGTCAAAAGATATAGCAATAGCAATAACATGTACATTTCTATACTGCTTCTCAGTGAACTTAGCATTCTCTAAGTGGTTTACAATTTATATAATGCAAATGTTGACCATATCATTAAGACTTCAGGTAAAACCTATCAATACCTGTATAACTATAATGCAAATTTATGTTCAAACTACAAAGGTAGAAGAAGAAGAAACTGAAATATTATTTTTCCCAGGAAGAAACTGATCACACACTAAAACTGGACTTGCCAATCATAGGTGACTGTAATGCAAAAACAGGAAACAGAGAGGAATGAAAGATTGTAGGAAAAATTTGGCATAGGAATAAGAAATGAAGGAGAGTGAGTGAGTGAATTTTATGAAGTCATTATTCATTGGAAACATGTTCTTCAAGTAATACAAGAGGCAACTGTGTACATTCCACAGTATGGAATAAATCCGCTCATTTGTTAATGTAGGATAAGAATTCTACAGATACCATGGACTGTCAAAAAGTTAATTAAATACATGGGTCCTAAAGCAAATCAAGACTGAACTTTTCAAAGAAGCCAAGATAGCTAAACTGAGACTGTCATTTTGGCCATATTATGAGAAGACATGACTCACTAGAAAAATCAATAATGCTTGCTAAATTAAAAGGCAATAGGAAAAGAGGAAGACCACATTAGAGATAGAATAACTCAATCAAGGAAGCTACAGCCCTGCGTCTGCAAAACTTTAGTAGGACAGTTGATGATAGAGTGATTTGGAGGTCTCTCATTCATAGGATTGCCATAGATTGAAGCTGACTTGGTGGCAGCTAACAACAGCAAGCTATAGAGAAGGTGAGAATTTAAATCCAAGAATACCAACAAAAACATTCCGGCACAAGTTTGTTTGGCAACATATGAACAACTGGTCAGTGATAGAGCTTAAGGGCCAATCATGTGAGGGCAACAAGTAGAAATAGCTTCTCAGTGCTTCATCCTGTTGTCACCTACCTCTGCCTTTGCCCTCCATTCCATGGAAAGAGGAAAGGAAGATGACATTCACATGGTACTGAAAGAGAAAAAAACAGGATGGTACAGAGCCCAGCTATTCGACCAAGAAATTTACCTGGTGACCTTTCCAAAAGTGTTTTTGATCCAACAGGCATTCAAAATAATAGCTGAGCTCTTATATCCCCCACCATTTCCTTCTTTCTCAGACCCATGAGGGACCCACCACTGCTAGAAGAACAGAAGTTGCTGCTGCTCCTGCCTCCATTATTTTTCTCATTCCAGTAATGAACAGAAGTGCTGTAGGCTATATTTCAGAGAAAGGAACTGGCAAAAACTACTTCTGAGTATTTCTTGCCTAAGAAAACCCAATGAAATTCATGAGGTCACAATAAATCACCAGAACAACTTAAAGGCACATACACTCTCTCACAGACTGCTTCCTCTTTCCATGGCAGGGTCTGTAGAAGCAGGCAGATGGCTTATAACAGCCCTGGTTGGCTGGTGGCCCAGAGGCCTATCCATCCTCAGACTTGTCTAGCTCTACCCCTGCCTCAACTGACATGCATGAGCTTCCTATTAATGTTCCTTATTCCCATGTCCTTAATAATGCCTCCCATTGGCACAAAGCAATAAGTCCAGTTTCTGAAGGGATATTCTATAATGATTGTATTCTTATTGTTGTAAACCACCATAGGAAGCCCTGGTAGAGTCAAAAAGTGGTACTTAAATCTTTCCATAAACAAGAAACATTACATAGAATTGATCTGTACCATATTTGCTACATAAATCCCCCTCTGATATCCAGCACCTCAAAAACAGCATTTCTGTATGTGAAATTGGTTCATTGCCAGCCAGAATTAACCAAAGTCTTTGAAATGAGGCTGGAAGAGAAAGAAGCATAGCCAAGTAGTACTAATCTGCACATTTTCCATGTCACCCTTATGTCTGAGGGTTTTTTATTATTATTAATAGCACTGGGGGGGGGGACCTGGACAAATTTGTTTTTTCTTCCTTTCTTTTCATGTAGGGCAAATATTTCACAATTTGCTACCATGCAATTTAGTGCTTTTCATATCTCACAATGCCTTGATAATGATAGCCTATTAAAAATATCTGTTTAAAGTTTCTTTCTCCATTTAGCCGCATGCCAACTACTCACCTACGCTTATTCCCTACAGATAGTTCTTTAGCATGGATGAAATGCATATTGCTTTGGTACTGAGCTGTGAGATTCCTGCTGGTATAATGTCAGAGAGAGAACTGTACTGTGTCAAACTCCTGAATGTGAATGAGTAGTATTATGTAGCTCAGTCTGGCTAATTACCAATACTTAGAAGACTGGTAGTCACGTTCTGTTCAAACACACAATTCTCAAACAGCAAGATACATATTGCATAGCATTAGCAAAGGGTTCTATGTACCCACCAACTGCAACAATTATCAGTAAATGACTATGTGAGATATTGCCTTCTATCAATACTATGGGAAACTAAAATCTCATGGGGTTGGTTAAAACACCACCCACCTGTAAAGTGCCCTTGCTTTACAGGACTTTGGTGTAAATAACAGGAGTGACTGAATGTGTGGGATTCAATGGAGAATAAGTGTCATCACCCTAACAGGGTTCCTCTGAATCTAGTAAATAAGTAGCTTCCATTCCCCTACATGCTTGTTACTTGTTTAATTTGTGAGCCAATAGTGGTGAGAATATTAGTTTATGATTTGTGTGATCCTATTTCAAGTCCCCAGGACAACTGTCATGACCTTGGGGCAGGTGCTCTGTTTCAGTCTGAACTATTTCACAGAGTTATGGTAAGGATTTAGAGGAAAGAGGAACAATAGCTACTGGTATATAATAAATAAATAAATAATAAAATCTTTATTTATATACCGCCCTTCCAATGATCAGGGCGGTGTACAGGAAATTCACAAGTTAAAAACAATCCAAGAACAATAAAACAGTGTCAATCTAATACAGCTAAACAATGGCAGTACTCCAAGCAGGCTCATAATGAAGAAAGAAGATGACAATGGGGGGAGCACAATCGAATAAATATGTTTTTAACACCTTTTTGAACTGGGTGAGAGAGGTGGCCAAGTGGAGCGAGTTGCAGAGGCTCGAGGCTGAGATAGAAAATGCCCTCTTCATGGTGGTTGATAATCTGGCCTCTGGAACTCTTAGTAGTTGCTGCCCGGTAGATCTGAGTGTGCGGGGAGGATTATGTGAGGAGAAACGGTCCTTCAGGTACTCTGGGCCCAAGCCATTTAGGGCTTTATAGGTAATAACCAGCACTTTGTACTGAGCCCGGAAGTGAATAGGCAGCCAATGAAGATCTTTCAATATCGGGGTTATATGGGAGGCCCTGGGAGCACCAGTGACCACCCGTGCTGCCATATTCTGCACTAACTGCAGCTTCGGAGTGTGATAGAAAGGCTGCCCCATGTAGAGCGCATTGCAGAAGTCCAATCGAGAGGTTACCAGAGCGTGTACTACAGTTTCAAGGTCCCTCCGGTCCAAGTAGGGGCGCAGCTGGCACAACAGCCGAAGCTGAAAACAGGTGCTCCTGACCGTTACATTCACCTGAGATGTGAGATGGAGCGACAAATCAAGGAGCACCCCCAAGCTGCGTACGGTGTCCTCCATCCCTGGGCTGGGAGAACCTATCACGAGTACTTCCGTTTTCTCTGGATTCAGGCTGAATCCGATTTCCCTCATCCAGTCCATTACCGATTCCAGACAGGCCACGAGAGGAGCGATGCCATCCCTGGTCACTGCATCAGTTGGAGACATAGAGAAGACTATTCGGGTGTCATCAGCGTACTGATAACCCCGCGCCCCATGCCTCCGGATGATCTCTCCCAGCGGTTTCATGTAAATGTTGAAAAGCAAGGGGGACAGAATAGCTCCTTGAGGGACCCCAGATCTGAGGGTCCTCTTTTCAGAGCAAACGTCCCCCAGCTGCACCATCTGGAACCTCCCAGAGAGGTAGGACCGGAACCATTGGAGCGCAGTGCCTCCGATTCCCACCTCTACCAGGCGCTCCAGAAGGATACCATGGTCGATGGTATTGAAAGCCGCTGAGATGTCCAAGAGCACCAGCAGGGACACGCTCCCCCTGTCGATGCCCAGATGGAGATCATCGACCAGGGCGACCATGGCAGTCTCAACCCCGTAGCCCGCATGAAAACCGGTTTGAAATGGATCTAGATAATCTGTTTCATCCAAGGTCGATTGAAGCTGGATCACAACCGCCCTCTCGATCACCTTCCCCAAAAATGGCAGCAGCGAAACTGGCCGATAGTTGTTGTGAACCAGGGGGTCAAGGGAGGGCTTTTTCAGTATCGGTTTCACAATGGCCAGTTTAAAGTTGTCAGGAAACTGTCCCTCCCTCAAAGATGTATTGATAATCCAGCGTAACAATGATGTAACAGCTGGTCCCCCCGTGCCACTAGCCACGAGGGACAGGGATCGAGAGAGCAAGTTGTTTTCCTAACTCTTCTACGGATCTTGGCCACATCCTCGGTACTAACAGACTCAAACTGATCCAGTACAACAGAGTCCACAGAAGCTCTGGACGCCTCTACTGTGGTTTCTGCGTTAACACTGGCATCCAGACCTTCGTTTATCCGAGAGATTTTATCCGCGAAGAAGTTGTTAAATTGGTCACAGCAGGCCTTAGTAGGTTCAAGGATCTGGTCCGGGGCAGGAGGGAGCTGTGTTAGCTCTCTCACTATCCTGAACAACTTTGCTGGACGCGACTCCACAGACGCGACACGACCAGCATAGAACAAATTCTTAGCTGCTCGTATCGCCTCTCCATAGTCCTCCAAGAGGTGGTCTAGGAGAGCCTTGTCGGATAAACGCTGGTGTTTCCACCAGGCGTGCTCTAGTCGTCGCAGAGCCCGCTTCCTGGCCCAGAGATCTTCTGTATACCAGGGCTTCTTTTTGGAAGGAGGCCTGAGAGGACGCTTGGGAGCGATACTGTGTATAGCCCTGGAGAGATCCGTATCCCAGGTGTTAACTAGGGCATCAACAGTGTCGCCGTCACATCCAACCATATATCCTTCTAGGGCTTCTTGGAACCTGTCAAGTTCCATCAGCCTTCGTGGGTGGACCATTCTAATCGGTCCGCCACCCCCGGGGGGGATCTGGGTTGATGCCTTAATGCTTGCCTCCACCAAGAAATGGTCCGTCCATGACAGGGCCGAAATATTAGTAATTTCAGCCCACGGAATTTCCATATCCGTACAGAAAACCAAATCGAGTGTGTTCCCCGCAAAATGCGTTGGACTCGTAACTAGCTTAGAGAGGCCCATGGCTGTCATGGTATCCATGAATTCCCGAGCTGCACCTGATGGAACTGCGTTGGCTGTGAGGGGGATGTTGTAGTCTCCCAGGACTAAAAGCCTGGGGGACTCCAACACCAGCTCCGAGACCAACTGTGTCAGCTCATTAAGGGAGTCAGTTAGCGCACGGGGTGGCCAGTAGACCAACAGAATCCCTAGACTGTCTCTGGCTTTCAGGGTCAGATAAATACACTTGATATAGGAAGTCTGATGAACATGGTTCCTGGTTAGAGACAAGGTATTTTTATGAACCAAGGCAACACCCCCCCCCACACCCACCTAACCTGTTCTGGTCCTTCACCGAGTACCCAGAAGGCAGGGCCTGGGCCCACACAGCATCCCCTTCAGGTCCAAGCCAGGTCTCAGTTATGCATGCCAGGTCACAGTTACTGTCCTCTAACAGATCATGAAGAATGTGGGTCTTGTTCTTAATAGACCTGGCGTTGCATAGGAGCAGAGACAGGTTTTGTGGTACGGCTGGAGTGACCCTCAGGTCCCTTTGGTTAGGAGAAGGGCTGGAAGGAGAGATAGGTATTAAGCATCAATTTCACCTTCCCTTGTAACACTGATCCTTACTCCTACCGTCATACCTCCCCTTGCCCCACACAACTCGAATAGGGGCCCCGCTCATATCAAGGGAGTTACCCTCTGCCTTCCCGACCAATCCACCTCCTCCTCCCATATCGATAACCCCCCCTCCCTCCACCAGACAGCAGTGGTAGCAGAGAGGAGATAGAGGAGGAGTTAAGAATTGTTAAAACTAACATACAGTCGCAATCCTTGTTAGCAAAGGGGATGACGAGAGCGCTCCGCCCTCTCCCAGGCCACCGCAAGCGGGAGGCAGGTGTTGGTGGGTCTGGGGAAGTCCGTGTGTTGGTGGGTCGGGGGAAGTCCGGCAGGCCGGGCTCTTCAGGGCGCTCCTCTCACCAGCGCTCCACCCTCTCCCAGGCCACCGCAAGCGGCAGGCAGGTGTTGGTGGGTCAGGGGAAGTCCGGCGGGCCAGGATCTTCAGGGTGCTCCTCTCACCAGCGCTCCGCCCTCTCCCAGGCCACCGCAAGCGGCAGGCAGGTGTTGGTGGGTCAGGATTGCTTTGAATGTATTGGAGGGCGGGTCAAGATAGCTGTTGTATGCCTTCTGATTTATGGCAATCCTAAATTGGACCTATCATCAGGTTTTCTTAGCAAGATTTGTTCAGAGGTAGTTTGATTTTTTCTGAGGAGGAGAGAGTGGGACTTGCCCTAGTTCCAGAAGTTTTCCATGGTCAACTAAAAAAATCAAACCCTGGTCACCCAGGGTCCTAGTTTAACACTCAGACCACTACACCATACATAAATTTATTTTAGGTCCAAACATCTAAATAAAAATATAAAATCAAGGCTAACATATCAAGGCCCAAAATAAATTCTTAGTTTATTTTAATTCTTTAACTTTTGTCATATAGTGCTGTTAATATGTTCAAGGCCATCATTCTACAGGTCCAAATGTTCAGCTTTTGCATTCATAATCTGAATGTCAAGATTTACATTTCTCATCCCAAATAGGAGCACTTCCTGCATCTGTATATACACATGAGATGCTTTTGCAAACAAAAGGCTGAGATAACTACAATGTTTAAAAATGAATTTCACTGGTTTGTAATTTGGTTTTTGGTTTTTAAAGAGTAGGAATGGAGGAAATAGATGATGACACAGTGGGCCGTAGTTATACCCCACTTCTCTCCTGGATTTCTTTTGCATTCTGAGTATAATATATCCTACCCTGAGAAAGGAAACACAGGATTTATTCATGGAAGGCGCATCGGAAGAGGCCTTTGCAAATCACAGCCTTCCATTCAGCCTGACCCTTTGTCACATTTCCCTATATTTATACAAACATTTACATACACACTCCTTCTTACTTCACTAATATGTCAAGTCATATTCTACTCTAACTTAAAACAGTCAAGATTGTCATATTTTCCAAGGGGCAGATGTTACCAGAATCTTCATTCAGATCATCAGTTCCAATTATATCAGCAGGGAAGGCTGCAGTGTTTATCATTTAACTAAACTATCAGAGACAGCGTTAAGATGTTTTCTCGCTTTCAAAAGTGTGCTACTTTTACATGTCTCACCATCTTTGGGAAAACATCATGTCTGAATCATGTGAGGTTTCCACAAGCTGGCTCAAAGTGTGTGTTTTAAAAACCCTCATTTGGCAGTTCCTTATGTTTCTCTTCAAGCTGTATACTACTCTCATACAGCCTCTCTCATTGATAAAACTGTACTGTTTTTATTTATTTGGATAAATTGTTTCTTCTTAATTTTAAATGAATAATCTAATTTACAATCAAAGTAATATACATTCATGGTAGAATGAAAGGGGGGAAGGAAAATAGCTTATACACAATAAGGCTCTGACGCCCACCCCCATCCTGACTATTATGATGAAAAAAATATAATTCTGCCAATACAAATCAAACTAAATAATCTCACTGAAATTACTAAAAACCAAAACCACGTATTATTACATTGTTATTTTGTTATTGATCAAAAAATCCATAAATGCTTCCTAATCTTTCAAAAAGTCTTCAATTAGCTTACCCTTTACAACCCATGATTAATTTTACCATTTGGGCTAACACAGTGAAATGTATTAATCCATTCTCATTGCTTCAGTCTATTTCCAAGGCCTTGTCTGCATGGGCCTAATAAAAGGTCCTCATGTCCTCTAAGCAGGGAGTCTAGACAATGCATGGCCCAAAACCTGGTTCTGATATAAACTGTTCAGACAACATCAAGCCTATTCAGCAGTGAACATGCTCAGCACCAAACTCAATCTATAACATCCTTAAACATTTTTTTATATTTACCTTTTGCTCCTGATATTCCTAGAAGGTTCATAGCCCTCCATTGTGATGCCAGGCATGTTTACAAAGTGTCCCGCTGTGCCACCCAGCATGACACTACCATTGCCACCATGCATCTCACTCTCTGAAGTCTGAACAAGGTGTGCAGACATGTGGTTGAATCTGGGTGCAGTGGTGTTAGAGTCCCCTCAGCTTGTTGTCCTAGGGGACTTCCATATCCATGCGGGAACTGCTCTGTCAGGAGCAGCTCAGGACTTCATGTCTGTCATGACAACCATGGGGCTGTCCCAAGTAATGTCTGGTGCCACCCATGTTACAGGACACACTCTGGACCTGTTTTTTTAGTTTTAGTTTTGTTTTTGTTTTGTTTTTTGTTTGTTTGTTTGTTTTTGCTCTGGGCAGAATGACAATGATCTGGAAGTGGAGGAATTCTCTGTAGTTCCATTGTCATGGACTTATCACTACCTGGTAGAGTTTAGATTCACTGGAACTCAGAGCCTCTGCAGGTGTGAGGGTCTGATTAAGATGGTTCACCCCAGGAGGCTTATGGATCCAGATGGATTCCGGCTGGCTCTTGGGGAGTTTCCTGTTTCCTTGGCAGGTGATCCCGTTGAAACCCTGGCTGGTCTCTGGAACAGGGAAATGGCCAGGGCAGTGGACACAATTGTGCCTAAGCATCCCCTCCCAAGAAGTGGAGCCAAATATTCTCCCTAGTTTACTAGGGAGCTGGTGGTAATAAAAGGGGTGGGATGGAGACTACAGTGATGATGGCAAAAGACTCGGAGTGATTCCAACTAAAGATGGGCTAAGGGCTATTGGAAGGCCTATGGTGGGGCACTTTTCTGACACCATTGCATCTGCACAGTGTCATCCAGCAGAGCTGTTCCAAGTGGTTGGGAGCCTTTTACACTCTGGCCTCCAAGAAGAAAACAAAGACCATACGACAGCTCTCTGTGAAGAATTTGCAAGACACTTTGCAGACAAAATCGCTTGCATTTGCTCTGACTTAGATGCTGTGGTTGACACAGGTCCAGTGGATGTAAATCTTGGTGCCTGCTTGTCCCATTTTATTTGATAAGTTTCAATCTGTGCAGCCTGAAGATATGGACAGGAACCTTGGAGAAGTGAGGGCCACCATGTGGATCCTTGCCCTTCCTGGCTCCTGAAAGCTGCTAGAGTGGGACAGACTGAGGGGGTAAGGTAAATGCTTCATTGCAGCAAGGCAGATTTCCATCCTGCCTAAAGGAGGCTATGGTGAGGCCATTACTGAAGACCTCCCTGGATCCTGCTATCCTAGATAATTATCACCCAGTCTCTAATATTCCATTCTTGGGCAAGGCACTGGAGTGAGTGGTGGCCTCCCAGGTCAAGGGGGTTCTGGATGAAATTGATTATCCTGATCCATTTGCCTTTAAGAAGCCCATGAATGAATATATGGGGAGTCTGTGAATTTCCTAGGGTTTTCTTAAGTGAGGAATCCTGAAAGGTGATTTTGCCAGTTCCTCTGAAAACTACCCTACAACATCTAGTATTATTCTCTGGTGGTCTCCCAAGTATTACGAATGCAGACTGACTCTGCATAGCTTCCAAGCTCCGATGTTGTTGGACTGCAGTTCCCAGAATCCCTCAGCATTGGCTACCCCAGGTAGGGAGTGCTGGACCTTGCAGTCCAACAATAGCTAGACTCCATAACTCAGTTCAGTGCAGTATATGTGCTGAAGAGAGCAGGGTAGAAAAATTGGAACTTGGAAAAAGTACTTTGGGCTACAGCTTTCATAATCCCTCTTTCAGGTATAGGACTGGTTGTCAAAACTGATCCCAGCTTGTCTTCTTTCCTTTGTCTCTCTCAGAAACCAGACCTCACTCCTATCCTCCTTTGTGTGACATTTTTTGTTTGAGCTTTGACAAATGGGAATCCAGTCATTGCATAAACAATATCTCATTGGCAAGACAGCTTTGTATGTGACTTGATTGTGAAAATTAACACACTCTTGCATATATAGCAAGGATGCCATAAAATAATAAAAGAATTTGTAACAACAGACTTCAAAAGGAATTTCCTGTCCATTGATTTTATTTGCAATTGAACCATGTAAAAATTCTCATACTCAAGGGATCATGTGGCAAATTTCTGCAATCTTAGGTAAGACAATTTTAAAGGGGCCAAGAAATTAGCAATTTGTGTCTTTAGAGAACCATGATGAATAATCATCACATCAGTAGACTCAACCCATTGAGACATACTGTCAAGTAAAGGCTGACCACTACAACATTTTTTCATAATTCAATATATATATGCAATTGTGCTTTAAAAATGTTTTTTGCACAATACTTTGGCAAGCGTTAAAATGTTTTTGCACATTGGTTTTCACCAAAAATGTCTGCATTTGCACAAACAATGAGAATTTGCACAAAAAACTCGGTTTTGCATTAAAAATACACCTTTTTTTGCCCAAAGGTTTGTGTGTTTGTGAATTATGAAAAATTACCAAAAAAGGAGAAACATTCTGTAGTCATACCCAGTAGGGTATGTGGGCCACATGGGGAGAACCAAGAGGCCTCATTCTGACTATAGTCAAGGGACTTATTGCAAATATTAGCTGCCTTAGGTTAATAATAATAATAATAATAATAATATTTATTTCTATTCCGCCCCTCTGAACAAGCAATCAGGGCGGAGTACAGCAGAGGTTAAAACAATATCAAGTTAAAATACCCCTTCCTTACCCTTACCACCCTCCCTTAAAAAAGAATTAATTCGCTATAGAGTTAAAAAACATAATAGATTAAAATAACAATGCACAATAGTAGGGAGCGGACCCAGCTTAGGTTGTATGGAGAAAAATTCAGGAAAAGATTTTAAAAGCCCTTAAAACCTAGGTATGGAGTTGGGGATATTCACATTATGTTGGTCAAGGTGTGAATTAAATGAACAAATACATTATAAATATCTGGATTAACCAAATACATTTGCAGCTAGGCTGGCCAAGAGTGAGTAAAAATAAATAAGAATGCTACGTTGTCATTTGACAAAGCTAGAGGAATTGTGGCACACAAGCTAATGGATATACAGACTACTTTTGAAATAATTTTAAACAAGTATTCCCTTTATTCAAGCACACTAGAGGGCTGTCCACATGGGCCAAAAAGCCTATGTTTCCCCCAGCCTCGCATTGCCCCAAACCCCAGGGCCAGGAATGGGTTGAAACCTGGTACACACTGGAAAGAGATCTAGTGAATCTGGCCCAATCTCAGGGTAAACAGCTGTTTAACCACCCCACTCCCCATGCTCCTTAATTTCTGGGCTGTTACTTCTCCTGGGAAGTTCTCCCAGCACTGCATCACACACAGAAATGGAGCACCCGGCCACCTAGATGCAGTCAGGCACCCAATTTCTGCATCAGCTGCAGTGATAAGGGGTTTCTCAGTAGGAGCAACAACACAGAAATATAGATTGTGCTGGTAGCAGGTCCCTAGGCCAGCACAGGAACCAACCCAGGTGAGCACCTGGGCCAGAATACTCTACTCAGGGCCTAGGGTGGAAAGGATTTTAAAAAAGAAAAACCACCCAGTTTGATTACACGTAGGTATGTACGATGTTGAACTGCTGGCCAATCTAGGGACAGTCCATATTGTTAGAATGTTTCACTGTTTATAAATAATCAATGAAACTGATGTTGACATAGGTATTATTTTCCTACCAATACTTTTCTCTATAGCTGCCATTTTATCTCTGTCTCATGTCCTACACAGACTCCTATTATTGTTGTCAAGTTTTCTTGTGCTGTTCCTTCTGTGTTTATTCAGTCATGATTTCTGACAGTTTTTCATGGCTGCTATTCAGTATTGCAGATTCATAAACTAGATTCATAAACTAGAGTTACTGATGCATAACTTGCTTTCATCATAGAATCATAGAGATTAAAGAGACCTCAAGGACAATCAAGTCCAACCCTCTCCCATGCAGGAAAACACAATCAAAGTATCCCCAACGGATGGCTCTGTTTAAAAGCCTACAAAGAAGGAGACTCCACTAGTCTCCGAGGGAGTGTGTTCCACTGTCAGTCTCTGTAATCCTGAATAATCACAGCCCTCCTTAACAGCCAGCAGACCCCAGTACACCTTCAAGATCAGCTTTTGGATCAAGTGAAGGAGGACTATTAAGATGGCAATTGAGGTCCAAGGTGGATGACATTTTCACCCCCTTCCCACCAACATGTGAGAATCATAAATAGGACCCCTGCTGCAAGTCCTTGTTGCAGCATTCCTCATTGGTGCTTAGGTAAAGTGATGACCCTGACAACTGTGCTTTTAATTAAAATTTTCCTATTTGTAGCTTCTTTCCATTGATTACAGATGAAAATTCATGATGGCATGTTTTTTATTTGTTCCTCAACAACCTTTCTAAATGAATTGTTGTAATGGCAGAAGGAAACTGATCCAGTCTGGTTTGGAAAAAAAATATATGGTCTGAATCCTACTTGTATTGCTAACTAGAATAAACCTATGAAGTGGATTTACGTAATGTATGGCTCATGATTAAACAGTTGATTCAGTTGGTTACTCCTGTTAGGACTACAAATAGGTTTCAGGTCAACAATATACACTATAACAACTATTAGAATGGGCTAAAATTTAAATGCTAATATATCAGTATGCTAAATGTATCTAACTGTTCCATCATCTCTAGGTATTTCAGAAGAATTATGTACAGCAATTATGTTCTTCTATGTAGAAAAATATTCTTCTAATTAAGTTTTATTTATCTCAAGTTTATAAATAGTTTCCATTTGTAAATCTTCAGTGTGTGTATATGCGTATGTGTATGTGTGTCCTTCATGCATGAAATGCTGTTTCAATGTTCATTATATCATTTTTGAAGCTGAATATACATGCATGCATGAAACAATATATTTGATGCAAGGAACACTTAAAGTTTCATGCCCATCTTTTCAAAACACAAAAACAGGTTTTTCCTATGGACAAATAAAATTAAGCTTCCTCCCAAAATGATAAATAAGTACAGAATATCTTCCCCAACCATCACCTTTTAAAAATGTTGTTATAATTTTAGTTAAAAGTGACAACATATAAAAATCCCAGTTATGCATTATGAACTGGCCATCCTAAAGCAAGAGCATGTGTGCACTATCTCAAGGGAAATTTATTATCTAGGCCACATGTTCTGTACCATATGGATGTTTCTGGGACCACCTGGACTCATGGATATTTTAAAGCAACAAGACTCTTCCAAGAAGGACATATAACACATCCTGTGGCACAAATAAGATGCTGACACAAAGTTGCCACCATGTCAACTGGTGAGGAACTTTTTTTTTACATTTTTGTCTATTTGTATGTTTTAAACACTAAACAAACCATGCATAAGTATAAAACACTTCTAGGGAAATGTACAGGACATCACCAATTGCTCCATCTTAATTTCCCTGCCTGGAATGATTGCTGACATGCACAAACAATTCTCATGGAGTGGTGAGTTAAGGGCAGTATTGGAGAAATGAGCTAGAAGTCTAGTGCCTGCATTGTGCTCTACACATGGCATCTTAGTCATTAGAAATGTTAGGATTTCTCCCCCTGTAGTCCATCATTACTATTTAAAGACAGTTCATTGACAGGCATTGGTTGGTATAAAACTGAATGAGGTTTGATAATTTTTGATAGTTTATGGGCTAATAGCTTTTTAGGCATACCACAGCTTCTTGTGATGTTGACTTGTCATGGAAGATTGGAGTTCTGAGTTGATTCTGAATCCTGAGCATCCCCCAAAACAGGACATTCTCCTCTAAAGTCACCTTATATGTATGTGGGATAACAAAATTGTTAATGGAGGGAGAGGTAAAGCAAGCTCATTCTTGTCTTCTGTACTGTATCTGAGTGTGAGACACATTGAACTCAATAGGACTTACCTTTGAGTAGATGTATATAGGACTATGCTGTAAGCTTTGAAAAATATGTCTTCACATGGCTAACCCTGAAATGTCTAACTGCTCATGAAGTTGGAAAATAAAACTATAATATAACAAGAAGAGGACCCAAGAGAGATGCAAAGAAAAGAATGGTAACCAGAAGCTTCTGAAACATTAAAACCTATCCTGTTGGGACAGGCTGTCTTTGGCAAACTTTAAGAAATCTGTAGCTTTTGCTACAATATTTCCCTCAGATATTATATCAATGATTCATCTTGAAAAGAAAAGCCTGCCATAAAGACTTGACATAATGTTAAAAGGCGGAATTATCAATACAATGGGATACTTTCTTTTCTTCTGTAACTCCTTAGGAATTAGGGTGTCAACATCAATTTACACAAGATGATTGCCTCAAAATGTTGAGGAACTGTTTCGACATAGATTAATGCTGCAGACGTGTTAGGAAAGAAGCCAAGCAACTTGGATTAACATTTAATGTGTACAAACGCCCAGGGGGGTGACAGCACTGTTAAAAATCCAGCTCTACTCTTCTCATGTTCAAAACTCTTTGCCCTTCTGTTCAATAGAGGTATATTTAATTTGGCAAACCAGATGTTGGACATTCCTTAGTACAGAAAAGTTGAGTAATAAAAAGTATTAATAACAATGGCAAATGTCAAAAGAAAACACCCATCTTGTTCTTCTTTTCCTGGGTGACACAAATTCACCTGAATATGAGCAAGATTTCTCTATTGGGAAAATCTGAATGGATGTTTAACTAGGGAGCTTCCTGTTGGCACTTTCAGCACTACACGCTGTGGTCCCAATCCAGCACTTTGTTGGTCCTTGTTACTGGCTTTTCAAACTAGTTTTATTGCTTAATATTATTTTTATTGTAATAATTCTAATAATTTTAATTGCCTAGAATACTATTTTTCATTGTTTCTTAGATACCTTGTCTTAAATCTCATAGTTAGTTCCAACTGAAGTAGATCCAATCAATGGGATTTCTTTAACTGTTGACTTTCAGCATTTGATTCAATGGATTTGCTCTGGATAGCAGTAGGAATTGGATGTAGGACACTGAATACTGTTTTTAATGTGAAGACAAAATGAAAATGGAACAGCAGCTACTATTAAAGGCTTTAAACTGAACTGAGGACATGAATAGCAATAGACCAAGCAGTTCCATATTGGAGGGAATCAGCCAAATCTCATACAGAAACAGGATTTAAATCTAGGAAAATCCCACAAAAGCTGGTTCTTTCAGATGACGTCAGAGGCATTGAGCATTAATGTGACATTAACCAGCACAGAAAGTAGCAAAATCTTGCTGCTTTTTACTTTCATGAAAACAAAAGTAAAAAGCAGTGCAATTTTGCCCATTTTCTGTGTGAGTTAATGTTGCATTAATGCTCAATGTCCCCAATGTGTCTGAAAACAATCCCTCTTTTGTGGGATTTCCCCAGGATTTAAATCCCATTTCTGTACTGGATTTGGGCACACAGGCCCAATACAGACTGGCACAAAGCACCGTCCTTGAGCCAAAACTAGGGCTTGCTAGCGCACGACAACTGCACACTAGTTTGTAAGGATGGTGGCATTTTGAAAGCATGCATTCCATAACTGTGCATGATGATGGCGTCATGCGCATGCCACATCCACACATAGTGGCGTGTGCATGACATCAGCACGATGCTCCAGGGCGCTTGCAGCACCCTTGGAGAGTCACAAAAGGAGCTCCAAAATGGAGCTCCTTTTGGGGGAGCAGATCATTGGTGTGGCCACTACATGGCCATGCCAACAATCCTGAGGAAAAAGGGACCAGGCGGCCCCAAGGACACCCTTTTCCAGGCCATGAGAAAGTGGCATTTTGCCGCTTCTCTGTAGCCTGGAAAAGCACGGGATTGGGGACTTTGGGTGGCCGCTGAGGGCACGAAAAGGGGCAGAGGAGACCCGCCCCTTTGGAGCCTTCTGTATTGGCCCTTAGTCTCCCATGTGATAAACTCTCAAATCATATCCCTAGCTTCATAGAATCATAGAATCATAGAATCATAGAATCATAGAATCATAGAGTTGGAAGAGACCACAAGGGCCATCCAGTCCAACCCCCTGCCATGCAGGAACTCCCAGTCAAAGCATCCCCGACAGATGGCTATCCAGCCTCTGCTTAAAGACCTCCAAGGATGGAGACTCTACCACACTCCGAGGGAGTGTGTTCCACCGTCGAACAGCCCTTACTGTCAGGAAGTTCCTCCTAATGTTGAGGTGGAATCTCTTTTCCTGCAGCTTGCATCCATTGCTCCGCGTTCTGGTCTCTGGAGCAGCAGAAAACAAGCCTGCTCCCTCCTCAATATGACATCCCTTCAAATATTTGAACAGGGCTATCATATCACCTCTTAACCTTCTCTTCTCCAGGCTAAACATCCCCAGCTCTCTAAGTCGTTCCTCATAGGGCATGGTTTCCAGACCCTTCACCATCTTAGTTGCCCTCCTTTGGACCCGCTCCAGTTTCTCCACATCCTTTTTGAATTGTGGTGCCCAGAACTGGACACAGTATTCCAGGTGGGGCCTCACCAAAGCAGAATAGAGTGGCACTATTACTTCCTTTGATCTAGACACTATACTTCTATTGATGCAACCTAAAATAGCATTGGCCTTTTTAGCTGCTGCATCACACTGCTGACTCATGTTCAACTTATGGTCTACTTGGACTCCTAGATCCCTTTCACACATAGTTTCATTCAGCCAGATGTCCCCCATCCTATATCTGTGCATTTCATTTTTCCGCCCTAAGTGCAGAACCTTACATTTCTCCGCATTGAATTTCATTTTGTTAGCGTTGGCCCAGCTTTCTAGTCTATTCAGGTCATTCTGAATTTCAATCCTGTCTTCTGGAGTATTGGCTACTCCTCCTAATTTGGTGTCATCTGCAAATTTGATAAGTATGCCCCCAATTCTGTCATCCAAGTCATTAATAAAGATATTGAATAGCACTGGGCCCAGGACAGAACCCTGTGGGACCCCACTGGTCACTTCTTTCCAGGATGAAAGGGAGCCATTGTTGAGCACCCTTTGAGTTCGGTCAGTCAACCAGTTACAAATCCATGTAATGGTTACCTTGTCTAGCCCACATTTTACGAGCTTGTTTGCAAGAATGTCATGGGGAACCTTGTCAAAGGCCTGCAAAACTGAAAGGATGTGTTCTGGCATTTTGTCCTATGGAATCCTGGGATTTGTAGATTGTTGGGGCACCAGAGCTCTCTGACAGAGATAAATATCTCCCAAAATTACAAATCCCAGAATTTCATAGCAGTTAAAGTGATGTCAAACTGCATTAATTCTGCAGCATAAATGCAGCTCAGACTGGGACACCAAAGTCTGAATCCCTGCTCAGCCATGGAAACTCACTGACTGACTTTAGGCAAGATATTCTCTCAGTCTTCAAGGAAGCCAGTCCTTGAATTTGTCTGAATAAAACTTGCCAAGAAAAGAAAATCTTGCCAATCTTATGAAAGTGTTGCCATAAGCCAGAGTTGACTTGAAGGCATATAGCAACAACCAAAGTCATATAGCAACAATTTTTACCAGGAGCTTACAGAGGGAATCTGCAAGTGGAGATGTAAAAGAATTATGCATCTTGCTTTCTAGTTGGGGGACTCTGAATCCTAAGTCTCAAACTATCTTGTAAATGTTTTGCAGATTGTCATCTTCACACTATCAGGCTACCATGAAGCAGACACCTTCACAGAGGTTTTCTCTACCATTAAGGCATCTGGAATTTGGAACATAGCACTTAGGATAAAACCAAAATAAAGGTATATATTTAGCTCCATGCATTTAGCTCATTACAATAATTTCACATATATATATATATGTCATAAAATATATTTACTAAGGTGAATTTATTGAAATGAATTATACATATTTGAAATAATTCTACTCAGAAAGTAGTATAGAAGTTTGTGTATTTAAAGAAATGAAATTATTTATATCATTTAAAAATGGTGCACTGGATATAGCAAAGCCAGGTATCTTATGCCTTACCCAGTCCCACCACCTTGTTTTGGCCTTTGATTTCCATAAGCTTCAGACAATGGGATAAATAGTGAAGGATTATGAAGGTTAAGCAAGAAACTGACACTGAACTGTTACTCACAAAATCAGTTCCTTTAGCAAGGCCATTCAATGGAATATTGTACCATTTTTATCTGATATAGTTGATGATATTCTGAATTTATTTCAATCCTTCAAGACATTTAACTGTTCAAGACAAGGAATGAGATGGCACTTCTTACCTTCATCCATTCAAAACATGTTCAGACTGGCAACTGAATCAGTGGTGACAGCATAGACTCCGGGTCTACTAGAAATTTCTGGTTGTAATTTGCTCCTTTATTCCATATTGTGACTCCATTATACTGTAGACAGCCCAGGTGCTAGAGGTGAAAATCCTAATTCCTGTCTTTAAAAAAGAAAGAAAGAAAGAAAGAAAAGAAAAAGAAAAGTGGGAGAGGTGAAAATTGTGCTGTTAACAAAGCTGCAGTTTTTTACGTGGTTAAAACCAAACCAAATTTGAATATGGAAAATAACACTGCTTAGTGATTACTTCATCTAAAATGTATTAGTATCTCCTGAAACACAGAGCAACATCTGACTTTAAAGAAACATAACACAACTGAATGAGTTGGCCTTGATTACAGGTGCACCCATATACAAGGTGATTAAAAAATAATGGTGCAAAGCCAAATAAGAACAGCTTTACCTTTGCACTGTTTTTAAATCACCCTGTATTATCATGATCTCTGTACAGGTCTTAAATGTTTCTGTTGGCTTTTGCTCCAGGTAGGGTGTGTGCATGGTTAAGTAGCCACCTGGGTACCTAAAGATATGTAAACTGTCCTGGGAAAAATCATAGAATTCATAGTAACACAAAATCCTGACCCTCTTGCTTTGGGGTTTAAATTTGGAAAGAAGGCAGACAGCTATTTCACCAGACTTCCTAAACTTCTACTGCTATTTTGTTCTTTAGCCCCCATTATACAAGACCATTGATCATGCTAGTTGGAGGTGATGGGGGTTATAATCCCAAACACTGGGCAGGCACCAAGGCAAGGATGTTTTCTCATAGCATACATTGATGGTTTCCATACCAGTGGTGAATCCATTGTATATTTTAGTCTGAACATTTCCTCCCCCCCCCCCCCTTAAAATAACAATTAAACAAGTAATAGTTAAAATAATCTGTAAACAGATCACAGTTAAAATCTCATGAATTTATATTAACAAGTAACATCAATCCAATCTGGGCGAAGGCTAAATTGGGTATAAAGCAGACAAACTCCATTATTTGGCTAGGGCTTTCTTATTCACGAAAAGCCTGCTGGAAAAGATCCTTCTTGATAGCATTTTTAAAGCTATCTAAGGGCCAATACAGATTGGGAGAGGCTACCCCTTTCTCCCCCGATTGTGGCTGCACCAACCAAACAGTGCGGCCACAATACACCTGGAAAAAGGAGCCACAAAATGCAGCTCCTTTCTCCGACGCTGCCGAGGTGCCATTAGTGCCCTGGAGTAGCTCAGTGACATCCCTTGTGTCAGATAACTGAAAATTTTCTGAAGTACCAACTTGATCCTTCCCCCCATCAATTTAAAGCTATTTATACATCCATGAGACACGTCATAATTGTGCACGCCATATAAACAGTGCTGCGCCAAGATGGTGTCTGGACAGCGCAGTAGGGCTTGGGAGTGTGTGAATGTTCCGGTCTCCGAAGCCCTTCTTTTGGCCCTAGGCTGGCACAAAGTGCCAGTCTTTACCAGGCCTAAGCTGGTAATATGATGGATCTATTCTGGCAGTCCGTTCCATAATCTGGGAGCGGCAGACAGAAAGGTCCTCTGGAAAGTAGCAGTCAGACTGGTTTTTAAAGGCTGCAATAGAATCTTCTAGTAAGATAAAACAAAAGTGAAATAGGATAAAACAAAAGTGAAATATTTTATCACTTTGAAAACTTATCTAAAAAGTCTGATTTTGAATGTTTATAACACTTAATTGAGATAATATCTTTTTTCTAAGAGAATCATTATCTTTAGCAGCTAAATGGCTGTCAGGTAACACATTGTTCTTTGATTTGGAATAGCTATAGCTATGGAATTCGGACAGCAGTGATTGAGAAATTAATTTGATTCATTGGCAATATGAATTTACTGTAATTCACCAATTCCTTCATAAAATGAAGAACTTTAGATTTAATCTAAATGTGAGTGAAAGCAAAGCATGGATTTATCAATTTCTTATGGTTATATCAATACTGCATAGGGTTATACCCATACCTTTACCCAGCATAGGCCATTCCAAGCATGCAGGATAATACAGTATGCGTAAAGATGCTGTACCTGAAGGATCATGCAATGAAATAAGAACAACCCCCCCCCAAAAAAAACCCTGATTGCATCTCTGTAAACAGGCATGGATTGAAAATTATCTGGAGTAGCAACTTCATCCCTCCCCCTCCCCCCCATCAATTTAGAGCTATTTATACACTCTCTGATTGTTATCCTGTGTTTCTTGCCAAGAAACATTTTGAAAGCCCTTTAGCCATCCTTGCTCGGATCTTGAAGATTGTCATGCCAGCCTGGGTCAGTTGCTGAAATGTATAAACAACTCTTTTGTGTGCTTGAACTTGAAAGAGAAATCAGTCATCTGTATGTGGTCTGTGCTACACAAAATGTAATTTTTCCCTCTGACAACGTGTTTATGGTTGTTAAGTTATCTTGATTGCAAAGAGAAATCTGTTTTCTGTAGAGAGATTTTCTAGCTTAAAATGTCAGCTGCCTTCCCCTCCTTTTTTTTTTCCTTCTTCCTTCCTTTCCCACTTCCAGCTAATCCACAAATTGAATTGACTCTTTGCTAGGTTAAAAAACAGAGGTGGTGAGACAGGGTAGGACAAATGTCTGAAAATTAGAAATATGGCATCAGACTTATGCTTTAAAGACTCTTCATCTTGTAATCCCTCCACTTGCTTTTATATATATTGTGCTGAGTTTTCTGGTTAAGCTCCCATATCTATTCATAAGGTTCCAAAAGGATATTTGGCTGCTATGACCATTTTTTTCCTAGAGACAGTACTTTGTTTAATTACATACGATAAAATAATCTATCAGTGGCCAGCTTATTACAATATTTGCTGTTGCACTGGAAAAGAAAGCTAAAATGGTACCACAAAAGTCAATGTTGTCATTTTTATCTTTCTTATGTCTGCTAGCTGTAGTGCCCAATGCTGCTCATGAGACTGATTAAACACTGTAAATGATTGTTCAGTTTCAGTTGCTCTTAATGATGATTATCTCTTTGGGAAAAGTGCCCTCTAGATGCCTTATGCGCAAAAATGAAATGCACAGATATAGGATGGGGGACATCTGGCTGAATGAAACTATGTGTGAAAGGGATCTAGGAGTCCAAGTAGACCATAAATTGAACATGAGTCAACAGTGCGATGCGGCAGCTAAAAAGGCCAATGCTATTCTAGGCTGCATCAATAGAAGTATAGCGTCTAGATCAAGGGAAGTAATAGTGCCACTCTATTCTGCTTTGGTCAGGCCCCACCTGGAATACTGTGTCCAGTTCTGGGCACCACAATTCAAAAAGGATGTGGAGAAACTGGAGCAGGTCCAAAGGAGGGCAACTAAGATGGTGAAGGGTCTGGAAACCATGGTTTATGAGGAGCGCCTTGGGGAAGTGGGGATGTTTAGCTTGGAGAAGAGAAGGTTAAGAGGTGATATGATAGCCCTGTTCAAATATTTGAAGGGATGTCATATTGAGGAGGGAGCAAGCTTGTTTTCTGCTGCTGCAGAGACTAGAACGTGGAACAATGGATGCAAGCTGCAGGAAAAGAGATTCCACCTCAACATTAGGAGGAACCTCCTGCCTGTTCGACAGTGGAACACACTCCCTCGGAAAGTAGTGGAGTCTCCATCCTTGGAGGTCTTTAAGCAGAGGCTGGATGGCCATCTGTCGGGGATGCTTTGACTGGTAGTTCCTGCATGGTAGGGGGTTGGACTGGATGGCCCTCGTGGTCTCTTCCAGCTCTATGATTCTATGATTCTATAAGCCATTCCAAAAAGAAGAAGCTTCTTCTTCATGTCATGTGGTCATGACATGAGCACTCCAGCTGCCTTGGGAGCTGGTGGTGTGGTTGGTGGGGTTTCAATGTGTCTTTGGAAAAGGCAGCTTCAAGCCACTTTTTTGCCCATCTGTTTCACCCCTAGGGCATTCACCAGACTTTTCTCAAAGTGAAAGTTGTACATGTACATAGCCTACCATATATACCCAACTATAAGTAGACCTCATAAGGGCAGGTTTTTGGGCCAAATTATGGATTTTGATATAACCCATTAATAAGTCAAGGGTAAAACTTAAGGACATATAACAAAGGATCTAAAGGATGAAGGAAACGAAAACAGAATCAAAGAACTTACAGCATTACAGCAGACATAACTGTTTTTGCTCACAAAAAAGGATGGATGGATGAGAGGATAGAGTAGGGTCAGTGCTTTCAAAGCAGATTACACTCTTGCCTTTGACCAGAGGATGATTCCTTTTTCATATAAGTGTTAAACTAAAGTATTACATTGGCCTTTTGGCTAAATTGACTCAGTTTTTTGAGGTAAACTTTTTGACTAAAATTGCTAGACTTATACATCATTATATACAATACATGTTTAGTCAGACTATTCTAAAATTCCCTCTAAATTTGGTGAAAATTCCAAGTTGTTTATACATGGCAAAACTTCAGAAAAGAGACTTGTCAACTCACCTCACCTCATTGCAGTTCTTCAAATGATGTGCCACACTATTGTGTATGAATAAACAATAGTTGGGAATGTTTTCCCATGAGACAGTGCAATGAATGTTATTTAGACTACATACACTATATTGCAAATGAGGCCATTCCAAATATATAGTACTCTCCAAAGTTGGCAAAAAGCCATCCAGCCATTTTTTGCATGGTATAGTATGAAAAAGACAGTCAGAAATTTAATTTTATTTTTAGAAATCAAGGTGTAAGAACTATGGTCCATGAACTATATATGGACCCAGGGCCATGTTTGCAGTGACAAGAGTCCCACAGTGTACACAAATATTATTGCTGTAAGGAGCAAGGAAACAAATTGGCCATGTTTATGCTGCCTTATAGCCACTTTAGGCCCAGTGGAGAACTTTTTTTTATATAACAGGAAGTGATCTTGCAGTTGACTTCTCGGTAGTGTCCTGTGCTAAAAGAGGTTTTTTAAACAATTCAAGTAGGATTAAAATCATGATGAAAAGATGCCCCATGCACCCATGTTTGAGGTGCAATAGTGATATGTTAACCTCCATGTTCTCCTGGGTGGGCAGTACAACCCACTTACTCCTAACAGTTGCCTCTCCTAATACAGATGAAAATAACCATGGTGCATAATTCAATTTTCCTCCAAAAAGGCATACAGATTTTCAGAAAGCATCCATGTCACATTAGCAAGCAACTATATAAAAGGCACTTCAAATACATAATGGAACAGGAGCTTCCTTCTGAAATTTTTAGGGTGTATAAATAGAATTTATTTAACACAGTATTAAAGAACCAGCAATAATAAAGAGTAGTGAAGAGTGGCCCTGCAGTTGTATGTATGTACTGGTTGTATTCTCCCTGTTTAATCAGCAAGCAACATCAGTAATGCCATTGTCTCCCTTTATCAATTACCAGGTAGTTTTCAGTCCACTACTGCAACAACTGCCATATGTTATCATGTCAGATCTCTCCTCACACAGCCACATCCTTTCACTGCAATGAGTCAGAAGTGAACAGCATTGTAAACACCTTTCAGTTCCTCCAGTCTATGACGAGTACATCAGACTCTCTTGTCAATGTCAAGAAGGCTGTTTCCACTGAAGGAAAATAGAGGATTATTTCTTTTCTTTTGGCTCCAGGCAGTCCTATATAGTGCCAAAATGGCTTCATTTTTTAGTGAAGTGAAGAAAGGAAAAACTCTGTGAAGAATTCCAAGCCTGGAAAGGTTTCTGAAGAACTGAGCTGTTTTGCAGATGGTCCTGGTGGACCCCTCCAACTATCTCGCTCTGATGTTTCCTTTTCTTCTAACCACAGCTCTTTTATAGAAAGCAATAGAAGATCTCTTTTAACACTTGAGCGTGCTACAAAGCCAGTGTCAGCTGGTGGAGGCCATTATGGTTGAAATGTATTTGGTGGGGTCAAAGGTTCACATATCAGTGTAAATATTTGTCATCATAACTTAAAAGACCATTTCACTGAGGTTCCTGTCCTCATTGCCCCATTATTGATACAGCACTTCCAACTTGATTAGAGGTTTGTTTTTGGTTTTTTCACCACTTCCAGCTAATAGTGGTGGTTTCCCTCTCTAGTAAATTGGACTATAGGACTGGAAATGAATGAGACTACATTTATGCATGACTATGAAGACATTTTCATCTGTTCTGCCCCTTCCTTCATGATATAGATGACTTTTTTAAACTAGTGTATGCCTTTCAATTTGACATATAATTTGTAATGTTAGACTATTTTGTGTCAAACCTTTAAAGCAAAAGATAACCAATGTGCATGACTCTTATGTGTTTAAAAATTGGATACAGGCCTTAAAGCTGTTAGTTCAACTGGAGCCCATAACCTATCTGTAAGATTTTTAATTTTAATTTTATTTATTTTTTCATATTAAGTAGTTTCAAAACAAGCAGATCATAGCACAACATAAGTTGCTTGCAAAACAGGCATATTTATTTAACACCTGATCCCAGAGCCACATAGATTTTCCACCATCTGAGCCAAATCACCTATTTGAAGACCAGGGATGACAAAAATCATTTTGCTGCCTGAGGCAAAGGAAAGGAAGCAGCTTAGGGAGCAGCCATTATGACAGTAATGGGCAGGAGGATATATGGCATGGGGAATCAGCCCTATTATCATGGTGCAAGGAAACCCAGAAAGTATTGGTTACTCCCAAGCTCTTCCCCTATTTCAAATAGTCTGGATAGCTTTGGCAACAGGCCCCCTGGGCTGCAAATGCTGTGGATCAATGCCAGGTCAATAAATGGAGATGGAGGGGGGATCATTGATCCAGAAATTGATCCTTGATGAGCATGCTGACCTGGCTTGTATTATGGAGACCTGGCTGAAGTTTGGGGGCAGTGGTAAATCTCTTCTAGCTTTGTTCACCTAGGTTCACTGTAGAGCAGCAGGCAAGGTCTGGGCGGGTGTGGAAGTAGAGATGTAGTAGTCTATTGGGATTCCATCTCCCTCACCAGGTGCCCTGTCCCACCATCTGAATATGAGTGTGTGTTTTTTGAAAGTGTGTGACCAGGACAGAATAGAGATTGTGTTGGTGCACCTTCCATCCCATTGCTCAATGGTGTCTCTTCTTGAAGTGCCTGACTTGGTCTCAGCTGTGCTGTTGAAGTCTTTGGCTCCTCAACTTGTTGTACACGTTGAGGTGTATGGACTTCAACATCCATGCAGAGACTGCTTTGTCAAGAGCAGGTCATGATTTCATGTGCACCATGACAACCATGGGACTGTCCCAAGTAATATCTCATGCTATCCATGCTGCAGAACATCTTCTGGACCTTTTCTGTTCTGAGCAGGATTATGGTGATGTGGGTTTGGAAGACCTTTCTGTAGTTCTGTTGTCATGGACTGATCACCAGGTAGGGTTTAGACTTAAAGGGACTCAGAGTCTCTGTAGGGGTTTGGAGCCAATTAAGATGGTCAAAGAGAAGAAGAGTTATTAATCCAGATGGATTCCTTATGGCTCTTGGGGAGTTTCCTGTTGCCTAGGCAAATGATCCTGTCAAAGTCCTGGCTGATCTCTGGAATAGGGAAATGGCCAGAGTGGTGGACATGATTGCCCCTAAGCATTTGGCTCAAACGTGGAGCCAAATGAGCCCCCTGTTTCATCTTTCCTTTCATTTCTAAGGAAGCTGTCTCCATACTAAAACAATGGGGCAAAACAGATGGGCAGGAAAAAAGTTGCTTGAAGCTGCCTTTTCTGAAGCCACACTGAAACCCCACCAACCACACTGTTGGCTCCCAAAGCAGCTGGAGTGCTCATGTCATGACCACATGACATGGCTTCCAGCCAGGAAGAAGTGAGGAAAATCTGCTTCTTTTTGAAGCAGCTTTTTTCAGCATAAGAACACTTTTCTGCTGGTTTCAAGGCTTCACGGCATGTGTCTTCTAAATGCCACACCTTCAAGCCAGCCTGAAAGCACCTCTTTTTGCCTGTCTGTTTAGTACCAAACTCTGCTGTCAGTAATGGATGGGGACAAACTTAATCCAGACAAGACAGAGATACTCCTGGTCAGTCTTAAGGCAGATCAGGGAATATGGACTCTGCCTATGCCAGATGGGGTTACACTCTTGTGGCTTGGGTGTGGTCCTGGACTCAACTCTGAGCCTGAATGCCCAGGTTTCAGAAGTTACCAGGAATGCATTTGCACAGCTAAAACTAGAGTGCCAGCTGCTTCAGTTCCTTAAGATGTCAGATTTGGCCATGGTGACACATGCCTTAATTACATCCCATTTGGAAGACTGAAATGCACTCTAAATGGGGCTGCCTTTGGAAATTGTTCAGAAAGTTCAGCAGATTCAGAATGCAGTAGCCAAATGCTGACTGGGGCCAGTTAGAGGGAGCATGTAACTCCCTTGTTGATATAGTTCCACTGGCTACTGGCTCGTTTCTTGGCACAATTCAAAATGCTGGTTGTGACCCAGAGAGACCTATACAGCTTGGGTCCAGACTATCTGAGGGACTGTTTATCCCTACACCTGAGGTGGTTGCATTCCTCTGACTAATGGTAGGGTCAGCCTTGGTCACTGTTAAAGGGGACTTCATGGGAAGGAGCACAGTGGAGCTTTGTTTCTTTCCCCAGGGGTCTTTGCAATATACATGCCATTTCCCTGTCTGTCATAATGACAGGCATTCTCCTGGTAATTGAAAAGCAAAACAGTTGACACATAGCCCCCTTTCAACTACTCTCCTTCACATTACCCATATAGCTCAATAAGACACTCAGGGGTACTTTTAAATGTCTCTGATGTGCTACCTTAGCATTTAGCAGGAGCTTTACATCTCAAAGACATACCAGATGGAAAATTAGCAGGTCATGAGCTGCCAGGCAAAGTAACAGAAATTGTAAGGATGAATGAGTGTTGTGATGATGTTGTGTCATCTAATCAATGCAATGGCATCTGGATCAATGCATGGACAGGCACAGGGCAGGTGGAATTGGATAGAAGACAGACGTTAGGAGTGGCTTCATAATATTATTGCCCAAAAGTAACAGGATGAGACAATGCTTTCAATGTCACCACCTAACCTCTCTTCAATATACTCATTTGATACTGAATGACAGCAAGAGCAGGGAAAGCAAAGCTAAATAGTTTGCTATCTTGAGAAATCATTAGCTTTATTAGCTTAAGCAAAGCAGAAAATGTTTGGAAATATTAGAAATGTGTCAAGTATTATCCCCTCTCACAAACACACAAACACACACACACACACACACACACACACCTTTTTTGAACATGATGGAAAACTATGAGTTAACATTATATGGATAAATATCATGGTCCTTTCACACTACACATTTATAGTGTCATGATTCCACTTTAACAGTCAGGGAAGCATCCTATAGAATTTTGGGATTTGCAGTTTAGGGAATAGCATTCTCACCTAGTGAGATCTAGTGTATCACTCAACAACAAATCTCAGGATTCCATAGGATTCATGGCTGTTAAAGTCGAATCATAGTGCTATAATTGTTTAGCTTGAAAGTGCAGTTAGCCTCATGTGTTCTCCCTTCTTTCCCACAGAATGGCTGTAAAGAAGAAATTAGAAGTGTTTGCTGTAGTTAGACATAACACTAAACTGTAGTTAGTAAACAGAGGCCAGAAAAGCTGGTTTGTGGGCCTCCATTCCTAATATCTTCCAGCCAGCTTGGTCCCTTGGCAATACTGACTGAGGGATCCTGGGAGTTTCTAAACTCTGCAAGTTAAATAGAAATAAACATTTACAGTTTTCTCAAAATCACACTGGAGGAGGAGAAGGGAGGGGGAGAACTGATAATCCTGAGGTATACTGTTACAAGTGAATTCTACATAGCACTGAATTCTACATAGCACTGTGTTCTATTGCAATGAGGCCTCTGTCACTCTTCAAACAGAAAAACTGGGGGGGGGGATGTCTTATTGTCAAATTGATAACAAAATTAGTTCATCCTGGTCTTGCTTTCCTGTCAATTTTTATAATTTTTATAATTTAAAATCAAGATCTCTCTCACACACAATTGATTTACATAATCTGTAAGCCTCTCTTTAAAACAGCAGCAGACCTTACCCCACACTTCTTTAAAGGTAAGTTAATTCACAAAATAGGGGGAAAGTTAGTTGCTTATGCAACCCTGCCACTAGATGTGCATGTTTAAACAAGTAAACAAACAAGAGGCATTGATCTATAAATTTTAGAAATCAGATGATTTGATGGGAGAGAAATTGCTTGTTTGGCTAATCTGGTACTAGGTTATTCAGTTTCCTAGGCTGATGACATATTGACAGCCAATAAAGTTATTTGAGCAAAAGTATAACATGGAGGCATGGAGCTCAGGGCCCATTCACAATGAAAAATGTACTGGTTTGCAAACCAATATAAATTGGGGAAGTTCACATTTGCACCGGGTTTACCTGACCCGAATCTGGGGTGTGTGTGTGCAAATCCCCCTTAACCCAGGGTATTTTAAAATGGGAAAATCAGAGGTTATTTTTAAAAGAACAGTTTTGTTTTGTTTTGTTTTGTAGGAGCTGCCAATGGGAATGTGCAAATTGATCCCATTCGAAGACTCTCTTCCTCCCTCCCTGGCACCCCATGGCGTCCTTCTCCTCTTCATCCCTGCTCTGACCGCATCCTTCTCCTCTTCCTCCCTCCCTAGCACCCCATGGCATCCTTTTCCTCTTTGTCCCTGCTCTGATCACATCCTTCTCCTCTTCCTCCCTCCCTGGCACCCCATGGCATCCTTCTCCTCTTCCTCCCTCCCTTGCACCCTATGGCATCCTTCTCTTCTTCCTCTCCCCTCTGATCACATCCTTCTCCTCTTCCTCCCTCCCTTGCACACCATGTCATCCTTCTCCTCTTCCTCTCTCCATGGCATCCCATGGCATCCTTCTCCGCTTCATAGAATCATTGAATCATAAAGTTGGAAGAGACCACAAGGGCCATCCAGTCCAACCCCCTGCCATGCAGGAACTCCAAATCAAAGCATCCCCGACAGATGGCCATCCAGCCTCTGCTTAAAGACCTCCAAGGATGGAGACTCCACTACACTCCGACGGAGTGTGTTCCACCGTCAAACAGCCCTTACTGTCAGGAAGTTCCTCCTAATGTTGAGGTGGAATCTCTTTTCCTGCAGCTTGCATCCATTGTTCCGCGTTCTAGTCTCTGCAGCAGCAGAAAACAAGCTTGCTCCTTCTTCAATATGACATCCCTTCAAATATTTGAACAGGGCTATCATATCACCTCTTCACCTTCTCTTCTCCAGGCTAAATATCCCCAGCTCTCTAAGTCATTCCTCATAGGGCATGCTTTCCAGACCCTTCACCCTCCTTTGGACCCTCTCCAGTTTCTCCACATCCTTTTTGAATTGTGGTGCCCAGAACTGGACACAGTATTCCAGGTGGGGCCTCACCAAAGCAGAATAGAGCGGCACTATTACTTCCCTTGATCTAGACACTATACTTCTATTGATGCAGCCTAAAATAGCATTGGCCTTTTTAGCTTCCACATCGCACTGTTGACTCATGTTCAACTTATGGTCTACTTGGACTCCTAGATCCCTTTCACACATAGTTTCATTCAGCCAGATGTCCCCCATCCTATATCTGTGCATTTCATTTTTTCGTCCTAAGTGCAGTATCTTACATTTCTCCGCATTGAATTTCATTTTGTTAGCATTGGCCCAGCTTTCTAGTCTATTCAGGTCATTCTGAATTTCAATCCTGTCTTCTGGAGTATTGGCTACCCCTCCTAATTTGGTGTCATCTGCAAATTTGATAAGTATGCCCCCAATTCTGTCATCCAAGTCATTGATAAAGATATTGAATAGCACTGGGCCCAGGACAGAACCCTGTGGGACCTCACTGGTCACTTCTCTCCAGGATGAAAAGGAGCCATTGTTGAGCACCCTTTGAGTTCGGCCAGTCAACTAGTTACAAATCCATGTAACAGTTACCTTGTCTAGCCCACATTTTACAAGCTTGCTTGCAAGAATGTCATGGGGAACCTTGTCAAAGGCCTTACTGAAATCAAGATATACTATATCCACAGCATTCCCTTCATCTACCAAACTGGTAATTTTATCAAAAAAAGAGATCAGATTTGTCTGGCAAGACTTGTTTCTCTGAAACTCATGTTGGCTTTTTGTGATTATGGCATTCCCTTCTAAATGTTCACAGACTCTCTGCTTAATGATCTGCTCTAGAATCTTTCCTGGAATTGATGTCAGACTAACTGGACGATAATTGTTGGGATCCTCTTTTTTTCCCTTTTTGAAGATGGGGACAACGTTTGCTCCTCCAGTCTGCTGGGACTTCTCCTGTTCTGCAGGAGTTCTCAAAGATTATTGCCAATGGTTCCAATATTACATTTGCCAGTTCTTTTAATACCCTTGGATATTCCACGAAAGACCTGGAATCTGTGGTACATGCTCTATTAACCTCATGTCTGGATTTCTGTAACATGCTCTACATGGGGCTACCCTTGTGCTTAACCTGGAAACTTCATCTAGTTCAGAACATGGCAGCCAGGCTTATTACTGGAACATCTAGGAAAGAGCACATAACACCAGTGCTTAAAGCTCTCCACTGGCTGCCCATTAGTTTCCAGGCACAGTACAAAGTGTTGGTTTTAACCTTTAAAGCCCTACATGGCCCAGGCCCATCTTACCTCAGGGACCACCTCTTCCCGTATGAACTCCCCCGCACACTTCATTCCTCTGGGAGGAGCCTATTACAGCCTATGAAAACTAGGCTGTCGCAGACCTCCCAGAGGACTTTCTCAGCTACTGCTCCCAAGCTTTGGAATGGCCTGCTGGACGAGATGTGTGTTATTACATCATTGACTAGTTTCAAAAAGGCTTTAAAACACATCTCTTCCAGCAGGCCTTTCCTTGAAAAGGAATAAATAAAACATCAATTCCCGGCTCTGAAACTGAAACTGCGTAGATAACCTTAGTTGTCCCCTTTGTTTAATTTCTGTGATTTCATCTATTGCGTGTTTGCACAAGAATTTTTCATGAGATTTCACTTTGTTTTAATTGCTACTGGTTTTAATTTTAACTGTCGTTGATTTTAATACTTGCTGGTTTAATTTAATTTTAAAGGGGGGTGGTGGTTGGGAAGGGGTATGATTGTTGTTTTACTCTGTACTTTTTAACTTTGCTGTAACCTGCTTTGATTACTTTGCTAGAGGAGTGGGTTATAAATAAACATTATCATCATCATCATCATCATCATCATCATCATCATCATGGCTACAGTAAACTGCCTTAACTAACAATGCAGGAACTGAGTTCTAAACTAGCTACAATTTCCAGGGAAGTCCCACACTGCAATAATCCAGTCTTAAATATACAAGTCTATGGATGGCTGTGGTCAGAAACAGCCATAACAAAGCCACCAGCCCTTTGTGCAACATCTGTTATCAAGAAACAGCTATGGATGGAGTGCCAAATGAAGTTGGTAAAAAGGACTCCTAATCACTGAGACAAACTTGTCATCCAGTGGTTTAAGGAGAAAGCCTAGAGTACAAACTCCTTCAGGAGTAGTGAAAACTTATCTAAAAGGGGAAACCTGCCTGATTTCCATATCTGGGAATCAACCTTCACATATCCTCTGCCTTCTCTGGTTAGCTAAGGGGATCAACATTCATATTACATGGCAAACATGTGCTAATATGTTAAATGATATATTACCATTAGGAGCAGTAAGGGTACTCATCTCAACGATTGTAAGAGGGTAGCCAAATATTAAGTTATTTAAATCCATAGTATACCTTTTCTCCAAGGAAAGTGTTAAACATTATTATACATTCTGGCATTAGAAATGGCAGTACCAAAAATTAGTTGCAAAATTTTCAGCCTTCCTGTACAAACAGTAAAGGATTTACAGGTTGTGGTCCTTGAACAAGGAGATTACAAAGAACACTAGAAAGAGAAACTGCTGAATAGATTTATATTCACAAGTTCTAATCCATTAGCAGAGGTATGAACAAAGACAATGGCTTTACACTACATATATTAATACAAGAATCTTCACTACTTAACATATAACAAAAAGAATCTTCTCAAAGAGTTTTGAACCCAAGGAAACTGACTTTTAGTAACTGGATGCATTGCTTTAACACATTATCACTGACTGCTGTAATTATCTGAAAGACCCTTATCACCTTGCTCAACCCTTATAAAATTTATGGTAAGACTCGTGATTTGCATTGCTCTGGATCCTATTATACATTTTATCCCACTCCCACAACTATATAAATATGCTTTATGCCTAGGCCTTTACATCACTTCTTATTGAATCCAAAGAATTGGGTCTATATTCATAAAAACAAAAAATCAGTTAGTCTTAAAGGTGCTGCCATATTTTCCCCTCCCCTTTCCTTCTTCCCTTTTATGCTGCAGGAGACTCACTCTGCAGCCACACTGCAGAATTAATGCAGTTTGACATTACTATAACAGTCATGTCTCCATGCTATGGAATCCTGGGATTTGTAGTTTGTTGTGGCAGACAGGGAAGGCTAAATATCTTACAAAACTACAAATTGCAGAATTCCATAGCACTAAGCCATTACAGTTAAGACAGTGTCAAACTGCATTAATTCTGTAGTTTAGATGCAGTCTCTCACAGTTACATCTGTGAAAATTACTCCAATGAAGAAGCACTTCTGCAATTTTCTTTCTTTAATCATTGTTTATTAAACATAAACACAATCACAAACACTTTTTTGTGAATCTAGCTAAAACCAGACAACAATGGCAAACATTAACAAACTAAACTAAGCTACTCCTGTTTCCCTCACTGATAGATATATACCTGTACCACTATTTCTCTAACTCCACATCCTGGGCCATCTCTGGAAGTATTTAAGGAGAATTTAGAAAGGTTGGCCTCTTTATTTCATGATGAATAGATCCATAGTGAGATCTTATAAGGTGAGGCTCTGCTATTCAGCACAGTAAGGTGGCCACACACATTAGCAGATACTGGGGGATAGATAAGGGTTGCTTCCCCCTTTCAGCTGCCATCCCTAACATAGGCTGCCCATTCATTCAGCTGCATAAGGTGGGCTGGATGCTATCATCATGTCACCAGCATTGAAAGTGCTAGTGATAATAAATTGTCATGGAACTGTGCAAGGTCCATTATTTCACCCTCACTTCAGCTGAGATATAATTGTGTACCTGATTTTGATGTGTAAATTTTAACTGCTAAGGCCATATGGTAAGCTACAATAAGGAAAAATTTGTTGCTGCAAAGATCCCCCCCCCCCCCCAAAAAAAAACCCCACCTCTCTGAAGCTGGTACTTGCATTGTAAAGGATGTCTGCACTGACTATTGCCATGGGGACATTCTGTTTCTTATACCAAACTATGTATGCTAAGTCCCTTGTCAGTAGAAAAGACCTTGAAAATGGCACCCTCACTGGTCCAGTCTTGAATATGGATCTACTTAACTCAAATTCCAGACTAAAGCTGGAAACCTATACTGATTGACTTGATTGTTAGCTCCATAAAAATATACCAACCTTTCTTTTCTGAAGTTTTCCATGGGATTGCACTGTAAAGTCCAATTGAATATAGTGGGAGTTCCTCCAGGGAACGCATGTATAGGACTATGCAGAATATAAAAAAGAAGCAAATAAGAATAAAGATATCTCCTTGTTCACAAGATAAACTGCAGGAATCATTTCTCAGAATTAGCATTTACTATAGCTGATGAATTAGAGAGTCTTGAAACTGTCACTTTTTTTCTTCCAATGAATGTTTTTACTCGTTTTGTGCTTACAGGAATTTCTCATGAACTACAGTGACTTCCATTTTCAAGCTGTAAGTGCATGTGTATGTGTGAACATGTACCTCCTATTTTCGTTCTGCCTGCGGGGAGACATTGATATATCCATCACTCTTCACCCCGCAAGCAGCAATATTAACTCACAAGGTGCATTTACACCTTCGAAAAGAAAAAAACAAAACAAAAAAACTGAGTATAATTTTTTTTAAAAGCTGACTGTTGATAAGGATGTAATATAAAAGATTGGAAAGCATGTAGAGACAAAGGCTGCCAGTGACATGCAAACTAGATTCCTATTACCATATTGTGAAATCTTTAGCAGCTCTTCCCTTCACTTTCAAATAGAGTTCATTACCCTTTCCCTGCATTCAAACTGAAAGTGAGTTATTTAAGAGAATTTCTTACCTGAATCTGAAATTAAATAGATTTAGTCACTGCTTCCTTCAGCAGTTTTTCAAACACCACATGGAGCAGAAATTGCTAACTACAGAGCACAGCATGTTTTTATGCTTGGCAGTCAGATGTTGTTTGATGAGCTGGTGTCTCGTGATCAGCAGGCATCTGAGTTTGTTATTTTTCCATGTTTATAGTGATACATAGCCTTTATGTGCAGAGGAAACCCAGAATCAAATCACCATGGAGTCTTGAGCCATTCATTGTCCATCAACTTAATCTACCTCAAAGGGTTGTTGTGAAAATTAAAATGGAGAACAGGAAGCTTCCCTGATCACTTGGAAGAGAAACATATAAGTTTGATGATAAAATCTTAACAAAAGTTAAGCGGTTTGAACTTTGGGGCCTGATTTGCCTGTTAGTGCAAACAAGTTAAGCCAACTTCCAGATGCTGTGATGTTTTCAGTTTACTGAGGATAATCCTCTTCCTATTGTCTTCTCCTTGTAAATTGTTGCCTATTATTTGTCACTGTCATTTCTGTCTTTTGAGGAATGAGTTTTAAGTACATTATGAATTCAACCTTCTTGAGTTGTCCTTAATAGGCTTCTATTTATTTATTAATCCACAGTGGCATGAAGTTAATATGATTTTTTTTAAAAAAACAAAGTGGTGTATGGTTGTTGGGGGTTTTTTTATTATTATTCCAGTGTACATAATATAAACAGTCACAATGGGCAGATGCAGATAGTGATATGGCTCAGGAACACTTTTAATACAAGGGTAAGGAACATATGGATCTCCAGATGTTGTTGGACTCCAGGTCCCATCAGCCCTATCAACCACAGCTAATATTGAGGGCTAATGAGCATCATAGTCCATAGAGGGACAAGAAATGGTGACAAATAATAGGCAGCAATTTACAAAGAGAAGAAAATAAGAAGAGGGTTATGGAGTACATGGCCTCCATCCATGCTTTAATTATTACTTAGAAGCAAACATTTTAGCAGATATAGCTTGCGAGACAAGCTATAACTGCATGATAAGCAATGCTTGATCAAATTCTCTCATATGTTGTTGTTCTGGGCCTTCAAGTCATTTCCAGCTTATGGCGCCCCTAAGATAAACTTCTCATGGGGTTTTCTTGGCAAATTTCTTCAGAGTGGGCTTGCCATTGCTATCCTCTAAGGCTGAAAGACTGTGACTTGTCTGACTGAGCCAAGATTCATAGCCTCATCTCCAAAGTCCCAGTCCAACACTCAGACCACTATACCCATCTCTTAAATTGGTGGAACCCTATTTCTATTGACGTCTGCCCATTGTGGGTACAAGGGTAGCTCAATAGGCACAGGAGAGTAGGGTTGCCAACATTTTTATAATAATAATAATAATAATAATAATAATCTTTATTTCTAGCCCACTCCTCTGTGAGTACAATCGGAGTGGGGTACAACAAGATTAAAACATACAAATTAAAACACTTCATTGACCCATTCCCAGCCACCCACCCCTTAAAAATAAATTAAATTAGCAATAATTTAAAATCAACAACATTAAAAACATGATTCATCCTCCATAGTTCTTACATTGAGGAAAAAATAACACCAGGCAAGGGGTCAATTTATAGGTCCCATTCGGAGCTGGGATCTAAGAGGTGTCGGGGAAGGCCTGCCGGAAGAGATGCGTCTTCAGAGCTTTTTTAAAGCAATCAAGAGATGTTATAAGGCGCATCTCATCCGGCAGACCATTCCAAAGTTTGGGAGCGGTCGTGGAAAAAGTCCTCTGGGAGGTCTGCGACAGCCTAGTTTTCACCGGCTGTAGCAGGTTCCTCCCAGAGGATCGGAGTGTGCGAGGGGGGTTCATACGGGGAGAGGCGGTCCCTGAGATAAGGTGGACCCAAGCCATGTAGGGCTTTAAAGGTTAAAACCAACACCTTGTACTGCACCCGGAAACTAATTGGCAGCCAGTGGAGAGCCTTGAGCACCGGTGTTACGTGCTCTCTCCTTGATGTTCCAGTTACAAGCCTGGCTGCCATATTTTGGACCAGTTGAAGTTTCCGGGTTAAGCACAAGGGTAGCCCCATGTAGAGCGCATTACAGAAATCCAGGCGTGAGGTTACCAGAGCATGTACCACAGTTTCCAGGTCCCTCATGTCCAGGAAAGGGCGCAGCTGGCGTATCAGCCGAAGCTGATTTATTCCTCCTGCTACTGTGCTTTTAACAATAACCTGATGCACAAGGCTTAACCAGGTCATTGTTTTTCCACAACATACATCTGTGCTTGGAATAACTGCTTCAAAATTTCCATACACTGGATGCCTTTTGAACAAATAGAAGTAAGGAAAGTTCAAGGAGGCAAAAAGTGTCTCCACAGGGAGTTGGCAAATCTAATGGACAGTGCTGGCCATGTCTTGTTTTCTTGTTCTCATTCATTATGTTTTCCCTTGTGAATGTCATTGTTATTTGGACAAAGGAGAGCCACGAAGAAATGGAGAGGAGCTTTGAAAGCTTCTTTCTCTTACACACTGAATCCCAATTTTCCCTTCCCAAGTTTGGTATTCTAAGCAGAACTCTGTGTTAATGGTATTGAACTCACACACATACATATGCAACATCAGAGGCTGCATTGGGTGATTACCTATGAGAGACAGGTGGGCTGCTTTGCTGTTGAAAATATTATTTCCCAATCCATTACTCCTTCCTGTAACTCTATAAATAATTAAGAGGGTATGCCTGGTTCTGAGGAATTACTCATATCTCTTGCCAGGAACAATCATGGCTTCAACAGCAGCATAAAACACCATACTACAACAGGCTGCTTTTATTTTAGAGTGTCTGAATATAAAAATATTTGGCACATATTGTGTGTCTATCCCACAGCCCTTAAAAGCCAAAGCTTGTTAAATGATCTAGCATTCGTACATTAAAGGAATAAAATGTATTTAGCATAATTCTAATAAAAATCCATTCTTGAATCTTAATTTCCTTGCAAAATCAGCCTTTGCACATCATATACCTGCTCCTGTTATGAAAAAATACATTGTTGCTACTTTGTGGCAGGGTTTTCCTTCAAAAACAATGTTTCCTTTCGGTTCTTTTGATCATTAAATGGTTCCTTGTGACAGTACAGACACAGTACATTAAATGAACCATATATGGCAAAGTGTGTCTTAATATGCTAGTGTGCATAATCTGATATACTTTGCAGGATATTTGCAAATATACTTTTCAAGACTATTGTATGCCTTCAAATAATTTCTGATTTATGGCAACTCTAAGGTGAATCTATCTTTTTTTTTTTTTCTTGGCAAGTTTCTTAAAGCGGGTTTGCCATTGCCACCTTTTGAGGCTGAGTGTGACTTGTCCAAGATCACCAAGTGGATTTCTATGGTGGATTGAAGATTCAAACACTGATCTCCAGAGTCGCAGCCCAGTGTTGGAACCACTACTCCATGCTGGCAAGATACCATTTGACTAATCAGAATGAATGTTATTTCTTCTGTTACTAGTATTCAGACAGTCAGTGTTGCTGTTTATATAGCCAAAACATATGTAATTTGTAAATAACACAAAGGTAGTAGAATGCTTGGGAGAACCTCAAGATTTGTTTCAGTGGGGGGGGGGGGAATGGGGGAAGCACCCTAAATTAGAGAATGCAGTGTTCCAAAAATAAGCTGGGAAGGACTGAGCATGCTTATTTATACATTTTTTCCAATGTTGCTTCCAAAAAAAAGAAAGTACTTCACACAGCACCTAGTCATAATTTTTGGATTCATTACCACTAGATGTTGTGATAACTAGCAGTTATAATAGCTTACATAAACTTATGGAGGTCAATGAATACTGGTCAGGGTGGCTACAAATCACCTCAAGAATCAGAAACAGTGGGTCCCATCATACAACACACTCACTCACTCACACACACACACAAACACAGAGGGAGAGATTTTGAAAGCAAGAGAGAATCAGTTGCTGCAGAGTGTAGAACAAGAGTGTTTCTGCACTCATGAGCTATTGTCAGGCTTTCTATCTACAACTGGTTGGCCATCATGTGAACAAATGTTGAACTGGATGGGCTTTTGTTCTGACACAGCAGGGTTCCTCTTCTCTTCTTAGGCAGGAGGGAAAATCAGAAGCATATCCACAATACACAATTATAATACTTCAATAACATTTAGGTACCAGCATGATTTAGTGGTCTGAACATTGGACTATGACCAGGGCACATAAGATGTTACAGAAACCATGCAAACTAGAGTGCCTATATAGTCCAAGTCCACATGTGATGCAGCACATTTGTTGTCACTATTGGAGAACGAATGTACCATGTGCAGCCTTGACCATATTCAATAGCCAGTTGAATTCTCCATTCCCTGTCCCCTCTTCACCCTCACTGTCATCACTGGCTGCTGTAGCAGCTCATGAAACAGGTGAGCAGTCACAGTAGCTATTGGCCACAGAAGACATAGAGGTACCCTCTGCAGCATGGGATGATTGTCTCATGGCAGTGATGTCCAGCTCTCTGACTGCAGGATGTCTCATCCAAGCAGGAGGTTCCTTCTGGTCACCTATGTAATGAGGGGTGAGATTCATGGCTGCCCTATGTCCACCCCAGTGCCATGTTTTCCTACTGTCTCCTGAACCCCTTCCCCAGGGCCCTGGGACATCTTAACTTGAGGGGGCTTGAAATGCTCCTGGGAGCATTCTGGCTTGGAAGAGTCCTCCCCACCTTTGATTCTGGCTGGCTGGCCAGGCAGGTTCATCACTGGTAAATAATCTGCTGGGTTGTATCCTTGAGAATGAAGGCATGGTGGTGGCACCCAGGCCATTTTGCGCATTGTGATCCCTCACCCTCTTGTACTGTGCCCTGAGGTTTTTGGTCTTTTGAAGACACTCATCGCCAGTGAGTTGGTGGCCCTTAACACTCATGCCTTCTGCTACTCCATTAAATTTATCAGAGTTCAAGTAGGAGTTTATCAATTTATCTAGCACATGTAGCTGTGTCCAGAAGGCTATCAGGTCAGTCATCTCTGCAGTGGACCATGAAATCCCTCCCCCTCTTTTTTGTTGGCTTGCCATTATGCCCAGTGTAGACGATAAGTGCTGATGGAGCATTGGTGAACCTCTCCATAGCTGCACAGGACCACTGACAAAATGGTGCTGGAATGTGCATGGGGGTCCAGCTTGGAAGTGAAAGTGACAATTATCACATTCTTCTGCTGGAACATCTGCCAGGGAAACTTTCAGCATCCTGACGTCCACATGTACATGTGCTGGACTTTGTTTTCATGTCATCTCTTTTAGAGGCAGCAGAGCATCTACGTGGGTGAATATGGGTGGCCTTAAATTAAAGTGCCTCTTTTAAGCTGCACTCACATCAGGGCATTCAGATGTCCCTATGAAGGTGCAGACTTTTAGGAAGAAGCAGAAAAAAGCAGCTTCTTTTTAAAGTGGCTTTTCTCCCTCTATGGTGGCTTGGGGGTGCTTTCCAGCCAGTTTCAAGGCATGTGTCATCTAAATGTCTCCCCATTCAAGCCAGCTGGAAACTGGCTTATTTTAACCATCTGTTTACAGATGATGCCCATGTTAGAAAATTCTTCTTTCCAGTTATGTGCTCTGGCCTCTTCTTTTTTTTTTTTTTGGCAAAATAGACCCACATGACTATAATATAATTTTTAATATAATTTATTTTTATACCGCCTTTTCCCGAAGGAATCAAGGCAGATCATAAAACAAGAATAACAATAAAATACAAGAATAAAAATACAAAGTACAAACACTAATGCATTATGCTATCCCCTTACACCACCCTTTACATAATAGTAAAACACAATGACACTTAAAGTAGTTACACAAAAGTTAAAAATACATAACATAACCAATAATCAAAGCATAACTTAGCATAATAATTGATAAGACAATTTCCAACTCTCCCTCGACAGCAAAGTAACAATCAATACAATTACATACTTAAAATAGTTATACTAGTTATAATAAAACAAAAAACCAGGCAATGGAGTAAAACCATCGGGTGCAGATGGGGCTAAGATTAAAAGCAGAGCAGAAGGGCGAGACCAGTGAATGGTGAGTGCTGGTCTCTCAGAGCCTTCAGGCCTCAGCTTTTCCCTTGCCTCCTTCTGTCTCTTCTGCCTGCAAGAGTTTTAAAGCAGAGCAGAAGGGTGGGGCTGGATGGTGAGTGCTGGTTTCTCAAAGCCTTCAGACCTCAGCTTTTCCCTTGCCTCCTATAACTTTGAAGGACACCTCCCCCCCATTACACACCCATGTGTGCCACCAACATGATGCCATTCAATATTTCTCCTAGTCCCCTCCCTTATATTTCAAACCAGCTTGTCGCCACTGATTCCTACTTCAACACTGATTCAAAGACATTTTAAAACTCATCTTGAGTGCATTGATATGACTTAGAGGATGCACAGGAGAACATTTGGCATATTTACCTCTGTCCATCATATCTGCACATTCACTGTTCTCTCTCCCATTTTGCTGCCTGAGATACCATGTTTCCCCAAAAATAAGACAGTGTCTTGTATTATTTTTTTTGCTCCCAAAGATGCACTAGGTCTTATTTTCAGGGGATGTCTTATTTTTCCATGAAGAAGAATTCACATTTATTATTGAACAAAAAAATATTTATTATATATTTATTTATATACAAAAAAAATTAACATTTATTGTATATTTACTTATATACAAAAACTTTGCTAGGTCTTACTTTTGGGGGAGGCTTTATATTTAGCAATTCAGCAAAACCTCTATCTACTAGGTCTTATTTTCTGAGGATGTCTTATTTTCAGGGAAACAGGGTAGCTAAAAGTAAATCCCAATCCAGTTCTGATAGAGACCATTTTCCACAGAAAAGGCCAAGGAGTTTCAAGATCAGAAGATAACTGTCTTCCAGCAATGAAACACAGAGATAATATATCTGGGGGGAAAGAATTTTAAAGTTCCTCTTTAAAAAAAATAAAAATAATGTCCTGTGAATGCTAACATCCAAACATTAATTTTATAACTAGGTAAATGGTGTGTGATAGACAATAATAAAGCCTACATCTTCTGGAATGTATATCAGCTTTTTATCAGACATTATATTTGCCAGTGCCTCAGGACACTGGTGACTAATGCTGGTAACCCTGATGTGTGACACATATAGGCAAATTATATATATTCTTTCTGCCCAGTTTATTTTGTTTAAATTATATGGTGTGCATCAATAAATCACTTGGAAATATTCTAAATATGCAAAAGCAAACAGATAACTTATAAAATCAAGGAAACTACTTGTCATGTATCCCTATGATCAAATTTATAGAGAGGTTTTGAGGGGCAGAGCTTCTAGTGCTTCAGCTCTTGGCTATGAAGCTCTTACTTTGTGCACAGGACACTTACAACATTAGACCTTTTTGCTATCAAACAGTTTGCTTATGGGCACAGGGAATTGATATAAGGCTCTTTCCTGTGTGAAAAAAAAAAGTATTGAGTGAATTAACCCTGCGTGTGTTTATGTGCCTTCAAGTTGCATGTCAACTGATGGTGATCTCATGAATTTCACAGGGTTTTCTTAGGCAAGAAATATTCAGAGGATGCCAGTCCCTTTCTCTGAAATATAGCCCACAGCAACTGCTATTCATTGTACTAAGTGGTAAAGAGCATTATGCATCTTGTTGAACATATTCATCTCTCTGTCCTTGTGTGTCTTCAAGTCATTTCCAATTTGTGTCCCCAAGGTGGGCCTGTCACAGTTCAGAGGGGCAAGTTTTGTTCAGATGTGTTTCCATTGTTTGAGGCTGAGAGAGTGTGACTTGCCCAAGGTCATCTACTGTATTTCCATAACTGAACAGGAATTCAGACCTGGTCTCCCAAAGTTCTAGTCCAACACTCAAACCACTATACAATGCTGGTTCACCCACACTTTCTGTTACTTGACCACAAAATAATGGTGTGTGTGGAATAAAAATTGTGGAATTCTGGGGGAAAGTGGCAAATCTTAGAGAAGAAATCCAAGCGTAAGGAAAATTTTATGCCACCACAAGTGCAAATATGCCAAAATCATTCCAAAATCAACATATGATAACCTACATCATGGTTTTGGAGGAGACTGATTGTGCTACCTGCAGTTCAGTTCGTGCAGGTAGAGAGGGGGTTCAGCCCTCTGGAGGAGATTCTAGTGGGGTGCAGAAAATAGGAAAGTTCTCTGGTTGGAAACTCTCTGGTTGGAAGGAGTCAAAACAGCAGAAGCATCCCATTTTAAAATATAAATAGATATAGCCCCATTTATATTTACAAAACCAAATTCATTTCCATCTCTTTGAGAACACTGGATGAACACTTTCACAACTTTTGGTTCCTTTGAAAGCATTCTTTTTTTTTTTTAAATTTTATTACTTTTAAAAATATCTCCATACAATTACATCATTGCAGGTTTGGTAGAGGTTACATAAAAAAAAATACAGTATTACTTTTTCACAGATGTCTAAGTTATATCCATAAATTATCGCTATATTAAATGTAACATAGAATTTAACAAAGTCTCTTTTACATATAAGTCTCCTTAACAGTGAATATAAAAGCTTTGTTAACCAAGAAAGAGTGGGGGACAAGAGAAGGGGAGAAACAGAATTCTACAACGTCTACAATTCCAAACTTCTTCCCCCCCCCCCCCGTTCTGAATTTACTCTTCTGCCTTAGCTTCTTCCTTAGCTTCCTTTCTTACTTAACCTCGAACCAAATTCCTTCTCAATAAGTATCCTTTCCTTTATCTTTCAACTCATCTTCCATCCTCTCTCCTCTTTCTACTTTCCTGATTTCATTCTACCTTCTCATACCCTCAACAACTTCCCATACCTTCTATCTTCGTTCTTCCACTCTTCCACTCTTTCACTCTTCCCCCTTTCATACCTGACTTCTCTTCTTTTCCCACTGGGTAACGTTACATCTTTATCTCACCTTCTTTTTTTAAAAAAAGTGAATATATAAGTCTTTCTCGTCAGCTATCCTTGTATCTGATACTATGTATTGCTATTATTTACAGATATTACTTTCTCTTGTAGATCTATTTATAGATTTCTAGAAGCCTTTGATCGACCATTTCTCTGCGTATAATATATTTGACACAGTCTGGTAGTCTGTCGACTCTTCCTTTCTTCGCCCCTGTTTCTATTTTAATTAGAGCTGATACCCTTATCTACTAACTATTCTTGGTACTTCCGTACTTGATTTTCCTTAGTATCTGATGTTTTGTCATCTTTTACTTATATTTGACTGGATCCAGGTATAACCTCTGATTTCTTTGTTATAATCTAGAAATTAACGTCATATCCTATAGTCGCTATATTTCCCCATTCTTTTTTCAGGTGTTCCAGTACTTTACCCCACTCCTCATCTATTCTATCTATTTCCTGATTTCTAATTAATGATGTGAGTTTGTCCATTTCAATTACATCAAATAATTTAATGAGCCAATCCTTAAGATTTGGTATATCCTTACTTTTCCATTTTTGAGTTAAGGTGAGCCTTGCAGTGGAAATAAGATAATACAGCTGTTTTCCATGTTTTTTATCTAGTTCCTCATCCCACATATTCAAAAGATAGGTTTCTGGTGTAAATTTTAGTTTATTTTCAATTATCGAATTTATTACTTCATTTACTCTGATCCAATATTTTTTCACTTTTTTGCAGGTCCATAAACAATGATATAGGGTCCCTGGTTCTTGCTTACACTTCCAGCAGAGGTTGTTTCCCGTTTTGTATATTTTTGAAATTTTATCTGGCGTCAAATACCATCTAAAATAAGTTTTATAAAAGTTTTCTTTTAAGTTCTGGGAGGCCGAGTATTTTAATCTTTTTTCCCACACTGATTCCCATTTTTCCAAATTAATTGGGTAACCGAAATTCTTTGCCCATTGTACCATATTTTCTTTGACCACTTCTTCTTCCTCAAACCAATCCAAAAGCATTTTATAGAGTTCTTTTATCCATTTAGTATTTTCTTTTAATATTATTTTGTCAAAGTTGTTTTCTTCTTTTTCAAAGCCTGCTGTTTTATGGTCTAATTTATACCGTTCTTTAATCTGCCAATATCCAAACCAATTTAAATTATAACCTTTTTCCTTTATTTCTTGTAGTGTTTTTAAAACCAAATTGCCTGTCTCATTCTCTTCCAACAGTTGTGAATAGGTAAGCCAATTTGTATTCTGTTTTATTTCCGTCCTTTGTAGAGCCTCCTGTGGGGAAAACCAGAGTGGTATCTTTGGCATAATCCTGGCTTTGTATTTTTCCCAGATTTTTAATAGGGGTTTCCTAATACAATGAATATTAAAGTTTTTGTTGGCTTTGATCTTATTATAACCTAAGTACGCGTGCCAGCCAAATAATAAATCTTCCCCTTCAAGATCTAGTAATTCTTTATTTCTTAAGGTTATCCATTCTTTTATCCACATCATACATGCCTCAAAATATAGCTTTAAATTTGGTAGCCCGAGCCCTCCCCTTCCAATTGTATCTTGCATTAATTTGAGTCTAATTCTCGGCCTCTTTTTTTGCCAAATGAAACTACTCAGGTCTCTCTGCCAGAGTTTAAAAGAAGATTCTTTAATTATTATGGGTAAATTCTGGAATAAGAATAGCATTTTTGGTAGAATTGACATTTTAATTGCTGCTATTTTTCCCAAGAGTGATAATTGCAGTCTGTTCCAATTTTCCAATTTCTTTTTAATGTCCTTCCATGTTTTTGTGTAGTTGTTATCGAATAATTCCCCTAAGTTATTGGATATGACAATTCCTAAATATTTTGCCTTTTTTTTTACTTCTATTCCTGAGAGTTTTACTAGCTTTTTTTCTTTTTCTCTAGATAAGTTTTTGGTTATAATTATTGATTTTTCTCTGTTAAGTTTGCATCCTGCAATTTCACCAAATCTGCCAATTGTCTCGTTCAATTTGTTTATGCTTTTGCAAGGATTTTCTAGGAAGATTGCTAAGTCGTCTGCGAAAGCTCTGATTTTAATTGTATGGTTTTTAATTTTCACACCTTGAATCTGCGCGTCATTTTTGATTCTTTTTAGTAATCTTTCTATTACTACTATAAAGAGCAGTGGAGACAATGGGCAGCCTTGCCTGGTTCCTCTGTTGATATTAATAAAATTTGTCCTTTCCCCATTGATTATAATTTTCGCTTTTTGTTCCTTGTAAATTTCCTTTATCCAACCTATAAAATTTTTCCCTAAGTTCATTTTATTCAAAATTTCAATAATAGTATCCCAATTGACAGTATCGAAGGCTTTTTCCAAATCCAGCAGCAGCAAACCCAATTCTTTCTCTCTATGTTTCTCAAATACCTCCAAAATGTTTAAGACTATTCTTACATTGTCTCTTAAATGCCTCTGCGGTAGAAATCCCCTTTGTTCCGGACCTATCCAATCTTTTAGATAATTTTTCAATCTTGTAGCTAAAATAGTTGTGAAGATCTTGTAATCTACATTCAATAATGAGATGGGCCTAAAATTTTTAATATCTTTTATATCCTTTCCTTCTTTCGGTATTACCGTTATTTCAGCTTCTCTCCATGATTTTGGAACCCCTTGGTCTAAAATTGCGTTCATGGTTATTTGTAACAGACCACAAAGTTCTTCCTTAAATGTTTTATAAAAGAGTGCATTGAATCCGTGTGGGCCTGGAGCTTTATTATCTTTTAAATTTTGTACCGCTGTCACCACTTCTTCATATGAAATTCTTCTATTTAAGTCTTCGAGTTGCTGCTTCGATGGGCTTACATATGTCTCTTCTTGCTCGTTTAAGTATTCTCGAATTTTTTTTATGTCTGTCCTTTGTTCTTTATATAAATTGGTATAGAACCTTTCAAAGGCTTCTTTAATTTCTTCTTGTTTGTTAATTATAGTATCTTTTTCCTTTATTTCCAAAATTGTTCTTTTTATTTGTCTTTTTTTCAACAGATCAACTAGGTTTTTCCCTACTTTATTAGCATGCTCAAAGTTTTTTTGTTTAGTCTTTTTTAAGCTATTGCTAATTTCTAATACACTTTTCTTATTTTCCTGCTTTCTAAGTATTTTTAGTTCTTCTATTACTTTAATATTTCCTGGGTTTTGTGTTAGCTCTTTTTCTTTTAGTGTTATCAATTTTAATATCTCATTCTCTTTTTCTTTTCTCTTTTTTTGAACAAATGCTTCTTGACTAATTAATATTCCTCTAAAAACTGCTTTCCCTGCATCCCAAATGTCAATCATTTTTACTTCAGAGGTCAAATTTTCCTTAAAGTATAGCTTTATTATTTCTTTTGTTTTCTCTACAAAATTTTTATCTAATAATAAGAAGTCTTTTACTCTCCAATTATATGTCTTTTTTGTTTGGTTAAGAGTTAACATTAATGCATTGTGGTCAGATATTGTCCTCGGTAAAATTTCTATGGATTTGACGACTTTATTAAGTACCATAGGCAGCCAGATCATATCGATTCTTGACAACGAGTGGTGTCTATATGAGTAGAATGTAAAGTCTTGGTTTTCCTTGTTGTGTAATCTCCAAATATCACATAAGCCGTAATGGTCAGTTAGCTTAAAAAAAGACATTGGAAGCTTCCCTTGGTGGTTTTTTGTTTCATTTTTTGATTTCCTGTCTATTTGGGGATTCACTACCCCGTTAAAGTCTCCTAACATTATAATTTTGTCGTTGTCTAAGTTGCTTAAATCCTTATAGATCTTGTCATAAAATAGACTTTTATTTTCTAGCGGGCTGTATACTCCTAATATTATAATTTTTTCTCCTTGCCACATTATTTCTACTCCTAAGTAGTGTCCATTGTTGTCATTTAATACTTCTTTGGCCTGTATGTTACGTTTTACAAATATTGCCACCCCCCTTTTTTTTTTGCTTCGCTGCCGATATGAACTCTTTCCCTAAGTTTCTGGATCTAATTAGATTTTTTTCCGTTTTTTTTATATGGGTTTCTTGAATGCAAACTATATCACAATTTAATTTCTCTGAATAGTAATTCACTTTTTTTCTTTTCCCTTTTAGGTTCAAGCCCTTTACGTTCCAAGTCAGAATCTTCATCCCCGTGGATTGACTTCTTTTCAGGTGAGTGTTTCTTTCTTCCTTTACCTAGCTTTTTCTCCCCCCCCTATACTTTCTTAATTCTCTTTTCTATTATCGATTTCTCTCTTCCAAAGGTTCCTTTTCCAATTCAATTTCTCCCTCCTCTTCTCTACTGTCTTCTTCACTCTCAAAAGTCTTTCTGTCAAAACCTGTTGCACCTTCATTTTTTTCACTGTCTGATAAGGTTTCTTCGTCTCTTTCTTCTGTTATTTTTCCAATGCTTAATATTCTATTTTGCTTGTCTTCTTCTCTTTCTTCCAAGTACTTTTCTTCATCAAACATGTTAGCTCGACGTTTAGATATTTCTTTCCTAAATTCTTTCCAAAATTCTGCTGCTTTTTCCACCGTGTTAAGTTTGAATCTTTTTTGATTCCAGGTCACCGATAGTCCTTCTATCTCCTCCCATCTAAAAGGCACCCTGTATCTTTTCAGATGCTCAGTTAAGAACTGATAATCTTTCCTTCTTCTTAATATTTCTGCCGGGACATCTTTGAACACCTGGATTTCCGTACCCTTTATTACAAACCTTGTTTTGAAGTTTTTTTTGGATGAAGTTATCTTTCATTTGTTTTTTCACCCAGTAGATTACTATGTCTCTTGGTACTTTTTTGATTCTAGCCATGTTAGAGTTTAGTCTGTACATCCTATCTATTTCGGTTTGCATCTGTTGCACTGGTACATCTAGGTATCTTGCCAGGTAAGGAATTAAAGAATTGTAGAGATTTTCATTTGCTTGCTCTGGAAGTCCTCTTAGTTTCACGCATTTTTCTCTTTGTTTAATTTCCAGTTTTAATATTGCATCCTGATCTTCTTGTTGGTATTTGTTTAAATCTTCTATTTTTTCTTCCATTTTCTTTGTCTTTAGTTCAATTCTTTCTACTTTCCCAGTAATTTTTTCGATATCCTTGTTTATCTTATCCAAGTCCTGCCTTATTTTGTTTGCTTCGTATTTTAGCTCTTTTTTTGTCTCTTCTTTCGATTCCCTTATTTCTCTTCTTGTTTCTTCTCTTGATTCCCAGATTTCACTTTTTAACTCTTTTTTTAACTCCATGTGTAGCCTTTTCATTTCTTCCATTAAGTTAGTATTAGGATCTGAAGTGGAAAGTCTCCTTTGATTTGCCAATGCCATAGCTGCGGAGACCTGTGCCTGTCTTTCCTTTTCTCTCCTTGTTGAGGCCATTGTTCTTATTTTGATTATTATTACTGTCAATTATAGTAATCCAGCTTATTATTATTATTATTATTTCAATTTTGGGAAATAGAAATACTAATACTTGATTTTTTTTTTAATTTATTGGGGCTTTGTTTGCTCTCTATATATATTTTATTTTATTTTATCTAAGTATCTCTGATTTATAGTTGATTTAACTTTACGTATTTTTAAGTGTTTTTGTTAAGATTTTTAAGTGTTTTTATTAAACGTCAATTATTTTAACTGAGTTTTATTTGTGAGAATTGAGAGGATTTATAATATATTGGATCAGATAAATGGTCACTACAGGATAATCACTACAAAAATATGTGGGCCAAAGGAAAAAAAAGAAAAAAAAATTCCAGTTCTCTCAGTCTCCTTTTTTCTCTTATTTATTTATTTATTTATTTTTTGGGGGGGAGTTATAGGTTAGAGTCGAAATCTATAAAAGATATCTGTTTCTTTTTATCTTAGCCTATTATTATTGTTTTTAGTTTCTATTACCCACTCTTAATATCTTCCACTTGCTTCTGGTGTCTTTCTCACCCTTAAACCTCTATAGTTGTTAACACAATCTTTACCTATTGCCCACTTTTCCCACTGTTTGTTTCAATATATATATATATCTACTTAGCTATGGAGCATGGAGTTTCCCCTTTCTCCCTTAGCAGGATCAAGTTAGAATCCTAGAAGTGCTGTAAATGTATAGCGCGACACACTACAAAAAGAAAAACAAAACCCTATATTTCAAAAATCAATATCAATCCTTAGTAATCAAGAAGAAGAAAAGAGGGGGAAGGGAAAGGAAAATAAAGTTGTCTTAAGCTTTAAGAGCTGCAAAATGAAAAATAGAGCAAATCAAATTATATTACCTAAGTATTATGTTAAAACACTAGGGTAAAGCACTGCAGTTCTAAATTAATTCACTCTTAATTATAATCACCAATATTCTTGCAAGAAATAAATACAAATAATCCCCTTTTCTCTCTTATTTTCGTCAATTCCAGTCAATAACTAAGCTCAAGCTTTCCCAGATAATATGGCTATATAACAATGTAAAATTCTTTAAGTATAAAGTACAGTGTATAATTATACTATAGTGAATCAGATCGTAATCACAAAGATGATTGTCTTATCTAGCTTCCTTATTTTCTACTCGATTTTTTTTTAAACTTTTCAATGTTTTTCAAATAGTTCAAATAATTTCCCAATGTTTTTCAAATAATTCCCCAATGTCGAACCTTCTAAAATAAACAATACTAATGTTAATTTCTATTAAATATTAAATATTAATCTATTAATCTATTGCAATGTAGTCAAATTTGTTCCGCTTAAACAATCCCCTCTCCCTGATTCCCCCCCCCCCACCTTTCCCGAACCAGAAGCCGAGTCTGGAGTTAATTCAGTTCAGTGTGTTTTCTCTATCATTTCAGTCACTCATCTGTTCTTTGCACTCATTAATCAGTTACAGTTTCCACTGATGGCTCCAAAAAAATCTCGCCAGTCGCCAAAAATATATTCCCAGTCCTCCGTTTTGTACCGCTTTCTCTAAGACTAGTACTTCAAAGATACTTTGTTTCCTTTCACTTCCCTTGGAGAATCCTATTCCATCCGACCTAAGTCCTCAATAACAGTTCTCTATCTCGATGTTTCTCAAAATCGTAGATCTTAAATCACAGTTTCTTCCCCTTATTTCACTTTCACTTTTAGGATTATGTTTGTAGTTGTTGTCCCCGTTACAAGCGGAAAGCAAAAGTTCAACAAGTCCAAAATGGCGATGCCTCCTCTTCTTGTCTGTCCGCACTCGCAGTTGAATTCGAATTCTGCAGAACGGGACCCAATCTTGTAAAATCCCAAGTCCTTCTTTTGAAATTCAGGGGAAAAAAGTTTTATTCAGTCATATCCCTCTGGTTTTATGATTATCAAATAGTTTAAGTAATCAAAGCAGAGTCGCCTCCAGTATTTTGTCTCTGGTGAATTAATAAACACAGAAGAACGCAGAAAAAAAAAGGGTAATGAGAAATCTGTCTATTTCTCGAGTCCTTATTTACGTACACAATGCAGTCCAGATCTAACTTGCCACAGTGAAATTTCACATCAGAAGGTAGATTCCCTAGTGGGAGAAAGAAATCACCTTTGTCTCTGGCAAGTTGAGTTAAAAAACAGCGGCGGCGGAGCTTGTGCCGCGAAGCGGCGGCTCGTCCCCGGACCTGGCTAGCTCAAGCCTTTTCCATGCCCCTTCGGCGTCCCTCACCGGCAGATCGCGATCTCCTCGGCTTCTAGGTCGCTTTGGAGCACTGAAGGTTTTTATTGAGCCCCTCTCCTTCTCCCCTCTCTGGGGAGACACTTTATATTCGTCAGCGATTTATTTCTCCTTCGAGAATCCTGGGAACAGCAACCTCCCTCCCGGAGTGGTTTTAGAAGGTAGGTTATCGCTCCGCCATGCCACCTTCATTTCCATCTCTTTGAGAACACTGGATGAACACTTTCACAACTTTTGGTTCCTTTGAAAGCATTCTAAGTATGTTTTATAGTTAAGAAACAACTAAAAGATTACGAAAAGGAAGTCACTGACTGATAGATTGATTTGGTCAAGTCACTGTTTGGAAGTCACTGACTGATAGATTGATTTTGTTACCAATGATGATACCAATTAAAATATATAAACATGGACCCAGTTGTTACCATCATATATGAAAGTAGGTTTCTACCACTACTTGGTGGCTTTGCATTGCCTATGGAAATATCCATTTCACACTTCTCAAAATTGACAAGGGAATAAAGCATATCTTATTTTAAAAATCTGTGTATTTTTGAGGTTTACAATGTATTTGTTGATGAAAAATGTGCACAAATCTGTGTATATATTCAAAAAGATGTGCAAAACTATGACTCCATCTGCACTGCAGAAATAGTCCATCTTTACAACATTTTAACAATCATGACTCAATGCTATTCTGGAAATTTTTGTGAAGTTTTGTGAAATATGTAGCATTCTCTGGCAGAGATATCTGGTATCACAACAAAATGGAATTCACAAAATTGCATTGAGCCATGGCAGCTAAAGTGGTGTCAACCTTCAAGCTGCATTCTTGAAAAAACCACAACACACTTTAATCAAAGGGGAAATGAAACAGAAATGTTAATTGAAATTGAATATAATATGTATATATTTTGGGAAGGAAATATGCAAAATATTCACGTTTCCATAAAGGAAAATAGAGTGATCCTCATAAACCATGCCAGGATGTTGCAGGACTATCAATGTGATTTTAAGAAAGGAAACAACTTGAGGCTGGTAGATTTTCAGTTTCTTTTCACATGTATCAATATAAATATAAGATGAATGGCATCTGGCTTGATAGTAGTCCATATGTAAAGAATTTAGTTATCTTGCTAGGCTACAAGAGTCACAAGCATGATGTGGCAGCAAAAGAGGCCAACACCATCCTGTGTTGAAAATATAGGGCTGATACAGATACACTTTGGGGTGTGGCTGCAGCAATACTAGGGTTAGGGATGCTAAGGTCCCTAACTCTAGCATGGCATGGTGCCAGTGTCATGGCGGCCTCCCATCCACACGGGGCCTGCCATAAGAGCCCAAACATGGCAGACAGGAAGTGGCATCATAATGGTGCCACTTTCTGGTTGTGATGCCACAGGAAAGGAGCTGCTCTAAGCAGCTCCATTTTGTTCCGTAGTGCCACAAACTTCGTTCCCACAGCAACCAAACAGCTGCAGGAATGAAGCCATGGGAGAAAGGGGCCGAGTGGCCCTTTCTCCTATGGCTCAGCTGGCGGGTGTCCAGGGGCATGAAGGCCCAAGGACACCCCTTTCCAGACCATCGAAGAGGTGTCATCAATGCATCCCTTAGGGAAGGTTATGTACCATCTTTGTTAAAAGAAGCAGTTGTTAGACCGCTCCTGAAAAAACCTTCCCTGGACCCCCTGGACATGAACCATTACAGGCCTGTATCCCATCTGCCACTTTTGAGCAAGGTGATCAGGAGGGCTGTTGCTCTTCAGCTACAAGTGTTCTTGGAGGAAGCTGATTTTCTAGATCCATTTCAAACTGGTTTCAGGAACGGATATGGGGTGGAGACTGCCATGATCGCCTTAACTGATGACCTTCGTCTAAGCATCGACAGAGGAAGTGTGACCCTGTTGGTGTTATTAGACCACTCAGCAGCATTCAACACAATTGATCATGACATCCTCTTGGAACACCTGAGAGAGTTAGGAATTGGAGGCACTGCTTTGCAGTGGGTCCGTTCCTTCCTCTCAGGAAAGTTCCAAAGGGTGATGCTCAGGGACAGTCACTCTTCAAAAACAGAGCTTAACTGTGATGTCCCTCAGGGAACCATTCTGTCCCCGATGCTATTAAACATCTATATGAAGCTGCTGAGAGAAATCATCCGTAAACATGGGGCGGGTGTTATCAGTACGCTGATGACACCCAAATATCTTTCTCCATGTCTTAGTCATAGAGACGACAACAGATGACATTTCTCCCCTCAATCAGTGTCTTGTGCAGTAATGGACTGGTTGAAGGAAAACAAGCTCAGGTTGAATCCAGACAAAACAGAAGTACTTATGGTAGGGGCTCCTAAACCAGGTAATGGGTTGCAGCCTCCTGTCCTAGAGGGGTCCATGTACCCCTCGAAGGACTGTGTTCGCAGTTTGAGGGTGCTTCTTGATCCTTCGCTTCACATGAGGAATCAAGTGAATGCGACAGTCAAGAGTGCCTGTTATCAGCTTTGGCTGATATGCCAACTGCGCCCTTTCCTGGAACTGGGAGACATCAAAACTGTAGTGCATGCACTGGTAACCTCACGACTGGACTTTTGTAACGCGCTCTACATGGGGTTACCCTTGTGCCTAGTCTGAAAACTCCACATGGTACAGAATATGGCAGCCAGACTGATTACAGGAACAACTAGGAGTGACCATATTACGCCTATACTGAAGTCACTCCACTGGCTGCCCATCAGTTTCCAGGCATAGTGTAAGGTGTTGGTTATCACCTTTAAAGCCCTACAAGGTTTAGGCCCAACTTATCTAAGGAATTGCCTGCTTCCATATAATCCACCCCGTGCACTCAGATCCTCTGGGAGGAATTTACTACAACTGGTCCGGACTAAATTGGTTGCGACCTCCCAGAGGTCTTTTTCAGCTGTTGCTCCCACCTTATGGAATGGCCTGCCGGATGAAATCTGTCAAATATCCAACTTAGGCACAGTACAGAGGGCCCAAAAGGGCCGTCCCCACACCATGATTAGGGCTGGGGAACACACAGCATTTGCACGCTCCCCAGCCCTAGCAGGTAACGATGCAGGCATCATTACGTAGCACTGTTTAGATGGTGTGCGTAATGATGCTGTCGCAACTGCACATCTTCTACATGGAGCTGCACAGTTGTGATGGTGTAAAGGTGCCCAATGGTGCCTTTCCCATTTAGTGCGTCACAACTGCGATGCTAAAAAGAAGCAGGGTTTCCCTTCGCCGCAGCTGCACCTTCGCTGCAGCATCTGTAAAGCGCCTTAGATAGCTTCAAGAAAGCTAGCAAGATGGATCTCTTCCGGCAGGCCTTCCCAGAAGAGCACCCAGCCATGTAAAGACCCCCCCCCCCACTCCCCATATCTCTCCTGGTCAATATAGCTCTGGCTGTGACAACCTTGCATATTGTCAATTTTAATAATGTAAATAAGAGTTTTAATTAATGTTGGAATTTTAATATTATAATTGTTTAATCTTGTTTTAAGGGGGATTTGTATATGTATTTAATTGTATTTTTAACTGTTGTATGTCGCTTTGATAGCACATGCAAAAAGTGGGATATAAATAAAAGTTTTATTTATTATTATTTATTTATGGAGGAGCGGCATTTTGCTGCTTCTCCATGGCCTGGAAAAGCACTGAATTGGGGGCTCTGGGCTGTCGTTGAGGCTGCCCTGGCCCCAATCTGGCATGGTTGCAAGTCATCCCTGAAGGGGCATTCTGTATAGCACAATAGTCCCCAAATGAAGGGATGCAATAGGACCTCACCTAAAAAGCTATGTCCCCTTCTAAACACCATCATTTAAGAAAGTTATTAAAAATCTGGAACATGTCCAGAACAGCGTAATAGAACTGGTAGCAATGACCATTCTGGAATAGTTGAGAGACCTGTGTATGTTTAGCCTGGAGAGGAGAAGACCAAGAAATGATAGCCTTGTTACAAAAATCTGAATGGATGTGACATGGAAATTGGTAGGCCTATATTCTATATTCTATATTTTGGGCCAAAAACAGTGGATTAGAAGGAAATTCAACTCAGTATTAGGAAGAATATCTTGATAGTAACAGTTGTTCTACAGTGGAATATACTTCTTTGAAAGGTAGTGGACTTTTCTTAATTTGAGATATATAAAAGGACATTAGTCATGGATTCCTACACTAGTGGAGCTGGACTAGGTGACTCCTTGGATCTTTTCTGCTTCTGTGATTCAGTATAATCCTAACTGGGTGGAGATTGTATGCATTTGTGGATGGTACACATACAATATCCCAGTCCAAACCTACAGCTAGAGCTTCACATTGTAACCATGCCAGCTAACTAGTTATAGTATTTATTGACCATTTGCTTTTCACTGCCACATTAGTGCTTCCAGATGAGATTGCTACAGGGTTAGGCTCCAGTAGAGTTGGATCAGGGCCAAAATCTATCAGGAGTTTCTCTTGCACAACTCCTTTTGAAATCAATAGGAACAGTGAGGCCCATTAATTTCAGAGGGGTTTATGCTAAAGACATTTTCTTGGCAAATTGTCCAGCTATTTTAAAAGCCAGACAGAGTAAATTTGTTTCATTCCAGAGATAGCTGCCACTAATTTCCCTAATTATTTCTCCATGTCACAAAATCAGTACCACAGTTACACATAACCTTTATCTTACAACATTTTCACAATCCTTTTATTCTCCAAGTGAACATAGAGCTGCTGTGAATTTCATAAACACTGATATTATAATCCCTTCTTAACCTTGTGGCTGGTGGATGTTTTCATCTCTTGGTATATTGAAAAGCAGGAGAGTAGAAGCATTCTCCTATCCCCCTGGTAATTGAGGCTGTAGCATTCAGAAATTAACTATGTAAGTGGAATATTTGCTTTTCAGGGTTTTGTTTATAGATTTTGCCAGATGAATGTGTTACCTATGAACTATAATTAGGCTTTCCAGCTGTTACCTGATTTCACAGCTTGCAAACTTGGAACATGCTTAAGAATCAGCAATAGGTAATCCTAAAATAATATTAATCATTAGCACTATTGAACACTGCACTGATGGCTTCCTAATCTTTTTGAGACCAAATATATATATATAGGATTCTAAAGGAACCGAACAAGACATTAAATATAGGCCAATATCCTACATTAAAGGTGAAGACTCAGAACTATACAATGATGTAGTTATGTCTCTGATATGATATGTGGTCCTTCTAGTCAGAGGCATCACTTGCTGGGTATATGGACCACACTGGGTGACTCCCCAGGGGAGGGGTCACCCAGTGGGATGGTACACCTAGAAGGACTGTCATGGCTACTGAGCAAGCAAGAAAGGGTGTCACCTTCCTTTCCTGTTTGCCCAGCAGCTGCACCAGGCCCTAAATGGGACCACCAGAGGCTACAGTTTCACACCTCTCATTAGTGGTGGCTGCTGGAAGGCAGTGCTTTCAGGGTCTGGCATGAGCAACTGACCCTGGCAGCCTTCCCAATGAGCTCGGAGAACAACCACACAGACCCTGAATGGGCACTCTGGATACCACAGAACCACTTCCCCCAGCAGCAGTCTGGGCAAGTGGGTGGAAGTGGTGCAAGACAGTTTGCTCCCCCCCCCCCCCCGACACAGACTGGATGACACCAATCTCAGTGACAGCACTTTATCAGGGCATTTTGCCCAGTGTCCTGTTGTGCAACAGGACCAATAGCGTCATATGAACATAGCACAAGGGGATCTATAGAATGGTAATGCCAATGAGCCACACCTGCATATCAGCTCTCCTTGGTCATTCTAAGCCTATGATATGAACTGTGTATGACAAACATGGTAGCACATATTGAAAGAAGAAGCACTCTCCTATGGCAGCAACCCTGCAAGCAAACTTTTAGACGTATATACATATTTTGAAATACTTTCCACTGCTACAAAAAAGCAACTCTTTAAGATCCATCATCATCTCTAAGGAAACTTCAAACCATTATTTTAAAGTGTCAATTTATATTTATAAGGGGAGGGAGGTGGGTATGTTTTGAAAGATTTTAACTGTATATGTTTTTAACATGTTGTACCCCGCCCTGATTGCTCGCTCAGATGGGCAGGTTAGAAATTATTATGATTATTATTACTATTATTATTATTATTATTATTATTTACAGAAACACAAAACACTGGCTCTTCATTTTCTTTTCTGCAAAATTCCCATGTTAAGACATAACATTCAGCCATCGTCCTGGCAGTGCCCATTACCACAGCTGCCTATGAACAAGAAGACATCTGAATAATGGACAAAGACTCCTAGACTGGTCCTAGCATGCAGAAAAGGTGCTCCTCCACAAATACAAATAAAGTGATACAAGACACTGAAAACTCAGAGGGAGTGACTGGCCCATGTGAAAATTGCTATCAAATTTAAAAACTCAACAATTCAAAGATTCAAGAACAAAGAACTGGTAAATGAAATGCAGACTTAGTGCCACACTTTCCAAGCAGAACCCCTACTGCATTCCTTTGCACTTTACACACTGCAGCACTAAAACACATGTATCATACCATACACAGGTGGACTGGGATGGCATCATTCACAGACTGACCTGTAGGGGAGAAAAGAAGGTGAATATGCTTATATTGTAATAAGCATGGCACCATTTTAGGAAACACTCCCAAGTGGGGAACTGTCACAGATGAGAAAAACGTCCACCTTTCTTGATCTTCTGTGTTTTGCAACACCTTAGGTGTTTCAAACCAAGGCTAAGTTTTTAGTCATAAGAGAACAGCATCTTGACACAAGATATAAAACCAAAATTTAAACCCTTCCATCAAATACTAACCAGCTATCACATAAGGTTATAATTGTAACAAATTATATAACTCCTCAACATTAATTGGGCTGGGTCCCTTCTGAAGATGGCTTTTCTTCCTCCCTCCCTCCACCCAGCTCCTTGCCTTCCTCCTAGTTCATACAGCTCTGTGAGCACTTTTTCTCGGTGGGAGCTAGTAAGGAATCCTAGTGTCTTCCAGCCTTCCTTTCCTGTGTTTTTTTCCCCACCCCCCTACAACCTAGGATCTTCAGGCCCGTTTCCCTGTTACTGCTTTTTATTGTCTTATTTTGTTTTATTCCATGTTTTTAACTCTACTGTGATTTAATTTTCTTCTTAAGGGGGGTGGTGAAGGAAAGGACATGATATTTTAACTGACACTGTTTTAACTTTTGCTGTAACCCGCCCCAATTGCTTGTTCAGAGGGGCGGGCTAGAAATAAAATTTATTATTATTATTATTTAAACCCCAAACCCACCCCTTTTAAAATACAATTAAACCATTTACAATTTAAAACATGCTTAAAACTATGACAGTAATAACAGAGGACCAGTGACTGTAGGCAAATCAGAGCTCAATGAGTTATGTTTTCTTTTTGTGGCTGGGTATCTATTCAGGAAAGGGCTGCTGGAAAAGATCTATCTTAATAACTTTTTAAAAGTTGTTTAAGGTGGTAATATGACTGATTTTGTCCAGCAGGCAATTCCATAATCTGGGAACGACAGCCAAAATGGTCCTCTGGGTGGTTGCAGACAACCTAGTTTTTAAAGGTTGCAGCAATTCCTCCCAGAGGACCTAAGTGCGCGGGATGGATTATACAGAAGGTGCACAGGTGTGGCACCAGATTCTAGGAGTTCAGAACGTTCTAGGTTCAGTTCCTAAATATTTGTATTTAAAAGGCTCTCACCTACCTAAAAAAGATCTGAGATCTGGTGAATCTCTTCCATTCACAATATTGGTTTTGGAGTAGAGGATAACAACTGTATGACTTAGTATAAAGAAAGGTTGCCTTTCCCCTACCTATGAACTTGTATGCATGACACTATTAGCTGCTCCTTCAACCAGAGCCTGGAAATAATGTGTTAAGAATTAGATATATAAATGTATGTGGGGTGAGTAATGAGGGAAAATGACATCACATTTTGCTTTTCACTTTAGAAAGCCCATGCTCATTAATTTTTGGCATAACAAATAGCACATTTTGACTCATTATTTCTTTATTCTTCTGCCATTATCTCTGATTAGAGATTGAATATTGGAAATAAGGAGTTATTTAAAACTAGTGAAAGGTTTTTTGTTTTTATTTTTTTAGTGAAATGAATTCTGTGTTTGTAGCCTTGGAAGATTTTGCTCTGGTGTGAAGAGTGGGAAGCGTTTGTGTGGAAGAGATTCTCTAGTGTGCAGACTGGCAAAGTTTTTAATGGAAAAAGAGCTCTCTTTCCCAAAATGCCTGTGGTTTCTTTAAAAGGTAACAATTAAAATAATGATTAACATAAAAAGCAATCACACAAATTAAAGATTCCACAACTAAACATTAACAGTATCATTCATTTTGTGGAGTGCACTAATGACTTACTAAACAAATTAACTGTTTAAGCTAATCTTCTAAGACCTAGCCTCAACACAGGACGTCATAGGATTGATCTGCAGTTCTTATGATATGTGCTGTCTCTGGAATCAGATGGAGTTGAACAAGTGACCTATTTTCTGTCTTTCCATTGCTAGTGAGTTGGCTATCATGTCAGAGTGGATGGTGGATTGGATAGACCTTTGGTGGGAACAATCTGGCACCATGGCTTGGAAGGAATTCTAGTTTGCTTCTGACTGCATTTATGCTCCTCACTACAAATAAGATTCAAGATACTAGTGATGACATTTAATGCTCTAAATGGTTTGGAATCCTAATATTTGAAGAATTGCTTCTCCTAATACTTTCCTGTTTCCTCTGTCTCCCACCAGTGGGAATGTTATATTGTGGGAGGAAGAGGCAGATGGCTTCCACTCCTGAGGCACCCTATTGTTTGATAGCTAAGTTATTATATTGGCTTCATTTCAGCATCAATTGAAGGCTTTTATTAAAACTTTTGGAGCTTAGTTGGTTTCCCCCACAGAATGTACATTTATGTGACTTCAATAGATTTTAACATTTCTAGCTGTTTCAACTTGTGATATGTTTAATGTATTTTATTTATTCTGTGTGTAGTATTATTATTTTAAATTGTTCTAAAGCAGAGATCAGCAAAGTATGCAGCCTCTGAAGCCCACTAAAGTCTTCAGACAATTGTGTTTTGAAGGGGGTGGATATGCCTGATTTTCTAGTAATTTTTTGTCCCATGTTGCCCAAACTGTGCTCAGACCACAGCAGTTTGCATCCCTTCAACCTCTACCCCACCCCCAACACACACATCTCCACAAAACACAAAATAATTTTTGTTCAAAACCTGATTAAATTTGGTCTAAATGGTGTCTGGAAGTGAGGTTGATTCACTTTAAGCCCACTGAAATGCATCAGTGTGACCTGTCAGGAAGGCATAGTTAAAAAAAAATGCTCACACCTCACTGCACAGTTACCCACCCCCATTTGAAATAATGTAAATCAATTTACTCATGTGCTGCCCTGAAATCTCATGGAATAGAATTTGTTTTAATACATGGATGCAATCCTTGGATAAATATTTATGAGTCTAATGTTCTGTTTCTGTGTTTCCTTTCCCGCTCAGACTAAAATTGGGATATTACAAAATAGAGATACATTTTCTTATTTATTTATTTACTCAAAGTATTTATAAACCAATTTTTAGGAAGCAAACCACTCTTCACCAAGTGATGTATAAAAAGTACAAAGTACAATAAGGGGTTTCAGACTTGTGCATCTGCACTATTTGTTATTGTTGTGTGCCTTCAAGTTGTTTCTGATTTATAGCGATCCTAAGGTAAGGTTTCCATGACCAGAGTGGGGTTGTCATTGCCATCTTGTAAGGGTGAGAGAGTGTGATTTACTCAAGATCACCCAGTAGGTTTTTATGCTCGAGTGGAGTTTGAATTCTGGTCTCCAGAGTCATAGTCTAGTCTTCAAACCACTACACCACACTGGCCCACATGTACACTATTACTAAGAAGAAAAGTGCTGCAAATCATAGGACCACTGACATTCTTGATAAAAAACTGAAGTGAAGAACTCTCAGGGCTTTCTTTAAAATGTGTACTGAAGAAGCTAAATCTAATTGAAAATAAAGGAATTTATTCAGTATGGGGTAACCACCAAAAAGACCCTTCTCTCATAAAGTATGTAAACAGAACATAGCTGCTGCACTTCAAAATTAATGCTGTTTGACACCATCCTGATGAATCCATGGATTTGTAGTTTGTTATGGCACCAGTGCACAGACAACAAAGGCTAAATTTCTCACAAAACTACAGACCCCAGACTCCCATTGAGCCATGGCACTTAATGTGGTTTCAAACTGCCTTAATTTTGCAGAGTAGATACAGCCTCAGATGCTATACTGGGGTTTCCAAGCATAATTTTCTGCATGCAGCACTACACATGTATTGTGCCACACAACCCCTTGTTTGAATGGCACTGTGGAAATGCTGAATACACATCTGAATGCCCAATCAAATGCAAAATGGCAGTGCATGTGCAACTCTGCTCCTACAACCTGAACTAAATGAAGATGTTTTCCACTAGGAAAACAGAAAAAGGTCCATCTCCTTTCACAGAGATGTTTACAGATGTGTAAAAAAACCAACAAGATTTCTGGCTCATTCCCCCCCCCTCCAGTAACTGTAAGTTTTAGGAGAGAAAGATGAGACATTACATACCTCTATTCACAAATTAACTGCTATATACCCTGATTGTCAAAAACTGTATTGCAGATTTTGGCAAAAATTCACGTAGGCAGTTATAAATGTGTAGCATAGAATTACACGTTCTTGACTGGTTTGTATTCACATTCTCTCTATATTTCCTAGTTTAAAAAGATACCTAGGGACTGTGAATGTCCCTCAATTCCAACTTACTAGGCAGCAGCCACTACAGTCAAGGGGTCTGTTCCCCTGTCAGACAGGAAGTACTGACTGACCCCCTTCCATGAACAGTCTCCAGTGCGAGGGAAAACTGCATCAGTTTCTGATCAACAGGGAAAGAGACCACTGCCAATATCAGTGATTACTTCCTGCTAAGTGGGGATGGGGGAAGTCAGGCTGGGAGGTACTACTTAGCTGTGGAACTAAGGTGCTTATGCATTCATAACTGCATTAGTGAATTCTGGCCTTTGTGAGGACTAATAGAAGTTACACAAAAATAAACAACATTCCTTGCAATTCCCAGAGAATGACGTTTAAAATTTTTAAAAAACATAAATAAAACGTGTAACATGAGACACATTTTTATTCTTGTGACATGGAACTTGGAATGAACCCACAAAATGATTTATTTTCTTGGACAACAGATATCAAATACTTTGTTTTCAGGATTCTTGACCAAAGTACTGCTTTCATTGTTGCAATGCCCTTTGAATTACCAATAGTAGACACAAACCAGTCAAAACAAGATTTTTAAAGTGCTGTTAACTTCAGTTGTAGAAATAAGTGTTGCTTAAATTTCTCTAACTGAATTCAATTGGGTTACTGACACAATCCTATCAATATTTCCAAAAACACAAATATTGTTGTGTTCTAGGGAGTTAATTTCAGGTAAAGGTGCATTTACCAGTTCCATTGTCTTTAACTGTGGCTGGATCAAGGCCAGAATTGCTTTTTCCAAAAAGCATCACAGTATCCCCCTGCACTACTGAGATTTGCAGCAGTTAAGGAATTTAGCATTCACATCAATAGCTTCAGGAGATATTTTCACACTTGTACTATCCAATTTAGGCAGAAACATTGGTCTTGTCTCAATTATCTACACTGTAATCCTCAACTGAATCCCACTTTCAGGATTTACTGACCATCATTCTTTCGAAACTCTCCCTTGCTGAGATAAAGTTGCCAGCATGCCTGAAAGTTTGGAGTATACTATTTCTTTTTTAGAGGCACTTGATGCTGAGAATTACAATGAACTCTTTGGAGCTTTAAATCTGTCTTACAGGATGATAAATCCTTCACATATCTTTAGCACATAGGGGGTAAGGAATCTTTTAAAAAACACACAAAAATGTCTCCTTTAAAGTTTACTTGTGCCTATGGTACAATAAGGTTGCAGATTTTGAGAATTTTACAATAGTCCACCTTATGCTGATTTCTGACACTCTGGCAAGTTTAAGTACAGTTTTGTAAAATCAAAATACACACACAGTATAGTCCCAGTGAAAAAATAAATCTAGTGTATATATAAGTGTGTGCGTTTAAAATGAGACGACAGAAGATGCTTTAATAAGTGTGAAAGGAAAACTTAAAAAAAAATCTTTGTCATTTATAAAAGGAAAATTAATAGAGATAGTACAGCAACTGGTTTAAAGGACATCACTACATATTCCCATTCTCACTGCAAACCCATCACCCTCCCCTTCTAACTCCCCCTTAACCCCACTTTCCTGCCCTATGCCCTACCCAGCATGTCTTTCAGGGGGTTATTTTTATTTTCACTTTTTCATGCAATTCTGGAATTCTGCTAATGCAATTTAAGTTTTTTGAAGGATAGAAAAGAAAGGAAAGGAAAGGAAAAAGAAAACCAGAAAACAATAACATGAATCAAGCTTGGGAATGAACGGGGGGGGTGGGGTAGAGACAAGGGGACAGGAGGGGACACTGACACTGTGTGACTTCCAATATCACAACTGTCCTGGCAGTGATGGTGCACCTGGGATCTAATGCAATTGGGAAGGGTTTCAGTGAAGGGGGAATGCCCTAATCACATTTCAGGGACACATCAGCTGTGTGTTGGTGATGTTGAGATGTGATATGTATTACCAAAGGTAGGATTTTTTTGTTGTTGTTGTTGTTTTAATCATGGTTTAAAACTCTTATTTACAATAAAGCTGGCACAACAAAAAGTGAAAGGTATGTTTGTGTTACTTGGAGAACTGTGTGAATATAAGAGCTTGGTTTTCTTTTTATATCAGATTTGGTATTTCTGCTAACATGTTGGTGCAATAAAAGAAGTCTACTTACTTTCTGTCTTTTGTTTTGCTTTATCAACCTGGCAACAACATCCTTGAAACCTAAACAATAACAGAAGATAGTTTTGACTTTTGACCAAAGTATCACATTACAATAATTTATCTAAAACTCATAGACCTTTGCTATACTTCAAAGAATGTGAAGAATATGTGAAATTTACTATACTGTTGCATTCTGGCCATAACCACAGAAAAAAAGTATTATTCATTGGTCTTCTGACAGGCAACACTGCTCCCTTTGCTTTGCTTCTTGAATTCAGAAAGCTTTCCAAGGTGTTTGTTGATGCCATGATCTCCACTTATTAGATATGTATAAACATTTTTCCCCTCTCTTTTCTAGGACAAAGAGAAGACTTTGTAAACATTATCTGCAGACATTCCCAGGGATTTAAATGGAACGTACTCCTAAGGGACACACATTTTGCACGGGCAATTACCCATGTGTTTGGCTAGTTTTTGAAACACAGCCTAATGGAGGGTATCCTATTTAGAAAATTATTACGGAAATTTTTCTGTAAGGCTGTATAATAAATCATCCTTTAAATAAAGTACTGCCTGCTGCAAACTAAGAAAATTCACATGGTTCTAGAAAGTTTGTTCTTATTCAGAAGGATCATAATACTTTAGCACTGACACTGATAAGATTAAGATGCTGACCACGGTTCTGCCAGTTTGATAGACTTTTCACAGTTATCTAGGACTCTAATTACATGCAGACCAGACTACTGTAATGCACTCTTAACACAGGGCTATGTTTTAAGGTAACTTGGAAGTTTCAGCAACTCCTCAGCTGTTTCTGGGGCCAGGCAATTGGAATACAGCATGAACAAACTACATGGGGTGCAAGCAAACTTTCACACCAAAATTAAACCATCAGTTGTTATCTTTAGTCCTACACGACTTGGGGCCAAAGCTACATCCCTGCCAGTCTTATCATTAAGATCAACCCCTGAGGCCATTTTCTTTGGCCTGCCAATAAGGACCAGCAAGCTGTTAGACAACAAATAAACAAACAAACAAACAAAAAACAGGATCTTTCACTGGTTGTGCCATTTATGTGGAACTCCTTGCCACAGGAAATTTGCTGCTCTGTGTGTATGTGACCGCTCTGTGTGTATGAGTTTAAGACCTGAAAATTTACATATCTTTCTACCAGTTCACTTGAATTGGCTCTGGTTATGAAAAATAATATTTTTAAAATTGTTAGAGCTTCTTTTATTGTTGGTATTGAATGGTTCATTTTTTATGGGTTTTCTAATGGTTCTACATTTTTTAAAAAATGTTAATATTATTTATATTATATGAACTTTCCTGCAAGTAATGTATGGCCCTTAAATTTGGGATGTAAATATTTTAAAATGGAAAGAAAAATGAAGCATTAGTGCTGGTGACTATTTAAATATTTATGTACTCTTACCAACAATATCATCCCTTTTACACAAGAGAGAAACCATGTAAATTGCTTGTATCATGTCTAGACTTATTTCTCACAACATAGATTGAAACAAATTTAGCTACAATCTAATCATAATAGTAATTTTAATGAAGATAAAAACAAATGTCAAAAAAAGGAAATATGGGAGTGACTTCAGATAAAAAATATATTGTATGAAACAGAAAATATTGTTGGGACAATTTTCATCTTGGTTGCCCAGGAGCAAAAGAATGCAGGGCTCTTGTACTTTTAAATATTGTGCAGAAAAACAAATTTTGGCAGGAGTCACTTGTATCTGGAAATACACTAGCTAGAATTCTCTCTCCTATGCTGTTATTAGAGGCACCCTCTTTTGTATCTGATTCTCTTACCACAGAGAAAATGGATTTTGCCACAGAGTGGGAGAGGATTCTGTGCACAACCTTTTTGGCCAGTGTTTTCTCTGAGCTATTGTGAAGTCAGTATTTATGTGACTAGCTCTTGAGTTTGCTAATATTTAATTTTGTCTTAACGTCTGAGACATGCTTTTGTCAGACTCCTTCTAAATCAGGAGCATGAGAAAAACAAAGGAGAAGGGAATGCTAATGGCATGAGGAGTTTGAACTATAATTAAGCCAGTTCAGACCTGTGTTTCTGATGTGTGAGAAAACCCCAGAGCCTGCTTTGTGTTGCATTCTTCAAACTGAACTTGTGGACCTATACACCTTACTGAAGAAGTTTGCCTCTACCTCTAATCCACTGCTTTTATTCTTTCTGGAAGAAATGCAATAGCTACTGAAAGAAGCCATAATCTTCTATAATCTTAGAGAGGGTCAAGTTACCTGTCAGTGCCCAGATACTCTCTCTCCTTATCCTGTGAGTCTTTACTCCTTTCCCTCCCCTCAAGAATAAATGCAATCCTTTGTGCCTATAAATATGGGGTTCACATTCCCTTTGCTGTTATGAATGGCAGCAAGCAAATGGCATACTGCATTCTTTCAGTTAAAAGCACAATCAGCAGTCAACATCACTTAGAAGAATTATTTATAACATGTGGAAGGTGTCCTGTGCACAAAAAAGGCATAGGGATAGGTAACAAGAAGTAAGCACAACGAACAGTAAACATCATTTAGAAAGAAGAGATATTCGTATTATATAAACTTTTCCATGGATAATTAACACTACACAAATAGCGAACAATACATGTTCCTCTTTAAGGCTGCATTTACACCTCAGAATTAATGCAGTCTGACACTGCTTTTTAACTGCCATGGCTCAATGCTATGGAATTTTAGGATTTATATTTTTGTGAGATGTTTAGCCTTCACTATCATAACGTTCCTTTTTTTAAAAAAAATCATAGTAATTTTTATTGAAACTAAAGTTCATACAATGAATTTTATACTATACATAATTCTATATATATATTTTCTACATTCTATTCCTATTTATCTGAATATCTTTAATATCCCACTTCAGTGCTCCCCTTCCCTGGAAACATTTTTACCCTTATATTCCATCCAAAATCCTCTTGTGGAGGTAATCTTTCATCTTCTTTTCTCAATACTTTCTCAATGAATTCTTTCCAAATTTCATCAAAGTCACTTCTTTTCCATAATCCCCTTTTTTAACTTTCAATCTGCATGTCAATTTATCATTAAACCCTAATTTCAATACCTCTTTATATCACTCCTCCAATTGTACAGTTATTTTTGTTTTCCAGCATCTTGCTATAATTAATCTTGCTGCTGTAATCAAATCTGTTCTCAAATCTTTTCCCTCTTTTTTCCATTTCTCTGAGTTATATAATAATGATAACAATACTATATTTGGTCCTCTATCTATTTTTATATTCATAATGCTTTCTATTTCTATTAACACTTTTTGGGGGAGGGAGGTGGGAATCCCAGAATTCCATAGCAGTGATCCATGGCAGTTAAAGTGATGTCAAACTGTATTAGTTCTGTAGTGTAATGGCAGCCTAATGTAAGTTAGAGGAAATCACTGAACTTGCCAAATATTCAAATTTGGAGGGGGTGAAATGAACCAAAGGAGGTTTCTGATTGTATGGCAAACAGGTAAAAATAGCAAGATTTAAGTTGTTCATCTCACTTTATCCCTAGTAGTGAACTTCTGGTTGGTAATGGTGGAGAAATGAGACACGTTTTAGGCAACTGAACCAAGAGCTGTTCTCCAGATGGGATGTTTCAGTGTTTCGGGGGACACATTCCATTCTAAATGTCCCCCAGGCAAAGGAGAGTCAGAGGATTTTACAGCAATTAATATTCCTGTTTTGGGCAACTGAAAATAAAACAAGACATAGAGAAACAGAGGGGAGCACAAGCAAAATTCCCACCCCTGGACCGTGATGCCATCTGTGCATTCAGCTCCACCACAAATTTTAAAGTATTAAAACTGAAACAGGCAACTCCCTCCTAGAAGAGGTTTGCCTCAGTTTGCCAAATAGTGACTCTTCAGAAGAAGAAGGACTGAAGGCTTTCCCTACTGTTACTCTATCTCACCTTATACCCAGGAGACTTTTTTCCCCTATTACTTCTTCTTTCTGCTTTTATATTCAGTTCCTCAAAAAACAGTTTTCCTCACTTATTCCTTTCCTCTCTATTACCAATTGTTATCACCAGCAAGTGTCATTACATCATCATCATTGCAATAATAATAAAATTGGGGGTTATGAAAAATAAGGCCTGAATCAAAAGTGGCAACCAATGAACAAAAGAATCAGGAAATACATAACTGGAGAAGAATTTGCTATGTGAGAAATCTTGGACTAATGCTTTGATTTTGATTTTTGGTATGAATGAGAAGACTTCATGTGACAAGTGATCTCTGTATTAACCACTGAAGATGACACCAAATGCTACAAGGTATCAAACTCTTTCATGGTGTTGGTTTATTTATAGTGTTTGTTATCATTCTTCTAAGACTGCCAATATTTGTTTCTAGCTGATCTTGAGTTTACAGGACAGAATTCCTCCTGTGTCAAATATTTATTTATGTATTTGCAATAAACCATATTTTTCCTGCCTTACTGTAGTACCTTACATTTCTCCCTAATGAAATTCACAGCCTCATCTACTAGCACTAAACACCAGCACCAGGGCGGATGGGGGCATGGTGACCGCACACCATGTGCCCTGATTCTACCTCCATGCTGGCATAATGCCATCTACCCCACCGCATGGCGGGAGGCGTCACGGACCTCCCTTGGCACAGCGTGTACACACACTGCACCAACATAGCACTGAAAAACCATGGCACCAGCAACTATGGCACCCTTTCCACTGCACAAAAAGGGGCCAATTTTTGTGGCTCCTTTTTGTACCACAGAAAGGCCAGATTAGGGTCACAGTGTGTGGTTGCTGTGACTCCAATCCAGAGAAGAAAGAGGCAGCTGCAGGCTACCTCTTAGGGGTGGTCTGTTCAGCCTTTCATTTTGCCCCAGCTCTCTAATCTGGTAGGGTCATTTTGAAAGCTGACCCTGTGCCTTTCCACATTAGGAGGGATAACCTGTCTGGCTATGCTTGGCTTTCCATTTCCCCCAGTATAACAAAATCCAGGAGAATAGGATCACTCCCACCTAAAAACCACACCCATCCCATCAACCAGGTCATCCCTGATTAGGATCAGATCTAAAATAGTTGATCCCTTGCTTCTTCCACCCTCTGGGCAATGAAATTGTTTGCAAGGCAAGCAAAGAATTTGCTGGACATTATGTTCTTGGGAGATTTTAACTTCCAACAAATAATAGAATAGTTGAAATCTAACATTATTACTACATCTCTCCTTTCTTAATATATGGTCATCTATTCCAGGAAGGCATCATCCAGTTCCTTTGGTTTCGTTTCTCCCACATCAACTTTGTGTTCAACAGTCTTGTCCTGCAACCAGCTCCTTCTCCTACTCAAGTGTATGACTCGACATGCAGGGAGTTGTTGGGTGGCAGAAGCTCAGCATAAAGGCTGTGGTGCAGCCATGGCACATGACCATGCAGACAAATAGGTTCTGGGTAACTGCAGCACTGAGAGCCTCCCGCTAATACACTGGGGATCAAATGGTAGCTCCCAATCCACACTTGAGAAATGCTGCCATAAAGAGCCCTGGTGGAGCAGTGGTTAAATGCCTGTACTGTAGCCACTCACTCAAAACCATAAGGTCACGAGTTCAAAACCAGCAAAAGGGCTCAAGCTCAACTCAGGCTTGCATCCTTCCAAGGTCGCTAAAATGAGTACCCAGATTGCTGGGGGCAAGTAGCTTACAGTTGTAAACTGCTTAGACACTCCTTAGGCGGTATGAAGTGGCATATAAATGAAGTTGTTTGTTTGTTTTGTTTTTTATTGTGTCCTGTGTGTGGTGCAACATGAAAGCCTTGATTTAGAGATAATAGGCAGTCCCATTTTCCAGGGATCAATTCACATTCTGCATTGTGAACTCTGACAGTAACTCTGATACATGCAATGCCACCATATGTGAGTGGGACATGCACTCACCCACAGACATACTCAGTCAAATGGTCCCATCTGTTCATAACTGAGACAGGAACAGCCATCAAAAAGTGATAGTGATGCACTTCCAAGAGCCCTTTCATGTTACACAGTTATAGCAATGTGATTCCACTTTAAAGTTCCATGGCTGCATACTACAACATGCTTGGGTTTGCAGCTTAATGAAGCACTACAACATGCTTGGGTTTGCAGCTTAGTGAAGCACTAGAGATCTCTTGCTGAGAATTTTTAAATAACATCCATCAAGTGCAAATCTTGGGATTCCATAGGATGGAACCACAGTTAAAGTGAAATCATACTGCTATAACTGGATAGTGTGAAAAGGTTCCAGGTTAATGGTACAGAAACATGGGTATCTAAATATACTAGAGCCTTTCTAAACCTACCCTGTTTTCTCTACTCATGTATGACTCTACCCCACATCACCATGTTAGTTAGCAGCGGCTTTAAACTATTAAGAGCTTCCTGTGAGTTATAGCAGTACTTGAGTATTGCCCATTTTTCATTAAAGTTTTTCCCAATACATAAAGATCCAAGAAATGAATGAGCTAATTATAAGTCTTGACAAAAACACTGCTTCACTGATTCCACAGTCTTTCCAGTGTAAAAGCCTGCTTTTTCTAGAAGAGCGACACTAATTGTTTTTATTATCTTAATAATCTTAACATTTCCTTATCTAATAACTGTTAACTTAATGTGTTCCTATAAAGCAGATTTAAATTACTGGCTTAGAAGAAACACGTTCAGTGTTGATTTCAAGTTTCCACACACTGTATTAATTATCTAGAAATGTGTCTGAGATTTCCTACAGCAGGTTTGCAGCCTCCTTAATATCTTTCTTGCAGACACTTTAAACACACTGTAGCAATTCAAAAATTCATCATCCCTATAATTTATGCAAACCTTGTAATTGATACTTATAAGTACTGCACATACAAAAAAAGAATTCTTAGTTGCCATGGCTGTAGTTCACAAACCTTTAATTTGAGTACATATACACAATGATTTTGGCTCTAGTTAGAAACAGATTCTTCTACCATTGTGGTTGCCATGTGTGATTCATAGGTTTCCCTGTTTTAACCTGATTATTTCACATATCCCATTCATTTTCTAACAATTCAGTCTTGCTCTGAACCTCTAGCAAGTTCAATGGATCCTGCTCTGAGAATTTACCAGTCTCAGTTCTACTAACTAAATTAATTGATTAATTAATTAATATTTTACCTTTCTTCCAATAATGGGATTAAAGGTGGCTAACAACATATTTAAAAACAATAAAGATTCAAAACTATACAAAAATGGCACTGAAAGTAAAAATAAAAGAGGAAATTTTTTTATAAAGTTAATTTAAAAAAAAACCATTAAGAACAGCATCACACAGCATTAAAAGCACATCTCTCTAAGTTTCTAAACACCTGATCACATAAAAATGTTTTCATTTCCTGATGGAAGGAGCAACGATGGGGGAATCCTGGTATCATTAAGAAGGGAATTCCAAAGTATGGGAGCAGCCCCCAAGTAGGAATGTTGGAGTAAAATATAACAAGGTAGTACTGGGTTGGGGAGGATTTGTTGTGAGCTTTCAAGTCATTTCTGACTTATGGTGACCCTAAGGTAAACATATCACAGAGTTTTCTTAGCAGAATTTGTTCAGAGGGGCTTTATCCTTGCTTTTCTCTGAGGCTGAGAAAATGTGACTTGCCCAAGGTCACCTAGTGGGGTACTATGGCTGAGAGGGGATTTGGATCTAATGTGATGTCCTAGTCCAACACTCAAACCACTACAGCCTGTTAATATTTCCATGGTCAGGAGTGTTGGGACAACCCCAAAAGGTGTCCCAGCACTCCTGTGATCTGAGGTTGGGAGTCCCGGGCTTTGGATTAAATATCAAGGGAGTGGATATGGGAGAAGCCTATGCTGGACAATCCTCAGTCCTGCTTCCAAGATGCTGGCATTTTTTGATTGATTAGGTTTCCTGACCTAAAAAATTCAAAGGCTTCTAGAGAAAAGAAGAGGAAGCTAAGCAGCACAACAACAAACTCTTGTATTTTGCTGGCTTCCACAATCCTCAATTTGTGCACCAAGTAAACTGAGAAGACCATTAAGGGAAAATCATCAGCACAGATATACAGGTGGAGAAGAGAGGAGGAGTTGAAAAAAGCATTTTTCCCCTAAATAGAAATCAATATTTACATCTCATTGTTGCAAGGAAGACTGTGACCTTCATGAGTGACTGCTAAGTTTGCCATCCAGGTGCTAATCATTCAAAGCTTCTGCTTCTTTTTCTCTCTGGAATTCTTAATTGTTAGATGAGATATGATTTAAACAGAGGATTGTTCTCTGCTACTTTTTTAAAAAGAGAACTCTCCTCTAAAAAGTCCTGTATAAGATAACCCTATCAGCAGTTTTTATTTGCACTGGCAATTGTCATTACATTTCTTTCCACGAACAGCAGAAATAGATAATAAAGCAACCAAGGAGAAATATTTTCAAACTGCCAGAGCACCACATATACACATTGGTTTTGGCTATTGGAATTTTACTACATTATCACTCAAGCACTTCAGAAGACATTATTTGAAATCACAGAGCTAAAATTGCCTTTTTGAGAAAGGATGATGTTGACTAGAAGAAAGACATTTGTTAAGACAAAGGATCCTTTTAAATCTTGTATAGTAGGCATGATGAAAACAATGAAATGGGCATTACATTCATGTAGAACAAAACCTGTAGGACATATGTTACAACAAGTTGAATACAGTGTATGTATTTTTTTGTGTATGTACTCCACCCACATTTTCCTGGGTGGAGTAACGAATGAAGTTCTGACTTTTATGACTTCCTCATATCAAACTATTTTTTCTGACTTCCATTAGCAGCTTCAACCTTCCTATATTGGTCATCCTTTTAGACCTCAGGTTATAGACACCTGGACAAACAATGGAGTCAGTTCTAATTTAATCCCTTTCTTTTACATGTTGTGAATTAATCAGACATCTTAAATTGAGGTTATTTTGCTGTATTATGTATGCATCAACGTTTTCCCCCCATAAAATATCTTGAGCCATTAGAAATTTGAAGCTACCATACCCTCCAACCATCTTACTTTGCCAAGGATAGACCCTTTTAATCTTCTGTCATCCCACTTATTCACTTACTTTTTAAATGTCCCATATTCCTCTCTCTGATTTGGCAAATAGCAATTAATGATAACTTGTGGATTTAAGGGGGGGGGGGGAGGAATAATGAAGAGAAATGACTTTGAAGCAATATAGAAAATATTTGTACAAAAGGCTTTAATAAAAGAAGGAAGTGTTTTACCCCCGCAGGAAGAGTTACAATTTTGGAAGGTAGAGTGATAAGAAGGGGAAAAACAATACCTTTGTGTAATTATGAAAAGGATATGGTGAAAAGAAGCAGTAAGAAGAATGAAGATATTAATAACAATTTTATGTGTGTGTTTTTAAAAAATTGCTGGCATAATTAAAATTAAATGGTTTGATATGAATTAGATTTAGATAAGGTAGTAAAGAATGGATAACTAATGTGATATACAATATATATGTGGAATATTATGTAAAAGTTTTCTATATTATTATATGTAGGATATAATATTATTAATAAAGTAGTTTCAAAGTGCAAAAAACAAAACAAATCAGATCCCAAATTCAATCACACTGAGCCATGGCACTTGTCCAGGAAAGCTGCCAACACCCACTCACACAGCTAAGAGAGTCCTTGCCAAAAGATATACACCAAACTACCAAGGCAGTTCCTTTATCAAATACAACCAAATGTAGTGCAAAAGAGAGTAAACCAAAAACAGTCTGAGGTTCTGGGTTACCGAGACCAACAATATCAGTCCAATCTGAGGTCAGAAAAGCCAGAAGGGTGGTCAGCGGGTCCAATACAGGGTCTAGAAATCCAAAGCAGTCAAGGGTCTAGGAGTCAGATACTAAAGCAGCCTTCTCTTCGGAGAACTAATAGTCTCTGATGGGAGTCCCCAATGTTTGCCACCTGTTATAAATAATTCCCTGATCATAGCTGTTGCCTGCCTGATGAGGCTCTCTCTGCAAATCTCTTTGACTTTCTCAAGCCCTGCTTTTCAGCTCTCCTCTGAGTAAAGGCAGGGACCTGAACATTTCCCACTACATCTTCTGAGTCCTGCTCTACTACTGGGGCCAGACTAGGCTGCTGAGCCCCAGACTCCACTGGGGCTGAGAGAGCAGAGCTGGGTCCTGGCTGGGCCACCTCTACAGGAGCTGGCAGGGCAGAGCTAGGACCTGGCAGAGCAGAACTGGAGCCTGACTCAACCTCAGGTGGCACCTGTACCTGAGGATCCAAGTCCTCCTCGCCATCCTCCAAGTCCTCCTCCTCATGGCTGACCATAACAGCAGTTAAAGTGGAGTCACAAACCACAAGATAGTCAACATGGCATACTTATTACTATTGTTGTTACTACTGCTATTAATATGGAGACAATTTAGGCCCTGTGCAGACCAGCCATTAAGGCTGGCCTGGGGGTTGAGCTGGGGTATGACATCCACATCATGCATGCCCAGATTCTGCCCCCTGGGTGCTGTGACAGCGTGTGCCATTCCACATGATGCAGCCCAAAGGAGCACCTTAAAGCCATGGCACAACAGTTATCACACACTTTCCAGGGCACAAAAAGGAGCCACTAAGGCTAGATTGGTGCCACAGTGTGTTGTTGTCATGGCCCTGATCCGGCACAGCTGAAGTTGGCTGCAGGCCGCCCCTAAGGGGTGGTCTGCACAGCCCCTTAGTTTACAGTTTGTTGCTTCTCCTGAATCTGTTCATTCCTCTCTCCCTCTCCTTCTGCTGTAGGATACATATGTTCCCATGGTAGGGTATTGCAAGGTTCAACAGGGCTGTCTTTCCTCCCTCTCCCTCCCAGCTGGTGTTCAGGAATTTACGAATCACAACAAGTCAATGACTTGTCCAAAGGTAAGGATGAACATACACAGAAACACACACAATGATCCATTCATCCTTTTCCATCAAATTTCAGATTACTTTGGCCTGCAGTTTTAAAAGGCATATTTTCATATTCATTGCAAGGCTAATGTTTTAATTTAGAAGCAGATTTTCAAATAATTTAGGAAAACATTTTGACCATGCAATAATAAACTTTGTTTATGCCTCAATTATGGAGCGGATAAAACTGATTAGTTTCTTGTTTATGAGACCACAGACATCACATATGAAGTTTAGGAAAGATGGTTTGCCTTGAAAATCCATTTTGGAGGCCTCCACAGTGCATTTCAAAACTGGGTACACAGTTTTGAAATGTGGATTTCTTGGGTGGATTACTTAGATGAAATTCAAATGCTAGTTAAGGGTTAAATTTTGACCCACCCCTCCAGCCATGTAGACACTCACACATAAAGAAACTCATGTACAAAAAAAAAAAAAGATAACATAAAACTCTGAAACTCAATATACTGATTTCAAGGTGAAAACAGTTTATTTGGAAGCAGAAAAAACTAATCAAACAGAATGTACTGTGCTGGTCCAAGTTTTCAGAAGAACATTTATGTATCTAATTCATAGTGGTCCAAGTCCAGTTTAAAGAAAAAGAACCACTGGGAGCCATGCTATATCCTTAAAAGATGTCTGAATTTTTATTGAAATAAACTCCTGCTGTGTTCAGTGGGGCACAGTCACAAGAAAGTGTCAGAAGCACTGACAAACAGGAAAAGATAGGGTGTTTTTTTTATTTCTTTCTAACATTTTTCTGCTTTTATATTATGGAAATACAATTTACAAGTTCTGAATATATTTCTCTGTTTATACATCTAAAAATACATGGATACAATACACACACTCTAGCCTAGGCACTTCAGTTTTAACAAACTCCAGAATATGTGGATAATTTATTGTGACTTGCACATTTACTGATTATATCTATTTTTCTGCCTTTGAGAATTTTGTTGAGAAAGAGCTGTCTTTCTCAATAAGATGTATAAAGAAAGAACAGATTAATATATTAATTATTATGAATGTTTGGGCTACTTCAGTGATATATGCTTCTGTTGAGGAGTAGCATATTTTCATTATATATATATATATATAGTTCAGTCTGCTTTATTAGGAAGATAAGAATAAAATGGCACATCTCTTATTCCACTGAATGACTGTATTTTTGCTGTGCCACTGGCTCTGCATGACCTTGGATGGATTTAATTGGGCAGAAGCCTTTACAATATGCCATAGGCTAATTCACTTTGAGGAGTGAAACAATGAATCCCTCTAGACAGTAATATATTAGTAGGTAAAATGATGAATTAATGGCAGTGCTTTAATATCATCTCCTCAGCAACCAAAGCAGATGAATTAATAAAGTCCTGGGGTTTTATTATTGCATGAGAATTACAGCCCTGATGAAATTGTAGGCAGACTAGCCTTCTCTTTCATAAGACCAGTTAGAGCATCAAAATGGCCATGGCCTCTGGGGAAGTTCTTGTCCTATGATGATAAAGCAAAGTCAAGAGCAAGTTTCCCCTTCCAAGTGGAACCCATTTAGAAGAATTAGTTTGCCACATACCATTCTTTCCTGGCATACCATGTAATCCCTTTTTAAAAAGTCATCCCTAAGAAGAGATGTAAGAATAACTTAAAAGAGAACCCATTTATAAGAACAAATTCAATACATATTGCTACTTTGAACTGTTTGGAAGTCTCTGCGTGGTGGGAAAGCAGCAATGTCTGAGTCTTAAAAACATATTGGACATATTAGCCAGTTAGCACACACAAAAAAAATCCAGATGAAGCAGAACATGTACACCCAAGGGTGGCCATTTCTCCGTATAAGAAGATACAGCTTAATCTACTTCAGTTTGGGGAATATTTAACATGTGCATCTTTCAAGACTCAACAGAATACTCCAATGAAATGTAATGAGAGGACTGTATTCAGGAAAGAGTCTATATATGCACTGCAGAGTTTGGGATTATGGTGAAAACTAACATATTATGTTAGTTAGGGCCCATTCCCACTACCATTAGATACGAACCTTGAGTCAGGGTATATGACCCTCATTCCCATTAGAAACCACTTTCGACTCTTATGTGATCGATTCCAGCTCAAATGTAGGGGGGCAAATGTAAAAAAAACCCTGGGTTTTCCTGACAGTGGTTTGAAAGTGGTCTTTTTGCAAGGAATCAATTCTGAAGCGTGTCCGATAGGTGGGAACATCAGATCAGAATCGATTCCTGCTGAAGGGAAGGGACAAATAGCTGGAGGGGAGCGATGAGGGATGTATGTTTACCACCCCTCCCCATTTTGGAGATCATAGAATCATAGAGTTGGAAGAGACCACAAGGGCCATCCAGTCCAACCCCCTGCCATGCAGGAACTCCCAATCAAAGCATCCCCAACAGATGGCCATTCAGCCTCTGCTTAAAGACCTCTAAGGAAGGAGACTCTACCACTCTCTGAGGGAGTGTGTTCCACTGTTGAACAGCCCTTACTGTCAGGAAGTTCCTACTAATGTTGAGGTGGAATCTCTTTTCCTGCAATTTATATCCATTGTTCCGCATCTTAGTCTCTGGAGCAGCAGAAAACAAGCTTGTTCCCTCCTCAATATGACATCCCTTCAAATATTTAAACAGGGCTATCATATCACTTCTTAACCTTCTCTTCTCGAGGCTAAACATCCCCAGTTCTCTAGGGCGGTCCTCATAGGGCATGGTTTCCAGACCCTTCACCATCTTAGTTGCCCTCCTTTGGACATGCTCCAGTTTCTCCACATCTTTTTTGAATTGTCCAGAACTGGACACAATATTCCAGGTGGGGCCTGACCAAAGCAGAATAGAGTGGCACTATTACTTCCCTTGATCTAGACACTATACTTCTATTGATGCAACTTAAAATTGCATTGGCCTTTTTTGCTGCCGCGTCGCACTGTTGATTCATGTTCAGCTTATGTTCTACTTGGACTCCTAGATCCCTTTCACATGTAGTTTCATTCAGCCAAGTGTCCCCCATTTTATATCTGTGCATTTCATTTTTCCACCCTAAATGCAGATATCAACCCCCCCCCGTGCTACCCGTGTTGGTGTGACATGGGTGGGGTTTTTTTGTTATTGTTGAAATACAACTCATTGATAAATCATTAGAATGACTTAACAACTACTTGACAAGGGAGGTAGTTGCTAAGCCGTTCTAATGATTAATCGATGAATTTTTAAAAAGAAAAAGAAACCATGCTGCTGTGTTCTCCTCTCTTCCTCCTCCTCCTGGGTCCCTTCCTGCCTTCTTCCTTCACCAGCCACGGCACAGTTCTCTGCTGCCCTGGCTTCCACCTCCACCCCACCTGCACTCCCACTAGCACCCAAACCTATTGCACCATCTCCTGCCCTGCTGGACCCTCTGCCGCCTCCTTCTGAGGCTTGGGGCAGAGAAGTGGTGGGCCTGGGCCAAGGTCCTCAGGGGAGGGCTCCTCAGCTGGGTGGAGGCGAGTGGTGGGCTCCTTGGCTTGGTTCCTGACTCCATCACCCCCTTTCTCCAGTGGAGGTGGCAGGAGCCCAGGGAAAGGAGGAGGCTTGTGGAAGGTTCGGGTCCCTGCATGGGGTGCCTTTCCCAGCCCCAGCAATTGGTGGCTCAGGTCATACTCTTTCAGCCACCAACCCCCTCCCCTTTCCTATCCAGGCTGCTGCTTACACCATGGATGATTGACGGGGGATTCTGAAGTGGTGCTCCAAGTGGGAACGACCAATCGTGCCCCAAAAAAGCAATCAGATTGGTAAGTTGGAAAAAAAAACCCTTTTATAGTGGGAACAAGAGGTCTTTTGAAATCACTTTTGAAACCAGGGCAGGAGCAAATCAGGAGGTGATTCGTCCTGTCAGTGGGAATGGGGCCTTAGCTGTGTTATGTTGGTATTCAGACTGAACAAACTGTAGATGGGGTGAAGGATATTAGATCTACTGCTAAAATGATTCCCAACTATATTCCTAAGGAGATGGCACTGGCTCCAAAAGCATCCAACCCAACTCAGGTTCAGTCACCCAGAAAACTCATGTTGAGGTCTTTTGTACCATTATGGGTTGGGTGCATTGAGACATATCACACTGCCCTTGCTATTCCTGTAACCATTAATAAGTAGAACCAATTGCATTCGCTCACCTCTGGTATGATTTATGAAATGCAACTAATTAACTCACTGAACCAGGTTACACCAACTACATATATCACTGAATTGGGGTAAATGAACAAGTTAATTAAATATTTATTTGACTTTTTATTTCATACCTCACATTTTAACAACATCAGCAACAACAAAACTATTTCAAGGAAAAAGATGTGAATTGTACAATTCTTTTAATTTTAATAAATTCCTATTCAGTTTATAAGATGTTTTGCATTAAAAGTATCTGCACTTATAAATAAATAATTGAGCCAAACTGATTGCATTATTCTGTCCATAGATCCGATTTATTGCTATTCTTCCAAAACAACAACAGCAGAAAACTTCACTAAGAAGCATTTTTAAATATTACTATATTATTCACAAAACCTTTTTTTAGCTTTTTGAGCAATTTTTCTATGTAATTATTTGATTGCAGGGACAATGAATAGGACAAATGTTTGGATAAATAAATATAACTTCATGTACTGTGACATTTACATTACATTTTTAATAGATAGTACATCTGATTGAGTGCTGGAAATGCACAGGGCTTTATCATTAACAATAAATTCAGCCACAGTCCAGCCAAATTTAAGCACTTGTAGTCCCATTTATTTCAGCAAGAAAAGTAGAGTACGTGCTTTGGCTAGATTGTGGCCTATGCTATTGTTACTTATGTTCTGTTTTTTGTTTCTTTGTGCAGTGTATATAATTCACTCCTGTTTAGCACAATAACCATTTGTGCACCATAGTTTGCTCACATATATCTGCCTAATGATTTTTTAACCAGGTGCTCTTCTGTTTTTCAGCTATACAATTTTATTATTAATACATTCATGAAATATGTCAAATCCTTTTCATTTCAAGTGCTTGGCCACAAAGATTTGACTATCTCACTTTCTTCCATTTAGTACTAAAAATGACTTTCTCCTAATTTTGAAGATAGTTTTAGCATACATCAAATACTAGTTACAATAATGGAACAGTTTAGTAAAATATATTACCTCACTCTTCTTGTTTTTCTGTGACCTAGAACTGGATTACTCTTTCTCTCACTATTTTAATGTTCTTATTTTAAATCAATTTATAGTCACTGGCACCAGCTGATGAAAAATATACCATTGCAATTCAATTCAAGGTTGCTTCATCTGAAGAAAAACTCACCTTTACCTTTATGTGATAAATAGACATCCATCCTCCAGCTAACATTTCTGCCTAAAGTAATGCACATTATCGTAAATGGTATAACTCTTTGGCATCTTTTTGAGTGTATTGAAGTTTTTGCAGCTCTTTTTCAAGTATTATCTTGGAAATGGTCTATCTTGTTTAAAAGAGAAACATGTATAAAAATGTTAATAGATGTTAAGAGAGATCAAACTAATTAAAGCAGAGTGAAGGAAACTTTGAGTGCAAATTCCTCTTCAGTGACCCTTTTAAAAAGAGAATACCTGGGGTGTAACTGAAAAGGCTTCAAACTTTTGGCTTGAGTTTTTTTAATTAGAGAAAAGAAAACTATTTGGTTTTTCTTTAGGAACCTGGGTAACAAATGCTTATTCAGCCAGCTCTAAATCATAATCCTAGTCCCACTGAGTTTTACTCAGCTAAACCACACAGCTATAGCAACTGGCTTAGGAAGAAGAAGAAAAAAAAGGGGGGGGGAGATGGAGAAGTATTCAACGAGTTTCAGACAACACAAACTAAAAAGTTAATGCAAAAAAAGAAACAAACTCTTTAAAAAATAAATTTGTAATTGTAAATTATCTCTGTCAATTGCCTTTAGGACGCTTCTTTGTAGGAAGTGTTGTGCACTTTCATGTTAATTTATAATTTCAAAAGAAATGGCCTGCTTCACACTTAGGAATGATGTAGAACAGGAAAATGCCCCATGCCATTTTGGGATGTGCAGAGGACTTGCTGGTCCCATTGTCTCACCTTTTCCTGAGTCACACAAGCAGCCCACAATGGCATGGGTTTACCAGCATGTGTGTGGCTTGCAGAGATACAGGTAGAGCCTAAATGCATGCGTGCTGAATTTCCACTAATGTACATACTTAGTCAGTATATACTTACTAAGCCTGTATCTGCACTGCAGAAATAATCCAGTTTGACACCACTTCAACTACTGTACTTCAAGGGCTCCATGTCAGTGGTGTGGGTGTGAGTGCACACTGCACCCGGTGACACCTTGAAGGGGTTGACACCTGATTGCACACACACCCCCCCCCTTCCAGCTGCTGTTGTGGTGCTCCTGCTAACATAGCTTTTTCCAGGACTGGTGGAAAACAGGAACTGTTGCTGGTGGCAGGGACAGCAGTGGGACGAAAATCTCCTTCCCCTTCTTTCTGCCATCACTTCCCTTTCCCTCCCAGCAGGAAGCCACCGCTGGTTCCTGCTTCTTTGCTGCCTTAGACTCTCTTCAGCCCAGCCGAGAGGACGCAAGGTAGTGGTGAAGCATGTGGCGGTGGCAAGGAGCCGGTTGCCGCCAACAGTAAGAAGGGATGCTGGGGAAAGGGCTGAGGAAACTCAGCAAGGAAAAGACAGGTAGTACCTGCTTTTCTTTGCTGAGTTTTTTCAGCAGACATACACACCTCCACAGAGGCCTGTGGGAGAAACCAGTCATGACTTTCCCCTCAGACCTGCACCATGAGCACACGTGTGCGTGCTGAAGAATCTGAGTGAGGAAGAGCCTGCAATTTGCTTTTCCTTCCTGAATTTCTTCAGCAAGCACACACACACTCCACAGAGGTCTAAGGAGAAGGCCAGTTGTGGCTTTCCCCTCAGATATCTATTGAGAGGCATGTGGGTATGGGTGTTGTGGGTGTGCTGAAGAATATCAGCAAGACAAAGCCTGCAGGAGGGCAGCTTGCTTTTCCTTGCAGAGTTTCTTCTGCACATACACACAAAGACACACAAGCACACCTCCTTTGGCAGGAACTGGCTTTTCCCTCAGATCTGTGTGGAGGATGCCCATGTGTCTGTGTGTGTCCATCCACACTGAGAAAACTCAGTAAGGAAAAGCCAACAGCTTACTTCATGCATACCAAGGCTAGCATTGAGGGCTTCCAGAAGTGATTGGACTACAACTCCTGTAGACCCAGCCTGCAATGCCAGTGGAGAGGAATGATGGGCATTGCAGCCAAACAACATCTAGAGAGCTGCAGAATTCCCATCTGTGTTCTATTAGTGCTATTTGGCCTTTGTCTGACTGGTTCTCTCATAGCCTGCTTACATTTTCTGACTCCTGTTTCCTGTGTGCTTATTGAGTTTGGAGCTATGTCACATTGGTTTCCAATTGTATGATTAATTCCCATTCGGTGTGTTTAGCTGGAATTATTTCTTGAGCGTATCATATACCCATTTGGGGGATTTTTTTAAAAAAGTAATGTTCCTTGTCCTGTTTTCATTCCCTTAAGTCCTGACAATATTGCAGGCAGCATTATATGCAGTTTACTATATAGCTTAGAGGATGGTGTGCTGTTGCTGTGTGCTTTCAAGCAATTTCTGACTTATGGAGATCTCATCATAGGAGCTTGTTGGCAAAATTTGATCAGAGGAAGTTTGCAATTGCCTTCATCCGATGCTGAAAGAGAGTGTCATAAATAATAATAATAATAATAATAATAATAATAATTTCTAGCATGCCCCTCTGAGCAACCAATCGGGGCGGGTTACAACTGAGGGGATTATACACACAATAACAATATACATGAATTAAAAAACAAATGACAATGTATTAAGCAATAACAATAAAATCAGATAGCAATTAACAACAACAATGACTAGCAAAATACATAACCATTATAGCAACAAAAATACATAGTAATTTAAGTAACAGTAAAATTAGCAAAGCAAAATACATAACAAATAACAAAGCAAAAATACACAGCAGCTATAGCAACAACAACAAAATACACAGTAATTATAACAAAAATAGCCAAAAAATAAATAAAATTAACAAAGCAAAATACATAACAATTAACATACCAAAACAAGTAAAAAGAAAATAATCCCCATTTTCAACCCCCCATCCCAATCCCAGAAACAATGTGAACTATACACAATCATGGGAGGAGCCCAGGTGGGAAGGTGGGCAAACAAACACTCACTCAGCCGGTCTTCACTGGCAGATGTTGGAAAGGTACCCCAAGAGGTTTCCATAGCTGACTTGGGATTCAGTCTCAAATCTCCACAGTCTTTGGCCCGAAACACAAAGACTAAATGAAGTTGCTTCCGGTCGCTTTGGAGGCATGGTGTTAACATGACACACATCCCCAAAGTGGCCAACAGCCACTCTGAGGCTGCCAAAGAAAGCACAAAGCCGCTGCAAAAAGAAGCTGTTTTAATCCGGCTCCTGGCAGGACCACAGATGGAGGACCTCTTTGGCAAAGGGTCATGCAGTCACTGCACTCCTGTCCCAATCATGTCCCAATCACGACCGGAGCAGCTGGAGGCTAGTAATTTCTGGCCATCAGCTTTGTCTCTCAGTACAACACTCAGGCCACTACACCATGCTGGCTCTGGGATTAGCTTGACCAACAGGTTTCTCTGGAAATTTAAATTTAATTCACAGGTGTAATTTTAATTTTGCTCATTGTTTATGTTACTACTATTGCCATTACATTCAGAAATATATGAAAATTATGATTTATGAATAACATTAGTACAAAAATATTACTAAGGATTCCTATGGTGTGGTATGGGAGGAGGTCAAGCAAGGGGTTACATCCTGAGTTACCACATCGGGTGATGCCAACCCTAGTGACACCACTGTTATAGAATTCTGGGAACTATGGTTTTATGAGACATTAGCCTTCTCTTTTAGAGAGCTCTGATGCCATAACAAATTACAATTCCCAGAGTTATATAGCATTGAGTGATGGCAGTTAAAATGGTATCAAACTGGATTATTTCTGCAGTGCAGATGCAGCATTAGTGTGTATACATGTACTAAATACATACAGGATTTCAGTCTAGTATGTGTCAAAGTGGGTTCAACATATATGTACAAAGGTTTTGTATGCATGGCTGGTCCTAATATCAGGCAGAATAAATCGGCCACCCTAGCAGCAATTTTTGTATATTATGAAAGGGGAAGAAACAGTTATTTGTTTTATTGATTATTTTGGGTTTGAGATTTTTTGTTTGTTTGTTTTTTAAACTTCTTGGGAGAAGACATTTGCAGATTCTTCTGTCTCATATGCCATGATAACTTGGCCAGTTTTGGATATCACATGCATCTTCAGTTGGATGACTGGGCAACATGTTGTACTCCACTTCGGACAGCAAAATGTTTTAGGTGTCCCTGCCTGTGTGTATGTCCCAGTTTCTCTGCCTGAGATTTTCCCCAAAGTATTTCACAACAAACTGGTCTCCAAAACAGTGAGCTGTTTGACCCCTTTGGCATTTGTGATGCCTGGGATTTTGGAGAAGTAAATTCCTTTTTCTTTGTGTGTCTCCACAAATGAAAGAACAAGGTAAAACAAATGGAAGAAATCCATTGGGGTCTTTCCCCTTCCTCCCCCTGGATTCTGTGGAAACTTTGGTCCTATTCTCTTAGCCAGCATGGCCAAACAGCATAATTCATTCCTGTGGTGCTGGTTGGTTAAACAGCTCTCTAGGGCCTGGTTCTCCTTGGTGATTTATGTCAGTGCAATTCCTTCTTTATGCCAGCAAAAATACTTTTGTTAGGCTTTGTACAAACAGGTGTCTAGGACCTCCATGTTGAATATCTTTCTCTGTGGTGGGTGAGAACACCTGGAGGCTCCTGGGTGCCTTTGTCCTCCTGGGCATTGCTTGGCCATGGAAGTGCACCTGGCCATAATTCTTTTGTCCTGTGGCTGAGGAGGAACAATCAGCCTTTGGCCATCTCTGTGGGCCTCTTTTCTACACGTGCAAGGGTAGTCTGCTGGTCCCCAGACACACCCCTATAAACAATCAGTGGCCAGAAGGAGGGAAGAATTCCCAGATGGTCTTGTGCTCTTGAGGTCAGAGAAGCAGACTTAGCCTGCCAAACCACCAGCACCATAAGTGTTCTGGTAGAGATTTGACTAGCAAATCAGATTAGAAGTGTTTGCATGACAGCTAGCCTTTGTCTTTTGAAATCTTTTGCCCTTGTTCATCAGGTATGCATGCATGCTTCATTCCAAATGGAAGCTAATAGTTTCCACTGCCACCACCACCCCAGGAAGATTATCGCATGGGCTTCTGCCTGGCCCCAGAACAAACTGAAAATTTAGGGATTTTTTTTTCAGATTGTGTGTTATCACACACCTCAGATTGGAGGCATCATCACTTGATCTTAGTCACCCATTCTTTGTGAAGGATGGGATTAGGACAGATCGGGGATAGATTGGGTCACGATGCCTCCAATCTGAGGACAGAGATGTGTGAGTACACCCAATCTGGAAAAAAAAATCCCAAATTTCAGTCTGCTCTGGGGATGGGCAGAAGCTCGTGCAAAAATCTCCTGGGTAAAGGAGTAATTGCTTGAGAATAAGGATTACCTCAAATGGAATTAGCATTTGATGGTTGGTTTGCCTGTACCTAAAGTTCTGTGAACAGACTTCCTGCTGGCAGATACTACAAGGTGATATACTTGCAAAAGTCAGAAGAAGGCCAAGATTGCTGTGGATGGCTGAATCTGAAGCCAGAACTGGGAGGGAAACTTTCCAATTTAGGATTTCTGCTTTCTGGTCCTAGAACTGGAGTCCAGCAGGAGTCAGATATTCTACCTCTGTTGATGAAGCAAAAGTACAGCAGGCCAGGCTCTCAGTATTGATATTCATAAGTTTTGTACTGCTTTACCAATCCCAGAAGCTAATGTCACAAGCTTAGAATTCCTTCCTCTGACTGAAGATGGTCACAAATAGCTGTGGTAGGATGGAGATGGAGATGAGAAGAGAGTCACTTGACCGTGATGGAAAGGGTAAGAGGAAAGTAATAACTGAGGATCCTAAGGAGGGATATGACAACCTGCTACCTGCTGGTAATGCTTCAGCTAAAGGACCTGCATTGAGAAGGGAGTTGGACTTTCTAGTCCATGAGGCCATTTCCAACTCTACAATCCAATGACTTTATGGTTCTATTTACCAAATACATGCATGAAATATAATTTAGGCCATCACTGTACCTTTGAAAATCACATCTAATAAAATTGTCTTTTTCACAGACATTTAGTGAGGCCAATATTTAACAGTTAACATAGCATATCCAAATTCTAGGGAAAATTTTGCTTTTAGACTTGCATTCCCACAATTCCCTAGGGATTATGAGTCTTGCAGTTCAAAAAAGCAAGTTTACCAAGTTCTGCTTTGTAAAATAGGTCAGAATTATATTTACTTTGTAGTAGGGTATAGGCTTATCTGTGGGCCACACTAAGCAGATGACAGGAGATGTGTGAAGAATTAGATCCCATTCCCTGACCAAATCCAAATTTATGGAAGCATTTGGCCTCTAAAGATGTTGCTGGAAATCTTTCACTTGGTGCACCCTCCTGATAACAATTGACAAATATAAACCTACAGGTTTTTTTCACTGCTGTTTTTAGAGGCCTGGAGTTCTTCAAAGTAATTCTGTGGATTTATTAGAGGCATCATCATCATCATCATCATCATCATCATCATGGTTCCTTCCTTGTTTAAAGCCACAAACTAATAATCTAGTGAGTCCACTACAAGAGAATCCAGATGAGTCAAAGGCCCACTGTAAATAAATTGCACGGCTCTTTTTAGATAAAATTGCTCAGATTAACCCAATTCAGCACAAAATGAATCCCTATTTCCTGACCTGCCTTTTGACTGGCCTCTGCCTTCTATGGATTAAGTTTAGATTTGTTCATCCCCATTTAGTCTATTACTGATGACAGACACTGCTTTAGGACCAAAGCAGCTTCCTTGGACCAAGGTGGAAAGGAGTTGGGTGTTCCTTGCATACTGACAACACTGGACCCCAAAGCTCTGGACAACATTTTCTTAGTTTCATGTGTTTAAAAAGCATGGGGAACAGAATAGAGCCCTGGAAGAACCCACAAGACAACCTTATCACATGGCATTTGAAGGAACGGGAATGGACTGGAAAAGAACAGAATGGGGAGAAACGTGTGTTACCACACAGGAGAACACTGCCAGTGCCACCGAGAGTCTCTAAGCCATTCCTCAGCTATTCCATGGCAGCCAGTTTTGAAGAACGGTTCAAAATCGTCCTTGAAAATTGGCCGCCAGGAATGGCTGGGGAACAGCTTGGGGACTCCCAGGAGTTTATCACACAGGCTCCAGGGACCACTCTCAGAATGAAATAGAAGGGGCCAGGATGGTAACAGAATGAGTCGGGGGTGCATTTTATCGCATGCACAACTCCATCACACATTCTGTTCCCTACCCTTCTATTCCCAGTCCATTCTAGAGAGGAGGATATTTTTGAGAACTGTTTTGAACAGTTCTCAAAAATCTTCTCCTCTGGAATGGACTGGGAATGGATGGAGAATGAAAGGAAAGGAGTGAGGGACTTGTGTGTGCAATAAAATGTGCCCCCATTTGTCCCTCAGTCATTCCAGGCCCCTTCTGTTCCATAATGGGAGCAGTCCCTGGGCCCCTGTGTGATAAACTCCCCAACAGCATTGGCAGTATTCACCCATGCAGTAACACATGTCCCCCACCCATTCTATTCCATTCTGTTTCCGTTCCCATTCCCATTCTTCCAAGTATTGTGCAATAAGCTTAAAAGAGTTGAACAGGAATCCTCGTCACCTTCTGAGATCATGCCTTCCAGAAGGAATGGAGCCAATGTAAACCCTACATAAACATAAAGCTCTATATGGTTTAGGTACAGGTTATTTGAAAGGCTGTAGTCTCCAGTAAGAACGGGACCTTGTTTTGAGATCTTCTGAGGAGATAAACTTTTCATTGGATATTCCCAGGGTCTGGAACTGTTTTTGATTGATTTTAATTTTTAATTTTTTTAAAAAAAAATTATATTTTATATACTGTGAATTTTTAATTATGTTTCTTTTAACTCTTGTAAACTTCTTTGAGTTCCAAACTAGGAAAAAGAATGATGATGATGATGATGATGACGACGACGACGACGACAACGACGATGATGGAGGATAGCAGCCTTCTTAGACCTCAGTAGAAAACCTGAAACTTGGAATGGACTGTTTTTAGATCAACATACTCTACCAACCTGACCTAAATTAAGGAATCAAATTTGCAACAATCATTCTACCCACTACATTACTATGGAACAATATAAAGAGAATTAATTGCAGAAAATGTGTGGCCCACTTATTCTGAAATGGAAAGGATTTTTAACTACATACAACATTATTCTCATCTTTCATTGGTCCCATTTTTTATCACTTCCATTCTGGAGACTGGTTGAAATTGGATTCTGAAATAGAAATGTCACAGAGAAGCCTGAAAACAGCAGGGAGTTGTAGCCTCCAGAACAGAAATTTAGAAATATGTGAATACACATTTGTACATTTGAAGTTTTCTGTACATTCTGTAAAATTATGTGACAGTGAGGTTGGCATTACGTTTTGTATTAACACATATGCACTTATTCTCTCTCTCTCCCCCTCCCTCCCTCTCTCTAGTATACATGCACCACACACACACACACACATATACTGCTGAGAAGAGACAACTTCTGATCACTTCTGCTTGCTTTTTTGGTTGCTACTTGGAACCAAATTTTCTGTATACTAACTGTGAATTGATATGTGGGCAGAGTTCAGAAGAAATAAACCCAAGCCCCACTTACAATCCTAGGACTGTTGACATAAAATAACTGTCAGTTTTGTAACTATCCCTGCCCATCATCTCAGAGCTGCTTAGGTATTTTATTGCTCCCAGAGCACTCTGTTGACTCATTTATTATGGCATGTCCAGGGGTGTGTGTGTGTGTGTAGGTAGGTAGGTGAAATAGTAATCTGTCTTCCCCGTCCCCCCTCCCATAATTCCTCTCTGATATCTCCAGTCCTCCTTTCCTTTTTTCTTTTCCTCACCCTCCCTTTTGTTAAATTTGGTGTTTGGAAAGGATGATGTTGTTATAAAATATGAGTAGATGGGTGTTTAAAATTTAATGAAAAGAACATCATGAATGTGTCTTGTTGTACAAAAGCATGCATTTCACTGGAAATTCCTCACACCTGTGTTATTATGGCAAATTAATGTAAAACTAAATGCATAATGGTGATTATGATCATCATTCCATGATGGTGGTGGCAGTGGTGGCGGTGGTGATGTATTTTTTTCATTTGTGTTAAGTGAGATATGTCACATTAGTCAGCAGGAGAATGAGGCCATTCTTTAGAATAAAGTTCTATTTGATCAACTGAGCTTTGGTCCATTTTGCATTGGCCTAGATCCTATATCAAATGGACTATGAATAGCACATTTTGGAACTTGTTAAGTGTGGTATAAAGCCAGTAATCTTCTGAGATTTTTGTAATGCAGAAGGTCTGACATTTTATGCTAACAAACCGCTGTTGTGTCTAACCCACAGTTCATTGCTAACACTAGGCCGCATTCATTTGCAAGCTGTCAGGCTGCCCCTACAAAATTCAAGTTTTCTTTGAGGTTCAGGGTTTGAATTATTTGTGCTTCTCTAGGGAGACTAGTTACTGTACTCTGAATCAGAGTAATCTGGGATATTTTTCATGCCTATTTTCCGATCGGCTAGTTTATCTAATGAATGAGATGTTGCTTGAGTTCTTTGACTCAGAAAAAGACTTGGGAAAGGATTTTGAGGTCAGTCTTTGTGTTGCTGGAGCAGTCCTCATGTGAGAGTCAAAGCGTAACAAACACCATCACAATTCAATCTATCACAGAGCCTCTGGAAAGCATTAACTTCCAATCAGAAAAATGGGGCAGAAGAGTGTTTGAATGCAAGCGTACTGACAAAAAAAGAAAAAGAAAAAGAAAAGCATGGCTAAATATAATACTTAAGAAAAACAATAATGCTAAGTTCCAAAGGATTCATTAGCCCTTGAAAATTCTTAAATTGTAGAAAAGGAAATCAAAGTTAGATCTCAGCCTTGAAAAACAGGAACTAATTTCTTATAGAAGGGTTCTTAGCAGCCTTTCAACCCCCAGATATCAGAAAGAGAGACTCAAAACCTCATTAGAATCAGCTATTTGAGTGATAGGATAGAGCTCCATATTCAAAGGTTGTAGTAAGGGGTTAGAAAGACAACATGTGCAACATGGGCTCCCCATTACTTCTTTCTGTAGGCCTCTCTGCAATCTTCTCCACTGTCAAATTGGTGCCCTTCTTCTTTGAAACAAAGTGTACAGAAAGTTCATGCCATGATTTAAAGGCACATTTAGGAACTTGTTAGGTGTGGTATAAAGCCAGTAATCTTCTGAGATTTTTGTAATGCAGCAGGTCTGACATTTTGGCACTCCCACAAGTATCCAGGAAGTGCAAAGATGCTTTACAACTAGGTGCCTTGTTTTAAAACAGAAATACACCTGAAAGTATAGTAGTTTGTTTTGTTTTGGGTTTTTGGCCAGTACTGTAAACCATAAATTCAGCAACACAATCCAGCCTCTCTGCAAATTCTTCAGTGGCCTCTGAATGACAATTCATGGCTGATGAAGAGTGGTGCATGGGATCAGAAAAGTATTTAGCTGTGCACCTTAGGTACATACAGGACTTTATCACATGAGGCAATAAACAATAGCAATAGCAAGTACATTTCTATACCACTTATCAGTGCACCTAAGCGATTTACAAAGTGTAAGCTAATTGCCCCCAATAATCTGGGTACTCATTTTAGTGACCTCATAAGGATGCAAGCCTGAGTCGAGCTTGAGCCTTTCACTGGTATTGAACTTACAACCTTATGGTTTGTGAGTGAGTGGCTGTAGTACAGACATTTAATCACTGTGCCACCACTGATGCTATATATTCTTTACCTTTTTTTTTCTTTTTCTTAATGAGCCTTACATTTTTAGTTTTTAAATGAGATTCCTGAATACAGGTAACATGACTTTTCTATTTTTTTCCAGAAATGAAAATACTTTCTTACATTTGGGGTGGGGGTGGGGATTCAGCCCTTTAATATTCAATGACAATATCTTCATTTTATATCTTTTCACCCTAATTCACTCTGAATTTAATAGAATTAAAGTTGAGAGAACGAAGGGGAGAAATTTAATTTTTTTTACTATTTCTTGTTCACTACTTCTTCAAACCTCATCTGTCTCCTTTCCTCTTCTTCCTCTTCTGTGTCCTGATTTTCTGATTCTCTTTCTCTTTCCTTTCTATATGCTTCTTGTAGTCTTGTCCAATGGTCTTTTCCCGTGTCTTTCCTCTTTTGGGCTGCTCTCTTTCTCTAATTCAATCTCTTTTCTATGTTTTGTCCAGAAGTCACTAGCTTTTTCTAATATATTAAGTCTATAACTCTTTTGCTTCCATGTAAGAGACACCCCTTCAACTTCTTGTCACCAAAAGGAATTTTAAATTGGTCAGTTAGGAAAGCATAATCTCATCTCAGTTTCAAAACTCTTCCCAATATATCCTTAAAAATTCAGATAGTCCTCCCTTCTTTCACCAAGTCTTTTTTATAGCTCTGTTGTAATATGAGATCTTTTGTCTACTTCCTGACACAATATGTTACAACATTATGTGGCAGGTTTTTTGTCCTTGCTTCTGTAGAGTTAATCCAATATATCCTCTCCAATTACCACAGGAATTGTTCTGCTGGCTCATCGATGTAGTTTGCTAAAATCAGAGTCAACATTTTGTATAAGTTTTCATTACTTTGTTCCAGTATTCCTCTAAGCTTGAGGGGATTCTCTCTTTGTTTAATCTTAAGGATGGAAATGTATTTGTGATGGTCCAAGGGGAAACTTTTCAGTTCTGACACTGAACCTGGGACAGGGAACTTTCTGTCTTGATATTCCAAATAAATCTTTAGTTTCTTTAGTTTCTTTATATTCCAAATAAATCTTTAGCCTGTGAAACTGTTTGTATATGTCACTAGTAGGATGCCAGCCTTTGACTCCTTCCTCTATATCCCCTTGAACTTTTTCATTTCAGTAGCTACTGTCTTGCCACTCCAATGCCAGCTTGTTCTTTTCAGAGTACAATAACATCCAAAACTCACAAAACAGTGATACCTTTATTCAATCAAAATGCAAAATGCAATCAATCAAAATGCACAAAATATCTGATGTAAGCTTTTGAAGTTCCACAGGCTTCTTTATCAGGAAAAAGTGTTAAGATTATATCTATATCCATCTATATATAGATATATACCATATATACTCAACTATAAGTCAACCTCATGTAAAAGTCAGGGTCAACTTTCAACTTTTCGGGCCAAAATTATGAGCATTGGTATGACCTGTGGATAAATTGATGGTCAGACTTCAGGAGGCAGCTGGGGACAGGCTGCAGGGTAATTGGTTGCCCTTCCCAACCTCTCCCCAGCTGAGTTTTCTCCCGAGGAAGGAGCCCAGCTGAGGAGAGATTGTAGAGAGATTGGTCACCCTTCCCAGCATCTCCCCAGCTGGACTTTCTCCCAGGGAGGGAGCCCAGTTGGGGAGATATTGCAGAGATATTAGTCACCCATCTCACCCTCTTCCTAGCTGGGCTTTCGTCTGGTGAAGAAGCCAAGATGGGGAGAGGTTGCAGGGTGATCGGTCACCCTTCCCAGCCTCTCCCTAGCTGGGCTTTCCCCCATGGAAACAGCCCAGCTGGGGAGACGCTTGAGTTAAGTATCATATTGACCTGCGTATAAGTCTACCCAGGTTTTTTGGGTCAAAATTTTCACCTAAATTTCTTGACTTATACATGAGTATATATGGTATATAAAATGATGGTGTTAGTCATGGGCTTGTATTTTCTCAAGGTGGTGGTGTTTTGTTCTTTGGAGGGATATCTATTAAAGTGGGTCCCTCCTCTTTCTAACAATGTGGCACTGTGAGCATTCCAAAGCCTAGGAGATAAAATCTGAATTCCATTAGCAATGCAAAAAGGTACTTTTTGTAAGCTTGCATCATGTATTTTGTGCATTTTGGTTGTCCGAATAAAAGTATCATTCTTTTGTGGATTTTGGATATTATTGCACTTTGCCATATGGCCAAAACTTCTACCTCTGAACATGTTTCCTTGTTCCCATCATAACATCTTGAACATTACCACAATGATCCAGGGGTCTGTGGAATTCAGATGGACACATAGAGCCCTGTATGAATAAGCACTTCATCTGTCATTTTTGACATTGGTTGGGAATGCTTTAGTTGAACAATAGAGCTGAAATTTCACATGCAGCATGTTCTTTCCCTGACATAATAGAACAGGGCAACCAAGCTAATATAGAACTCCTGCTTACAAACTGGAACAACTGTATCAGGCTGTAATGTCAACCAACATTTTGTGACCTTCCTGCTGATGTTTCCAAAGAATCTTTACAAAGAAGATGAGAGAGGATGTGAGGAAGAAAGGTTATCACTTAATAGGCTCTAAAAAAAGTGATTCTCCTTATGACATGGAGTTGTCTGTGTTTGATCACATGGTTATAACCCCTTCCAGTGTTACAGTGCTTATCATGGCAGAAGTGATCATGACTTAAAATCACTAAACAAAGGTTCACATTTCACATTCATATGACAGATCTGCCTGTGACAAGAAATGCCATTTAACCAACCACCAGGCTGCATTCTGAGTACAGGTCTAAAACAATCCACAACTACGATGTCTGTTTGCAAGTTCAAAACCAAATCCCAATCCTTTTGAGTGTTGCCCATCATTTGAACTCACTCAGCACATAGTTCTTCAGTAAATAGCTGCTCTTATTAAAGTCCCTGCTAAACAAGGCTCCCATTTGTCAGTTACACTTCATAGATATAAGACAGTGAAGATAAAATCTATTAGTACAGTATGGCGTCCATTAATGTTTCAGAGGCAGTAATTAAACCCTGATGTGCAATGGCTACAAATATTTCTTAAAAGCTGAACCAGATGTTTTTTGCAACCAAGTGATGAGGAAAACCTGAAAAGTACTACAAACCACAAAAGAAGGAAATTTTGAGAGGAACCTGCTTGAAGACTCTGTTTCTGCACCATTTCAATTAGCCAGTAACATTAAACAAATACAATGAGACCTACCTTCCAGCTCTGTATTATTATTATTCTGTCTCCTGAAGTAGACGCACAATACATTATGGGAATGTGAAATACAAAAGAAGAAGAAGTCATAATGAGCCCCCTGGCTTACAAATTTCCATTTCAGTCTCTGAAAGCATAATAAATTAGCACAATCATCAAGACTTAGTCACGAATCACAAACCATATCCTTGTGTGGCATTTATGGGTTATGATAATCTAATTAATAATAACTAGAAGCAGCTCAAATGTGAAAATATTAATTATTTCCATATTCATTTTATTGATGCTCATTTACACTGAAGCACAATTAAAATGAAAGCTGTCTTGAGTTGCAGTTTAAATGAACGGGGTGGAGGGTTGGAGGTAAACTACTACTTCAGCTTTGCATCTTTATGCAAAGAGGGATGCTAGTCTTTCCTTTACAAAATGTTATTTAAAAATGTTTTACAAGAAAGTCTGCCATTCAGTTGCACAGTATGCATTTGCCATAGACATGTCATGATATCTTGTCAATGAAATGAGAGATCCTTGAGCTGCAGGAGACTGAATTAATAGCTGCAATTCCTGTCACAGCAGAATCATGCAGCTATAGGATTATACAGTATAGTGAGGAAAGCCCAGAAGGTAATCCATATACAGATTTTTAGAGTGAAACGCAGAGTGCACTCAGGAGTGTCTTGTGGCACAATTCTTCCTGGACTTTACCATTTTGAAGGTAAGGGGAGAAGAGCATCCAAAATCATACAGCCATAGACTTCTACATTGAGAAAAGATCTGAAGATTATCCCTGTAGAAAGATCAAAGCCAAATTATGTATTCAAATCTAGCACAATTCTTTTGGGACGGTTCCATTTTGAAATTTGGGTATTCTTCATGGCTCCCTCACATCAAAGTGTCTATCCTTATAGAAAGCTAGCAGCATATCTCACATGTTAATTGAAAATTAAATGAAGGCGACTCCTTGAAATAACTGAGAAAGCTACTCTGCAGGTACTATACCTAATGCAAAACATGGTTATGTAAATATACAATCACTTAGTCTGAAGTTGTGTGGTCTATGAAGGACTGTACCAACTACTAATTCTGATAATACCATCTGGTTTACCACAGCTTTGGTTGGTCCAATGTCCAAGGATAGGTGGAGGTTTCCATGCCTGTTGCTTGCCTACTCAATGTCAGCTCCATATCAGCCATTAAATATTGCCAAACACCAAATGTGACTATTTAATAATAATCACAAAAGGACCACTTGTAAATGTCAATTGTCATTCGTTCCATATGAAGATATGAACCTCATTCCCACAAAGAATTTCAAGAAGATGAAGAAAAGGCCACTTGTCCCCCATTAAAGCCTACTTTGTCTTAGAAAGCATCACTTTAAAAAATGGTTAGAATTCTCTAAAGGGTGGGATGAATTTTTCTTTAACAGATCCTGTAAAATATTATGGCCTGGAGAAGGATTAGGATTGTAAGAAACAGTTCCATGTTGGAATGACATCTGCCAGTTGCTGGATGGATTTCAAAAACAAGAGAAAGACAAAGATAATAATTGTTCCTCCTCTTTCAGGTATAGAAGAATGGAATGAGAAAAAAGTAATGTCCCAATTTCAAATGGTAAATACTGGCAAGTTAATATTTAGTCCTAACATTCATGATCTTTATAATATAAAATATGACAATGTAAAGAATTAACTAAGTCTACAATTACCTTTATCTAACCACATTGACTATGGCTTACATCTAAGTAAATATATTTAGACATTATTATTATTATTATTATTATTATTATTACTATTATTTATCTAAGCCCCACTGGCTATGGCTTACATCTAAGTGGATATATTTAGACATCATCATCTTCATCATCATCATCATCATTATTATTAGTTTTTTTGTGGAGCTTTCGGACTATCTGGCCATGTTCTAAAAGAGTTCCTTTCTGATGTTTCGCCAGCATCGGATGAGTGTCATGGTGTTCATTATGGGGACTTTGGTGAACAAGGAGACCACATCGAAGCTGATTCATATGTCTCCAAATTTTAGTTCAAGGTTGTTAATTTTTCCTATGACGTGAGCTGAGTCCTTGATATAGTGGGGGGTCAAGGACTCAGCTCACTTCATAGGAAAAATCAACAACCTTGAACTAAAACCTGGAGACATACTAATCAGCTTTGATGTGGTCTCCTTGTTACACTCATCCGAATTTTTTTTAAAGAAGACATCACAGCCCTGTTCAAACATTGCCTCACCACAAGCTATTTCCAGTGGGACAATGGATTCTACGAGCAGAGAGATGGGGTAGCAATGGGGAGCCCTCTGAGCCCTGTGATAGCAAACTTTTACATGGAGCACTTTGAAAAACAAGCCCTGAAACAGCACCGAAACAGCCCACAACATGGTTCCGATATGTGGATGACACTTTCATCATTTGGAGCCATGGAGAAGAAGATCTGGCTGTATTTCTGAACTATTTGAACAACATCCATCCTAACATCCAGTTCACAATGGAAAAAGAAAAGGATGGAACACTACCATTCTTGGATGTCCTAGTCATTCGCAAACTAAACCAACATTTGGGTCACACAGTATACAGAAAACCTATGCACACGGACAGATACCTGCACAAGAACTCCAACCATCACCCAGGACAAAAAAGAAGCACTATAAAAACACTGGTAGACCGGGCAAAACCGATTTGTGAACCCCACTTCTTGGAAGATGAACTGAAACACCTGGACCGGGATCTACAGGCAAATGGTTACTCCAGGGCAGACATCAGAAGGGCTGCCAGGCCCAGAAAAACCCAGAAGACTCAAGACAAGCAACCATTCAAAGGGAAGATATTTTTTACCATACATCAAAGGAGTCACAGACAGAATAGGGAAAATAGTGAAGAAACACAACCTGTAAATGGTTTACAAACCGATGAAGAAAATCCAGCAAATGCTTTGCTCAGGCAAGGACAAGAGAGACCCTGTCACAGCCACAGGAGTCTACAGCATTCCATGCAGCTGCTGACAGGTCTACATAGGGACCACCATACACAGTGTGCAGACAGAATCAAGGAACATGAGAGACACTGCAGACTGGGTCAAAAAGAAAAATCAGCGGTAGCAGAACATCCTATAAACCATCCTGGGCATAAAATGCTGTTTGAAAGCACTGAAATTCTGGACCATGCCAACAACTACCATGTCAGAATGCACAGGGAGGCCATTGAAATCCATAAACACCTGGACAATTTGAACAGGAAAGAGGACACCCTGAGAGTAAACAAGGCTTGGCTCCCAGTATTGAAGGACAGCAAGGTCAAGATTCAACCTATGCAAATGAGAAACAGCCTAAGGCCAGGGGATTCCCAGCAGACAATGAGACCAGTTAGCAGATATTAATCCTTGTTTGCATATCCTCCCACCCTGAGGTCTGCCGTTAGCAACAGAACAATACATTTGCAAATTACTCCTTCCTTCCCAGGGTCACACAGGATATATATCTCCAATCCTTTTCCAGGCTATCATTCTCTGAAGATGCCAGCCACAGATGCTGGCGAAACGTCAGAAAGGAACTCTTCCAGAACATGGCCACATAGCCCGAAAGCTCCACAAAAAACTATGGCTACCGGCCATGAAAGCCTTTGACTCCTCATCATTATTATTATTATTAGTATGATTAAATCCTGCTTTTCCCCAAAAATTGGGACTCAAAGCAGAATACAGTTTCAAAGAACAATACAATTAAAAACTTACAAAAGTGAGCATTAAAATAGAATTAAACTATTACAGTATTAAAACACAACAGTCATTAACTTAATACAATGCAGTTTTTAAAAGATATAAGAGCTCAAAAACAGTGCAATTTGAACAATACAACAACCCTAGCCCATTTTTATAAAACTTCCTGTTTTAAATGACTGCCTAAATAAAAATATCTTAGCCTGTCGATGAAAGGTGGGGGCCATTCTGGTGTGAATCAATCAATAAAAAATTAATGTTATACTATGAAAGCTATTCCCCCACCTGTCAAAAGCAATCATTTCTGTTGCTTGCCTCCTCCAATTAAACATAAGCTGCTGGTTCATGAGTTAGAAAAAGTCAAAATTCCAAAACATTCAGACAGAAAATTCCTTTATTAAAATTAACCCAAATGCCCAAAAAAGATTGTGCAAATTGTCAGCTTTTCCAGAACTTATCATTTAGCTCAATGATGCAAAAGGCAAGGAATGGTGGGGAAAATTAAATATTGTCAAACTGACTGAGATTTCTAGGTACTGAAGTACAAGGAAGCAATCTTGATAAGCTCCAGTCTGCTGTACAGTATCAGTTTCAAAATTATTTTGAACCCTGTGTTTTGAATCCATTCAAACAGGAACCGTGGTGCTAATATTCACTTCAGGATCCAGTTTGTAATTCTTAGTAATTCTAAGTCTTAGTCACAGGTTTTTAATTTCAAATATTCTGTCTGCAGCTTCTGTAGAGCACTCTGGAAAATTTAGCCAACAATGATGTCGCTTTTAGGTTCTAAATGGGAGCCAGACTCTTACTGAAAGCTTGACTCATAAATTATCTAGAAAATCTAATGCCTGTCCAAGTTCCTCACTGTGAGGCACAGTAGCACTGGCAGCTTCCACTTGTTTAAGATTGTTCATTTCATTATGTCAGGGCGATTGCTACCCAAGCACCTAACTTATTAGTGCTAATTTATTATCAGTGTTAAAGAGGTTAACTGCACTGTTATTTCCTCCACTGCTGGCCTTTACTGCATATAGGAGTTGCAATGCACAGAGAAAACAGCCCAGCGGTTATACCTTTACAATAAATATCTTTTAAAAAAAGGTAGGAGCTATCAGGCATTCAGTGAACACAAGGACAATAAAGCTACAGACCACCAGCTTAAGGTAAATTAATCATGGAAAATTGTTTGTCCAATTAATTTGGCCTCCCCCCCCCCTCCCCACACACACACTTGTAATAGCTACAGGCTGACTGTGAATTTCATTGGTTGATTAGAGATTTTTTTCATATTATCCAGTGATATCTGAATCTAACTCAACAATTTTACCTGAACTAATTTAAAGTTACTCAAAATGAAAATATGACCCCCCCCCCACACAGACACACTCTCTATATGTTTAGAAGGCAAGGTGTAGGTAAATTAAATTAGAAAATGGTCAAACGGCTATTATATAAAATCTACATCTGTTATTCTACTCGTTTGAAGCATTAATGATTCTGAAATTTACTGAAGGAATGATTTTATTCTCTTTTAATTCTGTTTCTCTCTCCTACACTGACACCCACCCTTGTTTGTGCCAATAAATATCCATTCCAAGCTGGAATAGAGTTCACACTTTACCATTCAGTGTCATTAAGGTGGGTTGTTGTCACATTTGTGCCAGCAGATGTCCTACACTGGGGCTGGAGGTAAGGACAGGTGGGTTAGAACATGACTGGAGTACATTTGTTCTTGCCTGGGGCAGATTACAAGATTGTGTGCCCATTCTATATTCAGGAGCTGACTGGATCCACAGCTGAATCTACATTGGTGATGTATGGGACAGACTTTGCTTTTATCTGAAAGTAGCAGACTTATTTAGAAACACAGCAGGTTAGTGTAATTCTAGTATTCCACACCTAACCTCTCCTCTTTGATATCTGCTGCCTTAAGTGGCCACCAGACTTTGTTTAATGGAAGGATTTGCTCCATTTCAGTTCCATGAGAACACAGAGCTACTGAGTAGCCACCAAGACATGGCAAAGGCACCATACATTATCAGCCCATGCTGTTGCTGACAGAGGCATTCCTGTCTCTATTACTATTATTCCACAATATATGCCATTCAGCCATCACTCAGAAAAGGCAAAGAATTATTTATGTTCTGTCTCACTGTACAGTCCATGAATGGTCAGGGCTATTTCCTAGTTGTTAATATAGTAATAGCAATAGCAAGTACATTTCTATACCACTTATTAATGAACTAGCACTCCTTAAATGATTTACAATGTATAAACTAATTGCCCCCAACAAGCTGGGTAGTCATTTTAGGAAAGGATGGAAGGCTGTGTGGACCTTGGAGCCCTGCCTGGGATCAAACTCACAATCTTGTGACTGCGGTACAGGCATTTAACCACTGTGCCACGACGTAATATCTGTTCTTTATATTGATAATACAGAGGTGTTTTTGGATAGATTTGATAAACTGTCACCACATGAAAGAAACTCAAGCTATAAGAAGGAACTCTTAATCCATTATTATTATTATAGATGATTACTACTATTACAGATTGAAGCTGAATCCAGACAAAACGGAGGTACTGACAGTCTCAGGCCCGAAACCAAGTGTGGGAAAACAACTCCTAGTCCTAGACAGAGTCACACTCTCCTCGAAGGACTCTGTTCACAGTCTGGGGGTACTCCTTGACTCGTCTCTTCACATGACTAGTCAAGTGAATGCGATGGTCAGGAGTGCCTGTTACCAGCTTCAGCTGATACGCCAGCTGTGCCCTTTCCTGGACATGAGGGACCTGGAAACTGTGGTACATGCTCTGGTAATCTCTCACTTGGATTATTGCAATGCACTCTACATGGGGCTACCCTTGTGCTTAACCAGGAAACTTCAACTGGTCCAAAACATGGCAGCCAGGCTCGTTTCCGGAGCTTCCAGGAGAGAGCACGTAACACCTGTGCTTAAATCTCTCCACTGGCTGCTGATCAGTTTCCAGGCACAGTACAAGGTGTTGGTTTTAACCTTTAAAATCCTACATGGCTCGGGTCCATCCTATCTGTGGAACCACCTCTTCCCATATGAGCCCCCCTGGCACGCTCCAGTCCTCTGGGAGGAACCTGCTACAGCCCATGAAGACCAGGCTGTCGTAGACCTCTCAGAGGGCCTTTTCAGCTATTGCTCCCAGGCTGTGGAACGACCTGCCAGATGAGATGCGTCTTATTACGACTCTGGACGGCTTTAAAACAGCCGCAAAGACACATCTATTCAGGCAGGCCTTTCCGGATAGTGGTTAATCCTCCTGGTTTCCAATGATACTTACCTAGCCATATATCAGATGTCATCCTCAGACTGCCCATGAATGATGATTTTAATATATTGTATTGTCGTATTGATATTGTTTTAACTCTGTGCTAGTTTAATTTCATTTTAAGGGGTGGGAGGTAGGGATTAGGTAGTTACTTTTAATTGTATTTGTCTTTTACTTGTTGTACCCCACCCTGATTGCTCGTTCAGAGGGGCGGGTTATAAACAAAAAATTATTATTATTATTATTATTATTATTATTATTATTACACTTAGATTTATAATTAACATTTCACCTCCAGCACCTCAATATCAAGTTGCTTAATTGGTAAAGGCAAGGGTGGGAGGCTACTGGCCCCTTTGATGTTATTTGGTGACAGCTTCCAAATCCCTGGCCTTTGACCACGCTGGCTGGGGTTGATGTTAGAGTCTACTAATATCCAGGTAGGGTGGTGTTCTAGAATATTCAGGCAGACTAATTGCTTTTAAATCCTGATCACTTTCCAAGGTTTTTTATAATAATAATAATAATAATAATAAGAAGAAGAAGAAGAAGAAGAAGAAGAAGAAGAATAGCTCCTTCTAAAAATAACCTTGGGTATGTAACATCATATGACTACAGGTATAGCCTCTCTGATACAGTGAGAAATGCATCCTCTTCTAATAAGAGGAAATATATGTATGTGTAATCATATAAAATTAAATAAAATGTGACTTTTTGCAGAAAAATATTTACATTTGGGTTTTTTTTGGTTTTTTTTTTATTTAATTAATTTATATCCCTCTTTTCTCCCAAAAATGAGATTTAAGGTGTTTTATTTATGCAGATTTTATTGTTAAAGAGAGAGTCTGTGAACTTCTAGAAGCAATGCCATAATCACAAAAAGTCAACATGGGTTTGAGAGAAACAAGTCATGCCAGACTAAACTGATCTCTTTTGGATTAATCTGATCTCTTTTGGGGTTGAACTGGGGCCCTTGTGGTCTCTTCCAACTCTATGATTTTATGATTCAGTGCAATGCAATATGCCATCCATCTAAAGAGGATTGATAGGATCCTGCACACAAACATGAATGGTACTTAACATACATTATCAGCCAAATGCTTACAGTAGTGAAACTAAATTGGCACATGTGCAACTAAACTGATGAGTCTAGGTGCATACAAAAAATATGAGATTTATTTTGTAGAAAAGGTAAAGGTTGCAATCAGTGGTTTATAGTGTGCAACTGAGTATGTGACCCAGAAATTGGGAGATTTATAGTTTCTATAAATGTTAGCTTCTGTATGCAGTTTCTAATTATGAACATCTGTACCCTTATAATGGAAATAGCAAAGCAGGGGGATAAAGAATATGAAAAGGGCTATTGTGACCATAGAAACCTAAGGCAAAGTGCACATGGTGGCTAACAGCTGCATACCAACCACAGTAATTGTTGATATGCCTGACATGTTGTTATAGGGAAACATGTATTGATGTCATTGTAAACTCCAGTTGTAAACTCAATCTAGAGAACTTTAGTTTGGTTTCTTTCTATTCACAATTAGCTATGTGGCTTCTTATGACCTTGTGGTCACTTCCAGCTCCAAGATTCTATAATTTTTTATCCATTGCTGCTGTTAAGACTATACCTGTAGTGTACCAAACTTTAAATTAGTTCAGTTAAAATTGTTGAGTTAGATTCAGATTTCAGTGGATAATTAGAAGCAACAAATGAGGGTGGCAAATAAAGATCACATATAAGTTTTAAAGAATACTTCCTAGACTCTCCCTGCAATGCAACTGACCTGTTATATGTTAGAATATGCCTCTATGACCAACTGGGGCCAGGGGAAAAGGTCAAGGCACCTGGTCAGCATGTGGCTGCAGTTCTGTCATCCAGGAACAGAAAGAAAACATCCTCTTCCCAGATCTCCAGTGAATTTATCTGCTCACTGGAGATCTGGGAGGACAATGTCTTCTTTCTTCTTCTGCACAAAGAACCACAAGCAGATGCTGTGCAGACATCTCCTCCCCTTTCACCACTAATTGGCTGAAGGAGTGCAATTCAACATGCAAAAATCATTTTAGCTGGAGAGGAGGTAGTAGATGCTTCTTTGCACAAGGACCCTAATAGTTAGTGTAAAACCAGATGGATTCTAGACAATGACTTAAGGATGTAATTCTTCACTAAGGATGCATCTTCATTGGCCAAATAAAACAATCCCACCTAGTTCTCACAGTGACCTGTCCAAATGATATACAAGATCATTGGGGCTGAATCCAGCTCTTTTGATTGCCTCAAGGCCTTTATCTGGTGTGTGTGTGTGTGGACTTATCCCAGTTTTGAGCAGAAAATCCAGATATTCATGTGTGTTGACCGCACTCCATGGAAATTTGGGGTTTGGGAGAGTAGTTCAGAAATACATACATTTTCATACATGGAGGAGGGGAAAACCAGAGCAGGGACAGCCATGTGGCATGAATACTGTGATTTATTGTACCAAGGTGAGTTCAAAAAGGAGACTATGTAGCCAGTTCTCCCCAGCTCACCTCAGTGTGTATGGTGATTGTGTAGACAAGCCTAAGGTTGCTGCAAATCAGGATAACCTGAAGGTAAAATTGATTTTTCTGCTAGTGTAGATGCACCCTAAGTTTCTTTTTGAAGGAAAAGGTTTCCCCTTTGATGTGGCTGTCAAGTCTGACACATGCCCCACAACCCTAGCACATGAAAGGGACGGCGTCACTACATAGTGCCGTTTAAACGGCGTACGTAGCAACGCCGTTTCAGCTGCACCGCTTCTACATGGAGCTGTGCCACTGCAACGTACAGAGATGTCCTATGGTACCTTTTCCTTTTTTGTGTGTGTGTCACAAGGAGCTGGGTTTGTGCACTCTTTTTTATTGCGCACCTTCGCCACTCCATCTAGCTGCTCCGGCAGCAAAGGTGCACAGTAAAAAAAGGTGGTTCCGGACCATCCTTTTTGGGTGCTCGGATCACAATTGTACAGTTTGTGGGTTTGTAGGAGGAGGAGTTTGTCTGTATAGCTATGTTCTCTCTTGTGTGATTGCAACAAGAAATAAACAGTGCCTCTTTGGAGAATAGCCAGGCTTTGGTGCTTTTATCTAGCAGTTGTGTTTGCTGGCGAAGCTCCAGTCTGCCAGTTTTTAACTCATAGGCTTCAAAGTTTTCCTCTGTGTCATCTCTGCATATTCTCACAATAATTATGTGCTGTTTTATTTTATCCAATTTATCCAAATATCCAATGTATATTTGAGATATGATGGGGCTTTACAGACCACCCCAAAAGGGTGGTTCCTTGGCGCTCCTTCACATGCTGGATTGGGGCCAGGGCAGCCTCATGGGCAGCCCCTGCGGCCCCAATCCACTGCATACAAGGGGGTAACAGATTCACATCTCCTGAGGGGAAGGGGAAGATTCTACAAAGTCAGAGGAGGAAAAAGACCAAGTTTAAATCCCTCAGTGATTTCCCAGTTAATCATTGAGATCTGGTAGTGCCCATTATTAGGTGGTGATAATAGATAGAATTTGGGGATCCCCCACTGCTACTCAAGAATAGGAAACAGGCAGAAAAATTGTGCAAGTCCTAAAAAGCATCATGGGGGTGGGGGGTGAAGGGAGTGCAGACCGCACAAGGTGACCCTAAATTTATATTGTTATTTTCAGTACTTTGTCACTAAAGCCGCATGGGCCTGAAATAGATAGGCCCAAAAGAGCAGTGCACACTTGATAATGTTGGGGCTATGGCAAACACATATCACCTGGCCCCAATATGGGCTGCTATAAGGAGTGAATCCACTTCTTCTTGGGTTGGTTCTTCCTGGATAATGTGGCATCTGAGCAGTTTCCAGCTGCATTTGGGGTATATGTCGTTTGAATGTTACAGCCCGAATGCGGCCAGAATCTGCATAATTTGGTCCATGTGCTTCAGACTTAATGAGCGCAAAGAAAGAGGTGCTCTATCTTTGAAAAGAATTGTTATAGTTACAGATAGTTACCACATCTTTTTGAACCTCATTGCTGTATGTGTATAATATTGTATTTTGTTATACAGGTATTCAAAATTAAGTCCCCAGTTACCTCAATAAAAGCCAAGAAAGATAACAATCAAACCAAAGTAATGATAATATAAGAATAAAATTCCAAGGCTGTATTTCTGTAGCCAGATATCTGGGTCCAAGCCCCTCTCAAATCTATCAGGCTTATTCCTAAACAGCTAAGTATAGAATTGCATTCTATGAACAGCAGAATCTGTTTTGTAAGGATGGAAAAGAATTGCACTGGAAGAACAGAACAAACAGCCGTTAAAAAGAATTGGATCAAACAGCCTCCAGCAGTCTAAAACACTTCAGCAGAAGATTAAAAACCACTCATAGTGGTTATATAGCAATATATTACAAATCTTGGCTTTACTATGCATGCCATTAACATTTGTTAATTATCATGCAAGTAGCCAGCTGCTTATATCTACTGCTGCTCCTTAGATCAATTTGTGCATGCTAACCTGGTTCTCTCTCTTACAACATTTTCTCACTTTCCTTTCTCTTCTGTTCCCTTCCAGGTTCATCCACATTATCCTCCATAGCTGGTGCCTGAAACAGAAGCAGTTACCATAGCTGCTAATGTGCTAGAGAGAATCCTTTCACACAGGGAATCACTTTCAAGAATTCCAAGCAGAGTGACTTCATTGCACTCTCAGGGCTTCACACCAGTGTCTGCTTATTTTAAACTTAGTCTGTACAGGTGTAATGGACATTAAACAGAATCAAAAATCCTGCAGCTTCTGTAAATCTAAAAAGCAGCAATCAGTATAATTCTATGCATGCATATGCAGAGGTAATGCTTACTAGGCAGCTGATTTGAAGAAGAAAAAAGTTAAGTGAACCAGCATAACATAGTGGTTTAAGTGTTGGACTATGACTCTGGAGAACAGGGTTTGATTCCCAGATTGGTCAGGAAAATCACTGGGTGACCTTGGGCCAGTCACATGCTCTCAGACTCAGGGGAAAGCAACGGCAAACCTTCTCTGATCAAATCTTGCCAAGAAAACTCCATGATAGGATCACCTTAGAGTAGTCATAAGTCAGAAACAGATTGAAGGCACACAACAACATCAATTGCTGTAAGCTGCTTCCCCAATCTGGGGAAAAGATAGGATGTCAATATGAGCTTTGAACTAAAACATGCAGGAATTTTTAGACTCCTCTCTTCTTTCAAACCTGCTATTAACCACTTGCCATTTACTTACTAAACAGCAGCTTCTGAATGTTTTGTCTATGTGTGTTGTCTAGACACATTATGGCTGACATCCTGTTAGTGGCATAATATATGCAAAGTTTTCCTTTATGCATGTGTATATCCTTTCTTGGGAACTGTGAAGGTGTGCATTTCCTTTCTCCTTCCACAGCTGTAGTAAAGGAGCCTGGAAATCTCAGTGCTGATGTACTAATTCTGTGTTTGCTACAGGGATGTCAACAGAAAAAACAATAACAACTGGAAAGCATGTTTTCCCAGTAAAGGAATGAAAGAAGACTAGGGCCTGAAATTGATGGATAAAAAGAGTAACCTTCAGGCTGTGTTGGGGCCATGCCGTGCAGATGACCCCCCCCCTTGATTGGCCAAAAGGTGTTCTTGGACCGCCTGAGGCAGCCTGAAGCCAGCCAGAAAAGAAGTGGCAAAAAGCTGCTCCTTGCCAGTGGTCCATTGAGGGCTGCGGAAGTGGCCTACTTCAGGACCATGGTGCCACAGTCTCGGGACAATTAGGGGATGATTGCAGTTCAAGTGGTTAGAGGCCATTACAAGCTACTCACCTGTCTGACCCCAAATTCACACATGCTGTGTGATAGTCCAAAAACTTATTTCTTAAAAAGCCCAACACATTTCGACCTTATCACCAATTAGCTTGCTTCGGGGGCTATTATGAAATAGTCAAAAGCACGTTTTCTATAATTGTGGTATCAAGACAATGTATCAACCACCTCTAAAACCATAATTTCTTTAAAATCAAATAATATTTATTATACTTATAAATATATACATACCTGTTATCAGAATTTCTGGAGTTGCAGTCTACTCTCTCATTCTAAGGACTTTATTGCACCGCCTCCAATGCCCAACTTACCTCTTCTGAATTTGAGCAAAATTCAGAAGTTAGGCTAATTTTATCTTACAGGCTTTCCCCTCAAAATGGCTTACCATTGCCTCTAGTATTGAATTCAGGCCCCCTAAATTGCTTTGGTAGCCATTTTTTTCCAAATTGGAAGCTTCGGAATTGGAAAAAATGGCCATAAAAGCGACTTACAGAGCCTCAATTCAACACTGGAAGGAACAGGAAGCTGTGATAAAATTAACCGAACTTCTGAATTTGGCTCAAATTTGGAAGAGGAAAGTTGGACACCAGAGGTGGTGCAATAAAGTCCTAGGTGGACCTTCTGAGTGTTAAAAGGAAGGAAATAGGTCTACCATTGGGTTCATATTTATGGATTTCATCCAAGAGAACCAATTAGAAGGGTTTTAATGTAATTTGTCCCCAAAGATATTCAGTTGTGTTTTACCTAGCTGAGCCAATAGGGTTTAAAAAAACAACTCTATTTTTTCTAGAGTTTTTCACATCAGGAATAAACTCTACTAGAACATGGCCAAATAGCCCCAAAAAACCCACAAAAACTATTTTTCTAGAGTTTGTTTTTTTAAAAAATTAAACATTGTTATCTCTCAATCTTTTTATCAACCCTCTCACCGGTGCTAAAGTTTTAAATTTCAATATCCATTCTACCTCTTTCTTCTTTAAATAATTCTCATTTTTATTATTTATCACCTCCAATGGTGATATGTTTGCCAGTGCTTTCTTTTCAAGCAAAATCATCGAAATAGCTCACTTGGGAAATTAGGATTAGCAGGTGAAACAAGGGGCAGGGCTTCTGTGCCTTTAATAGTTGTGTAAAAAAAGGATGTTCAGCAGATGCAGCAACTACTGTATTAAAGATGTGGGAAACTTGCTCCTCTGTTCACCTGGCAACCTTAGGGTCAATGAATATGTAAGGCCTTCAGTAAAGCTTAGTAAAGGTTTTTGTTGTTGTTGTTGTTGCTGTTGTTGTCAGTTTCTGAACTACCAAACATTTTTGAACTATTTAAAAACATATTGTTTCTGAGCTCCATATGCCTAAATAACTGTGGACTGCAGGCATGAATTTTGAAAGTTACCAAGAAAAATATGCAAGTGTATCTATGGACATAGTTTTCAAATTCCAGCTTCTCTTTCAGTGAAGAAAAGTAGTAACAAAAGCAAAGAGGCAATCTTAGTCTTAATCTTTTAATTAGGATATTCTTTTCCATCAGTCTGAAACAAGTTGAACTAGGAAGGTCTGTTCATTCTGCAGCTAAGTAAAATCCACAGGTTTCAATATTTGGAGTGGTATTTATTAGGCAACCACACTTTGCTGATCATCTACAGAAAGGGAATGGAGTAAACGGAATTATAAAACAAGCATTACATTGTGAAGTTTGAGGTAGCCTTTAATTTGAAGGAGGAGGAAAGGGGTCACATACCACATTAGCTGCACCCTGCATAGTGTTGTATATGGTGCTCCTATTACCATTATTTTGTTTTAAAAGGTTACTGGATATGGCTGGAAAACACATCTGTCCATTATAGGCAGTATGTACTGTAACGGAATACTAACAGAGGATAATCTCAGAGGGGACTTGGGATATCATTTTTAATGCAGCTCTTAGATGATCATTGTTAAATGATTTATAGACATATGAGGAGATGTGGGGGGCAGGCAGAAAAGGGGAAAATGCTTATTGTTTAAAATGGATCCCAATACAATTCTCCAGTGGATTAAAGATCCTAAAGGCTACTTCATTAATTTGAAATATGCCTCCTTCTCTCTCTCTCTCTCTCTCTCTCTCTCTTTCTTATGAGCAGTAATGATTTAAAGCTGTCATTTGAATCAAAATTTTGAGTCAGAAACATATTTTGAAAAAAAATGTTGCAACAGATAATTGTTTCAAAAACAGAAAATGTTGATTGTAGGTGGTTTTAACCAGTATTTCATGTTAACCCTATTTGAAATCTATGGCATTTAATGCTGTCTTTGCTACGGTGACGGGGGTTGATTGAATTTTTTCTCAGTGGCACTAAGTTGGGAAATAAAAAGAGACCAAAACTAGAAAGTACTAAATAGAATTCACAGGGGGGAAAATGGGAGACACATTTCCAAATGGATGGTTGTTTTTATTTCTGGAAAAAAAAGGAAACATGTTTCAGCATGTATATATCAATGGCTTTCTTTAAGGATAATATAAAATCTTACTGCAGAAATTTCTGGAGCCAATAATCTTATTTCACAAAATGTTTCTTTTCTGTCCAGCAAACATGTGAGATTTTCAGCTCCAAAAATTTCTGGAGTTAAATTTCATATATCGCCTGCAGAAGACCATTGGAAGAGGGTGAGGGAGAAGGAGAGAGAGAGAAAGCAAGAAATATGTTGGACATTTTCCAAAATCAAAGTAGTCATCCACTGAGCACTTGGAGATCTGTCTCCCCTTCTCCTCTTTGTGGATTCTACTGGGTTGGGAAAAAGTGAACTAGAGAAAGTAGTAGAAATCAAAGACATAGCTGTGTTTGTATTAATAGGCAAAGGGATCTTTTAGTACTTTTGGGACTGAAGGAAGCCAGTAGTATAAGCTTTTGTACACTTAGCTCTACTCCAATACACTATGTGCATGTCTGAGTAACCTAGCTGTCTGTCTGTCTATCACTACCAACCTATCACTATGTCAATTTGTTCTTATAATATTTTTTTAAACTGTACAGGTCCTCAAAATGTTTCTAGCAGCACATCAGAGCCCATAGCTAACATAAGCTATGCACTTTCAGAATATCATTCAGAAGATCCTTCATGTGTTCTAAAAGCAAGAAAAAAATTGCAAAATGACATTGGACTCTAATACACAATAAAGCACAGTTTCAGCAATCTAAACCTAAAAAGAAAATGTTCCCCCAGCAGAGACTACAAATCCAGTTGCTACTTGTCATGATATCATCATCATCATCATCATCATCATCATCATCACTTTCATCACATAAGGTGGCTTATGATATTTTTTTTAAAAAACAGTACCATTAAAAGCATATAAAAGGTACATTAAAATAGAATTAAATTATTATAATGTTAAAACAAATTATACGTTAAAAATAAAATACAATTAAAAAGATAAAAATGTTTAAAACACTTTAAAACAATGTAATACTTTGGACTATGCTTTAAAAATTTTCTTATTTTAAATGCCTGCCTGAACAGGAAGGTCTTAGGCTGCCAGTGGAAGGACAAGAAAGGGGCCATTCTGGCCTCCCTGGAAAGGATTCCACAGTTTGGGGGCAGTCACAGAAAAGGCCCTCTCTCGTGTTCCCACCAACCGTGCTTCTGATGGGGGTGGGACTGAAAAGGGCCTCTCCTAATGACCTGAGAACCTGGGGCAGCTCATACAGGGAGATACAGTTTGCCAAATAGCCTGGCCCCAGACCATATAGGCCTTTATAGGTCATAAGCAGCACTTTGAATTGTGCCCAGAAACAAACTGGTAGTCAGTGAAGCTGTTTCAACAGGCACATTGTGTGATCACTTTAACCTGCCCCTCTTAAATGTCTTTGGACCAGCTGAAGTTTCCCAACATTCTTCAAAGGCAGCCCCAAATAAAACATGTTACAGTAGTCCAAATGGGATATAACCAAGGTGTGTACCACTATGGCCAAATATGATGCCTCAAAGAATGGGCACAGTTAGCACACAAGCTTTAAATGTTCAAAAGCACTCCTGGTCACTGAAAAACAACAACAACTGGCCATCCAGGTTCAAAGCTGATTCCAGGAGTACCCCCAAACTGCAAGCCTGCATCTTCAGGGAGAGTGTAACCTCATCTAACACCCGCTGTATCCCTATTCCCTGATAGTCCTTCCAACTGTCCAGGAGCACCTCTGTCTTTTCTGGATAAAGTTTCAATTTGTTTGTAAAGCACTATACAAACTTTACAGTGCTCTACAAATAAATGTTGTTGTTGTTGTTGTTGTTGTTGTTTATCCTCATCCAGTCCATTACTGATGACAGACACTGGTTTTGGACAAGGACAGTGTCCGTGGATTGAGGTGGAAAGGAGTAGTAGAGCTGAGCGTCATCTGCATATTGGTGGCACCACACCCCAAAATTCCAGATGATCTCTCCCAGTAGTTTCGTGTTTATATTAAATAGCATAGGGGACAACACTGAGCCCTAAGGAACCCCACAGGTCAATGGCCAGGAGGTCAAGAAGGAGTCCCCCAGTACCACTTTCTGAGTTCGCCCCTCCAGGAAGGAATGGAGCCACTGTGAAATCATGCCTCCAAGTCCCTTCCCAGAGAGGTAGCCTAGAGCAGTTTCTTTTTAGGAGTGCCATGATGATATTCATGTGCCCTGATGACAACGCTTCTAGTGAGTGCCGTTTGGGTGTGCAGATGCCTGCATGTCATTGAAATGCACCCCATATGGTCGGAGCCATGGCAAGATGATGAAAAAGGTGCCATTAGTAGGGCTGGGCACGCATGGACGCCCAGCCCTATGGAGCCCTTGAATCGGCCCCAGGATGGCATTTTTTGACCATCTGTGTTGGGCCTATATTTTCTTTACCTGTAATTGACCTTATCTAATGTACTGTTAGGAAAGGAAACCTGTGCTGGTGGAGTTGCACTGAATTTTTCCACCTAAATGTGATGTAGTGTATGCATGCAAGCCAACCAAATTACAGTTCCGGACAAGATGTTTCTCATCACCTGTTCATATACATGTATTGTATACACCTCCTCAGGAGAATTGTATACATCTACCTGCAGGAGAATTCCATCACATAGATTTTTATTCACTTGTTAGAAAGAAAACAACAAAGAAGTAGAGTGAAATTGTTTAAGACATGTTTTAACAGATTCTCTGCCCATTACATGTAAGAGTCTAGAGCTAGCCTTGTGCTAGTGCTATGCTACTTGCAGCTGTTGGATATAGGATATTGATTTCTGCAGATTATTAAATATAAGCCATACAAAGAAACTGGTTTGATAATTCATGGAGCTGTTTATCATGAATATCTCATTCCCGCCATTTGAACATGGACAAACTGTACATTATTTTAATTTTTACTATGGAATGAAACCAGGTTTGCCTATTACAAACACAAAATTCAAGATGCTACACAGCTTAAACTTCAATATCACTCAAGCACCTGTAATTTGAGTAAGCTAATGTATCTTTAAAACATTTGTTTTTTAGAAAAGGAAAGGTTATATACTATTAAATGTTGTATTATATAATACAATAGGGAATCATTTGACCAGTTCAGCACTTATTATGTAATATTTTTAAGTGTCTTAACACACTTCATCTGAATAAAGGGTTATTTTCAGCATTAGTTAAAATGACCCACAAAAACTTGATTACTGTATATCAATAAATGTACAGTAAATGCATAGTGAGGATTATATAAACATAATTTAGTGTATGCATGGACTGTTTGTCATGAGAATAAATTAACACAGAATAACAGGATATGCTGACCCCTGAAGCAAAACTCAAATTGGGACAACAGTGTACTTAGTTTCATTCTTCGGTCTGCCACAGTTTTTCTGCAAGACCTTGGGCAATTTACAAAATATGCTCCATTTTGTACACTAGGAATAATATTTTCTGTTACATGATACAAAGATTTTTGGAGACCTGGAGACATTAAGCTAGAATAGAACCAATGTGGTGTAGACTACTAGACGAGGTCAAAAAGGATGCTGAAGCATGTCCAGAGGAGGATAACTAAAATGGTGAAGGGCCTGGAAACCATGCCCTATGAGGAGAGACTTAGGGAACTGGGTATGTTTACCCCTGAGAAAAGAAGGTTAAGAGGTAATATGATAGCCCTGTTTAAGTATTTGAAGGAGTATCATGCTGAGGATGGAGCAAGCTTATTTTCTGCTTCTCCAGAGAATAGGACCTGTAACAATGGATGCAAGCTACAGGCAAAAGGATTCTACCTAAACATTAAAACCTTGGAAAGATTTATTCAGATGAAGTTTGTCATTGCCTTCCTCTGAGAATAAATGTGACTTGGCCAGGTCATCTGGAATCATAGGGACTGTTCCCACTTACTGGAAAATCAGTTTCCGGAACCGATTCCTGAAACTGGATCTGAAAAAAAAAAGTAGTTCCCTCTACATTTGCACTGGTTTCAGAAATTGGTTCAGGAATCGGCAAGTAGGGGGGGGCAGCTTGATGGCCCGTCCCATCTCTGGCCTCTCCTGGCCCCAAAATCCTCAGCCCAACCTCCTTACCGGCATCTTTGGCTGCTGGCCAGGCTCCCTGCACCTTTTTTTAAATTCCCCATGGCCAGCGAGGCCGGAAGGAGGTTGCAGAGAAGCCGAGGGAAAGTCGGGAAGGAGGTCACAAGGCTTCTGGCTTCTCTGTGGCCACTTTCTGGCTTCCCTGGCCATGGGAAATTTTAAAAAAGGCTCAGGGAACCCAGTCAGTGACCAAAGAAGTGGGTAAGGAGGATGGCTGGTGATTTTGGGGCCAGGAGAGGCCAGAGATAGGCTGGACCATCAAGGTGCCTCCCAGGCTGGGCTGCCAGTGGGAACCAGGGCGGATTCAAATCCAACTGGGTCCCACTTGGGCTGAATCAATTTATTCTGCCGCAGCATGCAGTTACCATGGCCCCAATCCAGCTAGAAAAAGGCCTGCATCATGCCATCCCATCGGAACTGTCTGCACAGCCCCTTTCTCTCTTTTTGCTTTGCACTAAAGAAATTTCTTAAAGCTCTCTGAAGCTTTCTAGGTTTAAAGCATTTTTGTACCTTATTCTGAACAGTTGAAAGATCCTTCTGGCTCTCTGTGTCTCCTAAGCCACTGTTTCTTGTACTGTCTGAATGTAGCCTGGCAATACATACCCAGACCCAATACTAATGGTGTCCAGCACATCCCAGCCTTCATGTGAGTTCCCATGCTCTAAGTATATCTATACAGTTACCATATGATTATATCTCTGCTGTAGCACATTCTTTGATAGAGTGCTTTACTATATGGTTTAGGAAGGTGGACTAGAGCTCTAGCAGCAAATTCTGTGTACTTGCCAAACTACACATCCCAAGTTCCCATAGGATGGAGCCATGGCTATAACTGTACACCTCTCAGTTTCACAATGGGCAGGATCCTAGGGAGACAGGACTCCTCCCTTGACCACCACAAGTCTCCCTATCCCTATAGGGAGAAGCAATTTTTAAATAATTGACTCCTCCTGCAAATAAATAAATAATTGGAGTTTGGCAAAAAGGGTTAATATTCTGTGCTAAAGATTTTTTCACACTACACCATGTAACTCAGATCCTAGGTACATAGGGAAAAAATGAAACAAAATTAAAGATCCCATTAAAGTTTGCAGTGTTGAGGTATTCATAGCTCTGAAGAATGTAGAAGCCTCGCACTCACACATACATACAAACATGACAAAACCATTTTTAAAGGAGAAAGTAAAGGACTCTGGAAAAAATGTGGTTTAAGTCAACAGTTATGCATACAGATCCCATGGATTTCAAAGAGTGGGATGAACCAAATATATGTAAATAATAGGAAAAATATGAACAACTTTGTTTCCTGTCCTTCTTTTAATTGAAGAATGACAATGTTTACTTTGCTTTTAATTGGCTCATGTTTGACGATTCTTTAATACTGCAGTTCTGACAGCCTTTGTACATTTGCTAGCTTCAACAACTTTTAGCCACAGTAATCATTTCTGACTGTCATTGGTGCTGTTTGTCAGAAACTTCCACTGCTGTTGTCAGCATCCCATTTTCTCCCATGTCAAGGCTCACCGAAGTTGGTAAATTAAATTCTACAGTCTTCTTCAAGGTGTCTATTAAAAGTATCTTCTTTCCACAGTGACACAGATAACCCCTTAACAATAAGTGTTGGGTGGGTGGGTGCAGGGACAGTAGTCTGAAATAATAATAATAATAATAATAATAATAATAATATACCTTCTTTAAACACCTTCTGAATGATGAATGCAATATCAAAGCCACATTTTGGGAAGGATTGTTTCTAAGGGTTTGTTCCTAGCAAATGGAAAACCATATGAATGTTTTAAAAGAAAAAAAATACCATTCTCCAATATGAAACAGAGATTGTGTGTACTACCCTACAATAAAAATGAAAGATCTCACCCCATTCCAATGGGGGTAGGGGAAACAGTTTTGTAATGCTCTAATACTTGCAAAATGATTTCTGTTAATAGCAATAATACTCCAGTTTCTTCTCATATCTTCAGAAGTTGTTATTTACTGTAGTTCAGTATTATCCTCTCATGTATCTAACCACATTTTGGAACAATACCAAAATCTCACATTTTGGAATAATAATACTATTTCCTTGGGTCCTTGGAATAATTTGATTTTCAAAAATCAGCTTTGCTAATTATCACTATTTCTGTGATTCCCAGAACAATGAGAAATTTCTGGGACAGCTTTTTAACTTCCATTGGAAGAGAGAACATTGGCCTGATCTAGGCGGGCATTAAAAGGTGCCTGGGTGGCACCATTAGGGTTTGTGAGCGCACGGCATATGTAATGGCACCGCCACAACTGTGCAGCTTCCAAATGGCGCCTTTTTCCTAAATTGCGCCACAACTGCGGCACAAAAAAAGGAGCACGATTCTCCCGCTCCTTTTTTGCGGTGGAGCTTCACCGTGGCGTCTAGCTACTGCAGTGAAGCTCCGCAGCTAAAAAGAGTGGCGCCAGACCACCCCTTTTGGGTGGTCTGATTATTTAAGATCCCCAGTACATCTTCTGGTCAAGGATTGGCCAAAGGGATGTATTTGGTTTCCGTCCATACCCAGCACAGAAAAAGCTGATTTCTTCCTCAGACCACCAGCATCTTATTTACATTCTGCCAGTGGGCCTATAGCCTGCTGCCCAAGGTTTAAAAAAAACACCCAGTGCCTCCAGTAAGCCCTCTGTTTTCAGACAACTCAGAAATTAGGATCCCTATGCTCAAAGAATACACAGATGCAAAGAGTAGGATTTTATCAGTGAACCTGGTCCCCAGACTTAGGAGCTTATTACATGGTCAGATAAACCAGCTTACCTCTTCTGGCTTCAATTATTGATCTGGAATGCCCCAGATTTTATCAGACCTGAATCTCCACCAATGTCACCACCTGGTTGAAGCCTTGCTCAGCCGGCACTTTTTCAAAGTCAGGGGAGCTTCCAGCTTCAAAAACTGACTGGCTGAATAAGACTTTGACTCAGGATAAATCTGGGTGGTGGCATCATGGCTAAATCAATGGTGATTTAGGTGTGATAACATCCAGGGGCATCCTGGATCCAGAATTGAAGCTGGAAGAGGTAAACCAGTTTATCTGACCATGTGAGAAGCTCCTTACTATCCCAATTCAAGGACTTCACATGTCTAGCAGCCTGTCTGAAGCAGAATTTTATTTGTTCCTTTTGGGGCCTACTTTTAGTCCCCTAGCACAGCCTCAGAGTGGTTTCCAGCTACTTTGGGGGCATACATCATGTGTGTTATTTGGCCCATGAGTTTTGGGCCACTGAATATTCTACTGAACAAGTGAATATGCTCCCTTCACATCTCCTACCAGACAGATGACGTTGCAGAGGATGAAAAGGTAAAATAGCAAATGGAGTGTGCATGCAGTTCCACTAACAAGTGGAGTTAACTTAGAAGGATTTCTTCTAAAGCACTGAACTGCTTTTGGAGAAAGCAGGGGATGCTTAGTGTGGAACTGGGTTTTGCTATAACCGGTTTATATTGTGTGGTAAGAAAAGGATGTCTAACTCCTACCACTTTGCTTTTTTCAAACCATTAACTCCAAAGCAACATCTCTGATTTCAGTGAGATAGCTGCAATAAATGGTTTTGGATTTTGGTTTTACATTTTTGAGTGTATCACTCTATTTTCTGAGGCTCATTCAAACAGAGATTCCCATCCATCTCCAAACGATTAAATCATACTAACCAACCACACTAGAGTTCTTACAATCTGCATTGCAAAAGTGTGGTGGCCTGAAGCCTTAACAATTTTGTGCTGGCAGTGGCAGTGGTGGGCAATACAATGGGATGCTGCGTAAATGGGATGCTGGTGTCACTTTAGAGTGCTGTAGATTTTCTGGGAGAATCTGGAGCAAATAGTGAGTTTTTAAAATTCACTTTAATGAAAGGATGGTCCAGATTTGTTGCAGAACTTCCCTTCCAACTTGTAGAGAGTCCACGGTCAGATTGGGCGATGTGGAGAGAGTGACATGAGAGGAGACCGTGGGAAAAAAAACTAGTCACTCTAAGTGAGAAAGGTAATTGATAACAACATTTTTAAAAAAAGATGAACATTGACAATCTAGTCCCCAGAAGATGGATGATAGATGATAGATAGATAGATAGATAGATAGATAGATAGATAGCTGCTTTGGCAGAAATTCATTGCATCCCAATTGTACCAATTCCAGGCCAATAACAACAGTCACTTCAAAAACAAGACCTTTACATATTTCCTCTTGATGTGACTGTGATCATGACCACAATCAAGATATTTGTGACCCAGTAGGAGTTGGGAAGATACACTTTGAAATGAAAAATCTCCTGTAAATTTCTGTTGGAAATATGATATTCATTTCATTAGAACTAGTGTAACCATTTTATTTATTACAAGATATATTCTAGAAGTTCAACAGGAAGAAAATGACCAAAATCCCCCATTACTTCTTTTTCCTTTCCTCATTCAGATGTTTCCAAGAGCCTTTGCATAAAGCCAGTTTGGAACTTAATCTGTGGCATGTTAAGTATCTAATTGCCTTTTGCTCCTATGTGCCTGAGACCCACTTACAGAAAAAATTAGGATATAATCCTCAACACACAGGGGATACTTAGTATAGGTTGCGCTGAAATCATTTTTTTGTTGTGTGTGCTAAGGACAGGATGTCTAACTCCTACCACTTTGCTTTTTCAAACCATTAACTCCAGAGTAGCATCTCTGATTTCAGTGAGATAGCTGCAATAAATGGTCACAGGCATGTAACCCAAATTACAACAGGAAATCCTACTCTGCCTAATTAGGCTCCATGTTATTTAAACCCTATTTTACATCTTACTCAGCCACTTAAACAAGCAGCAAAGATTGCAAAACCTGCACACATATACGCATAGTAGTGGTATCCAAATGTTATTCTTCTGCAGAGTGGGGCATGAAAGCTCATCAACAAGACCTAATGGACTAAGGAATGTAAACTTTTCAGTGATGGCTTTTGCAGAGTGCTGCTTGTGCATATCGAACGAACAGCTAGTTGTGAAATCCTCCAAGACATTAAGAATCCTGAAGGCTGTTTGAAATGCAGCTGAAAAGATAATTAGCTCTAGATCACTAATAAGGGCTCCAATTTAATTTCTTATTACTCATTAATGTTTTGCCCATGTAACTAACATAATGTAATGTAACATAATACAACAGAGAGAGATAAATGACCTCATTTGTTTGAATAGCAAGGGAATCATCTTGGATTCTCAGCAGAATAGCAAAACTGGCTATTTAGTTAGGAGTAAATACACGCAGCTTGACCCAGCTCTACTTACATATATATATATAGAACACAATCCTATCTATGTTTACTCAGAAATCTTCAACAGAGCTTATATTGGGATAGATGTACATAGAATTAGAGCTTTAGAATGTAATTCTATATATAATCTCCACAAACATATGTCCATCTTTATTCAGTGGAGCACACCCTTACCTAAGTGAGAACAGGGATATTCATGATTTGAAATTCTAATATCACAGGATTCTAAATGCATAGAAGGGTCTAGATGATTCATGTGTTTGGAAATACCAGGGCAGGGGGGGGTGTATGTGCAAGGCTTAGCCCTCATGTCCAAATGGAACTTATTCCAAGGGTTAAAAGATTGGAAGGATGGCTCCTTAAGCATATTATTGTATTTTTGGATGATGTGTAATGTCTGTATGGAGTAGAAAATTATGAAAGTAGAGTTAAGATTAAGAAAACATAGTTTTAAGACTAACTGGTACTATGCATGAATGAGGAAGAAAAGGCTAATATATTTATATCTATATCTTTAGCTTTACAAGTCCTAAGAGCAATATATTTAGGGTAATGAGAGTTTGGATGATAGTTTTATAATTTGACTACTTCATATAGAATCATAGAATCCTACAGTTGGAAGAGACCTCACTCCCTGCCATGCAGGAACTCTCAATCAAAGCATACTTGACAGATAGCCATCCAGCCTCTGTTTAAAGACCTCCAAGGAGGGAGACTCCACCACTCTCCAAGGAAGTGTATCAAACAGCCCTTACTGTCAGGAAGTTCCTCCTAATGTTGAGGTGGATGTTAATGTTAACGTTAATGTTCCTGTAGCTTTTTTCCTGCAGTTTACATCCATTGTTCCGGGTCCTGTTTTCTGGAGCAGCAGAAAACAAGCTTGCTCCCTCCTCAATATGATATCCCTTCAAATATTTAAACCGGGCTATCATATCAACTCTTAACCTTCTGTTCTCCAGGCTAAACATCCCCAGTTCCCTAAGCTATTCCTCATAGTGCATGTTTTCCAGACCCTTTGCCATTTTAGTTGCCCTCCTTTGGACACGTTCAAGTTTCTCAACATCCTTTTTGAATTGTGGTGCCCAGAACTGGACACAGTATATGAATGTATAGAGTGTGTTGCTGTGGATTTGTGTTGTAATGTGTATATTTGATATGCATTAATGGTAAACACTATCAAATTTATTTTTAAAAAATGAAAGCAGAGTTATGCAAGTGCACATTGTATATATTATACATTACACATTGCACTGCATTATGCATTGATTTTATGATAGGACATGGTTGTCCATTTCACATCAATGCACAATGCACATTTGGCTGTGCTACATTGCAGTTCTGTATAACAACTGAAATGTAACTGCATGAATATAAATTTACATTGAGTCTCTTCAATAAAGTTTCATTGCCAATGTGTGAAAGGGAAATACAACATGCTCCCTCTTATTTCTGCTTCACAGTCAGTTATTCAGTCATTAAAGCTGGTGCACTTTCCTTTAATGGAGTACAGTATGCTGTGACTATTGCTTTGAAGGAAGGAAGGAGAAATTCTACTACACGAGTGTACTTCAATAGTATCAAGTCACAGCCTTGCCCACCTGTACCAGTCCTCTAGTAATTGAGTCCTGGAAGTATTCCTGTGCTAAGGGCTACAGTTCCACTTAAATGCAGATGTGATCTAATGTAGGAGCTATGCATTTGGCACTGAGGCCTAGCAAACCTGTCTTGTTTTCTCCTGTATACTCAAAGCTTTATACTAATAGTTTTTCAGAAAGAAAGAAAAAACAAATTTTGATAACAGGTTCCCCCCTCCCCAGAATCCATGGAAATGAAGGGGGGAGGTTTGGAGAGGGGGTGGAGAACTAATTAGAATCTGAAGTGTAACCATAGCCTGATTTAAATAGGTAGCAGTTATGGGCTATTGATCGCAGTTCACAGGAAAAGCTTGTCATGTTGTGTCAAGAGGTTAATGTAATTACAAGAGCGGGCAGCAAGATCAGCTGTAGCCTTGAATAGGCGAATAACTAAAAGCTGCTTTGGAGACACATAATGTTGTCAAAGCATAAATAATTCATCCCAGCATTCAAGAAGAAATTACTGCTCCGTTCCAGCGTATTATTCAGCCATTAAAATCCTGCCCTTGTAAAGACTTTTGAAGTAGTCATATTTCCAGTTCTAAGAGAGGTTTCTGGAGTATTCGGCTTTTTTATTAAGGCTTTATATTGTGCAGGGTTTTTAATTTTTTATTTTTTTTAAAGAAAAGATAGTATTAAAGGGGATATGAAATAGACTTACAATTTGTTTAATAACTGCATTACAATTCAGATACGAGTGCAGAAAAGCACCAGGATTTATGGAGTGTCTCTGTGTGTTGTGTGGAGAAAGACGCAGCGTGAGACGATGGAATTAACTTCCCTAGGCTGGCCAGAATTAAGTTGACTTCAGCTATTTATTGGCATCGTGAGCTGGAACAATCCCATCGACATTTGACGAGCCACTTTTTTTCAGAGCCAGGTAAGTGGGAAAGCTGTGAGAAATATCAACATGCCCAGCTGCCCTCTTCACGACAGCCTCTTGACTCTTAACTGTTTCATAGTCCATATTAGAGCTGACAATAATTGAGCATTGAAGAGGATCTGCTCAGCGCACAAGGATTTGGGCTGCTTAAGCTGCATGTTCCTTCTGTCAATTGCCTTGCTTTGGCATGGCTCTGGATGCTTATATGTCTTACGAACCCTGGAAAGGATTTTGCATAAGATCCTATCCTGTCAAATAACAATGGCCCTTTCCTCAAACAAGGAGGAAAGGGAGTTTTCTGAAATACTTTCCCATTTCAGAAAGGGAAAAGAAAAGCTCCTTCCATGTGAAGGAGCTTGGGAACCATTTGACAAGTGTTTCACAAATAGATAAGCCAGTTGCCTGACCAATTTATCTGTCTTTTCCCAAGCCATTTTAGAAAACTGCTCAGAAAGTTTTAAAAAGCCAAAGATGGCTGGGTTTTTTTGTTTTTTGTTTTGTTTTGAAAGCACAGAATCAAGAGAACTGCTTTTTTATTCATTGTATGAAGACATATGTAGGTTTAGCTCTGGGGTAGTCTCCATAAGGGGTGATTTCTAATGAACAAAACTCTATTTTTATAGAAAGTATTTTGTCGACCATATGAATTCAGCCTGCTCTTCACATTTATAAATTAATGTGTTTTCACAGCCAAATGCCTTTGGCAATCATCTGACAACAAGGAGAATTTTTATTATCATGACATAGTAGAATGGAGCATGGACTATACAGAAAGGAACAAAAGTTAAGGCTGCTACCCAAACAAATATTCTGTTAAATTTTAGAAACACATCACAATCCTATACATATTTATTCACAAGAAAGCATCATTGAGTACAGTCATTGAAATCCCATATGCACAGGGTAAGCATCTCATGCACAGGATACAGCATTCCCATCATCCATCACCATTGCCTTTGTTGGCTGGAGCTTTCATCTGAGGTGGAATTACAGTCCAAAAATATCCAGAGGGCCATAAGTGATCAACTCCATTTTATAAATATTTATCTGGAAGTAAGGCTTATTGAATCATGGGTATCCATGGGGATGCACACATATGGAGCATAATCCCCCAATTCTCAGATTCTGTTCAAAAAGAAAACTCTCTATCCCAGTGATTATCAAACTTTGGCCCTCCATATCCAAACTTTACATTTTAAAACTCCAACCAGCATGGTCAAATGCAGATGCAGGCACCAAATGCCTGTTCAAATTAAAAAGTCTTCACCTGCTGGTGGAAGGAGAGCTAAGAGGGTCCAGCATTTTATGACTACAGCTGTTTCTGCATTGCAGAAATAATACAGGCTATGTAATTCTGGCATTTGTAGTTTTGTGAGATATTTAGCCTTCTCTGTCAGATAGCTCTGGTGCCACAATAAAATCGTAGGATTCCACAGCATTGAGCCACTGCAGTTAAAGCAGTATCAAACTGCATTATTTCTACAAGTGCAGATTAGACCATAGTAGTGACTGACACTCCCACTGTCTGGCTGAATGGACTTTGTGGTTTCTTTTTAAATGGAAGGAGGCATATTCTTCATGGATGTGGTAAAGTGCATTTTATGTATGGGAAACAGCACTACACAGAGATGTCATCAGCTAACATTATGTGTTACAATCTCATGGAACAAAACCCAGCTTGTTACCTTTAGAGATCTAAAACGTAACTGAAAGAAGGCTAAGAAGAGATGATAACAGACTGCAACTGTTCCTCGTAGCTTCTATCCAGAACTGTAAATGATTCCCTTTCTTGCACAATGCCTGCTAGCGCTGAATTCTCCTGAGCTTGCATTTTAAAATAGTATACAATGGCCCTTATCCTAAAATGTAAGGCATAACCCTCATCCTACAAAAATGCATATGGGTATTCTCTTCATTGAACTTTCAGGAAGTTACTTCTGAGTAGATATGTAGTGGTTTCAGTGTTGGAGCTTTAGGAAGCCAGGGTTTAAATTACCACAACCACGCAAACCTACTGGATGCCCTTGAACAAGTTATACACAATCAGCCTTAGAGGAAGGCAATGGCAAATCTACAAATAAAAAAGGCAAAGAATATCATGCCATAGGTCAGAGTCAATATGAATATAAGAAGATTTGCACAGTACTCTATAAGACAGTGGTGGTGGGCATGCTTTAAGAGGCTTTTCTCTCTCTTTCTCTCTCTTTCAGTCAACAGACAGGCCTTAGAAGCATGGGCAGCTGTGTTCAGTAGTGAAATGTTGTGTGCATGGAAGTAATTTCCAGTTGCCGAATGAAGGGGAATTTCCTTCTCTAGTAACTTCAGGAGAAATCCCTCCTGAAACAGCAGGGTTTTTGTTGTTTCAGAGTAGCACCCCCCCCACACACACACAGCATTTTGGTTGCCAAAAAGGGCCTTCTCCAGTCAGTTGGAGTAAATTTCTACCCCCTTTTAAAGCTGCACAGGCACTTCCTCGCCCCATGGTATATATAACTGGAAGTACCTACTACTAGTGCTTGGAACACTGTTCTGTTGTTTGGTTCTCTTTGTGTATAATCCATTGGATTCTATAACCCCTTCATATACTCTTGGTTTACCTTTTCTGGTGTTACAGAGATTGTGCCAGGGTTAAGCAACAAAGTGTAGAAGGAATAGTTTGAAATCTTAAAATATAAGTTCCATGTACTAAGGCTGAGATCTTATATCAGTGCATAGCTCTTCACACACAGTTCCACATCTTCTTACCATTTGAGAGTTGTCATGCTATGAAAGGGACCTTTATTGCTGTCACTCACTAGTGGAGAAGGGAGGGAGGAAGAGGTGATTCAAACCATGGAAAAAGAGCAGGTCTCAGCTGTGGAAGAAATGAGGCTGTAATCTCAGAGTGCATCTGCTTCCTTCTTCCCCAGAAAGTTCAAAGGAGCCACATCTTCTGTATCCTCTCCCACTCGCTCCCTTTTCCACTGGCAAGAAACATTAGCAGAGGTCCTTTCCAGGGGATCACAGCTGCCCAGTAGTGAGACATTGTGGGATACCTCTGTGTGGATAAGCTGCACTTGTTGCTAGTTGTTAGGTCTTTTCAGTGGCTGCTCCCAAGCTCTGGAATTCCCTCCCTAGGGAGGCCAGGATGGTTTCATCCCTGCTGTACTTCCAGTGGCAAGTAAAGATATGTTTATGCCACCAGGCTTTCACATAACATGAGTGCTGTTTTGTTTTTGTTTTAAAGAGTTTTAAACTTTAAATTTTAATAATATAATGTTTTTAATTGTTTGAATTGTTTATTTTTAAACTTGTATTTTGCATGTTTATAGTGTTTTACCTTGGACTGTTTTAGATTTGTAAGCCGCCTTGAGTCCCTGTATTGGGAGGAAGGTGGGATATAAATAAACATAACACCATGAGTGACCCCAACTCATGGAGACTCTATTGACGAGACACCTCCAAGACCCTCTGTCCTCCACTGCTTTGCTCAGGTCCTGCAGACCCATGTCCGTGACCTCTCTGATTGAGTCTATCCATCTAGTGTGTGGCTTTCCTCTCTTTTTACTGCCCTCTACTTTTGCTAATACAGTGGTCCCCCGGGTTACGAATCCCCCGGGATACGTAAATCCCGAGATACGAAAGAGCCGGGGCCGGAAAAACAGCCCCGGTCTCCGAAAAAAAAAACCGGGTTGCGAAAAACAACAACAACTCGGCCCCTTTACATTGCTGCGCTGCGCAACAAATAAAGCGGTCCCCTGGGTTACGAAGACTTCCGGGTTACGAAAGGGATCCCGGAACGGATTACCTTCGTAACCCGTGGGACCACTGTATTATTGTCTTTTCTAGTAAGTCATGTTTACTCATGATGTGTCCACAGTGCAGCCTCTATTTGATCATCATGGCTTCCAGGGACAGATCAGGTTTGATCTAGTCAAGTTTCCATTTGTTTGACTTTTTGTATGTTTGCTGTATCCTTAGCACTCTTCTCCTCAGCTGCATTTACATGTGTGCAAGTCACTAGGAGGATGCCAGCCTATGTTAACAACATTTTATTTAATTAAATAAAATAATTGTTATAAGTTGTTTGGCTGAACATTCTGGGGAACTTTTCGTGAAAATAGAAATATCACATTTTCTGCTCCTGTACTAGGAAGCCTGCAGTAGGGTTCATATTCCAGTTTAGCCATGAAAACCCATTTGGGCAAGTCAGATTTTTTTCATCTTCAGTTGAAAGAAAAGCCAAAAACTCCTCAGAGCAAATCTTGCCAAAAAACCTGTGTGATAGATTCACCTTAGGGTCTCCACAAGTTGGAAGAAATTGAAGGCACACAGCAGCAATAGCTAGCAGAAAATGTCACTTCTTTCCTCTTTTCTTTTTTGCTGTGACCAATAAGTTCCATCAAAAATCTCCAAAACTAATTGAGCAATTTCAGCTAATAAAGCAAAATTTGAAAGCTGATAGAGCAATGACAGACAAGGGGTCTATACACCTTATTTTTCTATTTATCTTGAACTTTGATTTGTCTGGATATAAACGTTATGGATTAGCTCCAAATATGCAGAGCATTTAGTGGTTTTTAAAAAGTGGACTGTAACAGAAGACTGAGTGGAGGAATGATTGACAACAAGTGATTGTGAGGTACTAGGTGGTGCAATCTGAGGGAGTGAGAGGCAAGGAAAATCACGCGAGAAAGAAAAATGAGGGATAAATAACAATGAGAGGTAAGATATGGAGAAAGGAATTAGAAGAATGAGAATAATAAAACCATGTTGGTTAGGATGGTTGTTAAAGATGGAAATGTAAGACCCTATTACATGGGGTTAAAACCCTGGCTTACCTTTCCTGAATTCAGTCCTAATTTGGGAGGAAACTCAGATCCTGTAAGCCACTTTGGTGGCCATTTTCAGAAGTCAGAAGCTGCACCTGGAATGAACCGAGAGGGCAATTTGACATTAATTTCTGTACAGTAACACCCAGCTTCCTTCTAAATTAGGACTGAATTTGGGAAAGGTAAGCTGGAGTTTTAACCCCATGTGATAGGGTCCCTAGTTAGGTTAGGATATCAGAACTAGGACATGTTATTCTGTGCCAAATAACTATCTGTTCTAGCCGTTATATTCCACTAATAAACAGGATTTTAACTCATGGGAATCTTCTGGTCTTGGAGCCAAAAGAGCCCACTCCCAACTCCCTGTCCCTCATGGCTTTACTCATGAGTAAAGCTGCTCAGGGCAGGGACGGGGGGAGCTGAGCCCTCTTCCACAGAACATGGCAAGGAGATGGGGGCACTCACCGGGTGTCACCCCTCCTTCAGGGATGTCACCCAGTACAGTTCACACCTCCTGCACACACACACAGTGATGCTACAGGCCTTGATGGATTCTAATGTTAGTGAACTTCACCCCACAAGACAGACTTGAAGCATCCCATCAGGTATATAGAATTGAAATCTATGTGACCTGCCTGGCACCAATTTCCCCCTATCCCTCAGAGATAATTAGAAAAAAGTTTAGATTCATTGGACAAGCAGAATGCTGTATGTATGCATTGGTCTGGGGCATAGGTCTTGTAGTAGGCTCCTGAAAAATCAGAGACAAAAAGATGTATTTACATAAGGGAAAGCATATGGGCAGAGCCTGGGAAAAGTTGTTGCTATTGTTGTATTACCACAGAGCCAGTGTGGCCATGGCGCCTGGAGATTCAGGGAGCTCTAGTTCCCCAAATAGCTTTTCTATGTCTCACTAGTAGGCTGGGAGAACCTTTAGGGGATAGCTCACTCTAGTGATTTATAATATTTTTTCACTCCTCCGGTCTGTAGAGTTGGCCTGTGTCTTTGTCACTACCATCCGCTGACTCATTCTGATGATCTAAGAGAAATGTAGGCCTAAAGTCCCTTGAGGAACTTGCCTCCTTGCCCACTTTGCTCCCTGCCAGCATCTGATGCAAACCTGATCTGTCATTCTGTTTTGTGCTTTCATGATTGCTGTGTTTGGATCTCAGCTAATCAAAGACCCCCTTCTTGCTGCTTTATTTACAAAAGCAACAAACATCAAACAGTCATTACTTAAATGAAAAACACTTGGAAAATCATGCCTACTTTTTTCCCTCTAAAGTCCCTATGTGTGTTTTAATTGAAAGCTGGGAAAAGGTTTTTGAGGTCACTGTTGTACTGTTTATGAAAATCTATACTGTCTCCATTACCTCCTTCTTCTCAGAAGGTAATTGCTACAGAGCCAACTGGAACAATTCCTAGTTATTTGCATGAGAGGAAGATGAAACTAATGGAAAACATTTCCTGTTTTCATAAGCACATGCCACCATTCCATGATTCCTGTGTGATTCCTGAGTGAGATTCACTATTGTGTACAAATAAAATAGTGCCCTATATATTTATTTGTCTGTTTTAGAGACTTGAAAGGATGTGGTGGAATAGTGGTTAAGACACCAGTTCTGACAATTGGAAGATTGAAGGGCTGACAGTTCGAGGCCCCAGTGCTGCATGATGGAGTGAGCTCTTGTCTCTAGTCCCAGCTTCTGCTAACCTAGCAGTTCTAAAGCATACAAATGCAAGTACATAAATAGGTACCACATTGGTGGAAAGGTAACAGTGTTCAGTACAGTCATGCTGGCCACATGACCATCAGAGTAGTCATTGGACAATGCTGGCTCTTCGGCTTAGTAATGGAGATAGGCACCACCCTGTGCAGTCGGTTATGACTAGATATTCATACCTTTTACCTTTTAGAGACTTTGGGCTGCCAACTGACAAAGTAAAATGTATATAAAGATTTTACTTGGAATTCACAAAATTACAGTATGCAAGTGTGTGCAAAAAGTGATGCATCCATATGATTCACCACATCAAGGGCATTAAGGGAAAGGTGTGTAGCTAAATGTAGGGTTTATTCTTTATTTGCAACAAGCTCCATGCCTGGTGTATATATGCATTTAACAATTATAGCAGTTTAAACCTACAGTCATCTCCTTGGATTCATGGTTTTGGTTTTGATTATTCATGTGGTTGCTGCCATGTGACTCCCCCATGTACCACCATGTGCACTCCCCCATGTGCTGCTCTCCATCCCTTCCCTCCTCCCCCCCCACACCACACCCCATCCACCACAGCCAATAGGTGCACTTGCTAAACATTTCCTCTCTTCCGCCCTGTGAATGGCTCAGCTGAGCTGGCCACAGGAGCGCAGGGAAGTGATGGATAGCAAGTGTGCACTCCACCTCCCAGGACCCTTTGCTTGTCCCATTGCTCCCTTGACTGTCCAGAGAGTGATGGGGCTGGCAAAGGGAGGCTGGCATTTCACCCCTATTGCTCTGGAGCTAGCTCAGCTGAGCCAATCCTAGGGCCACAGGGGTGATATGGAAAGCAAGGGGGCACCCATTGGATGCAGTAGAGGGGGCATGGTGTGCACATGCCAAGACCAGAGTGTCACCAGTGACCAATGAGAATTAGAGGCCCAAGCGGCCCCTGTGCCCTGCCTCACTCCCACTGGACAGAGGGAAGGTCCCCTGCTGGCCACAAGGCCAAGCTAGGGCGATGGGGGAGCAGGAAAGAAGGAGGTAAGGAAGGAGGGGAGGGACTTGAATATTCATGAAATTTTGCAGGGCTCACAGAATGGATCCCACATGAATCCAGAGAATCATAGTATCATAGAATCCGAGCACTGGAAGGGACCGCAAGGGCCATCCAGTCCAACCCCCTGCCATGTAGGAACTCTCAATCAAAGCATACCCAACAAATGGCCATCCAGCAGTTAGACTGTACTTCTAAATTACAGTTACAGTTACAGTTACAAGTACAGTTAGACTGTACTTCTAACTGTAATGGCTCTGTCTTATACAATCCTAAAATTACAGGTTGTGAACAGTTTTCTGATCAGGAGTACTTCTGGGATCCTCTGAATTACAGCTTTTAGCTGCAGCAGGGAATTCTAAATCCCACACAAAACTATGTCAGTACACTCCTGTAGAGCTACCAATCTGGGAGACAATGCTATGTAGAGAAAGCAGTACCAAATAGACCAAATTATATTTAAGGCAGCTTCCTGAGATACTTCAAGGATGCAAATAGCTACTGATCAGTATCAGTAGCAATGCTGACTAGAAGAATAGCATGTAAAGGTGCAATACAGAACAGAGAAGATTTTCAATTCAATTCAATTCAAATAAAAATAAAATTCATCTCCACTTCAATACAGACCTTATGCAAAGAGTATTCTTTGCAGATAAAAATCCAAAAGTATTTAAAATCTTATCCTGCATATTGTTCTTTCAAGTAGTATTCTGTAGCTCCTTCACACTACACAGTGATAGCACTTTGATGCCATGGCTCCATTGTATAAAATCGAGATGTTTAGTATTGTGAGGTATTTAGAATTATCAGCCATTGCACTTTTATAATACTGGCTAAACTACAAATCTCAGGATTCCACAAGAAACAGCCATACCAGTTAAAGTGTTATCATTATGCTATAGTTGTGCAGTATGAAAGAGACCTTGGCAGTCATGCCTTGTGTGGTGTGAGTGTGCAACAGTGTGCAACAGTCATTGACTGGTACCCTGAAGATGGTAAACCACTGAAAGTGTCATCTTCTGGATTCCATGTTAGCTAGACAATATCTGCTCTGAGCTTTAGTCCAGATTTTAAAGGAACTATCTGAGCCTAAGGCACTGGTTTCTATCCTTTAAACAGCACCTTGAATAGCTCCTGTAAGCTTTTACGTAAAGCTCCAGATGGATTCACCACATCACTGACGTGCACTCAATCTGCAACTAGCAATGGATCTGAAGTATGTAGTAAATACTACCAGCTCATGAGAGAGCTGAGTTAGAGAGGTGTAGAGTTCCCCTTTCCCCATTCCCTCCTTAACAGTGTCACAGTACAAGAAGTGTGTACACAAACATGTATACCCTTGTGTTGTAATGGGGTCATTAGCTGCTAAGGATCCTGAAGCATTTACCACATTGCACTGTTGATAATCTAGCTCAGGCAAAGCTTTCATTCTTTTCTGTCTGCATAAAAGGAATAAGAATCATTTTCTATAAGTCATAGCATGTGAAAAAGAAGATGGAAGATGTCACACTGTTATTTCTCCGACAATGTCTTAAAATTTTATAACCCTTTGTCTCTCCCCACCTCACTGTAATTTTGCTGTTCATTTACTTGGGAGGTAATGCAGCAGTTAGGCATGTTACAAACTCATTCTTAAACATGCCTTCTGAGAAGATCTCTGCTGCAAAATGATGGAAAAAATGCTATCTTGCTGTGAGAAGCAGAGCTGCAAGAATCCAGCTCAAAATAAATTGGTCGATCTCATTATCCTGCTACACAGAAAATCTGTTCCTGACAGACATTATGCTGGAGTACTTGTATATGAGACAGCTTTTATTTGCAGTCTCCAAAATCTAAATGGTCCATGTGAATGATTACAAATGTTCCACAGTTTGCCACTGGTTTTTGGACGTGGAGTGAATGAATCAATAATTGAAGATAGTACTTACAAGGAAAGGGTAATTTGACAAATCAGGTCCTTACTGGTTTCTCTTGCTTTGCATCATATATTCAACTCCTTTAGAATTCTATTACACAGATGTCTTCTATTCTCCCCTTTTAAAAAAATCAATGAACTGCCACCCAGCTTTTTCTATCTTTACACATCCTGAAGTAACGAACTTATATACTTGCAGCTCCTACTGTTTATAGGCCTTGATTGATTCATGTTTGGTAAAATGAGAGACACACAAATATAACTATAGCATGCAAAGAAGAGAAAAACATAAATTTTAAAATGTAAATGAAGAACAGACCCTTGTTTAAAATGTAAGGCAGAATAACAGAAAAAGAAAACATTATGGCAGGTCATGGAATTTGTCCATAGGCAGTGTTAAAAAGAATGTAGCTGTTGAATACACACACAACAAAGTAGGATGAGGGTGGGGAAGAGAGGTTCTTTTACCATAGAGATGACAATGCAGGATGAAACAAAATGTCCCTTAAAAATATAAAGTATGTATTGTGAAATTAATTTAGGGGCAAAACAGACCAGCTAGAAATGCCAGCATTGGGTTGGAGTGGGGGCACATGACTGCATACCACATGCCCTGACTCCACCCTAATGCTGGCATCATGCCACACACCCGACTGCATGGCGGGGTGTCACGGCACTCCTTTCATTGGCACCATGTTTTCTACAAGCGGAGAAGATCTCCTATGGGTTTGTACTGAACTGAACTGTATTCATCAACAGACTGCATGCTTTCATCTGTTCTTTGTATGAACTAGTCAGATTTATGTGGAGGCAAAAGTCTCATAGTCAAAGGGAGCTGAAGAAGAGGTTTGTGCAAGAGTTTTCAGCAATAATTCCAAGTGACAATTAAACAAAGTCAGGTGAGATTTACTGTGATATGTTTCTTAGTCCATACTTTCAAAATAAGGATGCAATCCCAGATTAGTATTATTCAGTCTTTGCTCCTCTGTGATAAATTAGATGCAAACAATATTTTATCTGTATTGTCTAATAACCCTTTTCAGAAAATCATAAGAATGGAAAAAATATGTTTCTTGTTATAGGGTCCACAGTATAAACCATTTCTGTGATGAAGCCTCTAGATATGACCAAAAATGAAGAACGGATGTTTGAACTACATTGCACATTTCCTCCCATGTGTCTATAGGTTTGCACCAGCAATCTGTAGTGTTGTTTCATTTCTTTTGACTCGTGGGGGGAGTAGAAGACTGTAATTCTTCTGTATTAAAAGATGGGGAGATTAATTTTTAAAAGAGAAGGCCTGTAAAAAGCAGGCATTGGTAAAACATATGTTCTTTGTGCAACTACAAATATGGGAGTTTTTGCTTTATTGTTTTTCAATATGGAACTGTTTAAAGCTTCAGACAGATCTCGATTTTAATGCAAAGACCATAATCAGCAGGGTTAAAATGAGGAATCAGTAGGGGGCAGAATCACTTGTGAAAGGAGCAGAAAACACGGATAGCTCATTACTAGTGGAGGATAAAGCTAGATCTTTTTAGAAGTTCATATAAGCAGCTCCACCAAAGTATAAATCAAGCCTGATTCAGAGCAGTCAAAGTCCTAGCCCATCATTAAGCGGACGCCATAAATCAGCAAAGCAAACCTTGGATTTAATCCCAGCCTCAATATGATTACCTTTTGAGGGTCTTGCTTTCAGCTTTCATAGCTGAAATTGTCTGTTAGAAGTACTCAGTTGTCTGATTCAGCAAGTCTTGGAATCAAATTATTTACAAACTAAATTTCATAGAATCATAGAATCTCAGAATTGGAAGAGACCTCAAGGGCCACCACCAAGTCCAGCTCCCTGCCATGCAGGAAGACACAAGCAAAGCTCCTCCATCAGATGGACATCCAGCTTCTGCTTAAAAACCTCCAAAGAAGGAAACTTTACCACACTCCCAGGGACTGTGTTCCAGTGTCAAAATTTAAATTCCCCCACCTCTATCCACCACTCTCCGATTCTCACCTGGCATATCCCAACATTTGGAAGAGATGCCTGCACAAAGTGACAGCAATGTTAGAATCACTTCTCGGCCTTTTGGCTAAGATCAAGTGTAGTGTAGAATGTTGGAAAGATCAGTGCAAAGATCAGCAGAGAAAATATGATGATGAAGAAATTGCATTGACAGATATACAGTATATGTACTCACATATGATATGAGAACAATTTTACTTGCAGGTTATTTTAACTTGAGTATGATTTGCTCACTACTTATATTGTAACCATATTCTACAGAATATCATACCTATATTTGCATAACCATGGCTTCCTTGCATGAGCTAGTTCAGGATTGTCTGGTAGACCTTGAAGTAGTTGGAATGATTGCTCATACTGTTCAGTCTTAACATCTTCAGCCATTTGCCTGAACACAAGATAGTACAAAGTGGGGAGGGGTTTATGGGACTGTATATGCTGCCTCTGTACATGCTGCCTTTCAGCCTCCAGAATCTCCATGTTGAACAGGAAAATCTCAAGTGACATTCTGATCTTGTTCACTTGAATGGTGAACAATGGAACAATGGATGCAAACTGCAGGAAAAGAGATTCCACCTCAACATTAGGAGGAACTTCCTGACAGTAAGGGCTATTTGACAGTGGAACACACTCCCTCGGAGTGTAGTGGAGTCTCCGTCCTTGGAGGTCTTTAAGCAGAGGCTGGATGGCCATCTGTCAGGGATGCTTTGATTTGGAGTTCTTGCATGGCAGGGGGTTGGACTGGATGGCCCTTGTGGTCTCTTCCAACTCTATGATTCTATGATTCTATGAATGAGAGAAGAACATTCCATATAATTTGGGCACTTACTTTAAAACAACAACCAATAAGCCCTGATTTTGTTGAGCATTCTGCTCATTTTCAAACAAACATGGGAACATTCAGTGTCACTGGAAACCTTTTTTCCAAGTGAAAGCAAGTAAAAACTCTCTCTGCTCGATGTAGGAAGATCAGAGACTTATGGTATGCACATAAAGGGATATACCTCATCCTTTTGTGTACTTCTTATCATCAGGCAGTCAGTTAAATGCCTAAGCAGAATGTATAATGGAGGCTGTTCTAATGCTCATAAATCTCTAAAGGAAATGTGACATTGGAATATGATTTCTAAAGAACTATGATATTATTGCCAAAAATATTTTATTAAGGAGTTGTTAATAATTACTGTCCAAGCACCTCTCTTGACATTCTCCATCGAGCACAAAATATTTCCAAATATCATTAACCAAAATCAATTGAATAAAAGCTTTGGATTTTTCCCAACCTTTCACTTGCAGAAAACCAGCTCTCCATACCACTTGTAGAAAGCAAAGACTCAGAGAACCACCATGGATAATGCTTGATAATTTAGTATCATACCTCCAATGCATCTGAAGAAAATAACAGGAATGATGCATTATATTGTATCCCACACTGTGTTTGAGTAAGATACCCCTTTGTATTCTGCTTGTACCATTCACTGTGCCATCTGCTGCATAACCAGACTGTGTGTTGCATGTGTTGATAAAGCTGTGTATTCCTGGTCACACCATCTAAAATTAATTTCTTCCCATTATACTGCCCACTTTTTTGTCTGACTGCTTCTAGTTCTTATAATGGAGAGCAAAAGCTGATGAATGGCTATACAGTGGTCCCCTGGGTTACGAAAGTAATCCATTCCGGATTACTTTTCGTAACCCGGAAATTTTCGTTTCCCAGGGGACCGCTTTAGTGGACGGACCGCATGGCAAATTTAAAGGGGCCACGCAGTTTTTCCGTTTTGCAACCCGGGGTTTTCTTTGGATCCCAGGGACTTTTTTTCGCCCCCGGCGGTTTCGGGTCCCGGGGATTTCGTTCCCCGGGGGATTCGGATCCCGGGGGACCACTGTATTGGTTTCCAGTCTCTGCTCATAACCACAAAATAACACTCTAACAGAAAATGACAAATATATGTTGAATGTTGAAACTCCAGACCAGTTGTCCAAAGGGAATCCATCAACAATTTTAAAAATAATTTCAAAACAATTCTGATAAAAACAAAGACTTCTCCTCACTTTCAAAACATCTCTCTCTCTTGAGTTTATCACACAGGAGGAATTTCTCTCAATTTCAAAAGAAATGGACGTGAGGCCAATTCAAAATTGAGTAAATTCGCTAGTTCAGTGAATTTATGTGATTGTGTATTGACACCGCATTGTGTTCAGAACTGCCCAAAATTGCTTCCCAGTGCCCGAAATTGCATGTCATCATTTCTCACACAATAATGTGAAACCCCACGATTGCATTCGGAAGGACTTCCCTTTGCCCGAAAATGTGTGTAATCAGCTTTCATGCAATCACGCAAAACACCATGATTACGTTCAGATTGCCATTGGATTATACTTCCAATTCCCTTCGTGTGATAAACTCCTCTCTCATATTCTCTCTCTCTCTCATATAGCCATAAACTCACAATTATATAACATTTGTGTGCCATGTAAAACCCTTTACAAAATGAACAGAACAAGATTTTCTGTATGCTTGTGCTTCTCAAGTATTTTGTTTGAAAACAAGATATGATAACAAATGTGTAGGAAAAATGATATTTTTTAAAAAAGATATATATACAGGAAAATTGAACATTAGGAGGAACTTCCTGACAGTAAGGGCTGTTCGACAGTGGAACACACTCCCTCGGAGTGTAGTGGAGTCTCCGTCCTTGGAGGTCTTTAAGCAGAGGCTGGATGGCCATCTGTCGGGGATGCTTTGATTTGGAGTTCCTGCATGGCAGGGGGTTGGACTGGATGGCCCTTGTGGTCTCTTCCAACTCTATGATTCTATGATTCTATGATTCTATCTCTCTAATAATAATAATAATAATAATAATAATAATAATTTATATGCCGCCCAATCACAGGGAATCTGGGAGGCTTACACATATAGATCAGAATCCTGGTGGGTAGTATGAATGAATAACTTAAAGTTACACACTTGCAACTGTTTCATTGTCAAGATCTCTACATAGCTTATGAAAGCCCCTCAACCTCCACTTGGAGACTTATGAAAGTTCCTCAGTCTCCACTTGCCATAATGCATCTTTTGTGATTGATGGAGATCAGTTTCCCTGTAAATCAGGAAGTGACTGGATGATGGTTCCACCTCCTACTTATGCATGTGATCTCTGGCATGAGGGGAATTGCAACAGGGATCCTACTTCTGGCTGTCACACCTAAAATTGCTCACAGGAGGAGGTGGGAACATCAGTCAGCTACTTCCCAATCAACTGAGGAACAGATTCCCATTGATCACAGTGCCTCCTTCCTGGTAACGGGGATGGGGAGAACTGGGATGGAATTCATTGTATAGTACCGTAATTATGTTCATACATAAATCTCCGGCAGGATCCTGGTAATAATCAATTTGATATACATATATGTATTGTGTATACAACTTATATATTTGACAAAAATAATTTGAGATAACTTTTGTAAAAAAAAAAAAAAATCAATGTGAGGACAAGGGACATTGGTAGATTTGTTCCAAAATGAGCTACATTTCAGTCATCCTAAATGTCTGGAGGTGACTGTCCATATTGAATCATCTGACATATTTTCCTCATGCAGGGACTGGGATTCTGTGTACCCTTACGAAGTATCTAAGTGAAGCCTGAGCTCCACTGCCATTTGAATTGGTTCTCCATCTACCACAGAGTGATTTCTCACTTCAGACTCTTGAGAACTAGAGGACTAGAAATACTCAAGCCTGCAATCCTATGGTACATTCGGGCACCTTAAATACCATTGATTTTATTTGAAATTGCACCAGGTTAAGTGAAGTAGGAAACCTTTTTACCAACATCTTCATCTTGCTGATAGACTCCTCACCCAGAAAGAAATCTTGGAACTCATTTTTAAAAGAGCTACATTGCTGCTGGAGAATTTTTATAGCATGAGGTATGTGAAACAGACTTGAGCAATGAGAAAATCTTTATAAAAATCACACCATTTTGCCTATAAACTAATAATCCATAAACTGATTAAGGAGGATATAATTGTATAATGAGTACTGGTGAAATTAAATAGCATTAGGGCATGCATATCACACACATATAGCTGTCTTCAAAAAAGTCATTGGTGTGTCTGTGTGCAGCCACTTTTTCATCCATACTGTACTAAAGATGATGAGAATTGAAATGCTTTACATTTCAATTTTATTTTTTTACAGGGAAACATTTACATATTCATAGAAGTCTCTTGGCGGCAGCTGTAAACAGAGAATTATGTTCAGGGCTGCAGCCAGAAATAAGATATGTCAGAGGTCTATTACCCATTCAATCGCGAATCAGTAAATGGCCCAAGGGCACTTCCTTAAATGGGAAAGGGTAAAATAACTGAGGCTGAGGCCCCAAATATCTGGAACTCAATCACATTGTTGATTTAGAGTATACCAGGCATTTTTTTGTAATTGTCAAAATTCATTTAGCTTCTCTGACATGAGCAGAATGCTTCGAGATCTCAAGATAAGGTATGTTCTTTCCCCCATCTTTCACTACATTACACAGACTGCATGTAGCAAGCAGTAGGATTTTTAGTATAATGAATTTGGATTTCTTTTATAATCCTACTACTGTACAGTGTTTATGCTGCTAAAATACGTAAATGAAAGTGGCATGTTCTTGAGGGCATAAGAGCAAACCAGATGTGAAAAGAGGGAGAGATCAATCTTGAATTTCTAGCAAAGCTAGCAAAGCCCAACAATTGGGTTGGGGAACCCTCCAGATGCTATTGGCCTCCAATTTCCATCAGCCCATCCATGGAGAAGTGCCATGTGAGTTGCAGTTCAGCAACATCTGAAGGGCCACTTTGCTTTAACTATATCCTGCCTCTTGGCCTGTTATGTGATCTCACAAACAAAAATTATGGGCTAGAAGGCTGAAGGGCTTTTGGTTCATCAGTGGCTAGACACAATCTGGATTCTAGTTCACAGAGGAAAGTTGACAAAGAATCTACCAAAAAAAAAAAAAAAAGGAGGAGGAGGAGGAGGAAATCTGGACATCTGGAGGAGGAAATCTGGACATGGACAAGTCTTTATTTGCTTAACTTTTAGAGACAATCAAGATTTTGGCCTCCTACCAGTATGGGAAAAACAACAACAACACCCTGCAGTAATATCTTCAGATAGGATGTTTGACATAATACTTTATGTCACTATATACTGAAAATATATCTTCTCTGTTTTTGTGTGATTTTTCTCCTGAATGAACAACAAACTAAATAAAACTTATTGGGGAAAAATATGTTCCTTTATTTCTCCAGATCCAGGGATATAGTAATGTGAGGGCCCAAAATGAATCCATTGTTTCCCCAATTTTTCTTTAGTACCCAGATTATTAGCATTGGAGAGTGAGCTACTTTATGGCATGTAGGACTTTATCACACAGGGACCTATGTGCTTCCATCCCCAAAATGGTGGCATCCCAGAAAAGCAAGCCAATTCACGAATGCTTATCACATACAGAGAACAACAAGGGGTTAAGAGCACATTACTGAGGCAAGAAAGTGGGTTGACAGTGAATTTGGGTTTGAGACAAATCCCTTTTGCTAGCTTGGAAATAACTTTTTTTGCACATGCTCCAAACTGTCATTTCCACAAGTGCATACACTCACATGCCCCAGAGAGGGAGGGAAATGGGGAGGAAAATCATATTTATGCCAGAAGCTGTTTCAGAGAAAGGAAGGCTGAGGTTTCCTTTTGCAAACTCCCATAAAACCACAAACACACACTAGAGAGAAAGAGGAGGTGACTGCTCCATAAACTTGCCTGTTTCCAGGGAGGGCTGACACTCCCAGATGCCCTCCTTTTCCAGGACATGTTCTTCCTTTTCCCTTCATGTACAGGAGGAATTACAAAATGTCCTCTCCCTCTGCCTTCTCTCACCAGCTGGAGTCTGACCAGTTTGTTTGCAGCGTTATCTGAAAAGCAACTGTGAAATTGTCCCTGTGCCCTGGATTACCCTGCATTGTGACCAGTTTAACTTTCCCATTTTCTCCATGTGAAAAAGTCCATAGAACTTTTCCATGTGCATTGTTCATAGTCCTTTGGTAGTTTTGCCTCTTTTCTTCAGAAAATGTTCAACTGAAAATTTAAGTTTTGGAAATGCTTAAAATACCTTTCTGTCATGTCATTACCTTATCATTTGTTTGAATTTTTTTTAATGCTTTTATCCAGTATAAGCTATTTTAGTATTTTCATCTATGTGCTGACCAGAAATGCCATGCTAAAGGGTGGGGTGGTTTTTAAATAAATAAATGAATAAGTGAGAAACCAGAATCTATATGAAGGCCTTTGTCTCTTTCTCTCTACACATCAAAGGATGTAATGAGAGTTGGACTCATTAGAATCACAAGTACTTGCTCCATTAACCAGCAAATCACTGGCTCCATCCTCTCTTCCTTTTTATAATTCAGTTAACAGAGCAACATGGGGGATTTTCTCCATTCAAAAAGAGGAAGAAAGAAGATTCCAAAAATTATTGTCCAGTTAGTATGATATAAATACCAGGAAAGATTCTAGAGCATATCATTAAACAGAGAGTCTGTGAACATCTAGAAGGCAATACCATAATCACAAAAATTCAGAGAAACAAGTAATGCCAAACAAACCTGACCTCTCTCTCCCTCTCTCTCTCTCTCTTTAAATACCAGCTTGGTAGATGAAGGGAATACTGTGGATATAGTATATCTTGATTTCAGTAAGGCCTTTGACAAGGTTCCCCATGACATTCTTAAAAAACAAGCTTGTGGAATGTGGGCTAGACAAGGTAACTGTTACATGGATTTGTAATTGGTTGACTGGCTGAACCCAAAGGGTGCTCAGCAATGGTTCCTTTTCATCCTGGAGAGATGTGACCAGTGGGGTCCCATAGGGTTCTGTCCTCAGCCCAGTGCTTATCAATATCTTTATCAGTGACTTGGATGACAGAATCATAGTTATCAAATTTTCAGATGACACCAAATTAGGTCAGGGTCAAAATTCAAAATGACCTGAATGGACTAGAAAGCTGGGTCATAGCTAACAAAATGAAATTCAACATGGTGAAATGTAAGGGCGGAAAAATGAAATTCACAGATATATGCAAGCTGAACGAGACTACATGTGAAATGGATCTAGGAGTCCAAGTAGACCATGAGTCAACAGTGTGAAATGACAGGTAAAAAGGCCAATGCAATTTTAGGCTTCATTGATAGAAGTATAGTGTTGAGATCAAGGGAAATAATAGTGCCACTGTATTCTGCTTTGGTCAAGCCACATTGAGGAGGAAGCAAGCTTGTTTTCTGCTGCTCCAGAGACTAGAACGCAGAACAATGGGTGCAAACTGCAGGAAAAGAGATTCCATCTCAACATTAAGAGGAACTTCCTGACAGTAAGGGCTGTTCGACAGTGGAACACACTCCCTCGGAATGTAGTGGAGTCTCCTTCCTTGGAGGTCTTTACGCAGAGGCTGGATGGCCATCTGTCGGGGATGCTTTGACTGGGAGTTCCTGCATGGCAGGGGGTTGGACTGGATGGCCCTTGTGGTCTCTTCCATCTCTATGATTCTATGATTCTAAGATTCTAAGATTTTCACACAATGGGGCTCGAGCTCACCATGGGTGCAGGCACACATGCCACGGGTGCTCGTGCACACACCACACACCTGCAAGCTGGCTGTGAGCCCCATTGGATATAATGGGGCTTGTATTTGCCACGGGTGTGCACGTGCACGCCAAGGTGCGCGTGCACCTCCTTCCCCACTTCTAGGGTGGCTTCTGCATAAACTGGAAGCCGCATATAACTAGTCCGCTCTTTTTTTAAAAAAAAAAAATAGTGCCGTCTCATACCTGGAAGAGCACTAGACTTTTTGGACCCTCTAGGACTGCAAAGGAGGAGGTTGTCTCAGCCAATCAGGACATGTGGACTGACAGAACGGTTATAAGAACAGATAGGATTACTGCACTAACTTTTCCTGGACCGGTATGATAACGTTCCATCTGGCTGAGAACTGTTTTTCATCGTTCTTGCCCTGGAACACTGTTGGAACACTTTGAACTCAGAACAGGAAGTTGATGGGAACTAAACCGTGCTGTAAACTTTGCTGCGTTCTGTTCTCATTCAGTTCCAGGAACGTTATCATAACGCTCTGCGATAAACTTAATAATTAAAACCCAGATGACCTAAATATAGTACCATGAATTTTACTAACTTTTCCATGCAGTTTATATGAAAGCAGATGGTATTCCACTCTCTATTGGTGCTCCTGAGAAATATGCTTTTGTTGCTGATCCTTGTGAAATAGTTATCTTGTGTAGGTCCTCAAAATGCTTCTAGGAATTGCTACAAGCTATTAGACAAGGTGACTTTGCAGAGGCCTTCCAGACAGCTCAGAGGCATTATTTCATTTACTATGCATTTCACAAACATAAATGCATATTTACATTGGTGATTTATTAAACTAACAACTCCCCCACCCCCACACACATTCACATTGCACAGCTCTAGCCAAAAGGTGTGCACAATCTAGTCCTGGGGCCATATGAGGCCCCTGAAAATGTATTTATGTCCTTTAACCCTTCCAGTTCCCCCTAACATTTTCCATGTCAAAAATTTGGGAGACTGGAGTATCGGTTGAGCTTCTAAATAAGCTGCAGGAGCCACTGCATTGTTTATTAATTAGATAACAGATAGATAGATAGATAGATAGATGACAGATATTTCAGAAGTAACTTTCTCTCTACATTACCCTCATTTTGGGCAAGCTATGTCATTCCTATGCAGTCCCTGAGACAGAACATTAGCCCTAGACTCTCTGCAGTTGTCCATGCCGATTAATGCTGAGTGCTCCACTTTGTAGGCCACATACTCTGGCTCTGCCCTATTTGTGGATATATGTCTGTCCCTGTCACTTAGACCCTGACTTTGTGTCAAATAACAAGGACTGAATGAGCATTTTAGTTTGAACCTCAGCAGAACCCTCGGTGTTATTGGGGGGGGGGGGGCAGAAAAAAGTATACTTTGAACCCTCATATTGTGCATTCATGTGAGGGCTGCCAGATTTGATATAGGGAAAATTCCCTGGAATTTTAATCCTGAACAGATTGTGGAGCAGAATGAGAGGCTGTACAGACCAGCATCAAAAGTTGGCATGGGAGCAGAGTGGGGGCATGGCATGCACATGATGCACACACACACACACACGCGACACACACACACACACAAAAAAACAGCTTCATTTATATACCACTTCATATCCTTAAGGAGTGTCTAAGCGGTTTTACAATGGTAAGCTACTTGCCCCCCAACAATCTGGGTACTCATTTTAGCGACCTTGGAAGGATGCAAGCCTGAGTCAAGCTTCAGCCCTTTGCTGGTCTTGAACTTGCCACCTTATGGTTTTGAGTGAGTGGCTGCAGTACAGGCATTTAACCACTGTGCCACCAGGGCTGGTACCCAACTCCACCCCCATGCTGGTGTGACGCTGTGTGCCCCACTACACAGCCGGTGGCATCACAGAACTCCTCTGGCACTGCTTCCAGATGATGCATAACATCGGTGCTCAAGGCTCTCCACTGGCTGCCGATTAGTTTCCGGGCGCAGTACAAGGTGTGGTTTTAACCTTTAAAGCCCTACATGGCTTGGGTCCACCTTATCTCAGGGACTGCCTCTCCCCGTATGAACCCCCCTGCACACTCCGATCCTCTGGGAGGAACCTGCTACAGCCTGTGAAAACTTTGGAATGGTCTGCCGGATGAGATGCACCTTATAACATCTCTTGATTGCTTTAAAGAAGCTCTGAAGACGCATCTCTTCCGGCAGGCCTTCCCTGACGCCTCTTAGATCCCAGCTCTGAACAGGACCTATAAATTGAATTTGACCCCTTGCCTGGTGCTATTTTTCTCCTCAATCTAAGAACTATGGAGGATGAATTATGTTTTTAATGTTGTGGTTTTTAAATTATTGTTAATTTATTTTTAAGGGGAGGGTGGCTGGAAATGGGTCAATGAAGTGTTTTAATTTGTATGGTTTAATCTTGTTGTACCCCGCTTCGATTGCACTCACAGGGGAGCGGGATAGAAATAAAGATGATGATGATGATGATGATGATGATGATGATGATGATTTGCAGCACCAAGGGAACACCAAAAAGATGTGGCGTCAGTGGCTAAAGGCCAGATCAGAGCCTTGTCATGTAGTTACCTTGTCCCTAATCCAGCGAAGAAAGAGGTGGCTGCAGGCTCCACCTTAGGGGCGGTATGTTCAGTCCCCTGAAGATACCCATAAAGCTCTGTTTAGTGGAATGAAGTTACCTGTCTTTCCTTACCATTTTCAGCCTTGACTTTCCACTCCAAAAGTTATTGCCTCATCACTGGAGAACAGATGGAGGGACTATGGTGGTGCCAATGATCAGAACAGATTTGTGTCCTCCTCCATGATTCATCTTCTCCTGCTTTCCACTAAGGAAGCAATAACTGTATTGGAAGAGGTTCATTGTGGCTGAATGTTAGGGTTTTGAAAGCGAAAGAGGAGAGGTACTACTGTCCTGCTGGATGAAGCTTTAGGATGCCTCATTATCCTTCATGGTCCTGCTCAAATTTAAAGTTACAAAGGCCCCATTTTGTATTCAACATTACACCCTCATTCAGGTAGACAGCTTATCCAGGTTTATAGCTCATCTTAAATGAAATCAGTAATGGGAGCTTATCTGCTTTTGAGCTCAAAATGCTAGCGATGAAACCCCTAACCATTTTTCAACCAAGTCACTTGAAGAAAGTGTACCACTTGGATTGGCATCACCTGCGGTAACTCATGATGTCATTGCCGCATTGACCTTCTCACAGGCCACAGCATAACAAATCCTTAGTAATTGTTTTGTACTAATGTTTGCACATAAATTATTTCTGTATATCACTGAATGTAAAGGTAATGTTCTGACATAAACAACTAACAAAATTAAAACTATACCTTTCAATTACAATATCATATGTGCAGCCTACATAAATTTACTTATAGAATTTCATGTGGTTAAAGTGAAAATTTAGTAAGATGTCATATTTTAAAATAAAATTGAAAACATTTTTTTAAATATATTTTTAAAAGTATAAAATATAAAAATATTCACTGGTATTATACACCAGCTACTTAGTTGTATATGTATAACTAAGTAATGAAACCACAACCAATCTGCCTCACCCAACCCACCTTTTCCTCAGCTGCCCCCCCCCCCCCCAAATAATCACACAGTGATGAGCAAGTTCCATGACTTCCTGATGGTCCTCTGGAGGTCTTGTAGGATTATGTTATTACTTAAATAGGAACATAGCTGAGTGCTTTTCTGTTGACTCCTCACCCTCTGCTCTCTACCAGCCAATAAATGGACATATTCAAAGGGTTGCAGAAAGTGCAGGTTTTGGGGTGATGGGAAGTTTTTACTGTATAGGTGGTAGAGAAGTCCAACCTCTGCAACAACCAAAAAAGCAAATTATGCAGGCATAGGTTGGACTTAGCACCTTTATAAATAACAGGATTCAGCCAGTTTTACAAAGCTTCTATGAGAGCTCGAGAAAAGGTGCAAGGACTGTGGCCTTGTGTAGAGGTATAACTTCTGTGCTGTGGAATGTCCCTTGGTTGTGAGAATTCACTTTGGAACCAGGTTACAACATAACTCATCAAAGTTTTTTTGGACTAGGGATCATACATAACCTGACCAAGTTGTAGAGTTCAGCAGCTCTTTCACACTACATCATTATAATGCTTAGGCTCACCTGACTGAAGCTAAAGAGGACTCCTGTACTTTTAATGCCGGCAGAAAATAGAGAATTTCAGGAAGTGTTGCTTGTTATACACAATCAGGTAACATGCAATACCAGCTGAAATTTCCTTTTCTGTACAACCATTAAGGGTACAAGAGTTATCTCGAGATTTCACTGTAGCAACCTTAATAGTGCTACATTCCACTTTAATTGCCATAGATCCATCGTATGGAACCATCGGATTCGCAATTGATGGAGGTTTATTTAGAATTTAGAATTTTGAGCTACTAGTGCCTCACCAAATCACAAGCCCCAGGAGTCTATAGGATATAGCCATCATTGAAATCATAGTGCTAGAAGTGGATATAGTGTGATATAGTGATATAGTGATATATATCATATGTGCAGCCTACATAAATTTACTTATAGAATTTCAGATATATATGTGATATAGTGAATGCTACTTGTATGAAATTGTTCATACCCCACACAGAGCTCTTTTGAACTGGGGCAGGATATAAATATTTTAATGAACAAGCAAATATCCCTAAGCACATTACAGTCCTAGTGAAAATCACTTTCCTAAGCTATTAGCACCTGAAGAAAAACATGAATGAAACCACTGGCATGAATGAGAGCATTCCTGCCTGGAAAACCTATTTTGTTGGATTATGACTGTCAACCCCACAGCCATGTAGTCCAAAGAGTTACTTATCAAAAATCTGCCTTAGTCCAACCATACACAGGAGGAAATGTTTATCTGGGCTGAATTGTTGGAGGTAACTTGAACATCATACTCTGCATCTTGCTTGCTTCTCTACATGGAATGGTACATCAACATTTATTTTTTAAAAGAACATTGATCCCTTTCAAGCATTTAATATAAGAACAGTATGTGGCTTGAGCCTCACAATTATTCAGAACATGTGTGTGTGTGTGTGCCTATGTCTGTCGGTTTGGAGATTAATCATTATCAATACCGGATGTACTAATTTTATTTCTCATGTTTCTGTCAGGCATCTTTCTAAATTCCTTCCTTTCTCCTGAGTTTCAGGTTATCACTTCCTCAGTTTTCTTAATATGCTGTCTACCAGATTAATTTTATTATTTAAAAATTCACTCCTCCATATTTTGTACCACCATTTACTACAGGAAAAGATATTTCACCTCAATATTAGGAAGGCGTTCCTGACAGTAAGAGCTGTTCATCAGCAGAACAAACTCCCTCAGAGTGCAGTGAAGTCTCCTTCTTTGGAAGTTTTTAAGCAGAAGCTGGATGGCCACCTGTTGGGGGTGCTTTGATTGTGTATTCCTCCATGGCAGGGGGTTGGATACGATGGTATGATTCTATGTTACACGCTTCACATACTGCTTTCAGTTATATTGATGTAGCATAGGGCATGCTTCAGTGGGTCAGCCGAGAAGACCAACTGTCACCTTGTAGTTGCCATTCCACTTGGATGTAGGAGAGACAGAGAGGAAAAAAACAAACAAATGAGAGAGTAAATTGTGCTGTGTCCCCTACAATTAACTTGTCCCACTTTGCTTTTGTATGAAACAGATAGGATGATCAGCCTGCTGGTAGATTTGCAACTTGAGGAACAGCACAGTACAATGAATGTGTTTGGTTCTGCATACTTGTCACATGTAGCCTCTTTGCCATTTTTGTGACCTCTCCAGATTCCTTCCAAGCCTCTTTTAAATGTTAATTTCCTGCTTGTTACAATGAGTTTCTTAGCATGCTGCCAAAGTTTGGTGTCTGCTTTACTGCTGAAATTCATCAGTTTGCCATGGATGTGGGGTACTTGTAGCCTACAACCATGTTCCACAAGGGGCGGGGAGGAATACGCCTTTGGTCCTGCTTAAAGGTGCCCATCACGGCTGTTCAACAACAACAACAACAAATACAGAGAATTCAAGAAGAAACATTCAAACCTGGCTTCACTTATTATGTGCAAATTACTTCCTTCACATGGAAGAATTCAGCCTTGCTATCTTCCACTCGCATTCTAAAGTGGTATGGTCCATTAACAGGTTTATTATTTCACCTGCTGTTTTGTTTGTTTGTTTGTTGTTTTACTTTTCGAGTCATCCAAAAATATTCTAGAAGAAAACAAGGTTGTTTTTGTACTGTGCACCTGATAGTAATGTAGAACTGAGAGTAATGAAATGTGAGCTAACTACAGGTAATATCATGAATCATATTTGAGATTTGTACAGCAACTACTTTATTATTTTCAAATGCAAACTTCTGCATTTAGTTTGCTATTTTACAATTTTACAAACTAGGTATAAAAGACCATAAATAAATGACATAAGTTACGTGTACCTACAATTGATGGAGAGGGGGAAAATTACAAATTAAAACAAAATAGAAAATCTATTATTTCTAATCGAGAGATCATTCAATTCTGCAAACCAAGCAATGCACTGTTAAGATTTTTTTCTCAGTATGGACTAAATTACCATATGCCTCATACATTCTAACTTCAACCATAGTCCTTGCATATTCCAACATATTTTTGTAGTGATACAAAAAAATAAATGCACTCTTCTTCTTTTTTAAAATCTGTCTAATTATTATTCAGGATGCTTTCTTTCTGGTTATGAAAATGTCATGTAAAAGAAAAATACTGCTTTGAAGACCTGTTTACTGGCAAGAGCCAGCTTTTTTCATTTTATACATATACATACATATATATATTTATTTAATACATAGATCCATCACAAAGTTAATACAGCAAGAAACCTGGACAAACATCAACCAGTGAGGTTGTGAGTAGAACAACTTCCTAATGTACAGAGGTTTGCTGTGTTAAGAATGTCCTGCTGATGTCTCTTCTGTGACCAAGGGAAAAAAAGGCCAGTTCTTGAATAATTTCTGGGGTTTTTTTTGGGGGGGGGGGGGAATAGTATATGTGCACGATTTTTTTCTTTTGTTTGTCATGTTCAGTACATTGGCTGCAACTGGAATACGCCAGGTTTGCAGTCCATAGTATATGCCTTCTGGCTCCTTGACAGCACTGCCATCAGCACAACCACTTGAGCCTAGTAATATTGAACTTGAATTTTGTGTTCAGCAGACCAACAAAAATCATCTTAAAAACAGGAAAAGAAAAGGATGGGGGGAAGAAGAAGCAAGAATGGAAACTAACTCCTGAGCAATTTTAGATTTATAGTCAAAGCCAAACATTTTTAATGCAATATTTACACATTCCTTGAGGTTTTTCCCCTCAAGGCATGTTGGTTTGACTGTCCTGTTTGAGCTTGCTGTGGTGCATTGTATCTCAGTAGGGAAGAGTCTTCTACAACCAGAAAGCAGGTCGAGTACATCAACTGCTAAGCTCAAAATGTAGAATGACATCTCTATTCCCTAGACTCCTGCATTCAGCTTGGTCCTAAGCAGAGTACACAGAATATTAACAGTAAAACTCTTCAGACTCAGCAAACTCAGCAACATAGCACAAGTTAAGTCATTACTGTAACAAACCTTATTGTAGCCATGGATAGCAATTTACACATGCTAAGAACACTGGGTGTTTTTACAAACTTCTTGCTAATCTTCATCTATTTATTAACTTCAGTGAAAAAATAAAGAGTTTGCTCACCGGTCAATTTATGGGCCCAAAGTCCTTGCAGATAGGCCACTGAATAATTTATTTCTGGGAATGTATAAGGATTGCATATTTCTGTTTGTGTTCAACAAATCTTTCAAAACTTACTTTTCAAGAGGGAAGGGGAAAAGGCTGTTTATAACAGTTCAGTCCAAAACAACCTGATAATGCATGAAGACTTCATCTCACCTACTTTCTCTTAATGTACCACTGCTTCAATAATGAACAGGCTGTGGCAAGACTAATGGTTATCTATGTTGTTCTTTATCACCATTATGGAACTCACTATGGATCACTCCACAACTAAAGTGAAAGTTCCCCTGCTCTGGGCTGGAGAACTATTTGTTAAGGTTAGTGTGGCAGCTGTGTAATACAAGAATAGATACAGAACCGTAACATTCAGGAGTGTGTGTGTGTGTTTTCTTGCTACTGTTGTATAGCTCACCCACTGGCCTAGTAACTCAACAGTTCAGTGAGACACTGTCAAGTTATCTTGAAATGCAATCTGCATGTCTACAGGTGGCTCTGAACAACAGGCAACATAAAAACACACATACATGCATGCACACATACATACACACTCCCTCCCCCAGGCCATACACATACTCACACATTCCTGGAAGATATAATAAGTTATTTTCCATTCTATTAAAAATATTGACATTATCATAATGGCACACTTCACTGTCAAATGTAGTCTTAGCTTCTGTGAACTGGGTTCTGTGCTATGGCACCTAACCCTGTCATTCATCTGAATTGTAGGGTTCTGCTACTTACACTCATACAGATGCATCAGTGACATGCAAAAGCAAAACAAACATTCCCCCAAAATATTTTTTTAATAAATGGAGCGAGAAAAAAGAAGTCTGTAGGGCTTTCATACAGTACATTCCTTAGGTGGCAATGAAAGAACCATATCTGAGCCTTATTGTCTTTTGTTTTTGTTGCCAACAACAACAATAAAAAACTTTCCAAAAGAAGAAGAAAGCTATAGAGACACTCTTCAAGTTATGCTGTTTATGAACAGTCCATCTTCTCTACAGTCAGTGCTCAACAGAACTGGGAGACTAGACAGTTTTTGCGTGTGGTCTGTTATCCTCCAAGATCATGGTGGGCACCAGGAAGGCTGAGTCTAAGAGAGCAGGATCCATTTTTCTCTATCAAAAACAAAGAAACAGTACATCAGACAAGAGCAAAGATGGCCAACAGGAATAGTTTTGACTTTAATCACTGAAAAATTCTAGTCTTTCTGTTGTAGGTATCAAGATGCATATGTCTGCTTGAAACTCAATCCAGATTTGATTACATCCACAAGTGTAAGAATGGGAATGTTGGAACTTTAGAAACCTATGTTCATTGTTTAACTGAAGGAAAACATATAGCACAAAGGCCAGCGGGCCTACCCACTTGACTTAATATGACAGTTTGAATGGTCAAGGAACGACAGCAGCTAATTAGGTAGAAAGCAATAATAGTATGGATAATTATTAAAGTTATGTGGTCCTTAGATTTTAACTGTATGTATTAATGTATGTACATTTTTATGATGATTTTGTACTGTTTTTAATCTGTTGGAATCCCGCCTCGATCCATGGGGAGAGGCGGGAAATATAAATTGTTGTTGTTGTTGTTAGTATTAGTATTATGATACCTTAGGAGAGCTACTATGTTCATTTCCCAGATAGTGCATGCAGGAAAAATGTCCCTGGAAGTACTAAGATTTTCTAGTTCTTTTTGTTTTGATTTTACCTGCATATTGATGGTTTTGCATCTAAACTCTTTCTGGAACTATCCCAGGTTTCCCTCATTGCTCCTTCTTGTAGTTTTTCTCCTCCTACTGATCACATGTCACATCTAGTTTCGGGTAATGTTTCAGAAACTGCCTTTCACCAATTTCCACTGACACCATTTTAATTATTATTCAGTAGTTATAGTCAAAGTGTTAAAGTACTTTTGCAATATCGCACTAGTAAAACATTAGGATTATTTTCTTTTATTGCTAGCATTCCTCTTTCCCTCAGTTGAGCCATGTTGACTCTATTGTCCTGGGAACAGTTGCTATGTTTCTTGGTGGTGGCCATTTTGGGAATACTGCTTTAATTTTTGGATAACAGAACCACAAAGCCATGGAAAAGTAGATTTCATTTTGGGAATACTGCTTTAATTTCAACTGACCTGCCGATTGGAAACAAACAAAAAAATTGTTGTAAGTGCTGGGAGTTCCCTGGAAATACTTTAGAATGGGGAAAATGTCACCTAGATCTCCAAAATAATAATATTAAAACATTTGGGAAGGACAGGATCAAAACCAAGGACCTTCTGTATTTTTTCAGTCCATCCAGAAGGGCCCTGAGACATTTTTTTTTTCATTGGTTCTTCAGATATTTTGGACTTCTGCTCCTCAAATCTCTGACCATTGGCCATTCTAGCTGGGGCTTCTGGGAAATCAAGTTCAAGATATTTGGTGGAACAAAACAAAGCAAATGTTACTAAGGTTTACTAAGCTTAGTGACAGTGTGAACTCCGGGTCAAGTTCTGATTAGCACTAAAGATCCCAATAATCTTTCCTATGATACTTGGATTCTACTAGAAGTCAAAGTAGACAATATCAGGATATACTGACAAATGGTCTATTTAACTCTATTTAAGGCACTTTCCTATAAATATGAAGTTCTTTTAGGAGACCTGTGCTAAATAGATGCAATCTGCAGATGGCAGAGTGATGTACATTTGCAACTGAGTGACTTTATTTACAACTCAGCTGCCCTCCCAAATTATACAGCAAAACGAATGTCTATCAATATGAATGGAGCCTGTTGGTTTCCCTGTGGCGTGGAATTCAATAGGCAAGATAGTATGCACAAACTGGCCTGGTCCAGAGTTCTGGGAGCTCAGAAATGTGAACCTGCTGCTGTGTTCACAAATTCTTCTGCATTAGGATGGCTAGTAGGATAACATACTGGTGTCCCCCATTTTGACAATCTGTTTTGCAGAAAAAAGAGCAAGGATGGATATCTGCAAGTATTACTACACCTCTGGTCAGAGACAGGCACATCTGATTAGTGACAGTGGCAGGGTGGTACATTGGAAAACACTGGGGGAATTTTGATAACTTCAGCATACATGGTAAGCATTCTCTAATTATTTATGGATTCAGCAAACACAATCATGATTCAAAATAGAGATATGCATATTTTTATACATTGTAAATAAAGCAGATGAAAATGAAATTCTAAAATTCTCTGCATTTGTTGGCCCAACTGGGATAAAAAAGGAGGAATATCCAAGGGTCAGATCTCCAGTCCCTACATTCAAATCATCCAGAGAAGGAGCATCCTAATCTGGTCTAATTGAAATTGTATGCTCCCTCTCTTAAACCTTCACCCTCCATGCTGTTTTCCTGGGTGAACATTTCTTCTTCCTCCTCATTGTAAGCTTTTTTTTTAAATGGGCAAACAGCTGTTTTGGGGACTAGTGTTCATCAGGCAAATGACTGGCAAGACATAATGGGTTAAACCTCTACCTCTCCCATTCTAGTCCTATTTGGAATTTGCATGTGAAAGTTGCTTTGTAAAAAAGTTTTAGAATCTGATTATAGATCATCTTGTTTGGTATTCAGAAACTAATGGGACTTCAGTCATAAATAAGCTTCTTAATTTTTTAAAGTGAATTTAGAAGACTAATGTCTTCAGCAAAGTGGCATTACAATATGATTGTTAAGGCACCTTTAAAAAGGCACCCACCAACGAAACAGAAAAGCTTTTATGTATAATTCTGCAAAAAGGTTTTGCTAAGCTGTCAAAATCTGACAGGATCCAAAGTTAGCATCTCCTGTTCCCAACAGCTTGCTTTCAGAATCAGGTTCACAGGGGAAGCTTGTGGTTAAAATCAGTAAGTTGTTGTTACAAGTGACAAAAAATGATGAGAGTGACATTGGGAATATGGCAGGTTTGACTTGCTCAATTCACTCTGTGCTCCTGGCTTCCAAATAAATGCGGTGATTTCTAACAAATCAGACTCAAGTGTCATTTTCTTTTTGTGCTGAAGCTGCTGTCACAAACAGAACTAGAGAGACTTGGGTCAGAGGGTGGTGGTGGGGGGAATCAAAGCTGAAGACCTAATAGATGATGTTGCTGTCCTCCAAATAATAAGCAGAGTTGAAATGGTTCTAACAGGTGGCATCACCTCATGACAGTTCTATTCTTTGCAAGCTTTTCTGGAATGCTGCTCTGGTTACAAAAACAGTTCAGATTTTGAATCTAAGGATGAAATTTTTTATGTGCATTTACTTGGGAGTACATTCCAATGAATTCAGTGGAACCTTTAGGTAAATATGGATGGAATTGTGCAGCCTATAATTTTTAATTGGCAGAATGGAACAAAAGGGGGGGGGGTATAATAGCACCTGAAATATTTCTCTGTTTATCAGCACTTCTCATTTTGTTTGTTCAACATAGATGAGAAACATACGGTCCAAATAGTAGGTGATTAAAAAAAACAAAAGAAACAACAACAACAAAAAACCCCAAAACAAAACATCCAATCAATATAAACAGCTGGATGTAGAAAATCTTGGCAACTGAGACTGGAACATGCAGCACCTCTCCAACTCTGAGTGGTATTTAGAAGGAAAATCATAATAAAGGGATCACATTCATTATCAGAGCCAGATGTATATAAAGAATGGGTGTTTTAGGTCTGGCATTAGATTATGGGCTGTCTCAGTATTGAGAATCCTAGGACAGATAACATATGACATTTGTTCTGTAACTATGTAGCAAGAAGATTCAAGTGGAGGATTGTTTGAAATTGATCTACCAAACAATTCTCATCTTGCCAAGGATATTTTGTGATAATCACGAGTTAAGACCAGTTTGAGGGCACAGGGTTGGAAATATATATAGCTGATGTTAAATGTGAGAAAGTCTCTAAAGTATAGGAGAGTACAGGTACTGACAGGTGCCAGCATGACACAACTGAGCATCAAACTATGATTCTGGAGACAAGGGTTTGAATCCCTGCTTGGTTATAAAAACCTATTGGGCGACCTTAGGCATGTCACATACTCATGGCCTCAAAACCCTGTGATAGGTTCACCCCAGACTCACCATAAATTAGAAAAAACTTGAAGGCACACTACTACCACCACCACCACAGGTACTGACAAGTTTTTAGTCTAGGAAACTAGTACAGTGGGCCCTTGGTATCTGTTGAAGTTTGGTTTCAGGACACCCACGCCCCCCATGGATACCAAAATCTGTGGATACTCAAGTCTCATTAAATACAATGAGAGAGTAAAATGGTATTCCTTATATACAGTGGCAAAATCAATTTTTGCTTTTTGAAATGTATATATTTAAAAAATAGTTTCACACCATGGATGCTTGAATCTCTATATAAAAAGTCTGTGGATACGGAGGGCTGACTGTGCAGAATTTTTTCCACAGAATATTGAATAATCATCTGCCTGTGCCAACACCTGACATCCCTGTGCTAGCTACCATCTGTATACAGTTCAAGGCATGTTAGTCTGAAAATTGTACTGTGCACATCATAAAAGAGAATCTAAATTTCATGCACTCCTAGCACTACAAAGCAGGTTTATTAGATTGCACCAGAGATGGGGTCAACCAGTGCAAACTGAGGCCAAATGGTGGAGTGTAAATCTCTAGCAGTGAACCTATGCTGGTGTTCAAGGGGAAACAGCTGCCTCTTCTTTCCTAGTTATACAAGGGCAGCTTGCTAGTATCTAGGTGCACCCCCATAGCCAATGAAGGGCTAAGCTGCGTGCCTAGAAGACTTTAGGGACCCTTGATCATCCAGGACAGAGAAGTTGTCCAAGGAGGTACTGGATACCTCCATGCACAACATCTTTAGACGTGGCTACACCATCATAAGCCAACAAGAAGGTTCTGTTTTCAATCTCACATCATGCATTAAAGAAAATATTTAGGATAATTGTCTCATAATAAAATGAAAACAAAACTGTACTTTCCTAGCTATACTCCATACATGCATTCTGTTTTATTACCAATATGGAAACAAAACCTTAAGAACACAATGAAGAAGTCATACTTCCACTAACCTTTTCAGTGTTGAACCATCTGTTGTCTATTGGAAGGGCAAAAGGATGGACATCTGGAAGATCCTTAGTCAAGAATGGCTGACTAGCTGTTGTCAAAAAGGGTGGCATCATGAGTCAGGATGGCACAAAAGCATCCAATATTCCTTCTTTCAAAAAACAATAATCCATTAATCCACAAAGGTTGCGCTCTGCCTCCATTTGAATCTTCGATTCAGAGACACTAATCAGCCAAAGGATACTCTCCCTCAAGTTTTCGGCAAGGTACCATTGATCCTTAGAGTATGCCAATATTTCCTGGTACAGAAGATTCTTCATTCCAATACAAGATGCATAACTGTGGTTTATTCCACAGATCAAACACAATGACTGTAATCCCAATGGCTGCTGGCGGAAAAACAGTGCTCTCCTTCCTTTAAGCACAGTATGTGGCAGCAAACACAGCATCGGAACTTGTATGTGATGTTATATAGATACAGGTATATTACATAATGTTGATCCACACAGAAGTATATTCCAAGAAACAATTTGTTCCAGGCCTGTTCTCAAATGACGGGTTGTCATTTCTGTAGGTTATCTCCACACAACACTCTCAGCAATCTTTATATATCAATCAATGCTGCAAATCACTTTTTATTATTAATATTATTATTTCAAACGGCGAGGAGAAGAAGTAAAAAAGTGCAGTTCTTCAATTAAAGTGCATGGATGAGGTAAACTAATTTCAAGAGTTTAGAGTTTATTCAGTACTGGCTCAAACCGGAACCATTCTGCCATGCATTTGTTGCATTTGGGTCCTCATTGCCTGGACGCTGCTCAGAATCTTATTCTGGTGTGCAATGGCAGTAATTCCAATTCTCAACAGGTCACTGGATTAAACAGAAAGGAGGAAGCTGAATAGTGAGAACTTTATGCCAGAGGTGGATATAGTAAAATACATTACAGACAAGAGCACACACACACAAATAAAATAATGCAAAGCAAGGTGCATGAACAGAAATGTGTAATTAAAAATCTGAAGACACTGTGGAAGGTATTTTGACATTATGTTATCTAGCCTCATATGGGCTTGTGGCCCTGAAGATGTTGTTGCAGCTTCTATCATCCCTCTCGACTAGTTATACTAGATAGGGCTGTGGGAAGTTACAATTCACAAATGCCTAGAGGACCACATTTGTCTATGCCTGTTTTAGACTGAAAGCATTCAAGTGATCTGATGAGTGTAATGATTTGCAGCACAAAGCAAAAGAGGCCGATTAAATCCAGATTTACCAGTTTTTTTGTTATACCGTTGAGTACTTACTCCTGGTTCATATGCACTACAGCCTCTAGGGTAGTATAGCTAGCAGCTGTGAAGTTATCCTTGTATCGTTCCATCTTAATAGCTTGGAGCCAATCTCCAACAGAAACTACGGCAGAGAATTCAGGAGAACTTGGATCCAACAAAGCAGTATTAGGCCTAAGAACATAAAATAACAGATAAAAAATACTGGCTGCACAAGTAGTAGTAGTAGTAGTAGTAGCAGTAGTGTTTAGATTACACAATCATTTGTACTCAGTATAGATGAAAAAGACATGAGAGCCTTGAAATGTTGGGAAACTAAGACTCATAAGGTACTAAAAGCAATAATTTTTCTTATATAGGGCCAAAAATTCCAGAATGTCTGAGGACTAAATTTGCAAAGTTTGAAAGAGCACAGAAGTATTCACTATCTGCTGAAAATAATGTAGCTACTGCAGTTATAATTCCAAGACTGGATATTTAAACAATGGTCCCACAGTCTTCAACATTTGTGGCAACCTGCATTGCCATCCTACTGTTTTAAGAATGTATGTACAAACACACACTGAGATCACAGTCATAGTCAGGGAGGTGTAACAAATGTATTACCATTTCTCACTCTTGATCTGACCTCTTCAAGCTTACATTAACAGCCAGCAGCTGCATCAAGCAATGGAGGACTAATTTGTGGGGGATCAAAGTGCAACAGGTTGATGCTTCCTGTCCCTCCTACCATCAATATGTGGTGAAAGAAGAAGTTGTGATAGGATCCTACTTTTGATTGCTGCGCTGCAGATCACTGGTAGCAGGGGGCTGAGACATCACCCTGTTGCACCCTGATCATCAATCAATCAATAACTTTATTATTGTCAATGACCAGCAAGTCCACCAAACAAAACAAAAACAATAACAATAATAAATCACACAGCATAAAAATAGAACATATTAAAAAAAATTGTTTAAAATAACAGGGATAAAAACCTGCTGACTAAGAAACCCTGATCATCATCAGAAAAGACCCTGCAAAAATGGAGGCTCAAGCTTATTCAAGCCCCATAGGCTTGAATGGAGTGTGCCCCTGTGCATGTGGCACAGGTGTGCATGCCATTGCAAATAGTGGAGGTCGCCCCTCCATGTATATTCAAAAGCACAGATCTGAGATCTGTGTATTAGGAGGGGCGACTGTACTGCTGTGACCACTTTGCTTTTGGAAGGAGAAGGACTAAGTCTTCATGGGGAGAGGCAGAACTCAGGGTGTGTTGAGGAAGATTGTGACAAATCCTCAGTTTAGGAGAAACTGTCTAAATTAGAATTAAGTTAGAAATTCCTATTGCCACAATTTGTCTATGAGGCATAGTGGCCAGAAAAGAGAGGTTAGAGTGTTGAGGATGCAAAGAAGGCTTCAGACAGACATTTTCCTGGTCTAGACTGCAAACAAACTAAATGCTGGCATACAAAACAGGGACATCTGTGAACGAATCAACTTTAACTAATCAATTCTTGACCAACATGTGTGCCAGGACTAGCATGCAATAATCGTGACTTTGATCTCTGTTTTTTGGAATATATGTTTAAGTTTCCCAATACTGATACTTATTTTTATTTTTATTTTTTAAAAAAGAATGTGCAGAGCATATATTAATACAATTGCTTATTGTTTAACATGCTTGGCATACTGCTCTGGTTTTCAGTAGGCCACCACTAAGTTCCTATCATCTATCATCATTTTCCTCTTTTTTAAAAAAAAAAAAAAAAATACTACTGTTTTCATTTATTTAAAATACACAGGATCAAAGACTGGGTGTATTAAAAACTACTTCTAAGTTATTGTCCAAGATTATTCTCATCTTGAATGAATGCTGCTTCTCATTCTTTGTGGTCACCACACCCCTTTCTATAGCTGATATATTTAGAATACATCAAAGGGAAAGCTATGTCTAATCATAAAAGACCATTCTGTCTTTTGGTATTCATTGAACAGAGGCACACGTAAGCACAAACACACATCTTTTGATTTGCAAGTCATGCCTGTATAAATGCTACTTGTGTCACTTGGAGGACACTCACAGCAAATATCAGATGCTACATTGCCCTAGTAACCAAAGATGGGCAAAAATCTATACTAAATGTAACTAAAACCAAATACTACTGGGGAGATTACACAGTTGGCATAATGCCCCCCCCTGCCCCCACAATAAGTGAGCATGAGCAGGCAGGTACACTTGCTGTGATACACATACAATGAAAATGAGTTGGAGGAAATAGGATGACTGCAGTCTCATAGAGTTAATAACCTGCCTATGGTAATGTGAATGTTAAATTGGATTTTTGGCACTGGCAGTTGGTGGTTCCCACAGTACATCCACTTTGGGTTTTTAGTCTGAACTTGAAAGAAACTATCACATATTCTGAACCTTGGAGGGTGGTGGATAAGATCCAGCTTTTTGGATAACTATTTTACATTCTAGACTAAAACCTGAAGCAGATTTACCACTCCACTGACCTGGAAGCCATTGGCCACCATTAATTTTCAGCAGCTGAATTTGGTATTCTCTAAACTTGTTCATGTTATCACATTGAGCAAATGTGTAATAGTAGTTTCTCTCATAAATGTGCCTTTTATAACATATTTTCTTCTTCCTTTTCTTGTCTTTAGTTAGCAGCATCAACTTGTTTCTGGAGTCCCATGACTGATTATGAATCTCAGGAAAATTCCCTCTGCTTTAGTAGGAACGACATACATACATACATACATACAGACATACACACATACAGTGTCTGCTTGCTTCCATTCCTGTTCATCTATCAATTTATTCCATTTAATGCACTGCTCCATTTACTTGTAAGCTGAAATTACTTGTAAGCATGCCAGTCTAGAAACAACTTCATGAATAGCCTCATTAGTAGCTAATTAGTAGTACATGGAACCTACAAAACATAATAATAAATTAACAAATAAATAAATATTTATTTATTTATAGCCTGCCCAATCACTAGGAATCTGAGCAGGTTATTTCCAAGCCTTTTATATTTGTTATGGGATGCATTCTGGGAAGCCACCACTTTGGTTGCTCCTAACCCCACTCACCAGTCTCCCAAAGTTCTCAATACCCTTAAGCTTTTAAAAATATGTATTGATGTGATTGTGGCAACCCTAAGGTGAACCTATCATGGGATCTTCTTGGCAAGATTTGTTCAAAGGGCATTTGCTTTTGCCTGTCCAAGTCCATGGTCACTCAGTGAGTTTACATGGCTGAGTGAGGATTTGAACCCTGGTCTCCAGAGCCATATTCCAATGCTCAAATCATTACATCACATTAATTTCCTTTAAAATCATCATTATTCACAGAAAGAATTCTCATCAACAAAGCTTTCCCAAACCCAGTGCCCTCCGGAAGTCTTAGACTCCATCTCTTATCATCCCCAGACAGGACCAATCTGGGAGAGAGCTGGAATCTTTCCTAGCATTTTGCAGAACTGCCTATGTTATCAAAATGTTCAGGCCCAGTTAGAAAAGGGAATTACTACATTTATTGAAATATTACTTTTAGAATCCTACAAGAATCTTGCCTGCACAAAGTAGGCCTTCTGCTGCATTTTTTTTAACGTTCTGGCTGGAGCTGTGAAGGAAATTTCAGTTTCAGCACAGAGGCTGAGGTGAGTTACAGCTGCCTGTCACCACCAATATATTCCCTCATCCATCATCATTAGGAAAGCACAGCTGACCTGGAGTTTTCAGAGCCTGTCCTCTTCAAGCTGTTGGGGTTGCGGATGAGTTTGTCTAGCATGTTGACAATCTGTCCAAATTTAGGCCTGTCACTCCGCTCCTTCTGCCAGCAGTCCAGCATCAACTGATGGAGTGCAATCGGACAGTCCATTGGGGGTGGCAGCCGATAGCCCTCTTCAATGGCTTTGATAACCTAACAAACAACATTTTCAGAGACCTGAATAAGGTATTCAATGGCATGTATCAAGGTACCCTTGAGTACATCTGGGGTACATAATAATTGCATATTTAACCAGGAAAAAAAAGTTTGCATACAAACTTAAATCACAACTAACAATTTGCATTATTAAAGTAAAAGGAAACTGGGACATTTTGTATGTACAGATAGTAAATATATGATAAAATGATTTTTAAAAATCAGAGAAATTTTCCTTAGATTTCAATTCTAAATCTCATGCCCTAAAAAAGCATAATAGACATCTTCCAAATAGTAAATGGAGAAGGACATTCTAAGGATTGAATACCCCTTTTCTGTGGATTATCTCCTGGAAATCTGCAATGCTGCATCACTCATTAAGGTGTTTGTTGTTCCATTGTCAGTTGATTATTTTGGATGGAAGTGACATCAGAATTAGATTTCCTGTAGCTGTCAATATATACCACATAAATCCCAGAGGCCAACTGTATTCTTGTTCCCTGTGTAATAGCCCAGCTCTGCTCCTCCAGCCAAGAACACCTGGTCCCGTCATCTCTTCGCCAAATCTGTCTCTCGTGCAAAGTGAGAAGGGTAGTTGCCTAGAGCTATTTTCTACTCATAAAGGCCAGCTGTAAACTGGCCTACCATGTCACTTAAAAGTGTGTGATTATACAACAGTATCTGACATGATCCAAAACCTGCCTGTATAAAAGGCACCATAAATCCTTCCATATGTACGGCTCATTATCGCATGCTGCCTTTTTGGCAAACTTACGTCAAATGAGCTCATGCATAATCAAGACCTGGTTCCTGACAGCTGGGTATACCTAGTTCACAACCCTTCACCCCTTCACAGTTGGCACTAATGGGTACTCTCATTGGTAGCCTTTACAGAGAGGAGAAAGATTAATTGGCCACACACATTGATTCACAAAATGATGGAACAGGTTTCACAAGAACAGTGACTGAAACACAATGTCAAGCGATACGGATCCAGACTTCAATTGCCATTAGGCTTGAAGGCAAGCAGAGAAGAATATCGTCTCCAGGGCTACCAACACTACTCTATTTATAAACAAAAAAATTAATAACTTTTCAAACCTTATTTGTATTCTGATTACAAGGAGAAAAATATATACTTCTTCTCACAGCCGCAGTCTTTCTTTATTTATCTGACAATCTGCATGACATGAATTGCATAGCATCTCATTTACTTTCACTGGTAAAAGGTGTCATAGCTACATCACTCATCCAATTAATCTGGATATTCTTCTTGCTCTTTTGTGAGAAAGACAGCATAAAGAGCACCAGCAAAGTTACTTCTTCATCACTGAATTCCATTTCGTCCTTAATAAAATCTCATTGTGTTTTTGGAAGTGCCTCCAAAGCCTTGTTCTCATATTTCCAATCAATTACTTCTGGTTTATTCTGAGTTATAGAACTGCTCATCTGGTCCTACAGTGTCCTAGTTTGTTTTTGTTGTTGTTGTTGTTGTTGTTGTTGTTGTTTTTTATGGAAGAAGTCTACTTCAAGCTTGGGGAAGTTATTTTTTTGGGTTATTACTCCCAGATTCCTTCAGCCGCCGTGCCACTTTAGTTCAAATAGTTTTTCTTCAAACCCTGTGCATACTCAGACTATTCCAGTCTGAGATCCTTTAACAGTTAAAGTTTAACTGAAGATGCCAGCAATTGAGCTTGGGACCTTGTGCATGCAAAGCATGTGCTCTGCTGCTGAGCTCCAGGCCCCCCCTGAATATATTCTACATCTGAAGGAAATTAAAATGAAATCTCTTTTCAGCTTCAGTGCTATCCATATGTAAACAATGTTGGAAACTCTTCAGTTCTACAGAAGAAGGTGGGTGAGTCCTTGAATATTTTTCAGCTTCCAACCTCTCACTAAAGTGCTCTGCGTATCTCAAGACTGAGGAAGGAAAGAATGTTGTTCTGCTTATAAATCATGGTAAGAATGGTTATATCTCATTTTCACTGGATGGCCTCACTTTGATTAAATGTTTTGCTGTGCTATATTTCTCTTTGCTTTCAATACTCTTCAAAAAAGCAGGAATTTTATTAATTCTGTCTTGGAATGAACTGAAGTAGTGCAGATGGTACCGTTAAATGGACCTGCATAATTTACAAGGGGTCACTCTCTAAAACTGTTCTTTAATGTCCCCTCAAGGACATATCCTCTATTGTTATTATTGCTTAAACTATCACACCATCACAGCAACAATATATTCCAAGTGAAATTCTATGTAAATACTTAAATATGAATTTAAATTCATGCTAGAGTTTAAAATATGAATAGAAAAACCAGTTTTGCTGGTTTTATACTCTTAATAGATCTGCAAGTGAGAAACTGTGCCATGGATTGCATTGTCAGACATCTGAATGTCTGAAACATTTTACAAACAAATGTGTTCCCCCTTGTTTTGTGCTGTTTCTTTTAGCAGAGTTGCAACTTGCTTCTCCCCTTTATTATATACCAAATACGCATGTGCATACACATAAGCACACAGAGAGAAACCCTGCAACAAAAATGTGCAGGGCAGTCTGTTTTGTACAAAGTTCCAGCAATAAGACCTTTCAGGTTACTTTATTACATTCCTCTTTTTTGTTGTTTTTAGGGCCTTATATCTCCAACAGACACTGAACAATCTATGGCTAATCACCATGCTAAGTCCTTATTGAGCTGTTTTTGGGGGTATTTTTGCCCTATTAACCACACCAAAGTTACCAATTATAGTTTTCAAATGAAAGTGAAAGACACTCACGTCTTGATTGGACATATCCCAGTATGGCCTCTCTCCATATGACATCACTTCCCACATTACAATTCCATAACTCCAGACATCACTAGCAGATGTAAATTTACGATAGGCAATTGCTTCTGGTGCAGTCCACCTGATGGGAATCTTACCACCCTGCAAGTAAAGCAAAAAAACTCTTTAAGTATATAAGTCAATGTTGTACATCACATATCCAAAACAATAAGCAGATTGCATGAAAAGATGCCAAAATAATCAGAATATGCCACCATTCATGTTCAGAAGGAATTTGGCATTGGGTATACAGCAGGCAACGTATCAGCATTTCCCTTAATTTGTCAACCTTATGTTTGCAGCAGGTAGTTCTGGAAATATGAAGGTCAGTTTAGAGGGTAGCTGGAAGAATTAGAACCTTGTCATTGGGCTGGATTTTCAATGTTTTCTAAGGGGGTGGGGAGCCTGTGACACTTCGGATATTGGTGATTACGACTCCCACCAGATCCATTCAGCATGGCCAATATCAGGGGTGATGGGAGTTGTAGCCCAGCAACATCTGCAGGCCACAGGCACCTCATCAATATCCTACAAAATTGTTTTGTTTATTCCCATTACATACTTGGTTCATTTGCATAATTTTTATAGGCTGCTGAATTCTGTTTTCAAATGTAGAATTTTGAATATCTTGGCATTCCATCCTACTTAAAACTACACAAGTGCAGCTAGAGGTTCATACGGATTAACACTGTATACTTAATATTTAGATACTTGCTAGTAATGTAATGGATTTGCCCATGTAAATTCATTTGCCTCGCAGGTCAGGCGCCAAATAAAGCAAGGACACATAAGCTGGAGGGAACATGGCCACAACTTTATTTCAAACACATAACAAACAAATGTGTAAATAAGTCTATAGGGTTGGCCCAAAGCATAAGGTCTGGATCTGGACATCAGCCACACCACAGTTGGCTAATGTATGGTTGCTTGGAAACCAAGCATCGGGATGACGTAGGTGCCAAGCTCCGCCCTATTACACCGTCACGCAACTGCGTAACTACAAATCGATTTGCAAGGCACTCTAGTCACCAGGTGTTAAAGACTGTGGCCCCCGCACTGGCCACAGTAGATCGCTCCTTCCACCTGGGTCATGAGGACTCCCGATCCAGTGCCATAGAGCCCTGGAAACCCCTCACCCCAGATCCAGGCCTATGCTGCTGCCCCCAACAGTTGTGACAATCAATTCCCAAGCGAGGAAGGGAGGGAGGGAGGGAGAGCAAAATTCGCAATGGCGCCGATGAGCGCACGACACGGCCTTATAAAAGCCCCAGAGCCAATCAGGGGCTAAGGAGGGCCGGGCCACGCCCCCCTTAGCCCTGGACCAATCCCGGGAGGAGGCGGGCCCCAGCCAGCCAATCAGGCAGCCCGACTCCTCCCCAAGTGCATCCTGGGACTTGGAGTCCCTGCCCTATTTTGGCGGGCAGGCTTCCCGCCCGAGGAACCCGGCGGCCAATAAGGAGGGTTCCCGCCCTCGCTCAGGCCGCCGGGAGACAAACCGCCGCGGGAGCGCGGCCTGGCGCTTCCCGCGCGCGGCAACAGCGCCGGCCCGCTGAGTCGGGCAGCACCATTTGTCTGTTGCTACTGCAACAACTGAGTGTTCAGCTCCTCAAAAATGTCATGCTGTTAGCTGTGACTGGGGCAAATCTAGTAGTATTTTAATTTATTGTGTTTCCCTGCCTTGATCCATTGGGGAGACAGGTAAGAAATAACATCATCATCATCATCATCATTTAGTGGGCCAATGAATCTGCTCCATCATTTAGTCCAGTGTTTAAAGAAGTTATCCAAGGTGTTCAATCCAGTTCCCTAGTGCATTCAGCTCCTTAAATATTTCCTTTAAAGTTCAGATTAAAACACACAGCAGATTCTCCAGTTTAAGGCACATCAGCTGCCATTGGTTGAGAATGGTTTTATTAAAATAACAATATTTTGAGGTCTGAACATGTTGTTGTTGTTATGTGCCTTCAAATCAAGTCACAGAGGGGTTTTAGAAGAATTATTCAGAAGAAATATGCCATTGTCCTTATCTGAGGCTGACTGAGTTTGCCCAAGGTCACTCAGTGGATTTTAATTACTGAGCACAAGTTCAAACCCTGGTCTCCCAGCATGCTAATCCAGCTCTCATACTACAATATCATCCTGGTTTTCTTGCTCTGGACATAAATGGTCAAGCAATTGGCTATCAGCACCTACCTTCAAGTGTAGTTCAGCAATGAACATACTTGACTGTAAGGAAAACTTTTGGAAGCTGCAATTTTGCAGTATGCCTGCCTAAAACCTTATGAGACTATTAGTAATTTATTATTGGCTTCAAAGCAATATCAACTTCATTGTTTTTGCTTCCCTGGTATAAATAAAAAATAAAGCTGGCATAGCTTTCTCTATTTCATTTATTATAATGAATTGCTTTTGTATTCCTCTCTTTTTTCACCCTTTCATATGTCCACTATTATTCCAATCTGATATTGCCACAATGGCTTGTAGGCTTAGTATCAGTCTCTCCAAGTGTCATTATCTCCCCACCTGACCATTCATGTTGCCTAATTTGGGATTATTTCACACTAACACTTGCCCTTTAAATCAGATGGAACAATATGAATCTATGGTATGTGAATATTTAGTACTGAAAAATGTAGGATAAAACCTAGGCCAACTGAGAAAAACTGTACATATTTATCAAATAATATGTTAACACTGACAAAGAAAAAATAATTTTGGTCCCTGCCTAATTTTATCACAAGCAGAAGGATTAAGTTGTAAATTAAAACGCTGTGGGAAGCAGAATATAATGGCATTTCCTGTACTTGCCTGACCAAAAGATTGGGAAGGTAGCCAATGAAATATGAATTGTTAAAAAGTGGAGGGTACAGGTTCTAGAGGGATCCCAAGAAATTAAGGCCCATTAGCTTAGCTCATGTCTCAGGTAATATTTATTAAAAGCAGAATCATTAAATATACAGAAGATTCACCATGGTTTCCTCAAAGAAGTCCCACCTCACCAAGTATTTATTTGAGAATGCAAGCAAAGATGTAGGTAATGATAAGTCAATAAGTATTACATCCATCAGACTTCCCAAAAGTCTTTGCAAAAAAAGCTAAACTTAAGTATCATAAGGTAAGTTATCTTATGAATCAATAACTAGTGAAAGAGGAAGAAGAAGGCAGGAGTAAAAGGACTCTCTCTCACAATGAAGGAAAGTAAGCTGTTGGCCCCTAAGGATTTATTATGAATCAGGTGATATTTAATTTATTTATAAATCAGCTAGGCTAAAGGGATTAGTACAAAAACAGAGCAAAGTCTGCAGATGACATCAAATTATTTAGAATGATGAAAATTCAACCTGACAATAAAGAGTCAAAAAGAGTTCTAGAAAGCCATCCAGAAGTTCAATGTAAGTGTAAAGTAGTGCACAGTAGTTCAAAACGTTCCCTTGTTTTTACATTCTCAAAGGATAGGTCTTTCAATACTGATAGGCCAGCTACCAGATTCAAAGCCTAGTTACCACCCAACACTTCTGTGGCAGATCATCCAGCCTTTCTACACCAGGAACTTCTCAAATGTGTTGGCCTGCAACCCATTCATCCCCATGATGGACAGGGATGATGGGGGTTGTCACCCAATATCTAGAAGGTGTAATGTGGAACAATGATCCTTTAATTCTCTGCTGGTAGGCAAGCCACTCAGTGTGGAAAAAAAGAGAGAAAACTAAAAGCCCTTAAGCATTTCCTTGATTAACCAGTCTCCATCAGGTATGGAAATTCTGCAGACAGTGATTTCAGCATTCAGACTTCTGTTCAAAGAAAACAACTCTTTATGGTGAACATGTGTGTGTGATGAAACAAGGTAGTTGGGAGGATGGACACTGTGGTGAAACAAGGTAGTTGGGAGGATGGACACAGAAAACTGACCATCTAGGATTGGATTTTGTTTTTGTTTTTTTGTACTGCCAAAGTTTTCAAGGACAGGAGGGAGGAATACAGGTATGCTCAAACTCATATGGGACCACATGTCAACTGAAGCCCATTTCTGCTGTACGCAGTTTCTGGCCAGTTGGGAAGTGCTGGTCTCAATGGCCTATTTCACCAGTGTCATGTTTTTCCCCAGCTGCTTAAGTTTTCTCTAGACTCTCCAAATATAAAAGGGGGGTATTTACACCTGAACATTGTTAACTAGCACACTGGAGTGCCTTTAACTAGAACACATGGAATGCATCCTTCTCCCAATTCCTCTCCAAACCAACCAATCAACTGAAATGTTTGAAATGGAGACGGTGTCCCGTTGCAGCAGCCTCCTTGACATATGGCTTTTTCACCCCAGTACTTGCTTCACAGAAAAGGGTTGTTTGCTTTTACAGTTAGTCCTTCATATACACAGATTCTTTATCCATGGATTCAAGAATACACAGCTTGAACATATTGGAAAAATATATATAGATTTCAAAAAGCGAACTTTAATTTTGCCATTTAAAAAAGACACATCATTTCACTATGGCATTATCTTTAATGGGACTTGGGCACCCACAGATTTTCGTATCCACAGGAGTGGGGTGGGGTCCTGGAACTAAACCCCATTGGATACCAAGAGCCCACTTACATGACCCTCCACCCCCACCCTCCATATTCCTACTTGAAGACTTCCTGGAAGCATTTATGTAGCCACTGTTGAAAACAGGAAACTGTTACCCTCCAGATGGTTTGGGCTATATCTCCTCTCAGCCACAGACAATACGTCCAATGGTCAATGGTTGATGCAGTCTAAAAATCTGGAGAGCACTGGATAGCTGAAGGCTGGACTAGACACTCATTTTGTCTGATCCCAGGAGGTATTATATGTTTACTTGTGTGTATGTTTACATCTCTTTCACATACATGATGATAGATCTGTATCTACATTTTTTTAAAAAAAAAAATTCTTAGTTTCATCTTCACCAGTTTCTGGTAGACAATCATCAAGCTGTTTATAATGCTGAGAATACAGCTTTGCACTTTGTGCTGCTAGTAACTGCAGAAAAACTTGAGAAAGACATGAGCCCACATGCAGATTTCTGGCACCCTTGGGATTTGGTGCCTCTGGATGGCAGCCAAGGTACAGGATCTTTCATTTACTACAGCAATTAATAAAAGTACATTTTTGCCCACATAAGCCATATGGTTAATTTGGCTTGGTTGTTTTTTTTAAAAAAAGAACAATTATGATCCGAATTTTCTTCTGGCTACTAGGTTGTGGAACTCATCCAAATTGTCCTGAATAGTGATACTAAAAAGCGACAATGCACTATGATGTAAATTATAGATATTTGTTGCAGTTCTCTTGGAAGGGAAAACACTTTACTATACTTGCACTCTCCAAATTGAAAAGAAGGCTTTTCAGTGGTTTACCTCCTGCCCTTCTGTTTGAACACAGCTTTCTAGAAATCTGTCTTGGCTCAAAACTACACTGCCCTTGTTAGTGAGAAATTGCAGGGCTGGACAGCATTAAATCCTCACAAGGCAAATTGCCTTCCCCCTCCCAGATTTAATGAACTGCATGTTCATTATAGGAGAAATGTGTGAATTAAACAGCACAGACTGAGTTTCCCTGACAATCTCTGTACTTGAGAGAACAGATGGAGAATTGCAGGCATTTAAAAGGAAAGCATCTAACAAAAATTACAAATCCACATTAGAAACCTTGTTTCTCCTTTTATCCTGATGTGTGTAAACTTCAAGGGTGTTTGTGATCACCAGGATATTACTTTACAAGCTGCAGTGTTTGCCTCATTAGATTTTACATGCAAATGACTAAAACCTATCTAGCAAAGTCAGACAAATAATGCCTATAAAATTCTATTGTTCTATACTTTTTATTCAACAGGCCTAAATACATTCACATATATGAATGTGCACCTCTTATATGAATGTGCACCTGGGATGCATATTGAGGTTATAGGTTAGTAATTATGCTATAACTGTCTTTCTTCCTGATTTCTGCAATAAATAAAAATATTTGTTACTTTAGTAATGGGAAGTGACAGAAGGTACATGTTATTTGTAACCTGTTGTATCAGGGGTGGATAATTGCCAAGGGGAGGAACATTTTTACTTCTGTACATCACAAGCCACTTTGGTGCTCCCTATACAACTGGACCAATATCATGTCAATGTCAGGATCATGGTCCTGCAATGATTGACTGTCATGCTTGACATATGTATGGCAATGCAGGAAGATGAGGTATGCTATGATATTGTAGATTTTCAGAAAATAAAAGATTGTGTATCATTGCAGCCTAGGATGTGTGAGGTGGAGGAATGACCTGCAAATTACCACAGGTAGTTCTTGTGGGAATTTGTATCTTGATATTACAGTAGGGGGGAGTTGAGAAGGAGGAGTAGGAACTGGGAAGGCAGTGTATTTTGAGTTGCTGACAAATGGCATAATGGCTTTTGCAAGGGTGAAGTTTGGATTCTAAGTATGCTGTGTAGCTGGAAAAAGCTTTCAGTCCTGACAACAATTATGTACTGTGAACAGCTCTGCTTACTGAATAAACTTTTTCAGAATCTGTTGCTTGCATCCCTGGATTGGAGTTAGTGATATTATAGTCATTACAGGTTTCAGGCTGATTTCCAACCACTTTTTTTGCTTTATTTTAATTTTTAAGGGACTTTTTAAAAAGGAACTGCCACTTTTGCCAGTGCTTTAGGACAATTTTGCCATTTAAAAACAAACAAACAACTGGGGGTTGAGGGGCTTTGAGGGCCTTATGGGATCTCTGTGGGCCACACATTCCCACCCCATGTTAGATCTACATACTGCTCAGTGGTTAACACTTGTGTAAATCTCTTTAGTTCAACTGCTTACTTTAGTTGGGATTGCAATTGAATTTAGGATAATAGTAATACACTTCTTGAAGTATTGCTTGGGCACCACAGGCCCAGGGGCACCACAGGAAGTAAACAACTGTGATAAAATGAAGGAGACAAACAAGAAGAGACAATGGATGGATAATGAAGAATGAAGGAGAAAGGAGAACAATGGGGAAAGCCAATGGAAGAACATTATGAAAATAAACAGAATTTCTAAATAGGTACTAATCCAGGAGAAGGCAATGCTAGAAAATTTCCTTAATGATAGTGCAGCTGCAATAGAAGAAAAGAAAGATAGGCTTTTGGTGGGAGCCACCAGGAAGAATAGAAAGAAGAGGGGCTCTAATGTAGATCAAGAAGTTCTCAGCGTCCCTACACATTTACAGAACAGCCTCATACATGTGATTCATAGAGACCATGAAGATGAGCTATTTTTTTTATTATTGAAACTTTCACTAAGGATGTTTCTGTTTGTCAAACATAATTTTTCACATGGGACTAGTAGCTTACTATGACCCAAAAGGTATAATAGGTTATGAACCAACAAACAAATCAACAACCATTAACCTCCTCCCCAGAGTGGCTTAAAATGTGTTTTTCATTCTTGAGAGAGAGATGCATTGACAGTTGATGCTGAAGGAGAAATTACAGAAACCCTGAGAAGCAAATGCAGATTCTGCAGATGGATTTAAGAATATAATCTTATGACAAAGGCCAGATTTGCACTACAATAGTCTCACATGTATTTCAGAAATCAGAGATAAAAGAAAACGGCAGTCAAAAGATATTCTGACCACTATTTGTCTGACAGGTCCAAGGATTGTTCAAAAATTATGGCTAATAATAATGTTAGAGGCTCAGAATTTGAGGCTAAATAGACCGGCCAAAAGGGCTGCCATAAGGGTGGAGTGGGGACATGGTGGCCACATGCTGCATACCTCAACTCTACTCCCAAGCCACCATCATGCCACCCACCCACCCAGATGGCAAGCAGCATTGCGTTGCTCCAGCGGTGCAGAAACTACAAGCTGTACACCAAAATGGGTGCCAAAAAGTGCTGCTACAGCAGCAGGGGGGGGGGGAGGGGGCTTTTCCAGGCCAAAAGGAAGTGGTATTTTTCTGCTTCCTTTTGGCCTGGAAAAAACGTCAGATAAGGGCTGCAGTATGCAGTTGCTGCAGCCCCAGTCCAGCACTCAAAGAGGTGGTGTGACACCATTCTTGATGTACTTGTACTGTATATACATTGAAAAAAGGGATGGGAGAGAGAGGGAAACCACAGGAGAAGAAATCTTTCTCCTCTGGTTGGAAACGAATGACTAATGCTCTAATCTCTAGACTATTTCTTGCCTTACCCTTGTAGTATAGGCTGCTTCAGGGTCATCTTCCAGAACACGAGACATGCCAAAATCTGAAACTTTGCAGACCAAATTGCTGTTGACAAGTATATTTCGAGCTGCTAGATCTCGATGCACATAACTCATGTCAGACAAATACTTCATTCCAGAGCCAATGCCACGAAGCATTCCAACCAACTGGATTACAGTAAATCTGCCATCATTCTTCTGAAATAAATAAATAAATAAAGTATCACTGAATTTTTGCAGTGGTAAAGAACATGTAATTCCCTACCCCTGAGTCCCATTCCTTCACTGCTTCACAGCTTAGGAACAACAAATATGGACTGAAACAGACAGCCCAGTCAAGCAAGCTTCTAGCCAGCTTAGCACAGAGACACGGGCACTTTTTTCTGCCACAAATGGGAACAGAATTTTCTGCTCCTATTTGAGGTGGAAGCTGGCCAGACTGGGCCACAGCATGTGGTTGCCGCAGCCCTAACCTGGCTTTCTCAGGGGCAGTGTCATGGCACCTCATTTGAGGCCGTTTGTTTCACCCCTATATCTTTAAAACAATGTGCTATTATATTACTGTACTTTATCATCTAGCCCAGTAATTCATCAGCAAAGTATGGTCCAGTGGCTTTTGTACTAGTTTCTTGGGATGTGTGGAATGTTCCAGTTTTAATTAATATACATCAATGTGGGACTTTTAATGAGCATTTTAATCAAACCTATTTCTGATTAAACATGGATTACTTAGAGCTTAGTATTTTACGCTTCACCTCCAGGTTACCATTCCACCCCTCCCAGCAGCTGCAGTAGAAAAGTACACCACTAAGCATCTCTGAAACATAATTTAGTCTCACTAGCCACTAAAGATTTCCTGCCTGATTTTATCATATTGAAGGTACATACCCTGAGAAAAGCATCCAAAGAACCATTCTCCATATACTCAGTTATGATCATGACAGGTTTGCCTAGATTTTGGAGGAAAAAAAGACAGAATTCATATATACAAAAGATTAAGATTTTTTAAATAAAATAAAACAAAACAAAACAAGAACACTCATTCCCAAAAGCTTCCTGCTTAGCTTAGAATGTGCCAGAAAAGAAATAATGCAAGGCTGGAGAGTTTGAGAACTCCAGCCAGAAGATTAACACTTTAGCTGACTCATTGACAAGGTCTTTAACTATGGTATACACTACCGTCTCCAGAGAATATAAGAATCCATAATTGCTCACTAAAGAGAAATGGCAATGCTGTAATAGACCCAAATAGGTCTATTTGCACTTGGAGTAATGTAAAGATAATTGCATCATTTGCTAGTGAATTTGTATGTCCGTAGGCATTTGGCTGAGAGAAATCAAAAGTTATGGTTTGAGGGATGCAGGCTGTCAGCTGTAAGAGGAGATTCAGGTGTGGCATAAACAGTCATTTCCCTTCTATTTACTTAATTCATAGCCTTTATTTGGTCATGTAAAAACATGCTTCATCCATTTCCTCAAACTGAAGGAGGTATGGACAAATTAGTCAATGAACTCTCTTTACTGCAGAGACAGTCAATTGAATAAAAAAAATATGCTCAGCTGAAAATGAACACTGGCTTGCTTTCAGCCTATGTTGTACTAAGTATTATATAGTGAATCCTTTATAATTAAAGGTCATCTCTTAATATATTTATTAATACATATTATCCGCACACTAACATTATAAAAGTATATATTGTAAATGTATTGCCCTAGATGCAGTTGCTAGTCCCCAAAATGGTGGACAATCAAAAAGATTTACAACTTGTAAGCTTACTATTCAGCCATTGATTCAAAATGTCTACCATAGTTGGGACTCACAACTTATTTCAGAGCATTCCAGGTAACGTTCCTTCCTTGAGGTGGTAATGTGTCAATGTGATTTAAAGACACATTCTCTAGTCACTCATGATTTCAGAATGTGAAGGAAAGGGTAACCAAAATGGCTGAGAGGATGGGACAACTCCCATGTTTAGGTTATTTTGGCTGGGACATTTTACTTTACAAAATGGTAAAAAGCATTGTAATAACTATAGATCTTGTTTAAGTAAACAGGATTTATTCCTGACCTAGAGATCTAATTTAGGCAAAAAACTTTTTCCATTGAACAAATAGTATATATCCACCAACGGAAACTGTTCAAATGTTAGGCTAGCAAAAATTGGGTTCCTGTGAAATACTTTCACATTGCAAAGCTCTTATAATTGTTTCTACATTAGCAGATTTTTCACTCAGCAGGTTGCCTCCACTTGCAAATCTACTAGGAGCTCCTATTTCAGAAATAACTTGTTTTGATTAGAAAACAATATGCTAAGGAACATTATCCTGTAAATTCTGCACCTTTGCTTTTTTAAATTTTTGGTTAGGGACAGCTGGTTGAAGGTCAGTTATTCTCTGGAATATATATGTTCATGACTCCCTTGCCACTTGAAACCAGTGCCAAACTCTTCAGTTCTCTGGTCTCATTCCACATTTGTGCATGCAAACTAGTCTGTATGTGAATTGAAAATCAGGCATCTGTAGCCCTAACTATCTTATTTGCATGAACAAAGGTTTTTCTCTTTCTTCCTCACTCTCTATGTGTGCAAAAATCTAGTGCAGCTGCATCAATATGAGCTTAGCAATTCTGGCCAGGAACTCAAATACTTAAAGGCAAAGGCTGTGGAAAATCACCCTCTTGATATATGAATGTTCACCCCTCCTGATATTCATCAGTGAGAGTGGAGCCCACTCAGACCCAATCTGCATATTTCCTCATGTCATTTACTCTTTGCAACTGTGACTGGAGTCACTTGACAGAACAAATAGATCTAAATGGGTTTTAATTAACCTTCTGCAATCAAAAGGTACTTTGTCAACTTAAAGAAATAAGAGACACTCCTCATTTGAATATATTAATGCATAGCTCCCTTAGTTGTTACGCCTAAGTAAAGGAATGTTGATGTGATAGAAAGAAATCTATAGAGTAAAAGCACTTTCTTATCCTATTGGTCTGTGATTTCTGCAGTCAGCTTGTGGTCGTCCCTTTCTGTTACTGAGCAATGTGAATACATCCACTATCTCATGGACCTTGATTCTACTACCGTTCTAAAAAATAGAACATGACTTCCATATTTAAACTATGATTCACTGAGGCAATGATTAATCTGTCCTGATAGAACCACCATTGTATGACTGCAAAATTAACTGTACAGGGGAAAAATGGATCCAAAGACTCTACCTACAAAGTCTGAACACAAGCTCTAAAAAAGAGCTTGTGCTGTCATCCTGAGGTCCATTATTAAAAGTGCTTGATTCACCATTAATAATGCATTAGTGGTATCCACATTAACTCACTTACTCTCTTACACACAAAAAAAAAACCCCTCACACATCAAAATGACCCCAGCAATCTATCTTGTGTTGTAATTTCATGAGTCTTAAATGTACCTATTTATCACTATGACTCGGTAAAGCTACAGAAAAAAATTGAGATGAGTATCTGCTTAAGCAACCCTGTTTACCAAATGGTGATGGGCCATGGCCTGGAGGTGCCTCTGTTGGTCTGAAGCAAAATCATAAACTTGAGAGAACCAGGCAACAGAATGACTTGGTTCAGCCTCCCACCTTCTGTTGGGAATTTTAAATCATTTTACTGCAGTGACAAGTGCATTATGCAAATGCTATCTAGTAATTTATAACTGTTACAGCTGTAACAGCTTGGGGGTCAAAAGACTCAGTGGGATTTCAATATAAAGATCCCCCTGTTAACTCTCTGTTTCACTAAGGTGGTATGAAAATATAGCCTCTAGAGCAAAGAAAGCTATAGCTTAAAACAGAAATGACATTTTAAAATAAATTGTTTATCTGTCAATTTATGTTTTTGTGAAACTTCAGGAGATCCTAAATGCTACAACCAAGAGCAGTTTGATACAGACATTCACAAGTTTGATTGATTGATTTTGTTTTTTTAACAACACCGATACTTATGACTTGAAACATAAACAGTATGTCACTGTATGCTATTGGACATTATTTAAAAAGTGTTTTAAATAAATACATAAAGATAAATGCAAAATTACAGAGAAAGCAAGAACGTATGTATCTTTTTATCAGCCCACATATTATTAATTTAATATTTCCATTCTTGATATATGGCTAAATCCAATATTCCACTGGCACACACTTCCAAACTTTCTTTCCTCCATCTTGTAGATCTCCATGCTGCCTGAAAATAAGATGTGGATCATTTCTCATCCCTCCAGCTGTTTTCAGTGGTGAATATGTGACTAAAATAAAAAAGGGTTCTTTCTCTAGGGTCTGCTAGTGGAAGTGCACCATTGGGAACTCCCAGATAATTTTGTGCACCCCAGCTCCTTAGGTGACTAAAATAGCACTTAGAAGAACTACAGTAGATAACTGGCAACTTTCAAGATTAACTGGAAGCACTGACAAACTGTAGCTATAAATTTAATTGCTTGGATAAACCAGGCCATCCAGTAAGGTCTTCAGTTCTAATAAATAAAACACAACCTGAAAACTAAATTATTATTCTCTTTCCAACAATACTGGCCTGACTGTGTTTTACAGCTATACACAGTGATTTATCTGGAGTAGGGCCATGTCAAACAGGATCTCTACAGCATACTTTTCCTCGGGTTTTTACTCTGGCAGGCTGATATAAACTTCACAGGTGCATTTCAGTTCAAGCCTGAAAATCTTTACTGTGAGGTTTCACTCTGTTCTTAGTGAGCCCACAGTTCACTGGCACAGTAAATGCTAATAGCTTCTGTGGGGTGGTGGAGGAGGAGAATGGAACATACTTGACCAGGTGTGGCTCAAAATGGACATACACACATCAAGAAATCAGAAAGTATATACAAAGTATTCTCCAAGGAAGAATGAGAATGATTTTCTTTTGAAAAGCTTGCCTTCACTACATCTGTGCCTAAAGGTCTGAGGAATACAATACTGCAGGTTTACTGTCCCGTGACTCTTATAAAATACTATATCAATTTTGATTACCACCTGCTTCTCTCAACCCCATAAAATCTCACCTTGATCTTAAAAGATGCTTTCAAAAATACCCACTTGGTATAGCAATAAAAAGACATGGGAAGGAGCAAAAACCCCTTCAAACCCAAGCATACTTCCATAACATCTCCCCTAAAACCTTGTAGTGTAATGTTTCCTTGTAAAATTATGCATGGGTTGCTTGGAGATAGGGTATCATTGTGACAATAAAACCATTTATAGCTGACAACAAGATTAATGACTTTTCCTGCACTGATTTCCTCCTATTAGCTATCAGTGGATCTATCCCATCTGTCATTTCACAGAAAGACAGGAGAAAGCCCTGTACAGATTTAATTTCATAGTGACTTTGTAAATGTTCTGGTTAAAGACATGGTCACACATGGTGTAATAGATATTGGCTACTTACATTTTGTAACAACCCCTTCCAAGTGGATGATGTTGGGGTGGTCAAACTGTCCCATGATGCTGGCTTCACTCAAGAAGTCCCTTCTCTGTTTGTCTGTGTATCCAGCTTTCAGAGTTTTGATAGCAACACAGATCTCCCTCTTTCCTGGAACCTTGAGACGGCCACTGCAAACTTCACCAAATTCACCTGTAGAGAAGGGCAAAAACCATGAAGGGACAATCATGAATGGATCTGTTAATGCACAATAAACACTGTACAATTTTTGTATGATTTTCATTTTAAAAATCTGCCTTTGTTGATTTTATTAACATTACAGAAGATTTGTATTAACTAATGACAAGGTTCAACCTGGGTTATAATATATTTGTTCCACATTCTGGTTTTTGGACTCATGTTTTTATCTTCTTTTGTCTACTCTTTTACTTCTTTGGTAAAATACAATAAATTATCCCCCCCCCCCCAAAAAAAAGAGCAAAACACCCAAATCCCCAAAGTGATCGCATACAACTAAATTCATGTCCCACAGCTTTATTCAAACACATGTTAAGCCAGCCTGAAAATATTTGACAAAAACAAAAAGTGGAAACGAAATTTGCTTAATAAAAGTTTTATAAAAATAATTAAGTAGTTTCAAGAAATTATAATCCCATATAGCCTTCCATCATTATAAATCCATATTTTTTGGCTAATATAATACTGTCTTTAGCTTACCAACACCAATGACTTTTTCAATCTTTATGCAAGAAGCATCAATTTCTTTGGCAAATTCCCGCACAGCTTGGTTGGGGTCTTCATATGTGAAAGGATCTACATATGTCCTAACGCCTGTAATTCAAATATATCTTGTCAAAAATAATGCTTTACATGCACCAGCCAAAAAAATAAAGGGGCACTGACACATGTCTGCAGAGGTTGCACGAAGGATGAATGAAGAAAAATATGCATTCAAACAGGTTCAATAATATAGTTTTATTATGGGGAAGAGTATCTTTCTTGCTTTGCACATATTCAAATAAGTAATCAGTTTTTGCCCTGGGAATAAATGTCACTGATAAATGAAATATATTAAAGGCAAGTCCTGTAATAAATAAAATTGCTTTTAGAGGAAGGGGTTTTAATACATGGTTTGTATTCTTAGCAGGGTACATTAGAAACAACAATGTGTAGGCACATGTCATATTACATTTGTTTTTTTAATCTCTCTGCTCATATGGAAGCAACCTCAATAGGAACATGTTCAGAAAGCATGACTGTGGAAATTCTGTATACAAAGAAATAAATAATAAGAGTAAAGGAATACTCTTTTAAGGACAACTGGAAAGAAAGAAAGAAAGCAGCCAAAAACAATGAACCCCAAACTAAATCATATATATCCCTCCTAGAGTCTGCTGTCTGCTCAAAAATGTTTATATAGGATGAGATGTCAGTTGTTGCTATTTTTCATAGGGAACATTTTTTTACACAATAACTTGTGTAAGTAGTAAAATGACAATGACAACTGAGCAAGTTAATGATATGGCAGTGTTTTCACATGTATATCAAGCAGTAACACAACCATTCAGCACACCACTGAGAGGGAATAATATACATGACCATAGGCATAAGGGGAGGGAGGTGGGTATGTTTTGGAAGATTTTAACTGTATATGTTTTTAACATGTTGTACCCCGCCCCGATTGCCCGGTCAGAGGGGCGGGTTAGAAATAATAATAATAATAATAATAATTATTATTATTATTATTATTATTATTAGGCTGAGAGACACATATGTTCAGGCATCAGATTTCTGTGTGGACAGACACTTTTCAATCAGCTTTCCATTCTATGCTTGTCTATTCAGGAATAAGTCCCAAGCTGAGGCCAATGAGGCTTACTTGCAGACATATGGGTATAGTGTTGAAGTGATTATAGTTTTATAACCTAAAATCTTGAAAGTCTGGCTTACAGACCTATTATGGAATAAATGTCTGGGAAATGGAGCATAGGCCCTACACTTTGAAACTTCTTCCCTAGGGATGCTAAAACAGTGTCCTCCTAACAGTCCTTCCAGCAGAAGGCAAAGACTCAACAAAAGGGTGTGGGTAGTGCAAATTACAGTGTATTGTGTAACTATGGCCTGATACAGACAGCCCAAAAGGGCCATCAGTGGGGCATGTAGAGAGTTAGGGAGGGTGCAGCATTTAGACCCTCCCTAATACTAGCGTGTATGGACGGTACCCCCTTTAAAATGGCGCCGTCCATACATGTGCACCATGATAATGTCATGGCATGCGCCACATTTAAATAACACAGCACATGCTTGACGTCATGGTGCCGCTGGAGGACACCTAGGAGCTCCTTTTTGTGCCTGTCCTTTGGCAGGCCTGGTCCTTTGCACCTGGTCCTTTACATGGCTGCGCCAAGGACCCCAAGGGGAAAGGGGCCATGGTGGCAGCCCCTTTCTCCTCTCGACAGCGCAGGGGATGGTGGGATGTGGCAGGCACCCAGGGCGCCTGCTGCACCCCACTTCCAGGCCACTGAGAAGTGGCAGTTCACCTCTGGGGATGACAGTGAGGCAGCCCTGGCCACATCCCGGCTCTTCTTTGGCGGTTACAGACCGCCCAAAACGGGCGGTCTGTAAAGCCCCATAGAAGATATTTTTAAAGCATATATTTTTAATTTGACTACACAGACAAAGTATTCCTTATCCAAAATGATTGGGACCAGAAGAGCTTTAGATTTCACATTTTTTTTTCAGAATTTGGAATAAATATATTTTGAGATATCTTGGAGATGGAACCCAAATCCATCTCCTCATTGTCATAAGACAAGCCTCTGTGTTGGGGATTTTTACCATCAACTGAAGGATTATATATCTATTGAGACATGGTTCTGCTTGCTTTTGTAATTGTCATCTTTATCATCTTTATGCTTTTATTATTTTTATTTTTGCCATCTTATCCTTTTAATTACTAGAGTGTATTTTAACCCATAGAGCATTTCACAAATGAAGAGGCTCTCTCCTGATTTCTAGATCTCTACAGGAATTATGCTACCAATAGACAATTAAGTGCTTCTTTTCCAAGAAGATGCATCTGTGTGATATACATAACTAAAAAAGAAGAAGAAAGAAACAGCATTCACAGTGTCACATACAAAGGGAACAAATGTTCAGATTTGGAGGGGGGAAAAGTTTACTAAAAAAAATGAATGATCACTATTTTGGAAACATCTTCTTCCCCCCCCCCCCCCCCCCAAGAACACACTGAATGGACATGCTTTGTGAACCAGATCAACAAAGCAAGCATCACTGCCTTTTACCTTGATTCAAATGTTTCTCCTCATCCGCTTCTTGCTTCGCCTTACTGTACTTGCTCCGTCTATTGGAATGAAAAAGAGCATTACAAATCAAAATAAATGCCTTACATAATGGTGAACTGCAAGTCTTCTAGACCTGCCAACACTTGAATTAGTAGACCTGCCAAAACATGTTTTCTCTGCTGCTACAGTCAATGACCTAACCTAAACCTACTTGAAGCACAAGGAGTTGCAACATTACTTGGACTAATTTACATATTGTGATCAAGAAAAACAACACTGTATATTTGGGAAAACCTGCTTTTTTGTTTATGCACCAAAATGGGAGCATGTCTGTGTCAATTTTGGAAAGATTAATTGAGATTTGTGTAAAAGCTGTACAAGTGTGTGGCAAGGATGGTATTTATATGTGTAATCATCAGATATACAAGTAAAATCCTGTTGATATTTAAATATAAATTACAAACATATACCTGATCAAGCTTTTTCCACCCTACACATGTGCATATAAATAACATATTGTTCTACAAATGTATATTAAGACTATTCATATTCTTACAACACATTGTAGACATAATATTTATAACTTTAATTTCCAAAGTAGGGTTTTAATGAACTGTAGCAGTGTAGATCTTAAAAGAATATAATAAAAAGTCTTTGTTAAGGAAAGTACTTTCACATGGTTAAAAGCAACTCCAGATTTCAGTTGCTCTCAGCATCTTCGTAAGTTCTCAGGTTCTTCAGGTTTAGTTTGGACATACCCAAAGGACAAATATTGTTAACAAGTGTAACTCAAAATTTCCCTCCTTAGCTTTTTTTTACTTCTCCCCGCATGCATTCATAAGGTCTTTGTTTTTTTCTTCCTTCTTTCACTGCCAGAACTAGAGTGTCCGTGGCCATCATAGACCCATTTTTGGATCTGTATGGCTGACAACCCACCACTGAGTATTTCTTGCCTAAGAAAACCTTAAATATGAATTGATGAAGTTACTGTGACAGGTGACTTAAAGGCACAGAAACACAGACATGTTCTCTTACATATTTCTTCTTTATCTTTTATTCCAGCTTAAGCACATTTAATGAGTCCCCCACTCCAAGAATATGTAAGATTTTTAACCTTACACAGAAGAGGGCTTTTTCTCCTTATGTATACTAGACATACAATATTGTGATGTTGAAATGTGAACATCAACACAGAATTTGATCCTGCATGGATTAAAAGTAATAGAAATTACTTGTGCTCCCTTGAATATTGCCTATACCATATAGTTCCAGCTGCTAGTTAAGTATATCATAAACTATATAGCAATCTTCTTCAACATGGTAGCCCTTAGATGTTTTGGACTATAGCTCCTACCATCCACTACTGACCATGTTGGACTGAGTTGATGGAAGTTGTAGTCCAAGCATCTGGAGGGCACCAGGCAAATGAAGCCTACTATGTACTACAACAATAGTATACACAGAAATCTGGAGACAAACTGAATTCATATTAAAGTACAGCATAGAAATCTCTCTCTCTCTCTCTCTCTCTCTCTCTCTCACACACACACACACACATTTGTAAGTATTTAGGAACAATAACACAGTTCATGAACTGCCTCTTTCTAGAGCAGAGTTTGGAAACTTCTGCCCCTCCAAATATTGTTGGATTCTAAATTCACATCATCCCTGGCTGACCACTGACCATTTTGGCTAGGTTGATGAGAGCTGGAGTCCAAAAGGTGGGGCTGCCCCCTATGAATTTCACCAAAATGACCATGAGCTGAATGGATAACACATTCCAGCTAATTCAAACTCACAAACTACCAGTCAATAGATTTATGTACCGCCCCTCTACATATAAACAGAGAAGATTACATTGAAAAATCCTGTTTTATTTTGTTTAAACATAAAAGCACTGCATTGAAAATGGCTCCACATGAAGAAGCTAAAAGGAAGGACAAGGACACTTTTTGGTTCTTCTAATTACAGCTTATTAGCTTTTAACAAAGGCTTCCCAATCTACTATTTGCTTCAGTTCTACCTTGGTCACCCTGTTGAGTTTTTGCTTTGGATGGGAGACTGCTGGAGCCTATTGTCTAGAAAAGATACTCCCCCTTTTGCTTCCCATCCAGCTGCTCATTACTGCATCACTGGGAGGGCAAGGGAAGTTCTCAGGATGCCTGAGGAATGCTAGGCACAAGCTGATATTCACAAACAGCTCACCTGAATGACAAAAAGAAACCTTTGTCACAGTGCTCAACCCCATAATTATAGGGATTTGGGTGACAGTGATTAAATGGGAGGCGGTGTTCAGGAAGGGAATGCAGGCATTGTGAAAAACTACAGGGGTCAGAGATCAAGGCAAGTCTACAGGTGGGACTTCAAGATAAAGGAGAGGTGGGTCTTAAAATTTGACAGGCAGGCACCTCATAGGACAAAATGGGAGCCAAGTGGTATTAGCAAGTATTGTAGTGAAACAGCATGGGACTGCATGCTTTTCACCTTCCCAATGCACCAAAGCTGGCAACTTCAGCCTTCATAAACCACAGTGGGTAAAACAAAGGCAGTTAAAAGCTTAAAAGAGCTTCTTGAATAACGTGTTGGAGCAGACACAGAACAGCTGTAAGCCTGCCAAAACCCATCACTACAGGGACCTCAGTGGAACTCTAGTCACTTAATTTTAGATAGTTTGATTTATGCAGTCTATGATGATAATAAAAATAGCTTTTAGAGAAACATCATCTAATGAGATACAAAAACAAATGAAGCAACCCACTGTATCATCCAGTGCCCTTTTTGAAAACACTCTGCAGTAACTTTTCAATCTTTCACTTCTATTTATTTATGGAAAGTATTTATGTTGCACCCTACCATTGTAAAAACAACACTGGGGCAGCTTACAGTATAAATATACATGATACAATATCAAATGCACAGAACAATGTAGCTGTAGAACAATGTAGCTGCAGAGCCAGGTTCCCTAAAGATCTATCTAGTTAACCAACTGGTAGGAGCCACCTGTACAAACCCCAGTGCTGCCAGATATTTGCTTTTACACCTCAGTGAAATCAAACTCAGGAGACAATCAGTTGAGCTCAGTGTGAAATGTCTTGGATCCATGTGAAAGCACTGCTCAAAGGAGCCAAATCTGAGGGAGCTGCTGTGGAACATGCTATCAAATTATCTTTACTGGTTTAATTAGTTTCTGCTAACACTGACATGAATTACAGTGGACCCTGTAATGTGTGGGAGCACTTGGACCAAAAGTGGTGGATATGGGCCATAATTCTGCCTTTGAGAACAACCCCTCCCTCCACTGCCATCAATAAGAACAAAAACATAAATGTGATCAGAAATCAAATAGGAAAGAGAAGCCTTGAAACCTCTTTAAAAGATGAATCGTCATTCCACTGCACAGTAACAGCACTATGATTTCACTTTGACTGGAAAAAATCCTATGGAATCCTGGAGTTAGAATTTGGTGAGGCATTAGAATTCTGGCTGAGAATTATAAGTATGTATGAGTGTGTTCAAGTTGCCTTTTGGTCAACTTATGATGACCCCATGAATTTCATAGGGTTTTCTTAGGTTAGGAACACTCAGAGGTGGCTTGGACTATTCCTTCCTCTGAAATATAGCCTACAGCCCTGGTATTCATTGGCAGTCTCCCATCCTGCTTTGCTTCTAAGATCAGTTGTATCTGTTGTCTTTAGGGTATTTAGGCTCTCAAGAATTCTAAATACCTCTCCCTATATTGCAAAACACTTTCAAAACACCAGGGTTCAAATCCTGGCTTGGCCATGTAAACCCACTGGGTCACCTTAAGCAAGTCATACACTCTCAGCCTCAGAGGATGGCAATGACAAACCCCTCTGAAGAAATTGCCAAGAAAATCTATGATTGGTTTGCTTTAGAGTCACTATAAGTTGAAAATGACTTGAAGGCAAACAACAACAACAGCAAATTGCAAATAACAGTATTTCATAGGATGTTGCCTGGAAAGCTGAAGTGAAATTATGGTGCTATGATTGTATAGTGTGAAAGATCACCTGGAAAGGAAATTCAGCATTTGTGGGGCGGAAAAGGGGATGGTCCAGGAAATGTGGAAGAGCTGTGGACTGCAAAACCAGCAAAGGACTCTTGACACAACTCTGTAGAGTATAAGGAATTTACATGGTTTTAGAGACCCAGATTGAGCAAACTACAGTGTTTACATGCAATAGATCCCAAGAAGTGTCTTGTGCCATATGAAATAGCCTTTTCACATAGCATTCTACTGCTGGCTGATCTCAGCTATCAATCAACAGAAGGATCTGCTGGCATGACTGCTCTGCTGGATAAAGTAACTGACAGAAGAAACAAAAGGGACAGATAATGGTTGAGTGAAAGGGAGCTTGCTAGATAGAAATCTCCTCCAACCCAAAAAACAAGACCAAAATGCTGGCACAGTGCTAGGCCAGGGAAGGTGTATCCTACATAATTCTAAATAACTCTGGTCTAGGAGAGATTTATATTCAAAACAGCTTCAACCAACCTAGTGTCATCTTAGCTGGCCCTCTGATATCTTGGTGAGATAGAACTGCACTCTGAATTATGACACAACATGTGTGTCAACATATGTCTAAATTCCATCACTCAGTGGGTCTACTGTGATTGGGGCTATCAATAAAATGTAGCCAAAATGTAGGCCACGGAAAGAGGAAGTTGATAGGGTTTTGGAGCCAGCACAGCTGGCCAATTTTGGCTCACCAGGACTCTGGCCATTTTCACCAGTCAGGATGGACTCTTAATCAGTTGTAAATGTAAATGCTAATTTAACTGAAAGTAAAAATTTATAGTACTGAGCTGTCAAAACACCAATATGATTTCCCCTTTTCTCAAAAAAAATAAGACTTTACTTATTATTGTGTGAAGCATGTAAGCAAAACTGAAAATATGAAGTACGTTCTGTGTAGATAAAAAATCCAAAATTGGAACCCAACTATTTTGTTGCATGCAGACTGTTCAGCAAATCTTGGATTCAGCTCTGAAATAGAATTTGGATGTCTTCATGGTGACACCTGGCACAGAGTTAAACAGACTGTGGAATACACTGAAATCACAAGAGCATTCAGCATGGCATCGTTGTGAGATATTTGCTTGACTTCAGAAGATTTGTCTACTATTTCTAAATTCCCTGATGTCAGATCTACATCTTTAAGCATCAGACATATATCCTTCAAACAACTTTCTACTAGCTTTATTTTAACCAGTCCCACAAGCTACTGGACAAAACACCTATTCTTACAAGGAACCATGTGTCTTTAGCTGTTTTGCTGTCCAGTCTGAACCCCTTTTAAGTAAGCATTTTAAACCAAAAGAAATGTTGGCAGCAGGCACATCAGCTCCAGTAAGCCTGTCAGGTAGCTGGTTCCCAGTAGCCTTCTCTTTGACAGCTTTATGGCCGATATTAAAGAGAATCAATAGGAGGGCAAGAGGTTGACATTTCATTTTCTAAAAAAATGATCCATTGAGGACCAATCACCAGGCACTGTTTGTCTGCCTGGGGAGGTGACTTTTTTAAAGAAACAAACAAACAGTAATAAAAATAAATAAAGTAGAAATAAGGAGGCAAGGCAGGAGTAATCTCAGAGCAACTCGACAGGCAGAGTTTTCCTAGGTGGAGATTCATAATTAGAAATCCAATGCATTCTAGTATCAATTCTGCCCTAAATAATAAAGTGATCAATAAAAGTAGAATGGGATTTAAGTCATCAGGCTCAGTGATGTTTTCTGTTGCAGTGGCTTTTAATAAACCCATCCTTCTGCATTATGTTTTCATATATTCTTTTCCTTTTGTCAGCATGGAGGCTAGTGAACCAGTCGAACACCCACTGAAATCCATTACAGTGAATGACTACTTATCAGATATTATAACCACATGGATTTAACTGTTTTTCCTCATTTTTAAAGAAAGAATAAAACAATTTGAAATAAGGAGCAGAAACATGATCTTAATTATATATAAGAATTTATGAAGGGCACTGCTGGATCAGACCATCTAGTCTACTATCTTGTTTGCAAGTGGTAAACAAGAAATTTTGAGAAACCCAAAAGTAGGTTATAATGGCAATAAACCTTTCCCACTGTTTCTGTTTCAGTAATGGATATTCAGAGATACATGAAGGTTCCATGGGTCTACAAAAGGAGCCTCTGAACATGGAGGCTTTACATTCTGTGGATAAAAGCTTCAGATCAGAGTTTGGAGAAGGGCTGTCATGGACATTTTGTCTTTTCCTCATTATCTTCTTCTCTCCCTATTTGCATGCAAGTAGCCCACAGGGGCCATGTAGCCTATGGGTTGTGGCCTCCCCACCCTTGCCCAATCAGGTCACAGAAGGTTCTTTATGCCTGCTTTTGATCTGTTTCTTGATTGGCAAAAGCAAAAAAGCTCACTTGCCTCCTCTACCTTACACAGGATTTTGAATCCCTAATAATGTGCTAGTTGTCAGTATGGGAGTGTCCAAAACCCCAACTATGTTCTGTTTATCTAACCTTTTCTTTGTTCCACTCTAAGAACTGTGTGGTCTTATAACGCTCCTTTTTCTTTGATCTGCCTCCCTGTACCCACCTCAAGCACAGACAAACACTGCAAGGCAAATTACTAAAACAAAGCAAAACTCATTTACAGTTTTGTAAGCTTGAATAATAACTTTCTTGTCCTAGGGAGGTCCATGATGAAAAAGATTAGTGAGTCCTTAGTATAACCTGGCTGGCACAGACACAGTGGTGTTTTTACATGATTTCATTTATGTTCCCTCAGCTACTGAGAACGCCAAATGTAGGAGTGATCAGAAAATCAAGACAACACCTCTTCCTCTTGTATCAGCTCAGATACAATTCATGTATAGTCCACTTCATTTTTAATAAAAACAAACTGGTCTGGCACTCTTAAGTACAGTATGCAATTCGTCATCCCAGAATGATACATCCATTAAAACTTGACATCAAATTACAGTCTCCCTTCAGATCTCATGTTTTTGGCATGCATCTTAAAACCTCCCACCACCCCATCACTAGAATCGGTTTTGCATTTGAAGGGCAAATAACTCTAGAACTATTACCATTACATTACATGCTGCTGTGGTAGCACTGTTGAGAAGATCAAAGCATCACAAGAGAGAGCTTGTGATGCAAATGGACTGTTTATGATGCTAATCAAAGAATTTAGCTTTGTTTGGAGGAGACAAAAAAAAAGCTCTCTCTTGAAAGAAGAGTGGGGTGGGGGAAGGAGGGTAGCTTAAATCCTTACCTCCTGCTGATGACAAAGGCAGCAATGAGAATGACCACAAGGACAACACTGCCAGCCACGGAGACCAGAAGGACTGTGGGGTTGGTCCCTTCGCCAATGATGGGAGATGGAACTAGGAAGAGAAAATATATCTGTCAGGCTACAGGCAAAAGTAACACAAAATCACAAAAGGGAGCACTGACTTCTGCAGCCGAAGTAGAGAGTGGCAATTTATGGCATTGCTCAAAGCCACTCTTGGGCCCTTTCATTAGGTATTCATTTGTCATAATTTTCCAGGAGGGTCTTAATTAGTAAAGGCATTAAGCTCAATAATGGTTTTGGGGACAAACTCATTGAGAATAAGGACTGCCTTCTTCCTCCCCTTCATGTTTACTCTGAAGAGTATAATGGCTGATTTAGTACCCACTGAGCTGCTTCTCATTTTATTGGATTTAAAATGGACCATATGCTCATTCCTTGACTATGAGCAAGGAGGAGACTCAAACAGAACAAGATGTTTTCCGCTGTCTTCATCAGGGTAGTGCACTTCACATTTTCACATGCCCTGCCTGAGGGATGTTAGTACTGAAAAGCACAACCTGAACTGATTAACATTTCTTTGTGCAATGGAAATTAAATACCCCTTCTTTCTTGCTATCTCGAGAAGCAATCATACTTTTTGCATTCATCTAACATATGAGTGTTAGTGGAGACACACATGTAACAAAAACATCTACAAATAAATGTTTTATTTCTCAATCAGGAACAGAAGATCATCTGGGTGTAAAACAAACCACGATTGTATTGAATGACAGTTCTAAACAACCTGATTGCTGATGAGTTCATCTGCAACAGGAAAGAAATGAACATGAAATTGCTGGAGCTGCCACAAATCTACTGGACCATACAGCACACTATTGTCTGTTCTGATAAACAAAAGTTCTCCTGGGATTCTGGCTTTCTAGGAATGATGGGGACTGGCCTTTTATTATGCTATGAAGTGACTAGTGCAATTGTTTGGTAGTTTTGCAAGGAAGGAATACTATTTAGTCAAGGACAAAATGAGCTAATTCTGCAACCTTTAGTTCTCGAAACTGCCCCTAAAGACATTGACTGTGATGCAAGATTCCTCAGAAATCTCTTACTTGCTACAGACATTTACCAATACTTCAAGACAGAGTGGCCCTAAACATTTTGATGCCTAAAGTGCTGCAATAAGTGTAATTAATCAGGAATAAATATAAAATTGTAGAAGACAGTACTCTCATCCCATTCAATGTATTAAAGCAAACTGGACTGATTATAGTCATGATTATTAATCATCCTAGGTGATGAGGGTAGCAGGACAGCTTGGGGCATAAGGGAGGTTTTCAGTAAACACAGCTCTGTTTCCATCACCTTGCTACTGCTTCTCACCTTCACATCTTCCAACTTCTGGCACCTGTATGGGCCAAATAAAACACACATGCATGGACCAAACCCTGGTTCTGACATGAACTGTCTGGATGATGACACCAGGCAGCTGTTTACAATGTTTTGTTTCACAGCCTTTGTCATGGTGAGTCACTCACGCTGGAGTCAGAATAAGGAGCCCAGCCATATGATCAATACTGGGCACCTTGTTATGATCTCAGAGCGAGTGAGTCCTGGAATATTGTGTCCAGTTCTTGGCACCACAATTCAAAAAAGATGTTGAGAAACTGGAGCATGTCCAAAGGAGGGCAGCTAAGATGATGAAGGGTCTGGAAACCATGCCCTATGAGGAACATCTTAGGGAGCTGGGTATGTTTAGCCTCAAGAAGAGAAGGTTAAGAGGTGATATGATAGCCCTGTTTAAATATTGGAAGGGATGTCATGTTGAGGAGGGAGCAAGCTTGTTTTCTGCTGCTCGAGAGACTAGAACGCGGAACAATGGATGCAAACTCCAGGAAAAGAGATTCCGCCTCAACATTAGAAGGAACTTCCTGACAGTAAGGGCTATTCAACAGTAGAACACACTCCCTCGGAGTGTAGTGGAATCTCCTTCCTTAGAGGTCTTTAAAGAGAGGCTGGATGGCCATCTGTTGGGGATGCTTTGATTGGGAGTTCCTGCACGGCAGAGGGTTGAACTGGTGGGCCTTGTGGTCTCTTCCAACTCTATGATTCTACTACCACTGTGCTGGATGGCAAGCTGGACACATGTGCAAACAACTGCCTGGCATTGCAAAGGGAGTGTCAGGTAATGGGAGTATGTCAGGGCGGCTCCAGGGCGAGAATATTCTAGGCTTCCCCCATGCAGACATTGCCACATTCTAGTGACTGAATCAGCCTTAATTTCCTGTTTTGTAGCTTTAACAAAAGAGCCAGTCATCAGGATTAAGCAGACAGGAGAAAGGCAAAAAGAGCCGCACAACTTGGTCAACATTTTTACACAGTTCTTCCAATCAACAACCAATAAAATTATCAGTTCACAGAATAACAAGACTAAATTACAAAAGATGAAAGTATACCATGTTGTGTTCATCAATAGCACCATCAGGGAAGGGAAGGAATAACTGAGGCTCTTCCTACTTTTATAGTATTTGGGATGCCATTGCCTGGATTCATTCCAGGTCAAAGCCTCACTCCCTGACTTCAAAAAAGTCCTGGCTGAGTGAGGCTTTGACCCAGGATGCATCCAGGTGGTGACATACCACCTAGATTGGTGGTGATTTAGGTATGATAACATCCTGGGGCATACCAGAACCAGAATTGAAGCCGGAAGAGGTAAGCCAGCTAATTTGCCCAAGCGATAAGCTCCCTACTTTTGCACTTTCTCCTTTGACTTCCTTTAGCAAGTGTTCCTAGTCTTTGTTGTTTTCTTCCAGTAGTACAGTATCATCTGCATATCATCCTCTGATCTTCACTCCTCCTGTGTCTGAGTCTAAGCATACTCTGTCTGATATTTTCTACACACATGTTGGGAATGAGAACCAGTCTGTTTCTCCATATTTAGTTCTGACAGCAGCCTCTTGCCCTGAGTACAGGTTATGCAACAAAATAATCCAGTGAAGTGCCACACCCATTTCTTTAAGAGCAAGCCATAGCTTTTCATGCTTTATGCAGTTGAATGTTTTTCTGTAGTCGATAAAGCACATGCTGATATTCTTCTGGAATTCCCTTGTGACCTCCATTATCCATCATCTGTTTGCAATGTGATCGCTAGGGCCTCTTCCTTTCACTGAAACTCACTTCCACATTAATCCACCTTTTTCAAAATCCATAGCTTCAATACAATTTTTTTTCTCTTCCCCAAATGTAGTCTTTGTTTATTGTTGCTGTTGTTGCTTCTTAACTGATGAATAGATCTTGGTATCTCAAAGATTTTTCCAATATTTAACATCTTTTCAGTTGACTTAATAAACTCTTTGTTATATCAAGATGTTTTCATCAGGCTAGAAGCAACAACAGCTGTAACAACAACAGGGTAGGTTGGAGGAAGAGGGGAAAAATGGCCTGCTTTAATATTGAAGTCATGGTATCTTCATGATATCCTGAGATGGAATGTGGAGGACTGAGCTACAGGCATTCAAATAGGGTTCAGACAGCTGATGTGGCAGCTTTACTAGAAGTAATCACCAGGAAAGCTGCAAGCAAGAAAGGCAGAAGTTTGAAATCACATTTTTGGAAACAAAAAAATCTAATTGTGAATTGAGAACTGTCTCCATATTGGGCAAAAGGGAGACTCATATAATTGCATTAATTTCAATGGTCATCCTTTAAATGACAAAGCTGAATCCAAAATGAAAAAGCTGAATCCAAAACTTCTCTCAAAATGATGATGTGGGGAGATGGAACACCCTTTGTATGATCTAAGGGATTTTGTTGTTACCTGTGTTAGTTGTGAACTCAAATGGTCCACTGAAGTCTCCATAACCAGCTGCTGTCCTCGCTCTCACATGGAAGACATATGAAGTTAATGGATTCAAGCCCTTGATATCTGTGTTTCTGGCTGCAGTTTTCACAATGCGATAGCTGCGCTCATTTTGATCCTAACAGATGGAAAACAAACAACAATAACAAAACAACAACAACAAAACCAGGGAGAAAGAAGAACAGGACTTTCATGGTTGTATGAATTTGGAACTTGGCCCGTTGGTGTCTCAATTATGGGGATATATTAGTAATGAAGATGGAATTTCCAAAGGATACCTGAAATATTTTTTTGTTGCTATATTCAGAAATATGAAAGATCAGTAGACTTCTATATTTTAATCTTTCTTCATTTTTGGCTAGAAAGGCAGGAAAAAAGTTACTGGGGAGTAAGTTATATCGTCAGGTATTGATGACTGCTTCAAAAAATTCAAGAGTAAAATTATTTGGAAAATGTCAGAGACTGAAGTTACAGCCCTCCTCATTAAAAAACTGTTGTATTTTCAATAACCCTTCAATCTGTCCCTACCCTTGCAGTTTAGAAAATGCCTGTCAACCTCCCTCATCTCACAACTTAATTCTCTATTTTGCTTTTCTCCTTGGAAAATGTGGCAGGGAAAATGTTGTAATCTTGTTCCAGTGAAAATCTACATTTGATGCCTGATATTATTAGGAAAGCAAACTGTATGTGTGTGTGTGTGTGTGTATTTGGGAGGGGGCAGGGAGAGAGAAGGAAAAAGTAATTGCTCATTTTTCAGACAGCCTTGAAAGGAAATAGCTCTTTCTATAGCTCAGAAGTGGAAGAGGAACAAATTATTTGTAGAAATTATGTGTCCATATAACTTGGAGGAGGTGAAGAATGTAATTTTCTTTTGCTTCTTTTCTATTAAAATCTATCAAACTCCCACCATCATTCTGGGTGAAAGCTATCAGCTCATACAGAGCTCATTATTATTACTGTGTTGTATACTTCATTATTACACATCTGTCTCTGTAGTAAGGCTAATGTTGCACTACTTCTCTGCTGTATTGATTCTCATTACAAATAGCCCTATTGGAATCAGATAGTTCCTAGGGAGAGAGAAAGAAATGCCACCACTACTACACAGCAAGAAAAGGGTGCAATATGTTATTCTGCAGAACAGCTGAAATGTATGAAATGATTATAAAAACAAAAGAATTTGTCACTAATAATGAGCATTTATGTGATGATAATGGTAAACCAATTTGGCTCTGGTATCAACCATAATGGGAAAAATGTCATTTGTCCAAGATGAATAATACCTTTTCATAATATTTGACTTCGTATTCCAAGATTACTCCATTTGGTCTGTCAGGTTCCAGCCAAGCCAATGCCACGCTGTGTCTTGTTATTTCTTTAGCTTGGATCAAAGCAATTTGAGATGGAGCTGCCAAGAAAGAAGAATGGAAAATGTTATAAACTGGCTGCCAGATGAAGCCAAGACATGGAGATTGTTGGACTTTGTCTTTTACACAAATGAATTGCAAGTTATCTTGGAAACATTCCTTAAATTAGTTTAAAAACCTCTTAAGGAGAATTCAACACTCTCCAAGGCAGTGTATTTCACTGTTGAAAATCTTACCATCAGGAAGTTTTTTTTCTAATGCTTAGGTGGAATCTCTTTTCCTGTAGTTTGAATCCATTGCTCCATGTCATTGGGAGCAGCAGAAATCAAGCTTGCTCCATTCTGAATAAGACACCACTTCAAATATTCAAATACAGTATTATACCACCTCTCAATCTTCTCTTCTCCAGGATAGGCATACCCTACATCCTAAGCCACTTTTCATAGGACAGTCTTCCAGACACCTGTTCTAGTAAATATCAACTTATAGTTCTAGATGATAGTCATGGAATAAAGTAATATCATAGAATCATAGAATCATAGAATCGTAGAGTTGGAAGAGACCACTAGGGCCATCCAGTCCAACCCCCTGCCATGCAGGAAATCCAAATCAAAGCATCCCCGACAGATGGCCATCCAGCCTCTGCTTAAAGACCTCCAAGGAAGGAGACTCTATCACCTTCCGAGGAAGTGCGTTCCACTGTCGAACAGCCCTTACTGTCAGGAAGTTCTTCCTAATGTTGAGGTGGAATCTCTTTTCCTGTATCTTGCATCCATTGTTCCGGGTCCTGTTCTCTGGAGCAGCAGAAAACAAGCTTGCTCCCTCCTCAATATGACATCCTTTCAAATATTTAAACAGGGCTATCATATCACCTCTTAACCTTCTTTTCTCCAGGCTAAACATCCCCAGCTCCCTAAGTCGTTCCTCATAGGGCATGGTTTCCAGACCCTTCACCATTTTTGTCGCCCTCCTTTGGACACGCTCCAGTTTCTCAATGTCCTTTCTGAATTGTGGCGCCCAGAACTGGACACAATATTCTAGGTGGGGCCTGACCAAAGCAGAATACAGTGGCACTATTACTTCTCTTGATCTAGACACTATACTTCTATTAATGCAGCCCAAAATAGCATTGGCCTTTTTAGCTGCCGCATCACACTGTTCACTCATGTTCAACTTGTGGTCTACTTGGACTCCTAGATCCCTTTCACATGTAGTTTCATTCAGCCAGGTGTCACCCATCCTATATCTGTGCATTTTATTTTTCCGCCCTAAGTGCAATACCTTACATTTCTGTGTATTGAATTTCATTTTGTTAGCTTTGGCCCAGCTTTCTAGTCTATTCAGGTCATTTTGAATCTTGATCCTGTCCTCTGGGGTATTAGCTATTCCCCCTAATTTGGTGTCATCTGCAAATTTGATTAGTATGCTCCCAATTCTGTCATCCAGGTCATTGATAAAGATGTTGAATAGCACTGGGCCCAGGACAGAGCCCTGTGGGACCCCACTGGTCACTTCTCTCCAGGATGAAAAGGAGCCATTGTTGAGCACCCTTTGGGTTCGGCCAGTCAACCAATTACAGATCCATTTAACAGTTCCTTTGTCTAGCCCACATTTTACAAGCTTGTTTGCAAGAATGTCATGGGAAACCTTGTCAAAGGCCTTACTGAAATCAAGATATACTATATCCACAGCATTCCCTTCATCTACCAAACTGGTAATTTTATCAAAGAAAGAGATTAGATTTGTCTGGCATGACTTGTTTCTCTGAAACCCATGTTGAGTTTTTGTGATTATGGCATTGCCTTCTAGATGTTCACAGACTCTCTGTTTAATGATCTGCTCCAGAATCTTTCCTAGAACTGATGTCAGACTAACTGGACGATAATTGTTGGGATCCTCTTTTTTCCCCTTTTTGAAGATGGGGACAACGTTTGCCCTTCGCCAGTCTGCTGGGATCTCTCCTGTTCTCCAGGAGTTTTCAAATATGATTGCCAATGGCTCCGATATTACTTTTGCCAGTTCTTTTAATACCCTTGGATGGAGTTCATCTGGTCCCGGAGACTTAAATTCATTTAGATTAACAAGGTGTTCCTCTACTATCTCTTTACTTATTCTGTGCTGAAATTCCCCTATTCTGTTCTCTGCTCCATTATCCTCAGGTTGAGCACCCTTTGCCTTTTCTGAGAAGACTGAGGCAAAGAAGGTGTTGAGTAATTCTGCCTTTTCTCTATCTCCTGTTAGCATTTTGCCATCTTCTCCACGCAGTGGCCCTACTGTTTCCTTCTTCTTCCTTTTGCTGCGGACATATCCAAAAAAGCCCTTTTTATTGTTCTTAACCTCTCTAGCAAGCCTGAGTTCATTCTGCGCTTTAGCTTTTCTGACTTTACCCCTACATGTGCTGGCTATTTGTTTAAATTCCTCTTTCGTGATTTCTCCATTTTTCCATTTCTTATACATGTTCCGTTTCAAACTTAGCTCAGTTGAAAGCTCCTTAGTCATCCATCCTGGTTTCTTGAGACACCTCCCGTTTTTCTTTCTCACTGGAACTGTTTGAAATTGTGCCTTCAGTATCTCCCTTTTGAGAAAGTCCCATCCATCCTGAACTCCTTTATCTTTTAGTATTTCTGACCATGGAATCGCCCTCAATACTTCTCTAAGTTTACTGAAATCCGCTCTCCTAAAGTCTAGGATGCGTGTCTGACTCTGCCTGGCTTCTCCTTTCCACTGTATTACAAACTCCAGGAGAACATGGTCACTTCCACCTAATGATCCCACCACTTGCACCCCATTAACCAAGTCATCCTTGTTGGTTAGGATCAGATCTAAAATAGCTGACCCCCTTGTTGCCTCTTCCACCTTTTGGACCATGAAATTGTCTTCCAGGCAAGTGAGGAATTTGCTAGACCTTGAGGATTTTGCTGAGTTTGACTTCCAGCAAATATCAGGATAGTTGAAGTCTCCTATCACTACTACATCTCTCTTTTCTGACTGTGTGGTCATCTGTTCTAGAAAGATATCATCCAATTCCTCAGTCTGACTTGGGGGTCTGTAGTAGACTCCCACCGTAACACCCTTGTTGTTTCCCTCCCCTTTGATTCTTATCCAGATGCTCTCCACCTGGCTTCCATGATTGATGTCCAGGATCTCTTCACTGGTGTAAATATCTCTGACATATAGTGCTATTCCTCCTCCTTTCCTGTTTGGCCTATTTCTCTTAATAAGGTTATACCCCTCTATTTCCACATTCCAATCATGAGACTCATCCCACCAGGTTTCAGTGATGCCTATTATATCATATTTGCTTTGTTGTACTAGGAGTTCGAGTTCATCTTGCTTATTTCCCATGCTCTGTGCATTAGTGTAGAGACATCGCAGACCATGGTTCCCTTCTACTTGCTGCCTGTGCAAGTTTTTTTGCCTCCCACTGTTGGGTCCTTGCATTGTTTGCCTTGTTTCCTCTATGTCAGTTTGACTATTTTCGCCATCCCTTTTGCCTTCCTTATTGTCTCCCTTCCCCTCGGAACTCAGTTTAAAGCTCTCCTGATCAAGTTCTTGAGACTGTTGGCAAAAACATTTCTTCCAACTGGCGTGAGATGCAACCCGTCTGTTGCAAGAAGTCCCTCCTCATGGAACCGCAGCCCATGATCCAAGAATCCAAATCCCTCTCGGCGGCACCATCTGCGAAGCCAGTTATTCACATCTGCTATTTTCCTCTCCCTTCCTGGACCATGCCCTTCAACTGGCAGAAGAGACGAGATGACAACCTGTACATCCATTCCTTTCAGCTTCCTACCAAGCGCCTCGTAATCCCTTTTGATGTTCTGAATGCTGTGTCTTGCAGTATCATTAGTTCCCACGTGGACCAAAAGGAAGGGGTATTGGTCAGTAGGCTTGACCAGTCTTGTCAGCCTCTCTGTCACATCCCGGATCTTTGCACCTGGAAGACAACACACCTCTCGAGACATCTTGTCAGGCCTACAAATCACTGCTTCTGTACCCCTCAGCAAGGAGTCCCCCACTACGACCACACGCCTCCTCCGAGGCTTAGCAGTGACTGTTCCCTCGGGTGGGACTCTCAGGCTCCCCTACTCCGTCCCTGAAGTCTGTCCATGCTGCTCTTCTTCATCCTCCTTGATAAGGGAAAGAGCTTCGAATCGATTCTCTAGCTGCAAGCTCCCCGAACAATTCCTTCTTGGTTTACTTCTCTTTGTGACATTCCTCCAGCTGTCTGCCTCCTCTGTTTGGCAAGTGACCTCTTCCACCCTAGCATCTTCCTCTGCATGGTACTCATCCAAGATGGTTAGTTCTATTGTGTCCAGGAAATCCTCTTGTTCCCTAATCTGCTGAAGTGTAGCTACTCTGGACTCCAGCTGCTGCACTTTCTCCTCCAAGAGTGCCACCAACTTGCACTTGGTGCATGTGAAGTTCTCCACTTCTGTGGGCAAGAAGAGAAACATCCCACAAGAGTTGCAGGTGACCGCGGCAGATCCCTCGTTGTCCATACTGCAAAGTCTAATGCCACTTGAGCAGAGTTGTTCAGTTAGAGAAAACTAACTGGAAGGTGGTATATAAAGCTAGTCTGTTAGCTCCGCCCCTTATGACTCACAGATGTGACTCACAGAAGCTCCTCCCCTTCAGCCACGAGCACACGGTCTCAAGCACACGGTCCCAAAATGGCTGCCAAGCAGCTCCTCTCCTTCTCCTCTCTCTGGCCGGACTGTTCTGGAAGGCTCTGGAAGGTGGTATATAAAGCTAGTCTGCTAGCTCCGCCCCCTTGTGACTCACAGATGTGACTCACAGAAGCTCCTCCCCTTCAGCCACGAGCACACGGTCTCAAGCACACGGTCCCAAAATGGCTGCCAAGCAGCTCCTCTCCTTCTCCTCTCTCTGGCCGGACTGTTCTGGAAGGCTCTGGAAGGTGGTATATAAAGCTAGTCTGCTAGCTCCGCCCCTTGTGACTCACAGATGTGACTCACAGAAGCTCCTCCCCTTCAGCCACGAGCACACGGTCTCAAGCACACGGTCCCAAAATGGCTGCCAAGCAGCTCCTCTCCTTCTCCTCTCTCTGGCCAGACTGTTCTGGAAGGCTCTGTTAGGTGGTATATAAAGCTAGTCTGCTAGCCCCGCTCCTTGTGACTCACAGATGTGACTCACAGAAGCTCCTCCCCTTCAGCCACGAGCACACGGTCTCAAGCACACGGTCCCAAAATGGCTGCCAAGCAGCTCCTCTCCTTCTCCTCTCTCTGGCCGGACTGTTCTGGAAGGCTCTGGAAGGTGGTATATAAAGCTAGTCTGCTAGCTCCGCCCCTTATGACTCACAGATGTGACTCACAGAAGCTCCTCCCCTTCAGCCACGAGCACACGGTCTCAAGCACACGGTCCCAAAATGGCTGCCAAGCAGCTCCTCTCCTTCTCCTCTCTCTGGCCGGACTGTTCTGGAAGGCTCTGGAAGGTGGTATATAAAGCTAGTCTGCTAGCTCCGCCCCCTTGTGACTCACAGATGTGACTCACAGAAGCTCCTCCCCTTCAGCCACGAGCACACGGTCTCAAGCACACGGTCCCAAAATGGCTGCCAAGCAGCTCCTCTCCTTCTCCTCTCTCTGGCCGGACTCTTCTGGAAGGCTCTGGAAGGTGGTATATAAAGCTAGTCTGCTAGCTCCGCCCCTTGTGACTCACAGATGTGACTCACAGAAGCTCCTCCCCTTCAGCCACGAGCACACGGTCTCAAGCACACGGTCCCAAAATGGCTGCCAAGCAGCTCCTCTCCTTCTCCTCTCTCTGGCCGGACTGTTCTGGAAGGCTCTGGAAGGTGGTATATAAAGCTAGTCTGCTAGCTCCGCCCCTTGTGACTCACAGATGTGACTCACAGAAGCTCCTCCCCTTCAGCCACGAGCACACGGTCTCAAGCACACGGTCCCAAAATGGCTGCCAAGCAGCTCCTCTCCTTCTCCTCTCTCTGGCCGGACTCTCTCTGGCCGGACTGGCCGGATATCAAGCTAAACAAAAGCATTAAACATTTTACATGGATCCACTCCCAAAGGATATCATGCTATATAAAGAATTATGGTTCAACACTGCCTGTATAGCCAAAGACCCCTTGTTGCTAGTATATAAAGATCACAGAAACTCAAGTGAGGATAGAAAAGAGAGAGTTTCATTGGAAACTTTAGAACACAGCCAAAAGCTATAGAAAACTTGATACATGTAATCTATTCCTCCCCCAGCCCATTTTCACGGGGGGGGGGGGGAGGGAATCCAAAGACAATAAGAGTTTTTGACAATTCACCTAGCAGAACAGGCTAATCTATGCTCCTTTGGCATAGACATTTTTGAATGCAATATGGACAGCTAAGATAAAACAAACAATGGGATAAATGAGAAATGTCTCAATAGATGCTTCTGATGCTTTCCTGTAGGGCATCATTGGTGCCTGAACTTGAGATGTTTAACAGTTGAGAGGACAATACTTTCTCCCTTTGGCTATGACAGTAACAGATTCATAGTCCCGAAAGAGGAATGGGCTTTTGGAAGATTTATGATTCAGGCTGGCCAGTCCTTGTTGTTCTCTTACTGTGTGGTCATGTCTCTAGCCAGCTGTTATCAAGTCCTGCCACGACTGACAAGGAGCTGGTACAAATGACAGGGGTCTCTGGGGAAGAAAAGGGGGCTTTCAGAATTTTTAAAAATCTTATCTGCGAAAGCTGTTCTGTATAGCTAGTGATTAAACAGCTCCCCAAATTGAATATATTCATTCCTTTGTTCCTAAACCCTTACAATATGCAGGTGCTTCTTTAAAAAACAAACAAAACAAAAAAACACCAGATGCATACACCTATAAACAGTCAACAGCTGCCAACAACTGTGAATGATAATCTGTTAAACGCTTTCAAATAAGACTATAATCCAAACAAATATTCCCAAATAAAAAAGAAGAAAACACACCTCAAAGCCAAATAAATAAGATATTAATGTTTAAAAACTATCGTCGAGGAACATTTTAAATTATTAACTGTTTCCTGCTGCCTCCCCCTCCCCTTCCCCCCCCCCCCCAAAAAAAGGTATGGGAAAATTTGGACATGAAGGCTTAAGAACCATTTGACCATATCAGACAGGCCTCAAGGGAAGAAAACTAAGCTACAAGCACCACAAAAGGAACTCTCTGGACTGAACTGAGTCTGTCAGGAAGGCTGTTTCCTGATCTACTGCTTGACAGTTTGGCATCTCTGTTAGAAACGTCTGTAAAGTTGTGCTTCTCTCTCCTTCAACACACCTGCCCATCTGTCTGTTTTTCTCTTACCCCTGAGACTCATGTGCCTGAAGACAGATTGACTGACAGAAATTGGGAGGATCCATTCAAGTAGGTTCTATCCAGTTATTTCTAAGAAATAACAATTACTAGCAAAGATGAAAATCTTGGCTTGATAAGCCAATGAGATTTTTATATTAAGGACAGACTTCCTTAAGGAAACATTCTCTTTGCTTTCATGTCCAATAGCATCCAGCTCTGCAAGATAATTTTTGATAAACTACCAAGATTGTTTACAAAACAGATTCGTCACAGCTTGACAAGAAAGCCATGTTGCTCAGTTACTTAGTGCCTCTTGGAGACCAGCTGGACTATTCCTTCACAGAGTCAGTTTTGTTCCCAGCAGTCTCTGAGAGAAAATTCATTTTTTGTTTTCCCACTATTATCTTCCTTTCACTTGTTCAGTCATATAGTTGAAATGGGGAAAAGTCATTTCTGTACAACAGCGGCTCACGTGACATTGTATGGCCATAGTGTTCCCTTCTAGCAAAACTGTTGTGCTGGGCGAAAAGCACAGTGAGCTCAAAAGATTCCACCCATTCTCTCCTCTATGCTCTTTCATCTGTTACTTTGAACCTCTCTCAGGACACCTGCATGGTACTACCTCTCTCCTAATGTTCCTCTCTTGCTTCATTCAAATCTTCGTCAAAACCCACCTTTTCCTGGAACTTTTGCTTTAGTTCCAAAGACTTCGTACATGCTCTCTGGATATCATGGATGCTGGGCAGCATGGTCAATGAAAAGGAATTCTGAGAATTGTTCAAAATATTTGGAAAGCCCAAATATTCCTGCCCTAGTGAACCTTATTCCCATCCTTGACTTCTCATCTTGTATCAAATTCACAGAGCACAATATTCAACTAGGCGTGCTAGTTCAGGGACTTGTAATCCAAATAAAGTAACTTTTTGAGGTCCTCCAAATTTTACATTGCAAACTCCTCCAGAAGAGGGACCAGTCTTCTTGTACCTGAACAAAATTTCATGTACACTAATAGCGTAATATTAATTTTAGAGATTATAAAAAGAAATGAGAAGAAGAAAATAATCTCTTTAGTGTGTGACAGGTAAATAAATGCATAATTTGAAATAAGTAAGCACAAGAATGCCTAGATATTTATTAAAGACTGGATTAAACTGCAAGAAAAGCGAGCATTAACACAGAAACCAAAACTACCGGTAGTCATTTTTCCCTTCTCCTACTATTTCCTCCTGTAATGGCCATGTGAAATGGACAAATGCACCAGCAGTTTAGTGTCTCGAACAGATGTAAGAAACTTTCTTGCAGTTGCTATTTTGCAGCTTTTAATTTGTAACAGTGGCTGAGGACAGACATCCTTTCTGAGAAGCAAACATGGAATCTTGATTTCTTTTGTGGCACATGAATGTCATAATAAATTGCTTGCTTGGCATGGGGGCTATACCTTAAAAACCCACAAAACTGGGAGAAATGAAGAAAAGTTAAGAGGTGCTGGCTGACTACCATTCACTTTTCTACTTAAAGTGTCCTACCAGGAAAACTAGTCACTGACCAAGGAAGAGCTTTTTATATATATACCTTTTATCATCCCTTATGTAGACAATAATAATGGTTCCCTGTATATTTACACAGTTAATATGTTTCCTAGTGAATTTACTACATTTGAGTGTGAAATAAAGGAGAAAGCTGTCACTGTGAAAATGGCTAAATGAAATTTTCAGCAGGTCCAAACTCAGCAGTTCATCTTCTGTTGCCCCTCTTCAAAAGACTTGCTCCCTACTGATGTGAACAGAGCAATTTTCTTTTATCTACTGCTTCACACCCTACCATTAAACACCTACTATTAGTTTTATTACTGCAGTTCTTTGCTTGTGGCCTACAAACAAGGAGTAGGAGAACCAAAGGAGTACAAAACTTTCACCAGGCAGTATAAGGCAATTTCCTTAAACCAGTAAACACTAAGTCATTATAAGAGATTTTTGGCACTCAAAAATGCAGCAGCCTTCAGGTGAAAAATGTCATTACTAGTTCAAATTAGAAAATGGTAACAAGATGAAACAAATGATATGGAAAGTCTTGGCAACATGAATGTATAAGCAATGTTTTATCAAAATAAGAATCCTGAACCACATAAAGTATCAATTTTCTCAAATAAAAATCAAATACAATATAAGATTATGTTGTGTTCCTTCACATAGCTCTTAAAATGAAAACTAAGATAGATATTAATTTGAGGTGCTTTTCAGCTAGAGAGTTTTTTTGCCAAAATAAGTAATCTGCATGGAAAAAAATTAAGAGATTTTTCTGATTCTTTAAATGTTATATGTTATTTTATTTTTAGAATCTTTTGAGCATTAAAAACAAACCTTGAACAGGTCTGGACCCATAAAAACAGTTTCCCCAGGATTCTTCCCACTTTCACCACCCAAATGTATGTTTGGGTTCCATAGACCTTTAGGAAAAACTTTGAGGGACCATGAGGGGCACCATGGGTAAGTGGGTAGGGCCCTCCAACACTTAGTTCTGCTGAAAACCCAGCTGTGCTAGTGGAAGTCCAGCACTAGAAACTAAATTGAAGAAGAATCACAGAATATCACACCTGATACACATACACACACCACAGACACAACATTCAAATAAAATAAATGAATATTATTATTTCACTTTCTTTAAATACTACTTCACCCCCCAAGGAAAACTATAGTCGAGGAATCCAACATGAGTCTGTCATCATATATACAGTAGGACCTACGTATCTGCAGAATTGCCATCCGCACATCTGAGCAGCTGTGGACAGCAAGCCTGTGTTCTCCCCAATGATGGTGCATGCATGTGGCCACATTGTGTGACATGTCCATGGAGCCACACTACCATTAACTTCCGTTGTCCCCAATGGTAGTGCATGCATCGCCACAAGATAACACGGGCTGTCCCTAATGGCAGCATGACCACTTGTTCCCATTGGGGACAATGTGGGCTTGAGCATCCATAGATTTTGGTATCAGCAGGGAGTGGTGGTTCCAGAATTGATCCTCCCAAGGATTCCAAGAGCCGACTGTAAAAGTTCTAAAAAGCACTCACTACTGTAATTTAAGAGTGGTACCTTGGATAAGCGATGCTAAATACCTTTATTATTACTAGTTACTTTCAAAAACAATTTTCAAGTAAAACTAGTTTCAAATAAAAAAAAATTCTTTAAATAAAACAAAATCACACTTCTTCCTCCTCTCCCTCATCATTCAACTATGTCAGTCATGCAGTCCTTCTCCTCCTTATCCTCTGTATCCTACCTTTTTCCCAGTTCAAGGCTCAGGGAAACAAGGATAAACAATCCCTACTGAGAATAGGGAGAAAAGTATATTGAGACTCAAACAAACAAACAAACAAACAAACAAACAAAAAGCACTAAGAAACAGTGCTTGCTTTAATCAGTTGGAAGCCACCCCGAGCCTTGAACTGGGGAAAACATGGAACACAAAGGATCAGGAGGAGGAAATAGAAAAATACGGCCCTATCTAGATGTGTCTGAAGAGGCGTGTTTAGGGCTAGAAAAGGCACCTTTAGGGTTAGGGAGGGTGCAGCATCTGCAACCTCCCTAACCCTAAAGTGTATGGGCGATGCCATTTAAAAATGGTGGCGTCCATACGGGCGCACCATGATGTCCTCATGCTATATAGTGAGCTCACCATATCCATGGATTTTATATCCACGGATTCAACAAACCACAGCTTGAAAGTATCAAAAACATCCCAAAAAGCAAACCTTTCTGTTCACTATTTTATATAAGGTATGCCACTTTACTATACTGTACCATTGTATGAGACTTGAGCATCCAGATTTTGGTATCCACATGGGGTTCTGGAACCAAACCCCAGCAGAAAGTCTGTGTTATTAACACAGACACAAATCATAATACAAAAATTCATTATAATTTGCTATATGCTTCAATGTTAGGCATACTTACAAGTACTGTAGATGCATATAGGAAAGTGCTTATTGGAAAAATAAGCAAGGATAAACACCAGTGTTTGGAGACCCAATTATAATCTTCCCAACTAATGACTGAGTACACAAACATTATATCATGATATGGGGGGAGGGAACTGAGTTATTAATGCAGGCAAACTTTGAAGATTACAATGATTTTACTATAAAAGCTCATAATATTAAGATTCCTATACTTAAGGGCATTATTACTGTACTTTGCTCTCTCCAAAATCTTATCACGAACATGAAAATACTGGTATCAGTGTCATTATGGAGCACATCCAAAATCTATAGCTCATTTGTAACATCCAGCCAAAGTTTTCCTCTCATCAGTTGAGGAACACAGAACATGCTATTTTTTCACCAAAATCAATGAGACAAGCAACCAGTTTCAATGTCCATTTGAAAGCAAGTCCCACTGTGTTCAACAGAACATCTCTTAAATTGTTTTGGAACCTGAGCTTAGAAAATAAATATTTTCCAAGATTGGCTTGCAAACTATAAAAGTGGAGATGTTGTCAAGCTTGTGCTTGTAGATGTTATACTCCCTCTACTACAGTATTACAAAGCACTGTAGCAGCAAATCTCCCCCTTTTGAAAAGTGAAGCTCTCAAGGAGGCAGGGGGCTTGTGGCACAACTCAAGCGAGGCATCTGTTTAGTCTGAAGACTACTTGTTTTATTTCTGCTTGCTTGCTATGAAAGCCTGTTGGCACATTCTGAAAAAGATAACTTAATACTTGCCAAAAGAAACATGGCAGGAAGCAGTGTGTATGTTTCCTGTACGTATGAATGCCAGTTTTAAACAAACAGGAAAACAAGTCTTTCAGTGAGAAGGTAATTTATAAAAACGTGTCTGAAAGTAACAACCACTGGGGGGAGGGGGAGAAAGAAAAGAAATATTCCCAAATGCTTGAAAGACAGTGATTAACATGACACGGGTGGTTGGTGATAGCACTGGAAAATATTTGAAGAAATGCTACAAGCAATTTGTTCAATTTAAAACCAGCCAGTGGCTGTCTGATTTGAGAAGCCATGGGATTGCTATGCCCTATGTGGTTGTAACAAAGAGCAGAACCTGGCCCACCCTAAAGAGGAAGTCAGCCTTGATAAATTCTGCAGCCTGTATTACTTTGAAAATGCACCATTAAGAAATTATAAAGGCTATGAAGAATTACAGGAAGTAGAATGGGAAACCATGGATTTTTTAAGCTTCTTTATACACATACACAGTGGAGTTTATCAGACGGGAGGAATTTCTCTTTATTTCGAATGGAGCCAATTGGAGCCGATTTGAATTCATGTGAATTCGCCAGTTTAGCGAATTTACATGAATTCCAATTGCGTTCGGAATGCGTTCAGAATGACTTCCCATTACCCCAAAATAACTCCCCATTGCCTGAAATTGCATGAGATGCTTTAATACGCAATAATGTAAAACCCATGATTGCGTTTGGAATGACTTCCCTTTTTCCCAAAATTGTGTGAGATACTTTAATATGCAATAACGTGAAACCCCGTGATTGCGTTCAGATTGCCATTAGATTAAACTTCCAATTTCTGTCGTCTGATAAACTCCATAGCAGTAGAGCTGGAAGGATCCACAAAGAAGTTGGACCTCATAATGACAATACTTAGCTGAGGCTTCTGAGGACTAGAGGGAGTTGTCAGTTAAAAAAAAAAAAATTAAGGTGTTTATTATGCTTTCTCCTTTACATCAAAGCCAAACATTCTGACCGCTAATGTAGGATGAAGGTTTATTTTAAAAAACGGGACTTTATTCTGTTTTGAAAATAGGAGTAACCCCCCCTCCCAAAACAGCAAAACCACTAAAGGAATAAACTATTTGTCATTCTTCATATGTTATAGATGTGGTTGTAAAACAACTTTGAATGTTAAAATATACTGTAGGCCTCTTTTTCCATTCAGTTTCCATATGCGCTTTATCCTGGGCTGTTGCTCAAATCCATGACTTTGTGTTGTGTGTGACTTTAGGTCAAGTGCAGCATTGCAGACTATTCCAAAATGCCCATTATTTTTTTTATTTTAATCTCTTTGAAATTATATGGAAAAATAAAATAAAACAAGCAAGTTATCTATGATACTTTGGAGACAGGATAAAAGGCAGTGTAGAAGACCTTAGAAGTACAGTAATCATCTTATTTCTGACTCATGTAGTAAATGAGATTTTAGTGGGAAATGCTCAGTGTCAAACATCAGTTCTGATCCTACTGGATCTCTCTGCATTCTTTTGACACTTTGGATCATCAGATCTTACCACTATGATTGGCATCATTGGGAATAACAGGGAATGCTCTGTCCTGGTTTAAATCTTTTTTGTTGTTGTTGCATCATTCCTCTGCTGTCTCATGTCAGGGAGCTATGTCGTCAACCTTCTCTGTAACTGTACAGGTACATCAAGGATCAGTATTGGATCCTTTTCTCTTTTCATTATATACACTTCCCCTAGATTTCTTATTTCAGAGGTGGGTTTCCAATATCATATCTATGAAGATATTACTCAGATTTTCCTGAGTTTTGATTCAACTGATGCTAATGTTTGAAAGTCCATCACAGGCTGCCTATTGAGTGTTTCTAGGTGGATGACCACTTAATATCTTAAGCTGGATATGGGTAAAGTAGAGATCCTAATGGTTCAGCCTGACTACCCAGAAGTTCCACTTTCGTGCCCTTCATTGTATTTACAGGGTTGCACACTGGTCCTTGTTTCACTTGCTGAAACCTTGGAGTCATGCTGGATGATCATTTATCCCTATGCCCCTTTATTGTAACTTCCACCTTTTGAACATCCATAGGATCTGTAGATTTTTGACTGTTGAGACTGCCCATTTGCTTGTTCAGGCCTTGGTTATTTCACACCTGATTAATAGCCGACTCAATTAGCATGGTATGTACAATCTAGAAATTTTAAGATCTGCACACAGAGGATTACTGGCAGTTCCACCAATGCGTACAGCTCTGTCAAGGCTGCAAGCCCTTCAGAATCTGGCTCCGCATTTGTGGAACAGCCTTCCTTTGCACCTCCAGCTTGAAGAGGATCTGATCCACTTTCATAAGGACTTGAAGACCTTCCTCTTTGATTTGCCAGTTTAAGTTGCTGAGCATGCCTAAGGTGGCTGAGATGGATAGTGACTGAGGAAGATTTTGTTTTTGTTTTTAGCATATTAGTATATCATTTTAGTATTTTATTGTGTGATGTTTATCATTTCCTTTTTATTGTATATTTTCTGATGTACCACCCTTTGGTGGAAAGAGCATTATAAATAAATAAATTATTATTATTATTATTATTATTATTATTATTTCAGATATTAAGTTTATAAGTGAGAAAAGGAAAGAAATATTGTTCTTGCTGTCCCCACTCACTAAAAAACAAAAATCTAATGTTAATTTTGGCTAATTAAAATTAGTACTATTAATCTTTTTTTGTTTGTTTGTTTTAATCTAATCTATACCAGAAAAGATGAAAGATTGTTAAGATGATGAACATTATTATTATATGCTTCTTATATTATACTCTTGTAGTTAAGCACCTGCACTTTTGGAAACAACATGGGGCATACAGTGTTTTTTCTTTGGTTTTCACTCTCCCATACGTCTTCCAGTTTGCCTGGAGTCCTTGCCAGAAGGCCTCCTTTTAGGTCGGGGTGGGCAACTGTGGCCCTCCAGATGTGTTTGGACTTCTATTCTCCAAACATCAGCTATGCTGACTAAGATGGTGGAGGGCTCAGTAGCTTTAGAGGCTGTGCTACACTGCAAAGTTTTATTGCTAGTTCCCATTTGCATAACCAAATGCAAAGAGGGGCAGACCAACAATGTCATTAAGAACCCAAATATTGTTTTTAAAACTAATTTCTTTTCATTATCGGTCTTGTAAACGTAAAAAGGTGTTTTTTGACTAGTCATGAACATGAGAGCTTTTGGCTTTAAAGCAAGTCTTACTTCCAAATTGTACAGACTTGCCAGTCATACATTATTTTACCTCCATTAAACACAAAGGTTAGCTGAACCAGGTCCACACCTCCAGTTTATAGCTAAACAGAAGAATTGCTGGATTTTTAATTTTATTAGCATTGCAGACCATTAAAATGTATCTCTCATAGCCAGAACTGCTGCCAATAGCTTGGTATACAAAGGTTCAGTACTCTCTTGGAACCAATTATAAATTTTTACAGCAGGTCAGAACACTGGTACTTACCATGAATGTTCCTTTTCTGCAGTAATGTGGAGGGATTCCTTATGCTGGGGGGAGGAGAGATTGAGTGTCACCATATTATCTTGGTGTCCTCAGTGGCTAAATTATGGCTACATATGGACAGTTGTCCTAAAGTTTTCCACTCTTTTCTCATGCACTCTCCTTAAATTTTTACCAATGAAGGATGAGAAAATATGGAAGGTAGCACTAGACTAAACATTTCATTGGCTGATTCTAATAAAAGATAGCAAGAAGCAAGGGTGAAAGAAATAGAATGTATTAACATATCCTTTAAATGTGAATAATAAATGAATGTAGAAAAAAGATGGAGAAAGCAGAAAGATTTGAATAATAGACTCACAGAGTTAGAAGAGACCTCAAGGGCCATCAAGTCCAATCAAAGCACTCCTGACAGATGGTCATCCAGCTTGTTTAAAAACCTCCCAAGAAGGATACTTCACCACTCTCCAAGACAGTGTATTCCACTGCTGAACAGATCTTACCATCATCAAGTTCTTCCTAATGTTTAGGTGGAATTTCCTTTCCTGAAATTTGACTCCACTGCTCCATGTCATAGGCCTAAAATGCATGAGCCAAATAGAGTTGCTTCTGGATGCTTCTGGAGTGTGGCATTTAGATAACACAGGTTACCAAAGCAGTCAGAAGCCACACTCAAGATGTGCTGGGGGGATGAAAGGCGACCCAAAATGGAGTTAATTTGGATCTACTTCCAGTTGGCACACCTTGGGACTGTGGCAGTGGCCCACTAGTTCACCACAAAGTTTCTGGAGCAGCAGAATCAAGCTTGCTCCATCCTGAATATGATATCCCTTCAAATATTTAAGTATGACATCCCTTAACCTCCTCTTCTACAGGCTAAACATACCCAGCTCCCTAAACCGCTCCTCATAAATTAGACCTCTGGATGGCTGATTGAATAAAATATATTTACTGGTTGCTGTATCTGAAGCAACTGCTACAAAGGTAGATCTGAATTACTAAAAGCCATACAAGAGATACAGGTTTATTCTTTCAGACCCTTGTAGCAATGGTGGTGAATATGTAACCCTCCAAATGTTGTTGGACTGCCAACCCCAACCAACATTACCATAAGATAATGAAAGTTATAGAGCAACAATACATGTTCCTCTTTTAGGTTTCATAGTATGTCACCAGTCTGGTGTAATGTTTAATGCACTGACCAAACGTCCCAAGATTACTGCTTCTCTGTGGCTGTTCAGTTTGGTGAAAAAAGATGATCAATCAGTAATGTGATTAACCATGGGTTAGGACACTAAGGAATCTTATTGCTTCATATTGTCACAAGTGCTATGTAGAAAAACAAAAAACAAACAAAAAACAAACAGCTTCATTTATATACCACTTCATACTCTTAAGGAGTGTCTAAGCGGTTTACAATTGTAAGCTACTTGCCCCCAACAATCTGGGTACTCATTTTAGCGACCTCGGAAGGATGCAAGCCTGAGTCGAGCTTCAGCCCTTTGCTGGTCTTGAACTCATCACCTTATGGTTTTGAGTGAGTGGCTGCAGTACAGGCATTTAACCACTGCGCCACCAGGGCTGTTTTTAAGTTGTTACCTTATGGCTCTTACTAATCAAAATCCACTTTTAAATCATAACCAAAGTAAGTATTTTCCAAGAAGTAACTGAATCTTACTGGGGCAAAATCAATGTAATAAGGGAGAAAATGCCACAGATTTACGTACCACCTTAAAGCTTTGTGTATGCCCATAACAAGGATGGTTGGTAGCTTGCAAACTGGTTGATAATTGGCAAAATTAGCCTTCTCACTTATAGCACATGTCATGGAGTGTTTTGGTTATGTTAATTTAAGCATTCTGTTATAAAGACCAAAAACTATGGATACTTTTATTCAACATGAAAGCTGTTAGACAAGAACTAGTTGCAAAGTCATTTCATGAGCTGCCAATGAACTGCAAACCTGTATTTCACTTCAGAGATGGCCAAAAAGGGTAAAAAAGGTCACCTGAGTGCTAAGGTAGGAGGGAAAGCAACACTGCTGAAATCTCTTCAGTATACCACCCACCTCTTCCTACCTGAAAGTGGCTCCGTAATTGGATATAGTCCATTCTCCTTCATCTGAAACCTGTACTTTTTGCAGCAGCAAATTATAAGCCACATGAAGCACAGACAGTGGAGAGAACTTTATTCACACACTGCGTAGTTGTAAAAATAAAAGCAGGTCATCTGAAAGCAGTGTCAGAAACTTGAGAAGGGTCTTTGAGCCTTGAAATGTGAAAGCATAGAATTAAAGTCTTACTTTAGGGAGCCAGCACCAGTTCAAATTACAGGCACTAAATTATTTCAGTTTGCCTGGCATGTACTCACCTTTGATTTCAACTTTTGTGCTTTAAATATAAAATAAATAAATAAATTCCAAACTTCTTGATATTCTAAATGTAAATGCAGGAGTAAGGAAAGCTGCCAATCAGATATGGGATTACTATTCTAGTATGAGGGCTGGACGGTTAAGAAAATTGATAAAAAGAAAATAAATTAATTTGAGATGTGATGCTGGAGAAGAGTGCTGAGGATACCATGGACAGTAAAAAAGAAAAACTAGTAGGTCTTAGAATAGAGCAGGCCTGGGATCTCCCTGGAAGCAAAGATGATTAAACTGAGACTTTCGTGTTTTGGTCATGTCATGAGAAGACACAACTCATTAGAAAAGATCATAATGCTAGCAAAGGTGGAGGGAAGGAAAAAGGGAGGAAGACCACATGCTAGATGGATGGACTCCATTAAGGACATCATGGGTATGAATTTGCAAGAACTAAGAAAAGTAGTAGAAACACTTAAATAATTTCCAACACTTCTAGACTGACAGAGGTTTGGATACAGCACAGCTTTAACGGATCTACTATTATCAGCTATAGTTTTGTTTTTTGACTATGCCTGTTGTAGTAAGACACCTGTAGCATACTGACTACACTCATTATTTCAGCAAGTTGAAACAAACCCAGTCCAAATGAAACAAAAAACAGCTTTTAGGAAATCACTTTTGGCTAGTGTCCACAAATATCTCATCCTCTTTCACACATGATCTGAGTGCAGCATGTATATATGGATAATAAAGAGTGGGGCTAACTGTTGATCTGACTCAGAGGTCATGTATTCTGTAGGACCCTTCCCTTGATCTCTTTGCATCTGTATCCATATTCAGCTGCAACACCAGGCTTGAAGGGGTCTTGGGCAAATGCTTCCCAAGTGGGCACACTCTGCCACTTTAGCAACTCCTTTTCATGCTCTGTTATTTTATATAGGTAATATGGCAACAAGGGTACTAATGACAACATTGCTCATTCATCTTCTGTCTTGTTCACACATAAGGGCACTTCACCATATAACCTGTTTTTTAAAAACCCTAGGTACTGCAAAAATAAGGGACTAAATATCCTGAAGGAACCAGATTCTTTCTGATCTTGGATGCTAAGCAGGATAGTACTTGGTACTAAGTCCTGGTTAGTTCTTGGAGTTGCTGTAGGTTATATTTCTGAGGACAGAACTTGCAGATCCACCTCTGAGTCCTTCTTTAAGAAAACCCTATGAAATTCATGGGGTCACCATAAGTCAATAGGTGACTTGAAGGCACATATACACAGTGGAAAAATGCTTTCTTAGCACCTTAGCATGTATACATGCTTCAAGTGAACAGGATGTATGGTTGTTTTGTTTTGCTCTAAATTGACCTCTGTTATTATGATGATTAGGATGTGATCTTGGTCTATTAAGATCTGTAAATAAATAGTTGATGTTGCAAATTGTTTCTCTGTTTTTGCAAGTTACTCCCCCCCCCCTTTAAATTTCCTTTTCGTTTTATTAAATACAATTATTTAAAAACATTATGGTTTTTTTTTTTAAAAAAAACTCATATTCTTTGTTACTTCTTGAAACAACATATAATTAAGACAGTAAGAACAGGCTATTATTTTATTGACCTAATGCAAGCTGCTCTGGTAGAGTTGTTGGATGAAAATGAGAGTGAAATGTCTCTATAAATTAAATATTAAACTGCTGGTTTTGTGTTCTCTCATTTATGTCTTGTGTTAAGATACTTTGGAGAGCCTAATTCCAAGTGTTTTATTTTATAGCAATTTTGTCATTCTCCTTCTCTTTACAGTATCTAGAATCAAACAGTTTGGGGCAAGGGTGAAACAGTAATTACTGTTATAATTAAAATGATGTAATTCTATTAAAGAAATTAAAGATTGCTTCTACCATGGGGAAAAAAGATATAATCAGAAAAATACATTTAGATACATTAGGAAAAAAGTCAATAGATACAAAATAAGAAAAGTACATCTGGATATTTTAAAAGAATTCAACTCTTCTTCTTAGCTCCCTTGGTTAAACATCTACTTCAAGCTTTAAAATAAATCTGATTTTTAGTCCTACCTGAAGTACATGCACTGAACCAATTGGAAATGGGCTTACATCCAGTTGCTATTCTCAATTAGAAGAGAAAATTCAATAAGGGTGTAGCCACACTGCAAACATAAAGCAATTTGACACCACTTTAACTGCCATGACTATCTTACACAATTCTGGAATTTGTAGTTTGATGAGGTGTCCCAGGATTCCATAGGATAGAGTAATGACAGTTAAAGTGGTGTGAAACTGTTTTATATCTGCAGTGAAATGTACATATGTATTGACCTAGCAATTCAGCCAATGATTTTGAGTGCAGTTCTAACCCACCACTATGGCTGATGAAGCTTAGAAGTGTTGGAAATTATTTAATGATTTAGTAAAGGATTTGTCCTCTGAGGAGGTTGGGATCTGGCATAGCTCAGCTCCTCCATCACCCACTATTTCTGTCCCTTATCTTTGGCTCTTTGGATGCCTGATTTCTTTTGCAGTAAGGAGATGAGATAGCAAAAGTCAATCCCAGTAATTGCAAGATGTCTCTGTCTATTCATAACAGAATAGAGCAGGCATATCTTTGGTTACACTGGGGCTTTTTAGATTGGCAGGAAAGTGTGACATGAAATCGCACTTTCCTTAATGCTTAGCTGCTAGACTGCAAGCTCCAGGTGTGCACTTAAAAGGTATAGGGCTTTTAGACTGAGGGGTGTGGGAACGACTTATCTGAGGTCTTTTCTGTGGCTCAGCAGCTACATGGGAAGCTGTCAGAACGCTACAAACACAGGCGGAGCAGCTACATGGGCGGAGAGGAACATGGCTTTTAGCCACGCTTTAAATTTTTTTTCCTTGCCGGCTGCGAATTGCGCAATTGCACAATTGTGCAGGTACACAATACAGCAATATTATCATTGCCTGCTGGGAACTGCACAATTGCGCAGGTACATCATACAGGAGTTTATCACATTGCCACACTTCTCCTTTCTGGGCCCTCGCTCCCTCCCTCCTTCCCTCCTCCTCCTCCTCAGTTGCAGACAGTGGCTGGCGCTCCATGTCCCTCTCCTCCTCCTCCTCCTTCTCCTTCTCCCTCTGGCTGAGAGAGTGTGACTCTTGGGTGAAAGAGTGACTTGCAGCAGCACAGGAGGAGGAGGAGGAGGAGGAGGAGGAGGAGGAGGAGGAGGAGGAGGAGGACCCAGAGGACTCTGCCCTCAGCTTCCACATTGCCCCCCTGGCCCGGTCCCAGGAGAGCAGGGCACCTTTTTAGCAGCAGCAGCAGCAGCAAAGGAGAAGCAAGGCTGCCTCCTCCTGCGTCCTTCCCCCTCGAGCCCAGGGTCTGCAGGTCCAGAAGGAGGGCCCCGAGTCCCCAGGGAAGGTGGGAGCAGCCAAGCCTCCCTCGCTCCCTGACTGAGGGCCTCTCTCACCTGCCGGGCCCCACAACCAGAAAGGAAAAGGCAGTGAGGAGGACACTGAGGACACTCTGCCGAGTCCTGCCTGCTCCTTATTTATGGTCAGCTGTCACTGAATGGGTGTGTGTGTGTGTGTGAGAGAGAGAGAGAGAGAGAGAGACTATGCATGTCTCTGTGTTTAAATCCCAAGCTGGGGAAGCTTTGCTTTGCTGCAACCAGGTTGCAAGGGCCTCACTCCTCTCTGGTTCCAACCTGGCTGGGACTCCCATTGAAGGCAATGACTCCGAAGAGGCGAAAAGAGAGGGAAAGCTGTGCAAAATCAGGGCTTTTACTGCATCCACACTGGAGAAATAGCCCTTATGGCTCAAAGGTATGGAATTCTGGGAGTTGGAGTTTGTTGTGGGCCCAGAGCAATGCCCCTCAGGGGAGCAAAACAGACCCACATTCCCCAGGCTGCCCCATTCCACCCTCCTCCAAAGGAGGAGGAATGAGGGAAGAAGGACTCTTTGGGGAGAATTAGAAAAAAAGGGGGGGAGTTTTCTCTCTTTGCGAAGCCCCTGGCCCTGGAGGAAGGAAGGCAAAAGGGTCCTTGAGGGGCACAAGGGGCCAGGAACAGGGCAAGAGAGAGCTTGCAGGGCACAAAAGGGAGAGCCTTCCCCCTCCCTCTTGCCTCCTGTCAAAAACAGCTGCTTTTCCTCCCGGAGGCAGGCGGGGAAGACCTGGGGGGCTGGAAGCCAAAACAAAACGGAGGACCATGGGAATTGATGCGGGGGCAATCCCAGGGCTAAACTACAGATACTTTTCACATCAGCACATCTTTGAATTACAATTGCACAGGTACAGGATACAGTCAAATTGCCAGGGGAACTGCGCAGTTGCACAATAGCGCAATTCGCAGCCGGCAAAGAAATTTTTTTTTAAAGGTTCAGCAGTTTATCATTGCAGTTTCTCTACCTTTTTTAAACTGTGGAGTTGCACTGGTGCATCATGAATGAACCCCCTTATTTTGTGAATGAATTGACATGTTATCCACAGTAGAATAACAGTAACAGCATCCCAGAGTCCCTACTGCGCATGTCTAGGGTTCCGATTAGGGTTGGAGCTAGGGTTTGGGAGCTTTAAAAAACTGCGTGGTTAAACCCAGCTTTTACACCTGCAGGGCATTGAGCGTTTTAATTAGAACTGAACTCCACACCACGCATGCTCCCAACCCACGATCCATTATGCTCCGCACCTGGAGCGCTGACTTTAAATGGGCGATTTAAAGAGACAGAGCCCCATTTAACTGCGCAACTGCACCTTAGCTGTTAGATGCACTTGCGCTATAGCGCACTTTCTAAAAAAAGAGTAGGGAAATCCAGCTCCTTTTTAAAGGCGCTTCTTCTCTCTTAAAGCGCCAAAATGGCGTTTTCATGGCACACTTTCCCTTTTTCTCATCTAAAAGCTGGGCTTTCATGCAGCCTTCATCACACCTCTTTTTGCCAATCTAAAATGGGCCACTGTTCATGAGTATATTCTAGTTGAGATTAGTAGTTGAATTTAGGCATAAACTTTTTTGCTAAATTCCATTGATTCAATTGGTATTCTCTAGTTGGGACTAACAACTAGATTTAGGTCTCTGTGCTCATCCCCCCCCCCCCCCCCAGTTTTCTTTTCCTAAAGTAAAGGAAATGTCCACCAAGAGTAATCTTAAGTCTTTTTACCTTGGCTTGAAATTCCACTGCCAAAATTATTCTCCTGTCTCATTGCTTGGAATATATGGGACCTTACTTCAGCTTTCCATACTGCCTTTTCATCTGCTCCCTCATCCAGATGGCAGATTTTCTTCCTTTCTAATCAGTCTTTCTTACTTTGTTTCCTATTGCACTCCTGCTCATCACCTCCCATTACAATTCTACTACTCATACATTTTGAAAGCACATGAAGCCATAATCTTGTTGAAATTAACCAGGGTGAGTATTTGGCTATGGCCTGGAGGAAAAACTACCTGGAAGTGCTACTGGTGTTGTATCATAAGATGGAAGCTATCATATAAATAATAGATAATAAATAAACATTAAATAATTCCACACCTTCACACCACATCTTCACTGACCCATCATCCACTTCCAGAATTTAGGGATGTGGTTTGCTATGTTTATAAACATCACAATTAATGATGGTACATTGACAGGGCAGTATAGCTGTCTGAATGTTGAAGTAGGATTCTGGGAGACTTTTGTCTTTGCCATGGGAATCCACAGAAACCTTGAAAAATTATGTGATCTCAGCCTCTGAAGACACCAATAGCAAATCTCTGAACAAATCTTGCTAAGAAAACCCCATGATAGGTTTGCCTTAGGTCAGAATCAACATGAAGTCACATAGTAATTGCAAAAAACAACAACATTGATGATAGTAAATATCTGTTATAAATAATGATAGCTGTTGGAGGTCATTTCCAAAATATATGAAGGAACGTCCTTCCCACATCTCAAATACTGCTAATCATCAGAAGAGAGAGGTAAAATCTGCAAGCTCTGTATTTGGTAACTGCTAAATGCAAGGAAGTCTACAAAATGTTCGAAAAGGAAGACATGAGGGAATCAAAAATATCAAGCCCCCTCACTATCTTTAGAAAGCAAGAAGCATAGCAGCAACATCTCTGATCTATTAGCCTCTTTTTTACAATATGAATGATTGGCCCTGAAGCAACATCTCATTACATCAGAACACTTGTTAGCACATTTGATATACATCTTCCCACATTGTTTCTGGACTATAATTCCTGTCAAGGCTTATAAACAGGACTGTTCACGAAGAGAATGCCATCCAGTACTTAGTGAGGACATCAGGTTGAAAAAGGCTAAGTCTGTTTCTTGGAACAATCTGGGTGGTTTTGAGTCAATGGACCTTCTGATGGTTATATAGATTAGAGGTTATATAGGTTAGCTGGGGGCTTGGGGTCTTCATTTGTGCTGGTCCCCAGAGAAGAGGAAGGTGGTCCCCATATTCTAGAAACCAAGGAGTTCAGAAAGAATGTCTTCTCACAAAAGAGTGTCTTACCTATGTGGGATAAAGTGGGATAGAAAGATATGCAATACGATACAAAACAAATGCTTTTCTGAACAGATTCACTGCTTCAAGTGCTGTAAAAGGTTTTTTTCCCTTCCAATAAAATATACTAACTACATGTTTGTGCTCTTTGAACAGCAGTCCTGATTTATAAGTCCTTTATCATTTTGTTTTGCAACAGACATGTCCACAAATTTTATCCTTTTTTTATGCCTAGAGGAAGCTGGTGACATGGGAAAGCAAGTAGATTAAGTGAGCAATTTACAGCAGTGGGTAAAGATCAGACTGTATTTGACTCAAAACATGCGAGACAATGCCTACCCTGCGGAGCCTCACAGTTTAAGGCATTTCCTACTCATCACTCTTAACAAATGCTCTCTGGCTGAAGCGAAAAATCACATGTCTTCCATTGCCACTGAAGCTATATCTCTTTTTGTCCAATTCAACCACTTCTCTTGGTTCTTCTTTAATACATTGTTTGAATAACTGTACCCTTTCAAACTTTCAACCCAGCAGCAAAGAGAGAAATGACAACATGGTGCTAAAAATATATCCTGAAGAGAACTGTAAAATACAGTACTTTGCACTGAGAGTTCCAATCCCTCAAACCAGTAGAAACAATATTAATAATTCAACTTCAACTGATTGTTTTTTTAAAAAAATTATAGTGTACCACTTCAAATTAATCTCTCTGTTTACTGTTATCTATGCCAACTGAGAAACCCATGTAATTTGCCCAAGGCAAAAGGCAGGTCTCAGATGCAGTCAGCCTTTGTGTTATCAGAAATTAGAAGTAGTCATTACAACTTTATGTGCTCCAGAATGCACTGCTATATATAATGTAATATCTGCTGCACCTATGAGTAACTAATTCATTTGGGCTGCAGCTGTCCATTGTGAGAATGGTTCCAAATTACAAACCTCACAACCACAATGTCCAGCTAAAATTTTGGACCTTTCTTATAGAATCATAGAATCATACAGTTGGAAGAGACAAGGGCCATCTAGTCCAACCCTCTGCCATGAAGGAACTCCCAATCAAAGCATCCCCAACAGACGGCCATCCAGCCTCTCCTTAAAGACCTCTAAGGAAGGAGACTCCAACACACTCTGAGGGAGTGTGTTTCACTCTTGAACAGCTCTTACTGTCAGGAAATTCCTCCTAATGTTGAGGTGGAATCTCTTTTCCTGATGTTTGCATCCATTGTACCGCGTTCTAGTCTCTTGAGCAGCAGAAAACAAGCTTGCTCCCTCCTCAATATGGCATCCCTTCAAATATTTAAACAGGGCTATCATATCAACTCTTAACCTTCTCTTCTCCAGGCTAAACATACCCAGCTCCCTAAGGTGTTTCTCAAACCCTTCACTATCTTAGTTGCCCTCCTTTGGACACACTCCAGTTTCTCCACATCCATTTTGAACTGTGGTGCCCAGAAATGAACACCGTACAGTGGGCCCTTGTTATCCACTGGAGTTTAGTTCCAGGACCCTCCGTGGATAACCAAACGTCTATATGCTCAAATCCCAGTAAATATAATGGTGCAACCAAATGGTGTCCCATAAAATGGAAAATGAAGGTTTGCTATTTGGAATTTATATTTTTGGGGAATATTTTCAAGCCATGTATGCTCAAATCCATGGATACAAAATATGTGGAAGGCCAACTGTATTCCAGGTGAGGCCTGACCAAAGCACAATAGAGTGGCACTATTACTTGATCTAGCCACTATACTTCGATTAATGCAGCCTAAAATTGCATTGACCTTTTTAGCTGCCACTTCACACTGTTGGCTCATGTTCAATTTGTAGTCTACTTGGGCTCCGAGATCCCTTTCACATGTAGTCTCGTTCAGCCAGGTGTCCCCCATCCTATATCTCTGCATTTCATTTTTCTGGCCTAAATGCAGTGCCTTACATTTCTCCATGTTGAATTTCATTTTGTTAGCTTTGGCCCAGCTTTCTAGTCTATTCATGTAATTTTGAATTTTGATCCTGTCCTCTGTGGTATTAGCTACTCCTCCTAATTTGGTGTCATCTGCAAATTTGATAAGTATGCCCCCAATTCTGTTATCCAACTCACTGATATAGATGTTGAATAGAACTGGGCCCTGGACAGAACCCTGTGGGACCCCACTGGTCACTTCTCTCCAGGATGAAAAGGAACCAATGTTGAGCACCCTTTGGGTTCGGCCAGTCAACCAATTACAAATCCATGTAACAGCTAATTTGTCTAGCCCACATTTTACAAGCTTGTTTGCAAGAATGTCCTGGGGAACCTTGTCAAAGGCCTTACTGAAGTTAAGATATACTATATCCACAGCATTCCCTTCACCTACCAAGCTGGTAATTTTATCAAAAAGAGAGAGAGAGAGATCAGGTTTGTCTGGCATGACTTTTTTCTCTGAAACCCATGTTGACTTTTTGTGATTATGGCATTGCCTTCTAGATGTTCACAGACTCTCTCTTTCATGATCTGCTCGAAAATCTTTCCTGGTATTGATGTCAGACTAACTGGATGATAATTGTTGGGATCCTCTTTTTCCCCTTTTTGAAGATGGGGACAACGTTTGCCCTCCTCCTGTCTGCTGGGACTTCTCCTGTTCTCCAGGAGTTCTCAAAGATTATTGCCAATGGCTCTGATATTACATTTGCCAGCTCTTTTAATACTCTTGGATGTAGTTCATCAGGTCCTGGAGACTTATGTTCAATTAGATTAGCCAGGTATTCCTGTACTATCTCTTTCTTATTCTGTGCCGAAATTATTTTTACCTGCCTCCCCCTCTCTCTCTTCATTCTACTTAGCCTGATGAAAACTTCTGAGGAACTCAAAAACTTGTATGCTTTGAGGCACTTTAGTTGGTCCTAACAAAGGCATTACCTGATGGTTAATTCTGTGGTGTGCAGACGGGGCAAGAGGAGTGGCCTGAAGCCACTCTGGCCCTGACCACTGTGAGACCACAGCGACTAGATACTGTGGTCCTGAAGCCGGATGCTGCTGTAGTCCCAAATGGGCTGCCAGCAGGTGCGACTTTTTGCCACTCCTTTTTGCTTCACTTCAGGCCACCTTAGCTGGGCTCAGAGCTATTTCTGGGCAGTTTGGTGTGCATTATTTGAATGACAAAGCCCCAAACCACCAGAAGGCACTTTATTTAGCCCATGTGTTTTGGGCCTCTGGTGTTTTATTTGTCAATGGATCAGCATAGTTACGTATCTCCTATGATTGTTTTGATCTTTTTTAACATAGGGCTTCTCCGCAAATTAGTCCTACCCATGGTGATCCATGCATTATTTATATTTCAGCAGGAGTACTATAGTATGCTCCGCACTGGGCTTTCCTCTAAGACACTTCAATAACTACTACTGATCCAGTATGCAGAAATGAGAATGCTGGTGGTCACTTTCTTACAAAATAACACCAGCTCTGTTCTTGCAAGATCTGCACACATTGTCAATTTGTTTCCAGGCACAATTCAGTATTGATGATGGGTATTTAAAAGTTCAAATTATATAGCTCTATGACATGTTGGAAACTACATTCTCCCATAGCAGCCCTTCCCTGTTTTCCAAGTATGGAGAGTCATACCTATGGGAAATTTTTAGCTTCACCAAAACTCTAAAAGTTATTACTTCTAGGGCCTAGACTGGCACCCTCTTTGATTACATGTAATCAAACAACAGATGTGAGATGTCAGGAAATCCATTGTTGTCCAGTTTCAGCTTGTACTTCTAAGGTCAGTGGGGCAATGCATATGCTCCAGGTTTTAGTTTGAACATTAAGGGGCTGTGCAAGGTACTGAGCTTTACTATTATTAAAATAGTGTAAGCATCTTGGATAGCTTCTTTGAAGTCTAAAATAAAACTAAGAGCACCTTCACCACCCCACTGACATAAGAGCTGCCACCTGCCAAAAAAATCTGCCCAGACCATAGAATATTAAGTGGGCACAGGATTTCGGCAGAAAGACCAAAGTGATGGGGAGATGAATGGGAATTAAGTTGTAAACCAGCACAGTTTCTGGCTCTCCCTTCTCCCCCAACTGATGCACATCATCATTACTGATCATGGGGCACTTCTGTGAAGTCTTCAGCTTCCAATTTCCTGTCCTTGTGAAGTGTGAGCCAACATGGAACAGCCTTAATTCTGGTCCAAGTTTTTGACAACTGAAAGCACATCATTTCATAAGCTTTTTTGAAATGATCATGCAATGCACAAATCATACATCATAAATGAAGGCACAGTTTTGTCTTAAGTTGTGGAGATAAGACTCTGCTGCTTTGCACATTCTACAGATTGATTGATTGACTGATTGTACTTATATCATGCCTTTCTCCAAAAATGGGATCCAAGGAGACATACTTATCTTGTGAATGTGGTCATATATATTTCCCTACAGGTTAAGGTGGGGTTATATATAAGGTAGGTTGAAATGACATCTATGAAAACATTCTACTTAAATTTCAGGCTTCTTGACAATTACTTCTTTCTCTGCTGTTTCTTTTTACAAAGTTAATCAATGGGAAATTCTGAAAACAGACATGAAATGTCCCATTGAACGGATAAGATCAAGAAAATTAAGTATAAAATGGTCATTTAATCCCACTTTGCCCTCTATGCCTAATAAACCTGTCTCTTAAAACAACAGACAGTGGTGAAACTTATTATTATATCCAAGTGTACAGCCAAAGCAAAGTAGGCAAAGTGTGAGCATGCGTGCACACATGCATGGCAGACTTTTTCCATATGGAATGTTGTGAACAAATGATCCCCAAAAGGTATGAAATATGTGCATATGGCCCAGTTTGTTATTTTTTTGGTCTCCGGACTGAATTCAAGTGAGAGGTATAAAAACACTATAAATGTCTGATAGTGATTAAGAGATCTCTCCCCTTTTACAAGAGCTCTGAAACCAAGTGTTCTGATGACCAATGAGGCTACTAAATCAGAGACCTAGAAGAATGCTAGTGCTTGAATTTAGTAATGAAGGCAGATTACGTTAATCTAAACAGACGGCATGAAATCTTTCAAGTGCATGCAGATAGCAGACATACATTTGCATGATTTGCTTGGGCAGGGGGAAGCCCTGCTGAAGTGCTGCTTATACTAAACAAGAAAAAAAGAAGACAATTCAGAAAAAAAAAATAATGCCCAAGTACCACCAGCAGCACTCCATTTATATATATACCCACAGTTCCCACACACCAATTCACACACAATGCTAAATCTGATGTGACATATCTCAATGAAAGGATTGGCGTTCACTGGAAAGCTCAGAATTATGATGTCCCTTGAAACATTGCCACTTTGATTACAGACTGCAGTAGGCGTGCTACAGCTCTATTTGTGAACCAATGCAAACCTGTGCAAACAGGCAACAAGGATTGACTCTCCAAATGCTCAGCCAGGGCAAACTGTGTTCTGTTGAATAAGACTCCTCCTGGAAAGAGGACTGCAAAGACTGGTCTCCTCTTGAGAGACAGATTTTAAACAAAAAGCTTGTTGGTCCCATCACCCTCTTACATATGAATGTATCTGACAGTTCCTCCCCTCCCCTTTCCTTTTGCAGCTGAAGTTTAACAATTCTATACAGGAAAGGGAGTCTGGGCTAGCATTCTCACCCATGGATATAATCAGGTCAGCTTCCTACCCTATTTCTTGAATCATGAGTCAGTGGACCAATCCACGGGCTTAGAAGAAGGCTATATTTATTTGTGCTACGCTGCATGGCATTTTAATTAGTAACTCTGCAGATTTAAACCCACTGAATGGACACATAGGGGCAGTTGTGTAGCATAGCTTTTGTGCTCTCACTCTTGGAGAAAAAAATCCTATTTTGAGGACACCAGCAGGGGGTTAATAGAAGCTTTGATAAAGTTCTCTCAATCTCTTTATTGTTGCTTAACTGCAGACTGGACTCTGGTGTCTTTCTGGCTGCTCTCAGGAGATAACAATTAATTTTACTCAGTTGGGGAGACAGATAGAAAATATAACTGCCTGCCCCTATGTCGAGGAGCTGTGAAAAAGAAGGTGCAATTGCTGCTGAGAAACTCCTGATCTAGGCTGGAAAAGGAACTACGAACCTGTATGGTCTCCACATACCCTTTAGAGGGTGATTATCAATTAGGTCTGGAGATATCACAGACATCTGCCCAAAGGTGAAGATATAAAATACAGCAAACTCAAACAATCAGAGAACTATTTCCTGATCTGGGATGCAATGCTAGTATCAGGGCCATACAGTCTCTCATAGCTCTGCTTTCCCAAAAGGAAAAAAAAAATACCGGCAAGAGGAAGAACTGGTACTTTGCAAACTTGTAAAATAATATAATCCACTTTGCTTTGGATTCAATTACCCACAGGAAACTGTTGGATCAATATCAAAATATGGCTAAAATTGTATTTAAATACAGTATCATAATTACCTCATGTCACTACCAAGCCAGCTACCTTCCCCTGTATTGTTCACTGAACCCTGATGTTGGGTAATTTACTAAGGTTTAAAAACCTTTTCTTTGCCTTGCCAAAAGAGAATCTTACCCTCTTGCTGAATACAAATTCATGGAAATGGGTGGTACAAGTGCCTTGCCAAGAAATGGGCAGTTGTTTATATTCACTCTGTAAAAAAATGTAATCGCGTTAATAAGTTTAGGCCCTCCCAATAACAGATTTCCCATATTTTGTTTTGTTTTGTTTTCTGTTGGCTGTATGTAGATACATTCTTAATCGCACGTCTAATGCACATGGACAAGACTGCTTGCCAAAGGGAAAAAAGCACTCTCAGGAGATATTTTCTACCACACCACCCTCTTTATAGAGATGTAATTAAATGTCCATGGGAAGGAATTTACAATTGATCAGGACTGTTTATCTTTGAGGTCCTTGAGCATTCTCTTCCCAAACCCATGTGATGGACAAATGAAAGGCATCTTTTAGCTAACCCTTCATTTCTGTAGTGCTTCAGGACAATCCAATGCAATGATTATCATCATTTTTTTTCTTACTTTCTGGATCTCCTACCACATTTATACTTCAAAGTTCTGCTGTTTCCCAGAAATTCTTCATTTGTTTAGCTTTTAAAATGCTCTGTGGAGGCACAGCATACTATGAATCATCCTGACAGCAAAAGAACAAAAGCTAAAATTCTCAGGTAGAAAGTGACAGAATGATTGTTATTCTTATTATGCCTTGCTATCCAGAAAAGCAATTGTAAATTTTTAAAACATGTTTATTTTAAAATAAGTAGAGTGGGACTGGACTTGGTTCAAAATGTGGGTTTAGACACCGACATCATTTCAATACTAACCACATTACTTCTTCCAAATATTTAATCAACTATGAATCCCACCCCCATGTATACTATGGATTTCACATGCTTAAAAACCTCCCTCTCTCCCTTCCTTTAATTCATACAGGCTAAAGCAGCCTGCTGTGTCAAGCGCCTGTGTTACACATCTCAGGCTTGTCTCTTGCCAACAATTCTTCTTATCTTTGTTGATCAAAATGCAGAACAATCAACCTTCCTTTTCTTTCTCTGTGGCTCCTGTACAAAGTTTTCATTCAGTCAAATGGCTAACTGCTTTCTATACCTTAATGAGGTTAAGATTCCAACCAGAGGAAGATTCCAACCAGATAGAAACATACTCTGTCCTTTTTATTATTTTGGTCAAATGATCCCTGTGCTAACTCTTAACATCAAAAGCTCATAGACATATATCCTTTGGCAGCATCTTTTCCAAGAGGTGGAATAATGTCTGAAGCGAAATACTTCATTGAAGGACTTTTGATACTTTCTACTTGACATTTGAAAATTGAGTGAACAGAGTGCAATGGGCATAAAATAATTTCAGTTTCAATAAAAACAATTGTAACTATTTTTCAAATCAACTATTTCTCCATGTAAAATATTCTTACTTGCTGAATCCAGATATCACAAAAACTTATTCTCCATCTTATCTGTCTTTTTGTTTCCCCTTTAGCATCTTCTGTTTTGTGCCTTATATTCATATTTATGGAATAATAATAATATAACCCTGTATATTCAATCATTAAAAAAAAACCCTAAGACTGAAAAGAAAGATGCAGTTTAATTATTATAAGGCATTTTTATTTCAAAAAACAAGCAAGAAACAACAAAGATCCTTGCATCACCCTAAAGAAAGAACACTGTAGCACCTTTCCTTCACTGCTATCATTATAAAGAGCTTCAATGGCTGGAAAATATTCTTTCCATTACACATTTGATAAGGGCTGGGATAGAAACCAAAGTATATGAAAAGGCTACTTAAGTATGAAGCCTACTTTTCTGTTCCAGAATAATGAGTCTGCTGTAAAATTCTATTTTTAAAAAACCCTTAAATTTTGCATGTTCAAACAACAGAAAAAATCACTTCTTACATGATCTGGAAAGCCACCACATTTGTTCTCCTTGTCCACTCCATCAAGTACCAGTGTACTCAGGCTTTGCCATAATTCTGAATTGTTTGGCCATCCTGACACTGCCAAGAATGTGAAGGATAACCCTTGACCACCAGAATTCTAAAATCATATGGTAACAATCTACAGTACAGCCCATTTCCAAATCTTCAAGAGAGTAATTCCCAAACTTAGTCTCTATTTGTTATTACGGACCAATGGTTACCGATATTTGGTCTTCCATTTGTTTTGGACTTCAGATCCCAGAAGCCTCAGGGAACTTGGCCAACAGTCGGGAATTATGGGAACTGAAGTCCAAAACATCTGGAGGACCAAAGGTTGGGGAACATTGGTCTAGATGTTCCCAAGCTTCAGTCACAAAATATCCCAGAATCACTCACTACATCCAAGCTGGCGTTTCTAGGAACTGAGGTCCAACATCTGTAGAATCCATCAGGGGAACTATTACTGCAATGACTCAATTTCCAGGAGTGGTAACAATATCATGAAAAGAAACATTTGATGGAATACTCCCACATGATCCTAGACTTTTGCTATTACAATAGTGATACATGCATGACACAATAGATGGTAGCTTCTATATCACTCTTCAGGTTACGAGTCAGAAGGTTTGTATAGAAGTTTATCTTCCAGTACTTACTTCTGGCACTTTATTTTGGAAAAATATATTTGCAAAGATCTTTTTCAATATACTAAGATCTTTGCCAAGCAATTGTGCCTCTGCTGTTCTTGGATTTGAACACTGTACAATATCTACAGTCTAGTCAAGCAAAATAATTTCCAACTGGAAGGTGGATGTTTGAGAATTCCAGGGCCCAGTCTTTAGATTTCAGTCTAAACTTAAATAGAAATGACCTTGGCTTCTACTGCTTTACTACCTTGAGAACGAAACAGTATATTTAGTTTTCTGTCACTGATTTCATCACACACACTAAACCATACACTCACTCAGCGACACAAAGTTAAACAAGCATACAGTGCAGAATAATAGTTCTCCCACCCCATAAAGAAATAAATAAACTATTTTCTACTATTGGGCAGGGGGAGAGAAAATGCTGTTGTCACTTAAAAATGCAATTCAGCTTCATCAATAAATTTCATGGCTTGAACATTCAAGCTACTGAAGTAAACAGAAGGTTACAATGACAGGTGTGAAAAGGAAGTCACACGGTGAATTTGGATAACAAGGTTTTTGGATCATCAGTGTCTAAATAATGAAACTTCTGCTGCAGCAGGCATATGCACAGTTGCCTGCCTGACAAACCAGTCCAGGATAATCAATTAATTTTATTTTTCTGCAAAACTATATAAAAATATAAAATAACTGTCCATTTTCACTTCATGTATATGTGTGGGCATAGGGTGAGGTTTAATGGGTTAATTAGAAATACACAGAGCAAAACAGTAGTGGAAGAAAAAGGCTAACAGACCCTTAGCTTTGCTGGCCTTTGCAGCAACTTGGAGTCAAGCTAAGGGCAATCTGATGCTTTGATTCGCCTGCAAAACTTCCATCATTGTCAGTGGGAGCAGCACAAAGTGACTCAGGGCACGACATAGCAATGGATCCTCATTTGATACACATACGCTACTGCACCATCTAAATCAGCGTAGCAGAACATAAGAAGCTTTATATGCATTTTTTGTGCATTGTGGCACAATGCACATGGAATTTTAATCAGCATCCAAAAGGAAGCCCCCAAGGGAAGGTGGGGTTGAACACAGTGTATTAAAACATCAAGTGACAATTTGTTTTTGTTTTTTTCCTTATGGAATCTTTCAACGTTTGAGATATCTAGGAGGTGGGCAGGGAAATCATTCTAATTCCCAATACTATGTTAAAACATATAGAACAAAACATCCCTTTCCTTTGACCGTTGTACTCCAGTTCAGCATATGAGTGTGAATCCATGTCTCTTTTCATGACATTCTTGAGTAAATACAGTTGCGACATCAGTTTAGTTTGGTACCACCAACATCATCATAATCATCACCACCACCACCACCACCACCACTATTATTTAGTTCCATTTTTATTATTAAAAAATGATGGTAATTTAAAAAATCTGTTCATGGCAAACTTATGTAGTATTATAAAATATATCTGATGACGTAAATTGGGGGAAAGCTTAAAAGGAGATATATATATATATATATATATATATATATATTGGAGGGATAGCAAACATATGGAAGGAGTCCACTGTGGGTTTTAGTACTCTGAAATGAAGGAGATGTGTGACAGCTAATATACACTGCTAAAGAAGAAAGACAGAAAGTACATATCACCCAGAGCTGGATATTTTCATAAAGATCTCCCTCTAACTACAGCAGCAACACTGAAAATATCAACAGGTGAGATGGTGAGAGAATAGCCTGTTTATTTATTTATAGGTTTTTCCCATCCTAATTAGAGTTCTCTCCACTCAAGTCACTATGATGGCTGATTTAAGAGAAGATGAAGGCGAAGGTAAGTTAAGGGGGCAAGAAATTGCCAAGCAGTCATATGCAGCTGCAAAACCAAGAACAAAATAAAATACAAAAAAGGAAAAAAAATCTTCACACACAAATCACACAAAAAACCAGAAGGGCACAGTGTAATTGAAAACAAAGCCAAACAGAAAGAAAGATAGATAGAGCCATTTCAATTTTAATCAAAAGAGTGATGTATATTTTTCCCCACACAGTGCCATTCCCATGTGAACTCCTTTTGTTTCAGTAGAGAAACACAGATCTTACTTCACTGTGTAGCCACACATATTAGATACAGGGAGATTAAAATGAACAGTGCTGTCAGGTTTGAGACTTACAACACTCATGCTGTTATACTTATGCAGAAAATGAGTGCATGCATACACAGCGAAATGTGTGCATGCACACACACAAACACACACTTTATTCTCCTCCTCAAAACAGATTTTTTTAAAAAAATTCACTGGAAGAATTCCTTTTTATTTTTTTATTTTTTTACAGCTCCACCATACATTGTATGTGCAAGTTGGAATGGAGAGTGCAGGCTTCCTACTTTCCATTATTAATATAACTTAGTCTTTACAAGATTTTTTTTTAAATAAAAAATAAAATGCAGTTAAAAGGCATGATATGAAAATTTAAAAGTTTCATCTACAGCCAGGGGAGGGGAAGATAGGAGCACATAGAATTCTCCCACAACAATGAAGATATCAAAAATTGTTTAATATTTTTCACTATTGTGCAGCTGTTTTATTGAAATTGGTTAGACATTTCAGATGACACAGAGTAGAATCATAGACTCATAGATTTGGAGTTGGAAAGACTTCAAAGGCCATCCAGTCCAATTGCCTGCCATGCAGGAATACACCATCAAAGCACTCCCAACAGATGGCTATTTGACCTCTATTTAAAAACTTCCAAAGAAGGAGACTCACCACCCTCTGAAGAAGTGTGCCACTGTCAAACAGCTCTTATTGTCAGGAAGTTCTAATAATATTTGTAATAATTGTAACAGTTAATTTATTTAATTGTTACAAAGGTAGAACCAGTATTCTCTTGTCTTCAGAGTAGAACTAATACAACTTTCCTTCCTATACGTCTTTGTGTAAAAGTAATGACTTAAGATGCACATTTCATCATAATTTCATTTTTTTAATAGGATCACATCAAAGTGAACTTATTCCAACATTGTTTCTAAAATTATATATGCTTTTCTAAATAATAATAATAATAATAATAATACTGTATCTGGATGAAGCCTTATTTACAATATCATTTATAAACTGAAAGATACAAGTTTTACTAAAAATAGCAACATACTTAAATATTCTTTTTAGGAACAAAAGTTGTATGTGCATATTTTTCATTATTCCCTAACACTGCCTAAAACTGAAGAAACACATCACATGGACACACAATACCAAATACACTAAACAGCAACTCACAAGTGGAATTATGTTGCTCCAAGTGAGTTGATAAAAATTGTCTAGAAAATAGAGTGAGTCTCATCACTCACAAATGTACTGTCAGTACTGTATATATTTTCAGTACAAGGTGATGCCAAATACTCCAGTCAATAAATGAAGGTTGCTGATTTAATGGAGCTGACTGAATGAGAGTCTTTTTCACTTTTACAATTTCTGTAAATATACTCTTGACAACATTATTTTTCTGCTGCTCTATCCTTCCCTCTTCCCCACCTCTGAGAGAGAGAGAGAGATGCAATAAAAATAAAATAAAAGAAAGAAAGTTGCTTTATAGAAAGTATGATTCCACATCCATCTAGCCTCTTACAAGGAGTAGTTATCCATAGGGAGAGGTCTTTCACTTCTCCTTCATAACTTTTTCATTTGGAATTAACAGGGAGCCAAATTAGTACCAAAGGAACAATCAATTTTTTTACAAAAGGAAAAATCCACCACAAATATTAGCAAGGGTTTTTTATGGGCACAGGAATACCCATAAAGGGGTATTTTATGGGCACAGGAATACTCATAGGCATTACAACTTCAGTCTACTTCAGACTTACATGCTAGTTCATAATCCATTTTTTCATAATCAATATCCATCTAATTGATGACTAAAATTTACAAAGCAAATTTACAGAAAAGAAATCCTTCCATCCCTCTCACTCACACACCACATACACATGTTAACCACAGTTCTCTGACAAAATAAGAATATAAGTTAATAGCATAAATGGGTACAAGCTAGTATGAATTTCAAACTAATGTAAGTGATTATTGTTCAAAGTGCATTATTTCCTCAGACATAAATATCATAACCAAATCCTGATGACTGACTACTTAACCAATTCAGCCAACTATCCACATCTATTGTTTCAGCAGCCCAGATTCAATGTCAAACAAAATTGCAATTCTAGATCTTGTGGATCTATCATTATCCTTCGTTCTTCAATAGTTATTTTACTTCTTATCCATATGGTTCTGAGAAGAAATTGGATTAACACATGGCTGAACCAATTCAAGGACTGTTTCAAGGATTAAGACTCCTATGCAAAGGGAAAAAAAATGGTATCCTTAGGAAAAAAAGTAGTGATTCCATTGTGGAATAATTTCTGATATTCTTTAGACTAGTACTTGGCATCAGTTCTAAGCAAACAAAACAAAGTGTGCAACAGTTGTGAGTGGTTTGCACCATCTTAAAGTACAATTTCATCCTAAATTGTAGAAAGTCATAAACAACAACATAATAAATGTTTCATTCTCTCAGATTTTCTGGACTTCTGTTCTGTTATCCATTAGCAACATAATGCTGTCTCAAATGAGGTAAACATAATGCTGTCTCAAATGAGGTAGAAAGTATAGAAGGAAATTTTATGTGCGTTTTTACCTGCTTGGTTAGTTGTCACCGTGACAGAAACAGCTTGGTCAGGGCTTGGATTCTGCTTGGATACTCCATTCACTGCCCAGATTTCAAAGGTGTAGTTAGTGTGTGCCAAAAGGTCAGTAATGGAAACCCTGGTGGTTTTCAAACCATTCTGTTGTGGGCTGAAGTGTACACCACTGCCACAAGACCGACAACGGTTCAGATCACTGGCTCCACATCTTTTGCACACCACATTGTAGGAAATATCCTCGCGGCCACCTTTGTTCTGAGGAGGGCTCCATTCCAGGTTTACTGATGTTTCATTGACATTGGATATCAGGTTTTCAGGAGCAGAAGGAGGGCCTGCAAAACAAAAACATGCCTTCTTAATCATGGCAATGAAAGACAGGGAGTCCTTTTAGGGGAATGTGTACACTGATTTGTATCATAAGATCTACTGTAGTTAACTAATGTTCAGCTGAGGAAGGCAACCTAAGGGAATCCAGATGTTTTTAACTACATGTCCCACAATAAGGATGGAAGTATATACACCATTATTCATTCCCTTGCTTAAAAATGGGTTTCCCTACACTCAGGAAACCTGGTCAAGAAGAAAAGTGTAATGGTGAGGATTCTGCAGTTTTTTGCCCAGTATTCACACATTCAGTAGTATTTTAGGACATTATTCTATTCAAAAACACACATAGTTTCTTTGTGAACAAAGTGCACATTCTTTTGTGAACAAAACAAAACACTGGTTGGCATCCTGTTAAGGCAGCTATACTTTCATAAACTAGGCTTATGAACTTGAAACTGTATTCATGGCACCATTGCAATAATCAGAAATGCCCCTGAAACCCACCTTAAAATTCAGCCAGCCACACCAAGAGGTAGGCTGGGCACAGAACAATGATGTTCAAGAGGGGGCTGGATGATGATGATGCATCATCCTTCAGCACCACAGAACTCCACCTCTCAATAGTTGCATGGATATATGTATATATATTTGGAGGGGGGATGAACAGTGTAGTCACAACATAATGGCAACATGCCTGATACAGAATTATAGCTACTGTTCCCAAAGCCACATTTCTGTGAAAGTTTGCTATTTTCTGTGCACAACCCAACAATATTGCACAAAAACAGCAATCTTGCAAACAATAGCCTTGCGTGTGTGTGTGTGTGTATATATATATATTATATATATATGGGGTTTTGTTTATGTAAGACTGATGATTTGCACAAGACCTTTTTGTGCAAGATTTATTTCTGCACAAAAAAACACAGAGCAGACTATCTGGAAAAACAGTTGTTGTTTTCTTGGGGTGGGGGAGGTGACACAAAAATGCATAATTCTCATGCTTAAAGATCCCTACACATTTCTGTGCAAAATAATTTCCTGAAACACTTTGGGATTTGCTAATACCAGGTATGAACTGCATAGAAATATTTGTTTTCTCTACAGAAGCAAGAGAATTGTGGACATTAACTGCAAATTTAATCACTTGCAAGGATTAAAACAATAAAATATGGCAATTTCTGCCCATTAGCCTTGATATTGAATATAATGGGAACTGTAGTCCAAAACTTCTAAAGGGTACCAAACCTGAGCTAGTAGTCTTGTCAGCCCATATCTCTCACAATTAACATGCAATAGTTAAAAATCCACACTAATTCTATGATCAAAACATATACACAAGTAGCCTCCCATGTGCATTTATATCATTTATATCAATTCCTTTTCCAGAATAGAACTGCCAAGGTCCTCCAGCCAGAACTGGGAGCTCAGTGTATTTTTTGGTCCAAAAATACACTTTCAAAAGCCTGTAAATATTTCTGGCTGGATATAAAATGGGAGAGTTTATGAAAGGTACTTCTTTGGACTACAGCTCCCAGACTCTGCCAAACACTATGCTAGATAAATTAGCTGGGTATTAATGGAAATTTTAGTCCAAAAAGGAACAAGTTGATGTGAGCAGATAAAGTTATATGTGTAAACATTTTTTAGCCTTAGCTGACCTGACCAAGGAGCTGTGCAGTCATAGTCAAAGTGCTGAAAATGGTATCAGTCATTTATTGGCAGTGAGGAAAAACTGAATGTAATCTTTGCCCTTCCAATCCTCTAGAAAGATGGTCACAGCCCAAGTGCCTATACTGGTTTTTTTAGCGTAGAAAAATTGTGCACAGCAGGCTATTTCGATATGTGCATATTTCTGGTACAAAGTCCAAAAGCATCGCCATGATATCTCTTAATACAAGAAACAGGTGCATGAATAAAAAATTTCACAGCTCTTTTACCCTGGCTTTTGCCATGTCCATCATCCTAAACTCCTTTTCCAGGCTGTTTTAACTATCCAAAGAGCTTTACAAAAATACCACCATATTACTTTGTGACCGTTTTGGCTGCTGACACATGCCCATGTAAAGGCATATATACATTTAGTCAATTTTCTGAATGGATTATGATCATCCCAACCAAGCTGTTCAAATGATCTCAATATTCTTTCTAAGCAAATTTAATATAAATGAATAGAAAATATGAAGCCTGCCTTTCAAGAGAAATAAAACAATGCCACAATTGAAGTAGGAAACAAGTTTTATTCATCTTATTTATTAAAATATTTATACCCCACCCTTTTATCAAAGAAACTTAGGAGCAGTGTACAAATAAAACTACATAAACATGCCAACACGTTTGAACAGGTTTAAATTATAACCATGCATATGTGAATTTAAAAATAATTTCAGCCTTGAAGGTTTTAATAAAAAGCCATGTTTTGACTTCAGCATCGAAAACAAAAACAATGGCAGTGCCAATTGTACCTCCAAGGGGAGGGCATTTCACGATTGGAGTGCCACAGCCAAGAAAGACTTTTTCATGGCATCCCTCAACATATTGCCCCCAAATGGTCAGACACAGAATACAATCCCTTGGAGACCTATGTCCAGTAGAAATAGAAGTTTTAATGCATCATAAACATGACAGAATAGCCAAAACTCATGAAAATCTATGCAGAGAGACAATAAGGAAAAGACATTTAATTTTTTAAAAAATTATCTGTCATTTGAAATTTACACCCCACTTTTCTGCTAATGAGCTCAAGGTAGTATGAATCAGACTCCAGCTGCTCACTTTATCTTGACAATGACCTCAGGAAAGATTGGTCAGGGAGAGACAGACTAACAGCCCAAAGAGACCCTGTGAGTTTCAAAGCTCACTGGGGACCTGAACCTGCATTTTGACTCCTATTCATACACTCCAACAACTACAAAAGATAAACAAATAGGTCCTTAAGCTTGAACTGTCTCTGGAAGCCAAGATGATTAAAATTGAAGCTGTCATACTTTGGCCACATCATTAAAAAAGACACAGCTCATTAGAAAAGACAATAATGCTAGAAAAAGTGGAAGAAGAGGAAGCCTAGATACCAGATGGATCGACTCAGTCCAGAAAGCCATGGACCCGAGCCTGCCGGATCTGAGCAGACCAGTCCAAGAGAGGGGTCTTGGAGGTGTCTCATTTACAGGGTTGCCATGAGTCAAACAAGAACAACAATTGAACCACATTGGTTTGAAGGGGCTCATTGAGCTATTTAGCTATGGAATAGTATGATCTAAAAGACTTGGTCCATGAACTCCTGCCCTCATTTTTCTAAGAGGAGAAATAAACCATTAGGCATCTAGTGAGTTCTCTCACAAGTCTGGAGAAATGCTTCATCAAATAAATATGGGATCATCTAACTAATTCAGTACCCTTTTTCCTGCAGAAAGCAACAGAAGCACTTTCACATTCCTGCCATCAGCAGATACAGCATTAGAACAGGCCCAAGAATGTCAACAAAATGTTCCTGAGGTTATTACATTCCAACTAATGTCTCTATGCCTTCCAGGAAACCCAATGTCAGTATCCTAATATTTGTGACAGAAGGATGTGCTGCACTGCAGCAATAGCCAAATTAGAAGCATCAATGTTGATGACATACATTTACATATCTTTTCAAACAATCACATTGAAGTGCTTATTGAAGTGCTATGGTAAAGGGCTGTATAACAAATAAGCTGAAGCTCAGCAGCAAAGTATACTATGTATTTATTAATTGTGGTTTTTAGAGATTTTCCTTCTCATCTTGAATAAGTTGTACATGTATGCTTGTGTAAACAAAAATGTGTGTTTGTGTGTGTGTGGTTTTGAGATACAAAGCCTAAAGGCCTTGAGAATAGGATATCTGAAGGCCTGCCTTTTATCATGTGAACTTGATCAGAATTTGAAAGCCTTTCTTTGTTATTTATTTATTTGCCTATTTATTTAATTTATAGCCCATCTTTCTCTCAACATGGGAATCAAAGCAGCATAAACCATCTTTAAAAACCACAACACAATTGGGGAAGGGGGATAGAAAAGTTAAACTAAGTTTGATTTTTTAAAAAACACAAGTTAAAAGCAGAATTAAAAAGACAATTAAAACATTTAAAAAAGAGCTTTTGTCAGGAAGCTAAGACTGCACTCTTTTATGTGGCCCTTTGTCCCTAAAATATGGGTTAGGGTTTTGTTTGTTTGTTTTCACTATTTTCATTGTTGTATGCGTTTTTAAAAAATAAGTTTTTACAGTAATAATTTGATTAGTTTTTGAAGAATGCCTTGTCTCCATTTATCTATAATACTGACTAAAGGGTCCTGGCAGGCCAGGAGATGATAAACAAATTTCCAAATAAATAAATAAATAGCACATTCACATGTGTGTCAGTGCGTGAGAGAGAACAGAGGGACATTGAAAAATAATCATTTGCTGCAGACATGAAACACCTCTGAAATCATGGTGCATTTCTCCTTTCTATGTGTATATGCTGCCAAAATTTATGCATTTTTGGTACTCTGGGGTGAAATCTGTCCAGAAATTCTAAGAAACGGAATTCTCATAACTAATATTCATCAATACTGAATGCTCCTTGCCTTACATTTGGAGAGCTGGATCTCTTGATCGACCATAGCAATGCTTGCTTTAACCCAGATTCTCTCTTAGGTCTATTAAGATGTTTTTAATAGGGTTATGCTAGGTTTTACATAGGAATATGTGCCACACAGAATCAAGCTCTTTGGGAGCAAAAGGCAGTAATTAGTATGTAGGACAAAGCACAGTGGTGTCTAAAGAGGGAAGCAATCATGCAGAAAACAAGTGAGACAGATGCTTGCAGGTTGTACCACCTTCAGCATGAAAAGGAAGGTGTGGGGGAATTATGAAATGCTGGGCTGACATTAAGGCAAAGGGAAAGGCAGACTGTGTTTTGAAGAGTGCAGTTGCTAACAGAGTGGATGGTATTCTGGCAGGCTAAGAAAGGTAGGATTGGCAATTTTTTTGTGTTTCATACATGTGCACTCCCCCCCCCCTCATTTTTCTCTTACTTAATAGTTGCCAATGCTAAAAATCTCCCAAAGCAAGAATCACACCAGATAGATGAGGATCTATAGAAAGACTGTTAAGGTTTTTGCACAGCTAACATGAAGCATCTCGGTGGAAATCATCCCTATATGTTCAAACAACTAATCGTGGGTTAACAAAAAACATTTCAGGATGAAAGAAAAAAGATCTGGGAAAATAGCCATGTTTGGAGAAGGAAAAGGCTGTAGTAGGCCATATCACTGATAAATAAGTCTTGCAATTGTTTTACTATGCAGGACAGGTTCTCAATTTTGAAGTTGCTTCCCTTGGCTTTTAGAAATCTACTGACATTCTATAATCTATCTCTTGGTAAATGTCCCCTTACCACCATTTATAAATGATGGCCCTAAAGGAGAAGAAAAATTATTTCTGCCAACTACCCTTTGCCATTGGTAGCAGTTGTCTTTATTTTTGTCTTACAAATCTGATTGCTGATAAAAGATGGCTGTTAAATGTCACACATTTCCAAGTATTCACACACTACAGAAACTAAGATGAAATCATAGAACCCTGGACTTACAATATCCCTCAAACTTACAAATTGCTTAACAACAAACAAACAAACACTATTGTTTCATTTTATTCATAACATGGAATTTGGATATTTAAGTCTAGAATTTGAAATCTGAATAGAATCTGAACATTTTAGATTTATTGGACTGACTTGTTAAGTTTTTATTAGATTCCATTTATACATTTAATATTTTTCATGGTTCAAAATGTCAATGTCATAAATTGTCAGCTATCGTATACTACCATCATTCTGACAGGATATGTTAACCAGCACATACTTTTGCATATTGCACTTGTTTCTACAAAAGCATACACTGAAAAAGGGGAGGACTTTGGTACCTGTTTTCTGTGGCATGAAAGTACTGGTCTTGTCTAGAACACAATTTTTGTGTCTATCCTTCTTAGTGTAGCAGTTCAGGGAAGGTGAAAGTGCAGGCTGTGTTCCTAGGGCATCTCAAAAATCTTCTTTTAAAATGTTCCCTGAACATTTCTTAATGCTTCTTGGGGAAATGAGGGTCAATTTCATCATATTTAATCCAGACTGTTTTAGGTCCAGGACAGGCTTTTGGTGTTTGTTTGTTTTTTTGACAGGAAGTGAACCAGAAATTGATCTTTGGGTCATTCCTTATTGAAAAAATGGATCTCCTCTGGCTTACAATGGTCCAGAGAGGCAAGAATGCAGCAAAAGTGTCCCTTTTGCCCTCTGTGGGGCATTGGGGGGCATTTGGAGAAAGTTCAAATTTTAGGTGTGGATTGGGGGCGGGGCAAGGGCAGCCCTCTATGCTCCCCTGTTGGCAATGTGGCCTCCAAGTCCTTTCCATAATGGACATCACCTTTCTTCTCTCCCCTCTGCAAGGGAATGCTGACTAAATGCTATTGAAAAAAGCAAGGTCATTTTTGAACACCTTTGTAAATCCTATCACACTGTTGTCACACACAAAAAATCTCAACATTTGGACAAGCTGAGAGTACAGCATCTTCTTTTCTCTTCCCCTTTATCTCTTTTTCTCTAGGGTGGCAAAAAATTACAAAACATGGTACTTGGACAAAGGGGAAGTGGGAAATGGTATGTCTAAATTTCTCCAGTCACCTGGGTGTAGAAAATATGTAACAAGGTTATCTAGTTACACCTTTAGCACTGGCAAGCCACTCTTACCTGTAGTGGCCTAATTCCCTGCCCCCCAACATATATCCTCTTTAAAAACATGCCCACACTTTAAAGCCAATTAGTGAGCACACAATGTTTAGAAATTCCCTGGGAACACATACTATGACTAAAGCTTTAATCTTTGGTGTCTGTCCAGGCTATGCTTCATTAGTAATCTACCCAGTGAGTTATTTTTCTGAAAACCTCTCTGGGTGTGATCAGACACTGTCCACAATTAAAGCTTTCCACAGCTTTCTGACCAGACTGACTGGTTTGGCATTGGAGATATTATTTTCAACAAGCAACTTAATATATTTACATTGAGATCTTTGGAGGCCCTCCAAAGGCCCTGACATGAGACTGTACATAACTGAGGACACAGCCTTCTCAGTTATAGTATCAGGATAGCATTCTCTCCTTGAACTAACTCCAGCACCCACTCAAATGGCCTTACTCAAAGGCTGAGTTTCTAAGGGCTCTTTTATACTACACTGTCATAGTGCAGTGATTCCACTTTAATTGCCATGGTAACATCCTGTTACCATACCAATTAACAGTGGTGTCCCATACTGAGGCATCACGAGTAAAGCCACAGGGGGCAGGGACATGGGGTATGCCAGGCCCTCTTTGCCCCTGTCCCACGTAGTTTTACTCAGAGGTAAAGCCAAGTAGGGTGGGGATGGCATGGGACAGGGATGGTGGTGTCATTCCCCTTATGGTCCACACCCATGGAAGTGTCATGGAATCCTATGAAATCCTGGGATTTACAGTTTGGTAAGGAGTATTTTAAATTCTCAGCCAGGGAGCTCTAGTGCTTCACCAGATTGAGAACACTAGTATTCTATAGGAATCAGCCATAGCAATTGAAGTGATCATGCTACGACTGCATACTGTGAAAGTTTCAGGAAAAAGAGGCAGAGCACACAGTGATCATACAGGGGACACAGAGATGAGAGGCATCATGACTGAAGGAAGGGTAATTCTGTTTTAAACCTCCCACTGTCCCCACAGATTCTGTTACCCACAGAATCACTTTAGGGTAATACTAGGTTATAGATATTGTAGAATAATTTTAAAAGGGCCAGAGTGAAAGCTGAAGAGGGTTCCTGTACCTTTAATGATTGTGTAGAAGATCGAATTTCAGTAGATATCCTGTTTTGCCTAGTTGCATGACAAGTAAAGTCTGTTGAAATTCCCCTTTCTGCATAGAAATCAGAGGCAAAAAAGCTATTTCCAGTTTTCACTCTGACAACCTGAAGGGCCAAATACTCACCCATGATTGGGGGATGGGATTCTTCCCCCAAATTCTCTGGGTTATTCCCCACTGTGGGGTTACTTAACTGTTACCATACCAACTGAGTAAGGCAGGAAATCAGGAGACTTCTTTTTTTCCACTTTAAAAATATGAGTCTAACTGAAGACCCTCATAAAGTGCTCATTGGGCCAGTCTTGAGTTGGGCCAGAATGGAATGGGTATGACATGTCTAGGGGTGTATCCACACTGCACGATTATAGCAACATAACCCCAGTTGAAATATTATGTCTCCATCCTATAGCATCCTGTGGTATGTTGTTTGGAGACAGATGTAAGATTTCTCTAGTGAACTTCTTTGAACAATATCACTAGAACTCTCTGGCAGAAAATTCCACGGATCTCTTGAAAGTGAAAATCCTAGGATTCTACAGGATGGATTCATGTAGTTAAAGTAGTATAATCATGTAGAGTGGATTTATCTTAGTTCAGTCAATGGAAATTATCACACGAGCTTCATCATCCCATCCCTGTCTCATCCTTCCTGCCTAATCATTTCACACATAACCCATACTTGACCCAGCAGAGAAGTGCAAGTGAAAGCAATTGTGTGACATCACTTTTACTCACTAGCACACTGAACCCATCATTCAGGCACCCAGGAAACATGAGTGAAAGTGATCATGCAAATCACTTTCACATGAAAGCAGGCTGATCAGCACTTTCAGACATCAGCTGAAAGTGCTTTCTACTGTCATTTTCAGTCTTTTGTAATAATGGAAGAACCCGTTATTAGCATGATGGCAAAAACCTTCAGCTGACAGCTGAAAGTGTTTTTCAGCCTGCTTTTCATATGAAAGTGATTTGCGCTATCACTTTCACTAACTAATGGGATAAGAACGGGGCAGCGATCCCATCCCTATCCCATCCCTTTGTGATATTCTCCATAGTGTTCTGCTTACAGGAAGCTTTCTTGGCACAACATTTATTTTTCTTTACGTTTCGTGCAAATACCCCATACAAATCTAAGGCCTTCTAATTTGATGAGTTAATTCTGATAGTTAATTCTGATCCTTTGAAGATATCTGTGAACATTACTGGAAACTGTACTAGAGTATGTCCTTAAATGAGTAAATAAATATCAAGAACAGGAATAAGAGATCCTCTGTCCACTCAAGCATTTTCTAAATTCATAATACCATCAAGTGTCCTGAAAAGAAAATCATAGCATGATAGTTTTAAAAGAAAACTATACACATTAATACGGATGATATTTGAATTAAACAAAATAATAACCGTTGTCCACTTTTCTGTGTCATTTGCCCCAATGAACCTTTCCTAGTAATTCAGTGAACTGTGTAGGAGTTTACATGTATACTCTTCAATTAATGAAGGCAACAGGAAATCATGACACCAATATATAAATAAGACATAACTGCAAAGATAATTTTTTCTTGTTCTCTGTCATCTGCTGTAACATAGTGCTTTTCATTACATGCAGTTCAGATGCTTATCTGTGGACCTCCAAACAATGAACTAATGATGCAATTTAGAATGGGCAGAAGGTAAATTAAGAGTGAGCATGGTGCAATGGTTTGTGTGTTGTACTACAATTTTGGAGACAAGGTTTGGATTCCTGGTCAGCCATGTAAACCCACTGAACTTACTAACCAAGGGCAACTCACATGCTCTTGGCCTCAGACAAAATCAAAGGCAACCCCGCTCCTGACAGATCCTGCCAAGAAAATCCTGTGATAAGTTCATGTTAAGGTTGCCATAGCTTTAAAAAAACACCTTGAAGGCCCAAACAACAAAAAGAATGTAAATTCCAGTCTAAAAATAGACATCTCACTAATTTGTGGTGCTCCATAGTGTTGCCAATGGACAGAATTCTCATAAAAGTACTAGATGAGAGGAAACTTCATCTGATCCAATAAGGGACTTACATTCTTAGGCATTAATGAATAATTATGGCTATTGAAAGCAGAATTACTGTAGTATATCCTGAAAATATATTCTTCATTTGAAAACTAAAAAACATTGATAGAATCATGGTTTCGGCAGGGTGGTTGACTAAACAAGGCATGAAAAAAATATTTGTTGTTACTTTTTGTTTCATGGCAAAAAAGTGAGGGGGGGAGTTGTCATTACACAGGGAACTGAATCAGATAGTGCAACACATTGGCAAGAAATTTGTGCAGTGTTTCTCTCTCTCTCTCTCTCTCTCTCTCTCACACACACACACACACACACAGAGGAATGTGTTAAAATGCAAGAAAACTATTCCACACAGAAATACATTTGGGTTTTTAGTGTAAAAATCATGTGCTTACTGTGCAAAATGTTTCATGGAAAAATACTGTTTCCAGATTCACACATGGATGCTTTGCACGCACGCACGCATGCGTGCGTGCATGAGTATGCACACACACACACACACACACACACAATACAGCATTTTTTGTGCAGGAATCAGCATTTTCTGCACAGAAAAAAATATATTTCTGAATAGAACAGAACCCTGTGACATCCCAATGGTCGCTTCTCTCCAAGATGATATGGAGCCATTCGTTAGCAACAAAGCTTTGGGTTCAGATTGTCAAACAATTACAAATCCACCCAAAAGAAGCTAGCATTTTACTAGCTTGCTTGCAAAGATACCATGGCCTTCCTCCCCATAAATAGAGCCAAGAAATCATCATATAGCTTGTTGGGAGTAGTAATACTAAATTATTATTTTCAAACCAAAGAAACACTCAGGCTTCTCTATTAATTTGAGAGTTCACATTTGTTTATATTTATATTGATTATATGTAGAATTTTATTTGTTTATATTTTTAAAAGATTTTTTGGGGGGAAGAAATATTTCTTTGATAAAACTGATGACTATGCATCTCAAAGCAATAAACATTTTCCTTAGCAAGAATGTAACATGTCCTTGAATTTTTTAAAAAATGAAAGCTTGTGGTCTGATCTATTTGCTTTATCTGAAGTGCAAATCCTGATGCCATAAGGTGTTAAATGGATCCTGTGAAGTGTCTTTTATGAGTCACATCCTGTGAGGTAATAGCTTACACTTCAGCTGCATTAAAAGATGCTGATTGCGTTCAGACCCTTGCTGGCATCTCTAAGCAATTTTCCAGAATAAAGCCTTGTAAGGGGGAAATTCTGAAATGGTGCATGATAACAAGGATGATCTAACAGGGAAGACTGGCCAACAAACTTACACTAGTTAAACAGGGAATGCTTATACAAAATGAGATTTGCATCAGTGCTGATAATGACTAGATGATAAATCAATCCCCTAGTTTGGCAGGGTATAGAACTTAACTCTGTTTACTGAACTTGGGAGTAGATCAATGGATATCAATTCTTCTAACAGTGAAACCCTAAACAATATTCACATCCATTCTGTAACATGCTATGGTTCCAAAGATTAACCAAGTTCCCAACTATATGATGTTACATATTACATCCAATAAAGAATCAAAGAAAAAAGAGCAATGAAGACAAACAAAATCAAGGTAAAAAGACCTCTGAAGGATCTCTGGAGATCTCTGGAAATAACATATTTTAATAAACCATAAATCAAATTAAATTCTGACTCTAAGCATCACCATCAGGTTAGAGAGAAGGATCCAATTAGGGAAGAAATTACTGTTGCTGTGCTGTGCTGTTTCTCTTTCCCCCGCCCTCCCCGTGCCAGTCCAATTCTGTGACCGAGCAGGATTTCTCAAAGTTATTTGTGATGAATATTCACAGAATGATCTGCAGTTTTCTGAGCTATTTAGTATCAAGGAGCAAGCTGGGATAACACAGCCAAAGGCTGCCTAAGAAGTCAAAAAGAATAAATTGGATCCTAATGCATTTTAAGAAGAAGACCATATCTTTACCCAGCTACTCTCTCTTCACCAGTTTCCTACAACCACAAAGAAGTCTCTGGAACCATCGAGAATTTCATGACCATAGACAGAGATGTAATTCTTCCCTAAGCCCCAGTACAAAGGGGCGCCTTTTGGCGCCCTCGGGCCAAAACTAGGGCTCGGGAGCATGCAGCAACCCCACGTCCTCGAACCCTAGATTGTGCTGGTGGCGCCATGACTGCATGGCCCCACCCACATGGGGTGCCCATCCATGATGCAAGCACAGCACAGAGTCCACATGTCATTGCACTGCACTTGCATCACTGATGCACCACAGAGCGCTAATGGCACGTTTGCAACATCACTGGAAGGAGCTCCATTTTGGAGCTCCTTTTTGGGGTGGATTGTTGCCGCAGCAATGATCTGGAGAAGAACTAGGGTTTGGGGGCATGCCTCTGGCTGCCCCTTTCTTCTAAACTGTACCAGGCCTTAGTTTCTTGTCAAAAGAAGCAATAAGTATCTTTAGAAATTTTTTATTCTGGTTTTCTCCACCACCTCCTTTTCCCCAATTTGTTTTCTCCCATTTTAATTTTTCTCTTTGGTTAGGCTTCCCCTAGCAATTAGTCTTCAGGAAGGTCTGTCACCTTCTGCAATGCAGGAGAGAACCTGGGACTCCTCTTTTTGAGGTTTCATCAATCACACATTGTTGTCAATAATGTTTTGGGATTGAAAGTTGTGTAGCTCCTTCGGGTAAGCATTTTTCATTGTCAGTTTCTTTTCCATTGGCAGACAGGTTATAACACAGAGCAAACAAGGTAGACATCAGAGTTTGATTCTGAAAGAAAGTCAGGTCTCTTCTCCTCTCTTGACAGTTGTATATGTGGCAGCCTCTTGTTGCTTTCTTTTAGTAGTTAAGAGGTGAGCTTCCTCGTAGCTTCAGGCTAGTTTACATGAACTTTGCCATCGAGAGTGACCCTTAATATTTGGCAAAAGGGCCATTCTTGAACATTCATCATGAGGGCCTCTGTGTTTTTACAATGGGGAAGGGATAAGTCCACTAAGGGCATCAGTCACTTAAAAATATTATCCATCTGGTACTTTCCTTCCTTTTTGGAGTAACATTCTGTTTAGTAAACAACAGACTGGAAGAAAGTAAAGTATTTCCAAGTACATTAAGATCCTGATACTTTGGGACAGGAAACAGCTACATATTTTCAATCATATTCACCTGCCTTCTTATTTAGTGGCTATAACATATCATGACATAAACCATTTTACTTAATTTGGGTTTTTTGGAATTTGGCCTAATTACTAATCTCACCACCCAGCATCCACACCAAAAGACTAAACACTTATAATAAAAATAGCAAGGAATCTTGGATGTATAATGATGCTGAAAACTAATACTAAATCTGGGGCAAGGTTGTGTAGGTTTGCTTTCTCAGACACATTTCATATCACAATATGTTTTGCCCCTAAGGTGCCACAAGGTTCTTTGGCACCTTTCTAATTATTGTTTCCTCCCTTTGCAATCACCTCAAAAAGGGCATTTTCCTTATTGAATCCACAGTAAGATTTAGAGATTACAAATCCATTAAACCAGCACCCTGGTTTAGTGACTTAAGCTACAATATATGTTCATATGTCTCATTCAACTGTCACAGGAATGCATGATTCAGCACTCAAGTTTTCTCCCATTTCTAACTTGAAGCTTGCTCCAATTTGGGTCCACATCAGCTCAAAAAAGTTTTTTTCCCTTGACATAAATTTGTATATGTTTTCATATGCATTTTTCTAAAACCACATATCTTAGCATATATCTCTGTAATGCACACTTAGTTTTCTCTTTGACGAAAATGTGTCCATTTCCATTATTCGAAGGTAAGCATTTCTTCCATGCAATTTTGCAAATACATTTTTGGTGCAGGAATCAGTCTGCAAGCTCATAACTGTGCAGATTTCCATTTGCAAATTGTATTTGGAACCACAGTCACTTCCAGGGACTGTGAATTGGTTAAAACCATAGAAATTTATGAGACCAATGAATTTATCTCCTGAGTCACAGTATAGACATATTCAGACACTAAATTTCAGAGCCATCCTTTCTAACCTCTAGTGGAAAATTCTTGGTACTTAAGATGTTATATATTGAACAAGATGCAGATTTTGTGATTTAAAAAATCACTCTACTTAATATTCCTTTAAGGATTTGAACAAGAAGCAAATAAGTATATTTGAGATATATTTCAAATCAATCAGCATATATATTCAAATATAAAAGAGAAGGCAAGGAAGATTGAAAATTTAAGATGGCCAAAAGATAGGAATGCTAGAAATGTGAAAAATCTTTATTACTGGTCACCTGTGCCTTCACCTATGAGATTTTACTTACAGTCAAGCACATTAAGCAGGTAAAGCTTCTCCTTGATATATAGACACTGCCAGAAAAATGAAACCAGCTTCTGTGTGAGGGTGGCTTAAAGACAAAGGTGACGAGCCAGGCTATAGAAACAACAGTGACAAGCTAGTCAAATATACCAACAGTTGATTTCTTCTAAGTGCCAATCCTCATGTATCCAAAATGATAGCAACCACACACTAAAGAGAGAGATCAAAAGCATGGTGAAACTGGAAGCCTTGCAAAAGTGCAATGAATGTGAAGGAGGAGAAGGAGGTAGAGAAGGACCTTGGGCAAGTCATACACCCTCAGCCTCAGGGGAAGACAATGGCAAACCTCCTCTGAACAAATCTTTCCAAGAAAACACCATGATAGCTTCACTTTTGTAGTTTTTTGAAATATTTAGCCTTCTTTAGCAGAAAGTTCTGGTGTCACAACAGACTACAAATCCCAGGATTCCATAGAATTGAGCCAGGGAAGTTAAAGTGGTGTCAACCTGGATTATTTCTGCAATGCAGATACAGCCACTGTCTCATCCTCAGAGCAGGACAAAAGCAAATATCCTCTGAGCAAATCTTGCCAGAAAAATTGTGTGACAGGTTCACCTTAAGGTCTCTGTTTATTGGAAGTGACTTGAAATCACACAATAACAACAACAACAACAACATGTAGTGAAAGCAAAATAGCTCAATAACGATCAGTGTGGCAATGCTGCAAGCAAAATCAAAAATTAAGAGAGGGGTTACAGAACAGAGCTACTGAAAACTTTGACTTCACACTGCAATATTTTGTTGTGTTGTACCACTTGCTATACAAGAATGGCTGTCTCAAACATTGGCTGCATCTACACTGCAGAATCAGTGCAATTTGACACCACTTTAACTGCCATGTCTTAATGCTATGGAATTCTGGAATTTGTAGTTTTGTGAGAAATTTAGCCTTCATCGTCAGAGAGCTCTGGTGCCACAACAAACTACAAATCCCAGAGTTCTACAGGAGGGAGCCATAACAGATATGGCAGTGCAAACTCCATTAATTCTGCAGCATGGCAGCAGCCATTGAGTAAATGAAATTTCAGGGGATTATTAAAAACTGCCCAGATTTTAAACCAATGTTACTGAATTTTTTCAGTGTATCCTCTTAGAGCAGTGATGGTGAACCTTTCAGAGGCTGAGTACCCAAACTCAGTGGCGTTTCCACACCAGGTGTCACCCAGTGCTGGGGAGGAGCTTCCAGGGGGTGGGATTTCCAGGAGAAAATCCAAAAGCACACTATCTCAGCCTCAGGCTAACAATAGCAAACCCCCCTCTGATTAAACTTGCCAAGGAAACTCCATGACAGTATCACCTTAGGGTTGCGACAAGTTGGAAATGAGTTGAAGGCATGACACACACAAGTCACACTCTCAGAAGAATGCAATAGAAATCCCCCTTTCACAAAGCTTGTCCAATGATAGTTTCACCTTAGGATCACCAGGAACCGGTACAGTACTTGGAAGAGAAGCAAGGCCCATAAGTTGGAAATGACTTGGAGGCACACAACAACAGCAACAACAACAACAACAAGCATAATAAAGCACAGAAGGCACAGCACAATAACAAGAACAAAGAAAAGTCAGCCGTTTGAGTGTGCAGTTCTGGAGACCAGGACTAAAAATCCCAACTCAGTCATGAAACCCACTGGGAGACCTTGGGCAAGCCACATTCTCTCAGCCTAAGGGGAAGGGAATGGCAAACTTCCTCTGAAGAAATTTTGCTATGAACACCCCATGCATGGCTTCACTACACCTCACAAAACTACAGTTCACAGCATCCCATAAAATAGCAAGGCGTGGAGCTTCAGGTCAGAAGGGGTGGGGCTGCCCACTGGAAGGTGTTGGGTGATGCACCACCCCTCCTTGTCATGGCTTGGTTTTCCATGGGAGAATTGAGTAACAACAAGGAGCTGGACCAAGCATGTGTGCCCTGCCCCTGCCCCTACTTGCTGTGGCCACCATGCACCCCCAGAGACGGCTTTGCATGGCACAGAGGCCATGTGTGCCACAGGTTCACCACCACGGTCTTAGAGGGTTAAATTTCAAGTAAAAAAAAAAACGTTTGTTTTTTAAAAAAATTGTCAGCTTCAAAATTAGTGTATGCTTGGAGGGGAAATCTCAGAGGAAAAAAATGAAATAATTATATCCCATTTCTTATCATGGTTCCTATGTTCTACTGAATTCTGTGCATCAAATGATCTCAAAATCATACAAAAATATAGCAGTTGACAGAAAACTATCTGGACATAAAACAAAGAAGCAGCAAAATTCTTTATGCCTGAATAAAAACTATGTGAAAAGCAGCTTGAAAATAACCCTTTCTTTGTATATAAACAATTACTCCCATGTAGAATTTCAGGGAGTACTGACTTCATGAGACTTTAAGCAGGCTACACTGATCAGTGGCATATTTTTTGACATGAAACATATGAAAGATTAATACATCCAGATATTTCTTGGCCTCTGACCTTGGAAACAAGGTAAGGACAGTGTTATTTTCAGCTACATTCTAATTTTTAAAACAGTCACACAGAACCGGTGGAATCCATGTTCAGTTTCCACTGCAGATTGCTCATCATTTCATTATGCTTCATTATGTTGATAACTGTCAGAAAGCATTAGAAGCTGGCGTTTTGAGTAATATGTCTGAAATGGTAATCTAAAAACAATATAGTTTCTAAAGGAAATATAGCAGTGGACTGAATTCAATTAGAAAGAGGCAAATGCAAAGACAATCTATGTGATGCTTGCTTCTTAGACCCTTTTTGATTTTATGATAACCTCAAGTAAAAATAAAATTAAATATAGGTTTTTACTAAAGAAACTGATATTGTGAATCTTCTAAAAATCTGGCTTTGTAATCTTAAATTCCTCTTCAGAAATGCATCTCGGAGGAATGTATTTTCACGATAAACATGTTGTCTAAAATTATCTTTACAGTTCTAATTTTATATACAATTGAAATTGTAAAGATAATATCCAGACACCTTGTATATTAAAACTATGCCAGAATGTCAATCAATCAGATTTTCTTTGTATAGCCCAAGAGACCAAATAATTCAACATCATTTAAAGAGACAGATTTGCATCAGGCTTTCAGGCTGGACAGATAACACTAATTACCTTAACTCAGTTGAAAACATTAATAATCTTGATCAAATAAGTGTCTCATAAACAGTGCTAACAACCCAAACTGTGGGGAGGTGGGGGAAACAGAGATTGAAAGAGAGAAGGGGGGGAGAGAAATTGACTGCTGTATTCTTCTAAGTGGCAGATTGTAACTTTTTAAAAAAATCAGATATTTTAGTTGATTTTTAAACATGGTTTTTAAATGATATCTCAGTTTTTGGAATGCTGTTTTACAATTTTATTATAGCTGATGAAGAGCTATGTAGGAAGATCAAGTTGATCTACTGATTAATAACAGATCACATTTAAAAGATCAGTTTTGAGGGTGAACAGCAGTACATGTAAAATAATGGAGATAATCTAGATATGAATGAAAATGCCCTTTTCAAAACTGAATCAAACAGATGCTATTCACATTGACAGATTCTGGAAATATATAAATGCCATTTCATGGAAATGCTGCTTTGAAAGTTGAATCAAACAGATGCTATTCTCATTGACAGAATGGGGAAGTACATACATGCCATTTCAAATGTGATCTAAAAGAATAAGGAGCCTTTAGCTGTCCACATGTTGCTGAACTATTATTTTGATAGGACTTCACCAATGGCTACACAAGATAGGACTGATCTGAATTGAAGTTGAACAATTGTTGAACAATTGGCTGGTGCTGATAGGAATTAGAGTTCACTAATAATTGCCCAATATTACTTTAGAAATAAGTAGAAATGTTATAAACCAATATTTATTGTTCTCCAATACCTTACTTTATTCCTTTATTACATTCTTACCTCATTCTTCTTTTAAGAATCTTACAACAGTATGCATGGCTCCATCTCACATCATATCTCATGAATTCTAGGATTGGGCTAGAGTATCAACTGGCCAAACAGACTCTCCAGATTACCTACCCATAATTTCACCCCTTAATTTGATGAAATGAAATGATTCTGAAGTAAAATGCCTTCATGATGCATACTCATGTATGTTTGGGGATGGAAAGAATATTCAAAGATATTGGGAGAATGATTTAAAACCCATGTTTTTTGAGTACTGAGAAACATTGATGAAAAGAATCAGAATAACAGAATAACAATTGCAGTTCATACTTTATTATGCACAAAATTGGCACAAGGTGGTCTTGTATGGAAAACAGTATTTTCTGTGCAGGAAACAGCATTGCAGGAAACTGCATGAAAATTAAAAAAACAGAGAAATATTAATTCCTGCACAGAAAAAGCTAAAATTGGAGATTTTTTTCCTCTGTAAAATTCACATATTTGCATAGAAAACAACATTTTCTGTTCAGAAAACAGAATTAATTGTACAGGAATTAATATATCTGTATTGAAAGATGATTTTCCATGTAGAAAATGTCATTTTATGCACAAAACAAGGATGTCTAAAAAATTTTCAGAACAATTTTAATTGTAGCTTTTTCTGCAGAGGAATTAATATTTCTGTGTGAAAAGATTATTTTCCATGCATAAAATGCTGTTTCTTGTGCAGAAAATGCTGTTTTCTGTGGAAAAACCACCACATGTAAATTTTGCATGGAAGTTCCTAATTGTGAATAGCTTTTGAAAACTACATGGTTTTTGAAGTTATTTTTTCACTGGGGAAAAAATTGCTGAAATTAGTCATTGCTACCTTTGAGAAGACACTTAATGAAGAATTACATCCCTATATTTATGATAAATCATGCATGCCATCTCTATATCTTAGCAAACAGCCGACATGGTCACTATGCTAGAAAATGGTTAAGGATGAAGTTCACAATGTGTGGATTCATCAAAACTCTAACCTGGCACATCTAGAATGTCAAGGAAAAAGGTGGAACTGATAGAAAGACTTCTCACTTGATAGTGATACCAGAGTAAATATTATCTCTGATGCAAAACAAACCAGAAAAAGTGGTTAATTGCCCTCAAGTTAGCCCTAACTTACGGTCAGCCCTATGTCTGAGACATCACCAAGAACCTCCCCTGCTTTGCTTAGCTCCTGGAGACTTAGGCATGTGACCTCTGTGTTTGAGGAGCTTATCGCACAGGGCTCCAGGAACGCAAATGGCACAGGATGAAAGGGAGCCTGATTGGAATGGAAGGGGAAAAGGATGCATTTTACTGCATGCCAAAATGCTGCCATCACTGCCGGAAGTCCCCATTCTGTTCCAAATCTGTGCCAGAGAGGCCAATTTTCAGGAACTGTTCAGAACAGTTCCTGAAAACCAACCTCTGGGGGATGGATTTGGAATGGAACGGGGACTTCCAGCAGTTTGGTGATGATGCGGAGGAAAAAAGGAACCCGAAAAACCGGCTCCTTATTGAATCACATCTGCAATGCAACAAGCTCCATAGGGCGTATCGATTATGTCGCAGGTATGCCACACCCTATTGATGCAGCGCAGCTGAGACGTCATCACTCTGCGCACCATCTGTATGGTGCTGTAGAGAGATGACATCCTGGCCATGTGCTAGAGTTGCGGAGCATCTAATTGCTTCACCCCCAGGCAACCCTAGCACGTCGCCAGGGCACCTACAAGCACCCGTCTGTTTCGGGCCTTAGTTTCATTATTACCATGCAGCTTTTATTGTAAACAATCCACCCACATACCCTCCTATTTCACCATCACTTATCTCCAGTAAGGATTATCAGTGCCTCTTTGCACATTCTTCATTTGGAACTGCCTGTGCACCTTAATAGATTTAAAACCCTGGTCATATGCTATCAAATCACCAGCACAGCACTCAGGTTTGTGCACTATAGTTGCAAAAATCTAAAATGCCACTGTCTGGTCTTTCACTTAGATTAAACTGTAAACATAAAATCTGAGCAACTGGTTGAAAAAGGAAAAAAAAAAAACACTGATGATCTAACTGGTCCTGTAAGATTACACATGTTTTTAAGACCAATACTCTTGAGCCAAGGTTTTGATTCTGTGGATGTTAGCAATTTATAGTTGTGCGCAGTGCATTTTCTAACCAATGCATAAAAATTAAGCATGCAGTTTTCATAATTTGTCCTGGGGATTATATTAAAAGAATGGGGGGAAAAGCTTTCTCGTTTCATTCCCTCCAGTGTGAAATTCAGGCAAATAGAAAGCTATTAAAGTCTACCTTTTCTGGCCTGGAGAGTTAAGATGTAGAACCAAAGAAAGTAGCTATTAAAGTAGTTAAAGGAACTGCTACCCAAGGAACAATGATGTACAATACTGGAAACTTTTGAATGTCTAACAATTAAAATAAATAATTAGCAACAATAATACCTTCCTCCCCTTTCACACAAAACTGAAGGGGGAGTAATTTTCAGTTCATTCCAGGTGTTTTCCTCTAAATTACCCAATATTACTTTTTTTCACCTGGCCTAATAGTGAACGGAAACCTGATTTTACAAGCCAATGGAGCAGAGTGTATGTTTTTGCTAGAAGAATGGGTCTCAGATTCTATGTTTTATTTCTTCATTAGAAGGCCGTCACACTGAGCGATTACTAAATGCTAGGCTGAATGAGACTACTGGGGTTAAAGACAGCGTAATGAACAAAGAGGGTGCTTGATTATTATACTTGTCAGCACAAGGAAATTGGGCTTATCCCCTGATTTAACCAACTGCTAAGAACTGAGATAGGTGTGAAAGACTCTCTGTTGTGTTCTTCTTCATCTCCCATTTGTCAAAAAAATTTAAGCAGCCCAAGAAGTTCCTCTGAAATTATTCTTTAAATGCATTGTCTTCATCTCCACCTCTGCCTCCATCCTATAATATTTTTTGAAATGTTAGTCTTGACTTTTCCATTGTATTTTTACTTCCTTATTTTTTTGTTGTTGTCATTGTTCTTTTAAAAAAGAAATAATATATTAGTTCTGAGCTCAGGCTTCATTGTGCTGGAATGTGATGCTTGTTTGATACTGTGGAAAACTTGTCACAGATCAGAATTTAGAAAGTCTCTGTCATTAAAAAAAATCAGAGAAACACAGTTCTACAGGTAGAAGATCAGCCTTGGTATTCCCATATTTTTAATATATACAAAATAAAATCCATTAAGAAGATGTTGTGTATCCCAGAATGTCTCTGTGTTCTAACTTGACTGTAGACCAAAACTGTGTCCTGTAATCAGCTCTATATGCTATAATGAGTGGAGGCTAGATTATTAGAATTTACCAGTATCGCAGCAGCAGCAACAACAACAACAAAAACCTGAATAAATATTCACTGTCTCCCTATTATCACAGGTCCTTTTCAAGTATCCACACGAATGTTAGACAAGAAATTTACAGTATGTCTGTACATAGATTTCTAATATATAGAAAACTGCCAAATATTTGGGAAGCCTTAATGATTCAGACAAGTCCAATACTGTGTACTACTAGCCCAGCATTAACAAAACACAGCTGCCCAAGGCTTCTAGCACACATCGTTCTACCGCCTGTTTTTGTTTTGCTTTTTAAACAAGTTTCCAGGTACTAGATCAGGCACCTTCTTCATGCCCAGCCTATCCAATGACTAACAGATCGCATATTACCACCTATGACTCCCAACCAAGACATTCTCTTGTCATATATCTACAGTTCTCCAAAAGCTTGAAGAAAAACTCACTGAAAAGAAAAGGTCTACCTTGGACATAGACTGAAATTCCCCCTCCCACATGCACACAAAATGCTACAAAGATCTAACACAAACACTCTGTTAATGGATTACAAACAGATATATAGAATTATGTTATCCTTTGCCCATCTATACCCTGCAGCCTCCTTTTGTTGATGCACTTGGAAAATGCTCCTGAGTTAGTTCTTTGCCCATCTGGCCTAATACCATCAACTTTCTGACTGGCAGCAGAATTTGTCCCCATTGGGAAATGTGGGATATTACCTATTGGTCTTCATGTTAGTACTAAGAAGACCTGAGTTCACTTAGCTTCTAAAATCACATGAGATAGGATGTGTTCAGTGAATGATATTCAAGGTGGTATGTGGTGGTGGTGGTGATGATGATGATGATGACAACGACGATATCATCATCGTCATCACCATCATCATCATCATCATCATCATCACCACATTTATGTATATTTCACCTTTATTCCAGTCCAGCACTCAAGCAGTTTATAGAGTTTAATACAGCTTTAATATTCATACCACATAAAATTAGAAATGTTATTGTTTTGTGTACCTAAATAAACAGGGACTTGTTGCTAAAACAAAACAACAAAAAAAAAACAAACAAAAAAAACAAACCCCAGAACAACCAGACCTATATTTCGATACTTTCAAAAGTAAAAATATTTATCGGTTATTACACTCCTAAACAATCACCACAGGACATTTTATGATTTGAGATTTTCTTGAGAAAGTATTTCTATCTTTGGTACAAATTATTATTTCAAAAGATGCCATATATGACCACTAAAGCTTTACTTCACTAAAGCTCTACTTTTTTGACTTAGTTTTCTCCAATTTTTCACCATATTTTATTGTTTTTTGTCTCTTGTCTCTTGTGACAAAACAAGTCAATGTACATTGAAGAATACATAGCCTTCAGAATATGGGGCTCTTGATCACTGTGAATGGGCAATTAGATGTACAGTGTTCCTTTTTAATTTTTTAAAAAAGAATAGCCCTAGCCTCTGAAATGTAATGCCCATCAGATGTGAGGAAGTTTACCGTAATAATAATAATAATAATAATAATAATAATATTATTATTTCTGGCCCACCCCTCTGAACAAGCAATCGGGGTGGGTTACAGCAAAAGTTAAAACAGTGTCAGTTAAAATATCCCGTCCCTTCCCTCACCACCCCCCTTAAGAAGAAAATTAAATCACAGTAGAGTTAAAAACATGGAATATATGTTTCCAAAGAGAAGCAGAGAAACAATTTGAAACAAGATTTCCAATTTCAATTAAGAGAAAGACAGTGGAGGAATAAATAAAAAAAACTTATGGCTTAACGGAGTTAACTGAGGCTAAAGCAAGCTAAACCAACAACCTGCAAGAAGGGATGAACACAAAAAGATTCTCTTTCCAATCTGCAGACACTAAAAAGCTGGTGGGAAAACACATAGCCTAAAATTGTGACCAACACCTTTTTTTAATCTTAGGAATGTACTAAATTGGTTAACATAATGGGACTCAGAAAACATATTGTTCTCTTCTTTTCTTGCTCTCCTCACCCAACACATTAACTAAGCACCAGGGACAGACAGCAAGATTCTCATCAGTGACTATCAGCAGACAGTCTTTATAAAGAGAGGCAACAAAAGCCAGAGCCTGCAACAAAAAATGTGTGCCACCCATGCACCAATGGCCCATACAGACTGACACTGTCACATCCAATCAGGACATTAAAATAGCTGTACTCTTGTTGGTCATCTGACTAGTCAAAACAGATTTGGTCAACAGAATGCTCAAATATTTGTTTTTTTAAAAAAATGGGCCTGTAAATTTAAATACATTAGAACGATGCTTTAAATAAGTGACAAATTTAATGCTTGTCCTAAAGTCCTTTAATGGTAAAACTATGGGATTAACTTTTTTAAAAAATGTTTTGAATAAATTATAATTCTTGATGATGTTAGGCAAGGTTTCTCCCAATATAAATGGAAAACAGAAGTAACTGTGTGGTTCATAAGCTAAACCAGCCCCGTTCCCACCAAAAACAATCAGAATTAGCAAATACCATTATTAGGACCACCATAGTTTCACAACAGCATGAATGATGAACTGAACAGCTCTTCTGTTTGGCACTGGACACAGAACAATAAGCCCAATTATGTGGCTTTTTTAAAAAAATGCAACTAAAATAGTAATAAAGCAAAGTACAGCAAAATGGTTGGAAAGAAGAAGGTAGAAATAAATAGCTTTCAAAAACTATGTTTTAAGTAGGCTGTAGGGCAATTTTCCAAAATAATGAGCATAACTTGCTTGGTTGCTGCAGCAAACAAGATGGTGTCATGGGCAGGAGCACTTGTTTGGAGAACACCTGCAATTACAGCAGGTGGCCAGCAAGAGAAGCCTTGTTACACAGATAGATTTGCCCCAAATGCTGTTGAGCTAAAGCTTTTGGTAGCACAGTAATTTAAGCAAACAGCACACTGCCAGCTACCCACTGACATTCTTGGCTTCATGAAATATTTGACACCTTCAATTATAGGTGGTCAACAGACAATATTTGTCTGGCAAATTGTCTGGTGTCATGGTTCTACTTTACTCAGCAAACCTAATGGAAATGTTGCCTCCAGCACTTTATCATTATATACAGCTTTATAAGAATCAGAGCAGGTGATCGCTAGGATAAAGAGGTGAAATAAATTGTGTTTTTAACCACACTGATAACTAGGAATCTTGGTGCAAATAAAAATGCTTGGTCATTTAATATACCTTTGTTTTTGTTTCAGTGGTGACAATGGCAGTGAGTGAAGGTGGTTTCTTCCCACCCCCCTCCCCACATCTCCCTCTTTTAATGCCTGAGATGCTTCTATGGCTGCATGGCAAGGATTGTTGGGAAGTATAACTTCCCTGATACTACTGATATGAGCCCATAATGCTGGTAAAGCATATCCTAAACTTTCTTGCATCAGATACACATCCCTCAAGACATATTGGGGAGGGGGGGGGCAAAGAGGGGGTGATGTCCCATCACCTTCCTCCGTGACAGCAAAAAAACTAAATGAGTAGAACGTTTGGAGTTGTATCTGGGGGTGAGTGCAATGCAGAAGGGTGGAAACAAAGATGAAGAAAAAGCCTAAACTTCATTCCAGCTGTAATACATGTGCCTTACTTAGGCCCTAAACAGACCGGCACTTTGTGCTAGCCTGTAGCCGAAATTAGGGCTATATAGGGTTGGGCATCAACATGTGCCTAGCCCTATCTTTCCTGCCCATGCACCATCTTGCCATGCACCCATCCATACGAGATGCACCATGATGATGCATGGGCATCAGAGCACCCAAACCATGCTCCATGGAAGCACTATAATGCACGCAAGCACTATAATGATGCCCCTTTAAAGAAACTGCATGGAGAAGTTTCTTTTTAGGGAGTGGGTCAGTGCTGCAGTGTGTGGCCACTGCAGCATCAACCAGGGTTTGTAGATCCCCTTAGTTTTTAACTGTGTTCATATAATATCAGAGCCCCCACTGTAAATGACAACAGCACTTTAACTTTAGTAATACCCTCAAACCTGCTTTTGACTGTTTTACTTGCTTAAGATCATGATGTTTTTATCCATTCCTCCCTGCCTCCATGCAGTACTGACAAAGAGGAAGTATCAAATTAATTAATGTGGTTGCCTTGCTAAGGTATGCTCTGTTTTTTCTACCTGCTAATTGTGAAAATATGTCAGAGGGCAACTTTATCAGCTTAATTATGCTCTACAGACTTGCAGCATCAACACTCCTGCTCTAGGTGGAGTGGCCCAAAGCCAATGAAACCAGGGCCATTCTCACATGAGTATGTCCACAGCACCATCCTTCTGGAGAACTAGTATGCTGTAGTAGTTTGAGTACTGGAGTGCAACCCTGGAGGCAAGGGTTTGAATCAGCCATAGAAATCCACTGGGTATCCTTGGGCAAGTTACCCTCTCTCAGCTTCAGAGGAAAGAAAAGGTAAACCCCCTCTGAACAAATCTTGGCAATCTCCCCTGACTCAGTAATAGGATATTAAGAGCCTTACTGCATGAAAAAAGAAATCCAAAACAGGTGTGCCTTCTGTAGCACTTCTGTTCTCTTCCAAGAGAGACAATAATAAAAGAGTGCCTTTTGCCAAATGGATTTTCCATTGTGACAAAAGGCACACTTTTATGACCTTCTCCCTTAGCACAGTCTTCCTTGCTACTCCCCTTCTCCATTTTGGCTTTTTTCCCCCTGAGGTCATAAGGCTCTTAGGGTCGAAATAAGTCACAAATGACATGAAAGTATATAACAACCATTCCTCCATCCTGATATTGATACAAGCTTTCTTGTGAAATTAAGATGTAAACCTCTCACTCACAAGAGACTATCATAGTGCAGTTTCAGAAATTGGTCTATATCCTGAGATTGTATAGATTGCTGTAACTATAGTTTTTGGTCAAATTCAGAAGGAACTAAACATGTTGCTGTCGGGTAAAATACATGCATACCTCAGTTAACAAAGCCTCTGTCAAGGAAACTTCTTTTACAAAGTTCTTTTTTACCTCATCAGCCCTCCCTTTTCTTCTTGACATCTATCTAACTGGAAGAGCAGCATTGGCATTGGAAGCATGGTGAAAGAGTCCTGGCAAAACACAAACATTCAGTATCAGGTTTCAGCAGCATATTTGCAGCTCCGCTTGAGCTGGGAAAGCCAAGGATTCTCTCTCTAGTCTACAGTAGCTGTTTATGATTGCCTAGAAGAGGCAAAGTAATCAGCAGCAGTCTCCAGAACCTTCAGTGAACATACATGAACAGCAGAACAGAGAAAGCAGGTGGGGAGCAGATAAGGTTGCCTCATCAGCTACCTCCAGGATGTTAAAGAAGCAATGATTCATAATTTTGGCCATAAAAATGGAAATCATAAGAAATGTGGAGGCTGGTGAAAAAATATATCCCTAGATGCATTTTGGAAGAAACCTTCCAAATGTTTATATTTAGTTAAGTAAGTCTTGATTGATTGATTGATTGATTGTTTCCTTTCACATATACATATTGTTAGTTTTAAATAAAAAGGTTGCTGAAACTTACTGAACTGCTCTTTTTTTTTTGTTTGTTTTTTGGTAGTTCATAAACCTATCCCTATTCATTCCATGTTATAGCTACCTCTGGTATCAAATGTTCTGACAAAGTAACAAAAGGAACACATCTACTTTGTTAACAGAGGCACACCTGAATATCAGCAAAGAGGGTAACTATGTAACCCCTAGAGCTTAGAAAAACTACTTTTTCTAGGCTTTGCCATGACAGTCGTGCAAAAAGGACTGACCGGGGGGGGGGGGGAGGATAACTATGAAAAAATGGAAAACCATGAAAGTAACTGTACTATGACTAGTGCACAAGGACAAAGAAAACTACTAATACAATCAATGCAAAGAAATAGAAGACAATAACAAAAAAGGTAGACTGAGAGACCTCCTTCACAAGATCAGAGAATTCAAGGAGTTCAAACCAAGGGTGGGGATGCTCTATGATCAAAAGAACAGACATACAAAATGTAGTGGCACTCACAAAGATATGGGAGTGCCACTACATTTTGTAAGTCTGATGAGAAATCTGTACTTAGAACAAGAGGCTACTGTTAGAACACAATATGGGGAAACAGAATGGTTCCCAATTGGCAAAGGGGTCAGACAAGGAGTCATTTTATCTCCCTACTTTTTCAACTTGTACACAGGAAAGATCATATGAAGAGCAGGTATAGACTCTGAGGAAGGAACATCAACAAGATATGTAGATGACACCATACTACTAGTGGAAAACATAATAGATGTGAAACAATTACTGAAGAAAGGAAAAGAAGAAAGTGCAAAGGTAGGCTTACTGTTGAACAGAAATAAAAGAAAAATAACCACAGAGGATATACACAAATTCAACCTATATCATTAGGGGATTAAAATAGTTAAAGATATCCCACCTGTGATCAAACAATGACCAGAATGCTGGAAATGTGGAAACAAACTGGAAATGAAAAGAACAAACTGGAAATGAAAAGAACAAATATTGTATTCAGATGTAAGACAAATTTTGATATGATGATAGATAAGATGTTTAGGACAATGAAAAATACTGTTTAAAGAAACATTGATCAGAATGAAGACTGCAATCAAAAAATAAGAAGAAGACTAGGAATAGGAAGGGCAACCATGAAAGGACAAGATCCTAAAGTGTGAAGATATACAATTGAGCACCAAAGTCAGAGTGCCAGCAGGATGTAACTGGAGCTGTTGTATTTTGTCCACATCATGAGAAGGCATCTCTCACTAGAAAAGGCAATAATGGTAGGAAATGTAGTAGACAGTAGAAAAGTGGAAGACCACATACCAGATGGCTAGACTCAATCAGGGAGGTCATGAGCCTGAATCTCCAGAACCTAAGCAGAGCAGTGGAGTGTACGGGGATGAGTCGAGGTCAACTGGATGACAGTTAACAACAGCAACACAGCAACAATATACTTTTTTTCCTCTTTTCATCATAGGAGAACTCAGACCTTTTATCTTTACAACTTTTATATACCATTTCGTATAATAAAATCTCATGGCTGCGAACTCACTGCACATTGCAGAGTTATAATTAAAACATATAGATAATATGATGCAATTGTTTTTTTTAAAAAAAATCTATATCAAAACAATAATACAGAATACTTTCACAGTCATTATAGGCCAAGGAAAACCAATGTAAACAAATACATAATCAAAAGGCATTTGAAGCTTCATGTAGTCTAGTCCTTTTAGTGAAACGAAACTCTTGCAGTGAATATTTATATATGGTAACGCTAATCATCCTCGCTAATGGTTAGGTGCTATATTAATAGGCACTTAGCAGCACAAATATGGTGTCATTTTATTTATTTATTATTCTTGCATTCTTAAACAACCTAGAAACTGAAGTTGAGGGTCATGTAGCAATAATTGCATTTACTTCCTCCATCCTTTGTTCTAATCAATGGAACTCAGCGGCTGTGCAGACCCCAAGGGGTGACCTGCAGCTGCCTCCAGCTCCACCGAATCAGGGCCGCAAAAATCCTGGGGGGCAGTATTGGAGTGTGCGTCATGTGGACATCATGGCCCAACTCTGCCCCCAGGCCAGCCTTTATGGCCAGTGTGCACAGTCCCTCAAATACCTAGTTCAATTTCTACAAACTTAAGTCAATATTCTGACAACTAACTTACATGTGAAAAACACACAACTTCGTGCAGCAGCTGATTTTGTGACTGCCTCAGAATGTGTTGTGATGGTGCCTTAACACTTCCCACAGCTGTGATATATGATGCTGCACTTACAACGAGGCCAGAAGCATTACTGTGATGTCAAATTCTGGCAGCTTTTACCATGTAAGCATGCATGTCAAAATAACTGTGTGAATCAGCTTATTGATGAAGCCAGAACGAAGCTTTGCCCATTAGAAATACTGCACAAAAGGGGTGGGGAAACTTATTCAGTGGTACCATAAATCAGTGTTACATGACTCAGTTTCCTTCAGAACTTCTTTTCTTCCATTTTCTATTAAGATATGGAAGGCTAGGATTGTTCTTCATTACTGTATATGTACACAGTCCAGCCTTGAGGCACTTCTACAATGTAGATACCAAAAAAGGGGGGAAGTGAGGGGGGAGGAACCAGAGCCTCTTATTCTTGCCGTTGACCTACATTCTGTCACTTAATTGCAAACTTCATTTTCTGTTGTGTACCAGGAGAGGGGACCCAGTATTGACATGTTGTGTTGACTTGTTTAAAAGGGAATTGTTACTGAATGTTCCTGTCACCAACAAGACACTTTTCATAGCAGGATGCACGTCTCTGGGGAGTGCTTCATGTATAAATTATTGAAACAGCAAGAGAAGAAGGAAAGGAAAATTAATAAATAAAAGGAGCCTGACTTACGAGTGCAGGGCATGGCAGCAGCATCGTTTTCTGATCGAAAAAAGCCTGGGTCACAGGTGCAAGAGGTGGAGCCTTCCCAGATGGAGAAACTGTGAGGTGGGCATTTAGCACAGGCAACATCTGTTGAAAGGGCCTTGTAGTATCCAATCTTGCAAGCTTAGAGGGGAAAAAATCAGGAAAGAGTAGTGTTACTGATACAAGAATTGATCATAAATTGTTCCTTCATTTATTCAGTATCCTGACATGGGCACATTTTCAAAAGAGAAGAAATGATGTCCACTTAATCTCAAGAGAGAAATCAACCACCCAATAAGCACTTGACTGCTAACTCTCTGACAGAGGAGGCAATTTTTAATGCCACTGAGAACCCCTTAACAAGCAGGCCTGGAGAGCTTATAGCAGCACCTATAAGCAGGCCCATGTAACAACTTGGTTGGAAAAATCTGTTTCATTTTGATCTCTGCATGGGTCTGCTATGTAAACCCAACCTCCTCCATCCCCACCTGCAGACACTCACACATTTCTGTAAACAGGGTGCAGTTGTTCTAACTCCATGACCACTTCAAGAAGGCAGCTGATGCTATATGACACTGCCAATTTTTGACATGGAGTGGAATAAGATCCCACTGTGATTGGCAGCCAACCTCTTACTTTAACACATCCGGAAATGGCAATTCTCCCTTCTTGCAAAGCCAATTAATTTGCCCCCACCTCCATCCCAGAGCTGGAACATACCGATGGCTGCACTCCTGGACACAAAAGACCCCGTATGCATTCAGCAAGCATTCTGTGACATCACCTTCATAAAGACGATGCTTACATGGATGGCTACTTTTACCTCATTTCAGTTTGTTTGTGTTTGTGCGTTTTTGTTTTTAAAAGCCACTTTCTGAAATACTATTCAGAAAATCTTTTGAACAGCAGCCCAGAGTCTGTCTTCTCAGGAATGTTGGCTATGGCTAAAGATTAAAGTTACTTTATACTATGAGAGACTGAAAGCAGAGAAGGCCTTCCAGGAAATTTTCTAAAGGACAATGGGCAAAAGAAAGAAAATGTGTTGCCAATATTTACAAGACTGTTTTTCACAATCTCTCATTTTCTCACCTAATCTGCCTTTAGAATTTTTTGTTTATACACCTACATGCAGAGGTGGCTCCTGTATCCCTTGGCACTAGGTCAATGATTCTACTCCATGGTTTAATAACAATAACAATATTTTTTTCCTGCCTCTCCTCAAAGCTGTTGATGATGCTGAGACTATTTGGAGGCTAGATACTTAGGGGGACAAAACCTTTCAGTTTGCTACTAAAACCTGAAATGGTTTCACTGCTTCATCGACAGAGGAGTCACCAGCCACTATTGTCAACATGCTGTCATTTTCCACTTTGCTTCCGCTCACTTCTCATTCTTTTGTATGGTTTTAATTTCCTTAATCTCTCTCAAACCCCCTCTCTCCCTCTCTCTTGTGATGCACTTGTAAGAGCCATGAATTTTTAAACATGTTTGCAAAGAAGTTTGCACCCTTATTAGCTGAGGCCATTTATGGAATATCCTTAAGGAGTCAAAACTTTATGAAGTGTGATGTAGCATCCATAAAAATCACTGTGAGATCAATCTTGCCTTTGCTTGCTTCACCTATTACTGGACCAGGTATCTTATAAACAAACAAAAAACAGCTTCATTTATATACTGCTTCATACCACCTAAGCAGTGTCTAAGTGGTTTACAGCTGTAAGCTACTTGCCCCCAACAATCTGGGTACTCATTTTAGCAACTTTGGAAGGATGCAAGCCTGAGTCAAGCTTGAGCCCTTTTGCTAGTATTGAACTCACAACCTTATGGTTACACACATCACATAATTCCTATGCTTCAAATGGTCTTGGGCCTTTAATTAAAGTAAAAAACAAAAACCACCAGCAAAGAGATACAGTGGGGTCAAGTACAGCCTCCCAATATGAAACACAGTTCCTGAACACAAATGAAAATCCTATTGGGTGTGGTCCACTGTTCTTCCAAATACCCTCAAGCCAAGGCAGCCTGTATAAAAATGATGAATATCCTTATAAGATATGAGGAAAGGGGAAAATATCTGAAAATATATTTTGAAAATAGTTGAAAAACATAACTCTGATAAGAATTTTGGACTCGAGAATCTTTGCAGTTTGGTACTTGTTCTGTACAAATTCGCGTATGGTCAAGAAAACAGTATCTTTGGCACAAAAACAGAAATTGTTGTAAACAAGCACTTCATTCTGCACCAGATTTGCATGTGTTTGATTTGCAAAGAAAGCATCTTTAAGTGTAAATACAACCTCTTGGCAAATGTTCTCATCAAAAAAATAGGATTAATGTAGGAAGTTCCTTTTGAATAGTTTGGAAAACTGATGACTCTGCCATCAGAACTGGGAAGGGTGAATGTGGGGGGGGGGGGAGAAGGAAAATTAGTCTAATAGGCTAATTCTCAATTTACATGCAGCATACATTAGGAACAATCTCATGGCTCCTGATTTCAGGTTATAACAACGTGTTAAACCTGTTCATAGTCATCTTATAAAGCTGGATTTGAAGACATGAGCATAATCACCTGTTCTAATCTCCTGGATGTGAATATATCAACATCAACAAAACCAGACTGAAAAACAATATCCTTGAATTCATCTTAAGTGTTTGTGAATGTAAAGTTAGAAGCTATGCTGGAAAGCAATGCCCACAATGCTACACAATGTGAAAATAAGGCCACCACTGGTGGAATCTGTCTAGCCTGTAAGAAAGTTATATTTGATGAAAATCAATCTTTCACCATAAAGGCACAGGTATGGAAGAGTTCTTAACAATAATTTCACTGGATTCAATGGGGCTTTCCAGACCGCCCAAAAGGGGCAGTCCGTACTCACCCCAGGAAGCAGTGGGATGGGGCCGAGGCTATCATACCGGCAGCCTCCGCAACCTCATTCTGCCGCTTCCAGAGGACGCAGGGAAGCAGCAAACTGCTGGTTCCCCACGGCCTCTAAGCGGGGTGCAGCAGGCGCCCTGGGTGCCCGATGCACCCCGCTTGTGGAGGCGGGGCCGAAGGGAGAAAGGGGCCGCCGCAGCAGCCCCTTTCTCCCTGGGTCTTTGCCGTGGCTGTCTAAAAGCCGCGGCAAAGACCCAACACTAAAAAGGAGCTCCTTTTGGAGCTCCTTTTTTGCACCGTGGGAAGGGCGCGATTTGCGCCCTCCCATGGCGCAAAGGCATCCTGTGTGCAGCGCGTCTAGCAGCTGCGCACATGATGATGCTCTGAAAGTGCATCCGTATGGACACCGCCTTTTTAAAATGGCGGCGTCCATATGCTTTAGGGTTAGGGAGGGTGTGAAAGCTGCACCATCCCTAACCCTAAAGGCGCACTTTCAAGCCCTTATCGCACCGCTTTGTGCCCATCTAGATCGGGCCATTGAGTCTTACCTAGGCTGCATAGAACTTTGTTACAGCCTTTGTAAACTTCCATAGCCATACAATTCTAAACTGAAATGTACTGAAAGTAAACCTTTTTTTTATCTTAACTGTGGCCAGAATGTTTACACAGAACACAACAAATGCAATTGCCCAAGATTTTGGTGGCAATCATAAACCATGTCACATCTAAATTATCAGGAAGTACTCTTTCAATTATTATGAGTATTATGAATGAATCTTCAAGAATGACCATAAATGAACTAGGAATAACTTATAAGATTTTTTTTAGAAAAGATGGTGCTTTGTGCACCTGCAGAAGAGCATACAAAGAAGCCTGTTGAATTGGAGCAAAATGCTACCTACTATGGAGAACAGCATCCTGTTCTCCATAGTAGCTGAATAGATTACTATTGAAAGAATGCTCACCCTCACCCCCACCCCCCAAAAAGAAAATAACCAAAGTACCATCTTGCCACTGTCCTCCAGAAACTGGTATTGAGGGGCATGCTGCCTCTTTTTATGAATGTAACATAAAACCCCTATGACAAGTAGCCACCAACAGAGTACAATTTGTGAATTTCTTCTTAAAAGAAATTACCCTGGCCATGTCCAGTGGGGGAAAAAAGAAAAGGAAGTAAAGCTCCTTTTACAGGGAAGGATTAGTTTTACTGGAAAGAAAGAAAGAAAAAGGGAAAGGAAAGGAAAAGAAAGGAAAAGAAATAAAAGGGGGGGGGATATTGCTGTTACATTTTTAATCTCTATATGTAGCCCTTACTGTGAGTATATTCATTAAACTACACATATGACCAGGGCAGAGAGAGGCCCAGTTAATGGTTTGATTTGAATTGAAACAAGCACTCCCTCTCACACATGCATTGTACTGAAAAAAAAATCAAGAAATATTGTATACAATAACAAAAAAAAAATGGTTAGTATTGATGATGTCTCGATCAACCCAGCAACTGAAATTTTCCCTTTTAAAAATTTTTTTGCAATCATATTTGTTGTTAGCTGCACCGATTGATCTCAAAGGAGAGGGAGTTATAAATAAATATTATTGCTGCTGCTGCTGCTGCTGCTGCTGTTGTTGTTGTTATTATTATTATTATTATTATTACTATTATATTTTCCAGGTTAGGCAAAATATGGACCTCCAGATATTGGATTGCAACTCTGATCACCACATGGCAGCATATTTAAGGACAAGGGATGAAGGATTTTGCAATCTAATAATATCTGAAAAGTTGTACTTCACCCATCCCTGATACACATTTAGATTAAAATCTGAACTGTTGATTTTTTATTTTTTTTTAACACTGGTTTTTGACGTCTGCAGCATGGAATTTTCTTATAGGCAGCCTAATACTCAAATTAAGAAGATATGACAGAAAGCCATGAAGAGAGTTGGAAGCAGTGAAGAAAGTTGCAGGGACAGAAAGCCAAGGAAATAATATGTCTATTATTAATGCCCAAAAGCATGTTCCTTGCATTTGTGTAAGATCTTCTAGGAGACAGAGTCTCTGCTGAAGATTACAGTGCAGAAATGGGGTCACTTTCACATATGACACTGAAAAGTGCTTCTGAGCTTCTCTCACACTATTTATGTCATGTACATACTAAGACTAAGAAAATGGATTTGGGATATTTAAAAACAAAAACCAGGACATATATTATAGCCAGTATAGGTTTTCCATTCACTCTGCAGATAAATTTAAGTACAATCACATTTGAGCTCACTGGGGACACTGCCTTTGAATCACTTTGGATTAGTTCCTTTGGTATTTCAGACTAAGTGTTTTGGTATAAAGGGTTTACTGAGCCCAAAGTTGTTAATTTCCAGTTCAAAAGAACTCTTTCCCTCTCTCTTACACACCCACACTCAACACCCCTTTCCTTGGAAGCACTACATTCTTTCCCTTTCTCCTACATTAAACCCAGTTCATTAATTTTTCAGGACCCAAGGAAAGCTCTTCCTAAAGCTTTCTTTGAGACACTGCCATTTTGCTTCAACTGTAGAAAATCACATAACTGAATTCAGTCTTCTTTACTTCACTGTATATTCTAATTCTTGGCAACTTATGCTATTTGCTAATCCATTGCATTTGTTCAACATTTCTTTACATCTTGATAGACTTCTATGTCACAGCCTAATCTAACTTTCTAAAGGGGTTCTTTTTTTTTTCTTTTGGCACAGAAAAACAGCTGACACACCTATTATGACTGGCCAAGGCCCTTTTAAAAGAAAACAAACTTAAGATATTATACAGTATTTTTGAATTTTAATGATTTTGGTAGAAAAACAAGGAGGTCTCCATTGACCCCCATTTCCTGAAAGTCTTTATTGCATACCCAAGGCAACTACTCATTCTTTCTTCTTCTTCTTCTTCTTCTTGGGAGGATTTTCTGGAGAGGATAGAGCATGAATAGTATCCTTACACGCCTTGGAAAAGATGTATTCTTAACATGGCTTGCAAAAGGTGCCATTGTTAAAAGATTAGGTCACATGAGCAATACAAAGTTTGAATTCAATTCCCGTAGCTTTGCCTTAATTAGTTCTTTCTGTCAGAAAGAGACAGAGATTGAAAGGGGGCCAAGGGGGAACATTTTCTTTTATTCAGATCACACACTGGCAAGGTTATTGTTTAAAACATACTTGTCTTCAAGATGTGACAATGGAAGGTCTGAATTGTGTATTGGGGGGGGGGACAAAATGGTAATACCTGTACGGACCCCACCCAACACATCAGTTTTATTATATATGCAGTTCACCTCAAATAAGATGAAAATATAAATGTACTGAACTCTGAGCTACATTATGGACAACTACCAGAACATAGTATTTTCCCCTTCCCATCAATGACAATTAAATCAGCATAATGTCATTGGGGGGAAAAAACTACTCTCTCTCTCTCTCTCTCTCTCTCTCTATATATATATATATATATAATTCAAAAATGTGGGGGTTTTTTTCAACCACAGTCTCTTATGGAACCCCTGTTTAAAAACCCTAAATAATACCTGGCTTGCCATGGCTATCTTACAACATTTCTTTACATCTTGGACCAAGGGACCCCTAAATTTAACTCTCTCTCTCTCTCTCTCTCTCTATATATATATATATATATATATACACACATACATACATACATACATTTTAGGGGTCCCCTGGTTGTAAATATTTTTTGTCCACTTTGAAAAGGTTAAGAAAGACTGGTGAAGAGATACACTCTGATGGGTCAATGTTGTGTACAGGAAGCATTGAAGAACCAGCTTCTTCATCAGTCTTAGCAGCAGCAATCAGCTTCAATAGATACATTTGCTGGTATCCTTGTATCTATTGTTTGAACACATGCATCCAGCTTATAAGTACCTATCAATCCTGCAATAAGCTTAACCATAGTGCATGTTCTGCATGTACAAAGCCACTAGTGTCCATGTAAAAAGATGGAGAGTAAATGGCTGCATGTCACCCCATCCATAAAGAGAGATTTCTCATGTTTGTCTTATATGCAAAGAGACAGAACTATATAATTTGTTTATTTTATAGCCTGTCTTTTTCCCAATGTAGGATCCAAGAAATCTAACAACATATAATAGGTCCCTGTCTGCATGGGCCAAATTAACTAGCCTCCCTCCACATCAGCCAAATCCTTGAATTTGGCCTTAATGGTCTGGATGACATTTGGGCTGTTTATTGCCAAACTCTTGTTTAAATTGATGTACATAACTCCCTGTTTGCTCTGGATCTTCCAGGAAGATGTGAGAGCACCTGTTTTGATGCTGAGCAGCAATTTAAAACACACCCTCAATGGATGTGGCTGCTGCTGTGGTGTATTTCTTGGCCAACTGTTGGTTGTTGGCTGTCGGCCAGTGTGGCTGCTGCTTTGGTGCATTTCTTGCACTGAGGCCACTGAGGCCAAACACAAGAAGTCTTGTTCTAACCTCAGAGTAAGTGATGTGCCCCCGCCAAGGCAGCATAGGGTAAGACAGTGTCAACATCCTCCTGACCTTGGAACATAGGGCTCAGGTAATAGGGAAAAATCAGGGCAGCTTCAGGGCCTAGGACAGCTGAATGAGATTAAAGTGGATTATTATCACAATAGTAATAATAGTATAGTGCTAATCATAATTAACTATTATATTAAAACAGCACTGAATTAAAATATTTTAAAGCTTTTAAAAGAGTACATATGGGGGGAAAGCATAGTAATGTTCTGCCATTAAATTTTTTCTATAGCATGTTAGCAGCCCAAAGCCTGTCTAAATAAAAAAAGTTCTTTGTCTGTTGGAGGCCAAAGAGGTGGCCAGCCTAGACTCTTGAGGAAGAGAACTCCAAAGTCTGGGGAATAAACACCAAACAAGCCCTCTCTAATGTCCTCACTAAAGGTGATCATGACAACAGCACAACCAAAAGAAAAACTTTCTTGGAGGAATCAGGCATCCTCATAGGGGAGAGTGGGTCTATCAGGCAGTCTGTACTCAAGTGTCAAAAAATCTGTACATCCAACTGAACTGTTTATCCAACTGTGGATGCTTGCAGAACTCCTGTTTGCAATAAGGAGATGAGGTAGCCCATGTGGATAAATAAAGCACTGTATATAGCTCATGAGTGTTGGGCAAGTCACATGCTCTTAGCCTCAGGGGAAGGCAATAGCAAACCTCCTCTGAACAAATCTTAGGGCCCATTCCCACTTGTGGAAAAATCCTCATTGGCACCAGGCTGTGCTCTGCTTAGGAAAGCGATTCCAAAAGGCCCCTTGTGCACACTAATAGGTTTATCACACTAGAGGGCAAACAGGATTTAAACAGGAATTAAACAGGAATTAAACAGGAAATGCCCTATCTTAAACATAAGGGATGTTAAATGCCCTATGTTAAACATAAGGCATTTCCTGTTTAATTCCTGTTTAAATCCTGTTTGCCCTCTAGTGTGATAAACCTCAAAAGGGACCTTGTTTGGAACCGCTTTCTTAGCCGGGAACTCTTGTCATTCCCACTGGAGCTGCCATGTAAGGTGACAGCCCTTAACCCCCCAACCCCTTCCCACAGGGGAATTTTTTTTTTATGGGGGTGGTGGTATTGATCGCAAAATAAATCTTGTGCATTTTCAATCTCGTGCATTTTCAATCTTGTGCATTTGCAATCAGTATATCTCCTCCGGGGAGGACGGGCTTTCATTTCCAGCGACTGATGGGTCCGTGCTGCTCCTGAGGCTGATGGGCCTGGCAGCAGCAGCCCCGCCAGAAACAAAAGCCCATCCTCCCCTGCCGGGAGCAGCACGGGCCTGGCAGAGGCAGGCAGGCAGGCAGGCAGGAAGGAAGGACCCCTCCCCAAGAGTAAGTGTGTGTGTGTGTGTTCTTTTTTTTCATTATACTGATCGCAAATGCACAAGATTGCAAATCCACAAGATTGATTTTGTGATCAATACCCCCATCCCCCCCAAAAAACACGATTCTGATCAGCATTCCCACTTACTGGAAACACTTCAGAAACGTGTTTTCCCAAAAAAAACACCTCTTTAAAACTAGTGTCAGGAAAGCCCGGGCTATTTGCTTTTAACCCAGTCCTTTCCTCCACTAATCGATCCAATGTGGATCAGAAGTCGATTTGAGTGTGAACGAGGGTCATATAGCCCGTGTCACACTTCGAATCAAAATGTAGGGGGAAGGAGGCCTTAGACACAGCTGATTACTGGTAATTTGGGGTGAATTCTATATTTGATGTGTTTGTTAGGAGCTGAGTTTTGTCCAGTGTAAACGATGTGAATAGGACTTTAGTTCTGCAAGGACAGAAAATGTACATTTTAACAATCCCAGAATAAGTAGAGCCTTCAACAACATGGTAATATGAGCAATGGAGGAAAAATAAATTCTTTAAGTAAACAGGCACAATTAACCTACTTCCTATCAATTGTATGCAAACAAAAATAGCAACAGCATTATTATTTTTAATGGCAAAACAGCCTTGCTAGTATCTTTTTAAATGCATTTTAGACCGTTGATCATTGTTATACAATATCAAGAGAGCCTCATACGTCAAAAAATAGATGTAATTTTTATTTTAGTGATACTTGGTGAAATGAAAAGACAGAAGTTTCTTTTCTTTACCTCTCCTCTACTTCCCCTCACTCTTTTAAATAGATTTTTTCCCTCAAATTATAACAAAACCACATCTGCCACAAAAGCAGATAGCTTCTTATTTCTCCCTTTATTATTATCACCACATCTGAATAGGTTTCTGGATGTTAATGATAGAGCTCAATTGTTTGGATATCCCCTCTTGATGAATTCCTCACCTCCATACCATAAACCACCTCTCTAACTCTTTCTCTCTCTGTGTGCGTGCATGCGTGCACAAGTGCACACACCTTCAAGTTGGCTATTAACTTATGGCAACCTCATGAATTTCATAGGGTTTTTTTAGGTAAGGAATCCACAAAGATGGTTTTGCCAGTTACTTCCTTTGAAATATAGCCCATAGTACCTAGTGTTTGTTACCAGTTTTCCAAGTTCTAACCAGGGCTGACCCTACTTAGCTTCCAAGATCAGATAGGATCTAGTGCCTTTACAGTATTGAGCCCCCTTCCCTACTTATAAACTGTTTTAACACCAAAGGTTTATGAACACTTTTTTTGTTTTTTGACAAGCCATCCTGCGATCAGTATTTTTGACCCTAAAATCCAAGCAGATATTCCTTCATCTCTTTAAAACAAATATTACAATCCTTTCCTCACTGTCCTGCCTAAAACTTGGAGCACGATTGCTTTTTCTGGATCCTTGGAAGCACATGTATAATTGTTTTGAGAAGAGTTAAATAGGAATATTTTAAATAGAGTGAATTAATGAGTCTCTTGTAAAAAAAATTACAACATTTTCCTGGTCCAATCTAATTACTCAGTGCAGTGCCTCAAGGGTGATATGGATCCTTAGAAGTCAGAAGAACAAAACAAGGAAAAAGAACCTTCTCTTGTGCCTTTCTTACATTGAAGCTGTAGAATTCAATGTGATGTACCAAATTGCCAAATAAAAACATCTGCCTTTGATCTTAGCAATGTAAGATCTCATGTCTACTATTGACAGTGATTGCCTATGTCCTGCAGATTAAATATGATATCTGTATCCATTCAACTGCAACACTGAGGAGTTAAAAATATTTTGTAATGCCAAGAATCATTTTAAATATGGTATTGCCACTTACGTAGAAAAGGAAAAGGAAAAAGCAACAAGCAAAGGACTTTCCATACTGCTTTCTAACGTGCAAAGATTCTTAAGGATATTTGAGCCAGGCTTGCTAGCTGCGTAGCCTTAGCAGCTATTATTTTTCTGGGAATACTGTCACACAACCTTTGGCATTAGAGCAGGGTAGTTACACCTGCAATGGACCTATAATTTTTCCTTCTTTTATTCTCCTCTTTTATTAGGGGGGTGGGGGGAAATAAAAAAAGAGAAATATATCAAACATGCTTCCAATAATAAGCAACAGATTCCTACTGGTACAATGACAACAAGCAAAATCAGTAAAATAAACCAAGTTTTGGTCTGTCCATCAAATACCCATCAAGTTGGTATCAAAATGTATCACTCCACATTTAGTTAAACATTAAATGTCAAGGTCTAATGATCAATGTACTTAATAGGACTGGGTTATCTCTGTGCATACAGTCTAAGAAGAAAAGTCTGTGGAAAGCAGAAGAAAATTTAATGAGCTGCAAACTAACATTTATCAGACTGTCAAAGCTGCATTTTAGGAATGAAATGGTAGACAACATAAAGGTAAAAATGAAGAAAAAAGAACAATAATATCACTGATGTTTCCTGGTATCAAGATATTATATAGCAACTCTACAAGAATGTTGTGCTTGATGAGATTGTAACTGAATATCCCAATCAGTTGCTCAATTATTACATGGTAAATTTGAAGAACAGCCTTTGTTATTCTCAACATAATGTACAGTCGCCCCTCAGTATCTGCTGGGGCTTGGTTCCAGGACCCCCATGGATACCAAAATCCATGGATGCTCAAGTATCATTATACACATTGGTATAATAAAATTGTGTCCCTTATATAAAATGAAAAAATTAAGGGTTTTGGATTTGTGTGTGTGTGAATGTATGAATACTTTTGAATAGTGGTTGGTTGAATCTGTGGATACGGAGGGCCAACTATATGAATACTTGAAAAGAATTGGTTTTACCTTGCATGTCTAGGCAGAACCTAGAACCTGGAAGAGATTTAAAACACACATGCAAACAGATATTAACACCAAATGCCCCGCGGCAAAGAAAAACAGCAGATAGTATATGGGAGAACTGCTTTGCAACTTCAAACTGCTTTTTATGCTAGGTGCTCTTGGCACCCACTTCAGGACCATTGACTCTGCAAGGATTGCTCCAACTTACACTTCATCTTTTTTTTTCTTCAATTGAATAACATTTAATACTGGTGTCAGCAGCAAGTGGTGCTGAGCGAACAATAATATCTGAAGTAGCTTTCCCATTTCAAACCTCTCAAGCTGCTGCAATGCTTATTATAGGCTTCATCTGACTTGGGAAATTTAATTGCTTTTGCAGAAAGCTGTTAAGATTCAGGAAATGAGTCAGCTAGTAAATTTCAGGGAGCTAGCCTTAAAAAAAAAAAAAAAAAAAGCTCAGCGAGTCGTTTCTTCCTTTATAAGGGCAATCCATGATGACATTGTTAAATTGGCACTTTTAAAATGTAGATCAGTGAAGCTTTTCCCGTAACATGGAAAACCCAAGGACTGATTCACAGAGACACATTACTCTTGATGACTGCAATATGTGAATGAACCATGATGCATACAATTATAGTTCATATATATACAATAATAATTTGCAAATGTGAATGGACTATACCAGATATAGAGGAACAGGTAGAAATTCCATATTTTTCCATTGCAGCCAATACAAATGCATGTAATAGAGATGCAAAGGCATTTTAAGTTTGTATGAAAGCAGCTTTGGAAAGCAGATGACTAAAAGTGGAGAAATATGCAATGGAAGTCATGCTCAGTTCCATCCTAGTCTAAAGGAGAATTTACAGTACAAAGGACCAGCTATGACCATATAAACCTGACTATAAAGGTCCCCTTGAACTTCAAATACTTGATGTATTTGTAATACTGGACAGGATCTTCTCTGTGGGAAAGATCCTATTAACTATATCTGCCCCCTCCAGTTCCTTCCTTGCCTCAATTGGGTTTTAGTTGCACCACAGTTAATACTGGGTTGGGGGTGATTAGAAGATTATATTTTGCAGCAAGTAAAGGATTAAGCAACCCATCATTTTTACCCTGTATCAGTTTTTAATTTCCTATTCTCAAGGTTGTTTCCTCGAAACAGTGACCACTTGGGAGTTCTGATGTGTGCCTTTGTGTGTAACATGTAGTTAGCCCTTAAAACACCATGAAACCAGTTTGCAAATTTAGACAGTCACCAAGAGTGTGGCAGCACTAATAGCTGTAACAGTTTCATCCCATTTTGAACAACATGTCTCCATCCTGTGGAATCTTGGGATTTGCAGTTAGGTGAGATACATTATACTCCTGTACAGGGGGGGGGGGGGGGGCTGAACAGAGATCACTAGCAGCACTATTCTACGAATTCTAAGCTTTGGAAGGATGGAGCTATCAGAGTTAAAGCAGTATCAAACTGATTTAAACTGTGTAGTGCAGGTACACTTCTGAGTGTACAAAAGTGATAGGTATGCATGTCCCAATCTACTTGGATAAATTTGCAGAAATCATAGATGTACTAGAGGTCTTCAGCAGTTGGTTTATGTACAGCAATAATATTGGTCCATCATAAAATCCAGCTGGGATTACAAACAGCCCACTGGGCAAATCTTTACAATCTTTTCCTCTTAAGGCTTACTAATTGCCTGATTCCTAACACAAACAAATCCTAATCCCATTGTCAGAAGGCCTGTTTACAAGCGTCCTCCCCTAATCAGGGGAGGTGGGGACAGAACATTGACAGGAACAGAGATCTGCATCTGTAAACAGTCCAGTCTGTTGGGATTATCTCTCATCTCCTAAATGTTAACAGGCAGTTAAACGGCAATTAAACTCCCAATGTTAGATGAAAGCAGTGATAGTGCAGAGTAGTAGCTAGGCTAGCATTGCCAGAAAAAGGAAATGGTAGAAGCATCACTTTTGAGACACTCCTACTCTCATTCTGGGTACTGGCATCTATGCTTTATCATGCTAGCGGGGGAAACAGGATTTAAACAAGAGTTAAACAGGAAATGTCCTATGATAAACATAGGGCATTTCCTGTTTAACTGTTGTTTAACTCTCGTTTAAATCCTGTTTGTCTCCTAGTGTAGCAGTACTGCCTTTTGACAGGCTATTTGTGTAGTACCAGAACCTTTTACTCATTCTAGCTACAGTCATACTGCACACTTATATGAATTTGATACCACTTTAACCCTCATAATACCATCCTATGGAATCCTGGAATCTGTATTCCCTTCTAGAACAGTCTAGTGCAGGGAGAGTTCTAAGTTTAGAGGGGGAAGTTCTAAGTACCTCATCAAACTAGAAATCACAGGATTCCATTGGATAGAACCATGGCAGTCAAAGTGGTATCAAATTGCTATGATTGTGTAGTTTGCAATTATAGGGTTCTTGCCTTCCCCAGATCACACAGCTGGCTTAAATCCCACCTTTGTCTCCACCAATAATGTTGTTGCATCCCTTTCTCCTACTGCCCCTTTTTTCTGCAAATGGAGGGAGTAACTCTGCTGATCCTAAAACAACTTCCCAAAACCACACTGTGGTAATAGATTTATAAGACTAACCCCCTGAAAAGATACAACAATTTCTCTGCCAGATTTAATTTCTTAATAAGGCAAAGAAAAAAAGCAGGTGGTGAAAAGATATACAGTTTCTTATTTCTCCTGTTGTTTTCTCCCAAGGAGAGCAATGTAGAACTCTAGTAGGTGGGATATGTGTTCACTCTAGGGGCAGCCCAGAGTATCCTGGACCCAGAGCTGCCCCAACCTCACCTGTTTCCTCACCCTCTGGTCTGACACCAGGTGGTTTTTCACATGTACATCCCCACTGAGCTGTCCAATGCATCCACCACCACCATTGGTTGCTTTGCTCTGAGACCAGAAGGAGGCACAGAGTGAGGTGCCCTGTGGTGATTGCTGGGTGCTTTGTTCTGATCTCAGAACAAGTGACTAGCAGTAGTACTGGATATGCCAGATCTGACAGAGCTTACCAAAGCCTATTCCAGCTTTTTCTACTTTCTGCTCAGAGAAAGACCAGGTCAAAATTAGGGGAATGGCCAAAGAAAATTTCTCAGGGTTGTCATAAACATGTTGCCATAAGTTAGTTACAGTGAAGGTACTTCTACATAATGTGATCAGTCTGAGTGACTTCCAAATGAGGAGTATTATAGCTCCCACGAATATTAATTTGAGACAATTCATAAATACAGTTCTGAAAGCTTTATATAATGATCACCATAAAAACTATCAATCCTTGTCTAAGCTGTACATCAATCACAATACCAGCATGAAAATCACATCCATTAGCAACTCCATACTTGATTACCCATGACATTTCAGAGAGGGCCATTCATTTGATGAGTTGCCTCCATCATCTTTACCCTTTGATATTTTGGATGCACCAACATTAATACCATATTAAAATTTGAGGCATTTTAGAGAACAGTACACTTTAATATCAATAGATAAGAAAGAAACTGACAAGTTTCATTCCTTTTCTTTCCTTATATTATGAGATGGAGCAAAAAACTCAAGCCTAAATTTTATACACTTCCTTTCTACTATTTCCCTGTCTATAAGCTAAAGAAAACCTCCAAATAGTTTTCCTAAGCAGTAATGTTGCTTAAGTCAGTAATGTGTGAGAAAAGAAATGTCATTTGTTACTGAAAATAATTCTTTCTTACATTAATAATATATATGGATTCAGACAGCTTGCAGACATTTGGTGATACCTGAACCATATGGGAAGATGAAAATAATAACAGTGACACCCTTTTGTTTGTAGTTTTTGTTAGAATGTTTGAAGTAGTAGATAGGAAGCATATAAAATTTAGGCTTGAGTTTTTTGCTCGGTTTCATAATGTATAGACCTGGAGTCAGCCAATAAAGCTGAATTGTGGAAGATTTAGGAAACCTTAAAGTAAACATTTCTTCACTCATTCCTTAAACTGAAATTTGCCACAACTCCAGCCATTATGGCCAAATCACTCAAGAACAGGATGAACTTATCCCAATTGCATGATCCTTTAAGACATGACAGATGCCACCAAATGTAAGACTACAGAGCAAAAATGAAAATGCTTTAGTGCTTTGAAGAAGTGCAATACTTTCTCTCTCCTGAGATCATAATTCTTCTTTAAAAAACACTGATAAAAGACCAGTATTCATGTGTCTCTTTGTCACATGAATGTTTGAATTGTTTAAAAGGTATAAATTTTATTCAGTCTCATATATCTTCAGTGTAGAAGAGATGTTGGAAAATAGCTAAAGGAGAAATATACAATATGATTTGAGCCTATCACTTTATAATGGGTGGTGGTTGTCATTTGACAAAGAAGATATTGTTTTAGCGTGCCCACAACAATACACACACACACACACACACACCAAGATATATCTACACAAAACAGGAAATATTGTTTAAAGGAAAGAAAAGGAATGAAACTTCCAAGCTTCTTTCTTAGCCATTAATATTAAAGTATACTGTTCTCCAAATATGGCTTATAATAAATTGCAAGATGCCAATGTAATGGAACTTTCTTTCCACTACAGTCCCCAGAGCTGTCATTGGTTGGATCCAAATATTTACATCCTCAGGTGGAAGGTGTGGTTCTGTCATTCAATAAAAAAGATTATTGTTGAGTTGAAAAGGTGCAAAAAACAGCATCCTAAATCAGGACTGGAACAAATGTGAGGAAAGATAAGAATAATTATCTTATCTGAGCCCTGGTGGCACAGTGGTTAAATGCCTGTACTGCAGCCACTCACTCAAAACCATAAGGTTGTGAGTTCAATACCAGCAAAAGGGCCCAAGCTCGACTCAGGCTTGCATCCTTCCCAGGTCGCTAAAATGCGTACCCAGATTGTTGGGGGCAAGTAGCTTACAGGTGTAAACCACTTAGACACTCCTTAGGCGGTATGAAGTGGTATATAAATGAAGCTGTTTGTTTGTTTATAATTGGAGGAAAGCTATTATGGGGAAGCAGCTGCATCAAGTAACACATTTAGCAAATCTTTGTGATCTAGGCAACTCAGAAATGGGCTTCCTAGAAGCCAAGATGACTAAACTACAACTGTTGTACTTTGGATATATCATCAGAGGGTATGACTCACTACAACAAAAATGATTGGTAATGTAGAAGTCAGTAGGAAAAGAGGAAAACAGCATTACAGGTTGTTAGACTCAGGCCCTGTACAGACTGGCCCGAAAGACTGGCTGGGGGGCAGAGTCAGGGTGCAGCATCTACATGATGCATGCCCTGGTTCTGCCCCCCAGGGTGGTGTGACACCACATGCCACACCGCATGGTATGCAGCATCATGGCACTCCTCCAGGGCAGCATTTGCATGATGCAGCACCAAACGAGCACAAGAAACCTACATTTCCCTCTGCAGGACATTAAAAATCAGGGGAAATATTGCAGAAGAATATTTATGTAGAGATGAAATAGTCAACCGATATGACTAGTACCAACTTTCTTCATAAAGTTATCTGATTCTCAGTTAAAGCTGTCACCTTATTTTTGGCAATGAATTCCATACATTCAACTATGCATGTCATACAGTGATATTGAGGGAAACCTGGTTAGTGTGGCAGGAGGTGGGTACAGATTGCATATTGGAGGACATAAAACAAAAGAGATAGATTGTTTGATAAAATTTGATAAAATTACCAGCTTGGTAGATGAAGGGAATGTTGTGGATATAGGATAACTTGATTTCAGTAAGGCCTTTGACAAGGTTCCCCATGACATTCTTAAAAACAAGCTTGTAAAATGTGGGCTAGACAAATTAACTGTTACATGGATTTGTAATTGCTTGACTGGCCGAACCCAAAGGGTGCTCAACAGTGGCTCCTTTTCCACCTGGAAAGAAGTGACCTGTGGAGTCCCACAGGGCTCTGTCCTGGGCCCAGTGCTATTCAACATCTTTATTAATGACTTGGATAACAAAATTGGGGGCATACTTTTCAAATTTGGAGATGACACCAAATTAGAAGGAGAAGCTAATACTCCAGAAGACAGGATCAAAATTCAAAATGGCCTGAATAGACTAGAAAGCTGGGCCAAAGCTAACAAAATGAAATTTAGCACAGAGAAATGTAAGGTACTGCAATGAGGGTAGAAAAATGAAATGCACAGATATAGGATGGGGGACATCTGGCTGAATGAAACTACGTGAGAAAGGGATCTAGGAGTACAAGTAGACCATAAGTTGAACATGAGACAACAGTGCAATGTGGCAGCTAAAAAGGTCAATGCGATTTTAGGCTGCATCAATAGAAGTATAGAGTTTAGTGGAGTCTCCTTCCTTGGAGGTCTTTAAGCAGAAGCTGGATGGCCATCTGTCAGGGATGCTTTGATTGGGAGTTCCTGCAAGACTGGATGGCCTTTGTGATCTCTTCCAACTATATGATTCTATGATTTTATGATTCTATGAGGTGATAGGTACATAGCAGTGGCTTGTGTGTGTGTGTGTGTTTTAATGTCCCCTTCTATGTAATGTATGAATTGCTGCAGCACAGATACTTTCATCACTATGAAGATAGGTTCAGGAGCCTTGAAACAGAGGTAGGCAACACCTGTTTTTGTTTGTTTGTTTTGTTTTGTTTATTGTTCCCATAGCATCCACTGCCACTATGGACACTGATAATGGAAATTGAAGTGGAATGTTCCCAAACTCACCCCCCCATCTCTCTCTCTCTCTCTCTCTCTCTCTCTCACACACACACACCTTGAGTCTGGGCGAATGCTATCTGGGACAGAATACAGGGCTTAGCACAGTTTGCAGTGTGAGACAAGAGACAAGCAAAAAAAAAATTTTTTTTTTTGGATGACAGATCCCAGAATGCCCCAGCCAGCATGGCTATTGACTGTGATGGCTGGATCATTCCAGGACATGTTGTCTAAAAGTATTAACATTTCCAAGCTGTGGTATATCTGCCTTCTCTGCCAGGATGCCCTAGCCCCAAAATACTTCTCTTTAAAGAACTCTGTAATGTTGGTGCTGGTGAACAGGATATAGGTTAAAGAAAATTGCAGCAGACATTACTGCCTGGAGGTCACTGGGGCAAACTAAGCAAATTGGATTTTGCAAGTCCGTACTGGATTGCTGAATCTGTTTTAGATGTTGTGATCCAGCATGGAGTTTTCAGTCTGTAATACTGGATCCACATGGTTTGATGGTGGATGGGGAATTTGTACTTATGCCAGAAAACAGGCAGAGGACTTATTTGTTTAAAGAGCATATCTAATATGGAAATTAGTAGCAAAGACACCTGGGTTACTGATTTTACAAGGCAGTTTTATAAATAAAGCAACTGCTTAAAATGCTCTAAGGCATTACTACTTGCTGCCCTTATCACCTCTGATTTTGGCCCTGTATCTTAATGATAAGATTAAAGCTATCAGTTTACAGTTTCTATGTCATTACTTTTATCTAGTTTCAATAAAAGGTATTAAGGTTTAATTTTACTGCAATGATTAACAGAATGCTCTTGGTGACATCCCAAAGGTGCTTAAAATGGCTTAGTACATGGAGCTTTGGTGTATCAGTGACAGGGTAACCTCATACCAGCAAAATAAATAAATTAGCCTTTTGTGCACGGGAAAGCAGCTTGCCAGAGTCAGTGCTGCTTTCCCACCAATGTCAAATTTACGAAGGAATATCTGCAGACTCTAAAGAAGACACCATGGGTAAAGCCTAGCAATTTGTATCTTTCCCCAAACTCCTCAAGCCCATGCAAACATTCATGCAAAGCCATTCTGCATTCCAAGAAGTGTTTGTGACTAGGAGATGCTGTCATGTGACAACTCCACCAAAGTAGTTCAAGTCAGTACATGTGTCAGAATTAATTGCAGCTGAATTATCACTGGCAGCCAGAGGCCAAAACACTGCAACCAATTTATAGAACATTTTTGCAGTCGGTGTACAGTTCACCATTGTCAAATCTAAGAACCAGTTTAGTGTGTTCATGTGGGGGTGGGTAGGTGCTTCAGAAGAAGAGGAAGAAGTACTGCAGGTGACAGAATTAATCATGCCCACTTTAATATTGCAGTGAGTGCACATTGCTGCTTAGTGTGCACAAAGTTTTAGAAAATCATAAATATCACCATTGTGAACATCTAATAGTAAGAAGCAGTCAATGTCTGAATTTGTTTGCTTAATTTATTTATTGGATTTATATTCCAGCTTTCTCTCAATATGAGCAAGTTGACTAGAAGGCCACTAATGTCTTTTTATATATTTTGCCTTGCATTTATATCCCATATTTCCTTTGTTCTCAAGATAACATATATGGTTCTCCTCCTCTCCACTTTACCCACACAGCCACCCCATGATGTCAGCTCATGCTTAGAGAGAGTGACTGGTCCAAGGGCACCAGGATGTTTTAATTATTCCATGGGTACTAGAACTTGGAGCTCAGAAATGTAGAAGTTTGGATTTTGAGTTTTTTATTTCAAAATAGCAGGGACACAGTAAATTGGTACAGTCTACCATCCATATCCATTGATTTATCCATCCAGAGCTTGAAAATGTTTTTTTTTTAATCCAAAAGCAAACCTTGATTATGCCATTTTATTTAAGGGGCACCATTTACCATGCAATTGTATATTATTATTATTATTATTATTATTATTATTATTATTATTATTCCACCTTTTCAAAGGATCAAGGCAGTTTACAAAATTACAAAAGCAAATCCATACAGTAAAATACAATACAGTAATACAATAATATATAATAGCACTTGAGCATGCATGGATTTTGGGATTCAAAGGGGATTCTGTAACCAAACTCCAGCAGATAGTAAGGGCCTGCTGTACAACCAGAATTTTGTTTGCAAGGTCTGTAGGTGTGCTCAGGTATCAGACACAGAACCTGATGCAAACTAGTCTTATCAGTACTTGAAGTTGCAGCTTTTTGAAACAGATTTTGCCTGATTTCCCCCATGTGATAAAGTACAGGGTTATCATGGAGATAAAGTGGAGAAGAGGAGGGCCGTACTTGCTCCTTTGAGTTTCTTGGCAGAAAAGCTGAATATAATTGTAACTAGCAAAAAAAGAAAATAAAAAATAGCCCAACTTTGTTCTAAGATACTGAAGACAGATAATTACATTTAAACCGAAACTTCGGGACAAATTATCCCTTGTCTGTGCTTGTGTTTGACAAATTAGGCAGTTTTTCATGCTATTGTTCTTTTCTTTGTATTTGAATAAATATATTTGCTTTTTATTATAGCTCTAATGTGTGTGTAAGGAAATATTTATTCAAATACAGCATCTGGAGTCATATATTTCTTAGATGGGACCTTGAACCACTGAAATCAGCAGTCAAAACAAAACAGAAGATAATATGTACAACTGGTTCTTGCCATTGCACTTGTTACTGTGCACTTCAAGGTTCATTTGTGGCTTGGCTCGGATCACAAGAGATCAATGTGTCCACAATTTGCCCATTCCATATAAATTGGCATACAGATATTATCTGTTTTTGTTTGTTTGTTTGTTTTTCTATTAGGGTCTCTGCTACTTCTATCTTCAGTAAAGAACAGGCTGGTTTCTGCCATCCACTGAATAGACTCAAAGCCATTTGGAAAACCAAGAATTTAACTTGTTGTCAAAAATAGAAGCAGAAACATCCACATGATTTAAGTGTGGTCAGAACAAAAGGAACATACTGAGCATTTCACAAGAGTATCTCAAAGTTGGAACTTTCTTATTTTGTGATACAAGAATAAAGATCACACTCCCCCCATAAACTCACTGTTTATGAACTATATAGCCTGATACCACAAGGAAAACTGAGTTTTCATCAATTGGAGTTTTACATTTACAAAGTGTATAAGGCTGAACTGCCTCAGGTATCTAATTTGTGAATACCTATTACAGTGTCAGAGGACAATGAGTAATGTGTAGCTTGCTATAGTGAGGAATCCAACATTCAAATTTCAGCATTTTTTCTTTCTTTTATCTTCTCTGTAAACATAGAAAATTTTATTTTCCTGTTTATTGTTTCTCAGTAAGTCACTAATAAACTTAGGTGTAGACTTAAAAATGTAGACATAAGCATGGGTATATTCTCATTTAAGGTATGTAATACAAGCACCACAGTTGCTTTTGATGAAATGTAGATGTACATACATTCACTAATTTTATGTAATTATATTTACTATTTCACTCAACATTCCATTTATTGTGATACCCAAAGCATTTATTCAAAGCTAAGTCACAGCCTTCAACAAAATGGTTCTAGAATTAAACTTTCAAAGTTAATTAATTGATAAATTGTGTTTTATTTATGAGGTGCCTTTCTGCTTATGAATATTTGCTGCTTTTTACTTGAAAGTGTTAAGATTATGCAAACAGCAATAAAATGTCTGAAATGTTTTTTTTTCCCCCTTACCCTGTAAATATGCTTATGCATGAAGCGGCAATTCATTAATGAAAAGGAATTGTTTGCCATGCCTTTATCCATGTTACAATAGTGCTTGATGTGAGCAAACATAAACCAGCATCTTCTGTTAAATAGTAACATAAAAACAGCAACACAGCGGAAGACCCGAAGTAGTGGTGAGGTGAAGTAATGGCTGCGATGAATTAGTTATGGCATGTCTGATGTGTCAAGTTTATTCTCTACACATATTTCTTCCCTGTGAATTTTCAGCCAAACAGCAACCACTAGTGGTTCAGTGCATTTGCACAGTGCCAGCAAAAGCTGTGAGTCTCCAGGATCGGTCACTCAGTAGGGAAAAGAAACACAGGTAGGCTGTACGTATTTTATATTTTGATGCTTCTGTCTGATTTTATTGCTAGGCACAGCATCCCTTGCCTTGTGCCAGTCACAGCAGTAGCGGTAGCATAAACACCTTTGTCAATGTAAAGGGGTGAGGGGGTTGACTGTGCAAATATTTAACGATATCACTGAATTGGATGTGCTCTGCTCTCCCTAACACATGATTACCTGGGTGTTTGTTTTAGAGCTTCAATGGCATATAGTACTTGAGAGTTCTCACACTGATAACCCAATTTTAGCTCTAAATGAAATATCCTTCCTTTCTCTAACACTGTAGTGCTTTAGAGACCCATACAGGGAGAAGAACAAAGAAGGCCATTCATGCATAAGAGCAGCTTGCTCGCAGTTCTTTACGGCACACAAAACAACCGCCTAAAAACCTACTTGGGGATGTGGACATGATTTAGTGCATTTCAATTCAGTGTAGGAAAAAGACACCCTTTCCCAACAGCCATCACACACAGGAGAATCACCACTGGAATTCTGATAAGGGAAAAGTGATGGAAAATTCTTTTCCCCACCATGCAGAAAACATTATAAAAACCAAATAGGGCTTTTTTCTACAATAAAGCAGCCGTCTATTGAGCACTTTGAGATATGTCTCCAATTTTACTTGTGGATGCACCCATGTACATATCAGTGCTAACTTGTACATTAAGAGCTTGAAGCCTTACTCCTTCGTGCATGCAAATATGGAAGAAGGCAACAAAGGGGTTAAACTCTGCTTCAGAATTGAGCTCCCACCCTTGAACTGCATGTTCTGTAAGCCAATGATACAGGATATTTGCAATGCAAAACAGCCTAGAATCCAAGGTCAATGTTTTCTAGTACTGCATACCTGTGAAGCAGGAGTAATTTTCTAAGGACTCATTACGTGACCTTGATCTCATGGTGGGGGAGGTGGGGTACCTAGAATATTTTCTGCAAACTGGTGGAGAGGTAAAGCAGGGTATATCCACTTTCAAATTCTGCTTGCAGTGTATGAGGAAGTGAAGTAGCAAATTTGTGAAAATGTGAGCTCAGTCCCAGCCAGAGGCACTGAGAGACAGATATAAGTGACAATTAGAAAGGTGTGTCTAGATGCTTAAGCTATGAGAGATGGTGAGGTGCTTATGAAATCCGCCTGTGTGGGTTGAGACAGGAGGTGATGCTTTTTTTAAAAAAAAAAAAAAAGAAAAAAGAAAAAAGTCTGATGTTAATACTAACTAAAAGAAATAGATGCACATCACAGCTAAAAATTCCAGCCTGAGCAGGTAATAAATAATAAAGCTTGTGGGAATTGGTATGAATCAGATCTTATTAAAGAAATATGCCGAGTTTGGACAGTGAAATGCCTTGGCACAAATAAGTGACCACCAAAATTGACTTCAGTGTCCCATTTATAATGGACTTTGGCTTGTAGCAGTGTTCCAGGATTTTCTCTTTAAGGTTTCATACCTTTGGTTTGGCTTCTCTGTGCTTGGGAAATCTACAGGAAAATTGCTATTTTTTTAATGGGTCTCATGAACTGGCGGGGGGGGGGGAATCTCAATATCATCCTATTGTTCTGCTGAAATAGTTAATATTAACACCCATGATAGTCAACAGTGAGTAGAAACAAACAAAAGATGGACACTGAAATCCTATTATGGCAGCCTCAGCAAGACTTTAAAATGTGCCACTTTTCACAGAAAGGAAAACCTAGCATATCTGAACAGCTTTCACTCTATCAGTCCATTGTGTCAGTAGTAAAAAGCTAGATTTTTTTTCACCTAGGCCAGGGCATTTTCCATTAATGCAATCTGATTTGCTACCGCATCTTTTAGAAAGCGAAGGTGAACATGAGATTGAGGAGAAGGGCTGTCAGTATGCCTGATAAGGAAGGCTGAATGAAACTCCTCAAGCAGAGCAAGCCCAATGAATGGCTGCCTCTGGAAAAACCTTAACAACAAACTGCTCACATGCTGAATTGATTCAGTGTGCAGAGAAGAGGCATTTTTAAAGGGAAAACACACACACGCACATAATATATGGCACCAAAAATCATAAAATATGATCAAACAAATAAAGTCACATTGGTCCATATGAACAATTTCAAAACCCACTGTCAGGCACAATCATTTGCAAAAATGTCCTGAATTTGATTTTTTTTTTTTTTTAAAGAAAAGGAGAGCAGAAATCAGTCTTTGCCATTACAGTCTAGGTGTAACCTGAAACCTATATAACACCTAGAAGCATCTAATCCATTTAAGCCGCCAACACACCAAATCACTCTCTTTTACTCTGCCTCCATATTTAAAACGTTTTTTTAAAAATATATTCTCTCCCAATGAGATGTCAATATTATTCACAATTTTATTCCTTTTATACAGGCATTGACTGATCATGGATTCTGGAACAAAACTGTGGTAACTTCCATGTTAGTAGTTCTCCTATCAATGAATCTGCTCCAGTGCCAGGAATGATTTTTTTTTTAAAAAAAAAAAAAATTAGAATCAAATTTTGTTTATTTAAATTAGATTTCAGCTTTCAAAATACAATTACTAAAAGAGAGAGGTTATGTCAAAGATACCATAATGAGAACTAGTTATTATTGGTGTGTGCCTTCACGTCAATTCCACGTTATGGTAATCCTAAAGTGAACTTCTCCAGGGAGTGTCTTGGCAAGATTTGTTCAAAGGGCATTTCACTTTCCCTACCTCTGAGGCTGAGAGAATGTGACTTAACTCCTCATTATATTCCATGAATGTATTAACAGCACTTTACATAGATGGAAGATATCATGGAGTATATATGAAGCATACATTCTCCTTCTCTTTCTCCCTCTCCTGGACTTTCATATATTTTAAGTGCAAATAGAGATGGTCATGGAATCTGGGGAAATATAACAAGGAAGAGGAGTCTGGATATAAATGCAAGGGATCCTATTTTGGCTGAATTGAAAATTAACCTGAAAATTATTCAGAATAATTGCTTAGTTTGTATCTATGTTCTAATAATACCTACATCACTGAATATGCATTAAGGTTATATTAAACAATAAAGCATTTCTATTAAAATGATGAATAAGTAGAATCTTCCTCATTAGTGATTTCAACTGTGATTTAAATTATTAAAACCAAATACTTCAGATATTCAACCCTGTTTAGTCTTCTGGTATTTTTGGGATCTACCAATGTACTGAAATAATTCTGGAATTAAGGTTCAGCACCTTGGATTAAAATTTGGATAGGATAGATTTGGATTCACTGGCCTACAAGCCACCAGCAACCACTGGAACAAAACATAATATTATAGGTATATTGAAATGTAAGACTATGGTGCCTATCTTGACTTTTGGTCATGATTGCTTAGAATTTTCACATAAGCTAATATTGCTGCTTCTGCCAATCTAAAAACAATATATTATAATACTGTATAATATAATCCTTGTGTAGAGGTCTTCATCGCAACTGTTTGTCAGATGACAAATTACACTTTTTCAAACTTCATTAAAATTCATATAAGGGTGGGGTTTTGGGGTGGGGGTTTTTTAAGCCTTTTTTTTTTTTTTTGGTATAATCTTTAGTGTTGAAGGAAAATTAACAAATAGCAACAATTTCCAGAAACAAAATGATCATGTACAACCCATCTAAGGCAAAGTAATATTTCTCAACTCTACTCAGATCTTACATAAATGATTCAACTGTGAGCAGGGTTATCATGAGTATACTCTTGGTGGATGATTTTCATACCTAGATCTAGCTCCTCAACTATACACACATAGTGTGTGAAATCTTATTTTTTTTAATCTTATTTTGAACAGTGTATGTTAACATGCTACAAAAATGTCCTAAAATAATCTAGAAAATAAAAACAAAAACACAAATATAATTTAATCATAAGCAGAAATATATAAGTCTGCACTTAATGCATCAAGCCCTATTAATATATAAAATGGGAGTCAGTCCCCTTGAGATGTGTGGCTCTTCTGAATGGACAAGCATTGTATCTGGGTGTTAAAACCAATAAATTTGCTGTCATCTAATGGCAAGCCAGAATGACCATTTGAATTGGTCTATTTCCCTTGCCTTGTGGTAGGAAAAATCTGGGCATTGCATACAAAGAAAGGTGAAACCTTTTCTTAGGCACCCATGGGTACAGAATACATGCACTGACTAGCAAGAATGACCCCTCTTCCAGATGCTGCTACAGGCATTGGCTACACACCTAGTTACCATGAGATTGACAGGGGAACACATACAGCCATGTAGAGCAGCCATGTATGCCAACATAGCATAGTGGCTTAAGTGCTGAACTAAGGCACTGTGATACCAGGGTTCAAATCCCAGCTTGGCCATAGAAACCAACTGGGTGACCTTTGGAAAGTCACACTCTCTCAGCCTTAAAGGGTGGCAATGACAAAACCCCACAGAAGAAACTTGCCAAAAAAAAAACAAAAAAAAAAAAAAAACAACTGTAATAGGTTCACTTCAGGGTTGCCATAAGTTGGAAATGACTTGAAGGCACACAACAGAGAGAGAGAGAGAGCACCCTGTACGGAATTATGATTAACCAGCATTTAACTTCCTATGGAGGGAGCGCGAAACATATATTTCTGTGTTCATTTAGGCTTTTTCCAAACTGTCACAAATCACACAACATCCAGAGTTGTTTCCACTGCACACAAAAGCATCTAGAGATGTAATCAGCCCCCGTGTTCTTAAGAGCTTCAAGTTTTCACAATCCCTATGGTACTGAATTCCTCAATAGGGCTAGAAATACAGCATACAAATATAGTATATCCAAATGTCTTACAACTCTTCAAAACTGTTTTTGAGTTAGAGTATAAGCAGAGAGAGAGAGAGAGGTCCTACACTTTCATTAAAATGTGGCATGCCTTTCATTAAAGTGTAGTCACAAAAGTGGATTCACATATTAGATCCAGCACAAAGGCCATAGTCAGTCTTCTCTAAATTAATACCACTGAGTGATGTATGCAGTCTGGGGACAGCTTTCAATGCCTGTCCTAAGTATATTTTCTTGATATTTATATACTATTATTTTTCAGCTACTATCTATAATGATGAACCTCCAAAAGGTAACATATTTAGAATCCAAAAATGTTGCCCAGATTTTGAATATAGTTCTATTATAACAGCTGCATTATAGGAAAATAAATGAACATTATTTGCCTAAAAGTTATTAATAGTTTTCAATTTTTTAAAAAGTTATATTTTATTAAAAGTGTCTTTTCATCCCTGACTTCAGAACAAAGTCTTTAGTCTACCAATAGAAGGTATTAGTGAACTTGGGAAATTGCAGAGTGTATTAACTGGGAAATACCTCATAGGTCTTTTGAAATGCAAATCACTGATTGATCCTTCACAAACTCTAGCAATGTGTGTTCTTTCAAGAAAGGAGGGTTTCACAGAGTGAAGAAAACAATTCAGAGTGTGTTTGAGAGGTGAATTTCAAATACCTTTCACTAGTCACAGTGTGATTTGAATGGCCCTCTTGAAAGATGAAACAAACTGATGGATTGAGATTTAACAATGTATTCCATGCCCCAAGTGCCAGAAGCAGTTTGCCATCAGCTTTTAACCTTCTAGGTAGGCACACCTTAGAGAAATTAACTAGATACTTTGTCAATATCAATCACCAGCACTGCCTGTCTTCCCTTCTGGGAAGCAAAGCAGCTATTCTTTCCTTGACATGAAGCTTTCACCCAGCATTGGGCCTTGCTCGGCATTGATGCAGAATATTAATTTGGGAAGGAGATAACTTTAATGTCTAAAATTGCATGCTCTTTTCTGAAATCCCAAAATAGCATATCTAGCAACCTGAACATGTTTAGGCTTGGATGCAAAGTACTTTGTAGCAGGAAACAATTTGCATTTTTATTAATCCAATTAGAGCTTCCTGCTACCAGCTAATTAAGTCAGTGTACAGGTGAACTGCATCATCTCCGTCCAGTTCTCAGATGAGTCAAAGGTGCAATGTCAGAGCACAAGGAACTTTCAAAGATAAGCCAGACCAGTCTTTTGAATTCAAGTTAGCTCTTTCATGTTTCACCAGTATATTTAATTATTCACCTTTTCAGATGTATAGCATAGATCAGGATGGGTATCTTGCATTCCTCCAGACGTTGACTCCCAGCATTCTCTGTCATTGGCTCTGCTGCCTAGGGCAGCTGGCTTCTGAAATTCAACAAAGTCTGGAGGGCTTCACAATTGCCAACTCTGATACAGATAATCATTTAGTCTTCTGTACACTATTATTTTATGCGTCTTTTATGCTGACATTGCATGGTGGTTAGTCAATCAATCTCATTCTTCTCATAGTCCTGTTAACAGAGAAGACAGTGGCTACAATGCTATGCATGCCTGGCAGACAGTAAGCCACAGTGAAACTGATCCTCTAAATAGAAACATATAGGACTGTGTTGTGTGTATTGTTTCTAGGCGTTTTGTACACTGTTCAAATATTGAGTAACTTTTGAAATGGACATTGTGGCATTGGCAAATAAAACTTGTACACATTTTTGGGAATTTTAGAATTCAGAAGGTCACCTTAATTTCCAAAACAGAAATTACAGTGGGGAAATGCACTTTCATTCATCTGTCAGCATGGCTAAAGCTGACTGGGAAAGATGAAGATGCAATTCCACAGAGCAAAGGACAGCAATTTGAAGAAGTCAGACTGATGTTTTAAGGTTGTATTCCCACGTTTTAATTCAAAGTGGTGTGGCATTTCATGCATTCAATATGCATTCTGTCCAAAACTACTTCATATGACTGGCACATTCCTATGCAGATTATGCAGGTATGCATAGCTGAATTTCATCATGAGTCACTGGAATTTCAGGGGTGTAGGGAGATCCTTGCCTTGTTTTTTCAGCAATACCTTCTCTGCAATAAACTGCTGATTTAGTGAATTTTTATAATAAGCAAATGCCCAAAACATTAAAAATCAGAAAAAGGAAAACAATTTTGCAAACAAATTCATAGCAAGTGAAATTAAAAAATATTTGCTGAAGCAGAAAAAGGGTTTATTCAGAACAAGGGATCTCTAAGAATGGATTGTGAGGATGTTTAGATCATGGTAGACAACACATTTTTATGACAAAGAAATAGATTCCTTTAGAATTAATTTCTCAAGATCTGTATGCTCGTATTGGACTGAGCCAAATCTAGAAGTGAACATGGCCATTACCAAAACTAGCTAAGATGGTTACCTCCTCTTTCTCTGACAGCCCATTCCCCCATCCCTCTGTCTTTCCCTTTTCCTCCTCTGATAGGTGACTGCCAAGGAAGAGAATTGCAGAGCATTTGAATTTAGGTGGAGGGCCTCATGTACCCCAAGAAGTACAGGTTAAATATATTCTACGGAACTATGGTCACCAGGGGCCCTGCTGTGGTTGTTACTGACTGCTACCCAAGAAGACATAAAGATTCTTATTACCATGGAACTTACTGCAATGGTAAGCACTTCTGATTAGGATGGATATGTTCTACCTACCACAGTGATGTTGCAGATAAAACAAAAAACAAAAAACTTCCTTATAGCCAGACAAAGAATTGCACACATGGAAATGGCACCAGGAGTTTCCATCAAACCCAGGGCAAACACTTCTCTGAAAGTGTGGTTAGAAGACTGACCTGGATTTAACTATCAACCAAGACCAAAGAGACGTCATGCCTCTGTGGGTGTTCTGATTTGCACACCATATTCTTACATAGTCAAGCTTCCATTTCCACTCTAATTTTTCCAAGTGCTGAATGCCTCTATTCATTTTATGTATGTACAGAAGGAATAAATACACTCTTGATTGGCAAAATCCCAGTGAATGAACTAGACATTCGGTATCCCAAAGCAAGCACCAGATTTGGACAAGTCTCCTAATCTTTCTGTACATGATACCTTGAGAATTACACAATAACCATAATGCTGTAGGTGGCCTAGCAATTGTACAACAGTCCAGAGCCAATTGGTAAAAGACAATAAAAATTACATTTTTTGATTGCAGGATCCCATAATTTCAGATGACAGAGATTTAATAATCTCAGCTGAAGGATTTAAAGACCTGTAGTTAAAAAACCATAATTCCAGCCTTTGGAGATGGCTGGATAGCACCATCACCATTCTGACCCTGCAGCAACATCAATGCATTGCAGAAACTAAAACATTTGCATACAAATCTATAAGGGCTTGCAAAATAGTCAGCTAATCTGCTCCAAGTGAAGTTTGTACTGTAAGACATCAAAACCCTCTCTTACAGTGCTTTCCTGCTATCTCTGTCAGGGAACAACTTACACATAGTGGGTGTTTGCAGCTGGATCGGCAGGAGTGGAGAGTACAGAAGACTTTGTTTTGTTTTGTATCTGGACTCAATCCCACAAAAGTACTGTTCTTCCACTGAAGTGGGTCTGACTCAGTAACACCTGCTGCTCTGCTGAGCACGATCATCTGTTTCTTTCATCCCAGGAACTTTATTTTCCTGGTGGTAAGGATATACTGTTTAAAGCAGAGCTGACTACCAACAGTGAGTCACCTGTCATGCATCTGCTCCAAAGACTATCATTCCTCTGGGCGTCTGCTTTGGGAAGATATAGGATGAGGGGTCCTACCCCTTTTCTTGGTGGTTGGGGAATATTTAGGTATGGGTATGGGGAAGGACAGACCTTAATTCATAGAAAAGGTCCTGGTACAATACATTTGGCCCTTCTTTTTTTATCCACAGATTTGAACATATACGGCTTGAAAATATTCCCCAAAAGTATAAATTCCAAATAGCAAACATGATTTTTCCATTATATATATGGGACACCATTTTGTTGTGTCATTATATTTAATGGGACTTGAGCATACACAGATTTTGTTGTCCATGTGGAAGTGCGGGTTGACTCCACTGGAGGCTACTTTCAGTGTTCCTGGGTGAAAAACAGGAATCAGAAGGAGGAATATCAAGTTAGTGAGAGGTGAGCACCATGGTAGATGTGGCTGGTACATAGGGGGAGAAGTGGGCTGGGACGCCTTATGGAATGGCATCCCTAGCAGCCCTTTAATTTCTTGACAGTTGGTTCTAGGTGGTATTTTTAAAAGCTACTCTAGCACTACCAGGGCTGCTGATGCTCTGAACTGCTGCACTACAACCCTACCCCTGTTTGCTTATTGTGCATGTGTTTGGGTGAAACAGTGTATGTGGACCAATTTCACAATGGTTTTACACCATGGGGTGGTACCAAAACAGCTTTGGTTGCCTCAATTAACTGTGTATTCCAGGGTAAAGACAAGACAACTGCTACCCTACTGATGCTCCCGGATCTCTTAGCACCTCTCAGTGCTGATGATTTCAGGACAGGACTGCTATGTCTGTTGCTATCTACAAGCCCAGTTACAGAAAAGGGCACTGGAGAACTGTCCAAATTACTATTATGCAGTGGGATACTACAGGATTGTATCCTAACCTGCAGGCTATTTAATATCTGTATGAAGCTGAGATCATTTGGAATTTAAAGGCTAGGTGCCATTACTATGCAGGTGACACCCAGCTTTGCTACTTTTTGTCAACAGTCAGCTGAGGTTGCACAGAGCTTTATATTCTACAGGAAACTGAATTACATTAAGATGGAGGCTCAGTGAACTGGCCGGGACTGGTTAGGCAACTTGCCTAGAATGGGATTGCATTCTCCCTGAAAGAGCAGGAGCATAATATGGGAGCACTCTAACTCATCTCTTTCACAGACACTGAAGATGGACTCCATGGCTGAGTGTCTACGACCAAGTTCAGCCATGCCATCAGTTCTGGCCTTTCAAAGACAATGTTAGCCTGGCTGCAATAGCTCATGCCCTTAATTTCTACTTTAGGTGATCACCTTCTCTTGAAGAAGACTCAGATGCTGTAGGTGGTGTAACACACAGTAGCTAGCCTGCTGAAAAGAGCATCCCATAGAAAACATATGGCACGAGTTTAAAAGAAGTCAATGGGAAGCTGTAGCTAGTGCAAAATGCAGCAACTACATGGAATTATATTCAGCTATGATATAACACCAGTTCTGAATGAACCACACTGGATGACAAAATATTGCCATTCTGTATTCAAAGTGCTAGCAAGAACATTTAAAGTCCTAAACAGCTTGAGACTTTGATAATTGAAGGAGAAACTCTCCCTCCCTCTCTCCTCGTCTCTCTCTGTGTAGAGAGATAGCTAGACAGATAGATAGATGCACACACATGCCCAATAATTTACATTTGTTGGGGAATCCCTCCTCCATGTGGCATAATTATGGGAAATACATTGCAGGAGGACATGAGAGAGAGACTTTTCTGCAGTGGCACCCCAGTGGTGGAATTCTCTCCACCTGGAGGCCCATGGGCAGCAATGTTAGAATAATTCAGCACCTAATTAAAACTTGGCTTTTAATTAAAGCCTTCAGGCCAAACTGATTTTATCCTGGATGCACATGTTTTATGGTTATATCATTTGAGATTGTTTTATTTAAGCAGTTTTAAATTGTCTGTTTTCTAACTGAGAAACTATTTAATATATTTTAAATACATTTTAAATTACCATTAAATGGTAATTATTGTTTTAAATTGATTTCATTGTAAGCTGCACAAAGATCTTCAAATAAAAGGTGTGACATAAATATTTAAATAAATAAATAAACCAGAGTACGTGTAGGGATTGTGAATATGAACCAGTCATAAATGTTTAGTTCTGGGTTCAAGCCACTTTGAATCACATTTTGGGAGAAAGGTGGGATATAAATCCAATAAAAAAATACATGTATATTTGTATTTGTAACTGCCTTAGTCAATTCCAGCCCATGTTAATTTTGATGTGCTATATTTCTCTTGTTAAAACAACAGCAACAAAAACAACAACAAACACTAAATAGGACACGTGTTTTAACAAACAATACATATATAAATCAGTGACGTGCTGGGACACTTTTGGTGACATATGCTGGGATATCCAAATGTTACACCAGTACATCTAACTCTGGGGATGTTACATAAGAAAGCATTCAGTATTTCCTTGCATAACATACACTCACATCATAAGAAACATAGTTTCTCAGTGCTTGCATTTTCGCTCTCCCTGCCAAACTCTTTCATGATTAGGAAAGGTGTGGTGGTTCCTAGACAGTGTGTGGCTGCAATTCTGCAGCCAGAAAAAAACAATGAGTTAAAGATCTGTCAGAAGCAACATCTCTTTTTCTCCAGCTGCAGAGTCAGATATTGCCAAAAACACTCACCCGTTAGGCCAATGAATGGTCCTGGGGGCATGCACAAGTATGGAGAAGCTGCTTTCTGTAGGAAGCAAAGGAGAAGCCCCATGCAAGTATACTCATGAAACATGACACTGTGAGTGACAAACAGAATTCAGCCCCCAGTCTATCCAGTGTAATATGTATAGTTACATACCAGATCCACACTTAAACTGTAGCAAATCCTTCATTAATTATAATAATGCTGCACATTTAACAACAACAATATAATTAGCAGGATCTGTTCCAAAAGAAAGGACTTTCCAGTTTATACTATACATAAGAGGCCAACGGGACAGAAGTCCCATAACTCAAATGATTAATATTTCCTTGGCATTTCACTCAACTCAAGCTTTTATGCTGGCAAAGGGAATGAGTGTTGTATGTTGAACTCCTGCTTTGATATGGTAAATAAACCCATAGTGAATTCAGGTCCAATTAAAGGGTTTAAATTTATGGTACTCCCAATTTGTAACAAGTTGGTGACATATATCAACTTCCTACAGAAAATGTACATTAACACTGACAGCAAAACATAAAAAAAAATTTAAAAATCACATTGCCTTCTAAAAATTTATCAAAACATATTTGAGTATGTTTTATATAGTCATTCATATATAGTCAGTTCTTTTTAAAGCAGCTTTTAAAAACATAACCAGCTCACTATTGATGGCCAAAATGGCTGACAAATTTTTATTGTTAAATAATTTGCCTCAATATGTAGGCCTGCATTTTGTGATTATGTGTGCAAGCATATTTTTGTGTCAATATTTCTGAAACTGAATTTTTGTGCAAAAGTGTGGCTATATTTCAACTACAAGTAATGCAAAGGAGTCCCCCTGCCATCAAAATATGAAACAATGTTGCAAAAGCAAAAAGCTCGTCACATTCACAACTTTCATTTGCCTCTCAAGATCCAGCTTCTGGACGAAAATTAAATTTACCCTTTCATCTCTCTTTTTTTAAGTACACATCAATTTTGAAACTTCCACATTTGTAAACAAAAGCAGGGACGGTGACCACAAACAAGGGGGAAAAGAACAAAAAGAAAATCATACAGCACATTTGGGCAGCATATATCAACACAGCCAAACTGCCTTCCCTTGCTTGCCTGCCTAGGATAAGTAGAGTTGACAGGCTTAAACCAAATGACTGTTAAAAAATAAAATAAAAAACCCACCAACACTCTTGGTTTTTTATATTGATTATTCATACACACACACACACATATTTATGCACATAAATATATACAGTACATACACATATATATTTAGAAGTCTGGCTTTTACTACTATTTTTGAACCCTCTTACTGGAACAAAGACTGTTTGAATTTAAACATTTTAACAGTTTGTTGGATGCTGTTCATTGTCAGACTGGTACCCAGCGTCAGTTGCTTCTCTTTAATCACTTTCTTTTATAGTGCCAGAAATGTCATTCAGAAACAAATTCTTAATTAACATAAGTAAGAAAAACAAGCTGCTTTAAATGAGCACTTTTTTAAAGAATAATTATTATTTAAGCTAGTGGTCATAACATCTGGATTGCATTTTGCTACTTAATTTTCTGATTTAATACTATATTGGTATAGTTCTATACTCATACAAATTGGCTACTTGTCAATATAATTCCCAAAGCTTTATTGAAAGATGCAAATCATATGAAAGTCTAATAACTTTGGGTTGTTAATGTTAAAAATCATTACGGCACAGTGGTTCAAGCTTTCTAATACATAAAGTAATGTATTAATTTAGTCAGAATGATTCAATTTTTTTCATTAAAATATTAATGTAAAAAAGGGTTTTTGTTTTTGTTTGTTTTTTTAAGATTTTTTTTCCCCAACCCTGATTTTTGGCCTACAGTTCACAGAATCTCCTAGCCAGCATTCCATGGCCAAAGCTGGTTCTTCAGAGGCAAATAGAAATTCTGAATGCAACAAAAAAAATTTAGTTGTTTGACTGTACAGTATATAAATAAGTAAATAAATATTAAGCATTAAAATTCTGATTCCTAAAGTTTTGTAGACACTAAAAGATCTATCCCCAAAAGACCTATTAATCCCTTAATAAACATAGGACCATAATGATAAGTGGCTTCCTGTCAAATTCATTTACTTGAATTTCATTTACTTACCACAAGCTATTTACTCACACCACATCCATTCATTCACACCATGAACGGCTCAACAACCAGCTGCTATAGCATTATCCTTCATTTCCCATGTGGGAGTAGGTGAGTTGAGGTCTCTGGAAATGACTTTAGTTTTATTTCATTTCTACTAGATAATTCGAGATCAACCAATGGGTGCCAGGTGCAAAACAATGGCTCAAAGTAGGCATGTACCAAATAGAATTATGGCAAAAGGCTCATAGCAAAATGTTGTTGTTTTATCAGAACTCAACCCACAGTGCTTTCCCCACACATACCAAAAATCCACTCCTGATTCATATGTCTAAATCACTAAACTCTTCTTGATTTCACCAGCCTAATTTAGAGGGCTCTGGAATTTCATTGTTGCTTCTGTGCTGTTAAGCAACTGACAATGGGATACTGTTGCAGATCTACTGCAAATCAGCAGATCCCAATTCCAGTCTACCTTCTACGCACACCATAGAGAAGCACACCAACAGCTCCATATATACTTTTGCCCTCTCTCCAAACAAGGAGAGAGAGAAAAATAATTCCTATACAATAGCATTGGCACCAGCAGAAGGTGAAAGGTAAATAGTGCCTACAAATTCAGAAAAAGAAAAGAAAAAAAACCTAGGGAGCACACAATAAACATGCCCAGTGTTATCATACAGAAATGGGAAGAGACAAGTAATTGTTCATACAACACCACAATTATAATTGCCTACAGGTAGGGCTTCCAGGCATCCTGTTTTGTACTGACTTCCAATATTTAGGGACTGGAAAGCTTGTCTTGTATCCATTATACAGGATGAACCAAATCCTGTGTTTAAGTCACTTGACAAAGTGAGTAAGAAGAGCAGGCACAAGCCACATTCACAAGAAACAGTCCTCCCACCATTTGGTATGCACAAATGGTCTCATATTACTAATGAAATGCTGCTGAGGAGATCCATCTGTTGCAAGTTTGGCTGATGCCTGCTCCTCTTGCTCTCCAAGCCAAGGCAAGCAGCATGCTCACAGCAGTGAAATTCCTTGTCTTATGATGACTGCTGGCTTGCCATCATGAAATTTTCTGGGATTTAGAAATTTTGTGAGATTTGAGGTGGACCTTATATAGATCTGTATGACATGCAACTGTTAGTCTTGAGCTGGCAACCAAGATGTGTGGACCTCTTTAAAGTGAGACTGAGGACTAGGCCTTTTCCCATATCTTGCTATTCTGCATTACTTCATGAATTTCTATTGTCTCATATTACTTTTTTGAAAATCTGGTAACCCTGTTAATAGAATATCAGATACAAGGCCAGGTTTCTTTGTTCTCTCATTTCTACAGATTTCTGGGTAACTGCCACTATCACACAGTTGAAGGGGAAATATTGTTGCAAATTGGTTACATTTCCTGGGAATTACTACATGACTTCCAATAATCAGTTTCTATATTTACTTGCAAGACTGTGTTATCTAGGCAGCAACTCTTCTAAATATTGGTGTGCTGTCCCAGCACTGATGCTAATGGAGAATCTCTGGTCCACTTGCATAGGTCATGCAGATTTCCCCCACATGTAAAAATCACCAGCAACAAGAAGACAACTTCACAATGAATGCAAACCACATGAAGTATGATGCTAATTTCATTTTTCATGTGTAGATGTTTTGGGAAGTTTTGCATGGTGTACTGGGTTGGGTATTGGCCTACGACTCTGGAGACTTAGAGTTCGAATCCCTGCTCAGCCATGGAAACTGACTGGGTGACTTTCAGCAAGTCCCACACTTCCATCTGCAGAGGAAAGCAAAGTCTGAACCCTCTCTGAGAAATCTTGCTATTAAAGCTTCATGACAGATTCATCTTAGGATAAGTCAGAAATTACTTGAAGGCACACAACAGATGTTTGGACTTCAAATTCGCAGATATCTTGGCAGTATGGCCTGTGGTTAGGGATTATGGGAATTGAAGTCCAGAGGTCAAAAGTTCCTCAGTACAACTGCAAATAATTTTCTTTTATTTTTACCCTTACCACATCAAGGGGATTGCTCCAACATCATATTTGTAATATTAAAGGCGACTAAACATTTTTTTTCCTTTTTAATTGAAGCCTTTAGGGACTTTACAATCACATGATCAGAGATAATATCACAACTGCTGGTAAAAGTACCTTTCCATTTGCCATTCTGCCATTTGAAAATTCTTTCACACTCTCTCCACCACAGGAATTCTGCACGGCCATTGTTGCTTTATACATGCAAACTTATTTTTCTTCCTTCAATAAACCTCTTAGTTTCTCTCTCACCACTGCTGGAATTCAACCTGATTACAATAATATTTAATCCCGTGGGCCTTTAGGGATCCAACTTGCAGAAATGAGACTAGCTGGAGAACATTACAGATATCAACTGTTTTACAGCCCTTCTAAAGCCATTAATGCCTTTCATATCACAGAAAAAAGTGCAACTAATGGTTTATGCAGGCTTATAATTAGCTGCTTGCCTGGTCACCTGTGGTGTACAAGAATTATACCCAAGTGACCAGGCAAGTCCCTGCTCTCCCCCTGAACCTTAAGGAGCTACTAACTCTTTATGGCTGGATGGGAAATAACACCATATGTAGCATTCAAATCAAAGTGCTTTTTTAAAGGAGGTTGCATTTTACAGGGCGGCTTTTCTTCCTTTGATCTTTAGATATATGAGTGATATCTACAAAAGAGACAGCACTACATGCAACCAAAAGGGTATGGGGAAAGGTGGCCAGCCACTTTTAACATGTTGTTTTGCAGATGGGAGGGACGTGATTTCCTTTTCTTTCCTCTCCTCCTTTATAGGGGTCATTGATTTGCAGTTGTAGTTTTCTTCCCATGAAGACTGAAAAAGTACAGCTAAAGAGATATGGTGGGGTTAAACAAAAAAGAACTAAAGTAGTTGCTTCAGTGTTGTTGTTTTAATGAAACACAGTTAAGACTAAAGCAAAATAAACAAACAAACCTGAACCCTTTTCTGTAACTAATTTCTTGGGTAGTAAAGGGAACACTTTTAGGCTTCTTAGAGTTGCAAGAAAATTCCCTCCAAAATAAAAAAAAATGGTAGATATTATGTCCAAAAGAGCATAAACCCCACAGCAACATTGAGAGTTGGATGGCACAACAGATAGTGACTGCTTCTAAATAAATTATCCATTGTATAATCAAAGTCTGAGTGTAACTCAGAGATTTATGTTCCTTTGGATGTGATGGCAAAATAATAATTATTATTATTATTATTTATTTATTTATTTATATCCCGCCCCTCTAGGTATGAATACAGCCATACCTCAATTAATGAAACCTCTACTAAAGAAGCTCTCTTTTGCAAAGTCTTTTCACTGAGGCTTGAAGCCTTTCATAGAAAAGAAAAGCCTCCCAGATGTCCCAGCCTAAGGGATCCAAACCACCAGGTTTGACACTGTCCAGGTCTCCATGCATAGTAATGAATCATACAGGAGATTATTTAGGTTGCTGACAAAGGATTACTGGAATTAAAACATATTTACAGTGGAGAGCAGTTTAAGTCTGCTTGTGGAGAGAGAGACTTTTTACACAACATAATTATAGCACTTTGACTCCATTATAACTACCATAGCTGCATCCTACGACAGCCTAGGGTATTAAGCTTTGAGGCATAAGAGCTCTTTAGCAGGAAATTATAAATACCTTACAAAACTTCAAATCCCATAATTCCATAGGATACAGCTATGGCAGTTACTGGCATTAAAGTGCTATAACTGTATAGGCTAAGAGGCATGGAGTGGCTGTGAAGACAAAATGTTCAGGTTTTCAAAATGAGGATGCATCCACGCTACAGAAATAACCCAATCTGAAACCATTTTGGATGTCATAGCTATGGAATTCTGGGATTTGTAATTTGTTGTGGCAGCAGAACTCTCTGATAGTCAAGTCTTAATGTTTCACAAAACTACTAGAATTCTATAGGATGGAGCCATGACAGCATGATGTCAAACTGGATTATTTTTGCCGTGCAGATGCAGCCTGAATCATCCAACAAAAACTTTGGAGAACTGTGCTCAGAATTTTAGATTGCAAAAGTGAGATGTAATGTGATAAAAGAAAAAAAGCAGGGCAGGCATTCCTGGGTACATTCTGGAAGAAGCTTTTAAGTGAACTGTACAAATTTATTTTATTTTATTTATACCCTGCCTTCTTCCCAAAATAGATCCTCCCAGCACTGACCCAAAATGCAACAAATAAAAACAAAGTACAGCTAATATTGTTTACACAAAAGTTTTAAAAATATAAATAAACAAAGTTCAAAAAGTTTTTGTTTTCATAGAATCAGAGAGCTGGAAGAGACCACAAGGGCTCTCCAGTTGAACCCCCTGCCATGACACAATCAAAGCATTCCCAACAGATGGCCATCCCAGCCTGTTTAAAATCTCCAAAGGAGACTTCAGTTTTTTGTTGTTTCCTTATGCATGGACAGCTTGACTGTATCACACACACATCCTTACTGTTAATTTTGAATTAACATTTTCTTAAACATGTTGAATTGCACTTATTTTTGTACTGTAGGAACCTATCCTTATTCCTTCCATGTTATTTCTGCCTCATGTACTGAATTTTCTGTTAAAGCAACATCCAGAAGCTCATTTTTTTAAAATTAGGTTTGCCTGGAATGAACTGCCTTATAATTAGTAACTTAACCTTGGATGAAATTATTTGGCATAAAAAATAATTGTTATGCTCTCTAAAGAGTTGATCTTTCTCTTATTAGACTGTGTACAGGATATTTCTGTTGTTTCTTCCTGTCTCAGTTCCAAAGACATCAAAAACTCCCCATCTATCACAGCAAGGTATATTATTTCTTTGGTTTCTACTGCTCAGGTAATGATACTATAATTCAAAAATGATGCATTCTCCATGTATGCCTCTAAACTTGTAAACAAGTTTAATATTTCATAGCCACCCACCAGCTCATGTCAGAGTGGAAAAATCAATAAATACCTTATTTCCTGAGATATCACTATTTGTTCTTGACTTTTAATTATTATCCATAATCATTGAGCAGGTGGAATTCAGTTAATTAGAACAAGCCACAACCAACTGGAAAGTGTGTGGTTTTGGGAGTGTGTGTTGTTTTGTTTTGTTTTGTTTTGGTCTTAATCTGTAGTAATTTTTGGCACACTAATATCTCCCTGATTCTCTGACCCAAATTACATACAATATAAAATAGAATATATTTTTGAACCATTCAAAATATCAGGATATACAGATAGTTCAGGCAGAATATCTAATCAAGAAGCAGCTACTGCAGTGATCAGATTTCAATTTTCACTATCTCTCCCCAATTCCTACACTGGTTAGGGTTCAATATTTGGATGTTCAGAATTTTCTCTTACTCATCTAAACAAAAAGTGAAGGAAAATAAATAGTAGTAATAGTAGCAATGCAGGAACTGGAAGATTATCAATGGAAATAACAGCTATAGAGGTCCTTATTAGGGTAATTAGAATATGACTGCTTTTGCACGTGTGGTTTGTTCAGGCCTGGCCTATTGTAATATCTACATCCAGTTCTAATAACAAGACATAGAAACTAGACACTCTGATACAAGTACCATGACTTATTACAATACCTGAATTCACAACCATATTTTGACCCTAGCTTGTTTCCTTACCTGTTCACTCTGAAACAAGAGATTAGGAGCAGAAAGAAATGAATGAAAAACAAACCAGAAATGAGCAAGACAAGCCAGTTTGTTTGCTTGCCTGTTGTTCAAACATACCGGGGGAGGGGGGGAATAATTAATAGTTAACACAAATCATGGCTTATTGTGACATCTGAATATTCCCCTTTTAGCCAATGATTCATAACAGTGTGACTCAGATTATCACACTCCCACTATCATCCCATTATTGGCAATGAATATCCCATTATTGGTAATGGCCTAGTGTGATAATATCATTAGTTCTATTGGAACTAAGGATATCTCTTAGCTTTAAGAAGATCACCTCATATTTCACTTCATCCAAATACATCACTATGAGTAGCAGCATTCCATCAGAAAAAGTAATTGATAAGGTCAAATCACAGATTTATCATGTGGTCATTTTAACTATACAGAGGATAGTTTTAACCATATAGTCAACTGACAACAACATATAACAATTTCCATTATTATTATTATTAACCTTTATTTATATAGCACTGTAAATGTACACAATGCTGTACATACAATCTTAAAATTCAACGGTTCCCTGCCCTCAGACATACAATCTAAAAGACACAACACAAAAAGGAGAATGGCAAGGTGGTGGGAAAGGGGATGAGGTCCAGTGGTTCTTCTCTCTCTCTGGGGCCTGGACCAAGGCAGGTGGACTGGAAGGAGGGCTCAGTTTCTTAATACATAGTTAAAAGGAGGCATCCTGGGGCAGAAGGCACAATCCTGGGAACACTTCCCTAAACAATATAGTCTTTAACTCAATTTTGAAACTGGTTAGAGAAGTGATGAGGTGCACATGTGGGGGAAGAAGGTTCCAGGAGTGAAGGGCAGCAAGTGAGAAGGGATGAATTTGGAATGCAGCAGTGGAAATTCTAGGCTGGGACGGGAGACCTTGACTGCCAGAACGGAGGGAGCGGGGAGGAGTGTGAAGAGAAAGAAGTTCAGACAAGTATGGAGGGGCCAGTCCGTGGAGGGCTTTGAAAGTCAACAACAAAAGCTTGTACTGGATGCAGAAGGGGAAGGGGAGGCAATGAGGGGAGGAGAAAAGAGGAGAAACATGGTCAAAGCAGCGAGCAGATGTGATAATGCGTGCAGCTGGGTTCTGGACAGAGATTAAAGGACGGAGGTGTGAGAGAGGTAGCCTTGCCAGAAGAAGGTTACAATAATCTTGTCATGATACCACTAGGGCATGGACCAGAGTCTTGGCAGTAGAGGCTGAGAGGAATGGACGGATTTTAGAAATGTTGTAAAGAAAGAATCTACAGACCTTGGCTGTGGCCTGGATCTGGGGAATAAACGACAGGGAAGAATCAAAAATGAAACTAAGACTGCGGGCTTGCTGAACCAGTTGAATAGAAGTGCCGTCAACAGAAACAGAAAAGGAGTATTTAAGGGTGGGCTTAGGTGGGAAGACAAGAAGCTCTGTCTTAGACATGTTGAGCTTCAAGCCCTGATGCCACATCCACTGAGAGACAGCAGTCAGACAAGATGAAACTTGTTCAAACTTGCTTTATCCTTTCAAGTATGTATTAGAAAATAGGAACTCTTGTCTCAATGTAGTTACAAAGACAATGATATTAATATTTGAATAGACATCACCCAGTTTTTTTAAAAAATATATCACAGTAAATTCTGTAAAGAAACTTATGTTCTAAACTGTTTTCTGACTTCTGAATAATGAACATCTATAAATCCTGTACTCTGTGGCTAATCTATCACAAATCCTGCTAAACTGCTGACAGTGTCTAAGCCCATCCTGAGCCCCAAATCCATTGATTTTTTTTTAAAAAAAATTAAAATGCCATGCCAAAAAAAAAAAAAAAATCCAGGGATTTCTTCTTTCTTTAAATGAGTTTTGCATAATAAATAACACAGCAATATTCCTGCCTCCCCAAGTTCGAAGTTCCACTGCTGAGGAAGACACCATTGTTCAGCTTTTCATGGTCTCTATGAAAGAAAGTACATAGAAAGTTCATGTAGCACTAACTGAAAGATAGTGTAGACTAACTGAAAGAAAGAAATTGGCAGCATGAGCTTTCATAGACTTCAGTCTATTTCCTCAGATGCATTTAGTAGAGTGGAAGCCAGATACAGACATATATAGCCATTTGTATGTGAGGATGTCAATTCATAACAATGGCTTATATATTTCTGTACCTGGCTTCCACTCCAACAAATGCAACTGAAGTCTACAAATGCTCATGCTGCCAGTTTCTTTCTTTCAATTAGTCTCAAAGATGCTACAAGATCTCTCTATATACTGATTCTACAGACTAACATGGCTATATCTTTGAATTCTATCTCTATGAAAGAAAGATTAGTGAGGCAACAGGAAATCTGCCATACCTTTTAGCCCCAGGACATCTTCCCAGTGACCTTGAGTTGGTCATCTTGGAGCTGTGAGAAATCCTGTGTCTTGTGATGAGATTGTTATGACTTTTGTAGCAGCACTAGTATGAGTTTAGCTCAGGGGTATAAGCATCTGGCAGAGTCAGGGTGCATCTACACTGAAGAAATAATCAGTTTAATGTTTTACTTTTACTGGCATGGCTCCATTCTACAAAATGTTGGGATTTGTAGTTTTTTGAGGCACCATGAATCTTTGGCAGTGAAAGCTAAAGATCTTGTAAAGCTACAAACCCCAAAATTTCATAGGCTGGAGCTACAGCACTTAATTGTGGATTGCATTATTTCTACAGTGTAAATGCACTTTCAGGACTTGTCAGAATGGGCCAAAAGGTCCATTTCCTCCCTCCCCACCCCTCAGTCTGGTAGCATCTTGTTTGGACAAATTATGGCTCAATTATGGCACTCTGGTGCAAATAGTCTAGTGTCTGACATGTTCAACACAAGAAATTTAACACAGGTTTTTTTTAAAAAAATTTACCTCTTACTCTGAATCTTCTAGCAAGATCAGACACTCTCTGATCTCACACCACAGGGTTCTGTCCTGGGCCCAGTGTTATTCAATATCTTTATTAATGACTTGGATGACAGTATTGGGGTCCTAGTTATCAAATTTGCAGATGACACCAAATTAGGAGGAGTACCTAATACCCCAGTGGACAAGATCAAAATTCAAAATGACCTGAATAGACTAGAAAGCTGGGTCAAAGCTAACAAAATGAAATTTAGCACAGAGAAATGTAAGGTACTGCAATGAGGGTAGAAAAATGAAATGCACAGATATAGGATGGGGGGCATCTGGCTGAATGAAACTACGTGAGAAAGGGATCTAGGAGTACAAGTAGACCATAAGTTGAACATGAGACAGTGCGATGCAGCAGCTAAAAAGGCCAATGCAACTTTAGGTTGCATCAATAGAAGTATAGTGTCTAGATCAAGGGAAGTAATCATGCCACTCTATTCTGCTTTGGTCAGGCCCCACTTGGAATACTGTGTCCAGTTGTGGGCCCCACAATTCAAAAAGGATGTGAAGAAACTGGAGTGTGTCCAAAGGAGGGCGACTAAAATTGTGAAGGGTCTGGAAACTATGCCCTATGAGAAACACCTTAGGGATCTGGGAATGTTTAGCCTAGAGAAGAGAAGATTAAGAGGTGATATGATATCCTTGTTTAAATACTTGAAGGGATGTCACATTGAGGAGGGAGCAAGCTTGTTTTCTGCTGCTCCAGAGAACAGGACCCGGAATAATGGATGCAAGCTCCAGGAAAAGAGATTCCATCTCAAAATTAGGAGGAACTTCCTGACAGTGAGGGCTGCTCAAGAGTGGAACACACTCCCTTGGGGAGTGATGGAGTCTCCTTCCTTGGAGGTCTTTAAGCAGAGGCTGGATGGCCATCTGTCGGGGATGCTTTGATTGGGAGTTCCTGCATGGCAGGGAGTTAGACTGGTTGGCCCTTGTGGTCTCTTCCAACTCTATGATTCTATGAAGTTAGCTGTCTGCACACATTTACACTGAGTTGCCCTGGGCACCTGCCACTGTTGGTAAACAGTTGCTCTGAAATCAGAATGAGGGACCCAGTCATGTCATCATGGCTGGGTGCCTTGTTCTGACTAAGAAGTGAGCAGCCCATGGTGGCAATGGACACAGCAGGTGGTTTAGCAGGATGCATGTGTAGACAGCTGCCCCAGTGCAGAGCCAGGCAATGGGTGAAATTGGGACAACTCCTGGACCAGGATATTCCAGCTTGCCCTCAGAGTATCCTGGCCAGTGCAGACAAGGCCTTAATCAGCAATATTTGAAGTGGCTATATAGATTGCACCATATTAGAATTCAGGCAGGAGGCACTATTTTAATGCCCTCTCAAGGTTAAAACCTCTCTTCCAATAAAAAACAAACAAACATATTTTTAATAAGATTCTCCTTTGCAGGGAGCTACTTAAAAAAAGTGAGCATTTAAAAATTTGATCCCACACAATTGTGGTCTGATGTAGTACCTCCCATTCTACCATCTCCATATACACCTGATCTGTTATAGAAGAATAAATCTCTACACTCAGAATCAGAAGCTACGTAGGGTGGGCTTAGTGCTTGGATGGGGGAATAACAAGCAAATAACAAATACCAAGAATCTCTGTGTAGAAAAATTAGAAAGAAATCCTGACTGAAAAATTAGAAAAACATTGTCAGAGTGCCTATACAGACAGAAAGCTCCCTGTCACTTGTTTTTGCTGCAGAAGGAGGCTGTGGCAAACACATGGCACCCCTTGTGCATAGTGCCCTTTGGGCGCTGTGCTACATGGCCATCATCATGGTGCATGCCGTGTGGATGGGTGTGCACCATAATGATGGCCGGGCAGCGGACCTAGGGTTTGGAGCATATGAATGCTCAGCAAAGTGCTGGTCTGTATTGCCCCACAGTTGACAGTACTAGACTCGGGCTGCATCTATGCTTCAGAATTAATGCAGTTTGACATTGCTTTAACTGCCATAGCTCAATGCTATTAAATTCTGGGATCTGTAGTTCTGTGAGATAGTTAGCTTTCTCTGTCAAAGAGGTCTGGTGCCACTACAAATCCCAGAAATCCATAGGATGAATCCATGACAGTTAAAGTGGTGTGAAAAGTGCATTTCTACACTGCACACTTCTACACTGTGGTAGCAGCCTCTATAGACCAATAGTTTAATTCAGTATAAGGAAGTGCCCTACATTCCAAATATCTGGGAAAGATATGTTCATGACAAAGGATAACATGCTTCTCATACAGTCAACCATTAAACTAGTAGTCTCTTACCATGGTTTTCATAAAACTGCCTAGTCAGGCAGTCGCTTATTCTTTTAAAGGTTGAAGGAAAATATTCACACCTCAGTAAGTGGGCAAATGTCCATGGGGGTATGAGAGTATAGCAAAGTTCTCCTTGCTATTTGGCAAGATAATACAGCCAACAATTTTAACATATGTTTACATGTGTTCTGTGGTAAGTTGCTGTTCAATAAATGGTCATCAGTACTTATGCTATAGAACTTTTTGCCAAGGTAATGCACTTAGTATCATATTCAGTAACTCTCTAAAGTAGCATCAAACTTAATATGAAAGTACTATTAATTATTTGCAGCCCAAGTGGTTCACCATGTAGGGCACCAGAACAGAAATCTAAATGTTCCCAAGTGTATCCCTCACAGATCCAACACTTCATTTCATTTCATTTCATTTCCTTGTGAAACATTTCATTTCCTTGTGAAAGTTTGCCAAACTGCAAAAATGGAAAGGGAAAAAAAAAAAAACCTGACACGTAGCACATAACTTCCAGAAAGGAAGGTGGTCTCTCATCTAATGGTGGTTCACTCATTATACAGTAATACTGTATGGTTACAATATACAGCAATATACAAGACACACTCCTCGGAATGTTTAAAACTATTTGCTCATCATAAATCTATTTACCAATAGGTGTGTGTGTGTGTGTCTGTATGTGTATCAAATACAAAAAAAAATCAATTCTATTTCAAGATTCTACCTATTTCCAGGGGGCAGGAGAACAGAGGGGAGGGGGAGAATTTCTTTACACTGAGTATGAGCCATAAAACTTAATTTCCTAAGTGTTCCTTTTGCAAGAGATATTTATCACCAGGTAACTTTTACGTTTCACAGTATGAAATTGATTTGTAGTAGATTACATATATTCCCTCTAAATGTATGGACATCAAGAATGTCATGGGAAATGTTAAGGGAATTTTCCAGTAATGTGCTAGCATTTACTGGTAAACATGGTTTTCCTTTTTGGCTGACTTTTTACAGATACAGCTTTCATTACAAAGCTACAAACCCCAGCTAGTCACCTTTTGAATCATTTTTTCCACCTCCTCATTTAATTCAAAGGGCCAACTCCTATTGCTAGTTCAATCTGCCATCAACAGAGTGGTGTGGATGAATGTGAAGGCTGAAGTTGACTCCAATTTTTGTGAGGTTAAACTAATAAATGCTGAGAGGGAAAATTGTATGCCATTTTCTGCTATGCCCCTAAAAAATATGTGGGGTAATGAGTGCCACACATTCTATCAATTTTTTTGAAGTTGCACATAACTTCCCTCCCTCTTGCACAGTAGAACGGTAATTACTCAGCATTGCAGCAAAAACAAGGACTTGGGCTTTATCAATTGCATAATCATTTTATCTTCATGGGGTCAAAAGGAACTCAGAAAGGAAGGTCACAAATTGACTCCAATGTGTTTGAATTTGGAAGGGCAAATTTCAAGCCAAACAGAAATAATGTTTGCACATGAATAAACATAGTTAGCTATTTGTAGCTTTCAAAATGAGAACACCACACAGCAGTGAAGAAAAATAAAATGAAATAAATTGCTACTGCTTCTCATCACCTGCAAGCAAAATCACAACGATCAAACAACAGGAGGTACAGAGACATTAAACTGATTAATAATGAACATTACTAAAGAATCTGAGAGTGACAATGCAGCCTTACTCAAAAGTAAGGGCCAAATCCTGCATTCACTGGGACTTATATCTGAGTAGATACTAATAGAATTTTACTATGGAGCTTATCAAATGACTTAATAATCTCTTTTACCTCTATCTAGCTTAAGTCCAGGCTACATCCTGATCTTATTGAAAGGTTTTTGCCGCTGTGCATCCCCGCTTCCAGGAGTACTCTTTGTTGCACATTTTTGGATCCGGGAGTTTTCCGGTTTAAGAATATTCTTTTCTTGATTTGTAAGGGAATAAAGCCTTGCTTGAAAAAGACTGACACAGTGATACCTCCATGATGGACTCGCCTTAGGGGCACCATAAATGAGAAATGACTTGAAGGCACAAAACAACAACAAATAGTGGAAACAAAGGAAGCAGTGCCCCTATAAGTTTTGTGAAATTTTCACTATGATTGTAATCATTGAAAACACTGTTATCTTCCTGAATCTGCACAAATTATGTTAAGACATGTCCACCCAGAAGCATCCTACACATTCTGTGTGCTAGCAGCCAACTTAAAATGTAGATGGTATAACATTAAAAAACAACTACAGTACACCATACTTCAGACAGATTTTTCATCTCAGATTGTCATCAACTCAACTGTCACTCCCATTAAGTCTCCTGTTTCCTTGCCTAGCTGAGGAGTGCCACTCTTATGAAGCTTGGGAGCCAAATATCTAACAGAATACCTGCCACCATTTCAGCCTACCCAGAGATTAAGATCATCTGCTTGACACTCAGCTTCCAGTTCGCCCACTGTCAGCAACCAAGGAGCCTGTCAAATGCTTGTTGCTTCTTTGTTCCCTCTCTTTCTATTCTATTCTCATTGCTTGAATCTACGCTATAGAAATAATACAGTTTGACAGAGATTTTAAGTCCTGTGGAATCCTGGGAATGGGCACCAGAGCTTTTTCCTCTCAAATTTGCCAGGCTCAAGAAACTATCTTCTATTTCAAGATTTTTGGCCTTGGTTGCTGCAATTTTCAGAGCTCTTTAACAACTAAGATGAAGGGAGGGAGGCCAGCTGAGATGAGGAGAGGTACCAATTCATCCTTTTTGAATGCTTGAATTCAGTGGCATCACAAGGGGAGTGCCATGGATACAGACCACAACAGATGACACCCCGAGTAAGATAGCAAGGATCTCCCCACCTGACTGTCCTCCAGCCATCAGTCTTACTGTTGTCTGGCAGGGCAGGAGGTGTGATGCCTCCCCAGTGCCTGTGGCAGGGCAATCAGCTCCAGCCATGCTGTGTCCCTGCCCTCACTGGCCATGAGGCCACTCAGCTTTACTCCAGCCTCCCTCCTTGCCAGCAAGTGCTGCTGTTGCTGTTTTTCTCCAGTCTGCACCCCATTCAGGCAGTGGCAGCCCTGTGTGTGTGGGGGGGGGTCAGTGGTTCACCAGGTAACACCCCAGAGGGGGGGTCACCCCGTGGGGTAGTACACAAAAGGGTGGGAGGCTACTGCCTTCCAGATCCTGTATGGCCATGGCCATAGCCATGTAGGACTCAGAAGGCTGGGGGTGGGCTGCTGAGAGGCCCAAATGAGCCCCCCCCCACCTCCCTGCTGCAGTGCCATTTTTGTGCCATAAAAAGAGCAAGGTGGAGGGAGTGCCTTTTTGGCCCCACCCCCAGAAGCCCTACCTCCCTGCACTGGATGACACCACTGCTTGAGATGAGAATTGCACTATAGTCGATTAAAAAGAAAGAAAGAGGGAAGTTTCATTGTGTCCTGTGTGTTTCTTAATTAATCACATTGCAAAAACACAAGTTATAGCAGAACGTACAGTACTTTGAAATCACTGAAATGATTACTGTACTTTGAAATCATTATTTTCCATGAAGGATGGTATATAAGACTCTTTCAGAACATGTGAGAGAGTAAAATTGTCTGCATGGAAGCATGACCTCAATTTGTTATGATTCATGAGAAGCTTGGTATACTGACTCTCAAGTTCTAGCAAGGTATCAGCACGACACCTGATAAACCCAACAGGTCAAGAGCAGCTTTCCCCAACCTTTGTATGTATAACCTACAACTCCCATAGTCCCCGGATAGCTTTTTACTCAAGTCTCATGCAATGAAGCTTTGTTCAGGAGTGAACTGTGAATTCAGCTGTGATCCACAGACCAGGGGTTTCTCTTCCTAAATCTAGGTTATATATGTCAAGATGGTTGAATTAATACATCCAGTTGAAACTGAGGGTGGAAAAGTCCATGAATATTGCCATTATTTCCATCCTTGCACAGCACTTCCACCTAAGAATGACGATGGTTTCTACTTCTTTCTTCTTCAAGCACTTAAGAGTTTTGAAATATTTCTTTCACATCCTGCATATTATCCCATATATTAGCATCAGCTAGACATACCTTTGCTTCCACAAAATTGCACTTAATAGCAGCACTGCCAGAAATAAGACAACCAGGAATATATTTCCAAGGAAAACATTTCCAGTTATAACACCAGGTAAAGTGCATCCAGATACAATCATCCGTCAAAATAATTTCCTAATTAAAACACCAGCAGAGTTGGGGGAAAAGGTCTCTGCCAGCTGGGGAATATAAATCCCAATTTATCCTCAAGGCATCTTTGCAAACACTCCCTAATTCTTAAAACACTTCTGTGAGGTTAATGTCAGCCATGCCTGACAGATGGGAATGTAAAAGCAGAAAGTTTAAGTGTACTGCCTACAGTCAAAGAATCAGTCAAGGTCAGAACTCTTAAAAGCTCTAGGTAGATCAAACCTCTCTCTGTCATTCAGTGGAATAATTTTGTGCCATATTAATTACAGAGACTGAAGGACATGAAGTATACAACCATAAATTGTGTGGATGAAAATTGGTCAGTATAAGCCTTTTGAGAATCACTCAGCTTTTCTTAGAGACATGCACTAAACCAAATAGAGCAAGCGACACAGTTACCCCATTTATGTGATGCTAAGTGAATCCATGAAAGCATAAACACTTTCATGGATGCACTAACATGGTGTAGGTGTAAAAATGTCACTTGACCTAGCTACTCTTGTTGAAATCCAGCCAATTCAACAGGATCTAGGACATTTGGCTGCAGTTATTCATCCTTTGTTATTAATCTCTTTGTGACAAAGCACCACATTATTTAAAATAATTAGCAAACTCCTGCTGTTCTTGACTAAGACAAGCCTGCCTCTAACAGTTCACGGAATGGTTGTTAATTTATCTATTAAGTGCAGTCTCCAAGCATTTTTTAATTTAAAAAAAACACAATGGGGTGTATTTACTTGCCTACTGGATAAGCTCAAAGAAATCTTCTACACACTCATGCTAAGTGATACAAAATTGAGTACTCCAACATCTAAGGATGAGTTCAGTCAACTTCTGCCCTTGTATTGATCTCTTATTTCTCTCTACACTTACCTTCTAATCCTCTCCATAATTACATGAACTGACTATGCTTCCCCAAGCTGTCAATTCTCCTTGAATCCATTTTCAAATGACTGTACTTGAGTCTGGGAAGTGGATCAAGTTGCCCTATTTTGACCAAGCTACATCCCTGACACCCATATTACACTCAAAACTGACTGCTCAGATTGATAGTCTCAGTGCTACTCATGATTCTCTTGTCTTGAAGAGTTGGAAAGTGGGACCTACAGAGGGGGAAAAAAGTATTGATCCATCTCTTTTAAAATGCTAATTTGCCTTGTGATGGTTTCAATCACTGACAGGTCAGGGTACTTTGAAAGAAATTGTTTTCCAAGTAGAAATGTCTTCTTCTTTTTTTCCCCAGCTACATAAAACTCTCCAAACAGAAAAAAACAAACTATACTACAAGTACAATCAAGTTCATAGATGTACACACTGATGCTGAATTTCCAGGATCTTGCTGAGGCCTTCCCATTTGGACTGTCATTCAGCAGTCAAGTTTAAGCAGACATAGAATTGCTGCAATTTTAATTTCTATCTAATATATATATTTAATTGGTTTTCTCACCTCTCCTTAAATGACTATCATTTGTCCTACCATTGGGAGTGAGGGTGGGGGCGGAGGCAGGGAGGTGAATGGAAAAAGAGAGAAACAAAAACAACCAAACATGTCTAAGATTTTGTATCCTGATGTGAAAAGCTAAATAATTAGGGTTTATTTTAAAAAATGTGTAAAATGCTCTTTGGGTAGCTTAAAGACCAGCAATTTTTTTATTTGGTAAAAGGTTTTTGTGGACAGAAGCCTGCTTCATCAGATACAGTAGCATCTGATGAACTAACAAAATTCTTTGTAAGTTTTTTTGTTGCAACAGACTTCCACAGCTAACCTTCTTGTTGTTTTTAAATATAGTTTTTTCCTAGCAAAAATCTGCAAGAATGGCCTTTATAATCACAAGCACACAGTCATATTGTTCCCTATTTTGAAACCAATAAGAATTGTTTCCCCTTTTTCAAAAACAGAAAAAAATCTGCAAGAATTTCAAATGCCTGGAAAGTTTAACTAATTATATTTTTCCCCCAGACACCTGTTCTTATTGGTATAACAATGAAAGTAGGAGTAATTAAAACAGCTGTAATTCATTACTAGCCTCACTGCCAACAAATACTACCATCCTTCTCAAAAGTCTTGATAGTGGGCATAGAAAACCAATTGTTCAAGTCACTCAAATGCTGGTGAGAACATAAAGCATACACTAAACAAAACCCTGCACCCAATAACATTATTGTGTGACAACCCCATAATTAAAATATCTGGAAAAAAGCTGCGTCCTTTTCTCATGCCTTTGTTACCAGTGTGAGCTGCCCTTGAGTTGTGGGTGAATACAATGGACGTAATGGAGACAAAGACAAGATTTAATTAACTGTCTTGGGAAGTATTTATGGGGGGAAAATCCACTAAGTTGACAAGAGAGAGAAAATAACTGAAAATCATAATTGCTTTGCACTTGTTTGTTCAAATTGTTTGTAGAATAGTTCTCAGAAATGACAAATTCAGAGAAAAGTTGAGACGTAGATTGCAGCTCCTCAGCCACATTTAAGCAAAAATGGAGCCCAAACTTTAAATCCAGATCTCCATTCATCTAAAATAAATCCTGACTTCTTCAAACACTTCCCTTATTCCTGAGGCTTAGAGGAATGCATCAAAGGAGAAATGGGGCTGGTTTCAAAGCCATATAATTCAGAAGAAAAGTACAATCAAGTAGGAAAATGATAATCTTATAGTAAGCACATCTTTCCCTAAAAGCGACTAGGGGACAAATCTCTCCAACATGGCCTGCATGTTAATCAAGCACCAGTCCTGTCCATATTTACCTGCCATCAATATTGTGGGAGGAAATCAGTATTCTGTTTAACCTCTGACCTGCTGGAACTGAAGCAGACAAAGAACCAATCTGGAGCCATGGGAGAGCGTAGCCAAATGGCAAACGGCAGGGAGCCGATTGTTAAAGTGACATTTGGCTCCGGAGCAGGCAGCTTCATTGGGGCAAACTGTTATTCTCTCAAATAAGCCATGAAGAGATAACACCATAAAATATGAACAAAATGGAACTTGTTTCCTTGCCACTAAATTGTTAGCTTTATGGGACTTCATGCTGAACAGTATAAAAAAAATCCAATTTGCTTTGAAGCGCATTAGTCTGTCTAACATCCTAATTATTGTTTACATTGCCATTTGACTTCTATTAAGAATTGAATAATTACCTAGCACTTCATAGTTTAAAAATACAAGCAAACAGGATTATCAAGATAATTAAGACACTGTACTGCAGCTCTATATTAATGCTGTGTAAAGTATTGTCATGCCAATATAAGAGAAGTTAGCATTATCAACGGACATTTGAAATGATACCTTAAGAACTGTGCTGCTTGCAGAAGGATTGATACTGGAATTGCTTTTGATGAGCCAGGCTTTGTCAGAAGCAGTTTAAACAATGATTATAAATCTAGACCTAATCCTGAATGCAGGAATGCATCACTATGTCCATTCTCCCCAAACCTCTTTGATCCAGCCCAGATCTTCTTGCTCACTTTTATATTAATAATTCATTCTTTTCACATGAAAACTGCCTTGCAATATGAACACCGATTTAGAAATGGAAATCCAACTATATAAATGAGCAACTGAGGCTGACATAATGTGCCACTTTGTAGCCTCTGTCTATATCCACATTTACAAGTCCAAAACTGTATTACAACTGCTGGCATTAAATATACTCCCCTCCAAAAAACCTCCTTACTTTTCTTGAACAATAAAATGCACTCCAGTGGAAGCATTAAAAAATGCCCATCTGAGAAAGATGATCAAAGAACTCAATAGGCTGCAATCCTACATCAACTTACCTGGAAATAAGACCCACTTAGCTGACGGTAGTTGGTAGTTTCTACGTGTGGGCTTTGGTGAAGCCACTCAGGACTTCATTCTAAGTTTTATTTTAAATTTTATCCTGCTCTTCCAAAGCAAGATCAACACTTTGGCTAGACTAAAACATGGAACAAGTTTCCAATCCCACTGAAATGGAAGCCACCCACAACACTGGAATTTATTCTTGAAAAGACATGAGTAAGATTGTGTTGGCAGTGTTGAAAAAGTTTTATTTGTTTTATACAACAAAAATCAATGTAGGTTAAGATTTCATATTTTTGCTCTATTACTTTCAGATCCACTTACTATTGCACTAATATGATGGAGAAACACTACTTAAATTTCTGATATGTAGTTATGAAATGTCACCCCAAAATTCCCATGTGACTACATTACAGTTAGAATTGAATGGCACATTTTTGCCCTTTTCATAGAGAAAGTGGAAAGGTCTATTCCTTACATTTAAAGGAATATGTGGAAAGGGGGATGATTCCCATCCCTACCCCACTTTGGACTGAAATCAAACTGGGGGGGAGGGGGAAGGAAAACAGTTTAAGAAAACTGGGGAGGGGGACAGAGAAGTAAATTGGATTTCATCTCCCTTTCCTTTTGTGTGAACTTATTCCCTATTTCATTTATGAAAATGGCAAAAATATGGAATGACCTGCCATGGGAGATTGATGGAGGCCTTCAAGAAGGCAATAAAGAAGGATCTCTTCCGGCAGGCCTTCCCTAACTGACCTCCTCAGGCACCTGTCTCACTGCCCCCATCGGATCTTTTCCGATTTTATTGTGATTTCTATTTTAATGTTTTTAAAATTACTATTTTAGATTATTATGGCCTGATCTAGATGCACCAAAAGAGGCACATCTAGGGCCAAAAGTGGCGTGAATAGGGTTAGGGAGGGCACAGCTTTTAGGCCCTCCCTAACTCTAGCACATATGGGCGCCACCATAATTAAATGGCTGTGTCCATATGGGTGCGTCATGATGGCGTCATGGCGTGCGCAGCTGTTAGATGCGCTGCACACGCCATGACACCTTAGCACCGCAGGAGGGTGCAAATCACGCCCTTTCCATGGCGCAAAAAAGGAGCTCCAAATAGAGCTCCTTTTTGTGGACAGGTCTTTGCAGCGGCTTTTAGACAGCTGCGGCAAAAACCCAGGGAGAAAGGGGCCGCAGCAGCAACCCCTTTCTCCCTTCAGGACCACCTCCTCAAGCAGGGTGCAGCAGGTGTCCAGGGCACCTGCTGCACCCCGCTTAGAGGCTGTGGGGAATCGGCAGTTTGCCGCTTCCCCACGGCCTCTGGAAGCGGTGGGATGGGGCCGCGGAGGCTGCTGGTATGGCAGCCTTGGCCCCATCCTGCTGCTTCCTGGGGCGATCATGGACCACCCCTTTTGGGCGGTCTAGATTGCCCCTATGTGTTTAATGCTGTAGCACATTGTTATGTTTATATTGTTTTTTACTGTTCCCTACTTGCTGTTACCCGGCTCTATCCAACACAGGGAGAGGCGGTATACAAATAAATAAATAAATAAATATTATTATTATTACTATTGTTATTAAAAATGTTGAGTATATAGTCATGCTAAACAAGTTTAAATATTTGAAAGGGTATCATATTAAAGAAGGAGCAAGAATATTTTCTGCTGCTTCAAAAACTAGGACACCAGGAAAAACTTCCTGAGAGTAAGAGCTGTTCAGCAATGGAACACACTGCCTTAGAGAGTGGTGCAGTCTTTGGAGGTTTTTAAACAAAGAATAGATGGCCATCTGTCAGGAGTGCTTTGATTATATGTTCTGGCATAACAGGGGATTGGACTGGATGGCCCTACAGATTCTGTGATTCTGCATGCCCAGCCTGGACAGAGAGGGATGACTGAATGACAAGCAGTCACTTTAGTCTCTGAAGTTACTTCATGCATTATGGTTCTTGCTACAGATACAAATGCTGGTGTTGAAGAAATAGAGGCATGGCCACAGGCCAAATCTTCTTCCACCCCTTGATCTCACTATAGTGTAAGATGCTTAGCAAGCTTTTAGCAACTGATTAGCTCTTGTGGGGTAGATTTTTAATGAATGGTTGCTCAATTTTCTTTACTTTTAAATTGATTTAATTTCGGTTTCATTTTAATATTATAATTTGACTATTTTGCCTTGATAATTTTATGGTTTCGTTCTTGGTTTACTTGTACCCCACCTTCTTCCTAATATGGCCCAAACTGATTTGCAGTATAGATTTAAAACAAGAAACAGCAAAAAAGCAATAGCTATAGTAAAAAAAAGTTATATACAAAATGTGCTACTGAAAATATCACTAATTTAAAAATAACTTTAAAGCCTTTAAAACTTTGTATAGCAGCCCTCCTCAAATTATACATAAATACATTAGACTGGAGTATTCCACAATTTGGGAGCAGCCATCACCACCACCACCACCACCACCACCACCACCACCATCATCATATTTTTTTTAGAAGTATGCAACCATCTTTTATTTCCCATTTATTTTTGTTATTCCTAACAAAAGCATCTTTATAGATCTTCTACAAAACCTACATTTGAAGCCTCCCTCGATGCCACAGAATTCATTGCTCTCCAATGAAAGGATGCATTAAAAACACATTTTGCATGTTAATTTCTCATAAGCTCATTGATAAAATCTGATTCCATTGAGATCACTGAACCCAGTGGCTATTTTCCACAGCACCTGTAAGAACCTGAGCATCTGTGCGGTTGTTTCTATCACAGCCTGAACCCAATTGCCATTAACTAGGAGTGGCAGTTACTGCAGTGAGCCCACTGGAATGCTGTGGCCCAAACCAACAAAATTCTCAGGCTGGGAAACAGGTGAGGGATACAAAGTGCCAGGCAGGAGTATCAGGTTTTGGATAAATGATAACACTAAGGTTATAGCATATTAGGATGAATCACAGACTTCCATGACAGGTTCAAGGCTTTGGGATCAGGCAGGAAGTGTCTATTTGAACTGGAGGCAAGAATAATCAAGACACATTCTGAGGTGGAGTGAAAGGAAAGAGTTCCTCTCCCACACTTGTTTACGTTCTCCACTCTGCACTAGAATATGATTATTAATCCACAATTATTTACAGAACACATTATACTTTTGTATGGCCCTTGATATAATATAAAGAAGATAAATGCATGCTTGAAGGAGCTTACAGTCAGAGTCAGCTCTAACATTAGTCAGGCAGGCAGCAGATGCTCAGGGGCAGAGGAAATGTTGGAGGAAAGAGCTGTATATGTGCCACGCCACCTGTCTTGCACCCCCTAATCTAGCCTGTTTCCCTCAGGTCCAGTGGAAAATATTGTCCTATCACCACTGTTGAAATAATATTCAGCTTCCTGTCCAGACAGCATCAGTAAATGGAATGGGAGGGGACCCATATTCTTCTTTGCTTCTAGTACATATTGCCTTGGGTTGTTCCTGCTTACAGTCTCAAATTATTACAAGGAAGGCCAAAGGTGGAGGAGAAGACGATGGAGGCCTGAGTAAACAAGGAAGGATATGGCTTCAGCATGAATATAAAGCACATGATTCATGAACAGAAAAATAACATCTCTGCCCATGCTCAGGTAGAGCTCTGGTGTTTGGTGTGTGAATTGGGGCACACCAATTTTTATCCTTCCTGTCAATGACCGGAAGCTGTATAGTTCCCAGGCATCTGCTGCTGGTGGTGCTGTTGTGTGCCTTCAAATCATTTTCAACTTATGGAGAACCTATCATGGGGTTTTCCTGGCAGGATCAGAGGCTGAAAGAATGTGATTTGCCCAAGATTGCCCAGTGGGTTCCCATAGCCAAGTCAGGATTTGAACCTCGGCCTCCAGAGTCATAGTCTATCATTCAAACCACTACACCATACTGATTCTTAGTCATCTATACAGTATAAATAAAATTAGATTTCTGTCTGTTTGTACATTTCTTACTTCATGACACAAAAACAGTTGTAACAATTGTCATCCAAACTGGAAGGCATGTTTGAAATAGTCTGGATTTAAAAAAAAAAAAAGCTATGAGGCATTCATGAAATTCACTTTGGTGGGCCCTAGCTGGGGGAACCTCAATTATGTTTTCCTTGGATTTTCAACAAATTTGGAAGGCACGTTTGGGATGGTTTGTCTTAAATATAGGCAACTAGTGCATACAAAATTTACTTGTGGAGCCTAAAGTGCACCCTAACTCTATCCATCTATACAAGACAATTTGAGAAATCATGTGAAAGATTTTGAGGAGATGTTTCAGATACTCTAATGTAACACACAGGCTGCATGTTGTACACAAAATTCGACTTGCAGAATTGTTTCTTTGATTTATATAAAACAGTGGATTCAGTGGCCGATTAGGAGAACCCTGCTCTCTCAGGGACAACTGAGACTAATGTACAATGCAAGGAACATTTGTGCACTAAAAATAATCATAGGGGCTTTCTAGATTGGCAGGAAAGTGTGACATGAAGTTGCCTTTTCCTTAATGCTTAGCAGCTGCACCACAGCCTTTAGATGGAGCTGCGCTGTTCCGCAGTTTTTAAAAAAGAAGCTGGGAAAACCAGCACCTTTTTAAAGGCGCTTCTTCTCCCCTAAAACGCAAAAAAAGTATTTTCATGGCACACTTTCCCTTTTTCTCATCTAAAGGCTAGAGTTTCACGCAGCCATGAACACACTTCTTTTTGCCAATCTAGAAAGCCCCATACACCACAGCAGTCCAAACCACTGACAGTGGTGGTTAAGGATTCTGCAAAGCAATAATCCCAGATGCTGCAACTAGTAATAAATACTTTGACACACTCCTTAGCCAGCACAGACCAGTTTTACATCTTTTTTCATGTCTGAATGGATGGGTTAAATATATAAGATATTTTAAAATCAGTCATTTTAAGGGTGTGTGTGTGATATTTCTTCCAGCCAGAAAGTTCCCTTTACAGAAGCATGGGCACTTCCTCCACCAGGGATCTAACTGGTAATACTTGCAAGGTCTTAATCATAATAAGTCTGTATGAATAAGGCTCTTACTTTGAAACTGCCCTTTTTTATTCACAGACTTTTAAGAGGTATCCATAAAACAGTCTCTTCTACTACTCTCATTTTTTTTTAAAAAAAAAAAAAAGGAAAAAAGTGGTGGGATTGCTGCACAATGTTTTCTGAGCAGCGCTCCTAACTGCCCTCCACCTAGAACCACCACAGTAACACTCCAGGCTCAGAGCATGTTCTGTTGATTTATTTCTTTCCTTTTGGTTTCTATTATTTTAAATTTTATTTTCAAATTGTATTTTGTATTTCCAGGCCAAGATCGGGGGAACTTTAAATACTGATATATATATAAATATGTTAAAGAATGTAATTAAATAAAGAATAAATTTCTTAAGGTGTGTTCATGATCTCACTGGGATAGCTAAAAAGGCCTTTGTGGGGGAAAGGGAGAATAAGCTTCCACACAAGTGACTGTCATGTGTCCATTTGCCTCAGGAGAGACAATGACTTCTCCTGAGAGGCTAAGCCAAAAACACAGGCCAAAGAAGAGATGCCTCTTGGTATTATTTAATCCGAATAGCCTTTCCAATTATACTTGGAAGCAAAGGGTCTCACTTCCTCCAGTGCTGCTCAGGAATCTGCACGTTTCTTTGTTGTTTTAAACCTCTGCTTAATTATGCCACACGGCCTGACACTCTGCAGTTTACTGCTCTGTGAAATTAACTTTGAGTTAAACGCTAATTGCACATCAAAAAGCTTTGTGTGCATATTCACAGGGGGCAAAAAAATCTGCCCTTTACTGTTCGTTAGGGAAAACAGATCTAGTATGGAATTAGGTCCCAATTTCAGACTGTTGATTTATAACACACAAAATGAAAACAGTACATATCCTTTGGTGTTTTTTTTTTTTTTCAGGGAGAGAGAATGAAAGACAGACATGCTGCATACGTGCTGCCTTGTGTTTTCATTTAATCAATAAACCTTTCAGCCAACCTGTCCCAAGCAAATTTTGGATCCTGTAACAAAATTTAGTTGGACACTACTGCAGGCAAAAGATCTTAACCTGTCAAATGGTTATTCTACAAGACACAAAGAGCTCTCATCTCTTTTTGGAGATGTTTTACACTTTTTGGTAAAGTAATTTCATTTAATTTGATCATACACACACATACACATATACACGATTACTAGCGTCACTGAGTACTCTACAATTTCAACTCCCTATGCATTCTGCTTGATTTATGGCTGCTAATCCCATTTGATTTATGCCTGCTCAGTAAAAAACAAGAGAATATAAATTTCTCTCTTGGAAGATGCAGTGCTAAACAACTTGATGTTAATTTGTGATGAGAAATCAAGGTGTTCCCACTGTGGCATTTACCCAAGTTGAATTGCAGCCAGTGTGACTTTTATTTACATGACTTTGAGACAGTTCACACACAAAATCAAAGCGTGAAGGCTTTTACCTGACTGCTATGTACCGACAGGCTTGCTTTCCCCATAAGGAAAGAAACACCAAGCCACACTCCTGTGGAGGAAGGACTGAACCACAAAGAGAAATACTGTTCAAATATCACACTTCCCTATCTCTTAAACAAAGACCTTAAGTCAAAATGGAATTGATTTGCATGAAATTCAAGACTGGGATCTACATAATAAATAGATGGAGCTTCTCCTCAGGACTTCTAAAGGAAGCGCTTATCTCCTTTGTCAAAGTGGGAAATGGGTGGACTATTTTGCATGAGGATGTATACAAAATATGCAAATGAGGAATCTGCTGCATGCAAAATGGCAAAATGGCCAGACAGCTGACAATCCTCCATTCACAGGGGAAATTTCTTCAGCCTCCGGTGGGAGCAAATGGGAACGAAACCAACATGTTTGCTTCCCAGAGAGAGTGAAGCAGATCCTGCATATTCATAAAGTGACCATTTAGTCATGGAAGTGTTAATTATTTCCAGCTCATGAAACTATGTGACCTCACCTGCTCCCCCAAACAATATCAAAAGAAGGAAGCCTAATCGGATGAATTTAGAGTAGAGTTTGATCTCAGAAGTTGAAAATCCAGCAAGGGAGGGATGAGAGAAAGAGAGATTCAAAAGATGTAAGCAATGGCTGAAGTCTTCTTTTATCATCTGTCTTCACAGCTACAATAAAGATCTAAGATCAGTAGACCATGCTATTAGACAGATAAATAACCCAGGAAAAGCCAGGCTGTGTTTCTATAACCAATCCTACAAGTCAAAATGTTCCTTTTAGATTTTGTACACTAAATGGGAAAGTCCAGCATGTTCTTCATGAACATTAGATAAGGCCAGCCAAGAGTTCACTATAGGTCACATAGTTAAAAAAAAAGAATATACAATATACAATATACAATACAATATATTTTAGTGGAGAATCTGAAACCAACTGTACTGGGGGAAAGGGTGTCCACTAAGAAATCTCTATAAACACATACCTCAATTTAGCTCTACATAACTTTACTTTCTAAAGGTTTTTTTAAAAAAAAAAACCTCAAAATTTATATATATATATGTGTGTGTGTGTGTGTGTGTGTGTGTGTTGCAATTCTAGACTTGACTACTCAAATGTAACCCCTTACTGATGTTAATGAGACAATCTCAGTGGGGCTCACTTTTAATGGAAAGCTACAGGACAGCACCATAAAACAATGCACTGTTATAGCATACATAGGGAGAAAAACCACAAGAAACTAACACCTGGTTTATCGATCAAATTGTACTGATCAGACTTTTTCTGGTTATATCGAAAGGTTCATCTGCACAGTTAGTACCTGATTATCTGATTATATTAGCTGAGCCTTGAGGTCATCTCATGAAGCCCTCCTGGTAGTGACACAGACACATGAGGTCCCTTCCATCATAATCCAGACCTGGATATTTAGGGTGGTAGTACCTACCATGCACAATTTCCCACCTGGTATTAAACATGCTCTGACAATCGTTATTTCTAGGTGCACATTGGGGGGGGGGGGGGGAAACCCTTCTGCGTAGTTTAGCCTATCATGCATTTTATTCATATACCATTCATCCAATAAATACTGAGCATTGATTTTATGTATTGGTTTTATGTTATGTTTTATGATTTATGTAGACTATTATGAAATTGGTAGCTGTAAGTGGTTAATAAATGTGTGTACATAATAAATAAATATAATACTCATGGCCAGTATTCATAGATCTGAAAACAGTCTATGGCTGTAAAATTATGGAACTGCCATCATGCATACTGAAAAGGCATCCATATTTTTAAGACTGTATTCAGTAAGGGAAGGATTAAATGAGCTCCTGTATAAGAACAATAAGCAACCCCTTTTCTCCTAGTGCAAAAATAAAAGTAAAAAAATAGCTGAAACCCAGAAAAATTTGGATGTTTGTATACATTACCAAAGCTTAAAAATCCAAATACAGAAGGAAAATGCCAAAACTGGCAACAAGAATCTGTTTTCAAAGGCATATTAAATTTGGTGGTTTTTCTGCTGAATAGCTTGAACAAAATTCATATAATCTAGAAAATGAGTCCAATTGTGAAATTCTGAATAGTTATGATCATTATGTAAACTGTAATAAAAAAAGTCTAACTTTATAATGCACTAATGCTAAATAATGTACATAAAATGTAACTTTCCACTTTCACAGACAGCATCACAGCAGTTATAGAAGGCTAAAATTCTATTACTTGCTTGATTTACAATTTACTTTGCTTTTCCGTGTACTACATCTTCTTAGCTTGATAAGGATATTAAGTAACAAAAATCAAAAACAGATTGTGTTCATGTGTAACAAAACAATTTCAATCACAAGGATACATTTTAGCAAAAGACCATCCACATTGTAGGTAATTACCTTAGACTTGAGATATGTTTAAAAGTTAAAGTAATTTCATGTTTCATTAATAATATTTTCCATTCTTTTTTTTCCTTCTCAGAATACAAAGCTTTGAAAACCAAGTGTGCATCCCTTTATACAACTTCCAACCAACAGAAGCAAAGAACTCAAAACATTTGCCTCATATTTTATATCTAATCACATAGAAAAGGATATATATTACAAAGTTACTCAGGTTTGGGAATCCCTTATTGTATAATGTAGGGTTTTGTTTTTTTTAAAAAAAAAATCCTGCTGCTTTCTGCTTCTCCAGTCTTTTGTGACTACTGCAAAGTCTCAATGGAATCATTTTCCTTCAGTCCAACCACTCAGCAGGTTCAAGTTTCTGTTAACCCCAATCACACATTCCTCTTACTTAACACTCTTTTTTTTTTTCACCGAAGAGGCAAAAGAATAAAATGGGGAAAACACTTTGGGGGAAAAAAAACCCAACCCTTGAGTTCCAGAAAATGTTATTCAAGATCAAGAAGCTGAATGAACTGGCAGCTGCTCTGGGGACAAGCCAGACATCACCTGGTAGACTCAATATATCTTTTTTTAAAAAAACCAATCAGCATACACCACAGGAGGACAGCAAGCCAAGAGGAAATGTCATTCCACTCCCAAGGCTCTAAAGACTCCAACAGATGAGCAGTGTTAGATCTCTGAACAACAGGGACACTCTCTGCCCCATCATCCGCCCTGCCCATTTTTGCCAACAAACCTTGTCGAGCTTTTAAGATCTTAATCAATCTTAACTCTGACCTCGGGATCACGAGAGGAAGATGGATGAGGAAGCAAATGATCTTTGACCTCCTCTTGCATTTGTCCTGCCACAGCCAGCATGCCAAAAAACAATTGGGGTGGACTCCGCTCACAAACCTCTAAGTCTCAGGTCAGTGGTGTCCTTTTCTAAACCTTTGTGGACTTGAGATGGCTTTCTTCTCTTATGGCAGCCTTCCAGGTCCATGACAACAATTTCCCGTAACTCTGCCCAACCTTGACATAAAGTTTTGTTTTTTTTAAAGAAAAAAATCAACTATGAAGACATGTTGAATAACTGACCAGAGGGATGAGGATGTTCTTGGATTCAGAGACAACAGAAGTGTTCTGCATTTATTTTTACAAATGTTATAAGCAGCACATTTCACTGGTTTTACATATTGATGTTCAGATACTAAGCTATGCCTCTGAAAGAGTGTCTGGATTCCAGGTCATTCACCTCACTGGTACACTAACAAAATACATAGTTTGGATTCGGAACAAACACAAAGCAAAGCCTGGATACTGAAAACAGTGTGGGTGCACACTTGTTTGTGTGGTTTCATCATGGGATTGGAAGGAAGATACAATATTCTATAATGAGACCAGAAGAAAAAATTGAGGAAAGGACTAAAAATTATTTCCAGTGGGGTGCTAACTGCAAAACTAGCAAATAGTCTGTGGCATTTTAAAGTTAAACAGATTGTAACTGGCACAAGTTTTTGCTGCATTTCATAAAGTGTGCTGCAATCCACAAAAGTTTATGGTGTGGGGTGGAGTTGTGTTAGCCTTTAAGATGCCTCAAAAATAGTTATTTTAATTGGGTTTTTGTTCTACAGCTGAAGAGCGCTTACTGCCTCAGGAACTTTTTAATGGGATGATTTAAGATGATAGACACAAAAGACAAAAGGGTTCTTTCTTCCTTTATATATGATCTCATCAGGATTTGTCATTAACCTGAGGTGTGTATAATCAGGTTTCTTAAGTCCAGTAATGCTTGAGAGAGTTTCCAGGTACTTTCTCTAAATATATCGATTTCAACTACCTGTTGCTTTCCCCCCTTTTTCACTGGCCACACTGTGTGTCCTTCTCCCAAAACATCATGTTGTGACTTCTGTACAACGCTCTACTTGTCATTTGATTAGAGTAGATAATGTGTGGGTCATTGACTTGAGGAGTGTTTTAATTCTGCATCAATCAGGGTTAGCCAATACTGACTTAACACCCCCTTTGGCAGAATGCAAAGTAATCTCTGAGCAAAAGGGAACTTCTCACTGCCCCCCATAATCTGGGCCACTTTTTTTTAAAGAACACTTTCCAGAGCTGTTCCTTTCCAAACCAGGAAAAATACAGTAAAATCTAAAAAAAAAAAATATCCTAGACACTGATGGTCTCCTGAAAATATCCATTCAGCCTGACATCTGTCTGTTGGAAACAATTTATTTGTTCTTGATATGCAAAGGGTTCTTGCTCTTGCCCACTCTGCGACAGAATAATTTACTCAAGACATGGTGCCCTGTCATTATGCTCTTCATTTGTCAGTTCTCACTCCAGCTCGTCATAATTGTGTTGCCAATAAGATATGCTCAGCCGTTCTTCCCTCACTGGCAGGCTGATGAAAATGTGAACACTAAGGAAGAACTGTCTTCTGGCCAATGCATAATACTGAACTTCTCATTGCCCATAAATGATCATAAGAAGCAATTCCAGTAGACTGTTCCTTTGGTGTCATCCTATGCTTGTTTTTGTGTGGTGGGGGTAGGGAACCAGACTGATGTTTCTTTCTGTCCATTATCTTTCTCATCAGTTTGTCTCTATCATTTTAAAGTGATTAAATAACTGGCCAAAGAAAGTGCAATTAAGGTGACTCAGACCAAGCATTGCTGGGCCCAATTCAATCTTGCTTTTTTTTAAAGCAATGTATACACAGTCACTCATTTGTCAAAAAAGACATTAGAGATTGATCTTGAGCATGTGCCTAAAGGTGTCACCAAGTCCATAATCAGTAATAGACTACTTATAAAATCATGATAATGTAGAACTAAAAATCATAGGGGCTCACAAGGGAGATTTAAATCTCTCCCTCTTTTTTCTTTCAGATAAACTGCCTTTTATACCAACCTTAATCCCTAATTCTGCAAAGGATAGGGAAAGGAGGGGGCATACAGATGACTTCTTGCATTTCTTAGAGTCTCCTAGCATGCTTCTTTGTAATGGAAACAATAGAGACTTTCTGAGAAATGAAAATATTTCACAAAAGCAGACATGTCACGTATTCAGGGATTATTTAGTGCCAAAATTCTCAAAAGAGACACTAAAGAGTTAGTTCTTAAGGGCCTAAAAGAATCACAAAAAGAAGTGTGAATAAGAAGAGAACAGATTGCTGCTGCTGCATTTTATTCCAGATAAATTTCCCTTGCCATTACACACACACACACACACACACACACACGTGTATGTGTGAAATAATTTTGGAATTATTTTTAAGAGGGAGAAAAAGTCCTGCCATTTAAACAATGATGGCTCTGATATGTGACTTACACGGGCATTTAAATATGGCATAAGCCAGCTCTGATCTACACTTGGATGGCAAATGTGTTCTTCCTTCTGCTGGTGATGGCAGTGCCATTTGTTCTGACAGTATTACACACTCTTTAGCCTTGCCACCTGGAACTGGGGACTTCCTCATTAGACCCCTCCATCCTGCTGCATCCTACAGGGACTGTTAATTACTGGCTTGCTTCCATTTACTCTAATCTCTGATTCAATTATATACACCAACCTCTAATGAACTGTACAATAAAGAGCGGCTTACCTTGGCATTCTCCATTACGCTCTTCATATCCAGCATTGCATAGGCAGTTCCCAATGGGAACTAGCCATTCACCATCTGCCCCACAGTACATTTTTGGCACATCCTTCTCTTCAGAATTGTTGACACATGAACCACGAACTTCCACCAGAGAAGAGGTATCAGCCCCAGTGATAGTGTCTGGAAATTGAGCCAAGTTGCGGACTGTCAATGGGCACTTTTTGTAGAAAACATGGACAGACACCAAAGCAATGCAGGCCCCAACATCCTGGAAAGCCAGGTAAAATCCCTTCTTGCTCAGTGGTCCCACATCACGTATCTCTGTATTGAGTTTCATGATCCGGTCACCAATGTCCACCTGAGTGAAGCTCTCATCAGCAGCAATAGTGTCAATCTTGGCAAACTGGCTTTCCCGAATAAAGCGTTCCTTGTCATTGCTTGACTCATAGTAATAGAGGTTAAAAGTCTCTTTGCAAGTCCCCATGACACCTGGAAGGCTGTTGCAGTCCCTTAGTGTGAACTTGATTTCAATATAAACCCTCTGAGCCCCTTCTCGTGGAATCCAATCAGTTCGTAACCAATTGTTCTGACTTGGCTCCATCACATTGCAGACTTGATACGTGCGGATGGGAGTATTTTTCTCATCCATAATGCTCACTTCCTCCCACTGCAAAGAATCAAAAGAATAAATATGAAACGATATGATATGAAAAGTAAGAACAAATGAAAAAAAAAACGTATTTCTTAATTCCATCCCATATTATGATTTCATGTATGCTTCCTCCCCAGTCACAGGAAGAACATATTAATTCAAGGCACATAGGAAGCTTAGAATACTTCAACTAAATAAATCTGCATACTAAGAGCAAGTGCATGTTTTAAAACCAGCCTACTTCAAGGTCTCAGGGAAATGAGATGTTTCAAATTAGCAGAAGAAATGGCAGATCTGCTAACACCCTCCCTTTTTTCCCTTCTTCTATATGTCCTAAACAGATAGGACTCTACTAGTAGTTTTGTAAAACCAAAAAGGAACTAGAACAGGTATGCAGCCTGGACAGGCATTCTCCCCTGTATGCAGACATTTGAGCAAAATGCAAAGATACAAGGCTAACCAAGAGTAAATCTCATTGGGTTCAATGAGACTTATTCACACATAACTGTACAGGATTGGTAGTTCAAGAAACCTGTGCAAGATTCTGAATATCATCAGTGAAAAAACATAAAGAACAAAATCATGTTTTCACATTAACACTCTGATACATGATATTACGCCAGTTTACCAACTGTTTGTTCAAAGCAGTTTGCATATGTTGTCTGTGGGCACAAAGAGTCATACCTCAGTGATAGAATGCCCCTTGGAGAAGTTGCCCTTTTGGACTACCAAAATCCCCCAGTCATCATGGCCATCCCAAAAAATATTTCTCCCCAGCCCCATGGTAAGCATATGCTTTGCTTGCAACATATCTTGGATTTGATTCCCATCATCTTAAGGTAGATTTTTCTCGTCTGAACCATCTGCTGCCAGTCCATGTGGAGAACAATGAATTCATTGGGCCAGTTATGTGATTAATACAGAATTATTTCTTCTGTTTTTCCTATTTCAATTTCCCCCCACAATTGTCTTTAAATACAGGCCAGTATTATTATGCCTATAATGGAGAAAGTAAAGAGGAAGGGAGAAAATTGGAAGATTTATATTTATTTTATTTATGTTCCACTCCCCCCCCCCCCCCAATATTAGGACTCAAGGTGGCTGGCAGAATATTTAAAACAATACAAATAAAGAAATACAAAAACATTTCAAAAGTATACATATAACTTTGAAAAAAAACCCAAGCAATTTATAAAGTTAAAAATACTAAACATTTAAATAGTAAGCTCCATTAAAAAACAACTATATACAAACCTTAAAATCTGAATCACACATAATTTAAAAGCCCAACTACTTGTCAGTCTTAAAAAAACGGATGGCACAAAACTGTCTTATCTCCCACTAAAAAGATAGGAGGGATGAGACCATCCTGTCCTCTCTAGGGAGGGAGTGCCAAAATGGGAGCAACCACTGAGAAGACCATCTTCTTTGTTCTCAACAAACAAGACTGAAAGAGTAGTGAGATAGAGAGAAGGGCCTCTCCAGATGATCTCAGAGTTCTAATGGGCTTATAGAAAGAGACTCGGTCCTTCAAATAACCTGGATCCAAGCTATATAGGGCTTAATAGGATGACACCTTGCCACTGAAGGCTTTTTTTTTTTTTTTTTTTAGCAAAAGTGAACCACGATATTCTAAGTTCACAATTCTAGAACATGGAAAAGTCACCTTCTCTCTTCCCCCCCCCCCCCCCCCCTCTTTTAACTACAGAATTCAACCAGTAATGCTGCTAGCTGGAGGAATTCTGAAAAGTGTGATATTAAAAAAGAAGAAGCAGCTTTTCTAGGCTCTGGAACAATTCACATTCCTGCCAACAGGGCCCTTATATTCCATAAAATGCCCAAAGGACCTGGCCATACTTATCTATTACACTGCACCATTTACTGTCCTTTTGTACTTTCCAGAGCTGCTCTTCATGGCCAGCCTATGCCATTTCCACTTGTTTAACCATATTCAGACAGACTATAAAGCAAATGGCTGACTGTCTATGAATAAGTGCATGATCTCAGCAGAGAGTAAGCTCCACCTATGAAGCATATGAATTTATGCATATGAATGTACGCATATGCATATGAAGCATATGAATATACATGATAATAGATAGTCATTTTTAATCCATAACAAGGGGTAAGGCTTTGCTTTTCAATGCAACACATAGGAACCCTCCTTGAACCATCTCAGTGGAACTTCAGCATGTCCCAGTACTTCTGTTTGCACCCAGTGTTCTTGTTCCAAGCCATTCTATTCTAACTTCAGATGCCTCCGGACAAAACATTTTATATGAAGAACTGTAATGAAGGAACAACCCATGCCTCAGCAATCCATGGTGGGTGGGTGGGTGTCTTCGCTCAGCTGAGTCCAACACTGAAGACTCGATTAAGAAAGAATTTGATTCTGTATTTCTCTGCAGTGTTGCGGCAGGAGTGTGATGAACATATCATAAAAGAAAAGAACAGTGGAAGTGGCCCCTAAGAGCTCAAGGGGAGGGAGTTAAATAAGATTATGCTAATCACATGATACAGGAGAGAAAGCAACTGCTGTGCCTTTTTCTGTCTCTCCATTTTGAAAAAGAAGCACGTTCTGCTAAATTAAGGTTCAAAGACTGGGAGTGGTGGGTTGACTTTTTCCTTTTTACAGACAGACCCTCGAGATTCCAGACTCAACAATGAAGAACACTGGGCAAAAATTGGAATAAGGTTATCATGTAACTTTCAGGGACTTCTTAACAATGAGTTGTTAAGCCTACAATCCTGCAAGCACTGGAAGTAAGCGCCACTGAACTCAATTGGACTTCCTTCTGCAGAGGCATGAGAATGACCCTAAATGTGCTTATGAAAATGGACGTTAGACTCCTCAGCTTGCCCTTTAATAAATTCTGTCATAACCATTAAAGTTCATACATGAAAGTGCACTTTAGCTTAAAAAAAGGATCGAGGATAGCTGGATCCACTTATAGATCTGTAGCAGTTAACGGCAAGAATCTCCAGAGCTAAAGAGATAATACTAGAGTTATTGCCAAGAGATACTTGTAAATTCAAAAGAGGAAGGAGGGAGGGAATAAATCAATACTCATTGTGTCAAACTGTGTCATCGATAGCCGGGGAAAACTGGAAAGCCATCTATCAATGTAAAATGCTACGATGACATGAACAACAGAGTTCTCTAATTTACAGCTGCTACGAAATAGGTATTATGTTACAGTGCTGCCCTTTATAATCTATTGCTTTGCACTATATCATTCTATGGGGGCAGGGAGGGCAAAGGAAAGAGAAGAGGGAAATAAGAACCATCAATGGGATTTCCTTTTGCATGTTTACACAAAAGACAACTCAAGTTATAGAGTTGGTCTAAAGGCTATTGAAGTCGGTGAAAAGAAGACAGCTACATTCAGTGTCTTTGCTGCAAAATTCCTTTCTCTACCCCCCTTTTTTCCTGGCAGAGAGATTGTTTGCATTTTTTAATTCAGTATTCAACTCAGCATTAAAGCTAAACATCTAAACAGAACAGAAGTTGCACATTTTTCAGCAATTATAAAACAGTATCATTATTATCATTACCATCACCATCATCTACAAGAATACCAAATGTGTGGTCACAGACAAAGCATTTTTGTGTATCTGTTAATTTGCAATTGGAGGGGGGGGGACTTTTCAGATTTCTAAAACAACTCTTCTCATGGTTTAATAATCCACAGTAAAGCATTCCAAACCTAGCATTTTCTTTCAACTGTGAATTTTAAAAGGTAAATCATTAATTAAATTTATAATGTAACACATTCATTCCTCTAGGGCTACTATAGATTTAGTAATAGCTCTATTCACTGGTAAAGTGGCCTATTTTTATCTCCAGTGTCTCATATTAACACGTAAAATACTTCACACTTCAGGAATGACCTGCTCTGGATCTATAAAATGGGGGCTTTGCAACATACAGTGTGCCTACACACATAAAAGGAAGGAGAGCCAATTTTTGAAGGCAACATCTTTGGGCAATCTTGAAAGAGAGATAGAGAGAGATTGAAGGGGAGAACGAGACAGAAAGACAGGGAAATGTTCTCCAGCCAGTATTTTTAAAGTAATCTGTAGCATATGAAGCTGTTTTAAATATACATATTTTCCAAAGAGACAGACTGCAAAAAAAAAGTGTCCTCATATTTTTTCCCAATCCTAACTTTAAGAAATGTGTGCATGTAGCCTTAGTGAAAACATAAAAGCTCTCAATATTTCTCCCAGTATTTAAGATTTCAAGAATGTAAGTTAATCATTCAGACACAGAGAGAGAAATAAAACAGAGACACTTTGCCAGTTCATTTTAAACAAACGATTTCCTCTCCCAATCTATTAGGTTACCGACTTTATTCAAAATGAATCTATTTGAATCTAGAGAAGGAATGGCCCTGGGTGCCCCAAAAGAAAGCCTAATTCATTGACCTTTCCAAGGTATAGGATTAGCTGGGATGCCTGACTCTCACTGAGATAAAGCTGTACCTTTCCCTACTGTCAAAAGATGAGGGCAATTGCCTGCAATCAGCAGTGAATGTGTGCTGTCTCCATTGCCAGGGGCCTGCCAATCATTTGCTATTTGATGTTTGGGGGAAAGGAATGGTTTTAGGGACAGCACTGTGTGCACAGGCAAAGCACAACTTGACTGCAGTCAAGTTCAGGAGAGCAACAATAGGAGCAAGACAATCCTCCATTTTCCCATGATAGGCCTAATTCCGACCTCATGCATAATGCATTCCTAAATAAACAGCCTCACATTCCTTCCGTTTGCCACCACTTCTTCCCCTCTCTCCTTCTCCTTCTTCTTCTTTTTTTTAATTACAGGAACAAGGAACGTTAACCTATAGTATATTTCATTAACACACTGAAGGAACCTGCCTTTGTGTTTATTATATATCTAGTAATGTTTTAAGACTTTCATTTGCAATTATTTGGACTTAGTTAAGCATGAACTGTTTGGCTTTAAGCACCGTAAAAAGAGGTTTCCATTTAATTTTAAAGGGATTTAAGTGTATTTGAATGGAGCTGGGAATGCCACTTTCACTGCTGGCATTCAACTGCCCCCACCCTCTGAAACGATTCTTAATATTCACCCCGTGTGTGTGGCAATGAAAATAAGGCTATGTTTTTCTTAATTAATAAAATTCCTGACCCCATGACATGCTGAGTATTCTTGGTTACCCAAGACATACGATAAAAAATTACAGGCCACTCGCAGTTCCTCACCACCAGTATGAACTGGCCACATGCTATTTTTCTACAAATCCTCCTCTAAATTACTAGTGAAGGTCTGTGTAGAGCTGACTCTGCTGAGATCCTGTTCTCTCCTGGCATCCAAATCTGCAAATGTGTTAAACATTCCCCGTTCACCAATGGATTAGCCCAAGCTCTTGTTCTGTTTCTCGTTGTACAATACATTGCTAGCCCCCAAAAGGAGACATTTTGACAGATGTAAAAAAAGAACAAGAACAAGGAAACCTGTGAGCTAGACTATCAACTCGCTGAGCATCTGTTTTTGCTCACTGGGAAGGTAAATCTATTAATGACACTCGCTTCACATCTCTGGGTTTGTCTTATTTTAACTCTTACAGTATTAAAATATGAAAGTAATTTTTTGTAGGCAGCAAGTGTGCTCACTACTACTGTGAAATGGCATACAATTGTAAAAAACTGGGCAAAAGCCAGATGTTTGGACTTTCAATGCAATAATCATACAAAGCAATAAATATCAGCATTATTTTTAAAAAAATATTGGAAGGAAATAGGCATGAAATAGTGAGTCACCAGATATCTAGGCCTGCAATCTTATGCACACTTACCTTGGGAATAATTCCCACTACACGTGGGTCTCACTTCTAAGTAAACAAAAACAATCCGAAAGCAATTTTACTAGAAAGTAAATCACATTGAACTAAATATTGTATAATTTACTTCTGAAGGAACATGCTTAAGATTGGATAATAAAATACATGCTCCTTGATCAAACTTCTTTTGAGAAATTGCCGTTTCCCTCCCAACAGTTCTTCCATGACAGAGCTAGCCACTGGGGAGTATAAAATTTCTGTAACAAAGTGTAGCTCACATCATAGGCCAGGAAAGAAATCTGACCTGGTTTCCCCAATCAACAACAATTGAGCCATTAAGATTCACCAGAAACTTAACTAATCATTCTCTTTTACTTTTATGATTAAACAGAGAGTCCAAACTTACCCCTCCTTCCAATGGACTTGCTATCCAACCAAGCTCACCCTGAACTGATCTGGAATCCAATAGAGTAACTGCAAAAAAAGAGGGATATGGGGATACCAATATATAAATATTACGTTCCACTTAATAATAAAGTTATGGCCGAGTTTTAGAGAACATCATTTGACTGTTTCCACATGTGAGAAGGACAAAGATACTAGTCAAGCACAATTTAGATCAAACCTCTGCCCTTCATCTTGAAAGCCAGGCCAATGCAAGCATAGATTTCTTTTAATGGTAAGTCAGAAGATTTCTCTTAAAACAACAACCAACCACCTTTAGTAAATATGATCCAGACAAATCCATAATTCTATGCACATCTATCCAGCAGCGAATCTTGCTGAAGTCAGTAAGGCTTCTGAAGAAATGCTTTTATCCTGCCAAAAATAATTGGGCTTTAGCAATGTGCAACAATAAGGTTACTTTAATGCAACTTTTTTATTTTATTTTGTGAAACCAACAGTACTTGCAGTGTTTCACTGTCATGGCAGTACCCCCCACCACACTCTACTACAAGGCAAATCACTTTTAATAGCCTCATGTTGTAAATAATATGACAGCATGATGGGCCATAGAGCCTAGGGGCCATCTAGTGATTCTCTGTGGTTTTGGACTCCAATTTGAACTCAGCGTTGTTCCATCTACAGCGCATTCTCTGAACCACAGGCAACTGCAGAAAAGATTTTCCAAAGGCACTGCTCTGGCAGTTTTACCACTTGCATCCAAATAGGATCCAAGAGAAATATTACTATTAGAGAGCAGCCATTTTTATTAGGTTTCTCAGCGTTATATACAGTGCAGTCCTGGGGAAATGTAATCAAAGGGAAGTCCCACTGTGGTGAATAAGATATACTCCTAAGCTGGAGACCACACAGCACAGATTCCAAAAACAGTTTTATGGGACTGGCTCACCGATCAAGATGTTTAGGATTGTAGCCTTTCAGATACAAAGCTGAAGGGACAGGTGAACATACACCTGAGGGAAAGGCTAGATTTAACATACCATCCTCTTCTAGGATGACCGAAAAGCGATTTCATTTGCTTTCTAACAAGTGCCCTTGGCCTAAACCCAATTGCCAGTCCCAGTAAGTAAGGGTCAGCTTTCTATTCTGCCATTGAGTCCGTGGGTCTTCTCTACCTGGGACTCACATTTGCATTTAGCCCTCTTGTTCCTTTTGAGCTGTTGCCTCTGTTCGTGAAACGTACATCTCTTCCGAAAGGACCTTTGAATGTCAGAGCAGAGGCTGTATAACTTGAAATTTAGCTTATTCCAAATGGATGTAATCAGTGCCAACCCAAACTCAGCATTTGGGGGTTTTTTTATGGGAGAGAAGTGGCCTGAGCCCAGTATGTTGTGTCCCCCTTCTTGCAGTGTGGGTGTCGAAGGATAAGTGTAAGGAGGGAGGCAAGGTATCAAGTTGATTTCTAACCTAGCTTTCCCACTTTACCTTCCTAGCTAGGAGTGAGACTGAGTGTGCATGGGGGAAATAGCGGAGGGGGTCCCAGCAGCTTGGGATACAGAGGGTGGGAGGAAGGGCCACAACACAAACAGCTTGTCCTTCTTGGCCATACATACGCTGCTCTGCCTCCCAGAGCCTCCTGTTCAAGAAGGAGCAAGAGCTGGCAGTGTATGTTAAGAGTGAAAAATGGCTCCCCTGGTGCAGATTTGACTAAATCAGAGACGCCAGGACAGATTCATGGACACCCCAGCTGCTCAGTTTGCCTTCCCAAGGGTGGGTGACCTTGTAAAACCACAGGTGTGTGTGTGTGTGTGTGTGTGTGTGTATATATATATACATATACATATATACAAATTTAAATAAATCACCAATCAAGGCTTTGCACAAGTGGGATGGCTTCTTAAAATGGGCATGATTTCACCAGGGAAGGCGGTCCATTTCAGTGATGACATTTCTGATTTCGGAGGGGGAGGCCAAATGTTATCCTATTGTCTCCCTCTGTCTATATCAAAAAGCTTGAGGGTTATTATGGAACAGGTCGCGGAGAGCACATTTCCCCAGAGCTGGAGTCTCCTGCTTCTGCATCATAGAGGCCAATGCTTCCAATAAATAAATAAGTCAAAAGAAAAATCCCAAACCTTTGGAGTAAGAGACAAAGGATAGAGGAGGAATGTGTGGCCAAGGAGATCGTGGCACTGGGAGCTGAAAGGAGGAGGGAAGAAGGCTGCAGAAATGTTGGTCAGCCAGGGGCAAAGCGACCACCCAAACTCCCCGTTGCTTCTCCAAGTTGCAAGCGCTTGCGGCTTTGTGCGGTTGTGTCCTGCGCCTTTTTCAAGCACTGCCATTCAGACAGGACTAGGTTTGCAGGAGAAGGTGCAGAGGACAAAATATTAACCTGGAGCAAAAATTTGACTAGGGGGAAAAAAAAGAGAGAAATCCCTTCTTTCCAATAGAAGAGAGCGGTAGGTGTGCAATAAGGCTGCCTTGCTCTGTCCCCGCTTTCCCCAAACCATTCCTTTCCACCTCCAAAAAGCCTTCCCTTCCTTTCGTCGCCTTTCGTCCCCTTCCCCCGAAGAGATCGGGACTTATGTTGGCAGACTGGCAGCTACTGAAGGTAAGGAAGCGAGGGATGGAAGGAGGAAGAAAGGGAAGGGATGAAAGAAAGACAGAGAGAGAAGGAAGGAAGGAACAGAAGAAGGACCGTGGAGAAGTTTTCAGGGCTAAGGTCCAGAATTAATAATTGTTTCGCTTAAATATATCCGCAACGCAGGGAATCCAAGGGCTGCATCCGCATTCGGGAAATAACCCAGGTTGACACCACTTTAAGTGCCATGGCTCAATGCTATGGAATTCGGGGAAGTGTAGTTTGTTGCGGCACCTTCGGTGCCGCAACAAACTACACTTCCCCGAATTCCATAGCATTGAGCCATGGCACTTAAAGTGGTGTCAACCCGGGTTATTCCTCCGGTGCGGACGCAGCCCTCAAGGTCCCATGAGGCTTTCAACTTTGCCGGCCTTCGAGGTCCCTGGCCCGACCGAAAGGAAAGAGAGGAGGATGGCCGCAAAACCCCCGAGGGATCCCCGGCCCGAAAGGGATTGCCGGGTCCCGGGGACTTTGCGATCCCTTCCCTTGAAAGCCCGATCGTGCCTTGGCCCAGGAATAGGGAGGGCTCTCTCTCAAACACACACACAAGGACTCTCCAGGCACGGAATCTCCCCAGGAGGAAAAGGGGGGAACGAAGTCGGGATCGGACCGGGACAGCGGCGCAAAGGCAGAAAGAAAGAGAGCCTCTCAGCGCCGGGCCTTCCTCTTCCTCCTCCTCCTCTTCTTCCTTCCCCTTCTTCACCTTCTTCTTCTTCCCTCTCCTCTTCCTCCTTCCCCCTTTTCCTCCTCTTTGTCCTTTTTCCTTCCCTCCTCTTCCCCTCTTCTTCTTCCTCCTCCTCTTCCTCCTCTTTTCTTCTTCCTCCTCGTCCTCCCCCTTTTCCCTCCTCCTCCTTCCTCTTTTTCCCTCTTCCTCCTCTTCCTCCATTTCCACCTTTTCTTCCTCCCTCCTTCCTCTTCTTCCTCCTCTCCCTCTTCTTCTTCTTCCTCTTTCCTCCCTGTCTCCGTCCTCCCCTTCTCTTCTATCTCTTCCTTCTCTTCTGTCCTACTCCCTCTTCTTCTTCCTCCTTCCTTTCCCACCATTTCCACCTTCTCTTCCTCCTCTTTTCCTCCTTTTCTTCTTCTTCTTCTTCTCCTTCTTCCTTCTCTCCTTCCTCCTCTTCCTCTCTTTCCTCCTCCTGACTCACCTTCGTTGGCGGGATAGACCCTGGAGCCGGTGACCCCTTCGCAGATGCCCACCAGGAGCGAGGCCAGGGCCACCGAGACAAGACCAGCCTTGGCACCAGCAAAGGCAGCAGCAGCAGCAGGAGCCATGGTGGGCTTCGGGGAGGCTGTCCAGGGACTGGGCGGCGGGTGCCTCTGCCTGGACCGGGGCTGCTCTCCCGGTATAGCCTCCTCCTCCTCCTCCTCCTCCTCCTCTCTCTCTCTCCCAGTGGAATAAATGCTTACATCGGAGGGCAGCAGCAGGCTCTACTAGGCATTGCCAAGGGGGCGGGGCAGTGACGTCTCGCTGTCGCTCAAGGGAAGCCGGCCAATCGGAGGCGCCCCTGGACGGCTTAACCCCGCCCCCCTCTCAACTTGGCTGGAAGAGGGAGTCCTCCAAAGGGTCCTCTAAAAGAGGCTTGGGACCAGGAGAAGGAGGAGGAGGAGGATCCCTTGATGGGTCCGAGCCAAAGGCTTCCGATCTCGGTCGCAAGCTTTCGGAGCTCCACTGGCTTCTTCGTCAGGAACCCTTCGCCTGATGAAGAAGCCAGTGGAGCTCCGAAAGCTGGCGACAGAGATCGGAAGCCTTTGGCTCGGACTCATCAAGGGATCCTTCCTTGCTGCACCTGGGGTCTTTTTTTCCTATTCTTTAGTGAATTTGGGGTGTTCTTCTCAACCCGACATCAAGACGTCCCCTGCTTCTAACTCAAGAAGGTCTTCCTGGCTGCAGCCATCCCTGCTTTTCATCCCTTCCTTCCTTCCTTCCTTCCTCCCTTCCTTTGCTTCAAGGGTCCCTTCTTTCAAACTCTCACGCAAGGACACTCATCATCATCATCATCATCATCATCAGAGCAAGGCCGATCGCCAGCGCTTTCTCTAGATTTCACTCTCTTTTTATCTTCTGTGCCTTATCCCTTTCTCTGGGAAAAAGTGAAGGAAGACACGTCCGCACACAGGGTTTCATGCGCGACGAGCCCGCGTTAGATCTGTCAAGGAATATAGATAGATACAAACACACACACCCTGTATTTATACACACACACACACACACAGGAAATGTCCCGTATTGTCTTTAGAGGGTTTTGGAGGTCATTAAGACGAAGGACTGAACCTTTTTGGAAACTGAAAATAGTTGTCTTTTTGGGATCCTTTTTCCCTAGACCCTCATTCCCGGCTTCTCGATCCTCGATCCATCCTAAGAAAAGACCCCAAAAGATATTCTGTCCACCTCTTGATTCGGTCTCTGGCGAAGAAACCCCGGTCGTTTGGACGGTGTTCTTAATTTAATTTTATTTCTATTTTTATGTTCACCTCCCCCTTCGCAGGAGCGAGGAGCAAGTCTCGATCTCATTGAAGAGGCCGAATAGCAATACGTTGTCTATTACTATTATTATTAGGATCCGGGAATAAAATAAAATAAAAATAAAAAAAATGCAGAGGGGGCGGGATCCCTCTTGAGAAACAAGTAGGACAAAGGGAAAAGAAAGGAAGAGGTCCTTAAAACATCACTGTTTTCCCTCAAAGAGAAATCCATATCGAGGAAATATATATATATATATATATATAGGAATAGAGAGAGAGAGATAGAATATATATATATATATATATATATATCCTCTCTCTCTCTTTCTCTATTCCCATATATATATATATATATCCTCTCTCTCTCTCTCTTGCCATATTTATATATATATATATATCCTCGGTGTAGATTTCTCTTTGAAGGGGTCTCTCTCTCTCTCTCTATATATATATATATATATAGGGTTTTTAGGAACGAGAGAAATGGAGAGAAAGAGACCCCGTTTTTCTTGCCAGATCCAAGACAGCCAGGCAGAGCACTCTCTTTCTCTGGATCTCCCCTAGATCGCGATCCCTTTCCAGCTACTAAAATAAAATAAAAATTAAAAATAAAAATAAAATGGTTTTTCCTCCTCCCTTTCCTCTGGTTCTGAGTTCGAAAGCTGCCCCAGATTCTTTTTAAAAGAGAGAGAGAGAGAGACGGAGAAGGGGTTCCCAACCTGAAGCAACAGCGCCCCCTGGCGGCAGCCTCCTCCTCCTCCTCCTCCTCCTCCGCGGAGAGCAAGGAGACAAAGACGTCAATGTGACAAGCTGCCTTTTTGGAAAGACAAGCAAAAGAAAGGGGGGGGGGGGGATTACGGGGTTGCTAGGAAATCTTTCCCCATTTCCCCGCTTTCTTCCCACCTCCTCCCTCTTTCCCATCACCAACCATGATGGGAGGGCTGCATAAAGAACACTCTTTTTTTTATCAAGCAAGATCCTCCTTAGATCTCCTTGAGAGAGGAAAATCAGGAATATTGGCTGCAATACTGCACCAACAGCTGACCACTTTCTGGGTTTCTTTAAAGAAGAATAAGAAATCTTGAATCGTTTATTAGATTTTTTACGCCCTCAAAACCTACTAGTGTTGTATGCTTTTAAGTCATTTACTTTTTAAAAAATTTTTTTTATTAAATATAAAAAGACATACAGATACCTCAACATCTATATACACTCATATATAATTAAGACACATGTAGAAAATATGAAAAAAGAAAGTAAATTAACATAAACAATTTTTAGTTGACATATATCTAAAACACATGCTTGCTATACTAATATTTACTATGTTGGTATACAAGTATTTACTAAATTACCCTCGTAGGATTGGTATCTTCATTTCTTTTCTTCTTTTTTCCCTGTTAACATAACTCTATTCTGTTGCTTTCTATCCAAAAATCTCTTACCCACTTATTCTCCTAAGTCATTTGTGGGATTTATGGCAACCCTAAGGGCATCGTAGGGTTTTCTTGGCATGGTTCACTCAGAGGAGGTTTTCCATTGCCTTCCCCTGAGGCTGAGAGCATCCGACTTGGCCAAGGTCACCCAGATCACTCATGGCCCAGCAGGACTCGAACCCTGGTCTCCAGAGTCATACTCCAGCGCTTAAATCATTATGCCATCCTAGGTCTCTATATAAACAAGCGAGTAATTCCCATTGGAGAAACAGGGCTTGTTTTGGAGTAGACATGCATACAGTGGGCCCTTGTTATCCGCTGGGGTTTGATTCCAGGACCCTCCGTGGATAACAAAATCTGTGTATGCCCAAGTCCCATTCAATATAATGGCACAACAAAATGGTGTCCCATATATAAAATGGAAAATCAAGCTTTGCTATTTGGAATTTATACCTTTGAGGAATATTTTCAAGCCGTGTATGCTCGAATCTGTGGATTTAAAAAAATCCGTGGATAAGGAGGGCCAACTTACAATCATGGTGTAAATAAGATGAATTATGTAACGTATGAACACAAATATCAGGGATGGGAAGAACATTTTCAGTGATTCATTTCCAGCTTGAAAAAACAGGGTTCCCATCTGTCGGAAAGCAGTATCGGAAAGAATAATAGCATTCTTCACAATTTTCTCCTAGCATTTGAATGTCCTAAAACATGGCAGAGGAATTCTTCAAAGAAAAGCACATGAGCTTTTCGCATGGGGAAGAAAACAACAACACTGTTTTCTACACAGAAAATGTGTTTTTCTGCACAAAAAGAGAACTTTTTTTCCTGGGCAGAAAACACTGATTCTTGCTCAGAAAATGCAGTTTTCCTACACATGAAACCTATTTTTTGTGCAGAAAAAATGGATTTTGCACTGCAGAATCATCCCTCCGCATTGCTTCAGGATATTCAAAAATGGGGCAAATACTGTGGAAGAAGTTTCATATTCTCCGCCAGAGGGAAGAAAGTACCCTAATTATTTGTCCCTGTATGTGAGTTTGAAACAGTCAAGATTTACCCATAATAAATACATACATAAATGAACTGAACATCAAGTTAGGAAAACTAGAATGAAAGAAGTAGGAGCAAATCCTAATTGAAAACATGGAAAAGCTTGCTTCCTTCAATGTGATTTTTGGAGCATGACAACATCTCGCAGCTCTTGTCTCTTTCAAACCTGAGATACTCTTATCATCTTTGTGAAAGCTGACCGCTGTCACTCCAGGTGTTCTATGTCTTTATTTCTTGGTCCTATATAAGGAAGGAGACTTTGTGATAAGTAGTGAAGCATCCAAAAATGCTAGTTGCGGGATTCTGGGAACTTTAGTCTTTAAAAAGTAACTTTTCCAAATCCCTCCAGATATATAGCAAATTCTCCTTCCAATTTCTGTATCATTCCCCCCTCCTTTTTTTTAAAGTGTCTTGTTGACTGTGCTGATTCTCTTACCTAGGGACAAATCCATATGGCTGATGTCAACTGCCTGGGCAGGGCTTGAAATAGAAGAGCACACATGAGACTACGGGACAGATGGGCCCATGAGCCCCTGACAGTGCAGCTGACGTGATCAGATTCTCTAGCAGTGCTTGGCCAAAGTGTTTAAAGGGACACAGGTGGCATTGAAGCAAGGTTTGGGGCTTGCTTCATCCACTCTGCTGCACTCTTTGCTTCTGCCAGGAAGAGCAGGTACCAAGGAATTTTCTGCAGCAGCAGTTGAGAAGGTGAGATGTGAAGTCAGCTCATTGTACAAGCTCTGCTGACAGACTTCGTGTTTTTATTTTATTTACTTATCTCATGCATTTTAGATCAGGGGTGGGGGGAAAAGTTGCATTCAATCCCTGCCCACCCCCTGCCCACCCCACAGGCTGCATGCAATCCTTACCCACCTCCAGTTTTTTTTTTTTTAAATAAATTTTATTTTCAAATTTTAGTGACAATAAAAAAGGCTATGCATCAAGGCCCATTTAAATAAGTTCTTAATACAAAGAACTGTGAACAGTTTCAGGCTTGTATACATTGCAGTGTCTTGTTTCCTTGTTTAGTTCCAAAGTCAATATTGTCAACAAATACAGGCCCAATAAAATGAGTTTCTCCAAAATTTCAGCTGGTTTTGTTGCTTGAGATGAATCTTGATATGCAAACACAATAACTGCATACCATACTGAGACAAAATTGTCATTGGTTCCCACTAAGAGTCTTAATTTAAATGCTAGCTTTTTCAAGTAAGGTGATACATCATAACCTATTAAGCTGGGTCTCTAGGGACAGACTGTCTCTGGATGTCCAGTTCTTGACAATCTTCATTCTGGTAGCTACCATCAACACTGAGATCATCCTTTTATATGGTAATGGTGTGTTAGGCCCCTCAAAAACCCCTAGGGGCTTCTGAATCCCTAAACCTAGATAAAAGTTCTGACAAAAAAGGGGTAAAGCCACTCAAGCAAGGGGATTGTTGGAATTAAAATAATAATTTTAAAAAGGAAACATTTATGTGCTATGAGGATCTGTATCTAGGGTATCTTCTTTATTTAGGGAGACTGAGTGCTCTACTTGTCTGTCTGTGTGATGGAAATCCTTCCTTCATGCCTAGCAAGCATCTGCACAGGGCATTTGCCCTGTGTTGCTCATACTGCTGTAGTCAATCATGAGATAGATAAGTGAAGAATTATCACTGCAAACCTTTTTCCAAGTCACTGGGTCCTAAAAACCTTGAGTGGGTCTTTAGGTTGTAATGTCTCCATACACGTGCCACATACCTGTGCCTGTGCTACATACATAAAAATCATTTCATTGACGGCACATGCTGAAAAATGGTCCCTGCTTCCTTTTCTTGAAGGGGTTCACATATTCCTTCCATGCACTGAAAAATGAGTGTTAAATTACAACCTATCCCATACTCCCCGCTGTCTCAATAAATAAATAAATAAATAAATAAATAAATAAATAAATAAAATTGTTCTGACTTGTTTAAAGGTATTGCTGGATCCGATCACATTTAATCCTTGCAATATTTTTCTTTGTTGATTGCTTGCATAATAGTTATGTTTTCTATAGTCTAAGATGCCAGCTAATGTGCTAGATTGTTAATAGTGGGAACATTTATTAATGCAAATAAGATACTATTAAATTTGCTTTTTTGTGGATTTTGTTATATTAATTTTTATGGTTCTGGTGACAATTTACAAGCTAGCAAAGAGGGATTTTACACGCCTTGCCTTGCCTTGCCATGACTGGCCTAGCAATAAAGCAGAACTTAACAGTCTAAAAGAAATCTGTTGACTTCACTTTTTCTTTCTGTTTCATTAATTTCTTTAAAGCATATGAACTGTTTAATTTTAAAAAGATCACAGGACCAGAACAAAAATACAATCCTCTGTCTTAACTGTGGCACAAGGACGGGGCTGTGAAGAGTTTTGTTTTTTTCCTGTTGCTCCTGGCAAGTAAGTCATTCTCTCTAGATGCTCTTTGAAAGCATCCTTGAAACAGCTCAATTTTATTCCTTGGCTCCAAAAGGCCTTTTTCCTACCTCCTTTCGGAATGCACATGATTGCACAAAATGGTAGGTAGTATTTTCCAAGCAGCTCTAAAGCTCCTAGATGGCTTTCCCCTCCAACTCTCAAAATTACTCAGATGAAGCACAAAACAAAAAAGCAAGATACATCTGAGCACCGAGCTTGATCAATGGACACCTCAGACCCTCCACGTTTTCAGCAGATATGCAAATGACATCATTATTTTTCCAGCTCTGTAGGGGCTTATCCACTGCGTACGGAAGATTTGCTTTATAATACAACTTTTTAAAGAGACACAATCCAGAATATGAAGCATATTCTTTCAAAATTATTTGCCTTTAATTATGAATATCTCAGTTACATGTGCTGAAATGTGGAGATTTGGGTCCCCCCCCCCAAATCTTTGTATTAAGGTCCTGCAGCAGACAAATAATTTGCAAAGCTGAGTGTCTGTAAAATACTCACTGAGGGGAAAAAACAGATGTAGCAGCTCCTTTGAATAAAGCTGGGCTTGAAGGGATAAAAAAAGAAGAAGTTTTCTATACCTTATTTGAACATCAGTGTGCAATATCCCCCTCAAGGCCTGATAATGTTTGGGCACTTATGCTGTTTCTCTTTTCTTGAAGAAAAGACTTAGAAATTCATCATCACCCTGAGCCTGGGGATCACATGGTTTGCCAGCATCAAATATGCTGAATAAAATCTTTAGTTCCCATATGAAAATACATGTGCAAATGTTCTTTGTCTGCAGGCAAGCAGAAATAGAGGTAAGGGTGTGATGTATGTACCAAGGAACCTATCCTCCACATATCCCCATTTGCCTTTTTTTCCTAAATGTAATGCAATCAATCCCGTGTAAGACCTATAGGATTTTGTATGGCTTGTTACAGGATACATATGCTTTGAGTTTGAGGATTTATTTACAAAGTTTGTTAACTAAATTTTTAAATGTATTTATACCAGCAATTTTTTAAAAATTTGTAGTTGGACTACAAAATAGGAAGCTCCTTGTTTGAAATAGGCTTCTATCATTAATTTATCATATCCTCCAGTTGTCTGGGAGGACAACGATCCTCTCAATTAACCCTCCTGTAATCCCACTTTTTAACTTTTTAAAATATCCTAGTTTCCCCCCTCCTTCTCCCACTTTCCACTTTTATCTTCATTTTATGTCAAATGTTTCAAACTAAGCTCAAAGAGCCAGCATGGTGTAGTAGTTTGAGCAGTGGACTATGGCTCTGGAGACCAGGGTGTGAATCCTCAGTCAGCCATGGAAAACCACTGGGTGACCTTGAGCAAGTCACACTCTCTGAGCCTCAGAGGAAGGCAAAGGCAATCCCCCTCTCATCAAATCTTGCCAAACCCCATAAAAGGGTCATCTTAAGGTTGCCATAAGGTGTAAATGACTTGAAGGTACACAACAACAACAACAACATGCAAAGTGCAAAAGTAGTTAAATCAGTATGGGAGAAAGGAAAGGAGAGGAGGTGATGGAATCTCGTTCTTTCCAGCAGGCTCATGCAAAAGCAAACTGCTGCAGCCTCCCCTAGTTTGTGTGTTCTTTCTCATTAATATTGTTTGCCATTTTGACCATACTCTAATGTTATTTGGCCAAATATGTCCCAGTTGTCATGTGTGAAATGTTGTAGGATATTATTTACTACGGCTGCATTCCTCTTCTACATATTAACCAATAAATGCTATTGAACTGAGCACAGCATAACCTGTCTCCCTCAGTCTCTCCCAGTCTTTCTTCAAAATGAGTGATAAAAAATAGAGGAAGAATCTTGCTCCTCATTAGCCAGAACACAACAGTTATTTTAGACAGCAGGTTCTCAAGAAAGAGTGCAGAGCAGGGCACTGGAAAAATAAGAACTATGTATTTTGCATAGCCCACCTTGTGATCCATAAGCTAGCTCTGCTGTCAGCTTCAGTGAAAGATGTTGCCTTGTCACTGCTGAGGCAGGATTCATCTGCTGATCCAGTTGGCTTTTGTATGTGAAATGGGGAAGAGAGCCATCTTGCCCTTTGCCTCAGGCAACAAAATGTCCTGGCCCAGTCTTTGGTAATAATACTGTCTCATCCTATAGACTAATTGTAAGGAAAGTAACTACATAAATGAGTGCAGTAGTCCAGACAGTTGAAAGTTCTACATAGTGTACAATTCATGCTGTGACTCATTTCTGCTCCTCCTTAGTGGGGTTTTTGTACTGTGGGATGAAGATGACAGTGGAGGTGCTGATTTTATTCATTAATTATTGAACATTAAAACCCATTCATAGTAGTAGTAGTAGTAGTAGTAGTAGTAAATATTCCTCAATCTAAATAATATTCAATAAAATGTCCTTTACTCCCCCATACAGACAGAAGATGATATTCAATGAGTTAATGTGTGTTGCATCTTTTCCGTGATAAATACAAACCAACCCACCATGAGAGGTGTCAAATGTTGCACATGAACAGTAAATTATTTTATTGCTTATAACCAGAAACAATAACATTCATTTTTGCAATGGCCTTCACAAGTTCCTGTATCACAGTTATGATTACAAATGCATAACTTTGGAGATTATCGCATTCAATTTAAAGTGACTTTCTCTGATGGGATAAAGTCACATTTAATTTTAAAAGCAGGTGTTATTGCACTCATAGAATCATAGAATCATAGAGTTGGAAGAGACCACAAGGGCCATCCAGTCCAACCCCCTGCCATGCAGGAACTCCCAGTCAAAGCATGTGGCTGGGCAAGTGCAAGTCATCTACAGCCTGGATTCCAGCCACACTTATCCAGCAGCTTTTCAAAAACAGGAGCTTGCAGTTTTTGAAAAGCTGCTGGATAAGTGCAGCTGGGATCCAGACTGCCTGGCTGTGCTGAGTGCCATAACACCCACTTTTAAAATCCTGTCGAAGATAAGTCACTTTAAAGTGACTGCAATAATCTCCTTCATCTCATCTTCCAACCTGACTCTCCAAATCTTCTTTAACTGTCATCAGGGCACAGCAGAATGACCTTTACATCCTTCCCGCCAGCAATCTGTAGTGGGATAAGGAATTGCAACAGGGGTCCCTCTTCTGATTGGGGGGAATCACTGGGAGAAAGGCTCTGGAAATATCAATCTGCTGCACCCTTATCACCAGTAGAATAGACTTTTATTGCTTGATGTGGCTGCTGGCTGTAAATGTAGTTAGGAGAGGGACGTTTGTGATTGTAGCAATAGCGCTACAAATGAGTTTACTGAAAATGGCTGCATACGGAGCAGTTATGGACCCATACCTCTAGGTTACAAATCTGCAATGTAGGATACCAGTCATTATATATTTATGTACCATAAGGCAGCTTACAAATTAAAATTACAACAAAGTTAGAACATATAAAGGGTCAACATTAATTTTAAATTAAACTACCAACAATATTTAAAAGTAATTTGAAACAAGCAGTTAAAAATGGAGGGGAGGGTATTAAAAGTAGGCTTTTAGAATGGCTTTGAGTTAGAAAGGATAAGAAATTTCTGAAAGTTTAAAAATGGATAGTGATATTCCATATGGAATAGTTCTGGAATGGAGAGTCTGGCCCTTGCCAGTGGCTACCCACTCCTCTACTAAACCACACCTTAGCATAATTCTGAACCAGGCCATTGTGTGGGAAACAGCTCGTTATTAGGGCCAAATTAAGAACAACCATTCACACAAATGAATGAATGATTGATTGACCAAACAGCAGGCACAGGATGTAGATTGAATTATAACAGTTTTGTTATTAATAATGCATAGTGGTGGTATATTCCCAAAGCTTTTTAAAAAGAAAATCATATTAATTGTAATTTTTAATGTCTTTGGGCTCACTTTCCATTGTGGGTTAAAAATGGGAATGGAACTGTGCTTTCCCCGATCTCTCTGTGTGTTTTTCCTTTCCTTATGGAACACCCAGTAGCAGTGATTTAAAGATAAAGCTGTAATGATAGTGAACCTGTGCATTTTTATAGAAGAAGATAAGTGGCAGCTTAGATAAAAGAATCAGAAAGTGGTTCATGTAGATAAAAAGCAATTGTCAAATACTGTGTGTTCCTTGAGTTAAGTATCTACAAAATGCATTGGATTAATGTGGGAGCAAGTTGATTTAGCCTATTCATATTGCAATATTCCCAACACTTATTTAAAGTTACTCTGATCTTTCTATTTTATAATTTTACGAATCTCAACAAATCTGTTCTATCTCATTGGAAACCTTAAAAGTGAGAGATTATGCTAGTTTTTAATAGAAAATACCAACATTTAGAGTGCATATATATGTACATCATCAACAGCAAGTTCCCATTGGTGGTTAGTAAAAGAAGACTGGTTATTTTGAAAAGACACAGAAAATTCCTTGGTATCAAAAGCACTGGGTCAAGGGGGATTTGTGCTCCCCCCCCCCCCGAATTCAGATCAGGAAAACCCAGCACAATTGTGAATGACCCTCTGTTAAACCAGTTTGCAAACCAGTTTATAACGTAGTGTGAACACACCCCTAAATGCTCCAAAGGAAATACCATCAGATAAACTGCTGAAACCATGTATATTATTATTTATGTGAAGAGCTGTGAATGAAGTCAGTGGGCACCACGTATATTAATCTTCATAAATTTCATTCCATTCCCTCCAGCTTTTCCATTTTGGCAAGAACCATCTTGATTTTCTGTCTCCCAACTTTTTCAGCTGGTTTAAAAATGGCCCTGTTTTTCTCTCTTTTCCCTACTTTCCCACTTTGCCTTCTGCTTACTTCAGTTGCTGCAAACTGGGTTGAAAGTGCAAAATTTGTTTTTGGATGCAGTGAAATTAATTCAATTAACTCAATGGAGGAGAGGAGAGGAAGGGCAGAATCTTCCCCTTACCTATAGACTCCAGCAAAAGCAAACTGCCACTGCCTCGCTCAATTTATCTATTCTTCCTGATTAATAACTTTTAACATCTTGAACATACTTTGATTTTTCTTAGCTGCACATATCCTAGTTTCTAATTGTGAAATGTTGGGGGCTATGGCCCTATACAGACCAACCTGAAAGACTGGCCTGTGAGTGGAGTTGGGGTGTAGCTTTCTGACGATGCATGCCCTGACTCTGCCCCCAAAGTGCCATGATGCCATGCGCCACTTCAGATGGCACATGGCATCGTGGTGTGCCTCTGCAGCTGCATCCAGATGATGCAGTATCAAAGGGGCACCATACAATCACACCGCTGTGGCTATGGCACCCTTTAGAGGGTACAAAAAGGAGCCACTTTTTGTGGTTAGATTGGGGCATGTGGCATAGAGCCCCTATGTCATTCTTACAAGCAAGAACATGTAGTTTTATCATTTGTTTGTTTGTTTCTTGTGCTATTTTTATGTTTCCTTTCTTCTGGTGTGGGGCCAATTTTTCTCCTAATCCCAAAAAAGTAAATAAAAACAGATCATTTTTCAAATACTATTCATATTTCAAGACTTATTCTGTGCCACCCCAAAGGGATGTGTTTTTGTTTTGTTTGTTGCACAGAAAACAACATTTTCTTCACAGAACAGAATTGCAACTATTCCTTCCTAAACTCCAAATCTCAGGACTTCATAGGAAAAATAATATGGTGGTTAAAGTGGAATCATATTGCTATAATTGTTTAGTGTGGAACAGGCCCATTCTGTGGCTAATTGCACCTTTAACTTGCAGCTCATGAACAATATATGATACCCATGCTTTCTGCTTTCAGGATTGCTTACAGGTACACATGCATCTGATAAACAAGCCTAATCATTTGTGCATGCCAAGGCAACTCTACAACAGTCTGATATAGCTGAGATTTATTTTTATTTTTGTTGTTCTACTGCATTCAGTCATTCAGATATTTACCCCGAAAAATACTTGTGAAAAGAACAATATGCTCTGTTTTCAACTACCTGTTCCTAATCTTCTGTATCTGCTTATCAGAGAAGATTCAGTTCTTACTGGAACAAATCATTCCTGAAACATTAATACTGCTGAACTGGCCACATAGATCTCTTATTTTAACATCCTCATTCAAAATACTTGAAACCCTTTCTCCCCATACTTTGAATATATCTCATAATAACTCACACCACAGTGTTAAAAGTGTGGTCTTACTTTTTTCTTTTCTTTTCTTTTCTTTTCTTTTTTATTTATTTATTTATTTATTTATTTATTTTGGTATAGGTTAGCCACAACTGGAGAGCACAGTGAACTGGTTTCTATGCTGAGAATTCAAAATTTACACAAATAATAACCCATTTTGAGGTTTTCTGGGAATAATCTTTCAGACAAAGAACCAACATAGAACAATTATCCTTAAAAAACTACTTATCAATGGCTAGGGGATTTCATGAAGTGAGATAATTTGGTACATTCTCACATTAATTCTATTTTGCTTCTTAGCCATTGATAAATGGCATGATCCAGCCCTGAATTTGCAAAACGTGAGCAGTGCTTTTGAAGACTGGATCTCATGCTGCAATGCACTAATATGGTTACCCTTATCAGAATTTCATATGGCAGGATCATTGTCCCAGTGGTAGTCCTCAACTATTAAGCCATTAATTTTCAGTGGAATTAACAATATAGACGTATACATATACATATACATCTTTGTCCAGAAGAATGAGAGCTATACATATACATATACATACACATCTTTGTCCAAAAGAATGAGAGCTAGCATGCTGTAGTGGTCTGAGTGGATTAGGACTCTGGGAGAAAAGAGTTCAAATCTTCTCTCAAACCCCACTGAATAAAGCTTGCCAAGAAAATGATGTGACCTTAAAGTTGCCATAAGTGAGAAGTGTCTAGAGGGAACATAACAAAAGTCTTATTGAGTTCAGTAGAACAGTGCACTTTCCAGTAAGTCAGTAAATGTTGTATGTGAATTGGCTGAACATCTATTATTTATTTATTTAAATGCCACCTTTCTCTTAGTACAAGGACTCAAGGCAGCTTTGGGGTGTGTCCATACTGCAGAATTAAAACAAAACTCTCACGGCTCCATCTTGTGAAATTTTGGGATTTGTAGTTTGATGAGGACTGGTCTGGTGCCTCACCAAACTACAGATACAAAGATTTTGTTGGACAGAATCATGGCAGTTAAAGTGGTGTCAAACTGCTATAATTTTTCAATGTTAATACATCCCAGGAAGATAGCTGAAAATAATATTTTAAGCTTACCCCATTGAAATGAATTGCCCTGGGCCTGACTCTAAAGTTGACATTTCTTTTTTATACTTTGGTTAATTCAGCTTGCTTTGTTATAGGAAAGGCTTGGAAATTAGGTTCAGTATTAGGCCAGGTAAGGGGGTGTGAAGCAGTGCTCTCATCCATTTTATCTTTTAAAGCTCTGTTTTCCTGACTTCCAGTCATATCTACCTAATACTTGTTTGTCCCCTTTCCCCAAAGCTTTTTTACTATCAGTCTAACAACAGCTTCAGTAATAAATAAATAAATAAATAAATCCTCATATGTGCTTGGTTTTCCAGAAGACTAATGCTACATTTAGATAGGCAACAGCCCAGCAAGGAGGAGGAGAACAAGATTTTCCTTTTATTATTCAGCTCCAAAGAGTTGAATGAGTTGAGGGGAGGGGAGGAATGCTTTTCGCTTTTTCAGACACTGCTATGTCACCAAAAAAAAAAAAAAAATGCAAGTGCCATCAGGAAACTCCCACACACACCTCCAGCCCTAAACATCTATTTGAAAGTGTATAATATCACCCTTGGATGTCCCACATGCCTAAGCCTCTCACCAAAAAACAGTCTGTAGCAATCAACTTTGATCAGACAAAACAGCACAGCACAGAATAGCTGTAGTTTACAACTGATCCCCGGTCTGCTAGGTTTATTGTACCTTAGTTGGAGTTGCACATCCTGAGAGCACTTTAACTGATCAGTAAACTCTACTTGAAGTTAACACCTTCCAGCAATTGAAGTATAACTGTTTTTCTCAGCCATCTGTTTGTATTGATATCCTGCCCCCTCCCCGAATGTAATGCAATATCTTCTCGAGCATGTTTGTGTCAAGTTTTCTTGGAATAATACCACTATCAGGGGAGCATTTCTGTCTGAAGACAGCTAAAGAGCTAATGGCTTCAGAAGCAACTCCACTGCTCAAAGATGTCCTAGAATGATGCTATTGAAAGTGGTAGATCCTAGACTGGTGCCTATCTGTAAGCCATCAGCTGCAGGTCTACAGGGATTTTCCAGGAAATTAAAACAACAACAACCCCCTCCCCAAAATAAACCCCACTAACCTATCTAAGTTCTAACAAATGGGTGCATTTATGTCACCAGTTCATGAGATAAGGCACAGGTTTTAATTCTATTTCAAAGTTATATTTCTGTCCTTTTTGTATGGTGGCATGAAAGATAATCAAAACAGGGCTCCCAAACAGAAATCTAAGAATCTACCAGATTAAGGTTTGCTTGATACTAGCAAGATTATTGTATTAGGAGTTTTTAGATCAGCAATTGACACAATTGATAATACAGAGACCATTTTCATTCCCCAATCACTGTTGGCCCTATTCCCCACTATTTTGCCAGAAAATTCAGCTGTAAAGCTGGAAATATTTTTAATTTCAAAGGACCTTCCACTTTGGCAATAATTTTCAATTGCATGTGTTGCAAGGAGGCATTAAACGTCATGACACACATGCTCCTCACCATTACTCTAGGCATTATTGTCAAGGCTCACAATTCATAACTATGTTATTTTATATTAATATAGAATGATAAAGTTTGTGCACAATCTATAATAGTTGTTGATAGCTACCATCAAGTCTATTTCAACTTATGGAAATCCTATGAAAGAGAGATCTCCTTTTTCTTTTCACCTCCTCCTCAGGTTCATCATGCAGCCACATTGGCTTTTTCAGGTGTTTTCCATTTCGATTCCTCCACAGAATCATTTGTGACTATGCTTTAGCAATTTCTTCTTCATTAAATCCTACCCATGCTGGATGTCTTTTTCTTTCAGCATATCTAGCCATGGGTTTATATCCAGGATTTTCCTGAGCTTGATAAAATCAGGTTCCCTAAAACCCAAGGCTCATTTTTGTCTATACATATTTGGCCTTTTCCACAATCATGAATTCTAACATTGCAAGGTCACTCGCCACAACTCCGTTGATTCCAGAGATTAACTCCTCCTTGTTGGTTAAAATCAAGTCCGGGATTGGACATCCTCTTGTTCCTTTCTCCACCTTATGAAAGAGGAAATTATTTCCAAGGCATATCAGAAATTTGTTAGATCACCTATCCATACTAGAACATTTGCATCTTTCAGTCTATGGTTTTATGATTCTATGACTGTAGGAGGGCAAAAATTGTCCCTAGACTGACAGAGATTGCCTGCCCCAGAGAAATCCAGAGAAATGTAGACACCCATTAAGGAAAGTATATTTCTTCAAGCCACCTGTCAATTTATGGTAATCCCATGAATTGCACAGGACTTTATTAGGGAAGGAATATTCAGAACCCAGCAGAAGCCTTGAAATCAAAGCAAGATTTGTAAATATTCCATTTATTTTGGGGGACATACAAAGCAAAGCAGTCTATTCTTCATTCAATGGGGTTTAGTCTTTGGATCTGTATGTTTTGGATGGCAACCTTAGATTTGTGCATGCCTGTCTCAGAGTAAGCTTATTGACACAAGTAATATTTCCTTCTTTGTAAACATGTATAGAATTAGGCCACAAGGTCTGCCTTTCTTTTCCTGGATTGTTACTATGCTCTCTGTTCTGGTTACAAAATATAATGGCAAACATATGGTATGAGCAACATTTAAGGAAGAAGACAGCCAAGAAGAACACCATTTTGTGAACGGAATAATCAAATGAATGAATTATCTTGATGAAATGTAAGTGATGGAAAAAATTGTTTGAAAAGAACAAGGAGGAACAATTATTTTAACTAGAATACAAACATATGAATGCTAAAAACCAACACCATAAGTGGTGAGTGGTACTTATGATATTTGTAGAGTGATTTGGTATGTTTTAGAAATAAAAGTATGTCACTCAAAAATATCTCTGAAGACAGCAGTTTTTCTTCTCATATGCTTTTTTTTTTTTTTTTAAAAAAAAAAAAAAGAAGTTGTAAGCTGTACCCTGCTAAAACACATCATTATATCAAAGGGAAAATAGGTTCTTTATATATGCTTATTCTGTCCTTCAGTAGACAAGGATCTCTGAGCATTTCAAATAAAACAAACAAAATTCATAAAGAGTACTCAATAAAATTTATGGTACTTTTGTCCTGTTCAAAAGTTGCTTACCTGTTTGGGTAGGCAGAGAAGCACCTAGCCTTCTCTCCCTTGATTTTTGCTTTCCTATCACAGAAAGAGACAAGTCTGAAGAAGATGGATTCATGTTTATATGTAAACAGGAAGATAGGGTTCTTGCTCACCTGGAGAACCTCCCCATGCCCAGAAAACACTTGCCTTCACATCAAATGTCTATTGTTGTTGTGTGCCTTCAAGTCATTTCTAACATATGGCAACTCTATGGTGAACGTATCAGGAGGATTTCATGGCAAGGGTCTTCAGAGAGGGTTTGGCATTGCCATCCTCTGAGGCTGAGAGAGCTTGGCTTGCCCAAGGTCACCCAGTGGATTTACATGGCTGAGCTGGTATTTGAACCCTGGTCTCCAGAGTTATAGTCCAGTGCTTAAGCCACTACACCATGCTGGCTCTCCTTCTATGCATGTGAGGAAAGCAACAATGGAAAGAATGTTTCAATGCATGGGGATCTAAAATACAGCTTCTATTTTCATCCAGACTCTAATCCTGTGTCCCATACTCTGGACATATCTTTCCAACAGCACCTCCAACTGTTGTTTAGCCAATCCACTTGACATTCTGCACTTGTCATTCAATATTCATACCTTCTAAACTGTACATATCATCTAATAGTGAAACGCAAATTGGTTGTATCCCAGTGACTATGTGATATTCAAACAGAGCTCTTATGGTGTAGTGTAGAGGGTATCCTATTTCTAGATCAGCGATATACAAAATGAGCCAGTGTGATATAGTAGTTTGAGTGCTGGATGAGAATTCTGAGAAATGAAGGTTTGAATCCTCACTGAGACATGAAAACCTACTGAATGACCTTAGTCCAGGCACACTCTCTCAGCCTCAGAGGAGGGCAATGGCAAAACTCCTTTGTGCAAATCTTGCCAAGAATTCTCCCTGATAGGCTCACCGTAGCATCACCAAAAGTCAGAAATGATTTGAAGACACACAAGAGCAACTAGTTCTAGTACAACAACAACATGGTGAAATGCAACCTTGGGTCTGCAGGTAGTCTGATTGTCTGTTTTTTGGGGGGGGGGGGGAAGTTGAATCAGCTATCCAGAAAGCCTCCTTTAAAATTGCTTGCAGCACTCTCTGTGGGATTCTGCCAACATATGGTTTTGTTTGGGGTTCTTTTATTTTAACTAAAGTGTTTGGGGCAGTCTGGGTGGCTCCCAGAAATTTCCAGTGGCAGAAAAAAATGCTCACTGAACCCAGCAAACCTGTTCTAGATACCCTATTCTCTTCCTATTCTGCTGATAGTCCATAATGGGCTGATCTGGCACAATGCCACCTGGGCTAAGGAGTATCAGCTTGCAGAGCAACTGAATATACTTAGTGTGTGGGAAAGGGAAAGAGAGAGAAATCACCCTCTCCACTCATCTTCCTTATTTGACCTTCCTTCCCATAGCAACTGATCCAGGAGCAACCCTTCTTTTTACATCATTTCCCAGGTTTCAGTACATAAAGTTTCCCAAAAAAAATCTTTATTCAGTCAGGAGAATAAAGCCAAACCAGTGTCTGCTATCTGTCATGCTTAGAGTAGACCCATTGTAATTCATGGGATGCAAACAGACAGCGTCGGCAATGATGCACTCCAAAAAGGAGCTGCAAAAGATGGCTCCTTTGTGTGCCACTGCTAGGGTGCCATTAGTATCCTGGAGTGGCGCTGTTCCATCCCTAGTGCATCACGCACGCCATATAGAGGCAGCACACAAGGCACATCATCAGTGCACACGCTGTGTAAATGTGCATGTGCCCACCTAGAAAAATGGCCTAACCTAGAAAAAGAAATGTCTGGCATAAGGTTTAATGGGCTACAGTCCACTTCTGATGTAAGCGAGTCATAATAACTCACTACACTGTTATAGCACAATTATTCCACTTTTACTGCTAAAGCAGCCTCCTGTGGAATTCTGGGATTTGCAGCTTGGGCTACAAACTAAACTACAAAACCACAGCAGCCCTGGCTCATTGTTAGGGAACTCTGGGATCAGTAGTTTTATGAGACATTTAGCCTTCTAAGTCAGAGAAGTGCCACAATAAACTACAATTCCCAGGATTCCCTAGCACTGAGCCAGGGTAGTTAAAGCAGTGTCAGACTTGATTTTCTGCAGTGTGTTTTGGACCTAGGTCTAGTTCAAAGCCATACCCTAAATAAATACGACCTTCAATCAATTTTAAAAAGAGGGTCACACTCATTCTGAATTTATTTCTAGTGCAAAATTTAGATTTAAAGACCTACTGAAGAAATGAAATTAAAAACAATAAGCAAATCAACTGTTTTTGTGCTTGTTAAAATATGAGCCTCACTTTTGTTTGTTTTTGTGACATAGAATAATTGGGATTTATAGCATGATCATCCAGGAGTTACTATAAATAGATTCATGTTCCCAATGCTGGTATTTGACTCTTTGTCTGTGAAGCAATGGCCTTGTCCCTATGCCATATAACAAACAGATTAGGTGGTTTGTTTGTTTTGAGACTGTTGTTCCAAGGTAGAGTACGATGCAGCATGAGTGTCTGCTGTTCAAATGAAAAAGGCAGAAAGCAAAACAAAACACCATAGTAAACTTTGGGACATGATTAAACCTAAATGACTATTTGTAATAGATTTCTATTTCTATTTACCCAGAAGTAAACTCCATCCTGTGGGTGTCAATAGGATTTGCAGTAGTTTTGAATGTTTATGTATGAGCGTGTACAGGATTTTTATTCTTGCTATTATGTTTTTAAATGTATTTATACTGGTTATAGTTTATTTATTTAAAAATCATCTTCATTTTTAAGGAGTTTTTGTTTTAATTTATGTTGTGAGGGATTTAGGATCCCACATTGGAAGAAAGGCAGATATAAGTTAAATGAATGAATATATACATTGACTTTGACAGAGCTCCAGATGTTTCAGTCTATATCAGATCAACAATACTGGTCACATTCAAAGTATTTTTATTTTTGATGACGACAATGATGTTCTTTGCACTATGGTTTTATGTGACACTTTACAGAGCAACTTAAGGCAAAGGAGAGGTTTGTTCCCCAAAGGAGCACTCAGTTACCAGCTTTGAAAAACTGACAGCAAGAATCATTATATCTTTAGAAGGTTAACATATTTATTATGACCTATTGATATCTAATAAAGGTGTCACCACAATACATACTTTGGATTAGATGGATGTATGATAGATAACCAGGCCAAAGGGAAAAGAGAATTTTTTGGCCAGGAAATCTCAGAATCCCCAGGTGGCATGACTGGTGGCCAGGCTGGATGGGGGATTCTAGGAGCAGTAGTCCCAGTTCTAAGGATAATACTCTGTCTCATGTATGTATAGAGAGATGGTCTGTTGAAGTAGGTTTAAAGTATGAAGGTTAACAACATGTTGGGGAAATATTTATAGAGAGAGAGCTTGAGATGGAAATGGAGACAGAGAGACAGACAGAGATTCAGACAGAGATCGCGAAGTATTCCCTCCAAAATCTCCCTAAAACATAAATATGTTAAACTCACTTCAAAACATGCCTGCATTTGTATGTAATGGCTGCATTTCAAGGAACTGGATGCACACTTATTCCATGCCTGACTGTGGAAGCTGTTAACAAAAAAGCCCTGATGAGGTTGTATAAAGGCCTCAGTTCAGCAGCTCCATTTTGCATACAGAGGCAGGTTTCTACACAGAGCTCTGCCACAGCCTGAGGACGAACCTGATTTTTGAAAAAGTGGAATCCCCCACTTTTATAATCATGTTTCTCTCAATTATGTATATTCTTTGTGGGTTTGAGCAACATGAACTTCTTCCCTTTTTGTGTGTATATCTATTGATCAGTTGTGCCTGTTTGAGAGTTCCCTGCAGTTCTGTGGATATTCTACTGCTTGATGTGAAGAACAGCAAAGGTCATCCTGATTCAAGTCAAGCTAAAGTAAGCAAGGTTTCTTTGGCACATGGAGAAGGAATACCACATGCACCTCTCCTCAGACTAGTATTATTACTACTAACAGCAGCAACAGCTAGAAATTTGATAGTTTTTTTTTTGTGTTACCCCAAAGTTGCTGCTTAGGTGGTTGCCCCACTCTGCTTCATGATGGAACTGGTGCTAGTTCCCACCATATTTGGGAAAGATAAATTGAATTCATCACTAGATCAGGGTAATTGCCTTTAGGACTGTGGTATTCTTCTCTGAAGCAGGAACTTAATAACTCTTTTTCATATCTTTGTGTCACCTCCCAATTGTCTTGTCTGGCTGGAATGACAATAGGCATTCTGTGTTTTTTTTTATTCCAGAGTTTGCTCTTCAAAGAATTAAAACAGTCAAGAGTAAGTCTGCCAAACCTCCCCAAATCATCTCCTGCTCGTGATATTGTCCCTGTTGAAACAACTTTTCAGTGAATTCCCCTTTTGGCAAACTCATTTAAAAACTAGAATGACAGATGTGGGGGCCCTGATGTTTTAATTTGTGTTTATCCTGTGTGTTTGGAGACAGACATTCACTTGGAGCTGATTTATGCAATGATAGCACAAATCCAACCACACCCCAGCCAAGGCTCCCTATGGAGCAGAGAAGATTTCTGTCACTCTGAAGGGAGCATAAATCCTAATTAATGCTCTTTTTGATTATCCTGATTAAGCTGTTGTATCCGACACAGACTATCCCATGATTAAGAATGCAACCTTTCACAACCATGAGGATGGAAAATGAGTATGTCATTATTCGAAATGTTTAAAAGAGTGAATGGGGATTTCAGTATAATCAAGAAGGTTCTCAAGAAAGTCCCCACAAAAGATTTTGTTAAAAGCAAGACATATTTGTATAAAGCAGAAGAAAGAGGACATGATTGTGGGTAAAACTTTAGTGCAAACCCACACAGTATTTTCTTACAGGTGGGCAGAATAAGAACATTGATGAGATTTTGGCAAATGTGACAAAGGTAAGAGGGTATTCACACTATAGTTCTAAATTAGATATGATACCATTATAACTGCCATGGCTCTGTCCTCCAGAATTCTGTGGTTTGTAGTTTGGTAAGGTACTGAAATGTTCTCTGCTGCAAATCTCTAGTGTACTCTTCTGAACTGTGACACTACATCAGTCAGACAGAGAATTCTAAGTATCCCTCACCAAACTACAAATCCCAGGATTCCATAGAATGAATCTATGGCAGTTAACAAGGGGGCTTTTTAGACCGCCCAAAAGGGGCGGTCCATAGTCGCCCCTTCTAGCGGTGAGATGAGGCCTAGGCTGCCGCACGGGCAGCCCCAGAGGCCTCATCCCGCCGCTTTTGGAGGCCGCGGGGAACCGGCAAACTGCCGGTTCCCCGCAGCCTCCAAGCGGGGTGCAGCGGGCGCTCTGGGTGCCCGCTGCACCCCGCTTCCCTCGGCGGGGCTGAAGGTGGAAAGGGGCCACCGCCGCGGCCCCTTTCTCCCTGAGTCTTTGCCACGGCCATTTAAAGGCCGCGGCAAAGACCCGCCGCAAAAAACAGAGCTCCGCGTTGGAGCTCTTTTTTGCGGCACGGGAAGGGCGCGATTGGGGCCCTCCCGCGCTGCAAAAGTGTCACAATGTGCGCAGCATGTCAAAACGCTGCGCATGTGATGATGCCTTTGCGGCGCCTCCGTATAGATGCCGCCATCTTTAAATGGCGGCGTCCATACGCTTTAGGCTTAGGGAGGGTGTAAAAGCTACGCCCTCCCTAACCCTAAAGGCGGGCTTTCTAGCCCTTAAGACGCCTTTAATTGCCCATCTAAAATGGGCGAAGGTATCAAACTGCTATAATTGTATAATAACGAGAAACTCTCTAGATTGAAATATTTTCAAACCTGTCCTGTACTGTCACTAAATGAACATATGGTTCATATATGGGATCATATATGAATGGGTTTCATTCCAGTAGCTAGTTGCGGTTTGATAGAGTAGAACAGACTGTCAACGTAATACACTCTGTGTATTAATCACTACAATTAATCACTACAATGAAAAGTAGCCTTTATCAAGGCTCTTCCAATATTTGTTGGAAATATAAGAAGAAAGAATGAATATTTCATTATATGTGCTGGATTTGTGATAGGGCAAACAAACAAACAGAACTCAGACACAAGCCACAATAGAAGATATTTTAGAATTCAAATTTTAATTAAAGCCTGAAGTCTTTACTCAGCATTGTACAGGAATGGTTTTCTGCTGTATCTTTTAGCACCACTCAAACCAATAATAGTGATGTGTGTCAGGTTTGGTACTAGATGAAAGGCCTGACAATACAGTCAGTGCAAGACCAGAACACTGGATCATGACAGATTTAGAATCATGTGTCAGTGAAACAACCCTTATAGATCATGTCTACATGGGCCAAATGACCCCCCCCCACGTGCTTACTCATGGTGCTTTGCCTACATGATGCAGGATCAAATCCCCATTTCAAGTGTGGATTGTCTTCATGATGTAAGACCAGTTCCATACTGAATCTGCATCATACTAGCATTAAATCAGTTTAAAATAACTCATCCTTTGCTCTGGACTTTGCAGAGAAACTTGGAGCACTCTTTAGTGACACCAGGCAGCTGTCTATCCATGTGTTCCATTGTGTTGCTCAGTGCTGCTGTTGCTGGGCACAAATGACTCCCTCTGAGATCATAATAAAGTGGTGCCCAGCTATGTGGTCCATACTGGACACCTCATTTCTGACTCCAGAGGTAGCTACTCATGCCAGTGGCAGTGGCACCAGGTACACAGCTGGGATGCATGTATACAAAACTACCCAGCACTGCTTCAGGGCGCCATCTTCAGGGCGCCATCCTGTCACCGATGCTATTTAACATTTGTATGAAGCCGCTGGGTGAGATCATTCAGAGGCATGGAGCGCAGTGTCATCAGTACACTGATGACACTCACATTTACTTCTCCATGACCAGATCATCTGCTCAGACCTCAGATGGCGTCTCTTCTCTCAATGACTGCCTGGCAGCGGTAATGGATTGGATGAGGGAAAACAGAGTGAGGCTTAATCCAGGTAAAACGGAGGTACTGACAGTCACTGGCCCGAAACCAGGTTTGGGAATACAACTCCCGGTCCTAGGTGGAGTCACACTCTCCTCGAAGGACTCTGTTCACAGTCTGGGGGTAGTTCTAGACTCGTCGCTTCACATGACTAGTCAGGTGAATGCAACTGTCAGAAATGCCTGCTATTAGCTTCGGCTGATACGCCAGCTGAGCCCTTTCCTAGAGATGAGAGACCAGGAAACTGTGGTACACCTCACGTTTAGATTACTGCAATGCACTCTACATGGGGCTGCCCTTGTGCTTAACCTGGAAACTTCAACTGATTCAAAATATGGCAGCCAGATTAGTCACTGGGGCATCTAGGAGAGAGCATATAACACCTGTGCTCAAATCTCTCCACTGGCTACCGATCAGTTTACGGGCACAGTACAAGGTGCTGGTTTTGACCTTTAAGTCCTACATGGCTCAGGTCCATCCTATCTAAGGGACAGCCTCTTCCCATACGAGCCCCCACGCACACTTCGATCCTCTGGGAGGAACCTGCTACAGCCTAAGAAAACTAGGATGGCCCAGACCTGCCAGAGGGCTTTTTCCGCTGTTGCTCCCAGGCTGTGGAATGGCCTGCCGGATGAGATGCACCTTATTACAACTTTGGACGGTTTCAAGAGATCTGTCAAGATGCATCTCTTCTGGCAGGCCTTCCCAGACAATGATTAAATTTATGTCCGCTGTTTCCATCCAGCCTTACCCATAGAGATATTAGTCATTTGAGGCCACCTATTCATTTTAACAAGTGTCACATTAATGTTTTATGGTTTTATTCTACTGTTTTTTAATCTTATCTCAGTTTAATTCAATCTTAAGGGGCGGGAGGAGGGATTGGGTTGCTATATTTTAATTGTTTTTGTATTTTATATGTTCTACCCAGCCCTGATTGTTCACCCAGAGGGGCGGGGTATAAATAAATATTTGTTGTTGTTGTTGTTGTTGTTGTTATTATTATTATTATTGAGGTAACAGCAGGAATCCAGGGTAGCTGTGGGGACAGAATACTCCAGGAGCAGCCTAAAATATTCTGGCCAATGCAGACAAGACCATAGCCATCATGACTATGAGTATTTCACTCACAGTATCCAGCAGCATCATTCCACAGTGCAAATGATGTTGTGGTCATGGAAATTTAGTTGTGTACTATGTACAAGGAGAGAATGCAATGCACTTCCCAGGTGCACAACCAGCCACACATAACTAAGGATCACCAGAACACAATAGAATTAGAGGAAGCAATTGCTCGTGTCTATAGAATTGGAGGAACCAAAAAGTACAGCTTTTTTCCCTCTCTGCCAATATTATATTGGATTCAGGCTGATAATTATTAAAGATTTTATATTTTGTATATATTTGTCCTGCAGTTTGTTTAAAACTTGTTCTTACTCAGTTACCTGTAATATGAAGACCTGCTAAATTTTCCTTTTTCCTGTTCCACTTAAGCGCATGCACACACACACACACACACACAGAGCAATAACCACACTGTGTTTAGTAAAGTATAATTTTGCAACATAACAAATACTAGCTAAGTCTTTGAGAAGTTGAATTTTAAATGTTTGGAAACAAAGATAAAAAATTGTTTCCTTTTTGAAGTCCATTAAAAAAAACAAACCACTTCCTTTCAGTTATCTGCATGCTCATTTCCATCTGCATCCCTAGTTATTTTGTACTTATTTATGAATACATTTCTTTCAGTGTCAGAAGGCCTTTATAAATAAAACAACTTTTTCAGAACAATATGTTTTGATTAATAAGTCAGCCAGTAAGCTGACAGATGGATACATTTTAATTGGTTAATCGGGTCTTCCTTTTCTATTAGAATTGCCTTTGGTTTTCTTGGGCAAAATAATCCTGTTAATTCTCAAAACCATGACTGCTTGCCAGTCTGGGCTGATTCATTCACCAATTCTTCTGCACCACAACATCTGTGAATAAAAATTCCACTCCATCTCCCATCAGTTTGTAGCTGGGAGGGGGACTGAGAGTATTGCCCCTCCAGATAAGAATACTGACCCCCTCCAGGGAATTATCCTTCAGTCCATACATTTCTAGCATTTCAGAGAGTGAAACATTGAAAATAATTTATAACTAGAATTCATATTTGTTGTATTCACCTTTTCCCAGGTAATTTTCCTACCCCCCCCCCCCACCTTTCTTTGGTTATCTTAACCATACTTCTAAGTGCACAAAAGACATTTTAAATTACTGCAGTGTTTGAAATTTAGAGTCAGAATGAAAATTTCTTAGGGGGCAGAATTTCTATTTGAGGGAAATGGTTTCATCTCCCCCCTCCCCATAGCTACACCCTTGGTTTGAACTGTGTTCTTCAGTGCTTACAATATTCAGCCAACATTTATCAGATGATGAAAAAAATGCAGTGGTTTAGTACATCCAGAGCTCACAGGGTGGAAGTGATAGGATTAATTGATCAGCAGAGAGTGTGTCATCATCTACCATCCCTTCAGATTTCCTCAGCTAAATGGCAAGTTGTAGAAGTAACTGGAGTGGCGTCGGGAAGCAAATAGAACTGGTTTTTTGACTGTGAAATAAAATGTTTGTTTTTTTAGTGCATGGAAAACAAACATTTGGAAAATCATGTGCTGATGTGTACTGTTATGCCTATGTATGAATTTATGTGTACATCACATATACACATTTAGCGATAAAACAACAAAGAGTCTTATAACATCATAAAGATTAACAAGATTTGGTTTAAATGTTCATGGGCTTCATTAGATGCAGTAGTAGGCTGCAGTCAATAAAGGCTTGGTTTCCAGACCATAATGATGGGGGGGGGGTGGTTCTCAAAACTGAATCATATGAGAAATGAATGCACTAGATGCTTGTTTATCCCAAAGAAGAGAGAATCAAGGGTATATCCTTCAAAAATCTGTGGTATTGTCATACCTTGGATGGAACAGATTTGCACACTCTGATGGTCCAGAGGGGAGGCTGAGAATTAATTGGTGGGATCCCACCAAAGAAGATTTGTATTAAATATTAGGAACAATTTCCCAAGGGCTGTTCATCAGTAGAATAGATTTCCTTTGGAGGTTGCACATTCTCCTTCATTGAAGATATTAACCCAGAGACTGGGTGACCATTTGTCAAGGATGCTGTATTTGCTTCTCACATTGCAGGATCTACACTGAGCCCCAGGTTTGATTAGATGGCCTCCAAGATCCTCTCCAGCATAATGATTTCTGATGCATTCCAGCCTTCTCCATCTTTGAAAGCTTTATAATGAAAACTTAATCTTGCTATCTTTATGACATTTTCTGGTCTACAGTTATTTTGGTGGAGACTGGATGAAAAAGCTAATCAAGACAATTACTGGTGTTAACATATGGATGCATTCAACAGGTTGGGAAATCATGGTCTGAAGGACTTACAATACAATCCTATGAGTCTAGTGAGAACTGCTTCCAGATAAGTTTGCCTAGGACTGCAGCCTTAAATACTGCACATCATCAACAGTTCTTGCCTAGTCAATTTTGATAGTTTGACAAGCTAGAGAATAATGTAGAAGCTGCAATTTACATATAGTTATTTTTATTGTTAAGATTGGGAGGCCTGTCATTCAAATGTCTATAGATAACTGCTATGCTGGTGCATTGTTCCAACGCAGAATAAGCTCCCATTATATTAACGTCACAGCTGTTCACTGGTCTCTTTTCTCTGAACTGTTACTGTTGCCTTGATGTAGAATGGATTTGTAGTGACCTGATACCCCTATTCTAAGCATTAAAAAAACAAAACAAAAAACCCACAAAGTACATTTAAAACAAACAAATAAACAAACAAAAAAATAGTGTTACTCAATGAGTTGTGCTCCTGCTATGTTGGACTATAACTCCCATGATGTAATAAAGTGCATCTGGAGAGCACTAGGTGGAAAAGGCTAATCTAGAACTAATACAAAAAATTCAACTTCGCTTAGTTATTGTGAACAATACTCAGAACTTTCTTATTGTGGGAAATTGATGGATATGATCCTGCATTGGGAGACAAATGTGTTTCATGTGGCTACATCGCTGTAGGCACATCTACCATTGTTAGTACCCTTAAATCCACCTTGTAAGCAGTGCAGCCATTTCTGTGTTGTTGGAGAATAAATCAGTGGAATTAATGGAGATTCATCCAGCTATTTTCTTGTAGCTGGATATACTGCAACAGGCATCACAGGAACCACCACAGGATCTCTGTATGTTCTTGTAGATAGTGTCCTTGAAAGATGTCCAGCTAAAGGAATACTGCTACAAATATCCCACAAATCCCTCCACTCTCTAACATTATGGAAATGGCCATGCTGCAGGGTGGTGGTTGGTTGGTTATAAAGTCGATTGGGTGAGATTTTGGCCATTGCATATGCAGAACAGCATTCTGACCCTCCACAATGAACAAAAACTGAGATGCATTGTAAAGCACTAATGGGAGGCTAGCCTAATCTTTCTAAGTTTGCAATCCTGTGAATTAGAGCTACTGAGTACACACATATAGGATTGCACTGAAAATCCATGTTAGAGCTACATCTTCTCTTTCAATTAAAGTTTTACCATATATTTCATGCTAGGGTCATTAAGTGAATGCTAATAGGTTTCTTCCCTTATATGGAAACCATACCATGGGTGACTTGAGAGACGGGGGAGCATAGTTTTCTAAAGAATAGTGAATAGTATATACCTCCCCCACCCCACCCCCACCCCAGTTCTTTCTCATAGATTTATCATGGCTTGACTTTGTACTTGGATTTCCACTAAATTATTTATTTATTTATTTCCAGAAGCTTTTATTTAGAATGGAGGAGTAGAACGTATACTTGAGAATGATGTGCTTTCAGCTCAAAAGAAGGTCAACCATGTAACCAGTTGACCATCTGAGGGATTTTGAGACGCCTTTGTACTATTGGCCAGCTGGTATAGCCCCATGGCCATTAGACTGGTGAAACAGCACTAACCTAATTATGAGGCTAAGCAACATCTGGCAAATTTGGCAGTAGGTTCAAAATCCATTGTCCGCCTGTGTCAAAGGATGAATGCGCCATGAGTGTACGTTAGGGTGCGCAATCATAAAGCCTCCATTAGTGAGCAGCAATCACAGTGGCATTCTTGGGTAACTTCATCCAATGAAATTAATGGCGCACAAAAAAACGGTGGCAGAAGGCACAAAAGTGCTGATGCCATTGAGACTGACACGCTGCGGGCGATGTCTGACACCAAGACCGTGGGCTGTTGTGCGTTGTGATTTATGTCAATGGTGTGATGGATGACTTTCAGATCAATCCCATTCTATCATATCTCTGAGAAATTTCTCTTCCTCAAGCACCTTTTTGTTCTCCAACTCTAGGCTGCAGATGGTATCAACCCACACATCGCTATTGTTTGAAGCCCACAGTGGACGCCACCATTCTTTCAGATGGTTGAGAGATACTAGCATCCCATTAAGGCTTGAAAATCTGGCTTTGGGCATTTTAACCTCTGCCACTGTGTCCTTTTCAGAATTTCCTTAGGTTCTACCCAGTGCTATTCAGCTATGCCTTAAAAAGACCATGAGAGCGAGAGAGAAAGAAAGAGAGAGAGAGAAATACATTGCATTCAATTTAGTTTGGATAATAAAATTACTGCAAATGGACATTATACCCAAGTCGCAAAGACAGATTGAACATTTCTTTGATTTCAGTAGAATTTCATCATGACAACTTAAACCTCAACATGCCAATCAGACACTTTAAAAAAACATAACCCACAATTGGACCTTACATGAGCCATCTGCATGCCAAGGTAGTTCTGCTGGCAATCAGCAAAAGACAGATATATTATGGAAAGAAAACTTTCAGCATCAAGATTCAGCTTGCCATTGTCATAACTCATCCTGTACCTGGGTTAAGTAGAGTTATTAAATGAAAGGTTAAACTTGAGGATTCGATCAGCCTTCTGGCACATTTTGTTGTGGTAATTTATGGACTTAAAAAAAAATATCCTCAGAAATGGAAATCCATTTGTATTCCTCCTTGGGAAGAAGACATTATTTTTATTTTTTGGCAATAAAGATTGCTCAAGATGGTTGTTATGATGATAAGGTCATTCTGGGGCCATTTCACATTACACAATTATATCACTATGATTCCACTTTGAAGTGCTGTAGCTCCATCCTATGGATTCCTGGAGTTTGTACTTTTGTGAGGTACCAGTGCTCTCTGGCAGAGATTTCTAAATACCCCTTCTCTAAACTGGAAATGAGAGTCGAGACAGTGTGGTGTAGTGGGTTGAGTGCTGGACTACAAATCTGGAGGTCAGGTTTAAAATCCCCACTCAGCCATGGAAACGATTGGGTGGTCTTGGGCAAGACAGACTCCCTCAGCCTTAGAGGGAGGCAATTGCAAACTCCATCTGTACAAATCTTGCCTGTGATAAGTTTGCCTTAGGGTAGCCATAATTTGGAAACATGTTGAAGGAAAATAACATCAAGAATAATAATAACAATAAAACAACCTGCAAATCCTAAATTTCCATTGGATGAAACAGTGACAGTGAAATCATAGTATTATAATTGTGTGATGTGAATGGGCTCTTGGTAGTGCTCTTTCAAAACAACGGTGATGTTGCTTTCTTCCATATTGCTTGAAACAATCAAATAATTTCAGGACACTTTCAGTACTCTCTTTAGGAAATTCACATAAATCATATGTTAATTTCTTATATAGTACCAGCTAAATGAGATTGAAATGAGCAATCTGGAATTAATCAATGGATTGTTTCATTTTGTTTTGAAGGGAGAAATTCAAGTCCAGCAAACCAAATGAGTCAGGAAACAATTAGTAAAAAGCAGAGAGAGAGAGAGAGAGAGACTACAAAAGATAAGGATAAACTGAAGATAAATCCACATATATTTAATAAGCCAAACGATCATTGGTTTGTTAAAAAAAACATAATATCATTTGTGGGAATACATACATAATTAAATATTTGACACAGGAAACACATTCCTGTACAGTTGAAGATGAACTATGTCTCTATTTCAATCTGTAAACCAACCAACACTTAAAAATATTAGACTGGGGGGAGCAAAAGGTATTTTTATTGTATAAGAAATCTCAGCCATATGGATTGATCCTGTTTTTAGATAGATAGATAGATAGATAGATAGATAGATAGGAGAAGGTTCTATGGAATAAATTATCTCTACATTGCCCAATGAAGAAGACAGCATATGTTGAATGATGTCTGGGTCTTATAACATTAGCTTATTTAAAGTGTTTCTTATCAGTGTGCTATTGTGCTTGAGATTCCTGCCTAGTTGAACTCCACCTGTACAGGATTCAATGCATTTTGACTCAAATATATATTTATATATGTATTCAGAACAAATAATATGGATTATATATTTATAATAAGCAAATGATCTTTTGATTGGTTGAACCTGTGTAGATTTATCTTAAGTCTATCTTTATTATTTGCACTGTGTAGATATATAGATATCAGTTTTGTTTATTAGTTCCAGACACTGTTGGTTTGTTGGTTCTTAGTTTTTGAGTTAATCTTTATTTTCCTTTTTATTTTATTTTGAAAATGCAGAGCCTTCAGACATTTCATATTCTACTTAAATTAAAAAAAAATGTCTCTTCTGTTCTGCTCTATTCTGCTGGTGACATTCTTTAGCATGGTGCATTCTGTCTCTTCAGTTGACCCCCTAGCTATAAAGAGTACAAAGACAAATACAAGTCAGAGCTTAGAAAAAAATACTTTTGGCAACACAACTCATGGAATTGTGGGGGGAAGTAATTTTTGCAAGGGGCTCCTCCCATGGATACCTAAAACCAAGAATAATAGGGAACCCAATTATTTTCTATGAGACGAACAACCACCAACACAAGCATGCCATAGAATCACCCGGAAGACCTAGAAATGTCTAGAGAGAACATTTATCTAGACATTTTAATCATGGTTTTAATAATGTTAATATTTAATTCCTTTTTAAATTTTGGAAATTAAAGTTTCAGTTGGACCTTTCTAAAATTATTACAAGTGCAGTAAATACATACATACATACATACATACATGTATGTCAAGGTCACCCAGCATGTGCTTCAGTGGAAATTGTCCACAGAATTGCATTGGAGGACCTAGAAATGCCTAGAGTACATATTTTTCAGATGTAGATAAGTGAATCTGCAGAGTCCAAATCAATGGGTTTGGGGACCATGCTATATTGCTTTCACAGCATGTGAAAGATTGCTTTATTCTATTAGTGATCTTAACTAATAATTATTCGGAAAAATAATGAGCCGTGCAACAAGTAAGGCAAGAAGTTAGTTTTCAACATGGTAATGAGCAATGACAATGGGTTACTTTTCAAATACTGTAACAAGTCATGGGAATGTTTTTTGTTTTTGTTTTTGTTTTTTAAAAAGTAACCTTCTGAGGGGGAGAAGAAGGAACAGCAGTAGCCTGACAGGCCAAGGAGTGAAAGATGTTGTGTGGGTGTGGAGTAGGTGTCAGAGACAAAGAATGTTTTGAGTCTAAACCTTTGCATGTGAGCATGTGGGTGTGCCTCATCAGCCATTCAGTTGCTGCTCTCCATTTTTAATCTGGCTTCTCATTAAATTGTCAATGTCTACTATTGTTGTAATAATAAGTTTATATTGTACACTTTGTCATTTTACTCTGTATTTTCACATTTGTTTTAAACTGTTTTGTGTTTGATTTTTTTAAAAAAAAGCCAGATAGAAATACATTTGATACAGGTATATAGGTATGGGAGGGGGCATCTTTAAATGTTTGTATATTTCTGTAAGCTGTTTATGTGCAAAATAGAGGTTGGAACAGGGAGGAGAGGAAAGATTCATTCTTCTTGCAACTAACTTTCTTAGTTCTGTAGTCTGCCGGTATATATTCCCTTGCGTCTTTCTCTGGTACTCGGGAGAGGGGTCAGGACAGTTCTCTAAAACAGGAACTTATGCTGTTGAAAGGCTGTCTTCACCTTTGCTTCACCTCTGCCTTACCTTAAGCACATCTGGGATAACAAAAAACAAAAACAAAGTTTTTTAAATCTTTTTTTTAAATCTTTAAGGCACTTGCAATAGTCTTTTGCTGTTTCTTTTTGCTGTTACAAATTAACACAACTACCCTCTAGGATTATCCATTGCTAGCAGTTTATATAACTTACTTTCCATCCATAAAAAAAGAATTGCAGTTCAAAGTAGGGTGTATATCTCACAAGATTTAAATAGTACTTCATTCTAATTTCTGCTGTCCCTCCCTCCCTCTCTCTCATTATTTTCTATATAGAATTACCAGGGATGTGAGCTCTGTATCAATGGCCCAGGGACTAGTTCTGTCTGTTGAGTGATGATTAGAAAGCTTGGTAAGTTTCTTCCCAAACAACAGAATAATTCTTGCTGGAGTATTTTATGTAAGTAGGTCAAAAGAAAATGAAAGCTGTCCTTGGGCAGCTTCAGTATATCTTGCTTGTTAGTTTTTTTTTCAGTGTGGAAAAAGGATAAAAACATAAACTTCCTATTGCAAAGCTCTATTTCATTTAATTTCATTTTCAACTTTGGTATCACTTGAGAATCTGATCTGAAATTGAAAACACTAACATTTGTGTCAAGTTTCCTCTTCTCTGTCTTTGTCCCTCTCTCTATAAAGTGTGTCAGAACTGGTTCATAAACATGCATTTTAGAGTTTAAAAAATAACCAAATTTGGAGTGTTTGCCAGACAGGTACACAAAATAATTGATTAAATAGTTCCAAAACATTACTACAGTTAAAAAAAAAGGTAAAGGCCCTTTACTACAGTAGGCCCTTGATATCCACTGGGGTTTAGTTCCATAACTCCCTGTGGATAGCAAAATTTCTGGATGCCCAGGTCCCATTATATACAACGAAATAGAAAAATGGTGTCCCTTATACGAAATGGCAAAATCAAGGTTTCCTTTTTGGACTTTTTTTTGGGGGGGGGGGGTATTTTCAAGCCATGGAAGGTTGAAATTTGTGGATGCAAAATGCTTGGATATGGAGGACCAACTGTACAATCTTTGTTTCGATCCCATTAGAAACACATCAAGACTTCTCATTCTCTGATCATGCATATAGATATGCAGAGCATAAAAGACAGACAGACAGACAACTGACTCTACTTATATCTCCACCATAGAAGATCTTTTGGGGGAGGGGTGGAAATCCTCTTTTTTGAAAATGAAAGCTGAACATTTAGGGTGAATCACTGTAATATCCCCACATGATAAGGCCCTGTCTTCTCAGGTGGTATGATACAGTAGAGCAAACTATCCTTCAACATTTCACAGATGAAAAATGTGACCCATGTGTCCACACAACATTAGAGAGCAGTCAAGAAGACAAAGATTATTAATGAATAAGTGCAAACAAGCTAGAAGAGGATGCAGCAGATTGCTTTTGCCTGAGTCTATAGAGAAAGGCAGCATTTCATACCCTCTTGTCCTCTCCTATCTTCCCTCCACATTGTGTTAACTGAGTTCAAACTACTTTTGTACTTTGAACTCAATTAGCAGCAATGGGTATAAACTGAAGGCAAAGGGGGAAAGTGGGAGAAGGGAGAGAAATTGGGAAGTTTGAAAAATAGTTGAGAAAGTGGAATAACAGAGAGATAGTTGGAGGGTAAGATGTAGGCATCTATGGTACAAGTGGGGAAATAGTTCATCACTATTCATGTGATGGGTAGGGCTCATAAAAGTTCCTGTTCACCAACATCCAAATATTTGTACTTTGCATATTCCTGCTCAAACAAACCAATATTTGTGGGATAATCAGAGGCCAGGAATAGATTGTTTTCTTCCACATAAATGGATGGTGGGAAATAAAATAAAAAGTGGACTCTACCCATTACAATGCCTTGGTGCTCCCAGGCTGGAATCCTATGAGTTTCACATCATATTCCTACTGGTATTTGCAATACACAGGCCAACCTTTCACGTATACACTTCCCATTGTAACAAACGAAATTTCACTGAAAAAGTAGTAACTTGGTCTTGCTGCACTGGGAGTTTCATTTTGTCATAGGAAGCTAGGGTGTAAATGTCCAAATCAGTCTTCGCTTAGCACTGAATTTTACAGAATTCTAGATCAACATTAGTGCAAAACAATGATCACATTTTTATTCTGAGAATTGTCCCTGCTCATAGAATATCTGAGTGAAGACTGCAGCACTTATTCATGATAATTACAAATACATCTTTGATCTTGAAAAAGAACTCTTATGCATATTTTGTTCCATTTGTGACTTTGATCTTGTTCCTTGTTTGTTTGTGTACTTTAGATATATTAAAAAGCTGACATTTCATTCAAAAGACATCGACTCTTCATCATTAAAAGGAACTGAAATGTAAAATGGCAATGCCATACAAACCTGTCAGGTATGGAACAACAAACATGATGTTTTTTCCCCTCCTTCAAGTTGAAGGCACCTGGACAAGCTTCAAGAAAGGCTAAAGGTCATCTTCTTGTACAGGGTGCACCAGAACATCTTGTGCAAATGTCCAATGCCCAGTTAGACAGCTTGAGGGAAAAATGTCTTTTTTAGAGCATTTTAGTAGGTAAAGGCGGTGGTTTGGGGAAAGCACAAATCATTGGAAGCATCAAAGTGACAGCAGATTTCATGGGGGAAAGTGGCACATGGGACTTACTGGTGTGTATTACCCCCTCCAAACCCTGTCTCTATGGCAACATCAAAGGGAAGAGAGTGCTGTACAAATGAATACAGAAATCCAGCTGCATGATTAGAAAGAGCTCTCTGTAATTTAGTTTGGCAGTCTTATTATGTAATATCCCCCCCCCCCAAAAAAAAAAATTTGAAGAGAGTGAGAAGTGGGGTGAACACAATGGAGTATAGTCTTTCTCATACTAGCCAGAGTTTCAGTTCTGAAGACCAGCCCTTCTTTTACTGGCTCACAGATCTGGCCAACAGGAATCACAGGATCAGAGCTAGAGGAGACTACAAGGGTCATCCAGTCCAACCCCTTGCCATGCAAGAAGACAACAATCAAAGCACTACCAACAGATGGCCATCAAGCCTCTGTTTAAAAACCTCTAAAAAGGAGCATCTACCATACTCCGAGGCAGTGCATTCCACTTGGACTCCCATCTTACTACTTTCTGTGTTTCCTCTCTAGGAAGGAACACTATAAAACAGTGTCTTGAAGTCCCATGCCCACAAGGCAGTCCAGAAAGGCAGTTGGTATCAAAAGCAACCAAGAGATCCAGCAGAACTTTCAGGGATGGACTACTGCTGTCCAGTTCCCATTGTGGGTTATCCACCAAAGTGACAACAACTGTCCAATAGCCAGGCCTGAAATGAGATTGAAATGGATCTATTTATTGTTTATTGCTTTGTATGTTCTTAGTGAGTATGAGCAACAGATTTTTTTTTTCATTCTACTTGCTATAGGATTTGAGAACTTACATAAGCCACAGGAAAGAAACTGTAATTCATACTGAAAATTCAAAACAACACTTTGGTAGCAAAAAACAAAGAGCCAAGGATTCTCTATCCCCCCCCCCCCCAATAGTATCATGTTATAAAGGCCAAAATGGGGGCATAAACGGCTACTCTAGAATCTAAAGAAAAGTGGGTCCTTCACCAAAGCTCCCTGTCAGAGCCTGGTCAGGTTGCTTATTCTTTGGAATACAGTACCCAGAATCCCCCAGTCAGCATGGTCAGTGACCATACTGGCTGAATATTTTGGGTGTTGTAGTCATCAAAGTAACTTTTCTAAACCTTGTGTGAAAGTAACAATGTGGCACTATCAAAATCTCTCCAAACCCGTAACTCCTTTTTAACGTGTGTCACCACTGCCACCAATTATGTGAAGATGAGGGCCACTATTCCACCAGTTCTTCACTGTGAGACTGAAACCCAGTATTCACTTAAGTGTCTCCTGCACTATAATTCTCTTTAGATGTCAGCACTCTGAGTTTCAATTTTTCCCCAGCTTGGCACCAACTATTCTTTGACAGCCTCACACCCACTTTCTCATGTGTCCCAATCCTAAAAGATTTTTCTCAATGTTGGTAGCATTTTTAATGTGTTTCTGAAATCACTTCAGACAGCTGCTTGTTGAAACAAAGTAATAAATTTATTAGCAAGTCAGGCTGAATACAGTATCTCTTGTAGTGGATGGTGTTCAAAAGAGATACAGTGTAGAGCAGAAATACAGTAGAGATAAGTAGTAGTTACACAGTTTAGCAGGTTCTTTAGTTTGTTCTTGTAACTGTTTCTCTATAGTTCTCTATATTTTTCCTTACACTGAACCTTTATAAAACTTTTGTATCTTATAACCCTTCTGGTGTGGTACACATGGCCCAAAAGGGCCGTCCCCGTGCCATGATTAGAGCTGGGGAGCGCACATCATTTGCACGCTCCCCAGCCTTAGCATGTATTGATGCCCGTGTCATTACATAAAACCATTTAGACGGCATGCATAATGACGCTGATGCAACTGCATAGCTTCTAGATGGAGCTAGGTGCCCAATGGCGCTTCTTCTGCTCATTGTGTTGCAACTGCGACGATAAAAAGGAGTGGGGTTTCTCAGCTCCTTTTTTGCTGCACACCTTCACTGCAGTGTCTTGCTGCTGCGGCGAAGGTCTGCAGCAAAACAAGGAGGCTTCAGACCACCCTTTTTGTGCATTCTGTAAAGCTCCTATGACTTCAATAGTCACCAAATACTATGTCTCCCACAGGACACTACAACAATTTAATTAAGGACATTCTTCATCCATTTCTTGGGTACTTAAAACCCTTTCTAGCTGTCCCTTACAGCAGCCTAACCTAGCCTCAATACTCTTCATCCCTCAGGACACAACAAGCATCAAACCTGTTCAAACCTGCTCTTCCCTCTTATATACCTACTCCTGGGAGAAGCCCCCACCTTTTCCTGGATTCGCTCCCCTTGGCAAGTGCCAAGGTTCTAATCTGCTTGTTGTTTCCACACCTTGGTTTTTTAAACACAGGTCAATCATGAACCTTGATGTCATCTTCCAAGTGTAAGGCATGATGATGGGCATTTCTCTTCCTTTCTATGTCACTAATGAAAATTCTGAAGCTCAACCAACATAGGTTGCTGGATTTGGCTCCAGTCATGAGGTTCTTAGTTGAAGCCCAAGTATCACTGATATATATATTTCTTTGCTAGACAAAATGATAACAAGTATTATGTGAGACAGAAAGAACTATGAATGATGTACAGAGGGCCCTCCCCATACATGGAAAATTCGTTCCCGCCCCCTCCCCACCATGCATGGGGAACATTTTGTATGCTCAAACCTCATTTGTTTTAATGGGGGAGCATTCTTGCATGCACCATTATTCCTTCTGCATAAGGTTAAAGCCATGCATGGTGCGGGCACACTGTATATATCATGACATGATATGTAGCATAATGTGCCTTCTGCTCACACATGCTTACATATGGAGTATGAGGACACCTCAGGGTACAGGAGCATCTCTGCAATTGGATTCTGCAGTCTCAAGGTCTAGCTCCTCTTCTCGATTCTGCAGGGCGAGAGGAGGAATCTCAAGGTGAGAAACTGCAGTGAAATGTACAGTATGTGCATTTCCCATCTTTTTGCTTTTTTACAAAAATTATTTGCATGAACTCATGCAGCTTTGGTTGATGCTTCAGGTATCATCACCAGGACTTGCTCGCTGTGACATTGCAAAGGGTGGTCCCCAGGCTTCAGGTTTTGGCTCTGAAATCCAAGAGCCTGGGATAGTCTTGACTTAGCAAGCATATCTGTAACATTTCCTTTTTGGTAGAGTTACAAATCTACTAATTGAATATAATATACAACTTTATAGAATCTCCTGGAGTTAATTTGTTTATTTCTTTAAAATGGGGAAATAATAAGGATGGTATAGAGCTCATGATTGTAAAGGAGAGAGGAATAGGACTAGAAGGATAAAACCTGCAAACATTATTTTCTTTTTCCTTTTGTCACCTCCCCCTCTCCCCCCCCCCACACTGGTTTCCCTTTGCTCTAGTGTTACTTTCAAATGCTTCACGGTGTGATAATTAATTCAGAAAAGTCTCTTTTGTTATTGTGCAGCAAATGTTGTATGGCCCCACTCTCTTGTTCTTTATAGCATATACTAAACCTTGCTGGAGTTATAGGCTGCAGGAGTGTAGAGGCCTTGCCAGATTTACAAGCACATTTGGCTGAGTACGTGTTGGAGTGTGTAATTTATATGAGGCCTTCTTTATGGCAGCATTCCTCCTCTCATGGCTATGGAGATTGTATCCAGTAAGAGTGCAGTCATATTTTAGTCATCACAGAATAAAGCCAAAGCACACTGAGTGCATGAAAACTGAGCTTCTTTCCACTGGAGTAATTCTTTTTTTTTTCTTTTTTTAAAAACCAGATAGGGATTTAGAATAAAAAAGATACTTCTTGTATTTTATTTATTTATTTCATTATTAATACTGCTTTTTGATTTCATCAAGGGCCTCCAAAGAAAGCTGTGTAAGATTACAAAAGGGAACAGTATGCTATCAAATAAGGGGGGGGAAACCCAAAATTAAGGCCCTGAAAATCAGAAGAATCAGAGTTAAAAGTTCATTCCCCTATTAAAAGGTATTACAACCAAAGTTGAATAAGTATGTCATTCAAGCCAAAACATTCTCTAAAGGCACCAGATTCTGTCTTATCTTGGAAGCTAAAGGGGGGGGGGGGTCAGCTCTGGTTACTACTTGCATGGGAGACCGCCAACAAATACCATAGGCTACATTTCAGAGGAAAGAACTGTCAAAACTACCTCTGAGGATTCCTTGCCTAAGAAAATAGGTATTTTTGAGCACTTTGAACTAGGTATGGGAATGAACTGGAAACAAATACAGTATACATGAGACTAATGTAATGTAGATTAAAATGTGTTGATCAGAAAGTGATCTGGCTCCCACATTATACACCAACTGCATTTCCCAAACACTTTTCAATTGTAACTTTGCTTAATGTACGTACATTCCATTAATTTAATCACAGTGACCAAGGCATATAATGTTGTGATTAGCCAAAAGTTTTCTTTCTCGGAATGAATGATTTGAGATTTTTACACAAAACATTTTCATGTTGGCACAGTGCACATTTTTCATGAACTGTGTTCATCCATCACTGTTGTTTTTGTAATTGCAAGAATCTGCAAAATTTCTTCTAGAGCTACGAGAAATCACTTGTTGAGATAAAGGGTAGACAAAAAACGATATTCTAATTATGTTATCCTATACATTTAGTGGGGCTTAGTCACAGAAGTAAAGTGAATCTAGAATGACAACTTAACTTGACTGACTTGGCAATCATGTATTTTGCCTGCCACCAGCTCCACTTCTGTTTCCCTGAATCTATATTGACAAGACATACAATGTAACATAAAAAAGTAAGAACACAAATTATAGATAGACACAATTTAATGAAAGATGTTCGTACAAATTATATTATTGCTATATATTAAAATATAACCTTTGATATACTTTAATATAGCACAAATTATATTTGTGTCATATTTACTTATGGAAATTAGATAAACACAATTATATATATATATATATATATATATATATATATTCGGTCTCATAAAATGGAAAATAGGCAGTTGTATGAACTCCTAAAATTGTGGATCATACTATTAGCTTGCTGTTGTTATTCTAAATAGTCTAATTATTTCATAGACTGAGGAGATTATTGCACTGTCAGTTCCCCACTGGGTTAGTAATAGCAATAGCAATAGCAAGTACATTTCTATATTGCTTATCAGTGAACTAGCCCTCCCTGAGTGGTTTATAATATGTAAGCCAATTGCCCCCAAGAAGTTGGATACGCATTTTACTGACCTACAAAAGGATGGAAGGCTGAACGGACCCTGGAGCCCTGCAAGATTGAACTCACAACCTTGTGGTTGAGAATGACTGCAGTACCATCATTTAACCAATGTGCCACCAAGGCTCCTAGATGTGGATTATAACCATAACAGATGCATCTTATCAAACAGCACCTTGGCTGGGCAGTTGGCAGCCCGCATCCAAGCCAGGCTTCTCTTGCAGCTTTTCAAGAATAGGGGAATCCCATTCTTGAAAAGCTGCAGGAGAAGCCCAGATATGTTATGGGCAGCAGCATCCTTCACCAGGGTGTCACCCAGTGGAGTGGATGGGGCATTGGGGGTGGAGGCAAAAGGGTCTGCTCTCAACTCCCTGCCCTGTGCAGTTTTACTTCAGAGTAAAGCCATGCAGGATAGGGACAGGGGAGTATTCCGGGTCCTCTCCCTCTCTGCTGCTTGACAGGGAGGTGGGGGCACTCACCGGGTGGTAACCCCCTTCTGTGGTGCAGTTCTCACCCCCTGCCCCCCCCAGGTGACGTTCTCACCTCTACACCCCTAGTGATGCTACTGGATATGGGCTACCTTCTTCCCAACCACAGTGCTGTCAGATAAGACCCATCTGTCATGGTTCTGTCTTCTATAGAACTAAGGAGGGTTTGTGTGTGAGTGTGTGTGTGTGGACAAAAAAAACCATAATTCTTTCTGTCATTTTTACATTCTTATAGTCATGTCAACTAGTAGTAGTAAAGAAAAAGTTTTCTTAATGTAGACTTATGGGAAGTACCTTTTTTTTAAAAAAACCTCTGAACATTAATCTTCTGAGGTTCAAAAAATCCCCGGGATCTCAAGATGCATTGTTAAAACTGAAAAATTAATGAATATTAAAATCTGTCACTTGATGATCTAGGAAGAGTAGATGGGAAAATATGGCTCATTATCTATAGTCTGAGTTTTATGGGAAAGACCGCTCTTTATTCGTATAGCCTTTAAAGGAATTAAGATTGTAGTTGCCTCCCTTTCCCTGCTCCACAGCTTTACAGATGTGAGAAACAGGGTGCAGTGATTAAAGGCCCCTTCTTATTTGGAATGCTTCAGTGTCTAAGAGTTGTAGGAAAAGGACAGCACTTAAGGCACACGTATTTTATTCTGTGTGCCTGTTGAAGTGATTAAAATGTTCAAGGCATAGCTGAGAGTCCCTCTGCTCCTTGACAGCTGTCATAGCCATTGAACGCAAGTATAACAGGCCAAGAAAGCTTTATTGGGATCCCGTTCTGTTGTGCCACAAAAGCCAGCCTTCCATTTTGCACAAGCATCTGTTACCATATTTTAGTGTCTTTATTTCTTTTACTCTCCCAACAAAGATGAAATGTTGGTACCATGTGTGTTTTCCTCTTCTTTATTAACTCTGATGGGTGGCTTTTTTGCCACCATGACCATAAGGTTTTGTTTACTGAAATCTTGGGGGAAAATACAGTTTCTCAGAGCAGAATTGTCCTTTCAAGTCTAGCTATGTGATAACAATGGAGGCCACAGGCTTTGAATAGGAAATGGCATGGCTTTGGCACTTTGAATACAGATTGCAAAACAGAGGAAGTCAGTTTGTACTGTCTTTATGCTAAGAAAATCAGTATTCCTTGTGTTGGGAATATTTAACAGTTCCAGATTTGGGAGAAAGGTGAGAAATACTACTACCACTAATAATAACAACAACGTGCAAATGAGAAAGCCCTCCCTTATTTAGAAACCAACTGAAGCTAAGCAGCAGGTTTTCAAACTATACTGCTTTGCTGCCTTACAAGAAAAGCAACCACAACACATAGCATTGCACATATTACACTAAAGCTAAAACTGTGAGATGATACCCCAGACTCCATACAAAATGAGACAACTCACATAGAAAGTGTACAAACATATAAAAATTACCCTCTCTCTAGCTGTATTACTTCAAAGACCAACTGAAGACTATTTTGTCATGGCTCAATGCAATGGAATTCTGGGATTTATAGGTTTGTGAGATATTTAGCCTTCTCTCTCAGAGAGCTCTTGTGTCACAACAAATTACACAGCCCAGGTTTCTATAGGACAAAGCTATGATGGTTAAAGCATTAATTCTGCAGTGTGGTAGCAGCCTTTGTTCAGTACTCATATGTGGAAAGGCCCTTAGCAGTTACACTTTCCTACCCCAGAATTTGGGAACTTGGGTGTACATGGAAAGCCCTTAACACAAAAGGCTAAACTGAAAGGTTTGTGGTTGTGTTGCTGTTGTTAATTGAATTACACAATTGTAAATGTAATATTATATCTGTTCCAATTGTTTTAAAACTCATCTCCCTTGTCTTATCTCCTCCTTTTGCTCTGCTTCACTACTTAGCAACACTTCTGCATGTGAAAGACCTTGGTGCCATTTCCTGATACTCAAAAAACTCATATATCATGTCCATCAGTTTGTAAGGTGCAATTTATCCTTCTCCCTAGCTTCCCTTTGAAGACAGGGACAGACCAGAGCTAATACTCATTCACATCACAGTCATTCAGGAAGTGCCACGCAGCCAGACACACAATCACTTCTACATTGAGCTGTTGGCACTTCTTCAAAAAGGAAAGTTGCACAAGCTCTGTACTATAGGATGCCTTTTTTTCTATGTGTGGAGGAAAACAGGAGGGGTGTGCTTCAATCAATAATTTACTTCATATAGCAAGAAAATATATCTATGAAAATCTACTTAATTAAAACAAGTACAGCTAACTAGGGAGATATCCATTTTAATTTCAGTGCAAACTTATAGCAAAGTGATAAAGTCTAGCAACTGTGAGTGTGATCTCTGAACTTATATTTATAGCTTTGAAAATAACAAATTAAAACTCAATCCATTCAGAGTCAAAATGATATTAGTGGGGTTTTTTTTTGGGGGGGGGGATTCCCTAATGAAACAAATGCACTTGTAAAAAGTTAATATTGCCCTCAGACAGATGTTTGGTGTTTCCACATATCTGCAGGCACACAAGTCCTTTATTTGGTTATTTATTTACATTGATATTCTGGTTTTCATAACTAAAACCATAGATTGCTTTAACAATAAAAATAAAAATGGAAAACACAAACACTAATACAGCGGGCCCTTGTTATCCGCTGGGGTTTGGTTCCAGGACCCTCCATGGATAACAAAATCAGTGTATGCTCAAGTCCCATTAAATATAATGGCACAACAAAATGGTGTCCCATATATAAAAAGGAAAATCAATGTTTTCACTATTTGGAATTTATACTTTTTGGGAATATTTTCAAGCCGTGTATGCTCAAATCCGTGGATCAAAAATGGGATGGTAAAGTTCCAAATGCTGCCTGGAGTGCCTTACTATCATTCACATAATAACAGATGGCCAGTAGGGCTCTAATAGATGATCTCCCCACCAGTAGTTTCATATTAGAACAGGGTGGGCAAAGTGTGGCCCTTTGGCTGTCTGAACCTCCACAGGCTTTTTTTTTTAAGATTGCCAAGGCCAGTGTCCTCCTTCAGAATATTCAAGGGCATAGGGAGCCAAACAAAAGCTAAATATTAGCTGGGAAAAAGGCACCTGTCTGAGATCCTGTGGGAGCAAGGAACCACATAATTTCTGCCAGTTGCTCACTTCAATATGAGCATAAGCATGAGCAATAAGAAAGTCTGCTTTACATTGTAGCTTAAGCACCATGGGACTTGACAGATTTCCCCCCACTGTGCTACTCTTCAGAAACATCTTGCCAGAAGGATTAACCCCCAATGTCCATGTCACACAGCTACTCCAGTAAAACACATACTTGATTTTATCAAAACCTGTCAAGAGATTCAAGAGATTTAAAGTGTTGCAATTACTGTGGTAACCAAGGTTAATCTAAGGCAGTAATTCTCAGACTACTTTCTCTGAATGACCAGAAACTATTTTTTCCCTATATGCCAGGTGCTGGCACCATATTTGTGCGTATTGGCCCCAACAGTTTCTGTTGGATGAAACAGACAGGGAAAATAAGATGGTTTCCAGTCATTTTGAAGCTAGGGTGTTTAGACAATGCAGGCATCGAAAGCAGTGGGGAATTGGACCAAAACCATGGTCCAGGACTGAAAACCAGAGCAAAAAGAAGCTGGGATATTCTGACTCAAGGTGGAAAATTTGCATCTTCACTGCTGCATATAAATGCCCTGACACAAGTGCAGGGCTCAGGCAAAGCAATGAAATAAAAGTGTGACAACTCCAATGGATGTAATTACAATAAACACAAACCAGACAGTTAACAGGGAGACATGGGGTGAAGAGGGTGAAGGGGGCATATGTATGCAGGGGCCCTCCATGATTTTTCTTTGCCTATGTATCACTCCCACGCCAATGCCCTAATAATAATAATAATAATAATAATAATAGTCTTTATTTATATACCGCCCTTCCTGTGATCAGGGCGGTGCACAACATGTATACAGTTAAAAACATTCCCATATAATAAAAATGAACAATTATATAAAAACATTATAACCCAGTGCTGCGTACAGTGTCCTTTACGGGAAGCGTGAGCCCACTCAGGACTGGTGGAATCACCTCCATACCTGGGCCGGGAGGACCTATCACAAGCACTTCCGTTTTCTCTGGATTCAGGCTGAGTCTGTTTTCCCTCATCCAGTCCATTACCAATTCCAGACAGGCCACGAGAGGAGCGACGCCATCCCCGGTCACTGCATCAGTCGGAGACATAGAGAAGACTAATTGGGTGTCATCAGCGTACTGATAACCCCGCGCCCCATGTCTCCGGATGATCTCTCCCAGCAGTTTCATGTAAATGTTAAAGAGCATGGGGGACAGAATGGCTCCTTGAGGGACCCCAGAGCTGAGGGCCCTCTTATCGGAGCACACGTCTGGAACCTCCCAGAGAGGTAGGACCTGAACCACTGGAGCGCAGTGCCCCGGATTCCCACCTCTACCAGGTGTTCCAGAAGGATACCATGGTCGATGGTATCGAAAGCCGCTGAGATGTCCAAGAGCACCAACAGGGACACGCTACCCCTGTCGATGCCCAGACAGAGATCATCGACCAGGGTGACCATGGCAGTCTCAACCCCGTAGCCTGCCCGAAAACCGGTTTGAAATGGATCTAGATAATCCGTTTCATCCAAGATGGATTGAAGCTGGATTGCAACTGCCCTCTCGATCACCTTCCCCAAAAATGGCAGTAGCGAGACTAGCCGATAATTATTATATACCAGGGGGTCAAGGGAGGGCTTTTTCAGTATAGGTTTTACTATGGCCAATTTAAGTTGTTCAGGAAACTGTCCCTCCCTCAACGATGTACTTATAATCCGGTGTAGCAATGAAGTTACTACCAGTCCCCCCTGTGCCACTAGCCATGAGGGACAGGGATCGAGGGAGCAAGTTATTTTCCTAACGCTTCTAAGCATCTTGTCTACATCCTCGGTACTCGATCCAGTACAACCGAGTCCATATATAATGTCCTATATAGGCAGAGCACTTGTGTGACTGTGTGGCCGAACAAAGGGATGGTATTCTCAATGGATATGGGAGGTACTTAAAAGTCACAGGTGGTGTGTTTGTGTGACGGTGTGCATTTATGGTGGGATGGTGGGGAGGCAACAACAACAACAAAAAATAATAACCCAGCGGCACAGTCTGATGTCACACCATGCAGTGGCCCATACTTATTCAGCCTGCCTTGGGAGTGGGCTGAGCAAGCAGCTGGGTTTCGGCTCACTTTTGGGAAAAACAGGATCAAGACACTTTTCCCTGCCCCATCTGTTCTGGCCCTGTATTCCCAGAAAACTCTCCTAGGACTGGCAGCCAATGGCTCAAATTGAGACTAGTCCAAAAACCACTAGTCCAGGGACCACCACTTTCACTGATCTAAGGTGTCTAAGGCAGTTTTGATGCTGAATACAGGCTTAGAAGGAGATTAAGATTGTGAGTTTCTTCATTGAATGTGAGTTCCTACATGACAAGGGTTGGACTAGGACCTTATCACACAAGGCCAATTTGGGTTGAATCTGAAGTGACCTTGGAACTGATTTTTGTGAATTCGGTTGTAACTGAATTCATTGAATTCTGGGGTGATTTTGGATTGGCTTTGGAATGGCTTCATAGTAACAGTATTTATGTGTGATAATTCAATGCACATTTACTGAATTCTGGGGTGACTTTGGATTGGCTTTGGAATGGCTTCATAGTAACAGCATTCACATGTGATAATTCAATGGACATTCATGTGAATTCACTTGGATGGATGCAGAGTGACTCTGGATTGAGACTGCTGCAAACCCTCATCTGATAAGGGCTAAAGATTCTATGGGGCTTTCTAGATTGGCAAAAAGAAGTGTGTTCATGGCTGCATGAAACTCTAGCCTTTAGATGAGAAAAAGAGAAAGTGTGCCATGAAAACACTTTTTTTGCGTTTTAGGGGAGAGGAAGCACCTTTAAAAAGGTGCTGGTTTTCCCAGCTTCTTTTTTAAAAACTGCGGAACAGCGCAGCTCCATCTAAAGGCTTTGGTGCAGCTGCTAAGCATTAAGGAAAAGGCAACTTCATGTCACACTTTCCTGCCAATCTAGAAAGCCCCTGTGATACTAAGATGGGTCTGGGTAATCCATCTCATTCAAGAGCATCTGAACTTGTTTAGACACTATGCACTACACTATATTGCTGGTGAACAAGTGACAATTGTACAAAACTGTAAAATTGGGGTAGGGGCTGCTGTGGAATTGGTACACCAGCAATTCTTCCAAGGTCACTGGCATCATGCTTAGATAGAAATATTTATCACCCCCAGACCTACCTAGCTAGCACAGGTAGTTTTAATTCATTGCTAGAGACATGGATATAAAGCAGGGATGAGGTACTATAGCTTTCCATGTGTTTTTGTCCTATAACCCCGATCAGCCCTGTGGAAATTTCATTCTGAAAACATGAGGAGGGCCATAGGTTCCCAGCACAGATGGCGAGACAAATTATTCCAAATGTCTTGTCTTCATGATCAGGCTACAAAACCTGTGAGCCCTTGAAATTGGACCAGATGTACTCTTTCATAGTATATTTCCAGTGGCATGCAAGACAATCCAAGGGACTTCTCTCCAAAATTTTACTTTAAAGGTGTTAGCAAATTGGTCACAGTTGGCTTTGAGGTAAAGCCATGCTAAAGGAAAAGAATTCTGAATCAAGGTAAAATTTTGAAGCTGCTTACTGACTATTGTTTCATGATTGGCTGATATATATCCACTATTCTCTTATGTTTTCATCTAAGTTGTTTTATGCTGTTGCTAGATGGATTTATCAAAACTGCTGTAAATGACAAGTTATATGTTTACTCCAGAGCCAGATTGCTTGGATTCAAAGCTGACGATTGGACTGGAACTGTGTCATTAAGCAAACTGCTATGTGAAGTTTATAATGCATCCATTCTTGAAGCCAACTGGGCAAGCTTCCCTTTCAGTAGGCAAAGCATGAAAGACAGACATGTGGAGGGTTCCTTCAGACAAGGGAGGGTGGTCTTGTATTCACTAAGACCACAGGATACTGGTGCCATAAAGGTGATAGACATCTTGTATTGTCTATTCTACTTCATTCTACCAATGTTTTTGGATTGCATTTCCTTGAACTACTCATTATTGGTTATGCTGACAAGAGCTGATGCAAATGTTAGAACAGAAATATATGGTTTGCCTTAGCAACCCACCATTGCTCTAGCCAGCTGAAGGACTAGATTTCACCCTGCTTTGGTAGACTGTTCCTCTGTATGTACTGCCTATGTCCTGCCACAAGGCCAGTTAAAGCCATGCTGAACCATCACAACCATCTGCTGCTGAGATCACAAAAGAGATCACAACAGATCACTGTTTCAGTCCATTCTGTCATGCCATTGCCTCCTTATTCTTTCTGTAGGAACTGATGATGGAATTAAGGCAGCCAACCAGTTTAGCAGGAAGACTAAATATTTCCCACTCTCTTTTTTTGTTCTGATGGTTTCCTGCTGTGTACATGCTGACTATGGATATAATTCTTCACTAGGTTTCTTCTAAAGGAAGCAACAATTAATTTTAATAATTTTTCTTTCCACTGTAAGAAAGTCTTCAAAAACCGTGCAATTTTTAGAGCCCATTTGCAGTTCAGGACGTTCCATGCCCCAATTCTTCGCATGGTTTTTTCACACACACACACACACCAGCCTTTTCTATGCAGAAAACAGCATTTCTTATCTAGAAAATAATATTTTTATAGAGAAATATTATTTGCTGCCCAGAAATGATATTTTCTAAACAGAAAATGCTGTTTTCTATGCAAAACAACTATGTACAAATTTTGTGCACAAGTCCTGAGCTGTGAAGATTCTCGTCAATCCAGGATTCTTCTTGAAAACTCAAAAACATAGGTTTTGACTATTCTCTAAATATTTTTGAAAATACCTTCCACCCTTAATGCTGATGCTGCTACCACCATTCACCTCATTCATCATCAGAATTAGGGAACCAAATACAACATTTACAAATTGGGAGGTTTCTTTCAAGAAGTCACCAATTTCAACACATTTCCCTATCCACCCCAACCCAAAAATAAAAGAAGAATTATATGCATTCTTTTGTAGGAAAATATAGCTACTATGTATTGATGTCTGTAACAGATCTGACTAAAAAGCATGCTCTCAGACTGAAAAAGCAAGGAGGAGAAGTAATTAGACTAGAAGCAACTGTGAACAAACATGTTAGCAGAATCAATAACTGGAACTGATCAGCTATTTCTTTAATTGTGCCAGCTGGACTGTAGTGATGTGCTTAGCAGAGCATAATTACCATTTCAGGCATACAGCAGAGATGGTCCTGCTCTCTTTCCCTTCCCCTCTTCCCCCTCCTTTGCTCATTCTCCCCTCTCCTTTACATTAGCAGTTAGGTGTATGCCCTTAAAGGAAAAGAAGCTGATTTTGAGAAATGAGTTGTGAAATGGGCAATTCTCACACAGGGAAAGATATTATAGGAATAATTAGAAGGAGCTCTGAAATGATTAAGCCAAATGTGACCTAATAAGAAAGTGAGCCATCAAGGAAACGTGACTCATTTTATTCCATTTAAAGCACGTGTGTGTGTGTGTGTGCATGTGTGTGCGTGTGCAGTGCACAAAGCTGCATTATGAAAAATCTGGGCTGTTCTCTTTCATATTCCATTGTGCTAATTTGTAAAATTTTGATGGATTGAGTTACATAGTCCTGTTCTTTAAATAACCACCTATAAGGTTATATGGTTGCCTTTGTACTATTAAAAGAGGGAAAGAAGAGAAAAACAAAAGCAGAAATAAGGAGGGCAGGAGTACCACAGAAGCAGTCTGTAAGATGCTAACTAAGGGCGGGGGGAAGGTCATTTCTGTGTTTATAGATGTTGATTTTTTGGCAGTGGTGAGTGACATAAAATCCAACTCTCTAATGTAAAACTCTTATTTATGCAGCAAATACAAAGTGAAATGATGCACTGTTATTTGGGGTATACGCAACTGCAAAAGGAGAGCCAATGTGGATAGTGATTAGAATAGAGGTGGGCTTTAACAGAACTAGAGCCCTGCAGGATTTGCAGGGCTGAATAACACCATTTCTTCAGGAGCTTTAGAGGCCTGCACCACACTGCTGTGGATGCCATTTTGGATGACTGGGAGAGATGTGGCATCCCTTTTGCTTATTTTGGAGGGTTTTTTTGGTTTTGTTTTATTTTTGCTAGTTTTGTGATGCTGCCAAAAGAGTTCTATTTAGTAAAAATTTTCTCAGATGTATATTTTTGGTGCGCCAGAGTTTTGCATGTGTGTGGATGCCCCAAGAGCCAATGTGGACCTTACCCCCCAATTGATTGTGGCTTGCAGGCCACAATTATCTCTCGGAGTTAACTAACCACCAGGAACTTGTGAAAAACATATTCCCCACTGAAACATGAAATTCACTAGGGGCCAGCTCATGGGCTGTTGTGAGGGTAAAGTGTAGAGAACCACATATGCTCCTTTGAACTTGTTTTAGAGGAACTAGGAATATAAATATAATAATTAATGTTGCTGCCTCACATAGCATACATGCTTATCAAATTTGCAGATGATGAAATTAGGAGGGGTAGCTAATACAGACAAACCGAATGGTTCCCAGTTGGGCAAGAGGTCAGGCAAGGCTGCATACTATCACCCTATCTATTCAACCTGTATGCAGAAAACATTGTATGCTGAGCAGGCCTAGGCAAAAGGAGTGAAGATCAGAGGAAGAAAAATTAACAACCTAAGATATTCAGACAACACAATACTACTAGCAAAAACCAAAAAAGACCAGGAGCAATTACTAAAGAGGGTAAAGAAGAAAAGTGCTAAGAAAGACTTGAAGCTGTACTTTAAGAAAGCAAAAATAATGAGCATGAAAGATCTACCAAAAAAATCATCCTGGATAACAAGAAAATTGAAATAGTGAAGGAGTTCTCATACATTGGTTTAAACATTGAGCAGAATGGAGACTAGGAAGGGAAAGGACCGCTATGAAAGAACTGGACAATATCTTAAAATGTAAATACATAATTCTGAACACTAAAGGAAGGATCATCCAAGCCATTGTATTCCCCATCACCCTGTATGGATGTGAGAACTGGTAGTGAAGAAAGCCAACAGAGAAAAATAAACTTTTTTGAGATGTGGTGCTGGAGAAGAGTGCTGAGGATACCATGGACAGCCAAGAAGACAAACAAATGGATTCTAGACCAGATCAAGCCTGAACTCAGCCTGGAAGCCACTATGGCTAAGTTGAAGACACATCATGAGAAGCAATGGAGCTCTGTACATTGGCTGTAAAGGCTGGCCTGCAGGTGGAGTCAGGGTGTGGTGTCCACAGACGCACCCCAGGGAGGTGGTAATACTGTGTGCCACTCCACACAGCACATGGTGTCATGGCAACCCTGATCTGGCTGTAAAAGGGGCAGTCTGCTCAGCCCCTAAAAATCATTAGAAAAGGCAACAATGCTAGGAAAGGTAGAGGGCAATAGAGAGGGAGACGACAAGCCATATAGTTAGACTCATTTAGAGAGGCCATGGACCTGAGCCTGAAGGACCTGAACAGAGCTGTGGAGAGGTGTTATTCACAGGGTCACCATGAGTTGAGGTCAATTCAATGGCAGTTAACAACAACAACAACAACAACAACAGTTAATACTCCAGAGGACAAGACTGAGACCCAAAATGACCTTAAGAGATTCAAATACTGGGCCAACATTGATAAAAAAAATTAAACATCAATCAATTCAAGGCACTACATGAAAGGTACTACATTTAGAAAGGGTTTTTGTTTTTGTTTTGAAATGGACAAATATAGGATGGGTGATGCTTGGCTTGACAATATGCAAAGGATCTGGGGATCTTAGTAAACCACTAGATAAACATGAATCAAGAGTGTAATGAAGCAGCCAAAAAAAGCCAATGTATGTAATTATAGGCTGCATCAATAGGAAAGCAGTTTTCAGATATGGGAAAGTAATACTAGGACTCTGCTCTGCTTTGATTGAGAAAAATATTCCACCAAAACATTACAAATGACTTGACTGTAAGAGCTGTGGACTCTCCTTTTTAGAGGTTATAAGCTGCAGTTGGATAGCTATCTCTCAGGAGTGCTTTAGTTGTGTATTCTCGCATGGCAAGCCATTGGACTAGAGTGTTCTTGTGTTCCCTTCCAACTCTATGGGTCGAAACAGATGGGCATGAAAAAGTGTCTTGAAGCTGTCTTTTCTGAAGCCACATTGAAACCCCACCAACCACACCACCAGCTCTCAAAGCAGCTGGAGTGCTCATGTCATGACCACATGACATGGCTTCCAGCCAGGAAGAAGTGGAAAAAAGCTGCTTCTTTTCAAAATGGCTTTTCTCTTCATAAGGGCACTTTTCTGATGCCTTCAAGGCCTGTGTCATCTAAATGCCATGCCTTCAAGCTAGCCTGAAAGCACCTCTTTTTGCCTTTCTGTTTAGCCCCAATGGTTCTACGTTTCTATGTGAAAAAGTAGTGTTATTTAAGATGATTATGGAGGTAATGAAAGCCTCCATAAAGTCAAGGAAAGGCCATTAATGTACAAAACCCTCTTCTAGATCAGAGAGTGCAACCTGTTGCTCTCCAACATAGTGTCTACTAGTAAACCTAGCTATCATACTCAATGAGGAGAGATGGAGGATGAAAGTTTGATCACCACTTCCCTATCTGTAAAGACTGCTGATGTGTACTAATTTCAAGATTTCCTATCTATTATACCTATGCTGATGACACAACATGAGCTTGTCAGTGTTACTTCAGTGTTAACAACATTGCCAACATGGACTAACTTCTGAAATTCTGAAAATGTTTGTATTCATAGTAGATATTTCAGATATTTTTATTTATGATCACATAAAAGGCTTTTTCAGGCTACATCTACATTGTAGAAATAATACAGCGGGGTTTTTTGTGTGGGTTTTTTTTTTTTTTTGGACATTTAGTCTTCTTTGTCAGCGAGCTCTGGTGTCACAGCATACTACAAATCCCAAGCTTACATAGGATGGAGCCATAACAGTTAAAGCTAAGAATTAATTCTTCTGTGTTATAGCAGCCTCAGCAGTAGCAATTTATAATTTTTTGAAGTATTTACAATATTGGACAGGAATAATCATTAGTGTGAGTGGAAATTATATGATTGTGACCATACTATGGCTCTTTTCTTCACTTAGCATGAAATATGTGTACCTGTCATGTTTTGTCAAAGGTTGCAGCTGTGATATAGCAAAGTGACAATATATTGAGAAAAGCATCTTCAGTATAGCATAGAAGTTGCCTGAGTACTGAACTGCAAAATCAGTTTCAATTTATGACAGCTGCTTTTATTCCAGAGGGATAGCAGTAGCTTGCAGATGACATTTCTATGTAGAATTAATGCACAGTGGATAGGGCAGTGGATTTCAGTAGTAGACTAGTTGCTCTTTTGAAGATGTAAGAATGCCTATGGATTTGTTTGTTTGCTTGTTTCATTGATACCCTGTCCCCCCACCCCCCACCCCATGAGTTCAAGATAGCATACCTGGCTTTATTCTTCTCCAGTTTATCCTTCCAACAACTTTGGGAGAGAGGTCAGACTAAAGTGACTGGTTCACGCAATGCATTTCATGGCCACTATACCACCACACACCTGATTTTGTCTACTTTCACAACTTAAGCATGGTTAGATTTGTACCTGGTTAGTACTTGGATGGAGGGCAGTAAGAGAATATTAGGAATCTATAGGCAGGTCTAGGAAAGTCTTGCCTGAAAAGCCACAGCCAGTCAGAGTTAATAATATTGGGCTAGATGAAGCTATACGTTTCTTTGTTCCTATTTGTTGTTGTTCTGTGCTTTCCAGTAATTTCTGACTCATAGTGACCCTAAGCCAAATCTATCATGGGCTTAGTTTGCAAGGTTTATTCGGGGAGAGGGGGAGGGAGGGTTTCCTTTGGCTTCCTTTGAGGCTGAGAGAGTGTGACTTGCCCATGGTCACCCAATCGGCAAGTGAGGATTTGAACCCTGATTGAGTGAGGATTTGAACTCTGGTTTCTAGAGTTGTAGTGAGCTCTGGTGATATAATGGTGAAATGCCTGTTCTGCAGTCATTCACAGCCACAAGGTTGTGAATTCAATCCCAGGCCTCCATGTTCGACTTAGCTTGAGTACCCAGCTTGTTGGGGGCTATTAGCTTACACATTGTAAACTGTTTAGGGAGTACTTAAGTGGTATAAAAATGTACTTGGTATTGCTAGTCCAAAGCAAAAACCACTACACCTCACTGGATCTCTAGCAACTGGATACAGAGCCATTACATCACATTGCTATAGGTCAGTGAAAATTTGAATTTTACCCTTTCAAGTACCGACCCTACAATTTAATATCTATGACGCACTTGCATACAGTGTGTGTGTGTGTGTGTGTGTGATTTCATATTCTAAATGGAATGGAGAGAGAGTCCTACATTTATACATATGTGTACAAATTTAAAGCATTAAAACGAGCATGCATAGTTCAGTGTAGGAGGCAGATTCTGCTGCAACACACCTACTTCTCCCTATAGATATTTCTTCTTTCCATAAAGTGCTTGAGAAAAATAATTCATGCTAAATTAGGGAGGCAGGAGAGATGGTTGAATATATTGTTCCTTAAAACATTTCAGACCATTGAAATTGGTAGTGGTGGAGGCCTACAGAGATTATCTTATGGCTGGAACAGCTCTCTAAAGCTAAAGGAGCCTTCCTTATTTTTTGCCTTCATGAAACTTACATTATGTTCTGGTCTAAGAAATGTTACACTCTTACTGAGATGTCTAATGATACCTCTGCACTTTCTCAGTCAACCTCACAATGGGGGAATTAGGAAAGCATGTTTACAACTTTAAGCAGCATAGTATGTTGGCACCCTCTACTGGTAGCATGGACCTTACCCAAGTAGATTCAGTTCCATTTGGACCATTTTTCATTCTTAGATTACATAGTTGTCAGACAGAACCATGGGAAGCAATGATTCAGATTTAGGACAGACGTCTGACATAGTTCATAGAAATAGCTACTGAGATGATAAAAATGGTTTATAAAGGTAAAGGTAGTCCTTTGACATGAGTGCCTAGTTATAACCAACTGTAGGGGGCAGTGCTCATCTCCATTTCTAAGTCAAAGAGCCAGCATTTTCTGAGGACTGCTCTGGTGATCATGTGGCCAGCATGACTGCACCAAACACTTAAGTGGTGCCTATCTACCTACTTGCATTTGCATGCTTTTGAAATGCTAGGTTGTCAGAAGCTGGGACTAGTGACAGGAGCTCACCCCATCATGCAGCACTCGGGCCTCCAACTGCCAAACTCTGATCTTCTGATCATCAAAACTGGCATCTTAAACACTAAGCCACCACATCCTGCAAAAAAAAAAGGGGGGGGGTATATAACTATTATGAATTTAGGTAGACATGCCATGGTGAAAGAGAGTGAAAATGCTTGCTCATAAAAATATTTGTTGTCCGTGGAATCCTCAGCACTCGTCTCCAGCACCACATCTCAAATTAAGTGATTTTCTTCCTATAGCTTCTCAGAAAGAACTCTGCGACACTTGTATACATAGGAATGAATGCTTGTCATTTATCTGTCATCTGTCATTTATCCACCTGAAGGCAAAAACTCTCTGAACAAATCTCACACCGTAATAGGCTGGCCTATTACAGTATGTAGGTATGTATATGCCTACAAGTTGCTTGTTGATTTATTGCAACCCCATGAATTTCATAGGATTGTTGTAGGTATGGGATACTCAGATTTCATAGGATTGTTGTAGATAAGGGATACTCAGAAGTGGGTTTGCCAGTTCCTTCCACTGAAATTTTCTTGATTGTTTAAAAAAGCTCTAAAGACGCATCTCTTCCAGCAGGCCTTTCCTGAAGCCTCCTAGTTCCTGGCTCCAAAATTGGATCGGAAAATTGGGCTTGATCCTTGCTCTGGTACCATCACCCACCTCGTTCAAGAACAATGTTATGAGGATGCATTATGTTTTTAATTTGTTGATGGTTTAAAATTGTTAATTTAATTTATTTTTAAGGGGCGGGTGGTTGGGAATGGGCTGTTGAACTGTTTTAAATTGTATATTTTAATCCTGTTGTACCCCACTCCAATTGTTTTTTACAGAGGAGTGGGCTAGAAATAAAAATTATTATTATTATTATTATTATTATTATTATTATATTTAACCTATAACACCTAATATTTGTTGGCAGTACTCTATCCAATATTAACCCTGCATACCTTCCAACCTTCTGGTGCCTTTAGTGTATTTAGGTTATGTTTGTCTTAGGGTTGCCATAAATTGTTAACAATTTAAAGATACACAGAAGCAACAACAACAACAACAACCTGATGCGGTAGTTTACACTTAAATTCCTGAAGGACAGTAGCTTCAGATTACCTGTAGAAGCAAACCATTAAATCCAGTGATATACAGATAAACCTGGCAAAATGTGGCTAAATGCTAGCCTCCTCTGCAATACAGAACAAGCTTTTCTTTTTCTCCCTGCAAATGTATTCATATCATGACCTGGAGAAATTGTATTTAAAAGCTGCTTAATGTTTAAATGGGCACTGGACTCAAACATAACAGGACTTCATGTCCTGTGTTCTTGCAGTTCTTCTCCAAATCCTGGCTATGCTTTCAGAACAAAAGGTTTCTGCACATTTTGTTGTATGTACTTCATTCTATTACCATGTTTTATCATTGTTGTTTTATATGTTCCAGTACTGAATTCTATCTTTGAAAAGTTATCTGAGCTAATACTTGGTATGTTCTACATGTCTTCGACTATAAGTCCTGTAATCTACAGTGTGGGATCAACATATCAGGAGGACACCAGGTTAGAGAAGGCTGCCTTAGGGTGACCAAGCACAATTTTATTTTTATAGTTGTATTTTCACTGAAGCAAGAGCACCATAGTTCATTTTTTTTTCTTGAAGTAAAATTTCATTCATTGATTTGTTTGTCACATATATATCCCATCATTTCCCCAATGGGCTCAAGGTGGCACACACAATCTTCCTTCTTATTCTTATCCTCATAGAATAAGATGCCCACCCCCTTTTGAGACAGTTTATACAAAGTACTTATGAAGGGCCTGCTGTCCCAGGGATGGACAGCTATGGAGAATACAGTTGACAATTTTGCCCCCCCCCCCCCAATAGGACTTATCTGGTGATTCCTACCTGAAAATAAGCCGTTACACAGAAAAAGAAAATTAAGCCAGGGCCCTTCCAGACTGCAAAATTAGAGCACTTTGATTTCACTTTAATTGCCATCATTCTAGCCTATGCAATCATGTGATCTGAGTTCCAGTGGAGGGGCATTTAGAATTCTCAGCCATAGCTTTTTAGTCTCTCACAAAACTACAAATCCTAAGATTACACATTGAGCCACGACAATAAAAGTGGGATCATAGTGCAATGATTGTGTAGTGTGAAAGGACCTAAGAAATGACTTCAAATTTTTGTTTTCCACTACTTGTGGTTGATTTTCATGAAGGGGTGGTTCCTTGCGCTGAAGGCCTCCAGGAGTGACAATTTGTGACTGTGGGTGCAAATCTTGCCCTTCCAATTTGGGAAGAGTGAGCATTCAGGGCTTCGATCAACCATTGAGGGACTAGCACCCTATAAAAATGCCCCTAAAGGTTGCATGAAGCCCATGGGCTTCATTTTTCTGACCCTGCTCTAACCACTACACCACAGTGATCGCTGGTAGCTTCCTTTTCAGTGGGGTAGTGAATCTTTTCTGACATTTAATCAGATATTTAAAGAGCTATCAAGACAGCATCTGCCCTGAAAAAATAATCCAGTTTGACACCATTACCTGCCATAGCTATGGAATTCTGGGAATTGTAGTTTTGTGAGATATTGAGGCATCTCTGTCAAACAGCTCTGGTGCCACAAGAAAGTATAATTGCCAAAACTTCATACCATTGAGCTATAGCAGTTAAAGTGGTGTCAAATTGGATTATTTCTGCAGTGTAGATGCAGCCCAAAACAAGTTAATGGGGCATTCAGAATGACTGGACTCTGTCCCCAAAGGATGCTCAGTACCTTGGATAGCTCCTCTAAAGTTCAGACTAACAATTCTAACCTACATCAAATCTGCTATTCTTTCTAATATTAAAGTCACCAGTTGCCAATATACCTCTTAAACCCTAAAACTGAACAAACTAAATGATCTCCAGAGTGTCCACCTGTTCAGCTTTTTCTCGCTTCACCTATGGCCATGTAGAGTAACAAGTAAACTTTATATCTCCAAATATGAAAGGGAGAATTTCCTTTGAAAGTGAAAACATTTTCAAGTATAAAATGACAGTAAAAACTATCAGACACAATGGTGTCATCAGAAGTTATATATTTCTGGACTAAATGTTTTCTTTCCATAGTATTATCAGAGAGCTAAGTAGGGCAGTCAATATGTAGTAATCAACTTAATGACTGTATAATAGGTAAATTAAGAGAGTGACTCTTAATCATGCAATATGATGCCAGCACACTAGTGATGAAATCCAAGCTGAAAGAAATGCACTTTGATTACACTTCATATTTTAAAGGCCCAATTACATTTTAAAAGCCATAAAAAGAGGGAAAAAAGAAAAGGAGTTACCTCTGTGTTTATGTAAAATTGATTTTGAATCATATTACATTATCTTAGGTATCTTTGAAAAGTGATGTATAGTTTAAACAAATATATGAAATGACTTGTGTGCATGAGTGTGCCTTCAAGTGACTGCTAGGCATAAAAGAAAGTGGATAAGAAGAAAATCATTTCGTTTGAGATGCGGTACTGAAGAAGAGGGCTGAGGATACTGTTGGTAGCCAGAAAGACAAACAATTGGATCCTCGAACAGATCAGGCCTGAAAAATCCCTGGAGGTCAAGATGATCAAACTGAAGCTGTTATATTTTGGCCACATTATGAGAAGGCATGACTTATTGGAAAATATAATAATGTTAGGAAAGGCAGAGAGGAAGACCACATGCTAGATTGATAGACTCAATTAGGGAGGTCAGGGGTCTGAATTTTCAGGACCTGAGCAGAGCAGTGGATGAAAGGGAGTGCTGGAGATGTCACCTTGAGTCAGGATCCACTCAAACGTAATTAACAACAACAAATGTGCCTAAGATTGCTTCCTAAATCTGTTGCATATATTTAGCTTTCCAATTTTAATATTTTTGTTAATTTCTTTCTCCATATTTTTTTACAAAAATCTCCAGTACTGCAATATTGCAGTACATAAAGTGCTCTCCAGTCAACTGTACAGTGAATGCTAAATGAATTTGGCCCAATGAAGAGTAATGTAATGAGAAAGAAAAAATGGTGCAGAAAATATATATAAAATTGAGTGAGACAGAAAAAAAAAAGAACAAACATAATTTCTCCAGTGGGCCCTGACTTATTTGATTAGTTAAGTTCTATCATTCTCATTAGATGACAGTACTATTAAATTAGTAACTGGTTTAAACTTCTTTGTGGTACCTAAATTCTCTGACTTAAATTGCAGGAGGATCAGAAAGTTGAGGTATAGCCTAGACTCATGTACAATTTATCTTAGGCTTGTCTTTAAAAATCTCTGGAACTCTCTTACCTCTGCAAATTAGGCTGACGCTTCTGCTTTCCCAGAACAGTGATGTTCTTCATGTGTAAAAAGTTAAACAATTCACAAATTTCAACAAAAAAAACTTGTACAAAAACACCATGAAGCAAGTAATTGCTCCAAGGATCAGTCATAGTCATTATAGTAATAAAAATACCTGTGTACAAAAAACAAAACAAAACAAAACCATAATGGGCTTAATGCAAGATTCTTCTTTACTACAATAGATCCTACTGAATTCAATTAGACTTACTTTGGTTATGACTGAATCCCTTTCATTTCAGTAAGTCTAATCTATATAGGATTAACATTGGATTTAGACCACTTTTTTCCAATGGACATCCATCTGAAGTCATTCAGGGGCCAAGCAAGGTTTGCTTTGTGACAGTATAGTAAATGAGTGGACAGTTTGCCATCCTTGAACAGCACAGGAATGTGTCTTTGGCAATAAATTTGGATTAAATATCTATTTGGAGTGTGTCAGGCTTCTGCCAGAAGCACTTTGGAAATGTCTAAGATCAATAAATGAACATTGTTCAGAGTTAGCAGAGGAATTCTAAATAAGGTTGTCTATCATTCCATGGTAATATCTTCACCATATTACAGTTCGTAATAAATTAGCCACCTCACTTACTTTGTTCCATTGGTTCAAGTAAATACACTCACAAAAAGACACTGAATGGATGTCTGATTCACAATGCATCCATTCATAGTGGGTTTAACGAAATATGAAATATGATAGCAAGAACTGAATTCATTAATCTTGGACCCTAAACATTACAGGGAATTTAAGCTTGAAGTGTACCATCTCTCAGAAGGCCTTCATTTAATAATGAACACTACAGAATCTTTCCCCTTTTAACTGAATTTCATCTGTCTTGAGGCATTTATGGTTGTTGTAATCTTAGGGGTGACTTGGAAGCAACATTGCCCTTGGGCTTACATTTTTGCTAGTGGGAATTTTTGAACTCAAACATATCCATCCTCCCAAGCAACACTGCTGCTTGGAAATTTATTTTGAAAAACCATTAGTTAAAATTATAGCTCAAAGCTCTCACAATTATTAGTTACCAATTATTTAGTTAGCATTTTCTTAAGTAATTGTAATATTCTCCTTGGATGTGGTACAAAACACACTCTTCTCCTAGCCACCTTTTCACTGGTTCAGCATCTACAACAGACCAGAAGCACAATACTTGAACTCGGTGATACTCCTCCTCTTCCACTTAATGAGGACGTATCCTTCTCTCTACAAAAGTAACTAACTGTTTATGTGATAAAAGGAGTGATGTTTTCCTTTATTCAATTACAATGTTAAAATAATAATTGGAAAGAATAACATCTCAGATTAGCTACAATACCAGCACAAATATTCTGGTAGAGTATTGTATCCCTCTACCTTTGTTATTAGGGAAAGGAATTCATTAGAAATACTTAGTTACCTGTGCTAAGTAACTTCCACGCTCATGACAATACACACAGAGAACACCTGGTAAATGTATTCTGCAGTACACAAAGAGTATTCATACATAAATTCATCTGCATAAATATTATCTTTATGCCCAGCTTTTGAGCTTTCAGGGGTGCCTTTGGAATGCTATGCCCTGGAACTTGTCAGCCTAATCCAACAAAGCATTTCTTACATCCATGTGATACTGTGCTGAGGCTGAACCTCCATCTGCATATTTCTATGAAAAGGCAAGTCGAAACAGAAGCAGTTTTGGTCTAGTTCAGAGTTATAGTTACATGTTTGGTAGCATGGGTAAAATTAGGTGATTAAAAGTCAGATTTGACATGGAGGTGCAGACACATGTAAATGCAGGTATATTTCTAAAGCACAATTCAATTTTTTCAATGTATATAATTATGACACAACTCAGATATCAATTTCTTCCTGAACATGCAGTCTGGCAAGAAGCTAGATTTCTCCAGAAATGCAACCCCACCCCCCACCCCAAATGGCAACTAGAAAGAGCCTATGTGATGCAGTGATTAGAATGCTGAGCCAGGACCAAAGAGGCCCAGATTTAAATACCTATTTATCACCAATGGATGCCCTTGTGCCAGCTGCTATTCTATCTAATATAGCTCTTGTGGGAAGATATGAAACACATATATCAGGGTCAGGAGTTACATGACCCATGCATATCTGCTTGATCTCCTTGTATTTTTATCCTACTTTAAATGAATACATATACAGTATTTAGATAAAGGTACAGTATATACCAATGCATATGCTTTCTACCAGGTTGGTGTACATAATTTTCTCCCCTTTGTTAATCCTCCTACATTAACCCTATTATGTAGATTAAGCTGAAATCTTAATTCAGGTTATACTGAATACATTTTCTGAACACAGGTGGAGGGAAGTGCGTAGCCTTACTCATTCCAACACTGATCTCTTCATCTTGAAATGACATGTCTGACAAACAGGTTCCTGTTTGTGTGTAGGTTTTTCACAGAAGCAAGTCCTGGTTTTCCAGGGGGGTTGTTAGTGTCAAGAGCTTTGGCACAAATGAAAACTTTTCCTTTTTTCATGTGAGGAAAGCAGTAATGAAGCAGGACAGGCTAGTAGCTTTTTTTGCTCCCATGTTCAAGAAACTGGGTGAGTACTGCCTGAACAGGACTGTTGTGACTGGCCAATGATTGTCCAACAATATATTTATATTTGTTTCTGAGAATCTCAGGACAGCAGGCAAAAAAATCAGTTAAGGGCAATTTATAACTATATATCACTTGGTGATCTTAGGCATATCACATACTCAGCTCTAGAAAACCCCATGATAGGTTGGCCTCAAGGTCACCATAAGTCAGAAATGACTTGAAGGCAAACAAAAACAAATAGCACATGGCTAATTGGATAAAATCAAATAGGCAATAAAAAGTCATGATTTTTGTGCCAGAATTATCCCATAATAAACACCCTGTATATCGTGGGTTAGGAGAAGTACAGAGAAAAAGGGTCTGGTCAGATAGGGCAGCCCCATCCAATCTTTCACTGATTCTAACCATTTCCAGTATGAGAAGAACCACATCAGTTAGAGGACATGGGAACAATCCATCGTAATTGGTTGAACAAAGGAAGAAAACATCACAAGACACAAGTATGAATAGTAAGGCCAACGTAAGATGTGTTTACAAAGGAAAAATCTGCAACAAGAGCATTAGAGAGTATATGGAACATTATACTGCTGTGTGAATCCATCCACAAATTTTCTTTCTGTTCATCTTTGTGTGTGTATGTGAATTTTCCCCATGGTGCAGACAATTCATATATATCAGAAGAATATGATTCTTCCATCTGCAGCCTGAAGTGGTGAAGTCCATTCAATGTCTTAGAACTCTTACTATTTTATTCTGTGTATACGAGGCTGTGTAGTGCCAGATTTAAACACAGCATGCTCTTGATGTCAAGTTCAAATAATTTTCCTATTCCCATCCCCAAAATGCTTCAGGGCCATGTGAGACACTCTGGGGCATGCCAGGTCAGAGGTCACTCATAATGGATCAGCATGGAATCATTCAGTTCTGGCTTTGCTGTGGCAAAGCTCAGGCTTTCTTTGTGTATTTTTGGTATTAATCGAAAAGCCTCTTTCTGAAGAAAAGTTCAAGGTTGCTTTGCTCTGTAACTCATGTTGCCATTAACTGGAAATACACCGCTGAATGCCTTTGTTGCACCTTGCACTGGTTGACTGGCAGAAGGGAGTAGGTTAGCAAGTTCACAGCTGCCATTGCCTTCTCTGTGGTTAATGGCTGTAAATATTTCACTGGCAACAAAGTTGTTGAATGAGAAACATACAGAGGGAACTGAAAATAGAGGGGGATGTGGTTCCCTCACATAATACAAAATCCAGGGAACCAATTAATTCACAGTGTTATCACAGGTTCAGTAATCAAAAACAACAGTATAATGCAGATTCAAATCTGGGCCATACTGCAATGAATGACAGAGAAGTGTGAATATAATGTTGTTGCTGAAGTGACAGAGCTGTATCCCTCCAGGTGTGATCTCATCATTCCTAGTTTTACCCTACCCAACCATAAATACAAAGTAACTTTTGTGTTTTGTTAGCAAACAGATATAACCAATTTTTATGCATGGGGGGTGCTAGAAAATCAAAACTTCTAATGTAAACCAACCTATCAAAATCTAGAAAAATTACTCTTTTGGGATCACAACTCACATAGCCACTCTGGCAGAATGGCTATGTCAGATGAGTCATATGGGAAAGTTATAGTAAGAAAAGTATTCCCCTCCCCCAGATGTGAATATTATATATATCTACTCAAAAGTGAAGTCCATTAAATTGTATGGTGCTTTCTCACAACTCAGTATGCAGTAAGTTGCAGCCTTAAGAAATTCTCCTCCTGTGCTCAGTATAATACTAACAAAAGCAAAACAGAAAGAAAGATAGTGTCAAAATTTGATGGACGTTTTAGGGAATGTTTTACCTCATCTGCAAAACTGAAAGCATAAATATATTATTTTATCCCTTCCTTAAAAAAAAAAAAACCAGACACAAAAATGTTAACTTTCCAGTGGATGGGTAAAGGCTTAGAATAACTTCCATCTTTTCCCAAATGGGAAATGTTCTCACTGTAGTGCCAGCCAGAGTACTCTGTGACCTATCCTTAAGTTAGCACTATGGGTAATGCAGAGCTGAAACAGGGTCACATTTCAGAAACATTTTTTTCACTTCAGCAAAATGTCTCCCACGATCCATATGCACACTCAAGTTGCATATATATATATATATATATATATATATATTGTTGTCATGTTTTCCTTTTTTCCTATGTGTTTGTGCACAGCTCTGTAACAAGGTGGAAAAACTGTCCACAGGGGGATAAAAGGGTACATCTCCCCATTGCTGAGACATGAATCTGAGTTGTACAGCTAGAATGAATCTGGCTGTAGTCCAGAAAAGTTTATGCTATAATAAATTTATTTGTTTTTAAGGCATGGGGTTAGGCAGAGTGAGATGGCTGCCTTGGGCAACAGCTTTGGTGTCTCATGAAAAGGCAGCAAATGGTTTGCTATTTAATGTGTTGTTATTATTATTTTTTATTGCCTGGGAAAGCAAGAGGTGTGTGTTGGATTTTCTGCCCCATGTGCCAAAAATAACTTGGCTGGCTTTAAGTACTGTGTTGGAACAGATAAACATGGGAAGCTGCCTTATACCGAGTTGCTCCATTAGTACATCTGGTTCAGTACTATCAACATGCACTAGCAATGGCTCTTCAGCACTTCAGGCAGATTTCTTTCATAGCTATGCCTGAAGATCCCTGGTATTTCCTGGTGGTAAACTAATGGTGGAATTCCATTTAATTAGAAACCTGCTCCAACCTTGTTTAGTTTCCAAAACCAGAGGAGCCAAATGTTCAGGGTTCAGAGTGGCATAGCAATAGCTTATCCCAGATTAATTGGAGACACCTTTAGATGCTCTGTCTCACACTAAACCCGTCCTCATTGACTGGAAGCCTCCAGTCACCTGGCATCACAGACTAAATTACCAAAAATACTCTCTGTTCTTTCGTTGCTGCTAGCGACCCCTTTAAAATCTTTAGATAGTATGTACTTTTCTCATTCAGCAAAAATTTCACAAATATGAAACACTGCTATTAAATATTAGTATTATATCATAATAGCATTGTATTACTATTGTATCATATTAGTATTATATCATATTCTTCTTTCTTTCTTTCTTTTTTCTTTTTTGACACACTCAGGCCAAAATCTTACATTACTTCAACATAGTGTAAATATCTCCTGGCAGGGGTACATCACACAGCTCCCATATGTACAGTATGTGGATCAATGGACAAGGTGCATGACTATCAACCCACTGTTCAATTGCAATACACAAAGGGAAGGCACAGTCAATATACATTCACATTCATAATATAAATTCCTGTTCTATTCTGTGTACTACCTTATGCACCTTAGTGAACTACCTCATGCACAGTAGTCACCAATGTGCAATTCCTCTTACACTGCCATCAGCTGGATACAACCTTTACTTATTGTCCTCCCCCCAAAATACAGATTCTGCATGTATAGCACAATTTTCAGCTGTATACTTAGCAAAGGTTGTAGTAAAGTATTTGAAAATTCATCTACAACCTTTGAGGCCATCTCAGTTGCACTAATACATCAACCACATGTGTCTTTAAAAAGTTTTGGTTTATCATGTCATCATGCTGTACATTTACCCCATTTTAGAGGCCAAAGGCTAATTATGGTCAACAGCTATATGACTGGCCTGAAAAGAGTTTACATAGTTTACATCAGTTTACATAGGTATGGGTGGAGTGGAGAGAATGATGCCAACATACATCAGTGTTATAAAACTTTCAGAATTAGTAAGATATTAATGAACAAGCCTACACATATAGCTACAGTTCGAGATATTCAGGTCTTCTTCCTTTTTATATTATTATATTGGTCAGCATTAAGAATTACCTTGTAAAGTAACAGTGTTGCTGTGTGCTGCAAAGTACTTTGTTTTCATCTAGAAAAGGTCTGGCTTGGATAGTTTAACTTGATTTTAATAACATTATTTAGGAAAGCCTAGGTAAAGTGAACCTAGCTGGTGTGAAAGCAATGTCCTAATTCAGCCATTGACCAGATCTTCGTAGGTCTCCAAAGTTTTGGATCTTTCTTTCTTTCTATCTATCTATCTATCTATCTATATATATGAAATACTTCTTAAAATCAGGCTTCTGTGTTGAGGGTCTGTATCATAAGTGACAGAAGATTTACATTTTCCTCATCTAGAAAATTTTGATTAAAAAAATTCCCCCCTCCCCAAGTTTCATTTTTATGAAGCCAGGAACAAGAGCTGTGTGTGTGACACTGACCTGGTTCCAAAAATTATTCAAAGCATCAACAAGTCATGGATTATAACACCAAGAATGAGCACTGGCTCCCTTGTACTCCTCCTTCTCCTGGCTTATATTTGCCATTTGTTGATTGACATTAACCCTATCCTGGTACTATTAAAACATGTTGAATAAATGCATGAAAAAGAGGAAGATGATACCCCACTCCCTTCATCATCATTTCTGTCATCCTAGAGGTGAATTTCTGAACCAGTCAAAATCAAGATTCCAATTATGAAAAGAAAAAAAAAAAGCATTTAGGGATAGCAGAGACTTGACTTTTCCATGTCTCCCACCACACACATAGACAGCAATGGAAAAAATGATGATGCAGGCTAGGTAATTTGATCCTCTTCCTCATATGTTTATTCAAAACACTTTAAAAATCTGGATAGGGCTACCAAGCAAGAATCACCAGTTTTAAGGCATGAAAATCTGGGTTTTATGCTCAAAGAAGCGTAAAATGGAATGGGGCAACAAAACAATGAGGGGGAGCACTAAGCCAGAATGCTCACTCCCAAAATGATGACTCAAACTAGATTGCTAGTTAGTAGAGTGAAGCCTGGGGAGGGAGCACTAGAGTACACTTCACTGGGGAAAAAAGAGGATAGCAGTAGGTCACACCAGAAAAAGTGCACCTGAAGGTTAAGGTTGTTCATAACTTTTTGGAGCAACTAGCATACATCCTAGCAGGAGTCACCAGAAATGGGAGTTCCCAACAACTAGGTGGAGACTTGTAGGTCTCTGTCTTCAGCCTCCCGTCCTGTATATAAAGAAGAGTTTGGTTCTCTTCAGCATTGTGTAGTTGTGTTTCTTCCTTTCTGTGTTTTCTGCCTTTATAACTAAGTTATGAAATCACTCAGCAATTCTTGCTAATACATTTGGTTCTCTAGTATATGAAATTCTCTCCAGCTCAGTGAATGTATGAATAAGGTCAAAGCTGAATGATCCAATTTAATAAGGAGAAGGAGGAAGAGCGTCCCTAAAAATTTCTCTGTGTGTGTGCATTTGTGAGTGTGCAAACATGTTTCTAAGTGGGAAATATGGTATCTGGAGCATTCTGGAAATCTGTGTCCAAGTTATAGGCGTTAAAACTATCGCTATAGTATGCTTTATCATACTAAGGGGCAAACAGGATTTAAACGAGAGTTAATTGAGAGTTAAATAGAAAATGTCCTGTGATCAACATAGGGCATTTCCTGTTTAACTCTCATTTAACTCTTGTTTAAATTCTGTTTGCCCCCTAGTGAGATACAGAAGTTATGAGATTTCCCTGAAAAGTAATATAGAAATGTTTAAAATAAAGGAACAAATAAATAAATACTGCACTATTTATTCATATCCTTGGCCATATCCCAGTGACATAATACCAACCAGAGAGTTCTTTTTACTGAACACCTGGTGGCTTGCCCCTGTTTTCTTACTGCAGTTATAAATAAATCAGAATGCTGTTCCTCAGTAATGCCAGCTTTTCCTCAAGCTGTCTGCTTCATTTTTGCCTTTCTCCCATTTTTCATTCATTGATTTACAACCTTCAATCAATCAGTCAGTCAATCAATCAGTCAATCATTCAATCAAGAACAGCTCTTTGGAACCGAAAGATTTCTTTAACTCCATCTCCCTAAGCATAATAACTAGCATATCATTGTCACAAGAACAGAATGTGCCGTTCAGTTTTCCTCAGGGTATCTATGGCATCCCCAACCGAATAAACAAAAAATAAATAGTGATAGTATTTGGGGAAAATGTGGCTAAAGAAGTAATGGGAGTGATGAGAAGCATGAAGGGCATATTGAGAGAGTCTGATAATTAAGTATACAGTGCTCCATGATACTCTTAGCCATGCCATAGATCTGGCCTTTGCAGGAAAGAAGAGCAATCAGTCCACTGTACCTTGGCCCCAGCAGTTGGTGAAAGGCTCTTCCTCTATATTCCAATTGCCATTGCTGTGGCCTCTGAGGAAAGGAAAAGCAGCCAGCATCTGCTGGATTTGATTCCTTCTTTCACTGCCTAGATATCATTTTTCATTGAAATTGGAAACCTGAGGACAGGAACTGTCAAATTAATGATTTGTAAGTTGCTCTGTAAGCATTTTTGACTGAAACATGGCATAACAAATCATCAAAATTTTACCTTTTAGATTTTAGTGGCCACAATTTCCTAGCCAGTTTGACCACCATGCAGACTGGGACTTTTGGAGCTCCATAGTTCAAAAATTCCAGCTCTGATGAATCAAGAGCACATGCAGCTGAATAAAAAATTAATTTGGCGGTTATAATACTTCTTCTCATGTTCCAATTCTATACTTATTTACACTCCAAAAATCTGATATTTCTGTAAACAGTCTAACAAAATGATGAAATAATAGTTTGAATATTAGTCTTGGATTAAGACATGAGAGTTTACAAAAGTGGGCAACCAATACTAATCCAGTACATTGGCCTGCCCCATTTCTTCTTGCCTCCTTCATGCAATGATTTCAGTGCTTTGGTTCAATTGCCTTTACACTTTGTTTCCTCTTCTCTCTGAAACAAAGTTATATGTTTTAATGTAGATTTGGGACGGGAAACTTGTGGCTCTCCAGATATTATGGGTCTGCATCTTCCATTCACCATAGCCTGTACAGCCAGTAGAAAAGAATGATAAGACCTTTACTCCAGTGACATCTGGAAAGACAGAAGCTGCTTACCCATGAACCAGGATCTCAAATGGCAGTTTGAAATCAGAGATAACCATGATTTTGGTGTCAAATGATGCATCTAAATGGATGAATGGAGGCAAGAGAAAAATGTTCAGGTTTAATGTTAGCTGATGACTGTTTTGTCAGGATTCTAATACCTGAACCAGTCTTTACCTACAACTAACAAACTTCTAATATCTGGAAGCTTCCTTCTCCCCCCTTTTAGAAGCTTCTACAATTGCTGTTTGGTAATGTTTTTCAGCTTCTGATGCTGGGCTTCACACCTTTGGCTGCATATTTCTAGTGCTTCCCAGATGCCTTCTTTCCAATCATCTTGACTTCTCTACTTCTGGCTCTGTCACACTTACTTTTACAACTGGAGTGCTTTATATTTTGTTGTAACCCGCTCCGATTGCCTGTTCAGAGGGGTGGGCTAGAAATAAATTATTATTATTATTATTATTATTATTATTTAATTAATTTCAATTAATGGCCACAGTGCCAAAATGTGTCCTTGAAGAAACACTTGCATACAACTCTGAGTACCATAAATATTCTTATTGTGGACATTTAACTGACAACTGTTTTAAGAACAGCCTTGTTTTAATTCTCATTCTCACAGCACGAGTTGGCCCCTGTTGACAAGAAAGGAGAGCTAAACTTAAATCCCCTGCTAGTAAATCGAAAGCCTTTGAAGATTATTTATTTTGTATTAAAAAGTTCTTAGTGCAATTTGATTTGAGTGCATGTGCCACTTAAAATCAGAATTTCTTGGCAGCTGGAATGGGTTATTTACTTGACATTGCTTTGATACGGTTCATACTGAGCATAATAGCACCAATTAGTGTCATAACTTTATTACCTATTAAATAACTAACTCAATAAAAATGTTTCCTCTTTTTAATGATCATTTAATATAGATTTTAGATATCAATAACTATGGAGAGTTTACATTAGAATAGCCTTGCTCTCGAGCCAAAATGAAAATCTGTGGAGAAGCAAAGTGGCAACTGACAGGGGCTTCTGAGATGCTTTTGGAAGATAACAGTACACTACACAGAGAAGAGTAGTACAAACAGATACCATACAGAGGGGTATAAGGAAAGTAGAACTGGCTGCAGATTCTAGGAGTAGTAAGACAAAAAGAATGTTTGCAAGCTTTGCTTAGGGTGAATTTCTTCAGGGAGAACCTTCTTCTTCCCTTTCTCTGATCAGGGTTTTGTACACAGAAAAACAGCCACAGCTGAATGGTAGAGTACATGTTTTGCGCAAAGAAGATTCCAGGAGCTCTGGAATGTGCAAGTGAGGTTGGGAGAGAGTACTCTTTGAAGCACTGCAAAGCTTTTTTCTGAAGACAATAGTGAATATAATAGTGGGCTGAACTGGTATAAGTCAGTTCTCTAATCACACAAAGCCAAAGATATAGCATCTTTGACAGTTCAGATTCCTGATAGCTTGTGTTCTATATTGTTAGGGCATGTACAATACAGTCTGGAATCACATGGCCCTTCAGATGTTATTGGGCTGCAACTCCCAGTGCTCTTCCCTATTGGCTGTGTTGCATTAGGGATACTGAGAGGTGCAGTTCATTCCTTTCATGATTCCAGTCTGTAAAGTAGAAAGAAATTGCCTCCATCTCTGTCCTGAAGCAGGTGAGTCCTCTACGATTCTAGACATTTCTATTTTACTAGGAAATGGAACCCTATTAAGTAGGAAAGGTTTCTCCATGCATAAGCACAAGCTCAGGTGAATAAGTTTGTGCATATGTATATGTGTATGATTTTGCGAAGGCATCCTCTGGCTTTCTTTAAAGAAAATAAAAATGGCTAACATCACAACAGATAATTAATAAACTGGGGAATAAGTGTCTTAAATTTTTAACTATATGTCTTATTCACTACTTTGAATTTTTATCATGTTTTCAGTCTCTCTCTCTCTCTTGACATATCAGTTTGCTGGCAGCCTACCAGGCTTCAATATTTGGCTTTTACCACCTGCCCTGAAATGCAAAAATACATGAATCATCTAACCACTTAGTAGATTACATGACATATTCAGATTGCTGGTTAACAAGCTGAATAGGCTAGAAAGATAGGAGACTGCTTTATACCAAGTCACTCCATTTGTCCATTTAGGTCAAAATAGCATCTCTCCAAGGTTTCAGGCAATGTCTTGTTTTTGTTTCATGTTTTTCAGAGAAAATTAGATATATTAAAGAGTGAAACTGGGACCTTCTTCATGCCTAGAATGCCAGTGAACTATTACTCTGATATGAAGGCAATGATTAAATGAGCCTGGGAAAAATCAAATATCAGCCTAGTTTGGGGTGATTGCCCTCTTTTGCAGCAGTCTCAGAAAAAACAGTGTATGAAATAGTGACACAGCACACTCCACTCTGGCCACCAGTTCTTGCAACCTCATTGTTATTTGTGGCAGTCAATCACGTTTGGAAGTGTTTGAAATAAAAGATGATGTTTTATGAACATATTTACTTACTTTTACTCAGCCCTGGTGGCACAGTGGTTAAATGCCTGTACTGCAGCCACTCACTGAAAACCATAAGGTGGCGAGTTCAAGACCAGCAAAGGGCTGAAGCTCGACTCAGGCTTGCATCCTTCCGAGGTCACTAAAATGAGTACCCAGATAGCTTACAATTGTAAACCGCTTAGACACTCCTTAAGGGTATGAAGCGGTATATAAATGAAGCTGTTTGTTTGTTTGTTTTCTTCTTCTCTCCCCTAGTTTGTTCCCATTACTTGCACCAGCTTGCATGCCACATTTCTCCTAGGACTTCCCTTTTCCCTTAGTTATGTGGTACTCCAGTGCAAGAGAACCAATGTGGCATAGTGGCCTGAGTCTTGGACTATAACTCTGTAGAACACGTTTTGAATCTCTGCTCAGCCATGAGAAATCACTGGGTAACCTTGTACAAGTCACATTCTCTCAGCCTCAGAGAAGTCAAAGGCAACCTCTCTTCAGAACAAATCATGTCAAGAAAACTCCATAATAGGCATCATAGGCACTTGCACCACACTCCTTTTTTGCTGTGCATTTGCAGTGCAGCAAAGAAAAAAGGCACCATTAGGTGCCTTTGCACCGCCACAACTGTGCAGCTCCATGCAGAAGCTGTACAGTTGAGGTGGCGACATTACATACGCCATCTAAACAGCATTACGTAATGGTGCCAGCGCCATTACATGTTAGAGTTCAGGAGTGTGTAAACAATGTGCACTCCCAAACCCTAATGGCGCCACCCAGGCATTTTCGTGCCGGTCTGTATCAGGCCTCAGATTCTATGATTCTGTGTGCTTTCTTATATGTTACTATTGCTCATATGGATAGAATTCAAAGATATAGCTGTGTTAGTCTAGGAAGCATGTTAGAACCTAACATTCATCTGAGGTAGTAGGCTCATGTCTATGAAAGTTCATGCTGCTAACTTCTTTGTTCCAGTTAGTCTCAAAGGTGCTACAAGATCCCTTTACATATTGTTCATATAAGCAACTCTGTGTAAGATATCCACCTCAGTTTATCTATTCTAAACCCACCCTCATAATTTCACCAAAACCGTAGAGTTCTGACCCTACATTCTCTCGCACCTCAACAACCAATAACCACCCCCCAGTCAAAATTCCCACTTCACCTTCATTTGGTCACTGACTCCAGTTGATCATTTTCGACTGTTACACATCAATTTTCAAATGTTCCATTTTTAATTTTCAGTTAGTCACCTCCAACCTTCCAAGTATTCTGCCTTCCTCACAGACCACTTAACCATAAATTATTTAGTGTACTTACATGCACATTTATACATCAGCACAGAACATAATACAGCATTTTTATAGACTACAAAACATCACATTCTCCATTCCTTAAACACACTGGAAAATTGCTCAAATGTCCTCAATCCTCATAGCCTGCAAATGGAGGCCATGAAAGCTGAGTTGGGGGCACATTTCCAACACAACTATAGCAACTTCTCTTTACTTGCTCAGCATCACATTTAAGTCAAGCCTTTGTATATTATTTCAACCTTCACTTACCCGATTGCTTCCTTATCTCCATAATTGAATGATTTGATTTTTTAAAAATCAAGCACGAATCATTCAATTAAAATGGAGGCAGAAGTAATCAAATATCATTTATAACCTATGCCTATTTGGACGGTTGAAATATACTAATCAGATTTGGATGGCTGTTTGGTTTTAAAAATTTGACAGCCCATATTTTTGTGCCTATGATCCTTTTAATGCAGCAAATAAATATACTTTCTGATAACCCCAACTTTCAGAGAGTGTAAAATATTATTTTCTGAATCAATAAACTGCTGCAAAGGCAAAACAATTAGAATTTATTTATGAGTAAGATGCATGGAATTTCTGAGGACAATTGTTTCTAACTTAAAAAAACAATTTTTGGGATATTGAATTAGAGAACGGGGGTGGGGGGGGGCTGTCTTTCCACACTGATATCCAATCTAACTGGATTTGAAATAGCACCTAAATAAAAAAAGGGGGGGGGAGCAGAGGGGGATAACTTAAATCTGCCCAGGCAGATATGGACATTGGTTCCCAAAAGGCGTGACAACTTCACTTCTGTAATTGTCAGACTACACAAGGAAAACCTGTTCTGAGATTTGTTTTCTAGAACTGCATTACATGGCATTTCCAAACAGAACAAATTAAATTAGTCTGCATCTAAATTAGACCTCTTCCAGTGGCAAGATTACTTTACATCAACAGTAATGCTAAAATGAGTTAGCAGCATTGCTATATTAGACAGCAGAAAACATGGGGGAGAACAAGGAATATGTGCATTCAAATGCATATCTCTAGTCCATATGTGCATTTTGCATCCTTTTAAGTCTCATTCACACATTACATTTGCCTACATATTTTCAGTGGGAAATTTTTATATTGACCATAAATAAGATTAATTGTGATCAGATAGACCAAAGTCCATTTAGTCTAGAATCTTTTCCTTCAACAGATATCATCCTCCAGTGCCACTTCTAAAATGAAAATTGTGGCCTTCATCAGTTGTTGTTGTTAATTTTCATCAAGTAAGTTTCAATGTATGGTGACTCCATGAATGAGAGACCTCCAACACACCCTCAGGTCCTGTAAACTCAGGACAGTGCCTTCCTTGACTGAGTACATTCATCCCTCTTTTCCTATTTCTCCTATTTTATCAAGCATTAAAGCCTTTTTAACAACCCATGTTGTCTCATGATGTCCAAAGTATGACAGCCTCAGTTTGACTTCTGGGAAGACTTCAACCTTTGACTTATGGTGACCCTATGAATGAGAGACCTCCAAGACACCCTGATATCAACTGTCCTGCTCTGGTCTTGCAAACTCAGGGCTGTTGCTTCCTTGATTGAATCAATACACCTGTAGCGCAGGCTTCTTCTTTTCCTACTGCCTTCCACTTTGCAGAGCACTATCATGTTTTCAGTGAGTCATGTTGTCTCATAATATGTTTCAAGTGCAACAATATTAATGTAGCACTTCTAATGAGAGTTCAAGCCTGATTTGGTGTTGCTGTTATTGTGTGCTTCCAAGCTATTTCTGAATTATGGTGACCCTAACGTGAACTTATCACAGGCTTTTGTTGGCAGACTTTGTTTAGAGAGGGTGTGCCCTTGCCTTCCTCTGAGAGAGTGTGACTTGCCTAAGATCACCCAGTGGGTTTCCATGGGAGATTTAAACTCTAGTCTCCCAGTATCCTAGACAAAACTTAAAGCACTACACCATGCTGACTCTGATTTGCTCTAGGACCTATCTATTCATCGTTTTGTCAGTCCATAATATCTGTAAAACTCTCCTCTAGCACCACATTTCTGACTAGATTCTCTTCCTGACATATCTCTTCACTGTCCAGGTTTTTCAGTTATACACAGAAATTGGAAATGCAATGTCATGGGTGATCCTGACATTGGTGTTCAACAATATGTCTTTACCTTTCCATAGCTGCAGTTGCAAGTCCTAGTCTTCGTCTGATTTCTTGACTACAGTTTTCATTTTGATTAATGACTGATCAATAGATAATCTTTAACTACTTCAATGTTTTCACCATCTACTTTAAAGTATGTAAAGCATGTTCAGCATACATGATAAACAGATAGGGTGATAAAATGCAGCCCTGCCTGACCCCCTTGCAATTATAAACCATTCTGTTTTTCATTATTCTGTCCTGGTTGTAACCTCTTGTCTCAAGTATAGGCTACCCACGAGGAAAGATGTAGCAAACCCATTTATTTAAAAGTGATCCATAGTTTCTCATGATCTACACAATCAGGCTTTGCTATAATCAATAAAGCACCAGCTTATTTTCTTCTGAAATTGTTTGGTGAACTCCATTATCCAATAAATTGTTTTGTTTTCCATATTTGTTGACAGATTTTAGTTAGAACTTGAGTAGATTCTGTCTCTGTAGCTTGAAGCAGCTCTTTTGGCATGCCATCTGTTCTTGATTATTTGTTTTTCCCAAGTTCCCTAAATGCAGCTTCCCCTTCACTTTCTAAAACTGTAGGTTCATCTTCCAATGATTCTTCCTTGAATGAATCTGTCATCCTTTCATCTCTTTCATATAATTTTTCTGTGTATTGTTTCCATCATTGTAGAGCACCCCCACCCTTGGTTTAAATTACCCTTTGATTTCTCATATCTTGTGGAAGATGTCTCTTGTTCTTTCCTTTTTGTTATCATCTTCTGTTCTCTGCGTTATCATAGGAGTTTTCTTTGTTCCTGTGTGCAAGTTGCTATATAGTTGCATTAATGATTCCGCCCCTATTTTTGTCACCATTTACTTTTGCCTTTCATCTGTCCTTAACTGCTTGGAGAGTTTCACGTGTCATCCAATGAGGATTCTCTGTTTCAGATAGTGTCTTTTTGCATTTCTCCTTGATAATGTTCCTGTCTCAGTCTAGAGTTGTACTGGTTCCTGTCAATTAGGCTTAATAATATGAATCTTTCTTTCTTTCTTTCTCTTTCTTTCCTTTTTATCATTATCTTTAAATTCTATAGTGATGTTAAGTTGTATTTGGGGGTGATGGTTGGTTTACTGTTCTTTAGCTTTATTTTAAAAGGGGCTTACTGTGCCTCCTTCTATGTGTTAGCTATGGTGCCACTGCTATCATCTCAAGAGATCCTCTGCCAGTGTCACCATCCACCACTGCTGCTTCCCAGTAGCTGTTTCCCAGTAGCACCACATTTAGTCTGGCTCCTCAACAAAAGCCTGTCTGACATGGGAGACCCGTTGTCAATATGGCCTCTTGTCTAACAGAAGTACAAAATCCCACCACCACAGATAGACAGTGCCATGGTGGGATACATACATATGTTTCTACATTAATTTATGTAAATATAAATCACTTGCATCTGGAGAATGGGTATGTTTTCTTAACACAAAATCTTTCTCAGGTATATTATCACAGGATAATGGGCATTAAATGTCAGGCAATGCATAAGATGCAAAACTTTTAATGCAGAGTAACTGGTTTCAAACCCCCAATATTCCACTCTTCTGCATCACCACCATAAATCAGTGGCATACTTAAGAAAGGGGAGGGGCTGCAATACTCTAGTAAATTTACCATTTAGGATATACCATTACACTCAACTGGACTTACTTCTGAATAGATATGCATAAGATCTGTGCAGTTAAAACAAATATATCCTGACTCTTTACATTCTGTTAACAGTATATATCCACATGAAACCAATGAATATTATTTATGTGAGGGCTGTGTATATGTTTTGTTTGTTTTGTTTTTTGTTTTTGCTTTTGTGAAAACATAGCAGGTCATATAATGGCAAATGAACTTGTACATTTTCATCATCTTTGGAAATTAGTCATTTATCTTCAAGATTATGCAACAGATCACAAAGGCACCAAATGATATATTTTTTCTCTTTTTAGTGTCAAACTGAATCTCAGTCAAGCTCTGAATTACCAGGAAATAAAGTAGGGAGTCATTTTGCTTTCCTCCCCCTGCTCCCAAGATGAAAATATAAAGAAGCTGACTAGCTAATCTTAACCTAAATGATTTTAATCTTATGACAATTTATCTTAAATCCAAATGTATGGCTATGCCAGCATCAAACAGTAAAATGCATGCCCTGACATAATTCCATTGGCTGAAAGTGTTGCTAGCAAACTGAGAACCTTTGCCATATATGCTGTATCTTTATTTACCCTTTTACCATTCCACATAAAGCATGACCATTTCTTAAGCATTTTCAGCAGTCTGGGCCATCTTTTTTAAAGTGTAGTCATTTTACTTCATTACCTTTTATAACTGCAGCCAGCCTTCCACCACGCAGTATAGTTATAAACCTCAGTTTGGCTTTAAGCCTTAAGTAAAATCAGCATGGATATGTCACATTGAAATGCCAAGTTTACGACCACCAGATGGAAAACTCTCACTACTAAGTAGCTTTAGCCTTGTTAAGAGCTCACAGCTTTGGATGGCATTGAATCACTGCCCATGGCATTGTGGGGCAAAGGCCTCACCCACAATCATAGAATCATAGAGTTAGAAGAGAGCTCAAAGACCATCAAGTCCAACCCCCTGCCATGCAGGAGTGCAGGAGCATGTATACCAGAACATGCAGGAACAATGTAATGCAAAGTTCGGTAAAGTTGATATTTTAGACTTCACTTCCCAGAATCGTCCAGCTAGCAAGACCCCCAAGAGCGATGAAGGCAGCAGTAGCATAATTGCTGGATCAGATCTTGGGAAAACAATATTTTTGGACTACAGCTCCCAAACTCATTCAGCCCCAATGGCCATGAAGTTGAAGTTGTAGTCCATAAATAAATAAATAAATAAATCTGAACATTTCCAAGCTCTGATATAACATATGATTTTTATAACCTCCTCCCTCTGGGACCTCCCTGACTTTTTCACAGAGTGAGTATGAATTCATAAGTACACAATTATCATTTGATGAATACAAAGCTAGGTTACTTATGCTTATATGTAGTGGTGTAAGGGTATAGTTTGTTGTGCAGGCTCTCTTCATGACAACCATCATAGCAATGCCCAAGGACAATTTAAAAAGGCAGGGAACTGTGATGATCCACAATAACAAACCAGTTCTGGCAGAGCTCGTATCTACCAGAAGCAGGGCTTTTGTAAAATTCATAAGTTTACATTGCTAATATGAGATCAAGACACCTCCCCTCCTAATACTTACAACAGAGGTAGCTCACAGCAGCATATTGTTGCTGGAAATCCTCTGCTCTCCCTCTGTTCCATTTTCATCTGAGAATTAAAGCTAAGCTAGGAAGGAAAAGGCAAGGTGAAGCGTCATCAACCTTACTCATCAAAAAGTCACGAGAATTTAATCTTGTTAGCCTTTAGATACACTGCTTTCATGTATACATTTGATTTTTCCTTTCACTATTGTATATTGATTTTATATTGTTGTCATATATGTGATCAGATAGAAGAGGTGGCAACACAATGCTTTTAAATAAGATACAATAACTTATGGTTAAACTAAATGGTATGGTTAGTATGTTTTATGCAGAGGACAGAGATACCTTGTCAAATGATGAATTATGTCTGTTTATTATAGCATGTTATTATCTAGATAGCTTGGATTTAGTATGCTTTATTTTGTGATTGATCATTTTAGAAAAACAGTATTAATTTACAACTCTAAATTGCTGATGCATGCATCTCTGGGAAAATTGTATTATAGGAGGGAAAATGGATCAGACATGGGTCGCATGCACCCCCCTTAATATCTACAACATTAAAGGCAATGGGTTGAATCCATACTTGCCAATCTATAATTGGAACAGCTCTTTCTGTTTATGGAAGAGGGGCTAAATCCATCAGATAATTTCTGATGGAGGATTTCTGTTCCCACTACAGCATCACTCTGTTGTTTAAAGTCATGTCTCCAGAGTGCCTTTGGGATGCCATTGGGGTGGGGATGTAGGGAAAGGGGTTCTATGAATGAGTTCAACTGCAATTGATTATATCCAATAAAGAATGAAAATCTTCTGAAATGCAATGATGATATTTTTCTGGTTAATAATGTAAAAGTGATGAAAGAAAACAGAAATAGGGGTTGGACTATAGGTAATATAGGAAATATACTGAGCAACAACTTTATTAATTTGACATTCTACCTAGAAGACACAGCATTTAGCGTACAGTGCACAATGCACAACCTACGTGCTACTAATGGTCTTTCAAAAGCTCATTCCCCAATAATGAATCCCTCACACCAACTGCCTCTAAAGCTCACCCTCAATGACTCTGAAGGAGACAGCTACTGTTGGTGTGGAAACAATTACTTCAGATGGGGTCACTAACTGGGAACGCATGCTCTGGAAACATGGCATGGGTAGGGCAGGTGAAGTGAGAGATCTAAAGGCTTACCGTCCCCTTGATAGGTCCCCACAATAGTGGAGGACATATGCCTCAAGTAGTCTGGCAGAAGAGTAGTGAATAAAGTACATTTCACCTTGACTGCTTAAGTAGCTATCCAAGGCCCTGAACTTAGTTGAGGATCAGATTTCACCCCTTGGATAGCTTGTTTAAATTTGGACTAAACCTAATGAAATTGGACTAAATCTTTCCTCTGATTTGGGAAGCCACCAGATTGGTACACATCTTTCTTTTCAGTGAAATCAATATGAAGAGATATGTAAAAATATTTTTAAGGAGGAGGGACTTACTGTTCCAAGAAGTGGCAATTCTTCTACCATAAATGTACTATAAATGTAGCGGTAGAACATGCAAGTTCAGTCCAAATTTGAGAAGAAAAAAATTGTTTTACCTTGGTTGGAGGTCCCAGTCCACAGGCTATTCTTTAGGGTTCCCCTATTGTAGCTACAACAAGTAAACATTTTTTTTTCTTCTTCTTCTTAAATTTGGACTGAATTTGCATGTTCTACCACTGCACCACCAAAATGTACCTGATGCAAAAACATGGAGACTTCTTGAGGAATCCATTGTTCTCTGCCTACAAAGAGGCCTGTGAACTCACTGGGATGGAAACATATTGGGTTGTAAAAGAGGGGCCCTTGTTGAGATGCAAATGGACTTTAAATTTCCTGGACTCTGAAAATCTCCCTATTGCCACATAGCCAGAAGGAGGAGGAACCTCCCAGCAAAAGATATCCTCTCCATCATACCATCTTTACTAAGGATTGAAACAAAATGCAGGCATCTGACTAACATCTCCAATTGGCTCCCCCCCCCCCCCCCCGTCTCTCCTGTTTGGTTTGGAACATCTTGCCCGATGATGAAGCCCATGGAGCTTTGAAAGCTTGCAACAATTATATTGTGCATTTTGGTTGGCCAATAAAGATATCACTGTATTAAAAAGGCCAACACAGATACCCCTGCATGTTTAATTTACAATGAGTTTGGGTTGTTGTTTGTTTTTCTTTTTTTATTTAAAACATGCAAACATATAAATAATTTTTTTTTTTAAAAAAAGGAAATAGTTGTAACTCTCTTCAGCGTAGATAGATGGGGGTGCAAGGAAGGAAGCCGAGATGAAAGATGAAAACAGAGTCACTCACCCAAAATCTTACTGGTTAAAAGTGGGGCAGGAGTGTAAGGAGGAGACAGTATGACAACCCTAACCAAACCTATAATGTTGTTGTTTGCAAGATTTGTGCAGAGGAGTTTTGTCTCTATTATTATGAATGCCAGCATTTCAGAATTTAACACTTGCATGTCCCTTAGAAAAAGCAGAGGTAAATCATGCTCTTGTCACCACCCTGCACTAGCTTTGGACAATAGGGAGGGATCTAGGGCTTACAGGGGAGGGCAGAAGGTGGGATGGTAATGTGTGATAACAAGGAGAGATTTTTAAAAAAAATGAAATTCAAAGTGATCAAAAAGGAGATTGCTCACCACTATACTGTACATCATATTCTCCATTGATATTCTATATACGTGGGCAGAATCATTCACAAGAAGCACTAGATGTTTATATCCAGTCAGTGCAGAATATTGCTATATAACTAAAATACCGAAACAGCCCAGCAGAAGGTTGAACCTGGGCATTGAAAGCTATAAACAGCCAGCAAGTCTGACAGATGGGACTGACCTATATAAATTTGGGGAAGTTTAGACTTATAATTAGCCAGCAGAAAAATAAAGACCCTATTGTTGTTGCTGTTCTTTAAAAAGTTTCAACAATAAACAGCTGCTTTGTGCTGTCCCACTTAATTAATAAGTCAGATTCTGTAAATGGGGGAAATGGAGAAAGGTGTGGTCTCTGAATTTCTACATGCAACTACCACAGGTAGAGTAGAAAGGGCAAAACTCTTTGATTTTGTACCAAATAAAAGAAAGACAGAGAGAATAGTAATACATCTTTCATCCCCCCTGTTATCTATCAGACAAAAGTGCTTTATAGTCTTTTGTGGACCTGAGATCTGCCAACTGCAGGGCTCTTCAAAGACACTTTACTAGCATTCTGAGATCATTATATGATGCTATGAATGGCTGTTTTCAGTATAGACAGGGGTCTCATACCACTAATATTCAGCCACTAATGGGATGAAGTGGAACAGCATAGCAGGGGAAAATGTGTACTGTGGCTTTTCTACTATAAGGATTCATGAATCAAAAATCTGATGTTGATAGAATAAAGCCTTTGACTTTGAGTAGGGTGGGGGAATTGAGCCCCTGGGAAACCATCTAATATGAAAGCATCCACAGATGTCTGCCAATCAATTGTTTGTGATCTGCTGTGTGCTGATGACTTCATCCTGATATTAAATACGCAGGAGAACATAAAATAATTACAGAGAACCCTTCAAAGTCAACAAAGTGATACATAATGGCAGTTAGCCTGACAAAGTTAAAAAGGAAATATTAACCAAAGCAGAACAAAAATGATACACTCAGCTGAATGCCATTGTTGAAGAGAAATCCCAGTGCCAAACTTTGAGTCGAAAATTTGTATCAGTTTAAGGACCAAACCTACATGAAGCTGTCAGTAATGTGTAGTTCCTCCGCACTCCAAACCCCAGTGTTTTCTAAAAGAGGAAAAACACCCACAGAAGGTTGATATTTTGAGGACAGAAGTATCAGAGGACTGGAGAAAGGGATGAAAACTCCCACCCTGTCACCTGTTTGCTCAAAGCATTTCCCCAAAAGCTGGATACTGTTACTCTAAATGTGTATCATTACTAGAGCATTTGGATTGCACGGAGGCTGCACGGAGGCCACACCAGGACTGCCAAACGTTACCCAGGTGCACAAGGAGCAGTTTCTTACCACTCCTTTTCATTGCCCATTTGGGAGCACAGCAGCAGCTGTCCTTGGGACTGTGGCATTTGGTTGTTGCGGTCCTGTGATGATCAGGTCGGGAGCAGCCTCTTCCTGCTTCTACTGTCCCATCTGCTTCACCCCAAAGGAACTCAGACCAAAGCTTCCTCCACCCCACACCTTTTCATATGGCTGTGGCTATGTGCCATTCACACCCTCTATGTCTGGCAATAGGTATGCCATAGCAGACCACATCTGCTCATGCTGTTGTATCCAACTGTACAAATAGAAATGGATAACTGTAGCAGGGGTGTTTGGAGCATTACAATACAAGAACTCAAATCTTTTCCTGAGCTTCTGAGAAGTTAATCCTGTGGAGAGTGCTAATTTCAGCAACTAGCTGACAAAGAAAGAGCTAAAGAAATCCACCACACACTGCTTCTGACCTCAAGATTCTAGTCTCCCGTGGGTGTCTTCCTTTAAAAAACAACAATAAACCCTACCCACTAATTAAAAGAGTCCTTTGCACAAATGTAAGGTTTTATTTTAGCTGTAAACCAGAAAACCTCTGAGTAGTTCCAGTATGTCCCCATATATATGAAATATATGAACCCCCCAACATTTCACAGACGAAAACCAGGACGCATGTTTCCACACACTGTCAGAGTGTGGTCAAGACTGCCAAAGTTATTAAAGAGAAAGAACAGACAAGGTAGTAGAAGCTGCAGCAGTTGCTTTTACTTGAATTTACAGGGAAGAGCAAGACAATACCTCCTCCTCTTCCTTTCCCTCTCCCCCTTCCACTGAGTTATTGATTGAAAACTACTTGTGCAGTTTGTATTCAGTTTGGAACAGCTGAAGTAAGAATGAAAAATAGAAATGAGAAAAGAAGAGAGATGCTGGGCCATTTCAAAAGCAGTTGAAAAAGTAGTTTAACAGAGGATTAATAGGGACTGTCTGTGCCGGACTAGACAGTTGGAGAGTACGTGGGTATTATAAAATATTGCTCTTATATGACCATTATAATCATATTCTAATGTCATTTTAAGTATTTTCTTGAGCATGCAAAGGGGGACAGTGATGTGCCAAGGAATGTGACCACCATCAGGAGACCATTTTGAAGCAGCTGAAAACGTAGTTTAACGGAGGATTAACAGGGACTGCCTGTGCCACCAGGAGGTCACATGTATCACATCACTCCTGTCCACTTTTCACTTTGGTTGAGTAAGGGTAGTGTGGTCCATGTTTCATTTCATTTCATTTACCAAATAGCCTGCCTTTCCTCATGGTATGGGACCCCAGGTGACTTATAACAAATTAAAATAAAGGACACCTACAACAATTTAGCTGTTTTAAAAACCATCACATACACAATTCTATTTAAAATGCTAAATTAAAACGGTTTAAAATTACATTGGAACATAGCAAAAAGGAGAAAAGCATAACATACTCCTTTCACAGTTAGGTTAAGAGCCAAAAGATTGCCTAAATGAAATGGCCTTTGCCTGCCGGCAAAAGAAGAAAAAAAAAAAAAAAAGCAAAAAAGCTGGCAGAGGCCCAGTTGAGCCTCTGCACAACTCGGGAGCACCACTGAAAAGGTTGTCTCCTGCATCCTCAGCCAACACAATGGTGATGGTAGTGAAACATAGAGAAAGCCAAAGATCCTAGAAGTCAGTTAGATCCATAGCAGGAGATAGTCTTCTGGATGGTCTGGGCCCAAGATGTGGGGTTTTTTGTTGTTTGTTTGTTTGTTTGTTTGTTTTTAGTGTCATTACCACCACTTAGACCACAACCAGGGATTTGAAAAATTACTCCCCACCAGCCCCCAAGTTTGCTCATCCTGTTACAAATCAGAGGGACATCCTCACATATGATCATTTTTGGTTTCCCCACACCTGGTGCAGGCTATACTGTTGCCATTTTGGGTAACTGGAAATGGCATTATGGGAATAAAAAGAACATTCCTGGCAGTGTGTGTGTGTGTGTGTGTGTGTGCGTGCGTGTGTGTGTCTAGTTGTTGGCTAGTTGCCCCACCCCCAATAGTGCTGAATGGTAAATAACACTCCCTGGAGTCAATCTCTCACTGAAAATCACCTTTTTTAAAATGTCTTTTACAAAATGAGCTCAGTAGCTACACAGAGTTAGTGAGGATTGCAGGAGGAGGAGCAGCAGAAGGACTGTATAGCAGTTATTCAAAGACTGCATATGGTCTAAGACCATATGATTATTATCCCAGATTTAAATGTCTTCCATGTATTGCACCTGATGGAGAAGAGTGAGGTTGCACCATCTAACATCAGTACTAACATCCTATATGACAAGATGACCCATTCCAGGACTGTAGAGTGTGAGAGTGTGGAGTGTGAATATCTGAAAAGGTGAGACCTTGATATGTATAGTTGTAGGAGTAGACCTGAATCCTCCATTATGAAGCAGTTTTTAAGGTGGTGTGCCATTGATCACGTTAGTGCTAGAAAGTGTGAGAGACAGCATCAGCTCTCTCAAGCACAGTAACTTTATTTAATTTTATTTATATTTTGCCTTTTCCCCAAAAAGGGACCCAAGATGGCTCACATATAAGATTGTTTAAAATATTTTAAAATTATAAACAAAATCGAATAGCTAAAAACATTATAAAATGACATAAAAAACATACAATTTTTTTTTAAAAAAATTAAAGCCACACACCATAATCAAATTGGCAAAGCACCTGTTGAACAACAGCTAGTCCCACACACCCACATAGGGTCCAGAAGAGAAAGAAAACAAGCCTAGCCTGCTTTGTAAGACATATTAACACACCTTTATGGCCAGCGTATTCTTATCAGCTACTCGGTTAAGTATGGAAAGCAGTTGTGATTATGACAGTAGGGTCACAATCATGACTAGGTAAGACATGATTATGGTGTGCTTTATGTGTGCTTTAGGTGTCTTTTTAAACTTTTGTATTTTTTATGTTATCTTATACTGTTTTTAGCAAGTCATTTTTTTTAATTGTAAAATCTTTTAAACAATTTTATCTGTGAGCCATCTTGTGTCCCTTTTTGGGAGAAAGGTGGCATATAAATAAAATAAAATAACTGTGTTTCAGAGAGCTAATACGACAGTCTCTCACACTTCCCAAAACTAATTTATGACTCCAAAGCTGTTTCTTATTCATGATCACTACTTTGTCCCAATTGTCAAAATTATGACACAGTTTTCTTCCCACTTCCACAATCTTAACTTCCCCCTCCAACCTACTTTGTGGTCATCAACTGTATGGGGAGAAGGAGGTTCATTCTGCTAGCAATAAGAGCACGAATGGATGGTTCCCAGTGTCTTATGCAGGTCGGAGGGGAAGAGAAGAATGACCATAGGTTAAAGCGATGCAGGAAAACTGTGGTTATGAAAAAAGCATACACACAGGAAGTCACCATGTTGTGCTTAAAAGTCTAGACAGTAACATGTAAACTAACAAACAGGGAGTATAGGCATGTAAAGATTGCTAACTCTAACAGTTAGAGAACAGGACTATGAGGAGAGAATCCCAGTCTTGTCTTTGAGTTCATCTACACTGTAGAAATAAGGCAGTTTGACACCACTTTAAAAATGGTAGCTCCATCCTATGGAATCCTGGGATCTGTAATTTTGCTGCCTCCTCTGACAAAGCGTGCTGGTGCCTCACAAAATTGTAAATCCCAGGATTCTGTAGTACAGAGCCATGGCAGTTAAAGTAGTGTCAAGCTGCATTATTTCTACAGTGTAGATGCACTTTTTTGTAAGTAGATACATCTAAATAGGCCTTATGACAAAGAAATTTAGTTTGAAGTTAAGAACCTGCCCCTTTCATACTGAAAACAATTTTAATTTCACAAAAAAAGAAAGATGGTTTCTTCACTGAGTAGTGCATTACTGCTGCTCATTCTGTGAGAGAACATCTGGGAATTTTACAACATTATCCAGAAACAAAAATACTTAAGCTAATGGAGATACTGGCTATATATTTGTTTGTAAAGAGATAAATGAAGTAAATAAGCTACTCAATCCTGCTGCCAATAAAAGTAAAAATGAAGTCCATTTCTCCTGTTAATTTATTTTTTACCCTCTATTAGCCAATGTCAACTGGGAACTATCTTTCTTACAAACATTCATGGGCCTTGCTTTTCATTTTTTACCCTTCCCCCAGCTTTGTATGTTCTAAATCACTGGTAAATGAGGGAGATGCCAACACATTATCTTTCAGACCAGCGCACAGTGTTACTCTTTCTCTTAAAAACATTTCTTTAAAACTGGCATGCTTCAAAATAAAACAATATGTCCTGCCTGGAATAGATCTAAAATGCTACTGAGCAGATGCTAGGGATGTCAGTCATTCAAGAATTTAAGGCCTGGATTAATCAGCTATAATGTGATTAGACCCATTTACAAATCCCTTTCCCCATGAAGGAGAATGTGGGGCAATGCAAACATGTCAAACCCCCAATCCTGCCTTTTCTTCAAGCATTGCCCTCCTGATATCTGCATATTCAGCTGAATGATAGGATCACTAGATGAATATCCTCCAACTGTCTGGATTTGGCAGGAACAGAATCAATTTAATTTTGTCATTTCATTTTTAAGCAGCTTTTGAAATGTCTGTTTCTATCTCCTCTTCCCATTTCCCTCCACCATCCTTGGTTTACTTGGATTGGTACAAACTGAGTTCAAAGTGCAAAAGCAGTTTTCACTCAATTAACTGAGTGGAGGAGAAGAAAAGAGGGGTAGAATCTTTCCTTTCCCTGTAGACTCAGACAAAAGCAGCATGCTGTAGACTCTACCATCTTGTCTATTCATTCTCATTCATAATCTTTGCCATTTTGACCACACTCTAATATTGCTTGGCCACACATGTCAGAGGGTGTGAAAATGTCTCAAGTTCAACCCTACAATGAAAATTAGTTTGCTTATTTGTAATGCTGGCTCAGGATATTTTTTCCACGTGAGACAAAGGACAAGATGGTTTCTCATACTGCTTGTCTAGAAAGAAATGGGACTGGGAGTTGTGTTTCCTTTGAACACTGGTCACAGAACAGTGTCCACTAAACCTCTAAAAGTGTGCTGTAGGAATACATCCCTGAGACACTTTCCAAATTGACATCTCAACCAAAAATGGTTCTGTAGCCAGTGTGGCATAGTGGTTTGAGTGTTGGATCATGTCTCTGGAGACCAGGGTTCAATTCCCAGCTCAGCCATGGTTGATCTTAGGTAAGCCACATGCTCTCTGCTTCAAGAGAAGGTAATGGCAAACCACCTCTGAACAAATCTTGCCAAAACCAACCAACCAACCAACCAACCAAACAAACAAACAAACCCCATGATAGGTTCACTTTAGGGTTGCCATAAGTCAGAAATGACTTGAAAGTACACAGCAGCAGCAGCAGCAGCATGCTTGCATGGTTCTAGCCCATTCTTATAGTCTATCCCCAACCCAATCTCTCTCTCTATTTCTGTCTCTCTGTCTAACCACCTACCTACCTACCTAATCTACCTAGACAGATGGAAAGAAAGATTTGTTATACTTCTGAGGCAGGGCAGGCATGCATGCAGTGAAGTGGAACAAGCCATTTTCAGGTCCTGCATATCTAGCAATGACTAGAAGAGACATTTGAGATGACCAGAAATTGCTTCTGGTCATTCTCTTAAAAAAAAAAATCATGTTGGTGGTCTCTAAAACAGCATTTACAGTCCAAACTGCTACAGCCTCTACTTGTTTGTGTGTTTTACCTCAGTAATTTTTGCCACCTTAACCATACTTTGATGTTGCTTGGTCATATGTGTTCTGGTTTTCATCTGCAAAATAGTGGATGGTATACTATTTGAGCAAAAAAAAAAATGTTTTAAATAATTAAGACACTTCCTAAGCTATTGGGTAGCAATGTTGATATCACTGTAATTGGCATAATTCCATCCTACGGTACCCTATGACTTGTAGTTTGGTGGTGTACCTAGAATATTTTGGTACAGCCCCCTCCAGAGAACTGGAGCTCTGTCAGAGAATTCAAAGTACATCACCAAACTACAAGTCTCAGGAGTCCATAGGATGGAGCCATGACAGTTAAAAGTAGTATAATGCATCCTTGCTATCCATGGGGAATCTATTCCGGATTCCCCATATGGATAGTTAAAAAAGGGGGACTTTAAGTCCCATTTTTCTCAATGGGCACACGCTCCCACTTTCAGCACCACATGCACATGCACCCATTCAGAAAGCCATGGTTTGCCATCCATGGAATCTCAAACCGTAGATGGCAAGCCCACACTTGACACAGGTGCACTATATCAGATTGGTATTACGATGCACACCATAAATGACATGACCAAAGTAACAACAGATGTTAAAGGCCTTGATTTAGAGCATGTTATTTGTTTATAGAAATGGCAGTAACATAATTTAAAGCAGGATTTTGCAAATTGAGGGCCAGCTTCCCCAGACAGGAGTTTTAGGGTGTCATGAATGAGTGCCAATTCCCCAGTCATTTGCTGCTTTTTTATCATTACTGCACTTTATTTCCTGTGCTGGGCAGAGGTCCTTGTGAGATATTCTCCTTTGTTTGTTGAATAACCTGGCTGGCTTGGGGTACTAGACAGCTCAGCTTGGATAAGTGGGCAGCCCCAAATGCTCTAGCTTAAACAGCAACATTTCTTGGGCTGATCCTGTCCACCTTGGTGCCCTATAGCTGTGTTGGGCTAGTTTATCTCACCCACAGCTATGATAGTCACTGGACATGAGGAGGGTTCTGATCCAAGACATCTGGAAAACAGCATGTTAGGGAGGGCTGTTTTAGAACAAGAATGAATGAACAAAGGAACAAATGAATGAAGGCGGGAACATTAAACTTGGCAGAGCATTCCTGAAACTGATGCATTGCTGGAGCTATGTTTGGAGGGGAGGTATTAATAATTTAAGAATGGAAAAGCTTCAAGAAGTTTATAAAAAGTTTTGGCTTCACAGACAGTCCCTGCTGTAATAAAGCAAGTGTAAACAGTAATATATTATATTAAGACCTTCTCTTCATTCTCAAGTGCTTTACAGATTGTACCAAATAAATATCATTACGTCCAGTATTTCTCCAATCTGCCTGCATCTTTTAGGCAACAGAAAGAAGGCTGAATATGCACACAGGTGGAGTCTTCTCCAGGGTAGGATCCAGAGATGGAATGCCTTGGCATTAGCCACCTCTCCTTACTGTTTTATGTCCCACCCTTCAAATGCATCACAAAGTCAAAGAAAGCATAACAACAACATTTAAGTATGTTTTTGCTGCCTTTTCACAGTTCAGGAAGCTACTGAAGGAATTGTGGATGCTGGTCCCTAAAATCCTTGAGATGGTAGAGTTTATCATATGACAGAATTTGGGGGTATAATGCAATGGCAATCTGAATTCAATCATGGGGTTTCATGTAATTGCGTATGAGTGTATCTCACGCCATTTCAGGCACAAGGGAAGTCATTCTGAATGCAATCATAAGAATATCTCACTCAATTTCGGGCAATGGGGGGTCATTTCCGAGAAATGGGAAGTCATTCTGAATGCATTGTGAAAGCAATTAGATTTCACGTAAATTCGCTAAACTAAATGTGAATTTGAATTGGCTCAATTTGAAATTGGGAGATAAACTCTGGTGTTTCCTACAGTGTATTCTTCCTGCGAGTTCAAAGATTCTATGTAGCTTCTCTTTTATTACCATTTTAAACTTGTAGCAGTAGTTTAGTACTCACTGTGTTCTAGCATGTCCTACATTACCAAAGTCAGTCTATAAGTTTATTGCATGGCATTTGCAGGAAAGAGAATGGAATGGCACAGAATGGGGGGAGAACGGATATTACCACATGGGAGAACACCACTGATGCCGCTGGGAGTCCCCAAGCCATTCCTCATCTCTTCCCCAGCTGTTCCTGGCAGCCGATTTTGAAGAAATCATGGAACTGGCTCCTGGTGAAATCAGCAGCATTCTCCCATGTGGTAACACCTGTTCTCCCCCCATTCTGTGCCATTCCATTCTGTTCAGTTCCTGTTCCCGCAAGTGCCATGTGATAAACTTACTTGTACCTCAAAACATTCAGTGTTTGACAGACTGTCCAGTTCAAGTTCACTTTAAAGATAAATGGCCATAAGAAGAAAACAGGAAAAGGCTATTAACTTGCCCTCCCATAGTTAGCACCTGGACAGCTGACTGAGCAGATATCCAGATTGCCAAATCACAATCTTCCCCCTCATGTTCAGATGCATTATATTTTTATTTAGTTTACAGTAATCATTCATGAATGTGCATATGTACATATAAATAGCAAGTGTAAATTTGATCCATATTTGTGACTTACCCTGTTTCCCCGAAAATAAGACATCCCCATAAAATAAGACCTAGTAAAGGTTTTGCTGAAGTGCTAAATATAAAACCTCCCCCAAAAGTAAGACCTAGCAAAGTTTTTGTATATAAATATATAGTATGCATATAATAAATGTTCTTTTTTTGTTGTTGTTGTTGTTCAACAATAAATGTGAATTCTTCTTCATGGAAAAATAAGACATCCCCTGAAAATAAGACCTAGTGCATCTTTGGGAGCAAAAATTAGTATAAGACACTGCCCTATTTTCGGGGAAGTGTGTATGTGTTTTCAGTTTAGGGTCATTGCAGAGCCTGACACTTCTGGGACAAAAGCTGAGCCCTAGAGATAGCACCTGGTATTGCCACTGTTATGTATTAAGTATGAACCATAGTTGCTCACAGCTTATCATTTGAACAGAGGAAGGGGGGGCATATCTTTCTGTTTGGAAATTAAGACAGAGGAGTGGAACAGACCTCCCTCATAGACATGGGCAAACCCCTTCCCTCTCAGGAGGCTGTAGGGAATGCATCATGGCCACAATCATGTTCCAAAGGCTGTGGCTTTACCCAGATCAAGTAAGTGCAATGTCTCCAAACTACAGCAGGTTCATACCTTTGCTTAAAGTCCTTGATGTACCAAACTCAATGCTATTCCAGCTTTTGCAATGCAGTGTGTGTGTGTGCATGCACACACACCCATTAGTCATTATCACAGCAGTGCTTTGTACTAAACAAGGAGCACTTCACTTTGGTCCATAATAAGCAATGCAAACACCTTCCTGAATGCCATGGTCTTTTGGTGTGAGTCAACAATGGCTTATCCATCCTTCAGCTTGGATCAAAAACCTCCAGAGGGAGACTGATAAGCAAAGCTGAGAGCTGCAGTTAAATATAGCAAGGCCACTTGAGACAGAGTAGCTGGTTTCTTTTTCTTCTTCGGTCTTTGCTTTAGATTACATTAAGTTTACTGTGAGCTGAGAGAGGGACACAGCTGAGCTTCAGCACTCATCTACTTTATATATCACTAAGAAAGCAAAATGAAACTTATTTCCATTCTGCCTACAGACTGGGGAGAGGGGAGGGCTCCAGTTTTCCTTGCAAGCTGAAGGAAGAAAAAAAATGATTAGCAGGAAAATAGTGAAAGGCACAATGTTCCATAGGGGAACACAGGTTCAAATAAATCTCAACAATGTTATAAATCTGTTCAGCCCACAGGTCTTAACTGCAGTCCTTGTAGAAAAGTTGATCTGCAAATGAAACCAATAAATAAAGAGCTGTATTACTGTGGTTCTAGTTTTAGGCCAGGAGGATAAGTTCATTTTCAGCCTAGTTCATCCTTGCCTGTGAGGATGGATAATTTCGATAGTGTTCTCCCTTCTCAGGGAAAAAAAAACCCCAAATATTTTTGTATAGTTCTCTCCTGATAATTCAAACATCTTGAAGTGTTCCAGGGAATTATTGTGAACATGATTCACAATATCCTCATACGTAATGTGTTTGTTTATCTGTTTGGTTTTCAGCAAGTGGTAGTATTGATCCACTCTTCAATGCCAGATCAAAAATCATGCAGCTATTTGTCAGATATACTTTTATGACATCCATGTGTGACTTGTGACACATCAGGTATGTTTGTTGTTGTTGTTGTTGTTTACCTCACAATAATTCCCTGGAACACTTCCAGATGTCACGACGTGTGTGTATGCTCATTTTTCAGTAGCCAACAAGCAACACTGAGCTGGCTGTAGAGAAAGAAACTTTGATTTGCTTGAAAAAGGAAGCAAAGGTGGTCTCTGTCCAAGTATGCCATAGAATTAAGTTTACAATGGGTAAAGCATGGCTCCCAAGGCTTTTTTGTGTTTCTTAACTTCACCAGACTCCCTAGGCTGCCATTTTTCTGACAAAAAGTAACAAGAAAGAAAGAAAGAAAGGCCTCCAGAAGAGTAATTTATCATTTCAGTTGGTTGGAAGTTTCACATGCATTTTTAACACAAAAACAGAACATAAAAAACAAAACAAAACAAAAACAGTTTTTTCCAGGGGATGTGCAAAATTATAGCACTGTTATTCCACTTTACTGTCATGGTTCCATCCTGGGGACACCTGATGTTTGTAGTTTGGTCAAAACTAGTGTACTATGACTTAGAATTCTAAAGGTACCCTTCAAAACTGAAAATCCAAAAATTCCACAGACTGGAATCATGGCAGTTAAGATGGAATAATAGCAGCATAATTCTGTAATGTGAATGGTCTCCAGAAGCAGAACTCCTAGCCTACTTTCAAGTTTTGTTAATTTGTCTGGTGTTTTTGGAAATCCATGTTGCAGACTTACACAAAATCTTCCTGCATTAGACACAGTGAAGCAATTACAGAGGCAGCAGTAAACCCTGAAGGGAAGAGCTGCGTGCAAGGACCCTTGCCAGCACAACATAAATTAGCCTACTGTGTTCAGGTATGAGAGAGGATACTGTCACATCTCCAGGGCTGAAGGAAGTCTGAATTGCCACAGGCCAGCTGGATGATGACTTCTCATTCTTTGCTCCAGGGGCCATAATGTGTTGGGATGGCCCTGATCTCTGCTGAGCAATGCCAATGGATGCTGACTTTGCTGAAACTGTATGGCCCTATCTAGAATGGCGCAAAGAGCCACGATAAGGGCTCTTTGCACCAATTTTAGGGCTAGGGTGGGCACAGCTTTTAGACCCTCCCTAGCCTTAAAGTGTATGGACGCTGCCATTTTAAAATGACGGTGTCCATATGGATGCGTTGTCAAAGCGTCTTCATGTGCGCAGCTTTTAGATAGGCTGCGCACATGATGATGCCTTTGCGCCACAGGAGGGCGCAAATCGCGGCGCAAAAAAGGAGCTCCAAATGGAGCTCCTTTTTGTGGGTGGGTCTTTGCCATGGCTTTTACACAGCCACGGCAAAGACCCAGGCCCGCTGGGGGAAGCAGGGTGCAGCGGGTGCCCAGGGCACCTGCTGCACCCCGCTTGGAGGGCATGGTGAAGCAACAGTTTGCTGCTTCCCCGCGGCCTGCAGAAGTGGCGGGATGGGGCCACAGAGGCTGCTGGTGTGGCAGCCTTGGCCCCATCCCGCTGCTTTAAGGGGTGGTCACGGACCGCCCCTTTTGAGTGGTCTAGATCGTCCCTGTGTGATCTTCCAGAAAGCTTCTTGTTCCATTATATCAAATCATTCCTTATTGGAAAGTCATTTAAAGATCATTTAAACTTTATTCAAAGTGTTGAAGACCATAGCTTCTTGCCATGTTATGAAATCTTTAGTACTTTTAAATAAACCTTATTTATACAAATAAATCAAGGCTGCTAGATCCTAAGAACGGGGTAGTGGTGTAGGGGTACTTGTTGCTTATCTTCTGCTTGCAAATACTAATTAGTATAATTTTGAGTTACATTGCTATCACTCACATTCTCCAAGAGTTTCATGGCTGAAGGTGGGTTTGAAATTGGTCTCTCTTTTAAATCATCTAAGCATTCATTGTGAAAGGGGGTGGGGAAATCTGTTTCAAAGCCTTGAATTATCTTCTAACACACCAATTAAAAATAATCCAAACCTAGAAACACAAATGTTATAGAACCCTATGATTTCATAGGATCATCCTCTTATTTGCATGTGCATGTGTTATGTATGCAGGCATAATCCTTCAGGAAGTCTGCAGGTGAAGCACATAATCCCTAGTGAATTCACTTCAGTTCATTATATGGGGAAATGCCTTTTATTTCTCTGATATCTTTGAAGATGAAGCTACATAAGTTCTTTTTCTTTCTTATAATTCCCCATGTTGCTGGATAAGAAAACAATTCAGGGTGTTTTGAACTTATATCTTTCAAGTCATTCATCTTGTGTCTGAAAATGTCGTGTGAGAATGAACAATCCATTCCAAAAAAGAAAAAAAAAACCTTTTAAAGTGTCTAAGAAAAATAAATGTCAGGTGGTGAGAAGATTCAGGACAAGCATCGTCATCATCATCATTATTATTATCATAATTATTATATTTATTATATTCATTTGCATCCCAACTACCTCTCAGAATTGGGATTTAAGGCAGCTTACAGTTTAAAAGAACTATACAGTTAAAAAGCACAAACAAAAAGTTAACATTAAAATAGAATTCAACCAGTCATGAAAATTTATTTTCAAATGGAAGTTCTGTTAACTTCTATGGGCCTTATTCCCGGGTGAGTGCACTCGTCCCTCCACATTTGCGGCTTTGACTTTTGCAGATTATTCACAGATTTTATTAACATGTTCTCTCTAGGAATGTCTAGGTCCTCTATATATGACCAACACGGCTATCTCCTAGGTGGTTTTTGGATTTCAAGATAACCGCATTTTAGCCATCGCAGAGGAAGAGAGAGAGCCAGTGGATTAGGACAACAAAGGTAAAGCGTTTTTTCCTAATCTTGGCACTGATTGGCATGCTTTACCACAATACCACCTAATATTTTCCTGATGCAAAACATGAAGGCTTCCTGAGAAATTCAGTGTTCTCTATCTACATAGGAACCAGTGGCTTCACAAAGGAAGGAGACATGCTGGATTCCAAGGAAACATCTTCTTTGAATTGCAAATGGACATTCAATTTTCTTGAATTTGAAAATCTACTTGTGACCACATGGCCAAAGGGGGAGGTGCCAGCCTGCAGATAGCACTCCCTACCATCTGAACTAAGACCAGAAGTCGAAAATGCAGGCCTATGACAAACATCTTCCATTTCTTTCTCCTGTTTGCCTGATGAGGAAGCCAATGTGACTTCAAAAGCTTATAACATGTAGCTGTGCATTTTGGATGGCCCAATAAAGGTATCATTGTTTAGGTCCTCCAGTGCAACTCTGTGGTCAACTTTAACCAATAGTCGCACTGAAGGACCTAGAGATCCCTAGAGAGAACACTCCAGAAGGCGTTTGTAGGTCCTCCAGTGCAATTCTATGTCTGGCAGATGTTGACCACAGAGTTGAACTGGAGGACCTAAAAATCCCTAAAGAGATGTTCTCTCAGATTAAAGCCACCAGGCACCAATAAAAGGGCAGTACAGACCATCCCAAAGTTGCAAGTCTGTGTCACCCCTTGTTGCACTGGATTGGGGCCAGGGCAGCCTCACTGGCAACCCTGCGGCCCCAATCTGGCTTTTTTCCAAGCCACAGAGAAGCAAAAAAAAAAAAAAAAAAAAAAAAAAAAATACTGCTTCTCCATGGCACAGAAAAGGGATGCCCTGGCACCTCATGCGCCCACTGCATCCTGACCCTAAAAAGGAGAAAGGGGCAACCCCTTTCTCCTCTGCATCATGGTGTGGCCATTTGGTTACCATGCCAATGATGTGTGCGCCAAAAAGAAGCTACAAAATTGAACTTCTTTCCACGCCAGTGGTAAGCCAGTGCCACTGCTATGCCAGTGGCGCGGTGATATGTCCTGTGCAACGTGCTGTCACATCATGGATGCATGCCCCATGTGGGTGGGGCCGCACAATGATGGTTTGTGCCAACATGAACTAGGGGTCGGGAGCATGTGGGTGATGCATGCTCCCGAGCCCTAGTTTTGGCCCGAGGACAGCACTTCTTGCCCATCTTTCTCAGGCCAACGTACAGTCAGCCCTTCTTATACACGGATTTTTTATACATGGATTCAAGCATACACCTTTTGAAAGTGTTCAAAAAAGTATAAATTCTAAATATCAAACCTTGATTTTGCCATTTTATATATGGAACACCATTTTGCTATGCCATTATACTTATTGGGACTTGAGCATGCATGGATTTTGTTATCCATGGGGGTCCTGGAACCAAACCCCAGCAGGGCCCACTGTATAGCATAAAAGAGCTCATTCTTATGTTCAAAAAGTAATGATGCATACAAGTGTTCTGTAGACTCAAAAATAAAATTAAATCTTTATTAGTAGAGGACAAATTGATAATATATTTCTTAGAGAGCACATTAGAGATAGGTATAAGATATAAGAGAATCAAATATAGAGATTCTGCACAGAAAACATGGGAAATTCATTTTTTTGTCAAGAGTGCCAGCAGAAACTTCCCACATGTCTGAATCACTATGAAGATTTTCATACCTGGCTGAAAGGTTCCTGAAAGGTGCCTGAGATGACATTAAAAGTTCAGGCAGGGGGAGCGTCTGAACCTCAGGAGCACTTCTCCCAATCGCTCTAATATCATCATGGAAACGGAAGATGCCTCTTTGCAAGACTGAATCGTCTGAAGGGAGCTGATTCCCTCTTGACGCTTGCTTTGCTTATCTGGATTCATTTCTAGATTTCTTTTCCTCATCCACTCCATTACCGGTTTAAGGCATTCATTCAGAGGAGAGATGCCATCCTTAGCATATTGATAACACCCCACCCCATGTCTCCGGATGATCTCTGTTTCATCCAAGACTATTTGGAGTAGAAGGGCAATTGCCCTCTCGATCATTTTGCTCAAAAACAGAAGATGTGAGACTGGCCTATAATTATTCATGTCCAAGGGGTTTAGTGAAGGCTTTTTCAGAAGCTGTCTTACTATCACTTCTTTTAAACAAGATGGAAAATGGCCCTCTCTACGAGATGCATTAATAATGTGTCTCAGAAGCATCACTGTCACAGCTCCACCTTGGATGGCCAGCCATGAAGGGCAAGGATCGAGAGGGCAAGTTGTCTTCTTCACACTGCCAAGAAGCTTGTCCACATCCTCAGTACTCAAAGATTCAAACTGATCCAGTATAAACTTATTCATGGAGTTGCTGGACACCTCATCTATCACCTCTGCCAGTATCCAAGTCTGAAAAATGATTGTTTAATGCATCACAGCAGGCTATTGTAAAATCTAATATTGGATTCTGGGATGTGGGTGTCTGAGTTAGATCTCTTACCACCCTGAACAGTTTTGCTGGATGAGAAGTCACAGACACAATACATGCAGAGTACAAAGATTTCTTCACTGCATGTATTGCCACTCCATAAGAATAAAAAAAATCCCTATGACCTGTCTTGTCAAATAGAAGTCAAGTTTTTCACCAGCGGCACTCTAGTCATCGTCCAGCCCACTTCATATTTCTAACATTTTTCATAATAAATAATAATAAAGTTTATTTATAGCCCACTCCACTAATAAAATACTCGGAGCGGTGTACAGCAGAATAAAAAGATACAGAGTAAAAACAACAATACAATATTGGAAGCAGGCTGGAAAGGACACTTGAGAGCGATTGTGTTAATAGCCTTGGTAAGATCACAGTTCCAGATATTAACCAAAGCCTTGATAGAATCACTGACACTACCAACCATTAAACCCTCTAGGGCTTTCTGGAATCCTACAGGGTCCATCAGCCTTCATGGGAGGATCATTCTGGTAGGTCCTTCACCCCCATCAGAGTGAACAGTGGTCTTCAGTCCAGCCTTGACCCAGGAATGATTCCTCCATGACAATATGGTGATATTAGTTATCTACATCCATGGTTGTACCTGTTCGGTACTAAAGACCACATCAAGGGTATGATCTGCACAATGTGTAGGTTCAGAGACTAATTGGGATAGGCCCATGTTTGTCATGACTGCTGTGAACTCCCGAGCTGCACCTGTTAAGTTTGTCAAACTGGACTCAAATGAGATGTTGAGGTCACCCAGAACTAAAAGCCTGGGTGACTCCAGCACCAACTCCAAGACCAGTTGTGTCAGCTCAGCAAGGGAGTCTGTTAGACAACAGGGTGGACGGTATACCAAGAGAATCCCCAGACTATCCTTAGTCTTCACACTTAGGTAGATACACTCAAGTTCTGGGACAGTATCTATCACTACATTTAGGAACAGTCTACATGAGCTAGTGGTAGAACTGTGATGCCCTCTAGATGTTATTTGACTAACCTTCCTCGTATTCCTTCACATTAACTTGTCAACTAGGGTTTCTGGTACTTGCAGCCCAACAAGATCTGGAGGACTGCATGGCTCTCACTCTAATCTAATTAGTACAACACCTGAAGCCTGGTTTAGGGTGTACAGGTGAGGTTTCAGGGCATACATACACAGTTCTTTTTTACCTGGAACAACCTGGAGACTCGGGGGGGGGGGTGCATGAAAACCACCATACCAGCACCATGGTAGCTGCAGGAATCTGGGGACTGCAGTTAAAAATAGTGATCTTTCAAAACTCTGCATGAAGTGATGATCTAGCTCTGTCCAATGATAAGGCCAGTCTTGGTTCACTCTTAATCAATACTGCTCAAAGTAGTGACCCACAAACTGGTGCCAGTCTGGTAGCCATTGGTTGCCAGTCTGTAGCAAGTTTCCAGGGAAATTATGGTTACAATAATAATAAGTCACAATATGATACAAGTTGAGTCTCCCTTACCCAAAATGCTTGGGACCAGAAATGTTTTGGATTTTGGAATTTTTCAGATTTTGGGATATGTGAATATACATAATGAGATATCTTGGAGATGGGGCCCAAGTCTAAATATGAAATTCATTTATGTTTTGTATAAGCCTTATAAACATAGCCTGAAGCTAACTTTATACATAATATTTTAAATATTTTTGTTTATAAAACAAGTTTTGTGTACACTAAACCAGAAGAAAGCAAAGTTTCACTATCTCAGCCACCCATATGAACAATAATGGATTTTGGAGGACAGTCAGGGATTTTGTTATCCTTGGATTCAACCATTCACAGCTTCAAAATATTCCAAAAAGATATAAATTCCATACAGCAAACCCTGATTTTGATATTTTATATAAGGGACACCATTTTACTGTGCCATTGGATGTAATGGGATTTCAACATCTATGTTATCCATGTGTGTGTGTGTCCTGGAACCAAACCCTAGTGGATACAAAGGGTCCACTGTATTTTGATTTTGGAATTACAGATAAGGGAGACTCAACTTGTACTAGTCTGGTACATGGGGCACCACACTGGATAGCTTGAGAAACACTGTTCTAAATAGTGTTGCTAGGCAGACTAATCCCAGGAAATCCACAGGGATCTCAATCTTGCAAGGAAGATCTATATGCAAAACTGACTGCTTTCATCTGGGGTTTATTATATAGACAGGCTTGCACAATTTCACCCCAATCCTAATGGTTCCAGATTCTATTGGAATAGCTGGATGTGACTTTTGATGCATATGTGAATGTGCATCCTTACCCTAATATCATTTAAAATGAATCAATTGAATGATAGCAGTAGCGGCTTTAGCAATGTCACCTCGAAAGCCATAATTTTCTGCTTTCTTTTCCATGAGCGGTGGGGGGGGGGGGGAATGTAACAGTACTCTTTCTGAAAGCTTTATTTTCTCATGAAAACAACTGAAATGTACAGTTGTGTGGTAGGGGGAGGGAAAAAGGTATTCTTTGACTTTTTTTTTTTGCCAAAAGCTGCATTCCATGTCCTGTTAAAATTAAGTTCCCCATGCCAAAGAGGTGTTTACAACAAAAGTCACAAGTGTCCATGATAACTTTATATTACTAGTACCTTTGCAAGCCTTTTGGGCTGAAATTCAGAAGAACTGAACATGATATTAACGGCAGTAAATCTTAGTCCATGGCAGGTCTTTGAAATAATGTATAATATCCCTTTCCCTCACTCCTGAAAAAAACAATCAAGTACTGATCAGGGAGAACTGTGGAACCAATTCTATTCTATTAAAAAAATAGAAAAAAACTTTTGGGTTATGTTAATGATCACCTTTTTTTAAAAAGCCTATTGCTAATGCAGTACAAAAGATGTCAGTTATTCAGTCTTCAGAGAAAAAGCTTTATGAGAAATGTAAATGACTTACCCTGAGTTTGATGGAGAAAGAATCTAAGACACTGGAAGGTGGTGACAGAGCTGTCAGAGGGGGTGTAGATCACAGATTGACAGCCAGAGTTGAGGAAATAATTTGGGGGGGGGGGTATTAAACCATAGGGAATTTTGCAGTAACTGTAAAAGCACTGAGGAACACTTTGCAAAGAGATTATTTTATTTCAAACTTTGGTTCATAAATACCATTTGCCAGACCTGACATCTCAATGGGCAGAACTCTAGGGTGTTTGACATGTTAAGTCCAATTTGGGAATATTAACTTCAAACACAACTAACATATGAATTGCTATTGCACATATAAGGTGCCCCAGCTAAAAAAAAAAAAACAGATTATATTTTCAGCATTGCATTTGCAGGCATCAGCTGGTGTTGTATAGTGAAAGTTGTTCAATATACCAAGAGCTCTCATGGCATATTGGCTGGAGTCTCAGGCTACGACCAAACCAGACCAGGGAAATATACTTTTTTTGCAAAGTAATTCATTGCTGTTGTGCTATTGGCCGGCCCAAGGTGAGGAAAAGGGAAATGGTCCCCATCAACAAGTTTATATACAAAAGTGAACTGCACAGGGAACTGAATTTTATTTTTGATTTTAAGTTAATGTCTTCTTATTGGAAGGAAGCCATGTCCTATGAGGAGCAGCTTAGGGAGCTGGGAATGTTTAGTCTGATGGAAAGAAAGTTAAGAGGGGACATGATACCCATCTTTAAATATTTGAAGGGATATCATATCAAAGAGGGAACAGGCTTGTTGTCCACAGCTCCAGAGGCTAGGACAAGGAGCAAGGGATTCGAATTAGAATCATAGAGTTTGAAGAGACCACAAGGGCTATCCAGTCCAACACCATGCCATCCAGGAACTCTCAGTCAAAGCATACCCAACAGATGGCCATCCAGCCTCTGTTTATAGAAAGGGGACTTCCCTTTATACAAGGAATGATCTGGAAATCTTATGCCAGCAGTGATATAGAATTAGGTTTCTTGCTCCACCCCCCAGTGACCCACAGAAGTGACTCACATTTTTAAAAGTTTAAGAATTCACCCAGCCAAAATGGCCACAGAGAAACAGCCTTTCCTTCTTCTCTTTATACAAGGAAAACAGCTTCCACCGAAATCTCAGGAGGACCTTCCTGACTGTCAGAGCTGTTTGACAATGGAATATGCCTCAGAGTGTGGTGGAGTCTCCTTCTTTGGAAGTTTTTAAACAGAGGCTCAATGACCATATGTTGGGGTGCTTTCATTTGTGTTCCTGCATTACCATCCCTGAAATGTGGCTGAATCATCCACAGGTGTGATAGCCAATTGCACTTGCCTCCCATGATTTAATCATCACTGAGGTGTCCCACTCCTCTCCCATCATCAAAACATTCTCAGAGCAGCCATTTCTCCAATAATAGAAGTTCCTGTTGTTGAAAAATGGCTGCTCCACAAACACTTTGAGGATGGGAGAGGAGCAGGAGGCCTCAATGGTGGGTAAATCACAGGAGGCAAGCATAACCGGATATTGCACCCATGCGCTTTACAGATGATTTGGTCACATTTCAGTGACAGTAAAGATCCATGTGATAATCGCCTATGATTCTATTGTGTGCCTTCAAATTGTTTTTTACTTATGGTGATCCTAGGCACCACCCTGGCTCACTCATTGTTCTCTGTGAAGGTCACTATGTTGTTTAGAGAACAAGCCTGGAGCTATGCAGAGTTTTTTCCTTCAACATAAGAGTATTGTCAGGGACTCTGAAGAGACATCCAACAGGTCGTTCTTCTGTTTTCTTTCCCCCCCCCCTCCTGGGACCCCTGACCACTTCTCTATTGCTTTACTCATGCCATGGCCATGTGTGTACATGGTGTTGTATATGGTGTGCCTTCAGGTCATTTCCAACTTATGCAGACTTTAAGGCAAACCTATTGTTCGAGTATTAGCATCAATGCTTGTTGCAGCTCTATGTTTCCTTGAAAAGGGGTGATGTCTTCCACACAGGAACACTGATGCATAGCTCAATGGTCATTGGGTCAGTGTGACTGTTAGAAGAGGAATTCCTATGCCCCTCCCTTTCTGGGGATCAAGAAACTTTACTGCCCTTTGTTCCATCTTTTTCCTCTCTCTGCTCTCACCTAGCATGGATGCAAAAATGAGGCTGTGCTACTACAATTTTTTTCTTACCCATATGCATGACAGTCAGCTCTAGGGACTCTTGTACCAAGTATAGTTTTCTCTACTGAGAAGTTTTCTCTACTGAGCAGTTATTTTTGTAGAACCTAGATTAGAAGTACATTTCCTTTTTATGTACCAATGTATCCTGTTTATTTGCCAGAAGCTCACATCCAGTTATTTTACCAAATACCTGTAGAGTACATGCTTGTTGCTGTGTTGTTGTTGCTGCTGCTAAACTGATTTAACCACAAATAACCGAAACCAATTTTTCTAACACAGTGTTTTCTTGGCAAGTTTCTTCAGAGGGGTTTGCCATTGATGTATTTTGAAGTTGGGAATGTCACCCAGTGGTTTTCATGACCAAGCTGGTATTCAAACCCTCTTTTCCAGAGTCATAGTCCAACTGTGAAATGTAAACACTTGTTGGGGTGGAGTGGAAGCAGGAATTCATTTTGAAAATGTACATTTTACAAAACTTGAAATGCTGGAAGGAAAAAGAATTATAAACTTTTCTTTTAAAAAATTGAGCTTTGCTTTTTATAAAAAAATAAATAAATAAAGATGCTACAAGAAAAGCTCAGGCTTCAAATAAGTTCTGCAATATTTTATATAATAAAACTATTCCTGGTAGGGGATGTTGGAAGACAATAATTTAAATGGCAAGAGGAACCAATGTAGAGGCTGGTTTATAATTCAGATACGATGTGTGGACATATTTTTATTTGCCTCTCAAATGTAAATGGACTTGTCAGAGAGCACAAAGTAAATTTCTCAGTTCTTTTGGGAGGAGAATGTCATGAGTGTCCTTGGAATATATTTCAAAATAACATCCAGCAGAAGCAAGCCCAAGATTCTAACTAAACCTCATCTTTGAAGAGAAATAAAACAGTTTATTTTCATGACTCCTGTTTTTCCTCTTAATGTTATCTTGAACAGCATTAATCTTACAAGGCCCTTGTGAAGAGAGACAAGTTAAAGATGGTAAAATATTTTGAGCATTTGAAGTACTAAATAAAACAATAACACTAGAGTTCCCCAAGTATGATGCAATATGTAGAGGCATAGAAAATGGTATTGACAGTCATTAAAGAAAACAATACCCTTTAATTCTACAGCTATGTTGGCTTAATATAAGTTTGCTAAATCAAAGAAACATAGAATTATAGAATCGTAGACTTGGGAGAGACCACAAGGGCCATCAAGTTCAACCACCTGCCATGCTGGAACTCTCCATGAAAGCATCCCTGACAGATGGTCATCCAGCCTCTGCTTAAAGACCTCCAAGGAAGGAGACTCCAACACACTCTGAGGGAGTGTGTTCCACTGTTGAACAGCCCTTACTGTCAGGAAGTGCCTCCTAATGTTGAGGTGGAATCCCTTTTCCTGTAGCTTGCATCCATTGTTTTGGCCCTGCTCTCTGGAGCAGCAGAAAACAAGCTTGCTCTCTCCTCAATATGACATTACTTCAAATATTTAAACAGGGCTATTCTATCACCTCTTAACCTTCTCTTCTCCAGGCTAAACATCCCCAGCTCCCTAAGTCTTTCCTCATAAGGCATGGTTTCCAGACCCTTTATCACTTTAGTCACCTTTCTTTGAACATGGTCCAGTTTCTCCGCATCCTTTTTGAATTGTGGTGCCCAGAACTGGACATGATATTCCAGGTGGGGCCTGACCAAAGGATTGTAGAGTGGTACTATTACTTCCCTTGATCTAGACACTATACTTCTATTGATGCAGCCTAAATTTACATTATCCTTTTTAGCTGCCTCATCGCACTGCTGACTCATGTTCAACTTGTTGTCTACTTGGACTCCTAGATCCCTTTCACATGTAGTCTCATTCAGCCAAGTGTCCCCCATCCTATATCTGTGCATTTCATTTTTCCAACCTAAAAGCAGTACCTTACATTTCTCCATGTTGGATTTCATTTCGTTAGCTTTGGCCCAAATTTTTAGTATATTCAGGTCATTTTGAATTTTGATCCTGTCCTTTGGGGTATTAACTACTCCTCCTAATTTGGTGTCATCTGCAAATTTGATAACTAGGCCCCCAATACTGTCATCCAAGTCATTAATAAAGATGTTGAATATCACTGGGCCCAGAACAGAATCCTGTGGCACCCCACTGGTCACTTTTCTCCAGGATGCAAAGTAACCATTGTTGAGCACCTTTTGGGTTCGGATGGTCAACCAATTACAAATCCATGTAACAGTTACTTTGTCTAGCCCATATTTTACAAGCTTATTTGCAAGAATGTCATGGGGAACCTTGTCAAAGGCCTTACTGATATACTACATCCACAGCATTCCCTTCATCTACCAAGCTGGTAATTTTATCAAAAAAAAAAAAAAAAGAGAGATCACGTTTGTCTGGCATGACTTGTTTCTCTGAAACCTGTGTTGATCTTTTGTGATTATGGCATTGCCTTCTAGATGTTCACACACTCTCTATTTAATGATCTGTTCTAGAATCTTCCCTGGTATCAATGTCAGACTAACTGGACGATAATTGTTGGGATCCCCTTTTTACCCCTTTTTGAAGATGGGGACAATGTTTGCCCTCCCTCAGTCTGCTGGGACTTCTCCTGTTCTCCAGGAGTTCTCAAAGATTATTGCCAATGGCTCCAATATTACATTTGCCAGTTCTTTTAATACCCTAGGATGTAGTTCATCTGGTCCTGGAGACTTATATTCATTTATGTTAACCAGGTATACCTGTACTGTACTATCTCCTTACTTATTCTGTACTGTAATTCCCCTGTTCTGTCCTCAGCTTTCTGAGAAGACTGAAGCAAAGAAGGTGTTGAGTAATTCTGCCTTTTCTCTGTTAGCAGTTTGTCATCTTCTCCATGCAGTTACCCTACCATTTCCTTCTTCCTCCTTTTGCTGAGGAAATACCCCAAAAGCCCCTTTTAGACTTCTTAACCTCTCTGGCAAGCCTGAGTTCATGCACTTCAACTTTTCTGACTTTACCCCTACATATGCTTGCTACACATGCTTGAATTCCTCTTTAGTGATTTCCCCCCTTTTCCATTTCTTATACATGTTCCATTTAAAACTTAGCTGAGTTGAAGGTTCCTTAGTCATCCATCCTGGTTTTTTGGGATACCTCCTAATTTTCTTCCTCACTGGAACTGTTTTAAATTGTGCCTTCACTATCTCCCTTTTGAGAAACTCCCATCTATCTCAAACTCCCTTCTCTTTTAGTATTCCTGACAATGGGATCACCCCCAATACTTCTATAAGTATACTGAAATCTGCTCTCCTAAAGTCTAGAATGCATGTCTGACTATGCCTGGCTTCTCCTTTCCACTTTATAACAAACTCCAGGAGAACATGGTCACTTGCACCTAATGATCCCACCGCTTGTACCTCATTAACCAAGTCATCCCTGTTGGTTAGAATCAGATCTAAAATAGCTGACCGACTTGTTGCCTCTTCCATCTTTTGGACAATGAAATTGTCTTTGAGGCACATAAGGAATTTGCTAGACCTTGAGGATTTGGCTGAGTCTGACTTCCAGCAAATATCAGGATAGCTGAAGTCAACCATCACTACTACATCTCTCCTTTCTGAGAGTGTGGTCATCTGTTCTAGAAAGTCATCTTTCAATTCCTCCATCTTACTTGGGGGTCTGTAGTAGACCCCCACAATAACATACCTGTTGTTTCCCTCCCCTTTTATTAAACGATTAACTGCAATTGAGCAGATTGACCATACTAACCTGTATGCAGTTTGTCACCTGCATTGGCACCTAATTCCTTTCCAGGCACAAATTGAAGTGCTACTGTTCATTAAAGTCATAAATAACTTGAGACCAGATTACCCAAAAGATCACCCATGAGTACCTACTCAAGCCTCAGGTCTTTTTCAGAGAGTCTACTCTCAGTGCTCCTGTTGAATACACCACTTCAGGAAGGATGCCCCATTGTTGTCATTTTGCTGGCATGAGGTGCCATGGCAAGTGTTCCAGAGAGCTCTGCCAGCTTTACTTTCTCACTCTGGCAGAAAATACACGAATTTTCCTAGATAGCCAAGCATTTCTTTAGCTCTGGACAATGCCCACTCACTCCACTGTTGTATCCTTCTTGTCAGGTAGGGGCCATAAGACACTTCCTATCCAGACTGAGTTGACTTTCTTTGTGTCCATGATGAGTCTTCAACATTTCCTTCAGCCTAGTCCAAGCTTCTGTAATAGTGCTTGGCGTCCTTGTGACAGCTGCTCACTGCCCTCTGAAAAGGGCTCCAAGTGTAAAACTGCTTTTGCAAAGCAAAGGGATCTTTTAACACCTTTGAGACTAAATGAGTGAAAGACTTTGTAGCAAAGCTTTATTAGACTTGGTCTACTTCCTTAGACACATATTGCCATTATATCCTCTTAGGGCTCCTATGCATTTTGCATCTGAAGAAGCAGACCAAGTCAAATAAAGGGGCTAAACAGACAGGCAAAAAGAGGTGCTTTCAGGCTGGCTTGAAAGCATGGCATTCAGATGGCACATGCCTTGAAGCCAGCAGGAATGTGCCCTCTAGGTGCCTTATTCAGAGAAAAACCATTTCAAAAAGAAGCAGCTTTTTTCCACTTCTTCCTGGCTTGAAGCCATGTCATGTGGTCATGACATGAGCACTCAAGCTGCCTTGGGAACTGGTTGTGAGGTTGGTGGGATTTCAATGTGACTTTAGAAAAGGCAGCTTCAAGCCACTTACTCCAGCCCATCTGTTTCACCCCAAAGCTTATTCTACAATATCTTTCACTCAGTTAGTCTCAAAGATGCTACAGGATCCCTCTGGATACTGATATTCCAGACTAATATGGCTATGTCTCTGAATTCTGCCTTTTGATAAGTCAGACTGTAGGCCCCTCGGGATCAACATTATCTGTGCAGACTGGCAGTAATTTCCCAAGCTCTTACACTATATGTGCTCTTTGTTGTTAGGTGCATTCAAGTCATTTAGCAACCCTAAGGCAAACCTATCATGGGGAGGTTTCTTGGCACGTTTCTTCAGAGGGGGTTTGCCATTGCTATCTTCTGAGGCAGAGAAAGTGTGACTTGCCCAGTGTCAACCAGTGGGTTTCCATGGCTGAGTGGAGATTCGAACTCTGGTTTCCAAAGTCCTAGTCCAATGCTCAAACCATTATACTATGCTGGCTCTCCATGTGCTCTTTACTAATCATAAATCCTCAAGTAGGTCAGGGTCTAATCTTGGCCCTAGGAGAAAAAAGTGTGCCACTTTTTCTGGATGCATTGCAGAGGGGGCGATTTTCAGGAACGCTTCTAAACCGTTCCTGAAAACTGTCCCTCTGAAACACATCTGGAATGCAATGAGAACTTCTCACTGAGGCAGCAGCGGTGGCATTCTCCTGTGTGGTAAGATGCATTCTATGATGCCTCCCATTCCCATCATGCCCCCTTTTGTAACACGACAGGCTCGTTCCAGAGCCTGTGCGATCAGCTCAATAGTGTTATAACTGCACAAAGTGAAAGGGCCCCAAATGTCTTTACCCATAGAACTGCCCTACATGAGAAATCACATTACACACCTATTTTCCCTAACATGTTTATAAATTTTATTCCTGTTGTATGCCTTTAAGTTATTTCTGACTTATGGTGGCCCTGGGACAAACTTATTATAGGGTTTTCTTGGCAAGATTGTTCAGAGGGGATTAGCCTTTGCCTTCCTCTGATGCTGAGAGCATGTGGCTTGCGCAGAGTCACTCAGTGGGTTTTCGTGGTTGAGCAGACATTCAGATTCTGGTCTCCAGACTCATGATCATATGCTCAGATCACTACTACATTATGGTTCTCATATAATTTCTATGTACATTGTGAATTTGGGATGGGTGCCAGCATTTGATCCCTAAAAAATGAAAAGTTCCTTAAAACCCAAAAAGTTGTAGAAAATATATCTGTGTTCACATTAGGTGACTGAATGATACTGCTTCTTTGGAGACTGGGAAGATAATGTGCTGGGTTGCCTGTAGCTTTGTCTGTTAACACACTGAGTACCACAGAAATGAAGTTTCCAATTTTTTTTTCATTTTAATAGATCTTGTACTCATCTGACAATGTCCCAGGAGCATTTTATTTTAATGTGCATTTCCTCTCTTAATTAACTTTGTCTTTATATGTGCTGCCTTACTCACACTGTGAGATATATGGGAGGTAAATGAGTACAAAATGGTGGTTCTTTGTCTCTCCTGAAAAGGCAAATTGCTTCTTTCAGTGATATGTTGTCTCCCTCACTGGCTCAATATATACACACAGAGCACATTTTAGCTATCAGATCTCCACAGGGATTTCTTCTCCATGCTAAGGATACCTGCTATTGAGGAAGTTGGGGGTGGGGTAAAGGAGAGGAGATTGGTAGAACTGATTTTTGATTTCTCTTTTTTTGTTGTCATTATGTCAGTGATGGAAGAGGCATTCATTGTCCTTATGTATTTCATTGAAGTAATAATTATAGCAAGAGGCTCCCTGACCAAGAATTGAAGAAAAGCTTTTCAATCACTGCCCTTGCATTTCAATCGAAGTTCCATGCTGTAAAACAAGGTGTAAATCAGTTTAAGAAGGTAGCTTTGCATTCAGTGCTTGGTGGTTTACGACTCCCAAATGACCTTCATCTATCTTCCTTAGCTGTAGAGGTGCATAATTGAACTAAAGAGAAGCTTGAATAATGAGTATAAGAACATCAGCTCCACCGAACTTGCTTAACAGTGTAACAGCTTTGCACTCTCGCTCTCTCTTTTTGCCTTGAAATGTACCAAAATACTCTAGCAGGTCCAATTCTTCAGAGTGACAGTTGCTGGCACTTCATAACAAAATAAGCCAAACAACTCACTACATCTTCTGTTGTAGGTAAGTTCCAAAGAGAGAGGAGAAACAATTACAGAAGTGGTTATTTGTTTAACGTCTGAACAGAAAACATCTTCCCTACACACACATACAAACTGCAGAATATATTTTTAACAAAGCCACTAATATCTATAATTATTAGAAATATATTGATTGCTGGTTATTAATTTTGCTTGGAGTAGGAATAACAACACCTCCAAAGTGCATTCTGAGACACGTATATTACAAGAAATATTTAGTGACATTATTTGAATTCAATGATACTACCTGAATATGCTAAGCAGGACTTTCCAAAGATATGTGGATTTATTGCAATGCGTTATATCTGTTTACCCTGTCTCAACTTCTTCCAGGCTAGGGAAAGGATAGTGTTATCTGTGGCCATCTCTGTTTATGCTCTGTTTATGTGAAATGTTCTGTTTGTACATTAATCTTTTTTGTACATTTCAAATGTGTGTTTTTTCTGGTCACTAAGAACTTTTTGAAATGAAGCCTTGACCTCGAGCTGCCTCCAGTTGTACATTGTTAGGAAGTAAAGATGGTGGATGGCTGGAAGCCATTGCTTCACTTTGACATGTTTCTAACCATCTGACAAAAGCAAAAAGAAGGTGGATAGGTTGGATCTCCTTTCATAACCTATATGGCTGAAAGGCTACCACCATCTCCCATTCCATAAACTAAGGGGACTGACAATTTAATCCTACTCCAAATGGAGATCATCTTATGTGGTGGTTTGAGACATCAAAAAGACCACACAGCAGACACACATTCCTGTCTCTTACACCATGCTTCCAGTCTTCATCATCTCCAATATCTGTTGCCCGAGGTAGCCACCACACTCTTCATAATAAGGCTGACCCAACTACCTTCTAAGTGGTATTAGGTATATTGTAGAGAAACCAGAAGAGGTTTCTTGGCTGGGCTGAAGGTGACTTAACATTATGGATAAATGAAGCAGGGAGATCAAGGATAGACTGGGCTGGAAGGTGACTTGTCATGTGGGAGGAAGAAATGGGAATGTACAGACTAAGTTGGGAAGAGCTGGGAAGAGCAGCAAGAGGGATATAATGGCCTGGCCTGCAAGGCTATCTAGTTGGCTTGGTGGAGGAAGAAATGAAGAACGGGTCTCTGTGTGGTTTTTGCAGGGAAGGAGAGTTATGTATGTGTATGAGAGAGAGCATGATACACACTCCATTCACAATGTTTATATAAAGTGGCGAGAGTAAGTGTGTTAGGAAATGTTCCTAAAAGAGTAATTGGGGTAAATAGATCCTCTATGCCAATAGTGTTGAGAGCTGGGAATGAGGATGATCCCAAACAAGATTTTGTGTAATTTATTATCAGTCCTCACTTCTTGGTCATATTCAGGATTTGGGCAAGTTATTTGTCCTTCAAGGGGCATCACTAGGGGTGGAGTGGGGTCCGAGCTGCACCAGGTGACACCCTAAGGGAGTGTCCTGAAACATCTGCCTTTTGGCAGAAATGGACTGTAGTGATTACCTGTATCCCTTTAAAATGCTGGAGCTCAGCAGATGGTATGTGTGGAACAAATTTTATAGGGGGAGAAAGTAGAGGCCTCAGGATTTTTTTTAAATTAAATTTTAAATTTTATTGTTTAAAAATGTTCTTTCTAAATTTTCTTTAAAAACATCATATCTTACCAAATTTTCACTTTAACCACTTTAAACTATGTAAACATAAATACATTTAGGCTGTGCATACGATATTGTAGTTTAAAGGTATAATTTTAATATTGCTAGTTTTTTATGTCACAACTATTGCAACTACATCCAGTGATATACCAGCATTATGATGTATGAATAACAGTAGTACAAAAACATTACTGAGGATTTAGTATGATGTGGTATGGGAGAAGATCAATGTAAGGACTGACACCATAATTTACCACTCCAGGTGATGTCAATGCTAGTTACACCACTGGCTTAAGCAGTTTGCATTCTCTCAAATGGTTTTCTATTGAAACAAGAGGCTGTGAAATTGAATTGTTGGTGTTTGTTCTGAAGCTCAGACTGCACCTATGATTTTTCAGGATTTGGAGACAAGACTTGTCTTTTAGCCTCACCAATTTGCCTTTCTGTGAAACTGGTGTTTTGTAATAGCTGCACATGTGCCACGAAAAAATATTTGTGAATGCCTTCCCCCAAAACCTTTTGTGAAGTAGCTCTGACACTTCCTCAAAAGTTAAAATGGGACAATCAGTCATCACACTTGGATATTCCTGTTCCTAGCAAACCAAGTAGCTGGTCTTAAAGGTGTTGCTAGATTCCTCTCCCTATTTTTTCCTTTTTTGTTTTTTTGTTTTTTGTTTTGTTGAAACAATGTTACATCAACATTGTATGAAATGAATACTGATGTAATTGCAAACACCTGAATCTGATTGATCTTCCCAAAAAGAGCAAATTCACTGAATCAATTTGGTTTTCATAGTGTTGTCTTACCATGCAACAATTAATTCAATGGGTCTACTCTAGTTGGGACTCCCAATAGAATGCAGGCTTAAAGAAGGGTGAAGCCAATATACAGACAATATTTGTACAGAAATAAAAATAATTGCATATTGCTTTCTCTGAATACCCTACCTCTGTTTCAGTCTCTATCGTCTTCCCTGGTTGCAAGTTGTTCAGAGCAGAAATCTGTTCTTTACTGGGATAATGCCAAAATTGGAACTTGAGATCTTCTGCATGCAAAGCATGGCATCCACCACTAGGATCAATCTCCTCTATCCTTCAGCAGCTTAAAATATACTACTGTCTTTCAGGCATAAACATAGCTGGATTTTGGCATGACTTTTGGCTCTTGCATGTATTTTTTCTTTTTTCTTCTTTTTTTTACTTTTTCTTTTGAAAACCTCCCAAGAGCCAAAAAAAATCTCTAATTTCTAAAGCCCCTGATTTGGCACATAATAGAAACATGGGGTGAATATCTGCTGCCCCAAACACAAAGCAATATGTAACATGGGATAACATGGGGGAGCACAAATAGCACAGACCAGAAGGATCATCCACATCTACTCTTCAGACACAAAAAGAATCAGATGGATTCAAATTACCACACAAGTAGCATTTGGAGATGGCTAACAAGTAGCATTTGGAGACGGCTTGGAGATAAGTATATTTGACCTCAGACAACCACATCAGCATGATACAGCATGCCAAGAGACTTTGAAGAACCTTTGCTCCTGTACAATAGCAGTAGAGTTCCTCTAAGGAGTTTAATTTATGTGAACGTAAAATGATATATTAAATACCCACCTATTTAAGCATTTAAACCTTAGGATCAAGATCTGGAGTGCTAATCTGTAGGTTATAAGATTTAAGTAAAAGTGTCCCTTTCACTCTTCAGGTGCCCTTGACATCTGAGGTGATATGGTTCCCAGGGCCATCTCAGCAATGGCACCCTCATTGTGGAATATTCTCTGCAGAGAGGCACAGCTATTGTGTACCTTATTTTTTTCAATACCAGGTAAAGATGTTTGCATTTCCCAGGGCATTTTAGAAAATTAAAAAAAAAAAAAAAAAAGAAAGCTTTGCTGGTTATTTTTTATTTGGTTTTTAAGTTCATACTATTTCTTAGTTCTACAGCCTGATTTATAACATTTGCATTTGGGATTTTTTTGTTGGTTCAGCTAAAACTTGGGGAGCTGTAACTGAAATGATACATTATGGAAAATAAATGGTCAGTACTGATTGATATCCTTTTAATGTTAAAAACTGGGGGTGGGGGGTGCTAACTAAATTCAGTCCATGCAAAAATTTTACAGCCAAGATCATGTAAATTTATTTATTTATATCTTAGCTGGAAATGCATCTTTTGTAAACTACTGTATGAGACTAGAATAAAAATAAGCAAACAAGTTGGTTACAAAAGTTCAGCCTAAATAAAAAGATACCTGATATTAGAGCATAAAAAACTACTACTGGGTGACCTTGAGCAAGTTACACTCTCTTAGCCTCAGAGAATGGCAATGGCAAATCCCCTCTGAAGAAACTTGACAATAAAACCCTATGATAAGTTCACCTTGGGAGTCACCATAAGTTTTAAAAAAAATGAGTTGGAGGCACACAACAACAAAATGTGCTTTTACTTTTGCGTATCCATGGAGAGAGGGCATCCAGTGGTGTGAGATACTTTTATAAATGAAATTCAAGCAGTCCACCCATACACATACCTACTTACATCTAAACTCTATAAAACTCAGTTGGTTTACTTCTGGGTAACTGGATAGAGGAGTCACAATCTTGTTTGACACATCTATGGTATTAAACATTAAAAAAAAAATTAAACATCTTTGTATTCTAAATGTTTTAGACAGTATGTAGTCTTCCACATGACCCCAACCATCATGAATAGTGATCATAGGTGATGGGAACTGTAGTACAGCTACTTTTGGCAGGCTACAGGTTCCCTACCAATGTCTGGAGAGATGGTGATGGGAAGCAAAGAGGGAGGCAGTCCCTAAGCTGGTATTATTCATCCAGGAAACAAGTGGATGATTGATGGGAAAGGAATGTTGCTAGGGTGACAGCGGGCCTCATGATGTCTGCAGAACTCCCTGTTTCACCTGGGAGTTTAAAGTATGTTAAAGGAAGCTGCAAAATACAGATGAACAGGAGTTACAGCTCTCCCTCCCACACTCCCTGACTATGGCAGAAGAGGCCTGCATCTGAGATAAAGAATGTGACTTCGCCACACATCTTAAAAAAAATCTCATTATAGAGAAAGTAATAAAGGTTCTAACACTCCCCTGTGGGGGCCTGAGCTCTAAGTAGGAACAAGAAACCTGTCTAGGAGGAATAAGGTAAGAGTCGTCTATGCCTCTTTTCAATTTCACACCTTCTCTACCTGCCTGCACTGGTTAAAACGCAAGTCTGATGATCCCCTTGCATTTGCACTGACATGTGGCTGATGCTTGCAGTGGCACATTGCTGGCAAATTCTTCTTTGAACTCCACTATAGTTGCACCTGGAGCATTTGCCAGAATGTAATAGAGTAATCATCTTATAAGCTGTCACTTCCTTCAGACTAGCTTTGGTTATCATATTCTATAGAGAAAGCAACAGCCACCCCATTTAATGTTCTGAAGGGCTTGTGCATACATTAGATTCTAAATTTTTAGTTGCTGCAAATTCTGGATTGCTTGTGGGATGATGTTAGGCATAAGGATAAGCATTATAGAATCATAGAATCATAGAGTTGGAAGAGACCACAAGGGCCATCCAGTCCAAGTCCCTGCCATGCAGGAACTCTCCATTTGCAAATGCAAGTTTGTTATACACGCTTCAAACTGCATGAGATCAAATTCAATTTTCTGACTATGTAGTACCACAAATACAATTCATCTAATATGAATAATGGCTCAAGTTGAACTGAGTACAGTGGGACCTGTGTTAATTACAACTTACTCGTGAGTCACAGCTAACTTGCATTCAGCTATACGTCTGAGAACATACATGTTCTTTTCTGATTTCAGAAGCTAGGCAGGATCAGGCTTGGTTAGAACTTAGGCAGATCAAGGATGTCTAGGCAGAGGTAAGAAAGAATCCTGTCTGAATCCCTGGAGAGCCACTGGCACTACCATTCACTGGTCCAAAACATGCCACAGAAACAATCCAGTTTGAGACCACATTAATTGCCCTGGCTCAATGCTAAGGAATTCTGGGAACTGTAGTTTTATGAAACATTTAACCTTCTCTGTCAGAGAGCTCTGGTGCCACAATAAACTACAGTTCCCAGGATTCCCTAGCACTGACCCAGGACAGTTAAAGTGGTCTCAAACTGGATTATTTCTGAAGAGTTTTGGGCCAGAGTTATCAGTACAAGGTTAAATAAACCAGTGGTCGAAAGGCAGCTTCCTATGTCTGTGGATCAGGTATGGAGATATTAACAATACTTTTAGGGGCCACCAAGTGTCACTGACCAAAGTCAGAGTTGATAATATAGGCCCATGTTCCTAATGGAATTGGCTATTTTGACCTGGATTAGGTGTACTGAGCAGTATTCTGTTCCTGAAGAGCCAGTGTTGTGTAGTGGTCTGTCAGACTACAGCTCTGGAGCCTGGGTTGGAATCCTTGTTCAGCTATGGAAACCTACTGGGTGACCTGGGGCAAATCACATTCTCAGCCTCAGATGAAAGGAAGGGTAAACTTTCTCTGAACAAATCTTGCCAAGAAAAACCTTAGGGTCACCATAAGTCAGAATTGACTTGAAGGTACACAACAACAAAAATCAGTGACAAAATTCCCATTTCAAGTGAAGCAGGATTGAAATTTCCCAGGAGTTTTATAGTGAACTTTATTATTGAGAGTAAACATTACATTCTCAGAAGTATGTAACATGCCTCCTATCAGCTCCTACTTGAACCATCTAGTTAAATACGGGATGTGCCATCACCCACTGGCCCATTATCTGAGCAGAAAGTAAGAGAATGTTCAATGGAGTGATCACATCACTGTTAGTGTTACACTAGTTGAAAAAGACTATTATCAAGGAAACCATAAATGGATCTGACTAACCTATATCATTATTGTCTGGTCTCCAATCTTTATCATTAGTGTAAGATCCTAGAAACAATGGTGACAACCTAATTCCTGTATTTCTTTGACAAAACTGTTTATTTGGTTACTTTCCCATCTGGGCAGGCTTAGAGTATATGGATAGAAATAATCTTTGGTTGGGTTGGTTGCTTACTTACTGAGAACTAGATTGTGCAAGGAAGTGTGTTCTTGTTGATTCTATTGGATTACTCAGTTGTGTTTAAGACCATGGTGTTCAAAATCAGGAAGATCTGGCATGCCTGGATTATATGAGAATTCAGAGCACTGATAGTTGTTCTTGTCCTGTTTGGCTGAATGCACTTAGAAGGTGATGCTGATACTATTACTCTGTTTCATTACCATTAGCCTATGGAGTTGCTCAGGGTGCTGTTTTGTTTCTTTTCTATTTAATCAGAGGCTGGTAATTCTGACGGTTGTATATGAGTTGTACTCACTTTGAAGGATCAGATTTACATCTTAAGGGTGCTTCTGGGCTCCACTTTGTTCCCTGAAGATCAGTCAGTTGCTATGGCCAGAAATGCCCTTGCCTAGCTGCAGCTTTCCTTGAAGAAGACAGCCTAGCCAAAGTGATTCATGTTTTCATTACTTCTTGAGTAGATTATTGCAGTGTGCTCAACTGAGGGTTCCTCTTGGACAGTCTTTAGAAAGAGCACCAGGTGCAATATAAGACATCCAAAATGTTGTCTAGTGTATGATTTGTAGATAATACAACACTGGCTTCTCATTTTATACACAGAAATGGTCAATGGCTTGTATACTGTACCTCCACATATATTCCAACACATTACAGTTGTTGTTGACTCATCCTTAATTAAATCTTTATGATTGGTTATGCAAGAAAGTTGTTAACCTTACACAGTTATGATTGTGTATGTTGACAAAACCATTTGAATGAGCAGCTCAGCAACAAGAAAAATGAAAAAGAGGGGGGGGAACTCTTGGCTAGTATACTTGACATAGCTTCAGGGATCTGACTAGGATTTTGGAATAATTTTGCTGTTTAACCTAGTTTATAGTATTAAAAATTTCTAGGTTCATTCACAGAGTCACTGTCTGTTTCATAAAGTCAGGACACGTTCTTGCCAGCTGCAGAACCAAACCAAATCCTATCTTAGGCTGCAACCTTGTACTGATTTCTAGTCCATTTAAAATGCCCCAGCCTAGGTTTGTACGCTTAATGATTCACTCCTGGAGGCTAATAGAATCGGATTAGTTTCAGATGGCTTTGAAGAAGAGGACTGCCGAGCCAATCCACAACTCTACTGACAGCCTGATCCATAGCCATCAATACAAGGACTCCACAGTGGCCTATTTCAATCAGTACAAATAAGCTGGTCTAAGAGAAGCGAGGACAAGCGAGAAGAAACTAAGCCCTCAGAGGATGAGGAACCAATTTCTTATCTAGTTATAGTAAATTATGAAAAGTTTTGTTTCTGAGAGGCCTGTGGGACCACAGCCCAATCCTCTGTGTATTGCACTGAAATATTATTGTACTGCCTATTTTTGCCTGATCTGGGCATGGGCTGAGACTGTGTATAAACAGATGTTATCACACAGCTCAGTGCCCAGATCGGAGGTATCCCATACCCAATCGGGACTTCTCCCAGTATGAGAGAAGTCCCAATCGGGTATGGGATGCCTCTGAGGGTGAGAAGGAAAAAAAAGCATGTAGCTTTTAATGTAGAAAACACAGAAAACAACATTTTGGCACAGGAAATAACAATTTTATACAGAAAATGATATTTGTGCTCTGGAAATATGAATGGTATTTTCTGCATGAAAATTTCATGCATTTTTTTCATAGAAAAGGTGCCAAAATATAATCATCTTGTGCAGTTTTTGATTACTCCCTTTCAGTGAGGAACAAATTATTTGTTCTCACTTGCAAGAATTACATTTAGAAAGATTTACTAAGATTTGCATTCCCGCATTGAATTAAATACGATTTACTCCCAAATAATTTTGCCCAGAATTTTCCTCTTGTTCACATGTCAATTATTGTTGTTGTTATTTTATTAGTAGTAGTATTAGTATTTTGAAATTGCCTTTCTCTGTGGATTAAGTTGGGGAATAGGAACAGCTTAAAACAGAATTAATATCAGCTATCAGTTTTGCTGGGTGAGTAATTCCATCACTGGGTCATATATACTGAGATCAATGTTGCCACATAGTGGCATAGTGGAATCAATACTCAAAGGGTAAAGTCCTGAAAAAGTGTATAACACTATCTGCCACTCACCACAAACCAGGCTCTTCTGTTCCCTTAGAGATTGACTGCAGTATCCATAGTAGCTGGAAGGGAAATAGATTTTTACCCACTACAGTGCATTATCATGACCTAGTACTGTTGTAATCCAAGGTATTTTGAGGTGATTTGATCTTGTGTTGATAAGAATAATTAGCTTCACAAAAAATGTGCACCTAGCTATTAATGTCTTTTATTTATCTAGTGGCCCCATTGGCATACACTGAGGTTTGGTTCCAGGACCCTCCATGGACACCAAAATTTGTGAATGCTCAAGTTCCATTAAATACAATGGTATTCTAAAATGGAGACCCTTATATAAAATGGCAAGATCAAGATTTGCTTATTGAAATGTATATATTTTTAAAATATTTTCAAGCTGTGAATAGTTGAATCTGTGAATAAAAAAATCCATGGATATAGCTGGCCAACTGTATATAGATAAACCTAGCCATTGGCATTCTACTTTGGGAGTATGTCTGCCAAGATGAGGTTTTGCACTTTTTGCCACTAAATCACTGCTGATAATACTTGATAATGGAAAGGTAAGAATTTTTTAAGCTCTGATCTGCATATTTGAAGCTGCATGTGAACTGATTGTATTTTTGTGAGGCACACTATCTACATCTTTATGCATAGATTAACAAAGTGTCGAGAGAACTCTGCTGTTTAGCCATACTGTTTAGTATTATTAAGGCAAAATATAATTTCAGCATTACTAGATTCTCATTCTAGAGCAAGCATAGTTTGAGCACTGGACCATGACTCTGGGGACTAGGGTTTGATTCCCACTCAAGCATAAAAATCTACTGGATGACCTTGGACAACTCACAATCTCTCAGCCTCAAAGAATGGCAATGGCAAACCCCTTCAGAAGAAACTTGTCAAGAAAACCCTGTGATAGGTTCACCTTTAAGTTAAAGGTAAAGGTTTCCTCTTTGACAAGGTTGTCAAGTTGTGTCCAACTGTATGGGGCAGTGCTCATTTCTGCCAAAGAGCCAGCATTGTTAAAAATGACTCTGTGTGTTATGTGGTCAGCATGACTCCACAGAATGCTGTTACCTTCCCACCAAAGTGATACCTATTTATCTACTTGCACTTTTACTAGTTTCACACTGTGAGGTTGGCACAAGCTGGGGCTAGTGACAGGAGCTCACCCCATCACATGGCACTTGGGTCATGAACTGCTGACCTGCTGATCTTGCAATCAACAGAGTCAGCATCTTAACTTACACCAGCTGGACAACCATCTGTCAGGGATGCTTGGATTGAGAGTTCCTGCATGGCCTTGAGGTATTGTCTAACTCTATGATTCTATGATTCATAAGTCAAAAAAGGTGGCATGAGCCCTCTTGGGATCCATGGCAGGGTTGTAGTTACAGTGTGGTGGGAAAGACAGTATTGCCCCCAAGTAAAATTTCTGTTCCCCTTGTGAAATATCCTTCAGTCTCCAAATTTTTAGCATTGCAATAACTGAAAACTTCAGTTGAGCATTTAGAAATACCATTTAAGCATCCAAAGAAAAAGGGCAGGCAGTTACCAAAGGAAGGCAAACACAGAAAATATAAGCACTCTAAGTGTGAAAGATTGTCAGTATCTCACTCTGCAGTACAAGAAATCTGGGTATTAAAGGAATATTTCATTTGAAGGACTAAAATCTACTTCCTCACATGCTTTTGAGGAAAGCTCATGCTGCCAACTTCTTTCTTTCAGTTAGGGGTTGTGCAGACCAGCTGTTAAGGCTGGCCTGGGGGCCAAGTCAGCGCCTGGCATCCATAAGGTGCACACCCCGGCTCTGCCCCATAGCAGCGTAATGCAGTGCACCACTTCACACAGCATGCGGCATCATGGCACCCCTCTGCCACTGCCACATGATGCAGCACCAAATGAGCACCTTAAAGCCACGCCGCCATGGATATCATGCCCTTTCCAGGGTGCAAAAAGGAGCCGCTTTTTGTGGCTCTTTTTTGTGCCCTGGAAAGGCCAGATCAGGGCCACAATGTGCAGTCAGTCTGTGCAGCCTCATACTGATTTATCACACTAGGGGGCAAACAGGATTTAAACGAGAGTTAAACGAGTATTAAACAGGAAATGTCCTGTGATAAACATAGGGCATTTCTCGTTTAACTCTCGTTTAAATCCTGTTTGCCCTCTAGTGTGATAAAGCAGATAGTCTCAAAGATGCTACAAGATCTCTTTACATACTGATTCTACAGACTAACACAGCTACGTATATCTTTTAATTCATTTAAAGGGACAGACTTCTTATATGGGGTAGGGGGGGCAGTGCCTTTATCCCACCCCATCCCTTAACTATACCCCTGGGAATTAGATTTACCAGGCACAAAAGAGGACAGGGCTCCTGCAGAGAGAAGACAAAGTGCTATGGTTGGCATAGATAAAATGGGCATATACAGATGCAAGTAGAATATAGGTGGAGAGGAGAGTGAGATAGATAGAAACCCCTACTGTGGCGTGGGGTAAGGAAATGGCTCAGTCGAGAGATGTGCAGGGTAGTGTAAAGAGTGAAGGTGGCAGGTAATGGGATTCTAGAGGGAACTGTGGTGATACAAAAGGACAGTGTATAGCTTAAAATAGGATTTTGGTGGTAGGGAAATAAGGTGGGAGAGATAATGTAGGTAGAGATATTTGGTAGCACTGAAAGAGGAAAGTTCTTTCTGTGGTACAGACAAAGCTGAGAGAGGAAGATTATTGTGGAACATAGAGAAAAAAAGGGAGAGAGAGTGATAGCAAAAGTATTTGATCATTTGTACTGCTAAGGGAAATGACAGAGAATGGTTAATAAGTATGAAGTTAAAAAAAAATTTTTTAAAAAATCCATGATTAAGAAGGTATTGTGAGCTTTTTTAAATTACTTAAAATTTTAAAAGTAGTTCTTTGATCAGTCTGAGTTGAATACTCCTCTGGATGTACTAATCAGGTACATCGGATAACACACTACCACTACCTTCTGCAGCTTGGTGCCTTCCATATATTTTGGATTACAGCTCCCAAGAACTCCAGACCCCAACAAATGACTGAGTACTGTGGCCTCAAAACATTTGGAGGGGAGGATTGTAACAAGTGGAAGTCTTCTGTAAAAGACATGAATTTCAATAGTCTCATTCCCACTACAGAATAAACTGGGTTTGAGTCAAATTGATGAAGCGATTTAGCACCGAATAAATGTTCACACTGTTTGAGCAGCAATCAAGCCTTACCCATTTCAGTCTAATCCACTTCATGTTCACATTCATCAATGAATTGATTCAACATGGAGTCACATCACAGGGCTGACTGTGCCACAAGGAACTGCTTCAGATCTGCAGCTCGTTCACAATAGCGCTGAATCGATTCATTGAAAAAGATGTGGGTAATTCAGTGGACCTGGAAGAAGTGCTTTAAATGGGTTTAGTGCTGGGGGGCCCTTCACAAACTGCATCAGGGAATCGGCACAAGTGAGAACAAGGGCCATTTATACTGGTTCAGATATGCTTGCAAATTGGTTTATTATGTAGTGGGAATGAGGCCCATTGTCTTCCAGACTTGATTCATGTATCCATTCATTGGTTAACTTCTCATGTGTTTTTAAAATGCAGGGCACACAAGCCTGCATTGCTGTGGGAAGAGTTTATGTATTTTGGAGTACACAATGGCATCTATAAACCCAAACCTGAAGTCTGCCCAGCTGAGAAGCCAACATGCTGTGTAGTAGCATCTATCACCAAGCTGTTCTCTGCAGGTCTGCCACCAGGCTAATTAACCACAGGTGTACATGAGAGTAGTAATTAAAACAATGCATCATCTTCTTCCATCTGATAATACGTAATCTAGATTTTTAACTGATATAAACAGGAGGGTTGCAGAGCAACTATACCAAGAGAAACAGAAAGCAATAAGCCTATCAGCTAGTCAATTATAAACCTCATCTATCATCTTTACAAAGAATTTAATGCTATATCTAAAATACAACTTCATTTACAGCACTTCTAGTGGGGCATACTTCCAAACTGTAAACTGTCTTGGTGCCATTATTGTGACTTAGTGACCAGCTGTTTGAATTTCTACAGGTTGAGTAATATTAATGTCATTATTGGGTCACATTTTTGTGAATAACCCTGAAAAACACACTGCTTTTGAATTTTGCATTTTGTCAGTAAAATGGGGAAACTGTTCTTTTCACAGTTTGATTGATGATCAGATGCATAAATCTTTTTTTTTTTCTGATTAGGTCACTGAATTTGAAAGTGAATGCTTATATTAAAATGTTACAGGAAATAAGTCACTGAGAGCTTTGAAGACCTTTAAAGATTGCTTGGTCCTGCAGGAGTTTTCTCTCTGAACAGCTCCTCCCCAACTAGAATAAAGTTTAAATGGCCCACTTATATGATTGAGGGCTAATTCTGTGGATCTTTCTCACAGAAACAACACAACTGGAGTGCCAGGGCATTGAGAAATGGGGAAAAAATTCTTGGAAAAATTGCCCATCTCTGATAGGGTGGGGACTGGAAAGAAACTGTGCATCAACCAAAAATTCAGAAAGTGGTTCCAGGAATTCAAGGAAAATTGTTGGAGTTTGGAAATATATTAAAGATCTGGCAGATTGTTGCCAATTGAGAAAATAATAATTTGTTGATGTTGCTTATTACTTGATTACTTCAAAAGTAATTGGTTTCTTTACTTGTTAGTAACAGGGTACTACTTCTCATTTTCTTAGAATAGCAATAAAGTATAAAAACACCCCAAATCTGTCCCAATGACCCTAAATAACATTTTGAAGGAAAGTGTAAATCTTGCATGTCACTCCAGTAATTGTTAACATAATAATTGATAGTCCCAACTATAATAGAACCATTAAAGCAATTGCTGTACAGTATGTCAAAACTTATGTAAATCTCACTGATTCAATTAGCCTACTCCAGTTGAGACTGGCAGGTGGATTTAGGCTATTGGCATTAAATTGATAAGGAATAACATAACTGATCATCATCCTTCTCCCTCTCCCTCCCAGAGAGATAAGTAACATCCTTTTAACACATTACTTCAAGCTCTAGAATTTTTTTTTTTACTTTTTTATTTTTGCAAAATGGCTTATCTCTGACTTTACTTTGCTTAATCATCTTGGTGATACAACAGTATGTTGACTTGTGAGTCACACTGAACTAAATGGGATTTATTTCTGATTAGATATGCATAGGATGGCATTGTTAACATCTTATATTTTAGTCCAAAGGCATGAGACATAATTTAAAGTTTATTTAATTTAAACCATGGGTTGACAACCTTTAGTCCTCTAGATTTTTCAGACTTCAGCTCTCAGAATTATGAGAATTGTAGTCCAAAACTTCTGAAGGAGCAGTAACTCTCCACCCATGTTTTCAAACCTTTGTGTCTGGGTTCAAATTTATATATATATATATATATATATATATATACATAAATGTGTATCTGTATGTATGTGTGTGTGTGTATGTTTCTATATATGTGACTGTGAATGTGTGAACAGAAATTTCAAATGTTTGTGAAATATTTCCTAGTAGTTCCAGTTTTAAAAACAGGGTTTCATAGGACGGTACTGTATGACTTTAAGAATTTTTAAAAAACAAGCCTCATTTGTTCACTACATTTCTTTGAAGAAATATTATTTATTGTCTCGCGAATACATTAAGCTGCTGGAGGAACCATCCATCAGTTCTATGAACATTTGATGGTTTTCGATAGGTTTCCAACAGTTTTTCATTATAATGGTTTCTCCCACTGGATGACAAAAACATTTCCCAAATTTAAAAACAGAGATCAGGGCTCACTGTCAAAATCAAAAACCAATGTGATTCTCTTCAGAGAATTTTGCTTTATTCTCCACCCTGCGCCACCCACCACATGGCATATAGTTTGAACACTGTCCAGTTTTGATGTGTGTGAAAAATAAGTCTCTTAGAAATGTGCAGGGGTAGCTGTGTTGAACAAATACAAACAAAAATCTATCAGTGATACCTTTATCAGCCAATAAAGGTATCACTGATGGATTTTTGTCTTAGAGATGGTATTTGTCAGTCTGATGCAGCCCTGTTTAAGATCCACTTGATCAACCTCTCTCATGTGGTTATATTATTTAAAGTGATCACAAGTCTTTCCAACCCTGGTTTCAGTGCTTTTTTGTAGCTTCTATGTCAGTGAATCCTACCAGGTTTTAGTCAGGACTTTAGAGCTGTCCATAATGCTGAAACTATTTGGGTGATAGGTTTTAAAACTTTGGATAAAATTAGGATTAAAACCTGGAGCAGGCTCACCACACACAGGCATGGAAGCCACCTGCTGTCGTTAAATGCAGGGTTTGGCAAATGTCAGCATGATGGCCACAAAGAGAGAAAAGGTGGGGGTGGGCTCATTCAGATGCTGTTGGGTTTTTTTTAGCACGACCATGTGAATCATTTCACTCACACACTCCAGGTTTATTATTCACACTATGGAACTGCATCAATGCACATGTCTGCAAGTTCAAGCATGTTCAATCATTCGAAGATGAAGTTGATGGTGCAACTGCATTTGGAACACATTCAAAGCATGTAGAGTTTTATCCTGGTCCTATTCACATTGGCTATTCAGAGTACTGATGATGCAAATTCTTTTAAACACTTGGGGGAAGACCTGATATTGATTATCCTGGATTAAGTGAGGATTCTGGTAGTCTTTCCCCCCCCCTCCCCCCAATTTAATCAGATGTATTTGGGATGTGTATGAACAATGGAGATTCAACCTAGATTAATCTTGGATTATTTTCACCATCTGAATAACCCCAAAGAGAGGATTTGTACTACCCAAGAAAGGTCAAAACAAGACACCTGTTTGCATAAAACTCCATGTCTTAAATTATATAAAGAAATTCAAAGTTGTCAATGGTTTTTATATTTTAAAAAGAATTACCATTCATCTCACCCACAGGGGAAGACTATGACTAGGTGGCTTGTGTGCATCATTCAGCTCTCCAGGTAATAACTGTAGATGGGCACCTTTAAAGTCCCTGATCTCCCTTCCTTATTATTCTTTATCTTTAAATCAGACTTGGACCAGACAGCTCTTGAAATAGAGCATGAAGTACTATCAGTAGTATTCATCCTTCAAATTACAGAGGACTATCCTCTGCAAAAGAGGATGGCCATCCCAAACTTCATATTCACAGGATCTACTTTGTTTTTAGTAGAATCCTCAGATCTACCAATTGGAACCAAGTACCAAACATATACAACTAAAGAACTCCATACCCAGCAATGAGTTCAGAGTATCAGAACTAAATAATGTTTAAAAGTCCTTGTGCACAACAATCCACTCTTTGTTTACTCCCAAGCTATCTACATTTCAACATCATGTTAGGGTAGGGATGGTGGTAAGAGCCATTTTGTTGATATCATTTAAAAAAACTTTTATTTATGAAAACTATTTGATCTATAACATAAACCACCCAAGGATCAATAAATAGATCAACTCTCTGCTTGCTGACTCCTGATTTAAACATTACCACACTTCTATGAGAGCAACAAGTGGAAAAGAATGTTTTGTTACAAACTAAAGGGCACTTTAAAGCATTCTAAGAAAAATATACCATTGACATAGAATTGGAATCTAATTTAAAATCTTTGCCCTATAGAAAATCAGCCACCATTCCTGGTTTTAGGGGAAAGGTAGAGTATAAATAAAGTTAATTAAAATGGAATAATTATTATAATCTGATGGATCAGATGAAACCATTATTCCAAAATATGTGGCATTCAGATTTTCTTTGTGCACAACTAAACAATAAACCATATTATAACTGATAATGTTATGTATTCTGTTACCTTTGAGTAGCAGATTTTAGTTTATGATTATTGAATCTCAAATTCTCCACCCAAGTATTTCTAGAAATTTTGAGTCTTTCAGATGGAGATACCTCACTTCAAATGGTGCACTTAATTATTGGAAAATGAGGGAAATGAATTTGCATAATGTAGGTGAAAGACAGTCTCACGGCTCCATTTTTCTTTCTAATTATATGAGAATTTGAGATGAGCAGAGCATAAGTGCAGGCAGAATAGATCCCTAATTGTACTAATTGATTATTAAATGGAAATGGGGCAGAAACAGTACTGAATCAGCATTAACAATGTTCTTTTCTGTTTTTACTTATTATCGGACATCATCATCAAAGTACCAGATAACAGAATATTAGTTCCAAAGAGACTAGCCAAATCCATTGGAGAAAACAGCAGGCTATAGCCAGCAGAAAAGCCATTCTCCCACTAATGCATCCTTGCCAGACAGAATGCCCCCAAGACTGTTTTGTGGTCCTTGACTCCTCCAAATCCCCAAATCACTTTTTCTGGCTGAAAAAAGTGAGGAGGAGGATTGTTCCCTCCAGGAAGCCTCAAGGAATGACAATCACTTTTAAAATAGATTTCAGGTTAGAGATATTGGTTGGAGAATTTTGTTCTGATCAAATAAATAAATACATAAATAAATAAATAAAAATTGAAGTGTAAATTGAACTTTGACTCTAAATTCTTTTTATTGAGTATGGTAACAGATGAACAATTGGGAAAAAAAGTTATGAGAAACTTCTATTAATATATGTCCTCTACCGCTAGAGTTGTTTTTGCTAAATGGTGTGTGTGTGTTCGGGTCGAGAATACCCAGACATGAATGAATGGTTAACAAAGTTAATTGGCCATATCAAAATAGATTAATTTATCTGTATTTTAAAAAATCTAGACTGGGAAGTGATTAAAAAAAGACTAGACTCCATTGATAACTTACCTGGGGAAAGAAGGAGAAAAATTAGAATTGTGAAGGTCAGTTAGAGGGGAACCTTAAGTTATCATAAGATTTAATTTACACATGTTAGTAAGGAAATAATCAGGAATTTCAAATGTTTTAATCAGAACAATTAGAAATATTTTATATATAGGGTTTATATAAGTTCTTATTTGTATTTGTATTTAAGTTATATTAAGTGGTTTATAGACTACAGAAAGAAATATATTTTTGTAGATCAGAAAAAAATCCAAGAAGTCATAGAAGTAGATATGTAGTGTATTGTGTTATGTTTTATGTCCATTTGCCTCACAGGTCAGGCGCCACAAAGAAAGCACAAACACATGGCTGGAGGGAACATGGCCACAACTTTATTTAAAAGCCAAAACAAACAATAGGGTTGGCCCAAAGCATAAGGTCTGGATCTGGACATCAGCCAAACCCCTGTTGGCTAATGTATGGTTGCTTGTAGCCAAGCATCGGGATGACGTAGGTGCCAAGCCCCGCCCTATTGCACAGTCGGGCAACTGTGCTGCTACCAATCGATTTGCAAGGCACTCTAGTCACCGGGTGTTAATTGACTGTGGCCCCCGCACTGGCCACATCAGCACACTTCATACACCCGGGTCGCGAGGACTCCCGATCCAGAGCCATCGAGCCCTGGAAACCCCTCACCCCAGATCCAGGCCTATGCTGCCGCCAAACTGACGGTGAGAAACGAACCGCCTGCCGCCAACCCTATAAAAATGCATAAGGGCCCCACACAAAACCAATAGGAACAGCAAAAACAGTCATTGACTCCCGACCAGGTCCAGGTCCGGTCGGACATAACCCAAATAAGCCCTGGATTTCCATCGTCCCAATTGCTTGATCAAGTCCGCTGACAAACCAACTTGAGCAGCCAAAGTAGCTGCCCCAATCCGGAAAGAATGTCCACCAAATTCCTTCGCCGGCAATCCCAAATGAGTTAGGGCTAAACGCAGCACTGCCACCAGCTGATAACAGGTGACAGGAGCTCCATTGGAGTGACAAAATAAGGAACCTGTACCAGCTGGGCATTCGTCGAGGAATGAATGCAATGTCCGAACAGGGCATAAAAGCGAGCCTTTAAAACGGTTCAAGGTGATCGTGGAGCCCCTCCCCAACTGGTCACATTTGGACCTCCGGACCACTAAGCAAACAGCGTTATTAGCAAAGAGAACATCCCCAACCTGCAGTGAACGCTTGGAAATATCATTGGAGGCATTTGGAACAAGCTCCCCCAACCTCAGGGCTCCAAAGAACGCGGTAACAAAAACAGCTCGGAAAAGGCTGGCCTCATAGGGGAAAGAGCAAATTTTTGGTAAAACGGCAACAAGCTGCTCGAGCAGCGAAAGTGTAATGGGATGTCTGGCATCTAGAGAAAGACCCTGGGAGCGCCTCCAACCCTCCAGGGTCCGCCTAACCTGAAAGGAGGCGCAAGGATCACCCAGGCCGGAGGCTTTGGTAAAAAATGAAATACCAGCCAGGGCCACCGAAATGGCCCGTGGTGAAGACCCATTGGAATATAACCAGGCCATGAAGCCAAGGACAATAGATGGCTGAATGGGCCAATGAGCTGGAATATTAGAGGCTCTAAAATATGCAGCTAACTTGGGGAAAACCCTCATATAAGCCTTTTGAGTAGAAGGAGCTATAGAAGAAAAGATGCCATTCATAATGGTAGAGGTCCAAGGTTCCACAAGTCCTATGGAAACGGAACTGGGGAGGGATCCGCCTCAGGAGCCAAACAACGGAATCGTTCCTCCTGGAAGCGAGAGAGAGCATCAGCGATATTATTCTCCAGTCCAGGAACGAACCGAGCTGAGAATGAAATGTTGTGAATCAAGCAATCAAGGACCATTCTCCTAACCAATAGCATAACTCTCTCTGAGGAAGAGGACATACTGTTGACAACGTTAACAACCGCCTGGTTGTCACACCAGAACGTATCTTCTTGTTGGCAAATTCATTACCCCAAATATGAATTGCCGCCACAATTGGAAACAATTCCAAAAAAGTTAAGTCCTTTAGCACATTGCCCACTGCCCAGTCCCGCGGCCACTTTTGGGCGCACCAATGTCCCTGAAAATAAATGCCGAAGCCTATACTCCCGGCAGCATCGGAGTGAACTTGCAACCGGTCGCCTAACTGCCAAGACCTCTGCCATATGGTTATCCCATTAAAGTTAGCAAGAAAGGATTCCCAAATTCTAAGATCTTCTTTTACTCCCTTGGAATGGCATCATTAACCGAGGCCCCAGGCGGGTGAGACAGATGATGAATGAGTCTGTACTCCCCTGGTGCCTTCTTGGGAACAACCCCCAGAGGAGAGACATGCAGATCGACAAAAGGAGGGGAACTGAATGGCCCTTCTATCCGTCCAGCCTCGATTTCCTTATTTATCTTACTAAGGAGGACATCAGGCATTTCCCGGGCCGATTTTAGATTTTTTGCCACCGAAGGTGGAGGAGGGGCCACCACTGGGATGCGAAAACCAAAGGAAAACCCATCAGCAAGCAGCCGAGCAGCTTCCCTGTGAGGATAAGCCTCCAAAAGAGGTAAAAGGGCTCCCACTTTAATGGGCGAGCGAGCCATAGGGAACCCTTGAGGAGAAGGAGAAGGCACCTCATTTATGGCCCCCTGACCAGCCGGCATCAGAGGCAGGAGCCCCTTCACGTTTGCCGGCCGCCGCATGGGCAGGGCGCCCTTGCCGAAAGGGCTGAGAACTTTGGCGGGAGCAGGAAATCTTAGAGTGAGAACCTCTGCACAGCTCGCAACAATGCTCGTATCTGCAATGGGACCGCTTACAACGGCCCGCATTGAAATCCCAGCAAGCGAGCCTGCGATCCCGCTTGCCAGCTGCCTTGAAGGCACCCTTGGACTTGGCCAATGGGCCGACTTCCAAAAGCCAAATCTCGCTATGGAGTTGATCCCATCGCTTTCTAGAGCTGAGTGACGCTTGTTCTCTAAAAGCTGCGTCATACGCAATAGCTGCTGCCTCCCCTGCCACGGACTTAGCCCGGAAGACATGTAACATGTGGCAGTCGAGATGCCAAGCCCTCTCAGGGAAAGCCATGGAAACAACCGCCTTGTAAACTGTGAAGCCCTCCAACCAGTTGGAAAAGTTAGGCTCAGCCGGAGGAACCTTGGGGTGCCTCTTGGCACGTTTTGGAGAGGTTACGGCCCAAGCCTCCTGACCCTTCGGCTGGAGGAGGGTAAAGACATCAACATAACACCCCCGCAAAATGAGCTTCCGGACCTTCTTGGAAAGGTATGAGCCCGGGGGGGCGATCTCCTGGTGCAGAGACAGGGATGGATGAAGCCTGGGCGTTGATCCATACACCCTGCAAACCAGGCCTCCAAGCCCGCCTCCTGATGGCCCACAAAGGTAAACCAGGAGCCCAGGCGTGTTCAACCCAGTATCCATCCCGACCTGCCGGGGCACCAGCGGACGTACCATCCTGCCCCACCAGAGTCCCTTGTGAACGCGAGACAGAACGCCTCGACTTCTTCTTCTTCTTCTTCTTCTTCTTCAGGATTAGACTTCGAAGCCTGTACCGCACCCGACGCCACAACCGTAGCTTGACCACTCCCACTTAGCGCCAGTGGAGCAACGCCAGCTGGCGCTGTAGGACCACTTGCTGCTAGTGCCTTGGAAATAATATCGGAAAAAGACCGAGTCAGCTCCGCCGCCATCTTCTGAGAAATGACCGACGACGCTTGCGAAGAGGTACCAATGCCTGACGAAGTGCCCTCACCGGCAGGAGTGCCTGGCGACAAAGTACCTGGGGGTTCTTTGTTCTGACGGGCCACGGCACCAGAAGCAGTTCGCCTACAAGGTGCCGATGCGCGCTCTGTGCGCGCCGAAGGGGCCAGCCGCTGCTTGCTAGCACCTTTTGGCTTAGAAGGCATAGTAGACAAAGGCTAACCCAGCAAACATGAAACAAACTGTAAAAGGAGGGACGGGCTCAGCAGGACCGAATCCACAATCACCGCACCACACAAAACCGTCCAAAACAAAGGCAAGAGGGCGGGCTCAGCAGGGCCGCAGCCGCGATCACTGCCCTCGAAGATTGACCTCAATACAAAGGCAGTTCAAAGAAGGAGTAGGGGTAGGCCGAAACCGCTATCACCGCCCCCACAAAAAACCGTCCAAAAGAGGCAAGAGGGCGGGCTCAGCAGGGCCGCAGCCGTGATCACCGCCCTCAAGAAATGACCTCAAAACAAAGGCAGTCCGAAGAAGGAGGAGAGGGACAGGCAAAAAACCCCTCAAAGAAAAAACAAGACTACCACAAACCTTCCCAGAGGAGTCAAGCCGTACCTCAAGGCTAGCTGCGGCAAATTGCCACACCTCAGTGCAGCCTCCGTGCAGCCTCAAGGCTAGCTATGGCTTATGGGTGCCACAGCCCACAGGCCAGCGCACCCCCCACACACACACACCGCGGTGTTGGCTAACCGCGGGGGGTGGAAGGCCAAAGAAAAAACTTCCCCGGTCTAATGAAGGGTGTGGCAGAGTTCTCAAGTGCCACCCCAGCCCAGCCTGCCTGACAGACTGCCTGACAGAGAGCAATCCCCACTGTTTTTTTTGGGGGGGGGGGCTGTTAGAACCATAAGACAGCATCTGAATTGTGAGGTTTGTAGTCCAAGTTATCTGAAAATTGCCAGACTGGGGAAGTTAATTAAAAGTGCAAAATAGTCTATTTGAAGGAGCAAGCAAATAGTGTCATCAGGCGACACTGGTGTCAACCAAAGCAACTTATATTATCTTCTGATAGTTTGCTTTTTTAAAGAAAAACAAACAAACATAACTTGTAAAATAACATTTAACACAACAATTAACTAAATGGTTTTTTGTGGGATTTTGGGCTCTGAGGCCATGTTCTAGAAGAGTTTATTTCCGACATTTCACCAGCACCTGTGGCTGGCATCTTCAGAGAATACTGGCATGGAAGAGAGTGGGGTATATATATACTGTTGGTTGAGAGGAAGTGATTTGCATGTTAATCTGTGTATTGTTCTGTTGTTGAATGGCAAAGCCTCAGGGTGTCTATTTAATTAATGTTTTATTGTATGCTAGGAAATCCCTCTCACCCTGAGTGGTTTTCATTTGCATTTGCTTGACTTGATTTTGGTGTTTTTCAGTACTGGTAGCCAAACTTTGTTTACTTTAAGGGTTTCGTCTTTCCTGTTGAAGTTGTCTTGGTGTTTGTGGATTTCAATGGATTCCCTGTACTCATGGCCCACAATTTCAATGTTTTCAAACAGCATTTTATGCACAGGATGGTTTATAATGTGTTCTGCTACTGCTGATTTTTCTGGCTGACCCAGTCTGCAGTGTCTCTTATGTTCCTTGATTCGTGTTTGAACACTACGTTTGGTGGTCCCTGTGTAGATTTGTCTGCAGCTGCACAGTATGCAGAAAATTTATGCCTTCTCTGAGGGCAGCATTTGCTGGATTTTCTTGCAAATCGCTTTCTCTCAACTGACAGTATATATACCCCACTCTCTGAAGATACCAGCCACAGCTGCTGGTGAAATGTCAGGAATAAACTCTTCTAGAACACAGCTTCATTGCCTGAAAAACCCACCCAAAAAAACAAAAACAAAAAACAACTATGGATGCTGGCTATGAAAGCCTTTGACTTCACAATTAACTAAATGCATTTAATTTTTCCATGCTAATGATAACACAAACTTAAATGACTTTGGGGTTTTTGAACTAAAATAATAAAGAAGTAAGGGTTTTGTACTAACTTTCCAAGCTTTGAATTGAAATTATCCAATTAATTTGCCCTGAACTACCATTTGTGTCCTTTGTTCGTGAGACAGGTGGAAACATCTGTTATCTTAGAGCTCATTCAAACAGGAACTGGTGATTCAAACTTACTTCCAAGGTGTCAGCATCTGCATTTAGCAGGGCTCTGAATAAATGAGCATATTCTATGATACATATCTGACACAATCAGTTTCTCCTTAAATGCCATATCTACAGGTCTAGAGAAGCACAGATCCTCTACAGAAACATAATCTGCCATGGGCTTCTGTTATTTCACTTTCATTCCATTTTCAGTGGATATATTTTGCTTGCATTTATAAAACAGGGTCATTCATCTTTTAGGGACTGATTTCAGTCATGCTGTTTCATACACTCCAAAGGAAAGATAGTTGATCGTAAGGCAGAAGATGAAATCTCATTTTGCCTAATTGCAAGCCAGCTTTAAGCACATGAGTTCAAAAGTTCAACTTCAGCATTAGTGATTTTATGCCTGGAGTGGGAGGTTGCTTCACAATCAAAAAGAGCGGAAGCAACACAGCAGAAATGCAATACAGAAGCTGAGTACTTTCATAAGGTAAAAGTATATTCAGGATAAAATGCAGCAGTGATGAAGTCAATCCATTGACTCATTTCATTAGTTAGTACTTTTGGCCTATCACACAAGAGGTTTAAAAGCTGATCTCACATTGTGGGTAAATTCAAGGCCAATCTCATGCCTGGTGGAAATATTTAATAAAGAAAATGAAATCTATCTCACTGGAAAGATGCCTAGGTTCGAAATCAGACATAGTTTAGATAAACATTCTGTTTAGGTGAAGTCGAAGGCTTTCACTGCTGGCATCCATAGTTTGGTATGGGTTCTCCAGGCTATGTGGCCTCTGAAGATGCCAACCACAGATGCAGGTGAAACATCAGAAATAAATTCTTCCAAAACACAGACACATAGCCTGGAAAACCCACAGATCTATAAGCAGGTAAGTCCTTTATTAGGACCAATTATAATTCCACAGTAGTGCATAAAGTTTCAATTTCTTCAGAGCCATTCTTGAGTATGTAGTGCTTTGTTGATGTTTTTGTACGACTTCAGATCATTTCTAACTTAAGGCAACACTAAGGTGAACCTATCACAGGGTTTTCTTGAAAAGGTTTGTTCAAGGGAGGTTGCCACTGACTTCCTTTGAAGCTGAAATAATGTGACTGGTGCAAGGACAGCTTCCATGGGTGATCAGGGATTTTAAACCTGTTTTTCCAGCATCCTAGGCCAACACACAAACCTCTATGCTTCACTGAGCTATCAGCCTTATATTTCCAAAGACTGGAACTCATCATTTTAACATCATTTCAGCAGGCATTGCTAGGTGTCAAATGGCACCAGAACACCTGCCTATTACATGTCATGACATCACTCTCCATTTTGTGATTGAATTTAATTCTAAACCTGATGGCTTAAAAAGATGTAGCCAAATTTGTAGACTTCCATGTTTCTACTCACCCCCCCCCCCCTTTTTAAACTAGTCAGTCTGCTGAAAAGTACTAGAGAATGTGAAAACTTAATACTGGGCCAAAACATATTCCAGAAATTATTCAGTTTGACACAATTTAAATGTCCTGGCTCAATGCTATGGAATCATAGGAATTGTAGTTTGTGGTGTCACCAGAGCTCTCTGGTAGAGATGGCTAACTGTCTAACAAAGCTGCAGTTCTCAGAATTCCCTAGCATTGAGCCAAGGCAGTTTAAGTGGTGTGAAACTGGATTATTTCTGCAGTGTGTTTTGGCCCACTATTACGGTAGAGGGTAGCATAGATTGATTGGCTTTCCCTGCAACACATCTGTCATTGGTTTCATTGCATCCTTTCCAGACTAGCCCTACTATTAGGCAGCACCAGGTTTGTGTATATTTAATTCTTTTAGATCACATTTTCTCCCACTGTTTTGATTAAATGCTTTGATCTAAGGCCTGAGGCAGATAGGCAAAAAGAAGTGTCCCAAGGCCACTCCAGCTGCAAGTGGATCAGGATCACAGTGACTGCATGGCCAGCTCTGAAATTGGGCAGCTGCTGATGGCCCCAACCTGCACTACCAGGAGCTGGATTATTCTGGGTCCTTTTTGCTCCAGTCCAAAGGACCAGAGCACAACATCATCATGGCCACAAGGCCTTGGGTGCCCCATACTGGCTGCTACAAGGCCTTGGGTAAAGTGTTCAGGCTGTCCAGGGTGCCCTGTCTGGGCCATGGTGAGGCCTTGGGCATCCTGTCTGGGTTTCTGTGAGGCTTTGTGCACCCCGTCCAGGTCGCTGCAAGGCCTTGGTCGCACAATTCACTTATGTGCACACGCACTCCCATGTGAGGTGCATACACCAGAAGCCCTGCTCCCTGTACCAGATGTCACCAAGTCAGATGACACTACTGCCACGGCAGCTGAAGTGTTGCATTATTTCTGCAGAGCATCTGGAATGATTGCATTGTATGCAATGAAGTCAAAGCTCATGATTTTACTTATGTATTTATTTATTTGCAGAGTTTATCAAAACCCTTTTTCCCCCACTGCTATCACTGAAAGTTTAAAAGGCCAGGTTTGGTTAGATTAAAGATGGTACACTGCAGGCATGGAAAGAACTAGTTAAATACTAAAGAAAGAGAATGTAGAAAGCCAGTGCCTAATTGCCAGTCAAATGTGATCTAGATTTTTCTTTTAATCTCCATATATCTTGTACTCATAAATGCCATTTTACAAACACAGTTGAACATCAAGACAGAAGAAACCAATGGAAATTATTGCTCTTGGGAGTCTGTTCAAGCATTTTACCTATCATACTATTGATTCCCACGATAATTAAATCAGTCTGCTATGTAGGGCACTGGTAAAAAGGCTGCCACAACTGTTTGCAAATCCAAAAACTGGTCATGGCTGATTCTGCTTCTCTCTTTTGAAAGTTAATCATTTTTCTAGAATGTAGCCTGTCAAAGAATTCAGCATGGAAAATCTCCTTTAGATTTTCTGGGTTTTTCAAAAATCTTGCCAGACATTTGACATCAGACCCTGTTTACTAAAAGCTCTTCAGCTAGAACCAATAAATGATTAACAAGGAACTTCTCGAGTCACTTTCCAGATGTTGTTTGCTGAGACATCCTTGTACTACAGTGACAAATGGGGCAGAATTAAATGAATGGCAAGGGATTTGACTATAACATAGCACTGCATGGCTTGGTAGGATTCTGCCATTCAGCAGAATGCCCCCAAGGCAAAATAATCTGGGCAACTACCACAGCACAAAGGTTAAACATACATTTATTTATACACACAGCAGTGCTGCCCCAGCTGGTGTTCATTAGTTTTCAAGAGCAAAACACCCATATTTTTGAAATGCGCAATAACAGCAACAAATGCTTAATTAGATTGCAAAAAGGTAGCAGTTTTGTCATTATTATGCTATCTGATGTCTCTCATGCTTCATTGCTTTTTTTATTAACTAACGAATTTTGCCATATTTGCCAAATCCCATCTAGGTAAGCTTCAGCATTCTAGTTTATTAATCAGGGGGAAAGGACTGTTTGGGGGGGAACTACAGATTTCAATGAATGTGCCTCAACTGGGAAAGATTAAATTAATATTAATCTTCTAATTAAAACATTGGGAGGGGGCTGGCAAAACAAAGATCTACCCATTCAAGTTCCTTAGACTACTCATGTCTGCTGCCACTTTGCTATATTTATATTTTTTTTCCTGTCCGTCAAGCATGCAAACATATACATTTTCACTCTGGTCAAGAACACTCCTCTGCATCCTTTTTTTTTTACCATGGCCTGCAGCTATCACTACAGCTAAGACAAGCAGTTAATCGGAGGAGCACGGATACAGGTATAAATTGTCAAGCGGATATACTGACACCCAGTTATGCACACAAATGCAGCATCTTTTTTAAAAAATGGAGAACAAGCTGCTCAAACTTCCTATCTCTTTAAAATTGTCATTTCCTGGCAGGAATAATAATGTAATCATGAGACCCTGTCTGCCCTGCCACAACCACTACCATCAAGGCAAATCCACTGGCCACATATCTGCACTGGCCACATATCTTCTCACCCAAATTTTCCTGGCAAATCCAGAGCAAACTGAGCCCCCCCTCCCCTGCCCCCATGTGGATTAGAGCCTTCCGGTGCTCCAAAACCCTGCGCATGCATCAAATTGGACAGAATGTTGTGCGGCTGGATCACTGACAACAACTGAAAGTGAGTCAGGTTTTTCTTTATAAGTAGTGTAAAGAACCCCTTAGTCTTAGAAGAAGACAATGGCAAACTTCCTCTGAATAAATCTGGCCAAGAAAAAAAAAACTTCCCTTTTAACAGAATTTCTTCTTCTTTTCTTTTTTTTTAAAGTTTTTAGCTCACCTTTATTTAAAATTATGGTATGTATTTGGGGCCCATGATGGGAAAAAAGGCATAAATCACAGAAGAAAAGAAAAAAAAAAGAATGAAAGAAAATAAGGTCACTATCAGCTAGCATCAACTTGGAGGCATATCAAAACAACAGGGATTTCTAGGTCAGCAAATTTCTCTACTGAAGTACCCAATGGCAGAATTTCCTCCCACAGGAAGTCTGCCTGACTCCATCCCTTTTGATTTTTAATTGGGTATCCAAAACTGTACTATTTTCCATGGTCTTTAGAGTCAGGGTTAGCATTTAGATGGCTTTAGTTGCATGGTTGGTTTGTTTTGTATTGTATTTTTAAAACATTCACCAAGATTCTATATTGTTGACTTAATTAAGTAAATATCATTTCTGGCTCAATCCTCCCACCTTAACATCCAGCACACATACAACAGAGGTCTGTTCTGCTGGTGACTGTGATTCAACAGGATGATCTTTTCCATCCCCCTTCTGCCAGAGATATGTGGTGAAATCAGGAGGAATTGCAACAGGGCCCCTGCTTCTAATTGTCACAGGTCTCTATAAGCATAATTGTCACAGCTTCACTCACTGTCAAGAGCATCATTGTATTGCACCTCCATCACCAGCAAAACAAATGTCCATTGCTCAGAATTGATCCCTGGAGTTTAGGGTGGGATTTGGGAGGGATTTGCATTATGACAATAGTGCCATGATTATGAATAACTACTATATGGATCTGTAACTCTAGGTTATGAAACTGTAACTGTAGTACAGGATGGATTTTAAAGCATTTTTAAAAATTATTTTTATCTTCTTTTAAAAGAATGTTTTATCTGTTCTGCTTCCCATCTGGGGCACTGGAAGGCTAAGAGGTGATAAATAAATATTTTTTTTTAAAAAAAAAACTACCGGTAATATAGATATTTCTGTTATTTTCCATTGTTTACACATATGTTATATCCCTTTTCTTTGTTCAAGTGTGTTAAATGTAACGGCAGGAAACTGGGTGGTTAGTCCAAACAAGAGTAGACCTATTAAATCAGTTATTGAATGATGACTCGACTCCATGGCCTGGAAGCGGGGTGCAGCAGGTGCCCTGGGTGCCCACTGCACCCGGCAATCCTGGCGGTTCCAAGGGAAGAAGGGGGCCGCCGCTGCTGCACCCCTTTCCCCTTGGGGTCCTTGGCGCAGCCGTGTAAGGGCTGTGCCAAGGACCAGCCGCAAAGAGGAGCTCCATTTTGGAGCTCCTTTTGACACTGCTGAAAGAGCACTCTAGGCGCCCTCCAGTGGCGCCATGATGTCAGGCATGTGCCACGTTGTGTAAACACAGCACATGCCATGACGTTATCACGGAGTGTGCATATGGACGGTGCCATTTTAAAATGGTGCTGTCCATATGCACTAGGTTTAGGGAGGGTGTGCATGCTGTTTCCTCCCTAACCCTAATCGTGCTGCACAGACAGCCCTTTTGGGCCATCTGTATCAGGCCATAGAGTTGGAAGAAACTTCAAGGGCTGTAAAATTCAACCACATTCTGCCATTCAGGAATACATAATCAAAACACCCCCAACAGATGGCCATCCTGCCTCTGTTTTAAAACTTCCAAAGAAGAAGAGACTACCACACTCTAGAGTAGTGTATTCCACTATAAAACATCTCTTAATGTCAGGAGGTTCTTCCTAATTTTGAAGTAGAATCTCTTTTCCTTTAGTGTGAATCCATTGCTCTGGGCCCTATTATCTGAAGCTGCTCAGAAAACAATCAAAAATGTGCATTTAAAATGTTGGGGCTTCTTGGTGGCTGCTCCTGCCATCTGGAATGCCCTTCCACAAGAAGGAAGGCTGCCCCCCTCCATGCTTGCCTTTAGCCTGCAAGCAAAAACATCTTTATTCAGGCAGGCTTTTGATGTATAATCACAGGGTGGCTTAGGTGGTCGTGAGTATCATGGTTTTAGTGTGGTTTTAATGTCTGTAATTTTATATTGTTTTTAGATGATAATTTCAATTGTTTTATTGTAATATGTTTTTAGAATTTTTATTTGTGAGCCACCTTGGGTCCCTTCAGAGACAAAGGTGGGATACAAATCAAATAAATAAATAAATAAATATTATATCAAAACATATCTTTTTAATACATTGAAAACATTTTTGTGCTGAGAAAATTGTGATATTCAAGTAATACAGAAACCAACAGTCAAGTGAGGGTTTCTCTGCAGGGGAGTTTTCACTTATACACACCATTTAACTGGTATCCAAAATTCATATTATCTTTGCTACAGTCAGATTACTTGTGACATCTAAAAGGAAGAGCATTTGATGGTTCTACAGTCATGTGAGCTACAATTCACATTTGCAAAAGGATGTCCCTGTTAAAAAGAAAATAAGATAAAATTCTACACTAATGCACAGAGTATGGGAAATAAGCAGGATGAACTTGAACTCCTAGCACAACGAGGGAAATATGATATAATAGGCATCACTGAAACCTGGTGGGATGAGTCTCATGATTGGAATGTAGAAATAGAGGGATATAACCTTTTTAAGAGAAACAGGCCAAGCAGGAAAGGAGGAGGAATAGCATTATATGTCAGGGATATTTACACCAGTGAAGAGATCCAGGAAGTCAATACTGGAAGCCAGGTGGAGAGCATCTGGATAAAAATTAAAGGAGAGGGAAATAACAGGGATGTTACTGTGGGAGTCTACTACAGACCCCCGACTCAGGCAGAGGAATTGGATGATGCCTTTCTAGAACAGATGACCACACAATCAGGAAGGAGAGATGTAGTAGTGATGGGGGACTTCAACTATCCGGATATTTGCTGGAAGTCAAACTCAGCCAAATCCTCAAAGTCTAGCAAATTCCTCACTTGCCTGGAAGACAATTTCATTGTTCAAAAGGTGGAAGAGGCAACAAGGGGATCAGCCATTTTAGATCTTATCTTAACCAACAGGGAAGACCTAGTTGATGGGGTGCAAGTGGTTGGATCCTTAGGTGGAAGTGACCATGTTCTCATGGAGTTTGTAATACAGTGGAAGGGAGAAGCTAGGCATAGTCAGACACACACTCTAGACTTTAGGAGAGCTAATTTCAATAAACTTAGAGAAATACTGGGAGTGATCCCATGGTCAGGAATACTAAAAGAAAAGGGAGTTCAAGACGGATGGGAGTTTCTCAAAAGGGAGATATTGAAGGCACAATTTCAAACAGTTCCAATGAGGAAGAAAAATGGAAGATGTCTCAAGAAGCCAGGATGGATGACTAAGGAACTTTCAAATGAGCTAAGTTTTAAATGGAACATGTATAAGAAATGGAAAAATGGAGAAATCACGAAAGAGGAATTTAAACAAATAGCCAGCACATGTAGGGGTAAAGTCAGAAAAGCTAAAGCGCAGAATGAACTCAGGCTTGCTAGAGAGGTTAAGAAAATAAAAAGGGCTTTTTTGGATATGTCCGCAGCAAAAGGAAGAAGAAGGAAACAGTAGGGCCACTGCGTGCAGAAGATGGCAAAATGCTAACAGGGGACAGAGAAAAGGCAGAATTACTCAACACCTTCTTTGCTTCAGTCTTCTCAGAAAAGGCAAAAGGTGCTCAACCGAAGGATAATGGAGCAGAAGACAGAATAGGGGAATTTCAGCACAGAATAAGTAAAGAGATAGTACAGGAATACTTGGTTAACCTAAATGAATATAAATCTCCAGGACCAGATGAACTACATCCTAGAGTATTAAAAGAACTAGCAAATGTAATATCAGAGCCATTGGCAATAATCTTTGAGAACTCCTGGAGAACAGGAGAAGTCCCAGAAGACTGGAGGAGGGCAAACGTTGTCCCCATCTTCAAAAAGGGAAAAAAAGAGGATCCCAAAAATTATCGTCCAGTTAGTCTGACATCAATTCCAGGAAAGGTGCTAGAGCAGATCATTAAGCAGAGAGTCTGCGAACATTTAGAAGCCAATGCCATAATCACAAAAAGCCAACATGGGTTTCAGAAAAAGAAGTCATGCCAAACGAACCTGATCTCTTTTTTTGATAAAATTACCAGCTTGGTAGATGAAGGGAATGCTGTGGATATAGTATACCTCGATTTCAGTAAGGCCTTTGACAAGGTTCCCCATGACATTCTTGCAAACAAGCTTGCAAAATGTGGGATAGACAAGTTAACTGTTACATGGATTTGTAATTGGTTGAGTGGCCGAACTCAAAGGGTGCTCAACAATGGCTCCTTTTCATCCTGGAAAGAAGTGACCAGTGGGGTCCCACAGGGCTCTGTCCTGGGCCCAGTGCTATTCAACATCTTTATTAACGATTTGGATGACAGAATTGGGGGCATACTTATCAAATTTGCAGATGACACTAAACTGGGAGGAGTAGCTAATACCCCAGAGGATAGGATCAAAATTCAAAATGACCTGAATAGACTAGAAAGCTGGGCCAGTGCTAACAAAATGAAATTCAATACGGAGAAATGTAAGGTTCTGCACTTAGGGCGGAAAAATGAAATGCACAGATATAGGATGGGGGACACCTGGCTGAATGAGACCACATGTGAAAGGGATCTAGGAGTCCAAGTAGACCATAAGCTGAACATGAGTCAACAGTGTGATGCGGCAGCTAAAAAAGCCAATGCAATTTTAGGCTGCATCAATAGAAGTATAGTTTCTAGATCAAGGGAAGTTATAGTGCCACTCTATTCTGCTTTGGTCAGGCCCCACCTGGAATACTGTGTCCAGTTCTGGGCACCACAATTCAAAAAGGATGTGGAGAAACTGGAGCATGTCCAAAGGAGGGCAACTAAGATGGTGAAGGGTCTGGAAACCTTGCCCTATGAAGAACGCCTTAGGGAGCTGGGGATGTTTAGCCTGGAGAAGAGAAGGTTAAGAGGTGATATGATAGCCCTGTTTAAATATTTGAAGGGATGTCATATTGAGGAGGGAGCAAGCTTGTTTTCTGCTGCTGCAGAGACTAGAACGCGGAACAATGGATGCAAACTGCAGGAAAAGAGATTCCACCTCAACATTAGGAGGAACTTCCTGACAGTAAGGGCTGTTCGACAGTGGAACACACTCCCTCGGAGTGTGGTGGAGTCTCCTTCCTTAGGGGTCTTTAAGCAGAGGCTGGACGGCCATCTGTCAGGGATGCTTTGACTTGGAGTTCCTGCATGGCAGGGGGTTGGACTGGATGGCCCTTGTGGTCTCTTCCAACTCTATGATTCTATGATTCTATGATTCTAAGAAAAACAAAACGTCCCCCACGCTGTTATGGCCCAATGACATTTAGAATGCCATTATAAAGGCAGGATCAGGAAAAGATGGTGTGCTATTATACCTCATTCAAGGTACAGAAACACAAGCTTATCAGATGTCATTTCTCGCCTGATCTGGGCATAGACTGGGATTGTGATGGAATGGGATGGAATGGGTGTTATTGCATGGATTTTGCCACCGGTTCCACCGCAAGTCCCCAATTCATTCCCTAGCTGTGCTTTGGCTGCTGATTTTGAAGAACAGAAAGCTTCCATTCTTCCAAATCGGCAGCCATAGCACGGTTGGGAAATGGCTTGGGGACTCCCAGTGGCATCGAAGGCAAAATCCATGTGATGAGACCCATACCATCCTGATCCCAGCCCATTCCTCGGGTTGGGTTTGAAATGACATCTCATAAGATTAATAGTCTATTCCCATTGTAACTAAAATCTGACAATCGATACTCAGAAAAAACAAATTAATCTTTTTAATCCAGTTCAGGTTGTTGGAATTTAAGATTATTTATTGTGCATATGTTCCTTTTTTCTTTCCTGAACTGCAACAACAGCAGTCTGATATTATTTTAGCACTCCACTGTATTTTCCTTTTGTTTCTTTCAAAGCAGTCCTTCTAGTAATTCTCACTTGTTTTGTAAAAAACCAGATATGTGCTTTCTTGGAATGTGAGTCTCCATACATATCTACATTCTTACCCATATGTAGAGTATAAACACTGTCAGAATGCAAAAGACTGAAGGGACATGTGGCTCAGAGATTTAAGGATAAGCTATATAAACTACAGTTTAGGGTTTCAGATTGTAATGGGCTTCTAAGTATCACACACTCACTGAAGGTTGGAGGGAGGGCATGTATAAATGTAAGTATAAGTGTATGGATATTGTGTGTGTGTGTGTGTGTGTGTGTGGTATATATGTGTGTGTGTTCCAGAAGGCACTAAAATATCCTTTGTAGCACACACATTTTGTATGTGTTTATATCTTGATTTTGTTTGTTTGTGTTGTATGCGAGAATAGACATTTTTAGTGTGTGGTTTTGTTGTTGTTGTTGTTGTTGTTGTTGTTTTGGTCTCTTAAACTCCTCATAGCTTCGGGTTAAAACATGTCTTAATCCAGGCCTTGTCTCAGGGGAATTCTTTCCCACTGTGACCCTTTCTCCATTTTGCCAGAGGATGGCTTACTGTCTCTCCAATAAATTCTGGGCCAGAAACTAGGTTGTTTTAACTAGGTTGAAATGTGCAGGAATGCAGCATGTGTAACTTTGGGCTGAACTCTTGATAGCACAGCTACCCTCAGAAGCTCCTCAAGTAAGAAACAAAGATCAGAGCTATTCCAGAAATGCAGCTTGATTCAGGAGAGTATAACAAAATGGCAATTATAATTAAATATGAAGAGCATATCGGGAGGGAAGCTGAGCCATAGATGCTATGTAATGAATCTTTGAAATTTTTGTGGAAGAGAAATTTAGGGGAAACTGTAGGAGGAATTTGAAAGTACTTAGCTGGAAAATGTTAATAATAGTAGAGGAAGCTGCTATGGGTGGTCATTACAGATGGGAAGAATATTTGAAAATATTAGAAAGTGGTCCATATTTCTTGAGTACTGGCTGTTGAGAAACCTTGATTAAAAGAATCCCGGATTAACAAAAATCTTGCAGTTCAAGAGTTATTCCACACAAAATTCATTGTATTTTTGTGCAGAAAGCAATACTTTTTTAATACATGAAATGACATTTCACAGACATATTATTTTCTACATAATGCAGTTCTCTGCATAGAAATTGTAATTTATTTTGCACAAAACAGCATTTTTTGTACAAACAACCCCAGTTTCCACACAGAAACATTCCATATATGAATTGTGTGCAGAATAACTATCCAACTCTGAATAGTCTTAAAAACTGCAGTTTTTGAAGACTTTCTCACAGTGAGAAGGATATTACTAAAATTATTCTTTACTACTTTTGAGAAAAAAAATCCATGATGAATCACATCCCTATTAGACATTCCCAAGTTGTAGGAAGAGAATATATGCACATATCTGTCAGCCTTATATGCAACCTTTTCATACTGAACTGAAAGACCAGAAAAGAAATTTTAGCTGCATGGGTTGGAACAAGATTATGGTCCTCCCTGCAATCAAAAACACTGGCTGTGCCAGCTTCGGAATCCTAGGGAGGAATAAATTCATTCTGTCCAACTTGATTTCCGAGTCCTTTTAGATTTTTCTGTTCAAGGCAAGACAGTTGGAGTTGGAGAGGTGTTACCCACAAAGATGTACAGACTTGGAGAGCCTCCGCACTAGTATCAGTCTATCTTTAATACGTTGGGAGTAATTTGGCTTGGCTTGTGGGGGAAAGGGGCTAACATCAGCATCAAAAGCTCCAACTACACCAGTCCTGAGAGAACTGATTAACTTTTATTTAGGAAGAATATGAAAGAACATACATTCAAGATAGACTCACTCTAACATCCAACATACAGAGTAGACCAAATAGAAAATTGAACGGAAGCAGTTTAGCATTGGATTGAGGAGTTATATCTACCTGTCCTGAAGAATGGTCCAAGGAAGACAGGAATGACTCAGACCAAGAGTCTGGGGGCAAGGGATCACCTCAGACCAGAATCTGAGGGCAACAGCAAGGGACATTGACTGCAGAAAAGAGGCTAGGTTTTCTTGTTCATATTTGTACTTTAAAAATACCCTTAGACCAAGGTGATTTCATGGGAAACAAAGACTTGATAGCCCTTCAGAAGAACCAATAGGGTTCCCAAAATGATGGCTTGCTTTAATACCCAAAAAATAAAAAAGGCTCATTTGATTCATGGTAGCTTCATTCCTCTGAGGATGAGAGAGTGTGAGGTGCCCAAGGTCACCCAAGGGGGTTTATATGGCTGTGCCAGCCTGTTTTAAGTAAGCAAATTCCTTTGAATATTCCATATTCCTTTGAATATGTTCTTCACTAACATTCCATTCAGTCTTTCCTTTCTGCCATCTGCCATGCATCCTGAAGCTGAATAGAAAGTTTTATTCCTCATCTGTCAGGACAAAATCACATTTCCAAACAGTTGCACATGCAGTTCTTGTCTTATAAAGTACGAAGATAAACTATAATTGTTTAACAGCCTCTAGAATACTGGGCTGTGATTTTTCTTGTAATGCTCACACAACGTGTCTCCCAATAGCTTCTTTGATGGGTATGTAGAGTCCAAAGAAACATGCAGCATTGATAAGCTATCCAAATGGATCATTTCACTTTGATGAGGTCTCAGAACTTTGTTTGGCATGGGAAAGAACTTCAAAAATCACACTTTAGAAAACATGGAATTGACAGCAAGGTTTCAAATTCCAAACTTCAGGCAATATTCTGTCACCTCTCCACAGAGGTATAGATTATCGTGACTATTTCCATTTTGCTTAGTAAACCTCTGACATAACATCAAAAAGTTTCTTTTTGTGTGAAAATAGATCGCTCAACAGGAGAGATATGGACACTTGCAATAAAATTGTGATGTTTTGTGTAAGCTGCCTTCACTTTTTAGACTGGCAGGATAAAAAGAGCTTTTGAAAAATAAATAAGAAAATAACAGATGTAGACATTCAGCTTTAGCAAACACCATTATTAGAGGAGTTTAAATACAGCCCCAAAGGCACAGCCTCCTGACAACCATTTCCTACCCAGATCAGGGCCACAGCAACCTCACACCATGGCCCAAATCTGGCTTTTCCAGGGTGTAAAAAGGAGCCACAAAATGTGGCTCCTTTTAGCACCCTGGAAAGGGTGTAATAGCCACAGTGGCACGGCTATATGGTGTTTTTTCAGTGCTGCATCGTATAGACACAGTGCCGGAGGAGTGCACTGAGGCCACACACTGTGTTGAGCAACAAATGGCATCATGGCACCCTAGGAGCTGAGTCAGGGTATGCGTTGTGAGGACACTATGCCCCAACTCTGCTTCCCATGCTGGTACAAAATGCTGGTCTTTATAGAGCCTTAGTTAACTAACAAGATCTTATTTGGATCATAAATTAATTTGAGTCCATTTCTGTATGAGCAGAGTTTCTCATGCAAAAGGGAAACTTGATTCATTTTTATATAGTTTGTGTAGTATCATACAGCAGCTGCCTTCAATCTGTTGATCTCCAGATCCTTTGAACTGCAATTCCCATCAATACTCACTATGGGAGTTGAAGTCTAAAACATCTGTATAACACTAGTTTGTGGAAGGTTATCTTAGGCCTTCCTGTGAGATTAATGGCAAGGTAGCTGAACAAGGAATTGCTGGAGAGAGAAGGGATGCTGAAGGTGCATCTACACTGTAGAAATAATGCAGCTTGGCACCACTTTAAGAGTTGTAGATCCACCTTATGGAATCCTGGGATTTTTACTTTTACAAGGTCTTTAGCCTTCTCTTCTAAAAACTGGTGGTGCCTTACAAAACTACAAATCCCAGGATTCTATAGGATGGAGCCATGGCAGTTAAAATGGGGTCAAACTGCATTACTTCTACATTGTAGACATATTCTCATTCTAACAGAAGCTTTTTCTTAAAAAATATAGTGCTAGATGTGCACAGCTTGTAAGTACTTGTGCTAAAAGCATTAAGCATACACACCTATTTGACGGTTACTCACTGATTAATCCAAACACCTTTTTGTCAAGAAGCATTTTACTTTCCACCAAAAATAAGAAATAAAGTATATTTTAAATAGATAAATTTTTGTTTCTCATTTGGTAAAAGCCACCAGCAATTTAATTATTCTTAGTCCTAAAATATACTTTACTTTTCTGACTTGCAGCAGCATCTTGTCACATGTATTGAAACTGATTTTTTCCACCAAAAGGACACACAATCTGCTTAGCTACTTACCTCATTTCAAGGAATTCAGCCTCAGACTTAGTTAAGCCTCATTTAGTTTTGACTTTTGGTTAATCCAGCCCTTTCCTAGTTCTTACTATGATGGATATATTTTGGAGTATTTCCTCTCCTACATGAGATATAATTAACTTATGCAGAAAAATGGATTGTGGTATGAATATGCTAATAAGCAAATGAATCCACTGCAGATAATGGTGTTACAATGGATATACATAGGTGTAATTAAGATCACAATCTGAGTGAGTGTTATTAAGCAATTCCCAATAAGATTATATGGACACTCAAAAGCTAAACCTTTTAAACAGTGTTCATTCAAGATTTAACAATGTGCAGTATGTTAATTTCCAGCTGTGTAGGGCTAGATGGATTTGGTTGGCTTTTTTCCCCTTCTACTGGGACCTCAAGTTTAAATTTGTTCAGTTATGTTTTAGGCTGATAATCCAGAATATATATTATACTCAATAAATTATTTTAAAAGTCTTACAGTTGCCCTTACTATTAATTTTAAAAGCTCATACAGTCATCTTCTGTATCCACCGATTCTTTATCCATGTAGTCAACCTTCCAAAGTTTGAAAATATTTTTTTTAAAAAAAAACAAATATATAAATTCCAAAAAGGAAATATTGATTTTGACATTTTATATAAGGGACACCATTTTACTATGCCACTATATTTCACAGAACTTGAGTATCCACAGACTTCGTTATCCTTGAAACCAGACCCCAGCAAATACCAAGGGCCTATTGTGTATTGCATTATTTAAACAAGCAAACAAACAAAAACAAAGTAGAAATAATTCTGTTTGGCATGAGAAAAATATTTTCTTTAACCTTAACACATTATGACTAAGAATAGAACTCCAGTTCAGCTTAGGACTAATTAATGTAAACATTTTGCTATGATGTGAATCAGTCTAGCTTGTCTTAGTAGAGAGTTCCATAGTCATGTCATAAGTACACCCCTAGCCTCACAAAATGTTGGGACATAATAAAGACCTCTGCTGAAGATTTCGAATATCAAACAGGCAGATATCAGTTAAAACAGTTTTGCAAATAACCTGCCCCAAGCTGTTTATTTCAGTCTCAAGCTTAAACTGAGTTCCAAAATAATCTGGTAGCCAATGCAGGTTTTGTAAAACTGGTGTTACGTGGTCTTTAGAATGCTTACCTGATAGCTGACTGCTGGAAGTTGCACTAGCTGCAGCTTCCCTATACTTTTCAAAGACAGACCCAGTAAAGTGCATTTCAACAGTCTAATCAAGAGATAGCAAGTCATAAACCATTATGATCATACTACCCTCCCCAGGAATTAGCCACTGGTCACTGAAGCCACTTGGCCTTCCAGGAGCAGTCCTTGGTCCATGACCACCCCAAAAGTGCAAACAGGAAATTTCAGAAGGAGTTTAATCCCTTCACAGTTTACATAACAGTTGTAATTCCAACCCCATTTTAGCATTCCTACTGAACAACACTTCCATCTTGTCTGAATTGAGCCTCAATTTATTCAATCCTTTACTGCATCCAGACAATTTAGGACTGCCACAACATCCTTGGCATCAGCTGTAAAAAACAAACAAACAAACAATGAAGCTGGATATCAATAGCACACTGATGACAACTGGCCACAAAGCAACATATGACTTTTCCTAGTGGTTTTATATAGATATTAAAATATACCGGGGCTTCAGTGCTGTTTATAAGGCATGGGCTCAATGTTGGGAAAGAGGCTGTTATTAATTTTCTGTAACTAAAGGAGAAAGGCTAATTACTTTCCCCATCTATTGTTATTAAAACACCCTTAAATATGGATATTCTTACAAATACACATTTGCCTTCCCCCTTCTTCAGTTGGTTGTTGGGAAGTACAAAGGTGTATTCTTTAATGTGGGGCCAATAGTTTTGATATCCTTTGTCTTACCGTTCATGTAGAGAAGAGACAAAATGAAATGCCATGTGAAAGAAAGGAATGTATGAGACAACTTGCAGTGGGAGGAGTACAGGATTTGTATGTTCTTTTTTTCCCTTGCCTTGGTAATATCCAAGTGAAGTATGCTCTTCCTTTTAACTTAAAAAAATGCAAAACAGCTTTACACCAGTTTCCATGGCACCCCTCAGCCTCCTACACTATCTAGAATGCCTATGGGAGGATGTTATTATGAGATTCCTCCTATCAGCTCTTAAGGAAATGTTACCAAGTGGGAAACTGCCCAGATTGTAGGGGGCAATGTTTCCTCCTTTCCCAGGGAGTGAATACATCCACAAAATAAAGGAGGTGATGGTTGGCACACTACTAATATTCACAGTGCAAACCATCACAACCAATTTCATGAACTTTTCTTATTGGGGTTATTGTTGAGATTGGACATTTCTATTGAATAAGAAGTAAAGGTGGTCCCTTGATATGAATGTTTAGTCATAACCATCTGTAGGGGGCATTGCTCATCTCCATTTCTAAGCCGAAGAGGCAGTGTTGTCCGAGGACTGATTTGGTGGTCATGTGGCCAGCATAACTGGACTGAATGCTGTTACCTTCCCACTGAGAAGTGGTACCTTGTATTTACTTGCATTTGCATGCTTTCGAATTGCTAGATTGGCAGAAGCTGGGACTAGTGATAGGAGCTCACCCCATCATGCAGCACTCGGGCCTCGAACTGTCAAGCTTCCGATCTTCAAATTATCAGAATTGGCATCTTAGCCACTAAGCCACTGCATCCATTGAATATACTGTACACTATAAAATCACTCAAATTCTCAGCTTGTGCTTCTGAGTGGTGCTGTGAATTCAAGGTGTTGAACACTATCAGTGCCTTGGCATAACTGCTTGGCAATTTTAAGATGTAAATATAAGTCATTACAATGTTCAGTACAGACACTGAATAATTGTCTATTTTGCTGATTTGGACCCCCGAGATCAGAAAGAGAATTTAATGAATGATTGGACAAAACAACAGTCAGTATCTTTTAAGATGAACATCTTTCACAGAAGTCATAAGCTCACAGAAGGGATCTGTGCCTTCATGGTGTTATGAGCTTACCTCTATGTGATTCAGTAATGGATGTACTCCATTATGTGTTTCTTGAGTCTTAAACCCTCTGCTTTTATCCTTTTTTTTTCAATAGTGCAAAGTTGGTGATACACTCAGGCTTGTTGGCTGATCCTTCATTATTTGATTTAGGCATCTTGTTGCTATTCAGAACACAGGAAGAGAACAATGCAAAACTGACTTTGTTCTTCCTACAAGTACTCTACTCCCCAGGAATCCAGCCATGTATGTGTTAGATAAGAAAAGAACTTAGAGCAGGCAGCCTACTGAGGAAACCTCTGGGGCAAAATGCTGAAGTCTCCGTCATGAAAAACAAGGAAAAGTAGGGTTGTTGGGAGGCCAGTGTGTTGAGGATGTGTTCTTGTCCTTACCAGCAGGATTTGGGAAGACAAAAGGGCTGTTTTTAACTAATTAAACTTGCAAATTTCATACCTTACAGGGTACACATTGTAATTCTAACAGGCTGTCATTGAAAGTTAATGATTTACCACTCCTTACAACCTACACAGACTAAGAGCAGAGATTTGTGAGCAATTAATTGATAATGTGTTACAATAAGAAGTAAGCAATAAGCATTTATACTCTCAAAGCTATCAGTAGGCACATGACAGATTGAGATGCAGACAAAGGAACATGAAAGAATAGCACTTTCCTTCACTCTGTACAATGCACAATATGTTTCTTTGTCTTAATTCAATCAAATCAGTGAAATTTGTATTGGATAAAGTCACTTTAGACTATTTCAGTTACTCCAGTTTCTAATTATTATTATAGCAGTTCTTGCAAAAATGTGGAATCCTACTGGGATTTAATGCATAAATATGTGCAGTAGAAAAAATTGCTTGGAATTTTAACACTGATATTGTCAAATAGCATAGATCGATATAATTGCTGTAAATAAGTGTCTTGGTTCCCAAAATGCTTTAGATTGTACTATTCAAGATCAAGAGGTATGTTTATAACAATTACATTTTGTGTGTTTTTAAGATTATTATTGAGATCATGCAAAATGCAGTTCTCTATTCCCTTTTACATTCAGTATGCACACCTCATATATATCTTTTCACATGGCATGTATAAGAGCACAGGCATGTAGGGAAAAAAAACCCCAGGAAATCTTTGATAAGTATGCACGTCAGACTCCAAGGAAGACTCATACATTTATGGCAGGAAATCATTGATATAGGTGGACTTTCATATACTCTTTTGCTACAGAAGTTATCATTGCTAAAGGGAAGCTAACATTTTGTTAAAAATAAGTGTACACTGTTGACTCCTGTGATTGTAACCCTGTGCACTCAAACTGGTTATAGGGTGTAATGATAGAAAGGTCATGAAGTCACCTGCTGGCTCAAAGATCTCTTGATCACCACTTTAAATATGTTTGAGATCAGCATTGGACAGGGATATAAAGCCAATGTGTTTCTGCAAAATGCACTAGAAAAATATAGCTGGGTGCACCAACAGGAATCACGCATTCAAAGCACATGTGAATGAAGCTCCTGGGTGTCATAGTATCAGCCTCTGGTGAAAGTGTGACCTATGGCTTCAAGCAGCCCCTAGGTTGTTTTAGTTGTATCAAGGGGCTCCCACCCCAATTTTACTCCAAATGTCTCCATACCGTCCATGCCCTCTCATCTTTTTTAAATCCATTGGAAACTCCACACACGCACACACGCACACAACTGGAAGACAGTTCCTGTCTAATTATCAGTTTGGGAAATGTCCTTCCAGTCCTAAAAGAAGCCTACATTGCCTCAAAAATGGCAAAATGATATTTAGAAATTGCAGAGGGGAAGGCCAGTGATATAGACTCAACTTGATTGACTTGGGCTCAAGTCAGACACAAATAACTTCAGTAACTCAGCTTGGACTTGACTCTGCAAAAAATGACACACTCACCCAACTTGTGACTTGTATATTTTAGTGACCACCTCACTGGCCTTGGCTCAATAACATAATACACTCATCCAGAAATCTCACCAAATGGAAAATGGAGAAGAGCAAACAAATGCATCAGACAATGGACTTGAGATGAAAGGATCCTTTTAAAGGTTTTCTTAGGAGCAGCAGACAAGACTCATGCACAAAGTTCAGGGCTCATGCCTAGTGCATTTGTTGTTGCCTTCTAAAAAAAAATCCTCTCACAGGGTTGAGTCTTGCCTACTACTCAGAGTAAATTATGCCATGGACTTTGCTCCCAGCAGTGAGGCTATCTGTCAAGAAACAAGCGCAGCTTCCTGCATCAACATGTTGCTCTTCTCAACAAACACAGCTCTCAGGAAATAAACCTGTCCCTCCTAGCACTTGTGCAATTAACATCAACCAGCCTCATGCAGTACAGGTATAATATTCATCATAGGCATTATAGCATAAACGTGTGGAAAAAATAGTTTTTCTAAAATTCAATCTTGATAAATTTGATTAACAGCACCTGTTGTTAGTAACCTTCAAGTCAACCTTAACTCGTGGCAACTCTGTGAATGAGATGTCTCCAGCCCCCTACCCCCAATCCTCCACTGCTGGGCTCAGGTCCTGTAGGCTCAGGCCTGTGGTCTCCATGACTGAGTCTATCCATCTCACATGTGGTCTTTCTCTCTTTCTGCTGCCCTCCACCTTCACAAGCATTATTGTCTTTTCTAGTGAGTCATGCGTTCTCATGATGTGGCCGAAGTATGACAGTCTCAATTTCATCATCTTGGCTTCCATGGAGAGTTCTGGATTTTGTTCTAAGACCCAATGGTTTGTCTTCTTGGCCATCTGCAGTATCCTCAGCATTCTTCTCCAACACCACATCTCAAATGAGTTGATTTTCTTCTTATCTGTTTTCTTCACTGTTCAGTTCTATACATTCGTACATGGTACTGGGGAATACAATGGCTTCAATAAATGTAACTTTAGTATTCTACTGTATATCTTTACAGTTTAGGATTTTGTCTAATTCTTTCATAGCTGTCCATCCCATTCCTAATTTTCTTCTGATTTCTTGACTGCAGTCTAAGTTCTGATCAATGTTTGATCCAAGGTATGGGAATTTTTAAAGAATATTTCAAATTCCTCATTATCTAGATTGGATTTATGTAAATCCTCCATAGTCATTGTTTTTGTTTTCTTTATGTTTAACTGTAGGCCTGCCTTTACACTTCCTTCATCCATTTTCATTCCAAATCTATGATGCTTTCCACTAGTAGTATAGTATTATTTGCATATCCTAAATTGTTGATGTTCCTTCCTCTATCTTCACTCCTCCTATTTAGAGTACAGTTCCAACTTGCTAAGATTCCAAGAACCAGCTGAGTCTACACTAGCATACTCTCCAATTGTTCTGATTTGGGTGGGACATTCCCAGTTAATTCTTTGCCGTCCCACTTTCTTATTGGCCTTTGACATGTGCTAGATTCTCTCACTACCTCATTTCCTCCTTCATCCTCAGCTTACTTTAATTGATGTAACAAAAAACAACAGAAGTCAAAGAGCAAAAGTAGTTTGCACTCAATTAACTCAGCAGGTAAGAGAGGCGAGGGTGATGTTTTGGTCTTCCTAGTGGGCTCATTTGTTTTTGTTTTTGTTTAGGAAAGGTGAAGCTATATTGTGTCCAAACCCTTCCTTGATAAGGGTGTTGGAAACAATTTATGACCATTCTGGCTTAACTTTGTGCTTGTATTATGTCTATGTCTCTAGGCTGGAGATTTGACTCTAGCTTCACTTGACTGTTCCCCAGCCACACTCTTACTAGTCTGGGAGTGGGCCCATGAGGGACCATTTTTGAGGAATAAAGGGTCAAAATCTTTTTGCAAACCATATCTGGAAACATTTTTTTTTAAAAAAATGAGATGTTTTTTAAAAAAATGAGATTTTTTTTTGCCCCTCCCCCCAGATGTCCCCAAACTACCTTTAGAGGGCATATTATCATTTTCACACACAAAAAAAATATGATTGTACTGGTTTTGAACAAATAAATGTACAAAATACTAAAACCAAGCTTTCAGCTTGTACTAAACTTTCCACAGTGTATATACAGAAAGAAAGAAAGAAAGAAAGAAGACAGCATACAATGAAAATGAATGGTCTTTAAAAGTGAAACATTAATGCAGAGATTGTGTTGGAAATCAATATTATGGTTGGCTGGATCCAAAGTTACTGGAATGAGCTACTGCTGACAGTGGTAACACATGGTGTGGTGGGGGCTGCCAAGGGGGCAGTGGCAGTGGTGGGCTGCCCTATGCTTCTCACCATTGCCTTGCTCACCTGCCACCCTCACCACCATTTCAGCTCCCTCCCCAAGGAGGGAGCTGGGCCAGTGCTGAAGTCATGGAGGTGCACACATCCCTCCATCACCCACGCCATCACCTTGGCTCCCTCCCTGGAGATGGAGCCAGGCTAGCAACGAAGTCAAGAGGTTCCTCTCCATTGTCCTCACCAGGGACAGAGCCAAGCTGGTGATGGATGCATGGCTGGAGGGCCTCACCAGGTGTCATTCCTCCTCTGGGGTGTCACCTGGTGCAGTCCACACTCTCTGCACCCTCCCAGTGATGCCACTGCCTGTTGAAAACAATGGCCTTTGTTAATCATAACTGAATTTTCATATTGTTTTAAATGGAACCTAGACATGATTAATTTTCTCTTGACCCATATTTTATTCTCAGTGATGGTGTTCAGAATACTTTGCAACTCTTCTCACTATTTTCTCTTGTTATTCTGTAGTATTTAAGTTTTTTTCCCACTCTCTTTTGGGCTGACATATTTTCAAAGGAAGGGAAGAAGCAGGTCAAAGCTGTACAGATACACTTTGGCTGTAATATCCACAACAATCCTGATTTACAGCTTTGTGACAACCATGAAGCCCAAGGTGAGCAAAGATTTGTTACGATATCACATCACAGTCTATAGATACACAGTCACATGCCATTGCAAAGGCAAGAGTACTAAACCAATTTCATTTTTCAAAAATGAATTTCAGCTTCTGGAGGCACAGCCTACAATCCTGTGTACACTTACCTGGAAACAGGTCACATTAAATTTAATGGAATTTACTTTTGAGTAGACACATACAGTATATGATTGCATACATATGCTCTCTATGCTCTCAGCATATAACACATTATCTTTTCTTGCTTCTTTCAGTTCTCCCTATGTCAGAAATGAATTCCTTTATTTTTCAGTGATAGAAGAAAACAAAAAAGAAAGAAAACAAATAACAAAGAATGTATGGTTATTGTTATTGTTTTTAAACAGTACAAAAACCAAGGTTGAAAAAGATCTGCAGAGCTATTGATTGAAAAAGCCTGTCGGAGGTCCAAAACACACTCCAGAAATAATCCAGTTAGAGACCACTTTAACTGCCCTGGCTCAGTGCTAGGGAATCCTGGCAACTGTAGTTTACTGTGGCATCAGAGTGCTCTGACAGAAAGGCTAAATGTCTCACAAAACTACAGTTCCCAGAATTTCCTAGCACTGAACTAGGGGAGTTGAAGCAGTGTCTAACTGGATAATTTCTGCAGTGTGTTTTGAACCTAAAATAACTTTTTCCATGAAAATGAATCATCCACCCTAGCAAAACAAAAATACTTTTGTGATGAGATTGACTGCAAATTTGCTTTTGATTTGTGCATGGCTTAATTAGATTAATTAAGCATATCATGCACTTCTGAACAATCAGGCAGGTGGCAAATCACATTTAAGATGACACACAATTTGCATGATCATCTTTACACTTGATAAAAGATGTCTATTCCAATAACAAACCCAGGTATAACATAGTACAGGTGCAATGCTGATTATGTCAGTACCAGCAGTACAATACACCACTTGGAGTGTAGGATATTTTACTGAATTAAAAGTAATATAATGTCTCATTATTATTATTATTATTATTATTATTTGGGGGGATTTTTCTAGCACTCTGTTTCAATGAATATTGAGTTAAATAAACTTCAGATTTCATTTTTCTGACTTCAGAGGAAATGCCACTAATTTTGTGCTACCAGCTATATACAAACCTTTACATACATACAAACCTTTCTTTAGTTTCCAGACCCTTCACCATTGCATTCACCAATCCAATTTTAGGTTGCATCAATAGAAGTATAGTATCTAGATCAAGGGAAGTAATAGTGCCACTCTATTCTGCTTTAGTCAGGCCCCACCTGGAATACTGTGTCCAGTACTGGGCACCACAATTCAAAAAAGATGTGGAGAAACTGGAGCGGGTCCAAAGGAGGGCGACTAAAATGGTGAAGGGTCTGGAAACCATGCCCTATGAGGAACAACTTAGGGAGCTGGGAATGTTTAACCTGGAGAAGAGAAGGTTAAGAGGTGATATGATAGCCCTATTTAAATATTTGAAGGGATGTCACATTGAGGAGGGAGCAAGCTTGTTTTCTGCTGCTCCAGAGAACAGGACTCGGAACAATGGATGCAAACTGCAGGAAAAGAGATTCCACCTCAACATTAGGAAGAACTTCCTGACAGTAAGGGCTGTTCAACAGTGGAACACACTCCCTCGGAAAGTAGTGGAGTCTCATTCCTTGGAGGTTTTTAAGCAGAGGCAGGATGGCCATCTGTTGGGTATGCTTTGATTGGGAGTTCCTGCATGGTAGGGGGTTGGACTGGATGGCCCTTGTGGTCTCTTCCAACTCTAACTTTCTATGATTCTATGATTCTAAGTACTGGAGTCATGAAAAGGGAACATGTTACTACAGTGCAAACCTAGTTCAAACTGTAAGGGAATTAGTATTAGGCACAAGGCAGAAACACAAGATAACATGTTGCCAAGAAAATACTATGAGTGTCCTTCTTCTGGCAGAATTTTCTTTGGCCTGAGGAATGCCAGATATCTGCCAACAGAACAGTCTGCTGACAGAACTGTTCTGTTGGCTAAGATTTACCAGTGAATGAGCCTCAAAATTGTAGTGAAGAGGTGAAGTGAGTTACCCCAGGTCCAAACCTCTTCTAACTGAGGGACACAACCACCACACCAGTGAAAGTCAAGTCAGTGGCATTCCACATTGGGGTGTCACCTGGTGCAGCGGATGGGGATTCAGGGGATGGGCCCAAAAGGGCACACCTTCACCTCCCTGCCCAACATGGCTTTACATGCCAGTAAATCCACACTGGGCAGAGAGAAAGGGCTGTCCTGGGCCTCTCTTTCCCTGCCAATCAGAGCTTTACTCATGAGTAAACTCACACTGGGCAAGGAGGTAGGGGTGCCCTGGGCTTCTCTTTCCCTGCCCAGTGTGGCTTTACATGCAAGTAAACCTACTCCGAGCAGGGAAGAAGGGGTGCCCTGGGCCTCCACCTCCCTGCCACATGCCATGGCACGAGGCAGGGAGATGTGGGGAGACCACTCAGCCAGGTGTCGCCCCCTCTTCTGGGTTGCCACCTGGTGTGATCTGCACCCCCCACACACCCCTAATGACACAACTGAGTTAGGCCAGGCCAAGATAAGGATATTTCTGAAAGGTACACTGGGAGGCATGGAGATTCAACAGAGCTTTACTTGGCCTAGTGTAGGCTCAGCTGCCTCTTGGTCATCTTCAGCAGTTAGAATTGCTCAATTTGTTACTTAACCTGTACTTAACTCCTTCCAGGAATAGAGACAAACAGTTGAGGGATTTTCTACCTCTTTATATACTGCTGATATAATTTGTGAGCATGGTGCAGTGATCTGAGGATTGGACTAGGATTCTGGGAGACCAGGGTTTCCACTCAATTTCCACTCAACCATGAAAACTCACTGGGTAATCATAGGACTCTTTCATACAAGGCTAAATTGGAAGTATAATTTAAGGTCAATTCGAATGCAATCATGGGTTTTATGTTATTGCAAATTAACTCTTCACATGCAAATTCGGGCAAGAGGGAAGCCAATTCGAATGCAATCATGGGTTTTACCTTATTGCGAATTAAAGCTTCGCATGCAAATTTGGGCAGGAGGGGGTTATTTTCGGGTAATGGGAAGTAATTCCGAACGGAGCAGGGGTTCATGTAAATTCGCTAAACAAGCGAATTTACATAAATCCGCATTGGCTCCATTCGGAGTTGGGAGAAATTCCTCCCCGTTTGAAAGAGTCCAAAGGCAAGTCATATTCTCTCAGCCTCTTTCAGGCTTCCCCTGAATACAATTGCCAAGAAAACACTATGAGTCAGATTCACCTTCAAGCCACACAACAGTAGCAGCAGCAGCAGCAGCAGCAGTAACAACAACAAATATTTGGGCAATTTCATGGGGGAGTGGGCAGTACTGTTTTGTCCTCTAACTAAGGCAGGAAAAGGTGGTAATGGACCAACCATAAGCCTTCCTTAAAGTAAAGGACATAACAAATATAATTTCAGAAAAAAACAGCTTGTTGTCATGACCAACTTATGAGAAAAGGAGATATCAAAGGAGAAGAGCTGAATCTAAAAATATTTTTAATGTTATACTCCAGAAAGCTACTGGTGTTTTTTTTTTAAGTATCACACATACTTTTAGTGATTGAGCTGTAAAAAGGAAGCCAGCACAGAAACCCTTCTAAGTTAAACACCCTTCTGCTAAACACAGAATTCATGTTCTAGTAAGAAGAAAAGAAATATGTCTATTGTGATGCTTTGCAAATATAGATGCTAAAATGTCACCCTTCAGTTATTATGGTTTGCAAATACCAAGATAGCTGTGGAAGTGAACAAGGCTCTCTTCAAGTGATTCCCTTTGCCTTGCATGAGCTCTCAATAATTGGGAAGTTAAACCTACATGCTGAGTGTCATGTCACAAAAAGCAACTCTAGACAAATGGGATTGTGACTCCAGCAGAATATTTTTATTTTATTTTTTACTTTTCTGCTTCCTGCCTGAAGTGGCAGATTGCCATTTAGCTGGAGAGAGAAATGGGGAAACAAGTTAGCTGGTGACACATCCAGAGCATCCTAGGGACAAGCTGAAAAGCTGTGTGATGCCACATGTCATTAGAAGGCATTAATCAGCCACACAGCTTACTTAAAAGAAATCATGCAATTAAAATAAGAGCAATGTAACAACAACAACAACAACACAGCCGTATACATGTCTGGACTAGAACAAGCTCTTACAAGTGGTTAATAAAAAGAGGGGGAGGGAATAAATTTATTACCCACTGAAAACAAAGATTGAAAGGATACCACTGCTAATAATAAGGATTGCTTAAGTTAAATAAATATGTACTGTAGTGATGCTGTTAATTTTGTTCATATTTATTGCATAGAGAGATCAGAAGAATGATATGATACAGTTTCAATCATTAAATATCTGTGTTTAGCTGGAGCTGCTCTGAACGGAGAGGCACATCAGCATGGTAAGGTGACTTATGCTCAGTGGCTACATCAACCTAGAACTGGGCCTGAATTTAAGAAACAGGAAGGGCTAGAATCATAGAATCATAGAGTTGGAAGAGACCACAAGGGCCATCCAGTCCAACCCCCTGCCATGCAGGAACTCTCCATCAAAGCATCCCCGACAGATGGCCATCCAGCCTCTGCTTAAAGACCTCCAAGGAAGGAGACTTCACCACACTCTGAGGGCCTATAACATTGTACCCCTCCATAATGAAAAGTAAGCTCACACTTCGTTGGCTTGTTTACACCAGTCTTCTACCACACTGTGTTTGTTTGTCATCAGGAAAAATGGACAAGAAGAAAAAATGTCAGAGAAACTAAGTTAATTCTTGTTTAACATGGAATCATAGAGTTGGAAGAAACCTCATGGACCATCCAGTCCAGTCCCTATCATGCAGGAATACACAATCAAACCACTCCCAACAGATGGTCACCCAGCCTCTGTTTAAAAACTTCCAAATAAGGAGATGTTATGCCCAAAATTGTTAGGTCAATTCGTTTTATCCTGAGAGCATGTAGTGGAAAATCCCCCTTTCAAAAAGGACTTATCCAAGCAGGGCTGATACAGATACTTTGAGGCACCAAATTTTGTTTTAAATCACTTTGCATGTAACTTTTATTAAAGCATCATTAAAGCATATAAGTCAAGCAAATAATCTAAATACTATGCATATAAGGCAAGGAAATAATCTTAAATTTAAGTATCAAGAGAGCTCTCTCTCACGCACACATAAACACACAGGCAGGCAGGCAGGCAGACAGACAGACAGACAGACAGAGACTCACACACATGGTCCCTTTATCAAATGAGTGGCCAGTTCGTCCTCAAAGGGTTGGATGAAACCTTTTGCTGGAGGCAGGAATCACCAAGGAGAGGCTGGAAATTCTCCTCCTTTCAAAGTTTCCTCCTTTCTAAGGAAAACATGCTGTTCTTGCAACCATAGTTCCAAAACATTCCAAGTCATCAGTTTACGTCAAAATGTGGTGTTATCCTCTCAGGTTGTTGATGTTCTTTGCAACTCAGGATCATGACATTTTCTCCTGGTCATCATAACATCTTTTCATGGTCATGCTATTATTCTTTCTATTTCTTGCTTCTGTTGCCAACTCCTGCTTCTTAATAATGCATTGTGAGCAGCCATTTTCTTACAACTTCGAACCATGTACTGGAACCCACTCGTTCATCATATGCACTCATTCATCACATACACTCATTCATCGCAGAGATCCCACTACAAACAAACAAACAAATAGCTTCATTTATATACCGCTTCATACCCTTAAGGAGTGTCTAAGCGGTTTACAACTGTAAGCTATTTGCCCCCCAACAATCTGGGTACTCATTTTAGCGACCTCGGAAGGATGCAAGCCTGAGTCGAGCTTCAGCCCTTTGCTGGTCTTGAACTCACCACCTTATGGTTTTGAGTGAGTGACTGCAGTACAGGCATTTAACCACTACACTCTGAGGCAGTGTATTCCACTGTCAAACAGTTCTTACTGTTGAGAATTTCTTCCGAATGTTAAAGTGGAATCTCTTTACCTATAGTTTGAATCCATTGCTCTCTGTCCTAGCCTCTGGAGTTATAGAAGACAAGGTTCCTCCATCCACAATATGGCATCCCTTCAAATATTTAAACATGACTAACATACCACCTCTTAACCTTCTCTCTTCCCCGTGCTAGATATACCCAGTTCCCTAAGAAGCTCCTCATAGTGCATGGTTTCCAGACCTTTCACCATTTTGGTCACCCTCCTTTGAACACACTCCAGCTTGTCAACAACATTCTTGCATTGTGGTGCCCCAAAATGGACATAATATTTCAGGTAGTTCTGACCAAAGCAGAATAGTGTGGAACTATTACTTCCCTTTATCTAGATACTACATTCCTATTGATGCAGCCTAGGATCATACTGGCTTTTTAAAATGTTGCATCACACTGTTCACATGTTCAATTTGTGGTCTACTAAGACTCCCATATCCCTTTCACATATATTATTGTCATGACAATGTCACCCATCCTCTATCTCAGCCTTTCATTTTTTTCTTCATAGTCTGTCAAAGTTTCCAGATTTTTTTTCTTCTAAGGACCAGTTTATTATAAAATACTGAGAGATTACTGTTGCTGTTGCTAATAAATATTAATTTATCAATAATACTAATGGTTTGAGACCAGAATGGTGTAGTAGTTTGAGCACTGCACTGTGAGTCTGGAGAAGAGGGTTCTGTTCAGCCATGGAAACGTACTGAGTGATCTTGAGCAAGACACACAGCCCCAGAAAACCCTGTGAGAGATTTGGCATAGGGTGCCATAAATCAGAAAGAACCTGAAAGCACACACCACCACCACCACCACCACAACAACAACATGGCCTAAATACTGTTATTAGTCCTGACTAGAGTAGACCAGCTCCACTCATGAAATTTACCTATGTGTTGACTCACCATTCATTAAGTGATTGAATAGCTCTACTTTAATGTGGAGTTAAAGGCTTTCATGGCCAGCATCCATATTTTTTGTGGCACTTTCAGGCTGTGTGGCCATGTTCTAGAAGAGTTCCTTACTGACATTTTCCTTTCTTTGAAGATGCCATCCACAGATGCTGGAGAAACATCAGAAAGGAACTCTTCTAGAACATGGCCACATAGCCCGATAGCTCCACAAAAAACTAAGCTCTACTTTAGTTGGGATTAGCCAACATGATGACAGGTAATAGTAGTAATAATAATAATAACAGAAGATGTTGTTATTGTTGTTGCTGTTAGGCACATCTGAACATTCACACCTGAACATTCACAACTTTGTCTGATTTCAGAAACTAATCAGAATTGAGCCTGGCTAGTTCATGGATGAGAGAATATCAGGAAAATTAAGGTAAGGCAAGGAAAGAATCCTGCGTTGAAAGCCAGACAGAATTTAAAATATTAGGCTACATGGATAAGTGGTTTGACTGAGTATAAGGACATGTTCTATGTTCTTGTGTTCCAAGCATCATTACCATTAACATCATCATCATTTAACCCAAGTGTCAGGATTTGCAATAAAAATGTAAAAATCAATTGTTTTGATTATCGTAATTGACAGATTTTGAGTGAGCAAAACAATTGCAATAAATAGCACCAAATGCTAGTTTTTGTTTACTTCTGTGCCATAATAATAATAAGAATATATTTATACCTTCACATTGCTATATATTTTGTTTATGTAAAATGGTAACAATGCTAATAAAATCCAAACAGCAAAATGTGAAAAAGTCAAAAGGGATAGTGAATACTTCTGTAAGGTATTGTTCCCCTCATAAGCACCTTGGAAGCTGATTTTTCCACCGTCTGAAGCTTCCAAGCTCAGTTTAAAAGACAGCCTTATTAAAGAAAGCCTTACTAGAATCTACATATCTCCTCATTCTTCTGACATAGAGATTATATCCCATTGGAACTGCATGAGGAAGAATTTGTTATACATATGGCACGTATAAACATTTCAAGGGTAAATAGCAGTAGAGAGTCCAAAAAAGTAATATGTATGTTCAGTAGCATTGTACACTTCAAGGATCTTACATTCATTCAATGGTGCATGTGGCCCTCCAGTGTTTATGAACACCTACCCCCATCAACCCTCTCCAAAGGTCAGCCTGTTGTGAGCTTATGGGAAACAGAGTACAACAACATTCAGAGGACCACAAATTCCTGTGCCTCCACCTCAAAATCTATTATTTGCTAAAAGTAAATGAATAAATAAATAAACTAAGGTTGTTTCTTCAATAGCTACTGGAATCTGGAAGATAGTTCTTAAATTAGCATTGATATTTTATGGCTGCTAGGAGTGCATTGTCCATGAGTATGGCCTATGGTAAAATGATTAGGCACTTTAAATCCTACCAGTCAAGAAGACAGGTATCTGAATTTGTAAAAATTATGCAAGAAATTGCTGGTTCCAATGTTAGAGGGGCAGTGAATCCACTTGAGGTCTGTATATGAACTCTAAGTAGCTATCCAGAGTCCTGAATCCTACATTGCAGATGGTTTCAACATATTGTAGAACTGTAACATTACAATTAGAACCTGGCATTGCTTTATGGGGGCACTTCTAATGAGATGAGAGCCACTGAGTAGAATTAAATGCTCAAGATATTATTTTTATATATTACAAATACCAGATCCCCTCAGTTAGGGAATTATAGTGCAAAATATTTCCCCCCAAGCTCCATGTAGTTGCCTTTGAAAAGGACATATGCTTCTTTAAAAGCCATCACTAGAATAATAGATTCATAGAATTGGAAGAGACCACAAGGGCCATCCAGTCCAACCCCCTGCCATGCAGGAACTCTCCATCAAAGCATCCCCAACAGATGGCCATCCAGCCTCTGCTTAAAGACCCCTAAGGAAGGAGACTCCACCACACTCCAAGGGAGTGTGTTCCACTGTCGAACAGCCCTTACTGTCAGGAAGTTCTTCCTAATGTTGAGGTGGAATCTCTTTTCCTGCGATTTGTATCCATTGTTCCGCCTCCTAGTCTCTGGAGCAGCAGAAAATAAGCTTGCTCCCTCCTCAATGTGACATCCCTTCAAATATTTGAACAGGGCTATCATATCACCTCTTAACCTTCTCTTCTCCAGGCTAAACATCCCCAGTTCCCTAAGGCGTTCCTCATAGGGCATGGTTTCCAGACCCTTCACCATCTTAGTTGCCCTCCTTTGGACATGCTCCAGTTTCTCCACATCTTTTTTGAATTGTGGTGCTCAGAACTGGACACAGTATTCCAGGTGGGGCCTGACCAAAGCAGAATAGAGTGGCACTATTACTTCCCTTGATCTAGACAGCATAGGGCTTTCTAGATTGGCAGGAAAGGACAATATGAAATTGCCTTTTCCTTAATACTTAGCAGCTGCACTGCAAGTCCCAGGTGTGTAATAAAAAAGCATAGAGCAGCTTCACTGAGGAGGTGTGGGGACGACTTATCTGAAATCTTTTCTGTTGCTCAGCAACTACATTGGAAGCTGTCAGGATGCTAGAAACACAGGCGGAGCAGCTGCACGGGTGGAAATGAATGGGGCTTTTGGCCACACTGAACATTTAATATTTTTTGTTGTTGTTGTTGCCGGCTGTGAACTGCACAGTTGCACTGGTACAGGCAATTGTATTGCCAACTGCGAACTGCGTAGTTGTGCAGGTACATCACACATGAACTGTGCAGTTATGAAGATCTGTCAAATTACTATTGTGGTTTCGCTTCCCTTTTTAAAATGCACAGTTGCATCAGTGCACCATGAATGAAACCCTTTATATTATTATTATTATTATTATTATTATTATTACCCCACCCCTTTGAGATCAATCGAGGTGGCTTACACATTAAAATGCTATTACATCAAGAAAACAAACTTCATCCTTCCCCCTTAAAAAGATATTAAATCCGTTACAATTTAAGTTTATGAATAAACTTCTTTATTTTATGAATGAATTGGCATTTTATGCATAGTTGCATAACAGTTACAGCATCCCAGAGTCCCTACTGCACATGTCTAGGGTTCGGATTAGAGCTGGAGCTAGGGTTTGGGAGCTTTAAAAAACAGCACAGTTCCACTGCAGCATTTAGACACAGCTGTGCAGTTACACCCTTTTTAAAAAGTAGCTGGGAAAAGCAGCTCCTTTTTAAGGCTTTCTCCCCACTAAAATGCAAAAGAAGTGTGTTCATGCCAAACTTTCAGTGTGGGTCATCTAAAGGCTAAACTTTCATGCAGACATGAACACACCCCTTTTTGCCAGTCTAGATCAGCCCTATACTTCTATTGATGCAGCCTAAAATTGCATTGGCCTTTTTAGCTGCTGCATCGCACTGTTGACTCACGTTCAGCTTATGGTCTACTTGGACTCCTAGATCTCTTTCACATGTAGTTTCATTCAGCCAGGTGTCCCCCATCTTATATCTGTACATTTCATTTTTCCGTCCTAGGTGCAGAACCTTACATTTCTCTGCGTTGAATTTCATTTTGTTAGCATTGGCCCAGCTTTCTAGTCTATTCAGGTCATTTTGAATTTTGATCCTGTACTCTGGGGTATTAGCTACTCCTCCTAGTTTAGTGTCATCTGAAAATTTGATAAGTATGCCCCCAATTCTGTCATCCAAATCATTAATAAAGATGTTGAATAGCACTGGGCCCAGGACTTTACCTTGTGGGACCCCACTGGTCACTTCTCTCCAGGATGAAAAGGAACCATTGTTGAGCACCCTTTGAGTTCGGCCAGTCAACCAATTACAAATCCATGTAATGTTTACCTTGTCTAGTCCACATTTTACAAGCTTGTTTGCAAGAATGTCATGGGAAACCTTGTCAAAGGCCTTACCAAACTGGTAATATGTCCCAGCAAAAAAAGAGATCAGTTTTGTTTGGCATGACATGTTTCTCCGAAACCCATGTTGACTTTTTGTGATTATGGCATTGGCTTCTAAATGTTCATAGACTCTTTGCTTAATGATCTGCTCTAGCATTTTTCCTGGTATTGATGTCAGACTAACTAGTCGATAATTGTTGGGATCCTCTTTTTTTCCCCTTTTGAAGATGGGGACAACATTTGCCCTCCTCCAGTCTGCTGGGACTTCTCCTGTTCTCCAGGAGTTCTCAAAGATTATTGCCAATGGTTCCAATATTACATTTGCCAGTTCTTTTAATACCCTTGCATGTAGTTCATCTGGTCCTGGAGACTTATATTCATTTAGTTTAAACAGGTATTCCTGTACTACCTCTTTACTTATTCTGTGCTGAAATTCCCCTATTCTGTCTTCTTCCCCATTATCCTTAGGTTGAGCACCCTTTGCCTTTTCTGAGAAGACTGAAGCAAAGAAGGTGTTGACTAATTCTGCCTTTTCTCTGTCCCCCGTTAGCATTTTGCCATCTTCTGCACGCAGTGGCCCAACCGTTTCCTTCTTCTTCCCTTCGCTGGGACATATCCAAAAAAGCCCCTTTTATTGTTCTTAACCTCTCTAGCAAGCCTGAGTTCATTCTGTGCTTTAGCTTTTCTGACTATCCCTACATGTGCTTGCTATTTGTTTGAATTCCTCTTTGGTGATTTCCCAATATTTCTATTTCTTATACATGTTCTGTTTAAAACTTATCTCAGTTGAAAGTTCCTTAGTCATCCATCCTGGCTTCTTGAGACATCTTCCATTTTTCCTCCTCATTGGAACTGTTTGAAATTACGCCTTCAGTATCTCCTTTTTGAGAAACTCCCATCCGTCTTGAACTCCCTTCTCTTTTAGTATTCCTGACCATGGGATCACCCTCAATAGTCCTCTAAGTTTATTGAAATCAGCTCTCCTAAAGTCTAGAATGCGTGTCTGACTATGCCTAGCTTCTGCCTTCCACTGTATAACAAACTCCAGAAGAACATGGTCACTTCCACCTAAGGATCCCACCACTTGCACCCCATCAGCTAGGTCTTCCCTGTTGATTAAGATAAGATCTAAAATGGCTGATCCCCTTGTTGCCTCATCCACCTTTTGGACAATGAAATTGTCTTCCAGGCAAGTGAGGAATTTGCTAGACCTTGAGGATTTGGCTGAGTTTGACTTCCAGCAAATATCAGGATAGTTGAAGTCACGCATTACTACTACATCTCTCTATTTTTGGATATTTCTCTGCTTCTAGGCACCCAGCATTATTTCTAAATAATCACATAAACACTCTAAATATACAGTACATTCACAGGGGAAACGACCATGTGAGAGCTTGCTCTGGAATCTCTGACAGTGTGTGAAAATGAGAAACACAAAACTACAAACTGTTATCTCTGTATAAAGCAAGTACTTGGTATTGTTTCTGTAGTTTTCCTTTAAACGTGCTGGTTCCATCAAAGAACCACTAACCTTGGTCTTTTATACTCTGTTTAGTAACAATGCCGCTACTTCTATTCCTTTTCTGAGCTAAGGGGATGAACAACAGCCCCAAAGGGGCAGCCTCCAGCCGCCCCTTCTTCAGCCAGATAGGGCAACTGCACACTGCAGCCCCGATATGGTCTTTCTAGGACACAAAAAGGAGCTGCAAAAAGTGGCATGGACGCAGTGCTGGAGGAGCATCGTAATGCAGCACACTGTGTGGAGCGGTGCACAGCATCATGGCACCCTGGGGGTGGAGCTGGGTTTGTGTTGTGCAGATGATACATCCCAACTCCGCCTCCCCACCCCCACCCCAGCTGGTCCAAAGTGCTGGTATGTACAGGGCCTAAGTCTATAATTTTAAATTAACTTTCCCTGATTTTCCAAGCCTTGTTCAGATTGAATCACCTGTCTCTGTGGGGGAAACTAAAAAGAAACTTTAGGAGGACTCCATAACACCTCTGCTACAAAGTTTAACAGACAGAAAGTAATGCAGCATAGACCATGATATAGAACTGTGACCACAATTAAAACACATCGATAAAGAGAAAATGACAACACCAAACCCTTGCGGTTGGGGGGTGGACTCACTTACATGCAAAAATAATTGAATCTGAAAGTATTCACCTTTGTTCACTACATCCCAGTGAGTTATGACAACTGTGTACCCATAATACACCATTTGTTTTAAGAGTTCCCTACCTGTTGGTAAGTATTTCTTTCCCTGTAGAAATGGAGGCATTTGTCTTTCCCCTTTAAGCCTCAGAATCCCACCCTGTAAAAGGCACAGAGAAATTGAAGGGTTTTTTTTCCATCTGCTTTGCTTTGTCCCCAGGAAGAGCTACTCATAGCTGCCTAATGATAAAATAAGCTTTCTGTATCAGGTAGGGGGAGAAAGGGAGAAGAGATTAATTAAACTTCACCCTTGTAAATGCAGCAGTGCAACTGCACCTGCCAAGTGAGACTATGATGTTATGGCTTGATTGCTTTAGGAATGAGCTCTCTTGTAGCTGCCCTAAGGCCTTGCAGTTTCCTTTTGGTAAGCAAATTACTCTTGGGAATAATTTATAGGCTAATACTTTTTGACTGATTCATGAAGTCAGCCTTATAAATCACCAGGCAACCCAAAAGTGATGATTTAAGGCAGGAAGTGTGAGTTCTTCTCCAAAATGCATCCTTTTTCACTGTAGAGATTCTTGTCTGGATTTTTTTTCTCAAAATCTAGGGGATTCATAGATTTGTACAGCTGTTGTATAAGGGCCCCCAACAACTCTGATATTCTTCCATGACAGCATAAGCATTAGCACTAGTGCTTAGAGATAATAATCTATCTGAATCTATCATCTACCCATTGCACTCTACTACATAAAGAATAGAATCATAGAATCATAGAATCATAGAGTTGGAAGAGACCACAAGGGCCATCCAGTCCAACCCCCTGCCATGCAGGAACTCCAAGTCAAAGCATCCCTGACAGATGGCCATCCAGCCTCTGCTTAAAGACCCCTAAGGAAGGAGACTCCACTACACTCCGAGGGAGTGTGTTCCACTGTCGAACAGCCCTTACTGTCAGGAAGTTCCTCCTAATGTTGAGGTGGAATCTCTTTTCCTGCAGTTTGCATCCATTGTTCCGCGTTCTAGTCTCTGCAGCAGCAGAAAACAAGCTTGTTCCCTCCTCAATATGACATCCCTTCAAATATTTAAACAGGGCGATCATATCACCTCTTAACCTTCTCTTCTCCAGGCTAAACATCCCCAGCTCCCTAAGGCGTTCTTCATAGGGCAAGGTTTCCAGACCCTTCACCATCTTAGTTGCCCTCCTTTGGACATGCTCCAGTTTCTCCACATCTTTTTTGAATTGTGGTGCCCAGAACTGGACACAGTATTCCAGGTGGGGCCTGACCAAAGCAGAATAGAGTGGCACTATAACGTCCCTTGATCTAGAAACTATACTTCTATTGATGCAGCCTAAAATTGCATTGGCTTTTTTAGCTGCCGCATCACACTGTTGACTCATGTTCAGCTTGTGGTCTACTTGGACTCCTAGATCCCTTTCACATGTGATCTCATTCAGCCAGGTGTCCCCCATCCTATATCTGTGCATTTCATTTTTCCGCCCTAAGTGCAGAACCTTACATTTCTCCGCATTGAATTTCATTTTGTTAGCACTGGCCCAGCTTTCTAGTCTATTCAGGTCATTTTGAATTTTGATCCTGTCCTCTGGGGTATTAGCTACTCCTCCCAGTTTAGTGTCATCTGCAAATTTGATAAGTATGCCCCCAATTCTGTCATCCAAATCGTTAATAAAGATGTTGAATAGCACTGGGCCCAGGACAGAGCCCTGTGGGACCCCACTGGTCACTTCTTTCCAGGATGAAAAGGAGCCATTGTTGAGCACCCTTTGAGTTCGGCCAGTCAACCAATTACAAATCCATGTAACAGTTAACTTGTCTATCCCACATTTTGCAAGCTTATTTGCAAGAATGTCATGGGGAACCTTGTCAAAGGCCTTACTGAAATCGAGGTATACTATATCCACAGCATTCCCTTCATCTACCAAGCTGGTAATTTTATCAAAAAAAGAGATCAGGTTCGTTTGGCATGACTTGTTTCTCTGAAACCCATGTTGGCTTTTTGTGATTATGGCATTGGCCTCTAAGTGTTCACAGACTCTCTGCTTAATGATCTGCTCTAGAACCTTTCCTGGAATTGATGTCAGACTAACTGGACGATAATTGTTGGGATCCTCTTTTTTTCCCTTTTTGAAGATGGGGACAACGTTTGCCCTCCTCCAGTCTGCTGGGACTTCTCCTGTTCTCCAGGAGTTCTCAAAGATTATTGCCAATGGCTCTGATATTACATTTGCCAGTTCTTTTAATACTCTAGGATGTAGTTCATCTGGTCCTGGAGATTTATATTCATTTAGGTTAACCAGGTATTCCTGTACTACCTCTTTACTTATTCTGTGCTGAATTTCCTCTATTCTGTCTCCATTATCCTTAGGTTGAGCACCCTTTGCCTTTTCTGAGAAGACTGAAGCAAAGAAGGTGTTGAGTAATTCTGCCTTTTCTCTGTCCCCTGTTAGCATTTTGCCATCTTCTGCACGCAGTGGCCCCACTGTTTCCTTCTTCTTCCTTTTGCTGCGGACATATCCAAAAAAGCCCTTTTTATTGTTCTTAACCTCTCTAGCAAGCCTGAGTTCATTCTGCGCTTTAGCTTTTCTGACTTTACCCCTACATGTGCTGGCTATTTGTTTGAATTCCTCTTTCGTGATTTCTCCATTTTTCCATTTCTTATACATGTTCCGTTTAAAACTTAGCTCAGTTGAAAGTTCCTTAGTCATCCATCCTGGCTTCTTGAGACATCTTCCACTTTTCTTCCTCATTGGAACTGTTTGAAATTGTGCCTTCAATATCTCCCTTTTGAGAAACTCCCATCCGTCTTGAACTCCCTTTTCTTTTAGTATTCCTGACCATGGGATCACTCCCAGTATTTCTCTAAGTTTATTGAAATTAGCTCTCCTAAAGTCTAGAGTGCGTGTCTGACTATGCCTAGCTTCTCCCTTCCACTGTATTACAAACTCCATGAGAACATGGTCACTTCCACCTAAGGATCCAACCACTTGCACCCCATCAACTAGGTCTTCCCTGTTGGTTAAGATCAGATCTAAAATGGCTGATCCCCTTGTTGCCTCTTCCACCTTTTGGACAATGAAATTGTCTTCCAGGCAAGTGAGGAATTTGCTAGACTTTGAGGATTTGGCTGAGTTTGACTTCCAGCAAATATCAGGATAGTTGAAGTCACCCATCACTACTACATCTCTCTTTTCTGAGTATGTGATTATCTGTTCTAGAAAGGCATCATCCAATTCCTCTGCCTGAGTCGGGGGTCTGTAGTAGACTCCCACAATAACATCCCTGTTATTTCCCTCTCCTTTAATTTTTATCCAGATGCTCTCCACCTGGCTTCCAGTATTGACTTCCTGCATCTCTTCACTGGTGTAAATATCCCTGACATATAATGCTATTCCTCCTCCTTTCCTGCTTGGCCTGTTTCTCTTAAAAAGGTTATACCCCTCTATTTCTACATTCCAATCATGAGACTCATCCCACCAGGTTTCAGTGATGCCTATTATATCATATTTCCCTTGTTGTGCTAGGAGTTCAAGTTCATCCTGCTTATTTCCCATACTCTGTGCATTAGTGGAGAGGCATTTAAGACCATGTGTCCTCTTTACTTGCTGTTTTTGCACATTTTTTTGCCTCCTACTGTTGGGTCCTTGCACTGTTTGCCTTGTTCCCTCTATGCCACTTGGACTATTCTCTCCATCCCTTTTGCCTTCCAGTATAATGTCTCCCTCCTCCACATAACTCAGTTTAAAGCCCTCCTGATCAGATTCTTCAGACTGTTGGCAAAAACGTTTTTGCCAACTGGCGTGAGATGCAGTCCATCCCTTGCCAGAAGTCCCTCCTCATGGAACCGCAGCCCATGATCCAAGAATCCAAACTGTTCTTGGCAGCACCATCTACGGAGCCAGTTATTCACCTCTGCTATTTTCCTCTCCCTTCCTGGACCATGCCCTTCTACCGGGAGTACAGATGAGATGACAACCTGTGCATCCATCTCTTTCAGCTTCCTTCCCAGAGCCTCATAATCCCTTTTGATATTCTGAAGGCTGTGCCTTGCAGTATCATTGGTTCCCCCATGAACCAAAAGAAGGGGATAACGGTCAGTAGGCTTGACAAGTCTTGTCAGCCTCTCCGTCACATGATGGATCTTTGCCCCAGGGAGACAACACACCTCCCGAGACATCCTGTCAGGCCCACAAACCACTGCTTCTGTACCCCTCAGCAAGGAGTCCCCCACCACGACCACGCGCCTCCTCCGAGGCTTAGCAGTGGCTGTTCCTTTTCGTGATACTCTCAGGCTCTCCTGCTCTGTCCCTGATGTCTGTCCCTGCTGCTTTTCCTCATCATCTCTGACAACAGAGAGAGATTCAAAGCGATTCTGTAGCTGCAAGCCGCTCACAGAACGTTCCCTGGTTTCCTTACTTCTGTGTGTGACCTTCCTCCAAGCATCTACCTCTGTTGTATCTGGAGTGACCTCCTCCGCCCCAGCAGCTTCCTCTGTCTGTTTCCCACCCAAGACATTCTGGTCTGATCTGTTCAGGAGAATCTCCTGCTCTCTCTGATGCTGGAGTGCAGATATCTGCTCCTCTAGCTGCTGTACTTTCTCTTCCAACTTGCACTTGTGGCAGGTGTAGTTCGCCACCTCTGTAGGCAAGAAGACAAACATCCCACAGGTGTTGCAGGTGACTGCTGCAGGGCCTTCAGTGCCCATACTGAAAAGTCTTAAGGAGGCACTGAAACAAGACTGTGGGCTTCCCTTGCTAGACTTGGCCTTTATTCCCAAGCTCTGTCACTGAGTTCAAGTCACGGGGCCTATAGTTATGTAGAGAGCTCCTGGCTAAAAGCTCCTTCCAAAGGCAAGTCTCTGATTCACTTCCTCTGATGCTTCAGGCCGGCTCCTCTTCTATTCTCTAAACACCTCCTTGACTAGATAAAAAAATCAAAATTCGTGCGCCATTAGGCGCGTGCTTCTGCTAGCCTTGAGTAGCCTTAAGTAGCTTCCCAGCACTGGCTCCCAGAATGCAATGGCTCAAGTGTAAATTAAATTAGATCTCACCCAAGCACATGGACTAGAACCTCCTCCTTTTCTTTCTCCTCCTTAAAGGAAATGAAGCTTCTGCTAGCCTTGAGTAGCCTTAAGTAGCCTCCCAGCACTGGCTCCCAGAATGCAATGGCTCAAGTGTAAATTAAATTAGATCTCACCCAAGCACATGGACTAGAACCTCCTCCTTTTCTTTCTCCTCCTTAAAGGAAATGAAGCTTCTGCTAGCCTTGAGTAGCCTTAAGTAGCCTCCCAGCACTGGCTCCCAGAATGCAATGGCTCAAGTGTAAATTAAATTAGATCTCACCCAAGCACATGGACTAGAACCTCCTCCTTTTCTTTCTCCTCCTTAAAGGAAATGAAGCTTCTGCTAGCCTTGAGTAGCCTTAAGTAGCCTCCCAGCACTGGCTCCCAGAATGCAATGGCTCAAGTGTAAATTAAATTAGATCTCACCCAAGCACATGGACTAGAACCTCCTCCTTTTCTTTCTCCTCCTTAAAGGAAATGAAACTTCTGCTAGCCTTGAGTAGCCTTAAGTAGCCTCCCAGCACTGGCTCCCAGAATGCAATGTCTCAAGTGTAAATTAAATTAGATCTCACCCAAGCACATGGACTAGAACCTCCTCCTTTTCTTTCTCCTCCTTAAAGGAAATGAAGCTTCTGCTAGCCTTGAGTAGCCTTAAGTAGCCTCCCAGCACTGGCTCCCAGAATGCAATGGCTCAAGTGTAAATTAAATTAGATCTCACCCAAGCACATGGACTAGAACCTCCTCTTTTTCTTTCTCCTCCTTAAAGGAAATGAAGCTTCTGCTAGCCTTGAGTAGCCTTAAGTAGCCTCCCAGCACTGGCTCCCAGAATGCAATGGCTCAAGTGTAAATTAAATTAGATCTCACCCAAGCACATGGACTAGAACCTCCTCCTTTTCTTTCTCCTCCTTAAAGGAAATGAGACTGCCTGGGTCCAATTTTAGAGTTCTGGAGCATGCAGCATTTACACATTGTAATGGCTGCACCATCTGTATACAGTGCTGTCGATATGGCATGTGTGTCGATGATGTCACATGTGTACCGCATCCAAACAGCGCAGCACACACATGACGTCACCGTGCCACCATCTCAAGGCACTTGCAGTGCCTTGGTGGCATCGGCAGAAGGAGCTCCATTTCAGAGCTCCTTTTTGCAGTGGATTGTTGTTGTGGCTGTGTGGTTGCCACGGCAACAATCCGGAGGAGAAAGGGGCCCCTTTCTTCTAATCTGTCCCGGGTCTCCTTGCCTGATTGCAGTAGAAGCAAAGGTGTTTTTTGTTGTAATGGGCAGGACTTTGGAGATCTCAGCTTTAAGACTGGACACATTTTAGTAGGACCAATTGGACACAGTTTAAGATGTTGTTTGAAGGCTTCAGGACTGCTACAACAAACTCAACTGCAGGTGAAGCTACAGGTCTGAACTGGTGTGGGAGGGACTGTCTGTGTCTCCCTTGTTAAAGTCAAACCACATCCTGGAGAAGTTAGCATTAACAGTGATGTGCCCATTGAAAGGTCTCCCATACACTTATGGGAATCAAGAGATACATGAGTGCTCTTGGGTAGTTTCCATTTAACATGGACTGTGCCCCAGGATGCCTCCTTTTAACTATGTATTAAGAAGCCATGCCCTCCCTCCAGTCCATCTGCCTTGGTCCAGGCCCCAGAGGGAGAGAAGAACCACTGGACCTCATCCCCTTCCCACCACCTTTCCCTTTTCCTTTTGTGTTGTCTCTTCTAGATTGTAAGCCTGAGGGCAGAGATCCGTCTAACTATAAGATTGTATGTACAGCACTGTGCAAATTTACAGTGCTATATAAATACAATAATAATAATAATAATAATAACAACAACAACAACAACAACAACATGGCTGGCACTCCTGTTTAGGCACTGGCTTCACTTTGAAATTGTACGGTGGGATTGACAAAATCACTCTGAAGAGTTCTTTTGCATGCTTTAGAGCCTAGTTAAATCCTTGGTTTACTAAAACCTATAAAAATGTCAGGAATAATCCATAAGGCTAGAATGCAAAGGAAGGAAATCTCATAGTGGATGTAACCAATTTAGATCTGGCCCTAACCAACAGAGATGACCTGGTTAATGGGGTGCAAATGGTGGGATCCTTAGTTGGGAGTGATCATGTTCTCCTGGAGTATGTTATACAGTGGAAAGGAGATGCCAGGCATAGGGGCTTTACAGACAATCCCTAAGGGGCAGAGGGATGCTGCCCCGTTCCCTTCCGGATTGGGGACACGGCAACTGCACACCATGCCCCCAACCCAGCAGGCGTCTTTTTGCACTGTGGAAAGGGGGCCATAGCTGACAGCGCTGTGGCTTTTCAACATACTGCACCAAGAGAGCTCTGTGATGCCTCCTACCAAGTGGTGGGAGTTTCTCAAATGGAAGATACTAAAGGCACAATTTAAAATTGTTCCAATGATGAGGAAAATGGGTGTCTGAAGAAACCAAGATGGATGACTAAAGAATTTTCAACTGATCTGTTTTAAACAGGACATGTTTAAGAAATGGGAAAGGGGGGGGGTACCAAAGAGGAAATCAACTACAAAGCTAGCATGTGTAGGGGTTGTCAGAAAAGCTAAAACACAGATTATTCTCAGGAGAGATTAGGAACAATAAAAAGGATTGTTGTTTTTTAAACCTGTCTTTAGCAAAATGAAGAATAAGGAAATGGTAGGGCCACTGCATGGAGAAGACTGCAAAATGCTAACAGGGGACAGAGTAAATTCAGAACTACTCATCACCTTCTTTGCCTCAATCTCCTCACAAAAAGAAAAGAGTATTTAACCTGAGGAAAATGGAGCAGAAGGCACAATAGGGGAAATGCAGCATGGAATAAGTAAAGAGGTAGTACAGTATTACCTTGTTAACTAACTGTTAACTAACTGAATTTAAGTCTTCAAGACCAGATGGACTACATCCAAGGGTATTAAAGAACTGGCAAATGTAATCTCAGGGCCATTGGCAATAATCTTTGAGAACTCCTGGAGAACAGGAGAAGTCCCAACAAACTGGAGGAGGACAAACATTGTTCCCATCTTCAAAAAAAGGGGGGGGGGGAGGGATCACAAAAAATTATCATCCAGTTAGTCTGACATCAATACCAGGAAGGATTCTAGAGCAGATAATAAAACAGAGGAGATTATCATATGGAGGATGGGATAGGAACAGGATCACTCCGCCATCCTTAATCTATCCATGACCCAAGTGAAAGTGATTGCACAAATCACTTTCACAAAGCACTTTTTGCAAATGACAGCTGAAAGCACTTTTCAGCTGGCTGCAGTCAAAAAGTGATTTGTGCAATCACTCTCACTAGCACTTCCCTGCCAGGTCAATTGTGAAAGTCCTTCCTATGATCAAGTGGGAAGGATGGGACAGGGACAGGACAATGACACCATGTCCCACATGTGATAATCCCCAGAGAGTCTGTGGACATTTAGTAGGGAATTCCATAATCACACACACACACACACACACACACAAATCAACATTGGTTTATCAAAAACAAGTCCATGCCAGACAAATCTGCTCTCTCTCTCTCTCTCTCTCTCTTTTTTTTTCTTTTTTTACAAAATGACCAGCTTGGTAGATGAAAGGAATGCTGTAGATATAGCACATCTTGGTTTCAAAAAGGCCTTTGACAAGGTCCCCCATGATATCCTTCCAAACAAGTGTTAATGCAATTGCTAGGTGAAGTTGTAATTGGTTGACAGGCCGAACCCAAAGGGTGCTCAGCACCAGCTCCTCTTCATACTGGACAGGATGCATCAATAAAAGTATAGTGTCTAAATCAAGGGAAGTAATAGTAGTATTCTGCTTTGGTCAGGCCTCACCTGGAATATTGTGTCCACTTCTGGGCACCACAGTTCAAAAAGATGTTGAGAAGCTGGAGAGTGTCTAGAAGAAGGCAATCAAAATGGTGAAGGGTCTGGAAACCATGCCTTATGAGAAGAGACTTAGGGAGCTGGGTATGTTTAGCCTGGAGAAGAGAAGATTAAGAGGTGATATGATAGCCCTGTTTAAGTATTTGAAAAGGTGTCATATTGCAAATGGAGCAAGTTTGTTGTCTGCTGCTTCAGAGAATAGGACCAGGAACAACAACAACAACAACAACAATAATAAATAGTTTATTTATATTTCCCACCTGTCCCTATGGATCGAGGCGGGATTACATCCTATAATGGTTGCAAGTTACAGAAAAAGAGCTTCCACCTCAACATTAGGAGCCTGACAGTGAGAGCTGTTCAACAGTGGAACACACTCCCTCAGAGATTGATGGAGTCTCTTTCTTTGGAGGTTTTTAAACAAACAATAGATGGCCATCTCTCGGGGGTGCTTTGATTGTGAGTTCTTGCTTGGCAGGGGATTGGACTGGATGGCCCTTGTGGTCTCTCCCAACTCCAGTTCTATGATTCTACAAATACAAATGAGATTGTGCCTATTTTGTGCAGAAGTGGCAGTGAAGTGACTATATTACTTTGTTTTCATTGTATTCTCAAGCAGCCATTCAGGAGACCTTTTTTCTCAATAGATCTGTTGCAACCTAACCCAGGTGGGGATGTATCGAAGAAGGGTTGGTGGTCTGTTGTGACAAGTTTGTGAAGCACTTTGAAGATACCATCATTGGATGGAGTTCCAGTATAGAGGTGTCCGTAGTTCTATTATTAGGAATTACTTTCAATTAATGCAGTCTAAGACACAGACATACTTCTTGATGCTGTTTATCCAAATACCACTTTACATGACCTTTACATATCTTACCTCTTCAGAATTAGCTAAGTAGAAATAAGTAATAATGAGGCTGATTGAAAGAGGTGGTTGTTCGCCCACTCCTTAAGAAACTCTCTTTAAACAAAGAAGCTTTCAGCAACTATCTTCCAGTCACTAATACCCTCTTTTTGGAGGTATTAGTCTTGAAGAGAGTGTTGGCAGGGCATGTTCAGATGTTCCATGGGGAAACAGATTGTCTAATGGGTTGTGGATTGTCTTCCTCTTGAAGGTTGACTTGGTGCTGATGCTAACTTTAGCTTGGCACCAAACTAAAAAGGTGGCTCTCTACCCAAGCCTTTGTGGTCTAAGAATCTTGGCTTGGATATATAGAAATATGGTTTTAAATTGTTCTGTTCCTGTTTAAATTGTTTTAAACTGCTGAAATTGTTTGAATGATATTGTATGTCTTAGTCTGTTTTAGATTGTTTTAAATTGCTCTTTACTGTTATAAATTGCTTCTTGTCTCCACACTACCCTGAATTTTATGATGTAGTGTGTGATATAAACATTGTAATACAAAAAGTTTTAAAGTAGATCCATTTCATTTCAACTGTGGTTGGCACTAGAAGGGCATTGGTTGCCCTGATGGATGACCTTTGTCAAAAGAATGACAGAGAGAGTACAGCTTTGTTGATCTCTATCTTTTGATACCACTGATGATATCTGTGGTTTGGGTGTCAAAGGCATAGTGATATAGTACAGTTTCAAAAAGTGGTAAATAGAAGTGTGGGTGCTCAGTCCATTGCATTTCAGTAGTAGGGTCCTGGGAAAATTCATCTTATGATTTTACATCTCATGCAGTTTAAAAATTATATAAAGCTGCTAGGAGAAGTAATCTGTTCTTTTGGGTCTCTTCCACACTAAACTATTATAGATCTTTGAAACTAGGGTAGCTTACCCTGCATAGCTACAAAACTGAGATTCACCATTTTGTGATGTACTTAGAATTCTGTGCCAGAAAATTCTATTACCACCCATACTACAAATCCCAAGCATCCTCAGGATGAAGCCCTGGTGGTTAGAGCAGTATTAAAATACTATGGACGTGTAGTGTGAAAGATGAAGTACCATCTGTATGGTGATACCCAGCTCTATTTCTCCTTGTCACCTGAGTCAGGTGAGGTTGTACAGGTGTAGGAGTTCATTGGGCAGTGGATAAAAACCAATCAACTGAGCTGGATTCTGACAAGATGGAGGTACTTTGGGTTGTCATGTCTGCAATCTGTTCTGGATTGTGAGAGCAGGTTTATAATTAAGTGCTATTCTTAATTCAGCATTATCACAAGAGGCTCATGTCCTCTTGCTAATAAGAGTGATTTTTACTATCTTTGCTGTGCTATGATCCTACTGGATAAGGTTAACTTGACCACATTAATTTATGCCTCAGTAATCTCCTGGCTGGATTGCTGTGAGGTGTGGTAAATAAGGTGATTCTTGAAGATGGGCCAAAAGCTTTCAGTGCACAATGTTGTGGTCTAAATTACAAACAATACAGACAGACTCCTGTTACATAAATTTTGAAGAAGCTATACTAGCTGTTCACTTTCTTTCAAGCAATGCTCGAGCTGCTGCTCCTTATTTTTAAACTCCTAAAAGGCTTGAGACCTGAATATTTTCAGGAGCACTACACATATATGAGACTGACTTTGATTTAAGATTCCATAGGATGTTGTCTTGGAAGGTAAAGTGGAATCACTGTATATTATTCAATAGTATGAAAGAGCTTGAAGGTAACAAAAATTTGAATGGTAACATCTACACTTCTTAAAATGTAATCGACACCAAGTTCTATGCACAATAGGCCAATTTTCTGGGGGACATGTCACAGGGTTGTTGTTGTTTTTTTTAAATCAAATCTATTGACAATGTTCAGGATAATAACCTAACCTAAGTGTAAATATCATGTTTTGATCAAAATAAATTCATAAATGTGAACACCAGAGCAAAATGAACAGAAATCCAAAGTGGATGTTCAGGAAGTACCCAAACTAGTTGATGGGTTAGGTCCAAAACTCTGCTGTTGTTGTGTGCCTTCAGGTTGTTTCCAGCTTAAGGTGAAACTATCATGGGGTTTTCATGGCAAGATTTGTTCAGAGAGGATTTGCCTTTGGCTTCCCAAGACTGAGAAAGTGTGTCCTGCCCAAGGTCACCCAGTGGGCTTCAATGGCCAAGCAGGGACTCAAACTTATTTTCCAGAATCCACTGCTCAAACCACTACACCACACTGACTCTCACAACCCAAAATCTTACTGTAATTAGAAAACCAACCATGACTGATCCCACATCAATAAATGCAGCATGTGAGTTCTGTAGATAGAATAATGCTTCAGCTCCCCTCTCATCGCCCTCAGGTTTCACCATGGTAGCCCTCCTCATATGACCATTCAATGGCTGGTGGAGAGTGGGAGGGGACATCAAAGAAGCATCTGGCTATATCCCCATAGCCAGATGCAAAAAATGACAGCATTCACCAAGATGCAATAATCATCTGGAGCACTCAAAAGATTGTGTAACCATTATGCATCTGATTATGGGAGCATAACAAAATGCTTCTCCAATACTCCTGCTTCTTGTCAGCAATTTAATAACCATGGATCCAGCCTGTTGCAGTGCAACAGTGAGCTGATCAGGTTGGACATTGTGGAGGGAGAAAGAGAATACCAACCCCTGCAACAACCCAAAAAGACATGCACTGGCATACATTGGACTTAGGCATTTTTATGTCACAACAGGATGTCAGCCCATCCTAATGATTTCATGATCATCAGTGCAGAATGTTGTGGTCTAAACTGCAAACAATAGAGGCAGAAAGAGTGATGATTTTATGATCAAGCATGTCGGCTTGTATACCGTAATATTGGATAAAAAAAGAAACATTTGAAAGCATATTGTAAATCAGGATATACCATAGTGTGGAAGACAGGAGGAAAAAAACAACAGCACAAAATTAAAATTGTGAAGTTGGTCCCTTTAGGAAAAACTTTAGAGAACACAAAGGTAGGATTCAAGGGCCACTTGTGGCCCCTGAGTTGCATTTTCTACTTCTCCCCTATAAATGACAGTGCTACAACATGTGCCCAGTCAGTTTAACAATGCTCAGATCTGACACAATTTCTGTCATCACTCAAGATTATGTTGACAGCTTTAACTTGTTCTGACTGGTGAACTTCAGTCTTTTTGATGTACTTCCTGAATATACAGTGAGTTACCTATTCAGTGTAAACTCTACTGAAGAAATCCATTATTAAAACTAGAGCTTGTGAAAGTAACTTTTGGGGAAACAATTCATAAAATCCCCAGCCAGCCAAACTGACTAGAAGGATTTATTTATTTATTTTTTAAAAAACTTAGGTATTTCCCTTTTTTTAAGTTCAAAATTACCCAGATTTTTTGGGAGGGGGGGCATATTTGGATGTATGTACTGCAAAACACATTTTCATCCCTTATATTTACACCAAGAGTGAATATGTGGAGTTAAGGTTCCTTTACACTTTCCAGCTTATTACAATCTGTTTCCTCTTCAACAGAGGTAGCCTGCAATCAGACTACAGTTACCAGAATCCCCCAGCCAGTCATGGTGTTAGGGAATTCAGGGAGATGTCGTCCAAAAAGTAACATTTCAAAGCTCTGCACTTTGGTCCAAAGCACACTGCAGAAATAATCCAGTTTGAGACTCCTTTAACTGCCCTGGGGTAGTGTTAGGGAATTCTGGGAATTTTAGTTTATTGTGAAACCAGAGCTCTTTGACAGAAGGCTGAATGTTTCACAAAACTACAATTCTCAGAATTCCCTAGCATTGAGCCAGGGCAGTTAAAGCAGTCTCAAACTGGATTATTTCTGCAGTGTGTTTTGGACCTTTGAGATGAAGGGATACTTCAAAGTCTATTTGTTTTTCAGCAATGGCTGTCTTTTCATCCTTCTTAATTGTTTCAGAAAATGAACAGTGGGTGCATGATCATATCTTCCTATAAGGAGCAAACTTTTCAAATGTAAGCATTTATATTGGCCATGTTTCAATGTTGACATTGTCTCCATCTAAAGCTATATCTGTTCTATAGATTTTATATCCATGAATACAAAGTATAAAAGCCAAATAGTTGTTAATATTTCAATAAAACCATTAAAATACATAATTAATATCAATAGCAGTCCCTAAACTTCATTATATATTAACAACAACAACAACAACAACAACAACGAGTGTCTTTCATCCATTTAATTTTCTAGAGAAGATGTTCTGATATGTTAATCTTAGAATGTAATTGAATTTCAAAACCAGGCTGCACAGATAGGTCTCATCATTACAAGGACTGATGGGTTGTTACCCACTGATACAAGAACCTTCATTTAAATCTCAGGTGGCATTCAGATTAAGCGAGTGAGTGCTATGAACTTTCATTAGATAGGGCAGTCCATAAAATATTTTCCCAACAGACGGTGGCTGCTTTAATTATTCAAGGTGATTTATAGCTGGGATTATTGGCAGTTCATTCTGGACATGACATTTTTCTAGTACAGCAAGTAGGGAAGTAATCATCATTCCGCATCTGTTCAAATCAATCAATAAAAGTGTTATTGTGTTGCATCTGAAAGCTTTTCTTTTTCTTTTTTACCATTGCAACGTGGCAGAGGTAGTAAGGTGTGTGCATTTCTGTGTGTGTGTGAGAGAGAGAGAGATGTGGGAAGAAGGAGAAGAGAGGATTTGGTTACATTTTGTGCTGAACATATTGTTATCATTCCTAAGATTCAAAAAGATCTTGAATCCATAGCTAAAATGTATGAAACAGAACAGGAACAATTAACTCTTGATTTTAAACAGGGTTGTTGTTGTTTTTAAAATGATATATGTGTTGAATGATTAAAGTCCTGGGGTTGAAAGGACAATGTATTCATTAAGAAAACTGCTCATAAAAATGATTCAATCATTTGTTGTTTATCTTTTAATACAGAAAAAAAATAACAATTGCATTCTGCAGTTTGACCTCTTTCAGGAAATATAATCAGTTTTCTTGATACAAGATACTTTCTTCAGAAAAATACAATACTTTATTGTGGATGGCATCAATCACATCAACATTCCAGAAAAATTGCAAATGATGAGAGAAACTATTTAAATCCCTTGCTCTTTAGCAGCTGGTTGTCAACTTCTTAGCACATAAATATATACTTACAGGGAACAAAGTTTAATTATAACATTGATTATAATATTGCAGTTCCGGGCAAAATGTGTAGTGGTAGAATGGTAGTTGAAGACAGAATGAAATTACTGAGAGATGTTTTCATTGATGCAAATAGAATAACATGAAGAATTCCAAGCAATTATAGTTGATCAAGACCATTTACACCAATGTGCTAAATCTGAGAGTTAGTCCATTACAAAGTAGAATTCAAAAGGACAAATTCTAAGTTTGAACCACAGAGAAACCTTATCTGAGCTTATTTCTCTCTTCTCCCCTCCAGATTATCTGGGATCATTTATTCTGATCCTTCAGGTCCATTTTTAATGAAAAATTAAAGACTTTATCTGGAATTCTGTATTGGTTTATACTTAACTAAGCAATTAATTAGGTTAGGTAACTGTTTTATATTCATGATCACTATTTACTAAAATCATAACTCACCCTCTCAACCTACTCTATTGGGTGTAAGCAACATAGAAATACGGAAGGCTATTTTGTAAATGATCTCACCATGGTGGAATAGTATTTCTATCAAGTTTTGGGGATGGAGAAATAGCCCTTGCCTTTGTCATAGCTGTTCCCATCCCTTGATTTGTATGGTAAGCAGGAATGCCATCAAAGAAAAAGGAAGAAATAGACACCCTCTGCTTAGTTAACAGCCTGAATTTCCATAACTTTCAAATTTGTAGGAATATGTCCTAAATAATAATCACACCAAACTATCGTAAACCAGGGTAGGAAAAGTGTGATCAGTGGGTCATATGTGGCCCATGGAGTCCTTCTGTGGTTCCTGAAGGCCTCTAAACTCTCCCAGACCTCCCAAAATAATTATTTTTCAATTCACAATCTTGTTGGCCCAAAACACCCGCTTAATACTCACTCCAAACACTAGGCTTTCCCCCACATACCCTCAACCCTTCTAGAATGCTTAAGAAAAGGCCACCCACTCTAACACAGGTCAAAAATTAAATTGTAATTGATATAATGTCACTTTTGATAGCGCCTGCAGGAGATACTCGATGAAACATGGCTGCCTCCTCCCTCTGCAATTGTTTACAATTGTTTGTAATCATTCCTGCTTGGAAAAGAGTCCCAGAGTTGTACAGTTCCCCAAATTCTCCTTCCCCTAAATCTCTACACTGCAATGATTGTGGTACTTTGCACAAATGGCTTTGAGCAGCATCCATGTGCTCTCTGTGTCACACTTACATTTCCCCATACATTGTTTGTAAGGGGGAAAAGATCTAGTGTCAGCTGTCACATATAAATATCTTCCCTTCCTGATATATTGCTAGTTCTATACTTTCTTTTGAATGAAACCTTCTGAAAATAGATTTCTTTTCTTGGATTTCCTTTGGGCTCAGCAGCTGACTGGTTTATTTCCCCTGTCCCTTTGCTGCCGCTCTGATTTTCATGCCTCTTGTGTGATTTAGACACTGAGCTGATGGCACATGTGAGAACTACCTTGTTCGACACCCAGTCGTACAAAAATTTAATAGACATGCAGTGGTATTATTTCATGTGTATATTGACAACTGAAAGAAACATTTCAAAAAATGGTGCTGCTCTTTTCAGACATTGTAAGCATGAAAAACTAAATGCAAATATCCTGGGGAGGGGGAAGGACTGAAGTGCTGCTGCCTTGCATTCATTTATTTTTAAAAAGCTGCTACAAATTGTGAATCATCAAATCAAACACAGGTCTGTAGGTCTGTATGGTAGCCTAGTAGGACTCCATGAACCTCCAGGCTTTGCTAACTGCTTGGGCTTGCATACATGAGGGCACCAAGCACAATGGGGCTTTCCCTTCTGCGTGGATTTGGGTCCCCTCACCCATCCACGGGTGGGGGGGGGAATGGGAGCTCAAGCCCATGTTAGTCAATGGATGGTGATGCTTGTATGCTTGCATCAGCATGCCCACAGGAACGAACTAGCATTGGCCAATATGGGTAATCCACAGGAGCTCCAATCTGCAGATGGCTTGCCTGATGAAACAGCTGATTTACTGCATATTGTAGGTTAAAACGGATGCAACTATCACATTAGCTTTCTCAAACATTCATTTTAAAGAATATATTTCAATATCTTCCAACTGAATTGAAGAATGTTATGCTCTTTTAGTACTTATAAACTACCTCCACTACCCAGCTAAAAATTATACTTTCAATCTTTTACTCACTAAATTGAAAGTTTCACTAAACTCAGCAAAGCTTACTTATGAAGTAGGCATATACAAACCAAAATCCTATTTGTGCTCAAGTAAAGTGGAAATCTAACAAATAGGCTCATGTCAGTACTTCAGGATGAGAGATGTTTCTGCTTCCCTTGGTACACAATGACAACAGGATGGTTTCCCGGTGCATCCCACAATCAGCATCCAAAGGATTGGATACTTCACCTAGCAGCCTCCAGTTGCCCTTGTATATCCATGCTTGGAGAAGCAGTGTTGTCCCCCAGACAAGTACATGGTTCTTCTTTTCTTTGTTCACAAGCACAACCTGACAGCTTCTAGATGCACTCACCCTGGTCAATCAAAGACTGGAAGAGATGGAGCTACACCTGGGTGTTTCTGGCAGCCCTTGCAAATGTAGGGTACAAAGGCCTTGTGCAAGGAACCTCCATGCACAGCATCTGGAAAAATACTTACACTGAGAGGGGGAGGAGTTATACTAGTAGAACCAAATAATGGGATTATAGTCATAGAACTGTGCTGTAAATCTATTTCTCTCAACTATAAATAAGCCAATGTGCTCAGGTAAATGAATCATCATTTCTAGAGGCAGACTGACTCATAAAATAGATTTGAGTACCAAATAGGGATTTTCTATGTGTTTCCAATGTTCATTCTCCCCCCCCCCTTTTTTTTTTAAATTGTTTGAGATGTTACACCCACACCAGAAAGAGGTCAAAAACAAGATTAAATGACAAAAGACCTGAACTCCCAGGATATGGTCCACTTAGTGGACAACATAATGGTTTCAACAAAGCAAGTTGTTACTAACAAGTATGTGGTATGCTGTTGGTGTTTCTGAAAATAAACTCTTTCATACCCAGACCCCAAACACTTTAAATCTTTGCAGATAGTTAGGTTTTCCAAATGTTTTATTAATATACTGGCATGGGGTCTGTACAGTCAGCCTTTCCTCCCCCACTTTTTCTTTTCTTTTCAATGGTTCTTTTCTCTATTTGTTAGTATTAAATTTTACAATCGTGTCTTTACAGCCTGCGGCTGGCTCACATCCTAATTTATTTTTTATTTACTTCAAGCCTTCAACTTATCTTTGCCATCAGCACTGATTTATAATGTCTAGGAATATAATCCACCCATGAATCTTCCTTGAGACTGTCACTGTTCCATGAAAAAGAACACCATTTAATAATCTCCTTTGGTGGAAAACAAGGTTGGAAATTATCCCCAGGACCTTTACAAATATAAGGGGATCGTTTGTAAGACACGCTGACTGAGGAGTTGGCAATAGGCCAGAGATAACAGAAAAACTGGGGCTGCCCTTTCCTTTGGCACCAAATTTTGATCATTGTCATCTCAGCATCAATGACCTAGATTTCTTCAATGTAAAGGGAAAATGCTTTATTAACCACTGCTGGACTTAGCACATTCCTCTCTTCATCTTACCAGAACTATCTATCTGCCTATCTATCTATAAGCAGAGAAATGTTGGGGCTGAGCATACAGTCTCAAATGTGATCCACAGGGAATAAAACTCTGGTCTTGGCTGTTCAGTAGAATTTTATGATCAAAACAATGATTTTGTAGCTATTTCAAAAACTCAGGGCCTGCTTTTTGAAATGCAATTTTTTTGAAGAGTACATGTGTATGCTCCCCTTCAGCACAGCTGCCAGGGAGGTACGTGCAAATAAAGGTGGGAAAATACACAAGTAGCTTGGCTCTCTCTTTTCTAATGCTCAGGGCCCATTTTAAAATCTTTTCCATCACTATAGCCTTGAAAAATGTGTATAGTAAGGATATTTTTGACATTTCTGTTCTTTATCTTTTCCTCATCATATAATTGGAAGGGGAGAGTGGTAACCTGCCCAATCTGCCTGTTTCTAACCTCTGTGCTGGAGGCCAATAAAACTGTATGTGCAGACACTCAATATGCACAAAGAGCAACTGGAACTATGAATGCACACAGAAAACATTAAAACTTTTGTGTTTTTATTAATTGCTTTGTAAAAGATATTATCAGCTAAAAGTTTCCAAGCTAGGTAACAAAAAACATTAAAACCAATTCCAAAACCTAAATATTCTATAAACCCATATCATGCAAATTTCCCTATAAGTATCAGTTACCAACATTGACATAAAGCAATCCAGAATAGGACCTTATCAGACGTTGGAAATGGGAAATATAATATAATGGCAATCTGAATGCAATCATGGGGTTTCACGTTATTGCCAATTAAAGTATCTCACGCAATTTCGGGCAAAAGGGAAGTCATTCCAATAATGGGTTTTACGTTATTGCGAATTAAAGCATCTCACATAATTTTCAGGTAATGGGAAGTCTTATTATTATTATTATTCTGAATGCATTCCGAATGCAATTGGAATTCACGTAAATTCGCTAAACTAGCGAATTCACATGAATTCAAATTGGCTCCAATTAGCTCCATTCGCAATAAAGAGAAATTCTCCCCATCTGATAAGGTCCATAGACAAGTGAGAGAGACAAGCCAAGCCAAAAGCATTTGGCGACAGAGTTCCTTTGGTATGGAACTTAAAAGCCAATACTGAAAAAAGAAGAAGATTAAACATTTTCCTAGATGGAAATTGCACTCTAAATTGCATATAGACTCTATGAGGCTGTTTTAGAGGCCCCTGACCCCCACAATTTTTTAGACTTTCTACCCCTTCCCCCAAACTGAACTGCTTGTCCTGGAATGCTCTGCAGACCTTTTAATAGGACTTCCACCCACTTCCCTTATTTATTTTTTGTTAAAAAAATTTTGAAGGCATTTCTGGTACAATATGTGGGTCCTGGAAGATCTAAAGGGCAGTGTGTTGCCCCAAGACCTCCCCAGGCTGTCCACTGTTAATTTAAAGGATGTTTTCACATGCGTGCTTTGCAGTTCCATGAGACCTTTGAGCTAATGCTTCCTAAGTATCTATTTCTCATGCATGTTGCTTTCCACTCCCGTTGTGTGTATTGTGTGCCTTCAAGTCATTTCTGACTTATGGCAAGCCTAAAGTGAACATATCTCAGGGTTTTCTTGGCAACTGCCTTTCTTCAGAGGTGGTTTACCATTGCCATTCTCTTTGTGATTTGCACAAGGTCACTCAGTGGGTTTTCATGGCCAAGGGATTCAATGCTTGGTCTCCAGAGTCATAGTTGAATGCTGAAACCACTACACCACACTAATTTGTCACAATAGAATCAATAATGTCAGGAATGTTACAAACTGTTGAATCTTCTTTGGCTCACAAGAAACTGCACAGGTACAATAAAAGAGTTGCATTTCCAACACAGTTTCATGCAAAAAAAAAGGTTTAAAATTCTAGAAAATACAATTGGTAATAGTAGGAGGACCATTACATCATGAGAACATACAAAGATTGACCCTATGATGACAACTGCAGACTAGACTTCCTGAAAGTAACAATCAAGATCTAAAAGGGACAGAATCTCCCCATTCCATCCCAGTTTCTCCAGAATGTTGAAATCAGGTCTTCTACTTGCAATAAAATAATTCTACTTGTAGGAAAAACTTGTACTAGCTACTTTTACACATATGCTCACCACTGTTTTGTCTAATCTATAAAAAGTCTCATCTCTGACATTTACATGAAAATGAAGACGGTGAAGATCTCACTTATCTTAAAAGCACAAGGCTCTTCTGAGAAATGTTTGGCAGGCACTCACTCTTACAGTAATACTTTACTATAATGGTACTTTAATGCTGAATTGGCAATAAAAGTCCTACAGAGGTGATCATGGAAGCCACATTAATGCTGAATAAAAGTCATTATGATTGCAGAGCTGTGCCAGGACAGGAATGTCTTATGCACCAGGCAATCTGGCAGGCACAGTAAATGAGACACATTGACTAGATTTGGAAAAGGAGCTTCACTCTGTTTGAACATAATCACTTCCTGCATTTATACAGCTTTTTCTTTATTATAAAGTATTTTTTCCCAAATCCCAAAACTGCATGAGGACTCTAATTTCTAGAGCAATGGAATACATCAGGTCGCTTCCAAGACAGAGGTGGAGTCATGCAACAGCTTGAACAGGGGAATTACATCCAATGGCTACACCAATGTGCCTGGGCATGCTAGAAACAACAATAATTCTTGTCATTGTGTGTGTGTTTGTGTGTGTGTGTGTGTGTGTGTGTGTGAATTCACAGCTGAAAAGTAGAAGCTTGGGGTAGTTTGGAGTTCTGGGAAAGGACGTGACAAGGATACCACCACGTTTGAGGGCAGTTTTGTGTTATTTGGACCAATCACTCCCAAAAAATCCTTGTGAGACTTGTGATGCTTCAGAGTACTTCAGGAGCCTCATAAGTCGAGTTTAGGGACAGCATCCAGCTCATGGCTTACACATTCCCCACTCCATTCTAAGAGAAAGGTGACCATAAACTGCTTGAGAAGTATATCAACAAAGTGACTAACTTTCTTGGCAGGGGAGGCAGAATAAGTGGATAATAAATGTCACAAAATGGGCTTTTTCAGCCATAGTACAGTAGGTATTACTGGTCATGCTAGTGGGGAGATTCTGGGAGTTGTGGTTCAAAAGTAACTTTTCTATATTCTTAATTCAGATATTCCTTCCCTGAACTGAACAACTCTTCCTGAACACCATCAGTAAAAATAGAGGATGGCATGTCTAGGAAAATAACAAGCATCTTTACATGAGGTCAGACCTCTTGTCCAGCTAGTTGAGCATTGTCTACTCTAAATGGTAGAGTTATCATTGTAACCTTTACTATAGGTATTACTGTTGTTACAGTATTTCAACTGGAAATGTGAAAGACTTGGGACTTCCTGCATGCATAGCATAATATGTTCTTTTTATATTAAATATTCACAACCCACAGAAAAACAGCATGTTTGACTACAAATAGTGAATGGGCAAGCCAGAAGAGTGATCAAGTGTAGAAACACTGAAGGAGGTAGATTTCTTATCCTATCTGTTATTTCTTTCCTATCTGTTCTCAGTCATGATGAGGCTAAGGTTGATCATAAGCTAGGTAATAAAATTCTCTGAATGTTTCTTCGGTCTTCAGTCTTAGTACTGACTTTCAACTGTTTGTATATATATTCCCTTTCCTGACCTCTCTAAAAGTACTGTCTCTCAAAATTCAGCACTGTTGTGGGAAAGAGTCATTTCTACAAAGGTGAAAACATCAGGCCAAAATAAGGTCCCAGTCTCCTCCTTTCTCTTTTTTGCGATACTCTGGCCATTACCCATGACAAAACTATGTCAAAGTGCATAAATTTGCCTATTCTGAGTGGTGGTAAAAATCTTAACAGAACTACTGCATGCATTCTGAATGGGTTATACAGCTGTCCCTTGCTATCCGCAGCAGATCCATTCCAGAACCACCACCACCACAATGGCTGCTGCATATAGCAAAAACGCTGGACCTTAAGTCCCATTCTTTTTAATGGGCATGAATGCTTGCTTGCATTGCCGTGTGTGTGTGAGCCCAATGAAAAAGCCAGGGCTTGCCATCTGCAGAAGCTCAAACCATGGATGGCAAGCCCATGGTTGGTTCGGATGCACTGTATAGCGGGCCCTTGAAATCTGCTGTAATTTGGTTACAGAACCTCTTCTCATGTGTACCAAAATTCACAGATGTTCATCCCATTATATGCAATGGCATTGTAAAATGGCATCCTTTGTATAAAATGGTTTGTTCTGGTATATATATATATATATATATATTCAAGCTGTAAATGGTTGAACCCATGGATGAAGAATCTGCATATACAGAGGATCAAATGTAGTTCCTGAGAGGGATCAGGAACTAGTTGAGAGCACAGCCCATTTTTGTGTTGAGGAGAGAGAGGCTTTAGTTACAAATATCTTGATAACATCCTTTATTTAAATAAAATTTAAAAGTTTGGAGAAGAGTATCTATTTAATTGTTACCTACACTTCTGAAACAGCCTGGTGAGAGGGTGATAGCAGAGTGACACAGAGACATTCTTTTATATGCTTCAACAGTTCAAAGATTAAGACTGGGACATATGTCGTTAAACAAACATCAGATTGTTGTCAAGATGGCAAAAAATATTAAAAAGAAGCTATTGCAGAACTTAGAAATGTTACTATTGGCACTAATGTGTTAATGCATTAAAGACAGTGAATTTGTTAATGCTAAACGCATAAAGAAATTTTGTAATGTCACATTTAATTAATTCTTTAATTTACCTGTTAAATCATTAAATTAAAACATCATTAAAATTAATAAAAATGGCCTGTGATGAATCAAAGATATGAGAAATATAAATCAATATTCAAAAGAATAAAATTGTTGATGTTTAACAATTAAAATAACACAGTTCAAAATCAATGTTGGAAATTATTTAATTAATTAGGGGTAGTACATTTATAATGAATTATTTCCAAGCTCTGAATGTCGCCAGTCAGATCAGCCAGCCCTGAGGTCGATGGACCAATGATTTAATTCAGTTTAAGACAGCTTCCTATGTTCTTGCTTCTTTCCAAACAAAAGTAACTATTAAGTGCAGGGATTTAAAAACAGCCTTGGCCTCCAAACCCATGGCTTCAGGTTTGTGTGCATTGACCCTTGAGCAAAAGTCCTATTGGCTAATGGAACTGCACCAGTGTAGGAAGCAGGTATGGATGTGGGTGAGGTGGCAGCCAGTGCTGAGGCCAGAGGAAAATGCAGGTGCAATGGGGGGGAAGCTACAGCTCCTAAGCAACCTGTCTCCACAGTGCCTGGCTTCCAGGTGGTCCCTAAAAGTAAAAACACTCTCGAAACATATCCTTGGAAAAATCACCTGTCCACCACAGGTGATTTTCCAGAGAAGACTTCCCTGAGTACTGACTCACCTAAAACTGGCAACTTCCTTTTCAGACAGTGATGAGATGGTTTTCTCCACCTTGTCCTCATTTCTTGTTATTGTTGTTGTTGTTGTTGCTGTTGTTGTTGTTGTATGCCTTTAAGTTGTTTCTGACTTTTGGCAACCCTAAGACAACTCTATCTAGGGTTTTACTGGGGCTCAGTGTGTGTGACTTGCCCAAGGCCACTTAGTTGATTTACATGGCCACTGGAGGTATCGAACCCTGATCTTCAGAATCATAGTCCAGTGCTCAAACTATTACACCACACTGGCTCCTACTTCTGTGCAACCCTGAAAAAATCCAGCAACAGGATATCTGGTTATCTACCATTCAAGCTAGTATCCTGTTTTAGCCTATTTATGCTTATTAGAAAACAACCATGGTCTGTTTTCTACCTCTACAAATACACATTAACTCTAATTTCAAAAGCCACTGAAATATATGTAACAACAACAACAACAATTCCAAAGTAGATCAAAATTTGGAAAATGGAATCTAACAGAAATTGGGAGAGAGGACACCATGGAAAGATGACAAGGTAATGCGTCAAAACAGCAAAATATTGCCTTTACAATACAAGGCTACATATGTGATTATCTGTATTCTTTATTTTTATGTGCAGCTTGCTGGTTGTCATTAACCCCCTGCAAAGAAAGCAAGCCATTACAAGTCCACTCAAATAAAAGTGTGCAGGATACATCTTGCAGCCTTTTCTACCTGGCAGGAAAACAAGGGAGTCTTTTAGAATGAGTCTATATTTTTCGTTCCTCCTTTTCCTAAGGGGATTTAAAGAGCTGAGACCTCTAAGGAATTTATTGCTCCAAAGGGAATGCGCCACATTGCTAAAACAGCCAACAAATTTAACATTACCCAGTTGGTTCTTTACCCAAGTGTGAAGCCTCATTCTTTTGGATTTGAAAACTACTAGTTGTTTTTTTGCTAGTCCCTCAGGCTTGAGGAATTACAAAGTCTAGGTCACAAGACTCAAACTATTTACTCAAGAGTAGTTCCAGTGGGATAAACTGGGTTACCTCCAAAGAGGTGGGTTGAGGTTAGCATTCTCAGTAACTGATCTTTCCCCTCCCCATTTCTAAAAATAATAAATGATCCATATTACTGAAACCAGACATTTCTTTACATCTATAAAATCTGGAGGACTTCAGAAGGTTGTGGAAACATTTGAAACCTATGCACACTAAAGACCCCAAAAAGAAAACAAATGCCTTAAGAACAACTTAAGACAACTTTTCTTCTGCTTTACAAAACATTTTTTTTCTCTTAAACACACCTATCTAAACATCCTGAATCACCAAAATTCCCCAAATACAAGAATGCTTTAAGCTTTACCAGAAATGAACTAAATATTCTGCTGGGATATTTGTATCCAATGAACATATTAAACAGATCTGCTTAATTTTTCTAGTTACCTGGAAAATGACTAAAAATGAAGAAACTGCTGTGAATCTCATATTCAATTAAATCGTAACACATACAGCTATGAATTGCAAAACTGAAACAAGTTGATTTAGGAATGATTTATAAAAATTGAGAACCTAACTAATTAAGTAACAGCACATGAAAAGATGTGTATTTAAAATCTTGAGTTTGATTTGCATGTTAACCTCTAAAGATTAACAATAGCTTATTTTCACTGGAAACACAGGGGCTGGACAGATGGGCAGCAAGACGCTGCCCCTTTTTGCCACAGATTGGGGCCATGGCAACTGAACATCAAGGCCTCTGCAGGAAGCAAAAAGAAGCCGTGAAAAGGGGCTTCTTTTTGCATCATGGAAGTGGCATCATGCTATCATGATGCCCCTTCTGCACTTTGTTGTTTGGATGCTGCACCAGAGGTGCGTAATCATGGCGCGCGCTGTATAGACTAGTGCATGCCAAAATGGTGCCCTGCCAGCGTCGGTAGGGCTTGGAGCATGTGGGTGCTCAGCCCTCACCCTGCACACAGGCTGGCACAATGGATCTGTATAGCCCCTTAGTTTTATATTGGGGGGAAAATGCCTTAGTTAAAGGAATCTGATTATAAAAGAAAACTAAATCAAGCTTAATAGGAAGAAAACAAGAAGGAAAAATACTGAAAGCTTTCCCTCATACAGCATGCCCTTGCCGTACGTGGGCTCACCATAGGCGGACTTGAGGTCATGTGGACAGTGAGCCCTAATATGGTGAATGGGGTGCACACTGCAGGGGGGGTGTCCCATTCAAATAAACTGACCTTCATCATAGGCAGAATTTGCCTTACATGGGGGAGTCTGGAATGAATCTTCTGCGTAAGATGAGGGCACACTGTACTCAACTCATACTACAAAACACAACAAAACAGGGGAAAAGAGATATGACCTCCTCCCCAACAGATCACTATCTTGAACATTAAAGCTTTCTAAGATAAGATCTATTTTCCTAATCCTAGAATCTAAGATACAAATTTGTAATAGTTTTCTTTAATGATCTGGAGCAACATACATTAAGTGCAGCAGTAACAACACTTTATTGGCATAGTTAGAAGTTCTTGCAAGACAGAACACAGAATAAGAAGTTCAAGGCAACAAAAAGAGAATAAATCATTTCTCAGCTCTGTGGGCCTGTCAAAGGTTAAGAGGTGAGAGGATATAATAGTATCAAGGGCCTTTAGGGGATCATTACTTAACCAGAACTATTTGAGCTACCTTGGACAGGTAGTAAGTAACTTGACTATTGCTAAGTTTTATGAAACTATTTATTATCTTTGTAGGAAACAAATTGGAGCCTAATAACCCAGAGGCATCATATCTTGGAAGGTAAGCAAGTTCAGACCTGGTTAGTACTTGGATGGGAGACCATCAATGGATACCAAGTGCTGTAGGCTAGACTTCAGATGAAACAACTATCACAACTATCTCTGTATTCCTTGCCTTTATAAAAAAAAGCCCTATCAAATTAATCGGGTTGCTATAATTCAAAAAGCAACTTGAAGGCACATGCACACAGAGAGAACAAACTAATATTGCTACTGATAAATTTCTGGTAATTTCTACAGTAATACACAACAGAAAAAGTCTGCAGGTCCATTATGTTTCATCTCAGAATCTCTAACAGGGCTCCCAAGCCTCTACAGTGATATGGAAACAAAAATATGCATCACCACAACTTGACACTTAGGATACTTGCTAAAGTTGTTTGTGGTTCAACTGTTTAAAAGCAAAGTATCTCAAAAATGGAACAGAATTAGCCAACACTGGTCCAGTTTGTAGTCTGGTTGTGAAAACTGAACAGGTGTTCTCATTATATAGACTATTAGAGAAAAGTCTGACCAGTACATAGGGACACACTTAGTTTTCCATGTTGCAGATTGCTGCTGTTGTTGCGTGCTTTCAAATCATTTACAACTTACTGCAACCCTAAGGCAAACCTATCATGGGGTTTTCCTAGGAAGTTTCTTCAAAGGGTGTTTGCAATTGCTATCCTCTCTGGATGTATGAGTGTACCTTGCCAAGGTTTACCCAGTGCGTTTACATGACCAAGCTAGGATTCGAACCCTAGTCTCCAAAGTCATAGTCCAATAGTCAAATCACTATACCATGTTAGCTCTATGTTTTGGATACATGTTCACAAAATATTGTCATGCCAATTCTTTTCATGGAAACAGCAAATTTATTTACATTCTGACATGTATGAAATGTAGTTTCCAATAATTTCAACAGATATCTAAAATTATAAGCATAGTTTGGCTAAAGAGATTGCTGAATCCTAGTAGCCTGAGGATATGTGGTGTCATGTGTTTATCTACTTACCAGGTGTATTTTACAGAATATGTCTTAGAATATATTGAAAGCCTCTGGTCTAGTTCTCAACATGCTGAATCATGTCCCAGGATAAAGGCTCCCCTTCTAATTCCCATTAATCCATGTCCAAACTCATATTGTGGATTTGCATCCAAAATAAAAGCTTATTCAAGGACTCAGTAGGACTTCATACATACAAAATGCATGAAGGAGCTTTTAGGGAAGCATAGAGCTACCCTCATGCCTATGCTGTTCTTTGTGCCACAAACATACACACAGCTGATATTCCAACAGTCTCCATGTTGGGAAGCCTGTAGCTATGGAAGATAGTGTCTCCATACTGGTATCAATTATCTATTAGCATGAAGATGTTACTCAAAGTACTGGGTATGACTTTTAAAATCTAAACAGCTTGGGGTGGGTCTATTTGAAAAACCCTGCCTCTTTATATGAGCCTGTGCATGCTATAAGATCTGGAGGGGAAGACTTTCTCTCAGTCCCACTACCATCCCAGGCATGTCTGGTGAGGACACAAGAGAGTACCTTCTTGGTGGCTGTTCCCAAGTTATAGAACTCCCTTCTTGGGAAGTCTGGTTGGCCCCCTCCCTACAGTCTTTCCACCAGCAAGTAAAGACCTTTTTATTTTTATTTTTAACCTTTTGGTTTTCAGTGTGTTGAGGCAGATGAGGCTTTTAATGGTGGAGCTGTACAGTTTTTATTTTATTATATTTTAAGCATCTTTTAATGCTGTTTATAGCTTGTGTTTTTAAAATATAAATTAATTTCATAGTTTTAACAACTGACAATTTCACAAATCCCTAAACAGAATTTGAGCTAGTCATGTTTATCTCCCTTGAAATCAATGGGACTTAGATTAGTCTTCACTGTCTTATTGATTTCAATGGGACTAAAGTAGACATGGGTATCACGTGGCTGTGTGTATCCCCAATCCATGCCCCACCAACCCCAATTCCAATTCCATCTGATGATGAATGTATGACTGGCAGCAAGAACTGACCATGTTTATCCTTCAAACCAAGGTGTACTCAGTGAGTTCACCTTGTTGTTTTCCAGTGTAGTAGCACCCTCCAAAACATCCCAGATGTGCTATTAGCACTATAAGCAAGGTGTGCTTACCCTACACACTTTATTTCCAATGAAAATATTTATTTCAGAGAAAAATTAATAGCTCCTAAAAGGTTGAGGGAATCACTAGAAGGGTTCTGGAAACACTATTAGGTTGGGAAACAAAGTGCATGTATCACAGGTGTCTTGTTTGAAGGAGCAAAAGGTCAGTTTTGCCATTGCTCCAGTGAATATGAGACCCAGCATGGGATAATTTGAGCACTGGACAGGACTCTGTAAGACCAGAGTTCAAATTCCCACTCAGTTACAAAAACTCACTGGATGGCCTTGCACTGGACACAACTGTGAGCCTTAGAGGAAGGTAATGGCAAATTCTCCTCTTAATAAATCTTTCCAAGAAAATCCCATTATGGGTTTACCTTAAGGTTGCCATAAATCAGAAATGACTTGTAGGCATACAACAACAACAGCCGCTGAATTCAGTGGTGCTTCAATCTTCAGTTGCAACCCTGAAAAACTCCATGTAATTTTGACTTATCCTACAGATATTGTCAATCCCAGATTAAAATATGCCTACATTTGGATCTATCCCTAGATCTTCTGACATTCCTCCATATACATTTCATGCAGTAAGTTTCACAAGACTGTCTGCTTAGTCATTGTCAAAATTTACACCCAGAAATCAGTATGCCTGGAAAGGCAATCACTCTGTCACTAGTATTGCACTGCACAGAAGCTATGATGCAGAGGAAGCAATTGGAACACCAATGCAAAGCAATATTTATTCTTTAATACTGACAAGGTACAAACTAAATAAAACATAGCAGTACAGATGAACCATATTTTTATTTACAACAAGACACAACATATACCAGTTCAAGCCTCCCTAGCTCATTTGCATGCCCCTGAAATCACACCATGTGCTGTGTAAATTCATATGTTTTCATCACAAAATGCTGCTTAACATATTTGTTGGCTCCTTCCATCTTGAGAAGGACACTATAATGTCATTAGTTCTGAAATATATCACATAGGCTCTACTAAGCTGTAGAAACAATCACAGCTTCTGCAATATCTGTGTTATTTTTTTTAGCCTTTTAGCAATGACAGCTTGCTATGGATAACAAAGGTTTTGCTTTCCCCCTCCTTTGTAAAACACAAATCTTCTCATTTTGCTCTTGTACATTTCCTCTTTTCCCTTGTTATCATTTTTTGTTGTTAGCCTGTTACTTATCCTTTCATTCCCATCATAGTTTGCATTTGTTTAAACCACTTTTCTCCTAGAAATATGCTGCAGTGCTGTTGGACACATTGAAACCAATGGCTAACCTACATTCCTTTGATTTCAGTGGATTTACTCTGTTTAAATCTGAATCCAATCTTCTGAGTATAACCAAAGAAAAATAAATCACTGCTGTCAGCATAGATTTAATGGTCCCAATAAAATGAAAGAGAATCATTCTTAGGGTGCCAGTGTTAACATCTACAACAGGGAAGGGGAAAATGTGGCCCTCCAAATGCTGGACAAAACCCCCAACATCCTTTGCCACTCATTGTCATGGCTGGAGCTGATGAAACTTTCAGCTCAACATCAATCATCTAGAATGCCACCCATGCCTCATTCTTATTTTAAATATCTCAGCAAAAAAGCTGAAACTTACAAAACATGCAAGATACCTTGTAAATGCTATTTCCAAAAGTAGCTATAAAAATGGAGATAGTGTGTTGCCAGTGGCAGAAAACATACAATATCATGAATAGGGCTAGTTGGATGGTATCATCTCGTATTCAAAAGATTGTGACTATGGGGGGATACGGAATAGAGAAACAATACACTAGTGTTAACTTATGTCATGCTTAGCACTCAGTTCTGATCCATTCACCTCCAAAAAAGACTGTTGCAAGATTGTGCCATGCTCAGCTCTCAGTTCTGATCCATTCTCCTCCAAAAAAACTGTTGCAAGATTTTGAGAAGGTCCAGGACAGAGTGCCAAATTGATCAGGCAACTTCATCCCTTCTATGAGAGATCATTTCAAAGGCACTGTCAACTCAGTACTCTCTAGATGTGTTGGATTACAGCTCCCATTAGCCATACAAAGTGCTAGGCATGGTGGCATTGTAATCCAACACATCTGGAAGGCTGGAATCACAAAGCAGAAGATTGGAATGCTTGTGGATGAAAGTATTTTAATGTCTAGATTTAATTTTCTCTGATTCAGTTCCTTGGAATGAACCTTCAAGCAGCTATTATGCCATGTGGTTCTTGGGAAGAAAGAGCCCCTAGTCCTCAATGTTTTGAAGCTCTAAGACATTTTAATTGATAGACTCACTTGACACAAAGAAAATTGGAATTTAAATATTGTTAATTGGGTAAAATTAAAACTGATAATTACAGGAATGAAGAAGAACGATTTATATTTCTGGAGAAGAGCCTTTTCTTTTTCCCTTATCAGTGTAAAGAAACAATAGAGCAATTGAAGATGAAATTGTTTCAGAATGCACTATTATATCCTTAATACATTTTTCATTGCTTATACAGATATGTATTGTGTTATAATAGCTTGGGACAAAAATTACTATAAAAATAAGATAGTAGAGTGAGTGCCAACATCCTCTTTCTTTTTTCTTTCTTTTTTAAAGGCGATTTTCATACTACTTTGTTGTAGAGACTGTTTTAAAAGACAGGCTGTTGAACACACCCAATTATGCTTTATTTTATATGAAACATGGCCAATATAAATACTTACATTCGAAAAGGTTGCTCCTTCTAGGAAGATATTATCATGCACCTACTGTTCATTTTCTGAAACAATTAAGAAGGATGAAAAGACAGCCATTGCTTAAAAACAAATAGACTTTGAAGTATCCTTTCATCTAAGCAAAGAAGTATATGGATCCTGTTGTGTTTTGTCCTCTTACTGTACTTTATAGCTTTCTGTGAATCTTTACAAAACATCATTCTGATCTGAAGAAGAGCTGCAGGTATGTCTCTTTTTTCCATGCTGGCAAATATGTGAAATTTTATCATCTCCTTGTCTCTTGCCTGTGTGATTTTTGACAGATAGAAAGGAAAGAATTTGTTTTTGTTTTTTAAAGCCACTTCTAAAAATGATTCTCCTCCCCCCGCAAACTTGCATTATTTCTTTCTGACTATTTCCTACCTTCCAATCTTAGCTGTTTCCCCTCATGGACAGCACTGTTGTAGATATGTACTGAATCAATACCAGAAACGTAACATCCAGTTGTACCAATTTGCTGATATGCCACTGAGTTTTTGTTTGCTTGCATTTAGCTTTCATATCAGTACTGAGAACATGAGTAAAGTGTATTATTGTTCATCCTGATTTTATGTGACTCTCGCTCCCACTTTCTAGGTCTGTATTCACCTGTGGATGCAAACTTAGGCCCAAAATGCACTGCAGAAATAATCCAGTTTGAGACCGCTTTAACTGCCCTCATTCAATGCTAGGGAATTCTGGGAACTGTAGTTTTGTAAGACATTGAGCCTTCTCTGTCAGAGAGCTCTTGTGCCACAATAAACTACAAATCCCAGAATTCCCTAGCACTGAGCCAGGGCAGTTAAAGTGGTCTCAACCTGGATTATTTCTGCAGCATGTTTTGGATCTTAGTTATGCTAAAGGTTGAACCACTGTGACAAATGCTACTTAATGTTAGTCCTTTATTTAGTTACAGTATTTAGTTATGTATATTCCATCTTCAGATATAGGGGCTCAAGGCATCTAGCAACAAAATTGAAAACAATACAAATTAAAAAACAATGCAAAAGTATTTGAAAGTATCAATCTAAAGTTTAAAAACAATTGAACAATATATAAAATCAAAAACATTAAACATAGAATCATAGAGTTGGAACAGACCACAAGGGCCATCCAGTCCAACTCTTTGCCATACAGGAAGACACAATCAAAGCACCCCCAACAGATGGTCATCTAGCCTCTGTTTATAAACCTCCAAAGAAGGAGACTCTATGACACTCTGGGGCAGCATGTTCCCTTGTTGAACAGCTCTTAATGTCAGGAAGTTCTTCCTAATGTTGAGCTAGAATCTCTTTTCCTGTACAGTGGTCCCCCGGGTTACGAATCCCCTGGGGTACGAAAACCCGGGGGAACGAAAGAGCCGGGGCCACAAAAACGGCCCTGGGATCCGAAAGAAACCCCGGGATCCGAAACGGAAAAACCGCGCGGCCCCTTTAAATTTGCCGTGTGGTCCGTCAACTAAATTGGTCCCCCAGGAAACGAAAATTTAACCCGGGGGACCACTGTAGTTTGAATCTGTTGCTCCAGGTCTTATTCTCTGGTGCTGCTGAAAACAAACTTGCTCTATCTTCAGTATGACATCCTTTCAGATATTTAAACAGGGCTATCATGTCACCAGTGCCAGCATGGTGTAGTGGTTTTATGTTGGACTATGACTCTGGAAACCAGGGTTCAATTCCCATTTCACCCAACTGAGTAACAGTGGGTAAATCACATGCAAACCTCCTCTGAACAAATTTTGCCAAGAAAACCCTATGATTGGTTCACATTAGGGTCACCATAAGTTGGAAACAACTTGAAGGCACACAACAAAATCATATCACCCTTAACTTTTTCTTCTCCAGGGTAAACATACCTAGCTCCCTAAGCTGCTTCTCATAGGGTATGATTTACAAACCTTTCACATTTTAGTCACCCTACTTTGGATATGCTCTAGCTTGTCAACATCCTTTTTTTTAATTTGATTTTCAGAATTGCACCTGAATACATCAAAATAAAAATATATTTATCTGTCTATATATATTCCATCATCATTCTTTTGTCTATTAATATCTTATCCAATTCTATAGCAACAAAATTGTATTATTTCTTAAATACAGACAAAATGTGATCTACTTGGTTTCAATTGGAAAAGAAAAGAAAAAACCTTTACAATTCCCTCTTACTGTTTTTCTACTATTATCACTTAAAGCTTGTTTTTTATTTTTTAAAAAAATCCTTATTGAACTGTGGCACCCATAGCAGGCAAATTATTAAAATGTCTTTAAAAATTCTATTCAAACCATAATATCTGAATTGTACAGCACTCAACCTTCATCAGTTCTATTCTGACAAGACAAAAATGTTTTACCTGCCACCAGGGATGGGGCTGTCCTGACATCTCTAGGGAGGGAGTTCCAAAATCTAGGAGCAACCACCAAGGAGGCCCCTGTTCCCACCAAATGAGCCTGAGAAGGTGGTAAGACAGAGATAAGGGCTTCCTTTGATTATTGTCTACTACTAGACTCATAAAGGGAGATTTCAGTCTAAACAATTCTGGATAATACTTCTATGTATTTTCAGCCAAACCAAAACCAACCAGGATGAATTGAATGATCTTGCTGACAAACTTTCTGAAAGCTTTCCAGTTAGAAGTCACTCTCTCAAGTAACCTAAGACTACATGAAAAGATATGAGAAAGGCCTCACTTCTCATGGTAATGTATGCCATATTCACTTGTTTCAATGGCCTTTACGGTCAACCGGCATTTGCAGATAAAAACCTTCTTCAAACAGCACAAAAAAACCTGAGTTAGTGACAAGTACTGCTGTTCCTTTCCTTATCACCACCCCCTGCTTTTGCTAAAGCCTGTCACATGGGAGTGCTCTCTCAGAAATTGTGCTGACCAGAAAAGCAACTAGCAACATCAGGGCTGTACACATGGGCCAAAAGGCCTATTCCCCTTAACCCCCAGCCTGGCATCATCCTGTTCAGATGCAGGGCAACAGCCTGGGCCAGGAGTGGATAGACTGGAAACCATTTTGGCAGATCTGGCCTGACTCTGGCCCAACCAGCCCTTAGCCTGGTTTAAAATAAGTGGCTGTTTTCATCAAGATTTCCTAGAACCCTGGCTGTAAAGGCTGATAGTTCAGAGAGCTGCAAATCCCTGTACCTGCTGTTGCCACTGCCATTCTCTGTACAGGCTGCAGTCACTGTCTGTGATGTCAGAAGAGGATGCCAGGCCATGGGGATGAGGCCAGGCAACCAATTTCCATCCTTACTGGCAGTACTGAGGGCCTGCATGGAGAATGGTGGTGGCACCGGGCAACACGATGTTGGCAGCTTCACAGCATGGCAGCAGGCAAACATCTGAACATCTGCTTTTCACTGTGCTGGACCAGGTAAATGTCAAGGGTGAGAACGGGCCAGATCCTTAGGCAGAATACAAAAAGATTGGCCCATCATATCCTGCCCAAACTTTTGTACCCACAGTTGATCTCCTAAATTACATCTCCTATAATCCCTTTCTGCAAAGAGAGGCACTCTCAAAATCTCTGTCTTGAGAAATCTCCTACCCAGAGCCCTACTACCCAATCTCTCGTTCTAATGCAGCGATTCCCAAACTTTTGATCCTCTTTAGGTGTTTTCAATCTCAACAAGTCAGGAATTCTGGAGCTGAAGTCCAAATTCTGGAGCTGAAGTCTGGAGGACCAAAGTTTAGGAATCAATGTTCTAATGGAACAAGAGTGAGCAGTTGTATGGGAAACTCCCAGAAAACATATCTTGAGCAGGTGTAGTGGCATGTCACTGTTCTCTTCCATGCTACCAAAATAGGCCTGTTTCATCTTTCTGAGCAAAACCTTTGATTCTTCTAATTCATATGTCTTGTATTTTTTCTAACATCTTTTAAAGATAACATGCAGATGGGAAAGCACAGGGAGAAGGCTAAACACTAAGAAGAGAGAATAGCTGATCTAGACCAAGACCTAATTTAAGACTGGGAATGCACAGGGAGGAATCTAATCATTTAGAAGCTTATGCAGCTGACCTAGAAGATTATCACACAGGGAAAAAAGCATTAAAGAAGTGTATTGTTACTGCCCTTCTTGCGCAATTAGGGGAAAGATTTTCACACGAAGTTATCTTCCTATCATTCTTGTAATGTCCTCGAAACATCATGCTACTGGAATAACCCATTAACAAGGAAAAAAGCATGGATGGTTGGCAATCACAATTCATTTGTGCTATTGGAGAACATATGAAAAGCAATTATGATTCAATAGTGATATATAGACAATTCGTTAATCCATCCAGGTATTTCCCCAGAGTGCAGTTCAGCAGAAACACTTCCTATGTGATACAGGAGTGGTAAGTAAGCGGTGAGAGATTGACCAGTTTTCCACCCCCTCACAATTCTTATTCTAAAAAGATGTCTTCTGAGGCTCATGAATTCCATCAACCAAAAGGTTAGTAAACATCTCTCAAGAATGATAAACGAATGCTAAAGGCTGCTGATGTGGGGAAATCAATTGTGCTGTTTGCCAATCTTGAATCGTTAATGAAGCATTATTGCAACAAATGTGTGAAAGTGTTTCAATATTGCAACTGTATTGTTCTTGGTCAATAACAATAAAATCATGCTACAAAGCTGGAAAAAGCCCTTTGTGATAATCTTCCTAGAGTAAGAGACATAACAGTAGCTGGAACAGCATAAGAAGAATTCTAAAGATAGCCAACTTTGAAGTGGTTATGTGCCCATAACACCTGTGAAAACAACCATATGATTGATGGACTTAGAGGGGTAAGATCTAGAGGTGGCATGATCTTGAGAAAATCTATAAAAACACCTAAGAGATTGGCACAAAGTTGGAACTTCAGCATGGACCTTCAGGCCTGAGGTGCCACATCTGGACAGCTACAGAAGGGGTCCACCCTTCTGCTATTTGGGGGCTCCCAGCAGCTGAACAGAGGTGTTTTCTTGGTACGTTTTAAGCATATTTATTATTATTATTATTATTATTATTAATCTTTATTTATACAGCACTGTAAATTTACACAGTGCTGTACATAGAATCTTATATTTAGGCTTACAGTCTAAAAGAGACAACACAAAAAGAGAAGGGAAAGGTGGTGGGAAGGGGATGAGGTCCAGTGGTTCTTCTCTCCCTCTGGGGCCTGGACCATTTATTTGTATAGCTTACTGAGTGTACAATAAATCATGATTTTTTGCAACCACAGCGGGTATTTTGTATTGCTTCTGAATCACAGAAAAGAATCTCCTTGCCATTGGCAAAACAGCAGTCAGTTTGATAACTGTTTCAGGGAATCCAGTGAGCAGAGAATCCAGTGAATTGGAGAGAACAGTGAGTTGGATAGCTATTTCAGGGAATCCAGTTTGCTTCTCCCCTCATTAAATTAATAGTCTCTGTGGGAGAGCTATGCTGGTGGGCTTTCTGCAGAGCACCAGCAGTATGGCCTTGCTGAGTGTCACTTGGTGGTGGGGAAGCAATTCCATACTCTCTATCATTTGACAGATGAAACCAGGACATGTGTGGTAGAGCAACGAGTGTGATAAAGATGGCAAAAGTTATCCATGGGGAAAAATACAAATGTTAGAAGAGTTTGAAGCAATTTGTTTTTTGCCTGTGTCCATTACTGAATTCCTGCAACTTGCACCCATCACTTTAGGGCTTAGAGGAAGTTAGAACCAGGGTACAGTGGAGGAGATGTTGCTCAGCACAAGCATATTTATGTATCTCTATCACAATCTGTTCAGATAAAAATAGAAGTTCTGATTTGTAGTCATAGCAAGAAACAGATCAATGTATACTGGAAAAAATATGTAGTCAATGAACAATTCCAAGAAATGATATCTGTACTGACTGAGCAGTGAAATTCAGGGGTGAAAATAGAAAAAGATAACAGCACCATGGCCACACTTCAGAATTTTGTAAGTGAAAAAAGAAGAGGGGGAGGACTTTGAAGGTTAGAATCAGAAACCGTGCAAATTATATTGAAACTGCATGCAGAATACTGGATCACATTTTCAATCATGATTTAGTTTGCTTGATGGATTTTTTCATTATTAAAATGCATATGTAACATCATGGAATTCAGCTTAGGCATCTGTTTGCATGAAGCATAAAGAGAAAGAATGTCAGGCTATCAAATATAGACAAAGAAAGATGCTTAATTTTAAACAAACCTGCAGGATTTAATCTGAAAGATTTCATCAAGAAAATAATCAACAATGCTAGCTGAATTGTTTTTTACTTCTTCACAGGTCTGTAAAATAAATGCAAGCATCATGACAATAGTTTATGATTTCCTCATGATTCCATCTATGCAAACCTTCACTTGCAGTTTCTAAATGTCATTAATTTAGCCTTTTGGTAGTCCACTTGATTGATACATCACCGATGAACAGTAGATTTAAATGTGTTTTATTTTTGTTTCTAGAGAGATTTTCCTTCCCCAGCAAAAAGCCAGACCTTACTTTTAAAAAGTGTGATGGGACGAAAACTAGTGGGGAAAGGCAGGTTGAGAGACGTTAGCATATCCAATCCTTAACCAGAAATTATCCTCTTGAGATAGCCCAGGAGTTATTATTTTCTGTAAGGGAACATGGGGTGTGTAGTTGAATTGGAAGGGAGGGAAATCTACTGTATATACTCCTATATAAGTCTAGAAATTTTAATCCAAAAATTTACTCCAAAAACCTGAATCAGCTTATACACAGGTCAGTGTAAGTTCTGTACTTTAACTCCTACAAAAAAGGAAACCACCCCCGGTTAAAGGCAAGAGCATAATCTGTCGTGGAAGTATTAACCCTCTAATATTCTTTCATCCATCCTTCCTTTAGGGCAATCACAAATAGTGATGCCTGCTGGAATTTTGTAAGTTCTTTGGCATTGTTTTCTTTTTAGATCCTTTGTTACACACCGCTAAGTTTTACCCTTGACTCATCCATGGATCAGATCAAAATAAATAATTCTGGCCTCAAAACTTGCCCTCAACTTATACATGAGGTTGACTTATAGTCAAGTATATACAGTACCTTCCTTTCTCCCATTTTTCACAACAGGAAATTAAATTTACAAGACTAAGCAAAATAGGAATCCCTTGTGTCCTAACAGAACAGGGGTGTCAGTAAGGGAGTGGTATGGACTTCACCAAGTGATACCTCAGAGGAAGGTAAATACACAATGCTCACTGTCTGAACCAAGACCTCCCCCCCACCCCCCGGCTGCTGCCTCTGCCAGCCAGGATGCCTCAGCCATCTACACATTGTGATTGCCAATGAGGGTGGGGTGCTGCTGCCACTTGGGAAAAGGAAGTAATAATAGAAAGGAAAGGGGAGGAATCTGTGGCTCCATCCCACCCCACTAGCAAGTACAATGACTTGCCCTCCATTTCCCATTTCCTCCCTTTCCAGCCTGGTCAGCATCCTTGCCAGGCCCAGAAGGGGCTGCTGGGCAGTAGTAGCAGCATCCCACCCCCACTAGGGGATGCAGCAAACTGCCTTGCCCTCCATGTCTTCCTGATGCTCTGTGTTCCCTGCTGCAGAAGAATGGGAAGGGAGGGAGAGGCAGAGACTGGTGCCAGGCATCTGGGAAAGGTGCTGTTGTTGTTGCTGCTGCTGCTTAGCAAGCCTGTCTGAGTCCAGTGGAAATGCTGGCTGGGTGAGAAAGGCAGGCGATGGCATGGCACTGGCATGGACTCCTTCCTTCTCCCTTTCCTATAAAATCAGCAGTCCCACCAGACCTAGAAGAGGCTGCCAGATGGTGGCAGCACTCCACCCTCACCAGCAGCCAGGACTGGCATCCAAAACCCTGGCTGATGGAGTGGGTCACTGAGGGGTGCGCCAGGCAACTTGGCCAGGATGCCAGGCAACTTGGCCAGCCTAACTTTCATATAAGAGGAGAGCTAAAGTGTTAACTCTGCCATCTGACAGAGAGAGGCAGTCACTGGTGTTTTAGAACTTCATTTTTAAAAAAAAACTTTTACTATATTGATACTTTCAAGAAATGGGATAAACATACTGGTTTTATCCCCTCAGGTAGCCAACTATTCTGATCTGTCTTGGATACTATGTGCATTATTTAAAGGCAAAGAGCAAGAAGGACAACTATCCCCACAACCAAGAACCCCGAAGTCTGTGTCTGTTTCACAGTACACAATTATATACAGTTGGCCTGCCTTATTCACAGATATTTTTTATCCACAGATTCAAGCATCCACTGCTTGAAAATATTCAAAAAAAGTATAAATTCCAAATAGCAAACCTTGATTTTGCCATTTTATTTAAAGGACATCATTTTGCTATTCCATTTTATTTAATGGGACTCAAGCATCCACAGATTTTGTTATCCACGGTGGGTCCTGGAACCAAACCCCAGCAGATAACAAGGGCCCACTGTATTGCCATATTCCACTTTGTCAAATCTGGGGATATAATTAGTACTCTAATTTGTATTATAATTATACAAATCCAGCACAATAATTGTTACATTGTTATTAAGCTTCAACCTTCACACTAGATTTTATAGTTCCAATTCATCTGAGAGAACTCCTGTTCTATAATGTTCAAAGTGCTGGACTTGGAATAGTAGCCCAAGTTCAAATCTCTGCTTTGAAATTTATCATGTATTCTTGAGCACGACTACTAACTCTCAACAGAACTAGTTTCCCTCCATCCCCTTTCTTCTTCTCCCTCACTACCTTTCCAACCTACTCACTCTCTCTCTCTTCGATGTATCCCTCCCTAGCTTCTTACATTCTGTTGCTTGTATCACTCAGTTTTCCTTTCCTCCTGTTCCTTCTATTGCCTTATTTTGTACTTTCACAGTGCATCCCTTCACTACATGCACAACTTGATCTCCTTTCCTTTGTGCCTGAAGTGGACTATTCTTGCAGAATAGTTTAACAGAAGAGTGTTTCCACATTTTCCCCATAACTTCACTTGGAATCTGGGTCAGATGATGGTCCAAACAGGCACCAGATGTCATGCCTACAGCCTTTGTAAAACTCAACAAAACTGGGAGTATGGCAAACCTACAATTCTAGCACTATGATTCCATGTTAACTATTCTGTGAAACTCTGAGATTTGTAAACTAGTTAGGTGCTAGGGCTCTGTAGCTCAGAATTCTAAATTATCCCACCATAAATTGCAAATCCCTATATTCCATAGGATGGAACCAGGGCAGTTAAAATGGAATCATAGTGTTGAAATTGCATAGGGTGAAAGGACCCAAGGAGTCAATCTTGTTCTTTTTCACTGGCAAAAGGAAGTCATGGAATGAAGATGTGGAACTGGCAGAAGTCAAGATGTAAAGTTGTAAAGATGTAAAGATCAATTTGTGGCATGCTGGGTGGCACATCAACCTGTCAGGGCCTAGTGCCATTTGTTGCCTAGCTACAGGAGATGAAAATAGCTGGGCTAAATGGGGAGCAGGGAAGATGTAATATTCTGCTAAACAAATTCATCAAAGGTAATAATCCAACAAATGGGAAAGAATTGATAAGATTAAGATGGCAATGAGAAGTGGGTTGCTCATCTCCACATGATGTTAATAGACATGGAAACAATCTAATTTCAAAATAAAGCAGAATACCTGTAGGAAAAGCTTATCATTGGCTTCTATTTCTTACATTTTAAAAAGAGTTTGGCTACAGTCCTATACACATTTAACCTGAACTCAGCATTGCAGATGATTGCGCTCTTAAAGTTGGCTCATGAAAACAGTCTCACACAGATCCTTCCACTCTGTTTATATAACACAGTGGAAAGATCTGTGTGCGATTGCAGCATCTCTTCTGTAAATATTAAAATGGTGGCAAAGGAGTTGTGATGTGGTGGAAAACTGCTGTCATCATACAGATTAAAAATACAGCCATTGAAACAGGGTTTCAAAGAAAGTTGTCTTGATAGCCTTTAATAGGTTCACCAAACAGCCAGAGGCACCAGAATGCATCTGGCATTTGTTACAGTCTTCATGGGAGTCTGCCATAGGCATATTTTAATCTAACATAAACAGATTTTAACCAGGGTGGTTATTCCTTTGGGCAAACTGAGGTTGCTTCCTTAGGCAGAAGGTTCTGGGGGTGAGGTGGGGGAAATGAGGTGAGATGGTGGAGAGTGGTCAAAGTTACATATCTACATGTCCTACTCTGAGCCTATATAATTATCTTTAGTGGGATATTGTTCTCTCAAAAATGCTGGTTCAATAGCCAGTCTGGTTTTGTTTCTAAAAATAGAATGGAGTGGCTATTTTGTACTCTACCATAGGAAGCAAACTCTCTTGGGTGGCCCATGATTTTAGATATCTTAAATAGTATTTAAAAATTCTATCAAAAGGTCTTTTTCTCTCCCTAGAACTGTTAGAAAATAGGATGCTTTCTGAAATATTATGGGCAATAAGGCAAAGATAGAAGGAGGACTGCTGTCTCTCAGGATTATGAAGATATTAAATACTTCACAACTCTGGGTATACAGAGGTCCAAAACACCAAAACAAATCCAGTTTGAGACTGCTTTAACTGCCCTGGCTAAGTGCTAGGGAATTCTGGGAACTGTAGTTTTGTGAGACATTTAGCCTTCTCTGTCAGAGAACTCTGGTGCAACAATAAACTACAATTCCCAGGATTCCCTAGCACTGAGCCAGATCGTCTCAAATTGGATTATTTCTCCAGTGTGTTTTGGACCCCAATCTCTAGCACTCCATCAAGTGGAGTTTGGAGCTATGGTTCCTGCCATCAAAAATGAAACAGCTGTGGCTCCCCATCCCTGTCTCTTAAGAATTAGAGTCCTTGCCACTTGTCAGATAATCTGGATTATGTCTGGGGTTCCATTATTACTCTAGTTAAATCAGACAGCAGAATTATCATCAACACTCTACTTAACTATTCTGAAGTATTAGAATCTCAGGATATGGGAAATGAGCAGGATGTTTGGTTCTCTTTTGTGGTATTTATTATGCACACCATAGACACAAATTCTCCTTAGGGAGAAATACAGACATGTTAATGTCTGGGCATTGAATTTCATCACATTGCATTACATAGACTGAATGAAAGGCATTATACATTCATTACATTTAATCATATGGTCATTAAGATGTTATTAGGACCACTGGGCATGTGGAAAGTTTAAACCTTCCTCCTAGCTTTTTCCCATTGGAGGAGCTGAAAATAAAGCTTCCATATTGGTCAGATCTCATCTGGAATACTGTACCCAATTCTGGGCACCACATTGCAAAAAGAACATTGAGAAGCTGGTGTGTGTCCAAAGGAGGGCAACTAAAATGGTGAAGGGTCTGGAAACTATGCCCTATGAGGAATGACTTAGGGATCTGGGGATGTTTGGCCTGGAGAAGAGAAGGTTAAGAGGTGATATGATAGCTCTGTTTAAATACTTGAAGGGATGTCACATTGAGGAGGGAGCGAGCTTGTTTTCTTCTGCTCCAGAGAACAGGACCCGGAACAATAGATGCAAGCTGCAGGAAAAGAGATTCCACCTCAACATTAGGAGGAACTTCCTGATAGTAAGGGTTGTTCAACAGTGGAACACACTCCCTCAGAGGGTGGTGGAGTCTCCTTCTTTGGAGGTCTTTAAGCAGAGGCTGGATGGCCATCTGTCGGGGATGCTTTGATTGGGATTTCTTGCATGGCAGGGAGTTGGACTGGATGGCACTTGTGGTCTCTTCCAACTCTATATGAGTCTATGGTGACAAATGTTTTATTTTGTTTGCTTAACTTCAGAAATAGAGCAGCGTTTTGAGGGAAAATGGCTGGGAAAAATGCTTAAACCTGCCCACCTATACACAAGGGTCCTGATCTTGGCCAACACACTACATGCTTACTTGACAGACAAAAAATCAAGTGATAATAAACAGCATATTATGTATCCATTCTATTCTGCAGTTACCCCTTAAATGAATAATCTGGGATCCTATAGCTAAAGCATCCTCAAGAAGATCTTTAGACTCTGCAATTGGAAACTTTTAAAAAGGAATATTTGTCAATCTTCTTTTTACAGTAATCCTATCATTATGCAATCCCCCCCCCCCCACACTGACCTTCATGTATTTAAAAACCCACTGATAGGTTATCCTAGATTTAGTGGTGGGGAGGGGTGAAAGAAAAGAAAGGAAAGTGTTAAAAGGAGAAAACCAACTTGCTCAGGCCAAGTGTGGCAGGGGAGGGAGGATAAAACAAAATTAAGATTATGGTTGAACAATCTCAGGACTACAATCAGAAGTTTATCACACAGGAGAGCTAATGCTACAGCAATAGCAATAGCATTAGCATTTGCATTTCTATACCACTTAATAGTGAACTCAGCAGTCTCTAAGCAGTTTATAATCTGTAAACCAATCGCCCCCAATTGGGGAGGGGGGGGGCTAGAAGGATAGAAGGCTGAATCAACCTTGGAGCCCTGGGATCAAACTCACAATGTTGTGGCTGCAGTACTGGCATTTAACTACTGTGCCACCAGGGCACCTTACAGCAGAATGATTGGTAGCTATTGACAGACTTTACCCAATAATGAAAAGGTAAACTACAACCATGGACTAGAGACCAGCTATAGATCAGTCATGACTTCGTCAATCATGACATCGCTTTGCTCCAATTCCACTTTTATACCCTCCTGCAATAATCTCCTACAAAACTGAGGGTGAACAATATGGGAAGACAGAAGGTGTGGCTAAGCCTAATGAAAAAGAAATTATAGGATACATGATGTGCATAAACTCAGAGAACAAAAGTACCATAGACTTGCTAAGTTTGCTACCTCTAACATAATCACTCCCTGATATCATCTACCCCATGGAGGGTTTAGGATGGAGGTTTTCAGCCCCAATGTACCCAATTTCACTTTCTCGGCCCTAACCTAACTGCTCTGTTAGGGGTTTAACACAGCCATTACCTTGTTGCATCACCATATATTCCATCCTAACCATGAGGATTTCGACATCAGGTATTTTCTCTAATATTAACAGATGTTGCTCGCAGATTTACTCCAGAAGACCTAGACCATATTCCACCCAAGCAATTGCTTCCCTGTTGTCTTTCTATTTCTCAAAGCACTGCTTCATAGTGATTTTTCAAGCTTCCTGAGAAATTTAAATATAAATGTTTGTGTGAACTAACTAGGTTGATTCACCCTGCTTTCAATAGTGATTTATAATATTGTTGGCAAGATCTTGGAAACATGCCCTCCTCTCTGCCACCCACCCTGCCCCTCTGCCATCTTCTTAAATGTGTCCTACCTCTGTTCTCCTGTGTAATAACTAGATGCAGGCAATGCCTTATCAGTCTCACTAGGGCCTTATCATTTTGTTTCATTTTGTTTCTTTCCTATCTAATTAAAGCATTGATATGCACTCTGGTTCATACACATTTAGCATTTGAAAGACATATCCTGGGAATGTTTTTTAAAAGTTATTTTAGAAACTGAAAGCAAGGGGGTATATGGAGAAGGCCATGGGAAGTCAGAGAAAATCAGAAAAGGCAGGCTCTGCTTAAATACAAGAAGCAGAAAATAATAGATGAGACAGGGGAAAGGTGATGATGATCCAAGTAAAGCCCATAGGGAGACAAGTAGAAGGGTACTTCACAGAGCTTTTTTTTTTTTTTTTCCTTTGCAAAAAGATGCTCTCTTTTTTTCTCCTTCTTTTGTTCAAAGTTACTTTCTTCCTCCTATCCTTCTGGCCAGCACTCTTTTCTTCATTTGTTGCAGACACAGACACCATATCTTTCTTCTCATCTTTTCCTTAGGGAGTTGGTTCTACAGTCATTGAGTGTTAAAAAAAGATCTCTAAATAACTCCCCAACTCCCAACAAGGTGTGCTGTTGGCTAATGCTAAGTTGTCAATAAACAACAGCTTTTCTGACTGGGATATTCTGGAAGTTCTAATCCAAAAGTAACTTTCCTACCTCATGCTATCAATGGTGATTATTCCTGGCATGTCTTTTCTTCCCATCTCTCCAGGAAGCCCTTTAAATGTGTTCCACTAATTGTGTCTAACCTAAGATGGCTGTCTTCAATATAGGAACCCATCTTCTTGTATAGATTACCAAACACTTGGATTAGGTTGCATAGTATTGTGCCCTTTTCACAGGCAATGAGAAGCTGCAAGTGCAGAGGTACCGGATTTAGTTTCCTGTGGATAAAAGAGTTGTTTTCTTTAAATTTCAAAGATATCAGGAAATATACCACACTACATATGGTAACCAGCAGACAAATATTCTTGCAAGGTAGCAATCTGCTAACCCACTGCCTCTCTGGCTTTCTTATCGGGGCACCACATTTGTGTTCATTGGCTAAAACTGTTTCTTTTTTTCCTAGAAAATCTCCATGGACTAGCAGCTAATGGTTTGCAGACTAGCACCTGTCCAAGAACCACCATTTTGAGCAGCACTATGCTAATCTATATCAGAAACCCAGAGAAATAACCTTTGCTTGGAGCAAAATCAATGTTTTTCTCCTTTCTGGCTGCTTCCATACAAACATCCTTGGGCATTGCTATGATGGCTGTTCTACACAATATAGTACTGTATAGTAGTACTCTTTACATCCAGCAATGCTTGTCCCTCTAAAAAAGGTTGTTCTGTAAGTAAACATTACAGAAGTAGTAAACTTCCTCAGCTGCTTTAACTAATTCAGTGTGTGTGTGCAGCAGCTACCCTATTTCCCTGAAAATAAGACATCCCCTGAAAATAAGACCTAGTGGTTTTGCTGAATATAAGGCCTCCCCCAAAAGTAAGTCCTAGCAAACTTTTTGTATATAAATATATATGAAGTATATAATAAATATTCTTTTTTGTTGTTGTTGTTCAATAATAAATGTGAATTCTTCTTCATGGAAAAATAAGACATTTCCTGAAAAAGAAGACCTAGCACATCTTTGGGAGCAAAAATTATTATGAGACACTGTCTTATTTTTAGGGAAACACAGTAACAATTCCAAGGAATAATGACACCAGTGGCAAATGAAAGAAACTAAAGCTTTGTTGCAAAACTCCAAAGACAAGAAAACTTGCTAAAATAACACAGAGGTAAGCTAGAAGTGAGAGAATAAGAAGGAAAGGTTGAAAGAGAAAAGATGATCCCTAGGAAGTGGAGAAAATGTTCCTGATCTACCAGTTCACATCTCAGAAAGGTTCGGGTAAGTGGATAATAATTGGACTTTGGGTCATTGGAAACTACTTAATCATATCACTGCTGACCACAATAAGAATCTTGAATTCTTTGAATGCTAAGCATTGTTGTATTTCCTACATTCACAATAAATTTTCTCCTTGTGGTTTCTTTTTTTTTTTTTTTCTGATTGCTTTTTCTATTTATCATGGCCATAATATTACTGATGAATTGTCCCTTTATTAGTCATTTCCTATATCATGTATATGGGGTGGAAGACTTGAATTGCTTGTTTCCTCTCATTCTTTTTCTTTCCTATTGATGGAGGGTGGGAGAGAGAAGGCTGAAAAAAAATCAAAGAGCAAAATAGTAATTGAAGATATTCATGCTTGTGACAGATCAGGAACTAATTAAGAATTGGGAACTAATTCAGTTGAACAAGAAGTAATTACAGAGCAGACACCACAAGGAGAACATTTCTAAAAGCACTGTAGCCCTGGATTCTCTAAATCAGGGGTCCCCAGACTTTTTTGGGCTACTGGCCCCTTTCCTCTTGGGTGATTACTCTAGCATCCCCCTGGGCATATTTTTTGATATTAGGTCTACTGTTCTACTACTAATTCAAAACAGCCAATCTCAGTCACTGCTCCCTTTGCACCCAAGTCACCTTGGAAGCAGCAACCAAGCAGTTGGCTGAGCAGTGACTGAGAAGCTTCTTGCTTGTGCTGGTCTTGAAGCAAAGGAAGGCATAGGCAAGAGTATTTTTGGTTGCTGTTTGACTGGTTGCTTAGCTGCTGCTTTCTTTGCTCCCTGCCATCCTGGGAGCAGCAACTGGGCAGCTAGCTAAGCAGCAACCAAAAAGTTTCTCACCCATGCCAGCCTTGCAGCAAAGGTCAGTGTGGACAAGAGGCCTCTTGGCTACTGAATCATAGAATCATAGAATCATAGAATCATAGAGTTGGAAGAGACCACAAGGGCCATCCAGTCCAACCCCCTGCCATGCAGGAACTCCCAGTCAAAGCATCCCCGACAGATGGCTATCCAGCCTCTGCTTAAAGACCTCCAAGGATGGAGACTCTACCACACTCCGAGGGAGTGTGTTCCACCGTCGAACAGCCCTTACTGTCAGGAAGTTCCTCCTAATGTTGAGGTGGAATCTCTTTTCCTGCAGCTTGCATCCATTGCTCCGCGTTCTGGTCTCTGGAGCAGCAGAAAACAAGCCTGCTCCCTCCTCAATATGACATCCCTTCAAATATTTGAACAGGGCTATCATATCACCTCTTAACCTTCTCTTCTCCAGGCTAAACATCCCCAGCTCTCTAAGTCGTTCCTCATAGGGCATGGTTTCCAGACCCTTCACCATCTTAGTTGCCCTCCTTTGGACCCGCTCCAGTTTCTCCACATCCTTTTTGAATTGTGGTGCCCAGAACTGGACACAGTATTCCAGGTGGGGCCTCACCAAAGCAGAATAGAGAGGCACTATTACTTCCTTTGATCTAGACACTATACTTCTATTGATGCAACCTAAAATAGCATTGGCCTTTTTAGCTGCTGCATCACACTGCTGACTCATGTTCAACTTATGGTCTACTTGGACTCCTAGATCCCTTTCACACATAGTTTCATTCAGCCAGATGTCCCCCATCCTATATCTGTGCATTTCATTTTTCCTCCCTAGGTGCAGAACCTTACATTTCTCCGCATTGAATTTCATTTTGTTAGCGTTGGCCCAGCTTTCTAGTCTATTCAGGTCATTCTGAATTTCAATCCTGTCTTCTGGAGTATTGGCTACTCCTCCTAATTTGGTGTCATCTGCAAATTTGATAAGTATGCCCCCAATTCTGTCATCCAAGTCATTAATAAAGATATTGAATAGCACTGGGCCCAGGACAGAACCCTGTGGGACCCCACTGGTCACTTCTTTCCAGGATGAAAGGGAGCCATTGTTGAGCACCCTTTGAGTTCGGTCAGTCAACCAGTTACAAATCCATGTAATGGTTACCTTGTCTAGCCCACATTTTACGAGCTTGTTTGCAAGAATGTCATGGGGAACCTTGTCAAAGGCCTTACTGAAATCAAGATATACTATATCCACAGCATTCCCTTCATCTACCAAACTGGTAATTTTATCAAAAAAAGAGATCAGATTTGTCTGGCAAGACTTGTTTCTCTGAAACCCATGTTGGCTTTTTGTGATTATGGCATTGGCCTCTAAATGTTCACAGACTCTCTGCTTAATGATCTGCTCTAGAATCTTTCCTGGAATTGATGTCAGACTAACTGGACGATAATTGTTGGGATCCTCTTTTTTCCCCTTTTTGAAGATGGGCACAACGTTTGCCCTCCTCCAGTCTGCTGGGACTTCTCCTGTTCTCCAGGAGTTCTCAAAGATTATTGCCAATGGTTCCGATATTACATTCGCCAGTTCTTTTAATACTCTAGGATGTAGTTCATCTGGTCCTGGAGATTTATATTCATTTAGGTTAACCAGGTATTCCTGTACTATCTCTTTACTTATTCTGTGCTGAGATTCCCCTATTCTGTCTTCTGCTCCATTATCCTTAGGTTGACCACCCTTTGCCTTTTCTGAGAAGACTGAAGCAAAGAAGGTGTTGAGTAATTCTGCCTTTTCTTTGTCATCTTTGAGCATTTTGCCATCTTCTGCACGCAGTGGCCCTACTGTTTCCTTCTTCTTCCTTTTGCTTCGGACATACCCAAAAAAGCCCTTTTTGTTGTTCTTAACCTCTCTAGCCAGCCTGAGTTCATTCTGTGCTTTAGCTTTTCTGACTTTACCCCTACCCAGCTGCTCAGTTGCTGCTCCCAGGGTGACCAGGTGCAATGGAGAATCTTCTCCCCAGAGAGAAGGGACACTCAATCCTTCATTAGAGCAGAGAAAGGCACAGCCAGTGCATATGTAGGAGGTTTACAAAGGCCACATACTCTGGACTGGAAACTGGTGTGGACTGGGAAAGGGAGACATTTTAACTACAGGAGACACTCCAACACAAAGGACTCTTTCCAATAATCGGGCACAAATTCTCCTTCCCCAGAGATGATGATGATGATGATGATGATTACTATTTTTATTATTGATTGTATTTATACCCTGATCTTTAAAAAATTCTTTAAATATTACAAGAAAACAATACAGAAAACACTACAATACAAGAAGGTGACAATGATGTCATCTGATTCTCCACAAAAAGTGAATGAAAGATGGCAATTCCATATAAACAGTCTGAGAAATTTCTCTTGGCCCATTTCAACAGAAAAACTCCTGTTTTCAACAGAACATCCCACCACTATAGATGAAATGTCAGTTGAGGCCACAGCCATAAAGGAACATGATGTTTATATGTATCCCTATCTTCCATACAGAATCACTCTTGGTAAAAGTGTAATGATAGCTCTGTTCAGACTAATCTGACAGCAAGTTCACAAAACCATAAAACAAATATCTCCCCACTCTGCTGGTTTCCCAAGCAACAACCCATAGAAATAAACCTATTTTGATTTGATTTTCTCTTCTCTCCCTCCTCCCCCCCCCCTTTTTTTTTTTTTTTTTTTTTTTTTTGTCTGCAAGTTAGTTCATTGTTTCCCTCCACAGAGAACAGCTCTGCATCAAATGGAATTTGGTTTTTCACAGTAAATGATAAACTGGAGTAGAGTAATCCTAATCAAATGGGAACTGGGATAAATTAATCAGATCCATTTCAGAAGATATCAGTCACGTTATTTATTTATCAGTTCATCCATTTATTTATTTATTTTAAAGGAGAAAAGTTTAGTATTCTAGGCAAATATGAAGCAGTTATGTGAATTTAAAAGAGAAAACTCTGAGATTTATCATCAATAATAAATTTGGTTTTCTTTAATAAGTTTAATAAAATCATCAAAGCTTCCTGTAAATCAGTTTTGTCATTTATGTCTCATATTTGTTGCATGCATTTCTTTGTTTCTATTGTTTAGTTTTACTGCAACTTATCAAAACTGCAGCCTATGAACTTCTATTAAAGGGGTTTGTTTGTTTGCTTGTTTGTTGACTCTCAGCTCACCAGAACCCCTGATGTGATAATGAAGTGAGGGGAATTTTTGAAAATACATATTCAAAAAATAAGTTATTTTGCATGCTGTTTGTATTATATTATAATATAATTGTATTGATATTATATTTTATTGGTTTATTATAATATAAGCCACTTTGATATTTCAGAGGAGTGGGATATTATTATTATTATTATTATTGGTTGATAACTTATTATTCCTCAGAATTCTATGGTCCATTTTACATTGGCAAAAAGAGGTGTCATGAAGGCTGCTTGAAAACCCAGCTTTTACATTAGAAAATGGGAAAGTGTGCCATGAAAACGCCATTTTGGCATTTTAAGGGAGAAGAAGTGCTTTAAAAAGGAGCTAGCCCATTTTACATTGGCAAAAAGAGGTGTGTTGATGGCTGCATGAAAGCCCAGCTTTTAGATGAGAAAAAGGGAAAGTGTGCCATGAAAACACTATTTTGGAGTTTTAAGGGAGAAGAAGTGCCTTTAAAAAGTAGTTTGATTTCCCCACTACTTTTTTAAAAAGGGTGCAACATTGCTATTGCATCTAAAGGCTAAGGTGTAGTTGCACGGTTAAATGGGGCTCTTTCTCTTTAAAGCGCCCATTTAAAGGCAGCGATACAAGTGCGGAGGGAGGGAAGGTGCCAAGACAAGAAGAGACCTTCAGAGCCCAGCCAGAGTGCGCCTGGCCCTCCTCCTCTTTCTCCTCCTCCTTCTGTTGCCAGCTGAGCTTGCCATGGTCCCGGCTCCAGGAGGACCTGGAGCACTTCCGCTGCCCTGCTTTCCTGCAAGTCACACTCTCTCAGCCAAAGGGAGGAGGAAGGCAGCCAGGAGAGAGCCCTGGAGCCTGGCCAGAGTGTGCCTGGGCCTGCCTTCTCCTCCCCCCTTTGGCTGAGAGAGTGTGACTTGCAGGGAAGCAGGGCAGCGGAAGTGCTCCAGGTCCCTCCCCTTCTCCTCCTCCTCTTGCCAGCTTGCCCTGGCCTGGCTGAGCGCCCAAGTGCCCTGCTGTCTCCCAAGAAGTCACACTCTCTCAGCCAAAGGGAGGAGGTGAAGGAAGGTGCAGGCACACTCTGGGTGGGCTCCAGGGCTCTCTCCTGGCTTCTTCCCTCCCTCCCTGCTGCCTCCCACCTTTGGCTGAGAGAGTGTGACTTGCAGGGAGGCAGGGCAGCAGAGGGGCCCCATGTCCCTCTCCTCCTCCTCCTCCTCCTGTTTCCAGCTTGCCCTGGCCCAGCATCAGGAGGACCTGGAGCACCACCGCTGCCCTTCCTCCCTGCAAGTCACACTCTCTCAGCCAAAGGGAGGAGGAAGGCAGCGGGGAAGGAGGGAGGGAGGGAAGGAGCCAGGAAGAGACCCCCGGAGCCTGGCCAGAGCGCACCTGGCCCTCCTGTTTCCTCTTCAAAAAGAAGGCTGGAAAAGTAGGACGTGTCCTGGCAAAGGAGGACATGCTTTGTCAACTTGGAAAAGGGGGGCCTCTGCTCAAGAATGGAGGACATATGGGAATCCCTCCTGGACAGAGGGCTGAAACCTCAAGACAGCTGAATATAATGCTCTGACAGAACACAGACTATAACTCCCATGAGCCTTTGCTACCATTTCCCAAGATGCCTTAATTTGCAACAGAAAGCCGACCAGTATGTTCACATGTGATGAATTCTTTCGTATTGACTCTGCATTTTCTTTTTGTGTAGATGCTCTCTTGTCTTGTGTGTGATGAGCTTGTGCGTAATCCCGTGCATTTCCGAACTGACCTCACTTTCTCCCTCTTTCGGAATGGTCCTGTACTTCCCCATGTGATAAGCTCCGACTGTATGATGTACCTGCGCAATTGCGCAATTCGCAGCCAGCAAGGGAAAAAAATGTTTAAAGCGCGGCTAAAAGTCACGTTCCTTGCCGCCCATGTAGCTGCTCCGCCTGTGTTTGTAGCGTTTTGACAGCTTCCCATGTAGTTGCTGAGCCACAGAAAAAACCTCAGTCTAGCTGCCCTGTACCTTTTAAATCCACACCTGGGGCTTGCTGTCTAGCTGCTAAGCATTAAGGAAAGTGCAACTTCATGTCACACTTTCCTGCCAATGTAAAAAGCCCCCTATGTTGCTACTAAAGGGATGATTTCCAAGCACGGCACGACCCTCTGCACTGCTCCACCAAGGAGCTACTCCTGGGAAGTAGTTAATACTGGGAATTAGTAGTAATATAGAATGCAGCCAGAGTCAGTACCAAAGGATACGTTGGGGCAAAGGAATTCTGGTCTGCTTCCTTCAGGGTTTTATTTTTTGCAAAATATATAAAAATATAACATCAGTTACCTATAAAAACTATGGGTAATTGAAATGATGCCCCCCATACCCAAAATGTCAAACAATGGTAGGTTCTTGGCATCTGCTGATATCAGTATGAACAGAATAACTCAAAACAATCATAACTAAGATTCTATAATAAAGAACTACTGTATATTCTGAATTAGACATTTGGAAATTGTCAAGCAGTGTGTGCTTAATGAACTATGATGCTAACACATGTTACTATTTTGCTATTTTATTAATACAGTCCAGCTGCAGACTCCTTGATAAACCATCTTGCCATTGTTGTGTCATGCCACTCTAGAGACTTTTTTCATTATTTTGTATTATTAATTAATTTATGTACTCAAAAGGGTGTGACCAAAACCAACAGTATATCAAAACCCCTAGCATATTAAATATTAAAGCCAGCACTGCCAGTGACTAGGAGAGGTATTTCAACCTTTTAGAAAGGGGAACATCATAAAACATTTGGCTGGAATGCCTCCAAATGATGATATGGGTCTACCTGAGTTCTGAAATCTTCAGAAGATAGCTTTCTCTCAGGCTGCATCCACACTACAGAAATAATCCACATTGACACCATAGAATCATAGAATCACAGAGTTGGAAGAGACCACAAGGGCCATCCAGTCCAACCCCCTGCCATACAGGAACTCCCAATCAAAGCATACCTGACAGATGGCCATTCAGCCTCTGCTTAAAGACCTCCAAGGAAGGAGACTCCACCACTCTCCGAGGGAGTATGTTCCACTCTCGGACAGCCCTCACTGTGAGGAAGTTCTTCCTAATGTTGAGGTGGAATCTCTTTTCCTGGAGCTTGCATACATTGTTCCGGGTCCTGTTCTCTGGAGCAGCAGGAAACAAGCTTGCTCCCTCCTCAGTGTGACATCCCTTCAAGTATTTAAACAGGGATATTATATCACCTCTTAACCTTCTCTTCTCCAGGATAAACCACCCAAACAGCTTGGATTTTTAGTATGATATTGTTGATACCGTTATTTAATACTATGTTTTTAACTGTTGTTTGATTTAATCCTTCTTTAGGGGGGGAGGCAGGGATGGGATTGGATATTTTAACTGTTGCTGTTTTAACTTTTTCCTGTAACCCGCCCGGATTCCTTGCTCAGAGGGCCGGGCTAGAAATAAAAATTATTATTATTATTATTATTATTATTATTATTTTAAACAGCCCAGCTCCCCAAGTTGTTGTTCAGACGGCATGGTTTCCAGACCCTTCGCCATTTTAGTTGCCCTCCTTTGGACCTGCTCCAGTTTCTCCACATCCTTTTTGAAGTGTGGAGCCCAGAACTGGATATAGTATTCCAGGTGGGGCCTGACCAAAGCCGAATAGAGTGGCACTATTATTTCCCTTGATCTAGACACTATACTTCTATTGATGCAGCCTAAAATTGCATTGGCCTTTTTAGCTGCTGCATTGCACTGTTGACTCATGTTCAACTTATGGTCTATTTGGACTCCTCAATCCCTTTCACATGTGGTCTCATTCAGCCAGGTGTCTCCCATCTTATATCTGTGCATTTCATTTTTCCTCCCTAAGTGCAGCACCTTAGACTTCTTTGTGTTGAATTTCCTTTTGTTAGCATTGGCCTAGCTTTCCAGTCAATTTAGGTCATTTTGAATTTTGATCCTATCCTCTGGGGTATTAACTACTCCTCCTAATTTGGTGTCATCTGCAAATTTGATAACTAGGCCTTCAACACTGTCATCCAAGTCATTAATGAAGATATTGAATAGCACTGGGCCCAGGACAGAATCCTGTGGGACCCCACTGGCCACTTCTCTCCAGGATGAAAAGGAACCATTGTTGAGCACCCTTTGGGTGCGGCCAGTCAACCAGTTACAAATCCATGCAAAAGTTACCTTGTCTAGTCCACATTTTGCAAGCTTGTTTGCAAGAATGTCATGGGGAACCTTCTCAAAGGCCTTACTGAAATAAAGATATACTATATCCACAACGTTCCATTCATCTACCAAGCTCTAGAATCTTTCCTGGAATTGATGTCAGACTAACCAGATGATAATTGTTGGGATCCTCTTTTTTCCACCTTTTTGAAGATGGGGACAACGTTTGCCCTCTTCCATTCTGCTGGGACTTCTCCTGTTCTCCAGGAGTTCTGAAAGATTATTCCCAATGGTTCCGATATTACATTTGCCAGTATTCTGTGCTGAAATTCCCCTATTCTTTCTCCTGCCCCATTATTCCTTAGGTTGAGCACCCTTTGCCTTTTCTGAGAAGACTGAAGCAAAGAAGGTGTTGAGTAATTCTGCCTTTTCTCTGTCCCCTGTTAGCATTTTGCCATCTTCACCACATAATGCCCTTACCATTTCCTTCTTCTTCTTTTTGCTATGGACATATCCAAAAAAGCCCTTTTTATTGTTCTTAACCTCTCTAGCAAGCCTGAGTTCATTTTGCGCTTTAGCTTTTCTGAGTTTATCTCTACATGTGCTGGCTATTTATTTGAATTCCTCTTTAGTGATTTCCCCATTTTTCCATTTCTTATACATGTTCCATTTACAACTTAGCTCAGTTGTAAGTTCCTTAGTTATCCATACTGGTTTCTTGAGACATCTCACGTTTTTCTTCCTCATTGGAACTGTTTGAAATTGTGCCTTCAGTATCTCCCTTTTGGAGAACTCCCATCCGTCTTGAACTCCCTTCTCTTTTAGTGTTCCTGACCATGGGGTCATCCCCAGTATTTCTCTAAGTTTATTGAAATCAGCTCTCCAAAATCTAGAATTCATGTCTTATGCCTAGCTTCACCTTTCCACTGTATAACTCCATGAGAACATGGTCACTCCCACCTAAGGATCCCACCACTTGCACCCCATTAACTAGGTCATCCCTGTTGGTTAGGATCAGATCCAAAATAGATGACTCCCTTGTTGCTTCTTCCACCTTTTGGACAATGAAATTGTCTTCAAGGCAAGTGAGGAATTCGCTAGACCTTGAGGATTTGGCAGAATTTGAATTCCAGTAAACATCAGGATAATCGAAGTCACCCATTACTACTATATTTCTCCTATCTGAGTGTGTTGTCATCTGTTCTAGAAAGGCATCATCCAATTCTTCTGCCTGAGTAGGGGGTCTATAGTAGACTCCCACAGTAATATCCCTGTTTTTTCCCTCTCCTTTAATTTTTATCCAGACACTCTCCACCTGGCTTCCAGTTTCCTGGACCTCTTCACTGGTGTAAATATCCCTCACATATAATGCTATTCCTTATCCTTTCTTTTTTGTCCTGTTTCCCTTTAAAAGGTTATGCCCCTCTACACTCTAATCATGAGACTCATCCCACCAGGTTTCAGTGATGCCTATTATATTATACCTATTATACCTCTTTAACTGCCATAGTTCAATGCTATGGAATTTTTGGGTTTTGTAATTTGCTATAACACCAGAGTGCTCTGATGGCTAAATGTCTCACAGAACTAAAAATCCCAGAATTCCATAGCATTGAACCAAGGCAGTTAAACACTGGATTATTGCTGTAGTGCAGATGCACCCGCACTCTTATCACCCTCATGGTTTGTGAGGACATAAGCTAAGAAACTGTTCCCAGGAAGCAGGATTTTCTTCTGAGGAGCTGTTCCCAGAAAGTAGAATTTTTGTCCACATGAGGTTAGCTCCTTCTCAGAGGTGTAGCTACAAGGGGTATTAGATTCTTGACCCCCACAAACAAGAATCCTGCCTCCCATAAAAATTTCCTTCAGTCCCTAAATTTCATCACTGAAGATGGTGAGACACTGGAAATTCTTCTTACCTAAATTTTTGTTTACTGTGCTTGAATTGTGCTTGGTAACTTTGCATGCCCTTTTTCTTTGGATGCTCAGACTGTATTTCTAAATGTTCAACTGATATTTGAAATAAATGCAACACTAGTAGTTTGGAAACTGATCAGAAATCCACTTCTGGTAGTTGCACCCCAATCGCTCTTTGCTCTTTTTCCACCAGAAAGCAAAAATCTTTCTGCTTAGACAGGCTTTTGGCCAAAGTGTTTTTAATGGTGGGTGCTGCACTTTCCCCCATTATGTTTTAAATGCTTTTAAATTGTTCTAATTCAGTATATGGTTTTAATATGATAACTTTTATTTTCCCCGCTGGCAGGTAAAGACCTTTTTATTGAAACAGGCCTCCAACTGTTAATTGGCAGAAGGGTCTTTTAATGGAGTGTGCTGTGTTTTTATCTTCGTGATGTTTTGAATGTTTTTATAACCATTTAAATGTTTTAATTGCACTGTCTGTGTAATGCTTTTTTTTAAAAAAAAGTTTGTACTACATATTGTTTAAGCTGCATTTTGTGTTAACGTATATTTTGTTTTAACATATAAGCAGCCTGTCGTCCCATACTAGGAGATTAGTGGGATGTAAGTAAAACAAAATATTGTTTTTAGTTGTATTCTGTTTTCATTTTTCTTGTAAGTTATCTTGGGTCCTGCATTAAAAACAATATATTCAGTATAGTAGTGAACTAGGGAAAGGGGGGTGAGTATCTGAAGAATCCTTGAGGGCTATGTTGGGATCCCAGAAAAGCCAGTTTCAGCCCCAAGACAGAAAGCTGCCCATTCTTATTCCTCAGGATACATGTTTATTGGGAGAGGGATATTGATTGCTCCCCATGTATCTGTTTTACACTGCAGATTTTAACCCCATTGGTATAACATTTTGGGAGACTTCTTAACGCTGGCATGATTCCATCATTTGTAACATGAGACTGGAACAAAAGCCACTTGCACCTGATTCTAAATTTTATTTTCTGGAGCAGTAGTTCATAGATCAGGCTGAAAACAATACACTCCCTGAAAGATACACAAAAATCAGTTTGATATTATTTTCAAGGAAGCTTAGCATTGTCTCATGTGAGGGGAAATGGGAATATTGAGCAGTTTCAAATCCTGCTTTTGTGTCAGCTGAATCTCCAAGGAAATAACTTCTAGAATCAGTAGAAAGTGTGAAAGCATTTTCTCTACAGCAAAGCAGGATACAAACCATTATTATGTTTCTTTGTAGGTGAAGAGGTCACTACTGAGAGCCCAAACAGATATTTCTTGAACTACCAGGGGTGGGGAGAAATCATGAATAGTTTCAATAAAGTGAACTTTCCCCTGCTCACAGATAAATTGAAGTCAACTATGGAAGTAAACTCCTTGTCAGGTATAGAACTGGAAGTCTCTATATTACAGCTGATTCTTCTGGTCTGGTGCATTTATTAAGTGCAACTCAGAGCACATGTTACAGGAGCAGGAAAAGGCAAGCACTAAAGGCTATTTTTAGATATTGTTTCCTACTTGCTGCAGCTGCAATATGTGGTATCATAAAGTCTCAATCATCATCCCTCCCAGCCTCCCAGTGTGAAGCTGAATAGTAATAATGGAAAGATGACAATGGAGATGCATAGAGAATCCAGTTTCTAAGTTTAAAACAAATGTTAGATGTACATTTGAACATAATTTACATTTCAGGAAATGTGCACTGAAACACTATGTAACATTTCACAATGCATTTCTAAATAAAAATGTGAAAATAACCATGCAATGTATCCATGCTACACAATTCTAGCCATCTGATATCCCTTTAAATGTCCTGGTTGCTTCCTGTGAAATCCTGGGATTTTTATTTTCATGAGATACTGAGAATTCTCCTCCAGAGAAATCTAACATTATTTCAGGAAATTGTACTATAGAATTCTATGAACCTCACCAAACTATAAATGACAAGGTGCCATAAGGAGCAGCCATTGCAACTGAGGTATCAGACTGCTATACTTGTGCAGTCTAGACACAGCTATAATCTCCTTACCCCCATTCATTCACAAGCAACAGTAAAAATACCCTCAGCCAGCCTATGTGGGAATGTGGAGAAATGCCAGATTCTGGAATAATGTTTAAAAAGTTTAGGTTGCTTCTTTCATTGAGTAACAGTGCACAATATGCTATGTAAGTGTGCAATCTATTTTATGATTACTTGGAAGGAAGTCCCATTCTTTCAGTGGAACATTCTCCAAAGGAAGTGTGCCTAGGTTTTTAGCACAGGAAACTTCTCCAAGAAGGAATCAAGTGACTTGTGTGCATAGGAAACCCTTTCCTACAACCCATGGCAGTAAGACCACACTCCAAAGGAAGAGGTACTCTGGAACCATTTCAAAAGAGGTAGTCTTTGACTTTCTATGCTGCTGGCAGATTTTTTTAAATGTTATGCCTCTTTGATTGGAGATTTTCCCTTTGGCTGTTGTAAGTAAGATCCTACACCTAAATTCTAATAGAGACAACCACATTTTCTTCTCTGCGTACCTACAGCCTTCCATGACACCAGACAAACTGTTCTAAATGTCCTATTTACCCCAGTCTGCTCTTCCTAGGTTTTCTGAAGCAGGTCTTTCACCAGGAAAATCTCCTTTGATTCCATTACTGACAACTGCATTTTGTGACTTGTGAAGGTGAGTTTCTCTGGGCTGATATGATTGTAGAGTAGTGGTGCAGTTCTCACCCTGTCTGAGATCATAGGACAAAACTCATTTGTGAAACTGGAGAAGTGGGGTGATTTTATTGCTGCTCCAAATAAATGGGAGCTCTGCCAAGGCTGGACCCTTTTCTTTCAAAGCTTCACCACGGATGGCTGAACTCTGGTTCAGCTTGGACGAGTTGCAAGAGGAGTGATGATAAAATCAATAATGGATTTACTACCCTCTAGCAGTTAAACCAGCAACTATTATTATTTCTGCCCACAACCCTAGATAGCCTCTGTCAGAGTAGAAAATTTTGGGATACCTAGATATACTTGACTGGCTTTCTATAAGATGGAACCCTGTGTACCTATGGGAGGTAGATAATACAGAGAGTGACCTACCTACTGTATGTTTTATCCATAAACCTGACTTAGGGTGTGATTTGACTGTGGTTCTCCCAGCACGCACACACTACTAGAGCACACTTTACCATCTTACTTTTGCTCAGGATTTAGAAATTTAAGTTTTGGGACTACAGTTACTGGAATCTTCCAGCAAACATGGCTACTGAACATGCTAGTTGGAAAAAGTCAGGGGTTTTTTAGTCCCCAGAAGTAACATTTCTAAGTCCTGTCACTGTTCCATCACAGCCCCACTTGTAACAAAAGCTTGCTTTCATTGATGAAAATTATCAGTGGTAGCAAGGCAATCTTCTGCATCACACTGATTGGCAATGACCACAACCAAAGAACTACAATTGGTGAGAAAATTACACTTCCCACCACACTTTCAACTGCTTTACTTTGAGAATCACTGCATAGAGAGAAAATTACCATACTGATTTGGGTCAGAAGAGGCAGCAGGTTCAGGTGAATAAAAATTAATTTGTTCAAATATTTTGTTTCAATTTTAGTTAATCATAATAATGCCTAGGCCAGCATTCTTCAAATGGGAAAGAAGAGAAAGCCAAAACATTCCCAGCAGCACTGCTAAAGCCAGCTAGCAATGATCCGCTAATCGATGTAGCAGATAGGAGATGTTATTTAATATTTCTTTTTCTTCCATTGGTAAATCATTCCTCTTTATGCTCAGAATTGCCTGTCAGTTCCAACAAATGAAATATTCCATATGTTAGACTCTCTCAGTGTGAGTAGAAAGTGTGTGTGTGTGACCTTTGAGCTGGGAAAGCTTACTTTGAAATAACATCTACCTCTACAGTCAGGCTACAGAGTTAACAGAATAAAGCCATTTCAATTAAATGCAAGCAGGTAAGCATCCCTCAGGCACAGTCTTAGTCAGATCAAAAAGAAAGTGCATGAACATGACAGCAAATAGAAAAGCATAGTGAATGAGCTGGCATGCTATTATTAGCAATATTTTGTCATATTTTCCAATAATCTACTATCTGGTTTATCCAGAATTTTTGGAAGAATTTTGCTACAAACTTTATATCAACACAAGGAATAGACTAGTATGTGAAATAGAGAGTTAGATGTTTATGTGAACAGTTGACACACACATCCTGGGATTGGGAAAGGTCTATATCCTTAAGTCTCTCACAATCAGGCTTATGGGTATGTTTTAAACCAAAGAAGGTAATACCCAAATTTAACGTCCAGGAAGCTTGCTGTGTCTTTTCTCTCATCTGAGTCTGTGTCAGGATCAGCATACCCACCAACATTTTACAGCTGAAAACCAGGACTGCCAACCTCCTTCCTCTGCCAATCACAGCCCCCACTACAGTTGCTGTTTCCCTTTTGGTCCTATCTCTGCTGCTACCATCTTTTTGTCCTCTTGCCTCCAAGCCCTGAGCATGCACAGTCTGTTGCATCTCTGTCGTCCAATCACCCATCTGTGACAGGGGTATGGTGATGGTGTAAAGCAGCTGTTGCAGCAGCAGCAGCACCATCCTGCGTAGCTCCTCTTGTGATGATGAGGTGCTGCCATTCAGCACAATGAGAATTGTATAATGTGTATCTAATTTTCTAGCATCTAGCTCTTTATCATTTTATCCCCCTTCTCTGTTTGAATTTTGATAGTTTAGTTACTTGATACTTGTTAATGACTTTTTTCATTATGAAATGCTAGTATTGTTTTGCATCACTGCAGTGTTAATGAAAATAAATTAAAATGTCAGGTAATTTAAATAAATTATATTACTTTTTTAAAAAAAATAAACACACCATTTCCATTTCCCTTGTCCCTTTGCATCGTGCATTCTTGAGCAAAGTTAGTGTTTTTTTGGGTTTTGTAAATGTTACACTTAGTATTTTTAGAAAACTATTAAATGATGACACAGATCCTATTTGTTTACTCAAGCCTTGTGTCATACTAAACAGGAACTCATGAAATGAGCTGTCAGTATCTCCCACTAGATTCAAATTAACACAGACACCACAATGGTGTGCATGGGTGTATATTTGTGAATGCCCCACATTCCACAACCATGTGACACAATCACAGTTTGCCACTTGCTCACATCATGTTATAAATAAGCTCCAACTCCGTGCTTAAAAATGCATTAAGACAAATATACTTGTTTTCATTTGACAACTGCTAGATATTATGAAGCTGTGTTGTAGCTGGTGACATGATGATGATGATGATGACGACGACGACGACGACGATGATGACGACCCAATCAGAATTCAGACTCAGTGTGGAAGCAAAGGGCCGATAATATGAAATAGCAAACACTATAGGCTGCTGCTGAATAGTGCTGTATTGCTTTCATGAGATCTGTTGTGGATCAACACACACACACACACACATTTATATGGGGGGGGGGAGAGAGTGAGGGGGAGAGTGAGCACATTTTGCTTCCCCTGGGAAGCGTAAAGATGTTGCCTGGGAAAAGAACACTTCCTGTGTTCTCAGTTGCATATTGCAGCTGGCAAATAGAAGTGGAGGACATAGCCTCTTGGATAGATCTTCAAAGTTTCAGGGTCCCAAGTGAAAACAAGAGGCCAGAGATGGAAATGCATGAGGGCAGATATATTTTCAGCTTATGCATAAAGGTGACGGTGTACACATGTTCTCCTGCAACCCTGGAAATTGAATGCAATAGGCAAGGGAGAGGAAATTCAGTATGAAAACAAATTCTTCATAAGCATTCTGCAGGGAAGAGAGTGAGTGCTTTTCTACAAGACTGATGTACATCATATCATTATAATAAATATAAAAGCTGAATTCTCAGTTACTTTGCTTATTTTTTATATATATAAAAAGTGCAAATTATTCGGAACATTTTAGCTTCAGGGAAACTGTTCTCATCGCCTTCCTTTCCACATGGAGCTGACTGAGAGATATTCATGAAAGATTCACCAGGTCCAATTTTCTAGGAGTATAAGCAAAAGCAACATCAATATTTCAATGTCTCAGAAAATGTGACTATTCTCCAGTCTTGAGTAGATAGTTAGAAATCATTGCATTTTAATGGATTGAACATTTCTTGAGAGATTGCTCATGAAAATTTATAGGGAGAAAACAGGGCCCCACCCACACTTTTAACTTGTATTTTAAGAACAATACCATCTTAAGAGTATGCGACGGAGCAACAATCTCGGAAGGGATGTGACGGCTGGTGATCTTTTCATCATGGTCCTTGTAGACCGCTAGTTTCCTAGGCAGTTTCAGCTGTCACAGTTGCTTAGAGTTCACTGAGCTGTTTTTAGTTACTCATTCAAATATTCATAAGAACCGAGGGCTGCAGTTTGCTGTCTGGTAACAACTTCATTTTCTGCTCACACAGATCTTGCCCTTGTGGGAGGCTGTTCTCTCTCCCAATTGGCTCCCTCAGGATCACATGGCCTTTCAAGGATAATGGAGTTTCCTTGGGAGTAGGTGAAAGAAGCATGTTCTACCTTTTATCTTTGCTTGGCTGAACGATGAAAATGATTGCAGGCGACAGTTATGGATTATCAAAGAGATGTGAAATGATCAAACCTATATCAAGCACGGGTTTGTGCTACCAGAGAAAGCACATCCTTTAATTATTTACCTGGTGGGATATCTCACACCTCAGGAAACCTTAAAACGGTCACAGTTTTGGGCAAATATTTACTTAACAATATTGTACTTGAAACACAGTAATGAAAATAGGTGTAATTTTGTGTAATGCTCTTAGGAAAGACCAATGGACTGTGACATTTCACTGCATGGAGGCAGAATCACAGGAGCAGTCAACTTTTATTTCATTAAAGCCCTAGTTAAGTTAACCCTTCAAGGCAGGCAATTCCCACAGATACTAAAAAAATGAATCAAGGAAGAAAGATGGAGAATATCCCTTCTCTGGTAACCGTGTTAAGCTGCAAATTCAGGCATCCAAATTTACCCATATTATAATGAAAAGTGGAGATAAGAACACCAGCTTTCCTCCCCACAACCCCACCCAAATAGTGAAAGCTCCATATATAATTTAACTCCCTGGGAAAATAGGGTTCTAAACTGTGTAGGAAACTTTCTCATTTTGCCTATCCCATCCCTATAGCTACCCATAAAATACCTCCTTTTTCATGTTACCAAATAGCCCTACTCTTCTGGGTCAAATTTCAGAAGAACCTGTCCACCCACAGCCTGCTCCTTCTTCGGTATATTACTTTGCAGGCTTTGTATGGTTTGTATACATATACTCACTAAATGCTAGTTTGCACATTTCTAGACTTCTGGTTTATATGTTTTACCACACCCCATCTCTTCCTGCATTCCCTCTGACTTGCCACCATTTCCTTTTTCCTACCCTTTAGACCATGTACTTGACTAAACACATATTTTTGTAAGTAATGCTCTTTTAATATGTTTTACAATGAAAATTAAGCATGCTTCTTTCTCTGCTGTGTGCATATTGGCAAGGAAGGGGACTGGCTGTTTTTCAGCTTCTTTTTACCAATTTTATTAATCTGCTTACTATTGTGCCAGCCGAAATTAGGGTTACGTAGGGCTGGGTGTCCACACGAGCCCAGCCCTACTATTGGCACCCGGGAACTATCATTGCGCATGCCCATCCATTTTGGGGGGCATGCTGATGACATCTGAATAGTGCTGAAACAGCACAGAGCCGTGCAGACATCATGATTGCTATTTTATATGCAAAACAATCACATGCAAATTTGGCTCAGAAATAAATCCCAAATTACAGCATTTTCTACATAGGAACAAACCTTTTCTGCATAGGAAATATATTTCTGCAAATAGCTCCCAGGAAAAGATACTGTTGGTTGTGCAAAAAAAAAAATCATTTTCCTATGAAAAACAACCATGAGTCAATTTTGTGCAGAACAAGTTTTAAACTGGTTAGTTCAGGATTCCCCTTATTAGGATTTCACATTACTTAAAAATCATGCTCTTGACATTTTTTAAATAAAATATTTTGAAATATTATTTCCATCTTTAGGCATAGCAAATATTGCGATATGAGGTATAAAGATGGAGTCAAGAAGAAACAGCAAAAGGGGACTTGACAACACTGTGCTCAGTTGAAAGTATGTATTACACAGTTGCTGGCTAAAGTACAAGGAACAGACAGAAGAGAAACCATCTGTCCAAAGTGAACAAAGAAGGGGAAAGATGCAGTGGGCACTTCATTCTGTCTCATCCTCCTTGTGAAGGTAAGCCCACCCCCACCCTACAAAAGGACTGCAGTTTCTTTGGATATATAAGATAAAACCATCCCTGGAAGGACGGGGGGGGGGGGGATCTAATAATGCCATTTGCTCATAACACCCACTATCACAGCAGCAGCGAACAGACTGTCAGCATTTCTATTACAGTGCCATATTTCAGGAGCTTATAGCCAGGCCATGAAAAGATGCTCTGAAAATTGAATCCAGAACACAGGCTGTCTTTAGCTGCAGCTTATATATTACTCCCAGACCTTCAAGACTGGATACCATGAACATGAAATGCTGATCGTAAACAAGACACACCTAAATCATAACAAGTACATTGATGTGATATTAAGCATGTCACAAGGCTGAATGTTTGATCTTTCATTCATGGTCTATTTTTCTTCAGTTTCAGTAGGAGATTATAAGAACACTGAAAGTGGGGGAGGTAGAGAATAAGAGAAACAGATACCTTATAGAACAATTTGAAATATCATCATGGTTCATACTAACCTTCTTAGTGCATCTCTAGAATGTAAATGAAAATACCTGCAGTTTGTAAATGATATCTAAACTATTGAGATCTATCTGAAAGTCATTTCCCAACATTTCATTATGCTCCTTAGATACTGAGAAAAGGAACTCAGAGAGGATATGCAAGTACTGGCAGTAGTTTGGTTGGTCCTGCTTAGCAAGGAAGGCAGGGCCAGCCCAAGATATTTTGCTGCCTGAAGGAGAACAGGAAATGTCATTTTCTCTAACCAAAATACCAGTGACATTTTTCCAGCACCATATATATATATATATATATATATTAAAGCTTTCATTTGAAGGTATACATGTTCATGGTTTTAAACTGGTGTAGTTTTAAGCTGGTTTTAACTGCTCCTATGGTTAGTAAATTTTTATTTTGTTTAAATAAGTGGATTGTTTGGATTGTATGATGCCCAGAGAGCCTAAGAGCAAGGTGGGTTTTTTCTAAAAATGCATACTATAAATAAATAATCCTCCACAAATGGGTTGTGGAAAGGAGAGTACAAACCAGAAAGTCTATTTTCAAGAAGGCTGGTGACAAAAAAGATGACACTGCACTATGGGGCTCAAATCAGAGAGTTGGAAGAGACTGTAAAATTAATTTAGTCCCATGGTCAACCAGTTATAGAAATCCATTACAGCATTCCTAATAGGTGGCTGTCTAATTTCTGCTTTAAAAACCTCTAATAAAGAAAAGCCCACCATCTTCTGAGGGAATCTCTTACACCATCCAATGGGTCGCACCATCAGAAATGATTGATTTGAAATTCTCTTCCTTATTTGAACCTATAGTTCAGTGTCTACTCTAGAACAACACAAAAACTGATTTTCTCCATAATCGGTGTGATAGCTCTTCAAATGGTTAAAGATGGCTATAATATCAGTTTGTAATTGTTTCTCTTCTCCAAACTTAAAAACCCTCCAATACCTTCACTCTCTATTCATAGCCCATAATCTCCAGGTCCTTTACCATCTCTGTTGCTGTCTGCTGGCCACAGTTGTTGGAATGCTGATTCTGTCAGAACAGATTCACATTACTATTTTTAAATTGGGAAAATCATAATTCTCAGGCATGTTGAAATTGGTAAGTTAAATATACTAAATTACCCTTATTTAACTGAATGACATCAAACCAGTCTGTCTTCCATTTGCAGCCCTACAAGCTTTCTTCTGTGTGAGAATACAATATAATCAGAAGTTGTTTCTCATTCTGAGCCAGAATTTCCTTTCTTTTTCTGACGTCTGCCTGGGACTGCTTGATTAAAAAAAAGATATGTACCAGGAATGAAACCTCCCACCTTACAATTCCATACCATTTTATCTGAAAAATCTGGTGTTCTTAATTTAAAATACATGGAGATGGATTGTGCTCTTATGTGTTGGTAAATGAAACTCCGCATGTATACATATCTGCTTATGGAGCAAAACGATTCCTGGCATTGAAACAGGACTAGGGATGAATCACTAATTAGAATTAATTTATATCATTACTATTGTCATATCAGGTGCTAAATTATTGCCTCTTGTTCTTCAACAAACCATCCTTACTTCAGGTGATATTGGCCTAATCAGAAGTGGAAATCATGCAGCCCTCCATATGTTGTTGGACTACAACTTGCAGCAGCCCTAACCAGTATAGCCAATGTAGACTGCTGGCAGTTGTAGTTCAATAACATCCGGATGGGTGTAGGATACCCAAACTTGTCCAATTGCTATTTCACAACCAGAGGGGATCTCTTCAATCAATTGTTGAACAGCAAGTCAATGCTTAGATAATTTCCATGATAACAATGTGTCTACTCTAGTTGAGGAATAATAATTGGATTTAGGCCTTTGGTTCCTTAATTGGTGTTATTTTTTGGAACACTATTGCCCTTTTCCCCTTACATGTCATCAACAACTCCTACTTAGATCAATGATCCATCCCAGTTCATTATTATCTCTCTGTAGGTGACCTCATTTGGATTCTTGAGCATAAAATGTGTAATACACTAGTGAAGAGTACTCCATTTAATGCTGTTTTTCCCAACCTCTAAGACCTAAAGACACATTCACATTAGCATACATTACAATAGAAAATCCAATAGCAAGTTAATGATCAAAGGAGTGAAAAGTTTTTACTTACCTAATTTTCTATATTACATGAATTAACAGGGAGAAATCCAGGTCATGCATTATTCAGAAGTCCATAGTTGAGGACTGCAATAGCCCCATCTTATTAAAATATATAACTGACTCCAAAAGTGCTTTTATTTTAACACAGATAAATCCTGTGATGATTTTTAAAAATATATGAAAGCTAAAGCATTGTATTAATGATGAAAATTATTGTACATTTCTGTATACAATGAAACAAGTAATTTCTGAATCCAGTCCAGTGTGTTATATGCATAATATTGTACTTGAAGCAGAGATGGAGTTTCTGTTTCTGAGTGCCTGGGATGATTTACAAACATTCCAACTTGGAGGAGGGGTGAATACCAGATGTTTTCAGAGAAGGGATAGTTGTCAATTTCTCTGTGATAAGCTCCTCTTAGGACAAGAGTAGCTTTGTGGCTGTAAGCAAAATAATTGGTTAGCTCCTTGCGCTAAGGAAGCTAAACAGTAGGGAAACCAGAACAGAAACCAGATAGCTGAAGGCTGAATGTAGAGCAGGCAACAGACCATTTAATAGGAGCCAGAAAGAAGGCAGGTGAACAAGGAGAAGTCAAAAAGGGGACAGAGCTGAGCCAAGAAGTGGTTTAATGAGGGAGAGAGCTGTGAAAGGAAAGGGCAATGAAGGAAGCCCATTAAATCATGGTCAAGTGGTATCCTTGTGAGGGGAGGGTCATAGGACAACTAGTTATTCTGGCCAAAACACAATTTTGCTAAAAGAAGTGAAACAAAGTAAATGTAAGTTGATGCCATGCATCCAAAGAAAAGGTCTTGGCATTGAAAAAAGGATTAGCTAAGCAGTGGATAGGTCTATTGTAAAAACATCCCATACAGACTAAGGATAAGATATGTAGGCCTTGTTGGAATACAGAATTGGTAAGGATAGAAGAGGAAATCTGCTCATTGTAGCTTTCTGTTCCTGAATCATGGTGAGCAGGCAATTTTAGGGGCCATACAAGTTTGCAGGGAAGTGATTTTCACAAAGTGATATTACCAAACCCATCAATTCTTTAGGAGCAAGTTTCTAATGTATTGATTCACTCTACCTTATTACAAGGCCTCAGGGTAGACAGTAGAAATGAATCATGTCTTTCAAAAAAACTGTTGCAATTTAAGACAGTAGGCCTTTCTCCCAGATAAACTTTTAAGAATTCAGCTTCTTAAAAGCTGATTAGAATTCATATCCCTCAGTGTGTAAGAAACATCTAACTACACATCAATCTCAGATGTGAATCACTCCCAGTAGATCCAACACAGGTTACAATGATACGCTGTCTTCAGTTTCCTCTAATGGCTCCTTATAGCTACACAGCATCTGTAGCTATTTGCTGAAAGAGCAACTGGAGCCCAATGAGGAGTTGTGTGATAAAACATAGGAAGTTGCTTTACTAGAGCTGAGACTATTTGACTGTCATGCCTGCTCTAGCTGTCAGCCACAGTCTCAGGCAAGACTCTTAACTTAAAAGTACCAGGCAAAGTGTGTGTGACACCTTCTGCACGCAAAGCACAAGGCCTAGTACAATACTACAGCACTTTCCCAGTCAGCCTAATTCTGGACTAAATTAATCTTCTGCAGATAACAATGGAGACTCCCTACTTCTGCAATCACTCAGATGCTGTTGTTTTTATTAGACTATTGTATGGACAAAAATATACTTCACAAGTTTGAAGGACTATATTTTAAACCTTGAAATGAGAAATACAAGATTATGGATATGGAGGATGTAATATTTCTGTGCTAATAGTAGAAAGCAAAATGATGATTGCACAAAGAAAATGTTTACAGTGCTATAGAAAAAGCTGTAACTGCTTAATATTAACATTTAAAGAGAAATTCAATGTGCTTTAGTGGATTGCTGTTCTAGGCGATTATCATTTTTTAAAAAATGATTATTTCTTTTTAATCTGCATTGTAAAGCATCTTGCTGAAAGGTTAAATAATGCTTATTCTTCCAGTTTATGTTACATTCAAACCACAATGAGTATAAACCTTGGTGCACAAGGCAGTTGAATATTGTTTAACATTTTAAAATTAGAGCTATGTGCTAATGATTTGTCAACATTTTCCATTTTGTTTGTGGATGCAAACATGAATGGGAGTGGAGGGTAATTTCACTAGATTTCTTAATGGAGAGAAGACAATCAATCTCCCACAGTTTTGTAGAGGATGAGCTCAGTTAGTTGTGGCCCATTTTCTACCTTTTGCAAATTTTGTGTTGTTGGATTTTATTTTTGTTTGTGATTTTGAATTTTCATTGCATCAGGGGAGGGGGGTGCAGCAAGTGTCATTCTCACCAACTGTCCTAATTTGGCAGGAACAATCCCATTTAATCCTTTCATCCCACTTTTTCAGCTGCATTTGAAGTGTTCCTTTCTTCCTCTTTCCTCCTTCATCCTGCACATACTTAAATTGCTGCAAACTGAGTTCAAAGTGCAAAGGTAGTTTGTACTTAGTTAACTAAGGCTGCTGCCAGACTAAAGAATTAGTGGTGTTTTATGTCACTTTAACTATTGTGGCTCAGTGCTATGGAATCCTGGATTTTGTAGTTTGTTGGGGCACCAGAGATCTGTCAGAAAAGGCTAAATAGCTTAAAAAACTACAAATCCCAGAATTCCAAAGAATTGAGCCATGGCAATTAAAGTGGTGTCAAACTGCATTAATTCTATAATGTAGATGCAGCCTCAGTGGTATCTGGAAGCCAACCTCCACCAGGGCCTAGGCAGCAGTCATATTGAATACCCCACATACAATCAGATAACCACATTCCAGATTACACCTGTGGAGGAATGTTTCTGTTACTTGCGATTGACTCTCCTTCATTCACATTCATTCCTTGGGTTCAGTTCACGCCATCATTACTAAGTTTCTATCAGCTTAGCTGTTTTTTAAAGATACCCCAACTTGCATCCATAAAAAGCCATCAGCTATTGTCTGTTCTAACATCCACTGGCTTCTGTCAGCAGACATGAGCCAACTTTTGGACAAGATATACGGCTACTTTCAGGACACTAATTCACTTCCAATTTAGCAAGTCCACTTGCCTTGCCTTTCTCGCCTATTGTCTGCATGATGTGCACCATGCTACTGGATTGCCTCTTCTCCCACAACTTGCCTTCTTCACTTGCCATTCATAGTGGTGTATGTGCTTAACTTAATCTGTCCAGGAGTGAAAGATTGAGTGAGTATGTTAAAATGTCTCAAGATGCCCCAGTTGTCTGTTAACCTAAGTATGTGGGGCTAGTATCTATCCAAATCAATGTGGGGAAATACTCAATTTGGTATGCAAAGGGGAGGGGGGGATAATATACAGGATCCAGTACCAACTATACCAGTACTCACTATGGAGATGCCAGGCATCAAGATCTATATATACATTTATTAAGAAAAATAAAAAGTACCATACACACTAAGATAACCCATTCAAATCCTAGCACACAGAACTAACCAAATAAAGAAAACTGAAAGGTGATAACGAAATGTGTTAGCAGAAGCAATAGATATCTGTCTTGAAGACAAAGGTCCATAGAAATCCAGGAAGTATGAAAACTCAAGCCGCGAGGTTTTTTGGGGGAAAAGGGACAAAGGGATTGGAAAAAAGTCTGAGGACAGTTGCCATGCATGTGGAGAACTGTAGCAAAAAGGTCTTGTTTTGGGTGTAATATTTATACCCTTAATCCATGAGAGTTCCATGGGAAACCAAAAGTTTGATTGCCCTAGCATGGTACCAGGGAAGGTTTCCCAAATGTGGTTTGTTTTGTTATTTGACAGATGAGAGGGATTGATTGTGATCAATGATGCTTCATCAACTTTACAACAGCTAGACAAGATCTGGAGTCCCCAGTAATGGTGTGTTTTGGAAAACACAAGAGATGAAAGAGGGATTCCAGTTTATTTGATCTAGCAGAACTCATTCTTATCTTTCAGTGTCCATCTGAAATACAGAGAGAGTGTGTGTGTGGCAATGTTCTTCCTAGTAAGTTCCTTTATCCCATGTCTTTCCCCATGACCATGGCTATGTGCCATCATACTACCTACATCAATGCTATGAATGCCATCATATCTCCTCGTGCTACTGCCTTAATATTGTATATCTGGATTGATAAATATATCAAGAGATGTTCAGTTATTATTATTAACCTTTATTTATATAGTGCTGTAAATTTACACAGTGCTGTACATACAATCTTATATTTAGACGGTTTGCTGCCCTCAGGCTTACTGTCTAAAAGAAACAGCACAAAAGGAGAAGGGAGAGGTGGTGGGAAAGGGGGATGAGGTCCAGTGGTTCTTCCTTCCCTCTGGGGCCTGAACCAAGGCAGGTGGTCTGGAGCTTGGCTTCTTAATACATAGTTAAAAGGAAGCATCCATGATACTTACAGTATCATGTGAATCCATAGGGGGAAAACATGAAGGAAGTGGAAACAGGGGAATAGACCTCACTTTCCTCTAGCCCTATAGTACTCTAGATCTCTTTCTGGCATTGTGCCCAGTGCTCCTTAGATCTTTCCACTACCATGTGGGCTTGATATCCCTGGGATAACCTTGTTACACCCACATATTCTTCTAATGTTTATTAACATTATTAGCAATAAATATGACACTCAGCTTCTTCTTGGATAAAGTGGTGTTGTTCAATTTTCTTTTTCTCCTTGCACACCTTCACTCTTCAGCTTCCACAACCCACTCTTATTTTCTCTGCAGGTAAGTATGCTTGTCACCCTCCTGCTGTTGCCTCCTGCTATTTCTACCTTTTTCTGAAGCCTGCAGCTACCTAAGGGAGCAAGGTCTCTTTAGCCTTTGGCTGAGATGTGTCTGTGATAACTGGAAGACTCAGCCGCATCAGCTACCAAAGTAGCATAAGCCTCAGAGATTGGCTAAGCTATAATGATGTCAAAATCCCCTCAAAATCAGAAGCTTTACCTTTTCATTTTGGCCGTAGGACATTGCTCAAAATGTGCAGGGAAAATGCAGTCAAAAATAAGTGAGAAGGAACATAATCACACATCTTAGCCTTTGACTCAAAGAAAGCATTTCGAGCTTCATTTTAGGAAGACATTTTTCTATCCACTGTCATTTGCATGCCTTAGTCTTCAATCCTATACTCATTTACCTAAAAATAAGTCATATTTTGTTTAAGTAAACATACTCAGAATTGGTGTCTTCCTGGGTAAATTTGTGTGAGATCTATGTGGGGTAGCTGTGTCAAAGGGAGCATACCATATGTTTATACTCCACTGCTATCAGAACTGTAATCAGCATAATCATATTATATAAGTCAGTACGTGTGTAATTCTGTACCACATTCATTGTGCTGAATGATTTGTGTCAAAGGGAGAACCTTTTCCCAAAATAATACCCTTACAATTTGATATCAGCTGAGGATGCCTGGTGTTTTAGTATATCTAAAGGTCAGATTGGCCTCTGCTACAAATAGCCTATTGGCCACTGATCATACTATGTTTTTGTAGTTGTTGTAGTAATGTTCATATTCATATCCCTATGAATAGGGATCCTATTCTCCCCTTCCCCCCCCCCACCAAAAAAAAAACAAAACCTGGGGCCCAATGCAGTTTACAAAAATTAAAACATACACAGCTTTAATAAAATCATTGTACAAAAGTTTAAAAGATAATTATCAATAAAATTAAAAGCTGTTAAAAACAAGTCATTAAAAAGAAGATATATCTTTATTTATTTAGTATTCGATTTATATCCTGTCTTTCTCCTAAAATGGGATTCATCTTGTTATATTAAGGGCATGTTCCCACTACATTTAAATCCGAATCCTGATCTGGATTAAACAGGCATGGTTCCCACTGAATCCGATTTCAGAAATCAATTCAAAAAGGGGGGCATGCTTTTTGCCCATTTTTGCCCATTTAACCCACGTCAAAAAGACACTGGGAAAATGTGGTGGTTTTTTCTGTTTAGAATTATTATTATTATTATATAATTATTATTATTTATATAGTGCTGTAAAATTACACAGTGAAGTACGGTACATACAATCGTAAATTAGATGGATTCCTGCCCTCAGATATGCAGTCAAAAAGAAACAACACAAAAGGAAGAGGGGGAGGTGGTGGGGAGGGGATGAGGTCCAATGGTTCTTCTCTCCCTCTGGGGCCTGGACCAAGGCAGATGGACTGGAGGGAGGGCACGGCTTCTTAATGCATATTTATAAGGAGGCATCCTGGGGCAGATGGCACAATCCTGGGAACGCTTCCCTAAACAATATAGTCTTTAACTTAATTTTGAATCTGGTTAGAGAAGTGATGAGGCAGACATGTGAGGGAAGAAGGTTCCAGGAGTGAGGGGCAGCAAGTGAGAAGGGATGAATTAATTCAGCCCAAGTGGGAACCAGGCAGATTCGAATCAGAATCAACTATGCCCTGGTTCCCACTGGCGGCCTGGCCCAGGGGGGCAGCTGGCATGGCCTGGCCTCTCCTGGTCCCAAAATTCCCAACCCAATGATTGCTGACCAGCTTTCCTGGGCTTTTTTTTTAACATTTCCCACAGCCAGGGAGGCCGGAATGAGGTTGCAGAGTAGCCGGAAGCCTTGCAGCCTCCTCCCCAGCTTTCCCCCCGCTTCTCTGCGACCTCCTTCCAGCCTCCCTGGCCATGGGAAATTTTTAAAAAGGCCACAGGGAAGCTGGTCAACAGACAAAGAAGCTGGTAAGGAGGCTGGACTGGGGATTTGGGGGCCAGGAGAGGCCAGAGACAGGCTCAACCATCAGGCTGCCCCCCACCCAGCACTGAACTGATTCCTGAAGCCGGTGCAAACATAGTAGGAACCATGTTTTTTCCCGAACCGGTTTCAGGAATCAGTTCAGGCAACAGATTTTCTGGTAAGTGAGAATGGGCCCTAAATATAACAATACCACACATGAAAGAACTTTTTATTCTGAGTAGTCAGTCATCAAAGGCCTGCTGGAGGGGAAAAGACAATTGCTTGCCTTCAAAGCAAGGAGGGTTCCAGACTAACTTTTCTAGGAAAGGGAGTTCCAGACCCTGGGAGCAAGCACTAAGAAGGTCTTCTCCTGTGTTCCCACCAGATCTACCCATGAAGGTGGTGGGTCAGAGAGAAGGGACTCTTTTGAAGATATGAAAAGATGGGTGAGAGAATACAGTGTTTTAAATAATGTGGGCCATATGGAGGCTTTATAATCACCAACCAGCACTTTTAGTGGTGCCCAGAGTACACCTTCCATGAAATTTTGCATTCTTTTGGCTATGCATATCACTATGACATATGTCATTTTCATATGTACTGGCCCCACCAAAACTATCAATTACTTATATTCTCCCCTACCCTCAAATATGAACCTGCATTTCACAACCTGTACCTAGCATCCAGAAGTTTTGTAGGATTGTTTAAAAAAAGTTGTTTGTCATTTCTATTATAATCGCGCGCACACACACACACAAATGTGATATGTCTATGGGGCTTTACAGACTGTCCAAAAAGGGAGGTCTGTAGCCGCCCCTTTGAGCATGGATTGGGGCCAGGGCAGCCTCACCGGCAGCCTCAGAGGCCCCAATCCACCGCTTATCCAGGCTGTGGAAAAGGGACAAAACACCCCTTTTCCACAGCCTGGAAAGGGCTATCCTTGGGGCTTTATGCCCCAAGGACAGCCCAACTGGTGGAGACAAGGGCAAAAGGGTCCTCCTGGCCCCTTTCTCCCTCACTTTGTTCCCATGGCAATCTGGATGCCGCAGGATCAAAGCGCTTCCTGAAAAGGAGCTCTGTTTCAGAGCTCCTTTCAGCACCACAGAAAGGGCGCCCTAGGCGCCCTCCATGATGTCAGGTGCACACTGGTCCATCTGGATGCAGCGCGCCCCAAGACGCCATCAAAGTGTGTGCGTATGGACGGCGCCATTTAAAAATCCTCTCCTTCCCCTAGCTATAAAGGCTGCTGTTCAGTAAAACTCTGATTCATTGATCATTGAGGAAGGTAACTTCTCTGCAAACTTCATCCATTTCTGGATATAAATAAAAATGTTGTCAGCAGTCTTTCTTTCTTTCTTTCTTTCTCTCTCTCTCTCTCTCTCTCTCTCTCTATTTTAAAATGTATCACATCATAACCAAGCCAATCACACATGACTTTCTTGCTGATCCCATCCATTCATCCTCTCTCTTTTCATCTGTCCTCCCTGTGATCAACTTTTAATTGTAAATTCTTTGGGGCAGGGAGCTCTCCTCTTATACACTACAAAGTTCCTGGCAGGCTGGTGGAGCTAATAATAAAGAAATGACCCACTTGGAAAATGTCAAAAACTTGTATCTGGAGAAGTGCCTTGCCAACTCACATTTTCGTAACAATTTCTGGTACATATACCGTAACTACTTGGCTGAAAATATTCCACTATTTCCCACTGCTTTTTGGAAGACATTCTTTTACTAGTGCCCCTGCTGTATAGTGAAGTACAATGGGCCCTTGTATCTGCTGGGGTTTGATTCCAGGACCCCACAGGGGCAGCAAAATCTGTGGATGCTCATGTCCCATTACATACAATAGCATAGTAAAATGATGTCCTTTATATAAAATGGAAAAATCAACATATGGAGGGCTGACTGTACTCACTATTTTATGTGTTAGGTGATGTTTTTATTCAACAGACAGCCTATAGACACCTCTTTACTTGAGGAATCAAAGCATGAAGAGAAACAAGGCATGAAGTTTCCATGTCACGTATGTCATATGGACTCTATTGTGAGGACATGTCAATCCCATATATCTATATGGATATTGATATCAGTATAGATATATGTGTATGTAAAAAATTTACTGAACTTTTGTTCATGGCAGAATGAAATTAAGAAGTAGAATTCTGGTGGTCTTCTCAAATGTCCTTAACTGACCTACAGTCAACTCTCATATTCACAGTTCTATATGCTAATTCATACCATACGCAATATAATGAAGAATAAGAGAGGAAAGAAGAAACACAGAAGGGATGTGCAAGAGATGAAATGAATACGGATCCTTGAAATGAAGTGGATTTTTGATTTCTATCTTTCTTCCACCCACAGCCTTAAAGTGTCAGTACTTATGGCAAAATAAATGTTCCCACAACACTTGAATACATTTCCCCCACAAAGTGATTATTTCTACATGAATAATGTTATATGTGACAAGGCATGATTGCAATGGGCTTTTACAGGAGAATGTCTCAAGAAGAGTTCCCTACAGCATTTTTACACCATTTACTAAATAATCTGTGTGTGAGGGAATAGCAAATCTAAGTATGCAGTGTTTTAGTGGGATAATGTATTGTTTTCTATATAAAGTACTGCATAATTGAGAGGCGATTTAAAATACAAAGAGAGAGAGTTCTGAAATGTTAGCATTTCAAAGTTTGTTCATTCAGTTTAATTTTAGAATGTCTTTCCAAATGTATAGCACTGCAGTCTTGCAGTGCCACCTAGTTTTTAAATGTGGGTATATCTGATGCCCAACATTTCTACTTTATATACAGATGGAAACCCAGACAATGCTGTATATCATATTGTTATATTAATACAACAGTGTGACATACATGGATATAACTGCAGATTGGAATAGCTGTGGCTCAGTCCTGAACATGTTTACTCACTGCACATGTTGAGTTTAACTGAAATTATTCTCTATTAAATGTACAAAGCATTACAGCTCTAATAATATTCTATAAGTGGAGGCCAAAAATCCCACTGACCCTTGCCAATCTAACTTAGGGGAAATATAGGCCTCCTGTTGGAAATAGAAAATTTTCTAGGTCATATTGAGTGTTGGGCTATGACTCTCGAGACCAGGGTTCAAATCCCACTCCACCATGAAAATCCACTGAGTGACTTTGGACAAGTCCCAGTCTCTCAGTCTAATAGGATGACAATGGCAAACCTCCTCTGAAAAAACTTGCCAAGAAAACTCTGTAATAGGTTTTCTTTAGAATTGCCATAAGTCAGAAACAACGTGAAAGCAAACAAGAGGGAGGGAGAGAGAATCAGTTTAATGTTATATGAAGCAGCCATCCTGCTGGACCTAATCAAGTCGTAGATTTCCTGGAGCCTGAAAGGGAGAGTATGTGAGAATGCCATGTATATTCCCTTGATATCCATGATGAAATCTGGTATATGCTGATATTGTATTAATTTCTGCCTTTATATGGTTGTTCTGCTCTACAGGTATCTGTCCACATGTGCTGTTTGAATGGTGTTTTATTGGCAGTATGATTTCAATCTTATTGTCACTTAGAAATAAATACTAAGCAAACAGTAAGGAATTAATAAAATTTCCAGAAATACGTACAGATAAGTATGGGGAGATTTGTTTGCAGAATTTCATTACCATGAATCTATACAGTGAATTTAGATTACCTAATAAGGATTAACAAAGAGGAAGACAATAAAGGTTGTGTAATATCACCATCACTCATAATCAACCAATATAAATCTACTCCTGAAGGTGTTTGTAAGACATTCTGTCTGCTTTTTTATCTTGACCCTGTCTGCACTGAGTGCTTCTCAAGTTGTCTTTCCATCCAACTACATGCTGTGTAGAGTTTTTATTTAAATCTTTTTAACAATGCTTTCCCAAACAGCTAGTATTACAGCATGTGTCTCAGTACCATAGTAACTTTTATTTCTTAAAAAAAAAAAAAACCATTTAGAACAATTGGCTTTAACAGTGATCACAGGTGAGCTAGACTTTGATTGCCTTATTTTGTATCTGGGAACATCTCACTCTGGTAATCATACTTCCTGCAGAAGCCACATTAGTAGAAAAGAGTGTTAATCATATTCATCATGACTTTATGATAATGCAGCTGAACACTTTGAACTTAGCTAGTTTCAAGGTTATAAAACAAATATCTCAGACTATTTTCTCACTAAACTTCAAAACAATTAATGCAGCTCAGTTCTCTGTTGACATTTACAACTAATTTATTAACCACTGAGAAAATTTTCTCTATGCCATGTTGTCTTACAGTTTTGTTGATACTAGCAGCAAAATATGGCTATCTGCTGCAGATGCGTGGATCCTGTGTAAACAATCAGACTGTTTTTAATGACTCCCTGTTCATTTCAATTAGTATACCTCTTAGGCATACATTTTTTGATCCAAAGAGACTGCCTTCTTCTGCCAAAATTGTACACATGGGACCCCAAGGTGTTATGGTGTGCCCAGTACAGTATAGACTGGGAATTTTTAAAAATGTACTAGGCCAGAACCGAGTCCGTTTCAGTGATTCCACTGACCCATTTATGAGCTGTTCTATTTTCAAGCCTTTCATGGACTTTTGGAAAGATGATAAAAGAAAAGGTAAGGAGAAAGGATACCATGGACAGCCAAAAAGACAAATGAATGGGCCCTTGAATTGATCAAGCCTGAAATCTCCCTGAAAGCCAAGATGATCAAGTTGAGGCATGAGAACACATGACTCATTATAAAATACAATAATGTTAGGAAAGGTAGAGGGATGTAGAAAGAGAGGAAACTGTGCACTGGATGGATAGATTCTATTATGGAGGTCACGGGTATGAATGTGCAGGCCTTAAGCAGAATGGTGGAGAATAGGGAGCTATGGAGATGTTTCATCCACAGGGTTGCCATGAGCTGGGATCAACTCAAAGATGGTTAACAACAAAAGGGCCAGAACCAAGATATTTGAGCTATATCCCTTGTTTTTAACTCCTTCCCCTATTCCTCCAAGAGCCTGATTGCCCTGTGAACCCACCCTCTGATCTGTTTGTACTGCTCTACCATCCATCTGCCATCTATCATTCCTGACTTTGTTGCATGCATGAAGGAGGCAACCTGCTATATATGACAAGGACCAGGGTGGATGAGCCTGAATGGGTAGATCAGTCCACCTGGATACTCAGTGCACACACAAGAATTCCCACCTATCCAAGCACCAGTTTGCAGGGAGGCTTATACCTTGTACTGGACCAAAGACACAGAAGGAGGACACTACTGGTATCCCAATCACCCTGTTGCAAACAGTGGTTGTCCACACAGACTAAATAAAATGTGTGTGCACATGTGTACACACACATGTCCTCCTAGAGAGGAATCTGGATGATGCAGAGACCAATCCCCAGTTCTGGTGTGAACAGTCTGGACAACATCTGGCCAGTTCTGTATTGAACCAACCATATACCCCTCCCCTCCTGTTCAAAACTGCTTTTAAAAAGTCACCTTTTGCTCTGGATCTTCCCAGAAGATGCAGGGCCCTCCAATGAGATGCCGGGTGGTTTTTTATAATGCCAGTACAGTGGGACACACATGTGAACAGCCACCCAGTGTCAAAATGGAGAGACCATATAAACACTATTTAGTTTTATATTAAGCTGATGGGTAGGGTCATTGACAGTTTATTGGTTGGATGCTATCAATTTGATAATGTCAGACAGCTCTGCTTCATATCATCAGAGTCAGCTGGGGCTGTGCAGGTGTTAGACCAGTGCCTGCAAGCTATAATGGACTACAGTAGGCTTAATCGTCTGAAGCTGAATCCCAGTAAGACAGAGATTCTGTGGTCTGGAGGCTCCTGAGTCTGGGAACTGAGTGAAGAACCTATTCTTGATGGAGTTACAGTTCCCCTGAAATATGTCCATTTGGGGTACAGTACTCTTCAATTCATCTCTGCCACTGAAGGGCCAAATGGCTGATGTGGCTCAAAGTGCTTGCAATCAGCTTCACCTGAATCAGCTATGACACTTCCTGAACAGGAAAAAATGGGAAAACTTCAATTATACTACTGTGATGTGCTGTATATGAGGGTTCCCTTACAGATGACTCAGAAGCTGCAGTTGGATTCCTGGTTGGAAGTAATTGCATTGGTTTCCAACACATTTCCAATCTGAATTCCAAGTGCTGATGAGAATTTTGAAAGTCCTAAGCTGTTTGGGCTATAGATACTAGAATGAGTGTCTCTACCTACGTACACCTACTTGAAGACTTAGGCCTGCTAGGGGCCGTATGCTGCATCCCACCCATGAGGGCAATGCAATTTAATAAGACATGGAAGAGGGGCTTGTCAGTAGTGGGATCCCAACAGTGAAATGCTCTCCACTTGGAGGCCTGCTTCCTGCCAATGCTGGCTTCGTTTTGGCACTAAATATAAAATATGGATATTTATTAAAGCCTTTGGAGTTAACTGATTTATTCCAGAATGTCTGTGTACATTGTTTAAATCTGGTTTAAATCTGTTTTTAAATTGCTAAACTGTTTAACATGCTTTTAATTTGTTTAAATTATTTATGTTTTTAATTGGTTTAAATCTGCATACATTGACTTCTATGCCACCTTGACATATCATGATACAGGGTGGAATATAACTATTTTAACAAATAAAGATGGACACAATTTGGCCATTTGCAAGGTCCAAGACAAGTGAAGGAGGAACATCCCTGCATTTCCTAGGCAAAATGGAAGAGTGTGTGCCTCTGATTGCTTAGATGAAACTTGGCAATTGGCTTACTTGAAGATTTATCAATAAATAACCTATCAGTGGCATCAGCAGGCTTGGTGTCACCCAGTGCTGTAAACCCCCCCTCCCCCCCCATTGACCTCCTCCCACACCACACCTATATAGAATCCTTAGTAATGTTTTCTGGACTAATTTACTCATAAATCATAATTCCTATATATCACTAAATGTAATGGCAATAGTTGTGACATAAACAACTAGCAAAATTAAAATTATACCTTTAAATCACAATATCATAAGGAATAAATGTTTACATATACATAGTTTCATGTGATTGAAGTGAAAAGTTAGTAAAATATGATTTTAAAGAAACATTTTTTTAAAATTAAAAAAATAAATAAATTTTTGAAACTTTAAATTTTATTTTAAAAAACTGAAGTGTCTCCTTTATCCTCCTTTATATACTGTTAAAAATCACACAGTAGAAGAAATGATAACATTAGAGTCACATTGGCCTATATTTTGTCTTAAAATGCACTCTTGTTGTCAATTAAGATGGCCTAGAGGGCTACCAAGGAAGGCAGAGACCACTCTCCCTTTTTTCAACATATGAGTACTAGAAAACAAAGGGCAAGTTTATGCTGGCATAAAAATCTTGTTTATCTTCAGGTAGCCCCAACCCACAGTGACCAGGGGCTTGTGTACCCACACTATAGCAAGTTCAGGAGAACTATCCATGCACAGTTCTCCATTTTGAACTCACCCCAGTCTGATAAATTGCAGTATGCATGGCTGCGCACCATGGCTGCTCCAGGGTTTAACACACACACACCACATCCCCATGAATGAAAATGTATGTATTTCTGAAATCTCCCCCCTCCCCCCCCCCCCCCCCCCGCCTCATACCAATGACACTATGGAATGCAGTCCTCATTGTTGTTGTGTGCTTTCAAGTAATTTCTTACTTATGGTGACACCAAAGGCAAACCTATCATGGGGTTTTCTTGGCAGGTTTCTTCAGAGGGGGGTTGCCTTTGCCATCCTCAGACTGAGAGAGTGTGATTTGCCATAGGTCACTCAGTGGGTTTCATGGCTGAGTTTGGATTCAAACCCTGTTTTCCAGAGTCGTAGTCTAATGCTTAAACCACTATGCCATGTTCTTAACATATATTACCAGCTGGGATTCGAACTGGCAGCCCCAGGATGCAGCCCCTCCATTAGGACACTTCAGCCACTAGGCCACAAGGGCTGCACAGTCCACATGCACACATGAATACTTATATTTTCAGCTCAAAATAGGGATAAACTAATTTTTTTACTTTGGATTAAAGCCTGGGGTGATGAAAAGACCCAGATTCAGCCCCAATAATCCAACACAATCCAATTTGAAGAGCTTGCTGTGAAAACTAGATGAGACTGTTGCACTTAACCAATGCAGATACACCCAAAGAGTTTCTAATAGAGTTAAATCTTTTCTACTTCACACAGCAAAAGAAGGAAAAGAAATCCTGAGTTTGGCCTGCACACAATGGAGGTCTCAGAAAGTTACTATTTAATCTAATTCATTACAATTATAGCACAATGCCACAAAAGTATTTACCATCTAAGTTAGCTGTTTAACAACTAACTCTACTTTTCTTTTTTTCAGTCGATATTAAAGTAGTTACATATATGTGTGTGTATTTAAATGACTATATAAGAAGTCTTGGGGTACAAAACATACTTTCTGCTCATCCAATTTCTTTACACTCCTCACTCACAATAAAGCACAAGGGAGCAGCATAAAGCAGCACCTGAACCATGTGATATCCCTCTTCCTCCACAGTTTAGTGAGGCCATTTCCCCCATTATATCAAAGTAATTAAAGGATTATGGTTAAACTGCAAAAGGAATAATGCTATCCCTCATTAATTTGCAATCATGGCATATGTTATATATGCCTACCCAAGAACTGAGATCTGCCAGAAAGGCCCTTCTTTGTGTGCCTTCTTCTCCTTCTTCCTCATCATTTCCCCAGTTTGCGACTCAAGGTGGTTTACAACCGTTAAAACAAATATAATTAAAATCAACAGCATAACATAACAAAGGGGTGAAACAGCAGGGCCAAATGAAGTGGCTTCCAACCACTGTGAAGGTGTACTGATTAAATGATGCACACCTCCAAAGTTTTCAGAAACTGTGCTGAAGCCTTTGGACTAGAGCAAAAAGAAGCCAGGATAGCCCGACTCCTGCCAACATCAGTTGGCCCTTGCATCCACAGCCTGTATCCACAGTTGGCCCTTGCATCCACAGTGTGGACAGTGGGGTTTTGATCCATTTCTGGCCGGAGCAGACTCAGGCTTCTTTTTTGTGCCCATCTATTCCGGTCCTTACTTAAAAAGCAATTAAACCACCATAAAATTTAAAAGAATTTAAAACAACAACAAATGAACTCCATACATTATGCAAGGTCTTTTCCCCTGAAAAATCTGTTCTCATCTGTCTGTCAAAATATAGGAAGGTGGGTGCCACTACAACTACTCTGGAAAGCATGTTCCAGAGTCTGGAATAAGCCTCTGAAAAAGTCCTCTCCCATGTTCTCACCAAACATATTTCTCAGGGTGGGACAAAGAGCAGGGCCAGAAGATCTCAAAACGCAAGTAGGTTCATACAGATGAACTGTTGTTGTGTGCCTTCTTTTCCAACCTATGGTGACCCTAAGGTGAACCTATCATGGCTTTTTCTTGGCAAGATTTGCTCAAAGGGTGCTCAACAATGGTTCCCTTTCATCCTATAAAGAAGTGACAAGTGGGGTCCCACATGGCTCTGTCCTGGGCCTAGTCCTATTCAACATCTTTATTAATGACTTGGATGACAGAATTGGGGGCATACTTATCAAATTTGCAGATGACACCAAATTAGGAGGGGTAAGTAATACCACAGAGGACAGGATCTAAATTCAAAATGACCTGAATAGACTAGAAAGCTGGGCCAACGCTAACAAAATGAAATTCAGCATGGAGAAATGTAAGGTATTGCACTTAGGGCAGAAAAATGAAATGCACAGATATAGGATGGGGGACATCTGGCTGAATGAAACTACATGTGAAAGGGATCTAGGAGTCCAAGTAGACCACAAGTTGAACATGAGTCAACAGTGCAATGCAGCAGCTAAAAGGCCAATGCTATTTTAGGCTGCATCAATAGAAGTATAGTGTCTAGATCAAGGTGCCACTTTATTCTGCTTTGGTCAGGCCCCACCTGGAATATTGTGTCCAGTTCGGGGCCCCACAATTCAAAAAGGATGTTGGAAAACTGGAGTGTGTCCAAAGGAGGATGATTAAAATGGTGAAAGGTATGGAAACCATGCCCTATGAGGAATGACTTAGGGAACTGGGAATGTTTAGCCTGGAGAAGAGAAGGTTAAGAGGTGATATGATAGGCCTGTTTAAATACTTGAAGGGATGCCATAGGGAGCAAGCTTGTTTTCTGCTGCTCCAGAGACTAGAATGTGGAACAATGGATGAAAACTGCAGGAAAAGAGATTCCACCTCAACATTAGGAGTCCTGACAGTAAGGGCTGTTCGATGGTGTGTAGTGGAGTCTCCATCCTTGGAGGTCATTAAGCAGAGGCTGGATGGCCATCTGTCAGGGATGCTTTGATTGGGAGTTCCTGTATGGCAGGGGGTTGGACTGGATGGCCCTTGTGGTTTCTTCCAACTCTATGATTCTATGAATCTAAGAGTTTGCCTTTACCTTCTTCTGAGGCTGAGAAAGTGTGAACAGCCCATCAAATAACCTGGATCTGGAACATATCGGGCTTTATAGATCATCACCAGCCCTTTGAATTCTGCTTGAAAGGGATAAGTAGCCAGTGGAGTTATTGCAACAAGGGAGTTGTGAGCTAATGTGTAGCCAACCCCAGTTAACAGTTGCAATATTTGGGGCAACACATGAAACGGTCTTCTCACCTGTGATGCCCCAATGTAAAATGCCCACTTTTTGGAGACCCAAATGGTGCCAATGTTGTTATTTTTTCAGCAAGAAATGGTGTGTTATTAAAACCTTTGGGGCCTACTTTACTTTTAAGCATGTACATTGTTTTAACTCTTTTAGGCTATTTAAACTCTTCTAACTTATTTGGACACTTTTGTATGTTTTTATCTCGGTTAAATTATTTATAGAACTTAATTTGGGATTGTTTAAATTGTTTGGTCTGTTTCCTGCCCTGAGATCTCACTATAAAAGGTGGGAAAGAGAGAGAGAGAGAGAGAGAGAGAGAGAGAGAGAGAAAGAAAGAAAGAAAGAAAGAAAGAAGTTATAACATCATTACTGGAGAAAGGAGAAAATTAAAAGTGATTATATATATTTTTGTAACTAGTTACTTCCATGCTCTGGTACTAGGTGCCCTTTTAATTAATTCCATAGATATATCCATTGCCTGAGCCACTCTTTTGCTACAGGCTGTAGGCAGTGGATTTTGGGGTTCTGTGGAGGGGGAAAATAGAGCCTGCAATAATGAATTTGGAAAGTTGTCATTGGCTGGAATCCTCTTGGATTACTATGCGAGAAGTTGCACTTTTCCAGTATCATATAACTGTGATGAAGGAAGGCAATAAAAATCAGCTAGCCCAACCAGCCTTTCTTTCCAGTGCCTTTCTTTCTTCACAACCCACAGCCTTCTCAACCTGCCTGCTACAATCATTGTCTATGCTTACATAGTTATGCCAGCATGGTATACTAACAAGATCCTGGCCCAGGCCTTCCAAACCGAGGCAGCATATTTATCACCCTAAATGTCTGCTTTTAGACAGTATTGATCAGGCAAGGGATACTTCAGATTAACTCAAGAGAGGAGACAGTACCAACTACCTTTAAATGGTTTAAAGCAAATTAGAAATGAGAAGAAGTCATGGGTATTGAACTGGGGAGGGCTGTTTCACTCAGCCCTAATCAGAGTTTGATTATTTGTTTGTAATCAAATGGGTGACTCAATAGGCATACAGATAAAGCAAACAAAGAGGAAAACAAGGTTTTGTTTTTGTTTTTAGCTAGAGTTAAGTATTTAATGTAATGCAAATTCTATAGGTTACCTTGACAGTCAGTCAGTTATTCCATAAATAGTCATAACCAAGCATGATCAATCCTGCAGATTATACAGATCATTGAGACAATACCAAAACAGGCATGACAATAGGTGGAAACAATTTTGTTTATAGCACTACCTAATGCTCATGCTGAATTCAAAAACAGCTTTCCTATCTGATTTTTTTCCTCAAGAAACAGCTTATCATGTTCACATTTATTTTCATCTTCTTGGACAAAATAGCACAAACAATAAAAGTCTAGATCTTAAAGAAATCCAGAGCAGCAATTAATTCTTGGGCTTGCATTTATAACCATCGATTATTTTACTGCTCTTGTCACTTGTGCCAACTAACTAAAGCCATTATTAGGTCAGGAATTCATCTCCTATAAAAGGATAACCCAGTCTCCATCATACAACATTTCATCAGCTTAATATTTCAAGAATTTCATTACCATCATAAGAAAGCATTAAGAGTGATAAAACTATCTGTCAGCAAAAATTCTATTGCTCTTTTAGGAAAAGTGGCCATTACAACCTCACGCCAAAGTTTCTCATTTCCTGAATGGCCAGACACAGCTACTGGGGTAAAGAAAGAGGAGTCAGAAGAAGAGGTGAAATATGTCACGTTGATATTCCTTTGCACAGCACAAGACAAATATGGAGAAAAGGACTGCCTTTCATAGGACTTTGTAATGTTTCTCATGGAGAGAACACATAGATGGACAGACAGACAGACACACTAAGCACTAGATAACACATCTCTTGAACTTCACACTTGCATATGTCACCAACAGGATACCAGCCATAGTGCTGCTTCCAGAGATGATCCCAACTCCACTTTCAAATCCCTCAAAAACCCTCAGAACACCTTTCATTTCTGAACATTTGCTAAAATGCACACTATCATCCATACATTGGCTGCCCCTTTCAGACATTTGAGAAAGTTTTCAATGACATGCAGGCTGTACTACTGATAGATCTACTTGTGATACATTTAGACCATCCCTAATCTTTTTACTGAGTTCCTCCTATACACGTACACAACACTTACAAGATAGCTGCAATGTACTTCCTCTGTTCTTTTAACAGGTGTACCTCTGCACAGGTGTTCATTAGTGGAGATTCAACTGTAATCTTCTTAGTGCTTAAAGAAATAGGTTTCAAAGGAAAATGTAAAAAGACCAAGTACTGCCGAGCTCAAATAAATAAAATACAGACAGAAGAATGTCCTCATTCGTTTTAAAGACCACACACACACACATTGCCTATAATAATGTTCTATTGAAGGGCTTTCAGAAACTTCATTTTCTCTTTGAGGTTCTAAGAAGGAAAGTGGCAGATTCAGGAAACATCTAATTTAGTTGTTCCCAGTTGCCGGAGACAGTGATATCTTCAACACATACGAAAAGAATTTTTAAAAAACAGCAGTCTGTAATTTATGTGGGATAGGAAGGTGCTTCGACTATAGTTAATGCCATGAGAGCTTCCCTAAGCACTGGATATTAAAGACATATTCAATAACCAGCATTTTAGGAGCTTGTTTAAGTTTCTCATTCTCTTTTGCTGAGCCAAGGAAGTCATTAAAATATCTTTCTGAAGAAAAATGTTATTATCCTTGATGGGATGAATCAACGGATACTATACTATGAGCTTATCAGCATTCAGATTCTAAAATGCATTTCACTTGAAAGCAACTCCTGCTAATTAAAAAAATGCTTTACTTCCAGGTAATTTCTGGGATTCATTTTCTAAGCCTCAAACAATTCAACAGTAGAACTGCATCAGAGGCTGTTTTGGCATCACCAAGGAAGTGGGAAATGGAGATGGGGCATCTATGGGGCATCTATAGAGCAGAAGTGGAAAACTTTTTTCAGCCCTGAGGCTGAATTCCAGTTTAGGAAGGTTTGCATGGGTTATATTCCAGCAATGGGTAGAATTAAGGTCAAAGATAGAGTAATCCAGGCCAAAATAGTTCTTACGAATTGAGCTATGGATTCATGCACTAGTAGAAACTAGATGGACCTTAGGGTACTTTCCAACTTTATGATTCTAAAGACATTTTTCCACTAGACATACAAAGGACAGCCAAATTCCTTGCAACAGCTTTTCTGCTTCAAAAAGATAGCTTATTTCCATGCCGCCATGTTCCTTTATGCAAAGCACAACTCATTTCTATGCAGTGTGTTAAAAGTTTAAATACTTTAAAATATAATCTTATCTTTGGCTAATGTCTGGCTATAACAATAGAAGAAGCTTGCTGCCATTGGTTCCCCACTGATTCTGTTGTTGTTGTTATTGTTGTTATTGTGTGCTTTCAAGTAGTTTCTATTTTATGGCAAATTGAATGTGAACCTATCATGAGGTTTTCTTCACAAGATTTGTTCAGAAGGAGGTTACCTTTGCAATCCTCTGATGAGTGGGTGTGACTAGCCTAAAGTTACCCAATGGATTTCCATGTCAAAATAGGAATTTCAGCCCTAATCTCCAGTACCATAATCCAATGCTCAAACCACTATATCCACTAGTTCTAATAGGGTGTTATAAAGCAGGCGGTCTATGGCTGGCATGGAGGTCAGAACTAAGCTTTCTTGGACTCAAAGAAAATATTAGACATCCAAATTAGGTAAGTCAAATCTATCCCCACCACCCCCAAATATAGATTGCATGGGGAGTGTAGATATTTTTTTTAATATATGCTACAACAGATATTAATCCACCTTTCCCTAAGCATACCAGGTTTTGTAAAGTAAAAAAGGACATTCCTGAAATGTTGAATAATACACTTCAGTCCAACAGGGTAAATGACATCAAACAAATATATTGTTTGAACTGGTCATTGCATTCAGGGCAAACAACCAATTTGTTTCTGAATAAGGTGATCCAGTGCAGATCAGCTTCCACAGTCACTTCCGTCACCTCTTGAATACACATGATTCTCTAGACTATAGTAACTGAATGGCAGTAAATAATTTTTTTGTTGTTGTTGTTAAAAGTTTTTCTGCTCAAACAATTAAATTAAAGCATATTTCAATGGATTTCCAGTACCGAAATAAATGCATAATTGTTCACATAATGGCTGGTTGTTTCTTTCTGTTCACACTGTATCAAGTATAAAATCCACAAAAGTATTTCATTGCACTAGCATGGCTTTCCCATAGCAACTCTGCCAGTGAAGTAACATCAAAACCATGTTACAAATCAGTAGCCAGACCCACCACACATATATTTTAGGACTAGTCAAGGATGTTTTAAACATATTTGGCCAGGATCATCATGGAACCCCTAGTGATTGTCTCATGGCAGTGGGCATCTGAGGAGGAGGTTTGTATTGGATATGCTAGGTGAATAGGTAGAGGTAACTTAGGAACCATGCCAGAGGTTCAAAAAAAGCCATACACGAGGGGGTATTCTTAAGTTTTAATTATCACCTTTTAAAAATTGATACAATGTTTGTTTTGATTTGTAGTTGTTAACTTATTTTTATGTAGTCACCATCCAGATTTGCACATTTTTCCCAGCGTTTCTCAACCCTCCGGATACAGTTATTGTAGAAGTCTGCAGATTGTGCCTTACGAGGATTTTACACTTTAGTAACTTCTGGTGCAGCCTGTCACAAAAATAAAGGATGCAATGAGCTGATTCTCTCAATATTGTGCACTTAGGGACCAATTGTGACACTGACAAAATTTCATCAATATACCCTAATAACTTCCAGATGATAATTATTACTTTATGATTGTACTGGTGTATGACCGTAATAAAGATATACATACATTACTTTACGATACTCCCTCATAAGGCGCAATCTGCACACTTCTACAATAACAGGTATCTGGAGGGCCAGGAAACACTGGGGAAAAAAGTGCAAATATTTCTATGACTACAAAGAAATAAGTTAACAACTACAAATCAAAACAAACATTCTATCATTTTTAAAAAGGTGATTATTAAAACTTAAGAATACCCCCTTGTAGGTGCATTAGCTACTTTGCTTTTCAGGTGTGCTAGAAAGGAAAGACCCCAGCTCACAGGAATCCCTTTCCAGAAGGACCAAATGATAGAAGGAATTAGTCTCAGGACTTGAAATATTAATTTTTGAAAGCTGTGAAGTCTCAGTGATTGTTTCTTAAAAGTACCTCACTGGCTTTTGGTTGTGCATTTCGTTGTCCATTTGGGCATGTTCTGATCTGTGCAATGTCAACATTCAACAGAAGCATTATAAAGCATAATCATGCAGAACTCCACATGCATAGGTTTATGTTATGTTATGTTAGCTAGAGATTTCACTCATTATTTATAAAGTTAGGTGTTTTCATTGTTCCTGAGTATAATTGCTTATAATTAATTCCTTTTAATAACAGTACACTTCAAATACAGAAATTTTGAACTTTCCTTCAAGGTGAGGCAATTATAGCAACTCTATATGAATAATGAGTAAAAAGAGGCATTGGCATTCATTACATTATTTCTACAAAATGATGATATTGGTTATGTCCCAAAGTAACATTTTACAAATAGAGTTGTTATTTGCAACATGCTTCTTTCAAGCTCTGGCTGGTGAGCAGTTGGTCATTCTTCACTACCAGGAAGATGTCACAGGCTATACCCATTCTATGGCTGCAAATAAAACAAAAGACTCCTGGTTATCTCAGCAGCTCCTGACATGTTACAGATCCCAAGTAATCAAGGACTGGTGCCCAGGACCAGCCCAAGACATTTTACTGCTTAAGGTGAAAGGCAAGATTATGCTTTCCTATATTCCAAGAAGTCTGATGGTTTAGTCTTACTTCAACACTGGTGAACCAATAGTCTTCCCTCACCTGAAGTCAGTAAGCTAACTTAAATGTCACAGGGCAGGCCATATGGCACAGGCAACATCTCACCATGAAACCTCTTTGCACCCCAGCATCTGCTGCCTGGGATATATGCCTCTTATTGCTTAACAAAAGTGTCAGGCCTATGTATACTCACACAATGACATCTGCTACAGGGCTTTCTAGTAACTTATAAGTACAGAATGTAAACAATCATTTTTATTTAAATCCTTACAGTTTTCCTACAAAGTAGTGGGTTTCTACCCTGAAGGTACAAGATCCATTTCAATCTTGGAAGCTAAGCACTGCAAGGCCCAAGTAGTATTTGGATAGGGGTTTGGATGGGGTACCACCAAAGAACACCAGGTGCTGTAGGCTATATTTCAGAGGATGGCAATGGCGAGCCATCTCTGACTATTTTTTGCCTAAGAAAACCCTATGATATTCATGGGGTCTCCAAATGTTGACAGCTGACTTGGAGGCACACATTCAGAGAGTGAGTCTTTGGTTTTCTCTGCTACTAGGAGAGAACTCCTGTTATTCATATTGACATAATGGACAACTTTCCTATTTCAACAGGCCTTCAGCTTCTCACTGGTTAGAATAATGCAACAGGTGTGCTGGTTGGGCTATGTAATAGGCTTTAATGTGTTTTTAAGTGTCCTAAATTCATGATTTAAAGTGGGTTGTTGTTTAATGTGAGACATATATATATATATATATATATATTCAGATTGCTTTAGCTATCTTATTTTAACATGCAGTATAAACCACTTTGGGTCCCCATGGGAAAAAACGGGGGTGTAAATTAAATAAATAAGTAAAACAAATACTCACATGCAGACTTATCACTTCACTAACAAAGGGTGCTATAAGTACTCCTGTGTTTCATCTTACAGCTCTCCTTATTTTAACACATATATTAAGCAGGTTTTGTATCATGAAATCTCATGACTGTTTTAAATCTCTGTGAAATCGTCTACATTTTAATGACTGGCTTGACCTTTTAAAATTAATCTCTACATTAAACAGTAAAAAATATTACAGTACAAGGACACTTAACACTACCAACATGATTAAGGCTTTCCTTCATAATAAACCAGCAACCAGGCACTTTCCAACCTTTTAAATCATGAGCTTAAATCTATGATGAATATGCCAATAACTTATTTTCCAGAACAGTGTGTTTCAAATTGTTAAAAAGTGTGCAATCACAGCAGGATTTTATTTGTGCACCAATTACTTTGGAGAACTAAAAAGCAGCTAAAATGGATTTGAGTCATTAGCATGGGGCTGTTAATCCCTTTAGTGAGGGTGCTGGTGTTCTACAGACATAAAGTTTTAATTTAAATTTGCTGTTTAAATCAAATTGTAAGCAAGAGAGAAATAGACAGGAGCAGAACAACCTCAGAGTAACAGTCCCAATCAAACTCTGTTTTATTTTAAAGTGAACAGGTTGCAGAACTCAAAAGGCTACATTGTACATGTCTTTCCCTCTTGGTAAGGGGACTTGGAGTAAGCACTTGGAGAGCTATATTTTTTTTAAACACAGAGCTTCATAAAAACATTTTTGAACTGCAGTTTCCAGAATCCTCTAGCCATTTTCCAGCCATAAGCAATCCCAAAAGAAATGGTTAAAAAAAAACTTTCCCAAGATCAAAATCAATTAGCTTCATTTTTTATCCAAAGCTTCCACAAGGCAGATACTTACTATAATTATATTTAAAATCACGTTGAACTCTTTGCATGTATGTTTCCTGAAAGAATTAAAATAGTTACCTTTTAAATTCTTATTTATTTATTGTTTTATTTCATTTCTATGCTGCCTTTCTCCCAAAAAGGGACTCAAGGTGGCTCACAAAATATTTTTTTTATATATTCAGCAGCACAAAGCCCAGCATTAACCAGTTACTTGAATCACTATCATTTTGTGATGCCATAGTCCACTAATTATCAAAATATCTAAAAGGCATTATTATTGTAAAAAGGGCAACATGGTTCCTATTGAAATAATAATAATAATATAATGTAGTTAAACCTTAGTTATTGAGGGAAAACTGCAAACTCTGGGGAAAGCAATTATGGCACTGCAATGACTAGATTCTTTATTTATTAGGAATTTATCTGGATAGGCTAGAATAGATCATTAAAAACTAGTAACATAAAAAATAATGAGCCCTACAGAGAAGATCTATAGAAGTCGATCTCCAAAACCACATGTAAACCCAACAAATTACTGTATTGTGTAAAATGGTCTCAAATATATTTATAAACCTGATAAGCAGTATCTAATAAAGGTTTCTCATAGAAAATACATAACGTATTCAGAAAGCCTTCTTCTTTAATGGAAAGACACTGCAGGGGTAACACTTCTATCCATATAGAAAGCAAGCTGTATGGTTTGGATTTTCAGTGTTATTGTCTAACTGAACACTAGAGGGCAATCTTTTCCCATATTATCATACACATACAGCTAACCACTATGCAATATTCTCCTATGTTTTGATCAGTAAACATAAAACCTATAAAGGACAGAAGTTGTTGTAGCACACAAAATGAGTGTATCTTATGACACAAGACTAAACAGTTTGTGTCAGCATAACCTTTTATGGGCTACTAGAAATGATTTCCTGAAATGCAAGAAGTATTGTTTGCCATTTTCTGATAGACATATACAGATGTGTGCCTGCAGTGACCAGTGGAATATCACTCTTCATATATCTGAAGAATTAGATGAGATCACCAAACTCTATGCCATAGTAAATCTTCCAGTTTTAATGACACCATAATATGTCACTACAATTCACACTAGGATGAAAGGCAGAGCCATAGAGATAGGGTGTGGCTTTGATACCCTCCATGAATAAGACCAGGATTTTCAAAAATAAGCAAGGCCCAATGGGCCAAGCTTGGGTATGTGATGGGGGTTGGAGTTCGCGTATTTAAAGACAAATCACCACCACCACCACCCTATCCTGTCTCTTTCTTTGGAAGCAGAGTCACCAATGAGACCACCTGCGTCTAAGTTTACCCTTGCCCCAAATTCTTTTGGGCTCTCTTTAAGGGTCTATACCCTTACGTTTGGGTCGGCACGGGGCTCTATTTTCTTTGTTCCTCTTCCTGCTGCAGGCAGGCCCACAGGGCCAGCTTTCACCAGCACTCCAGACTTTTGTGTTCCAACTGCTCTCTTTGTGGTTCGGGGGGATTGTCGGGGGTGGCTGGGTTTCATCTTTGGCCCTTGCCTCCAGCTGCCATGACACTTCTCCCAGCTGTGCAAAAGCACTCTGGGTGTTGTCTCTGCCTTCTCCCAGCAACTTGAAGGTGTGCTGGGTTTCTCCCAGTCTGGCTGTCTTCCGGTGGTGCAGAGGCACGCCGGGTGCTTACTTGGCCCCCAGCCTGATCCATCTTTCTCCTGGAGGCACAGGAGTGTGCTGGGTGTTTGTGTAGCCCCCAGCCCAGTCCATCTTGCTCCTGGCAGTGTGGAAGTGCACCAGGAGCTTGTGCAGCCCCCATTTAACTGGCCCTTCTCCTGACAGCATGAGGGGGCACAGGGGGTTCAGTCTTACCCCCATATTTGATCTTGGCTCTCTCCAGACCTTCTCGATGCCCCCTTACTTTCTGCTTTGCGAAAGCAGGGATTTTGGTGCCTATTCTACTCCTGGCTGTGCGCAGTTTTATTTTTCTGGGCACAGCCGCCATTTAGTTGCACAATCAATCCAGTGGCCATTGTTAGTCACATTCTCTCAGCCTCATAAGAACAACTCATTATGTGTATATATACATACACATACATATATATATATACACACACACATAGATATATGTTTATATATTTGTATACACAGTATTAAAACAATATATCGACAGATCCCATTGCACCTGGGCCTATAACAGAGTATAATTGGGCCTTTGTTTGATTCTTCACTAGCCAGTTTCCAATTTAAGTGTTTTCATATAGAAGTTTTGTCACTTTCAAAAAAGGAAATGGTAAGGCAAAAAGGAAAGACACCCGCCAAAAGGGCGAGACAAGATCCTCCATCTCCCATTCAATCTGACACATCTGATAATGAGAGCAATATGGACGCTAGGGTGCCAATATTATCCAACTTGGAATTACTTGAAAAACTTCATGCTCACAGACTAAAGACTAAACCACATGAATCTAAATTGATGACAAATGAATCATTTAATGCTATGGTTTTGTCGTATTTAGAGGCTCTTGAAATTATCAAGACCAGTGTCGGGGTAGCTGTAGATGATGCATTCCTTCACTCGACTTCGGAGCCAGCCCCTCCAGCTTCACCAGTGCAAATGATTACACCAGGCACAGGTACGTTTCCTGTTTATTCTGCACCACAGACTCCTTGCATTGACTGGTCACAGGCTTGGCCATGGGGGGGGGGGCGTCTGGAATGCAGCCATTAATAGGGTCCCAATCAATACACCATTGGGCACTGACGTCACACGTTATCACATTTTCCACAAGGCACCATGCAGCCCCAAAATCTACCCTGGAGTGCAGTTTTCTCTATGGGGGTTTAGCATACCAAATTCCGGTACTTGCATCCACTTATACCAACTTCCCTGCCTCATTACCTGCTCAACAAGGTCTAACAGGCAGGCAGGCTACATTCCAGCCAGCGCCACAGGTAATTTATTCCACCATACCTGACAGTGAATTGGATTCTGTATTGGGCGAACATTTGACACCCACCACAGTTGAAAAAAATCCTAAAAGGGGAGTTATATTCTCCCTTCTATACCATGGAGTTGAGAAGAAGGATTGAGAGAGTATGGATGAGAAAGAGTGTGGCACTGTACGCAAGAGAAAAGTAGATAGGAATTGGCAAAACTGGTTATTGGGTATGTTTAAATACATAGGAGTCATAGCTAGGTTGCAGCCAGCCAGAGCATACTCACTTGTAAACCTTGTTCAATGATACACACTGTTGCTGGTCAGATCGGGGCTACGTTCATTTCTTTTAGAGTATTAAAGCACAATTTTTGACAGCCCACAGTTTGTTTAATGTAACATGTAGTTTGATGCTGAGATAGTTAAACAGAAAATTGTAAGCAGGGCAGTTCTTTGTGATCACGCAACCCTAAGATTTCCATTCTTCTGTTCTGTTGCTTATAAAATCTGAAGTAGACTCAGTGTTAAGGCTCATGAATCCATATCACACAGCAGTTCTTTTTCAAATCCAGTTTCGAAGGAATTAATTCCATTGCTCCAAAGTAAGAAATACATTTTTTTTTTAGTGAAAAGTTTGGTTTTTGAATAACAAACATGATTCTGAGCAAGACACAATACCAAAGCTATTTTCTTTACTGCCTTCAGATGAAGTGTGTCCAATCTGGACTGAGCTAAGATCATCTGTAATTGAAATGCTGCTTGTTAGAAATAAATTTTAAAAATCTCTCTGGACTGCAGGGACTGGATATTGGAAAAACACAGAATGTGAGTCAGATAAACCCCTGTACACTTTTCAGAGCTATTGTAGCTCCTCTCATTAAAAAAGAAAGTTATGAAACTGTCAAAACATCTAATTTCTCAGTATACAAAGACACGGGGAAAGAAAACCCATGCCTAATTTACATAATTTTAGCTAATTATTATAAGAGGAAACTGTTTTCTTATTATACATGTGAAAAGCAACATGTTTCTTTTAGTCTGAAATATGGAAATGAAAGATAAAAATGGAACATTAAAAATGTAGGAAAACAAAACCCTCCAAGTTATAATATAATGAGCTCCAAGTTATAATATAATGAGCTTTTTTTCCTCCTTCTGTCTGAACCATTTATTTACTGAAAGAACTGTGTGAAACATCACCATATTAGAAGGTTCCAGTTAAAATAAACATGGTATTTATTTTTAAAACTGCAAGATGCTTAGCTTTTTAAAGGATGCTTTGGGGGGGGGGGGGGTAGTTCTGTGTTTCACCCTGGCTACTTGTGACAAATCAAGTTAGCAGGGAGCTAGCTTGCTCTTCATTCTCTTTTTTCCCACCAGATTCCTATTTTCATTTTAATGAAAATGAATTAATATTATTGCTTTCTGCTCTCTATGCACATCAATACCCTCTTTTGAATCCTGTTGCTGTCCATTGATGAAGGCTTCAATCCGTAGCATCAGAACTTCATTGGAGTTCACTGAAGGTCTGGAGAGGAAGCCAAGTTTGTTTGGTTTCACATGAATACATTACAGTGTGTTAGTTGGAAAGCTTAATAATGTTCAACATTAATTGGTCAGCCTTGTCACTGACCAATTAATTCTCTACACTGATCACACTTATACATTTCAGCCTTTGTCACTGCAATTAGGAAGAACATAACTGGAGACTGGAATAGAATGGACGAAGATAATTAATATATGCTAAATTCATACTGATTTGTGCTTGAGGCTGCAGATCCATAGTTCCTGGGATGGGATGCCAAAGGTCAGAAGATAGATTGAAAGTCTTGCTTTGAAGTGTGAGATAGAACTCCCACTTCAGCCCAGTGCTATTTAACATCTTTATCAATGACTTGGATGACAGAATTGGGGGCATACTTATCAAATTTGCAGATGACACCAAATTAGGAGGAGGAGCTAATACCCCAGAGGACAGGATCAAAATTCAAAATGACCTGAATAGAATAGAAAGCTGGGCCAAAGCTAACAAAATGAAATTAAACACAGAAAAATGTGAGGTAATCTGGACAAGACTACACGTGAAAGGGATCTAGGAGTCCAAGTAGACCACAATTTGAACATGAGTCAAGAGTGTGATGTGGCAGCTAAAAAGGCCAATGCAAGTTTAGGTTGTATCAATAGAAGTATAGTCTCTAGATCAAGGGAAGTAATAGTGCCTCCTTTGGTCAGGTCCCATCTGGAATACTATGTCCAGTTCTGGGTTCCACACTTCAAACAGGATGTTGAGAAACTGGAGTGTCCAAGGGAGGGCAACTAAGATGGTGAAGGGTCAGGAAACCATGCCCTATGAGGAACGACTTAGGGAGCTGGGGATGTTTAGCCTGGAGAAGAGAAGGTTAAGAGGTGATATGATAGCTCTGCTTAAATACTTCAAGGGATGTCATATTGAGGAGGGAGCAAGCTTGTTTTCTGCTGCTGCAGAGAACAGGATTTGGAACAACGGATGCCAGCTCCAGGAAAAGAGATTCCACCTCAACATTAGGAGGAACTTCCTGACAGTAAGGGCTATTTGACAGTGGAACACACTCCCTCGAAGTGTAGTGGAGTCTCCGTCCTTGGAGATCTTTAAACAGAGGCTAGATGGCCATCTGTCAGGGAGGCTTTGATTGGGATTTCTTGCATGGCAGAGGGTTGGACTGGATGACCCTTGTGGTCTTCTTCCAACTCTATAATTCTCTGACTCAGTAGAGGAGACCCAAACTTGGATCTTTCCCTCTGCCCTGTGAATCTTTTTGCATCCATCAGCTCTCCACAGTTGTGAGGAGGTTAGCTAATTCAGAGAAGTTGTGTAGGATATTTTGATGTTAGACATTTGAATCCTACTGGCTGTCCAAACTTGAGTAGACTCAGGTATGTAGCTCCTGGTGTGGTTTGAAAACAAATGAGGGATAAGAATAAGAATTCTGCCCATACTATGAAATGTTTCTACAGTTCCCAAATTTCTGATACTGTTGTAATTTCAAATTCAGCTAACCATTTAGAAATACAGTTTAGCCATCCAATGAAAAAGGGCAGGCAAAGTTACCAACAGAATGCAAAAACAGCAAATACAAGAGTCCTAGGTGTGAATGATTTTCAGTTTCTCGCCTTTGGCAATGCTAGAAATCTGGAGATGGAAGGAAAATATCATTTTGGGGGCAGAATTCTTATTTTGGAAACAATGTCTTAATTCCCTCCCCCCTCCCCCCCCCCCCACCACACTCCTGGAAGAACCTATAGAACTTTTAAAATTCTTAAATCACCATTTAACCATTGTTTTCACAATCAGTTGCTGATTCACCTTTTAAGAACTAATTCACCAAGTGTACTATGGCTGGAATTAACAAGATGTGAACATTTCTGGAATAGGATCTTTTTCCCCCTAGACTGTTTAAAGAAGAAGTGAACAGATGCTTCTCTCTTTGTTCCTTTTTGTTAGCCAGGTATTATTTGTGTGTACATATATGTTTGTAGATAGATAGATAGATAGACAGACAGACAGACAGACAGACCCTGGGTTTGTCACACTTTGGTGTGATCTACTTTAAATGTAATGTATATGGGGAAACATAGTATATAAATAAAGTGATTATAGCAGCAATAGCATTTACATTTCTGTACCACTTATCAGTGAACTCAGCACTCTGTAAACAGTTTACTGTTTGTAAGCCTATTCCCCCCTATATACTGGGTACTCATTTTAATGGCTTACGGAAGGTTGGAAAGCTAGAGCCCTGGGATTAAACCCACAACCTTTTGGCTGCAGTACCGACATTTAAACACTGCACTGCCAGAACTCCTTGGTTGCTCCATGTTGGATTATGGATCTCAATGCACAGAAAAGGTTAAGTATGTAGTGGGGTTTAATAGATGTACCTATAGATGTGCTTGTAATTAATGGTCATTAGTCTATACCAGCTACTTAGATAAAGTACACACAGATATAGGCACACACACACACATATTCCCTCCCTCCACCTTCCCTCTAACCCTCCTCCTCTAATTCTAGCCATTTAGATTACAAACTCCAGGATTAAATAAAATGTTACCATGGCAGTTAAAACTGAATATAGCACGATTATTGTGTAGTGTTTATGAGCCCAAACTGTATCTGAATTACAACTCCTACCATGACCAAAATCCAGGTTTACTGTGACTTCTCCAAATCCAGCCATGATTGGGATCCCAGGCTGGAGAGCATAGATTTAGGCTGTTTTATATGGTCCTTAAACAGAACTTAAAACATTTCCTCCTTTTTTTTTTTCTTCTTTTTTTTTAGCTGCTGCTCCATGTTGGCTATCAGATTCTGGAAGATGTAGTCCAAAAAAGTACTTTTTCCTCCAATGCTCAGGTTATTTTTTCCAATTCAAAATGTATTATCTAAATTCACCTTTAGAAAGGTATCTTTCTGTTTTCTTCCCTGCATTTATAACATCAACAGTACAGAAATGCTGTAGGTAAGTGAAAGACCCAAAGAAGCTTTTATTGTCCTATTCGAAAATTCCCAGAATCTTTGGAAATGTGGAAATCAAGAGCTGATGACAACTGATAAATGACAGTGAAATTACTTAGGCCTTGTGTATCTTTGCAACAGTTTCTTGGAAGGTGTTTCATCTTTCTAGAGAAAAGCGTTCCTCGGTACATTGCAATAGCTTGTTTCAGAAAAGCTGGGCTAGCTAGAATGCCAACTTGACTGGAATGCTGTTTATGTCACTTCTGCTTGCAACATTCTGCTTGAAATAGCCTGTTTATGCCATCACATAAACATTTTTTAAAAACAAGAAATCAGCAAAACTTGATCCAACTCAAAACAGGATTAGTACGGATGACACTTTTCTTACATTTAATTATGTCAATAATAATTCCACACTGGGCTGTTACCATTACTTTCTATGCAGCTAGTATATGGAATCTGGATTCTGCCCATGTGTATGTGTAGTTCTCATCCGATCAGATTACATCATGTATTTTCACAATATCAAATTTTTGCTTTGTAATTTTTATGAACTCCAGTTAGTGATGGATTTAGGATATCATTATGAATTTTTAAAATAAAATATAATCAAGACGAAACATGTTGTTTGTTCACATTTGATACCAGACACCTCCCTCCAAATGCATAAATTAAATCTAACCTTTTGAGATGGTAAGAGCAACATGAATAAGTTAGGTTGATGTATTTCTTTCTGCCATTTATAAATAGTCCCAGTTGTGTAAAAACATAAAACAAGTTTCCAGGGGTGTGCTTTGAGAGAAGAGTGTTGTGTTTTTTTTTAAACAAAGGGATGTCTTGAGTGCCTTCCTGTATCCACATTGCAGAAGTGTTTACAGCTCAGTGCTACAGAATTCTGGGATTTTTAGCTTTGTGACACATTTTGCCTTCTCTGTCAGAGAGCTATGGTGCCACAACAAACTATATTTCCCATAATCCCATAGCATTGAACCACAGCAATTAAAGCCATGTCAAACTGGATTATTTCTGCAGTGCGGATGCAGCCTTCGATGCTGCCATTAATAATAACAATAGTATTCATTAACTACTGGCTTCTTCTGATCCCAAGACTTCCAAACCAATGCAATAAAATATATTTAAACTCTTTTTTTAAAACAGAGTTAAAAGACTATTATTTAAAAACCAAATCTAAATACCAAAAAATGAATACTGTTTTCATTGCCTTCCAGGAGCTCAACAAAGATGGAGGTGACCTGACGTCCCTTGGGAGGGAATTCCACTAGAGATGAAGTCCTGATAGAGACAATTCATGTACTCACCAACCTAGCTTCTTGGGCCAGTAAAGTACACAATATGACCACAATTTGTAAATTTTAATTTGTAATGTGAATATTACAAATTCTGGGCAAGTTCACATGTGAAGAGGCAGTTTTCCAGATATTCTGATCTCAAGATATTTAGGGTCAAAACCATCATGCTGAGTTGAGCACTGAAACAAACTGGAAGCCAGTGCACTTAGTTCACGCCAGACACTTTGAGTTTCACTTTCTTTCCTGTTTGAATTTTCAGAACCTCACATTCTTTTCTGGAATGTAAAGTTTGGGAGATGTTGATATATTCTTTAAAAATGAACTGAAATATAATTTCCCCACCTTTTCACTGGTCAAATTCAATAATTCAGTTATTACCAACATGGAATGCCTGATGTTGTCCTTGTCTATCCTAGAGGTATTAAAAATGAGAAGCCTCTCAGAAAAAAAATGGGTGGCAAACTAACCAGGCACTAACATGTTTGAATACATAGGAATTTAAAGCTGGACTTTTAAGTGCTCAGATCTCTAAGCCTAGGTCAGGGGTGGGCAACGCATGGCCCTCTGGCCACATGTACCTCCAATACATTTTTGTGGCCTGCCTTCAACACTTCCAAAGCTCCCAGATTGGCCTTATTCTGGCAAAAAAAAAAAATGAATTGCTATGCCAGAGAGACTCCAAGTACAACAATTTACCTTTTAAATAGGTTGCATGGCTTCCCTATACTGATTACTGTAATAAAATATCTATTTCTGAGAATCAAGAGAATTCCAGCTAGTGTGGACTTTAAAAAAAAAATAGCCCATAAAAGTGGTGCCCAAACCTGCTGCACATGCCAACCCCTAACCAGACGTGTGAGATTCCAGCTAAACAGTAGGAAAAATTTCCTGGTGGTAAGAGCTATTTGATAGTGGAACACATTGCCTTGGAGTGTCTCCTTCTTTAGAGGTTTTTAAACAGAGACTGGATAGCCATATGTCACAGGGAGTGCTTTGATTGTTTATTCCTGCTTGGCAAAATGGGGTTGAACTGGATGGCCCTTGGGTTCTTATCAAACTCTATGATTTTATAATTCTATCTTTTTCCCACATAAGACTATAATTTTAAAAATATCAAAATCTTTCCATCCCAAATACAAAGAAGTTTGCAAATTTTGATAAATCCTTATCAAAACCATATTCTTATCAAAACCTAGCCAAACTGAAATAATTTTTTCACTTACCTCAAGGTAACAGTTCTCTTCCTATAGGTCTGAAGGGTAACATACCCTTAAACATTTCACAGAAGAAGAAAAAACAGGTACACGTATCCAAACAATATTGGAATGTGATTCAGATAGCAAAGCAAAACAAAAACAAAACTAAAACAAGGGAGAACAGACAAGATAAAAGAGGCCATAGAAGTTTGCTTTTGCTTGAGCCTACTGGAAAGGTCAAGATCCCAGTCCTCCTCTCCTTCCCGCTGAATTTATTGCATGCAAACCTTTGCATTTTGAAGCCAGTTTGCAGAAATTCAAGTACTGTAAACTTAGGATGAAGTGGGAAGACAGGAGGAGGGAAGAGAAACCAGGTAATTTTAAAAGCAGCTGAAAAATTGGGGTAACAGACTGGGAACCTTCCGTGCCAAACCAGAACAATTAGATTTTATGGGATATATTAAAAGCACATTCTAGAGCCTGTATAACCCCCAGTGATGTGGGAACTAGTAACTGTGAACAAACTTTTTTGAGTTATGCACATCCTTTTCATTATCTAAAGAGAGTAACATTCATGAAGTACATTTAAACTGGACAGAACAGTGATGGGGAAGTGACCTAGAAGAAGGTTTTGCTTTCTTTGCCTCACCTTTTCCTGCAGCTAAGGACAAAATGCACATTATTCAACTGTTGATAAATAGCCTAGGCAGATGAAACACCACACAACATTTGTATCATATGATACTACTGGTAGTTTTCAGTGTTAGCAGTTTACATATTTGGAAACAAATCAGTGATTGCTAAACAATCAATGTTATCAAGATACAAACATATCCAGTGAATCAATGCTAAATTAGACATTCTGAGACAGATTTGGAGTAATGAGTGCAATAATTGGAGAAGCTTAACCAATGCCTTTCAGAGACAGCAAAATTATTAGAAAATAGGATGGATCTTTATACAAAGGATAAGAAATTATAACTTAAGCTTTGGGGTATTTGGGTGAGGGGCATCAAACAAATCATTGTCTACTGGTTATATGGCACTTTCTGGCACCTAAGCAACATGTAATCTGATTTTCAAAGAAGTAATTATCACGCAAGTGTGAATAAATGGCAGGTTACAACAAACAGAACAAGATGCCACACCTGAGAGAGATAATATTTCCTGAAGAACCATTATCAAATGATTATTTATGTGTAAGATTAAGCCATCTGCTCTGAAACCACACTGTAGGAACTTGTTCACTGTTTTTTCTTGCATTGGACAGATTGTGTAATTATTTTGAGTCCTATATTACTGGAAAAGGATGGGTGAAACCCAAAGCTCAAGGACAGGGTATTTGTGTAGGCTGAAAGACTGACATCTTAATTGAACCATTCACACTTCTAGAGAAGCTTGGGAAGTTATTAGCTCCAATAAGCATGGAAACCCACAATGCTATTATGTCAATCACTCCTCTGTGAAGAAAAGCACTTGAAAAAAATAATTTTATCTTATTCAAATTGCTGTATGAGAATGCAGAATGATGATAGTAAGAGTCAGGCATTGTTATATATCTTGTTCTAAACAAAGTGTCATTATTGACTGTATGTGTTGTCTTCTCCTTTAATCTCTATGCTCTCACACTCATGGTATGTGGGATTCAAAAATGATGGAGGGCTCCCAAGGCTGCCAATCAGAGGCTATTATGTAGCTGTTCTGTCTTTTTCTTATAACACGTTTTTTGTTGTGTTTTTTTAAAATATGGGGTGGGGAGGCAGAAGAAGCAGTGGAGAAATATGTGAGGGTTATGAGTGGGAAATAGGATGGGTTTGGCCCTCTCCCATAAATCTCTATGAACGAGGCAATGCAATTAATGAAAATGCTGTGTAGGCCATGAGCTTGGAAAAGGTGTCTACCCCCTCTAGCCATTCTCTTCCATTGGCAGCCCTGACGTTTTGTGTGATGGAAATGCTGTTTTCTTCTACTAGTTTGGTATCATCTGCATATCTTATATTGTTGATATTCCTTCCTCCAATTTTTACATCACCTTCCTCTGAATCTAATTCTGCTTTATGTATGACAAGTTAAGTGTACAAGGTAAACAGACAGCATGATAAAATGCATCCTTTCCTGACCCCCTTGAAAACTCGTAATTCCATTTATCCATATTCTATCCCTTGCAGCCTTTTGTCTTGAGTACAGATTACACATCAGGATGATTAAATATTGTGGCACACCCATTTTATAAAGAGTGATCCATGGTTTTACATGATCTATACAATCAAAGACTTTGCTATAATCAATAAAGTACAGTTTGATTTTCTTCTGAAATTCTTTGACATCATATTGTTAACATAGGTTAGATAACAGAGCACACCAAAGAATTTCAGAAGAGAAGCAATCTATGCCTTATGTGCTTTATAGATTTTTCAGCTGCCATTGTACTGCCATTGAGGTTTTGTGATCAGGTACGAAGATAATCAAATGAAAGCTTTTGCTTGTTTACAGTGCAGTAGATAGACCAAGAAGAGATGTATCTTCCATCTGAGTTCAATTATAGCATTTTAATCATTTGGTGTCATTTATATTTCTTAAAACTGATTTTCCACAGTGCCATCCTTCAAGCTTAGTCCTGCTTACCATATGATGTGTTCTGCATATAAATTAACAGATAGGTTAATAAAATGCAGCCTTCTTGTTTTACCCCCTTGCCAAATGGAAATTATTTTGCTTTTCCATATTCTGTACTGACAGTAACCTCTTGTCCAGAGTCTAGGATATGAGACAGGAGAATCAAATGTTGTGGCACCCCATTTCATTTAGAGCAATCGATAGTATTTCATGATCTTTACACTATCTTCAAGATAATGCCAGAACTAGTGTCTTAGATCAATTGCTAATACACTATTGCTGATAGCTGGAAAACAGGACTGTGCTAAAATCTTTCATTAATACTAATGGAAGTAAAAAGTACTTAGGTTTGGTTGGATGGGCTGAGGATGATAGAACTTGGAGTCCAACACATGAGGGGATACCAGGTTATGAAAGGATAGGCTGGTACATGCAAGAGGTGCTATGATTAAAAGCATGGTTGTGAAATCTTTAATTCTCCAGATGAAATATTATTGTCATTAAACTTCATCACTGAGCAGACTGATTGGGGCTGATGGAAATCAACAGAGCTTGACAAGTCACTTTTTTTCATCTTCCAGATCCCACCAGAAGTCTGGGAAGATCTGGGAGTTACCAAAAAGGAACTCTTTGGGAAACTCTGGGAAGTTCTTTCCCAAGCTCTGAGAACTAGATTTCAAAAACATCTGCATGACCACTTGTTCCCTGACCTTGATTTAAAAGCTGAGTCTGGAACTATATTCCAGTTCAAACACTAGATGGTGCTAATTGTTCAATCATTGTCTTCTCAGTCAATGACTTCATTGGTTTTTTTTTAAAAAAATCCTGCCCAACGCCCCTCCTGGCCATTTTCCAGTATACCTTGGAAAGAATGTCCCACTTCACCACTCTGATTCCTGGGCTAAGAGCATCAAAATGAAGCGGGGAAGGGACAGAGAGTAGGCAAATTGCATCAGATTTAAATGCATTAAGGCATTTCCTGAGAACTAATTGGAATGTAGCAGTTTTATAACCGAAGTCTTCAGACCCATGTTAATTGTTCATGAAGATGTGCAACATAGCACATGCTGATCTGGAGAGATAAGTTAAGGATGACCATAGGGAAATGATGGATCTCACCAAATTCCATATTACAAAAGGATACTTTGGCCAGAGCCCTGTTGGTCAGTTTGAATTCAAGTAAACCCACTGAATCAGTTGATGAAAATCTCATTGGTTCAATTAACCTACTGTAGTTGGAAATCATAGTTTCACACTTTAATATCTAGTAGGAACCAAGTATGTTAAGACTGGCTTCTTGGCCTCAAATAGTTTAAGATTCTTTGTAGAATTTCCTTGGTTTCCAAAGCCTTATCAATTGTTTCCCTCAAATGCAGTTCTATGACACTGAGCAAAACAAAGGGGGTTTTTTTTTTTTTAAAGATGTAATCTGGGGTACTGTATGAATTCTTCACAATCAGATAATTCTGCTTTTATTATTTAAAAATACCACAAAACTGTAGCCACCTCCCTTTTCAAATGAGTATATAGTAATCAGTATTAAGCATTCGAGAGCAAAAACACTACCATTCAGCACCTGAGTCTATGCATTTCCTATAGATTCTACAGTACAGAGGCACCATAGTCAAATACTGGTGTTTCCAGCTTTGTCTGGGGAAAACACCACCAGAAAGCCTGAAGAGCTACTCCCGGTCAGCCTCAGAAGATGGTGGGCTAGAAGGACCCTAATTCATAAAGCACCTTCGTGTTCTCCTAAGGTGGCTCATGTCTTCCATACAACCAAATTATCAATATACTAGTACTGTATAGTTCTGCAGAGATCAAGTTCCATTCATATGCACTGTAGAGTACAATCCAGAAGCAAATCAGAATGGTTTTTCAAAAAACACAATGAATTATGGAATTTGAAACAGAAAAGAAAGAACATGAGTTCTTGAAAAAAAGAAAGAAAAGCCAACCCCCTTCTTCTCCCTAAGGACAAGGCATATCTTTGCATTAGTGACAGCATTCTTAGCATCAAAAATCCTGTTTGGAAATCCTGGAACACAGAAATCAAAGTCCAGAAGCCTTGGATGAAAATGCCTTCAAGCTCTTTTTGTCAAAACACAAGACCTAATTGGAACCCTTATCACAATAATAGAATCTCGTAATCTTCTAGGAAATGGGGAAAGCATATTTTTAATAGAGAAAAAAACTTAAAGGTTGAGGAAAGGAGGAAGTCACCTGACCCTTCTGACTTATATGAAACATCAACCTTGTAATCAATAGGACTATAACAGAGAGAAACCAAGATAGCGGTGTTCTCCTTGTCATCTCAATTCCAACTGATTTCAGTTAAACTACTCTGGCTGAGTAACCCAGTGTGTGTTCAATCAGAAGTAATTTCCATTGAGTTCAATGGGACTTACTCCAGGAAAAGAGCTATGGGACTGAAGTCCAAGGTGACAGTCCCATGTGCAATATGATGTCATTTACCTAGGAGTAAGCCAGTATGGTGTAGTGGTTTGAGTCCTGGGCTACAAGTCTGGAGACCAAGGTTTGATTCTCCACCTGGCCATGGAAATCCATTGGGTGACCTTGGGCAAGTCACATACTGTCAGCCCCAGAACACCCCACAATGGGGTCTCTTTAGGATCACCATAAGTCAGAAATGACTTGAAGCCACACAACAACAGCAAAGCCCATTAAACCTAATACTTATGACTGAGTAGACATGCAAAGAATTAGTCTCTAAATGTTGAATAACTAGCTAACCCAGAAAGAAGGATAATGCAAATGGATAAATAAAACATAACATATATCAAAAATTGTTTCCAATTTGGGTCTCAAATAAAATTTGTCTTCCAAAATATGCCGAGTAGCATGCATTTCTGGGGTGAAAAATCTGTAGGTTTTCCCCATTTATTCTGTTAACCATATTGATCATTTGCAAATCCATGCAATCCATGCAAATATCTTTAACAACCAGAGCTTTGTGGTATGTCATGCCATTTAAAACATGAAAAATCAAATCCATAAAGTCTGTCATGTGATTTTATTATCCATCCATTCCAAATATATAGCATTAGATGGCAAATCTTTCTGGAATCTGCTAAGAACTTTTTTGTTTGAAAGCCTGCATCACGAGATGTAGCTATGATAGGGGCTTTACAGAAGAGCCTGAAAGGCCAGCCTGGGGGCAGAGTTGGGGTTCACCATCACCCCCGTGTGCCCCTGACACCGTGCACAGCTCCAGACAGCACACTTCCAGTGCTGTGTCCAGATGACACAGCGCTGAAAGGGTGGCATATAGCTGTGTCGCTGTGGCTATGGTGCCCTTTTGAGGATGCAAAAAGGAGTCATTTTTTGTGGCTCCTTTTTGTACCCTCTAAAGGTGGGATCTGGGTCATGGCATGAGGTTGTCACAGCCCTGATCCGGTGCAAAAAGGAGCAGCTGCAGGCTGCCCCTTCGTGGCTGGCTCTCAAGCCCTATAATCTCATTTACCCCCATCCCATGCTCCAACCTTCCCTTTTCTCAGCTGCATCCACCCAAACCCAGACATTTCTATTTGGTGGAAAACTGAGGACAGTAGATAGGCATCCAGTTATCTTCCTATAAGTGTACATACAGCAACAGGTAGCTCTGGGGATCCTTTGGCAGTCCCTACATATGATATCACAGCTCTATATCCAGGTACAGAAAAACAGCTGGACACTTGTCTGCTTCACTCCCAGCTCTCCACTGACCACAAAAATGGTCACATTTGGGCAGTTACAGCTGAAAAATGTGAATTGGTGCAATGATTTTAGTCACTAGCCAGTCAATAGTTAATTGTGTATTATGTCTTATTGTTTTTTGTTGTGTGAAAATTAATAAAAATAAAAAATAAAAATCTGGCTTCTGCAGCTACCAAGAAAAGCGAGTTGTCATCATGTGCATCCAACTTACGCCATTGTAATTCACCAACAAGATACCAATGAGACCTCCTTTTCTCATGGTGCAAGAAGAAATGCAGAGGACTTCATGGAAGGAAGGTGCAATTAGTACACATATTCAACCTTGATGTTATTATTAGCTGGATTGTCCACATACCTTTGAGTCTTTGCTTCTTTTCTCCATATGAAAATATGCAGACCCAAATATAGCATTGGGTGTGCAGGGTGTGCTAACACACCTGATGATAGATCTCCTTCTCTATAGGTTGACTTTCTTTTTTGTAGGCAAAGAAGGAAGTCACAACCCCAGAGCTCACTCAGTCACTCTCTTTGGGAGTGATGGCTTGTTCCCTTAAGTATTATTATTAAATGCATTTTCACCAGTCAGGGGACTGTATCAAAGGAATTTTACCACAGAGTGAGACAACAATATCATAAATAAAATTATCTTGTACAATGACAATATGGATATAAAGAAAGCCATCCTACGTAAAATGAATATTTCAGGTCAAAAATTAATTTCAAGTCATTCAAAAGCAAAATAGAACTGACATGTTTTTACTAAATTGCTAACAAAAACCAACTGTGATGTAATGACCCTGATGGTTAGGTCAAGAGAAAAGGTGACATAATCCAGTCATCTACACTTTCAAAATAATGGAGCTTGACTGCCATAAACCCATCCTATGGAATCTTGGAATTTGTAGTTTTGTGAGGTACTAGAACTCTTTGGCAGAGAAAGCTTAAAGACCTTGTAAAACTGCAAAAATCAGAATTTCATAGGATGGAGCTAAAAGCACTACTGTGCACCTTGGGGTTATTTTGTGTTTAAAATTAATGACTTGTAGCCAATTAAAATATGTGACCTGTAGCTGACTGACTGTAGTCGCTAGATGGCAAACTTCTCTAACCTTTCCTAGAGAGGAATCTGCACCTAGATCTGGAACATTCATTTCTGTGAAGGCCACTAAAGAGCTTCCTCTAGTGCTTTTTGTTGCAGGGCCCCTGGACATTTCAAAATATTTTAAAAGAGGGAAAAATCCTTCTGCCTAAGGAAGGGAGTGAACTGAAGAGAAAGCTGACTGACTATGAGGGGGAAGGGACTTTCCAAAAAAAAAAAGGAAGAGGAAATGAGAAAGAGCATTGAAATGGAGAGGAGGGGCCAGGTGCTTTCACAAACTTGCAAAGTGGACACTAGGCAACAATAAAATGTCCCCTCAAAAACCTAATGGTTTAACTTTTATCTGCCAGATTAAAGCCAACAGTACACAAATAAATGTAGTTAAAGAACACTGAATGTCATAGTCACTATTATCTGCTTTACCATTTTCAATACAAAGCTGAGGATTTTAATTTGGAGATCCACACTGGTGCAAAGCTGGGTGGGTTTCAAAGGAACATTTTAAGGATACAGTCTTAGCAAAGATCCTTGGTAAGTTTAATTATAGATACTGCTCATTTGAAAATCCTCTAGCATCTTGAGATCTAGAGCATTTGGCTTTCAGCTACTGAATTTTTTTTTATGGCCTGCTTCCCATGGGGATGATTTTCACTGAAAAGTATCCCCATGGGAAGCAGGCAATTGTTTAAGTAAATAAACAATCAAAAATCCTGTTCAACTTCTGGAGAGGGCCAAAAGAGCTGCTTGTTTTATAGTGAATTGTTTGTGGATGGGTGTGGTGACTACAAAGTTCTCTATGAATGTTATCTTATTAAGGGACGGTCAATCACTATACACCGTCAGCCCATGATCAAAGAACTACATTTTCCAGTCAGAGGAGCATTTCTGTAAACAATTCTCATCTTGGATAACTTCAAATCCATAAACTGTGGCTGTAGATTGAAAAGACTGCAATATATTAACTGGCAAAGAAATAATGTCTTTGTTTAACATTTTGCATTTCCACAGATCTCCAAATATAAAAATCACCAGCCAAGTCATCCAGTGACTGAATAACTTGCCAAAAAATGTACAAATGTATATACATAGCCAAGAATATGGATTTTTGAAGTGTCCCTAACTGCATGTAGCAGCCTAGATGGGGACTTGTGTTTTAAGTATGAGTACATGTTATAGAAGAATATCACACTGCCCCTTTCTGTCCTTCCCTTCCAACTTAGGCAGGGGCTGAAACCTTTTAGGCACAGGTTTTATCACACACCTCTCTGCCCAGGTCAGAGGCACCCTGTACCTGATCGTGGCATCCCATACCCAATCCAGACTTCTCCGGCACTTTTTGAAAGAAAGTGACTTTCCCATCCTTTGCCAAGTATGAGAGAAGTCCAAATTGGGTATGGGATGCCACAATGGGATGCTTCTGACCTGGGTACAGAGGCGTGTGGTAAAACCCATGCTTAAGAGGTTTTAGCCCATGCCTAGGTCAGGAGGGAAGGACAGAAAAGTGCAGTGCAATAATCTCTCTAGATATACAAGTGAACATGTACCTGTCAGGGTTGTTCTTGTGGAGCAACAGCAGTTCCTGTGGCAATGCCACAGACTGGTCATGCCTCTGCAAACTGTTCTTTTAGATGCAATTCACATAGCAAGCCATCATCCTTTTGGTTTCAGAAATGGAGACCTACTATAGCTTCTCCCATCCTGGCATTCATTGCCTTATGTTATCTAAAAACAGTGATTTATTCAATCTGCAGTCTCAGTCTTAATATTGAGTTTATGTACAGGTTTAGGTCATGAACCTGTTGGCAAATAACTATGAAAAGAATCTGGGAAACAGCCAAATAAATCCACAAAGGGGGGGGGGGGTGGAGAAGGCATTCCATACACTCCATTTGTCTCAATTTGGGAGGGATAGTTTTGATTAATCCTCTATCATCCCACTTTTCAACTGCTTTTAAAATGTCCCAATTTCTCTCTTTTCTTCCCACTTTTTCTTTGTCCTCATACTTCAGTTGTTGCTAACTGAATTCACATACCCTTGAATTGTCCTAATTTGGCTGGGACAGAACTGTTTTCAGCTGTTTTTAAAATGTCCCAGTTTCTCTTGCCTCCTCCCACTTTCTTCCTTTCTCCTCAGTTTACTTCAATTCAAGTACAAAAGTAGTTTGCTTTCAATTAATTCAGAAATAAAAGCTGCCTGTGATGTCTGATGAAACACTTCAAATGGTTTAAGACAAATAAACAAAAGTGAAAGAAACAGGATCAAATTCTGAATTCAACTGTACATCATGTTGTAGGTAACAACAAAGAGAACTATTATCATAATCAGTGCAAAGAAACAGAACTCAACAAAAAAGATAGAGCAAGAGATGTTTTTCCACAAGATCCAAGAAATCAGTGAATTCTAAACCAAGAGCACAGATGCTGTAATGTCCCATGTGGTAACATATTTTATTATCAGAACATAATAAAAAGATGATGGGAGCATGATGGTGGAATAACTATGTAAAAAAGCCAAGATGACAGGTTCTTTCAATGAAAAACATTTTGATAATGAACCTACAGGTTTAGACAGAGAGTAGAAGTAGCTCATGAAGTACTTGGAAGAAATAAATCACCCAGAACAAATGCCATACTGTGAAGGCTGTTTCAAGCTATAAAGACAGAATCCATCCACATTCTAAGAAAAATCTGCAACAAATATGGAAAACAAAACAATAGTTCATGAACTAGCAACACTCAATAAATATTCCAGCCCCCAAAAGGGCGACATCAGGGTCATTTCACTCATCTTACATGCCAACAAAGTGGTGCTCTGGATTTGACAACAAATATTTTATCATATATGGAGCAAGAAATGCTAGCCATCTAAGCTGGCTCCATTAAAGAAAAAGGCACTATAAAACAAATTTTATTTATTTATTATTTTTAAGGGATTCATATCCTGCCTTTCTCACAAAATTTCAAAGGGAGGTCAGTTGTATATGTTTATTTTTGCTAAGTAGTTTAGATTAGTTTGTTTTGTTATTGTTGTTTGTGTTTTAGATCCATGTATAAAATTTGTTTGTTCTTGCGTTTAGATTTAATTTTTTTAAAAAAACAGCAAGCATCTATTGGCCAATGGAACACACCAAAAACATTCACAAGAAACTCAGCCTGGGCTTTAGAGATTTCAGCAAAACCTTTGATTGTTTAGTTTACTGGAAATTATGGATCATTCTAAAATAAATCATAGTGCCACAACTTTTAATTGCCTTGATGCTCTGTCTACTGTCAAAATAAAATATGGAGAAACAGAATTACTTTCTATTGACAAGGTAACAGAAAGAAACATAATAATTTTCCATTTTCAAGGTGATCAGACAAGCCTGCATGTTGTCACCCTATCTGTTTAACTTATATACAGAATATATCATACAGAAAGCAGGATTAGATTAGGAAGAATGAGATGTGAAAGTTAATGGTAGAAAGTGTAAAGGGAAGTTAAGGTAGAAAGTGTAAAAGAAAGGTGATAGCTGAATATTAAGAAAACAAAAATAAAGACTATGGAAAACTTACATAAAGATTTACATAAAGTAGATAAAATAAAGTGGATGATGAAGACATTTGAAGTATTAAAGATTTCTGTAACTTAGTGTATTTATTAATCAAAATGGAGTGTACAGTCAAGAAATCAGAACGCTAAGAATTGGAGGAGCAAAAACCTAAGATCCTCAAATGTAAAGATATATCACTGAATACAAAATCAGGATCATCCATGCAACAGTATTTCTGATGTGTATACATGGAAATAAAAGCTGGACAGTGAAGAAAGCTGATGGGGAGGGGCATTACTTCATTTGAAATTGGTGCCAGAGAAAAGGTGTACAGATACCATGGTGTTACCCCCCCTAAAAAAAGGTGCAGGACTATGAATATGTCAGTGTTACTTTAAATGTTGCAGAAATTAGGTTTGCAAGAGTCTGCGTAATCTTTATGATCATTGGCACCTGTGTAATCATTGGTACCTGGTAATAACTAAGGATTTGGGTGAACTAAGAGGGTTTTATTTAGAGAAATGCATGCAATCACACACACAATAGCGATTCACACAGACAAAGCATTCAGAACTAACAAAAATGGAAATATGGAAATGGGATAGAAGAGTTTGAGGAGTTTTTTAAAAGGTGATGTTTACTTGTCTGAATAGTAGACCACAGAGAGTAGGAGTAGCTCAAACTGAGATCTGTGACAGACACAGAACATACACAGAGGAGCAATTAGTAAACCCATTTAGATTTGATTGTATTATTATCTGGATTGTCCAAAATCCCTGGGTCTTGCTCCTTTTCTCTTGAGAACCTGATCTAGTGTTCCTAAAGGTCATCGTGACCTCTCAATAAACTGTGGGCTCCAGATACAAAATATGAAATATGGGGACCCCAAATCCACTGTGAAGTAGACAGCAAGTGCTAACAATTGACTGACAAAAAGAGAAATAAATCAGTCCAAGATCAAATCAATCCTGGATTTTCACTAGAAGCCAACATGATTCAACTGATGCTGTCCTACCTGGAACATATGAAAAAAATATGACTCACTGGAAAAGATGATAATGTCTAATTAATGTTGTTATGGTATTGATATATGTAAGAAAATCAATTAAAATAATAAAAAGGAACAATGACCCTTGGTAAAATAGAAAGTATCAGGAAAAGAGCAAGACTGCACCTACAAATGGATTAATTCAATCAAAGGAACGGTGGGCCTGACTTTGCAAAACATGAGCAGGGCTATTCAAAACAAGGGTACTTGGAAGTCTCTCATTTATAGGATTGCCATAAAATCAAAGAAATTGATAGCAACAGAGGAGGAGAAGGAGCAGCAGCAGCAGCAGCAACAGTGACAGCACAGAAAGTCTGAGCCAGGACTGCACTGCTGTCATTTGCCCCAGGACTGTGGCAGCTGAATGTACCCAGTCTTGATCTGGGTGGCTGCCACAGTCCTAAATCAGGCACCAAAAAGAACAGTATTTTATACCTCCTTTTTGGGACAGTTCTTTGGCAAAGAGCTACATCCAGGGTGGCTTCTGGCCGCATTCAAGATGTGGATCATTTGAATGCATGTCCCTTTGCAACTTGATGGTGGCCTTTTGGGGCTATCTGTGGGAGTCTGGAGGAGGAGGAGGAGGGGTGTAGAAGCTGCTAAGAATCAAATATAAATTAAATCAGTACTTTTCATTCCAATGGTTTAGTGACGTGACTTTGTGCTTAAATGTGTTCATGTTGATGATGATGTTATCTATCCTCTGATCTTTAAAAGGATGGTCTTAACTGGAAAATACTGGGCAGGTGGTCTTTAATGACATGTTCTTGGAGGCCTGTGAATGAAGAGCAGCTTTTTCCAAAGTGCCAACTGTGAAAGTGCCATGACTATGAAATTTCACATTCATGCTTATGTTACAAAGGCTGAACAAGGTCACCATGAAGTCCAGATAATATTTATACTGTACAACTTAAATTTTTCCACAACCCTAGACAGACTGTAAGAGTTTCTTCTGTGAATGTAAAAGTAATATACAACATTGTTAAGAATTTGCCAGAATCAGCAGCATTGATGCTAGTTATTTTTATGGACATTATGAGGATAAATCCTCTGACTGGGTCCTGTTGAGAAGAGGCAAGTGATGAACTGGGCCATCTACCATAACATGAATCATGTCACACATCTTTGATTTTAGCAACAGCTGAATTCTCAGCAGTAGCATACATCATTTCATTTTATAGTAGTACAGGGCAGAGAAAGACCTAAGGAGGTTACATGATACTTTTTATTACACCAACATTTCCACATAACTGCATCCTTTTCATACAATGCTCCAAAGTGAATTGGCCTCCACAATAGCTAGCAACTTTATTTTATACAACAAAGTATTATGCTGGAATATAAGCTAAGCAAGGGTAAAATATTCTATAATTTGTCTCAAATGCTCTAATTTCAGTTCTTTCAATCTTAAAAGAAAGATACTTCCAAGGACAGAAAAGCACTGTTCTTGCAAGAATTGAAACCATTTTCATACTGATTCTAAAATGGTACATGGATCCAAAGAAATATGACCTGCCTCACCAATTGATTTAACAAGGTAGTCTTCCTTCTTTATATGTAGCGAATTTGTCAATGGTTAGTCATTCATGTTTGATGTTCTTGATCAAAGTGTTCACCTCAAAGAAACAGATATAACATGTAAACCCTTTTCCACCTTCAAAGTACTTTCTCTGAATGTGTGATGGAAGGTAATGAGACCTGGCTGCACCCTCTTAATGTACTTAGAAATACATATTAAAAAAACACAGTCCTCTAAGCACATATGTGTGGAGACTTCACATGTACTGTAAGTGCTGACTTCAAATGAGCATTAAATAGAAGAGTCCTTTAACATACAGCTCTACTTGCACAGGTCTCCATTCACACCATCTGTTGAATGAAACTTGCTCAGGCTTACAATCTAAAAAAAGACACGGCACAAAAGGTGAAAGAAATGGCAGTGGGAAGGAGATCAAGTCCAGCAGATACTATCAGTTCTTCTCTCCCTCCAAGGCCAGGGCAGTGGCAATTGGAATGGAGGGAGGTCCCTTCATCTGTCCCTGGGGCAAGTATGATGGAATAAAATGGGAACAGATCTTTAAAGATTAGCAGAAATCACTGGCAAGTGCAAAGAAGCATTATTGGGGGGGGGGGGGGAGGTTTTACTAAGAATTATTGTGCCCATGAAGATGAAGGGGGACTGAGAAGGTGCATGTGTATGCCCTGATATACCAGTACCAACCACTGACACACAATTTTCTTTTAGTGTATCTTTGCTCATAAGAATGATCATGCCTTTCCTGTTCAATATATTGTTCCCACATTGCCCAACCAGATGTATGACTGGATCCCAAAGACAAGAAGTACCAGCCATTGGTATTGAGCACTTCTAACTGGTGGTCACTGGTAACTGCGTAATTGATAGCCATTATGTCCTGAATTTCTCTAACCATTTTATATTTACGAAATTCACTTCTGGCAAGCCAATGTGATGCAGTGGTTTGAGTGTTGGACTAATCTTCTGGGAGACCAGGGTTTGTATCTGTGCTCAGCCATGGAAATCTATTATGTGACCTTGGACAACAAACTCAGTCTGAATAAATCTTGCAAAGAAGTGTATAGAGTCCCCTGTAAACAAGATTTACGGCTATTTGCAACTTCTAGCAAATTAGTTATTCAACTATTTGTCATGTGGAGTCACTCAGTAGCTCGACAGACCGCCCCTTCTAACGCCGGATTTGGGCCATGACAACTACATACTGTGGCCTCGATCTCTTCTTTCTGTGGCACAAAAAGGAGCCACAAAAAGCAGGAAGGGTGCTATAGCTGCCGGCACATGCTTTCTTTGCCCTCCTTTGGCACTATGTCATGTAGACGCAGTGCTAGAGGAGCACCATGATGCTACACACTATGTGGAGCAGTGTGCAGCATTACACCAGCAGAGTCAGGGCATGTGTCGTATGGACGCCACACCCCGACTCTAGTCTGTTGAGCCCCTCAGTTTCACTGAATGACTCCATCTTATTGCATTATTAGAGAGGGGAAAACATTCTGTTAACTTACTTTCTGCTCCCCACTTTTTACATTTTATCTACATCCTTCTTATGGTAATTCACAGAGGGTCTTCATTATAGGGTGCTCCATAATGTGGAATGAACTCCCCTTAGACATAGGATGCATCTATACTGATGAAAAAATCTGCCTCACTGTGAATTTTTCTGGGGAACCCCAGAGGAACTCCACAGTGACCCTGTGAAGTCCACACAGTCTGAATCATTCTGTATATCATCTGGAGAATCTACTGTGAAAACAAGCCCTAAGATACAACAAGTACCTGTGACTCAGGTCTTGTACTAGTTAATAAAAATGCATCTATTTATGTATGTGTTCATAGAAAATAAACTCTATTATTATTATTATTATTATTATTATTATCCTTTATTTATATAGCGCTGTAAATTTACACAGCACTGTATATACAATCATTTAATTAGATGGTTCCCTGCCTTCATGCTTAAAACCTAAAGTGACATGACACAGAAGGAGAAGGGAATGGTGGTGAGGAAGGGGATCAGGTCCAGCAGTTCTTCCTTCCCTGTGAGGCCTGGACCAAGGGAGAAGGACTGGAGGGAGGGCTCGGCTACTTAATAGATAGTTAAAACAAGGCATCCTGGCACAGAGAAGGTCACTTGCCTGGGAACACTTCCCTAAGTGGTTTTTTTTTTGGGGGGGGGGGGTATGTTTAATCATTGCTATTGTTGTTTTGTATTCAGCACACAAAGTGCTTTTTTATGGGTTTCTGTGGGTTTTTCAGGCTATGTGGCCATGTTCTAGAAGGATTTATTCTTGATGTTTTGCCTGCCGCTGTGGCTGGCATCTTCAGAGAGTGGTGGCATGGAGGTATGTGGAGTATATATACTGTGTGATCATTGGCTGGGAGGAGGTGATTTACATCTTAATCTGTGTTTTGGTCTCTTGGTGAATGGCAAGGCCTCAGGTAGAAGGATATGTGAGGAGGATTTGTGTCTATTTAGCCTTTGACTTCACTAGGGACTCTTTCATACAAGGCTAAATTGGAAGTATAATTTAAGGTCAATTCGAATGCAATCATGGGTTTTACGTTATTGCAAATTAACTCTTCGCACGCAAATTCGGGCAAGAGGGAAGCCAATTCAAATGCAATCATGGGTTTTACGTTATTGCGAATTAAAGCTTTGCATGCAAATTTGGGCAGGAGGGGGTTATTTTCGGGTAATGGGAAGTAATTCCGAATGGAGCAGGGGTTCATGTAAATTCGCTAAACAAGCGAATTTACATGAATCCGCATTGGCTCCATTCGGAGTTGGGAGAAATTCCTCCCTGTTTGAAAGAGTCCATTGTTTTTTTATGTTGCATGGTCTTCATCACCCCCCTTACATACTTCCTTCATGGTAAAAAGCAGTAGATAATTAACTGTAAAAAGAATAACTGTTAGAACATACACCTCACCAAAAGAGAAAATACCTTTAATTTGATAAATAAAGATGAATTCTAATAATGATGCTAACATCAAGTAGCAGTGCAGCATCCCATTCATCCATTCAGCTTTTTGGAAAATTACTCAGAAGCTTTCACGGGTAAAACCAAAAACAAAACAAATCAGAAAGGCTAGATTAAGAATTAAAGCTAGTCAAATCATCATAATTTGCCAGTCTTGGAAGAACAGTACATATTACTGGTCCATTTCCAGACACAATTTAATGTGGTGGTTACTAAGCCTAACCAACTTAAGTGCGAACTAGTTACATGAAGAATGGCTTTCTTTCTTACTGCATGAGATGTCTGAGTTCTAAGATCATCCTTACAGATCCTTCTTTAGATCTCTCAACAAGACCTTTTTCTGTTGCAGTTCTCTAGTCATGGAATGCTCTCTCCAGGCAGTCAAGCCTGATGCTGGCTATGAAGAATTTTCAGCACCAAGTGAAGAAGGCCTTTTTATTTGCCTTCACCCTTGAACAAGACCTCTTAGATCTGTTTTTATAAGAATTCTTATATTGAGGTGTTGGTTGACAGAGGAGCAGGCTATAAATAAAATTATTATTATAAATGGCATTTTGGCACTACTTTAGCAATCTGTTTTTCGCACCACCACAATAATGCTGCCCTGTGACTCTGTGTATGCATGCCTTTTGACTTATTTTATTTATTTATTTATTTATTTTTACTGCATTTGCAAAATTATTGCAATACTAGAAAAGAAATAGCAAAGAAATGAAATATAAAAGGAAAGGAAAATAACCTGCGTGGAAATAGCAAGGGGGAGGCAGGAGAAGGGAAGAGGAGAAGAATCATGCCCACTCACACCGCATGACTGCTTGAGAAGAAGAACTGCAGCAGAAGGCACTGATCACATGGAAATCATAGTGGAAAAGCAGCACGATTGGATGGCATTGATGGATTTCACCGGTCAATGAAAAGGAGCACTCTAGGAACAGGAAGAATGCAAACTAGCTACAAGACCTACATGGTGGCATGCGGTAAGTAATGGCCAAAGATTCCATTATCCCAGGGAAATAGCATTTTACCAGCCCTGTGTATGCTAAAGTCTTGTTACCATAAAGAATCTTTCATAAAGCAAAATCTTTCATAAAGCAATTCAACATCTCCCTGGAGGAGAATTCTAGTTGCATTTATATAAATGGAGGGTGTATCCCAGAATCCACTGCCTCATTACCTTCTTCTCATCAGAACTAGGTGGGGAAGGCTCTGAAGCCAGTCTCCTATATGTTTCCTGAAAGAGCACCTCCAGAATTTAGGAGCATTCCCATCATTGTTACTTAAAGCTAGAAGAACTGAGCAAAGGGAGGGTTAACTTTTCATTTGAATGCAGTCCTTTTTAAAATGTCCCTGCCAGACCCCACTAAATCTCATGAGAACTAAAGAACCACCACCCCTCCCAACCAAAAGACCCAGATGCTTTAGGACATTTGGCATCTCCACTGAATTAATTTGTGATCCTATGCAAAAGGAATATCTCCTTGAAAAATCTACTGAATGCCTTAAGAGAAAAAGAATGGAAATATTCTATACTTTTTTTTCCAACCACAGTCCAGGAGAGGTCTCTGTTTTAGCTTGGCTAGCTCTTGAGACTATAAATGTACAGTGTGGTTTTCTAGCATAACAACCAGAAATAATTGTCTCCACTTACACCAACTGAGCAAATGTCAGCAGCTAGGTCCTGTTATGCATCCCTCATGTCTTTACATTCCTGACACAACCATAATGCAGTTCACATCTCCGAACTTTTTATTTTGTCCTGTAGCCTTTGATTTGAGTAATAACAAAATTAGAAAACACTTTTTACCTCACCCACCAACCACCACAAGCACAGTTGGTCAAGATGCAACACAGGGCCTTCTTGGTAGCTGCCCATAAACTCTGGAATTCCCTTCTGAGTGAGACCAGAAGGCCCCCTCCCAGCTGTCCTTTTTATCATTCTAAGTTTTATTCTTTTAAACATATGTTTGATTTGTTTAAATACAATGATTAGTTTGCATGCATTTTAATGTTGATTTATATATATATTTGTAGGTGTATTGTTTGTTCTTTTTAAATTATAAGCAGTCTTGAGTTCCAAGTTTGGCAGAAAACAGGATAGTAATAACTACTACTACCACTACTACTACTATTACTGTTGTTTCTACTACTACTACTACTATTACTATTGGATCCCTAAAAATTGAATATCTAGAGCTCAGCCACCATACTACCCCGAACGCTCCTGATTAGTAGTATCATTTCAGAAGTGACACTCTGGCCTGATCTAGATTGGCAAAAAGAAGTGTGCTCATGGCTGCATGAAAGTCTAGCCTTTAGATGAGAAAAAGGGAAAGTGTGCCATGAAAACACTTTTTTTGTGTTTTAGGGGAGAAGAAACACCTTTAAAAAGGTGCTGGTTTTCTCAGCTTCTTTTTTAAAAACTGTGGAACAGTGCAGCTCCATCTAAAGGCTGTGGTGCAGCTGCTAAGCATTAAGGAAAAGGCAACTTCGTGTTACACTTTCCTGCCAATCTAGAAAGCCCCCGAGTTGAACATGGTTAGCAATCGGATGGAAGACCTCCAAGCAATGCTAAGGGTTTCTAGACAGGTCTTGGAAATAATGCCAAAAAGTGTTGAGAGTTGCTGTGAGTCAGAGTTTACAACAGTGAATTGGATGGACTGGATAATCTTACTTAATGTAAGGAGTTTCTTATGTTCTTATCTGAATTATTATTTCAGTTCTATGCAGCAGTGGCACAAGGAAGAAAGACATGAATGTAATTACAATTATCTAATTCAATTCATCAATTTTTACATCACTTGATGTGTGCTCCACAAAATTCCCCAGTCCTGAAGCCTGAAGATGGTGATCTCTATGTATATACATTCTGTTTTGCAGGCTTTCATATGCAGTGGTAAGAGAGAAATGGCAAATAATAGAGCCCTGAGACCTTTTGATTTGTGGAGGTCTCATATCCATTGGATGGGGATTCTAGGGATTGTACTTTGTTTCCAAAATAAATAAATAAATAAAAATGAAAGGAAAAGTAATTTTCACTTCTGTTTTGCTTCTAAACAACTCCTAGCATCAACTGAATCTCTTTTCTTGTAATCTGAATCTTTTGGTACAGGTCGTTCCTTGTGGAATAACTGAAGGCTATTCCCTTGGATCATTGTTATTCGGAGGGGTGCATACAGGGATATGGGATTGTATTGTTTTAACTTGTAAGCCACCCCAGTTGTCTTGGACAGAGGGGCAGGATATAAATTAAAAATATTATTATTATTATTATTATTAATCATTTATTGGACCACTTTTTTAATGTAGTTACAATATTGTCTCACAATCTTCCCCTCTCCACATTAAACACAACAAATTGCCGTAACCTTCCTTATGGAACTTTGCCTCATGACCCCACAACATCTCCATTGTTTTTCTGGACATATTTCAGTTTGCATATATTCTTAAACTGTGGTGGCCAGATTTCGACATGGTTCTCCAGGTAGGCATTCACCAAAACAAAATAAAGTGATACAGGTACTTGTTATTTGGGCACTCTACATCAAACTAGAATTGCAAGAAGCTTTTAGCTACTGTGGTTTAGGGGTGCAACTACACTATAGGAATAATGCAGTTTGTCAACAATTGAAGTACTGCAGCTCCATCCTATGTAATCCTGGGGTTTGTAGTTTTACCAGACCTTTAGCTTTCTCTGCCAAAGAATGCTGGTGACTCAAAGAATTACAGATCCCATGATTCTATAGGAGGGAGCCATGGCACTTAAAGTGGTGTCAAACTGTTTTATTTCTAGAGCATAGATGCACTCCTAGGTAAGATGGGCACAGAGAAGAATAGGCTTTTAGATAATTCAACATTAATACTGCATACTTCATATTGCATTTCAGATCCCTGGATCCTGCATGCAAAATCTGTGTAATACCACCAGTCTTTGCAGACCTCATTTCTTCAATGGATGTGCAGAAACAGAAAGGATAAAGTGATTCAATCGTGCAGGAAAAAAATGGCCCACATGCGTTCAGAGACTCGGCAATCACATTAAGATTTCTCCATTTTCCAAATCATCTTTGTAACATCCACTTATTGCTGTAGGGTGGTGGATTGGTATTATCTAACTAAAATAAACTACTCTTTATTAAGCTTTTAACAAACAAGGCATTCAAAGAGTGAGTGAAGTGTACATGTTGGAAGGTGTGGAAAGAAAAGAGAGATGCAAATGATTGACAAACTAAATTGAAAAGACTGTACAATGAGATTCATGCTTTGGGACAGCCATTCCCAAACTGATTCCCAGATGTGCTAAACTCCCACCATTTCCTGAAAACAATTCTGTTATAGTCTTGTAGTTCATCTGGGACAAAATTCCAGACTGGCAGAAGATATTTTAAATGGGGAATAAAAGCCCTTTTTAAGGACACATTCTAGTTTATCACACTAGAGGGCAAACAGGATTTAAACAGGAATTAACCAGGAATTAAACAGGAAATGCCCTATGTTAAACATAAGGCAACAGGAAATGCCCTATGTTAAACATAAGGCATTTCCTGTTTAATTCCTGTTTAATTCCTGTTTAAATCCTGTTTGCTCCCTAGTGTGATAAACATCATTAACAAAATGTACTCCCTTAAGGTCAATATGACAACCCTTATGCCACTGTTTGTAAATCCCATGGCCTGGCCAAGCACTAACATTTCTGTATGCTTGGAAATTAATAACTTCACAAGTGAAACAGTTTAATCTGCTATTGTTTATGGTTGTGAGTTAATTTTCCAGTATCTCACATTTAACATTCTCAAATTAATTTTCCAACCTAACATTCTGGTTTTGCCTTCTGAATGTATGGACCATCTTATCCAGTAAAGTGTTATCCTTAGATCTGATTTGATGAGGATCTCTTCTAAATCCTTTGTCTAAGTCATATATAAGAATTTTTAACAATATCTTTATCACCCGTGGCCTCTTTTTATTATTTTGCAAACCATCAGTGATGGTGGATTGGTAACTATCAAGTTGTTTGTCACAACATTTTAGAGGGAACTCAGATGGAATGTAATAAAGGTCCCTACATCCAAACTAAAGGGAAAGACCAAGTGGGTGAGGAAAGTCAGGCGGTGTTTGATTTGTTCATGTGTTTGTCTGACATTTTTGGAGGCTGAAGAATCAGAAGGTTCTAGTATCAATGCACACAAGATATCACGTTGGTACAGTTGAATTCCTAAAGCATTTTACTTATTCATATAAACACTTGCCCTGCTTTCTTAACAGTTGTTTCATCTGCAATGTACACTGCTATTTATACCACTATTAAACATGACCTTGAAATATACTTGTACTGTTGGAACACTGTGTTTTCATGGCATACAGCTAGATCAGTGTGGTTCTTTATGAGTCCATTTTTAAAAAATGAGCTAAAAACAACATGTCTGTATTTAATATGATGTGAAACCTGAATCAAATCCCTCCTGGTCACTAAAAATGGTTAAAAAATTGTGTCCTTGGATGTGCACGCATAGCAACCATTGAAGTCAATGGGAGCCACATGTGGCCATCTGTATGTGACTTGAAAAGTATCTTGGTCATTGTGAAGATCAAAACAAAACTGGTTTGAATTTGTCATACATCTGTTTCCAACAGTTCTAAACGAGGGATAAGTGTCTGATAAAACATCTACTCCACCAGAATTAATTGGAACATTGCTAACCCGATTTTCAGCAATGATTACAACTCAGTTCTTTCTCTTTTGGATGAAGGCATGCCATTTTAAAGTTTTCCATTCTTGACAGCAGGTGTCTTAAACATTTGGCTGGATCCTGGAATCTTCATGAATTTGTAGGCTGCAGATTGTTGTATTTATATTTTTACTCTTAGCTGTGTGGAAGAAAGGAGGTCACAGTGTTTGTTATTTTCTCTTTCATAAGAACGTAATCAGCTTTGACATCAGTTCCTCCTCCTTGCAGCAAATTAGAACTCTTCTATTGTTTGCTGTTATTTGCTGCTGTAGTTTTTCCCAAATATTTCCAAACACTTCTCTGCATGGTTTTAAAATGCAAAATTGGACCAAGATGATCATTAAAGTACAAGTTAAAACATGTTCCATAAATATTCTGCATTTTAGGAAATGGACATGCTACAATTCTGCTAAATTATATTAGTCCTCCTGTTCAAAATAATATGTTGCTGTTTCTTGTGGAATCTGCAACTTTATATGAATAAACAACAATTAGGGATTCAAAATACATAGAAATTATCCAGTGGGAAGTAGTTTTGTAAAAACACACTGAAATTCATAGGAGCAAAGCAAGCAAGGGTACATTCATGAGACTTCTGCAGGTTAACTGGGTGTATTATATGTAAAGAGATCTTGTAGTACCTTTGAAAGGAACTGAGCAAACAATGTAGCATAAACGTTCATAGAATTGGTCTGGTTCCTCAGATGCTACAAGATCTCTTTGCATGCTGATATTCCAGACTAACATGGCTAGGTTTCTGATTTCTACTCACTTGGATGTACTGTGTAACTCCTCTAAGCAAAGCTAGGAAAGTTACTTTGTTAGACAAAAACTCTTCTAATTCCCCTTGCCAATAGCTCTGTTGGCTGTGGATTCTGTGAGATGTAGTCCAAAAAAGTATGTTTTCCCATGTCTTCTCTTAGCAATAGCTAAGAACAATAGCTCACTGTTGATACCTATTGCAGACTTTATCGCATGCACTTTTAAAACCATTTTGGGGACAGGGACAGGACTCGCGGGGGCGAGCGTGAATGGATTTTACTGCACACGCAAGCATCCACAAAAAGGTCCTGTGCTGGCACTGGTACCCAAGCCATCCCTTTTCAGTGCTGGTGGGCACCATTTTGTCCGGACGGAAGTCTTCCAACCAGAACATTTAACGCTTCATTGGCACTGGACGGGTGCCAGAACGGGACCTTTTTGTGGATGCTTGTGTGTGTGGTAAAATCCGTTCATACTTGCCCCCGCGAGTCCCGTCCCCATCCCCAAAATGGTTTTAAAAGTGCATGCGATAAAGTCCTGAGTAAAGTACTAGCAGTAACAGGGTTGATAAGAGTAGTGAAACAAATAATATTGGTATCTCCCACATTTATCAAATTAATGTCTCAAACACATGTAAAACATAGGCATCCACCAAATGATAGACTCCCATATGTATCTGTTATTTTTCTGCTATCTAATCTATCACAATTCATGTCCATCGTAGACCATTCAGCCATATTCGGGTATACTTCATCCATAAAATATTCCATGTGGTTAGTTTTTGGATGAGAAAGAGAGTTACCACTTGGCTAAGATATCACAGTTTTTAACCCTGCTTCTATCCCATTTCCATTGAATCCCAGATACACAAGAACTGATACATGCCATCCACTGGTTATGGGAGTCACTCTGCGTTGGCACAGAGGCTTATTATCCTCTACAATAATCATATGTTCAAGGGTTCTGGAGCGAAATCAAAACTCAGATGAAGTCCTTTGTTTATCAACAGAATAACTCATACAACTCATACTGTAGAATAACTCATGTGACAGAATTGTCTTATTCTTTGAAATATCACTAGGAAAAGACAACAGGGCCTTTTTCTCTCCATATTAGACAATGGATTGTGTAAAATAGAACTGATATGGCCGTCTGTCAGGATAAAAGAACACTTATATGCAGCAGTGTCCCTGTCCTGAGTTTCACCCGGTGTGGGGGTGGGGCTTCCATGGGCAGTGCGCTTGCTCCTTTCCCTCAGTGCCACTGCATCATCCTACTCATGAGACAGTGAGATGGAAGGGGTCCCAGCCCTTTGCCTTAGTGCCTCCATGTCTCATCCTACGAGGGGTGCAGGAGGAGGCCCCACCAGATGTCACCCATCTTCTGGAGTTTCACCTGATGTGGGATGCACCCTCTACAGACCCCAATGATGCCACTGCCTATATGGAAACAATATTTTTGCAATCTCTATCAAAGGTTCAAAGCAATTAATTCTGCTTAAGTTTTAAGGAATTGATTCAACATCTGCAATCCATCAAGGTTTTCTTTGCTCTTGGTAGCTTCAGCCAGCCTTACCTCCTCCACTAAAAATATGGTTGTGTGCCTGACACAACATGCAGCTTAGTATCTTGGATCAGAAGCTAGAACCAGAAGCTGTTTGGAGCTTCAGAATTACACTTCATCTGCCACCTGGAACCCCACCAGTTTCCTGAAAAGTGGTATCAGTTGGCAGCCACACAGTTCTCCCAGATGAAGATCTGCCTGGGCCTGAGGCATCTAAGTTCTCTTTGTATTGGGGTATATATATACTGAAGCACAGGAAGAGTGCAAACTGACTGAAATCACAATGAAGTTTTCAAATATGCCAAGTAAGATGCTTGCAAATAAGTTTTCAAATAAGCTAAGAGGCTTAGTTTGTTTTATTAAAACATGCTTTAAAACATGCTTTAAATGTGGTTACACATACAACTTCAGCTATTCCTTCTTCTCGATTTCTTACATTCTTCTCTTGTCTTTATTAGTGTTTGCTGGATTTGAGAATGAAAATAAGATTAGAGCAGCAATGATCTCCATAGAGCCATGACAGTGAACTAAACATATTGGCTCTGGCTGATTACATCATGAATGCATTTCCTTTTCTCAAGGCTAGGCTACTCTCTGTTGCTCTAAGTTTTGATGTGCCAGGACTAGAAATTGGAAAACACATCAAACCAATTGTTGAGGATGGGGGAGGGAGAGTGAACCTCAATTGTGTATTATAGCTCTGAGATGTAATTGCTTATAGCATAAACCACTATGCAAATGCAAAACAGGTTAGCTGGAATATTAAAAGTATGACTCAAAGCAATGAATTAAGAGTGTATTTCACTATGCCAGGGTGTCATTTTAGAGAGGACTGAACACAGGTTAAGCATCATTGGTAATTTTCTGGTGGATTTACATACAAGCCTCATTTGTTAATTCCCTTTTTAAAATACTGCTCAAATCTAGCTGAGTCTGAATAATTAAGGCTCAATACAAACTGGCCAAAAACGGCATTCCAGCACTGATTCAAGAGTTCTAGAGTGTGCAGGAACTGCATGGTCTGGAACCCTAGTTTGTGCCAGCGGTGCCATAACTGTGCTGCCCTGCTCACACGGGATGCGCATCCATGATGCAAATGCAGCACAGCATTCCCACATCTGGGCGCCGTGCTTGTGTCATTGACACACTTGTGTCATTTTCTGGGTTCTTTTTTGTGTGGAGGGACACTGCACGGTTTGGCTGCTGCTCTGTCCCTCTGGAGGAAAAACAGGCGCCTCCAGCCTGCCCTTTTGGGGCAGGCTGGAGAGCCCCTAAAAATGTAGGACATTCCACATATGCAAGTGGTCCCCTTAATTATCATCACTAGATTACTCAACACTTTATGACTCAGTTCAATGAATAAGACAGTTTCGCTGAAAAGTGTGATCTTTATTAAAATATAAATGTCTGTCTCCAATATCCATCAAGTGACAAACAGGCCTATGTGAACCAGTCTTGTTTTGCACATCTAATGAAAATGGAAATATGCCTGTCTAAAATCTTAATGCTCACCAACAGAAAATTTAGCATTTATTTCTTAGGATTGCTATTGCAACTAAATTTTGTGTTTCTACATGAATGATTTTATGTACACTCAGCTATGGAAACTCCTCTCAAGAAAAAAATAGGATGGTTCCTTCTCTCTTGTCTTTAAGATGTGAGTGAAAGCCTGTGGTCCCATAGTCCCTAGAAGCTGATACAAGAAACTATAGGATATTTTAGCCACACTCTTTGGAAGGGACTGAATGTTGATTTGAACCCTTGTATCCCAGAGTCCCAGTCCAACACTCAAACCTCTAAATGGTACTAGTTGTACTGTTTTATTCTATATTTTAATGTCTTCCATGTTTAAGTGTACTTGGATTTTACTGTTGTAAACTATATTTGGAGACCCTTGCTAGAAATGAAAGATGATAAAATATTTAAATTATAAATTTTTAAAAAATCAGTTACTACTGATTCATCATTTCTGGATGTGGTAGAAAGCAACATGTAGTAGCATACTTTATCTGGAATATATGATTATAGTCTACTACTTTCTTTCAGTTAGTCTCAAAGGTGCTACAAGATTTCTCTACATACTGGAATATATGATGTTTTCTAAGAATGTGATCTTATGTAAGCAGAGCTTGGAAAATCCTACTGAACTCATAGGACCTGGTTCTGACTAAGCCTGTGATTACAAAATGCAGGTAACCCATCTTACTCCCATATAGGTCTGTTTAATTCACAAACCTATTTGTTGTTCAATGATGTTTTGTTTGTCATAATTAAGAAATTACATTAAAGATATTCAGAGTTGCTTTGATATATCCTGACTGGTGAATTCCACATTACTGTGGCACTGTGGAGGAAAAATGAGCTCATTTTATATAAAACAGGTCCCTTTTCTTTTGTCTGATGCTGTAAAGTAAGAAAATAGGGGCTGGGGCAAAAAAACAAGGGATTAGGTTAAGAAAAGCTTGTTCAATTCTTTCTGCTATAACTGGTTTCTATTGACTTCTGTTACAGGAAAGCCAACAAACAAACCACAATGAATACTTACAAGTAAAACACATAAACTTTTGTCTGAGAAATGGCAGGAGACAATCTAAGCATAGATGTGTGAAAATGACCATTGATAATACTGGAGGTTATTTCATCCTAGTCAGGACAGAGCAAGACGTTCAACAAAGATCTGCATTGATATTTCACTGTGCTGTTTTGGAGGCCTAATGTTCTTTGGAAAATATCACCCAAAACATGACAAATAAAATAAGAAAGTTAACATAAAATTGGAATTGCTGGGAGATTGTATAATCATTCTTGAGCTTCCTAGTACAATAGAAAGGGGTGGGGGACAGGTTGGACACCTATGTGTCTTCCTGAAAATAAAACAGTGTCTTATATTAATTTTTGCTCTCAAAGATGTGCTAGGTCTTATTTTCAGGGGATGTCTTATTCTTCCATGAAGAAGAATTTATATTTATTGTTGAACAAAAAAAAATTGAACATTTATTATATATTGTATATATATTTATATACAAAAACTTTGCTAGGTCTTACTTTTGGGGGAGGCCTTTTATTTAGCAATTCAGCAAAACCTCTACTAGGTCTTATTTTCTGGGGATGTCTTATTTTCGTGGAAACAGGGTATTGCCCGAAAAGAGGAAATGCATTACCAAAAAAAGAGGACAAAGGAAGACAGGCTTACATGAAATATTCATGTACTAACTGGTATGTATAGATGTAGAAATGTAGAAATAATCCCTGTGATGTAAACAGAAAGATTATCGTTCCATTCTATGGAATCCTGGGATTTGTAGTTTTGCAGGGTATCTAGAAGTCTTTCATCAAACTATAAACTCCAGGATTCCATGGGATATAGCCATAGCAGTCAAAGTGGAACCATAGCACTGAGCCATGGCTGTTAAAGCAGTGTCAAACTGCATTATTCCTGCACTGTATAAACAGCCAAAGACACTTGGGGGAAAAAAGTTTAAACTCGGGTCATTGTTTATTCAGGTATATCTCCTCCCGTTGGCAGCTGCATCTGTATATTAGACACTTGACACCCAACTATGGATGCAGAGTCAGGAAATCTTCAAACAAGAAAGGGAAAGTAAGGGAGATCTTCTTTTTTCTTATTCCTCTTTGCATTTATCACCCTTTTCTGCTTTTTTCAGGCTCTGTACTGCTGGATCCAATTCCTTTGTGTGAGACACAACTCAGAATTTTGATTTTCTCAACCTGGCAACAACGTGACTCTGATTGTCAGGTCAGTAGCATTCTATTTCCTGAGATTCAAGGGACAAAAACCCTAGAGTGGAGGGGGGTCTTGTGCTGTAGGCTATATTTCAGAGGAAGGAACCAGTAAAACCAGCTCTGAGTACTCCTTCCTAAGATAACTCTATGAAATTCACTGGGTTGCTATAAGTCAACTGGTTATTTAAAGGTGTACACAAACACAATTTGGTAATGTGGAACCAGAACAAGAGGAAAACTATTGTTGGCAGCCCAACCATGTAAAAAGCATCAAACCATTGTAGCAGTGCTCACCATTTCTTGTATTTCACATGGTCCTGCCTGAAGCACAAATGGCATATGGGGAGTTTCTCCAAGTCCTGGGGCACTGCTGGCAGACTTTGTGCAAAAAGAAGATTCACACACAAGTTACAGTGCTGGGGCTCCACTCTCTGACATTCTCCAAATGGCACAGTGGGCCATAGTTCAGGCACTCACTGGCTTGCTCCCCTATTCCTTCCTGCCTATTTGGTACCCCAGTGTTGCACAAGCATAACACACATACAAACACCTTCAAGCTGAGCCATCTCAACTATTTACATAATAAAATATAGGAAAATTTCTAAATAAAGTCACTAGTGATTACAAGTCATAACAAGATAGTCATAACAAATAGACTAATCAAAATAGCTTGCATTAATAAATGCAAACTAAAATTAAACAATCCACTAATAATTCATACTGAAGCCTAACAAAAGCAAAAGATAGAAGAATGATATAAATAGAAGGGGGGAATCATATTCAAGGTTAGATAGTGCTTAAGCCAAAAAAAAAACAAACCCTGAGTGGGACCTCTCATTTTGACAGTCTCTAGCTACTTTCAGCAGCAATGACAGATTTTTTTTAGTAGGAGGGACCTGCAATCCCAGGGCACAAGGAAATAAACCTGGGAAGGAAAGTCTTTTGTCTTGGTTTTGATGAAAGGGTAAGGTATAACACCACCACCAACAAAAATAACATCAACAACAGCTATAATAAGGACCAGGTGTTGTAGGATTCACAGCTAGATGGACTCTGTTCTTTGCTTCCTTTTCTTCATTGCTTTTGCTTCACCTTATAAGCATGTCTTAGATTTTGTGCAGGCCACCGTAATAAAAATAATAAAATTTATTTTTATCCCGCCTCCCTGTGGGCCACAATTGGGGCGGCTTACAGCAGTTAAAATATAAAATCCATGTCCCCTGTCCCACACCCCTTAAAATGCAATTAAACAGTTTCCAGTATAAAACATATCCTAAAATAATACACAACAAATTGACAATAAGTACAGCAAAAATCAGGGTCTAATGAGTTTGATGTTCTTTTTTGGTGGCCGGGTATCTATTCAGGAAAGGCCTGCCAAAAGAGATCCATCTTAACAGCTTTTTTAAAGCTGTTCAAGGTGGTTATATTGTCAGGATATGCAGGTCAGCATAGTAAGTTGTGAATGGATAAAGATGGCAGGTGTTACCAGGATAAGGTAAGCCTGCAATTAGTAGTTTAGAGAGCAACTGGCCAATTTGGCCAAGTAGCTATGATAGCCAATCTGCAGACTATAACTGCTTTGGAAAACTGCTGGGAAATTGGGAGCATACTGGTATTGTGTGCTTTCTATGCTGGTTGGGAGCATACTGGGAATGTTTGCTCTCCATGCTGGCTAAGTGACTTTGCTCACCATGATGGTACATGCTGCTGGGAGTGGTAATGCTGTTCAGTACTGAAGTAATATGCTGATGTACTAGAAGCTATGCTATGTTTTTTTTGGGGGGGGGGGGGTTGTTTTGTTTTTTTTACTGAGCCATTCTACTATATTTTTATTCCAATTATTTTATGACTCTGCTGAGTAAAGCTATTTTTGTTAACGTACCTCCAAGACTCTGCTGTTATACACCCCAACATATATGATGGATCTCATCCGGCAGGCCGTTCCATAATCTGGGAGCGGTCGCCGGAAAGGTTGTCTAGGAGGTTGTTGACAATCTAGTTTTTATAGGTTGCAGCAAATTCCTCCCAGATAACCTGAGTGTGCGGGGTGGATTGTATGGAAGGAGATGGTCCCAAAGATAGGGTGGACCAAGCCATTTAGGGCTTTAAAGGTAATAACCATTGTAAGGCACTACTAAATGTATTACTATCAAAATGTAGGGTGAAACCACCATGTAGATGAGAGATACTGGACAACAGGCATTGCAGCCTAAGAGCTATTCTCAGCTATGTTATTAATTAAAACAGCCTAAATACTGACTCATTTGTGGCAATCTGGGATTTTAAAAAATACAAGATATGACTTGTTGCTTTACACATTATTAGGGGGAAGGATGGAGTGTTGTCACTTATTGGATTGTTACACAGGGTAAGCAGAGGAAAGGTTGTTTCTGTCTCCTCATTAGGAGGAAATTCCTGGCGGTAAGGGCTGTTCAACAGTGGAACAACCTTCTTCCAAGAGTGTTGGAGCCTCCCTCCTTGGAGGTCTTTAAACAGAAGGTGGATGGTCATCTTTTTGGGATGCTTTGATTAAGAGTTCCTGCATGGTAGGAGGTTGGACTGGATGGCCCTTGTGGTCTCTTCCAACTCTAGGATTCTGATTCTAAAAACTGTAAAATAAATGTTCCACATCATTCACTCTGGTGAAGAAGTCACTCCAGGAAGAGTGATCAGTAACCAACCACACTTCCTGGTCCATTTAGAAACAATGAGAGATTGCATCATTTCATCCTCCATACCAGGAAGGAAGTAGGAGTAGAAACTGAAGAGGAAGAAGCACATAGGGCCTCCAGAACTCAGTGCCTTACCCTGAGTGTCATGGCCTGGATCCAGTTCTGTGGCCTCCAGGTCAAAGAAGATGACTCTCAAAGCAAGGCCACTACTTTAAAAAGTGTTATTCTCCTATTTGTTGGATTCGGGGTTTGTTTGTGTGTGTGTGTGTGTTTTAATTTGAATTGCCTACTCTATGCAACTGTGGCTGTTGAGTACCCAGATTGTTGGGGGCAAATAGCTTATAGTTGTAAACCGCTTAGACACTGCTTAGGCGATATGAAGTGGTATATAAATGAAGCTTTTTGTTTGTTTTATGATCATACGGAATTACAAAATCAGGATGCCTCTCATAATATGAACTTTGTGATATCCCTAGGGCCCATATCCTGTGACAATACAAGTAGCTACCTCTAAGTCTCAGGTTTGGGTCGTGAAATCTCAGGATCTGGGATAATCCTGCATTGGCAATCCTAGGCAACAGGCAGGTTCCTGTGCAGCTGTATGTGGTGTAGTACTCTTATTTTAAAATAACCCTTCCCACTAGGCACCTTATACCAAGGTAAGTGCCAACATTTCTTATGCATTACGCAAAAAACAACATCTTTGCCACTTAATACTATTGGCACTTCAGATAAGGGAATTTGATCATCCGAGGAACATAACATATTATAATATTTAATTGTGGTGACATGGATACACAAGCTGAAGTGTATGTGTTCATGGTGCCAAAAGTTAACAAAATGGGATGCAATTACTAACATTCTTTGCATCTATGAGGAGTCCCAAAACCAAACTCTCACAGATCCAAAGGTTCAACTGAACATTCTTTTGCAAAATGATCATTGCCATCCCTGCATTATCCTGAAGAATTACAGACAAGGGCCAAGATCATACATGTGTGTATAGCTCCACATGCACAGTGCCATGTTCTCCCACTGCCTGGTATCTGTCAAGCCCTGGGATGGGGACTTGCTCCTGCCATTTCCAGTGAGGAAGGGAAGAAGAAGGGAAGCAATTCAGGCCATTGTCTGGCCTTAGGTTGGCAGGAGGAAAAAAATGACAGTGCACTCTCAAATGGAGAGGCCTGCCTTTTCCTTTCCACAAGACCTCAGAGCAGCCACATCTTCATGCTCTGAATTGCCCTCTGGTAAGAAGGAGGGGGAGCATCACCTCCCTGGAGCTGACAGTTGTTGGTTGTGGGATATTTTTGGATGGAGCCCAATAAATAGCCCTCTAAACTCTGTCCAAACAGGAACTAAAGCTTGAGTGCTGGCTATGCTAGCATTTGCAAACTCTGCAGATGGTACAGGTGTCTCTCCACTTGCAATGTGGTGCAGATTGAAGGTTCAGCATCTGTACATGCAATGGGAATGGGGGTCATCATCTTATCCTTTCAGACAGCAAAGTATCTTGGACCTGTCAACATGACTAATGGACCATCGTGGTTAACTGCCTTTTCATTTGGGTCTTTTTTCCTGCTTCATGTTGCCTTTTTCCAACACTGGATTCCTGACATGAATTCTTCTGGTCCTAAATTCTTGTCATCTACACCTATCGCCATTGAAAATTCTTTTAAAATCAGTGACATAATTTGTGTACATGTAAGAAGCTGTGGATTGGCAGTCAGCAAAGAACTAAGCTATATCATTGGCTGGCATTTACTTATATCCAAGGTCACTAAAGCATGAAACAAATTATGCACACAGGAATAAAAATAAAGAAGGTTGTTCAGTTCAAAGGAGAAGGAAGGCTATGTTTGTGGAAAGAATTGGAGCCCACTGCCACTACCTGAACTTTCAACCTAACTGTGATGATAGATTGGTTGATTAGATCTCTCAGGGGTTAATCAGGGTATGTCTCAGTGGAACAGTGATCTTTTTCTGCATGTTCTTGGAATAGAGACACAAACAGCATTAGATTATTAAAAGGTTGGTTTTTAAAAAAAAAATGATTGTTTTGGTTTGTCAGAGCTCCTCTTCTCTGTATCTTAGACTGGTAAAGAAAGAAAGGAAAAAACACCTTCCAAGGTACTGTATTACATTTCATTCCCCGTGTGGCTGGGTGGTATTGGAGCCTAATGATGAAAGACAAGACATAAGAGGTACAACAAAAGATAAGGAGATATCTGGAAAATATGAGAGCCTGGGGTCTTCCCCTTCTTCCCCATGTGATTATCTCAAAGAAGAAAGCATCTAAGAACATGATGCTACATGGATCAGAAACATGCTCCATGGAGAGAGGTTCTCAAGGGAGCTATTTCATTTTGCTGAGCTATTGCCTGCCTATAAATGGACAGAGTGTGAAATCAAAACAGAGGCCTTGCTAGAGAGCCTTGAGGAAGAGCAGGCAGCCAGAATGCACCATAGTTATTCATCCGAGACTGATCAAGCAAAACAACCCTCATTGGAGAGTCAAAGAAAACAGATCGTCTCAAAGCTACATGCAAACAAAAACCTGTTGCAACAAACAGCCTCGGCCGACTCCAGTCTTATGCTTATTTCTCGGAAATGCCAAACATAAATGTCTCTGAGTCAATTAGTGTTATAATTCTAAAAGCAAGTTTTCCAGTCTTACAGGCCTCATTCCCACTTACAAATATTGGTTTGTGATCCAAACCAATGGATCAGTCCGCCAGTGGAGTGTGGGTCACACTATATTTTCCCTGATCACATTTTCTTGCTGTAAAATTCACATTGACTAATGAATCAATTCCAAATGGACCCTCTTCAGCTGACCAGCAAATTTAAAGGGCAAATTTAAATCAATTCCAGTCTGCATCCCGTTCACACTTGTGCTGAATCCATTTATTGCAAACGATGTGGGAAAAATGAGTGTCAGAAAGACACATATTAAATGGGTGTAGTGCAGGGCTCCCCTTGCCAAACCAGTTCAGCGATTTGGCTCCAGTGTGAACAAGGGTCATTTAAACCACTTTAAATTGGTTAGCAAAACGGTTTATAATGAAGTGCAAATGAGGCCACAGTGTTCTACTGCTGGCTTAAAAATGACATCTATAGCTCAACTTCTTCATTTATGAATCAATTACTTAATTACATTTGGCACTGCCTGTCTTTACCTGAACCTAAGTGTTGTTAATTGTGAATCAATCCAATTAATTTTATCCAATTTCACAGCAACACTTTCTCACATGAACATGGTACATATGTGTTGAGTAATCTTAATAACATATGTGTACCAGCCCTAAATGTTGTACAGTAATCTGACAATATACATGCATCTTAAGGATTTGGATAACACCCAATCATATTCAAGTCGTGAGAGTAAACCAAAAAGTGTCTATGGTCCAAACACACTGCTGAAATGAAGTCTGGGTCCACTTTAACTGCCCGGCTCAGTGCTATGGAATCCTAGGAATTATAGTTTATTGTGGCAACAGAGCTCCTAAATCCACACCTAAATCCAACTGTTAGTGCCAACTAGAGTAAAACTTATGGAGTTTATGTTGATCAATTGGGACTAATTATTGTTTCCAGGCCTAATAATAATAATACAATATAACACATTTTCCAATATTTCACAGATGAAAACTGGGACACGTGGCCAAGCAACATTAGAGTGTAGCCAAAATGACAATAGTTAATAATGAAGAAGAACACACAAGCTAAGAGGGGCTGCAGTACTTTGCTTTTGCCAGAGTCTACAGAAAGGGCAAGACTCCACCTTCTCCTCTCTTCTCCTGCTTGCTGAGTTAATTCATTACAAACTGTATTTGCAATTTGAACCTAGTGCTCATTCCCACTGCAAAATAACCTGGTGTGGAAACTGGGTTATTTTGAGACTGAATCTCTCCAGGGCCATTTACTCACCTTTTGCTTTTTGGAAAAGAAGGCAAAGCCACACTCCAAAGTTTCTGGTGAGGCCAAGAGAAGGAATGGAGGAAGGAAGAGAAGAAGGACTGCCCCAATCCCAGTCTTGGCTAAGCCCAAAGGGAGCACCACAGGAGAGGAGCCACCCAAGATGATGCCCTGTGGCTGCACCCCAAAGAACAGCACCAGAGCACCAGGGCTGGCTGAGAGAAACTGGCAAGAGCTGGCACACACACACACAACCCATTCAAATCTCATCCATCATTCTCACTTGTTGAACATGGTTCGGCATCGGGTCTTTTCAAAAGAACTGCCCAAAAACTAGTGTCAGGAAAGAGCAGTTCTTTTGCATTTGCCTTGCTTCATTTTGGTTGAAACCGAATCAGAACCAGTTTCAAGTGGGGAATGAGCCCTTAGTTTGCAGCATTTGAAGTGATCTGAGAACAAATAGGAAATGTGAGAGGAAGAGAGAAACATATTTTAAAAGCAGCTCAAAGAAATGGGATTGTCCCTGTAAAATCAGTGAAGTTGTAGGGTGTGGTATAATTTAGTCCTAAGTAATAAAGGATGTGAACTTTCTGTTCAGAAACAATTTGCTTGATTCACGTTGCAAAAAAAAGGGAGGGAAGGTGAAAATACATCCAGAGCTTGCAAATATTAGCTTTAGCCAAGATTTTAAAAAGTGATTAACATTTAAAAAAATTAAGGAAAGTTTTATAAAATCAGTGCATTATATTAATTGTTAACTTTAAAATTTTAATCACTATATTTTAAAATAAAATTCTCATTTACCATATTGCATGAAAGACTTTCATATGTTGTCGCACTGATCCTGTCATTGTCCCATCACTGAAGTGGAATTGTCCTGGCATTTTGTATTAATGGTAGTTTGTGTTAATACAATTCCACTTCAGTGACAGAATAATGACAGGATCGGTGCTACGTGTACAAAAACACTTTCATGTACTTGCAGTCATGGATGGGATAAGGATAGGAGAGTGATCCCAACCCTGTCCTGTCCCTGTATGATAATCGTCAAAGCTAGGAAGCAAGATGGAGGATCTGAGCAGGGCCTCCAGTAGGGAGGAGACAGAATCCTTGAATTTCTCTAATCCCGTTTATTTATTTTAATCACATTTAAGCATAACCATAAACTGGATTGTAGCTAACTGGTATGGTATCACAAAAATGATTGCTATTATTTATCTGTTATTTAATATTTACAATTTTATCCTGCCTTGGCTATTCCCCTCCCCTCCTTCCTGATCATCAGGCTGAAATGGAGTATCTGTCCCAAGATCACTCAGATTCATGGCTCTCGGGAGGGGGGTGCTGAATCTGGATCTCGCAAGTCCCAGTCCAGTACTGTAAATACTGCACCACAATGACACACTAGACATGAAGACTGCTTTTACATATTGTTAAACATGGTAATTGATATCTAAATTTATCACATAAAGTGGTGGTGGTGGTGGTGGTGGTGATGATGATGATGATGATGATGATGATGATAATGATAATAATGATATAGAGTCATATCCATGGGAAATCCATTCCTGATCACCACCACCCTGTGGATAAGTAAAAATGTGGACCTCAAGACCCATTTTCTCAACAGCAGGTGCAGTAGACATGCAGCTGCTAATGGAGCCCTATGCATGCACACCCATTGAAAGCAATGGGGCTTACCATCCGCAAATGCTTAAATCCATGGATGGTAAGCCTGCAGATATCTGTAATGATGTTAATAGATGTAAATAATACCATCTTTAAAAGAATCCATTTTAGTTGTGTTTACTGATACTGTATTATTGTCCGTACATTCATGTTTTCATTTTATTTTGCTAGCATAACTGCTCTCAGGATATAATTTCAAGGCTTATAGCTATCCATATCTCGTTTTCTTACAGCAAACAATTAGAAACAATATTGCAGTTTTCTATTTATATTCATATAGGCCTTGTTATTTTGTGCCTTCAAGTTATTTCTGACTTAAGGAGATCCTAATATAGGCTTCATTTCAATGGACATAGCTTTAAAATGAGAGTATACAAAAAATTAGAGAGAGAGAAAATAAGTTGAATAAAATAAGTTGTATCCATATTAGGTTTAGTCACACATTAGTGCATTGATTTCACAGGGGCAGAAGTTGTTTAATTTGGATGCATCTCCAGCATCTTCTTTGCAATAGTTCCTTATAACAAATGGGAAACTGGAGAATGGAAGGGAAAGGGAAGGTTAGCTAGATTAATAGTGAACATTCACGGACTGGATGCATACAGTCACTAGACAAAACTAAATGTATACCAAAAAAGAAAAAAAAAATCCATTGTAAAGGCTATTCCTAATTCAACAATAAACCAATTGTATTTTATTGAAACCCCATTTGTATTCCTGAACTCTTGAGGTGAGGGCATGCATGAAAACTCTGCTCTGTTTCCTCTTCTCAAAATAACCCCCAAATAAGCAAACTAAAAAAGCTTTTTAAAACTGAGATGTGGGGTGGAGGGAAGGGGAAATAATATGGCTCACATTCACTCTGATTCCCAAACAAAGAACAAAAATATAACTCCGGAAACAATTGCACATATTAACTCTTGTTTTCACAGCACAAAACAATGTAATTATCATGCAGATCTGTGTGTTCTATGAGTTCTTTGGCATGCTAATAAGCAACATGTTTACAACAAAGACAGTCAATCTGAATAAGTAAATCAAATTATATTTAATAATATGTGTAATAATTCTTAAAGGGAAACAGCATGTTGGATTCCCAGCAAGTTAAACAACATTTGGGGTGCATTCAACTTTAGACAGACATTTTCTGCTTCATATGCAATCAGATATATTGACCACTAAATTAAGTCCGTAAAGAAAAGCCTTAAAAATTTGTGGGTGCAGAGATGCCAGTTCCCACCCGATGCTTTTTCCTTACATTTTGTAGGTGTTGCTTAGAATGTTTTGTAACAGTATTTAATATTAAAAAGAAATGTGTTGACTCCCTGCTTAATAAAATTAGGACATTTCAACACATTGTATTAATAAAATGCAGACCCACTGATACTCCTAGGGAAATAAAACTCACAAGTGCTAAAATTCCATTAGAAGAGTTTGCATCTGTTCTGTGCGTGCAACATGAAGATGGGAACAAGTCTTTTTCTTTTCCCGTTTCTGGATATAGTGATAAAATATAATTATAGAATAAGATGAAGTGAACTTTTTCCCCCTCAACTGCAGGCACAAGTCATGCAGAAAATGTTCAGTCTCTCTTTCATTCTGTAGCATAAGATGAGTACAGGTTCCATGACCTCTGAAAAACGACATTCTACAAAACAAATAAATTCCCATCACTAGGGAACTTTTCCCCCATTACCTACTTCTAGCCAGTGGTTTTACTTAGTGCATTGGACGTCATTGAAGGAGATGTGTGCAGACCTTCCTTTGACATGTAGACGACACAGACAGTCCGGTACAGTTTGCAAAGCATTTTGGTTTTAAGTACTTCAAAGAATGCTCTCCTCTTCAAAGTCAAATTTCACCACCACTGGCCGGCTCGTGTTCCACTTTTTGCTTCGATCCTTATCCTCAATGAACTCCTGGTAAGGATCTTTCTTTGAAATGGCTTTCTTGGAGCGAACATAACCGAAAAAGACAGTCAACGCCAGGAAAGAGTAAAACAACATGACAAAGAGAATGAAGAAATAGGCGTTGTCATATGGTTTGTATTTTGGTGTTTTCTCCTTCGTAGCATTTTTGCTTGCATTCAGGTTTTTGTCCAAAATCTTCAGAACACACTGAGAGATGAGAGACACTAGAGCTGTATGGTTCATTGTGCTGCTTTGCCTTAGTGGGCTCAGAATTTGCATTTTAAAAAATAAAATAAACAGTTACTGTTTTTAGTGACTTGGGACCTGAGTCCAGTGCAGCCCATGAAAGTTTTCCCTCTGTGAACCTGCCTGGAAGCTGGATGATTATTTGATGGTTTTGTTGTTTCCTCTTTTAGCAAGGAATGCTGTGAAGCACTTAGTGAGTCTCGGCTGCCTGATAAAGAGGCATCTCTCAGGATAGGCATTAGTCCAAAGATAAGTGGCCAGTATAAATAATTATCATCACAGTGAGCATGACCTCCAGTCAAAGTCCATAAATTTGTGGTCAAGGAAAAATGAATATTTGGGCTCAGAGAATTGAGCTCAGTTGAAGTACTTCCATTTTAAATAGGTCAAATTCTGCTAATTTAAAAAAAAAATTTCAGAACCAGGTTGCTTAGTGGTTTGATCATTGGACTATGACTCTGTAACGCAGGGTTCAAATCCCTCTAGATGACCTTGGACAAGTCACTCTTTCAGTCTCACAGGATGGCAATGGAGATCCCCCTCGGAAGAAACTTGCCAAGAAAACTCTGTGAGAGATTCACTGTAGAGTTAAGTTAGAAACTACTTGAAGGCACATAACAGCAAGTAACAATTGGTATTCTGAGAGCTTTTCTCACAGCCATTGAGGGGACAGTTTACAAAGGTCTACAACCTCATCCCAAAATGGATTGAGACAGAACATGATGAAGTGAAATCTTTCAGGCTAGAGCCCACACATGCCAGTTTACAGGTGTTTCAATTCACCATGACAAAATATGCCTCCCTTCCCCTCCTAATTAACTGATGGACACCTGTGCCAATATAACAATATAATATATATATTATATAACAATATAACAACTCTTTATTTAAGTAAACCCCAAGAGCAGGCCTAATTACATCTTCCAGTGGTGATTTAAAGAATGAAAAGCAGAGTCAAAAAGATGGGTCATTTTGAATGGTGAAGTAGTGAATCCATAAAAATTACCTTGTGAACTGTTTTTTCCTCATCAAATTTCCTTCTTTGCAAACATGTATTTGGAATGATGTGGGAGGAGGAGCAGCAACAGCAGCAGCTGTGTGTGAGGGGGCAGAATTTGGAGTAGGAAAATGGCATCCTTCCTACACTCCTTCCCCACTTATGCTTTGCTTCTCCCTTTCAACTGTCTTTGGTTTCCCCCCCCCCCCCCTCAAATGTCACCCTTCGAAAATTGATTGTAAAAGAGCAACAGCTTTGTAACATGTAATTGCATGTAGCTAACTCCAAACTTGCATAAAAATTATTCTCAAAAGTAACAATTATACTTGGAAATTAGGGAAACAAGACATAATCTGTTATGTATGCGTATTAATCATGTCATTTTCCCCCAGTGAAATTATGTGTGTTCAGTTTCACAGTACGTAGCTTTACACATCTGCTCCAGATGCAGTGGTTGCTACATTTCTCTCTGTATACAATATTCCAGTAGCTTGAGCATTATATTTAGACTTAGGCTAAAAATCTGCACACAGCTCCAGAAGCATGAATCTATGAACACACCTAGGTTATGTCACTTTAGCAAAGTTGAAATACCACTCTCCCTCTGTTTCAATGGTGGGAAATCTATGGCCCTCCAGATGTTATTGGACTTCAACTATCGTCAGCCATCATACTCACTGGATGGAGTTGGGGTTCAACAACATCTGAAGGGCCACAGCTTCTCTATTCTTGCCTTTTCATCTAGTATGAAACACTGAATTTTCCTTTGCTGATTATCTAAGAAGTGTTCCCCATCAGACACCTTCCAGATATATTGGACTACAATTACCATTATCTTCCACCAGCATTGCCATTGGCTATATGTACAGGAATAGTGGGAACTGCAATTGGACACATCTGAGCTAGCTTGGGGAAGGTTGTAATGTAATAGAATGACTTCAAAAGCAAAATTCAAGGGCAAATAAAAATGAATCAGAGTATGACCTACCACTAGGAATTATGAATGATTTTGTAGTAACATTCTGCTAGAACGTGAAAGCCTGGTAGATGAAAAGATTGAGGTTTTCTTTACCATGAGTAATAATGGTTTATAGCCACAATCTCTAGAGCCTTGGGAATATGTAAGAAAGAAATATCCTACAGAAGAAATGCTTGTAAATATTTCTGTGGGAATTAAATCCTTGACTGTCAGTGACAAGTGGGTTACATGGCATATTTTGAGAGAAAGAGCAAAGGGTTAAGTTGTCTTCAAGGGGGTTGTCACAGGTCATGTCTACTTGCATGATAACAGCAAAGCACAGGAGGCCTTGTGGATCCCTGCTTTCTATTGTGTTTTACAGGCTTAAGTCATTCTAAAGTAAATTGTTGTTTTACAAAGGAATGAAACCTTATCTGGCTACAGGGGAAAAATGAGTTGGGCTGCCACAAATGACAATGCCAGCTGTTTCTCCCTGTGATCTGAATTCTAGGGAGCCAGCCCTGAGACTTTGAAGTGGAAAGCACCTCACCCGACTAGCACTTTTGTCCAACCACGTACTGTTTCTCTAAGCCTGACCCCTGAACTGATTGTATGATGACTAATTCACATGCTAAGATTTGCGGGTATATCAGTATCACTTATACAGCCTGCATTTGTCATTAAGGGTTTGTTGTAAAAAGAAAGATGAAAGTAAAGCCTGTAATGGTATATGAGTAGCCTGTACGATTTATAGAAGCAATGCACCGCCTTACATTTTAACTATTTGTTTTAAAATTAGCCTTTAAAAATGATGCAAAATCCCCATTAAAAACAAATGCAAAGGAAGGAAGGAAAGAAGGAAGAGCAAGAAAGAGCAAGCTAGCTCAAGGAGAGTGTGGCAGCATATATGCTGCCAACATTTTTTACAGATCTTGGTCCTGTATGTTGCCTTATTCACTGTTTTTGAGTTGTACAGGGCAACAGGAATAAAATTGGAAGCCCATCACTGATTCCCATTCTGACACCAAGGATTATCAGGCTGATTTCAGTTGGAGTTAAAGTAAGCCTTTAACTAAATCTGAATCATCTCTGGACTCAAATGACTTCAGAATTACATGGATCTTCACTGAAATCGAAGTCCTCTTTTTGATTTTTCCATTTTTATTTACCATATTTTTGCAAGATTTTTTTAAAAAAAAATCTTAATGCATTATTATGCAAAATATATGTGCTTTTCTTATGGTAGCCAGATCATGATCTGGAGCAGCAGAGTAGTTTTGTGGTTAATATAGTATAATAGTTGGAAAAGTTGTAAACTGTGCGTGTTCATACATGAAGGCATTATTTCTCAAATATAAAAAAATAGGAGGTATTTGAAAGGGGCTCATATTTTAACACACACAAAGTCTTTCAGCCTCAGGAGTAGCAAGGAATTTTGTACACTTCACATTATAGTGTGTTTTTTTTAAAGGAAGTTTTTGAAAGGAGGCACAGTATATGGAAAATATGGATAAACTATTTTATAAACTACAAAAAACCTGATAGGACTAAAATATCTTACTAGATTTTTTTAAATGCAAAAACCAACCTATATGAGTAAAATAATGTTTTGTAAACTACAAAGATACTGATAGGTCTAACATATTTTTTAAATGTAAAAACCAACCTAACTGATATGAAAATTAAGATCTTGTGTCTCTTATTTAGTAACTTCAAACCTCTGGTTTAGTATTTTCAAACATGTGACTCCAGTGGTTCAGCAGTGCTAGAGATTCTGGGACTTTTGTTGATACTTTCATGAAGAGGATTCCATGTGACAAGAAATGATTTGCGTAACCTCCAGCCCTCTTAATCTGAGTAATTTTTTCCATTGCATACCGGTAGTAGTTCCATAGTTTCATGTGCCAAAATGTCAGGCTAAATCCTGTGAGTTCTTTCTTGTTCTTAGCAACCATTTTGCATGCTGTTACTAGTAGATGGAATATTAAATCCTAAGGTAAACAAGTACACCCTTCTTTAGGGAATATTCCTTGTCAGGCTAGTATAGAATCTTTAGCCACTTTCTGGTTTATGAGATAGTGGATTATCATAAATACAATCCATAATCCCTGTTTTATTGTTGGGTCATTTGTCCTGCTCGTGCTAATTTTGGAATAGTGAAGAAAATCCATGATATTATCGCACACCATCCAACATTTATTGAGCATCAATTTGAAAATCATTTAAGCTTTATGTAGATCAAGTTGCCACTTGTCAAGGACATTAAGTGTCAATTCCTGAGTCTCTGTGATAGTTTTTATTCATTGGACAATTTTGCTCAAGAGAACAGTTTAACATAAATACTTCAGTGTAATTGAATGAGAAGCAGAAGTAACAACTGGACAAGTCAAAAAAAGCAAAAACACCTTTATACATCAACATGTTCTGTCAATTAAAATCTAGCTCAAGTTATATTTACATACTGAATTTGCAATTACTAAGTGATTATGAATGGACAAGCCTTAAGTTTTGCTGAATCAAATATTGTCTTCTAAAATGGAGTGTTCTAATTGTTGTAGCAATGAAGCAAACAGTGTGTCAGATTAAACAAGAGGAAGATACGATATAATTGAGCAAATCATATGAGTTTATCAGAGAAAGAAAAAAGCTGGCTTACCACTTCCTCATTCACTTCAGGATCCAGGATGGCCCCAGATATTATCAGACCTAAATCATTGCTGATCTAGCTGGAGAGTTTGTGACTTCAAAAAATGGCCATCTGAGTGAGGCTTCCACCCGGGATGCATCCAGGTGGTGGCATCATGGCTAGAGTGGCGATTTAGGTCTGATAACATCCCAGAACCTGAATTGATTGTGAAAGAGGTAAACCAGCCTATTTCTTCATCTGATAAGCTCCTTAGTGTAGCTGTAGGGTGCGCAATATGAGAATTCTTCCCCACCACCACCACCACCACCATGACATTTCCCTTTTGATTTCTAGCATTGCAGAAAGTGAGATATAGAAAATGTTCACACCTAGAACTCTTACATTTGCTGTGTTCACATTCCCTTGGTAATGTTGCTTGCCCACTTTCTCTGGACACCCAAAGGCTCACCTGAAGTTTTAAATTATTGCAATCCTAGAAATTTGGAGACTGGGTTAAAATGTCATTTTTGTTGGGGGACATGACCTCATTCTCTCTGAATATTTTTATTTTGGGTGTAAGTTTCACTGAAAATAAAGCAGTATTCCACTCACATACATACTTCTGAAGGATCAGTCAAACTGGCATTAGTGACTTGCTTGATAGTCAGAAATGAAAAATACAACTTGAGATATACCATTCCACATGCTGTAATTTCCACAGAATACTTAAAGGATAAGAAAGTCTTCCAGTGATGCAGAGACAATGAAAGAAGATTAAAAAGAAAGTATAAGATTAAAAGAGAAATGAACACTCAGCAGAAGGAACCAAGATCAAACAGTGGATTAAGCATGTTACTTGTTGCTCCTCAGAAATTAAATAAGTATGGGGGATAAGGAATTTGTTTCCTTTTGGTCCTAGAAAAATGCCAATTATGGAAGCTAAACTGCTGGGATCGCATATCAGTCTGCTTTGGAAATGTGAGAAATGGATGGGAAATATAAACATAGGGCAATAGCTTACAGTTATGTTATGAATTAAGCCTGAAAACGTACCAAGATTTAGTGACTGAATAAACTGTCATAGCTAATCTCCCCTGATGAATTTGAGCAAAATCAGAATAAAAGCAATAGCCCTGTAGTTTTGCAGATTGTCATTACCATGAGCTGAAGCTGCTGGGCCAAGAAAGTCCTTGCTCACCCAAGGACTCTTACAGCAGAAACAGAAGAGGGGTGACCAAGAAGCCAGCAGTGGGCTGCCAATATGTACAATATGGTGAATGTTCAGCATCCTGCCTGGCCAGTTTCTCTGTTCCTTCTGCTTCTGTTTGTGTCTGATTGTCCTAGCTACCATCTTACAAATTTCCTCACAGCTAAAATCAACAAGACAAAGCAAGGGAAGTTAACTGTGGCCATTCACAATTGTTGCACATGACTGGTGTATAGCTTTGAGAGGTTATTTTTTAATAAGTAATTAGCTACAGTTACCATTCTGAGGCCATTTAGCCTTCAGTATAATTATAATTTTAAAAGTAAATACGTATTTTCCCTTCCCCCCCCCAAACAAAAAACAAAACAAAACAAACAGCTTCATTTATATACCACTTCATACCCTTAATGAGTGTCTAAGCGGTTTACAATTGTAAGCTATTTGCCCCCCAACAATCTGGGTACTCATTTTAGCGATGAGCCTTTTGCTGGTCTTGAACTCGCCACCTTATGGTTTTGAGTGAGTGGCTGCAGTACAGGTATTTAACCACTGCGCCACCAGTGGTTAAATACAATTTAACATAATACTATTTAACATAATTAAATAGTTAATGTTTGGGTTAATTTTAAAGAAAAGAAACATGTGCATGCTGTAAGCTGGTAGCCTGTGCCACAAAACATATTTTCTTTCTATCCATCTCACCATTGCCTCAATACCCACAACAGAACATAAGAACCCTGGTGGAACATTGGTTAAATGCTGGTACTGCAGCCATTCACACCACAAGGTTGTGAGTTCGATCCCAGGGACTCCAAGCCTTGCATCCTTCCATAGATCCATAGATCACTACGGAAAGATGCATCCACTTAGCCTTTCATCCTTCCGTAGATCATTAGAATGACTACCAGCTTGCTGGAGACAATTGTCTTACACATTGTAAATTACTTAGGGAGTGCTTAAGTGCACTGATAAGCAGTATAGAAATATAGTTGCTATTGCTAGACATGAACTTAGTCCATAAGCCCCCCCCCCCCAAAAAATTTAAAAGTTAGTTTCCCTGCAGCGCACGTGAAGTTATTGCTAATTAAATTACAGTAATATAATATAATCATCTCTTATGGAAAAGAAATTAATCACATATAGTTGTTCAGTGTTTGTCATCAGTTACTTTCAGTCTCTGGGCTAGTTGCACATCTGTGACCTTCCTTCAAATCTGTAATTACCTTTGCTAGCCATCTGATGTGCGGTCTTCCTTTCTTTCCTTTGCTGGATCTTCCTTTGCTGGATCTTACTGCCTTGGCATTTTTTGGTCAAGTAAGTTCCAAAGGGACATGGTGGCTCAGTGGTTAAGATCCTGATTCTGATGATTACAAGTTATCAGTTCAAGGCACAAGTGCAGTGTGATGAAGTAAGCTCCCATCACTAGTCCCAGCTTCTACTAACCTAGCAATTCAAAAGTATGCAAATGCAAGTAGATCTTTGGTGGGAAGGTAACAGGGTTCTGTGTAGTCATGCTGGCCACATGATCACAGACTTGTCTTTGACAGTGCTGGCTCTTCAGCTTACTAAGGGAGATGAGCACCACCCACTACAGTTGGATACAACTTGACAACATTGTCAAAGTGGAGTACATTTACCTTTACCTTTAAGTTCCAAAAAGCTACCAAAACTTCTTCTTCGTGGTCTCTGCAAATCACACAAATGGGTTTTATTGTGCCTGCGCATTGAATTCCGGAACCGTTTAGAACCGTTAGGGAAGACTTTTTTGGCGGTAACCCCGCCCACCCTATATAAAAGGCCCCAGTCTTCCCACTCTTTCAGTTCCTTTTTTTCCGCCGTGCAAGCAGCATCTTGGAACCTGCAGAATCCCTTTTATCTCCGTTTCTCCATTCTCCTCGGCTTAAGGTTTGAGCTACCAATTTCCCCTTTCTCGTCAAGCCTTTGCGGCTCACCGAGGCCTCCTCCTTTCTAGGCAACAATGCCCTCCCACTCCTTTAAGAAGTGTACTCAATGTGGGGGAACTCTTCCTTCCAAAGGATGGCCACTCCAAATGCCTCTTATGCTTTGACCCAGAGCATGACGTCTCGGCCTGCTCCCACTGCAAGGCATTTACTCCGCAGGCACGCAAGAATAGAGAAGCACGTCTAAACTCCCTTCTCTACACTAAAATTCTGGAGAGCCCTCCAACTTCAGTGCCTCAGAGAGAGGAGGAGCCCAGGCAGTCACTTGCAAGATCTCCCCCAAAGAAACAACATAAGAGGTCTGCGGAGGCAGCCTCTGCTGCAACGGTGTCTCCCTCTCTGGATGCCTCTGACTCCAAACGGAGGAAAACTGCTCATTCGGAGCCAAAAGGGCACAAGTCTCCTGCCCGTTCTAAGCCCAAGGGCTCATCTCAAGTCAAGCCTAAAAAGGACAAAAAGGATAAAAAAATCCTTGCTAAGGTCCAGGGATCCTGAGAAGGACCAGCCTCTGCCTTGGCAGACATCAGAGCCATCCTCTCGAGACCAGGAGTCTCACGGTACTGGAAGGTCTCCTTCGGATTCAGCCAGGTCCCGTGACCAGCATCCAGCTTCCGATACCAAGGGCAGGCATACTGCATCTGATGTCAGGTCCCTGAACCCGACAGCCTCTCGACACGGTACCGAGACCGATGGAGTTGTGTCCCCACCCCAGAAAGACCATCTTCATCGCACTGTTGCCTTGATCCACCAACCGCCCAGAGAAAACACCCAGGATACAACTACAGTGCCTGATACCGACTCCCCCAATGCCCACGACTTAGTGTCAGCCTCTGCAAAGGCCAAGTCTCAGTCTATCCATCTTTCTGAGGGTGAGTTGGAACAGTCACCCTCCTCCAGTTCAGGCTCCCAATCTCCAACTCCAATGCAAACCCGTGGATCCCGCCACTGGGCTCGCTTTCAGGACCGCCTTTCAGCGTCCTCGGAGGACATCAATCTTCTTGATGATTACGAAGATGATGCCTATTCCGAGGATTACTTAGAACCGACTCGTCGAGATCTCATCTTTGATGACCATTCAGGCATATACTATCTTCCTCTTGACCCTTCGGAAGTGAGGGACGGGCGCTTCCTCGCAAATTATCACGCCACGCGCTCTGCTTCACCTCGTGGGGCCCTACCTTCACAGACTGCTAATTCATCGGCATGGTCCCGCCTATTCTACGCCTCAGCTTCTGGCTCCCGCCAATTGGAGGCTGCAGCTAGTGCACGCCGCTGCCCTACACCTGATAGGTCCCGGCACCGATCTCCATCTCCATATCGGCCTCTCCACACCAGCTCAAGGCGACGGTCTCCATCTTCATCCTCAAGTCATTCTCCTCTGGCCAGTGCTCGCAGACGATCTCCACCCCCACGCCAGTCTCCACAGGCCACCTCTTACCATGCCAGGCGCTCTCGATCTCGCTCCTCAACTTCTGACGATTCCAGTTCTGATGTTCCTACTGATAGATGTTCTGGCCAGCATCCATTGGTAGTCCATGATGCATCCTTTCCTGCAGAGGACATGAAATCATTTGCAGAACAGGTGATACGGATGGGCAATGCCCTTCACATTGAAGTTTTACACACCGATGCAGAAGCTTTGGACCCCATTGACCAACGGGTGCAGGACAAGTTGCCGACACCGCCGTCGATCCCGTTTTTGCCTTCCATGGCCAAGATCGCAAAGAGGTCCTGGGCCACACCAGCCACTATACCTTCTACATCTAGAAAGATTGACCATCGTTACAGAATTACTCCGTCTGACCAGACCTGGCTTTTTGAACATCCTCGCCCAAATTCGGCAATTGTAGAGGCCTCACAAGTTCGTTTCACTCCAAAGACTGCGTCTGCTCCAAATAATAAAGAAGGGCGCAAACTGGATGCTATGGCTAGAAAGATCTATGGCTCAGCAATTTTAGATCTTAAGGTCGCTAATTATGCAGCATCTATGGCTGCATACCAACAACTGCTTTGGGAACGAGCGCTCCCTCTGTATGAAGACCTCTCAGGGGAAAAACGAAGACTTGCTATGGCCCTGCATGTCGAGGCCCATTCTTTGGCAGCACACCAGATTACTGCAGCAAGACACTCTGCAGACTGCGCAGCAAAGGTGCTTGCAGCCTCCGTCGCCCTACGGCGACATGTATGGCTGCGGTCATCAGACCTTGCCATCCAGGCTAAAATGGCCATTGAGGACCTCCCCTTTGACACCTCAGGGCTGTTTCATAAAGAAACCGATGACAAGCTGGACTATAAAAACAAAATGAGGAACACAGCAAGAAAATACAGTACGTCCTCTTCCTCTCAGTCTACATACCGCCGCCGTTTCCATTGGCAAAAGGGGCCATACTCCTCTAGCCAAATTAAACCTAATGACCAGCAGCGCCAACGCTTCCTGTCACACTCTTCAGCTTCCGTGGGCAAGCGCCAGTCATCTCAGTCCCAATACAAAAAGCCCTTCCGTAAGAAGGACTCTGACCAATCAAAAAAGAGGTTCTGAAACCTTTCTGCGCACATCGCCCCCTGTCGACCCTTTGGGGATAGGCTAGCCGCCTATTACCATTCTTGGGTGGCTATTACATCTGACTCTTGGGTGCTTACCATTGTCTGGAGAGGTTATGCCCTTGAGTTCCAAGACCTTCCCTCAACTGGAAGGATGCTGGTAACCCCCCCTTCAGACACCCTTCTGGACAAGGTGCGCACGCTGTTGCAAAAAGGGGGCATTGAACCTGTGCCTCCTTCTCAACTCTCTCGTTTTTTCTCCAGATATTTCATAGTCCCTAAGCCCGATGGAGGCTTGCGCCCTATTTTGGATTTACGATCTTTAAACTCCTTTATCTGCTACAAGCACTTTTGCATGGTAACTCTGGCCTCCATTCTCTCTTTGTTGCAGCCTGGCGATTGGTTCGCTACTCTGGACCTAAAGGATGCTTACTTTCACGTAAGCACCAGGGATGGACATCGTCGTTTCCTCGCCTTCACCATGGGTTCGTCTTGCTTCCAGTTCCGGGTCTTGCCCTTCGGCCTGGCCACGGCACCCCGAGTATTCACCAAATGTATGGCAGTCGTCGCCACTTACCTGAGTCAACACGAGGTGTCTGTTTGTCCTTACCTGGACGATTGGTTGCTAGTGGCACCATCCAAAGACCTCCTGCTCCATCACATAGACCTCGTCCTCACACTTCTCGAATCCCTAGGCCTCCTCCTCAACCACGAGAAGTCGCATCTCGCCCCGGCTACATTAGTCCGCTTCATAGGCCCCCTTCTAGATTCCACCACTGCAAGGGCTTATCTTCTGCCAGACAGGTTTCAAAAGCTCAAGCACGCAATTCGCGCCTGTCTCATCAATCAACGAATCAGAGCTTCCACAGTTCAGGTAGCCCTCGGCCACCTGGCATCAACCACTTATGTCACCCCCTGGGCACGCCTCCGTCTCCGCCCCCTCCAGTCATGATTCCTTTCAGTGTTCAACCCCGCCGTGGATCATCCCTGAAAGTGGCTTACGGTACCCAGACCGGTAGCCCGCTCCCTCCATTGGTGGCTGGAATCAAGCAATGTGTGTGCAGGTGTCCCGTTCGCCCCTCCACAACCTCAGCGGACCATTACAACAGACTCTTCCCTGACAGGATGGGGCACACATTCCGACGGCCTCTCAGTCCATGGCCAATGGTCATCCCAGGAGCGTCTACTGCACATAAATGCCTTAGAGATGTTGGCGGTACTCAAGGCTCTCAAGTCTTTTGAGGCCCTTCTTCATCACAAGGTCGTCTTGCTCCTCACCGACAATACCACGGTGATGCATTATATCAACAAGCAGGGCGGGACACGGTCTTCCACGCTTCTCCATCTCACCATCCTGATCTGGGACTGGTGCATCCAACGAGAGATCCTACTCCAGGCGGTTCACCTCCCAGGAGACGAGAATGTCCTGGCAGACAGATTAAGCAGATCCAAAACCTCCTGCCACGAGTGGAGGCTTCATCCTCAGGTGGTGGCGTCACTCTTCGCTCTCTCAGGAACCCCAGAGGTTGACCTCTTTGCCTCCCATCACAACCGGCACTGTCACCAGTTCTGCTCCAGAATCCGGTCGAAGGGGTCCAGAGGAGATGCCTTCCTCTTCCAATGGTCCCACAAGCTCCTCTATGCCTTCCCCCCCTTCCCGCTGATCACCAGAGTGGTTTCCAAAATGATGCACGACAGATCAAATGCCATCCTTGTCACCCCGTGGTGGCCCCATCAACCTTGGTTCGCTCCACTTCTCCGCCTCTCCTCCAAGCGATACCAACGTCTCCCCTCTCGCCCCGACCTCCTGACTCTGCACAACGGCAGAGTTCGTCACCCAGAGGCCAACACACTCAATTTGGTGGCTTGGAGGATCCACCCTTAGCTGATCTCTTGGCGCCTGTCCAAGAGGTTATCCGAGCTGCTCGTAAGCCTTCCACCTTAAAGTCCTATTCTTTAAAATGGAATAAATTTTTGTCTTTCCTTACCTCTTTGGGTCTCTGACCCTCCCAGGTCAGTGTTGCCATCATACTGGACTTCCTCAATTCTCTGGCACAGTCAGGCCTGTCCATTTCCTCATTGAGATGCTACCTATCAGCCATTTGTGCCCATTATGACTTTGGGAGACGCCCTTCGTTCTTCACTCAACCTCTAGTCAAGAAATTTTTCAAAGGACTGACTAACCTCTACCCACCTGTGACTCAACCAGCTCCCCCCTGGAGCCTTGACCTTGTTCTCTCTGCCTTGTCCTTGGGTCCATTTGAACCATTGGATACTGCGGACCTCCGCTTACTTACTTGGAAAGCTGCCTTTTTGGTTTCCATCACCTCTGCCCGCCGAGCAAGTGAGCTGTGTGCACTCCGGGCAGACTCTCCCTTTCTAAAGTTCTTTGAGGACAAAGTTGTTCTGAGACCTGATATTTCCTTTCTGCCAAAAGTTGTCTCAGCTTTCCACTTGAACTAAGATATAATTTTGCCCACTCTTGCTCCCCAGCCCACCACAGACTTTGAACACCGCTTTCACTCCTTGGACGTTAGGCGGGCCCTCTCCCTTTATGTCCACCGAACTTCTGGTTTCAGATGTACCACTAGGTTGTTTGTCTGTTATTCCTCTTCCAAGTTAGGACACCCTGTATCCCCCCCAAAGGTTTTCCAAATGGATTACAGCTGTGATCCGCCTGTGTTATGACCTCTCAGGGAAGGCCCCACCGGCTCACCTCAAAGCCCATTCTACCAGAGCAGTTGCTGCCTCTTCGGCCTTCTTGTCGGGCATCCCGTTGGAACAGATCTGCCGAGCTGCAGTTTGGTCCCAGCCCCTCACCTTTGTAAGACATTACAGGCTCGATACCAGAGACAGACAGGAGGCCAACTTTGGCAGAGCTGTTATCCTCTCAGGGATGCACTAAGACCCTTCTGGTTTTTTCTTAGTGACATGTTTATTAAAAAAAAAAGAGGAAAGAAAAAGGTGGGATTTGTTTGTACTTTTCCTGATGTTTCTCTTATTAAAAGTTCATTCATGTTTCATGACTTCTGGTCATGCTATATTTTTGTTCTCTTTGTTATTCTCATTTGGGGACACACCCTCCTCCGTTGACCTAAGCTTGCTAATCTACCCATTTGTGTGATTTCCAGAGACCATGAAGAAGAAGGACAGGTTGCTTACCTGTAACTGTAGTTCTTCGAGTGGTCATCTGCAAATTCACACAAATCCTGCCCATCCTCCCCTCAGTCGTGTCTGACTCACTTCTTCTGGTCTGCTTCCTTTGCAGCGGACCTTTGGAACTGAAAGAGTGGGAAGACTGGGGCCTTTTATATAGGGTGGGCGGGGTTACCGCCAAAAAAGTCTTCCCTAACGGTTCTAAACGGTTCCGGAATTCAATGCGCAAGCGCAATAAAACCCATTTGTGTGAATTTGCAGATGACCACTCGAAGAACTACAGTTACAGGTAAGCAACCTGTCCATCCTGCCTATTTTTTGCATGCAGTTGCCGCAACCCCAATCTGGTCCTCAAAGGGGTGGCATGATGCCACCCTCTTAAAGCCATCTGTTTTTGCCCATAGTTTAACTGGTTTTCAAACACTTCATAACATGAGGGCATTCACATGTCTCCTCTACTACCTCTGAATGCTCTAGTGAGATTTTGTAAGCAATGTGCATGTAATCATTCCTCATGTTCTTGTGCAGTTCTCTTCTCTGTGCTGACAAATATTTGAGTATTATCTCTACACTTCTGTCAGGATTCAAAGCTTTGGTCTGAAGCAAAGCAATAGTTTTTCTTTTAATGAAAATGAATGGCATGCTGTACTAACCTGTGTAGTACAGTAGTTGTGCACAAGTGGTACCCCCAATGCTATTTAAAGAAAAGATTCTGAGATAGTACTGTTAAGCCATTGTTTTCCACATCATCATGCATGGCTGTGAAAACTGGACAGTAAAAAAAAAGTAGATTGGGGGGATCAACTAATTTGAGATGTGGTGCTGGAGAAGAGTTCAGAAGATACCACTGACAGCCAAAGAGTCAAATAAATGGGTCCTTCAACAGATCAAATCAGAACTCTCCCTGGAAGCCAAGATTATCAAACTGAGGCTGGCTGACTTTGGCCACATCATGAGAAGGCATGAATCCCTTGAAAAGACATTAATGCTTGAAAAGAATTGGAAAACAGTATGAAAAGAGGAAGATTGCACACCAGATGGCAAGACTGAGTTAGGGAGGGTACACGCCTAAATCTACTGGGCTTAAGCAGAGCAGTGGATGATAGGGGGCTTGAAGATGTCTCATCAATAAGGTATCCATGAGCCAAGGGAACTAGAGGGAAGTTAACAACAACAGTTACCTCTAGAAGCAGGAGCTTGGTCTGTAATCCATAGAACACATTTCACTGTTACACCTGAGTTGTATAGACTGAGTTGGATAGTCATTATCAAATTTTCTTGCTACATGGTTAATAACTTCACTGACCCTCATCACTTGCTTTATGAATGAGGAAAGGGGAAAATAGTCAGACCTACTATTGTGACAGTGAGATACAGAGTATAGCAGGGAGACAAACTTTATTATTTGCTAAAGCACATACATCAAGCTACAGTGAGTGTTACAAGAGTGAGGATAACTCAGCAAGCTTAGTAATTTGTATGGTTAGAGGAGGGCATAATATCAAAGCATTACATATGTGTTCTTGTCTTTACTCATAAGAGGAAGGAAGAGGAGCAAAGAAGGTTAAGAGGTGATATGATAGCCCTGTTTAAATATTTGAAGGGATGTCATATTGAGGAGGGAGCAAGCTTGTTTTCTGCTGCTGCAGAGACTAGAACGCGGAACAATGGATGCAAACTGCAGGAAAAGAGATTCCACCTCAACATTAGGAGGAACTTCCTGACAGTAAGGGCTGTTCGACAGTGGAACACACTCCCTCGGAGTGTGGTGGAGTCTCCTTCCTTAGGGGTCTTTAAGCAGAGGCTGGATGGCCATCTGTCAGGGATGCTTTGATTTGGAGTTCCTGCATGGCAGGAGGTTGGACTGGATGGCCCTTGTGGTCTCTTCCAACTCTATGATTCTATGATTCTATGAAAGCTAGCCCAAGATATTTTGCAAAGCAACAAATGGCATGCTTCACCCATGGCTCAGCCAAATCAAGATCCATACTATTCAAAGCTACCTAAGTTATTTTGGCACGTGAATTAGAATGTCCTCTCATAAAAATATGAGTCAAGCCAATATAGAGCAAAGGCCAATCTAGTTCAGCACTGTTCATACAGTGTCCTGCCACATGGTAAGCCTATATGCTCCCTCTGGGTAGCCATCCTCTGGGGATTTTTAATCCTCTGGAGATAAAAATACACTAATAGCAAAGTAAATAAGTAACCCTGTGCTGTGTTTTCATGACCTTCTGTCTCTTTCAGCCACCTCACTCAGTTTAATAGTAGGCTTGCTCTAGAGATGAGGGTATGCTCACTGAGCCCATGTCATCTATCACACTCCTCCCACGCAAATCTGTCACCACACCATACATTGGAAAGCAAAGATCTGCAACAGGGATCCTGTTGTGATAATACAGACAGCTTATAGGTTTAGAACTTTATACTTCCAAATTTCTAAACAGAGCAAGGAGGCTACACAAAGATCAGAAGAGACCACTGAAGGTGTTCATCTGCTGACACATAACAGCATCAGTCCAGGGAATAGATGAGGCACAGGCAGGTAGCATTTTCCCACTCTTTCATCATGGAGTTCAAATTATGAGAGACTTTCAGTAAACTGGCAGTTCACACCTATCTCTAATTTAAACTGGATTAATGTTTAATTTTCCTTCTGAGAACCCTGAAAAAAATTCATTGCAAATTCTCAGTCTCTTGCTGATCTATTAGTCCCATGATTTCTGGGAAGAGAATTTAGGACTGTTAAATCAATCTGATTTTGCTGCTTAAGAACATCGTAATTCTCCCTCTCAAAGCTATTGGGCTAGGTTTGCTTTGACAGACTCCATTTGCCTTTCACTTTGTGTCTCTATCTTATCTGCCTCACATAGGAATGCAAAATGACTCCACTGCAGATAGCACGCATATTACACCAAGCCAGTATTCCATCTGCTCTTGTGTTTTGCATGGCCTTAACCAAGTCCCAATAAAAGGACACTGTTTCAGATAGCTAAGGGTGCAGATGAATTGTAGTGCTATGATTCCACTTTAACTGCCATAGCAGCATTGTATGGAATCCTGGGATTTTTTTTTCGAAGGCATCAGAGCCCACTGGTTGAGAATTCTAAGTACTCTTCCCTAAACTGCAAATCTGAAGATTCCTTTGGATATTGCCACAACACATAAAATTAAATCATAGCCTTATAACTGTGTAATGTAAAATGGTCCTTAAGAAGCATATCAATAGTGAAACTGGCTGATAGCTCTTTGGCTCAACATCATTTAACAGAATCCAAGAGCTAGAATGCAGCATAGATTTGGAAGGACTGGATTGTGAATCAGGTATGCAGGGGTTCCTGGAAGGAAGTATGGCAATTACTACTTAAAATACAGTTTCTGTATGTCATGGAAAGGAAATAACTCTATTGTTTCTTTAACAGTTAAAATTATTCATAATTTGCTGCAATAATGCATATTTATTTATGGTGAAGTAATTTTTTTGTTTTTCTTCTTTTATATAGATAAGCAGGAATTAAATCAGTAAGTCAGGGTGCAGAATTTAGCAAGGGAAGGAATATATTTTTAAAGTAAAATGGAATAATTAAATTTAAAAAATTATTTGTATTATCACAATAGGATCCCTTATACTGTTAGCCACTCTTGCTCCTTTATTAGAAAAAAAAGCAGGATATAAGCTAAATAAATGTTTAATTTACATTTAAAAGCTAATTTATGGTGAGGGATTTTGTGTGTGTGTGTGTGTGTGTGTGTGTGTGTGTGTCAGACTGAATCAGTTTTAGTAAGATAAAATCAGTACAAAATTCAATTAAAATTCATTTTTATGATCTATTTTTATGGGTCCTGCTTCTCAATAATGTTTACTAAATGGCAGTTTGCAACCAGCTGTAGTGATTTTAGGTTACCATTAGCTGAAAAAAATGGACATTTGAAACACTAAGAACATTTAAAGAACATGTAACATACGGCAGGTACCTGGAAATTCATTATAGTCACTTAATCACACACAGCACAGAAAAAGAAGAAATCATATTCCTTTTCCCATCCAAAGAGGGGAAGCAGGAAGTCATTCAACATGTGAAAATAATAATCCAAGAGCATCTGAGGACACTGAATAGTTAATGAAACCTCTGAGCTACTTCCAGATCCAAGACAAGGAAGCTATAGTCCCATCCTTATCAGCAGATGTTCTTTCACATTTGTATATGAGGCTAACTTGATTAAATTAGCCTGTAAAGGTCAAATGAAATATGTCTTCCCACTTGTATTTTGATTTGTCCTGACATTGCCCAATAGGCCTGATAATAAACTATGGTGTGCCATACCACAATGGCTTTATGCATCAGACATTTGGAATTACATAAACTCATAAACCCCTTACCTTTGGGAATTGCAAAACCAATTTTTTTTAAAAAAATGTGTCTGTTATGTTTTAAGACATTATTTCATATTCTTCTTGTGCATCATTCAGGCCTTAATGCAAAGAAAGCTACCTGCTTCGGGGGGCTAATTTAAACAAGAGATGGGCAGGAGTGGCAGGTTTTCTGTTTAAGTATGTGATTAGAAATCAGAAAGCATCTTTAAACATATTATGTCATGAGAATTAGTCCCAACGAGGATCCACATCTGGGCTTAAAGCCTCCAGAAAAGGTATCCAGATGGTAGAAGAACCAGGCCAATTTGTGCTCCCCCCCCCCCCCAGGGATGTACCATTGGTCCCTGTCCTGACTCTCCACATTGTTCACCAGAGCATTCAATACATATGAATCCTTGTAAGGTGCTGTGGCATAGCCCCAGCCATATTTCTTCCTGCTTCCAAAACCCTCTGAGAAGCCCTGTCTTCTAAGACAGAAAACATTACTCCCAACCAATCCTGAATTTCTCCTCATAGTCTCTTTCTTTTTAGGATAGGAGAACTGCCCCACAATAAAAAAAAATCAAACCCAAACAGATCCTAATTAAACATGTGCAATGAGGGAAATGGTAAGAAGGTGAATCAGAAGGTAAGTTGATTGACTTGTGGTCTTAAACAGGCCGTGGAGATAACATCTGGATATACAAATGAAACTTTTTTAAAATTCCACTGATTGTGTCAGTATTCACACCTTATTTCTTACAGTCAAACATAGGAAAACTGAAATCCATCCTTTCCTGCTGCCTCACTTACAGGCAGCTGAGCAAGCAAGTGGAGGAGATAGTGGAAGCCACCACAGTGGGGGAGGAAAAATCTTGCAAAAAATTCACCAGGTGACACCAAGCCTGGGGATGCTACTGCACTGAGGTAGCTGATGGGGTGCATCTCTTTCATGGACATATACAATGAAGATAATATCAGAAGCTCCAAATTATGGAAGAAGATGCCATGCTATGACTTCTTTCCCCAGTTTGTAGAAGGGGCAGTGCCAGCATGGGAAAGAGTCAGCTCATGGTCTTTTGACATCATCTTTGAGGCTTGGGTCTCCATCATGTCATAGCAGCTGCCATGCAGCAGTAGAAATCATGTTATGAAAAAAAGGACTCTGTGTTCCACTTTTTTGTTGTTTTCTACATTTAACAGAGAAAACCAGGTATTGCAGTTTGTCCTGCAACTCATTTCCACCACTTGTTTTGTTTTGTTTTAAAGCAGTTTGTATGGACATATTGTGGCAAAAAGAGTAAAGTGTCTTTGCAATTTCTTCTTGGGTTGATTTCAGGGGTGTAGCTATTGGGAGGAGGCAAAATTTTTGTTGTTGCTGTTGTTGTTGTTGTGTGCCTTCACATCTTTCTGACTTATGAGGTGAAGTTATCATGGTGTTTTCTTGACAGATTTTGTTCAAAGGAGGTTTGCTATTGCCTTCCCCTGAGGCTAAGAGCATGTGATTTATCCAAGGTCAACCCAATGGTTTTAATGGCCAAGCCGGGAATTGAACTCTGGTCGCCAGAGTCATAGTCCAACAGTCAAACCACTATGCCACACTGACTCTCATAAGAATTCTGCCCTCTCCCATTTAATTTTCCCTCAGTCTCCAAATTTGCACCACTATAATCACTTAAATTTTCAAATTAGCATTTAGAAATACTATTTAGGCCTTCAGTTTAAGGGGCAGGTAAAGTGACTAAGAGAATGTAAAAACAGTGAATACAGGAGTTCTTATGTGTGAACTATTTTCAGTGTCTCCACTCTTTGCAAGGTTAGAAATTTGGGAATGATGGAAAATGGGGTCACAGAAATTCTGGCAGAAAAACAGCCCAAAGGGAGAGGTATAAGAAGCCTGCATCCCATACAGTGATGTCACTCTACAAATTTGGGAAAAGAAAAGGACAGGTGTGTTATCAGTTACAAGAAAGGAAAGCACCAGATGCACCAGAGAATCCTTTAAACGGAACTCAATTCTTCCACAGGAGGCATTCTGAAATATCCAATTTTAACCCTTGTTTATTATATGAGTTTGTAACACTGGATTAGGACAGAAACTGGTTATTTAAGTGTGCCAGCAACTGAAGAACATGTCAATTTGAAGCACAACATTCTCAATCAAATATCCTTTGCACACTTAGAATTTTTTTTCCCAGGTGTATATTTGCATGAGAGTTGGGTCAAAATGAGGGTATTGCCCTCCAAATAAGAATTCTGCCAATCCAAATAAAATTCTAGTATTGCAGTAACTTAGAACGTCAGTTGAACATGTAAAAATATAAGACAGTATGCTGTATTAAGATTACTTTGTGTAGTCTCTCCTGGCCTGACCCCCATCCCAAATCTGACAGAAACATCATTCATCCATGGTCCAGTATCCAACAAAAACAGACCTCCTTCTCCACATGCAACTGATGCCTTGTAAAGTACTGGAAGGGGGAATTATAATCATGGCAATAATGTCACAATTGCAATGTGGCAACTGTGAATAACTGAACAGTTACAATGAGTAAATCTAGATAACTGCTCCGTGTTCAGAATCACTTCAGTCACGATTGTAACACTATTTCTATGATTTTATTCCACACAGAGAGATCTGAGTCTTTACCAGGCATCAGAAGCTTGGGGAAAAGGAGGTCCATTCTGCTGGCAAAGAGAATATGAATGAATGAGGTTTTCTTCAAGTCTGGGCAGGGGAGTCAAGCCAGAAGTAGTTACTAAATATGGCTGGGAAGGACTGTTGCCTGAAACCTGGAGGAGGCACTGCAAATAAGAGAGACTAATGACTAGACAACATGTAAACTGGTCAAGTTCGGTGGTGCATTTACTTAAGTAACCTTAACTAATCAGAGAAAATGGAATACTGATCACAGTTTAGGCATCCAAAGAAAAGGTATGGGCAGAGTTTTTGAACACAGCAAATACGAGAGTGAACAACTTTCAGTGTCTCACTTTCTGCAATGCTAGAAATTTAGAGAGTGTAGGATAATTTCATTGGGAGAAGAATTCTTATGGGGAGGGCAATCTTCTCTCTGTAGCTACAACTCTGTTTTTTTCTTTTGTCTTTCAAATTGCAATCACAGTGACTATATTTTTTCAAAGATTCTAACAAAAAAAAAATAGCAGAACTAGACATGATCCCACACTTCCCCCTTTAGACAATTAGACCATTGGTGGTAAAGCTGACATGGAGAAATTTGCATGCAGAAGGTCTCAAATTCAGTCTTTGGTATCCCCAACTATTAGGACTTTTTCACACAAGAGGCAATCATCATTAAATCATGATTAAAGTGCACTTCTCCATTTGTGTCCTGTGCATAAACAGTAATGGATGCATCACTGGGTAATAACTGAAATTCCTGTCATTACCCAATGATGCATCCATTACTGTTCATGCACGGGACACATGTGGGAGTGTGATAATTTTCCCCCGATCATGCTATTAGCATGATTTAATCACGATTTAATGACATTTGCCTCCTCCATGTGAAAAAGTCCTATGCTTGGGAATGGCTCCTGCCTGAAACTTGGAGGAGACACTGCTAATCAGTGTAGAGTTTACTGAAACTGTAAGAGGAACTAACAGTTAGACAACATGTAAGATGGTCAAACTAAACAATGCATTTAGTACAATTTAAAAATATGTGCTTCTTTAAGTGTTGAAAGCTGCCTGTCATATGTGTTTCCTCCCCTATATAGTTTGTGTTCAATGTCCTTTGGTGAGTTATTGAAAGTATTCAATGTCCTTTGATGAATCACTGAAAGTGAAACAGGATTTAATTTGCAAATCTGTTTACTGCGATATGCATCCTTGAGGATTTGCACTATGGATGAAAAATGGCTTTATCTCAAGGAATACATATTCCCCTTTACATCCATCTTAACTCCCAGTACAAGGCTATAAAATAAATCTAAGGTCCATATCCCACTGCAGAACCAATCCAGTTTGAGACCACTTTAACTGCCCTGGCTCAGTACTAGGGAATCCTGGGAACTGTAGTTTGTTGTGGCACCAGAGCTCTCTGGCAGAGAAGGCTAAATGTCTCACAAAACTACACTTTCCAAAATTCCCTAGCATTGAGCCAGGGCAGTTAAAGCAGTCTCAAACTGGGTTATTTCTGCAGCGTGTTTTGGACCATAATCAACATCATCTATAAAAGTCCACTGATACAGTACCATACAACTCATACAATTTAGGACCAAAAACAATAAGTTTTGGGTAAGTTTCCATAGCTGTTTATTCATTATAAATAGTAAATATTTACTGCATTTCTTTAATATGAGACTTTATTTTTACAACACTCATGTTGTTGGTGGAAGTCATAACAGAAAGATAGTATTTCTTCTGCTCCATTACCCATTAAGACCAACGTGTGAACTCTTCTCTGTACTATAACCTAGACTTACTATTTTGCTACGTTCATTGAGCTGAATGCTAAAAGGAATGTGTTTGTGCCCTACCTCACTCATGGTTCCACAAATAAAGAAAAATAAATAACACTGCCTGCCATCTTCATGTTCCTCCTAATATTTCAAAACATAAATTTATTGACATTTGAAAATGTCACAACATAAAATGTATGTAAACCTTGGTTTCTATTGGGGTTTTTTTATAGATGGGATGTCACCGTATAATTTAAAATTACATGATAATAACAAGGCCATAGTGATTTATGCCCTGCATTTTTCTAAAAAGAATGTAAACATGAGCATTTTAAAGTATATTATCTTCCCCAAATGTTGAACTAATAAACTTGAAATCATCTAATAAACTGGAGAGACTGTAAAACCTCAGCATATTAAACGAGTGAATTATGTACTGTAAAAATAAAAGTACCTGGAAAAATATAATTTTGATTCTATATATAATGCTTTGGATGTTACCAAAGCTTGGTGAGGTACGTCATATTGCACATTGTTAAGCAGTCATAGAAATCAAAGATATCCTGTATTTTTTGTTTGTTTCTTCCAGCAGGTCACTGGAGTAGGAAGAGGAAAAATTCACACACAAACAACCTTGCAAAACATTTCTTCATGTTACACTATATATTTCAATTGGTGTAATGAAGAGGGGAAAATAACCTTGCATGTGACATTTATCAACAATATGATTACAAAGATCAAGAAGATAATCAATAACTTATTTCTGGAAGTCTTCAAAATCTAGTCTAGCTTCCTACAGACCTTAATATTTCCTTTAGAGGTCAGTTTCCAGTGTGTAAAACAATGTTCTCCTGCCCACGCTTTTGCAAAACCGAGCAGGGTTAAAAGTTAGCACAGAATGTCAACAAGGTTTTGAGTTTGCAGCATTCAGTTGCCATATTTTAGAACATGGTGTCCAAATCAATCCACGCCTCTTCAACAGCCTAAAAATGGAATGCTTACTTCAGCCTGGCAGTTTGAAACACTCTGTCCTTTTTTGAAAAAAAGAAAGAAAAAAATCAATGCTGAACCGTGCTGCATTTTATCTATGTTATTGCTCATGCTCTTTGTCTTCTGAGCTGCTTTACCCAACATGTCCAAGTGAAAGCATTGTCTGGGGGTAAAGAACATAACAGTCCTGTTATCTCTAATATGATCACTTCATTCTGGGATGCATTTTGGTGAGAAGATCACTCCATTCCAAATATTGGAGCAAGACCAGGAACAAGACTGGCTTTAACTTGAAGTGGACAGTTCATTTATGCAATATCTGGCTTCAGATAATGAAAGGCACCTGTTTAAAAAAAAGCAAAAGAAGCATTTTAAGTCATGCTGTGACAACCTCACAGCAAGGGGCAGTGTCAACTACAGGTTGACATTGTCATATTTAATACTGATATATCAAAGGAAAAGGACTAATATTTTTATTCTTAGACAAGTTTGACAAAACTCTATGTATCTGGGATTATATACTATAATGATTCTTGAGCTGACCTCATTAAGAACATGTGTTTCTAATAGTGAAATGCCAGTGGTTATTTCATTTTGGACAACCCCTCTGTTTTACCTAATGGCAATCAGGTTTCATGTCTCAACAATTAATAACATCAAGATGTTGTTGACATCACTTTAGAAAATAATTATGCAGCAGAAATCTTGCTGGAACAATCCACTAGCTTAGCAGTAAATGTAGCTCCAGTACAATGAAAGGAAGAGGAGACATTTGCTTTAGAATCACTCTTGACCTTACAGCATTGTTGCCGCAAACATTTATGTCTTGTTTTGTTATCAGTGATGTGTGGATCACTTGAAATGTGCAAAATACATGCCCTCTTAAACTGGATTTGGGGTGGGTTTGATGGATTGCACTCCATGATAACTGTTCCACATTTTAATCAAGACAGGTAAACATTTCACTCACATTTTCACTTGCAATGAAAAGCAGGATATAAGTGCAATAAGTAAATAAATATAAATATAAATAATGATCATCCATATATGTAAAAAAAATCCAACCCACGTGAGAGACCACAAACTCATACCAAAAAATATGAGAGACCACAACTTAACATGAACATCTCTTTTGGAAATTTCTACACAATTCAGACCTTACCTAAGCAGCTCAGCTGCTTTGAGGAAAGGTACGCCTTTGATGATGTTCATGATTGGAACTTGACCGACTAGCCAAGCCAGGGGCACAGGGGCAGAGCACTGTGGCTTTTTGTGCTGGTTGCCCCCTATACAGCCATCCCTTCTCTTTGAAACACAACCAACATCTCCCACCCAATATCCAGTGTGAGCTTAGCTGGCCACTTCGAGGTTGGGTAGGAATTTTTATCCCAATTACATGATGATGTTGATGATGATGATTGCCTACCCCATAGTGTTCATACTGAGACTTGGAAAGTTGGCTTGGTGAGTTGTTAAATAGGATCACCAGGGAGCAACAATGGGGGGAAATATGATTAGTTCAGTCTTCACCACTGGCTCCCCCTTTGGGTGAAAGGTTGGACTCTGGGACAGCCTTTACAGGTCAAGGGACCTGGGGTTGGATATTAGCCTGCTTTTGGGGCCAACATGAGGGGTTTACAAACTCGCGGGATTTTGGGAGAGGGTGCCCTATGTTTGCCTTCCAATAGGCTGGACCAAGGGTTCAGTCCAATATGTTGGATTTACCTCAGGGCCTGGTGTTTTGCCCAAGAATACACTGAAGGGGTTTTGGTAACATGGAGACATCTGGATCTCCAGCTGGACCTGCACCAAGATGCTCCCCCTTCTTGTAGTTTCCCAAAAAGTTAAGTTTATTAGCATTTGGATAAGTCAAATAAATGAATCTCTATTTTCCCATATATGTGTGTGTGTGTGTGTGTGTTTGTACACACACACACGCATACATACATAAACGTGTCTGGTCTCATTATTGATCATCAATGCCATTAGTCAATTCCTTTGGAAATTGCTGCTAAGGAACACTAATCTTATGTTAGGAAAATTGCTTTTGTTCCCCCCCCCCTCAATACTCACTTTCTAGTCTAAAACACTGAAGTATGCTAATTTCTACAACACTGAAGCATGCTAATACAGAAGCATGCTAATGTCTAGTTAGTTGATGGCTGAATTATTCACTCCTATTACAGGTATGTGATTCAGGCTCTTGTCATCTTTATTTTACAGACAGACAATGACACTTGTCTGGCCAGTCTATCAGACACAAGAGGAGAAGTGAAAGGTGGTGGGGAAGGAGATCAGGCCCAGTAGGTCTTCTCTCCCTCTGGGGCCTGAACCAAGGCAGATGGACTGGAGGGAGGGTTCAGCTTCTTAATACATAATTAAAATGAAGCATCCTGGGGCAGACAAGGTCACACATCTGGGAATGCTTCCCTAAACAATGTAGTCTTTAACAGTTTTGAAACTGGTTAGAGAAGAGATGAGGTGTGCATGTGGGGGAAGAAGGTTCCAGGAGTGAGGGGCAACAAGTGAGAAGGGATGAATCCGGGACGGGGCAGCGGGAATCCTAGGCTGGGACAGGAGACCTTGACTACCAGAATGGAGGGTACGAGTAGGAAAGTAAGGAGAAAGAAGTTCAGATAAATAAGGAGGGGCCAGTTCATGGAGGGCTTTGAAAGTCAAACAAAAGCTTGTACTGGATGTGGAAGGGGAAGGGGAGCCAATGAAGGGAGGATAAAAGAGGAGAAACATGGTCAAAGCGGCAAGCGGATGTGATAATGTGTGCAGCATGTTAGCATGGGATCATCAAACAAGAGAGATCCATCCAAAGCAATGCAGCAGAAGAAGCACAGCTTGGAAATGTTACTCCCAGCCAATATGGATTTTGGGCCTATGTACTGGGATAACTCTGGGAGTTGTAGCTCAAAAAGTAACTTTTCCAAGCTCTGGGCAGACATCAGATTACTCCAGATGTGCTGAACACTACAGTCCCTTTGTGCTACTGAAACCAATAGACACCACTGAGAAATGAGCCCCATCCCCATATCTACATAACTTCATCTCTTCCACTATGAATTCCATTTCTTCCTCATGTGAGAATGTGGGCCAGTTAGGGCCCAAACTAGCTTCACCCTATAGCACATTAGTATTTAATTTTAAGTTGATGCAAATGAGACTAATACTCACTTTGTCCATATTGTCCATACTGGTATCCTGTGACAGGGTCCATACTATAACCAGTGGTGCTGTACGTTGGTGGGCAGTATGACTGGGATGTAGGCAGGCTGTCTAAACTTTTCATGTGATCTAGTCTTTGACTGCAGCTAGCTGATACTGTAGTCGTTGGTTCCAAACCCCCAGTTAATGGTGACAAGGCATAGTCAGTTTGGGGTTGGTGAGGTACACCACCATGATTAGTTAAGAGGCCCATTACCTAAAATAAATAAGGAGAAGATAGAGAAAAAAAATTAATACAAATACAGATTTATATTTTAAGAAATATATAAAAGTAATGGAGTCAATAATTTAATTTCTTATGACACCTCTTTCTAAACATTTGATCTAACATTACAAGGAGGACTCAAGAATCGATACATTTAAATAGTAACATGGCTGGCATTTCTTCCCGCACCCCATTATATTTTGCCTATAATAATAACTTTTATTTAGATTTATGATATCTGATCATACATTACAATGGTTTTGCTAATGTCAAGTTCTATGGAAACGCACAAGTCAGCGAGATGTAGTGGTATAAGCATTAGGATATGATTTGGAGACCAAGGTTTGAATCCCCACCATGTGAACAATGCAAAGGAAGCAATGCAATGGAATTCCCCATCATGGGGCAAGGCACTCTCTCTCAGCTTCAAAGGAAAGAAAAAAAAGCTCCTTTGAACAAATCTTGCCAAGAAAACAACAACAAAAACCCATATGTTCACAGTTAAGTTCATCACAATTATTTTTAATCAACTGGTGTTCATAAATAGGCAAACTAATTGACCTAATTCTGGTGAAACATCAGAAAGGAACTCTTCTAGAACATGGCCACATAGCCCAAAAGCCCCACAAAAAACTATTATCTTCAGAGTTGACTAAAAGCAACCTGTGTCTGGAATGCTTCCAAAATGTATTTATTAATATGTGTATATCTTGTCCTATATCACAGGATTTCAAGGTGGAATACAGATCAAACCAATTTAAAATAATTTTGAACAATTTAAGTTTAGAACAACATTGTAGAATATTAAAGATGTTCACAATTAAAACAGACTGGAACAGTTTAAAACCTGTGTTGATTTGGACAAAACTGTTAAGACACCAAAGGCTTTGATTAAAAGCAATGATTTAATCTGCCTCTGGAAAGAAGCCAGAATTGGCAGCAATCAGTCCTCTGAAGGGAAGGCATTTCATCCTTGCCTAGTGTTTTGCTTCCACTGGTGAGAAAGCTTTCTGGGTTGGCCTACATTTGCTGAATCATATGCATACCCAAGACTAATAGTATAGATACAATAGGGAACAAAATGAGGGCATTCCCAACCCCATAAAAATTCTACTCCCCTCAGATGAAATTTTCCAACTTTTCCCAAATTTCTAGCCTTGCAGTAACTCAACACCTCAGTTGACAATTAAGAAATACAATTTCTCTCTGTGTGTGTTCAAGTTGCCTGTCTACTTATGGTAACCTCATAAATTTCAGTTTTCTTAAACTATCTAATTAAATTAATGGACCATGCCGAGAAGGATAAATTGACAGTGGACCAAAGCAAATGACCAATAAAGTGAGGCCAAAGGCTCTTCTGGTTGCGATTGGGCTGGGACTATAATGACTGTATGGCCTGCTCTCAAAGTGGGCCACCAACACAGTCCCAAACCGGTGCTGCCCATAGCTGGATTATATCCACTTCTTTTTTATGTGGTCCAAAGGACCAGATTGCAGCGACATAGTGGCTTACAGCTGCTTTGGGGGCATGCATCATCTGAACACCAGGCCTCTACCATCGCCAGAGGCTGGCTTATTAGGCCCATGTGTTAATCAAGGAGAAATGAAAACAAAAATGGGGCTATCGTTCAATATATGGGTTGAATAATAACAACTCATCAATAAGTATAAAGATAATTATATTAATATTAGTGAGAAGTAAATGCATAATTTCAAGTATAGCAAAGGCTTTGGGAATTGAAGTAGTTGTTTTTTACTTATTTTTTTTCTTTCTTTTTTTCTTCTTTCTTTTCTGTAGGCATTTTTCTATTAGTTTTTCATTTTCTTTTATGTTCTCTGTATGATTTATATATCTAATTTTTGTGTGTTTTAATAAAAATATTTAATTAAAAAAGACAGATGGGCATGATAAGTGTTAAAATAAACTACTTAATCATGGGGGGAAATAATGTCAAATTTGGTCATGTTACACCTTCCACATACATTGCAACTGTTGTCATTTTAGCACCGTTCTAGCTCAGAATCAGAAATGCAGCATGTTCTTTCTGTTTCATATATATTACTTCCAACTACATATATGTACAGCTACAGAACCATAGCTTGGACAATTATTTTTTATCATACTACATATTGTTAGTAGTTCCCCAAACCCATGAAAACTATTGCTTACTGTTATACTTGCAGATTTTTCAGATGAATTTTTTCTCATTTCTCAAAAGTAAATAAATACTTTCAGTTCCTTTAAAAAATAAATCCTTCTGCAACTCACATACATGTAGCACAAACACTTTCATCCATCACAACAAAGTGCATAGCAGTGATACAAGCTACCACTTGACCCATGTTGTATTCTTTCTCCATCCCTGTATTCATACCTTTGTTATTAGAAAAATGAAATTAATAAGTAACTTGATCATGAGATCTTCTGGAAAGATCCTTCTCTATGTCCCACTACCCTCATGAATATATCTCATGGAAAGGGCCTTCTCAATGCCTGCCCTCTGGGCTCTGAAAGTCCCTCCCCAAAGAGGTTAGATCGACACACGCATTCCTAACTTTCTGCAGGCAGATTTTTTATTTTTTTTAATTTAAGACAGCATTGGGAGACTGCTTGATCAAAGAGAATGAGCTTTGCATAATGTGCTGGGTTTTTTATTTGCTGTTTTCTTTTCAGTGGTTTATGTTTTGAACAGTTTTTAATTTTTTGATGGCTTAATTACATTTTTAGTTATGTATGTTGTTAATTTTTAGTTATGTTTGTTTTAACTGTGGTAAACTGTCTTGAGTTACAAACAGGGGCAGGGGTGAGGAGTAGAATATTAATAAATGCCTTTTCTATTATTATTATTATTATTATTATTATTACTCACTACTACCATCATCATTTTATTTATATTCTGCCTTTCTTCCAACTTGGACCCAAGGCAGCTCACAAAAGATTAAAAACAACAATAAATCAGTACAATTTTAAAACACAATTAAAATACCATATTAATATAACAAATAAAAAATGCAAATTCCTTAAGAAATACAAATTTAAATATATAAAACCATTAAAATCAAACCAAGCTATTATTATTTGGAACTAGTTGCTTCCAGACTGTCTACAAGACTGGCACAAGCCCTTTACAGGTGCTTTCACCCCTGTGCAGTTAAGTGGGAAACAAGGATACTCTCATTCAGCCTTGCCATTCTCCAGAAAGATTGCATTGAGAAAGATCCTCAGTTTCATGAGAAGCCTATAGGCACAGAACAGACTAGCTTGTAAGTCATCACTCTCCCCTGATGTAATTAATTCTAATTAGTGGGGATTGTAATATCTGAAAAAGGCTACAGTCTCTTGCCAAAGGGGTTACAATCTAAAGCAGATAAGGAATACCTCAAGAACAACTTGATAGAGAAAGTGGTTTGGAAGAGAGAATCCAGAAAAGGAAACAAAATTGACATGAGTGACAGGGAGTAGGAAAGACTTTTCCAAATAACAGATGTGGTGTACAGAACTTGTAATTGAGAAGGGGATTGCCTTGAAGCTTAGCCTTAAGGGTTGTCTCACAACCTGCCACATCCTATGACTGGTGAATAATTTGCAACTGAATTTGGGAACTTCCTCCAGCAGAAAACATTGTTTTTCACATACTGTAAGGTGGTACAGTATCTTCATAGTGCTTGAATAATGATGTTATGCAACTTATTGCTTGATATAAAATAAAGAGGATAGATAGATAGATGATAGAGAGAGAGAGAGAGAGACAAAAAGTAGGTGTATAAACCTACTGTAAGGGTACTCTTTCTTTTTGAAAATGAATGTTCTTAAAATTTATCATCTTGTATTTTTCAGTGACTGAATTGCTCACATTCTGGCAAAAAGGGAAACATTAGAAATATGTTTTCTTGGCTACACATAAGGAGGGAAGCAACCTCTAAAAAAGCCCTCTCCCTTGTTCCTACCAAAGAAGCCTGAGAACATGATGGGACAGAGAGAAGACCATATCACCCTGATGGCCTTATAAAGGGAAATAAAGTCCAGATCCATGCTATCATTGTGCTATATTACATTTTAACTTCCATAGCAACATTCTATGGAATTTTGGGATTTGTAGTTTATTGTTATTATTATGTGTCATAAAATCTACTTTAACTTATGGCAACCACATGAATGCGAGACCTTCAAGAGCTCCAGTCATCAATTGCTATGCAACCTCAGGGCTGTGGCTTCCTTGATTTCATCAATCCACCCATCCACCCACAGGCTCCCTCATTTCTTACTGTCTTCAATTTTACCAAGTATTTTTTCCCCAGTGAGTCACATCATTTCATGAAGGGCATTTAGAATTCTCATCCACATAACTCTAGTGCCTCATCAGACTATAAACCCAGATTCCCATAGGATCCAGCCATGGCAGTTAAAGTGGAATCACCGTGATATAATTGTACAGTGTGAAAAGGCACTATTCTGCTTGCAGTCCTGCCAGTCATGATTTGTGTAGCTGCAGCTTAAGACAATCTATCAGACATGAGCACCAAGCCATGAAAAAAGCACGAAATCACAGCTGCAACTTTCCTTACACTTGACTGAAAAATTATGACTTTGTATTTACAAAGGAAACCAAAACCAGTTGCAAGATCAAAGATATAGCCAGAAGATCTCGAAATGCCTTGTGGAAGTTCAAGGAGAGGTTCGTGTTCTTTTTCTTTTTACAATTAACAGCCTCTCAGAAGCATAGAGATGGAGAAAAAGCTGATCGAGAGTGTGTATTTTTTCTGACACTTGTATTAAACATTGATGTGAAAATCAATTTCTTTTAAGAGCATTTTCTAGCAACAGATGGCTGTTCCCAGTCCTTTTACCCCTTTTCAGTTCATAAAACAATGAAATGTGGCTATGTTACTTCTGTGCTGAAAACCTCTGATTATTTTTTTCTCCAATTTAGCATGCATAACCTTAATATATGCATGACAGTTCCACAGGTTTCAGTGGAATTTATTTACAGCATGTGTTTGAGATAACACTGTTCCTCGTTTTACTTACTAATCAAGTTTAAGGAAGCTCTTGAAAATTGTTATAATGGGATTTGTGGTCTCTTAGGGAGTAAATGTCTATAAGGCCATGGTGGCTAGAGGCCCCCATATGAGTAGGGTACCTTTTAAATTTTGAAACCAATTGCGGATTCAATACACCACTGCTATTGTGACATAATTTTCATTGGTTATACTCCTGATAAGTTGGAAACAACTTGAAGACTCACAAAACAATGATGACGACAACTCCTGTCACTAAAGTGATTTTTCCCATGTAGGCAGAAATTTTAAGCTAGGAAGGCCACAGTATAATGAAGATGGCCAGCAGAGATTAAAAATAAATAAATAGGCGAGGCATGAGACTGGTGTGCCTTCACGTTGCTTCAGACTTATGGCGACTCTAAAGCAAAACTATCATGGGGTTTTCTTGGCAAGTTTCTTCTTCTCTCTGAGGCTGAGAAAGTGTGAGTTTGCCCAAGGCCACTCTCTCCGTTTACATGGCCAAGCCAGGATTTGAACTCTGCTCTCCAGAGTCCTAGACAATGCTCTCAAACTACTACACCATGCTGGCTATCACGTACATAAGTAAATAAGCTCCACCTCCTCCACTGGGAATAAATCTGTAGACAGGTATGATCATAACATCATCCTAGTGAGATCAATGGCCAGTACGTCCCTACTGTGAGAGTCCACAAGACCTTTGAGGGTGACTATGCCTCCCACCTACCTGGCATCTTTTTCCAGACTGTAAGCATCATTGTTGCATAAGAACAAATATTATAACCTATGCTTACAGAGACTCCCTTGGGAACTCTTGTCACAACTATATCCCAGTACAAAGAATACATTCAGTATGGCTTACCCACTAACACTCTACAAAGAAAGGGTAGAAATCTACATGTACATGCATTTATTCCTTAAAATTATTTTATTATTTCCATTAACTCTTAAATATTAGAATATTTTCTTATGAAGATATATTTTCTAATTAAGACTTGATTTTCAGATCTGTTTAAGAAATTTCTCACTCCCTTAACAGGTAGATTTCCCCACCACCACCACAATGCATCCAACAATCCATTCTTCAGATGCTGAAGAGAAACATTGAAATTTTCTTCTTGCTTGGAATTTAGAATTTATTCCCAATAGATAACAACGGTCACTAATATTCTTGACATTCAGCATAAGCTAGACAATATACCTACAAATTTACTAAACATCAGAGTATGAGAGAAAACTTTTTTAAAAAAATGGAGACAAGATAGCATTTGACACCAGCCAGGTTAGCAAAAATTTACAAAATCTGCAACCCTGTTTATTGGAAGTGTCAAAAAAGCTAGGAATCCTGGTTTCATATGTGGTGGACATGTCCAGTGGTGGCAAAATTTTGGAAAATACTTCACACTACAATCTGCAACATACTGAAGATATCTTTTGAATTTACCCCCAATTTGTATCTCTTAAATATGATCCAAGGTATACAAATAGCAGACAGAAACAGATTTTGGAAAATAATTTTATATATGATTTCACACGCAAGAAACTTGCTGGCACAAACATAGAAAATGGCTGAAGCAGCCTCTCTGGACAGTTGGATGTATAAAATGACAGAAGCGTCTGAAATGGACAAAACATTGTGTGTTATTGATGGACATTCTTATAGTAAACATAAACAAACCTGGCAAGTTTTTCATACATATGGTGAAAAAAATCTGGAGCTGTGAAAACTAAATTAATAAGGAACATGTACAGTATCAGGTCTTTAATGGAAAATGATTTCTTAAGGAACAACTACAAGATAAAAACTTTGAGTTAACACTTAATAATAAAACAAATAGAAGTAGTTGACTATAAAAATAATTCACAACATTTAGATAGGATAACTGGAAAATACATATTTAAGTTTATAACAGAATTTTGAAGAAAGAAAGGAAAAAATTCTTCTTTTTGAAATGATTATACTTTATAGACTGCGGGGTGGGTGGAGGGGGATCCAAGGGAATATTTCACAAAATTGTGTTTTGAAAATTATTATTTGTTCTTTTTTAAATAATAAAGAACTTTTTTTAAAAAAACATAAGATTCATTTTAATTTTTTCCATAAAATTCCACAATCTGAAAAATAATGTATATGAAATTAACACATTTTTCCAGTCACCTCAACTAAATATAGGCACCATTTAACTTATCTATAAATGGCTTATCTTCAGGGATGGAAAAACACAAATATTTTTAAATTGTGACCAACATTGTCATCTCAGAAATGCCATCAGAGACTTTCAGATCCATGCTGTAGTTGATTAGTATCTAGGTAATTAGATTTTGGGTTCTTTCTCTTTGAAAGCTATAAAAGAGGTAGCCTAAGGCAGAAATTCTGCCTTGTGGTATGTGTCATGACCTTATAGCACCAGTACAAGGAGTGACAGGAAGGGCATGGCTGGATTCCACCTAATCGCTTCGTAGGAAAGCTATTAGAGGACTTATCCTGAGACATGGTGAAAACTTCTTTTTCCCAGAGACTTCAGAACAGAGCTGGGAGAGAGGAATATATAACATTTTAGACTACCGTTCCCTGAATCTGTTAGTGAGTGGGCACACTGGGAGCGAGATTCTGGGAATTGTAGTCCCCCCCCCCAAAAAAAAAAACTTCCACAGGCTTTACTTGAGAATTAATAAATAACATAAAAAGTATAGCATATGAAGCCTCCAGCAAATGGACCTGAGATATAAGCTGAAATGTAATAAAAGGCTTTCAGCTACAAGACTAAATTTTTTCAAACCGTATCTCAAACCATTTCCCTCACTTTCTTAATTTTACAAATATGGTAATGCTAAACTATAGAAGAAGACACACAACTCTGTAACGTGTAGTTATAGTTGTTGTTGTTGTTGTTGTTGTTGTGCCATCAACTCATGGCTGATTTATGGAAACCATAAGGTGAACCTCTCAGAAAATTTTATTGGCAAGATGTGCTCAAAGTGGGTTTGCAATTGAGGCTGAGAGTGTGTAACTTGCCCAAGGTCACCCAATGAGTTTCCATGGCTGAGCAGAGACTCAAACCCAGATCTCCAGATTCATAGTTCAATGATCAAACCATAATACCCTGCTAGTTCTCAGCTGAATTATTACCTTGGCTTCCATTTCAGCCAAAAGAAAATAAGAAAATTCTATTTTTGTTAACACACAATTTCAAGGGGTTGCTAGAAAGAGTAGGAAATGTTGATTTGCCTCTATTTTATGCCATCGCCATTTCATTGTAATGTTTATTATATGCATTGTATGTTTTTATAATCATACCCTTCATGCTTCCAAACAGGAATGGGAAGAGGAATGACAAATATGAGATCCACTTGCTTGTTAACTGTTTGCAAGTCATTTTTGTAAAACTGTTTTAAAAACCAGCAAGAAAAGACTCAGTATTTCAGTTCAATGTGAGGTTTATTTTCCTCTGCATGGATTTCATTTATCAAGGATACTAATGAACTGGGTTTCACTCCCTTTAGACTTATATACAAAAGTATTTTCTCCCACTGGTTTGTGTCACATTTTATGTGCTTAAAGTATTTGGGGGAGGGGGGATCACTATAACTTCAAGATTTTCTTCATAAGAGATATGAAGTCTCAGTTTTGGAGAAAGGGCCAGAGATTATTATTAGTATTAGTATTAGTATTAGTATGATTATGGAATATAACGTATGTCCTTTAACAGTGCATTTTATGCAAATAATGAGTTTGCACACCACGTATGCACAAGTACACTGTTGTGTTGTTGTTGTTGTTGTTGTTGGAGGAGGAGGAGGATTTTAAGTCAACTCCAGTTATCGCAATGGGATTTTCTTGACAGCATTTATTTAGAGGAGGTTTGCCATTGCCTTCTTCTTAAGCTGAGAGAGTGTGATTTGCTCAAGGTCACCCATCAAGTTTTCATGGCTGACTGGGGATTCAAACTATGGCCTCTAAGAGTCCTAATTCAACACTCAGACCATTACACTACACTGACTACACTTTAAGCATACCTAATTCTAAAGCATTTTGCTTATCCAGCACCACATTTGCTGAACATACTGAATAATGAATGAGTTAACTCCACTGTTGCCAGATGAAGCACATCATGAAGAGAGCCTAAACAAGCAATTTTAATTACACCATTCATTAATGTTCCTTTTCAACAAAGTTTTCTTGCTGAAGAAATGTATGGCAAAATAGTATTCTAAGAGAAACAGTTATAGAAATGGGAACACATTATTCTGGAAAGGTTATTTTTAGCTTGGATGATTTCATAATTTCAGGTGTTATTGTCAAAATATATCAACAATATAAAAGTTTTCTTAGAAAGAATCCATATGTGTTTTTTTTACTTTCTACAATGAACAGTCTCCCTCACAAAGAATACAGAACCTATTGATAAATGCAATCAATTAGAAAAAAATCTAATAACATATAGATACATTGCAATTTTCAGTCAGATCATACTCATCTGTGGTGAAAAATTGATATGTTTCTGCAACAGCTGAAGATCTGAGGCTTTGTATTTAAGTAGAAGTGAATGATGAAAGCTAAATATGTACAGGCAACATCTGGTTTATTACTAAGTTATTGTAGAAATCTCATCTATTCTCGATAACATGTAAATCCTGTTAAACTGAGAAAAAGTTATTTCATTGAAATGAAATGCGATGTCATTTAATATGACTGGTATTACAACAAGTCAGACCTACTGTAGGCATCATAAAAAGCTCACATGTTTTAATTCATTTACGCATGCCTGCCTTTAATATGCTCTGTAACCATGTCTGCAATTAATATGATTTATGGGAGACCAACATGTGCTATATTTCGGGACTACAGTTATACATTTTCCCCCCACCGCCCTCACCCTGATTGAAAGATTTAATGAAACGGCACAAAGAAAATGGTTAGCTGTTAATGTATTAAGTTGAACTGACAGGATCATGAGTAAACTTTAGTGGAGTTAATGATATCCTCTTATCTGACCCTGACACATTTGCGGCATGTAATTTACAGACGTGCCGTCCAGGGAATCTTGACAAATGCTCCTAACGATGTCAGGGCAGTGTTCCATTCTAATGTAAAACAGATGTGGGTCAGATACCCTCATTCATCACTACGTTGAACATTTCAAACTGCTGCTAAGATGGATGGCATTACCTGCTGTGAACTCTTTTCAGTGGGAAACCCACCACCCCATTCCACCCACTAGAAAAATTACATACCCTTACACTTTTAAAAAAAAAAAGGAAAGATCACATTATACACTCCTCCCAATTGATTCCCATGAGATTTAAAACACGTGCCAAAGACAGTGGTCTTGAAATCGGCTCACCTCAACTGTGAACTCACTTAGGTTGCCTGAGGCAAGCCTCAGTACCAATCACCCCCCTACCCCTTCTCCACCTGAAAGGTAGGTATAATAATGCCAGAAGCACAATCGTTCAATATCAGTTATTGTAAAGAATACTGATGAAATATATGTGAATCACTTTCAGCACTCAGAAACAGCTGTTACTTTTGCAGGGAAAGTAAATGACTTCTCCATTCTTCTAAATGTTATCATTGTTGAGGAAGCGATTAAAAAAGTGAAAAAGTTTTTTAAAAATATTATTTTAAATTTTTATTTTAAAAAAGCACATCTTATGTGTGATCACCCAAATTGTCACTTTACTGCATGAAACAATGTGCATGTAAACACATTTAGGCTGTGTGTATTACAGTATATTGTAATTTAAAAGTATAATTTTAATTTTTCTACTTGTTATGTTACAACTACTGCCATTATATTCAGAGATGCGTGGGAATTGTGAGTAACTTTAGTACCAAAAAAATAAGTACAAAAAGTATTACTAATGATTTTTTATGGTGTGATATGGAAGGAGGTCAATTGGGGCAGGGATGACACCATGAGTTACTGCACTAGTTGATGCCAACCCTAGAGACACCACTGATAGCAGCAACAACATAGGATCAGGTTGTGAGTTTCTTACAGACTGAATTAGGATTCATTCTCCTTAGGATTCCTTTGCAACAAGGGTGGGGGAAGTGGTATTGAACTTTATCACCTTTGTTGCAGACCAGGTGTGTCTGTGTGTCTGTGCCTTCATATTGGCTGTTGACTTATGGTGTCCCCTTGAATTTCATAGGGATTTTATAAACAAGGAATACTTAAAAGTGGTTTACCACTGACTTTCTCTGAAATACAGTCTACAGCACCTGTGATTCTTTGGATACAGACCTGTCCTTGCTTAGCTTCCAAGATCAGAAGAGATCTAGTGCCTTGGGGGTATAATAACTTTTTTAAAAAAAAGTAACAGATGAAACATTTGGCTTCCCCATCAACCACCACTACCTCTTATAATTCATTCAAAATACTCCAAACTTTCACTTTCTTGTTTGAATCTCATCTTGCTGAATTGTGCATGAAGTAATATTGAAATCAATTATTGAGTTTTGTACATCCAACTAAAGTCATTAGGATACCTGGATTTACATTAAGGATTATTTAGCCAAATAAACTTCTACTGAACTACCTTATATCTACCATATATAAGTACCTTATATCTAAAGATCTGTTCTAGTTTCCTTTGCCAGGTTGTCAATGGTCAGTAAAACTGAAAAATATCCAGTCTTAAAGCAGTATCTCTTGTAATACATGTAGATTCAAGCCCAAAATCTTAATGTTATCTCCAACAAAAGTAGAACCACAGAATCAGCAGTAACACAGTAAATAAACACATATTCAGTGGGTCTAGTCTACTCAGAACTAATAATAGGTTCCTAACCCTGCTTTAACCAAATCACATACTATTTCCTTATCCCTTACTTGGAAAGAAAAATGAAAATATTGGAAGGAATTGTGTCCTGCCACATATGTACAGCTGTACACATTTATGCTCAGTTTGAAGGCCTGCTCTTGATGCTTCCAAATCTGATTATTTTAATGCACATTTCTAGAGTTGGACTTGGGACCCTTTTTCTGCCTGGAGGCAGAACTGGATCTGTGCAAAGACATTGGGCTCCATGCCAACTACGGATGGGGATTTTTGCAAAGTGGAGCAACTCTCCAGTGCTGCAATGTGGGGCCCCAATATGATTTCTGAGACCACATTTAAACACAGTTTCATACAAAAAAAATAATCATATATGCACACACCACCAGGAGAGTTTGAGGGAAAATCTCTTATTCTCTTCCAGTGGTTTTTACCTGCCTGGGAGAAACAGCATGGGGTGTGAAGAACAAGGCACAGGGAAAAGGTGGTGAGCCAGAATAAGCCATGTCTGACTCAATTTCCCATTCTAGTTCTAGAGCCTGAAAAATGTTTTTCTACAGTTACTTCTGAATCTTCACTTCCTTGAGTGTTGAGCTTTACATTGAAAGTATCGTTAAATGATGGCAGCTTCTAAGTATGCCAGTCCTAAGCATACAAAAACTACAAAGTGATGCCAAAATCAGGGGTTGTCTTGAGATATTTACAGCTTGAAAGGAGACAGCAAATGGCTTACCGTTATCACAAGTCAAGGGGTACAGTGGCAAAGATAGGCATAATTATTTTGGAAAATGAGTCAAAGACTCCCCAATCAGAATGTGAGAATGCAATATTCATCAATAAGCAAACAGTTTGCTTTCCTTTCTAATTTTAGAAAAGCTCAGCCAGCCACACCACTCTGCTTAATGGCAGAACCATGTCTGAATTGTGAGTTCTTTTCTTCCTCCTCTAAAAACATATCAGTATGTTTCTATGGTGTTGCTCCCACATGTTCTCTTAATTGTTTAAATCATATTAAAGAATGCCAATATGTAACAAAGAAGGTTCTGACACAAACAGTTTTGGTGAGGAGAAAGACACTGGCTGCATCCGCACTGCAGAAATAATCCAGTTTTACACCACTTTAACTGTCAAGGCTCAGTGCTCTGGAATTCTGGGATTTGTAGTTTTGTGAGACATTTAGCCTTCTCTGTCAGCAAGCTCTGGTGCCACAACAAACTACAGTGCAGATGCAGCTTTTGATTCAGGCTGCTGTCATGCTGCAGAATTAATGGCAGTTTGATGCCATTTTAACTGTCCTGGCTCCATCGCATTGAATCATGGGATTTGTAGTTTGCTGTGGCACCAGAGCTGACAGAGGAAGGCTAAATGTAAAAACTCCATATCCCAGAATTCGATAGCGTTGAGCCATGACAGTTGAAGCAGTGTGCAACTGCATTCATTCTGCAGTGCAGATGCAGCGATAGTCATTGTCCTCCTTGTATAGGCTTCTGAGAGGCAAAACACTGATTTGACATGTCCAGGTTACATTGACTAAAGGCACTTTTCTCATTTAGTTGTTCTATCCTGTGAGCTTCAGGCTTCAGAAGCATTTGTCAAAAGAAACATCACAAATCTAGTTTGTGGGGAAAATGCAACAGGCTGGTAAATATATGCACACAAGGCATAATAGGAAGAGCTCATATAACATAAAAAAAATCCTTATATTACATACCACAAATCTCCATCCTGAGATGATGGGCATTTAAAATACCATTTGGCTGGATCACAGACTGAGATGGGAAGGAATTTTTATTTTTGTTTTAAACCAGCTGAGACAATGGTTGACATTAGATCCTGACACCATTAATCACTTCCGTGTTCCTGTAAAGACCAACCATTTGTGACAGAGGGAACTCTCACCACCTCCAGGTAATAATGGACAAAGCAGACAGTGGGGAGAATATTCAGTCAACCTGATGAGAAATGCAGGCCTGCTCTGAGTTTCAAAGGAGTGGAACGCAAAAAGAAGTGGATCTTCTTGGTACTCAAGCAAACAGCTCTAATTAATTTCAATTCTCATTGCTTTAGAACAAAGCACACAACAAAATATTACAAAACAATAAGCATGAAAATATAATAAAAATGCCCATAGTAAGTAAAAATCCATCATATTTATGTGTGATGTGTCAAAACAATATATAAAAGCAGTTAATAAAAAAAGCAACAGCACCGGTACTGAAATATTAATAATTCAGTATCTCATAAAAGAAAAACCAGAATAAAGTTCCTGGTCTGTCAGTTTTGTTTGTTGCAGGCATGTTAGGTTTTTGTTTTAACTTAGGGGCTTTACAGACCACCCAAAGCGGCAAAGGTGCGGCAGAAAAAGGAGCGCCAAAACCGGGCTCCTTCTTGCATCACAGTATGAAACACTGGCTAGCACATCTATGATATCGCAGGGGCACAGCTCTGTTTAGTTGCTGCGCACCTGCGACATCATTGCTTCTCACACTGTCCGTATGGCGCTGCGGAGCGAGGATGCCCTCATCACATGCTAGAGTTGTGGCTCCACTCCTGGACAACCCTAGCACATGACGGGGATACCCTAAAGTGCCCATATGTATCAGCCCTGGACTTGACATCTAGAGCGGTTACCTTTTAATTTTGGGGAATGAGTCTGCACTTCTCAGTCCCCAAAGTTCAGATTAATATGATTTTTTCATTCCAATTACCAATTTACAGGAGAGTCAGAAAGGAACATCATCTACTAATAAACTTGTCTATTTTTCCACTACTTCTTCTGGCTTTAGTCCTTATTGCAGAAATTCCATTATGCAAGGCGGGGGGGGAGGGGGGGAGAGAGAGAGAGAGAGAGAGAAGAATGGCTGCACTCTGCCTCCTAATTGCTAGTATCCAGATGTTTTGACCTGCAGCTCCCACAGCCTCTTACCACTAACCATGCTAGATCAAACTACTGGGATAGAATTCCCAAAAATATGGGTGGCCAAAAATTCCCCAAAGCTATTCTGTTCATATGTGCTACAAATAGGATACCACCACATGCATGCCACACATGTTCTGTGACATCCTTCTCCCATTAAGGCAGAATTCCTAAAAAAAAATCCCACTGGAAATTCCACAAACCTACCCTCGTTCCTGTTCAGCTGTATCTCCAAGGGAATGCCTATACCTGTCTATCTATTACTTTAGCTGTATGCCACTACATGTCACTTTTTCAACACTGCTCTACCCCCATGAATGTTTTCCTTATTGTTTCAGGCCATTGAGATGGGATTTTTTTAAAAATAAAAAAGTTGACTGAAACTTTTAATAACTACCTGTAGTAACCCTTCTCTTCCCCCCCCCCCGCCCCCATTCCTAACATGGGGAGCAGCACATTAAACACATTCTAAGGAATCTTTACAAGCTACATAGATTACACAAAATGCACCCCACCAATATGAACCACTGATAGAAATATGCACCACAATATATGCCAATCTTAGATAGACCTTATATCTTGCTTTACGCAACACTGCAAGAAGGGCTGCTAAGTCCGAGTTTGATTTCAAATAAAGTACCATAACAAAGGCACAGCTGGGATCCTGAAGTTGCCTATCAACACACAGCAAACATAGCAAGTATAGTACAAGCTGAGCCAGCCACAGCCTTTCTGACTATAAAGAAATGTATAGTATTTCAACTTAAATTATACTGATTATTTCTAAATGTGCATCTGTCTCTTTCTGTCTCACCTAGGCAAAAGACAGGCAAATATTTGTCCTCTTTCTTTTTTATCATTCATATCCTCTTAATTAGTGAGGTGTAAAGTGGTACCCTAGTAGAGCATTATATAACAAATGGAAGACAGCTTGATAGTGAAATGTACACATAGACATAAGCATTCTGATGATATCAATATAGTTCCAGAAAAGCAAAACCATAAATCTCTTATATGAAGCATGTTGACCCCCCTAAAAAAAAATTAAGGCACAAACAAACATTTTCATCTTTTAAAAAAGCATGAGTTTGATTCAGTCATGAATGGATGTGGAAAGCCATCTTCCATTCTTTCTTTCAGCTTCGACTGCCAAGATATTGGTTCACGCACTGGTTGTGTCTCGCCTGGACTATTTTAACCTATTGTTAACCAGGTTTCCCCTTTCCCATCTCAACCCGCTAATCTCCATGCAACACTTGGCTGCTAGGATTATTTTTTCAGCCAGTCATTTTGAGCACACTACCCCTCTGCTGTTATCCCTTCACTGCCTCCCCATTTCTTTTAGAATCTGCTATAAACGTCTTCTGTTAACTTTGAAAGCCTTCCACAGATTGGCTCCCCATTATTTGTCAGCATTTGTTTCTCTTACAATCCTGCTCACATATTAAGATCTAGCAACTCAGGACTCCTGACTCAGCTGAGGATCTCCTCTTCCTCCACTCAGATGCACCCCTTCTCCCATACTACTCCCTATGCCTGGAATCTCCTTCTCATACAATTATGGACCATCACTTCCCTAGCCAGTTTTAAGGCTGAAGAGGACTTTGTTTAAAGAAGTGTTCCAAATCACCATCTGAGTAGCTGGTTGATAAGGTGTCTTAATCTTCTTCTTTTTTTCATAGCATATTGGCTAGAATCATTTTAAGAGATGTTTTAATAATGTAATTTTTTTCTTTTAGATTGTACATCATTTGGCAGGTTTTACTTCTGTTTTGACTGTTCATTATGTACCGTGCTGTGTAAACCTTACAGTGTTATATAAACAGACAACAACAAAAACAACAACAACAATATATGCTAGTATAGAAAGAAAGTTGAAAATGAAATGAATATGAAAATGCTTCACAAAAAGGCAACATAGAAATTTGGAAGCACATCCTTAATAAGAATCAAATGCAATAGGGAATTCAGCTGATTTACAACAGCTGAGAAGCTTTTCTGACAGCCTTAAAGCAAGACATTATCTTTCCTGTTGCATTCTGTGATGAAGACTTTGCCATAAATTCAGCTCATCCAGTATACTGTCATATTCCTGTGGTGTTTGACAGAGACAATGGATGGCAAAGGATTACACAGAGACAAAGAAAAAATGCATAAGGATTGTAGCTCAATGATAGAGCATATGTTTTGCATGCACTTAGTCCTACTTTCAATTCCTGGCATCACTGCTAGAAGAATAAGGTAGCAAATTGTATACAGTACAATTACACACTGTGGTGGAGTGACAGATCTGGAAGTGCAGGCCTTTATCATGACAGTCCTTCTAGCAACTCCCAAGGAGAGTGCAAACCCACAAGTGGTTGTGTTGAATTGTATATATTAAAACATTTCTAGCTGTTTTTGTCACCAAGAGGAGCCAGTATTTTGTAAGGCTAATGGATCTTGCTCATTCAGAACTAAGGCACCCTGAACTGAAATACTTTGGTTTACAATATTACTATTGTAGTTACAACCTGTCTTCCGTCCACTCTCTCTAGGGCAAAGATGAGGAGGTAACTGGGCAGGCACCATCTAGGGAAGGGATTCAGTTAATTTGCTTTTGTTAACACTATGAACCAGTCCAGAATCCCACTGTAGATTCCTGGAACAAGCCATTTTGCTCTTGCCACCTGCATAGATAGCCCATCACCTTGGGCTAATTCTAAAGTATATCGGAGTGTGGTGGGTTTTTGGAGGTATTTAAACAGAGGTTGGATGGCCATCTGTTGGGGGGTGCTTTGATTGGTGGTTCTGCTTGTCAGGGGGTTGAACTGGGTGGCTCTTGTGGTCTCTTCCAACTCTATAATTCTGTGAAATATTTCCTCAAAACTTAGCCATTCTGCACACAGCCCAGCACACATACACACCCACACTCTATGTATGTTCTTTGCCACCCTCAAACCCTTCCCCCAGCTGAGTCACTCTGGTCTTCCACAATCTTTTCCTCAGAGAGAGAGACATACCCCATTTCTTAATTTGCCAAGAATCTGGAGTCCTCCTGGTTAGTACTGGTATATATGGAAGCTAGATTGAATTTTTAGCACTTTGGTCCTTCACTGTTTCTAGTTGGCATCTCTTTGTTTTCAAACTTTGAATTATATCATAATGTCTCAAAAGCTGTGCCTGCTTTGATAATATTGCTTTACTTCTAAACTGAGCTTTTAGTTTTTAAAAAGAAAAGGACCACAACAAATTGTACTGAAATACACAGCTTTTTCACAACCATAATACTGAATATTGCCAAGAGTGAGTCTTTGAATCTTGTTATGAATCTTCTGCTTTGCATTGAACTTTTCCCCCTTCTCCCTACTGCTCCACAAATGCAATCTGAAAGGGCGTCTCTGATCCATAGCAATGAACCCTTCAATTTCATGCCTCTAGTAAGAAAGCAGGCTTTCTTAGCAATGAGCCACAGCCTGTTCTAATTTGATCACTTCTAGTCTTCCCATTTTTCTAATGTTAACGGTCAATAAGCAATTCACTGATTTAGCAGGAAGATGGCTGTTACCGGCTTGTGTCTGTCGAAGATCCCACTTGGACAGATCAAATGTCATGGACCAGTTCTGCCATGGTGCATCATTTTCTTTCTACTATGTCATAAAATTTGTTTTCATTGAAAAGAACATTTTCCCATCAAAGACAATGGCATTTGCTTAGTTTTGATGGATTAACTCCAAACCCCAGAAATGTTTTATATCTAAACCACAGGAACACTGCAAACTGTGAGTCTAACGGCATAATAAAATGTCAAGCCTTTTGTTGAAAACTTCACTTAAAAACTGAGATTCTTCAAAACCAATCTTAATTAAAGTCTTACTGGAAATGCATCCACTTGTTTTCATATTGGTCTCTAGTTTTTTTCCTCCTACTAAGGTCTACAGTCATAAAGTTTCGTATCCCAGTATGTGCTATAGGAATCTCTGAAACTTAATTACATTTACTGTTACAAAAAGAGGGTTTATGAACTCTTGCCTTTAGGCAAAAATGTTTATTTCATTGCCTTTGCTATTCATTCTTTTCAACTCTGTTGCCTTTGAACTCTTCAGCTGCACAGAGTTATCACCGTGGTGCAGAAACCAGGAAGTGTACTCTCAAGATGCAAACCACAAGTTGAAGCAAACGAAGGAGGCAAAGATATAGGAGTCGTTATTTTGGCCACCCTTTGTGCTATTAAAATCTCATTTTCTGCCTATTAGAATGCCCTCTCACTGCTTAGGCAGTGGTGATAGTCAGTGATTAGTGTGTAATTGAGTATAATTGTCTTTTCACTTTTCATTTGTGTCATTCCAAGCTCCCCTCTGTTTTTTTAAAAAAAAATACAGAGAGAGAAAGAAAGAGCAGAGAGAAGATAAAGCTGTTAAAACTCTCTATCTCAGCCCTGAAGAGATTCCTGATTGTAATTATAGATTGCTTTCCTCCTCTTTTGTGACATTTGATCAGAATTCAGTGGACAGCTCCCCTAAATACCTGTGCTAAATCCAGACTAATAAAATAAACTAGCGAATATTTTAGCAATTGTTAATAATGTCAACCCCAAGGCAGATGCTAGAAGCAAGAAATTTAACCAACCTTTTTGACACTCAATTATCAAGGCAATTTATTATCATGATCATCCAAGGAAAGCTCATGCAAATTAGGAAAACAATTATATCCTTCAAGTACAGTTATAGGCTTCCAGAGAGCAGTAATGCTTTTAATTTATGTATTTATAACTTGATTATAGCTCAGCCTGCTGTGCATTGCTCACCATCTGAGCCAAGAGTAACTTGTTTTCTACTTGTAGGGTTAAGTTAAGCTAGGGGAAAATATATACATATTTTCTTCATTATTTTCACTACAAGCTGACAAAGGATCAAGGTCAAATCAGTTACTCTTGAGGGTTTAAAAAGATGAGAGGAATAGATCTTTTTTAAAAAGACTTTAAAAGCAGCACATCAGAAATGCCTGACAATTGAATACAAGCAGAAAGACTTCATGATTGCATTATAAAACATTGCCTAAAACTAAATATAAGCTATGACTTTTGAGTCCGTCAGTAGGAAAGGGGGAAAAGGAAACTAGCAAACTGAAATCATGTGGCTTATATAAAGAATACTTTATGGTTTAAATTTGGCAAATCATTGCACTATGGCCTTGGGGAATAGACGATTTAGTTTGAGTATACAGCAAATCCTGTGTCTGAAAAAGTAGGACTGACCTGAGGTGAAAGGCCATTGCCAATGGCAGGGTTCATAGGATTGGAGGGCCCAGACGGAGGCACAAAGCTGTCTGTATAGCTGGAAAAGCCATGCCTTGTGCTCGGGAGGCAGTACGCAGAACTGCTCTCTGGGTTTGAAGGCAGGCTGCTTTGGTGTACAGTGCTTGGTGGAAGAGGCTGAGGTCTGTGAACTGTACTGCTTGGATCTGACACAGCTGCAAAAAAAGAAAAAGGACCAATTTTTCCCATTCTCCATGCACAATCCAACATTAACAAAAATTGACAAATCAAACAATAACTAGATGAGGGGGTTCCTATTTCAAATAACTCTGTTTTTAAGCAACCCTCTGGTTTAGTTCACATGTAATGGCAGGACATGTTTGGAGCATCAGAGTCATGCCTCAGGTTTATACACTTCTTCCATCACCATGCTTTGTGCGCTTCTGTTGTCTTGTTCACTTCCTGGTTCAGGAAAACTATAACCAAAACAGATTAACTATGGTTTGTGAAATGAAAAACTGGGGAGAAAGAGAAGAGTGTATGTAAACCCAATGATTTAGCTCTTTTGTGTGGCAAAGAAAAGAACTTAAAAGGAACTCACAGACTGCTAAAACTTTAGCATAACATTTGATAATGGGATTCTTGACATACACCAAATAGTGGAATTGGACAATACTGATTCAGGCAATTGCAAGATTGATCGTTTTTTATTTATTCTTACTGAAACCTAAGACTGAGCTATACAACTTCCTATTCCACTCAGATTTTGGAAATACTTGGATAGCGAAGGTGCTTAGGATTCTGTACTAAATATCCCTGTCATTCCTTTCCACAGAGATTTATTTATTTATTATTTAGTTACATAGAGGTGCAATTAACAGAGTCTCTTGGAGGAGCAGATTCCATGATAAGCATGGCAGATCTTATAATTGTAGGAGAAAGACATAGAAATGCCCCCCTGCAGTGTTTCCCAAGGGCAGGAAGGCCAATTTATATATATATATATATATAGAGAGAGAGAGAGAGAGAGAGAGAGAGATGCTATTATGCAGGTATGGATATAATATTCAAAAATGCTGAAAATTGATTTAAAATGTTTCTCAAGGTAAAAGTGTGTTCTTCCCTGACAAGAAGAATCCTAGACTAATGAGAATCTTCACAGTCTGGAACATAATCTACATGAGTTTTTGTGCAAAAAACCAAAAACCAAAAAAACAGCATTTTCTGCACAGGTCATTGCTATGCAGAAAATTGTTTTCTGTACATGTCAGTTTTGCACAGTATAAATATCTAATACAAAATGCCTAGAAAAAAAAAGGTTTACCCTTCTAAATGGCACAAAGATTTAATGAAATGGCACATTTCATACTTTCAGGTGTTATTGTCAAAATATATCAACAATATAAAAGTTTTCTTAGAAAGAATCCACATGTTTGTTTGTTTTTACTTTCTACAATGAAAGAAAGTAATGCTGGTTTGGGTCATAGATGCACACATACATACACACAACCACACACAAAATCCACATACAAAATTTGTGTAGAATAAATTTCAAACTTTGAATAGTTTTGAAAACTGCACAAAACTTTAACTACATTTATTTTTAACAAAAATTGCTAAAATTGCTCATTGCTTCCTTTGAGAATGAATTTAACAAACAATTGTGTGTGCATGTATGTGTCTTCTAGTCACCTGTTGACTTATGGTAACCCCATTAGTCTCATGGGGTTTTCTTAGGCAAGGAATACTCAGGAATAGTTTTTCCAGTTCCTTCCTCTGCATTATTTTCAGTGCTGGCACCCAACCCCTGACAATGACTACCTTCAACCTCTCTGCCACAAGAGGAGAAGTATTTAGTGATGCAAACATTACCTACAAGGTTGTTTTATAGCTTTGCTGCTTTTTAAAAATGACAGAGAAGTAAATAAAAAAAACCTTAGCACTATCCAAGAAGAATGTGTTTCCTCCAATACCTTGTGGAATAGAAGTGGGTTGGTAAGAGGATTCTGATAGCTGGTATGTTGGCAGTGTTGGCATAGCAGTTGGTGGAAATCCGCCTGGGATCAAGTGATTGAAAGCCATCAGTTGATTCGCCCCAGCTTGCTTCCTCCATCTAGCTCGACGATTACTAAACCAGACCTGCAAATAGTTGACAATGTAAGTATTTGAGATAATACTATCATCAGTTTCAAGTGCACTCAGCATCTGCCAGTGTTACGATATGCAAGGTACTTTCCAACGCATCTTAGCTACATCTTGATTGAATTACTACAGGGGTGTGGCCAATGGCATGTAACCCAAAGGTTATTCTTCTCTCACTCACTCACTCTTTAACCAAGGGAGCCAAAATCTATTTTTTGGTTCCAAAGTGGTCAACAAAAGCTTCTAAGCTTCTGTGAAATATTATTTATTTTAAAATATATTTTAAAAAGGTGAAAAGAGAGGACAAAAATACCCCCTCCCCCCCAAAAAAAAACATATTGAAATAGCCAATAATAACCCACATGGGCTTGGAGAAAATCCCCCCTCAAATTTGAGGGAATGGAGGCAACAATAGGGAGTGTAGTACTCCAGGGTCCATGGGGAGACAGTGCAATTCTTCAGGCTCTGGCTTTCTCCTAGATAACTGTCAGGAGCCAGCATGGTGAAGTGGTTTGAGCATTGGACTTTGGAGACCAAGGTTGAAATACTGGCGTAGCCATGTAAAGCCACTAGGTGACCTTTGTCAAGTTACACTCTCTCAGCCTCAGAGGATGATAATGGCAAACCCCCTCTAAAGAAACATGCCCAGAAAACCCCATGATAGGTTCACCACAGGGTCCCCATAAATTCGAAACAAATCCAAGGTACACAACAACAATGAAAATTGTTACATGGTCTACCTTAGACTTCCTTTAAACAGTATCCAGAAGCTCCAGTTGGTCCAAAATGCTGAGATATTCACATATCACCCTTTAAGACTACAATTCCTAGAATGCCCCAGCCAGCACGAGATTGATAAACTCTTATCATTATGTCCTTCTCATGTGTCTCTAAGGCCTGGTTTGTTTGTTTGTTTTACATATTTCAACTATTTTATTATTGTTTTTTCCTAACACAGTGATGTACATTTATTCTCCAAGAAAGTTATACAAAAGCAACACCACAATTATTCTCCAAGAGAGTTATACAAGAACAAGGATATGGACTGAAAACATTTCCACAAACAGTGTGTGTGTATTGCACTAGCAATGCTCAAGGTTTTCTTCTTTCACTTTACCTGAGACTCCTCTCTTTCTTCTCTCCCTTTCAGTCCATGCCCTTTGATCTTTAAATTTCCCTCCCCTTCTGTTCTCCTTCCTTCCTTCCTTCCTTCCTTCCTTCCTTCCTTCCTTTTCTTTTCCTTTTTTCTATAGCCACTGAACTGACCAAAATTAAATAAATACTTCTGATGTACAGCAGTGCAGCAAACAGAATAGATATTTCTGGCTTAAATTAGATGTGTCTTTATCAATGCACTGGTCTTTTGATTTGATACGTGTTTGGCATTCATCCCCATAGAGCCCAGACTCTGTTTAGAGGAAACTATCCTCCATTGTCTTGCTGTATTACTTTCCCCCTCCCTTTTTTGCCCATTTCAATGAGAGATCTTGTTGCCTTAAAAGCACATTGGAAACTCTCTGTTTAGGATAAGGCAGTTGGACTGTCAAGGCCAATTTCACTTAGGCCAGCCTTGAGGAAGAACCGCAGCTTTGAAAGAATCCCCAGCCAGCGTCAAGGAAATAGGATGTTGCCTTGTTCAGTTACAAACTACTTAGGGGAAAAATGATAACAAAAAGGCAAAGATGTAAATATTAGGATTCAGAGATGGGAAAGGTCTGCAAGGTCATCTAGTCTATTCCATGCCAGAGCTGAATATACTTGACTGATTTGTCCAATCTAATTTGAACATCTGAAGTGATGGTCTCTGCTTTATCCCTCTAGAGACAATACCACAGCCCACTGCAATTCATGGTTAAGAAAATATTTCAGATAGTATGACTTCATTTTATCATGTTGCCTTAGGCTATAAAGAAATCTTGCCTCTCTTACATTCATAGATCTCTGATATCTGAAATATACTTCTGAGCAGAAGCTTTTGACTTCATATCCATTGGCTAGCATCTAAACAGAAAAACCCTGATATTGATCAAACACTGTGTGGTTTCTATACCAGAAATATTACATGCAGTTACCCAGAATTGAAATGACTGCCTCGGGCTGAGGGGATTTGTAACAATTTGAAATGATCATAACTGATTATTATTCCTGGAAATTCCTACCCAATCTGCAACTGAATTGAAGTTAATTTCCATCATTAAAAATGCTCCTCAGAATCTGTCTCTATAAATCTTATATTTTCTGGACATATGATCTCTCAGACTGTTATTTGACATCTGATAATATTGGATATCTGATGCTGTGTGTTTTGTTATTTCTTATTTGACAGTTAATGATATTTAAAGGTTGATGTGTATTTTATATTGTTTGTGTTGTTAACTGCTGTCAAATTGACTTTGATGTATAGTGACCCTATGAATGAGACATTTCCAAGGCACCTTGTCATCAGCGTCTCTGCTGAGATCTTGCAGACTCAGAGCCATGGCTTTCTTAATTGAGTTTTTCCACCTGAAATGCAGACTTCCTCCTTTTCTGTTACTTCTCCCTTACTGAGCATAATAGTCTTTTATACTGAGTCATCTTATGATATGGTCAAAGTACAAAAGCTCCAGTTAAGTCATCATGGCATCTTGGGAGAGTTCAGGCTTGATTTGCTCTAGGACCCATTGATCAGTCTTTTTAGCAGTCCACAATATCTATAGAACTCTTCTTCATATCCACATTTCAAATGTATTGATCTTCTTCTTACCCACTTCCTTCACTGTCCAGCTTTCACAGCCATATATAGAAATTGAAAATATAATGGGAATATGATGGTATAGACAATCTTAACTATAGTATTCAATTATATCTTTAGACTTCAGAATCTTGTCTAGTTCCTTCATAGCTGCCTTCCAAATCCTAATATTCTGATTTCTTGACTGCAGCCTCTATTCTGATTAATGTTTGAGCCAAGGTATGGAAAGCTTGTACTATTTCAATGTCTTTATCATCTACTTTAAAGTTATTTAATTAATCTGTGATCATTATTTTTCTTTCCTTAATTTTCAACTGTAAACCTGCCTTTGCATTTTCCTTCATCACTTTTTTTCAGTAATCCTTCCCAGTCTTTGCTATTTTCTGCTAGTAGTATGGTGTCATCTGCATATCTTAAATTTTGCATTCTTGCCTTCAATTTTCACAACTCCTCCCTTCAAGCCTAATCTTGGTGTACAATTTACTCTTGGTTTAGATTTCTCCTTGATTTCTCAGATCTTGGGTAAGAAGTCCCTTGTTCTGTTGTTGTTGTTGTTGTTGTTGTTGTTCTATTTCTCTGCATGCATTATTATAGTATATCTCCTTGTTCCTACGCACAAGTCATTGAACAACTGCATTCAGGGTTTTAACTCTATTTCTGTAAGCTTTTCCTTTTGTTTCTCATCTCTCCTTAACTATTTAAAGAGTTTCAACTGTCATCCATTGAGGTTTCTCTTTCTTTTTGGCTACTGATAGTGTCTTTTTGTGTTCCTCTCTGACAATGTCCCTGGCTTAAGTTCAAAATTAATATGGTTTCCAGTCAGTTAGGCTTAATAATACAAATCTATTTTTCATATTATCTTTAACTTCTATGAGGATGTTCTTCAGGTTGTATTTTAGTGTTCTTCTTTAGCTTTACTCTACTTATGCTATTAATAGTTCATGGTCTGTGCCACAAGCTGCTCCTGGTCTTGTTTTTGCATAGAGAATGGAGCTTCTCCAGTTTTTGCTTTGAATTACATAATCTATTTAATTTCTGTATTGGCTATCAGATATACAGTAATTTCTTGGGTTGTTTGAAGAATGTGCTTGCGATGAACAGATTGTTGGCCTCACAAAACTCCATCAGTCAATTTCTTACTTCATTTCTTGATTGTAGACCAAATCTTTCTACAACATTTGGCTCCTCCTCCCCCTCCCCATTTTTGCATTCTAATTGGCAATGATTAACAAGACATCCTGTTTTGGTATGTGATCAATTTCCTCCTGGTCTCCAGCACAGAATCTTTCAGTTTCTTCTTCTTCTGCTTCTGTAGTTGAAATTAAACTTTTATTATGATTATATTAATGAGATTTCCCTGAAAACTTATTCACATGATTCCATCAGATTTTGTATTATATCATTTGACTGCTTTTGCTACATCTTTCCTCATTAGAAATGCCACTCCATTTCTTCTTATCTTTTCATTTCCTGAATAAAACACTGTGTAATTATCTGTCCATTACTGACCATTTTAGCTCACTCGCCCTAAGTATAGCAGTGTTTATATGTTACTATGCCTAGATTTCCCTGATTCATGCTTCTTGCATTCCATGTTCCTTTAACATGTGTTGTGCAGCTTCAGACTTTCCTTTCACATCTGAGCATGTCCACATCTGAATATCTTTTTGGCTTTGGTCCAGTTGCATTGTTAACCTCAGTACTACTTCTAGTTGTCCTCTGCTATATCTCAGTATCACTGATAACTTCCTGGCACTGTCATTTATTTCATGTTGGATTGTCTCATCACAGAGAGTCTATGGTAAAAAGGTCCAATGGAGAGTTTACCAAGCCTCCCCCTGCACTGTACTAGCAAGCATTAGCTATGACACCACTGTTGTCTGTGAGAGATCCTCTGTCAGTGTTAACCTCTGCTACTGCTGCTGCCTCATAGCTGAGATATTAAAGCCAATAAGGTAGCAATGAGATGGTTGTTTGTTTACTGCTTTGCTATGGTTTTGTATTTTACGGCATATTTCCCATTAAATACAAAAGTAAGTAAGTAAAGCTAAAGGTTTCTCCTTTGACAAGGTTGTCTAGTTGTGTCCAAGTGTAGGGGTGGTGCTCATCTCCTTTACTAATCCAAAGAGCCAGAACTGTCAAAGATAACTCTGTGATTATGTGGCCAGCATGACTGAATGGAACACTGTGATCTTCCCACCATAGTGGTACCTACTTACCTTCTTGAACTTTTAAATGCTTTCGAACTGCTAGGTTGGCAGAAGCTGGGACTAGTGATGGGAGCTCACTCTGTCACACAGCAATTGGGTCTCAAACTCCTGATCTGTTGACCTTGCGATCATCAGAATGACCATCTTAACCACTAAGAGACTGCCTCCTCAATATAGGAAATAGCATATCATCATCATTGTCGTCGTCGTCATCATCGTCATTTTATTTAGAGTATTTATACCCTGCTCTTCAGCCAAAAGGCTCTCAGAGTGGTTTACAATTTTTGATTAGACATTTCCCTGCCCTCAGGCTTACAATCTAGAAAGACAAGACACAAAAGGAGAAGGGGATGGCAGTGAGGAACATAGTATTATTATGTGCTTGACAAAGAAAGCTAAGCATATTTCTTTTTCTTTGCTAGACTGTAGGTACATGGGTTTGGGCATGGAACTGGTTGTTGTTCAGCTTCTTCAGCTTACCAACTACTTGGGAGACTCAATACTATCTCCAACATATGCTATCATCCTCTCTTCCAAGTATCCTGCATCCCTCCCTCCTGAACTTTATGTGTAACTCAGAAGTGGGAAACTGCCTGGGACAATTTTCTTTCCCAACCCCATGCCTTGCAGGCCACACGGACTTCCATGCACACAGACATCAAGACCAAGATTTCGTTTGTTTGTTGTTGTGTGCCTTCAAGTCATTTCCGGCTTATTGACACCCTAAAGTGAAACTATCATTGGGCTTTCCTGGCAATACTGTATTTGTTCAGAGAAAGTTTGCCATCACCTTCCCTTGAGTATCTCAATTTTTTACCATTTTGAGATGTATTGCAGAGACAAATGGAGGTATTTTTCTGTGCAGACAATCTCAAAATGATGACTGTAGGGGAAGGGGCATGTTTTCCAGTTAGCATTTTGAGAGTGACTACAGGGGGAAAAAAGGAAGTATTTAGGGTAAAACAAGGTTTGGGATTCTTTTGGTGGCATATTTTGATGACTTTGGGGTTTCTGTATGATTTTAGCATCAAAATTGCTTGAATTTGCACATAGAGGTGGACCAGGGGACCATGTTTATCCAACCCTTGTGCAACTAAAGATTCTTTGACCTCAGACAGGTAATCCTAACTAAGTGTGGAAGACTGGAATGTAAATGAATAGGTGCAAACAAAAGGTTGCAAAAATATTGATTGGAAAGATGGCCTCTAGGAAATTAATTCACAAAAAGAGAAAGCAGGCATTTTCCCTTCAATTTCTGAAGACAACCTCTTTTTACATTAAGCATGCCTAAAGGAATACAAGTTCCCCTGGTTTGAGTTAAAAAGACTTTCACTCCCTCTCACTCCATACTTGGTCTCAACAGAAGTCAAGTTGTTTGCTCTGAATTTTTCATGTACATTTCTTATGAATGTAAGCTATGCAAATTGCTGAAACTATCAGATTAAACTAGAGCCAAGCTGAAATGACTCAGAGGACTTCCTCCTCCTCCTCTTTACTGAGGAACTTTTGAGAATTTTCTTTTTCTCTCCACAGAAATCCACTTTACCAGATTTCTTGTATTTTTATAAATATTTTCACACAGTTTTTATTTCCTTTTGGGGGTGCCAGCTTTCCACACACACAGACGTACACATATCCACCACTCTGAAATGACACTCATCATGGGGTGTTTCCATTCCAATGAATTTATCCTCTCCTGGGAGAGGTTTCAGGAAATAGTCCCCCCCCCCCCAGTTCATCTGCCAACGCAGAGAGTGGAAAATTACCAGAGGAATTTTGTTGGCGATACAAAATGCAAGTACAATTTCAGAAGCAGCCAGAGGATGAAATTTTAAGGGAAAAGAAAGAAGTTATGCTACTGTCACAACTAATCCAAAGACCTCAACCCTGAGAACCTGTAGATAACTTTCTACTCTATTTGTTGGCAGAGAAATAGGATAACAAGAAGTTATCCTCAGGAGACAAATGGTCTCTCACAATTTTTCTGCCAACAAATAGGGTAAAAACTTATTTGGTGCACAATTCCACTTAAACTCTTACCACTGTAACAAACAAATTCATTGTGGAATGTGTCTAAGCCACATGGTTAGCTTCATTCTATGAAAACCTGGAATTGGTAGTTTGGTGAAATACACAGGAGAACTGTTATGCACTGTCCTAAACTACAGATGCTTCAATCGGTGGCTAGGTTAAAGGGTGAGGCCAGACAAGGGTTGTAAAGCCTATAGGCTACAGCCTTGCCACAGCGATATTATTGTAATTGTACGAAGAATGACTGGAGACAGCGAAAGAAAAAGAGCAACAGAAATATTCACCAGAATCCTGTTGGGGACTTAGGTCTTCACCATTTAAAAAGACCAACAATATTGAAATAAAACTGAGAGATCAAAGAACCTGAGAAATAAAAAAGTTACTTTCTCAGGATCAAAAAGACAAGAGAGATTGCCCTTCCTTGTCATTGTTTTCTAAATGGATGAGTGGGAAATTCATTCCAGAGTTTTGCTTCATTTTGTTTTTGTTTGGGGTTTGCTTGTTTTTTACTGTTGGGCTCTTCTAGTTAGGATAAATGTGTCAGGAGGTTGTAATATTCCTTGCAGCAACTCCCAGGGTGTATATCAACATTTCTGTTGTCCCAGATTATTTTCTGTTAATTCCTGGCACTACCCTTGAGTGGATCCCTTTTTAATTCTGAGACATTTAGGAACAAAAATTCTTCTTATTTTCTACTTTTAAAAAATATTAGAGTTATAGTGAAATGGTAGTTCTAAGAATTTGTTTTTAAAAATTCATAAGGAAAAAAATAGCCTTTCAAACCATAAGATTACATTAGCAAAATAATTTTAATAACTTTCAGAAGAGGTCTAGCACAGATCCAATAAATCACTGAAAACAGCAGCACCACCACCCAGAAAAAAATGATTCAGTGCAGAAATGACAACAAGCAACAAAACCCAGCAGAATCTGAGGAACTATATTGCAAGATCTTTATATCTATCTGGAACACTCCCTAGGTATTTGTTATTTGTTATTTATTTTGTTGTTTTAATAGTGAAGGAAATATACTTTGAATGTTTTGATTTTTCTTTTGCCAAAATAAAATTTCTGTGGAACAATTTTCAGACAGGTGATGAATTACTAGATTTTATGCCCCTGATCATCCATTTTATTTATTTTTATTTCAAGGACTTATATCCCACCTTTTCCCCCACGATGGCAAGAATTAAATTAAGCCCTGGTTTAAGTCTGGAAAAAAATGGCTAGTAGGCTAGCTGGAATGATGCAGGCTCTACTGCAATCAAGGACTGCATAGGCCAGACTATTATTGCTCCTAAATAATCACATCTGGCTTTTTCCACCCACAAATGAGGCTGTTCTGTTTTATTTACTCTTTTTCAGGTATCATTAATGAGCCATTCTCCCTGATTTTCCACTCTATGAGACATTTTGAAATAAAAATGAACTAGAAATTCTGAGGATCCAAGCAAACTCTATGATTGTTAGAATAGTTCTTTTTTCTTTCTTCAGTGCCTTGAGTTCTTCTTCTATCCCAAGCACTTCATATTTCATGAGGAATCATTTATGTTGCTTTAACCACAGACATGCTTCTCATCTTCCAGTCTTTGCCCTATCTAGGACATAAGATGAGTTTCTGATCAATTTTGGCAGTGATGAAATTGTGGAATCCTTACTGACATATAAGAAATCTCTTTCAGCCATGTTCCTTGTTTTTCTGAGATATCGTGTAGGATACACTGGTGTGAAATTGTGTACCTGTTTATTTTCCAGGAAAACAATCCTGTGTTTGTTTTGGCAATTCTCTTACACCCCTGTTATTCCATCTGGAAAGACCATCTTTTCTGAAATGTGGGCTCCCTGCAAGTAATACAAGTACTTCCTGAGATGACCAATTGGCATTCTGATTTACTTTAACTTTGTATGGACTTTCCATATAGCTGGTTCCACCTGATCTAGTTACTTGAACAGATGTTGTCCATTCTAAAAACTATATAAGGACTCTCCCCAACCCCACCCAGCCACTGCCATTTGCCTTAACTGGGTTTCAGTCTTCCTTGGAGGGCATATGGACAAGATATAGATTCAAAATATTTTGGTCAGCTCTGTTATGGAATGGAAATCCTTGCTCTAGAATCTAACCCTGGCCAATGTACCTAAATCATTCTGTATTCTCACCAAATATGCTTGCCTGTTTTTCATTTATTGCCCAGATTTCAGACTTTCTTCCAAGGACACCATTTGTTGCTCTTTCTATTTTACAGAAATACACACTGATCCCATCACTGGCATATGGCATATCTCCCAGTATATGTCCACCCAGTACTTTGGCTAGAGAACCAAAGACATCAACTGAATAAGTCACATACCCTAATGCCCTCTGGCCCACAAAGCATGTGAGAGTGGGATCTCCCACACACTCACAAATGAATGCTCATTACTGATCTAGATGTAGATTCTGAGTATCCCAAAGGTTTTGCCAGTTGTATAGTTCTGGCTCACATTACATTTCCTGCCAGCAAACACTTTTGAAATATTTTATTGTGATTATTTTATAATTTTACTGGTTTTAATTCTGTGTTTAGAAGTCTGAAGTACTATTTTTGGTGAAGAATCAGATAAGACATAATACTAATGATTCACAAATTTGCATCCCTAAGTTTTATTAATATTAGCTGTTTGACAGGTATTTATTCAGTTACAGTCTTTCCTTCTCATCCAGTTTGGCATTTAAAATACTCAACAATAATGTTAGACTTTGAGGTAAAATACTCCATTTATATTGGCTAAACTTTTGCTTCTTGACTTCTGAGCTCCAACAAACCTCTCAAGCAACAGGTTTTGTTTTTTTGTTTTTTACTGTTCTGGACCATAAGAAATATAATTTTGCTCTAATCCATTATCTTCTGGTACCCTAAAGCAGAAGTTGGCAACTTCATTGGGTTTTGAGACCAGTTGTATTCCCCAAGACTCACAATCTGCTCCTGGTTTTGTTGTTACAGAGGGAATGGGGCGTCTCCATTTTCTGTTTCCAGTTATGTAGTCCATTTGATCAGGAACCAGAGGAAACATGGACGGAAGCCAGAGACAGTGTCACAGAGCAAGTGGAAAGCAAGTGGATGACAGATTAGACTCTACAACCAGTTAGGGATACAAGAGACGGAAAAGTGAAAAGTGACAACTGTCCAATGGGTTGTGTGCAGCGACGTGGAGAAATACTGTAATAATCAATGCAGTGAAATAGAAGTTGATGACAACAAAAAAGAAAGAACAAAAGACCTCTTCGACAAGAGCTGAGAAATTAATGGGAAATTTAAATTAAACTTGCTCTACTACCAGCAAGTGAAATGAAAGCAATACAAAGACAATGGAAACAATATACTGAAGAACTATATAAAGAAGAGGAAATGATATCAGATTCATGTGAAGAAGAACCATATGAAGATCATCCTCTAGGTTTAAAGAGTGAAGTGGAAGCCACACTCAGTACAATTCAGAGAAATAAGCCACAGAAATAAGGAACAGATGGCAAACCAATAGAGCTTGCCCAAGCTACAGAGACAGAATCTACTTTGGTTCTAATTAAAATCTGTCAACAAATATAGAAGACAAAACAAAGACCCATAGGTTGGAAATGCTCAGTATAAATTTCAATCTGCAAGATGGAGGACACCGGGAATTACTTCAATTACACTATCATTGCTTTAATTTCCCATGCAAGCAAAGTGATGTTCAAAATTCTACAACTAAGGCCCGAAGCTGACAGGTCAAAAGTGCCAGCTTTGGGCCTCGTTGGGGGCATGGCATTTAGATGACGCATGCCCTGAATGCAGCCAGAAGCCATGTGGAGAGCATGCTCAGCCGGAGAAAGCCAGCCACAAAAGGAAATTCTGTTCTTTGCTAACTTCCTATTCAGGACCACAGCAGCAGCCTGGATCAGGACCAGAACCATGCAGACACTGTGGTCCTGCACCGATCAAGGCAGGAGTGGCCTCTGGCCACTCCTTTTGCCCCATCTGCATGACCCTAAGACTCTTACCATATATGGAGAGAGAAATGCCAGATGTCCAAGCTGGGTTCAGGAAAGGATGAGACATTAGGAATCATGTAGCACACAAATGCTGGATAATAGAACATACCAAAAATGTAAAAGAAAATCAACCTGTGTTTTATAGACAGGTTTGACTGCATAGATGATGAAAGACTATGGATTGTTCTTAAAGAAATGGGTGTGCCACAACATTTTATAGTCCTGATGAGTAACCTCTATGCAAGACAAGAAGCTTCTTTTAAGACCGAAAACAGAGAAACTGAATGCTTTCCAATTGGCAAGGAGGTCAGACAAGGCTGCATTTTATCACTCTATGTTTAATTTCCAACATATCATACATAAATAAAGCAGAAGATGGAGGCTTGAAAATTGGAACATCATCAATCTATAGTATATGAATGACACCATATTACTAGCTAAAAGTAACCAAGACTTGGAGCTATTACTGAAGAAAGTCAAGGCAAAAAGTAATAAAGCAGCTTTACAGTTGAGCATAAGAAGACCAAAATAATGACCACAGATGATATATGTAATTTCAGAGTAAACAATGATGACATTGAAGTAGTTCAAGATTTTCCATATTTTGGTTCAATAATTAATCAGACTGGAGACTGCAGTAAAGAAAACAGAAGAAGGCTAAGACTTGGAAGGACAGCTATGAAGTAACTAGATAAGTTGGGATGGATAAGATGGTCCATCCTGGGTAGGTTACTATATCTAATTTTATGTTAATACTTTTTACGTCTTTCTACTACTGTCTATACCTATATCCATTTTCTCACCATAAATCTGAAAAAAATTGACAACACCCCAGATTTGCCAAACAACATACATTATGCACATTAAATGCTTTTAGAAATATGATGAATAATTTATTCTGAGTAAAGATTAAGGATCTCTTCAGCCCAAAATTAAAACCTTGATGCAGATACAGTAGCCTGGACACTGATTTGCTCTGCTGGGAATCTAGGTAGACATGCATCCTGGATTGACAATTCATGAACAGTCTCCCTTCCGTCTTCTATGACAGTTATGGCTAATATAGATAAATTTTAACCAAGTACCCATAAGTTGGGTCACTTAAAAATTCCAGTTCATTTTTGATTCCCAGAGGATTTCCTTTTCCTAGTATTTTAAACACTGATTGAATGAGTTTCTTCTCAGTCCCCAGCATGCTTTTTTTAAAAGCAAAATGTCCATATGTTCAACACAGTAGAGAATTTGTTAGGCTGTAGATCACAGTAGTAAGTGTGAGACAAGATGTGTCTCAAGGGAACCCCAGGAAGCCATAAGGAATGTAAAAAGTCATAGGGTTAAAGCCACATTAAGACAGCTGTTATGTTAATGAGACGTCTGCTTTTTTTTGTAACTGTGGGTCACTGCTTTAGAAAAATATGGACATTTATTGTAGCCTTTAAAGCTTACTTATCCCAGGATTGCCTGTGCAAGAAACTAGAGTATGTGCTCCTAAGTATATGTTTGTGTCTTTTAAAAAAACCTTTTGGCATAATTATACTTATAAACTTATCCAATATTAGATATATTCAGTAGAAATGTTTTTCAAAAATCATTGTTTTCTTTGAGTCAGTCTCTTTTAGTCAATGGAAATATGTCTCTCTCTCACACACACACACACACACACACACCGAATCCCTGTGATGGATGTTTGCTTTAGATTAGCTTTATTATAATACTAAGGACAAAGATTACCCAGATTTGAGGACAATTTATAGGATAATTATATATAATTTTATGTAGGACAATATATAGGATCTACTTTGTTTTATATTAAAACTCAATGATATTATTATTATTATTTATTTAAGGATACTTATTTAAGGATATTGTTATTGGATTTACCAAAGCCCAAGGTCAGTGCATCAAATAGAGCTAAGTACAAAGCAGCATCTTGAGGACATCTTGAGGAGCATTTTGGAATACATTTCCCACACTCTTCAGCTCCTATGACCAGTTGAGTCTAGGATCTATAGTCTTGAAAAGTAACTTTTTCTAACTCTGCTCAAAGAGACTGACATATATAAGAAATTGTTTCCATTCAATAACTGGAGTTCACACACAAATCCTTTCACTCACAAATCAACTCATATTTTCCCCCAAGCTTTTGTGATTTGTGCAACAGAATTTAGGAGGATCAGAAACTCTTGGTGATCTAGTGAAAATCACTAGGTGATCTATCAGTAAGTCCCTATCTATCATTTATCTGCCCCTGGTTTACAGTCCCAGTTAGGCGAGTTGTGAAATGATTTGCAATCAGCCAAATAAAAGTTGTGTCTAGAAACTGTGTTAATCAGCAAAACTATAGGGAAAACTGGACAATGAGCTTTGTAAACACTCAAACCTTTTTGTGTTTGATTTTTCAAAATCATATAACAATTCTTCACACTAGATAATCAATTAAGTATATGTAAAGTTATATTGGCTGCATCCACCCTGCAGAAATAATCCAGGTTGACACCATTTTAACTTCCATGGCTAATGTTATGGAATTCTGGAAACGTAATTTATTGTGGCACCTGGCTCTCTGACAGCGAAGGCTAAAAATCTTTTAAAAATTGCAATTCCCAGAATTCCATAACACTGAGACATGGCAGTTAAAGTGGTGTCTAACTGGATTATTTCTGCAATGCGAATGCAGTCATTAAACAAAAGATGATACAGGATATTGGCATGCATTTATTATTTCTGCTACTTTTTAATTATAGAAAATATAGCACCATTATTGTTGCAAATAAACATCACAAATGTTAGTACCTAAAATTGCAATAATACTATCCAGTATAAATTAATCTTTATTTTTAATCTTTTAAGACCTATAGTTCTGTGGGAAAGGGGGAACTTGACTTCAAAAAATTTAAGAGCAGGAAAATTTCATTTTTTTTTTCTCCTGTGTAGACAAGAAGCGTCATCAGACAAATGTTGTTAGTCCAACTTTGTTAAGAACTTAAATAATTAAATGTGAATAAGACAAGAAGCTATGGAATGATGTCAACAACATTGACAGGAGACAAAGAAGCTGATTCAGTCACCAATCATATCCTTCCCACCCTCTCTTTCACCCATTGTGCCATTAGCGGCTGTTTCCTGTTTTCAACAAGCCCTCCCATTAGCAGTCCTTCTGGCACCAGTGGTCATGCTGGCTGGAAGATAGTTGGAGTTGTAGTCAAGAAAGTAACTTTTCCACATACTAGTTATTCCTACAGGAGGGCTGTGCATGCCTAATGGACCAACTGGGCCAACCCTTATATCATTATTATTGTTGTTGTTGTTGTTATTATTATTATTTTAAAAAGGATAATTACATATCCTCCAACATTTCACAGATCCAGACTAGGAGATGTGTGGCCTAGCTACATCACAGTGTGGTCAAGGTGGTGAAAGTTATTACCAAAGAAGAAAGGATCACTTAGGAAAGGCTGCAGCACCTTGCTTTTGCCTGTGGGAAAGGCAAGATTCTGCCCATTCTGTCCTCTGTCTCCACTGAATTGATTGGGTTCAAACTCCTTTTGCACACTGAATTCAGTTTGTAGCAGGTGAAGTAAGCAAAGGATAAGGAAAGTGGGAGGAGGAGAGAGAAACTAGAGCTTTTTAAAAACAGCTGAAAAAGTGGGACAATGGATTAGTCAAGACTGTCCCTGTCCAATCAGGAGAGTTGGAAGGTGAGTAATTTCTTGTGCACAACCACCATTGAAGCAGCCTGATATCTCTTTCTTTTTGTTTTTCATTCACCAAGGAAATGCTTTCATAGAAGAAGAATTGCAAAATGGTAACCGCTTTTCTTCCTATTCTACCCCCTCCCCATGAATACAAAATGAACCATTGACAACCATTAAGAAGTATATTCACCTGAACCCGAGCTTCAGTGAGTTTAGCTCTTTGTGCAAGTTCCTCCCGGGTGTAAATATCAGGGTAATGGGTCCTTTCGAAAGCTCTCTCCAGCTCTTCTAATTGTTCAGCTGTAAAGGTTGTTCTGCTACGACGCTGCTTTCGCTTTAATGGCAAATCTGGCTCAGAATCTATATCAGAACCTTCATCAGACTGTGGAGCTGACGCTGGAAAGAAATAAGGCAATGGAACAATTAATATGTGGCTAGCAGATGAGGGAAGAATCAAGTATTTAAGTAACAGGAGGGGGCATTGAAGAAAAACACTTTATTCAAATTAGCCTGGATCATCCAATGAACCATACAATGGATAGCCTTGTCTGCGAGTGCTACAGCATATTTCATTCAAATGACTGAATAATTCTCAATAGTTCTTTCAGTTAATATAGTCACTTTTCTTCCTTTTGGAATATCTGGAGGCAGATTCCAATTTCCTTGCCTGGGTTATTTATTCAAATATATTCAACTTGTTGTTGTTGTTTTTTCCCCAATGAACTCAAATGTTTGAAACCCAAAGCATGTAGCTATGTTGTGGCTGTATTTTAGGCAAGTAAAATCACCAGGTCTTGTTCCCATATCAAGTACACTAAAGTATTGTTTAATTTAAATGTTCAGAATGCACTTTTAGTTAATCTAATAGGTTTTTGCCTTGGCACAAAAAAGGCTGGATTTAGCAAGTGAGTTCAATGTCATGGGCTACCCGTTAAGAAATTAACAGGATTCTAGTGGACTTTTAATGGCTAATGGGCCAGAGAGCCATGAAAGAGTCTACTTCATGTCCTGTTCCATTGAAAGAATAAATGCATAGAAAGGTAGGAAAAATATTTTAAACCATGTCCTAAATAAGTAAAATTAACATATGGTCTATATTATATTGTGCTTCAGGATAGTGGCTTAGATCAGGGAAACAGTGCATGGAAAAGGATTAATGCTCCCAATACCATGGCCCTGATCTGACCCCCCCCCCCCCCATATACAGATACACACCCACATGCTTGTGCACATGCGCACACACACACACTGTTCCTTTAATTTATTTTGTTAAAAACTATGAGGGAGCTGATGTTCATCAAGGATCTTCCATATCTCAACTCATTTGCCCCCCCCCCCAAAAAAAAAACAGAAAGCTAGAACAGACATCCAGTTTTAATTCGTAAAGAAGCTGTGTTCCTTGGCTATTTTTCTTATCCCATTTGACTGTGCACTGAAAAACATTCACAGCATAGTTCCACAAACTGCCTTCCTCACCCTACAAGTTTCATCATCTCCAGGCATAGCTGGGGTGTGTACCCCAACTCTTCTGAAGGGCATCAACATACAGAGGCTACTAAGGTACATTTACTCAGAAGTAAGTTAATGAGATGTCAGAATATGTCCCTCATTTACTTATTCAGCCTTACAGAGGGGGACAGACAAACTTGTACAAGATGCTTGGCTTTAAAAATGTCTTTGCTGTTGCTCTCAACAGTTCCCCAAACATTCAGATATGGACATGAATCCTTGCATCGCTAAGACACAGGTTTTATATTACATTAACTCTAATCTCATCTGCAATCTCTGGTATCTAATGTCTGTGCTTTTTTCTTAGGTTTTCTTTTCTGCTCAGTCAACCAAGCCAACAGATTTGTGATTTTTAATAGAAAGAGACTCCATGGCTTCTTGTGACACTTTGGCTGGGCTAGAGATGAAAGAATTCCGAACTGGATAGTGACCTGTCTTTTAATTTATTTTCTTCTAAGTAATATCCTCAAGAATACACTATCACTATAATCTCTAGGTACAAAAGAAATGCATTATGCAGTTAGTATTATTATTATCCAATCAAGTTGTAGATAACCAATAAAGTCACTCCTATTTTTTTTCCCCTTAAAATAACACAATGTATAAGCACCTGGCTGTTCATTAAACTGATGATTCATAAGGAACAGGAAGTGGGCTTCTCAAAGATACTCTCCGACGTACCAAAACATGCACATCTGTGTCCACAGGGGGATGGGATGTGCCTGTAAATGTTTACTATGTATACATCTGTTGCATAATCTGCAGGGCAGTATATAATTAACCTTTGTATTAGTTCTTCTGTTTCCAGAAGTCATTGTCTAAAAATTCCCTTTTGGTGTTAGACAGATGGAAACTTAAGAAGCATGAAGGAGTATATGACCTCAGAATCTACATGTAGACCAGCAATACACCAGAAAAATAAGCTTCAAAACATCTGAAACTAGAAAATAAGTTTCAAAACTTGGCATGAGAAAGCATTTTTTAGCTTGATGCATTACGTGAACTAGAAGGTGGAAAATCACCATTTTTAAAACAATTCTGTCTAGTCAATGTATATTATTATTACATTCATTTTAATCTCAGTTTTCCTCTGATATAGGGATTCATTTAATATTGTATTAAACAATACAAATTTTAACAAATGCAAAAACAATACGTATAAATATAAGATTTTAAAAACTATTAAACTATTTTCAGAGTTAAAAAGATTGCATATTAAAATATTAAAATGTATTAAAACACCATATATCTTGTAAATTTCATATTAACATGACAGGCATTCAAAAACAAATTTTGTAGAATATATAACTATATGGTATTTATTTATTTATTTATTTATTTTAAAGATTTATATCCCACTTTTCTCAGACAATGGGATGCACTTGCCTAACAGTAAGTGTTATTGAATTCAATGGAACAATTCTGAGTAGACATGTACTGGATCTTACTGTTAGTACCACATATAAATGGATTAGGATTAGTCTCAAAATATTTTGCATAATTTATGTAGAGAGATCTTGTAGCACTTTTGGGACTAGTTTTAAACTAGTGTCACTATTCTAAGGAGAATTACTTGTAATCTTATTTATTACATATTTATCCTATGCTTTCCCCCAACAAGCTCAGGATAGGTTGTTCCATTTATCCTTACAACAACCTTGGGAGGTAGATCAAGCTAAAAGAACATGATGGGCCCAAATTACCCAGCAAGCTTCATGGCTGATAAGAAGTTTAGATCTAAGTCTCACTTCACCACTATCTGTTATATTATCTATTATATCACAGTGGCACCTTTTGGTTGTCTGCTATACCTGTGTCTAGTCCTCCCTGTTGGAAGAGAAAATGGAATCTTGCAGAGGGGGGAAAGAACTGAATGCAAGGGTCATATTAAATCTTCAAATAACTACAAGGAGCCAGAGCATTGCTCTCAGAGAACTGAACAGCAGTTTCTCACTTAGTACAGCTATGTAAACTGAAACAAAATTGATTCTAAATTGCATGTTTTGTGAGAAAAGCATCTGGTCTGTGAAGCTCAGTCAAAACACCAGAAAAGCAAATGGCTTAGCACTGCATTATTCTTAGAGATCTTAGTTCCCATCCAGCTAATGTTTTTGTTGGTGGTGTTGTTGTTAGCCCAATAATAACACAGTTGTTATTTGGCTGTTTCTCCAGATCCATTCCTTAAGATAGATGCTTCTGTGGTGAAAGAGTACTAGTATCAAACTTTATTAAAGATTCCCTTGTAAGCAGGGAAAATAGATTTCACTGCAAGTTATGTTAATAATTAATTGTGAGCATTATGTAGCCACAAAAGATCACCATGTCCACTTTTTATCAAATACTTATTTTAGAATTAGGGGATTATCACATGAGGCACTTACCACGCTAGAATCATTGCCAAAATGCTTCAGAAGCACGGAGGTGGAATGACAGGTCGCACTTCTGAAGCGTCATTGAGGCATCCCACTCTTCTCCTGGCAACAAATCATTTGCAGAGCTGCCATTTTTCTAATAACAGAAGTTCCCATTATTACAGAAATGGCTGCTTCATGAACAATTTGTCAATGGGAGAAGAGTGGGATGCACTTCAGTGATGCTTCAGAAGTGCAACCAGCCATCCCACCTCAGCGCTTCTGAAGCATTTGGGCAATGATTCCAGTGTGGTAAGTGCCTCGTGTGATAATCCACTTTGTATGTAGAGAGATCTTGTAGCACTTTTGAGACTAACTGAAAAAAGAAGAGTTTTCATAGACTTCAGTCTACTTCCTCAGATGTACTTAAATCTACGAAAGCTCATGCTGCCAACTTCTTTCTTTCAGTTCATCACAAAGGTGCTACAAGATTTCTCTACATATTGATTCCACAGAATTAACATGGCTGTATCATTATTTTTAGACTCATTCATCCAGAGGCGTGAACCATACAGTGAGACAAATAACTTTGGGCTATGGCTTGCAATGTGAAATGTATCTCTGGTTTCATGGAATTGTGACCAACTCTTACAAAGGCCTGGGCATGTAATCCAATGGAGGTGGAGAACCAGTAATCAAGGGGCAATTGAGAACTTTGTTACCTAATTGGGGGTGAGTCCACTAGCTAAGACTCAGTGGTAGAGCTACAGGAGGCACAAAATAAGGACATTTCTCTCTAGTAGAATTCTACCCCCAAAGAGTGTGTGTGATAATGCTACTCTATTCTGCTTTGGTCAAGCCTCTCCTGGGATACTGTGTCCATTTCTGGGCATCACAATTCAAAAAGGATGTTGACAAGCTGGACCATGTCCAGAGGAGGATGACCAAAATAATAAAGTCCAAAATTCAGGCACAAGATTGCTAACTACTGTAGTTCTGTCATATAATGGCAAAGCATCAGTGTTAGTGGCTCCCAGTTTCCATCCAGGACAAATTTAAAGTACAGATTTTGATTTTTAAAGGCTTTGACTAACTGGGACCAGCTTATCCAAAAGGTTACCTCCTTCAACATATCACTCACTGTGGACTCTTTCAGACATGGAAAATTGGAAGTATAATCCAAGGGCAATCCAAACGCAATCATGGGGTTTCACGTTATTGCGAATTAGAGCTTCTCATGCAATTTCGGGCAAAAGGGAAGTCACTCCGAATGCAATCATGGGTTTAACATTATTGCGAATTAAAGCTTCTCACGCAATTTTGGGCAAGGAGGGGTCATTTTCGGGTAATGGGAAGTCATTCCGAATGCCTTCCGAATGCAATGGGGATTCACGTAAATTCGCTAAACAAGCAAATTCACGTGAATTCGCATTGGCTGCATTTGAAGTTGGGAGAAATTCCTCCAGTGTGAAAGAGTCCTGTGTGTGTGTGAATGTCATAGGGTTTTCTTAGGCAAGGAATACTAGAGGTGGTTTTGCCAGTTCCTTTCTCTGAAATATAGCCTACAAAATCTGGTATTTATTGGCAGTCTCCCATCCATATACTAAGTAGATCTCGCCCTGCTTAGGTCCAAAACACACTCTGCAGAAATTTGAGTTTGAGATCACTTTAACTGCCCTGGCTCAATGCTAGGGAATTCTGGGACCTGTAGTTCTGAGACATTTAGCATTCTTTGTCAGGGAGCTCTAATGCCACAATAAACTAAAATTTCCAGGATTCCCTAGCAATGAACCAGGGATTATTTCTGTAGTGTATTTTGGACCTTAGTTTCCAAGATCAGACAAGATAAGGTGTTTAGTTCCCCTGCCACCCAGGCCTAAAAATTATGTTCAGAAGGTCTGCTTCAGATGTCCCTAGATGTCCTTCTTCACCATTTATTCATTACCAGGTGAGGCCCTTTTAAAATGTAGGCCTTGTAAACAAACTTGTGCTATTTGGCTTTGTATTACTACTATTATTTATTATTAAAATCTTCCAAAGCTTCAACTACTTGTTTTTCTACTACTAAAAAAAGGAAGTGTCTGGAGAGGGGTTTGTTTTGGTTTTTGTTTTTATCCAGTCTATTTATTTGTTGAACTGTAACTGCATTGTAGTGTATTGCACTGCAGTGTATTGAATATTGTATTTTATTCTTAGCATTGTAAAGCTCTGCTCCACTCCCTCAAAATGTCAATGGGTGACAATAATAATAATAATAATAATAATGATGATGATGATGTTTTATTTATACCCCGCTCTTCAGCCAAGACTATCAGAGCGGCTTACAATTTGTTAAACAAACAGCTTCATTTACAATTGTAAGCTATTTGCCCCCAACAATCTGGGTACTCATTTTAGCGACCTCGGAAGGATGCAAGCCTGAGTCAAGCTTCAGCCCTTTGCTGGTCTTGAACTCGCCACCTTCTGGTTTTGAGTGAGTGGCTGCAGTACAGGCATTTAACCACTGCGCCACCAGGGCTGACCATATAAAAATGAGAAATAAAGAAACAAAATTATTTCCTCCCCTTGCTCCCAAATATCAAAGTCTCAAAAATATCCTATAAAAGGACTAAGAAAAAATGTTCATTTGAAGTTTCCTCATTTTCCATTAAATTAGTAGGATTATGAAAGGAATGAGTTGCCAATAAAACAGCAACCCCAGTGTTGATATGCACACCTTCCATATGCGAGTCAGCCCTGGGACAATTACCTCCAAGCCCTTCTAAACGATCCTAATCCCTGCAATTGATATATTACCTTGAGGGAAAATGTTTGAATTTTTAATGAGAACTAAGTAACAACTGTGTGTTCACATGGCTATAGACAGATCATCTGAAAATTTTACCTTGCACAGGCAATGATAGCATGGGTTCACTTTTTTCAGCAGGAAATAAGTTGGGAGTTGTCTGTCACAGATGCTTTTCCACAAAGAACTCAACTTCTGCATTTACAGTGTTTCTCTCATTAGCTTTTAGAACTCAATGCAAAACCCTTCTAACATTGAGCATTTCCAGAGATGGACCATGCTCAACCCCTCCAAAAGAAAATTAGGTTGGAAAGCCTAACCTCTCCCACAAAGGATCTGGCAAAGTTTGACCACCTAGATTCTTATTGCAGAAAGATTCTTCAAGAATTAATTCTTCAAGAATTACAGATGATCAAGCACTAAGAAATATTAGTATGGTGATTGTTGCTGAGCCCTTCCAGAAATAATGAAGGTTGTCTGCTGTCTCTCCTGTGCAGTCATCACCATCACAATTACCACCATTATCATAACCATCTTTATTTATATTCTGCCTTTTCCCAAGAATGGGACTCAGAATGACTCCCATGTAACCTGCACTGAAGACATGGAGGGCATTTGTAATTCAACATTGCACTTTATATTTTAAGGATGTTTCAGTGATAATGGATGGAATAATTAGACTTCTCTCTGCAAGCAGGCAAAACTAATATCAATATTGTCACGCCACACATACACACACGTATAATCACACACCTTAAAAATAGTTCCAGAATGCCTTTCCCAAAAAGTAACCAGGGATGGCATGGGACAATAATTCTATTATCATTCCACAAATACTGCTTGTTCCTGCTGGCTAAGGCAGAAGTTAAAGGAAGCATTTCTCTACTTTTCTATCATGCTACCTCCAGGTTTCCATTGTTGAGAGGAACTGGCTTCTGAAGAAATCTCTAGGGCTCATGTTCCAGCACTGCACAGTCCATGAAAAACCACTGGTGATGGCAGTAGTTTTCTTTCTTTCTGGGCTTAGTATGAGCCTCTATATCTCAGAAGTACACCCATCCCAGATGAGCATTTCACCACAGGTTAAGGTGGTGTTGTGGTTTAAGTGTTGGATTAGGGCACTGGGAGATGAGGGTCTGAATCCCTGCTCAGTCATGGAAACCCACTGCCCCAGAGGATGGCAGTGGCAAACCTCCTCTGAAGAACTTGCTAAGAATAGGTTCACCTTAGTGTGGCATATGTCAGAAAGAGGCACACAACAACAACAGCAAATAAGACTAGGAAAAGACTGCTTCCACTACATCTTAATGCCATCAGTCATCAACAATGGGAATCAGTGTGTAAGACTGTCAGGTTGTAACCTTGTACTCTATGAGTGGGCAGCTATGGGCCATATGTGGCCTCCAAAACCATTTTTGTGTCCCCCTTCTGGCCTTCTTTGTTGCAATGTGCTTTCAGGTTGTTTCTCATTTATAGTGACCCTAAGGCAAACATACCATGAGGTTTTCTTGGCATGATTTGTTCAGAGGGGATTTGCCATTGCCTTCTTCTGAGGCTGAGAATGTGGAAGCCACCTCATTTTCAGAGGAAGGTCACCTAGTGGGTTTCCATGGCCGAGCAGGGATTCAAACCCTCGAGTGGAATTGCATAGACTTACACTATTAATTCTAGCATTTTAAATGGAAGAAATTTATGCAGGGGCTTGACTCTCTTCCATTGAATTCAATGAATCTTAAATATGTTTAGCTTAGCAAGAACTTTCTCTTTAAAAACATTCATCCATCCACCCACAGACACATCCTGCTGATATCTGAATCCAAGCTAACTCACAGTAGATGAAGAAAGGGGGAGTGTAATCAGTCTCCAAAGAAATCAAGTACTCAGCAACAATCAGACTCTGCAGGATTACAAATTCCTCCTTTAGGAGTGGGAGGAGAAATCCATGAGCACCAACTATCAGTGGAATAGCCATGAAGTTTAATTAAAGAAGGAATTACAGAATTAGAGAGTGGTTCTTTGTCCTTAACCCCTCATGACCTGTTTGGTGGCCCCAGGAAATACTTCATCCAAGTTAACACTATTATACAGAAAATCTTTGCACAATTTCATAGGGATTTGGTCACATGGAATTCTGTAATTATCAGTTCCCCGAGGAACATCATAAACAGACATGCCTAGGCAAAACACTGAGCAAGAATTAATACACACAAACACTCATTCTGTTCATTGTTTGTCCTCCCAGCAGGATATTTCATTTGAATAATTAAAGAAGCAAAACATGACAACCATTTAAAAAGCATTTTTTTTTTCAAAAAAAATACAATGCACTTTAAATGACTTCAACAGAGAGACTTTCCTCTCCAGAGCTTGAAGGCCATGGCTTCATTAATGCAATTCAGCATTATAAAACTTAAGCAATACAATATTCCACTCGCCTTCTTTCAGATCATAATGTTGAATTATATCTTTAAGTGCTTTAATCTAGTGGTGTGCTGCTTGGAAACAGTAAGTGCCTTCAAAGGGAGGATCAATTTTCCATTTAATTGAATCTTGTGGGTCAAATTTTATACTAGTTTTCAATCAACAGCTGGGTATTTTCATATACAACTGGACAGAGTAATATAATAGTTGGTGTTAGTCCTAAACTAATGACAGGATGATCTAAAAGTTTCCACTTTTATATACAATGCTGAAGAGGCTCTGCTGTATCTTGAACCAGGACATACATAGTATCATTTTCCACTTCGTTTGCAAGTTGGTAAAATGCACACGACTGTAAGTACTACAAATTATTTTTGAACAGTGCTAATATGGCTGATAAAATATTTCCTTTCTTTATTAGGAAGATGGATTGCACAAATTTGTGAGGCTGTAATTACTTTTGAAAATTCTGAATCATGTCATATGATAAGATACATTTCTAGGCTGGAAGAAAATCTGTATTTTGAAAAGTACACTTGGCAGGACATGCAGTTGGCAGATCTGAACTCTTTAAATATATCTAATGAACTCTTGCACAGTTACCATGAACCAACTCCACCTATCTTCCTGCACTGAAAGTTGTAGGTGATGTAACAGGTCTATTGCCTATTTTCAGGTCTTTAGAGTCCTTTTTTTTGTAGTGAAATCTATTGCAAGTGACCTCTAGCATGTTTACTCGTGTGCAAGGCAAGAGGAGGAGTGCAAGTAAGGCTGATACTCCCTCGCAGGCTCAAAGTAAATGACAAATGACACTTTCTCTTTGTGAACTTTGGGATTTTTGTTGACTTATTTGGCGTCTTTTGTTGAGCCCTTAGAAATGGCCTGTGGTTGAGGCCTATTTGACCAATTTCCACGCTCCATCTGGGGTATCCATCAACAGGGCCTTTTACCCGCATTCAGGGCTCTGACACCTGCCTAGCAGGATGCAGGAGACACAAAGAAAACTGAAGTGGATGAGAAAGGGGGGGGGGGGGGAGAGATCGTGTGGATTTATTTTTAAGAGGAGGCTGAACTGGATGCTCTGTAGGGGTTAATCCATGTCTCTTCAGTCCAGAAACTTCAGCACCTGGAAGCTTCCTTTCAATGTTTTTTTTTTTTAAATTCCCTCTAGGGAAACCAGCAGTGTTTTGAAATGTTAAATATATGGTGGGGGTGTTTTAAAAACTGTGATAAGAACTAGCTATATACAGGCGTTTTCTGATAAACTGCAACTGGTGTAGACCCTAAGAGAAAGAAGCAGTGTAGATTTATGTTGTTTTTGGATTCTTGTTTGTCTTAACCAAAAGGTTTCACCAGCTGCTCTTTTAACTGTAGCAGGAAAATCACATTAGAGGAACCCTTTATTGCTGGTGGAGAACAAGGAAAGAATGGCCCCTAAACTGTTTTATCCAAACATTTCCATTTAAGGGAACATTTCCCGTTGGAATCATCAACATGATTAAGAATTTAGAATCAGCGGCTGGGCTCAGCACTGCTGCCTTCCAGCATACGTATCCTTGCTTCTGCTGCTTTTTTACTCTTCCCTCCTTCCCCCCCTCCCCTTCTCCCTCCTGTGCCATTCCTCTCCTCGCCTCCTTTTGAAAGCACTGATTCACAGCAAGAGGTCATTAAAAAGAAAATAAACCCCTGCCAGGTCTGAGCTAATCAAAATAGTACAAATAAATTCTGACACTTAGCAACTCCCCAAGTGCTTACAACCCTGGGAGGAGTGGACAGATTACTTATGAATATGGCAGGCAGGAGACAAGTTCAGAAGGTCTAATGTCAGTATGCAGCCACCTGTGCATTCTGTCAAGCTCCTACTGTAGGTGCCAGACTCTGTGTTGGTTTAAGAGAAGGTCCTAGGAGTTTCCTTTACAGCAGAAGAAAATATCTGGCACACTACATACACTTGGAGTGCTGGAAAAAATAACTTTTTTGGACTATATCTCTTAGAAACCCAAAGACCAGCATATGCATTGACCATACTGTCTGGGGGAATCTGGGAGTTGTAGTCCAAAAAAAGACCTACCCAGGAGTAGTGGAGCCATATTCTTAAAGGCTGTCATTTAATAGTGTAATTATTGTAATCCTTTAATTACAGAAAATTTGGAGAATGTCAGCTGACATATTCCATATCATAATACAAAAGTGTCAGTCATTCTGTATATAAAAGCTTGTAAAAATGTTAACAAGAGTAGATTGTCATTTTGACTTGTCTACTGATGATTTTTGCCATTCTTTTATGATTTTAATTACCTTGTTTTATATAACTATAGCATTTGCTTGCTTGCTTGCTTGCTTGTTTCAAAGACAATGTACAATGAAAAAAGTGCAGGTAGTAAATCCATTGATTAGTTTTGTTTTACCTGTAGAGATATCCTCTCTGCTTGCTATAAACTGAAGCAAATGTAAACCATGACGATGCTGGTGCTGTGCAATAAATCTTTTTTTTTTCTTTTTTTTCTTTTTTTTCTTTTTTTTTTTTTTTTTTGGTTGAGATTCTACACCAGAGTCACATACTATAAACCTCTACTTGCAAAGTTATACATTGATTGTGCAACTTGTGTTGAATGGCAGTGCTGTGCAACTGAATACACACCTGAATGTGCAACCAAAGTGTTTACCTTATGCATATCTGCATGCAAACTTGTACCACATTTTTGCATTCTTGAACTGAATGCAGATGTTCTAATTTGGGCAGAAATCCCAACAGCTTCTGTAGGAGAACTTGTGCATACATATGATACCCATAATCTCCCAGTATATTATTTTGTATTATCAAAACTAAATAGACTTCATAACAGCTTGAAAACCTTATTTGCAGGGGCATTGGTGGATATAATTCTGAAAGCCTTTCCTAATGTCTTTCCTAACATCTTTTTTATTACCATATTAAAAATAGCCTCTAATTATTAGAATCTAATCCAATGCAGTTAAACATGCTGGAACTAGATTTAACCATGCTTAACTATGTGATGAAGTGCATCCACATTTAGTTACCACAAGTATGAATAAATTTGCTCCCCAAATGATTAAACACAGTATATTATACCATTTATTTTGCTTCCTTTCTGTGAAATAGCTTATACAGTCATCCCTCCATTTTATCAGACTTAGAGTCGTGTCCCTTGCCCATTCATGGGCAGCAAAACGGGGCATGCACCTCTGGGTGTCCCCGGGTATGCACTACCATTCAAGCCAATGGGGCTTGAATACTGGCAATTTTTCATTTCCGTGGGGGGGGGGGGTGTTCTGTATTTGCAGCCCGAGGTTCTTCAGTCAACCTGTCATTTAGAGTCATACATGCTTAATTTCAAAGGTAGAATTTGATTATGTCTCTTCTGATCATCTCCACTCAGGAGTCACCAAATGCAGTGAGTCAGGGTCCATTTTTTGTTCTGGTTGTTGTTGGTGGTGGTGGTGGTAAATGCCTTCAAGGACCCAAACTCATGGCAAACCTGTGGATGAGACATCTCCAAACAACGCTGTCCTCCATTGGTCTGTTTAGGTCCTGCAGACTCAATTCTATGACTTCCCTGATTGAGTCTAGCCAACTCGTGTGCAGTGTGCCTCTCTTTCACTGCCTTCTACCTTTCCTGGCTTTATTGTCTTTTCTAATGAGTCATGTCCTCTTATAAAGTGACCAAAGTATGACATCCTCAGTTTTGTTATCCTGTGAGAGTTCAGGCTTAGTCTCTTCTAGGACCCATTTTTTTGTCCTTTTGGGCTGCCTATGATATCTTCAGCATTCTTCTGCAGCACCACATCTCAAATGAGTTGAGTTTCTTCCTATTTGCTTTCTTCACTAATTTCCTGACTGCAGTCTCCATTCTGATCAATGTTTGATCCAAGGTATGGGAAATCTTTAGCTGTTTTGCTTTCCTCATTGTCCAGGATGAATTTATGTAGATCCTCCATGGTTATTATTTTTGTTTTCTTGATGTTTAGCAGTAAGCCCGCCTTTTCACTTTCTTCTTTGACCTATCTTAGTAATTGTTCCAAGTCTATGATGTTTTCCACTATTATTATGGTATTATCTGCATATCTTAGATTGTTGATGTTCCTTCCTTCTATCTTCACTCCTCTTTCTGTCTAATCCTGCCTTCTTATGATATTTTCTGCATACAAGTTGAACAATTTGGCTAACAGTATGCAGCCTTGCCCCTTTGCCAACTGGGAATCATTCTTTTTCTCCATATTCTATTCCAACAGTAGCTTCTTGTCCTAAATCCTAAGTGCAGATTTCTCATCAGGACTACCAAATGTAGTGTCACTCCCATTTCTTTAAGTACATTCCATAGCTTTTCATGATCTGTGCAGTAAAAGGCTTTGCTTTAGTCTATAAAGCACATGCTGATTCTAGAATTCTTTGGTTCTCTCCATTATCCACGATATGTTTGCAATGTGGTCTCTAGTGCCTTCCTTTCGTGAATCCTGCTTGCACCTCTGGAGCTTCTCTCACCATATATGAGTGGACTCTATGCAGCATAATTTTGAGCATAATCTTATTAGCATGGGGAATTAATGCTATGATTGTATAGTTACTGAAGTATTTTGTTCCTCTTTTATTTCTTTTTTTCTTTTTCTTTTTTTTTTTCTTTTTTCTTTTTCTTTCTTTTTTTTCTTTTTTTCTTTTTTTTGATGGGGAAATATATTGATCATTTCTAGTCTGTTGACCATCATTTTGTTTTCCATGTTTGTTGTTCCATATATCCTGTTCCTGGGAGCCTCCAAAGACTTCATGGACTACCAAAAGGAGGGGAGCCATAATCATCTGGTATCTTTGGGGGTATTTAGTTCCATATTGGTTCTTCTTGTTTCTCTTTCAGTTAGTCCATTGGAAGCTGAATACTAGCATGATTTTGGAATATATATATAATTCCATTATCCCTCTCAGAAAATCAGGCTGATGAAATATGACCTATTATCTCTGACCAGAACTAAGGGAGTTCTGGTCACAGGGGAGCCTTGATGGTGCAGTAGTTAAATGCCTATACTGCAGCCACTCACTCACAGCCACAAGCTTGTGAGTTTGATTCTTGTCTGGGGCTCCAGGGTCATCTCAGCCTGGCATCCTTCCAAGATCACAAAAATGAGTACCCAGCTTGTTGGGGGCACTTAACTTACACATTGTAAACCACTTAGAGGCTGCTTACTTCAGTATGAAGTGGTATAGAAATGTAGCTGGTAACTATCTGTCCATGTATGTATATTCATATTGAAAAGGTGAAATATGTTTGGAGGATGGCAATAAAGATGGTGAAAGGTCTAGAAAGCAACTCCTATGAGAAACAGCTTATGGAGCTGGGTGTGTTTAAACTCAGAAAACAAATGATTGGGGGGTGATAGGATACCCATATTTAAACACTTGAAGGGTTATTATGCAAAATTTTATTTTGTGATTTTCCAGAGACTAGAACATGAACTAACGAATTCAAATTTAAGAAAAGAGATTCTACCTAAATACTGTATTAGTAAGAACTTTCTGCTGGTAAGGTCTGTTCAATATTGCAACAAACTTCCTTGGAAGGTGGTAGACCCTTCTTTGATGGTCTTCAACCAGAGATTGGGTAGTCATCTTTTAAGAGTACTTTAATTGTGTATTTCTGCATGGCAATGGGCTGGATTAGATGACCCTTATTGTTACTTCCAGCTCTATGATTTTATGTTTCTGTGTTTAATAAAGAACTGTTGCAGTTTTTTCACAAATAATGCTGATAGCATTGAATGTATTGGGTATGCTACAAAATAATTCGAAGAAACATCTAGTATGGGGGTTTTTTAATGTCCATAGAAAATCCTGCAAAGCTTATATGTGGAGATGAAGAAAATGCCAGTATTACTGCCTACTGATATTCTTTGGAAGCAGTTCTTTATCTTCCACCATTTTATCCAAATATGAACACAAACTTTATCAACAAGCCAACACCAATATGAGTGAACGTGCTGAATGTTCCTAATGCTGCTCTGTGACTAGTGACAAACACTCAAATACACCACAGGATGCAAGGATAGTCCTACCATAAAGTAGGACAAAGTGATTAACACTAGGTATCACCATGAGACTGACAATAAAGTCTGAATGATGGCAGCAAAAACTTCTCTATATTTTTGCATTAACAAGGGAGTGGATACTAACTGGGCTCCACTTCACCTTGAGCCAATACTGACAGGATGAAACCTTTGAGAACTTCTGTGAGTAGTTCTGCACACTTGCAAAGGATTTGGGAAGTCTTCACTGTGGAATGATCCAAATTTTGAATCAGCATACATCTTCTACAGGAATTCATCAGCAGTAAATTCTGTTGGTGACTTATGGTAGTGGCTTATGAAGGCAACACACCAGAGTAAGTCATATTTTTTTAGTATGACATAGCATTGGCTGAGGGGAAAACACAAAAGCTTTCTATATTAGGAAAAAAGCTAGGCTGAAAGCTTTGTGTGTAGTAAAGGTTGATGTCCTATTGGCAGTCCTCAAGAAACATTCGCCTTTCTGTCCATTTAGCATTTGTACATGCAACAGAAAGGGAAGGGGCTCTGTTTCATTTGCCTCCGGTAGAAAAATGTCCCCGCTGAGATAACTTGATTGCTCCCAAAAGAGCCCAGCAAGGAAACTGACTCAATTATAATGGTAAGATATTTCCCATAATTTCTTTGGCTGTGTCCACACCAGCCACAATACTCCAGGAGAATCCCTAAGCATTCTGGCCCCAAAGCTGCCCTGAACTCACCTGTTACCTGGGCTCTCCAGAGTGATGCTGAGTGGCTGTTTACAAGTGCATCACACTATGTTGCTCACCAGTGGTGGCAGTGGCATGAATCACTCTCTCTTGGGATGAAAATGAGGTTCCCAGCATTGTTCACATAGCTGGGTGCTTCATTCTGACCTCAGAAGGAAAAATTTACTCCAGTGGCAGTGCTGCAACACATTGCATACAGCCACCTGGCACCCTGGTGCAGGGCTTTAGATTTCCTGGAAAGATCCAGAGCAAAAGGTTAGATTTTTAAGGGTGCTACAACATGGGTTCAGTGATGAACTGGCAGTCCAGAATTAGGATGGAGACTGGGCCCTGCATTGTCTGGACTGATCAATATAAGGACTGTGGGCAGGATATGTTATTTGGCTTGTGCAGACAGAGTCTTTAGCCTAGATATGATGGCTAGGCTCTCTATCAGTGCTTATATAAAAATAACACAAGAATATCAAAAAATATCCTCAAGAAGGAAAAACTTATTTCAATAACAACAAAGTCCACATAACTATTACTAGTGGGGATATGCTAAATACACTTAAAGAAGGAAGGGCAATTGACAACAGTGGAATATAATTCTAAGCAAATGCTTACATTTTATATGAGCAGATGGATTTTGATCAATGTTGCCATTTTAAACTGGCATACTACAGCAGCATGTATCAGCTTGCAGTGGGACAGTAGCTTTCAAATATAACAAAACACACTTTTTTATATTTAATGTAAACATTTAAGTGAAAAATGAATAATTTGCTTTAGCTTGAAGAGAAGAAAGAAAAATGAAAGTTTTGCTTGCATGCTAACATCTCAAATCATAGACTTTGTAAAATGTTTTCAGTGATTTGATGATTCTATGATTCTATGATGTTTAAGTCCTGGAGATGTCAGTCACACTAAGTCCATGTAGCTTAAATGAATGTGGTCTGGCTGAAAATGATTTGCAACCTAGTCAAGTATAAGCACACATATTTAATAATTAATTCTTCATTTTATTCTATATTTAATTCTTTCAACAACAATAAAACATCTCTTTTCCAAATGTCCCCTTTTGCTTGTTCACTAAACAAGCCTATGTTTCACTGCACATCTATAGATGTCTACTTAAAAAAGGCCCTTTAGATTTTTTTAATTGTATACAAATGGGTATACAATTGCCACTTGAAACTCAATTCAGCCCTTCAAAACTGTATATTCACAACAAGATTCCAAATGGTTTAATATACTCATATTTACTTGATGCAATGAGATGAATAGTGCTTCCTCCGTGAGAAGAAATCTCAAAAGGCAAGGAAATGAGTTGACTTATTTAATTAAATATCTTGGCTCATTGAGTAATTGTTCATCAGTGAAACATAGAATACAGCTATTTACTGAGGTCTCTAAGTGCAAGACATTTACAGTTAAATGGAGAGAGAAGTTGATTTAGCAGCAAACATTGTTTCTAAGAAAAGCTTTGACTGATCAATGCACCTTGTAAGGAGGTAGAAGTCCAGGAAAACAGTAGCAGGAACATAAAGGGGGGGGGGGGGAATCCAAGAGTGATTTTTATTTACAATTGCCAAGAGACTGGCTATTATTGCCCATATGTGCCACAATTGCTCTCCTTATCATGGGCTGGCCATCGTGACCACTGGGAGCTGTTAATGAACTGCGTAATTGAGCTGCTGACATGTGTTACCAAAACAAAACAATAGGAAGAAGAGACAAATGAACATTTTATTTGCCAGTCAGAGTCGGCACTGCTTTTCAGAGGGCTGCAGCTAAGTAAGTGGCTGAATACATCAAGCAGTACATTGAAAGCCAGCAGATGCGCACACAATAATAGTTAACTGACAGCTTACGGCCCATCTGTGCGTTAACATTTTGTTAAAGAAATTACTTGCCTTGCTAAAGAGGCCAAACATACAGCTGCCCAGAGCACAGCAGTAGAAGAGATAAATCATTAGTTAATGCTGAAAATGCTGTGCATATTAAGAGTTATGCTGGGACATTTTGTCAGCAGTTTAATATGGCAACAACGTACTACTTTGAAAGAAAAAAGTAGCAATTTGTGGCTTGGAAGAGAATGGCAGCACAACACCAACAATTTAACTGAGCTGACAATGGAACTTATCAAAAGCTTCTTTTTGTATGGGTACACACACACAGCAATGTCAACAGCCAAATAATGTACAAAAGCCAAACTAAATGTTACAATGAGTGTTCTGCGTCAACAGTCAGTTTGTGTGTGTTTTATAAAAAAGAAATCAGATCATAAGAAACTTTGGTTTAAGTAAAATAGACACAACTCTGTTCTAGTGGAGAGCAGTGCATAATTTTGAGGAAATGAAGCTAGAGCAACAGCAACGGCAAGAATCAAATAACTTCTCACTCTCTCAATTGTTATTAATTTATATAGAACTGTCAATGTATTTCCCAGACAGCACTCGTACAAATGTTTTGCCAGAAATTTTCTGTAACGGCCAATTAATAAATTATCTCTTTCTTATTAGTAATAATTTTAAGATATGCTCCACCATGTTACTCAAAGTACTGGTCCATATGCTATTGGCTGCTGATCCACAGCAAATTTCCAAGAAACAAACAGTTGGAGTCAATGGACGTAAATAGGGTGGTGATCCCCAACATATTGGGAAAGAAAATGTCAATCCCTCATATCAGATAGTTTAAGAAGCACTGGTTTATAATCATAAAATGAAATTGTATTCTCATCCTCTCCAAAAAAAATCAGCAAAATAACTTCAGTTCTGCAGGCCAAAAACCAGCAAAGAGGATGATCATGGAACATCATTTAAAAAGGACAAGATGAACTTTCCACATTAAGGAGTACAAAGCCTAACACAAGGGCTGGAAAACCTGTGGTTCTCCAGATATGGATTTCACTGTGTTCTTGGACCTTGTGCACAGCATCTGGCCCTAAAATTCCTGCAAATGTTCCTGTCTTCTCCTGGGAATATGTAGAGATATTATAATGTGGATATGGGACAGAACATTCTTTGCGCCTTCTCTTAATCCAGGGGTTTAGAACCTGTGATCCTCACATTCCAGTTCTCATCATCCCTGGCCATTATTCATGCTACTTGGAACTGATGGAAGTTGAAATCCACAATTGTCCGAAAGGATTTTAAAGAGGCAATAAATGCATTGATTGTACTTCATGTACCTGTAAACTCACTCTGGAAAGCATCACTCTGTAGCTCACAGAGGGTTGTTTAAAGATGTACACATGTTATTTACACTTTATATGAGCAAATGTATGTTATCATCATCATCATCATCATCATCATCATCAATATCCCACCTCTCCCTGCGGATTGAGGAGAGTTACATACAATATTATTATGTTCCCTCTAGTTTTCCTTTGGTTAAGCAATGAGTGCTCTTGCACTATAATCACTGTCTAAATGTTAATTAGGAAAATGGCATCCAACTGATCTTGTTTGACCTTTTTTAACTCTCTGTCACCATTGATCATGAGGTACTAGGAATGCGTATGATGGACCTAGGTAGTTGGGTTTTGTTCTTAGTGGGAAGCTCTAAAACATGGGGTTGGGTGATGAATGACCCATCAATGTATGTTTCAACTTTCAGCATATGTTGATGAGTATAATTTTTCTAGGACCTGTCAGGGCATGTTGAACACCAAAGGTTGGAAGCCATCAAATTGACATTCAAGGAGCCATCACATGGTCATGTAATTTAGTCATAAGATGGGGAAAATTGTAATGGGAAAAGCAGTCCTGCATTTAACTCCTCATATCTTGAGTTGTCATGGCTGTGTTACCATGTGGAAATGGAACCTCGAAAAGAAAAATGGGCAGATATAGGAATCTAAGCATACCAAGAAGGCCAAATGGATGAAGCATCTGTCTGGGATATGGTTTGAGCTTGGGTCCTAACCCTACTTTCTTCTGCATCATTTCATTTGTTCTCATAACTCTATTACAGAAACTCACATAAATGGCTTCTTGTCCCACCTTTTATTTTGCCCTTGTATTACCTCTTAAAATTTCAAAAGCTAGTTTAACCCTAACTCCATAATGCAGTAGAATGAATATAGATCTATGACTAGATTTCATGTGCTTGAAACCACACACACACACACACACACACACAGTTTCTCCATATTTGGAACATATTCCATGCTTCCATATTTATTCCATAAGGGTAAATTGACAATTTCTCAAAAGGTACCCATCCATATTATACTTTGCAACTTTTGCAGACTAATTTTCTAAACTGAGATTTGAATATGAAATGAGTCAGACTAAACAGCCTCGGAATTAATCCAAGATAAACGGAGCTGTTTTCTTAATCACTGACTCAGTGTCCAAATTGAATCTTGTATCTGTACTTGGTGCATACCCTTATTACACATCTTCATTTCCTAAAAATCTATTGTTTCATGATCATCTTTGGCTATATTAGTTAAATAAATTTTACTTATAAATATAGCTGTGTCATACCTCACAGCAGTTAAAATGTAATACACCTGTAAGTAATATTGGATAGATGTATTGTATCCAGTAAACAGAACATAATTACATTGTAACTCTTTGCCATTAATACTGTTTTAAAATCCTATATAAATTCAACAACATTCTAAAGCAACACACACACACATAGATATATAAATAAATATACTGCTGTTGTTAACAGTGTAAGTTAGTTTGTCTAAAGAGAAACAATGGCTAGAGTTCTCAGTATGCCCTCTCACCTCCTTTCCAAGCTTTCTTGCATGTTTTATCAGATGGTTGCATATTTCCAAGCCAACCAAGTGAGGAAGAACATGTATTAGTAAATGCAAACAGTGCAACTTATATTATAAGGCTGTAGTCTCAGCCCTGTGTTACAGATGGGTTCAGTGAATTACATTCTGCCACTATAAATAGAAATCTGAGGAGGAGTAGATTCTATGGTTAGGTTACCAGAAAACAGCTCAACAGACTGGTATAAAATTTAACAGCATAAAATGGGTAGAATAGTGACTGATCTTTACTGATTTAGTCTATGCAAGGATAAGAAATGATTTACCAATAATAATTTGAGGTTTGATTCATGATTTCCCACAATTTGACAAGAACTTTTAGTTCCCCCTTCTCTACAGCTTTTACCTTAAATATTCTTTTGTCCAACCTCTTCTTAAGATAGCTGAAGATAAAACATTCCTCCCTAATCTTCTTGTACATTTCCTACACCCACAGTTTGGTTACTTTTGTAGCCTTGAAAATAAAAATGTATACACTACATTAACATTTCCCCATAGTAAAGAATGAGCAAAAGATCTGAGAAAGGGAAAGCAACTTTACTTTTAAGTACATTTTGAGTTTATCCACAGGAAGGAATCAAGTTTTAGATTTCACGGGTTAATGAACTGCATTGTAACTATATGCAATCTTAGTGAAATGTAAGCCATATGTAAGCACTGGGGTAAGGCAGTGTGACTCTCCACTGCAGTGTTAATTCTTGCTCATGGTTGCTTAGTAAAAGCCTTGCCTTCTAAGTTAGGAGCTAAGGTAATGAATATACACAAGCCTGAAAAACTATGCTAGTATTTCTGTTGTTAAGCTCTAATAATCATCATCTACCATAACACCACCCTGAATGGTCTAAGGAAGGGCCAATTGTGTTTAGAAGGAAACAAATTCCTCAGCAAGGCACAAGAAAGAAAACAGCAATATGACAACACTGGTTCTCTTGTCTTAAAAAATGCATCTGCTCTTTAGAAAAGTGAGAGGAGGGACTCAGCTTTTACAAGGAGGACATACTCTCTGATCTTCTGATGACTGGTTTAGGATGAAATGCCTAAATGCCTGTGTGCATGTATTTTTCTTCATGTATACTAACAGGAAGCCCCTGCTTATCTGATGGGTTAGGGACCAGAGCACTGTCAAAAAGTAAAAGTGGTTGAAAAATGGAACCCAAAATATATTTAGCATTCAAATGCATTTTGGCCACCAAAAATGGAAATAACATACTGCATTATCCCTTTTGGATGCAAGGAGGGGTCCATTGTTTCCCTAGAAAAGTCTTGGGACCATGCATGTACCAGAAATCAGTCCTAAGTGAGCCTTGTAGGCAAGAAGAACTGATGAAAGGGTAGACTTCTCATCAATTTAATGGAATATATGTAATTTGCAAGCATCAAAAGAGTGAAACAAAGCCAGGCTGTTGCAAAGAAAATGTTTGTCATAATGCTACTGTAAACCTGGAGTTCATGACAATGAACCACACTCCTTCATGCCCTCCAACATTTCAGTGATAAAAACCAGGACATCTGTGTCCAAGAAGCATTACAGTATAATTAAAATGGTGTGGCCACACAAGAGATGGAAAAAGTTTTAATGGGTAAAAACATGCAAAACTACTATTTTAAGCAGAGAAACTGTAGAATATACATACTGAATTTAGTAAAGTATGCATCCCCAATTCTCCTGTCTCTCCTGCTGAATTAAATGCTAATTATTTTTGCACTTTGAACTCATTTTGTAGCAACAGAATAAACTGATTATGAATGAGGAATGTGAGGGAAGGGGAGAGAAATCAGGACATTTTAAAAGCAGGCTGAGAAACTGGTCAAAAGAGAATTTGTGGAAACTATCCCTGCTATATCAGGACAGCTGGAGGATATGCCACCTCTGCATGCAAAGTTGTGCTGGCATTAGCACAATGTTAAAACTTTTATTTATATCCCACTTTTTATGCACAATAAAAGTGGCGTGCAACAGTTAAAAATACAATTATATACATATACAAATCCCCCTTAAAACAAGATTAAGCAATGATAATATTAAAATGTCAACATTAATTAAAACTCTTATTAACACTATTAAAATTAACAATGTGCAAAGTCATCACAACCAGAGCTATATCGATCAGGAGAGATGGGGGGGGAGTCTTTACATGGCCGGGGGCTGTTCTGGGAACGCTTGCCTGAAGAGATCTGTCTTGATAGCCTTCTTGAAGCTATCTAAGTTGGATATTTGATGGATCTCATCTGGTAGGCCATTCCATAAGGTGGGAGTAACAGCTGAAAAAGACCTCTGGGAGGTCAAAACCAATCTAATCCAGACCGGTTTTAATAGATTCCTCACAGAGGATTTGAACGCACAGAGTGGATTATATGGAAGCAGGCGATTCCTGAGATAGCTTGGGCCTAAGCCATGTAGGGCCTTAAAGGTGATAACCAACACCTTGTACTGTGCCCAGAAACTAATGGGCAGCCAGTGGAGTGACTTCAGTATTCTGTACTGACTGCCATATTCTGTACCATTTGGACTTTCCGGACTAGGCACAAAGGTAGCCCCATGTACAGCATATTACAAAAGTCCAGTCGCGAGGTTTCCAGTGCATGTACTACAGTTTCGAGGTCTCTCGATTCCAGGAAAGGGCGCAGTTGATGTATCAGCCAAAGCTGATAACAGGCGCTGATTGACCGTCGCATTCACTCGATTGCTCATGTGAAGCAACAAATGAAGAAGCACTCCAAAGTGTGAGCACGGTCCTTTGAGGGGAGCGTGAACCCCTCTAGGACTGGAGGTTGCAGCCCAATACCTGGTTTAGGAACCTGTACAAAAAGTACCTCCATTTTGTCTGGATTCAACTTGAGCTTGTTTTCCCTCATCCAGTCCATTACTGCCACAAGACACTGATTGAAGGGAGAAATGCCATCTGTTGTCGTCTCTGATGGCCAAGACATGGAGAAATATTCAAATATTCATTCTTTCTAAACTATGTCAACTAAAAGTACAGCTCCACAAAAAAAAAAAAAAAAAAAATTGCAAAGAATTTATGTCAATAAAAACAGTCCCCATACCTCTTAGAGGAAATAAGTAACAATTTCATCATGCCCTGAGACCCCTGAGCTGCCATGTTTGGTTTAGGAGTGGCTTTGTTTTTCACTCCTGGGCGTAAAGCAATCCAAGCTGCACCCAAATCATGGTGAAATTGGCCCCTGCATCCCCATAAGGCACATTATATTTGGGGGACAAAGGAAATTCTGATTTTTTTTTCTTCCAATAGTGAGGAGTCAAGAGGGCCCCCTTTAATGTCACCTGGAGAATTGTCTAATTAAAAATAATAATTGTAAGCCACTCTGATAGCCTTTAGGGCTGAAGAGCGGGGTATAAACAACACAAATAAATAAATAAATAAATAAATGAGGCCCCCTAGCTCTTGACAGTTGCCCAGTCCAATCTAAAGCAATAATGACTTGGAAGAAATAATGTCAATATTACCCAAGAGTTCAGGTGTGTCTGCTTTTATATATTTGTTGGCATTTTTGTGCCCTTTCTGCAAAATACAAAAGCAGGACAACTAATAATAATGAAATGGTACAAAGATATCATCAAAACATTCTCTACTACCGCTCCTAGGCCATGGAATGACCTGCCGGATGAGATGTGTCTTATTACGATCCTTGCTGGCAGGCCTTATTACGTATCTCTTCCGGCAGGCCTTCCCAGACAGTGGTTAAATCTTCCCGGCTCCAAAACTAAAACTAGAACTCCCCCCAGCCTTCCCCAGCCACATATCAGACACCTTCACCATACTGCCAAAGAATTATTGATTTTAGATATTGTTTTGTTCTACTATCATTGTTTTTAATTCTGTGTTCATTTAAGTCTGTTTTAAGGGGTTGGAGGTAGGAATCAGGGTGTAAGAACTTATAATTGTAATTGTTTTTTTTTATTTTGTTGTACCCCACCCCAATTGCTCATTCAGAGGGGCGGATACAACAAAATAATAATAACAAAACAAATTATTGTTATTATTGTTATTATTATTATTAATAATAATAATAATAAATCTATTTGTTTGTATACATTGTATACAAATAAACAGCAGCAGCTGTTTCATGGGGTCACATCAATGGACCAAACAGACTAGCGGTCCAGTTTGGGCAGTTGGACGTAAAGTGCAAATAGAAAAGGATAGAATATTGGTGTGTTTATTCTAACTACTACATAGTCTAGAACCCAGCACAATTTAATTACAGGTTGAGTCTCCCTTATCCAAAATGCTTGGGACCAGAAGTGTTTTTGCAGATATTTTTGAGATTCATTTATGTTTTATATACACCTTCTATACATGGCCTGAAGGTAATTTTATACAATGATTTTCATAATTTTGTGTATGAAACTAAGTTTGACTCTGAATTCCACTTCCTTCTTTTTTAAAAAAAAAATGTAAATAAATACTCCGGCTTTCCCTACATTTATGTTTTGTAAACAGATGCTGAGAGCTGTTCTTTCTCTTTGTTCAGCCTGCTGTCCTATCCGTTGTAATCAGCCAAGGAAAATGAAAAGCAGACAAATGCTTATTATTAATTATGAAGAAACAAGCATATGACATGACAGAAAAACAAACCTTCCATTGCTTCCAAGGTTTCATGGAGAAGATATGGTTATTCTTGTATACTTGTAACACCCCTAACCTTATGTCAAGACTCATTGTCTTATCACACGCCACTTTGCTAATTATACCTTTCTCCCAAAGGCTTTTTTCTGCAGACCTATGCTGTATTAATTGACTCTACAAATGCCTGTCTGATACTAAATTCAAATGCAGAACACACTAGCAAATTAATCAAAGCATATTAATATACACATTCACACTTTTAAGAATGTTTACTACCAGGCTGGAGAAAATGCAGCCCATATACATGTGACCTTCATCCCCATTTTAGCAGCCCCAGAGACCCCCTGAGCATTCCCACAGACCCCAAACACCTCCATTATCCCAATGTTTAACCTAAAAATCATTAAAAATACATTAAAACTCCCCAGACACGCCACATTTTGTCTCTTTCTTTTTAAGAGAATGAACGCTTGCAATTTGATCCTGTATGTATTTTATGATCAAGGTTGTAAATCTTTGTAAATTTCACTCCCACATGCAACTATAAATAATTTTTCTGTTTTTCTCCCCATTGGAAAAAAAAGTTTTGGAAGACTATTGTGGTTCAGGGATTATACTGCACAAAAAAAGAGAGCTATTTAAACAGGAAAAAAACTCCGTTTTCTGTTGTTTTCCCGCCTAGAACATCATGGGCTGAGATCCTAGATAAGTGTTTAACAGCATCCTCCTGCTTGACTCCCTCCACCATCCTGCTTTACTGAGCAGCAGTACAATGAATACGAATAAGAATATGAATCGGTTACAGATGAGTAACTCTAGGTGATATTTCATTTTCAGTGCAAAAAATGCCATGTGAATTTTCTGATGCAGAAAAGTCCCAAACTGCAAAGCATGTCATCGCTTAGGAATTCTCTGCTTCAAGGTTTCCTGACACACAGTAAACCCCTTTTTTGTCCATTGATTGAATATTTTTTACTATTCTTTCCATTCTTAATGGTGAATGTTACCAACAGGTGTATCATCCCTCTTTCACTCAATGGTTCCACTTACTTTAGGATAGGTTCCATTGTATTCAGGGAACTTACTTCCAATGACAAAGTATGGATGATTATGATTTAACTCTGATGTGTGTTTAAAAAATATGGAGTCTGTGGTAAAACACAAGGTAAAAGAAATAGAGACTGTCCATGGAAAGGCAGTCAAAGTAATTTTTGTCAATTACCGTCTGTCTGGACTTGCCTCAGATATTTAGCTTTTAAAAATGCACATTAATGAAAAAATCCTCTTAGAGGAAGGATAAAAGTCCAGATGAATGCAGTGAATTCTATATTTCATTTCAGAACAAGGAATCCTGTTGAAGCTTTTACCATGCTGAAAGCCAGACCAAGAAGCCTTCAAGCTAAATATTCCATTCCACCAAGCCCACTGGCTTCTTTCCACCAATGCTTGTGTCAGACTGAAGAGGCCCATAGGCACACAAGCCGTCGGTTGACGTCCACCATTCCTACCATCCTGAAAGTGGGGAGCATATTTAAAAACACTGCCTTTCTTACTGATAGACCTAAGGAGCAGAAGCAAGGAAAAGGCACAGAATAACCACAACCTTGAAAGGTATTAAATGGAAAGGAATGGCTCAAGAGGACAGAATTGCCTTAAGTGGAAAATGAAAGCCAGGGCCTCTCTCTCTTTATCAATCTCTATCTCAAAAAAGTAATATTTTGGTTATAGCACAATTATGATATTGGTATTGGATAGATGATGGTGGGGAAATTTAATAAGGTGATAGTCTAATAAGGTTTTTAAGGCACTGAGAAATCTTTTGTAAAAAAAATTAGGTCTAAATGGTTTTCTGTACAGTCTGTCTCCGTTTTTTTAAGGACCCAGTTGTTTGGCAAAGAAAACAGGGTTCAATGTAGGAAGGCTGGTGCTATGTAACACCTTTGATCTAGTTATGGTCACAGGAGAAGTGAGTTGTTGGTGTTAAATAAATTTCATCTGGTTAATATATTTAGGCTGAGAGAAAGCATGGGGTAGTGATTTGAGTGCTAGATTAGGACTCCAGAAAACCAATATCAAATCCTCGCTCAGCTGTAGAAACCCATTGGGTGATCTTGGATAAGTCACACACACTCATCTTCATAAAAAGACAATACCAAACCAATTTGAATAAATCTTGCTAAGAAAAATCCACAATAGGCTCACCATAGTGTCACCATAACTCGGAAATGACTTGGAGGCACATAATAACAACATATTTAGGCTACAAACAGAAATGTGAAGAGTGTGAAAAGTAATGGAAATGCAAAACATGTTGGAGAGGTGGATAAGCACTGATTTAAGGATGGCTATAAAGTGTAGCAAAAAGAACAAAGGTGGGAGACAGGTTTTGCTACAAGCTCAAATAAGAATGTGAAGAGATGTATACCAAAGGAAAGTCTCTAGTTCACTGGTATCTAGAACCAGTAAAATATTGTCATAAGGACTTATGCCAGAAATTTCTTTTTCCCAGTTAAGGTGCCTCCAGATGGGTGGAAAGAAAAACATCTTAGGAACTACTAAGGCTTTCCAGTTGTTTTTGTATCTGCATTTTCATATATTCGCAATCCTTCTTCAAATATTCCAGGCTTCTTTTCCATCTGTCCTCTTTCCACTTCCTTCTCCCAGTTATTGTATGCTGCGTCCAGTCTTAAGCAACATTTCAGAAACTGATTTTCACCAATTTCGACTATGCCTTTTTTACTATTATTCAGGAGTTATAGGGCACAATATATATTATGTAGAAATAATACAGTTTGACACTACTTCAACTGTCATGACTCCATCCTATAGAATCCTAGGATTTGTAGTTTTGTGATGCACTAGAGCTCTTTGACAGACCTTGTAAAACTAAAAATCCCAGGATTCCATAGGATGGAGCTACAGCACTTAAAGTCATGTAAAACTGCATTATTTCTACACTGCAAACACATTACAGTCAAAGTGCTAGAGTGCTTTGCCAATATGCACTAGTTCAGCTACAGGATCCAAAACGCACTGCAGAAATAATCCACTTTAGGACTTCTTTAACTGCCCTGGCTCAGTTCTAGGGAATCCTGGAAACTGTAGTTTATCGTGGGAATAGAGCTCTCTGACAGAGAAGGCTAAATGTTTCACAAAACTACAGTTCCCAGAATACACTGGCACTGAGCCAGGGCAGTTAAAGCAGTCTCAGACTGGATTTTCTGCAGTGTGTTTTGGACCTTTGTTTTATTGCTATCATCATACGTTCCTTTTGTTTGACCTCTTTTGAACGTGTGTCCTGGAAGCAAATAGCAGTGTTTACTTGGCATCTTAATTGCTCCCAAGACACACACACACAACGATAGATAGCATTGTGTTTCAGAAGAACTGGTTTAATTGAAATTAGCTTGGGGTCTTTAGTAATGCCAGGAGCTCAAGAAATATTTTGGAATGAGGAAAAAGTGATGTGGATCTCAAGATTAGGAGTCCCAGAGATATCCCCCCACTATGTGGCTTCTTCATACATAGTTAGAATGAGGCATCCTGGGGCAGACAGCACAATCCTGGGAACGCTTCCCTAAACAATATAGTCTTTAACTCAATTTTGAAACTGGTTAGAGAGGTGCTGAGGTACGCATGTGGGGGAAGAAGGTTCCAGGAGTGAGGGGCAGCAAGTGAGAAAGGACGAATCCAGGACGGGGATGTGGAAATCCTAGGATGGGACAGGAGACCTTGACTACCAGAACGGAGGGTACGAGTAAGAATGTAAGGAGAAAGAAGTTCAGATAAATAAGGAGGGACCAGTCCATGGAGGGCTTTGAAGGTCAACAACAAAAGCTTGTACTTGATGCAGAGGGGGAAGGGAAGCCAATGAAGGAAGCATAAAAGAGGAGAAACATGGTCAAAGTGGCGAGTAGATGTGATACAGCTGAGTTCTGAACAGAGATTAAATGATGGGGGTGACAGACAGGAAGCCCTGTCAGAAGAAGGTTACAATAATCTAGTCGCAATACTACTAGGCCATGGACCAGAGTCTTGGCAGTAGAGGCTGAGAGGAAAGGACGGATTTTAGCAATGTTGTAAAAAGAGAATCTACAGGCCTTGGTTGTGGCCTGGATCTGGGGAATAAACGACAGAGAGGAAACAAAAATTAAACCAAGACTGTGGGCTTGCTGAACCAGTTGAATAGAAGTGTTGTCAACAGAAACAGAAAAGGAGTATTGAAGGCTGGGCTTAGGTGGGAAGACAAGAAGCTCTGTCTTAGACATGTTAAGCTTCAAGCGCCGATGTTGCATCCACTGAGAGATAGCAGTCAGACAAGATGAAACTTGCTGTTCAAGCCCCTGCGAAAGGTCAGGGGTGGAAAAATGCAGCTGAGTGTCGTCCGCATACAGATGATAGGAGAAACCAAAAGAACTGATGAGTTTACCTAGGGACAAAGTGTATAGGGAAAACAAAAGGGGATCCAGGACAGAGCCCTGAGGGACTCCAACAGATAAGGGAACAGAGGAGGAAGTCTAACCACCCATGACCACTGCAAAAGATCTGTCTGACAAGTAAGATTTAAACCAGTCGAGGTATTTAAAAAGTGCAGGTATTTAAAGAGTGTAGTATTGTCACCTCTCAGTTTTCTCTTCATCAAGCCAAACATGTCCAGTGCCTTCAACCTTTTCTCATATGTTTTGTTTTCCATTTCTTCTTTCTTCTTGCTCTTCTCTGAACACACTCCACTTTGTCTACATCTTTTTTAAAATGAGACATCCAGAACTGAAAACAATATTCCAGAGGAGATCTGAGCAGTGCAGAACAAAGGGGCTTTATTCAACTTGGGAAACTATGAGGCTGTGCAGACTGCCCCGAAGGGGCAGCCTGCAGCCACCTCCACCTGCACTGGACTGGTGCCATGGCAACTACACACCATGGCTCCAATCTGGCTTTTCCGGGGTGCAATAGCTGCAGCACCACAACTTTAAGGTGCTCTTTTGGTGCTGTGACATATAGATGCAGCATCAGAAGAGCACCGTGATGCCACACGCCACGTGGAGCAGTGCATGGCATCACACTGCCCTGGGGGCATAGTCAGTACATGTGTCATGTGGATGCCATGCCCTGACTTTGCCACCAGGCCAGCCTTTATGGCTAGTGTGCACAGCCCCTATGGTTCCAAAAATGCAAATTAAAACAGCATTCACCTTCTTTGCTGCAGAATCACAGTTCTGTCTCATATTCAACTTTGATTAAAAATAATTCCAAGGCCCTTTCTGCAGTTCACTTAGTCCTTCATACTTAAACCCATTTGAGTTTACTAGGTGATTTTGGACTAAACTCTTATCAATTTTGAATTACAGTCTAGATTTTTCTTGCCAGGATCTCTGCTGTGTATGGAAGCACACAGTTTTCTTTTTGGCTGACAACTGAAGCAAAATAGGTATTGAGTAGTTCTGCCATTTTGTTGTGATGTGTTAGCATTTTGTCATTCTTACTGAACTGCCTCCTTGGTCTTTCTCTTGCTTTGAGTGTATGGGGGTGGGGGCTTTCTGTTACTCTTTGTTTGCCTAGCCCATCTGAGCTTCTTCTGAGCTTTAACATTCCTTGTACTATTCCAGCAAGATTGGGCTGCACACCTGTACTCTTCCTTGGTGATTTGTCCTTCCTTCCATTCTTTATACATACTCTTTTTTTTTTCTTTTCACTTCCTCCTTGAGTCCATGTGTAGCCACATGGACTTTTTCAGATGTTTCCCATTCTTCTTCTTCCATGGGATTGTGTGTTTTGCAACTAATTCTTCTAGAATACTCACCATTGCTGAATGTCTTTCCTTTAGCATGTCTAGCCAAGGAATTCTACCCAGTATTTCCCTGAACTTGTTAAAATCAGCTTTCCTAAAATCCAAGGTCTGTGTTTGACTATCCTCTTCTTTGCCTTGTCCCACAGTTATGAGTTTTAGCATTACATGATCACTTCCCCTAAAGTACCAACTGCTTTGATTCCATTGACCAGCTCCTCCTTGTTGGTTAGGATCATGCTCAGGATTCTAATCCCTTTGTTCTCAGAGACATTTTTATTTATTCGTAACTTCAGTGCTTAAATTATATTAAAAAGGGATGTTATGAATGCAGGGTACAGTGCTTTCGGTTTATCTTTTAATTACGTACTAAATTGTTTTAACTATGGACTTTTTAAACAGAATTGCTTCTTTAAATTGTTTTTTAACTTGTAAAATAAGGTTTTAGCTGGATTTTTTTAAAAAAAAATTATGGTGCTTTGAATTCTTTGCCGAGAGAAAGGTGAGATATGAGAAAATCTGAAAGACAAGTAAAGAAGGCTGGAAAAAGAAAATCTCTCCATTCTACACATCCACCTTGATGTGAATTTTGCACTCTGTCTGATGTGATTAATAAAGAAATATAGAAATATGTATTTAAGATAACATGCACCTTGACCCCTAGATCTGCAAATCAATATTGAGTTCAACAGGAACACAATAGTCTTGCAAGGAAGGAATTTGATCATAATTTTGTAAAGTATCAGATATTTTACTAGAGGGACATGTATCCGGAAATAATAGATTTATAGCAAGAAGGATCTTTTTATATATAATTTTGACTATTTTCCCTTAGCTCGATGCTTGTTTTATTCTTACAATGATTTTTGTAACACACACACACACACACACACGCTTAATAGCACACTATATTAGAATCAAACTTTTGCAAAAGGTAAGCATGGTCCCTCCAAAGTTAAGCACTTTAAGCTCCATTCATGTGAAGGAGAAAAGTTAAGCACGTGCTTAAATCCTTTCCATTGAAATTAATGGGACTTAAAGATGCTTAACTTCAGCTAAATTGTGCCCTAAAGAGGTAGGAATTATAATAGTCGCACTGCTGCTACAGCTGAAAATCAACAGAGCACATTACCATTTTTATGAGCACCGTGAGATTCCCATTATGCTAATGGTCATCTCTAGAGTGCCAAATTTCTCAATGCATAGTGTTAAATGCTAAATAAGCAGTAACTAATGATGTGGTTACCACTTTTTATGTAACTTTCAGCACAGTATAGTGTTTATACCAGTTTGGATATCATCAAGGATCCTTAGCATGATCCATCTCTCCCCTGTACCTCCCAAAAAGGCTCATCTGATGACATTATCACAATTGTTTAAAGAAAATCCAAATGCAACATAAGACATCCCTTTATTCCTTTGTTGCATTTTTATTCCACCTTTCCATTAAAAAATGTGCTAAAATGGCTAACAACAAATTAAATCAAATGATAAACTATGAAAACCAGTTCCACTGAGACAAATTAAATAATAAAACCATTAAATAATAACCAGTAAACATCAAAACCAATATCATTTTGAAGAAATTTACATTTAAGCTTTCTTAAGTCAGATGAACACACTTCCAATGTCAATAGAATAAAATTAATTTAAAGAGGTGTGTGCAATATGTTGAGAGAGAAAAAGAGAGGGAGATAGGGAAAGAGGGAGAGATGCATGTCTATATAGATTCTCTTGCTCTCTCTGTGTGTCTAAATAAAATTATCTTTCATGACTTCTCAGCTGAAATACATTTCATTTTTGTGTTTTCTGTATCGAGATTAGATAGATAGTCTATAGATAGATAAATAAAAAATAGATATATCAATACTTAGTGGCTATTGAAATATGGACATAACATTATCTATTGAAATATGTGTGTATGTATAGAAATATATGGTCTGTACTTAAATATGGATATATACTGAAATAAAAATACATTTTCTGTTGAGATGCGATTAGATAGATAGATACAGATTTCAACTGAGAAAAATCTAACCTTTAAAGCACAAAAGATTGTGAGGATTTTCTTCTGCAGGACAGGCTTGTCAAAGAAGCAGGAGGCTTTTGTGGCCTGCTTCACAGCAGGGAGTTCTGCCAGGCCTCCTTTGCTGAGCACCACTACCCTGGACTGGAGGGTTCCCACACTAAAGGCTGTGGGAACTGGGAGACACAGCATTGTCAGAGGAGGTGAGCTGACAAGCCCACTTCTCAGGAAATGCACAGCTTACAGTAAGACTGTGGGGAAGGATTTACTCTATCTGCACATCAAAGACTTGACATGCACAATGGATAGGTTCCTGAGGCTGGCCAAAAAGAGAGAGAGACAGGATACCTTTGTCTTATTTCCTGAATTTGTTTATTTAATCCTCACCTCAACTGGAGTACCAAAAAGTTGGGTTCGATTAATATATATCAATATGTTTGCCAAATGAACTTTTAAACATAATAATAATAATCCATTACTGTACCTATTCCTAAAGCTTGTCATGGTACTGATTATAGTTCATTGAAACCTTGCTCTTATTAATAATAACACTTTCAAATAGAATGGATCCCTACATCTTAAAGGTGATCATTAGAAAGTTATACCAACCTCTGTTAGCATCAAAGCTTCAAAAATAATGTTTAAGAAGAATTAAAATGATGACAATGCTAAAGTAATGACCAGCAAACCCAAATGATCTTCCTGCCACTCTTGTGGAGGGCTTAAGTGTGTGTCATCATAGTCTTTCTTCTTAGCAGTAACTTTTCAAGCAATTCCGTAGACTGGAGGTCCACCCTGGTACCAGTTCATCGTCTAATCCTGGAGTGGGAATTATCTCCATGAGATGGAACCAACTTGAGGGCAGGTAACAACAACGACAACAAACAGATGTTTTTAGGCTACAGCTCCTAGAAATTCAGACTACAGTTGGCCCTCCTTATCCACGGATTTTTTATCCACAGATTTGAGCATACATGGCTTGAAAATATTCCAAAAAATATAAATTCCAAATGGCAAGCCTTGATTTTCTATTTTATATATGGGGCACCATTTTGTTGTGCCATTATATTTAATGAGTCTTGAGAATCCATGGATTTTGTTATCTACGGAGGGCCCTGGAACCAAACCCCAGGATATAACAAGGGCTGTATACTGAGCTACATGTTTTCCATCCATGATCTGATCACTGGCCATCCTGAAAGGGTATGGTTGAGGTGGCCATGGTCTGGGGGTGGTCGTGTGCTTTCCAGTCATTTCCAACTTATGGTGACCATAAAGTGAACCTATCATGGGGTTTTCAAGGGCTGAGAGTGTGTGACTCGCCCAAAGTCACCCAGTGGGTTTCCATGGGTAAGTGGGAAATCAAACCCTTATCTCCAGAATCATAGTCCAGCAATCAAACCACTACACTACACTGACTTAATTCATAGGTAGTTTAAAGTCCCATTAACACAAATGGTCAAAAAGCAATAAATTTAATTATCTTATTGATTAATGACTGTGCAATTTATTATTATTATTATTATTATTATTAACCTTTATTTATATATTGCTGTAAATTTACACAGTGCTGTATATACAATCTTATAATTAGGCGGTTCCTTGCCCTCAGTCTTACAATCTAAAAGAGACAACACAAAAGGAAAAGGGGAAGGTGGTGGGAAAGGGGATGGGGTCCAGTGGTTCTTCTCTCCCTCTGGGGCCTGGACCAAGGCAGATGGACTGGAGGGAGGGCATGGCTTCTTAATACATAGTTAAAAGGAGGCATCCTGGGGCAGATGGCACAATCCTTGGAACACTTCCCTAGACAATATAGTCTTTAACTTAATTTTGAAATTGGTTAGAGAAGTGATGAGGCGGACATGTGGAGGAAGAAGGTTCCAGGAGTGAGGGGCAGCAAGTGAGAAGGGACAAATCTGGGACAGGGCAATCAGACTAAATTGCAGAAATTGAATATTGAACTATATCTGTAACATGCAGTGAGTGAAAAAGAAATTGCAGCTTCAGGTCATTACAGGGTAACCTCTTGCAAAATGCTTCTTAGCCCCTTATAGCAACTGACTAGTCCACACAGCCATACTTTGGCTATGGGGGAAAAGCTATTGCAGACTATTATATTCTGAGGAAGTCAACTGCTTTATACAAAGTGGTATGCTGCCTCATTAATATAAGTACATAGAGACCATAATGCCTTGAGAAGTATCGGTAATATAGCTACATTTAGGTACAACATATTTCAACTTTGTGCCCACCCTGGGAAGGGTGAGCAAATCCATCATGACCAACAGACATGTGATAGTGTTGTTTGTTACTCACACAAGGTCTAAGTACAATTTATATCCCAGTGGTTAGAATAGGGATTGAAGGTTAATTGGGCAGCACATCACCAGTAGAACTATACCTCCAGATAGTGTAATGCATTAAGATACAGACGGCCATCCAGACTCTGTTTAAAAGCTTCCAAATGAGGCAATTCAACCACTCTCTGGGGCAGCGTGTTCCGCTGTTCAACAGCTCTCACCATCAGGAAGTTCTTCCTAATATTTACTTCTCAGTGAGGTTCTCTTTCACAATAGACAATTATAGCACTTTGACACTATTTCAGCCGTACTCCATTCTTTGGAATTCCTCAATTTGTATTTTTGAAAAGTACTGTGATTAGAATTCTCCCCAGACAAATTTAGTACCTTGCCAAATACAAATCTACCAAAATTACCTCCAAAAATGGCTTTTTATAAAAGCCTTTAGGAGCTAATGCTTTCGTCAAATGTTTATAGTATTGTTTTAAATTTAACTTTTACTATTGTTTAGTTGTTTGATGAGCTTATGGAATGTTTATTTTTACAGTTTTAAATTGTTACTGTTATGTATTGAAAATTATTCATTATGTTATATGGAGGGATGAAAATATTTTGAAATCTATCCATCAGAGAGTCAGTGAGTCCCTGGATCCACAGGATGTAACAATGGCAGTTAAAGTGGTATAAAAATGCTCTTAATTATGCAATTTAAATGATGCTGGCCTGTGTACTTGATTTGAAATTCTTGCTCATCACCAGCAAATAAAAAACATGTATTCACCAATGACTATTCTTTTTTTTTAAAGTCACATGGATCCCATCTGGCCTGATGCAATGTTGTTTGGGTTTATTTGTTTCCTTAGTTGCAGAATTCCATTCAGTGACTTCAACTGAGCATCCACTGTATTGAAGCTCAAAGGCTCATAATGTCTGGAATTCCTGTACAAACATGAGTTCAGTTTTAAATCCCACTTTTTGTGTTTTGAAGTCTCAACCCATGCACTTCTCAAGCAATTTTTATAGAAAACAGCTGGGAAATGTGTCCTCACAAGATCAAAATTCAAATGTTGAAGGGTGAAGAGAATAAAAACCAAACTGTCTTATTTTACAAATTGATCTCGGCAATAAAGAGGTCAATAAATCACAGTTCTTGAAAGCTATGGTGATGTTTATTTCTTACCCAGAACTTTATACAGCTACTGTGCAAAACCTCTTTATAATGGTTGTGCATGCCGTAGTACAACTTTGTCTGTTTTGGTAGTAGTGGAGTATTGTCTTTATGTTTTAGTAACATCTGCAGATGGGTATTCAATGTTAAGCTAGCAGAAAAAGTATAAGAGCTGTCATTGTTCTACTAGTCATTGTGCAAGCAATAGTCAAATTATTAGCAAAACTTGTGGAAGCCACACCTAGCCTAATAAAGTAGCAATGATTTGTGCAATATCTTGTCAACTGGCTTTGAAAAGTACTGGGTTTGACCTTTAAGGGCCTTAATACAACATAGACAGCCTTTTTTGTCACTGAATTTGACGCTTGTGCAAAAATGAAAATAGGATTTCTACAAGTAGTAGTTAAATGGCATCAAACCCTGCCTTTTCTTTTCATATATTATTTTGACAGAATTATTCATTTCTTCTCTATCCCTCCCTTTGCTGGTACTACAGCAAAACAAAGGTAAATAAAGTGCATAAAAGATATGTATAAACTTCTCTGGGTCTTTGGGATAAGCAAGGTGGAAATGGGCCTTCTCTGCTGTAGCACCACATCTCTGAAACAACTTAAACCAATAGGTCTATGTAGAAAGAGAATCTATGTAGGATCTATGTAGAAAGAAAGAAAGAAAGAAAGAAAGAAAGAAAGAATCCTCCCTCCCCCTTTCTTCAGAATCCTATATCTGTGGCTGTCATGCACAACACAAAAGTGACGTCAGCTCTATCTGGGACATCTGCAGACCACCCTTTTCAGGCAGTCTATACAGTCCCCTAGATACAATGTAAGAGTCTGAGGTTATTTTTCTTATTGTCTTTACATGCTCTGCATTTCTTTTACAGGATCATAGAATCATAGAATCACAGAGTTGGAAGAGACCATAAGGGCCATCCAGTCCATCCCCCTGCCTTTCAAGAACTCCCAATCAGAGCATCCCCGACAAATGGTTATCCAGCCTCCATTTAAAGACCTCCAAGGAAGGAGACTCCACCACTCTCCGAGGGAGTGTGTTCCACTGTCAAACAGCCCTTACTGTCAGGAAGTTCCTCCTAATGTTGAGGCGGAATCTCTTTTCCTGGAGCTTGCGTTCATTGTTCCAGGTCCTGTTCTCTGGAGCAGCAGAAAACAAGCTTGCTCCCTCCTCAATGTGACATCCTTTCAGATACTTAAACAGGGCTACCATAGACCTCTTAACCTTCTCTTCTGCAGGCTAAACATCCCCAGCTCCCTAAGTCATTCCTCATAGGGCATGGTTTCCAGACCCTTCACCATTTTAGTCACCCTCCTTTGGACCCACCCCAGTTTGTCCACATCCTTTTTGAATTGTGGTGCCCAGAACTGGACACAATATTCCAGGTGGGGCCTGACCAAAGCAGAATAGAGTGGCACTATTACTTCCCTTGATCTAGACATTATACTTCTATTGATGCAGCCTAAAATTACATTGGCCTTTTTAGCTGCTGCATCGCACTGTTGACTCATGTTCAATTTGAACATACTACCTGTGCTTGATTAGCCATTTTGAGTCTCATTGTTGAGAGAAAGATGGAATATAAATTAATAATAATAATAATAATAATAGTTGGCTATTCTTTTTATTTCTTTATGTGGTGTGCTATGATGCGATGTTTTAATGTGGTGTATCATCATTACTCCATCGTTCTTTGAAAAGTACTGGGTTTGACCTTTAAGGGCCTTAATGACTTAGGACTTCTCTAATTTTGCTTTACCTCCAGTAAATTTCATGGCCAGCCAGAGAGATTTTCCTACCTGAGGCAAATATGTCACTTCCACATCCCATACAAAAGCTAACTGCACTGGCAGGACCACAGCAGGACAACATCATCCTTCACCATACCTGAGAGCAGCCTGTTAGCTCAAAAGGGTGGGTGGCACACAATTAGAATCTGTAGTCTGTTCATGGCATGAGATAGGAACACTCCACATTGTTGCTCAGCCACACAAGAAACTTGGCTGCCAGAAACACACAGCTCTGTTCTTAAATAGAGAGGACTCATTGGTGGTCCCTCTGTATTATCCACAAAATGCTCTCTAGGGCAATGGTCTCATTCTGTCTAATGATAGAGCTGACTCTGGTATACTGCCTTATGTGGTGGTGGTGGTGGTGATGGTGTGCTTTAAGTCATTTCTGAGTTGTAGCAACCATATCTTTTCTGGGGCTGAGAGCATGTGACTTTCCCAAGGTCACCCAGTAGGTTTCCCTGGCCATGCAGGGAATCAAACCCTGATCTCTAGATATACAGTCAAAGGTTACAGGAATGCCAAAAATGGTGAGGTACTTAGCGTGTTCTAGTCTACTCCCCTGAACTATGACTTTAGAACTCTCTTTCAGAGAATTCTAAGGTCCTCATGAAACTGCAGATTCTAAGATTCCATAGGATGGAGCTATGGCAATGAAAATGATATCAAACTGTTATAAATGTACAGCGGGGATACCTCCCTGAATAGGATGGGGGGTACTTGGCTCAGCAGTACTACATGCAAAAAGGATTTTAGGATTATTGTTGATCATATATTGAGCATGAGCCAGAAACATAATGCAGTACTGTAGTGAAGAAAGCAAATACAGAAGCATAGTTTCCAGGTTGAAGGAAGTAACAGTCCACTACATTTTGCACTAATCAGACCTCATCTGGAGTACTGTGTTCAGTTCTGGGCACCTTGTTTTAAGAAGGATATAGACAGGGTGGACTGAGTTCAGAGAAAGGCAATGGGAATGATAAGAGGTATGTTCAACAAAATATATGAGAAAAGTTGAAGGAGCTGGGCATGGTTGACATGATTGCACTTTTTAAATCCCTCAAGGACTCTCACAAAGAGAAGGGGCCAGCCTGTTAGTTGCTCTTCCAGAGAGTAGGACCAGGACTAATGGTTTTAAGTTACAGGTGGCTAGGTTCCCCCTAGTGGCCACCTCATCTGGGACAGCCACAGTTTAATGGCAACCACAAGTCTGTCACAACATGATATTAATACACAAATGTAAAAATACTCCAGTATGCCAAAAGCAAAATATATTCTAGATTTAGGTTTATCATCTGGGCAGAAGGATAGTGATCTAAAAGCACAGGGCATGAGATCTGCTCTCAGCCTGGCTCTGCTATAAGTCTCAATGAAGCAGTCACATGAAGTACCAGGGCACTAGAAGTGGCATATTTTGCAGTGCCTCACCCATCCTATCAGGACCCTTGCTGCTCTGGAGAGCTGCCATAGATCCTGCAGCTCTCCAGAATCAGAAATTGCCTGACTGCAGTCTTGAAGGCCCCAGGACACGAGAATGATTATAGTTGCAAGCTCCACACCTCTACCACTATTAGTTGCTAGCTTTGCTGTACAGAGCTGGCTGCTTTCTGGGTGCCAGATTTTGCAGCAGCAGGAGGGGTGACTTGGAAACCCCCAGAGAGCCAGACAGTCAGAGCTGGCCACTGTCATCAGAAGAGATGGAGGGATTGTGGCTGTTGTTGTCTTTGCCTTCTTCCAAAAAGGGAGTGGTCTGCCAATCTGCTAATACCATGTCCTTCTTCTCCCTGGGTATAGTAGGGGGGGGGGGAGATGTTATGCATCTGCATCTTCTTTTTATGGTGGCTGGTCATCACTGACTCTCTTGCTCCTCCAGCATCTGTGTGCTAAATCCATTGCTGGGGGAAAGGGGGGGGGAGAGCTTGGAGCACCTCATCAGCTCTCTTGCCGTGGTCATATCATTCCTTATACCCTTATCCTATCATGCCTTCAAAATTTAAAGTTTTGCTATTTGTTCTGTTCTGGGGTGCCATGGTGTTTGCTAGCTCTGTCCATGGGACTGCCTAGATTTCTCTCTCTAGCTTTTAGCCCAATACAGAAGCAACGGAAGGTATAACAGCAAAGAACAGCAACCTGAAGGAGTTTATCACACTCAATTTAAACTGTAAACAACCCGCAGAAACTCAATTTAAACTGTAAACAACCCGCATTTGCAAGTTGCTTTTCAGATGAAGTTCGGGGTTATCCTGAACAGTGTTGGACTATGACTCTGGAGACTAGGATCTGAATCTGCACTGAACCATGAAACCCACTGGTGACCTTGGGAGAGTCATACTCTCTCAGTCTGGGAGGATGACAATGGTAAGCCCCCTCTAAAAAAAACTTGCCAAGAAAACCATGTGGTAGGATCACCTTAGCGTTGCCATAAGTCGAAAATGACTTGAAAGCACACAACAACAACAAAAATTTATACTAGGCTCTAGAACCCATGAAAGCATCTTAATCTCTATATAAGGGATAAAAAGTCTATACTGATATGATACTTATATAAATAATAACAGTTATAACCATTTATCAGGCAGTGTGGTAACAATAAAGTACAGTAATTTGAGTTCTGGACTAAGACTCAGACAGACAAGAGTTCAACTCCTCAAACAGTCATGAAAACTTGGTGACATTTGGGCAAGTCATACTCTCTCAGCCTTATAGGATGGAAATGGCAAACTTCTGAACAAATCATGCCAGGAAAACCCTAAGACCGGGTTGCCATTAGACTAGACTAGAAGACCCAGAACAACAAATATAAGGCAATAACACTCTCATTAAGCTGAGAACATAGAAATAGGTTCACTTGCTAATGCTACCCATCCTTGTCCCAAATCCCATCTCCTGCCATTCTTTGGGCAATTGAGTGGAAGGGTTTGCAGGGCCTTAGACTTCAGCTGCAAGTTCCTGTCCTAACTTCACCACGCTTCAACAGCAATAAAAAGAGAAAGAAACTAAGATATGCACTGAAATGAAGAAGCCACAAAATCTTTTCATTGTAAACCCAGACTCACATGATTACATTCTGGGATGCTCAGTTCCAACATCTGTGACTACAGCACACAGTTTGGTACTGTCATGGCTCTGATCCTATGGAATCATATCAGCTATAGTTTAGTGAGGTACTTTGAATTATTTGATAAAGATCTCTAGGGCTATAGTACTAAAGCTGTCTCTCACAGATAATTCTAAGTACCCCCACAAAACTCCAAATTCAATCATTTGTAGACATTTTGCTTTAAGTAGCTAAAAATTGATAAGGGTTGTCTGTTGTCTCATTCACATTTCAAGTAAACTGGTACCAAAATTGAGAAGACTGAAGTACATGCACAAAAGACTGGAGCTATGCGATTCCCATAATGAATCAGAAAGAAATGCTATGGGGAAAAAAGCTGGAAGGGATTGGTTCATGGAATTCAGGATCAAACCAGACTATGCTTTAAAGATGGAGCTAAAAGCTCTGATGAGGAAGGAAGGAAGGAAGGCAGGCAGGGAGGCAGGCAGGCAGGCAGGCAGGCCTTCTCCAGGATATATATAAATAAGAGAATGAATTTTATGGAATCACGCAATCATGCATCCCGGGTGCCATCCTGTCCCCGATGCTATTTAATATCTATATGAAGCCGCTGGGTGAGATCATCCGGAGGCATGGAGCGCAGTGTCATCAGTAAGCTGATGGCATTCAAATATATTTCTCCATGACCAGATTGTCAGCTCATACTTCAGATAGCGTCTCTCCTCTCAATGACTGCCTTTGAGCGGTAATGGATTGGATGAGGAAAAACAGATTGAAGCTAAATCCAGACAAGATGGAGGTACTGGCAGTCACAGGCCCGAAAGCAGGTTTGGGAATACAACTCCCAGTCCTAGATGCAGTCACACTCTCCTCGAATAATAATAATAATAATAATAATAATAATAATAATATTTATTTCTAACCCGCCTCTCTGAGCGAGCAATCGGGGCGGGGTACAACAATTAAAAACATATACAGTTAAAAAATTACAATCTATACAATCCATACCCACCTCCCACCCTTTAAAATAGGATTAAACTAAGTCATAATTAAAACAGTATCAAATATTTAAAAAGAAGAAGAACCCTGTTTGCTGTCTGGGAGTATTTCTAGATTCGTTGCTTCACATGACTAGTCAGGTGAATGCGACAGTCAGGAGTACCTGTTATCAGCTTCGGCTGATACACCATCTGCGTCCTTTAATGGATATGAAGGATCTGGAAACTGTGGTATACGCCCTGGTAACCTCACGCTTGGATTACTGTAATGCACTCTACATGGGGCTACCCTTGTGCTTAACCCAGAAACTTCAATTGGTCCAAAATATGGCAGCCAGGCTAGTTACCGAAATATCTAGAATCATAGAATCACGGAGCTGGAAGAGACCACAAGGGCCATCCAGTCCAGCCCCCTGCCATGCAGGAACTCCCAATCAAAGCATCCCTGACAGATGGCCATCCAGCCTCTGATTAAAGACCTCCAAAGAAGGAGACTCCACTACACTCTGAGGGAGTGTGTTCCACTGTCAAACAGCCCTTACTGTCATGAAGTTCCTCCTAATGTTGAGGTGGAATCTCTTTTCCTGGAGCTTGCATCCATTGTTACAGGTCCTTTTCTCTGGAGCAGCAGAAAACAAGCTTGCTCCCTCCTCAATGTGACATCCTTTCAAGTATTTAAACAGGGCTATCATATCACCTCTTAACCTTCTCTTCTCTAGGCTAAAGATTCCCAGCTCCCTAAGTTGTTCCTCGTAGGGCATGGTTTCCAGACCCTTCACCATTTTAGTCGCCCTCCTTTGGACCCGCTCTAGGAGAGACCACATAACACCTGTGCTCAAGTCTCTCCAATGGCTGCCGATTAGTTTCTGGGTACAGTACAAGGTATTGCTCTTAACCTTTAAAGCCCATAAGATGGTTTGGGTCCATCTTATCTCAGGGACCGCCTCTTCCTGTATGAACCCCCCCCCCCCCCCGGCACACTCCGGTTCTCTGGGAGGAACCTGCTACAGCCCATGAAGACTAGCCTTTCGTAGACCTCTCAGAGGGCCTTCTCTGCAACCGCTTCCAGGCTATGGAATGGCCTGCCAGACGAGATACATCTTATTATGACCCTTGACATCTTTTTAAAAGTTGTAAAGACGTATCTCTTCCGGCAGTCCTTCTGGGACATTGTTTAATTCCTCCTGGCTCCAAAGTTATGCCCTATAGTTTTCCAGCTCCTTCCCGGCCTACGAACCCTGACGCCATCACCTATGCTGCCCAAAGAATAATTGATTTTATTATATTATATTGTTTTACATTTCTTGTTTGCCTTGTTTTAATCTGTGTTAGTTTAATTCAATTTTAAGGGGTGGGAGGTTGGGATTGGGTTGTATTAAATGTTTTAACTGTGACTGTTTTAAACTCTGTTGTACCCTGCCCCAGTTGCCTGGTCAGAGAGGTGGGTTAGAAATAAAACTACTTATTGCTATTATTATTATTATTATTATTATTATTATTATATAAAAAGGAAATTTTGTGATTAAAATAGAAGCTACAGAGAAAACTAAGTGAGGTTTAGTTTTTGATATAAAGTAGAGACAAACTACAGAGGTAAATTAATGTACTTTTGGAAGGTTTTTCCCCCTTTTTTGATTAGGAGATTGACAGGATAAAACCATATATAATCAAGTTTTTTTAAATAATTAATGTAATATTGATTAGGTAGTTGCAAAAAAATGGGGATTTAGTAAATGATAATAGAAATGAGATCAGGACAGCTGTATGATTATTTGATAATCAGATACTTACGTCATAATAGAATGGTTTTATAGGTAGAAGTCAGTAAGATATTGCAATAGAGGAAGTAGAATATGTAGATATTTATAACCCAGGATTGGTAAATTGGAAGTTAATTGGGTAAAAAAAAATCCCACCCTTATATATCTGTGTGTGTGTGTGTGTGTGTTTCTTTAACATATGCAAGATATATCTTTCTTACATATGTAGTTTTATACTATAAAATGTGTGTGTTTATTAAAGATATACATAAAAAACCCCTTCTTGAGAGTAAGCATAAGGTCCCCTATCCAGATTGGTTACCCAAGCATGAGAAAGAGTGTTTAAACCCTTTCTCTCCTGCTGTGATCCTGGCCTGGACTTGAGAGGCTGCCCTGGAAATTTTTTACTGCCCAACTGTTTCAATTGATTCTTTGAATCAATAGAACTTGTGGAGGGTGGGTTCCAGTTTGGGACTAAAGTGGGATCAAAGGATTAAAGCCATTTTTACTTTGTCCCATGCTACTATCCAGATATAAATCAGATACACTTCCTTCTCCAGAGCAAGAAGTTTGGGGAGGGGGCTGTTAAGTGTTATCTATTTCCACCTGAAAGCCAAATTCAACTTCTGGGAAGTTCTTAGAGGCTAGATTCCACTGGTGAATGGAAGCAAAAGAATGAAGACAAAATAATACATGGCACCTCTAACTGCCTGTAATTAAGCTTGAGAAGAGGCATTTCAGCCATTCCAAATACAGCATCCTCTTAAAAGCAATTTCCTCAAAAATCTTGAGTTCCAAAAGGTTGTTGGAATAAAATCTTTGCCTGCTTATGGAAAGAGAGCAAAGAGGGAGCCTTAGCTTCCCTAGGGAGGCAGTTCCAAAGCATAGGGACAATCACTGAGAAGGCCTTAGCTTGAGCACCAAAAACCACACTTGTGAAAGAGGTAGGACTCAAAGAAGGGCCTGTCCTGAGGATCTCAGGATCCAGGCAAGCTCACAGGGGGCAATATGGTCTGTCATTTAGCCTGGGCCTAAGCCATGACCAGCACTTTGAAATGATTTGACTCAAAACTTATGGCAAGTTTTGGTTGATGGTGATGTCACTACAGGGTTTTATTGGCAAAATTTGCCACTGTCTCCTCTAAGGTTCAAAGAATGTGATTAGCCCTCGGGAACTCAGTGGGTTTACATAGTGGAGCCTGGTTTCAGGTCCTGGTTTTCTAAGGTCCTGATTCAACTCCAAAACCAATATACCATGCTGGCTCTCTGGTACATGTGAAGGAAAATGCCACAAGCTCCTCTCTCCATCTGTGGTAGTAAACATGCAATAATAACAATAATAATAATAATAACAACAACAACAACAATTTGCTGCCTTTTCATGACACCCCAAATCTCCTGCCTGATATGGCCATCTCATTATGTCTAAGGATAGGCTGGGAGAGGGGGGGGGAGTTGATAAACTAGGCATAATCCTTACTTCCCAGCAGGAGCAAGACCATGAGAGCATGTAAATTCTTTAATTTAATTAAAACAGCTGTGAAGAAGGGACTGACTTGGAAAAAGTTTTTGAAACCTTCCTGCCTTAAACTGTGTATTACCCACAACAGAAATAACAAAGTAGAATGGGAATGGGAGGGAACAGCAAAACGTGGAAGCATGTGTTAAGAATAACAACATTACCTGTAATAGTATACTTTTGAAGGTAATGGGTGGTGATTTTGTCATTACATTTTGAAAGTAATATAATGATGGTTATCTGCACTGTATTTTTAATGTAACAAGTAGTACTTACTTGTTACTTCAACAACATTATTGCACATAGTCATCTGGGGTAACCCTTAGAAACTGATGTCTTTTTTTAAAAAAATCAATTAAAGCTCCAAAAGATAGGACCCAGAACAATGGATGCAAGGTACAGGAAAAGAGATTCTACCTTAACATTAGGAGAAACTTCCTGACAATAAGGGTGATTGACAGTGGAACACACTTCCTCAGAGAGTAGTGGAGTCTTCTTCTTTGGAGGTCTTTAAACAGAGGCTGGATGGCCATCTGATGGAGAGTTCCTGCATGGTTTGATTCCCCACTTGGCCATGGAAACCCATCTGGTGACCTTGGGCAAGTCATATAGTTGCCATAAATTGGAAATGACTGGAAGGCACATAACAACAACAACAACAACAACCGGCTAATTAAAAATAATAATGATTGTAAGCTGCTCTGAAAGCCTTTAGGGCTGAAGAGTGGGATGCCATAAATAATAACAATAATAACAACCACAAATGTATAGCAGGCTGTGTTGTAGTATGTGCTTTAAACAGCTGGAAGTTAACCTCTCCACCAAAACCCTCCACTATAATTTATCATGTTAGATTATGATGCTGGAGGCCACAGCTAATATATTAATGGGTGTTGTTTTGAGGTTTTTTTAAAAATAGTTCCAAAGCCATTAATCAAACTAGTATTACAAATCTAGTAACTAATGAAGATCTTGAAATAAAATATTTATATTATTATTTTAAAATATTCTGAACAATACTTTACATAAAGTATTTTAATCATTTCTATCCCATTGATTTTCCCAGACACAGAGAGCTTAGTGTCAAATACTAATTTACAACAGAGTATTTAAAGTTATACAGCAAATACTGAAAAATGCACATGCAAATCTCTAAATTAGAATATCTCAACCTGGCAACCTTTACCAGGTAATTGTCTCCTCGTGTTTTTTTAGGGAAGGATCAAAATTTGGCTGTAGCAGGATACAATAAATCATTAGTAACCAGGATCTAGAAATTTACTTTTTCTATTGCAGTTCCCAAAACTTCCCAACAGCATAGCCATTGGAAACTGTAATTCAAAAGAGTAACTTTTCCAAGACCTGTAATGATTTGATATTGAATAGATGCTGCTGAAAGACACTGCAAACCTCATGAATTGTAAACCCTATGAATGCACTGCAAACTCCATGAAGACTTGAGAACGTAAGCAGATTGGTCTAAATCTAGTTGTTAGTCCAAACTAGAATAAATCCATTGGGTCAATAGGTGCTTTGTAAACAAAATACTTACATACATTCCATTGATTCACATAGTTGATTATAGTTGGGACTAGAAACTGAATTTACCCAGTGTGACCACAAAATCTTGCAAAAAAATACAAATAGTTGAGTCAACCATATCCTAAGAACATAAGAGCCTATTGATTCAGACCACAGGTCAGGGGTGAGACTAGTGCAGCCTTCCAGATACTGTAAAACCACAACACCCAGTTGACCTAGCCAATATAGCCATCAGTGAGGAAAACTGGGAGAAGTAGTCCAGCAGCCTCTGGAGGGCCATGCAATCTCCCATAGATTTCTCCAGTCCAGCATCCTTTTGCCAACCACTGAAGATATCTAAGAAGTCCACAAGAAGGACATGAAGACAAATAGTTCTGTCCCATCATTATTCTCCCATTATTATTCCCTAAGCAGCTAGTATTCACAAACAGCTCTCAAGTTCCGAACCAGTATATGGTCTATTAACCAATGGCCGTTTTTTCCTCATTTTTTTTTCTTATCCCTTTTCAAAGCTATCTGCAAATATGTCCATCATCATATTTTGTGGCAGTGGGATTCATAAATTAATGTTGTTGCATACAAATAAGTACTGTACTTCCTTTTGCTTTAACAGCCCTGCTCATCAGTTTCACTGTATGACCCCAAGTTTTCTCCAGTTTTACAAGAGAATTAATCCACAGTAGACTTCACCCATAAACATCTAATGGCCAGAATAATCCAACCTCTCTTCTGACAGACGGATGTGACATTGATCACAAGATTTTCACCTGAGAATCAAACAAAAGACCTCTTGATGACCTGTGCCAGAATAACCAGGGTTTATGCCATCCTAACTATTCCTACATGTGTTATGTAAGGAGGTATCCAGTACCTCGTTGTGCAATGGTTTTATTTAGCGATGTGAAAGCCTGGGGGGTAGAAACAGAAAAGTTCAGAAAAAAATTGTTTTCTGTTTTGTTTTTTTCTGAAACATTTTTTTCTGAAAAAATTTGAGAAATTGGGAAAAAAAGGAAGAAAATTGATTGTGGAGTGTTTTATTTTATCATGAAGGATAAAATCTTTAAGACAAGGAGTTCATATATTCTCCAAATCATTTCTAAAAAACTATGTACAGTATCAGATTATTCTAATTTCTGTTTACTGAATGAGGAGGACAAGCCAATCCTAAATTACAAACTGAACTCTACGATGCAAGATGCATTTCTTGGGGGGCATTGAAAAAAATCTGGTATATCTTTGAAAATATTCAAACTAAATCAAGAAATCAACTGACATGTAAAAGGATAGAGAAGTTTGTTTCAATCCGGGTAAAATTTTGTTTGTTTGTTTGTTTGTTTTGTTTTTAGAAGTCCATGATAACTGTAATAATGAGAAATATAACAAAGCAGAAGCAGAGACTGAAACTGATACTGAAAGCCAGAGCCGCATCTACACTGCAGAAATAATTCAGCTTGACACCACTTTAACTGTCATGGCTCAATGCTATGGAATTCTGGAGATTGTAGTTTTATAAGACATTTAGACTTCTCTGTCAGAGAATTTTGGTGCCACAACAAACTACAGTTCCCTGAATTTTCTAGCACTGAGCCATGACAGATTCCCAGTGCAATCCTTTGATATTGACCTAAAAGTAAGCAAAGAGCACTCAATGGGACTTTCACCATAGGCTACATCTGCACTGCAGAAATAATGTGTGTATAATGTGTGTGTGCATGTGTGTGTGCAAATAAAATGTGTACAAAAAACAACTGCAAATAAAGTACATATAAAAAGATGTTAATTTTTATGAAGACCTTTTTTAAAAAAAAAAAACTGTATACACAACTTTTGTTTCAAAAACAAAACAGAAAGAGTAATACATTCCTTTCTGCACACCTGAAAATCTGTTCCTATGGAATGGAGAATCTTAGGTGTATCTGCACTGCAGAAATAAAGCAGTTTTACACCACTTTAACTGCTACAGGTTTATCCAACCGAATCATGGGATTTGTAGGTTGGTGAGGCACCAGATGTCTCTGATAGACCAGGCCGAATAGCTCAACAAATTACAAATCCCAGGATTTCACATGATGGAGCCATGACAGTTAAAGTGGTGTCAATACACTTCATTACTGCAGTGTGGAAGAGCTGCTTGTGGACTATGGGAACCCATGACATGGAGAAATGTGGGGGGGGGGGGGGGAGGAAGCAATGGTAAAAATTGGAAGGGGCGAGATTTGCACTAAATGAAGTGGAATATAGTGATATAGGAAATTGTCTTACAGTCTGTTTAGTCAGACCATAAAGAGCAGCAGGTCTCCAGCACTTCAGACAAGATTATTTTCTAGTTTTACCTGGAGTTTCCAAAAACTGAGATTGGGACCTGCAAGCAAACCCCATGCTCAGTGACTAAGCTGCCACCCTTTTCTACAGCTCTACAGTAGATTGCCAGATAATGCAAAATATAAAAACTACAGCAACAGAGTATCTATTGGCAACTGCTTAGGTCTCACTAGTGCTCTTTGCCAGATGCCAGTTCTGCCTCCTCTGAGAGGACTGGGCCAAGTCAGCAACTATTGGATGCTGTTTGTGCTGTGACCTCTCCACATACTTCAGTGAACGTTTTTGACAGAGCAACTAACATTTTTAGCACCCACCATTTTCTCTTTCCACAGACCTGATACTCCACCAATATCTTTTACCAAAAAATGCTGAAAGTTACCTTAAACTGAACCAGCTTTGTCACTACAACTAACAGTTTGCAATTCCAAACTGCTTTATTGTGATGACTTTCTTTGTAGTATAAATCTCCAAGACAACATAGGCCCTTATCAGATTAGAGTTTTTGCAGCCCCAATCCAGACTCACTCCGCATTCATCCAAGTGAATTCACATGGATGCACATTGAATTATCACACGTGAATGCTGTTACTATGAAGCCATTCCAAAGCCAATCCAAAGTCAGCCCAGAATTCAGTGAATGCACATTGAATTATCACATGTGAATGCTGTTACTATAAAGCCATTCCAAAGCCAATCCAAAGTCACCCCAGAATTTAGTGAATTCAGTAACAACCGAATTCACAGAAATTAGTTCCAAGGTAGCTTCAGATTCAATCTGAATTGATCTAGTGTGATATGGTCCATAGTGTGATGACCCAGCCTCATTCCATGCTCCTGGTGCAGCAGGGAAATATCTTATTTGGTCATGCCTTGCTCTGTGGTCTTCCTCTGAAGTTGTTTTGCCAGAAAAATGGAAACTGGTTGCAAGGCAGTGGGCGGATTGTGGGAAAGACTGGCCCTGACTGGTTGCTCATGATTCTTGGAATGCTGCCAATCACATTTAAACACCAAAAGTTTAAGAACAGAGTCCAATATCCATGAGAGATTTATGAGAGAAGTCCATGTGCAGCTTGAACATAATCTTGCCAAATTTCATTGAGAATACTGGCCCCTTAGTTCTCATTTGATCTGCACAATCGACAGATATTATGATTAGAATGGTTTCCCTGTTATAGTCTTACTCTGAAGGGAGATCTTAGCCTAGAGGTATAACTGGAACATCAAGGAGAGAGCACATAACACCGGTGCTCAAGGCTCTCCACTGGCTGCTGATTAGTTTCCGGGCGCATTACAAGGTGTTGGTTTTAACTTTTAAAGCCCTACATGGCTTGGGTCCATCTTATCTCAGGGACCGCCTCTCCCCATATGAACCCCCCCCCCCCCCGCACACTTCGATCCTCTGGGAGGAACCTGCTGCAGCCTGTGAAAACTAGGCTGTCGCAGACCTCCCAGAGGACTTTCTCCACTACCGCTCCGAAGCTTTGGAATGGTCTGCCAGATGAGTTGTGTCTTATAACATCTCTTGATTGCTTTTAAAAAGCTCTGAAGATGCATCTCTTCCGGCAGGCCTTCCCTGAAACCTCCTAGATCCCGGCTCCGAAATGGGACCTATTAATTTAATCTGACCCCTTGCTTGGTGCTATCTCTTTCCTCAACTAAGAACCATCGAGGATGAATTATGCTTTTAATGTTGTTATTGTTACTGTTTTAATTTATTGTTAATTTAATCTGTTTTTAAGGGGTGGGTGGCTGGGAATGGGTTGATGAAGTGTTTTAATCTGTATGTTTTCATCTTGCTGTACCCCGCTCCGATTGTGCTTCACAGAGGAGTGGGCTAGAAATAAAGATGATGATGATGATGATGATGATGATGATGATGATGATGATTTAAAGGTGGCCTTGGGTCCATGTGTAGCTCCCAAAGCTTTGTGGCTTTCTGCCACTCTGGACTCCGCATTATACCCTTTTTCTGCCCCCAACAGAAAGACAGTTAATTGCCTCCTCTGAAAGCTTTTAAATAAGTTGCAGTGGAGCTTTGCCATACTTAACATTTAACAAAATACTACTTTTTCCAAAACCAGAAATGGATCTCCAGTAATTTCTAGTTTGGTTTTTTCCCTTTTTAAATGGCCTTTTAGGTAATCTGTGTGCCCCTACCCCAAGAGTTCCATGAGCAGAAAATTGTTCCCCAAACCCACTGCAGTTGCTAACCCCTACCTTAGGCCATATGTGAGGAAATCACTTGGTGCCCCTGAAGCAGTAAGCAAAGGACAGAGAGAGCCTCTGTCTCAGCCACCAGGCTCTTTGTTTGTTGTGAACTCAAGTCTGAGATGTCAGTTAGTATGCCATTTTCAAAATGTATTTCTTCCAACCTCTTTTTGGCTTTGTCAATGTGTTTTCCTTTAAGTTCTGCTCCATTGGAAAACATGCAGATGACATATTTTAAAAAACACCACTGCAAGAATTTCAAACATGCTAATGCCCCTGTGCAGAGGCCTTGGATTATTTGCGTTTCATTTGGTTTGTTGGCTTTGTTCAGGGGTCAGATTTGTGTCCCCACCCCTGCCAAACTCGCCTACAATGTGGCCGTACACTACCCTTTATGTATATATGTTGCATAATTATGAAGGCACGAATATTTATCACCTTTTCGGAGCACTAAGCAGAAAGAAGTACAATACTATTACTTCCAGCTAGTGGCTTTCCCAAGATAATTAGATAACACAGTGGACTGAAGCCTTGGTTAGTCCAAAGCTTTTCAAGTTAAGTGATTGACATGCCTCTGTCTGGCTGCTCTATTAACTGTTTCATTTTGTTGCTATTTGCAGTTTGCTTGGCTAATACTCCGAACAAATACAGACTGTTTCTTTAGCCCCTTTTTTCTCTTTGACCTTCTCCTGCCCATTTTCTTTGAGTCACTTCAAACTGCCTTGAAAAGGCCCTGTTGAATGTGCTGCAGTCCATCAGAGTCCCAGGTTCATCCCCTTCCTTGCCCTGAATGCTCGACTTCAAAGATGGGCCGCATTCTTTAATTGCCCTTTGAATTAATATCAAAGGGTCACAATGCGAGTGCCAAAAGAGAAAGAGGCTTTAATGAAGCAAAGAGCTGCCATTCATTTGCAGATAAGCACGTTTTTATGCCTGAACAGTCACTAGGGCTAAACGCTTGCTTCTCCACCATGAAGAGGAGGCCAAGGGAAGAAAAAAGCACATGGAAGAAGGGGGAGACACTCTTGCTTAAGTCGTGATTAGTGCAAACAAACAAGAGTAAACAATTTACAAAATATAGAAAGAGAACACAAACATTCCCCTCCACAGAAAATAAGTTAATATGTTTGGATGGGTTAAAAGGCACAACAACAGTGGCTTCAAGGGGGAAGGGTCTATTATCCCTTTGCAAAGGAAGCGAAAGAAAGAGGCCTTCAGTCGCTTCCTAGAGCTGGAGAGCAGCTACTGTTTCTCTTGTCCTTGTTTGTTTATGGACTCGAGGAGCCTTGTCCCTCTTTTGTTCATTGCAGCCATCTCAGAATTTCTCTTCTTCAGCTGGAACTTTCCACACTCACTCAGAGAGGCTTGATATGCTTCCCCAGTACAAGTTTAAAAGTGCTTTGAAAGATTTATTGAAAGGGGATTCCTTTAGTTTCACTTTGTGGGAAGAAGAAAGTGTTTCTCTACATTACTATAAAATGTTACGCTCTTGCATGTCCATATATTTGGGGATTTAGAGATAAACTGAAAGGGTTTTTTCCCCAGAGCATAACTGCAATATAGTTAAAGTGGAACAATATTTCTGTCTAGTTTTGTCATTTCTTTGCAGTTTGTTTAAATGAGGCCTTGCAAAACTTTACACTATAATTCACTGGTAGCATTTGCTTGTATCCAAATCTGACTTTTCAATTGTATTCATTTCATGTAAAACTAAGGATACAATCACTGTTTTCATGGTTTTTCTTTCAATAAAAGGAAGCAAATGTATGGGGGGGAAATAACATTATGTTTTAATGTTTTATATTATTATGATTTGAAAGCACAAAGATGTTAAGTAGCTAGATTTTAACTGATTCTGTTTCTTTATTTCACCCCATTCTATGTGTAATTATCTAGAATATTCTTATTTAATTCAGTGGGAATCTGAAAGTTGAACCAAGTATTGGATTTTGTTGTATTGAACTAAGACAGTTTTATATAGAACCACAAAATGTACAAAGATGGCCCAGTTCCATCTTATTGCATTTTATATGGTATGTTATGTTTTATATGATATTTATTTTTAAAAGGGCTGGATCCTATGGGCTGTCCTACAGCATGTGGAAGACATCTTCTCTTCATGGGTGAGACATTTACACTTTCCACTACACTCTAGTGTGAGTGGATCAATGGGGCGAGCTGAGGGGATGACACAGGCTTTGGTGACAGAAGCAGACACAGGCCATGTGGTACCCCCCACAAGCTACAGAGCTGCAGAAGAACAAGATAACTTAACACAAAGATGTTCTGACTGCAAAAGAACTCACACAACTTCTGGCATTCTGGAAGCCTGACAGCTGATAGCATAGTACCTGTAACACAGACTTTGGACAAGCACATACAAAACAGTGCTAGAGGCTATTGGTTCTTTGGCTTTTCCCAACTGACTGTCTGCACTCAATCATCTCACAACACATCCAAAGGGTGGACAACTGCACCAGCAGTGAGATCAATTTCTGCCTCTGTGCTCCTAGATACACTACAGGGACTCATGACATTACTTCCACTTTTGGTTTCAGCTGAAAATAGTCCATTTCATACATGGGAGTTGCAGTGATAAGGGTAAAGAGATGAATCTACCAAAACTATCTTCAAAGCCTACTAATTAAATCTGTGTAAATATGCCTGTCTCCTTAAGGTAGCATACTTGTGTGTGTATGCCTTCCACTCACTTGTCAACTCATGGCAACCTCATGAATTTAATTGGGTTTTCTTAGGTAAGGAATTCTCAGAGATGGTCTTACCAGTTCCTACCTCTAAACTAGAGCCTACAGCACCTAAAATAGAACCTACAGCACCTGGTATTCTTTGGTGGTCTCCCAACCATGTAGTAACTAGGGCTACCTCTGCTTAGCTTCCAGTTCCGAGATCTGGTTCCTTTGGTGTATTTAAGCCTCTAAATGTGACTTGCTGCTAAAGAAGTACTGTATGATTACAATTATAACCCAAGTTAGGATGATCATCATCATTCTCATAATCATCACCACCACCATCAAAACTTCAAGATCAACTTTTTACTAAAGAACCTTAAGACTCTAGGCACTTATTCAAAAGTCCCTGTAAATCAGTAGTGGAACTCGATGGGACTTCCTGCTAAGTAGACATGAATAAGATTCCATTGTAAAGGAAAGATAAGCAGTTGCACCTTTTTCCTAATGCACTTATAGAAACCGCATCACATCTGGCTCCTATATTATAGTTATCATTGGGTGTTGAGATGTACAGAATGGATAGAATGTCAGAAGGCTATGTTGCCAATAAAATGAGAATGGTCTACTTCTTTGCAATTCCAGTACTAATAAATCCACTGACAATAAAAAGGGAGGCACCATTCTTTTTCAAGCTGTATCAAGTATGTGCATGGATGAGCAGGAGAGGAGGAAACACACAATAAAGACAGTACTTTCCTTGTACATTTAATGACTTTTTACTCAGAGTCTCATGTAGTCATTTGACCCATTTTATCATATTTTTATTTATTTATATATGTATATCTTGCCTTCTATCCAGAGATCTCAGGGCAACATTCAATTAAACCAGTCTGATGAATTTAAAACAATGTAAGTAAAATGTTAAAAGATCAAAAATATATTATTCATTTAAAATAATTTTAACAGATTATAATCTGTCTTTTTTTTATCTTGTCAAATAAGTTGTTAAAAGAAGACAGGTTAAAACCTGCTATAAATGCTTTTAAATAATTTTGTGGAATCAAGCTGAAAATGTCAGCCTGAAAAAGCATCTCTAGCATGATTATTTCATTCCATACACACAGCTTTGAATGCAACCTACATGGAAAATATATTACATAAATACCAAACTGCACTCCAAGTTAAACAGATAGATCATTCTATTAATCCTGATATCACAGAGCTTCCATGCATGCCCTCCAGTAACAGTCAAAAATGTCCATGTGCCCTTAAAATCAATGATCTGTGAATTTAAATCTACATTTCTCTCAGACAACAATGGTTAGCAGGACACTAAAACCAGAGCTGTCACATGTAATAACATGAGCAAGTGCTTCCATGTACATCCTAATATATTTGATGCATGTCAACAGGAACTACAATGTACAGCAGTAGCACTGTGGCTGAGAGGGACTGCAAGAGCAGTAGACAATGGGAGAGGCCCACAGCACTATGATGAAAAATGTGCTTTGCATGCAGATGGTCAGACTGTGATATCTAGAGTCAAAAGGATCAAGAAAAGATGAAGTCTAGCCTTTGACTTCATAGATCATGAAAAGCTATGGAACACTGTTAAAGACATGAAAGTGCCACTACATTTGATAGTCCTGCTGAGAAATCTGTAGAAATTCTGTAGAACAGAATATAGAGAAACAGAATGGTTCGCAATTGGCAAAGGGGTCAGGCAAGACTGCATTGTATCTCCCTGCATGTTCATCTTGTATGCAGGAAATATCATACAAAGACTCAGACTCAGATTTAGACTCAGAAGGAGAAGGAGTGAAGATAGGAGGAAGGAACATCGACAATCTAAGATATGTGGATGTCACCATACTGCAAGTGGAAAATATCATAAACTTGGAACAATTACCAAGGAAGGTCAAAGAAGAAAGTGCAAAGGCAGGCTTACTGCTAAACATAAAAAAACAAAAATAATGACCATGGAGGATCTACATAAATTCAACCTAGACAATGAGGAAATCGAAATACCTAAAGATTTTCTATACCTTGGATCAAACTTTGATCAGAATGGAGTCAAAGAAATTGTAATAAGACTAGAAATGAAAAGGGCAGGCATGAAAAAACTTGACAAAATCTTAAAGTGTAAAATTTGAGCATGTTGGTTAGAATTATCGTATCCATTGTATTCCCCATCACTATGAATGGACACAAGACCTGGACAGTGAGGAAAGCAACTAGGAAGAAAATCAATTCATTTGAGATGTGATGCTACAGAAGAATGCTGAGGATACCATGGACGGTCAAAAAGACAAACAAATGGGTCCTAGAGCACATCAAGCCTGAACTTTCCCTGGAAGCCAAGATGACAAAACTGAGGTGGGATGTTGATGTCTCATCCACAGGACTGTGATGAGTCAGAGTAGATTCAAGGTCAGTTAACAACACAAGGAAGATGGAAACTATCCCTGCCTACTCAAGTCAGAATGCTAAGTGATCTTGTTCACTCAGTGCTTCATCTTCAACTTCTTCATAGTATTATTGTAGTGAGAAGTTAGATAAAATTATGGCAAATAACAAATTGAACTGCAAGTTTGCATGGCCAGGGTAAATTGCTTCTCCCCCAAATATACCTAAGATTGCACACTTCTAAACTCAGCTTCCTGAACATGTTTCTGTACCAGAAAACCTGGCAGTTCAAAAGCTTGAAGCTTTTGGTATGTGTATGTATAATTTGAGAACAAGCAAAGGGTGTTTCTGACACTTTTATTTTGAGCAGCTGAGAAAGGCAGAAGTGGGAAAAAATGGTAATGTATTTAAATAGTTCTTTTCATTAATCTCTCTAAGACAGAGAGAAAGAAAGAGAGAGAGATTCATTTTCCATATGTTATATCTAATAGTATATCATAAAGTGCTTTTGAATAACCATTTTCAAACTTAGGTTGGCATGTCTGAGACATGTACAGGCATAAGCCAACCTCACACACACACACACACACACAAACAAGTTGGTATTTCTTTCCTCCCTCATCACCATCATCCCTCAGAGGATGAAGTATGCATTTCATGTCTTGCTATGGAGACATACCCCCTCACTCTCCACCAGCCATGGCTGGAAGGTGGGGGCTGCAGCATCTCTACAGTAACTTTGGGACTGGTGAACAACCAGCTATAGCATAGTTCTGCATGTGAAACTACTAGATTATACTGTGCCATAAACGATTCTGGCCCAAATCTCAAATACTGTAAAGGTAAAGGTAAAAGTTTTCCCTTTGACAAGTTTGTCTAGTCATGTCCAGCTGTAGGGTGCTCATCTCCATTACTAAGTTGAGGGAGCCATCGTTGTCAAAGACAACTCCATAGTAATGTGGCCAGCATAACTAAACACTAAGGTGCACAGAAAGCTGTTACCTTCCCACCAAAGTGATACCTTTTTATCTACTTGCACTTTTACATTCTTTGAATATGCTACGTTGGCAGAAGCTAGGGCTAGTGGTGGGAGCTGAGTCCTTCTCATGGTGCTTTAGTCTTGAACTGCCATCCTTGCAATTGTCAGAGTCAGCATCTTAACCACTAAGCCATCACATTCCTAAATATATTTGCTATCCTTTTGTGCATTTATAAAATAATGTTTAAACTGCCTTGACATCTATAGATGTCAAAGCATTATATAATAAACATACAACCATAAATAGCCATGTTAATATAGCATACAATAAAAACAATAACATTTGTTGTTGCTGTTGTAGGCCTTCACACCTATTATGGGCATTTCCTGGCTAGGTTTGTACAGAGCAGGTTTGCCACTGCTTTCTAAGAAGTATCACTATCAGAATAACTGAGATGTAGCTAACACAATGAAACAAACAATCTTGCTGAAAACTGACAGGCAAATCAAAAGAAATCTGGAAAGAACTATAGTTTTAGTATATTGCAATGCACAGAGTACATTCCTACTTGTTGTTTGTGCAAGCCATATGTAGCCATTTATATTGCAAAACAATATAGTATGTATAATACATTATTGCTGGCTGTCAGAAACTTTGGATAAGCTATTTTGTTTTGCCAAGTACCTGTATATTTGATATGGAGTAAAATTAAAAGCTATTAATTTTTCCATGAATCTGACAAGTGAGAACTGCCTTCTCAGCCATTACATCAAGATATCTGACCTTGGCTATATGAGTTATATAAAATGAACAAAACTATCTCTCTTGCAAGATTGTTTTGAACATAGATGAGGTAAGGAGTAGAAAGCATTTGTACATTTACTCTGGGACTTAGAGTTAATTCAGATGTTGATTCCCATGTGGAAATCACTGACAATTTCTCCCCTGTTACACTGATTCATGTATACAGAATTACACTGAAATGGGATTTACTTCTTCTGTTTTCCAATGGTGTTAGCATTATGGACACCACTGCCAATTGTTGCCAGCCATTGGCTGAGATGCTTCACATGCAGTTGAGCAACATATATGATATAATGGATGGAATGTTTTCTTCCTCCCCTTGGGAGAGCTCACATCTAAAGCATCTAAATCAGACTTTATTTACCCAATGGTGCCACCTTTCTGCAGTTATCCTCAGATGCCAACACTTATGCCAATAGGCAGTGCATGAAAATGTGTTCACATATGTATGCTTCAGAAGAAGAGTTCGTGTGGTGAACATGGAGGTGTGAATTCACCCCCAGGTAGTGGATAATTTCAAGGACTTAAAAATAGCAGAATAAAGAAACAAATGAATCTTGCTCTTTCTCCCTTTTTTCATATTTGTGCTGCAGGGGCAAAATGTCAGAATGTATAAAGTAAGCAATCCTTTTGTGGAAAGACAAGTGAGTTCTCCATTTCCATGTCATCTCAGGAGAGAGGCTGTGTGCAGATCTACACTTGTTTACTTGACACATGCTTGCTTGTTTAGCTATTCAGTTAGGCATGTGGAAAAAGAAAGCAAAACTTCCCTCCCTCTCTTTCTCCCTAAAACTACTGCATTTAGCTGCCTAACACAGCAAGGTAAGGGATAGGGTTCACAGATCTCAGGGTCTGGACCTGAGTTTCAGAGCCTCATCCTGCTTCTCTGTTCCTCAGGACAAGTGGAAGGAATCTCAGTGTGAAAGCACTGTGTTGAAAAGTATGTGCAAGCATTCACTCTCTTTCTCCCTCTTTGTTACACACACAAACACACAGACACTTCTCATCTGTTAGATTTGATGTATTTTTTAAAAAATCTGAAAGATGTACTCTATGTAACCTGTGGTTGATGATTAAGGTACCACATTTAATGACATAACTGTAGCTGTCCCTTTTTAACCACCAGAGTCCACTTGAAAAGGAGTGGTAAGTCTCAGGTTTAGTCACTGTACTCTCAGGCCCTGGGATAGTCTTAACCTGGCAATCCTAAAAGAAAATAGGTTTGGTTCCCCATCCCTGACAATGTTCATTTTGACATGGAACACAGAAACACATACCAGCCTTGCTTTGAAGTTAAACAAATTGTCAAAGCCCATCCCATTGCTAACTGTAAGGAGCAAGCTAATATTGAATTCAGATATTTGAAAACATGGGGCTTCAAGACAAGCATGAGTCACTGAGAGTAAGTGAAAATAGTGGGACTTATTTCTGAGTACACATGAAAAGGAAAGGCTCTGTGATTTGTATTTTTTGAATGCTACAAAATTTGTAGCTCTTATGGGAAACTGTCAGACAGCATGCAGAATAAAAAGTGAAATAAATAAAAGTCAAATTTGTTAAAGCCTAGAAGTCTGAGAAACTATGGAAGAACATGTCTAAGTCCCCCCGCTCCTGCCCCCCAAAAATGTATTTGTGTGTCTGGCGAAAGGCATTTTCCTCTTGTATTACATTAACATCTGCAAACTTGGTAATTTTAGACATCATGTTCTTTGTATCAGATATAAATGGATTGCTTTTTACATCAGCAAGTATTATTAAACATATAGCTAGTGCTCAGCAGTGTCAGTAGAGTTAGCATCACTCATGGTGTCACCCAGCCCCTTGACCTCCTCCTGATCACACTATGCAGAATCTTTAGTAACTTTTATATAATAATACTACTCATAAATCACAATTCCCATATATTACTGAATGTAGTGGTAACAGTTGTGACATAAACAACTAGCAAATTAAAATTATACATTTAAATGATAATATCATAAGCATACCTAAATGTATTTACGTATACATAGTTTCATGTGGTTAAAGTTAAAATTTGGTAAGATGTGGTATCTATAAGAAAATTTAAGAAGAAGAATATTTTTAAAAAATTAAAAATTTAAATTTGGTAAGATGTGGTGTCTATAAGAAAATTTTAAAAGAATAATGTTTTTTAAAAATTTAAATTTAAATTTATTTTTTTTTAAAAAAAAACTAGTGCCTCTCCTTTCTCCCCTGGCTGAGCTTCACCCCACTGACACTATAACTTCAGTGTTTTAAAGGGACACATACAAATGCCCCAGCCCATTTCTCCCTAAAGGCAGATGTTTAACAGCAGTGGTGTCACTCTCCACTTAGGTGTGGCCCAGACCCTCTGCACCCCTTAGTGATGATGCCCTTGTTATGCTATAGAAAGATTAATTTTTTCTACTAACCATTGTCTTTGGGGCAATGATGAATTTGGCTCTTTCCCCCTTTCATGGCAAGAAAATACAAAAATGATTTATATTAGATATGCATGGTGAAAAACAATTGTTTCATTCATTTGATAGTACAAGGAAGTACTTGAAGTCTGGAAGCTTGATAGATGGACCTTGGCTTCAAAGAATGAAGGGCCATATGGAAGTTTTTTAGAAAGAGCTTCTGGAGTGCTCCATTCTCAACAACACTATCTTCCCTTCTGCCTAACAAAATGTGGGCAAAATGGGACCCATGGGCCACATGTAGCTTTGCAAGGCCAAGATATGTCCTTGAAACTCCTCTGTGATGATTTTGGTTGGCTTTTCAGCCAAACTCCTGCCAAATTGATCTAAAACAGGTAACAAATACTTTCTTTATCCCCAGAGTTTCCAACTGTCCTGATCTGCAAGTCCTGATAAATCCTTTGTTTCCTACTTTTTCGGTTACATTTAAAATGTCCTCGCCTCTCTCAGTTCCTCTGTGCCTTCAAGTGATTTCCATAAGGTGAACCTGGCCTTAAGGTGAACCTGTCATGGTGTTTTCTTGGAAATATTTGTCAGGGAAGGTTTGTCTTTGCCTTCCTCTGAGGCTAAGAGAGTGTGACTTGGCAAAGATCACCCAGTGGGTTTCCATAGCTGAGCAGGGATTCAAACCCTGGTCTCCAAGTCATAATCCAACTCTTAAATCACTACATCATGATGGCTGTCTCCTCTAACGAGATGGCTAAGTTAGGAGCCTGCATTATTTTTAAAAAGAAATTATTACACCTCTCAACTATAGGTGCAATTATTGTTTTAAAAAAAATAATTGTGTAGGCTCCATTCTCAATATTAGGCATAGAAACTTTAAATATACATTTTGAAAGTACTCATGCCTAAATTGTTAAGGGGCCATTTGTGCAACCTGAAACCATTCTCTAATGACTTTCTGGCATTAAATCACCCCATAATGCCCCTGCCCCATCTGGGAGGAGACTGGCTGACTGGCAGGCTATAAAAGGGATCTAACTTCCTTTTACTCCCATCCCTGTCAATTTTAATGGAAAGTATTGATTTCATATTTTTTTTAAAAAAAAAAATCTCAAATTTAATTAACAAAGCACATGAGCAGAACTCTGAATAGTCCAGAAAATCCTGAAAGAAAATTCTCGCCAGAGTCACTGACAAACAAGAGTAGCCCTCCTAACAATTGGGTTGGAGCCAGACTCCTACTTAGAGCAGACTCATTGGACTCAATGGGATTTAAGTTGGAACTGGTAGAACTCCTATTTATTTCAACATAGGCCTTTTGGTATCTGCTGGGGTCTGGTTCCAAGACTCTCCCCCTTCCCCGTCGATACCAAAATCCATGGATGCTCAAATCCCATTATATACATTGGTGTAGTAAAATGATGTCCCTTATAGCAAACAGTAAAATCAAGGTTTTTCTTTTTGGATTTCTTTTTCTTTCTTTTTTAAAATTCAAGTGGATGGTTGAACCTGTGGATATCAAATCCATGGATACAGAGGGCCAACAGTATCAACAGCCAAATGGCAATGGAAGAACCACTTTAAAAGAGAGAGAGAGAAAAGAAGGAAGGAAAAGAAAGAAAGAAAGAAAGGAGGAAAGATTATTGTAGACACAGTCTTCTATTTTCAGTTTATCAAGCTCACAGCCTGAACTCAATTCTTCTTTTCCTAGATACCAGACAGAATGCAGAGCTGCTCATGTTAGGTCAGCTTAATAGGGTTTAAAAGAAAAAATAAATAGGCATCAAGCAAAACTCTCCCAAAAGGACATTCTGCAAGAAACCTCAGTGGAAAACATTTGGCATGCATAAATAAGTATTTGCTTAACTGTGAAGAAGCGTTTTTGTGTTGGTGTTGGTGTTATCAAAGTCATTCTCTTTTTCACCTGCTTGGGCCTTCACTGAGGATGGCTTTGGTTAAAGTTTGTTGGTGGAGGCTCATGTTGAACCGACTGTTTTTAATTTACAAATTAAACTTGTCAGAAGTAGAAAATCCTTCCCTTGGAACCCTTCCAATATGTCAAGAATTAATTCTAATGAAAACGGTATTGCTTAAATGCAGGATGGCCAGTTACTTACTTTATTTACACAAAGTCGTTCTCAGTTTCTTTGATAAAAGCAGCTAAATCTTTTCCCTCTTTCATGTTTTGTCAGCACTTGATTCCTTTTGTCCCCTGGCTATTTGCCTAGCTGTGGACAATAAGGCAGGAAGAATAGAAGCAGATTGTTGGAGTGGCCCTCAATAAACCTAATTATGACATGTTGACTGCACTCACCATGACATATTCAGGCGATCCAGGCTTATTCAATTACCCTTGCCAGGTTTCCCTTTCAGACCTAAAGTTATCCTTTGACTGTTTGTATTTCTGAACAGTATTCATGTTCATTGTGAAAGAAAATCCCTGGGACTTTGAGAGGCTTTTTTTTAAAAAAAATAAAATAAAAAAAGTTGCTGCTGTTAGTGTAGCTAATTTTTATTAACTGAATGATAACATGATAAAGAAATAGACTTTTTGTTCTGTAATAAGAACAAATCAGTGTGTGCCTAAAAGTTACACCTTGCTTTCCTTTTTTTTCCCCACAGGACACTAATGGTGCATATTACTCTGCGATAATAAAGCAAACCCCTTTTCTTCACCTAGATTTATTCTTTTTTCCTATCACACCAAACCCCAGATTTACTGGAACGTATCACAAAAATGTTTGGACAAGAAGAAAAAAATAGATAGAAGTTTTAGCCATAGTTGTCCTCCAGTCTATTAACACCAGAAAACATTCATGACTTGGAAATGGGTAGTGAGATGCCAAGAGCTATTTCTTCAGCTGTTTGAAATACTTCGTACAGACAGCATTTAATTAAATTCCTGACTCTTCAGAGATCATCCAAGTAGTTCCTGCAAATATACTCTACAGACACTCTGAGAATAAGAGAGAATTAAATGAAGGAATTCTAGAAGAAAAGATAGTGCTCAGAAGTGCTTAAGAGTTAATATTAATATATCATTTCACATTGTTATTTAACTAGGTGTCACTTCAGCATTATAGGAGCAATATATTTAAAACATTTTTATTTATTTCTGCTGCTGATACCAGGGATGCTGTTAGTTGTGTATTTATATTTTACTTACCCATTTTGACAAGATCCTGATAATTAAGAAAATCCTAAATAATCAGATGTAAGCAGATGTTTTTAAATATTTCATACAATGGATCTCTATTTTAAGCTAGGAGTCACAGAGCTCTTCTTGAAATGGTTACAAACAAAGTAGGTTGAAAAGCATTGTCTTTAGCAGCAATACTCAACTCATTTCTCCCCAAGTAGTCCTATTAAATCTTTGAAGAATTCACAAATGTGTGCAGCATATAGAGAGAATGATACACACATACAAACACACTTAACTTGTGAAGTGTGGCTCCTAAATTATCGTGCATGCACTTTGTTCATATTTTGTCCCATCTAAAAATTAAAAATAAGGAAATCTAACTTGAAATGTATTTTAGAGTGCAAAAAGGTAAACATTTTTATTTGTATATGGAGTAAATAAAAACTAAGACAAAAAATGAAAAAGAATTGTTTTGTTTTGTTTTACAGACTGCAGAGAGTTGGACTCGGACTCTACTGAAGTGCATTTAATTTGAAAATGATCCCTTTTGCAGTAAGAATTTAAAATGGAAATCAATGCAAATCTGGAAATGCTCACATTTTCTACTAGAACTGTTTCCTCACGTTGGTTGTTGGCTCACTCATCTGCAACTTAAGAAATAATTGGCCCTGTATGAAACAAACTTTGACAAAACTGAAAATGACAAGAGAAGATCTACTGCACAAGATAAAATTATTTCAAAACCCAAGGACAGCGGCTCAAAAAAAAATGATGCTATTCATTTTGACAGGCTAACCATGTATGATTGCATTAACAAGCTTTTAAGATGCAGCTTTTTAGAGATTTTGGTGGCTGATGCCTTCTAGGCAGTTATGGAGAAGTGTTGATGTCTATCTTCAAGTTGTTTCCAATTTATGGATCCCTTAATGTGAACCTGTCATGGGGCTTTCTTGGCAAGGTTTGTTCAGGGTGGATTTGCCTTTGGCTTCTTCTGAAGCTAAGAGTTGCCCATGGTCACCCATTGGGTTCCCATGGCTGAGCAGGTATTCAAACCCTGGTCCCTAAACTCATAGATTATTACACAACACTTTAAACACATTACTATTCCAGTTTAACTGCTCTGGCTGCCGCCTGTTGCATTCTGGGATTTGCAGTTTGGGAAGCACCATTTAGAATATTCAGTTAGATCTTAGATCTCACTAAACTACAAACCTCAAAATGCAACATGGTCAGAGTAGTTAGAGTTCACCTCTTTAAGAGTGTAGTGTGATAATCATAGTCTTAAACCTCAAACCATTATACGATGCTGGCTCTACTTCTGTATTTATGGAGTTCGATAAAGCAAAATGCCCTAGTGATTTCTGTTGAAACTATTGTAATATTCGCAGGTAGTGATGCTGCAGCACCTGCTGCTCCACAAGCTCCATTCATCCCAATGGGGCTTGTTCCTTAGTGTACACTGGATGCCAAGAAAATGATAAGTGCAAACATCCACTTTCTGCCTAGTTCTGTAGTATGATCTCATTGATTTCAATACACCTTTTATGTGCTTCACTTTGCCAGGCATGTGCTCATAAACTGCAGTCTATCAAAGCCAGACATGCCAGATCTGTGCTGTGTTGGTCTTTGCCTTCTATGTTAGATCAGCAAGCTGCTTATCACAGTTGTTAGAGGAAAAAACTTTGTAGCACAAGTCTAGGAGAAGACATAGTAAAAACGAAAACAAAAATGAGATTGTGTGTTGGCAAGCTTTTGTGTGTATGCATTATGAAATACTCTGTTATGGCAAAAGTCTACAACATTTCTGGTAATCTCAGGACAATTAAGTGGCCAATTACACTAAAGTAGTTCTGTTAAGTCAGACAGTGCTACACTAGTGTAAGTCATAATGGGATCCTATTCCTCATCATTTCTTTTCCTTTGACTTAATAGCGGCTAAAGCCAAATTGATTCCTGGTGCAACTTCACTGAAATCTCTATCCATCTATTTATACACAAAATAACCTCTTTTAATCACAAGGCAAAACACTTTCCCAGTAGGGATGTGCTGTATATAGCCAGATTTTTCCAAACCCTCTAATCAGTAAATGCAACTTTTTAGACTATTAAAGTAGGCTTTACCACTTTAAAATATAATCTCCATCATAACGACAAAGAACTCTAAATATTTTAATTCAAAACATATGTCACATTCTAGTACACAACTTGATTTAATGTAGTCTGGAGGTAAATAGAATATTTACTCATCTTCAAACCTCTACTAGAATCCCCATTTTAAAAAAAGATACATTGAAGATTAATAATTACAGGAAACCAAATCCTGTAATGGATGTTTTCAAACTTAGCTACATGACTTTCCCCAGGGAAATGTCTCTAGATTACTTCTCTTGTTCAATCTATATCAAACACAACTATCAGGAGATAATTCTGACCTGATTTGCTATATGAATAAATGTGCAATATCTAGACAAGGCTTAACACCCAGTTTAAAATGATTTAACTAAAACTAAAGAGTGGCCTTTAATACTGGTTTTATAATGTGACTCAGAAACTGATCACTGCTGATTATTTATTGGAAGAAGCCAAACACATAATTGTAATAAAGCTGTTTGTAGGAATATTTGCTTTGTAGGGATAATCCTACAAAAATGATAGTGTAGTTATATTTTCATAACACAAACAAAAAAGAAAGAAGCAATGATGCACAGCAGCTAGGTAAGATTAAAAAGCAAAATTCTTGGGCTAACCAAGAATCCAGGAATCTGCTAGTTGGAAGATGCTTCATAATTATATTTATCTTTATATTTAAACTGTCCTACACTAATAAGCATCGCAGTCAGTCTGAGTCATGCTAAACTTGCCCCCCCCCCTGATTTCAGTGTTTGACTAACTCAGTCTAGATCAAACCTAAGCTCAATATGTTTTTATAACATGGCTCTTGGTGTCTTTAGCAGCTGTATGACAACAAATAATCTAACAGGGCAACTTTCTACACAACATGAAAAAGCAAATATGGAGATAACTTATTGGTAATTTCATATACTCAGATCCTGCCATCAAATTGAAACAAGCCATATATACATAATGGTTCAGTTTACATTGCTATAGAATGACACAAAGACATTGGTGACCATGTGAATTTTTCAAGGCTGATTATCGCAGCTGCAAAGTCATATGTTGCCATAATTCACAAGGGTAATGTATGCCTCCATAACGCATGGAATGCATTTTCCATGTGTGTGTACAAAAAGACTTTCGTTGTTTCCATCACATTCAATGGCAACATATGACACTTAATGAGGAGGGGGGAGAGGGAGATCCTCAGAATCTGAAATTTGACAGCACTAATGGAGAATGAGAATGAGTCATGAAACAGCATGACCCACTGGAAAACATGATAATGCTTGGAAAACTGGAAGGCAGTAGGAAAGGAAAAGGCCACATTACAGATGGATTGCATCAATTAAGGAAACCAGAGCCCTAAGCCTGTATGACCTGAGCAGGGCTGTTGATGACCAAAATTCTTGAAGGTCCCTCATTCATACCATAAGTCAAAGTCAACATGATAGCAAATTTATTTATTTATTGAATTTATTCTTTCACTGCCTGGAATGGGAACCCAAAGAAGCTTAAAGTAAATGAAAACAAGATTAAGTTAAAATCTTATTTTACAAAACCTAAAAAAAGACGTAATTGATAGTATTATTTCAAAAAACATGGATAAAAGCAGTTTAATACACATTTAAAACATAAGTGATAATTTAAAATAAGTAATATTGCACACCACACCCACTACTACTACATAATTTGAATCCCAACTAGCCCTTTTGTGGAAGGTAGCGCCACACCCTGGAAGCAGCTACTGGGAAGATTTTCTCCTGTGCCCTCATCAAACGCATCTATAAAGTAGTAGGACTGATGAAAAATTCTCCCCTTTCAAATCATAAAACTCAAGTGGCTTCTAAAGGGAGATATGAGATGGATACACTGTAGAAGTAAGGCTGTTTGATACCACTTTAAATGGTGTGTCTCCATCCTAGGGAATCCTGGGATTTGTAGGTTTACAGGGTCTCTGTCAAAGAGTGCTGGTGCCTCAGAAAACTACGAATCTCAGGATTCTGTAGGATGGGGCTATGGTAGTTAAAGTGGTGTCAAACAGCATTATTTCTACAGTGGAGATGCGCCCACGGTTCTTCAGATTATCTGGGCCCAAGCCATATAGAGCTTTTAAGGTTTAAAAAAAAATACAGACCAGAGTGAAGTTGTTTCAATTGGCAGAGAGTCACATGATCCCTATTACCATCCCTGGTCAACAGTCTGGCCACAACATTTTGGACCCAATGAAGTTTCCCAAGTCTCCAAAAGCTTCTCCCATAGAACATGTTACAGTAATCCAAACAGGAGGTAATTAAAGCATGTCACTGCAGCCAGTTCTGACATCCCATGAAATGGAGACAGCTGGCACAATAGTTTTACCTCTGCAAACACACTTCTGGCCATGGGCATTCAAGATCATACCAAGTCCAGGAATACAACCAAGCTGCAAACCTGAGATTTGTTTTTGTGTAAAAACTAACTTTAAAAAAAAAATAAGAAGGACAAATTTAAATGAACAAACACAGTACTTAAAACCATAGTGGATATATCATGAGAGGATCTGACTCATTGGGAAAGACAATAATGATATGTAAAGCAAAAGAAAAATAGGAAGACTGTACTACTAGTGAGTTGATTCAGTAAAGAAAGCCACAGATCTAAGTTTGCAGGACATAAGTAGGGCAGTTGTTGACCAGGTCCCCTGGACATTTTTCATTCATAGGTTCACTATCAGTTAAAGTTAACTCCACTCTCATATGTGGCTGCTTGCTCGGTATATGTATTTTGTTTGTGTCGGGGAATGAAAGTCTCTAGAAAAGCCAGAGGTGGAAAGGGAGAATCCAAAAGGACTATTCCAGATGCAAATTTGTGGTAGTTGCTGAAGCAGATATTTTAGAAAGTGGGTGCCCTCTCTCTCACTCAAAGATGATGGGTAGAGAAAAGCCGTAACACCATGCATAAGGGATTTCACAATGTAAGACAGATCGACTCTCCTCCCATACTAAGAGGGGGGAATATACCCTAGAAGATGCATGCATAGTCAGTCAGTCTATTCTGCAACATGGAACACATGTTGCAAAATAGCCAGTGCCTCAGGCATTTAGGTAACTGTTGTAAAACCAAAACCAGTGTAGCCTTAATACTGAGGGTGAAAGAAGTGTTTCAAACCCATCAGGAAACAGTGAAGGACATTTCATAAGTCTTTTGACTAGTTGTGAATGTCAGCTGTGTCCCAAAACTGGTTTGTCTGTCTGTGGTCTCTACTAGAACCCACCAAGCCTTTGACCTGGATCTGTATTTTCCACCCAAAGAAAATCAGCTGCAGTATTTTCTTATTCCACCAATCTGACATTATTCATTCTCAAACCAAATTAGAACCAAAGAATGATAATATATTGCTTTGCTTTCCAAAGGTTCACAAGGGTATCAGTAGGTAAACATAAGTAACAGCTTCTACATATTTTTTTACCTCTGCTTCAGAACTGATGTATTTTAAAACAGTTCAGGAAGAGGAAGAAACAAATGTAGCTATGGTTCTTCTGCTAGTATTCTTTGCATTTATATAGTACCAGCTAATGACTCTGTCTGAAAAATAGCTCATTTGTAGCCAACAAGACTTTTTTTCTAAATAAAATGGCTACCCTTTTTATTATATATATGATGATCTTGACTATCATTTACAGAATTAATACACTATACTAAAAATCTCAAAATTTACAGGAACATTTTTTTTAAAAAAAAATGCAACACTAGACCTCAAATCTGCAGAATTTATTGTAATTCAAGTACTTCCCCTTACCAGCACTTTCATACACACATCCCTGGCCAATGTTCACACTCACACACAAAGTATAAGATATTTTATATAAACAACAACAACAACAACAACAACATAGCTTTATTTCAGCCAACAGGCCATTTTTATATAATAAGATTTACACATAGAGTAAAGGCAGGTTACTGATAAACGTAGTGACCATGGATGATCAAACATGGATGAGAACAGAGACTGCGGTCAAGAAATCAAAAAAGACGAGAAATGGGAGTAATGCAGAAATGCAAGTTGAAAAATACACAGCAAAAGAAAGCAATTAAAATCCTGTTATATTATGACTAAGCTCAAACTCTTTTGTCAAAAAATTGTGTCCCATTGAGAGAAATTCTTCTGTTGCCCTCCTAGTAACAAATTGTGTTGCAAAATTTTCTTCTGTCATTCTGTACAGTCTTTTAAAAATCACATAACTCTGTCATATGGAGAGCTACTGGGTGTATTCACATTGCATGATTATAGTGGTTTGATCTCACATCAATTGTCAATAGCTCTGTCCTTTGGAATCAGTAGTCTAATTATTCCCTAGTACATCCCCTGCTAACTTCAAATGCAAAGATCTGCCCATGGTATACTATATCCTAAAGTGCAGTGACTTAAAATGTGTCTATGAAAATCTCTGACATTAAAAGTAATGTGCTTTATACAAAGCAAATGTAGGCCAGAATCCAGTTTGATACTAAAGTTGTATTATACTACTTCTGATGTATTTGGCAACCTTTCATTCCTTTCCACTCTCTCCTGTATTAAGACAAACGTTTGCTCCAGAGTCCTGGAAAATCCTCTGGGTCTAATTTTTAGTGTGTGCAAGGACCCAAGGAACTACCCAAATGGATCATGGCCATAAAATTCTTTACTCCAGTTTGCAAAGGAGAGTGTGATTATTCACAGAACATGTGAAGTCAGAGGCTTTCACAGCTGGTATCCATAGTTTTTTGTGGGTTTTTCAGGTTATGTGGAATAAACTCTTGCAGAACATGGCCACATAGCCTGAAAAACCCACAAAAAACTATAGTCACAGAAGAATTTCAAAGTGGTCGTGATCAAGCATTTCTCAATATTCTATTACTACCTTAGTGCACATTAGTCTACTCACCTGAGAGTAAGCCCCATTGAATTCAATGGTAATTGATTCTTCTAAGCGATAGAAAGGGTTAATGGTTAGAGGAAAAGGAAGACAGCTACACTTAAGTTTTCCATAATGAAGAAGGAACAATATCCCACATTTTTCAGTTCTTAATTTAAATCTAAAGCACAAGCTAAATTGATTCCAAACTTTTAGATAAGCAAGAATGAAATCTAACGAATTTCCCATATATGTGTAATTGTATTTCCTCCTACCTGCTGCAGTTCCATCAAGTAAACTTCAACTGATATGGTTCCTATGAATGTGAGACCTCTAGGAGGCCCTGTTATCAACAGCCATGCTAGGAAAAAGCTCCACTTCATCTTGCAGATTTGTACGTTGGAAAGGAGCATAGCAATGAAACAACATTGCTTATGGCCAACAACCAAACTGCAAAATAGATTTTAAATATGGATTGTTTGATGACATTACATTAAAACCAAGAAGTGATATCCAATGAATGTAACTCCATGAGAAAGAATAGTTTATCGTATTCCTGGCCCTGGAATGTTCTGACAAGGGGGCAGGAATGAGTGAGGGATGAGTGGGGGACGCATTTTACTGCACACCCCGGCCATCCCTCAATGCATTCCGTTCCCTTTCCATCCCAGGATCCGTCCCAGGAAGGAGGACTGTTCAGAAGAGTCTCCAGAAAATTGCCTCCCTGGGACGGATTCTGGGGATGGAATAGGAATGGAATGCGTTAAGGGACGGACAGGGTGTGCAGTAAAATGGATCCCCCACTCGTTCCAGCCCCATCCCGGGCTCTTTTATCACGCACAAGGCATGTTCCAGGGCCTATGTGATAAACTTAAGAGTTTAGACATAAGAACACTTTTCCAAAAGCAAACTGTGGACTAGTATGGCCACAACATAGATTTCCTGTTTCGTGTGCACAATTTTCAAAGTTAATCCTTTATTCAGCTCCCCCCAAAGGGCATCATGCCCTTGGGCATGATGAAGCTTCAACTACTGTATTTAATTAACCATTGTTTGTTGCATATGCTCAGTCTCTAAAATGTGCTTTGGTTTATTGAAACAATCCAATTTCGCAAATTTTGGTTTGAAGTTAGCTTGCTTCAAAAAACCATAGGTAAAATTAGCTTCAGTTTGTATGGATCCACACAACAGTAAACTATGGTTAGTTAAACACAGAAGCATGTGCTTTGGATCTCCTTCACATAGCATGTCCTAAATGAGGTAGTTCTAAACAACTCTTAATTTAAAGACAACTGTTCTTCTCTGTGTACCTCAAAAGATTTTACAAGATTTTACAACAAAATTGTCTCCAAATAAGAAAAAACAGAGTAGAATCTTTCTAACTTCACTGAGAAAGCAAGAAGCATAGTGACAGCACTGTGGCTTCCAAACACTCACTCCACCCCTACCCCCCTTTTAGGGTCATGTTACATTGCTAATGGAGGCATGGTATTTGTAAAGTTGAAATGCCAAGTTGACTAAACATAGCATCAGTACAATTCCTCTTACAAAGATTATTATGTAGGCAAACCAAACCCAGAAAAGTTTCTTTTATAGACTACACCTCCAAGAATTCCCCAATCAGCATGGCCATTTGAGGATCAGAGTAACATTTCTGGGCTCTGGCCTGCACAAGCATTAAGCTGTATAAAAGCTGTCCAGTATGGCCAATTGAAAAGGAAAGGACTGTGAAAAGAAGAATACGGGCTCAAATTGTATGCAGAAGAGCAGCTAGTTTGTTTACTGTTGGTAATAAAACCACTTTTCACATCCTCAGAGGCAGTCTTTTTGTTACTTCTTTTACATGATCCATAGCTAACCACTGTTACCATTCCATTGTAAAGCTTTAAATCAGTTTTATGTAGTCTGAACCCAAATTTAATTGGTTTCATGGTGGATATAGCAGGAACAGGTCAGAAGCAAAGTGGAGGAAATATATTACACTTCTACAAATGTGTATAAAGCAAGCAAGCAAAGAGAAAGGGCATGAAGAAGGCCAATTCTTTCTTGCTTCTTCAATTAACCAAGCCCAGGGCCTTCACACTCTGCCTTCTGCAGATGGAGAACAGAATCAATCCCTTAAAATATCTCCAAGAGACAGTCAGAAACTTGAGAATGCTGATATCATATAGGCATGGTATGGTATGCTACACAAATAAAATAGTATTTCAGATTATAGAATTACATTCAGGAATTTCTTCTTCTTGTAGCTAATGGAACCAATTTGATTTAAGATTATCCTTGACTTTATCAGGAAAAATTGTCTCCTAAACAATAACATCCAAAAATTTCTGCATACTTTTAAACCTACTACATGAACTTGAGCTTGTATTTATTTTTAAGGACAAAATTGGCTTGTAGCAGTAGCTGAAGGTTAGAAATCCTGTAGCCCTCTAGATATAGTTGGACTACAACTCCAAGCAGTCCCAACCAACATAGCCAATGATGAATAATACTGGAATGCGTAGTCCAACAACAGCTAGAGGACCACTCAGTTCTCTATTTGACACCACTTTAACTGCCATGGCTCAATGTTATGGATTGCTGGGAACTGCAGTCTTGTGAGACATTTAACCCTCTCTATCAGAGAGCATTTGTGCCACAACAAATTACAATTCCCAGAATTCCACAGCATTGAACCATGACAGTTAAAGCGGTGTGAAACTGGATTATTTCTGCAGTGTGGATGCAACCTCAGGAACAACAACCTTAGCAACAACCTAAATCTAAAAGTCAACTAAAGTAGACTCACTGTATCAATGAAGCCTTGGTAATTCACATACGTACATCCCCTTGGCTCAGCCACTGGATTTAGGCCATTATATTCTCATCTAAACTGAATAAGGTGTCTTTATTTTACAGAGACCCATTGGCTTACTCACTTTAACTGACATAAGGAATTTTCATGTGAAATGCTTTCAAAACATGTTTACTTAGTAGTGGCCCAAAGTGAATATGAAACCTACTCTGAAGTGGGATGTATATATAAAGAATTTATTCTGTGCCCTGCTCTACAGTAACAAAGTTCTGGCATGACACAAAAAGCATAGAAGAAGCTTTGTAGCATCTTGTGTTAAAACAGTCCCAGCCACCAGGTTTGGTCTGTGCTAAATAAACACATTGTCTGAACACCAAAGAAATCTATTGTCCATTGTTTGTTCTTCACATGGTATCAAAATACTGCAATTTATCCAGTACAAGTCTCAAAAAAGAGAGAGAGAGAGAGAGATGACGGCATAGCCATTTTTCTAATGAACTTCTAAAAAGGAACATATGATAGATATACCAATTCATAACAAGGGTCTATATAGATGATATAATCAAGATTTAAGAATAAAAGAAAAGTATTGCTGATGCATTTAGGAATGAGAAATTCAATGAACCCAGTTCATAAATCAGCTAAGCTTTGCCACAGTCTGGATGGAAACTATTTAGAACAGGATGGTGTTGTAGCAAACACACAATTCTATGAGCAGTTAAGCAATCTCCAGGCTTCCACAAGGCAGTGAACAGGGGCAAGAAGAGGAGGTAGACAACTCCCAACCATCTCTTTCATGAATGCCTAGCTTTGGGTCTTTAGATACAAGGCTTTATAAGAGTTGTAGCTTGGAATTTGGCCTCCTTTCCCCATTCTTGAGGAGAATATGCACCCTGTACTGTATACTTTCCCCATCCTGACCAAGACAATTATGTAACCAACAATGGCTATGGTAACTTTTTTCTAGGACAAACATCTTTCCCTGTTCTCCTTCTTAGTGCCCTTTTCCCAGAAGGGGCTGTCTTACACATTAATTTATATGCTCTGGCAATAAATGCTTTATTTCCACATTTACATGAAGAAATTTTGCCTTTCTGATTCTGTGCCATAGATTTTGTTGTTGTTTTATGCTGTACAGTCATTTCCAGTTTATTGCAACCCTAAAGCAAACCTATCATGGGGTTTTCTTAGCAGGATTTGTTTGGATGAAGGTTTGCCCTTGCCTTCCTCTGAGGCTGAGAGAGCGTGACTTGCCCAAGGTCTCCCAATGGATCTCCATAGCTGAGTGAAGATTCAAAATCTGGTCTCCAGGGCCATAGACCAATATTCAAAGCACTAAACCATGCTAGCTTTTGTACACTACATTAAACTCTGTCATATACTTCCAAAACATAACACAAAGTGCATTCATTAAATAAGACTTGCATGTTTATACCATGATTGCAAAAGTCACATATTTTATCCTTCTTAAGATAAATACTGCTTTGTTTTATACAGCCCATAATTGTTTACTCTGCAGCATTAAAACTTGTTTGCTCTTCGCATGACTAATTTATTAGTGTGGCACATCATTCTGGAGAGTCTTTAAATGAATCATCTGTAAACCTCACATAACTGTATAAGTGAACACATTGCGCTTTGCACTGACCAAATGTCACAGAGGCTACAACCACTGTGAATGACATGAATATCTATTACAGACCCAAACTAGCAGATGATGGCCACATGCATAATTCTGCAATACTTAATCACCCATTTAACCTAGAGCAATCACATCTTAATATACCTATGCCTCAGTTAATCAAGTAGATGTGTTCCTGGCTGTTACTTCTTTAACAGAAAATGTGGTAACAGAGGCATAAATAACATTTAAAGAACAGAGACAGGATCCTGAATTCCCCCACAAAAAAGAGTGGCAAGCATATTTCAGCAAACTTTTTATTCAAAACAACATGGACATGTGAAATGAAACAACTAGGCCAAGTAAGCCTTATAAAAATGATAACATTTTAAACTTTTTAGAGTCCATTTAAGGGCTTCTTTCAAAATGCATCCAGGATTATGTTTCCTATCACCAGCCTCCAGTTTCTTACGATTTCCATTTTCATGGTCATACTTATAGATCTATGCCTTTTTAATATGCTGGTCTAACTGGGGAAGCAGACTATCTCCCTCCACCTCCCCTTTTCTTTCTGTTTTGCTGTTCACACATGCTCAGTAAGGAAATCTTGAAGGAATTGATGTTCATTTTGCCTATTGTAGACAGCCACATACAGCTACAATAGGATCTGCTAGAATCCCAGTCTTGGTAAAAAACAAAAATGAACCGGCTCTAGAATATTACTATGAAGACAACTAAATTTGCTACTTTTTTAGATGTCACTGTACTCTTTCTTTTTTTAATGTAATAGACTAATATGTATGTAACATGTATGTAACACCTTTGAGATTAAATAAAGATAGACAGCACCAGAGCTTTCATAGACTTAAAATCTACTTCCTCAGATGCTAATACAGCTACTATTTTGAAAACTGTTTAGTTTGGGGTTGGTATTATTATTATTATTATTATTATTATTTCAATCAAAATGAAATTCTGAGTCATACCATCATGCTTAGAAACAGGGTCACAAATACAAGTCTCTTTTAAGTTGCTTACATTGATTTTATTAAAAGAACGATAATACTTTTACAGTTTTACTTTTACAAAGCCCCTGCTCGTTTAATTTAAAAACAACTAAGAGGAGAAACTTCATTTGAACTGAAAATTAATTGGGATACTAGACAAGCATATCTTAAATAAATTGGATATAAATTGAATAATTATATGTATTGCATTGCATGACTTATACAAAGAAATAATAGACCCCCCCCCCCCAATTGTAAAAATTAAGAATGTTTTTACAGAATTGATTTAATCTCAAAAATCCCCATAGGCAAAGCAGTCATTAATCCATAGAGTTCAAGACACAAAGAAGGATTTTCCAAGACAGATAAATTGAAATGACCCTGCTTTGATCTCTGGAATACAATAGATGAAGAACAACAAGGAGAGAGAGAGAGCTATTGCCTTGTTAGTAGTATCACCAAATTAGTGCTCAATAAATATTTGCCAGAGATGCTGAAAACTTCCTTTTCATATTTTAATTCCTACTTGTTAAAACAACAGAGAAGCACCCAGCAAGAGAAAATATCCAACTATTAAACTACTCAAAGGCTAGTTGCCTTTTACTGCCTTCATAGTTACAGGTGCAAACACTGAATCTTCCTGAAAAGCTTTTTGTCCTCTAGAATTAGTTAACAGGTCACTCATGGGGCATCTTGCTACAAGCAATTAAAGATGCATCACATAGAACCCTCTTAAACAACAGTAGGTTTGTCCAGTGACTTTTAATCTTAATTTCTTATTACTTTCAACTGAGGTTTCTAGTAAAACAGAGACTCCAAAACTGAATTGGAGGAATGGAAGTGGGAGGGGTAGAATAACCTCAGAGCAAAGAAAAAGAAAAGGATGCACCACAGGCTCTTAAACAAAGCTTTCAGGAAAGCTGAAAAAATGATCCCTGAATTTGGCAAGCAATCTCAGATTCTTGCAAATTGGATTGCTTGTCTGTAGCCCTTATGTTTGTAGACTGCAATAGAAGGTGACATTTTGCAACAAGGAGTCTATATGGGAAAGATGGGTCTGATTTATGGCTTTGTGTTTCAGTCAATTTCTTCTTAAATTAACCAGAGAGTACTTCATAGTTCTGCATCATTTCCCCGTTGCTGCTTTATGAACTACCCTGGGGAGTTTCTGACAATCTATCACACTCAGTGTTGCTTGATCTCTTCTCCCCAAAGCATGTTACCGCATTAAACACTACACTAAATACAATCTCAGGTGAACTGAGCTCTTGTTTAAACATTTCCTAATCACAGCACAAGAAAAATTAGAAATTTCAAATCAATTTTTAAAAATATCGATTTTTTTCCTTTTGCAATGCATTAGATGTATATGTCTGATTAAGAGTTCTAAAATGTTACAGGCTTTCTCCTGGGTACATCTGAGCCAACAAATAAGAGTTTTAAATGCAATGCAATGGATCATATTTAATGGGTTATTCCATACATTAAGTTGCAACAGGTTTGCCACAGAATGTGAACACAACAAGAAGTTATGGCATTGCTCTTTTGTTAAGGATGGATAGAATCATAAAGTTGGAAGATACCACAAGTGCCATCCAGTCCAACCCCCTGCCATGCAGGAATACACAATCAAAGCACTCCTGACAAATGGCCATTCAGCCTCACTTTAAAAACTTCCAAAGAAGAAGACTGCACCACACTGTGAGGTGGAGGAAAATTTCATTTTCATTTGATTTTGATAACAGTTTATAAAAACTCACAAATTTCCTCATATTCACACTACAATGGACTTGAAATTTTAAAAAAACCAAATGTGAGAATGTGGCAGATCCATCTACCCATCCATGACCAAGATTTAAGTCTAGCTTTGAATCTATATGTGTCCCCTATGTTATTACTGAAATGGGTTGTCATCTTCTTTTTCTACTTTTTAACAGTTATATGGTAGGCAAGCAGAACAAGGCCAAGAAAGAAAGAACTATACGTTTTTTTAAAAAAATGAAAAATAGGAGAAACTATCAGCTCTCCTCCATCCTCAATTGAGATGAATGACACTTGAGCTTCATAACGCTCATTCAACAAGTCACATATTTTGTTCTACACCTTAAAATGGAATGAATGCAATGGTGCTAGCACATCTTTACTCCACAGTGTTAGTGTTAATGGAGCCAGGACACTGTGTCAGTACACCAACAGCATTTCAGAGAGTGTGGAATACAAAATGACTTCATACACAAAATGGGCTGTCTTTGGCCACAATAGGGGTTATAATGCAGCCAACAGAAGTAAAGGGCACCTTAAAAGCATTTCTGCCACCATGCAATCCATGACCTAAATACCATAACTCCTTATACTTAATATTAAGCTTTTTTTTTCAGCTTCATACTGAAGAATGGATTTCCTCTTTGACAACTATAGCTGTAGTCGCAGTTGGCACCAAGCAGTTGGCATACTGCTTTATGTATATGTATATCTATATACTCAGAATGTTGGTTCTGCAAATTATGTTGTTTTATAGGACTTGATTGAAATAAGGAAGACATCATTAGACTACCAAGCAAGATCTACAGAAGTCTGATTTAGCACACATCAAGAATGTGACAGATTTACCCTGTAATATCTCAAAAATACCAGAGAACTATCTTTGTTGTTTATCAAGAAGATAAGTCACTGAGTACATAAAGCTGCATATATACGCTGGGGTCTTAAAAGATTTCTGACTGCTCAGTTGAACATGAATTTCTTCAAATGCTGTTCCAAAGAGTTTTCTCCAATTTCTAGCATGGCTTTCCTTGTGTAGCTGGTGCATTAAGAAGGCCTACCAGGTGTGGAGATTTTTTAAAAAAAGACTGCATGTCATTTTAATTATTTCTTTGTTTTGTAATACAAGATAGAAAAAGCATTATAAAAAAGCCAATATACCATTTTTTAAAATTACAACCCCACCAATTCAAATATTTGGGTCTTCAAAGATTTCCTGAAGACTTAAAAATAAGAGACATAACTACCCCTGCACAGGGGAAGGAACTAATTCCAAAGTGCAGGGCCTTTGCCAAAACACTCCATCCTTACTCCCTCGCCTAACCACCCTTTATCCCAATTATGTAAAAAAAAGGCATAGAGCAATAGGTTTGTCATTTGCTAATGTCTACCCCATTAGAGCAGCCATACTGGAAACAAAAAATGGTCTGCTCCACTTCCAATGTCATCCTTTTCTTTTAATCCTAGTACTAACAGTACTAGTTCCTAATTACTACTCTTTCTCAGTATTAAAGAAAGTCTTTAGGGGTCTGATTCTAAAATTTCCAGTAAAAAATGTTCCTATCCTTTAATAAACCTAACAATAGCCTTTAAAACCCCATACCGAGCAACTAAAACCTTAAACTTCTGATCATCCCTTTTGCCCCAACATCCCCCTTAGATCATGTGCAACCACTTCAAAGTTGGAGTATCAAGCCAGTAATTGTAATGTTGCTTCAAAATATTTAAGCTAGAGGCCGGTAGTCGCGTGTCCCATTTACAGTCAGCATCTGTCCTCTAATTCTATTAGAGTACAAAGCAAAAATGTTTCCCAAAACTCACAAACAGGAAAAGCATCACCCAGCTGGAAAGAAGCGGCCTCAGCTTCAGCTTTTTAGACACTGAGCAGGGCTTTTGTGTTCACATCTTTCTTTTCTCAAGTTATCCTCCCTCCACTCTACTCCATACACACACACACACACACATACACACTCAAGACAGAGGTGGCTGAAGAATTGCACTAATGTGAGCCTCAGGCAGAAAACAAAAAAGAAAATAAAGAGAGGGGAGGGAAGGCTTGGCCAAGATGAAAGTAAGAGAAAAAGAAAGGGGGCAATTTAAGTCTGCTCTAGTCTGAATTGCTCTCTCAGTGAAGCCAAGGGTAGAGCATGGGGATGAGTAGGGCTCTTTGGAATAGGCACATGACTGGGGAACAATTCATTGTGACTGTGCCTGCAGGCCAATTCCACTAGGCTGAAGAACAGAGAGGGCCATTCAAGTGCTAAGCGGGAGGAGTCACCCTGTGCAACAGAAGAGCAACAGCAGTGTCTCTCCCAACCCCATGGTTCAGAACAGAGCTGTGAGAAGGCCTACAGACAACAGGCAACATTTTCCATTTGACCAGAGCCACCATTCCTGGCTAAAAAAGAATTGTCTCGCAATCCTGGCAACAGACAGAAGGGAGAACTGCATTTAATGCCCTAATCAGAGAGGACCAAATCAACAATCACCAAATATGTTTCTGTGTGCCACAATGTGACGTGCCACTATGGGTTTCTCCAGTCCACACAAAGATTTATCTTACAATCCTGACACGGGGCGTGTGCAGTTATAAGTCAGTCATTGCTTTGTAGACACAATATTTCCACAAAATTTAAGGCAGAGCTGTCTCCACCATTAAGCCGAATGAGGTAGCTCCTTGAGACAGCAAATGTGGGAGGGTGCAAATGCAATAAAATAAAATAGAATAGAATTCAGTGTATACCAGAAGTCGTATACAACACATGCCTTATATTAGCACAGGTACATTGTAGTATGTCAGGAGTAGGGATTCTGTGTAGACCTAGCCAGTATAGCCCTGAGTTTAGGTGTCCTACAACATCTGGAGGGGTTTACATTCTCCATCACTGGTATATCTTTATTAAAATTTATAATTATTGATTATCATTTTCATTAATTATTTGCCATAAGTAACAGTAGCATCAGTGATGGTTCTGTGTATTTCCTAAACAGTAAGAGATTGATGACAGACTTTTTAAATTTATGGGCAGAAGAAATCTCTGTAGCAATCCATTTATTTAAAATATATAGGTTGGCTTGGCATGATGGAGATGGAGCAGCAAATGCATCAGCAGTACCCAGTTCACATCAATATTTATCCTTTCCAATCATCATCTTCTCCCATTCAAACACTATTAATCAGTTAAATCTATGGGACACTTTGCAGTCCATTTTTCATACATACATTTGTTGTTGTGTTCCTTCCAAGTCCTTTTCAACTTATGATGATTCCAAGGCAACCCATTTCCAAAATATTTAAAGATAACCCAGTAAACAGAATAAGGTAACCAGTTTAGATAGCAGATATTATAATATAGCAATCTTCTCACAACAGCAAGTTAGGATGAACTCTTATTATTGACCTCTTATGCTTTTGGTGACACACAAATGCTAGGCACCCCAAAAACTGTCCTGTTTGTGCAGTCCTATAGCTGCTGTGGAAGTATGATATAATGGTCAGGCCAATCAGCTTCAGTACACCATGTTCTCTGTTTGAAAATAATAAATAACTAGCATCTTGTCCTTTATCTGAGGCAGCAAATTATATTGTGTCAGAATTTTTAAAGGTTTAGCAGCAAAGTGGGCCATTAGAACGAGTCCTTCCTCCTAATCGCCATCCAGCCAATATCAAGGGCAACAAGTGAACAGCAAGGGACCAGATGATTGGTACCAATTGGTGTCAGGACCTTTTATCTTCTCACAACAGCAAGTTAGGATGAACGCTTATTATTGACCTCTTATGCTTTTGGTGTATATGTAGTTATAGCATATGAAAGGAATTTTATGCTAGTGTACATGACTCACATTCTGGGTACCTAGGACTGTCTGACAGAAAGGGTTCAATAAGCCATTATTCTGCCAGGTTTTCAGCACCTACCTCTTCTTAGTGGATGCAGAAGAGTCATGTGTGGTGAATGGGTGCAAAAGCATACTGTTTGGTGTGCTAAACTGAAATTAAAGGTGGGTCTGTTTAAAGGAAGAGACCCATGAAGCTCAAGATGAGTTAAAGTACTCATCATCCATTTCATTATGTGTACAAGATTTAAAAAACACTATATGTGACATTGGTAGTTCTAAACAAAGAACCTAAACAAATGTATTAGAAGACTAGAAGTCAAGCAGTTTGTCTGTCAATCCAAATGTTGTTGTTCCATCAAAAGCCACAACAATCAGGAAAAATATACTGTAAAGAAAGACGAAATTCAAACTGTCCACCAGGAATAATTGTCTCCTCTATAGCTTTCACAATCAATAACACTAGTCTGAAGAAATTAAAATCTTATTTTCACTGCTGCCACATAATACAGTGCAACCTTCCTAGGAACGTATAATTCCTATGCCATAACAGGAAATATGACTTATGGGGTGCATTCCAAAAAGCAATTTAGCCAAGAATACCAGACAACCATTATTATTGTGGAGCCTTTAGCAGGCTTCCACATTGTCAAAACACAAAATTTGCCGCCATAGGAAATAGTTATTCCTTCATAGAAAATTATAGCATCTAGAAATATGGTTGAAAGCAAAGATCAATAAATGTTATTCTGAATGCATACAAAAAATAAAGCCCTATTAAACACAGAAGAGGTTTAAAATAATTATACCATGGTGCAGACAAACAACATGCTTCTGTATATGTGTACTCAAAGTAATTCCCAGTGTGTTCAATGGAACTAACTCTAGTATGTGGGCTTGCAACATCTAAGGCTAATATGATTTCAGATTCAATCTGTTACCTGGTCTTATATCCCCTTCTAAATCTCATGGAGCTGGAAGAGATCACAAGAGCCATCCAGTCCAACTCCCTGCCAGGCTGGAATACACAAAGCATTCCAAGCCAGCAAATACTGTTGAAAGCCAATATAGGCTTTTAGCCACATGTAGAGTGTGGGAATGAAAGCTAGCATGGTGTAGTGGTTTGAGCACTGCACTAGGACTCTGAGACCAGGGTTCAAATCCTGGGTCAGCCATGTAAACCCACACACTCTCAGTCTCATAGGTTAGTAATGGGAAAACCCCTCTAAAGAAACTTGCCAAGAAAACCTCATGACAGGTTCACCTTAAGGTCATCATAAGTCAGGAATGACTTGAAGACACACAACAACAACAAGGTTTGAGAATGCATATTTTACTCATTCAAGAAATTTAACAGATCTGTTTCCATCTTAGCACTTCCCATCCTTAGATGATTTGATGTCCAAACCAGAATGGTAGCATGAAAGACTGAGCTACAAATTTCCCTACTCCATGTATAATTTGTGTGGATGTATTTCATGAAAAGTCACATTCTCTCAACAACAATAATATATTTTGACTCCTTCTTCTATAAATTCAGTGAAAAATATCAAAAAGCCCCATCATAAATCTTCTTTATAAGAGAAAAATAAAAGAAAATTTACCTGCAAATGTTAATACATAGTTATCAGGCAGTGAACCCCAACTCAAAAGGACAACTAAATGAATATGTTTAGGTTGCTGCCACTGAAGGAAGACTTTAGAATGTAATACTCTCAACACAATCCACTGAAGGTCTTGAAAATTCAGAAACTGTAGTTGATACTAAACATGGTAACAACAAAGGCCCATTTCTTATAGAACAATCTTTCATTTCCTCTCATTTTTGCAACTGTAGCTCTTCCCAGTACAAAACTGAAGTTAAACTTCAAGGAGGAAAAACAACAACAAAGACTGTGTTTTAAGTTCCGATGGGGGGGGGGGGGGCGGAATCCATTTTTGTTGATATTTTTTTAAAAAATAAGTAGCAAGTCAATACTCTGCTCTACTATCTTTATAGTTAAACTCAATGATCCAATTCAAATCAAATATGGGTTGGAGTGTCTCCATTTTGGATGTCTATGTCATGAAATGTAAAATAAAATGTTTCAAAGAAGGGAGAAAAAGAAAAGTTTATCCAACACACTTGAGGTCTGGCACCAACACCAACCCAATGCCAAAATGTCTCACAGCTAACCCAGCCTCTCAGCCCAGAGGCAGCTAGCAGATCCCTATAAAACAACAGATGAATTAATGTGTTTATGAGCAAGATACAATAGAAAGAAAGTATCGCAAAGGCAGATGCTGCCGTTTCACTAGATTGTGGTTTGCAAGACCAGGATCAAACTCCAAAACGGGGAGCCATTTCTGAAACTGACTAGCCCATTTCCCCTCCCCCCAACACATTTTCTTCTATTGTGGAGATTTTATTCCACAATGTGGAAATGTCTATTCAGTGCAAAGGTTGTTCAGTGCAAAAGACGATCAATGATCAGCCTGCCTTTAAAAAAAACAAAACCAATGAACCTTTAAGCCTTATTTATCTTTCCATGAAAATCTGTGCCATTTTTACATACATTTAAACACTGTGAAGATGCAGCTCTCCTTAAATCCCTAGTAGACTTGAGGGTGTTTCTCCCCCTCCTTTCCCCCCCTTTACAATGCAGAGGGATACTATAGTCTTAAAGAATGGTTTCAGTTGTCTATCTTGAATGGCTGTCGGCATCTCTAGCCGTCTAGAAAGAGTAGAAACATTTTGTAGGTGAAAATAGCCACTTTTTCCACGGTGGAGAGTCCATAAAACTCCTCAGAGCATTGGCTATTGGGGCTCCTTGAATAATTCATCCCTCATTGCAACCCCATAATGTCTTTTCTGGGCCTATTGTGGGGCCTGTTTTCTCTTCTTTTCTCCTTGAATTATAAAAAGGTTGCCTTCTTTTGTCCACATCAAGCTGCTGCTAGCTGAACCTTTGTCTGGCCAAAGCTAAAGTGTGAGTTTCAATGGACTCTCCCTTCTTTGTTTTCCAAGTTCATCTCCAAGTGTAGATTGTGTATAGAAGGCCTTCTTTGTAAAAGCTGGAAAAGTTGTACAAATGTTTGACCAGCTCATTTGGTACTTTTGTCTCCTGTTCTCCAGGGCCTATGGTGGATGTGGAGGGCAGAGGAGGAGGAGGAGGGGGGGGTATTTGGGGAACCTCAAACTAGTCACCCAGGACTGGCAAAGAAATCTGTATGCCAACCCCAGGCTACAAGGTCTTGGAAAAAACGAACATAATATCAGTACCAGGCCAACAGAGATGTGGACTGAGGATCCTCCAGTGATAACAGGTGGCAACTGCAAAGTGGATTAATATTTGTTTTAAGCCTACCAGAATGGAAGTATATGCACACATACACACACCGCAGTGCAAAATGCATTGCCAGAAAAACCCGAGGATGCAAGTTCCACTGATCTCAACTGAGATTTGATTCAATAGAAAGCATTTTAATACAAACTAAATCTGGATAGATAAATAAATGGTACAGGAGGAGCTTTAAAGTGTGTTCTGACCCACAACCCTTCCTCTCTCTTCCTCTCCTTTTCCCCTTTACCCCCCCCCCCCCCAAAAAAAAACTTTCAAGAATAAAGTTGGAAAGTCTGTGAGTCAGGATCAGGCTTTTGATGCACACTGTCACATCTTTGCGCCCCTCCAAACCCTCCATGTATTGATTCAGAAGGAAGCTCTACGGAAACCAAGAGAGAAGGCAAGGTTCTCTCCACCGAGCAGCCTTCTCTGTTCCTTGATTCAAAGGCTGCATTTCCTTTGACTGGATGGAAGCCCTTCGGAGGGAGAAGGGCAGGATTTTTGTTGCTGTTGTTGTTTCTTTCTCACAACGACTCTCTCACACAACACAACATCAGGTTCAGAACTCCCTTCCAATGCTCTGGTTGGACTCTGCAAAACTGGACCCCTTTTAAAGTCTCTTTAAAAAGCTAAATAAGAAAGCCCAGGGCTGCATCCGCACTGGAGCAATAACCCAGTTTGGCACTGCTTTAACTCTTTTTCTGGCTCAAGGCTATGGAATTCTGGGAGTTGGAGTTTGTTGTGGGCCCAGAGTAGAGCCATTGTTGCCGATGGCCCTAGTCTGCTTCATTTCATTTTATTTTATTTTTAAAATACAGCCTTCCTTTTGGACAAATTGCCTGGGTAGCCTTTGAGGTTACCCTGGTGTCTTAATCCCAAGAAAGTGGCTTTAGGTTTATTTACTGGCCTAATTAATTATTTACTCTGTTTTTAATCATGTTTTTAAAAATACATATAGTGTTGTTTAATTCTATTTTAACTCTTCTAAACTAATGTTTAGCCTTAATCTTAATCCTATACTTTGGCCATATCATGAGAAGACAGGACTCACTAGAAAAGACTTGTTAAGGTAGAAGGCAATCACTGGATATAAAATCCATCCATCCATCTATTACTTGCATTTGATGAAGTCTAGGAAAATTTAGGCTACAAACTTATTTCTAATCCCAAAGGTGCTACAAGATCCCTGATACAGAGTAACAGCACCATGCTTTTGATTCTTGGTCTAAATTATATTGCTAGTATACCAACCACAGGGATTTACCCACGTGTTGACCAGAAAGGCATTGGAGTAGTTCAAGGTTTTCCATAGTCAGTCATTAATCAAGATGGAGACTGCAGTCAAGAAATCAGAAAGCTAAGACCTTTTGGAAGGGCAGCTATAAAGAAACTAGACAGGATCCTGAAGTGTAAGGATATATCATTGAATATTAAAATTAGGATTGTCCCTGCAATCATATTTCCAATTTCTGTGTATGGCTGTGAAAGGTGGGCAGTGAAGAAAGCTGATAGGAAGAAAATCAACTCACTTGAAAATATGGTGCTGGAGAAGAGTTGTAGGATACTTTGGACAAGGTCCAAAACACACTGCAGAAATAATCCTGCTTGAGGCTGCTTTAACTGCCCTGGCTCAATGCTAGGGAATTCTGGGAACTGTAGTTTTGTGAGACATTCAGCCTCCTCTGTCAGAGAGAGCTCTGGTGCCACAGTAAACTACAGTTCACAGGATTCACTCACAGTGAGCCAGGGCAGTTAACGTGGTCTCAAACTCTTTTCTGCAGTGTGCTTTGGACCCAAGATGACTAAACTGAGGCTGTCCTACTTTGGCCATATCATGAAAAGACCTGACTCACTAGAAAAAGACACTAATACAGTACTTGGAAGACAATAGGAGACGAGGAAGGGCCTATTCCAGGTGTCTAGACTCCACCAAGGAAGCCAAAGTCCTGAGTTTGCAAGACCAGATCAGGACTGTTTATGCCAGGATGATTTGGAGGTCTATCATTCATGGGGTCAACATAAGTCCTAGTGGACTTGAGGGCATTAAAAGCAACTAGTTGATGCAAACCAACAGAATTCATATTATCACACTACAGTCAATTCCAGAACCATCCCACACTTATCCCATTATTGGCAATGAATATCCCATTATTGGTGATGGGATAATGGTGGGATGGTTCTGGAATTGACCCTAAGTGTGATAATCTCAGTAGTGGTACACTCTGGATTCCCCATCACAGATTTAGGAAGAGAGAAGTCCTACTGATTTCAAGAAGGCTGCAGCTCCTACTCTGTACGCAGAATAATCAGTACCTTCGGTATAGTTGCATTTTACAACCGGTCTGCTTCCTCAGAGGCCAGATCCATGCATGTGAAGAAGGAACAGTAGACCAGGAAATCTCATAGTGTGAAATCCATCTCTTTGACTTAAGATACCCCATCCCCTCTTCTTTCTATATAGATGCAGAGTAACAGAGCTACTAGGAACAACTTCTACTATCTTAAAGGTGAATTGCTGCATGCCTTTATTACCTTGCAGACCATTAGAAGTCAATGAGGCTTATCAAACTAAAGTGACACACAAACACACACACAGAGCCATTTCCTAGGAATTATAGGACAAAGCCGGAGTGGTATCCTGGTTTAAATGGAAACCCACCAAAGTGACTTTGGGCAAGCCACCCTCTTTCAGGCTTAGGGGAAGGCCATAGTGAGCTTTTTTCTGGAAAAAAAAATCTTGACAAGAAAACCATGATAGGACCACCATAAGTGGAACTCCAAATGAAAGCAACGAACACCAAGAAGGAATCACACAAACTTTTGCCAAGTAAGATTTATGCTACAGACCCTGGCTGAATTGCTGTAGGTTAGTACCAGAAAGAGCAGACCAGGGATGTACTGGGCAAACTTAGGCTAAGTGTTTAGCTTGGGAGACCCATCATAGTGCAGTGGTTTCAGTGTTGAACTACAACTCTGGAGACCAGGGCTCCAATTCCCCGCTGTGCCATAGAAACTCACTGGGTGACCTTGGGCAAGTCACACTCTCTCGGCCTCAGGGAAAGGCAAAGGCAAACCCTCTCTGAACAAAACTTCCCCAAAACAAACGAACCAACATAGGTTGCTTGCTGAGGTGATGTACTTAGAATTCTCCTCTAAAGAACTTTATTTAGTGTTGTAGCGCAGGGATTGGATTAGATCTAATTAGATTAGATTAGGTCTTGGATCAGACCATTCTAGCAGAGGGAATGTTCGCCCACTCGCCAAACTACAAATCCCAGAATTCCATAGGATGGACCCATACAAATGTAAAGTGACATTAAAAGCTTAAGCTTGTGCAATATTGATCCTCCGACTTCGGCTTCTAGATCCAACAATAAAACTACCAGTAAAGTTAGTCCGGGTTCAGCTAAAGTCAAACCCTAAAAAAATCCCAATGTCACCTGTTTCTGCCAGGCTTCCCAAGAAGTCTGTTAAATGCTGGGCAGGGGATCTTATCCATGGCATTAACCTACAGAGAGAGTTGAGATGGATGCCAAGGAAAGGAAGGAAAAAGAAAGGGGAGATGCGGAAAGGCAAATATATATTTAATATATCCGACTTCTCTAAATTAGGAAATCTCTGGCAAGCTCTGAAAAGACACAAAAAGCTGCCATGGGTGGAAAACTCATTTTTGCAGGGGCAGCGGGGCTTAGCCTTCTCAAAGGTCTAGGCTTCCTTCCACAAAAAGCTGCCCTAGATCCACCACAAAAGAAAGCTAAGACTATCCAGAAGTCTTCCTTCATCTTTTTTTCTTCCCTTTTGAAGGAGCCCAAAGAAGAGGGGCAGCCTGATCTGCCCCATTCAACGCTCACCAAACACAGACACACACCCCCATCACCACCGTCCATCACACCAAGACCCACAAGCCACCAACCCTTTTCCCCCATAAAGATACCTTTTGCACTCTCTTGCATCCACACTGGAGAAATAATCCGGTCTGAGACCACTTGAACTGCCGCGGCTCAATGCTGTGGAATTCTGGTTCCCAGAATTCCACAGCATTGAGCCGCGGCAGTTCAAGCGGTCTCAGACCGGATTATTTCCGCCGTGCGGATCCAGCCAACGAATGGTATTCCTAGCGACGGCAATGGCTAGAGAAGGCAGCTGGCCTTACCTCGCTCGCTGAGGATGCCGTCGATGCTGTGCTTGGCCTTTTTCTCGCTCTCCTCGGCTTCTTTCCTCTCCAGCTCGGCTTCGTCTTCTTCGCCTTTCCCAAATTTGCTTCTCAAAATGCGGCTGATGGAACTCACTGGGCGGGAAAAGGGGGGGAAAGGCAGCCGTGAAGCCAGAAGCCTCCCTCGGGTGGATCTCCCTGGCTGAGCCTTTGCTGCTCGGAAAAGTCGGCCCCGATCCCTTCTGATCGCTTCCCCGAAAAAGGAAAAGTGGTGCTGCCTTTAAATGCCTTGGAAGCAGAGCTGCTTTGGGGTCTTGCTTTGGACTTATAGCGACCCTAAGGGTTTGGGTGTTTGTTTTTTTTAAATAGGGTTTTCTTGGCAAGATTGTTGCCTTTGCCTGTCTCTGAGGCTGAGAAAGTGTGCCTCGTCCAAGTGGATTTCCATGGACCAGGGCCGAGTTATAGATCCAAAACACACTGCAGAAATAATCCAGTTTGAGACCGTTTGAACCGCCCTGGCTCCATGCTAAGCAATTCTGAGAATGGTGCTACTGTGAGATATTTAGCCTTCGCTGTCAGAGAGTTCTGGTGCCACAATAAACTACAATTCCCAGCGCAATTAAAGCGGTCTCGAACTGGATTATTTCTGCAGTGTGTTTTGGGTGCGTAATCTAACTCTCAAAGCAGGCTGGGTCCAGAAATCCGTTACTTATTTCCTAGAAGCCTATTGTCGGCCGCTCTGATATCTGTTCGCCTTTAGGGAACATCTCAGAGACCCCGAAAAGGCTTTTCCTGTTGCTCTCACACCCGAAGGAAGCTCGTTCTTGCAACTGCGTCTGGACATTACTTCTGGGAAAGGAGGAGAAGATGATGAAGAAGGTATTGGGACCGAGATTTCCAAGCCGCAGCCTCTGAGCAACTTTCAACCCAGCGGCGACACACACACATCTATATAAACTGCATTTATATATATACACACATATATAAACTGGAGTGCGTTGTAAAAAAAAAATCAGACTAATACATTTCAAAAAGCCCCACTGTACACTCAAGAACACCCTTAAAAGAGGTCCATAAACCGTTTAATGGTGGGCGGGTGAGATCCAGGTCTATCAACTTTTTAAGCCAAAGAACTCGGTTTTAAAAGCTGGTTTAGCTCAAACATGTTTACTCAATTTAGAAAACATTTCAGCCAGAAGCTGGGCTGGCTGTATGCGCGCCTTTAAGTCGATTTATGGCAATCTCTACGTTCATAGTTTTTTCTTAGGCAAGGAACATTTAGAGGTGGCTTGCCTTCCTCTGAAATATAGCCTAGAGCACCTATGGCAAACACAAACCAACGCAATCCAGAATCCATCCTAATAGATTTCATTGGGCCAACCCAATTGCATCAACGTTAGCTTTCCAACTTCACAAGTTTCTTCGATCTTCACTGAGGCAAAATAACACCAGGCTTAGTTTTTAAAGGCACCCGATCCCGTCTGATCTTGAAAGCTAAAGAGGGTCAGCTCTGATTAGTACTTCGATGGGAGTCCGCCAAGAAATCCCGGGTGCTGTAGGCTGAATTTTAAGGAGGAAACTAGACAAGCCACCTCTGAGTATGCCTTGCCTAAGGAAACCCTACCAAATGAATGGGGCCGCAATAAGTCCAGAGGCGACTTGAAGGCACATAGAAACAAAACTTTTGGGGTTTCACAGGTGTCTCAACTGGATATAAATGCAGGAATGCTGCAATCTTGAACATCAATTCCTTTTGAGCTTCCAAATAAAAACACGGGATCTTGGGCCACTTAAGACTGTGGTTCTGCATCCCTTTGCCATTTAGGTTTTACTTAGAAGCAAGTCCCCCTCTGCTCTGCTTAATCAAAAGAATGTTGCCTAAGGTCCAAAACACACTGGAGAAATAATCCAGTTCGAGACCGCTTAAACTGCCATAGCCCAGTGCTAGGGACTCCTGGCTAGGCACCAGAGCTCTCTGACAGAAAAGGCTGAATGTCTCACAAAACTACAGATCCCAGAATTCCCTAGCATTGAGCCAGGGCAGTTTAAGCAGTCTCAAACTGGAATAATTTCTGCGGTGTGTTTTGGGCCAAAGACTGCAGCCAGAAAAGCATTTTATTGCGAAGTCAGTTCGGTGCAGACGCTCCCTTATTGCAAAGAACACGGAGAGGGAATCTATGTTGAATATGGATCTTAAACATATCTGGACAACACACACACACACCTATTCCCATTTATTTCTGTAGTATTTCCACGCCCGTAAAGGTTTTTGCTTGAGATAGGATAAAATCTCCAGCGTCCACCGGTTGCTGATCTGGCTTAATAGGAACTGGGGGGAGCAGAGAATGTGTGGATTTAATGCAGTTTGTCAGCACACTACAGGAGACAAAGGCTGCATCCGCACAACAGAAATAATCCAATTTAACTGCCATGGCTCCATGCTATGGGATTCCGGGAATGGTAGCTTGTTCAAGCACCAGAGCTGAACTACACACCCCAGGATTCCCTGGTATTGAGCCATGACCGTTAACATGGGATCAAACCGGATTATTTCTGCAATGCGGATTCAGCCACAATACACATGCTGATCTCCAAAGGGCACAAGGGGAATCCCTTGGGGAGCTACCGAAATTTCCACCAAAATAGTTCAGAGTTTTAAAGGGAAAAAAAAGCACTCCGAACCTTACAGAGACAGATCTAAATCCATTTGGTCATCCCAGCTAGATCGGATCTACTTAAATTCACGGAATTTAGTGTATTTTCCCAAACACGGTAGGTCTAAACTAGTTGGGAGAGAGAAGTTTTCGGCCAGGAAATATTCCCAAGGAAAGACTAGTGAAGGAAGAAAAAAAGAAGAGGAGGAGGAAGAGGAGGAGGAGGAGGAGGAGGAGGAGGAGGAGAGCCATCCGAAGTGCGGCCTTTCCTAATGCAGGAAATAAGTTTCAGACGATGCAATGCGCCACTTTCTTTTAGGAAAGAGTTTTCCCCAGCACTTTTCTTTTCTGGCCTCCTGATCATCCCATCCTCGGAGAGGAAAGGCCTCAAAAAAAGGGGGGGGGGGGATAGGAGGAGGAGGAGCAGCAGATGTTAATTAAAAACAAGCCTTCCCTCTACACGATCCTGTGCTTCAAAACGGGATTGAATCGGATTTAGAAACTCGGGGGGGGGGGAGTGACAAGCCCTGAAGATCTCCCGTCCTCTTTTTACAATGTAACCCTAGCCTAAAGCAGACCCCCCCCCCCCCCCAAAAAAAGCCCCCTCCTCCACTGCTAGAAGAAGGACTCTTTTCCCTTTCATCCGGTGCCTATAAGATAAAACCTGCTCTTAAGTCCCTCTGTCACCGAAATAAAGGAGGCCCCACCGGGGACCCTAAAAAGGCTGTCTATCTGTCCCATCTCTGTCGCCTGAGGTCTCCAAGGAAAGGAGAAAAAGGAGGAGGAGGAGGAGAGGAAAACCAAACACAGGGTCAAGGATCACGGGGAAATATATCTTTCCCCTGACTTGGACCATATCTTAGGGAGTACTAGAAATCACCAAACGGCAGTATTGAAAAGGGAAGGGATTCTGAGTCACTTCGGTCCAAAACACACTGCAGAAATAATCCAGTTTGGGACCCCCCTTTAACTGCCCCGGCTCAATGCTAGGAAATTCTGGGACCTGTAGTTTTGTGAGACTTTGAACTTTCTCTGTCAGAGAGCTACTCTGCCCACAATAAGCTACAATTCCCAGAATTTCCTAGCACGGAGCCAGGGAAGTTAAAGGGGTCTCAAGCTGGACGATTTCTCCAGTGTGTTTTGGACCTTAAGGGAAAGCCACCTAACTCCAACAAAGGTTATTATAACCCATTGAGGAGCCTTAATAAATACAGCTGAAGGTTGAGTGTATTTTTTTCCCCCCAAGGAGAGGAAAGTTAAAATGCAAAAGCTGAGAGTGGAGTTGATACAGGTGAAGATCGCATGTATTTAATAAAGGTGCGATTGACATTTAAGCAGACCTTTAAAGCAAACTAAGCTAAGGGCTAAAAGCCTCCAGAGGCATTTAACCGATTGGAAGAAAATCCCTGCAAAATCCCTCCCCACCCAAGTGAATGAATATCTTCCCTCTCAAGCCAGCTGTCTTTTTTTCACTTATTTTATTCATTTATTTTATTTTATTTTATTGATTTAAAGGATTTACATCCCGACTCGCCCCCAAAACAGGATTCAAGGCGGCTGGCAAGAAGTCAGCAGACCTCCTTCTCCCTCCGACGGCAAGCTCCCTCTGGAGTAGACCTGTTGAATCTATGCGACTTACTGAAGGGTTGCTGGATTCCGGGGGTCTCCTCCCTTTGGGGTTGCTGGGGCTTTCAATGGGTTCTCGTAAGATCCCCTTAGTGGGGAAGACCTCCCATTGCATAGAATGGAAGTCACTTCGGAGTAACCACACATCCGTAGATAGGGTTTAAGCAAATCCGTTTATGGGTGGTGATTTCGACTGGAGGGTTCGGAATCGAATGCATTTCGATCTAGGGCTGCTTGATACCACTTGAACTGCCACGGCTCCATGCTGTGGAATTCTGGGAATGGTAGTTTGTTGTGGCACCAGAACTCCACCAGAATTTCTTCCCCTTTTATCTTCTTCCCTTTTCCCTTCTTTCCTTCTTTCCTTCTTTTTCTTCCTCTTATCTTCTGCTCTTTTCTCTCCCTCCTTCCTGTCTCCCTTCTTTTGTTTCCTTTTATTTTCCATTCTTTTTCCTTCCTGCCTTCTTTTTCTTCCACTATCTTCTGCTCTTTTCCCTCCCTTCCTCCTGTCGTCTTCCTTCTTTTTCTTTCTCTTTCATCCTCCTCTCTTTTTCCTTCCTTCCTTCGTTCTTTTTCTTCCTCTTTCATCCTCCTCTCTTTTTTTCCTTCCTTCTTTCCTTTTCTTCCTTCTTTATCTTCCTCTTTTTACCCTTCCTTCCTGCTACATGGAAGATGTATTTCTCCTCTTTTCTTTCCTTCCTTCTTTTCCTTCCTCTTTTATCGTCTGCTCTTTTCCCTCCCTCCCTCGATTTTCTTCTCCGCTCCGCTCTGGTGCCACAACAAACTACCATTCCCAGAATTCCACAGCATGGAGCCGTGGCAGTTCAAGTGGTATCAAACCGGATCTTTTTCTCCAGTGCGGATACAACCGAGGTCGAACCGAATTTAAAGCCGGTATATGCATCCCTCTCAGATTTCGAAGCTGGGATGAATTTTCGAATAAAGAGGGGAAATCTAAAGGGAAGGTTGGGGTGTGGGGTTTGGAGAGGAGAGGGTCGGGGGGGGAGCAGAGTCCTCTCGTCTGCTGGGGCTCACCTGAAGGGACGGTGTTTCGATCGCAGACGCCGTCCTTGAGGAGCTTGTCCCGGATCTCCCAGCTGAACATGCCGGCGTTCTCCCGCTTGTATTCCTCGATTTTCTTCTCGACATCCGGCGTCGTCACCTGCTTTAATAGAAAGGGTCCGGAAAGAAAGAACAGTTTGTACATTTGGTGAATTGAAGGGCGGGGGGGGGGGGACAGAGAGAAAGATTGGAAGGAGGGAAAGGAGAAGAAAAAGACAAACAAAAAGAACGAAAAAAAGAAAGAAAGAAAAAAGAAAGAAGAGAAGAGAAACAGGGAAGGGGGGAAAGAGAGAAAGAGGAACTAGGAGAAAAAGAAGGGAGAAGATAGGACGGGAGGAGGGGGAGGGAAAAGAGAGGAAGATAAAAAAGGAAGGAAGGAAGGAAGAAAAAGAGTAGAAGATAAAAGAGGAAGAAAAAGAAAGAAGGAAAGATGGAAGTAAGAAGGGAAAAGAGCGGAGGATAAAAGAGGAAGAAAAAGAAGGAAGGAGGGGAAAGAAAGAAAGAAAGAAAGAAAGATAAAAGAGGAAGAAAAAGAATGAGGAAAGGAGGGGCGGAAGGGTAAAGAGAAGAGGATAAAAGAGGAAGAAAAAGAAAGAAGGAAGGGAGCAGAAAATAAAAGTGGAAGAAAAAGAAGGAAGGAGACAGGAAGAAGGGAGGGAGGGGAAAGAGCAGAAGATAAAAGAGGAAGAAAAAGAAGGAAGGAAGGGGAAAGAGAGGAAGATAAAATAGGAAAAGGAAGGAAAGAAGGGAAGATAAAGAAGAAAGGAGACAGGAGGAAGGAAGAAGGGGAAAAGAGAGAGTAAGATGAAAGGGACAGGAAAAAAAGAAGGTAGGAATGAGAAAGGGACGAGAATGAAAAGAAGGACTGAAGAAAAAGGAATGAACGAATTAATGAACAAGAGAATCAAGTCGACGGTCCCGCCAATCTGGAGCCTATTATTAGGACTGAGATCGAACTGATGCTGTTGAAAATGTGAACGAACCCCTGCCTCGTTGCCCCACAGTCCTCCCTCTCATCAGCTTTTCAACTAGACCCTTGGGGTGTCCGCTTGACGTAAAACAGCTGAGGCAAGGAGATGAAATGAGTGGGGCAGGAACTTTGGAAAATTAGTGCCATTCTCCCTCAAAAAAGATCTCATGGGGGGGGGTGGAATAAAGAATCGGAATCCCTAAGCTATTTTATTTTATTTTATTTTATTGGAGGAAAAGAAAATCCCAAAAGTGCATGGTCTGTGCCACATAAAATTAGGCTTGGGGAAATGTTCAAAGGAGAAACCAACTCGGTCCTCCCCCCCCCTCCCATCTTAAAGCCATAATGCGGCAATAAAGGTCCGTTGAAATCAAGAGGATGTGTCGGAAAATCGAAATAAAATGAAATGAAATGAAATTCCCAAAAGGAAGGAGGGTGGGTAGAAGAAGGAACCATCCTATTCATTTCATGACAGGACAAAAGTCCATAAAGAAGTTCCCAAAGTACATGGAAACTTTCCGCCAAACGTCGGAAAGCAACCGCGAGGGGATTGCAAGCCAAGTCAGGCATTTACACAACTCCCCACAACTTCACACAACTGGAAAGCCTTCTGGTTGAGCCGAAACTGTCTTCCCTCCTATCAGCCCTCCCTTCCACTGGGGGAGTGGGGGAGAAAACAAAAAGAAAATCCAGAATTTATAATATTTATAGAAAACGCAGGTGTGATATAAAACAAGTTGTTACTTTGCGTTTAGATTTCCAAGCCACCGATGCCTTTGCTCTCCAAGGGAAAACATACAAGGGAGGCGGGCAAGGAAGGGAGGGGAGAAAATAGAAACCAAGGCAAATTTGTTTAAAATCTGGGGAGTGCTTTTAGAAGGAAACTTTAAAAAATAAAACAACAGCAATAACCCCAAAACCCTTCATTTATAACCGGGAGATGCGGCTATTCAATACTCTATCCTCTTGTGCAAATGGAAATCATCATCATCATCATCATCATCCGATTTTGCATAATAATATAATATTCAAAAATATACAAGGGAAAGTATTGGTGTGTCGTTTTGGAGTAACAGGTTAAGGAAGGAAAGAAGCTCCGCGTTTCTAAAATAAAAAATAAAATAAAAACCACCAAACCAAAATATATTGACTTGCAGGGAATTTAAGGAGAGTTTCGGAATAGCTGCTTAAAGCAAAGTCGGAGTGTTTGAGTAAAAACTTGGAGGACAGAAGTGAGTAGGAAGGTGGCTAAGTAGAGGCGCAAGGCAGGCACGCGCGGTCCAGGCTACAATCTTTAAAAAAAACAATGGGATTTCAATGCTGGCTGATCTGTGGCTCTTTTGAGGCCTTCCCAGTCTCTTTCCTTTGAGAAAAAAACCCTTTAGGCTCAGGGCTTTCAAGGTGGTAGTGCCCTGGTCCGGATCATGGGTTATAAACCCCTTTTGCAGAAGGACTAGTCTTGCCCGAATTTCTAGATCCTACCTAGAAAGATTAAATCCCATCCCTTTGGGGCAAAAGCTACACCCTTTTTTTTTTTTTTTTTTTTTTTTTTTGCTCGGGAAGAAGTCTCCTTGAACTCAGTGGCCCCGGCATCTACAGTCCAAAAGATACAGAAATAATCCCGTTCGAGACCGCTTTAACTGCCTTTAACTGGCTCAGTGCTAGGGAATCCTGGGAATTGTAGTTTATTCTGACAACAGAGCTCTCTGATGGAGAAGGCTAAATGTCTCACAAAACGACAGTTCCCAGAATTCCCTAGCATTGAGCCAGGGCAGTTAAAGCGGTCTCAAAATGGATTATTTGTGTAGTTTCTTCTGGACCTAAGTAGACACCAGAGCTTTACATCCTAGGAAAGTTTAGGATGGAGGAGTGATTCCCAAGCATTGGTCTTCCAGGTGTTTTGGACTTCAGCTTCTAAACTGCCTGACTTTTGATCAAGCTGGCTGGGGATTTTGGAAGATGAAGTCCAAAATATCTGGAGGACCAAAGTTTGGGAATCACTGCGTGACCAGCCGGGATGGAATAAAGTGGATGGGCCCGCAACAAACTCCAACTCCCAGAATTCGATAGCCTTGAACAAAAGAAAGTAAAGCGGTGCCAAACCGGATTATTTCTCCAGTGTGGATGCAGTCAAGGTGTCTCCCTCCTTAAGTTCGCACTCATGCCTGCCGAGTGCCTTTCTCACTGGGAAATGCCTTTATTCGGACTACAACTCCCAAAATCCCCAACCAAGCATGCGTTTGGGGGATGTGGGCCGTTGGACTCCCAAAAGTACAAACAGGCAGCTTTGTGGACCTTCAGTTCCCAGCATCCCCAAACAGGTAACTCTCCCCAGCTTTCCTCAAAGACTTAGGTCTCTGCTTGACTTCTGCGCTGGGGAAGGGGAGGGAGTCTTGCTTTTTCAACCCAGAAACCTCGCCCTGAAATAACCAGGGAGAAAGCTACGTGGGCATCTGTGCCTAGTGTTGCTGCTATGTGCCTTCACAAGGACTCCAGCTTTGGCCAGGTTTATTCAGAAAAGGGTTGCCATTCCCTTCCTCTTAGGCTGAGAGAATGGCATGCCCAAGATCTCCCATGGCTAGGAAAGGATTCAAACCCTGGTCTCCCAGAGTCCTAGTCCAACGTTTAAACCATTACTGGCTCATTCTCTCTCTCTCTCTCTCTCTCTCTCTCGCACACACACTCACACCGAGAGAGACATATATGTATGAAGGGAACCAGGTCTCCTCCCTACAAAAATAGTTCCTATGGCACACAATGGCACACAGACTGGGGCATTTTTTTTAGCCTGGCAGCCGGATCCCAGGCTGCATCCACACTGGAGAAGTAACCCGGTTTGACACCACTTGATCTGCCATGGCTCAATGCGACGGAATTCTGGGAGCGTTGTGTAGTGGTTTGTGTTAGTGGAAGTCTGGGCACAGAGAAGTTTGAAATGTGTTATTATGGTCGATGACCAGCATAATAGAGAGAGCCAAGCGTTGTGTAGTGGTTTGAGCGTTGAAGACTGTTGAAGACCCTGGAGGGCCATGGAAACCAACTGGGTGAGCTTGGGCAGGTCACACTCTCTCAGCCTCAGAGGGTGGCAATGGCAAACCTTCCTGTGAAGAAATCTGGGCAAGAAAACCCTGAGAGAGGCTCACTTTACGGGGTCGGAAAGGAAAGGCACCCGACACCTACATGCCCGACCCTGACCGGGAGTGGTAGCTGGTATCTCCCAGATGCCCCCTTGGCCCGACCCCTTTGTGGTGCCCTCCCTTCCTTCCCTCCTCACCTTGGGCTTGCTGCCTCCGATGGCCCCCGGTCGGATGGAGCCGGTCTCCTGGTACCTGCAGAGGATCTTGGAGACGCAGCCGTGGGAGACCCGGAGCTGGCGGGAGATGACACAGGGACGGATGCCGTGGTGGGCCATCTCCACGATCTTGTGGCGGATGTGGTTGGGGAGGGGGCGGCCGTTGATGAAGACGCCCCCGAGCTGGTTGACCCGGCCTTGGCCCAGAGGAGTCGAGACTGGACCCAAAAGAGACCAAAAGAGAGGTCTAGGGGAGATGTCGGAGACTGGATCTCCCACTACAAAAATAGTCCTTATGACACGTTGTACCATGGCAGCCGGATCCCAGGCTGCATCCACATTGGAGAGGTAACCCGGTTTGACACCACTTGTGCTGCCATGGCTCAATGCGATGGGATTGTGGACATTGCAGTTTGCAACAAACTGCAATGTCCACAATCCCATCGCATTGAGCCATGGCAGCACAAGTGGTGTCACACCGGGTTCCCTCCCCAGTGTGGATGCAACCCATACTTTCCCCACAAAGCGCTGCTTTTGAGACCAAAGAACTCGGTTTTGTTACTTCGCGGCAGCCTCTCCCGACTGTCAACTAAACTGACTAAACGAAACAACCGAAGTGTGGACCTTGGCTTCTTCCCCTTTAAATACACACTGAGAACTTTCACCAGTTAAAAAAGAAGGATGGCTTCTAAGCTATAGCCGGGTTTAGCCCTCAAAATCGGTAGGGAGAGAGCTCTCGAAGCACCTTGGATGAAAGAAAGAAAGAAAGAAAGAAAGAAAGAAAGAAAGTTGGCTTCAGGAGCTTTCGTAGACTTCAGTCTCCTTCCTCGGGTGCATTGAGAAAGTAAGGTTGAGTGAGTCAAAAATCCTTGTAGACCACAGGTGGGATCCTATGTGCTGAGCTTTATTGGGACTATTCATCCCAATAAAAGATTGTGTTGGACAAATCCCTCCATTTTCTCGATTTCTGACCCGTCTCAGGCTCAACTTGAGGTTGACCTCTGTCTGGCTTTTCATCTTTTATTATCCTCTTAATGTCAAATTCATATATATGTATATGTATGTGTACGCACACGTGTATATATATATATATATATATACACAGCCATACAGACAGACAGACACACATACAGGGTGACCAGACGTCCTCCTTTGCCAGGACAAGTCCTCAATGCCAGCCTTCGGTCCAGGAGGAATTTCAAAACGTCCTCCCTTAGAAGCATGACCAAGAAGCATGCGTTTACATTTATATTAGTGTTTTTAGCTTTTAGTTGGCTGTCCTAAATGTTGGGGTTCTTTGTCCACTTTTGCCATTAGGACATCTGGTCACCCTGCATATATAAGGGTCCTCTTTGTTGCACCTTTTTTACTAACTGTGAGAAAGCAGTTGTAGCATAGGCTTTCGTAAACTTCGGTCTACTTCCTCAGATGTATGAAAGGAAGTGTGTCTGAATACACATACATACACAAACACACAAACAGAAAGATCTATATCTATATATCTGTGTGTGTGTGTGTGCATTCAGACATACTTTATTCCATACATCTGAGGAAGTAGACCTAAGTTTACAAAAGTTTTTATGAATGTACGGCATATATATATATATATATATACACCAGATAGATAGATAGATAGATAGATATAAAGTTTATATATATAATATATATAGGTATAGTGCATTCAGACAGCAGATTACAGACTATTGAAAGTGGCTAGTTCTCAAGTTTTCCCCACTATATATATATATAGAGAGAGAGCGGGAAAACATGAGAACTTGCGACTTTCAATAGCCTTTAATCTACAGTCTCAATGCACAGCTGTGCATCGTATTAATTTCCTCCATCCAAACTTCTCAAACTCTGAGGAAAACGACAAGTAGTTTGGATCCTGCATGGAGCAAAAACCACGGAAAGTAATGGAAAAGTCGGTGTGACCCATTATATTTTTGAGCCACTCCGGGGTTGGATTGTAAAACCATCGAAAAGAGTGGGACGTGTTGATCCCGACTCATTTACATTCTAATTACTTCAGTAGGTCCACTGTAGGTGTAGTTAAATCTGGATTAAAACCCAGGGTTGTAGTTTTTCCGAAGTGAGTTTAGAAACTCCTATGGACCATTTGCCGAAGTGGCAACTAGCGTGTCTTTGGGGAATGAAAAAGAAATGTTGCCAATATTAGAATGATCCGATGGTTTTGAGTGGAAGGGCTGGTTCTGAAAAAGCTTTGTTGTTGTGTTGTGTTATTGCCCATCTCTGCGTCCACTTATACACATCCATTATGCCCTCCAGCAACTTGCAACTTGCTCCAGATATTCTTCACCATTTCCTTTGTCATTTTTTCCCCCCCTACCAGTTGGTCTTGTTCTTTAGTGGGTGGAAAACTGGGAAAAGATTTCTCCATTTGAGTCAAGTAATAACAGAGAGTTGAGAAAGAACCTCACAGAGGTCCTAGAAAACTTTCAGAAGAGTTTTTTTCCAAATTGGAAAAGTGTTGTTTACATGTCACGATTGCCCAAGTACGTTTTGTAGCTCTGTCTGAACTTTACCTAGTTGGGGTTGTTGCTTTTTGTTTCTTTTGTCCTTGGTCTACAGGGATCTTTGACTCAGTCAACCCTAGTTTCTAATATATATATAAAAAGTTTTTATAATATATATATAAAGCATGGAGCCGGGAGGGGGAATTTGTGTTGAAACAAGTGATTTTAAAATTATTTCTTCATAAGAAATGACTAATTACTACGACTATTACACCTGGAGTATATCTCGACCCATGTCCTTTTTTGTCCTTCCCTTCTATTACTGAGTCCAGTTTAATTCCCGATCCTAGATCTATTTACTTGGAAGTAAGTCCTGCTGATTTCAGGGGCCTAGACCCAATGGTTAGTCCCGACTAGAGAAGACCCATTGAAACCACAGGATCTGGGTAAATTGAGGCGACCTAAATTCCTTGAGCCAACAGGTCTATTCTCTTCGACTTTCTTTATTTCGTTTACAGAACCCCCCAAAGCGGCTTACAATGTAAATTAAGACAAAATGGCTCATAGTTGAAATTAGGCCCGAGGGATCCGATTCTTGAGGCTGCATCCACATTGGGGAAATAACCCGGTTTGGCCCCGCTTTCATTGCCTTGGCTCAAGGCTCTGGAATTCTGGGAGTTGGAGTATGTTGTGGGGCCCAGAGCGGAGCTCCGCTCCGCTCTGGGCCCACAACAAACTCCAACTCCCAGAATTCCAGAGCCTTGAGCCAAGGCAATGAAAGCGGGGCCAAACCGGGTTATTTCTCCAGTGCGGATGCAATCTCTCTCTCTCAATCCCTTCTCCCCTTTCAGATCCGAGTCTCTGGCCTTTGGTCTTACCTTCCAATGGGAACCCACTGCGAGGATAATTCTGTCCTGGAGCTGGTCGCATCATCCTTGGGACAGCTCCACCCAGAGTTGTCATTTCGGACACAGCTTGGCTTTTTCTTAAGCGTTCTTATATCCAGGTATTGCGAAGAAGAAGTAGTAGTAGTAGTGGTAGTAGTAGAAGAAGAAGAAAGGAAGAAGGAGTAAGAGGCAGAAGGAGGAAGAGAAAGAAGAAGTGGAAGGAGAGGAGGAAGGATTGAAGAGGGAAAGAGGATGAAGAGATGGAGGAGAAAGAAGAAGGGGTTATAATATAATAAGGGAAAAGATCAGAAGAACTCTGGCAAGAAAGCCCTAGTGAGTGTGTGAAAAAGCAATATTTTAAAGGGAAGGGATGGAAAAGGTGGGGGTTTAAACTCTAAGAAAAAGAAGGGAAGCTCTCAATTTTTCCCTCCCTGTCCGTAAAAAGTGATGTCTCTAAGGTGTGGCAAAGAGAGAGACAGAGAGAGAAAGAGAGAAGAGAAAGTTTTCCCCCCAAAGAAGAGAGACTGACTGAGTGGCAGGCTCTCCTCCTCCTCCTCCTCCTCCTCCTCCTCCTCCTCCTCCTTCTCTTCTTCCTCCCTCCTCCTCTTCCTCCTCCTCCTCCTCCTCTTCTTCTTCTGTTGCTCCTGCCCTGGGCTGGGCTCCCTTGGCGAGGACGGGGCCCTCCTTGAGTGGCAGCAGCGGAAGGCTCTCTTCCTGCGGCGGAGGCGGCGGCGGAGTGTCGGGAGTGAGAGGCCCCTCCGCCGGAGAGCATTTATTCCTCCCCCTTTCCCCCCGCCGGCTTCCCGGGGATCCCTGCGCCGCCATTGGCCAGCGGGGAGACTGTCCCGTCTGGAGGAGGGAGGCCCTGATTGGACGGTCGTCGCGGAGGACACTGTCTCTTCTTCTTCTTCTTCTCCCCAGCTGCCCCCCTGAGCCAGCCAGGATGGGCCAGCGGTCCTCCCTCTCCCCTGGATCCAGTGGAGGGCTCTGGGTACCTGGCAAGGGAGGAAAGGAAGGAAAGGGCAGGAGAGAGAAGGGCTGGAGGAGGGAGAGAGGGGCAGGAGGTCCATTCTCCCCATCATCATCATCATCATCATCATCATCATCAGTTTAATAATAACCATTTCCTTGGCCCGCTAGGGAAGAGATGCCCCTAAAGAAGCAGCCCTTCAAAATCATTGCCTTTCTTGCCCCTTTCTACTCTTCTCCTCTCTTTTTTCCTTCCCTTTCGGGCCGAGAGCTTCTGCTGGGTGTCCTCGGCCCAAAGGAGAAAGGAAAAACAAAAACAGATTTCCGGGATTTCTCTGAAGCCTTTTTTATTTTTCTTCTGTCGGGCTCCCAACTCCGACCAGAAGCCACTATATTTCCTCGCTGCCCTTTCTCCCCACCTTCCCCCAACTTTTTTTTGGGGGGGGGGGGCTTCCAACTTTTCCCAAACTTTGCTTGCACCCCTGAAAGAGAGCCTTGAGATGGGGAGGATCGAGGGAGGACATCTGATTTGTTTTAAAGAAGACGCAAAAGAGTCCAAGGGGATCTCAGAGGATCTTCTTGGATCCCTCCTCACTTGAGAAACCGAGGAGATCAAATCCTTCGGGGGGCTGAGTTTCTGTCTCATTGTTTTCATCTTACTCTCTCTTAAGAGATGTTGTGTACATGTATCTGACACTTCTTCTAGACGTTGGTTAAAGTGAACTTTGCTAAGAAGCAGCTCTTCCCAGGAATTTATTGGAGCATTGAAACTTTTAAACGGCTGGCGGGGCTGGAGAGTTGGGGGGAGAAAGAGAGAGAGAGAGAGAGAGAGAATAAAAGTTTTGCAAAAGGAAAAAAAAGAAAAGGCTGACTAGGAGCTGAAGGGACCACAGCAGGATATGACGCCAGGAGTGTTGTAAAGACTGTCTGTCTTTAAAGAAGGTACTATTGTGCATGTCCTTTTATTTATAACTTGGTAAGTGCCAGCAAACTCGCCTCCTTTACACTCTGAAGTGCCAGCCTGGCTTTCCACAGGGCTCTCTCTCTCTCTCTCTCTCTTTCTCTCTCTCTCTTTCTTTTTTTTTATTTGCAATCCTCTATTCAGCAACTGTCACTCTCAAGCCTCAAGTTATTCAAGACCTTAATCAATCAAAGGGATGAGAATCGTTCAGGTTTTTTTCCCCTCCTCTTTGAAAGAAAAGAAAAAAAAAAAACAATGAGATTTAGGCTTGCGCTCTCTAGCTTTCCTCCCCACTCCACTCCGCAGCAAAAAAATTGATCAATTTGGGAATTATTTTTAGAACGAATTCTTCTTTGCGGAGTATTTTCATTTCTGGAACACAAAGGGACCCATCGGATATATCTTAGAGTAAAAGCGAGTTTAAATCTTACACAAAAAGACTCCAAACCCGACCCTTCACTACTTCACACACACACACACACACAAAATCCGTTTGCAAAAGAAGTTTGCTCTAGTGCTTTATGGAAAGGGGTCCAATACACTATTATGCACAATGATTATGCTTTTTCAAAATATTTTTTTTTCTTTATCCAACACTAGAGAGAGAGAGATTTTTAAAACACAAAGTCCCCCCTTTTAACATCTGTTTTGTCCAAATATCTAAAAGCTCTCTGTCCCGCGGAAAGCAAGGGAATGTACACAAGCAGCCAATGTATGCATTTGGGGGAAGTTGTACAAGGGATTGCATTATTCCTAAACCATAAAGAGTTAATAAATCGCCGAAGGACATTGGGAGAGCACTGAGGGGAGTAGGAGCAGACTGTGATAAAAGGGACTTTCCAAAGACTGCAGCGGGAAAAGTCATAAAACCAGAGGTTATTTTGTTTCCACCATAAAAATAGTAATCCCAAGTAAATTTAGGATTGCAAAGCCCATGCCTTTTTTCCCCCCCTATCCTAAGTGTCGTCAGAAAAATTGATCGTGTCTGGAAAACATATCGGAAAAAGAAGAATTTCTCAAAATATGTTGAATTTTTCACACCACCGATTATGCAGATCATTTAATTTCAATGGTGAGCGGTTATTTGTAATAAAATAAAAGCTGCCAGATTATAGAGCGGGCGTCTGCAAAGTGGTCCATTGTTGTTATTTTAGGAATGCTATCATTTCCCTTAAAACTTCAAAAGTTGTATTTGCCGCAACATTTGGGAGTGTATGGATGAACCGGTGGGAGACTTGTTCTTGGGAGGACCCAGGTGTTTAGTGCAGGACTAAAGGATGGGCTGGGCGTTTATGGATACCGTTGTGTTTGTCTAACCTGTTGTGTTCAAAGCCTAATGGTTTCTTCAGGGGCAAGTTTCAGGGAACCCGATACCTTTGCAATCGGAGTAAACGCCAGAATTGGCACAGCGAGCACAATCCGATGCGTTTTACACAAATGTAAACTCCCCTGAGTTCAATGAGATTTGCTATGTATAGGAGTACAGTCCTAGTTACTCTACCTTGCACTCCATGAAAAAAAAGAGAGAGTAAAACTAGCAGGTCTTTTGATGATGAGGTATAAGAGAATAACCGACATTTCCTTAGGTTTTTATACTGCATGGGACTAACAGGGCTACTTCTTTGAAAACTACGTTTCCCTCTGTGTGTGTGTGTGTTTGTTTTTTTTAAAAAAAGAAGAATCTTGTACCACTTTTAAGACAAACCATTTTCCTTTTGTTACTTAGAGAGATCTTGGCATCTTCAGATGCATTTGGGGGGATTAGACTGAAGTCTATGAAAGCTCACGCTGCCAATTTCTTCCTTTCAGATAGTCTCAAAGGTACTACAAGATCTCTCTACGTACTGATTCTACAGACTAACACGGCTATATCTTTGAACTCTGCCATTTTCTTTTTTGGAATGAGTGAGTGCAGACCCAGGAACATAAGAAAAGTTTTCGCAGTGACGAAGAGCCATTTTATACGGCAGGAGTTACAACCGGTGTGCTCCTTAGTTGCGTTGTCTCTAGTCAATGTATAGCCTAATGAAAGCAAGAGAAGAAAAGTAAAGGGGGTTTTGTGGGTCAAAGCTGAACGAGGTAGTAGATCCCATATGCAACCCAACCCGATCTGCGGCTATTCCCAAATCAATCCTGCCCGATCCCAGATTTCCTCTTGTAAATATAGCAAGTGGTAAATATATTGAGTCAAGAAAAAGGGAAAAATAATATGGAGGCTGGATTCATCAAAGGCAATAGCGGTCCTTTGGCGCAGCGTCCTTCACCACTTTCTCCAGTTTAGTTCTCAGTAGTTGCATTTTATCACACTATGCCCATAGACAGACATGGGTTTGCGTACATACAACACATACATACACCGCACACTGGTTTAATGGGAATCTAGGTGGTGGGCCGGTGAGATTGCTAAATGGTAAATGTGACATATTTCTCACCATTTTAGGGGCAAAAAATGTCATAACTTGCTACTAGCTCCCCTCTCAGGATATTGCAGTGTTTCCTCTTCGTTGCACCCAGATTCATATAGCCTTTGCCTGGCACACACAGCTATATTCCGAAGCAACATAATCTGAATCCTGTTGGTAGCCCCAGCTAGACTCAGGGTCGACTCACCATCCAACAATCGATCTGGAGGGTTGGTTGGTAATCCCAACAAGACCATCGAATCAATAGGAGTAAATTGAATTAAATTCAACCATTGATTCAGGGGGTCAATTCCAAATCTCAGTCGGACTAGATCCATTGAATGGCTGAGCAGCGAGTGAATCAAGACTTAAGTAAATCCCATTACTTCAATAGGTCTACTCCAGGAAGGCCATCCCATGCTTCAAAGACTAGCAGAACTTCTCCATCTTAAGCACTGCAACCATGGCTTGAGTTACTTTGTAAAATCAGCCTTTGGAAAGGAGTGTTGCAGTCCTTAAATACCGATTTTTATTTGGAATCCATCCCGAGATTTTGCTACTCTCCCCTCACCTCCATTGACACGAAGAGGAGCAACAAATCCACCCATCCATCCCTTTAAAGCTCGTCTTTTTTTTTTTTTTTTTCCTTTCCAGATCGAGACTCAAGGCGGATTACAAAATAGATAAAAACTACAATAAAAACACATATGGTTAAAAAGCGGAGATCAGAACAATAGTAAATTAGCAATAATACTGAAACAACTTAAAACGTTGTTTGGAAAGAAGGAATAAAATCAGTACAACACCATTTTAAAAAAAGCAATTTTCTTGTACAACAATCCGTTTCTTGTTGGAATTGTCGCCCATTAACAGACCATTAAAGGAGTTCCAGAGTCTGGGAGCAGCCACGGAGGAGGTCATGTTCCCAATAAGGAGGTCCCTGTGAAGCTGTGGTAGGATCATATTGTCTCCCCCAAAGATCTTGAGAGTTTAAACTGTCTCGTAAAGGAAAATACAGTCCTTCAGATGGCTGGACCAGAAGTAGAGGCTCTAGGGGAGCTTCTTTTCATTCCACCAAGGATCAGAACAAGATCTTCGGGTGGACTGTGACTTCTACCCAGTTTAGCCTAACCATCCTTGGTCATTGCCTCCTCCAGCCTGACCCGAACCCCCTAAAACACTTTTTAAATTCATGGGCCATAGAGTGTCCCATCTCACTGAAGCTTCATCCCAAACGAACAGCCCGATCTCTGCATATATTGTTTGTTGTTATTTGTGTGCCTTCCAATCATTTCCGACTTAGGACCACCTATCACAGGATTTTCTTGGCAAGATTTGTTCAGAGGAGGTTTGCCATCGCCTTCCCCTGAGGCTGAGAGAATGTGACTTGCTCAAGGTCGCCCAGTGGGTTTCATGGCCAAGCTGGGAACCGAACCCTCGTCTCCAAAGTCGTACTCCAACATACAAAGCACTATGCCACACTGTGTACCTTGTCTCTCTTTCACATGACACAATGATTGCGCTATAATTCCACACTAATTAACATGGCAACATCCGTTGGAATCCCAGGATTTGCAGTGTAAGGAGCGGTATTTAGAATTCTCTGTCAGAGAGCTCTAGTGCCTCACCAAACTACAAATCCTTAGGATGCAGTCATGGAAGTTGAAATCGAATCATAGTGCTGCAATTATGTGGTTTGAAAGGGCCTCTGTGAGACACACACACGCAGAGAAAACTGTGTCGCAGCCCTTTCTTCAGGTGCCTCTACACTGTAGAAATAATACAGTTTGGCACCACTTTAACCGCCATGGCTCCATCCTTACAGATTCCTGGGATTTGTAGTTTGGTGAGGCACCAGCATGCTTTGGCAGAGAAGGCTAAAGGCCTTGTAAAACTACAAAATTCAAGATTCCATAACATGGATTCCATAACAAGTTCTACGTTGTAGAAGCACCTTTCTTTAGAATGAGACTGGAGACTCTGAAAAGACATATGTCTCTGTCTTATGACCTATAGGAACTCGACCAGAGGGATATGAGTGAGCCTTTAGGGTACCTAGAAATTCGAAGATCCTATTCTAAATATATATTTGGCAATAAACGCCACTGACTTCAACGGAGTGTAAGATTTGGGGTGTGTTGTTGTGTGCGCCTTCACGTCCTTTCCGACTTATGGCAACCCTAAGGCTCATAGGGTTTTCTTGAGTGCAATCCTATAAACGACTATCAAGTAGAAGGCATTGCTGAATTCAGTGAAACTTTTCTCTAAGGTTTGCAGCCCAGAAAAGAAAAGAATTGGCCAAATCCTGTAACTCGTCTATTGGTACTATGCTAAATTCCGACTCACTTAAGACTGTAGTCCTAAAAACCCTTGCACTGCAAGAATTCCTTCTGAAGTTAATCATCGTAAGACTCTGCTGCGTACAAAGTTGCCAGCCTCTGCATGTCTTTAAAAAGAAGACCCACAGAAGTAGGGTTACTCTTTACATTTAAGATCCCGGGCACTAAAATATAGTGAGATTTAATTCGGACCAAGCTTGCCTAGGACTGGTGTGTGCATCTCTCTTCGGGATGCAGTCTTGGAAAGGAAAGAAAGGAAAGGGAATGAAAGGAAAGGCACCTTCAGTGCCTCTGAAGAAGGGGATTGAAATCCACTGAGGGCCAGTCTGAAGCTGATTCTTATGGTGCATCTGGACTGCAGAAAGGATGGTTTGATATCACTTTAAGTGCTATAGCTCCAGCCTATGGAATCCTGGGATTTGTAGTTATAAGAAATCTTTAGCCTTCCCTTCCAAAGCATCCCGGTGCTTCACAAAACTACAAATTCCCCGAAGTCGGTCGGAATGGCTCAGCCATGGCAGTTAAAGCGGTGTCGAACTGCCCTGTTTCTACAATGTTCAATCAATGGGACCGATTCAATCCATGGGATTTGCCCCCTCCTTTCTAAATCCCCCTTTGGCCATTCATTCCATAAATCTACTCAATCGGGACTAACCACAACCAATGACACGGCTTCTCAATAGATGGCTTCTCAATAGTAAAAGCTTATACTGTACCTGGATTTTCTTAAATGAAATAAAATAAAATGTGGGTCTTTAAGACGTCACAGGACTTTCTGGTCCAAACCACACTCCAGAAATAATCCAGGCCGCTTTGACGGCCCTGGCTCAGTACTAAGGAATTCTGTGAATTGTGAGACATAGAGCTTTCTCTGTCAGCTGGTGCCACGATAAACTACAATTCCCAAAATTCCCTAGCACGGAGCCAGGGCAGTGAAAGCGGTCTCGGACTGGATTATTCCTGCAGTGTGTTTTGGACCGCTATCATTGCAGCGGCTGTTGGCGGTGGAGGCTGTTATTGAGCCCCATTTCGAATAGAGAGGCGCAGCCCATCCAAAGTTCAGCTTAGGTTTAAGCACCACGAATTTAGGACGAGTCAAGGAGGCTTTCCAGGCTTTCCACCTGAACTCGAGGGAACTTCCTTTACAGCAACCGGATTGTGTTGCACAAGCCCCGACCTTGGGCTCTGTCCTATCAGCCGCATCTTGCTCCCAAACGGCAAAGGTCGTGTCCCTCAACACAACAACCACAACCACAACAGCAACCAAAGCCATTGATTCGTTGCATGCCGCATTCCCAGAGGAAGCAAGTTCGGGTCAGGTAGGACTGACTGGCTAGATTTTAATCAGGAGAACATTTTGCAAGGATTCAAATAACTGCCCTCCAAAAACAAGACTTAGGGCTAGAGCCATAACGTGCCTGCGAGGAGCCCCACGTCCGAGTAAAAAAGATAAGAATTTCTGCATCTACATAGGTGTGTGTGTGGCTGTTGTGGGTGTGTGAGTGTATATTTCCCCCAGAAACCTCCATTCATGTGTTGAATGGAGAAGAGAGCTGCATCAGAGTCTTTGGGGCTGCCTCCACACTGCCGAAATAATCCGGTTGGACACCGCTTTAACTGCCATGGCTCAATGGTATTGGGATTCTGGGGGTGGTAGTTTGTTTTGGTGCCACAACAAACTAGATCTGAAATTAAGGCTGCATCCACAGCTCTGGAGCCACAACAAACTGCCACTCCCAGAATCCAATAGGACTGAGCCAGGACAGTTCAAGTGGTGTCAAACTGGATTATTTCTGCAACGTGGATTATTTCTGCAACCGGTTTAAGTGCCTTGGCTCAAGGCTATGGGATTCTGGGAGTTGGAGTATGTTGTGGGGCCCAGAGCGGAGCTCCGCTCCGCTCTGGGCCCACAACAAACTCCAACTCCCAGAATCCCATAGCCTTGAGCCAAGGCACTTAAACCGGTTCCAAACTGGGTTATTTCTCTAGTGTGGATCCACCCAAAGAAGACTAAAATAGCTCACAAAACTACAAATCCCAGTATTCCATAGCTTTGAGCCTCAGCAGTTAAAGCGTTTCTTTTCTACACTACAGACGAAGCCTAAGGACCAAAACAGAGAAAGGAGAAGGTTTGCAGCTATCAACAGAGCTCCAGTCTCCTTCCTTAAGGATGCTGCACCTCCACATGGAAAAGATTCATAGAATCACAAGGGACCACAAGGGCCATCCAGTCCAACCCCCTTAAGATTATTTAAAGAAAAAGTCGGGGGGGGGGAGTGAACTTTCCTAATGCTCCAATTGGCTGCACCAGGCCTTTCCATGGACCACCTTGGAAGCCTTGACCTCAGCCTCTCTTCCTTGACTTGAATAGTTTTCTCCCGCTGGGCATAAAAAATCATTCCCCCCCCCCCCCCAAAACCACCAGCACTGCTCTTGAGATCCCAATCCTGGCCAAGCTGTGTGGCTGCAGAAAGGGTTTTAGGAGGTAACCTTGGGGGGGGGGAGGGCTTGGCTTTGCATTTCCCAGGGGGAGCCCCAAGTCCCTCCACTTTCCCCTTGCCCAGGGAACCGTTCACATTCCGAGCAAACGATTAGCCACGAATGCCTGGACCCCCGCATTAGCCCAGCGGAGAGGATTTCACGCCTTTCCTCCGTGGAAATAGCTCCAAATGCTCCCGCTAATTACAGAGCTCTTCCAGGCCAGGTGCGCTTTTAATTGGATTAGGGCAGCGCTCGATATTAAACCTGCAGCACATCAAATGGGCAGGGAAAATGAGAGCTATTAACAACGCCCAGGCAATTCTTGATGGACGGTAACATTAGTCTGTTTTCTCCCCTGTTGGAAGGGGGAAAAATATCAATTATGCTCTTTAACCAGCTTTTTTTTTCTTTCCTCCTTTTTAAAAAAAAATGCACTCGGAAGTTTTCCTATTCCTGTTTCTCATGATTGCTTTTGTAAAGTTTTTTTTTTTTTTTTTTGAACAGGCCTAACGTGCTAGAGATCTCTCTTTCTTCACCCTCCCAATTCTGGGCATCTCCAGTTTTTTGTACAGAACAAGTTGATCTACTGATGCTCTGAATTTCAGGGGGATTTGCTCGAAGGGGACTTCTCTGTTCAGGATGGAGAAGGTTAAAAAATGAAAAGAAGGAATTCACAGGCTGTCTTGAGGATTCAGTGATGGACCAAGATGGATGCAAGAGAAAGAAGGAATTTTGAAAATTGCCTCTATATCTCAAAAATCTGGTCCCAGTTATAACTTTGAAGTGCCCTTGTTTTCAATGGCATCTTAAGCAAGTACCTTGATTTTTTCCCCTGGTTAAAATGAGACTCAAGAAAGCCTAACTTTGATCAGTCACTAGCTAGGACTTGGTTAAAAACAAACACACAACAGAGGTTGCTTCCCTTTCATTTGTTGGAGGCTCTTCATTATATATACTTGACTATAAGCCGATCTATAAGCCGAGAGCAGGTTTGGGGCCAAAATTATGAATTTTGATATGATCCGTGGATAAGTCAAGAGTAAAACTGAGGGGCATGTAACCAAGGATCTAAAGGATGAAGCGAAGAAAAACAATTCCAAAGTACTTACAAAATCCCAGCAGTCGTAACTAAAGGCTGGATGGATGAGAGAGGAGAGGAGGGTGGTCAACATTTCCAGGACAGATTACACCAGACTTGTCTTTCACCAGGGCTTGGTTCCTTTTTAAATAAGCATTAAAGAACAGTATTTACATTGACCCGTGGATAAGTCAACTCAGGGTTTGGTTTTGTTTTGTTTTTTTTGGATCAATTGTTTGTCTAAAATTACTAGACTCTTAAATGACTACAAACAGTAATAAAGGATCCAGGTCAGTTTGGGTTTGTCTGTCCTTTCTTCACTTTCATTTTTTAAAAAAGTGTTTACTAGTAAATGTGTTTACTAGTATTAGTCAAAAGCGTTTCATGTTCCTCATCCTACTGCATTTCACAATCTTCCCTCCGCCTTTTAGGCCACAAATGAGAAGTCAGACACAATTTGTACATTTAAAAGTATTTTTTTTTTCTGAGGTAGTTGTTACAGATTGTCTTCTATTCAAGAAACTCGCAGATTCAACCATATGGACCTGGAAACTTCAACTCCAGAGCAGTTCAAGCGGTGCCAAACCGGGTTATTTCTCCAGTGTGGATGCAGCCCTGGTTAACTGGTTCCAACGGACTGTTGCTGTTGCTTTGTCCCTTCCCTTTCCGACTTATGGCGACCCGATCACAGGGTTTTCTCCGCAAAGGTTTGTTCACAGGGAGTTTGCCATGCCGCCCTTGAGGCTGAGAGTATGTGACTAGCCCAGGATCACCCAATGGATTGCCTTGGATTGCCACGGATTGCCAAAACGCTTGTACAGCACATTCTCCAATCCATGATGCTGCACTGCAGACATAATCCAGTTCGACACCGCTTTAATTGCAATGGGTCAATGCTAGGGAATTCTGGGGAAGTGTACTTTCGAGAGACATTTAGCCTTCTCTGTCAGAGTGCCACAACAAACTTCAGTTCCCGGGGTTCTAGAGCATTGAGCCAAGTGGTGTCAAATTGGATTATTTCTGCAGGGGAGATGCAGTATAGGGAACAACACAGCGCATCCTAACAGCTGGGTTTTCAGCTGTCCTCTGGTTGGCATGGCAAACCGCCTTGGGGTTCGGCCCAGAGAGAAAGGCGGCATACCAAATCAAATCAAACAGGTCGCTTCTAGCCTTGTGGCTCCTGCTGTAAATCGGAGTAGACGAATCCAGCTCCGATCCTGTGTGGCTTTACCAGGGACAAAACTGGATTGGCGTCGGAGCCGTACCTTGTCGCAAAATAGGGTAGGTCTGATTTCCATGTAACTCTTGATAGAACTGGAGAATCATAGGATCATAGAAATGGAAAAGACCACATTGGAAAAAAACTCTGACTTTTGGAGGATGGAATGGGAATTTAAATTTGTTTGAGGGGTCCAGAAGGTTTTTCCATTTCCATAGATGGAGGGCAAACTTTTTCCAGGTCAGAATGCATTGTTTTCTTGCGAGCAACCAGAGGAAATCCTTTAGAAACGGATCCACCACAATAAGGCCTGCACCTCAGTTCTGAGCACCTTTTGGCAAGAAAGGAAAGCTACCTGGTTTTGGTAGGGAGAATATAGTGGGAGCTAGCCACTCTGGAGACTAGAGTTCGAATCCTGGCACAGCCACGTAAGCCCCCTGGATAAATCACACTCTCTCAGCTTCAGAGGATAGCAATGACAAACCTCGTCTGAGGAAGCTTGCCAAGAAAACCCGCCTTAGGGTCGCCATCGGTCGGAAATGACTTAAAGGCGCACAACAACAACAAAATTTAGCTAAATCGGATCATTGGAAGTCGATGTCCTTCGCCCCTTTCCTGCAGTGCCTTGATGGATGATGGTTGCTTCTATACACTGCATTGAGGGTAGGTTGGGTTGCTGTGTTAAAGCAAGGCTTGAGTTAGTTTGGAAATCCTTAACCGGTAGGTCTTTAAAACCCTGCCTAAAAGTAAACTTAAGGCCATGTATTAATACGTATTTGGTGGTTTGTGAGACATTTAGCCTTCTCTGTCAGAGAGCTCTGGGGCCACAATAAACTACAATTCCCAGGATTCCCTGGCTGGGCAGGGCAGTTAAGGCGGTCTCAAACGGGATTATTTTTGCAGTGGGGCCTCAGTGTTAGGGAAATCCTGGGAATTGTAGTTTATTGTGGCACCAAGGCTCTCTGACAGAGGAGGTTAATGTCTCACAAACCTACAGTTCCCAGAATCGCCTACCATTGAGCCAGGGCAGTTAATGTGGTCTCAATCTGGATTATTTCTGCAGTGTGTTTTGGACTTCAGTGCTAGGGAATCCTGGGAGTGGTAGTTTATTGCACCAGAGCTCTCTGACAGAGAAGGCTAATGTAGTCCCAAACTGGTTGATTTCTGCAGTTTGGACCTCAATGCTAGGGAAATCCTGGGAATTGTAGTTCATTGGTAGCACCAGAAAAGTCTGACCGAGAAGGCTAAATCTACAGTTTCTCATCTCAGAAATCTCAGAAATCTACAGTTCCCAGAATTCCCTAGCATCGAGCCAAGGCGGTTAAAGAGGGCTCAAAAATGGATTATTTCTGCAGCGTGTTTTGGATTTTAGATACACACCCCACTGTTTCCTAAATAAAATACACCCGATTGCTTCTCTCTTCTTCCTCGGGAGGGAGTTTTTCAAGGAGAAAATTCAGCCTGACCTCTCTGTCGCTTCTCCTCCTCCTCCTCCGGGTGGGACTTGTCTCTAATAAAGTGGCCTTTACTTGACAAACCAAAAGATCCCTTTGGGGTTGAATGGAGGGGAGAGAATAAACGGATCTCCTCCTTCCAGGTAATGATTAGAGAGGGCTGTAAAATGGGCTCGGAGGGTTTAAGGCACCCCTCTGCTTCCAGGCGAAATCAGTTTCCACGCCTCACCAGGCTATATAACTTTGCTTTCTTTCTTTCTTTCTTTCTTTCTTTCTTTCTTTCAAAATGCAGGCAGCTTACTAACATCTCCAGGTTTTTTCCCCCCCTCCTGTTTGCTATGTGACATCTTGCCTGATGGAGAAGCCAGTGGAGCTTCGAAAGCTTGCAACAAGTATAACTATGCATTTTTGGGTTGGCCCACAAAGGTATCACTATAGGGTTTTTTTTGTGGGATTTTCGGGCTATGTGGCCATGGCCATGTTCTAGAAGAGTTTATTCCCGACATTTCGCTTGCATCTTCAGAGGATGCTGGCATGGAAAAGAGTTGGGTATCACTGTTTGGTGGATTTTTGTTGGAGTTTACTAAATGGCCAACACAGCTGTTAGCCCTGCATGTCTTCTTTCTTTTTTTCTTTTCCTTTTGCTAGGTAATAAAACAGCTATAGGTTGCCTCCGCCCTGGAGAAACAATCCGGTTTGACACCGCTTAAACTGCCCTGGCTCAATGCTCCAGAAAATTTGTGCGACATTTAGTCTTCTCTATCAGAGAGCCCTGGTGCCACAATAAACTACAATTCCCTGGCTTCCCCAGTAACACTTAATCCAGGGTAGTTAAAGCGGTCTCAAACTGGATTATTTCTCCAGTCTGTTTTGGAACTAAGTGCCGAAGAATTGTTCTGTTTAGCATTAAAATGAAAAAAAAAAAATCTGCAGCGAAGAACTGAGATTTTATGGCCTTCTGGAGCCAGCCTTTTATGCCCATTGCTCTCCTTTTTTTGTAGGGGGGTTGGGTTGGGAAGGGCGATTTGAGGCTGCATCCACACTGGGGAAATAACCCGGTTTGGCACCGCTTTAACCCTTTCTGGCTCAAGGCTATGGAATTCTGGGAGTTGGAGTTTGTTGTGGGCCTGGAGCGGAACATAGTGGTTTGAGGATTGGGACTAGGACTTTGGAGAGCAGGGTCCGACCCACCTCTTGCCAAGGCCAGGCCAACCTGCTCTTTTTGGATCGATCCACCCCATCGATCTTTAATTTCGGGATCTTTTCCAAACCCAGGAGCGTGCTGCAGAGCCTTCAAAGGCCGCTCCCTGATGACTTTTCAACCTTTCCTGATGGGGCCATGAAAGCAGCCTCCCTGGGCCAGCTCTCGGGCTCTCTCCTTTCAACTGATACGCTGGGAATCAATTAGATATGCAGATTCGGTTTCATAAGATCCCAAATGTTATTGTTTTCCCCCCATTCGGAGGCCCCACTGTTATTTCTCCCTCCCTCGCCCTCTTTCTTGCTTTCTCCAGGATTAGATTTCGGGAGCTGCGGGGAGAGAAAAATAGGCTTCCAGACTATTAATCTTCGGGCTACTTGAGTCGAAGGAATTCAAAGATATAGCCGTGTTCGTCTGTAGAATCAGCGCATGGAGAGATCTTGTAGCGCCTTTGAGACTCGTTGAAATAAAGAAGTCGGCAGCATGGGCTTTCCTGTACATATATGCATCTGAGGAAGTAGACTGATGTCTACGAAAGCTCATGCTGCCGACTTCTTTCATGCTACAAGATTTCTCTACATATTAAATCGAAGGGTTTGGGTTCAAGGCAAGAATGGATTTCCCCCTTCTCTTGAGGTGCCCTGTAGGAATAATGCAGCTTGACAACACGTTAACTGCCATGGCGCCATCCCGATAAAATCTTGAGATTTATAGTTTTATGAGTCACCAGCCCTCTCTGGCAGGGAAGGCTGAAGAAGGCCTTGTGAAACTACAAATCCCAGGATTCCACTATAGGGTGGAGCTGAGGCACTTCGAGTGCTGTCAATCTGCATCGCTTGGACGGTGTAGATGCACTAAAGCTGCAGTACTTGGAACTGGGTGAGGAAGCTGAGAAAAGGACAGAGTCTCATCTAAACCAAAAGGCAGCAGAGGGAATGGTTGCATGCTTAATCCTTTTAGTGCTCAGTACTCTTCTGTCTTTAAAATCTAGGAAACTCTCAGAGCAAAACTCTGGTGCCACATCCATCTACCATTCCCATATTCTATAGCATTGAGCCATGGCCGGATTATTTCTGCAGTGTTACCTGTTGCTCTTGCATGACTTCAAAGTCGACTCTCTCTTATGGAGACCCTAACAGGAGGGTTTATTGGTAGGATTCATACAGAGGAGGATTCCTATTTCTTTCTTGTAAGGCTGAGAGAGTGTGATCAGGATTATGGTCCAATTCACACTTCACAAATAGTCCAGTTTGATACCACTTTATTTTATTTTATTTATTTTATAGTTTTTTTAAATTTTTCAAATAAAATTTATTGAACAAAATAAACATTACAATACAACACAATACAGTGAAAATACAATGAACAATGACAAAACCAAACAGAATCCACACTGCAGAAACAGTTCAGTTCAATACCACTTTAACTGTCCAGGCTCACTGCGATGGAATTCTGGGAACTGTAAGACATTTAGCCTTCTCTGCCAGAAACCTCTGGTGCCACAACAAACTACATTTCTCAGCACTCTATAGCATTGAGTCAAGTGGTGCCAAACTGGGTTATTTCTCCAGTGCAGATTGGACCAAGGTCACCCAGTGGGTTTCCATGGCCCAGTGAGGGATTCAAACCCTTAACAGTCAACGTAGTTCCTTTTTAAAAATGGAAAGGTGTGCACCACTGCCCACCTTCCCCCCCCCCCCCCCAAATTACTCAGAGGTAAGGGACGCTCTGCATTTCCTGATGCAATTTTGTACAACAAAGCAATGAGCACCCTTGATCTCTGGGTATTTGCTTTCTCCTAAAGTTGTAAGAGAGAGAGATCCAGATTGGGACCCATTCTCCAGGAACAACTTGGAAACAGTTTGATAAACTGATTTTCTTCCTTTCAGTTTTCTTCACTATCCAGCTTTCGCTATCACATAATTTCAATGTATAGTTGTGACAGGTAGATAGAGACAGAAGGTGACAGAAAGAATATTTCATTTGAAATGTTCTGGAAGAGAGTTTTGCAAACACTATGGACTTTGTAGAGTCAAAGGCTTTCATGGCCGGCATCCATAGGTTTTTTGTTTTTGTTTTTTTTGCGGGGGGGGGGGGGGTCAGGGTATGTGGCCATGTTTTAGAAAAGCTTTTTCCTGACGTTTTGCCAGCATCTGTGGCTGGCATCTTCAGAGAATGCTGACTGGAAAAGAGTGGGATATATATAAACTGTGGCCTTTATTGTTGTGTGCTTCCAAGTCATTTTTGCCTTATGGTGACCTTAAGGTGGACCTATCATTTTCTTGGCAAATTTCTTCAGAAAGCATTTGCTATTGCCATCTTCTGAAGCTCACTTATTCTCTCTATGGTATGTAGCTTTCAGATGCTGTCTGAGCCATTCTCCATTTTCTGTGGACTCCTCTCTTCAGGGCTTCAAATCCCAATTTCTATATCCAACCTCCTGCATCTTTTCTTTCTGTTAGCCTATATGGCTCTTAAGTTTTGTATGTTTGCATGTACCCTCACGCTTTTCTAAATAAAACCCTACTGTTTGATTAAAACTGGAATATCTCTGCATTTAATACTGGCATACACAAGTGAAGAGTTCCCTGAAGTTACCCTCCTCTCACAAGTCTCATTTTGAGCTATAATTTCCCCACAATTTCAGCTTTCAGCTGCACTGGATCGGGGCTGCGGCAACCACACATCACAGCCCTTATCTGGCCTTTCTTTGGTGCAAAAAGGAGCTGCAAAAAGCCAGTCTCCACAGGGCTTCAGTATCCTTCAGCAACGTTCACCAGTGAAATCATGGAATCTCTTGTGTCTCTTGAGACTAGTTTTGGCAAAATAAACCAGACATGTAGTATGTGAAATACTTAATTGAAGAGAATTTTGCTGGTTACGTTGAAAAGGTATTCTTGGCCCTGGCCATCTAAAGGAGAATTTCAAGTAAAGGGCAGTTCAGCAGAGTTGGCACTCACCATCTAGAGGGAGAATTCAAAGACACAGCCATGTTAGTCTGGAAAATCAGTATGCAAAGGGCTCTTGCAACGCCTTTGAGATTAAGGGCTGGGCAGACAGCTCCTAAGGGGCGATCTTCAGCCTCCCCTTTTACAGCCAGATTGGGGCATGGCAACCACATACTGCAATTCTGATCTGGCCTTTCCGGGGTGCAAAAAGGAGCTGCAAAAAGTGGCTTTTTTTTTCACCCTGGAAAGGATGCGATAATCATGCTGCCACGGCTTTACAGCACTCCTTCGGTGCTGCATTGTGTGGACGCAGTGCCAGAGGAGCACTGTGATGCCATGCACTGCATGGTGCAGCACTCAGCATCACGCCACCTTGGGGACAGAGCCAGGGCGTGCATCATATGGACACTAATGCCCTGACTCTGCCCCCAACCCAGTTTGCACAGGGGCTAAGTGAAAGAGAAGTTGGTAGCATGAGATTTTATAGACTTGACCACGCTTCCTCGGATGCATGTGGTGCAGTGGAAAGTCCAGGGACAGATCTATAGAGTAGATCAATATTTGTGGGTGTGGAGATGAGATGACATGTTCATTTTTGATGAAGGCTGATGGTCACTAGGGGACAAGGCACGGATGTTGCCTAAAACCAAGTTTAGTAGGTAACCATATGAATGAGCATTGAGATGCAGTGTGGGAGCCAAAAAGAAAATGTGATGAATTGGCCAAGAGAGCCCCCATGAGGCTGGGGGGCTAGCTAGTGTTATAATGGGGGAGGAAGAAAAGAGAAAGAGAAAGAAAAAGAAAGAGAGGGAAGAATATTTCACATGGTTGCAGACACACATGGAAGTTTCTCTGGTCACATGCTGTGGTGTGGTTGCTTGGATTCATGGATACATTGATCGCTGTGCATTACAATTAGAAGACTGAGCAAACAGGGAATGTTCTAGAGATAGTATGTAGAGGGGAAAAGCATGCAGGGAAACCTTTACTGTCTGAAGCCCCCTTACTATAGTAGCAAATGGGAAAAGGGGGTTTAGAGAAAACGCATTGTTATGTAGCATTTTCCAACAGTCCTCAGGTGTTCACTGTTTTGCTTCACTGGATGGTCTTGGATTCTTCTGTTACGAGAAAAGGGGGAAATGTTCTTTTTATCAATATTCTCACTCCATTACAATTACAACAGAAGAGATCCATCAGATAATGAGCTTAGACAGCTTTAAAAAAGCTGTCAAGACGGATCTCTTCTGGCAGGCCTTTCCTGAATAGAGCAATTCAACTCACTCTGAGCTCTCCCCACTCCATCTAACATTATATACCAGAAAATCGCTGTTTTTATATTATGTTGCTGTTTTTAACTGCTGAGTTTTTTCTCTTTTAAATAGTATTATATTTAATTCTCTTTTAAAGGGGAGGGTGTTCTATTTTTTATCCAGGCAATGTTTTATCTAAATCCATTTTATTTCATGTATACCGCCTTGATTGCCCAGGCAAAAAGGCTGGATACAAAAATAAAATTTATTATTATTTATTAATTGTATATATTCCTTTGTGTGACCTCTGAGAGCCAACATGGTATATTGGCTTGTTGGACTAGGACACTGGGAGACCAGGGTTCAAATCCCTGCTTTGCCATGGAAACCAGCTTGGTGACCATGGGCAAGTCACTGTCTTTCAACCTAAGAGGAAGGTAATGGTAAACTTCCTCTGAAAAAACTCTTACCCAAGAAAATTCCATGATAGGTTCACCTTAGGATCATCATAAATTGAAAATGACTTGATGGCACACAACAGCATTGTGTCTCTCTTTATTGCCTTGTTTTTCGAACCAAACTGGTCCCAAATAGTGTAGGCTTACTTCAAAAAGGAGTTGCTCCAGTCCCTTTAGCATGGGGTGGACAAAGTGAGGGCCGGGGGCAATGTGTCTGCACCAGCAGTCATTGCCAACACAATTTCTAATAGGGGGCATACTAAGACTGGATTTCTTTGCATCATTTTGCAATTATTGAAATGTTTAATATATGCACAGTTAAATTTCCACTTTCTGGAAAATGAACTTCTTGGATCAATTTTATTTGCTTGTTTGATCTATTTTGATTCTCCCGTCTGATCAGAAACCCAAAGTTTTAGTGTAACATCTATTTTAGTATTACATCTACCCCAGAAAGAAAAGTAGTAACAAAGAAATGATCTTTTTATTTTTCATTTTTCTTTCCCATGACCTCAGACATGTTTTAAAAGGTACCTTGCCAATGCATAATTATAATAGTCATACCTCAGGTGTGGTTGATAGACTGTGGGTTATTCCAGTTCTGAAATAAAAGTCCAGTATCATTCTACCAATCTTTCTGCAGGAAGTGAAGCATTAAGAAAGTGCTTGACAACCCTGCAATGTAGCCTAGTTTTGTTCATTTAGTTTCCTATTGTGCTATGGTTATCACTCCAGTGGATTCAAATAAGAAAGTTCATTCTGAATAGAAGAACAGTGAAGAACCTCCAGCTGTTAAGAGTTATTCAACTGAATGGATTACCCCAGTGGTAGACGTTTTTATGTGAGCTTTTTAGACAGAGATTGAATAGCCATGTATCAAGCATGTTTTGGGTGTGGGTACCTGCATTAGTAGGGAGTTCGAATTGCCCCTTGAAATTCTGTGTCAATCACTTAAATCTGGGATGGTCATGAGATAGGTTGGGATCTAGAAATAGATTGGTAGAGTGTTTAACAGTAATCTGGATACTATCTAAATGAGTCTGTTCAAATCCTTGAAGTGTGGTAAGTAAGATGTGGTAAGTAAGATATATATTTACATTTGCCTTTGCCGATCATTCCAGGCTGCATCCATACTGCAAAAATAATCCAGTTTGACATTTCTTTAACTGTCATGGATCCATCCTATGGGATTTGTAGTTGTGAGATAGTTAGCCTTCTCTGTCAGAAAACTCTGATGCCACAGTAAACTACAAACCCCAGCATTCCATAACACTGAGCCATGGCAGTTAAAGTACTGTCAAACCTGATTATTTTTGCAGTGTATGAGATACTTGAATCTTCCCTCAAGGCCATCATTTTGTATCTAGCTCCATTTGGTGGACCTTGAAGTTCAAAGAAAAGAAAAGAAAGACCTTAAAGTAGAACCTTTAGTGCTAAAGGCCACCTTTCCTTAAAACAAACAACATCTGATGCAGTGTGCTGTAATTCATGAAAGCATTGTGGTATAACAAATTTCCTGATGCTAACAGCTTTACAGCAGCAAAATGGACTATGTCATAGGGTGCTGAGATATCCTTTACTGGAGGATTTTTGTTTTGTTTTGTTTTTACTGAGATTGAACAGTCGTCTGTCAGAAGTGTTTTAATTGTGGAATTTTTATTTTATTTTATTTTATTTGCATTGGCAGGGATTTGGACTCAGTGATCCCTGAGGTCCCTTTCAACTCTGAAGTTCTGTTATTTTATGATACATAACGGCTTGCATGGGGGAAACAGCTGTCACAGATCAGATATAATGATGACTATGATCATGATGACAATGATTTTAAATCACTGGACATTGTCATGAACACAGTTTTTCTGGATATGAAAAAAAAACAACATTCATTTCCCCCCCCCCCTCCCACCACAAAATATTTTAACAGAGAGATATGTTGCTGGGGTTGCAACTTGGAAGCTTCAACTAGCACAGAATATGGCAGCCACAACTGTAATCCCCACAGCAGGATGGAATCATATCACATAGATTCTGAAGTGGCTTCAGTGGCTTCCTATTAGCTTCTGAGCCCACTCCAAGGCAGTGGTGCTTACCTTCACAGTTCTACAAGCTTGGGACAAAAGTCTTCAGAAGCATCTCTTCCTGTGTCAGCTTACGTGTGTCTTAAGATCATTTGGGCAGCTTTTCTCAGAATATATTATGTGTTAATAAGGGAAGGAGTCTTCCCAGTAGTGGCATCCCAAAAGTGGAACACTCTCCTTATGGAGGTTGGTATGGAACTCAAATTGCAATTATCTGACTGCCAGATCAAAACCTTGTTTCCCAAGGCTAGATGTCTTGGCCAGGTCTCACAATTTTGGCTGCTTTTCTTTGTATTAAGGTCACATTTGTCTTTTAAATGATCAATTTTATTGGTTTAATTACCTCTAGATACCACTGATATCCTCTTTTGGATAAAGGGTGATTTTAAAATGTTATAAGAGTGAACAGGAGGGGAGGGGAGAGGGAGAGGGAGATGGAGACAGACAAACAAGTGCTGCACAGGCAGCTACAGCAACGGCATCAACTGTTCAGTGCTACCTGATGGCACATATGTTGGCTAAAGAACCTGATCTATTTATGAACGAGTGTTTGCTTTGTTGGGAGGAATGCCAGAGAGCTGTCTAAAACTGAAAATGGGCACAGAGGACCCTTGAGTAAGGTCATGACCTGAAATCACAAACCCACTCAGAATGTTTATTTTAGTCTCACAGAAAATGAAAGGTTGAACTGAGCAACCAAATAAATCTCACAGAGAGAGAATCACAGTGGATGACCAAAAGAAAACAGTGTTGGTCACAACATTGTATAAAATGGACAAGGTTTGATTAAAGCCTTCCAGAATACACCCCTTCCCTACTTTCTGAAGAAAGTTTTCCATTACATTAGAAAAACCAGAACTACTCTTAAAATTCATCCTTCCTCCCTGTTCTACCAGCCACACATTATACAAAGAGCACCTGAGGAGAAGATGGATAACCCTCTTGTGCTAACTGTATATTATTGTCCTCTTGCAATAAAATGTATGTTAGGGTAACTTGGTCTTGATTGGAGAATTAAGAACCATTAACTTTACAAAAGACCTACTCCTAGTCGAGGTGAACACATCTAAAACTGGGTTGTCCTCCAAGTCATTGATAAAAATGTTGAATAGTACTGGGCCCAGGACAGAACCTTGTGGCACCCCACTGATCACTTCTCTCCAAGATGAAGAGGAGCCAGTAAAAATCAGCATAAATAAATAAATAAATCCCAGGTTTTTTACACTCCGACTGTGTGGAGTGGTGAGGAAGTGGTCAAGAGCAGGTGAAATGGGCTGGGTGAGCCGCCATCACCATTACTGGACATAATTTTTGTCACACACTCATGAATCAGTTGCACAAGCACACAAGTGGGCAGCTGCACCATTGATGCATTGCACACCTTGTGGAGTGCAATGACAGCAAACACATCAGGTTATCAACAATTCAATGGTTTTAATAAAAGCATTAACAAACCGGCTGGTTTAACAGGGGGGCATGGGAAGAAAGAGGAGAAAGCAGGGTATGTACAGGGGGAGCACCATGATTGTGTTCTGCCAATGTGTCATTGGGCATACCAATGGGCAGTTGATCAATCGTGAGATTGAGCAGGGAATTGTGCAGCCTGTAGCGCAGGGCATCCAATATGCCAGTTGTTGGGTGGGATGGGTGAACTATCAGCAGCTGCTGGCAGAGCATCCATGCATTCATGCACATGTGTTTGTGATGGATCAGAAAAATAAATAATGGTGCGGTGCAGTTTGTTGCTGCAAATGCTCCATTTGGTGGATCCTCCTCACAGCAAGAGGGGGAAAGTGCAAAATGTGCATCAGTTGGTGGGCTGTTGTGTGAGCAGGAGGTGTGGTCAGTGGGCTCTCAGCCTATGACTCTGGAGAACAGGGTTTGAATTACCAGTGAGCCATGGGCAAGAGTGTGGCCTTGGGCAAATCACACTCTTTCATCTTCAGTGAAAGACAAAGACAACCCCCTTCTGAACAAATTTTAACAAAGAAAATCCTGTGATAGGGTCACTATAAGTTGAAACAACTTGAAGGCACAGAACAACAAACCATTATGAACTTCTTTATCAAGTTTGATTACAATCTTTTTTCTTGTAATTTTAATCCATTGGTTCATGTCCCACTTCCTGGAGCAGAAGAATAATACATGGTCCTTTTGATTTTTGTTGGACTTCTTTTCATTAAAAAATGCCAATCCTATAGCTACCATCCTAGGTGCATTTGGCCAGATGCAATCATCACACTTGAAGGGACTGCTGGCTAAAAAAAACTTCATAGAGTGAAAATTACTCTGCAACAAAATCTTTCTGTGGTTTTTAAGTTAGGGGTTTGATAGACTGCCCTGAAAAAGTGGGCTGGAGCCGCCTGTTTTTGCTGCTGAGGGACGCTGCAGCAGCCAAACTGAATAGGCTCCCTCTGCACCAAAGGTTCTTATTGGTGCCCGCAGCAGATGCCATCAGTGCACCATTGGTGACGTGCGGACACTATGATATGCTTGCATTATCATGGCAGCCCCCGTGGGGATGGGGAGGCCACCATGACAGCGGTGCTAGCACGTAGGGTTCGGAAGTGTGCGGTTGCTGTATGCTCCTGAACCCTAGAATTGGTGCCAGTACAATGCTTCCCGCCCATTTGTACTGGGCCTTAGTTTGCCTAGAATTGCAGTGCTGAAGCTTGGGGGCAACTAGGATGTAATTCTAAGCACAAATTGTGTTCTGCTGAGGTCAGTAGATGTGCCAAAGGACCAAAAGCCAAGAACTCTCTGCTGAAATAAATGGGGACCAGACATGTTTGTATGCTTTTAAAAAATTCAGTAATTTATTATTATTATTATTAACTTTTATTTTTATAGCGCTGTAAATTTACACAGTGCTGTACATACACATTTAGCATTTTTACCAATATTATATTAGGAGGGGGAAACACTCTAATGCAAGGATTCGTAATCTTTTTGACTTACGGAGCCCTTATTTCTATGGCAGAATCCCTAAGAGGCCCACTTTATGTCTTACAAGTTTAGGAGTATATATACGAATATATATTCTTATATATGGTGTTTAGGAGTATATATAAGTATATATTCTTATGCTTTAATTTCATTCAATTTTTATTGCTTTCATTTTCCTAGAGCGGCCACAGAGCACTTGGGAAGTGCACATGGAGCCTGAAGGGATCCTTGGAGCACAGGTTGGGAACTGCTGCTCTAATATGTATCTGTTTTAAAAATCAAAATTGATTAAACAAGAAATGTAAGAAGAAATCAGAAATTACAGCTGTCTGTTATTTGAAATTTCCCATCTGCTGGATGAATTATTTTGTTGTTCAATTGATCAGACGTGTTGCTTTAGCATTCATTACCAAATTTTATTTTGAACGCCATAGAACTGTGAACTCATTTTAACTAAAGGCCTTTCCTTCTGTTTGTTTTAAAGTGGCAGCACAGTTCAGGGAAGCAAAGAAATTCTGCCTATATTATACTGGGTGTAATAGTTCCCTTCAAAGGGAAAATAACTGTTTAGAATTCTGTTTCTCAACACATTTACTAAGAAAGCCCATGGGTAATTTGGAGTGTATTTAAGCCTTCAAGCTCACCATAAGAAAAGGAATGTTAGAATTTACTACAACTAATGAAACTAGTAGTAGGGCACTAGTAGTATGACAATAATACTTTGTTAGGAGAATTATATTCATTTTCTCCTGTTGAGAAAGCGTGAAATCTTGGCCTCATCACCAAATTCCCTTTGACCCCAGAAGGAGTCATGATTTCAGTCCCCTCTCCCTTCTGCCTTTTAAAGGACAGGGCATATTTTTAGAGGATTAACTGTGTAATCTACACGGCTGCTGGGCTTTCTCCTTCTTGAGGCAATTCCCTCATCTTGGCTCCCATTTGTGATTTTTAAATCCCAGTAGAAGGCAACTCCCTCTCAGTTTACTGCAAGAAAAGAATCCCAGGAGACTATATATTCTCTTTGGTGAAAGTGTATATTTGTGTTTCAACAATTTGGAGGGGCATCCTAATACCTCTCAACCAATAGACACATATACACTTGTTTACAAATAGTTATTTTAAATTATATAGAAACTATATTTACATGTCAATTATCACATCATCTGCTTGAAAAGTGTTAGTCAATGTACATTGGGTTTTAAACCGTAATTTAGCTGTTTGGTGTAAAATGCATTGAATCCTATTTGAATATCAAATTATTTCTAAATTTTTCTTTACTTTGTTAATAAAACCATTACCTATTGCCACTTGAGAAAGTAGATAATAAGATTAGTGTGTCCTGAAAATATTGCTATATGTTAAATAATCCTAACTACTCATTTAAAAAAAAATAATCAAAGGCCTTAATCTAATGTCTAGTCCCAACTAGAATACACTCATTGAATCAACAGAACTCTTCCACAAATGATGATTTACTAAGTGCCAATTTATTGAACGGGACTCTTCTGTTTGAATTTAATGACTGGATTTAGGCTATGGGGTCAAAACTATGTGATTTTTGACATGTCAATAAATTCCCTACCGTTGTCAGCTGGAAGTTGCATTTCAACAACCTGTGGAGGATGACAGGATTTGTAGCCAAGTTAGGCCACTGGGCTTAAAAATGAGCTCTCATAGAACTTTAATTCATTAGATCTCTGGATCCAAGATTAAATAAAAGTGAATAGTTTGATATTAATCTAAGAATAAAAGAAAAAAATTGAAAATAGTTCTCAGAGATATTGATTGAATAATTCAATAATGTAATGAACATAAATTAAATGACTCATTAAAATTATTTGTGATGTTAAAATAGATCTGTCCAGTTTGTCCAGTACCTGACAAACAGAAAGAATACCCACTATAAAACTGAAGGTTGTACAGAGCAATGTGCACTTACTGAGAAATAAACCTATCAATATATGGGGCTCAACGGAATAGGCTAGGTTGGGGACATGGCACCTGCACACCACACCCCCAAGCCATTGTAAAAAAAAGCCCCCAAAAGTGGCTTCCCCCCCCCCAGAGCTACAGGGGTGTATAAGGGCCACGGCGCACCCTTATGACCCCCCTTATGCTCAGGGCCGCCTGTACAGCTATGTGCCAAGATGACACCTGGGGAGTGTGGTAGGATTTCTGAGCATTTAAACGCTCAGCTCCCACACAACCCTAGTTTGGGCCCAGTATGGTGGTCTGTCAAGGCCCATATATCTTATATCAATGCTTGAGTGTATATTTGAAAGAGCCACTAAAAAAGAAACCTAGATTAAAGGTAAAGTTAGTCCTTTGTCATGAATGTCTAATCTTAATTGACTGTAGGAGGCAGTGCTCATCTCCGTTACTAAGCCAAAGAGCCAGCGTTGTCCGAGTACTGCACCGAATGCTGTTACCTTCTCACCAAAGTGGTACCTATTTATATTCTTGTGTTTGCATAGTTTTGAACTGCTAGGTTGGCAAAAGCTGGGACCAGTGACAGGAGCTCACCCCATCATGCAGCACTTGGTCCTCAAACTGCCAACCTTCTGATCGATCATCAGAATTGGTGTCTTAAGCCACTGCATCTCCTAGATTATCAGATAGCATAAAAGGAGGTCTTGCATTCTCTGAAATCAAATGATATTATAATACACCTATGATGAAGTATATAAAACGAACATGATTGTTAATACTAGAAAAGGGAGCATGTTGGCTTATCTCTAAAAAAAATATGTGTTATAAAACAGTGCAGTCCTACCTACAATTTTTCAAATGGTAGTTCCAGCACATTCAGTATAATTGCTCTCAGGTAGTAGGAGAGCAACCTGAAATATTTCCATTTATTTAGAACAATTACATTCAACCTTTCATTTCAAAATGCCCGTGTGACTTGCAATTATCAATTAAAAAGTAGTTAAAAACACAGAGAAGCAGGGTTAAAAACAACCATAGAGTGAAGACCAGACTACATATCAGATATGGACAAAGTTCAAATCTAGATTGAGTGCTGGTTTTACTTCTGCTCACAACCTATTAGTGAAATATTCTTGTGTGGGAAAATGATAATATCATAGAGATAAGTAAATTAATTCAACTTGTTATCAAAACATAGAGCAGGCTGAAAGATATTGTGGGAGGGCAAGATCTGCAATCATTTTAACACTTTCAGAGTCATTATTCATTACAAGTATTATTATGAAAATGTGGTTAACTGGAGGGCAAACTAGCTTCTCTAATTCTAGTAATTACTGTATTGTAGCAAAAAAAAAAAAAAAAGAAAAAAAAGAAAAAAAGTATGGCCTATGGGAAATAATTATGGGATGAAAACCTGCCCTTTAATCTATCAGCATAAATGATGATCTGGGTCTGGGAATTTTGGTGTACTATTATTATAATTATATATTATTATCCTTATAAACCACTATCAAATGCACATTGGGCTCTACAGAAATAATATAATAAAACAGTGGATGCCATCATGTGCACACTTACTTGGAAGCATAAACAAAGCTTTTGGATTTGTAAACCAACGTTTGAGTCAGAGGGGAAAAAATAATGTCTTATTGCAGAAAGATGAAGTAGAATGTATAGACTGGGAAGTGCCATCTATTGGGGATGTGTTCGTCCAAACAAAGATTAAGTTCATAACCTTTCAAAGTGCTAAAGTTTAATTAAATACTGGATGGTTAAAATAAAGATTGAAAGTACAAGTATACCTCATTTAACAAAGCCTCTTAGAAAGACACTCCTTTTTACAAAGACTTTTTACTGCAGCCCAGCCTAGCTTCCCTTTCTTGTCTTCTGTCCAGCAAGGTTTGGGGTTGTTTTGTATGTTTTTGTTTGTTTGTTTTGTTTTGTTTTGTTTTGCAGCATTCGCACTGGGACAATTATGTAGGGCTGAAGAAAGACAGACCTGTGTTGGGCTGCAGCAGTATGCCTGCAAGAAACAATGCAATAAAGTTTGACCTGGGAAAGAATGGGATTCTTCTCTAGGAGATCTCACTGTAGCTCCATGTGCTTACATACAACAGACAAGGTAAACAGCTGCCTCCAGAATTACTTACTGAAGCTGCATTCGCAATGTGGAAAAAAATTCTGTTTGACACCACTTTAACTACCAAGGCTCAACACTATGGAATTCTGGGATTTGTAGTTTGTTGTGGCACTCTCTGACAGAGAAGGCTAAATATCTCACCAAACTACAAACTAGTCAAACTAGATCATTTCTGCATTGTGGATGCAGCCTGAACTGGTGCAGGAGCCCTGATGGTGCAGTGGTTAAATGCCTGTACTGCAGCCACTCACTCAAAAACCATAAGGTGTCGAGTTCAAGACCAGCAAAAGGGCTCAAGCTCGACTCAGGCTTGCATCCTTCTGAGGTGGCTAAAATGAGTACCCAGATTGTTGGGGGCAAGTAGCTTACAGTTGTAAACCGCTTAGACACTCCTTAGGCGGTATGAAGCGGTATATAAATGAAGCTGTTTGTTTGTTTGTTTTGAACATGTGTGATGAGCAAAAGCAAAAAGAAAAGGGGAAAGCAGATTAGCCTGCTTCACCAACCACCCTAGCATATTGATAAACCATAGATCTATAAGTTTCAACACCAAAAAGGAAATCATACATAGAGGCTGTTGAAAGGAAAACGTCATCATGGGGTGTATTTTGAAAAAAGCTTCCATGTGACTTCTCAAGAGTCAAAATGTTTTTGTTTATTTATGCAAAACCTGACTTTGTTTTATTTTTCCATTTCACATGTGCATAGTGTTAGTTTTGAATAACAAGTTTTCTGAAACATGTTGAACTGCACTTATTTTTCGTCGGGGATGCTTTGATTTGGAGCATCTGTCGGGGATGCTTTGATTTGGAGTTCCTGCATGGCAGGGGGTTGGACTGGATGGCCCTTGTGGTCTCTTCCAACTCTATGATTCTATGATTCTATGGTTCTATGATTTGTGATGTAGGAACCTATCCCTATTCTTTCTGCATTATTTTGTCTCTAGTACCAAACTTTTTTTAAAGAACCAAAGCCCAGGGACACATCTACTTTAGTTAACTGAAATATACCTGTAATGATAATACCATTTCAGTCTGTTCTACTCTAGTAGTGTGATATAGGGGCAGTACAGACCATCCAAAAGGGGCGGTCTGTACTCGCACCAAGAAGCATCGAAATGGGGCCAGGGCTGCCTCACTGGCAGCCGCAGAGGCCTCATTTTGCCGCTTCTCTGTGGCCTGCAAGTGGGGTGCAGTGGCACCCTGGGCACCTGCTGCACCTCGCTGTCCCCGGCGCTGCTGAGGGGAGAAAGGTGCCACCGCCGCAGCCCCTTTCTCTTTGGGGTCCTTGGCGCAGCCATTTAAAAAGGAGGCCTCCTGCGGCGCAATGTTGTCAGGAGCACACAGCGTTATGTAAATGCTGCATGCGCCATGACATCACGGTGCGCCCGTATGGACACTGCCATTTTAAAATGGTGGCATCCATACACGCTAGGGGTAGGGAGGGTGTGAATGCTGCACCCTCCCTAACCCTAATCGCGCTGGAAAGGCACCTTTTTTTGCCCGTCTGTATCGGGCCATAGATACTTATGAAGATCATGGAATGCTGATTTCATTAAAGCTACAATCCTATGCAGGAGGTGGCAGTGTGGTATAGTGGTTTCAGTGTTGGACTATAACTCTAGAGACCAGAGTTCAATTCTCCACTTGGCCATGAAACCCACTGGATGACCTTGGGAAATCACATGCTCTCAGCCTCTGGAGAAGACAATGACAAACCTCCTCTGAAAAAATCTTGCCAAGAAAGTTCACCTTAGGGGTGTCATAAGTCAGAAATTATTTGAAGGCACACAACAACAAACAAGCCTATCCCCACTTACCTTGGGATAAGTCTCATTGAACTTAATAGGACTTCAGTCAGAGTAGACATGGATGAGATTGTGTCCTAAGTAGAAGTAAGAATGCCAGCTGCCCCTAAGGGGAGCTAAAACTATACATCTAAAGAGCTAAAACTATACATCTGTACATCAGAGGAGGCAACCAATTTGTTTATTATAAAATGAACTTTATTTCTGACACTCTGGAGTAACAAAATACAAGATAATATTCAACCATAAGGTTTGTTAAGACAAAGATGGATGGGAATAATTATGCAGATATATACTTGATAATGAAATGTTCTGTCTGGCTCAGATTAAAAGAAAAAGACTTTAGGTCCTATAACATCCAATGGAAGGATATGTCCCTACTCTAAACCAGTACAATCAGTAATACATGCTTCCTCAATATTATCTGTTTAATTTACAAACACACATCACTTACTCTGGAGTTAACATACTACAAACTGCACAGGATGCCACAGAATAAGCACTAAATCACTCCATTGTCTTTAAAAACTGATAGGACAATTACATGTAAACTGGGGGACAGGACATAATTTCTGAAAGATGCCAGGGCCTTCTCTAGTGTGCCTAGGCTCTCGTGCACACAAGGACTAGGAATCCATCCACATTGTAGAAATAATCTGTTTTGACACCACTTTAGCTGCCATGGCTCAATGCTATGGAATTCTGAGAACTGTAGTTTGCTGTGGCACCAGAGTTCTCTGGTGCCACAACAAACTACAGTTCTCAGAATTCCATAGCATTGAGCCATGGCAGCTAAAGCGGTGTCAAAACAGATTATTTCTACAGTGTGGATGCAGCCTAGGTCCCCAAGGAACCAACGAGGAAGCAAATTTTTACAAAGTAGTGAGTGTTTCTTTATATGCCCAGAAACACTCTTCTTTACATATTTGAGGACTGAACAATAGTTCAGAAGGAACTGCCAGGCCACTCAATCCTCTCCCATTTAGGAGTGGTTGCAGGTCTAGCAGCTGACCAACTCATTCTCCCTACAGCCCTCCTAAGGATTTTAACCCACTGCATGAGAAACTGGAGGGATAAGTGGAGTTGCACATGTGAGACCATCGTGCATGCAGTAGTGCATTAAAGTACAGAGAGCAGCATGCATATTGTGCATATTGCTCCCATGCATTGCCTATGCACACTGTGCATTGTGGTTGCCCAGTGTGTTCTCAGCCATGCACATTGACAATGGATCCACATATACTGCACTACATTGGCACTCAATACATGGCTAATGTAGCGTAACTCTGCCAGTGTATATTGATGGTACACTGAAATGATGTAGGATCTCAGCCATTCTTCACCACAGTTTCCCCCTTTAAAGCTGGCTTCTGCTGAGTCAAGGCACTACTCTGTCACCCCTTCTATGGGCAAGGTATCTGGAAGGGATCTCAAAGATCTTCAGCAGAGGCATCCCCTGTTTCAGCTAGAGATGCCAGGCACTGATCCTAGACCTGCATGTAAAACACCTGGCCTATCACGAAGCCATAACCCATTCCTATCTTCTGTGCCAACCCAAAAGCCACAGGAGAATAAAAAGGTGGCAATCCATCCTATATCAAGGTCTGGAACCTCTTCTGACTGTCCCATGAGATGTGTTTTTCAAAAAACAAACAAACCACACATATGCCTTTCTATAATACATTTGGTCTTTCACATCCATGGCTTGAAAATATTTCAAATATATATACACACATTCCAAGAATTTGATTCTGCCATTTTATAGCACAGAATCACAGAGTTGACACTGTTAGGACATATAACAACTTCACATGCTGAGATCTTCTAGGAATATAAATGCATGTCTATGGTAGTTTTATTGCTTACTAATGGCCCCTCCTCAATTTTTGTTTTCTAAGAGCACACCTGACCTTGCCTTTTTGTTCCTTGAAAGAATCGCCATTATCTCTTGTTCTTGTCCATGTAGTCTACTTTTCTACCTCATCTTCTTTGCAACATGAAGCTAGACCTGTGTTTCCCTTCATACCCATGATTTTGTAAGTAAACTTGTTTTATGGAGTTTATCAGACGACGGAAATTGGAAGTATAATCTAATGGTAATCCAAACGCAATCATAGGGTTTCATGTTATTTTGTATTAAAGCATCTCACACAATTTCGGGCAATGGGCAGTCATTTTCGGGTAATGAGAAGTCATTCTGAATGCATTCTGAATGCAATTGGAATTCACGTAAATTCGCTAAACTAGCGAATTCATGTGAATTCGAATTGGCTCCAATTGGCTTCATTTGAAAAAAAGAGAAATTCCTCCCATCTGATAAACTCCTATTTCACTCTAAGAGACTCTGTTTTAATTTGGGACCACATGGGCTGGGAGAAAAAGTGGACCTAGGTTTTTTTCCCTTGCTCACTATAAAGGTTTGCTCTGCTGGTGAGATAAAACAATCTCTCCTACTTTCCTGAGTTGTCCAACAAATCTCGAGAAAAACAAATTCCAACAACCACAAGGGCCACTCAGTCCAACCCCAGTCTGCCATGCAGGAATACACAAACAAAGCCCCCCTGGATAGATGGCCATCCAACGTCTCTTTAAATACCTCCAAAGAAGGAGGTATTTAATGGGATTTGAACATACATGGATTTTGGTATCCGGGGCGCGGGGGGGGGTGTTTCTGGAACCAAACCCCAGTAGATACCAAGGGCCACTGTGGACACACATATATCATTATACTGAGGAAGGCAAAATTTACTACAAATTCATAAAACACAAAAAAAGCAAATACGTTTTATAGCTAGAATGCCTGAAGTTGAATTAGGGGAAAGGACTGTTTTGTAATAGATAACAGTCAATAGGTAAAAGAGACATCTCCGTGGCTCTTCATGTCATTCAGGGCCTGTTGATTGCCCCAAGTGGTGCCTAGATGTCTGCATTTGCCCCAAAATAAGGAATGCTGGTATGCCATGCTGGGATGCTTAGTGAAACCAGTCCCAATAAGGGGATTGACAGTGATGCTTCAAAATGTATTTTTTTTAAACCAACGAGTGAGCGAGGGGTCCCTAGTTTAATTTATGTTCCAATCGATGTATAACTTGGAGGTTCTTTGTTTGAATAAAAGGATATGTCGCCTGTAGATCAGGCCTTTAGAAAATATTCCTCTGAAGCCAGCTGCCTGACAAAATTGGCTGAATTTTCATGCTCTTCTTGGGCTCCCTAGCTTGGTTTTCCAGGAATATCTGTAGTAATACTACTACTGGTCTCCGCCTCTTTTCTGGCCAGGGCCTTTTGCCTTTTCACTGTCCAGTCCAAGGGGGAAAGCCCTCCAGAGTGGGAAGCCTTTCCTCCTGGCCTGGAGGAGAATCATAGAATCACAGAGTTGGAAGAGACCACAAGGGCCATCCAGTCTGACCCCCTGCCATGCAGGAAATCACAACCAAAACATCCCCGACAGATGGCCATCCAGCCTCTGTTTAAAGACTTCTAAGAAAGGAGACTCCACTACACTCCGAGGGAGTGTGTTCCACTGTCGAACAGCCCTTACTGTCAGGAAGTTCCTCCTAATGTTGAGCTGGAAACTCAAACTCCCTTAGCTTGCATCCATTTTTCCGGGTCCTGTTCTCTGGAGCGGCAGACAACAAGCTTACTCCCTCCTCAATATGACACCCTTCGAATACTTAAATAGGGTCATCATATCACCTCTTAACCATCTCTTCTCCAAGCTAAACATCCCCAGTTCCCTAAATCATTCCTCATAGGGCATGGTTTCCAGACCCTTCACCATTTTAGTCGCCCTCCTTTGGACATGCTCCAGTTTCTCCACATCCTTTTTGAATTGTGGTGCCCAGAAGTGGACAAAGTATTCCAAGTGGGGCCTGACCAAAGCAGACTAGAGTGGCACTATTCCCTGGATCTAGACACTATACTTCTATTGATGCAGCCTGAAATTGCATTGGCCTTTTTAGCTGCTGCATCGCACTGTTGACTCATGTTCAGCTTATGGTCTACTTGGATTCCTAGATCCCTTTCACATGTAGTCTCGTTCAGCCAGGTGTCCCCCATCCTATATCTGTGAATTTTATTTTTCCACCCTAAGTGCAGTACCTTACATTTCTCTGTGTTGAATTTCATTTTGTTAGCTTTGGCCCAGCTTTCTATTCGATTCAGGTCATTTTGAATTTTGATCCTGTCCTCTGGGGTATTCGCTACTCCTCCTAGCTTAGTGTCATCTGCAAATTTGATAAGTATGCCCCCAATTCTGTCATCCAGGTCATTCACTGATAAAGATGTTGAAGGTGAAGACCAGGCATATTCAACTGTGGGACCCCATTGAGGGCCTCCTGCTTTGGTCCAAGGAGAAGGTTGTCCAGGGACCCTTAGGAGTGGCTGCTGGGCCTGGCCATGGGTTGCAGTGGAGGCCCCCGGGGCCCAGGAGCCCTTTCCACGGCCTGGAAGGCAGCAGTGATGGTCCGGTACTCACTGTGGAGTAGGTAAGGCATGATGGAGAATAGGGCCAGGACGACAGCCAGCACCAGGAAGAGGGAGACCATGAAGAGCTCCACCCATCCGCTGTAGTTGAAGAAGAGAGGCCCCGTGATGGAGACCACCATCAGCGAGAAGAAGGTGAAGACTACGCAGATGCAGCGGATGGTACGCACCTCCTGCTAGAGAGTGGAATAGAATCACAGAGCTGTTACTTTTTCACAGATAGTCACTATCCCCTGTTGGAACTGAGACTGTCTTGAGCGCCAAACTTTGATTTTCTGTGACTGTGATTCGTTCTGTTCTTTTACCCGCTAGAACGGTGAATCACAGTGGTAGTTGTGGCACCACCAAGTAACAACTGAAAAGAACTGAATGGAACTGCAGAGTCAGAACAAGTGCTAGAGGAAATTGTGGACGATATAAACTTATTTGATAAGTACAGTAGAGTCTCCATTATCCGTCCTTCGGCTATCCAACATTTTGGATTATCCAACGTTGCGGCTTCTGTGATTTCTTTAAATTCTCTGTGATTTCTTTAAATTTTCAGAGGACTGAACTGTTTATACTGTACATCATAATTTCGATCAGTGATTTCTTTACATTTACTTTTAGTGTCACTGCAATAAAACTTCAATACATTTGTAATTCATAGCGATTTCAAGGCTATCTGACTTATCAGCCCATCCGTTTATGTCGGATAATCGAGACTCCACTGTACAATAAGAAGGTCTATGATGAATAATGTTAAAATTAGAGGTGGAAAGAGAAGGAAGTTGTGTTTCGAAGGAGTGAGCGAAGGAGGAAAAGTGCAGAAGAAAGAGTTATGATGGAAAGGTTATAGAGGGTATAGGGAAGTTGTAGAAGGTGTGAGAGTGTAGGATGTAGATAGAATGAGAAGAAGGAGAAGGTAGAGGATTAGAGGAAGGAGAAAGTACAGGAAGATTTGGGAAGATATTTAACAAAGAAAGGGAAAAAGAAGTAGTAGTGTAAGGGATGAGAAGGTTTTTAAGAAAGAAATGACCAATCAAGACATTTAAGACATGAACTCCTTGGGAGTTAGAATCATAGAATCATAGAATCATAGAAATTTAGAGTTGGAAGAGACCACAAGGGCCATCCAGTCCAACCCCCTGCCGTGCAGGAACTCCCAATCAAAGCATACCCGACAGATGGCCATCCAGCCTCTGCTTAAAAACCTCCAAGGAAGGTGACTCCACCACCCTCCGAGGGAGTGTGTTCCACTGTCGAACAGCCCTTACTGTCAGGAAGTTCCTCCTAATGTTGAGGTGGAATCTCTTTTCCTGCAGTTTGCATCCGTTGTTCCGAGTCCTGTTCTCTGGAGCAGCAGAAAACAAGCTTGCTCCCTCCTCAATGTGACATCCTTTCAAATATTTAAACAGAGCTATCATATCACCTCTTAACCTTCTCTTCTCCAGGCTAAACATCCCCAGCTCCCTAAGGCGTTCCTCATAGGGCATGGTTTCCAGACCCTTCACCATCTTAGTCGCCCTCCTTTGGACCCGCTCCAGTTTCTCCACATCCTTTTTGAATTGTGGTGCCCAGAATTGGACACAGTATTCCAGGTGGGGCCTGACCAAAGCAGAATAGAGTGGCACTATTACTTCCCTTGATCTAGACACTATACTTCTATTGATGCAACCTAAAATTGCATTGGCCTTTTTAGCTGCTGCATCACACTGTTGACTCATGTTCAACTTGTGGTCTACTTGGACACCTAGATCCCTTTCACATGTTGTCTCATTCAGCCAGGTGTCCCCCATCCTATATCTGTGCATTTCATTTTTCCGCCCTATGTGTAGGACCTTACATTTCTCTGTGTTAAATTTCATTTTGTTAGCTTTGGCCCAGCTTTCTAGTCTATTCAGGTCATTTTGAATTTTGATCCTGTCCTTTGGGGTATTAGCTACTCCTCCCAATTTCGTGTCATCAGCAAATTTGATAACTAGGCTCTCGATACTGTCATCCAAGTCATTAATAAAGATGTTGAATAGCACTGGGCCCAGGACAGAGCCCTGTGGGACCCCATTTCTCACTTCTTTCCAGGATGAAAAGGAACCGTTGGTGAGCACCCTTTGAGTTCGGCCAGTCAACCAGTTACAAATCCATGTAACGGTTACCTTGTCTATCCCACATTTTGCAAGCTTGTTTGCAAGAATGTCATGGGGAACCCTGTCAAATGCCTTACTGAAGTCAAGATATACTATATCCACAGCATTCCCTTCATCTACCAAGCTAGTAATTTTATCAAAAAAAGAGATCAGATTTGTCTGGCATGACTTGCTTCTCTGAAACCCATGTTGGCTTTTTGTGATTATGGAATTATCTTCCAGATATTCACAGACTCTCTGCTTAATGATCTGCTCCAGAATCTTTCCTGGTATTGATGTCAGACTAACTGGACGATAATTGTTGGGATCCTCTTTTTTCCCTTTTTGAAGATGGGGACAACGTTTGCCCTCCTCCAGTCTGCAGGGACTTCTCCTGTTCTCCAGGAGTTCTCAAAGATGATTGCCATTGGTTCTGATATTACATTTGCCAGTTCTTTCAATACCCTAGGATGTAGTTCATCTGGTCCTGGAGACTTATATTCATTTAGATTAACCAGGTATTCCTGTACTGTCTCTTTATTTATTCTGTGCTGAAATTCCCCTATTCTGTCCTCTGCCCCATCATCCTTAGGTTGGGCACCCTTTGCCTTTCCTGAGAAGACTGAAGCAAAGAAGGTGTTGAGCAATTCTGCCTTTTCTCTGTCTCTTGTGAGCATTTGGCCATCTTCTCCACGCAGTGGCCCAACTGTTTCCTTTTTCTTCCTTTTGCTGCGGACATATCCAAAAAAGCCCTTTTTATTGTTCTTAACCTCTCTAGCAAGCCTGAGTTCATTTAGCGCTTTAGCTTTTCTGACTTTATCCCTACATGCGCTGGCTATTTGTTTGATCCACCTAAGGATCCCACCACTTGCACCCCATCAACTAGGTCTTCCCTGTTGGTTAAGATCAGATCCAAAATAGTTGATCCCCTTGTTGCCTCTTCCACCTTTTGGACAATGAAATTGTCTTCCAGGCAAGTGAGGAATTTTCTAGATCTTGAGGATAGCGCTGAGTTTGACTTCCAGCAAATATCCGGGTAGTTGAAGTCCCCCATCACTACTACATCTCTCCTTCCTGATTGTGTGGTCATCTGTTCTAGAAAGGCATCATCCATTTCCTCTGTCTGACTTGGGGGTCTGTAGTTATAATATGATGTTAAAGGGCTGATGTAAGACAGTGGCCCCCAGCCCTCCAGATGTTTTGGACTTCAAGTCCCAGAATCCCAGACCATTGTCCAAGCTGGCAGGGAGGGCATTATGACGTAGGGAGGAAATTTGCATGTGGGTGGTGATTAGCTGAGGAGGGCAAAGAGGAGGGTGGGGCTAGTCTCTGGAAGCCTGTTTAGAATATTGACTGTAGAATCCTGAGGTAGGAAGGAAATTTGCATGCGGCTGGTGATTGGCTGAGGGGGCAAAGAGAATTTGCTTATGGCTGGTGATTGGCTGAGGCTTCTGGGAGATGGTGAAGCGGGCCAAAAACATCTGGAGGGCTGGAGTCTGGGGACCACTGATGGAAGACTGCATCCGCACTGGAGGAATAACCCGGTTTGGCAGCGCTTTAACTCTTTGTCTGGGTCAGTTGCTATGGAATTCTGGGAGTTGGAGTTTGTTGTGGGCCCTTCGGGCCCACAACAAACTCCAACTCCCAGAATTCCATAGCCTTGAGCCACAGAAAGAGTTAAAGCGCTCCCAAAGCGGGTTATTCCTCCAGTGCGGGTGCATCCTTACTCAAAGCCACATCAATCTCTACCTCCTGCCTCCGGCTTTGGGTCCTCCTCGTCTCTCCGGGAGGGCTCCTGGGGGTCCCGGGTGGAGGAGGAGGAGGAGGAGGAGGAGGGCCATCTGGGTCAAGCAGCGACGGCAGAAGGTGTGGAGGCAGGAGAGGACTTTGGGGGCCCGCTCCCCGCCGTCGAAGGCGTTGTAGCAGATGCCGCCCTCCTCCTCCTGCCCGGCCTCGCCTTCCCTGCCGACTCCGCCGCCCTCCTCCTCCAGCTGCTGCTCCTTCTGCGGCTGGGCGGACATCCTCGGGGCCCAGGAGCCCTCCGGAGGCTTCTCAGGGAGGCCCCGGACTCCTCTCCAAGGCCCATCCCGAGAGGGACAGCAGCGGGGACATCCTGGGTGGGGATCCGCCTCCTGCCTGCCTTCCTTCCTTTCCTGGAATGCCTTCCTTCCTTCCCCGAAATTTCCTCCTTGCTGGCTTCCTTCCTTGCCCCAAATGTCCTCCCCTTCCTTCCTTCTTTGCTTCCTTCCTTCCTTCCGTGAAATGTCCTCCTCTTCCTGCCTTCCTTCCCTCCTCCTTCCCCGAAATGTCTTCCTTCCTTCCTTCCTTGCCCCAAATGTCCTCTTTCCTTCCTCGCTTGCTTGCTTGCTTACTTCCTTTCCCGAAATATCTCCCTCTTCCTTGCTTCCTCCCTTCCCCGAAATGTCTCCCTTCCTTCCCTCCCTCCTTTCTTACCAGAAACGCCCTTTCTTTCTTTCTTTCTTTCTTTCCTTCCTTCTTTCCTTCCTTCCTTCCTTCCTTCCTTCCTCGAAATGTCCTCCTCTTCCTCCCTTTCTTCCCTCCCTCCTTGAAATGTCTCCCTTCCCTCCCTCCCTCCCTCCTTTTCTTCTTTCTTTCTTTCTTTCTTTCCTTCCTTCCTTCCTTCCTTCCTTCCTTGAAACCTCCTCCTCTCTCCGGGGAAACCGTAAGCCCAGGCCCCCTGGGAAATGAGCCGGGCAGAGGCCAAGAGGCCCAGGGATCACTCAGGAGCCGGGAAAACCAAGAAGAGCAGAGAGATCCACAAAACAGTGGCCAGGGTCCGGCTGGGTGTATCCACACCACAGAAATGAAGCAGTTTGACATTACTTCACCTGCCATGAGTCAATGCTACAGAATGCTAGGATCTGTAGTTTTGTAGCCTTTCCTGGTGCCCCATCCGACTCTAAATTAGAGCATTCCGTAGCATTGAGTCGTGGAAGTTAACTTAGGCTGCGTTCACACTGTAGAAATAAACCAGTTTAAGTGCCATGTCTCAATGCTGTGAAATTCTGGGAATTGTAGTTTGTTGTGGGGCCCAGAGCGGAGCTCTGCTCCGCTCTGGGCCCCACAACAAACTACAGTTCCCAGAATTTCACAGCATTGAGCCATGGCACTTAAACCGGTTTATTTCTCCAGTATGAACGCAGCCTGAGAACGGCTGAGGCAGCACCCCTTAAAGGTGCAGGTACGCTGAGGCCTCAACCCTCTTATACTTATACTGTGGCTATCCTTTTAATCCAGGAGCTGTCCAAGGTTTTGAACTTCATTCACCCAAAGGACTTCAGTACCTTGGATAGCTCCCTTAAACCGTCCAAAACCTGGAGCGGATTTGTCATGCCACCGACCTGGGAATCGGCAGCCGATGCTCCAATAACGACTTCTTCCAGTAGCCATTCAGACCTTGATTTTCTTGCTAGTGTTTCTGCTTTATGTTTTGTTGCCTGTTCTTCATTTTAAGATCTTAACATGCTAAGAGTTTTATATCTTGGTTCTGTTTTGGTTGTTACATTTGTTTATATTGTAATATTTGCGAAATTCCTGTCAGGCCTTTAAACCATCCCAAGGAGTGGCACTGACAAGTGAGGCACTGTGTAAACATTTTGTAAAGCTAAGTGGATATAATGGGAGTCATAATAGGAGTTTTCATGAACCTGGGTGAACATCACAGTGTTGTTGTTGTTCCATTAAACTAACTACAGAATTCCATCAATTACATTTCTGCAACATCTTTCTACTACTGTGTGTAGGATGTGGATATTGGAAGAACACAAATAAAATTATGTTTGACCACATTATTATTTCTCAAGGATTCACAAGAGAGGTAAGAATTATGTGGTCATCCGGATGTTGTTGAGTAGCAACTCTCACCACACTTCATCACTGGTATCCAGCCACATCTGGATGGGTGCATGATTCCCCTCTATTGCTTATTTTAAGTCTACAAAAGCCATTCTTGGACATTTATAGATCACTTGAGTAGTAAGGAGTGTCATAGCTCACCCTGTATCACAGGATTGCAGCTAAAATCCAAAACAATTTAAATTTAAAACAATGAGGGATAATTTAAACAATCTGAAACTTGTTAATGGTTAGAAGTTATTAACAACTAGATTTAAATAGTTTAAAACCTCATCTCTTTTTTTGGCTCACTATAAACTGTACAGGATTCCACAGAATTAGCATCTCCAGCATTTCTTTTAATTGATTTGACAACTGTGTGTTAACTGGGAATAATAATTTCTGAGAAGTGCTAGGTTTCCCTTGCATAGAAGTTGTATCCAGTACCCCCATTATCATGGCGTACATCCACCTGTATTCAAGACCAATCTTCTTTACACAGTCCAGTACCTGTCAAGGGCTGGATCATGATTCAAAATCTTTTTGGCAGAAGAGGCCCAGCACCTTTTCAGTAAGAATTCTAAGACTGGATCCTTTTATACTTAATCTTGATGATATTCTCTTAATACTTCAACCACTTCATGAGAAAATACCACAGCTTTCTCTATAACAGCTCTATTCAAAGTGGTGATGTGTGGACCAGTGCTGGTCGAAGAACCATTAGCTGTCTCTCCACAGTGAGTTTTGAGGAAAGAAACAAATGTAACCAATGGACACAAATATGGTACTAGTTCCTGACAACATTAGGAGGGGAAATGCCAGTTCCCATATCAAACAGCCTTATAAATTGTACCCTGTAAAAACATGAAACTGTCTTCTACTAAGTTAAATCACTCCTTTATTGCACAAAGTACTGTGTTATGAATAATAATATAGAACAACCCCTGCTGGATTAGACCAAATGCCAATATGTTCCATCATTCTATTTAAACAGTGGTCAACCACTTGCCCTCCTTGCCCACAAGGAGGATGTGAGTTCAGCCACAGCCCTTCACTCATGCTCCTTAGCAATTGATATAAAAAGGCATGCTATTTCTGGTATTGGAGGGAGTATATAGTCACTGATAACCCTCACCCCCACCCTCCAAATCTGTCCAATCCGTGTTTAATGCGATCCAAGCCAACAGTCTATAGCTACTACTTGGGGCACATTGTTAAATAAAAAAAAGTTCTTCCTTTCAACTTCCCTGAATCACCCACAACTCAGCTTCATTGAATGATTTCATTATTATGTGAGAGGAAAGCAATCCGTCTTGTCTACGCTATGCATAACTTTGTATACCTTTATAATTCCTCATCTTAGTTACATGATGTTACTTTTCTTAATGTTACCTTTTTTCATAGGAGGGTTAATTTAGTCACTTGACTGCTCTTATTGTCTTTGCACCTTTTCTAGACCATCAATATCACTTCTGATGCTATGGGATGGGGACAGCTTTGGTCACCTTGGTGGATGACCTATGCAGGGAACTGGACAGGAGGAGTGTGTCCATGTTGGTCCTACTGGACCACCTGGCAGCTTTCGATACCATCAACATGATATCCTTCTGTGGCACCTCTCTGTGATGGGATTTGGGGGCACTGTTATGCAATGGTTCTGGTCTTTCCTGGAGGGGCAAACTCAGAAGGTGGTGTTGGGAGACTTGTGTTCGACTCCTTAACCACTGGTTTGTGGAGTCCCAAAGGGTTCCGTTTTGTCTCCAAACGTTATTTAATATCTATATGAAACCACTGGGAGAGGTCATCCAGAGCTTTGGGATGGAGCGTCACCAGTATGCAGATAACACCCAACTCTCTCCTTTCCATCTGATTCCAAGGAAGCCGTCTCTCTACTGTGCCAATGTCTGCTGTCAATAACAGAATGGATGAGGGCAAACAAATTGAAACTTAATCCAGACAAGACAGAGGTACTCCTGGTGAGTCATAAGGGAATAGGCACTTTGCTAGTGCTAGGTACTCCTGGTGAGTCAGATCAGGGAATAGGGACTTTGCTAGTGCTGCACCGGGTTACACTCTCCCTGGAATCTCAGGCTTACAGACTGGGTGTTCTCCTAGACTAAAATCTGAGTTATTCCCTTTCGGGGGGCCCGTGGACCCAGGAGCAGCGGCAGCAAGCGGCGCAGTGCCGCCTCCTCCTCCTCCGCTGGGCCTGTCCTGCTCCCCTCAGCCCTGGGAGGAGCACAAGCCCTGGCAGCAGCACGGCACAGCTGTGCTGTTGCTTGGGTCCGTGCTCCTCCCGGGGCTGAGGGGAACAGGACAGGCCCAGCGGAGGAGGAGGAGTAGGGGGATGCGCTGCTGCCGGGAGCAGCAGCGGGGGAGGTAGCGGAGGCAGCGGCAGCAAAAAGCCCTCCCCTGGTAAGGGGGGAGGGAAGGAAGGAAGAGGAAGGGAGGGAAGAAGGAAGGAAGGAAGGAAGGAAGGAAGGGAAAGGAAAGGAAAGGAAAGGAAAGGGGGAAGAGGGAAGGAAGGATTCCACCCCCCCTCAAATGAACTGGGGATTAGTGTGGGTGTGGGTGTGAGAGTTTTTCTTTTTCTTTATAGTGATCGCATTTGCAATCAATACCCCCTCCCCCCCAAAAGATAGGGGGGTAATGGGCTGTCATCCTTCCCTGTCAGCTCCAGTGGGAATGACAAGCGTTCCTGGCTGAGAAAGCGGCTCCAAACAAGGTCCCTTTTCATAGTGCGAACAAGGGGCCTTTTGGAATCGCTTTCCTAAGCGGAGCACAGCCCAGTCCCAATGTGGTTTTTTCCGCAAGTGGGAATGGGCCCCAAGCGTCTTTCTCACTCACACATGCATGCATAGTGCCCATGCTCAGTTGCATGGTTTTTCTTGCTTGCTTTCTCCTTCACAACAGTAAGGTTTTATTTTCAGAAAAACCATGAAGAGTAACCAAGCCATGAATAATGCAAATAAAACAATGCTGTCAAGTTGACTATGAATGGGAAACTTCCAAGTCACCTTACCATCAAGTGTCCTGCTTAGGTTTTTCAAACTCAGGTCTGTGGCTTCCTTGAATGAGTCTATCCACCTGTAATGAGGTCTTAGGACATTATCAAAAGAGCCCTATTGTTGCTGCAATCATGCAAATCAATGAAAATGCAAACACTGGTTTCATGAGCAGCCATTACTGCATGTCTTCATTATTGTGACTGGGGCAGCTGTTGTCATCACGGTTCTCTTCCTGACTCAACCTTTCCTTCTTGCCTATGCCATACCCAGCATACCTTTTATTTTATGTCATTTCATTATTACTTGTTTGAGTGCAGTCCCACAATTCTGGTAATGTGATTTAAGTTAAAAAGAAGTAAATTTTTAAAAAGAGAATTAGGCTGCTTGGGAATAATGGGTTGGGTGGGGGGGGGGGGAGACAAGCAGAGACTGTGTCTGCATCTGCACTGCAGAAATAATCCAGTCTGACATCACTTTAACTACCACAGCTCAGTGCTATGGAATTCTGAGAACTGTAGTTGTAGCACCAGAGCAGAGCAGTTAAAGTGGTGTCAAACTGGATCATTTCTGCAGTATGGATAGGTCATGTGATACCATGTGATTGCCAGTATTGCAGCTGCAGCAGCAAGATTTTACAGTTGAGGAGTCCTGAAACTGTCACAAATTGGGAGCTAATTGAGTAGTTTCTCCCTTCAGGGAAAAGACATGCTCTAACCATACTTGGCATACACAGCAGCTATGGGTTGGAGGTAACGTCTTGTGTTCTTGTGACAGATATAACCTAAAGCACTATTTTATGACTATAATCATAAAAGCCATGGGTAATAATTTCTTACCCGTTTTTCTACTGCTTTCCACTTTGCAAGCATTATTATTTTTACTAAAAATACATGTCATCTCATGATGCATCCAAAGTACAACAACCTCAGTTTAATCATTTTGGCTTGTAGGAACTTCCACCCAGCACGCTCCAATGTTTTGCTGGCCAAAGTGGGTGATGGGAGTCATAGTCCCACCCCACTGGGGATGGCTGCCATAGTCTCCTACAGTCCTATGTATCCCACAGACTCTTCAGAGGCAGGAACTGGGAAATGACATCTCTAAAAAGCAGTCTAATGATTCTCTCTATATCATAGCCCAGAGGTTCCGACTGGACTGGAACACGCTAACAAAAGGCACTGAAAAGAAGGACCTACAAGAAACAGAGGGTGAGCCATTCCCATGGTAAGGTTTTCTTTCTTTGCTATTTAAAACAAATCCTTTATTCAACTCAAAGAAACAACAACAACAGCAAACAAAACAAACAGAACAGAACAAAAACAACAGCACCACACAGTAAACAAATAAAACTTTAAACTCATTAAAGTGACTTCCAGCTTATACATACTGAAGGTATATGATTGTACATATTGTTATTACTTCCTCTAACGTAAATAAACACAACCTTATCACCAAATTATTTCTAGTCCCTATTTTTGTTGTTGTGTGCCTTCAAGTCCGTTCTGCTTTATGAAAATCCTATGGAGACCCTGAGAAAACCCTTATTATGGGGTTTTCTTGGCAAGATTTGTTTGGAGGAAAGTTTGCCATTGCCTTCCCCTGAGGCTGAGAGAGTGTGCTTGATCAAGGTGGGTTTCTCTGATTGAGATGGAATTCAAATCTTGGTCCCCAGGGTCATATAACCATTATAATACCAACTAAATATCAGTCGGTTTGAAAGCCAGTATGGTGTTGTGGTTTCGGTGCTGGACTCAAGAGACTATCACATGGGGGGGGGGGATCGGGGGACTAAAAATACATTTTCCCAGGAATGTTGTGTGATCATGGTGAAGATTTTCACACACATTGTGATCTGAGAGGACCTATCCCAAGATGAACCAAGAAAGGTCCAACAACAAACATTCATGGGAAAATCCCAGGATAAGTCCTCTTAGATCATAATGTCACCCAAAAATCTTCTCCGTGATCACACAACTTTCCTGGAAAAAAGCCTTTTTAATCCCCTGATTTCCCCTATGTGATCATCTCCTATTACTCTGAAGACCAGGGTTCAATTTGCAGCTCAGCCATGAAACCCACTGGGTGACCTTTGGCAAGTCAAATCCTATACTCCTTAAATCCACTTCTGTTCTTTTCTGATACTCCACCAATTAATTCCAATCTCTCCCTCAAAAATATTTCTCTGCTGTCTCTCTTAATAAATATGTTAGTTTATCAATTTCTGCTACTTCTAATACTTTTGTTTCCCACTCTTCACTTTGACAAACTATCAACGCTTTCCCAGTATTTAACATAAGCCATTCATACTGCTGTAAGGCAAGATTTTCTTGAGGCACCAGACACTCCCATTTGTTTTATTTGAGCCTCATTTCTTTGCTCCTGGCCGCTGACAGGATTGGAGGTTCCATGGTTATTCCTGCCTCTTCCTAGAGGGGCCACTGCCAGAGAAAGTGGGATACAGCAGCTTCAGTGGCTGGAGAGGTTGGTCTGGGTCACTGTTGCTGATGATGGGCAGGTTCTGGACAGTTTTGGCAAGGCTGTGCGGTGTTTCCAAAGTGGGCACAAGATAGTGGGGGCACTTCACACCTGGCAAAGGCCTCCGAGGTGCTGAGGTCAAAGGGCTGGAGCAGAGTGACCAAATATCCTAACTGCAAAGGCACCCTCAAGAAAATGTTGGACTTGACAAAATATATGCTAAAACGTTCAAGGCAATATAAATTCATGCTTACTAGTCATGCTGAAAATGGAGGGTGTTTTGGAATTCCTACTGGACAGAACATTGAAATGTAGAACATGTCCTGGAAAAGGAGTACCTCTGGTTACCCTGGGCTGGAGATGATCCAGCATGTCTTCATGAGGCTAGAGAGAGGACACCCCCCCCCCAGGTTCCTGGGGGGAGGGACAGTGTGAAAAGAGAAAACTACTGCTCTACTACTACTGGTGGCTTAGTGGTTAAGACTCCAATTCTGGTCAGCCATTTGAGGTCCAAGTGCCACATGATGGGGTGAGCTTCTGTCACTTGTCCCAGTTTCTGCCAACCTAGCAGTTTGAAAGCATGCAAATGCAAGAAGATAAGTAGGTGCCTCTTCGGTGGGATGGTAATAGCATTTGGTGCAGTCATGCTGGTCATATGACCACCAGGGTTGCCTTTCAACATCACTTGCTGTCGATGTCATAAGATTTATGATTAAATAATCACAGATGTCATAATCACAAAGGGGTGTGAGGCACCATAAAATGTAGGACATTCAAGAAAACATGTAGGATATAACAAAATGAAAGCTAAAAAAATACTAATTTTAAATATTATAATATTATATTATAATATTAATATATTAATGCAGTCCTCCCTCCATTTTCTCAGACTTTGAGTCTGTGGTCTTGGTCCTTCATAGACCGGCAAGTGGGGTTAAAATGCTGCACACAGCCATTCAACCCAAATGGGCTTGAATACATGTGAATTTCCATTTTTGCAGGGGGGTCTGGAATGGATCCCCCACAAAAATGGAGGGATGACTGTATTAATATTTGATGTTTTTAATTTGTTGTTTCCTTTATTTTATTGAATCCTATCATGTATTATTATGTATTATTATATATTATATATATATATATTATGCTATTATTCCATAGAATGTACACCATAGGCAGGTTTATTTTTATTTTTATCTATTTTACTGATTGTATGTACAGCGCTGTGTAACTCTACAGTGCTATATAAATAAAGCATAATAATAATAATATACTTGGCTGCTCTGAGAGCCTTTGTGGCTGCAGTGTGGGGTATAAATACTCCAAATAAATAAATATAAATTAATTTTATGTGGTCTATTTACAGCTATATTACATATACTGTATTTTATTATGTACTCGGCCAAAGTTATCTGATCTTTGACGTTATCTTCATTAAAATGCCTTGAGATCTGGGGAGATTCAATGATGCAGTAGCGAATCAAAGTTCCCACTATGGCTGCATTCCTACTATGATTTAAAGTGAATTGCTGATCGGGTTATATGACCATCGTTCCCAATTGGTTTCAATCACTATGAAACGAATCGAGGCAAATGCAAAAAAACAAAAAACAAACAAAAAAAAAACAAACAAACAAAAAAACACTCTTTCCTGACACTAGTTCTTTGGCTGCTGTTTTGAAAAACAATCTATTCTGAAGCGTGTTCAACAGCTGGGAATGACAGATCTGAATTGCATCATTCTGGAGGGGAGGGATTAATAGTAGAGGAGCATTTACCATCCCTCCTCAGTTTTTGGTAGATCCACCATTCCCACCACACCTCCAGTGCTGCCTTTGTGCTTGTGGTGTCACCTATGGGTGTATGATTTTTTTTAATTGATAGAAGGGTCAATTCATTGGTTTTGTAACTACTTGCAATTACTCGGGCAGCAAGCCAGGCGATCAAACCAACTGCAGCTCAGTGAGGCAAGCAGTTGATGAATTAAATCTTCTATCATTTTTTTTTTTAAAAATATAATTCCCAAGCTGGGCTGCCACTTACGTCACCGATGACACGCAGATGATTGACATGCATTTTGCAGTGGCACAAACTAGTGGAGATGACAATTGTGCCAAAAAAGAAGTGATTACAAGGGAATAATGAAAAGATCTGCTTTCATAGTGGGAACAATGGACCTTTTGAAATCTATTCACTGACATGGAGTGAAGGCAAATCGTAAACTGGGTTTAAATGTAAGTGGGAGTGGGACCTATGTTTTCACCAATTGAATATCCCCAGTGCAGCTTAGCCCCATTGGAATTAACATTGGCATTAGTATCAATTTAAAAGTGCCAATCAAATGCTGCACACTTATGTCACAATGTTTGGAGAAATTCCGTCCCGTCAGCCTTGGAGGATGACAACGGTTGTGATCAATAAAGTCCACAAATGGCTGCACATATGTTCGTCTTCAGGGAAGTCACATTCTCTCTGGCAAGAAACTCCCAAATATTTAAATGTGGGGTACAATATGTGTGTGAGAACTTTGTTTGCACCAACTTGGGAGCAGAGTCTGATATGGTTCTATTTCTGAGGAAAAAAGACCTCTTACTCCCACCTTCGCTGATAGCTGTTTTTTAAAAAAAGTCAACCAAATCATATGCACCTTTGTTATATCAATGATGTGAGTATTTAAAGGTACTGTCTACTGCAACCATGCCGTTTCAAAGCTGTGCATAAACTGTCATTTTATAATTTTTTTTTTGTTTTAAAAAAGAATACTGTGTGATGATGTTCCCTGGAGAATCCACTCCATGACTTTGGCTTTGGCTGACAAGTTCCCATTTGTGGCTGGTAGGAAAAAAAAACTGGTTCTTTTCAAAAGGGCTGCTGAAACCCCCATTTCCAAAAAAAACCCAGGTTAAGGGGAATTTTCACCAGGCCCACCTCAATTCAGAATGGAAAAAATGAAGTGTGAATGACCCACTTTTAAACCAGTTTGCAAACTGGTTTATAACATAGTGTGAACAACCCCCTGGTTTCACCCTTTCGTCCATGGTTTCATTATTTTAAAAATATTGTTTATACTTTTAAAGATTTCTGATATCTTAATATGATAAGATTATTTATGTTTTATTTTTAACTTACTTTTTATCATTAAGCTTTATCTCTTGCTTGTTTTATTCTTGTTGCAAGTCACCTTGAGTCTCATGTTGATAGAAAAATGGGTTACAAATAAATAATTTTACAGAATCTTGGGAATCTTTGTAATTTGATGATTTTTTTTCCCCCTAAAGAAACTTAGCTCACTCTCCTGGACTACAAACACAAACACACACACATACACAAATCTCCATGTTCAGGTCCATGGCCTGCTGCTATTGTCATCACCAGTAGGGTGTGTATCTGTACCTATTTATCTAATCTATCATTCTGCGATACTATGTGTCTAATTAAATCTGTACCTGTCATCTCCACATATGTCTGGATCTCCTGCTGCTGAAAGCTTTTGCCTCACTTCTGTGCACAAAGAAAGTTCAGTTTATAATAAACCCTTGTGTCCCAGAATGTCCCCCGGAACAACCTTTTGGGGGCAATGTAGGCTTCTAAATTGTCTTCCCTAGAGGCAGGTGAGAATTCACTAGACTAGAGAAAGATTGGTCCTTGCATTCTTGTGTATCTCCTTACAGAGAAAATGTACACAAGTTTCAAATTTGTTTCCAGTAATGGCACCAAAAAATTTGCCAAACAAACAACAGAAGTGTTCTGGAAACAGGCATCCTGCAGCAATGTGCCAAATGTGAAAGCTGTCCCTGTGCCAGAAAGCAACTGTGAGTTAAATGAAGGGAGACAATGGAGTATATCAGATGATGGAAATTGGAAGTATAATCTAATGGCAATTCGAACACAATCATGGGGTTTCACGTTATTACGTATTAAAGTATCTCATGCAATTTCGGGCAAAAGGGAAGTCATTCCGAATGCAATCATGGGTTTTAAGTTATTTCGTATTGAAGCATCTCATGCCATTTTGGGCATGAGACAGTCATTTTCGGGTAATGGGAAGTCATTCTGAACACATTCCAAATGCAATTGGAATTCACGTAAATTTGCTAAACTAGCAAATTCACGTGAATTCGAATTGGCTCCAATTGGCTCCATTTGAAATAAAGAGAAATTCCTCCCATCTGATAAACTCCTGTGATGTATTCAGTTCACAACTAACTGATGGCCATGGAGTGAAATTCATTTGCCCCTGAGTTTTGGGATCAAGTAGATGGAAAAGGTATCTGCCACCCCTCTTCAAGTTCTTCTCACATGTCTGACTTGTGCTACTGTTTGATGTGAATCAAGATGTTACTGGCCCACTTACTGGTGATTCTGATTTTTGAGCAAAGAATGTTAATGTTCTAGATGACCTGCAGTTTTAACATTTTATGGTGACTTGAACAGAGGCAGAGCTGAGTTAATAAATTATATTTTATCTGGATTGGGAGCAGTCTGGCTGGGGACCAGGCATTTGCATTAGGAATCTGATGTGACACCACACCAGTCATGTTGATGCCCACTGCAAAAGTCTGTTTGTTTTTCTTAAAGCTCTTCTAAAACTCTTTTATTATGGGATCTCAGGGCAAGATAGACCCAAAACATACTGCAGAAATAATCCAGTTTGAGACTGCTTTAACTGCCCTGGCTCAGTGCTAAGAAATTCTGGGAACTGTAGTTTGGTGAGATATTTGGCCTTCTCTGTCAGAGAGCTCTGGAGCCACAATAAACTACAATCCCCAGGATTCCCTAACACTGAGCCAGGGCAGTTAAAGCAGTCTCAAACTGGATTATTTCTGCAGTATGTTTTGGACCATGGACTTTGACACTTCCGGATTAAAAACATAGATAATTTGAAGAAGATAAAAATATATTAAACATAGCAACTGTTAAAATGACTTTAAAAGCTACAACAATTTAAAACCATGCACAGGTATATTTTGAAATAAAGGAGTCCCTTGAGGCTTTGATTTAGAAAACAAACAAACCAGCACCTTGAATTCAGGCCAGAAGCACACTGCCAGCCTCTGCAGCTTCTTTAAGACCACTGCTCTGTGCTGCCTATATGGCAGTTGAGCCTGCAGTCTTGCTGCTGCATTTGGCACTAGCTGTAGCTGAGAGAGCCTCATAGAATGCGAATGAGATGTCAAACTGAAAAAATAAAATAAAATAAATATAATAAATAAATAAATATAAAAATAGTAAAATAAAATACAATAAAATACAATAAAATTATTAATAAATAAAATACAATGAAATACAATGAAATAAATAAAATAACTATAAAATAAAATAATACAAAAAATAATTAATAAAAAATACAATAAAATATAATAAAATATTTAATAAAATATTTCATTTAATAAAATATATATTATATTAAATAAAATAAAATAAAAATACAATAAAATAAAATAATTAATAAAATATTAAAACATATAAGAAATAATAATTAAAAAAGGACTGGGAGGAGGAGGAGGAGGAGGGGACAGGATCTCCTCAATCCGCACCGCTCCCAGCCCTATGTTCCATGCACATAAGCTGTCAAATATAAAAAAGTATTAAAAAAACCCAAGCAGCTCGCGCGGCCAATTTGATTGACAACCAAGAGGCTCCATCTTTAATAGTTACTTTTTCGTGTATGAACTTTGTTGGGGTAAAATGCACCAGAAAGCATCAATGAGGACAAAAGGTAGTATGAACTTCTTTCCGGAGAGATTCGGTAATGGCATGCACAATATCATCCAGATCTAACCAGGGCAAATGGGCTAGTATGAATGGGACCTTAGACTCCTAGTGGCAAAGAGATTCTCTGAAAAAGCCCAGCCACATGACCTCCTCAGTGGCTTTTTATAGCCCTCTGTTAGAAGCTTCTAGAACCTCCTGGTCTTGCTCCACTGATTGGCCAATTAGCTATGATGTCACCACTCATTAGGATGTACCTCCCCTCAGCTTAACCTTTGGTTGTCTGTGGGAAGTCCTCCAATGACTAGAGGCCTAGTCATTACATATGCATTTCATTTTTTTCTGCCTATGTGCAATGAAATTCATTTTGTAACCTGATGAAATTCATTTTGTTAGTTTTGGGCCTAATCTATTAAGGTCATTTTGAATTTTGATCCTCTCCTCTCAGGTATTAGCTACTCCTAATCTGCAGATTTGATAAGCATGCCCTCTATTGTTTCATCCAAGTCAATGATAAAGATGTTAAATAGCACTGGGCCCAGGACAGAACCCTGTGGCATTCCACTGGTCACATCTCTCTGGAATGAAGAGAAGCCATTGCTGAGCACCCTTTGGATTCAGCCGGCCAACCAATTACAAATCCATTTAACAGCTGCATACATCTAGCCCACCTTTTACTTGCTTGTTTGCAAGAATGTCATAGGGGAACCTTGTCAAAGGCCTTACTGAAATCAAGATGTGCTATATCTACAGCATTCCCTTCATCTACCAAGCTGTTAATTTTATCCAAGAGAGAGAGAGAGAGAGAGAGAGAGAGAGAGAGATCAGTCTGGCATAACTTGATGGGCAAAACCTGTCAATGGGGTCTCCATCTCACTGCTACTCCATTACTGGCTTTGTGCGATAGATTCCTTCCACAGCAGTTCCACTTCTCAGGCAGTCAGATGGTGGGCATGATTCTGCTCCTCTCCTCCACCCCCCTTCCCCTTGCAGTGAACATACAGCCAACAGCTTCCCAGAGTTGGCTTCTGTGTTCATACTGCAGCTAACTTCGGAGGCTGTTGGCAGCTAGGATGGCTTGTCCACCTACTTCCTCCTGAAGTGCTGGGCTGTTGTGTGAATGTGCATGCAGTAACCCCACAACCTGGGCCTTATCACACTGGAGGCAAAGCACCCAAATCCCATGGATAAACAGTGTTTAAATCAGGGAATATCCTGCAAAAGTGGGATTGTTTTCAGACACATCGGGCTAATTAACATTAATGCAACATTAACCCGTGCAGAAAGTGGGCAAAATCATGCCACTTTTTACTTTCAGGATTTTCCTGAAAGTAAAAAGCGATGTGATTTTGTGACTTTCTGCACAGGTTAATGTCACGTTAGTGCTCAATTAGCCCAATGTCATCTGAAAACAATCCTGCTTTTGCAGGATATTCCCTGATTTAAACCCCATTTATCTATGGGATTTGGGTGCTTCCCTCCCGTGTGAGAGGATGGAGGAACAGCAACCACAGTTCTCAATAGCTTCTGGAAGCAAGTTAGCCCTGTACTTCAGAAGGGAGGAAGAGCACCTTCCCACAGGCGGTGTTTGGCAGTGCAGAAAACAGATCACGCAACCATGGATCACCAAAGCACAATTGTAGGAAAAAGTATGATACAATATCACGCCAAATTGGTTTGCATCTATTCTTCAACTAGTGTGATTGTGGTGGGACAGCAGGCTGATGTGATAAAGTCCTAAGTCTCTCTGGTTCAACTTGGCTATTCCTTTTCTATAGTGTGCTTGATGGCATAAATTGACAAAATTCAGAGTTCACAATGTAAGGGGAACTTGTCTTCTCTGTTTTCATTATCAACTTCAGTATCCTTCTACAGTATTATATATTTCTGAATAATTTATAGGTAAAGTGCTTTTGTGCCTCATTTCCTTTGGAACTGTGGTGCAGGAACTCATTTAGTTACAAGAAAATAACCTTGTCAAGGAAGGAAAAGAATGATTATGTGTGTTCCCATGAGCCCTCTATGACCAAATAGGTCATTCGCTTCATCTCTCATTTATGCCATTACTTAAAAGGAATGAAGGCAGAATGGGAAATAACTTCTTATTTTGTTCCCTTACCCCCAATGCTGACCTATTTTTAAATGTCTGGATAAGAGAGAAAATCCATTTTCATAGTGCTAAAGATACTATCTTTCATAACAGGGTTGGGCTTCCCTATAAAATTTGCTCATCCATCCAAGTATTTATTTGTATTTGGCTGGATGTATCAGTGCAGTCTTTACTGGAGAAACATGCAAAAGAAACATTTGTCATTGGGGCACTCAACTCCCCTGCCCCCTGTTCATTCTTTTCAAAGGGAAAAACAGTTGGCTCCATAGATTACAGAACCATTTGAATGTATAGGCTCAGAAAATACATGTCAAAGAAGAAGGACTAGTTTGAAACATACTAATCCAATAGCATATGCTTTTCAGAAACACTGTACTTCATGGATTAAAATGATGAGAAACATGGATGGTGGACTGCCGAAGAATAGGAGGTGCTATAGATTATATTTCAGAGAAAAGCAGTGTTAACCCACTTTTGAGTATTCATAGCCTAAGAAAACCCTTAAAAAAATCAAGGGGTCAATATCAGTTCACAGGTGACTTGAAGCACACATGTAAACACACATTCTGTACTATGCAGTTAGTAGGGATTTAAATCTGAACTTCAAAGGAGCTGTACAAGGTTCAGAGTATGTTTTGGAGAAACAGCCCATCCTACTGACTTGTCCCAGCATATGTCATTGTTATTATGTGCCTTCTAGTCAATTCAGACTTATGATCACCTGGCCTATTGTAGGGTTTCGTTGGCAAGATTCATTCCGAAGAAGTTTGCTATTGCCTATGTGTGATGCTCAGAGAGTGTGCCTTGCTCAAGGTCACCCAATGAGTGACTGTGGCTGAGTGTGCATGTGTACCTTGCTCTCCTTAGTCCAACAATGCGGCCACGATACCACATTGTTTCCCCTTGTGACACAGGACTCTTTCAGACGTGGGAAATTGGAAGTATAATCCAAGGGCAATCCAAACGCAATCCTGGGGTTTCACGTTATTGCGAATTAATTCTTCTCACGCAAATTCGGGCAAAAGGGAAGTCACTCCGAATGCAATCATGGGTTTAACATTATTGCGAATTTAAGCTTCTCACGCGATTTCGGGCAAGGGGGGGGTTATTTTCGGGTAATGGGAAGTAATTCCGAATGCCTTCCGAACGGAGCAGGGGTTCAGGTAAATTCGCTAAACAAGTGAATTTACATGAATCCGCATTGGCTCCATTCGGAATTGGGAGAAATTCCTCCCGTTTGAAAGAGTCCACAGTGTTGTATCACATTTACTTTAATAATAATACTTCATAAATTGTAGCCATAAATGTCTTAAGACATAAATATTCCTTCCATTGAAACATTAATGTATGTGTAGGTGTGTATTCGTGTGTGTGTGTGTGTGTGTGTGTGTACACAGTCATGTTCTTTCATTCTTTAGTTCACATACATGCTCATTTACTCTCTCACACACAGTGGCTGCATCCGTACTGCAGAGCATGACTGAGTGTGTTCATATCTGGAAGCACTGGTGAAGGTAAGTGACTGTGTGTGAGACAGTATGTGTAAAATTTGCACATGTGTTGAGTAAGGTAGGGAAATTATTTAAGTATATATTTTTAATTTGAACAAAGTTATTTCCTTAAAAATGTTCAAATATGAATATATATTAATGTGTGGACAAAAATATGCACACACTACACAACAAAATATTTCTATTTCTATACTGCATTGAATAGGGAGAAGGATGCATGACATCCACATAGAGGTGTAAAGTGGCTCTGAGGAGTAAAAAGTTTGAGAACCTTTGGTATATTATGGGGGAAAGAGAAGAGCTAATTTGTGGAGGTATTTAGTTACAGCCACAGTCCAAGGTCTCCAAAAGGAGTTGTTTATAATTATAATTACAAATTAAAAAGGTAACTTCATTTCTCAAAGTTACATAAACTTATTTTAATTTCAGTTACTTTTAAAAACACCTGAATGCTACAAGTTGCTGGTCTGTGACAGAAAATATTTCCCATCTACCTTCTTGTTGTCTCACAATCCACAACAGTGCATGACACACAGCATGAGCCACCAATTGGATTTTAGATATTTCATCACCATTTTGTGAGCCTACATCTCTGTAACCATAGAAGTAACTAAAATGTACACTTACATGGCAAAAAAGAATTACATTATCTCTCACTAATATTTTTCCCTTTTTTAAAATATTTTTTATTAAATAAATTTACAAAATAAAAAGAATAATGAAAATGTACATATGATTTTATATAAAGTATCAGAATCACATAATACACTAATAAAATATTATATTTTAAAAATAAAGAAATAGAACAAATAAAAGGAGAAAAAAGTTATGAAATAATAAAAGAAAAATAAAAAATAATAAAGAATATATATAAGTAGTACTAAAATACGTATCCCCTCACCTTAGTGCAATGTTTGGCTTCCCACTCATCTAACCAGTAATTTAGTATATACATCCTATTATTAATCCTCCATCAGGAAAAAAAAGAGGAAGAAAGCAAAGAAAGGAAATAATAAATAAAATTAAATAAGAATTGAGATATTAAATAGAAATATCTTTGACTAAATTTTAATCATAATTTAATATTGTGGCACCTTCAAAATGGGGGAAATGATATCAATTGCAAGTATTTTGTTATTTGTAACAGGTTACAGCTAACCAGATGGAATCTGAACTGGTATTTCCTGTGTAGCTCCTTGTCACATACATGTGACACTGCAAACTTGCGTGTGCTACTGCATAATATGTGATGCAGTTGATGGATAACAATTGAATTTGTTCATTAGACCAAAATGTTAATAAATCTTATTGCATAATTGTCAAGGACAGTACAGGAAGATTTATTTATTTTATTTTATTTTATTTTATTGGTTGTGTATTGCTTTCAATAAACTTCATCCTACGCTTTCTCTTCAAACAATTCACTGAGTTTCTTTGGAAAAATTCTGCTGGAAAGTCTCTTTCTTAGCTGCGTCAGACTCAGTCATCCATATTTCTTATAACAAAAACAATTTGGAGCAGATTAATTATTTGAAACGGTATGCAAAACCTCAATGGAAATTAGCCATACCACTTCATGCAATGCAAATTGTATGTAATTACATAGTATTATCTGGTTACTTACCACATAAACAGGAAAGTTAATTGCTTCTATCTAAAGCAGATAAATTCGCAGCAGGCAGCTGCTTTAGTGTGCCCTCTCTTAGCAATTCACAGGATGTGCTTACACCTCATGCTAAAATTCACTTCTTTTGTTTTTATGGTACCTAGAAATAGAAGCTGATGCCAAATGTGCAAATGAACATGCTAATGAGAAAAGTGGGTTGGGGGAGGAATCCCAGTAACTACTAGATAATTTTCAAAATGAGTTTAAAATATTCAGGGCTCAGGTTTAAAATTTCCTAGGCACCAGGTATTGTTTATAACACATACACCACAGTATTCTGTATTTATTCTGCTTTTTAATGGCCGCTAAAGATCCTGCTGCATCCTGAATAACAGAAAACTGATTCACACAATCAGAAATTCAATTTTATGGTTGCAACCAGTTTGCTATAGATAGAGCCAGGTGTGTGTGTGTGTGGGGGGGTGTGCATCGGGTGACACCCTAAAGGGAGGATGATACCACTTCTCCCCAAATATCTGCCTTTTGGCAGAAAGGGGCTGTGGTGTTTGCCCTTAAAACACTGAAGAGATGGTGTGAATAAGACAAGACTCGATGATGATGATAAAATTTTAAAATTCTTTTTAAATGTATTTAAAAACATCACATCTTACCAAATTATAACTTGAACCACATAAAACTTTTGTTGTTGTTGTGTGTCTTCAAGTCATTTCCAACTTATGGCAACCCTAAGGCAAACAAAAATCATGGGGGTTTCTTGGTAAGTTTCTTCAGAAGGAGTTTGCCCTTGTATTCCTCTGAGACTGAGAGAGTGTGACTTGCTCAAGGTCACTCCAGTCGATTTACAGTCTGAGTCAGGATTCAAAACCTGGTCTCCAGAGTCATACTACTCTTTCATACGAGGCTAAATTGGAAGTATAATTTAAGGTCAATTCGAATGCAATCATGGGTTTTACGTTATTGCGAATTAACTCTTCGCACGCAAATTCGGGCAAGAGGGAAGCCAATTCGAATGCAATCATGGGTTTTACTTTATTGCGAATTAAAGCTTCGCATGCAAATTCGGGCAGGAGGGGGTTATTTTTGGGTAATGGGAAGTAATTCCGAACGGAGCAGGGGTTCTTCCGAATGGAGCAGGGGTTCATGTAAATTCGCTAAACAAGCAAATTTACATGAATCCACATTGGCTCCATTCGGAGTTGGGAGAAATTCCTCCCGTTTGAAAGAGTCCACAGTCCAATGCTCAAAGCACTATGCTGTGCTTGCTCCCCTCATGAAACTATGCACATGTAAATACAGTAAGACTGTGTATATGATATAGTAATTTAAAGGTATAATTCAAAATTTTGCTAGTTATTTATGTCACAACTATTACCATTACATCTAGTGATATATGGGAATTACATTTTATGGGTAAGATTAGTACTAATATCATTACTAAGGATTCTGTACGGTGTGTTATGGGAGGAGGTCAATTGATGTATTGACTTTTCATCCTAGAGAGAAGTGCCCAGTGGGGTGCCACAGGGTTCGGTACTGGGACCAGTGCTATTCAAAATCTTAATTAATGACTTGGATGACAGAATTGGGGGCATATTTATCAAATTTGCAGATGACACCAAATTAGGGAGAGTAGATAACACCCCAGAGGACAGGATCAAAATGACCTGAATAGACTAGAAAGCTGGGCCAAAGCTAATAAATTAAATTCAACACAGAGAAATGTAAGGTACTGCACTTAGGGTGGAAAAATGAAATGCACAGATATAGGATGAGGGACACCTGGCTGAATGAGACCACATGTGAAAGGGATCTGGGAGTCCAAGTAGACCATGAGTCAACAGTGCGATGCGGCAGCTAAAAAAGCCAATGCAATTTTAGGCTGCATCAATAGAAGTATCATGTCTAGACCAAGGGAAGTAATAGTGCCACTCTATACTGCTTTGGTCAGGCCCCACCTGGAATACTGTGTCCAGTTCTGGGCACCACAATTCAAAAAGGATGTTGAGCAATTGGAGCGTGTCCAAAGGAAGGCGACTAAAACGGTGAAGTGCCAGGAAACCATGCCATATGAGGAATGACTGGGGGAGAAGGTTAAGAGGTGATATGATAGCCCTATTTAAATATTTGAAGGGATGTCACATTGAGGGGGAGCAAGCTTGTTTTCTGCTGCTCCAGAGACTAGGACCTGGAACAATGGATGCAAGCTACAGGAAAAGAAATTCCACCTTAACTTTAGGAGGAACTTCCAGACAGTAAGGGCTGTTCAACAGTGGAACACACTCCCTCAGAGAGTTATAGAGTCTCCTTCCTTGGAGGTCTTTAAGCAGAGGCTGGATGGCCATCTGTCAGGGATGCTTTGGTTGATAGTTCCTGTATGGCAGGGGGTTGGACTGGATGGCCCTTGTGGTCTCTTCCAACTCTGTGATTCTATGATTCTATGATGGTAACTATGGATTGTCTCACCAGGTGATGTCAACCCCAGTGCCTCCACTGGGTACAAGCAGAGTGTGCAATCCACTGCAAATGCAGATGCCTGCAAAACCGATAAAGACAGCTTTGTAGATACCTCCCATGTAGGGTTTGGCCAAAAATATTTTGTTGCCTGAGGCAAATGACAAGATGGTGTCCCTTCTTTATTCCACAGATACAGGTGGACTAGCAATTGGATTTTGGCTAAATAGCCCAGAAAAGAAATAATTTGGATGTTTGGGGTTCTGTGTGCGGGTCTTCAGGGACAAGAAAAGTGGAATTGGAGCCAAGGGCAGCCCATGTGCTTAAACCAGGGTAGTTGCAGCTGCAAAGCAAAACTCCCTCATCCTCCCTGTGGTATTTCAGCTGGCATTAGTTTTAATTATAAGGCCACATGTGCAGTTCCAGTAATAGAGTAGTCACATGGCTTCTTGAACTGAATATACCCACAGTACTGCAGCAATTACAGTGCAATTACATTGCAATTACATTGAACTGTATATACCCACAGTACAGCAGCAGTTACAGTGCAGCACCAATTGGAACAGCACTAATTAAAGTAGCAGAGTGTGCTTTCCCACATCAGTGGAAACTGCTGAGCTGTCTTTTTGATGGTGGCTTTTCACAGGTGAAAAACACTTCTGCTCATGCAGGAAAGGACACTGAAATTTCCCAGTATCCTCTGCCTACTGGAGCACTCCAAAAGGATTGAATGTATCTGGGTCTCCAACTCTGAGGGCCAGATTTTTGGATGGTATATTGGCTTGCAATGCATAACAGGAAAATGATGATGATGATGATGATGATGATGTACTTTGCTTTGTGTGAGCACATTTGTTTTCCATTTATACTAAGTGTGTGCATGCTATGTGTGCATGTGTGAATACACATGTGTGCATGTATATCCATGTTGGGTATACGTGTGTAAGAGGAAGTATACATATGGATTTGAGTGTGTGTGTATATAAAGGTCTACATGTGGATTTGTGTGTATGCATTGGTACAGTGGGGTCTTGCCGTCCATGGGTTTGCCATCTTGCCATCCATGGATTTGGACATCCTTGTTTTCAATAGAGGTCCATGTACATGGCCATGCTATCTGCCACACACATCTTGGGGACACCAGGACTTGAAGTTCCATGTTTTTTTTCTTATCTGCGGGGGGGGGGGAGAGGGGGGGATCTGGAACCAATCCCCTGGGATACAAAGGGCTGATTGTATGTGTATGTGTGTGCATGTAAAATTTTGCCTGTGAATCTGTGTGCCTATGCAAAGGTATACATGCATTTTTCTCTCTGTGTTGGTGTGTCTGTGTAAAAATGTGCATGTGGATTTGTATGTGTGTGTTGGGGTGTGGATGTGTAAAGATGTGTGTGTGTGTTTTCACATCAGTGTGCATACATGTGCACACAGTATTTTTCTGTGTGGATGCTACAGAACATCACATTATTATAACTGGCCTGGTATATCTCTGGTGTGCTGTTGCCATTGTTTTCTAGTAGACATTTTGACTGCTGAAATGATCGACCTTAAAAAAATCTCACTTGATGGAGTAAGAGAATGTGGTTTCTCCTGCCACATGGAGAAATTTAACTATGACTCATTTCCCTTGGCAGTAACTAGGCATAAGGTAGCCCTCTTCAAAGCAGAATCTGTCTTGCCTTCTACAGAGGAAAAAGGTGAAAGAGCAGCCTGAACAGGAATGCAAACCTTCCTCATCTTTATTTGACTGGGAATGGGTGGAGTCAGGGCCATTGGCTGATCTGCTGCCAGCAGGTAAAAGATCTGTCTAGCACTGGCTGTAAACTGCCCTGCCACCTACACCTACAATGTATGACCTCGATTGCAAAACAGGGAAGTAGTCAGCTTAGAGTTATAACTAGATGATAGCTCTCTTAGCAAAGCTGCTGAGACAGACCTGGACTAATCAAAAAGTACAAGCCAGCATGATGTGGCCATTTTGGAGACCAGAGTTCAAATCCCCAATCAAACATGGAAACCTACTGGGGGACCTCTGGCAAGTCATGCATTCTCAGCCTCTGAACAGATCTTGCTTTTAAAAAAAATCTGTGATAGGTTCACCTTAAGGACACCATACATTGGAATTGAACGTACACAACAACTGCCAAATCAAAAGCTGTGCTGATTTAAATTGCAAATATGTAACAGTAGATGATCGGATGCTCGGAAAATTCTAAACCAAAAGCACACTTCCTGTCCATCTAAACAACATCTAAAATATCAGGAGAGGGGATTCTGTGATACTTTGTGGGATGAATAATGCCATTTCTTATGCAGGACTGGCTCTAGCTAACTGCTCTGAGTGTTAAGTGTAATTGGGGTTTAGTGTGAAAATTCATGACAGACAAAAAAAGAAAAGATGTCAAATGGGAACTGATATGCTCTCATCTTCAGATGTGTTGCTTCCACTTGAGCATAATGATTATAGAGATGCAGGATTAGTTTACACCCCACTTCGTCTGTTTAAAGAATATGGGCATTCAATGCCTAAACTGGGTTAATGTATACTAGGTGTTGGTAGTAGGAATATCAGACTCTACTGATAGGTTTATGGGTGATTGTACTGGGTCAGCAAGTGTTTCTGACTAGCACCAGTTTGACATGACCAAGCAACAAAATTCTAAGTAACAAATAGTTGATTTTGTACTCATATCTTCTCTCTCAGTCCAGTGTTCCTTACCCATACCCTATGTCAGCTGGTTGCTTTTGGCCACAGTTACTTCCAGAAAAGACATATGTTATACAATCATCCTGCTGCACATTATATGTTCCCTGTGTTTTCTGCTATCTCTTTTCTACCAAAACTGCATTAAGAAAGAAAAAGGAAACAGCTGCACACAATGTTTATTTATTGAAAATACAATGAGAATTTAAAAACATAGCAGGTATTTGTGTAGCCATGGCATATAGTTTTTGAGCACTGATCTGAAATATCCTATGCAGATTATCCAAGGGCTTTTTTGTTTTGTTTTTGTTTTGTTTTTTAACTCCTGGTCATGCAGACCGGGGAGATTATGTGAGGTGTAGTCCCAAAACTAACTTTTCCAAACTTTTCTGGAGAGTAATTGAAGTTGTATACTGTGCTGCAATTTTGTATCTGGATCTGGTTAGTGGACTTCAGGATTCTAGCACTATATACATATATATATATCTAATGTAGATTTCATGATTGTGAAACCTACCTTCTCATCATATTATATTTTCAGGCAACTATGTATGATGTATTTGCAATAGTATCCACACTCCTTGGGTAAACTCACTTGAACTGTTGGTTGGGTGGTTTAAGAAGAAGCATAGTAGATGTTTGTAGAAACAACAAGCTGTAACCACTTTATACATCCTTTTTTTCCACAATGGAAACATGACACACTATTCTGTTATATATTTTGTCACTGCCTTCTAGTAATGGAGGGAATGTGCTACATAATCATGTCAGATGACTATTTTATACCACATGAGATACAAGAGAGCCAGCCTGGTGGATTATTAATTTGGAGATCAGAATTTGATTCCATGCTCAGCCATGGAAATGATCCAACATGCAGATGACTCTATATGCATCCACAATAGTCTGCTTTATTTTACCTGTGTGGCAACATTTTTGAATCATTACAGGGATGATTTTGACTCCATGCTGCTCTGTACAACTATGTTTATTGCACTATTCATAATAATTGCATTGAGTGCCAAAAGGTGACTAGATATTTCAAGATAAATGCGCTGAACTGCCTATTGTATTTATTATACAACCTCAGATAATTAAGACATTGTTGCATAAACTCTGCATATAGAGAAAGCTTTGCTAGGTGTGGTGCCCTTTGTCCTAGTGAGCTAGCATAGCTTAAAGCACAGTATCTGTGCTCTGGAAGGCAAACTCTAAGCAACACTTTTCCTGGTATGAAAATAGATCAGATACATTTAGACTTATGAGCAATGTATCCATTCAGTTGGTGAAAACATGCGTGTAGGGGCATGTGTGTCTTGTTTTGGTGTTGCACCTGAAAGAAAAGGTGCACATTTGGAGGTACTTCTAGAAAACCAGGTGGGCTTGGCAGTACAGAATGATTTCTTCCAACTTTGGCTAAATCACCAGTTACAGCCATTGCTAAACAAATTTGATCTGTCCAATGTGATGTTTACTCTGGTAGCTTCCTAGCTGTATTACTGCACTTCGTAATATGTGGGTTACACTTGAAGACTCCTCAGCATGGACCCTGGAATGGCAGGGGGAGATTAAGCCCCCATAAGAGTAGGCGGGGGACAGCTGAGTCGCTCCATAAATGTACTGCCAAGAAATATTCATAAAGCAATTGCCACTAAGTCCTCCCAGGAACAGTAAAGGCTGCTTACAATATGTCCTATAACAGTTACTAGAGAGTAAGCTACACTGAACACATAGAAGGTACCTCTAAGCAGACATTGGGCCAAAACAGATTGCAGAAATAATCCAGTTTGAAACCACTTTGACTGCCCTAGGAAGCTACTGTTGAGGATGTTTTTCCATTGTTCCTATATAACATAACTCCAGTAATGGAGTCACCTGGAAAAGGGTCTTGGAAGAAGTTCTTAAAATCATGGGCAAGTTTTTTCAGGGAAGAGGTACTCTTTAAAATATGTGAACGCCAAGCTATTTAGAGCCTTTAACACCAGTATCAGCACTGTGAACACAAAATTAAAATAGGTAGCCAATCTTTTTTGTTCAAAGTTGGTTTAATATGAACAAACCTGCCCCCATCAGTCAATTTTCTGGGAACCATTCTGCACTATTTCACATTTCTGAGTAGCAGAGACCCCAGAACTGTTTTTAAGGTGGGGAGGGGTCTCAACACTGGCAGGCAAGTGGTAATTAATTTTGACTAATTAAATACTTGCGGGGGGAGGGAGGCAAATTATTTTTCCAATTTATTATAACTGAAACATCATTATATATGAAGAATCTTAATAGCACTAAGGGCTTATAGCACAGAGAATGGTATATAAATCATAGAATCAGAGTTGGAAGAGACCACAGGGGTCATCTAGTCCAACCCTTATCATGCAGAAATATACAATCAAAGCACTGCTGATAGATGGCCATCCAGTCTCTGTTTAAAAACTTCCAGACACACTCTTACTGTCCTAATGTGGAGGTGGAATCCCTTTTCCTGTATTTTGCACCTATGGTTTCAGGTGATGGTCCTATTCTCTGGGCCTGAAGAAAATAAGCTTGCTCCATCCTCAACATGAAATCCCTTCAAATATTTAAACAAGGCCATTGTTTCACTTCTTAACCATCTTTCTTCCAGGCTAATCTTATCCAGTTCCCTAAATTGCTCCTCATAGGGCATGGTTTTCAGACTCTTCAACATTTTGATCACCCTCCTCTGGAAAGACACCATCTTCTCAACATCCTTTTTGAATTATGGTGCCCAGAACTGAACATAGTATTCCTGGTGAGGTCTGACCAAAGGAGATGAGAGCGATTCTATTACTTCCTCGATCTAGACACTATACTTCTGTTGATACTGCCTAGAATCACATTGGCTTTTTTAGATGCCTCATCATACTGTTGAATCATGTTCAACTTGTAGTCTACTAGGACTCCTAGATCCCTTTCTGTGTATCTATACATTTGATTTTTCTGTCTATGTGAAATACCTTACATTTCTCCCTGTTGAAATTATTTTTGTTATTGTTTGGCCCAGGTTTCTAATCTATTAAGGTTGTTTTCTATTTTGATCCTGTCCTCTGGAGTATTAACTACTTCTCCTAATTTGGTGTCATCTGAAAATTTCCTAAGTTTGCCCTCTATTCCTTCATCCAAGTCATTGAAAAAGATGTTGAATAGCACTGTGCCCAGGACACCTAGCTAGACACTTCTCTCCTGGATGAAGAGGATTTAATGGATGAACAGTCCTTCTAAGAGCTTGTCTACACAGCTGAAAAAAAATCATACTCATCTCATAGTCACTGCAAGCTGGACACATGACATTCTTGAAAATTTGCTTGAAATGCAGTTCTTCTTTATGCTTGAGGTCTTTAATCCAATTTTTAAAAACCTGCCTTTTACCTCACACTTTTCTGGAAAATCTGAATAATTGTGTAGCTTGGTCCTTTCAGGTGGCATCACTGTGGAGCCTTGGGTTGGTGGTGTTGATGGGTGGAACAAGTTGTTGGGCAGTGATCTGGGTCACTTATAGAAGCCATCCTGTGGGAATGCAGATGCATGGGGTAAGAAAGGCAATTGGCTGCTTACACATAAAGCAGAAATACATATATTTGCATGCATGATGGGAAGAAAAAAAAGCACTGTGGACACAGCCGTGTGACCAAATATAATAACCAAATATAATAACCAAATATAATACAAAAGGTTAGCAATATGGACTTCCCTTTTCCACTGAAATGAGTTCACTGGGGGATATGTGTGACTGTTTATGCTGATCTCACCTCAATGTGTGATGTGTTGACAGGGGGGGGCTGCGACTATGAAAATGTGATGGAAAGCAGATTTTTTTTTCATCAGCATGGACAACTCCAAGCTCATCTTGAGAAGCCATTTTAGCAGACTGTTGGCAAGTACAAATAAGATAGGTCTGCAGTGAAAAAACTTTTTTTCAGTACTGTATCCTTTTTAAATATATCTTTGGGTGCTGTATTTGAAAAACACAAAAATATACCACTCACTGTTCTTTCATAAATTATTTTTATTTATTCAGTTGTTACTCAGCTTTGATTAAGTGTGGATGCTGATGTTCCAATGCAATTTCTTTTAGAGCTTTTGAATGGATTTTTGTTTTTCATGGTGAATTAGTGTTTTGAAAGTCTATTAGAAGACCCTAACCCCTTTCTTAGGAGTTTATCAGACGACGGAAATTGGAAGCATAATCCAATGGCAATCCGAACGCAATCATGGGGTTTCACGTTATTGTGTATGAGTGTATCTCATGCAATATCGGGCAAAAGGGAAGTCATTCTGAACACAATCATGGGTTTTACGTTATTGCGTATTAGATTCAGGCAATGGGGAGTCATTTTCGGGCAATGGGAATTCACTCTGAACGCATTCCGAACACAATTGGAATTCACGTAAATTCTAAACTAGTGAATTCACGTGAATTCGAATTGGCTCCATTCAAAATAGAGAGAAATTCCTCCTGTCTGATAAACTCCTTACTCATTGCAGGATGAGTTCATTCAGTCATATATTATAACACAGAGATGTCAAAGCAAGTTGAGGAAAAAATGTACATAATGGAGCAAATCTGAGGTCGTTTTTGGATTTAGATTGCTACATTTCTATAAAACCAGCATAGAGCATATGATTTTAAAACTTTTTTGCCCTCAATTTTGCAGGCCTGTGTAATGCATTAAAGTAAGCACATTATGTTCTCTTTGCACTCATTGTACAAATTCAGCTCCTGGCTGAATTTCACAAAAATATCCATGAGCTATCTCCGTAGAGCTTGCAGAGAAAATGGGATCACAATGCAATATATACTCACTGTGCAAGTTTTTAAAATGTATATTTGATTTAGCTAATAAATTTCAGGCAGTAGCTTTGGAGGACAACAAAATATTAATTAGTTGTTACAGTTGGCCCTCTGTATCCTCAGAGACCAGCATCCAAAGATTGAAAATATTTTTAAAAATCCAAAATAATTGATTTTACTATTTTACATAAGTGTTACCATTTTATTCTCTGTTGCATTTAATCGACTTGAACATTTTCATATCCGCAGGGTGGCTTGGAACCTAGCTGATCTGGTCCCTAAGGAGAAAGGGGTAGTGATTTATGTTTTTGAGGAGCTGTGGCAAGATGTCAGTGGCATCCTGAATGTGCACACCAGGGACACAGCACACTTCCTGATTCATTTTGTGAAGCTGACACACAGGTCCCTCAATATGCCTGAACAGAGTCCCGTATCACCAGCACCTTTCTTTACTTCTCGCTGTAGTTAGTGATTGACTTCTGTTTGGTTTATAGTGTCTCTTGTTCCTGGTCTCCTGTTTGGGCATCTTCACCACCATTATCTTCAGGAAAATGTCAGAACCAATTGCTTAGTTGGCATGGCTCTGAATCCCTTGTGTATAGTCTGCTCCTCACAGTGACTATCCTCCTGGGTGCTTTCTCAGTGATACTGTCCTCTTCATTTTCCTTGGCCGTTCCATCCTGTTGATTCTGCAAAATCAGTTTTTCCTCTCTTCTGTCCAGGAAATCATGTTCTCTGATGCACTCAAGAGTATCAATAAGTTGCTGAAGTATGCTGACCTTCACTTCTAAAAGAGTCACCAGTTTGCACTTGGTGCAAGTGTAGTCAGAGAGGTTTTCAAACAAGAAAACAAACATTGGACATACATTGTAACAAATTATCTTCCTCCATGCCTGCAGTTCATTTTTCTCCCCTTTCAAACTGTAGTAACCCTTAGAACCAATGTGGTGTAATGGTTTCATAGACTCATAGAGTTGGAAGAGACCACAAGGGCCATCCAGTCCAACTCCCTGCCATGCAGGAACTCCCATTCAAAGCATCCCTGACAGATAGTCATCCAGCCTCTTTTTAAAGACCTCCAAAGAAGGAGACTCCATCAGTCTCTGAGGGAGAACCATTGTGGTGTAATAGTTTGAATGATGGATTACTACTAAGGTGTTTTGGGTACAAAAGGGTATTCTCCTTTGACAAGGTGGTAAAGTTGTGTCCGGCTGCAGGGATTAGTGCTCATCTCTGTTAATAAGACAAAGAGCCAGTGTTGTTAAAGACCACTCTGTGATCATGTGGCCAGCATGACTGCAGAGAACACTGTTACCTTCCCACTGAAGTGGTACCTATTTATCTCCTTGCACTTTTACATGCTTCCGAACTGCTAGGTTGGCAGAAACTGGGACTAGTATCAGGAGCTCACTTGTCTTGCGGCTCCTGACCCTCGAACTGCTGAGCCAAAATGTCACAACTGGATTATTATTACTACCATAAAAACCCATGGGGTGATCTTGCACAAGTCACACACTCTGAGCCCCAGAAATCTCTGTGACAGGTTGGAAATGAAGGCACACAACCACAAACACAACAGCCTCCTTGGAATATAATTGTGCATACTACAAAAGATATGCTGCTTGTTTAAAATCTTGCTTCTTCGGCCAATCTGGCTTTCTTTCCCTTCATGGTGACTTCAGCAAAGGCTGCTAGGAAAGTTATGCAAATAAACTGCTCTTTCTCCTAGACCTCCTGCCACAGGCAAACAAACATCTTGAGTTGGCCCTACAAGCATGAACTGATTAACATTTAGGTTGCAATTCTACAACCACTTGCCTGGCAATAAGCCCCACTGAATTTAGCAGGACTTCCCTCTGAGTGGATATGTATAGGATTCTTGTAGCAGATAACTAACAAAATAGGTACCTTAAAAAAAAACCTTTTTACTGAAGAAAAACTACGATTAATAGAATGAAACACAACCATCTTGTTCTACTGGAAGTTCACCAAATACATAGCTGGTTTTTTTTTTTTTACACTAACATCAGATTGTTATAAATTATAGATTATTTTAAAGCCAGAAATTTATCAGGGAGACCAGGAGGTCGATTGGAAACATGTTTATTTTTGCTGCAGCATTCCCAGTAGGAAATCAAAAGGGGCAAACAGGAATAAGAACAGGAAAGCCCATATGGCTTCTTGTAGGATATCATCCTGGTAGGCAATTCAGATAGAATCCAACAGGTCAGGAACAGCTTCAGGTCTGGAACAGCTGAACTGAAGTCATCATTGGTATCAAAGGTAAATGTCATCTCTGGTCTGAAACCATTTGAACACCTCAGGTCTGGTGATGTAGGTTTTAAGTAGTTGAATCAGCAATCAGCATAGCAACCTCAGAAACACTGGAATGATGCAGGTGTGTCCATATCTCAGGTTTAGCACAGCTCAGCACAGCAGCATCAACAATTAATATAACCAGGAACCAAAAATCAGGAACAGCTGAAACAAGGAGTAAGCAGGAGCACTTTGGAGGACTTCTGAGGACCCAGACAACAGGTAGTTGCAACAGCAAGAACAGGAATGGAGCAGGACACTGCAGAACATCTCAGGAGCAAACAAAGAGCACTTTGGAGGACATCTCAGATACAGCTGGAACGTTGAAGACATCAGAAAGAGGACATCAAGGAAACAGCAGGCTTCTGCAGAATGTAAGGGCACCTCGGCTGAAACTATATTTGAAAAGGAAACTCTAAATATCAAAGCCAGAAAAATATCTTTTACATTTTAAACAAGACCTATTGAATACCCAAAATATTTTCTTTAATACTTAGAACAAAGGGAAAACATAAGGAGAGAGTGCCTTTGATAAAGGCACCCCTGAATAAAGAAAAATAAAACCTTGAGGGAAAGAGAAAAATCTCCTTTATGACTTTCAACAGAGAAAGCATATTGTACATAATGAACAAAAAGTATATCTCCCAGATAGCTTATACTGAGCTAGTGAGGATAATCTAAAACATTATTATTATTATTATTATTATTATTATTTAAATGGTTTTAGCGAGCAAAAGCTAAAATACGAAAGAGAACAAGGAAGACAAATTCTAAAGGGAAACATAGACTCCTTTTTTATAGTGAAAGCTCTCTTTAAAAACACAGAAAATAAACCTTTTTTTAACCCTGTTAAGAACAAAAAAATAAATTAGGTACTATAGATATTTTAGAGCCCTAAGATTAGAAGAAGAAAAAATATCGAAGGCCTTAATAGAAAATATATAGTGCAATTTTTAAGACTGACCAAAATTTTTCTTTAAGTAAAGCAGGCAAACTTCCAAAAAGCAACAATTTTTTTATTAAACCCATATTAGTCAAAACCAGATTGATTTTATATTTTGTCCCAATCTTTTTCTCTGTTCCTTTAAAATTTTTTATCTTAAATACAAAGCTTTCTCGTTTGGAAATTTACATACCCAATATTCTTAGCTTAGTTAGTGGTTATGAAATTATAAAACTACAGAGTTGGAAAGAACTACAAGGGTCATCCAATCTAACCCCCTGCTAGGCAGACCTCACAATCAAAGCAACACCAACAGATGGTTAACTTTACTCAGTGAATTTTAGTTTTAGAAAGCAAAAATGACAAACAGCATTAACAAGGAAACAAATATATATGTACCTTCTTTTATTTAGAACCAAAATAAAATTATTAATGCTTCCAAATAATAAATTATTTAAACAATATTTCCTTTTTCTTTTTTATAACATCTGAATTGTTATGTTTGTCTATTTTGCTTTCTCCAATGTATAAATTTCATTATATCTTCCATTTAAAACTCCTTTTAAACAATTTTAAATTTTCCTTTTTCCCCCACAGCATATATCAAACTTATAAATTCACACACTTATGCATTCTTAGCCAGCTTTACACACACAAACACACAGCCATTTTCTAAAAACTAAACATAACACTCTAGAGTCAATTTTTCTTTTTCAACCCCCTTGGTTTTTCCAACAACATGAAGACAATCCCATTCAACAAAATAAAACAAACAAAAACATGTCCATTCCCAAATCCTCTACTACAAAACCATATTTATAACACAATTTGTTAAAAACACACAAACAAAAAGACATATATTATTGTAATAATTGTATCTTAAACTCCTAGGCACTGTCGTTACTCATTTTTCCATTAATCACTTATTACAGGATTCCCCCTATTTTTCATAAATATGACAGATATTTATCACAGACACACAGCACCACTTTCCTAATAAACTTTACAATTCTAGACAAAAACCTATCTGGCCAATCTCCTGTCCTATACTATTAGTGACCCATAAACACATAATTTTCAGACAATTAAAAATCCTAGCCCAGGAAGGAAAAGAAATAGAGTCCCCTCTTACTCTATAGACTTAGAAAAACAGAAGAACCCTATCTCTTGTTTTGGAAAAACCTGTTCTTTTTCTCTTCTACAGAGACCTCACAAAGTTTTCATATCTCTATTCAAAGAGCACAATTTCACAGAAGCTTCATGTACTCTCACCTCTCACTGCAGTTAAAAAATGATGTTACCATTTAGTACTAAAGGAATCCTATTTCTGGTTGGTACAATATTTATTAGCGAAATTCCTCTACATGCAGTGCTGTTACTTATCCTCTGCAGGCAACTTGTTTCTCACATGCCTCTACCAGAAATACCAGTTTGGCAGTTTCACATTTCCATATGAAATGCTAATCGGGCCAAACGTTCAGGGGCATCCCCCGCTCTCCCCTCTGGAGAAGGACCTTAAATAAATTCCCAAATACTTGCCTGCTTCCTCTAAAATACCTGACCTTTACCTCTTGGAACGTGGGGTTGTTTTGTTTCCAAACCTAAAAATCAACAGTCAGTGCGCAGTTGAGCTCAATTATAGCACCCAAGCCTGTCTTTGGCAAGGCAAAGATCAAGGCAGAGATTAATTTCTCTCATCTCCTGCTATCTCCTGACTGGCTTGCCAGATCTTATAGATTATAGATTATTTTAAAAACAGAATTGTAAGCAGAAATTTAGCAGGGAGATCAGGAACTCGATTGGAAAGGAAACATGTTTATTTTTGCTGCAGAATTCCCAATAGGAAATTCATTCAAATTACTGGGACCCCGATTGTAAAGTGAATCAAAATTTTATAGCACTTTGAACAAAGAAAACTACAATTCATATTTCATTGGTTACATTTGAATTAAATATTTACATTCACTGGATGTTCAAATCTTATGTCCCTATCCCTCGTAGGGTATCCATTAATCAAATTGTTATTTATATATTTAGTTTCAATGTTCCCAAAGTGTCTATGCAGTACTTCCTTTTATTTGGGTTAGAATCTTAAGTTAGGAGCCATTTCCAAATTGTTTAAGACATGACCTAGAATAACAATCCTTTGCTCTCAATACATTTCAGCACTATAATAATAATTATTATTAACCTTTATTTATATAGTAATTAAACTATATAATTAACTTCCGAGCATAGTAAAATTTTCAGTTTTAACCAACCTACTTCAAAATCACAATCTAGCATGTACTTCTTGTCCTATACTTGACAAACATTTTCCTGTTAATTGGAATTGTTGTAATGCTGCAGCCAAAGCTTGGAAAAGTTAGGTTTGGGAAACTAAAACTCCCAGAATCTCCAACCAGTATGGCTAGTGTGGGATTCTGTAAAGTCTAAAGAGAAACTTGGCTGGCTTATGTAACTTAATCATCAGAAAATGAAGTGTGATTATGCTTGTCTCAGGAAAGCTGTATTGGTCCAGTGAGGTTGAACCAGTTGGTCCCAGGCTGTCTTAGGGTGTCTATGAGTGGATGATCCTATCTATATATCAGGGTGGGAATCATTTCTCTCCAATGGTTGTTGATGTACAAGTCCCAGAAATCCTCACTACTGACACTGATGGTTGGAGCTGCTGGGATTTGTAGTTCAATGACATCTGGAGGGCCACTTGATTCCCAAATGAGGATATTGGGACCACAAAAGAGCAGGCAGTGTCAATCTGTTACAAGACAGCAACACTGAAAGCAAGACACGGGACTTTGCTGCTGACAGGGGCATTCTGCCAATTGGCGCCTATGTATTGCATAATAATCATTACACTTGTAATAGGAATGGGCAGCATTCTCTTGAAGATTAAGAACATCGGAGCACCACTCATGTTATTCAATAAGACAGGTCAAATTAAAGGTGTTTGCAATGTTTATTTTAATTTGGCACAATCACTTACGGGAGCAACTTTAGAGGAGTCAGACAAATGTTACATCCTACATAGCAATGCTTCATATCCTGCAGCCCTTCTCCAGATTTTGGAGGGTTTTCCTGGTTTTGTTGGGATATATTACCTTACAGATATAAGAGGTACTATCCTAGGTGCTATGCTGGCTGGAGGGAAAGGGTGGGAAGGTGTAGTCCAAACAGTAACTTTGCTAGGTTCTGCTATCCACAATATAGGGAAGAGTTTAAATATAATGTAGCTCTCATTCATACCTTGTCTTTGTCATCCTTTCTTTAATCCATTAAACCGAAGGGTTAAGGCAGCCTGCCACATCTCCAACCTTTCTATCCTCCGCAGAACATCATTCCCTGCAATACAGAGAAAATGGAAATCAATTCAATAACATTTTTTGTTTTGGTTTATGGAGCATTTCCTACCTGCCACCCTATAAAAAGTAGTAATCATTTACATGCTGTTTACTTACAGAATTCTGGAGATGGAGCAGGTGGGCCACGGGGGGCTTGAAGGATGGCAAATGCCCTCTCCAGTCTTTCCAGGCGCTCCAATATTTCATTTACTGGTGGGGGAAAAGACCCATTTTAAATCCATGCTATATATATATGCCCACATATATCTGTATATGTGTTCTATGTGTTATGAGATATCTATAGGTATACATCTATATATTGTAATATGTGAGGTAAAGGCTGTTCGACAGTAGAACACATTCCCTCGGAGTGTAGTGGAGTCTCCTTCCTTGGAGGTCTTTAAACGGAGGCTTGATGGCCATCTGTCAGGGATGCTTTGATTGGGAGTTCCTGCATGGCAGGGGGTTGGACTGGATGGCCTTTGTGGTCTCTTCCAACTCTATGATTCTATGATTCTATGAATAGTACATTTTCACAATATATATACCTTCCTCAAGGTAAACCTGTGCTTCTCTGTGTGCCTTTTGATTGGGTAAGACCTTAAAATTTGAATTTGTGAGCCATTTCATTGGTTCATTGGGGAGGAGGAAAGAGAAATCTCATTTTATATAACTGCTAGGAGAGGCTTCTGGCCATACCTTCCTCAAGGTAAACCTGTGCTTCTCTGTGTGCCTTTTGATTGGGTAAGACCTTAAAATTTGAATTTGTGAGCCATTTCATTGGTTCATTGGGGAGGAGGAAAGAGAAATCTCATTTTAGGAGAGGCGCGCGCCTAACGGCGCGCGAATTTTTTCTTTTCATACTCATTTTTATATTTGATAGCCAAGGCAGGGGGGAAGTACAGAGGAGAAGGTAGCCTGAACACAGTGAGGACAAAGTCATTCAATATTTATACTTTTCTTCCCACTATTCCCTTAAGGGGCTGTGGGGATTCAGAGGAAGTGAATCAGGGACTTGCCTCTAGAAGGAGCTAGCAGCCAGGAACTTTCTAGATACCTATAGGCCCAGTTGATTGAGCTCACTAACAGAGCTTGGGGACAAAGGCCAGCCACACAGGGATTTTTTACACTGGTGTTTTACAAGAGAAGCCCACAGTCTTGTTTCATTGCCTCCTTAAGACTTCTCACTATGGACACTGAGGGACCTGCAGCAGTCACCTGCAACACCTGTGGGATGTTTGTCTTCTTGCCTATAGATGTGGGGAACTTCACCTGCACCAAGTGCAAGTTGGTAGCCCTCTTAGAAGGAAGAGTTCAGCAGTTGGAGGCCCAGGTGTCAACACTTCAGCATCACAGAGAGCAGGAGGTTCTCTTGAACAGAAAGGACCAGATGGTCCTGGACAGGAAACACACAGAGAAAGTTGCTGAGGAAGAAGAGGTCACTTCACACACAAAAGAAGGAGATGGTTGGAGGAAAGTTACACGCAGAAGTAGGGAAACCACGGTTCGTTCTGTGAGCTTGCAGCTACAGAATCACTTTGAATCTCTCTCTGTTATCAGAGATGATGAGGAAAAGCAGCAGGGACAGACATCAGGGACAGAGCAGGGGAGACTGAGAGTACCACGAAAGGGAACAGCCGCTGCTAAGCCTCGGAGGAGGCGTGTGGTGGTTGTGGGGGACTCCTTGCTGAGGGGTACAGAAGCAATGGTTTGTGGGCCTGACAAGATGTCTCGGGAGGTGTGTTGTCTCCCTGGGGCAAAGATCCATCATGTAACTGAGAGGCTGACAAGACTTGTCAAGCCTACTGATCAACACCCCTTTCTTCTGGTTCATGTGGGAACCAATGATACTGCAAGGCACAGCCTTCAGAATATCATAAGGGATTATGAGGCTCTAGGAAGGAAGCTGAAAGAGATGGATGCACAGGTTGTCATATCATCTCTTCTCCCAGTAGAAAGGCATGGTCCAGGAAGGGAGAAGAAAATAGCAGAGGTGAATAACTGGCTCCGTAGATGGTGCCGCCAAGAACAGTTTGGATTCTTGGATCATGGGCTGCGGTTCCATGAGGAGGGACTTCTGGCAAGGGATGGGCTGCATCTCACACCAGTTGGCAAAAACATTTTTGCCAAAAGTCTCAAAAATCTGATCAGGAGGGCTTTAAACTGAGTTATATGGGGGAGGGAGACATTATTTTGGAAGGCAAAAGGGCTGGAGAAAATAATCAAACTGACATAGAGGGAACAAGGCAAACAGTGCAAGGACCCAACAGTGGGAAGCAAAAAAATTTGCACAGGCAGCAAGTAAAGGGAACACATGTTCTTAGATGTCTCTACACTAATGCACAGAGTATGGGAAATAAACAGGATGAACTCGAACTCCTAGCACAACAGAGCAAATATGATATAATAGGCATCACTGAAACCTGGTGGGATGAGTCTCATGACTGGAATGTAGAAATAGAGGGATATAACCTTTTTAAGAGAAACAGGCCAAACAGGAAAGGAGGAGGAATAGCATTATATGTCAGGGATATTTACACCAGTGAAGAGATCCAGGAAGTCAATACTGGAAGCCAGGTGGAGAGCATCTGGATAAACATTAAAGGAGAGGGAAACAACAGGGATGTTACTGTGGGAGTCTACTACAGACCCCCGACTCAGGCAGAGGAATTGGATGATGCCTTTCTAGAACAGATGAGCACACACTCAGAAAGGAGAGATGTAGTAGTGATGGGGGACTTCAACTATCCGGATATTTGCTGGAAGTCAAACTCAGCCAAATCCTCAAGGTCTAGCAAATTCCTCACTTGCCTGGAAGACAATTTCATTGTCCAAAAGGTGGAAGAGACAACAAGGGGATCAACTATTTTAGATCTGATCTTAACCAACAGGGATGACCTAGTCAATGGGGTGCAAGTGGTTGGATCCTTAGGGGGAAGTGACCATGTTCTCCTGGAGTTTGTTATACAGCGGAAAGGGGAAGCCAGGCATAGTCAGACACGCATTCTAGACTTTAGGAGAGCTGATTTCAATAAACTTAGAGAAATACTGGGGGAGATCCCATGGTCAAGAAAACTAAAAGAGAAGGGAGTTCAAGACGGATGGGAGTTTCTCAAAAAGGAGATACTGAAGGCGCAATTTCAAACAGTTCCAATGAGGAAGAAAAATGGGAGGTGTCTCAAGAAGCCAGGATGGATGACTAAGGAACTTTCAACTGAGATAAGCCTTAAACAGAACATGTATAAGAAATGGAAAAATGGGGAAATCACGAAAGAGGAATTCAAACAAATAGCCAGCACATGTAGGGGTAAAGTCAGAAAAGCTAAAGCACAGAATGAACTCAGGCTGGCTAGAGAGGTTAAGAACAACAAAAAGGGCTTTTTTGGGTATGTCCGAAGCAAAAGGAAGAAGAAGGAAACAGTAGGGCCACTGCGTGCAGAAGATGGCAAAATGCTCAAAGATGACAAAGAAAAGGCAGAATTACTCAACACCTTCTTTGCTTCAGTCTTCTCAGAAAAGGCAAAGGGTGGTCAACCTAAGGATAATGGAGCAGAAGACAGAATAGGGGAATCTCAGCACAGAATAAGTAAAGAGATAGTACAGGAATACCTGGTTAACCTAAATGAATATAAATCTCCAGGACCAGATGAACTACATCCTAGAGTATTAAAAGAACTGGCGAATGTAATATCGGAACCATTGGCAATAATCTTTGAGAACTCCTGGAGAACAGGAGAAGTCCCAGCAGACTGGAGGAGGGCAAACGTTGTGCCCATCTTCAAAAAGGGGAAAAAAGAGGATCCCAACAATTATCGTCCAGTTAGTCTGACATCAATTCCAGGAAAGATTCTAGAGCAGATCATTAAGCAGAGAGTCTGTGAACATTTAGAGGCCAATGCCATAATCACAAAAAGCCAACATGGGTTTCAGAGAAACAAGTCTTGCCAGACAAATCTGATCTCTTTTTTTGATAAAATTACCAGTTTGGTAGATGAAGGGAATGCTGTGGATATAGTATATCTTGATTTCAGTAAGGCCTTTGACAAGGTTCCCCATGACATTCTTGCAAACAAGCTCGTAAAATGTGGGCTAGACAAGGTAACCATTACATGGATTTGTAACTGGTTGACTGACCGAACTCAAAGGGTGCTCAACAATGGCTCCCTTTCATCCTGGAGAGAAGTGACCAGTGGGGTCCCACAGGGTTCTGTCCTGGGCCCAGTGCTATTCAATATCTTTATTAATGACTTGGATGACAGAATTGGGGGCATACTTATCAAATTTGCAGATGACACCAAATTAGGAGGAGTAGCCAATACTCCAGAAGACAGGATTGAAATTCAGAATGACCTGAATAGACTAGAAAGCTGGGCCAACGCTAACAAAATGAAATTCAATGCGGAGAAATGTAAGGTTCTGCACTTAGGGCGGAAAAATGAAATGCACAGATATAGGATGGGGGACATCTGGCTGAATGAAACTATGTGTGAAAGGGATCTAGGAGTCCAAGTAGACCATAAGTTGAACATGAGTCAGCAGTGTGATGCAGCAGCTAAAAAGGCCAATGCTATTTTAGGTTGCATCAATAGAAGTATAGTGTCTAGATCAAAGGAAGTAATAGTGCCACTCTATTCTGCTTTGGTGAGGCCCCACCTGGAATACTGTGTCCAGTTCTGGGCACCACAATTCAAAAAGGATGTGGAGAAACTGGAGCGGGTCCAAAGGAGGGCAACTAAGATGGTGAAGGGTCTGGAAACCATGCCCTATGAGGAACGACTTAGAGAGCTGGGGATGTTTAGCCTGGAGAAGAGAAGGTTAAGAGGTGATATGATAGCCCTGTTCAAATATTTGAAGGGATGTCATATTGAGGAGGGAGCAGGCTTGTTTTCTGCTGCTCCAGAGACCAGAACGCGGAGCAATGGATGCAAGCTGCAGGAAAAGAGATTCCACCTCAACATTAGGAGGAACTTCCTGACAGTAAGGGCTGTTCGACGGTGGAACACACTCCCTCGGAGTGTGGTAGAGTCTCCATCCTTGGAGGTCTTTAAGCAGAGGCTGGATAGCCATCTGTCGGGGATGCTTTGACTGGGAGTTCCTGCATGGCAGGGGGTTGGACTGGATGGCCCTTGTGGTCTCTTCCAACTCTATGATTCTATGATTCTATGATTCTACAATGGTGTGTAAATTGGAGCTAGACGTTACATGTGTAAGCTGCTGCAGTGGTTGTGTATGTGTGTGTGTATATATATATATATATAAGTGTATAGGTGTACATACAGGAATATATATGTATATGTATATATTCACACATATATACGTATATATGTATATGCACACCTATATACACTCACTCAGCACACTTACATATTCCTGGAGGTGGGGTGCCTTCAGAAGCAGCAGCTGAAGTCCCTGGTTGCTCCTCTGCCACGCCTGTTGTCGCTGGAGCTGTTTGTGTACACAAGAGTTACATTTTATTTCTAGGCACTATTTTTTAAAATATGAGTATGTGTCTGTCTGCACATGTGTGCATGCATACATGTATTTACTAGATATATTATATTTAATATAATCAATTTTTAAGGTATTTTAATATTATATATATATATATATATATATATATATAATAACCAACATACATATATTCATCAATAAACACACTAGCACACATGTATGCACATAACTAAATATATATGTGTGTATATATATTGGTAAATGTAGATATATGCTTGATTGTAGTCACATCCATATACATGTATTAACACTAATGGCCTCCTATTCATAAGAGTACACTTACAGACTACATGAGGTGGCACCCCTGTGGAAGCAGCCGAGGTCCCAGGTTGGTCCACTTCCTCCACTGTCTCCACTGCTGCTGTTTGTGTAAGCAGAGTAACATTTCATTATGGTTATGTACATACACACACACACACACACACACACAGACTAGGCATATATTTTATCTAAATGCACATCAACAAACACACATAAACATTCTCTCTCTCTCTCTCTCTCTCTCTCTATATATATATATATATATACGGCTATAAGTTAGCATGTACATATCTACACACATGCAGGTTCATACATAAGCACACACACACACACACATATTAACACACACATAATACAAGCATATAGATGCATACATATATATATATATATGCATAAATAATATATGAAGACACATGATAGTGGATATATATATACACATATCGACACATATCACATATCTACATGTATATATTTAAATCGATTGGTGATTTGGTTTCACATTGAATCAGTGAATTGATTCACTTGAGATGCTGTCTCCACCATGCAACCACATCTTTTTCTAATCTATAGAAAATCTATATGTATATATTTAAATTGATCGGTGATTTGGTTTTGTATTGAATCAGTGAATTGATTCACTTGAGTCACCGTCTACATGTATATAAGTATATATGATATATAAACCATAATTATATATGTGCATAGATAGATAGATAGATTGATCAATCGATAGATAGATAATGTGGCATTTACATTATATACCATACATATGTATATAAATGTAGTAAGAGCGATGCAACATACCTTCTGGTGGAGACATTCGTACCCGAGGTTGGGAGGCAGCTGGGGAAGCAGCAGGCGAGTCCTCGGAGGAAAAAGTGTTCACCACTCTCCTCCTTCTCCTCTTCCGCCTAGCACCTAGAAATGGCACAAGGGACAAGTTAGCATGAGGCACAAATGGCACATGGGTCAAATGGCATAAGGGACAAGGTATACCAAAACAAGAAAGTGTTTTATTTGCCTGCTGGTAGCCTGTCTCAGCAGCTTGGTCTCCAAGCTGCCTGCCACAACCTCACAGACTGCCAGAAATGTGCAGGCCTCTGGGCTAGCAGAGGGTCCCCATGATTGGCATTTTAGAAAGACTTGGTAGCATGGTGAGGACAGTGCCTCAAGTGAATCAAATCAATGATTAGACGCGAAACCAAATCGCCGATCGATTTAAATGCTAAGTGGGAATGCACCCTTAGTTTGCTTATTTCTCCTTATACTTCTCCTCTGCTCTTTCTTAATATACCCAAACGAGATGAAAGCCTACGCTGTGTCTATCTGCTCTTTTAAGTTTGCTTAGAAATATGGCATGGCCTGATTTCTATTATTACAGTACTGCCATGGGTCTCTTAGCAACATGTTTAATAATAATAATAATAATAATAATAATAATAATGTTTTATTTATACCCCGCTCTTCAGCCAAGACTATCAGAGCGGCTTACAATTTGTTAAACAAACAGCTTCATTTACAATTGTAAGCTATTTGCCCCCAACAATCTGGGTACTCATTTTAGCGACCTCGGAAGGATGCAAGCCTGAGTCAAGCTTCAGCCCTTTGCTGGTCTTGAACTCGCCACCTTCTGGTTTTGAGTGAGTGGCTGCAGTACAGGCATTTAACCACTGCGCCACCAGGCATTATAATATTTCCCCAGAGATGTTTTCCACTGAAGCATCAAAATTATTCCAAAAGGGATAAGGATGTAACACATTTTGATATGACTCTGGATAACTTAATAATAGCATGGTGGGAAAATAAGTAATTTTGTCCTATAAATTGCACACTCATTCTCTGAGTACTGACCACTCTATAGCCAAAATGATGCCAGCCCCCCTCCCACAAGAATGAGGTAACAGCAAGTTTTGGAATGGCAAACCTCCTCTGAACAAACCTTGCCCATGATAGGGGTCACCATAAGTGGGAAAGGACTTGGAGGCACATAACAACAACAGCAACGGACAATATCGTAGTTATGCCTGCCGCAGATCCACTGAAATTAGTGGGACTTAATGACACGCTGCCTCAGAGGGAGGTTGAATTTCCCTTGGGGTCTCTTCCTAGTCTAGGATTCTAGCCCTAGTGACGCAGCAGTTAAATGCTGGTACTGCAGCCACAAGGCTGTGAGTTTAATCCCACACAGGGCTCCAAGGTCCACTCAGCCTTCCATTCATTAGTAGGTTGGTAAAATGAATACCCAGCTTGTTGGGGGCAATTTGCTTATGGAATGTAAACCACTTAGAGACTGCTGAGTATATAAATATAAATATTATTGCTATTGCTTCTATGATTCTGTACTCATCCTCCTGCCTCAGGACAGCGGACTATAAAAGCATTACAGTGCTCCCTTTGTTCACTCAGACTTTGGATCTGCGCCCCTTGAATATCCGTGGAGGGTGAATGGAGGGAGTTAAAATGGGGCATGTGCTTGCACGCCTCCGTGGGAGCATCCCTCCATTCAAGCCAATAGGATTTGAATATGCACATTTTTTTTCATTTTCTCAGGGGGTCTGGAACAGATCCCCTGCGAAAAGGGAGGGAGGACTGTATTTCTCACCCCCCCCCCAAAAAAGCAGAAAACATTCAGGAGCAGTCATGTTGGTCATTAGCAAATCAAAAATGTACCAAGCAATGATACCTTTATCAAGCCAACCAAAATGCACAATATACATGTTGCAAGCTTTCAAAACTCCACTGGCTTCTTCATCAGGCAAGGTGTTAAAACATACACAGAAGAAAAAAAATGAAGATGGTAGTCATAGGCTTGTATTTTGCTGGGTTTTTTTTGGGGGGGGGGTTCTCAGTTCAGATGGTATGGAGGGGTATTATTTGCAAGATGGCACTTCCTCTTTCTGGCCATGTGGCCACTGGGTGTGTGTGTCAGTCACATGTTATTTTCACTGAGAGTTTTGCAACTGTGAATTGATTCAAAATCGACTTACCATTCCCACTATGTTTTAAAGCAACGAATCTCTCCATAGCATTTAAATCTAATTTGAATTTTCCCATTTGCTCCCATTTTGGATCAAAATGGAGGCACCTCCATTTCCGCAATGGTGGATGCGTGATCCAAATTGAGTGTATTCACACTATTAGAAGTGTGGATTGTTGCGGTTCTCATAGTGTGAATGAGATTCTCAAAGTCCGGGAAATCTAACATGTATTTGCAAAACAAAAGAGATGCTTCTTCTTTCTCCAGTTAGGGCTTGGACTGGGTGGCCCTTGGGGTCTCTTCCAACCAGTAGTGTCACTAGGAGGGAGTGTAGACTGTACCAGGTGACACCCTAAGGTGGGTGACACCACTGTTTCTCAACACACCTGCCTTTTGGCAGAAACAGGCTGTGGCACATGTTTCGATTAAAATGCTTTAAGAGATGGTGGGAGTGGGGTAAAGCTCACTGGGAGAAGAAAGGTGAAACTCCAGAATTTTTTAAAACTAAAATTTCAAATTTCAAAATTTTAATTTTAACAAATTGATTTTTTTACCATTTTATTCTTTTAATTTTTTTAAAAAAACATCACATTTTAACCTAATCTTCACTGTGTATAAATAAATACATTTAGGTTGTGCATATGATATTGTAATTTGAAGGTATAGTTTTGATTTTGCGAGTTGTTTTATGTCACAGCTGTTAACACAACATGCAGGGGGTATTCTGGAATTAAGATTTACAAGTAATGTGAGTGCAAAAAAGCATTGCTAATGATTCTATAGGGTGTGAAACGGGAGGAAGAGGTCAATGGCAGGTTTGTTTGTTTGTTTTGACACCATGAATTACTGCACTGGGTAACACCACACCTAGGGACACTACTGCTTCCAAATCTAGCACCAACACTCCCGACAGTGGCATCACTGGGGTTGGTGTCACCCGGTGCAGTAACTCATGGTGTCAAAACCCTTATGATCTCCTCCCATATCACACCCACACAGAATCCTTAGTCATGTTTTTTGTACTGATTTACTCACAAATCGTAATTCCCATGTATCGCTGAATGTACTGGTAATAGTTATGACATAAACAACTAGCAAAATAAAAATTAAACCTTTAAATTACAATATCATACACACAGATAATAAATGTGTTTACACACACATAGTTGCATGTGATTAAAGTGAACATTTGGTAAAACGTGATTTTTTTTAATTAATATTTTTGAGATTTTACAAAATAGCACAAATTTCAACATACAGCAATAAAATACAATTTAAATCATTAAAACAATCAGAGGCTGCATTCACACTGGAGAAATAACCTAGTTTGGCACCCGTTTAACTGCTCTGGCTCAAGGCTATGGAATTCTGGACCGTAGAGTTTGTTGTGGGCCCAGAGTGAGTTATTTCTCCAGTGTGGATGCAGTCAGAGACAGGAAAACAGGGAATCTTCTTGAGGCAATCGGTGGGAGGACCATATCAATGGGGTGACAGAGTGATGATGGGAGTTGGAGTTCATCAACAACATCTAGAAGACCATAGGTTGCCACCCTTATTGGACATAGCAATAGCAAGTACACTCATCCCTCCATATTTTCAGCTTGGATATTTGCGGATTTGATTATTGATTAATATGTTCTCTCTAGGAATGTCTAGGTCCTCCAGTACAACTCTACAGTCAACTTTAATTAAAAATTGCATTGAAAGACCTAGGCCTCATTCCCATTTATTGCTGAACTGGTTTCTGTGACCGAATCCAGAAACTGTTCAGCAATAAGCGTGGTTCCCACTACCAGACAGGGAGGCTGATGACAAGGAAGATGGATGGGGCCTTTGCAGCTGTCCTCCACCTCCATCATAGCCAGGAGGATTCGAATCTGCCTGCTTCCCACTGGGGCTGGATCGATTTATTTCCAAACAAACCGATTCAGCTCAAAAAGACCCTGATTTCACCAGCGTCTTTTTCACGTGGGTCAAAACCATGGCCCCCCTTTTTCAAATCGCTTCAGTGATTCGAATTAGGTGGGAACCGTGGCGGTTTAAACTGGATCGTTTCAAGTTCACGATTTGGTTTAAACCATAGCGGGAATTAGGCTCTAGAGATTCCTAGAGAGCATTTGTAGCTCTCCTCCAGTGCAGTTCTATGGTCAGTGTCTGTTGACCACAGAGTTGCATTGGAGGACCTAGAGATTCCTAGAGAGGACGCTCCAATAGGCATTTGTAGCTCCCCTGCAGGGCAGTCCTATGGTTGGATGGTGACCACAGAGTTGCCCTGGAGGACCTAGAGATTCCTAGAGAGGACACTCCAGACCAGTACTAGGCATCTGTAGCTCTCCTCCAGGGCAGCTCTATGGTCAGTATCCATTGGCCATTGACCACAGAGTTGCCCTGGAGGACCTAGAGATTCCTAGAGAGGGCATTCCTCCCAATAGGCCTTTGTACCTCTTCCAGGGCAGTTCTTTGACCACAGAGTTGCCCTGGAGGACCTAGAGATTCCTAGAGAGGAGGAGCCTCTCTGCTATAGGCCTTTGCAGCTCTATTTCAGGGCACTTCTATTGATTGACCACAAAGTTGCCCTGGAGGACCTAGAGATTCCTAGAGAGGACATTCCTCCCAATAGGCCTCTGTAGCTCCCCCAGGGCAGTTCTATGGGCAGTCAGTGTCTGTTAGGCTTTGACCACAGAGTTGCCCTGGAGGACCTAGAGATTCCTAGAGAGGTGTCTTAGTGGTTAAAATTAAAAAATCATGGTGTTTTTATGTTGTCCCATCAGTTGCTATGGAATTCTGGGAGTTGGAGTTTGTTGTGGGCCCTTCGGGCCCACAACAAACTCCAACTCCCAGAATTCCATAGCCTTGAGCCACAGAAAGAGTTAAAGAGTGGGAAGGAGACCCACCTGCAGCAGGAGGAGGAGAGAGGTGGCGCTTCCTCTGGCTGCACCTGTCCCCAGGAGGAAGGGCTCTGCCTGGCTGCTGTTGCTGCTGCTGCACCTCCTCCTCCTTTCCCTCCTTCCCTCCTGGGCCCATTGCAAGGAGGAGGATGTCGCTGGCCTGCCTTAATCTCCGCAGCCTCATGGGCTCCAGACCCGTGGCCCACTTCCAGCGCCTCTGTGGCCTCTTCCCAGCCGAGGAAGAGGAGGAGGAGGGAGGAAGGGTAGCCACCACCAATGGAAGACCACCCCCTTCTCCCCAGCCCTGCAATGGCAGCCACAGCTGGAAAAGGAGGAGGAAAAGGAGGCAGGTAATCATAAGGGACCCCTGCTGGGAGTCTGGAGGGCAGGTCACACTCTCTCAGCCTCAGGCCTCCACTCAGGGCTAGGGTCAGCAGCCATTCCTCCACTCCTTTCTGCACTGCTCCCCCCCCCCAAAGAACTGCTATTTTCTTTTTAAAGGGATTTTGGACTTCACCTCCCAGAATCCCAGGCTATTGGCCAACGTGGCTGAGGCTTCTGGGAGATGAAGTCCTTAAACAAAAAAATCTCTTAAAGGGGCCACAGTTTTTGTGTGTGGGGGGGGGACTCACTGGGTTAAAGAGGGTTGTTGAGATGCAGCTCTGGAGGGCAGGGTTCAAATCCAGCCTCACTCAGTGAGGTGGCCTTGGGAAGTCAAGTCACACTCTCTCAGCCCTCAGAGGAAGGCTAGGGCTTGGGTTTCCAGGCTTTTTAACCATCTTTTTGACATCCTCCTTTGCATGAGCTCCAGCTTGTCCTTCATGAACTGCAGAGCCCAGGCCTGAATGCAGTAGTCTGTACTGGTGGTAGGCAGGACCCACATCTGAAGCCAAGAAGCCAGTTAATGGGATAAGGACAGACTATACTGTATAGAAGGGATTGGGAGTTCCTGCATGGCAGGGGGGGTTGGACTGGGTGGCCCTTGTGGTCTCTTCCAACTCTTCTATGATTCTAAGAGGCCTTCAATGTATTCTTAAAGTGTGGTTAGATACTGAAGACTTTCGGGAGCAGCATTTCATACGCTACGTCCACACTGGGGAAATAACCCAGTTTGGCACCGCTTTAATTGCCATGGCTCAAGGCTATGGGATTCTGGGAGTTGGAGTATGTTGTGGGGTCCAGAGCGGAGCTCCGCTCCGCTCTGGGCCCCACAACATACTCCAACTCCCAGAATCCCATAGCCTTGAGTCATGGCAATTAAAGCGGTGCCAAACCGGGTTATTTCCCCAGCGTGGATGCATCCATAGTCTCTTTTGGGCCGAAAAAGGTCAATGTGCTCTCAGCATCCTTCCTGCAAGCAGAGCCATCCTTAATGAAGGTAACCAAGGCTCAGAGACTGTATCAACCACTCTCAACTAGACACCTGGAGTGAAGCCATTGCCCAACTGACCTATAAGCCTGAGCACAAGAAACATTAAATGAGCTAAATTATATATAAAGATTGTTTGCACAGGGGTTTTGAAAACTTTGTTTTAAAATGAAACAAACTTGCAAGATTTCTGGTATCTATTGTTCTATGAAACTGGGCCAGGACCTTTCAGCACCATCTCAGAAGGTGACCATTATTCTTTGGACTGGCTCAACTTCAAAAGTGTTTTGAAGAGCACACTTGTAGTGGGTAGCGCTTAGGGTGCTAGAGCCTTACCTAAGTCAGCGAGAAATGCTGCTGAAGTAACAAAGTGGAATATGAAACAAAAAGTCAAATCCAAGGTGAGAACTCCGGGAGACCAGGAGAAGCCCCAGCAGACTGGAGGAGAGCAAACGTTGTCCCCATCTTCAAAAAGGGGGGGAAAGGGGATCCCAACAATTTTCGTGCAGTTAGACTGACATCAATATCAGGAAAGTTTCTAGAGTAGATCATTAAACAGAGAATCTGTGAAAATCTAGAAGGCAATGCCATAATCTCAGAAAGTTAACATGGGTTTCAGAGAAACAAGTCATGCAAGACAAATCTGATCTCTTTCTTTGATAAAATTAGCAGCTTGGTAGATGAGGGGAATGCCATAGATATAGTATATATTGATTTCAGTAAGGCCTTTGACAAGGTTCCCCATCACAATCTTTACAAATAGGCTTGCAAAATGTGGACTAGATAAGGTAACCGTTACATGGATATGTAACTGGTTGACTGGCTGAACCGAAAGGGTGCTCAACAATGGTTCCTTTTCGTCCTGGAAAGAAGTGACCCGTGGGGTGCTACAGGGTTCTGTCCTGGACCCAGTGCTATTCAACGTCTTTATCAGTGACTTGGATGACAGAATTGGGGGCACACATCAAATTTGCAGACAACATCAAATTAAGAGGAGTTGCTAATACCCCAGAGGACAGGATCAAAATTCAAAATGACCTGAATACACTAGACAATTGGGCCAACGCTAACAAAATGAAATTTAATACGGAGAAATGTAAGGTTCTGCACTTAGGGCGCAAAAATGAAATGCACAGAGAAAGGATGAGGGACACCGGGCTGAATGAGACCACATGTGAAAGGGATCTAGGAGTCCAAGTAGACCATAAGTTGAACATGAGTCAGCAGCGCGATGCGGCAGCTAAAAAGGCCAATGTATTTTTAGGCTGCATCAATAGACGTATAGTGTATAGATCAAGGGAAGTAATAGTGCCACTCTATTCTGCTTTGGTCAGGCCCCACCTGGAATATGTGTCCAGTTCTGGGCACCACAATTCAAAAAGGATGTGGAGAAACTGGAGCATATCCAAAGGAGGGCGACTAAAATGGTGAAGGATCTGTAAACCGTGCCCTACAAGGAATGCCTTAGGGAGCTGGGGATGTTTAGTCTGGAGAAGGTTAAAAGGTGATATGATAGCCCTGTTCAAATATCTGAAGGCATGTCATATTGAGGAGGGTGCAAGCTTGTTTTCTGCTGCTTCAGAGACTAGGATCCAGAACAATGGATGCAAGCTACAAGAAAAGAGATTCCACCTAGACATTAGGAGGAATTTTCTGACAGTCACGGCAGTTCAACAGTGGAGCACACTCCCTCGGAGTGTCATGGAGTCGCCTTTCTTGGAAGTCTTTAAACAGAGGCTGCTGGCTGGCCATCTGTCAGGGATGCTTTGGTGGAGAGTTCCTGCATAGCAGGGGGGTGGACTGTGGATGGCCCTTGTGGTCTCTTCCAACTCTATGATTCTACACACCATGTATACTATTTAATTGTTTGGCTAATTGAATTATTTGGGACTGTGTGGTTAATTTATCAAGAATATATATTCTTGTATACCACCTTGGATCCTGTGTTAGGAGAAATAAATGGGATATAAATTAAATAAATGTTTCAACTGACATAGTAAACTAGGGAAGAAATATCCCCCACACCCCTTTCCCCACACGCTCTCTATCAGTTACCCATTGCTTGGGCCAAGTAAAGGCTCCTTCAGGCTTCTTAGATGGCAGCTAGGCCTGATAGAGCTTCACCACTTGCCTCTTTGGTTTTTCCTTGGTCTTGGCAAGAGGGTAGCATTGAGCGCTCTGTGGCTCTGAAAACCTGGCCACCAGATATGTGTTCATATTCATCTAATAAGCCCAATTCCTGTTTATTTCTACATATCCTGCCTTTCTCTTAACAATCTTACTGTTTGTTTTCCTCTGTAAGAGCCCTGCAGAATCTAGTTTGTTTCCTTCTGGGGGAAAAAAGGTATCTGCAACTAAAGAGTAAGCATCATATTCAGAAAGAAAGCTATGGAAGGATGTTTCTGCTTGACAATCTGCTTCTTATAGAATCATAGAGTTGAAAGAAACCCCAAGGGCCATCCAGTCCAACCCCATTCTGCCATGCAGGAACACAGAATCAAAGCACCCTGACAGATGGCCATCCAGCCTCCGTTTAAAAACCTCCATGGAAAGAGACTCCACTAGACTTGGAGGAAGTGTGTTCCTATCCTCCATTACCAATGCTGCTAAGTAGATGTGGTAGCTAGGAGAGCCACACCTGGAGAGCCACAAAGGACCTACCATTGCTTTACTCAGTGGAACTTTGAGATTCATGCCCAATCATCTTGTTTTAATTTGTTGTATTTATTAACTTCCTTGAAAGGAGAATGTGCTGATAAACATTAAGACAAATTCTTTTTGATCTTCCTTTCTGCTGGGACATTGGTAGCATAATATTTTACCAAGCTCTGCTGAGTTGGTGTTCTGTTCCTAGCTTTTTTGAATAAAGAAGGCATGCTCCTAGCTATTCTACATTTTTCCTGCTGATACCATACCCTATGCTAAGCAGGCAGACAAGCTGGAATCATGCATTGTGGCTAGTTTTGAAGCATGCATATGTTTCAAAACAAGTTGGATAACATACTGGAAGCCAATGGGCATAAACTTGCATTCAGAAATATCATTCAGCCTTTTCACATAACATGCTTCTACAGCAGGAATAATGTGCAGGTCCGGGACAACTTTTATACCCCAGGGCACTCCAGTGGCCGCATAGACTGAAAAAACAAATCCAAACTAGCTGAATATGCTGCCTCGGAGTGTGGTGGAGTTCCCTTCTTTGGAGGTTTTTTTAAACAGAGGCTGGATGGCCATCTGTTGGGAGGTGATTTGATTGGCGTTCCATCCTGTTTGGCAGGGGTTTGTATTTGATGGCCCTTGCAGTCTCTTCCAACTCTATGATTCTATGAATGTTCACCTCTTGTTCTCAAAAGTGAGTTGTTGTGTTTTGTTTTTTAAATAATAATTGACAGTCCAGGAGGTCTTAGAATCTTCTTGAAAGGTAAATATTTGTGCTATTAGGCTTCCAGGGTCAGCAATTCCCCTAATTCTTTTGGCCAGAAAAAGGTCAATTTAAGAATTCTGGAGGTGTCAAGGGCCCAGAAAAGATCCCTGTGCACTTCATGTGGCCCTAGGGCTGCACTTTGTTCTGTTCTATGGGCTCATCTCCCAGTATAATAATTGGTGTGTTGACAAAGTAGAGTACTGTTCATTTTGTTTTTCATATGATGACACTTGACAATGAGACATTGTAAGAACAGATCATTAAGTCTTTCATGAAATTTAGATCCAGAAACATCGAAGGCTTAATAAAGCACAAAGGTTATAATAAAGCACTATTTACCATAATGATACAGGATGCATAATTTTTCATTTTCTTCCACGGAATTTATTTCTTTAAGCATTTTGTGCTGGTTCAGATTATTTTTAAAGACTCATTTACACAATCATTAATGGCATTTTGAATTACTTGGTCACCATAAGGTAATTTTTCATGAAGGTGATCCAGAAATTTTGCAAGGGTAGGGAACATTTTTCAACGTAAGGGGCAAATTGAATTTCAATGAAGGTGTTGAGCTGCATTGTATCACCCTATTTATTAAACCCATATGCAGATGATTTCATAAGCAGAGTAGGCTTAGACTCAAAGGCAAGAGGAATGAAGACTGGAGGAAGGAGCATTAACAGTCTAAGATACACAGAAGATACAATACGGCTAGCAGAAACAAATAAAAACCTGGAGCAATTACTGAAGAAGAACAAGGAGGAAAGTGCCAAGGCAGGCTTGATGCTGCACATCAGGAAAACAAAACAAAACAAAAATGATCCTGGGGGATCTACAAGATTTCATCCTAGATAATGAGAAAACTGGAATAGTCAGAAAGTTCTAATATCTTGGATCAAATACAGTCAGTTCTTCCTGTCCACAGATTGCTTATCCATGGATTCAAGCATTCATGGCTTGAAAACATTTTAAAAAGATATAAATTCCAAAAAAAACACCAAACCTTGATTTTGCCATTTTATATAAAGGGCACCATTTTACTATGCCATTGTATTTAGTGGGACTTGAGCAGCCATAGATTTTGGCATCCATGGGAAATCCTGGAACCAAACCACAGTGGATACTAGGGGGCCCTCTGTATTGATCAGAATAGGGTCTGCAGTCAATAAATAAATTGGAAGAAAACTAGGAATGGGAAGGACAGCTAGGAAAGAACTGGACAAAATCCTAAAGTTTAAAGAACTCTGAACACCAAAATGAGGATCGTCCAAGCCATCATATTCTACATCACATGTAAGCTGGACAGTAAGATCTGAACAGAGCTGGACAGTGAAGAAAGTTGTTAAAAAGAAGATAAACTCATTTGAGATGTGGTGTTGGAGAAAAGTGCTAAGGATACCCTGGATGGGCAATAAGACAAACAAATATGTTCTAGAATAGATAAAGTTGAACTCTCCCTGAAATCCAGGACTTGAGCAAAACAGTGGAGGACAGGGGGTCTTGGAGATGTCTCATCCACAGCGTCCCCCTGAGTTAACAATTAACAACAACATCATCATCATGGATCACATTCCAGTAGTGAATGGCACAGAAGATAAAGTACATGAACAAAAAATACAAGAATTTCTACCAGTAATTAAACCTCAAATTAGGCATTTAAACCTTTTAGAGTAGAGGGAGAAACTGTTTAAAAAACCACTAGGAAACCACACGGGGAAGACAATGTGGTCATTTGGAGAACCCCTGGAGAGTGATCAAGGCCTAATGTTGCTCACCCTTATTCTTCTCTGTAAACTTTACATCTTGAGGCATATTGAGTTGCCTTGCTCTTTTTCTTGATAAATATACAAATGTTTACCTATCAGTAAAAATAACTGTTACTTGTAGTGGCCCGTATGCATTATGACTCTTTGGTTCTTTAGGAGGAGGTGATAATGCAAGGATCTTTCTGACCTGTGTATTTCGCATACAGATCTGTTTTTAGCCCACACTTTGGTGAGTTTTGAGTGGATCTCCACTTGTGGGAATGTAGGGAACTTTCTTACAAGGGAATACAGTATTCTTACTGTCCTTTTCTGGTTGTCTTGCATGCTTCTTCTTTTAAGTCATACAAAATTAGGCTTTGAGTTGCCAAGTGTTTTGTACCATCTCTTACTTACTTGGGATGGGAACATCAAGTAATCTTGGAGTGAAGGGAGGTACAATATACACAATGAAGAAAGGCAACTGAACCCTCTGGAATGATTCTATGTTCTCTGTACCATCCCAGAGAAGGGAACAAAAACTTATGAAAAGAGATGCCCTAGCTAATTGTTTTGTTGTCCAGCTTGCTTTTCTAGTCTGGTCTACAGTTCATTTCATAGCAACTTAGCATTGTTGACGTTGTGCCCCAACAGTGTTTTCATTTGTCTCAATTGCTTGCTTCACTTCATTTGTGTAAAGTAATTTGTGTTGTAAATAAAATATGTGGAAATACACATTGCAATGAAATAATATCCCTGATAGGAAGGGAGGGTTAAAATTAGTAATTGCAGTGTCTCAGGGCAAACTATTTGTTTGGAAGAAGGAAGAAAATATTATCTCTAATAACTGAGTCATAATTCATATACATGGATTTGACTGGTTTGTGTTTGAATTGTCTGCTTTTCTTCCTACTTTTAACCCAAGCCCATTCATAGCTCATCTCATCTCGCCTCATCTCCACACCCACAAAAATTGCATTCCTATGGACTTTACAACAACCAGACTGCTATATAGCTCTGTCCATGGACTTTCCACTCTATCCCATTCATCTAAGGAAGCAGGCTTAAGTCTATGAAAGTTACACTTGAGTTTTCCCAGCTACAATATGGAGAGAAAATCTATTGCAGAGATGGGGACTGGCAGCTTTTGGCATTGTAGATGTTTTGGACTGCAACCACTATCATCTTTTGCCACTTAAAGTAATAACTGGAATTGATGGTAGTTGTACACTGAATCATTTCAAAGGTCAAAGGATCCCCCCATGTCCATTTCTGTTTCTTGTTGTACGTTCAATATAATTAATTTGATCCCATATTTTCTGATATATTTAAGATATAGTATTTGTATATCAAGGTAGGCAGAAAATCTACTGTACCTTTCTGTCAAGTAAATTACTGATTTTAGGAACTGGATTTTTAATGTGGAGTTGAAGGCTTTCATGGCCGACATCCATAGTTTTTTGTGGAGCTTTCGGGCTATATGGCCATGTTCTAGGAGAGTCTTCTAGAACATGGCCACATAGCCCGAAAGCCCCACAAAAAACTGGATTTTTGTTTGTATGGCAAGAGATTATTTCATAACAAATTCGCATGTGGTTAATACAAATGGCCCTCCATATCCACAGACCAATGCAGCTATGATTCAATTTACAATTGACCCTCTGTGCCCAGGGATTCTGCATCCATGGAGTCAACACCCACAGTTTGAAAAAATTATCCCCCTCCCAAATATTGCAAAAATCAAACCTTGATTTTGCAATTTTATATGAGGGACACAATTTTACTATGCCATTGTATTTAATGGGATTTGCTATCCACATATTTTGGTATCCACAGGAGTGGGATGGGGACTAGAACCAAACCTCAACAGTGGGCCCAATGTACATCAGCCTGAAACAGAATAATATTGCTACACCTTTAAATTTGTTTTTGGCTCAGAGTTCTTGTACTGTTTGATATCTCTTAACAAATTTGTTGTTGTTGTTGTCATTGTTGCATGTCTTTAAGTAATTTCTGATTTATGGCAACCTTAAGGCAAAACTTTCATGGGGTTTTCTTGGCAGAATTTGTTAGGAGGGTTTGCCCTTGCCTTCCTCTGGGGCTAAGAGTGTGTGAGTTGCCCCAGGTCACCCAGTAGGTTTCATTGCTGAGTGGGGAATCGAACCCTGGTCTCCAGAGTGATAGTCCAAGACTCCAACAACTATGCAGTACTGGCTGTCTCTAACAAGCTTACTAACACATAAATATTTCTCTCTTAGGACAAGTTGCAGGACTATGTGGTCAAGAATTATTTCTACTATTACCTGTTCAGGATATCTGCTGCAATGGGTGAAGAGGTTTTCTACATTACTTTCCTTCCATTCAGTTATTGGAGCATTAATCCCTATGTTGCTAGAAGGATGATTATCATGTGGCCTGTAAGTATTCCTCAGGCTATAATTGCACATTGATCAGTTAATGTTACATTGCTGGTTGTTTTTCCTCAAGCTTTCTGGGTGTCATTCATGCTTTTTCCATATCTGATAAAACAGTGTAAAAATTTAGCATTCTGTATGTCTTCTGAAAAGATAATATTTAAAATAGTGCTTATTTGAGAAGTTCAATATTACTACGTGGATTCTATTTTTGAATGAAATGTTTAATCAAGGGTTGCATCTGGTGTCAAGCAGATTGCCCCACAGTGGGATTTCCTTTCCCCCTACTCCTGGGCTTGTCTTGCAGATCTGCTTTGGAAAGTCCCTGAGTTCTGATACGAAGAAAAAAATCATAGATGAAGCTGAACTATATAGATTTGTTATAGTATGGTAGGGCCTTTATAGACTGGCCTGAAAGGCCAGCCTGGGAGCAGAGTCGGGGCACAGTGTCATGATGATGCACACCTGACTCCACCCCCCCCCCAGGGTACCCTGACACTGTGTGCCACTCCAGATGGTGCACAGCATCATGGTGTGCTTCCAGCACTGCATCCAGATGACGCAGCGCTGAAGGGGCACTATACAGCTGCACTGCTGCAGCTATGGTACCCTTTTGAGGGTGCAAAAAGGAGCCCCTTTTTGCACCCTTGACAGGCCGGATTGGGGTTGTGACTGCACACAAAGACCTGATCGCATAATACAGCTATCTAGGCCAGTGGTCCCCAAACTTTTTGGGACTACTGCCCGCTTTCTTTTTGGGCGACAACTCTGGCACCCTCCGCTCATGTTATCTTTTGATATTAGGTCTGCTGTTTTACTGCAAATTGAAAATAACCAGTCTTGCTTGCTGCTCCCTTTGCACCCTGTCATCCTGGGAATAGCAACCAAGCAGCTGGCTGAGCCCTGACTGAGAAGCTTCTTGCTTGTGCTGGCCTCGCAGCAAAAGCCAGTGTGAACAAGAGCCTCTCAATTGTTCCTCAGCCAGTTTATCAATAGCTGCTCCCTTTGCACCCAGTCACCCTGCAAGCAACAACCGAGCAGCTGGCTGAGAAGCCTCTCATCTTATAACAAAGGCCAGTACAGACAAGAGGCCTCTCAGTTGCTTCTCAGCCAGTTGCTTGGTTGCTGCTCCAGTGGTGAGAAAGGCAGAAGTTTCCTTGCAGTGAGGAGGGATACTCAATCCTTCTTCAGGGCAGGGAAGGGTGCAGGTGGTGTGTGAGTGGAAGGTTTACAGCGATCACATGCTTTGGACTGGAGACGGGTGTGCATGAGGAAATGGAGAGATTTTAACTACAAGAGCCATTCCAAGACTAAGGACTCTTTCCAAGAAATGAGCACAGGATATTCCTTTCCCAGAGACATGTCTTCCCCACACAGCTTCCAGTGAAACATCTCCCACAAAAGCTTCGTTTCTTCTGCTGCCTCTTCTCTCAGCCAGTCTGAGGAAAGAAAGCAGGAGCAGCAGCCCAGTTCCAACCTGTCAACCAAGTCCTGAAAAAGCTCACAAAACTTAAGCAGGGTCCCAAATTTGAAAGCTCCTTTTTGCTGCCAATCCCCGCCCCCCCAATGCTGTAACTGTTTGCTGTAGTCTGTCCAAAAATGGCACTGCTCCAAGCCACAAAAGTAATACCCTGTGCCCAAGCCTCATGAGAGCTTCCCAATCACCACTGCCAATGAAAGACGCAGCTAAGGGAGTGAGCTCACATGGGCAGGCAAAGAGTGAGAGACACCAACATATGAAGTAATCAGTGAGGCTGATCTGTAAGTAAGGCTGATCCATGAGGCTGATTAAGGGACCCTGAAAAGAAGTTTCATACAACCCTCATCCCACCATGTTCCTAAAGGCCACTGGTTCCCCTTGTCTTTCTTGCACACCAGTACTTTGCCACCCCCTTTTCCCTCACTACCCCCCTCCTACCCCCTTTTTCCCTCATCACACCCCTAGACCCTTCCACCACCACCAGGGGGTGTATACCCCCTACTTTGGGAACCACTGATCTAGTCAAAGGATTACAGAGCTGGAAGAGCCAGAACATCCATCAATTCTAGCACCCACTCCTGCCGTTCAGGATTCTACTGCTAAATCTCTCCTGTGATGTAGCCATATCACCTCTTTTAAAATCCTCCAATGAAAGAGAGCCCTCCACCTTCCAAGGTAAGCTATTACACTGTCAAACAGCTCTTACCACCAGAAAATTATGTCTAATATTTTCTCAGAATATCATTTCTTCTGATCTGAATCCATTGGTTTGGTTTCTTCCCTCTGGAGCAGCAGAAAACAAGCTCACTCCATCATCAACTTGACAGTCCTTCAGTATATCTATCACTACTGTTCAGTCTCTTCTTGTCCAAGCTAAATATACCCAAGTTTCTCACAGGACATGGTTGCCAGATATGGTGCGTGTTTCTAATTCACTATTTCTGGCAGCCAAGTCCTATGAGAAACTTGGGTATGTTTAGCCTGGAGAAGAGGAGAGGAGACTGAATGGTAATACGATAAGATAGACTCAGCATTTCCAACCCAGCAACACAGGATTTTATGTTCAGATGTACTCTGATAACACAGCTTGCTCCAATGTATTCTAGACATACATACATCATTCATGACTTTGCCCTTGTTGTGCTGCAAAAATTCTATTACATCATGATTTCACATTCATGCTTATTTTGAAATCTGCCTAATTATCTATCAAAACTTTTTGACCAATTTGTGTAGTAGTGACCTCTGCTGGAGCTAGGTGGATAATATTTAAAATAACTAAGGAGTTTATCACATGGGGGAAATTGCTATTAAGATGTGATTAAGATTTTCACACAAAGAAGTCGTTATCCAGAAAATAATCAGGGAATAACCAGGCAATAAACAGCCACAAATCATTAATGGGATTTTCCCATGAATGATTTTCTGCTTTTTATTGCATGGTTATTCTTGGGATAATGACACTTTAATCTCATTTCATTGCAACATAGTGTGAAAACCTTTATCTGGGATATTCCTGGGATAATGGCATTTAATGGCAATGTCGTATGAAAATTTTAATTGTGAATGCACAATTTTCACGTGATAATCCCCATTTAAACTTCTAATCTTCCCCAGGTGATAAACTCCTAAGCTGACACTTGTTAAGAAGCTCACTTCTGTTTTAAACATTATCTGAATCTTAGCTGTTCTCAATAATCTTGAAATTATTCCATTTGGATTAAAAATAAGCTTCCTTTCTTCTTGATCTAGTTGAAGAAAAAATAAGAAAACTTTTCTAATGATCTGTAATTTGGAAAAAATAATTAACTAATTAAATGATACTTAAAACCTGGTAGCCTAAAACACATGAAATGAATTTGTCTCTGATACCAGAGTTTACTTACTATGAATTGGAGAATGCTACTGGAAGGGTGTTACCAGGAAATACAACAAATACATCCCATATTCAGGTCATTGCTTTTAAAACCTGTGATAAAGGAGGCTTATTTTAATCTAGGTGCTGCTCATTAATATGGGCATCTTATATAAAGATGATTAAATAACATGGATTATTACCACTTGAGGAGGTATTGCTTTATAGCTGTGCAAATATTTGTGGGCATGCTCTGTAAGGTCTTTGACACTTGCAGCAAATGTATTGAAGGATTGTCCCTGAACAGCATGAACTTTGCCAAGGGAGTGTTTGATCTGAGCTGATATATTACAGAAAAATGAAGTACTTGGCAGTGGCTAGTCAAGAACTTAAAAGTGCTCTGAACAAATCTGTTTTTCTCTGAAGGCTAAAAGTCTCCAAATTCTGATGTTGGGTTTATGCCATCATTTTGGTGAGCTCATTCTCCTTGTTGTACACATCTGTTCATACTCCTTAGGATTTCATCTCCAATGTTAATGCTCATTTATATTAAACTATTTGATGAGAAGTCTGAGGTTCTCTGCTTTATGTTCTATGGAGGAAATAGTTGTAACTGACATAGTACAAAAAGATTCTTTACTCAGAGAGAGACCATGTTGCAAGAACTAAAACCTGAGGTGACAATATAATTAAGGGAGCATTCACACTTATGTTTTTATCCCACAAAGATCTGGATCTCCGCAGCGATGCAATACAGGATCGATGTTCCCACTATGTTTAACACAATCAAATCTCTCAGAGGCATTTAAATCTTTTCTGGCATTCACACACACACCACTTCACTTCAACATGGAGATGCCTCCATGTGTGGGAATGATCCCCATGATCCAGATTGATTCGGTAGCATACTCACACTACTGAAGATCCAAATCACTCAGACCTTTAAAAAAGGCATGTTTAAGGACCTGGTGTTGAATACACCAGGTTAAGTGAATTTTTCCTGTGTGCCCCCCCCCCCCCCCACATATGGTGCTGGGTGCATTCGGGGCCAGTGGGAACATCGCAGAAATAACCTGGTTTCACACTGGGTTATTTCTATAGTGTGAATGGGGCCAAAGATTACATGAGGTCCGAGGACCAGATCCAAATCGAGGGGCAAGCAATTGGCTGGTGGAAGTGGATTTCCTTAATGGTTCCATTTTCATGGCAGCCCTCCAGTTCTCTGAAAGTGATATATAGATGTTTGTGGGATCCTGCTGAATAGGTGGTGCAAGAAGCCAAGGGGATGCTCAAAAACTGATCTGAGGTAACTTCCCCAAATGGAGATCTTTTGTCCATGGAAGGCAGATACAGTGTCTGGCCCATATGTGAAATTAGAACATTCATGATTTGTACAAAAGGAACCAAAACAGGGATCACCAGCTTTGTTGCATGGATAGATAGTATGTGAAAGCCTTCGACTTCACAATGGGTAGCATGTTTGTAATTTTGAGAGAGTGCCATGCATCTCTCACTCAAGCCATGAGTACTATCCCCCATTGGCCATTCACAATATAGTTGCTGTGTTACTGGTCATTTTATAGAACGGCAAACTGGTGAAGCTAAAAGATGGCTCAAAGATGGGTTCTGAGCCACAACCCCAAAAATCCCCACACTTTTGAATACAAATATTTTGATTAAAGAGACATCAATTTCAGAGAAAGGCAATACAGTGATTTTACCAAATCAATTATGAAGTTAGTTGATTCCTAAAAATGTACTTATGTATTTCCTCAAGTAGAAAAAAAAGACCTCCCTTTCCCCCAATTTAGGGTTTGGAAAGCTACTTATTAAATGTAATTTATTTTTGTTGCTTGTTAAAGTGCTTAAAAAGTTATTTATTGTTATAAATATCTCTAACAATACACTTTAAATGTAACTAAGAAAATTAGCTAGAAAGGTTACTTACTGAAATCCCCACCCAAGGAATCTCATTCCCCCTTATATTACTTTTGGAATGCAACTCCAATCCAGTCTTGTTACAGAAACACAAAAAGTTAATACCACCAACTATGCTGGTTATATATCCAGGGCTATGTTGACCATATAGTAAAGTACAATAACAACCAAAATCCACAAAACAGTGATACCACCCAAAATGCACAATTTACATATTGTGAGCTTTCAATGCTCCATTGGCTTCTTCATCAGGCAAGGGTGTTAAAATTAATACAGGAGGGGGGGAAATTAACAATATAAAAATAGTTCTTTTGACTTGTGGCCATCAACCTACATCTTCCTCAGGGAACCAAAGAACAAGCTTTGAGATAAAATAAAATAAAATTTTTGCTAGTTAACTGTGTATTCTTGATAGTTCTCTGTAGTGTGTCTTTTCAATAACACTTGCATGTGATCACTTTATTTCTCACTTTGAATATTCAATGCTGTTTCTCATATCTGCTGTGTCATATTTCTGTATTTGTTTTTCTTTTAAAGTGAAATCCTGACATTATATGGTTATTGTGATTTTATATAGCTGGAGTTAGATTTTTTGCCCCAGAATACAGATCAGCAAATGGGCACTCCTTCAAAGCTCACAGTTATTAGTGTAGAGTAAGAACCCATACTGCTGGAGAAAGAATTCCAGTGAAAGGGGCTACTGAAGAAAAGACCCTGGTTCCATTCACTGCTGTTGTGTTCCTTCAAGTCGTTTCTGACTTACGGCGGTTCTAAAGTAGATCTATCATAGGGTTTTCCTGGCAAGATTTGTTCGGTGGGGGGGGGGATGTTGTCTTTCCCTTCATCTGAGGCTGTGAGAGTGTTATGTGCCCAAGGTTACCCAGTGGGTTTTCATGGCAGAATGGGGATTTGAACCCTGGTCTCCAGAACCATAGTCCAATACTCAAACCACTTTACTATGCAAATAGTCTAGGATGAAAGGGAGTACTGCCAAAGGGAAAAATATGTTAAAATTATGCCAGGGCAGAGAGGGGAAAGCAGAATTAATGTGTGGTTTTTGGTCTATGAAGTGTAGGAACAAGGAACCACACAAATTATCAATTTAGAGAAGCAAAATGAATTTTAAAAAAAAGTGGGATGGGGAATCCTGCAGTTGAAACTGCTGCAAAAAAAACACGAGGCATGGTTTAGAATATTTGTTTTTGCGTTCAGTGTTTGGTCTGTCTTTCTACAACTCCTAGTCCTTGAGTTGGCTTAACAAAAGCTCAGACAAAGACTAGAGATGCTGGGAAGTTCCCTTTTGTTCACATTTTAAAGCAAACCATTCCAATTTCGAGATCTTGGAATATCTGTAGATTAGAACAAAGTCATTTTTCTAGTTCTGCACTCTTCCACATTTTGTGATGCAAGCTTTGTGTTCAAAACCTGAACACAAAAATATGTGTTTTGCAAAGGTTGTATACAAAGATATATCTGTATCTTAAATATGTGTGTTGGGGAAAAAAGGTTGTGTAAATTAAGGAAGAGTGGGTGCAAAAATGAATGAATAATTGGGACAGAATGCAATTATTATCTAATATAGCAATGAAATGGGTCAATAGAGTAATTAAAATACAGAACAGCAATGCAGTCAAAAAGATATGTCCGTCTATAGAAAGATCACTAGTAAAAGCAACACCTAATGGGAGCAAACCAACTCAGCCGTTCAGTCTCCTTGGCCAAAGCCTGCTCAGTCCCACAGGTATGAGACATGTGGAAGAGAATGATGCTTTTCTTTTGGAAAATGATTTTTGAGAATCTTTTAAATGAACGCTGGATTCAGCAGCACTCTAATTAGGCAGTTGAGAGGGAACATAAACATCTAGATGCAGCTGTCTTTTGTTACAGTAAATGTTTCTTTTAAATTAGGCCCACTTCCAAGAGGAAGAGACTTTGTCTTGAAGATTGCATTTGGATTTAGACTAATTGGTTAAGAGCTTGTATTATGGTACTGACTAGGCAAGGATGAAAGTTGGGTGCGTGCCTTACTGCAATGATTTGAAACCTGAGACAGAGTAATTCTTTGGATGGATTATAAATTAAGTACATAGTAACTCTGCATGTGTGAGAGAGAATGAAACAAAAGTATGAACCAGATAATATTTAAAGTAAGAAAACAGTTGCTTTTGTAGAGATCAGTGAAGCACAAGGAAGTGGGTTTTTTATATTCCAATCTATGTTTCCAGTTGTGCTCAGTGAGGGTTGTTGCTAGTGAGCAGGGCAAAATATCCCTGCCTCATCCATTGAGGAAAATACAATTCTGCTTGTGTTTAGCCATGCTTGCATACACAGGCATGCACAGACTATTGTCTCTTCTCTGTTTGAGTATCCATCCCACTCTTCCTTGAATGGCGAAATAGCTTATTGCTCAGCTTTAAAAAGTGGTTTACCACTTCCAAACTGAATTCTAATTCGAGCTGCATCTTGATCCTATCACATGGCTTTTGTCTCCAAATCTGTCATCTGAGTACAGCCTGTCTGCAGCCCGCTTCTCTTAATGTGCTTCGGTAGCCATTTTTCAGTCAGGAGCTTTCTGACTTTGAAAAATGCCTGCTGAAGATTGTTAAGGGATGCAGACTGCAGCTCAGCGGTACCTGGATGGTGATTTGGAGGCAAAAGCTTTGCAATAGGACCAGGATGCAGCCCAAATTAGAATTTAATTTGGGACCAGTAGGTCACTTTTTAAAAGTGTGCAATAAGCTCCAGAGTTGGAGAACTGAGTTGCCATATGGCTTTACTAGGACAGTATCTTTTTGAAAGAGTGTTGGAAGATCCATTCTCAGTTTGCAAGTGTCGTCTTTTTCAAGGACTGCCCAGTCCAATTCTGGTCTAAGAACTATACAAAAGACCCATCTTCACTGTTGTCAAGGCACACAGGTTGGCTGACTGGCCATAATCTTTCACACTGTGGTGAGATGTATTGTGTTCCTATTTGAATTATCATATTTTATTTCTGCATTTTCAATATTCATAGGTAGTTGCAATTATCATAACTCGCTGTTATGGAAATCTGTGTCCCCTTTGTTGAGGATGCATTTCTCTTCTTTGGTAATGCATGAATTGCCAGCTTGTTGGAAATTGCAGTCTGTTAGGAAAGCACAGAAGCAGACAAGATTCTACTTCCTTTTTGTACTCTTATCCATAAATATATAAATTAACAGCTGGAGAAAAGCAGACAGAGCTACAAAGTTGTGTATCCTTTACATTCACTACTTTTCAAGTCCTTTGTTTCTCAAAGGCAAACTTCTGTAGGGAGGAGATGGGCCCATAAGCAGTGAAGATGCCAAAATTTCACTGTAACTCTTTGGTAACCGTGGTGATAACTGTGGTGCAGTGAGATGCGGGTGGTGATCAGTTATTGGGGGAAAGCACTGCCCCGCTTCTTCCTGTATTCATGGCTGAAGTATTGCTAAAGGTCTGAATGCTGCTGATAACTCTGATCATCTGGACACTGAATAAGTGAATCTTGGTAAACTTTGTTTTCCTGTTGTCCCCTTTAACCACCTCCACCAGCAAAGGCAGCTTACCAACAAAGGCCAATCTTCAAAATGTACCAGTTCCAATCTCTGTCAAGGAAATGAAATTCACTCATTTCTCCCATTTCTAAACCCAGGACATAGAGAAGCAATATGTTCATACTTAACAAAATGAAGTTACAATCAGTATGGCCTCAAAGAAGCCTGATAATAGCCAGGCACCCATTACACTCTTTCCCCTTTTCTTTTCTTACAAGTCAAATAAATCATGATACTGTCCTCTAATGTATAAGCCACATTATTTTGTCCACTATCCAATCTTTTTTGGAGTATATATTCATCATGTAGCCACCAGTAGGTTAATTTATTTAACCCCCCTCCTTATTTAAAATGCTCTTTAAATAAGGTCCAAAACACATTGTAGAAATAATCCACTTTGAGACTGCTTTAACTGCCCTGGTTCAATGCTAAGAAATCCTGGGAAGTGTAGTGCTTGTGAGACATTTAGCCTTCTCTGTCAGAAAGCTGTGCTGCCACAATAAACTACAATTCCCAGGATCCCCTAGCACTGAGCCAGGGCAGTTCAAGCATTCTCAAAATGGATTATTTCTGCAATGTGTTTTGGACCTTAGTTTCCAAAAGAGGTTAAATTACAGTTTGGATGCATGCTCCTAGAGTCAGTGATTCATACAAGGTTTGGTCATCAAGGTAGTGCAGGGATAGGGATTATGTAGCCCGCTATGAACTATATTGCCTAAAGCTGCTGGGATATCAGCCCAAACAATACCTGGGAGGCCACAAAATTACCACTTATGTAGTAGAAGAGCAAGATCACTGCTTGATATGCATACCCAGCAAAGTGATTGAAGATCCACACACTCAGACTCTGGAAATAATCACTCAGCCATGCACCTCAGTTTTTGTGAACTGGTTTCTTTTGGGGAGGGGAATCTTTTTCTTGAAGGCCAGAAACTTGAAGAAGAATCTGTACTGCACTGTATGCCATTAATGGAATTATTATTTTTGCCATTTTTGCTTGTAAAATATCCTTCTGTATTTTTTTTACTTGCACTGATGTTTATCTGTGAACCATATTTGACTCCTATGAGTTCTGAAGACATTTACTTATTGAGACATCCTTATGCAAGTGTTTCTCCACACTCCATGGTGTTAAGGAAGATGAGCCACCTACTTCTTTGACCTGATGGTCAGTCTAGCTAGATGATTGGCTTCATGCATATGAGACATCTGTTATGTACAGAAATAACTTCAGTGAACACATGTGCAAGTTTGGAACCTAGCCAGTGTTCCTTTTATGTTCTAAATTACTGTAAGAAGGTGTTTTCTCTCTCTCTCTCTCTCTCTCTCTCTCTCTTTCTTTTTTTAAAAAATGAGAGTAAATCTTCCATCTGCACACCTCCATTATTCCTGAGTTAACCTCATCTCTTGCAACCAGCTTTTTAGGAAGTACTGAACATAACAGCAAGTTGAAGAAGGCAGGAAAGACTACTGTGTAAGGAGAACACCACTTGCTCTGACCGTGATTCAAGCCAGTTGAAGTAGCTTCTCTCCTCTCTCTTTTTTTTAAAAAAGTGTTATATTTGCTTAGTTTTATTGTAAGTAAATGCCAAAGAATAATGAATGGGGACAGTGGGGAGACAAGAGGCTTCCCTTTCTTGCTATATAGAACTGTATAGGTGCCATTTTAGTGTATATATCATTCGCTATCTCATTGTTTTATATAAATTATTTTAGAAATAATTTCCATAGAATGGCATGTGGTAAAATAGTGCTTTCCATGTCTAGTTCATAGCAAATATTTGATTCTTATTAGTGGTCACAAGTCTTGATAGTGGGAAGTACTTCTGTCATAAACTCCTTAACTTTAGATATGTGCTTTTGAGGAGGGGAGGCTTTCAAACAATTTTCTAAGCAAACTTTGTGCCTGTATTTCTTCACTTTCGAACCTGTCTGTGTTGGTAGTGAAGCTTCATCTCTATTATTTCGGCATTCTGTGGTGAAAGACAAGCATGACTAAAAGTCTGCAAACATTGGATGGCACATGCAAACATTCCAGGAAGCTTGGCAGCCATTTCCTGGGTTGATTCATCACTACCCCCAAGAGGTAACATGTATATGTGAATGAACAAGGAAAGGTCAAAGACCAGGCTTGGAAACTTGAAATAACTCAAACCCAGTAGTTTTCAGTGCTGTCTCATTACACAAAAGTCAGCAAGCTTCTTCCAAGAGGGTCAAGTGGTCTACATAGAGATAGCAGTAGAAATGTGTCTATGGTTGTCACCAAACATATTCCCAGTCACATGAGCTAGTGCAGCAGGATTCAATAACTGTGGTCCTCCAGACCACAACTCCCATAATCCTTCACCAGTACCTAGGTTCGTTAAAGAAGCGCCCCCCAGAACTGTTTTCAGAGTGGAAAGGCTCAACATGGGCAGGCGTGCTATTTATTAATTTTGCTTACTTGTTAGTACTCACAGGAGGAGGGCAGATTATCCCCATTCATTATCAATGAACACTTTTAAATGCACTATGTGCTTTCCATGTGTTAATTGCAGCTTACTCCCAAGTGAGTATGCACAGGATAGATTATTAGCATATGTTTATCATTCCTGGGAGGACTCAAGTGATAATGGCTGTCTTTATATTTCTTACTTCTTGGTTATTTAATACACTTCTCCTTGATAATTCCCAATGAGGCTCAACTACATAGGGGGTCCAATTTTGCTAGATCATTGAGAGGGCTGCACCCCTCCCCCCCATTTCAAGGTCCATGGTAAAGCTGATGGGATCTGTAGGTCAAAAACATCTGGAGGGCAAAAGAATCCCAACCCTGTGGTATAGGGATGGGAACTCCCCCCCCCCCCCCACAGTGACACATTATTTCACATGTAATCTGCTAGGAGCCATGTACAAGCAGTAGTGAATGTCTTCCTCTCCTCTCCCATCTAGATTTTCTTCAGGTAATTATTTTCTCCAAAGTAAATCCTAAATTAATGTTATTCCCCACAACCACCATTAATTAATATGTTGCCTACCCACAAATTAATATCTCATCCAAATTAAGATTGTGGCTAGCATAGCAAAACAATGGGCTGGTGCAAGAAGATGGCAGCACAGAAAAGCAATGGGCCGGTGCTAGAAAATGATCTGTCCCTCCCTCCTATGGCAGCAAGTGGGCAGGGAAGAGCCAAGGCAGAAATCAGGGAACTGGAGAAGTGGTGGGCCAGATGAAAAGGTGTTAGGAACCAGAAATTCTGTATTCTTGCTTTAATAAGTTAATGAAAGCTGCTTATTGAGAGCCTACTGAAAAATATATCACTACCTCTTCACCATATTTAAACTACAGAGCTCTTTCCTTCAAGTCAAGTGTGAGCTGCAGTGCAGTAGCTTAGATTACACATTGGTCACCATTGTTGACTTAGCAAACAAAACAATCCTAGGAAGTTGGGGGAAGATCTCCTTTTGACTGTGCAAGACAAAAGTGCATCTTCTAATGCTGTTAGAGCCACACAGGGACAATTACAACTATGGCAATAAATAAAACCTTTATATCCCACCCTGTCTGAGGGTGGTATGCAAGTATAATAATTTTAAATTATTGTGACTGTTACAATTTTTAAACAGAGTAAAGCATATTAAACAATGTTACAAATTAAAACAAAAAGGTTAAAACACTTCAAAGCTATCTTGCACATGTACACTTAGGAAGAAATCAATTAGGCCCCAGAGGCTTTAATGAAGAGCATTTTTTGTTTGTTTGTTTGTTTGGTAATGGAAGGAAGCCAGCATTAATGCCATTTGGGGTTCCAAAAGGAGGTTATTTCACAACCAGTGTGCCACAGCAAAGAAGCCCCTCTCCAGTGATTTCATGAGCATATTGCTCCCACTCAGTGGGACACAAAGGTGTGTCTTTCCAGTAGACCTTTGTTCTCAGGGAAGCACATATAATTAGTTTTGCTCCTTGTTTGGGCTAGGCTTCTGAGACAGTGTGCCCTGCTGTCTGTGAAAACCAGAGTGTCTTTTGTCTCCCCTTCCACCCTAGGGCACCTGCCTGCTATGGTGCTGGACAAGGCCCTGTAACATTCCCTGAAATGTTTTCACTTCTTCCATGTTGATCCCGTATCTAAAAGCTCCTGTTCCTCTTCTTCTTCCTCCACATATTACCCCTCCATACCGTGCCTTTTTCTAAGCTACCTGTCCTCTGCATTCCCTACTGTACTATTTGTTTTTAGAGTTTGTATTTTTGTACTGCATTTTTCCTTGGTAAGGAAGAAGTTAAAATGGAGCTCTAAATGCAAACTAAGTATCATGAGGTGTATGCATTTGCTTCAGTTTTCCAAGCACCACACTGAAAAATTAGTCACACTTCGCCCCTCAACTTTCACGAGTCATACAATTTAATCCCCATGCATTGCTTTGAAATTGTCAGCTCAGCTATCTTGCACCACCCATTATGCTTCTGTTTTGTTGCTTCACTAATGGAAGGCAGAGCTCTAAAAGCACTTTCTGTATTGCAAGACAAAAGGAGAGATTTCAAAAGTGAATATTATGGGTGCTTCAAAAATAGATATAATCTTTTCATTCTTGTTTTTTAAAATATCTCTCTGCTATTTGTCTTCAGGACTCAAGCTCCTCACTGAAACATGAATAGAAAATACCCTTTAAAAAAAGGTACCTTGGCAGAAAACCAAAGCTGAAATCTATTTTTAAAAAAGACATAGAATGCTAACTGTAAATAAAAATGGTCTCAGAAAGAAAGAAAAAAACAGATAGTTTGGGCAAAATCCAGTTACTCATCTCAGCTACCTGCTGAATGAGTTCTTTGCCTGGCATGCTAAGACTTGTATAAACTGATTATCTAGATCCATTTCAAACCAGATTTAGGACAGGATATGGAGTTGAGACTGCCATGGTCACCTTGGTCGATGATCTCCGTCTGGGTATCAACAGGGGAAGTGTGACCCTGCTGGTGCTCTTGGACCTGTCAGCGGCTTTCGATATCATCAACCATGGTTTCCTTCTGGAACACTTGGGAAAGTTGGGAATTGGGGGCACTGCATTGCAGTGGTTCCATTCCTATTTCTCAGGCAGATTCCAGATGGTGATGCTGGGAGACAGCTGCTCTTCTAAAAGAGAACTAAAATCTGGTGTCCCTCAGGGTGCCATCCTGTCTCCTATGCTATTTAACATTTACATTAAGCCGCTGGGCGAGATCATCTGAAGATGTGGGGCAGGGTGTTATCAGTATGCTGATGACACCCAGATATGTTTCTCTATGTCTTGGACTGTTGCAGTGACTAAGGACAGCATCTCTCATCTGAATGAATGTCTTAAGGCGGTAATGGACTGGATGAGGGAAAACAGACTCAAACTGAATCTGGATAAGATCGAGGTACTTGCTATAGGGACTCCAGTTCAACCAGTTCTGGATGGGATCACACTTCCCCTGAAGGACTGTGTTCACAGCTTGGGGGTGCTCCTGGATTCGTCTCTCCAGTTGACAACACAGATAGTTGGCAGCACAGCCAGCCAGCTACGACCCTTCCTGGAGCTGGGTAACCTGGAAACAGTGGTACACGTGCTGGTAACCTCTTGACTTGACTTCTGCAACACGATCTACATGGGGGTTACCCTTGTGCCTAGTTAGGAAACTTCAATTGGTGCAAAACATGGTAGCTAGGCTGGTCACAGGTACATCCAGAACCGACCTTATAACACCTGTTCTAAAACCTCTCCATTGGCTGCCTATTAGTATCCATGCATGGTACAAGATGTTGGCTATAACCTTTAAAGCTCTACATGGCCTGGGTCTAGACTACTTGCGGGAGCGCTTTCCTCCACATAATCCACCCTGTAGAGTTAGGTCCTCTGGGAAGAATTTACTGCAGCCAGATTGGCCGTGGTAACTCAGAGGGCCTTTTCATCTGCTGCTCCTAGGTTATGGAACGACCTGCTCGAGGAAATCTGTCACATTACCACCTTAGAAACTTTTAAAAAGGCTGTTAAGATGGATCTCTTCCAGTAGGCCTTTCCAGATTAGCCTCCCCTCCACTGTACAAGGTGTTGGTTATCACCTTTAAAGCCCTACATGGTTTAGGCCCAACCTATCTGAGGAATCACCTGTCTTCATATAATCTGCCCCGTACACTCAGATCCTCGGGGAGGAATATATTACAACTGGTCCGGACTAGTCTGACTGCGACCTCCCAGAGGTCTTTTTTCAGATATTGCTCCCACTTTATATAATGGCCTGCTGGATTAGATCTGTCAAATATCCAATTTAGATAGCTTCAAGAAAGCTATCAAGATGGACCTCCTGGCAGGCCTTCCCAGAACAGCCCCCAGCCAGGTAAAGACCCCCCATAGCTCCGGCTGTGACAACCTGGCATACGGTTAATAGTGTAAATAAGAGTTTTTAATTAATGTTGGAATTTTAATTGTTCAATCTTGATTTAAGAGGGGATTTGTATATGTATATAATTGTATTTTTAACTGTTGTATGCTGCTTTGATTGCGTGTGCAAAAAGTGAGATATAAATAAAAGTTTTATTATTTATTATTTATTTACTGATATTGATAGCCCCCATCTACCCCAAGAAAGATAGAGGTTTCGTCTCTAATTTTATCTACTTTTTATGTTTTTATTTTACTTTTTATTTATTAATTAGTATTTTATATTGTTGTTCATTTTATATTGTTATTGTTTTTAGTTTGCTACTTTTTATGATTAGGATGGGGTAGGGGTAGGGGATTATTAGAAATGTGGATTTTAACTATACAGTGGTCCCCCAGGTTATGAAAGTAATCCGTTCCGGAATTACTTTCGTAACCCGGAAATGTTCGTAACCCGGGGGACCGCTTTTTTTGCCAGACCGTGCGGCAAATTTAAAGGGGCCACATGGTTTTTTTTTCGTACCCCGGGGTTTTTTTTTTGTAAGCCGGGGCTGTTTTTCCAGCCCCGGCTCTTTCGTACCCCGGGGTTTTCGCAACCCAGGGTACCACTGTATATTATATATTGTTATTCTTGTTTGTTGTAACCCACCTCGATCCGCAGGGAGAGGTGGGCTATAAATAAAATGAATTATTATTATTATTATTATTATTTTCAGTGAATCTACTCTAGTTAGGGACTAGTAGTTGGATTTAGATCTTCATAGGTGGGACCATCATAACCATCCTGACAACATGTTCATTTCTTATTTACAATCTAAAATATCTCTTGGTGAGGCAAAATGTTCCAAACTATAAAGCTTTCAGGTTCTGATTTGTAGAACTGCTTACTGTGCAACATTTAGTTCACTATGCAGCTCTGTGACCCTTCTCACATATCCTTCAAGTGCATGAGTGGGTTCCCCTGAGTTGCTTATTATTTACTGCCATTCTATCAGTTATTAGTTGCAAAAGTATCCTACTTTTCATCCAGTGAGCTCAAGTTGCTGTACATAGCTCACATTTCCTTTCCTTTTTATGCTCACAACAACTCTGATGTAACTAATGGAACCTAGGTCACCCAGTAAGTTTCATGGCTTGGTAGGGACTGGAACCTGGCTCTTCCAGGACTTAATCCAACTGTCGAAATGCTACACCATGCTATCTGTCATGCTAATACGTTCTGATACTAAAACTAAAAGCCAAGACTTGTTCCTTGCTTGAAAGGTGTAACCCTCACTTGTGGTATCAGCTGCTGAACTCCCCAGGGTCCATTTGACAGAGGATGTGAACCACTACCAAGCCAGTTTTGTCCACTTCTTAACCAGTGCTGCACAGTTTTCTATTAATTGCCATTGCCTTGTCTTCAGGCATTCGACAGTTTTGCTCTGAACAAATACCTTCTTGTTGAGTGAAGCCCATGTGTAGAAGTGTTGCTAAAATGATGACAGAAGAGCATTCACCAAAACAAGGTCAGTTTTCCTCAAATTTGCAGATGTGAACTCATAATGAAAAGACCCACTTAGCATTCTTCTGTGATCTTGACCTTATGATCCAACCAGTCACCAAATTAGTACAGGCATTAAATATCTTCCATGGCCATCAAAGGAATTCTAACACTTCTGAAACAGTGATTCATGCAGACGGTGAAGGCAAAAGTAGCAGTCAACTTGCCCCAAATCCTGAATATTGGTTTAGAGGGGAAGGATTTAAAAGTCTAGTGGCCTTCGTTGGTATGTGTGTGAGAATTTGCTGAGAAAGATACATGTAGATGATAGCTAAACTCTGGTGATAATGGTGTGGTTTTGTTTTTGTTTTTTGTTTGTTTGTTTAGTTTTGTTTTTTGGCTTGATGCTGTATATCATATGTCTTTCAACATCTTTGTATTTTTTTTTTAAAAAAATAAACCTTGGAACTTTAAAGAACTGCTTAAATGCAGCATAAGTCTGGGGGGGGGGGGGCTTTCTCATTCCAGAATGGGGGGAAACATCAGCCTCAAAAAGCAGACATATATTTTACACTATATAGCATTTTGATTCCATTTTATTTGCCATATCTCCGGAAACCTGAGGTTTGTGGTTCCATGTGACAGTCATAGCCAGAAAGCTCTAGTGCCTTACTATCAAACTACAAGCCCCAGGATCTTATAGGATGCAGCCATGGCAGTTAAAGTGATATCACAGTACTATAAAAGTCATTGTAAAAGAGACTTGATAGAAAAGTAAGAAGTGATATGAAACTGAAACCGGAGTTACATCTTGGAACATTGTCAGAAATAGAGGGAGAATGAGCAAACATAAGTTCTTTTGAGGAGAAGATCATTTATGATCTTCCAATAAGATCTAGCAGCTTAAATCTGCGCAGCTTCTATGTCTTTAACAGTTCTGTTCATGCCTTTCTAGAGCTTTGCTCAAGGCTACTACAAGAAATTAAAGGGAAAATGTGCTCCATTTTTTATGAACCTGAAAGTAAAATTTGCTGTTTGGGTTCATGAAGTCTCTTGCTGTGACTTTAGAATATTTTATTTGCTCCATTTATAATAGCAGTCTTTTAGTATACGGCCTTATTATAACTATAGTGGTTTGGTTCCATGATTTCCCATGGATACCAAAATTGTTGCTGATCAAGTCCCATTAAATACAGTGGCATAATAAAATAATGTCCCTTATATAAAATGGAAAAATCAAGGTTTGCTTTTTTGGAATGCATTTTTAAAAAAATATTTTCAAGCCATGGACGGTTGAATCCATGGCTAAAATATTGTACTTTTACCAATTGTACTTGTAAAAATACTGCTGCTTTTAAATGTTTTTTTTTAAAAAAATATTTCTGTTTTATACTGTGTATATACTCATGTATAAGTCTAGAAATTTAGGTAATAAAATTGACCCAAAAACCCTGAGTCGACTTATCCATGGGTCAATGTAGGTGCTGTACTTTAACTCTCATTTTTTAAAAAAGAGAACCATCCCCTGGTGAATGGAAAGAGTATAATTTGTCCTCGAAGCACTGACCTACTCTATCCTCTCATCCATCCAGCCTTTAAAGTGAGCACAAAGTTATATCTGCTGGAAATTTGTATATTCTTTGGCATTGTTCACTTTTGCTTCATCCTTTAGATCCTTTGTTACATGCCCCTAGGTTTTACCCTTGACTTATCCACAGGTCATATCAAAATCCATAATTTTGGCCCCCAAACCTGCCCTTGACTTATACATGAGGTCGACTTATAGTTAAGTATATATGGTATTTTATGGTTGCAACCATATGTTTCTATAGAGGAGATCCTTGGTGAGCCATGATAGCCTAGATCTCCCTGTCTGAGGATGGATAGAGAGAGATCTGAATGCAGATAAATTCTTCCAGCCCTTGTGGCAGCCTGTGGGGCACTTGCCTCTCCATTGACACTGTTGGCTGTTTGGCTGCCAAATCAGTGAAGTGATGAATCCACTGCAGGTTGTAGGCTGAACTTTTGATGAGCTGTCCAAGATGCTGAACCTGTTTGGGTTTTCAGCATCTTGGATAGCTCCTTTAAAATCTGGATTCACTATCCCTCTGGAAGCCAACAGCTACCAGTACCCATTTGTAGAGTTATGAAGTAGAGTTGATCAGAGGGAAGAGCTTAAGCAGATCATGGGAACATATACAAGATCCACAGCCCTCTGCTGGAGTGTTATATTTATGTGGATGTGTGCCAGTGTGGTGAAGCAGTTTGAGCACCTGGCTATGACTCTGGAGACCAGGGCTCGAATCACAGCTTGGTCATGTAAACCCACTGGGTGACCTTGGGCCAGTCACACTCTCTTAGCCTCAGGGGATAGCAATGGCAAACCCCCTCTGAAGAAACCTCCCAAGAAAATCCCATGATAGGCATGCCTTAGAGTCGCCATAGGTCAGAAGTGAATTGAAGGCACACAATGAAAAATGCCAGTTGGCAAAGAGAAAAAGTCAATCACCACTCCTCCTGCCAGTAGATAAGGAGTTAAATCCAACAGCAACCATCCTGTGTGCAGCAAGCCCACTAAAACCAGTGGAACTTAAATTAGATGTGCCTAACAAGTCCAATACATTAATGGTCCTACTTCTGGATTTAGCTCAAGATAGTTTCCTCACTTTCAGAGATTGCTATTTGTTCTCCCTTAACAATTCATTAATTTTATGAATTACTTTAAATAAAGGAAGAGAGGCCTCCCTTCATGCCAACTGCCACTGCTGTGGCCTCTGATTGAGAGAACATTAGTAAGTATCCTCTGGACTTCGTTCCCTTACTGCATTGCCATCCCTTTTTCCTTTTGTTCTGGTTCTTTTTTAGATTGTAAGCCTGAAGGCAAGGAACTCTCAAATTAACAATTCTAAACCACTTGTGTAAAATGTCATGTATGTTATATAGTTCCATTTCATCAAATAAATATGGAAATAATAGCAATGCTACCACCGATGGTGATAAATTACTCTGTACTTGGGTATCTCTCATGGAAGCCTAGAGCTGGAAGGGTCATCTAGTGAATCTCCTGCCATGCAGGACTGTACAACTAAAGCACTCCTGAAAAATGGCTATCTAACCTGTTTAAAGACTTCCAAAGGAGGTTGAAGAGCTCCTACTGTTAGGCAATTATTCCTAAGGTTTAGGTGGACTATATTTTTTTCTTGTATTTTAAATCCACGGGTTCATGTTCTAGTCTCTGGAGCAGCAGAAAAGAAGCTTGCTTCATCTTCTACATGGCAACTCTTTGGGTATTTGATTATGGTTATCACATCACCTCTCAGTTTTTTCTTCTCCAGGTTAAATATATTCAGCCCCATAAACTGTTCCTTGTAAGGCTTACTTTCCAGACATTTTTCCTTCATGGTAATTTGTGTGTATGATAGTGTGCTAGAGGGGGAAAAACCTGTAGGTAAACATTAGTTTTTTTGTTTGCTTGTTTTTTGCTTTTCTTATGATGCTGTTTCTCCTTGTTAACAAGCTTGATAAAATAAAATTGACAGCAGCTCCTATTATCTGGGACAGTGAGAAATGAACAGGAAATATAGTGGTACACATACAAAACTTACTGTGTGGCCTCAGTTTTCTCAGTGTAACCTATTTCAGAAGTTTGTGATGATAAAGTGTGGGGAGGCAGACATGTACAGTGGTCCCCCGGGTTACGAATGCCCCGGGGAACGAAAATCCCAGGATACAAAAGAGCCGGGGCCGGAAAAATGGCCCCGGCTTACAAACGTATCCCCGGGTTACAAAAAAAAGGTGTACTTACTGTACTGTAGCAGGAGGGACTGGGAGGGGTTCCGGGGAGGAAGACGGCCTCGTGGAAGCCACGTCCGGCCTCCCTTTCAGGCAAAGCCGGCGCGGGCCTCCTCCGCTGCTTAGGCCTCGAGCCTTCGGGAGGAGGCCTGTGCCGGGCGGGACGAGCTCCTCTTGCGGGCCGCGCTCCTGGCGGAGGGGAAGGGACGGCCCCGCGTGGCCGCGCCGGAAGGCCGTCCCTTCCTCTCCGCCAGCGACCAGGCCTCGGAGGGGAAGGGACGGCCCCGCGCGGACCCGCGGGAAGGCCGTCCCTTCCCCTCCGAGGCCTGGCCGCCGGCGGAGGGGAAGGGACGGCCCCGCGCGGACCCACGGGAAGGCCGTCCCTTCCCCTCCGAGGCCTGGCCGCCGGCGGAGGGGAAGGGACGGCCTTCCGGCGGGGCCGCGCGGGGCCGTCCCTTCCCCTCCGCCAGGAGCGCGGCCCGCACGGGGAGCTCGTCCCGCCCGGCGCAGGCCTCCTCCCGAAGGCTTGAGGCCTAAGCAGCGGAGGAGGCCCGCGCCGGCCTTGCCTGAAAGGGAGGCCGGACGTGGCTTCCACGAGGCCGGCTTCCTCCCCGGAGCCCTCCCAGTCCCTCCTGCTACAGTACAGTAAGTACACCTTTTTTTTCCTCTTTCTTCTCCCCCGGGTTACGAAAATTTTCGGGTTACGAAAGGTAATCCGGAACGGATTACTTTCATAACCCGGGGGACCACTGTACACTACTCTCAGCTCTCTAAAAGGGTACAATTTTTTAAACTGCATAATAAATAAATCAAGAAAATGCTGCTCTTGGATGTTACACCTGTAGTCATAGCAGTGAATTGCTACAATAATGGAAAATGTGAATTGCTTTCCAAGAATTGCAACCAAGGCCATCTCTGTTTGCTGTCTCCAGGTAGTTATGTATATCGGACAAGTCTCAAAGGATCTCCTGAAGTGGCCTCGCCCTTGCTCACCACCTGTTGTCAAGTTAGAAAAAAGGACAACCGCAGAATATGGAATGCCATCCACTCATGCAATGGCAGCAACAGCCATCTCTTTCACTTTTGTATTTGCATCCACAAGCCACTACAAGGTAGGGATAACATGTAGCCATGTATAGCCTCTCTGAACCACTGTAACCTTCCTGTCAAACATATAAGTATGGCTTAGTCCCTAGGAATTCCTTACCTAATATGTTGTCTTCTTTTCCCTTTCACTGTCATCTCAGATAAACCAGCTCAGATATTCTTTCCTAATTTTTAGAAATGGTGGTTGCAACAGCTATGATTACCAGGTGGCTTGATCCAAATGCTGTTGTGTTGCTTAGTTTGCAGCTACATTGTTGGATTCAGCTTTAGTCATATCTAGAGATTGGGCTGAATCCATGCATACCTTGGTACAGCAGGATCATGCTTTAGTAATACTTTTTATTTATTAATCTGGATTTAGCAGTGCTTCAAAGTAGACCTTTCTGAGGTCAAGTTAGTCATGGCTATATTGTCCCATTGATTTCAGCAGGCCTTTTTAAGCATAACAAAATCTAGATCCAGACCAGATTCCCAATCTTAAATCTCATGTGTGTACAATGACATTATGTTCACTTTTATTTTCCAGTCCCTTTCTGAATTTGCCTGGATTAGACTCTTTCAGGGAATTTTTCACTTTTCACCCATTCCCTAGAATTTGTGAGATCAATTTAGACCATGAGTGCACAAGCCCTGAGAACCATAAATGATGCTGGGTCATGAATTGTACACATGCACAACTCTTGGAGGGTGGGGAGTCTTTCCCTAGCAATCCATTTCTCATTCCTAGGAGCAGTGGAGAAACTGCAGTCAGTGGGGAATCTAGAAATGGTGGTGGGCTCACAGTACCCCTTGGGGTCACACAGGGACACATATGTGCACCCTTATTTAGTCACCTCATCAGCATTTATGTGAAGTTATTAAATTTCATTAGGCATTTATACACATACTGTGTATCTACAGTTTTTTGGTTGGAAAACATGCTTTTGATGTTGGTCTGGCTAGTGCTTGCTTGAATATGGATGGAAAGAAAATCTAGAATATTTAAAAAAGTGAAAAACTGGGTTTCTTGAGTATTGGGAAACCCTGGAGAGGGGAATCCTAGATGGATAAGAATCTTTGAATTTTGGAATTTATTCTGTGTAAATAATACACATGGAGAAAATGACATTTTTGGGCAGAAACAGCATTTCCTTGGCAGAAAACAAGTTTTCTGAAAAGAAAACTGTGTTTTGTGTATATATATATATATATATATATATATAAATGTTCTGCAGAACAAACAAATTTTCTGCACAGAAGAAAATGCTGTTTTCTGCTCAGGAAACTTTTGTTTTACATGTACAGAATAAGTACCAAACTGCAACTTGTCTTTCAAAATTGCCGTTTTCTGTTACTTTCTCATAATGAGGACAAAAATGGTAAAATTATTAATTCTTGTCTGCAAGAAGAACATTTACATTCATAGTTACATAAAAGAGTTACATTAATAGTTCTTGAATGACTGGATGCCATTTACCAATGTGGTATCATCACCTTCACTCTGTTTGTTTATACATAAGTCAAATCCTCTGGTTTAAAAACAAATTTCTAAGAAAAACTCCAACCTCCATCTCATCTCTATTCTTCTTTCTCTCTGATCATTGTGTGTCTTTACATTCAGTAGGTTGGATTCAGATGTACTCATATTTATAAATCAATGGGACTTCACATAATTATGACTTCTGTAAATCCCATTGATTTCAGTGGGTCTGTTCCAAGTACGACTAAGGGGCAAAACAGATGGCTTCAAAGTGGCACTTCGACACCATCCCATTTGTCACCAGATCAGGCCTGTAGCAACTGCATGCCACAGGCCTGATCCAGCACTTTGCCAGCTTTAAAAATACCAGCAAAATGCTGCTCCTTTTTAGAGCTGCAAAAAGCTGCCTTTGCCGTGGTGGCAGCAGCTTTTTCAGATTTCTATGGTACAGTGTGTCTAAACTCTGCACCAAAGAAATGGCATGACACCACCTGTCATGTGCCCAGGGTGGAGTCAGAGTGTGCAGTTGCCACACCTCCACTCCACCCTGATGCCAGCATTTTATGTCGTTTTGTTTATCCCCTAAGTCTGCATGTATGCAAGTGTACCTGATACTTGAATTGCTTGTGTCATCCCAGTGATGCAGCCTAAAGTCTTAATTCTTACCAGATAAATTATTTTAAGGACAACATGAAGGCATCACTGCTAAATATTTCATTCCAGGTCATGTGAAAGAATTATTTGAATTTTCTGAACTTCCAGTCTTCCAGAATCGACATGATGCTGAATTCTAGTTATAGCTAGACTATCGGTATTTACTCAATTGTGTGAAGCATGTGATTACCACTTATATTTTCCCTCCACTCTTATGTTCACAGTTCCCTTTGGCACTGGGACTGATGGGAGCCTTTTTATTTTCAACTATGGTATGCCTCAGTAGAATTTACACAGGAATGCACACAGTGCTGGTAAGGCAATTTCTCATTATACTGATGCACTCATTGCCATATTGTTACTATATTCCTGGAGTGAAGCATAAGTACAAATGAATATAGATAATGAAGCAGCACTAAAAAAATATCAATATCTTCCATTAGTCTGCCCCAGGTTTTGTATTCCAAGAACAGGCCTTGTTTAATCACAGAACACTATACTGATGCCATAGTGTGTCATAGTGTGGAGTAGGGGTGGGAACTGTGGAGCCTGAGAATGACATGCAGTTCTTTGGAGAATCCCTTTTATGTATATTTTGTATGTATATTTTTTTCTTTGTTTAAGGCAAACGTCATTTCAGGAGTATATCTGCATTGCACAGTGCAGTCTGGTACTGTCATGTATCTGGCCTGCGGAATTCTGGATTTGAACCTTGATGTGCAATTTAGAATTTTCTGTTGGAGAACTCTAGTTTATTCTCCCCTAAACTACAATGCAAGAGCTCACAAAACAAAACAATGGCTTATTTAAATCATAACAATGGTTAAAAAGGAGAATGTCTCCAGACTTCAGTTAACCAGATATCCCAAGTGATTCAATAAAATTCTCTACATATTTCCTTTAGTACTCAATGATAATAAAAGTCTTCTCTAAATTAAGATTGATTTGGTCATAATGATTGTGAAGAGAAAAGCCTTTATTGACTGTCTTGAAAGGACAAAATTACTTTAATAGAGGAAAGAAATGTCCTCTTTTTTCAAAAGAAAAAAACTATACTTTGTGTGAATTTTCTTCACATCTTGGTCAAGTGAATTTTAAAAGTAGCAGCAATAATACAAACCCAATGTGGAATAGCAGAATGCATGTTAGACCAGGACTCACAGAGTCTAGGGTTCAAATCCCAGCTCAGCTATGGAAACTCACTGGACCAGGCACATACACAAAGCCTAAGAGGAAGTCAGTGATAAGCCTCCTCTGAGCAAATCTTGCAAAAAATAGACCCTGATGATGGAGATGGAATTAACCTGAAGGCACATAACAACAACAACAACAACTACAGTAATAAATTTGCACTTTAAATGCACTTCAGTGAAGTGTATCAAATGTAAAGGCCTCCTCAAATCTTGCTGTAATTATAGAGCTAGGATGGGCAAGATGCAACCTGTGGGCTGTGTATGCCCTGCTCAGGGGCATTTTTGTGCCCTCCGACTTTCCTGTCTCACACAGATACATATGCCACAGAAGACAGGCAGGGAAATGAAGTGAAACACTTGGTTTTTGTCACTCTTGGGAGCTTTGAAGTGTGGGAGTGTCACTCAGAAATGGGTTTCAAGGTTCCCTGAAAGCAGAATGAAATTAGAAGTTGCTGGAGGGACATTTCCATTTTTAACAATGGGTTGAATGAGTGATTGATTGCATTTTGGATCCTTGTGCAACCCATGGTGGGTGTATGAGATTTTTTAAAAAAATCTCAGTAAGTTGCACACCATATTGTGGAACAACTTACTACATTGATTTGGGACACAGTTCTTTACAAACATTTTGCTGTCCCTTTTGAAAGATTCATGTTTTTTTCAGATGAGTTAGATTCAGGCTTCCTCTGATGAAGTACTGTGAACCCTGGTTGATGTAACATCATTAAACCCAACTTTTTAGCTGGTTAAATATATTTTTGGTTAAATACATTTTTTCTTGGTCAACTTAAAGACCAGTGGCCAAGGGGTAATGTAACCACTAGTGGTATAGCAAAGTCAAGACTTGCAGGATTGAAATACTATGAGGTTTTGCTTAGCAGGGATAATGGCATAGTCTTCCACTCTCTTCAAGTTTCTCCTCTGAGCTTAGCTGCAATTTTCATAGTAGCTGAGATTGCAGGGAGGAATAAATTTCCCCGGGCATAGTATGTTACTGTCAGCATTTCCTTTTGCAATGAACAGTATCCAAGCATTATTTGGATAGGATGTGAAAGGTACTGTTAAACTGAACAGCTTCTCACTGATAAAATCATTTGAATCCATTCTGAATTTGATGCTATAGATAATACAGTGGATGTAATAACTCCTGAAGTTCTTTTACATATATACCAAGATGTTCAAATGGCACAAGAAATTTACACTGTGTTTTATATTTAGCACTGCCTGCAAATGCTCAGACATTATAGGGTTCTTTAAAGAAACAACAAACTAATTTCTAGTGTAGTTGGTTTTGGCAGTAATGAAACACTTAAACAACTTTTTGCCTTGCTTAATAAATCAACCTGACACAACTGGTTTTGAGCTACTCCCCAGTAATCCAGACTCCAGTTACTAGAATATCATCCTTCTTTGCCTGGACTGAACTAGGGTGAGGCAGAATCTCCACCCTTTCTGCTGTATTTTTATGAAGGTTTCCACTTTAATCCATTCATTACGATGACTTCCTCATTGTGCAAAGTGAATGAAGGAAAATGTAATCCTCTCTAGAGAAATTATGAAACTAAGCTGCAAGATTATGGCGGGGCAAAGGTTTGTATTAACAGAGAAATGTTTGAACTTGCTTTAAATGTATTCCAGAAACTATTTGCTTTGGTGAGTTAGTCATCAGTTGTTTGCTGTGAAATAGGGGGTATTGATAGTTTTCTTTGTCCTACAGTAACTGAAAGAGGCACATAACTGAAGGCAGACCTGTGTTATGCCTGATGCACAAATATACATTTATATGGTTTATAATTACATAAACAGAGATCTATTTCCTACCCTGCTGTACCCCATTAGTTTGTTGAGTGCAACATATTCTCTGTTCTATTTCATTGGTTTGTTGGATATATCCTGATTTAATCTCTTGTTTAATTTTGGATTGTCTCATCATAGGGTTTCCTTGGTAAATCTTCAAAAGGGGGTTTATCATGGCTCCCTCTAAGAAGTGCTAACAGGTGTTAGTTATGGTGGACTGCCATCTTTGAAAGATAATGTGCTCAGAATTGAAAAGAAGTCCAAAGCTGCACAACACATACTGTAGGAACATGGAACGTGAGAAGCATGGATCAGGGAAAGACAGACATAATAAAATGAGAAATGGAATGTATAAACATTGCAGTACCTGGGGTTAGCAAGCTAAAGTGGGCAGGAATGGGACTTCTGAGTCAAATAACTACACAGTATTTTACTCAGGAAATGAAAAGATAAGAAAAAATGGAGTAGCATTTATTGTGAGGAGAGAAGTAACAAAAGTAGTTAAAGGATGTAACACAATATTATGTCAAAAAGACCAAGCATAATTCTAAAATATGTATAACCTGGAGAGGATCCCTGAATAATTTAAGAATAATGTGAAAAATAGATTTGCATTACTAAGCCTAATAGATCAGAAACCAGATGTACTCTGGATTGAAGCCAGGGACATTGTCAGAGAGGAATGCAGACATTCTGTGTAACCAAAAAGAATGAATGACAGAAGAAGCTCTTCAAACAGTTAAGGACAGAAGAGAAGTAAAAATGAAAGATGACAGAGACAGACAGCGTATATATACCCCACTCACTTCCATGCCAGCATTCACTGAATTTGCCAGCCACAGATGCTGGTGAAACGTCAGGAAAAACTCTTTTAGAACACAGCCACATAGCCCATAAAACCCACAAAAAACACTATCACAGCTATATCTTTGAATTCTAACATTTTCCAAGCAAGTAACTAAGGCTGTACCTTTCCAGGTCCTACAAACCCTGCAAAGTTTATTTCGATATTTCTGCTCCTGGGAGAACTAGCAAAGAGCACTGAATGCTAGATCTATCTTGCAATATATGATGTCCACATGTTGTCACCAAACCACTGTAATTAGACAGCCCTATTTAAACCATTCACTGTGCTTACAGGATGGATCTGGCAGCCACAACATTTTATTCCCACTCACACAAGTGAGGAGAGCTTGCACAGAAATGTGTCTCTGTGTCTATCCAAAAACTAACACATTTTTCATAAGAGTAAAGATTCAGATTTGGCCTGACTTTATTCCAAACATCTCCCAGTCTGGTCAAATCAGCTCAAATTGCTTCTCTTTTAAAAGAATTCACTTTGTTCTTTTTGTTCTTACTTTTGTCAATGCTGCCTAGCTAAGTCATATGTAGTAATTATTTGGAGATCTGTTCCTAAATAGCTTACGTTGCATGCACTACAACCGTGATGCTTTAGAACAGCTTTAAGATCCAGGCAAATGATGTTGTCTTCATAGTGCAAGGATAGGCATATAGGCATTATGCAGCATGTAGGCTGTATCCTCCTGCCCAATATTCCTCTGTGCTCCCCAGAAATCTTTGGGAGATGAACTCTTTGATTTATTGCTGAAATTTCATAGCAAACTGCTAAATGCACTGTGGTCATTGGGAAAATGTACTGAATTAAATGCACAATCAATGTCTTAAGAGAGTATCATATCCTGTAGTTGATATATTAATTGAAGTCATATTAAGTAATAAATTAAGTGTACATCTTGAAATAATGTTAAATGTTGTGTGCCTTCAAGTCAATTTTGACTTATGGTAACCCTAAGGTAAACCTATTATTGATTTTACCTAGCAAGATTTGTTCAGAGGGGGTCTGCCAATGACATCCTCTGAAGCTGAGAGATGATGACTTGCCCAGGGTCACACAGAGTTCCAGTTGCCAAGTGAGGATTCAAAGCTTCATCTCTCAGAGTCCTGGTCCAACAATCAAACCACTACACCACGCTGCTTGTTTTAAATAATTAGGGTGATATGTAATAAAGGCAGCAGCTTCTGTCTGCTCTTGGAAGCTAATTAGGGTCAGTCCTGGTTAGTACTTGGATAGGAGACCATCAATGAATACTGGGTGCTATAAGCTATATTTCGGAAGAAAGAACTGGCAGAACCAACTGCTGCGTATTCCTTGCCTAGGAAAACTCAATGAAATTCATGGGGTTATCATAAGTCAACAGACAACTTGGAGGCACATATGCACACGTACCTTTCTTTACTCTATGACAATTCATTATAATAATTAAAATGGAGTGGGTCGGGATTTTTTTTTAGCATTCCATTTAACAGTGAATGATATGACATTTAATAATATTAAAGGAAATACAAATGAATTAAGTGTGAATGGTTGGTGCATTTTAATTTGTATCACTCAAAAATGTAATGATTTTTTTAAACAATAGAGTGAATATTTCTGCAGTTGTTAAATCTATGTCAGAGATCTTTTTAACAAGCTAAAGGAACACAAACAAACCTAAATCCAGTCTTATTGCATGTGGCTAATCTTTAAAGCAGTCCTCTGTCAGATGTCCACCCCTATTACAGTGCATGTTGCATATCATAACATCTTTTTCTTGTCACTTGTATCTTTCCAGGATGTGATTGTTGGCAGTCTGATCTCAGCACTATTAACTGCTCTTGTGTATCCTGTTTGGGATGTCATTGATCACCTGATGGTAACCAGCCCTGTGTGTCCTGTGTTCTGCATTGTTGTGCCCCTTCTCTTGTGCTATAACTATCCCAAACTAGATTACTACAGCCCTACTAGAGCAGATACTACCACAATTCTGGGAGCAGGAGCAGGAGCAATTATAGGATTCTGGATAAACCACCAATACATCTCAAATGCTTTTCCTGAAGCTGTTTCAAACAGTGTTCCTTCAGCCACCTGTGAAATGCTCTTGATGATGTTTGCACAGTTTTTGGTGGGAATTGGTGTGCTGCTGGTCACACGGCAGATCATTAAAAATGTGGCTCTGAAGTCACTGTGTTCTTGGTATGAAGTATCTGTGGATGATCTTAGAGCTAAGCAGCAACTCAACATAGAAGTGCCTTATAAATTTATAACCTATTCTTCCATTGGCCTGAGTGCTACAGTGCTCGTGCCACTATTGCATAGGTTTTTGGGTTTAAACTGAATGCTGTGCATTGTGTTTTAGGAAATAACCCAGATCATGGGATGCAATAACAAAGTGCGCAGGGAAGGACAGAGACTTCAACAGAAAAGTGTGCTGCTCTAAAGCTTAGTTAATATTGGAGATCAGAAAGGATGTTCTTAGTGGTCGAACATTATGTGAGGAGATTATTAGCAGCCTCTGTCTTTCCTTTCTTTTCAATACTAGTGGTTTAATGGGTTTCCTAAACATAAGAGCCAAACTTTTCACCTTGTAGTATTTAGAGGGTAAAGTGTTAAAGGGGAACAGACTTAAGCTATCACTCCCCCTTGAATCCATATGAGACTTAAGTTCCAAGTTATTTTCCTTCACCAGTTTAATTCAGTGTGACTATCAGGGCCACTCATGTCTGATATTGGTTAAATACAACAGCCCAGCTGTTCTTCAGGAGTCTGCTGTGGGTCCTGGTCAGCAAGAAAGTATGCGTATAGATATGCAAGGGACCCACAACAATATTACAAGTCAGAAACAGGCCTGTTTGCCACTGACCTCCCAGTGGTGTTGTTGCAGAGTCCAAAGGGAAGCTAATGGTTCAGGACAATGTTACCAACAACTGAAGAAAAGAAAATATACGGCATAGCTTGTGGTGCCCATGTAAGAGATGAACCATTGCAGACTGCTTTGCCTCCACATAGCTGAGGAAGAGATCAAGGTAGTTTTCAGTGCTTTTCAGTTTGCGGAAGAGACAGGGAAAGCAGATTAGTTATCAGCAAATTGTAGATGTACTCTATGATGAAATAGAATGTGCCTTATGAATGACACAAGTTGAACATTGATCCTTGTTTTACAATATCGAACTTCTGGTGCAAACATGAGAGTTGGAGGCTTATTAAAGATTATAGCTGGCACTCCATTGGGGACTTATGTTGGCGTACATGGTCTTACATGTTACTCGCTATTGACTGCAATGTAGAATCTTGGACAAAATTGATTGTGGATTGGATTTGGGATGGAAGCTCAGTTATTAATCAACGACATCATTAAAACAATTCGCATATCCCCCCCCCACCCCACAACTTACTTAAAATGCTAAATAAAAAATGCTGGAGAGAACCTAGTGGCATCCCCATGGCAAGTGTTACTTGGTGTGGTGGTGTCAACAGCAGCCAAAAGGGCATGCTCCTCTGGCCCCAGGGATTCTCCTTGGGAGGAAGCTCAGGCCTGGATGAACCTGCTGCAAGGGCATGCATGTATCCCTCTGGAGGGCCCAAATGTATATCTCCTCTCTTCTGGGTGTCACCTGGTCTCCAGTGACAAAACTAGTAGAAGCCAAAGAGATTTCTAGTCATTTCAGTTGCACAATTTTTGCTGATTTTTGGGCAAAATCCAATTAATACAGAGGAAATCTGCAAGTTTGTCACTGGCCACAGTCTTAGAAATATTCAGCAAAGACAGTCAACATATTAGCTGCTCAGTATGTTAAAATCCTTTCAAACTTGGGGGTAGTAGCTGTGATAAATGAGTGATACAACAGCAGAGTCGTCTGAAGGAGACATTTTTTTCCTGTGGCAAGGGTTTGTATTGTTTTTCCAAAATGAGCCAGGCTCTTGTCCTGAGTCTTGTGCCAGGCTTCTGAATCAAATTGCTGATCTGAGTTTGCACATAGTACTCTTCAACAGAGCCTTCTATCACACTTAGCTTTAATATCATCTGACAGCAGATGTAACATAATTCAGCTGCTTGATAATTCTTAACATCAGTGTTGGAAGTTCTTCAGTGTTCTCATACATATGACAAAATCTTTAGCTCCTAAAGCTTTGTTGTGATACAGCTTTCATGCTTTGGCATCATGTAGCAAGGCACATCTCTTGAACTACTCAGACGGTTAAAGGCTGTCATTTGTGGGCCACTGAGAAATGAAGCACAAGGACAAATGTGACTATAGAGTCATAGTTCTTGTCTGAGTGCTAGATCTTTGTGTCCTTGTCATGAGGTATTTCTGAGCAAACTGATGCTTCCCTTTGCAGATGAAGGCTTGACACAAGAACTCAGAAAGCATGATAGCCTTTTCTTTCTGTCAGCTTTTTAGAAAGTTACTCTGTATTTGAGTTTTAGAATGGGATGAAATAAGAGCATGATGCCAACTAAAAATGTAAAATTATGAAAGGGCATTACTATTTGAAGCATATTGATAAACTGCTACAAGACTGCAACTTTCCACAAATTATTTCTATAAGGAACCAAATATTGCATTATTTTAAATCAAATACTCTGCTAGCACTGTGAATTAGCTGGCATGTAGGTACTGTATTGATGTAATTTTAACCACCCAACCCTGACAAAACCCAGATCCCCATATCTCAAAGCTGCTTAAGAAGGGAGAAACCTCAGTATTACACTTAAGATCTTAGCTTAATAAGCACTAAATTAATTCTGGAACATCCACTATGCTTTGGATAATGCATGTCTTCTGTAATGTAAGGGTTGCATGAAGGCAGAAGACCTGAAGCCCATGAAGTTCTCATGTCAAAATAAATTCTCAGGACAGAACCAGACAATACTAGGGAAGCATGTTGACTCCTAATACCATTTGTGAGGTTAATGCATGGGTACTGGTGGAGGAAGGCTGGTGAATAGGAAATGTATACACTGTCTCCAGACCTAATTCTAACACCCCTCTCCATCAGTTCCTAGCAATAAAAGGTGACACTGACAGGATGTAGCATTTGCAGGGAAGACATTAAGCAGTTCCTCTCATCAGCCTCCCAGTTATACCCTTCATCTTGGAGCATGAGAGCATGTTTATACAGAAATTATGTCTAGTTCAATCTCAGGAAAATACATTGCAAATAGATTTCTGATCTGTGTCAGCCTTCAGGTCTAGCTTTAGCTTTAACTTTGTTATTTGCAAAACATTTTCCACATTGCACCTCTCTCTTTCTGTTTCATGCACATTTGTACAAACTCATGTTTATAAACAACCACCTGCAAAACATCTATTTTTGTATCATTTAACTTTAGGTTTTGAAATATGAAAAATGTATTCTATATCTGCCATTGTATTTAAACTTGAAATATTTCCAGAAGATCTTTTTATTAAAGCTTATTTTGTAATGTGTCTTTGTGTGTATGCCTATTGCTGGGAGTCAAACATGGCATCATATTTTCATGCAACAGTTTTGTTAATGCAGATATTGAAACAATTGTGTGCCATAACTTAGGCATGAACTGCTTGCAAAGAAAGTACACAGTCATCCCTTCTGATTCACAGGGGATCTGTTCTAGACCACCCACACTGCCAACTGGAAAAAACACAAATATTTCAGCCCCATTATTTTTAATGGATGTGCGGTCCTGCATGCATGCCATGGGTGCTCGTGCCACTTTGTCCCTCCTGGCTTTCCATTCACACAAATTCAAAACTGTGAATGGGAAGTCAACAAATCCAGAAGGACAATGGTATAAGGCTACCCTTCAACATTGGAGCCTTGTGTTCTTAGGCAGGGGAAGGTATGGTGCATTCCTCCAGATGTTGTTAGACTACAACTCCCATCAGGCACAACTAGGATGGACAGTGGTGAGGGATACTTAGAGATGCAACCTAAAAACATTTGAAGGAACACACATTCTTCATCCACCATACCTAGCATATATAGACATGACAAACATGTAGTCCTCTAGCAGTTGGCTGCAGTTGTTATCTGTGCCTTGACTACTGGAGCTGAAAGGAGCTTAACATTTAGAGGACTGAAAGTTCTTTACACCTCAGAAGGTGTTACAAATGTTTTGTGAGCAGGTTTTGCAATCCTACAAGTCTTGTAAGGCAGGAGTGGTGTACAATGAGGCTATGAAATCAGGGACCAGAGTCAGATTGAGGTTGGGCAATTCGAGTGAGTATGTGCAAGTCAATAGGTCACAGAAGTTTTTGTTAGAAGTTTGTTGGCTTTTCTTTGGGCTACAATAAGAAAATAAAGCTGTTCTTGAGACAATACCATTTCATTTTTACAAAACTAGTGGAGAATAGCTGGTAACCTCTGTACTAGCTGTTAACTAATCAAGTCTTTCATATACTTCAGTACACTCAGTCCTTCAGAATGGGAGAACGGCTATTGTGACAGAAGTGGTAGCAGGGCATACTGCAACAGTAAACCTGAATGTTTTAGAGAGCCCTGCTTGCATGTCTTTCCACTGAAATTAAATAATGTGTGAGCACAAGTGCTATCCCATTAGAGGGCACATTCATTCACATTACTAGATTTTCAGTTGCTGATTTAATCTGCAGTTTAGGGTATCCTCCAACTCAAAGCCTCAATGTAACAAGTTGCGTAAATCAGCCATGATGGTGTGACTGGATAACAGCTAGTCATATAATGGACTTAAAACATACACATATAAAATTTTGTAGCAGAACATTTACTCCAGTATTTGCAAATGCTTAATTCTCCACTTTTTAACTCATAGCTTTATTTACCCTCTTGACGATACTAGCTAGCATCATGCCTGTTCTTAAAAGTCCACTAGGCATGTGCAAATCCTAGGGCATTCTCATTTTCAAAATAGCTAATGGGAAGTACAGCAAAGGGCTTCTTCCAGCAATGCCAGATATTGCCACCTTAACCACTTGTCCCATTGAAGCTTAGGTTCAGACATGGGTAAATAAAGACCCTTTCAATTTTATTTTGACTGTCTTGAGGTGGTAATGGATTGGATGAGGAAAAACAGATTGAGACTGAATCCAGACAAAATGGAGGTACTGACAGTCATGGGCCTGAAACCAGGTCTGGCTATACAACCTCCAGTCCTGGATGGAGTCACACTCCCCTCCAAGGACTGTGTTCGCAGTCTGGGGGTACTCCTAGATCCATTGCTTCACATGACTAGTCAAATGAGTGCGATGGTCAGGAGTGCCTGTTATCAGCTTCAGCTGATAAGCCCAGCTGTGCCCTTTCCTGGATATGAAGGATCTGGAAACTGTGGTGCATGCTCTGGTAACCTCATGTTTGGATTACTACAACACACTCTACATGGGGCTATCCTTGTGCCTAACCCAGAAACTTCAGTTAGTACAAAACATGGCAGCCAGGTTAGTTACGGGAACATCTAGGAGAGAACACATAACACCTGTGCTTAAATCTCTCCACTGGCTGCCGATTAGTTTCCGGGCACAGTACGAGGTGTTGGTTTTAACCTTTAAAGCCCTACATGGCTTGGGTCCATCTTATGTCAGGGACCGCCTCTTCAGGTATGATCCCCCTGCACGCTCCAGTCCTCTGGGAGGAAGCTGCTACAGCCTATGAAAACTAGGCTGTTGCAGACCTCCCAGAGGGCTTTCTCTACAACCACTCCCAGACTAGAATGGCCTGCAAGACGAGATCCGTCTTATTTCCACTCTGGATAGCTTTAAAAAAGCAATAAAGATGGATCTCTTCCAGCAGGCCTTCCCGGAATAACTTTTCCGGCTCAAAGGGTTGTGGTAACCATCCTCCCCCCTTGATGCCTTTCTTGCTATACTGTACTGCCCTATAAACTGGTCCTATCCTATGTTGTTTTAATTATTATTTTAATTTTGCATTAGTTTAATTTAGTTTTAAGGGGTGGAAGGGTTAGGGACAGGGTTGGAAATTTGTTTTAACTATTGTCTGTTTTAAATCTTGTTGTATGCCACCCTGATTGCTGAGCAGAGGGGTGGGTCCAGCTGATACACAGTTTTACATGCTGTAGGAACTTGCTAACAAAATTGATCTAATTTGAAAGTAATATATATTTCTCTGTTCAACTTTTGTTACAATAAATTTATCTTATTTCATGCAGTAAGGAATAGATTGAAACTCGATTTAGGCAAGTGTAGCCAGCCTCTGTGTTTGATGTCAATACATTTCTATGCTAATACAATGAGCTTCTTGTTTTAGTTTTTTAAAAAAAGAATGATGGCTGCCCCTGTTTTGTTAGTGAAACCAGTCTCATTGCACTGAAGAAACTTTTTTTTTTTTTATCGAAGACCAAGACAAGATTGATCCAATCCATTAAAACATAAGGATGAGTACTTGACATAGCAAGTGTTTACTGTGAGTGCAAAATGATGTTGCTGTCAGGATTTCACAGGAAAGGCTCAATTGTGATTTCTAGTGCAGAGCAGGGCATGGTGAGTTCAAATTTGGTGATAACATCAGGATGAAGGACTCCTAGGTTACCAATACTCTGCCCTTTGGCAAAGATCTCAGCACAGCGGCCAGGGAAAAATGCAGAGTCTGAAAGAAAAGAGGGGGGGGGGAAATAAATGACTGTGTCATGGGGAAAACAAGAAGAGACTATTAAGAATAAAGTTATTGCATTATAATTGTTAACCACAACCACAACAACAATGTCTATTTCTTACCTGCCTCTCTCCATGGATCAAAGTTGGAGACAACAATTAACAAACAAACAGCATCGATATAACAATTATAATGTTATGATTTATAGAACAATAAAATTGACTGCTTTTATAGCACTACCAAAACTGGGTTTTGATAAGAGGTTAAAAAAAAAGAATATAGATCTGTGTAGGGGGAGGGGAAGAGACAAGTCTTTAGTCAGCATACAAAATAGACATGACCAGGTTTTGCCTACAGCCCAAACTCTGAGTAGATAAAAGACATTGCAGCACAGCATTACCACACTGCAGCTGCTCCATATAGTGTAAAACAAAACTTTATGCCCAGGTTTTCTGGATTGATGATGATTAGGAAAATAAGACCGTCTAGTTGTCAGGAAGCCAAAACTCAAATAGAGAAAATCCCACAAAGTTTTAGCCCACTGCAGCTGAAGTGCCTCTGTCTAGCACTAATACCCCATTTGTCATCAAATTCTCTCATGGTCTTTTTCAAATCCTCCAAAACTGTAATAAAACTAGGAGTCAATCCATGCTTATTTTTGTCATGGCGAAGTTAGCACACAGGAACTTTACCATGTAAATCTGATGTAGCTAAATTTTCATATGGGCACAGCTCCCACATTGGGAGTGGGAGTAGATCCTTATGAAAACTAATGCTTCATTTCCCCCCCCCCCCCCATATGGTGGCTGTTTCATAGAAATCTATTATTATGCAGAAGTTGTATAAAGGTTATCTGGAGATTTTACATTACAATGGCAGCAAAAGGCTGACGGGTGATCACTGCAGCTAAGGTACAACCTCCAATTTATCTGAAAATGTTAAAAATCCCGTGGATCCCCAAATAACCTCACAAGTGGTAGTTTACTCTCAGAGTATCTAACAACAACAAAACAAGCAACACATGTTAATTGTGACTAGTTCTTCCAGCACATTTTTTCTCTCAATGTAGATTATGGCAATCAGTCTAACTCTTTCTCCTGAACTTCTTCTTCAGCTCTAACTACCACCTGACCCAAAGCTGCTATTAATCATGGTTTGGCCTTGAGCTGGACAAAGGCTCTTCTACTGCTACATAAATAATAGTAGCTGCATTAGCCAGATACCAGCATAACACTACTGATGGGAAAAGGTGATGCGCTTCAACTGTTACTGAACTATAACTCCCATTAGCCAAGAGTGTAGGTCATACTGGCTGGTGCTGATTGAAGTTGCTTTTGTTGTTGTTATTTGCCTTCGAGTCATTTCTCACTTAGGTGACCCTAAGGAAAACCTATCATAGCATTTTCTTGGCAAGTTTTTTCGGAGGGAGTTTGCCCTTGCTATCCTCTGAGACTGAGAGAATGTGATTTGCCCAAAGTTACCCAGTAGGTTTCCATGGCTGAGTCAGAATTTGAACCCTGGTCACCCAGTGCCCTAGTCCAATGCCCAAACCATTACATCATGGAAGTTAAAGCCCCCCCACCCAATATGAAGGTTTCAGGTAGTTCCTGAAATTAAAAAAGCTGGGACTATTTCATGACTCTCCAAATGTATTAATATATTTAATCCAGGTCAGGATTCAATTTAAACTACTTTATTACAGTTCGGAGGTATTCTAAGTATCTACACCAAGGCCAGACTACTTAACCTCCTCGTTGCAAGAGATGCTCCATCCCAGAATAAAGAGGTTAGTTGCATAACCAGCAAGCCATATATTTTTTGTAAAGGACCTGACTATCACCAGGTTTAACAAGGGCCATATTGTAGCTCATGTTGCCACAATTTCAAACTTTTCACTTGTGTAATAGCACAAAGTCACGTACAGCCCCTGCTATTTAAAAAAGCATCTCTGTATCAGATAATCCTCAACAAAAGTTCATAAAGAGCAGGACTGATGAGGTCATTGGTTTCAGAAATAGTTGTATTAATGCAAAAAGTCCAAATTACATACTTTTTTTTTTAAAAGGCACTATTAGCAAAAGCCTCCATGACATATCCCATATAAAGTGGCTCAGAAATTTACTCAGAGGAGCTGGAAACAATTTCTCAACTACGTACTTCTGGAAACAGCACATGCAAGAAGCTGTCTTACAGCTACAGTACATGTGTCCATTTCACTTCAATTTAGAGAATTTGCCACAGAAGAAACAATCTCTATTGAAAAATTCAGGTCAAAACAGAAAACCAAATCTAGCTACTAGCTGCATCTCGAATATTGCATCACCAGAATTCTACTGTGTGAAGCCAGGTTTGTAAAAGGAATTAGAGAAAAATACAAAAAGACGGGCTAGAAAGATACCACCTTGGAATCTTTCCTGTATAAGAAAGGCAGAAGGATCCCTTTCAAAATATTTCCCTATCAGGGTTTATCTGCACATAGAAAAAAAGGGGGAGCAGGGGAGTATCCTACAAGATCTTTGTTGGTCTCTGTCACTTCAAACATAGGAATCTGAACATAAACAGAGCAAGTGTGAATTCTTTTCCATGTCAAATGTTCAGGAAGTTTTGAGTCAACTGGATAATAAGAATGGTTCTCTTCAACCTCTTCTCCCAGGACAGAAAAAATACATACGCATTATTTTTGTTCCAAGTATCTGTGAATGTTTTGAAAGGGCAAATATTGAATGGACAAATACATACTGTAGCTTGACACATCCAAACACAAAGAATGAGAAATAGCCTAAGCAAATATATGGAATGCATTCACTCCTGAGAATTATTTATATAATTGCTCATTAACCATTCTCATTAACTGATGCATTCAGCCTCTTTCAGGGCTAGCAAACTAGTCCCAGAACAGGTATCATTGGCCTAATAAGGACTTCATTTTCAAAAAAAGGAATATTATCCCAATGGCACTCATTCCCATGCTGACAGCAAGCCTTCATTCTTCCACCATTATTTAGAAGTGCATTTAGGAGTGTGATCATACCCTAAGAGAAATCACTCATACAATCCCTTACCAAAGTTAGGAGCCAGAAAGTCTCAACTTCAAGCTAGTCATGAGCACACCTATTAAACTGGATTTAATGCCATTTAAATGTGTATAGAACTGCAGCTCAAGTCTATCAGCTAGGATCACCAAAATGTGCCATTTCTTAAAAATAAATTTAGGTAGCCATGCTACTTCTTGATTAAAAATCCATAGTTGGGCAATATCTTTAGTGGGATCAAAAAAGGTCTCAGTAGTGTGTAAGCTTTCACTTTGTCCAGAGCTCTTCATCAGTTGTACCCAAAAAAATAAAACTTTTCAGTGTAGAGGAAAAATTCAAAAATTAGACTGGATATTATTTACAGTCAGCAGTTAGAGTTGGCCTCAAAGGGGATACTGCAGACTAAAGAAAAGGGCCTAAATACCCAAAAGGCATCAGATCCTGTCTGATCTAAAGCCAATGAAAACTTGGTGATGTAGACTATTTCATATGAGGGAACTGGCAAAACCACCTCTGAGTATTCCCTACTTAAGAAAGTCTTATGAAATTCATGGGGTTGCCATAAGTTTAGAGGAGATTTGAAGGCACATAAGGCACACAGAGAGACTAATCACTGGTCAGTGTACAAATACGAGATTACACTTAGCAATGTATCCTTTTACCCTGCATCCCAAAAAGCCATGGCTGCTTTCCATCTCTCAAAAATACAAAGTCTGGCTATAATTTGAAGATCTGCCCCGAACCTGGACAAAACAGACAGGCTCCTCAATGAACACAGAAGAGTAACTCATTCTTTAAGCATACAAACACACGAAGGCACCCATGAACACAAACAAACACAGTTCTATCAAACATCTCTGAAATTTAAAAATGTCATAAACTATGCCCAGAAGTTTTTCATCCAGCTGCTCTATTTCCTAGTGCCCTACACTAGTGGCACCCAAACTTAGCCTCCGAATTTACTGGCTGTGAAGAGGAGTTGTAGACTTCACATCATTCAGGACCACACAATGTGCTTTGTAGGCAAGCTTCTCTAACTAGCATCTGAATAATTTTTATTGTAAGCCACCGAAAGAACACTGATTACAGAGCAGCATGGAAATCAGAGGTGGGCAATATGCAGCCCTCTAGCTGTTGGGCTGCAACTCTTCTGTTCTGCCCAGCATTGCTACATGAAGGATGCTCAGTCTAACATCTGGAGGGCCTCATTTTGCCCAGCAGTGATAAAATGTAACAAATAAAATAAGGAAAAATAAAAGGGTACTTATATAAAAATCAGGTTTATAGTACTTGATATAAAAGGCAAATTAAAAGTTATTTGGAAGCCTATATAATTCAAATAACTATTTTGTCATGGCTTCAAAACTCTCAGAATACATGCAAAAGAGATGACTATGCACTGAGGTATATAATTTCCATAAGGTGTTACTAAGAAAGGTAAGGGCACAAAGTAGTTCATAATGACTTCAGGCAAGTGCACATGCATGGGAATAGTTCTAAAATAATTTCTGTGGAACATGGAAACAAGAAACAAAAATCAGTCTGTAGTAAGAATGGAATCGCTAAAATGCTTTGAGGTTCAAAGAATTTTGTTATTACGGCTTTTAAACGATGCCCCCAAGAACCAATAATTTTCCTTGTGTTGTGACTGCAAGAGTGCTTTGATTACTCAGACCATAACTCTTTGGTCACTAATCCAAAGAAGTACCTGGTCTTTAGCACATTTTCTGGCTAATTGACCTTCAAAGGGTTTGTTGAATTCTCTGTGTGCTTAGCTTTCAGACACCTCATCTGGCTTCTTTTCTCTGTCCAGTTTCCTTCCCTTCTTCCCAGGTTTGGGAGAAAAAGATTAAAGGAATCATATAAGATCAGAGAGTTAAATGAAACTTTAGAGATACCACTTCTATTCCTGTAGTTTGAAAATAAATAATCACATACATACAGGAGATTAGCACTTATGTAACAGAAAGGAAGGTTCCACCTCATACTTTCATTATTTTGTTGTTATGTGCCTTCAAACGAATGCTGAATTATGATGATCCTCTCGTGATTTTCTTGGCAATATTTTTTTTTCAATGAGGTTCATTCTTGCCTTCATCTAAGGCTGAGAGAATGTGATTTGCCCAAGGTTATCCAGTGGGTTTCCATGGCTGATTGGAAATTTGAACCCTGGTCCTCCAAGCCCTAGTCCAACATTCAGACAACTGCACTGTACTGACTACCCCAACATAATCTGGAGCAAACTAGCCTATGTATATTGAGTATAATTGTGATACAGAAAACACTTATAATCATGTGTGACAAACTAGTCACTCCACCGAACAAATTTTTCTATGGTGGTCCTTCAGGGTGTATAATGAAATCTTCCATGGCTGGTCAATTTCCTGAAATATAGTGAATGCTAATGTACTGAATTCAGAACAGAAGTTTAAATACAAAAACCTAAAAGATATTCCTCTGTTTGAAATGGAATTCTGGATAAGGGAGACTCAACCTATAGTATGCTACACTGCACATTTAAATAGCAGTTAGGTATCGCCACTGCACAAAGCAATGCTTTTGCTGGTTGCTCTGATGGCAGATAATCTTCTTCTTGATTGAATATGGCTTTTCATGAAAAATAAAAACCAAAAAACACTCTGCACAATGTACCATACTTTTCCTAAAGTAGAACTAGTTACACACTGTTCCTCCAAAAGAACAGAGTGGGGAGGTTGTGGACAGAGAAACTGAAGGTTTACCAATTACAGACAAGCAAGTAATGTGATCTCAGTAAATACCTTATTTTGGAAATGAAACAGTTAATAGCCCCTGAAGGTTAATACAGGTAAGCCTAATCCTCCAGTTCAACAGCAGCCTAACATCCCTTTTCTGAACATCAAACAGAAAAAAATCTTATTGTATGTATAAATTGGTGGAACAGGTGTGATTGTCTGGACACGTATGAAGATGTAAGACGAAAAAGGATAATTTCCTAGTTAACCCATTCCGGAGTGTGAAACTCTCTTCAAGTAGACAAGAAACATATTCATTTTATAACATTTTACAAAGGTAAATGTTTCCATTAACTGTTTGCCACTTTAATATCTGCAAATGTTCCTTCTGCTCCAACCATCTATTATTTCTCCATGGTACTTTCATGTGAAATCATTCAAGTTATCATCAAGATATTTAAAAACAATTATAAACACTATGAACCTAAAACTATCAACCCAGCAGTAAGACTTGTTTCTATTCCCTTCCCAGAAGTTCATATATTTTCCCCCATACTCAGAGAATTCTGTACCAGATTCATCTTCCAATGTCACATTTGCTATCATCTGCCAGCAATGCCTTTCTGCATTTCTAAGTAAAAGAAAGAACAGTCAACCCTCCAAATCCAATATGTTAATATCCTGCAACCAGTAGGAAAATAAAAGGTCATTCTGTTATTAATTTGAAGGTGGTCATCTTGGGATAAAGAATATAGAAGGGAATCTCCTTTGTGAAATAAATGAATTGCAATTTATCCAAAGATTCAATTCTGTTAATTTGGATCTAAACAGAGACAGATGGTAAGACAATCATTCTAGCATTGATGGATATCACCAACTACTTCTACTGTGAAAGGTCATTTTGCCTGCATAAAGTGTAAGTTTTATTGGAACTCCCATTTACCTTTTCCTTTATTTCTTCTTCTTTGTACATATACCGGACAACTGAAAATCATAAGTCAAAACTGCTGAAATGCCAGCAGGTGTCTATCAAGTAAGCTCATAAGTTATGACCCAAAATGGTGAAGGGTCTGGAAACCATGCCGTATGAGAAAAGACTTAGGGAGCTGGGTATGTTTAACCTGGAGAAGAGACAATTAAGAGATGATATGATACCACTGTTTAAGTATTTGAAGGGGTGTCATATTGAGGATGGAGCAAGCTTGTTTTCTGCTGATCCAGAGAACAGGACCTGGAACAATGGATGCAAACTAGAGGAAAAGAGATTCCACCTAAACATTAGGAAGGACTTCCTGACATTAAGATCTGTTTGATAGTGGGAAACACTCCCTTAGAAAGGTGCAGTCTCCTTCTTTGGAGGTCTTTAAACAGAGGCTAGATGGCCATCTGCTGGGAGTGCTTTTATTGTGAGTTCCTGCATGGCAGGGGATTGGACTGGATGGTCCTTGTGGTCTTTTCCAACTCTATGATTCTATAATTCTAAACTAAGAAATCTAAAATCTAAAAACACAAAATTAAAATGGTTTAAAATGTATTTAAAACATAATGAAAAAGATAAAAAGCACAACATGCCCATTAAAAGACCCTTCATAAATTAAGAGCCAAAAGACTACATAAATAAAGAATTCCAGCACCACATCAACCTGAACTACAGTTTTTAAAAATCTTAATATAGTGTTTGATCTCTGTGTCTAGCACTCTTCTGTACTTGTGAAACATTTCAAAATATTCTCTAGTGGGAGAACTGCATGAATTTCAGTACATTAAAACAAATTTAGGAAGGAATATACTAAATGTTTTTAAAACCTAACCCTTTATAACAATTTTTGGATCTGTCTCTTTCAGTAGTTAATGTGCGCTATTAAAATAGAGTACATGTGACTTACTTCAGTGACAAAACTAAGTGCAATGTATTTAGAGTTTTGAGAAGATTTCTTACCCAGGCACTGGCCAGGCTGCTGCATTGTGGGTCTTCAAATCATAAGACAGAACCAGTCATAAACAATTAATAACCTTATCTCAGACTAGAGTAAGAGAGAAGAGTGCAGCACTGCATGAAAAATAACTAGCCCTGTTTTTGTTCTTGTGTGCCTTCAAGTGATTTTCCACTCATGGCGACCAAAGTACCCCTATCATAGGGTTTTCTTGACAAGTTTCATTCAGAGGGGTTTTGCCAATACCTTCCTCCAAGGCTTGTGACTTGCCCAAGGTTACTCAATGTCCAAGAAGGAATACAAATTCTGGTCTCCCAGAGTCCTTGGGGCTGTCTGCATATGTTTCCCCCCAGCGCCCAGCCTCATGTCATCCTGTCTGAACAACCCTGGAATCAGGATCGAGCCCAATCCTGGCAGATCGGATGCAGATCTGGTGAATCTGGTCTGATCCTGGGGTAAACATCCCTTATCTTGGGTCAATTTGATCCCTGGTTTGCCATGGAGTTTCCTGGAAACTTCATGGTAAACCCTGGTTGTTTAAACAGCCCCACACACTCCTTACCTTCCAGCATTGTTGCTCCTACTGGGAAGCCCCCTACTGCTACATCTGATGCAGAAACAGTCATGGGGACCGACCCAGCTGAGCAGCCCGGAATGGCCCATCTGCTCAGGGGGGTTTTCTAAAACTCACCACACTGGCTCTGCTCTCCCTACATATCAGCCAAACCAGGGAGGGGAATGAGTGGCTGAGTATTGCTAAACTGCAACTCCCATCAGCCTTAGCCAGCAGGGTAAGGGATGGTAAAAGCTACAATGGACCAACATCTGGGGACCTGCATGTTACCCATCCCTGATGTAAACACTTGGCCTTATGTCAGCTTGAACATGGGTCACCAACTTGCAGTTGTTCCTATATCTCAAGTTACTGTAAAATGTAGAAAGTTCAACAGTTCATTCTTCAGGCTTTAAGACATATTAAGTATTTGTACAAAGGATTTTTTTTCTTTTAAATAAAGCTCAGAAAACTAACTTAGTTTGCATAATGCCTGACTAAAACAGCCTGCAACACATTTGTAACGCAAAAGCCATTATGAACTCTGGAGTAGAGTGTGACAAATCAAATACAAATGTTTCAATTTGAGTTTTTCTTTTTGGGAAATCTATTACTACAACATGATTTTTATTTTGTGTTCAAGGCAGCTTTACTTCTCACAAACCTTATCAATCCCCAACATGCCAAAATGCCAAGAAGAAATGGCAGGGTGCAGCAATTGCTTTCTAACCAAATATCTTGTAGCCAACGTTAGAATTTGTAATCTGAGATGTACCGTAGACCTGGCAATCATTTAGTCACTGCCACCACATTGGGCTGCCGCAAGACATTATGAAGGGAATGTGATTTAGAAACAGACAAACTATGGAGGGATCCTTGTTTCCTGGTCTGCAAATGCACAGAGAGTTAAATGACATCAGCTACTGGTTTTGCCCATGGATTTAGCAAAGTGCCAGGAAACCGGACACAATACTAATTAAAAGGATCAAATAGAGAAGGTACTGCATCATGAAACCTTTAAAGTGGCACTTATAATAGTTGTTTCTGATCCTGCTTTAAGATCTAAAACCCTGATCAATGGATCTGACCAGTTGGTTGTCCCAAATGACATTGAGATTCTCATTACATTACCGTAAAGTTAATCTTGCACTCCTGAGAGATGTTTTTCATTTATGGTAATGCAAACATGCAGCACATTTTCCAGCTGATGTAATAACTGTCTGATTGCCAGCCAAACCTTAAATGAAAAGCTGTCACTATAATTTACTGTCACTGGCATTCTCTACACAGCACCACACCTTTAATTAAATAAATGGAGGCTAGAAATAGAAAGGAGTACAGTAGAACATTATCAAGCAGGAAAACTAATTAAGCAACTCAATAAATACAGAAGTAGAGTTCAAAATTTAAAACAGTAGACATTTTTCTCTCAACTGGTCAACTTACAAGCTTATCTATATTATTTTAACAATGCAAGGAACCTGCAAGTATGATGCTCATACAGGGTCAGGAGTATAGTTAAACTATTCTCCTGGGGCACTGGGGGTGGGTGAAGAACGGTTTAACAAAAATAACCCACAAATAATGGATTTCAATTAGGAACCACATTGTAAAGCGTTCAAAAAACCCCAATCAATTTAAAATATATTTTTGCACATGCAAAATAATTGCATAAATTCAGTAACAGTAACTATTGCACCAGTTGTTAAATGCCTTCAAATCTACTTCAACTTTTGGCAACCCTATGAAAGAGGGTGATCTCTAAGTCACCCTATCATAAACTGCCCTGCTAAGGCCTTGCAGGCTCAGAACCCTAATGGCTTCCTTGATTGAATCTATCCATCTAGAATGTGGTCTTCCTCTTTTCCTACTGCCTTCTACCTTGCCAAGCACTATTGTCCTTTCTAGTGAGTCCTGGTCCCTAGCATTAAGTCAGGTCAGTTAAAGTGGTCTCTAACTGGATTATTTTGGCAGTGTTTTGGACCTAAGTAAGGCATGGTTAGTCCCACATGAATCGGTGGGATTTTAGTCCTGACTAAACTGCACCGATGAATCCAGTGGGACTATAGAATATGACTAATTCAGTCTGGACCTTAACATTTAGACTGAGCTTTGGAGAGGAGTGCTAAACTGGAGAAAGGTCTGCACGACTGCACTGAATTTCAAATAGTCAGCATTTTGAATTGTGCCAGAATGCACCCACATTAATATGCTTGTTCACTTGGGGCTAAATTTCTCCCTCAGTATATTGCTTGGCTCCAGTTACAGTAAACACTAGTGTGAAGGCCTGGGGAACATCACAATTTCACCCATATTTTCAAGCAATTCTTGCACAGGTGTTGCTAGAAGGGCAAAAAGGTTATGACCCTAAGATTAACTTAATGGATATTTAAGTATTAATGGAACAGAAGGTGATCTAATATCCATGTTCTGCACATATGGAACAAGACTGAATATCAAGCAAACAGGCACCTTATTTCTGCATCTAAATTCTGGAATGACTCAGATCATTCCAGAGATCTTAGCAAGCATTTTATACTTCAAATGTACAGTGGTTGACTCAGACTTCCTAAACTGAAGTCAGTAATTTGATGCAGATACTTGCAACACATATACTGACTTAACTATAGGATCCAAAAAAAATGTACATCCTTATAATGATTTTCAGCACAATTTTAATGCTTGCTTGACAACCATCCAGCTAAGATATTAGCTCCCTCTTTCAAAACAGAAGAATATATTCTCAAAGGCACATTAATGACTCTTGTTCTCAAGCTTTTTGACCCAAACAAAAATCATTTGGTTGTTATATGCCTTCAAGTCAACTTTGACATATGGTAACCCTATCATGGGGGGGGGGTCTATCTTAGCAAGATTTATTCAGAGGAGGTTTGCCACTGCTTTCCTCTTAGGCTGAGACTGTGTGACCTGCCAACAGTTACCCAGTGTATTTCCATGGTTGAGCAAGGATCTGAACCCTGGTCTACCAGAGTCCTAAAGTCCAAACCTCAAACTACACTACTGTAGTGCCAGATTTCTCTGGTGGTCTCACACTATTGTACATTTGACATACAAGTCCTTAAACCTCCCAATCATATGGCACAAAGTATGCAAATTTCCTGGCTGCAGTCTCCATTTCTATCAATGTTTGATCCCAGGTATGATAATCCTTTTACTATTTCTATTTCTTTGTCTAATTCAAATTTGTGTAGGTTCCCTGTGGTCATTATTTTTGGTTTCTTTATGCTTCTCTCCTATTCTAAACTATTCTCTACTCCCTTGGTAGCCACGTTCACTCCTAATTGTTTAGGAACTTCCCCAATACTTCTGAAGAAGAATTGTAGGAGATACACAGGGCTGCAAGGACTAAAACGTCCTCTTGTGTGACATTCCTTCCACTTGGCTTTTTTAGGATGCAAGCTGAAACCTCCAAGTAAATGCTTTTTCATGTGATCAGTATACAGGGTAACTTTCATCAATTCCCCTTGCAAATCAGGACTTATTAAAGATTATGTTGAGGGGAACTAGAATTAACAGCAAGAAAACCTCTAGATCATATTGTGGTCTGAAGTATGCTGTAATGTGGGGAATCACAGCATTTATTTCAAAGGTGCTGAAAGTGAGGTGATTGAGAATCTTAAAACAAAGACCAGTATCTAAGGAAGAAAAGTACTTCCATGTTTATCTCACATAGGCAGGTAATGACATCTAAGCTTTTGTTACCTTCAGTTGCTTTTATATAATATCCATTCTCTTTACTTGGTGGAACATCTAGGAGCTGCATGACTCTATCCAGCAACCCATGAATTACTTCAAAACCAGGGTTTTTATTGTAGTAGATGGCACAGAGATGCCTGTGGTTTCTTGCACCAACATCTGTAGGGGGAAAAGCCGAAGTTGTCAATTTTGTAAAGACTAATTTTAAGGGAATTTCAAGCTTTAGGTCCTGTCTAGTATCAGTCTTTATTTTCATCTACATTTTGGTGAGTCTGTAGAAGTAAGTAAAGGAAAGCAGGTGATGTAGCAATATTACTTAAAGTATTATTAAAAGCTCTCTCTTGAGGCTTACAGCTTTTACTGTAGTAGTAAACCTATGCTCAAACATTATCACTTTAACTCATTCATGGAAGCTCACAATTAAATACAGTATGCTACTTGCCCCATTTTAAAAAAAAAGGTTCTAGCATGGAGTTCTCCCAGAAACCTGGACTGTTCAGCCATAGAATTTAGAGACATACCCAGTATGCAAAGGGATCTTTAGCTACATATACTAGACAGTGAGAACTCTGGGCCTTAATTAGGAAATACTAAAACCTCTAATGGGCTCTTCTCCACAATCACAACAGACAGATTTGAAATACTGTGCTTGATCATGAGGTTCATTCACTAAACACATCACACAGAAAATTTGCTGCCAAAGGTAAACTAAACTTTTAGGGACAAGTCTCACCTTTTCCTGATTAACTAGAAACCCATTGCATCATTTGATAAAATACATTTGTTCTGTTTTTCAAAGAACAGAACTGCCAAGTACGTTAGCATAAATTACATATGCACTGTAGAGACTTCAAAGTGCTGTCTGAAGATACTGTTAAATGCAATTTGCTGGACAGACAGCTGGCTTTTTGTAAAACAAGAAAATGCAATGAAAATCCAAACTGGTATATGCTGCCCTCTAGCAAGAAAAAAAAGCACAAAGCACTTCCATTTTGAAAAAGTCTTATCTTTCACACATTATTACTGTCTGTTTGTATTAATGTTTACCCACTACCTAAAACATTATTTTATGTGGAAAAAATAAGAAATAAATAAAAGCAAAATGAGGAAACATTTCACTACATGCAGCATATCTCCCTGCAGCCTTTACCCAAGTGCTCTCCTACCTCATAGGATCTTTTTGGCTGTAGGTGTCTAGCTGAAGGCAAAGTGCCTGGGAAGAGAAAGTTCAGCATCAGGCACCCACTGTTTGCTGTTAAAATCAGAACCAAGCTTAGATGAGCTACTTTTTTGGAGTACAACATCAAATACAGTTGTTGCTCAAAAAGGTAATTTACCCAAACCTCCTTCCTTGATACTAAGTGACAGCAGATCTGTGTGCTTTACCATGCAGATCTGCAGTTGTAACATCTAGGTTAGGCCTATTTTTCTCATGAAAGTGATGTTTAACCTCTTTATAAGACAACTTGTGGTATCCAGGTATTGTTGCTTTGCAAAAGATCCCTTACCATAGCTACAATGGCTATCGCTGCTGGGAGTTGAGAGTCCAGCAACACCTGGAGGACTACAAATTGTCCACCCTAGTTATCAACTAGGTATCTTAGCTAGTTTTAAATGAGTCAGCAATTAATATGTCAATAAAGCTAAGGAATCTTAAGGTAGCACAACCAACAAATACTTGCCTGGTTAAAGCTTGCTGGGAAAATTATTTTGATATTCTGTCAAAATATGTGATATAATGATGTAACACTATATAGTGCAATAAAATATTCTTAATATTGTATCGGTATGATAACATGTTATCTCAGAAAACATAATTAGGTCATAATAGGAGAAGCACTGGTTGGTGCCTTAATAGCATTTTTCCATTAGTGCAAATAATATGCTCAGAGACACCTACTTCCATACTATGCACAGGAAGGGAACTTCCAGTTGTGCAATTAATAGCACAACCATCTGCACAAGTGACTATGTGCTTACAGCACCACAAGAATAAATGTACCTCTTGTACAACTGGAAAAGCCATAAGAACTCTGCCAAAAGGACCACTCTGCTGGATGTTGTTGTTGTTGTTGTGTTCCTTCAAATTAACTCTGACTTATGGCAACCCTAAGGAAAACCTGTCACAGAGTTTTCTTGGCAAGATTTCAGAGGGAGTTTGCCTTTGCCTTCCTCTAAGACTGAGAGAGAGTGACTTGCCCGAGGTCACCCAAGGAGTTTCCATGGCCAAGCAAGGATTCAACCCCTGGTTCAAGAGTCATAGTCCAACACTTAAACCACTGCAACACACTGGCTTTAAATTTTTGCTTTTTAAGAGTTTCAGAATACAGTGGGCCTTTGGTATCTGCTGGAGTTTGGTTCCAGGACCCTCTAGAGAGACCAGGATCCATGGATACTCAGGTCCCATTAAATACAATGTCAGACTATAATGGTATTTCTTGTGTACAGTGGCTTTTTGGAAGTTATATTTGTTTGAATATTTTCAAGCCATGGATGGTTAAATCTATGGATAAAGAATCCATGCATACAGAGGGCCAACTGAATTCTCTTCCTATGAATAAATTCTTTTTAGAATGTTGCACTAAAAGGTCTCACAAGGAACCTCTAACCAATCAGGTCCACAAATTAATTAGGCCAGAAGTTCTACATAATTTAACAAATTAGAGCAAAATTGTGTATACAGATTGAGCATCCCTTATCCAGAATTTTGAAATACTCGAAAATCAAAAGTTGTCTGCATAAATTGCTGAAATAGTGACACCTTTGTTTCCTCAAGGTTCAACGTATACAAAATTTGTTTCATGCACAGAATTATTAAAATCTGTAGTTCAAAATAAATTAATTCCATTTAAAAATCATTTCACTCAATAAAAGGAATCAAGTGACTATAAAAATCTTAAAATTTGCAGTAAAATCCAATTTAATATAAAGGATAGTGTCCTCTAGCAGATGATTGCCATACACTGGAGAGATCTATTCTCCTCCTCCATCTATGCTTGGGAAAGGGTGCATTGTACCAGTAAGGGGCAAAATAGATGGGCGGAAGCGGCAGCTTGAAGCCGCCCCTTCTGAAGGCAGATTGGGGCCATGGCAGCTGCATGTCACGGCCCCAATCTGCTTTGAAGCTGCCCAAAAAAAGAGCGGCAAATAGCAACTCCTTTTTCAGGTGGCAAAAAGCCAGCTTTACTGCCTGTACCACGTTTCATGACACTCCTGCAGTGTGTAGCATGTATATGCTGGCCACAGGAACTTCATGAAGCCACCACCATGTAAATGGCTGGGTGGCTTCCAGGCAGCTTGGGAGTGTGTGGTGTGTAAGCACCGTGCTCCCAAGAAACCCAGAAGGCAGTGCAAAGGAGCAGTCTTGCACAAAGGGTTTAAGTCTCGACACGAGACATGCAAATTGAAAGTAAAAAAGGCATTATGGAAAAGAAGTGATTTTGATGGAATTTGGAAAGAATTTATTGGGAAAGTATTGAGAAAAGAAGATGGAAGATTACTTCCACAAGAGGAATTGAGATTTTGGATGGAATATAAGGGTGAAAATGGCTCCGGGGAAGGGGAGCACTGAGGTGAGATATTAAAGATATTCAGACAAATTATAATAAAATGTAGGAGATATACACAGAGAGAGAGATATACACACACATACATATATATAAAATGTGTACTGTACAATATTCAATATTCAATGTATGAATCTTAATTTAAAAATTAAAAAAAAAAACATGAGAAGGAGGGATATAAAGATTACTGAATGCCTCTGGCATCCTAGTTCAGTGAATCCAGGGTGAGCACTGGTAGAAGAAAAATTAGTCTTTGTCAAGCATAAAGAAATCTTCCATCACTATGTACTGTACTCATGATGGATTCTCTGATACTCTTGAACACATTAGTGTCAAACTGAAATCCCCTTACCCTTGGTGGAATCTTTCACTACAATGTCAGAAATTTCGAACAGTTTCAATGGTAAAGGCATCTTCCTATTAGCGGCAACAGTTTTCAGGAGGCCAGGCAAAAGAGTTGTGCGTGCCACCTGTAGGTCACAAAGGGAATTTACATAGTAAACTACATCCAAGTAAACTACATTTCTAGCTGAGGGCTGACTATGTCAACATAGGAAAGAAAGGAATATGAACATTCATAGTAAATATGCTAATTTTTCCAGATTTCTCATCAGTTTCCAGAGTCTGCCAGCAAAGTCCAAAATTTACAGCACTGCACTGGAAAATTGTTCTGTACTGCTTGCCTTAAAATCTTTTGCCAGTGAAAAATTTGATAAAATTAACTGGAGCATAGAACAATGACAGAAGATCCTCAGAACTGACACAAACACTAGCAATAAATAACAAATATTAAAAATGATAGCACAAGCCTTCTGAGTGCCCTTTACATTCATAACCAAATTAACAATCTTGGGGAGGAAGAGTGTAGAGTGACAAGGCAACTCTACAATCTGATCCACAGTCCTGCCAACCTGTGCCACCCAGGGTGTGTGTGTGTGTGTGTGTGTGTGTGTATGGGGTGGGGTGGGGTGGCTTTTTCCTCTACCAATGCAACAGATTATCTTTTTTGAAAAATCTCCTATTGCAAGCAGTGGGGATACATTTCACCACATTACCTCCAGGCTAGAGTAGCAAAGAGGCTTAAGAGACTGGGTATGTAAGGCTTTTGATACAGTGGATTCCAAGGCACCACCACCATTTGTGGGACTTGAACCTGCTTTCTGCCTGCAGAGCTCCCAGTGGGCACACTGAGGTTGCTGGCATAGACTAAGCCTCCTCAGTCAGCCCACAAAGAGATCCTCTCTACTGTGGAGGCAAGCAGAGAGGGATTTCTGCTAGGCCCCAAGTTTGTTCAGCAAGTTAGTTCCACTTGTTAGGGTGGCAATGTTGTTTATACTCCATCACATTTAAAGGCCATCATAAATCACTGCTTTTTCTTATAGTCCATTTAACTTAACATGAAGTTTTACATGTTACTGAAATAGTTTACCACACTTACCTGAAACTCTGCTGTTTTTGGATTTGCTATATGTACAGCTTTTGTTGCTGAGATATCAACCCCCAGTTTATTAGCAATGTCTTCCTGGGAACACTAGCATTAGAATACAGGAGAAATCAATTAATTTAATTTAGTGATATTATTTACATAATCAGTGCAAAAGTAACTTACAAAATAAAACCCAAAACCCTCCCTTCTCCAATATGTTAGCCTGGGTGCTATCTTACCAGATAAGACAATCTCTGGTAAGATAGCACCCAGGTTAACACATTGGGGAAACCCCAAACCATATGTTTTCTAAATATCTTATCAATGCAGACTACATTTTCCTCAGAAGGTTAAAAATCCACTATTTAATAATACAGTTGTTATAACACTCCAACATCAAAATGTACTTTAATGAATTTAACCTGATGCCCTACAATACATACAAGATATTAAAAATAATTTTATATATTTGTGCCATTATTAGAGAAAAAAATCAAGATGGTTCCTAATGATACAACTAATGGTACAACTTTCAATTGCTAAGATGACAATGCCAAGCTAAGCAGAAGTTTTATGCAAAACTCCACCAAATTATATATACTGAACAAAACAAGATTTTGTCTCCTTTCAATATATGTAAATCAAGCTAACACATCCCTGTTATAATACATGCAAGAATGGCATGTATTGGGAATATACATGCTGTGGGACCTTTGCATCTGTGCAGGATTCTTTTTGGACCCCCACATGGACATGAAAAAATGCAAGATTTCAAGTCCTGTTGTCCCTAACAGTGGTGTGATGTGTGCATTGCAGCTAACGCGGCTGTGTGCACATACCTCCACTGGAGACAAACGGGCTTGCCATACGGGGATGCTTAAATTACAGATAGCAAGCCAGCAGATAGTGAGGACCCACTGTACAGGAACTTTATAACCAGACACAGCTGCATTTTGCACAAATAACCAGATTCTGAGAGATCTTCAAAGGAAGACCCATGTACATTGCACACAGTACACCAGATCCAGTTGTCTCTGTACCTGAAGTTATAGCTGATAAAGGCATGCAGTGTCATCAACATATTTATGGTACTACATTTCCTTTGAAATGTGGTTCTGGAGAAGAGTGCTTAGGTTAACACGGACAGCCAAAAAGACAAACAAATGGGTCTTGTAACAGATTAACCCTGATATCTCATTGGAAGCCAATATCACCAAATTGAGGCTATCGTACTCAGCCACATAATGACAAGGTACGGATCACTAGAAAACACAATAATGCTAGGAAAGGCAGAGGATAGAATGAGAGGAAGACTGCATACAGATACATGGACTCCATCAGGGAGGTCATGAGCATGAATTTGCAGGACCTGAGCAGAGCAGAGGATAGGGTTTTTTGGAGATGTCTCATCCACAGAGTCGCCATGAGTTGGGATCGACTTGAGGGCAGTTAAAAACAACAAATACGTCATCTCATCTCAGTGATTACAACAGTTTCATCAGATGTTAAAAAGAAAGAGGAACGTAACAACAATATAGAGCAGTGAAAAAACCCACAGTAATATTCAGCAAATCAGTAATTCCCCAGTATTATCAACTATGCATGCAGGAGCAGAAACACTGAAATACAGTGACTCAAACCTGCACTCCTCATGCTAGGTAACTTATTCAGGTTATCAAGAGAGGACTGAGAGAAATAGTAGAGTTACAGTTTCCCTGCCCTTTCTGCCAGCAAAGTTCATCCATCAGAGAGAACAGTATAAAACCAGGTCTAAAACTAGATTGAAAGTGCACGACAGTGCCTTTAAGGCGCTCCTTTGGTGCTGCGTTGTGTGGATGCAATGCCAGAGGAGTGTTGTGATGCCGTGCACCTGGGGGTGGAGTCAAGGCATGTGTCATGCAGGGCGCACAGCCCCTGAGTCTTAACTTACAGAAAAGGTAAACCCAGCAGACTCAGGAACACGTTATGAATTTTTTTTTTCCTGCTCAGATTCAGTTTTGAAAGATTACTTCAATGCCTTACCACTGAAGCCACTGCCAAATAGTACCTGCCCCCAAAGACCCTTACTGTTGCTCTCCCCAGCTTGCTGAGTAGATTGGATTGAGAGAAGAGAAAGAGCAGGAAGCATATGGTCAATCATGCTGGTTATTAGAGCTCAAGAACCAAAGCTACTGTGACATTCCACTACCAGTATGGGTCATATAATAAGTTTGTACCAACACATTAACAAATCTGAACCTGATACAATCACCACAGAGCTCTGCTGTGGTCTCAAACCTCCTTTAACAGAATATTTTTACACACACCAGAGCAAATGTCAGTGCTTCAGTAAAGCTGGCCGCTGCCAGGTCTTGTCTCAGAAGTTCTGTCAGCTTATTGAGAGGAAGCTAGAAGGGAAAGAAAGCATTTAAAAATTTTTTTCAGCTGAATGAATATCTTAAAAAAATCATAGAGATGACTGCTAATATGGCCTACAAGAAGGGAACTTCAACTGACTACATCTGGTCTTTACAGAGGAAATGTGAGTCCTAGTTAGAGATTTAATATGGCCTCTAGGTTTAAGCTTTGTTTCTTTGCTTATTCTTTTTAAAAGCCCATCTTGCGCAGGTCTTTTGAGTTTCTCAGATCAGCAAGGCATCTGTTTTGTATCCTTGCTATGGTAAACTCCCTTTGCTACAAGACATGACAGAATATTGTTTTAATTCTTAGAAAACTGTCTCACAACCCTTCTGGCATACTTCTAGCCTTCAAACTGACAATACAGACTGTTTACTCAAAGGTGCAATCTTACTTGATTAGCTATGGTGTATGTTTTCGGAATAGTCATCTGAATGTTATTATAGCCATACGCTATTGCTGCGTCTTCTATGATATCACATGCATGGATAATGTCAGCTCTGGTAGGAGGGATTTCAACCTCAATATTGTTCCCATTCCCTATGACGTGTGACTTCAAACACATCCTGGTGAGCAGCTTTGCAAGGCTTGCTGGAGTCTCACTAAAACAAAAGCAAGAATAATTTTTTTTTAAAATCACATGATTTCCTTCTAAAGCCACTGGCTTTCATGTCCAACACTGTCTCTACAAAAGAGCTGCAATACGTTCACAAACCAAACCAGGAAATAAAATAGTTGTCTCCAGAAAGACAGTGCTGAACATTATATTTGGTGTGCATTTACTTCATTTAAATCTTTTTTAAAAATCTGCCTAACAATATTCAAACATCAACATGCGCACCTTAAACAAGCATCTCAATCCCTTCTCATTCCTTCTTCAACCAACATGTATGCCCTCAACCAACACGTAATACAGCTGACAAGAATTCCTCAAACCTAGTGTACTATCCAATTTTTAATGGTTTATATTTTAATATATTATATTTTAATTTATAACAGTTTTAATCCTTAAAATTGTTTAATTTTTTTAATTTTTATATTTATGTATTCAAATATTTTGGAATGTTTTAAAATTGTATTATTTTATACTTGACTGCCACCTTGAGTCCCTATAATGGGAGAACAGCGGGATATAAAATCAATCAATCAATCAATCAAGATAATATAGGAGAGAGCATAGAGTAATAAAAATGTCCTAGATCTCAAAAGGCGGGTTGGTTTTCATCTGTTAAAGCTATGTACAGTAGAGTCCCGATTATCCAACCTTCGGTTATCCAACATTCTGGATTATCCAATGTCGCGGCTGCTGTGATTTCTTTAAATTTCTTGTGATTTCTTTAAATTTTCTGTGATTTCTTTAAATTTTCAGGGGACTGAACTGTTTATACTGTACATTACAATGTTGATAAGTGATTTGTTTACATTTACTTGTACTGTTATTGCAATAAAACTTCAATAGATTTGTAATTCATAGTGATTTCAAAGCTTTTCTTGGACCTTCTGGATTATCCAACATTTTTGGTTATCCAACTATCAGCTGGTCCAGTTTATGTCAGATAATTGAGACTCTACTGTACTTGAGGAGTTGTGACCTGAAGACTGTTTCAAGCATAATCTTCTGAACATGCTAGGTTTTCTGTGGACAAGGAGGGAAAAAAGAAAAGAAGGGATCTTCTGAAGAGCTCATAAACAAATTGAGATGTAATTTAAAACAGCTGAATCCAGAATAACACTACCAAAAGGGGGAGAAACTGAGGAGAGGAATCAGGAAGGGGGCTAGAAAGAAGATGACAGGGAGAGATTCTAACAAGTACCTATACTTTGATAACAAGAACCTATGGCATATATAAAGGCTTCAGTTTCACTGTTTGTGTGCACTCACTAGAAAGGGGTGAACTAATAATTATATTACATATGCTGTATCCTATGTCTTCTTTCAAACTAGGGTTTTTCCTAGATGATGTTTTCATTCTCCTCTTTGAAGGAAGGATGTTGATAATGTATTTTATGGTGCAACCATTTTCATGAAACAACAGGGTGAAATATAATAAAACCACACAACCACCAATAACTAAAGATTCAAATGGCAGCATATTGTTTCCCTGGGGAAGAAAGGATCTAGTCTAGCATGTCCAAACCCTGATACGAACTAACAAATCATACCCTGGTCCAACAGGTAATCTCAATAACATAACTGATTCAATGGGTCTATTCTCTAATGTCATTACATTAGGATATTCATCGACCCCTGAATTTGACTGTAAGTAACAGGATACTCATCAAAACACAAAATGTTGTGGCACAGCTTTCAGTCCCACTTTCATGGCCCATGAACTCCTCCTGCAACATCCCCCAGAAGTTTTTCAAAAAACTGGGGGATGGTTTTGGCATGATTTCACCCTCAGGCAGCAAACTGCCTGCAAATGCATTAGTTTAGCTTTCCCAGTCCTAGAACCCCAAACCCTCAAAAATGCCTGTCCCACAACACCTGTACATCCTGCAGGAAGAGACATGGAGGCCAAAACTGGCCTGCACCTTCCATGCAACTGGCCACTCTGGATCTAGACCAATGGCTTGCACCACCAGGAGCAGATAGTCAGGAATGCCTTTAATATTAAGAACGTCCTCCTTCTATATACTAGTATTTTGAAGTGCAGCATGGCTGCGTGAGACTATGTGTGTCTGCCTGTGTTGAAGGGTAAGAAATCAGGACTCGTTAAACCAGAGCTGACTGGCACAGCGAGACAATACATTTCTTGACAGCAGTGCTGTAATGTTCTTGGCAGCATAGTTAAATACTTCGGTGGAACAGCACTATAAAACATGACTTTGGAGCTACTGTATTTGTTTTTTCAAAACTAGCCATGAAGACTAATAACTTAATCATGGAATCAAAATCTGTTTAGAGCAGCAGCTAGCACTGTGGCATTTTGAATCACCATCATGATAGTATATTAGCCTGTAGCACACACACATTCTTGACTCTTAACCAAACACATTTTCTGTCAACTATGTAAAAGAACTGTTTTGCTCTGCTGCCAATTTTATTCTATTTGATACTTTGTTTTGCAAAATTATTACTGTTTATCATACTGTGATATTTTATTGCATGATCATTTCCCATGGAGTGGGTTAAACCCCATAATAAACAAAATATAAATCTCTATAGTTTGGCACAGGACTAGTCTCTGCCTATTCTTAGCATGTGCCCAGAAGTGAACCATCATGCATTAGAAATGTGGCACAGATGCTATTACCATCACTGTAGGCATGCTTTTCGAACAAAATTGGAGATTTACCATACCAGATTCCTATTTTCTTGTTCATTATCTCTGGTTTTATCTTTTCACGACGATAAGCCAGCTCCTACAAAGAAGTCGGAAAGATTTTTAATACAGCTTAATTTATCTTCTCACTTCTTCTCAACATCAACATTAATTTGTATAACAGAACAATGCCTGACTGTTCAGTCCTAAAAGGTGGTAATCAGAGGTTCTTAGCAATTCCATAATAGCCACTGTGAGCCACATTCCCCATATATTGGTGCAATCATTTGAAAGCAACTAGCATACCAATCACTAAACATTCAGTGGGAAAAGTTAAAAAGCCACAAATGTTTCTTCTTAAACTCTCCCACTATTTAACCATGAAATGGAGAGGTTCTTAGTCTCCCTATTCTAAATTATATCATCTCTACATAGAGCAAGATCATCTTAATCTAACATGGAAAGACATCGGAAAAAATATTTTGAAAATTTTCTCCTTTCTCCACATGTAACGTTGCCACTACCCAAGGACAGACATCAAGATGTTACACTCATCTTCTCCATGCTAACTCATCCATTTATTACAGATAAATGCATCGCCATTGCCAAAATTTAACAGAACACTGAGAAATGAATAAAGCCTAACTGTCTCAGCCTAATGGCATATCTGGATTAGATGTTACTGCCCTCAGCAGTGTCATTACAAGAAACTCCTGGTATTTCTTTCTCAGAGCTGCACTGATTCTGAATAATAAGGAAGGGACAGTCAATCATCAGTAAGAGTGGCAAATCCTGCACCTTTACCAAGCATGTATACCTCTCATATACAACAACTTGGCCAATCCTGTAATAATATCTTAATGTGTGGGAACACTGAACACAGGTAAAGGTATACTTGGCCATGAGTTATTCTCTGACAGCTGTTCCATCGCATGGGCCTATCTTGTCTTTGATGCTGTTTGATATCTATATGCATTCAGGTTTTGAGCAGTGTGACCAATATACCATGATATATTTTCAACTAATTCCATAAGAGCAGTTACCTTCCCACAGCAATGGGTTAAAGGAAGCAAACAAAATAATGCTTAACTTGGACCAGTGGATCCCAACCTTTAGTGCACCAGACGTTTTGGACTTCAGCTCCCAGAATTCCTGACTATTGGCCAAGACAGGTGTGGCTTCTGGTAGTTGACATCAAAAATACCAGGAGGATGAAAGGTTGGGAACCACTCGCTTAGACCATACAGAGGTTATTATGATAAAAGAACATGGCTTTGAAGGGTTTCTGTCATAGACTAGTCCACCCTTCTGTAAAAAGCTATTAGAACAGAAGCACTCTTGAATGCTGTATTCTCAAGTTACATCTTTTGAAGCTGTGGTAACTTCTCAGACAAAGATCTGCCCTCAATCATCCATACCTTGGCAACTTATACTGACACCTGCAATATTGTTCCTTTTGAAAAGTGGGTCCTGAAAAGCATGTTCTTAACCAGTTATGTTTTTATCACTTCTGTAATACTCACTGGAAAGATGTGGTTTTTTCCATTGGGATAAGTTACTTCAGCTGCTTCAATACTAAAGGAAGCAAAACATACTGACATGTTTAAAGTGCGGAGTAGAAAAAGCATGTAGATATCAGCAACATAAATAATTCATACTAACTCACGTGAATGCCTTATGACAGTATTCGCTGAACATGGTAACGAGGATATCAAGGACAATTTTTGCCTTAAAGATAGACAACAGACCCAATTAATGGATTAGAATGAGTAGCATCATGAAATATAAGATTACAATGTTCATCCACAATGGGATACTTAACTATTGTACTAGTTTTCAGAAATAACAGCTTTCCATAAAAAAAAGTGAGAGGGGAAAGTCACCCAAGCCAGTCCCACCAATTTTTCTCCCACAAATTGAGGTAAGTGCACCAAAGCTGCTGGAAGACCAAAGCTTTGAGTGACTATGGGCCATATAAATCACCAATCACAACTTAAATTCTCAGAGGGACAAAAGTTAGTCCAGCACTATAGACTATCAAATCAATCCTATGATCCAATGGCTTCAAAAACAGGTTCTTTTTATACAATGTCAACTTGAAATCTCATGTCTACTTTTCTGAGGTGGCATCTGTGATGTTTAATGTACAGCTGTTATTAAGACTAGCTTCTGTGGTGCATTATTTCCATTTTATTTTGCAAATCAGAACTATAGTTTGTTCTACATTTTGTTTATTACGTTGATTTACCTTAGTAAGATCTGTAGCTGTACATTCAATGAACACATTTTTGGTGTTCAGACTTATTTTGCTATGGTCTCCTAGAAAAAACAAATACAATTATCTGAAGTTAAATGATGTTTCAAATGTTGCTCTTTTATTTAAAATACTGGTCATTTCATAAATCTTTCTGCTACTTAACCAGCACTTCCACTGAGTATTAAGAGTTAGTTAGTTGCAGATGTAACAAACATGCATCTGGGCTAGTATCCAAAGAGGCTTGCGGGTGTCCAGGAGGACTTCTTGTTCCTGCCTGAGTACAGCTGCTCATATGGTACAAAAGGATCCAGAAACACTTTAGTGTTTAGTTTCTAGACAGCAAAGTAAACTGCTCTCATGATGAAAAGACTATGAAAGCCCAGCTGTGTAAAGTAACATACAGGGTTTTGGGTTTTGTTTTGTTTTTACATGGATGGCCTGGGAAAGTGGGGAAGGATGCAATATGTTCAACAGAAAACTATTTTTTAAAAAATCTGATATTCATTAATGTTAATCCATGTATTTTTACAAATGTGTTAGAACTTTAAATCCTACAGGAAAAAAAATAACAGAACATGATGCAAAATTTTGTTGACTGTATCTATGCCCAGGAAGAAAAAAGTCTGGTAAACGTTAAAAATAAATTGAATGAAAGAGAAATAAAAAAATACAGAGAGAAAATTAATTAATTATATTAATTATAGCCCAATGGTATTTGACCCCCACTGGATTTCACAGAATTTATACAGGGAAAAATATAAAAAGCCTAAAACAAATGTATCTAAAATAATAAAAGAGACTTCACATGTTTTTTCTCTCTATGGGTGAAATGTACATGCCTAAAATTTGATAAAATGAAATTAAGTTTAATTTAATTAATTTAATTAAAAATAATTTAAATCTGCCTACAGCCTACAGTATCATCTTCAATCATTACATGATCAGTTCTTTTAACCTTCCCTGAAGAGGAAAGACAATTTGAGCTGAGATAATTATTTCTCCAGGGGCCTTTAGTCAGCATAGAATGGTCAAGAGGCATAGCAGTGAAAGCAATATTCTGGACCTGGCTGCCTCTTTTCTTTGAATGCTTCCAAAAGCTGATAGACAGAGAAAGTCCTGTTATCTGGTAGAAGGGGAAGGGATGAAGCAAAGATAAATGCAGTACTGAACAAGCTTGAATAAAGCTTGAATAAGAAAACATCAATGAATAAGAAAGCACCAATACGTAAGAAAACACCAGAGGGAAGAAAAACCACAAGGATACTGGTAATGCAGGATCACTTGGATGAAGCATAAAGGAAGAGAAAGAGAAGCTGTGAGGATAAAAGCACCTGGCTCCATGGGAAAGAAAGAACATCTGAGAACATAGGCAAGTGACAGGCAAGAAATAATGCTTGAGGCAGGTTTGGGGTTTGAGGGAATAGAAAAAGGACTTAGCTAGATGGGAGAAAGATGGATTGGGAGTAAGGAATTTTTAAACATCACTGAGTGTTTCTGCTACTTTCATATACCATATACCATACATCTAGCTTCCTTCAAAAACTTTTGGGTTGCTTTTGTTTTCATTCATTTGTTTTTATTCATTTTATTATGCGTTATTTTAAGATCATTTTAAAGATTTTGTTAAAGTTTTCCTTAAAGTTTATAAAAAGGTAACTACAACACATTATTCCAGATCTAATACCCTGTGATTTCTAACCTTTTTTAGGAAATTGCATACCTCACAGTTTATACTCTGCCTCTTGACGCTTCAATTTTAGTGATAGTGTGTTGTTGTTGTTAAACATGCAATCATTCCTGAAGATTGTGAAATTATATATTTATTAAAAGCTGCCTGAACAGCTCTCTCTTTAAAAGGAAGGGTGGGGGAAACGGACATTGGTACTTACCCGTGATATGTCCATTACCAGTAGATAAGAGCCCCACATCCTGCCCTTGGAAGACTTTTTAAATATGTGGGATATGTTTATATAAGAGATGGGGGACTGCTGGTATTTAGGGGGCTAATTGTTTGGCTACAGACCCCCCCCCCCCAACTTTACCAAGCTTCCTGAATTTATCCTTAAAAAAAAAGAAAAAAGAAAATGCTCAATTGCCACAAGAGGGGGCAATTTTGTCAAGAGATCAGTATTTGGGGGGTGGGGGGGGGGTTCCCCTCTCCTGGACATTTTCTAAACTATGAAGGGATTGAGAGGTCAAAGTGGTAGGGCACTATAAGCAAAAATCTTAAAACTGAAAAAAAGAGAGATAAAGAAAGAAATTTGGATTGCTGGGGAGGCCTTGGAAGACTGCATGCAAACATGTTGCCCACTTCTGGTCCATACAGTCAACCTAGCAAATACAATCAGATTGAGATAGCAACAAATCCTTTTAAGAGAGAACAGGGTTTGTTGCTTATGTAGTATAACAGTAAGATTCATGGTGAAGTAGAATCTTAGGATAGGAAGTAGCAAATTAACACAAAAGAAGCAAAGATCAATCTTACCATTAATTATTGGTGGCATGGACAGAACAACACCGTTGCTATCATGGATAACTGGGTAAAGTGGTTCATTTTCAATAATATGTAAGTAATGTCTAAGATGGCTGTCGGTCTAAAACAAATAAAGCACAGATAAATGTTTACATTTCTTTTCTCAGATATTAGTGTCAGAAAACATAATGCTAATACTTCTATCCCTTGTTTTTTCCCCCAAAAGATATTGCCATTGTGAATAGCTTTGCTAAGGAAGTGCACCTATGCAATGCTGTTCAATTCACCAGCCAGACGTTTTATTCCTACTTCCTGTCGGCATGATTTCACTGCAGACACCTACAGTGATACACCAGCCATCCTCAGCAATAAAGAAACTCAGCATTTTTAAAAAAGAAATCCACCCATTCCAGGTTGACACGGACACTGCTACTCCACAACCAATAAGGTAGCTGTATAAGAGTCTGCGTGCTGAAAATGGTGATGTCAAGAATTACAGGCCTAAATCTAATTATTAGTCCCTGCTTGAGCAGACACAATGAAATCAATGGGAACTTGGTAAAGCAACACAGATAAGTTCCATTGATTCAATAGGTCTGCTCTAGCTGAGAGGAAAAAAAATTAGGCCACAGCAAATAATTAGGAGTGGCTTTTTGAGTTGCTTCTTTTACAAGACAGAAAATTCTTTCTCTCTTTTCCACAAAACAACTGACACAATTATTCATGTCAGAAATTATCAAACTGGCTTTCTATAACAAATTATATATAATTATTATAATAGTACATGTTCCATAATGTCTAGAACATAAGCAAGTACGTAATGGGGTATTAAGCAATACCTAAAGAAGAATTTCTGGTGATATTTGTCAGTGCTAACAGGCAACTTTTTATAATTACTACAACAAACAAGAGGTTAGTCCAGACATCATGCAAACCAAGGTTAGCAATACTTAGCTGTTACTAATATTCTTACATTTATATCCTGCTTTCTTTCTAAGGTACTCAAAGATGCACATAAAGAGCTTGGAAGTGTGTCACATCCAGTGAATCAGTAGATCTACACATGCTTAGCTTCTGCATGGATCATCAACCTTCAGATAAAGCCAGATTCTGACAGAGCACTGGCTACAAAGCTGACTGTAAACTCAGATGTATGCCAAGTGTTATTTGGCACAAAAATAATAGCCATCACCATGGAGAAATAGCTCTAAACATACAGAAGTGCAAGCTATGACTTAATGATGTTTGAAATGAGCCTACATGGTGTTTTTTTTCCTATTCTACTACAACAACATAATTCCTACAAGTCAAATTGTTCTTATTACAAGACACATCTCTTTTTCTGTCAATGTTACTGCAAAATGTCAGAATCTAGAAGCCCTAGAGAGAGACAAAAAAGCTTTACATATATCTTTTGGAACTTATGATATGAACACATACACACACATACTGAAGTACTTTTCAGTGTTCTTAGCAAGTGATTTTTTAATATGCTATGGAAACTGAATGAGAAGCAAAAAGCCTCTCGGTGACAAGAATAGGATCCTATAAGTTACAAATAGTGTACCTCCAACACCACATGCATTCCTTCTGGAAACACATCTTATAGTTTTTGAAGGCATTTACCCGGTAGAGATCCATTATTTCAGAAGCATTGTATTCCTTGTCTTGATTTAAGGGTTTAAATTTGATTTCAGATGGTGGTTTAGCTGTATATGTGAAGGGACCACAAAGTGCATCTAGATCATGGGTACCAATTGCAACTAATGATCTTTTCCTAAAATGAGAACAAGATGAATAAGCAATGCAGATTCCACTCATACTTGATGCTCTTATTAAAAAGTGTGCTGCTTTTTTTAAAAAAAATGCTGATGCAGAATCTCTACAGAAAGATTCGTTTACACTCACTTAGAGCTCCAGGTGAGTACACAATAAAATGTACATCGAATGTGACAAGATATAATGAAGTGCTTTTAAATACCATGGCAAACATCTCAATGCACTGCTTAAAGCCAGCTTAATTCACCACTTAAAGACATTTTTTCTTATCAGATGTAAGACTGCCTCCTTCAATATGCGAAATCACTACTGTTATGAAATACTTTTTGGTTGTATCTTATGAACATAACTAATCCAACTGCCTGACAAAACTCATTGCTACTAACCTGCAGATGTTTTGATGCAATTTTTCTTGCAAGTCAATGAAGCTATCATAACGATCCTTGTCAAAAGTTATATTACGAAGAACAGCAGCCACAGCATAAGGACGAACTTGGATAGTCTACATTATAAAGAAGTGCAATTATTGGCAGTTTGGTAATATATAGACATACATGTATACATACTTATAAATATATACACATACGTTGTCACCAAGAAGCAATTAAAGCACAGATTCCTTAATAAAATTAAATCTTCACTTTAATTAATCAAACCAAAATTAATTCTGCAACAAAGCGGGAAACATTTGATCGGAAGCAGAACCATGAATGACATTCCTGAGCAAGCACAAGCAGGCTTTAGACTGGAATGATGAAAAACAATAGTTCCTATCCCAACCCTACACTCATATCATACAGCATACCATTTCACAAATTGAGAAGAGTTTCAAATATACATTGTGATAAAATAACGAGATCTGCTCTTCAGATTTAGAAATCAAATATTTCACTGGGTTAAAGTGAGGCCCATGCATGAGCTTCAACAGCTCTTTGGATTCCAGTATTTGTTTTGTCAATATTGAGTTAGTGGCTTTTCAATTATATTAATCCGTAAAAACCTTACAACACTGAATGCTACCTAAAAACATCCTCACGCCACAAGACTCTTCATATTGAAACACAGTGAACATGGATGGCATTAGATATCTGGACTTTTACTCCCAAAACACCAGCTCTATAAATGCTGCTGTGAGACTCAAGAGTCAGATGTTTGGATATTACTGCCTAATACTGGTCATCTAAAACTTGAATTAATGTTTTAACAAGTATATACCCCCAGACATAGGTATGATTTTGAGAGAAATGGTGATTTCCTTTTATTTCAATAGTATGATACATATGGTTTTACAGGCATAATCTTGAAAATGCATTATGCATTATAAAATATAATGCAAATGCATTATAAAAATAAAAAACAAATATCTGCTTTTTAGAATTTCTAAAGAAAGAGCACATGGACAATTCAATTGTCAGTAACCACATTTAGCAGATAGGCTGCTGTGTAACCATCTCCTGAAATCAGATGTGATTTTGAACTTCTAATCTCTCAAACACCCCTCCCCCCAAAATCCCCAATACATTTGGAAAAATATACCCATTTTCACAGAGAAATATACCCATTTTCACAGAGAAAACACCAATTGGTTATAATGGAATCAAAGTGGACAGTGGCAGAATTGCTAGCTAACTCAGCTCTAGACCCACAATGTAACTAATATTTATTGTACAATCTACCTATCAAGCCAGAATATAATTCAATTTTATTTACCTCTTCTGTGATAATAAGCCTTTGGATTTCACCACTAGGTGGCACAATCTTTTTGTATCTTGGGGCCCGGATCCTATAAAGCAAAAAATAAATAAATAAATAAATAAGACTTGATATATTGGATCATTCTCTCCTGAATCAATGCACAAAACTCCCAAGCACAGAATTCTGTTTTGTCCCATTCCCATTAGCTACCCACCAAAGAACAAGGACAGTATTCAATCTTTTAAACACAGTTTCATTTCATATTTTTAAAACTTTTAAGTTCTCTTGCACTTACTTTGCTAAAACATATGTATCAGAGTTCCACAAAGGTGTATTCTAAATTCTCATAACAAAGATGTGTAGATGATCTTTGAACAAGTGTAAAAATTCACTGCACAGATTTTTTCAGAACTCATAACCAAAAACTGGGGTTCCATGTAAAAACTCACTTGATGATTGGGATCATAGTACATATTTGCCAAATGGATGGTTGGTACTGAACCTGTTTGGGAAATCATGGGCTAGGTGGAGATCATAATCTGAGTTCCCTTCTTCTCCCAGGTGATTGCAACTGTGAAAGTTGTGTCAACCACCTGTCTGGCAAATAGAGGATAAGACTATATGTATAAACATCTGCATGTGAAGATCCAGGGGGCAGTTTATAATGTCTTATAAACAAAATTTGGATTATTGCAACTATCTGAAAGGCATTTCAACATAAGATTGAAATTCTATGCATATTTATTTAAAAATAAGTTTTAATAAACACAATAGGATTGGTTATTGACAACACAAAAAATAATCTTGTAACGCATGTCTGGGATAATCTAGGCTAGTTATAGTTGACAGAACACTAAAGATAAGAGAAAAATAAATTTAACTTTTTCTTCTTATTGCCAAGTAGAACGTCAATGACTGACACATTTAATAACTGTATAGTACTTTCAAATATCACATTACCTCTCTTTAAAGACCTGAAGACCTCTCACTAGACCTTCCAAGCAAAGAAGATCATAGCGATTAGCAGGAACATCGATTTTATAAAGAATGACTTCTGATGCACCCTTTGCTTTTCCATCTCCTTTCTCTTTGCTTATTATATCCTTCTCAGAAGTCTGAAATGAAATGGGGGGAAAAACACAGAAAGCGCATTTCAGAAGCCCTACACTTTCAAAAAAATACACGGATGGGGAAACAGAATGAGTTTAATATGCCTTCATATATAAAGAAACAGCTATAGAAATAGTTCAAACATAACTTTCTAAAATTAAAAATGTATACCAACTAGAAGCAACCAAATCCAAATCAGCTCAAGTCACTATGACAATTGATAGCATAATCGTAAATATGACTAACCAAGAATATGTCCCCCAAGTTCAATCAAGCTTCTTCTAGTAAGTGTGCAAAGGATTTCACCTTTGACCAAAAAATAAAAAAGCTCAGTTTACATCACTCTGAAATCTTTCTCTTGCTACAAGCTACCTTAAACATGTTTGACCATAGTATATGTATGTATATACGAATAGCAACATACTCATGAGATGCAGAATGGAAGCTATAATGTAAATATGATGGGTTGGTTGACAACAGCATCTAAATTTTTTAAAATTCCACAATTACACAACTCACAATAATCAAATTGAAATACAGTGAGTAACTCAATGTTATTGCAAATATTTTAGAAGCCTGCTAGAGACATGAAGTGCATTGTTTATTTCCTGATCTCCCTTCACAGGATACTGAAAATTTGGGGAAAAAACACCCAGAATATATAATGCTCTAAGACTTCATTATAAGACCAAGCCATTTGCAGGAAATGATAATAAAGATTTAAGAAGAAAATAGGAGAGTGGCAGCGGGATTACATCATGTATTGCATAGCTTCCAGTGCTTTTTTACAGAAGTTGCTTCTGATGAAGTGGACTGAAAACCATGAAAGCTTATGCTAATAATGTTTTTTTCTCAGTTATTCTCCAAGGTGCTATACATTTTATACAGCTTTTGAAGTATAAAAATAAAAAACTACTTACAATTTCATCAAGTTCCAAACCAAATTCAAAGCAAAGCTCATCAAATTCTTCATCCGCTGAAATTCAAATCACAGTACATCAAATGCTTCATCATCTGATTGGATCCAATACCGATAAAACTTTACATACAGTGAGACCTTCTTTTTAAAATGTTTTTATCTTACATGCAATTAGAAGTTACTTCACGAGCACAGAGAAATGCAACCTTACTGTGTTAAAAAATATATGTTTTTGCTAAATAAGCCATGTACTAGTCCTTCTCCACTTGATTCAATATTCTATGATGCTAATGTTTTTTTACACTGCTCACCACACACATACAGTGTTTTTCCAAAACAACAGTTTAGCATATGGAGACCTTCCTCATATAAAACCTCTTCCTACCTTCCTTATTACCCTTTCACTGACATTAACGTAATTTATTTACTGTGCCCCGTTGTTTTTGTTTTCATTTCCAACTCATATATGCATCTGCAGGATCAGACCATACTCCAGCTACCCTCCTCAAAGCCTCTTTTCAACAACAGTGCAATATTCCACTTGTGTGGAAACAGTGAGAAGGAGAAAACGGTTTTCATAAAGTACGGTGACTGAAGAAGGGCTGAAGCAGTAAAGCCTAAAGATTTCAAAAACAGAGTTGAAAGAAAGGGAAGGCTTTTTAGAGAGGTTCCTGAGATAATACTAAAGAAGATCAGCATTGGAAATACCAAGGACATATGAAACCATGGGTGCATCTACACTGTAGGAATAATGAAGTTATAATGACCACAGCTAATGCCTTACAGAATCCAGGGACTGACAGTTTTGTGAGGCACCAGCACTCTTTGGCAGCGAAGGCTAAAGAATTTGTAAAACTAAAAATCCCAGCATACCATAGGATAGAGCTACATCACTTAAACTGCATTATTACGACAGAGTAGATGCACCCCATGGTTCTTCCCAAAGCTTGCAAGACTGCCAGGATTTCCAGCAGGTCCACCTTGTTACATGCCAGCTGTTATGGACACTAAAGAGTTGGGGAGGCTTTTTAGGCTACAAGCATTCATCCATGCTCAAAATTCACAATTTCCTATCTAAACCACAAATTGCAGATTCCACAGGAGGGAGCTACAGTACTTAAAGTGGTGTCAAACTGCATTACATCTACAGTGTGGATGCACAGTTAGGCTGCAATGAGACCACATGTGAAAGGGATCCAGGAGTCCAAGTAGACCATAAACTGAACATGAGTCAACAGTGCGATGCAGCAGCTAAAAAGGCCAATGCTATTCTAGGCTGCATCAATAGAAGTACAGTGTCTAGATCAAGGAAAGCAATAGTGCCACTCTATTCTGCTTTGGTCAGGCCCCACCTGGAATACTGTGTCCAGTTCTGGGCACCACAATTCAAAAAGGATGTGGAGAAATTGGAGCGGGTCCAAAGGAGGGCAACTAAGATGGTGAAGGGTCTGGAAACCATGCCTTATGAGGAACGCCTTAGGGAGCTGGGGATGTTTAGCCTGGAGAAGAGAAGGTTAAGAGGTGATATGATAGCCCTGTTCAAATATTTGAAGGGATGTCATATTGAGGAGGGAGCAAGATTGTTTTCTGCTGCTCCAGAGAACAGAAGCAGGAATAATCTCCAGGAAAAGAGATTCCACCTCAACATTAGAAGGAACTTCCTGACAGTAAGGGCTGTTCGACAGTGGAACACACTCCCTCGGAGCGTAGTGGAGTCTCCTTCCTTGGAGGTCTTTAAATGGAGGCTGGATAACCATTTGTCGGGGATGCTCTGATTGGGAGTTCTTGAAAGGCAGGGGGTTGGACTGGATGGCCCTTGTGGTCTCTTCCAACTCTATGATTCTATGATTCTAAGGCATGGGGTGCATCTGCCTCCTAGCAATAATGCAGTTTGGTGCTGTATGTAGCTCTATGTAACTTACTGTAACTCCTTCCCAGCGCTTGGAACAGCAGCTCCCGCTTCACGCTGACAGTCGGCATGGCAGAGACTCATCCCAGGGTTCCCTTTCCTCTTAGTGCGCATGCGCTGTTCTCACTCTACCGAGGAAGGACCCTTCGCAGGGGGGGCCTTTCCCTGCCCTGTCGCACAATACCTCCGTCCACGCTAATGCCTGATCCAATTGACACCCTCCTCGGTGGACTTTATGACACGAGTTCTCATTATGACCCTCGACGTGTTAAAGCCCTGCTGTGTTTAGACGAGAGACATAGAACTTGCCCAAAATTTAGGCTATTGTTTTAAATCAGGCATGCGGTAGACAGCTAAAATTCAGAAGGTTGCATCAGCCATAGAGATAGGAAAGTTTGCATCCACACTGGAGAAATAATCCGGTTTGGGAGCGCTTTAACTCTTTGCCTGGGTCAATTGCTATGGAATTCTGGGAGTTGGAGTTTGTTGTGGGCCCTTCGGGCCCACAACAAACTCCAACTCCCAGAATTCCATAGCCTTGAACCACAAAAAGAGTTAAAGCGCTCCCAAACCGGATTATTTCTCCAGTGTGGATGCAGAAACAACTTAAAGGCACACAAAACACACACTTGGCATTTATTATCAGTCTCCCATCCAAGTACTAACCATGGCCAACACTGCTTAGCTTCCAAGATCAGAGTATTTAGGCCTCTGACCTTCTTAAGGCAGACATTTCTGGAAGTTTTGCTAACTAAACATTTTATCAGGTTTTACATATATATATATATATATATATATTTAATCCAAACAGCAATTGTGTTGCATAATTTAGCTGGACCAAGATTATTCAGACTGTGCAATAATCTAAATTCTTCTTGATAAAGTTAATCAGGGATGTAACATAATAAGTATTTTAAATTTAATTACAAGACTTATAAGCACTGAGATTTTCCTTTAAAAATGCTCACAAAGGAAAATCAAATGTTTTGTGAAACATCACGCCTTCTTTCTCTTATTTTTATTATAGGGCATTCTACAAAAGTATATAATGAACACAACTGAGCAAATAAAATTGACTTGTAACATGTTCTGGAGTCCATCATTCCATCCAGAATGTATCTGAATTTACCTCTGGATTTACTCCCCTTAGCTGCATATATATGCATGCATATATTTGTGTGTGTATATGCATATTGCACAACATGTATAATGTTGTGTGCCTTCAAGTCGTTTTCAACCTATGGTAACCCTATTATGGGGTTTTCTTGGCAGAACTTCTTCAGAGGGGGGTTTGCTATTGCTTTCCCCTGAAGCAGAAAGAGTGGGATTTGTCCAAGATCACACACTAGGATGGTTGAGCCCAGATTTGAACCCTGGTCTCCAGAGTCATAGTCCAATGCTCAAACCACTATGCCATACTGGATCTACAGTGGGGCAAAAAATTATTTAGTCAGCCACCAATTGTGCAAGTTTAAAAAATGAGAAGATGCCCGTAATTGAAATCAACTATAAGAGACAAAATGAGAAAACTAATCCAGACAGTCACATTGTCTGATTTGGAAAGAATTTATTTGCTAATTATGGTGGAAAATAAATATTTGGGCAATATCAAAAGTTCATCTCAATACTTTGTTATATATCCTTTGTTGGCAATGATAGAGGTCAAACGTTTCCTGTAAGTCTTCACAAGGTTGGCACACATTGTTGCTGGTATGTCGGCCCATTCCTCCATGCACATCTCCTCTAGAGCTGTGATGTTTCGGGGCTGTCACTGGGCAACATGGACTTTCAACCCCATGGTTTTCTATGGGGTTGAGATCTGGAGACTGGCTAGGTCACTCCAGGACCTTGAAATGCTTCTTCCACTCCTTTGTTGCCCAGGCAGTGTATCATACTGAAAGACCCTTGTCATGCTGAAAAACCCACCACATTTTATCTTCAATGCCCTTGCTGATGGAAGGAGGTTTTCACTCAAAATCTCACAATACATGGCCCCATTCATTCTTTCATGTACACGGATCAGTCGTCCTGGTCCCTTTGCAGAGAAACAGCCCCAAAGCATCATGTTGCCACCCCCATGCTTCACAGTAGGTATGGCGTTCTTTGGATGCAACTCAGCATTCTCTCTTCTCCAAACACAATGAGTTGTGTTTCTACCAAGCAGTTCTACTTTGGTTTCATCTGACCATATGACATTCTCCCAGTCCTCTTCTGGATCATCCAAATGCTCTCTAGCAAACTTCAGACGGGCCTGGACATGTACTGGCTTAAGCAGGGTGACACGTCTGGCACTGCAGGATCTGAGTCCCTGGCAGCGTAATGTGTTACTGGTGGTAGCCTTTGTTAGGGTGGCCCCAGCTCTCTGCAGGTCATTCACTAGGTCCCCCTGTGTGGTTGTGGGATTTTTGCTCACTGTTCTTGTGATCATTTTGACCCCACAGCATGAGATCTTGCATGGAGCCCCAGATTGAGGGCAATTATCAGTGGACTTGTATATCTTCCATTTTCTAATTATTGCTCCCACAGTTGATTTCTTCACACCAAGCTGCTCGCCTATTGCAGATTCAGTCTTCCCAGCCTGGTGCAGGTCTACAATTTTGTTTCTGGTGTCCTTCGACAGCTCTTTGGTCTTCACCACAGTGGAGTTTGGAGTGTAACTGTTTGAAGTTGTGGACAGGTGTCTTTTATACTGATAATGAGTTCAAACAGGTGCCATTAAAACAGGTAATGAGTGGAGGACAGAGGAGCCTCTTAAAGAAGAAGTTATAGGTCTGTGAGAGCCAGAAATCTTGCTTGTTTGTCGGTGACCAAACACTTATTTTCCACCATAATTTGCAAATAAATTCTTTCCAAATCAGACAATGTGATTGTCTGGATTTGTTTTCTCATTTTGTCTCCCATAGTTGAGATCTACCTATGATGTCAATTACAGGCCTCTCTCATCTTTTTAAGTGGGAGAACTTCCACAGTTGGTGGCTGACTAAATAATTTTTTGCCCCACTGTATATAACATTATATAACAATGCAACTAAAGCCATTTTGAACCAGGCATTAGAAGGAATTTTAGTAGAAAGGAAATACAAAAGAAGCAAGAATCTCATAAAATTATAATATATGAAGACAGTGTAGCTTAGCTAGTTCAGTTCATCTGCTTAACCAATATTCTGTGTTTCAAAGCATGTGTAGAGCTCATTGCAGAGAAAAGATCTAAGAGAAAGCATCTGTGGATTTCTGATTGCCAGGAAGACAAAGACTGAGGGTGAAGTCCGACATATTTATGGGAAGCTGAGAGCAGAAAATCTAACCCCATAGCAGAAATAGACAACTGTTTTGTCCATGGCTGAGACAAGATTCATTTCTGATTTTGGCAATTTAGTCAGAAAATTATTTAGAGCCTAGATCCAGCGATCCACCTTTCTTATGGCTCATCTTGCAGGTCTACTAAATTTTCTGGGTCCAAGTACTTTAGCACTGTTAAAAATCACTTCTGGGTGTAAATCGGAGTGGTGGATTAAGTCTGGGGGGGGGGCAATTGTGAAATGTCAACACTATAGCGTAGTGATTATTAGTGAGGGCAAGATAGTGGTGAGGGATTCTAGGAGTTTAAATCAAATGTCTGGTGTCCCAGTTGAAGGCACTCTGCTGTAGGGGGTGCTGTTGCTTTTTTCTATATATAGGAATTTATTATAGTAAGAAGTTGTTTTAGTCTGTTCCTATTTGTGAATTTAATATTTTTAATGTTTTACCTGTTTATTTAACGGGCATAGGTGGGCTGAAAGCAATAGATAAACAGTCTTTTACAGCACAATACTATGAATATTTTACACAGAACGTTGTTAAATAAATAGATCTTTCTCTGTACTGGAGCTTAGAAATGTTAATGTACGTAACTCCCAAGAATATGCCAGTTCACATATTGCCTAGTAGGATTCTTGGAGTTTTAATCCTAAAGCATAATTTTCCAATTCTGCTCCCCACTGAATATATTTGGAACAGAACCTTTAGGCTTCAATCTTACATACATTTATAACTAATTTATAAATAATTTATTTATAATTATTATAAATAAATCCCAGTTAAGTCCATAGGGCCAACTTCTGAAATGGGGATTGCATTGTAAAGCAGTATACAGTGGGCCCTTGGTATCTACTAAGTTTTGGTACCAAAATCTTTGGATGCTCCAATACTATTAAATAGAATGGCATAGTAAAATGATGTTCCTTATATAAAATGACAAAATCAAGGGTTGCTTTTGGGAATATACGTATGTGTGTGTGTTTCATGCTGTGAATGGTTGAATCTGTGGGTGCAGATCCCATTTTTCCTCCAAAGGGGAAGTTTGCCTCCACTTCATCCTTACTACAGGACTATGAAGTCCATTATGCAGAGAGAAAGGGGAGGGGGGTTGTCAGTATTGATATTGTGTATGCTTCTGCATTTTCTCAACAATTTCAGATTTCTTTAAAAGAGGGGTCTTATGTTCACAAGAAAATGGTCACATCAGATATGATTTATTGTGGACTTGAGGTTTCTATACTGAAGAAAAATCACAGAATTTGGTCTTTATAGTACAATGTGGATTTTCCCGTGCAGTAAAAAATCTGCTGCCAGATGTCCCACAACTTGGATGGGGACCTTCAGAGCAGCCACTGAGAAGGCTCTCTCTCTTGTTCCCACTAAATGCGCCTGAGAGGCTTGCATGCCAAACAGACCTTTACAAAAATATTTCTTTTTTTCTGAAATTGGGATATTTGGGTGTCCCTGCTGTGGTGGTGTGGTTTGAGCATTAGACTAGGCCTCTGGAGATCAGGGTTCGAATCCCTACTCAGCCGGGAACACTCACTGGGTGACCTTGGGTGGGGTCACACTGTCTCAGAGGATAGCAATGTGGCAAATGTGCCAAGAAAGTCCTGTAATAGGTGTGCCTCAGGGTTGCCATAAGTCTGAATGACTTGAAGGCACACAACACACACCCAGACAGCCCTTCTTTGCTTACGCAACCCAGTTTGAAGGGCTGCCACCTCAAATCTTAATCTTTCCAATTTGGTAATGTTTCCTCTCTTTCTGGCCCCTACCCCCCCAGAAAATAAATAAGTAAAATATGGTTTTAGAAAACAATTCTTCCAAGGGGCTAGATCAGGTTAACATGTTGGCCTCACTGCAAAGGGAGGGCAAGGCATTGTAAAATGTAGGATACTCAAGAAAAATGGAGGACAGGACCAACAATTAGTGCAGTAAACACTCATGTAAACGTAAATTCCTGGAGAGAAGGCTGAAATGTGGGGCAGATCCTGGAAAAGGAGGACTTGTACTCCCCCTGAGATAAAAAACACTCATATAAATGTAAATTGATGCTTAGTTGGGGAGTGCTTTCTGAACTACCCTTTGGAGGGATGGCTGGAATGTAGGACAAGTCCTGGAAAAGGAGGACCTGGAGTTCCCCTTAGCTGACAACACTAATAGAAATGTCAATTTAGGCTCAGTTGGGGAGAACATACTGAACTGTTCCCTGGAAGGAAGGCTGAGATGTAGGACAGCTCCTGGAAAAGGAGGACCTGCAGTCTCCCTGAGCTAAAAACACTATGAATATCAATTCAGGCTCAGTTGCGGAGGACATTCTGAACTGTCCCCTGGAGGGAAGGCTGAAGTGTAGGACAGATCCTGGAAAAGGAGGACATGCAGTTAAAAAACACTGATATGAATGTCAATTTAGGCTCATTTGGGGAGGACCTTCTCAAATGCCTCCTGGAGGGAAGGCTGTTTGAGTGTAGGACAGGTCCTGGAAAAGGAGGACCTGCACTCCCCCTGAGATAAAAACATAAATAAAAATTTAGGATCAGTTGGGGAGGACATTCTGAACTGCTCCCTGGAGGGAAGGCAGAAATGTAGGACAGGTCCTGGAAAAGGAGGACCTGTACTCCCCCTGAGATAAAAACATCCAGGTAAATACAAATTCAGGCTCAGTTGGGGAGGACATTCTCAAGTGCCCCCCTCCCCAGAGGGAAGGCAGAAATGTAGGACAGGTCCTGGAAAAGGAGGACGTGGCTGATCCCCCTCCTGCTTGGACCACTCCTTCTTGATCTCGAGGAAGGGCGAGGCTAGGAGCAAACAAGCCTTGGGGGAAGCAAAGCAAGCAACCTTCCTTGCCCTGCCTCGCCCTCCTCCCTCCTGTCCAGCTTGGCTTGGCTTTGGAGCCTCGTTCCTTGCAAAGCAGCCCCTGGCAGAGTCCGGCTGCATCATGAAGGTGGAGTTCGCCCCGCTGCACATCCCTTGGGCCAGGAGGGTGCAGACAGCTGCTGTCTTCCAATGGGTCTTCTCTTTCCTCCTGCTGGGTAACCCAGGGCTCCCTGCTTCCATCTGGGGCTGTTGGTGGGGTGGCTGGGTGCCTTCAAGTCCTTTCCAACTGAAGGGTTTTCTTGGCAAGGTTGTGGGAGGGAGGAATTTCTTCCCAGGTTGCATCCACACTGGAGAAATAACCCGGTTTGATACCACTTGAACTGCCTTGGCTCCATGTGATAGAATTCTGGGCATTGCAGTTTGTGGTGGCACCAGAGGCACCATCTCCAGTGTGGATGCAGCCCTAGTAAGTATGATCCTGGATTCATTGAGCAGAAGGGTTTGAAGTGGCCTGGGCTGGAGATGATGGGAAGGATGGGGCTATTCTGCAATGTTCTTGGCACTTCGTTGGAAGTAGTAAAAGTCACCCTGAGCTCTAAGGGGAAAAGGCAGACAAAGCAATCATAATAAATCAGTAATAATAATTGATTACTACTAGTAGAATAGATTAGTAGTAATAATAGATTCGCCGTGTCCGCTTGACAACCTTGTCAAAGGGGAAGCCTTCACCTTTAATAGATTAGTAGTACATTAGTTGAAATAATAATAGTAGAAATCAATAATAATAATAATAATAATAGTTGTGGTAGTAGTGATTGGTTGTTTGCCTTCAAGTCATTTCTTGAGTCAGCAACAAGTCATTTGTTGCGACAGTGTGCCTTCAGGTTGTTTGCGATTTGTGGCGACCCCCAAGGCAACCCTGTCATGGGGTTTTCTTGGCACGTTTCTTCTTGGCAAGTGGCTCCCCATCCTCTGGGGCTGAGAGAGTGTGACTTGCCCAAGGTCACCTAGTGAGTTTACACGGCTGAGGCGAGAATCAAATCTTGGTCTCCAGTCATAGTCCAATGCTCACACTGCTACACCACACTGGCTCTCTGTTTCTGATTTTTGGTGACCCTAAAGTGAGCCTATCATGGGCTGTGCTTGGCATGTTTCCTCAGAGGGGCTTTGCCATGGCCATCCTCTGCGGCTGAGAGTGTGTGACTTGTCCAAGGTCACCCAGTGCGTTTTATGGCCAATCAGAGAGTCAAAACCTGGCCTCCAGAGTTGTAGTCTAATGTTCAAACCACTATACCACACTGTTTCTGATTTATGGTGACCCTAAAATGTCACCGCTGTCACAGGGTTTCCTGAGGTTGAGAGTGTGTGACTTACCCAAGATCACGCAGTAGGTTTCCACGGCTGAATCGGGAATTGAACCCCAGTCCTCAGAATCCTAAGTCTATGTTCAAACCACTACTAATAGTGACACTGAAATGGGTAGGGTTTGCTCCATAGTAAAACCTGCTTAGGACTGTGAGTTGATGCAATCCTCAAAAAGCATGCAACTTTGCACACATCTGTAGAAGTAAACCTCACTGTCACATGAATTTGCATGCTGCCTTTTCATGGAATCAGGCCCACTGCAAAATGTAGATCTGAGTAAAATTCAACAGAACCAAAGTCTTCGCCAACAACCCTACACTGATTTACGATGAAATAAACCCTGCCTGTTTGTAAGTAAAGTACATTTTATTATTTTAAAGTAAATATGGGTTGGTTGAACAGACAGCCATAAAGAAGACAGCTATTTGTGAAGGCTAAAAACAGGTTGACTGAATTTTACCCACTGAGAGGAGTTTAGGCTGCTCCCTTGCAAGCTAATTAATACCCCTAGGGAGCTAGCATGAAAAGAAATGATGTAGTGGATCAAAGGTTTTGAGTAATTAATTCAGTTTATCTAGGAAAAAAATTACTTTGCTAATAATGGCTGTCAAAGTTATATGGAGCAGTAATTCCTAATAGGAAAAAACTAATTTTGCAAATTGCAGCATGGAAAGAAAGCAAAAGCAAATCAGGTACCGTACTCACTATGTAAGTAGAAATGGATATACTTCTATGGGAGAAATGTGGCTGCATGTGAAATAATGTCATATAGAGGAGGGAGCAAGGTTGTTTTCTGCTGCTCCAGAGACTAGGACACGGAACAATGGATACACATTTCAGGAAAAGAGATTCCAAATCAACATTAGGAGGAACTTCCTGACAGTAACAGCTGTTCGAAAGTGGAACACATTCCCTCAGAGTGTGGTGGAGTTTCCTTCCTTAGAGGTCTTTAAGCTGAGGCTGGATGGCCATCTGTCGGGGATGCTTTGATGGAGAGTTCCTGCATGGCAGGGGGTTGGACTGGATGGCCCTTGTGGTCTCTCCCAACTCTATGATTCTATGATTCTAATGCTGCTGCATAACCGGTCTCCTTGGATTCTGAATGTTCATGATGACTAGAAATGGCTTTAAGGTTTCTGTGTTTCAGAAAACACAAATGCCAAGTAGGCTAAGCAGTCTATATTTGTTTTCTGTGTGCCTTCAAGTCATTTCTGACCTATGGCAACCCTAATATTGCTGAGAGAGTGTGGGTTGCCCAAGGAAACCCAGTGAGTTTCCATGGTCAGAGAGATTGTTATTGTTGTTGTTGTGTGCCTTCAAGTCACTTTGACTTATTGTAACTCTAAGGCGAACCTATCAGCGTTTTCTTGGCATTTTTCTTCAGAGGGTTTGCCATTGCCATCCTGTGTGAGAGAGTGTGACTTGCCCAAGGTTACCCAGTGAGTTTACATGGCTGAGCCTGGATTCAAACCCTGCTCTCCAGAGTAGCAGTCCAGCACTCAAACCAGAACACCATGCTAGCACTCAATCTATATTGCTTGCTATTATTTGACCAGAATAATAATAGACATACAGGAGTTATGCAGTTTTGTTTCCTCTTGTTTCTTCGAAAAATCAGAAAACCACTATGTTGAAGGCTTTCATGGTTGGCATCCATAGTTTTTTGTGGGCTTTTCAAGAACATGGCCACATAGCCCGAAATCCCCACAAAAATACTAACCACTATGTTCATTATGGTCACTCAATGGAAGTCACTGTACCTTCATTGTCACTCACCATTGGTTGTGCTGGCTAGGACTGATTGTTGTTGTTATTAGCTGCCTTTGACTTATGGCTACCCTGTGAATAAGGAGTTTATCACATGGGAGGAATTTCTCTCAATTTCTAAAGAAATGAAAGTGGAGCCAGTTCAGAAATGAATGAATTTGCTAGTTCAGCAAATTTATGTGATTGCATAATGACACTGCATTGCATTTGGAATTACTTCCCATTGCCCGAAATTGCTTAAAATTACGTGTGATAGTTTCTCACGCAGTAACTTGAAACCCCACGATTGCATTCAGAAGGACTTCCCATTCCTGAAAATGCATGTGGTAGTCTTTACACAATAACATGAAACCCCATGATTGTGTTTGGACTGCCATTGGGTTATGCTTCCAGTTTCTGTCGTCTGATAAACTCCTAAGACTTCTCCAAACCTCTCTATCCTTTGCCTTTCTGTTCAGGTTGCATTGGCTCAGGCCCATGGCCTCCCTGACTGAGTCTATCTATCTGGCATGTGGTCTTCCTCTTTTTCTACTACAGTACTTTCTACGTTCCCCAGCACCATTGTCTTTTCTCATAAATCATGCCTTCTTATGTTGTGGCTGAAGCTGAAGTAAACTGGGAGCCTCTTGGCTTCCAGGGGAGTTCAAGCTTGATTTGTTATAGGGCCATTTGTTTGTCTTTTTGCCCATCCATGGTATCCTCAGCTTTCTTCTCCACCACCGCATCTCAAATGAATTAATTTTCTCCCTATCTGCTTTCTTCACTGTCCAGCTCTCACATCTGTACATGGTGATGGGAAATACATTGGCCTGGATGATTCTAACTTTAGTGTTCAGCTGCAATTCTTTACATTTTAGGATCTTGCCTAGTTCTTTCATAGCTGCCCTTCCCATTCCTAAACTTCTTTTGATTTCTTGCCAGTTCTGATCTCTGTTTGATCCAAGATATAATTTTTTTTCTTTATGTTTAACATTAGGCTTGCCTTTAGATTTTCTTTAGTGATTGTCCCAAGTCTGTGATGCTTTCCGCTAGTAATATGGTGTCTCATGCCTATTTTAGGTTGTTGATGTTCCTTCCTCCTATCTTCACTCCTCCTTCTGTGTCTAAACCTACTGTACGTATGATATTTTCTGTATACAGGTTGAACAGGTAGGGTGATAAAATGCAGCCTTGCCTAAATACTTTGCTAACTGGGAACCATTCTGTCTCTCCGTAGTCTGATCTTACAGTAGTCTCTTGTCTTAAGAACACATTCCTTATCAGGTTTATCAGATGTAGTGGCACTCCCATTCCTTTAAGGGCATTCTGTAGCTTTTCGTGATCTATGCAGTCAAAGGCCTTAAATCTTTTTTTTCCCCCTGGAATTCTTTGGCTCTTTCCATTATCCATCATATATTTGCAATGTGGTCCCTCATGCCTCTTTTATTTCTGGATCCTGCTTGGACATTTGGCAGTTCTCTCCATATATGATTAGAGTTTATGCTGCAGAATTTTGAGCATAATTTTGCTTACATGGGAAATTAATGCTATGGTTCTGATGGATATTGCAGGTCAAAAATCTGGAGAGGTGCATATATGCTGGGCAATACATTTATTAGGCCAACCCCAAAAGAAGGCGCAAAATTCAATGTGCTGTCTTTCAGAACTAAAAGTTTCTTTACCAGGAGATTTTTAGAAAGCCTGGAAGGGGAGGGGGAGGACAGGGGGTGTATTAGTGTTAAAATTCACATAGTTTCCATGTTTTCTTTAGATGGCTTGAAAGGACTGCAGATTATTATTACTTTAGACTCATCAGTCTTTACCTCCAGTGCCTCTGGGCCTGTTAGGAACAAGAAAGACAATTTTGGTTTTATTGCAAGCCAATACAATTTGACTCTCCATTTGAGAATACAAAAGAGACCCCCTTGAAACCTGAAATGTATCCCTGGGCTACAGTTCCCCAGCTTTGTACTGTTTGTTACATAGCAGAGTTTCAGTTAACAGTTGTTTTGTATTCAGGACTTGTTTTGTTCTTTTCATCTTTCACATTCTACAGAATTGTTCATTTAGCATGAGCTAGAGCTGTGTGTTTGTTTAGCTATGACCATAAAAATAGTTTTTGCACTTGGGTGTTGGCTGAGAGTTTTACATGAGCAGAGGTTTGATTAGATTGATACTGTGTGGTGGCACTGAAAACAAAGTAAATCGTTCTCAGTCTTTTCTTTGGACCAATCAGGATTATAGAGTTCACATGGATTTCCTATCCTGGTGGTCCTGGAAGCAGAGTTTGAAAAGTTACTATTTTTGGAGTAGAGCTACCAGAAACCATCAACCAGCATTGCTGTTGGCCATGTTCACTGGCCAGTTTTGGGATATATTGTCCAGCAAAGTGAATTTCTAAGCTCTGTCTGGAAGTTCCTTGTCTGATATAAAATTTGTTGTTGCTGTGTGCTTTCAAGTTGTTTCTGACTTATCACAACCCTAATGTCTCTAATGGGTTCTCTTCGCAAGTTTCTTCAGAGGTGGTTTGCCATTGGCTTCCTCTGAGGCTGAAAGAATGTGACTTGCTTACGGTCACCCAGTGAGATTACATGGCCAAGCTGGGAGTTGAACTCTGGTTTCCAGAGTCATAGTCCAGTGCTCAAATCACTACCACAAAATATGTGTGTATCTTTCTGTGGCTATGATATTTGATTGCAAACTTCAGGAAAGTCACAGTTTATTTATTTGATTTTTACACCAATACTATCACAGGTTAGGACTCAAGGCATCTCCCAGCACAATCAAAAACATGTAAATAGAAAGAATAAAAATGAAGTCAATGAAAACAGAGAGAGAATTTTTGCTGTGGCCATTCTTCCCTGCCTCAGCATCAGAGCAAGGCTGAGGAGCCTTTGACCCTCTAGACATCTTAGGACTACAGCTTCCAAAATCATTGGTATAAGGGGCTTTTGGGAGTTGCATTTCAAAATTTCCGGAGGCCAGAAGTTCCCCACCACTGCAGCACAGTTTTTATAGCTTCTGAAAGCTTCTGTTTTTTATGAATCTCAAGTCCTATAAGGTAATGAAGAAATATTGGATGTATGTGATTGCTGTTAAAACCAAGTATCAAGCAGATATTATGAAAATATTCAGTACATCTGGAAAATCAGCCTGCATTAAATGTGTACCATTCCTTCTGTTTTCACAAGTGCTTAGCAATGCACTTTCTCGTCTGTCCAGATTTCAGTTTCTTATTTTGAAAGCACAGCTCCTTCTGCAGTCCTAAGTATATTTGTCTAAATAGTTTCAAAAATGCTTCTAAGTTAATATGTTTATTGTCATAGCAATAGAGGGACTCAGATCTAAGAAATCATGCCAAGAAGAATCAGTTTGATCTTGAAGAAGTAAAATTCTTATTCTCCCATGAGTGTGTTACTGCGCTTGGTATTTGGAAGAACTTGGATAAGAGCAATCTAAACACAACTAATTAACACCTTTATTAAATAATGTCCAATAATCTCTAAGCAACAGTTCACAATTTTGCCAAAGAAAGATATATACTTAAAACAAATTTCTAACTCCTTTGTGCTGCAGACTTCATTGTTCTTGAAAGTGAGGAGCTCTGTATTTGAATGGGGAAAGAAAAGCTACTCTCAGCCCCAGAAGTAAGCAATGGCAAGCCTTAGTTGAAAATGTATTGAATGTGCAGAACAAAAAATTACTTTGCCACAGCTAGAAGCTGACTGCTTTAAAATAAGACCCAAGAGATGCTAAGTGCCTTTCTGTAGCACAGAAATTATGCACAATGGTTAGCATTTACAGAAGTGTTTTGCAGAGCATTAACCCCCCTTTCAATAATGTGTATGTTATTTTCATTCCTGCAGTTAACCAATGAATAATAATTCTGATGAACTCCAATCAAAGCTTACTATCCCTTATTCCAAGGTAACATATTCAGGGTCAGCTGTATTGGCCATACAACAAGATCCAAAAGCCAAAAAGAGCAACACAGTGCATGCTTGGTATCCACTGGGTTTGGTTCTATGACCCCACCCTCTCGTGGATAGCAAAATCCATGGATGCTCAAGTCCGATTAAATACAATAGCATAGTAAAATGTTGTCCCTTACATAAAATGGTAAAATCAAAGTTTGCTTTTTGGATTAAAAAAGAAATTCAAGCCATGGATGCTTGAATCTCATGCCTCATCAAACAAAAAATCTCAGGATTCTATAGGATGCAACCATGGTGGTTAAAGTGGAATCAAATTGTGTAGACCTGCCTAGAGGCTGAATATAGGCCCTTTTGCACAGAGGTTGAAGAAGTCTTTTTTTATGATACAAATGCCTTGAGTCCCTCAGACCAATTTAGTGATTCTGAGAATTGTAGTGCTCCCCACAAAAACCTTCTCCAGAGTCTGCTTTTCTGTATGGAACTGTATAGCGTCTCACACATTTCTGTATATTTCAGCTCTACATATGCAAAGGGATCTTGTAGCACCTTTGAGACCAAGTGGAATAAGCAGTAGCATAAGTGTTTGCAGATGTTATCTACTTCCTAGTTGTATGGATCTCAAAGGTGCTACCCAAGATCCTTTTGCATACTGATATTCTAGACAAACATGCCTGTGTCTCTGAATTCAGACCTACATAGTACATAGGCATAGTACACACAAATTTGCAAAGTAAACTGTTCTTAAAATGAGGAGGGGAAAAACCAGGACCCCTTTCATTATCTGGAAAAAATGACCAGATTGTTTTTTAAAAATAATAGGTTTAGTATTCCTTTTTGTACCAAATATACATCCAATTATGGGAATTGCATAGGCTATATTGAAATCTCTAAAGGTATTGGTTTATTCAGGATCAAAAAATGGTAAAAAAAGATATCTTAGCAATGTTTCCTGCAAAGTTATTGTGCTAAAGTGAGATATGTCCTTTTTGTTTAATTTCCCCTGCAAAGTGAAACATGTTTCTAATTGGATTGAACAGAAAAGAGTTGCCTAGTAGTCCTGTGGTTCCAACACTGAATAACGAATACTGTAGTATTGGATCTGGCAAAATGTTGCATGTCATGGCAGAAAGTCACCTCGCTTAACTGATAAAAAAAAGAAGGCAAGCTGAGTGACACACTATAACAGATTAATCTCCAGCCATTTGAAACAATTTAGTCCTTTATAAAAATTTTTCTACAGTATATCTTATTTGTTACATTAGGCCTGGAAATTTCCTCCATTCATACAAGTATTCAGAAATCCTTGCTTGACTTGAGCAGCAATAAGGAAAGATTAAAGTTCTTTCATCTGTTCTTTCTAGGCACTGTTTCCCATGAAGTTACACTCATCTTTATCCTTGATAACATGCCCTTGATCTGCACAAGTGATTAATAAAAGAACAACTGCCACAGTTGTCTGTTCTGCTTCGCAGGGTACCTTTTGGCAAAAGCTAGAGGAAAAGCAAGACAGATGAACTGCAAGTCAGAAGTTCAAAGACGATGCTTTGGTGAATTTAGGCACATGGCTTTGAGCCATTATTAGTCACAGAGAAGAATTTAGCAAGGGCCAGGCCTACCATTAGGGAAGAAGACATAGTTGCCTCAGGCAGCAGGTTTGAATTTGACAAAATGATAATTATTTGTTATTTGCTATTATTATATTTTTCCAACTAGTAATAAGGAGATGTGTGTGAGGGATTGTTTGTCCTCTGAGCCCAAACAACTTGACCGTCTTTGGGAACTATTCACTATGACTTCCATTGGTATGGTGTTGATTACCTATTCTTCCTTGTCTTGTGTTGACTACAAAGTGACAGGAAGAGACACTTCTCAGTTTTTCATTTACAGCAAAACTACTACAGATAAATAGTCAGATTTCCACATGTTTGCAATGTTTAAAGTGATATTTCTTCTGCTTAGAAGTTATATTTGCACTATAGGTTCAGAACTTGTCAGTGATACTTAAAATAAAGATCAGAATAATTTTTATGAAGTTGCTCACAATTTATTTAACTGTATGCTGATGATAAACTGGCATACTTTTGAGAAACAGATAAAGAGTTCCCAGCTGAAGCCATATATTTGGCCCTGTATACAAAGCCCTATTGAAACATTTAGGGTAAACTTACAAATAGCCGGATGTGCCATGCTGGATGGAGAATTCTGGGTGTTATAGTTCAAAAAAGTAACTTTTCCAAGCTCTACAGCTTCTTCCATGTGTGAACCTCTACACATACGGGATGGTCTCCATTTCAGATTTTAACTTTCCACATGAGGAAAGTGATACAGTGGTCCCCCGGGATGCAAATCCCCCAGGGAACGAAATCCCTGGGACCCGAAACCCGCCAGGGCCGCAAAAACGCCCCCAGGATCCGAAGAAAACCCCGGGAAATGAAAGGGAAAAACCGCGCGGCCCCTTTAAATTGGCCGCGCGGTCCGTCAAACAAAGCGGTCCCCCAGGAAACGAAGATTTCCGGGTTACGAAAAGTAATCCGGAACGGATTACTTTTGTAACCCGGGGGACCACTGTATATCAGTAGGGGCTAGAGTAGTTCCCCTTTATTTTTATTTTATTTTATTTTGATAAATACCTGAACGAGTGATCTCAACATGAGAATTTTCTAGTAGAAGGTGCTTTCACATATGTTGCAATTCAATATTTTAAAGATATTAGTAGGGTTAAGATGCCCCATTCTTTCTGTTCTTGTATATTGCGGAAGCTTGCATTCAACATGACCTGTGTTAGCTGTGAAGGAATACATTGATCAAAACAGTTATCTTAAAATAAAATAAAACAAAACAGCATGGAAATATTTTGGCTGCAGTCCTATACAGCAGCTTCCCACCATGATGCCCTCTTATCATCCCCAGCCAGCATAAACAATAGCCATGTTGGCTGGGACTGAAGAAATGGTAATTCAACCCATCTGGAGGATAAAAGGTTAGCACAAGGTTGCTCTCTTTTATTTAATTGTTTATTCAACTAATTATTGGTAATGGTTGTATTTGTTATCTGCCCAATAACCTAAGCTCTATGGGTGGTTTACAAATTAAAAACATATAAATACAAAACAGCAATAAAACAGTAAAACAAGCAGTTAAAAGGTAAATCAGGCAAACACATTTAATAAAGACAAAATGAAACAAGTCAGATTAAAAAATAAATAAATCCAGAGAACAAAATTAGAAGTAAAACCAGCAGCAGACAGTTTGGTTCATTGTAGGCTGCATAAGCTGTGAGCTGCAGTCCATGCTGTAAACAGAGTGGTCATACTTTGGCATAGTCTATACAAAGCAGGATGTACACTACTCCCTTAATTCTTATTAACTTTATTGATACAGCATGATTCTCCCAGAATTGGGAGTAGAAATGAGTTATAAAATTGAAAAGAATGCAGTATAGATTTTAAGAAATACAAAAGATTTTCATGGCAATGTTAAAATTTATTTATTTATTTATGTGTTCCTGAGTTCTTGGCCAATGTTTTGGTTCCTTGAATCCCCATCAGCAAAATGTCTTTTTCATATCTATTCCACAACACAGATGCCAACACAAGGACCATTCCTATCATTAGGCAGAGTGAGGTGATCTGCTCAGAGTGGTTGAGGTTGGATGATGTCAAGTGGAACACCAATCACCCGACCTTTCCCCTGAGGACAGAGTAACACTATATATTCTGGGCAAACTGCCCTGCATGTTCTAAACCAGTCTGCTGCCCTCAGGAGAGGATGGTACAGAAGTAACCTTCAACTGGTAGTCCAGTTGGGTTTTGTAGGGTCATTTGAGGTCTCTCATCTTGCACTTTTTGCCTTAGGGTTGCAAAATGTCTTGGGACAACCATGGGCAACACCACAGAATTGAGTCAGCAAACTATGTTGCATCTGTGACCCTCTTTATTTTGAGCCAGATTACTCCCTTAAGGGAAACAAGGAACTTGCATGCATGTATGCACAAAAATCTCTAGAGTACAAAAAAGTCTCTAACCCAGAGAGAAACTGGTGCCCTGTCTTCTTATTTTGTCTGTGCTAGGGGTGAAACACAATACAAGGATATTTTGTTCCAGAAAATAAGTTGTGTCCTGGGAGAAAATGTCTGTGAGACAGTGCTTGGAAAATGTTGTTGTTGTTGTTGTTGTTGTTTTACTGCTTCGCCCAGAATTCTCCTACCATCATGAACAGTGAGGGATTCTGGAGGGTGTAGTACATAAAGTAATATTCCAGGCTCTTCCCTCAGCAAAAAGAATGCATTTACCCCTCTGCTGAACAAATGTAGCAGTCTTTCCCAAAGCAGTCATCCAGAAGTGCTGGATTTTTTTTACTTAAAAAACAAACAAACACATTTTACTCTCAACTAGACTAAAGCCACTTAGTCAGTTGGATTTACCTATGTATTAACTCACCATTCAACAATTTATGCAATGTGTCTGCTTTTATTCTAACCAATAGGATTCCAGCTATGATATACAGTTAGCATGGCACTGAGTTAGAGAAGGCTGAACTACTGCTTATCCATGCAGCTGTACAAAGATATTCAGCTAGTTCAGGATTCAGATATACAGGCCATAAGGTGTTATTTTTGTAAATTAAGTAACATTCCACAGCTTGATAAAGTGCTATTCATTTTCCACCATCCTCACCAAAACCATTGTAACCCCACATCTCATTGCACTCCATGATGCCTGAAAACTGGCTCTGGAAGATTTCCCTGGGGAGTCTGCAGCTGATCTCCCAAAGCAGCCTGCAGCAGCAGGAATCAACAAAACACAGTTAAAAAAAATTAAGGCAGCACTAGCACTCACAAACAGAGTCTTTTCTCCTTCATTGGTTGCCTAGAAGAGACAGGTGAAGCACTGACACTCAGAGTCAGGGTCCAGCATCTGAAAAACTTAATCTGAACCTTGGTAAATGCAAGCATCCATCATGGGAGAAAGAATTGCACAGAGTAAGCGAGCCAGTTTGTTCAAGACAGCAAAGGGCAAAACTGAAATTAAATACTAAAGACCAGGAGTGAGTAGAAGCAACATTTGGATCTGCTTGTAGTTCCCTGGCAGACTTACAATAGCTCAGAAAAGATTTCTGATTTCCATTTATTTAAGAGGAGCAGTCCCAGATGAGAATCAAGGGGTCATTACAGCTATCTAGTCTAATCACCTGCCATGCACTCCTGGAAGATATGCTGCAGAAATGTAGAAAGCCTACAGAAACCACAAATAGCTATTTTGGGGGTGGGGTGAGGGGAGGAGTGTAAATTCAGTTTAATTTTGCTACCCATAACATATCCCTAGGTTCAGAATTCCAGATACAAAAGTTCAGGCATTAACAAACTTGTTTGCCTCCCCATGTGGGACAGCTTGCGGCACATAGGCCTGATTTCTGATGTCAGGGATGGTGTGTTACTATATGTTCCTGTTTTGAGCATGAATGGGGAATGCCACAGTGGGGTGGAACTGTGCAGGATGGCCCTGATTCTCACTCAGGTGTGAGAGGAAATAGATTTCATACTGATCAAATAGGGCTTAAACCTGCCCCCCCCCCCCCCACCTCCCTTTCATTCTCCTTCCCTTTCCTCTGCATCAACAATCTCCAGGTGCTCCCCCTTGGTCTTGTGGTTGTTGTTGTGTGCCTTCAAGTGCTTTCCAACTTATGGTGACCCGTAGTGTTTTCTTGTAAAGTTTTTTCAGAGGAGTTTGCCACTGCCATCCTCTGAAGCTGAGAGCCTGTGACCTGCCCAAGGACACCCAGTGGGTTTCCATGGCCAAGCCAAGATTTGAACCTAGGTCTCCAGAGTAATAGCCCAACATTCAAGCCACTACACCACACCGGCTTTCTTGAAAAAAAAAAGTAGATACTTAAAGCTTGAGGTATAGCTTTTCTCTAGCTATTATTCCTTGTTTATAGAAACTGGAGTAGTACCTAACCAGTCACTTACTCATTCAACTCTTGTTTTTGACTGATGAGTGACAGACAGAGCTGTCTGTATTGCTATCCAGTTTGTCTCTTTTCACCAAGAAAATTCTATTGTCTAAGGTTTGCACAACTTAGTCACCAACTTGCTGTTGATTTGCCAAAGCATCTTAAGAAACCTCTTGAATGATTCTTGTTGATCTCTTTGAGTCATGGGTTCACAGTAATTTTGCCTAATAGCCCATTCAGACAGACACAATGGGGGAGGGTTGTTTTCAGCTTAGTGATTTGGAGATCACTGGGCTTCACATTTGCATGGCAAGAGACCAGGGTGAGCTAGAGAGTTAAAATAAAACCCACAAACCTTTCTTGCTATCTGATAGTGGAGTTCTTTGAATAGCCTGGCAATAGAAGTCTCTGCATTGTGTGACTTGCATGCCTCAAGGTCATATTGATGTTAAACCACATGGAGGTCTGCCAAGGAGCTGAAAAGGGGGTAGTTCTGTCAAGCCAAGTGACACTCTGTTGAGTCATCTTCATGCCAGGAACACATTGAACCACAAATTCAATACATCCATCTCACCTTGTAGAATAAATGAGCCGCAAGATACAGTACTTTTAAAGGGCTTGTGACAGATGTGGAAGAAAAAAAAAAAGCAGGGGAAAGGCAAAAATTGATAATAGCTGTGATAGTTTCGGAAATAAGCTTTGATTTTATATGTTTCCCACATATATGAGATTACTGAGCAAGCTCTGAATCTGTTGGAGTTGAGCCCTCTGAGAATCTCAGTTTTCATTCTCTTTTAAAGCCTTCCAAAATCCATATTAATGTAAGTCAGCTAAAAAGGCAGTAAAATGCAGGTAAATGTGAGATCCCTATATCCTAACATCAAGTTAGATGTTTAAAAAGAAAGAGAAAACAGAGGTTTGGATCTGGAAGAGAGGAGAAAAACTGACTTGAAATTGAAGTTGTGGTGATTACAGCATTGAGTTGAAAATGTTAAAACAATAAAACTGAAAAGCCAAAAACAAAAGGTAATACAGTATAATCATTATCTAAATCTATTTAAAAGTAACAAAGCAATATATACTAAAGATATAAAAAATGAACAAGAGCAATTATGGTAAGCAGAGTGATACAAAATAGCAAATATATCAAATAATATAAACTAAATTGAAGCAGGGCAACACAATGTAATGTAAAGAAAAAGGCTTAGACAAAAAAGTGAGCAGGAGAGGGATGAATCACATACTAAAGCTAGCTTTATGAAGGATCAACTGCTGATTAGGATAATACACACAGCTGAAGATCATTTCTCTCTCAGTTGCTCACCATTAACCCTATAATGGTCATTAAACCTATTATGACTAGAGTCATAAATCTTGTTCCTGTTCCAACAGAAATGAGGAAGGTTTAAAGACACTGAATTGAAACTCTGACTGCTAGCAGATGGTGTGAGGCTTTTAGATTTCACCTTTTAAGCACTTTAGTCACCCTCAGGTCCCCAATCATTTTTGTCTTTCCTGTCATTGTTTCTCATGATTTCAGTTGGTCTTCAGTTGCCAAAAAGAAACAAACAAATAAATTATGGATCCTGGACACAAAACATATTCAAAATATCAAATGTACTTGATTTGAATGCTTTACAGAATTTGGAGATTTTTTTTTTTAAAAAAATTAGAGCTTCACTTATAACCCCTTGTTTTAAACAAATAATTTCACCGCTTACCCTTCTCTTCTCCAGGCTAAGCATACTGAGCCTAAAGTCATGTTCAACCTGTGGTCTACTAGGACTACTAGATCCCTTTCACAAGTACTGTTGTTAAGCCAGGTGTCCCCTGTCCTATATCTCTGCATTTCATTTTTTTCTGTCTAAGTGCAGTATCTTATATTTCTCCATGTTCAAATTCATTTTGTTAGTTTTGGCCCAGCTTTCTAATCTATTAAGGTCATTTTGAATTTTGTTCCTCTTCTCTGGGGTATTTACTCCTCCTCCTAATTCTACAGATTTTTTTAAAAAAATAAGTTTTATTAAACAATTTAAAACTCTACATAAATCATACAATCATACAATCACAACATCAAATACCATAAATTTACATAAACACACATAATTTGCATCAACATATGACTTCATTCCTACTCCCCCCCCCCCCCAATACTATTCCATTTATTGTCTTTGGTAGTGATGGTCATCTACTATTATCTCCTTCCTATCCATCCCACTTTATACCATTCACCATTTCCTGCTCTATCTTCTCTATATCAACTCTCCTCCTCTCATCATTCCTTCTCTCTTCTCCTTCACTTCATTAATTTCCCTCTTCTAACCTCCCCCCCTTCTTTCATACCTCTTCTCATTGACCTTCTATTCACTTACTCTAACCTTCAATCACTTTCTTTACCCTCTTCATTCATACCTAACTTCCTTCTCATCTGGTGCCAATTTGTTTTTCCCTCTAATATTGGCTTTCTGTCCTTACTAATCAGTTGCTGATCCCATCTACTTATTTGTTATATGCCCATTCTTGATTATCAAAAGCCTTATCATACAGTTAATATATTTATTCCTTCCAGTTTTCTATTATACCTTCCTTAATATTAATATGTCCTATGAAACTACAGATTTGATAAGCATGTCCTCTATTCTTTTATTCAAGTGGTTGATAAAGATGTTGAATAGCACTGGGTTCAGAACAGAATCCTGTGGCACCTCACTGGTCACTTCTCTCCAAGATGAAGAGGAGCCATTGTTGAGCACCCTTTGGGTTCATCCGGTCAACTAATTACAAATCCACCTGACAGATTCATTGACTAGTCCACATTTTACTAACTTGTTTGCAAGAATATCATGGGGGAACCTTGTCAAAGGCCTTACTGAAATCAAGATATGCTATATCCACAGCATTTCATTCATCTACCAAGCTGGTAATTTTATCAAAGAGAGAGAGAGAGAAAGAAATTAGATCAGTCTGGGATGACTTGTTTCTCATATGTACAAGGACACTTGAAAAGAGGCGATTCGTTGTGTGCATCTACAGTTGTATGCATGCAAGTTGCTCCCTATCTGTGATTTGGTAGTGGATTTTGTGGATGGATGGAGTGATGAGTATCTCCACCAGCATGCAAAGAGATATGCATGTCTAGGGAAGGGTTGGGGAGGAAATTAATATGGAGATGAAATCCTGAGTGGAGATTTGTAATACTACTTTCTTCCTTTTTTGTTTTTAGCACAATGTTGCTGTGTAATCTTTATGATCTTCGTTTTTGGAGATTACTGGTTTATACCAGCATTCTATGCACTTTGGCTCTATCTTGATTGGGAAACACCCCAGACTGGAGGGAGAAGATCTCAGTGGGTCAGAAACTGGACAGTGTGGAGATATTTCAAGGATTACTTTCCAATTCATGTGAGTATAGCAACTAAAAACAAGCCCAGAGTGAATTTAAATGATTGGGAGTCTGGCTTCCCAAAATTAAATTCAATTCTGATTCATGGCAAGACTTCATTTTTTTATTATTTTTAATATTTATTTATTTATTTATTTATTGCTGGTATATGTCTCAAAGATACCATAAAAGTGTGGAATTTATCCTGGATGGTACTCCTGGTTCGCTTCTTTTTGTTTGTTTTAAAAATACGTGCATTACCTTTGACAAAGTTGCAGTACCTCAACTGGCCAGCCTAGCTAGAGGAGTTTGGAAGTTATAGTGCAAAAAGAAACTTCTTCATGCTCCAGACTGAACTGATACCATAAAGAAGATGTCCTCTTAAACCTCTTGCTTGAAATGGGAAAGCTGCCTTAGAGTAAATGTATTTATAAATATGTCTGGTTAGGCAGAATTAGATGATCAGATATAGCAAAACATATGCATACATATTCAGAGGCATATAAATGTAATAACAATGACAGTGGTGTTTCTCAAGAAACATGCACAATGCTGTGGGATTCTTGTGCATTCTAAATTTAGGATGCAATCATGTGCATTTACATCAGAGCAAATCTTTTTCAACAGAATTGGTTTTAATTTCTGAGTAAAGATATATAGATTGTGCAATAACAATTTTGTGGAGTTGAGGTGCCTATGCCTGCGCTCAACAAAAAACTCTCTCCCCCCCCCCCATCTTCTGTTAAAAAGCAAGATTGAGTAAAAATCTGAATTTATGTTTATTTCAGCTAATAAAAACCTCTGATTTGGATCCAAGTCAAAATTACCTCTTTGGATTCCATCCCCATGGTGTCCTTGTGGCTGGAGCCTTTGGAAACTTCTGCACAGAGCACACAGGATTTCAGAATTTATTCCCTGGCCTGACTCCATACCTCCACATCTTGCCTTTCTGGTTTCGATGCCCTTTTTTCAGAGATTATATTATGTGTGCTGGTAAGTTATATTGGATCACTTTAACAATTACCTCAAATGGGGGTTTTCTTTTTAAGCAGCCACCCCTACCTGGCATTCCTCAGATATCTTAGACTACAATTTCCTTCATAGTCCATGTGTGTGAGGGGTTAATCTGGATCGGATCATGGTATGTTTTACAGTATTTAACACTTTCTTCCTGCCCATGAAAATCCTCCACCAGCAGCCCTGAAGCTTAATTTTAAGCTTATTTTCTTAATTTTAAGATTAATTTGTCTACTGTGGTCACAAATACATTTAAGATCCCACACAGCACAGATTAATTCATTGGGCTTTTTGGTTTTGTATTGTTACACATTCAGGGCTGGTTTCAGCATCCAAGAAGAGTGTGTCTCATGTGCTGAGCAGTGAAAAGGGTGGAAATGTTGCAGTGATTGTAATTGGAGGAGCAGAAGAGTCTTTGGATGCCCGTCCTGGAAGTTTAACTCTTAATATTCTCAAAAGGAAAGGATTCATTAAAGTAGCCTTGAAACATGGGTAAGTTCCATAACTAAATTTTCATAACAAATTTGTAGCACAAGGCATTGTCTCAGACAAATTCCTAAGAATTTGTTTTTTGGATTAATGATGAATTTATGCATCCCAAATAAACACTTCTCTCACCTATATCCCAACAGTGAACTTTACATATTGTGTATGTGTTGTTAAGGCAGCTTAGGCCATTTGTCCTTATTTCCACAGCACCAATCTGGCCTCCAGAGAGTGCAAAAAGATACTGCAAAAAGCAGCTCCTTTTACACCCTCTAAAGGGCATAATAGCCATGACAGGACAGCTTTGTGATGCCCTTTCAGCGCTGCATCATCTAGATGCAGCTCCAGGGTCACGGCATGATGCTGCACGCTGTCTACAAGAGTGTGCAGCATCATGACACGATGGGGACGGAGTCATGGTATCCAGCGTGCAGGTGCTGCACTGTGGCTCCATCCACAGGCCAGCACAAAGTGCCAGTCTGTACACCAGCTTAGTCCTAAGGGAACCTGGAGCTAACTTTTGCTAGGATTTTACTCAGCAGGAAGCAGGCAGACAGTCAGGCAGCAGCCTTGGAGAAGAGAGACCAAAGGAGTAGATGATGGAACAGGCCTCTCTTTTCTCTACAGGAGTCTTGGTGGTGGTTTTCTCTGCAGGAGTGATGGCCTTCCCTGCAGGAGTGCTAGTGCCGATTGCTCATTCAGAGGGGCAGGTTATAAATATGTTGTTGTTGTTGTTGTTGTTATGGTGCTTCCTCTGAAGAGTTACTTTTTGGAATTCAGTTTCCAGCATCTACCAGCTAGAATGGGCAATGGTTGACTAAGGTTAGTTAGCTGTAGGCCAACTCTGGCTTTCCTACGGATGTGGGAGCACCACTGCTAGAAAACCTAAAGACACTCCAGGTTCTGTTATGTTGTCATCAGTATTATTGATGGTAATGATTTATAAAAGGCCTAAAATTGCTAGGTGCTACACAACACATATTTTGTTTATTATTATAATCCACACAGGCAATTATGAGCTAGATAGGATTCATCCACAAGCCATGGCACTTCCTTTCCATGGTGGTGGGATGGCATGCACCTGTAAAGCAAGAGGCTGTTCTGATGGTAGAAGTGCTGCTGCTAGGGTCTCTCATGTCAGACAGGCTTTTGCTGAAGAGCCAGACTAAATGGGGCTTTCCAGACTGCCCCTTCAGTGGTGAGATGAAGCCAAGGCTGCCACATGGGAAGCCCCAGAGGCCTCATCCTGCTGCTTCCTGAGGCCGCGGGAAAGCGGCAAACTGCCGCTTCCCTGTGGCCTCAAAGCTTGGTGCAGCAGGCGCTCTGGGCACCTGCTGCACCCCGCTTCCCTTGGCGGTGGGGAAGGGAGAAAGGGGCCACCGCCGCAACCCCTTTCTCTCTGGGTCTTTGCCGCGGCCTTTTAAAGGCCGTGGCAAAGACCCGCCCAAAAAAAGAGCTCAGTTTGGAGCTTTTTTTGCGGCTCGGAAAGGATGTGCTTGGCGCCCTCCCGCGACACAAAGGCATCATGGCGTATGCAGCGTGTCTAAAAGCTGTAACTTAAAGACCCATAGTATTTTTTGGAAATTCCTCATCCAAGTATTAACCAAGACGAGATGGATGGTATGCTGAACCATATAAAAATAGAGGATGAAATCACCTGTACTGTGAAAAACAAGAACCAAATGGGTACTCATAGTGAAATGTAAAGTACACTTTTGTTTGTGGCTCTAAGATTAAGCTCAAAGATTCAGCTCTAAGATGCATGCCTACTCAAAAATAAACCCAATGGAATACAGTGGGGCTGATCTCTGTGTAAAAAGATCAGACAACTAGGTTGAACTTTATCATACTATAGTAGTGAAACTGCATGTGTGGCAACTTCCTATTTTTTTGCTGTGTGTCTGTAATCACTATTTGTAAATGGACTATTAGTCAAGAGCAGCGCTACAGACCTTTCCCTTCCTGTGGGTATTATTTCTGATTTCAGAATGTATTGCATCTCTTGTTCCATGTAATTTTATGTCTGGGCAAAAGAGATCTGCAGCTGCAATTTCCTGAGTCCAGCCATCAAAATCATGTTTCTCTTTCCACAAAGGAAACATTCTTGTGCCTCTTCTAAATGTCTTAAGAGTATAGTTTTCAAACGTGTCTACATAATATGGGGAGCCTTGCAAATCAAGAGTAATGAAGATTCTACCACAAACCCACCTTATTTACCTGTTGTTCTTGTTGCATGCCTTCAAAACATTTCCAATGGTTTTCTTGGCAATATTGTTCAGACTCTCTGAGGCTGAGAGAATGTGACTTGCCCAAGGTCACCCAGTGGGTTTCCATGGCTGACCGGGGATTTGAACCCTGGTCTTCAGCAGCATAATCTAATGAGCAAACAATTGCCCCATACTGGTTCTTGAATACATTAGTTATACAGTACATTCATACAATATGCAGGATATTAAGCAAGGTGGACTACAGTAAATAAATAAATGAATAAACAAAAAACCAAACTGTTATAAGTTTGTTATAAGTTGTGTTTCTGATTGTAGCCTACCATATATCCTATTGTTAGTTCCATCTAGAATAGACCTGTTGACTCACTGAAATTTACCTAGATGTTGACTTGCTAGTCAACAACTAATTTAATGGGTCTACTCTATTTGTGACTAACCAACAGAATTCAGGTTTATGTGTACATTATGATATTTCAAAGTTACTGCTTTTAGAATTCATACTTTGTTTCTGGCCTGTGGAACAAAGATTAACTTTGAAACTCCCAGTGCAATCTCTACTCCCCACACATCTTGAACCATGAACCAACCCAAGGAATGTAGCTAACCAACACCATCAATAATTTGTGACAACACCTCCCATCATCCAATACTTAATTAAATTCAGCATTAAAATACTAAAAGTAGGCAAATCATATATTTATACACTATAGCAGGAAATCTGGGGAATACTCATTGTGATACCTATGACCTAATTCCCATTGTTTTCTGTAATATTCAAGCACATAGTTTATGGGGCCCTTCATGTTGCATTCAGTTGGATAAATGCGTGGCTGAGTTTTAATGCTTTGTTAAACTTTACCTAAGGTCAATAGATTACTGAATAAATTACTTAGAAAAAAAATAATCTGATATTACAATGCAATTTTAAGAACTTGATGTGTTTGAATGTTATGATTTATGACAATCTTCTTTTGACCCCTTTAACTTATTTGTCAAACCTTTGTTGTAAACGGTGTCAGTGAAATGTACTGTCTTTTGTTTTGTTTTCCTGAAAGGGCTCAGCTGGTCCCAGTGTTTTCTTTTGGTGAAAATGAACTGTTCAGGCAAATAGCCAACCCAAAAGGATCATGGCTCAGAACATGGCAAGAGAAACTGCAGAAGATTATGGGGTTTGCTATGCCTCTGTTTCATGGCAGAGGGATCTTTCAGTATAGCTTTGGCTTGATGCCTTATAGGAAACCTATCCACACAGTCGGTATGTTGGTTTGGAAGCTTTCAATTCCATATACTCAGATTTAAATGTATACTTTTGTGTCTATGAGTCCTAACCTCATCTTTTCCATCTTTTCTGTGCACTAGTGTTTAAAAAGAATGAATGTTTAAAAATGACATTTTGCTTTTTTAAAATAATGTTTATGTACCTTTCTCTCTCTACTTTGGTTGTGCTGTGTTTATTTAAGTACAGCTCGAAGGATATAATGTGCTTGTGCATTTTTATATAATGTACCTCTGTGTATTGCTTATTATTGATACTCCATCTGTTACAAAGCCAGTGAGGTTTCATGGGTATAGGGTGCTGGATTTGGACCAGAAAAATGAGTTATATTCCCTCTCAACCAAGAATCTGTTACTTGCCTCAATCCTCCAATAGGGAGGGGTGGGATATAAATAATAATAATTATTATTATTATTATTATTATTATTATTATTATGTAAGATGGCTGGCTAACATTGGGTGCATGTGAATCCTGTTAATTCCATTGTCTTTAGCAATTCTATTTTCTTTCAACCTAACCTACCACAGAGGGTTGTTGTGAAAAGGAAATCAGAGTTGGAAGAGACCACAAGAGCCATCCAGTCCAACCCTCTGCCATGCAGGAACTCCAAATCAAAGCATCCCTGACAGATGACCATCCAGCCTCTGCTTAAAGACCTCTAAGGAAGGAGACTCCACTACACTCGGAGGGAGTGTGTTCCACTGTCAAACAGCCTTTACTGTCAGGAAGTTCCTCCTAATGTTGAGGTGGAATCTCTTTTCCTGCAGTTTGCATCCATTGTTCCGCGTTCTAGTCTCTGGAGCAGCAGAAAACAAGCTTGCTCCCTCCTCAATATGACATCCCTTCAAATATTTGAACAGGGCTGTCATATCACCCTTAACCTTCTCTTCTCCAGGCTAAACATCCCCAGCTCCCTAAGGCGTTCTTCATAGGGCAAGGTTTCCAGACCCTTCACCATCTTAGTTGCCCTCCTTTGGACACGCTCCAGTTTCCCCACATCCTTTTTGAATTGTGGTGCCCAGAACTGGACACAGTATTCCAGGTGGGGCCTGACCAAAGCAGAATAGAGTGGCACTATTACTTCCCTTGATCTAGACACTATACTTCTATTGATGCAGCCTAAAATTGCATTGGCCTTTTTAGCTGCTGCATTGCACTGTTGACTCATGTTCAACTTACGGTCTACTTGGACTCCTGGATCCCTTTTATGTGTAGTTTTATTCAGCCAGGTGTCCCCCATTTTATACCTGTGCATTTCATTTTTCTGTCCTAAGTGCAGTACCTTACGTTTCTCTGCGTTGAATTTCATTTTGTTAGCACTGGCCCAGCTTTCTAGTCTATTCAGGTCATTTTGAATTTTGATCCTGTCCTCTGGGGTATTAGCTACTCCTCCTAGTTTAGTGTCATCCACAAATTTGATAAGTATGCCCCCAATTCTGTCATCCAAATCATTAATAAAGATAAGATAATAATAAAGATAAGATAAAGATAATAATGAGATCACCTTTCAGGTCACCCAGGACAAAGGGGAAAACAAAATCTGGAGTGCTACAGGTTGCCCGTGTCTGGTCTCATACACTGATGGGATTTTGCCAATCTGGTCATTGGGGACACTGACATCTGAGCCAACTTTAAAGACAGGAGTAAGGGGGAAATAATTTCAGAAGTGGGCCTTGGAGGAATTAGAGAATGTGTTGAATTTTGTGTATTAATGTCATTTTCAAATAACAAATTTCTAAGAAGAGGCTCTGTTAAGATCTTGTAAAACTGTTTTTTCAATGGTATTTAAAGAACTTGAAGAGAAGTTCAAACCACTTTTGCAAGAAGAGATAGGGAGAAATGACTAAAAACCACTTCTGGTTCAACCCTTGAAAAAGAGAAGTGCTCTTCTAATACGTAGTATTTTTCTGGTACACCTCTCAGTATAATGTGATATGCAAACAAAGAATGTTGAGAGGTTTAGTGTATTTACATGTCTTAAGTATCGTTCAGAGATCATTGGGAAAAGAGGCTGATAAAGGAGTGAATGCTATCACAAAATACTAGAATCTAAAATAATGAGTGCATTTCTTTGATATTGTTAATTAAAATCTAACCAGCAAGAATCTTTTTAGCATAGAGCTGCTCTTTCAAGATATTAACTCAAGCTTTTTAATGAAAGCAATTGCAAAAGGAAACAAAAATAATTAGGAAATGCAAATAATATCTGAAGGATAAAATTGTTCTGGTCTTCTTTGAGCAAAATCACTAACCTTTGGAAATAGAAAGATCTGAAAACAATTTGCAATCAGGGTTATTCAGAACTGTTGAACCAGAAAATTATCATTTGACTTCCTGGCCATTGTGGATTGTGTCCCATAAGAAGAAAAGGCATCTTGGACAACTAGGGAAGTTTAAAGAGTATTTCAGTGTTCTCTTCTTTCACACCTTGTTTCATATTTTTGAGCATCCTTGAGATCGCTTGTGATTATGAAAACACGTAAATATATGGATCATTTTTTCTCAGTCTTTCATGGAAAATGAGAATGAAGGCAAAGGCTGAAAATGCCAATTTAATCAAAAACAACAACAACAACCCTGAAATTCTTGAATCTGAGGCAGAGCAATTATAGTATGGATGAGGAATGTGTGGTCTCTTCAGCGGTTGTTGGTTTGCAGATTACACCAGCCATAGCCAATGTAGGCAATGGCTGGGAGCTGCAATCTAATATGTGGAGGGTGACATGTACCCCATCCCTCATATCTACAGATGACAATGGAGTTAATATAATTCTTGTCTGTTTTTTATTACTTTGTAGTTGGGAATCCTATTGTTGTGAAGCAGAACCTGAATCCCACTGTTGAAGAGATCGATCAATTGCATGAGAAATATCTGCAGGAACTACAGAACTTATTTGACAAAAACAAAGAAAAATATGGCATACCTGAGCACATGTCTCTCACCTTTACATAAGTGTAAATAGAGGGACACTTTGTTGCAGATGCCTGTTGCTGAGGAAAGAAACATTTAACTCAATCAATCTCTCCCCCCCCCCCCCCGAGGTTTTCATTATTTTATTTTTTATTTTTTTGTACAAAACTGAGTTTCTGGATTTCTATGTGTCATTGGCTGTAAAGGCTTCTTCTCTTCCCCTTCATCTTCTGAATCAGCATGCTTTTATTACGATATACTGTAGTGCAGTGCTTCTTAGTCTTTGGTCCTTGTGATGTTTTAGACTTCAAACTTCAGAAATCCCAGTCAGCATGGCCAATGTCAGGATTCTCGAAGTTGAAGTCCAAAACAACTGGAAGACCAAAGTTGAGAACCACTGCCATGATACAAAGAAAATAGATTCCTGTGGATTGTGGTAGATTGGCACAACTCATAGGAATTACTGATTATTCAACTATAATTGTAAAAAATAAAATAATCCCCTTTCTCTCCTAAACTGTATTGAAGAAATGAAGAAAGCCCACAGTAACAGGAGTGGATATCCATATGGATGGACTATGGATACTGTTTCATTCTAGTACTCAAATCAAGTTACAAAAATCAAAATCTTTTAATTTTACACGTATGTCTTTGCACCAAGAATTGCTGGTGATTCTCAGGGTTCTATCCAAAAAAAGTATGTCCCAAAAGATTGAAGTCTGCCTTTTTCTGTGTTAAGGAACATTGCAAATCTTTGAAGAGTGCCTTTTTTAAAAAAAGTTTTAGACTCAAGTCAGCACCCATAATGGATCTGTACAGTAACAGGTGTGTTCTCATAGAATTAGACTTTGGCTCCAATGTCTTCAAGTCATGTTTTGCCAGGGATTTTCTTCTGTGTGATCACCTCTTGAAACAAATAGAGATTTTGAGGGAAAGAAGCAGTTCCCTGCCTAACAAAACAAAACTCCAGGCCCAGAAATCTACTCTTGAAATGATCCCATTAGTATCAGACTGGTTACAGAAAACAAATTCCAAATAGTGTGCCTTTGTTCTTCTAGGAACAGGAGGGGAAGGAGAAGGAAGAGGGGGGAAATGTGAACTTGACAGAGATGCTATGTGCAATTTGAGGGGATTGGTTTGACTTTGTTATTGTTTACTGGGAACTTTTAGATTATACACCATGGACAGTTTACGTGTTGATATTATGATGTCTAAAGCACCATGTAGATTTATGGTGCTCAATAGATAAACATTAACAACAACAATAACAACTTGACCTGATTGGTGTTCTCTGGGTGTATCAGCACTACAGAATGAAAGCAGTTTGACACCCCTTTAACTGCCATGATTCTGTCCTACAGAATGCTGGGATTTGTAATTTGGTGAGGCACCAGAGCTCTCTGACAGAACAGGCTGAATACCTCACCAAACTGCAGATCCCAGAATTCCACTGGATGGAGCCATGACAATTTAAGTGGTGTTAAACAACTTTAATTGTGTGGCGTGGATACATCCTCAGTCTCTCTCTCTCCCTCTCCCTCTGTATTTATCAGAAGTCTGGGTATTAAGTCCCATACATCTGAGCCCCACCATTTTTAAAATTTAATAGTCTCCATGCGCCTTCTAGGATAATGGGAAATGTTTTGCCTTTGCCTTTGGCCATGTTCATGTTCAAGAGATTTTTAAATGTTTATCTCTGTCTTGTTGCCTAGCTTTTGCTCTGTATCTCTTTAATTGTGCAATGTAAGTATGTGGTGTGCTAGGTGTCCCTAAGCCAAATAATATTCTTTGGGCAGAAATTTGGTACCTTTGTGATAGATGTGTTTAATAATGACTTGCATTCCAAAATGTGTAGAGAGCCTTGAAACAGACCCCCTGTGAAGGGGTTCTACAGGCTATATGCCTTCGTTACTAGCTACAACTTCCTTTGGAAAAACTGCCCAGTTGGAGGATTTTGGCATCCTTTCAATCTTTCATAAGTACTTGTACAACAATTATGAACACTCATGTATATCCATTCAAAGGCGGGACCCAAGAAAAGTTTGATTCAGAAGAAATTTTCTATAATATATTTTTCACCTTGAAATTCATTCGCCAAAGTGACAGATGGGAACATGTGCAATTGGTGTTTTGTGGTACAATTTTGTAAATAATAGTATCATCTTGAATATTCTCTGGTTTTACCTCTCAGGTGGAAAACAGCCATTTTATTGTGAAATAAATATTTTCATTAAAAAAAATTAAAACGCTCTCATTTTTGTAACTTTCCCTGCTGCTTTAATATCATTACTATTGTCACCACAATCTACTGCTGTATTATAGACTAGCTAGTGAAGGTCATGTCATCCTGGTACTACATAAGTGATCAGATTTGACATTAGCAGAACTGGAGGCAATTGAGAATTAGGACAATGCTTCTTGGTTGAACACATTGAGCAGTCTGCCTGAATTGGAGATTCCTCTGGGAATAAGGTGGTGTCACCTTAGGCATGGCTAGGTAACTGCCAACACTGTCTCCAAAAACATTTGATATCTGATGATGTCACCTTAGGCATGGCAAGATATCTGATAGATCAAGTAAAGGCAATGTTAATAAACAAGTCTGTATATTCAAAAAGTGTGCCAGAAATTGTCCCCCCAAAAGGAAGGTTTTGTGATTTTTTAAAAAAAAAATCAAAGATGCATGATAAGACATACGAGGAGCTCAGCTTCACTGTGCCATTTTATATGATGTCTGCAGGGTATGAACACATTGGTGAAATATATTGTCATAGAGTCTGGAAAAGTTGTTTTGGGACCCCCAACATGTAGAACTATGCTGGATGGGGGACTGTGGAAATTGCAGTTCAAAAAGGAAAACTTCCCAAGGTCAGGTTCTACTGCAATCGTCCTCAACATTTTTAATGTACCCCCCCAAAAAACAAAAAAAAAAAACAAAAAAAAAAACCAAAAAAAGGTTGACTGTATGAATTTTTTAAAATGTGTTTATTTTAGTCTTGACCATGCTGGAAAGCACTACCATCTTGGCCCCTTCCTCAAAAGTCCTATGCATATATGTATGTATATTGTCTGAGAATTTCACTGAAATAGCCAGTATTTTACTATTTCCCTGTTCACAAGCAGTACAGTACAGTATAGTACAGCAAAGGAGGGTTGAATGAAATTGTGTGTGTGTGTGTGGGGGGGTATTTTACAGATCTTTTCACTCCTGTAAAATGCTTTTTTCCCCCAGTTTTTGAAGGGATGCAAAAAGGGTTGGAACTGCTGAAGACCCTAGCTCCCTGTTTGTTATCTGGATATTCAGGCAGCATTTCTCCAGAGAGTTAAATGCTTGTAGTCTCAATTGTTGTTTGAAAATACTGTTTCTTCTTCCTCTTTGTAGCTACAACATTGCCATGAAAGCCAGCTACAGCTGGCTCTATGATCACATTACTGAAGGCAAAAGAACAGACCTGGTATTGGAAGGATATAACCAAACTGCTTTCCAAAACACCTTGAATTTCAAAATGTGGCATTTTAAATGCTGATGCTAGTCATGCCTGTGGTTTATGAAAATTCTTAATTTTCTGATACAGTACTTCTGTTTTCAAATTGTATTTTAAAAAACCAAAGGTATTTTACCAAACACAAAGTAAAACTAAGTTAGTACCTGGACATTTCATTGGTTAGGGATGTGAAAAATTAATGTGCTTCCACTAGCAGCTGATGGATCTCAGTGGAATAGTGAATCTACTCCAGGTTTTCATTTGAGCTTTAAAGGAGCTGATCAAAGTGCTGAACCTATCCCCCTTGATAGGTTCAGCCCTTTGGGCAGTTACTTTACTAGTTCAGGCTAAACTCTAGAGTGCATTCACTGCCTCACTTACATGATATCCATCAGTTTCCTTTCTCGAAATTCTGCCTGTATTCTATCACAACCTTCCATTAGTTCATAGTTGGTTGTGTGTTTTTTTCTCCCCACACTGCAATTTTACACACTTTATTTTTCCCCTGATGTGCACATTTATTTATGTAGAATTCCAAGACATAACTGTGTTATTTTTGTGGGTTTTGGGGGCTATAACTGTGTTAGTTAAGAATATCTGTATGAAAATGGATCTTCTAGCATCTTTGAGGAGAGCCAGCATGATGTAGTGGTTTGAGCACTGGACTATGACTGGAGACCAGGGTTTGACTCCTGGCTCAGCCATGCAAACTCACTGGGTGACCTTGGGCAAGTCACACTCTTACAGCCTCAGATGACGACAGTGGCAACCCCCCTCTAAAGAAACTTGCCAAGAAAATCCCATAATAGGTTCACCTTGGGCTTGAAAATGACTTAAAGGCACACAACAACAATAACAAACACCTTTGAGACTGAAAGAAAGGAGTTGTAGCATAAGCTTTCCCAGACTTAGTGTACCCACACTGCAGAAATAAAACAGTTTGACATCATTTAACTTTCATGACTATGTCCTACAGAATCCTAGGATTTGTAGTTTGGTGAGGTGGCATTCCTTAGCACTGACCCAGAGCAGTTAAAGCGGTCTCAAACTGGATTATTTCTGCGATGTGTTTTGGACCTAAGACTATGAAAGGTTGTGCTACAACGTGTTTCTCTCATCAGTCTCAAAGGTGCTACAATATGCCCTTTGTACATTTATTGATGCTTTTTACCAACTGTACACATTTTCCCCACCAAATAAAATGTATTTCTGGATTTCCCTCCCCCTATGTTAACTTGCATATTTAGCTATTAGCATTTTACAATGTGTACTGTATATCATGTGGTACCCCAAAAGCCTTGGAAAAATACATATTTTTGAAGTGAAATGTGTTTAATCCCACAATATGCTACTTTGATCAAGACCATCTAATGAATTACAGTTGATTTAAATCTCTAATTATTTTTAATTATAAAGCAGCAATGGGAAGCCTGACACCGTTGGACATCAACTCCATCAGATTTCAACCAGCATGGCTAGTGGGCAGGACATAGGGAGCTGGAATATAATGCCACCTGGAAGTCAACAGCACTCTCCACTTCCTGCAATAAAATAATGTGATGGTTTCGTTTAAAAAATGGGGACATTTTTTACACTGGAATTCTAAATTCCTAGTTTACAGTTATTAACAAGTACACTGACTGAACAACTCATTGTTTAGGCAATGTTTTTTTCTTCTTCTTAAATTCCCATCCCACATTACTGTATCATGCTTTTCAGGCAAAACAATTAGGTTAGAGGTAAAGAATTTCCAGTTCAGTTTGAACAGCTGTTTGTCATATGTATGTAGGTGATACAATCCAAGTACTTTGAAGTTAAAGAAGACAATGATAACAAGGAGATTGTGTCAACATAGTTTCCTCCAAGAAGGATATCGGATGTTTGGGTCAGGCTACAAAAACTGTTGCTGTTAACCCCTTTACTTTTGTTCTGGCTGATAGGACAAGCCAGCTAAGATCTGATCCCCAAGCAGCTGCTCTCCGTCAAAGGTTGGCCAACTGTCTGTATTTGCCTTTTCCATTCATCTCCCTCTTGAAGCCAAAGTTTTGGTTGTTGGCTCAGTTCTGGTAATCTTTGAAGATGCCAGCCACACATGCTGGCAAAACGTCAGGAGTAAACTCTTTCAGAACACAGCTACATAGCCCAAAAAACCCACAAAAAACTATGTAAAGCATATTTGCATGCCTGGAGGAAGTGTGTGTATGTGTGTGTATGTGTGTGTTTGTGAGAGAGAAAACAGAGGTTGGGAAAGTACTTTGTTTAACTATAATACCCAGAATCCTTCAGCAGCCATACTGGCTGAGAGATTCTAGGACCTGCAATAATAATAGTAAATTCTAATGCTTACAAGTTCTAAAACAAACAAGTGGCTTGGTTCAGGATTAAGGAGGTTTCCATATTTCCACTGAAGGCAATCTAGAATGGGAGCCATGCTTCCTATCCAAGCCACATGGCTGGTCGGCATAACAAAGCAGGGTTCACTGTACCATTTTACAGCCCTTTACATGTTGTATTCTGTTGGCCCCTCCTAGTCAACCTTCGTTAACCACTTTAAAAATTATAGTTTAGTTGAATGCAAGCAGAATAACAACAAAGTATTTCAATAGCAATATGTGTCTTTAAATGAACGTAATCTTCACTGATAGAATTCACAAACATAGCTGTGATAGTCTGGAAAACCAGTATGAAAAAGAATCTTGTAGCACTTTTGAGGTTGGTAATATGAGTTTTTGTAGACTTGAGCCTACTTCCTTGGATGCATGGGAGAAGGTAGGCTCAAGTCTATGAAAGCTCATGCTACCAGCTTCTCTCTTTCAGTTAGTCTTATAAGTGTTATAAGATCTCTTTGCATACTGTTAATCTACGCTGTGTACTCTTTATTATCCCTGTGCCAACACATTGACAAAAAGATTGGCTTTGCTAAAACAGTCTGAAGTCAATGTCTTTTCATGATGGTTTTACCCATTTGATAGGCTATTTATATTGGCAGCAATCTTCCACTGTGCTAACGTGCAGATATGTCATACAATTCAGTCCCATTCAAAGGAGTGGGTGTTTGCAGTGTTAGTACTCTTTCCATAACGAAATGCGAGTAGCACAATGTGAGGCAACATAAATCAAGAAAAGGCAGGAAAAAACCCTGATAAAAGGTCATAATGAAGTATTGTCTCATTGTAGGTGGGATGAATGAAAGCAACAGCTGCTTCATAGTACAACACTCTCCGATTTGATAACAGATGGTCAACATTCTAGCTTGTTACTATGGAAGTAGGAGGAGTAAATTATCATTTGGAATATGAGAAGGAGGTGATAATCATTATTAGCATTGTCTGTTTTCAAAGCAGTCTTAAATATTGAATATGTTATCCTCCTGTTACAGCTGGGCACTTTTTGTCAAGTGAACACAGTTGTCTAAAGTCTTCTGGCCAACCCATTCTTTGGTACATTCAGTAAAATAAATAAAACAGATTTCTCACTAGGAGATATGGTCCAGAAAATGCAGAAAGTCTTAAACTCATTGACTTTCAGCTCTACAAAGTGCACTATGCTGATAGATGAGGAGCCTGTGGCTTGCCTCCTGATGGCATTGGACTTAAGTTGCCATGGTAGTGGCCAGGGATTATGGATGTTAAAATTTAGCCACAGATTGTCCACTCCAGACATCATTCCTCCTTCCCATCCTAACACCTTCAGAGATACATCTCATGGGAAAGTGGGCCAACATATTCTCAGTGACAGCTTCCAGGTTCTGGAGCTCCCTCCCTAGAAAAATTAGACTGGCTCCCAGTTTGGTGGCAGGTGAAATGTTTTTGCTTCAACAAACCTTTGAGAATGGACTGTTTATGGGAAAGGGGCCTTAAATAATTGTGCTAAAAAGCTCTTAATTGTGTCTGTTAATTTCTGCAATCAGCCTTGAGTCCCATTGCTGTGGAGAAAACAGGATATAATTTCATCTGTCCATTGAAGTACAAGAAAAGATCTCAGCATTCCTAGTGAGGGAGTTTCAGAGCCTGGAAACAACCACCAAGAAGGACTTCACTTCCCACCAGAAATGCCTGTGAAGGTGGTGGGACAGAGGAAAAAGACTCTAAATTAATCACAAAAATAATGAAAAAAATCACAATATTAAATAAACATCAAAACGGTATAAAATGCCAGTTTTGAAGAGATGTGTCTTCACATTGTTATTGAAACCAACAAATAGCAATAGAGTAAAATGCATGCCATTATACAGGATAGCACACATGAGAACATTATTTTCTGCATGTCCTTCTGGTGGCTCTTCACATGTCATGATATCCCCAAGAGCACCTCTCATGAAGATCTTAATATCCAGACAAGTTTATAACAAAACCTTCCAAGCTGTTTTGGGCTTTAACTGTAAAATTAATACCTTGGGTCTGCAAAGTAACTGGTAACCAGATCTTACTTGTATAGCTCTTTTTGTACTTGTACCTAGAAAAAATGGTTGACACTGAGCTTGGAAGCATTAATATTTGGTCCACACTTTCTAAAATCTCTTGGCAAGGCAGATTATGGGTGTTTTGATCCAAAAAAGTTATTTTCCATGCCTTTGGACTGGCAATATTGCTGAAGCTAATTCCTCAGCATATTTGGTGAAGTCCTGAAAGATGGACACAGAAAGGATAACCTTTTATTACTTAAATGCCATGTATTTTTATTGCACCCTCTATCTTTTGACAGGTTCTCCCCTCCCATCTGATTGCTCAGCTGTCTTCCCTTTCCTCAGGTATAGACTCTCAAACTATTTGCTCTGTTTTATTCTTTCCATAAACCTGCTGAACACCATGAGTGTCAGCTGTCGTGGCCAGTATTATCTAGAATAAGCGTGTGTAGAGTAACATTCCACTTTCTTCAGTACTCCATACAAAATCCCTCCTTGTGGCAAAATTGTGGGGGGGAAGAGCTGTGGATGTACTTCACTGATAATTGAACCCATAGAATACTGAACATTGTTTGCTAATAGCTTGGCTATTTTTTAAAATTCTGCTGCTGTATCTATTCCTCTGAGGTCCCTTCTAGATTAGAATCCCCCCTCCCAACTGAGAGTTTTGTCAAGCCCTGCTTTCTCAATGAGTTTTGTAATGTTATATTTTGCCCTAGAGCCATGATGGAGTGTTGTGCAATTGGGAAAAGAAACAGCATAAAGTTTCTTGGAGGACCTGCAATTATTTTACCTTCAGGAGTCAGGATACACATTTGTTAAGGAAGTTCAGCATGGTATAGTGGTAGGGGTGTAGGACTGGGGTTTAGGAGATCCATGCTCAAGTCACCAGTAAGCCATGAAAGTTACTGGCTGACCATGAATCACTCACTTTCTCTTTCAGCCTAACCTCCCTCATGCAATTGTTGTGTGGATAAAGTGGAGAGAAGAGTCATGAGTGCCACTTTATATTCATTGAATGTTCTGTTAACAAGCATATGGATTTAGCAAATGAATTATTTGATATTTTGATTGGTATAATAAAAGGGTTCATGAAGGGCTGGTGGTGGAGCACCTGTTTTTAATTTTAAAAAATATCAAATTCAGTCTCTGGCATTTCCAAATAGGGCTGGGGGAAAATTGTGGTTGAAAAGGACTGTTCCCAATCAGTATAGATCAGCTTTTCCTAACCTGATGCCCTGCAGATTCTCATCCTGGTCAGAATTAGTTTGGGATGATGGGAGATGTGGTGCAACACATCTGGAGGGCACCAGGAATGATCATATAGATGTTACTGAAGTAAATAGATCAAATGAGAACAAAGTAGCCTTGTTAGTCCATAAATGGGATGGGGTGCAGGCAGAGTAAATACATATTTGGAATATGCCCTTACTAGACCCAATAAAAAAGTACAAAACTTTATAGTCTTTTGAGTTTTCCAGAATGGTTCATCAGGCTTGACAAGAGAAAAAAAAGTAGGAGATTGCCAGGACAGAGTCCAAAAAATGAAGGTAGATATGGTGGCCATGAGGTCTACAGTTAAACTCAGCCTGATGGCCTTGATTTGATTTAAGGTAATAGATTCATATGCATTGCTCACTCCAAGTTATGGGCAACATGAATAATGAGTGTATTTATATGAACAGTAGATGTAACCAAAATAGTGTATAAGAACATAATCATAAATAGATTAACTTCCTAATTACAACTGATAACCATATTACTGGAAAGACAGAAGAAGAAGGAGGAGGAGGAGGAGGAGGAGGAGGAGGAGGAGGAGGAACAACAACAACAACAACAACAACAACAACACTTTATGTTGCTAGGTCCAAGTAGATTTTGTCTTGTTCAGTAATGCAGGATGGGTTTATGACTTATAACTCCTGGGAGCAAACATTTGTTGAGAGATGGCAAGGTACAGTGGTTTGAGTGTTGGACTAGGACTCTGGAAACCAGGATTCAATCCCCAGCTCAGTCATGAAACCCACTGGCTGACCCTGGGCAAGTCATATGCTCTCAGCATCGGGGGAAGGCAAACCTCTTCTGGACAAATCTTGCCAAGAAAACCCCATGCTAGATTTGTTTTAGGGTTGCCATGAGTCAGAAACAACTTGAAGGCACACAATAACTAAAACGTTTGTTGTATTTTGGGACCTGCAAGTCAACTCTGATGTATGGTGACCCCATTAAAGGGTTTTTATTTCCAATATTTCTTTAGAGGAGTTTTGCCATTGCCCTCCTGTGAAGCTGAAAGAGTATGGCTTTCCCAACATTAACTAGTAGGATTCCATGGCAGAAGCATGATTTTAACTCTGGCATCCCAGAGTCCAACAGTCAAACCATTATACTACACTGGCTCAGAACAAACTTCAAGTCATCCCTCGACATGGTGATCTTGTGAATTCAATAGGGTTTTCTTAGGTGAGGAATAATAAGACATACGTACTTTATCTACATGAATGACTTTAACATAGGACATTTTCACATGGGAGGCAAAGCGCCCAAATCCCGTGGATAAATGGGGTTTAGATTCCAGGAATATTCTGCAAAAGTGGGATTGCTTTCAGACACATTGGGTTAATCAGGCATTAACGCAACATTAACCCATGCAGAAAGTGGGCAAAATTGCACTGCTTTTCATTTTCAGGATTTCCCCCAAAGTGGCACAATTTTGCAACTTTCTGCTTGAGTTAATGTCACATTAATGCTCAATTAGCCCAATATTGTCTGAAAACAATCTCACTTTTGCAGGATATTCCTGGATTTAAACCCAGTTAATCCATGGGATTTGGGTGCTTCCCTCCTGTGTGATAAGGTCCATAGACTTCACTTTTCTCTTGTATGAATTTTAGCATCTTTGCCTTATGAAGAACCCAGAAAAGCTTCAGATGCTTGCATAGTGTATTTTATGCTTTGGAGTTGCTCCAGAAAAGGCATTGCCACTTGTAGATTTTGTTAGATATTTTACATCTACAGTACAGTACTTTATATTTATTTAGCTCCACTAGATGGCATGTCTCCTTTTTATCCTCCATCTGTTCACCAACCTGTGGAAGAGAAAGAGATTGAGAGAAGATACATTTGCTGTTTCAGGCTTGGATTTTAAGCAAGAGAATGCAGATTTATTTCTGATTCAGTGTCTTGTGCACATTTCTTCTTTTGATGCAATGAGCAGTAACCTATAGCCAATAGCCATTGTTTTCAAATTAAAACCACTAAATCAGTAATGGGGGGGGGGGGGGGAGGTAATACTACCACTGCTTTTAAGAGAGAGTTTTGTTTTGATCTGTCTGCAGAACAGGGAGTTAGATATTTTCACAGAAATTACAGGGATTTTTAAAAAAGATATTAGCAAAGGGGTTATAGATTTAAGAGTTCCCAACAGCTTCTTTTCAGGCTTCTGGCTATACAATTACACCATTGCATTCTGGTTGAGACCAGTAATGTGTGTGTGCGTGTGTGTGTGTTGTCATCATTATGCAGCTACATGGAGATGTATCTGATAACTGATCGTAAGAAAATGGGCAACAGGAGTGGATTAGAAGCATCATCCTTCAGTCTCACCAAACTGCATCTCTCAGTACAGCTGCCTGGATTTTGAGTTGGCTTTGAGGGCATTTGAAATCACTGCAGTGGTGCCATGATTGCATACCATGTTGGTGACAATATTATATAATCCCAGAATTGTAGAATGCTAGTTCTACATGAATTCTGCAACATAATGTGACTTTGAGATACTAGGGTCCGTTTTACATTGGCAAAAAGAGGTGTGTTGAAGGCTGCATGAAAGCCCAGCCTTTAGATGAGAAAAAGGGAAAGTGTGCCATGAAAACACTATTTTGGAGTTTTAAGGGAGAAGAAGTGCTTTAAAAAGGAGCTGGCCCATTTTACATTGGCAAAAAGAGGTGTGTTGAAGGCTGCATGAAAGCCCAGCCTTTAGATGAGAAAAATGGAAAGTGTGCCATGAAAACACTATTTTGGAGTTTTAAGGGAGAAGAAGTGCTTTAAAAAGTAGTTTGATTTCCCCACTACTTTTTTAAAAAGGGTGCAGCATTGCTGGCCCGTTTTACACGGGCAAAAAAAGGCGCTTTTAGGGCTAAAAAGCCCGCATTTAGGGTTAGGGAGGGCGTAGCCTTTACACCCTCCCTAAGCCTAAAACGCATGGACGCCGCCATTTAAAGATGGCGGCGTCTACACGGTGGCGCCGTACAAGCGTCATCACGTGCGCAGCGTTTTGACGCGCTGCGCACGTTTTGACGCTCTGGCGGCGCGGGAGAGCGCCAATCGCGCCCTTCCCGCGCCGCAAAAAAAGAGCTCGATCCCGGAGCTCTTTTTTGCGGCGGGTCGTTGCGGCGGGATGAGGCCTCTGGGGCTGCCCGTGTGGCAGCCTAGGCCTCATCTCGCCGCTAGAAGGGGCGAGTTTGGACCGCCCCTTTTAGCCAATGTAAAAAGCACCCCTATTGCATCTAAAGGCTAAGGTGTAGTTGAACGGTTAAATGGGGCTCTGTATCTTTAAAGCGCCCATTTAAAGGCAGCGATACAAGTGCGGAGGGAGGGAAGGTGCCAAGACAAGAAGAGACCTTCAGAGCCCGGCCAGAGTGCGCCTGCACCTTCCTTCACCACCTCCCTTTGGTTGAGAGAGTGTGACTTCTAGGGAGACAGCAGGGCACTGGAGGCGCTCAGCCAGACCAGGGCAAGCTGGCAAGAGGAAGAGGAGAAGGGGAGGGACCTGGAGCACCTCCGCTGCCCTGCTTCCCTGCAAGTCACACTCTCTCAGCCGAAGGGGGGAGGAGAAGGCAGGCCCAGGCACACTCTGGCCAGGCTCCATGGCTCTCTCCTGGCTGCCTTCCTTCTCCCTTTGGCTGAGAGAGTGTGACTTGCAGGGAGGCAGGGCAGCAGAGGTGCCCCATGTCCCTCTCCTCCTCCTCCTCCTCCTCCTGTTTCCAGCTTGCCCTGGCCCAGCATCAGGAGGACCTGGAGCACCACCGCTGCCCTTCCTCCCTGAAAGTCACACTCTCTCAGCCAAAGGGAGGAGGAAGGCAGCGGGGAAGGAGGGAGGGAGGGAAGGAGCCAGGAAGAGACCCCCAGAGCCTGGCCGGAGCACGCCTGGCCCTCCTGCTTCCTCTTCAAAAAGAAGGCTGGAAAAGTAGGACGTGTCCTGGCAAAGGAGGACGTGCCTGGTCAACTTGGAAAAGGGGGGCCTCTGCTCAAGAATGGAGGACATATGGGAATCCCTCCTGGACAGAGGGCTGAAACCTCAAGACAACTCAATATAATGCTCTGACAGAACACAGACTACAACTCCCATGAGCCTTTGCTACCATTTCCCAAGATGCCTTAATTTGCAACAGAAAGCCGACCAGTATGTTCACATGTGATGAATTCTTTCGTATTGACTCTGCATTTTCTTTTTGTGTAGATGCTCTCTTGTTTTGTGTGTGATGAGCTTGTGCGTAATCATGTGCATTTCCGAACTGACCTCACTTTCTCCCTCTTTCGGAATGGTCCTGTACTCCCCCATGTGATAAGCTCCGACTGTATGGTGTACCTGCGCTATTGGGCAATTCGCAGCCAGCAAGGGAAAAAAATGTTTAAAGCGCGGCTAAAAGCCACGTTCCTTGCCGCCCATGTAGCTGCTCCACCTGTGTTTGTAGCGTTTTGACAGCTTCCCATGTAGTTGCTGAGCCACAGAAAAAACCTCAGTCTAGCTGCCCTGTACTTTTTAAATGCACACCTGGGGCTTGCTGTCTAGCTGCTAAGCATTAAGGAAAGTGCAACTTCATGTCACACTTTCTTGCCAATGTAAAAAGCCCCTAAAATGTCCCAACTGCAAGGGTGAGGGTTAACATACTACTTTCTATCTCCAGGAAAAAAAATATAATAAAAGGTTGAAAATCAGTTATGTCACATAGAAAACCTTTCTCTGGAGTTTATCACATAATGGGAATTGGAAGTATAATCCAATGGCAATCTGAACGCAATCATGGGGTTTCATGTTATTGCGTGAAAGCTGATCACACACATTTTCGGGCAATGGGAAGTCCTTCTGAACGCAATCGTCGGGTTTCACATTGCATGAGAAATTATCACACACAATTTCAGACACTGGGAGGCCATTTCGGGCAGTTCCAAATGCGATGTGGCGTCAGTACGCAATCATGTAAATTCACTGAACTACCGAATTCACTCAATTCTGAACTGGCCCCACTTTCATTTCTTTCGAAATTGAGAGAAATTCCTCCTGTGTGATAAAGTCCCCTGATTTACCCTTTGTCACTGGCTGCTCAATCTCCCCTTCTCTCTCTCTTTCTCTATCACACACACACACACACACACACACACCTTTCAAATGTTCAGTCACTTCCACTAATTCTTCTGTGTTCTTACTGCGGTCCTTTTCCCATATCCACTCCTCTTCCTCCTCTCCCTCCAAGATTCTCTTTTGTTTCTCTGTATGTTCAACCCATACATCTAGTCTTTTGCCTTTTCCTTTCTTTTCCACATGTTCCCTTCAGTATTCCATCTCTCATTTCCTCTACTCCTCTTCACTCATTTTGCTCTTTCTCTCTGTTTAACTCCTTTGCCCTTTGTCTCATGTCCATCGTGTTTGCTCTTCCTATTTACCCACAAGCCACCCCCTTTCAGCAGTTGCACCATCTGAGATTATTTAGTAAACCTCCAATAATAATGCATCATGTGTTTGATTCACAGCATCGTATATAACTATGAACATATTAATAGGCATTCATTGCACACATATAGGACACATAGGGGCTTTCTAGACTGGCAGGAAAGGGAGGCATGAAGTTGCCTTTTCCTTAATGCTTAGCAGCTGCACTGCAAGCCCCAGGTGTGTAATAAAAAGGCATAGGGCAGCTACACTGAGGAGGTGTGAAGACAACTTATCTGAAGACTTTTCTGTTGCTCAGCAACTACACTGGAAGCTGTCAGGATGCTAGAAACACAGGTGGAGCAGCTGCATGGGTGGCAATGAACGGGGCTTTTGGCCGCACTGAACCTTTATTTTTATTTTGTTGCTGGCTGCGAACTGCGCAGTTGCACCACTACATCATACAGGCAATTGTATTGCCAGCTGCGAACTGCACAGTTGTACAAGTACATCACACATGAACTGTGCAGTTATGAAGATCTGTCAAATTACCATTGTGGTTTTGCTTCCCTTTTTTAAGTGCGCAGTTGCATCGGTGTACCATGAATAAACCCCTTTATTTTATAATAATAGTTATTATTATTATTATTATTATTACCCCACCCCTTTGAGATCAATTGAGGTGGCTTACACATTAAAATACTATTACATCAATAAAACAAACTGCATCCCTCCCCCTTAAAAAGATATTACATTTGTTACAATTTAAGTTTATGAATAAACTTCTTTATTTTATGAATGAATTGTCATTTTATGCACAGTTGCATAACAGTTACAGCATCACAGAGTCCCTACTGCGCATGTCTAGGGTTCGGATTAGAGCTGGAGCTAGGGTTTGGGAGCTTTAAAAAACTGCACAGTTGCACTGCAGCATTTAGACACAGCTGCACTGTTACACCCTTTTAAAAAAGAAACTGGGAAAAGCAGTTCCTTTTTAAAGCTGCTTTTTCCCCACTAAAATGCAAAAGAAGTGTGTTCATGCCAAACGTTCAGTGTGGGTCATCTAAAGGCTACACTTTCATGAACACACCCCTTTTTGCCAGTCTAGATCAGCCCATAGTCTCCCCCCCCCCCCATATTTGCAGATTTGATTACTATGTTCTCTCTAGGAATCTCTAGTTACTCCAGAGCGATTCTATGGTCAATTTCTGGTGCATGTGGATCATAGAGTCACTCTGGAGGACCCAGAGAGTACTTTGTTATTGTTAATTGCCAAGTCAATCTCAATTTATGGTGATCCTGTGCATGAGACATCTCCAGGATTCCCTATCCTCCACTGTTCTGCTTAGTTCCCGTGAATTTATGCCTGTGAATTTACCTGTGTTATCCCAGCTAAAAAAATAGCATTTACAATTTCCTAGACTTAAGCTGAAACCAAGTTCTCCCTGATACCACACACATCTTGCTTCCTACATTATATCTTATATTCTCTATGCCAGTTGTTCTAAACCTGTGACCCATGAACTCCTTGGGGGCCATAATGTCCTCACAGGGGAGCTGTGGGTCTAGAAAAGCAAGCCTAGAGTCTAGAAAACGGTGTACTGAACAGAGAGGTAGTGAGCATCTGCTCACTGTGTGATGTCAGTAGCCCTCCCTCCTTCTCTTGACCTCTGAGATCTTGCCCTTTATCATGCAAGCTGGGACACAGGTGGGGCAGGGATGCATAACCAAAACCCCCAATTTCCTTGAGCCTGAAAGGGTCTAGGTCTGAATCTAGGAGGGTTCCTCTTGCCCTGGCAGTACTACCAATCCAATCTACCATAGCATGAAGCAGGTACTACAACAGGGGAACTTGCATATCTGCAGAAACGGATTCTTCATTTTGGAATTGCTTCAAGGCCCTAGCCAAGCTAATCCACTCTTTTTTGTGCATACACTTTTATATGCACATGTTGGCATCAGTCACAGTTCATCAGATGGTTTAAAGACCTGACAGCAGGTTGATCAGAGCAATATTTGACAGTGCTAATCTGCATTATGTAGGATTAACCAGGCAGAGTAATTAACTTACATAAGCTCTTTAGCAACTTTGAACACTTAGAACTCCTATGAATTCTTTATAATATGATCTAAGAAACATTTCAAAAGTAGGCAACATGCTGGGATAAGAAAATGAAAGTGAAGATTAACTACTTTCAGCAGGGGAGCAAACAAGATAAACTTGGACTACCAGAATAATGACAACACATGATAGTATAGGCATACCTCAGTTAACAAAGGTCTTGGATGCACAGGTAAAAGCCCCTCCATTCTGGAGTTGTTCTAGAATCACAGAATCATAGAGTTGGAAGAGCTCTCAAGGGCCATCAAGTCCTACCTCTGCCATACAGGAACACAGAATCAAAGCACCCCGACAGATGGCCATCCAGCCTGTTCAAAAACCTACAAAGAAGGAGACTCCACCACCCTCTGAGGGAGTGTGTTCTGCTGCCAAACAGCTCTTACTGTCAGGAAGTTCTTCCTAATGTTGGGGAGGAATCTCTTTTCCTGTAGTTTGAATCCACTGCTCTGGTTCCTGTTCTCTGAAGCTGCAGAAAACAAGCTTGCTCCATCCTCAACACCCCTTCAAATATTTAAACAGGGCTATCATATCACCTCTTAACCTTCTCTTCTCCAGGGTAAACATCCCCAGCTCCCTATGTTTCTCTCCTCATAAGGCATGGGTTTCTCTCCTCACTCTTCACCATTTTTAGTGGCCCTCCTCTGGACACATGTCTTGCCTGTAAAAAGGGAGGGGGCTTTCCTTGAGATCACCTTTGACCACCCTCAAGACTATGCACCAGTACTCTCTCAATGACTCTTGCTCACAGACACATTGATTCCCCCTCAACTTCTAATTTCCCCAAAATAGGATCAATACTGCAAAGAAGCATTTCAGGATTTTGTTTCTTAAACTAGTCACATTCTATATTTTCTTCCTAATTAATAATACTTGTTTTCTTGTTGCCTGGCCACACTCTATTCACTGCATTCTGATGTTGCTTGGCTACATGTATCCCAGTTTTCATCTGTAAAATGTTGGACTTTATGCAGAAATATGTTGTTCAAAACCGAGACGTTATAGGCAATTGTGATATATTATGAATGATGATCAAACAATCCCATAGCAAATATGGAATTATCGCCATAGCAAGATCAATTTGAAATGAATGTTTATGTGTTGTAATGTATGTAATATTTAATGTTTAATGTTATAGGTTTGTGTTTGTTTTATTTTTATATTTTAATGTTATGTATTTCATATAATCTAATAATAAAGATATATATTTTTAAAAACCAGATATGATAGACTACTGTGTGTGGAGCCAGTATTTATTGGTTTTGTTTTCTACATCTCTGTTTCGATGTTTTAATTTAATAAGTGACAAGGAACACCAGTCATACCTTATCATACTAAATCCACCGATCAACACATCTACTTGTCCAGTTTAGTGGTCACCTTTAGATCCAAGCATCAGATCTAGGGAAGGACCATAAGGGGAAAAGGACAAGGTGAGTTATAGAAGCCCAAGGGATGGAACTGAGTGGCCAACCTGGATAGGGGATCCTTTGGGCATAGGTACCACTTGGGAAGCGGGTAGAAAAAGGTCAGTCCAAGGATCTGAAAGTATTGAGGGTCGTAAAAATAGCCCTGCATACTTAGGTTGCCCCAGGGCAACACTTTGCCCACCCTGCTATAGAATCTGGAAAATAATCTTTATATTTCTTCTAAGGGCCCTTTCACACTACAAATGATAGCACTGTTATTCCATACCCCCTCACTGTACCAATTTAGCAGAGACAGTTCCAGTTAATCCTCTGTTGTTCCACCTTTTCAGCTGCCTTTAAAACGTCCCAGTTTCTCTCCCCATTACAGACATTATGAAATCTATTAGCATTATTTTTTTTAAAAAAGACCCAGACCATTCTAATAACACAGTCTATTGGGAATATATACTACAGAAAAGATCTAAATGTTATGCCTCAGCTAATGTGATCATTAATGAGGTTGACCCTCTGGATGTTGGATTACAGTTCCCATCATCCTTGAACACTGCCCATTGTGGCTGGGGCTAATGAGAACTGGGTCCAAAAAACCCAGAAGAGCCACATAGTCTTGACCCCTGGTAAAAATACTAAGGGAAAACTGACCAATGAGAAATACTAACTGAGTTTTCCTAGGAGTACACGAACAGGAGTGCAAAATCCCCACAAACCAATTCGGAAACATTATGCTAAACACCTTGTATTTTACTGTTGTGGCAGAGGAATCCATATTTTGGGATTGGCCTAGGACATTTTTTTAAATACATGTGTATCCACAACAGTATAACCAGTTCTCTCCCATTTTCACCTTCTTATCAAGTGAACTCTCACCCACTGAACTGAATTTCTTGGAACTAAGATTTTGATTGAACACAGTTTTTTTTTCCTTGCAGAATATGCTAGCTTGCATGGACTTTGACTAATGAACTTTCTGCCCTTTTCACCAGAACACTGAAGAGCATGGAAAAGAGCACTGATGGATTACAGCTCCCAGAATCTCCATTCATCATGGCTTATTGGGTAAGGATTCTAGGTGATGTACTCCAAAAGAAACATTTGCAAGTTGTGGAACATTGCTGCAATTTGCTCTACAGAATATATCTGCAACTTCACCTGTGTCATTGGTTTGCCACTAACTTTACATTTTTAGCTTAATTCATAATTCCTAAAAAACATACTAAGAAAATACCTCATATATGATCTTGAGAAAACATTGCAACTATATTAGTTGACCAATTAGAGCAGGGATGGAGAATATGAGGACATCCATATGCTGTATCACTGAAACTCCCTTCAGCCCTAGAGAGCATAGCCAGTGGTGGAGAATCCTGGGAGCTGCAGTCCATCTTCAGGAGGGCCAAATGTTCCCCACTCCTGATTTAGAAAACCAATATATAGAAAATATGGCAAAACATGTAACCCAATCTATTTTTTTTTTTCAGAAACATACATGCACACAAACACACAAACCATTCTTGTCTGTCCTCGTGTATTATCTAGTACATAATTCACTGGGCAGAGATTTCAGCAACCATTCACAAATACTGAACTGAATGAAAATTGTGTACTGAATGTTCTACACCAATAGAATTAAAAGACTCTCTGGTCTGACAATCTGGGCAAAACAGCCACACAGCTGTTCTTTCGATGCACATATGGACAGCTGTTCCTAATCTTGTGAGGTTCATTTTGGAAAAAAGCATCTGTGTGTGTGTAATATATAAAATCTCTCTCAGTGCTGTCTTATATTCATCTGCTGTAAGATTCAACATAGACTCCTTCTTCTTAAATAAATCCTTTACAAAATATAAGTGATTATTATTTATTGTTATGTGCATTCCAAGTGAAACACGCCAACCATGTGTAGAGTCTAAAGCTGTAACCCTTGTGCCAGAAAGCAGGGGAAATGATCTGATGTAATGAGAAGCACAATTTGTCACTATCTTGATTATGGATGAATTCTTAAGTTACCTCCTCAACAGGCTTATCTGTCATCAACTAAATAAGAGTCATCAACCAAGATAAAACTTTGTAGATATTATCAGGTATATATCTGTATAGCACAAAGTCTATTTAAACTTTGAGATCAAATGATTATATTATGCAAAAAGCAAACAAGAGGACAAGTTTTACATCCAGGGGCCCTGTTACACTGCATAGTTATAGCATTATGATATTACTTTATCTAGTGTGGCAACTTCCTATGGAACCCAGGGGTTTGTAGTACGAGCTCTCCTGCTGAGAATTCTCAATAGGCCTTCCTAAACTTCAAACCCCAGTATTCCATAGGATGTTCAATAATTTAGAATCCTCGGTCCAAAACACACTGCAGAAATAATCCAGTTTGAGACCACTTTAACTGCCATGGCTCATTGCTACGGAAACCTGTGAATTGTAGTTTATTGTGGCAACAGAGCTCTCCAATAGAGTAGGCTAAATGTTTCACAAAACTACAGTTTCCAGAATTCCCTAGCACTGAGCCAGAACAGTTAAAGCAGTCTTAAAATTCATTATTTCTGCAGTGTGTTTTGGGCCATAGTGCTATGTCACTTGAAAGTACCTTGGTTAAGCATTATAATGAGTTTGTACAAACCAGTCTATGTGGCATCCTTATTTAAAGAGTTTTAAAGCACACACATACACAGAAACACAAAGAGAGGCTTCCTTGTATTATGTTTTTAATATCTTGTAATCCCGCCTCGATCCCTAGGGAGAGGCGGGAAATATAAATAAATATTATTATTATTATTTGTAGCTTTCTTTCATTTACTAGACAAATGCTAACAAAGTGGTTATGGGGATACATTAGGAAGGAAGAGAACTATGTTCTTTGAGACCAATGGATGAATATATATATATATATATATATATATATAAATACAGAGAACAAAGCAATTATATCATTTGTTAATTAGGAGAACTCCTGAAATTTGCATGACAGTTCTCTTAGAAATTAAAAGGATTCATGAAAGTACACTAGAAGAAACTAACCAAGCTCTTAACTCCACTTCTTTAAAATAACTAAAATAAAGGGTGTATCTAAACTGTAGAAATAATGCAGTTTGACATCATTGTAAGTGCTATAGCTCCATTGTATGGAATTCTGGAATTTATAGTTTTACAATATTTTTAGCCTCTTCCACCAAAGAGTGCTGATGCCTCACAAAACTTCCAGTTCCAGGATTCTGTAGGATGGAGCTATGACAATTAAAGTGATGTCAATTGCAGTATCTCCACAGATGTAGATGCACCTGAAGTCTTATGGCTGGGGCGGAAAAAGTCTCTTCTGGGCACAGCAGAAAACTCTAGCAAGCCTTCAAGCTTCTAGCAACCCTTCACATTTCTAGCAAGCCATTGTCCACAATAGAACTCAGGCTGGATCTATGTAGGCTTAATTCTCTGTGGCTGGGAAAATCACAGGCAGGGACTAGATTTCACCTTAATCTTGGTGAGCCTGTACCTCTGTTTCTCCCTTATGAGTTAATCTTTGCCATTTACTCCTGGTGACTGGAGGAAGGGAGGGAAGAAAATACTCTCTTAAGGAGAATGTCAAGTTGGGGTAAAAGCCCAGCTCTCTAGCCATGGCACTGCTTAACCCAACTACCACCATTAGTGGCAATGCATCCTAGGGTGCAGAGCAGAACTTGGCAACAGTAAAGAATCATTCTAGGTCATGGGCGTTTTTCTAGTCTAAAATGAAAGGCAGACAAACAGCTTTTAAAAATTTAAATGAGAAACTTGTTCTTCTGCAAACAGTGCATAGGTCTGTGCAGTAAACAGGTCTGTTAAAATAATTGCGCAATTAACCACAAAGTATTGTTTCTCTGTTTGGTGATACCTCTTAGTTAAAGAAAGAGGTAATACCTGAATATGGGATTTACAAACACTGGAGTATCTAAACATAACCTTTATTACCTTATTTTTTAAAAAAATATATATATATGCTGCAAGCTGCATCATGTTAGTCTGTTCTATGCATCTAGTGACAATTGGGAAACACAGGTCAGTCCTAGATACATTTACTAGACAATTAGTCCCATTGAATTTAGAGGGATTACATTTGAGTAATTATGCTTCGCCTAGGACTGTACTGTGAGTAAAAGGGGAAATGATCACTGTGGAATTAATTGAAGCTGGAATCCTAGTGTACTACTTGGAAACCCAAAGGGAATTTCTTCTCAGTTGAAAGGCATGCATGTTGTGCATTGTTTGGACATTTGTTTTACTACAGAGTAATAGGAGAAATTTTAGAGTCATGCTAGGAACAAAGGCTTGCAGAGGTGAGAGCCAGTATGTTTAGTTGTTCTATAACACCTATCCTCTAATGAGCTCAAGGTAGTGTATGCAATCTGCTTCCTCATTTTATCTTCACAACAATCCTCTGACAAGTAGAAAGCATGTGATAAGACCAAGATCACCCAGTGAGTTTAATGATTTGGTGAGGACCTGAACCTGGGTCTCCCAAGTCCCAGTATAAAACTGTAAGAGGAAGCCACTAAGCAGTGCATGGGTGTCTGTTGACTTCACTAGTATAAACATTAACAGCTGTGAGTCATGCTATGGAATTTTGAGATTTGTAGTTTTATGTGATATTTAGCCTCTATCAGAAACATCTGGTGTCATAATGAACTACAAATCCCAGGATTCCATTGGATGACAGTAAAAGCAGTGCCAAATTGCATTAATTTTGCAGTGTAGCAAGAGCCTAACTGAATAAATTTGTGGCATACACTTTTGCAGACTGGGTCTACATCATTGATATCTTAGGTTGTTGTGTCTTGTTAAGTGACATCAACCTGACTTCTACTTAAGGCAACCTTTATTTATATTGCACCTTTCCCCCAAAATTGGGATTCAATGAGGCTTACATTGCTGGGAATGTATGGTTTGTTTATGGTGGATTGCCATGGCTGAGCAGAGATTTGAACCCTGGTCTCTTTTTTTAAAGCCAGCTGATTTAATTCTCAGAAATTCAGAAACTCTTCTCAGCATGATAGACTCTGGGAGACTGAGACTCAATTCTCTGCTCAGCCATGGAAAACTACTGGGTGACTCTGGGTAAGTCATACTCTCTCGCCCTTAGAGGAAGGCAATGGCAAATCTCCTCTAAACAAATCTTGCCAACAAAACCCAATGATAGGCTTTCCACAAAATGCAATCTATTTGAAGGCACATGAAAATAACACACCTCTTTTCATGTAGCTAGGAAATTATAGTTCAGAAGATCTCTAGTGCTCCCTATGAAAGAATGCTAAGTACCTCACTAAAGTAACGTATGGATTCCTTAGGATGCAGTTGTTTAAGTGATGTGGAATGTAACTGTGTAAGGGACCTGCACATTCAGTATCTGACTCTTTTCTTCTATGCAAGATTCAAGGTAGGTGTTGTTTTTGTAGTTTGTCCAGTACCCAGAGCACCATTGTTGCTACATTACTAATGATAGTAATGTTGGTTGGATTAGAAGCATCAGCAGCAACATTCTCTATTAATATTAACTATGCTGCCTCTAACCATTTTCACAAGTTAGTTTTGTGTAGAGGTATAGCACTATCTAACAATGTTTTTTTCCTTCTGGCTTTCATATATTTTTTGACAGTACAATTGCTGCAGTGCTATTGAGTACATATTAGAGAAATTAAAAGTATTGTACTCCCTTTTAAGAGATCTTATGCTCTCAGATCCAGGGGAAGGTAATGAAAACTCCCTCTGAACAAATCTTACCAAGAAAACCCCATGATAGGTTCACCTCAGGGTCACCATAAACTGGAAGGCACACAAAACAACAGCCTATAACAATATTGCATAGCTACATTGGGCAGCAATGTGGATATGTAGATCTGATTCAAATGTAACAACAAAAAGTGGTTTATTGTTATGTTCATAAGGCTTGGCTGTATATGTTCCCTCTTCCCTCTCCAAGTCCACCATGGCTGCAAGGTAGAGATTAGATGTTTTCAATTAACCACAGTTTTGACATATTTTCCAAGCCTGAAGTCTGATTAATTTTATGATAGTTACGGAAACAAGCATTTTTCATACATCATGGTATAAAGTTGGCTTGTTTCTATAACCCATGTGTGTGTATTGTGTGCCTTCAAATAGTTTCCAACGTATGGCTATCCTAAGGCAAAACTATCATGGGGTTTTCATGGGAAGATTTATTCAGAGGTAGTTTGCCATTGCCTTCCCCTGGGGCTTGCCTAAGGTCACCCAGTGGTTTTCATGGCTGACCAGGAATCAAACCTTGGTCCTTTTCTGAGCTGTAGACCAACACTCAAACTATTATGCCATGCTGGCTCTGTTAATATGGAACCAAATTTAGATATACCTGTAAACAGTTTAAAACAGAAGCAAAAGCCTCCTATTACTAATCAGAGATGATAATTAGTTTCCTCTATTGGCTGCTTCTCAACTGGAAAGACAAATTACTCATGAGAGAATCTTTACCACGCTAAGATGTCTGTGAGAGAGGCTTTGGAGTATGAGAAGACTATAAGGAAGCTGCAGACTTTCATGGGTTAGATCGGTAATGTCCACAAGTTTGGAGTTATCCTTTCCTAGTTTATTGTTATGACTTAATAAGGATATTTATTTTATTAGAAGAGAAACATTTTTGTATTCAATTTGAGCACATATATTGATTTAATGGGATGCATATTAATAATTAAATTAAATAATAATTAAATAAAAATAAATAATACTGACTCACTGTGAAACAGTTGATTTATTGAGCCTACTATAGTTGCAGCTGTCAGCAGGATTCAGGCCATAATGATAAGTCCAGTTGTTAAGTAATTGCTACGTTATCTTGTGCTACAAGCTATTTTTTTTTTACAAATAATTTAATTTTACTTCTTCTGTGTTTGTTTTTTAAAAACCTGTTTTTTCTTTTCTTTTCTTTGCCTTGCTTTGCTTTCTTAAGCTTTTCATCACCATATCATCTTCCATTTAAGTAACCTGGACCGTTTATTGTACATTTAGTGATCCCAGATACAGAGTATTATTTTTTGTTCCTTGTGGGTTGTTCTAAGGAAGTGTAAGATAAGCCCCTGGTACAAAATGTCCAGAAAATATATGAATGCAATGATAGATGTTTTTCAACAATATGCCAAATTCTCTCTAGTGTTAGATTTTTTGTTTTTGTTTTTTTAAAAAACTATCAGCATTCTTATAAATCCTTCTATATGAAATATTGTATTGAACTGCAGCACCTCTTTATCTTTAGTATGTTAAACCAAAAAAAAACAAAAAAACATTTGCCTGGACAAGCAGTCTTTAATAGATGTATTTTATGTATTGCACAAAACAGGTGGGCAATGACTGGAGGTCTGGGGGCTACACACACCATCCCCCAAATCTTGGACCTTCCTACTTTATGGGGAAAATCATTTATTTTTCTAAAACTGAAACCTCCCATATGTGACTTCTAGGACAGTCGTGCTCAAAAATTTTACCCTTGTGATTCCCTTTACATCTGCATGTGGATGTTGCACCTCCCCACTCAATATAGTATATGAATACAAATATTTTGCTTGTTTAGTGTATGTATTTGGCTCACAATTTATGTACCGTACATTCATATTTTAACTTTTTACACAGGTTAGACATTCTTCAGTGTTAATGACAGTTTTCGTGAACCTCAGAGATAAGTAGTTTTCTCTGTACCTCCTTTTGTTTTGCGCTCTGTGTAGTGCCAGAGGATGTAGGCTTCTTCTCGCTGCCACCATAGCTGGTGGAACAATAATTTCTGTTTTCTTTTTTTGTATTGATTTCAAAAAAATCATTTTTAAAGCAAATGTTTTATAGCAACACTTCTGCATTGCCTGAATAGGAACAAACAATGCATATAGGAGATTCAGAGAGGGAGATACCTGTGACTCCCTTTCCTGCCTTGGCATCACAAAATGCACAGATTAAATGCACAAAAATAAAATGCAGAGATATAGGATGGAGGACACCTGGCTGAACAAGACTTTCACAGGAACAAGATCCCTGTGAAAGGGATCTAGGAGTCCAAGTACACCACAAGTTGAACATGAGTCAACAGTTCGATGTGGCAGCTAAAAAAGCCAATGCGATTTTAGGCTGCATCAATAGAAGTATAGTGTCTAGATCAAGGGAAGTAATAGTGCCACTCTATTCTGCTTTGGTCAGGCCCCACCTGAAATATTGTGTCCAGTTCTGGGCACCACAATTCAAAAAGGATGTAGAGAAAATGGAGCGTGTCCAAAGGAGGGCGACTAAAATGGTGAAGAATCTGGAAACCATGCCCTATGAGGAACGCCTTAGGGAGCTGGGGATATTTAGGCTGGTGAAAAGAAGGTTAAGATGTGACATGATAGCCCTGTTTAAATATTTGAAGGGATGACACACTGAGGAGGAAGCAAGCTTGTTTTCTGCTGCTCCAGAGAACAAGACCTGGAACAATGGATGCAAACTGCAGAAAAAGAGATTCCACTTCAACATTAGGAGGAACTTCATGACAGTAAGGGCTGTTCGACAGTGGAACACAGTCCCTCAGAGTAGTGGAGTCTCCTTCCTTAGAGGCATTCAAACAGAAGCTGGATGGCCATCTGTCGGGGATGCTTTGATGGAGAGTTCCTGCATGGCAGGGGGTTGGACTTGATGGCCCTTGTGTCTCTACCAATTCTATGATTCTATTTCTCCGCCTGGCTCCCAGGCCACTGCTGCTGCACATCTGTTGCATCCACTACTGGTCTACAAGCCTTCCTTCCCTGAGCCTCCTAGGACAATAACACTGCTGCAGAAATCTCAGTCAGTATTACCATCCTTGGAGGAAGAGGGGAGCTTGTAGCCCAGCATTGGAGGCAACATAGGTGCCTCAGCAGTGATCTGGGAGCAAGGTGGAAGTATTGTTGTGTCAAGGCAGGAAAGGGAGGTACAGGGTAGCCATGTTTTCACCAGCACTAGAGAGACATCAAAATCTCTGTTATACTGAAAATATTTGTGAGTACTGAAAAATACTGAGGATGGGTTAACTGTATCAAATGACTGTTCCCAATATGACTTTCTCATGCATTTTTCAGATGAAAGCCAGGACATGTGTGGCCAGGCCACATCAGAATATGGTTCTCCCTCATATAAATGAGGAAAAACAGACAAGGTAACAGAAGAGGCTGAGGCAGTTTGGTTTTGCCTTAATCTACCATGAAGGGCAAGACCCAGTCCTCTCCTTCTCTTTCCCTCTTGCTGAGTTAACGGAATACAAACTACTTTTGCACTTTGAACTCTGTAGCAACTGAAGTAAGCTGAGGACAATGGGGAAAAGTGGTAGCAGGAAAGAGAAACTGGGACATTTTAAAAGCAGATGAAAAAGCGGAGTGATAGAGGATTAACTGGGCCTGGCCCTTTCAAATAGGGACCATTAGAGAGTATGCATTGTCTTTTCTTCTTGACATGTTGTGACTGAAGATTAGTTAATGCAGGACCCATTAACACCATGTTTTAAACCGGTTTGCAAACCAGTTTAAACTGGGGTCATTCACACTTGCACCAGGTTTTCCTGACCTGAAATTGGGAGGCCCCAGGTACAAATCCCACTTAAACTGTGTGCGTGTGTGTTTTTGGAATCTGATATTTTAGCGGTTCTTTTCAAAAGAACCAGTTTTTTGGGGTTTTTTTGTGGGAGTCACCAATGGGAACTCAAAGTCAATCTCATTCGGAGCATCCTGCTGCCTCTGCTCTTCCTCTCCTCCCTGCCGTCACTGCTCTTTCTCTTCCTCCTACCTTCTCTTTCTTGCATATCTATATCTGCTGTGTCTGTCCTCCTCCTCTTCCTCTCTTCTTCCTCTCTTCCTCTATCCCTGCCACCACATCCTCCTTCCTCTTCTTACTTCCCCGTCTTCCTCCCTCCCTCCCTCCTACATCTGCCATAGGTCTGCTCCCTCCTCTCCCTTTCCTCCTCTTCCTCTCTCCTCTCCCCCCACCTGCCAGGATCAAATCTATTCCTGGCATTTTATCCCATTTCTGACTGTGAATGGGAATCAGGATAAAATGCCATGGAGAGATTTGATCATGGGAAATTGATGGAAACAACCCAGTTTCTACACTGGGTTATTTCCTAGTGTGAATGGGGCCTGAAAGTAGCTTCCCATTATATATGTACTAGAGAACAATAGCTAGGAGGTGCTGAGCAAAGGAAAACTTGAAACTGCAGGTTGGTTTCTGAACTTGGTTTGTTCTGAACCCAGTAAACACAAGTTAACAAGACAGAATATGATATGTGTAAATTGGATCAGTTGTTTGATTTTCTGTTAAATGTGATACTCTTGTGCTTTGGCAACTCATTTCAGCATTTTAAGAACAAAAGTAATTTGAGGAAGAAGGAAGTATTGTAATTACATTTTAGATGTACATGTTAAAAACTGATAGCTGTAAATAAAACCCCCAAAATGATCTTATTTTAAAGGATAAACATTTTTAATATGATTGTTGGTGCCTATAAATGACAATTATGTGCTATTTTCTGCTCCTATAGTCCTCAGCATACAATTACAAATGCTCAGCTGATGCCATCTTGCCAGAATCAATCTAGCAACCAATTCCCTTTCCCTCATAGCTGTACATGAAATCAAATGAATTGTCCTGTGACTGTTTGGACACTCCTTTGGCTTTGGTCAGGAGGCAGGTTCTCCTAGCCAGTGTCTTCTGGAAGGCAGACACACACTGGACTGGGGCAACAGTGATTTAGCCTTGGCCAAGACAGATAGCCCACAAGGACATGTACGGGATCTGGGATCTCTTTAGATCCACCACATCACACTGCCCACTCATCCCTTTTCAGCAGTATGGGATTAGCCAATTACTTACTGGATGTCTTAGTTGCAACTGGCATAGAATGGGGGCTACCCACAATCATTCAGGAATTTACTTTTTTTCATTGTATCAGAGTGATTGGGTGGTTTTAACAGAGTTAATCACCTACTGATTTATAGGTAGCCAGAACTAGTAAACGGGTGGGGTGGGGTGGAGGCAGGTGGGATAGATTAAAATTAGCTGTGTTATTCACCCACCACCTCAAGGCATGTATCTGCTGAAAGGACCAGGGCTTCAAAATGTTAACTTTTTTTGGATTATAAATCTCAGACCTGAGCAGGAGATTCTGCTTTCATATTCATATCCTTCCTTTCCCCCAATTTGGGACTCAAGGCAACTTACATATATAAAACATATCTATATCTATACCCATCTATCTGTCTGTATATCTATATCTATATTTTATATGTGTGTGTATAGAAAACAAATACAGTAAACAGTTCCTTTCCTCCCAAGCAACCAGCCATCAAAAGCATGCTGAAACAAAAATGCCTTCATCTGCCTACAGAAAGGGTAACAATCTACACTCTCTAGGAAGGGAGTTCCAGAGTCTGGGATCAGCCAATGGGAAGGACGTCTCCCATTTTCCTGCCTGATGTACCTATGTGTGTGGTAGGACAGAGGCGAGACTCTCCATAGAAGATTTCAAAATACATGCAGACTCATATGGGAGAATATAGTCCTTCAGACAAACTGGATCCAAGCCATACAAGACAATTGCAGTCTGTCTTGAAAATAAAATTTCAACATTTTCAATGTGTGTAATTTTTGAGGCAGGATACATTTGTGTCTCTTTCCCTTTGGGTTATTTTTTAAATCCCATATGAAATACTTTTTCCAGGTCAGGATGAAAATGTAGGAGTTCCTAATTCCTCTTCTTGACCCTGGTGAAATGAAAACCAGTTGGAGTGGAGAGAGTTTGGGGTAAGAAAAAAAGCCATGGGGAAACAAGGTTACACCACCACCACTTCTCCCTGCTTCATAAATTTTCAATCCGTGTTGCAACACTGTTGCCCTCCAACTCACATCCCAGGGGAAATGTACACACAAGACTGGCTGATATGTATTTTGACCTTAGGTTACTATGTTAAAGTGCAGGGGGTAACACTATGGTATTAAAGTCACAGAGAGAGATGTCTAATAGAGTAAAGTTCAAGTGTGCTTAGCTCCAAAAGGCTAGACCAGTTTATTCTAGTTGCTTGAGATCAATGTCCAGTTTAAAGAATACTCAGTATATATTTATTGCATGCATGCATATAACTTGGTATTAACATGCAGGAAACTGCTATCATCGCCAGATTACCATAGTTTCCAAACAGCACAGCCATTGGTTATGGTATATGTGGGTTTGAGATGTGGTGCTCTTTTCAGAGGTGATGCTGGAGAAAACTGCTGAGAATACTGTGGACAGCCAAGAAGACAAACAAATGGGTCCTAGATCAAGTCTGAAGTCACCCTAGAAGCCAGATTTACTAAATTGAGCCTGTTTTACTTTGGTCACATTGTGAGTAGGCATGAATCATTTAAAAAGACAATGATGCTAGAAAAGTTGGAGGGCATGAGAAAGAAAGGAAGAACACATGCCAGATGGATAAACTCGGGCAGGAAGGCCAAAGGCCTGAGTCTGAAGAACCTGAGCACAGAAGTTGAAGACAGGGAATCTTGAAGATGTTGCATTCATGGAGTTACCATTAGTCAAGGTTGACTCAAGGGTAGTTAACAACATGCATTGTTGGAACTGGAGAACAAACACATCTGGGGGCATGAATGTATTGCCCCTTTGCTCTCAGCTAGCATCTTCTTGATTATCTTCATATTTACAACACATTTATTTTTGAAGTCTGTAACACAACAATACCATGCTCTACAGCTTCTTCATTCTGATGTTTCCCTGCCAATAGCTGCTGGGTCAGGTCATAAGAGCACTTTTACCAGCCATTCCAGAACTTGTCCCTTGCCACTGGAGCCATGTAAATATGCCACTGACAATGGAGCAATGATGATTAATAGTTACCCCAATTGTCAAAATGGCCTCACTTAAGCATTACCTGACCTGTTCGCTTTATCCTGTCTATTCATTTTATGCTATCTGTTGACTTTACCCTGTCTGCTGATTTCCCCCTGACTGCGGTTACACATTAACCGTCCTTTTGGCTGCCACTCCCTCTGCAGCTATTTTCTTTTTTTGCCCCACACCCACAGAGAAAAGACTATCTCTAAACAGATAATTATATCTAAGAAAGAGTTGGAATGGACCTTGGAGGTACTCTAATCCATCTGTTCTCAACCTTTGATACTCCAGATATCTTGGAGTTCAAGTCCTGGAAACCTCAGTTAGGCAGGCTAATGTTCAGGGATGCCGGTAAACTAAGACATCCAGAAGACCAGGCCACTGATCTGGTCCAGTCCCGCTCAGTGCAACAACCTTGAGACTACAGCATCCTCAACAGATGGCTTCCTGCCTCTGCTTAAGCAGCTGTGATAATGAAGTATGACCAAGGAAGCCCATAAGGCTGCCAAGGGGGTGGTTGCTTCCCTAGCCATGATTCAGTGCCCCTGTTGTTCCTCAGAGCTCTTATGTATTTGGCTATTGATTCTTTGCAGTAAATCCTCCTGTTCCATCATAAATTCCACCATCAGGGGTAGGCAACAGCTCATTGACTGCAAAAGACAAGGCTGGGAGCTGGTAACAATCTGGGTGATGGTCATAGTCAGGACCATGGACAGGGGCTGAATGTACTGGTTTAGAGAGAAGGCACCAGATCTCATCTGATCTTGGAAGCTAAGCAGATTCACCTACTGGTTAGTACTTGGATGGGAGACCATAAACAAATAAACAAATATAGGCTATATTTCAGATGAAGGAATTGGCAAAACTACCTCTATTTCTTGCCTAAGAAAACACTATGAAATGAATGGGGTCACCATAAGTTGACCTGAAGGTATGTGTGTGAGCTGATAACCACAGCTATCAAGACTGCAACCAAAAGACAAATGATGATACAGAGCAAATGGGTTTTATGGTCTATCCAAGAGAGCTCAACTCATGTGGTGGAGCTTCCGGGCATTTTAAAAGGCCCATGTGTTTGAATATAGCTATTGGCATCTTCTAGGGCAGCAGCAGGAAAACTAGTGCCTTCCAGATATTTTGGACTATAGCTCATCTAAACTGTATCCAGCATGACCAATGGCCAAGGATTATGGAAGCTGCTGTCAGAGCTTGGAAAGTTTTATGTTTGAAAAGTACGGTAATTACAGAAATGTAATTAATATTCATTGTAATAATTTCTAAATCATCATGTGACATTACTATTTGCTGTTTTATTATTTTTTTGGAGTGTTATTGGTAAGAGAATGACATAAAACCTGGAACATTCTGCTCAAAATGACATTAGAAATCTAGAGAGATCTTTTAACACCTTTGAGACTAACTGAAAGAAGTTGGCATCACGAGCTTTTGTAGACTAAAGTCTACTTTCTCAGATTTTAGTCTACAAATGCTCATGCTGCCAACTTCTTTCTTTCAGTTAGTCTCAAAGGTGCTGCAAAATCTCTCTACATAATGATTCTACAGACTAACATAGCTATATCTTTGAATTTTAGAAATCTAGCTTAATTTAGCTAGAAAACATTAGTCATTACACCAAAAATGGAGATGTGTTTCTCTCATTCACTAGACTGTGCTGTACTTGAGGGAAAATAGCTCCCTGTGGTCTTTTTGGGGTTTTTTAAACTAAAAAATATGTGGGGATCAGCGCTGTTATCATACAGATTACAACTCCTGGTTATGTGTCATTAGTCTACCTGCCCTATGTAACACCCTAATCCTAAAATCCTGAATACACTGAATGGGAAGGGCAACACATTGGAAGGAATCACATCCAAAGAGTACAATCAAGAGGCTGGTAGTTCCATTTTAACTCAATAATTATGTAAATGTGGGGTTTCATTTGTGTTGCTTTCTTTCCCTCTCACAGGAATAATGATAATTATACTTCTTTCAGTTTCCAGAGAGGCAGCCATGTTAAGTGGATTACAGCCAACAAAGAAATTGTGGCACTTTACTGAGATTTATTTTTCTTTATATCATTTTGATTTTGATTTAGAAACCAAAAGGCTCTTAGATAAGAATGTTGTGTTGTTGTGTGCCTTCAAGTCATTTCTGATTTATGGCACTCCGGAGTTTTCTTGACAAGGGATGTGGAGAAGATGTTTGCCATTGCCTTCCCCTGAGGCTGAGAGAGTGTGACTTAGGGTCATCATAAGCCAGAAATGACTTAAAGGCATAACAACAACAAAATGGCATTAAGGAAATTAGCACTTTTTGTATTATTATTATTGCATTTCAGTTCCCTCTGACCTATCATCATCATCATCATTATTATTGCATTTCAGTTCCCTCTGACCCCATTATTATTATTATTATTATTGCATTTCAGGTCCCTTAGACCCCATTATTATCATTATTATCATTGCATTTCAGTTCCCTATCAACCCATTATTATCATTATCATTATTATTATTATTATTGCATTTCAGTTCCCTCTCAATTCATTATTATCATTATTATTATTATTATTGCATTTCAGTTTCCTCTGACCCCATTGCTTACTTAAACCTAGATTGCAGGCAACCTGAAGCAGCCCTTCATGCATCTTCCAGTGTCCACAAAACGTTATAAATCTCTAATATAAATACGAAAAGTCCCTTCGGGGCCATAAGGCTTTCTTTTTTTCCTTCCAAATAGCCTGAAACATCTTCACTAAGAGCAGGAGGGGCGAGTGGCAGGGAAATCCCCCTCCATTGAGAGCCAGCCCTTTCCTTTAAGCCCCCCTTCCTTCATTCATTCAGTCATCCCAGCTCAGCTCCCTGCGTTTTGTGCTGCTCCATTCATCTCCATCATCATTTCCCAGCAATCTCCCTCTTTTGGCTCCCTCTGCAGATAGAGATCACTTTGCAGATGGAGATCACGTTCTTAACGCAAAGGGAGAGCAACTTACAATTTGCACAACAAATGACACAACAGCCCTTGATGCACTTGGAAGATAATACTCGCGTGGGCTCAGGAGAGATGGAGGAGGAGATAATAGCAACAGTAATTGCTGCAAAGTACTCGCCCATAGGAAAACATATAGGAATATTTGCCCCAAGGGAAACATTGGGGAATACCTGCCAATAGAGAATCATTGGGGAATACCTGCCCATAGGGAATCATTGGGGAATATTTGCCCATAGGGAATCATTGGGGAATATTTGCCCATAGGGAATCATTGGGGAATATTTGTCCATAGGGAATCATTGGGGAATATTTGCCCATAGGGAAACATTGGGGAATACTGGCCCATAGGTGAAACATGTGCACCACAATTCAAAAAAGATGTGGAGAAACTGGAGCATGTCCAAAGGAGGGCAACTAAGATGGCGAAGGGTCTGGAAACCTTGCTCTATGAAGAACGCCTTAGGGAACTGGGGATGTTTAGCCTGGAGAAGAGAAGGTTAAGAGGTGATATGATAGCCCTGTTTAAATATTTGAAGGGATGTCACATTGAGGAGGGAGCAAGCTTGTTTTCTGCTGCTGCAGAGACTAGAACGCGAAACAATGGATGCAAACTGCAGGAAAAGAGATTCCACCTCAACATTAGGAGGAACTTCCTGACAGTAAGAGCTGTTCGACAGTGGAACACACTCCCTCAGAAAGTGATGGAGTCTCCTTCCTTAGGGGTCTTTAAGCAGAGGCTGGATGGCCATCTGTCAGGGATGCTTTGACTTGGAGTTCCTGCATGGCAGGGGGTTGGACTGGATGGCCCTTGTGGTCTCTTCCAACTCTATGATTCTATGATTCTATGGGGGAATACTGGCCCATAGGGAATCATTGGGGAATCTTTGCCCATAGGGAATCATTGGGGAATACTGGCCCATAGGGAATCATTGGGGAATACTTGCCCATATGGAAACATTTGGGAAATTTTGCCCATAGGGAATCATTGGGCAAGTATTCTGCGATGATTCTCTATGGGCAAGTATGGTTTCCCTATGGGCAAGTATTATCATTTGTTTTAATCCGTCCCAGCAAAGGCAACGCATCCAGCCGCCCAGACATCATCCTAATGATGATGACAACGATAATAATAATAGTAATATGCAAAGAGATTTTGTAGCACTTTTTTTCTTTTCGACACTAACTGAAAGAAAGATGTTGCAGCATAAGCTTTGGTAGACTTGGGCTGCAAACTACAATTCCCAGAACCCTTGAGCCCTGGCAGTTCAAGTTCCAAAACCCACTGCAGAGTAAAATTTATAAAATGTTGATGGAGAATAAAGGAGGAGAAATAAAAGAAAATACTTTAAAGGGAATACGGGAAGAAGAATTGGAAGGTAAAATAAATGATAAGGAATGGGATAGAATTTGGGAACAAAGGCATTTGAAAAATTTATTGGTTCGGATAAAAGAAAATTATTATAAGTTGATCTGGAAATGGTACATGACCCCAGTGAGAATGCATAATAAGAATAATTAAAAAAATGGTTGGAGAGGATGCCAAGAAGTAGGATCATACATGCATATGTGGTGGCAATGTAAATATGTACAAAATTTCTGGGAAAAAGTCCTATTAGAAATAGAAAATGTTATGAATATAAAAATAGATAGAAGTCAGAGTATAGTTTGGTTATCATTATATAATTATATAATTCTGATTGATTGATAATAGCGAGATGTTGGAATATGAAAATAGAAGTAGAAGTGGAGGATTGGTATAAAGAGGTATGGAAATTAGCTATTAATGATAAATTGACATGTGAACTGAAAGTAAAAAAAGGACTATTGAAAAGAAATGGATTTGAGTGTGTATGGAAAGAATTTGTTAAGAAGTATCAAGATGGAAGATTACCTCCAGAAGTAGAATTTAAATTTTGGATGGAATATAAGAATGGAGATGGCTCTGGGAAGGGAGCACTGAGTAGGTAGATAGAATAACTTGTGCAAATGTAATACAATGTAATAGAAAGCAGGAGATATTTGTATAGAAATATACACATGTATATGGAAATACACACAAGATAGCACTTTTAAAAAAACCAATTACAATATATATAATTTTATTGTTTTATTCTATTCTCTTCTATTTATTTATTTTTATCCCGTCTTTCTCCCAAGTTGGGACCCAAGGCGGCTTGCTACCTACCTATATATATATATATATATTCCATTTTTAAAGTGCTGTATATATATATATATATATATATATATCACAGCACTTTAAAAACAAATATATATATACATATATATATATATATATATATTGTAAGCCGACTTGGGTTGGGTCCCAACTTGGGAGAGAGGTGGTATAAAAATAGAATAAATAAATAGAATAATAAAAATAATATATATATACACACACACACACACACACACATATATTAAGACAACACTTTAAAAATAATTAGTATATTATATATATATATATTGTAAGCCGCCTTGGGTTGGGTTCCAACTTGGGAGAGAGGTGGTATAAAAATAGAATAAATAAATAGAATAATAAAAATAATATATATATACACACACACACACACACACATATATTAAGACAACACTTTAAAAATAATTAGTATATTATATATATATATATTGTAAGCCGCCTTGGGTTGGGTTCCAACTTGGGAGAGAGGTGGTATAAAAATAAAATAAATAGACAGAATAATAATAAATATTATATATACATACAAACACACATATTAAAAAAGCACTTTAAAAATAATTAGAATATATATACATATATGTGTGTGTGTTTGTGTGTTGTAAGCCGCCTTGGGTGCCAAACTGGGAGAAAGGCGGGTTAAAAATAAAATAAAACAAAGGGTCACCCAATGAGTTTCTTCATGGCTCAGCTGAGGACTGAGCCCCGCCCCTCCCCTTGGGTTCTCTCTAGAGAGCCTTAGTCATCATTAGCCAGTGCCTTCCATCTCGCAAATGGTTCCAAGAAGAAGAAGAAACAGAAGAGGAGAGGAGAGAGGCTCCGCTTGTGCGTGACCCTGAGGCCAAGAGTGACCGCTAGTAACCTTTGTACAGCTTCGCCTCGCGCACGCGCAGTAGAGAAACAGAGAGAGAGCGGCGCGAGCCACTCTCCCTCCCCCCTCCCCCCTCCCTTAACGGTCCCTCCCAAGTAGAACGTCACGCGCCGCCGGAGAGCCTGCCCCCTTCAGCGCGCGCCACCCGGATCCAGCCAATCAGGAGCGTCCTCGGCGGCCGATTGTGAGCTGTGCTGCGCCAGAGTGAGAGAGAGAGAACAGAAGCGGAAGGAGTTGAGCTGGGGGGGCGGGGCTTCGGCTGGGACACGGCCGTCGCTGATTGGCTGAGAGGGGGGTCGGCCCCGCCCCTTTAAGTAGGTAGGCCAGTGTTAGTGGTGGCTACAGAGAGAGCAGTCGGCGGCACACGCGCAGCAGCAGCAGAGAGAGACGGAGGAGGAGGAGGAGGAGGAGGCAGAGCGAGGACCGGTAGGTCGGATAGAGAGAAGGAAGGAAGGAGGGCAAAAGGGAGGACAATAATAATAATAGAGGACCCAATCCTATAAATTTAAATGGAAGTTCTTTGCCATGCCCAAAATGGAGGGCACCCAGGGAAGAATGTAGGACATCCCCCCCCCCCACCAACAAGCAAAGCTATTTAAAATGAAAAACCATTTTGTAAATGTAAATTGATATTTAAGGAAATAGAGGACCCCATAAAAAAAAACACTAAGGGAATGGAGGACCCCATAAAAAGCTTCTCCACTCCTATAAAAGTAAATTGTAAATTTAATCTTCCCTCTCAATGGCTTAGAATGGAGGACGTTCAGGAAAAGAATGTAGGACAGGGGTCCCTCCCCAAACAAAGCTCTTTAAAAACAACAATAACAGCCCTCATTCCTGTCAATGTAAATTGACACTTGTCAAGCTCAAAATGGAGGACCTTCAATGGGGAAATGGAGGACACAATAAAAAGCTGAAGGGGTCCCCTGTTCCTATAAATGTAAATGTTAAATTCTTGCTCCTTTGCCAGGCCCAAAATGGAGGGCGTCCAAGAAAGAATGTAGGACGTGACCCAAAGCTTTAAAACAACAACAGCAACAACAACCCACTCCTGCAAATGTCAATGGACATTTGCCACCCTCAGAAATGGAGGACCCCATAAAAAAGCTAAACGAGCCCCCCCACTCCTTTAAAATTAAAGGTTAATTCGTGCTTCAAATAGCCCCGAATGGAGGGCACAGTCCAGTAAAGGCCATTAAAAATAAAATAAAATAAAACCCACTCTTATAAGTGTAAATTCGTGGCTGCTCAAAATGGAGGACGCTTTTCGGGGAGAAGGTTGGAATGTAGGACCTGACTTGGAAAAGGAGGACTTCTGGTCACACGGTGAGCTGGAAACACTCCTGTCAATGTAAATCCACACTTTTTAGGGTGCTTCCACACTGGGGAAATAACCCGGTTTGGGAGCGCTTTAATGACCTTGGCTCAAGGCTATGGAATTCTGGGAGTTGGAGTTTGTTGTGGGCCCAGAGCGGAGCAAAGCTCCGCTCTGGGCCCCACAACAAACTCCAACTCCCAGAATTCCATAGCCTTCAGCCAAGGCCATTAAAGCGCTCCCAAACTGGGTTATTTCCCCAGTGTGGATGCAGCCTTAGTCTTGCTCCAATTGGAGGTCTTCTTCTTCTTTGCTCCATGTTTTGGCAGCTGAATACATGACTTGCCTCCTCCATGTCTGGGAAACAAGGAAGCTCCCTGTGCTTGGACTTAACAGTGCCATCCCAGGGTGACCACCAAACATGCCCTCCTTTCTCTCCCCCTTACATTTCAGCCTTCTAGATGGCAAAACGTCCTCCCATTTTTTGGGCATGGCCACGCAGCATAGATTTAACAGGTCTGGCCTCACCTTAGACCACCGGCGTCCAGTTCTGGGCACCGCGATTCAAAAAGGGTGCGGAGAAACTGGAGCAGGTCCAAAGGAGGGTGACTAAAATGGTGAAGGGTCTGGAAGCCATGCCCTACGAGGGACGACTTAGGGAGCTGGGGATGTTTAGCCTGGAGAAGAGAAGGTTAAGAGGTGATATGACAGCCCTGTTTAAGTATTTGGAAGCATGTCATATTGAGGATGGAGCAAGGTTGTTTTCTGCTGCTCCAAAGACTAGGGCCCAGAGCTATGGATTCACGCTACAGGAAAAGAGATTCCAGCTCATAATTTACAATCAGGAACTTCCTCATAGTAAGAGCTGTTTGACAGTGGAAGACACTGCCTTGGGGAATGGTGGAATCCCCTTCTCTGGAGGCTTTTAAACAGAGGCTGGATGGCCATCTGTCAGATGTGCTTTGATTCTGTATTCCTGGATGGCCCTTGTGGCCTCTTTCAACTCTTATCAGTGTTTTTAGCTCTTATTGCGTAAATGTCTTACATTTTTCTTGAATGTCCTACATTTTGATGGTGCCTTGTCCTCCTTTGCAGTTCAGACCTGTCATCACCCTGGTGCAGGTTGGCAGCCCAGAGGGCAGCTCCGCTGTGCCTTTCCTTTGAGGTTGTACATGGATTTAGGTTTGCTGGTCTCTTGAACTGCATCCATGCCTCAGAAATGATCCAGTTTGGCACCACTTTAACTGCCATGGCTCAGTGCTGTGGAATTTTGGGAACTGTAGTTTGTTGTAGAACCAGAGCTTCCTGACAGAGAAGGCTGAATGTCTTACAAAATTACAGTTCACAGAATTCCATAGCATTGAATCTTGGCAGTTAAAATGGTGTCAAATTAGATCATTTGTGCAGTACGGATGCAGCCTCAGCCACCTTTGGCCACTTGTTTTCAATCCTAAAAGGCTTTGTTCCCCTCTTTCTGTGCCTTTTAATAAAAGACATAATGGAGGGAATTGTATTATATTGAGGGAAGTTATAACTTCAGATGCCCTGGATTTTACTATTGGGAAAAAAGGAGGATCTCAAGACATTTCTGCTGTTATTGTATGAAATACAAATGGTCTCACACTTCCTTTTGAGTTCATTTAGCAACATAAGTAAAGCCCAGGCCCTATTTTGTGTTGGAGAAGGTGGATATAAAAGGCCTGTGATGGTTCTGCAAGCTGTACTGACATGCCTGCGCGCGCACGCACACACACACACACACTTCAGCAAATGGGGAAAACAGCTGTTTCCATAAATGTACTGTAATAGTGTGGCCAGACTTGAGTTCTCCTTTAGTATGTAAAGAAGAAATTGCTGTTTAACATGATCATAGTGGGAGATAAGAATTAAATGCGTACCTTTAAATGTAAATTATTTTCAACCAGGAAGGAAACTGCTTTTTTACAGTGCACTCTGGGTTGTGGCTTTGTATAAAATGACAACTAGTGTGTAAGACTTCTCTCTTTCACCAGATGTTGGGCAACTTTTATCAAAACAAAACAGCAAAATATATGCTCATTAACACAAATTGTCTAGAAGTGCAGAAAATGCTAAAATATGCTTCATTAATATTAAATATTCTCTTGGCATTGGAGGATGTTCAAGTGTGGGTTGATAGGGATGGGCTAAGCTGTTGTTATTACAGTTGTTTGGATATTTGAGGTTTCTATGTATTCATATACGTAGTCAGAAGGTGGCATGAGAGAGGATAGTGTGAGTGAGTGGCTCTAAAATAAACCAGGATCAGGTTGCAGCAGCATGTGAAACTGGGAAGTAATCTCCTTTCTGTTTTGCTTCTTTCTGATTCCAAAGAAAAGAGACTGCTAGGAAAGACAGTGATAGGAAAGGTGAGAAATTCAGTTAGGCACTGAATCCTTTCTGTTCTTGGGAACTAAGCAGGGTCAGCCCTGGTTAGAACTTGAATGGGAGACTTCCAATGAATTCCAGGTTGCCAGGAATGAGGAACTGGCAGAACCACCTCTGTGCATTGCTTCTTTAAGAAAACTCTGTGAACTTCATGGGGTCACTGTAGGGTCTAAAGGCGACTTGAATGCACATACACACCCACCCACCAACCAGTGGAGTGATCACAAATATTCTGAAAGCTAAACCTTGATGCATAAATTGGCTTTGAAATTATGCTGGCAAGAATTTAGACAGAAATCGATGATAAAATAAAGAAATAAGGTTGGCCGATGAGAGAGGTGTGCATAGGATGTGTATCAGCAATGTGGCAGCCAACTTCATGGAGTTTGTAGTTGCATTTCCAGCATGGTATTGAGTTGGTATTCCAGCATTAGAGCTGGAATGGTAACTCTTTGTGATTTACAGGTGACCATTCCTTTAAACTAGATAAACATAAAATTATTAGCAACTTTTCCCAAGTGAGTTGTAGCTTTGGTTGTATTTCTTCTGCTATATTTTATTTTCAGGAAATATTTTTGAAATATTTAATATGAACCATTTTTGAATTAACAGAAATTTCTTACAGGCAGATCAAGAAGCTTGCTGTTTCTGGTCTAAGATGTGCACGAGTGAACCTCTCAACATCTTTGCAAAGCTTTTGAAATCATAAGATTTCAGATCTTGGTTCTAGAAGGTTTTGATGTGTTTTTTTTGGAGGCTTCTTTTTAGATATAAATTGCCACCTTTTGCGAAACTATCCCCCCCCCCCCCCCCAAGTAAGGAATAGAGAACTTTAGAAAAGCTTAGTAACATTGCGGATTACTATTCCATAGGGTGGTGTAGTGATTTGAGGATTGGACTACGACTCTGGAAACCAGGGTTCGAATCTCCACTTGGCCATGTAAACCGACTGGGTGACTTTAGGCAAGTCATGCTCTCTCAGCTTCAGAGGAAGGTAAAAGCAAACCCCGTTGAACAAATCTTGCCAATAATCTCCCCTTTCAACAAATCTTGTAATACGTTTGTGAAGGTGCACACAAACGTGTCATCAAGGCCCAGGAAAGTCACTGTGTATAGGTTACAGCTGCTTTTATCAGGAAAGCCAGAATGAGAGAGGAGGCAATCCAGTCCACTTCTTCTTCTTCTTCTTCTTCTTCTTCTTCTTCTTCTTCTTGGGTTCCAGTATACATGCACAGTTTGAAACTGGCAGTTATTCCACTTGCATCATGGCTAGAAAGCATTCTACAAACACAGCCTGAGAAATGCAATGCATATTCTCTGCTGTTGAAATAAATGGGATAGCTCCTGGTCATATGAAGATCAGTGTAGGTTATAATGCTCTACAGCACTCTTAAGTGTTGAACTGTAGATATTGCAGTGTTTTGATTAACAGGAAAGGGCTCATGCCATAATGGTATGTTACCAGCGAAGAAGAACACACGGTCTGTAAGTTCCAAAACAGTAAATGCAAAAGAGTTGTAAGAGTTGTAGTAATGATATATTTCTGGCGATGAGCAAAACTCTCTTGAGTCTACAGTAGTTAGTTGGTCGGAATAGTCTTATTCTGGCAAACAAACAAAAAGGAGGAAGGAAGTGGAAGGGGGAAAAAGAAATGTGACAGTACCTTTATGACCAACTGGGTTTTATTTGCATGAGCTTTCATGGATAAAACCCCACTTCTTCAGATGCATGCTGAGTGGTGTTAAGGCCTCAGGCATAAAGCGTATTTATATTTTTATGGAAGTGGGAAAGAATGGAATAGGATCATGACCCTTGTCCTAAATCTTCAAAAAGCTTTAGAAGGTGATAAGGTCTTCAGACCTTTACAGTGATCAGTTATTGTTGATGTGTGGAAACAACAAATCTCTTTACCAAAATCAGTTTCCCAGGGTTCATCAAACATATTTTGTGGTTGCTGTGCTGCCCATGCAGCAAAATAAAACAAAATCCAAAATGTACAACCCCCTCCATACCTTTATTTGCCAACCAAAATGCACCCCCCCCCCCGAAAAAAATAATGCAAGCTTTCAAAGTGTTGCTTGCTTCTTCATCAGGCAAAATATGTTTTTAAAAATAATGCAGAAGGGGGAAAAGGTGGTGGTGTTGGAGTCACAGGTATACATTTTGTATTAGATGTTGTCTTTATTGCAGTTCAGTTGGTTTGGAGGGATCTCAGTGCATGCAAAAGCCACTCCTCTCTTGGCCAATGGGAACTAAGACAAAGGACAGTAAACTATAAACTCCAGGGTTCAAAACACTCTCTAAGAATATTTCTTTTGTTGTATCACCTCTTAATAGGAGGTGATGGATGATTGACCTCAAGGCCTTATATAGTGAAATAAAATTTATTCTTGTATCATCAGGAGAACCTTTTGATACTGTAATATAAATCTCAGAAATGATCATCACCTATCTTAATCTATGGCCTTAAATGTGCTGTTACATGTACACAGTCTCTGCATGTTTTGCATTAGACTTGTCTCTCAGGTGGAGTTGAATGGAGAAACCTTTATCCATGAAGCCTTTACCAATGATTTCAGTAGTTCTTCTTTGCATATGAATACCTCTGTGAACAGACAAGTGTTTTCAGACTTTGGATCATCACAGAACACTTTGAACATCAACTTCTTTGGAAGGATCCCAGTGTATTTCAGAGGATTCTGAGTGGCATTATATAATGCATATTGGCCTGGTTCAGACATAATACTAAGCTGTGGTTTAGCTTTGCTTGCACAAGCCATAGGCTCACGTGATCCCTTCTTCTCTAGCATGGCTGTGAGAGGAGATTGGAAGTCTCCGTTTCTGTTTTCAGTTAAGAGCAGTTTAGTGTTTTGTTTGAATTCTAAACTATGGTTACTTTTAACTGTGGCTTATTCAGCATTTTTATCAAAATACACCTATTTCATAAAACATGGCTTGTTTCACTGAAGTAGTTAATACTAGGGACATTTTATCCAGGTCTAGACATAACACTAATTGCTGTTACTTAAAAAGGAAAAAGAAGAAACCAAAGCTTCAGATCTCCTTGTAGCCTTGCAGTTCTAAAGGGATGGGGGAATTGCATGAATATGAGGCTTGCATATTCATTTTATTTGGGATACTGGCCAAGCTTGTTTGTTCTTACTGTTTTCAAAGAAGAAGCCCTGTTAGTCTCTTACAGCATAAAGAGGTGGAAGGAAGGGAGAGAGGAAAAATGGAAATGTGGCAACATCTTTAAGATTAATTGGTTTATACTTTCACTTGGGTTTTCCTGGATATAAATCCATTTCTTCAGACGCAGTACTTGTTGCTGCTGCTGCTGTGTGCCTTCAAATCATTTCCAGCTGATGGCAATCATATCATAGAGTTTTCTTGGCAAGATTTGTTCAGAAGTGGTTTGCCATTGCCTTCCCGTGAGGCTGAGAACATATGACTATTACTGAGTGGTATTAAGGTCTCAGGTATAAAGCATATTTATACAGTTGGAGTAGGACAGACTGTAATTGGATCCCAAAAGATTGTTTTTGAAGTGTTTTAGAGAAGTAGCTCTCTAGCTTTGGTTGTCCAGCTATTTTGGACTTCAGCTCCCAGAATTCATGACTATCAGCCAAGATGTATAGGGCCTATGGAAATAAAATATCTGGAGGACTAGAGTTTTAGAACATCCCAGTACTTCCTCTGGCTTTGCAGGGGAAAGATTATAGTTAGCAGACAAAGTGCTTTTCAGAAAGCTTTGTTCCTTGTTACTGATTTTCTCATGGAGAAGGAGAAGGAGGATGAGCTTTATTTATATCCGGCAATTCCCCCAAAAGTGGGACTCAAGGCAGATTATAAATTTAATGATAGTTTACAGGCTTTCTAGGACTTCCTCACTTATGCTAATTTATAAAACAAGGTGTTTGCCGTTCTCTACTTTTCTCTAGCTCTAGCAGGAATATTTCTCAGAGTTGGAAGTAACTGTGGGTCACTCATGGGTCTGACAAAGATAGACTAATTACTTTGTAATGTGTGAATTGGTTCCATTATTCATCCTCATGTTTCATTAGCTTTAGAGTGCAAGGCATGCCTGTTTAAATTATGAAATCTTCACCCACTTTAGTACTTATTTCCAGAATATGTTGAATTACTAGATAAAAGTACTGCCCATTTCAATTATTTTAAAATATATTAAAAGTAGCAAGTCAATTTTATTTTCAAAACAGCATTCTTGTAGTAATAGCTCTTTGGGCAATTTCTTATTTTCAGAAAAGTTGTACAAACATAGTTAAATAAATGGTACCGGTATGTATAAATGATAGGTATGAACCTAGGCTAGATTTTTCCAAAACAGAGTAATCTATTGGCACACTTACTTATATTTACAGATAGATATCTTTTCTCCCTCTACAACTATAGCTTGAATCAACTTTAGCAAGTATGTCAGAAGAAATTAGATTTTTATGCATGAAATCTGATGAAAAGTTCAATCCTAAAGTTCCCCATAAATGAATACATAAAATATATTTTTAAGTAGCCTTCTGCTCATGCAGTGGGAGCCCCCCCCCCCGCCCCCAATATCACATGCATCTCTTTTGGAGGATTCCCCAATCTTTTGGAGTGGATTTGCAATCTAAGAATCTGATCTACAAATGGTATCTGTTGTTTTGTCCAAAGGACAGCTATAATCTTGTAGAAGTTTATCTCTGTTTCCATACCTGTAATTCTAGATTACATGGAATTGGAATTTGTACAGGTGTGAAACAGAGATAAACTTCTAAAAGATTACAGCTGTCCTTTGGACAAAACAGACACCATTTGTAGATCATACAGTTCATACAGCTATGTGCCCTTTTTATTGCTTGTTACAGAGCTTATACATATCATAACCAATTACACATACTAAGGAGCATATGCATTCATTCTGTCTTGCTCGTCTGGGTATATGTAATAAACTTGTTAGAACTGATGAATTGCATATCTTGTTTTAGGAGAAGTTGGCTCCTAATGAGGAAAAAGAAAATATTTAAATTTTGGTGTGTTTCTTCAGATCTCAGGTTCCCATCATTTTGAATGTCATGGCCAAACTGTATTCATAAAGGTAGATTGTGCTAATTTATCAACATTAAAAATGTGTGGATCAGGTTTGTTTGCTGTCTTGATAGAAAACTTGCATACTAGTTCATCTTTAATTGTTACTTACTTGCAGGACATATCTTGCATATCTTATAATTGTATGGAAAGTCCAGCAGTTTACTGTGAACTTGAATTAAGTTGTGAATTAAATTATTGTATCCAGACTCCCAGAAAAAAAAAATCATTTAGTAGTATATTTTGCTTATAGGAGACATAATACCTAATTGGATGAATGGCTGCCAAAACTGGGAAGGAGATAGAGATGGAAGGGTCTTTATGACTAGAAGGGACTTCCAGAGATTGTTCAAGTCCCACTTAGTGCTAATAATAATAAAAATAATAAATAATTTCTTACCCGCCTCTCCCCATGGCAGGTATTCCTCACTAAATGAAGGAGATGTGTTCTTGGACATTACTTCTCTAACAGAATATTTGGTAGCAGAGACAGAAATAACATGAATAGGGATAGATTCTTACATGACAAAAGAGAAGAGCAGTTCAACATGTTTCAGCAATGGTTTTATTCAAAACTGATAATATGCACATGTGAAGTGAAAAACTAGGTCAGGTAAGCCTTGCATACGCAAATAGAAACACTTTGAACTTCCTAAAGGCCATATCAAAGTTTTTTTCCCCAAAATATATCCAAGGATATATTTTTATTTCACTAGTCTCTATTTTTCACTAGTCTCTATTTTACATTACAATGTAAACCAAATGTAATGGTTTACATTTTGGTGGTTTTACTAATAGATTTCTGCTTTTTAACATATTGTGGGGTGCTGGTGAGGTAGGCTCATCTGCTTTCCCATTTACTCTCAGTCTTGATGTTCACACATACTCAATAAGAGATTTTATTGCTTGAGCTTTGTTGGACGTTCTACTGCAGACACACTACTGCAACTTGATACCAAAAATCTGTTACTTCAGCCCTCCTTTATCATCCTCCCTGTGCTGATACTGCCAAAAGTTTTCCAGCTAAATAGAGGATAAGAAGGAAATGTTGGGTTTGGGCAGGTGTAAAAAGACTCTGTAAGAAAGAGTGTCTTTGTCAAAGGCTTTGTTAAGTGAGATACGCCTGTACGAGCCTAGACATAGGGCTCACCATCTCAGTAAGCAGTAGCTACATAGTTGCTATACAAGAAAGGCTTACTTCTCTTTCCACCACCTCCTTGCAGTGTAGTCGCTATCAGAACCAACATGTCTGAGGATCCAGAGTAGACAACTATAGTCTTTTGTTTATCCAGTTAATCTTGGTTAACTACCAAATGATCCTTAGTAACAATGATGCTCTAATTCTGAAGATAAATTGTATCTGTTGTTATCTTAAGTAAGGTATGTTATCTGTTTCTCTTGATGAGGTTTAAAAAGCTCAGTAATGTTTTGTTGTTTTGTAACCTTATTACAAAATATGTTACCAATTTACATTCTTGCTGCATGAAAAAAACATAGTAAAAATTACAAAATAGATGCAAGTCTTGGGGCTGTGTGTCATGTTATGGCAGAGATGGACCTACCCTTTTTCACTAAATAGGGACCACTCCTTTCTGCAAGGCTTGGAAATTTACTCAGCTGTGGGAAAACACATATTTAATGCATTCAGGAACTATAGATAAATGGTGTGTTCAGACAGTAAACATTCAACAGAAGATCTGAGATGCCCACATCTCTCTCAAATATTACAGAAGTGTGGTGGCCATGGTGTGATAGAAACATAGTTATTGTAATGCATGAGACATGCTTCAGTAAAGCCCTGTACCGTGGAAAAGGATCAGGTTATCCGAAAGACTATTCTACCAGATGAGCTTGCCCATGTTCTTTGAGGCGTTGCTTCTTTCAGTCCCACTGCCCTCACAGAAATGTCTGGTAGCAACATGAGATAGGATCTTGTTGATGGCTGCTTGCAGGCTCCGGAACTCTCTTCGAACCTATTCTTCTTTAGTAATGTGAAAACTTTTTCTGTTTCAGCAGGTCTTGAGCACTGTGCTCAAGTGAAAAATGTCTTTATGATCTGTATCTGTATCTTTTCCCTTTTTTAAATGGATATGTTTTTAATTCTCTTGATAGTTTGATTATATTTTATGTCTGATGTGAACTTTTAGTTGCATTTAGCATGCTTTGCAAGTATGAGGTTTTGTTCTTATTGAGGATTCAAGGGACTTTACCCTCGTGGATTTCTTGAAGAGCATGCATTGCATGTTATTCTCTAGTACAGGTTTTGTTTGCTTGTGTGACTGCAATGAATGCCAGGTGGTGTAGGCTCTATTTCATAGGATGGCATTGGCAAATCTTCTCCAAGTACTCCTTGCCTAAGAAAACCCTATGAAAATCATGGGATCATAAGTTGACAGTTGATTTGAAGGCACACACAGACATAGAGACAGTAATTCTCCAACTGTAACATTGAATGTAAGAATCCTAAGCACTGAGGAAATAACTGCATCCTTAAATTATAAATCCTTAGTGCACACTAAGTGCAGCAAGGTTGAGGAAGATAATGTGTTCCCTCCTCAACCAATATAGTTGTTTTCTCCTGCTTTCATGTCAGAAAAAGCTTTCTTGCTATCTTTAGGAGGTAGCATTGCTTTTCTTATTCACTCAAAATGTGTAATAATAATCATGTATAATATTTTTCTACCAATAATAAGTGAAATAGCATAGGCTAGATTTTCTCAAAGAGTCTTAATCTCTTTGATATAGTCTTATCGTACATGCATCTACAAAATGTTACATGCCAATTTTGGTCAGTCTGCCTTAAACAATATATATTTACAGTATATACAACTCACATGATCGGAGGTATTGGACGTTTTCCTTTTATCAAATTAAAGCTGTGGCTCGTTAGTTGTCTGTCAGTGACCCATGGCGAATGTTCATGTGGTCCACTTGATAAAACAGCTGCATCAAAAGACAATACAGTTAGGGGAAGACTAATATATTTGTGGTCCAAAGAACACCTCCTTTGGGAGAGACTATACTTTTGTTTATTGGATAGTAAGCATTAATTGGATGAATAGTACCATGTTGCTGCTCTGGTGAAATTCTGTACAAACATTTTTTTCAGGAATTTCTTGCTATGATGGACAATGCTGGGGTATCAGTCATCCTAAAAGTCATAGCCAGGAAGTAATAAGATAAGGAAAGCCTTATAATCTTACATACTGGTGATCATTTATATAGTATTGAACTCCTGGTAGACATATGCCATAAACACTATAATTCCTCAGCACAAGGGCAGAAGCACGTAATATCTGCTCCATTCTAGAATAGCAGCTAGGTTAGCTTGTGTAGATTTATTATGGATACTCTCGTGTTATTTTACAGTCTACCAAGTACTACTGCTGAGAGATTTGGGGCATCAGGAATCTGAATCTAGAAATCAGAGTAATCGTCAAGTAACGTGGCACACTCAGCTTAGTGCCACTTGTTGTGATTGTGCTGTCTTGATTCTATCCATGTCATTTCATTAAAATGTTTTGTCAGTCTATTTGAAATTATTCCCAGAGCACCTATCACCACACATCACAGAAAGGAATGTCAAAGCAAGCTTGAAAGATAAACCATTTCTTGTTTTTGAATGGTTTAAAACAGTATGGAAAGCCACTGTCAGAAACTGAATTCTAATTGAATACTGTAAGAATATTTAGTCAAGACATCCCAGGGGAATGTAGAATTGCTAAATGTGACATGCTATCGATAAAAGAAGTAAAATTAATGAATTGGAACTCTGTGATAGGAATTTCATTAAAAGCTTCAACCATAATGGAAAGTACAAATATTTGGGAAGCTGAGATATCCAGTGCAAAAATGAGATAGATTACTAGTATTTAGTATATTTAAAAGAGCATGCAAAATCTTAAAATCAAACTTAGCGAGAGAAATATAGTTTAGGCAATAATTCCTGGCTTGTACCAGTTATTCAGTATAGGGCTGGAATTTGGATTTAAACAAAATTTACTAGATAGAAAAAACTCAGGATATTATAACAGCAAACTATCATTGGAATGTTATTGGTTAGTTCCAGTTGACTGAATCAGTTCTTGATTGGTAAGTTAACACATAGGGAAATCTCAATTAACTCAAAGGCTTTACTGTAGTCAGGGCTAACAATAGGATTTAGGTCCCACTTTTACATCCTCAGAGTGATATTGACTATATTACCACATAATATTGGTGGCTTTGGTGATTGTGGTGGTGATTAAAAGTGATACAGACAGTTGAAGGGAAAAGATCCATGTGAGAATACACCAAAGAAAGCCATAGAAAACATGGGAATAGATGTATGTAAAGAGAATGTATTGACCACTGAAGAAACAAAAGATAGAATTGAGGTCTGGCAAAACAAACCACTATATGATCAATATATCATGTCCATAGAAGGAAAAGGTGAGAAAGATAACGTCTGAAAATCACTGTATAACAGGGTACCGAAAAGGGAAACTGAAGGATGTATATTTGCAGCTCTAGATTAGATGCTTCAGATAAATTGAATCAAGGCAAATATTGTAAAAATAACTACAGATAGTAATGTTATGTATGTAAAGAAAAAAGATTAAGTTGTTGACTGCCTAATTAGTTCTTGGGGGGGGGGGGGGAACAGATGGGATGACAAACACACACCATGGCCCCAATCTGCCCTGAACCTAGCCAGAAAAGGAGTGGATAAGAAATGGGGAAAAGCTGGCTTTGCCTGCTCTGCTGTGACCCCATGTAAACACCACACTGCTGGAGTGTCATGAAGCCAACCATGTCTGTGCAGCTCAGAAGCCACCCAGACGGCGGCTTTAAAGGGCCACCTGTTCATGCCCTTGGCAAGATCACACTAAACACCATGATAAAATGGCTGAACCTTGGAATATATGCAAGCAAATGAAATAAAATAAAAATCATCTGCTAAGTACTGGTGGGAACATAAACTAGAAAAAGTTGTGCAAATTGGTGAAGTAAAAATCTTATGGGACTTCATAATTCAAACTGATAAACAATTGGAACATATTATGCCCAGAATAACTGTGGTTGACAAAAAGAACATTTGAATTATAAGTGTGGCAATTGTTGAGGATAACTGAATAGAAAACAAAGAAAGGAGAAAGATTATGAAATACCAAGATTGACAGACTGAAATCCAGCACCTCTGAGAAAAGAACAATCTTCTTTGTCTTCTTCCTCAGTTTCCACAGTCTACCAGGTGTTCATGGCTGAAGTTTTAGACTATTAGTAATTCAGATTTTATCCAATAATCTAGTAACCACTGGCGTTTCAGCAGATAAGTGTCATGTTCCCAAATAGTGTCAATTTTTGTAATTGTGGTATTCTGATCCTTTGTATGACTGTTTCATTCAGATGTTTTGTCAGTCCATTTGGAATTATTCCCAGAGCACCTCTCACCACTTAAATTACAGTTTTTAAAAATAAACCTATTCTTATTCAATTTTTATCTCACCTTTATCTTGGCATGAGACTCAAGGCAGTTTGAAATACAGAACAAAAACAGAATACAGGTAAAAAAACCTATAATTTAAAAAAGGTTTTTTGAAAATGTTAAATAAGTAACCCTTTTAAAAACATAAACTGAAACCAGTTTAAAACATTTAAAACAGTAGGGAATGCAACAGTATAGTGTGCCCCATTAAAAGATCCTTCTGGCATGAACAATATTGATAGTTTCACATTTTCCAGAGCTAAATTGCAGTATTACAAATTGGGGAGGAGCCAACACTAAGACTTGTAGGTTCTGCCACTGTTGGTGCAGAATTCTGAACAAAATAGACCACTAGTCTATAGCAATATGTTTGCCACATTTCCTAAGTGTTTCTTTACATGTGGTGGCATCCTTATAACTGGGATTATGGTGACTACAGCTAATGGAGTTGCAATCTAACATCTGTGGGCCATAGATACCTCCTATGCTATACCAAGTGCATGCCAGGCAAAGCTTTTTCTTCTCATAAATGCAATTTGGGATAAATGCATTGCTTGGATTTCTTCTTTTAGCTGGAGAAAGTACAGAGGCAAAGATGCTTATTGGCATTTTACTGTTAGCAAATATGGAGGTGTATGTTTACAAATGCTAAAAGTGAATAATAGCATTGTTAATATTGGATACATAAATGTGGCAATTAGTATAATAACCTGCGATGAAAGTATATGAATGCAATCTTTTGTTTGTTGTTGTGTGCCTTCAAGTCATTTCCAACTTGGGTGACCCTATCACAGGGTTTTCTGGGGCTGAGAGTGTGTGACTTGTCCAAGTGGGTTTCCATGGTAGAGTTAGGAACTGAACCCTGGTCTCCAGAGTCTCCACAATTGAAGTCTAATTCTCAAACCTGGCTCAATGTAATCTTTCCTGTAGAGTAATATGGTTATGCAAAGAGCACATTATTGGCACCATTTTTAGTGTGAATACTCATTTTGTCTAACAGTAAGTTCAACAGAGATGTTAAGTTTGTATATCTTTAAAAACCTGCTTTGGAATCTTCACATCTGGAAGGTGACATATACTCATAAATGTGCATGCTTTCTCTCCCCCCTTTATATTTCCTGCTCTTCCAGTACTTACACTCATTAGGGTATCAGTAGGTCTAATAGATGATTCCCCCCCCCCCACTTGGGTTTCTGTGGGGGCAGCTAGTGTTAGTTTTTCTGCTATCATGGCAACATAATAAAAAAATTCAAAGAATGCATATGCTTTATGTTATCAAAGCTTTTGCTTTTAGAGTTATAATATCCCACCCCTAGTAATAGTAGTATTAGAACAACTTCTTGAGCACCATATTTTTTTCATTTATGACATGGATGGGAATTTTGTGGTGTTGGTTATACTCTCTAAAGCTGCTGGGAGCTGGAGTTCAATATGCGGAAGGCCACAGTATTCCCACTCCAATTTACAAGGGCACATTTGAGAACATGATTCTACTTCCAGTTTGCAATAAAAATACCTATTATGTTGCTATCTGAATCTTTCTTGGGCACTTTCTTTACATTTTGAACTGAAAGCAAACATTCTGGTCTCAAATTTACATATTATATTTGCCTTAGGTGTTGAATGCCAGCTGCTGTAGCTGAACGTTGGATTTAAATGTGATTTCGTGTGGGCAAGATAAATAGAATCATAGAATCTAAGTCCAACCCTGTTCTGCCATGCCGAAAACATATTCAAAGTACTCTAACAGATGGCCATCCAGCCTCTGTTTAAAAGCCTCCACAGAAGGAGATTCCACAACTCTCCAAAGCAGGACAGCTCTTATTGTCAAGAAGTTCTTCCTAATATTTAGGTGGAATCTCTTTTCTTGCAGTTTGAATCCACTGCTCCATGTGCAAATCTCCGGAGCAGCAGAAAACAAGCTTGCTCCATCCTCAGTATGACAGCCCTTCAAACATTTAAACATGCTTTAGGCTTGCAGCCTCATTTTCTGCATACACCATGTACAGGCTGCACCATTTGAAGATGAGAGAAGGAAATGCCATTATGTCAGTGCAAAGATGCAATTTGGACTTGAATTACAGACAGATTACAGGACTCCCTGAGGCTAAGCATGAAGTCATCCTTTGGTTCTCAGTTGAGATGTCACTGTCCTGATGGTCAGAGTAGTTTGTGGTGAAAACAAGGCTGGCAATTTTGTTGTGTGTGTGCTTTCAAGTAATTTCCAATTTATGGCGATCCAAAGGCATGGGGTTTTCTTAGGAGGATTACAGGAATAGTGCTGTTGGATGATAACTCTGGAGACCCTAAATGCATCTGAGAAAGTAGACTGAAGTCTTAAGAAAGCTCATGCTACCAATTTCTTTCTTTGAGTTACTCTCTATGTACTTGTTCACAGGAGGTTTGCCCTAGCCTTCCCCTGAGGCTGAGAAAGTGTGACTTACTCAAGGTCACCAATGGGTTTCATGGCTAAGTGGGAATTGAACCATGGCCTCCAGAGTTGTCGTCCAACACTCAAACCACTAGGCTACAAAACAGTTTGTTAAAAATGGGGATCAGTTGCAAGCAGACAGCGATACAGGAGAGCAAATAGGAAAGATAGGTTTTTTTTTGGTAGGTTTTTCAGGCTGTATTCCTGACCTTTTACCAGCATTCTCTGAAGATGCCAGCCACAGAAGCTGGCAAAATGTCAAGAATAAACTCTTCTAGAACATGGCCACACAACCTAAAAAAGCCACAAAAAAGTATGGATGCTGGCTATAAAAGCCTTCGACTTCACAAATAGGAAGAAACCTGAAGCAGACTTTGAGCCTGGCTTGATGGGTGGCTATTGACAGGTTGACCAGATCTCCTAAGTGCAAAGGGAGGACAAGGCACCTCAAAACATGAGACGTTCAAGGAAAAATGGAGGACATGACGGAGTGTGGTGGAGTCTCGTTCCTCAGAGGTCTTTAAACAGAGGCTGGATGGCCATCTGTTGGGGATGTTTTGATTGGGAGTTCCTGCATGGCAGGGGGTTGGACTGGATGGCCCTTAGGGCTCTCTTCTAACTCTGTGATTCTATGACCAAAAATTAAAAGCTGAAAACACTCATATAAATATAAATCCATGCCTCTTAGCCTTCTCAAAACAGAGGACATTTTGGAATTCCTCCTGGAGAGAAAGATGAAAAGGGGGGAAAAAAAAGGAGGATGCCTCTGGTAACCCTGGCTGTTGATTATTTTTGCTAGGCAAGGCTGCATCCACACTGGAGAAATAACCCAGTTTGGGAGTGCTTTAACTCTTTGTCTGGGTCAGTTGCTATGGAATTCTGGGAGTTGGAGTTTGTTGTGGGCCCTTTGGGCCCACAACAAACTCCAACTCCCAGAATTCCATAGCAACTGACCCAGACAAAGAGTTAAAGCACTCCCAAATTGGGTTATTTCTCCAGTGTGGATGCAGGCTTAGAAAAACCACAGTTCCCCCAAAGTACCAGGAGCTACTTACAACCTTTTTGCCTTGTCCCACCGTGCCTCCCATTGGCTTGCTTGGGTCATCCTCCCCGGTGCTGATGGTGAAGAGCAGCGTCACAAAGCGGATTGTCTTGTTTCCAGGGCAACCCTTCCTCTGAGGATTCTAACTCCCCCCCTCCTCCCTTTGATGCTGATGCTGCTGCTGGTGCAGCAGCTGATAAAGGGAAGCGAATGGCAGCGAGCCCTGCCTGGTCCACCTGGGATCAGAGGGCCGGCTGGTGGGTGGGGGCTGGCTGGCTGCCCTCCCGCCCACCAGGGAGCCGCAGGTAAGGCTAGTTGTTGCCCTCCCTCCAGCCTCCAGGGCCAGAGGCTAAAAGATAAGGCACCACGAGAGGCTTTGAGTGGCATCTCTTCCCATCCATCCATTCATTCTAGGCTCCCTCTAGCAGGCTCTCTGTGGAATGAAATGGACTCCATCAAGGTGCATCTCTGCACTGCAGGGATAATCCGGTTTGAGGCCGCTTGAACAGCCCCGGCTCAACGCTAGGGGGATCTGGGAACTGTAGTTCTGTGAGACATTTAGCCTTCTCCATCAGAGAAGCTCTGGTGCCATAACAACAATATAATAATAATACATTTATATTTATATTATATATTATTATAATATATAATAATTACAATAATTACATTTTATTTATAAATTTTTATTTTTTATTAATTAAATTTTAATTATTTTATTTTTTATTTCTATTTACAAAGCAAAAAAATTAAAACATGCATACAATACAAAATAATCCCCAAACATATTCCCTCCCTCTCTTAAACATATGAAATCCCCCCACACAATGATAATAATAATAATAATAATAATAAAAATAAATGACCATTAAAACATTACAGTAATTGTTAAATGATCAGACACCTGGGAAGAGATGGAAAAATATCTGCTGGATGGTCCATTTCAGAGGGCGACCAAGCGACCAATAAACTACAATGCCCAGGATTCCCCATAACATAAGTTAAAAACTGTGTTGTTTCTGCAGTGTGTTTTGGACCTCAGTGTCCTTAACTGCAAAGGAGGACAAGGCACTACAAAAAATGTAGGACATTAAGGAATAATGGTGGGGGGAATGACCAAGAAAAAGGTTAAAAACACTTATAGGAATATATAAATGCATTCTTCTTAGTCATGCACAAAATAGAGGACATTTTGAAATTCCCCCAAAACGGAAGGCTGGAATGTAGGAAATGTCCAGGAAAAGGAGGAGAGCTACCCTGCTCTCAGTTGATCCCTTACAAACTGATAGGAGTAGTGCTGGTGTAAACCTGTTGCTTGGGTTGGAAGTTATTGTCACTCATAATCACTGTTCGGCAAACATTGGGTTAAAAACAGAATGCATATAGTGGATCAGTAGTTAAAATGTGCATTTGACTATTTGCAGAAGGGTAGGTCTCTTGGTCTGTTACAGCAAAGACTCTTCATATCTTTAAGACTAGCAGACTTTTTATGGCATTAGCTTTCATGCTATGGTCCATGAAATTTTACTCTATAATTAATATATTAGTATTAAAGATGTTACGGGATTCTCTCCTTTATTTGGGTGTTAGAAAATGTTTCAGCGTTATATCCACTATCTGTCCCCCCCCCCCCCCTCTCCCGGTTGACTATAGTGTCTAAGGAGAATATTATATTACACCCTTGTAGTGCTGCTATTCTGCTTTTATTGCTCTGGCTGCCTTCTGTGGTATTCAGAGATTTGTAGTTTGGTAATGCCTAAGAGCTCTCTGGCTGGGAATTCTAAATTTCCTTCCCTAAACTGCAAATCCCAGAGTGTCACAGGAGGCAGCCATAACAGTAAAAGTGGAATAGCAGCACCATAAAAAATGTAGTGTAGTGCAGTGTTCTGACAAAGCAGTCTTGTAACACATTTTTATTTGCAGTAAACTACATAAATTTAACTGGTTATTGCATAAATGCAAGAGCAGATAGTAAAACCAAACGTTTGTACATTTGAGTAAACGACTGACTGTGTGGTAAGGATGGATTAGTGGACTAATGAGTTGAATTGGTTTGTTACAATACAATTAGCTTTGCTGTATTCAAAAGTCTCAGCATGATAGAATGCCAGGGCTAACTCTATTCTCATAGTAACCCCATTAGTTGAACTAAATTCAAGTGAATAATTAAACGGTTGTAGTAATACTTGTACAGCAACAGCACAAAATAAAATGCTCAGATTTTATGATGATCAATCACTTGTAAAATGTGATCTCAATAATATTTACATTACTTTTTAGCATACTAGTAAAAATGAAAAGAGTTCATAGAATGTGTTCAAACAATTTATAATTTAATTTAATAATTTAATTTTGAAGCTGTAACTTCTGTTGTTTTAGTATCGTCATGGACATTTCTGATATTCTGGTTTGAGGCTGAGGCAAATAGTTTAAATCTGGTAAACAACCCAGTGACTTGCAACTTGAAGTAAATGGTGTTAAGGAAAACAGGACTGCCTTTGAAATAAATCTAGTATTCTGTTTGTAACACTGCCCAGCAAATTGGCATGGGATGTTCCATGGCTTGTCATAAAAACATTTGTATTAAAAATGTATTGCTTCTGAACATACAGAGTCGTTTCTGCTAATAACCACAAATAGCTGTTTTCTCCATTAACTTTTTCAGTCTTTTTGAGGGACCCTAACAGCCTTACTACATGCAGAGTTGAGTGTACCTAGGCCCTTAGGGCATGCCTGTAACCATGCCATATGACATAGTTTTAGGGAATTTCATGCATTGAGTAAAAACACTTTGCTGTTGTAATGTTTATTTGCTTTTTGTTTGATACTAATTGATAATTTACTATTATCTTATCTACGGTAAAAATGCATTTCATAATAAGCTGGAAGGAATTACATTGTTTTCCACTGGAAAAAAAAATGCAAAGACCTTCTAAAATTTTAGACCCACCACTGAAATCTGTGGTTTTTGATATAATCAAGTGTACACAATCAATTTTTTAAAAAGAAAGAATCTCATTTTTTGAGATTTTTTAAAATGTAGCTTCATAATCTGTGGCTTGTACAACAATATTGGTCCTCAGTGGCACAATTAAAGGCAAAACAACAACAACAACAACAACAACATAATAATAATAATAATAATAATTTTTATTTATAGCCCGCCCCTCTGAACAGGCAATTGGGGCAGGTTACAAACAAACAGTTAAAATAGAAACAGCCCCATCCCAACCACCCATCCCTTAAAATAAGATTAAATTAGCAATGAGTTAAAACATGGCACATAAAAACAGGAAAAATATCAGAACAGAGCAACAGAAACTAATTCATTGAAATAGCACTAATATTAGGTACATATGGCACATACAAAAACAAGTTGAGCAGTAAATGTGTTTCTGAGGAGGAAAGTCTTTGGCATTCTATGGAAAGTTGGAAGAAAGTTGATGTGACACATTTTTTCTGTAAAGGGTTTTCTGTAGAGCTGGACGTCATCAAGTCTCTTAATCTGAGTTTGAGATGATGTGTACAGATGAAGCAAGGTCTCTTTTGGGTGATCTTAAGAAAACATACAATAGGAGACACTTCTTTGAATGTCCAGAGCCCAGGTCATTTAGGGGCTCAACAGATGGCCCCTTTCCTTGCTGGATGGGGGCTGCGGCAATCACGTATTGCAGCCCCGATATGGCCTTTTCACAGTGCAAACAGAAGCTGCAAAAAGCAGCTCCTTTTCATGCCACAGAAAGGGCTCCTTAGCTGTGGTGATGGTGACTTTTCAATGCTCCTTTGATGCAGCATTTTTAAACACTGCGCCAATGGAGTGCTGTGAAGCCCCCGCCGTACAGTTGGGCGCACAGCATAATACCTGCACGGGGGCAGCTGGCATGCATATGCCACACCACCATGCTGCCCCCATGCTGGCGTGTAGAGACTGCCTAATATTTCAGAAAGCAGAATCAGCACCTTTGAGGAGGGGTCCTTAAACTGATAGCAAGTTCTGTTCTGTCAGGATTTCTATAATTGATGTTAATAGCTGGGCCACTGTATTGTGGGCCCGATTTAGTTTCTGAAGACTTTTCAAAGGTATCCCTGCATATAGTGCTCTTATGTGTCATAGTAATGAAGATCTTGTTGTCTCAGATAGGTCACAGCTTTTATGTCAGGCAGGGATAGGAGTGGGGGACGTTTCTGGTCAAAGATATCGGGTGAGAATCATGGAGCAATGTTGAGATTATAAATCTGTTGGGCTGCTGAAACTTGTCAACCTGATCAGTACAGCCAACTGAGCCAGGTCTGGCTCCTGACTTTAGGGGCTAGATGTTTTTAGTAGTCTTTTTTTCTATGCTGAGAAACCTCAACGGACCTCTCTTTTTATGAAGTCCAATAATAGCAAGTGCTAGGTGTCTTGGAGCTGCCAACTTAATTTCCTCTGGTGGTCCAGAGTGAAATGATATGATGGGAGCTCTCGGACTCAGCCAGGTATACTGTAATGTAATAATAATAATAGTAATAATAATAATAATAATAATAATGTTTATTTATAACCCGCTCCTCTAATAGAATACTCGGAGCGGGGTACAACAAATTAAAAAATACAAGAATAAAACAGCAGTCAAATCCCTTCCCAACCTCCCCCCCCTTAAGACTAGATTAAATCAAAACTAGTTAAAATTGACATCAGTTAAAAAATTTTAAAATAATAAAAATAAATGTAATAGATCCCTCAAGTATGAGTTGGCACAGTTGCAACACTGCTGTGGTGCTGGGTATTGACTTATTGGTTTATGACTCCTGGTTTGTTTTAGAGCAACAAATCAGGAATTCTGGTTTGGTTGACATCTTAAACTTTTCCTGGTTTGTTTAGCCATTGTACTGTCAAGTGTACACCAACACACAGAAGACTGTGGAACTCTGGTTTATAATTTGTGCTAATCTAGAATTATGTGCTCACAGATTTGAGGCTACAAACTACTACTGTGACTTCTGTGTCTCATCATTGGGTTTGTGTAAGAAAACCACTTGAAGAGCCTTCATGTGGCAGTATCCAGATTTTAGGCCCTGTGAGGAAGACTGTGTTGGTCAAGTTCTTGTGAGGTGGAGGGAGTTAACTGTGGAGAACCGAAGCCTGAATTGTTCACTTCAAGAAATCCCTAACCCATTAATTGGGGCCTCAGCAGATGGGGCAGGATAGCATGGGGTGAACTCCTGCTATCCTGCCCCCTCTGCTCACCCAAATTATTCCCTGGGTCAGATGGGTGGGTATTCACACACCCTAGACCCAGGGCTGCTCCTTACCTTGCCAGGATGGGAACCATCTGAGAAGTTCCACAGTCATTGCATCTGATGTGGAAACGGAGTGTCTGGTGGCACCCATGTAACCAGGTGCTTCATTACTGCATCAGATGTGGGGATGGGATGGGCAGGCTTTGAGATGGTTTGCACATTGACGAAGTAAAGAATGTGGGGGGGGGGGGGGAGAGAGGGGGTTTGCCACAGAGTTTCTTAGAAACTCAATGCAAAACCAGGGCTAATTTACCCCAGGGATTCATGTCTGTACTGCCAGGATCAGGCCCATTGTTCTATTTTGGCCCGCAACCACTAAACTAGATGACACAAGGGTGGGGGGAACCCAGGCCATTTTGCCCATGCGGACAACCAGTTAGAAACCAGTGTATGTGAGATACTGGTAGTTTCCACGTGTCCCATAATTACATGAATTGTCCTGTAACATGGAACCAATTTGCAATATAATTTGCTTAATTACAGAGGATAGTATTTTGTTTTTGTTTTTTTGTTTTTTTGTGATTCTCCCTGGGTGTTTGTTATTACATTAATAATTAAAATGGTGCAATGGACTAGGGGGTGTAATCCTTCCAAACTAGCAAAATGTTTATTAATAATAATAATAATAATAATAAGAAGTTTTATTTCTATCCCGCCTCTCTGTCCAAGCAATCAAGGCAGGGTACAGCAAAGTTTAAAACAATCACAGTTAAAACAGTTCCTACAATCCCATCCCTGACCTCCCACCCCTTAAAAAAGGATTAAATTAACATGGAATTAAAACAGACAACAAGAAATAACAAAAACAAAATAACATAATAAAATCAATAATTCTTTGAGCAGCAAGACACTGGTCTCAGGATTCAAAATGCCGGGAACTAGCTGGAAGTCCTAGACTTAGCTTTGGAGCCGGGAGAGATTACGTAGCTTCCGGAAAGGCCGGGAGAGATGCGTCTTCACTGCTTTTTAAAAGCAATCAAGAATTGTAATAAGACGGATCTCATCCAGCAGGCCATTCCATAGCCTGGGAGCGGTAGCGGAAAAAGGCCTCTGGGAGGTGTGTGACAGCCTGGTCTTCATGGGCTGTAGCAGGTTCCTCCCAGAGGACCGGAGCGTGCGGGGGGGGGGGGACATACGGGGAGAGGCGGTCCTTGAGATAAGATGGACCCAAGCCATGTAGGGCTTTAAAGCTTAAAACCAACACCCTTGTACTGCGCCTGGAAACTGATTGGCAGCCAGTGGAGAAACTTGAGCACAGGTGTTATGTGCTGTCTCCCAGATGTTCAGTAACTAGCCTATCTGCCATATTTTGGACCAATTGGAGTTTCTGGGTTAAGCACAAGAGTAGCCCCATGTAGAGCGCATTACAGTAATCCAAATGTGAGGTTACCAGAGTGTGTACCATGGATTCTAGATCCTTCATGTCCAGGAAAGGGCACAGCTGGTGTATCAGCCGGAACTGATAGGCATTCCTGACTGTCACATTTACCTGACTAGTCATGTGGAGCGATGGATCTAGAAGTACCCCCAGGCTGCGAACAGGGTCCTTATTTGTACATGAGTATCAGATTATTGCAATACAACCAGTTTATTTATATTAACAGTTATTTAGATGAAAGGATAGCAATTGTAATTCTTTAAAAAGTTGCTTAATTTTGTATTATTTTTCATCTTTAGGTTCCTGCAGCACTGCCTGTGACAAATCCAGCTGAGGAAACTGGAAACTGCTCTCCCATCAGTACCAACCACAACAATGAGAAGTCATTTAAGGTTTCTTTGACTTGACGCTTTGTGCTTTATTCTAGTTCAACTGTTCATCACAAGATTATCAGATCAGTTGGTAAACACATTTTTGCTGGAGGTTTTTTCCTTTCCCAATTAACAAGCATATTTCTGAAAGTAACAGGTGAAATAACAGATTATATTGTGTAACAGGGATCAAGTCTAGCAATACTTAAGACATTTCCCAGAACTCGTGCATAAATTTAGCTAACTTGTTTTCGTTTTTAAAAAATTAAAACTGAAGCATGTTATTTTTGAAGCAAGCTTGTTTTTCTGTAGTAGAACTTGAATGTACCTAATCAGACTATTGGTATGTTTAACATGACTCCTAAACTGTGTTGTAATATAGCTTGTAACAGTTCTTAACCTATTTACTCAGGAGCATATGTAGAAATATAAATTGCATTTGTTAAATATTGTTTTAGCTTGGATAAATAGAGCTGTAAATGGAATACCATTTGGGGTTTTCAGTATAATTTATTTACAAAGGCTTTATTTAAAGAGCTTATGATATTTTACAATAATTGTTTTCTAATATTAGAAATGTAGCAAAAACATTTTTGAAATGATAGCATTCTCTTCCATCAGAACAGTATGTGAAATTTGTATTGCTCTCTGAAAGCATACTCTTTCTCTTGTAGATGCTACAGAAGGTGTTCATGAAAGTTATGCTAATGAATGAAACAGATGTTTAAAGTCTATATCATATGTAACAATATGGCTTGGTAAGCAATGTGAACAAGTTGGCGCTTCTTTGTGATTCTGAATAATTTCTCAGTTTGAAAAATTATCTTTGTTCAAGAAGAAAGGTTATGTGGAAATATGAGTGACAGATGTATCATTCATATTTCTGTCTTCCTTTAGCTTAGTTGGCAGTGACTTTCAAGAATTAATTAGACTTTTTACCACCCACACAATTAATTATTACTTTTTAAACAATATATGCGATAGACACTACATAGATTTTATGTTTGTATTTGTATTTGAATAAAACACCTGACCAGATCACAAAAATCCAGTAACTGTATTCATTTCATGCCATGTGTGAGTGTGGGGATTTTAGAGCTGGTGAGGAAGAGAGGCTGAAGAAACGTTCCAGTGTGTGTAGCTGCATGACTAGCAGAGGAGGCAGAAAGCAGTGTGGGACTGGATTGTATATGTATAATTCAGTTTAAAAAAAGTTCTCTCTAGTTTTCCCACTTAAGAGTGCTCAGACCTACTCTGTATAGCAACAGCAATATTTGATTGATTGATTAGAGTATTTATACCCCACCCTTCAGCCTTAAAGGCTATCAGAGCGGCTTACAATTATTATTTTTAATTAGATAGTTCTCTGCTCTCAGGCTTACAATCTAAAAAGACACGACACAAAAGGAGAAGGGACTGGTAGGGCAAAGGGCATGAGGTCCAGTGGTTCTTCTCTCCCTCTGAGGCCTGGACCAAGGCAGATGGACTGGAGGGAGGGCTCTTCTTAGTTTAGGCCAGGCCTGATGGAGCTGGCAGGCCTTTCTCTCCCTCTGATGATGTAGATGGCAAAGTGTAATTTGTTTGTGGCATCCTTTAAGACCATTATATTTATATTCTGAGATGTGTGATGAAGTAAGATATCAGAAAGAGGAAACCCTGTAGTCACTCACTTGCAATAATACTGTGTTTTCCCGAAAATAAGATAGTGTCTTATATTAATTTTTGCTCCCAAATATGCACTAGGTCTTCTTTTCAGGGGATGCCTTATTTTTTCCTGAAGAAGAATTCATATTGAACAAAAAAATTGACATATATATATATATATATATATAGACACACACACACACACACACACATATATATATAGACACACACACACACACATATATATAGACACACACACACACACACACAATATATATATTTAGCAATTCAGCAAAACCTCTACCAGGTCTTATTTTCTGAGGATGTCTTATTTTCGGGGAAACAGGGTATAAGGCCTCCCCCAAAATAAGACATCCTCAGAAAATAAGACCTAGTAGAGGTTTTGCTGAATTGCTAAATATAAGGCTTCCCCCGAAAGTAAGACCTAGCAAAGTTTTTGTATATAAATATATATACAGTATATAATGTTATTATTTTTTTTTTGTTCAACAATAAATGTGAATTCTTCTTCATGGAAAAATAAGACATCCCCTGAAAATAAGACCTACCACATCTTTGGGAGCAAAAATTAATATAAGACACTGTCTTATTTTTGGGGAAACATGGTATTTAGCAATTCTGCAAAATCTATACTAAGTCTTATTTTCTGGGGATGTCTTATTTTCAGGGAAACACGGTAGATTCCCTGGTATGTATCCTAATTGAGAGGGAAAACAGTGTTTGAAATCAGTTCTGCACTCTGCTGGTGTTTGCAAGCACCAGGTGAACTTGATTTCAGGATTAAGCCAACACATGCAGATACCATCTGAAAACACTCTGATTCTCCTCTCAATTCCTTGTACCATGCAAGGTGGGACAGGCAGGAGCTGTTCTATAATGCTTCCGGGGGGCATTATATTTTCTACCATTGGTTTACATGCCTATTTTCATGTAAAATTGTAATGAAAGATATATTTATATATAAATGCTCAGATATCCCAAACTCTGCCTTACATAACATGACAGGATCTCACTTGTTGTTGCCTTTCCTCTTGCTAATATCTTTCCTGTTCTACTTACTAGTTTTGTTTATCCGTGATGTGCCCTGACATCCAGATTGTCTTATTCTTCAAATTGTGGCAATTGTGACAAGTTTGTTTTCTAGCAATCATTGAAGACCAAGTCTTATGCCACAGTTTTTCAATTTGGGTATCATAGCTAGGAAGTGGACAAGGGGACTTGCATATGAGAGAGTTATGACGAAGAAGGTAATTCTGCAGCATGGTCCCAAGCCATGGTTTTGGAGCAGTGCATCTCATGCTATATGATGTGGGGAACTGGCATCTAAAATGTGCTGGGATCATAATCATATTTGTGCCAGTTGGCTACAGCTGCTTTCCCTCCTCTGGCCAAGTCCATGGGCCACCACCTTACGTATCACTGGCTAGAAAGATTGCATTTGTGACACGTGAACTGAATTATGGTCCAACAATGGCACTTTCAGTTGTTGTCAGCAGCCATGACTGACACCTGGTCCCAAACCTGTCTCTCATGGTCTAATGGATGTCTTTCCCAATTCGCTAGTTAACTGCCTGTCTCCAAAGGTGCTGTGACCCAAAAACCAAGGTGGTTCTGTACCTTTGATTGCTAATATACTTTTGAGTTAAAATGGAGGACAAAAACTCTGAAAACCATATTAGTTCAAAAACGCAAATGTGCATTTATGAGAGAAAACTTTTTTCAATGTTACAACCCTTTAAGTGCTGTCAGTATGTGATAATACATTTTCTTTTCTTTTGTTTCAGGACTTTGTGGATCTTTATGTGATAAAACCTATCAAGCTCCTCTGAGTAGCATACACTCTTCAAAGATGGATACAATGAAGCTAAAGCATGATATCAATCCATTCCTTCTTTACATTATAAACTTTGTTATCTGGCTATACACAGTTATAACATTTGTTCCATGGTATTTATTTTCTGGATCAAGACATGCCATAGCCAAATCAAAGCAAATTAAAGCTAAACCTGTAAATAGCAAGCCAGGTAGTGCATATAGATCAGTTAATAGTTTGCATTGCTTAGCATCTGTATTATATCCTGGATGTGATACACTTGACAAAGCTTTCAAATATGCTAGAAGCAAATTTAAGGACAAAAAGCTTCTGGGAACACGGGAAATCTTAAAGGAAGAAGATGAAATTCAGCCATCTGGAAAAGTTTTTAAGAAGGTATGTTGCCTCTCTCTCTTTTTAAAATGAAAGTTTGAAGGATTGAGGGTTTGAACTAAATGCTAGATTCAGCAAGTAATACTGCCCAGACAAGATCCTGGCGGGCCTCACCCCATACCACCCCAAACTGGAGGATATAATGGGGGAGGGGGATTGACCCATATAGACAGCAATAAATGGAAGTATATTGCTATTGGCCATTTTGCTGCATTCATTTTTAAAGTCCCAAGAAGTTTTCCTTAGGCCAGTACATACTTTCTTCAAAACAAGAAATGACTGCACCATGTAGTCTAATTACTTTTTAGTCTGAGGAAATATTGGACGAAGACCTCTTAGAGATCACCACTATTGATCTAAAAATGGTGAGAATGGCCCAAACATGGTAAAATATGGCTATGCCTCCAATTTTTTTTTTTTTGGGGGGGGGGGCTGAGTCAGCCTAGGCAAATGTGGCATTATGAGTGTGGCACTTTGTCCACCCTTGGCTTACTGTCTTAATGTCCAGTGATGATCTTAAGCAGTAGTTTGGAAAATGTGGCCTTGAAGCAGCAGCCCTATGGCTGCTTTCCTCCTCCTGCTTTGTATATTCCCCCAGATTGCTATTTCAGGGAAGAAGAAAAAAAAAGAAAAAAAAGAAAAGAAAAAGAAAAAAGGTAAATCACTGCTAGAAGAATTCAGAAGTGGTGATTCAGTACTTCTTTGTTGTTCTTCATTATGAAGAAAATATTATATACCAGATGCCATCTTTTAACATCTATTTTCTTAATCCCTCCATTTAACAGCAGCCCTGTAAATTACTAACAAGCAAACTAAATTTGAAAGAGAAGCTGTTACTGGGAGAAAAGAGAGTCCCTAAGGCGGCCTTACTTTCTAAATGGTCATACTAGGTCCTATATTATCTCTTGTAATTGGAACTGAAAGTGTGGACTATGTGGAGCTCTTGGGTTTTATGTCCTTTTGGATATATTTTGTTTCATCGGCAAGCAAAGATGGTTTTATTCAGGCAGCCTTTTAATAAAAAAATCATAGGATGACTTTTATATGGTGTGTGTTATATGAGGTATATGTTGTAGCTATGCTTTTTTAAATATCTATTTTTATTTGAATATTGTTAATTTTATGTTTTAAATTGTATTTAAAACTTTTATTGTAAAGTTTTAAAAAATGTTTTATTTATTTGCTGCCTCGGATCCCTTTCTGGGAGAAAGGTGGCATAAACATTAAATAAATAAATGAATGAATAAATAAATAAATAAATGCAGCGTGAGGCAAAAAGTCCCTCCCTCTCCCTAGTGTTTTCTCCCTCCTCTGCTCGAGGAATTGAGAGAGAGGTTGGCTCAGTGATTGGTGAGCAAGAGTAAATAATGGCTGGCTCATGAGCACAGCCAAAATTTGTCAATCACTGTTATAGCCATGAGTACTCGTGATTCATGTCCTGGTTAGCCCAAAGTGTTACTGAAAGCAAGTTGTTACTGCTTGCGAACTGGGGTTTTGAGCACAGATTAGGATTTTATCTACTTAGTAAGTTTCTTTTCTAAGCATAATTAGTGGAATGAATGTTCAGTATTAGAGAGCTTTAAGCTAGTCTCTTACGCAAGTTATTAAACTACCAGACAGCTGAGAAATGCAGAAACACAGAGCTGCTTATTTTTCTTTCTTTTGTAAGGAAAAAAAGTGGTGGCAGTGGGGAAAATGACGTGATTAAAGGCTTTGGAAGCTTATCCATTGGAGGGCCTTTTGGTAGTCTTTGGGGTCTTTTTTGAGTTGTGGAAACATTCTAGCATTCCACATCTAAAAATGGAGTTCAGACCATTGGGTCTTCCAGCACTCTTTATCCCACATGTCCTTTGTCTTGTCAGAGGGCCATACTGTTATTCCTGCCTTTTATAACAGGGCTGGGGAACCTTTTCACTTGCCAAATATTTTAGACTTCCAGAAGCACAAGCAAGCATGATGAGTGGTAAGGTAGTGTGGGAACTGTAGTCTAACATATCAAGAGGGCCAAAAGTTTTCCTCTCTGATTTTGTAATCTTGTATCTGGGGGGAAAAATCAGCACAGTAACTTCTAGGAAACTTGTAGGGGAAAACCTGCTGCTGCAAACTCTGAATGAACTCCACACTGTAGCTGGCAGGAGAGGTCCAGTTCTTTGTCCCTTTCCCTCGATTGCAGCTTGAGTCGGGTCAAGTAGGGTCTCAAACTGATACTGAGCTGATACATTTTTTCCTTCTTGCAGTTGTGTGTCAGTTTTCACTTCCAGCCAGTGGAATCCTGGGATCTGTAATGTGATAAGTCACCGTGAATTTGGTGCTCGAGAGTACTAGATCATTTCACTGAACTATAGCACTAGAGCTGTCTAGCACAGTATTCTAGGTACCTTACCAACCTATAAGTCCTAGGATTCTGTAGAAGGGAGCCATTACTTTTTTTGTAACCAGTGTGACATAGTGATTTGAGTGTTGGACTATGACTCTGGAGACCAAGCTTCGATTCCTTTGCTCAGCCATGAAACCCACTGGGTGACCTTGGGCAAGTAACATGCTCTCAGCTTCAGGGAAAGGCAATGGTAAACCTCCCATCACCATGCAAATATAGCATGATGACTGCAGCAGGATAAAGAATTTGGTACACCCATTGCAAGTGATTTAAAGGTCTCCAATCTCTTTTTTCCTGAGGGAGGTTTACTCCAGAAATTGCAAGGAGCAGGGTATCAATATGGGAAAAGGGCAGCTTAAAATATGGATTTAGAAAAGTCTTTAGAGAAAATTGTTGTAGCAAGCACATTTATTGCTGTTCTTAATTCTTCCATATGGTGGCAGCATTAGATATGTGAAGTAGCCTTAGGTAGACTTCAGTCTTGCAATATCTACTTTGGTTTTTGGCAAGGACTTGGAGATTTGCCAACAGGAACCAGATGCAGATTATGGCTCATGGGGACAGGCCAGTTTCCTACCTCACTCTGTGAGATGTACTTGAGGACAGGTTGCCATACAACTCCCACCAGCCCTAGACAGCATAGGCAGTAGGGAAAGATGATGGAATTTGTAGTTGAAAAATATTTCCAAGACCACGGTTGCTCATTGCTACTTTTATTATACAGTGGTCCCCCAGCTTACGAATCCCCCGTGTTGCGAAAACCCTGGGATCAGAAACCAGCGGGACCGCTACTGTATCCCCCGGGATCCAAAAGATCCCCCGGGATACGGAAAAAAACCCGCGCGGCCCCTTTAAATCGGCCACGCGGTCCGTTGGCGAAAGCGGTCCCCCGGGAAACGAAAGCTTCCGGGTTACGAAGGTAATCCTGGAACGGATTACCTTCGTAACCCAGGGGACGACTGTACAAGTACAAATTTGCATTTGAATCAAGATAGGATTATAAACACCTTGTTTTGGGAGTAAAGAAAACGTATTTATTAGTACTTTCTGTGATTAAATAATCAGAAATCCTCCTTTTTGAAGGTGATACACTCTCACTAGATCTATCATACATGATTTAGCTGTCATTTCTTGCATTGGAAGAGAATTGGACTGGATGACTCTTGGGATCATTTCCACCTGTTCTGTGTTGTGCAATTTATCATCCAGTGATGGAAGACTAGACTAGAACTAGACAAAAACCAGACTTCTGCCTGCCCTTCTTGAAGAATGTGTTTTTATTTTATGTTATATAAATACTTTACATTTAGATTTTTAAGACTTACATATCAAGGGCATAATTGCTAGTAAACTAAATTTGCCTGTGTTTCACATTACATTATTATTTTTTAAAACAACAAGAACTTTTAAAAATAAGAACTCTAAACCTGATTGTTCTTTTTAGATGTAACCTATAAAACTGTTCAGCATGCCCATGTGAGGAAAAGTCTTTTCAATTTTATGTAGAAAAATGTATTCAGATATAAAAACTTTCTTGATCTTCATGAAGATTGAACAGTCTAATCATATGCATATTTACTCAGAATTAAGACCCATTGAACTCAGGGTGTGCTTAATCACAGTTGTAAAATTACAGTTCAGGTATGTGTGTACAAATACAGTTTAAATGATGATCACGCTCCATTATTTTACAAGAAAAAATTCAGTGAGCAATTTTAAAAATATGCTTTTCTCCTGTGAATGAAAATTAAAGCTGTTTGAAGAGGATTGTACTACTTACTAACCACGCTGATTTTAGAGTTAAAGTCTTGCTGACTGTAATAGGATCTACTGGGAGTGTTTAGGAATACAGGCTTTTGTAGGTTCATAGAAACAATCTTGTAATTTATTTATGTTGTTGTAAAAGCAGCTCCCACAAGAGGGCAGCATTGATCTTTTTATGTACACTCATCAAAAGCTTAACATTATTGCCTATAGGAACCTATTATTTGTGTAGTATAGTCTTTGTTTAGATAGGCATCAAAATTATGTAGTTTGCCCACCTGAAGATCTTTTGTTTATAATATAAATTATGTTGAGACTGTATGCTGATGTGCCGTAGCAACCAAAGGGGATGGGTCAGGGTCAACACCTCCTCCTCCAGGTGTAGCTTATTGATGGATGCAAAATATATACTGTATCAGTAATTCTGAGCAGTCAACCCTCAGATTATTTGCATGTTAGCAGTGACACTGTGAGTTTGTGCACTGATGATCAATAGCTTCATTCCCTTGTTTTGGTAACCCAGAAAAATATTCCTAAGGTTCCTAACTTTAAAAATCAAAATGAACAGTTTTTATATTAGAAATGCTTTTCTAACCTTGAGAACAATGAACAAACATTTTGAATGATTCTTAAATGTATACCTTCCATGTTTCTATGTAAACTGGTTATAGCTTATGTTTGTTTTTATTAAAAGTGCAAAACTTTCAAGGCCCATAGAATTTTGAGACAAAAAAGTGTGTCCTAATCCATACTTTGGGCATAAATTAAAAGGACAAGTGACAAATAGGTCTGCAGTACCAGTTACTGATTAATTGTTATAGCTGTGTAGTTCCTTCAGATAGTGTATGTAGTTTATACATTTTGTGAACAAAATAAATTCAACTTAAGCTGAATTAGGATCATAAGAAACTGTTCTTTACTGTTCCTATCTTGTGGGGTTTTTTATTTTTAGTTATTGTTGATTCATTCATTTATTTGCATAGGTTATTTCATAACTTTTGTACAAATATGGCCCTTGCAATCAAAATTTTGACAGAGGGGAGAACAGCATGGGGAGGGGAAGCAAGGAAGGACATAGGGAAGATACTTGAACAAAGGCTGAATTTCTTTTCTTTTAAAATATATAAATATAAATATATATATCCTTGTCTTTTAAAATCAGGTCATCCTTGGAGATTACCACTGGCTCTCATATAATGATGTTTTCATTAAAGCTAAACACTTTGGAGATGGGTTAACCGTTTTGGGCCAGCAACCAAAGACAAACATTGCCATCTTCTGTGAAACTAGAGCGGAATGGATGATTGTTGCCCAGGCTTGCTTCATGAACAACTTCCAGCGTAAGTATTTCCCCCTGCCTGACGATATCAGACTTTTCTGTAGTCCTTCTGAACATGGTGTTAGGTTTTTCTAATCACTTTTATGCAACCAATTCTTGATTAGGAAGGTTCTTTATCTTTTAAGTTGCCTCTAGCCCCTTAATACTTTGCTGCTTCCTCACTAGGTATTCAGTCAGAATAGCTATTTTTGGTCACTCCCTTTTCCCATGATTCTTCCATCTATTCTGAGACCTTTTTAAGAAAATGGCTTTTTTGAAAGAAGAGAAAAGACATGTAGGTTCAGTTTATTTATACTACTACAATGCATCTGTTCTGTCCTTTTTACAGGGTGTGTGCTTTGACACATACAGTGGCATTTTGATTGGTTGAGCCATATGTGCCCCTTCAGTTCCATACTTTGACCATTACTTTGCTGTTTACTATCTGACGATGATGCAATCATGTTTTTAAAGGCAGAACAATCCTTATTTAAAGGTGTTTTTTGCCCTTTTACTCACCAGATAGTTAATATGACCAGTTAAACAATCAATTGTGTGAAAATAGTAAAATTCATATTACAGTGGTCCCCCGGGTTACGAAGGTAATCCGTTCCGGATTACCTTTCGTAACCTGGAAGTCTTCGTTTCCCGGGGGACCGCATTAGGAGACGGACCGCGTGGCCGATTTAAAGTGGCCGCACGGTTTTTCTCCTTTGCATCCCGGGGGATCCTTCGGATCCCAGGGGATGTTTTTTGGTCCCGCCGGTTTCGGGTCCCGGGGATTTCGTTCCCCGGGGGATTCGTAAACCGGGGGACCACTGTACAATTAAAGTGTTTAAGTTAGAGACAAGTTTTGCCTAACTTTGGGGCTGTGCAGGTGGGCAGTTTGGACCGGCTTGGGGGCGGAATTGGGGCATATTGTCTACATGATGCATGCCCTGGCTCTATCCTCAGGGTGGCGTGAGGCTGCACTGCCACACTGCATGGCGTGTGGTGTCACGGTGTTCCTCTGGCACTGTATACATAAGATGCAGCCCCGAAGGAGCGCTACCAAGCCACAGCAATGTGGCTATCATGCCCTTTGCAGGGTGTAAAAAGGAGCCACTTTTTTGGCTCCTTTTTGTGTGCTGCAAAGGCTAGGGTCAGGGCCATGGCATGTGGTTGCTGTGGACCCAATCTGGTTGTAATGGATGTCTGAAGGCCCCTTTTATTTTACAATTTAATACAGAAATCTCTAAAGCTCTTGAACAAAGACATTAAGCATGGCATAGTAGGATATAGCAAGTAATTGCAAAAAGCACTAATTTGTTAATTTTTCTTCAGCAGTTTTATTATAGCTTCTCTTCAATTTTGTTATTGTTTTTGCATACTTCAATTTTTTCTTTTTGCTTAATCAGTTCTGTATATTCTGAGGAAAATGAAACTGATGCCCATGTATAATAAATATATCTCAGTAAATGAAGGTTGGACACATAACATGTAACACTGCAAACTCTCCACAAGATTAATCTTTAACATTTCCATCTTGTTTTTGGATTGACAGCAGCAGAACATAGGTCTGGGTGTTGGCCTCCTTCCCTAGTATCAAACTGCCGTTTATAAAGCAAAACTGGTGTCAGGAACTGGCTGCTGATAGCCTTGGTGTCATTGCAGCCTTTCTAGATGATACGATAAAAAGGATAACTGGCACAGTTTCCATTGTTGAAGTACTAGTGGTCACCTGGGGTGGAAGATAAAATAGATTTTAAATACTGTAGCTACCCAGCCAAAACCACATTTCAGATCTAGGGTAGTTATTAGAAGTTGCTGTTTTTTCATAGCTGAGTAGGATCTTTTCACTGCATGAAGTGGATACAGACAGAAAATGTGTTCCCTATCTACTTGTATGAAAGACAGAATGGAAATCCAAGAGCCACCTATTATCTATTTGAAGATTTATATGCTGCCACTTGACTGAAGCTGGTTTATGAGGAATTGCAATATGGAAATGTATACTGGTATATATTTTTAAAAAGCCATATACAAGAATCAGCAATTCATAGTACCTTGGTAAATGGACAGGGTCCGATTGTACCTCCCTTTTGTACTACAGCATCAGGTGGCAATTGGGGCAGAGTGTTCTTTCTGGCAAGGAGGAGGTGAACCAACCTTCCTAAAGTTCATTTTCTAACAATGATAGTGAAAGGTTTTGAAAAGTCACATGGGATGGCACATTTAAAAAATCGTGTTGATTATGCTCAATTTTCTTGTCGTGTCCCAGATAGTTCTTAGGATGCTGCCCTATTTATGAATACATTTGCAGTCACATTCAATTCACAGTGAGTTCAGGATCACGTTCAATTCACAGTTCAGGATCTAACTAACACAACAGGCATTTTTTCTCAGGTCCTTATTCAAAGACCTGTAGGCTTTTCAGTGTATGTTTAACATTCATACGGAAATGTTAATATCCCAATATATTGGTTCTTGATTGCAATAGGAAGATGGATGAATGAAAGCATCTTTATTTCAGTCAACGATCAGATAAAACATTAAAGAATATAAAAGTACAATATAACAGTATTATAATATGATGATGTATGCTAGCTGTGTTTGTGAATTTCCATGCACTCAGCTGCTCCAAAAATGGTTAGCATGGGATAGAGAATCCTGGGAGATATGTGCTACATTCATTATCTACCATCATTATGTCCTTGCTTTTCAGAGAAACTGGAAGTAAGAGAAAGGATATAGAGCAGGTATGGTGAGGTAGAGGAGAGGCATATAGTCACAAGGCTCATTTCCAATTCGTAGGAAATGTTTTCCTTCATGAAATATTGTAAAGATCACTGCTGTAAAGGAATGAATTGTGCTGACCATGGCCTTTGTTCTGTGCTGTTTATACTAATTATCCTCATGCTACAGGCTTAAAAAATAAGTTCAAAACATGTTCAGAAATGTTAGAAAGTTTTAAAGTTTTAAAAACTTGCTCTTTCATATCTTTGCAAAATTTTTTCAAAAGAGGATTTAAATTTTTAATATGAAAATATAGTAATGCTGTATATATCATGTATAAGTCTAGAAATTTTGATTAAAAAACTGATCCAAAAAACCTGGGTCAACTTATTCACGGGTCAATATAAATACTGTACTTTAACTCTTATTTTTTAAAAAAATAAGTGTTCCCTTGTCAAAGGCAAGAGCTTAATCTATCATGGAAGCACTGATACCTCCTCCATTCTCTCATCCGTCCAGTTTTTGGTATTGGCAGTTATGCCTGCCAGAATTTTCTCAGTTCTTTGGCACTGTTTTCCTTTCCTTCATCCTTTAAATCCTTTGTTACATGCCCCTAAGTTTTACCCTCGACTTCTCCATGAGTCATATCAAAATCCATAATTTTGGCCCCAAAACTTGTCTTCGACTTATACATGAAGTCGACTTATAGTTGAGTATATATGGTATATTGAAACATCTGGTGTAGGGAAGACTGCATTTGCTCCTGTCCCAGCAGGACATAATGGAGATAGTGGGGATTTAACAGGACATCTCAAGTTTCGGAGACGTGCTTCAGCTCACAGCATGACACTGCATTTAGTGATCTCAAATGAATGAACTTGGCTGACTTATTTGCTGGCAGATGCTAATAGTGTTGTGCACTTTTCACGTAGTCATTTCTCAAAGTTGAGTTAGTTGATAAAATGTGCGTAATTAAATGCTTTTTAATTTCGTAAGGAGCCATTGTTGTTCTTACATTGTTTGGCAAGCAGTGCTGTGCTTAAGTTTATTATCTGTAGGCCTGATCTTACTACACTTTTTAAAACTATCAGATCATAGCTTTATGTGATTTATTTTTCCATCTATATGAAACTGCACAAAACTAGTACTGAAGTGTTAATTTTACTGTTATTAAAGGATGCTTCCCTCGTAAATGTTGTGGTAGTTTTTGTTCATATTTTGGTAAATATGCCTTGATTTTCTCTTACAAGAATGATTTTCATGCACAAAACATCAATTTTAGTCATTGGAGATAAGTGAATTACTACCTATAGTAAGTGAGAATATGATAGTATGGCATATCTCTTGTTCTTTCCACCTTGAATTAATGTATGCTTTCTCTTTTAGTGTGTGTTTGGAGTTAGAGAGTGCATATTATATGAATCTGGCTTCATTCACAATAGGAACCATCTGAGTTTTTGTTTCTTTTTTGTTTTGGATCACTGTTAGAAAGTAACGTTTGTCAACTCTTATTTATATTGCTGTTGATAATACTGTCTATATTTTAATTAAATGTGAAAATATTATGCAGAGTGTTAAGTGGTAACTCGACAAACCCTGTTTGTGGTAATGGCTTGCAGCTGCTGTAGGTCACTTCATCTCTTGCTCCATGACGTCAGTGCACTATTTTGTAAACTAGACAAGTTTCTTCACTTTGTTAACTGCTAGATTGTTTTTCCTTTCATGCACATACACCCCAATCACCACCCCCACCATACACTCTGTAGGTGAATAATAAAAAATTCTTGTTCTAGGGATTTCTTCTTCTTCTGCAGTCTGTTGAAAGTTGGCTAGGGGAAATCTTAATGTTTATATAATAGGGGTCATTGGATTAAGCACAGAGAGCACATGGGAACAAATGAAGACAATCTTTTGTACTTTGCTCCCACAAGATCAAAGAAAACAATGTACATGTGTATTTGCTTTACAACAGTTCAGAATTATCTTCCTTATTAAATAACTTCCCACCTACCAAAAAAAACCTCTTCCAACCCCCCCCCCCCCAGAAAACCATAGGGTTCATTTTAGTTTTTGATGAAAGAAAATAATTTTGTTGATGTGGCACTAATGACACCCAAGAGCTCTGCTTCTTCTAATAGACTAATAGTCTAACCGCATGTAGGTAAGAGTGCCCAATGATCTGTTAACTGTAGGACCCACTGTCTGAGCAGAATTGCAGACATAGAATCATAGTGTTGGAAGAGACCACAAGGGCAATCCAGTCCAACCCCTGCCATGCAGGAAGTCCCAATCAAACATCCCCAACAGATGGCCATCCAGCCTCTGCTTAAAGACTTCCAAAGTAGGAGACTTCACTACACTCTGAGAGTGTGTGTTCCGCTGTCAAATAGCCCTTACTGTTAGGAAGTTCCTCCTAATGTTGAGGTGGAATCTCTTTTCCTGCAGTTTGCATCCATTGTTCCATGTTCTAGTCTCTGGATCACCAGAAACAAGCTTGCTCCCTCCTCAATATGACATCCCTTCAAGTATTTAAACAGGGCTATCATATCACCTCTTTACCTTCTTCACAAACATTGTTTTATTGACTAGAATTCCCAGAATCCCCTGGCCAGCTTGGCCACTTTCTGGGGTAGTACTCCAAAAAGGAGCTTTCCCAAGCTTTCCTTTTAGTTGTCAGTACCACAGAAAAAATGCTTCAAAATTCACAAGCAAGTAAAGAAAACTCTCATGAGAAAGATGTGAACCTGCCTTTAAGAAGAATTTCACCTATCTTTAGTGTGTAGGCTGGTCTCAAATATAATTACTTGGAAGAAATCACTGGTACACATATTTTATAACCTCAAGTGGCAAGTGCTGGAAATTGCCTCATTGTGATGACATCCTCCTGACTGTTCCAGACTGTCTTTCTGGCACAGAGAATTCCCAAGCCATTGGTATGGCTTCTGGGAACTGGCTGACACTGGCATGGAAAGTCTCCATATATGCTGCTAGAATACTGATGTTTTATCTTACTGCTGTAGAGACAGTAAATTATTAAGCAAAAGCCATTTCCTAGCAGTTTTTGCTTGAGCAGGATGTGTGCCACCACCTGAATACAGTCAAACTTAACTCATTGTCATTATGAAGCAAATTGATACTACTTGAGGTCATACAGTAAGTGCACTACCGTATACTTACAAGAGTTTAAAGACAAGGATTGAGAACTGACTCCCACCAGCACCAGTGGTCAGTAGGGATCATGGGAATTGTAGTCCAGCAACATATGAAGGGACACGACTGCCAACCTGTGAACAGGGTTTTCTGTGTATCAGTGTCAAGTTAAAAAAAAAAAGCCTTCTTAAAAATATGTCCTTGAAAATACTTTTGAGGCACAGTCTTGATATTCATAAAGCTGGCCAATTCTTATTTGTAAAAAGATCTGATGAAGGCCCAATTAGAAGAAGAGAGCTACTTTTTGTGTGTGTGTGTTTGCATACTATGCTATTCAGGGATTCTTTTCTACCAGGCAAATAGTTGCCCTGTCACTTTTAAGTGTTTAAATAACTATGGAAATGAAGAGGATGGCTGAACTTAAAACCTTCAAACAGTTGACAAATGAATAGTGCATTGAATACTTGCTGTTGCACTTCCAAAGCCATTCTAGCCAGATTACAACAACTCCTTAAATGTGGTGATAGTCAACATTATTCTTCTTCATTTGGAGAAAAAGTGAATGGTCCCGATTAATTCTTAATTAATTAATTGTTTATAAAGTATCAGTCTTAGGTGAAACACAAAATCAATAGCTGATGTTGAATCCTTTTGTGTTGTCTGTTTTACCAAGCAGTGCTTTCCATCCTATTATAAAATTAGAGGGGAGCATCCAGGACTCAAACTAGGATACCCTTCTGTGAAGTAAGAAGGAATAGGCATTCTTTTCTCGATCTTTGGGAAGTAGAACCACAGTTTTCTGAGGAAATGATTACAAACGTACAAACACAATCAACTTTGGGTTTTATGTTTTTGAAAGTTGCAATGTTGACTTCGAAGTAGCACAATATAACAGAAAATTCATTATTTTCCCCCAGTTGTTACACTGTACGCTACCCTGGGAGGCCCTGCCATAGTGCATGGACTAAATGAAACTGAGGTGACAACTATCATTACTAGCAAAGAACTGATGCAGACAAAATTGAAGGTAAGGCATAATTTAGATAAATTGGGTGCCTATATACGATTTATTTAGTATTATGGAGAAAAGTGCCATATACATAGAAAAGTTTTTTAAAATCTCCCCATTTCCTTCCTCCCCCCCCCTCAAAACATAGTCATGTTGCAGTGTAAAAACAGAAAAAAAAAATATGACTGGCTTGTATAACCCAGAATTTGCAAAAAAAAGGAATGTGAGACTTCTGCATGCAGTATTTAAAGTAATGTAGAAAAAGTCCCTTTAAACATTGCAAAACACTGGGGCCTGAATCCTCTTGTAGTCCTAACTAGAGTAGATTCATTTAATCCATTAGATTTATCTGTGTTTTGACTCACTATTTAACAGTTGGGACTACCGTAATCAACAGGATGCCATCCTAGGTATGTTTGGCCCTTGAGATAGTGACCTTTCCTTTGTTATTTGTACACAGCTAGTGTTTATTTTTTATATATGGACAATTCTGTTTCTAATTATAAAGTTCCAGTTGTTCTGCATACCCATTTTATATTTATATTTCACACGGCTTCAGCATACCTATTTTGAAACTTTGTAGCAGAGATAAATTTTTATGTTATCTTGTAAAATCATGCATATATATTACTCATTTATGCAATATGAGGACATCTAATGGAAGATGAAAGGCTAGTAAATGTTAAAAAATGACAAGATGATTTGTTATTCTCTCTGCTGCCCATTGAACAAAGCATGGAGAAATCATACTGTATTCACAGGTTCTTCCCATTAAAAGACTGTTTAACGTTCTGTATGTATATTAGTTTCATAAGCCAGAATCTTAACTCACAGCCTGCTCAAAAAGGCATTCTCATGATGTAACTGTGAAAGCACTTTGGGAACCATATGTCTTCAGGTATAGTCTGTGGTAGTTTGTTTGCAAACTGACAACAGTGCAGTATTTGCTGCAATATACTTCTGTGAGTTGAAGCTGAAACTTTAATTTTCTGAGGATTTTCCAAAAAATCCCACGGCACAGGAGATGTTTGGAGGACAACATGAAAAGCACAACAAGGCAGTGGAAAGGAATTCCAAGAGGAAGAAAAAATAAAAATGAGGGAATTAAAAGACAGAACAGTTAGAGTAAAAGAAGGAAGTGGAGCAGGCAGTAGACTGAAAGAAAAATTACAGGAAAGTATGCATGGAAAAGATTTGAATCTTCAAGAAAAGGCATAGAAAGCGGGAACTAAGGGACATTATCTTAATTGTAGAAAAGATGTGGATAGTAAAGGAAGCTATGATAATGTTGGTCAGGATCCAAGGAACCATAAATTTGAAGATCTGTACTTCAAATCTTCTTTTAAAATACCTACACAGGAAAATTGTGCCGAGTATGAGTAGAATTTGGAGAAGGGATTTTTTTTTGTACCACAACTTCCACGTTTCTGGGAGGTAGTCCCAAAAATATAACCTTTTCAAGCGCTGAGTGTAGGTTTTACAATCATCCCTATTGATACATGATGAAGATGTTAAGTATAGGCACTGAGGCTTTGTCAGACTCCAGACCAGAAAACGTAGTGGGGGAGAACTCATGGCAGCAAGTATAGAAAATGTGTGGCCTTCAGATTTCTTGAACTGCAACTTCTGTCATCGTCTACTCTTGGCTGTGCTGAACAAGCTGATAGGACTTGCACCTCAACAGTATGTTCTCATATATTCCCTGGCCCTGCTCAAGAGAGATAGGATGGGGAGGGAGAGCTGAATTTTGCTCATCCATTTTGATCAGTTCAAATCAAATTAGGAGAAGGAGCAAGCCTCTTGCTATGATGCCCCAGCCATTCTTCCTGCCATTTTCCATAAGAAAATGAAGGGGGAGGGGAATAGCTGCAAAAGTTTTGTGAGTTCAGCTGATATCATCATTGAAAATGGTGGATTAGATGAAGAACAAGTGAGGCATCAGTTTCTTCATTCAGAGGTGGTTTGCACTGGTAGCAAAAATCCTCTAGTTCACTGCAGACATATTGCCACTAGATTTGTGGCTACTTAGTGTGGATAACATCCACCTGCTTCACCCCTTTTGTGAGAGAGTGGTGATACACTCCCAGAATTCTGAAATCAGAACTGTTAAAAAAATCAAACTTCCTTCATGGGTGGCTAAGGCATTGACACCTTTGCACTGACACAGGAGCTGTGGTGGCATAGTGGTTAAATGACAGTCTTGCAGGCACAGTGTTGTAATGTGGAGTCAAAGGCTTTCATGGCCAGCATCCATAGTTTTTTGTGGGGCTTTCAGGCTATGTGGCCATGTTCTAAAGAGTTCCTTTCTGATGTTTTGCCAGCATCTGTGGCTAGCGTTGCAAACAAACCAGGAAAATGGCTGGCCATGAAACTTAGGAAAGAAGAAGAGAGAAAAATGATAAATAAGATTAGAGAAGGTGGAATAATTCACTTACAACAGGAAAAAATTAAAGAATGTTTCCAGAAATATTACACACAATTGTACGAAGAAAAAAATTGAGATAGATAAAATTGAGAGATATATAGAAGATCTTCAGGCGATAAAATTAACTGAAGAACAGTTCTCAAAATTAAATAGTATGATTACAAAAGATGAAATAATAAAAGCTATCCAAAATGCTAAAACAGGAAAATCCCCAGGTCCAGATGGCTTTACAGCATTATTTTATAAAACGTTTCAGGAAGAACTGATTATACCTCTTCAAAAAACAATTAATGACATTCTAATAAACGGGATACCAGAATCATGGAAAGATGCCAGTATAACAGTTATCCCCAAAAGTGGAAAAGATAGAGAAGATCCATCAAATTTTAGACCAATCTCCCTCTTAAACCAGGACTATAAAATTTTTACATCAATATTAGCAAACAGGTTAAAAATTTTTTTAAATGATTGGATAGGAGAGGAAAAAAGAGGTCTTATACCAAAAAGACAAATGAGAGATAATCTAAGATATATCTTGAATATACTAGCATATTATCTGACACACAGTAACGAAAAATTAGGCTTAATATTTATTGATTTTGAGAAAGCATTTGATTCAGTCAGTTGGCAATTCCTGTATAAAGTTTTGGACAAATTAAACTTAGGCTCGAATTATATTAATCGGATAAAACAAATTTACAAAGATCAATCTGCTAGAGTAGTTATAAACGGTGATAAAACACAAAGATTCCAAAAAAATAGGGGAACAAGACAAGGGTGCCCGCTATCTCTACTGTTGTTTATTCTAGTTATGGAAAGATTACTGGATAAGATAAGATCAAATAAAAAAATACAGGGAGTTAAGAAGAAAAGTTATTCATATGATACCTTAGCATTTGCAGATGATTTAGTAATTATATTACTATATATACATATATATATATATGTTATTTAGTAATTATATTTAGTAATTCCCACGAATGGGAATCACTCTCCCAAAGGAGAGTGCATCAGAGACAATAAAAATTATAGAATAATTTGGCGAAGCTACAGGATGTAAAATTAATAGAAGCAAATCAGCAATAGTGACAAAAAATATGACAAGTCGGGAAGAAGAAGTAAGCAGGGCAATGGATATTAGAGTTCAAAAAACTGTAAAATGCTTAGGGATCAATATATCAAAGAATACTATAGAATTATTTGATAAAAATTATAACAAAGTTTGGAAGGAGATCAAACATGATCTATTAAATTGGAGTAAACTTAGATTATCAATTTTGGGGAAAATATCAATAATAAAGATGTCCATCTTACCCAAATTTATGTTCCTATTTCAAATGTTGTCAATTATCTCAAATGATAAACCTTTTCCAACATGGAACAAGGAGATCACAAAGTTTATCTGGAATGGGAAAAAGACCAGAGTTAAAATGAAATCACTACAGGACTCAGAAGGGAGGACTAGGTTTGCCAAATTTTAAATTATATTATGAGGCATGCGCACTTACCTGGGCACAGAGAGTGGATTACTTTAGAAAATAAAAAACTACTGGGACTAGAGGGAGATGAACTAAAATTTGGCTGGCATGCATACTTACAATTTGGGAAGACTGAAATAAACAAAAAATTTAGTATGCACTGTATTAGAAAATCTTTACTCAAAATTTGGTATAAATATAAGTTGAAATTATATAGGAAAACTCCTATATGGATTTCACCCCAGGAAGCTTTTTATAGAAGGGAAATGATGGGAGGGGAAAACTGGTTAACATACAAATCTCTTATAAATAAAAAAGAAGGAAGTTGGAATATCAAAACACTAGATGACCTGATAAAAGAGGGAATAAAAATTAACTGGTTTAATTATAGGCAAATTAGAGAACAATTTAAACAAGATAACACTAACCTAGGATTTGAAGAAGAAGAGAATGAACTGGATAAAATAATGTTTGGTAGAAAAGATAAAATGATTAGTAAGATTTATAAAATTCTACTTAAGTTGGACCAAGAAATGGAAACAATCAAAAATCCAATGGTACAATGGATGCAAAACATAGGGCATCCTATAGAACTTGAAAAATGGGAAAGCACGTGGATTAAAATAGGAAAATATACGAAATCACAAAATCTAAAAGAAAACTATTATAAAATGTACCTAAAATGGTATATGACCCCTGAAAAATTGGCTAAAATTTACAAAAAGAATTCAAATTTATGTTGGAAATGTAATAGAGAACCAGGGACGTTTTACCACTGTTGGTGGACATGTAATAAAGTTAAGCAATACTGCAAAAGTATACATAACATAATAGAGAACATTCTTGGAAAACGGATTCAGTTTAAGCCTGAATTTTATTTACTAAATATGTGGAGCACTGAAATAGAAAAGAAACAAGAAAAAATATGTTTTTATATGACCACAATTTTGTCTCGCACAAAATTGGAAGTAAAAAATGATACCTGCTATAAGGAATTGGCTAAGCAAACTATATGATGCATTAGAAATGGATATATAATCACAGAAATTGACTTTAAAACCCCTTGAAGAAGTACAGCACGAATGGGAATCAGTCTTATTATATTTGGACTCCAGAAAGAAAAATAATTGAATAATAAAGATCATGATTGTATAGGGTATAGGGCATAAGGATAGAAATATATAGCTAATGTAGTGAATAGAGGTAAACAAGAATGGATAACAAGAATGGAGAGTGAGAAAGAGTCTATAAATTCAGCATTTTTTTATTTTTATTTCTCTTATTAGCCAATGAGTTATTCATTTTTTTACACTCTTAAGAGTCTTTAACTCTATTTTTTTCTAATTATTTTTTCTTTTCTTTTTCTTCTTTTTCTTTTTTTGTTCCTTTTTCCTTTTATTTCTTTTTCTTTTTCTCTTTTTTTCTTTATCTTTGAATATATATTTTTTACTATTATTGTTATTTTTTATGTTTTACTACTTTTAAATGAGAAAATAAAATAAAATTATACTGTATAAATTATGGGGATAAATAATAAGTATAATGTTCAGTTCCAGTAGCAAAGATATAGAAATAATTTAAAATACAGTAAATATAGAAATAAAAACAAGTTAGATAAACAGAATATTTTGGAAATCCAAGAATTTAGGGAAAAGAAACTATTAAGGGATGAGGAGGAAGTTAGCATGAGAGGTGTTCTGAATGAAGGATAAGGCAAGTTTTGTAGAAAGTAAGAGTGGGGGAATAGATGAATTGATGAATGGTTAAAAGGAGAAGATGGAAGAAGAAGAAAGAGGATATTGGTAGGTTGGTTGTTGTATTAGGAGAAGGTTCGTGCAAGAGATAAGAAAGTAGAAGTGAAAATGAGAGGAAAGAAAAAGAAAAAAGAAGGAAACAACAAAGTTTATCAACTTGATCAAAACTTTTTGAATCTATATATCTTGCATGATGGATAAAAGATTGCTGAATGGAATGCGATATGTTTTTAATCAATACAATTTTAAAAATTCTATTAAAAAAAGAAAGGAACTCTTCTAGAACATGGTCACATACCCTGAAAGCCCCACAAAAAACTACAATGTTGTAAGTTCGATCTCAGGGGCTCCAAGGTCCACTCAGCCTACCATCCTTTCATAGGTTATTAAAATGCATACCTAGCCTGTTGGGGGAAATTGGCTTACATATTGTGAACTGCTTAGGGAGTTCTAGTTCACTGATAAGCAATTTAAAAAAAATTGTAAATGCTATTGCTATTGCTAATTGCTTTCTAGTGGTTCAGTGTACATAGACTTTGTTTCATGGACAACATTATTAAAAATATTGTATACTGTTACTTTCAGGCTATATGTATAAGGTGTATATGAAACATAAATTAATTTTATGTTTAGACTTGGATCCCATCTCCAGTATATGGTGGGACCTTCCCTTACACAGGGGATCCATTCCAACACACACACACCCTGCCGCGCGAAGGGCAAAAAACATGTATGCTTAAGCCCTATTGAAAACAGTGGGGCTTGTGCATATGGCATGGTGCATGTGGCACAGCACATGAGGCATTCTGTTTTTTAACCTGTTGTACCCCGCCTCGATTGTTTTACAGAGGGGCGGGTAAGAAAAAAATATTATTATTATTATTATTATTATTATTATTTATTACAGTGCAGCTTCAGCCTAAGCTGAAAGCTGTGTATGGTGTGCCCGCATATGGCACGGGTGCACCGTATCTCATTATGTATGTATATGCAAACATAGGTATTCTCCAGTACAAATAAATAAATAAATAAATAAATCTGAAATCCAAAACACCTTTGCTTCCAAGTATTTTGGATCAGGGAAACTCACCCTGTAGTACAGATGCAGCTGCTTGCTTTGGAGACATGGAGCTATCCTAGGAAGACACTCCTAGGGCTTAATCTTCATATAGTGTAGATAAGGCTGCACTAAGGAGTGGCCCGTAGGTTAACATGTTTGGAAAATGGAAAGGGTTTGTTTTAAGTTAATATACAGAGAATGTATTTCCTAAGCAATGAATATTCTAAATAATGTTGCAGTAAAGTAACAGTAACAATTAAGATGAAATGGTTGGTATTTCACTTTGCTTCTCTTTGTTGATCTAAGTAGCCTGAAAAGATATAGTCCTTTAAATATGCTGACAAAATAACATGAAACGCTAGAATCTGTGGATCCTATTTCTTGGTTGAAATGCCCAGCTGCTGTATTCACCTTTTTCTCTTCTTTTACCCTGCAATAATTCTACCTCACTCCCAGACAGTCTCTTCACATAGTCATATCTTTTCTATTCTGTTTCCATAACTGTATTATCTTTGCTTCCATTACTTGGAAATCTCAACTCTTTTACCTCTCTTAAAAAAAAAAAAAGTCTTGTACAACCACGGCTTGAACTACGGTAATATAGTAGACAGTAGTGTTTTAAAAAGCAGCAATGGAAATCATTTTTTAAACTATATATCTGTTTTGTATCCCACAGAGTATTGCTTCTCAGGTTCCACTACTCCGCCATATTATTACTGTGGATGGTAAACCAGTGTCATGGGCCGAATTCCCAAAGGGTGTAATTGTTCACACTATGGCATCCGTTCAAGCTATGGGGGAGAAAACAGAAAATAGTATGTATAATTCTCTGGCCATCTTTTTGCACTTAGGAAAATGAAAGTATTTTGTGAGGAGGGAGGAAAAAGAGATCAGAATCATAACAAATGCTTGAGGGTTACTGTTTAGTATATTTGACACAGAGGGTATATGCTAGATATGTCAGTAACTGTAATAGATGCTAAAAATGACGGCATTTGGATACATAAACTTACATGTTTTCTGTAGCTATTTTTGAAATTCTGTGAGGTAATTTTCCTTAACCAGTGTGGATGCTCTGTCAAAAAGTATTTATTTTGTGTGCAGCTCTGTGACTAGGAAAGGAAAATAGGGAAATGGTCACTTCTTGACATATGTTACAAAAGCTGAAATTGCTTTTTTCCTGTGGGATTTCCAGCATACCACTCACTTGTGTCAGCCCAGTTGTAAGCACTTTGCTGTGTCTGCTGTAGACAAAACAAGAAATAATGTTCATGCTACCATTTGAAAAGATTAGGTTGAACTTAGTGAAAACTTGGTACAATACATATGTGGGACTGTGCTGAGTTAAATTGTGAGGTTAGTAGAGTCTTTATTGCTTGATATTAACAACAAATTAGTTGAATGGTTGGGAGTATTTTCACTGAATTCAGTTCCTGAGGCATGCCTCAGGATTTCTTGAGGACAATTCCAGATGGATATCCAACAATATTAACAAATGGAGGATAGAATACACAATGCACATTTGAGATAGGATTTCTGTATTCAATGATGGGTTGGACATGGTGATGTGTAAAGTCCTTTCTGGCTGTGCTCCTGTTGATGGTTTGCTGTTAAGACCTTCAGTCTCCAAAGAGGTCTCCTAGAGCTTAGAAGTTAGAGAATGAATAGGTCTCCCTGACCATATAAAAGTACAGAATACATTTAACATTTTTTACAAAATCATTTAAATATCAAAATCATTATCTTGATCAAAAGCTAATAAATAAGTGGAGTGGGGCCAATGTGGTGTTGTGGTTTCAGTGATGGACTAGGATACTGGGAGGCTAGGGTTCAAATCCCAATTCAGCTATGGGCAAGTCACACACTCTCAGCCTCAGAGGATGGCAGTGGCAAACCTCTTTTGATGAAACTCCTCCATAAGTTGAAAATTCCTTGAAGGCACACAACAACAACAAAGTTTAAGAGTGGAATTTCCAAGATCCCAGGAAGGACAGCTGAGGTGCCACTGGATATTGTGGACCCTCCTCCTTGCCAGGATCACAGAGGGAGGTCTGCTGTTGGAGACCACTCTATAGCCTTGCCATCAGTGACCCATCAGCTCTTTTTTGCGTATGAAGGGGTGGTAATGGGACATTCTGGGGTGTATTGGATGAGGCCACAGATCCACAGGTTCCAAAGCTGTCTTACCCAGCTGGTATGTTTAATTCTAAGTAGATGGGAAGAAAACTCTAAAAGGGGGAGGGGAGGCAGGAAAAAATCTGAACTTACACTCCCACAAGTGCCTTCTGTCTTGCCCAGTGCAAATTGGCAAAGCTGTGGATATGTTGGTGGCTGTCCTACAGATTTCCCCTGACCAGGCAAGTAGGTTGGTTTTGTCCATTAGAAGTTGTGTTCTTCTTGAATTATTGGGTTATCTTCAAACAATTTGGTTTTCTTTGTAATTGCTTTTTTATTTGTTTTGTTTATTTAAGTGGCTGTCAACAAACAGAAGTTGAAACCAGTACCCTCAGACATTGCTGTAATTATGTATACCAGTGGATCTACGGGAGTTCCAAAGGGTGTTATGATCTCTCATTGCAATCTTATTTCTGGTATAACTGGGATGGCTGAAAGGATACCTAATCTGGGGTATGTATCAAATGTACTCTTGAATATTGCTTGCAATTCAACCTAAAATGACTAAAATATTACTTCATTTAGTGTATTACTACTTGGTAAAATTGAAAGCTAGATTTCATCAACCTTTTAATATATTATGGGGAAAAGGGCTGCTCAGCTCTTCTCTGTGCATGCCTGAAATGTGTGAATAAATAAAACTAGCATGTTATAGTGTTATAATGGTCTTTAGATCTGTGTTTTTAAGCTAAATGATCTTAGGGGATTGGCAGTTTTTTACCAATGCACCAGAGTACCATATTTGTGTCCATTGGATGTGTATTTCTTTACTGGAAATTCTCTAGAGACTAAGAGCTGATGGCTTGAGGACTGACATCAGTCCACTTTGAGTAGCTCTGCTTTAGATTTTGGATGTTTGATACATATAAGTTCTATAGTCGCTTTGCAACTCTGACAAGGCTACAGTAAAGTTACAGTTTCTCCGAGTTTAATTTGCCTGAGCCACCACAAATGTACTTATGGAGAAGTGAAGGAGAATGAAGGATAATTGAAGGAAAACTTGGTTTGTTCTTAATGTTACCTTGGGAAGCAACTTTTGGGAGCAATTTTTCTGGATCCAGGATTCGGGGGGGGGGGGGCTTCAGTAGCACATCCATTTGAAACCAAAAGAAAGCAGAAGGGTCAGATCAATTTTTTTTATACATCCCCACACACATTTCCCCTCTTTTCAGAGGGGGTTGGGGGAAGGATTTCCTGCTGAAACAAGGTGTGGACTCCATGATCTACAAAAATGGCCTTGAAGGCCACATGTTGCCTGAAAGCTGCTTCATTTCCACCCCTCTGGTAAAGGTACCAATAGAATTCTTGATGGCTTTTACATTTGGGGTGGGGAAGGCAGCTTGGGGTAGGGAGAAAGAAGATTTGGGGAAGAGAGCATCCATTTCTAAGGGTGGCTTTGAAACTTGACATCATTATGTGGTTTTAATGATAGAAACTATGTTACCCTGCTAGAAGTACAAAGTTGTTAGGGTAAGCTCATGATGCTCTAATCTCGGCAATGGATTGACCCAATATGACATAAGAGTATATCATAATTTCTTTTACAGAGAGAAGGATATTTACATCGGCTACTTACCTCTTGCCCATGTTCTGGAATTGAGTGCAGAACTTGTTTGTTTGTCCCATGGATGCTGTATTGGGTACTCATCACCTCAGACACTAAGTGATCAGGTAAGGTATTTCCCCCCATTAACCATACTATAGCAGTTAATGATGCATTTTTTAAAAATGTCTAAAATATATCTTAATGTAAAATCAGATATTTTTGAAATTGTTTCAGTGTGTTGGTATTCCTGACAAAATGTGCTCATGTTATTTAATAGCAAAATATCATGGTAAAACATGATCCCACCTCCCAGTATGCATCTTTAATACTCTGTAAGCAAGATAGTATTTTTATTTATTTATTTTAAGTATTACAAACTTTAAGTTCATACATTTTTGTCTTTGTTTTCTTTTAGTCCTCTAAAATAAAGAAAGGAAGTAAAGGTGACGTTTCTGTATTAAAGCCAACTCTAATGGCAGCTGTGCCGGTAAGCTGTACATTTAAAATCTGCATGAAAATATAATGATTTGAGGGTAGTTCAATTATAATGTTACATTACATGCTACATTCAATTATAATGCTACATACGGAAACACGCCACAGATTGACTAGTGTGTGGATTATGTCACTGTGTTCTTTTAAAGAAAATGTTCTTCATATTTTGCTGAATTCCCCAGGCTCCCAGAATTTACTTGAAAAAAAATCTATATGTTGAATGAATAATTTGGTTTCACTGATAAATAAATAATACTTGATTCTTCTAGATATTATTACAGTATTGCCTAAAATATAGAATGAAAATACGTTGGCCCCTCCACATTTGCTGGGGTTAAAGAATCAGGATCATGTTTTTTAGTGGAAAAGACATGAATTAAAAAAAAAAAAAAACAGACTTTTTTTAAATCTAAGAGATCACTGCTCTAGCAATCTCTAGGTCCTCCAGTACAACTCTGTGGTCAACCTCTGCCAGAAAGTGATCACAGAATTGTGCTAGAGGACCTACAAATGCCTTAAATGTTTTCTTTAGGAATCTCTAGATCCTCCAGATTGACTCTATGGTCAACTTCTGACAGAGTCACAGGGGACTTGGAGATTCCTAAAGAGAAGATAGAACTTCAGATGTTCATGAACCTCTGCTGTGATTCATGCTACATATTAGTTTACTATTAATTTAATACTCACTAATAGAAAGAAAAGATAATAGATAGAAAAAAATGAAATTAAATCTTGGCAACTTATAATAAAGAAAACTCTTCCTGAAAGTCATATATTACAGTTTGGAAACACACACACATACACACGCAATATCTGTCTATCAACATAATATCATACCATATATTTAAAGAAACAGAATTCTATTATCTTTCCCAATATTTTGATAGAGGGTAGTTCTTAAACCTGAAAATAACTGCAATTTGTCCTTAACTAAAGCAGTTGTCTCCAGCATGCAAGTGGTAAATTGTATAGCATACTTTATCTCCTCTCTCTTTTTCCTCTGTAACCTTAAAAGAGGCATTGGTCATAGTGTGAATTTAGGCGTCTTGATGTGTATGATATATTTTTTTCTTTTTCTTTTTTCTCTTTGTTTTCTTTTTTTTAATTATCTATGTAATCATTTATATATTTACATTCATAACAAAACTTGTTAAATTTATTGTCAACTTGATTGTCAGTTTATGTATGTGTTTTGTTTGTTCAATAAAATTTAAAAAAATAAAATAAAAAAGGGGCATTGGTCATGTCCACTTTGCAAACAACAGTGTACAGTAAGTACTCTATATTGAACAGAGTACTGGGTGTGAATGTGAGTGACAGTGGTCACAGCAACTGGGGTAGGTTATCATATAAAACCCAGTCTAATCTGAAACAGTACAGTGGTCTCTCTGATATCGGCAGGGAATAAAATTGGTTGTACAGTTGTCTATGTTGGATTCATGTGTGTAATCCATTTTTGTAACCAGGAAATCATGGATCGAATCTACAAGAATGTCATGAATCGAGTTAATGAAATGTCCAGTTTCCAAAGGAATCTGTTTATATTAGCTTACAATTACAAGATGGAGCAGCTTTCAAAAGGCTTCTCAACTCCATTGTGTGACAGGTAAGGCAAATGAGAATCTTCCCCCATGGCTACAAACCTGAGATAAAGATAGTGTAGTGGGAGATACTGTAGTATACAACTCCTGGCTTGCAGCAGATCCATTTCCACAAACAATTCAAAGTGAATTATGAATTACAAAGTCCTATATAGCTTACGTCCTGGCTGTGTGACAGACTGTATCTTCACTTATGAGCCTGCCTGTGGTTTAAGGAGGTCCTTCTGAGGAGGTCCTTCTTTCTGTCCCAGCACACTCTGAGGTGCATCTGATGGAAACACAAGAGAGTGTTCTGAGGACCTCCCTTCCTAGAAAGACCAGATTAGTGTCCTCCTTGCTAGACGTACATAGGTAGACAAGATTTTTGCTTTGGTGAGCCTTTAAAGATTGATTGCTTATGGGAAAGCGGCCTTTAATAAAGTGGGTTTATCCATATTTGTTTTTCTGTTTTAATGGGCTTGCTCTTAATTGCTTATAGTTCTGCTGATAGTTTAATTATAGTTTAACATTTGTGTGATGTGAAGCTTTACCTGTGCATTGAATCCCAGGACTGGGAGAAAGGTGGATATAAATGAAAAAATGCACCTCCTGGAATCCTCCAACATGATGGCTGGGGGATTCAGGGAATTGTGCAAAAAGTAATTTTTAATTTTTTTTTTAAAAAAAATATTACTTTTAAAGTAATTTTAAAGATGGACTTCTGAGGAGCAGCTAGTTCATATGGCTGGATCTTTTAGGGAAATGAAAATCTTTAATTGGTTATTCAAAACCAGAGTTAGGCAGCATATCTATTGGAGTGTTGGTGTCGGTGGAGGACAAGGATGCTGTCATTCAAGATTTGCTAACAGTAAAGCTAATTTGGAAGCCACTGCCATCTATGAATTTGGAAAGGAAAGGCTAGATATGCTACTCTATTACCATTTTTGGCTGTGACATGCACTTTTACTCGTAAGTAAGTCCCCTTGGTTTGACAAAAGAAAAAGTCAGCTTTCTAGTTGTGGGTGTACATACTGTGTAGATGATCTCCAGAACTATTTTTATCTTGGTCATAAAAATATTTCTTATCTTTCTAGCCTCATTTTCAGAAAAGTCCGGATGCTGCTAGGTGGGAAGATTCGGGTCTTACTGTGTGGAGGCGCTCCACTTTCTGCTGCTACTCAGAGATTTATGAACATCTGTTTCTGTTGCCCTGTGGGACAGGGCTATGGCTTAACAGAATCCTCAGGGGCTGGAACAATAACTGAAGGTTAGTAGTTTGTACAGATGGAATATCAGTCAGGAAGCAGAGATGTAATGTGGTATTATGAACAAACTGATAATACTTCACTCTAGAATCTCTCAAAACATTTTTTGTATTGAACTGTTTATAGAAACAATAATAGAAGTAGCTTGGAGGTACTCCTTTAAGTCTATAATGTGGTGTTCTTTTTCTAAATTTCAGTTTGGGATTACACAACGGGCAGAGTGGGAGGACCCTTGGTTTGCTGTGAAATCAAGCTAGTGAATTGGAAAGAAGGTATGAAATCCATTTGCCATGAAACATCAATGGACATGTGGTACTAAATCTTTCAGAACAAAACATTAAATGTTTGGTTTTATTTTTACAATGTGACTATGATTCAGCAAACCTTTAACATGTTTTTCAATACTTGACTGTGTGTAATTGAACTAGGAGCAGTTTGCTACACTATTTCATAAAGTTTCTCTGAGGGCTAAACCTGTCATTTTCCCCCTATTTCTTAAAACCAACCAGGAATTACAAAATCCAGTTAGAGTCAAGGTACAAGGTGTGTGAAGGGTCTGGAAACCAAGCCTTATGGGGAGAGACTGAGGGAGCTGGGATAATTTAGCCTGGAAAAGAGATGGTTATCAGGTTGATATGATAGCCCTTTTTAAGTTATTTGAAGAGGTGTCACTTTGAGGATGGATCAAGCTTGTTTTCTGCTGCTCCACTAGAACATGGAACAATGGATGCAAGCTACAGGAAAAGTGGTGGAGTCTCTTTCTCTGGAGGTCTTTAAGCAGAGGCTGAATGGCCATTGTTGGGGATGCTTTGATTGTGAGTTCCTGCATGTCTGAGGGTTGGAGTGGATGGCTCTTGTGGTCTCTTCCAACTCTATGATTCTATAAATTCTTCACTTCATATCATTTCCCAGATTTTAGGTGACTGAAACCAGTCAGAACTTGAAATGTGAAGAGTTATTTGGACTTACATCCCCAGAAATCCCCAGCCAGCATGGCCATAAAAATCAGTGTTTCTAGCTATGCTTAATCATGGATAGCAAAATATAGGATCTCTCTTTGTGGGAGTGGGAAGTGCCTGTGGAAGATAGATGCTACAGTTGCTCATTCTCCCATGCACAAGTCCCTTCCTAGTTACAGAGATAGGTAATATTCTAGGCTAAACCAGGCAAGAGATGGACTTTTGAACTCCTCTGAACCCCCCCAAATCTTCTAATTTGTTGGCAAAATATTTTTCAAATTGTTTTAATGGGAAAAATTCTTTAGCAGTAGAGACTTTTCTCTCCTTTCTTATGGTCTATGCCTAGCACCTAAAATCTCTCCCCCAAAAATGTCTTTGCATTGTGTTGTAAATAACCTGGTAGAAGAAAGGATCCTGTGCCAGGTAAGAACTACTAAAATATATTTTGCATACAATTACAGTATGCTGATTCCTCAGTGCTTCTACCACTCTTACTCCACATAAGGACACTAGTAATTCAAACTAGAAGTGGGAACCACTGGAGCTTTGAATACCTCTTCAGCACAAAGTGAGAGAATCGTTTCCTCTGAGATCTCAACACATGCTGGATGATTTGAGGGCGGGAGATAAGCAGTAATGATTAAAAGCCAAAATAAAGCTTGTGGCCCCATGTTGAATGGAATTCACTGTGGCAGTTATTGACTCCCCAGGAAAAATGTTTGCTCATTTGTTTAATGACGTAAATCTGGCATAACATTGGCAGAGGGAAATGGTATAGTAGAATAATTTTTCTGATTTTTCTAATTGCACAAATGACAGCACCTTTAATCATGCATTCCCAGGGGCACTACTGGAAGTGGCACTGAATTACCCCATAGACATTATTTGGATCTAGGCATCCATGAGTGTAATGGCACTATTGGATATTGGTCATTACATTTGTTGCCTCTCTCTTCTGTCATTCAGAAGAGGTTCTCAGAATACTGGCTGAAAATTAGTCCTCGCGTTTTTGTATACTCATTAGTTTTGTGTGTAAAACATTTGCTCCGTGGCATACATACCCCAGCCTGGATACATGGGACTAGGGTTTCTGAGTTGTATTTTGTTGACTTGCAGGAACTAAGCTCTGGGGACCTCAGCTAAGGTCTGAAGCAGACAGGCCAAAAAGTGTGGCTTCCGGCTACTTCAGGGATTTGGTGTGCAGACAATGCATACCTCCAACATACCCAGAAGCTGCTCTTAAGTCCCCTTAAGGTGGTCCAGAGTGGCAAAAGGCTGCTCCTTTCTGGCAGCCTGTTCAGGACTGCATCAGTGGCTGGCTTCAGGACCGCACAGTGTCTGGTCGCTGTGGTCCTGAGCTGTTGGGGGACTATTGCAGCTGGAGTGGCCAGAGGCCCCTCTAAGCCACCTAGCTGTTTGACCTCTAAGTAACTAGTTGGTTTTTCATCTCTCCCATGTTTCCACTTTGTTTTTTGCTTCTGTTTTTTGCCTCCCTGGCTACACTGTTCATTTTTACTTTGGTATCCTGTGATGACTTTCCTGGGGTAAAAAAAGACTGTTCATGTCCATTTTGAACACAAATTCACGGGACAGATACACCAACAGGGTTGCATTTGATAAAGGTATTTGATACCTTAAAAATATACTCAGCTAGATTACACACCCAAGCATTTCTTAAAATTATTATTTATTTATATAGCAACATCAGAGTACAGGAGGACACATTCGTGCCCCTAGAGTTTACAGTCAAAACTCTGATATAGAAAAACAGCAGAGGAAGGGAGGCAAGGATAGAGAAACAATAAGCAGTTTGTTTTAGATGCCCATGCTTAGACTTAGTTACATAGGTATAATTCTGGATTTTTGAGTTTCCAACCTCTTAGATGAAGTTCTATTTGTAAAAAGACCATAAATCTTTCTAAATGGTTATTTAAAAGTCATTTTAAATAGTAATAAATTAGCATTACTTGTTAGACTAAAAAAACCTTTTGTTAGCAACATTACCAGTGTTTATGCTTCTTCATTACCCAAAACATTATAATCCAAAATGTGATGTGTTCCCACATGTTATTACCAATAAAGTGTCATTTCCAGAGTTTGCTACAAAGTAAATTGCTAGCAAACAGAAAATATAAAACCTGACAACAGAATGTATATGTATTTCCAAACTAATGGAAATACTGTACATACTAGGGAGAAAGTATCTTATTTTGTTCTCTAAGTATACTTCTTAAAGTCAATTTAAAAAAAAATTCATCATCTGTCATGTGCACAGAAAGAAAGTGCAGGACAAGAAGCTAGGGTGCATTGTTTGTGTGCTCAATTCTGTTCTATTTTGAGCAGTTTGGATTATTTCTGTATCCACTGTATACTGCTGATTTTTAAAAATGATGTAACCTCTCAAGTGTGCTAGTCAAAACAAATATTAACCAAGGGAAAAACAAAGAAAGATTTGTGGTCTTTAAAAACGAATATCACCAAAAAATTTATTCGAGTTCTGAACAAACTGTATTTGCCTTTTCCCCCCTTTGTTTATACTTGGTCTTCATAATGTAAAGTCTATGAGTCCCTGTTACTGAGATAAATGTAGAAAACTTGGTTTCATGGAGCTGGTAACCTGTGTGCTATGTAATACAGTAGATGTTGTATTGCAGCCCACTGCACAAACCAATGGGAAGCATCATCTTCCCACTGACAAAATGCATACATTTTGCACCATCAAACATTACAGGCCGAATGTTTTTCCATGTTGATTTAGGGTGGTCTTCACCTCACCAGATAAAGTGGATGCTACAGTAATGAAGTTTGTGCTCTTCACTCCCTCCACCCTGTATAGATTCTGGGTAATGAAGTGCTTTCTAAATGGAAACAAAGCAGCATTTCCTGTTATGTCCACACTGGATTATGTTTTGCTTCTGAAAGCCAGGATCAAACCCTAGTTTACAAGTTATGCTTTCAGAATTGTACAAAGCTATGTTTTGCCACTATGGTCATTGCTTCTTATAGAATGGAATGTTTTAATGTTGAAAACAATTTGATTTTTCTTGTTGTGGTGTGACAGAAGGAAACCAGGATTATTATTTGCACTTCAGTTCTGAAGGTCTTTTCTTGAATCTTCTTTCAAATGTTTAGAGCTGACATGCTAAAGGGTTAGCAAATGCAGCAAATAATAATTAGTGACTGACAGATGAACAGTTTTTCTTCCTGGTCTCTGTGCCTCACACAATAGGGTACTGCGCCTGCGCAGAGACTCTTCTGGATAGCTGAAAAGCTGAGCAGATTGGCAGTAGCCCCGCCCCTCCCACTCCCCGAGCATGCCCAATCCTGCCAATCTAGCTCCTCCTTCAATTCTCTTTCGTCCGCTGCAAGAGAAACATCTCCTTCGGGTTGCTGAATGTTTCTTCCAAACAGCTAAGTAGATTTCTCCTCTGGAGACTTGATTTTTATTTTATCCTCCTATTTCTTTCTCTCCATTGAGCTGTCCCCCTTTCTTTGGTTTAGCAAGGTTTTCTTAGCCCAGATGGGCCCCTCGCTACTCCACAGGCCTCTCATGGCCTCCATCTCTTTCTCTCTCAAAAAAATATTTTTTTTAAAAAAAAAAATGCTGCTAACAGGCTTGCCTTTATGGCATAAGTGCCTCTTGGCTGAGTAAACTCATGTCCCTCATGGATGTGTCTATTCTAGGTTTTCACCCCAGTAACTCTCTATTACAGGCTCCAGGCTTCCGTGGGTTCCTGGCTCTCCCGGAAAATTCTGACATCTACGTTGTCATCAATTCTCTCAACTTTGGCTCCATCGACATCAAAGTATCCATCTTACTCGTTACTATATCGATGTCCCAGTCAGCTCCCTGCCATGAGGCAAAGGAGACTGTTGCTATCGGCCTCGACATTGTTGGCGGCAGCCCATCTCGACTCCGCCATGGCCTTCTGATGCCTCCCTCCAAGTCGGCATCTGGCCTTCCTGCTCCGATCCTGGTCACTGTCTTAGACTTGTTATCAGAGGTTTTCAACCCAACACATCAATGGAGACTGTTTCCACCACCACTGTCCCAGACAGTCCGCCCCCTGTGTAGATGTCAATGGCCCAGTTCGACTTCGCCATGGCCTTTCTGATGCTTCCCTCCACGTCAGCGTCTGGCCTTTCTGCTCCGATCCCCATCACTGGCTTAGACTTGGCATTGGGGGCTCTTGACTTGACGAGGCAAAGGTGGCTGTTACTACCACCACCGTACCAGTCGCCGCTTTGATATCAGTGGCGGCAGCCTAGGCGACTCTGCCATGGCCTTTCTGATGCTTCTCTCAACCTTGACATCTGACCGTCCTACCCCAATCCCAGTCACTGTGTTACACTAGGCATCGGAGGCTTTTGACTCGACATGGTGAAGGTAGCTGTTACTATCACCACCATTGCGGACGCTGCTCCGGCCTTGATGTTGATGGCGACAGCGCAGCTGACTCTACCATGCTCGTCTTGTTGCCTCCTTTGACGTTGGCATCTGACCTTCCTGCCTTGATCCCAGTCACTGTCTTAGACTCGACATCAGAGGCTTTCGACTCAATGAGGCAAAGGTGTCTGTTACTATCACCACTGTTTCAGCGGCTGCCCTGGCCTTGGTGTCGATGACGGCAGCCCAGCCTCAGCCTTTCTGATGCCCCTCTCAATGTAGGCATCTGGCCCTCTTGCTCTGATCCTGGTCCCTATCATAAACTTGGCATCGGAGGCTTTCGACCAGACTGCGGTGTCAGCAACATTGTCTGCATCATCTCAGCTCATGTCACTCCCAACATTGATGGTCTCGCCTGTGCCTCGCTTCGGTGACGGCTCCTCGGGAGATTTTGGCTGCTCCATCAAGAGCCTATAGGTTGAGATTTCCGTCTCCCCCTTGGCAGATGCTGCCTCAGAGGTCTCCTGTACCATCTGAAGAGTGTTTCTTTGGCTTGCCATGTTCCTCGGCTTTATATACTGCTTGACATCGGGCTGGAGACTATTGGAGAGAGAGGCACCCTTCTTAACCGCTCTTACTCTCCATCCTACAGAGATAGGCTTTGCTACGGGGATCCACATTTTGAGTCGATGTCGCTCTCGATCCCGATCCCCAATGAGAGACCATGAGGATTCAGAGCCTCATCTAGCCATTTCTATGGTGTCAGGGCCACTGGACTCACTGTCAATGCTGATAACGACCTTGATGTCAATGCCGACCTTGATGTTGACATCGACGCGGATGCCAGTAGTGTCCACCATCCCGTTGTCTCCTCAACGTCAACGGCCCTGACCTTGGCGGTCCCGGCGTCGATACCCTCAACGTTGATATCTCCCTTGTTACTAGCTGTGGCTGAATGCCTGCCCTCATCTTTGGCCACACTGACCCATTCCACAGAAGAGTCAGTTTGTGAACCGGAGGGTTCTCTGGGTTCTCCTTCTCGAGTTGTTTCATTCCCCAAGGATGAGGTGGAGGACTCGGCTTAATCTGTCACTGCCCCCCTTCCTGTTCACTGGAGGGCTTATGGACATTTTCGGCAGAAGACTTTACTCCCCTGCAGCTCCCAATGCCTAAGTTGCTAGCATGCAGGCCAGCCTGTCAGCCTATAAAGTCCCTGTGGGACAAGATGGTGTCGTTCATCCTGTGCCTGCCCCTGGAACAGAAATCAGCGGTTATTGGTTTCTGTGGTTATTGGTTTCTCCTTCCTCCCCAAGGTGGTCTCCCTGTGCCACCTTTCTCAAGAGATTGTGCTGCCAAATTTCTAAGCAGACCCTATCTCGCATCTGAAAAAGACTATATGGACTGTTGATATTCGCAGTGCTTTGGCATTTTGTGTTCTACGTTCTGCTGAGTTCAGGTTGCCCACCAAATTGTTTGTTTGTTTGTTATGGTGGATCCAGAAAAGGGAAACCCAGTTCCCTCCAAGAGGTTCTCCAAGTGGATTGCCCAGACCATTGCTCTAGCCTACAATCTGGCTTAGTGCCCTCTTCTAGTTGGTGTTTGTCCTCACTCAACCAGGACCATTGTTTTATCTGCCATCTTCTTCTGAGGTGTTCCCCTGCCAGAGGTTTGCAAGGCGACTATGTGGTCACTGCCTTCCTCGGTTATTCGGCACTACCGTGGGATTTCAGGTCCAGCCATGATGCCAGTTTTGGTTGTGCTGTTTTGTCTTCTATTCTGCAGTGACCTCCACACCTCCACAGGAAGCTTTTTAGTCACCCTATTGTGTGAGGCACAGAGACCACGAAGAAGTAGTACAGGTTGCTTACCTGTAACTGTGTTTCTTCTAGTGGTCATCTGTGCCCTCACACAAATCCCGTCCTACCTCCCAGGTCCCTGCTCTTTTTGTGGCGGACTTGAACTGAAGGAGGAGCTAGATTGGCAGGATTGGGCATGCTCAGGGAGTGGGAGGGGCAGGGCTACCGCCAGTCTGCTCAGCTTTTCAGCTATCCAGAAGTCTCTGCATAGGCTCAGTACCCTATTTTGTGAGGGCACAGATGACCACTTGAAGAAACACAGTAACAGGTAAGCAACCTGTACATCACAGCATGTATGATTTTTAATTCATTGTGAAGTCGACGGCTTTCACAGCCAGCATCCATAGATTTTTGTGGTTTTTTTTGGGTGGGTGGGGGGCTATGAGGCTGTGTTCTAGAAGAGTTTTTTCCTGATGTTTCACCAGCAGCTGTGGCTGGCATCTTCAGAGAATTCTGGGATGGAAGAGAGTGGGATATATATACTGCTGGTTGAGGGGAATGCAATTTGCATGTTAATGTGTGTATTGTTCTGTTGTCAAATGGCAAGGCCTCAGGATGTCTGTTTAATTAATGATCCATTGTCTGAATCAAGGTACACGAGAGATGCTGAAGACTGGGTCAGCCAGAAAAGTCAGCAGTAGCAGAACACATTATAAACCATCCTGGACATAAAGTGTTGTTTGAAAACACTGAAAGTCTGGACCATGCCAATAACTATCAGGTCAGAATGCACAAGAAAGCCATTGAAATCCATAAAAACCTGGACAGCTTCAGCAGGAAAGAAGAAACCTTTAAAGTAAATAAAGTTTGGCTACCAGTCCTGAAAAACACCAAAAGCAAGACTCAGCAAATGCACATGAAAACCACGCTAGTTGAAGGGTTTCCCTAGCAGACAATGGATCATTAATTAAAGAGAGACCCTGAGGCCTTGCCATTCAACAACAGAACAATACACAGATTAACATGCAAATCACTTCCCCTCAACCAACAGTATATACAGTGGTCCCCCGGGTTACGAATACCCCGGGGTACAAAAGAGCCGGGGCCGCAAAAACGGCCCCGGCTTGCGAAAAAACCCCTAGGATCCGAAAGGAAAAACCGCGCGGCCCCTTTAATTTTGCCGCGCGGTCCGGCAAATAAAGCGGTCCCCCGGGAAACGAAAATTTCCAGGTTACGAAAAGTAATCCGGAACGGATTACTTTCATAACCCGGGGGACCACTGTATTCCCTACTCTTCCATACCAGCATTCTCTGAGGATATCAGCCACAGCTGCTGGCGAAATGTCAGGGAAAAAAACCTCTTCTAGAACATGGCTTCATAACCCGAAAAACCCACAAAAGTATTTTAATTTATTGTTGAAAACTGTGCCAACTACTGTGTACAAAAATGCACCGCTGGAAGTTATTTGCATGGTGTCCTTTCTTGTTTGTATGCATAATTCCCAATCTATCAGAGGATGTCTATGCAAAAGTCTCTGTTTCCCCAGTGTAGTCATTGTGGCCTCATCAATTATTAGTGTATGTATTTCAAATGAATGTTGCATTTGAAAAATAGCATAATATAATATATGTTGGAATATATTATGAAATACTTATTAAGTCGAAATTCTATTCTAGGTGGATACTTCAACACAGATAAACCATATCCTAGAGGTGAGATCGTTATTGGGGGCCAAAACATAACGATGGGCTACTACAAAAATGAAGAACGAACACAGAATGATTTCATGGTAGATGAGAATGGACAGAGGTGGCTCTTCACTGGAGACATTGGAGAATTCCAGTCAGATGGGTGTCTAAAAATTATTGGTGCGTTTGTTGTGAAGTACCTTACTGAAATACTGTATTGACATAATGCTTTTTTTTTACTCCAGTTGATTCGGGGGGGGGGGGGGTTACTCACCTGAATGTGTTTTATGTTTGGTATGCTTATGAACAGTTAACTCTTACTTCCTAGAGGCCTCCCTGATTTGTTAAATTTCAAAATGTTCTAAAGCAGAAATGAAAACAGAACTTTAGTTAGTCTGATCCTATATATATGTATTTTAAATGTGGTCACCTTTTAATTCAAAACATTACTTTTACAGATCGTAAAAAAGATCTTGTGAAACTTCAAGCAGGAGAATATGTTTCTCTTGGCAAAGTTGAAGCAGCTTTGAAGAATCTTCCATTGGTGGATAATATTTGTGTATTTGCAAGCAGGTAAGTGTAATGTTTTTGCTTGTGCTAGTATAATGTGCAAATTTAGAAAAGTTATTTTTTTGCGCTAAAAATTTAGATGGGGATTTTTGGGAGTTCTAATTCACAAAGGAATTCTGTTTTATTTGTCTGTTGCCTTTCTGTGAACCAGCATGGCACAGTTGTTTGAGTGTTGGACTATGACTCTGGAAATCAGGGTTTGATTACCAACTACCTTGAAACCCACTGGGTGACCTTGGACAAGTGACATGCTCTCAGCTTCAGGGGAGGGCAATAGCAAACCTCCTCTAAACAAATCCTGCCAAGAAAACCCCATGATAGGATCACTTTAGGGTTGCCATAAGTGGAAAATTACTTGAAGGCAAACAACAACAGCTTTTCTCCCAAGATGGGATCCAGGGTGGCTTACAAAAAGGTAAAACATGATAGAGTAAAAAGCCTTATGATAAATTAAATTATGATAAATTAATTAAGTAAATTAATATATTAAAAGACCATTGATTTATTAAATATAAAAACAATTTGAAAACCTTAGCAATAAAAATCTAGCAATCCCACCCACAATAAAAAAGGCCCTTCTGCACAAACAATTAATCATCAAATGTGCATTCAAATAAAGATGTCTTTACCTACTGACAAAAAGAGAGCAGAGCTGCAGCCATTCAAGCCACCCATAGAAGGGAATTCCATAGCCTGGAAGCAGCCACCCGAAAGGCCTCCTCCCATGTCCTTGCCAGATGGGTCTGTGATGGTGGTGATACAGAGAGAAAGTTCTCCTTGAGAGAAAAACTTAGGCAGACACATTTTTCTAGACTCTTAATCATACAGGGCATTTTAATAACTCTCTGCTTTTTACTACAAACCAGTGTCTTGCCCTTGAATATGTACAGATTCTTCATGAGCTGAGAATAAATTTCCCCTGAACCTACTCATCTCCATACATTGAACTTAGTGCTGGTGCTTCTTAAAGCTAATTCTAAATTACTGTCCACAAATATTCTTGCTTTCTCACTTTCTAAAGGAAAAGTACTGTACTGGAATTATTCCTCCATTCCACCCCCAACCATTGAAAGATAGCCACTGAATGATACAACTCCAATAAATATCCTCACTATGGAGAATGGTATCTGTTAAAGCTGCTCACACCAGAGCCATGTGGAATCTGATGTTTATTTAACACAGCAGTGCCACCAGTTAGAGACGACAAGAGTAACTTGAAACCCTGTGACTCACCCATGCCTTTTTGCTGCCCTCCTTTAAAGGAAGAAGAGCTCTGAGCAAATCAAAAGAGTAGGGAGTAGCTTTGAGGAAAGTGGTCATGGTGCTGCAAGGCTAAGATTTTGCTTTATCTGCTTAACCATATGTGTATTATGGAAGGAGTGATTTACCCTACCTCCAACAAAAGTGTAAGACTTAACACAGCTTGATCTAGCAGCAAGGTCCTTCCTTTGGACAAGGAACATCTCCTTTGATTTCTTTGAGTCCCTTTTGTATGAAACTGATAACCCCCAAATTCTGTCATCATAGGGCTAAACCCAACAGATTTCTCTAACCTGATGCCCTCCCCCCTCCCCCCCCATAAATTTCCATAATCCTGCAACCATAATCCTCTGGCAGTGGTTTTTTTTTTAAAAAAATAGCTTCATTGATGAGGGGAAGAGGCTGAAATGGTACAGCTATTATTAGGAAGAGTGAAGAGTAAGTTGACTTGGGCTGCTTGATTTCACTGGTAACTATGTGGCAAAACTAATAAGTGTGCCATTATATCTCAGGGGGACATTGAGGAAGAAATATGATGAAATGTACAGTAGCATGTTGATGTTATATAAAGCAGAATGGATCTATTAGTATGAAGATGAAGTTGTGTATATGTATCTTTCTTTTAAGTTTCCAGTCTTATGTCATTGGATTTGTTGTGCCAAACCATAAAGAACTTAAAGAGTTAGCACGAAAAAAAGGATTTAAAGGAAACATGGAAGAGATATGTAACAGTGCAGAAATGGAGAAAGAAGTACAAAAGCTTTTGGCTGAAGCTGCCATCACAGGTAATCAAGGACAGTTTCTCCTGTGTCTCCCCCACCATCACATATGGCATTGATTTCATGAAAAAGAATGTTAAAAATGCAGAACAACTGTAGATTAAGAGTTGCAGTTAGACAAAATGAATTATCCTCTTAAGATGCTGGATTTGTTTTTTGTTATCATAAGAGGGTAGGTATCTTCTGAAACAAATCCAAATAACATGAGAGGTGCCTTGCTAGATCAGACAAAAGGCTCATCTAGACTAGTATCCTATTTCCCACTTTAGCCAACCAGATGCTTCCAGGAAGTACAGAAAACAAGGCATGGAGGTAACTGCCCTCCCCTGCTGTTGCTTCCCAGGCATTTGGTATTCAAAGGTATGTTCCTTTTCAACCCAGAAGTTCCATAAAGCCATAATGAGTTCTACCCACAGATATAACCATCTGCCATGAATACCATCTTAAAGGAGTGTAAACAAATCACAGTTACAATGTCCTGTTTCAGTTTCTGGGAATGTGGTCCAAAACATGACTTTTCAAAGCTCTGTATTCTATGCATTAATAGGGTATTGTGTGGGGCAAAGTTCTTTCTTTGCTTGTCTTGAATTTGTTGCCAATCACTTTCCTAGACCCAGAAGTATAGTACTGTTTTTAAGAGAGAGGAAAAAATGTCTCCATCTCCTCATCCCATTCATGAATTTTAAAAACTTGACAATGGCCCAAAACAGACAGGCAGAAAGTGCCACCTTTGGGCAAATCTGGGGCTTGGTGTGCAGATGACGCTCACCTCCAGATTGGTCAGAAGAACACTCTTTGCTAGAGGTCCATTCCAGACAGTGGCAGGGGCAAGGCTTGGGACCGTAGTGTCCAATCACAGTCCCATCCCGATCGGGGGTCAATTGGGGCTGGAGCAGCCTCTGGCCACTCCAGGCTGCCAGTCTGTTTGACCTCAATATCTACTGTCTTTTTTCCCTGCTAAACTTAATAGCCCCAAATGCTTGATCTTTTTGTTTTTAGGGGAAGATGTCCTGCAGTTTTCCTCCTGTGTGAAATCTATTTGATTTAGAGCTCATAATTTGAATTTTATTTTCTGTTGTTGCAGCTAATCTTGAGAAATTTGAAGTCCCACTCAAAATTCGCTTGAGCCCTGAACCTTGGACCCCAGAGACGGGCTTGGTGACAGATGCCTTCAAATTAAAACGTAAAGAGCTGACTGCACACTATCAGGAAGATATTAATCGAATGTATGGAACAAAAGTAAAATAAACTTACATCTCCTCCCTTTTTTCTTTCCTTTTCTCCGTTTTCTTTGACACCACTTTGATACAGTGAGCTCAGATCAAATAGGAAATACTTGAATCACATGTCTCATCACTTGGGACCAACATGAAAACACCTTTACACATTTTCAGATTATGCTGTTACTTCTGATAATATCAACATCTTTAACTGGCAGGATAAGTAAAATATTAAGACACCAAACTTGTGTCTGTCTTCTTTCCCCCCTCAGTTTCCTCTGCTGTTTTGACAGTGTGTGGATTTTCCTAATGTCCTTTTGGGCAAAGATGATTTTAAAGCCTCAAGTTTTTAAACATGATTTATAAATCCTGTATAATGTTCTGTTTGTAACTTTTTGAAGTTTGGCTACATAGAGGGAAAACTTGGCTATAAAAGAAATGATTAATTGGGGGGCTTTTTTTACATACATATTTAAATATTAAAGAAGTATCAGTGTGAAATTATGTACAATGAAATGACTTACAGGTAGAAATCATTGTTGGCCAGAAGACCAGATTATTTGTTGCTGTGCAATTGTTTTGTATAAAATTGCAAGAGAAATAGTCTGACATTCTGACTTATAAAATAACAGCTGAAGTATGTGCCTGACAATTTCCTCCTTCATATATATTTTATTTTTATCTGAAATAAGGAAAAATGGTCACAGCAAGGCACTTGTATATATGGGAGCATACCTGCAGAACAAGCTGTAGTTCACTTTTCAAAATGTATTGTGGCCATTTTTTTTAAAGAAACTGAATTGCTGAAACTAGTGAGAACTCAGTTTTAAATGAATTACTTCATGATTGGCAATGTTCTTTTCTAAAATTGGACTTTTTTCTTGTCTTGATTTTATCTGCTTTACCATTCAGGTTTCCTCTCTTTATGTAGGTGTGTGTGTGTGTGTGTGTGTGTGAAAGTCAATCAACAGATCAAGCCTCGCTAAAACCCAAACATTTTAAGAACACAGTCCATATGATGTTTACCTGCACAAGCCCTGCCAAAATGACTCTATGCATTCTTGTGTGCCTCTCTTTTGGAGTGGGGCAAGGTCTTGTACAACATAAATTTATGGTTGTTTATTTGAAGAACAATAATTGTACTGATGGCAGTTTGTATACTCTTATCTTCCTCACTGTTGTGAATGCTGATAGAAATGTCTAAATTACCCAGTTGATGAAATCTAGTTCATAAGGATTGTTAGAGAGACTACACCACAGTGATTTGTATAAAATAATATTCCTGCACTTGAGGTCCTGACCTGAGTTGCTTGGTTTGCTTGCTTCTTTGTTGTGTCTCAAAAGTCTTGAATTTGAAAATGAGAATTGTTTATGTAGGCCATTTAAAATGTTACTGCCAAGCTTTTGGTTCTAGTTGGTTTGCTCTGGTAAAGAGTTTAGAAATGTTACTGTTTTTGAACTCCAGCTCACATAATCACCCAGCCAGCATGGCTACAAGTCATGCTGGCAGTGTGGTTCTGGTAGATGTCATCAAAAAAGTAACTTTTCCAAACTTTCCTGGTGCCCACAGAGATCTATCTGGAAGTTACAACAGACAGACCGGAAAAATGGAGAAAGCAGTGCATAGTCCGTGCATGATGGACATGCACAGTTTTTCCTGATCTTCCAAGAGTTGTGCAATGCCAGTTTTGTTTCAGCTTCTGAGAGCTTTATAAGGATGATGTGCAGAAATTTTGGGCAATTGTGGGGAGTTCTCTATTTGCAGTTTGTTTCAGTATAATAAAATATATATTGCTCTGGGCAGCTTGAGAAAACAAAATGTATACTTTGGTAAACATTTAAAAGCTTTCTACTGAATGACCTGCCTGTAAATGTATTTTGGTAAAGGTTTAATCTGAAAGGCTTTACTTCCTTTTCTGTAAAATTACAGAAAAAGTGATCTTTAGCTGTATATCTTGATAATGGCCATTGAAAAGGCATTGAACACTAACCAACCAACTGTAAGCATTTGAATCCTAGTAATTTCCAGTGTCTGTGTCAATGAAAATAATTGAACTTCAACCTCTCAATTTCTCTCTGTCTCATAGAAAGCACTGAGAAAACACAAATGCTTAACTGTTGCTGCATTGTGTGCATTCTGTACTTGAAATAATAGCTTTAATTTGGAAAACAACTTGATAATTGCATCGAAATTAGAAGAAAATATTGAAATGTGCATAAATGGGTGCAACGCATGGAGAAGTGTTAAGTAGTTTATTAATTAATGGTTATAATAAGTTGGCATACCAAATGAAGATATTGCTGTATTCCCATAAAGTTAATCTTTGCTTTGGGTTTCACCTCTTGAGAAGGTTATTCTTGCATAGTAGAATTAATCTGATCACTTGAAATGTCTAAATATTAAGAGGAAATGGATCCACCTAGTAAAATCAATAACTGAAAGTTATGTGGATTTTCCCCTAACTATGGCTTTGAATATAATTAAAAACTGGCATTTAAGTTTCTTTAGAAGTGAGAATTCATTTGTTTCTTGAATGCCCAGATTTCATGTGTATCTAGTTCCTCTATTGTGTTAAATTATTGTGCATTTTGTTTTTTGGTTGTGGGAATGGAATTTGTGACAATTTCCATAACTGTAACTTTTGTTTTTGTTTTTTGGACTTCCTGGTTCAGTTCTTGTCACTGATGATGCTGGAGTTTTTCAGCTGTTACTAGAACTGAAACTTTGAACATTCTCACAACAGATTAGTCTTCTAAGGAGCATGGAGCACTATCTATTGGAGGAAACTATATATGACAAATGTTTTTGTGCACAGTGAAGGAACCAAATGGCCTAACTTGCGGTTACATGGATTATCTCTTTCTGGTTTTCTTGCCTGGTTTTCATGCCTGTGAGTTCTTCATGCTTTTTAAGGTTCAGGCACTAAGTAAGTCAGACAACCAAAGTGAAAGGACTCTGGGCCATTAGCAGATTTTGATCACTAAAATCCAAATACAGGGTCCCCCTCCCCCCAGTTTTCCCTCTTTTTGTTTGTACTGTGAGCATTCTCTGACCCCTGTGGCTCTATGCTATGTTGGCTGCTCCGCAGGTAGCCAGAAAATAGAAGAGATCATAAGTAGGGTCTTTTTTAGCAACTAGATGTGAAAAAAAATATGTTGTAGCTTCTAAACTTTAAAGACTTTCTACTGAGTGAATTGCCTGTAAATGTAATTTTAACAAAAATTAGTATGAATTTAGGCATTATATCGCAAATGTATGTAACAGCCTCTTAAATGTTTTTGAATGAAAGACAGCTTTGGGAGGCTTTAATCATGAGCAACTTGCAAAGGGAAGAGCCAGATTAACCCTTCTAGCTCCAGTTATTTTCTGCTTAATCCTCTGCCCCCCCCCCCCCACTGACATTTCTGTCTATGGGTAAGAAGAGTTCTTTTGAAAAGCAACGGGACATTTTTTGAGTTAGAAAATTGCTGTCGGAGAAAGTGTTTGGCAGTTCTCCCTGCTTAAGAACAGTTTTCGATAGTTTCAAATTTTCAAAAGGCTACAACATTGTCCTTCACACATTGAGCCTTAGACCAATAGTTCTCAACCTTGAGTTTTCCAGATGTTTTGAACTTTATCTTCCAAAAGTTGGTATATCTGTGTCAGGGATTCTGGAAGTTGGAAGTTTAAAAACCTCTGGACCAATTGCTGAGAACCACCGCCTTAGACCACTTGGGATCATTCATTTGTTGTCCCAGGGTAAAGTTTTGAAGGATTGATTTTGGCATTAAGTGTGTTTATGGCCCTATCTGTATCCATTAGTTGCCATGGTGGGTTCATCCACCATGGTGCATTTCCATATTGCTGTGATATGTAGTGAATAATATGTTAGTGTATGTGAGGGCTATCATGTAAATCTTTCTTGTTCATTTGCACACACTGTAGGCAGGAAGTGTAGCAACACAGCTGCTCACTACAAGAATGTGACTCCTGTGATGACAGTGGATATGTGAAGGGGATTATAGTCCTCTCCAGCAGCAACGATTGAGAATTAAACCCTTAAGAGCACCAAAATCTGAAGGTCTTTCTTGTTTTTCACATTGTGGAACATTTCTGGTTTCAAACCTAAACATATTTGGCCCAGGATATTGCATGCATCCTGCAGAATGGGGAAATAAATTGTGTGTGTGTGTGTGTGTGTGTGTGTGTGCATGCATGCTTGCGTGTATGCATGTGTCCACGTATGTGTGTGTATGTGTGTTTCTCTTTGTGTGTAAATGGCTTTGAAAGAGACTGATTATGTCATTTCTGTCCCAACTTGCATTTCTTTCATCAAGACTTGTGAGGGAGCCCCATGCAAATTCCATCAGAAAGCATACAGCAGCAGTGATTGTACCTTTTATATCAGGAAATATGTTAAATACTGTTCCTGATGCTGCTGCTATTGCAGTTTACAGATAATGCATCTATTTACCTCAAGGGGAAGCTGTCTTTTTAGCAGTAAAATATTTTGCTGAAGTTAAAAGCTAAAAGCAGTGTGCAATTACAGCTCAAAAGGAAGCCTATAAATGTACTGTGGGCTTTCAGTTTTTAATAAAGATACAAAAATACCTGGAGTTGAAATACAAAGGTTTCATCATATTAAAGCTTAAGAACTTATGCAGCAAATTCACCAGAATAGAAATCCTTAGAAAATAACTGTTTGCTGCAAATGCACAAGCTTGTTTTCTTTCTTCCTGCTTTAAACTTCCACTTCACCCATTTGACTTTTTTTTTTTTTTAAAAAAAAAGAAAAACAAACTTTATTTTTAATTATATTTAACGTGTATATTCCTCTGGGCTTGTAAGAAAATTTTTTGCATCTGTTGTCTTTTAAACTGGCAAAAGGAGGGAAGTTTTTAAAAGGTTGTAAACATATTAGACCATGCTGAAAATGTAACTGGATAACCAGTTGTTTGTTATAGTAATTGGTTATTTAATGTAAATTCATTGATTTTGGTTGTTATTCTGAACTGCCTGAAAATGTGTCTATCCTAACTGAGTTATTGTATGAATTATTTATTTGTAATTGGACATTTACACTTCAAAAAATTAAAATTGAGTTTCACAAGTTCATTTGTTTCCTCTGCCTCTCTCTCTCTGTGTATGTGTGTGTATTTCTGGATTTCACCCCTTAAGATTCTTAATTCTAGTCCTCTCCTCATTGAAAATTAATTAGTATTCACACAGTATAGTCCTATTATGACACTTACTCATAACGATTGCAGCCAAGCTATCAAAATAATATCTACTTTGGGATTACAGAACTGGCACTACTCATAGAATCATAGAGCTGGAAGAGACCACAAGGGCCATCCAGTCCAACCCCATGCCATGCAGGAACTCCCAGTCAAAGTATCCCTGACAGATGGCCATCCAGTCTCTGCTTAAAGACCTCCAAGGACGGAGACTCCACTACACTCCGAGGGAGTGTGTTCCACCGTCGAACAGCCCTTACTGTCAGGAAGTTCCTCCTAATGTTGAGGTGGAATCTCTTTTCCTGCAGCTTGCATCCATTGTTCTGCGTTCTAGTCTCTGCAGCAGCAGAAAACAAGCTTGCTCCCTCCTCAATATGACATCCCTTCAAATATTTGAACAGGGCCATCATATCACCTCTTAACCTTCTCTTCTCCAGGCTAAACATCCCCAGCTCTCTAAGTCATTCCTCATAGGGCATGGTTTCCAGACCCTTCACCATCTTAGTTGCCCTCCTTTGGACCCGCTCCAGTTTCTCCACATCCTTTTTGAATTGTGGTGCCCAGAACTGGACACAGTATTCCAGGTGGGGCCTGACCAAAGCAGAATAGAGCGGCACTATTACTTCCTTTGATGTAGACACTATACTTCTGTTGATGCAGCCTAAAATAGCATTGGCCTTTTTAGCTGCCGCATCACACTGTTGACTCATGTTCAACTTATGGTCTACTTGGACTCCTAGATCCCTTTCACACGTTGTTTGATTCAGCCAGATGTCCCCCATCCTATATCTGTGCATTTCATTTTTGCGTCCTAAGTGCAGTACCTTACATTTCTCCGCATTGAATTTAATTTTGTTAGTGTTGGCCCAGCTTTCTAGTCTATTCAGGTCATTCTGAATTTCAATCCTGTCTTCTGGAGTATTGGCTACTCCTCCTAATTTGGTGTCATCTGCAAATTTGATAAGTATGCCCAAAATTCTTTCATCCAAGTAAGATGTTGAATAGCACTGGGCCCAGGACAGAACCCTGTGGGACCCCACTGGTCACTTCTTTCCAGGATGAAAAGGAGCCATTGTTGAGCACCCTTTGAGTTTGGCCAGTCAACCAGTTACAAATCCATGTAATGGTTACCTTGTCTAGCCCACATTTTACAAGCTTCTTTGTACTGGGGGTACTTTGTACTATTTCTTTTCCTTAGAGGGCTGAGATGTGGGTTCCAGGCAGCCTGTTTTGCACCCCCTAAATAGACCTACAGCCTTCAGGTGCAGACAAGTACTGAAATCTGGTCAGTTTCTGCAGGTGTTAATGGGAACTTTAATATGGAAGAGGTTTTGGCTCAGGCCTAAAACACTCCCCTGTATTCCTTTAGTACAATGGTAACCTGTCAATCAGCATATTGGCCCAGTCTGCTTATGAGAATAGTGATATCAGTTGCTGGGGGCAGCGGTGAAGGGGAGGTTGAGAAAGGAACATGTGTCTGGTACAGTCACCCCTCTTTTTTAGCAGGGGATCTGTTCCAGACCCCCTTGCAAAATGGAGTTTTGCATATATTCAAGCCCCATAGGCACGGGTGTGCGCCCCATTCATTCTCCCTATGTTTGTCCCTAGCACATAAGCGAGAGACATGAGTCTGAAGACTGTGAGAATGGAGGGAGGATTACACTTTGAAAGAGTTGTTTGTGGTTTCAGATCCTTTGTAAAATTGCAGGGTGTGAAGATGAGCCTACCCCAAGGTCAGTATATTATGACATACCTGGAAGAGAGACTTAAAGAAGTACCAGTTTCTGTTTGCTACATTTAAAAGAAGACCAATTAAAATTCCCCTCTAAATCTTTCCAAGAAAACTCCATAATAGGGTCACTTCATGTCAGAGTCTACTTGAAGGCATGTAACAAAAGAACACAAACCTGGAATACGTAGTTTTTACTCAGTTGGTCAGTTCTTTGGGATCATTCACCCAAACAACAGGTGGGATAGTCAGACCTCTTAGGTTGTATCATGTTAGACCACAGGCTATGGAATCTCATGATGGGAATTTATTATTTATTTATCTGGATGCATAACATCTCCAATACAATTCTCAGCAACTTTACAGTACAGAATTCAAAACATGTTATTCAGCATTCACATCTGAACAGCGTGCATAACTCCTTCCCTCATATGGCCTCTCAAAACAGGTAGGCAAAAGCAGTAGGATGTACTTATTTGACATGGAATCAATCAGGACACTTTTGTTCTCTAAATGCCAAAACTGACGCAAGCCAGATGATTGAACAACACACACTGCTTTCATTTAACAGGTTCCCTTTCATTAGGAGGTTGTCTGTTTTCTTTATTGCATCGTTCCTCATCCTGATATGTTGGATAATAATTCCCCCAATCCCTGACCAGCATGATGGGTATTATGCTCCAAATACACCTGAAGGACATTGTTCAAATTTGAGCATCTGCTCCAGATAAAAACTTGGGTGCTGTCATTGTGCCAGATTCTCATCTCTCTTTAAAAGCCCTAAGGAACACAACAGGCTAACTCATTCACCCTCAGCTGGACTAGGTAACTGCCTTCTTTCAAAGCACAATATGTTGGAGGTGATATAAAATTGGTTTGCAAAATTTGTCATTTACTGTGACAGTCCCCAAGTGATATGCATGTGTGTCCCACATTTACAGGATCTCTCATCAGAGTGTGTTGGTGGGAGAGAACAGTGAATGAATGCTGCCAGCTTTGGAGCTCTTAAGGAACAAAACTCCTTTGGAATAGTAGATAACAGGACTTTAATCAAATAATCTAACTGCTGACCCCAGTGATTAGGAACTGACATACTGTGCCTTTTTAACAGAACTCTTCCTCCTGCTATTCCCTCTGAAATGTTGGCATGTGTGGAAAGTTCCTCAAATGACCCTGAACTAACCTGACATAGTGACTCCCACGCTGTTAATAGTTTACGGATTTAATTGTTTTCATCTGTTGGCTTTCCCCCTCTTTTCTTTAATAAGTTATTTTCAAATATTTCAGCAAGAGCAAGGATTGCCTTTTTAACGTTCTGTGAAAGCAAGCACATAAAGTTTTTTCATGGACAGTCGAACTGGAGCTGCTGTGTCAAATGTAACTCTTTGATAGCAAAGGTCTTGATGCCATAGCTTTGGAAATGTCTGGCACTCTGGAGCACCAAAGATCTGCCTAGCATAATTTCCTCATTTGAGAATACAGGGCTGTTAAGAGTGTCATGGAGTAAGCCTAAATGGCAATTGTGCTGCACCAGTTATTATGTGATGTTTATATCTGCAATGTGTTTATTTTTGTTACCATTTATCATCCATTTGTTTTCAGAATACTAACCATTCTAATTAACTCTATACTGTCCTTCTATAATGGACATCCCCTTCTACTACTGTTCCTTGCAGGCCTACCTAGGCCAAAAGGTAAAACTAAGAAATACTCTAAAAATATGATTGCTAGGAAATTTATCTAGTCTTGCCTTGGTTGATATTATTTGAATGAAATACAATTTGAATGAACACAAGTTTGGTACCACATGCCTTACCAAATTAATTGTGAAATGGGTCCAAATAAGCTGCTGATTCTTCCTTTTAAGGTCTACATTTTCTGATTGATCCCAAACTTACACACAAATATTTGAAATAGTGAAGGCTTTCACAGCCAGCATCCATAGTTTTTTGTGGGTTTTTCGGACTACGTGACTGTGTTCTGGAACAGTTTGTTCCTGATGTTTCACCAGCATCTGTAGCTGGGAATGGGGTATATATACTGTGTGACCCTTGATTGAGAGGAAGTGATTTACATGTTAATCTGTGTATTGGTCTGTTGTTGAATGGCAAGCCTCAGGGTGCCTATTTAATTAGTGAGCCATTGTCTTCTGGGAAACCCCCAGACCCTGACAGGAATCAAGGACCATGAGAGACACTGCAGACTGGGTCAGCCAGAAAAAGCAGTAGTAGAACATGTTACATACCATAAAATGCTATTTGAAAACACTGAAATTGACCATGCCAACAACTGTCAGGTCAAAATGCACAGAGAAGCCATTGAAATTCACAAACACCTAGACAACTTCAACAGGAATGGAGAAACCATTAAAGTAAACAGAGTTTGGCTACCAGTCTTGAAAAATACCAAAATGAAGACCCAGCAAGTGCAAATGAAAACCATTACAGGGTCAGGGGCTTTCTCCATGCTGCTCTACATGATGCTGTAGCACTTCCATTCTCTTCCCAAGGAGAGACAGTCGTCAAATCTGAAGTGCTATAAAGTCATCCAGAGCAGCACAGAGAAAGCCACTACTCCCCCAATCCACTTCACCTTTCTTTTCTTGTGCGGTAAAGTCCTAGAACCAATCACTGCACTCACATACATAGTCACATGCATCTGTCTTGTCCAGGGCAAATAATATATCAGAAAAAGAGAGAGGAGGAATGAACATGTCATTAAAATTTTGGACTGATCCACAGTGGAGGGCTGTACAATAATTCCTACTGGAGTTAGATTTTTCTCTCATTCACAACTAAAGAGATTCAGATGAATACATCATCTGAAGAATGATCCCTTTAGACTGGATTTTTAGATATTTCCAGAACTGGGAAATTAGCAAGAAATAATCCTTGCCATGTTGCTTTGGAGGAGTATTAGACTAGGGAAAAAGCCATGGCTGATATTTTTACAAGTTGATCAAAAGCTCATTGGAAGCACTACTTGTAGGTACAGAACTTAACATTTCTGCATTTAGAAGTGAAAGGACATCACTGCTTCTTCTTCGTGGTCTCTGCGAATCATACAAATGGGGGGTTTTACTGCCCATTTGTATGTATTCGCAGAAGACCACTCGAAGAAATACTGTTACAGGTGAGCAACCTGTCCTTCTTCTTCGTGGTCTCTGCGAATCATACAAATGGGCAGTAAAACCCCCCATTTGTATGTATTCGCAGAAGACCACTCGAAGAAATACTGTTACAGGTAAGCAACCTGTCCTTTTTAGTCTTGGGAGCATTTTTTCCCTTGATATGAATTTAGAAACTTTCAAGATTCCAAAAGCTCCAAAGACTATTACTCTGTCATTTTCTCAGAAACTATCAAAGCAATAATGCTGGCTGCCTATTTATGTGCTTATGAAATTTAAAGTAGTTCTGTTTCTAAGGTACTCTGTTTTATAGCATTTATCTTTTGATAAGGTACAATATTTACTGCAAGACACTAGAACTCCCACAGTGTTCAAGTAGATTACCAGAAACCCTAGTATATGTTTGAAAACAAGATATGAAGCATATAAACTAAAATAAACATCTAGGAATGTGGGAAGCTGTCTTAAAAAGTCAGAAAATCAGTTGATCTGGCTCACTGTTTTCTGTACAGATGAGTAGTAGCTCTCCAGAGTTTGAAGCAAGAGTCTTTCCCAGCCCTGCTTGCAAAGACCAGGTCATCTAAAGCAGGGTGGGAAGGCTTTAAGGCTTCTTGGGTTTTGTTTTATTTTGTTTTAGCTAGAACACCAAGATCCAGTAATCAGACTTGGAGTTAAGGACATGTGCTTAAAATAAAAGAATCCAGAGCCCAGGAATTTGTTTTGTGTACAACAAATGTACAGAATGTTTAATAATAATAATAATAATAAATTTATTTTTATCCTGCCTTTCCCTGTGTTGGATCGAGGTGGGTAACAACAAGCAAGAACAGCCAAAAAACAACAACAAAACAAACAATAACAATACAGTACAGCATAAAAAACAATACGGTAATCTAAAATAGTAATTTTAGTTTCTTTGCATCAAGATCCATTGCTGGTTATCTTTTCATTTCAGCAATATAATTTAAGGTGTGCAAGAGTTAATCTGTTGCTGTTGCTATTAAACAATAAACACAGTAGTTGCTGTGATCCAGATTTACCTTCTGCCCAATCTTGGATTGATGAATTAATGTGATTGTTTTAAAAAATATTGTTGCTGGTTAGAATTCTACGCATGATACTTAGTTATATAATTGCCATAGTTGTGTAGCTAGGAACTGTCTCCCAGCCCAGTCCCCCCAAACCAACTTTACTGGGTATCAGCACTGAGAGAAGGTGATCCATTCTGCTGGTGATGATGTTTCCACCCTTCTCCTGCTAGCCAGCAAGGTAGCATAAGGAAATGCAGAAGGACTTGTTGTACACAAAACAAATTCCTGGGCTCTGGATTCTTTTATTTTAAGCACATGTCCTTACCTCCAAGTTTGGTTAGTGGATCTTGGTGTTCTAGCTAAAACAAAATAAAACAATGTTGGCTGTGAGGAGGGAGGTGGAATCATCATCTGCCCATGCCCAATAGCCAGAAGAATGGACTCCTCCTCTCTGTGCGGCTGATGCCCATTAAAGCAGGTTTAGGGGCAGTTGTGACTGTGGCAACAGTACCACATTTGTGACTATATAGGGACTATAAAACATACATGCTATGAATGTGTAATTTCAGGTTGCACATCCATAAGTGTTATCTAGAATTCTGGACATCACTATCACACCCCCATCCATTTCTTTTTTAAAAAAACCCTTTCCATTTAGGGACTAAAAGCAGCTTACAACACTTAAACTTTTACCTCATACAAAAAGCCAGTTACAAAACAAAAAAACAAACATAGCCATTACAAAGAAAAGCAACAAATAGACAATATAGACATTCCCTTTTGGTATGATACTCAAGTATAATAGTAATAATAATAATACTTTTATTTCTATCCTACTTTTTCTAAACACAATCAAAGTGGCTTACAACAGTTAAAATGATACAAATATATACAATATTCCCCCTTAAAAAAGAATTAAACAGTGCTAGGATTAAAATTGCAGACATTAATAAAAACTCTTCTGTTCCAGTCATACGTTAACCTTAGCAGTGGGCAGAGTCATCATAATCACAGTTGTGCAAATTACAAAAGATATGGCCGGGAGCTGTTCTGGGAAGGCCTGCCAGAACATATTCGTCTTGACAGCTTTCTTAAAGCTATCTAAGTTGGATACTTGATGAATCTCATCTGGCAGGCCATTCCATAAGGTGGGAGCAATGGCAGAGAAAGTCCTCTGGGAGGTCGCAACCAATCTAGTCCTAATCGGTTGCAATAAATTCCTCCCAGAGGATCTGAGTGTATGGGGTGGATTATATGGAAGCAGGCAATTCCTTAGATAGGTTTGGCCTTAAAGGTGATAACCAACACTTTGTACTTTGCCCAGAAACTGATAGGCAGCCAGTGGAGTGACTTCAATATTGGTGTAATATGGTCACTCCTAGTTGCTCCTGTGATCAACCTGGCTGCCATATTCTGTGCTAAGTGACGTTTCTGGACTAGGCACAAGGGTAGCCCCATGTAGAGCATGTTACAAAAGTCAAGTTTTGAGGTCACCAGTGCATGTACTACAGTTTCGAGGTCACCCGGTTCCAGGAAAGGGCGCACTTGGCTTATCAGCCAAAGCTGATAACAGGCGCTCTTGACTGTCGCATTTACTTCATTTCTTATCTGAAGCGACGGATCAAGAAGCACCCCCAAACTGCAAACACAGTCCTTCAAGGGGACTGTGAACCCCTCTTGGACAAGAGGTTGCAACCCAATACCTGGTTTAGGAGTCCCCAGTGTATCATAGAATCATAGAATCATAGAGTTGGAAGAGACCACAAGGGCCATCCAGTCCAACCCTCTGCCATGCAGGAACTCCAAATCAAAGCATCCCTGACAGATGGCCATCCAGCCTCTGCTTAAAGACCCCTAAGGAAGGAGACTCCACCACACTCCGAGGGAGTGTGTTCCACTGTCGAATAGCCCTTACTGTCAGGAAGTTCCTCCTAATGTTGAGGTGGAATCTCTTTTCCTGCAGTTTGCATCCATTGTTCCGCGTTCTAGTCTCTGCAGCAGCAGAAAACAAGCCTGCTCCCTCCTCAATATGACATCCCTTCAAATATTTAAACAGGGCTATCATATCACCTCTTAACCTTCTCTTCTCCAGGCTAAACATCCCCAGTTCCCTAAGGCGTTCCTCATAGGGCATGGTTTCCAGACCCTTCACCATCTTAGTTGCCCTCCTTTGGACATGCTCCAGTTTCTCCTTCATTTTGTCTGGATTCAACTTGAGCTTGTTTTCCCTCATCCAGTCCATTACTGCCATAAGACACTGACTGAGAGGAGAAATGCCATCTGCCGTTGTCGCTGATGAGTGAGACATGGAGAAATATATTTGAGTGTCATCAGCGTACTTATAACACTCTGCCCCATGTCTGCAGATGATTTCTCCCAGCGGCTTCATATAGATGTTAAAAAGCATCAGTGAGAGAATGGCTCCCTGAGGGACACAGCTATTTAGTTCTGTTTCTGAGGAGCAAGTGTCCTTGAGCATCACCCTCTGGAACCTGCCCGAGAGAAAGGATTGGAACCACGGGAGCACAGTGCCTCTGATTTCTAAGTTTCTCAGGCATTCCAAGAGGATGTCACGATCTACTGTGTCAAATGCCTCTGAGAAGTCTAATAGCACCAACAGGGTCACACTTCCTCTGTTGATGCTTAGACGGAGGTCATAAGTTAAGGTGAGCATGGCTGTCTCCACCCATATCCAGTCCTGAAGCCAGTTTGAAATGGATCTAGAAACTTGGCTTCATCCAAGACCACAAATCCTAAATTCTTTCTCTGCACATATATGTACTGTGTGGGCAAACATTTTTTTTTTACAGTCAGCCCTCCATATCCATGAATTCAAACATCCATGGCTTGAAAATATTTTTAAAATTATAAATTTCAAAAATCAAACCTTGATTTTGCCATTTTATATAAGTGACACCATTTTATGATGCCATTGTATTTAATGGGACTTGAGCATCCATAGATTTCAGTATCCATGGGAGGTCCTAGAACTAAACCCAAGAGAATACTAAGAGCCACTATATTTATTAATTTAATTTAATTTAATTTTGCTATAACTGATTCAGAAAGAAAAGGCAAACTAAGTTCTACTTGTGAATGTTGGAAATTAGAGCACTGTGGTGCAGCAAGTAACATGAACTAAGACAAGGGAGGAGTCTTTTCCTAGATCTATATGTAGATTGCTATGCTTAGGTATTCCCTTCTTCTTTCTTCCACATATAGAATAGCTGACAACACACAATGGCTGCCTGATCATATACACGGAAAGTCAAGTTCAAGTTCTTCTACAACCAAATCTAGGCCTTAAAAAAGATCTTTGTCCAATTTTTAAAATTCATAAAATAATTTTTCCTGTGTCTTTTTATATTATGAGAATTCTAGAGTATTTATCTTTTTAGCTACAACCCCAAGCACTAGGCAGCTTTATTTAGTTGGTATAAATAACATTTGTACAGTAAAAACTTTCATATTTCTATGCATATTTGAGCCATTTGAAATTTGCAGTATAGAACTGGAGGGGAAAAAGAGAGTGAACTGAAACCAAAAGATGTTTGGAAAGTGTCCTTTATACTACATGACATCTCACCAAGTCATGTGCTTTCCAAATTAAATTATATGAAAAACCCCTGCATCTTATCATTTGGATGGACCTTCTCAAGCTGTTCTCTCCAATGTATTAAGCTTGCCAAAATTGTTTTCCATGATGATATAAGATGTCATTGCTGAAATTAAAAGATTCTGTAGTTCTGAGCATCGAGACCAGCTGTTGCTCCAAAACAAAGACCAGCTGCTGCAGGAAAGAAAGACCCTTCTCAATAACTAGTTGAAGCTGGGTAGATCAGAGAACAAATTGTTGCTGTATCTAAAGCAAAATCAGATTTCCCAGAGAGAGCTAATGGGAGGGAGAGAGAAGTACTGTTTTATTAGAGGAAGTGATCAATAAAGAAATCATCATGAGGTTAGAATGTTGATAAAGATTTCCCAGAGTAATAAACATAATATTTCAATGGCTTAAACACATCATTTTGGCTGATTTCCTGTAATGCCTCCTCCTGACCCTCTCAAACAGAATATAATATTGCTTCAATAATGCATTTAATGTGTAAAGGCTTTATATGGCTGCTTCCAAGGGGAGTTTTTAATGAATAAATACCCTACTCCATGCACATAACATTATAGGAGGCATGTTCTTTTCAACTGCATCTTTTCTTTCCACACACACACACAAAAATCCATGTCTTTTCATTTCTGAAAACAGTCTGAGCCTCAGAACAGAGCAGTCTATAAATATAATATAGATAGGAGGCATAATATGCTGTATTATTTGTTTTCCAGTTAAAAACTGATTTCTTAACAATCAGAAAATCTCACTGATATGAAAAATAAAGATTTGAAACTTCCATGCAGTTTTATCCAAGTATTTGAACATCCTAAAGTATTAGAGAGGGTGTTTTTTTCTGTGCAGAAAATGTGTTTCCTGTGAGAAAAAAAAGTCAAATTTGCATAAAAGAAATATTGTGCGGTATCATCATGACTAGAGAAATTCTCAATATGTTGGTGTACTTGAATATGGGGATAATACTACACAGAAATATTTGTTTTCTCTGACAGTGGAAAGAAAACTACAATAATGATTTGACCTTGCATGAAAGGATGAAACTGTATAGGATTTACATGTGTAATGCTGACTGGCAATTAAACAGCAAGAGTGGGAAACCAAATGGATTAGAAGCTTTTAAAGAAGCTGGTGGAAGCCAGAATGGGAAATATCTGGCCCAAGCAACTGATTCATGTCCCTGCCTCAAATAGTTCCAGGAGGACACCTCTAAGGAAATACAGGCTCTGAGATGTACCCAACACTCTCACGCACTTTCATTTCACATGGTAACTTCCCTGAAGGAGAGTAACTGTTTAGACACCAGGCATCTTCCATCAGCAGAGTTCAACCTTTTCTGATACATCTTTTCTGCTCTAACGGAATACTGCTAGAAGGAGCAGGTGTATATTCTCACTAACCTTCCAGAGGTATGAGACTAGCTGTGTGAAAGAGGTCCCTCCCCCATTCATACAGTCCTCCACCCAACCTGGCCTTAGGCAACCTCTTTTCTCCTGCCTCTGTCCCTCAATGGCCACAGTTAAATCTCAACTTGTCATTCCCATCACAAGCAGAAAGGGCCTTTTCTGTGGCTGCCCCTAAACTGTGGAAGTCCCCAGGGAGACCAGAACGGAAACCTCTTGGTAGTTCTTTCGCTGGCAGGCTAAGACCTTCCTGTTCAGACAGGCATTTGAAACAGAAAGTTTTTAAAGAATGGTCTGGGGTGTTGCATTGTTTTAATGTGTTTTAAATGTTTTTACCTTTTCAACGGTATTTTATTCTTTTAATATGTACTTTGTTTTAATATGGTAAGAATTTAATTCTATTTTAATGTACTTTTTTGTATGCTTTTAATTGAACTGTTTTTAATATGGTAAGCTTCCCTAAATCCCAGTTTTGGTGAAAGGGTGGCAAATAAATAAATAAATAAATAAATAGCACCATACTCACAGATTTTGCATTTCTCTGGCTATTCATCTAGTCTGATTGTAAGGGTCCTTCTTGGCCAACATTCACTCCTTGCATTTGAGGAAGTAGACCAAGGACCTGTACAGACAACCCAGTATGCTTCCCCTCGAAGAGTTGGGTTGGTGACATGGCAACTGCATGCCCCCAACCTAGTGGGAAAAGGAGCCACAAATGCAGCTTCTATTTGTGCTGTACGAGTGGCACCATAAGCACCCCGGTGTTGTGCGCAGCGCCATTTGGGTGCTGCACACAAGGCATGTCATCATTGCACGCACCGTCTGACTGGGCAGCAAAAGCAGGGCACTGAGTGTGTGAATGCTCAGCCCTACCACAGCTCTCATTCTGGTGCAGGCCAGCATAAACTGCCGGTATGTTGAGCCCCCAAGTCTACAAAAGCTCATACTACAACTTCTTTCACATAGTGTCAAAAGTGTTACAAGACTCCGTTGTATACAGTTATTCCAGACTAACACAGCTATATTTCTGAATTCTTATTCCAGGGGGTGGGAGACAGTTACAAAAGGAGACAGTAAATAGGTGTTTTGAAGAAATTACCATATCTTGCAACTGAAGCCTGTGAAAATAAAGGAGGGGAAGAACTATGTTCATTGGCCTGAGTTCTTTGGAGTAAGAATGTATTATGAATAAAATGGCTAAATAAAAATGCAATGTACTGAATATTGGCAAATTGGCCAGTCTTTGTCTTCAACACATGAATTGCTACAGAAAGACTTAACTGGAGTCAGGAAATCTGAAAGCCATTGAATCTGTAAATTTTCTCTGCGCAGTTTTGCACACTGCACAATTATTGCACTATGATTCTGCTTTAACTGCCATGACAATATCCTATGGAATCCTGGGATTTGCAGATTATGGAGGTCTGTTTAGAATTCTCAACCAAAGAATGACAGCATCCCTAAAATATGTCTCTCCATCTTCTTGTAAACAAGCTTGCTCCGTCTCCCAAAATGGCAGTCCACTGCTGAAGAGCTTTACCCTTAGTGCCTTATCCTAATGTTTAGCTGAAGTTGGCTTCCTTTCAATTTTCACTGCTTAGTTATAGCTTGCTCTCTGGAACAACACAGAACCATTTTGCTCCTTCCTCTGCATGCCCTCTTCAGGTATTTGAAGACGCAAGTATTATACAGTACAAGTTATATGTAATTAATTAAATTTTTGAAAACTTGTTATACTTTTGTCATTCAGTACAGAAACTGACTCGTGCGGACATATTTACTTACAAGGTGAAGGGCAGATTGCCAGCTGAAAGGCTAAATTCCAATCTTAAATGTTTCTGCTTTGTTCTGGCACAACAGGATAACATTGTAGTTATTGAAGTGATACAGGTAAAGCAGCTGCACATCAAATCACAAGTATTTCATTGCTGGCACAACATGTCTTGAGACCGGGCTGGAAGATAATTAAAGGTAGAATCAGTAGGACTGCTTCTGTGACACTCAGTTCGTTTATTTAATATTTACTTAGTTGAAAATGATAGCTGCATAAGGAAAAAGGCTTGTGCATAACACATCACTCATTCCATGCAGGAAAAATACCAAGGAGGAATTGGCTGTTTCTTTAAAAGGGAGAGAGTGTGAAGGAGAAGGAGAAATGGTGGAAGCTCTCCTTTGAAATGCAAATATGAGTTTCAGAATGGTACATATTGTTGTAACTACAAATGCCCCAAAGTCTTCAGCAGGTTAATGTGGAAGGAGAAATTCTGCCTTTCCCATTTTTCAGGGGCCCATTCACACTACACAGTCATAGCATTATGAGTCCACTTTAACTGCCATGGCAATGTATTGTGGTATCCTGGGAAACACATCTGGAGACCGACATCATTCCTACCCATGCGGTAGCCCTTGGCTTGAACAACAGTTCTTGATGGCCTCTGATAAGAATCTTTTTTATATAAATTGCTATCTGGGTCATTTCACAATGCACAGTTATAGATTGCTGTAATTCCACTTTGGGTGTCATGGTTCCATTATATGGAATCATGGGATTGGGAATTTAGGGAGAAGCATTCAGTAGTGTGTTTACATCAGTTGGAGGGGGAGGATGCAACAAAACCTTTAGCTTTCTATCCCCTACTGGTTTAGTGAATCTGTCAAATTTTAACAACCGATTTGGGCAAACTGGTTGAATGATATCACTGTGCGTATTTAAAATGACACCACTGGGAGTATTTAAAATTTAAAATCATACCACTGGGAGTATTTAAAATGAAAAACCTTTTTAGAAATCTAGTGCCTCAACAATAAACCCTGGGATTCCACACAATAAAGCCATGGTGTTTCAATAAGAATCATAGTGCTGTTATTTGCAATGGGAAAAGATCCTATGTTGATTTTGCAGAAGCACAGACCATCTCAAAGGATGCCCTTTCAAGTCAGTTGTTTTGTTCCAGACATTTCAGAAGAGCCTTTTCAGCCAATGAGGTCCACTTGTTATGGAGTGTGCAATGTGTGATTCATGGAATGGTGAGGTGTGCCACAGTCCACCACCTAAGGCAAGTGTCTCACCCTGCACAAAGGGAGGGCTACCCTGGACTATAGCACTTCCAGTGTTTGGAGGCTGCTAAAGTTTTATTACAACTTCTATTAGCTCAACAAAATATGTGCTTGTTTATTTCATATTCATAATTAATGTAACATTACACATGGTTTACTAGGATGAGGTCTTTAACAGTCATGCCTGAGGAGAAAATCATTATAAAAATCATGAAGGAGATTTTGTCAACATCTCCCCAATGAATGTAAAGTGTAATGCATAGGATGGTTGAAATGGTGTTTAAAATCATTTTGGTACTTAGAAATGAGTCCTTGTTCACAGGTTTCTGAAGTAAACATAAAATAAAATGATTTCCTCAGGCTGGAGGGAGACAATGGTCTCTTAGACAGTGGAAAGTAGTTTGAAAGAAGCATCAGTTTCTGTCGTATACAGAACACAGGCATTTCTTTTGTCCAATGATCAGTTCTGGTCAAAGTGATTGTCCACAAGTGGAAGCTAGAGTTTAGATGTCATGACCTTACTCTTTACCTTACTTTTTTTTTACCTTACTCTTTTTTTTTAACCTTACTCCTTCAAACAACCTAAAAGTCCCTGAAAATACAATCGTTCTGCCCTGACATGCATGGCAGGGGGTTGGACTGGATGGCCCTTGTGGTGTCTTCCAACTCTGTGATTCTATGAATCTATGATTCTATGACATGAGTCATAAAAACTCTCTCCCCCTTTTCTGCTTAATGTGAATAATGTGTGCCAAAGGGACAATAAATGCACAGTGGACTAAGAAGTAATATGGGTTCCTGATCTGTTGGCTGGAGATTCAGGAAATGATATTTCCCAAAAAGAAACTTGCCCAAGCTCTGCCCTAATCCTTGCATAGCCAGGGAGCTTGGCAAATCCCTAATTCCTAGGCACTATGAGATAAAAACTGTGCAGTCTCATGAAAATTAAGTTGTAAGATACATAGCAAACAATGATGGTCTGGGATGTTGGGTAGACATAACATGTGGAAGGGAAGAAAAAAGCCTATAATAATTATTTTTTTTAAAAAAAAGAGTCTATTCCTCACATTCCTGAACATGACAGCCTCCCATAATATGGATGAGACATCTGCAGCCTATGCATGAAGAACAACAGGATTTTGATGCAAGCTTAAGTTTTTGCAGGTTGTGCAGGAATTTTGATTACAAACATGGATACACAGAAAATTTACACTTATATAGGTTTTTTAATGTCCTGTTTCTCATGTCACCAAAAATATCAAAGAACTACGCTTTATTTTTGAGAAAGGTGTGCCCTTTCATAAGACTGCCACTATTTCTCAGCACTCCAAGCAAATTCCCAAAGCCATAAAAAAACAGTGGAGTCAGAAATTCAACCAGAGCTACTTTTCTCCTTGATGCATCCCATATCAGCAAAACCTTTGCCTATTTAATGTCTGACTCCCATGCAACTATTAAAGGCCTGGATGCCCTAACATTTGAGACATTTTAGTCCAGGGGTGGAGATTGTTTGGCCTGCCAGATGTTGTTGGACTACAACTCTCAGCATTCATCATCATTGGCTAAGGTTGCTGGAAGTTGCAGTCCAATAACTAGAGGGCCTCTAGTTGTTTTTCACTTAAGGCAACAGTTCACTACTTGAAGGTTTCTGATTGCAATTTGTACAGGAAAAAAAAAGTTAGATGGAACTAGGGTTCTCTTTCTGCAAAAACAAATCATAACCATACCATCAACTTGATGGAATTTGTAAATTTGCCAAGCCTGTTGTATGTAACTCAATGACTGTTTCGTTTCACAGACCTGTCAGCTACATTATACTTCAAGCAATGATGTTCAGGCCATGCTCTGGTAATCATTTCTCTGCTAGCCAAGTTCTTTTGGAGCCTGTTTTCCTGGAAGAAGCAATTTGCTGCCTCTTTCATTGGTATTCTCCTCCTCCTCCTCTTAGAAACTGAAGAGAAATGAAATATACCCAAGAAAAATATGCAATCTTATTAGTGTCAAGGCTTATGGGTGGTGGTGGAAACCAGTACAAATTAGTGGGATGAGGCCATCTGGAAGGAGATCGAGGACCTGAGTGTGGTACTGTGCATATGTTTTTGTCTTTCTCAGTGCTATTATTATTTTCAACAACCATTGTAAAAATTGTAAATTTGAAAGAAAATAATAGTGGTATACAAAATTCAGTATGACAAAAATAGTGAAGGTTTAGCTGGTCTGTTCTTTTTGCAAGAGAGAGCAGGACTGGGGCTCAAGCAATAGGAAGGAAGCTAAAGGGAAACCAGAGACGTGTAGTGCCAGTGAGTGGGAAGAAGGGAATAAGAGAGACTGAAGGACAGCAGAAGAAGCCACAGGTAAGACAAGACAGCTAATAACAGTGGCAACAGGGGGAACATCAGGAAACAGAGATCTGGAGGTGATCAGCCCACTGTGGCCTCAACTGCCTAGAAATTGAGGAGGGGGAGAGGTGGTTTCCACCTGCATGACCTGGGCAGACAGTGCTCCAAATTCGTAGATAGAGCATCTCCTGAACATTTTCTGGCTGGCCTGGAATGGCTGCTGAAGGATACGTGAGTTTAATTTCAATGAGTGAACTTGGGTAGATGGTTGGGAGTATATGCTGGGTGGCAGTGGCTCTGTGTCCCCTGCTCACCACAAAAACCAGAGGGACCCTGATTGAGGGAATGGATCAACTTCTCCCCTCCTCTTGACTGGGGCCTAAATCTACACTTAATGCTCATATTATCTGGTAATCAGTTTTTGGAGAGAAAGTTCAACCCTGTATACTGTACTATGTAAGGGACGGGGAGATGTACAAAAGCTGCAACGTACAAAAACATGCAACAAGTGTATGCTCAAGTCCCATTAAATATAATGGCACAACAAAATGGTATTCCATATATAAAATGGAAAATCAAGGATTGCTATTTGGAATTTATACTTTTTAGGAATATTTTCAAGTCATGTATGCTCAAATCCGTGGATAAAAAAATCTGTGTAAGGAGGGCCAACTGTATTGCAAAGGGAAAATCAGGCTAGCAAAACTCTTCTACTCTAGAATTAGTAGTGTAGCCTTCTAGTATAGCTGACTGACGACAGTATTTTTACAGTTAGGCTGGGAACCTTATCACGTGACAAAAGAAAGCTGATATGAAGTGAGAGAGAAGCAGCTTTCTCCTTATCTCTCTGCATGACATCGTAGCACTTCCATTCTCCTTCCAGAGGGAGGCAGTCTTAAAAACATGCCTTTTGCAAAATGGATTTTTCCAGCACAACAAAAGAATGCTTTTATGACCATTTCCCTTGGGAAGAGAAATTGAAGTGTGGAGAGCTAAGGAGAAAGTCGCTTCTCTCCTACTGTATATTGTCTTTCTTTTCTCATGAGATCTAAAATGATTTTTTTTTTTGTTAAAAATTGAAGGATTAGATTGGTTTAGCCATTCTGGATATTCACTTCTTTTCAAATGTAAACCTAAACCATAGACATTACTGTTTTAATTTTTTTTTCTTGCACTGCATTTGTTTTCTTACAAACTCCAATTTATTCATGAAATCATGCTGATGTATTTTCAATTTTATGTATGGTTGTAAAGGCTACACTAGAACTACCCTCACCTCTCACCATTTGCTAAGAGGATAAAAGACTCTACAGGAAGAAAGTCTATTCATTTGAAATATGGTTCTGGGAAATGTTATATGGATGCCAGAGACTTGCAAAAACATAATTCAATAGTTCCAAGAGTAAATTAAGCCTGAACTCTCCCTAGAAACCAACATGAACCTATTGTACTTTGAACACATCATGAGGTGGCATGATTCATTAGAAGAGATAATAATGCTTAGGAAAGTGGAAAAGAGGTAGATGGTGCTACATGTTGATTGATTTAACCAAGCAAGCTATGGCCCTGAATTTTCAAGCTTGAGCAAATGACTGGAGCTCTTGGGCACAATACAGAACTATATTTTCATTACATTGAAATAAAATGGGTCATGCATGTATATCATTGTGTTTTTACTCACTCTAGAACAGCTGGCACATAATGCATCTTGCAGTTCCATAGGATTTCTTGTGTTAGGAAACTATTACACATCAGCCATAGTGTGAGAATTCTATTCAACATCCTGACTAGAATAAGTGCCCAGTATCCATAAATTTGATGCCTCTGAGCATTTTCTCTTCAGAGCCACTGTTTCTCTGATTTCTTTGTAGGCATCTGTGGCAACAAGTATTCCACCAGAAAGCTTTAAGCAGGCTACTGGTAATCATAACACTTATATAATAAAATTATTACTACTGCTTTACGACCCAATTATTTTGTGTAATACAGTCAGTCCTCTTTATCCACTGATTTTTTTATCCATGGATTCAAGCATCCACAGCTTGAAAATATTTTTTAAAACCTCCCCAAAGAAAATTTTGCCATTTTATATAAATTATATATATTAGATTTTGCCATTTTATATAAAGGACATCGTTTTACTATGCCATTGTATTTAATGAGACTTAAGCATCCACAGATTTTGTTATCCACAGAGGGTCCTGGAACCAAACCTCAGTGGATAACAAAGACCCACTGCACTTAGTAAAGCTATTCAGTTTCAGTTATGGATCAAAGAGGTTCATGATCTACTAAACAGAATCATTGTTCAACTCCACACATCGGCTTGAAAGTGTGCACATGGCACAGAAGAATGGTTTGCACATCACCAGAAGTTAGATGGGTTTGTTTCATATATCAAACTTTTACAGTCTCATGTAGAGAACCATATATAGAAGAGTGAACCATGCAACTTGTTTTTGTTCTCAGGTTGATGAGGGTGTGCCAAGCAGAATGGAAAGCACTTTGCATCTTACAAAGGCATGCTTGACTATGACCTTGTAACATTGTTATGTACTCTGATCCATCATAGACATCTGCAGCAAGCACCATGGTGCTAAATGACTTGCAGCAGGCATGGGGAATGCGTGACCCCCCAAATGAAGTTGGACTGCATCTCTCATTATCCCTTACCCTTACCATTTGTTATGTTGCTCAGCACTGACGGCAGTTGCAAGCCAATATCATAAGTTTGCCAATCATAACTTTCAAGATAGTACAAGAAATGATTACTTGAAAGTAAAGGTCAGTGTGTTCAGTCAGGCATATTCCTAGTAAGTTTAAGATTACAATTGTAATTTTTGTCAGGACAAGGAGACAGAAAGACTTTATAGATCTGTATTCTTGAATCAACAAGATTCTTGAATCAACTTCTATTGGAACAGGGAGACATTTGGGAGACAGCTGGGGGACAGGTAGACTAAAGCACAATCCTACTCTACTCCATTGAATAGGGACTTTATCACACCAGACCAATTCAGATTGAATCTGAAGTGACCTTGCAACTGATTTCTGTGAATTCGGTTGTTACTGAATTCACTTAATTCTGGGGTGACTTTGGATTAGCTTTGGAATGGCTTCATACCAGGTTATCACATGGGAGGAATTTCTCTCAATTGTGGATGGAGCCAATTTGCAATTATGTGAATTCGCTAGTTTAGCGAATTTACGTGAAATCTGATTGCATTTGGAATGCATTTAGAATGAATTCCCATTTCCTGAAAATGATCCCCCATTGCCCGAAACTATGTGAGATACTCTAATACTCAATTATGTGAAACCCCATGATTGCATTTGGAATGACTTCTCATTGCCTGAAATTGTGTGAGATACACTCATTTGCAATAACGTGAAACCCCATTATTGCGTTCGGATTGCCATTGCATTATACCCCCAAATTTCATTGTATGATAAACTCCTTAGTAATAGCATTCACGTGTGATAACTCAATGCACATTCACTGAATTCTGGGGTGACTTTGGATTGGCTTTGGAATGGTTTCATAGTAACAGCATTCACGTGTGATAATTCAATGTGCATTCATGTGAATTCACCTGGATGGATGTAGAGTGACTCTGGATTGGGGCTGCAAAAACCCTTGTCTGGTAAGGTCAGATTTGCCTTCAGCTGTTGTTATCACCAGGCCTAGAGGAACTCACCATTCTTCATTTTGAGAAGATTGTTTTTATGTCACTATTTTAAAATATTTAACACACTATTCTTTGCCCTACATACTTATCTCACTAATAATAATAATAATAATAATAATAATAATAATATACAATATAATAATAATGTATTTATATTTTCCTGCCTCTCCCAGGTGGATCGAAGCGGGATTACAACCTGGTATAAATATACAAATACAAAAGCACAACAATAAAATGCATAAACACATAACAATTAAAAACAGGCTATCAAGATCTATAAAGATCTTTATTTATATACTGGGGATGGAAGATTGGGTGGTGGAGCTACTGCAACATTCTTCAGGCTACTAACTCATTCTCTGAAGATGCCAGCCACAGATGCTGGTGAAATGTCAGAAAGGAACTCTTCTAGAACATGGCCACATAGCCTGAAAGCTCCACAAAAAACTATGGATGCCAACCATGAAAGTCTTCAACTCCACTACTAACTCATTACTGACAGGGAGGAGGAGACTATAGTGGAGAGTCCTCCAGCCCCTGCTCTTCTGTCTTGCTCATTTGTTTGTCTTTTTAGCTGTCCACATTATCCATTTCTCCTCATATTTTACAGATGAAAACTAGGGCACATGTGACTAAGCAACATGACAGTGTGGTGAAGATGGCAAAAGATAGTAATGAGGAAGAACACACAAACTGGGAGGAACAGCAGCGGTTTGCTTTTGCCCCTAAGCCTACTAGGAAGGACATGATTCTGCTACCCCCCCTCCCCCCTGAAGCTGAGTTAATTGAGTGAAAACAACTTCTGCCCTTTGAGTTCAAGGCAAAAGCCAGACAAAAGTTGGTCTGGGGTGTTTGGTGGCACTGAAGGCACAAAAATATCCCTGAAGGGCAATGTGCAGCCCCAGGAACATACTTTTCCCATCCTACATATATAAATAAATAAATATGATGCTGGTGGTGACAAATCTGAGTATAGGCATAATTGGATAATTTGTTTCAAGGAGAATATTCAGTTATGTTAACTAAACATCATAAGCCTTTGTTTTATAAGGAAAAGAAATGCAGATACCAGCTGCCTCAGTACATTTTTCTCAGTGCTTGGATGAAGGAGGGAGCACATAACAAATCAAAACAAAAATACACTGCAACTTTGTGTCCCCACAATGAGAAAATGAACCAAATGCAAACAAGACTTGCAAGTTTTGCTACTAGGTCAAAGCAAGACTTTTTCATAAGACTTGGCTCCTATGCAAATTTTAAAAAACTATTTCCCCCCACTAAGTTAGTTTTCTTATAAGAGCATAGCACTTTTGATGACAATCTGGGCATATACCTTCAATGCTTCATGTCATGCCCAGTGTATGTGGTCATGAATCAGTGAGGACTTGCTGCTCAACAGGAGGAATGTTATTATGGCTTATATGGATGCTCAGAAATTGGCAGGCACGGGCCATCTTGAGAAAATTATAGAAATCTGAAAAGGTTGTTTAGCTTGGAAACTACTATGGAAATCTAACAGTTGCCTCTGTTCCAGACATAACAGCTGTATCTTTATTTATTTTTTTCAACCTGATATGTGCAAAAGAGCAAATCTCCTTCTCTAAGAAAGCATTATAATTAAGGTTTTCATATGTAGTGGGGAACTTGTGGCCCTCCACATCTTTCTGGACGGCAATTCCATCCGTCACAATTGGCTATGCAGACCAACATCCTCATTTGCCCTTTCATCTTAGTTAGCCATTTAGATCAGTATATCTGTATCTATATGCTCTCATTTCCAAAAAACTCAAGTACACCAAAAGAACATATCTGCTTTCATATAAGAGTGCCTCCAAAACATCTCATATACTGTATGTATGTGTGTGTGTGTGTGTCTATATATCTATATATAGTGCAACAAAATCCATTTAGGCAGGTGTCTCTTATTATAAGTGATGTCCCTGTTTGAGGGCTAGAAAGTTCTTCTGTTATATAAATTGAACAAAATGTGAAATATATATATACATCAGTCAATCAATAAGAAAATGGGAAAAAAATCCTGTATTTTTCATTATGGGTCCCTTCATAAAGATGTGTGCATCATGTAATTTATGAATGTGTAAAATATGCTAATTTTACAAAGAAACACATGGCTCAGTCAACTGAAATCAAACACTTTCATTTGGTACTTCAGTAGAACACCCACTTGTTAATAACCACTTCCTGACTGCCAACTCTCCATGACATCAAATTCAACTGTCTCCTATTGATATTTTGAAAATCTGGCAATGCTGGAAATGGCTGGGGGTGGAGGGAGTATAATTTCCCTTGGAAGAGACTTCCACAGCCTGGAAGCAGCCACTGAGAAGGCCTCCTCCGATAATCTCAGTAAATGTGCCTCTGAGTAGGAGGGCCAAAAGAATGCCCTCTGTCATAGATCTCAAAGCCCAGGCATAAGATTGTATGGAAGACAAGGAGGACATGGTCTTTCAGTTACCCTGGACCCAAGCCATGTAAGGCTTGATAGGTCATCACCAGCACTGGTCCATCTGGCTTTAGCATTATTAATGACTGATAGTGTCTTTTCAGGAATTTAGCCTACAGTTTTTTCCCCAAGACATACCTGAATCTTGCCTGAAATTTTGGACCTATTATCTTTGCATAAAAGGACTTAACAGTGGTCTTTGCATGCAGGCTTGTGCAATACCTCTAAGCTATGGCCTAGCCCATTTCTTATATAACTATTATAAGAAACATTTGCCTTGAAGTGATTGGTTTAAGGAACAGCATCATCTAAACACACACTGTATCCCTCTTCCTTAGATTATCTATGCATGTCAAAAACTGACCCATGTACAGCAAGAGGACCACACATATTGCTGCACACCAGCTGTTCATTTGCTTACACTGAGTATCTAATTGCCATTTCTAGTTGACTGCTAGATACAATTTAAAACCCCACAACAGAACCCACAGCATTCCTTCGGATTAACAATAATCTTTATCTTACTCTTTAAATATACAAGTTATAAACTCGCAATTGTTCAGCTGAATGTCTGAGTCAAAAATAAAATCAAATCCCAAGAACATCTTCATTTTCTTTCTAATCTAAAGATATTTTTGTTACTTACAGTATATATTTACTCTAATAATTTGAACCCATCTTTTCTATATTAACATATATCCAAACTGGCTTGACATCACAGAACAAATAAGTAATCAAATATTAAATACACAATTTGGTATATATATATATGTGTGGTTTCAAGCCATCTGTCAGTTTATAGTGACCCTATGAATGGCACAGGGTTTTCTTAGACAATGACTACTCAGAGGCAGTTTGCCATGGCCTTCCTCTAAAATTTAGCATACAGCAACTGCTATTCCTTGGCAATCTTTCACCTAAATACTAACCAAGGCTGACCCTGCTTAGCTTCCAAGATCAGATTGGATCTGGTGCTTTCATTACACATGGTAAAACAGCACAGTAAGAAAGTGCACAAAAATACAGTTTCAAATAATATAAAAAGTAGGGGTATATTATTTGCTTATTATGGAATTTCCCCAGTTTTTTCCTATCTTGAAATAGGAAGAAAGGAGTTGTCACTTGGCTGTGTTTCAAAAAGTCTTTAAAACATGGCAGGGAGATATTTGTTTTATTTGTTTTGTTTTTTAAAAAAAACAGTAACAGTACACAACAAAAGTTATGTGCCTTCAAGTCATTTCTGACTTATGTCAACCCTAAGGTTAAACCCCTAAAGGAATTTTGTTGGCAAGATTAGTTAGAGTGGATTTGCCTTTGTTAGCTTCTGAGGCTAACTGCTTTATCACACTAGGGGGCAAAGACAATTTAAACAAGAGTTAAACTAGAGGAAAAACAGAAAATGTTGTGTGATAAACATTAAGCATTTCCTGGTTTCCTCTAGTTTAACTCTCTTTTAAATCCTGTTTGCCCCACAGTGTGCAACTTGCCCAAGGTCACTCAGTTGGTTTCCATGGCCAAACAGAGATTTGAACCCAAGTCTTCAGAGTTGTAGTCCAATGCTCAAACCACTACACCATGCTGGTTCTATAACAACAATAAGGCCCTGTGAAGACTGACCATTAAGGCTGGCCTGGGGGCAGAGTTGGGGCATGGCATCCACCTGACTCTGCCCTCAGGGCACCGTGATGCTGTGCGCTGCTCCACATGGCACATGGCATCACAGTGCTCCTCTGGCACTTCATCCACATGGAATGCCTTCAAGCCATGGTGCCATGGCTATCCCATTTCAATGCTTCTCTTAAACTAATCTCTCCATCCTTCTGTGGCCCTGTTCTTGAGCTGCTTGAATGGAATAGAGCAGCCATTCTCAATCTTTTCACCCTGGAAGAACTCAAAACAATTTTCAAATAACCTTTGTATAAAAATTATTGGCTGAAATCCTGTTGGGCAGTTACAAATGCATAACCTAAGCATTCATGACAGTGTTGTATTGATGATCCCTTCATGGAAACCCCCTGATCTCTACTTCCTGGGAAGCAGCCACTATGATCAATTAGGGGTCTGTCTGTTTTCCTGTTGACTGGGAAGAAACTGGCCCAGTCTCCTCGCCCCCCCCACACAAGTGATCTCTGCCACAAGGAAATTGGAACAGGGATCACACTTTTGCCTGTCATGCCAGAGATCGCTCAAGGGATGGGGTGGAACCGTCAGTCATCTGCTTCCTGATAAACATGTGAACAGACACCCATCAATCACAGTAGCTGCTTTCTGGTGAATGGGGACCTGGGGGGGGGATAAAGGTGGGATTCAGTGCATAGCACTGTAACCATTCTGGGCATTATATCTACCTTATATTGTGTGTTCTTCAAGATGGGTCACTTGAAGCCCTTCTGGTGTTGTTGGACTGCAACTTCCACCAATCATAGGTAGAATAGTCAGTGATGAAGGCTGATGGCAAGCTGCAGGATAATAATTTTTGCAAGGCTTTTGTTGCCCATCCCTGCTCTATCCTATTCATCACGAGTGCACTAATATATTGCTGAAGCCTTGCTCCTGACCTTATGGCCTTTCTTTTTAAATTATTTGTGTGTGGGTATGGAGCATTTCTTTCCCACTGGCTGCTGACTCAATGACCAAGAATTTACACTATTCCCATAAATATGGAAGAAAACTTGTATTCTCCTCCACAGACAGTAAAGTCCAGAAAGAAAGGACAAGGTTTTCTGGGAGGTGATTTGTAAACAGTGCCCTCCTGTGATCTGTGGGCTTGACCTTGTCTATGCTGCCTTCACTTCCAAAGGGAAGAAACAAAGCAGAAATTTATCACACTTCAAAAGGGACAGCAAAGAAAAAAGCAAGGTATGTACAGAAGTAGGTCAGAGCTTGAGCAAGTTGAAAGGGTCTCCAGCCCCTCTGTTGGTATATCATATAATATTTGTAGTCATTCTCAAGGAAGAAAAACAAAACATATAGACTTGAGGCTTGGGAGGCAAGTATGGGCTTGAGTGAGCAGTGAAGTTCCTCCACTGCTACTTTCCCTCTCTGCAAGTAGACACAATGTTCTCCCAACTGCTCCTGCAACCTCAGAGAAACCCAAGAGGCTGCATAGCATTGCATGAACAAACTGCTCTTTTCCACATTCTTTTGGAAACCCTGGAAAAACAGCTTGCAGTATTAAAAATAAAAATAAAAATAAAAAAGCAGCCCTCCTGACCATTTTGCAGTTAGCACAGAAGAGCATCTTAGGTCACTATAACCTTAAAAGCAGAGCAGCTGTTTTCTTTTCACATGGAGAACAGACAGTTGCTAAACTGTGATTCAAATGCACACTACTATTTAGGTCTCCCTCAAGCATAATCTCACATGGACATATGAGGTTTCTACTGAAGTTCTCTGTGAGCATTTTCTCTCTCTCTCTCTCTCTCCCTCTCTCTCCATATATATATATATATATATATATATATATGATGCAATATGCCAGTCTGCATTAATGTCTAAAACCCCATCTGTCCTGTAGCATGATTACAAATGCAGAACAAATTTCATAAGACACAAGGTTCTTGCTAGGTCCCCATGCTACAAGGGGAACTTTTCTTAAATTTCATTCATAATTTCACTCCTGCAGCCCAGGCCAATAGATGGAAGGAGGGCAAGTTGTATGAAAGAGAAAGGAGTGACAGAAAAGATACGGCTTAGAATTCAGTATAGGACTTCATCTTTGTAAGTGCACATACATCTGCAGGGAATAGAACTGAGTAGTTCTGCAATGTCTGTATTTGGCAAAGGGTTGCCATGACTTCATTGCATAGGGAAGCCTGTAATTAGACAATTGGACATATAGGGATCGATGCACAATGTGCGCCAATATGAGTTGGGCACTCCTGATACCCATCCAGACAACAGCAAGGGAGTGCCAATGTGCATTGTTAGAGTCTGATGCACATTGGGACACTTGTCATCCACTGTGCTTCTGCTGTGTAGTGAGGAACATGTACAGTTCAGCAACACAGACTGCAGTATAGAATTTATATGGTATGGTGGTAGTGGTGGGATAACTACAGGGGAGAGGAAGGGATGAGAAATAATGGATCTCCTTTCATTAACTTCTAAGCATCTGCCTTTTCCCATGTTTATTTGCCTGACTTCCTCTCGCGTTTTCTGTGAAAGGCCTGCTTCTTAGAAAGTGGAGGGAAATCCCTACTCCCTTGCCCTCCCACTGTCCTTCCTTTCACACTGATCATAAACAGCTTGCTTCAGGGAAGGATGACAGGGGGTTGTATATTAGGCACACCACTTGCTTATATGCACAAAGTTCTAGAACCAGTGGGAATTGAATGAGGGCGAGCATCTCATGGACCACACAAACCCCTGAGGGGTGATGTCATTAATCCTCTTTGACTCACTAGATAGAATCAAGTAGATAAACATACTACAAAGAAGATGCTCTTTTCCAAAGGGTTAATGCATTTTCCACAGAAAGCTGCAGGAGCTGACATTTCAGATTCTGTCAGGGAATGTTTGCATTAACTCAGTTTGTGTCGCTGTGAGGTATAGAATCATATAATCTAGAGTTGGAAGAGACCACAAGGGCCATCCAATTCAACCCCCTGCCATACAGGAATATGCAGTCAAGGGATTCCCAACAGATGGCCATCCAGTCTCTGTTTAAAAGCTCCAAAGAAGGAGATCCCACCACATTCCAAGGGAGCATGTTCCACTGTTGAACTGCTCTTACTGTCTGGATGTTCTTCCTAATGTTGAAATGGAATATAGTAGTAAGTTTTGCCATATATTTGGCTTTAAAAATTACAGAACTTAGTACAATCACATTAATATAAAATATATGTACTATTTTATTATTTAGAATAAGCTTGAAAATGTCCATTATATTGGCTGTTAAATGCCATGTCAAAATTATTATCTTAAATTCTATTGGTAGGCCACACTACTGGGCCTTTTCATACTATATGATTATAGTGCTATTATTCCGCTTTAACTGTTCTGACTGCATCCTAAGTAATCTTGGGTTTGCACTAGAGCTTTCTGGCTGAGAATTCTAAATAGCCCCCCCCCCCCCCAAATCCGAAGATTCCATTGGATGGAACCAGGGCATTAGAGCAGAATTATATAACAATGATTGCAAAGTGTGAAAATGTGAAATCAGTTATTGAATGGGGAGTCAAAGAGACTTCTCTGGTTGGGACGATTAGTACAATTCTGGCCATTGAGTCCAAGTAACCAGACTTCAGTGGGGAAATTTGTTGTATTAGGAGACAATGTCACCCCTTTTATACCATTATATGCCCCAGATTACTTGCACACTTGTGTACAGGCAAGAAAGCAAAAGAAACACATTCTTGTGATCTCATCCCACCTGCATGTTTGTGTTCTTCTCAATTCTGTGCTCCCACAGTGTCTAGATTTCAGGTGCATGGTCAATCACTTTATAACCTAATGGGAGGCTTCCTACATGTGTGTGTGTGTATTGGCAGTTCCTTCCTCTGAAATATATATATATATATATCCTACAACACTCTATTCTGATTTCCAATGGATTACTTTAAAAGTCTTACTAAAAGAAATGGAAACATGAATACTGTATAAGAAAATACTGTAAAGGCAGAATTCCACCAGAGTTTATTTTGATGGAATGGATTTCAACACACTTTTAAAATAACCCATTGGAAATCAGAAGAAAAAAGTGCTTAACTATGGTTGAGATTGAGTTGATTTTTTTCCATTGATGATCTGATTCTGAACATGATGCCTTTTAGTAAGAGAGTCTGGCATAAGCAGGACATTTCTTCAGTATTGTTGTAACGGTGATGGCAAATTACACAGTTGTGGGACTAAGAAAATATTTAATGAAATTTGATTATATATAACATACAATACATTCCATTAAATGAGCAATACCTTAAAGCAGGGGTAAGCAAAGTTCACACTACAGAATTCAGACAGCTTTCATTTTGCTTAGGTGTAGTTAGTCACCTTAGGGAGAAATACATCTAACAGCCAGTCCACAAGGCTGACTGAGTGACACAAGCAAGGGTCTCCTCCTTGGTAGTCCTCTGACTTTGAAATGTTGTTCCTCCTTGGCACTAAACTTACAATCATTTCAGTAACAGGCTTACACCTGTTTGTTCACCTGGATATTTATGATGAATGTGCTCTGCAATTAGTTATTTAATTTATCAGATGGGTAAACAACATATAAATATTTTGACAATGCATTATTTCATTGATATGGGGAGTGTTTCCACTGATGCAGCTCAAAATGGCTCCACACGTGAGTCTTTCTAGGCTTAGCTGAGCTAGTCCTCAAACAGCATAGCCCGACACATGGTAGAACCTGCCAGGTTCTTGTGCTCCACTGCCATTGCCTTTGAGAACTCAGGATCACCTCCATGGTATGAGGAAGCAGAACTGTAGGACTTCATGCTATGATGAAGTGGTAGAGTGGGACTTTCCATTCTGGGAGAAAGGCAGGGTCTAAATTCAATTCAGTTCAATTATTAAATTAAATTAACATAATAAGGCACTTTATTATTGGGTGCTTCATTGTTGTTTTTCACAACCTTAGATTTTCAAAAATTGAAAAGTAAGATGTAAATAGAATAAACAAACACTAATAAACAAACAAAAAACAAACAAACTAATGTATCAGCTGCCTCCTGAGTTTTACTATACATAAATGTGTTTTACAGATGGAACCTGTGTGGTCAGAAATAACTATCAATGAGCTGAACGAAGATTAATCTCAAATAATGTCATGTAGAACTGAAGTCATGCTGATATCAATAAACTTGCTATTATGCTATGTACTCGTGTTCTTTAGAGGCCATATATCTCTCAGGAGTTGCACTTTGAGATTCTCCTATGAAGGCTGCAATGTTGAGTCTCTCCTCTTCAAATGTTCTACTACATCACCAACAGTGATGTACAAGAGAATGGTACCAGAAGACTGGTCTGGAACTGTTCACGATAAATACAGGCAGTTGGAGCATATATATAATGCAATATAACTGCATAAATAGTTGAGAAATATACATTTGCATATGATGTGAATCAGGGCTCTTCAACAAAATGCAAGCAATTGCACAAAAATGTGAACTACACAGCTACTGCTCAGCCTCCCTGATTTTCCATTCCATTTTTATATACCACACTTCATCTGGGATTACTGGGAATAGAGTCATAGCCTCACAACAATCTAGGCTGCATCTACACTGCAGGAGTAATGCAGTTTGATTCTGCTTTTACTGCGGTGGCTCAATGCTATAAAATTCTGGAATTTGTTGATTTATGAAACATTTAGCCTTCTCTCTCAAAGAGCTCTTATGCCCCTAAGAACTAAAAATCCCAGGATTCCATAGGAAGGAACCATAACAGTTAAAGTAGTCTCAAACTGCATTAATTCTGCAGTGTGGCAGCTACCCTAGAGAGATAAATTAGCTTAAGAATAAAATAAATTGTCCAGGGCTACTAAGAAAGTTTCTTAAGCAAACAGGGATGTGAATGAAAATTTCATATCCAAAGGATATCCACATCCCAACCTAATAGTAGGCTGGCCCTAGTATTAGACAGAATGAAGCAGCTGCCTCAGGTGCCAGATGTCTCCTGTGCCCACAAAGCTAGTTTGTTCTTCTCAGATGTGGTGGAAGACCCTAGCCTCTGTCACCAGGGTTGATTCAACTGCTGTTGACTTTAGTGAGCAGAATTTCTAGCTAGCTATAGATTCATTGCAACATATTTTACTTCAAGATATAGTGGTTATAGCCATGATGAAGATGATGATGATGACAATAATGACAATTCTCTGTAGTTCATGATATCATATCTGAAAAATTGTGAATGAGAATGCAGAAATCAGCATCAAAAGACGGAAGTATTCCCAGCAGATCTGTAACCACATGGATTATATCCAAGAGTTCTCAGAATCTGTTTTTGTTTAAGTTGGGTAGCTAGAAAAAGTATTGTAGCAATTCCTTTGCCCGAAAGGGGCTGGTAAGGTTCTTGTGCATATTTTGGTTTTCAATTGATATTTATTTTTTGTTAAAAAATATTGAATATAAAAAACCCCACAAATATAAATTACAGATACATTAAAAAATATACTTGCATAACATACATATACATACATACACACATACATACATATACATAAATATGTACCCTCAGTATTTGAGTGCATTGCCTCTAAACACATTATATATAACTCCATCTTCCCCATATCCTTCAGTTTATCTTACATTTGTCTTCCTTCTATCTAATGTATTTGTGCATATTTTTCCCTATCCTTCATTTCTTCACTCTTCTTCAACAATATAATCTTTACTCACTTATTCCATCTTATCAAGTGCCTGTTTCATATGTTCTTGCTACTTCCACATACCTTCATCACACTTTCATCAACTCTCTCATACACTTGTAAAACCTCTACATACCTTCTACATTTATACCTACTTTCTCTAACTTACTTTGTTATTCATTCATACTCCCTCTGCTGTTATGAGTCCATTTTTGCCACCTACATGACTTTCTTTAACAATAGTATAGTTTCATGTAACAGTCTACTTTGTTTCCTACATATTCCTTCAAAGAATCACCCTCATATGAATTATACCTACAGGTATTCATTAAGCAAATTTCATATATTCAGGAAGTATACCTCAGTTTGCACAGATGTATATTTAATCTTTCTGTAAAACCTCTATATCCCCCACTTTCCATTTTTTTAAAAAAATTACTTAACAGTTATTTAGTAAATTGGTCTAATCAGTTGTGTTTTAGTAACTAAGAGGCTCTGTACACCACCCTTTAGGGGCAGCCTGCTGCCGCCTCCCGCTATGCCAGATTGGGGCTGTGGCAACCTCAAGCCATAGCCCTGATCCCACCTTTCCAGGGTCCAAGGAGGAGCTGCAAAAAGCAGCTCCTTTTTGCACCCTAGAAAGTGTGCAATAGCCACAGCGCTATGGCTTTAAGGTGCTCCTTTGGCTTGTGTCATGTGGATGCAGTGCCAGAGGAGCGCTGTGATGCCACATGCCATATGGAGCAGTGTGCAGCATCACGCCAGCCTGGGGGCAGAATTGGACCATGTGTCATGTGGATGCCATGCCCTGATTCCACCCTCAGGCCAGCCTTAATGGCTGGTGCACACAGCCCCTGTGTTCGTTTGTCCATTTCGATCACATCATACACTTTAAAAATCCATTCTTCCTGTTTGGGGACGTCTTTTATTTTCCATTTTGGGGCAAATATAATTCTTCCTATAGTTACTATGCAGAATAAGATTTTGCCAATTTTTCTCTAATGATGAAGATGATGATGACAATAATGACAATGCTCTGTATTTCATGATACTATATCTGAAAATTTGTGAATGAGAATGGGAAAAGCAGCAGCAGAAGAAGAAGAAGGAAGTATTCCCTGCAGATCTGTAACCACATGGATTATGTCCAAGAGTTTCCAGAATCTGTTTTTGTTTCAGCTTTGTGGCTAGAAAAAAAAAACCAATTGTAACAATCCCTTCGATACGAGGTGGGGGGGGGGGGAATCTCTAGTGCATATTTGGTTTTCAATTCATATTTATTTAACCATGGCAGGATGGTGTGGTGGATGAATTTGGACTTTTCCTACCCGACCATGTTTCTACTTAGTCAGAAAATACTCTAAAGCAATTATTTGGTATTAATTTTTATCAAAATATTTGAAGATCTCCAGTACCATCTGTGGGGGAGCTAAAAAGCCAGATATGACATAGTTATCTCAACCATAAAGGTATTATGAGGCAAAGAAGGGGGAATCCCTGAGTACATATTTGGCAAAGAAACACTGTGTACAAATGTCACTTTATCAAGTCCCAGATGTCACTTTATCAAGTCCCAGAAGACATGAACCCAACATCAACAACTCAAGGGCTATTGTATGGGAATGTGGAGGCTGAGGATAAGATCAACTTGCAGAATAAGGCATTTTGATTTGAAATGATGGGAAGGCCACTATTCCAGCCTTTATGTCTCTGAATTAATAAACAACAAATGTAGAAGGGCTGAAATGTTTTAATTCTATAAAACAGACTTCTTTAACTTTTAAATCAAGAGTTAAGAACTGTCTGGGAAATACTGAGACCTCAACAGAGTGGAGTCATCAGCATACAGTGATAAGATGAAATGTGTTTTCACATAAAACATCTTTGAAAGTTATTGTATAAGGAGAGTAATTATGTTATGTATACAGGACAGAATTGATTTGGCACTGCTTTCACATGTTGGTCCCAGATCATGCAATTTGCTTTTGAGATAGATTATGTGATGTGCAATTTCAGTAAACAAAAAAGGAGACAGCATTACGACAGAGAATAAGTAGTTAAGTTTGCTCAGTGAAAAGAGATTGAAAATAAACATCTGTCAAATTGCCATCCAGATTTTACTTATTTTAAATTTTAACATTTGCCTGTCCACATCATTAATTCTTTTAAGTGTGATAAACATGAAGAACAAGCCAAAAGAAAACTAGGGCAGAAGAGAACTTGTAACCCAAATACATATTGTTTAAAGAAAGAATTCCATCTGGATGAACTCTTGGTTATCTTTCACACTAGACATTTAGTTTAGAATTGTTACTTTTTGTCAATTCACTTTTGTCAGAGACCCCTGACATAATTGCCAGGCTGTTGCATCATATATTTTCTTTGTTTCTTTTTTCCATACATGATTTGTGCCACTAATAAAATTATGGAGTTTACCCCATTACCAAATAAGCCAGATTACCTCTTCCGGCTTGAATTCAGGATCCGGGTTGCCCCCAGATGTTATCATACCCAAATTGCCACCTATCTAGCCACCGTCCAGATGCATCCCGGGTTGAAGCCTCACTCAGCTGGCCAATTTTTGAAGTCGGAAGCTCCCTGACTTCAAAAAAGTGCTGGCTGAGCAGGGCTTTGACCCAGGATGCATCCAGGCAGTGGCATCCTGGCTAGATAGGCAACAATTGAGGTATGATAACATCTGGGGGATAAGCCTCTAAGTGAAATAAAATGCAGTTGCAGTATTAGCTTGCTCAGGGTGATGAAGCATAATGTAGACTTCTACTGTGACTTTAACAAAAAGCTTCCTTCTTGAGCTTTCCTTCTTTTTATTTATATTCTTGTTGGTTGCAGCAGTAGGATTAGTGAATAATAACTTCTCAGTTTCAGTGGGTATTCAAATTTATCTAATTTTACTTGCTATTCCTGTGGCTACTAAGGAGGGCAATCTATAATCTCATGATCATGCTAGCCTGAGTATTCTGGAAGTTGTATTCCAAACACAGATTCTCTCTAAGTCCCAGTAATGTCTTTGCATGATTCAGAAACCATTCTCACATAGAATTCTCAGTGTAACACACAGAGCTCTCTCTATATAGAGTATGCTCTCCTATGCCATTCAACATATAGATGGTGACAGGACCAGGATGGAGGGGATCAGAACCAGCTAGCACATTCACTTTCCTCTCCTGCAGAGTTTAAGACATTTTGCTACTTCAGTTGAACAGCAGGTGGTGCCCCCAATCTATTTCAAGGTACATAGTATCTAAAACCAACCACATTATTTTGGTACATGAGGCAGAAAACCTTACAAGAATGTGATCTCCTCCCCTTGAGTAAAAATATAATAATTAGGTAATAAAAATTAGCTGCCATTTCATAAGATTGCAGATCTACTGCTTAATGTATCCTCCTCACTCAGCCTAGTGGTAGGGCTTGCCCTGATCCCCTAATTCTAATTACAAGACTAGAGGGCTATACAAGTTTTCTTGTATAAAGTACCATTCTAGCATCCTTCTGGTACTTTCTTCATTAGGAATAAGATAAAATGAATATGCAAAGAAGGGTTGTTTGATGTACAGTAGTACTAAGCATCCATGTTCAGGAATCTGTAAGCAGCACTTAAGCAGCTGCTTACCCACTTCAGGCTGGTCCCCAACTTGAGTTCTTCTCATTGCACACCCACTTCACTGAGAATACCGCCAACACCCTCTTCCATAAGGGATGGACACCTTTTCTTCTTTCTTATGCAAGGAGATCACAGGTGGAAACTGGACCTATTCTCCTTCCTCTTAGGCATTGGAATTGTGAACCATCGATTTTTTTTTCACCAGAGGTCATGGGGGTTGGTCAATAAACCCCATCTTGCTTGTCAGAAAGGGCATTGTTCAAGTCACCATGTTGGCAGCATCTTTTACATTTGTTCACCAGTAAGGAGTGAAAGCATTCTCCATTCACCCCATTCACCACATTTATTTTTCCCCTCTTGCCAGGGGAAATGAAGTAGTAGGGAGGGAAATTCCAGAATTTTTGACATCTGAAGTGCCTCTTTCTCTCATTTATTTATTTATTTATTTGGCAAGGTGATGGAGAGTTGGCTGCTTACCCACCTTTTCTTTCTATTAACATATGCATAATTCTATATTAGTTTACACAGTCTTCTTCTGTTTCTTTTCATTGATTATTATAACGGTTCTCTTTGTCTCTATGCAAAAGTTGCTGAAAAGTTGCATTTAGGATTCTGACCTTATTTTTGTCATTGTTTACTTTTGCTTCTCATCTACCCTTAACTAGTTGAAGAGTTCTAGGTGTCATCCAATAAGGCTTTTCTGCCTTTTTAGCTACAGATAACAGTCTTCATGTTCTTTCCTGGTTTCAGTCCAGAGTTCTTTTGGTTTCTGCTCAGATAGGTTTAGGATGTGTCCAGAGTGACTGAAAAGTCCCAGATTTTGTTGTTGTTGTTCTTTCCATTTTTATATTGGGTTAAAATAAACCAATCTGGGGAACTGGTATAAAAAGTATCTGATTGTACCAGGAGCTGACAGAAAATGTTTTAGGATAAAATGTGTATGGATCTCCAAAATAAAATTGGAAGGAACAGGAACAAAATCTGAAACTTCCTGATCTTTTAAATCAGTCTGGATGTGCCATTTGTATACAGGAGTAAGAGCACTAATAGAATAATAGAATCATAACATTGTAGAGTTGGAAGGAAGGGATCTCCAACTCCCTGCCAACCTAACACATCCTTATACAATCATAGAATGATTTACATTAAGATGCATATATAATACAACATAAAAACAATGTAAAACTACTCAAAAATAATAAGCCCTTTAAAATAATAGCAACACAAATACAGAGAAGTCATAATCATTAGATGCTGGAGAAAGGTTGTATAAAAAAAACTATAAAATTTCTCCAAAAGCAAAACAAACAAACAAACAAAAACAAAACAAAAAGATGCATTCACCTATCCCTATTCAATTGCCAAGCAGTCCCAATGGGCTGCTGCTGACCCTAAACTATTATGTCACATCTAGGAAAAGTTACTGTTCGGACTACAAGCCATATGCTGGAGGGATGCCATTTTATCCCACCAGTGGGAATGATACACTCTGCGAAGACATGGGAAAGGGCTTTTTCTGCTGTGGCACCTTTACAGACCTGTGACTGTTGCTTCTTGGCTTCCTTTTGGTGCCAGCTAAAGCATTGTAGTAAAGCTTTTGGAGTCCAATAATTTTATCCAATTTGAACCTATACATTAGTGGTCAGCAGAATGAAGCCCATAGGTCTCATGCAGCCCCCCCCCTTTTTTTTTTGGTGACTCACAGAGTCACAGGCCCTTGAGGGCTTGATTATTTTTTTTAAAAAAAAAAATCCCCAGAGTGTCACCAGATGCTTTCTTGAGGGTTTGAGGGACATTTTCACTATGGCAATTTTAACAAATAAAAACTAATTGCACAGCCAAGAAAAGCAATGCCTCTAAGCTCCGCATATAGCATCCACGACAACTGCAAAGTCATTTGGAGGACTCTGAACTCTGAACAACCTCAAGAAAGAAAACAGTGCTTGCACATAGCCATGAAAGGGGTTTTCCACAGATCATTTTTGCCCTTCTCTCTCCTGCCTGGCAAAGTTTCTTTAGCTATTGGCAGGACTGCTACACACACAAACACACAGACGCACCACAAAAAAGTTTTCAGTGCAAGTCATATAATTTATCATTGGAGTGTGAGTGCTTGAGTAGTGCTTATGTCCAAACACTCAAGCACTGGTCTTTGTGTTTAGAATTAGTCAGCTCATCCAGCCTTTTAATTTTTTTTTTCATCATGTTACAATGGTGTCAGGAATTCAACCAGTTAAACTGCAGGCCTTGGAGTTCATGCACTGACTCCAGCATGAAGCTATTGTAAACTTTCAAGTCACGTGATGAATGAAACATTTTTTCAGCCGCTATTAATTCTGGCAGGAGCCCGGGAAACTTTCAGAACTCAGGAACTGGGTAGATGAGCTGTCTCTTCAGAGCTTTAGGAAGCTCAGAATTATTTGCACACTCACGTAAGTTATTCAGCATCTCTTCCTTCTTTCTGTGCTTCACTGCTCTGTGTATAATAATACTTTCATAACAATATTTTCCGTTGTAGAGCACTGATAAGCTATACAAAAATCACAAAGCCTTGACTCAATGAATGTGCCTGTTGGTAAGCTTTGCAACCTTCTGCCTCTGACGTTTATATGTTTCGTGCATATTAGAATTGCCTGTGGGTGTGTGTGTATTTGTATATGTGTATGTGCTTTCAAGTTATTTGTCAATTTATGGCAACCCTATGAATTTCATTGAGTTAATATTATGATGATGATTCATTGCCTACTGCCTAAATACCCCAAAAGGCACCAGATCTGTCTGATCTTGAAAGCTAAGCAGAGGCAGCTCTGGTTAGTACTTGGATGGGAAATGCCAATAGACGCCAGGTGTTGTAGGCTATATCTGAGAGGAAGGAACTGTCAAAATTGCCTCTGAGTATTCTTTGGGGTGTTTAGGCAGTAGGCAATGAATACCTGTTATTCATTTGTAACTATGAGCTTTCTCTGTAGTAAGGCCTGATTTTTAGGGGGGAAAACCCCTCACAGCATTGGTCAGAAGGAAAGTCTAGAAAGCTTATAACATTATCTGCAAGAACATTGACATTTCGTAGAGTCATTGAATCATCATCATAATATTAACCATTTATTAACCAATATTAACCATTGAGATAGTATATCTTGGCTTATTTTAGCTGTTTTTAGCCTTTGTCGTAGTAATGTGTGAAGGTACCTGGGAAGGAATAACTGGTACTATCATTTCCATATTACAAAAGAGCAACTAGGTCTTGAAGATATTGCCTTAGCTTGGATTAAAATTACAGAAATGTAGGACATTGCTTTATACTGAATCAAATTAATAAACCTAGCCCGTTGCTGTCAGAAATGACTGACAGTGGCTCTTGTGGGTTTCAGATAGGAACCATTCCCAATCCTGCATGGAGATGCTAGGGACTAAACTTAGACCACTACCATATGAAAGGTTCACTCCTTGGTATCTCCAGCTAGAAAGATTCAGGTAGCAGTTTATGGGGAAGATCATGGCTTGAGAGCTTAGGGATCCACTGCTGGTCAGAGTAGATAGTATTGGATGAATGAACCTTCTTTGGAGATTTTAAAACAGATGGACAGTCATCTCTTGGAAGTGCTATAATTATGTATTCCTGCATGGCACACAGCTGGATTCAATGCCCTTTGCATTCCCTTCAAACTCTATGATTCTATGATTCTTGGAAATGGTCTGATGTAGTATAGAGCTTCTTCCTTTGTTCACTGAGATTAATCTCCATTAAACCTTCTTCCTTAAATACTGCTACCACATAGTTTATTCTGCCAGAAAATCAGAGAGTCTCAAATGAAGATTGCTTGTTCACAACTTTTAGGATTAATCTTTAGTTTTCGACAATTGGAAACCTGATTTTCACATCTATCCCTATTTCCTCTTCCAGGTTCTGACTTTTCCTGGAGAGCTTTGATGTTCATGATGGAACATCCAAATATGACCCTGCCTATGGCCGCTGCCGCTGCTGCTGCAAGCTCTGGTCCTGCTGCTTCCACTCTTGAGAAGGGAGGAGGGAATGGAAATGAATATTTTTATGTCCTGATCGTCATGTCCTTCTATGGAATCTTTTTAATGGGAATCATGCTGGGTTACATGAAGACCAAGAGGAAGGAGAAAAAATCCAACTTGGTGTTGCTCTACAAAGATGAGGAGAGGGAGTGGGGACAAGCTGTTAAGCCTCTGCCAACCATCTCAGGACTGAGGTCTGTCCAGATTCCCATGATGTTAAGCATGCTGCAAGAGAGCATGGCACCAGCTCTCTCCTGCACCCTCTGCTCCATGGAAGGCAGCAGTGTGAGTGAGTCTTCCTTGCCAGATGTTCACCTCACTATTGAAGAAGAAGTGCCTGATGCTGAACTGGGAGAAACGTCTGAAGTGGCTCTCCTCAATGACAGCAGTGAAGGCTCTTCAGAGAGTATCCATCAGAATTCCTAGCATTGCCAGACTGCAGAGGTACAGCATCTTTCCTCAAATTAAAGACTAACAAGTTCCAACTCTGCATCCTGCCTTGAAACATCTACTTTCCAGTATGAAAGGGATGGCCATTATTTGTGGAAAGCAGAAGCTGAAGTACCAATGACTGATGCATAATAGAATGCTCTGTTGTTCAAGTCAGAAGGAAAAAATCTTCCCTGGCAAATCTGTGTATAGTCTCTGCTTCCTTCACAATTTAGGAAACACTTGGGAAGTTGACTGCTTTGTGAATGACCTATGTTTTGACATCTAGCCTCATGGATTTGTGCTGATGATTTTTTTTTAACCTCTTATTTTTTTTACCCAGTTTTCAGTAGAAATTCTAATGACAGACATATTAAGCATAGGTATAATGCAATGCAAAAGTAAGATCTTTGCTTCAACCCCCAGATCTGTAGAGCTGTGTGACAATCAGTACTGTTGCATGGGTATATCTAAGCAACGGTAGCTTTTGGGGATCAGGTTTGTGTGAATGTCAATGAAATAAATAAATAAATAATGCCAATGGAGATTATGATCATATTTATAAGATCATCCCTATGCCAACAGGAACTGTGATCATGGTTCATAGGCCTACTTAATCTCCCTTTCTTTTAATGGCAATGAAAGAAGAAAGCAACTCAGTACAGTCACCCCTCTGTTTTCACAGATTTGGTTTGCATCCCTCACCCATTTGCTGGTGGCAAATGGAGGGGGTCAAAATGGGGTGCATGCCCATGGCACGTGTCCATGAGTGCCCACAGGTGTGTGCCCCCATTCAAGCCAATGGGGCTTGAATATATGCAAATTTCCATTTTTGTGAGGTGGTGGTGGTGGTCTGGAATGGATTCCCCACAAAAATGGAGGGGTGACTGTACAGTGGAATGTGGGTGAGGGTACCTTGTAGCTTCTAATTCTTCAAGAAGAAAAAAATAATTTGCATCGTTAAGTTTGCTTGTGATGCATCCATTACTGTACCAAGATTTGTTGTAAGATTTCCCTTAATGTAAGTATGAAAGCTCCTTTAAGATATTATACCAACCCAGGCATAGGAAAACACAAACCATAGCTGAAGTTTCTAAACAGATGGAGGCAAATCATACTTTACTGCTGCTTTTATGTTGTATTTTTCCATCTACTCAGCACTTCTGCTTCTGTGGATGTGAAGCATGAAGTATAGCTACCAAATTCAGACATTATACTAAATTACAGATGAATAACTTGTTTGCCTCCAGATGTTGTTAGACTGCATCTTCCAGCCAGTATAACTAATGGGGAAAGATGCTGCTATCTACAACCTAACAATAGCTAAGGGTTGACACATTCCCTAAACCAGAACTAATGATTAGCAAAAAGCAGCATTTCCAACACACTTCAAACTATTTTTTTAAATAAAAAATCTGGTTTTCTGGCTGGTTGCCAACCATTATTTTGTGTATTTAGACTTTATGCCAACCCATAGTTATATTTCTGGACCATAGTTGGTCAAAAGATCTCAACTGAACCATTATGTGTTGTTTGTATTACAAAGCCTAATGCAGTTCTAGGTAAACTGTTTTCTAAAAGCTATAATGAGGAGTTTCAAGTACTATGATTACTTCCATCATGCATTGCATCTGACAATAACATCAATATTTCCATTAATTTTTACAATAAAAATGTTGCCAAAATGTTTTAGAGCTTTCTGAGTTAAACAGCTCAGAAACATGTTCATTGCCATGGGATACAGTCTGGGAAAACAGAGCATGAAAAGGAAACAGGCAGAAAATCAGGCCAAAGTTCCACTTTCTACTTGCATGTGAAAGCCTCAGCTCCAAATTCAGTATGACAGGGTTAGTCTAATGCCATGGATCAAAGAGAATTGTCATTTCATTTTTTTTTTTTTGATGTCATAGGAGATAAATTTGTTTTGTTTATAGGGAGGCTTCATTGCTCATTGACAAGTAGCTGCAAATCTCATTAAAGACAATGGGAATATTTCTATGGATTCTGCTGAACAACCTAGAAGAACAAACTTTGAGTTACTTTATTCCAAGAGGGGCTGTTAAAACTTTTCAAAGAAGCCAAATTAACTTTTGGCATTTTGCCTGGAATCACTTGAATACTGAAACTTTCCAATTCAAACTGACATTTGAGTTGTCATGTTTCCCCCTTGCTTTATCCTTGTTTCTTTTATTTTCACACAAATCTATTGTTGACTTTCTCTCTTTTATTCTTTGTTGTATTAAAAGACAATTGTGTATATACTTTGATACCAAATTGTATATATTTGTCTTATGTATTTATGTTTACTTGTAATTGATTCTTTCTAGTAACACTTATTTTTTATTTAAATAAAGGAATCACTTTGTGAGAATTTTGTGTGAAGTTTATTTATTACTCTAAATAGGTTTCTGTGATTCTTGGAGTCAGATTTCACCTCTGGCATGTTTTACCTTTTTCTTGAAAATTTCTTTTTCAAGAAATTTCTTTCAACTGTAATCCTTCTCCAACAGCCCTGGGGGATAAGATTCTTTAAAGAATCCCAGTGAATGCAACTCAAAGGCTCAGTAGTGTAGTTCTTGTCTCAACTAAAAAGGCCCATTGAACCAACAGAATTTATAGAAGAAGTGAATTACTAATTCCCCATTGGTGCACAGGTGGGGAATGTGAAACCTGTAAGTCACAAATGGCCCCAAACTGTAATTCTATAGCCTCCAAACCCTCTGTCGGTCTCCTGGAGCACCCACTTTTTAAAAAAAGTATTTTTCATCAATTTCCCACTGAAAATCCTACTAAAAGACACAACAAACAAACAAAACTCTAAAACAAATCAAAACCCCCACCCCAAACAACTTCTTTTAGCCTCAGAACCTTCCTCTCCTCCCCAAATCTCTCTTTTTTCAACAATACAGTGATCACAATGGCTACACTGTGTCAATTCTGGTTTCCCTTTTTGCCCCAGAAAAGAGGAATTTGAAGGTGCAGATGGTCTGGGGACAGTTGGGAGGGATAGCCCCCACTGCTACATAGTTGCCCACCCTGATGTAATAGGTTTAACAATTGGAATTAGGCTAATACATAGTAGTTGACATTTTAGATTATTGATGTTAAAGGGCTAAACTTTCCAATAAAATATTTCAGCAAGGGAACCACTTGCTGCTTTAGGTGGTTCATAGTTGCTGCCGTGCCTTCAAGTCATTTCCAACTTAAGGCAACTCTATCACAAGCAAGTTTCTTCTTGGCAAGTTTCTTCAGAGGCGGGTTTCCCATTGCTTTCCTTTGAGGCTGAGAGAATGTGATTCGCCCAAGGTCACCCAGCGGGGTTTCATGGACGAGTGAGGATTTGAACCCTGGCCTCTAGAGTCACAGTACAGTGCTCAAACCACTGCACTACAGAAGCCCAATAATACAACACAACCATAGTAAATAAATGCATATAAGGGAAGAGATACATATGGGTTCTGTTGAACCCCACAGTCTGCGTTGTCATGACCTTGGACAGAGCATGAATTTGCTCTGGTGCTCTGATCTCATGCTCATTCACTATAATTGCATTCATGTGGTTGTGTTGTCTCCAAAAACTTAACCAATAGTTTTGCTTATTCAGTACTAACACCTTGACTTCCCCATTAAAGCAAAACCCAGAGAAGATTACAATAGAAGTGGCAGAATTTAATAACATACAACAATAAAATTGCATATTTATCAAAAGAATGATTAAATATAACACAGGGAAACAATACCAACACATTAGTAAGGACATTATGGAACAGTCAGATGATCACAGACTAAAATTTAGCTTAATTAAAAAAAAAAACTTTTAAAAAGCCTTTACCATGAAAGCAAAGGGCCCTGGAGAAACCCCAATAGAGAGTAGCAGGGGCTAGCAGGTAGCAGGGACTGTGATGACAGGATAAAACACCTCCCCACGCCCACTCAGATCATCAAACCACAGATGATGTCACAGAATCATAGAATCATATTGTTGGGAGAGACCACAAGGGCCATCCAGTCCAACCCCCTGCCATGCAGGAACTCCAAATCAAAGCACCCCTGACAGATAGCCATCCAACCTCTGTTTAAAAATTTCCAAAGAAGGAGATTCCACCACTCTCTGAGGGAGTGTGTTCCACTGTCAAACAGCTCTTACAATCAGGAAGCTCCTCCTAATATTTAGGTTAAGTTCCTCCTAATGTCAGATGTCTCTAAAACAAAACAAAACAAAACAAGTCAAGGCATCCAAAGCTGGTTGTGTAGACAGGACAGGCTCATATAGGAGTTCGCAACTGGATGAAGCACTGAGAATTATCTGCTAGAGAATTGTAGTCTACTTCCACAAACTACATTAAAGAGCTCTTTAGCAGAATATTCTAAGTGCTTCACCAAACTGAAAAATTCCAAGATTCCATGGCATGAAGCCATGGCCTGTTAAATAGACTAAAGGTACTATAAATATGAAATGCAGATACATTTTCAGACTGGGCAGCTCTTCCATTAGAAAACTGGGGGCTTGTCTATATTGTCTACCCCATATCAGCTGGAACCTGCAGCAGCTGTGATTTGGTCTCACAACATTCATTACTATTGGCAGGCAATGGAGGGCTTTTCTCTGAAAATCCAAAGGGGGGGGGGAATCTTCCTTTTAACCCACTTTTGTGGGGAAAATCCAGATTGGCAGTGAGGACATGGCTGTGTGGATGGAAATACTATGCACCAAGGATATTTGATCATTGTAGGATCACCCTTTTCTTCCAGGTTGCTCTGATCTCACTATAGTGAGTGTGGAGTTATTGGACCAGGAAACTACACTGTAGGTATGGGGTGGGTATGGGGTTTCCTACCAGTGTAGACAACTCTTCAGTCAAATATAGTGTTGTCTTCTATTTTTCTTCTTTTTAAATTGGGACTGGTTTAGCATGTTTTACCTGTACACTACCTAAAATTTTCCTGATGCAAAAACAGGAAGGCTGAGAAATTCAGTGCCCTCCACCTAATAAAGGAGTTGTAGCTTCAAAAGGATGGAGACATATTGAATTTCAAAAGAAGTGTCTTCTTTGTGCTGCAAATGGATGTTAAAATTCCTTGGATCTGAAAATCTCCCAGTTGCCACATCGCCAGTAAGAGGAGATGCCAGCCTGCAAGAGACACCCTTCCATACCATCTGAACAGAGAGCAATATCACTAGGACTAAACACCTTCAATTTTTTCCTCCTGTTTTGTTTGTAACAACTTGCCTGATGAAGAAGCCAGTGAAGCTTTGAAAGCTTGCAACATGCATAAGTGTGCATTTTGGTAGGCCAATCACTGCTTTTGGTGGATTTTTTTTAATGGATTGTCTCCTAAAGTCATTCAAACAGAGGGATGTTCTCTTTAAAATTAGATATGTGACTGTCCTGTGTTAGATGCTTTCTGGTAAGATGGGAGAGAAGCAGCCAACAGACAGACATGCAGAGTCCATCCAGAGGGGAAGAAAAAGAGGATGACATATGTGGAAGTATGCCAGTAGGGAAATAGCTGGCAACCTTTCTACTGACCCAGGCCAGGGAGGCATGGAATTAGGGTTGCAGGAAATTAAGTATGAGAAATGCAGTTGTCTGTCACAACCTTGGCAGGCAAATGACAGTGCTGAAGATGGGAGACTTGCAGCAGCAATGTTCTACTAATTGTTTTGATTCTTTGAAAAAGAGAAGCATGGGGAAAGGGGGAGAAAAGTAGTGTGGGAAGTACTGTTAGGTAATAAGACCAAGATGGTGGGAAAGTAGTTCTGGGACCGCAAAATGGACTCATCACAGATTCTGGGAAAAGAAAAAAAAATTGGACACCAATATTGGTGGCATCTGAAACATCTGACTATATCTGATAGTCCTGATGAGAAATGTATACTTATGACAAGAGACTATCATTAGAACAGAATTCAGAGAAACAGATTGATTCCCAATTAGCAAAGGGGCCAGGCAAGGATGAATTCTGTCACCCCACTTGTTCAACATATAAGCAGAAAACATAATAAGAACAGCAGGTTTAGATTCAGAAGAAGAAGGAGTGAAGATAGGAGGAAGGAACATCAATAATCTTAGATATGTGGATGATACCATATTATTAGTGGAAAACATCACAGACTCGGAACAGTTACTAAAGAAGGTCAACACTGAAAGTGCAAAGGCAGCTTTAATGCTAAATATAAAGAAAACAAAAATAATGACCTCAGAAGAAACACATAAATTCAACCTAGACAATGAAGAAATTGAAGTTGTTAAAGAGTTCCTCTACATAGGATCAAATATCGATCATAATGGTGACTACAGCAAAGAAATAATAATAAGATTTAGGAATGGGAAGAGCAGCTATGAAATAATTAGATGAGATCCTAAAGAGTAAAAACATACAACTGAGCACTAAAGTCAGAATTGTCCAAGCCATTGTGTTACCCATCACCATGTACAGATGTGAGAGCTGGATCCCGAAAAAAGGCGATAGAAAAAATCAATTTATTTGAGATTTGGTGCTGGAGGATACTGTGCTGAGAATATCATGAAAAGCCCATAAGACAAACAACCCCAAAGGCAAATACTCTCTGGCTGAGAATTCTAAATGTTCCTCCTTCAGCTACAAATCCCAGGATTCCACCAAAGGCAGCCATACCAGTTAAAGAATAACAATAATACTATAGCAGGGTATTTTTATATTGTCCATAGACTAACACATTTTATTAAATTAAGCTTTTGTAAACTTCAGCCTATTTCCTCTGATATATCATGTACTCATCCTTGATGTGTGTGATTGAGAAGCCAGTTTTCAATAAGGAGAATTAAATGAAACTTAAATACAAAAAGTGCTAATACTGACCGCTGTCATAAAAAACTGGGTGTTAATGAACAAGAGTTGGTTGGTAACACAGTCAGCTTTAAACAGAGACACTGAATAAAGTGCTGTCCCTAACTCTACCTCCTGGGGTTTGAATCCACTTTTATTTGGCATAACCTTTCATGGATTGCTTCTTTCTTCACTAGATGAAGTGTGCTGCAGCAGCATGGGTGGTTTGTGGACTGAACTGTCGGGGCATCTTCCCCTCTCATTCCCAACTGCAAACAAAACCTTCAAACATATCCTTCACTTTGATTATGGGAGGTATAAAATTAAGTTGGTGGCCTTTAGCAAAACTGAAAATAATGAGAAACAACAACAAACATTGCAGTCAAGCTTAGCTGGATCCGGCAGTTCCTGAAATATGATTTTAATAAAAAACATAGGCCAAACAAAACAATATATACCATACTTAGAATTAGCTGATAAATCCACAATATGTTTCTCTTCAAGATCTTTTGCTTTGGCTATTCTTACTTTTGAAATGCTGCATTTCCACCATGCATATCCTTGGGTAGGAGGACAGCTTGGCACAAACACAATATATATTCACATCTGGCCAAGGTTATAAAAACACCACAACAAACAGCAACAAATCAGTCTGGTTTGAAATAGTTAATTGGCAATGACATAGAAAGTCATTTCCTGAATGCCTGTTGACCTGACCACCACAGTAGTTTCTTCCAAAATGAAGGCTCTTGTGACACTCAACAAAAGCCAATGAAAGCAATATGAGGCCCAGTATAGTCTAACTTCTCAATTAGGTAGTCTCAGCCTCACAGAGGCTTAATTTTATCCTTTCAGTGAAAACTGGGACTATCATGGGGCTCTTAAACATGACAACATAATAGCAATACAAACACCTGTACAGTCCTGTTTTCTGCCCCCACAGTGGCCAGACAACTATGGGAAGCTGCATAAAGACCTATAATGTTTCTATAGGCAAGACTGTGCATGCATTTCCAGGACAAAAAGACTGTCACACACAGTGTGTGTGTATCTCGGAGCTAATATATTGTGAAAAGGTTATGCTAGGCCAGAACCTGGTCATATCATTTGCTTTATTCAAGCTTTATTCAAACCACGAAGCATACTGACCCATGTGGCAGTCTCTTTCTCATCTGTGTTCTCTGGTATGATACAGTCCAAGTAGTATGGAGTCTTGCACAGGACATAGATCTCAAAGGAGGTTACTTTGTTGCTGCTAATGGAGAAGGAAATTTTATTGCATTTCTTTTATTGCTGTTGTCTAGTCTCTTCATAAGCAAGAAAGAATGTGGCTTCTGCCTGTATCAATCCTTCCTCGAGGTCACCTTAAACACCACCTTCAGTAAACATTTCAACCAGTATGTGGATGGCTGATTCCCCTAGTTTTTCTCTTTCTTAGGATCCCATTGTTCCTGTAATCCAAGACTCAAGGTGGTTTATAAAGGTTAAAACAGACACAGCTAAAACAAATAATTGGGAGTTCCTGCACGGCAGGGGGTTGGACTGGATGGCCCTTGTGGTCTCTTCCAACTCTAAATTTCTATGATTCTATGATTCTATGATTCTATGAAATTATAATAATCACATCATAAAAAAGGTTACACTATAATTAAACTAACTATAGAATTTATTGTTGGTATGTGCCTTCATGTCAACTCTGACTTTGTTTATCATCTCACAGAATTTTCTCGGCAAGATTATGCAGAGGAGGTATGCCATTTCCTTCCCCTAAGGATAAGACAATGTGACTTGCTGAAGGTCACCTGATGAGTCTCCATGGCTGAGCAAGGGATGCAGAACTTGACCTTCCTGAATCCTAGTCCACTCCTCAAACCAGCAATTACATTAAAAACACTTAAAGCATGAATGTTATAAAGAAAACAATGGATAAACAGCAAAGCACATTATGAATGACTCTTTGCCTTTGAGCCCTCAAAAGCCTGCCCCTCCTCCAAGATCTTACCCTTGTTATGAAAGGATAGTAGGGTGGGTGCCAGTCCAACATCTGTAGGAAGGGAGTTTCGGAACCTGGGAGCAGGCACCAAAATGCCTCTTTCCCATGTTCCTACTAGATGCAGCCGTGAGGGTGATGGGACAGACATAAGAGCCTTTCCAGAAGATCTCAAATCATGGGCAGGCTCATATGGGAAAACATGATCCTTGACTTAACCTGACCTGAGCCATATAGGGATGTATAGATCACAACCTGCACTTTGAAATGTGCCCAGAAATGGACTGGTGGCTATTTAAGCTATTGCAACATGGCAGTTGTGTGTTCCCTGGAGCCATCTCCAGTTAACAATCTGGGTGCAGTTTTTTGGACCAGCTGAAGTTTTCAAAAATTCCTCAAAGGCAGCTCTATGTGGAACCTGTTACAGTAATCCAAATGGGATGTAACTAAGGCCCGGTACAGATAGCCCAAAAGGGCCGTCCCCAGGGTGTGAATAGGGCTGGGGAGCGTGCAGCATCTGCACACTCCCCAGCCCTAGTGCGTATGGACAGTGCCTTTTTTGCATAGTGCCGTCCATACGCGCACATGTCGATGACATCATGTCACGTGCCGCATTTAGACGGCGCAGCGCACGCCTGACGTCATCGTACTGCAGGATGGCACCTATGGTGCCATTTCTGCGGCACACAAGAAGGAGTTCCAAAATAGAGCTCCTTCTTGGTGCTTGTGTCCTTGGCACGGCCTTCACAGGGCTGCACCAAGGAGGCCAAGGGGAAAGGGGCCACAGTGGCGGCCTCTTTCTCTCCTCGGGAGCACCATGCATGGCAGGGGGCAGCGGACGCCCATGGTGCCCACTGCACTCCACCTCAGGCAATGGAGAAGCGTTGATTTGCCGCTTCTCCGTGGCCTGGGGAAGCACCAGATTGTGGCCACAAGGGCTACCAGTGAGGCAGTCCAGGCCCCAGTCTGGCAGTTCTCTGGGCGCCTATAGACCATCCCTTTTGGGCAGTCTGTAAAGCCCCTAAGACAGGTCTGATGTCTGTAGGAATCGTGTGACTGTGCCCAAGCCTTAAACCACAACCCCCAAACCATTACTTTTCTTCTCCTGTATGATTTTTTTTACATCTTTAAATGATGAATAAGCCAGTGAGCTTCAAAAGCTTTGCCACATGACTGGCACAGCTACCCCTCTGCATATATATTGGTGGAGCAGGAAAGAATTAGTGTTTCACCTCTCAGTGTTCTGTCTCTGTCCTCATGGCAGAAGCATAGCAGCTTTTATGCTTAAAGGAAACCCTTCCTAAAATATGCACTATACTGACATTTGCTTTACAGTACATAGCTTAGGAAGGTTTTCCTTTAAGCATAAAAACTGCTGCATCTTGCCACTGTCCAATGGAACATTAGTTCTTTTCTGCTCTGCCATTTTCCTCATCTATGTTGCCTTCCCCAAAACATATATGAGTTATGTCTGGAAAAGAATGCAGGCTTATCAACAGTAATGAACACATGAGACAGTGAATACATCCATCTATTTTGTACTGATTGGAATGAACAGAATGAGCTGATGATCCTTTTCCTCTAACCCAGTCCTAGTCAAAGTAGTGGTCCAATAGTCATTGGCTGCTGGTCCCTGACAAGTTTCCAGGAATGAAAGGGACCATAGTGACCAATGGCCACATACGATTGTAAGGGTTCCTCACAGACTGGAAAAATAATAATTGCCATTTCCCCACATCAGATAGCTTGGGAAGCACAGCTCTTAATGTTTATTGAGATGGGGTCAGGGAAGAGTAAATGCCTCAGGTAGGTATACTCCCTGTATTCCTTTGGAATCTCCTAGTCTTTGTGGAATGTGGCTATATACTACTGCCTGCTTTTAATTCTACTGCAAATGCTAGAACTAATACATTGGAGTAATACTGGAAAACTGTTGTAGAGATAGAGTAGTTGGTTAGTCACAAATGAGTAGATCTGTTGATGCAATTTGTCAAATAGTGAGCCAACACATAGGACTAACAATAGAATTTAGGCCACAGTTTGAACTTGACTCTGTATTCTAATTCAGATTATTGCTACTGCCATGAAAGACCTGAAAAGCTTGCATTTAGATTGATACAGACTGAGCTCAAGTAAAAACAGGGACTGGCTGCCAAGAACTTCATCCCCCAGTTACTTCATACCTGAGTTGTTTATACTTTTCTTTGAGAACTGGGCTTCTTTCCTTCCCTCACATTATTTTCCTTTTGCCTTTGTTTTGACTTTGCAGTAGTGTCTGACATCTTCTATAACTTAGGGAGACAAATGTATAATATCTATTGCAAATTAACTCTTCTCTGACTTTCCCTTGGGAGAAGGAGAAATGGGTGGCCTGCAGGTGCCCCTTTTAGTGCCGGATTGGGGCCATGGCAACTACATGCCGCAGCCCTAATCTCTACTTTCTGCAGTGCAAAAAGAAGCCACAAAAAGTGGGGCTCAACAGACTGGTCATTCAGGGTGGCCTGGGGATGGAGTCAGGCTGTGGTGCCCACATGATGCATGACCTGACTTTGTCCCAGGCTGGCGTGATGCTGTGTGCTGCCCCACATGGCATGCGGCATCAGGGCGCTCCTCTGGCACTGTGTCTACATGATGCAGCACCAAAGGAGTGCGGGAAAGCCACATGCCGGTGGCTATGGTGCCCTTTCCAGGTTGAAAAAAAGAGAGATCAGGGCTGCGGCATGTAGTTGCTGCAGTCCTGATCCAGTGCAGATAAAGGTGGCTGCAGACTGCCCCTTAGGCATGGTCTGTACAGCCCCACTGGCGCCTTTTTGCACTCTGGAAAGGGTGCCATAGTTGCCAGTGCACGGCTTTTCCATGCTTTTTTAGACACCATGCCCTGACTCAGCCTCCAGGCCGGCCTTAATGGCCAGTCTGTCAAGCCCTTAGACCCTGTGTTGCACAGCTGGATCTAGTAAGAACTAGGAAGCCTATAGAGTGACAATGTGGGATATTTGTAAGCCTTCATTTGCTTTCACTGTTTCTTATCTGCATCCATGTTCTGTTATTGTGATCAATAAACTTTATGTTAAAGCCTAATATAAAGCCAACAAATCTCATCTTGGAAGCTAAGTTGAGTCAGCCCAAGTTACTACTTGGATGGGAGACTGCCAATGAATACCAGGTACTGAAGGCTATATTTCAGAGGAAAAAAAACATGCAAAACCATCCCTGAGGATTCCTTGCCTAAGGAAATCCTTTGAAATTCATGGGGTTGCTGTGAAGAGGCAACTTGAAGGCACATGAACACAAACTTTATGCTATTTCCCCCCCACACAAATGTCTTTGTTTCTTCCTAAATCTCCTTAATTTTTTTTGCTGAATCTCTGAGTGGATTTGGCCTCCTGGATTAACACATTTTACACAGTATGGTGTCTACAGCAGATGGTTAGTCATATAATGAAGTAAGAAAGGATACAAACTCCCAAAAGGAAGCTCAAATTTATTGTCATTGAAAAACACAATTGAATAGCATATTCTGCTCTGAAGCCTCACAAATTAAATATTACAGAAATGTTTTGGTTTAAAAACACAAGTAACCAGATGGTTGTGATTATTCAAATCAGGCAATTTTACAACTTTCAGGAAGTAAGGGTGCTTCCAGACTCACAGCTCACCAGTCAAAAGGCATAATGCAATTATCCTATCTTGTGCCTTTTAATGGATTTTTGTGGATTTTTAAAAAGGTGGAAAAACGTGGTGGACACTAGAAGTGAAGGAAAGACATGAGAGGGAATAACTATATGGCTTGGGCCCAATTTATCTATGCCTGCTTCCCATATAATCCGCCCTGTGCACTCAGATGCTCTGGGAGGAACCTATTGCAACCAGTGAAGACCAGATTGGTTGTGACCTCCCAGAGGACTTTTTTTTTGCAGTCGCTCCCACTTTATGGAATGGCCTGCCAGATGAGATCCGTCAAATTACCAACCTGAATGGCTTTAAAAAAGCCATCAAGACAGATCTCTTTCGGCAGGTCTTCCTGGAATAAATCATTCAGCCAAAATATCCCCCCACATAGGCACATAGCACAATGACTCTACCACTGTTATTGTTGGGAACTGTAGTAATTTTATTTATTTTTAATCATTGTATGTAAATTTTAAATTGTAATTTGTTTAATTACTTTTTAAGGGGGGTATTTATATATATTGTTGTATGGTTTTAAATACTGTAAGCCACTTTGATTGCTACGGCAAAAAGCGGGGTACAAATAAAAGTTTTATTTTATTATTATTTATTATTATAAATGAAAAACTGAGGCCTTGTCTGCATAGACTGAAAGGTCTGTCCCTCCCTACTGGTGTTGTCTGGTATGGATGGCACACAGCCCAAACCCTGGTTCTGGCAGAGACAGTCCTGATGGCATCTGGCATGTCATGCACTGGAACTGGGGCAAAATAAGGTGAAACCGTGTTAAAGATCTTACCTGCTGCTCCGGATCTTCCAGGAAGAACCAGAGTTTTTCATTTCCATGGCACAATACCTGTCTACATGAATACATGTAGCTGCCTGGGCTGCCCGGCGCACCCACCACTGCCACAGGTTGCTCGTTCTGAAATCAGAATGAGGCATGCAGGATGACTGTCCTTGGTTTCCTCATTCTGACCTCAGAAGTGAGCGATCTGAGATGGCAGCAGATGCATCAGGCATCCCAGTGGGATGCCTGCATAGACAGCTGCTGTGTCATGGAAACAGAAAGCTCTGGATCTTTCTGTTGTGGAAATGGAAGGGCAGGATAGCCAGGGCTGCTCCTTGAGTATCCTGACCAGTGCAGACAAGGGATGCATCCTCACTGCAGAAATAATCCTGTTTGTCACCACTTTAACTGCCATGGCTCTATGCTATGGAATTCTGGGAATTCTGTAAACTACACATCCCAGAATTCCATAACATTGAGCCATGGCAGTTAAAGTGGTGACAAACAGGATTATTTCTGCAGTGCAGATGCAGCCAAGGCCAAGGCCAAGGCCACCTGGATCCCTGAGGTAGAGCAAATGATTGACAAAAGCCTGGTCTGGAAATACCCACATTTCAGTGAAACTTGGCTTATATATACAAACCATTTTTAGTGATTCTTTTCTTCTTGATGGCGGTGGGATCCTTTGGGTTAAATGTAATTTTTAGTCCCAACTAGAGAAGCCCCACTGAATTAAAGGGGTTTGTTCAGGCAACAGTTATACGGTACAATTCTAATTGCTTCAATGGGTTTAAACTAATTGGGCCTAGCAATTAGATTTAGCCCTTGATTTTATTTCAGAATAACTAACATTTACATGCAAAAATGTACATTCTTCTTACTGTACTCTTAACTGGATGATTATGGACAACCAATTATTATAACTTCTTTTCAACCTCCTCATCTTTATTATCCTGTCAAATGATCATGGCAAACCACTTCTGCAGCTGAACAAAGATGCAGAGAAGTCTTTAAGTGGTTAAGATTAACCTTAGTGTTTGAAAGGACAATGGAAATTATTATCTTAACCAATGTTTACATCCGATATAAAGTTATTAGTAGGCCAATGTTTGTTCACAGTCAGCAAAGCAAAATGTTGGATAAGATTATATAGGTTTAAGCATTAAGTACAATCTCTGTTCTCAACATACTTGTGCTTGTCCTACTTGCAGTAGTTTGATAACTCTCTTGTAGCAAGTAGCATCATGAATATAGTTCCTGAATATTTAATCCAGCCTATTTGAATTCCTTTCATAGTCAGAGAGCCATATCAGGGGTATGTTCCCAATAATAAAACTGATACAAGAAGTACCCAAAAGCAGACATATTCCAGAGTATATTCTCAATGGTAACGTAGGTGCAATGTCTGAATTGCGGTTTCTACAAACTCAAGACTATTAAAGCATAGCAACCAAGGAGCAAATGTAACCCAAAGTTGCAAGAATTAAGGCATATATTTTAACCACATACCCTGGAATAATCATCTGCTGTTGCTCTGCCAGCATTATATCCACCTTATTGGATATTTCATGACTGTTGAATCTGCTATAGACATCCCTTTCCTCTCTACACAAATACCATATTACTGCTGTGAGACTGAAGCAGGTTGATAAGGATGAAGAAATATTTGCCAGTGGTTCTCTCTCCTTCTTGCGATGCTAATAGCAACAGACTTCTTGGCGATTGAAAGAACTGTAAGCATTTCTTCCCAATGCCACTTTCTCACAGTAAGTTCCCCTCAGGACTTCTCTGATGCCTCAACCCCCGCCTACTCAGTCACAGCAAACTATAAACTAATTAAATAGTGTCTTTTTCAGGCTGGGAAAAAGAACACATTGTTACTGTTATTGCTTTTAAATGGTGGGTTAGTACACAGATGATTTGGTGAATACATGTAGGAAGACAAACAGGGAATGTTAGGCTATGATAAGACTGGCATGACTCAGGTCTCTTTATTAGATGTCTCTGCAGTATTTGCATCAGGAACCCAAATCTGAAGACAACCAGTGAACGTGTCATAATGCCATTCTAGGCATATTAATGAAATTATTATCTTTCTTTAAAATAAGGATCTGCATCTGCTGAATTAGCTAGATCAGCAAAGTTTCAAGCCATTGCTTTTCACTTGTTAATACTGTTGGTAAACTCATATAGGTACTATACCAACAGCTGCTGCAAAGGTGGGCAAAATATAACTCTCCAGGTGTCTTCACGATACACCTGCCAGAATCCCTTACCATTTTCTATGCTGGGCAGGACTGATGGGAATTCCAGTCTGATAAAAACTGGAGGGCAGAGCTGCACTTTGGCCGCCCCAGTCCATTGCCTCTGTTTTCAGCTTTGCATAGATTCTTGACACCCAATAGATGCAGTTTGATATAAACTTGAGGAGAAAGCTTGGGGAAAGTCCATTAAAAATTGTTTCCAAGTGGCAATCATTTTGTATATGCCTGGTCCTTCTTTGCTGTTATTAATGAACATTTAAACATGAGAACTTTATTTTTGTCTCTAGCAATTCTTGGCTAGCACCCTGGTAAGTATAAAATTCAAAGACATAGCCATGTTAGACTAGATTGGTTTGCAAGGCTGTAGCACTGGTGAGACTAACCATGAGAAAGAATGGCCAAGTTCTATCAGCTTCTTTCTCTCATTTAGTCACAAAACAGACTGCAGAAACATAGAATCATAGAATCATAGAGTTGGAAGAGACCACAAGGGCCATCCAGTCCAACCCCCTGCCATGCAGGAACTCCAAATCAAAGCATCCCCGACAGATGGCCATCCAGCCTCTGCTTAAAGACCTCTAAGGAAGGAGAGTCCACCACCCTCTGAGGGAGTGTGTTTCACTGTCGAACAGCCCTTACTGTCAGGAAGTTCCTTCTAATGTTGAGGTGGAATCTCTTTTCCTGTAATTTGTATCCATTGTTCCACATCCTAGTCTCTGGAGCAGCAGAAAACAAGCTTGCTCCCTCCTCAATATGACATCCCTTCAAATATTTAAAAAGGGCTATCATATCACCTCTTAACCTTCTCTTCTCAAGGCTAAACATCCCCAGTTCCCTAAGGCGTTTCTCATAGGGCATGGTTTTGAGACCCTTCACTATCTTAGTTGCCCTCCTTTGGACCTGCTCCAGTTTCTCCACATTTTTTGAATTGTGGTGCCCAGAAATGGACACAGTATTCCAGGTGGGGCCTGACCAAAGCAGAGTAGAGGGGCACTATTACTTCCCTTGATCTAGACACTATACTTCTATTGATGCAGCCTAAAATTGCATTGGTCTTTTTAGCTGCCGCATCACACTGTTGACTCATGTTCAGCTTATGGTCTACTTGGACTCCTAGCTCCCTTTCACATGTGGTCTCATTCAGCCAGGTGTCCCCCATTTTATATCTGTGCATTTCATTTTTCCTCCCTAAGTTTCTCTGAGTTGAATTTCATCTTGTTAGCATTGGCCCAGCTATCTAGTCTATTCAGGTCATTTTGAATTTTGATCCTGTCCCCTGGGGTATTAGCTGTCCTCTGGGGTATTAGAAACATTTCGGTTTGAGGCTGCTTTAACTGCCCTGGCTTGGTGCTAGGGAATCCTGGGAATTGTAGTTTATTGTAGCACCAGAGCTCTCTGACAAGAGAAGGCTGAATGTCTCCTAAAACTACAGTTCCCAGGGCAGCGTTGAGCCAGGGCAGTTAAAGCCATCTCAAATTGGATTATTTCTGCATTCTGTTTTGGACCAAAGTTGCTACAAGATCCCTTTGCATCTTGTTGAGCAGGTATGATTGTGTAAACTAGATGTATACATTTGTAACTGTTCAGGAGTCATGTTACAACTGTGACACTATTGCCGCCATTGCAGATGCCCTTCCAAACTTGCAATTAGCAGCCATACCAAGCAATGGATGTCAGTTTTGCAGGCAACTGTGGCACTGTAGGATGAAGTTTCCAGCCACCTCCTACCAGAAGTTTATCACATGGAAGGAATTTCTCTCAATTGCGAATGGAGACAATTCGCAATTGCGTGAATTCGCTAGTTTAGCGAATTTACAGGAAATCTGATTGCATTCAGAATGCATTCAGAATGACTTCCCATTTCCCAAAAATGACCCCCCCATTGCCCAAAATTGTGTGAGATACTCTAATACGCAATTATGTGAAACCCCACGATTGCATTCGGAATTACTTCCCATTGCCTGAAATTGTGTGAGATACACTCATTCGCAATAATGTGAAACCCCATGATTGCGTTCGGATTGCCATTGCATTATACCCCCAGACAGCTGTGGTGTGACAATCAGAAGCAGATTCCTTACCCAATTCCTCATTGTACTGCAGATCTCTGGTGGGATAGGGCTGGAAACCTCATCTTGCTGTGCCCTCACTGCCATAGAACAAATCCATGTTACTTAGAGCAGCTGCTGGCTGTTAAGGTAAGTTTGGGGAGTCAACTCAGGAGATGGTATATAGTTCCACACTCATAACTACAGCTGCTGCCACACTGCAGAATTAATGCAGTTTCACACTGCTTTATCTGTCATGTCTCCATCCTATGGAATCCTGAGTTTGTTGGGGTGTCTGACAGGGAAGGATAAATATCTTACAGAATTACACCCCCCTGCAATTCCATAGCATTGAACCATGGTAGTTAAAGTGGTCTCAAACTGCAGCCTACATCTGTGATGTAGGATCTTGGCTCTTGTGGAAATAGGATTGGGGCCAAGTACCATAATTACTGAGGCAATTATACTTTCATATGTAATTTAATTGACTATTTCAGGGCTGCAAGCAAAAAGAACACCCTCCCTTTATTTTTTTGAGCTATGGAAAGTTACACATTATTTCCTTGAGCTCTATCAGGGAGATTAATGGTTTGTGAAAGAACATTTGGGATTTAGATTGTCATCAAGAGACTCATAAAGCAAACATGTTAAAAGTGTTCTGGAAACAGCGCAGTCCCTTGGTGTTTTAAAATATGAAAGCCAAGTTGCATAGACTGTTGGAATAAAGAGCCCCTGTCTTTTCCCCATTAAAACAGGGATGATGGAACCTACAGAATGTTAGGAATCATTGTAGACACAAAGGAAACAAACTGGATCCCTTGTGATGCAAATTCCTTTGTTTGCTGACCCTTTGAATTCTTTTCCATGTGAGCCACTGCATGTGTTTCATACGTCACTAGAAAGATACAGGCAGTGACTGGGAACATTTTATTTTAAAAAAATCATGGAAGATCTATTCCCTTAGATCAAATATGAAGTTCAGCCTGGAAAATAATTAATTTGCATAGACAGTACAATAAGAAGGGTCATGATTACACAAATCTGCTCTGTCTGTACATGCAGGCTTCTCTCTAGACAACCCCTTGGGCTTCTCTCCAGGGGAACAGGAATCTGCACTTCAAGAAAGTGTGTGTAGAGAAGCCAAGATCAGCCGTATAAGAGAAATGGATGCTAAGGCAATGAAGATTTGTTTTGCATTTTCTCTAGAATACTTGAGGGGTGGAAAAGTATATGATCTTTAGCTCAACTATGAGAGAAAAGAGGAGGACCTACACACGCTCTCATCCTTTTAGAACACACTTCCACAAAGGAAAAGTTGGGTGTGTGAAAATTTCTCAAGCTGTGTTTTAAACCCCACATTAAACCTTGCTTCTCTGAACCCTATTTGCCTTTTCTCTCTCTCCTACTCTGATATCAGATTGTAGGACCATTGTTTCTTGTAGCAAGGACAATTGTGATTATTTGGAGTATTTTTTTTAAACTAAGGCATACGTGTTTTTACATGTTTTTCTTAGTATGTGCATTTTAAAACACATTTATCCATTGATTAAATAAAACCATTGATTAAATTAGATTTTATCCATTGATTAAATTAGATGTTCTAATAAATCATGCTTTCTCATAATGTGACCAAAGTACAACAGCCTCAATTTAGTCATCTTGGCTATTAGGGGTATTTCCGGCTTGATCTGTTCAAGGACCCATTTGTTTGTCTTTTTGGATATCCACGGTATGTTCAGTAGTCTTCTCCAGTACCACATTTCAACTGAGTTGATTTTCTTTTTATCTGATTTTTCCACTGTCCGGCTCATATCCATACATAGGGATTGGGAATACCACGGCTTGGAGGATTCTGATTTTAGCACTCATTTGTATATCTTTACTCTTAGGACCTTCTTTAGCTCTTTCATGGCTGACCTTCCCATTCCTAGTCTTCTTCATTTCTCTTGACTGCAGTGTCCATCCTGAATGATGTTTGATCCAGGTATGAGAAATCTTTAATTCAATTTCCTTATTGTCTAATTTGAATTCATGTAGATCTTCCATGGTCATTATCTTTGTTTTCTTTATGTTTAGCAGCAAGCCTGCTTTTGCACATTTTTCCTTAACCTTCCTTAGTAATTGTTCCAAGTCCATGATGTTTTCTGCTAGTATTTTTGTGTCATCCGCATAGCTTAGCTTGTTGATGTTCCTTCTTCCTGTCTTCACTCCTCCTTCTTCTAAGTCTAACCCTGCTCTTGGCATATGATATTTTCTGCATAAAGGTTGAACAAGTCTGGTGACAATATGCAGCCTTGCCTGACTCCTTTGCCAACTGGGAATAATTCTGTATGCTGCTATTGGATGTCCACTATGGCCATTCCATTGTCCACAGAGCAAAGAGTATTGGAGAAGCATCTGGTTATGTTTCCAAAAGCAGACACAGATTGATGACACTATCTGCTGAGATCTCCAGACGACCACAGTTGATCTCAGTGAAAGATGTCCTTAATCTGCATCTGGCTCTGGGGATGTAGCCCAGCACTTCTTTGAACCCCACCACCCTTCCATAGCCATGACATAGCCATTGGTGGCAGCAGCATGGGGCTCTCTTGTGCTACATGCAACTGCATAGGATTTCAGCCCATGATGGCTAATGTAGGATTTACCATTGGGGAACTTGTTTACACGAATGCATTTTGTTGTTCTTCTAAAAGTTGCTAGGGAATTTTGGTTTGAGAAGAACGATGGTCCATATTCTGTTACTGTGAAAACAAAGAGCTTTAATTCCACAGTCTCAAACAGTAAAACTGCTCTGCTTTGTTAATCTTGACACTGTAATTTTGAATTTGTTCCCACAAGATGGCGCACCAGGGCTTATGTTCATTTCCTCACACATTCCACATGTAACACAGGAAGAATCTATTTGAAGAGTGACACCTTTACAATTATCTCCCCACCCAGTTTTTGCTTTGAAAATTTACAGTAATCCCATCCTCCATTTCTGAATGGTGCTTCTTAATTTAGATTTAAGGTACCTAATAACCCTTGACTATAGTAGGAACTTCCTTCCACTCAGTTCTGACTAAAAGCTGGATGAACTCTGCTCATAGTCAAATTAGGAGTCACAGCATCATCAGTAGGGTAGGCAATTCATTTTTTTAAAATATTTCCATGTTCTGCTCAATCTTCTTTCATTTTGACCCAAGAGGTTTCAGTTTCTTGTTCTAACATTGCTTCATTTTAAATAATGTTTTTATTAAGAGTTTACATGATATAATTGTAAATTATTCCCTCCAACCCTCCCCCACATCATTCCATGATTCAAAGTATAATCTGTCAGTACAATCAAGGACAATGTCCAAATAGTGCTCATCATGGTAGATTCCAAAACATCATGTGGTTCAACAGCAGGCCATGTCTGGGACATTGTTGTTGTTGTTTGTTGTGTGCCTTCAAGTCATTTCCAGCTTATGGCAACTCTAAGGCAAACCTAGCATAGGGTTTTCTTGGCAAGTTTCTTCAGAGGAGTTCTGGAATTTATGCATGTAATAAATGGCTGCCATATAGTCTTGAATATATGTCACCTTTAGCACAGTTGAATTTATATGTCAGTTTCTCTGATAATGCTCTGTCCAACAATTCATGGGCAAGCTTTGTAAATTCTTCCATGTCCTTGATATCTCCATCCTTGTTGTATACAGCAAGGGCACTTTCCTTGTCTTTATTATGAAATGATAAGATCAGTAAAGTACCTTGGGAGTGTATATTTTGATTAGTTACTTTGCTAAGCCAATCAAGAACTTCCAGCCAGAATGGAATTATTTGGGGGCCGTCAACCCACATATGTTCTAATTAAGCAGCATTCTTGCAGCCTCTCCAGCATCTATCTTTGATATTGATCCTATGCAGTCTTAGTATCTGTGCAGGGGCACAGATACCAATGATGTATCATTTTAATAGTAACCTCTTTTACAGTTGGAGACAGCATCTTATATGGGATACATCTCCAAATCTTATCCCATTTATTTTTGTTGATCTGTACTCCAAGCTCAGCTTCCCATTCATCCTTTAGATCCTTAATGAGTACATTACTCATATGCAATCTCAGTGATTGTTTTATAAATATCACAGGCTAATTTCTTAGAAGTGTCAAGACAATATGCCTCAAAGTTTTTATGGGAGTGGAGTGGACATATATCCTTATATGGTAGGCCCTCAGTATCTGCCGTGGCTTGGTTCCAGGACCCCCCCCCCCCCATGGACACCAACATGCATGGATTCTCAAGTCCCACTATAAACAATGGAGTAGTAAACAAATATACAAAATGGCAAAATCAAGGTTTGCTTTTTGGAATTTATCTATTTTAAAAATGTTTTCAAGATGTGGATAGTTGAATCTGTGGATTTGAAGGGCCAACTGTATAAGCTAAAGGCAAACATGAGGATTTGAAATTTGTTCAGCCAACTAAGGATATATTCTTCAAAATTCTCTGCTAGTTGTCCTTCTGATACAAGTCAACCATTTATAAGCAGATTTCTAAGCCTATACATCCTTTTTCCTTTCAAATGACAAACTGGTTAAATTTATCACCTCCTGAACATGGAGCAAATAGTTTAACGTAAGTAAACCATATCCTAACATATCAGATAGAAAGGGATTTTCAACCTGCTTCAATTTTTAATTAAAAACTGGTAGAAAAATAAAAGCATTGGTGTTACCTATAATGTCATCGCTTTCCATTTGAACCCTTTCACTAGTTTCATTAGCTTTAATAAATTTACTAAGTTTTACCAACTGAAAAGCCAAATAATATTTCTCCAAATTAGAAATTGCAAGCCTTCCCATTTTAACTTGATTGTGTTTCACCCCATTACCAGATCTAAGTGTCTCTCCTGCACAATAAACATTTCCATATTTATTTTCCAATAGTTTAAGGCAATAGTTTGAAAAAGGAACATAAATTTAAGTACAGTAACATATAAACTTTTACTAGTGCTATTTTACCTATGACTGACTACTTTAAATGCTTTAACACTGCTAACAAGCACGTTTAGCTGATTTGGACCATCAGAAGTGTGAAGATGTATTTGTATGTTTTGTTTGGTCATGCTACCTGGGGGATTTAGGCAACTGTAGATCCAAAAAGTAAATATCCCATACTCTGCTCATTACTGATACATATATTGCTTTACATTCCAGTATTTCACATGCTGCTGCCTTAAGCAGCTTAAAACCACTGCAAAATGTGAGGATTTTGCTCTCACCACCATCCTGCCCCTCCTCCAAAAGCAACAAAACCAGGTGAAAACCAAATCAGAAGTGACACCAAGTAATTTCTGGTCTTGGCAAGGCAATTCAGTTAAGCCCACCAGGAATACAAGAGATGAAAAGTAGCCCCTGCCCTTGGCACAGGGTGGCAAGTACTGTTATATATGGCTTGGCTTGGTACACAGTCGCCCTCATGCCATCGAAGTCAATCATACTTGCCTTCAATGGAAAAATGCTTAGGATGGGAGTGTTAATGTGAAATATATGATCCATGCCATAGCATTTCCAGTAGAAAGATGGAAAAGTTGAACAGTGATGCAAGCTGAATGGAAAAATAAATTCATTTAAAATGTGGTGCTCGGGGAGAGTTCTACTGGTACCATAGACAGTCAAAAGGACAAATCAATGGGTCTGAGAGCAAAGCCTGGACTCTCATCAGAACACAGGATGACTTGACTCAAGCTATCATACTCTGGACATAGTGAAGGCAGCATAGCTCAGGGCCTGTACAAACAGGGGGAAGGCCCCCAATAAGCTGGGTACTCATTACCCCTAACAAGCTGGGTACTCATTTTAGCAACCTATGGAAGGATGAAAGGCTGAGTGGACCTTGGAGCCCCTGGGATCGAACTCACAACCATGTGGCTTGCAGTACAGGCATTTAAGCACTGTGCCATTAGGGCTCCCTCTTAGAATCATAGAATCATAGAGTTGGAAGGGACCACAAGGGCCATCCAGTCCAACCCCCTCCCATGCAGGAACTCCCAATCAAAGCATACCCAACAGATGGCCATCCAGCCTCTGCTTAAAAACCTCCAAGGAAGGCTACTCTACCACTCTTAAGAACATGCTGGCTCCAGATATGAAATATGAAAATATGGAGACCCTAAATACAGCACAGGGTATGCAGAGTCTGCTACTGGGGGTGGGGGTGGGGGAAGGGGCTGCATTTTGAATGTCAAAGAGGGAAAGAAGTGTTTTTGAGACACTTTGTCTTATGTGCCAAAATAACTTGACTAGCTTGAATTGCCATTCACCATAACTTCTATGGATATAGGAGAAAATTTGCTGTTCTTCTCGGGCAGCAAAATGTCTCACCCTTATCCCAGTTGTAATGAGCTCTTCTTTAGTATATTTCAGAAGAACGAATGCTTCTCTGAAGCAATGTATGGTATGAAAGATATGGTATCAAGCATGAAAGATGCAGTGTATAAGGAATGTTTAAGCTAGGTGGCTTCTCATCTTCAGAAATGATAGATTATTGAAGGGGCTTAAATGATTTCAGAAAGATAGTACAGTAACAGCAAGATTAATAGGATTTTTCCCCTACTCCCACATGTCACACAGGAATGCAGCAGTGACCTCAAGGCATTCTGTACTGTAAAAATGATTTATGGTACTGTGGAGAAGATTTCTACAACAGCTAAGTCCACATAACCTGAACCTAACCTTCTGAACAGGCTTTATGAAGAAACAAGAATGTTTGCTGTATGTGAAAGGAGCTCAAAAGCAGTATAGAGATCTATCTGTATATTACGTATCTTGTGTATTCTGGGGATTCTGTGATTCTTCATTGGAAAAGGAGGCGTTATCATGCCAAAATGACTGAGAAGAGGCCTTGATCCTACCACCATAAGAAATGGTGTTGAAGAGTATCTACACTGTACTATTATAGCACTTTGGTGCTTCTTTAATTGCCATGGCTATGCCCTATGGAATTATGAAATTTGTATTTTATTGAAGTACAGATGGCCCAAAAGGGCCATCCCCACACCGTAAGTAGGGCTGGGGGGTGCGCAGCAACTGCATGCTCCCCAGCCCTAGCACTTATGGACAGCACTGTTTTAAAATCGCGCCATCCATACTCACATGTTCTGATGGTGTCATGAGGCATTTACATGGGGCACACGCCTGATGTCAATGCACCGCTGGAGGGTGCCTAGGGTGCCCTTTCCACAGTGTAGAAAGGAGTTCCAAAATGGAGCTCCTTTCGCAGAAGTGCTTTGTTCCCACAGCAACCAGATTGCTACAGGAATGAAGCGAGGGAGAAAGGGGCAGGGAGGTCCCATTTACCCATGGCTCTGCCGGTCGGGCATGAAGCCCCAAGGACAGCCCTTTCAAGGCCATGGAAAAGGGGCATTTTGCCCCTTCTCTGTGGCCTGGAAAAGTGGCAGATTGGGGCATCTGGCCCCAATCCAGTACTGAAAGGGGCGCCCACAGACCACCCTTTATAATTCTCTGTCAGAGAATTTGAGTTTAGGGGAGTACACTAGAGAAAAGTATATCAAACTACAAACCACAGTACTGCAGATGACAGAAATAAGTTAAAATGGTATCAAGCTGTAGTGGATAATGGGTTTGGCTAGGACTGCTTACCAAGTTCTCAGCATGACAGAGTGAAGGAAACAGCTGACCCAGAAGTCTTAATTGAAAACTCTTTTTGCCAGCAAAAGTCCGCAGTGGAAATTCAGTTTCCAAAGACGGAGGCCCAGAATTACACAAAATGATAGGCTTTTGGCTTCCAAAATCAGATGGCATCTGGTGCCTTTAGGGAAAGTAGGCTCTATTTTGATTACTACCTCCTACTGAATAACTATGCTATCATAGCAACCCCTCTTTGAAGAAACTTGCCATGAAAACTCTGTTATAGGTATGCCTCAGGTTCACCATGGAGCTTTCTAGACCGCCCAAAAGGGGTGGTCCGTTCTCGCCCCAAGAAGCCCTGGGTGTCCGCTGCTTCCCGCTTCCCTCGGCGATGCCAAGGAGAGTAAGGGGCCACCAATGCAGCCCCTTTCTCCCCGGGTCTTTGGTGCAGCCATTTGAAGGCCGCGCCAAACACCTGGAAGCAAAAAGGAGCTCCTTGAAGGAGCTCCTTTTTTGCACAGCAGGAAGGGTGCGCTTGGCTGCACTTGCCATGACAACATCATGGTGCGCCCATTTTTAAATGGTGGCACCCATATGCTTTAGGGTTAGGGGTGTGGACACTGCACCCTCCCTAACCCCAAATGTGCACTAAAGAGCCCTAAAGGTGCTCTTTAGTGTGTATCTAGATCAGGCCTATAAGTCAGAAACAAGTTGAAGGCACACAACAACAACCATTTAAGATGATGCTTTCCAATGCACTCCTATAGCATCCAGATGACTATTATCATGATTTCATTGTGTTGGATGCTATTTATCAAAGACAAATATTGTATGTCAACAAGTTTAGATCTGATAATCTGAAGCATTTAAAAAAAATCCACTGGCAAGAAAACAACCACTTCTAATTTCTCAACAGTTGGCTATTTGAAAATATATCTTGCTATCTTGATTCTAAACAGAGACCTGACTCCTATTGGTGAATATTCCAGTTAGAAAAGACTAATGAAATCACTTGCCCAGAATCATACATCAAGAAGTATCATAACATTCCACTAGGTGGAACTACGCCACATCCCCACTATTCTGTTTTCCAGAGACTCACAATTTTTCTTCAGCCTCACTCCTGATGTGGTCATGTATTGGCTGAGGGAGGACAAGGAGCAGCTGGGAATCATCCAACCATATTCTGATAGCCTTGCTCACAACACAGAAATATCATCCTTTGAGACCTTCAGATGACCATGAGACGATCCTAGCAAATAACTGCATTGTTGTTAGTCAACTATCAGAACACAGCCAGACATTCCACAGCTGTCCCCCACCTTCCCATAGTCACTAAAGTCAGGGGAGCTTCCAGAAAATGATGAGTTTTTGGCATGGGAAGGAAGTTATTGCATGTCAGAGGTACAGTAGTGAATTGCTCCCTCAACAATGGCTAAAAGAACACATAAATTGGATTTAAGCTTGCATATATCACTAAAAGGATACTGGCTAATTGTTGAACAGTGCACCAGCAGAAAAGCAAATCCCAGTGCTTCAGTGGATCTAATCTAGTTAAGACTAGAAATAGAATTCAGGCCCATGTCTTCTAAACCAAATGGACTTGGTAGTAAAAGGAAAATTATTCAAAGAGTTAGTTCATAAAGGCTTTAGCAGGAGTACTTTAGGAGCTGAATCCCTTTTGATGCATCTATGACATGGAGAAAGAGGATAAGCCTTTCTCATAATAATTCTAGAACTCAGGGTCATCCAATGAAGCTGAATAGTAGTGAATTCTGGATAGATAAAAAGAAGCACTTCTTCTCATAATATCTAATTAAACTACAGAATTTGCTTTCCCAGCTTGAATGATGACCACTAACTTGGATAGCTATGAAAAGAGATTCGGCAATTTCATGGAGAACAAGACTACAAAATAACTACTAATCAGACAAACCATATATTCTTCAATCTAAGAAGCAGAGTCTATTCCAGTACTAGTTCCAAGAATCCTGTGCTCATGTTCTTTCTGTGTGCTTCCCATAGGCAACTAGTTGGCCACTGTGAGAAAAGAATGCTGAACTAGACAAACCTTCTGTCTGATATGGCAGCCTTTATATTTTGCATACACAAGACTCATTGTGTTGGTCATTTCTTAGAATTGTGTTATTGAAAGGAATTAGAACTGTGGAATCAGATTTTGTGCAAAAACAGAAAGGAATGGGAAAGTGGAAAGTTTCAAATGGGGAAAATGAAGATTATCCTTGTCTGAAATTCCTCTTTGTAACTTCTAAGTATTGCAGCACTTGGCTTTGATGATGGAAGAGATGACTGGATATTTTTTATTGTGACATAATTCACTTGGGCAATATGAATCTGTTTAACCAAACATGGTTGCATTTTGTTCCTTAATGATCATAGGTGGCATGCTAGGAAACAGTCACCAATTTGGCTTGCAGTTTAGCTCCAATAAAGCATACTTATATTTTTCCTCTTCTTCCCTTTCTGTCCACCCTGATGACCTAGTTTCCTTTATTGTCTGCTCAGGATGCCTATAAAACTGCCTTATAGGGCTTGGATTGCAGTTAGAATTAGCTGGAAACTTTACAAAGTGTTTCCATGAATGTGTTTAGAGGACAACAGCAACTACAACTAGACATTTTATAAACCAGAAGATTTCTCCTCCCTTCCTCTTGTTCTTGATTCCATGGCCTATTGATACCATAAAAATGTAATACAATAAAGATCCAGTCTTTAAACTGACTGCTATTATAGTCTTATCTTCAGCCTACCTCCAATGAATAATGGTCTGTTTGCAAAGTACTATGGTTATACCATGATGATTGCTGGATACATGAAGTAGAACATGAATCTTGAACAAGGCAATATATTTAATGCCCTCTCAACAGGAAAAAAAGAGCTCTTGAAGACCACTTGATAGTAGTAATTTAAGTAATTTAAGTATAGAGAAAATATGGTCACCAAATGATATGAAGAGGTCCATCACCATGTTTATGAAGCTCTCAAGGTATATTTCTTTAATATTAGTAGAATTATAGCCCCAATGAATGGGACTAAAAGCAGCTTACAATTTAGAAAAACTACAAATACAATAAAATATGACATGAATTGAAACACAAAATATATAAAACAGAATTTTAAAATTCATAATGAAAAGAAAATACAATACATGTGCCATTAAAGGTTCTTTCTGCAACAAATGAGGTCAGTTGCTACACCTACCTAAATAAAAATGGTCTTTGCCTGTGTGAAGAAAACTCTATGAATGCAAATGAATGAGAATAAACATGCTATATAGGCTAGAGTCCTATTGTTAGGATTCTAGGGTAGACCTACTTAGTCAATGGGATTTACCCTACGTCTTGACACACTATTCCAAAATGATTCTGTGGTTCTGCTCTAGATGGGACAAACTGATAGGATTCAGGCCTATAGTATTAATCTTAAATAGCAAAATAACAGCCTGGTGTTTTGGAGTGCATCACCATTAGTACATACTCCCTGTGAGATTATATTTTAAATGAAAATACTGGGGTGTAAACCCTGGTCTCTAGACTCCTAGTCTAATGTTCAAACCACTTCACCATGTACCAGTATACATCTGATAATTCTCCAATTAAAAAAATTCACAATTTATATTGGTTTCACTGTTGGAATGGGACTCAAGGAAAGCAGGGTTCAAATCCTTACTCAGGTATGGAAACCCACTGTGTGATTTTGGGCAACTCACACTCAGTCTCAGAAAGAGGCAATGGTAAGTCCCCCTAAATAAATATTGCCAAGAAAACACTATGATAAGATCATGGTTTCATATACAGTGCACCTGTATCATACATGGGAGTGCTGTGATACCACACGCCATGCGGGTACAGGGCATGCCATCATGCCACCCTAGGGGGCAGAACTGGGGTGTGCATCATGTAGACGCTACCTCTGACTCCACCCTCCAGTCAGCCTTTCAGGCTGTTCTGTACAGGGCCTATGTCTCCTTAGAAACTCTCATGCAAATCTGCATGGGATTGCTGCCAAAATTAGTGGGCTTATTGCATAGCAAAATTATATAGGATTGCTGCCATAAGTAGTTGCAGATGTCTGATCTAGGGAGACTATCATAGTTTATCATCAGAAACTGTGCTTGTGCAGGAGAAAAGAATGGAAGCATATACACAAAGACAAATTTGTTCAAACTAATTTTCTGGAAGAATGCTGCATGAAGTTTACATATTACATTGCTCAACAGTTCTTAACGCAATCGGTCCACTAGAAACAGAAGGTACATAAACAAAAGTATGTTGCAAAATGTTTAACAGACTCAATTTGCCAGACACACAGACAGGCTAAATATTTGGCACAGGAGAATAGAACTGTGAAAGAATTTCTCCCCGCACTCCCAACAGTGCAGTTTTGGTGACATTCTCTAATCAGTGTTTGTAGCCAGCCATGGCCTGAAGTGTGGCTTGGTCAGGGCAGATTTGAGCAGAGATCACATACATATCTTGACTACTGTGCTTCCAGGTTGCTATCCTATCTGCCATTGGCCTGTCGGCAGCTTGCCTCTCTTGCTAGTCACCCCCTTCTACTCCAGGCATGGGGATAGATTTTGCCAGCACAAGATGTCAAAACTGGGACCTCAACCCTAGTAGGAAAGCATTTTGTATGCACTGTGAGAATTCTGAGTTTGGGCACCTTATGTCCCATAGCTCACAAAAATGTGACAGAATTGTAGTTGGTCCAAAGAATGGAAAAGGGGGAAGTGTAACCTCATTTATAAGTTTGTGTGTATGCATGTGTGTGCCTGTGTATGTACACACACATATACACTCTCTCTTTCACACACAGGTTGAATTTCCCTTGCCAAGAATTCCAAAATCCAAAATATTCCCAAATCCAAAATTGTTATATTTATTTATAGCCAAGAATTGTAGATGGTGACATTGACAGCTGGTGGCTTCCACATCAGAGGAGCAGTCAATCTTCTCCAGTTTTAAGTATAAGCTTCAGAAGAGCTGCCCAGTATACTGGTTCTGTTTGGGGGGATGGAGTTTATCATATTTGTTCAAGCTTCAGAAATGGAGACATACAGAAACAAGGCCCTTAGCATTTATTAAAGGGTTGGCATCCATGCAAGAACAAAGAAAGGGTGCATCTACATTGTAGAGATAATGCAGTTTGACATCACTTCAAATGCTGCAGCTCTAAGGAGTCCTGGGATTTGTCATTTTACAAGGTTTCTAGCCTTCTCTGCCAAAGAGTCCTGGTTCCTCACAAAACTACAAATCGTAGGATTCTGTAAGATAGAGCCACAACAGTTTTAAAGTGGTATCAGACTGCATTAGTTCTACAATGTAGACACATCCCAAAAGGCACAACATTCTAGCTACATAAAACATAACAGAACAGAACAAATAAAAAAGAATTAGTGCCTGGTGAGTCCTCTGGGATTACCATTCCACATATGGGATACCACAACTGAGAAGGCCCTCTCCACTGTTATTACCTGCTTTAACATGTATTTGAGCAATAATAAAGTAATTAATAATAAATAATATAATGTAATAAAATGAATTACAACTAATAAATAAAGTAAAATAAAAATTAAATTACTTTAATTATTACTAGTTAATTATGAAGAGATCCTCCACCAATGACCTAAACACGTAAGTAGATTCATGGAGAACTAGAGGCTTTCTTTCAGATACCCGAGATCCAAAGTCATGATATCCATAGTCATAGTGATCTTCTCCATACCTTCATTTCTAAGCTCTTCTTCAGTTCTTGCAAGGAATGTATGTTTTCTGCTGGCTCTTCCCTTCATTTATGATCCTTTACATCAGGTTGGGCAAAGTGTGGTCTGAGGGTTGCATGTGTCCTTCAGGGCCAATTTTGGAGTAAAAAGAAATGTTTCAAGATGTCCCTAAGAGCCGTCTAGGGGGGTATGAAAGGCATTTCCATCACATTTGGAGGTCCCCTGGGCCCCTCAGGGGTCAAACCAACTTTTTAACACAAATTGGAGGCTGTAAGGGACATTTCCACCACACTTTGGGCATTGTTGTCATTGTTGTGAGGCTTTAAGCCATTTCTTAAGTATGGTGACCCTAAGGCAAAACTATCATGGAAATTCCTTTGCAGGTTTCTTCAGAAGGGGTTTGCCATTACCATCCTCTGAGACTGAGAGTATGTGACTTCCCCAAGGTCACTCAGTGGGTTTTCATGGCCAAGTTGGGATTTGAACTCTGGTTTCCAGAGTCATAGTCCAGTGCTCAAACCACTACACCATGCTGCCCTGTTCCAATTTAACTGTTCAAAGCCTCTAATAAGCACAATGCAGGTATCACACCCTCCTACCCTTCCACACTTGTCCACCCTGCTCTACACCATTTCCAATGGATCTCCAGCTTTCACAGATCTGGTGTGGTGCAGGGGAAGTGTTAGAGAAGGAGGCAACAGGGAAGCTCCATTCAGCCAATGGAAACTTGGTAAATCAATATGACAGAAAGGAGCGCACAAATAATGAAAGAACAGAAAAATAAGGCTGCAGTCTTGTGTGTGCTTTCTTAGGATGAATTCTTCTCAGATTCAATGGGTCTCACTAGTGTGTGTGTCTCTCTGTGTGTGTGTGTTGTGTGCTTTCAAGTCATTTCCAACTTATGGTGACTCTATCATAGGGGGCATAGGGTTTCCTTGGCAAGATTTGTTCAGAGAAGGTTTGCCATTGCCTCCCCTATTACTCAAAGTCACCCAGTGGGTTTCATGCCCAAACTGGGAATTGTATCTTGGTCTCCAGAGTCATAGTCCAACACTCAAACCATTATGCCATGCTGACTCTCACTTCTTTATTAGTTGTGTATAGATTTGTATAGGTATACAAGCCCTGGTGGCATAGGGGTTAAATGCTGGTCCTACAACCAAAAGGTCATGAGTTTGATCCCACGGCTCCAAGGTCCACTCAGTTTTCCATCTTTTCGTAGGTTGGTAAAATGAGTACTCAACTTGTTGGGGGCAATTGGGTTACAACACAGTGTAAACCTCTTAGAGAGTGCTAGTTCACTGATATGTGGCAGATTAATGTACTTGTTATTGCTATTGTGCTCTTTAAACTAAAAAAGTTCTGGAATCTGAAGTTTGTTGCCAATTTATGCCAATCAGGGAAGAAAGAATGGTTGCATAATGAAAACTCTAATAAGCATAATGCAGGAATACATTCTTAACTGGAAGTTCCTCCTCACCCACATACAGCCCATTTCTGCAAAAAGTATAAAAATTGGTTAGGCTTCCATCCTGAATTAAACATTTATCGTTTTTGGTTCCTTTTTGAAGGTCACTGACTACAGCCTATTAGATTCCTACTTGAATGCTGGCATGTCTCAGTAGAGGAGGAATAAAATAAGTGATACTATTTTTCAGTGTCAAAATATCGAAAGCTTGATCTCAAAACAGGAAATGTTTCTGCTGCACTGAAATTTCAGGTAGCTGATTGAAAAAAGAATATCATATGAACCATTCAAGTGGGCGCACACTTCTACTAATTTAAAATGGCAAAGACTTCTTGAGTTTAAAAGACCAAACACTGGGGGCAGAACATAGGAAGGTTACAGAGAGTGGTAGTTCAAAAAGTGGCTTTCCCAATCTCACCCCCACGGCACCCCCTCACATTTTTATTGTTTATGAAGTGAGGCCCTGAGATGTAATTTGAAAGCAGAGAAAGTGCAGGCCCTTGTCAAAGTCAATCCTTCAGTAGGACATACAATTTGAAATCTCGAAAAAATGTTGCAGCATATTCCTAATTCTTAAATGCAATGGAAAAAGCCTTAGGGGATGGTTTCAAAAGGAGGACAAAAACTGGAAAAGAACATATATTTTTCTTCCTCACCCTAGTGAAATCTCCACCCTATTGTGCTATATAAAACTTTAGATCTCAACTTCGGGGATGAGTGCCAATCTTGAATCAAAATGTTGTATTGATATATTGTCATTAATTTCAAGTTTCTTTTTGTCACCACATACAAATAGCCATCCGAAAATAGCTGGATGGGTTTTATCTAAATTTGGAGAGTAAATTTGGAATGGTCTGACTTAAAATATAAGTTACATGGTATAGCTAAAACTTATTTTGTGGGTACCGATGCAGCAGCTCAATTATTTTTTTCATTCACACATATTACTGTGGTGCATTATTTGAAAACTTTAGGCGAATTCAAAATTTATCTTTTCTGATGTTTTTTCTGTAACGATATAAATAAAATTAGATTTTTCCCTATTTATCTTGTTGGAAACAATAGGAGGGATTTTGAAGGGATGTGGCATATGTACATGTAGGATTGTTTGGCTGGATTCTACCCAGATTCTAGGCATGGTATGCAGTGCCTGTTTGGAACATTGTCTTGCCTGGATTCCAGTCTTTCATGTTTTTTAATGAGTTAAGTTTCCAGACCTTGCAGCATCCAAGACATGAAACAAAATATGCAGGCACTTTTATGTTAAATTGTTCTGCAGGAAACAAGTCTGCCCTCTGCTTTTCAGGCAGGGGAGTAAGCTGTTCAGCTGGTGGAGGGATGCATATGGAGGGAGAAGATATGAGGTGAGGGAGCAAATAAGAGGAAAGGAAGGTGAGTGTTGGCAGTGGCAGAGTGCAAGAAGCAACTGACTGTGGCAAAGGTGTGAAGGATGCATTGAGACAGTGGTGTCACTAGAAAAGTGTGTGGGGGGGGGTGCGTGGGGGGTGCGCTCTCACTGGGTGACATTCCAGAGAAGGAGTGACAGCCTGTTGGACCGTCCTCCTATTGCAGTGAGGAGAGGCAAGTGTGCCCCTCACAGTTTTGCCGCAGCAGTGGCAGCCCCCTCTACACCCATCCTGACACAGCTGCCATGGTGTTGCTCTACTCCTGAGGCGAATGACACCCTAGCAGCAAAGGAGAGGGAAGAGTGTGGTCCTCTTAACCCCACTGCTGCAATGTCCCTCTTCTCATGAGAAAAGAGGTGCTGCAGGAACAGCAGTGGAGAAGGGGCAAGCACATCCCTTTGGTTGCTTCCCCAGAAGTCCTGCCCTCTGCTTGGGGTCTGACACTGCGGCCAGAAGCTCTGCTTCCCGCAACAGGTGATACCAAGGGTTGGGGATGCTGCTGCATTGAGAGGCCATGAAGAGAAGCATAGGAAGGAGTAGGAACGCAGAAAGGGAGAGTGAGAGATGAAAGTGGCAGAGTGCAAGAAGCAAGAGAGGGGCCTATAAGTTAGATTTGCTAATAAACAGTGTTGACCTAAAGTCACATGGCAAATTCCATGATCAAGATATTTGAGCTTGGGTGTCCGGTTTGAAGTACAGCACTTTACTCTGAGGTGGTATGTTAAAGATATTTAGATACAAGGTGTTAGAATGCAAAGAATATATATATTTACAAATAAAAATGTTATGTATTGTATTGTACTGTATATTATAAGAATATTAAATAAAAATTAAAAAAGAAAAAGAAAAAAATGAATGTTCCGATAATTTCTTACTGAAAAAATAGTATGGAGTTTCAAATGTGGGAAATATGGGGGAAAGGTAACAATTAATGTCCTGAATTTGCCTAATCTAAATGCAAGCTGGAGCTTATATTTTATTTAGGACTAAGGCAGCCTCTCCCAATCAGCTAGCTGGTAACTCTGGAAGTTGTAGTCTAAAAATACATGGTTTGGAAAGGTTGCTTCAGAAAAGAAGGGGAAAAAAATCAGAGCTAGGCCTTTCTTGAGTACTATATGTACTGGTGTTCTGATTCCTTTCCACTTTTCCTATCATACATGTTTGAAATATAAATGTTGCTCAAACTGATCATGAGATTTTTGTTAAGGTTGTGTAGATTGGCACTATTACTCTCCAGAGGCAGAGGTTCTGCCATTATGGCAAAAAGCATTAAATTTTTTATTTAAAAAAATCACATTCTTAACCATATTTGGATTAAAATCAAATCCCAGCTTTCCTACTATCAATCCTGCTGCCAACATTTTTATATAGCTACCTACACAGAATCTACACTCTATTGTTTAATAACTGGTTACTCTGTTGTTTGTGTATAATATGACTGCTGTGCCACATTTAATTTGCAGTCTTCAGGATGTGATCTAGATGGTCTATTTCTTGCATTTACATTTTTCTTAGGGGTTGAAGTTCTAAGGATGAAAGTGCTTTCCCTGAAGGACAATTTTCTTTCAGATAACCTGCTTGTGATATGTCACCACACTGAAGTCAGCAATGAACATGCTGTTCACAGGCTTGACCTTCACCTTATCTGGTTTTTGTTAAGTGGTCTAACAAACATCTCAGCTATTTTATCCATGTGAACCTGAAACCCTGTGTCAATCAGTAGGCTTTATCAGTGTCTTTCTGTTACTCCTTATTTCAGAATCCTTCACTTGTATACATATACAGACTCTCAGAAAATACTGTCAACCTTCTCCTTCAGCAGATTCCATTGTTTAATGTATAGGAATACTACTAATTTCCTTTCATGCTCCTTTGGTTTCTAATCATGAGTGACAGATGATGTGTGGAAAAATTTCAGCATCTCCAGAGTGCAAATTGATTTGAAATATGAGATAATACTATAATGCAATATAGGATTAGAGGGATTACTTATGAACTAAGGCCCTTTACAGACCGGCCTGAAAGCCGGCATGGGGGCAGAGTCAGGGCATAGCATCCTCATGATGCATGCCGGACTCCACCCCCCAGGGCACCCTGATGCTGCATGCTACTCCAGATGGCGCAAGGAGTCATGGTGCTCCTCTGACGCTGCATCTAGATGACCAAAGGAGCACTATATAGCTGTGCTACCACAGCTACAGTGCACTTTCGAGGAGCCACTTTTTGCAGCTCTTTTTTGCACCTTTGAAAGGCTGGATTGGGGCCATGGTGTGAGGTTGCTGCAGTCCTGATCCAACTAGGAAAGGGGCAGCTGGAGGCCCTCTTCAGGGCCATCTGTCAAGCCCCTATGTGGCCATGCTTTACACACATCTTTAGGCAAAAGTTTTGTTTAGCTGTCCAGTCTTTACACTTACTCCCTCCCCCCACCCTCTTGTCTCCCTGTCACCACTGTAATTGCCACTGAATCCCCCAACCAGTGTTGTTAGAGAATACTGGGAGCTGCAATCCAAACAACAACAACAACAATTTTTTGTTTCTTTCTCACCTTTCCTGAAGGCTCAAGGCAGGGTACAACATGTTAAAATACAAACACTATTAAAAACACATAAATCCACAATTAAAATAAAGGTAAACATAAAGGTAAAGGTATAAAACCATTAAAATATACTATAAAATATACCATAAACTATAAATATATGATAAACTATACTATAAACTATAAAACCATTAAAATATACTCATAAGAGCTCATATACATATTAAAATGTCATGATTTAAAATTGACTGGTCAGGCCTGCTGGAAGACAGATGTCTTTAATGCTTTTGAAAATGCATTTTTAGCTGTCATATCTCTTCTGCCAGGTTATTACACAATCTGGGGGCAGCAGATGAAAAAGTCCTCTGGAAAATCATTCCCGGTCTAGTCCTGGGCAGTTGGAGCAAACATTTCCCAGAGGATCTGATTATACAGGGTGGATTGTACAGGAGAAGTAAAAAAACAACTTTCCCATGGTTTGTATTAAATGCAAATACAAAGGCAAAGATGCCCCTTAAAGATGGGGTTTGTAGCTCATTTCTCTCTCACAGTTCCATTTCTCCAGCCAGTTTGAAGGACATACTATTGCTAAATCGAATGCTAATAGGATCTTCTGTACTCTCCCCTGCTTTTTAAAAAGTTCGGCAACACTTGGTGCTTATGTGAAACAAAGTTTTTTTAAAAGTTGTAATTAAAATACTTCAGGAAGGAAAGGAAGAGGAAGTGACCCAGTGACATCTCCAGGGTCAGCCAATTAATGTTGTCCATGGTCATCTTCTACAGGTGCAGGAAAAATTGGTTTGCCCTCAGGTCAATCATGAAGAGAAAGCTGTGCACATGTAAAACCTGTGGTGAATATGCATTTCCAGCAGTCTCGATTCTCACATTAGGTCTATTGTATGCAGCCTAAATGATAACGTCATGTCATATAAAGAGTAATGCTATTCCCACCATGTCCAATGTCATAGGGGCTGGAAAGCTGACCTTCAAGCAGGAATACTTTCCTTGAAATCATCAGCTCCTGTGCATGTTTAGAATCAAAGCCATCTGTGTCAACAGCCAGTGACAAGCTAAAGTTTCTGAGAGAGCCTACTTATAGATCAATAAATTACTGAATTTTCTCCCTCTTTTTGAAGCCTTTGAGAAACACCGCCAAAAGTACACTCCAACTTTTAATGAATGAGTCATGTAATTGCTGACTTCTGAAAAGTTAGCTTGATCCAGAAAGGTCACTAGATATTGACTGGATCTCTTAAGCTGGTAAACAATTTAGTCTGCATTCATTCTATGCATTTTTAGACCCAATGTAAATGATGCAGAACCTAAAGAATTACTTTATTCCATTTTCAGATAAAATTGAAAAATATTTTGGTATAAGACTGGTGCTTGATGTTATTTAAACTGTTCTGGAAGGTTGAGAGGCCACACCAGTCAGGAGTGAGCTTTACTGTCTCTTCAACAAGGATAACAAATTTCTGACTGTATTCAGATATTATTAAGGGTAGTGCACCATGAAAAAAGTTTAAAATGACATCGGTTTATTTTATTTTAGAGTATTTATACCCTGCTCTTCATCCAAAAGGCTCTCATAGCGGCTTACAAATTGTTGTTATGTGCCTTCTAATCATTTCTAACTTATGGTGACCCTAATGCAAACACATCATGTTTTTTTTTGGGGGGGGGGGGAGGGGAGTTGACCAGAGGGTGTTTGCTTTTGCTTTTCTCTGAGGGTGAGAGACTGTGATTTGCCCAAGATCACCCAGATTCCTATAGCCAAGTGGGGATTCAAACCCTGTTCTCCAGAGTTATAGTCCAACGCTTTTAAGAGCCAAAGGCTTTCATGGCCAGCATCCATAGTTTTTTGTGGAGCTTTTGGGCTATGTGGCCATGTTCTAGACGAGTTCCTTTCTGATGTTTCACCAGCATCTGTGGCTGGCATCTTCACAGATGCTGGCGAAACATCAGAAAAGAACTCTTCTAGAACATGGCCACATAGCCCAAAAGCTCCACAAAAAACAACTTTTAAGAGCATCTGGATGGCCTTTCTTGGAAACAGGACAATGAATTAAATTCTGCCCAAGATTGTAACTGGAGACCAAGGGCCCTTTCACACTACACAGTTATCATGCTACGATTCCACTTTATCTGCCATAACTGTACCTTTTTTTAGGACTATGTAGTCCTTGGAGTTTATCACACGGGAGGAATTTCTCTCAATTTCGAAAGAAATGGAAGTGAGGCCAGTTCAGAATTGAGTAAATTCACTAGTTCAGCGAATTTATGTGATTGGGTATTGACGCTGCATTGCATTCGGAACCGCCCAAAATTGCCTCCCAGTGCCTGAAATTGTGTGTGATAGTTTCTCACACAATAACGTGAAACCCCATGATTGCATTCGGAAGAACTTCCCTTTGCCCAAAAATGTGTGTGATCAGCTTTCACACAATCACGCGAAATCCCATGATTGCATTCAGATTGCCATTGGATTAGACTTCCAATTCCGTTCGTGTGATAAACTCCCTTGTAGTTTGTTGTAGCACTGGAGCTCTCAAGCAGAAAAGATTCCATCCTAAACTGCAAATCCAAGTATTTCATAGGATGGTGCCATGAAAGGTAAAGTGGAATCATAGTGATAAAACTATGCAGGGTGAAAGCCTCAAAAAGAGGTGAGATCCATAGCAGGGAAATGTTTCTTTTCTTTTCTTTTCTTTTCTTTTTTTTAACTATGTGAGCTGTAACTCAGAAATACAACCTTTCCAAGCCTGGGACAGGTGAGCTTGCATTTCAGGGGCAAGACATGTGTTGGTGTTTTGAGGTCAGGCTTGATCGTTTTGAGGTCAGGGTGATCATGTTACTGTGCTGTTTGGTGGCTCATGTGAATGTTTTTGTTAGTTTGGGGCCATTCTCTCCCACATGGCCTAAGGGGGCAGAGCCTCTGCTGAACCACTGACTGGGTCTATATAGCATCTACTTTACTTGCTGGAGCTTAGCAAAGAGGAATAGCCAAACAGGCCTGTTACTGTATTTCTGGACATTTTGGGGGGACTTTGAAGGGGAGCTTTGAAAAGCTGTGCTGCTGCCTATATAAGAATGATGAATATGGATGGTGATGAAGTTGTTGCATTAACCTACAATATCTATGCCATGTTTGTTTTTTTGGTTTTTTGTCAGAAATGTATCCATAAGCAAGTACAAACTAGTTGTTCTACTGGAAGAGAAAGAGCAGCAGCTTGAGGTCCATCTATGCTTCAACTTATCATGAAGCTTTTTTATGGAAAGAGTGGAGCAATAGGACCAGCAGGGACCCCCAGATGTCTGTGTGGTCACATAGAGATGACTTGTTCTTTTTCCTTCTCTCTTTCTTCCTTGCTCTCTTCCTTGCTCCAAACATGGTGAGTCAGAGCTGCTCTGAGTTCTTTCTTTACCTGAAACTTTATTTTAGTTAGTCAGGAGTTAGACGATCAATGCATATACATTCAGAATCCTGCCTTGGCATTAGCTTTCCAAGGTGGTGGGATCATGTGCTCCAGTGAGGCAAGGGCTATGCTGATCATAGCACTTCTGCTGGTAGGGTCTACCAAGTCAGACAATCTTGTAATGAGAAGCTGGACAAGGGGTGCATCTACACTATAGAAATAATGAAGTTTGGTACCACTTTAAGTGTTGTAGCTCCATCCTGTGGAATACTGGGGTTTGTAGTTTTACAAGGTCTTTAAACTTTGGCAAAAAATGCTGGTACCTCACAGAACTGCACATCCCAGCATTCTATAGGATGGAGCCATTGTAGTTAAAATGATGCCATACAAATGCACCCTCTAACTCATTCTCATCCTTTATTCTTTTATTTCTCCAAGAAAGCAGCAAGTGTCACACCATCTAGTCTATTTCCATCCCTCACCAACAGGTTTTGTGACTGGATCAGCTCTGGGCATTTTCTTCCAGTAGGGAAATTTGTTTGTTTGTTTGTTTTTATTTTTTTATTTTTATTTTTTTATATTTTAACTTTTTTTTTTTTTACTGAATATCACCTCAGGGCACCCCTCCCCTGGGGTATTTTATTTTTATAGTATTTCCATATACAAATATCTCCCTACATTCTATTACATTCTACTGTATTACATTTTAACAAATTATTTATATACCTCTCAATGCCCCCCTTCCCAGGTGCCATCTCCATCCTTATATTCCATCCAAAATTCATTTCGTCTTCTGGAGGTAGTCTTCCATCTTCTTTCCTCAGTACTTTCTCGACAAATTCTTTCCAAATCCCCTCAAAGTCATTTCTTTTCCAAAGTCCTTTTTTACTTTCAGTTCACATGTCAAGTTGTCATTTATAGCTAATTTCCATACCTCTTTATACCAATCCTCCATTTCTACTTATATTTTCATTTTCCAACATCTTGCTATTATTAATCTCACTGCTGTAAGCAAATTTGTTAACAAATATTTTTTTCCTTTTTTCCATTTCTCTGAATTATATAACAACAACAAAACTATACTTGGTCTTCTATCTATTTTTATATTCATAAAATTTTCTATTTCTAATAAGACCTTTTCCCCAAAAAATTTGTACATAGTTACATTGCCACCACATATGCATGTATGATCCTACTTCTTGACAGCCTCTCCAACAATTTTTTGAATTATTTTTATTAATATTATGTAATCTCACTGGGGTCAAGTACCATTTCCAAATCAGCTTATAATAATTTTCTTTTATCCGAACCGATACATTTTTCAAATGTCTTTGTTCCCAAATTCTATCCCATTCCTTATCATATATTTTACATCCAGTAGGGAAATTTGCATGTATTTTAACACACTCTTTTTCTTGTCTACTCATTTATTTTTTTCATTTTTAATTCATTCACTTGTATTGTGCTGCATTAATATGAGTTGAATCTGCAAATTTATTTGTGGATAGTGTGAAAAGGAAAAAAGAAGCTGGTGCTCAATATTTCTTTCTGATGACAGAACACAGAAAAATGTGCACACATTTTTGTTAATGGTTTTGCAGGCAATAAATTGGACACATTCATGCAAAATTCAGTTAATGTGAATTTAGAATCATAGAATCATAGAATCATAGAGTTGGAAGAGACCACAAGGGCCATCCAGTCCAACCCCCTGCCATGCAGGAACTCCAAGTCAAAGCATCCCTGACAGATGGCCATCCAGCCTCTGCTTAAAGACCCCTAAGGAAGGAGACTCCACCACACTCCGAGGGAGTGTGTTCCACTTAATTTATTTTCCATCTCAAAATCAGAGTAAGGGATTTAATCTGCAAGGCAGTGAGTCAACCTCTTCTCTTGTCACTGTGCTACAATTCCTTACAAAATATCTCTCTTCTTTCAAGTACACATTAACTCAGATTTTAATGAAATAAAAGCAATTAAAAACCACTGCATTTCAGAAACATGAGATTTATATCTTGTATGATTTCCATTGTTTTGAAAGTATCCCCAGTTACAGAAATGAGTTCACAAAAGGCCTTAGAGCTTCCACTCCAAAAGAGATATAAGGCAGTGGAGGCGAAATAATGTACTCCCACACTCACCATGGGGATTTTAATGTACGTAAGTTACAAATGACAAAAATGGTTAGCCTGATCCTTAGATTACTTTCCTAATGAAAACAATTGAATATGGAAGATGAAAATCTTACTAAATGTAAAGTTAACATAGAAGTTAAGTATTAACCTAGAATGTGATGGCACTGAAAAAGATTAGATGTGGTATTACTAGATTAAATAATGCTTTGATCAAGCATTATTCCCATATTAATACTAAACTTTAACAAGCAGGGATAGTATATATAGCAATTACGTTTGGGTTTGTAATGTGAAGAAATGGTAATTTAGGCTGAAATTAGTCCATATCATACTTAGTGAGTAAGTCCCACTGAATACTGTGGGATTTAATGTTTAGAAAGTACTCATAGGGTTGCACCATCAGATCTAATACACTTTATTTTGGTGATTCTTCAAATAGTTGTGCAATGTGCAAGCAATAACATCTGATGGAACATGGGATACACAACATCCATTCAGTTACATCCTCACCAAGTTCACATGATGCTCCTTCCTCAAAAAACCAGGTTGATACTGAAGGCTTGGAGTGTGTTTGATTTTGATCTGGTTACTATGGTGCATGCTAAAGCTAATCGCAAACTGAAAAACATGCATCAGGAGCAGAGTGGTTTTATGTTCTTGCTATACTGGTAGCCCTAACGTTAGCTTAATATTTACATAATATGTTTCTTCAGAATACTTTGGACTCAGCTAAACAATAGCATTTTAAATGAAGGGTAACATAATGATGCTAATACTGTGAACTGTGTCATTAGTGATGTGCTCACAATTCCCCTATTCTAGGTATCAATACATGAAAGAAATCAGTCCCAAAGGGATCTTGTAGCACCTTTGAGATTAACTGAGAGAAAGTAGTTGGTATGCTACCAACTTCTTTCTCCCAGAGGCTATGCAGGCTGCCCCAAGGGACAGCCTGCAGCCGCTTCCAACTGCGCCAGATTGGGGCTGTGGCATCTGGCCTTTCCAGGGCAGGATAGTTATGCTTCTGTGGCTTTAAGGTGCTCCTTTGGCACTGCATTGTGTAAATGCAGCACCAAAGGAGCGCCGTGACACTGTGCACCATGTGGAGCAGTGCGCAGCGTCATGCCACCATAGGGGTGGAGTCAGGGTGTATGTCATATGAATGCCATACCCCAACTCCACCCCCAGGCCAGCCTAAATAGCTGGTCTGCACAGCCTCAGTCTCAAAGATGCTACAAGATCACTTTGCAGACTAACACAGCTATGTCTTTGAATTCTAGCAGGAAATTGTTAGCACGGCGCAGATAACACCAGTAATCAACACACTTCAGGTATCACAGTAGATGGGCATCTGAATTTCCTCAAACCTTTTAGGTGTGAAAAGCAGAATTTTTACAGGATAAAAGGGTCTTAAGATGGTTTATTGCTGTTATGCGACTTCAAGTTGTTTCCAGCTTATGGAGATCCTAAGGCAACCCTATCCTGGGGTTTTCATGGTAGATTATTTCAGAGTCGGTTTGCTATTGCCATCCTCTGATGCTGAACATGTGTGACTTGCCCAAGGTCACCCAGTGGGTTGGTTAAGCTAGGATTCAAACCCTGGTCTTTGGCCAGTACTTATCAGATAACATTGCATCTGTCCTGATGCCACTCTGTTACTATAATGCACCTTTTCATTGACAGGCAAAACTCCTCAATAGCTCTAACGGTTGCTATTATAGCAGTGTTGCACAAGCGGAAAAATTCTCTTCACTTCAACTCCAGCATTACTGCAGTCATGTGGCAGGACAGGGCCCAATTCTTCTCCTCTCTCCCACTCACTATTGCAAAGCAGGCTAACTCTTTGTCTGTCAGTTCTGCTTTATTTTTATGTTTGCTATGTTTGTATACTTATGACAAAACGATAAAATAAAAATAATTTTATTTGTTTTTCTGTAACGACCCAAACACACAGCAAAATTAAAAATAACTAAACCAACAGGTGCAGAGACAGCCTTGGAATAACAAATGGAAGGAGGGGTATCAGCCTTTTCATGGCATTGACTGCTATAATGCCAGAAGAGCAACAAAGAGACTTACCACACTGGGGTGTGTGTGTGTGTGTGGGGGGGATTCAAAGTAGTGCAGTTGCATGAAAGAAAGATGTAATAAGAAATGTTTTCAAAGTAGTATGTTCCTGTTTCCTTTCATAATGTGATGGCTGCAAGACATGAGGCTGATGTGTCCATAGACCTCAGACAAGTAAACACATGTTTGTCCCTAACACTCAATTAGCAAAAGGTAGTTGTATGCAATGGGGAACACACACTTAATGGCAATCTAAATGCTGCCAAGGATTCAAGGTTTCACCACATTGCATGAGGGAAGAAGCAAGATTTTGGGTTTTTTTGTGGGGTGGAAAAGACCTGTTGAGCACAAGGAACTATGGAAGGCACAACATGTTTTTGAGAAACAGTCTTTATTGGTTTTATCATATTTTTTAGACATTTAAAGCCTGAGATTTCAGGACTTGTAATTTTATGTGGGGCTTTTGGAGGCTGTTAGCCACTTTGGGCTTCCATCAGAAATAAAATCAAATCAGTCAATCAACTTATGATATCATCTGCCTAATAGCTGAGAAAGAGTACTAATATGGGAAACCAGAGACATAAATATTAGGTCCTCTTGCAACTGAAATACAGTTAAATGACCATATGTCAAAACTTTCCTTTTGGATTCCTAATTAGCAGCAATCAAGATCACGACAAAGAAAAAAAAAATAAAATCAACATAAACACGAATACATACATCAAAAATATTTATCATACCCTCCCTACATTTCACAGATGCTAAGCAACTTCAGAGTGTGGTCAAGATGACAAAAGTTAGATATTAATGAGGAATAACACATAGGCTAGGATAGGCTGCAGCTGTTTGATTTTGCCTGAGTCTATAGAGAAGGCCAGATTCTCTAGTCTCTCCTCTCTACTGAATTAATTGAGTGGAAACTACTTTTGTACTTTGGCCTCTGTTTGCACCAATGGAAGTAAACTAAGGGGGGAAGTGGGAGAAGATGAGACAAACTGGGAGATTTTAAAAAAGTGGGATGACAAGATCAAATAGGACTGTCCCTGCCATATCAGGATAGTTAGAGATTATGAGTTGTCAATGTCCATCTATTGATGTTGTGCTAGGGTGACTATTTGATCCATTACATAAGAAGTGAATGGCCATTCCTTGCTTCATTCTTTTAAGGAATGAAAATAGATTAAGGATTTGAACATTTAGATCTAGTATGAATTCATCTCACAATTACATTTCCCTTAACCAGTTCAAACTTGTTTTGTTGGCTTGATAGCTTCTACAGCTACTCTCATCACTATGGCAACCTATAGCTAAAAATAGTGGTTGAGACCTCTTCTTTTTCAATCAGTTGATGGTCATTCTTCCACCGGGCTCACAGAAGTCTTTCCATTCGTATGAATGAGTCACCTTTTTTGCATCATCTGAAGTGTTTAAGAAGGAACATGCAGTATCAAATTGTTCTAAAGTTCCAGTTGTTTGCTATAGATGTGATGATGTAGTAAATTGCTTTTCCTTTTTGCGAACTTTTTAAAAAATATGTAATGGCAGACTTATATTTCAAATGCCATTCCAGCTTTTCTTTACCATCCACTTTGTAATTCTGGTCTGTATTACCCATAGCAAAAGCAATTAAAATAAGGACCAACTATGCCTAAGATGACTAAATGAAGGGAAGCGGGGCGGGGGGGGGGGGGAAGTCATATTTCAGAGGGTTATTTGTAAATGGGACATAGTTTTTCCTTCTTGAAATTTATTTTATTATTTATGTATTTAATGTTTAATCGATGCATATCAGTAGTCAGTAAAATGTGGCCCTCCAGACATTACTGGACTGCATCTCCCAGCATCCCTAGTCAGCATGGGCAATGGTGAAGAATGCTAGGACTCAGTGTCCAGCATCATCTGAAGAGATCCATTTTCCCATCCCCTGCTGCAAATTGTGAAACAGGCTCCATGCAAATAGAAACACTGAAGATGAGAGCAGCAGAACTCATCTAAGGCTCCATAATCTGTCAGATTCTTCAGTTCCACCAGACAGAACTACAACCTGTCTCCCTCTCTTTGCACAGAGAATTCATCTTCCTCCTGCATTCTTCATGAACATTTAGTAGCTGGGAAGTGTAGGGGACAGTCTCACAACAGCTATGTCTTTATAGCTGGATGTACAGCAGGATCCTCTGGAGGATCCTTGGAAGGCGGCTGAAACTTAATGTATCATGTTTAATAATATCACCAGATCCTGCTTGTTTGTTTTTCAGTTTTGTTTATACTTCTTAATTCTTTTGTATTGTTTTTAAATTGTATTGTTCTAAATTTGCTGTTAGCTGCCTTGATTCCCTATATTGTGGGAAAGGTTGGCTATAAATAATAATAAATAACAGGCCTAAATAGGAGGGCAAGCCATGTTTGCAATCGATAAGGAATACTGGGTATAAATATCCCTGATCCTCTGCATGAGAATTGTTTTCGCTGCTGTCCAGTTTAATGTACAAAGAAAATTATTGGAGATCTGAGGAGAAGAGGAGGAGGAGGAGGAGGAGGAGGAGGAGGAGGAGGAGTTGCAGTGGATAATGCCATTGTGCATCCAGCAACATGGACATAATTGGATACTGTCAAGCTGTCCAGCACACTTTTGTGATCATTTAATGGCCATGTAGCCCTCCACATGGAGACAGGTAACTTGAGTGGTCAGGAAGTCATTATATGAGGAATGTTGTGAATGCCTCCCCCTACCACAACAACCATAAAAAAGACATATCCAAAACATAAGTAAAACATGCCTGTGTATGTCACCAACAGGATGCCAACCTATGTATCATTGTTTAAGAGCAGGGTCTTTGGATTCTAAGTCTTATGTCTACTATAGATCTTTAGGTCTAGATCAGTAGGCAGGGGCCAAAATTAAAATAAGTAAAACCTCTTCGAGCCGCATATAGATTTTAATTAATAATTAATTTATTATTAATTAATATTATTAATAGTAATTCTGTTCTCCTCCTCCTCTCCTTGGGAGAAAACTTGGTGGTGGAGGAGCCTTGCAAGTGTTTGCCCCTATTCCTCATCCACTGTCCACCCTTCTCCTTGGAGTAAAGCCCAGCAGTGGCAAAGACTTCAGGGGTGAGCATTCAGCCATCTTCCTTATCCGTGACCTGGCCTTCTCTTTGGCGTTCAGCCTTCCTCCTCCTCCGGCCAATCCTCACCTCAGAAAAAGGCTGAGCAGCAAAGGAGCCTTGAAATTGTTCCACATCCACATGGGCCACCCAAAATATTTTGCTGAGCTGCATGTGGCCCCTGGGCCATATGTTGTGCAGGCCTGGTCTAGAGAGTAAAAAAGAATGCACTGTTAGGCTGTCAGCTTAACTCCTAGGTCTGTCCAATCTTGATTTCTTTCCAGTGGATGGAAAAGTATTGAATTTTGAAAACCAAGCATATGGTTTAAAAAGTCTCTAGTACCTTTGGTCTAATCTAGTAAAATTGAATTTGCATATAGTCTACTTTTTATGATGATGATGAGATACATCTTTATAATCAAAGCTCAAGTAACAAGAAACTATGAACACTTTTCAGATTTTATACTGATAATTAAAGCAGCATCTTGCTGGACTGTATGTACAGTTAAAGAATGAGAATAAAGAGAGAATCATAGAGTTTAATTATTTCTCTCCTAATCAGATTTACAGTCAAAGTTCAGATTTGAGCACCTCTAGCAGTAATTGCCTTTTGATTCATGCCCTTTTCATTTACACAGTTTCTTTCCTCTGTGTTATTCTTTTCCATTTAAGAGGCCTTAAATAGACTGTGATATTAAGTCAAAGTAAAATGATTTCCTTTGTGCTTTTGTACACATGAAAAAAAAATAAAAGCCATGGAGGTAGCACATAGTTTCCTTTCTTATCACTTGACAAGAGTTTCTTTGTTGTACTACAACTTTCATGTGTTGTGAACAGCAACGCTTGGAAAAGTGTTTAAAACAGAGCTGGCAAAAGTTTTTTTTCCTTCCTGTTTAATGCAAAACTTGAAAAACTTGGTTTTGAAAAAGAAAAATATTTTTCTCATTTGTTAGATTTAATTTTTTTTCAAATGTCATGCTCTGAGTAACTGTGGTTGATTCTTAATGTCTCATGCTTAATAACATCACCAGACCCCCTCTGACTTCACCAGGATCCATCTGTAGGTCTCATGTTCTGGCCCTCAAACAAGAAGTGATGTTGGGTTTCTTTTTTGTAGCCATTTGTGGTCTGTCTTCAAGGACAGGAGGTGTGAGTATGGTTTGGGGAGGATTCCTTGTTATTTGCCACTCCTGGACACCCCCAAAAGTGACTTTCTACCACTTTTTAATTTTTTTAAACTTCTATCCAGTTTGGTAGGGGAATGAAGGGATTTGGGGGGCTTTGAGGAGAATTAAATTAGGGGCTTGTGGGCTGGAAAAACTGTGACCCATAGGTTTCAGCTTCCCGCCCTTGAGATAGGGGTGGTGGGTCTGCTGTCTTTAAGGAGAGCCTTCATTTTCCTTTACGTCTTGAGTATATATCTATAAGTTAAAGACAATATTACACCATAAAACCCCGATATTTCTGCATCTGAAGAAATCCAAAACATGAGTGATTCTGCTTTAGGACCTTCTCAACTGGAGAAATCTAGTGTGCATAACAATGCCCTGGTTCACCAAGTGGGGAGACAAATCTCAGGGTAAAGGACTCTGGAAGAAGATAAAGTTTGATTTTGGTAGGTGAGGTGGCTTTAAACCTGGACAGCTGTGTCCACCCACTCAGTTGGTGCCAGAGCTCACTATTTCAGTTTCAAGGCATTTGTATGCATCAGCACACTGAAAAAGTGGGGGCAGCAGTTCTAGGAGAGGAATTGGATGAGGGCCAGTAGGTGGATGGGCTATATAGAACAAGGTAATGCGAGTCAGTGTGGTGTAGGTTTGAGTGTTGGATAACAACTCTGGAGACCAGGGTTTGAATCCTCATTTGAGCATAAAAACCCACTGGGTGACCTTGGGCAAGTCACACTCTCTCAGCCTTAGAGGATGGCAATGGCAAACTGCCTCTGATGAAAACTTGCCAAGAAAATCCTATGATAGGTTTGCCTTAGGGTCACCATAAATCAAAAATGACTTGGAGGAACACAAAAACAACGACGACAAAAGAAGTGGAATGCCAGCACAGTAGCTCATGCCATGTCTTGTTGTACAAGCCCTGGAAGAAGTGGCATAGGGCTTAGCGGGAAAATATCCTTGTGCTATGGAAATGAGCTTTCCATCAGTGTAGGAACTTGGGAAATCTTTCCATATTTGATCTATGCTGCTGGTAAAGCAGCTAATGGGTGCATTTTCCCACCTGCACAGCTACCCAACACATGCTCCCCTGGCCTGGATAGCCATATTACCTGGTTACCAGGATCCTCCTTGTGCCTGTTACTGCAAGGAGGTAGCCTAGAGACAGTACTGTTTGCACACCCAATTGCTGCATGCTGTTACTGCTGTGATATTGTAAGGACAGGTCACTGTCACTTCACAAAGACTCACTACTGATCTCAGCATTTGACTCCAAAATCCTAGGGAATAGAATGTTGATGATCTTGCTCAGAGGATCTTGGCTAGGCAATGCTGAGCTAAAAAGCCAATTATGAATTTCTTCCCCTGCAGGTAGTAACAATAGCACAGCAATGTGACTGGAAAGTCTTCATTAATCTGTGTGGTGATCCTTTACATCGTTATGACATCTTAAACAAATATACAGCTTATTGTTTGAAAAGTCTCTTATGAGAGTCAGATTGACGCAAAGAATTGAGCCAGTTAACCAAGGTCATTGGGTTCATCTTAACAATGCTTCAATGTAATCCTCTGAATCAGGAAAGAAAGGTGACTTTACATGCACATTTTTAGCAGAGAGTGACCATGTGTCATACACTCATGCTCCTGTTAAGTAGGTTGGGACCCCTTGAGGGCACCCACTAATTTAACCCTCCTTTTTCTAGCAACTCAGTGTGAAGTTAGTGGGAGAACTTGACTTGTAAATTCCATCTCTAACTCTGCAGAGAGTCCCCCTCCCCGCCACTTTGTGGGGATAAAATGGAGCAGGCATGTGAAATAGTGGAAGTCTGTAAAGGAAGCCTATTCAAAACAGTAATCTACATTACAAAGGGATCTTGTAGCACCTTTGAAACTGTGTGAAAGAAACTGTAGACTTGGCTAAACAGACAGGCAAAAAGAGGTGCTTTCAGGCTGGCTTAAAGGTGAGGCATTTAGATGACACATGCCTTGAAGACAGCACAAAAGTGCCCTTGTGCAGAGAAAAGCCATTTTAAAAAGAAGCAGCTTTCCCCGCACTTCTTTCTGGCTTGAAGCCATGTCATGTGGTCATGACATGAGCACTACAACTGCCTTGGGAGCTGGTGGTGCGGTTGTTGGGGTTTCAATGTGGCTTCAGAAAAGGCAGCTTCAAGCCACTTTTTCCTGCGCATCTGTTTTGCCCCTTTGTCTACTTTTTCAGATGGAGCAAAGGGTATCTCTTTCATGAAAGATATTCCTCTGCAGGTGTGTTTAGAAATTACAAAGTTACAGAATAAATCATATTCAGCCAAGACTGCAAAAATAAACATAAGCCCTGACGTATCTATCTAAACACATGCCCACATTGTGCTCATGATCAGATGTCCTTTGAATCTTGGATATACCTGGGACAGTCTAGACTGTATGGTGCAGCCCTGGCCAAACATCCATAGATGTGGCAGGCACCCCAGTCTCAGGTTGCTTTGCTCTTCTCTCTTGTCTTGTGGTCACCTGATATCTGCTGCTGAAAATGATCTTAAGATTCACACTTCTGCACACAGGCCATCCCCACTGGGTGGCTATCTTTCATCATTTCTGTGATGCTGATCCCAGTGCATGCAACTTAAGACTGTCATATCACTAACCTTTTATTTACCTGGAAAGGAGACTATGAGGTGATACAGATAGGTAGCTCCATGCTGCCTGTTTTTGCCCCTTGTTGGTGCCATGCCAGCTGCACGGCACGGCACTGATGCACTCCCTATAAAGGATCTGCTTGAGGCGGCTTCTTTTTAAGGGCGTCATAATAGTGCTTGCACGGCATGACGTCGCCCCTTCCAATGAGAGTCATATCACCACTCTATTCTGCTTTGGTCAGGCCCCACCTGGAATATTATCTGAGCAAACAGAAAGTACTACCTGGGTTTGTGATACACTGTTGGAAATTAGGGGATTGTTTCCACCATCCATCATTCAGTGAAAGGACACATGCTCTGTATGCACATGTTCTGAGGTCCAGTCATTTTCACTTCCACACTTTAAAAGGGGATTGAGCAAGAGATGATAATAAAAAAGATTTCTGCCTGAAAGCTTGCAGAGCTACTGCCAGTTGGAATATGGGATTCTATGGGGACATTTTATGATGAATGCTGCAAACACAATTACAATGATTTAACCAATTTGCAAATGTAAGTTAGATAGAAACATAGAATCAGAGAGTTGGAAGAGACCACAAGGGCCATCCAGTCCAACCCCCTGCTATACAGGAACTCTCCATCAAAGCATCCCTGACAGATGGCCATCCAGCCTCTGATTAAAGACTTCCAAAGACGGAAATTCCACCACACTCTGAGGGAGTATGTTCCACTGTCGAACAGCCCTTACTGTCAGGAAGTTCCTCCTAATGTTGAGGTGGAATCTTTTTTCCTGGAGCTTGCATCCATTGTTCCGGGTCCTGTTCTCTGGAGCAGCAGAAAACAATGTGGCATCCCTTCAAGTATTTAAACAGGGCTATCATATCACCTCTTAACCTTCTCTTCTCTAGGCTAAACATTCTCAGCTCCCTAAGTTGTTCCTCATAGGGCATGGTTTCCAGACCCTTCACCATTTTAGTCGCCCTCCTTTGGACCCGCTCCAGTTTCTCCACATCCTTTTTGAATTGTGGTGCCCAGAACTGGACACAGTATTCCAGGTGGGGCCTGACCAAAGCAGAATAGAGTGGTGATATTACTTCCCTTGATCTAGACACTATACTTCTATTGATGCAGCCTAAAACTGCATTGGCCTTTTTAGCTGCTGCATCGCACTGTTGACTCATGTTCAACTTGTGGTCCACTTGGACTCCTAGATCCTTTTCACAGCCAGGTATCCCCCATCCTATATCTGTTCATTTCATTTTTCCTCCCTAAGTGCAGAACCTTACATTTGTCTGTGTTGAATTTCATTTTGTTAGCTCTGGCCCAGCTTTCTAGTCTATTCAGGTCATTTTGAATTTTGATCCTGTCCTCTGGGGTATTAGCTACTCCTCCTAATTTGGTGTCATCTGCAAATTTCATAACTAGGCCCTCAATAATTTCATCCAAGTCATTAATAAATATATTGAATAGCACTGGGCCCAGGACAGAACCCTGTGGGAACACACTGGTAACTTCTCTCCAGGATGAAAAGGAACCATTGTTGAGCAACCTTTGGGTTCGGTCAGTCAACCAGTTACATATCCATGTAGAGGTTACCTTGTCTAGTCCACATTTTGCAAGCTTGTTTGCAAGAATGTCATGCGGAATGTTGTCAAAGGCCTTACTGAAATCAAGATATACTATATCCACAGTGGGATGTAGATTTTTTTTAAAAAAATGAACTCCATCCCAGCAAATAGCAAAAACACAGTATATTCTATGCTAAGTCTTAATCTTGTAGTAAATGAGGTATCAGTGTGAAACTGATAGAATCATAGAACTGGAAGAAACCACAAGGGTCATTCAGTCCAACTCCCTGTCATGCAGGAATATACAACCAAAGCACTCCTTACAGATGGCCACCCAGCCTCTGTTTAAAAACCTCAAAAGAAGATTCCATCATTTCCAAGGCAGCCTGTCTAAGAGTTCTTCGTTATATTTAAGTGGAATCACTTTTCCTGTATTTTGAATCTATATCCTATTCTCCTGAGCAGTAAAAAACAACTTTGCTCCTTTTTCAATATCACATCATTTCAAATATTTAAACATGACTATCATGCCACACCTTAATTTTCTCTTCTCCAAGCTAAACATACCCATAGACTGGTCCTCATAGGGTCTGATTTTCCAACCTTTCACCCTTTTGGTCGCCCTCCTCTGGACACACTCCAGCTTGTCAACATCCTTTTTGAATTGTGGTGACCCAAACTGGAAACAGTATTCCAGGTGAAGTCTGATCAAAGCAGAATAGATCAAGGGAAGTAAATTACCTTCTCTTGATCTAGATACTGTGGAGATTATTACATTGTATTTAAAGCAACTTATTCCCAATGGGATACAGTCACATATAATTTAAAAACCGGGTATTATCGCACTTGCCGGTGCCCGAGTGAATGCAACCCATAGGCAGCCCAGATCTTAGCTGTGCTTATCCAGAGGCTTTTAAAAAACAGGAGCTTGCCATTTTTAAAAAGCTACTGGATAAGTGTGGCTGGGATCCAGACTGCAAATGGGTTGTATTCGCCCAGCCACTGGCAAATGTGATAACACCTGGTTTTAAAATTAAACACAACTGTATCCCATCAGGGATAAGTCATTTTAAATACAATGCAATAATCTCCTACCATGATAACAGCATAGAATTACACTGGCTTTCTAAGCTTTCGCATCACATTGCTGACTCATGTTCAGCCTGTGGTCCACTAAGACCCTTTTCACATGTTTTACCATCCTACATCTGTATATTCCATTTTTACTGCTCAAGTGTAGCATCCTACATATCTCTCTGTTGAAATCCATTTTGTTAATTTTGTCCCAATACTCTAATCTTTTCAGGTCATTTTGAATTACGATTTTGTCCTTTGGGATATTATCTATCCCTTGTAATTTGTTGTCACCTGTATATCTGATAACCATGTCTTCTATTCCATCATCCAGTTCACTGATAAAGTGGTTGAATAGAACTGTGCTCAGGGTAGAATCCTGTAACAACCCACTACTAACTTATCTTCATGATGAGAAGCAGCCATTGATGAGTTTCCTTTGGGTTCAGTTGGCCAACCAGTTACAATTCATCTACAAATTCACCTTGGTCAACCAGTTACAAATTCACCTTACAATCACATTGCCTAGCCACCATATTACTAGCTTTTTTGCAATGATATCATCGGGGTCCTTGTCAAAGGACTTATTAAAATCAAGATATGCAACATCCATAGCATTCCCTTCATCTACCAAGCTTATAATTCTGTCCAAAAGAGAGAGAGAGAGAGAGAGAGAGAGAGAGAGAAGATTTGCCTAGCATGAATTGTTTTTGACAATTAAACTTGTGCTGACTTTTCAACCCAATTTGACTTTTAATATTCACATAATTCTTTTCTAAGTGCTTAGATTGTGTATTTAATGATCTGTTTAATGATCTAGAATCTTTGGTGGCACTGATGTCAGGCTAACTGGGCAGCAATTATTTGGGTCCTCTTTTTTCTTTCTTTCTTAAAGATGGAGTTGGGTAGATAAAAATAGATGGGGAAAGCTTTAGAGATTCCCCCACACAATTCATGCAAGAACTAACCTGAATTTGGGTTGAATATATTTGAATTTTAAAAATTGCTTTTCAGCTTCATTTGATATGTTATAGGGCATTGCAGTTTGGCCCATAATCTGAGCTTTCTTCTTTACTCTCATCATGACCTTAGTCCTCAACTGATTTTATCTGGTAGAAAAGAAAGGTTGAGATACTCTTTAACTATGTGTAGGCTTACAACCTAATGGTGTACAACCTTTATTCGTAGTGGTCCTGTAAAATGCTACTTGAATTCAAATTCCATACAGACTGTACAGATTTCACCCCCAAACATGGTAAAGAATATAGTACATTCCCCCACCATGCTGCACCAATCTGGAAATTATTTATCACACATTGACCACAGGATGTTGGATGTTGTAATATTCTCATTCGCGATCATGGCACTATTGTCATGACAGCGAATGACCCTGAAGGCCACCTTAAAAGCCCAAGCAATGGAGGTCTGTGCTGCTAGTCAGTGAGACACTGCAGGATCATATATGACCAGCCCCATCTCATCAGTGAGTGATATTAAAGTGACAAGTCACAACCCCTCATTGCAGCATCGTTCACTGGTATGAGAGGGTGGTGATGTGATGCTGCAGCACTCTGCTCACCAACACAGACCTCTATTGGTCAGAATGGCTGATTGGCTTTTGTGGTGGGTTTCAGGGGTCAGATGAGGAATTAAAGTTTAGCTATGATATCATGGCTATGTGTTTGGTGAAGGACTGATGCCAATGTCCTAGCAGAGAAATAGAAAAGATCATTTCTGAAGGGGTCAGGCTGATGCTCTGTGGCTCATGGCTGCACTGGCAGGGAATGAAATATCTTGTGAAATGGGTTGAGTTATAGTGCATCAGCCCAGTTACTTCAAATGTAGGCCAACATGTTTGTTCATCCTGCTTCTATTCAAAGTGGTAGCAGTTACTCGCACTGCCCCTAAGGGGCCTGAGCAAATAAGACTGAATATCACAAGCTGAGCCCTTGCTATCTTGCCCCTGGTGTTCACCCAGGTTAGTCCCTGGGTCAGTGTGGGGATGTGCAGGTGTTCACATTCCCATCCCTGTACCAACTCAGGACCAGTGGCTGCTCCTTACCTTTCTGGTGTGTGATCCCTCTGAGAAGCTCCCCTGATTTGTCCCATCTGATGTGGAAATGGGTCATCTCACCACATTCACATGGCATGCCCAGTTTCTGCATCAGATGGGGCAACTGGGGGTCTTCACAAAGAAAAGAATCACAAAGAAAAGAAGGAGCACAGGGGAGGAAGCTGTATTAACAGCCCAGTTTTGCCACAGAGATTCTTAGAAACTCAGTGGAAACCCAGGGCTGTTTTACTCCAGGGCAAAGGCTCTATATCCTGGGGTCAGACCAAATCCTCTGCATCCATGTCTGCATAGGCAGGATTAGGCCTGATCCTGTCCCAGGTTTATTTGCCTGTGTTACCTAAACTAGATGATGAGAATCCAGGGGAAAGCTGGATCATTTGGCCCCTGCAGACAACCATAATGACATCATATTATACCATAACCTTATTAGTTAAGCAGTGCTATGATATTATTGCATTGGCCCTTTTGAACCCTGATTGGTAGGGATCCTGAAGCTAGCAAAAAGAAAAAGAATGTGGTTTGTAAAATGGTGCCAAAGTGAAGCTAAAGAGGATTATTCTCGGGTGCCACATAAATAAGCTCTTGGAGTTTAAGTAAGTTTATTCTTCTCTATCACCCTTTTTACATGAAAAATGTGGCTTCTTAAAATTCAGAATACCACCACTATTTTAAAAAACAACAACAACACATTATTTAGTTTTCAAACATTGAACCAAAATCTATTTTGGGAGTCAAAGGATGTTCTGTGAATGGAATTTTGATTCCATGTACATTTGCTTCCATCATCAACATTTTAAGAATTTAAACATGATCTCTTGATAACAAAATATTTATGTTTGAATATGCTGGGGGTTATTTCTTTCAGCTAATAGATTAAACTTAAAGACAGTTTGCTATTTCTCTCCAAGGCTGCTGACGCATAGATTGTAAAGTGTACATTTTGTAGGAAATCTTCAAATTAGTAAATCAACCTAACTTTCCAAACATTATTACTAACCGGAAGATGAATTATGTGACTGGCCTCCAGCAGTTTCTAATAATAGAGAAGCTGCATCCACTAACATATGAATGGTAATATTTCAGGTGGGTGGGTGGCAAAGTTGACTTTGTATGCTTTTACGCAGACAGAATAGCTTGCCAGTTTTAATTTTTCTCTATACTGAACATTTTGTCCAAAGGAAATGGTCAAGGACATAGCTTACTCCCATGTTGAGCTTTCACACCTATTAAATAGGCAGTTGACGACATCCTAAAGTAGTCTCTTTCAGGATATATGATTGCTTTTCTCCCCACTTTTTACAACATCAGTACCTGGTCATTTAAAAACATACTGGACAATTTATTTTTGGAAAAGCTTGTATCATATGAGTCTGGGAGGAAAACAAATTCCTATTCTGCCAGAATTGTGTCTAATTGTGTCCGTCACTTTTGCTCAAAGCTATTACCTGACTATTTATGCTGGAGCAGATTCACTATAGCATCACAGGCCCATTTAAGGCCAGTGATCACACAAAAAAGGAGCACTGTATTTTCTCTCTGACATCAGCAACTCAGCTGTACAGAAAAACATCTATGTGTAATGTCTGTTCAGGCTGCTTAGCGTTTATTTAACCACTCCACCACCATTTAATTAGAACTGGAGCTGGGTACCTTTGCCAGGGTGACCAGATGTCATAACCACAAAGGAGGGCAAGGCACCACAACATATAGGACATTCAAGAAAAATGTAGGATATTACAAAATAAAACCTAAAAACACTAATATAAATATAAATTCATTTTGTATGATTTCAAAGATATAGCTGTGTTAGTCTGTGGAATCGGTATGTAGAGAGATATTTTTGCACCTTTGAGACTAACTAAAAGAAGTTGGCAGTATGAGCTTTCGCAAACTTCAGTCGACTTCATCAGATATATTCATAGATTGAAATACAACGAAAGCTCATGCTGCTAACTTCTTTCTTTCATTTAGTCTCAGGGGTGCTACAAGATCTCTCTGCACTCATTTTGTATGGTTTAAAAAATAAATAAAAATAAAAACTTTAGTTATATATCGCCCTTCCGGTGATCAGGGCGGTGTACATCATATTAACACATTAAAACAGTCTGAATACAAATATAAATACAGTAAAACAGTATACAGTTTATTTACAACTATATTACATATACTATATTGTGATCTCAACTGTATTTTTCTGATGAACTTATCCTTAATGTTTTTTCAGTGAACCATTCCTGTGCAGCCCTGGTGCAGTTGCTGCAAGTTGTAACCCAGAACAACTGGAAGGTTCCTGCAGTAAGAACATACCAAGCATTAACTGCTGTTCTTTCTCCTCATTGCTTCCTCATCACTAGATGATGAACTTTCCTACTCTTGTTTACTCCTTGTTCAACCCATAATCAGGATTCTAAGTTGCTCAGGTACTTCCTGAAAGAAAGAAGGCATCTCACAGCAGAAATTATCCCTTCAGTCAATATCCAGTAGCCAATGCTGAAGAAAGAATCAGCTGTCTGTACACTTCTGTAGGTGAAATGTGAGAGGTGGAGGAGGGCATAATTTTATTCCCTATAGCAGGCAGCAAAATATTTTGATCGGTTCTGCTTCTGGGGTCTGGAAAGCATTGGTAACTAGCAATGAGGACACAGGGTTGGGGAAAAGGCACATAGGTCCGTTTTACATTGGCAAAAAGAGGTGTGTTGAAGGCTGCTTGAAAACCCAGCCTTTAGATGAGAAAAAGGGAAAGTGTGCCATGAAAACACTGGTCCGTTTTACATTGGCAAAAAGAGGTGTGTTGAAGGCTGCATGAAAGCCCAGCCTTTAGATGAGAAAAAGGGAAAGTGTGCCCTGAAAACACTATTTTGGAGTTTTAAGGGAGAAGAAGTGCTTTAAAAAGGAGCTGGCCCATTTTACATTGGCAAAAAGAGGTGTGTTGAAGGCTGCATGAAAACCCAGCCTTTAGATGAGAAAAATGGAAAGTGTGCCATGAAAACACTATTTTGGAGTTTTAAGGGAGAAGAAGTGCCTTTAAAAAGTAGTTTGATTTCCCCACTACTTTTTTAAAAAGGGTGCAGCATTGCTGGCCCGTTTTACACGGGCAAAAAAAGGCACTTTTAGGGCTAAAAAGCCCGCATTTAGGGTTAGGGAGGGCGTAGCCTTTACACCCTCCCTAAGCCTAAAACGCATGGACGCCGCCATTTAAAGATGGCGGCGTCTACACAGTGGCGCCGTACAAGCGTCATCACGTGCGCAGCGTTTTGACGCGCTGCGCACGTTTTGACGCTCTGGCGGCGCGGGAGGGCGCCAATCGCGCCCTTCCCGCGCCGCAAAAAAAGAGCTCGATCCCGGAGCTCTTTTTTGCGGCGGGTCGTTGCGGCGGGATGAGGCCTCTGGGGCTGCCCGTGTGGCAGCCTAGGCCTCATCTCGCCGCTAGAAGGGGCGAGTTTGGACCGCCCCTTTTAGCCAATGTAAAAAGCACCCCTATTGCATCTAAAGGCTAAGGTGTAGTTGAACGGTTAAATGGGGCTCTGTATCTTTAAAGCGCCCATTTAAAGGCAGCGATACAAGTGCGGAGGGAGGGAAGGTGCCAAGACAAGAAGAGACCTTCAGAGCCCGCAGAGTGCGCCTGCACCTTCCTTCACCTCCTCCCTTTGGTTGAGAGAGTGTGACTTCTAGGGAGACAGCAGGGCACTGGAGGCGCTCAGCCAGGCCAGGGCAAGCTGGCAAGAGGAGGAGGAGAAGGGGAGGGACCTGGAGCACCTCCGCTGCCCTGCTTCCCTGCAAGTCACACTCTCTCAGCCGAAGGGGGGAGGAGAAGGCAGGCCCAGGCACACTCTGGCCAGGCTCCATGGCTCTCTCCTGGCTGCCTTCCTCCTCCCTTTGGCTGAGAGAGTGTGACTTGCAGGGAGGCAGGGCAGCAGAGGGGCCCCATGTCCCTCTCCTCCTCCTCCTCCTCCTCCTCCTCCTCCTCCTGTTTCCAGCTTGCCCTGGCCCAGCATCAGGAGGACCTGGAGCACCACCGCTGCCCTTCCTCCCTGCAAGTCACACTCTCTCAGCCAAAGGGAGGAGGAAGGCAGCGGGGAGGGAGGGAGGGAGGGAAGGAGCCAGGAAGAGACCCCCAGAGCCTGGCCAGAGCACGCCTGGCCCTCCTGCTTCCTCTTCAAAAAGAAGGCTGGAAAAGTAGGACGTGTCCTGGCAAAGGAGGACGTGCCTGGTCAACTTGGAAAAGGGGGGCCTCTGCTCAAGAATGGAGGGCATATGGGAATCCCTCCTGGACAGAGGGCTGAAACCTCAAGACAACTCAATATAATGCTCTGACAGAACACAGACTACAACTCCCATGAGCCTTTGCTACCATTTTCCAAGATGCCTTAATTTGCAACAGAAAGCCGACCAGTATGTTCACATGTGATGAATTCTTTCGTATTGACTCTGCATTTTTTTTTTGTGTAGATGCTCTCTTGTTTTGTGTGTGATGAGCTTGTGCGTAATCACGTGCATTTCCGAACTGACCTCACTTTCTCCCTCTTTCGGAATGGTCCTGTACTCCCCCATGTGATAAGCTCCGACTGTATGGTGTACCTGCGCAATTGCGCAATTCGCAGCCAGCAAGGGAAAAAAATGTTTAAAGCGCGGCTAAAAGCCACGTTCCTTGCCGCCCATGTAGCTGCTCCACCTGTGTTTGTAGCGTTTTGACAGCTTCCCATGTAGTTGCTGAGCCACAGAAAAAACCTCAGTCTAGCTGCCCTGTACTTTTTAAATGCACACCTGGGGCTTGCTGTCTAGCTGCTAAGCATTAAGGAAAGTGCAACTTCATGTCACACTTTCTTGCCAATGTAAAAAGCCCCACTATTTTGGAGTTTTAAGGGAGAAGAAGTGCTTTAAAAAGGAGCTGGCCCATTTTACATTGGCAAAAAGAGGTGTGTTGAAGGCTGCATGAAAGCCCAGCCTTTAGATGAGAAAAATGGAAAGTGTGCCATGAAAACACTATTTTGGAGTTTTAAGGGAGAAGAAGTGCCTTTAAAAAGTAGTTTGATTTCCCCACTACTTTTTTAAAAAGGGTGCAGCATTGCTGGCCCATTTTACACGGGCAAAAAAAGGCGCTTTTAGGGCTAAAAAGCCCGCATTTAGGGTTAGGGAGGGCGTAGCCTTTACACCCTCCCTAAGCCTAAAATGCATGGACGCCGCCATTTAAAGATGGTGGCGTCTACACGGTGGCGCCGTACAAGCGTCATCACGTGCGCAGCGTTTTGACGCGCTGCGCACGTTTTGACGCTCTGGCGGCGCGGGAGGGCGCCAATCGCACCCTTCCCGCGCCGCAAAAAAAGAGCTCGATCCCGGAGCTCTTTTTTGCGGCAGGTCGTTGCGGCGGGATGAGGCCTCTGGGGCTGCCCATGTGGCAGCCTAGGCCTCATCTCGCCGCTAGAAGGGGTGAGTTTGGACCGCCCCTTTTAGCCAATGTAAAAAGCACCCCTATTGCATCTAAAGGCTAAGGTGTAGTTGAACGGTTAAATGGGGCTCTGTATCTTTAAAGCGCCCATTTAAAGGCAGCGATACAAGTGCGGAGGGAGGGAAGGTGCCAAGACAAGAAGAGACCTTCAGAGCCCGGCCAGAGTGCGCCTGCACCTTACTTCACCTCCTCCCTTTGGTTGAGAGAGTGTGACTTCTAGGGAGACAGCAGGGCACTGGAGGCGCTCAGCCAGACCAGGGCAAGCTGGCAAGAGGAGGAGGAGAAGGGGAGGGACCTGGAGCACCTCCGCTGCCCTGCCTCCCTGCAAGTCACACTCTCTCAGCCGAAGGGGGAAGGAGAAGGCAGGCCCAGGCACACTCTGGCCAGGCTCCAGGGCTCTCTCCTGGCTGCCTTCCTCCTCCCTTTGGCTGAGAGAGTGTGACTTGCAGGGAAGCAGGGCAGCAGAGGTGCTCCAGGTCCCTCTCCTCCTCCTCCTCTTGCCAGCTTGCCCTGGCCCAGCATCAGGAGGACCTGGAGCACCACCGCTGCCCTTCCTCCCTGTAAGTCACACTCTCTCAGCCAAAGGGAGGAGGAAGGAAGCGGGGAGGGAGGGAGGGAAGGAGCCAGGAAGAGACCCCCAGAGCCTGGCCAGAGCACGCCTGGCCCTCCTGCTTCCTCTTCAAAAAGAAGGCTGGAAAAGTAGGACGTGTCCTGGCAAAGGAGGACGTGCCTGGTCAACTTGGAAAAGGGGGGCCTCTGCTCAAGAATGGAGGACATATGGGAATCCCTCCTGGACAGAGGGCTGAAACCTCAAGACAACTCAATATAATGCTCTGACAGAACACAGACTACAACTCCCATGAGCCTTTGCTACCATTTCCCAAGATGCCTTAATTTGCAACAGAAAGCCGACCAGTATGTTCACATGTGATGAATTCTTTCGTATTGACTCTGCATTTTCTTTTTGTGTAGATGCTCTCTTGTTTTGTGTGTGATGAGCTTGTGCGTAATCATGTGCATTTCCGAACTGACCTCACTTTCTCCCTCTTTCGGAATGGTCCTGTACTCCCCCATGTGATAAGCTCCGACTGTATGGTGTACCTGCGCAATTGCGCAATTTGCAGCCAGCAAGGGAAAAAAATGTTTAAAGCGCGGCTAAAAGCCACGTTCCTTGCCGCCCATGTAGCTGCTCCACCTGTGTTTGTAGCGTTTTGACAGCTTCCCATGTAGTTGCTGAGCCACAGAAAAAACCTCAGTCTAGCTGCCCTGTACTTTTTAAATGCACACCTGGGGCTTGCTGTCTAGCTGCTAAGCATTAAGGAAAGTGCAACTTCATGTCACACTTTCTTGCCAATGTAAAAAGCCCCATAAGTTCATTTGTTTTCTCACCCATGCTATTTTGATCAGATGGAACGATCTGAATAAGGCTTATAAGGCTTTACATTGGGCATGCTGGGCTATGTTCTGGTCCTTCTGATCCTAAGCAGACTGAACCACACTCTTTTCCTGAAACTGGAAGTGACATTCTGGTCACTTCTAGTCAATTTGGGAGGTGTTTTTTCTCAGGTTGGAGGTGAGCCCCCAAATAGTGTCACACAGTATATTAAAACAAGACCTGCTAAAGTCACGTTGGCTGATTTTCTTCAGTGACTCAGAGGTAGTATTGAGTTAATAGTCGTTGAGGAAATAGTCACATCAGATCTCTCCAAAGGACTGAATAGAGCCTGCAGGCCACATGATTGCCATCCATCTTCTACATGCAGATGTAAAACAGTCTTCTCTTTCTGCAAAAAAACAAAAACAAAACAAAAACAAAAACAGAAACAGAAACAGAAACGGGAACAAAAAAACTTCAAGACAAAGATTTTAGCTGGATTGAAAGAGCCATCAATGTACACTACAAAATTGCAGAATCTGTTTCAGAGCAGTTGAATTATTAAAGTCTTTTAACAAATTCCAAGAAAAAAAACTTGGTCAGGATGCTGATAGTCCTCTGAGTTGACATCTATAGTCTTTCTCATATAACTACGATCTCAACAGTTCCCCAGTATCTGAGAACAGCTATTTTGTTTGTTTTGTTTATATAGCATCCTGTTTGAAAATTAGGATTCAAGAAGCTATTACATCAGTCTAGGTCCATGATGCAGACAAACCTTGGGAGGCATTGTAATTGTCACTATTGCTTATTTTCCACACCCAGAAGATGTGAATGGTTCCATGGACAGCACTAACCAGAACTGGTTTCCTATCAAAGGGCAAGTCTACTGGAGGCTTGTGCAGCTTATACGAGTTATTTACAAATACACAAACAGTGAGTGTGCCAAGGCAAGCACTAGTACTAGGCATGTGCTTACAAGGCAGCAAAAACATCGCCCAGTTTCATATCACCAGAGACCAGTGTTGTGCTTCCTGATTGTAAACAGCTGGAGTAGCAACAAATACCTGGTGCTGTATCCTGTATTTCAGAGGAAGAAACTGGCAAAACCACCTCTGCCCCCTACAAGAGAACCCTGCAAAATTCATGGGGCTACCATAAATCAACAGGCCACTTGAAGACACATACGCAACATAGTGCTTTCAGCCATCTTTCTGTGCTGTTTTCTGTAATCTCTCTCAAACACACACAGAGCCTGAGCTTCTATTATTAGTTGAGGAGAAAAGAGTATACACTCCACTTGTATCGCAGCCATTAGCACACCTTGGGCAAATATCAAACATCCATATTGAACTACTGACAAACAATCTCCTAACAGAGTCATTTTAAGCCAGCTGTAACCATTGTGCTCACATACAGCATTGTGTATAAGCATTGGTGGCATTCAAACTTTACTCACAACCACAGCATATAATGAACTTCATCTTTTGTTATTATGGTCTGCTGAGGCCTGGACAGACTGTTTTTGAATGATATTTTCTTTCTTTTTTTCATTTGCAAGAATCTGGTGTTTATGTGTTTGTATAAGTTGTTTATCTGTTTTATCATAGTAGGGGGAAAACAGGATTTAAACTAGAGTTAAAAGAAAGTTAAACAGGAAATGCCTTGCATTTATCGCAGGACATTTCCTCTTTAACTCTCCTTTAACTCTTATTTAAATCCTGTTTGCCCCCTAGTGTGATGATGATGATGATGATGATGATGATGATATGTTTTATTTCTAGCCTGCCCCTCTGAACAAGCAATCGAGGTGGGGTACAAAAGAGAGTTAAAACAACAGCAGTTTAAAATATCCAATCCCATCCCCGCCTCCCCTCCCCTAAAAAAAGGATTAAATCAAACAACAAGTTAAAACATAGCATAAAACCAACAGTATAAACAATATCAAACTGAAAGTCCTTGAGCTGTGTGGGTGGGCAAAGGCTGGATCACTCTATGACCAGAGTTTGGAGCCGAGAAGTATCAGGGATTTTCCGGGAAGGCCTGCCAGAAGAGATGCGTCTTTAGGGCTTTTTTGAAGCCATCAATGGATGAAATAAGACACATCTCATCTGGCAGGTCATTCCATAGCATAGGGGTGACCGCTGAAAAGGCCCTCTGGGAGGTCTGCACCAACCTGGTTCTAATAGGTTGTAGCAGGTTCCTCCCAGAGGAACGCAGTGTGCGGGGGGGGGGGGGTCATACAGGAAGAGGCAGTCCCTAAGATAGGATGGACCCAAGTCCTGTAGGGCTTTATAGTTAAAACCAACACCTTGTACTGTGCCCGGAAACTAATTGCCAACCAGTGGAGAGACTTAAGTATAGGTGTCATATGTTCTCTCCTGGATGTATCAGTAGTAGGCTGACATATTCTGAATCATTTGTAGTTTCCAAGTTAAGCACAAGGGTAGCCCCAAGTAGAGCACATTAGAGTAGTCCAAACGTGAAGTTACCAGTGCATGTATCACAGTTTCCAGATCCCTCATTCCAGATCCCAAAGGGCACAGCTGGCGTATCAGCCGAAGCTGATAACAGACACTCCTGATCGTCGCATTCACCTGACTGGTCATGTGAAGCGACGGGTCAAGAAGTAACCCCAGACTGCGAACAGAGTCCTTCGCAGAGCGTGTGACTCCATCGAGGACTGGAGTTTGTATTCCCAAACCTGGTTTCGGGCCTGTAACTGTGAGTACCTCCGTTTTGTCTGGATTGAATTTCAATTTGTTTTCCCTCATCCAATCCATTACCGCCGCAAGGCAGTGATTGAGAGGAGAGATGCCATGTGAGGTCTGAGCAGACGATCTTGTCATGGAGAAGTATATCTGAGTGTCATCAGCGAACCGAAGACACTGAGCTCCGTGCCTCTGAATGATCTCACCAAGTGGCTTCATATAAATGTTAAACAGCATCGGGGACAGGATGGCACCTTGAGGGACGCCACAATTAAGCTCGATGTTTGAAGAGCAACTGTCCCCGAGCCTCACCCTTTGGGATCTGCTGGAGAGAAAGGACTGGAACCAATGAAGTGAGGTGCCACCAATCCCCAACTCTCTCAGCCGACCCAAAAGGATGGAATGGTCTATGGTGTCAAAGGCCACTGATAGGTCCAAGAACACGAGAAAGGTCACACTACCTCTGTCGATGCTCAAGTGGAGGTTGTCCGTCAGAGCAACCATGGCAGTCTCAACTCCATATCCTGCCCTGAAGCCGGTTTGAAATGGATTGAGATAATCGGTTTCATTCAAGACAGCTTGGAGTTGGGAGGCGACAGCTCTCTCGATCACCTTGCTGAGAAAGGGTAGCGACAACACTGGTCTGTAGTTGTTCCTGTCCAGGGGATCAAGGGAAGGTTTCTTCAGGAGAGGCTTGACTGCTGCCTCCTTCAGGCACGATGGAACAATGCCTTCCCTGAGGGACGCATTGATCACCTCCCGAAGGAATATTCTCAATGTGTCCCCTCCCTGGACGACCAGCCAAGATGGACATGGATCGAGGGAGCAAGTCGTCTTCCTAGTACTACCAAGGAGCTTGTCCATGTCATCAGTACTCACGGATTGAAACTCATCCAATAAGCTGACAGCAATGGAGTGGCTGGACACCTCACTTACGGACTCTGAACAAATATTGGCGTCCAAGTCGGCTCTAATCTGAGAGATTTTATCTGCAAAGTGAGTGTTAAATGCCTTGCAGGAGGCTGCCGTAGGCTCCAGTAGGGGGTTTGACACAGGGGGAACCTGTGTTAGCTCCCCCACCACCTTGAACAACTCTGTCGGGTGGGACTCTGCAGATGCAACGCGTGCAGTGCAGAGGGATCTCTGCGCTGCACGCAGAGCCTCCCGATAGGTGCGAAGGTGCAACCTATGGCAAGTTCTGTCGGATGGGAGGCGAGTCTTTTGCCATTCGCACTCTAGTCGTTGTCCAGCCCACTTCATATCCCTGAGCTCTTCCGTATACCAGGGTTTCCGATTGGGAGCGGTCTGGAAAGGACGCTCAGGGGTGATTGTGTTGATAGCCCTGGTGACATCGGTGTTCCAAGTGTCAACCAGGGTTTCAACAGAATCACCGGCATTCCCAACCAACAGACCCTCTAGAGCTTTCTGGAAACCGATTGGTTCCATAAGCCTTCGAGTGTGGACCATTCAAATGGGTATGTCACCCCCGGGGGGACGGAAAGTGGCATTTAGTTCCAACTTGATCAGGAAATGATCCGTCCATGACAGTGCGGAGGTCTTGGTTACCTCTGCCCATGGATACTCCTGTTCTGTACTAAAAACCAGATAAAGCAGTATGTGAACACTGACAGGGAATTTGTGCCCTTTCAGATGTTGTTGGAGTCCAGCTCCCATCAGCCCCAGAATACTTTACCAAGAATGTTCAAGAATGATGGGATCTACCATTTAATAACACCTGAAGGACTATAGGTTATAGAATTACTGGGTAGTTTTTCAGAGTCTGGAAACCATTATTTTCTCCTCCCTGAAACCTAATGGGCAGTATTCCCTGATATTTTAAGAACAGACTTTAAGAAATGGTATTTCAAAACTTTGTGTGTGTGTGTGTGTTCTGGAATTTCTGAAGGAAGGGAATAGCCTTTAAATAGCCAGTTATAACCCATGGGGGCTTCTGGGGGCACAATTGGCCATGTATATGCTTATTTTAAAGGGGCAGATGCCTTATCATCATCGTTGTTGTCATCGCCATCATCATTATCATCATCATCATCATCATCATCATCATCATCTTATTTATTTATTTATCACCATCAATATACATGGTGCTTTACAAGTAAAATAATGTCAAAAACAGCCAACCTGTGATACAAATTATAAAACCATACAATATGATGGTAAAGCAAATTATCTAGGTCAGTGGTCCCCAAACTTTTTCAGGCAACTTTCCTGTTGGGTGGCAACCCTAGCGCGTGCGCACACACACACACACACACCAGCACAATTTTTTTGATATTAGGTCTAATGTTCTCTGTGTAGTCATGCTTGCCACATCACCACAGAATTGTCTCTGTCAATACTTGCACCCTCAGCACTGCCCCCTACATTTGGACATGATTAGATGATTTTGTCCAGGGAAAACCTTTACCTTTACCTTTACCTTTTCTACTGTAAATTTAAAACAAGCAGTCATGGTTGCTGCCCCCTTTGTACCCAGTCATCTTAGGAGCAGCAACCAAGCAGCTGGCTGAGCAGCAACGAAGAAGCTTCTTGCTTGTGCCAGCCTTGCAGCTAAGGTCAGTGCAGGTGAGAGGCTTCTTGGTTGCTGTTTGACTGCCTGCTCAGTTGCTTCTCCCTTTGCGGCCTGTCATCCTGGGAGCAGCAACTGTGCAGCTGGCTGATCATCAACCAAGAAGCTTAGGGTGTAGGGGATTTACACTTGTGCCAGCCTCGCAGCAAAGGCCAGAGACCTCTTGGTTGCTGCTCAGAGGAGGGACTATTATCCTTCATCGGGGAAGAGAAAGGCACAGCCAGTGTGTGTGTAGAGGGTTTACAGAGGTCACATGCTTTGGACTGGAGAAAGTGAGAGGTTTTAACTACAGGAGTCACTCCAAGATAAAGGACACTTTCCAAGAGTCAAGCACAGATACTCCTTCCCTAGAATGTCTTCCCCACACAGTTTCAAGTGTCCATGCTCCCACAAACAATTGTTTCTTCTGCTACCTCTTCTATCAGCCTGTCTGATGAAAGAAAGCAAGATCAGCAGTGCAACTCCAGCCTGCTAGCCAAGTCCCCACAACACTCACAAAGCTTAAGCATGGTCCCAAATTTGATAGCACCATTTTGTCACCGCATCTCAGCCACCACCATGTGCTCTAACTTTTTGCTCCAGTCTGTCCCCAAAAGGTGCCACTTTGAGCCACAGAAGTGATGCCCTGTGCCCAAGCCTCACACAAGCTTCCCAGTTACCACTGTAAGCAAAAGACACTGGTAAGGGAGTAAATTCACATGGGCAGGTAAAGAGCAGGAGATAGCACCACACAAAATGATTAGTGAGGCAGAGTGGTGGTTTTCTGGGGACCCTGGAAAGAAATTCAATGTTATCCTCATCCCCACCATGGTCTTAAAGACCGCTGGTTCCCCTTGTCTTTCCTGCACATCAATATTTTGACTGAAGACCCCCTGCCATCCTCTTTTCCCCTCACTGCCCCACTGTTGCCCCCTTTCCACCTCATCACCCCCCTGGTCAGGAATCACTTTGGGAATCATTGATCTAGGCATAACACACACAAAAATATAAAATCATGCAAACTAACACATACATATAATCAAAATATACATGATGATAAAATAATATTAAACTTTAACCAACAATGTTTAAATAATTAAACATTAAACACGACTAAACAATATTGAAAGTTTTAAAGATACGGTATGGTGTGTGTTTGAAAAGGCATCCACAGAAAAGCAGATTGGCAGGATGTTTAGCTAAATATGAAGCCCATGGATAATAGTTTGCCTATCTCAGATTACAGAATAGATTCTCAGAATGGAAGTATTAAAATGGTGAGTAAGAACAGCAGGAGCATGGGATTCTGAAAAAAGATGACTTTACAGTATCCCTTTACCTAACCTCTCCAGAGAAGAAGTTCAGAGGTTCAAGACAGTGTTGCAGCAAATCCTTTGAAGTTTCCTTATCCAGCCCCTGGATCAGAACATTTCATATGCACAAGTAATAGATGGACAGTTATAATGATAAAGGAAGATTTTCCACTCATAGTGTGGTTTTTAATTAGAACATCTTGCAACAGACAATGTAAACTTAATTGCATACGCATGCTTTAACCTTCCTGGACACAGTACAGTGTTTGTTTCAAAAGAGGCAGTCATAGCTGATTGACAGGATGTTTAGCTAAATAGGAAATAAAAAATTACCATGTGTATAGAGAAGCATCAGTTCAAAGAGCCATGCCTCTAATAATTTCACTTCTGCTATTTCTCTTTATCTATGAAATTAAGAACATAGAGGAATATTTGCACTGAATGGGAGGTAGGCATAAAATAAATAATTTAAATATCAAATAACACTTCAGGCAATACATTTAATCATTTGTTACTTTCATGTCTGATCTATCTTTCATGATGGACTTTAAGGTGTCGTGCACAGAATTTTCTGGCAATTCCTCCCCCTGCTACCCCCCAGATCTCTTATGCAAAGCTCAGATAACACAGGGCTAGTTTCTATTAGGACTGGAATACATGTAGTTGTCCAAGTGGTCCTGACAACCAGGAACTATGGGACCAAACTGATAGCCAGGACCAAGGACACTCCATAAGGCATGAGGCACATTGAGAAGAAATCCAGGAGTAAAGGGAAGAATGAGAAACCTATCCAGTGGTAGTTTACTGTTAGATTCAAGTGGTAAGCAACACTGACAACTATTATCAGTTCAATTGCACTGTAATCCATTCCTCCCTCCTCCCATCCTGACCCTTTATGATCTAATCTCCCTGTACGTTTCACCACACATTTTTTGAGAATGAATAGATCTCCTCTCCCTCTGTATATTGTCAGGAAATGAATTAGTGTCGTTTTTCTTTTCAAACCTCCAAAGAATTATGCTTAACTCCCGTCATGCCCATTGCTGATTTCATATTTTCCATTGCCTCACAGTGATCAAGTTCAGGCTATTTTCTGAGCTAAAGACTAAGCTAAGGACAGCATTATAAATTATATCACTTAGCTAGCAAAGCAGTGTTTGACTAAATAAAATTAGTCCCCATGATTCTGTTTTGACAAAAGTGTGGCAAATGCATTAAAATGTGTCACTCTTCCTCTGTTAAGTTTAAAAGCTTTTACAATTATTTAGATGCATGCATTATCTGAGCCAGCTTTGAACACAGGCAAATTAGAATATTATTCTTAACAGGATAATGGAGTAAACCCTTCCATTACTACAGTCTCCCATTCTTAGTTAATAACTGTTTTCTACCTCATTGTAACCTTTCAGGACAGAATCATTATTCAGTTTCATGCCCAACAGATAGATCCTTAGCAATGAAAATCCAAATGTTGTCGCTCCTTGTATACATGGATGAGTGTCCTTGTTTTTATATTCAGAAAAGATAGTTACACTATGGCTGAAATCCTGCTGATTAATCTCAACTAGAATTAGAGATGGAGAGAATATTTGAAAAGATATCAAAAATGGCTGAAAGGCAATGGGGGGGGGGGGGGTTTGAAATGTTTGGAAAGCATGTTGAAAAGTTTTTTGTGGAGCTTTCGGGCTATGTGGCCATGTTCTAGAAGAGTTCCTTTCTGACGTTTCACCAGCATCTGTGGCTGGCATCTTCAGAGAATGATAGCCTGGAAAAGGATTAGATATATATATCCTGTGTGACCCTGGGAAGGAAGGAGTAATTTGCATATGTATTGTTCTGTTGCTAATGGCAGTCCTCAGGGTGGAAGGATATGCAAACAAGGATTAATGTCTGCTAACTGGTGCTCATTGTCTTCTGGGAGTCCCCTGGCCTTAGGCTGTTGCTCATTTGCATAGGTTGAGTCTTGACCTTGCTGTCATTCAGGACTGGTAGCCAGGCCTTGTTTATTCTCAGGGTTTCCTCTTTCCTGTTGAAGTTGTCCACGTGTTTATGGATTTCAATTGCTTCCCTGTGCATTCTAACATGGTAGTTGTTGGCATGGTCCAGAATTTCAGTGCTTTCAAACAGCATTTTATGCCCAGGATGGTTTATAGCAAGTTCTACTACTGCTGATTTTTCCAGTTGACCTAGTCTGCAGTGTTTCTCATGTTCCTTGATTCTTGTCTGCACACTGTGTATGGTGGCCCCTATGTAGACCTGTCCACAGCTGCATGGAATGCGGTAGACTCCTGCGGCTGTGAGAGGGTCTCTCTTGTCCTTGGCTGAGCGAAGCATTTGCTGGATTTTCTTTGTCAGTTTGTAAACCATTTGCAGGTTGTGTTTCCTCACCACTTTCCCTATTCTGTCTATGGCTCCTTGGATGTATGGTAAAAACATCTTCCCTTTGGGTGGTTGCTTGTCTTGGGTCTTCTGGGTTTTTCTGGGCCTGGCAGCCCTTCTGATGTCTGTGCTGGAGTAACCATTGGCCTGTAGAGCCTGGTCCAGGTGTTTCAGTTCATCTTCCAAGAAGTTGGGTTCACAGATACGTTTTGCCTGGTCTACCAGTGTTTTTAAAGTGCTTCTGGTGAAACGTCAGAAAGGAACTCTTCTAGAACTTGGCCACACAGCCATGAAAGCCTTCGACTCCACATGTTGAAAAGCTCTGACCAATATAATCCTAGACTGATAAGAATCTTCACAGTTGAGACTTACTCTTTGTAAAATCTGCACTTTGTTTATGTGTGTGGGAAGCATCATTTCTGCACAAGAAAATAAAATTTCTGCATATAAATATTATTTCCTGTGCAGAAAAGATGTCTTCTGCACAGAAAGAGCTGTAATTGTGAACTTATTCTGCGCATGTGTTTTTTTGTAGGGGGGCAGAGGAAAAAGCTTTTACTGCTTATAAATACTTACAAATACTGTTTCCTGCACAGAAAATGCTATTTTCTGTCAAAACAACCACATAAGATATAATTTTGCTTATTAAAAAGAAAGTATAATTTTGTTTTACAATAAGCATAATTTTAATTATGAACAAAAGATTAATATTTGATTTGTGGATGTTATGGGAAAATGAATGAAATGTAACAATGACTGTGTAATGGATATTGACATTATTTTATGATATTATTTTAATTTTAAAAGTTTTTTAAAAATGTGGATTTTGGATAGAATAAGTCCTGAATTGTGAATAGGCTTTAGAAACAGTGTGGTCTTTCTCATGGTCGGAAGAAAATTGTTAAAAATTACTCACTGCTTCCTTCAAGAAGAAACTTCTTGAAGAATTAAATACTTAACCAGAGTAGATCCATTGTACCATGGTTGAGTAGTGAGTCAATTTCCAGATAAATCAGATGTTTCAATGGATGTTGTCTAGTCAGGACTAACATTAGGACTGAGTCCTATATTTCATTGTGCCAATTAATTTTGGGGGTAACTATAAAGAATTATAAACATGTCAAGTTTAATTAAAGAGAAAAGATTCCCCTATATATCTTTTCTGTAAGAGATTTATGGGAAAGACTGTGTTGGAGAATGTGGACTCTTTTTTTGGAGGTCTTTAAACAGAGCATCTTTCACTTGTATGTTCCTGCATGGCAGGGGGTTGGATTAGATGACCTTTCAGTCCCTTCCAAATTCTATTATTCTATTATCCCCAACCTAGTCAATTAGCTCTATTGGCTTTACTGTTTTAAATAAAATATTTTGCTGTTTTATTGCTCTTTCAATAGTTTCATTACTTGATTATATCAAATTTTATATGTTTTAACACTGAAGTATTGTAAATTGATTTGGGATATTTGCAATGAGAAGGAATACAGAAATTTCTTAATAAATAATTTAATAATGGCTAAAGTAATAACAGTTTGAATTCCCATCACGGACTTCATACTGCAGTCAGATTAATTGGAGAAATACTTTAAAAAATCCTTACCATCTGAATAGTGAAAATGCACCTGCCAAACGTTTATATAGTAGAGAACAACTAGAGCATGCATTAACCAAATTTGCCTGGAAGAAGACGTTCTGCCTGGCTGCTGAGTGGAAATTCAATAGTATTGATTTTAAAATAAAATCTTAATTGAACAGCTTGAGCAATTTCATACTCGAGGAACAAGTAACATTTCTAGTAAAATCCAGCAGTTCTTACCACTATGGCAAAATTAGGCAGATAATTTCTCTGTTCACAAGGACTGCTCCTTTCATATCAATGATGGCAGAATGGTCTCTGTGCTAGCAATATTTCTTATTGGACCTTCTCTGCTGTGGCACCCAGTATTTGTTATGACCTCTCTACCCTGACATCAGCTGGGCTTCTATTGTGGGATGTCTTCAAAAACAGTATTTTAAGACGTGTTTGTCTGCAGGTACTTTTACTGCCAATACTATTGGTTATTGGGAACACACCATTTCAATGATTGATTGGTTATATTGTATTTTATTATGGCTTTATTTGTAAACTGCTTTATGGTTTTTGTAAAATTAAACAATGGTACAGTGTGCCCTTGGTATCCCCTGGGGTTTGGTTCCAGGAGCCCCTGTGGATACCAAAAATCCATGCATGCTCAAGTCCCACGAAATACAAAGGCATAATAAAATGGTGCCCCTTATATAAAATGGCAAAATCGAGGTCTGTTTTTTTTTTTAATTTAGCTGTGATGGCATCCAATGGAATCCCGGGATTTACAGTTTAGGGAGAGATATTTAGAATTCTTAGCTAAAGAATCCTAGTGCCCAGTGTAACTACACACTCCAGGCTTCCACAGGATACAGCCAGGGCAGCTCAGCTGGGAATCAACTGAAACCCTTACAGCTGTATTGCCCATGGTAATCAAGATAATGGCAGGATGCCATCATCACAGCCACACTTCATCCTTCCATCCCAAATAAACTGTACAAATGGTAAGCTGATAAATAAGCAGTCAGAAAAATTGGGGGGGGGGGGGTATAAAATTATAAGATACGGAGCATGCAGAAACCCTTAGAGAGACATAAAAGGATTCTATCAAGGATTATTGTGAACTTAGAAATGAATGCAAATAAATGAAATACAACACTTCAGGCTGCACAGGTTTGATGAGGCAGCAGGAATGGATGGATAATTTCATAATCAAAAAAGATTCATGGGTGACTACACACTGCACGGTAAATAAGAACTCCTGTCTCCTGTCAGGAGGGGTCTCTTTTTCTGTTTTAAACAACAACAACTGTGGAGGAGCCTCCTATAATATAGGGTCATAAGCAAGGAGAAGTTCATTGGGGCTTTTTTTTTTTAAAAAAAAGGTGGTATGCACAGTTCTTGAAAGAATCCTGTAATGCCTCCTTTTTGCAGGTGGGAAATCTGATCTCAAAAACTCTGTTTCTCTCCAAACCAGGTTTCAGAGAAGACTGGTTCAAATTAGAGGAGCAGCAACCATCCATATGGTTTTCTCAAAAAGCATGGGAAGGAGAAGCTGCTCTACTATGTTGCAGTACTAATGTGAGGGTTAAACTAGACATTGAGGCAAATCGGTATTTGCTATAATAAACCCATTTTATTTCCCACAATGGTACTGTCTCAGAGGTACAGGCCTCAGCAGTTCAACTTGCAAATTAATTCTGTATTTACTTTCCAATGACTATTCACAAAACAATGGAAACTAAACACAAGATACTTGGGTAATGAAAATAACATGCTGCAACAAACAGATGTCTTCAACAGTGAAGGGCAGCTCTGCAGAAAATGTCATATAGTCAGCCCTGGATTCTGTTCTGGATCCCCCTCCCCCATGGATAAAAAAATTGTGGGACCTCAAGTCCAATTGTTCCCAAGGGTGGTGTGCAATGCATGCGACTCTAGTGGGATGAATGGAGCAGGGCCATCTGCGGATGCTCAGATCTGTGGATGGCAAGCCCAAAGATGGCAAGAGCTGACTGCAAATGTGTGTGTGTGTGTGTGTGTGTGTGTTTTAATTCATTGGATTTATATCCGGCCTTTCTCCCAAAATGGGATTCTGGCAGATTATCTAATTTGACCCTGAGAAAAGGGAGCTCAGGCATCACAAGATAATTTATTTCATGATCAGAGGTTGTGAAATTTACTTTTTGGACCCTCAACTGTGAGAATCCCCAATGGCCATGCTGGCTGGGAGAGTCTGGGAGCTGTAGATCCTTTTCCAACAAAGATGTTCTTGATATGAGGACAAGCTGCTTTCAAGAGATGATTAGAGCACATTCCTGTATGCTTTTTACACCATTCTTCCTTTTCAATTAGTAGATGATAGAGAAGAGGTCATTCTCTGCTGATATCAAAATTACCCCAACCAATTCTGTTCCTATAATTTGTTCAGCACCATGAAAGAAGCAACCCCAGATTCTAATTAAATCAGATTTGGTTAGAGCCATACTGAAAAAAAGTTCATCTCAATGTTTTGCTAATGATTGAAACAGAGATTCAAACATGTCTAAAAGAAGATAACATGTCTAACATCGCTCTGATGAAGATCTCATTAAGCATTGTTTTTAATTGGGCTGTCATAACATAAGGAGGCCATCTCATAAATTTAGGTGATCTGAAAGCAAGTTCAGTTTCCCGAGCATCTTCTAGCTGACTGTCACTTGGATGTAAGACAAATGATTTTAAAAAGACAGTATAATAAGTACTTGTTGAAGGGGGGAATATTTTAAAATATGTTTTAAACAGTTTTGAACCATTTGTTTTATTGGAACTGGGGTTTAACTGGGTTTTTAAAAAAACTTTTGTAACAGTTCATTTTTAGTTAAACCTTTATTTTCAATTTTGTAAGCTGTCTTAAGTTCCTTGGGGGAAGAAGAGCAGGGTATAAATTGAATACATGAAATAAAATACAATTTTCTGGCCTGCAAATGCATCTTCTGATTGGTGGAGACTAGTGTCCAACAAGGAATCCTTGAGAAAGTCCAGTGTTTCTTACCAGGATAATATAGGAAATGGATAGCCATGTCAGAAGTGCTGAACTAGATGGCTGATATTATCTATCATGTTGTGGGCCACTGTGGATTCCAGTTCTGGGGTATGCTCCAGTATTATACGAGCTGATATCCAAAAGTTTTAAAAAATTTGATAGAAAGTTTGTTTTGATTTGTAGTTGTTAACTTATCTCTATGTAGTCACTATGCAGATTTACACATTTTCCCCAGTGTTTCTTGACCCTCCAAATACCATTATTGTAGAAGTCTGCAGATTGCACCTGACAAGGATTTTACACTTTAGTCACTTCTGGCAGAGCCAGTCACAAAAATAAAGGACACAATGAGTTGATTTTCTCAGCAATGTGCACTTGGGGACCAATGATGACACTGACAAAATTTCATCAATATGCCATAATAACTTCAGGGTGATAATTATTACTTTACAATAACCCCTCGTAAGGCGCAATCTGCAGACTTCTACAATATCAGGTATTCAGAGGGTCAAGATACACTGGGGAAAATGTGTAAATCCAGATAGTGACTACATAGAGATAAGTTAACAACTATAATTCAAAATAAACTTTCTGTCAATTTTTTTAAAAGGTGATCATTAAAACGTTTGGATACGCCCCTCGTACATTGTTTTTAATTGTCAAATATTGCTTTATTGTTCATATATTATTCATATATTTTATTGTTCATATAGTGCCCTGAGATCTCATACCGGTAGGATATAAACAGATAAGCATTCTTTTATATCAATACAATAACAATAGATATCCCTTATCTGAAATGCTTGGGGCCAGTTGTGTTTTAAGATTTCAGATTTTGGGGGATTTTGGAATACCTGTATTTGCATATATGTACATAATGAGATATCTTGGTGATGAGACCCACGTCTAAACACAAAATTCATTTATGTTTCAGACAGTAGCATCACTGGGGTGGGAGTGCAGGGTGTGTGTGGACCACACTGAGTGACACCTCAGAGGGGTGACACCCAGACAGCCCCCAGCCCCACCTCCAGTGCTTCTGCTGGGGAAGAACCAGGCTGTGGGAAAGAGGAGTGTGGAGGTGCTCGTGGTCGGTCTGGCTCCTTCCTATGGCCAGGATGCAGCAAGGAGGGGAAGGGCACACCCATTCCAGCAGGAAGTCCCATCTCTTCCAACAGGAAGTCCTGCCCCTTCCAGTTGGAAGCCCCGCCACCTCTGCACCAATTGACACCAAGACCCAGTACGCCACTGGTTTCAGATACACCTTATACACATAGCCTGAAAGTAATATTATACAGTCTTTTAAATACGTTTGTGCATGAAACAATGTTTGTTTCTCATACACTGAACCACCAGAAAGCAAAGTCATCACTATCTCAGCCACCCATGAAAAATGTTTTGGTTTTGGGAGTATTTTGGATTTAGGAATTCCGGATAAGGGAGACTCCAACTATATTTGTATGATTGCGAAAAGGGTATCATGTTTAGTTAATCCCACTAGAATCCCATTAGTGATTTCCAACTAGAGCAGACTGATGGAATCAGTTGTGTTGTAGGCAATGATAAGGGATGGTGAGCACTGGAAGTCAGCAGCATCTCAGGGGCCACAGGTTGCTTATCCTATTTTAGTATGTTGGGATCTATACATGAAGATACCCCTCCCCACTGAATATATTAACAGAATATGAAAATTGGGTATACAGCCAATAGTTGTGATGTTGAAATAATTTTAAAAAAACCCTCCTACATTTACATTTCATTTAATTCTTCATTAGATTTGTACCCTTTCACCAAAGCACTAACTCAAAGGAGATAATAGTGCTGAAGATATCCTAGTCTCTCACTCCCTTTCCTTCTCTTCTGGATTTTTATTCACACAGTAGTTTTTAACAATGACCAACAGACTCCTTTTCAACTGGAGTAAGGTGGGTTTTTTTTTTTTTTGGTCCTCTAGGGTGTGTTTATATTTGTTGGCCATTTCTCTCTTTGTTTTATTGCCCTCTAAGGATTCCAGTTTAACTCCTCATTTTTGGAAGTATGCTCTTGGGCTTTCATAATCACTGTCCTCTGGAATGATTGTTTTCATGCCATCTGTCAGTTCATTTGTCACTTTGTGCTGGTTGCTGGTGGCTTATCCTTTATTTTTTCTATATACAATTCAGCATGTTCCATGAATTAAGAATAAATATAATTAAGAATACGTCTACTGTGAAAATATTTGTTATCAAATGACTATGATACTTTGTATATTTTTTCTTTTTTCTCTCTTTTTCTTTGTTTATTTTTGTAATCTTGTAATTTTTAATATGCAAATAAAATTTATTTTAAAAAAAGAAAATGACACTGGCTCAAATTATAAGACGTTGGAAGAGTTTGTTTACATTCACATGACTCATTGCCCTCTCTCTTTCCCTCTTCATTAACTTATTTTCTGGCTGTAGAATTCAAAGATATAGCCATGTTAGCCCAAAAAATTTGCTATGAGATCCCTGTGCATACTATTTTCTAGTTGTTGCTTTGTTTGCTTGGACATGACAACCACAAACTGCTGAAAGTCTGGTAAAAAGGCCCTTGAATTAAACAAACAAACAAAATAGAGAAAAATAAATATTCTTGTTTATTTTGTTTTGGCTCGTTATGACTGTTTTGAGATACAAATTGTATCTGCTGTTAGTTATTTAAAAAACTTCAAATTTGACATCCAGGTAAATTCTTTTTAAAATTCTTGTTCTTCTTTCTCAAGAAGGAGATTTTCTTTTCCTACACTGGAATCTAAGGAGCTTATTATTTGGGCAAATAAGCCGGTTTACCTCTTTGGGCTTCAGTTCTGGATCTGGGATCCCCCCAGATTTTATCATACCTAAATCGCCACCAATCTAGCTGGTATGCTGCCACCCGGATGCATCCTGGGTTGAAGCCTTGATTGGCCAGCACTTTTTTGACGTTGGGGAGTTTCTGACTTCAAAAATTGGCTGGCTGAGTGAGGCTTAAATCTGAGAGGTATCCAGGCAGTGGCATCCTGGCTAGATTGACGGTGATTTAGCTATGATAACATCCAGAGGCATCCCAGATCCAGAACTGAAGCCAGAAAATGTCAACTGGCTTATTTGCCCAAACAATAAGCTCCTACTTGTGAGATGAAGGAGCAGGGAGGAGGAGGAGGAAACACTGCAAGCAAAATGTAAAAGATGGCCCTTATTTGTCCCATAGACCAGAAGTTCCCTCTTAAGAAATTTCAATTGGCTAAAGAGGGTAAGTGCAGCTCTGGGAATACACTCATAATTGATGGACCACTTTTATTTTATTTTATTTTATTTCTATCCTGCTTTTCTCCCAAAAATGGAACCAAGGCTGCTCACAACAGAAAACACCATATCATTATCATATCAACAAGATCCAGCTCCAGGGTTGTTGTTTTTTAAAAAACAAAAAACAAACAAAAAAAACCCAAAGATTAATGGGTTGTAATAGCCCATTTAAGGCTAGACCACTCTCAAACGTTTTGCATTTCAAGAGGGATAGTTCACAATCCATGAGTTTTCCTTCCAGCTGCTGGTTTATTTATTTATTTATTTATTTATTGTGCTTATATTCTGCCTTTCTTCCAAAATGGGAACTGAGCTCAGCTCACATCACTTATCAAAAAGTTCAAGTGCTCCAACCCTGTAAGCTTTAGCCCCACTATCTCACAGTCTGGAGTTGCATCTGCACTGCAGAAATAATCCAGTTTGACATAATTTTAACTTCAGTGGCTCAATGCGATGGAATTGTGGGAAGTGTAGTTTGTCGTGGCACCAGAGCAGAGCAGCACATGCAGCCTGAGTCCCTGCTAGCAGGGTGAGTGATTTAGGATTGTTCTAAGATTCTCTACATTTTGAAGGTATGTGAACTCACCTCCCATAGCAATAGCAATAGCAAGTACATTTCTATACTACTTATCAGTACACTTAAGCACTCCCTAAGTGGTTTACAAAGTGTAAGCTAATTTCCCCTAACAGTCTGGGTACTCATTTTAATGACCTTGGAAGGATGCAAGCCTGAGTTGAGCTTGAGCCGTGGCTGGTACTGAACTCACAACCTTATGGTTTGTGAGTGAGTGGCTGCAGTACAGGAATTTAACCACTGCGTCATCATGGCTCTTCACCTCCCAACTACACCTGTGAGCTGAAGAATAAGCTGGGAACCAGGAACAGTTTTAGCCATTCCTGTTTTTCATAGTTTGACCAAAAATAAAGCAGATACCACTTTAGCTTGTGTATACATTACCACCTGAGATGAATCATAACAATCCTATATTTCTCTCTCTGGCATTAGTTCTGTACTGTGCACATACTTCTTAATCAGACAGGGCTGCACTGCACTATAAATGCTTCATTTTCTTTGGGAGGTTGTTATTGAATCCCTACACATAAAGCTCTGATGTTTGATTTTTTTACAGAGGCCTGGAGTATTCAGTAAAAACAACACTTGCAATCTGGGAAAGTTATTTGAAAGCTGAAAATCCTAATTCAGTTTTATCTAAATCTTTTAAGAAAATAAAGAATTGAAAGATTGGTGACTAATGGACCATTGTTAAATACTGATAATAAAATAGTCTCCTGCAAGTGGAAGCCCTTTAGATGTGTTGAATGCAAACATGCATTGCCATTATCTATGTTGTTGAGGACAACGGAAGTTGTAGTCCAACACCTCGGTAGCATCTGAGGTTGTAGAAGGCTGTAATGGAAGTTAATGAATGAGAAGGTATCTATTTATTCACATTGAAAATACAGATTTACCCTTCTTCCCCTCCATAAAATGGGGTGGGAATTCAGTTGCTTTTAAACTAAAAAAAAAAAAAAAAAAAGAAAAGAAAAGAAAAAAAAGGAAATAGAAAAGAATATACTTTGAAGTAAGTTATTTATTGAGGTCATTGTTACCAGATTCTTCAGTGTTTCTATTATCAGGACAACTTACATAATTAAAGTTAAAAACTACATATAGCAAAAAATGCAAATGAAAAAAGCAGCAGAGCAAGGGATGACTCAGAATCCAAAAACTGGACTAGAGGGATGAATTTTTCAAAGCTAGATTAAATTTTAAATATAGATATACTGCAGTTAACAAAGCACTGTGTCTTTAACAGAAAAGTTGGTACCAAAAGAAAAATAGCATGGAAAGAGTAAGAACTGGATCCTGCAGCACAAAAAAGAGCAATGCATTCTATTTCAACAAACCATTATCCAAAATTTACAATATACACATGTGTGAAATAATCAGGTCAGTTAAGCCTTGCATAAGTAAACAAAAACACGTCTGAACCTTCTAGAAACCATTCAAAAGATTCTTCCCAAATGCATTTAGTGGTCATTTTTCTTTAAACAGACCATGCTTTTCTTATTATGTTGGTGGCCAAACCTATAACTTTATGCTCTGAATGAGATTTGAGTAGAAGCTGCTTTTTACCTGACCTGTTTTAGGGAGGCATACAACAACAGCAGACCTGGCTAGAGTACAAATGCACTCTTTCCCAGAACATTCTTTACTGCAGTATTTACTGCAGACAAATTGCTGAACCCTTTGGAGATCATCACACAAGGCTTTAAAATTGTTATTATCCCTTTTCATTGATAGTGGAAACCATCAATAAGTCCCATTAGTCCTCCCGTGCGAAATGTTGCTTTCACAGAGGTTCCAACATTGGTAGTCATCTGGTGTCCTCCTGTTACCCCCTGCCTTGCTATTCCCAAGCAGGCTGATTTTCTTTCTTTTCTCTCTCTCTCTCTCTCTCCCCCCCCCTTTTCAAAAATCACATAAGCTTAACTCCAGTATTGCATTAAAAATAAAAAAATATATAATAAAATAAAATTTAAATTTTTTAAAAACCAAAATGGCAAGCTGCATTAAGGGGGAATGCAGAAGAGACCACTATGGACTGTTGATGGCAGAAATATCCCCATTTGCCCTATTGCAGAGATTTGAAATAATGGCTGTTCCCAAACCAGTATGTTTCCATTTTCTTTAACTAACATGATTGTGGTGAGAATGGGGTTCATGTGATAATGTCCTTTGTTTTTTCTAGTCCTCCTTCACCATCCTCCTTCAAAACAGAAACAGCAAAAATAGCTTCCAGCTAGAGGAAACAACTTGGAGGCACAGAACACCACCACAAAGTAACACCCCCCAAATGTCAGAGTCTTGAAACAGAACATAATATATTACATGGGTTACTCACAAAACCATTTAAAATAGAAACAAAACACATTCTTTAAAAAAACCCATTATGCTGTACTTTGTTTTAAACCTGTTCCTTCAGAGTTCCAGTTTAATTCTTCCATGCTGAAAGTTCAGCACAAAATAGAACACATCACAATGAACTTTTCTTAAAACATGTTCTTTTCAAGGACAAATTAGATCACTATTTAAGAAAGCTATCACAGGAAGCTTTCTATTAAGGTTGCTGCAAAGCTTCAGTGTTTATGAGTCAAAAGGAGGCTCTGGTTAAAAAAGATTTTTTCCCCTCAACAATGATCCCTATGCAGAATATATTTTCCATCAGAGTTACATAAGATTCTATTTCCATTTACTATGAAATCACAGATAATGTTCTTTAACTTGCATGGCACAACAGTACAACACTTCTCAAACCAATTCAAAAAAGGTTGCTGACTAAAATAGGGAGAAATCCAAGCATCCCTAAATTTGCTCTCTCTTTCTTTCCCCCCTCCCCTTCTGTGTGTAGTGTTGGACTGAGTATATTTTGTGTTCAGGTGCAGCATCATGTGTTGAACTCCTCACTTAGCCCAGATTTTAAAAATACAAATTTCATCCCAATCAAAGTTTAGTACTCCTCAGTCAACTTCATAATGTACTTTAGAGACTCCTAAGTTGGACATGTGGCCTAAATGCCCTAAAGGCACTGGATCCCATCAGATCTTGGAAACTAAGAAGGGTCAACTCTGGTTAGTATTTGGATGGGAGATCACCAACAAGTACAGGTGCTGTAAGCTATATTTCAGAGGAAGGGTCTGGCAGAACTACCTAGCATTCCTTGCCTAAGAAATCACTATGAAATTCATGGGGTCACCATAAGTCGACAGAAGACTTGAAGGTGCAGAAGCACACACAAGTTGCTCATAAAAACTAGACAAAAATTACTCTTAAAGACAAGCAAACCCCTTGTAACCATCTGGATTTAATTGTACCAACTGGCAAAGTAAAACAAACAAGTAGCATCAAAAACTCTTTGTATCAAAAAGGAAAGGTTCATAGTGCAGTGGAGGATCACATGCCCAGCATGCAAAGTTTCCAGATTCAGTTCAAGTAGGACTGGGAAATGTATCACAGAATCACAGAGATGGAAGAGACCACAAGGGTAATCTGGTCCAACCCCTTGTGTATGTGCCTTCAAGTTGTCTGTCAACATATTGGCAACCCCATGTATTTCATAGGGTTTTCTTGGGCAAATACTCAGAGGTGGTTTTTGCCTGTGCTTTCCTCTGAAATATAGCCTACAACACGTGGTATTCACGCTAATCCCTAAAACCACAGAGTTTGTTCAGGTGAGTATAGGTGATGAATGAGTGGTAGACTTGATGTAACGACAGCTTCTTATATTCCTGACCAAATCTGGTGTGTTGAAATCCTGGGCTGTATGGGGATTTGACACTGGTCTCATTATATGCCTGGTTCATCAGACATGCTAATTGTACCTCAACTTATTTTTACCATTATAAAAATGTTGGTTTGCCATTGCCATCCTCTGAACTTGAAAGTGTGTGGCTTGTCCAAGACCACCCACTGTGTTTTCCTGGTGGAGCTGGTATTCAGATCTAGGTCTCCAGAGTCACAGACCAGTGCTCAAACCACTACACCACACTGGCTTGACAAACCACCTCAGAAGAAACTTGCTGGGAAAACCCCAGAATAGATTTGCCTGAAGGTTGCCATAAGTCAGCAATGAGTTGAAGGCACACAGCATCAGCAGCAGTAACAACAACAAACATGTTGGTAGACCAGTTCCCTTTTCATAAAGCAGCACATGAACTGTATCAACTCCTACTACACATGGTTTGTACTGGGGTCATGGGTGGTGGGAACAATAAAGAAATGATAAGGTTCTTAGTGATTATAATTCCATAAGTAAATAACTGTTTCCTAAAGTGAATCCGCTCATGCTTTTTAAAATAGTTATTTAAATAGCACTAGATATGTCCTCAGTTTTATTTTTGACCATTTCCCCACTTAGAAACACAACAAGCAGAGTTTTGCCTCTGGTCTTCCCTGAATCCACAAGTGGGATTCAGTTCCCATTCTGGCCTCTCCATCCTGATGACAGCCGTAACCATGTGTTTTCAGGACTGTTTTATCAGCACTCAGAGGTCCTTTGAAGTTTCAGCTAATGGAGCTTGACAGTAAAAGTATTTCTCACTGACTCAGATGGCAGAGACACAAGAAAGGTGGAGTGATTTGTGCAGTTCAAAGAAGAGTTACCTTAAACGAAAAGTGAGGTGTGAGCCAGCAACATTACACTGAATGTTTATATATATACACTCACATACATATACCCTAGGAGGCAAGCAAGGGGGAGGATTTCCCTCTGACCTCTCCATGAGCTACACTCCCTCCATATGTGTGATTTTGAGTAGTTTGACATGTTTTTTCAGGCATTTGGGATGGCTGTGGTACCTAAAACCATGGCAAAAACTGTGAACTATTTAGGGGTTTAGGGGTCTTAAGAGACTGATGAGCAACTGTGCGGGCCACATGAGTGGCTACTTGTTTTAACTCACTCTGTGATATTTGAGAAATCTGATACAGAACAGTCAGACCAGGAAGAGTATATTGTTCTGGAAGACAGACACCCTCCCCCCCAAAAAACTGAACAACCAAGAACAGATATGGACAATGTAGACTGTCTGGATAATGAGCACCTACTTCAGCCACAGCAGGTGGATGCTAAGGAGAGACCATTTTCCTCTGCAGAACAACAACACACAAAACAGGACCAGATGTGGAGCCAATGTCTCATACACCATCTTAAATACCAGATACCAAGCAACTGGCTACCTGGCTGCCAAGGTCAGGCAGATATAATCTTGCAGAAGAAAGTCTGGTCTGCAGAAGACTGATCAAGCTTGGTTGTTTTTGCTATTTTGAACTCCTGACACTTCAAACTTTCCCTGGCAATAAGATACACAGATTGTATTTCTACTCCCTTGATTTTGTTTTTTCAGGCTGCTTGTTTCCTGGGAGTGACTCTGGAACATCTGAGCTTGTTACTACACTTGTCCTCATTCTGACTCTTCTTCTGACTCTCCTGTGACTACTCTGTTCTATCATAGGAGTTTGTCAGATGGAAGGAATTTCTCTTTATTTCGAATGGAGCCAATTGGAGCCAATTCGAATTCACGTGAATTCGCTTGTTTAGCGAATTTATGTGAATTCCAATTGCATTGGGAATGCATTCAGAATGACTTCCCATTACCTGAAAATCACTGTCCATTGCCCAAAATTGCGTGAGATACTCTAATACGAAACAACATAAAACCCATGATTGCGTTCGGAATGACTTTGCTTTTGCCTGAAATTGCGTGAGATACTTTAATGCGCAATAACGTGAAACCCCATGATTGCGTTCGGTTTGCCATTAGATTATTCTTCCAATTTCCAATGTCTGATAAACTCCATAGCCTTACTTACCTGGCACTTGCTGCTTCTAAGCATGTGACACCACTCCTGATATGTACCATTCCTCTTCAGTCATTCTTTTCCCTCATCCCTCCCTATTACTACCACACAAAAGGACATTATCACACTAACCTGCTGTTCCACTACAAACTCACCAGTTTCAGAATGGAAGCATATCAGCTTGGCATAATTTCATATCCCATTCTTCTCCACAGTAGTACTGTTCCCCACACTGGTACTGTTCCCCACACTGCCCCTACCTGGTCAGACATTATTTCTGTAGCTCAAGTATGGTCAACTGTGGTAGATTGCGGTGGAGTGCATTTTTCTGCCTCTGGTGCTCTGTCATGGCCATCTGCACTGCTAAGAATACCAAAGAACAGTAACAAAAAACCAGACTCAAAGGAGTTTATCATATGACGGAATTTGGGGGTATAATGCAATGGCAATCTGAATGCAATCATGGGGCTTCACGTTATTGCGAATGAGTGTATCTCACGTAATTTTGGGCAATGGGAAGTAATTCGAAACGCAATCATGGGGTTTCATGTAATTCCATATAAGAGTATCGCATGCAATTTCAGGCAATGGGGAGTCATTTTCGGGAAATGGGAAGTCATTCTTGAATGCATTCTGAACGCAATCAGATTTCATGTAAATTCTCTAAACTAGCAAATTCACGTAATTGAAAATTGGCTCCATTCAAAATTGAGAGAAATACCTCCCATGTGATAAACTCCAAAGTGTCAGGTTCTGGTTTTGAAAAACTGGATTTTTAGGGTTTTTTTTTTAGTTTTAAAGGGCCCTTGCAACCTTTTAAAAGGTAAATTAGTCCCAGAGACTTCCAAGGAGAAGCAATTACCTTTTTTTGAAGAAGGACAAAAAAAGAGCCAGCCAGTCCTGAGAGCCAGAGAAACTGAGTGCTGCAAACAGAGGTCTTTATGAGTTTTGTTGTTGTTGTTGCTTATTTTGCTTACTTTGAGTAGGTTCCCTATTTGATTTAAAATAAGGTACAGTCAGCCCTTTGTATCCATGGGGGATCCATTCCAGACCTCACCCCACAGGTAACAAAAAACTCAGGACCTCAGTTTCCGTTATTCCCAATGGGGTTTGTGCCAGTGAGCCTGTCCAGACTGGAACTGGGGAAGGCCACTCAGGCAGGGCAGGGCTGCACTTTCAGATCCTGCTGGCTGAACTCCAAAGTGGGCAAACTGGGAAAACTGCTCACCACTCAACAAAGGTGGTTACAGGGGCACTCATTAGCCAGGTTCTCTCTGGGCATTGGGAAATGGAGATCCAAGGTGGAGACTCCCAGCCTCTTTCCTCATGCCTTTTCCAAGGTAACCACCTCAGGAGGAAACGAGTCTGAGGAGATGGTGGCAATGGCAATATTCCTGTCCCAAAAAACCCACACTGAGAATGAGGAGAGGAGGAGGAGGAGGCAGCGAAGGGGAAGGACAAAGAAGCAAGAGCAGTGAATGTTAAACTGCAAGGACATGTGGGGGTTGTCTGAGAGGATACAGCTCACCTCACCCAGGTAGGAATGAAGCCAAGGAGGAGGAGGCTGCTCAGGAGGAGAGGAGGGGGCACCCAAGGCTCATCCCCAGGGTGGAACAAGCATGTGCTGCCATTGGGAACAAAGAGGTTTGCCATCTGCGGATGTTCATATCAATGGATGGCAAGCCTGCAGATAACTGACTGTATAAGAAATAACATCCTGGATCAGGGAGATATGTCTACCGGATAGTTGTGTGCAGATGTTCCTTGTGTATTTAATACAATATCAATTGTTTTTCAGCTCACCCACATCTTCAAAGTAATTCACAAAATAAAAAGAATGATCCTTCCCTGTATCTATGACCAGGTAGAACTGGATGAGGAATCCCAGATTCTGGGCCCATACCTACCACATGATTCCTTGCTCAGACTCATCTAGGAGAATATAGAAAGCTGCCGAATTCCTACCACTGAGGCAGAGTATAGAGAGGAGCAAAATACAACTTCAGTGGCTACTATTCAGTGCCTGATCCACTGCTCATTTGCTTGTCCCATCCATTTGAATGCAAATAATGACACATATGAAAGGAAACGAATTCTAGAACATGGCCTCATAGCCTGAAACCCCCCCCCCCCCACACACACAAAACAAACAAACAATGAATTCAACAGGTTTCAGAAAATGTTTTCAGAACTAACAATATACAAATGTGGAATCAAATTACAGGTTAGGCAAGCCTTTCATAAGTAAGCAAATCATTCTGAACCTTCTAGAGACCACTCAATGAAATCTTGCAAAATGCACCCAATGTTTTACTAGCCTCCATTTTTCTTGTGATTTCCCATTTTGGTTGGCCAAACTTATAGACCAATGCTTTTTTATTAAAAAAAATGTTGGGGGAAGCTGGTGAGACAGATTTTCTGCTATCCTCCTTTCTTTATGTTTTGCCTTTTTGCATAAAAAGCCATTTTGGATCAGAGCAAAAAGTCAATCTAATCCAGTATCACATTTCCCACAGTGGCTAGCTAGCTGCTACTGGGAAGTTTACCAACAGATCTTGAAAAAGCCCTTTAGTGCTGCTGTTCCCCAGCAATTGGCATTAAGTGGCATCAGAGCCAACATGTTTATCCTTCATGAATCTGTCTAATCCTCTTTAACATGTATCTAAGACAGCAGAGCAAATGTTATAATTATATCTTGTGTGAAATAGCTTCTGCCGTCTGTTATAAATACAACTTTTAGCCGTTCTGGCTATGGATTCTCCATGAACCTCACTAATATTGCATCAGCAAAGGTATAGTTTTTTTGCCTGATAGCTAAATTCCAATTTGGGAAGGATCTGGGACCTACATTTCAGGCCTATGGGATGGAGGCAAACAAAGTGGGTGGGACCAGAATTATGTCTTATCTATTTGGACATTTTCTCATCAACAGTGGCTCAATTCCCTACCAAGTATGTCCATTCTGGAATAAGCACCAGTGCAAGAATAAAGACAAGGGCAAAGACACAAATCCATGCAACGTTTAAACTGAATAGTTTTTTGTGGGTTTTTCAGGCTATGTGGTCATGTTCTGGAAGAGTTTATTCCTGATGTTTCGCCAGCATCTGTGGCTGGCATCTTCAGAGAATGCTGGCATAGAGGTGAGTCGGGTATATATACTGTGGGGCTTGGCTAAGAGGAAGTGATTTACTGTCTTTTGGTCTGTTGTTGAATGGCAAGGCCTTAGAGTGGGAGGATATGCAAGGAGGATTGTGTTTATTTAATTAGTGATCTGTTGTCTGCTGGGAAACTCCCCTAACCCTACTGTTCTTCAATTACACTTGCTGGGTCTTGATATTGGATTACAGATTAACATGTAAATCTCATCCTCTCAACCAATGGTCACACAGTATATATCCTCCAGTCACTTCCATGCCAGCATTCTTTCACAATGCCAGCCACAGATGCTGGCGAAAAGTCAAGAATAAACTATTGCAGAACAGAAACACATAGCCCAAAAACCCACAAAAAACTATAGATGATGGCTGTGAAAGCCTTCAGCTTCACATTAAACTGAATGTTTAAGGCTGGAATGGACACGCTGTAGCCCACTGGATATTGTGTGAATGGAACTCTCAACATCCCTCACAGTTATTTTTAATAGTATTTTCTAAATTGTTTTCATACTATGAATAGTTTAATTCTGTTTCAGTGTTGATCTTTTGTGTATTCTTAGCTATATTTTACTTGTTTTAAATTACTGTATAAACCAACTAATGCCATGTTTTGGAGAGATAGTTGGGTATAAATACAAGAACAGAACCAGCATGGTGTAGTGATTTGAGCAATGGTCTAAACATGGGTAAAGCAGGGTTCAAATCCCCACTCAGTCATGGAAATCCACTGGATGACCTTGGACAAGTCACACTCTCTCAGTCTTAGAGGAAGGCAAAGGGAAACCCTTCTGAAAAAATCTTGCCAAGAAACCCCTGTGATAAGTTTATCTCTGGGTTTCTGTAAGTCAGAAACAACTAGAAGACACACAACGACACCAACAAATATAACAAAAACAATTGTGCTAACCAGACATAAAGGAGTTGTAGTCCAACATCTAGAGGACTGCATTATGTTCAACCTTGATTTAAATTTATAGATGATTTGCCTCTAAATTTGCAGTAATCACTGCATTTAGTAGCCATGAATTCCATGAGACTATTGTGCTCTTTGTAGAAAGAAGACTTTCTTTTGTTTGTCCCCCAGACCTACTGCCAATCATAACAATTCCTAATATTACTTTCCAGTTTGATTAAAGTAAACACTTGCATATGGATCCTGCCAAGTTCAATTGTACGACACATTGACACAGGTAGAATAACCAGCTCCTTTTGAATTATTTCTGATTACTAGAAACAACAAAGATCCTTCACATGTAGCATAGGCACTCCTCTTGTAGACTAGTGCAAGAAATTCCTTACTTCTGAAGATGCACACAATAAACAGAAACAAACCATATCCCTTGTGTCTACGTAGTTTCATACACATTGAGAGTTCCCTTGAAACGTGACTAAATTATATGAACAGCATTAGCTGTTAGGTGTCCAAGAAGAATCAGATGGGAACTGGACTTCTTGTGAGACCTGTCCCATTTACCCTCCTCATTAGCTGGAATGGAAATATGTAATGTACCAGCAGTTGATCCAAGAGAAAACTCAACTTTTTTTTTTTTTTTGCTAACTCAACTTGACGGGAACATAAAACAAATTGTGCAAGTCTGCATACCTTTGGCAAAGTTGCTGACAGTGTTTCATCCAAACAAACAAACAAACAAACAAAACCAAAAAACAAATCAAGACCCACAAAACAAAGGGCATGGACAAGTGGAGGTTAATAGTTCTAGTTCACCATTTTAAACACTCATAAATGAGATGCAGCCTTTTGGGAAAGATATGGAATATATATTTTTATAAGGAGGCATGGGTGGGTCTAATATATGCACAGAGATTTCATGCAATAAGTGGATCCCCATTCATTCTGTGAATGGGATAGATCCATATGTATAGTCTGTTTCCTTTTTTTACAGATCTACACTGTATAATCTTGTTCAGAGTGCACTTTAGCACATTCCTGAATCTGAGGACGATGATAATGAAGATCTTTACAACAGAGGAGCTTTCATTAATCTAGTGGTCTTTGCTTTTGCTTTTGTTTTAAAATAACCCCCACTGACATAGACTGAAGAGTGCCAATACATTCATTTAATGTTTCCTTTCTCTACCTGCAAAATCAAGCACATAGAATAATAGGAGGACCCCTTATTCTAATTCAGACTGACTCCTGAATCTGATGTTCCCATGTTTAGGCCCCATTTTAAGGTGGCAGGTGATGATTTACTCATGCAATGAATATCAACAGAGTTGGAAGGTGATTTAGGTGATCAGGGCCACAACCTTTATTCCTTCCACTATGGATGTTATGAAGTCTTGTCACTGTTCATTAAACATACAGGAAATTGATTTCTCATTGCTTCAATAAAGTTTTTAATGAGCTGTTAAACTTGGGAGCTTCTTGACCAAGGTGTGAGAATTTTAATTTCACATAATTTGCAAATGAAGTGAAGAGACGTGACCTATCAGATGAGAATTTGACCTATCAGATGAGAAGTTGATTTGCAGGGTTACGTAGTTTATGCAAACAACAATTCAGAGAGGCTCTTAAAAGGAGAGGAGTGCTGCTTTTAATTCTGCTTCCATAAAAAAATTTAAAAAGATCTGTTTGGTTTAAAGCTTATCTTATCACTGATAAGTATGATACCCTTTGTCTTTGGCTCTCTAGAGTGCATGCAGAGAAAATGAAATCTTATCCACATTTGGCAGATAAATCCTATTGTGTTTATTTTACAATGGAATTCCTCCCTTTCCCATTTTAGTTCCCTTAGGGCTGTTCTAACTGGAAGGGTGTGTAGTTAATAGACCTATTTACTCTAAAGTAAACCTAACAACATCTCCTGTTACTTGTGAGTAAACATTATAAAGACCAGACTTTCTCATTACAAAGGCAAATACTCTTCCTGTTGCTTTCTTAGGATGATAGATGGCCTTGCTGATGCTAATAGTACTCTTGGCTTGCATGCATTTGTATAGAAGACTGCTTTTCTCTTCTAACAAGAGCAATTGAATTTGAATTGAGGTTCATGCTAAGCACACAAGCTTAAAGTGACATTTGGATCTGAAATTTATCATTCCTTTTCATGAATCTTCAAAAACGTTTGAAGGTTTCAGTGTTGGACTACACAACAGCCTCTTGAGACTAGGATTTGAATCCCTGCTTGGCCATGAAAACCCACTGCGTGACCTTGGGCAAGTCACACACAGCCTCAGAGGAAATCAAATGCAACCCTACCCTGAATAAAGCTTGGCAAGAAAAGCTAGTGATGGTGTTGCCATATGGTTGCCATAGTTTGGAAATCATCTGAAGACACACAACAACAAAAGACAGGTAGATAGAATTAGATGGGGATAGATGGATGGATAGATAGATAGATAGATAGATAGATAGCCTGTGTGGCAGAATGGTTTGAGAGCTGAAGTAAGACTCTGGTTGGGGATGGTGGCAATTATAGTCTAAGTGTTGGGAAGAAGCCCCGGGTTGAAGGCAGCTGCATCCAACCAGAAAAAAACTGTGAACTTTCAGATATTTTGAGCTGCAGCTCCTGACAGACCCAGGGATGCAGGATTATGGGAAACAGAGTTTAAAAAAAAAAAGTAGACGGGAGGGCAGAGGATTCCCACTATGTTATTTGTATGTAATATACATTTGGGGTGGGCAAATTCATTATTTTTGTTTCCTTAGCAAAGGCTGAAGCTTTAGGAAACCTAACTTACCGTACAGTTATGGATTGGTTTAAATTTGTGCATCTTAGCTTCAGACTCTTCCCTTTGTTTCTCTGATAAAGCATGTTCTTTTCTGCATTCTTTGGCCCTAATGGAAAGGCCAGGGGCAAAAAAGACTGGCAGTAAGAACAAGCCTCCTGGCTGCATGGGGTGTGGCATTCAGACAGCACATGCCCCCAGGCCTCCAGGAAGCCACACAGCTGCCCGCATGTGCAACGGCTTCATAGCATTTATGTGGTGCAGCATTTACACGCACTGTGCCACAGAAACACTGAAAAGCCGCTGCTACAATGACAAAGTCGGCTTTTTCCCGGCTCAAGAGACACTTTCTGCTCCTTCTTATTGAGCCTGGAAAACACTGGATCAGGGCTGCATCACGTGGTCACTGATCCAGCGATTGAAGGAGCAGTGTGATGCCACTCCTTAAGGGCCGTCTGCCTCAATCTGTATTACTATAACTTATCATTCATTAGATTTTTAATGGATGTCCAAATATTTTAAAGAGTTTTTCTCAAATCACTTAAACGAATTCCAATAGAAGTAAAATATGACTAATGTAGTCTGCATGTAGTCACGTGGATTTACTAATGGGTCTCTATGAATTTATCAGTCCAGCCATGGAGTTCTTTTTCTTATTACTGAGTTTTTGTTTTGTTTTGTTTTTGCTTACATTCAGGTCTGATATTTGAGTTTATTATATCATTATATCTATGCAAATTGATGACCTTGGAGTGTTGCATTAGATTAGCACAATTTTATCTGAGTTACATTAATGCGTGCTTAACCTGGTGTGTGTATTTATTTATTTCTTTTAAAAAAAACAACCATGTGTATCTTCTTTTGCTTGACATGGGAGAGCACAAAACAAGATCCTGAGTTGTAGCTCTGCTGAAAAGCAGAATGCAGTATTTTTAAAAAAGAAGAGTCAGTTCTAGACAGTTCTTGCTACTCTTTGCCTGAAATTCAGTGGTCCATATCTGCTTTAATCTCTGAGTGAAATGTACAAATAAACAAGTGTATCTAGAGCACATGACAACATGCTTCCTGAAGACTCGGGAAACATTCCTGTTGGGTCCTTCTCAGTGTGCTCTTTTTATTCTCTTTCCCCTACCAATCTTGCCAAAATAAAAATCTCTAGTCTGGGGGAGACAATCTGTGGCTCTCCAGATGCTAATGAGCTGCTAGTCCCATCATCCATCATCACAGGACAGGCTGAGTTGAAGTAGATGGGAACTGGAATCAAACATTTGGGGGGCCATAACATCCTTAGCCTTGCTTCAATCTAATCTGAAAAGGTCTAGCTGGCAAATGAAAGCTTCCAGTCTAAATAGTTTAGCCAGCACGTTCTTGTCACAAATCTCATTAAACTGCACTTTGGAAGAAACCGTGTGCATCCAGCACTGGGAATAAAATGAAAATGAAGGCAATCAATCATATTTGAGTCACTGAGGCAGGGCTCTGGTTTCCAGCCTTTGTGGCCCTTTGCCAATCATTCTGGATCCTACGTTAGCTAACACACAATCAGAAGGTTATTGGATACATTAGGCAAAGGGCCAGAGGTGATCATCACTGTGGGCAAGGTCAGTTAAGCGCCTGCTACTAATGAGAGACTGCATGTCTCATTGTACATGGTGGAATTGCAGCTAGACAAAAGAGTAGGGGATTTCACTTGTGTGCTTTGCCAAGGCTTTTGGTAATTGCTTCTCTGAGACTCATCAGTTCATTTTAGATTTAGATAGCCTAATTAGAATACATCAGTCTACCATTCTTTTCAAGCTTTCTATCTCCATTTATTCCTGATTTCTGAAATATTGTAAACATTGATACCATTTACACTGAGAAAATTCTTGAGCTTCAAAAGTAGTTATTTACTTTTGTGATCATTTTATTCCCAGTGCTGGATGGACCTACTTCAGCTGAAAAAATCTAGGTTGATTTTAGTAACTCAGAGGGCCTTCTCTACTGCTGCTCCAAAGCTATGGAATGACCTTCTGGAGGAGATCCATCATATCTCCACTCTTGCAGCCTTTAAGAAGGCTCTTCAGACAGATCTCTTCTGGCAGGCCTTCCCAACTTAACTCCTCTCTCCCCATACTGTAACCTACGTCGCTTGTTATTCACCCTTTTTAAGTTATTGTATTTTATTGTTTTTAAATTATGATAGTTTAATTGTAATTTTAGTATGGGGGGGATTGGGATAGGATTAAATGTGGATTTTATTGTATTTTATATATTTTTATTGCTGTAACCCACCTGGATTCCTTGTGATTTGGTAGGATATAAATAAATAATTTATTATTATTATTATTATTATTATTATTATTATTATTATTGAGATGCACACCTGTGAAGCCTTGGAATGCTAAGGTCTCATTGCCACTTGCATTTAATCCGCTTTGGGAGTGCACTGACATCAGGCCACTGAATCGATTCAGGCCGATGCATAGTGGGAACTATACCTTATTCCATGCATTCGTGTCTTTTTAAAACATGATTGTGATTCCCACTAGCCAGTTTTCTAAAAAAATGTCAGTCATATGACATGTATCTATGTGTCATCCCTGGGCTGCATCCCTGGGGCTCAAGGGCTCCCAAGCCTCCTGGGGAGCAGGCAGTGCAAAAAGGGGGTACTTTTCTTGGGCAAGATTGGTTCGGAGGGGGCTGGTCCTTGCCCTCCAATGAGGCTGACAGTGTATGACTTGTCCAAGGTGGGTACTGGCTTGCTAACCCAGTGCCTCTCTGGCCATCTAGTTGCTTCCCTCCCTCCTGCTTTCCTCCAAATCCAGTCTGTGGATCCTTTGCTTGCTCACCTTTCACTTTCTCCCCACCCCCCAAAAAATCCTTTTTCCCTCCTTCCTCACTAGGATCCCCCCTTCACCATTCTCCATGCTGGTGTCAGCATTGAAGGGCCTGTTCCCCCCAGTTCCCACCTTTCCCCGATGTTAGGTGGCTCTGGTGTCACCCTGGGCACTCGTCTTAGGATTAGAACTCGTCTCCCTATCCTTCTCTTTGTCCCTCCTTAAGGCACTTTGCTAGCACTGCAAGGGAGACCCTCAGCCTCCCAGATGGTAAGTTGGAGAGGGAAGTGGAATCCTCTTGACCTGGACAGAAATGAGGAACACTTTAGGGGGGTCTCCAGTTGCTCTGGCCTCCTGACTTTTCCAATGGGGTGGGGGGCTCTTGGGTTGCCTCAGGGTCTTTCTGGAGCATCCACCACTTGGGGGGGGGGGTGCTTGCCTTTTGTTGAGCACAGCGGTGAGCCTCCAGATGGTGAGCTGGAGAAGGAAGGGGGACCCCTTTGGCATGGATAGAAATGAGGGACACTGCGTTTGGGGGAGGGGGGGTCTTATAGGGATGTCTCTAGTTGCTCTGGGTTCCTGACCTCTTCTGAGTGTGTCTTGGGTCACCCCTTCCCCAAAGTTTTACTGGGGTACCTGCCACTGTTTGCTTGAGTCCCTACCAGCACTCAAACCACCACACCACGCTGTGTCTTTATACTCCACCATACAGAACCCTTCTTCAAGTTTTTTGTACTCCTAACTTTGACACCTGGGTGGATTTCCCCAAAACTTGGGGCAGGATGGGTTACACCCCTCTGCCAACCCTCTTCCATAGTCCCTCCCCTCGGTGCGATACAATTCAGATCTTAATGGTTGTTCCCATTTGTTGAACATGCTTGAATGCACTTGCAAACTGATTCTTTTCAAAAGAACCACCAGGTGACCCGTCTTCACAAAAGGTTATTCTTTTGTATTTGTCTCACTTCATCTTGATTCTCCGTGATTGAAACTGAACACAGTCGGGTCTCAAACCCTTTCCAGTGTGAACAAGGCACATATAAACCAATCAACAAATCAGTTTAAATCATAGTGGGAATGAGCCCTAAGAGGAAAAGCTCCTGCTTGTGGGAGGATGAGGGACTGTGGCATAACCCATTACAGGAACAACCAGCCAGATACATATAGAATCATAGAATCATAGAATCACAGAATTGGAAGAGACTACAAGGATCATCCAATCCAGCCCCTGCCACGCAGGAATTCACAATCAAAGCATCCAGCCTCACTTTAAAAACCTCCAAAGAAGGAGATTCCACCACTCTCTGAGGGAGTGTGTTCCACTGTTGAAAAGCTCTCACTGTCAGGAAGTTCCTTCTAATGTTGAGGAAGAATCTCTTTTCCTGTAGCTTGCATCCATTATTCCAGGTGCTATTCTCTGGAACAGCAGAAAACAACCTTGCTCCATCCTCAATATGGCACCCCTTCAAATACTTTTGTTTAGATACAATTTGCATTGTTACTTCATTCCATTTGATACAATAAAAAATCTGTTTGGCACTTCACAGATACTAAATTATATCTGCCTAACACCTCCGGCACGCCACCTTGAGATGGTTTAAGTTGCAAATCTTGAGGCTTTCAACAGAAAGCTATATTCCCTATGGTTAACCTATTTTCTTTTCCACGGTGGAATTTCCTCAGAGGTGCATGCTTCAGCAAACAGACCTTTCCATTAAACCTGTGTTTACCTTGCAGTGACCAACCATGAAACAAAACATGCGAAATGCAAGATAAAGAGGTGGAGAAAATAATGCACTATAACAAACATGCCTTTCACCATATGGTGTAGTATTGCTGCAAAAAAAAAAAAAAAAAAAGGGGGGGGGAAGAAAAAAAGAATGTGCTATATCTATCATCTACTTTTATTCTATTATTACTTTATCCATTTTATAACAATAATGCTGGACACAAAACTTTAAGCTACATTCTAGACCAGAGATGAACCATTGCTGGCAGTGAAGGAGCCACAGTGGCTTTCCTAAATTATCGGGAGTTGTTCCCTTCCACCCATTATCATCACTGTGTTTCTGTATTTTACCCCAAGAACATTTTTGATTTTCAAAAGCAGTTATTTACAGTTGTAAATAGTAACAACAGGAGGAGGAGGAGAAGCAGCAGCAGCAGCAGCAGCATTGTGTGTGTGTTAAACAATCTACAGTTGGCCTTTAAGATAAGGCAGAAAGGAAACATGCCTTATTTCAAACCCAAATCATCCTTTCAAGACCTATATCATGCTTTAATGTCACACTTTAAAAATCATGAGACTTCTTGACAGTTTAAACAGGACCAGTATCAATGGCTGGGTGGCCATATGTGCCTCACATGCCACAGTTGCCCTATATTACTATTTAATATATGTTAAAATATTTAGAACAATGGCTTGGAATGCTTAATGCACAGTTTAAGCATTGTATCAAGCAGTGCTTTGTGCAGATTTTATTGTTATAAAATGGATGATGACAGTTTTGTGCTTGGAAAGTAGTTTTTATATTGAACAGCAGTATAACCAAGATGTGAAACAAATAAAAAGATTGTACCTTCTTTACAAGAGAGGTTTATTAATTCCTGAATTAATGAAATGCTCTGAAAGTAGAAAATACTGTTTTACTTTGAAAAATAAGACTTACCAATATATACTGTATATATTGATGTATAAGTCAGCAAATTTTGGTCAAACAATTGACTCAAAAATCCTGAGTCAACTAATCCATGGATTAATGTAAGTACTATACTTTTAAGTCTCTCTTTTTTAAAGGAACCATGCCCTTGTGAGTGCAATCTATCCTGGAAACAGTGACACCCCCTCTACTCTCTTATCTATTCAGATTTTAGGGTGTGAACAGTTATGCTTGCTGGAATGTTGTAGCATTGTTTTCTTTTAGATCCTTTGTTACATGCCCCTAAGTTTTACACTCAACTTAGCCTCAGGTCATATCAAAATCTACAATTTTGGTTCCAAAATCCGCACTCAATGTATACATGAGTATATGCAGTATGATTCTTCTTCTAGGTGGCTTGATTTAATGAGAAATGATCAAAATGTACACCCCATTTGCTCTCCTCCAGTCTACTGGAACCTCTCCTTCTCTCCTGGAATTCTCAAAGATAATTTATCATGGTTCTGAAGATTACTTCTGCTACTTCTCGTTGTTGTATTTTGTGAGCTACAGGGTGTTCCATATTGGGAGAAAGGTGTGATGAATAAATGAAAAAACTGCTCTATTAATAGTACTGGGAAGTAGCTATGCTGGCAGGGAGATTTGGGGGGGATTGTCATCAAAAAAGTAATTTCTCAAAGCTCTAGCAGTGGAGCTTGATTTTTTTTTAAACACAAAACAAAAAGGAAAGGAAATGGCAGTCAACATCATAGACTCCTGGGATTTATAAAGCTCAATGTTTGCTCAACCACATGTGTTGATGTTGGGCCTGATCCTAGTTATGACTGCATTTTTGGGCTGGTGTAAAATTCTCTTACCATTTTACACCAAACCTTTCCCCATTTTTCTTTTCTTTTCTTTCTCTTTTGTTTTAGAAATCACTGATGCATAAAATCCATAAAATGGTTGTCGAAGCCAATTCCCCTCACTTTAAAGTGTAATGTTTAATCTAATGCTTACAGCTGACTTATGGGATGCTCACAAGCTAGAGGATTTTATGAAACAGAAGCTGTGTTCTGACATTTGTCTTTGTTCATTTATTGTGAAAAAAACGGAGGCTCAAGTGTATATGAGATGAAATGTTTGAAACACTTAGGGTATTTTTGTTGTTGCTGTTGAAAAAAGGATCAGATTGTTCATGTTTTCAACCACCAGGCTTTAAATTACTTTAGTGTGCAGAGAATTTGCAAGGGGAAGCCTTCAACTGTAGCATTCCAGCTGCCAAAAGATATGTGTATTGGGACAGATTCTCAGTGAGCTGGTGTATACATTCAGCCAAAATGTGATAAAGAGATAACCTGGGACCAATCCACATAAGAATTCAGAATAAAATCTCTGCTTCACATGTCCCATATTTTCTGGAAAGCTCATATATACAGCACTAAGGATCCATGTTCAGACATGTATTCATTTGTTGAAAAACCATTTGGTTGTTTATTTTACTGAAGAGATTATTTGCCATCGTGATCCCACTCCCACTGCACCAACCTGTGTCCTGTAGTAGAACAATCCCAGTAAGGCGGTACTCAGGCATAATTCAAAACAATTCAGTTGAACAGACTTCCATCTCTTGGTGCAGGTGATGCCCAGTAAAGTAGGTTTGGGAGGGCATTTACAATTGTGGCAATAGTGCCACGATCATGACTATGCAGTGTCAGTGAATATAAAGCACTTACAGATCCATAATGCTACATTATGAATTCATAACTATAATGCGTAATGCTAGGTAATGATTGGTGAATACTCCAAGTGATGAAATCACAGCACACCTAAGGAATGGGGTAGAACTTGCTGTAGAAATTATTTTTTCAGGGGCCGCCTCTTCTCTGATATGGTTCTTTCCTCCTGTACTCAGAGATGGAAAGGAATACAGTGGAACATCTCTTCGATTTCAATTGGATGTAAGCATGCATTAGGCATATTTTACTTTGAAAGTGGATATTGACTTTAAGAGTTAAAACTTATCTGAGTAGTGTGATCCTTCAGATGTTGTTGGATAGCAACTCCTATCAGCTCACAGGTAGTGTTGAGGGACATTGGGATTTGTGACCCAACAATATCGCAAAAGGTTTGGGTTTCTCATAAGTGAACTGTCAGCAGTCAAGTAACTAAGACTTCGGTTTCTCCGATTTGACTCATCAGTATGGCAATATTGGAAAATTCAAGCATGATCCCTTCCAGCCTTGCACAAAATGTGTCAGGCAAAGGGGAGAGGTGAGCTGTTCAAACTTAATCAGAAAAGTAGACCATAGTTATGACTCACTGGTTACATTACCAATGAGTCACACTGAGCTCTGCAGTATGAGAGCTGCATAAACAAAGCCTAGAAGTAGGGAAGGAATTGTTTGAAATGAAGACCTCAACCGTCTTTGTTTCTTTGGCAATTTCAAGATATAGGTCAGAATGATGGCATTATTTTTCCTGGATGTAAAATGAGACTTTTAGGTTTGATTTGACCCACAACATTCTGGTCAAATCAAGTATCAGGTACCAGTGTGATGTAGGATCCCAGTAGACCATGGTTCAGATCCCTGCCCAGCTATCAAACGCCCTGGGCAATGTTGGGCAAGTCACACCCTCTCAGACTCAGACAAATCTTGCCAAGAAAACCCTCTGATAGAGTGTCCATAAGTTATAGTCAACTTGAGGGACACAACAGCAACAATTGTTTATCCTTCACTGTTTGGAGCAGAAATGGTAACTTGGACACCTCCAGATGTAGTACCTCCCATCAACCCATTTTTTTTACTATGCTAGCCAGAGATGATGGGTGCTGAACACCATATAGTTTATTGGCTGAATTATAACGATGCAAGGTTTCTATTTTGAGTACCATCTATTTCTTAAATTATTTTTATTTTTTCTCTTTTCTTTCCTTCCTTCTCTCTCTCCCTCATCTTGAAACAACCTTGATATTTTTGCAAAATATAATGAGAATATTGATAATTATGGCATTCATTATTGAGATGTCTTCCTTAATGTTTACATTATTAACTAAATGGGGGATAGAATTTAAGATAAAAACCAAAATTAAAGTGACAATGAAATTAGTTATCTTTATTTAATCAAATTTATAATGATAAAGAAACATTCTCTGGGCTTTGGACAACTTGTGACTCTCTAGGAATAGCTGTAGCTAGCCAGGCCAGCTAGGCTTTATGGGAGATGCTATCCAGCAACATTTAGAGGCCCGCAACTTGCTCACCTCTTTATGCTATTTCTTGAGAGGAAATAATATTGGTGCAATATTTTGCCTTCCATTATGGAAATAATTGGAAAAACACATGTAGAATATAGTGTCACTGCACAGCAGGGCTTGGTGATATGTAGCCCATGGGTCAATTCCTGAATCTCACTTTTGTGGGCCTTAAAGCCCTCCTTCAGTTCCCTAAAGTCTCCCATTTTTTTAAAAAAAGGTTTTGCCCTTGAATCACCCAAAAATTCCCCTAATGCATGAAGGCCCATGAAAATATTTGCAGCCAACAAGCACAACAGTAAACTGCCTCACATACCACCATTTTCCTCTGGAGTCCCTCTCAAAATGGCAACAAGAAATGACACTTTACCCTTTGGCTTGTTGTGGAAGGCCTAATTCATAGAAGATCCAGCTTCCTACATGTTCCTCACCCCTGTGGTATAAATTCAGCCAGTAGAGACCTTTGCTTTATATTGAAGCATCCAAACAATGCCACAATGATGTATTACTATATAAACAGGAGAAATGAGAAGACCAGGCTTGGTAAATCAATTATTGAAAGAAATGCACTTCTGTCCCACATCTTGATGGCCCACGATTGGAGTAGAATAGGGGCCATGAGTTCACAGTCTAATACAGAAGGTGCCAATTCTCTTTCAAACTGCCAAAGTGAAGTGGGATCTTCAGCAAAAAAGAGAAAGAGTCTTCTGCTTAATTACTTTCCTTGTACTTTGTTTTCTCTGCTCTATTAAAAGCAATGGTAAAACCTGAAACCTTTTTATCACCTCGTTCGCTTGCCATGTGAGTCTGCCATCTGCACTTTTCCTGCACTGGAAAAAAAATCCTGGAGATGTAGCCCCTCGTCTTTTGTCTCCACTGCATAACAGCAGGATGTAACTAGATTACATTCTCGTTGTTGGTATGACTGCTTAGGTGGCTTTCAGTGACATTTAACCTAACAAGTAATTTTTAAAAATGGGGTAGGGAGAGAATGAGGATTTGGGTTCCATTTGGGTTGGAAGACATGTCTGGTTCTCTGTCCTGCTAAAAATGGTCAAAATGCACTGCTTTTGCTATTCAACAGGCAACTGTTCACTTTCACCTTGTCTTAGGAGAAAACAACAAAGACAAGTTGGAGGATGACAGTGGAGGAAACAAGCCATAATTGCTCTGTGAGGCAAACGTGCATGAAAATCACTGGCAGCTCCCATGCTGACCTAAAATCCTATTTCTTATTCCAAAATTACACTTTGGTCAGGGCCTCTGCTGTGATATTTATTACTTTGAGCAATACTAAATAGACCTCTCCGCAACTTGCTTGGAAGGGCTATGTTGTCTCAGTTTGAAATCACAGTTGCAATTTAAAGCACCTTGTTTTAACAGATAAAAGCTTTCCACTCACTGGGATTCAAGTCCCTCCCCCCTCCACTTGCAACACACATTCCTATCTGCAGAATGGCCTGTTAGTTCAGGTCAGCTTGTCTTGGTTGCTTAGCAGCCTTACTCATCCTGAAAACCTGCATAAAAACACCTCAGAGATGGAAGGAAAAGGCCTTGAGTTCAATTCATAGTGTGCTGGGGTTGCATACCTTCCATTCACTACAGTAGTGGTTACGTTTCAACAAAGTCCATTTGAATTAACAATAACACAATAGTCAGACACCTCTTTTTATTTTATTTTTTCAGTTTCTTTTTTCAGTTTCAATTTGCTAACTTGAAAGGTGGTTATGTGTTTATTTTTTTAAAAAATGTTATTTACAAATATGTATAAGCCACTTATATTTGAAACTTTAAAAGTGTACAAAGCAATAAGAAAACATTAAAAATAACAGAAAATACATAAAATCAATATACAACTCTCACTTCATTCATAAAATTGAAGATAAAGCTGAACTATAGAGAGACATTTTGCAAAAATTATACAAAAACTGCTTGTCCTGATTTGGCAGGGACAGTCCCAATTAGTCCTCTGTTCTCCCACTTTTTAAAAAACAAAACAAAACTTTATCTTCTATTTTATCAATGAAGTTCTTCCATGTTTTCAGCTGCCTTTAAAATGCCCCATTTCTCTCTCCTTCCCATTTCTCTCCCCTCTTTTCACTTTCTCCTTTTGTTCTCATCTTACTTCAGTTACTGCAAACTGAGTTGAAAGTGCAAAAAATAGCTTGTCCTATAACAATGTAGTGTGATATTGTCCTAGCAAGCTGCTGCAGCATCTCCTAGGGTGGTTGTTCTTCCTCATTAATAACTTTTGCCAACACTGTGATGTTGCTTGGCAAAATGTGTCCCAGTTTTCACCTGTGAAATGTTAGAAGGGATGGGTTCATAATAACAAAACAGCATCAAAATTCTACAAGCAGACAATTATCTTTATTAGGACAACCAAGTATAATTCTACAATAGTGCAAATTTCTGAATTCTTCAGAATTTTTCAATATGCTAGACTACAGCACAAAACTGGTGAATGCTGGCTTGATGAGTCTTTGATAAGTCACCCCATTCAGAAGTCGAGCCAAAGAGTTTTGCATGAGCCACAGGTTCCACAGCCCTGCACAGAAACATTTGCAGGAATACATCATGAGGAAAGGAGCATGGTTTTATTTTGCTAGAGTGAGGTAGCTGCCCCAGGCTGGACGGCAGCAGATATCTGGGGTCATGAAAAACCAGCAAATGGTTATTGATTTAGAAAAGAAAGTGGGTGGAAGGAATCTAGCAGCACCTTCAAGATTTTATTATGAGCTTTCAGGAATTTCAATCCACTTCTTCAGATACACTAGCAGAATACAATGTTGAAGCCACAAGTATTTAAGTAGTTACATAATTATGAATTTCAGGTCAGAGTCTAGTGGGATCCCATCCCCAGAACAATGTTTAAATACTTGAATATTATGCTCCATCAGTGCATCTGAAGAAGTGGACTGAAATGCATGAAAGCTCATACTAAAATCAATCAGTCAATACTTTATTATGGCCATTTAGCCAACATAAAAAATAAAATAAACACATTAGTGACATGCCATAAAATTCACACAGAGACATATTGATTGATTGATTGATACTAAAATAAGTGCGTCTGAAAGGTGCTGCTAGATTCCATTCCCACCCTCCTTTTTATGCAGAAAATGGGCAGTTGCTTATTTAATATGGTTTTATTTTGCTTCTGCTAGTGTGTATGTATGTGTCTGTCAACTTTCCGACTGAGAGGCCAATATAATATAAGCCAGTCTTGCATACATTGTGAATCTTGAGAGTGGGTATATGTGAGGAGAACCAATTGCTGAGAAATGTCTTGGGCATGACCTGTTGATTCCAGTACTCTCCAATAATCCATGCAAGGAGAAAATTGCTTCAAGCTACAGAGTGCAGTGAAGTAAGGTGGCAGAAGGGATTTTACTTCATTTTTCTGTTTACTCCTTTTGTGTAAAGAATAACCTACATTCCCATTCAACCCCCCTTATTTCCTTAAGATATATAGGCTGCAGCCCTATATGGCACAATGTTAGTGGAACTACACCATACATCTCCTTTCAGCTCATTGATTCTGACTCACTGTTCAGTTGCTGAGATCATCTGGGGTTCTCCAGAGGTCTCAGCAAATGACTTCATCAGTTTGCAGCCAGCTACGGGGATATAGCCAGACACCTTTCCAATCTGCCCCACATGGCTATGAGCCATCGTATGCAGCTGGACAGTGAGTCAGGAAGGGGGGACTTAGGTTGTTGCAGGACTGGAAGAGAATATCAACCTCTGCAATCTCCCCCCTCCCCCAAAAAAGACATATGAAGATTTTACACATGTCACTGACATTGTCTGATATCTGACTCCAGGGTCTTCTAGACAGGGCAAAAATGTTGGGAGGTTGTGATATTGGTTGTTGTCATTTTCAGACTTTTTTTAAAATCCAAATGACATTTCTATTGTTTGTCCTGGACTATTTTCTGGCAATGCCTGGCATGAGCTGCCATATTTCATTCTAATCTTCCTGGAGCTAGGTGACCTAGAAACAGTGTTACATACACTGGTAACTTCTTGACTTGACTTCTGCAATGTGCTATACATGGGGCTACACTTGTGCCAACTTCAGAAACTTCAACTGGTACAAAATATGGCAGCAAGGCTGGTTGCAGGTACATCCAGAACTGGCCATATAAGACCTGTTTTGAAATCTCTTCACTGGCTACCAAATAATTTCCAGACATGGTACAAGGTGTTGGTTATAACCTTTAAAGCCTTACATGGCCTGGGTCCAGACTACTTGCGGGAGTGCCTTCCTCTGGGAAAAATTTACTTCAGTCTAAGAAGACCGGACTTTTCATCTGCCATTCCCATGTTATGGAATGGCCTGCCGGAGGAGATCCATCACATTACCACTCTAGAAGCCTTTAAAAAGGCTGTTAAGACAGATCTTTTCCAGCAGGCCTTTCCAGTTTAGGCTCCCCCTTATTGACTTCAATTGCCCTGTCCCCCCCAAGGAAAAGATACTTGTTGCGCCTCAGATCTGCACCTAATTTTAGAAAATGTGTATTTTATTTTTTCAATTTAAATTGTTGTTTAATTTTTATTTTTATTGCTTTTTAGCTGTTATTTGTATGATTGGTGGAGGGCTGGGTTATGGGACTGTTTATAATTGTAAATTTTATTATTTATTATATTTTATTGTTATATTTGTTCAGTAATCCACCTTGATTCCCTAGGAAAAGGCAGAATATAAACAATAATAATAATAATAATAATAATAAATATTATAATAAAATTATTATTATTATTAACCTTCAAGTAGACTTCTTTTTAATCTGACATTTATCAGAATAGTATGTTTCTTTTCTCCACCTTTCTTTTAATTTTTTAAAGAATCTTTAAACAACCTTTAGAAGTACTAGTGGCAACATCCACTTGGCAAACTCCAAGGAACTATACAATGGCCCCTTTGGATCTGTGGCCTGCAGATCTATGAATCCAACCAACCATGGTTGTTCATGTTGTAGCTACTGTATTTAATAATATGAAGCATGATCATCCCTGCTTTTTAGTATTTGCACAGGATTCAATTTTTAGATCAATCTAGAAGAGCCCTTTGTTGCTTTGCAATAATCACATTCTAGAGGATGGGGAACATGTGTGGATCTCCTGATGCTTTAGTGCCCATCACCCATCACCATTTGCTATGTGCACTATGTTCAAAAGCAGTTCAAAAAATCTGGAACAGAGTTGGGAACAATTACTTTTTTGATTATGTCTCTCATACAGTGGTCATGCTGAATGAGGAATTATGGAAGCTGCTGTCAAAAAGTGTATTTTCCCCCTAAGCTCTTGTCATAGAATCCAGTCAGACTGACTCTACTCTGATGTTGGGTTCTTGAACAGAACAGAAATAACCCAGGAGAAGACCTAGACTGAATTTAAAAAACAGCTTTATTGCTAGCAAGTTCTCAGATTGGAATTTACAATTCCAACCAAAATCTGAGACCAAGAATAGTGCAGAGTTCTACTTTTTATAGGCAACAGAAAAAGAGATTACTTTGGCAAATTCTATTGGATATAAAGAATTTTAAACATATAGAAATTCCTTCAATCAGAGTAAAGATTCTTGCATACATCAAAACTCAATTAATATACATTGGAAACCTCTATGCCACATCCCATCTTTTCTCTTATTAGGTGATGTTTCTGTAGGGCCTCTCATGTACCACTCTCAACCTCGTACTAGGCTGCACATCTTATCATCAATTATTTTGACTTAAAGTAAAGCACGAGGCACCAGCAGACATTCAGACACTCTTCAAAAATGTCACTCTGCCCTTTCTACCCCATCATGAAAAAACTCTCTTCAGCATTCCTTTTATGGCGGCTAAGTTCACCTTTTGGGTCTTTTTCTCGTTACATTCAGGGGAACTAGATATTGATTATAGGGAATAACAATTTAATATTGCTTTTAGCCACCACACTCTACATATATATCTCAGTTCTCTTTTAAGAGTTCTGCAATTTTAGACAAAATGTGGCATTGATTTCATTAGGAATGCAGCATGTACCCAAGTTCATGCAAATGCCTCCATGTATCCCAGCCTGCTTTGCAAGTACAAATCAAGATACTCTTTTGTCTCATTCTTTACTGCTTGCTGCTGAATGGAAAGCTAGCTCTTTTATCATTCACCCCCCCCTTTTTTTTTGACAGATATTACAATGGCAAATAAAAATGGCTTGCTGATAAAGCGCCCAGCAACTTCAGTCAGAGTGAGCTGCAATCAGTTGTTTCATTTGTTTCCTTCATTTAAATAACAAGCTAACAAAACAGAGACTAGACTTGTTTTCTGCATGAATGCAACCAATGTCTGCTAGGGATAAAAAAGAATTAGTTGATTAATCATCTGCCTCTTAATTATTTGATTGTTATGAATATTCATTCACAGATTTTGTTTGGGGGGGTTTAATCTTGAGAAAATGAAGGATATCAAAAGTATGAAAACTCCCACTCGATAGTTAGATTGGAGAGGAAATTGAGCTCCAGACATTGTTGCACTGTTATTCCCAAAGGTCAGCAGTATCTCATAACTGGTTTAGAGTGCTGGTCTTGGACTTGGCAGAAAAGTTCAAATCCTCAGTCATTAATAACTTCATTGATTGATCTTGGGCTAGTTACTCCCTCTCAGTCTAGCCTGCCTCACAGAGTTGTTGTGAGTATAAAAATGGGGAAGATGACTATGGGGCTAAACAGATGGGCAGGAAAAAGTGGCTTGAAGCTGCCTTTTCTGAAGCCACATTGAAACCCCACCAACCGCTCCACCAGCTCCCAAGGCAGCTGGAGTGCTCATGTCATGATCACATGACATGGCTTTAAGCCAGGAAGAAGCAGGAAAAAGCCACTTCTTTTTGAAATGGCTTTTTTTCTGCATAAGGGCCCTTTTCTGCTGGCTTCAAGTCATGTGTCATCTAAATGCCACACCTTTAAGCCAACCTGAAAGCACCTCTTTTTGCCTGTCTGTTTAACCCTTATGTAAACTGAATATGGGTATGCTCTACAGTTGGATGAAATGGGAGGCTATAAATATAAAAGAATAGTAAATATCTTTTAGCACGCCTTCTTACCTCCTGGCAAACTTGCTTGTTAAAATTCACCCTTACATGTAAAATTGTCAGCCAGTGCCCAAACATTTATTGATCAAGAGATTAATGGTAAAGTGTAATAGCTAATCACAAATTATTTCATGCATATTCAGAAATTGATGGGATTTATTCTCAAGGTAAAGTGCCACTCTACTCTGCTTTGGTCAGGCCCCACCTGGAATACTGTGTCCAGTTCTGAGCACCGCAATTCAAAAAAGATGTGGAAAAACTGGAGCGTGTCCAAAGGAGGGAGACTAAAATGGTGAAGGATCTGGAAACCATGCCCTACGAGGACCGCCTTAGGGAACTGGGGATGTTTAGCCTGGAGAAGAGAAGCTTAAGAGGTGATATGATAGCCCTGTTTAAATATTTGAAAAGATGTCATATTGAGGAAGGGGCGAGCTTGTTTTCTGCTGCTCCAGAGACTAGAACACGGAACAATGGATGCACACTGCAGGCAAAGAGATTCCACTTCAACATTAGGAGGAACTTCCTGACAGTAAGGGCTGTTCGACAGTGGAACACACTCCCTCGGAGTGTAGTGGAGTCTCCCTCCTTGGAGGTTTTTAAGCAGAGGCTGGATGGCCATCTGTCAGGTATGCTTTGATTGGGAGTTCTTGCATGGCAGGGGGTTGACCAACTCTATGATTCTATAATGCTATGATTTGACAAAGCTGGCATAGTCAAAGTGAGTGGTGCACATCTCCATTACTAAGCCAAAGAGCCAGAATTGTAAAATACAACTCTGTGATTATGTGGCTGGCATGACTGCATGGAATGTTATTACCTTGCCATCAAACTGGTACCTATATATCTCCTTACACTTTTACATGTTTTCAAACTGCTAAGTTGGAAGAAGCTGGCACTAGTGATGGGAGCTCACTCCATCATGCGGTGCTGCGGCCTTGAACTGCCAACCTTCCAATCTTGCAATCATTAGAGTCAGTGGCTTAACCACTGAGCCATTGCGTCCCTTCAAGTGTGTTTAGGAATGTGTATTTAAGAGTCAGTGCCACAGGGTTGTTGTGAGGGTGAAGTGGAGTGGAAGGGGACAGCTGTATATGCCACTTTGATCCCACCGGATATAAAAATTACTACAGTGGGACGTCACTATCTGTGGGCTTGCCATCTGTGGATTTGAACATGCATGGATGGCAAACCCTGTTGTTCCAAATGGCAGTGCATGCACAGCCATGTGCACATTACACCATCCTTAGGGATAATGGGACTTGAGGTCCCACTTTTTTGTGTCTGCAAGGAGTGGGTCTGGAACAGACCCCCCATGATTACGAAGGTCTGACTGTAACATATAATGAGGAAAGAGAGTGTGCATGTTTGTGTTTCTTTGTTATAGTTCCAAAGCGGTGAAGCCTTTGAACCTGAATGTTAGCACTGATATTAAGGGGATCATCAGTTTGTGCATCTCTGATTTTTTTTTCTCCTGAAAAATCGATTAGTTTGTTTTACTCTAATTAACTAAAATCTGCCTTATGCTGCAGTACATAAGTTGCGAGCACATAACACCAGTGCTTAAGTCCCTCCGCTGGCTACTAATCAGTTTCCGGGCGCAGTACAAGCTGTTGGTTTTAACCTTTAAACCCCTACAGGACTTGGGTCCATCTTATCTTAGGGACTGTCTCTCCCCATACAATCCCCCCTGCACACTCCTGTCCTCCGGGAGAAACGTACTACAGCCTATGAAAATGAGGCTGTCTTGGACCTCTCGGGGGACCTTCTCTGCTGCCGCTCCAAGGCTATGGAATGACCTGCCGGATGAGATGTGTCTTATTACATCCCTTGAGAGCTTTAAAAAAGCCTTAAAGATGCATCTCTTCTGGCAGGCCTTCCCAGAAACACCTTAACTCCTGGCCCCGACACTGGTTCATGACATTGGGACGTGTTCTTCCAACAGTTCCCAGCACTTTATCGATGAAGTTTACATCTACAATGTCCATAGTATGACCAGCTGCCTGTTATGTTTTATGTTGTATGTATGTAATTGTTTTTGGTTTTTAATTTGATATTGGTTTAATTCAATTTTAAGGGGTGGGATGTGGGGTCTTGGGTTATTGGAATTGTTTTATCTTAACATTTTTTAATTATTGTAACCCGCTCCAATTGGTGACAGAGGAGTGGGCTATTAATAAACTTTATTATTATTGTTATTATTATTATTATTATTAGTAGTAGTAGTACATCACTGCATAAATGCATGCATTAGTTCAGTAGGCCACTAGATGGCAGGCTCCTCAGAATTAAGAGGTGAATTACTCTCAAAAGGAGGGATGGGGAAAACATGTGGCTCATCAGATGTTATTGGACTTTATCTCCCATTGGCTATGCTGACTAGGGCTTCTGGGAGTTGTACTCCAACAATATCTGGAGTGCCACATGATTTCCTTTCTTGTTTGAGAAAACAAGGGCTCTCCTTATACCAAATAATTGCACTTGGTTTCAGGTTGGCCATGAAGGGACAATCTGCAAAAAAACCAGCACTGATTTTGCATGCGATAATATCCTAAATTTGCTGCAGAGCACAAAGCTGATGCTTTATGGTGGCCCACCTAGCTTGTACTGGATGGTTTAGGAAGATACTATATTTACTCTTTTGTGCAAGTTGGTGTGAGTTCTCAGGTTTGTAGACACATGGGCTTATCTTTGATTTAGCAGTCTAATGCCACTGGTAAAACAAAGAAGGAAAGGATCGGCCACTGATGCTAACAACAAAAGAGGAATATACAACACTGTTCTAGTTTCAGTGTTCTGTTCTTGTATTGCTGACATTGCTGAGCTGGGCCTAAAGTTTTTAGAGATTGATTAAGCAAATCATTAACATCCATATATTCATAACTGTCTTGGTGGACAGCATTCTTTTCATCAGGGAAATTTTCAGAGCTTGGGAAAGTTTTTTAAAATGTCTGCTCCCAGAATTCTGTAGCAGATATTCTGGTCAGGAGCTCTGGGAGCTATTGTCCCAAAAGTAACTGTTCCAAGCTCAGGCTTTATAACACATTTCCACCACATCTGCTTCTCATCTGATCACAAGGCACCTTAGCCACACTCAAAGCACACCCACTGACCATCCCCTGAGCACCCAAAATCAGCATTAAAGTATAATTGAACTTTTGCACTCTAAATCAAAGCAGAACAATAGTGGGAAAGGGAGGTCATTAATGGATTTGTTTGTGTGTTAAAAAAAGAAACACTTTCAAAACAGTGTCCCATGGAGAACAACAGAAGAGGAATGGTGTCATGTAATAAACCCCAACTGAAGACACTATTATCCTGCTGTAATTGTGATTTACTTGACTCTTGTGATAAAGCCTTCAGTCAGTCAGTCAGTCTATCCCTCCTTTCCTCCCTCAAAACAGCATTTCTTGGAGTGGAAATTTCCTTCAGGCCCATGAAGCTGAGCATTATTTGGCTATTTAGGATTGTGTACCAGTGAAGACAGACTTAAATTTCCAGCTGGTGTACTAATTAGATTAGGCACATGGGGCACATTAGGATAGTGAAGTTTCTTAATTATCAATTGACTGGGTTTCCATCCACATGGAAAGAAGTGTGTGTGTGCATCTATGTGTGTATATTTATTGTTTGTTCTTTCTGGACTAGCATGCTCTTAGGGTAAGCTGGGTCTTACATTTAATGTACAGATAGGCAGTATAAAAACAAGTTACTAAAGCTGTGTTTCTGCATCATAGGAGTCTGCTCCTCACAGTAGACAGGGGTAGGCAATTTGTGGCCATCTAGATATTATAGGATTGCAGCTGCTCACACCATCTCTCAGTATTGCTTGTTTTGGCTAAGCCTGATGACTGTGGCAACAACTTCTGCAGCTGACCAGTGTTGCAGTATGCAGCTAATTAGCAGACAATCCTCTGCACTCTTACTTGGGAATAAATCTCATTCTCTCAGTATGACAAAGGGGCTGTGCAGACCAGCAGTTTAGGCTGGCTTGGGGGTGGAGTCTGGGTGTAGCATCTCCATTACACATGCCCCGGCTCTGCCCTCAGGGCAGTGTAACACCATGTGCTGCACCACATGGTGCGCGGTGTAACAGTGCTCCTCTGGCACTGTATATATACAACACAGTTTTGAAGGAGCGCCATCAGGCCACAGCAGCAAAGCTATTGTGCCCTTTGCAGGGTGCAAAAAGGAGCTGCTTTTTGTGGCTCCTTTTTTCAAACTGCAAAGGCCAGATCAGGGCTCCGGTGTGTGGTTGCTGTATCCCTGATCTGGCTGTAACAGGGGTGGCTCCAGGCCACCCTTCAGGGCAGTGTGTACAGTCCCTTACTTCTGTACACAGGACTGTATTTTTAACCAATGGCCTTAAATCTTATTGGTAGTCTCAACTAGTGTAAACCCATGGAATCAATAGGATTTAACTGCATGTTGACTTACCATCTGTTTGTTGATTCAGTGGGTCTGAATCATACACTCAGGTCTATGAAAGCAGATCTTCTGGGGGACTCATTTGGAAATATTCAAACTACAAGAAAAGAAACTCCGCCTAAACATTAGGAGGAACATCTTTATTATAAGAACAGTTTGACAGTGAGGCAAACTGCTTTGGAGGACAATGGACTCTCCGTCTTTGGAAGTTTTAAAACATGGATGGGCATCTTTCAGGAGTGCTTCAATTGTGTATTCTTTCATGGCAGGGAGTTGGATTAGATGGCCCTTGAGGTCCCTTCCATTTCTGAGATTCTGTGGTTGTATTAAGATGAAAAGCTGCTTAAGAGAAACAGGTCTATTTGGTTTGTTAGTAACAGTGACCTGGGGAGTGGATGTCAAATCATATTGTTAAATAAATTCTTCTCATCACAGAGTCTAAAATTTGCTTGAGGCTTGTGTTTGCTTCTGCGCTTGGGTACATTTCTGTTAAAGAATGATATTTGACAGAATCCAAACACAGTATTAAGCAACTCATCTACACTGTTTTGAGCACATGCTGAAGATGTGACAAGTAAAAGACAACCCTCTCTCTCCAGCTTGTATTATTTATATTTCATTGTATCTCTGGATAGACTGTTGTATAGTATTGTGAGCAGCTGATACTGTTATTGTAAACAAGTGGACTGCGGGTTGCTTAATGTTCTGCACCAGATGCTTTACTGATGAATGTACATTCCCCTGACAAATCTCAGGAGAAGCTGAAATTGCTAGGAAGCCACAAAGTGCTACAATGAGCTGCAAAACAGTGCTGTTACATTTTTGCCAAGAAGTCAATATGATCATGGCTCTATCAATCTAAAGAGAAAAACGTTGTGGTTGCATGCCTTATCTTTGCTGAACTTGAGATGAAAGGGATACAATCTTTTAAAAATCCATGTTTCATGTCTTGTTATTGCAAACAAATACATTTTGATACAGTAAAGATGTTCCTCCTAATGTTTAGGTGGGGTTTCTTTTCTTGTAGTTTGAATATTTCCAACTACTTGAAGGAGTTAGGAGCTAAATTCAATTGTTAATCTCTTCTAGAGCAGACCCACTGAATCAATGGGACTTGTTAAGCATTGTCTTAAATTTTGGGCACTGCATTCAATTGGCCTTCTTTAGTTGGAATTAATGGTTGAATTGAGCAATATATATTAATAAGGATTGGGACTCTCTTTGCTAATATATTGAAGGATATTATAATCATTTAAAGATGAGATCTTCAACCATTTTAGCAGCAGAAGAATTACAATATCACTACAGTACAGTAACATAGGAAATGGCCTTATGCTGCATTTAGCCCAGCCTGGCTTCATACAGGTTTTTTCCCCCCATCACCCTACCTGGAGATCCATGGTATTCACTGGTGATCTCCCATCCAAGCACTAACCAGTCCTTGCTCTGGTTAGCTTCTGAAATAAGACGAGACAGGATATGAGTAGAAGTATTACCGTATATACTCAACTATAAATCGACCTCATGTATAAGTCGAGGGCAAGTTTGGGAGCCAAAATTATAGCTTTTGATATGACCTGTGGATAAGTCAAGGGCAAAACATAGGGGCATGTAACAAAGAATCTAAAAATGAAACAAAGGAAAACAATGTCAAATAACTTGCAAAATTCCAGCAGCCATAACTGTTTGTGCTCAGCCTAAAGGCTGGATGGATGAGAGAGTAGAGGGAGGTCAGTGCTACTCTTAGGTCAGTGATGGCGAACCTTTTAGGGAGTGAGTGCCCAAACTAAAAGACTTTCTGGCACCTGGTGTTACCCGGTGCTGGGGGGGGGGTCAGAACTTGTAGCCTTAGGGTAGGTCCCTCGGGGTGGAACTTCTTCCCCTCACCAACCTAGGCCTTCAGATACCTCTCGAGAGACAGCTGAAGGCCTGGAGAGGGTGAGGGGGTAAGATGAGGAACAGGTAGACACCTGTTCCTCCTCTTCCCCTGCCCTTCTGGGCCTTTGGCTGCTTCTCTGGAGGCAGCTTGAAGGCCTAGGATGGCTGAGAAAGAGAAGGAACAGGTACGTGCCTGTTCTTCCTCCTCCCTGCCCTCCGTGTGCCACGAAAAATGGCTTTGCATGCCATCTTTGGCACATGTGCCATAGGTTTGCCGTTATGGTTTTAGGTGCCCCCAAGATGAGCACTCACCTTTTGTCACTCTGCTCACAGAAAGGAAATGGCTCATTTGCTTTTTAAAATAAGAGTTAAAGTACACTTCTTACATTGACTCATGGATAAGTGGATCCAGTTTTTCAGGATCAATTTTTAACTAAAATTTCTAGACTTATACATGAGTATATACAGTAACAAGACTTTCACCAACTTCTGTAAGGGCATGTCTAATGGGAACATGGGGGGCAGTCTTCTTAGGGGTTATTCAGATGGTGACAGTAATCCAGGATGAATCTGGGTAAATCTCTGTTGTTCACATGCATCCTGAATGCAGCCAATTAAGTTTTTTTTCTCTTTTTTTTGGGGGGGGGGTGCCAAAAAACCATTTAATCCAGGATAATTGATACCGGGGTTTTCCCTGAGTGTTTTTTTTTTAAAAAATCTATGTCATTGGTAGTGTGAATAACTGATGTGAATAGACCTTGACAGACCCAAGATAAAACCCTGCATGCCTTGGACATGTTTCGAATGCATTCACATCATCAATTCCATCTTTATTCGAATGCTTGCACATGTGAGCAACAGCACTTGCAAAGATGCACATAAATGTGGTTTCACGGTGTGAATAACAAACCCAGAATGAGTGAGATGATTCACCTTATCGCGCTAAAACAATAATGCCTGAATGACGTCCTAGAGGCTGTTCCCAAGGTTTGGAACTCATTTAGCAAAGCTAGACTATCTCTTTCCTTGCTGTCCTTTCATCAGCAAGTGAAAACTTTTCTGTTCTGATAAGCTTTTAGTAACTAACTGCAAATTGTTGTTGTTGTTGTTCAGTAATGCTTTATTTATTTTCATCTTTATTTTTATCCTTTTAATATTTTTTAGGTTATTTTAATTCTATGGATAGGTTAACAGCATTTGAACCACAACTTTTTTTTGTATATTTTACTTCTGTCTTTGTATGTGCTTTTATCTATATTTATTTTAATTTTTATAAGCCACATTGAGTTCCAATTTTGGGGAAAATGTGGACTATAAAAAACAATAACAATAACAATACAGGTTGAATCTGCCTTATCTGGAAATTCAAATTCTAAAATAGTCCAAAAACCAACACTTTTTTCATGGGTGGCTGAGATAGTAACACCTTTACTTTCTGATGATTCAATGTATGCAATTTTTGTTTCATACACAAAATAGTTAAAAAATAAAACTTACCTTTCATCTCCAAGATATCTCATTTTGTACTTATGTGCAAATATAGGTATACCGACATCCACAAAATGTCCAAAATCCAAAACACCTTTGGTCCCAAGCCTTTCGGATAAAGTAGACTCAACCTGTAATAATTAAAATAAAGCAGTTTTTAAGTCATACTTACTGGTAAAAGATGACAATATCTAGAAAATGACTATATATTCAATATACAGTTCCTTTGGGAACCCTAAAATTACTGAATATGTATTAGTATTAATAGTATTATTATTCTTTATAGCACTAGGTCCTCTGGCTATTTGTAAGATGTATATAGTATGTATTTAGGAAGTGGTTCTGGAAATCTATTCTCTCTCTCCCCCCACCCCCCACATGTGTATGCGCACTTGCACGCACTCACGCACACACACACACAATTTTGCAACAGTTACATGAGGGGAACTTCATGACATGAAAAAGGCTTGCCTTCACAAGGTTTCACAATAACTTCACAAAGCTATGGCTCTGAAAATTCAAGGTATGGGGAGCTGCTGACCTGGCAAGCCTATGAGACGACTGGGAGGGGACAGTGAACTTACTAACTTGAACCCTTAATAATAATAATAATACATTTTATTTATACCCCGCTCTTCAGCCAAAGCTATCAGAGCGGCTGACAATTTGTTAATTAGACAATTAAGTCCCCTCAAGATGGTGGTTGAAGGGAGGACTCTTCTTGCTTCCAGCAGGAGGTGGCCTGCCTCTCTCTCCCCTCAAGATGGTGGTTGAAGGGAGGGCTCTTCTTGCTTCCAGCAGGAGGTGGCCTGCATCTCTCTCCCCTCAAGATGGTGGTTGAAGGGAGGACTCTTCTTGCTTCCAGCAGGAGTTGGCCTGCATCTCTCTCCCCTCAAGATGGTGGTTGAAGGGAGGGCTCTTCTTGCTTCCAGCAGGAGGTGGCCTGCATCTCTCTCCCCTCAAGATGGTGGTTGAAGGGAGGGCTCTTCTGACAAGGAGGAGGGCATCCCCAGCAGATCTTAATAGTCAGGCCTATACCAGTCAGTTTAAACCAGGGGTAGAATCATACATTCTTCCAGATATTGTTTAACTGCAGTTCCCAGCATGCTTCATTATTAATTATGCTAGCTAGAGCTCATGAGATTTGAAGTCCAACCATTTCTGGAGGGCAACATAATCCCCATCCCTGGTGTAAACAATGCTAACCTAGATAGCCCAGCAATACATAAGTACGCAGCACTTTCATATATGAAAGTCTTATCAGGGTCAGCCCTGGTTAGTACTTGGATGAGAGACCACCAGGTGTGGTAGGCTATATTTCAGAGAAAGGAACTGGCAAAACCACCTATCAGTATTCCTTGCCTGAGAAAATTCATGGGGTCACCATAAGTTGACTGGTGTCTTGAAGGCATATGCATACACATTCCAGGTTTGGTTAAAATATGTATCTCTGCTTTCAAAGTTGATAATAATTCCCCCTCCCCTCCTTGGCACAATTTTTATAAGCACTCTTCTTTTCAACAAGCATGGCATTTCACTAGAGACTACACCAAGTTTGAAATTGGGTTTTTTCCATCTAAGCAGAAATGAAAGGTAAACTAGAGCATTTTGTGCAATACGGTCACGTACCCTGGAGCTGAGTGCAGACAGATAAAATTAATTTGATAGGTGACTCACTTCTTGCCCTTGTTAGTTCACAATGATTCATGTGATCTGAGCAGATTTTCTAACTCCCAGTAAATGTAGGCTAGTGAAAAAATACTGCCTGCAATATATTAGAACATTGGACCAGATCAACTGTGATATACTGTTCTCTTCATGATGCTCCAAGTATGTTCAGGAAAAGGAGTTTTAGAGCCAGACTGTATTTAAAAGTTGGGGTGAGCATGCAAAATGTTTAAAATGGACTATGGATATACAGTATTTTCTGCAATGGTAACAATAAAGTGGTTACAATGAAACCTATGCACTTTGGGTATTATTAAAGCAGACACTGTGCCCAGTAATATTGTACAGTCAGTCCTTGGTATCTGGTGGGGTTTGGTTCTAGGACCCCCATGGATACCAAAATCTGTGGATGCTGAAGACCTAATAATAATAATAATAATAAGAATAAGAATAATAAATAACCCACCTCTCTGAGCAAGCAATCAGGACTGGGTACAGCAAATTTAAAACAGTACAGTTAAGAAGTTCTTACACCCCATTCCCTACCTCCCACCCCTTAAAATAGGATTAAATTAGTACAAGTTAAAAACAGAATGAAAAATACAACCAATAAAAACAATACAATCGACCAGTCGTTCCTTAGCAGCATAGTGTAGCGTGAGTGTAACTTTGGAGCCGGGAAGATTTAGCTACTATCTCAGAAGGCCTGCCAGAAGAGATATGTCTTTATAGCCTTTTTAAAGCCTACAAGAGTCATAATAAGACGTATCTCATCTGGCAGGCCATTCCATAGCCTGGGAGCAGTGGCAGAGAAGGCCCTCTGGGAGGTCTGCGACAGCCTGGTCTTCATGGGCTGCAGCAGGTTCCTCCCAGAGGACCGAAGCATGCGGGGGGGGGTGGTCATATGGGAAGAGGCAGTCCCTGAGATAAGATGGACCCAAGCCATGTTGGGCTTTAAAGGTTAAAACCAACGCCTTGTACTGTGCCCAGAAACTGATCGGCAGCCAGTGGAGAGATTTAAGCACATTAAATACAGTGGCATAATAAAATGGTATCCCTTGTAGAAAATGGCCAAGTCAATGTTTGCCTTTTGGAATTTACATATTTTAAAAATGTTTTCAAGCTGTAGATGCTTTTATCTGTGGTTTAAAAATCTGTGGATATGGAGGGCTGACCGTAGTTTGTTTTCATTAAAATAAAACAATGGAGAACAATGGAGGGAATTAATAGTTGATCTTAAAAGATGGGGGTTAATTATTGTGCTTAGTTAAAAGTGTAAAAATCTGCATGCAGCTGTGAGGTAATATACAGATGTTGTTGTGTGCCTTCAAGTCATTTCCAATGTATGACATCTTTAAGGTGAATCTATCATGGAGTTTTCTTGGCAGGATTTGTTCAGAGTTTGCCATTGCCTTCTTCTAAGTCTGAGAGAGTTGCACAAGGTCACCCAGGGGGGTTCCATGGCTGAGACAGGATTTAAACTCTAGTGCTCAAACCACTATAGACGTAGATATTTCTAATCCAATGAACTACTGAATGAGTACATTCTATGAACTCTAGTAAACATGCAAACACTACAGAATAATCTTTGTAGCAATTGGCATAAAATTAATGAATGGATGAACAGAAATTGAATGATACAGCTAGTACATTAAATTGCTTTACTACAATGGTCATAAATAGCCTTGACTAGCAGCATTAATTATTGAAAGTATAGGCAATACATTAACTTTTAACCCAGTCTTATATGTTTAGTACTTCAAAGTATCTCTCCCAAGCATGCAGATATTTGCAGTCTTAAAACTTGTTCCTCTACACTTTTTTTTTTCTTTTGTGATTATGTAGAAGTGCAACTCTGTTCCATTCTTCTCAAATACAGCATTATTCATTGTGGATGGCCATACTGTCATGTTGTTCAGAATACACCAAATTTACTGATATGGAAGAAATGGGTGAGCATTTTTATTGAAGAAAGCATCCTTCATGGTTCTTAAAATTATCCCCAAAGAACAGATTGATATTAAAAGTATAACAGGAAAAGTTAAAAGATATCAAATTGTATTGTGTCTATATAATTAGCTTTGGAAAATGCTCTTAAGATGCCTTGTTCAAGCTAGAGAAAAACACAACTAAAGCCATCAGAACATCATGGGAGGTTGTTAAACTCAGTATGGCTTATTGTAATATGCTTGCACAGATGTTCTTCAGCTTCCTAAGACAAATACATGCAGGTATGAAAGAATCAAATATAAGGGTGGATTCACAATGAGATATATGCTTCACAAGCTCTTAAAAACTCTCACTACAGATTTTTCCTTACTATATACTTTTAAAAATCACAATTCACATATGTATTCTAAGAGGGAATTGCCAGGGTAGTTGTTGAGGTGGTTCTATTTCACCATATTCCAGCCTACCTATCTGTGCATGATGCCTTCTTAATATGTAGCAACAGCAATATATCACCACTACAGAGTGCTTATCTGCCTTTTAAGATGCAACAAAATCCAAATCCACATCGCAGTGATACCTTTGTAGGGCCAAAGATGTCTTTGCCTGATAAAGAAGCCAGTGAAGCTACAAAAGATTACATGATGTATGTTGTGCTTTATAGTTGGCCCCAAAATGATATCACTGTGGTGTTGATTTTATATGTTGTATTTTGCTTCATGGCCAATACGACTACCCCTGAACACATCACATTTCTCTCTGTCATTTTCTAGGGGACGTGTATGTGAACTTTCTGAGAAAAACAAAATACTACAACTCTGTGAATGAATGGTCCTCTCTTTAACACAAATATTAGACCTCTAATTAACACAGAGATGAGAAACTGTTTCTTTTCGGATGTTGTGGGAATAAAATCGTAATTCTTGACTGTCTCTCATATTTGCCTTCTGCTATATGATGGAGTGAAATACTTAAACACTACAGAAACCAGACCATAAAGACTGGGTGGTGGTGGGACTAGAATATTTGATGAAGAGCTCATAAAAGAGAAAGAAGGGCATCTGCAAAGGCTTTTGGTTAGAAAAGATGGCCACTTAATGGTGTTAATGATTTTATCATGACAGTTACTTGCTTTGAGAATTATTCCAGGAGCCACTAAATTATTTAAGGGACAGTTGCATTGTTTTATTATCATAAAACATTTAATTTTACATGCATGTGTAATTGGAATATGAAAAGGGAAGGCAGACTGCAGTATATCCATAGACATAACCCAGTAATAAGGTCTCTAACAGATTAGGACAACTGAATTAAAAATGTAGATACTTATTTGGATTCTCACTGCATTCAAATCACAAATGTTTGGGTAGGTTAGAGGGGGGTCAAGTTGGGTTTTTTTTTTTTTTGTATGACAATTCTCCCCTTAAACCCCTCCTTCCTTCTTCCTATGAAAAATGCACACTCTTTAATCAGATGGAATTTGATAAAGATAGACTTCCCTTTCCTATATTATCTCTTTGAAAAGTCATTTATTTTATCATGGGCTTTTGTGGCTTTTAATATACTTTGTAACTAGCCACAATTGGAGCTGATGGAAGGATGTGTCCAAAAATGTGTATATGGATGTGTTTTTGTTTTGTTTTGTTTTGTTTTGTTTTTTTGGTGTTTAACATGACTCCCATCTATGTATGTGTGACTAACTGATTTGGTTAGTTTTGATTTCAGACTGCAAGATTTCCCACTCATAACTAGAAAGGAATTCTTCTTCCTTTCAGTTGACTGAGGTGGGGAGGAAGGCATCTCACTGCAAACAAGGTGGCACCCACAGCAAAGCTTCCAGAAAGTCATGTCCACCATAACATCCTGTTGGCATGGAAACAATACAGTCACTGCTTTCAGGACTGTGAAGCACAGAGAAACCAGGAAGCAATTTTAATAGGAACACTTTACATTATCATTTTTATTGTGAACTGAAAAAAGTACTGCTGACGCAGGGAATAATTGCTATATGGTTAGGAAGAGGATGTGTGTTGTGTGTAATGGAAACTGTGGTGGTTAGGCATCCTGATTAAGGGCGCAAAACACCAATGGCTCAGAGAAACAAACTAACAGCTTTATTATAGGAACCCCATTTTGTAATAGGAAAGGTACTTAGGATGCATCTGTGCTGTAGAAATAATCCAGTTTAAGACCACATTTAACTGCCCTAGCTCAATGCTATGGAATTCTGGGAACTGTAGTTTTGTGAGATATTTAGCTTTCTCTGTCAGAGCTCTGGTGCCATGATAAACTACAATTTCCAGAATTCCATAGCATTGAGCTAGGGCAGTTAAAGTGGTGTCAACCTGGATTGTTCCTCCAGGGAGGATGCAGCTTAAGCTAATATAACTTTATTCTATCTGAGAGAGGAACAGTCGGAAGGGGTGAAGAAACATCTTCAAGAGTTTGCAACATAAATGAATCAGGGTTGCAACACAAATGAATCAGGGTTGTTAGACAAAAAGAAAGCACACTCTGGTTCTCTCAAACAATGCTAGTTGTTGGTGCACTTCTAACACTATGAATTAAACACAAGGGGGGTGGGGAATACACACAGGAGTTTGAAAAGATTTTGTTCCAGCCAAGAAGGAAAGGACCTAGAACCATGAAACGTACATGCTATTTCTCATATTCACCTTGAAGTTTGACACATCTTGGCACATCATTTCTCGAGTTTCTTTCAACCTTCCAAAATAAATAAATAAATAAAACCCAAAACATCTGATGTCAGATCACTGAAATACTGCTCAGCTGCTGCTATAATCTCTGATTCATTTGAACATTTCCTTCCTTTAAAACTCTTTTTAACTTTTAAAACTTTTTAGTCCCCCTCGTATATGTCCAGCCCCTGGAAGTGGAATATTCTGAGGTTAGTTGATATAATATGCAAATAAGGCCCAGCGGTATGTTAATGACTACAATACAGGCAGCCATTTTAGTATTACTTCACCTGGTTACACTTGCAGAACTGTAGGAAATAAATGGCTTCTAACTAACAAGTCAGGATTTTGTGATGTGTATGATTTCCATCATTACTACCACCAATCATCATCATCATCATCATCATCATCATCATCATCATCATCAAACAGCTGAGACCCACCTGTTTAGACAGGCTTTTAAAAGAGAAAGTTTTTAAAGCATGGGATGGTGTTGTATTGTTTTAAAGCATTTTTAACATTTTTATCTTTTTAATTGTATTTTATTCTTTTAATATTTAACTTGTTTTAATATTGTAATAATTTAATTCTATTTTAACATATAATTTTGTATGCTTCCAATTGTACTTCTTTTTTAATGTGGTGAGCCACCCTGAGTCCCAGTTTTGAGAAAAGGGCAGGATATTGTTGTTGTTGTTGTTATTTATATCAACTAAACTCAGAGCAAATTTAGGTGAGGCAAATATTCCACTTCCAGGGACTGGTTACATATGCATATCCCACCTTTTCATAATACTAGGACTCAACGTAGCTTACAAATTGTTAAAACTAGTATGGATTACAAACACGCACAATAGTGTGTTTGTATTATTTAAAAACAACTTGACAAACATATAAATTAATTAAAAGACATACTACAAAAATCAACAGAGCAGCAAAACATTAAAAGCCCATTATTGTCAAATACTCTGTCAAAGAAATCCATAAGATAACAATTAATAGAGGTTGGGATAATGTCTTTATTCCAGGCATTATCACTTCCAGTTAAGTATATCATTTTTTCCCTGCCAATTTAGGTAGTTGATGAAGTGCAGGTTGTATGCATGTTAGCCAATGGTTTAAAACACTCACTCAGGGTTCTTCTTAAGATGGGAAGTGGGGGATATTCCCAGGCATTCTGTCTAGCAGCCATAAGTTATGACTGATTGAACAAGCAATTGAACAACATTCTACACTTAACACTGCAGCCTTAACCTATATACAGTTGGCAGTCTGTCTCACCATACGTTTCTGACAGTTCTTTTTATCTTAATCAATGTGACACTTCTGCTGGACCCAACACGCAACTGGACTAGCCAAAAAGCAAACTGGACTAACAGAGAATAACTGCACACTGGAATATTCTGGAAGGTCTTTCCACCCATGGATGGCTGGAACAATGTTTTAGCAAAAAAATAATAATAAAAAAAAATAAAATTAAAAGGAATTAAAATATTTGAGAGGGATAATGACCATGAACACATTTTGAATCAGCATGTACCACTTATTATCTTAGCAAAATGAACTCTCCATATATTCTGTGGTGACATATCTTGATTATATTCCATTTGGATTACTGTAGCACACTCTTGCTGGGGCTGCCTTTGGAAACTGTTTGGAAACTTCAGATCCAAAATACCATAGCAAGCTGTTAAGTAAGGCTGCATACAGGAAATGTAAAATCACTTATTGAAACAGCTTATTGAAAGTGGCTGTAATACATGTGATTTTTGTCATAACTCTGGGTGGTTTTATCATGGAGCCCAGATCCAGCTGGGAATAGATGGAGCTGGGAATGCTCATCAAACACATTATGGGTCTCCCTATAGGCCCTTGGGATATGAACAATCACTGTCATGCCCAGCCTTGATGAAGGGGGTCCCCTTTACCCCTAGGTGTCAAAGGAATCATCCAGCAGCTTCCAAACATGTGGAATCTCAAGTCTGTCATTCTGGAGAGTATACCCAGCAGGCAGACTGGGTGAGTTGGTTTCAACACCCAGCAGCTGGGCTGAGTGATTTTGTCCCCATTAGCCAGCAAGCAGGTCAGCAAGTCTGGATCTGGACTCATACCGGGACCAAGTTTCTATACTCTATCCAATAAAAGTTATGGTCTGTTTTAATTCTACAAATGCAGATTGTATCATTATTGCTAAGAAATGTCTCATGAGTCACCACTAAACCTGCAGATGCCCGCAACTGACTCTTTGCTTTTCAGTTCCAGCATATTTGACGTCCTAGTCATCACTTGGAAGCAGTCAGCTTCCCTGTAATATAAATCTTCAAATAGTTTGAAATTTTTTTTTTTTTTTTGCTATAAACATGAAAAACTGGCATATTGAAGAGGAAAGAAAAAGGGAAATGACTAGATTATCAGTTATGGCCAGACAGTTTTTTCCTCCCTCACCCCATAGACTTAACAAGACCTTTGAAAAGTCTGTTTTCTTCCAGTAATTGCAAGCATGTCAGTATAAAAATACCAGCAAAATATGCATCAAATAGGAATATGTGCAAAATGCTAATCAAATAGGAATTTGTGTTGCTTCAGAAGCAATTTCTATGTTTGTATTCATTTTTTACCCTTCATTGCCCAAGATACTGTTTCTTGTTGCTTTTTGGCTGCTAAGTTTGTCTGAAGGTCACTGATTTCTCAAAGGTCCCAATATTAGTATCCCATAGCCACTGATCCTGCAGCAAAGGAATATTTTGGCAGCTCTAGTTTATTGCCTTGCCCTCTATCTCAGTTTTCTAATAATATAATATGGTTCACAATAAAATATACAAGTGTAAGTCATGCTACACAAGCTGGGTGAATTATTTGCCACAGCACAATAGATGTATTCTGCTGACACATGTAGAAGTGGAGTTGCACACACAGCAATATTATGCCTTGAGGTTAAATACTGCATTGCAGTTGTACATTGTATATTATAGTTGTACACTGTACATTGTGGTTTCACAGTGTTCTTTGCAGTTGCATGTTTCATATTGTGCATTTTACAGCAGCATCCAGTCATTGACATGTTGCTCTATGTTGCTATTCTGCATCAGTTTGCATAATGCTGATGCAACATATCTCCACATATAAATATTTACACAATACTGAGAGAATTCTGGATTACAGCCTATGTCTCCTACATATACCCAAATAGCAGTTCTGGAGAAGACAGAACTGACAGAACTCCATATTTGTGGAACTTTATATAATGTGATTGTGTGACTTGACTTGAGCCTTTTGTTTACATCATTGCATTGTCTTTGCATGAACATTATTTGCATGAGAAATGTTTTTAAGAGTGGCTGTGAGCAGCAATCTGCAAGTTAGTAAAACCCATGGCCTTTCTCGCCATCTCACTTCTATCCAGAATTTGTTTTCTTTTCCACAGTGCATGCAGAGACTGTGGTGATAAGCAATGGAAGGAAGTGCAAATGAGGCTATTTCATCACTTTCAAATATCTAGTTTGCTCCAAGGCTATTTAAAGAAAGTGACAAAATTAATTAGGGCTTCAGAAAAATCATTCTACAAGTAAACACTATTTGACAGGAAGTTTACAAAGACCTTCCACATTTATGCTGGCTAGAAAGTGAAATGAGAACACTTCACTAGATAGGGATTTTTTTAACTGATGCAAAATGACTTTAAAAATAGTTTAATTTATTGTGATGGTGTCTTCACTGCCTTCATCCACCACTTTACTACCCTGTTTCCCTGAAAATAAGACATCCCCAAAAAAATAAGACCTAGTAGAGGTTTTGCTGAACTGCTAAATATAAGGCCTCCCCTGAAAGTAAGACCTAGCAAAGTTTTTGTATATAAATATATATATACAGTATATAATAACTGTTCTTTTTTCTTTTTTCTTTTTTGGTTCAACAATAAATGTGAATTCTTCTTCATGGAAAAAAATAAGACATTCCCTGAAAATAAGACCTACCACATCTTTGGGAGCAAAAATTAATATAAGAAACTGTTTTATTTTTGGGGAAACAAGGTAGTTCTTTCATCTTCATATTCCAGAGTGTCCATTCTCTCAAGATGATATGTGTTTCACCATTATTAGAGGAATAACTACACTTATCCCAAGGTGCACACACTTCACTGCAAGACGGTGGGTTTTCTAGTATTACTAAGGCAGTATATAGCAGCATGCTGCTCTTTAAATAGCAATGTTTTTATTTGGTGCCTAAATGAAAGCAATGATGTTGCCAGTTGGGCTTGAAGGGGAGAACATTTCTCTGTTGTGGTGCCACAGCTGAGAAGGCCCTCTCCCATGGATTCACATGATATTTTAACCCCAATAGTGGTACACAGAAGAGGGACCCTCAGCAAACCTCGGTCCTCAGGCAGGTGCATATACAGAGAGGTATTCCCTCCAGTATTAAGCTCCCAAGCCATTTAGGCATTGAAATGTCATCACAAGCATCTTGCATTCATACGAGAAGTTCATTGGCAGCCAGTCCAATTATTTTAGGACTAGCATTATGTGATATCTATAAGGTATTCCAGTCAGCCATTGGACTGCTACGTTTTGCTCAAACTGTGCTGTTTTGCTCAAACTGTGCTATACTATGCTAGAAGCAAAGCTTGAAAATGTTACATTTTTAAATGACTATATCCAGAATCTGGGAGTGGGCCAAGAATGTAATATTTCCAAACACTGCCTGAAAGCACTCTTAAGCTCGTGTGCTTCTTTGGAAGCTGTTTTAGCTTCCTTGATTTCATTTGGCACCTAAAATGATTTTTAAAGTAGAAGAAATAAAAAAGTTTGCTATGGTTTCAAGATGGTCAAACAGCCATTTGTCTTCTTCTTGGGGGAAATTGTTATCTCCTTCCTGGGGAAAAGTATTGATTTACAAATGAAAAGCTGCATGTTCTCCACTCCCCCATCCTTAAAAAGCTGCATGATAAGCCTAGACTGCCTATGGATTGCATATGGGCTGTATAGTCCAGCTCCAAGAGAATGTGATAATACCCATCTTTGACAGTTAAACGTATGTGTATCCCATCAAGAAAAAGATGCAACAATCTCCAGGGACAGCTCTCTTGGAATCAAATGGGAAGGAGAGAGTTGGATGTCGTCAGCATAAATCCACTTCTTCAGATGCACTTTAAATTATAGTATAGATTACATTGGGGCTTTCTAGATTGGCAAAAAGAAGTGTGTTCATGGCTGCATGAAACTCTAGCCTTTAGATGAGAAAAAGGGAAAGTGTGCCATGAAAATGCTTTTTTTTTTTTTTTTTTTTTTTTTTTTTTTTGCATTTTAGGGGAGAAGAAGCGCCTTTAAAAAGGTGCTGGTTTTCCCAGCTTCTTCTTTTTTTTTTTTTTTTTTTTGAGAAAATAAACTGCAGAACAGCGCAGCTCCATCTAAAGGCTGTGGTGCAGCTTGTAAGCATTAAGGAAAAGGCAACTTCATGTCACACTTTCCTGCCAATCTAGAAAGCCCCATTATAGCTTTTATAAGATAGGATATCATCTGAAACCAATGCACAGAACATAATTCTTTCAATCATTGACATTTTCAATCATGCTAACAAGGAGGATCTTCTAAGTCAATCCTTTCTTTCTTTCTTTCTTTCTCTTTTCATGGTTCCAAGTACTGGAAAAGGCATGAATGGAAATCTGTCATCTGATGTCTCTTGTAAATGGTTTCTATGTCACTGTGTTTAGCAGCAAAATAAGGAATGAATTACTTGTCCTGAGCATACATAGAAAATGAAGCATTCATGCCAAGTACATCACAACATCTACTGCAGTGAAATTCCACTTAGCACTTACTGCTGCTGAGATGTAAATACCCTGCTTCCATTATTCCACACAGCAAAGTGTTCAGCAAACTCATTTCCTTCTGTCCAAGTTCACATATGCCCTTAGATCAGTGTGTATATCCTATACATGTCTATTTTCCTACTTTTCCAGGTCATTGTGACCTTGACTAACACTAGATATTAATTGTGTAACCCCATATCCAGCAGGACGGTTGTAGGGTATGCTAACAACAGTCAATACCAATGAATGGATATCCAGGAACAGGGCAATGACATGTCTGATGCTCAAGAGAAAGCTAGTAGAATAGCCTTAGTCATAGAAATCATACAATATCCCCTTCAAGTGATTCATGTCTAAAGAGAGCTACCATAGAAATGACCATCCAAGGCATCCACTTTATTACATTTCTGAATCAATCTGGAGGCCTATCATATGATTGGCAGCATAAAGAGAGGGTTCACCCATGAATGTTCAAAGGATGCAACATCAAAAGATGATCTCCCATTATGAAAGAACCACTCCAGATATAGCATGCACAGATGATTACAGATGTACTGCACACAGAGCTTTACCTCAAATGAAATGATATATCCATCAGTGGAAAGCAGCTATTGGTCATGCACTATTGGGAAATTAAATATTGATAAATCAAGTAATGAGAAATCAATGAATTCAAGGGGGGGGAGCACCATAAAGAGTTTCCACTAGAAATGGCTTGATGCATCTGAGCTTTGGAAAGTGAATTTTCTTGACATCAAAAGTGTGTGTGGGGGAGGGGGGGAGTGGCAAGAGAAGGTTCACCCAGATCAGAAGTGGGAGGTTGTATATATAATTGTTTCCATATCCGACTAGAATTCTCTTTGATGTTGCTAATGCAGATGTTGTGATTAGTATCTTGTACACCTGTGTCCTTGAACTAAAGTTGTTATAGCAACAGGCTGAAATGTTATACAGTACAGCTTTAATTCTGCAGCTATACTGTAATGGCTATAAATAATTACCACAAAAAGATTCTAAAAGCCTATGCCATATCTCTCTGCGTCAAACTGTGAAATTATGACCAGAAGGATCATTCACTGAAGGAACTGAAATTTAAAGAGGTGAGCTCAGAGAGATATGCATTATTAATATGCTTAGACACAAAAGTGCAGAAATCTTTTGTATTTCCATAGTGAAAGGAAGTTATTCTGTAAGAAACAAACATATACAAACATACATTTTCAAGATTTGTGTTCCTTGTTTGCATAAATCCCTTCTCTACACTTTTTGCTTTAAAAAAGTAATTATGACTCATATTTTCAACTTGATCAGCGATCTATCATTTGGCCTTGGACAAAAAGGATTAACGTCTGCTTCATCTCAAACCAAAAATTATTTTAACAAGTGAAAACTGGATATTTTGGATAGCTATATTTGGCTGGAGTCTCACAATTTAAAACCAATGTCCATGCCTGAATTGGGGACAAACAAGTTTAAAAATGAAAGACCATTTCTGAAGATATCATCAACATTGTGCATTTGCCTTAAGAAGGACAGTTAAGAAGAAATATCTTGGTTTTTTTGTTGTTGTTTTGTAATACTCCAGAAGTTTGGAGGAGAGCTCTTTCTACAGAATATGGTTTGTGAAGGCACCATTCACAGCAACAGATTAATAATTAACAAATGATATTTCAAACTAGCCCAGAATGTCAGAGTTCAATAAATAGTGAACTGCTGAATCCCTGTAATCAGGTAGAGAAATGATGAATGAGAACTAATACATAAATAATAGGCATGATGCCCTAGAGTCAAAGAGAGAGCTAAAAACAGAAATAATTTATCATATTGGAAACAAGTGGCCAATACTGGGGTAGGTGATCACTAGCTTCTAGTAGAATTTGACACACACTTTGAAACTAAATGATGAGTTTGCTATTTAAAATGCAGAGCATTAAAAATACATACATACAGTATATACCTACTAGGAAACAATGCATAATTACAGTGGGCCCTTGGTATCTGCTGGGATTTGGTTCCAGGACTCCCCATGGATTCCAAAACCCATGGATGTTCAAGCCCCATTATGTACAATGGTGTAGTAAAAAGTGTCCTTTATATACAGAATCCATGGATACTGAGGGCCAACTGTATTATTTTTACATGAGATAGTAAATCATAAGTTAGGATCCAAGGGCAGTTTATTGTTGTTATCAGAAGAAAAGTCTAGTAAATGAAACCGGCACTGGGCAAAGCAATCCCAGTGCCTGATAGGGAGCAATCTTAATGTCTGATAGATAGCTTTCAGCCCTTCTATAGCACCCACAGCAGAAATGACAGAGAACCTGGCACTCACAAACATTTCTCCATTTTTGAAAATCATTTCCCTCCCTTTGCAAACAATGGCAAGAGGATGGTGATTGCAATCTTGCCTTTTCCCTACAACAATAGGGACTTAAGGATGGCCTGTGCCAACTTCCCCCCTTTCCTGGCAAAAAAACTAAAGGGAGAAGATCTATGGGAACATGGGGGCGAGGGGGGAAATAAAGGTGTGAGAGACCTGTTTAACCCTAGGGCCCTTGGGGCACCTCCCTCAGGTGACACTGCACTGTACAGTAAAAGCTTGCTGTTCCTTTCTTAAGCAAATAGATGCTAGGTTTACTCCTGTCACAAAGCAGCTGATCAAGGCATAGAATTTTTAGCACACATACTGCTCAGAGGTTATACCTTTACAATCTTTAAGCTTTTTTGTACATACTTTTGGGATGGACAAAATGTGATAATAAGTAAAAGTGAATGTGATGCTTCCTCTCTTCCAAAGGAGACAGACTCTGAAGCAACTGCCCAGCTCTAACTGAAATGATAGTTTCACAGTTGCTGAAAAGAATATTTCTTCATGGACTTTTGTGAGGTTCCTTGGCATTTCTTAGCCTGTACATCAAAGAAGAGTTTGCCTATCATGCAATTTGCAACAGAAGTGTATCTATAGAGCTCTAGTCCATATTGACTTCCCTCTAGGCAGACCCATGGTTATGATGAGGATGAATGAGAGTGGCCATTTGCCAGTGTGAACTGGGCCTGAGTCACTAATTCATTACAGTCGCCCCTCCTTTTTTACAGGGATCCATTCTGGACCCCCTCGTGAAAATGGAGTTTCGCCTATATTCAAGCCCCGTTGGCATGAATATAGGTGTGGGTGGGTGGGGGCATGCAGGTGTGCACCACAGGCACACACCCCATTCATTCCCCCTTTGTTTGTCCCTCAAGCATAAACCCAAAGACCGTGAGAACAGAGGGAGGACTGTATAAGCATAATCAATAGGGTTATATCTAATGCTGGTTTTGGCTTGAGAAAATGAAACCACTGGTGGAACAGATTCATGCCCCTTCCTGCAGCTGCCTCCTTGCAAGTATGTATTACCTAGTCTGTAATGGAAATCCCATTACATAAGTGGATGTCCACATGTGTGACATGGGATGTTGCCCAAAGAACCTTAATTGTTCAAGGCTGCAAAATAGCATCGGACTTCTGCAAATTGTCCACCAGGGGGCATTCATAAATTTATTATAGGTCATTTCACAATATTTGAAACAAATTTTTAGAAAAACTTTAACATCTGCTAGTCTGCATACATTTTAAACTCCACTGGTGTTTTCATTCAAAATTATAATGAAAAATCTGACCTTTTTCTTCTTTTTGGATCTCCTTCTCATCTCGCCAACAAAATAAAAGCCTCGTGGATGTGTCCCTTTTGTGACTAGTTTGTATACTCAGTCAGATTTGGTTCTCTGCTACAAAGACACAGGCTCAAGACAGACCACCAGTTTGCGGCGGCCTGGGGCCAATTCTAGGGTTTGGGAGCACGCAGCATTCACACACTCCCGAACCCTAGTATGTGTGATGTTATGGGCATACAGCACTGTCCACACGGCATGTGTGTCAATGATGTCACATGCACACCATGTCCAAATGGTGCGGCACACACATGATATCACTGCACCACCCCAGGGTGCTTACGGTAGGCCTGGCAGAGTCGCTGAAAGGAACGGAGCTCCTTTTTTGGGCAGATACTTGCCACGGCTGTGCAGTTGCCGCAGCAACAATCCAGAGAAGAAAGGTGTGGTCTCTGGCTGCCTCTTTCTTGTAGTCTGTACTGCTGATGCTGCTAAAAAAACCCAGCATGGATATTCTGTAATTGAAAACAGATTGTTTTTTTACAAAGTTAATGTATCCTCTTTGGAGTTCTGTTTGCTCTCATGTCTCTATTTTCTTCCACTGAGTTAACTACTGAGTGCAAACTACTTTTGCACTTTGAACTCAGTTTGTAGCAACTGAAGTAAGCAGAGGATGAAGGAGGAAAGTGGGAGGAGGAGAGAAGAACTTGGGCATTTTAGAAGCAGTTGAAAAAAATGGGATCACAGAAGATTATTTGGGACAGTCTCTGTGAAATCATGATAGTTTGGAGGTATGTTAATGGAATAGAGCTAAACCAGCCCTCTAATTTTCTAGGGAGCGGGCCACAATGATAATACAGTAGCTAGTATGAAAGAAAACAAAGAGTGAGTCCAACCAAACACAAACTAGAGACTATTTAAAGACCTGTGCCACAGCAGTGCAAGTAGCAAGACAAATGGTGCATCTACACTGTAAAAATAATGCAGCTTGACATGGCTTTAATTGCTGTAGCTCCATCATATGTAATAATGGGATTTGTAGTTTTAAAAGGTCTTTAGCCCCTGCCAAAGAGTATTATGCCTTGAAAAACTACAAATCCTAAGATTTTGTAGGATGGAGCTATGACCATTAAAGTGGTGCCAAACTACATTATTTCTACAGGGTAGATACACCCCCAAAAAACCTTTTTTTCTTAGCCACCATTGCCTCTGTAAAAAATGGTCTTTTAGGAAATGATTGCAATGGCAATTTTCAGGGTGTCCTGCCATTTTGATTTTTATCTCCTGCCTTTTCATAGATTTTTAAACTGTTTTAATTCTATAGACCTTGTTCCATCCTTAATATGACATCCCTTTAAATATATAAACAGGGCTATTACATCATCTTTTAACCTTTTCTTCTCCAGGCTAAACATACCCAGCTCCTTAAGCCACTCCTCACAGGGCATGATTTCCAGACCTTTCACCATTTCGGTTGCCCTCCTCTAGACATTCTCCAGCTTGTCCACATCCTTCTTGAATTGTGGTGCCTAGAATTGCTGCACTCTAGTCTACTCCGGTTCAGTCAGTAGTCAGAAGGGTCCTGCATTTCTTTGAATATAAACTCAGGACTATAATCCTATGGACACATTGTTTAGATAAAGTAAAAACAACAGCTCCTCCCTCAAAAAGAAGTAACATTAAATAAGTGTTACTTGGTGGGCAACCACATGGAAAGGTAATTCTATTATCTATTGCCAGGCAATGGCAAAAACCCTCATTAGCTTTGCTTTGACACATTGCAAGCAACACCATTACTTACAACACATTACTTCCATGCTTTATTTGGGCATTAGTCATGCATAGTATCTTATTGCCTCCAAGACTGATCATCATTTTGCACTATAGTTTGTTCTTGTGTGCCTTCAAGTCATTTCCGACTTATTTAAGGGATTTTACCATGATAGGTTCACCTTAGGGTTGCCTAAGGTGAACCCTATCATGGTAAATTCCCTTAAATATTTACATACTTCTGTGAGATGTGAAAAGAAAAGTATACAGTCATAAAGCTCTCAAAATTGCAAGTGGAACTGAATCCTGTGGGACAAATGAATAATTTGTATAATAAAGAACTCAGCATCAGACAATTGGTTTTTAAAATACACTTCATGCCAAAATAATTGTTAATTGGTGGTGATGATGCATAGCTTTTAATGTTCATCACAAGATTTTTGAGAGCTTCCCAAGAGAAGAAGCTGCTGGAAGAATCTCAGTGCTAAAAATCCTTCTTCAACATAAGCAAATCTAATTACCTTATTTTGATGCTGGCACAATCACTCTTAGTATCTAAAGAATAAAGGGACATGTGCTGTTGTGACAGACATTACAAATACATATGGCTTCATTTGTCTGTGCAACTTCAAGGATGAATGTAAGATAACATGGCATAATTGTTTTCACATATGGCGAAGAACATATAGTGCAGTGTCATACTCACTGCTATTTCCTCTTTTAGTATGGCTGTCCTGATGTGAGCAATATCCAAATCCATTTTTGATTAACACTTCAGTTTCACTTAATATTGGAAAATATTGATCAAATATTAGAAGCTCTATGACTGATGAAGGGAGCATGGGACATTGGTGACTAATAGGATGCAAACTGGAGTAGAGATTGTCTTTTAACTCTTCTGAACCCACACATCAGCCTTCAAAAACTGATTGGCAGAATTTCCCACCTGTAACCAGAACCCAGGAAACTGCAGAGGCTTCTAAATACGGGAAGCTCCCATCAATGGAGAAAATAGTCTCTAGCTTGTTCTGCCTTGCATACCCTCCAACATTACACAGACGAAAACCAGGATGTGCCCGTCGAAGCACCAACAAACTGGGGTGAAAATAGCAAAGGTTACTAATGCAAAAGAAAACACAAGCTAGGAGACAATGCAGCACTTTGCTTTTGACAGAGTCTACAGGGAAGGGTGTGACTACTTTCTTCACCTCTCCCCTCTGCCGAGTTAATTGAGCATAAACTACTTTTTGCACTTTTTGAGGGAAGCTGGGGACAAAGACGAAACATGGGATGAGGAGTAAGAAACTGGGACATTTTCAAAGCAGCTGAAATAGTGGGATTAATTGGGATTGTCTCTTTCAAATCAGGACAGTTGTTGCATCCTGCAAATGGTGATCCTAGGTAAATCAAGAAACACTTTTGCTGGTGTTCATTGGAATTAATCCAGTGATTTTACTAACAGAACTGTGGATTTGTTTGTTTGTTTTTCCAATTCTGGGAAAAAACACCAAACATTTCTCCCCCCCCCCCATTCTTTTTTGCCCCCATATGCCAGGAGGCAGGGAGGAATTTTTGCTGTATTTTTGCCCCCAGGGCATTTTAGATTCAGAAGAGGCCTTTTTAAAATGAGTTCCTTCCTCATCCAGGACCCCAACCACATGTACATGAACCTTTTGTAGCTGTTACTTTAAACAAACAAACAAACAAAACAAAAATAAAACCAGCCTCTCCTGGACTTAAAATGGCCCATGGGGCTTAAAATTATGGCAAAAATCTCCCAACCCCTAGATGGTATGTGGGCAAAAAAGCTGCTTCTTGCAGTGTGAGAGGTACACTGCAGGTGTAGCCAACTTCTCCTGGGAAGCTAGTGTGCCCCCTCCCGCCCCAGCTTCCCATAGTTGCCTACTCCTGAGACACAGGAAATGTATACTGTATTCTACTAATGTGTAATGATGTCACGAATTTTCAAACTTTTGTGAGCTTCTTTTTTTCAAGTGCTTGTGAGCAGTTTTGAAACAAAGAGGGATTAATTCACAGCACTGTTTACTGCTGAACTTTTCTTTGTTGCTGTCTCTTTCTCTTCCACATCCTTCCCTGACAGTTCAGGTAGGTTGCTGGGCCTGGTGAAAGAGGTAGGAAGGAACAACCAAAGATGGATATTAGTAGCTCAAAGGACAACAAATGGAATGCTCCAGCCTCCTAGTACTATGGAGTTTATTGCACAGGGGAAAACCCATGCTGAAATGGGGGTTTAAATCAGAAAAAGACTGCAAAAGTGGGTTGATTTTCACATGATCCCATTGTTAAAGTGGTTTTTACCAGAAGGAAAGTAGACAGAAAGTAGACAAAAGCTGCTCCTTTTTACTTTCGTATAATCCCAAAAGGAAAAAGGAGTGCTTTTGTCTACTTTCCGTTCGGGTTAACACCAGTTTAACAATGACATGTGTGAAAATCCATCAGCTTTTGCAGGTTTTTCCCAGCTTTTAAATCCCGTTTTTGCACGGGATTTCCCCCATGTGACCCCAGCCACATGCATGTGGAGTTGTTGCATTTAGCAACGTTCTCACCCACTTCAACAGGACATTATGCAGCTTCATTATTATTATTATGTAGAAGTAGGTAGTCACCTCAAGCAACAGATGCCTGATGGTGAAGAGCAAAAATCAGAAATGGACCCCTGTGCATTCACCTCCAATGAAGGATAAAATTCTCTGTTGCAAGCAGCCTCTCCTACACTTCCAAACAAGCCTGCTGCCCTTGGGTGAAATGGAGAAAGCTGTCCAATTACTAGTATTGCTATAAGATTCAACACCTCTTCTGGTCATGTGGCATGGGAAAGGTGCCATCTTATCCTTTGTCTGGGTATCACCCAGTGCACTGGTGTGAAAGGGCTGCCTTCTGGATCTGCTGTTTCTGCTGGCAGGCTGGGAAAGTGAGTCCCCTCCTTTTGCTGCCCTGCCAACAGCTCCACCAGACTCCAAAAGGCTACAGGATAGCAGCAGCCCACCCTCACCAACAGCTGCTGTTAGGAAGGGGCTGCCTTATACGTCTGGTGGCTTGGCTGGCTGGTTGGCTGGCTGGTAAAGAGAGTCAACTCCCTTTGCTGCTTACCACCAGCTCTGCCAGATCTGGAAAAGGCTGTACCTTTGGGTGGGACTGGGGTCCTGATTCTACCAGCTCTCCCACTATTGGCCACTGGTGGGACTGGTCTGCCTTCTCTGACAACTCTGCTGGCTGGGCAGTAGTGTCACTTTCCTTTCCCACCCAGCCAGCAACTCCACCACACCCGGAAAAAAGCTGTTTAAGAGAGGAGGGCTGCATTAAAACTGATCTGCACTATGTGTCAAGTATAATAGGTATGCCACTTACTGCCACTTGTTCTGAGTGCCTATTTCTTACCAGTTTCAATTTAAAATACTGGTTTTAGCTAATAAAAGTCTCAGCATTTTGGAGTCAGGTTACCTGAAGGACTGCTTGCACACATTTGCATCCACCAGGGCCTTGAGGTCAGCCCTAGAGACACTGCTGCATCACTTGTCATGTGTCAGACTGGTGGAAATAAACAAAAGCACCCTTTTAGTATTGGGTCCACCTTTTTGTACCTCCCAAGAAATTGACATAGCCTCCTCTTCAGTGCCATTAAAATACTATTAAAAGTGGCTGTTAGAACCTTCCTTTTTTTCTTTGTTGCTTTTAATTTATGGTTTTATACAAGCAACATTTTAGCTGCTACTGCTTTAGCTGCTGCAGATTTTACTGTTTAATTTACTGGTTTCTTTTTAATAGATTTATTGGTAAAATAAAAATATTAATTTTTATTCATGTATTATTTGTCATGTGGGAGGCAGGACAGATATATATTCAACAAACAAATCACAACAATCTTATATGCATGGTCATTGGGATAAAGAAATTTCATTCTGGATTTGTAATGTTGTTATAGATTTCTTTTGCCAGCAGTCTGGGTAGGAAACCCCAAAAACCAATATATTTACATTTAAGGAATTCGTAATTAGTTCAGGGGAGGTATATTGTGGCTTGGGTAACACTGCCTTAGGGATCCAACCCAGCTTTTACAGGGTCCATAACCACACAGATTTCCAGAGGAGGGGGTTCAAATAATAAATACAACTTTATTAAGGGGGATAAGCAACACACACACACACACACACACACACAAACCCATGCACTCACACAAGAGCTAAAGAAATCAAAGCTGGGAGCAGTGAACAGGATTGAAGCTTTTGCTAAGGGTAATACTCACCTGCTGTTGATTTTGAGTCCAAATGGTTAGGAAAACTGGAATGAAGATGGCCCAAGGGATTTAGGCAGCAAATATGGGTTTTTTTAGCTTAGTAAACCGACAGATTGTCTGCCTTCCACCAAGTCAAGACTGAAGAATCACTGATGTGCTGCCTGTGTATATACCTTGTAACTAGCTTGTGGGGAAGAAACCCAAGGTACAATGGCTCAATCGCTCTGGATAGTTTCCTGAGAGAGGAAAAAATGGTCTGAAACCAAATTAACTGTAATGGATGATTAGAGCAAATACTTCAGACAAAAGGGATTAGCCTACCAGTGCTCCAACTCTTTGCTCGTGTCGCGTCCGCGGAGTCGCGTCCAGCAGAGTTGTTCAGGGTAGTAAGAGAGCTAACCCAGCTCCCTCCTGCCCCGAACCAGATCCTTGAACCTACTAAGGCCTGCTGTGACCAATTTAACAACTTCTTCACGGATAAAATCTCTCGGATAAACGAAGATCTGGATGCCAGCATTAAAGCAGAATCCAGAGCAGAGGCGTCCAGAGCTTCCGTGGACTCAGTTGCACTGGATCAGTTTGAGTCTGTCAGTACCGAGGATGTGGACAAGATCCTTAGAAGTGTTAGGAAAACAACTTGCTCCCTTGATCCCTGTCCCTCGTGGCTAGCGGTACAGGGGGGACCAGCTGTAACATCATTGTTACGCCAGATTATTAATACATCCTTGAGGGAGGGGCGGTTTCCTGAAAATCTTAAATTGGCTATTGTAAAACCAATATTGAAAAAGCCCTCCCTCGACCCCCTGGTTCACAACAACTATCGGCCAGTTTCGCTATTGCCATTTTTAGGGAAGGTGATCGAGAGGGCGGTTGCAATCCAGCTTCAATCAATCTTGGATGAAACGGATTATCTAGATCCATTTCAAACCGGTTTTCGGGCGGGCTACGGGGTTGAGACTGCCCTGGTCGCCCTGGTCGATGATCTCTGTCTGGGCATTGACAGGGGTAGTGTGTCCTTGCTGGTGCTCTTGGACATCTCAGCGGCTTTCGATACCATCGACCATGGTATCCTTCTGGAACACCTGGTAGAGGTGGGAATTGGAGACACTGCACTCCAGTGGTTCCAGCCCTACCTCTCTGGGAGGTTCCAGATGGTGCAGCTGGGGGACGTTTGCTCTGATAAGAGGGCCCTGAAAACTGGGGTCCCTCAAGGAGCTATTCTGTCCCCCATGCTTTTCAACATTTACATGAAACCGCTGGAAGAGATCATCCGGAGACATGGGGCGCGGGGTTATCAGTACGCTGATGACACCCAAATAGTTTTCTCTATGTCTCCGACTGACGCAGTGACCAGGGATGGCATTGCTCCTCTCGTGGCCTGTCTGGAATCGGTAATGGACTGGATGAGGGAAAACAGACTCAGCCTGAATCCAGAGAAAACGGAAGTACTCGTGATAGGTTCTCCCGGCCCAGGGATGGAGGTGGTTCCACCTGTTCTGAGCGGGCTCACGCTTCCCGTAAAGGACACTGTACGCAGGTTGGGGGTGCTTCTTGATTCGTCGCTCCATCTTACTTCTCAGGTGGATGCGATGGTCAGCTTCGGCTGTTACGCCAGCTGCGCCCCTACTTGGACCGGAGGGACCTTGAAACTGTAGTACACACTCTGGTATCCTCTCGATTGGATTTTTGCAATGCGCTCTACATGGCCAGCCTCTGTATCACACTTGGAAGCTACAATTAGTGCAGAACATGGCAGCACGGCTGGTCACTGGAGCCTCCAGGGCCTGCCATATAACACCGGTATTAAAAGATCTCCATTGGCTGCCTATTTGCTTCCGGGCTCAGTACAAAGTGCTGGTTATTACCTATAAAGCCCTAAATGGCTTGGGCCCAGAGTACCTGAAGGACTGTCTCTCCTCACATAATCCGCCCCACCGGGCAACAATTACTAAGAGTTCCAGAGGCCAGATTATCAACCACCATGAAGAGGGCATTTTCTAACGCGGCCCCGAGCCTCTGGAACTCGCTGCCCATGGAGCTCCGCCTGGCTGCCTCTCTTACCCAGTTCAAAAAGAGGTTAAAAACATACTTATTTGGGCAGGCCTACCCCTGATTTTCTCCCCCGTTGTTATTCTTCCCTCATCATGACCCGGCTTGGAATACTGCTACTCCTTGGGCCGAAATTGTTATTCTGTTGACCGAATGTTTTTTAACTTGTGTATATGTTTTTAACCTGTGCATATGTGCACAGCCCTGATCATTGGAAGGGCGGTATATAAATAAAGATATTATTATTATTATTATTATTATTATTATCCGACTGTATGCTTCCAGTCCTACACTTGCCCTAATCCCTTCACCCTCTCCACAAATAATAGGATCTGCTAGAAAATTCCAATGAATTCATCAAGGTGGGTGCCCTACTAGACCTTGGCTGCCTCTAACTGGGTTTGCCCTGTGCTCACAGGTAAGGCATCCACAACAGGGTCACTCATGGGTCACCCATGCAAAATCTTACTAATTTTATATCAAATAGGGTAAATGGGATGGACCTATGGGTAACAATTATGTATCAAAGAGAAATGGCTCAGAATTAACATTTGATAACTTAATGGTTTTTTGAAATTATTATTACCAATACACTAAAGTTGGTTGCATTTCTAGGCTTGTTCTGATGACAGGAAATTGGCTTGTAGAGCAGGAAGGTCCCACAAGTATAATCTCATCTCATGATTCCTCGGGCTTCACCTTTCTTAAAAACTGAAATCAAATCAAAGCAGCCTTTAAGAACTGACAATGTTAATAGAAAAACAGCTCATGGATGTTGGGAAAAGACAAATGTCAAGGAACACTAGGTCAGATATATTTGAATCTTTAAATATGAGCACACCTTTCTGTCCCCTCTCAGAGGCATCTGTTCAAACAGTGTCTGGATCCAAATGTTACAAATGATGTGATTTTTCACATTTAAACTGCAAGCAATGCCATCAAGAGAGAACATCCAGTGCTTCTCTGATCCTGGTTGCTAAGTAGCCAGTGTTTATCACTTTTGCTTAAGCTGGAACTTACTCATCCAAAGGTTTCACTGTCTTTTTAGAAAGCCACAGAAGATGTCTGGTCTTAATTAGAGAACCAATGCTTCTGTCATTAGTTAGATTCTGTCCCAGATTCTCAAGCAATCTAAATGAGTCAAGCATTATAGAGCAAGGAGCAAGTGACTGACAGCAAAAGAAAAACCATACCACGTGTATGACCATACCACTGCCAAGACTCTGGTCCATGCCCTGGTGGTTTCACAACTAGATTATTGTAACCTTCTTCTGACAGGGCTTCCTCTCTCTCACCTCCGTCCTTTAATCTCTGTCCAGAACTCAGCTGCACATATTATCACATCCACTCGCCGCTTTGACCATGTTTCTCCCCTCTTATCCTCCCCTCACTGGCTCCCCTTTCCCTTCTGCATCCAGTACAAGCTTTTGTTGTTGACCTTCAAAGCCCTCCATGGACTGACCCCTCCATACTTGTCTTAACTTCTTTCTCCTCACACTCCTTCTCATACCCTCCTCTCTGGTAGTCAAGGCCTCCTGTCCCAGCCTAGGATTTCCAATGCCCCATCCCAGCTTAATCCCTTCTCATTTGCTGCCCCTCACTCCTGGAACCTTCTTCCCCCACATGCATGCCTCATCACTTTTCTAACCAGTTTCAAAATTAAGTTAAAGACTATATTGTTTAGGGAAGCATTCCCAGGATTGTGCCGTCTGCCCCAGGATGCCTCCTTTTAACTATGTATTAAGAAGCCGTGTCCTCCCTCTAGTCCATCTGCTTTGGTCCATGCCTCAGAGGGAGAGAAGAACCACTGGACCTCATCCCCTTTTCCACCACCATTCCCTTCTCCTTTTGTGTTGTCTCTTCTAGATTGTAAGTCTGAGGGCAGGGATCCGTCTAATTATAAGATTGTATGTATAGAACTGTGTACATTTACAGTGCTATATAAATAGGACTGGGAAACCATATCAGGAAGGGGTAGGGCACATACCCTGCATTGCAGCCTTTCCATGGGACAGTCAGGGGCAGGATCACCCTGATGTCATTGGATGCCTGACTACTGGGTGGATCTTGATTCAGAGTAGTATGAAAAGCAAATGCTCTGCCCTGCTTTAAAGCCGTTCCATGTGCGGACCTAGATCAATTAGGAAGGACTTCCTAATAGTAAGAGCTATTCAATAACTGGCAAGTTGTGGAGTCTTCTTTGTTGTGAAATGTTAAAAACACATTGGGTGGCCATATTTCTGGAATGTTTTAGGTATGGATTCCTGCACTAGCAGAGAATTGGATTAAACAATCTTTGAAATCCCTTCCAAAACTGCAATTCTATGTTCTTGCTGTTGCGTGCCTTCAAGTAATTTTTCCAACATATGGCAGAAATCAAGTTGAAGGTGACACTAGAGTAAGCCTGTCATGGGGTTTTCTTGGCAAAATTTGTTTAAAGCTGGTTTGCCCTTGCCTTCCTCTCAGGTTGAGAGGTCACCTAGTGGGTTTCCATGGCTAAATGGGGATTTGAACCCTAGTCTCCAACACTCCCACCCTAGTCCAACATTTAAATCCCTACATCACACTGGCTCTTATTAAGTTCTGTCATTCTATAGTGACACTAAGGTAGAAGTCCTTGAGACCACATTCTGATGGAGTTATATCTAAATTCTGCTAAAAGAAATTTGCAGGCAGAATGATTACGGTTTCTAGGTGTATGATAAAGATGTCACAACGTTGGTTTTTCCCCCCATTGAGCTCCCCCATTTGTTGAGTTCTGTAATTGAGCCATGAAGTTGTGCATATATAGTATGAGCATGTACAAATAAATAAAAACACACACAAATAAGTAAGAGATAGAGAAGAAAAAATTCACAGGAGGGATCATTACTATTCATATTATATGGTACCAATAACATTTGGTTTACAGATATTATATTTACTGCCTCATGATGATTTTTTTTCTTAAGATCTACTAAAATATCCTTCCAGAATTTTATATGATATTTTGGAGGATGACAGAGCATTTTTTTTATTTATAAAGGAAATAAAAGAAAGTTAAGTCTCCACAGAATTGTTTCTTTCCTTTCACATCTTTTAATTTACTTGTCAGGTTTTTTTTCCTAATAGGGCTGTTATCCAACTTCTTTTTAGCCAATTATGCTGAATGAGTCCCTGAGTAATTTCAGCTTGGGAAAGCCAAAGTGGTGTAGTGGTTTGAGCCCTGGACTATGGCTTTGGAGATCAGGGTTTGAAATAGCCACGAAAAACCACTGTGTGACTTTGAGCAGGTCACACTCTCTCCACCTCAGAGGAGGGCAGACGTAAACTCCATCGGACCAATTCTTGCCATGAGAAACTGAGAGTCACCTTAGGGTTATCGTAAGTTGGAAATACTTGAAGGCAGACAACAACAACAACAACAACAACAACAACGCAGCAAGGAGAAGTCCAATCAAATATTTATTTTGAAGTTGTTTGTTCTGTCTGGTAATTATTGTCAATAGCAGCATTTTTCCTGTGGGAAGTTTATTTTTGTTTGTCATATATAAAAAGGAAAGGAAAGCAAAGACATTAAAGATTTCACTGTTGGGCATTCTAACCACACATGTTTAAGGAACCATCTTTCACCACTTCCTCTCCAGTAAGATTAAGATAGGTAGATAGATCGATAGATTATATTTTTCATGTATTTATTTAATTTTTATCCCACTTTTTTTGTCAGCACAGGATTCACGGCAGTGTAGAACACTTAAAACATACAATTTAAAAAACCCTATTAATACAAAAGTTAAAACACAATTAATAGAACTTTGATTTTTAAAAACACACGTTAAAATATTTTAAATTGTAAAAAAATAAATACACTATGTCCTTCCATATTGAAAGTTTTTTTCTGCTGCAACATACTAAAAGCCAAATGCCTCCTTAAGCACAAAGGTCTTTACCTTGTTAGCATATCCTACACCCCTCCCACTAGATACGGAATTTCATAACTAATATTTAGAATTGGGCATTTTTCAGAGTCACAATGATCTGCAGAAACTAAAGTTATAGATATGTTGAAGTCAGGCTGACTAGAGAACAAGAGTGGACTAGCTAAAACTAGGATAAAACTAGATAGATGTTAATGGGTTTGCTGATCACCTTGCTTCCAACCCCAGGCCTTTGTCATGCTGAATATAATGCAGTGCACCCCTTGAAGGTATGATACACCCCAGCCCTAGCCACATTGTTCACAGACAAGGGTCATCTCTATGTAACCTTCAGACACAGTCTGATCCATTCAAACCCCTGATAACCCCTTGATTATCCCTGCTGCCCTGTCTACAGCATTGCATTTTCAATGATCCTCTCTTCAGGACTAGTAATTTTTCACTCTCTTTAACTCCTGCCTTCTCTTTATGAAACCCTTCATACTTTTCTTTCCAATAGCCTTGTATGATTCTTAAAACCATCTTATATGTCTGCGTGCACCTTTGCATATTTCTAAATAAAACACATATTTTTTTTATAAAGTTTTATTAATTTTTTAAAAAACACAAATAACACATTACAAATTTTAACAAACACAACATCAAGAACAAACAGTTAGGATGACTTCCTGGAGTTCATTCTGATCTCTACATGTTTTTCATCTATTCCGAAGTCTTCAAAAACAATTTGGCACATAGGAGCCAGCCTAAATAAGCAGAGAAGCAGTGTCTATGTATCATTACAATTACCTTGAAGCAAAAAAATATAATTTTTTAACACTGATTCCTTCATGGGTCAAAATGGAATATATCAATTAATATATAGATAGGTATATCCTTATAAATAAAATAAAATCAATATTATAACTTAATTGTTTCTCCCTTCTCTTTCAGATATTCTACTAATGGAAGCCAATCATTTCTTGCTGTATCCCAATCACCACCTTTCAAGATGAAGGTAAATTATCCATTTTGATAATTTCAATCTGCTTAGATGACCTTTCAGTAATATTAGGACAAACTTTTTTCCCCCAATTTCTTGCAAATACAATTCTATCTGTGGTAGACATATAAAATAAGATTTTGCCAATTTGGCAAATTTAATAAAACACATTATTTACTGAAATTGGAGCACTCTCTGCAGTTAGTACCAGTGTACATAGATGATATGATCCCCAAAGTTACCCTCCTCTCGCAGACCTCCTTTGAGCTATAATTTTCTCAAATTTCAAGGAGATGCTGGCATTGCAGGTGAGGACCCCCAATGTCCTCCATCTTTTAGAGTAACAGCCTGCCAGTGGAAAGGCAGCAGGGAGAGGACCAACCAGACCGCTGAAAGAAGGGAGTTCCACAAATTGGGAGCAGAGATCAGGAAGGCAGTCTGTCATATCCTCACCAGATGTGCTTGGGGTGCTGGTGGGACTGAGAGAAAGGCTTCCCCGGCAGATCTCAGGGGATGGGCATGTCTCATGGAAACATGAAAGCTGTACCTTGAGCAGAATCTACCAACTCTGCAACCACCACCACCACCTCTTCTTTCCTCTCCCTCTATATATTACTTCTTTCAGGCACTCCTACCTCACTAGAGGGAGCGAAGAATGCTCCATTTTCTTGATAGAACTTCTTTTTCATCAGTGACTTCTCAAAAGAAAAGATGTTTCCACCAAGTAGTTGAAGCCATCTCCAACAGTTCCCCATTTTCCTCCAGATTTAGGAAGCAGAATTTGGAAATACTGTGGGGGAAATGGCTGAGAATGCCCCAGTCAGCATGGCCATCAGAATTATGGAAGTTGTAATCCCAAAAAGTTACATTCCCAAGGTTTGTTTAGGAAACCCATGGGAGGAAGCAATGGTAACTGCAAGGGCAGCAGATCCAGAGGTGTGAGCACTCGTTTTCTTGCAAGTGGGAGTGGGTGAAAAATCAATCCTTTGCACTCAGTGCAGACTAAAAGCTACTTTTAAGAAGAACGACATGCTAGACACATACTTGGTGTTGATGATGAGGTTTTGCCTTATTCAGTTTTACAAGAGCAGTTTAAACTACCTCTGTCAGCTAAACAACTGAAACATTTGTTACAATCCAGATTTGGCCCTGCAGTTTTATGTGCATCTGAAGTCCTCTTAAGAGTAGAGATATTAACTGAATCCAACCAAGTATCCAAGCCAACAATTTTATGTATAACTATCTGTTATCTATAAATAAATATGACACATGAGGTTTATAGCAAGAATGGAATAGAAAATTGGAATATCCAGTTCTGACTAATCAATGATCATTTGTTTTAACATTTATAACTGGTGTGGCTAAATGAGATCTCTGAAGGGGTCTCTCTATGTTTTATACAGCAAAATTAGATCATTTTGGTTTAATGATCATCACAACATCTCTTCAGAGTGTTAAGCAAATTATTGGAAATGTAATATTGCTAATGCTTCCTTAACATATAGTGGACCCTTGGTATCCACTGAGGTTTGGTTCCAGGACCCCCCATGGATACCAAAATCCATGGAGACTCAAGTCCCATTAAATACAATGGCATAGTAAAATGGTGTTCCTTATATAAAATGGCAAAAACAAAACTTGCTATTTGGAATTTATATCTTTAAAAAATATTTTCAAGTCATGAATGATTGACTCAATGGATAAAGAGTCCGTGGATACTAAATACATGCTGTATATGTTTTGAATTGTCCTATGGTAGCTGCATTTTGGGGAAAGTAATCGCAAGAGTAAATTTGGTATTGGAAAGTTCCTTGATATTCAGAGATGTGCATGTTCTGTTGAATTCTTTCCCTGTTTCTTGGAAATTAACAAATGGCCAATGGAAGTAGATTTTCCATGCCCTTTTGACTGCTAAAAATTGCTATTTTGTTACTGGAAAGTTCATTTTCCTCCAGTAATCCAATGGATAGAAGATCTACCAACATTTGTAACATTTGAAAGAATGATGTGTCAACAAAATTTACAAATTGTTTATAGTTTTGTTTATTTATTTTCATTCCATTTCTATGCTGCCTTTCTCCCAGAGAGAGAGAGAGACCCAAGGTGGCTCGCGGATCAAATCATTTTGAAAACTTTACAATAAAAATTTAAAAACAGTCAAAATCATCTAACTAAAGACATATGTCACCATAACCAGTTCTCAGTGAACTTGGACATTTGGTCAGATTTTATAGAAAATCCCCTCTTTTTGTGTTTTTATTTATCTGCTTTTGTTATAATGCAACATTCTTTCATGTAACTGAGAACCCTTTTGAATGTAAGTTTTTTTAAGGAATGGTGGAACAATACTCTGTACATCAGCGCGTTATTTCACCACTGCTCATGCATGGATGGCTTCACCATGTCATTATGTTGATTCATCTTAAAAGTAACTTTCCATGCTCTGATTTGGAGCCTGTGTTTCCAGCTTCTCTAGGGTGAACAAAGGAATGCTCGTGTGATGGTGCAAATTTTTGAAAAGTAGGCAGTGAAACAGAATGAAAGTAAAAGATCCACCAAGGAAGGAGAAAAAGCACAATATCTGGGAGATAAAATTTTGTTCCAGACCTTTGCACCATAGGATGTTTAATGAAAGTTGAGCTTTTGTGTGAAAATAAAAGGAAGAAATCAAACACCTGACAAGTGATAAATTCCAGCATAGTGTCTGTAGAACTGACCTAAAGCTACCCACATAGCTTCAATTACATTTCCTTTGAAAAACACTTTTCATTGTTATCTCAACACTGCTCTTGAAATGTTTCACTCACTTGAAGAGCCCTGTGTTTGCATGGTAACCTCCTAACATTGGCTTGAGGCAGCTGTGAAGCCCCTAAAATAGCCCTGACGGGTTAAGTCCAGGAGGAGAGACCACTAGCTGAAGTAAACTGGATTCATCTTTGTCCCTGCTCACCCATTTCAAGGCAGAGAAATGCAGAATGTGCTTTCTCTGTGCACTCACAGGAACTGTTATTGCCAAATTAAATTAGAGTGAGTCAACATTATTTTTTTTAGTGAGTGTCTTCATCTGTTTGATAAAATAGTCCCCTAAAGGAAAGATCACTTTTCTTTGTTTCACAAATAGAAAGCATGGAGCTGTGTGCGTGTGTGTGTGTGTGTGTGTATATATATACACACACATGTATGCTGCCAAGATAATATCGGATTTCCTAAACGAAATAAAGCAGCAAGCTCTGAGTGAAACAAGGCAAGTTCTTCATGGTGTGAGGCTCCTATAAGCACTCTCAAGTCCTAATGAATATGAAAGCCATGCGAGATGTTTCAGTGCTGAACTGCTCCTTTTTATTTTGTTTTAATTTGCCCTTAGATTTCATTTCAGTCTCTTTCTGTTCATTATAATAAAAAAATCTTGCTTCTTTGCTTTTCAATAAAACTTCCACATTTCTGTTATGCTGATGCACTCTTTAGAAAAGGGAAGAATCAAGTATGCTACTCTGACAAGTCCTGATCTACAACAAATAAAAATGTGATATCCTTGCTTCCAAATATTGATCAGAACAGGAAATGCAATCAAGAAATCAAGAAAGAACTACAGAAGATCCCGAAGAACAGAGATATACAACTGAACATGAAAGTTAGAATCATACAAACCATTGTACTCCCTGTTACCATGTATGGATGCAAGAGCAGGATAGTTAAGCAAGCGAATAGCAAGAAAACCAATTCATTTGATATGTGGTGCTGTAGAAGAGTGCTAAAGATGCCATGGACAGCCAAGAGCTGTGGAGGCGAGGGAATCTTGGAGACGTCTCATCTATGGGCTCGCCATGGGTCAAGATCAACTTGAGGGTAGTTAACAACAAATCTCTAAATAATGGTGGTGCTGATAGTGTGTCATAAATTGGCTCTTTACTCACTTTGTTTAATTTAGATCAGAATGAGCAACATCTGATGGTGATGGGTCACACTGGACACACACCAGGGCATTTTTAAAGCAATTGTTACTGGCTGTTCATTCTCCTGTTCAAAATGTTCATGACTAGTAACTTCTCCACTACACATAATTCTGACATTTAGATTCTGTCAAAAGTTATCTTTAAAAAGAAGAAGAAGAAGAAGAAGAAGAAGAAGAAGAAGAAAGTGAACACAGTGTTGCAAATACATTTACACACAATTTACAATTGAATGAAAAGACTATTTTAATTAAACTATTACATCCATCAGAATTCTTTGCCATCCCTAAATAAAACACTGCTGTGCCATGGGCTTGGTTCAGGACTTTGTCTTTTCCCTCACTTGTTGCTTCATTGCTTCCTAGCTATGCTAGATCATTCCCTGCCTGATGGCCAGTCTTTTTCATTTCACTGTCCTTGATTTCTTAGGACTTAACATCATTTGGCTTCTTGGTTAATTCTTTTATCAGCCTCTGTATGAAAACCAAACTTGGAAACTTGACACTTCGATGGAATACTGCAAGACTAGCAATGGAGTCAGATGTAAAGTCAGCTAATTTTGTCAAAATCCAGAGGTGGAGTCCAGACATGACATTGTACATTAAAGTGGTGCCCTCTTGATCAGAATAAGGTATGTATGTGGGAGAGAAATACAAGTGTAGATAATTGGAGTACAGAATACAATAGAAACATCTGCATCCATTCTACTTAATATAAGGTAGATCTACACCCTTGGAAAAATGTCTCTTGCTTATCAAACAGTAAATACAAAGTACCTCTTCCATCTGGCTGTCTGGCAACCCTACCTGTTAGCTAGATGCTTCATCCTTCCTAAGAAAGAACTACCCAGATATTGCTCTCTAAAACTGGAACACTAGAATGCTGGGAACTTTCAGAGACATTTTGGTCAAACAATAAGAAGGCTGCAGCCATTTTAGCTCATTTTGAGCATGCTGCTTTCCTTGCCCTAAATATCATACTAAAACTGTCCAGGCACACTATTTACGTTCTTATTTTTGTCCCTTAGATATGGTTAAATGTCCCATCTACATTTTAACATCAGACACACAAACAAATTGTCCTGATTCCCCACAGTGGCATTGTCATGTGTACTCTATGGTTGATCACTTTGGGAGACCTCTCCAGAGGATTACAGACTGTTTTCTATTAGAATGCAATATGGGCATGGTTTAATATTTTTTCTTCTTTGTGTGTGTGTGTGGGTGGGTGTGGGTGTGGGTGTTTTTCCCCCCCAGCACTGGGCCATGCAACTCAATTACCTCATTGTACATTTTTACACAGAATGTCTTGGGGTTTTAAAATAATAAATGTGCGTTATTTCTAATATTGATTGCATTTTCACTTTCAATGTTGTATTCCAAATGTTCAATGTTGTCTCTCCAAATGTCATTCAAAACACATGTGCAAAACTAGTTTCATGATGGTTCTAATACAGTGATTCTCCCACTTTTTTTTCTTTTATGACCCCTTTACATCTTTATGCAAACATTGTGCTGCCTCCCCACTTAACATAGTATATGAATAAGTACTTGTTTGCTTAATGGGTGTGTTTTCTTTTACATTTGATAAGGAAATAGCTCTCCTCTTGCTCTTCCTTTTCCTCTCTTCTTCCTCCTCCCTCTCAGGCAAAGGCTAAGCCTCTGAAGAAGTAGATGGGCATCACCAAAAAACCCATACTAAAATAAATCATTCTTAAAGGTGCCTCCCCAATCCCAACCCTTTTTTTTTCTTTTTAGTAAGAATGGATCAAAAGGGAGGGACGGGATAGTTTGTTTTGTTTTTTGGGGCATTCATTCATTTTTTTAAAAAAAGCTCCTTCCATCCTGTTTATAAAGAAATTTGTGGATCTAGGGAAGTTTATTTTTAAAGTGAATTGAACAACATTTTTAACCAATGGCCAAAAAAAAAAAAAAAAAATGACCTAAAGAGGATCATGTTGCACTTGCCTGTTACTTACACATTACTTACAGAAATCCCACAGGGAGTTGCATGTTCCCAAGTACCATTTGGTATACAAATTGTTCCTGTGCCCACAGCCTCCATCACAATAACAGCCAGATTGCACCATGATAGTCAGTAATCTTCAAAGCCTATGCTTATCTGGCATACTTAGAATGGTCTCCAATAAGTCTCTGCTCAATACCTCCAAGTGGAACCAGACAGTCACATATTACCCTAAGTGTAGGCTTCTCTGTGCCTTTTACCCCAATAGGGGTGTTTTGAAAATGCCACAAATGTATACCTTTTAAAGCTTTTTTTTGGAGAGATGGGAATGGCTGCAGACAGTTCATGTCAGCTGGAAACTCAGTTGTCATTTTCTGAAGTCTTGACAGGGGAATCAGAGTTATTAGCTTAAAATAAAAGCTATAGAGTGCTTCCAGTGCGCATAATTGCCATGTTAGGAGAACCAGCCTGTGGTAGTTTGGTATCTCACCCTAGTAAATGGTGCTGGAGCAGAGTTAAGAAAATAGACAAAGGGATGTGGAAATAGCTTTAATGGTTGCTCTCTGTTAAGCCAGGGAAAATTAGAAGGTAATTCTCAGCTCCCAACAGCATAAACACAGAAAGGAATTAAGCTTCAAAATGAAGGAATCCTCCAATGGGGCTTCTGTGGCGGGAAAAGGGCTAACAGCTTGCTAAAGCAGGACTGCAACGCTGTGGAGAGAATTTTGCAGTGACCTCTGAATGCCATAAAGAGATTGTCAAGTGAAATGACAGCTGAGGATGGCTTTCACAAAAGATGAAGGATGCTGCTTTTATTCCTTTTCATCCCAAGAATTATCTGCTTCCTGCAGAAAGGAAAGGGAAAGATATCGCTTTTGTACTAATGAGCTGAAGTGAATCACTAAAGCTTTGCATGTTCAGTTCAATGAATTGCCCTCTTTTCCATTTGTAAGGGTAAGGGTTCCACTGAAATACAACAAAATTGCCTGCAAGCACACATGTATAATTACTCCAAAAAGGAACAAATATGTATATCACATCTTCAAAAAGAGATATATTTGAGCACGCAGAAGCTAGGCATTTTATACCTGAGGAATGTCCATGTATCATAGCTTCTACCCAAATCACCACAGAACTCACAGTGTGTCACCATGATGAGAATAACAGAGATCATTTACAATAGCCCCACTATCAGAGATAGATCATAGCTTGTAAGTAAATAGCTACAAATAGTGAGTTGCTTGTAATTAACTTCTAATAATGAAGGTGTAACTAAATTATTGATAATGATATCAACTTGTCTGCAACATAAATGTAACTTTTACTTATTTTTATAGTGGCCCACTAGGTGAAGAAGGAGGAATATCATATGATTCAAGTGCTGACTTGTGCTTTAGCTTTGGCCTTGGTTATAGGTGTTGAGGCAATGACAAGGTAGATGGGAAGAAAAGTGAGTTTTATACCCCAGGCCTGTCTCTGAGGACATGAGTCAAGGAAGATCACAAGCAGGATCCAGGACCTGTTTTTAAGGTGGTGGTGGTAGTGATGTCACCATTGGTGGGCAGGTTGTTATTTATTTTGACAACTTCTGCAAGTACTTTCGAAGGGAGGGCAAATTTTTTCTCCCATCCATTATCACTGAAACATCCTTAAATATGAACATTCTCAGAAGCACAATGTGTATGTAAATGTGCCCTCCATGTGTTCAGTGTAGTTTACTCCCAAGAAAGTGAGCATTGAACAGATTGTAGGCAGCCTTTATTATTCCATGGAGGCCTCAAGGGCAAAAGCTGACCTAATTTTATTTAGTGCTTGATCGTCTAATACCCTTCTGAGTGATAATTCTTTAGGAGGCTAAATAGCATATGAATTTGGTGGTCCAGTTCTCCCATATCATTCCAGAGGCTCAGCCTTTCCAGCCAAGCCTTAATGGGGTCAAGCCCCTCTGCTCCCCCTGTTCTGGGATCCATAATCAGAAGTGCCAGAAGGTGATTGCACATGATTTTCCTTTTCTGTTTCCTAATGTTGTACATAAGGGAACTGTGCATACCTAGCAGGGTGCACATGTTCCAAATATATGTGAGATTCTTACAATTTGCTGGATGTGTATCTGCATCTTCATACATTACACATACCCAAAAAGAAGAACAAAGTAGCTCTATGCTTTGTATACTTATTTGCTGACACTGTGTTTGTGACACGTGCATATGTAAATCGCTATATGTGTATCTAAGTGATTGTATTAGACACTTATTCACCAGTCCTTTTTGATGAGGCTTAGAGAGCTATTCACTTGCCTTTGTACTCCATCTAAAAACTTCCTACCATCTGGCAGCTGTCAAACCCTATGGATCTAGCTCCTGTTACTCTGTGCTCCCAGAGGAAGGAAAAGGCAGATCCACTCCATTTGAAAGCACACCCTCATTTCTCTTTCCCAACTGAGCTGAGACCAGCTTCTTTTCCTTCCCCCTTTTCTTCCCCAACAGAAAGGTACTGCAGTTGGGATCCTTCCAAGGGCTTGAGAGCTGCTGGATGGCTGGAGCGCATGGAACTCTATGTGTGGAACTATGCAGAGATGTAGGCCAATATGTCAGTATTGCATATACATCTGTTATAGATATGTACATTCCCTGACAGTCACCACTGACTTGAATTTCCTACAGCATGAACACCACTTGGAAAAAATGTGTATTTATTTTCTCACAATATGAGTGAACCAATAGGTCCTCAGTCAACGAGAAATGTTCCTAAATACTTAGTAGAAGGTCCCATTGTGTTCAGTGCAATTTAAGATCTCGTGTGTTTACTACTGTATCTTAAATGTTCAGAAATGATGCATCTGACCTCTTACCATTATGACTTTACCTTAAGCTGGCTGTGATAACTTCCAAATGACACTGTGATAACCAATTTTGGTCTAGTTGTTTCTCTGAAACATTTTAAATTGTTTCTTCCCTGAATCTTCTCCACTTGTTTAGTTGAAGGTACTATACTGGTGTTAGTGAAAATAATTATACTCTAGAAACAAAAATAAAATGAAGTTTTTGTGTGAATGTGAAAGTTAACAAAGGCTGTAAAGTCATAGACCAAGTGCAATTTTTGTTTTGTTTTAAAAGGAACGATCTCATTAGCAGATTGCCCATCCCTCTAGTCTGCATCATTGCAGAAGTGCATTTTCCCCCTTAGGGCAGGGTCTACTTTGCAGCAAGAGCCAATGCCATGTTGGGGAACTACTGTGAGTTTTTATGTGCATACAAACAAACAAATAAAATGCATAGACCAGTTGTTATCCTGTTGTGTCTATCAAATGTTTATAGCACTTTGGCATTCTCCAGATATAGGGAGTTTTCAGAATTTTCTTCTCCTCAAGTAATGCTCCACCTTTCTGTTCACTCATCAAGTAGGAATGGGAGTTACAGGCAACCTGTAACAATTTGCTATTTTGTGCCCTGTACTTTACTGTTGCTGCTGCTGCTGCTGCTGCCGCTGCTGCTTTTAACTGCCCTTGAGTTCACCACAATTAATGGCAACCGTTTGGATGAGGCATCTCCAAGACTCTCTACCCCCCACTGCTCTGCTTTGGCCCTGTAAACTGAACTAATTAAACTGAGTCTATCAATCTGGCACACAGTCTTCCTCTCTTTCTGCTGCCTTCTACCTTCCCAAGCATTATTGCCTTTTCTAGTTATTTTATGCCTTCTCATGATGTGGTCAAAATATGACAGACTTGACCTGTTCAAGAACCCATTTGTTTGTCTTTTTGGCCATCCACGGTATCCTAAAAAGGTACTTGCCTGTGTAAAAGGCAAAGAAATTAACATAAATGCATAAGAAGAAACAGACTGAAGTCTATGACGCTCCATCTTACTTCTCAGGTGGATGCAACGGTCAGGAGCACCTGCTTTCAGCTTCGGCTGATAGGTCAGCTGCGTCCCTTCCTGGACCGGAGGGACCTTGAAACTGTAGTACATGCTCTGGTAACCTCTCGATTGGATTTCTGCAATGCGCTCTACATGGGGCAGCCTCTGTACCACACTTGGAAGCTACAACTTGTGCAGAATATGGCAGCACAGCTGGTCACTGGGGCTCCCAGGGCCTGCCATATAACACCAGTATTAAAAGATCTTCATTGGCTGCCTATTCACTTCCGGGCTCAGTACAAAGTGCTGGTTATTACCTATAAAGCCCTAAATGGCTTGGGCCCAGAGTACCTCAAGGACCGTCTCTCCTCACATAATCCGCCCTGCACACTTAGATCTACCAGGCAACTATTACATAAAGTTCCAGAGGCCAGACTGTCAGCTACTAGCAAGAGGGCATTTTCTATCGCTGCCCCGAGCCTCTGGAACTCACTGCCTATGGAGCTCTGCCTGACTGCCTCCCTTACCCAGTTTAAGAAGCGGTTAAAAACTTATTTATTTGAACAGGCCTACCCCTGATTTTTCCCCGCTGCTATCCTTCCCCCATTCCGACTCGGACTGGAATATCACTACCCCTTGGGCCAAAATTGTAATGTTGTTCTTCGTTCCACTGTGTTTTAACTTTTGTATATGTTTTAAATTTTTGTACGTGTACATCGCCCTGATCCTTGGAAGGGCGGTATAAAAATAAAGATGATGATGATGATGATGATGATGATGATGATGATGATTATTATTATTATTTAACCACTTTCTTTCTGTCTCTCAGTCTCAAAGGTGCTACAAATCCCCTTTTGAATACTGATCTAGACTAACGCAGCTGGGTCTTCGAATTAAATATACCAATTTGAATTCTACTTTTGATCATACAGCAAGCCAAAACAAAACAAGAGATAAGGAGTCAACCCAACCAAGCTCCATAGCTGAGCAAATAAACAAAAGCAATATTGGTTTCATGAGTTCAGCATCTGTAAGACATGGGAAATACCACACAAGGGGGAGGAGGGAAGGAAGCCAAGCTAGACATTTTGGACCCCTCAAACTAGGATCCCCTGATGATTAATAACTCTGACCTATCATTGGATAAGAACCAAGTAAAATAATATCTCTAACAGCTATATAAGTTGTCATATTACAACAGTTAGGAACTGGTTAGCCTCTGGGAAATGGAACAGAAGAAGCTGCCTTCTGTGCTATTAACTGAAACTATAGAAAATGTGAGAACACTTTGCATTTGCAGTACTCCGAAATGCGGGTTCACAGATAAAGTTAGAAATGCTTGCTAAAGAATGATTAAAGGGAAAGTATGTAAATGCTGAACTAAATTGAAAAGCATCCAAACTGTATGTGTAAGAGGCTGCTAGGCTTTTTACATGTACTGCAGTGAAAGCAAATACTGAAACATTATCAAACACTGAAATGTAAGTAAATGTCTGCAGATGATGTGCACATTTCCTCAACAGATGAAATGTGAGGTACATGATACTCATGTACTACAAATATTATATTAACATAACATGCCTAAACTGCAAATGTTCATGTGATATGATGAACCTACACAAGCATTTGGTAACTGTATAAGTTAATTGGTTATTTAATAAATATATTGAAAGGATTATAAAACTGCATGTTTATTCTCCTGTAAGTAGAGATTTCTTGAAAAACCAACATTTAAGATACAGTTAAGGGGAATACTAATATTAATCTGCTTAGTAGGTAATAGCTTTGCTCAAATCACTACATCATGCTGGTTCTCTATATAATCCCACCCAAACTGCAACGTTCACTTGGGAGAGGGTCAGTTTGCTTCTCAATGTGGCTGTGATATATCATTCATTAGATGAAGCACTATAAGCAATTTTGGGCTCTTTTCTGACAAAATAACAGGGCTGCAAGTTTTGCCTTCTCTTTGGGCTTGCAGAAGGGCTAAACACTCACTTTTCCAAAAAGAAAGAAACAAAAAGAAAGCTTAGAAGCAGAGCCAGCTATGATCCAAGGATACTGGATAGAAATCTGGATAATATATAGCCAAACTAGGGCTTTGGAAACCTTACCTCTGTGCCTGCTGTTAGAATCATAGAATCATAGAATCATAGAATCATAGAATCATAGAGTTGGAAGAGACCACAAGGGCCATCCAGTCCAACCCCCTGCCATGCAGGAACTCCCAGTCAAAGCATCCCCGACAGATGGCTATCCAGCCTCTGCTTAAAGACCTCCAAGGATGGAGACTCTACCACACTCCGAGGGAGTGTGTTCCACCGTCGAACAGCCCTTACTGTCAGGAAGTTCCTCCTAATGTTGAGGTGGAATCTCTTTTCCTGCAGCTTGCATCCATTGCTCCGCGTTCTGGTCTCTGGAGCAGCAGAAAACAAGCCTGCTCCCTCCTCAATATGACATCCCTTCAAATATTTGAACAGGGCTATCATATCACCTCTTAACCTTCTCTTCTCCAGGCTAAACATCCCCAGCTCTCTAAGTCGTTCCTCATAGGGCATGGTTTCCAGACCCTTCACCATCTTAGTTGCCCTCCTTTGGACCCGCTCCAGTTTCTCCACATCCTTTTTGAATTGTGGTGCCCAGAACTGGACACAGTATTCCAGGTGGGGCCTCACCAAAGCAGAATAGAGAGGCACTATTACTTCCTTTGATCTAGACACTATACTTCTATTGATGCAACCTAAAATAGCATTGGCCTTTTTAGCTGCTGCATCACTCCTAGTTCCACTAGCTCATGACAACATACACAGAAATATCTTTGTGCTGAACCAGTTAGCTCCGGTGCTATTGGGAATGGGAAAAGATAAAAGAAAATATAGGCTCCCAGGATTGTACAATCAGCCCTCCTTATCCATCGATTTTTTTATTGATGAATACAAGCATCCACAGCTTGAAAATATTCCCCAAAAGTATAAATTCCAAATAGCCTATACTGGTTGATTTTCCATTTTATATAAGGGACATCATTTTATTATGCCATTGTATTTAATGGGACTTGAGCATCCATGGATTTTTGTTATCCATGGGGAGTCCTAGAATCAAACCCCAGTGGATAACAAGAGGCCCATTGTACGTCACTACACACATAAATATGAACTTTCTCCTCCTCCAACATTTGTCTTCCTGTCTGGAGATGCAGGGAACCACAGCAATTTCTTGGATACTTTTGCTGGAACCATAAGGCCTGGCAGCCCAACAGCCAGTGGCACCCTTTAGGCTGCTTGCAACATTAATAAAATATTAAAATGTAACAGGCAGTGATACAACACTCAAGAAGAGGATTTTTTTAAATAGAAATTATTAAAAGGTTTGAATCTTAAAAGAACTTTTAAAAATATTGGAAAAATCTAAAGGTCCTTGGCTAACACCAACAGGGTCAGTTCTGTTAGTAGGCAGAGTGAAACAACAACCTCAGGTGGCCAATGCTAGAAAGGGAAACAGTGGCAGTTCCCCCACAATTCCTCTTATATCTCATGGTCTAATGGAGGATAGAATGATGAGCATCACATGGCCTGTCCTGGAATTATTCAGCCCTCCACATACAACAGACTGCTAAATTACCCTAAGAGGACCATATTCTGTCTGATCTTGGAAGCTAAGCAGGGACATCTTGATTAGTACTTGGGTGGAAAACTGTCAATGAATGCCAGTTTCTGGAGGTTATATTTCAGAGAAAGGAAGTGGCAAATCCACCTGAGTATTCCTTGCCTATGAAAAACCCTGTGAAATTCATGGGGTTGCCATAAGCTTGAAGGAACATGCACATGCACACACACACACACACACACACATATATATATATATATATATAGAGAGAGAGAGAGAGAGAGAGACCATATACAACTCCTGAGTATCCCTCATTGGCTTTGATGCCTAGAACTGATGGAATGTTCAAGCCAGCAACATCTGTAGGACTGCATGATTCCCACCCCTGCCCTAAACTAACCTGTTGCCCTAAGTGTCACTGGAAAATAATGAAACAGGTTTCATTTGTCACTCCTTTGCTTCCAACAGCATATCCTTGTTCTAATTCAGGGACCGCAAACCTCAAGGTAATTTCAATGTGAGCCCCTCTGAGGCAAGCATTCTGTAGCTGTGGTGTCAGCACTAAAAAGACCCTCTCTGAGTATGCATTATTTTTAGACATTTGGATGGAATGATGGTGAAATTGGAGATCAAAGGCCCTTGACTGAATTTTTTCTTTCAAATAAAACTGGACAGCTGTTTTTAAAAACATGAATAGTGTAGTTTGGCTATGAGACACAGTTTGGATAAATTTGGAAAGACATTAAACATTTAAAAAGACAAACACAGCATCAATAGTGTCTGTTTCTATCTAACATTGATTGAACTCTCTAAAGTCTATATGATATGCCATTATACAAAAGAGACACTAATACACCTCTAAAGAATCAAAATGCAAACTACATATATAATATGAATAGCTCAGAGGGGAGAAATAAATGGATTTTTTCCATTTCCCCTTTTTATTTTTAGTACTTGAGAAGCATAATGAACAGTGTGTTGTTTATCTCAGCAAAAATCACAAGACATGTAGCATTTCTCATGTTTTTTATTTCTTATTGCATTCCTACTTGCTCTTTCAGTCTGACAGAAATGTTTTTGGAGTTTAATGCAAAATATAGGCTGTAATGAGATAGTCTTTGTTTTTGGAAGCCTTTTCTTGCCTAATGTGAAACACTGGTGCTCTTGCTATCTTGACCTAAGACAGACCAGGGGAGGCTCCAGGTCACATTTCATTTGGTCTTCATTTGAAAGTGAACTGATCTCATGTGAATATAAGAACACAATTATCTCTGTCCTTTGTATTACTCTGAATTTTGCAATGAAAATCTCTGGCCTCAAAAAGATACCATATTGTATTAAAAGATAAATTTAGAGATTTATATCCTATGAGAATTACAGATTATATATGCAATGTATTTGTGTAGATTATAAAAAGCAGATTAATTTGAAATCAGATGCTTCAGGTGGCAGGGTTTTTTGTACTATGAAAGGACAGAAAATGGTTAGTGAGGGGCTTGACAGACTGCCCAAAAGGGATAGCAGGATGCCGCCTCTTTCCTAGTTTGATCGGGGCTGCAGCAACTTCATGCAGCAGCCCCAATCCAGCCTTTTGAAGGTGCAAAAAAGAGCCACAAAAAATGGCTCCTTTTTGAACCCTCGAAAGGGCGCCATAGCCACCACGGTGCAGCTATATGGTGTTCCTTCAGTGCTGTGTCATATGGACACGGTGCCAGAGGAGAGTTATGATGCCACACGCTGTGTAGAGCAGCATGTGGCATCATGGCATCCTTGGAGTAGAGTCAGGACATGCATCATCTAGACATGACACCCTGACTCCACCCCCAGGCCAGGCTTTCAAGCTGGTCTGTACAGGCCCTCAGTTATTTTATTCTTTTTTAAAATGATTTTTTATTAAAATATTTTAAAATATTTTTATTAAAAAAACTTCTTATATGGGAAAAGGTTCTTGCAAGATTTTCTGTTTCCTGTATCAGATTAATTTGGTTAGCTTGGTGTGCCATTTGATTCTCTGCCTCAAGCACTAAAATGTCTTGGGTAATGCCATTCCTTCCAGCATTTCAAAGGCCCCATTCCCACTACATTTTGATTCGAAGTGTGACACGGGCTATATGACCCTTGTTCACACTCGAATCGACTTCCGATCCTCATCGGATCCATTAGTGGGGGAAAGGACCAGGTTAAAAGCAAATAGCCCAGGCTTTCCTGACACTAGTTTTAAAGTGGTCTTTTTTGGAAAACACAATTCTGAAGCATTTCCAGTAAGTGGGAACGCTGGTCAGAATCGTGGGGGTTTTTTGGAGGGGGTATTGATCGCAAAATCAATCTTGTGTATTTGCCATCTTGTGCATTTGCGATCCGTATAATGAAGAAAAAGAATATATATATATATATATATATATATATATACTTGCTCCGGGGGGGGTCCTTCCTTCCTTCCTTCCTTCCTTCCTTCCTTCCTTCCTTTCCCCCTTCCTTCCTTTTTCTCTTTTTCTTCATTATACTGATCACAAATGCACAAGATTGATTTTGCGATCAATTCCCCCCCCCCATAAAAAAAATCCCCTGCGGGAAGGGATGGGGTGTTAAGGGCTGTCAACTTACATGGCAGCTCCAGTGGGAATGACAAGTGTTCCCGGCTAAGAAAGCAGTTCCAAACAAGGTCCCTTTTCATAGTGTGGACAAGGGACCTTTTGGAATTGCTTTCATAAGCGGAGCACAGCCCAGTTTCAATGCGGGTTTTTCCGCAAGTGGGAATGGGCCCACAGATGAAAACCAACACATCAGAGCCTTGTCAAAAGGATGTGGACAGGCAACAAAAAGACAAACATTCTTAATAAACAAACAAACAAACAAACTACAGTAAGAGATTTGGTTGAGGGAGAAACTAACATGGGCTAGGATATGGACTTAAATTACAGGAAAAGAGATTGCACCTAAGCATTAGGAAGAACGCTTTGATGGTATGAGCTGTTCGACAGTGGAATGTGCTGCCTCAGAGTGTGGTAGAGTCTCCTTTGGAGTTTTTTTTAAAAAAACAGAAACTGAATGCCTATCTATTGATTGTGCATTGATTGTGTATCTTCATGGCAGGTGGTTGGACTGGTTGGCCTATGTAGTCTCTTCCAAATCTATGATTTTATTATTCTACAGCTGAAATCATGCATGAGCTACATAGCTACAGTGTCATCATCCCTGTGCACTTCTTCTGATCTGGCTCCCTAAAACCCACATTAAAAGCTAGGCAGCCCTACCAAGCGAAGCATTTTGGTGGAACTGGCAAATAGGGCACTGTATGATGATATATCAAGCTGCCTCCTATGTGTGAGCTGCTATTTGGTTAGCAGAAGCAGGGACTTCTGTGGGTTTCTACTGCAAGTGTGGTTTGATGTGTGGGGGAGCAGGGGATAGGACTGGATACGTCATCTTTCAATACCTTGTTAACTGGGACCACATAACTTCTTCTCTTGGTATGGCTGCTTGACTTTTAAGGTGGGTTTTAGGGGCATTTAGTTGTTTGTAACTATGGTGCCACAATCATAAACGGAGCAAAATTGTTCCAAGATAGCTTGTTGCAAGTCTAGCTTGTTGTTGTTGTTGTTGTTAGCTGCCCTTGAGTCGGTTCCGACTCATGGCGACCCTGTGGATGGGACATCTCCAAGGATTCCTATCCTCCACTGTCTTACCCAGATCCTACAAGCCCCTGGTTTGTAGTCTTCCTCTCTTTCTTCTACCCTCTACCTTTCCTAGCATTATTGTTGTTTCTTCTTCTTCTTCTTCTTCTTCTTCTTCTTCTTCTTCTTCTTCTTCTTCTTCTTCTTCTTCTTCTTCATATACTGCCCCATCTGCACTTAGGTAATCAGGGTGGCTTACAGCATTAAAAGTTATACATATCATGTCCCCCAACCTTCCCTCCCTTGAAATAGAATTAAACACTTTAAGATTAAAACATGTTTAAAAGATCAGTAACAATTTAAACAATAAATAAAAACAAAACAAACAATAATGGACAGGCAAACAGCAACATTGCATACGACATGTCACTGCGCCGCTGGAGACCACTTATCGCTCCATACTAGTGGGTGGGAAAACATAGCTTCAGGGGATAAATGGAGTGAAATAAGTTAAGAAAGAATAATTGGAGCAAACATATACGTCATAAATAAACCTTTGCTTTCCAATGGCCTTTTAAAATATCTCACCTAGTTTACACACCTGTACATTAACATCCAAAATCCACAAAACATCTATACCATTGTCAGAAGGCACACAACAACAACAATGTTCCACTTAAACTCATTGGGGCTTCTGTAGACCTCTGTAGACTTGTGTATGCTTGCATTTAATGGTAAATCGAGCATTGCACTGCAAAAAAAGTAAAAAAAAAAATAAAATCTCAAATTAAGTCCCTAGTAAAACCCTTGCAAGACCTCTACATGTTCCTATGCATTGATGATGATGATGATGATGATGATGATGACGACGACAAACTGAAAGAAGCAATCAGAGTCACAAAGGCTCTTGCCCAGGCCCTACGGACAAAATGTTACCCTCTCCCATGCAGAGATATTCTGCAAAAATACGTGTAGAATCTTCCTTATCCAAAATGCTTGAAACCAGGACCCAGGTCTAAATATGAAATTAATGTATGTTTTCTATACACTTTCTTCACATAGCCTGTTAATTTTATACACAATCTTTAAAATATTTTTGTTCATGAAACATTTGTGTACTATTGAGCCATCAGAAAAAAAGATGTCAATATCTCAGCCACCTATTGAACAATTTTGTTTTTTGGAAGGTTTCAAATTTCAGAATTCCACACAGTTTTGCAAAGTATGAATGGTAGTTCTCATCATGCTGGTTAGGGGATACCAAGACTTATAACATGGGAATTCTGGTTTGGCATGTCACAACTTGTATATGCCTAATCTATATATGCCTGTATTTGAACAAAAGAGTATTCTTCCTAATAAAATAACAATATTAAAATGAATGACGTATTTCCATGGAGCTTTAATCATGTCTCAATAGAGGATTATAAAAACCTACTGGGAAAATGAATAGAATCAGCAGTTCTATTACAAAAGGGCTTAATTGTTGACATTTACAGAACTTACGGAATAATGTTAATGAACCTTTGCATATTCTGTTGCCAATTACACCTCATCAGTTGCTTGGATCCTTTATGCAAATGTGTGCATTTTGTGTCTCAGTGAGCTCTATTTATAACTCAAGTGCTACTGCCTTGTATTTAAATTGCTAAATAAGGTAAAAGGGTTTAATAAGCTGGAGGCTATTTCCCTCAGTAGCCATGCTATAAACTCCATCCTTTTTTTTAAAAAAAAAAGAAGCATCTGAAAATTAGTTAAATCTGTGGGTGAAATCTGACATTTTGAACTTTTTTTGATGTTATCTCCCTAGAAATGGTGACTGAATCCACAGATTCACAGACTGTTGAGAGTGACCAGCTGAATGGAATTACCTAGAAATATGGAGGAAGGGGGAAAAAAACTTAAATAAAATGAAGCAACCTCATTCAGTACTCATTCTTATGTTCAAGGATGCACATCAGGTGAAACAGCAATAGACCTGATTACACTCATGTCAGTCTGCTTAGAATGAAAGCCTAGATCAGGAATGTGAGCATCCCATTGTTACTGGCTTGCACTCTCATTAGTCCTAGCCAACACACCCATCACCTTATTTATACAGTATTCTGCCTTTCTGGATTCAAAGCAGTTTAAAAAATACAGAAAATTATAATAAAAACACATACAGGTAAAAACATACAAAAATTGAGATTAAAACAGCATTAAACTAGCACAGTCAGTGGCAGGTAGAGAGTGGAGATTCACAGACTCTCCAAACCTGGTGTATCTGTATCTGTGTTGGGTACTGTAAGAAATAGGAACATAATGCTAATCTAGATGAGGTCTCTGAAAATGCCAGCCACAGATGCTGGCGAAATGTCAGGAAAAAACTCTTCTAGAACATAGCCACATAGCCCAAAACCCCCACAAAAAACTATAGATTGGGTCTGATGTGATACAACTGGAAGGCAATGTCCAGTTTCAAGTCTTTTAATACTGCCATGTACTGCTCTCTTAGATATCAGTTGGACTGTTGTACAGTGGGACCTTAGCATCTGCTGGGGTTTGGTTCCAGCACACCCTGTAGATACCAAATCCGTGGGTGCTCAAAATCTATTATATACTATGGGGAAGTAAAATTATGTCCCTTCTATAAAATGGCAAATAGAAGATTTGCTTTTTGGAATATATATTCAAGACATGGATGGTTAACTCATGGATAAGAAATCTATTGATATGGAGGGCCTACTGTATAACGATCCTGTGAATTGTATTAATCTCTTACCAAAACATACTGAGAGCATATCTTTACTCCAGCAAGCCAATGTTTGGTTCTCCCAAAAGGATGCTAGTTGTGTCTTTTAAGACTGTCCATTCATTTAAAGATTAATAAAACATTAAACCAAATGGGTCTCCTGCTTCTGGCACAAAATTTGTTGTATGTGACAGATAAAGCTTTTTCAGGAGCATGTGCAATGTTTTTGTTTTTATTGCATTTTAAAGTATCTTTTAATACTGTTTTTAACTTATCTTTAATGTTGTTTTTAACTGATTTTATTTTGTGTTTCTTAAATAGAAACTTAATTTAATTGCATTTTAACTTTTCATTAACTGTTGGTGTGTGTTTTTTAATTTAAAAAAATACTGTGCTTTTAAAATGTGGCATGCTGCTTTGGGTCCTGTGTTGGGAGAAAAGCTGGATTGAAATTAATTAAATAAATCAATCATTACATGTGTTGCTAGATAAAGCTTGATTTAACAATAAAGGGGTATTTGTCTCTGTGCATGTTCCTTCAAATTGCCTGTTGACTTATGGTGACCCCGTGATTTTATAGGGTTTTTGCAAGAAATAAATGCAGCCCACCACATTCACTGAGGTTAGGAGCTCAAGACCCCCACAAAAATGGAAAACCATGAATAACTCTACTTGCCCCCCATATTTAACACCAGAAAGGGTACAATCTGCAGATTCAATGAATGCGTTTGAGGTGATAGCTTTCTTTGCAAGGCAAGAAACAGGTGGTTGGCAGAGCTTGTTGCCTCCTCCACTACCCTACACCATTTTTAATGGGGCTTATAAGCCTCATTCACAGTCTATCAGTCTTGTGAGGCTTACAGAGCCTATTAAAAATGGCATAGGGCAGCAGCAGATGAGGGAGGAAATAATATATGGATATTCAAATTTGCAAAAGTCAAACTCACAAATGCGGAGGGTCAACTGTACTCAGAGGTGGTTTTGCCACTTCCACTGAAATATAGCCTACAGCACCTGGATTTCATTGGCAGACTCCAGTCCAAGCACTAACTAGCTTACCCTGCTTAGCTTCCAAGATCAGATGCGATGTGGTGTGTTTAGAGTATTTAGGGGTATACATGGGTACATGTTTTGTTTTGTTTTTAAATTTACATCCATATCCATTCATATTGTTTAGATCAGGGATGGTCAAATTTCCAGGTTGGAGCTACACATGTATTTTGGCAGTTAATTTGTCCACTGGAAAGTCTTGCAAGCAGACAACTGTCAGAATTGGCTTTTGCCAACCTAAATTGATCAGCAGCAATTTAGCAAATTTCAGAAACCACACCTTTCAGGCATCATCCTATTCAGATGACACACATCCCAAACTCCAGTTTTAGTGTGAGCCTTAAAACTATAAAATACTTGCTGCTCTGGATCTTCTGGGAAGATCTGGTACCCTGTTCCCACACTGTGATGGCTGTCCTCGTGAACATCCTGTTGGGCCATCCAGCATGTCTGTTACTGCTATGGACCACTCGTTCTGACCTCAGAAGCAAGAGATCCACAGTGGTGGTAGACATGCTAGGCAGCTCAGTGGTAAGCCTGTGCAGACAACCACTATGGTGCAGGAATCGAGACCAATGTAACGGGGCTATATCAGGACAGCTGCATAGCCATGGGCAGCCCTCTGTTACATGTGCTCTTCAAACTGGGAGAGAAAACTGCAGACAAGAAAATAGAGGACAAACAAACTGAGATTAACAGCAGACTGATGCAGGAATAATCAAGTTCTGAATTTTTATATTCCTATTCATTTGTTATCCACACTGGCTCAAAATCTCATTCTCATTTATAATTCTTATGTTCTTTAACTTCCTTTTGTCTATTTATTTATAGTAGTCTTTTGTGATTTATGTATCTGTGGTTGAGACTCTTCCTTACTGTACTTGTGTGACCATGCAAGCTAGCAACCACTGAGGGTAGGCAGTCCCAGGGCCAATCTGTGGCATCTCAGGAAAGTCCATCTGCCATGGTTTAGGCCTCAGAGGGAGAGAAGACCCACTGGACTTGGCTCTTTCTCCTTCTCCTTCTGTCTCTTGTTGTTTTAGATTGTAAGCCTGAGGGCGGGGAACCGTCTGTTTCAATTGACTGTATGTATAGCACTGTGTAAATTTACAGTGCTAAATAAATAAAGCCTAATAATAATAATAATAATGCTGCCTGAAATCCTTGTGAGTTCCTGCCAGATAGTGTTAACAATACTGACTAGATGGAACAATGATCTGAGCTGATATAAGGCAACCTCCTGACCATCCCAGGAGATAGCTATTAATCTACTTGTCCTTCTTGGACTGAGGTCTGTTACATACCACTTGCTAGATCTGTCTTTACTAGGTAAACACACAGGCGAAACTAGTATAAGCTAGTAGGCCATCTCTGGATATCTAGTTCAATTACTCATTCTTCTATTTTTCTGGGTATAGTTGAACAATCTGCAGTATATCACCTGCATCTTAAGTTGAATGTGTCTCCCAAATAGGATTTTATAAATAATTTTTTTGTTTCCAATGCCTGGAGGAAAAGAAAGGTGGAATATTTCATACAGCAGATGAGCACAACAAAGGTTGTAACAACTCTTTCTCTAAGACAGACAAATTGTATTTATCTTTCAGGCAGAACGATCCTAATGGTCCTAACCGGAGGGGGGGGGGTTGTCATAAAATGATTTTTAATGCATAAAGCTGTTGGCGGTTTAATGGCTCAAATAACAATTAATGCTAAATGGCAACTAAATATAAAATATGCAAAGGTACACAAGCAGAGCTTAAAGCAGTAAAATCTCTTTCTTCCTTCTCTTTACTACCACCTGATGCACCATGGACTCCGCTGCTTGGAAGGAAACCCTGGCATTAAAATTACCTTCCTTATGGGTCACAGCTGTTGGTTATTCACAAAATAATGCTAACCATTACCAAGAGGAACTTTGCTTCTGGCACAAAACTGAGATAGGTTTGCAGTTGCAGGCAGACCTATCTCTGAATTACCTTTGATCTTTGTGTTTTCAGAAATGCAGACTGACAACCATAATGTTTTTGTCCCAACATGCACTATTAGATGTACCTTGACACCTGCATTCCTACCAGTGATTCTCCATCTTAGGGTTGAGCTTCTTTGCTGATCTCATAGCCTTATGTGGCTTAGTTTTTGGTATTTTTTCTGCTTTCTTCCACCCTTTATTTTTTGTACAAACAAGCAGGATGAATAGCTCTGGAGAACCTTAAAGCTTACACCCTTTAAGGGGGGGGGTCATTTTGGCTACTCTTAATAAACTCATTGGGCAGCTCTTTTGTTGTTTCTTCTCATTGAACTTGTAGTGGACAGATTTTTATAATCAATATTTAAGCAAACAATATGCATATAGAAATGGCTACTGAACCAAAGTTTTGAACATTGATTTCTGGGAGAAGGGGAAAATTCCAAGATGGCATTTATAAAATAGTGAGTGAAGATCCTCAGGAAATGCTGAACAAACAGGAGAAAACAAGAGTACAAGATGCCCTCTCTCAGGTGCCACAGTGAAAGTCAAAACATAAGCAATAGCTAAGTAGAAATGCAACTGTGTAACTGTGTACAAAGTCTCCTGATATCATTTTTTGTTGACAGGAAAAAGTAACTTTTGTTAGGTGGCCTGATGAGTCATAAGTGGATTTTAATTATTCATGTATTCGTTGCCTGATTGCTTGAGATTCATTTGTTTAGAGTTAAGATTAACCAATAGAAAGCATTTTTGGAAATCCTTTGTGTAAAATTATTATAAAGTCTATCATTTTGTGGAATTCGGGCCTCAGTCTTTGGAAACTGAATTTCCACTGAGGACTTTGCCGGCTAGAAGAATAAACCTGAGTTCTCAATCAGACTTTCTGGGTCCGCGGTCTCCTTCACTCTGTCATTCTAAGAATTTTTATACATAATAATTCTTAGCAGAACCCATCATCCATTACAAACTAGCAATCATTGCATGCCTATACCCATTATTTGCTAGTTTTAGGCGTAGTATATAAATTCCAAAAAGCAAACTGTGATTTTGTCATTTTATATAAGGGACCCCCTTTTATTATCACGCTGTATATAATGAGGCTTAAAATAATAAAAAATAAAACTTTTATTTCTGCCCCGCTTTTTGTCAAAATAATCAAAGTGGCTTACAGTATTAAAAATAATACGTCAGTATATATAAAAAAAACCCTCTTAAAAGAGAATTAAACAATTAAGATTAATATTACATAAAAGTGATAAAAACAATAATGGTGGGCAAAAATATCACACTTTTGTGGGAGATATTTACATGGCCAAGTAGTTTATTCTGGGAAGACTTCTGGAAGAGATCTGTCTTAACAGTTTTCTTGAAGCTATCTAAGTTAGTAATTTGATGGATCTTGTCCAGCAGGCCATTCCACAGACTGGGAGCAATTGCTGAAAAGGTCCTCTGGGAGGTCGCAGTCAGCCTAATCTTTATAGGCTGCACTAGTTTCCTCCCAGAGGAATTGAGGACACGGGGCGGATTATATGGAAGTAGGCAATCCCTTAGATAAATTGGGCCCAACCCATGTAGGTCTTTAAAGGTGATAACCAACATCTTGTACTGTGCCTGAAAAGTAAAAGGCAGCCAGTGGAGGGACTTTAATATTGGGGTTATATGATCACTCCTAGATGTTCCAGTAACCAACCTTGCCACCATATTCTGTACCAGTTGCAGTTTTCGGACTAGGCACAAGGGTAGCCCCATGTAGAGTGCATTGCAAAAATCAAGTCTTTAGGTTACCAGTGCGTGTGCTACAGTTTCAAGGTCCCCCGGTTCCGGGAAAGGGCTCAGCTGGTGTATCAACCGAAGCTGACAACAGGCACTCTTGACCGTCGCATTCAAGTGATTTTTCATGTGAAGTGATGGATCAAGAAGCACTCCCAGACTGCGAACACAGTCCTTTGAGGAGAGTGTGAACTCCTCTAGTACTCGAGGTTGTGGAGTCGAAGGCTTTCTTGGCCGGCATCCATAGTTTTTTGTGGAGCTTTTGGGCTATGTGGCCATGTTCTGGAAGAAAGGAACTCTTCCAGAACATGGTCACATAGCCCGAAAGCTCCACAAAAAACTTGAGGTTGCAATCTGATGCCTGGTTTAGGGGCCCCTACTGTAAGTACCTTCATTTTGTCTGGATTCAACTTGAGCTTGTTTTCCCTCATCCAGTCCATTACTGCGTCAAGACATTAATTGAGGGGAGAAATGCCATCTGTCATCATTGCCACTGACTGAGACATGGAGAAATATATTTGGGTGTCATCAGCGTAATGATAACACCCTGCCCCATGTCTATGGATGATTTCTCCCAGCGGCTTCATATAAATATTAAATAGCATCGGGGACAGGATGGCATGCTGAGGGATGCTACAATTTAGCTCCATTTATGAGGAATGACTGTCCCCAAGCATCACTCCCTGGAGCACAGTAGAGCACTCACTGGAGCACAGTGCCTCCAATTCCTAACTCTCTCAGGCATTCCAAGATGTTGTAGTCTATTGTATTGAATGCTGCTGAGAGGTCTAGGAGCACCAACAGGGTCATGCTCCTTTTGTCGATACCTAGACGAAGGTCATCAGTTAAGGTGACCATGGCAGTCTCCACCTGATATCCCATCCTGAAGCCAGTTTGAAATGGATCAAGAAAATCTGATTCATCCAAGACCGCTTGAAGGTGAAGAGTGACAGCCTTCTCGATCACCTTGCTCAGAAATGGCAGATAAGATACGGGCCTCTAGTTTTTCATGTCCAGGGGGTCAAGGGAAGTTTTTTTCAGGAGCAGTCTAATGACCGCTTCCTTTAAAGATGGTACATAACCTTCCCTAAGGGATGCATTAATGATCTAAAAAGTGCCATCAAGGCATCACCACCCTGGATGGCCAGTCATGATGGGCAGAGATCGAGGGGGCATGTTGTCTTCCTTGTCTTTCCAAGAATCTTGTCCACATCATCAGTACTCACAAGCTCGAAGTGATCCAATCTAATTTCATAAACGGTTTTACTGGACATCTCATCAGTTGCTTTTGCTCCAACATTGTCTTCCAAGTGAGCTCTTATTTGAGAGATTTTATCTGCAAAGCAGTTGTTAAATGCATCACAGCAGGCTGTTGTTGGGTTAAGTAGAGGGTTCTGGGTAGATGGCATCACCGTCCGTTCCCTCACCACCCTAAACAGTTCTGCCGGACATGAATTCGCAGGTGCAATATGTGCAGAAGACGAGGATCTCTTCACTGCCTTTATATAAGAAAAAAGAAAATTCTTATAATAATAATAATAATAAAATTTATTTTTATACCGCCCTTCCAGAGATCAGGGCGGTGTACAAGATTAAAACAACGAGTTACATCCAAGGTAAAATAAAACAAAATACAATAATACAATAAAACATTAAAAGATTATCCCTTATATAAAGGGCAGCGACAATGGGGAAGCGGGTGATTGGCAAGCACTTTACATAAAACGGTCCGATCAGGGATATGCCAGCCTGAATAAATAGGTCTTCATATCTTTCTTGAATTGGCTGAGGGTGGGGGACAAGCGGAGCTCAGAAGGTAATGAGTTCCAGAGGCAAGGGGCGGAGATGGAAAACGCCCTCCTTGTTGTGTTCACTAATCTTGCCTCTGGAACTCTCAATAAACATTGTCCGGTTGATCTAAGTGTGCGGGGCGGATTATATGGGGAGAGACGGTCCTTAAGGTACTCTGGGCCCAGGCCATATAGGGCTTTATAGGTAATAACCAGCACTTTGTACTGAGCCCGGAAGCGGATCGGCAGCCAATGAAGGTCTTTCAGAATAGGTGTTATATGGGCGGTCCTGGGAGCACCAGTGACCACCCGGGCTGCCATATTTTGCATTAATTGCAGCTTCCGAGTGTGATACAAAGGCTGCCCCATGTAGAGCGCGTTACAGAAATCCAACCGAGAGGTTACCAGAGCGTGTACTACGGTTTCAAGATCCCCCTGGCCCAGGTAGGGGCGCAGCTGGCGTATCAGCCGAAGCTGATAGCAGGTGCTCCTGACTGTCGCATCCACCTGAGAAGTTAGATGGAGCGACGAGTCAAGGAGCACCCCCAGACTGCGTACAGTGTCCTTAACGGGGAGCGTGACCCCGTCCAGGACAGGTGGAGAGGTTAAGAACAATAAAAAGGGCTTTTTTGGATATGTCCGCAGCAAAAGGAAGAAGAAGGAAACAGTAGGGCCACTGCGTGCAGAAGATGGCAAAATGCTAACAGGGGACAGAGAAAAGGCAGAATTACTCAACACCTTCTTTGCTTCAGTCTTCTCAGAAAAGGCAAAAGGTGCTCAACCGAAGGATAATGGAGCAGAAGACAGAATAGGGGAATTTCAGCACAGAATAAGTAAAGAGATAGTACAGGAATACTTGGTTAACCTAAATGAATATAAATCTCCAGGACCAGATGAACTACATCCTAGAGTATTAAAAGAACTAGCAAATGTAATATCAGAGCCATTGGCAATAATCTTTGAGAACTCCTGGAGAACAGGAGAAGTCCCAGAAGACTGGAGGAGGGCAAACGTTGTCCCCATCTTCAAAAAGGGAAAAAAAGAGGATCCCAACAATTATCGTCCAGTTAGTCTGACATCAATTCCAGGAAAGGTGCTAGAGCAGATCATTAAGCAGAGAGTCTGCGAACATTTAGAAGCCAATGCCATAATCACAAAAAGCCAACATGGGTTTCAGAAAAAGAAGTCATGCCAAACGAACCTGATCTCTTTTTTTGATAAAATTACCAGCTTGGTAGATGAAGGGAATGCTGTGGATATAGTATACCTCGATTTCAGTAAGGCCTTTGACAAGGTTCCCCATGACATTCTTGCAAACAAGCTTGCAAAATGTGGGATAGACAAGTTAACTGTTACATGGATTTGTAATTGGTTGAGTGGCCGAACTCAAAGGGTGCTCAACAATGGCTCCTTTTCATCCTGGAGAGAAGTGACCAGTGGGGTGCCACAGGGTTCTGTCCTGGGCCCAGTGCTATTCAACATCTTTATTAACGATTTGGATGACAGAATTGGGGGCATACTTATCAAATTTGCAGATGACACTAAACTGGGAGGAGTAGCTAATACCCCAGAGGATAGGATCAAAATTCAAAATGACCTGAATAGACTAGAAAGCTGGGCCAGTGCTAACAAAATGAAATTCAATACGGAGAAATGTAAGGTTCTGCACTTAGGGCGGAAAAATGAAATGCACAGATATAGGATGGGGGACACCTGGCTGAACGAGACCACATGTGAAAGGGATCTAGGAGTCCAAGTAGACCATAAGCTGAACATGAGTCAACAGTGTGATGCGGCAGCTAAAAAAGCCAATGCAATTTTAGGCTGCATCAATAGAAGTATAGTTTCTAGATCAAGGGAAGTTATAGTGCCACTCTATTCTGCTTTGGTCAGGCCCCACCTGGAATACTGTGTCCAGTTCTGGGCACCACAATTCAAAAAGGATGTGGAGAAACTAGAGCATGTCCAAAGGAGGGCAACTAAGATGGTGAAGGGTCTGGAAACCTTGCCCTATGAAGAACGCCTTAGGGAGCTGGGGATGTTTAGCCTGGAGAAGAGAAGGTTAAGAGGTGATATGATAGCCCTGTTTAAATATTTGAAGGGATGTCATATTGAGGAGGGAGCAAGCTTGTTTTCTGCTGCTGCAGAGACTAGAACGCGGAACAATGGATGCAAACTGCAGGAAAAGAGATTCCACCTCAACATTAGGAGGAACTTCCTGACAGTAAGGGCTGTTCGACAGTGGAACACACTCCCTCGGAGTGTGGTGGAGTCTCCTTCCTTAGGGGTCTTTAAGCAGAGGCTGGATGGCCATCTGTCAGGGATGCTTTGACTTGGAGTTCCTGCATGGCAGGGGGTTGGACTGGATGGCCCTTGTGGTCTCTTCCAACTCTATGATTCTATGATTCTATGATTCTAACCACCTCCATACCCGGATCTGACAAGTTCTGTCAGATAAGAACATCCACAGATGTTCTTGAACATCCACAAATTTTTGTATCCATGGGGGAGCCTGAAACCAAACCTCAGCAGATACCAAGGGCCCACTGTAACTAATACTATTTTTTTTTCAAAGATTCAAAAGATTTTCAAAGATTTCTGATTAAAATGCATCAACTGGAGCTTATTTTTGTCACTACTTATGACAGCTCCCCCAACACAGAAATCAGTTTTATAGTGAATAGTGCCAAAACCTTTCTGCCATCCCACTTATTGTCTCTGCCTCCCAGTGAAAAATCTCTCTTTACATCCATGCGGACTGTTTGTTCTATAGTGCTGCATTGCCATAGGTTTAGGATGTTGTACCTAAACCAGAGCCCTAAGCCTGGTATTTGTGAGGTATCCCAGAAACTTTTCTGTTATTTAAATTGGCAGCCTCTTTGGTCTAGTTCTGCAAGCATTTGCTAGAGATCTTTTGGATTCATATCCAAGACTTCTCTTTGTGCAAAGGCAGGAGTGATGTGGTGTTGAATTGGTTCAACACCCCCTAAAACATTTCACAGATGAAAATTAGGACACATAAGGCCAAGCATCCTCAGAGTGTAGACAAAATGGCAAACATTATTGAGGAAAAAGATATAAACTAGTTTACTTTTGTCTGAGTTAGCAGGGAAAGACATGATTCTGCCCCTTCCTTTCCTCTCCTAATTAATGGAATGTAAACTACTTTGGCAGCTGAACTGTTTGTACCAAGTGAAGTAAGCTAAGGCCAAAAGTGTAAAGCGAGACGAGAAGGGAGAAAAGTGTTTTAAAACCAACTGAAGTGTGGTGGCACTCCTCTTAATCAGGACTGTCCCTGCAAAACTGGAACAGTTGGGGAGTGTGGTGTTATGAGATGTTCTTTTCCAACCAAACTGAGGCCTGTGCCCCACTGCCACATGCTGTTGGCATAGCGAATTGGGTTGTCAGCTTTACATTTCAATTAAAAACCTGTCCTCTTGGCAGGGGATAGTAGAATAGGAAAATGTTCCTATTTTAACCCACCAAACAGGAAATAGGAAATAATTCTCACCAATTACTTATTCCTCAGTATAATTGTATGGAGTATTCCAACTCCTTCTGGCATGGAAATTCAGGAAATACATCCTTTTTTAAATTCTCATGCCCCACTGGATAGCATTCTTTTAAGAGTTTTATTTTCATAAAACTTTATAAGTCCATTTTACAAGACAGATCTTTTTTTCTTTCCTTGTAAAACCTTTGCTATGAAAATAGATTTGAACAAAATATAAAATGAATGTTGCCCTATTAAGAGAGGCAGCTCTTGCCCTATGGTGGGCTTAAGCTGAATTAACATAAAGGACAACCTATATACCATTGCAACAAGGGTGCCAGATATCCTCTTTCTTACCTTCAGCCCACTTTGACACTGGATGCCTTCATTTGGCTGATAAAATCCCAGGATTCCATAAGTAAATAGGCCCCCATTTTTATTTTATTTTATTTATTTTATTTTATTTGCACTAGAATTTTCTAGCAGGTATTTTGTTTTATTGCTTAGGTTCTAGAAGAGAAAGAGATTGGTCACAGGGGGAAAATAATTACAGGTTCTCTCACATCTCTGACTTGGTTCACCAGAAAAACAAAACAGAAAAAATATTTTATATGTATCTAAGAGATTCAGCAACATTGTCAACATTAGGGTTGGTGTCACCCGGTGTGGTAACACATGGTGTAACCCCCCCCCCCCGCCATTAACCACCTCCAATATCACACTGATACGAAGTCCTAAATAATGTTTAGGTACTAATTTATTTATAAATCATAATTCCCATATGTATCACTGAATGTAATGAGAATAGTTTTGACAAGCGTACATAGTTTCATGAGGTGAAAGTGAAAATTTGATAAAATGTGATGTTTTAAAATAATTTTTATTTATTTATTTTAATTAAAAATTAAATTTTGAAATTTGAAATTTTATTTTTGTTTTAAAAAATCCTGGAGTATTTCCTTTCTCCTCCCACTGAGCCTCAACCCATTCACACCACATCTTCAGCATTTTAAAGAGATACAGGCAAATGCCACAGCTCCTTTCTGCCAAAATACAGATGTTTGTGGAGCAGTGGTGCCACTCTCCCCTTAGGGTGTCACCTGGTGTGGTCCACACCCCCGCACTCCCTTGTGACACCACTGTTTAGCAATATAATATGTTGCCCTTCCTAGAAGATTGAACATCTCCAAATGTTCAAAGAAAAATTAAGCAAGCTGTTTCTAGTATAGTTTTTGAATTGTTATTTTAATTATACTCTGTATTACAGATTTCAAATATAGTCCTTGAACAGGCCAGTTTTACTCTCACAAATAAAAGCAAAATGGCTATTTGGGTTTTTGGAGTCAAAAAATGTTTTGGACTTCATTTTAGATTTTAACATAAAGCATTTCTGTTTTTTCACTGTGCTTCTGGCAATGCAAGACATTAGGTGATCAAGAACATTGTCTGCAAAACTGATTATGGACCCAAACATACATGCACAGATAGGGTTGCCCAGGGGCAGAACTTATACACACCCCACAACCCTAGCATGTGACGAGGGCATCATTGCTGTGCAGCACCATATACAGGGTGTACACAGCGACAACGTTGCAGCTGTACAGCTGCAATATAATAGAGCTGCCCTATGGCGCTTTTTCTTTTTTGCATTGCAACTGTGACGCAAAAAGGAGCTGCTTTTGGGGGCTCCTTTTTTTGTTTGCACCTTTGCCACTCCGTCTGGTTGCTGTGGCAAAAGTGTGGACAAAAAAGAGGTGGCACCAGACAGCCCTTTTTGGGCGGTCTGTAAAGCCCATATGTTGTCAAACATCACATGGACCACACTACAATGCTGGCAAGGTGGAGGCAACATGTTTTGCTGCTTGAAGTAAAGGATAACATGGTGATGTCTGCTTCATTCCATCTACAGACTGGTAACTGAGCACATTATCACACTGGGCTTTTAAACTACATTTAAAGTTGGAGAAAGGTCTTTGGCAATACGTTTCACACAATATTGTTTCTGTCTTGTCATTGCTGTGCCTTTGAAGTGTTGTTATAGTATCCCTTTTCATTGATAGGGAAAACCCATCAGTAAGTTCCCAATCACACTGCTTTTCCATTACCTCACAGGTGTGATAAATCCCTTCTATGGCATTTCTGATACTGGCAGTCACACAGTATCAGTGGAGTTTAGCACACAGCTAAAAAAAGTGACTTATTGCTGCCAAATTCAATTCTAATTTGGGATGTATCCTGATATCACAATTGTTTTGCTGCCACTGCCACCAGCCGACTGAATCCTGAGTAACTTCTGGCTAGAATTCGTGCTCAACCAGCCGATTTGCAAAAGCTGGGAGCTTCCCAGTTTTAATAAGAGGCCAGCTAACCTTGGATTCTAGCGGGAGGTTATCGCGGATTCACCCAGCCAGCAGCATCGGTGGCAAAACGAGTGTGATAATATCAGGATACATCCTGAATTAGTATTGAATTTGGCAGTGATAAGTCACTTTTTAAGCTGTGCACTAAACTCCTAACTCTCCTCCTCTCCCCCGTTCCTCCCTCTCACTATTCCCAAGCAGGCTGATTCCACCACCACCTTTTTTTTTTTCTTTTAAATTAAATGCCATTAGCATAATTACAGCATTAAAAATAAATTAAGTAACATTAAAAATAAAAAAAATAATCCTTCCTCAAAAGGCATGATAGGGCATAGGGTAGGAAGGCTGGGTTAAGGACGAATGAAGAAGACAGTGGGAGAGACTGACAAAGGTATAAAAGCATCCCAATCGCACTATTGCAGAGATGTGTGATAATGAATGCTCCAAAAGTAGTACCAGTATGTTTCCCATTTTCTTTTATAAAATACAATTGCATCAAGACTGAGGCTTGAGTGATAATGTCATCACTCCTGTTTTAACAATGGCAACAAGATAGTATATTCCACTGTACTTGAGGACAGCAGGTTGCATACCACTCTGTCCCCTAACACCTTACTATTCCTGCACTGCCTCTAACATTCACTGTCTAAGGCATATAGCTTACTCCTAGCTAACTGGCCAGTGGCTTTCAGCTTGGAGGCCCTCAGTTGTTCAGGCCTGACATTACCTGTGATGATGCTATACTTTATGCCTCAGTTTAATTCCTAGATCCATATTTCCCCTTTAAAATATCAATTTCCTCCTTGGATATGTTATTTAGAATTTATGCCACAGTGCTTTTTAACCCAGTTGGCATCCAAGCAAGCAGACCAGCTGAAATCTTTTCTGATCTAAGGGTGAGTGGGGAAGGGTAAACTCTTACAAATGCATGTTTGATATATCAGGGGTAATGTGGACATTGTTGCCATGGACACAAGAGTCAGGGTGTAAAAGGAATGGACTGATATTGACTTGAATCCTTACAGTGGCTGTGTCTGCATAGCTTAGCTATTTTTTTAAAAAATAAAAAAGATGCTTGCCGAGTCACTGTGGTGAAGAATGAAATGACTCAAATAATTGTTTTGCTCTGCTGGCGCAACTCTTGGATGATAACAGAATTGTATGAAGAATTAAAGCCTCAATGCCCCTATGAGAATATCTCAGTGATTCAGTTTTACTTAAGAAGAGTATGGTTCTGACATCTGAACTGTTTGGAGTCTTTGCCCATCAGAGCTCAACATACATTCATGGCAACCTTTGCAATGACTTAAAAAGGTAAAGGTTTTCCCCTGACATGAATGTCTAGTCATAACCAACTGTAGGGGGTGGTGCTCATCACCTTTACTAAGCTAGAAAACCAGTATTGTTCAGATGACTCTGGTGGTCATGGGGCCAGCATGACTGCACAGAACATTGTTACCTTCCCATCAAAGTGGTACCTATTCTTCTGCTAAATTTTTGCATGCCTTCAGACTGCTAGGTTGGTGGAAACTGGGACTAGTGTCAGGAACTCACCCCATCATACAACACTTGGGCCTCAAACTACCAACCTTACAAACCTCACAACTGATGTCTTAACCACTAAGCCACCAGATCCCTTATTACCTTGCTGTTTTTCCCCTTTTAATTAGCACAGAAAATGGATTGGATGGATTCGAATATTTTAACTGTTATGTTTTAACTTTTGTTGTAATCCACCCCGATTGCTTTGTTCAGAGGGGAAGACTAGAAATAACAACAACAACAACAACAACAACAACAACATTTCCTCAGCTTTAAAAAAATAAAATTAAAATGGTTGAATGCCATTTAAATCAGGGGATGGAAACTACATGAGGAGAGGGGCAAATCTTCTCCCTTGGACATAGTGAGAGTGATGTGTGTATCCCTTCTGCTTGTCATTTTCAGCTGATCTGGGGACATCTTTTTAAATGTTTGGGCATTCTGAAGTGTGGGTGAAGAAAACCATTGCACTTTTGCACAGTTGTGGAAAAGTCACCTGAAAACTGGTCCACTTTTTAATGCAGGGGGTGGGGTGGAGTGAGGTAGAAAACTTTTGAAGGCTTGAGGAAGATTTGGGGGGGGGGGCACAAAAGTAGAGGCTGAAGACTACTTGCAGCCTTTGGAGGCCCTAGAGAGGGCACTGTGTGAATCAAATTTTGGATTACATTGGCTTTTGGTCTGATCTAGCAAAGCTTTTCTCATATTCTAACTTTCTGTGATGTGCTGAGAATTACAGCAAGGCTTTAAAATACATTCTCATGTGCTTTTAAGACAGAAATCTTTGTAATACTGAAAAATAAATGGAGTGTGTGAAAAGGATATGCTCACCTTCATTACCCAGAACACCTGTTTAGGAGTCAAGAGAATGCAAGTAGTCAGCATTAAATGAAGGACTAAACAGCTACCAGGGTTAAAATGGGAGAAATTCATGTCTGTTTGAACTAGCTGAAGACAACCCTAATGAGCCATGCTGTTGAACTTTACATGGAGATTATCTTGGGATAACAAATTACGTCAGCCAGGAACATAAAGCAGTTGGTCTCTGAAGCAACCCTAGACAACACTTCCTAATCTTATCTGTGGTCACATATGCCCATTGACTGGCAGTCTGGACTAGATCACTCAAATAGCTTGCTGTCCTAAGCTGACATGAGAGTATATTTGATAACTGGAGAAGCACAATAATTCCCACCCTTTGGCACTCCAGATGTTTTGGACTTCAGCTCCCAGAACCCCTGACCATTGTCCAGGCTGGCTGCAGCATCTCTGTGTTAAAATCTAGAACATCAGGAGGATCAAAGTTGCTATACCAAATAATCTGAACCAGTGGAGAAGAGCAAACTGTATTTTCCCCTCTTGTCTTTTCTATGTCATATGCTTACATTCTAGATTATTTCACTGAAGTCACTTCTTGCTGCTGCTTCTCCTATGGAAAGAAGCAGTCAGCATATGGCTGCCAGAACATGTTCACACATTGAAACTAGTTTTAGTGGCTTCTTTAACTAGGTGTAGGATCCTTTATTCTCCTCTTTGTCCTCTTTCTCGATTGAGTTCCTGAAATAACAAAAGTAAATTGAATCCTTTTAAATTACTGTGGACATTCAGAGTGCTTATTTTTGTTTTACAGCCACAAGCTAAGAGCACCAACCCACTGCTTTCTGCTAGTATAAACACCAAATAGACTCCTATTTAAGGCACACTGAGACCATGTGAAATTCCATGCCTTTGTGAGATTTGGCACAGGATCTCCTGGGAAGCCTCGTGATGGCTAATATTGTCAGACTTGTCGAACACAGCCATGGGGAGCTCAGCCAAGAATTGGGTCTCCCTTGTAGGGCAAACATGATTCCTCCACATAGACAGTTGGTGTGGACACTGCAAAGCATGAGCAAATTTAGTTTTAGGGATCCAAGTTTGGTCCCACATGCTAAAGTTCTGAAAGAAAAGTAATAGAATATTTCACTTTAGCACTTCCAGCCTCAATGTCTTTTCTCTGAGGAAAAATTGTATTGAATCTTGACAGACTTAGGACTTTATCACATGGGGAAAATCGGAGGTTGAAAGAGCCGTTATCCCGGAAATAAACAGGTAATAAACAGCAACAAATCGTTCACAGGATTTCCTGTGAATGATTTCTTGCTGTTTATTGCCTGTTTATTCCCGGGATAATGGCTCTTTAATGGCGATGTGTGTGAAAATCCTTATCGCGATCGCACAATTTTAACGGGATAATGGCTCTTTAAACCCTGATTTTCCCTGTGTGATAAAGTCCTTAGTTTTCTAGTAAACATTGCTTAAGAATGTACAGCTTTATTTACAGTACATTCATAATTTACAATCATAAGTTTCTGTTCTTGGTTATATGTGACAATTATCTTTCTTGCAAATAGCCACAAGTGTTCAGCATGAGGGGGCCATGCTATTGAAGAAGATACTAATCTGGGGTGCTTGCTCTTTGCCTAGTGTCTAGATCTAGTCCTAGTGCTGGTAGTAACACAGGAAATTTCTAGAATGTTTTTTGGTGGTTGTTTTAGCCTCTGGACATGTTGTCTTGAAAAATTCTATGTACAGTCCTTTGGAGAGATCCAATGTGACCCATTCCTCAACAACCACTAACTCCCCACCCCCACCCCTGAGTTCCTGAAAAAGGTCAGCTAAAATGACTTCAGCAGGCCTGGTTGTAATGTATATTATGGCACAGTGGTTTGAGTGTTGTACTAGGACTCTGGAAACCAGGGTTCAATTCCCAGCTCACCATGAAACCCACTGAGTGACCTTGGGCAAGTCACATGCTCTCAGTCTCTAGGGGAAAAAAATGTCAAACCTTCTAAATATTCCCTCAAAATTTGTTGTAAATCCATCCAGCCATTCTCATGTGATGCAGTAACACAGAGATGGAAACTAAAAAAAAAAAAATATAGACAAAGAGTTGAAAGCACTGTGGATATAGATGTTCCACAGTATTTCTCCTGTTGTAAAAACCTATTCTAATATAACAGTAACATGCTAATCAGGGAGACCTTCATAGAGATGACAGGACTGACTTTTAATATTCTCTTTGTCCTTTTACTACTCTGATTCTCTGTTGCTAGGGCAGGTTTCTATGGCAAAAGCCTTTAGTAAATAAAGATAATAAAGGGTAAATGTCTAAAACAAACAATCTTGCTATATTAGTAGCTTTTTCCTTCCAAGAAAAGCAGATCTGAAGAAAGATCAGGCACCAAGAAATCACTTTCCTGCTTTGACAATTATGTTTAACTTTCTGGTCAATTTAAAGCATTTTTTTAAAAAAGTATTTAAGGGATACGTTGACCCTGCCAAGCACTTGACCATGGCAAGGATCTGAACATTGTGGCAGCTGTGGAAACTGGCAATTTCTCTTAAAGACATAAAATATAATCTGAATCTTTGGTCACAAGCTTTAGCACAAAGGCTTTCTCAGCTTGGTCAAAGCCTGTCTGTTATCTCAACAAATTTGTATCATCACATGGGAACAGGAAGCTTAACCTCTTCCACCCTGCCACATTCCCAGTAAAAATCGCATACTAAATGACTGTTAGCTTAGGGAAGAATCATGCAGAAAAGAGTTAACCTGTTAGGCTTGACATCTAGTTTGCAAAAGACTTGTGTTTGACATGGGGTGCAGTGACACATGAACCATAGCCAAACATTGTGGTCTTGAACTAGCTGTGTAGTTCAGATACTTGATTTGAGGAGAGGGGGAGAGAATCAAAGGCTGGAGATGCAGTCAGACAAGATGGAAATCAAATACCTGCATAGATACACAGGGTGAAGCTTGGTGCCTCTCTACTGACACCATCTGCTTGAAATTGTGTATCAGATGACACCTCAGAGGCTGATACTGTGCCCCAGAACAGGAGTAGGAAAACATTTTGGGGTGTATTAAGCAGAGGCTGGATGGCCATCTGTCGGGGATGCTTTGACTGGGAGTTCCTGCATGGCAGAGGGTTGGACTGGATGGCCCTTGTGGTCTCTTCCAACTCTATTATTCTATGATTCTATGAATGATCCCTTAGCATCCCAACCACATAAACTTCAAGATTTGGCAATGCTGCTTAATGTCTCCAGCAGATGCTTTGGCTGGGACCAGCTTTACTCTCCAACTTGCCTTCCTCACACAGGGATGCTAATGAACAACAAGTGCTCACTTCTCAGCCAATGAGGCCCTTCCCCATGTCCTACCCTGTATCTCTCCTGTCCCATCTGAGGGGTTGTTGTTGTTGTTGTGTGCCTTCAAGTCATTTTTGACTTATGGCAACCTTAAGGCAGGCCTATCATGGGGTTTCCTTTGCAAGGTTTGTACAAAGATCTTTGCCATGTACAGAGACCTTTGCCTTTTTCCAAGACTGAGAAAGCATGACTTGCCCAAAGCCACCAAGTGGGTTTCCTTGGCCAAGCAGGGATTCAAACTTTGATCTTCATTGCTCAAACCACTATGCCAGGCTGGTTCTTTGCCATATTTAGTCTGTTCTGGGTGGCTGGTTAAAGGCCCAGAGTGCTGGTAGCACAGGTAGTAAAGCATCAAAGGCTATCTAGCCCAGGGTGAAGACTGCCTTGGTTTCTTACATTCCTTCTAGGGATAAGAAGAATGTTGAAAATATTTTTAAATGGTTGGGGGAAAAAGTTCCTTGAGTGTTTCTTGAATGTCAAGTAAACCTGACAAGAAGAATTCTGGACTGACAAGAATCTTCACAGTTCAGAACTTCAAACGTGGCAGAAAGCAGCATTCTTTAGCACAGTGCACAAAATCTGCAGTTTTTGAAGACTTTCTCACAATGTGAAAAAAAAAAACCCTTCCTTCATGAAGAAATGTAACAACGAATTATACCCCTAGACTCTCCAGATATTGTTGGACTGCTGTTTCTAGCATTTCTTACTATTACATATATTGGCTAGATTTGTTGGACTTTGCAGTCAAACAGCATCTAGAAGGCCACATGATTCTCATCTCTGCATTAAACCTTCTACTTATGTCCCAACATTTTTCATTACAGGTCTGCTATTGACTTTTCTTTTCTACTGTAGGAAATACTGGTGATATTTGTAAAGATGTCGTAGTGTCACAAACTTACTTCAGTGTGGAGTACCTTGGGACTCAGTTATGGGCACTCTTACACCCCAGCAATGACAGCAGTTCTGGGTACACTAAACTTGTATCTTCAATCCTTGCTAATATGATGGCCTGGTTCCTATAAAGTAGTACATGAAGTTAACTATCCCCAGGTTGTTCCATTTTATTCTGCAGGTAGAGTATGACTTGACTGAATGCTCCTCAACCAACAGAAAAACATTCTCTACATAAAAAAAACCCTAATTTGTGAAGTAGACTAGACTAGAATCCCATTCTTTGCTATGTAGTGCTATATGTAAAGGTGTGTTTTGTTTTTGTTTTTGTTTTTAAATATTTCTCGTAAGGAAAGCATTTAATTATATGAATAGGTGCATTTTGGGATAAGAAAGAAGATAGACAAAAGAAGTTCCTAAAGGCAGACTCTAATATATGGGGTAAGCTAGCAATCATTATTGAGCCTGAAGCCCAATGGATGCTCCCTTCCCAAATGGTAGTACCATTCCTAGAAAAGAATTTGGCCAATCTAATTTTCCAAAACAATTGATGGACTTCCCGCATGGTATCAGAAGAGTTATGACTGTGAGTTGGAACAAACGAAAGACCCTTATTTAAAACTTCTATTTCCAAATCAGATAACGAGGATTTAGATATATTAACTATCTGTGTTTGGAGAGGTATCTCCCCTTGTACATCTTTCTTCTCTCCTCCCCTCTGTCTTTGGATCTCCACCTGTTGGACTGTTTTTCTAAAAAAAGGTCTCCGGCTGGATATTAAAATTGTCCTCAGAATAATCAGTGGAAGAGTCAGTGGTGACTCCCCCTAGGCTGTTATCTTCTTTGCTCGTGTCTATACTTGTATCAAATGAAACTCTTTTTTTATTGTTTGTAGAAGTCAGACCTTTTCGGGATTTCCAGGAATAAACCTTCCCTTCTTGGTAATGCCTGAGGTCCCTTTGAAATTTTTTGAGCTTAAGATCTTTGAGTTCCTTCATTTTTTGAGTTACTTGTATACCAAATTTCTCTAGTTTACTGTTCAATATACTAGAGTTCATCATTTTCTTAAGTTCCTATTTATGATGTTCAAATTTATTAGCCAGAACCTTACACTCCTGTTGACTAGTTTCTATCAAGAGGACCATGAAGTCTAAAGAGCATTTATTAAGTATTGCCTCCCATTTTTGGGTGAACTCCTGGTTTTGTTGAAATATACTAGGAGGCTTTATTATTCTTAAACCTCTTGGGATCATCTGTGCTTTGCAATATTCCCCCAATGCTCCCATGTGCATTTCTAGTCTCATTTTTTTTCAGAGCCAATTCCAAAATTATGTTACAATCAGTTGTTTCTTCTTTAGTATTACTGGATATGCCAGAAAAGGAATCTGTTTGTAAAAGGTTTTGTATATAGTCTGTGGAGTAGCTGAGTGTCTCCATCTCGTTTGTCACGACCCCACCCTATGCACAACAAACCAACTCAAGTCCCTACAACCAAAGGACCCAGAATGTATAACCAAAACACCAACCAAAAGGGTTCTGCCAAAGATAATAAATAAACAGGATAACTGTGGTCCTACTTCCCAATATAAAAAAAACAACTTTATAAGGAATAAACAAATAACTAATCTAGGGAGCAGAAAAAAAGTGTTATTTCTAAAAGGGTAACAACCCCACTGAGAATTATGCAAAAAATCAAAAGCAAATGGTAGCATATTTGTGTAGCCATAAGATTTGCAGGACAAGAAAAGTTCTCTTGCATTGATTTACATGCAGATGTCATGTGACCTTATTGTATCAAGCCTCTCCATTGCAGCTGCCCTGGTCAGGGCACGTTTCTAGGATGGAGGACCATTGCCTCCCAAAAATAGTACTCTACAGTGAACTCGCCATGGGTCAGCATAAGAGTGACACCTCAAAGAAGAGATACAAGGACTCCCTGAAACAACATCTCAAGCTCGGCCAAATTGATCACCAACAATGGTGTGCCGTGGCTTCACATCGGGAGGCATGGAGACGCACTATCCACAATGCTGCAGCCTCTTTTGAGAACTCATGCTGAACAAGTCTTGAAGAGAAACGACAACACAGAAAGAACTGCAACCTGGAAACATCACCCAAGGAGACTTTTTGCTGTGGTCTCTGCAACCAGATTTGTTTATCTCAGATTGGCCTTTTTAGTCATCAGTGCACTTGCACAATGTGTGGGATGAGTCCTTCCTGAATCTTCGTTAGGGAAAAAAACCAGAGAGAGAGAGAGAGAGAGAGAGAGAGAGAGAGACTATTCCTTTTAAATGTTGTTACACACTGGATATTTTATGAAATGGCAAAATACAAGCTTTTTTAAAAAAATGTAGATAATAAATAAGAACATGTAGGAACCACACTAACATTGTAGGAAAAGCCATTCTTTTTGGAATGATGGGACTAACCTGTTTGGTCTAGCATAGCATGGAGTGGGGGAGGAAGCAAACTAGATGCATACTAAGAGTGAAAATGGAAATGAGATGACAGCTCACAATGTTATTTCCCAGGCGATGTTTCAGTTTTTATTTTCTTTTGTGAATGACTAATGCATCAGTAGCAGCTGTTGCTGCTGTTTACTGACAGGACCCGCAGCCCTATTAGAACCAGGAAATCTCCAAGACAACACGCTGTGTGAATTTCTAAATGTCAAGAAATTTAACAAATATGGAAGGTTAAGTACATATCAGAGACTTAAAAACCTTAAATATTCCAATCTTTATAACCTGAAGTGAGGACAAACATTGCTTTGCAGTAAATGTTTAGATTTTACTTGAATATACATATTTTACTAATTTTTTAAAACAATCATAACTGAACAACACATAATTTCACACATATCATAATTCTAAACTAACAAAACACCCCAAATACCCCAAACCAATTCAATCCTTTGTCCCCCACCAATAATCCCCCCAATACCAACCTTACACAAATCATAACAATTTACGCATAAACACAATTACGGTAAACATAACGGTAAACATAGTTTTATTGACTTCCCACTTTCCAGATTTAAAAATACTGACATTCTCAGAAATACTATCTTTTTAAAAAAAAAAATTAAAGCTTTATTAAGTTAAAAGGAACATGAAAAACACTGACCAAGAATAAAAATGTTACATAGACATATATAGCTACTCATCAACTAATAACAAAAATAGACAAAACTACAAATATACAACAACATCTACATACAACTTAAAATAAAGACTTCCAAATCTATAATAACACATTATTATTATTATTATTATTATTATTATTATTATTATTTATATAGCGCTGTAAATTTACACAGTGCTGTACATACAATCTTATAATTAGATGGATCCCTGCCCTCAGGCTTACAGTCTAAAAGAGACAACACAAAAGGAAGAGGGGAAGGTGGTGGGAAGGGGATGAGGTCCAGTGGTTCTTCTCTCCTTCTGGGGCCTGGACCAAGGCAGATGGACTAGAGGGAGGGCACAGCTTCTTAATACATAGTTAATAGGAGGCATCCGGGGCAGATGGCACAATCCTGGGAAATCCTGGGAAAGTCTTTAACTTAATTTTGAATCTGGTTAGAGAAGTGATTCTGAATCTGGTTAGAGAAGTGATTGCATGTTAATAGAGAAGTGATTGCATTTTCTTCTTATAAAAGTTTTCTTTTAATTAAAATTTAAGTCTTACAACAATTCTAGTGTTCTTTCTATTTAAACATATTTACGTTTTATCTTTTTAGAATGGTATTGAAATGCTACCTTGTTTTAATCTTACTTCAGCTTTAAATTATTAAACATAATTGCTCTAAAAACTCAATATCCACAAGCATAATCTTTCCTTCTAAGTGTTTGGATTTTACAATAATTGTGTATATGTGGTGGATGGGGGTGGTTGCATTTGGATAAATAACAAAATCTGCCCTGTGGAAAGCACCATACCATTTTGATTACTAGCCCTTTCCAGACAAACAATCCATGAGAAATGCATAGGAAAGGGGGAACAGCACTAGTCCTCCTAGATCTATATTCTTTGAGGACGTTATGAACAAATCTTAGGTGAATACAGATAACCAGAGTATACAATTATGTAGACAAGCTTGCACAGATATGTTTGTAGTAAATTCTTTCTCTCTCTCAATCTCAATTCCCCCACCCCCCTGTGTCTGTGTGATTTATACCCTGTGTTTCTGCCTCCATGGAAGTCCTAGGTTTTGTACTTTTCAATTTTATTTAAACCAAAACCAGATTAACATGCAATTTAAAAGCACAAGGAAAAATTTAACAACTTTCAATAACAAAAAGTTCCTCCCATAACAACTCTGTTGAAGTGCCAAATGTCTGCCTAAATTGTAAAAGGCCTTTGTGTACCAGTGGATGAACAACTGGGAGAAAGCTAATCTAGCTTCCTTTGACAGGGTGTTGCACCACCGTGAAATTAAACTCTGCACTTTTTTGGTTGTTACTGGTAGATTTTACCTAGCAGAAGAGTTCTGCTGGCACATTGTTCTGTCAACAGATTTCTAAGATCAGCTGGAAGAAGAGGGGAGAGGCTGGTAGCAGAGCCACTAGGGATGGAAAGAATACTTTAAAAAAATCAAAAATGGTTGAAAAAAACAGGTTTCCTGAGTCTTGGGAAAGTTTGGTGAAGAGCATCCAAGATGAGAGAGAATATGCAGTTTGTGGCTTTTTCTGTTTAGAAAATAGTGTTATTTATGCAGAAAATGACATTTTCTACACAGAAAATAAGCTTCCTGTGAAGAAGAAAATGTTGTTTTCTGCTCAGAAAACTACTACTACTACTACTACTACTACTACTACTTCTTCTTCTTCTTCTTCTTCTTCTTCTTCTTCTTCTTCTTCTTCTTCTTTGCATACACAGAACAAGTACCTAATTTGAAAGATTATTCAAACAGCAGAAGAAATTATTGTTTTATCCAGACTCTCTATACAAAGTGTATGTTTGAATTAGAAATGCACTTTTAATATTTTAATTTTAGTTATTTATTTGAACTGTTATTGGTGTTGTTGGCTAGACTTTTTCATTTTTTTCTTTTTGTGCAAAAAGATGGAAAAAACATTAAATAAATATGTAAGTAGGATGAAAGTAGACCAAGGGGACTGAGATTTAATGCCCATGTCAACTGCATATAAAACAGAATAGAAGCAAAGCCTTCTTGTGAACAATAAACATATGCCTCCAACACTCACAATATGCCCTGCAGTCAAAAAACAAGACAAAACAATTTGTGACATATGACGATTGCTTGATTCTTGGTCCCATATAGTGAAAACCTAGGTATGCAATGGATATATGTGGCTTTCCATTTCTAAATTATGCACATGTGAACACATTAACCAACTGACCATTCAGAAAATTCCAGCTTCCTCAAAGTGGCACATTAGGATTTCAGAACAAATATCCTAAACATGCAATGTCATGATTCAGTGGGATAGAACTATGCATAGTTTTAACATTCTTGACACCTCCTGTGTCATATATGGGGTTTTATATCTGGAGCCAGGCATGTTTTAAGAGGTCATGATCATCTTTGGAACACTAGGGAGATTCCCATGGGAAAGTCATGTTGATCTGAAGACACATGGGGGATCTAGGTACAGTAATAACAAAATAAAGGTTAAATGGGTTTGTTGAATATTCTCTCCTCCCCATAGGCTTTCTGCATATCCTCTTGCACTGGAGACAAATGTAGTTTGTCTATTGCACTAAGGTGAGTAAGACCACAATTCCTATTTACCCCCTGCCATATTCCCAGCCAACTTTCCTAGCCACATATCTTGGGGTTCTTCTAGATCCAATCACTTTTTTTGTTAAAAAAAAATCTATGGAAATTGTCATTTTTATCAATTCCATGGGAAAGTACTTAAACTCTTTGTACTTGGTGTGGGAACATTTAAGTACTTCTTGAGGGCACCAAATGGGATATAAATTTCCACCCCACATGTCCACTTTGTGCAGTGAGTGACTACCAAAGCTCTGTCCAACCGTCCAGAATATCTTCTTCCTATATCACCCTCTGATGTCATCTGAGTCATAGCTTGCTTTCCATGATTGCCTCTACATAAGCAGTGAATATCATCCTTTCTGCAGCCTTAAGCCTTTGTTATCCTATTTTCATACTGCCATTTAAGTTAACCTTGTATGGTGTCCCAGACTGAATTGTTATTGTTTGTGTGCTCTCTTGCATATTTCTAAATAAAAACCTTCTTTATACATTAAACATGGAATCCTCCCACAGTTGGTACTAGTATACATAGGTGGAAATGGTCCCTTAGGCCACCTAGCTTCTCACAGGCCTCTTCTGAGATAAAAAAAAAAAAGTCCTCCAATATTTAAGGAGACACTGACACAATTGGTGGGTACCCCAAGTCCCCCCACCTTTTTGGGTAACAATGGGGGGGGGGAGAATATTTCCTACTTCCTGAATGTCCACGCTTATGAATGACTAATTGCAAAGTATTTCTGATAAGAATAATCTATGCATGTTTATTCAATAGGACTTGGTCTTGGAAGGGATAGGAAACAGCCCCTATTAGACGCATTGGGGAATACAACAAGATTTGGGGTGGGGCATATGCTCCTATTGCCATCCTCCATCTACAGATATTTTCAGTAGTTCATTTGATGCAATAGAACATATTTCCAAATCTTTGTATCTAAGATTACATCAGTGACCCTCAAATTTTTTGGGCTACTTTTTCCTTTCCTCTTAGACAAAAATCCCAATGTCGCTCAATGACTATTTCTTGATATTAGGTTTATTAGTAAAGGTAAAGGTAGTCTCTTGATATGTATGTCTAGTTGTAACTGACTGTAGAGGGTGGTACTCATCTCCATTTCTAAGCTGAAGAGCCAGCATTGTCCGAGGACTGCTCTGTTACCTTCTCACTGAGAAACTGTACCTATCTATCTATTTGCATTTGCATGTTTTTGAACTGCTACGTTGGCAGAAGGTGGGACTAGTGACAGGAGCTCACCCCATCATGCAACACTCAGGCCTTGAACTGCCAACCTTCCATTCTTCTGATCATCAGGAGTGGTGTCTTAACCACTAAGGAGTTTATCAGACGACAGAAATTGGAAGCATAATCCAGTGGCAGTCCGGACACAATCATGGAGTTTCACGTGCATTTTTGGGCAATGGGAAGTCCTTCTGAATGCAGTCATGGGGTTTCACTTTATTACGTGAAAAACTATCACATGCAATTTCGGGCAATTTCAGGCAATGGGAAGTCATTCCGAATGTGATGCAGCATGAATACATAATCACGTAAATGTGCTGAACTAACGAATTCACTCATTTCCGAACTGGCCCCACTTTCATTTCTTTCGAAATTGAGAGAAATTCCTCCCATGTGATAAACTCCTAAGCCACTAGGTCTACTAATCTACTGTAAATTCAAAATAACCATCTCAATCACTGCAGCTGGCCATCTTGGGAGGAGCAACTGAGCAGGTGGCTGAGCAACAACTAGGAAACCTCTGCCCATGATGGCTCTACAGCAACAGCCGGTGTAGGCAAGAGGATTCTTGGTCACTGTTCAATTGGCCACTTGGATGCTGCTTCAAAAGTGACTGGTGCAAGGAGAGAAGTTTCTCCCCAGCAAGAAAGGACTCTCAGTCCTTCATTGCTGAGAGCACAGTTGACTTCCCTCTTTTCTCTAAAGTGAGGAAGGACTGTCAATCTGAAAGAGGTGAGACAGGCAAAAGACAATCTTGAAGAATTGACCCAGGATACTCCTACTCCTACTTCCCCATAGGCATGCCTTCCACACACAGTTTCAAATTACTACCCCCCATAAACAACAACAACAACACACACACACATTGTTTCTTCTGCTACCTTTTCTCTTGGTCTGTCTGTCAAAAAAAAAAAAAAAAAAAAAGGAAAGAAAGAAAGAAAGAAAGAAAGAAAGGAAGGAAGGAGCATCCGTGCAGTTCCAGTCTGTCAGCCATGTCCAGGCAAAATTCACAAACCTTAATTAGTATTCCACATATAAAAGCTCTTATTTGCTGCTGCTTCTCCCCACCACTTCTAACTCCTTGCTCTAGTAAGTCAATATGTCCCAAAATGGCACTGTGCGAGTGAGCTTATGTAGGCAGACGAAAAGAAGAAGACACCAGCATATGACGCGATCAATGAGGCTGCACAGTGGTTTTAAGAGACCCTGAAAAGAGAAGTTTCATGTAGTTCTAATCCCTACCATGGTCTTAAAGGCCACTGGTTCCTTCTGTCTTTCTTGCATGCCAATACTTTGATGGAAGCCTCCCTGCAGCCCCCTTTTCCCTCACCACCACCTGGATCTTTTCACTGCACCCGGGGGGGGGGGGCTGTACCACCTATTTTGGGAATCACTGGATTATAGCATAAAAGTATTGCTTTCAAATATTTATTATCTTGCTCCATGCATATTATTTTTCTGTCAGTTGCATGCTGAAAAACAAAATAATAATTGCAATTATATAAATTAATGATTGATATTATTAGAGTAAGCAATTCAAGTTGTTTTTCTTCCATTATGTGAAAGATGGTTATTAGGAAAAATAATCAGCACTTGCCTTTCTAGTGAAAAATGAGGCTTTCCATATAAACTGTAAATCTCACTTTGCAGTTACAGTCTGTGTAGGAGGGCAAATAGTTGCGGTCTGTTAGCTTTCTACAGATCTTTTTTTTAAAATACTGACTTTATTTTTCATTGGGTGAGAACTTTCTGCTGTAAATGTGTATAACAGAATCTAAAGTTGGCTATGTAAAATGTAAAAATATAAGACTATTCAGAGCCTACAAGAAGATTGTTCAGCAAAGAGTAATGTCTGCATAATCATTTAAATCTGTCATCTTTGCTATGTCTAAAATATATAGTTTAGAAGCATCTGGACTGACTAGCAGCAGGCAAGTTAAGTATAATGAGACAGTTAATGACACAAATGACCAGAAAATCTATTCGACTCAGAAAATTCAGAACAAAAAGTGGTTGTGGAGAAATGTTGGTTTTAGTTGAAATTCTTCTGGAGATATACAGTAATGTAACTGATGAATTGAGAGCCAGCATGGTATAGTGGTTTGAGTGTTGGGCTATGACTCTGGAGACCAGGGTTCAACTCCCCACTTGGCCATGGAAACCCACTAGGTTACCTTAGGCAAGTCACACTTTCTCAGCCTCAGAGGAAGCCAATAGCAAATCCCCTGTGAAGAACCTTGCCAAGAAAACCCCATGATAGGTTCACCTTAGAGTTGTCATAAGTTTGAAATGTCTTGAAGGCACACAATCACAACTACAAATAATTATGCAAGTTTGCTTTTTCATTGTTATACAAGGAAGAATCCAATACCTCTTTGTACAGTCCTTTTGCTTAGCTGTGTAATGGCGGCCAGACAGCACTCAGGAACATCTCTACCCTTAATTGAAATGGTTGGTGATTGGCCATTGAGATGCACTAGGAAAGCTCCCTTGCATTATCTTCTTGTAGACACCTGGCCCTCTTTGTTATTAAGCTCATGAAAATGTATGGTCTGCCATTTTGATAACAGCTCTGAACTTCTGCTTTTCATTTCTGTTCCATACTGTTTATACCACAATCCTATGTATTTCAACATGGGTGGAGGGGAATGTGAAGGCTAGAGGGTGCATAACCCCAGGAGAGTTTGAATGACTCCCTGCCCCCCCCCCCATTGAACCTACTCTCACAAAGAAAATTGCCTGCAAATGCCTTCTAGGAGATATGGGAGCATTACCACCCTGTTTAGGGCGTTCCTGTCTGATATTTCCAGGAGAGGCCCTTTTTAATAACAGGAAATAAGCAGAAGTCACTTCCTGTTTGATTCCTCTCCTGGAAATAAATTGGCTCAGGACCCCCCACAACATGGTGGAAATGCCCTCTACTCTCTCTCTCTAGAGGTTGATTTGGGGGCTTTTTTAAAAGTTGCAATCTTCACGGGAACAAAAACTTGGTGGGACTGCCCTTCATAACCTCCGGATGGCATTTGGGGGCATATTGGGGGAGGATCACCTATGTTAGCCCTAGAAATGACTCTGGGTGGCCACATGTGGTCCACAGTCAGCAGTTTACCAACCCCGGTCTACATGAAAGTGACCTCCAATTGTATTCATTGGATTTATTCTTAGGTAAATGTGTCTAGAATTACAGCTAAAGACTAGAAATTGAGAGGCATAGTTTCAGATGTCCCCACAAATACCTAGGCTAAGTCCTAATCCTAAATGATGCTGTCCAAGATGTGAGATATTAAGGCAGTGGAACAAATTGGAAACAAAGAACACAGTGCTACCAAATTTAATCTAAATGTAAATTTTTAAAAAAGTGCCAGGGAACTCCAGTAAGTCATATTTCATTTCAAAATATAACATGATGAAAGAAAAGAATTGAAAGGAAAAGTCAAATATCTCAAAAATGCTTGAATAGTGCTTAAAAATAGTGCTGGTTTATAGTTGGCCCTCAACATTTGTGGCTTTGACTTTTTAAGATTTGATTAATATGTTCTCTCTAGGAATCTCTAGGTCCTCCAGTGCAAGTCTGCGAGAGGTTGACCATAGAGGCACATTGGAGGACCTATCTATAGAAATAACAGGGCTTTCTAGATTGGCAGGAAAGAGTGACATGAAGTTGCCTTTTCCTTAATGCTTAGCAGCTGCACCACAACCTTTAGATGGAGCTGTGCTGTTCCGTAGTTTTTAAAAAAGAAGCTGGGAAAACCAGCACCATTTTAAAGGCGCTTCTTCTCCCCTAAAATGCAAAAAAAGCGTTTTCATGGCACACTTTCCCTTTTTCTCATCTAAAGGCTAGAGTTTCATGCAGCCATGAACACACTTCTTTTTGCCAATCTAGAAAGCCCCAACGGTTCTTTAGGCATTTGTATGTCCTCCAGTGCAATTCTATGGTCAACCTATGCCAGATGTTGGCCATAGAGTTGCGCTGGAGAACCTAGTGATTCCTAAAGGAGTGTTCTCTCAGGTAAAAAAATAAAATGGTTTTTATTTGCATTTTTCCACTTTCATGAGGGCCCTGTGTCCCTAACCTTGGTGAATGTGAAGGGCACATTGTTGTAGTACAGTTAGAACAGCAACAATAACAACAACAGGACTGTGAAAATAACAGGTTCCCTGCAGTGGACATTAAAAAGAACAAGCATTAAAAAGGCAAAACTACCCCCTACATAAGGGGAAGCACATTGTAGCAAAAAAGCTCTATATATGCACTGATGAAAGATGATCTGGCAACAGCCAGCCAAGAAAAGGCTCTTTGCATTGAAAGTTAATTGAAAATGATGACCCAGTATGCAGCAGCTATATTTTTAAAAAGGCAGATTCCATGTTGGGCATAATTACAAAAGGAATAAAAAACAAAACTGCCAATACTTTATGCCCTTGTATAAATCCATGGTGCAATTAGACTTGGAATACTGGATCTGAAAAAAGATACTGTAGATTGAGGGTGGGGGGGGGGGTGAACAAAGGGACAGCCAAAAGGGTCTTGAACCAAAAGGGTTAGAACAATAAGGTAAGTTTATAAAGACTGGAACTGTTCAGGTGGATACAGAGAAACATGATGCTGTGTTGTGTTGTGTTGTTGTATGCCTTCAAGTCATTCTGACTTAGGAGTTTATCACGTGGGGAAAATCCCATACAGAAACAGGGGTATAAATCAGAAAAAAAACCCCACAAAAGCAGGTTGATTTCCACACGACGTCATTGTTAACATGGTGTTAACCCGAATGGAAAGTAGATGGAAAGTAGACAAAAGCCACTCCTTTTTACTTTAGGAAAATCCCAAAAGTAAAAAGGAGTGGCTTTTGTTTACTTTCCATTCAGTTTAACACCACTTTAGCAATGACGTGTGTGAAAATCAAACCACTTTTGCAGGTTTTTCCAGCTTTTAAATCCCATTTTTGCACAGGATTTCTCCCATGTGATAAAATCCTTATAGAAACCTGAAGGCAAACCTATCATGGGGTTTTCTTGGTAAGTTTTGTTCAGAGGGAGGGTTGTCTTGCCTCCCCTTGAGGCTGAGAGAGTGTGACCTGACCGAGGTCATCCAGTGGGTTTCCATGGCTAAGTGGAGAATTGAACCCAGGTCTCCAGAGTCTTAGTCCAATGCTCCAACCACTACATAATGCTGGCTTTCATGGAGAACCATGAAAGAAGTTTATAAAATTATGCATGAGCAGGAGGAAATTCATAAAGAGAAGCTTTTCTCCCTTTCTCATAACTATAAACTAGTTATGCTGAGTAGTGAAAGGTTCAGGACAGATAAAAGGAAGAATTTTCTTGCTCATTGCCTTGTCATACTATGGGATTTGCTACCAATTGATGACTTCCCAGTTTAGGTAGCTTTAACAGTCGATCAGGGAAATTCATAGAGGTTAAGGCTATTGATAGGCACAAGTGCTGATAAGTCTATATCAGTATCAGAGCACTATCAGTATTAATTTGCAGACAAGTTACTATGAAACATGATTAAGAAGATAGAGTCATGCTCATCATGCCCTACTGTTGTGTTTGCCAAGTGGCTATTAGCTGGCTACTGTGTGAACAGAACACTGGACTAAATAGGCCTTTGGTTCAATCCCACATGGTTTCGCCATACTCTTATAAGAATGATATTTTCATGCACTGACAACAATATGTGTTAGGGGATGAAATTACCTGCATAGACATGGATAAATTGTAGGTTTTGCTGATGCATGTAAACAGCTAGTGGAAGAAAAACAAACAAACCAGGGTTGCCATCTTGTATTCATACCCCAGAATTATGGTTCTATAACTTCTCCATTTTTACCTATGTTATGTATTCTGTTAGAATATCTAGATTTTATTAAAATTTTGGAGTGTGGAGTTCCCTCCATGAGCCCAAGCTGACCCCCTGAAAGGGTGCACCATTAAGGCCAGGCAAAGAGGTCAGGTAGCCAGCCCGGCTACTATGACATCAGCCTCACAAGACCCCTGTAAAACAGCACTTTGGAAATTCCCCACAGGAAGATTTGGGAGTTGCTAAATGGGAAGACCATCACCTCCACAGCTAACACAATGCAGCCTGTTTGTTTTCAGCCTCACACCTGATGGGCCAGTCATCAAATCAATGACCCACCCATCGCTCTGTTTGTCCTCCCCGATTGTGTCAAGACCCAACTGATTGACCTAGCTTTTCTTCACCTCAGCTTAACAAAGGCCTGGTAATTAAGTCCCTTTCTCTGGGCTCCTGCCACACCATTAAGCTCATCACTATAGGCTAGATTTTGCCTATAAGAACCCTTAGCTTTGACCACTCAATGTGCTATTACTAGAATACAGCCCATTCCACGCCACACTGAACTCTGATCTTAGCTTCCTCAGCCATCACTTCCCCACGTTTCAGCAGCCATGCTCCTTCCATCATCCACATCTGCGTCGGACCCTCGGAGAAGCCTTCGGAGGTATGTATCTCCCGTAGTGGTGCCTATCTCAACCTATCTCCATATTTCCCTCCTTTCCCTTCTTCCAGCATTGAATGTGTGTGTGTGTTTTCCTTTTAATAAACATTTAGCCTTTAATTGAAGAAGTCTGTTTCCATGTCATCTCTTAAGGGATTATTTGGTCCTTTGGTATAAATGAAGGGACACAATTTTGCAGGTATCTATGGCCTCCCTCTCAGCAATTTGAGCTAATTAAAATTCTCATAGGGGCTGTACAGAAAACCCTGAAAAGGGTGGCTCTGTGCCGCCCCTTTTTGTGCTGGATTGGGGCCAGAGCAATTTCACTGGCAGCCATGTGGCCCCAATCCAGTGTTTTCCCAGGTGAAAAAGAAGTGGCAAAATTACGCTTCTCTTTAGCCTGAAAAAGGGGTGCCCTGCACCTTAGGCGCCCACTGCCCCTGGTGCTAATTGTTCCCACAGCCGTGTGGTTGCCAAAAGGTGCTCTGTTCCGGAGCTCCTTGCAGCAGCACCGCCAGCCCTCCATAAGCTGCCTGGGATGGTGCGAGATGTCACACACGCACCATGCTATTTGGGTGTGGCAGGCACATGATGTCATCATGGCGGTGCCTGTGTGGATGGGATGCCACCATGATGCCACCACCGGTATGAACTAGGATTAGGAACCATGCAGTTAGTGCACCCTAGAATCGCCACCCCACGCTGCTTCTTGCCCATCTGTCTCAGGCCCAAATTAGATCCTTCCTAACAATTCACAATCATGGCACTATTACCACAGTAATAAATCTCAGTTTAAATGCCAGGGAGATGCTCCCAGTGATGGATATCTGCTCTGCTGGTGATCAGGGTGCAGCAGGATGATGTTTCCAGTCCACTTCCACCAACAAGCAAGGCTACAAAAATCAGAAGCTGTCATGCAGATTGCTGGCAGGAGGGGGCTAGAAATGTTATCCTGCTGCATTCCAATCACCAGCAGAACAGATCTCTGTCACTCAGAATAGCTGCTAGCTGTTAAGGTAGGTTAGAGGTGGGGAGGTGGGGAGGGCCAAGAAATTATAGCTATGTGTTAATAACTAGGACTTTGTCTGCATGGGCCAAAAAAAAATAATCTCTCTCCTGCCCCCTGTTCTAGCACCATCCTGTTTAGCTAAGACACATCCTAAACCCCAGTTCTGGAGCAAGCAGTCCAGTTTATGTCTGGCACATTCCACACCAAAATTGATGTTTAACAACCTTAAAATGTATTTTTAAAATGTATTTGTTACTCTGGATATTCTGGGAAGATTCAGCATCCTCCATGCCCACACTACAGTGGCTGTCTACACAAGCATCCTGCTGAGCTGTCCAGTGTGTCTACCGCCACCATGAGGGTGCTCATTGAGACAAGACTGGAGTGCCCAGTCATGTAACCATGGCTGGGCACCTTGTCCTTCTCTCAGAAATAGTAACTTGTGGTGGTGGCAGACATGTTGGACAGGTCAGCAGGATGCTCATGCAGATAGCTGCTGCTGTGTGGGAATGGAGGGCCAGGGAATGGGGAAATTGGCCACGATACTCTAGGCTGGCCCTAGAGTATCCTGGCCAGTGCAGATAAGTCCTAAGGAGCTTGTCACATGAGGAAACACAGCAGGGGTTCAGCTGGATAGCAGTGCCTTTCTACATGCCTTACCACATGATATCATAGTTCTTCAGTTCTCTTCCTGTATGATATGGTCATAAAAATGAGGTTTTTATGGACTAAATGGGTGGTCTTCTGAGAGTTTCTTGAGTGTGTGTATAAATTCATGTAATATAACAAGCTGCTTATTAGGTATTTGAGAAGCTCCAGTAGTTTGTGGAATGAAAAGTGAGGTAGACATATGGGCCTGATCTTCATTTCCTGACTCTCATTTGTCTGCCTTGTTTTGACATTCCCTCTTGATGCCAAGTTTCGTAGTGGCATTTAGGCAGGAAATCAAATTAGAGTCTTTGAACAGGTGCAGATGCACTAGAGTGGAGTGATGGTTTCCCATTTTTGAAAATGAGCAGATGAGACCAAGGTAAGGTTGTTCACACTCACAAAGAATAAAAGAAGCCTTCTTTGCTCCCAGATCTCAGGTAGCAACAGTGTGGATGCTGAACACTCAGTGGCAGATGTTGAAAAGCTGAGAACATGCTATAATCAATATTGCTTTGTCAGCTGTTGGATCTTAAATGCCATATAAACAGATGGTTTAAAACTGTGGAGCCCAATGTGAGAGTGGGCTGCTAAAAAAGAAACACACACACACACAGAGAGAGAGGTAATTCATATCCCAAAACAAGGAATTAACAGATTTGATCAGTTATTTCATTTTAGAAATCTGTATATCTTTCTTCTATTTTTATTTATTCATTTTCTTTTCCACCAGTGTGAGAAATTTACAGGCAGTTTACAATGCAGGTTAATATGCTATATTTCTGATGGTCAAATTGTAGATGCCATTGCTTAGGGAGCCAAAATAGGAACACATATCTACAACAGGGATATAGGAGCAGGCTTAACAGTACCCCCAGCTTTCTAGAAGTACAAAAAATATTAGGGGACAGAAATCTAAGAGAAATCTAAGAAAGACTCAAATGTGCAGCTGCTTCCGAATGCCATGTTTGCTGGAGGAGGACTGGAGAGGCAGGTAAATAAAATGGGGTAAATGGAATTGTACAGTACATGGGAAAGACAGCTCCTGTGCCCAGTATTGCCTGGTGGCAAAGAAAGGGAGAAGAGAGGAAGGGAGCCTATTAGCAGCAAAGTGGGATATAATTCTGTTCAGCAAATACAGAACTTCTTGAGAGAGCTGGTTAGGTGAAAAGCAGACTCATTTGAAATATACAATATAGACACACACATATATGAATTGTCCGCCTTAGGCAGCAGTCACTGGGAACCATTTCACATTACACACATGTGGCACTATGATTCCATTTTAACTGTCATGGTTCCATCCTGAAGAATCCTAGCATTTGCAGCTCAGTGCGTGGTATATGGCACCGCCCAAATTAACGGGCCGGCGCTGTTGCCGCGTGAAGGAAGGCCTCTCCCCTTCCCGCGTGCCAGGCTTGGGTGCCCCAGCGGCCGATGTGAGCGCGGGCTCGATGCTGATTGGCCACCGGGAGGAGCAGGAAAGGAACCTGTCTGATTGGCCACAGCAAGGTATGGCGTGCCCTCCTATTGGTGGAGAGCTCGGAGAGGGTGGTGCCTCCATCCTTCCTGAGCCCTCATTGGCTGTTGGGCCTATTTAAGGCCGTGTAAGGTGAGCGTCGGCACCATTGCCAGTTCTGCTCTCCCACCCTCCCTCCCTGTTTTGGGAGTTGATTGTCACAACTTCTGTTCTGGGTGGCAGCATAGGCCTGGATCTGGGGTAGGGGTTTCCAGGGCCCACTGGCACTGGATCGGGAGTCCTCATGACCCGGGTAAGGAGAGATTTGCTGTGGCCATTGCGGGGGCCACAGTCGATTAATACCCGGTGACTAGGATGTCTCACAATTCAATGTGAAGCAGCGCAGTTGCCTAACTGCGCAACAGGGCGGAGCTTGGCACCTACGTCATCCCGATGTTTGCCCCTGCTACCAAGCGTACATCAACCAACCAGGGTGTTGCTGATGGCCAGATCCAGACCTTATGCTTTGGGCCAACCCTATGGTTTTGTGTTGTTCTGCATGTGTGGAACAGTTAATAAAGTTGTGGCCTTTTTTCCTCCAACCAGGTTTCTGTATTTATTGGGGGGGCCTGACCTGCGCGGCAATTAGTATTTGCAGCCAGAGAGTTCTAACATTTCACACAACTACAAATCCCAGGATTTTATAGGATGCAGCAATGACACTGAAATCTTAATTGAACATGACCCAGGGAGAAAGCGATGACATTTTTATCTGTTTCTCATGAAATCTCCAGCTGTTCTCTCTCTGCTGGAGTACAGAGTTGTACATAGCAGACAACTTTCCTCTTACCCAGCAACTGTCTCAGGCTGAACTGCAGTGAATTCAGCAACTAGTCCAGTGAATGTCTTCACATGGACCAGGGAGGAGACGCCATCTTGCTTTCATCCCACTTGCCAGGGTGAAGCAACTGTATTGGGACAAGATGAAAAGAAAGACAAATGTATTGCATTGGTAGTTCAGAGAAGTGGTCTGGACTATTCTCTGTTCTACATTGTATCTATGTATTGAATGCCTTTATGGGCTCCATCCCTGTCTCCTGCTTTTGAGTAGGAGACAGGTCATTTTCATCCTAGGTTAGAAGACACATAAGCCCTAATGTATTTAGCTGAACATTTCTATTCTTCTCATGATACAAATGGTGTTTTGGGTCTTTGGATGCTCATGGGAAGCTGGGAGTCTGGACCCCTTTTGTCCAGCCTACAACCAAGCTCCCCTTCCTTCTTCATCAGTTCCAAAAGTCTCTTCAAAGACTGATCTCTCAGTCAGATTGTCTCCTGTCTTGTAGCACCCTGTTTTATAACCTCTTGGAAACATCTCAGAGCTCCCACACTTCTCCCCAAAGTGATCATCCTCAAGGGGCAAGGTGGTTATAAGATGGATCTCATCCGGCAGGCCATTCCATAGTCTGGGAGCGATAGCTGAAAAGGTCCTCTGGGAAGTAATGGATAACCTGGTTTTTATTGGTTGTAACAAATTTTTCCCAGAGGACCTGAGTGTGCAGGGTGGATTATACAGAAGGAGGTGGTCCTGGAGATAATTTGGACCCAAGCCATTTAGGGCTTTACAGGTAATAACCAACACCTTGTACTGGGACCGGAAACTAATGGGCAGCCAGTGAAGAGGTCTCAAAATTGGAGTAATATGGTCTCTTCTAGATGTACCTAAGAAGAGTCTGGCTGCCATATTCTGTACCAGTTGAAGTTTCTGGACCAGGCACAAGGGTAGCCCCATGTAGAGTGCATTACAGAAATCCAGACATGAGGTTACCAGTGTACAACTCTTTCAAGATCCCTGACTTCCAGGAAAGGGCGCAGCTGGCATATCAGCTGGAGTTGATAACAGGTACTCTTGATCATCGTGTTCACCTGATTTATTCAAGCCTTTTGTTACAACGTTCTGGTGAAGACCATGCTGTTGTGTTCTTTCAAGTTATTTTTGACTTATGGAGACCCTAAGATGAATGGGGGTTTCGTAGCAAGATTTGTTCAGAGGGGGAGTTGCCCTTGCTTTCCTCTGAGGCTGCAAGAATGTGGCTTGCTCAAGGTCACCCAGAGATTTGAATCCTGGACTCCAGAGTTATAGTTCAGTGCTCAAACCACTACACCATGCTGTCTCTCACAGTGAAGGCAATAGCTAATAAGGATGGAGGGAAATTGTAACTCTTGCTATTGTAAGGCACTTTCAGGAGCAGTGCACAGAAGGATGGAAGAAAAAGGCATTTCAGTTGCCAGAGAAAGCTGCCTTGCTTGCTCCCAAACAGCTTGTCGGCTGGCAGTGCAGCTTTCTTGCATGACAGATAACTTCCTGTACCATCCTCTCTGTACTACCATTGTGATATCCATGACTGCTGCTGCACTGCCACATACGACAATGATGCCACCTACGCCAGCCAACAGGGCCGTGGCCTATGTTTGCATGAGTAGGAGTACACAGAGAGACTGATGTCCTCAAGCATAAAAATGAAGAAGGGACTGGAAGGAACTGGTGTTTTGTTTTGTTTTTAATTTTCATATGAGCTTTTGTGAATATAAAGCCACTTCTTTGGATAGAGTACTGAGTGATATTTAAGCATCAGGCATATTTATACACTTGTGGGAGGGGGATAGAATGGAATAGAATCCAAAAAAATGCAAATCATGATCGTTGCCCTAAATTTTCTAAGGATTACATAAGGTGATATAGTCTTTCAGATCTTTTCAGCGATCAGTTAGTGTTGATATGTAAGGCAATAAATCTGTTTACCAAAGGTCAGTTTCTCTGGGTTTAAAAGTCCCTCTAAGAAGATATATATATATATATATATATATATGCAGTCTTCTCAGAAAAAGTCACAATATATAGTTTCCACGAACAGCTTTTCTAACAAATACACTGCACAGATCCTGCACACACAAAAGACAGCACAGAAAGCCTCATACTAATTTGAAACATTGCAGAAGCAAGGATATGGTGAACTTTGGATATTTGAGCCTTCTAAATTGACTGTATTGCTTGGTTTGTTTGCCTTTTTAAAATTCAAGCTATTTCTGAGATGTGCAGCATCATCTTAGATATGTTTACTCAGAAAACAGGATAGCAGACAGCCTCATAATTAGGATGCAAATGCCATGTACGCAGCTTTGGCTAATTTAATGTGTGAGTAACTGTTACTGCTGAAGGATCTAGCTGCTGTGAATTCATGTAGGTGGTTATGGTTATTACAAGAACACTCCTCCTTTACTTTCTGTATTTTTATACTGAAACAGACTAATGTCAGTTTATTTGAAAGCTCTTTGAACATTCCTACCATGTATGTGGGAGTTTCAAATAAACTGACATTAGGCTAATAGGAAATTTTTTTATAAGGATGCTGCAGATGTGTAGCCAGTGATTCTGAGAAATTGCAGCTGCTTTGCCGGTTGCTCAGCAAAATTCATTTGGGAACATGTATGCCCCACTGTCCTTGTTTCCCACTGCTATCCCAGAGGCATATTACAAAGCAGATGTGCAAAAATGTCTCTGTATTGAAGGCATTTCTTTGAGCCAATAAATCTTCCAGCTGATGTGCTTGAGGCAATAACACAGCAATTCACAACATCCAAGATATACAACAGGAAAAGGCCTCTCCCCTCCCCTCCCTACTTTTATGTACAAAAGCATTGGTCTGGAAACCAGAAAATCTGCCTTTCCCAAGCTCTTCTACGGTGCAGACTCATAGTGTTTATATTGCATAAAAAGGATCTCTCAAGGGAAGCATTAAGTACACTTAAATCTGACCCATTCTCCGTGCATGTACCAACTACACATAAATTATTAAACCTCACTAAAATTCTACAGTCAACACCAAAAAGGCATGAATGGAACTATCTTTTTACAGCATCACCTTTAACTCAGACAACAAGACAGAGAATAAGCTATACTTGAAAAAAAAAAACACCTTATTATTTGGACAGAGGTTGTCTGTAAAGATTTCTCAACTCTCAGTTCTGTTTCACTCATGCATTTTCATTGCTTCATGGCTTCATCCCCCAAACAATCATGGTATCAGTTTGGAGGGAATGCTAGTTGTCAGGTTCAAAGAAAAGGAAGAAATGTGCATACATATGTGAACCCAGACCTGTGTGTACAGTAATCAAGTGAAGAGCAATCAGGTGATGTGCACACATATTTGAGTCAGACCCCATAATGCTACTGAAAAGATGAAGACTTTTTGGCAACACTGACTTTGAAGGAAAACTCTTTTGTTTTGGCTGTTGTTGCTGTTGTGTGCCTTCAAGTTATTTCTGACTTATGGTGAGTTTAATGCCAATCTATTATGGGGTTTTCTTAGCAACATTTCTTCGGAGGGGGAGGCCTTTACCTTGTCCATCCTCTGAAGCTGAGGCTTAATCTGCATTGGAGAAATAATGCAGTTTGACACTGCTTTAACTGCAAAGGCTCAATGCTATGGAATTTTGGGCTTTGTTGTTTTGTGAGATATTTAACCTTCTCTGTTAGACAGCTGGAGAGTCACAACAAATCCCAGGATTCCACAGGATGGAGCCATGATGATTAAAGCTGGGTCAAACTGCATTATTTCTGTAATGCAGATGCAACCTGAGGGGTGTGACTTGCCCAGGATTCCTTAGTGGGTTCCATAGCCAAACATAGATTTGAAACCAGGTCTCCAGAGTCATATTCCAGTGCTCAAACCAATACACTATGGAGCTAATTGCATTAATAAATAAGCCAGCTTACCTCTTCTGGCTTCTGTTCAGGAACCGGGATGCCCCTGATGTTATCATACCTAAATCGTCACCGATCTAGCCAGGATGCCACTACCATCCGAGGCTGAAGCCTTGCTCAGCCAGCACTTTTTCAAAGTTGGGGAGCTTCTGACTTCAAAAATTGGCCAGCTGAGCAAGGCTTTGACTTGGGATGCATCCGGGCCATGGCCTCCCAGCTAGATCAGTGGCAATTTAGGTATGATAACATCTGGGGGCATCCCAGATCCTGAGTTCAGGCTGGAAGAGTTAAGCTGGCTTATTTGTTAATGTGATAAGCTCCATGCTTGCTGGCTCTTTTTTGTTTCTTTGTTTTGTTTTGTTTTTTGTTTTTGTTTTTTGTTTTGTTCTGCAATACAGTTTTATTATAAAATATGGCATAGGAGGAAGGGGGTAATGAAAATTCTTTGCCCTTAAGGTTTTGTTTTTCCACCTGCAATTGACTTGAGGACTGTTAACAACAAAAACAAAAGTAAGGCAAGCTCTGATAGCAACTAAACTAAACCAGTAGTGCAGGAAGTAGATGGCTTAATAACTAATAAACGTGACTGCAATGATTTCATTGTAGAAATGATGACAAGGGCAAATTTATTTTTGGTGCACAAGGTAAGCAAATCTACTCTAAGCCCACAAAATGTAAAGAAACCACAAAGCTGTAGCAGCAGGCAAAGCAGGGGATAAAAACAGAACAAAACAGGGATGACAAGGCAGAGCAGCAGTGTGGTGTGGCAACTAAAAAGGCCAATATGATTCTAGGCTGCATCAATAGAAGTATAGTGTCTAGATCACGGGAAGTAATAGTGCCACTCTATTCTGCTTTGGTCAGGCCCCACCTGGAATACTGCATCCAGTTCTGGGCACCACAGTTCAAAAAGATGTTGACAAGCTGGAGCATGTCCAGAGGAGTGCAACCAAAATTGTGAAGGGTCTGGAAACCATGCCCTATGAAGGAGAGACTTAAGGAGCTGGGTATGTTTAGCCTGGAGAAGAGATGGTTAAGAGGTGATATAATAGTCCTGTTTAAGTATTTGAAGGGGTGTCATATTGAGGATGGGGCAAACTTGTTTTGTGCTAGTCAAGAGAATAGGACCTGGAACAATGGATGCAAACTACAGGAAAAGAAAGTCCACCTCAACATTAGGAGGAACTTCCTGACAGTAAGAACTGTTCAGCAGTGGAACACACTCCCTCAGAGAGTGGCAAAGTCTCCTTCTTTGCAGGTCTTTAAACAGAGACTGGATGGCTGTCAGGGATAGTTTTTTGTGGAGCTTTCGGCCTATGTGGCCATGTTCTAGAAGAGTTCCTTTCTGATGTTTCGCCAGCCTCTGTAGCTGGCATTTTCAGAGAATGATAGCCTGGAAAAGTTTTGGATATATATATCCTGTGTGACCCTGGGAAGGAAGGAGTAATTTGCAAATGTATTGTTCTGTTGCTAATGGCAGTCCTCAGGGTGGGAGGATATGCAAACAAGGATTAATGTCTGCTAAGTGGTGCTCATTGTCTGCTGGGAATCCCCTGGCCTTAGGCTGTTTCTCATTTGCATAGGTTGAGTCTTGACCTTGCTGTCCTTCAGGACTGGTAGCCAAGCCTTGTTTACTCTCAGGGTTTCCTGCCCCAGTTTAGTTCAAATACTGTTGAGCAGTTCTGGTTCCGCATAGCTGCTGTTCTCTTCTTAAAACAAATAGCTGTTGGAGATTCATAGACCAGATTGGCTCCATTGTAGCGGAGGAAAAGGGGGGAGAGGGCTTTAACCCTTTGCTTCCCACAGTTTCTACTGGAAATCCCCATCAGACTCCAAGTAGATGAAAATGGTGCAGAGTCCACTTTAAATTTCAAGTGGGAAGTAAGTTATCCTTAGTATCACTGAGGGCTTTTCTCTAACGAAAATGGCAGCCACATCCACAAAGCACCCTTTTCAAATCAGGTCTGTGTTGCAGCAAATGTTCAAAGGGTTCTGGTCCTCACTGCATCTCCCCACCCTATGCCATGATACAGATTTGTGGTACACAACCTCTGGCTAAGCATTGCCAGTCAATGAGACAAATGATACATCTAGCTTGGGCCTCAATATATGCTTTTAAGCAGAATGAGAATTCTAACCCCATTGAATTAGAGATCCAGCTGGACCTTCTCTGTTGTCTTTCCACTGGCAGGTAAAGACCTTTTTATTTAAGGAACATTTGGACTTTAATATGCTATGGCAGATGGAGCTTTCAATGGGGGATGGGTAAGTGTGTTTCTATTTTATCTTTTTGAATGTGTTTTGTGAATTTTAACTGTGTTGTTGATTTTTTTAAAGAAAGTAGAGCTCAAGTTTGTTTTATCTTTCATATTAATAGATTTTTAAGTTGCTGCCTTGAATCAGCAGAATATAAATAAAATAAATAAATCGATAAAAGTGATAATGTAAGTAGTACAGAACAATATGGGATTTTTTAAAAATGATAGGATGTAGTATCTAGGCATAAGGCGCATACAGACTGGCACTAAAATCCACCTTGCGGGCAATGTGGGGACATGGCGTACACATGACACATGCCCCAATGATGCCTGGAAGCCACCCGCGTGCCCACATGTGAGCTGGCTTCACAACACTCCGGCAGTGTGGCATTTAGACACCATGTGCCGCCCAAGTGCTTCAAAGCCATGATGGCAGCAGAAAGGGCGCCCTTTTGCTGGCTCAAAAAGAAGCGGCATTTTTCTACCTCTTTTTAAGCCAGTAAATAGCCAGATCGGGGCCACAGCATGTGGTTGCTGCAGCCCCAATCTGGCTCTCATCATGCCACCCCTTCAGGACCATCTGTTTCAGTCCATAGTCATGATTAGATAGAGTATTCAATTCAACAGGAAAAAAATAGTCAATTCATAGATATCTTAATCATATGATCATAAGAGATGGAAGATACCACAAGAGCCATCCAATCTAACCCCCTGCCATGCGGAAATACACAGTCAGAGCACCCACAACAGATAGTCATACAGACTCTGTTTAAAAACTTCCAGGAGTTTATCACATGTAATTTTCATCCTGACCTGGGCACGGGATGGGATTGGGCTAGAACAGGTTAAAACTGATTTTACCACATGCAAAATTGCTGCCGCACTGTCGCCCAACCATCCATCACCCATCCTTCAGCAGTGTCCTGGCAGCCAATTTTGATATTGAGGAAGCTTTCCATAGTATCAAAATCAGCCACCAGAGTACAGCTGAAGGCCGAGTGAGAGTTGGGTAGCAGTACATCAGCAATTTTGCATGCAATAAAATCAGTTTTAACCTGTTGTAGCCTGATCCCATCCCATGCCTGGGTCAGTGTGCAAATTACGTGTGATAAACTTCCCAGTGAAGTTCCACCACACCCTGAGGCACTGTGTTATTAAGTACCATTAATTATCTGCTGCAGGTATAACTAAGATATCATCTGCACTGCAGAAATAGTGCAGTTTGACACCACTTTAACTGACATGATTCAATGCTATTTAATTCTGGGATGTGTGATATATTTAGCCTTGTCTGTCAGAAAGCTCTGATGACACAACAAACTACAAATCTTAGAATTCCATAGCATTGGGACATGGCAGTTAAAGTGTTATCAGACTGGATTATTTCTGCAATGCAGCTGCAGCTTAAGTCTGATTCTGGTGTTCTTTAGGCCTATGGCTAACTATCCCTAAGTATTTAAAAACAGTAAACAGCATTTACTACAAAGAAATCTTACAGTTTAAAATAGTCCAGACTGAATAAATTATCCTCTGCTAGGCATTCTCTATATCCTGTCAACTCAATTACAAACTATGCTGACCTTACTCAATTTCATTTATAAATGGTTAGCTTTACAGAATCCAATCTAACAAGTGATTACTAAAGCTTTACTAATAAATCATTAAATCATATTAAACTGCAAGTGCAAGTGTCTATAAACATGCTGAAGTTTTTCTTTTTTTAAAAATAAACCTAGTGAACTATATGCCTTCTACATTTATTGCACATTCACAAGAAGAGAAATGCACTTCTTGGGTGTTGCCTCTAAAACACAAAATATTTACAACACTTGTCCACCATTAATTCACTTCTGCTATTTTCCTGGAGGATGGAAGAACATTCATTAATAGATCTGACTTCTGTGTACCCATGACAGGAGTTATATTACACCATGTAGGGCTATTATTTCTGTCTGTCTCTATGAAGCACCAACAAATTCCCTGAAGGGATTAAGTTGCCTGAAGTAAGCAAACAGTTTAGCTAGTATAAAAATAGTAAGGTTGGTGAACATATTTTGGAGAAAGGGTCCAGTATTTTGGATAGTTCAGATAAAAACCTGGGATAGATTCTGTGCCACCAGCCACCACTAAGCCTCCCAAATATTTCCATTGTTCCTTCTATTGCTTGTCTTACCCCAAAAAAAATCTGTTAAGGAAAAACAACAGAACAGTTGCATAGCACCTTTTACCTGTAAATGGCAGGAATCCTCAATTTGGAAGATTCAAAAGCCTGATCCACAAATTACTACAAAAGACTGGGAATTAGCATCCATGAATCAATTGATAGACAGAGAGACTTGCCACTCTTCCACACTGCAGAAATAAAGCAGCTTGGCATTACGTTAACTGTCATGGCTCCATCCAGTGGAATACTGGGGTTTGTAGTTTGATGAGGTATTCAGCCTGCTCTGTCAGCAAGCTTGTCTCTAAATCCTCACCAAAATACAAATTCCAGAATAATCACAGTTAAAATGATGTCAAATTGCTTTTTCTGCAGTGTGGATACATCCTGAAGGAGAGAACAGAGACTTCTACCCCATTCCTTTCCTCCAGAACAAGGATATGACTTGACTGTTGTTCCTCAACTCTCATAAGGTCAGAAGTGATTCATGCTTTAGCCATGAGTATCCTGGCATCAAAACAATTTTGGCGGGTGTTTTGTTTTTAGGACCAAAATTGAAACATATGGAAGACAGAATAAACATAATCCGTATGTGAACAATAAACTATCTGAATAATCTAAAGTATGCATGGCATTCTGGCTAATTCTGTACACTTTCTTTAACACTTTATGTGGCATGTGGACTGTATACACAGTAAGTTTGATTTGATTTGACTTTACAAGTAGCCCCAAAGGATTGTGCAAATAACAGACTATGTGATATTTATTCTGATCATAGCAATAATATCATTTTACAATAAATAACTTACTAATATGATTATGCCCAATGAAAAATTGCAGCAGGTTGCATACATAATTATGATTTCATCCAGTTATGTTTTAAGAGTAATTATGGGGTCATTCTCGAAACCAACTCCATTTTGGACCCATTCCAGTCTGGTTTCCACCTTCGGCACTCCACAGAAACAGCCCTCATCAAGATCTTGAATGATCTCCTGAGGGCCAAGGCGAATGGCCTTTACTCTATCCTTGTCCTTCTCGATCTGTCCTCGGCCTTCCACACTGTGGACCACTGTCTCTTAGTTGACTTACTATCTGATCTTGGCTTCTCGGGCGCCGTTTCTTATTCTCTTTATATACACTGTCTCTCGGTAAACTTATCATTTCTTTTGGTTTTTCTTATCATCTGTACGCTGATGATACTCAGCTGTATCTTTCCGCCCCCGACCTTTCTCCAAGGCTCAATCAGCAAGTCTCATCTTGTCTGACAGCTGTCTCCCACTGGATGCGTCATTGGCACTTGAAGCTCAACACATCCAAGACGGAGCTTCTTGTTTTCCCTCTCAAGCCCACCCTTCAATATCCCTTTTCTATCTCTGTTGACAACATTTCTATTCAGCCGGTCCAGGAAGCCCACAGTCTTGGTTTCATTTTTGACTCCTCTTTGTCATTTACCCCTCAGATCCAGGCCACAGCCAAGACCTGTAGATTTTTTTCTCTATAATATCTCCAAAATTCGTCCATATCTCTCGGCTTCTACTGCAAAGACTTTGGTCCATGCCCTAGTGGTCTCATGATTAGATTACTGCAACCTTCTCTTGGCAGGGCTTCCTCTCTCGCACCTCCACCCATTAATTTCTTTCAGCACTCAGCTGCTTGCATTATCTCACTCGCTCACCGGTACGACCATGTTTCCCCCCTATTGTCATCCCTTCACTGGCTCCCCTTTCCCTTCTGCATTCAGTACAAGCTTCTCTTGCTCACTTTCAAAGCCCTGCACGGGCTGGCCCCTCCCTGTCGCTCTGAACTTCTTTCCCCCTACATTCCCACCCATTCCCTCTGTTCTGGTAGCCAAGGTCTCCTGTCCCAGCCCAGGATTTCCATTGCCCCGTCCCAGATTCGTCCCTTCTCGCTTTCTGCCCCTCACTCCTGGAACCTCCTTCCCGTACAAGCATGGCTCAACACGTCTCTAACCAGTTTTAAAACCGAGTTAAAGACCATATTGTTTAGGGAAGCATTCCCAGGGAGTTTGTGATTGTGACCTGGTAGTTTTGATGCAATATTTGATATCTGCTGTTTTAATTTGTTTTCTTATGATGTTGTTAACTTGTTATTTTAACCTCTAGATTGTACGCCATAGGCAGGCTTTTTATATATTCTTGATTTTATTGGTATTTGTACAGCGCCATGTACATTTATGGTGCTTTATAAATAAAGATGATGATGATGATATTTATTTAAATTCTCTAAGATTTCTGCTTTGTGATTCCTGTTTTGACCTTGAAACAGTACTTTTACTAGAAGTAAATCCCAGCCACAGGTCATGATGCTCCTGTAAACTGATAACATATTAACAGAAGAGTATATAATTTTTGTGTATTCTGCCTTTTTGTTCTATAAAAATAGCACACTTATGTCCACAGTTCCCTTTTGAAGTCAAATTGCCCTTCCTAGATTCTTAGTTCATCTCAAAATATAAAGGTTCCATAAGGCAAACACACACACACACACAGAGGAGGGGATGAAGATAGAAGATACAGAGAAAACAGAAAATGGGGGAATTACATGTTCTATGGAGAAGTGTATGATAAAAATACAAATTCATAATAGAAAATCTGTCTTCATTTTAACATTGTTCTCCATTTGTCGTGTTCTTACAGTCTTTGTAAACAATGATAAAAAGCAGAATACTTGACAATAAACACTTAATGCAACAGTTGTGTAAAAACTAAAAAAAAACCTGTGGCTATAATCTATTCTTCTTCTTCTCATTTACAGGTTCATTTGTCCAGATGATTCATTGTAATCACAGGGTCTGACATCCACCACATTTATGATAACAACTTCAGCTTTCCTTTGCTGGGAGACTACAAAAAAGGGAAAATATGTTCCAATGAATATCAAAATAACTCAGTTGCCTTGCTCAAACCAGCAATCACAGTGACAGGAGAAACAATTCTCCTATGTAATATTTAAAAGCTTTCCCCTCTGGTTCACTTATCTTGCAATAAAGGGACTGATAAAAGCAAAAGAGGGATTCAGGTAAACTCAGAGTTTAGAGCCAAATGTCATTCCTCAGATAATGTATGAACAATTTAAGACACAGTCATAAATGAGTTTCTGTTCTATTCTGGTTTTTCAAATAGCTTTTGACTTCAGTGCACAAAATCTGAAACAGCAATGAAAAGAATTCACATGGGCTGCTATAGAGCTTCTCACTTAATTTATCTTGCATTCCCAAAGCCAAAACACTAAGCCATTCCCACTCTGGATTGCAATCTTAGTGCCTTCATTTGAAAAATCAGAGTTGATTCAGTGTAAAACTAGCAGTTGAATATAGACCAGTTTCAATGTATGTTGAAACTTTATTCTTTTCAAAGCCTCTTGTGATCTCCTGATAGTCTCTCAGATGACTGGTGTTAATGTGGTGAAGGCGCATAAATGCTGCCAATTGTGCACATACATCTGACAATAAGGAGGATTAAACAAAATAACAATCATCAATGGAGATTTTGAACATTGCTTGCAGTGTCAGCCTTGCTGCCAAGCAGAGTGATCCAAACACATTGGGCAACACATTAGTGGTGAAAGGGTAGTAGTTTATTAGCTATTTAATTTCTTGTTATTACATTTTTATTTTCAGATATAGAGAGGGGAGTTTCCTGCCTCATGTGCCTGACTTTGGACACGGTACACACTGATCTAAGTAGAAAGGGAGCATAACTATCTGATCTGCCAGAGGCAGCAAAATGTCTTAGGCCATTCAGGCTGCCCTCTGACCATGCAAAGATTCAGAGGGATGCCAGGGAATGTGACACATACAAGTTACATATGTATGTTAGATGGTTAATATTATATGGAGCCTTGGTGGTGCAATGGTTAAATGCCACTACTGCAGCCACAAGGTTGTGAATTTGATCCCAGGACTCCAAGGTTGACTCAGCCTTCCACCCTTTTTTAGGTCAGTAAAACTCAGCTTGTTGGGGGCAATTGGCTTACAGATTGTAAACTGCTTAGAGAGTGCTGAGTTCACTGATAAGTGGTATATAAATGTAAATGCTATCGATATTGATAATGTATGTATTTGCTTCACTTGGGCAGCCTCAATATGACTCGGGTCAAGTACAAAATATGCACAAGACCTATGCATATCATCCAGATACTGTAAACCATGTTTCAGATCAAGATAAATTTTGTTAATTATCCATTTGTGACTGTCCATACTGGTCCAGCAAAGAATCAATGAAATGCAATTAATGCAAAGAGCCAATGCAACCATAACTATTCAACTATCTCCTACTAGGTCTGTCCACATTATTTCTTATTCTTAATATTTTATGTTCATACTGAAGAGTTTGAGCCATGTCATGCCTTACATGGGAGATCCATGACTGGATTGCTGATTCTTTTTTAAAAATTGAAATGTAGATATGGGGTACTGTAAGTGAGGTATGGGATTTGAGCTTCCAATTCTCAAGCATCAGAAGGTGATATTAAACCCTCCCCCTCCCACATAAAATTTTCAAGCACTTGGAAAGCATTTTGCATGGAAGAATAAAGATTCTCCCAAATTTAATATCTCCCAACTGGTGTATTTTTGTACAAGCAAAGAAATGAGCAGCACAGCAGTCTAAACACAATTTTGTTTCATTGGGCATTTCCTAGGCCATAACAATGCTAGAGTAATTTCTGCTGGGAGAGCTCACTGTGCTGCAGCACTGTAAGATTTTGTGACATCATGCTTGATCCAGAAAATTAGCAGGATAATTGATGGGGTAATTCATTGAGACAGAGGACTCTCCACATTTGTCTATACTAAAACAACAATGTTTCTTTCAGGACTAAGCTAATGGTGCCACAAGTAACCCTTTTAATATTAACTATTCTGTAATGTTGTTTGCAACTGTGGATGTATTATGATGAAATGCTAATCAATCAATAAAATTTATATATTCATTTTTTGCAAAAAAAAAATGCTATTATGTTTGGGTTTTTTTAAAAGAATGCAGTGGTACCTTAAAGACTGACAAATTTATTTCAGCACCACAGGACTCTCTGATGTTTTTGTTGCAACAGACTAACATGGTTGGCTTCCCCTCTGGAAATTATTCATAGCAGTAGACTATAATATCATTCATCTTCTTACATGAATTTTGTTGCAGAAATTCTGATAGCAAGCTGCTAACTAGGCTGCATGGTATCATTGATGAGACTATCATTTCACTACTGAAAAATTTGCACTGATTGCCAATTTGTTTTCCAAGCTTAATTCTGGTTTTGGGACCCAGCATGACTTAGAACTTGGCTACCTGAGGGACTAAACACCTGTTTCAGTATTAACCTTCTTAAGTATTAAAATAAGCAAGATGGTCCTTTTGAAGAGAGCCAGCATGATGTAGTGGTTTGAGTGTTGGCTTCTGAGTCTGGAGGCCAGTGTTCGATTTCCAGCTTGCCATGAAACCCACTGATGACCTTGTGCAACTCACATGCTGTCAGCCTCAGTTGAATGGCAAGCCTCCTCTGAATAAATTCTGCCAAGAAAACCCTATAATAGGTTTGCCTTAGGGCCACCATAAGTCGAAAATATTTGAAGGAAAACAACAACAACAGCATCCTCCTTTTGAAATCATGCTGAATGGATATACTACTGAATAGCAGGCAGTTAGACTGGATGACCCTTGTGATCCGTTCCAACTCTATGATTCTATGTTTCTATGATTTTATTTGTCCTTGCAGAAACCTGTTTGTTGTGCATATGGGAAAAGGCTTTCTTCTATGTTATTCTCCAACTGTGGAATGCAGTCCCTTTGGAGTTGCAACTGAACACCACTTTCTCTGAGTTTGGGAAGGGTGTCAAAGGCACATGTATTAAATTTAACTTTTAAAGTTGTTTTGCTTTCCTTAGAATTGGTTTTAATATTTTGTTGTGTTTTTATCTGACTTGGGTTTTCAAGTCCTGTACACTGCATTGATCCTAAAGGTGGAACAGAAAGAAAACAAACCATGTTCTTGTGCACATTATACTTTCACATTATCACTTGTCTTTGACAGTTTTCAGCAAAGGTTTATAGGATAACCATATCTCAAAGATGTGTTTCAAACTAGCACAGAACTGAAAGCAATATCATAAAAGATCTATCACCATTCATTCATTGACCAATATTAAAGGCAGAAAGGATGTTGAAAGGGAGACTTTGTTTGAGAGAAATCACTGGTATAATTGTAGCCCAGATGGAAAATGAAGTTGATACATCAAAGCCATTCTCATAGCTAATTTGGCATCTCTCTGGTGCATCATGTTCAATTACATCATAGTAGGCTGGCCAATGAATGATGTAACCCTGACTTTGCTGCTTTTGTCCTGCTGCCATAGCAACCTGTTGCTTCAAAGCAGAATCAAACGATCACAGCTAGAGTTAGAGGGGAGTATGCTATCCTAATGAGATCTGTAGTCAACAGCACACAGCAACAAATAAGCACAAGACACCTTCCTATGGAAAATTAATTCTTTTTTTAATGACAGGGGCAGCAATAGAGGAGGAGACCCAGACAATGGCTGGAAAACAGAGAAATCTTTGATGTAATCTTAGGACTGTACTTTTGTGACAACAGGGAAAAATATGGGACCTACAGCAAAATGCTGCAGTATAGAGTGCTCCTAGTCTGGGTTCCAGCCTGTCATTTGTTTCTAAGAAACACAGCCATACAACCACTATTACATATCACTCCAGTACCTTGACTGCACAATTTTCATTTTGCCTAAACTATGTTTGGGCATGAGGGCAAGAAAAATAGCGCTAAGCCATTAGTTATTTTCACCATGGTTCACTGGCATAGGATTGGAAAAGCTTTTTCTATGTGCTGGCTGGTTGGCTGGCAGATTTGGGTGTGTGTGTTTCTGTATGGATGAATGACTTACTCTTTGTAAGGTTCCAAATACCATTGGTTCAAGCAGGTATGCTGTTCTGTTGCTCTCCAGGCAAACACATGAAAAAGCTAATTTTTGGACTAACTCCAAGGTACCTCTAGCCAGCTTGGCCATTGATCATTCTTTGGGGGATTCTGGAAGTTATTGCCCAAGAAATAATCTTTTCCAAGATTTAATCCAGAGCTGGGGAGAAGGAAAACATTATACAAAAGGTACTTAGAAGCCCAGCAGTGTACACTTTAAATCACAAAAATGCACACATTGCCTTCTCTTGTACCTGCTTATTTTTGACATTAAACACCCCATGGTGGAAAAAAGCAAACCCATCATCATCATCATCATCATCATCATCATCATCATCATCTCCTTGCCCCTCTTTGTGATCTCCACAAACAAATGTTTTTTAAAAGATTTCTTTGTAGTAGGAAGGGTGTTCATAATAGTCTGTTACTCAGCACATAATATTCCAAGGGATGGACTAAAACAAATGACAGTACTTGCCTGTAGGGAAATCATACTTGCCCATAGGGAAACATAAGAGAATACTTGCCCATAGAGGACCATTGGGGAATACTTGCCCAATGATTCTCTATGGACAAGTATTCCTCAGTAATTCTCTATAGTCAAGTATTCTCCTGTATTTCCCTATGGGCAAATAATCCCCAATGATTCTCTATGGGCAAGTATTCTATAATGATTCTCTATGGGCAAACAATCCCCAATGATTCTCTATGAGCAAGTATTCTGCAATGATTCCTGTGGGCAAGTATGGTTTCCCTATGGACAAGTACTGTCATTAGTTTTAGTAGGTCCCATATTCCAAGAGAATATTTTTGAATTGTTTTGGAGGGTTCAAGAACAGCCCAAGCTTACTTTTGTTTTATGTCTTGCACCATAGGGTTGCTCAGGAAAACACAATAAGTTCTTTTCCCCACCCACAGCCTCTCTGCAGAACATTGTTTGAGATGATAATGTCCAACCTATTCTTATAAATCAAAATAAGTAACCCTCACGACCCTGGTGATCCAGCCCACAAGACAAACCCTTGAACCACAGAAGACCACAAACAAGAGTCTTCTTCTACCATGTGCCTTGCAACAGGTAAAGTAATATCCATACACAAGTCTTTTTCCCCCTTCTTTATTTTTCACCTCTCTCTTCTTCTCTTCTCTCATATCCATGATGCATGAAATACCTGGTGTTGAGCCAAGAACTACCTGCATCCTGTTCACTGTCCAACTCAAGTAGATATGTCTCTCTGATTTCTTCTATTCCCCCCCCCCCGTCTCTTTGTGCATTGCCAGGCATCAGCATCTTCTCTACCACTTGTTCATGTAGCTTACACAGTGCCCAGGCTCACTGCTTCTCTTTCCCCCACCGCTGTCTCCAAGTAACCCAATCCTTGCCATGGCACTCTGTGACTTTTGCCTAACAATTCAGAACACAGGTCACTCTCAGGTGAATGTGCATGGTTAGGCATGTGCAGATGCACACACATGGTAAAAAGGAGTCCATGCATTCTCCCAGGATACTCTAATTCATTTCTCTGTGTCTTTGAGTTTCCACTTCATTTTCTCCAAAAAGTACGCAGCATCCTGTGGTCAATAAGCACAGTTAATCTTCATTGGGCTCAGTTTTCTTGGGGGGGATTCCCCCCCCCCTTTCCTAGATTTCACTTCTACAAACCTTGGAATTTTCCTCTAGATGTTTATTGTGGAGCTTTCGGGCTATGTGGCCATGTTCTAGAAGAGTTCCTTTCTAACGTTTCGCCAGCATCTGTGGCTGGCATCTTCAGAGAAAGCTCCACAAAAAACGATGGATGCCAGCCATGAAAGCCTTTGACTCCACTTTCCTCTAGACTGCTACTAACTGCTTCTGGGGATACAGTAGGTGTCCTTTACTCTCAGCACAGCTGTATTCAGAGGTCTAAATCACTTTGTTGGCCCCAACTAGAGTAGATCCAGTGAATCAATTGGATATATCCTCATTTAGCTATTGATTCATTGGGTCTGCTCTAGCTGGGATTCTCCTGGCTAGAAGATTCCAGCCCACAGGATTTCAGCCAGAGTTAGCTATTATTATATAGGGTTCAAGGTGCAAATTCTGATGTGTGATTAAATCAGTAGGACCGAACATACATATATGATGTGTGATTATATCAGTAGGACAGAACATATAATTCCAGAGTGTGTGCTCTGGAATTCTACTAGAGAAACACATTGGCAAAACCTCCTATTATTCTAGTATACGTTCTTTTCACATTATTGTGAACAGAAGTATCCTGCAGAAGGAAATGTCCCTACGTGGGCAAGCTCATTTTATTGCAGTGAGCTGCACCTCCACAGCCAATCAGTGGCCTTTTGGGAAGGCATTCTTGGCTTGATCTGGATGCAAAGGAAAAAGAAGAGATTTTGTGGAACTCGGGGGAAATGACAGCTCTTCCCTCCCCCCCCCCCCCCCCGGTTGCAAAACTGGAGCCACTTGTGCCTGTGATTCTGCTGGTCTTATGAACTCTGATAAGAATGTGCTCCAGCACCATCAGCTGAGGTTGTACATGAAGGCAGAAAGGAAAGTTTAGCAGAAGAATGCTAACAGTGATTTCTGCTTTTCCAGCATACAGGATCCAGCATACAGGATCTCAGCCAAGGTGTTATTAAGAGAAGGATGTCCATTTGTCAATACTGGCTTTTGTTATTCAATAGCATACTGCCTCCAGACCATGATGATGTTACCTCCCCAGGACTGAAGCTATTTAACTGATAGAGTATTCACTCATAACATCCCCCCTCCAATTCTTTATGGGGCTCAGTTAAAGAGAGGGGAATGGGAATGAGAATGAACCCGTTATATTAAAAAAAAATGGAAGTCATACTTTAATATTGATTTCAATAAGAGAAATGCAGAATTCATTCTGATTGTTCATCCTTTGTGTAATTTAATATTAAGTGTACAATGTTTAGTAAGAGAACAGGAGATCTATGTAAAGTTAGAGGAAAATAGAATAGTTCCAGTGAATCAATTGGGTTTATCTCCATGGAAATAGCTCACCTTGAGCAACACCTTGAGAGTTATATATAAATGCATTCAAAACGTTCAGTCTCAAAATCATAAAGATGTTTTACATCCTAATTGTATGCATTTCTACATAGAAGTAAGTCCTGGTGAGCTCAATAGAACTTTCTCTGTAGTAAGAGTTTATAGTCAGCTTTATGTATATTTATATATTAATATAAAGCTGGGACTCAGGGCGGCTTACAACGTTAAAAAACACCACACAGTTAAAAACATACAAAAATATTATATTAAAATAGAATTATGTATTAGATTTACTGTTGTATACTTGACTGTGTTATGTTTTCAGAGGATTAATCTAACCAATTTATAACAAAAGAGAATAAGCTAGGACACAATAAGAAGATCCCTGCTGGATGAGACTAAGGCCATGTAGTCCATTAGACTGTTCACACAGGAGCCAATCAGTGGCTGAGGGGAAGCCCATAAGTGTGATCACAACCATATCAGAGCTTGTAATGTTACTTTTGAAAATTAATAATGTTACATGTTACAAACAGGAAAATTAATTCATCACCATCAACACATTGGTCTCCCTCCATCCCAATGAAATAATTGTATTATGGCCTTTTTAGTCCATCCTGGAATTTTTTTTTCAGATGGATTAAAAAGTCCATAGTACCATTATTGCATTGGGATGTCTAGAAACTGTCAGATTGGGACATGCTGTCATCTTACAACCTCTTAAATATGCTTGTTGATCCCCTTTTTCTACCCCTTTCCACTCTCACCAATATGTATACTGCTCAGCTCCACTTCAAATATCTTCACTGAAATCCTGCATCAGGAGATATATCTTCAGTGTGTAGCTATGATACATCTCCCAGTGAAAGCCCATCAAGACCACCCTTTTCTCTGCTACAACATCCATTTCCATACCAGTGAAGAGTGGTGGGAGCTGCAGAGACATTTCATGTTATTAGCTGGACACACTGTGACAGACATCCTCAAGGACTTTCTAAGAATCCTCAGCTGCAGCAGAGAACAGAATGTGGACCTCCACAATGATTTTAAAAAGTGGGCTATAGGGGTATACTACATTGGAGTTATGCCATTCCAATTTACCAACAGGATGACAGCCTTTGTTTATTAAATGTTAATAAGAACTGATAAGAAAGCAAGGGTGGGACTAATACAGCCCTCCAACGTTGCTGAACGACAACTTCTGTATTCTTCATCATTGGCTATGCTGGCTAGGACTGCTGGGATTTGTAGTCCAATCACACCTGGGGGGCTGCATGAGCCCAACTATTGTTTTGAAAGTTAGTAAGGAATTATGGGTTAATTTAATTTAATGGGCTAATAATCTGGAGAGGGGGAGAGAAGCCAAGAAATTGGGAAGGGGGCATTGAAGAAGACTTAATTATCTACTCAATTATTAAATATGCTAAAGAATTAATTATAAAGGGTTTCAATTGGGTTTAGCAGGCACAAGGAGGTCTTGGGTTTAGCTAAATGAATTTTTGGCTCCAATCTAATAGCTTTTCTTCTTTTCCCTTCTTCTTCAGTTGTTTCCCAGTCATAGCTCTTAAGCTGGTTCCCTGCTTTTCTTTTGCTGGGTTTTCAAAACTTTCTCTGTCTGACAGAGACAACAATGATGCAGCAAGCAGACTGCTCTCGCTAGGAACAAAGCCATCTCCTCCAGTTCTAATCCTTCTTCTCAGTAGGATTCCTGTTTTACTGAATCTGCTGGAGGAAGAACCACCCACTCAATGAATCTAAAATTAATTAACTCATTGAACCATCAGGATAACTATAGTGTTAATTGGTAAAATTAGCAAATTAAGCCCAAACACAAAATAAATCCAGCAAGTCAATAATTTAACCAGTTAATTAACTAGGCATGTCCAACAGCCAGCATGATGCAGTAATTTGAGTATTGGCCTATGACTTTGGAGATCAGGACTCATTTCCCTGCTTGGCCATGGAAACACACTGGGTGACCTTGGATGAGCCATACACTGTCAGCCACAGAAAACCCTGTGATAGGTTCACCTTAGAGCAGATCTGCCCAACTTAGAAGGCTAAATTTCTTTAGGCCACAGGTAGATTTTAATTAAATGTTAATAATTAATAATATTAATTCCATCTCATCCTCCCCTGCCTGGCCCTCTCCTCAGGAGAAAGCTGAGTGGTGGAGGAGCCTGGCCTGGCCTTCTCCTCCTCCACCCAAACTTCTCCTTGGGAGAAGACTGAGCAAAAGAGCAGCCTTGCAGGGTGGATGTTTGCCCCCTTCCTCCTCCTCCACCCATCTTCCTTGGGAGAAAGCTGAGCATCTGACAAGCCTAACAGGATGAGTATTCACCCGTCTTTCCTTCTCCTCCACATAGCTCTTTCCTCAAGAGGAGGCTGAGCAGCAGATGAGCCTTGAAGTCATTCCAAATCCTCGTGGGTGGGCTGCATGTGGCTCCTGGGCTGTATGTTGTACAATCCTACCTTAGAGCCTCCATAAGTCAGAAATGACTTGAAGATACACAACAACAACAACAACAACAACAACAACGGGACACATTACCACCCCCCCCCCCCCCGGGGAAATTGGAGGACCAAAGCCTGTGCCAAACCCATACCCTTTCTGGTGTGACGGTGGTAAAGAAAGTGAAGAAGAGGTTTAGATTCTGACTTTGGGTTTGTGGTGGGATTGACTTCCATGGGAGATGGAGGCATTGACTTGTTCACTGCAGCAGCCTCTGCTATTGCCCTCAGACCACATCTCAGCTGGGTCATCACAAGTTTAAAAAATTAAATGTTTCTTTATTTCAATCCGCAGTTGCTCAAATCTGTGGATATTCAACTGCAGATACCAAGGGGCCAATGTATTAAGTGGCATAAAGAAATGTTATTATAACAAACTTCTTTTTCCTAAGTTTACGGCAGAAATTGGCAACTTGTGCCCCCCTGGACACTACTGGAATGCAGTGCCCAACAACTAATGTTAGTGCAATTAATGGTGAGGGATGGTGGGAGTTGGCATCTAACAATTTCCAGAGGCGACAAAGAGCCAGTTTGATGTAGTTTTTTGAACATAGGACTAGGACTCTCAAGATCAGGGTTTGATTTCCTATTTGGACATGGAAACCTATTGGGTGATCTTGGGCAGGCAACACCCTCTCATCTCCAGAAACTCCAGTGATAGATTTGCCTTAGGGTCACCATAAGTCAGAAATGATCTGAAGTCATACAACAACGCAACAAACAAATGGTCTACTCTGATTTATCCTAGCCCCTTTTAAAATCATCTACTTTTTTGGGTATTGGCACTTCTTATAGTCTTAGCAAACTCCATAAATTCATTTTGGACTGGTTCCAGAATATAAGTGTGCTTTAATCCAGATGAATCAATAGGTTTTATATAAGTTAAAATGAAATTGATCCATTGGTATCAATTGAACTAAAAACTTGACTAATTTGGGACTAAATAAAACTAAAAGTGTGACTCATAAAACCATCTATTGAGACTTAAACATATCATACTCTGTATGGTATGTATAACTATACAAGAATATTCACAGTCTCCTTGTAACTCCTTGCTGATGTAGATTAACAGTAACTGGACTTGGAATGTATTATATGCTGAACTATATGGTTGTAATTGTAATGGCTGTCAGAACTGAAAAATGAGGCTTCCCGTGGGAGAAGCAGCAAGATTTGCTACTGAATTGCTCAGAAAGGTACAGTATAGTTATGACCTGATTTTGTAGGAATGCTCCCGTTGACTTTGCTGAAAGCTATAATCATTCAAGAACTGAGATTTGTTATTATGCTTTAAAGAACTAGGTCTTTTCTATCTTCAATAATATAACACTAGAAATAACATATAACTGGGGAGTGGGGGGCAATACACTTAGGAGCAGAAATGTGTTTTCATTCACCATGATTCAATACAAACACATTCACATAAACTAACGTTCAATTAGCTATGGTACTTGCACTTAAATCAATGAACCAAGTGAGCCTAAAGTTACTTTTTGGTGGTGCCTGCATGGACCAAAATATTCCATGAGCAGATCAGAGTATTCTGGGCACAGAAGTTCCCTGACCTCCCCTCATTACATGGCATTCCAAAGTGAGAGCAGATGACTGCTCATGCATCCCATTGTGCCACCTGCCACTGCAGATCACTCTCTCTAAGATGAAGAAGAAGAAGAAAAAGGAGCCAAGCATTGAAAACATAGCTGGGTACTTCATTCTGAGCTCAGAGGAAGCGATTCACAGAGGCGGGCAGCACAGCAAGATGTACTGTAAACATCTATGTGCCATCACTCTGGGTGGGCTTTGAATCTCCTGGGAAGATATAGCCCAAAAGGTGAGCTTTTACAATTTATCGTAAGGGAGGTATATAACAGATTTGGTGATGAACTGACCAAAAATTGTTCAGACAGTTGACAGCAGAACTGGGGATTGAGCCCTGCATTGTCAGGACTACTTGCTGTGAAGATGGTGGGAGGGCATGGTTTTGGGCCTGTAGACACAGTCCCACTGATTAATCCAATCCCACACCATCACATCTTATCAAATTCTCAAACAGAGGCATGTGTGCTCAAGAAGGGATCCCTATCCATTAAGACCCCTTCTTGTAGTGGAAAGGGATATTTAAGTGGCATAGTGGTTTGAATGTTGGACTCAAACCACTGCGCCACTTACTCGGGCCCAGGGTTCAATGTCTGGGGACCCGGGTTCAATTCCTAGCTGGGCCATGAAGCTCACTGGGTGACATTTCAAAAGTCGCACTCCCTCAGCCTCAGGGGAAGGCAGTGGCAAACTTCTTTTGAAGAAATCTTGCGAAGAAAACCCTATGAGAAGGTTGCCTTAGAGTCTTCATAAACTGAAAACAGGTTGAAGACATACACACACAACACCACCAACAACAGCAACAATAAAATTTATGTAAACTGAGATGCTTTGTTCATTAAAATAGAGAGAAAAACTGGGACAGGAATGGCAGTCATTTGAGTAGGAATTAATAGCCACATTCCCAATGGCTGTGTCATGTGTATTCATAAAGGTTGCCATTTCAAGCAGTTCCAATGAGCCAACTGGAAAGGATGCTGGTCTAAGTATGCTAATTCCTGGCAGTTCATGGTCCTAGCCTTCCACCCCACTATTTTAGGGTGTGTCAATTCCTCCTGCCATGCTGCTTAGATTGTTGACCACCCTTGTTGCTCACACATCACTCTTACTTTGATTAGGGATGCTAGGCAGTGCATTTAAAACCTGAGTACTGTGTCTGTCATTGAAGATGCTAGAAAAATACCCTGGTTGGGGAGAAATTAAATTACAGTAACTGGGTGTTGCGGGGCCACAAGGGACTCCCCCCACTCCATGCTTCTTGGAGGTATCCATTATGACAGAAGAAAGTGTAGACCACTCCAGATGGATGCTTTGTAACTTTTAATTAACTCAAAATATATTCACAAAACAATTCCCAAGAGAGGAGAGAGATGTTCCTTCACACTCTCCCTTTTGGCTCTAAGCCTTTTACTGCTCTTCTCTTTACAGTTCCTCCTTCCCAGCTTCGTCTTCACCAGACCAGCCACGACCTTGAAGGTTCCAATATAAAGCCCCTTGAGACCAATAGTTCACAGCCTCCTTTGGCTCTAGGTTTGCCAGAGGCGAGTACAGCTCGGCCAGAAGCCCTTCCTCTGGGCTGAGCCTGCCAGAGTTAATTACCTCCCCTTCTGTCAGGGCCTCTCTCTCAGCGAGAGCTGCAAACTTTCTTGTGTTTTCTACTCTTTCCCTTTCAGCGTCCGCCTCACCGACCTTTCTTCCGCGTTTCTCCCTCTCCTCGAACGCCTCACCCTTTTCACTTTTATCCACGGGCCCCTCCCTCCTTAGGCCCTCCCTCTTGGGCATTGCCTCTCTTTCTTCTTTCCCAGGGGCTGCTGGAACTTGTAGTTCCCATCTCGGTTTCTCTTCTTTCTTCTTCATTGGCCCTTTCTTTCCAGAACAACCCTCTTCAATGGGCCACCCATCCTTTACTTTGCCACACTGGGTATTTTAAATTGGACCAGTCTTTACTGAGGACAGTTTCATTCTATGGAGCAGCATGGCAATGTTTCCATGCCCTTGTCCAATGAAGGATATATATATATATATATATATATCCATCCACCTATCTAGAGGGAGGGATCACCTTCCTTATTTTGCAATCTTATGGATACATACTTAAAATGAAACACTACTGAATTCAGCAGGATTTCCTTGCAAGGAAACATTGGAACAGGCCACTTTGCAGCCAGCAGGGCACTCTACATGTAACTCAAAGCAAAACACAGTCTATTGTCCAGAAATAATATTTATTCATTAACCATAAAACACAGAATAGAAAAAGCTTTATAAATAAAACTATATATAATATATATATAATGCTTTATTTTTTATTCAGTACTCCACAAAAAACACCACAGACAATAACAAAATATTTCAATTAATTTAAAAAACCTCATATATTATAGATGTCAGTCTGCCTTTATCATGGTCTATCATGGTCACTGCTTTACTTAGTTTCACTTTGTTTTTTTAAACCTGTTTCTTAAAAAAATTGAAGCAATTTGTTACTTGACCAAGATTTAGAACACTTAAAAATATCCATTAATAACAGAACAGCTCAGAGGACTTTATGCAGACTGTTCCATGCCAAATCATCTACCACTGGAACCAGTCAAGACACAGAACAGGGCCACTTTGTGCATCTTCAGGAATCTTCTTGGCTTGCTCATTTGCATGAGGAAGACAGGATGTTTGGTGGGGACTCACAGATCTCAGCTCTGGGAATCCCTGTAGTCTCTGATTTTCCTCATCTCTATCTATATCTATAGATATACATATGGATATAGGAGATCACAGAAACAGATACAGTTGAGGTCTGTGAGCTTGTCTTTCATACATACTTTACTCATGCAAATGCAAATGCCAGAACTCCTACGTGCATAAAGCCACTAAGTGTAATGTCTGAACATGCCTCATAGTCTTAAAAAAAAAATCACAACTGAACAGGGGTAGAAATCAATCCAATCAAGGTAATTAATACTGAAAACAACTACATATTTTCCATTGCCCTTTTATTAATGTGGTCTCTTCCTTTTTCAGACTTCTCCTGGTTCAAGTACTCGAGAACCTTTGCTAGCATCTCCTCATCCATGTATGGTCTATTTTGTGTGTCGTCATCTTCATGGACCATTGGCACCCTCTTGCTAAGTGAAGTGAGTTTGTCTGATTCTTGAGTTCCCAGTTGGTTTAGATGTTCTTTGATGGCCTGCTCAAATTGCTCATCTTCTTGCATATCATCCTCAGATGAAACTGCCAGTGGGATTTGTCTCACCTGCTCTGTCTTAATCACTTCTGGATATTTTGCCAGCACTTTAGCTAAGTAGTCTGCCAAGTCTTCTTCCTTCTCATTTAGTGATTCCTGCTCCATCTGTCGTCTTTCCAAATGGTTAAGCCAAGCAGGTTTGGGAAACTGGTGTCCTTTAGATCTTACAGGCAGGTAGGACACTCTTGGCAGACCATTTTCTTGACTGAACTGATTTACAGGATAAGGAGGTTTCTCATTGGCCACATTTTCAGTCCCTAAAAGATTGATAATATCTTCAATATTGAGATCATCTGGCAGGTTATCTGACATGATATTAAGTCGCTGCTTACTATAACCATTTAAAGAATTCATTTTATTTTTGAATACATCTGAATTCTCTAAATTGATTTCAGGAATCTCATCAGTGTCTTCTGGGAGTTCAGGCTCTTGTTCTTTTTCATTTGGATATTTCTCTCCAGCCCTCAGCATCTCAATTAAATCCTCAGGAGGGATTTGTAAATTCCTTGAAATTTCTATTAACTGATAAATAGCCTTAGGATCAGGTTGTTTTACAAAATGCCTGGTTGCCCTTTTGTCTTCATTTTGTTTGATCCTTAAGTTGTCATTTCCAGCACTGTTCATCATCTTTTTCAAATAATAATCCATTAACTTTGAGACATCATCTGATACTTGATCTTTGTCATCTCTGTTTATATCATCCTCCAGGTCACCAGATCTTTTTATCTCATCATCAATTTCTTCTTCATTCTTCTCAATTTGCTCTTTACTATCTCTTATTTCTTCTTGGGTTTGACTTTCCATTTTTTCCTCTATTGGATTCCAGTCCTCTCCACCAACCACATCTTCATAAGCAATGTTATTTCCTTTATAGGAATCCTCTTCATCATCTGCATACAATTTTTGTTCCTCATCCAGCCTATCCTTTTTTAGGTTTTTTGACCCCATCATCTTCCCCAGCTCCTGAAATACCGATTCTAAAGTAGCGAGGCTTTGGGGTGTGTACTGTTCTTCCACTATTTCATTTGTCCGCTTATAAGGGTTATTTCTTGAATTTTCTTCAAGGTATGTATGGGGCATCTTAGAATGTTTACGCCACATAGCAGGCCAAGCACGATCATCATAATCCTCAGTCATTTCATCTAGGAAGACATTGTCAGAATTTATAGGATAGGGTTTGTTTTCTTTTAAGACATTCTTAGATTCTTTTTCTCCTTGTCTTAGAGCTTCCAGCATTGCCTTAATCCACTCTGACTCATCTTCTGACAAAGATTTTCTTAGATTGTCTGGTAAGTAATGCTGATCTTTACTTTCTTTCGACTGCAGACCATAAAGGGCACCTTGGTAGGAGTTGTAATCTGGACTTGTTTCTCCACTGCTAGTTTGTTTTCGAAGATTTTCAATATATTCCAAAGCTTTGATCATATCTGGGCTTGGAAGCCTTTGCAAGTTTTTCATTAGGTAGTCTGGCTCTTTCTGGATGTTTTGGTAATGCTGAAATGAAGCAGCATCAGCATAATAAATCAGCCCAAAAAGTAGGGCGAGAGGCAGGAGTGTTTCAAGCCAGGAGGTTTTAACATCAGCCATTTTGAAATGTTTCCTTGAAAAAAGCAAAAGAAAAGAAAAGAAAGAACATTAATACACCAAGTCAAAAATTTGAACATAATCTCAGCTCTAGTGCATAGAGAGTTTAACTCAAAACAGGGCTAATGATTACATGGCCCTTTGAATATGGTTGGATTCTAGTTCCCATCAGCCTAAGTCATCATGTTTAATAGTCATGTGTGATGGAAGTTTCAGTCCAACATTGGGGGGGAGGTCATAGGGCCTAAGCAGGCAGCAAGAACAGCATGAGCCAAGCCCATGCTATCCTGAACCTGGTTATGACATGATCAGTCTGTGGGTCAGAGAAGTGATGGGCAGGTGTTTAGATATTCACCTGTTGCCACACTATGGAGATGTTACTAACACACACCCTTTACCTGCCTCTGCCATTGCGTCTTTTCAGAAGACCTCTGTCATGACCCGTAAAGGCAAAAACTGGGTGCCTGACTACACTCACATGGCTAGGTGCCCCCATCTGACATCATAGTCTTCACAGAAGATGCAACAGCAGAGGCAAGTGGTTTATGGCACCTTGTGGTGTGCCAAGTGTTCCTTGAAACTCCCTGGCAAACAGCAAGTCTTTTTGACCTGGGCTAAGGGCCTTTGGGGCTGAGAATGGTGCAGAACCTTGTGACTGGCATCTGGACTGGGAGATCCTGCCCCAGGTCTAATGTACTGCCTTATTTGTACAGGCTGGGTGAAGCACAGGCTTGTTGGCCCATTCATATAAGCCTGTAAATTTGCCACTTTTGCTTTCAAAAATACCACAAGGATATTATGAATGAATGCACGCAACAGACCTTATATAGATACAGTAAGCAACCCTTCCTATAAATTAGTCATAACTATGGCCTACTTATTTACTGTAAATATTGTCTGCAAGTCAGTGCAGCAACATGTCTCTTGTAGAGCACCAAGTGAAGCTTTACCAATTCAATGATATGCATGATTACTGGGCTGTAAGCCTCGGTACTTAAATAATTTTTAAATCTTAGTGCAGAAGACATAAGACTGTTTATTAATTAATGTTGATCATCATCATTCCCATCAACATCATTATTTTAAAATGTTTATATGTCAGTAGGCAATATGTTGAAGTGGTTCACAAATATAAAAACAAGTACAGCCAATAAGATCACAAATATTACAATTTTAAAAAGAGCACAAACAGAATCAAGATGTTAAAAGATTAGAATGCTGAGGTGTTAAATTGATGTTAAGAGCCAGCAGTAAAAACCTGAACAACAACACCAGCAATAAGCTCCAGGACTAAACACCTGCTGTAAGAGGAAACTCTTGGGTCAGCATCTAAATGCTACCAATGAAGGTGCCAGATGGATTTCTCTTGGGAAGGAATCCAGAAATTAAAAGGCTCTTTCCTTGCTAGCGCCACTGTGGGCAATGAAAACCAAAGAAAAGGATGATCCTCATAATTAGATAGGAGCATATGAGAACATGATGCAGTCCTAAATCAAGATAAAACTCATAAAACACATTATGAGATGTATATTTAGTTTCCAACCGCTATTTTAGGCCTTTTTTCAAAACAGGAAGTGACTAGAAGTCACCTCTCATTTACTTCTAGTTTTAAAGAAGGTGTTTTCTGGAGGGCCTGGAAGGCCACAAAAATGGCCCTGTGGTCCACATGTGGTTCGCAGGATGCATTTTGCCTACCCTTACTCTTCAGTTCTATTAGCAAGCCTAAACATCTCAGACTCTAAAGTGATTTGAGATTTAAATTATGTAGCAGGACTGTGTGTGAAGTGGTGTGCTATATTTCTTATAATTCATTAGTAATTATGTTTTAAATGTCTTTTAATTGTTTTAACCATGTTTTTCTGTTAAATTAATCTTTTTTTAAACTTGTGCAAAATAAGATTTTGACTCAGTTATTTTAAATTACTGTAAGCCACCTTGATACAACACCTGTGTATATCTACATTACATAGTGCACTATCTATGTGTAGTGCACCATGAAGAAGACAGTGTGTTGCAGTGGTCTGAGTAATGAACAAGGACACTAGAAAACTAGGATTCAGATCCTCGCTTGATTATGAAAACTCACTGGATGACCTTGGTTAAGTCACACTCTCTCACCCTCAGAGGAAGGCAAGATTGGCAAACCCCTTCTGAACAAATTCTACCAGGAAAACCCTGCAATGGGTTTGTCTTAGGGTTGCCATGAGTCAGAAATGAATTGAAGACACACAACAACTGCAGTAACAACAACAAAGTGTACCATGGCGCAATCCTAAGGAATCCTAGGATCTGTAACTTAGTGAAATACCTGGGAATCTCTGCTATTGAATGCTATTATACTCCCTTAATGTATAGAACCAGAGTCCTGTAGCAGAGAATTTCAAGTACTTTACCAAATGACAGATCCCAAATTTCCATAGGATGAAGCCATGGCAATTAAAGCAGTATTTCAGTTCTTTTCCTCTTTGCACATCTGTTTATTGCCTTCCACGCACTTCTTTTCCTCACCACCATCCCCATGAAGAAGACAATGATATTAAATTATGGGGGATAAAAGATAGAATCCAGCCGTACAAAATGAGTTTTTAAAAATTGAAAATTAATGAATAAGAATACATTTTATTGATGCACATTATTTGTTCCTACAAGAAAAATTAAAAGCATCTTGAAAGAGTAGCACCTACCCCATTCAAAGACTATGTATTTTAACTGATAACCTTGATAGTCTGGCATCTATCTGACAATCACAGCCTATTTTGGCAACTGGTTAATAATCCAAGGGCAAGGTAAGTGCCTAAGATATATATATTCAAAAATAAAGATAGAACCTATGTGTATGCAATGGGAGTTCTCTGTTCTATTACAGCCTTGGCAACTGTTGATCTTTACCATGTACAGCTCAATAGAACAAAAGGTTTTTTGATGTATTTTTAAACACAACCTCTCAGAAAACCTATACCTAAAATGGGCCATAGGAAACAACCCAAAATGATTTAATAGTTAATGTGAAATGTTGCAGTTTATTCCCACTGATGGTGAGGTGTTCGCTCAAATGGAGAATTTCAGTGAGGTGGTGAGAAAGAAGATAGCAAGGTCAATTTCAGGAAATACCAGCTGACATCAAACAGCTTCAGATACTCACTTTTTACTTATTTCCATAATATTATGTGGTTACACTTATGGAAGGAATGTTTTTATTCTCAATGGATGTAACCCAGGAAAGCATCAGAAAAACCACAATACCATTAGTCTTACTTCAGCTCATGGACACCCATTGGTTCAAGGACCATTTGTCTTGATTATGGCAGTATTCTTTTCTGGATGGTAACCCTCTGGAAACTTGTTCGTAGTGAGATGTTTTGTTTTCCTCCATTTGCTTGTTTACATCTGAATGGAATACTACATTGCCTATCACAAATATGGTCAGACATCACAACTGTAACCTCATTGGTCAGATAAACATTTATTCGGTGGTTCTATACTAATTATACAACTTGTAGTTGAATCTACTTTATAGAGGTGGAAAAGGAGCAGTATAGTTCATATGACCAGATATTATAAGGTTCTATTGAGAGCACTGACTATTTCCTGGAGCTTTAGAAGTGTTGGGCTCTGACTAAATGGAAACAATAGGGTCTGATCAAGAAGCTCTTTACTCAAGTCTTTGATTTGCAGGAACTCTCTATAGTTGCACAGTGGTGATAAGCTATGGAAGGACAATTTTATTTATTCCAGCTTGGAAATGCATATTTGCTAATGCTGAATCCTGGTGACTGTGTGCAAACAAAGCTTTGCTTTCTTTCATCAGTACACACAGAGAGAAATACACACATAGTGTTTTCAGTAAAAGCCCATTGCTTCCTGTTTTTGATGTAAGGGAACATTTCATGTTACCTCCATCCCCAAGTTACCGGGAACATTTCAAGTTGGCTAAAAGGAAATCTGGGATTTCTCAAGATTCCTCTTCTCTTTGAGGTATAAGCCAACCATGGTAAATGATAACTATGCCACACAGAGAAAACAGTTGCCTGGTTCACCTTTTCTACTTCATTCATTTCTCCCCTTTTCACTCTGTAAAATATCCTGTTGATATGCCAGTGATTCATGAAAAAGGAAAAAAAAAAAACCTCTAATGCCAGCACACACCCACTGCTCTGAGTAGAAAATTACAGTGAATTTATTATACCATTCAAGGAATATATATATATATATATATATATATATATTGCAACACAGTATGAAATCATTCCACATACTGAGGAAATTAAAGTATCATCTAATTCAACAGAATTACCTTGTTTCCTCCCAACTACGTCACGAATAAGAACTTTGACTACCCACCTATGCTACCTGATAATTTATTAATTCTCAAGAATGGATGCAAGGGAAAATATTGATACAGAAGCACTACAAAACATCAAAAAGGATTCTCCCTTAAGAATGTCCTGAAAGAAATGGAGAATGTTTTTATTCAGTTATCAAAAGTCCTGTATTCCACAAAGACTGAATGTTTTAAAAATAAATTGATTTAATATATTCATGAAGACCAGCACAGCAGCAGCACACAATACTTATTTAATTTAAACTACACAGGATTGGTTTAGAGGAAAAATTATAGTTTGACTACATTTTTGCAAGTCAAAACCAGCATTTAGAATTGTTCTTTTTTTGGTGTGGGGAGGGGCACTGGAGGAATTTCTCCCCTCAGTATTGAAAATAATTACACATTTTGTCTTCTTATTTTTCATTGGGAACCATAAAAACTTTGGAATTCAAGGATGTAAGTCCTACTTCTGTTTCCCATGGAAAACTTACAAATAGAAGCAAAAAATACAATAAAAATAAAAAATACAATTATAAACCAATATTTTGAAAAAAATATTTTTTGTAATGCTTCATATTCAACTTTCTATTCAACTTTAACTTGCATATTTTAATTTAAACAGTTACTGATAAAAGAATACAATTGAGGGATTTTTCTGTGGTAGATAGATTATTTTCTAGTTGATTTATTCCTCTGTGGGTTCATATTGGGTTTGGGTTCAATTGGAATATTTCCAAATAAATATTTCTTGGAAAACCCTCACATTTACTTTAATCTATGTGGCGAACAGGGGGCAGCTAGACTGTTACCAAATCAAATAGTAGATTTATTGGGATCATCAATGGACTGAGAGTTTCACCTATGGAATTTGATCTGTTATTAACACTGTTCCACCATAGTTTTTCTAAAAGATAAGCAGAGATTCAATAGTCAATCTTACTCATGGACACAATGCTTTTACTTTAAACAGATTTAAAACCCTCTGGAGAATTCGGATTGTCTGATGAGCAAAATATTGATTACAATGGTACTTTGGTTATGATGGTACTTTGGTTACAATATTTTTAGTTACTTGTAGCTCTCCCCACCACCACAAAAAATGACAGCCCTGAAAAGCATAAAAGTTCATATATCCCTTCTGATGAAACACTGAAAGCAATGCAAATGAACAAGATATTTTAAAGTATGTTTCACAGCAGAATGGTTTGCAAAGCTGCTGTGTGACAAATTTTGTCTCTTATTCCCCCCCCCCCCCGCATGCTATTTTTAGTGTTCATTGCCTGATCGCAAGGCCCAAAGGCAATATCTCATTGCCAAGTGAAAATCCTTTTTCTGTGCTGTGCTAAGTGAAATGCATCAGGTTGCGACCTGAGATGATTCTGGACCGTGTAGTTTTGTTGCTGCCGAAATGGAAGCTGCCTATAGAGAGGAGAGGTACCCCCTTGTCTTCCCTGCCAGTCAAAGAGAAAACAGATCTGCTTACCTGGGATGCAGAGGCAACCTAAAGCATGGTCTTGGGGATCTGTCCTGCGAGTTTATGGACTGTTTTCAGCACCAGGACAGCTCCTTTCGCTTATAGTATACATCACCTGACTCTCCACTGCCATCCTTACGTCACCTCGGTCGCTCACAAAAAAGAAAAAGAAGGGAAAAGAGAGGGAGGGGGGCTGAGATGCTGTGTGCTGTTGAGAAAGATGCTCCAGAAAAAGGCATCCTTTGGGTCGTTTGAGAGAGGTTTCCTTTGTATGTTTACGCCACCTGCCTGGCTCTGGGTGAATTGCAGTCTTCTTTTTGCTATTCTTTCTCTGGAAGCATCCACACTGCTGAAATAATCCGATTTCATACCCCTTTAACTGCCACAGCTCCAAGCTATGGAAGCTCTGCTTGGTGCACTACAGAGATTCTAAGCACAACGCAAATGCAAAGTTCAGTCTTGTTCTGAAAAAAAAAATAGTACATTCCCTGTTTCATCTATTTGGATATATCTTTTATTGTGGAAACAGTAAACAATCCAAATGCATACTGTAAGAGTAGTCATTAAAGAATAAAAAAAATTTGATCCCACATAGCAACAAAGTAATGTTTCAAATCTAAATTGATCTTTTTTTTTCTTTTTTATAAAATCCTACTTGGTTTTCTCCAGTTTTTTTTTTTAAATCCATGTTTTGGGTAGAACACAAGCCTCCAGGTAGATAATCATCTTATGTGAAGTCAAAGGCTTTCATGGCCGGCATCCATGGTTTTTTGTGGGTTTTTCAGGCTGTGTGGCTATGTTCTAGAAGAGTTCCTTCCTGACGTTTCATCGGCATCTGTGGCTGGCATCTTCTCTGAAGCCACAGTTACTGGCGAAATGTCAGGAAGAAACTCTTCTAGAACATGGCCACATAGCCCAAAAAACCCACAAAAACCATCTTATGACCTATAAAGTCAGTAAGGCACTTCAATAGCTCTTGATAAAACACTTGTTCTCGTTGTTTGCTAGGAACTTCAAAAGGAAGAGCTATCAGTAACATAACAGGCTGTTACATATAGCTGGTAAGACAGAAATTCTACATTTGTGGGGCAGTACTATACACTAATAGAAATGCATATAGTATGGATTGCAAACCTTAGCCAGCATAAACTGTATTGCTGGTACCTAAGGGCATATCTCACAAAATATATACAGTCAAATAAGCCCTTCTCAGTGTGACAGAGCTTAATGGGTCATAGAATCATAAAATCGTAGAGTTGGAAGAGACCACAAGGGCCATCCAGTCCAACCCCCTGCCATGCAAAGCATACCCGACAGATGGCCAGCCTCTGCTTAAAGACCTCTAAGGAAGGAGACTCCACCACTCTCTGAGGGAGTGTGTTCCACTGTCAAACAGGCCTTACTGTCAGAAAGTTACTCCTAATTTTGAGGTGGAATTCCTGGAGCTTGCATCCATTGTTCCGGGTCCTAGACTCTGGAGCAGCAGAAAACAAGCTTGCTCCCTCCTCAATATGACATCCCTTCAAATATTTAAACAGCAAATATTGTAACTCAGCCTCAGCCAGTGTACCCAATAGAGAGAAATTGTGGGAGTTGCAAGACAGTCCCCATCTCAGATGTGCTATTAGAGTTTGACTGACTTTCTGTCTAGGTCAGAAACAGAACTGCAATGTAAAATCTATTGTCTCCTTCTTTCCCTCCCATTCCAAGAGACTCAAATGCTCTTTATTCTTAATATCTACCTATCTTCGTTTATTCATGCAAGAAAAAATATACTTGCATCATTAAGAGAATAATACTACTTTCCACATTTGACTTTGACTGGCTGACATGAAATGCATTAGAACTTATCTGTATCCATAATGGCTGTTCCATTATGTATCCATAATGGCTATCCTCTCCTTTCAAAAGCCAAGGTTTTTTTTTCTATTGTTTTGATCTTCTGCAGAATAAAATGCAAACACTCAAGTGAATCTACCTTTCAGCTCAATAAATGCTATGGAATTAAATGGCTGTAAACCACAGTACATTTGTGCTGTGCAGTCATAAATAACATGTACAAGCTTCCTTTTTCCATTGTGCTTGTGATCTTTTAAATTTCAATGAACCTTTCCATGTAACAGTCGCATGGAACAGATGAATCAAATTAATCACATGGGGTACAAATGAAAAAATGTTGGTGCCCACCTTCTGATGCTGTAGCCTATGCCAAATAACCCCAGAGGCCAATACTCAGGGGGTCAAACAGGATTTCCCCAGCACCACCTTCTGGGCTCCCCGTGGAAGGTATGGAGCCAATGTAAAACAGTGCATCTAATTCCTATCCCAGCAAGATGTACCAGAAGAATACCATGGTTGATGGTACTGAAAAAAACAAAACAAAACTGAGAGATCCAGCAGAAACAACAGAGACCCACTTCCCCTGTCTATGTCCTTGATTAGTTTGCCCAACATGGTGACCAACCCATTATCCATCCCATTACCAGGTCTAAAACCAGACTGAAGAGGATCTAGATAATCAGTTTCAGGAACCTCTGGAGCTGGGAAGTTACCACATGTTCCAATACCTTGCCCAAAAATGGCATGTTAGAAATTCCATACCATAGAATGAAAGACAATATAACATCCATGGAAATGAACTATTTTTGTTTAAAATGCTTTGGAAAGTTCCTTTTAACTCCTGGCTCTGATCAGAAGTTGAAAAAGTTACTTTTGTTTTTACAACAATTTTCAGAATCCTCTAGCTTGCATGACTATTGAGATTTAAGACAGTTTGCATGACTATTGGGATTTAAGACAGTTAGGTCCAAAAAAGTAACTTTTTCCAAACTCTGTTTTTTGATGCTGAAAAACAACAGCATGTATTGTTCTGCTCTGATAGACTCCCACAACAGGGAATGATGAATATGAGCTTCCAGTCGCCTCTGCTCAAATCTCTCTCTTTCCCTTTCTCTTTCTTGTTTTCCCACTGTACTGGTTCTCTCTTACTCTAGCTTTGCTAATCTGGGGCCAGTGAAGTCTTTCTGCTATTCACTGTTTTCTTTTTCTTATTTTTTTCCTGTACTTTCCACACTTCAAATATGTCCTTTTTTTCTCTTTCTTTCTTTCTTTCTTTCTCTTTCTTTCTTTCTTTCTTTCTTTTTTTTTTTTTTTTTGCTGCTGCTGCACGATTTAATTGTCCTTCACTTTAGTTTTTTTTTACTTTTAAAGAAAGTATTTTTATTCAAAAATATATAGTGCACAATATATACAAAAAACCCCATTGTGCTTACAAATATCATCACTCATTACGTGTTGATAAAGTCATCCACATTACCCATTGAATTCATTCTTGTAAACTTGACCATTTGTGTTTCCAACCTTTAAATAAACTAGATCATTAAGTCTTTTTAATACTAAATGTATCTTCCCAAAACTGAAGGATTGGAAGCCATCCATCATTTAATTCATCTTTACTCTTGCTGTTAATCAAAAACATAAGTCTATCCATTTCTCCTATTTCTTGCAATTTTAATATCCATTCTTCCACTCTTGGTGGAACACTATTTTCCCGATTTTTAGCTACAACTAGTCTTGCTGCTGTTACAATATACAATAATACCCTCCAATATTTTGTTTTCTATTTCTTTTTTAAAGACAGATGTTATGTTTAATAAGTAAAATTCTGGTTGCATTTCAAATTGTATCTTAATTTTTTTTTTTACTGCTACATGTATTTCCCCAAAAATTTCTTAATCTTACTTCAGGACTATCACATATGAAATAATGATCCAGGATCTTTCTTACAGCATCAACATTTCATATCTGATATCTTGTATATTTTCTTAATTTTCTTACTTGTCCTTCACTTTGAGCCAGGTGGTATCCCTATCCCTAAATTATGCCATGTGGCCCCTGGTCCCTACTTTTGTGGCCCTAAATCTACTCACCTGATCCCAAAAGTCCTCCACCCCACTCCCAAATGTTAAAATTTAATGTGATTTTTCAGGCAATTTATGCCCCCAAATCATGTAGAAAATCACACAGAAACATGGAAATGCATAAAAATGACCCAACCCCTCAAGCACCTCAAACTTTCCTCTCATCACTTCGAGAAGGATAGCAAAGGAGAACAGACGTATTTGGGCTGGCTGAGAGGCTGATTCACACACTCACTGGCAGAAATCCCATATGTGCAATATGAGAGTAGGCACATATTCTTCTAACCATACTGTCTTACATGTTCTGTGATTCCGCCTTCCCTACCCTTACTGCAGGAGGAAGCCATATACAGCTCAAACATTCATGTAAATGAATACACACATATACCTTATACTTTGTGAGAGGGATAATACATGTACTGCAGTCTCCTTCTGCTATTAAGTGGCCAGCAGGGAAATCTTTGTCACATGTACCAACTCCCAAACAGTATTTAAAAAATTTGTAGAGCTTTGAGATGTCACATTTTGAGTGCAGAATCCTTTGTCCAGCATGGTCAGAGCTTTGACAGTTGTGCATTAAGCATTCCTAGGATGTGTGCCAGATTTTGCCCACTTAGTTACAACCACAGTTACCCCTAAAATTTAGTCTTGCTATAGAAATGCCAGTATCTGATATGTCTTCAAAGTACAACTACTGTATTTCCAAGATAGAAAAAGGAGACCATTGAAGGAGTAAATTAGAAAATGGTGACTATTCAGTAACAAGTTCATTAAAGAAGCAATTATTGGATACTAAAATGATGCAATAATGTATTATTTATTTAAAATTTATCTTAATCCAGATGGCTCCAGGGTGATGTATGAAAGCCTGAATAAAACTACCATATACAGTGGTCCCCCGGGTTGCGAAAGTAATCCGTTTCGGGATTACTTTCGTAACCCGGAAGTGTTTCGCAACTCGGGGTACCACATTTTCGGATGCACAGCGCGCCAGAGCGCGCTGTTTTAAAGGGCCCGGGTTGCTTTTTTTTTTCGCAACCCGGGGATTTTTTCGGATCCCGGGGGCTTTTTTTCGGGCCCGGCTGTTTCGGATCCCGGGGATTTCGTATCCCGAGGGATTCCTATCCCGGGGGACCACTCTATACTCATGTAGAAGTCAATCTCATGTATAAATTGAGAGCAGGTTTGGGGGCCAAAATTATGGATTTTGATATGACCCATGGATAAGTCAAGGGTAGAACTTAGGGGCATATAATACAGGATGTAATGAATGAAGCAAAGGAAAGCAATGTCAAAGAACTCACAACATTCCAACAAGCATAACTGTTGTGTTAACTCTAAAGGCTCAATGGATGAGGAAGAAATTAATGGTGGCTGTGCAATGTGTGAGGGAGATGACCAAGCACAAACAGAGCTAAGAAAATTTCCACAGGTCAAATAGGATGTAAAGGCAAAGCAAAGAAAATGGGTACCATATTAGCAGTGATTATAGTCTTTAATATGATAATTTTGCCTTATTTTAACCCCAAAGAGCTGACAAACATACATAAATGTTTTATTCTAATCCTTCAAAGCCTGATTCTTCATAGCTGGAATAACATAATTGGAGTCCCCTTCCTTGAGCAGAGAGGTGAAAGGCACCACTGCACCAGCCGGCAGGGTGCCAGAATTTCAGAAGCCAAAAGAGAAATCAGTATCAAAAACCAGAGTCCAGAGTCAGGAATCATAAATCCTAAGGAAAGTCCACACTAGCAGATAATAAAGTCAAGAGTGGCCGACAATGATAAATCAATTCATCTACAATAAAAAAAAGACCCAGGTTTCTTAAATCTACTAGACATACCAACATCAAATACAGTGGCTTGGCAATTCCTGACCTAGCACTCTATTTTCAAGCTTTCCAAATGAGTCAACCTACTAACTTAATTTCAGAAAATTATAACACCAGATGGGTCAGCTCAGAAATCAAAGACATCTCTTCATTAGAATCCACTTGCCTATTCTCACAAACTATGAGACAGAAGCTAGCAAAAATCACAAACTCTTTTCTGAAAAAAAGAGTATATACAATCACTTATTTGAATATACATATGGCCAAGGTCATTCTGTGCAAATGTCTTGGCAATTAGATCTCAAGTTGGAGGTATCAGATGCAGTTTGATCCCATATATGGTCCTCTGCCCCATATAAATCACAACCAGTCCAGCTTTCCAGGATGATTAAAAATGTTCCATCATCCTACTGGAGGGGCTGTGCAGCTACAGGATCATATCAAAATATGTGACTTGATATGATCCCGTCACACGTTCTTTGTTGAAGTTTCTTCTGTGTATGGTTGAGGTCATGTTAATCATGGGGTTGTAAGACTGAGCTGCAGGAGGACACAGCTTTGGTAAGTCTGCTTCAATCTTAAGTCAAACTGTCAAGGGGGGCATGACAGTGAGAGCTTAGTCCATCTCAGAAATGAAAAGAAGCACCAACCCCTCTTCTCTCTTGGTGCTCCTTTGAGGGGAAGCACCAAAGAGCTGCCACCATTGCCATTTCCTCACCCAGGAATGCAAAAAGGCCAAAGGCAGTGCTGTGGTGGAGAAAGTCTTTTAAGCTATCCTGGGAAGGACTACGCTCTCACATTTTGCCACTCTACTCAGAGAAGGGGATGAGAGTTAAGGTGCAATACTTACATTGATCCACGGATAAATCCACCCAAAATTTCTGGAATTATACATGAGTATATACAATGTCCCCAAACAGATATAATCACAAAGCACTCTCTCACTATTTCTATATATATGGACTATATACTGAGGTTTACCCATTTGATAAAGGCTCATGTTTCTTCCACAAAGAAGCTAGATTGCTTTATCAAAGCAAACACTTATTGAGTGAGGGGTTTTTCCACTCTTCTTCTATTAAATAGGGTCAATGCTTTTATTTTAAATTATTAATGAATTGTTTTTAAATTCAATTATCTGTGCTGAGTCTCTGGAGATATGATGTTAACTATACAAATTAATAAATGTAAAGAGGAATGCTCATCATAAGCTCTGCACTGAAAACAAAAACAAAATTTAACCAGACAAGAAAGAAACAAAGACCAGCTGGATGGATAGAACTGGTGTTCAGGAGCCAGTCTGGTATAGCGATTTGAGTATTGGACTAGTATTGTGAGAAACAAGGGTTCAAATCCCCACTAATTCATGGAAACCCACAATTCATACTCTCTCAGCCTGAAAGGAAGGCAATGGCAAACTTCCTCTGAACAAATCTTGCCAAGAAAAGTCTCTGACAGGTTTGCCTTAATATTGCCATAAGACATAAATGACTTGAAAGGCACACCAGAAATTTATTTATTTATTGGGTTTTCATTTTAGGCAAGCCTTCTATATGCTGTTATAATATCATACATGGGGTGTATATCTGCTTCAGAAGGTCCTGAGACAAAGATTAGAAAGAGTTGGAGTTCCTTTTTTAAAAAGTGGTTGAAATGAAAATGAGCTTATCCCATGAGCTTCAACAGGTGGTCTTAGTAATTTCAGTTCGTAGGAACAATCAATACATGTTTTCACCCACCTCAAACTCTCCATGAAAGAAAAATGAAAAGCAGGCAGGAAAGAGAAGAGGGGTGTATTTTTGTGACTGGTCTCTCCAGGCTCTAACAGAAAATGTTTATACTAGGACTCACCAATCATGATATTAGGGGGTGAGGGGTACTGGAGTAACATATCAGAAGCTGTTCACTTGATTTTCACTCTTCTAACTCTCTCAGGAGCAGCAGAACAAAAAAGGAGATTCCAAACCAACTTGTATATCTCTAGCTATTGTCAGCTCACTGTAATTATAAAAAAGTGTTGACTAATTCAGTGTAGTAAGTAAGTTATTTGTGAAAAGCCAGCAACAGACAATTTTTTTATTTATGTAACTGAAGTGGCCAAACATTGGTTTTGCTTACAAATAAATCAAGCTTGAATATCTTCTGCAATAAAACATTTATGTTATTTAAATGGCAATGGGGGGGGGCTACTGTTGGTGTGCAATTTTTTTTTCAGAATAGTCATCCGGCTAGAAAGCTGCCCCCCCCCCTCGCTCTTTTTACTAGAACTTTCTTTCTTTCTTTCTTTCTTTCTTTCATTTCATTACAGCCTATCATTGCAGCCAAGAATGCCTGGAAGGCAGTTGAGTATTTTATAATAAATCATTGTTATTTCATTCTAAGTTTTGCTATTTCATCTCACACATTTTTTCTGCATGAAAGATCAGGAATATTTGTATGCAAATATTACACCCCTGCCCTTCGCACATGCACATACAGTACAAGAGAAGGCCAAGGTTTTCATTATCTGATTGACACAAGAGAATAAAACAGTTATTTTTGCAAGCTTCAAATTTTTATATAAGAGTGAATGTAGAGCAGGGTAGGACAACATTCCCAGGTTTGTGATCACAATCTGGGCCCCCACCATTTCCACTATCTCCAAACTCAGTGCTTCTGCTGTTGGGAATATGGTGTGAGGGTGTGCACACCTATATCCCTAGGAGACTCATACTCCAAGCAGCCTGCTGAGGATTAACTCCTGTTTAAAATCAAGGTTTGTGCAGCCCATGTGGCATATTTCCCATCAGAACTGATGAGCATAGATGGTGGTGGTGGTACCTTCAGTGGTGGAGATGGGCCACATCTTGCTTATCCCTAATTTAGATTAACTGAGTGGGATTACAATGAAGTGGGATTAACAGGAGGAAATCAATAATTTGAAGGTGGAGTACTGAGAAGTCTATGGCAGAGAGCTCCAGCACTGTAGCTCAGTAGAGTGTACTAGAAACTTCCAGCACAGATTTTTAAGTAACTCACCAAAGTACAAATCCAGGATTCTATAAGATGGAGCCATAACAGTTAAAATGATGCCAAATTTCTATAATTGTGGGATGTAGATACACTCTAACAGTACATCATTATAATGTACTAGTTTTTAGCAAAATATGTCTCTGTTTTCTAACCCCTATTGCCACAAGATTCCATATCATTATGGTAGGTGTGCATTTTAGACTTAAAAGTTTGATTCAAAAACTGACTAATTAGGGATACTGCAGTTGCAGGATATAACTGATTTATTGACAAACAAACACATAACTTTTCAAGAAACCATACACACACACACACACACACACACACACACACACAACCCTAACCTTAAAGGAGTGTAATATCTGACTGGGGGACCAACCCTACCCTTTAGAGTAGCACTTTACTTTTTCCTGCAGATGAAAGGCAGATCATTTAAGCTAAGAACATGAATTGTGTACAGTCAGAAACATCAACCTGAGCAAACATGCCACATCATGATCCAAACAATGGACTGTCGCTTTCTTGCTCAAAACTTTATTCAAATGTTTATCCCCTCTCTCGGGAGGTGACTGCATATTTGAAAGAGCCATCAACAAAATAACATCTAGTGGAAACTTTTTCTAAACTATGGAAAAAGAAAAGGAAGGAACATTGCCATCCTTGGATGTCCTGAGCATCCACAAACTGAACCAATGACTGGGCTACACAGTATACAGAAAACCTACACACATGGACAGTTATCTACACAAGAACTTCAACCATCACCCAAGACAAAAAGGAAGCACAATAAAAGTACTGTTAGGCTGGGCAAAAAGGATCTCTGAACCCCACTTCCTGAAAGATTAATTGAAGCAGCTAGACTGGGCTCTACAAGCTAATGGTTACTCCAGCTCAGATTTCAGAAAAGCTGCGAGACCCAGAAAAACCCATAGGAGTGACGACAAACAACCACCCAAAGGAAAAGTATTTTTACCATACATTAAAGGAGTCACAGACAGAATAGGGAAACTGGTGAAGAAACACAACCTCCAAATTATCTACAGACCATCCAAGAAAATCCAGCAAATGCTATACTCAGTGAGTGACAACAGAGACCCTCTCACAGCCACAGGAGTTTACCAAATACCATGCAGCTGCAGACATGTCTACATAGAGACCACCAAACACAGTGTTCACACACGAATCAAAGAACATGAGAGACACTGCAGACTGGGTCAGTCTGAAAAATCATCAGTAGCGGAACACATTATAAACCACCCTGGGCATAAAATGCTATTTGAAAACACTGAAATTCTAGATCATGCCAACAACTATCAGGTCAGAATGCACAGGAAAGCCATTGAAATCCACAAATGCCTAGACAATTTCAGTAGAAAAGAAGAAACCCTTAAAATAAACAAAGTTTGGCTGCCAGTCCTGAAAAACACCAAAATCAAGACCCAGCAAGTGCAAATGAAAACCATGCAGGGTCAGTGGTTTCCCCAGCAGACAATGGATACTAATTAAATATACACTCTGAGGCCTTGCCATTCAACAACAGACCAACACAGAGATTAACATGTAAATCACTTCCTGTCAACCAAGGGTCACACAGTATATTTACCCCACTCACTTCCATGCCAGCATTCTCTGAAGATGTCATTGACAGGTGCTGGCAAAACATCAGGAATAAACTCTTCCAGAACATAACCACATGGCCCAAAAAATTCACAAAAAACTTTTTCTACACTGCTTTTTTATTATTCACTGTTGTTGTGGATGTTGTTGTTATGTGCCTTCAAGTCTAATTTATGGTGACCCTATCATGGGGGTTTTCTGGGGCTGAGAGTGTGAGATTCACCCAAGGTCAGCCAGTGAATGACCATGGCCAAGCAAGAGACTGAACCCTGATCAACAGAATCATAGTCCAGTGCTCAAACCACTATACCACACTGACTCTCATATTCAGTTTTAGCCATCAGCAATTGATGGACCAGGTGAGTGATCTACTTGCATGCTAACATCACGCATAACCAGATAGATGTGAAATCTTACATAGGTGAGGGTTTCCTGTATTTTAAGCCTCAAGATACTTTGATATGTATAAACTGAAAGCAACATATATCAGTATGGCATTTCTTTTTTAAAACAAAAGCACGTGCAATACTTTAAAATAATGTGACATTTTTAGACCTGTCTTCTCTCCCACCTTCCTTCCTTGATACAGTTTAGGATACTTCCTTTATGAAAGAATGCCCTTTCTAGCTTGATGTACGAAAGGCATCAGTACCTACTTGGCATAAGCATTATGAGCAACTTTTACGTACCTGCTAGCAAAGTTCAGGAGTCCTCTGGGAATCTGACTGAATCAAGCTGTCATCATTTCAGTGCAGGTTTGAGTCAGACATATGACAGCAGGGGAGATAAGACAATGAAAGATTCTGAGTCATGCTGCACAGAGGATGGAGGAGGGAGTAAGGCAGCAAACATGAATGAGTGGAAATGGCACAGTGCAGTCACTCCTTCTGAACAAAATAGCATGTATTTTTAGTTCTCCAGAATGAAGGAAGAAGATTCATAAATATCATTTTTAATATCCATTTGGCATACATTCTAGGATGCAATCATAATTGCCTAGATTCCCCTCCCCCCAACTGTTAAAACTGTGGGTCCTTCTACTGTGACTGTGTGCAGAGCTAGGATTCCAAAAATCAGAGTCCATGTAGAAAAGCAATAATTGCATTGATCAGAGTGAAGGGGGCTAGGGAGAGGCAACTAAACCCAACTCTCCCCTCTCTCTTCTCCCTAACAGTTGGTTGGCACTGTTGATAGTTTTCTAATGAGTCTAACAATACCTTACTTAAACTCTTATAGTGCTATTATTCCACTTTTACTGTTATGGCTGCCTCCTGTGGCATTCTGGGGCTTGTACTTTAATGAGGTCTAAGAGCTCTCTGGCTGAGAATTCTAAATAAAAGGTAAAGGTAGTCCCTTGACATGAAGGTCTAGTTGTAATCAACTGTAGGGGGTGGTGCTCATCTCCGTTTCTAAGCTGAAGAGCCAGCATTGTCCGAGGACTGCTCTGGTGGTCATATGGCCAGCATGACTGCACCTAACACTATTACCTTCCCACTTAAGTGGTACCCATCTATCTACTTGTATTTGCATGCTTTCGAACTGCTAGGTTGGCAAAAGCTGGGACTAGTGGCAGGAGCTCAACCCATCATGCAGCACTTGGGCCTCGAACTGCCAACCTTCTGATCTTCTGATCATCAGAATTGATGTCTTAACCCTAAGCCACTGCATCCCTTGAGCTAAATTCCAAATACCTTTCCCTAAATTGCAAATCCCAAGATTCCACAGGAGGCAGCTGTAGCAGTAAAAGCAGAATAATAGTGCTATAACAATGCAGGATGTTATTTGTGTACAACCCCAGCAGCTTGGTCAGGAGGAGGAAACCACACACACAGTGCTTAGAGGGCTTGCTTAAGCAGGTGGTCATGCAATTGCTTATGCCTCTGGATACAACAGTGGCTGGAATTTTGTTAGGGACATATAAATATGTGCAGCCAAAAGGTCACATGGACATATTCTGCTGATAGTGGCAGAAGTAGAGTTGCGCAGATAGCATGTTCATCTCTACCTTTTCTTTGCAAGCTGTGCATTGTGCATTATGTGTTGCAGATGTGCATCATGTATTTTGCATTGTGGTTGTGCATTGTGGCATTGCACAATGACACCTAATCACTGATGTGTTGTGCAATGTTGCTATTCTGTAGAGGGGTTGAATAGACTGAAGTAGCATATCTCCTCTGAAGGATTCAATTCCTGCTTGGCCATAAAACCCACTGGGTGACATTGGGCAAGTCACATGCTCTCAGCCTCAGGGAAGGCAATGACAAACCTCTGAGCAAATCTTATCAAGAAAACTCTATGATAGATTTGCTTTAGGATCACTATAAGTCATAAATGACTAGAAAGCACACAACACACACACATACGGGGATGCTAGACTGAGGCCAGTGTCTAGTTTCACAATTAAGAAACAGAACACAGAAGGTAGACCAAGTTTAAAGATGCTCTTCTATTCATCTTGTATGAATTCCCTTAATACTTTTATTCAATTGGATGGAAAGTTGGAAAGTTACATATTTCAACTACAGCTCCTCTGAATTCTGGTTGGGGAATTCTGAGAATAATCATTCCAACTCTGAATATTGTGTCTCATACTCAATTCTAATTCATAGCCCTGAAATGGACCCCTTTGCTCAGTCCTGATTGGCTCACTCTTCAGCCAACCAGTGACTAAACAATTTTGTTCTGCTTCAGGGCTATAAATTTGGGTTCTTTTTGAGACAGGACCAGAACAGCCAATACAAAGGACTCAAGCATGTGAATCCCTTTCCTTTTCTTATGCTGCTGCCCTCCATAATTGCCTTCCATCTCCAAGCACAATGCTCCCTTATGACACCATCTAAATTTGATTTTGTTTCCAGCATTGCTTTTGTTCTTTTACATAAATATCCTAGCAAAGATTCACATTATGCATAAGATATCATCTTTATTTTAAAAAAGAAGAAGTATATATGGGTATTACTCTTCATCTTAATGCAAAATTTTCTGGACAGGTGATAAACAGAACTGTACAGAACTGTACAGTCTATCTGAAATACAAGCTTTGGGATTCCCTTCTGAGGGAAATTCATCTACAAAGGCAGTAAATGGTCCAAACTGGGGGAGGGGATATAATTCCCCCAACACTTTTTAGCTTCAAACCACTTGCTGCTTCTGTCCATCCTCATGAATGATTTTCTAGAATCTGGCAAGTCCCTTCCTTTTAGAAAGGCTTTTGGTTTGTTATTTCCTGTTTTATATCTGTGTTTGGTTTCAATACTTTGCTGATACACCAGTTTTGTTTCCAACTGCTGTAAACAGAGCAATCTTATTGGTGAGATAGGAAGATCCAAAAGAAAAAGAATCGTCTTATTAAAACCCTGCTTGGCATGTGCCAGCAGTAGGGGAATAGAGGCACACCATTTGGATTTTTTGCCTTTTCCTATTTCAGTTTTTTTTTTTCCTTTGATGAATTTCCTACTCTTTGAATCATTCAGAAAGAAATTTGGGGAATAATCCGTGTTCGGATTCGGCTCTACCCCACTAAATAAGGCCCCCTGTTCCCACTATGAAAAGGGAGCTGGTTTGGAATCGATTTATTTTGTTGGCACACTTGTCATTCCCATTGGAGCTGGAAGACGGAGCTGCCCTGCAGTATCCCCCATCTTCCTTCTCATCCTCCCGGTTCCGTTCCTTCCCTCTTTCCTGCCAGGCCTCCACCACTTCTCCCAGGGTAGGCAGGGCCTCTGGCACAGCTGCCAGGCCTCCACCACTTCTCCAGGGGCTTGCGGTCGTGCTGCCACACTGTTCCCACTTGCCCTGTGCTGCTCGGTGTGGCAGGAGTGCTGTAAGCCCCACCAGCTCTGGTAAAAATGGAGGAGGCCCAGCAGCAGTGGCAGAGGTACCGCCAGCCCTGAGAGAAGCAGCAGTTTCCCAGCAGCAGAGGGAAGGAATGCAGGAAGTTGGGAAGGAATGGAGCTGGGTGGAGGTGGAGGAGGATGGGGGTTCCTTTTTTTTTTTTAAAGCAAAACTAATTGCAAAATCGTTAGAATGGCCTAACAGCTACGTGCCATTGCAAGTAGCTGCTTTGCCAATCAATCAATTTTGTGATTAGTTTTATTTTTGGTTTTTTAAAAATACCCAAAACGCCAGCACTCTGTGTGTGTGTGTGTGAGAGAGAGAGAGAGAGAGACATCTCTGGGGATGGAGGACACACACCCCTGTGCCATTTGCCCCTCCCCTCCAAAAGAATTGATTCCAATCTGGCATTCCCACTTATTGGACATGTGTCGGGGTCAATTCTTAGCAAATGAACCACTAAAAACCAGCTATCAAAATAGCCTGGGCTTTCAGCGGGAATTGATCAAATTAAGATCAGAATCAATTTCCAGTGGGAACTAGGGGCATATAAATCGATTCAGGATTCTGAGCTTTTGATAGTGGGAACGACCCCTATGTGTGCCAGTTCCAGGATTAGTGTACTGTATACTGTTCTCCCTATGCTGGGGAGATGTCTAGAGAACAGGAGGATCTGGTAGATCCAAAGCCTTTCCCCATCTGACCATTGTGTGCCTGCAAATTCACTAAACTCCTTTCCCTCTTCTGAGGTCAGAACTCAAGTATGGGCATAGCAAGGATCATAAAGGCTTTGGCAGTAGTGCAGAGGGGCCATCAAAATTGGATCTTCCTCTCGGAAAGTTGTCTATCAGCCCCAAGGTGGATAAAGGTATCCTGTTTCTTCTATGGTCATTGGGGACGTCAACTTTACTCCACCACAAAGAGCTTATAACTGCAGTCTTGTTGCTTTTGATTTAAATTACAAATGCTATTTTAAATTCTTTATACTTTGATTATGCTGTTGGTTATGTTTTGCTGATACACTTTGCCATGTTGTACTCTTAGATGGAAACATAGGACATAAATTCTTTAAACAATGGACCAGAGCTTATGATTAACTGTTTATAAATAACTAGTTACTTGAAATTAGTTTCTCCTTAACAAAGGTCTAATTATACCAAGTGATAACTTCATTCCTATCGATCTATAGTTGTAACACTGCCATCATCATCATCATCATCATCATCATCATCATCATCATCATCGTGTATGGTCTCACTACATGGTGCTGAACTATCACATGGCCCAGCTGTTGTCTCATAATGTGTCTCAGATGGCTGAATGAAAAGTACTTAAAATAATAAATGTTGATTTACTTTTCAGTAGTTGATTCAATGAATCTACTTATGTTTGAAATAACTAAATCTAAGCATTTGAACTAATAATGACAAATAATTACTTCATAAATGTTACTTTCTAACACTCCCTCTTCCCATGTGTGTTGCTGAACATGAATAGGCAGCCAAGCTACAGTCATATCTAAGTGGAAAGCAAAATTTTTCAAAAGTTAAAAATCAAGGAAAGACTATGCAGGGTGACTTGGGGAATACTGTGCAGGAGTCCAGAGATTACGTTCATGACTTGATCTGACATGGAGAGTTGAGGAAATGTAATATGCATTAGGTCATACTTGACAGTTTTGGCTGCTATGTCCAGTGGGACATATGTGCAGTGCAGAACAAGCGAGATCTGCATAACACTGTTAACCTTCACCTTAAAAGGCAGAAATAACAATTTCGATGACACTGACACATATGACTGTCCCCTATCATTTGTTCAGAAGACTTCACAGGTTCAGCTCTGCTGAACATTACTGATATGCCTGCCTGTTCTCTTGACTCAAGAAGCATAGAGTTTAAAGTTTAAGCAAATGAAAGCAACCAAAGGACTGACAAGTCCAGCCTCCTTCTGCAAGGCAGGAACATATACTGAAAACACACTTACTCTGTACCAGGGCAACAAGCAGAGACAATATAGTATAAATATCTGCAGACAAAATGGCTCAAGGATAAAACAGCTCAAAATATACTCAGGTCTTGCTTGTAGGTTTCCCACAGGCATCTGCTTGGCCACTGTACAAACAAAATGAAAATAGACCTTTGGTCTGATCCAGCTGTAAGTTTGTTGTTGTTGTTTTTTGTTTGTTTTTTGATTATACAATTATAGCACTGTGATTCAATTTTAATTGCCATACTCTATCCCATGGAATCCTGAATTTATTGTTTAATCAGATACTTGAGCTCTCTGGTTGAAAAATACCCCTTCCTAAATGGCAAACCCCAGGATTCTAAAAAATGCAGCCATTACAGTTGGAGCAGAATCATACCAATATGGTAACGTAGTGTGAAAGGGCCTTGAAAGCTTTAGTAAAAAGACTTGTTTTAACCTAGTGCCAAAATGACACCAGTGTAGGCACCAACTGGGCCTCCAAGGGGAGTGTATTCCATAATTGGGTACCATAGGAGAAAAAGTCTTCTCCTGTGTTTTCCCAAAAAGTATCGCTCCATTAATGTAGCACAGAAGAAGGCCCTTCCAACAGACCAATTCCTGAGTAAGTATATATAAAGAGAGGTATTCCCTCAGGTACCAAGATACCAGGCATTTAGGTCTTTATACAGTGAGCCCTTGTTATCCATGGGCTTGCCATCCAAAGATTTAAATGGTAAGCACCATTGTTCCCAATAGCAGTGTGTGCACATGACCATGCTAGCAGGTGCACATGTGTTGCACTATAATTAGGGACAAGAGGATTTGAGGTCCCCATTTTTTGGCATCCGTGGCAGGGTCTGGAATGGATCCCCAATGGATCTCAAGGTCTGACTGTATGTTCGCACCAGCATTTAGCATTCAAACCGGATAGGGTAGCCCATCGTTCCTGTTGACACCAGGCCAGGTGAAGGACACAAAATTGTCCAACAGGGGCAAAAATGGCTTAGGAAAAACAAGTAGGGGACTACCACTACTGCCCTCAGTATCTGCTGCCTGGGACAGGCTAGAGTTTAGAAAAAAGCCTTTGAAGAGTCAACACTCACTACCCTTCTCAGCCATTTGCTTTCCATATTTGACCATGCCTGTATTGTATTTGCTAGGGAAGAATGTACACAAAATAGTCAGTTCACTCTGTGCTATACACATTCATTCTAACATGCACACAAAGTCTTGTATATCTGAGCCCAGCTAGTCTAGGGTGTTAGCTCATGCAAATTGCAGTCAAATCAAGAAATAAAAGAGCACATCAGGCCAAATTCTCCACTGTTTCCCTTTACCATCTTTATCTGGTGAAATGTTAAATTAACAAATAGTTTTGTTGTTATGCATATGAATACTGCATATAATGAAAACCCAATGGCTTTATGGCTCCTCTACTCTGAAAAAGACTGAAGCAAACAAAACTACATGATTTCTTTATTCTCTTTTCATGGAAGCTGAGACGTTTGATTTATGGAACTTAAAATACATATGTTACAGAAGACTCTTTGGGTCATACATAGCCATCTAGGTTGGAGCAGTTTATCATAATCTTTATTACAGAGCAGATCTGTTCTATGAATTGTAAATATATCTTTGGTTCTTAGAACTCAAAACCTGGTGAGCAACACATCTCCACATTCTTCAGTTGAGAAACATTTACAGTTCTTGCCAGTGTCACAGAACTCTGTGACACAGAACTCTGTGACACAACTTCAGTAGAGCTGCCCAGACATTCAAGTGAGTTTCAGTCATGGCAATGATATCATAATCTTAAATATGAATAAGAAAAAAGTTAGGAGGTTGTATGCCTATCTTACTGCTAAATCAATAGTTCTTTAAATTATAGATCCCATAATCCCCGGTATGGCAACTGTCTGAAATAATCTTGTAAAGCATAAAAGTAACTTTTCCAGGTTCTGATTTGCACAGAGCTTCTATTTTAAAGTACTCTAGGAAAAGATATTGTTCAGGGTGGATCAACAACTACAATGTATTATGAAAATTCAAGTCAAATTTAAGCCAGCATGGTACAGCAGTATGGGTACTGGACCAGGCCTGTAGGAGACCAGGGTTTGAATCTCCACTCAGTAGGTGACTTGGGCAAGTCATAGCCTCTCAGCCTCAAAGGAAGTCAATAGTGAACTGCCTCTGAATAAATCTTGTCAAGAACCCTTATGATAGGGTTGTTATAAGTGAGAGTCAACTTGGAGGCACAAAACAGGTTTGCATATACTGGGGTATTTCACCAAACCTTTAACAACATTGAGGATCCAGCAGATACCCATGTTCACATTGTGTTTGGTAGATTTGTATTCAACCTATGTTCAGAACATTGCATTGTTCCAATGCCTTGGTAAACAATGGTAGTGAGACCATGGACCACCCTCAGACAATTATCAGTACCTGTCCTGTTTCTAGACACTGCACCCAAACCTCTAAAAAAGACTGTGAGTGACCCAAATGATATCTGGACTTAAGTCATGTAAGAGGGAAAAAATAGCATTTAAATTGAAAACTGCACTTCCCAGCACCCTTAGGAGATGAAATTCTCCATTTATGGCTGGAGAATTAGAAGGGTGGGAGCTCAAAGAAGGGGGATCAGGATACAAAAAACAGCCCTCAGTGGCCCACGTGAACCACACAGTTCCTACCTGAATATGCATGCATATCTCTCTCTGGCTTTTCTTTGCTAATGAAGATTCAGGAAGGACTCATCCCACACTTTCTACAAGCGTGTTGATGACTAAAAAGTCCGATCCGAGATAATCAAGTCCGGTTACAGAAAGCACAGCAGAAAGTCTCCTTGGGTGATGTTTCAAAGTTGTGGTTCTTTCTGCATTGTCATTTCTCTTCGAGACTCGTTCAGAGTGAATTCTCGAAATGGGTTGCAGCATTGTGGATAGTGCGCCTCCATGCCTCCCGATGTGAGGCCAGGGCAGACCATTGTTGGTGATCAATTTGGCCAAGCTTGAGATGTTGTTTCAGGGAGTCCTTGTATCTCTTCTTTGGGGCACCCCTCTTACACTGACCCGTGGCGAGTTCACCATAGAGTACTATTTTTGGGAGGTGATGGTCCTCCATCCTAGAAATGTGATCTGCCCAGCACAGCTGCGTTTTCAATAGCATGGCCTCAGTGCTGGTGATCCCTGCTTGCTCAAGGACAGCAATATTTGTCACATAGTCAGACCAGTGTATGTTTAGGATTGTGCATAGACAGCGCTGATGAAAGCGTTCAAGGAGTCATAGATGTTGATGATAGGTGGCCCATGATTCAGACCCATAGAGGAGAATGGACAGTACAATGGCTCTGTACACACTGATTTTTGTGCTTCGCCTCAGGTGTTTGTTACTCCAGACTCTTTTGTGAAGCCTTCCAAATGTACTATATTTCTTTGCTAATCTGTGATCGATTTCTTTATCAATCTTGGCGTCTGAGGAGATGATACTTCCCAGGTAGGTGAACTGCTGGACGGACTTAAGCACAGATTTGCCTATGGTGACGTGGGGGTGTTAGTGCTCTTCTTGTGATGCAGGCTGGTAGAGAACTTCCGTTTTCTTCAGGCTGACTTCCAGCCCAAACAGCTCTGCAGCTGTTGCAAAGGAGGATGTTAGGCACTGCAGAGCTGTATGGACAAGAAGGGCAGCATCGTCAGCGAAAAGCAGCTCACAGACTAGATAGTTCAAAGTCTTCGTGCGAGCCCTCAGACGGCTTAAGTTAAACAAGCTACTATCAGTACAGTAACGTATATAGATGCCGTCTTCTTCTTCAAGATCTGCCATAGCCGAGTGTATGTACAGAGGAGCGGGCTATAAATAAACTATTATTATTATTATTATTATTATTATTATAGCCCTTTGGAGCATCATGCTGAAGAAGATTGTAAATAGAGTTGGAGCGAGAACACAAACCTTGTTTCACACCATTAGTTATTAGAAAGGACTCTGAGAGAGAATAGCCGTATCTGACTTGATCGTGCTGGCTCTCATGTAGCAAGATAATCATTTTGAGGAATTTGGGGGGACATCCTAGTCGTTCCAGGATCTGTCACAGACCTTTTCTACTCACAGTGTCAAAGGCTTTGGTAAGGTTGACAAATGTTACATACTGCTTTATCACACTAGGGGTTTAAATGAGAGTTAAAGAAGAGTTAAACAGGAAATGTCCTGTGATAAACATAGGGCATTTCCTGTTTAACACTCATTTAACTCTCGTTTAAATCCTGTTTTCCCCCTAGTGTGATAAAGCAGATAGAGTCCTTTGTTCTGCTCTCTACGTTTCTCTTGCAGTTGCCTAAGAGCAAATACCATATCTGTAGTGCTCTTATTAGCTCTGAAGCTGCATTGGCTTTCAGGGATAAGTTCTTCTACAATAGCAGGGACTAATCTGTTCAGGAGTATCCTTGCAAGGATTTTTCCAGCAATGGAGAGCAGTGTTATACCTTGATAGTTTGAGCAATCAGATTTTGCTCCTTTTTCTTATACAGGGTGATGATAACTGCATCTTGGAGATCTGATGGCAGTTTTCCCAGCAACTTACAAGGAGCTTGTGGAATTTAGCATAGAGTACATGTCCTCCATGTTTCCAAGCTTCAGGTGGGATTACATCAATCCTGGCTGCCTTGCCGTTTTTCATCTGCTGTATGGCCTTAATGGTTTCTTCCAAAGTGGGAGCCACATCCATTTCATTTTTCATTGGTTGTTGTATCATATGTTGGATAGCTGAGCCTTTGACTACTCGGTTGGCACTGAAGACACTTTGGAAATGTTCAGCCCATCGATTCAGGATGGAGGTTTTGTCTGTGATTAGTGTTTGACCATCTGTACTATATAAGGAGCTTTTGACCTGATAAGTAGGTCCAAACACTGCTTTAAGAGCTTCGTAGAATCCTCTGGAATCACCCAGATCTGCAGAACATTGTGTCTTTTCTGCTAAATTGATCCACCACTTATTCTGAATGTCTCGGAGTTTTTGTTGGAGTTTACTATATGCGAGACGGAAGGCTGCTTTTCTTACATGGCAAGATGGCTGAGCGAGGTATGCCTGATGAGCAGTTCTCTTCTTTGCCAAAAGCTACTAGATCTGAAAAAGAATATAAACAAACTGGAATTTGTCCACAGAAGAGCAACCAAGATGGTAGAAGGTCAGAAACCAATCCCTAGACCAAGTCACCAACAGCAGATTCCCCATGGAACAGTTTTGATTATGTCATCAGCAATGAAATTCATGGGTGCTCATTAATGTGCCAGACAGAAACCATCTTTTCATTTTGCATGACAAAACAGCAACAACAGTGTTCTTTATCACCTTTTGCCTAAGTAACACAAACATAGCAAAGTAAGAGTTCCATTCACAGAGATTTTTGTCAAAGTTTGGCAGCAAGAACAGTGAGAAAGCTTTCTGGCAGGAAGCAGCTTTCTTTTATGACAGAAACTCAAAACAGCACATTCACCCCATCACTGTGGAAACAGACTTATGAACATCTTCGTAGGCACAGCACACACACGTTGGCAACGAGACTGCAGGAGATGATGGGGAAAATGTGTCAGGAGGTATTTGTTGCTGTAGTTCTCAGAAGAGGGGTCTGTTAAAATATCCAAATGACATTTCTGTTGTCATGAACTATTTTCTGGCAATTCCAGGCAATGGCTGCAACACTTTTTTCCAGTCTCAAATGACTTTCTTTTAATATCAGAATAAAAATACTTTTTTCTTGCTCTTTAAAAGAAGTCATAGTGCATTTCTACATCAGTGAAATGGCACTTGTGCACTATAACACTATGGCCAGAATTCTGTACAGGAGATACATGAAGTGAAACCTGATCCAAATTTCCCAATCTTCACTTACCAGACAGCATCTATGGCAATTGACGGGGTTTTTTTTCTCCCCTGTTAATCGTGAAGCAGACACCCTTCCAGGGGTGATCCCAGGCACAACAACAGGACTCCTATCACAATTTCTCCTTTTGCTACAGATTGTTTTTGCAAAGTAGTGTAGAACCATCAGCTAGCTGCTTCCCAGTCAACAGGGGAACAGATCGCTGTTGATCATAGTAGCTGCCACTCAGTAAATGGAGACTGGAGAATTTTCACAATCCCTATATAGCCCCAAAACTAGAGACTACATGGGGATCATGGATACAGTCACAAGTTAATAACTTGAGGTTACACATTTGTAACTGGTATAGAGAATTCCAGACTGTAACTCTAAAGAGTTTTTTTATTATTATTATCATTTTAAAATTTAATTTAAAAAAAAACAGAGGGGAGAAAATTTGCCATTCAAATCCTAGAACCAGCTCAGGAAACCATGTCTCAGTTTTAATAAGCTTCAGAAGAGGCCTAGTGCTGATCTCAAGCCCCCCCCCCCCTCCTCAAAACAAGAAAGGAGTGAATGGACATGGATACAACCAGTGGCAAAATCAAAGAAACTACGTTGTGAGAATTAATGCTTCTTTTGGCCAGTCTGGAGGAGCCCTACATTTGCTGTTGAGATCTTGAGGAAACAACCCAGGACCAGTTTTAAAATGCCAGAAAAGTAATTATATGATTTATGGAATAAACTGTTTCTGATTCTGTTTACTGACCTGAACAATATACACTTAGCAATGTTTGCTCAAGCACGGCCTTTTCAGGATCAGGCCCTGCATAACATTGTCAGATTACCTGAAAGCATTTCTGGTGGCTGATGTGGCAGAATGTTGAGTTGCCACTTGCAATGTGGACATCACACTTTTACATGTAATATAGCATCAGCAATGGGGAATATTTTTACTCCTGTACTTTGTCCCTTACCAGGTCCTATAACTCATATGGCTTCACATCTGCTGTGAGGGGAAACTACAGTTTTGCTGCTTCAGCATATAGGGAGAAAAGTGGGACCCTGAAATGAGTGGACATCATAGTAACAACGTCTCCTGCTTTTTGTACATTGTTATTACAGCAGTGATCTCTGACTTGCAGCCTGGCAGCCTAACCCAAACCAGAGAAGAATATTTGATCAATTTCCCCTGATGTAAATACCTAGTTCTTCACAGAGTCTGTCAGGAGCTTCAATGATGGTGATAATGGCAAGACTGAATGCCACTTTTGCCTCCCTTCCTTCTCCTTCTCCCCCGACTGCATCCCTGACTACACTACAAAACAGCTCTGTCTGGCAATACATTTTAATTCATCTTAGAGAGTAATTTAGGTTGGAAAGGTTCAGATTCCACAGTGGATGACATGTGGCTCTTCCTGCTAATTAAACAAAGTTGAAATGAAGTCAGGCATTCAATATAGCTAATTTCCTATTCCAGGCTTGTAATTGTCACTCTCTCTAGCAAAATTCACATGCAAATGTCAGGAGGAAGTGGATCACACTTTTCTAGCTTTCCTTCACCAGTGAAGGGGACACATGGGTAGTACACTGAGTGGAAAGATGGGCCCAGGGATAGATTCCTGCCTATTGGGAAGAATCCTAAGCAGATGACCCTTCATAATCCTTATCAGTCCTCCTCCTCTGTTATAAAGCAAAGATAAAGCTTTGTTGCTTCAGCATAAAGAGAAGACTGAACAATGGGAATCTAGAATTGGTAAGGCCAAAGTAAACATTCAATGGACTCTTTCATACAAGGCTAAATTGGAAGTATAATTTAAGGTCAATTCGAATGCAATCATGGGTTTTATGTTATTGCAAATTAACTCTTCACATGCAAATTCGGGCAAGAGGGAAGCCAATTCGAATGCAATCATGGGTTTTACCTTATTGCGAATTAAAGCTTCGCATGCAAATTTGGGCAGGAGGGGGTTATTTTCGGGTAATGCGAAGTAATTCCGAACTGAGCAAGGGTTCATGTAAATTCGCTAAACAAGAGAATTTACATAAATCCGCATTGGCTCCATTCGGAGTTGGGAGAAATTCCTCCCCGTTTGAAAGAGTCCAATGTAATGTTAAGTTGTCTCTAAACCCATTCCCATGCAAGGTTTGCTTGAAATATTTTGCTCCTTAAGAAAGGATAGTGAATGGTGTCACCCCCTTCTCCCCCCTGCCCCATGTTATAGTGTAAGGCTATGTCGTATTTATACTGGCAGAGCACATATTAGGTTAGTGCTGTGAACTTGTGGCTCTAAAACAGAAATAACTACAGTACTTTGGATGTTCATTGCAAGGGAGAGTAAATTATGTTTATTATTTCAAGAAATTAATTCCAAGATAGTACAGAGTTCCTAAACTTGATTACAGAATTCCCTAGCACTGGCTTCTATGTGTGCTCACTTTGCCCAGGTAGCCATTATGCAGATGACATGCACTGCTTATTTCTCTCCAAATGGGAAAAGGAGGAGGAAGTGACCTCATCAAAAGGAGAAAGGAATTAAAGCCAATATCATCTTCATCATCATCACCACCACCATCATCAGTAATATGTCTTACATGCCTTTGTTACCCTAGATGTAAGGACACTCCAAATACATTTGGGTAATTCCATTTAGCTCAACTAGTGGTTGGGTAACTTAACCAGAGGATCAATCCTTATGTATACGAAGTCCAGAGGCAAGTTTCTAATAGTAATGAATTTTATTTAAAAGGGAAAACCAACATACACACATAAAATAAAAATTATTATTATTATTAAGCTTTATTTATTTAGCGCTGTAAATTTACACAGCACTATACATACAACCTTTTTAATTAGATGGTTCCCTGCCCTCAGGCTTACAATCCAAAAAAGACAGGACACAAAAGGAGAAGGGAATGGTGAAGGGGAAAGGAATCAGGTCCAGCAGTTCTTTCTCCCCTAAGGCCTGGACCAAGACAGAAGCCATGGAGGGAGGGCTCAGCTTCTTCAGGGAAGGCCTGATGGCGTTTGGCCTACGTTTTCACTCCCTCAGAAGTCAGGAGTCAGATGCCATGAGGAAGGGCTCAGCACACACAAGGACTAGAGAAAGCAAGCTGTTAAGTTGGAATAGAAGTAAGGTATCACTAACAGTGATATTGCACCTGAACAAATCTTGTCTTCAATTGCTGGGGGTCCTGGATGTAATGGAGGACTTGGACAGCTCCTGCTGCACAGGAGATGGGTGAGCTGTTGAAGTGCTAGCCTGGCAAACTGACAGGGACAGAGATTATGCCTGTTTGCTTAACTATGTTGAAGATTGGCTAAAAGTCCTGGTATTTATACCCAAAAGATGCCTCGGGGGCAGAGTCTAAGAAATGAAAAGACTAGAATACTTTGAAGTAGTTTTTCAAGGTGGTAGCACTGAGGTGTGAATGAATATTGATAGACGTGCATTTCAAGGCAGAAGGGATTGGTGCTTTGTTTATATTAAGTCTGCAGCCCATTCATCCATACACTTGGATCTCCTCACCTCCTCCAGAATGTCTGAAATTGATCAATCAAAGCTGGGGCCTTCATGCAACTCCTTTTGCTAGTTTACGTGCTTGTCCTGCTTTCTAGTAATGGCATCCGCATCAGGGTCATGGAAGTGCTGCCCAGCCTATGCTTTATTGAGTTTCTGATATCAAAAGAGGAGGGGTGATTGGAGACCTCCCCCCATGGGCCTAACACCTTTCCTTATGGATCAAGGTGGGGAAGAACAATAACAGATTAAAATATAGCACATACCATCAGTGAAAAACATATAAACAAGTTAAAAACACATTTTAAAACATCAGTTTAAAAGAACAATACATATTAAAACAATCAGCCCATACTTTACAATTTATAGTAATCTACACACAGTTCTGGAATATATAAGGGGGGAAAGAAATGAGTCCCCCTTCAAACTATTTGGTGCTTTAATTTGGATTCAAACTACAGGAGAAGAGATTCCACCTAAATATTAGGAAGAACTTCTTGATGATAAGAGTTGTTCAATAGTGGAATAAGCTGCTTCAGAGTGTGGAGGAGTCTCCTTCTTTGGAAGTTTTTAAACAGAGGCTGAATGTCCATCTTTTGGAACTACAGTCAGCCCTCCCCTTAAGCAGGGGATCCACATAAAGGGAATTGATCATATGCTCAAATCCCATTAAGGACAATGGGGCATGCTCCTGCAACACACCATGGTGTGCACAGCCCATTGTTTCTCTTGGACCTTGCCTTCCATGTGACCTCAAGTCTGCGGAAGGCAAGCCCGCAGAAGGGGCGGGCTAACTGTACTTTGATTGTCTATCCCTTTGTGGCAGGGGGTTGGATTTGATTACCCTTGTAGACTCTTCCAGCTCTATTGTTCTATAATTCTAATTTTCTACACAAGGCTAAGTACTTTGGAGGCAAAAAAGTTCCTTTAGTGCTTTTACCTGGAAGTAAAAATAGAATAGATATATATCAAATAAACAGCAATTTGTTGCTCTTCCATGACACCCAAAATTTGAGGCAGATGCCTCACCCTGCCTAATCAGAGAGTCAGACCTGATCTTGCTTGAGACACAGAATCAACATATAACATAACAATAAATATATTTGTTATATTTGTATTTGTTACTTTTCCTTTAAGGAGAACAAGATTGCCTGCATTGTTCTCTTCCCATTTTTTAATCTTCACAACAACCTGTGAGGTTGCTTAGGCTGAGAGATAGTAACTGGCTCAAATTTATGAATGAAAATCAATTTATCTTGCTCACTCACATCCTAATATGAAGTTTTTAACCATAAAACTAGAAAACCTTCACCATGTGAAAGAATGTTGGTATCATTCGGTTTTGTAGTTGCCTCCCCTTCAACCTCCCACATGCTTCTGTGGCTCAGAGACAAGTTCAGGGCCTTTATAAAAACAAGGCCTGAGAAACACAGAAAAGACAAATCTGTGTAAGTTCCTGTTCCTCATGACAGAAACCACACTTGGAGAGATGAGGATCTTGGAACACAACATTATGTAAATACTCAAGATTTATTTGTCTCTTACAGTTTCCCAAGTTCTGCTCAACTAATTTTCCTGTAATCCAGACTCCATTTCAGCAGAGCTAGAGGGACTGTTGTGTCCTGGGTCTCTGAAGGAGAAAGACAAATGCCAGTTCAACAGGTCTGATCCTTGCCATTTTCAAATGACTAGTGAATACAGAAATCAGGGGTCCTACTGGTCATTTCCACTCTTGGTCTTCATAGATAATTCACTGGTTGCCCAACAAGGGCTTACAAATCAGATTCATTCATTCATATTAACACAACTGTCAATCTCCAGGCAGGAGCCATTGTCATTCTGCGACTGCAAAGTTTAATGAATTTCACAGAACTGCAGAAAGAGAACACTCAAGCAAAGGTCATGAATTAATAAGTTTTCATTAAAGCAACAGACAGGAGAGTGTAGGAGAACTGGCTGTTATCAGTCTAAAGCTTTACAATAAGTAGAATGAATATGTGGCCATCCTAGCCCCCCCCCTTTTTTTTTTTAAATGAATGGTTTCTTTGTTAAATATGGCAAGAATTGAAAAATGTGTGGCTTTCCAGATATTTTTGAACTTCAACTCCCTTCACCACTCACCATTAGTAATACTTTTAGCAACTGATAGGGGTTGCAGTTCAACACCATCATGATGGCCATAATGTACAGTTGTGATGCAGAGACATCCCCAGTGCTCACATTATTGTAACTGGGTTCAGAAAGTACAAATATATGAATGACAAAATAATGAAGAAAATTGCTTTAATTCTCTCACACTAGCTAGAAGTGTCAAAGATGCAATCCATGTATGTGCTTTCATGGATCAAAGCAGACAGAGGGACAGATCTCTGTTCATTTCCTAGATTGTCTGTCCAACCTATGCTGACTTTTCTTCCCACTTACTCAGATACTCTTAGGATTGCTGGCATCACTTTTCCCTGCTCACATTTTTCTTATCCTCTAAGGAGGAGAAAACATCTTTGCTTTTTTCCAAGAGCAGGGGACGAAGCACCACGTCTCTTCAGCCTGCTTAGAACTTTTCTATCTCAGTGTATTTCTCATAATAAAAGATTAGTTTTATCAAACAAGAGAGTTTATGTGATTATATTCCAAGGGAAAAAAATCCATTAACCAATCTAGGCTTAGAAGAAGCTGGATCTCTTCAGAATACATATATGCAGCTCTAAACCTTCCTTTGCTAAAACCACCACTGTCTATCCTTATGCCCTGAATTCTGTCCTATCCTCCACTTATATTCCTCCCTGATTTTTCCATTTGCTTTCCGTACCACTGAAAATCCATTAAGGAGAAGATGGAATAGCTGCATAGGGCATTTTCACACCACAGAATTATAGAATATAATTCCGCTTTAACTGCTACAGTATGATAGAATCTAGAGATTTGTAGTATGAAGTGCCACTAGAGCTTTCTGGCTGAGATGTCTCAATGTCCCTTCCTAAACTACAAATCTTAGGGTTCTGCAGAGTGTTGGCATAAAGTGCAATACTAGTGCTATAATTTTATGGTGTGAAAGGGCCTAATTACTATTATGAGGAGCAATCTGTCTAGAAAAACACCAAAATGAACAATTACAGTCAGTTATGTTTCTAAACAGAAACTTTCTTGACAATTTACACCACGATAAGGGACTCTTTCTACATTCAAATTGTTATAGGTATACCAACACAAAATCCAAGAATACAACATTCTTGTCAAACAGTTTTGATCAGATATGAAGTGTGTGTGTGTGTGTGTGTACGCATGCATGTATGCACACATGCCTTCAAATCACCTGTTAATTTATGGTGGTCCCACGAATTTCATGGTTTTTTTCCCTTAAACAAAAAATACTCAGGTGATTTTGCCACTTCCCTCCTCTGAAATATAGCCCACAACATAGAATCTGAGGACCAGTATTGGTGTGGGAGTATTATTTTAAAATGTATCCTCCCAATGACATTTGTGTGGTTTTTATAAATACTGAAACAATGTGAAATTGGTATGGGATGGGTACTTCAAAATGTCTTCTGAAAAGTATGTTTGTGTAGTTTTATAAATGATGTTGAAGATGCAAGATGTCCCTCCACTGTAACTTGAGATGGAGAAGCCAATATTCAAATTTCTCCCCCTACTCACACCATCTTTCTTGCTTCTACTTGTGTAAAGATTGATCTTGACCGAGTGCCAAAGTGTGAAAGTGGATATGCAGTTGTTTTAGCTACATTATCTTCAAGCTGTCAAGGGTAAAGGGAATTAATTTATCTCAATGCAGTTCAAGGCAGAGGTGGATGGTACAGAGGGGGGAAATACATTGAAGATCCTCTGGCAGAAGAACCAGTTCATTCATATGAAGTTGTGAAGCTCCAAGATGAGCTCTGACTCAAGGACTAGCTGAGGGAAATGAGTCATTTATGTTTAAGTACCTCAAAATGTATTTAGCTACTTTGTTTAAAAGCCCAACTAACTGGATTCTGTTTTTATTACATTTTCTGAAGTGAGCTAATGAAATAACTCCTGACTATCATAGCTGTAAAGTTGAAGGGGTTAAAAAAATTGGGCCTCACTATTGTTGCTTTAATTTCTTTTTTATATAATGATGGTCTCAATAGTGGCTGGCTCTCAGTATAGAAAACAACAAATACATTTAGAAGGATTGATATCTTCTTCAGCTGTTGACCTGTCCCAACACACTCCCTGTTGTAGCTGTTGTGTGCCTTCAAGTCATTTCTGACTTATGGTGACCCTAAGGTGAACCTATCATGGGGTTTTCTTGGCAAGATTTGTCAGAGGAGGTTTTTCATTGCCTTCCCCTGAGGCTGAGAACATGTGACATGCCCAAGTTTACCCAGTGGGTTTCATGATTGAGCTGGGAATTGAAGCCTAGGGGCAAAACAGACTGGCAATAAGAGCCAGCTTCCGGGGGGGGGGGGCATTGTTACTGCATGCTGCACACCCCAACTTCACCCCCAATCTGGCCTCACACTGCCCACATGACCAGATGGTGGGCAGCATAGGAATGCTCCTGCAGTGCAGCAACCCGATGCTGCACACTGCAGGAGCAGAGAAGATTCATGATGGTGAAAGTGGCACTCTTTCCCTGGCGCAAAAAGAAGCACTTTCTGCCACGCCTTTTAGTCCAAGGAAAGGCCAGATCAGGGCTGCAGTGTGCGGTTGCCATGGTCTCAATAAGGAATATAAAGGGGCAGTGTGATGCCATCTGTTTTTGACTCTAGTCTCCAGAGGCGTAGTTAAATGCTCAAAGCACTATGCTACACTGGCTCTCCACCACTACACACCCCTCTTTCCAGCAGCAGCTGGTTATTCCCATGCCAAGAGTGGGTGTGTAAATCCATTCTGAAATTTAGGTCCTGATCTCACTACACTGTTATAGTGCAATATTCCACTTTAACTGCCATGGCAACATCCTGTGGAATTCTGGGGTTTGAAGTTGCATGAGGCCCAAGAGCTCTCTGGCTGAGAACTCTAAAAGCCCTTCCCTAAATTGCAAATCCCAGGATTCCATAGGATGTTGCCATGAGTTAAAATGGAATATTAATGCTATAACAATGTAGCATGAGAAGGCTCTTAATCTGGATATGTTCAAGGAGTTATCCAAGGTGCTGAGGCTACTTGAAGGATGGTGGATAGCACTTTTAAATTTCAGAGTAACATTCAGAGTAATATATGTTCTAATATAGAAGCCACTGGCTGCCTTTGTTTCTCTGTTGACAGTTTCCCAAATCTTTCTGCAGCTCACCCTGATGAAGGGCAGGTGGGCATCCAGGAATATTAGTGATAAATAGCAGAAGTGTCATTTTTTAAAGCCTGTATACACTTAGATTCTTTTGAGCATACCTTGAGGTGACCATACGGAAGCTAAGGAAATATTATCCCTTGTGCATCTCTGCTTATTAACTCAAGACAGGAGGCACTGGTGACACTATTTACTGGCTTTCCCAGTGGCAAAGTATTCTTCTGAGCACAGCAAAGGATCTAAAAGTATACAGGACTTCAAAATGAGGGTGGTGCTGGTGGTGGTGGTGCAACAGCAGCAGCAACAACCTATAGACATTCTCCACTGGCTGTGCTGGCTTCTGAAAGTGTCAGGTGAAAATTGGATTTTTCAATTTTTTTTCTGAAAGTAGCAATTATGATTTAGATATGGTTACCATCTATAACTAAATCATAAATATATAATAAATTTTCTTTAAGAAACAACAGTAGTAGACCAAATGCCAAAACATTAATCTAAACATTTATCTTTTTTACATGCAGGATATTTGTGTATGTGAACTGGAGTAAGACTTTGTACTTTGTATGTGATTCTATTACCAAATAATGTATTTATTTTCTATGCCACTGATCCTCCAATAGCTCAAAGAGATCCCAATTTTTCAAACTGCTCCATACCCCTCAGCCACCTTTATCTGATCTTGATAGTCCTTATACAAGCAAAACTAGAGAGTAAATTTTAGCTGGTAGATTAGGTTAAAGAGTCAACTGCAGCCAGATTGAAAATAATGCCTAGAAATTAATGCAGTCTTTCTTTCAGTGGTGCAAGAAAATGATGCTTCATTCTGTATTATAGAGGCCTGATACACACCGCCAGGATGAACGTGCTGGCAGTGATAGTAGGGCATGGGAGTGTGCACCAACCACACACTCCCGAGCCCTACTACGTGTTGGCAGCACCACTATTCAGCAGCACCATCCACATGTGGGGCATAGGGATGATGTGTGGGCATCTGAGCGCGCACACATCTATTCCAGGAAGTGGAGTCATAAGGCTGTGATGCAGCTCTTACGTCGTCACAAAAAAGGAGCTGCTCTAGGTGGCTCCTTTTTTACTGCGTGGCTGTGCCACACAGTTTGGTTGCTGTGACAATGCTGCGCAATGTAAAGGCCCAGAGTCTATAGAAAAGTCTCTGGGTTCATTCTGTTCTGTTCACTGTCACTGACTTATGTTGTTTGAAATATGTACGATTGTAGCTGTTCCTGGGGAGCAACAATGGGAGAGGCAGGAAATAATATTTATTTATTTATTTATTTATTTATTTATTTATCACATCCAGTTTGGAAGTTTCCCAAAGACAAGCTTGTAGACAGCATGCTGGATTAGATAAAGCACTGGTCTGATGACTGAGTCGTTCCCTTCTTATATGTTCGTCTTGTATGTTTATATGTTCAAGGCATAATGTTGGCTCTGAATAATAATGCCACCAGCAAATTTGTAAAGTGCCTTGAAGGTATTAAAAATGAAGTTGATATTATAATAAAGCCTTTCCCAACTGGGTGCTGATTACAATTGCTTGGATAAAATGCTGGGTGTCAATTAGAGGACCTGTATCCAACACATCTGGAAGGTACAAAACTGGCATGGAGTGGATGCTGTGGCACATACATCTTGGTTTGTTATGCATACACCACCTTGCCTTCCACAGTATTACAGATTTCAAAAAGTAACAAGCCTGGAGAATCCCCACTGAGAGCACAGGATGTGGTTCACAAAACAGGTGGTTAAAGGAACATCTTTTTGTAATGGTAAAGTAATTACATTTAAAAAAAAATGATATGGAACATGGCACCCACCTTTGGATGTTATATGCATTTTGCAGAACAAAAGATTATTCTTATTCTCTAGAAGATAATTATGGTGCTCTACATATTTTGCTGAGGACCAGATCCCTAGTCATCCAACCTAGGTTTATTTTGTTCCTCTTCAGTTGCAAAGGCCACCATCTGTGTTAAGTGTTTGTGTTGTTGTTGATTTTTTTAAAATCACTTCATCCAACCATTTGTTGCTTTTTCCTCTTTTTTTAAAGGCAAAAAGCCTTTAGAATTCAGAGGGGATTTGCTTGGAATTGTTTTTAAGACTGGAAACCCAACTGGAGCCACTGGCTAAAAAATGAGAGGAATTAAATTAGCAATAATTTTCTTACCTTGCTGGAAGAAACAAATGAAAGTTGTTTAACCCTGAAACAGCAGTGAGAGATGCATCTAGTTATCATCTGAAATTACTTAGAAGCATCCTCCACACCTTCCTTTCCTTGCAAAAAGCTTGATCCACGTTTTTAAAGGATATAGCTTCTTCAATCTGCTACTCCACATATGATTGGACTACTTGTACTTACCATCCCCAGTCAGTATGAGCAATGGCCATATTGTCTGACAATGATGGGAGTTACAACACAACACATCTGGAGGGCTCTAGATCCAGGAATATTCTAATTGCATCTGTACCCAAGGTGGCAATCACGTAACCCTCCAGATGTTGTTGGACTGCAAGTCCCAGCAGTCATAACCCTAGAAAGTTACTTCTCGAAAGTAATTTGTTCTGTTATTCATTACCATGTCCAAAAAAAAACCTCATTGCCCTTATGCATTATGGTGCTGAAAAAGAAGTAACTCAATGTGTTACTTGATACACTGCTTAGTACTTTTTTTATTACACTGTGTTTCTCTCTTGGAAAAACATTGGGATTAATAACACAATGACTTAACAGTTGAAAAATGCCTATGAACATGCCTATAACAATGCTTTTCAAATGTAATTTTTGAAAGTAAGTAGAACCCCTTATGTGTTACACCAATCAGGTAACTTTGATCTTGAACATTACATCACTCTTTAAATATGCTTTATTTAATTTTACATCCTCCCTAACTATTTACATGTAACTCCACTACTAGTAAATTTGTTGCTTCCAAACTTTGTTCTAGTCAGAATTGGCTATGGTGATGAACAACTGTGTGATGGCCCCAACAACATCTAGAGAGCCACGTGATTTCTGTTCCTGATCTCTATACAGACACCTTTCATTAGAACAGGATCCAGTAAATAATGCTTAACACTTACTTAACTATCTCCTATTGATAATTATTACAACAGGAGTGCTCATTATGACCCTCATCCCCAATTATAGTAGGCACCGTGCTAAAATGAGTGAACTGTTCATTATTACTCCTTTAAAAAAAAAATGAAGATTCTGTCCTAAACACCAGTGTAAACTTGTATCAAAATAACCTGGATCAATAATTTCAATTAACCTAAATGTGATACAGTGGCTGATTTTGCACAATCTATTTTTCATCTGTCATGAGAACTTGGCAAGATGTAGAGCATGCTAAAGCTCCAGCACTGACCACTGGCAATCCTCCTGAGAGATTCTCCCGGGTTCCTTCAGATTAATTAATTATCGTCGCCATCATCATCATCATTCCTTTTTCCCAGTCTGAAAATCAAGTTGGCTAACAAAAGTTAAAACAGACACAGCTAAAAAGTTTTTATCATACAAAAGTTAGAAAATATAATTAAGCTATCAATAAAATGAAAAACAGTTTTAAAAAACATTAAATTTCCAATAAAATTAAAAGCTGTTTTAAAAAAGCCATTAAGAATAGATATAAACAACACAACATGTGAAAAGTCCTTTTATCCTGCCAAGTCAATGCTCAAAGACCTGCTGCAATGGAAAGGTCTTCACTTGCCTATGAAAGGATAGCAAGGTCTTCCACACTGGATCACAAAACATGGTTGGGTTCATATAGAGAGATATAATCCTTCATTTTTCACTAGGAATTACTCCTGTGCATCAAATCTGTTTTCAGACCATAAGGGCTACAGTGTGTTGCCCAGCACTAGTCAAATGGATCTGAATAAGCAATGAGATACAGATGGAAATTCACACTGTATCCATTGTTCCTTTTATTGGAGTAGAACGACATGACAAATGTAACAGTTTTCTTTGATTTGGTGCACACATAAGAAATGTCACAAATCAGAATCAGAAAATTATCAAGTTGGAAGAAACTACAAGGGCCATCCAGTTCAACCCTATTCTGCCATACAAGAATACACAAAGCATTCTCAACAGATGTCCATCCAGCCTCTGTTTAAAAACCTCCAAAGGGAGAGTCTCCAATATATTCCAAGGCAGGATATTCCACTGTCAGACAGTTCTTACCATCAAGAAGTTCTTCCGAATGTCTAGGTGGAATCTCTTTTCCTGTATCTAATAAACTGTAGCTAGATTCTTGGGTTGGGACTTGAGCTATCCATGTCCTTGTCACTATTCAGCCATAAAATGCACTGGATGACTATCTGTAATTTTCTTTCATAGGCTGACCAACCTCACAGGGTTGGAGGTAGACTGGAGATGAGCTATATATGTGGTTTTGAGCTCCATGGAGGAAATAGTGAAAACAGAGGTAACTAATACAATAAATTCAAAATATGTCTCATGTGATAAATAAAAAAGAATGAAGAGTTTTTAAAAGAATGCTCCTGTAGAGAGGAATCTTAATCCTTAGCCCCCAAAAGAACAGACCCATTGAAAGTTGAGTCAACACTCATCTAATCCTATGAATTCACTGGGCTACTTCGTTTGGGACTATCAATATGAATTTAGGTCCAAGCTCATTATAATACCAGAGTAATTCCTGTATGGAAGATAATTCTGGTTTTGGTTTTCATCATCTTTTGTTGGCTGTTGCAGAATCTCTTTCACCCAGCCACAGTGCCCTTCTCCATCCATTCTTTCATTAACGACAATGATGTATTAGTTTATTTTCTTAGAATTTCTTGGCTGGAATGTAGCACTTCCCTATTCATATCATTTTCTATATGTAAACCAGAATAAGACCATGTAACCTATATTTCATGAAAGCTTTATATCCTTGAATTGAGTGGATCTGTGCTGATTTTACCTTGGCTTGAAAGTGGTATTTGTTCCAGCAACCCTGTAGCAAATGTATGGACTAAGAGTTCTTGATGAAACAAGAGCTTCCATCACATCCATGTTATATAACCTGTTTAGAACTGATCTGTTATTTGAGTCTATCTAGAAGCTGTAGTGCAAGGACCAAGTTCTCCAAAAATTTCCTTTTCCATATGCAGCTTTGCACCTAAATCAAATGAGTTCATATAATGGAAATAGAAATTTAATTACTTCTTCACACAAGCCTCCCCCTTGAGCTTTCTCCAAGGTTTTCATGAATGACTAACAGAGCAGATGCTGCAAACAAAGCTGGCAATCTCTGTTTGTTGCCCTGTTAAGAGCAGTGACTCATCAGTACATGACGTCAAAGTTCTGAAAAGACAGTAAGAGAGCTTAAAACAAAACATCATCACCTAAGAACCTAAACTTCCTGTGAAGCATGTACAGAGCCTTGGCTGGGTGCTGGCTTCTGGCTTGTAAGAAAATTTATTGGGGCTGGAAACTTCGATTACTTTAAGATCTGAGTCACAACTGCAAATAGTTCCAGACTAGCTAAGAAAATCTCCCTTTTTTCCACTGAAACTCTCAGATTTCACCTGCCACTGCTAACTGAAGGATTCTGGGAATTGTCATACAAACATGTGTAGCTCATGAGAAGATCAGGTTGCCTACCAAGTCCAACATCTAATTTCCCTGGTATCCAGTCAGTCATCTATAGGAAGCCCACAAGTGAGACAATGACATAATGGCATCCTGTTCATGTTTCTTAGCAACTGCTACTGAGAGCATACAGATGCAATGAGAAGAAATGACAGCAGCTAGATATATGAGTATCTTGCATGTTTCCATTTTCATTCAGTAAAAGGATTAGTGGGGACAACACTGGGTGGATATGTAATTTGTCTTACTTATACCTCATTCTTCTTATGAAATCAGGATAAATTTAAAATTGTTGCTCAACAGATTGAAAGTGATGGCTGTCTAATGTTTAAACCAAATTCTTAATATTTAAATATAACCCTTTACAGTCTTCACACATGGAACATTTAAATGCCTATTTCGTATCTGCTAAAGTTGTGGGTTTATGTTTGGCAAATGCTGCTTGCTTAATAATCGTGATCCTAATGTCATATGAAATACCCCATGAATAAGCAATTTTATCAATGTGTCTAGCATCAAAAAGCACTTCAGAATAGCTTATATACAGTTACCAGATGGTCTGTTGTTCAAGGAGCAGACCAGATGCTTGTTGGAACATGTTGCACAATGGGACATCTTATATGGTACCCCATTGTGCATTGCTGAAGTTCACTAGCATGGTTGTATATTTAAGTTGTAGGCCCAGGTGGCGCAGTGGTTAAATGCCTGTGCTGCAGTCACTCACTCAAAACCATAAGGTTGCGAGTTCAATACCAGCAAAAGGGCCCAAGCTCAACTCAGGCTTGCATCCTTCCAAGGTCGCTAAAATGAGTACCCAGATTGTTGGGGGCAAGTAGCTTACAGTTGTAAACTGCTTAGACACTCCTTAGGCAGTGTGAAGCGGTATATAAATGAAGCTGTTTGTTTTGTTTATTCTTTAAAAAGTACCAGCTTCTTTAACATTCAAAAAGATGCCAACAGGGTAATGATCAATGCACTTAGTTTTAGGACAAAATTAGAGTAGAAAGTGTCCCAGAAAAAGACAGACATATTTTTCCTCCATCAAGACAATGTAGAATTTATGGAACCTGTCATAAACCCAGAACTTGAAGCTATGTGGATTTTTTTGGACTAGAGCTTCCAGAATCTTGCAGCCAGCAGCCAGTGCCACTTGCTAGGGGATCCTGTAAATTGTCAAAAAAAGTAATTTCTCCAAAGTGTGAGTACATCAATACTTTCTACTCTAACTGGTAGTTACATTACATCAATACTGTTCTGTTCGATCTAATTCCTCAAGATCTCAGACAGTGGTCCTTTTTGTATCCTAAAATCAGACTCCTTTAACCATAGATGCTATAGACTGAAACTCAGAGCACAGATCTTCCAGATGCCTTTCCCAGCTGTGTGGCTGAGGCAATGGAACCTGCAAGGACAAAAGGAGTTATAGAAGAAGATCAGATGCCCTTTTGAATATGTTTCCTTCAAAGTAAGGCCCACTCAGATACAGGGCCCTGGCAAGGATGCCACAATCTCAGTCCAGTGAACTGATAAACTATGGACTGCCTCCTAGCCCATCCTCTCAAATTTTGGCTTTGATATCCTAGTTTATTAAACCACATTTGAACTAGAGATTTAAGAGTTTCCTCCAAACTAGGATATGAAGCCAGGTACTTCTGCATTTTTGAAATATACATCCTATGATCTTAAATGCTAAGTTATCAAAGTAACTTTTAGTACTGTGTCATCCCACAATGTCAGTTTAGCTCATATTTCTCTTAGTAGACAAGGATATTTTTTTAAGTAGCACATATCTATGTAGGGCATCCATTTTAGACAAGAATGTTCTACATACCCAATAAATCATCAGCAGATACATAATATTCTGATAGCCACATTAGTCTTTAATATTTTCAGATCTAGGACCCATCTTTAGCTCAAGCATCCATTTGGTGACCCACTTCTTAATTATGTCATCATAAGTTTCCCTGGTGGTAATTTTGCTGTTGCAACCAATCTAGGTCAGTTTGGCCAAGTTCCTGTATCAGAAAGGGAGAGTATAACTATACCCTTCACTTGTTCTGATTTGGCAGAGACAGTACTTATTAATCCTCTATTGTACAACTTTTTCGATGCTTTTAAAATGTCTTATTTCCTTTCTACTCTTTCCCCCTTTGTCCTCGGCTTACTTCAGATGTTGAAAACTGAGGTCAAGTACCAAAGCAGATTGCACTCAACTCAAATTGTGAGGTGGAGTCTTGGCCTTCCCAAGAGGCTCAAGAAAAAGCAAACTGCTGCAGCCTGTCCTAAGATGTATGTTTTTCCTCGTTAATAGCTTTTGCCACTTTGACCACATTGTTTCATCACAATGTCCTGATTTTCATCTGTGAAAACCATTCACACAGTTCCATGCTCACTCCTGTACATTTCTGGTGTGTGTGTGTGTGTGTGTGTAAGAGACTATCCTTTGACCACCATCCCAAACCTTCTACCTTCCCTTTAAGCTACAGTCTAGGCATCAGTATAGGTGGCTGCTGCTGCTATTGCTATTACTTACTGATGGTGATGGGGAGCAGGAAGACAAGATGAATGATGAATTGGCTCATCTTATCTCAATGAAGAAGGAAACAAAAGCACACTCTCAAATGAAGAGCATTGTCCTGTTCCTCCCCCTCAGAGCAATAAACTCTGAATTGCCTCCCTCCCTTTCTCCCCTCCTCTCCTACCCACCAGTAAGTCATGGTGGTCACAGGCCCTCTCTGGGTTCAACAGATGCAAGGGGGAGGTTTTGGATACTGCACAAGGGCAGCAGAATAGCATCTTGCCCATGCTCTAAAAAGAGACATAATCATGTGGAAGCCACACTTACATGCTCAGATATCAAAACTGGGTGCTGAGCTTGGTGCCCTAGCCCAGTAGTTGAAAACAGATATTTTGGATGAGTGATACTGAAAATAGTAGCCCATCTTGGCTCATATTGGTCAAAGTCCCATCAGCTGCGAGTCCATGGAGAATTTCTAGAAAGAAAGAAACAGCTGTAGCCAATGGTCATAAATATGCTATCAGCTGGAGCACATAAGAAAGAAAGAAAAAACTATTTCCTTGTCTCAGATAAACTGATAACCACTGTTCAAGAGCACCATCAAACCTATGGCATCTTTAACCATTAAGTCTGGAAGGTATTGAGTGAGAGATAATCACACACTTCTATAAAAAGTAATTAGATGGATAGATAGATGATAGATAAATGATAGATAAAAGATGATAGATAGATAGTTCCACCACATAGACCTGGGAGTTCCTAGATTTTTGGCACCAAGGGTAGAGGGCTTCTTCCCTGGAGCAGAAGTGACAGCCTGGATCTTATGTTTGATCTGATGTATGCCAAACTTTGTCCATTGGTACATAGGGGAAGGCATGGAAGAAGGGAAGTTCTCTGAGGCACGAGAAGACATGGCTGCCCTGGAGAAAGATTATGATCCACTATTAGAAAACAGTGGAAAAGTTCAAGATTTTTAGCAGTGTCAGAAGATTACTGCTCTGCCCTTTTAAAAAAGTTTTTGTTGTTGCTAAGCTAGCAGGATGCATTTTTGGACTCATGGGAAATGCTGTCTTTGTGCATTTTTATGCTCTTTGTCTCTGTTTCAAAAAAATGCAATTATTGGACCTCCGTGCACACACATTCACACATATTATTATCCTCAGATTGCATATTCAAACTGACAGAGGCCAGTGTATGACAGTCCCTCATATGTAATTCAGTGATATTGTTGAAAGAGATGTTCAGATGGGGAAAGAGGGATGGAGCAGTCTGCAGTCTGGTAGTGTAGCCCAGCAATATTATCCAGTTCTTAACATGAGATAGGAGGATTAGATACTGGGAGGACTGTGGAGATGGTCACGTGGCATCAATGTTGGAGGAGGAAATGATTAACTGTAAAAATGAGTATGGGGTTTTTTTTTTCTTCGCAAAACTTGCAGTCTTGCAAAACTGAACATAGAGACAGTGCTAGAAAACGGGGGTGTGTGTGTGTGTGTGTGTGCTTAAACTGAAATTTAAATGTTGGACAATGTAGCTGTGTGTATTGGTTAGCCTGTGCTGTGTCCCCTAGCTAGGCTGTTCTCATCAGAATATACTGTTCTATTGCCAGAACTGAAGAAAGATTCAGGTGTCCATTCAAGTAGTCCCTGTAAGTAGAATAGGAGGGTGCCATCTTGTGCTTTGCTACTGTAGGCCAGCATGAGGTTTAAGAAACCACCACAATGCCCCCAGAGCAGCATTCCAGCATGGCATTATGGGAAATGAGAGCAGTAGCAACTCTAAGAACCAACCACTATTGGAATGCCAGGAAAACAATTTTGTTTTCAAGGGAGTTATGTGAACTCTGTCTCCTGTCTAGGGGTGCCACTGGTACTAGACTATGGTGTGTTGTATATTTCTTCTAACATTATGGCATTGGGCTAAAGCATCCATTTGCTACAGAGGCATTTGAGGGTGTTCAGAGACAGTGTGGTATAGTAGTTTGTCAGCATTCAAATCCCCACGCAGCCATGAAAACCCATTAGGTGACCTAGGGCAAGTCACACTCTCTCAGCAATGGCAAAGCTTTCAATACAGCCCTGGTGGTGCAGTGGTTAAATGCCTGTACTGCAGCCACTCACTCAAAACCATAAGGTGGCGAGTTCAAGACCAGCAAAGGGCTGAAGCTCAACTCAGGCTTGCATCCTTCCGAGGTCGCTAAAATGAGTACCCAGATTGTTGGGGGGCAAATAGCTTACAATTGTAAACCGCTTAGACACTCCTTAAGGGTATGAAGCAGTATATAAATGAAGCTGTTTGTTTGTTTGTTTGTAATAAATGTGAAAGCCAGCATGGTGTAGTCGTTTGAGTGTTGATCTAGGACTCCGGGAGACCAGGTTTTGAATCCCTCCTTGGCCATGGAAAACCATTAGATGGCCTTGGTCAAGTCACACCCTCTCAGACTTAAAGGAAGGTAATGGCAATGACAAACCTGCTCTGAATAAATCTTGCCAAGAAACCCTAGGATAGGGTTGCTTTAGGGTTTTTGTAAGTCAAAAATTATTTGAAGGCACACAGACAACAGCATGAACTAATCTTTCTCACCACTGTAGTTTTCTTTCTCTAGTGTAGGAATACAAGCACTGGCTTACAATGCAGAGTCATTGGACTACAATGCAAAATAAACTCGCTGTCTGCTTACCAGTTTGCAGATTGCACATGGGGATAGTAATGACTGGATTTGCATTTGCACTCGCACCTGCTGCGTTATTGTTGTTCATGTCATTTCCAATTTATGGTGGCCCTAAGCCAAGGCTGTCATGGGGTTTTCTTGGCAAGATTTGTCCAGAGGAGGTTTGCCTTTGCCTTCCCCTGAGGCTGAGAGCATGTGACTTGTCCAGGTAGGAAATGAACCCTGGGTTCCAGGGTTCATAGTCCAAGACTCAAACCACTATGCCACTCTGGATCAACAACAATCACCTGTAATGAGATCTTTTAAAAGAAATTTGCCATTGTATTTGCAGCATATTGTATAGAAGGTAATCCAGTTACTAAAGTTGGCATGTTTGGGGTTGTAGTCCCATTCCTGTCAAAGTTAGTTGTGAAAATGACAGAATAGAATCTAGAAAATACAGGTCCACAACACACTGCAGAAATAATCCAATTTGAGACTGCTTTAACTGTCCTGGCTCAGTGCCAGGCAATCCTGGGAATTGTAGTTTATTGTGGTACCAGAACTCTTTGACAAAGAAGGCTAAATGTCTCACAAAGCTACAGATCCCACAATTCCCTAGTATGGAGCCAGGGGAACTAAAGCAGTCTAGAACAGGATTATTTCTGCAGTGTGTTTCAGAATTTAATTTGGATGGAGCAGAGAGCAAAAAGAAAGAAAAATAAGTGTGTGTGTGAGAGAGGGGGGGGGCGGAGAAATGAAATTTCAGCTAGACTTTTTTTTTGGCTGTTATATTTTACAAAACAGCTAAGAAATCCAATAAATAAATAAATAATTCTACAGCAATATGAAATCAAAACTCTATATCCTCTCTTCAAGCCTCATTCTTGTTCTTTGGAAAGTAATAAAACTTAGCTTTGGTTCCCTCTGGCAATTTTTCACAAGTGGAATGTTTTCTCCTTTACTTCTCTAGCAATGCAAGACTGGCTAAAAACTGAAAATGGATGGGCAAAGGGAAGAGTCTGAGCATATTATGAAGACAACATTACTTTTTGCCATGCTTTGTCAAAACTGTTCTCTTCGAAGCAAAATGTACTTTAAAATCTTTCTGTGGAGGAAAAGACCAATCATCAGCTGAAGGAAAGAAAAGGACAGAGTGTTCATATAAAGGTCAAGGACCTACCTAAAAACCCTTGCTGTAGCAGAGCTGAGATTCAAATATGCCTTTCCTATTACTGTTCTCTATACAGGGCTGTCAAGTTGTAAACAGCCCTACACAAAACTGTTTTCACTTGCAGACATATGGCTAATGTCTGCGATAGGTGGGAGCAGTTAGTGACAGCAAAAAACAACTGGTCCCTGAGCCATGGAGTAAATGGTGCTGCAGGGCAAGGGGCACTTTGTTGGCCTTCCTGAGAATAGACCAGGGGGCTTTGTGCTTGCCAATAGATAGCCATGTATTCTAGAAAACCTTGAAAATCCTGGATTAAAGGGGCTAAATATTGATATCCATGACCCACCCACCTGCCATCAGGGCAGTGTGAGCAATGCTGGTTGTCTTGGGGCCGGGTGAGAATTCCCCCCATACACCTTTTACTTACAGTTTTTCACCTACCACATAATGTATCTGTAGGGACTTTGGCAATTGGCTTAAGATGGTATCATTAAATAGGGGGGATATATGAAGCTGGTGTACACCTTGACACCCAATTTGTCGTGGAGGGTTGGGCTCTGGAACTATCTCCAAGAGACATGAGACCAGGCGGGCTTGGGAAAAAGTCAGCCCTTGTGGCTGATCTGGGGGCTTACTCTCTTATAAAGTTGTGGGTCTTGAGAGGGAGCCCTCCAGGCTGGCCTTCCAAAATGACCATCCAAGATGGCACTCAGTTTCTTTGGATTGCCCTTAGGATCTGGTGTTTCACTCTAGGGTGGCTGGGGTGGGGTCACAAGTTGACATCTGTGACTTAGCTACACCTGCACCAGGTTCCTCATCGTTGTATTTGCTGATCCCCAGGCCTCAAACATTTAACAAGGCTTTAGGTCAATAAAAATAGTCTTTGTTTACCCCCCACGTATAATATCTGGTCTCATTATTTCATGATTGGTCAACAACAGTAGTGTCTAACCCACCAGTTAGCTTGGCTTGCTGCCTTCCCATTTCATGCTAGTTCATAGCCTTTTCCTGTGGAGCCGGAGTATGGAGAAGTTACTGACTAAACTGTGCCAAGGCAGAGCAGAGCATAGCAGAGCATAGCAGAGCAGCAGCAGTGGAAGCAGCAAGAAGTTACTTTTGTACTGCAACTTACACAGTCCCCACACCAACATGGCCAGAGGGCTTCTGGGAGTTGTAGTCCAAAAAAGAAACTTTCCCAAGCTCTCTGAATCGAACATAACTAACAGAGACTGAGTCTGAATATTAGTTTTGAGCACTGTTAAGAAGGTGGAAGTAAAAATTCAGGACAGAACTACACTATGAGAAACACAAAATAGTTAAGATGATTGCCTTAGGTCATTGTGTCATATGGTTGTCTTGAGTCATGCCTCCCCCATTACTCTGTCCTTTCAGGTCTGGAGCCTAGCTTTATCAGGGCCTGCATTTAGTCTGGTTCTGACATGAGTATGAGAGGCATGCAAAGTTGAAATGGGCCAGACATTAGACATGGTCAAACACAAGCTGATGACCAGATATCAGATTGGGTGAGGAAGCTTAATAGAGTGCAGTGGGGTCGGGCAAGGCAAAACCAGAAATTCTGCATTGCTGCTCTGGGCACCAAGTGGCTCAGGCTGTCAGAAATAGTGAACTAACCAGCTATGAGATAAGGAGCCCTCAGTATTTGTGGTAGTGCTACACCTTAAATGCATCTTTAATGGCAGTCTTGGCCAACAAATCCTATTCTGGTGGCTGGCAGAAAGACCAGAGTCTTTCTAATTTTTTTAAATTTTAAAGAAAGTATTTTTTTATTCTAATATAGTTTAATTTAATTTAATTATAATGCTTTTTTGTTGAAATGTAAAATGAAAACAAGTATACAAAATTGTTGATCCCAGTGTATTGAAAGCAAATAAAGAAATTTTCCACAACACTAAATGAAGCCGTTCTGATAGTTCCTCAACCTAATATATTAAAATGTTTGAAAGACCATAAGCCTGCTTGCATTTTGAGATCTCTAGGGGAGCAAATTCTGTCTAGTGTAATAATGAGCAAATCCAGCCAGGGTGAAGGTGACTCTTACTGTGCCTGATAGCATAAGGCTGTTTTCACATTTTAATTTTGATTCACATAATGCATACACACACATCTGAGAGCCACTGTGGTGTAATGATTTGAGCTTTAGTCTATGACTCTTGAGACTAGAGTTCAAATACTCGCAGGACCATGGAAACCCACTGGGTAAGTCTCTCACACATTCATCCTCAAAGGAAGTCAATGGCAAACCTCTTCTGAGAAAATCTTGCTAAGAGAACTCCATGATAGGGTCACCTTAAGGTTGTCATATGTCAGAAATGACTTCAAAGTACATAATAACAAACAATACACACACCTGAAGTAACCACTCCTGTGCACTTGCACCTAAACTTTGGAATGACCTGCTGGAAGAGATCCGTCACATTACAATTCTTGATGTGTTCAAGAAGGCTGATAAGATGGATCTCTTCCAACAGGCATCCCCAGATTGATAAACGGGCTCCCCCATTGTCCCATAACTGCTCCATAACTGTGGTTGCTTCATTCTTCCCGCAATTGCCTCATTTTAATGAGTGTTAATTTCAGATCAATTTTAGTAAATTTGATTGTGTTTTATGATGTTTTGTAGTTTTTAATTGGGGTTAGGGATTATATTAACTATTTTATTGTGATTTTATGATTGTTACCTGCCTCGATCCTTCGGGGAGAGGTGGGCTATAAATAAATATTATTATTATTCCCCAGCACCTTTCCTTTGGCAAGATAAAGGCAGTAACTTAATTTTATTCCAACTGCTCTTGTGGATGTATGTTTCACCGTACCACAAGCCCATGTTGCTGGTTTTGTGCCACACTGTTGGTGTTTGAGACTCATTAGTGAAGTCCTGTCTTCCCTCATGCCCATGGCTTCATTTGCGGGCCAGCTGCTATGGCTGACTGCAGAAAAAAGCTACAAGGGATAAGAAAAGCACACTGACTGGGCCAGCCAGGTAGCCATGTGGTTGTTGCCATTTGGCAGTGATGGCCAGTTGGGAAGTCTCTGAAAACCCATTCTTCTTGGGTCACCCTGCCTCCTGACACCAAAACAGGGTACCAGCAGCATGGCAGGGTGGTGGTGGTTGAAGAAGCCATAGTTGTCGACTTTCTTTCTGTGGAGCAAGCAAATGAAGACCTTTGGGGAGCTGAGGGAGAGGTGTTTTTTTTTTCTCTGTGGGGCAGACACACACATGCCTACCTGAACACCACACTACCATTATTTGTTCTCCTAATTTTAAGAGATCCAAAACAACTGAATGACCATGGGAATGTTTAGACCCATTTGTTGTGGGAACAAAGGGAACTACTCTGAGAATTAACATGAATTGCTGCAACAGTTTAACTGGAAGATGTTTTTAAAGAACCTGGGACATTCCCCATTACATGAAGTGTATATATCTGTGTTTGGATTCAGCCACTGTAAGGGGCACTTTTAATGGTGGCTGGTCACAGCCTGTGGAGCTTTCTGCTATAGGAGACTAGCCTCTTCCCTGTAGTTGTTCTGCAAGCAACCAAACACCTTTTTATTCAGGCAGGTCTTTGTCCTTTAAGCCAGCCTGCTGTGAAAGGAGCTTTTCACTGAGAGGCCACTGTTCTTTCATATATTGCAGTCTTTTATTGTGTTTTCATCAGTTTTATGTTTTCACCATATCTGATTTTAGTTTTAATACTGCTAGTTGCCTTGGACACCATTCATTGGGAGCAATACGAACTCCAACCAACCAAAGCTTACTAAGCTCAGGGAGCTCTCCTAGTGCTGAACCTCTTTCTTTGAATGAAGACAAACAATAGTGATTTTTCCATACCAGAGATTGGAAAAACAATATTTTGTTTGATTACAACTCTGAGATTCTGGGAGTTGTAGCCCAACCAAATAGCTGTTCAATACCAAAGCCTTGCTTAGAACTCTGAATAACTCTGCATGGGATTCTCTCTCTCTCTTTTTGCTTAGCATAATTCATTTAATGTCAGCAAAAGCAGTGGTGTAGTGGTTAAGACACCATTTCTGATGATCGGAAGATCAGAGGGTTGGCAGTTTAAGGCCTGAGTGCTGCATGATGGGGTGAACTCCTGTCACTAGTCCTAGCTTCTGCCAACCTAGTAGTTCGAAAGCATGCAAATACAAGTAAATAGATAGGTACCATTTAAGTGGGAAGGTTCAGTGCAGTCATGCTGGCCACATGACCACCAGAGCAATCCTCAGACAATGCTGGCTCTTCAGCTTAGAAACAGAGATGAGCACCGCCCCCTGTAGTTGGTTATGACTAGACATTCATGTCAAGGGACTACCTTTACCTTTACTTTTTACAGCAAACACAAGAACCTGCCTTAGATTAAGCCAGACTGTTTGTACCTCATTATGATCTACACTATAGATCTTCAGGGTCCTGGGGAGAAATATGTTTTTCCTATTACCTCCCATCTGATCCCTTTTGCTGGAAATATCAGGGCTAGAACCAGGTACCTGCCACATTCAAACCAAATCCTGTACCACTGGGAACACCTCCATCCTTTAGCTTTTAAATATGGTTCAATTATTTCCATATTCTACATCTCTCTTATATTTTAAGTGGCAATTTAATATTCCCATCAATTCTTCACATTATGTTATATAATGAATGAGTAAATGGACTGCCAGCTCGCATGCATGTAAAACACCTATTAATATATTAATAAAGATTCTCATCTTCAAAGTGCTTTGATTCCCAGAACAAATTTTACTTCTACTGAGGGGGTTCATGTAGGATCAAAAATCTAGATTTCTGGCTGTAGACTTTTGTATCTGGCCCATGCATGACACAAGGAGAATTCTGACATTCAGTCCCTCAATTTCAGCATCAGGATTGGGCCAGGTGGAAGGACTGAAGGAAGTTGGTGAGTGGATGCTCCAGGAAGCAGCTATTTCTAGTGAGGAACATAAGCAATACAGAATCAAATTGGGGAAGGAGTGAGGGGATCTCCTGATTCACATAAATTATACATTGCCTCATTAGAAGAAAATGCTGTCTAGATGAAACGGAGCAGAAAGCATGACCCTACGAGATGTATTGGGTGGTGTGGTGAGAGGCGGTTCCTTTAAAGGGAACTGTTCTCCCACCCACATGGGGATTAATTGGCCACTTTCCCAGCTGAGAGGGACTAGATCTGATGACTGGCAAGACCTGGCAAAGAGTCAAAAAGTTTCAGTAAAGAAGCAGGCGGATGAGGAGGATACTTTCTGCCTACTCTCAGCTGGTTCCAGCTAAGATTAGCCTGAGGATATTTCAATACTTGCAGCTCTTGATGCAGAGCTGGGCAAAAAGTACAAACCGACTTACCATCAGTAAATTCAGACAACTAGCAAACTTTTGTTCCTGCTGAGGGGAAACACACGAGAGGGTTTTGTTGGACTGAGCAGTCTTTCAAAACACTAGGCTTTTGAAGCCCACAGTCATTTCTTCAGAGCAAATGAAATGGAAACACCAGTACACCCCAAATCTCTCTCAGAGTAAAATCACATTTTGCCATTTGCACAGGGCCTTCATCCATGTATCTTTGCAGCTGATCATAATTTTTGTTTTGTTTTTTGTTCTTTGCTGTATTTACATCCTAACCTTCTCGCTACGACAGTGATGGCTAACTTTTTGGGGGCAGTGTGCCCAAATTAAAAATTTTGCAGCACCGGGTAGTGCCTGGTGCTGGCAGCAAGACTTCTGCCCTCCTTGGGTGGGACTTCTGCCCTCTGAGGGTTGTTCAGCAGGGTTTCACCTTCAAGGGGTTCTTGCATTGCAAGACCCAGCATTCCTCAGCATTTGCTAAAGGTTGGTGGGAACTGCACTCCAACACCAACTGGAGTGCCACACTTCGCCCATCCCTAGCTGTAACTCAGGGAACTGTCAGGTACTAATCAATTAACTAGGTAAGTATAGACAGTCCAAAGAAACCAAAAACATAATACATGCTCCTATTTCAATGCAAATTGAAAAGAAAAAATCTTATTCTGCCCTGTAATATTCTGCTAATCCTGCACTCCACCAAACTTGGTGGGTAAGAGCTAAAGGGAAAAGACACACTAAAATGGCTTCAGTTGGGCTAACATATGCTTGCATTTCTTTATAATTGTGCACCTTGGTTTCAAGGTCTTTCCTCCAGAAATATAGGCTGACACAGCTAGAATTACACCCAGCATGTTTCTTCATCTCTGACATTTAAATAGAGTTAAAGGCTTGATAGCAAGGAATCTGGAGTGAATCTGATGAGGTTCAGTTATGACATCTAGCCTGGGAAGATAACGTAAAAATCTGGCCAGGAATGTTAGTTGGATGGAATACGGCATATGTGACCTGGCTTCTTTTACATTAGAATATAACTGTGCTGAATTCAAGGTCTTCGGATTCTGGTCTGTCAGAGTACAGGGCAGAAATGCATTTCTTTCTGTAATGTTGGATCCTTGATTTACCAATATGGCTTTCTAATTTCTCCAGGAGTTACTGGGGAAAGCTATTCCTCTTCACAACCTAGTGCGTATCAACCCAGGTAACAAGTGCATATAGGGGGCTGGTTTTCTGGCTTGAATTACCAAGTGTTTCTCATCTCCTGTTGATTGCTACGTGCTGTGGTCATTTGGCCAGCAAATGGGGCCTTCTCCTCCCTTTTGTCTATAAATGCCTCTTGGCCCCAGGAGCTACATAACAAGACAACTGAGAAGCAACCTACTGCATGTCTTGTCCAGACAACACTGAAATTAAAATTATCATAACTGTTTTGATTGAGACAGAAGGGAAGGCATAGCCCTTCAAATGTTGTTGAAAATGCCATCAGAACTAGCCAGCATAGTGATTTTGATGAAGGAACCCCCCACAAATGTATGTCCAAAAGGTCAGTTTTAAGCAACGGCATAGGGCTGTGTTCCATAATTCTGCAACTATGATTTGCTTGGATGTGCACAAAGCTTAATCACTGGCTCCCCTAATTCAAACACACATAAAAGAAGTAACAAAAGAAAGAGATCTGCAATGGCATAATGTATTTATTAGCCCCCCCCCCCCCCAAGGATTGGATGGAATTGTTTCTTGTGCAAATGGGTTGTGTTACACATTTTGATGGGCTAGGACCCACTTCATCAGGTGCAAAATGTAATGAATCAAAATAGTAACAGCTATATATTTACTACATACAAACCCCATCTTGTTGACAAATATATATTTTTTAAAAAACAAAGCTTGCCTTTCACCTGTCTGATAATGGGAGTGGTCTGTTTTTACATTCTTGCTCACAATAAATGTCAACTCTTTAAGATAACAAACCCCCCCCCCCCCCCCGCTTATTTCCTTGCTTGCTGCAACTGTCCAAAGCACTTACCCCATGGGAATTTTCTGTTTTTCAAACTGTTTCCTTTATCATGCCCCACTTTGTCTTCCTTTATGAAGAAGCAAGCTGGTGTGGGGTATAATTGCCCATGGAGTGATCCATGGTAGCAATTTCACCTCCTCAGGCATCAAGAAGGAAGCTACAACAGCTTCTCTCTTAAAGTGACTGTTCACATCAGCTCTTACATTTATCTCAGTCCAGGAAGAAAAAGCAGCTCCAGGTGGGAAAATACATTGCAGCTGCTTTCTATTTCCATATGATGGAATGGGCTCTGGACTATAATAGATTTAGACTACAATAGATTTATTTTAATTTATATCCCACCATAACCTCTAAGTGATTAATGCTTCCACTGATTTCCAAAGGCAGGTTAAACCATTTCCAAAAATCATACTTGTAGTCTTTCTCAAATACATTAAAAAGCTACCAGATGGTTTCCTCTAGCATTCACTTAGGATCCACTATGGTATAGTGGTTTGTGTTGGACTATGACTCTGGAGACTCAGGGTTTGAATCCTTGCTCAGCCATGAAAACCCACTGGGTGACTTTGGACATGTCACACTTTCGCAGCCTCAGAGGGAAGCAAAAACAAACCCCTTCTGAACAAATCTTGTCAAGAAAAACCCATGATACTTTTAGGGTTGCTATCAATCAGAAATTACTTGAAAACACACAATATACATAGCATCTACTTATGTTGATGTTATGTGTCCAGAAGCAAGAAGCTGACAGCTATCAAAGGCTATCCAGCAATCATCTCTAAAGTTTAAGGCATATAAAAATCCAGAAATTTGTGATTATCTTTATTTCACAAAGTTCAGAAGCAATTACATCATGGGTTATGGCCTATAAAGCCTTACAAGAAGACTATATTCCTGTTCAGAATAATGTTCCTTTTTGCACCTTTAGTGTTTGCATGCAGATGATAGCTTTTGGCCCTGTGACCATGTGAGGATATTGTGGTTTTACTGTCTTATCTGCCACCTAGGATTTGCTCAAAAACAAGGATAAATTGTATGGCCCTTTGGATGTTGATGTACTGAAACTCCAAGCAGTTCTCACTGTTGACTATGCTTGATGTGTTTGCTTGAAACTTTAGTGCAATAACACCTGGGTGGCTACACACTCTGTACATCTGCAGATATATTTATCCATTAGTAATTTGTCTCTTGAAGAAACACCAGTGTGGTGGAAAAATTGGCAGAAGTTTGTCTGGAAATACAAATTTTAGACATTCGGTTGTACCTCTAGGCAATGCTACACCACTTGCATATTGACCCCTCTTTCCCTTCTCTAGATTCTTACCCCCTTTCTGCATCAAAACAGATGGAAGTAAGACAGACAGAATCCAAGTAAAGGAGTGCTAGTGAACCCATCACCCTAGAGATGCTGGGGTAACATCCAGTGGTGAAACAGAGATGAAAACATGTATATTATATTTCATTACTTTTGCAGATGTTGGCATTGGGGATTTTAAACACATCTTGGAACATTCTAGCAAAAGTCCTCTTCTGAACTGCTTTGTTTGACACATAAATGAACCAGAGAATAATTTCCATGTTTTTATTGTTATTATTATCTATATTCATACTCGCTCTCCTCTAAGGCCTATTTTGTAGGAGCCAATTTCTTCTCTTAGTCTGTATCTCATTAGTTATTCTCTAAGCCCACAGGTTTCCATGACAGCAAGCAAAGGAACAAAGTAGAATCAAGTTGCTGTGCTGCTGGAAAATCCATCCTTTATGTTAACTTCATTTTTTCATTGGTATTTCTAGATGACCTTCTAGCCTTACAAAAAAGGAAAATAAAAACCCAAAACGCCAAACCACCTTAAAAAAAAGATTTTCAGTTTGCTCACACAATAGATAATAAATCAGCCTCCCCCAACTCTCTGCAAATGTGTCAAACTACAGATGCCATTATCCTTAGCCATGACACCTGTATACCTCTGGGAAGATATTAATATTTTGAAATAAAACACAGCGTAGCATTTTCTGAGGATGTGAGAGTCAAAGAGCTTATTGCAGAGACTTTGTAGAGTACCAATAATGACATTTCTGCATTGCAAAGTAGAGTCCTCTAAACTGTGATCATTTGGCCATGAAAAAATTTGACCTAGCCATATATACAGGAACAGACACACCCACATCATGTAAATATTATTTTCTTCTTCCACATTTACAAATAATGCATGCTCAGAGCAATTGGGTTTCTAGATTAGTAGGCATTTTATTTGTTTATATTTCTCCCAAATATCCATTTGTTAGGTATTCTAGGGTTTGTTTTGTTTTTAATGATCAGGAAAGGGGAAACCTTTAGTACTCTAAATGTTTGGACTATGAAAGGTTACCATCAGTCTTGCTAAATGTGTCTTCTGAGATCAAAATACCCAGAGAGCCAAAATTCTCCAACCCTGCCCAAGATGTTTTAATGATGTGTGTGGCATATATAGCAGGGCAAAAAGTAATTATAAAATTACAAAAGCAAGTCAGTGCCATTCACACTTTTAGGACAGTGTTATTATAGGACAGTGTTATTATTATTGTTAAGCTTTATTTATAAAGCACTGTAGGTTTACACAGCACTGTACATAAAACAGAATAAAATAAAATAAAATAAAATGGACCTGCCAGTGGCATACATTCTAGAAAATAGAATATTATACAAAATTAATACACAATATCATTTGTATTTGTATTGACAACTAAAGGAAAGATATAAGATGGACATGAAACAAGAAGGGATCCAAGGTAAAAAAAATCTGAATGGGACAAAATAATAGAAACAGGAAATAAACTCATGGTCTTGAAATTTATAAATGATTGTTGCAATGGGCCACAAAAGATGATATAATAAAGGAAAGCATGGTCAAATGGGCACAAAACATAAGGCACAATACAGAATTCCAGCAATGGGAGGGAATATGGAATAATAAAATAAAATATACTTTGTGCCAGGATTTAAGAGAAAATAACTACAAGATGATGTACAGGTGGCATATGTCACCACAAAAATATTGCCCAACTATACAAAAATACCAAAACCAATTGTTGGAAATTTTCAAATATTACAGGTTCATACTACCACCTATGGTGGATATGTCCCAAAGCAAAAAAATAAAAATAAAAAATAAAAAATAAAATAAATAGGACATTCATAAAGTATTGACAATAGAACTCAAAATTGAAGTGGCTTTTGCACCAGAGGTTTTCTTGTTGGGAATAATAGAGAAAGAAACAGAAAAGAGATATGGAAAACTGATTTTCTATATGCTAACTTGTGCAAGGATAGTATATGCACAATAGTATATCTGGAAGATAAAGGCAACACCAATGATAGAGCAAAGGCTGATTAAAATTTATGAAATGGCAGAGTTAGATAAAATAAAATGCAGGATGAAAGGGAAAATAGAGGAATATGTACAAAAAGACTGGTGAGTGTTTAAGAAAATGATGGGAAGATATTGTAATTTCAAGTTAAGAGAACATTTAAGAAACAAATTTGTATATTTACATATCTGATTTGAAAGGATTAATTGAATTAAATAATATTACAAATTTATTTAAGATAATCAAATACTAGGTTTACTTAACAGAAGAATTACGGAGGATGCAGTGTATAAAATTCATTGGAATTTGTATTTTCAAAACATAATTTGAGATTTAAAATAGAATTATACAAAAATATTAGATATAAGATAGGACGTCTGATATTAGGTAGAACAAGGCTTGGGTAGAAAGAAGCCTATGTATTTGTGTTATATGTATTTTATAATGTATAGGATGAATGTGATGTTAGTTTTTTTATGTTATTGTATGTATTTGTATGTTGTATTTTGGATTGAATTATGACAGGACATCACCCCTATTTTAGGATTTTCTTGGAATGATTTCTTCAGAGGAAGTTTGCCATTGCCTTCCTCTTAGGCTGAATCAGTGGGACTTCCATGGGTTTCCATGGCTGAGTGAGGATTTGAATTTTGGTGCCCCAGGATCCTAGTCCAATTCTATAGCCATTACTTAACCACATTTAAGACAGAAACAGATCCTGACATCCCAAAGAGGTCAGACACACACACACACATACACACAGAGAGAGAGAGAGATCCATGATATTCAGAATGGACATGATGTTAAGGAAAACTGCTGTCACCATGCTTGCTCATTATGTTAATGCTGACAAAATGTGCAAGAGAAGCCTGTTCGATGATATTCAGAATGGACATCATCATCATCATCATCATCATCATCATCATCATTTTGGCACAGGGAGGCAAATGACCCTAACTCATGGTGTCATTGATCTTGTTATGCACCCTCACGTCAACTCCTTATGACAACACTACTGCAAGGTTTTCTTGGCAAAAGATTTATTCAGAGAAAGGTTGACATTGCCTTCCTCCTAGACCAAGAGAATGTGACTTGCCCAAAGTCACCCAGTGGTTTTCTATGGCCAAGCAAGGATTCAAATCCTAGTCTCCCAGAGTGCAAATCATTCAGCGCACACTGAAATCTATGGTGTCATATTTAGGAACTATTATAGTCTAACATGATGTTAAGGAAAACTGCTGTCTGGATATTCAGCCACAGGAGAGATAGAAGTTTAAAAGAAATTCAGGTTGCTAAATCTAGTTGCTAGTCCCAACTAGAATAAAACCATTGGATCAGTTATTAAATAGTATATCAACACGTATGTACAGCTCATTGTTTTTGTGAGTGCAGTAGTGGCCAATAATTGCATTCAAGGCAGGAATGGAAATCACAGTCTTTCAGATACTGTTGAACTGCAACTCCAAGCACTCACCATGAATGGCTGTGCTGGTTGGGGTTGTTGGGGCTTATAGTCCACAGCAACAGCCAACGGGCTATATGGTTCTCACCCCAATTTAGACCAATGCTTTCTAAACACCTGATTGTAGTAGCTGCTCTCATCTTACTGAGATTTAATACTCACATAGTTGTAAATAGTTGGTAACACAATCAGGCCTAGGATATTGTCACTTAAAATCAGAGGAATGCTATGGCATGGACAGCTGGCAACGTCTTGTGGAAATCAGGACTACAGATTCAGCATTTCCGCTGCTTGCAGCCAAGAAAGTAAATGTATTCCAGCCTACACTTTTGCAGTTCTGAAAAAAGAAAAAGCCTATCAATGTATTGTCGCTAAAAATATCTACCATAGCCCTACATTTGCTTAATTACTCCATCACCCACATTTGCATAACATATGGACTTTGTTTCCGAGTCATGAATAAGCATTACACATTTTAGCATGCCAAATGCTATTTTCAAGTATACACACACAAATGCATGCACGCACGCGCACACACACACACACATATTCTCAGCCTGCCCCAGGGGCTGAAATCATTCCTTTTACATCAGTATGGCAAAAAACAGATGGATGGGAGTTACTTTTTTTTTTAATGAGAATACTCTGCTAAAACCTACAGAACATGCTATCAGAAGAATTTAGACATATGTCAAAAAAAGAGAGCGCGGCCTAGAATAAAACTGTATTTCTAAAAGTCAAACGTGGGATCCTGGAAAATAAATACAATTAGTCAGGGTGTGAGGGTGTACATTACCATGGTGGGGAAAAAAAAGATAAAGTATACCAGCTATCCCTTTGTTGGCTGGCCCGGGATGAGAGTTGAAGTGTGATATATCTGGAAAATGCCAAGTGAGGGTACATCTACACTGCAAACACATGCCAAAAAAGAGGGAACAGCTCAGAACAGAACTCTATTTTTTTATCTCCCCCCCCCCCCCCAATCTACATGAAAAGGTCCAAAGTGAGGCAACTGAATGGTTCTCAGAATCCAGCTTTTATTCCCTTCTACAACTTTGAAATATTAATGTCATAGATCAAATCACATCCTCTGTCATCAACACCTTTGGGCTGTTGCTGGCTATGTTTGTTCTAATCTGGTTATTAAAGTAAATGGTATGTGAAATTCTTCAGTCAACAGGAACTTTTGATGTTTGCAACAGGGAGCCTGTCAGTTAAACAAGGAATTTCTTGACTAACACTTGAAAATCAAGCAGGAAGTTCCCCTTCTGATTTGTATGCTAAACTCAGGACAAAACAGGGGTATGAGGAGCAGAGTCACCAAGTCCCTATCTGATTCTCCTGCTTCCAAATTGTGAGAAATCTCAGGGTTCATGAGGACAGCTTCAGAATTTATAAAATGAGAGTGAGGGTTTCCATTTTTATTATTTTCATCACAAAGGATGAAAAACAAAGGAACTGATAGTAGTGCTGGAGAACCCTGGGAAAGGTTTAAAGAAATCTGCAATAATACCCATGGAGGTTCACAGTTTATGTAAAGAAGTGCAAAAAATAAAATGTTGACTGTATAACCTATGAAACCATGCTTGCCCATGGTGCTAATGCTGACAAAATGTGCAAGAGAAGCCTGTTCCAACACTGGAGCAAGGAACTGTGAAAGGAGACATCACAAAGTAGAGGTGGGAAAACCTTCAGTCTCACTAAGTGAAGCAAAAAATATTTTGCAAACCTGAGGTCAATCATTTTCTTACCTCAGCCTATTAGACATTTATATGACCTTTCCACAGAGGAGCTAAGGGAATAGCTACTTTTGTTCTCACAACAAACTTGAGAGAAGTGTCACATATTTAAAAGCCGGGTCCTAAAGACTTCAGTCTTAGAAGGCCATGCTAATTCTCAGTTTAGAAGGCAAGACTTTTAATTTAAGGCAGAAGGTAAGAGCAGTTGGGATTTTTATTGTGTCCTCAGAGGCTAGGACAATCCCGACACAACCAATTAAGAAAAACATGTTCAGTTTTCCTTAATTTAAGTTACATTTTTTTAAAGTCAGTGCTTGCTCTGTGTATCAAGAGATACTAACTAAGGCTGCATCCATCTGCAATGCAGATGCAGCCTTAGAGACCTGTCACACTGCAGAAATAAAGCAGTTTGAAATCACTTTAACTTTGAGGACTCCATCCTGTGGAATCCTAGGATTTGTCATTTGGTGAGGTATTCAGCCTGGTGTGTCACAGAGCTCTGCTGCCACACTAGACAACAAATCCCAAGATTCGGTAGGACAGAGTCATGACAGTCAAACTGCTTTATTTCTGTACTATGGCTATACACCTAGTTGAAAAATATTAGTGTATAGTGTTATTTCCCATATTAAAAAATAAGCTGAAAAATAATGGTAGTCCAAAGGGTTTCATACCTAAGCAGGTTTGAAACTATGGCTGTCTATTCAAAATCTAGCATGATGATCACAACCTTACACAAACTTTTCAAGGATCAAAGAAGTAAATCATTAGTACTTCTACTGCGCCATCATAAACAAGAGTCTGAAAGTGGTTTTCCTAAGAGCATCCACTGAACCACTGGCTGATCAGCTATAAGAACATTGCAGTGCCTGGTCTGTATCTTTCACCTCCAACCCCTGTACTGCTTTAAAAGCTATTCTTGGCAGAATTTCACTCACTTGAGATTTTTAGCTAATAGCTTTCACATGGTGCAAAAACCATTTATCACCCTGTTCTCCCATGGCTTTCTATATTTAACAAAGCACAACCAATGTTGTTTTCAGAGTACTAGATGCAGGACAGACAGTCTACGGGGCTGTGCAGACCTCCCAAAAGAGGCGGTCTTTAGGTACCCCAAGTAGCGCTGGGATGGGGCCAGGGCTGCCTCCCCAGCAGCCCCAGGGGCCCCATTCTGCCGCTTCTCCAGGCCACAGAGAAGCGGCAAACTGACAGGAGCATGATCAACACATTGGAAATGTGGTGCTGGCAAGAGATCTATGGATACTATGGGCTGGCAAAGATACAATTTGATGGGTCCAAAAGCAAAAGACATTGCTATCTTTTTTCATGGGTGGCTGAGATAGTGACACTTTTGCTTTCCAATGCCTCAATGTACACAAACTTTGTTTCATACACAAAATTATTTTTAAAATGAATAAAATTATCTTCAGGCTATGTGTATAAAGTGTATATGATACATAAATGAATTTAGTGTTTAGACTTGTGCCCCATCTCCTTGATATGTTATTGGCTATGGATATACCTACATTATACACAGTACATTTGGTAAACCTGATGAGGAATCTGTACCATACATACACTACATCCTGATGAAGAATCTGTACTTAAGACAAGACACTAGTGTTAGAACAGAAAATGGAGAAACAGAATGGTTCCCAATTGACAAAGCAAGGAAGGCAAGGTTGCATCCTTTTATCCTATTTGTTCAAACTGTATGCAGAAAATATCATAAAAAAGCAGGACTAGACAGAGAAGGGGGAGGAGTAAAGATAGGAGGAAGGAACATCATCAATCCAAGATATGAAGAGGATACCATAATACTAGAGGAAAACATCATAGACTTGGAACAATTACTAAGGAAAGTTAAATAAAGTGCAAAGGCAGGCTAACTGCTAAACATAAAAAAATAATAATAATAACCACAGTGGATCTACATAAATTCAACTTAGACAACAAGGAAATTGAAAAAGTAAAAAAATTATCTGTATCTCAGATCAAATATAGAAGAGAATGGTGATTGCAGTCAAGAAATCAGAAGACTAGAAATGGGAAGGGCAGCTATCAAAGAACTAGATAAGATTCTAAAGTGCAAAGATATACAATTGACCACTAAAGTTAGAATTGTCCAAGCCACTTCATTCTCCACCAATATGTAAGTATGTGGGAGCTGAACAATGAAGAAGGTGGACATTTCAAACTCATTTGAAATGTGGTGCTGTAGAAAAGTTCTGAGGATACCATGAACAGCCAAAAAGACAAACAAATGAGTTTAAGAACAAATTAAGCCAGAACTCTCCCTGGAAATCAAGATGATGAAACTGAGGCTGTCATACTTTGGCTACATCATCAAAAGGTATGACTCACTAGAAAAGACAATAATTCTAAGGAAGCTAGAAGGCAGTGGAAAAAGAGGTAGACTGCAAGTTAGATAGCTAACTCAATCAGAGAAGTAACAAGTTTGAGTCTGCAGGACCTGAACAGAGCAATGGAGGATAGGAAGTCTTGGAGATGTCTCATCCATGGGGTTGACATGAGTCAAGGTAAATTCAAAGGCAATCAACAGCAACAAAGTACACTCATCCCTCCACGTTTGCGGCTTTGACTTTTGCAGATTACATTATTCATGGATTTTATTAATATGTTCTCTTTAGGAATATCTAGGTCCTCCAGCGCAACTCTATGGTCAATTTTAACCAAAAGTCACGCTAAAGGACCTAGAGATTCCTGGAGAGAACACTCCACTAGGCCTTTGTAGCCCCTCCAGTGCATTTCTATGGTCAATGTTTGGCAGATGGTCTATGGTCAATGTTTGGCAGAGTTGTACTGGAGGACCTAGAGATTCCTAGAGAGGTGTTATCTTAGGTAAAAACGTGTTTTTGTTATTTGTGGTTTTTCTACATTCATGAGGATCCTATGCCCCTAACCCCAGAGAATGTGGAGGGACAAGTGTATATATAAACACAGGTATTCCAAAATCTGCCTTTCACTACATATAACTTGTGGACTGCATGAAGCTCACCTCAGCCTAGAAGCAGAGGCAAGCAAATGGATAACTGTGATCATGCAACTCAGCAAGACTGACAGTATTATACTGAAATATCAGAAAAGATCTTATTCAAGCTTCCCTTCCCATACCTGGAACTATTACTTATCGAGGTACTTGGCTAATATCCCAAAGAGCGGGATTTCTGTGACTTTATGAAAATGATCACACAGAGAAAGATACATGAGAGAAATTTAGCAACTCAATCTTTTCCCTTCATTGAAGAAATCAAGATGGCATTTCCTGGATCAGACTACAGTATTTAAATATAGTAGGCCCTTGGTGTCCACTGAGGTTTGGTTCCAGAACACCCTATGGATACCAAAATCCCATTAAATGTAATGGTGTAGTAAAATAGCATCTCTCATATAAATCAGCAAAATCAAGGTTTGCTCTTTGGAATTTATATATATACCGTATATACTCGACTATAAGTCGACCTCATGTATAAGTCAAGCACAAGTTTTGGGGCCAAAATTGTGGATTTTGCTATGACCCATGGACAAGTCAACGGTAAAATTTAGGGGCATATAGCAAAGAATCTAAAGGATGAAGCCAAGCAAAATAATGTCAAAGAACTTATAAAATTCCAGCAGACATAACTCTACTCTTAAAACTGGATGGATGAGAGAGTAAAGGAGGCTGGTGCTTCCCATATTATACTCTTGCTTTTCACCAGAATATGGTTCCTTCTTTTAAATAAGAGCTCAGATACAGTACTTACATTAACTCGTGGATAAGTCAAGTCAGTTTTTGGGGGTCAATTTTTTGACCTAAATTTCTAGACTTATACATGAGTATATATGTATTTGAATATTTTCAAGCCATGGATGATTGACTCCATGGATAAATAATCACTGGATACAGAGGGCTGTCTGTCTGTGTAAATACTGGAATGAATGGGTGTAGTAAAATATGACAGGCAATATTCCCATTGTTGGGAAAATAAGATTGTGTTGTGTTGTGTGTTCATGTATTACCATTATTGATACAAACAGCTGAACATATAACACAGTTAAGTCTGTGTACTTTGAAATAGTAACCTGCTTTCAAAGCAATCTAAATAACAGAATCCATCACCACTATGAAGATTTTTGACAATTGTTATTAATCAAGAAAAATGATCACCTTCAAAATAAATGGCTTTCTTTTTTTACAAAATTATACTGAATTGGTGAGAAACTGACCCAAAGTCATATAAATATATTCTTCTAGTATCAATTGCATAGAATTTTTTTTAAAAAAATGGAGGATAAGAGTTGCCTTAAAAAGAACATTCAATCTGGACTGCCAAAAAAAGTTTGATGAAATTATAAAGACTTCATATAATATATAATACACATAAGTTGTTATGCATGTAGTGCTGTGGCTGGCCTTCATCTTGAATATTGCATAGACGTATCTCTTTAGAACATTTTGGGAAGAGGAGGTGTTCCATTTCTTAAATAAAATCCAGTGCCTAGGAACAGGCAGATTGTACATGTACCCTCCTATAGTTGTGGTAGCTTCTAGTTAAAATGCAGGCTTGTTCATGTATTCTTCCATTGTCTGCAACAAAGAGAAATTGAGCTATTAACTTTCTTATTACAAATTACACCTGGACTTCGTAATGCAGTGGGAGGGAATTGATTGAATACCAAGAGGTGCCTTGGAAACTGAGAATCCAGAGGGCTGAAGCCAATTTACAGAATGAACAGAATTTACAATAAGGCTATAAAACCAAATGTCATCTTACCAGTTCATTTCTCCATACTGGTAGGATATTCAAGATTTCAAACACCATTATTTCCAAATGATCAAAATCCTAATTTATTCATATTTTAATCCTCATTCAAGCACACAGGACCTATTAATACTTCAGAATCCCATTTTGGTGCAGAAGTCACATATAATTGGCCAGCAAAGTGGACATTTTACCAACAGAAGTGGGCATATTGACTTACAGAATTGATCTACAAAATGAACATTGTATAGAATTGTCACCTGAAGAGTTCCAAGCAATTATCTCCAAATTTTAGAAATCTACCATGTAGCTTTGGTTGTTTTGTTTATTTTAAAGACAGAAAAAACAGTTGAGACAACAAATTTGTTTATACCAAATCTGTTGCATTTTACCTGCACATTTTAGTCCACACAATTTAATGTATTTGGATGAAAATCTGCCCATGCCATTTTCTGGTTGAAACATGATGCAAAGAAGCTGGTGTGAATGCTTCAATGAAAAATAATGTATTGCATTGCTTAATATGCTTATAGTCTGTTTAAATTATTTCCTGTTGTTTTACATTTTAACTTGTTTTAAACTGTTGGAATTTATTTTATTTGTATGATGCCTTGAACTATAATGATACAAGGTGAGCTATAAATATTTTCATCTATTTTTTTTAAAAAAAGCAAATACTTGGTCAGGACACCTTTACACTACACAATTATAGGGGTATGATTCCACTTTAAGGTTACAGCCTTCCTAGGTCAACAATATTAGGCATCAGTTGTCTCTTGTAAGGTAAACTATCTAGTTTTTTGCTACATAACCTATTCTGCAGTTTTTTGGAGTTGTAGCATAACAAAGTATGTTATGTAACCTTCACAGCATCAGCTTGTTCCTTTGGAATCATAGGAGTTTATCACACGGGAGGAATTTCTCTCAATTTCGAATGGAGCCAATTCGAATTCATGTAAATTCTCTAGTTTAGAGAATTTACGTGAATTCTAATTGCATTTGGAATGCGTTTAGAATGACTTCCCATTTCCCGAAAATGACCCCCTCACTGCCTGAAACTGCGTGAGATACTCTAATATGCAATTACGTGAAACCCTATTATCACGTTCAGAATGACTTCCCATTGCCCGAAATTGCGTGAGATACATTCATACACAATAACTTGAAACCCTATGATTGCATTCAGATTGCCCTTGCATTATACCCTCAAATTCCATCGTATGATAAACTCCCTAGAATCACACGAGTTGGAAGAGACCTCCCAAGAGCCATCCAGTCCAATCTCATTTTGCCATGCAGGAATGCACAATCGAAGTACTCCTGAGAGATGGTCATCTAAAGAAAACATCTAAAGAAGGAGACTTTGCCAGTTCAGTTTGGCACTGGAAACTAGCCTATAGGTGAAGAGAATAGATGACTGTAGAAAGAGTTGAAATGTGTGTAGTGTGCCAGAAAGCCTTTATCTTTGTTCAATCCACGGCTGATGGATTGAACAAAGGGAGATTGTCTATGAAAGCTTCTGCTGCCAACTTCTTTCTTTCAGTTAGTCTCAAAGGTGCTACAGGATCTCTCTACAAACTGATTCTACAGACTAATCTGGCTAAATCTTTGAGTTTGTAATAACAGTAGTCATTCCAGAGTGGTGTAGCAGTTTGAGCACTAGACTAGGACTCTGGAGACCAGGGTTTAAATTCCCACTAGGCCATGGAAACATGCCAAGAAAACCAGATCACTTTAGAGCCACAATAAGTTGGAAACAACTTGAAAGGTACACAACAAAAACAGTTTTAGGACACATTTTTTTTTGTCTTTGAAGAAAATGAAGTCATTCATCTACACAGAACAAAAGGTTTGCCACGTGTGTTTTGTAGCTCTTGGTGTTTAGATTCTGGGGAACACTCTTCTGTCTATACCCACAAATACTGAAGTGGACATTGAAGACATGAAATGCATTGAAATTCCCATGGGTTCAGAGAAATAATTCAAATGGCTGTTTCTAAAACCTTTACTCCTAGAAGAGGATTAAAACTATCACAAATAGATTGGTATCCATTTGGTGGATTATGATATGGACATACACCACTCAGCTCACTTTTTTTGGTCACAACAGAGGTTGGAATTTACTACTAACTGCATAATACCTAAGATTGTCCTCACTCCCCATATTTGTCAACTGTAGCCCCCAAACCCATATAGGCTATAACTACAGTAATCTATCTAGAGCTGGTTTGGAACCTTCCACCATCTTTTATCATCTGCAGCCCATTGACTGCAGCCACTTCCTGGTCAGTGGAGAGCAGGAGGGCCATTAGACAAATTTCCAGCTATTTTCCTATAGCTGGATGAAGAGAAATGACATTATCTGCAAAGACCTCCGCGGGGCCTCTAGAGGTCCCTGGATGCTTGTTGCTGTGTGTCCAGCTACTGGAAAATAGATGAGTGTTTGCTGCTCTTCCCACTCTCCATTGACCAGGAAATGCCTGGGTTCAGGAGAATATATCTGTGAAAAGACGGATTGGGACAGGTTAGATAGGAGATTATTGTAGCTGCATCCGATAACTACATCTCCTAATGCAGGATCATGGCTATAGCTTTAAAATTGGGAGGTCTGATATGGTGGGATTATGGACACTGGGAAATGGAGAATTCATTCTTTATGCAGTTCCAGAGGCCTATCTGATCAAAATCATGGGGACAAGGCTCTCTAGAGCCAGTCAAGCCCTTAATTGCCTGGCTCTGAGACATTTTAGGTGCCACAGGCAATCACCCAAGACACTCCACCAACAATGTTTGGCTTGGAAGAAGGAGATACATCAGAGCCACATATTTGTTGCTGGCTGATTTAGTGGAAAGCACTGTTAGTTGCTTTGCCCACCTGAAGTCATTCTTTATAGATCCTGATCAACGTGTCTTACTCCAGAAAGCAGGCACCTATCATAAAGAAGATAAGGCAACGGTGTTATTTCTCATCCTTTTTCATTCAAATGGTAAGCTTGGACCTGGGCCAAAGGTACATTTATCTAAGTGCATACACTGCTGGTATCTAGAGCTGGTTTGGGACAGTGTTAAGCCTATTATTATTATTATTATTATTATCCTTTATTTATATAGCGCTGTAAATTTACACAGTGCTGTACATAGAGTCTTATATTTAGACGGTTCCCTGCCCTCAGGCTTACAGTTTAAAAGAGACAACACAAAAGGAGAAGGGAAGGGTGGTGGGAAGGGGATGAGGTCCAGTGGTTCTTCTCTCCCTCTGGGGCCTGGACCAGGGCAGATGGATTGGAGGGAGGGATAGGGATAGGGAAGCCTAGTGATATTCACTGTATGGCCCGCACGTAAACACTGAATATCTCTACCTTAATTCCATATTTGTCCCTAACCAGCCTTATCAGTTTTATTCAGCAGACTGACATGGGTAAAACACATTCTTAAATGCATGTCTCTTCCATTTATGTCAATTTATGTGCAAGATGCTTTATAATTTAAAGTTGGGCCTGGGGGAACCACCACTACAAGTTTCTAAATAAAGGGACCATTTGTCTTTTGAATGAGAAGAGCTGTAGAGTCTGTTACCAAAAAAAAAAAAAAAAAAAAAAAAAAAAAAGGAAAATGCTAGGACAATTTAGCTGGTTTTACAGCTATTAAGCTTACAGCTATCATTTATACTTCTACTTTGTTGCACAAAATAAATCAGGAAAAGTTACCAAGGACTTTTTATACACTAATAAGACTGACCTGACTCAATGAGTAAATACCTGAACACCATCAGTTTCTCAAACCAGCTCTAGATAGTGGTAGTGGTTCCACTTGGATAAATATATCTATAGCCAAGTTCACCTGCAGAATGAATAAGCACCCCACTTCAAATTTAAAAAGCACTTCTAAATATTTTAAGCCTAGGCTACAAAACACCTGACTCCAGCTTTGCTGGATGTGTTGTGTTCAGGCAAAAAGCTGAGGCAACCTTTCCTTTTATGCTGTGCCATCCTTTATTCTTCCCTCTTATTTCTGGTTTTCAAGAAGAGGAAAAATAAATCAGTTCTATGGCTGGCATAGTATTTCCTATTTATTGGTATATCTCATGGAAATGGTAGGACTAAAGTTCCAAGCTCTCAGGGCCTTGTCCCTTTCTCTAGTCCTCAGATCAAGGGGGCAGCAGCTCAGGGTGAAATGCATGCCTTGAAAATAATGTGTATGTGAGCAGACACATGCATTCCAAAGACGTTTTTGGAATATACTGTGCATTGCTAGCTCTGGTGCAGATAGCTTTGGAATGGCTGCCTCCAGCAGGTGCACTGGCCCATTCCTCCCCTTCCTTTGCTTCCTCCTTCACCTTTCAAAAGTCACTAGGGACAAAACCAAGGTATCCAAGTCTGGGCTCTGAAATCTCAAAGCCTGATATCCTGATCTAGCTACCCTACAGTGAATCCAGCTCCAATTACCCCACATTTCCCTTCAAGATCTCCTACAACTTTACCAGGCTCCCCTTCTCTCCAAATACCATGATACCACAAGCAGCAGGGCAGCAATGACAGATTAACTTTCCACAGTGTGGGAGACATACCCATCCCCTCTCTTGCCTGAAAACATTTCTCTTCATGGACAGAGAGGGAAGCTCATAGTGACTAATAGACATCAGCTGGCATTTCATTTTCAGTGATTCGTTGTCATTTGTCTTCTGCACAGCTTTATAGTTACTGGAGGCGCTTCCCTATTTCTTGTATTCAAAGTACTTGACTTTCATGTTCTTCATTTTGTTGTGAAGAGGGAAATGAAATCTGATTTGACTTCCTCCTCTGCAGTCCTCTGCCTTACCTCTTGTAACATGTCAGCATCCTCTAATGCTTTCACTGCAGACTTTTTGGATGTTTCTTGGATTTCTCCTCCCATTAGAAACTCATCAAGAATAAAGTAGGCCTTTTCAAAATTGAAAATAATATCCAGCTCACAAACCTGTTAAAGTTTACAGAAAGAAATATTCAAATGTGAAATGATAGCATTGGGTGTAGTAACATGGGTAGGCTCATTACAAAACTGCTGCATGTGTGCACCCTTGTGGCAGACAGTGAGCAAGGAAAATGCAAGAGTGAATGTCTTTAAGTTTAGGAGCTTCAAGATGTAAAACAGTTTAAGGTGCTATGTGATGTTCCAACCACACTTTGACTCCTTAATTACATGTGCCAGAGAACAGGTCCCACTAAAATCAGTGGGCCTTACTTATGAGTAGGCCCAAAGATGGTCGCACTGTACATGATTCTCCTAGGACTGTGTACTTACACATTCCAAACTCTCATGGATCTTATACTTTCAAAGCAAAATTGACCAACACAACAACACAAGAGGCAGCATTCCTGGTTTAATGAAGACTAGAAGAGATGTACCAATAGTACTGATACTAACACTAAGGCCTTGTCTGCAATGGCCAGGATACTCCAGGGACACCCTAGAGTATCCTGGCCTCCCAGCTTACTTAGCCTCCATTTCTGCACCAGCCTGGCTGTCTGCACAGGCATCCCACTGAGCTGCCCATGCATACACCACCACAGCCACAGTTTGTTCACTTCCAAGCAGTGGTCACATGGCTGGGCACCTCATTCTGACCTCAGAAAGAGTGACCCACAGTGGCAGTAAAAGCATTGGGAAGTCCAGTGTTTGTTTTGCCCTTTTCTCAACTCTGACTTTGCAGACATTTCCCCTTTCCTTCCTAAATCCACTGGGGAAAAGGAAATAAGAAGACAGCAGGTGCAGAAAAGTAACCACACTCTCTCTCCTTTTCACTCAGCTTAAACATTCTCAATTTACACATCACTTCTAAGCCATCATGTTAGAACTTTGTCCCTATCTTCTGCTCTTGAGTAGGATAAGTGGGTCTTTGATTCTTGCATAGTAGTGGGTTGAACTTGATGGCCCTTGAGGTCTCTTACAAATCTAATCTGTGATTCAGGTTCTATCCGCTGCCACGACCTATTAATGGCAACCATAAAAATCAGTGACTTAGTGGTTTACTTTGCACTTTTCCTGTCACTGACTTTTCAGTAAAAGTCAATGGAAGGTCCCTTCATGAATATGGTGCCTTGCTAATGTAAGATGTGCTTGCTTAGAATACAAGCTTCCCTTAAAAGGTCTCCTCTATTCCACTCTCTGTTTGCATGCCTTTACTTGGTATCTGTGACTATATGATTCTCTTGTGAAGAGAAGAAGTCTATGAAAAGTCAGAAGTGGGAAAAGGACAAAATAAATATGTCAGTGACTTCCTACTAAGGCATTGATCTTAGAGCTATCTTAGTGGGTGGTAGCAGAATATGGGGAGCCCCATCTCCTACTGAAGAGCAGAAAACGGCAAGAAAAACCTAATACCAACCCTAGCGCCAGATTCAACTTCAGAGAAGTTTTGAGAGGAAGTATTCCAGTGGTGGGCAGAGCCAAAGGCTGAGAACAAAAATATCAGCATATTCTAATACATATCAGCTTGTATTCTTATAGCTCTTGGTATCAGTAACTAGGCCTTAGGAGAGGCATTTTAATCTTTCAGCATGGGAAAATATGATACAAAAGCATTGGCATACATTACATCTGAGTATTCATATGTTTTCCCCTTTCTCCCACAAACCTGTTATCCTAAAAAAACATTCACAATGTATCTCAAGTCAGTGTTGGGCAGAAGAAACAATTAACATTTGACATCAAAATGAAAAAAACAAAACAAAAAGGCAAGTGTTTGTAATGCCTCAAGGGTGAGAGATACTTACATTTCCAAAATATCTGTCCAATAGCTCTACATAACGATGGACAACCTCTAGTGCCAAAAGTTCATTATCGTCATCTTCTATTGCACAGCAGAAATATAAACTAGCATACCTAAAATGTACAAGTGAAAAATGTGAGACTATCTGGATAATATTAATGCTACTTACTGATCGGTTATCCTGAAAGAGCCATTTCCCCCAATTGATTTATATATTATGAATGAATCTGAGAACAGCACTTGATTAATACTCCTGACTTCTTTATCAGTGCTAATGAAAAAACAAGAAGATAGACATCAAGTTTAGAATTTAGTGCAATAGGAAATAATGGAATCAGAAATATGTTTTTCCAGACAGATTCCTCTCACTGCTATGTGTCAAATACTTATCAAAGTTATGACCCTGTGTAGCATGTTCTGAGCCATAATCCTGTGTGACACAAAATGTAAGTCCTGCATACAAGAGGTCTGGGGTCAAGGTTCCCTGACATCTCCAAAGAAGACTTAGAAAAATTCCTGACAAAAACCCTCGAGAGCTACCCTCATTTAGTTCAGGCCAGAGTCCCTTCATATGCATTGGGACACATTTCCATGGCCTTGTTGGTGGTGTAGACCATTCTTAACTATACAGACTAGGGGTCTTTTTGGAAGTACATTTCCTCATAAATAACAGTGCTAACTTTGTTTATATCCTGTAATAGAATATGTACATACTAATTTTGCAGGCACCTCATATTGGGGATCATTCTACACCACATATAATATAATATGTAGCTTGCTTTATGTAGCTGTTTTGTTCATACTATAACCCACAATGCAAACAGAGTTAAGACATGGCAGTTGAGTGCAAGGAGCAGGGTTTCCCTGCTCATACATAGAGATTAACCTTATTCGGAATATCCAAACGGGACTTTTCTTCCACTCATTGTCTTTATAAAGTTTTGAAATTAAGCCAGTAAGTATCCAGAAGATGAAAAGATTAAGTGAAAGAATGTAGAGAAGTTCCAGTTCCCAAATTCCCATGAAATCACTAGAATTCGATCTCTTAATGAATATGCATTTATTTCACAAAACATGCTCCCTGTGATTATTCTTTATTACATTTATTCCAAATAAATAATATGGAGCATCAGAATTTAAATAAAATATCTGCAAATTGGTATAGTATACCTGTATAATGTTTCTTATGGGAGGTTGCCTTTAAATTACAGTAGTAGGTTTCAAGGTACATAGACTTCCTTCAACAAATTGCTGCGGTTCCTGCTGCCTTTTCCTTTCAGCCGTAAGTAATACAGGTATTTTCTGAATGTAACTGGTATTCACTTTGTTTGCCAGTTCATTCAGCCAAGGCAGACAAGCTAGTCTTGATTTATAATCAAGCTCTCTTCTGCTAATGACAAGTTTCTCAGAAAAATAAAGAAATTATTTTTCACTTTGTGCCACTCCTCTAAAATCTCATTGGAAGGAAGGATGATTTATGTAAAAAGATGATTTACGAAAACTACCCACACCTTTTGTAAACAAGCTTAAGGTCTTTCCAGTCAACAAAGCTGCTCATTTTTTGATTGCGAGCCAGAACAATCTGCACAATTTCTCGAGTGATCTTCTTTCGCTCTTTTTCAGGCAGTGTAATAAACCACTTCTGAAGTCTTAATTTCCCTTGTCGGCTGAAGAGCAGCATAAAGCGTATCTGGAGTAAAACAAAACAACTCAATAATATGGAGACAAAGACAAAGATAGCTACCTCTCTTGAAAACTACCTTCAGCTAAGGTCTGCCTTGGTGGCCATGCCCCTCTAGGTCAATGTAAGGTGCGCTGCTTGTGAACCCCAGGGCTATTTTGTGGCCCTTAAGCCACCTCCACGTGCTCCAAAATGACCTCTATGGCACATGGAGGGCATTTGAATTATCTTTGGAGGCCCTCTGGGCCCTCCAGAAGTCAAAACAAAATTGTGAAAAATTAATTTAAAAATTAACTTCAAAATGTCCTCTAGGGACCCAGGAAGACATCAAAACATGGTGAGAACTCCTCATGTCCCCTAAGGGGGCTTTTTAAAAGGGGTATGGTGAGAGTGATACCCTCCAGGTTTTCCTAGAGGGGGTTAATGTGTGGCATCCTAGTCTTCCAGGGTTGTCCATACCTGATGTAAGGCTTGACCATAGTTTAAGCAAGTTTCAGTTTCCAAACTCTTTCCTTTCACCTCCTCCTCCTCCTCCTCCTCCTCCTCCTCCAGTGCAGTGACAAGGATTTTACTTCTCTTTTTTATGAATCACAGAATTCCCTGTTGTCTGAACTTGAAAATTGTATGGTAATCCTAACTATGGCTAGCAAGAATAAAGTTCAGGTTCAAACTATGGCTAGTGAGCCTACTTTGTTTACACTTGCTATAGCTAAGATTAATCACCATTTAGGTTTCAGATGATATGTTAAACTGTGATTAAATCTAAAACAGAACTAGAAGTTCATCATCTCCACTCTACAGTCATGACGGTGGTGGTGGTGGTGGTGGTGGAGTAGGAGGAGGAGAAGGTGAGAGTCCTTGGCAACTTCATGTGAGCCTGCCTCACCTCTTTCAGCATGGCTAACGGGCTTGCCAATGGGTTTGAGGGTGCTTCTGGATCTGTCACTCCAAATGACAGCTCAGATAGATGTGACAGCCAGGAATGCTAACTATCAGCTTTGGCTGTTATGCCAGCTATGCTCCTAAAGATGGAGCTGGAAGACCTAAAAATGGCAGTACCTGCACTGGTAACCTCAAGGCTGGATGTCTGAAATGTGCTGTACATTGGGCTATGTTTGTACCAAATTTGGAAACTTCAGTTGGTTTAAAACACAGCAGCCAGATTGATTACTGGTACATCTAAGAGTAATCACATTACAGCACTATTAAAATCACTCCACTGGCTGCCAATTAGTTTCTAGGTAATGTAGAAATATGGTTTGGGTTCAGGTTACCCACAGGATCACCTTCTCCTATACTGTCTGCCCTGTACACTCAGGTCCTTTGGAAGACATTTATTCCAGTCATCCAGGACTAGGTTGGTGCCGGTCAGCCAGAAGACTTTTTCTTCAGCCACCCCTAGACTGTGGAACAACCTGCCAGAGGAGATTTGTCAGCTGAATACACTGTCTGAATTTAAAACAGCCTTAAAGATCAGTCTCTTCCAGCAGGCCTGTCCAGATAATTTTTAAATTATGGATTTTAAATTTATGAATTTTAAACTATAGATTGATTGTTTTAATATGTATTAGGCATAATCAAGCTCAGCTCTAACTAAAATCTGCCAACAAATACGGAAAAGAAAACAGTGGCCACAGACTGGAAACAACCAATATACATTTCCATATATTGGTAAGGAGACACAAAAGACTGCAGTAACTACAGGACCATCACTAATTCCAGTAACTGCAGGACCACAATTTCCCAAGCAAGCAAAGTCACGCTCAAAGTTTTGTAGCAAAAACTCAATGGAGTGACAAATCCTAGAGATACAAGCTACATTCAGGGGGAAAAAGAGACACTAGGGATCAGATTGCAAAATATGATGGATAATGGAGCCAACCAGAGAATTCCAAAAGAAAATCTACATGTGTTTTATTGACTTCAGCAAAGCCTTCGACTGCATAAACCATGAAAAGCTATGAAATGCCCTCAAAGAAATGAGAGTGCCACTCCACTTGATTGTCTTGATGTATGACCTGTACTCAGGGCAAGAGGCTCCCATCAGAACTGAATACAGAGAAACAGAATAATTTCCAATTGGGAAAGGGGACAGGCAAGGCTATATTATAACATCCTTTTCATTCAACCAAACTGAGAGGCAGGAGGAGTGAAGACTGGAGTACAGAACATTAACAAGACACACAGATAACACAATAATACTAGCAGGAACCAACAAAGGCCTGAAGCAATTACTATAGAAGGTCAAGGAGGAAAGTGCCAAGATAGACTTAATGCTGAACATTAAGAAAACAAAAATAATGGCCACAGAAGATCAGTGTTATCTAGGATGAATTCATCCCAGATAACAAGAAAATTGAAACGGTCAAGGAGTTCCAATATCTTGGACCCAATATTTAATCTTTAATCTCTTTAATCTCTGTCCAGAAACTTTAATCTCTGTCCAGAACTCAGCTGCATGTATTATCACATCCGCTCGCCACTTTGACCATGTTTCTCCTCTTTTATCCTCCCTTCACTGGCTCCCCTTCCCCTTCCGCATCCAGTACAAGCTTTTGCTGTTGACTTTCAAAGCCCTCCACGGACTGGCCCCTCCTTACTTGTCTGAACTTCTTTCTCCTCACACTCCTCGTACCCTCCGTTTTGGTAGTCAAGGTCTCCTGTCCCAGCCGAGGATTTCCACTGCCCTGTCCCGGATTCGTCCCTTCTCACTTGCTGCCACTCACTCCTGGAACCTTCTTCCCCCACATGTCCGTCTCATCACTTCTCTAACCAGATTCAAAATTAAGTTAAAGACGATATTGTTTAGGGAAGCGTTCCCAGGATTATGCCATCTGCCCCAGGATGCCTCCTTATAACTATGTATTAAGAAGCCGTGCTCTCCCTCCAGTCCATCTGCCTTGGTCCTGGCCCCAGAGGGAGAGAAGAACCACTGGACCTCATCCCCTTCCCACCAAATACCCCTCTTCCTTTTGTGTTGTCTCTTTTAGACTGTAAGCCTGACGGCAGGGATCCGTCTAATTTATGATTGTATGTACAGCACTGTGTAAATTTACAGCGCTATATAAATAAAATTAATAAATAAATTAATAATATTGTTTGGAACAGACTACAGTCAAGAAATTAGAAGACTAGGATTGGGAAGCATGGTGATAAAAGATGTGGACAAGATCCTAAAGTGTAAAGATATAAATCTGAACACCAAAGCCATCATATTTCCCATCACCACGTACAGATGTGAGAGATAGACAGTGAAGAAAGTCAACAGAAAGAAAATAAATTCAGTTTGAGATGTGGTGTCAGAGAAGAGGGCTGAGAATACTGTGAATTGCAAAGAAGACAAACAAATGTGTTCCAGAACAGATCAAAACTGAACTCTCCCTGGAAGAGAGTTGAGACTGTCATACTTTTGCCATATCAGGAGAAGGCATGAATCAATGGAAAAGATTATGATGCTAGGAAAGGTAGAGGGCAGTAGAAATGGAGGAAGACCACATTCCAGATGGTTAGACTCAATCAGAGGCCACAGGCCTGAGCCCGCAGGACCTGAGCAAAGTAGTGGAGGATAGGGGGTCTTGGAGGTGTTTCATCTATAGGGTCACCATAGTCGAAATCAACCTGAATGCAGTTAACAAGAGTTATACAGTGGTCCCCCCGCCTTACGAATCCCCCGGGTTACGAAAACCCCGGGATCCGAAAGGCGGCGGACCGGCAATGTATCCCCCGGGACCGGGATACGAAACGAAAAAAGCCGCGCGGCCCCTTTAAATGGCCGCGCGGTCCATTGAAAAAAGCGGTCCCCCGGGAAACGAAAGCTTCCGGGTTACGAAAGGTAATCCGGAACGGATTACCTTCGTAATCCGGGGGACAACTGTATATTAATTTAAACTGATGTTATGTGGTTTTTAACTGGTACATGCTGTATTTTAATCTATTGCTGTTCCTCACCTTGATCCATGGAGAGAGGAAGGTAAGAAACAAAAGCAACAAGTCATTCTCAGCTAAAATGCCTATATTTCACTCTGCCATAAGATCCCTATACTTCCATCTGTTTATGTATCTGTTTATGTATTTATCTGTTATTATGTATCAATTAGTTGAATTTATGGTCTGCTTCTTCTCCACTGAGGGCTATCTCTCAAGGCATGCCCTTTTACTTTCTGCTTTATCCTCACAACCACTCTGTGAGATCAGTAACTCTAATGTGCCCAAAGTCACTCAGTGAGTTTCATAGTTTAGATGGGACTTGAACCCCAGTTTCTCAAGTCCCAGCTTTAACACTGTAACCACAAAACTGCACTGACTGTCTTCTAGCTGAAATGATTCTCAGTAGAGAGGGAAATAAATGCTGCAAAGCAGTAAGGACAAAGGAAGTAAAATCTTGCCAGCAGGAAAGACACATTAAATATAAGTCAAGTGATACCCATGTGAGCACTTTAAATAGTTACATTGATTATAGTTTGTTGTTGTTTTTATGAAGGTTTTGTTTAACTGCTGCTGGGACAAAACAATGGGTTCTTGCCATTCCTTTTAACAAGCATGTAAACTGCTAGAAAAAACAGATAGTGGAAGGAACAACATTTTGATGATCTTTTGATGTTGACAATATACACACATAGTCCAAAGACAAAGCAACTATAGTCACATTAAACAAGAATAGTCTAATATTCAAGACTTACATCAGGTATAAAATATATACACCTATGTTTGGTTTATAAACTCAACGTAGGGACCTTAACCAGGCCCAACCAGTTCTTCCTGATCACTGAAACAAACAGTGGATTTGGTCACTATTGGTGTTTGTTCATTTTCAGTTACATTTGGTTGCTTTCAGTCTGAGTCATAAAGAGAAGGCTTTTGTCTTCACTAATACCCAATATCAAACAACATTTGGAGAAGAAGGTTCTACAATGATCCTATATATTCATGCCAGCTGTGCCATAAAATAATATAGCATGTTGTAGATTTGTGAGTGCTAGGACATCCTCTTTGGTAGATCCAAACATATTTAATGCCAATACTGCAACTAGTAGACTACTGTCAGAATTCTGCATCCATGGATGAGGTGAAAATATTTTTTAAAAATTTCAAAAAGCAAACCTTGATTTTGCCATTTTATATATGGGACACCATTTTACCACACCACTGCATATAATAGGACTTGAGCATCCACTGATTTTGATATTCACATTGGATCTTGGAACCAAACCCTAGCAGATATCAAGGCCCACTGTATGCCACTGGATGTTCAGAAAAGAAACAAGTCTACTGAGGTGGACCAACAAAACTAAAGGATTTTGAGATAAGAGTAGCATAATGTCCAATGATTTCATTTATAACATGCTTAAACCATGGATAATATCATTTCAATGCCTTTAGTACCAAAATATTGTCTCTGATCTGGAAAATGCACTGTGTAGTGTTGAATACTTCCTCTGACATTTGTTGTTGTTGTTGTTTTCTTCATGTTATTCTTTTGTAAAGAAACCAAGATAGTATATGTGGCAATTGCAGAACCTAGAATTCCAACTACACCTCCAAGAATCTCCATCTAGTATTGCCACTAGCCATACTGGCTGGGAGAATCTATGAATTGTAGTCTTAAAAAGCAATTTTTTCAAGTTCTGGCGGGATGCTCAACTTTACCCTTATTAGAAACTTTTGAGTTAGGTTAAGGTAGGAGGCCATGACTGTCCAAGGTCACCCAATGAATTTCAAGGCCAAATAAACTCAGGCGCACATCCAACACTTTAGCTGCTATCCCACATACATCACTGCACTGCGACTATCTAGATTGTAGTTCAGGGAAAGCCAACCTGCCACCATCCCAATATTTTGATCTGTAACTCCCATAATCCCTTACAATTAGCAATATCAGCTGTGATTGAAAGGAACTATAGTTCAAGACATATGAAGGGCATATGGTTCTCTATGTCTGCTACAGTCAAATAGAGAGAAAGGGCACAATCTAACCTAAAGTAATCACTTTAGCTTCCATGTTAAGATCTTTTCAGGAAGACTGGCAGACGCATGTACAAAGTTTTTGTTTAGGAGCAGCTGCTCCAATGTGGCTTTTCATATGTCATTGATAGCAATTATAAGTGCCAGAACTTAGGCCTTGGCCTCTTATCTCCAGATTTTGTGGGTCTTCTCTAAGCAGGAGACAAGGTGCAAGCTTTCCAGTTTTGGCAGACTCAGTTCCAGGCAAGAAGAAAGGTGTGTGTACTATCTTCAGCTCACCCAACAAAGCACTAATTGGCGATAATTTGTGAGGATTAGTTGATTAGTTGCTGCAAGCTGCAGCAACTAAGACTCTCAGGGGGTATTTACTTAGCTTCCTCCTTCCCTCCCAGTTGTAGCATCAGGCTTCACCTTCCACTCCACTCTGCAACCACCTTCTGGATAGCAGCAAGTAGGCTAAATTATCCCATCTCCTTATATAAGCAAGAAGGAATAAACCCCTCATTTCAGTCCCTTCAGCTAAGATTTCTGTCTTAATTTCCAAACAGGAAAATATAGTGTGTATGTTCGTACATAATGCACAATACTTAGTGACTTCATCAAGGGCTGTCTATAAATCTCAACAGTTTTTTTTCTGCTTTGAACAATTTTACAAAACTATTTTACAAAAAAAAATTACCTAGAGGTCGTTTGGGGGCATTTTGGAGCAACAATAAAATTGGAATTGTGTGTGTGTGTGTCTTAAAACAGCTGTGGTGGGGCATGCAGCCCATGGGTTGCACTTTACCCACCCCAGTCTAATATAATTAAAAGACAGCAACAACAGCAGTCTGGAGATTTCTTTTAAAAAACATCTTTGCATTATGCTTGCTCAGCCCCATACAAAAGGTGTGTTGTTGATTTAAGGAAGTGACTCACTTCAGCCCTCGGCAGTTTCAATGACACCCTGCCCAGTTGACAATACTGCTCAGCCAACAGGAATCAATACATGGTCCAAGACCAAGAAGAAGGTTAAAAAGCTGTGAACAAGGGAACAGAGTGTACTTTTCTGTTCTCCCTCCTTGCATGTGTCACAGTGACATAATTAAGAGGGAGATAACAGGCAGATTAATTAAGTAACAATCATGCAAGTTAATTTGGGCTTGTGTACCTCGGTGAGATGGCTCATTCATCTACAGTAGACATTGATTTATGGCTCTGAAGCAGAAGCAATGGCATCAGATCACAATACAGTATGCTATCTTCAGAGTAGAGGGAAGAGCATACATGACAGAGATATTTGTTGCCACGGGATACACACAGTATCCACTTAGACCAAAACCACCTGCATGTAGGACTACAAAGAGCGGAGAGATTTCCTTTTTCTTAAATTTCCTTCCTAAATCGATTTACATGTAAAAGATAATATTATTATTCATTAGGTAATATAAATAAATGGGGTTTTATAGAGTGGTGCCAGCAATACTAGAGTTTCATTATTCTTTACTCCATTAGAAGTTACGTTTCCATTTTCCAGTCTCATATTCAACCATACTTCCCCCTCCCCCCCCCCCTTTCATGATTATACCATGCTAAGAAATTATTGGGAGAGGGTTTGATGTAGCTCTAGGAAATTGGTCAAATTTATATGACTGGTAGCAAGGAAATTGCCAGCCTTAGAACATTCATGACATTCTGCATCTCACATTATAATAAAAAGTTGGGGTGTGTCCAAACTACACAATTATAGAACTATGATAACTTTAACTTCCATGGCGCCAATGTACAGAATCCTAGGATTTGACCTTCTTCAATAATTGTTCCAAGTCTCCATTAGTTTCTATTCGTAGTACTGTGTCATCCACATATCTTATTAGGTTCCTTCCCCTGACCTTCACACCTCCTGTCTCTACGTCTAAGCCTGAATAAATAAGGAAGATACTATGCAGCCTTACTTAACCCCTTTGTCTCTTGGGAACCTGTCTATAGGGAACCATTCTGTTTCTCCTTATTCAGTTCTAAAGGCAACCTCCTGTCCTGAATATAGGCTATACATCAGGACAATCAAATCTAGTGTGACTCCCATTTCTTTGAGAGAATTCCATAGCTTTTCATAGAATCATAGAATTATAGAGTTGGAAGAGACCACAAGAGCCATCAGGTCCAACACCCCTGCCATGCAGGAACTCTCAATCAAAGCATACCCGACAGATGGCCATCCAGCCTCTGTTTAAAGACGAGGGAGTGTATTTCACTGTTGAACAGCTCTTACTGTCAGGAAGTTCCTTCTAATGTTGAAGTGGAATCTCTTTTCCTCTAGCTTGCATTCATTGTTCTGGGTCCTGTTCTCTGGAGCAGCAGAAAACAAGCTTGCTCCCTCCTCAATAGGACATCCCTTCGAATATTTAAACAGGGCTATCATATCACCTCTTAATTTTCTCTTCTCCAAGCTAAACATCCCCAGCTCCCTAAGTTGTTCCTCACCATTTTAGTCGCCCTTCTTTGGACACACTCCAGTTTCTTGACATCTTTTTTGAATTGTGGTGCCCAGAACTGGACACAGTATTCCAGGCAGGACCTGACCAAAGCAGAATAGAGTGGCACCATTTTCATGCTCTAAATAGTTGAAGATTTTGCTGTAGTCAATAAAGCATTTGCATTTTCCTTTTCAAATTCCCTGGTGTGCTCTATTATCCATCATATATTTGCAATATAATTCCTAGTACCTCCTCCTCTACTGAAACCAGCTTGCACCTCTGGGATTTTTCACTCCATATATGGTAGGAATCTTCGTTGCAGAATTTTGAGCATGACTTTGCTTAAATGAGAAATTAGTGGAATAGTGCTGTAGTTACTGCAATTTTGTGACCTTTTTTGTGTATAGGAATGTATATTGATCATTTCCAGTCTGTGTGCCATTGGTTTGTTTACCATATATTTTTAGCAGATTTTAGTTAGAACTGAACTTGATTCTGTCTCTGCATATTGTAGCAGTCCTATTAAGTATGTCATCTGTTCCTGGTGATTTATTCTTCCCAATTGCTTTGCGTGCAGCTTCCACTTCATTTTTAAAATGTAGGGTTCATCTTCATATGTTTCTTCTTCTGTGTTTCTTCTTCTGTGTCATTTATCCTTTCACATTTTTATAGATTTCTATGTATTGTTTCCTTTGGGTTTTTTTATTTCATCTTGGTAATGTATTATATTACCCTTCTGATTGTAAAACCTCTCCATCCTTGATTTAAATTTCTCTTTGAATTCTAAAATCTTGTGGAATAGATCTCTTGTTCTTCCTTTTTTATTGTTGTCTTCCTTTTCTCTGCAGTGATTGTTGTAGTAGTTCTCTTTATCCTTGCAGTAGCATTCATGGTGGTTTTATCTTCCTTTGCTTTTGTTTCTCATCTGTAAACAAACAAACTGAGAGCATACTAGGAAACGACATCAAAAAAAGCAGAGCTGTTTAGGGTGGTGGGGGAGCTGACACAGGTTCCTCCTGTGCCAAATCCCTTACTTGACCCAACAACGGCCTGCTGTGATGCGTTCAACATCTTCTTTGCAGATAAAATCTCTCAGATAAGGGCTGACTTGGATGCCAACATTTTTCCAGTATCCATGAGTGAGGCATCCAGCAACTCCGCTGCTGTCATTTTACTGGATGAGTTTCAATCTGTGAGTACCGAGAACGTGGATAAGCTCCTTGGAAGTATGATGAAGATGACCTGCCCTCTCAATCGTTGTCCATCTTGGCTGGTCGTCTAGGGAGGGGACACATTGAAAACATTCCTTTGGGATGTAATCAATGTGTCCCTTAGAGAAGTCATCTTACCATTGTGTCTGAAGGAGGGGGCAGTTAACCCCTCCTGAAGAAGCGTTCTCTTGACCCCCTGGACAAGAACAACTATAGACCAGTGTCCTTACTACCCTTTTTAAGCAAGGTGATGGAGAGAGCAGTCGCCTCCCAACTCCAAGTTGTCTTGGATGAAACTGATTATCTCGATCCATTTCAAACTGGCTTCAGGACTGGACATGGAGTTGAGACTGCCATGGTCGCTCTGGCCGATGACCTCTGCCTGAGTATCGACAGGGGTGGTGTGACTCTGCTGGTGCTCTTGGATCTCTCAGCAGCCTTCGATACTATAGACCATTCCATCCTTTTGAATCGGTTAGGGGAGCTGGGGATCGGAGGCACCGCACTCTGATGGTTCTGGTCCTTCCTCTCTGACCAATCCCAAAGGCTGAGGCTCGGGGCAGTTGCTCTTCAAAAATCAAGCTTAATTGTGGCATCCCTCAGGGCGCCATCCTGTCCCCGATGCTATTTAATATTTGTATGAAGCCGCTTGGCAAGATCATTCGGAGGCATGGAGCTCAGTGTCTTCAGTACGCTGATGACACTCAGATATACCTCTCCATGACCAGCTCATCGGCTCAGACTTCTGATGGCCTCTCCCCTCTTAATGACTGCCTTGAAGCAGTAATGGATGGGTTGAGGAAAAACAGATTGAAACTAAATCCAGACAAAACGGAGATACTGACAGTCACAGGCCTGAAACCAGGCTTGGGAATACAGCTCCCGGTCCTAGACGGAGTCACACTCTCCTCTAAGGACTGTGTTCACAGTCTGGGGGTACTCCTTGACCTGTCGCTCCACATGACTAATCAGGTGAATGCAACGGTCAGGAGTGCCTGTTATCAGCTTTGGCTGATACACCAGCTGCACCCTTTCCTGGATATGAGGGATCAGGAGACTGTGGTACATGCTCTGGTAACCTCACGTTTGGATTTCTGCAATGCGCTCTACATGGGCTACCCTTGTGCCTAACCTGGAAATTTCAACTGGTTCAAAACATGGCAGCCAGGCTTTTTACTGGAACATCTAGGAGAGAGCACATGACACCTGTGCTTAAGTCTCTTCACTGGCTGCCGATCAATTTCCAGGCACAGTACAAGGTGTTGGTGTTAACCTTTAAAGCCCTACATGGCTTGGGTCCATCTTATCTCAGGGACTGTTTCTCCCCATATGATCCCCCCCGCACACTCCGGTCCTCTGGGAGGAATCTGTTACAGCCTATGAAAACTAGGCTGTCGCAGACCTCCCAGAGGACCTTTTCCGCCGTTGCTCCCAAGCTATGGAATGGCCTGCCGGATGAGATGAATCTTATCACATCCCTTGATCGCTTTTAAAAAGCTTTAAAGACGCTTCTCTTCCAAAAGGCCTTCCCACGAGCCTCTTAACTGCCCGGCTCCAAAATTAGTAACTTACCAGACTCTGTCTCCCCCCACACACACACCATGTCCCCTGAACTTTAGCCCATGCTGCTCTTGGAATAGCTGTTTTTAGGATGATGCACTGTATTGTTTTTATTCTGTTGTTGGTTTTAATTCTATTGTTTAGTTTAATTCAATTTTAAGGGGTGGGAGGTTGGGTAGTGGGTTACTGGATTGTTTTAGTTTATGAATTTTATTCTTGTTGTACCCCGCTCCGATTGTGTGAACAGAGGAGCAGGTTATAAATAATTATTATTATTATTATTATTATTATTATTAAAATGATATTTGTCATCCTGGTTTGCTGCTTAACTGTGTTTGCTACAATGCATCCTTCCTCTCCTGCAATTGTCTGCAGTTTTCTGTTTTGTCTCAGCTGGAAAGAGAAGCTACAGGTTTTCTCCCCTTCAGGACCAAGAAGAAGAGGGAAACGCACAAGCCTCAAATTCACTGCAGTATGTTCTCTAAATAGCAAGACTTGGTTTGTTGTTCCCACCGAATTTGGACATTATAAACCAATATATACACAAGAAGGGCCTTGAGCCATCAAATAATGCAAGTCAATAGGCTGTACAGGGAAAACCTCACAAAACTCCTAGGAAACAACTAGTATAAAAGTAAGCATTGCTTGGAAGTAACACAGTACAAATAATGATTAAGGTTGTGATGGCTTGCCATATTTTACCCCTCATCCCTTTGTTATTATTTTTTTTATTCATCCTCAAAAACTCAAACTCTGAAAAATCTGCCACAAATTAGTCTAGAATCAAATCAGGAAGTGATACTGTGGGCAGTTGGAGAGGGTGCACCCTTACCCTAAAAATAAGGTGGGAAGGGTTTGAATTAGATAGTCCTTAAGGTCTTTTCAACTCTATGATTCTATGATATGACACTTCTGGGATACAACACACATACATCCATTGATTTGTCCTCCCAAATGCCAGGATTTTTCTTGTGGTAGTTCCCTTCATCAAATTTAGGAGAATCCTCTCTTCACCTCTAACTATAGATTCCCCCATTAAGCAGGGTCCTCTGATCCTCTGTGTAGCATCACCTAAGGGCTGGAGGGAATGCCGTAATAAGAAAGAGTAAGGAAATCTGCTCCCATAAGACTAATTGCATATGCCTATATCTGAATCTGACACATTTATCTACCCCAGAGAATGGCAAAGTCCTTTTTTTGCTTTTATTGGGACTCCCAGAACCCCCCCCCCCCCCACCACCAACATGGCCACCATGCTGCATGAAGGTTTCTGGGAGCTATTGTTAAAATATGACTTTCACAAGCTCTGATTTAAACTAAAAATCAGGTGTGCTTGTAAACAGGGCCACATGCTTCTTCTTTTTTTCTCTGTCTAGACTACTGAGTCTTAGCCATTGTCAAAAAAAAGGCAGACTACACAAGGGGAAGGAATAAAATCTTTAAACATAGTGTATAGAGAAGAGAAAAGAGAAGATTCCATTTGGTCAGCAGCAACACTTCACACAGAGCCAAGGGATGGAAAGGCTTGAATGCTATCAAGCAGGGACAGGAAAGCAGAAAAGCAGATGCTAAGAAATCAAAACACAAGAAGCTGAACAAATATTTTAATATATTATGAGTTCTTTTAACCTAAGATTCACATAGATACCTGGACATGTAGAATTGAGACGAGCTGTTTCATGTGAGAAATAAAATCAGATAATGAGATTAGAGAGGCAAACACACACATGGAAAGGAAGGGAGACTTCTATTATGATTATAATATCACCTACCAGAAAACATTGTCTGCTTTTTATTTAGTAAGGTTGTCTTACACATACCACACATACGTACAATGCTCACAGTAAGTTCCTATTTTGTTATCTCTCCTGCAGTAATTGCATTTACCCTGCAGCTAAGGATCTTGTCTTCTTGTCAATCTAAATTTATTTTAATAATCAAATGGCAGGCATGTAATATGTAAATCTCATTTGATTGCCTAATATTACGTGCTGACTCACAAGACAATCTGATCAGAACACCCTCGCCTAACGGAATTTTATATTAAGACACTCTGCTTGCTCAGGAACAATCTCCAGTTACTAGATTCTGTGAGTAAACAGAAAAGGAAGCCATCACTTTTCTGTCTTCGTAACAGGCTCAGCCTGAGACATTCTGCTATTTGAAGCAAACATCAAGATGGTATCTGTGATATAATATAAGACATGAAGGAACATAAGATGTGTTGTGTCATAACATGAGTTTCCATCATTTCAAAGTGTAAAGTCATTCCAGTGGAGTGTATGGAGTGATTGACACTGGTGAATCACTGAAAAAGAGTGTGTTATTTACAGATCGATAAGGCTTATGATGAGAAGTGCAGTTTGAAAGAGTGTGGTATGAGTGAAGGCAAAAGAGATTGGACGGGACAATTGAGCAAACCAAGAGAGAAAGATTGTTCAATGAGTTTCAAATACTTAATGTGAAGACTAGCCTATGATGAGATATATACCTTACCAGCATATAGACCTGTAGTACAGTAGAGTGTTGTTGTCCTGGTATAACCTTTAACCAAATATTTATATGCTGGAAAGTCGTGAGGAGTCAGACATTATAACATACTACCTCATTGTTTCTTAACCTGTGGTCTTCAGACACTCCCCCCCCCCCGTGATATCTTTGCAGGGGGTTGGTGACAACCTGTAGGCTGCTCAGCCAGCCCCACTCCACAGTGGAGCAGCCACATAGCAGGAGCCAAGGCAAAGACTGGCTGGCTGGCTGGCTCTACATGTTCCCATTCAATCCACACCAGCTGCAAAATGGCAAAAAGAAACTGAAGAAAAGTAATGCTAAATGAGGGACACAGAGTAGGGACTGTTCCCAAATCATTATGCTCCCTTCATTAATGCAAGTATGGCAAGACTACCGGTGATATGATAAAGTACCAAGAGAAGGAAATGGCTGGTGGATGTGGTACTCAGGAGGAATGCTGCTGAGTGGTTGCCTCACTCTGCCTAACCGTAGGACTAGCCTTGCCTCTTTGACCAAGTATTGTTTGAAGCAGAATGCTGGTCTTGGTGGAGTTTCAACCTAACCCAACAAGACAATTCTTATACTGTTAGAAGTATCATATTGAGACATGAAAAACTTTAGCTAACAATCCAATCCTGAGTGTTCTTCCTTGGATTAGAAGTAAATTCCATTGAGTTCAATGATACTCCAGGTCTAAATCTAAATACAATCCAGATCTAAATCTCAGGGCAAGCATTAACAACTGAGAAATGTAGACAATCTTGAAATTCTTGGGTAAAACAAAGGGCATGCTTGACTTTCCACTCACCTTTGTTTTCAGTTCAAGAGATTAATTTCTTTGTCGCTAAAACAGAGGGAGCTGCTACTTCATAGCAGTGTGGGGCAGAAACCCACAAAAGAAGGGGACTGCCAAAGTTAAAATGAGTGAGGCATAACCCCTTTCTCTGTTAACACAGCTGTTCACACACATGGACAGATCTCTGAAACAAGTCAGTTTGAAAATTTTAACTTTGTGCCTATGTGATTTTGATGGGTGGTCCCACAACATGCTGGAGATAAGTGTTAACTCTTTCCCCCTCACCCCATGTGCTGTACACTTGAGAAAAATCTTAAATTGGCTTCAACTGAAGCTCTCCTTCAGTCTTAGCATTACTGGAGTACAAGAAACTGGCTCAGAAGTCCTGTGTGCATCTGTCCCATATGTCCTAGTTCCTCATCATTGCACTAAAGTCTCAAACTACTAAAAAGATCTTCAACATTTCTGAAAAATGCCTTTTCAACTTATTTTCAACACGTTGTTGGATTCTTTATCCACAGATTCAATCAGCCAAGACTTGAAAATACTCTCTCTCTCTCTCTCTCTCTCTATATATATATATATATTCTAAAGAGCAAACTTAATTTTCTATTTTATATAAGGGACACCATTTTCCTATGCCATTGAATTTAATGAGACTTGAGCATACATGGATTTTGAACCAATCCTCAGCAGATACCATGGGCCCACTGCATATAATTTCATTTGTACACTGCCCCAAATGTCTGGTCTTTACATTTAGTGGACAACTCCCAGAAGCTTCAGTCAGCATGGCCCCAGAGGTAAGTGATTGCGGTAGTTACCTAGTCCAAAACACCTGGAAAGTCAGCAGTTCCTCTCCCCACTCATCTTCTCCCACAAGCTAAATAGAGGTTTTACCAATATAATTTACCCTTTACCGGGAACTTCCTGACAGTAAGGGCTGTTCCGACAGTGGAACACACTTCCTCAGAGAGTGATAGAGTCTCCCTCCTTGGAGGTCTTTAAACAGAGGCTGAATGGCCATCTGTTGGGGATGCTTTGATTGAGAGTTCCTGCATGGCAGGTGGTTGGACTGGATGACCCTTGTGGTCTCTTCCAATTCTACGACTCTATGATTCTAATATTATTAGACATGCCAGGAACTGAATGTAAGACCTTCTGCATATAACATAAACACTCGACCAAAGAGCTATGGCTTTTTAAAATTTATACTTATATTATCATTATCACATTTTATTTGTACAGGTTTAGTCTCTCTTATCAGGAATTCTAAAATCTGAAATACTCCAAAATCCAAAATTGTCCACATGGGTGCCTGAAATAGTGACACTAATGTACACAAACTTTGTTTCATGCACCAAATTATTAAACCTATTATGTATAAAATTACCTTCAAGCTACGTTCAAAAGGTGTATACATAACACAAATTAATTTCATGTGTAGACTAGGGTCCCATCTCCAAGATGCCTCATTATGTGTATGCAAATATTTCAAAATCCAAAAAAACTTCTGAAATCCCAAACACTTCTGGCCCCAAGCACTTCTCCCTCGGAGGGTGGTGGAGTCTCCTTCCTTGGAGGTCTTTAAGCAGAGGCTGGATGGCCATCTGTTGGGTATGCTTTGATTGGGAGTTCCTGCATGGCAGGGAGTTGGACTGGATGGCCCTTGTGGTCTCTTCCAACTCTATGATTCTATGATTCTATAAGGAAGTTTCAACTGGTATTTTAATTCTTTTTCAATTTTTTAATTATATTTTTATTGTTATTCTTGCAATTTGATTCAAATTACAAGAAAGGTAATTTCCACCAAAACATTATGAAAATGTTCCTGATGGTAACTGCTTTTTGACAATGGAATAGACTGCCTTGCTATCATGGTAGACTGTCCTTCACTGGAGATCTTTAAAAAACAGTTTGCTGTCTCTCAGAAGTGCATTAGTTCTGTATTCGTACCTGGCAGAGAATTAAATATAGCCCTTGAGGTCCCTTCCAATTCTATGGTCCTTCCATTACTCCCCCCCCCCCCCCCGCCACTCTCAAACTCTGCTACCTTTCCTACTTAAGAAAGAAAAATAGAATTAACAAATGTGTGTGCATGGGGGGGAGGGGTTGGCAAATATTGCCAGACTGCTGGAAATATGTGGAATCCACCCACTTTTCCAATGTGTATTAGATAAGGCTGTTCAGAAACACCACTGATTGCATGTACTATTTAAACTATACAAAAGCAAAGTCAAGGGAACAGGAGGTGCAAATGAAAAATTTACAATAACACAAATGAATTTCAAAGAGGTCAAAATCCACCTGTGCATTTGCTGCCCTTGAGCCTACAAGTGAAATGTAAGCTAGTAAAAAAAATCTATCAAGAGCAGCACAAAACAAAATCAGGAATGTTGACAGGCCTCCTGATCTGTTTTGTCACCTCATCTGTTGCTCAATATATGTGTTCTTCCATCTACACAGCCTTGAACCTTTACACTCCGATGGTACCAATGCATCAGTCCCTATCACCTCCTCTCCCCCATTATAACATTAGCAAGTAAATGACACAATCAGATCTACAAACTCCCTAAAGGTTACTGTCCATGATATAAATCCAGGCCATAAGGACAAGCAGAAATTGAGACAAAATAAAGAAATGCATGCAAATCAGAACATTGCAGATGTCAGAAACTCATGAGAAAAGCCACACACAAGATCATAAACATCTGAAGAGATTTTTCCCCCCTTAGGATCATGCACTGGACAAAGCATCCTCATCTTGTGACCCTCAGTGTACTGTGGTCTACAGTCCCCATCCCCTTAACCGTAGGGTGGTGAAAACTGTAGTCTAACACATCTATAGATGCCAATGGATTGGGAAAGGCTGGGCTAAACCCTGATAGTGGAATAAAAACTGCCCACCAAATGCCACCTGACACTTTATTGTTGTGTGCCTTCAAATTTTCTCCAAGCACAGGGTTTCTTGGTAAGATTTGTTCAGAGGGGGTTTGCCTTTGCTTTCTTCTGAGGCTGAAAGAGTGTGCCTTGCCAAGTTCTCACAGTGGGTTTCCATAGCCAAATGCCCAAACCACTATACCAGGCTCACATCTGACACACTCTCTTATTGTGCCTTCAAGTCAGCAGTTGACCTATAGTGACTGGATGAGGCTCACAGGGTTTTCTTGGGCAAGGACTACTCAGAGGTAGTTTAGCCAGGTCCTTCTTCTGAAGTATAGCCTACAGCACCTGGTATTTATTGGTGTCACCCATCCAAGTCCTAACCAGGCTTGACCCTACTTAGCTTCCAAGATCAGACAGGATTTGAAGTCTTTAGGGTATTTGCACCCAAACCTGACACTAGAGGAGTATTATTGCAGCAAATGTCTATCCCCCCTCTGGCACATTCCTGGCCCAGAAGCAGTACAGGAAGCAGTACAGAACATTCTATGATTCCAGAAGTGGAAGGAAATAAAATAAAGATTCACTCTAGGTTTTAGCTGGAGATAAGAAGGTGAGCCATGATGATACTGGTTTGAGCACTGGACTATGACTCTAGAAAACAGGGTTCAAATCCAAGCTTGTCCATGTAAATCCACTGGGTGACCTTGGTCAAGCCACATTCTCTCAGCCTCAGAGGATGGCAATGGCCAAACCCCTCTGAAGAAACTTCACAAGACAACTGTAACAGGTTTGCCTTTTTGTTGCTGTGTGCCTTCAAGTCATTCTCAACTTATCACAACCTTAAGGAGAACCTATCATGGGGTTAGCAAGATTTGTTCAGAGGAGGTTTGCCTTTCCTTGAGGCTGAGAACATAAAACTTACCCAAAGTCACCTAGTGCATTTCATGGCTGAGCAGGGAATCGAACCCTGGTCTCCAGAGTCTAACACTTTAACCTAACACTTTAACCTTTAATGCTGACTCTCAGGTTCACCTTAGGCTTACCATAAATCAGAAATGACTTGAAGGCATGTAATAATAACAAGGGGAAAATCCTGTTTTATGGCTTATGGATTATGAATGTCACTGCCCATTTGGAAAAGGGGAACTGTCCCTATTGAATGTCTGCCTGTCACAAACCAATTCAGAGCACAAGGCTGTTCACTTTTTCTTGAGCCACACTCCCCTATTCCTGACCTCTCCGGACCCACCTTTGGCTTTCAAGCACCCCAAGACTTTCTTTCTTTCCAAAAGTTAAGAAAGTTTACATCAGGGTACTGTATTTTGATGTTGCTCCTCCAGATGCTTTTCCTTTAGGAAAAGTGCTGGTCAGTACAGGGTGCTCAGTTGTTCTAACCTCAAAGGAGGACAAGGCACTACAAAATGGAAGACATTCAAGAAAAAGGGAGGATATGACCTAACAGAAGCTAAATGCACTGATAGAAATATAAATTCATACTTCTTAGACATGCTCAAAATGGAGGAAGTTTTGGAATTCCTCCTGGACAAAAGCTTCAAATCTGGAAAAGGAGGGCCGTAACCCTGAGCTAAAAACACTAATAGAAATGTTAATCCATGCTTCTCAGCCATGCTCAAAATGGAGGACATTTGGGAATTCTTCCTGGACAGAAGGCTGAAATGTAGCACCTGCAACAAATGCCAGGAATTCAGGGAAACTATAGGAAGTTCTTACATGCATAATGTTATTAGTTTAGGTTCATTTTGTTTTAATTTTTGTATGTATTGGATGTTGATATATGCCTTATCAATCTATTGTATAGAAGCGGTGTTCTTTTTTGGATATTTAATCTATGTTTTAGACAGCCAGTGTGACATAGTGGTTTGAGTGTTGGACTGTGACTATGGAGGCCTGGGTTCAAATCCCGACTTGGCCATGGAAACCCACTGGGTGACCTTGGGCAAGTCACACTTTCTCAGCCTCAGAGGATGGCAAGGGCAACCCCCCTCTGAAGAAACTTGCCAAGAAAACCCCACAATAGTTTCACCTTATAATACTTTTGAGATAACATGGTTCCCGCTTATTCCCTGTGTAAATCAAATTAAAGAGGAAAGAAGTCATATTCTATCGACCTATGGTTCTGTTTGGAAAGGATTAATCCAATAGAACAAACAATTGCAGGGAAATTTACTTTGCATTTCAAGATCAGGATAACAGAACCCATGCCCTATGTTCTATGTACGCATTTGTCAATGTTTTTGTGCTGTTGATCTACATTTGCCATGTTAATTTCTGTTTTATTTTTTTAATGAATAAGTTTTATTTTTATTTATGTATCTATTTATTTTTAGAAAGGATAGTTTTGCCATATGTTGGAGATGACTTCAAGGCACACAACAACAACAAGAAGGTGAACTTACTGCAGAGTTTTCTTGCCAAGTTTTTTCAAAGGAGTTTTGCCATTGCCATCCTCTGAGAAAGTGTGACTTCAGAGTCTTCAGAGTGGTTTTGCCACTGCCATTGCCACTACGACAACTATTATGTTTTAAAACAAAGAAGTTGAATGAAATGTAGGATGGCTCGTGGAAAACGAGGACATCAGGTCATTCTAAGGCCACTATCCAGGGGCTCACTGATCCCCTGGAAGAGAAGAAAAGTTGTTTCAAACAAATATATTAAATATTGGATGAGGTGCCACTCAGTTCCTCAGGCCAGATCCTCTCTTCCTTGCCTTTCTTGGCAACAGGCAGAGCAAGGCATGGGGCAGATAATAAGTGGAGACCCCCCTTCTCACTCCACTTTGTGGATCTCTTTGGCCAAATGGGATTCAGGGATCTGGCCAGTTTGGGGAAAAGTTTGAGAGGGATCAAGATCCTCATTGGGAAGAATCCAGGAGGGAAAAGAAGTGCCTTGGACAGAGCAAGCCAAGAAAAGCCAGAGAGAAGGGACCCCCAAACACCCACCCTTTCTCCACACACACACACCTTTTGTTTGTGTTACTGTTTATAGAGACCCTATCAGAGGGTTTTTCCTGGCAAGATTTGTTCAAGGGAGGGAGGAGGCTGATCTCCCCTTGAGGCTGAGAGAGTGTGACTCTCCCAAGAGAGTCCATGGCTCATTCAAACCCTGCTCTATTTTTCCCCCCTTGGCCAGAGATTTGCTCAGAAGGAGGGTTTGCCCTTGCCAACCGCCTGAGGCTGAGAGAGTGTGACTTTGCCCAGGGTCACCCACTGGCTGAGACAGCGTCCTCCTAGACAAACCAAGCAAGGCGACCCTATCATGTTTTCTTTTCTTTTCTTGGCAAGTTTCTTCAAAATGGTGTGTGTGTGTGTGTGTCTGTCCTTGCCAACCTTCCCCTGAGGCTGAGAGAGTGTGGCTTGCTCAGGGCCAAACCTTATTATGGTTGTTTGTCCCCTCCCCCTTTTCTTGGCAAATTTCTTCAAAGTGGTGCCCTTGCCACCCTCCTGAGGCTGAGAGAGTGTGACTTCAAGGTCAAACCCTATCATGGGTTGTGGTTTTTTTTCTTGGCAAGTTTCTTCAAAGTGGTGTGTGTGTGCATGTGTGTGTCTTTGCCCTTGCCACCCCCCTGAGGCTGAGGGAGTGTGACTTTACCCAGGGTCACTCAGGTTCTGGCTGGGACAGGATTCGAACCCAGCTCTCAAACCACCACCCCACCAGGCAAGGCCACCCCTATTTTCATGGGGCTTTTTTCCCCTGGGCAACAGACCTGTTGAGAGGGTGGGTGGTTGGGTTTGCCCTTGCCTTCTTGTCCCCTTCCTCCTCCTCCACCCCAACCTTGATCCCTCCCAAAGTCCTCCCAAAGGCAAAGGCTTTCCTGCAGCAGTGAGTGCTGCTGCTGCCTCACCTGCACTGAAGGCAGGGACTTACTTCCTCCCTAAAGCAGGAGCTGCTGCTGCTTCTCCTCTTCCCACCCAAGCAGCCCCTCTGCTGGAGCCCCAGACTTACCATGGCTGCTGCTGCTGCTGCTGCTGCCAGGGACCCTCTTGGTCCTGGGGGTGGCCAGCCCCCCCCCCAGCTCTCCTCTCACCTGGCTCTCCCCTCTTCCCCCTTCTTCAGCCACAACAGGTGAGCTGCTCCCAACCTCCTGCCCTCCTTTCCCATCATGCTCTGACAACAAGGAAAGTTCTTAAGTTAACTCCTCCTCTCCCCTGGTCTGGCTCTTTGCATCTGCACTGCAGGACTAATCCGGTTTCATACCGCTTCAACTGCCCTGGGTCAAGGCTAGGGAATTCTGGGCCTGCCTGATCCAGGGCAGTTCAAAATGCAGTGGGTCCTTGTTGTTATTATTATTATTATACTTAATTTATATAGCACTGTAGATTCACGCAGCTTCTTCTCTTTAAAAAGCTTTCGAAAGCATCAAACCACAGAAATTTCTTCTGTTTATCGAATTTCGACAAATATTATTTTCAATGAATATTCTTTACATCACTTTAGCCGGTACTGTAGATTTATGCAGCGCTTGTTGGAATGATATAAAGAATATTCGACGAAATTCAATAAACAAGAAATTTCTGTCGTTTCACGTTTTCGAAAGCTTTTTAAAGAAATTACAAGCACTTAGAATCATAGAATCATAGAGTTGGAAGAGACCACAAGGGCCATCCAGTCCAACCCCCTGCCATGCAGGAACTCTAAATCAAAGCATCCCTGACAGATAGCCATCCAGCCTCTGTTTAAAGGCCTCCAAGGAAAGAGACTCCACTACACTCCGAGGGAGTGTGTTCCACTGTCCAACAGCCCTTACTGTCAGGAAGTTCCTCCTAATGTTGAGGTGGAATCTCTTTTCCTGGAGATTGCATCCATTGTTCTGTGTCCTAGTCTCTGGAGCAGCAGAAAACAAACTTGCTCCCTCCTCAATATGACATCCCTTCAAGTATTTAAACAGGGCTATCATATCACCTCTTAACCTTCTCTTCTCCAGGCTAAATATCCCCAGCTCCCTAAGGCGTTCCTCATAGGGCATGGTTTCCAGACCCTTCACCATTTTAGTCGCCCTCCTTTGGACCCGCTCCAGTTTCCCCACATCCTTTTTGAATTGTGGTGCCCAGAACTGGACACAGTATTCCAGGTGGGGCCTGACCAAAGCAGAATAGAGTGGCACTATTACTTCCCTTGATCTAGACACTATACTTCTATTGATGCAGCCTAAAATTGCATTGGCCTTTTTAGCTGCCGCATCATACTGTTGACTCATGTTGAGCTTATGGTCTACTTGGACTCCTAGATCCTTTTCACATGTGGTCTCATTCAGCCAGGTGTCCCCCATTTTATATCTGTGCATTTCATTTTTCCTCCTTAAGTGCAGAACCTTACATTTCTCTGCGTTGAATTTCATCTTGTTAGCATTGGCCCAGCTTTCTAGTCTATTCATGTGGTTTTGAATTTTGATCCTGTCCTCTGGGGTATTAGCTATTCCTCCTAGTTTAGTGTCATCTGCAAATTTGATAAGTATGCCCCCAATTCTGTCATCCAAATCATTAATAAAGATGTTGAATAGCACTGGGCCCAGGACAGAACCCTGTGGGACCCCACTGGTCACTTCTCTCCAGGATGAAAAGGAGCCATTGTTGAGCACCCTTTTGCCTCGTAGACCTACAATATCACCTGGGATCCCAGTCCTAGGCAATATCATAGGTCTACAAGGACCATCTACTTACCTTTATTGACGGAGTGGTTCCACATGCTACATAACAAATTTACAAGTAATGAATGACCACTGATGAAGACGCTTTCATCGAAACGTGTTTGGTCTTGGTTTTGGTATTTCTATATGCAATGACCCAACTGCATTATCCCCTATAATTCAGTCTCAGTTGTGTCTCCTCTAACTGTATTTACATTCCCTTTCTTTTCCACATTATGAGACACAGGAGAATTGTTACTTCTGTGATTTGCAGTTTTTGGTCTCTGTTTTGGTATTTTTACCTGTCATGAACAAACTGTGTTATCCCTTGTAATTTAGCCTCAGATGTGTCTCTTCCAACTGTATCATTTTTTCCCATGTTATGACACACAGGTGAATTGTTACTTATGTGATTTGCAATTTCCCTTGCACAGCACTGACTGGCTCACCAGCCAGTTTGTGTTTTGTCATCATTTTATTTTATGATTTTTGCGGATTTGATTATTTGCGGATTTTATTAAGATGTTATCTCTAGGATTCTCTAAGTCCTCCAGAGCAACTCTGTGGTTAACTGTAACCAAAAGTCACACTAGAGATTCCTAGAAAGCACACTCCATTAGGCATTTGTAGCTCCTCCAGCGCAATTCTATGGTCAATGTCTGGCAGATGTTGACTACAGAGTTGCAGTGGAGGACCCAGAGAGTCCTAGAGAGGTGTTCTCTCAGGTAAAAACATAGTTTTTGTTATTTGTAGTTTTTGTTTTAATTTATTCGAATATTACATTTGGGTGTTACATGTAGCGCATCGGAATTTGTATACAATAAATGCATATGACTCATATATTGTCATTCTATACCCCTATTGACATCTTAATATATCTGTGTCTTTATCAGAGACCGCCCAATCATTTGTCTAACCTCACAATCCTTAACTGTCATTTATTTCTTTTATCTGTTTAGAACTAAGCTATTTATCTAGTTCCCTTACTAGAAATTTGATAAATAACGTATCACATCCTCCCACTCTTTTCCCTATTTAAACAGAACTTTTTTACTTAATATTGCCATTAATCTATCTTGTTCCTTCATTTCAAATAGTTTATTTCTCCAAGATTTTATGTCTGGTAGCTTCCATTTGTAGTTTTTCTCCATTCACAGGGGTCCTGTGCCCCTAAACCCAGCAATTGTGGAGGAATGAGTGTATTTGGCTTGTCTCATTAAAGGACTGCCTTTTTTATTTTTATTTTCCCCAGCCTTTTCATTTTCCTCTTTCCCTACCTATATAATCAATTCTATATCTTTTATGATGTAAGTTTTCTTTCCAAAATGTGACAACTAAATCCCAGTCTTCTTTCTTTTTCTTCTTTCAATCTTCTTGAGAGTCTGTCCATTTATTCACATTTCATGTGAAGGAATTCCATGGTCCAAATCACCCTGCAGAAATCATATACCTTTGAGACTGCTTGACTAGAACATAAAAGAGGCCAGCAGCTCACAAAACCACAACAAGGGGAAACAGTTCTTAGATATAATGAAAGTCATTCAAACACAGACTAGAACTGAAAGAAGAAGAAAAAAATGGGGGGGGGGGGGGAATCAACATATAATTTCTAGACAGAGCATGCCAGAGATTGGGGAGGGGGGACAACCATAAAGAAGTTTTCTCCCTGTCTCGAGACATGGGTCCAAAACACTCTGAAGAAATCATCCAGTTTGAGACCACTTGAACTGCTCTGGCTAAGTGCTAGAGAATTCTAGGAACTGTGGTTTTGGGAGACATTGAGAGCTCTGAAGCCACTAGATATACGATACTAGGGCTGCGTTCACACTGGAGAAATAAACCGGTTTAAGTGCCATGGCTCAATGCTGTGAAATTCTGGAAATTGTAGTTTGTTGTGGGGCCCAGAGCGGAGCGGAGTATTTTTACAATTCCCAGAATTTCACAGCATTGAGCCATGACACTTGAACCGGTTTATTTCTCCATTGTGAACGCAGTGTACCTGAGACAGGGTCTTTTTAGTGGTGGTGACATGATTCTGGAATGTCTTAACGCATGATTTTGTTCTACCTTTCTCCTATTTTTTTCTTCTTTTAACCTATTGTTTATACATTCTTTGCTCTGTTTTTATTATCTGGCATTACATTTTTTTCCACCACACCTATAATCTATCTTGTGAACAGAAGGATGATAATTGCATTTTCTCATTTATTCACTTGCAAGTCAATGTAGATGAGTTCTCTTGCTCCTGTTGCTTATGACTTAATATGGGGCAGTGAGAATGAATGAAATAATGATGAGCCACATAATTTAATTTGGAAATGTGCTCACAGACTAGACATCATATATCTATCCCACATGACTACAGGGGCACTTTGACTTTTACCAATTAATCATGTAATATTTGCTAGTTTTGCTCTCATATATTGAATTTGCAAAAGGTTAACATTATGAGAGTAAGATACTGAGCAGTCTTAGGTGTGTTGTTATGTTACTATGGAAAGGTAGCACATTTTAAATATTACCCAACCTTCCTCTGAAAATGTTAACAGTTTCAAAACTCTGTACATGAAAGCAAAGTTGGGAAATCCATTTCTCAAGTATGGAACATGAGGAGGTTTTAAAAATACTAAGCAACCAATGAGTATAACCTACTGCCTACTAAACACCAAAACTGAGTTTAGCTTGGTATTTCCAATATATTACTATATAAACATAGAGTGTTACAGAAGTGACTTTAGAGCAGTGGTTCTCAAACTGTGGGATGGGACCCCAAGAGATGGGCAAGAGTTGCTCAAGGGGAGCATGAGGCTTGGAGGTCCTGATTCCTACTACTACTCTGCTTCCCAAACCGTTTCTGTCCTGGAGGGGAAGAAAAAGGTAAAGAGGGCACTTGCAATCTCTGCCCAAGGAAGGAGGAGAGCTATTGCCTTATAAAATGTAAACAGAAGAATATATAGTTGCCCCTCCATTTTTGCAGGGGATCCGTTCCAGACTCCCTGTGAAAATGAAAAATTGCCAATATTCAAGCACCATTGGCTTGAATGGTGGTGTGTGCCCAGGGGCACCTGCATACTTGCACTCCCATTTTGCTTCCCTCCGTTTGCCATATACAAATGGATGAGGGACACACAAATGAGTGAGACTCCACGACAATAGAGGGGGCGACTGTACAGTGGGCCCTTTATATTCACTGGAGTTAGGGCACAGAGTCGCCTGTGAAAGTGGAAATAACACAAATTAAAAAAACAAAAGTTTTTTTTTAAAACTTAAGAGAACCCAAATACTGTACCTTATGGTACACTGCACCCCAAATAATCTCCAAAGTAGCAGTTTGATCTAAGTTACATATCATAACCATCTAAATCCCCCCTCAAACTTAAAAAAAAATAGACCAGGAAGTAACTTCTGATCATTCTAGTTTGCTAAAAATGGTGTGGTCCATGGGTGCTTAGAGACATAGGGGTGAAAATTGTTCACTGGCACAGTTGCCCACCAATGGTCTCAATCCTGTGTCATGCTTGTTGGTATTATTAAGTTATACAATTTCTAATTGGCACTTTCACTGGGACCACCTCAAGTGAAAAATAACTTCCATCTTCAAGGACTGACAATTTCTTGAGTGAAAAATGAGGGTGAGAAGTTCCTCAAATACATTGCTTCAATATAGCACTGCATTTTTGAAAAAGTTTTGTGAGAAAGTTGAAAGAAATACCACAAAGAACATAAATTATCTGGGGTAAAACCTGAGAGAAGGTCGACATGACTGTTTTGCCCCAGATATTTTATGTTCTTTGTGATATTCCTTTATATATTCCACAAAACTGTTTGAAAAAATATTATGCTATTTTTAGTCACTGCATTTGGGGGACTTCTTGACCTCATTTTTTCATTCAAGAAATTACCAGTCCTTGCAGGTGGACAAAACTTTCCAATTCTTATAAGACATTTATCTTTTTGTTCAAAGAAATTATATGTTTCTCTTTTGTCAAGTGCCCACATGTGGGTGATTGTTGAACAAATCTACTTAGCATCCCACTATAGGAGAATGTCACAAGGGAGTGTGTATAAACAAGAAAGAGAAAGGAGTACCTCTACCTCTGATTTCAGCAGCTAGAAAAGCTTGGCATTTAGTCTCTTGTCAAGTACTGTCTCATGTTAAATGATATTTGTACAATAACCCAGAACTGGAAATAGATGTTATGTGTGTTTTTTATTCGAAGACGTGGGTTGAATTTAGAATATGTTAGACCAGCTGATAGGTTGGGAGATTTTTCTACCAGTTGCAGTATTGACCTTAAATATTATTGATTAATACAAAATAAAAATATTAATTCTGAATAGTAGTTAAGTGCAATTACTTCATTTTTTAAAGTATTTTTCTTTTTTTGGCCACCAGCTTTGAGAGTTTCAGTATCTCCTATATTGTTGGTATATTTTTTAATATAGAAATCTACAATAATTGTTTATATATGCTGTTTGGAAGGTAGTACATTTGATATTTGGGGTGATTGAAATGATGAATGAAGGTCTAGTACAATAGCCTCTATATGCACTGTTTCTTTCAATACAATACTGAGATTGGTTTGGCAAAAATTGGTATGGGGGGTAGCATGCTGAACACAACACTTAAAGGAAGAAACTGGCCAAATAATGGCTATGTAATCTACAGTAATTAATACCTTTCTGAGTTATATGATTTAATCATGTCTTTTTCCACCTCTGTTATTACATGGTTGTCCACATGCAAGCTCATCCACATACATCTGTGAAACATAGCATAACTAATGGATAGCTTTTTAAAAGGGGTAGGACAATACCGCCACATTAAAAAAAATGAATCAAGTCCTCTGTAATAGTTTAGCACATCCAGCTTAAGACAAATATTTTAAAATGCATTTTAAAATCTCATTCTTTTTAGATAGATTTGGGAGGTGAGAAGAATGAGTCAGGCATGTTGCCTGGAAAATTATACCATGCACTTCAAGGCAAGCAAATGAATACCCCAGTGCCTGGTACTGTATTCATAAAGAAGCAATAGAATTAGAAATATGAAACACGAAACACATGAAGCAATGCAGCATTCTTTTGAAAAACAGGAAAGTCCAGTCTCAGCACACAACCACCACAGGCAAGTTTAGAGTAAATTCTTCATCCATTTCTGGCCTTTTCAGGAACATAGGCCAGTGTGAGTAATAATCTCTGGGCAGGGAAAAATGGGCAGGATAAAAATCAACATTCTCAGCGGAGAAAATGAAGCATAATTTCTGGAAGTCTCTTCCCCTTCTTTTTTTCTGGTGGTGTAGTTTGTTTTGTACATTTTATGTTTAATTCTCATTCTTCTCTTCTTATAGCAGAAACCTATATATATCAAATTCAGTGAGATATACTGTCAGCCCTCTGTATCCACAAATTCTTTACCCCCCCTCCAATTCAACCATCCATAGCATCAAAATATTAAAATATATGTATATACACATTCCAAAAAAACAAACAAACAAACAAACCTTGATTTTGCCATTTTACATAAGGGACACCATTTTTACTATGTCATTGTATTTAATAGGAATTAAACATCCACAGATTTTGGGATGCACAGTAGTCCTGGAACCAAAGCCCAGTGAATACCAAGAGACCATTGTACATACACTATACAATCATACTTCAGTTAACAAAGCCTTTACAGTGAAACTACAGTTCTTTTTACACTTGCTCCCCCTTTTCCTCCTCATATTCTTATCTCCCTGAATGTTTGTTAGCAATAGTGGCATTGGGAAGATGGTGGAGGAGGTCTGGAAGAATACAGAATGTTGGTGCCAAGTTGCAGCATCATCTCTCCAGTATGGAGTACAACAGGTAAAGCATGAGATGGGGAAGAGCAGGTTCTACTCTGATTGGTTTTACTGTAGCCATGCGTACCTGCCTACAACAGGCAACAAGTTAATAGTGGTCACTTCCAGAACCCCTTAACATGTGTAAATACAAAGAGAAAAGGGCAAAGCAGATAGGCCTGCTTCACCAGTTCCCCACAGCACATTAAAAAGCACTTGGTGTGTGTTTGACCCCCTAAATAGAACTAATTAAGGGGAGGGTGGTGAAAGACAAATCATCCCTCAATACATTTTGGAAGGAGCTTTCAAGTGGTCTCTTTTGTTTACTTATGCAAAGCTTACCAGATCTGATTGTTTCATTTAACACATGCACATTGTTTTAAGTTTTCTGAAACACATTGAACTGCTTTTCTGTGGTGTAGGAGCCTATCCCTTTTATTTTCATGTTATTTCTGACAAATATTCTGTTAAGAAAATAATGCTCAGGAATACATATACTTTCTTAACTGAGGTATACTTGCAATGCAGCATTGGGAGAGTGGATAATAGGGGAGCTCAACCACCACTTCAAAAATCTAGCTGCTTGTCAGCTAGGGAAGTGGTACATTTCGTTATTTTGTCTGACATTTTCCCCTCAAAACAGGTTGAAATGGGGGTAAGAATTAATTATACAAACTCCCAAACTAACACAGACGGAGGCCTTCCTAGGGATCCCTGAAAAATAAAGCAGTCATTGAGTCTTTCACCTTTGTCACACCCCTTCCCAGCACATCCAGTTCTGAAGTTAAGCAATTCTAATCATACTTAGATCAAACTGCTACTTTGGAGATCATTTGAGGTGTAGTGTACCATAAAGTACAGTAGTTGTGTTCTCTCAAGTTTAAAAAAATGTTTTGTTTTGTTTTGAATTTGTGGTTTTTCCACTTTCACAGGCGACCCTGTGCCCTAACTCCAGTGAATGTAGAGGGCCCACTGTACAGTCACCCCATTTTCATGGAGTCTCACCTATTTGCGTGTCCCTCATCCATTTGTATATGGCAAATGGAGGGGAGCAAAATGGGGTGCAAGTACGCAGGTACCCCTGGGCACGCACCACCATTCAAGCCAATGGGGCTTGAATATTGGCAATTTTTCATTTTCGCAGGGGATCCAGAATGGATTCTTCTGTTTACATTTTATAAGGCAATAGCTCTTCTCCTCCTTCTTTGGGCAGGGATTCCAAGTGCCCTCTTTACCTTTTTCTTCCCCTCTAGGACAGAAATGGTTTAGGAAGCAGAGCAGTAGGAGAAATCAGGACCTCCAAGCCTCATGCTCCCCTTGAGCAACTCTTGCCCATCTCTTGGGGTCCCATCCCACAGTTTGAGAACCACTGCTCTAAAGTCGCTTGTGTAACACTCTATGTTTGTATAGTAATATATTAGAAGTAACAAGCTAAACTCAGTTTTGGTGTTTAGTAGGCAGTAGGTTAGACTTATTGGTTGCTGAGGGGTTTTTTATTTTTAAAACTTCCTCATCTTCCATACTTGAGAAATGGATTTCCCAACTTTGCTTTCATGTAAAGAGTTTTGAAACTTCATATAATCATAAAGGACATAACATCAATCCCTTAACATAATCATAAGGGATTATGAGGCTCTGGGAAGGAAGCTGAAAGAGATGGATGCACAGGCTGTCATTTCATCTCTTCTCCCAGTTGAAGGGCATGGTCCAGGAAGGGGGAAGAAAATAGTGGATGTAAACAACTGGCTCCGTAGATGGTGCCACCAAGAATGGTTTGGATTCTTGGATCATGGGCTCCGGTTCCATGAGGGGGGACTTCTGGCAAGGGATGGGTTGCATCTCATGACAGTTGGCAAAAACGTTTTTGCCAATAGTCTCAAAAATTTGATCAGGAGGGCTTTAAACTGAGTTATATGGGGGAGGGAGACAGTATTCTGGAAGGCAAAAGGGCTGGAAAAAATAGTCAAGTTGACATAGAGGGAAGAAGGCAAACAGTGCAAGGACCCAACAGTGGGAGGCAAGTTTTTGCACAGGCAGCAAGTAAAGGGGACACATGGTCTTCAATGTCTCTACACCAATGCACAGAGCATGGGAAATAAACTGGATGAACTTGAACTCCTAGCGCAGTTTTGAAGGCGCAATTTCAAACAGTTCCAATGAGGGGAAAAAAATGGAAGATGTCTCAAGAAACCAGGATGGATGACTAAGGAACTTTCAACTTGATATGTCTGCAGCAAATGGAAGAAGGAGGAAACAGTTGGGCCACTGCGTGCAGAAGATGGCAAAATGCTAACAGGGGACAGAGAAAAGACGGAGTTACTCAACACTTTTTTTGCTTCAGTCTTCTCAGAAAAGGCAAAGGGTGTTCAAGCTGAGGATAATGAAGCAGAAGACAGAACAGGGGAATTTCAGCACAGAATAAGTAAAGAGATAGTACAGGAATACCTGGTTAACCTAGATGAATATAAGTCTCCAGGACCAGATGAACTACATCCAAGGGTATTGAAAGAACAGGCAAATGTAATATCAGAACCACTGGCAATTATCTTTGAGAACTCCTGGAGAACAGGAGAAGTCCCTGCAGACTGGAGGAGGGCAAATGTCCCCATCTTCAAAAAGGGGGAAAAAGAGGATCTCAACAATTATCGTCCAGTTAGTCTGACATCAATTCCAGGAAAGATTCTGGAGCAGATCATTAAGCAGAGAGTCTGTGAACATTTAGAAGCCAATGCCATAATCACAAAAAGTCAACATGGGTTTCAGAGAAACAAGTCATGCCAAACAAACCTGATCTCTTTTTTTTGATAAAATTACCAGCTTGGGAGATGAAGGGAATGCTTTGGACATAGTGTATCTTGATTTCAGTAAGACTTTTGACAAGGTTCCCCATGACATTGTTGCAAACAACATTGTAAAATGTGGGCTACGCAAGTTAACTGTTACATGGATTTGACCGACCGAACCCAAAGGGTGCTCAACAATGGCTCCTTTTCATCCTGGAGAGAAGTGACGAGTGGGGTGCCACAGGGTTCTGTCCTGGGCCCAGTGCTATTCAACATCTTTATTAATGACTTGGATGAAACAATTGGGGGCATACTTATCAAATTTGCAGACGACACCAAATTAGGAGTTGCTAATACTCCAGAAGACAGGATCAAAATTCAAAATGACTTGAATAGACTAGAAAGCTGGGCCAAGGTTAACAAAATGAAATTCAACGCAGAAAAGTGTAAGGTTCTGCACTTAGGAAAAATGAAATGCAGAGATATAGGATGGGGGACACCTGGCTGAATGAAACTATGTGGGAAAGGGATCTGGGAGTCCAAGTAGACCATAAGTTGAACATGAGTCAACAGTGCGATGTGGCAGCTAAAAAGGCCAATGCTATTTTAGGCTGCATCAATAGGGCACCACAATTCAAAAAGGATGTGGAGAAACGGGAGCGTGTCCAAAGGAGGGCAACTAAGATGGTGAAGGGTGTGGAAACCATGCCCTATGAGGAACGCCTTAGGGACCTGGGGATGTTTAGCCTTGAGAAGAGAAGGTTAAGAGGTGATATGATAGCCCTGTTCAAATATTTGAAAGGTGGAGGGAGCAAGCTTGTTTTCTGCTGCTGCAGAGACTAGAACACGGAACAATGGATGCAAGCTGCAGGAAAAGAGATTCCACCTCAACATTAGGAGGAACTTCCTTACAGTAAGGGCTGTTGGACAGTGGAACACATTCCCTCGGAATGTAATGGAGTCTCTTTTCTTGGAGGTCTTTAAACAGAGGCTGGATGGCCATCTGTCAGGGATGCTTTGATTTGGAGTTCCTGCATGGCAGGGGGGTTGGACTGGATGGCCCTTGTGGTCTCTTCCAACTCTATGATTCTATTTTTACTGATTATTTTTACTATCCATATTATTTTTACTGCAAATGAAGCACCCATGTCAGATTCTTCCCGTATTCTGAGAGGCACCCTATACCATCCAACCCTAGTAGGACAGCTGTCCAAGGATTACTCTGGAGCCACCCATCCCCCAAATGTGCTTAGCTTCTAGTCTTATTTTATAGCAGACTTTAGAAAATGACAGAGATCTAATCACACATTGAAGATTTAGCCTTGATTCTCTTCTCTGCTCCTGCACTGGAAAAACAAAACACACCAAGCACATGGTGCTATGCATTTCTCCCGTTTAAGGCCACTCCTTTCATATGTTCTTCTCCAGGCTATCTGGAGTAGGTACCTCTAGGCTATCTGGAACCACAAAAGGCAGCAAACATTGATGCTCCATGTTTAGTTAGCAACATCTTTCTGCTCTTCCATTTGCACTATGTTTTCAACAAAGTACATATTACAGAGGAAAGTCACTTTGCCCAAGAAAACAAGTGATCAGAAAGAAGGGAAAGAAAGTACTATCAGGAAATATTTTTTTATTGTACAATAATCAAAGTTCTTTTTTTCCCAAAAGACAGGAGGGGAACAATGAACAGCAACAACATCTCAGATAATGAATGATACAGTCTTTCACAGGAACATAACCATCAGAGAAAAATGCATTAGTACTTGTTGCTCCCGCCCCCCATGGAGAAAGGCTTTATAGAGGAAACATGGGATTGTGGAGAAAAAATGGGGCAAATATGTAAAGTCTAAATAACTGCACATTTAAAGTTACAAGGACAGTGTTACAGTGCACAGCTTGGTTCTTGCCCTTTCCCCCCCTTCCCCCTGGACCATTTTCCTATACAAAAGCAAGTAATATAACACAAGCAAAAATGTATGACATCTGCAAAACTTGAGTGCATGGAAATATGTAGACTGCTGTTTTACCAACAGGATTTTGCCAATAAGTTAGCTGTAGCAAAATAAAGTTAATTCTGCTACATATATATATATATATATATATTCCCTCAGTCATGGAGCAAATTCAGCAACCTTTGGCAAAATATTTATGGAAGATTAGGAGTGTAATTGTTCAAAGGTGAAAGCAGTTATTCTGTGGTTTATATTACTAATTAAAAGCAAATCTATTCTGCATGTATGTATAAGTACATACGTTGGGTGCTTGCCTATGGCCAGCAAGTTATCCTGTTTCCAGCAATGAAGAAAAGGGACATGTGCAGAAGATAACAGGCATTTAAAAGGGGAGGAGGGAAGATATAAATGTTTTCAAGTAAAGTAACTTTTTTTAAAACACAGAAAACATTTCCAGAAAAAATAGTATTTCTGGCACTGAGGTGAAAAGTTTCATTCTGATTTAATCCATACAAGTTAAATTCAGTATCTCCCACAAACCAATAAGGCATTTGAGAAGTATGAGTTTACCAGTTGATGACACCATGTATCTTGGCCTTATCAATGTATTCACTCTGTGAATACAAATGTTCTTATATGAATTACTCTTTTTAAAACTACCACACAAATGAATTAGCTCAAATGCATGATTCCAACTTCCAATTTATTTGCCTTCAAAATGGAGTGTCATTAATTCAGAGGCTCAGGAATAAATGTCTTTTCTGAGGTTTCATGTTATTGTTAGGAAACCAAAATTTCAGAAGTGTTAACACACAACCTTGATTTATCTTACGACAGTTTTTAGGGGGAAAGAACACTGTTTCCTCTTTCAGTAACATTTTTTATTATTATAGTTTTCTTCCCTCATATACAACCCCTTAACTTAAAGGACAGAAAAGATGATACACTTGATACAAATGTTCACTGTATTCAAGGGACTTTAAAATGGTATACAATCAATAAGTGGACTTGTGTGAAATACTTAAGACATTTTCTTTTTTTCTATTTAACACAATATTTTCAGTAAAGTTCTCTTAGAGATGAACACTACACAATGGGACAAGAGATATTGTTATCTAGAGAGAACCTTAGCAATCTAGATAAATTAGCCTACACAAACCAGATCTTAACTCGCTCTCAGGCAAGAAAAGCTTGGATTTTCAAAGATAATTCCCTTCTCATAATTTTGTGGTGTAATATGGTAAATGAGCTTCATTTTCAAAAGAATAGACTTTTAATCCGACAGCTTTCTGTCACTTTAACTGAAAAACACATATGAAAGGCCCCTGTACAATATTATTATTAAATTATTTTAATAATGACATTCACCACTCACTTTAAGTAACATCAAGATGAGACTTACCACTTCATTAACATCCTCCTTAGATGTGGTCAAACATAAAGTCTGGATTTCAGGGGCAAGGGAAGACCATAACAATTTATTTATTGAACAGATGGCAGATTGCAGTTTCATTTAACCTCCACTGGAATATATCTGTCAATTCACGGCACATGTTACGTTGTGTTTACTTCACAACACTAGAAAATGGTGTTGTGATTTTGGTATTTTGTTAGGTATAAAAAGCTACTTGAGACAATTTGGAGATAATTTTCACATAGTATGAGCAACTCTGTAGGGGTCAATAACAAACAGAATTAGTAGAAAATACTCCTAAACATTCTAAACAACATTCTCACCCTTATTGCAATGGTGCTGGGAAAGGATATTTCTCTCTCATCCTGCTGGCAGTTTTACTCAATGTCTGTGACCCAAACTTCACAACAACTGTTTCTAAGACAAAACTAGTCTACAGGGATGGTTTATAAGGACGGAGAATAAGTTACTACTATTTGTGCATGTTTTGTCATCACTGCAATCAATTTAACTTTTCGGCACTGTACACTATTATTTCAGCAGAGAAAAGCACATTGAATACTACAAGTAAATCAAGTTATGAATAGTCATTTTTGGCCAGATGTTTTGTTGCCTATAAATGCTTTTTCTGTGTTTGTTCCACAGGCAATTAATATGTAGTTGAGCATCCTCTGCCATTCCTGGTAAATCATAAAGATGAATTCTGCTCCACAAGAAAAGTGGCTGTTCATCTTGGAAAAGAGCATTCAGAGAGTCAACTAGACAGCATTATTTGGGTCCCAAAAGGGAGTGTATCCATTTGGTGCTTAAAGTATGTCATCCCGGCAGACCCAAATCAGCGTGAAGCATATCCAGTTGCAAGGCCACAACCTACTACTGGTGTCATGTCCCATATCTGAAAGACAGAATACAGAAGTTTTTGTTTTGTTTTGTTTTTTTAAAAAAGCCTCTGAGTGATTTACAACAGCAGTCTTTAACTTTTTCACACTCATGACTTACGTTTAGCCTAAATATGTATTTGGAAACCAATGCCTTAATTTTTCACCCTATATTTCTGTGGTAGTAGTGTTTCTGTTGTGACCTACCTTAAGTGAGCCTGTGAGCAACTAGGGAGTTCCTAATCCACATAGTGAAGTTGAATGATTAACCTTTGCCACTTACGGTACAGTACTTCAAAACACTGATATCTAACCTATCATTTATAGGATCCAAAGGAATGCAACAAAACAGAAGAAGAAACAACAAAAAATCCCGCAGGTAACAGAATATGGTCAAGCACAAAACTAATTTAGTTAGCTATTTAAGATTAATCTGTTGTGTTGTAGATGATGCATTATGCACTACAAGCTTGTTACTAAGCACATGAAAGGGTCTACCGTATATACTTGACTATAAGTTGAGAAATTTATGCCCAAAATGGACTCTAAAATCATGGGCAACAAGTTAATACTGCTTTGAAAATTTGGTTAAAGAAGTGCCCACCTTCCTCTGCAGCCAGGGATCTTTGGGAGGTTCCTCTTTCAGTCCCTGGCTGCTCCCCGGCTCACTCTCCTCTCTTCCTGTGTGTGTGTGTGTGTGTGTCCATGTGAAATTGAGAGAGATCCCGACTCTCAGTCCTTCCCTGCAGCCAGGGCTAAGAAGGAGCTGCTCAGGAGGAGAGGGGGAGAGAGACCCCGTTTGGCCAGCCAGGAGCCTGGAAATCCTGGGGGAGAGAGAAGAGAGAGAGAAAGGTCTGTCCTCCTTTAGCAGCCTCCCCTCTTTTGCAAGCAGTGGAATCCTGGGAGTTTTGGGGAAAGAAAGTGAGAGGGGTTTCTCTCCCTTCTTTTGTATGCTGGGTTGTTTGTTTGTTTGTTTTGAATGCTTTTGGTAAAGGGAAAGAATATATGTGTGTGCGTTTGTGTGTTGAGGTTTGTTTCCTCTTTTATATGCTGAGACTATGACCCTTGGGACTTGGGAGAGGTACAGAGAGGGAGATGTAGGGAGGGAAGTGGTGATTTGTTTCCCCCTTTAGATCTTTTGTAACATGCCCCAGTGTTTGACCCTCGACTTATCCACGGGTCATATCAAAATCTATTATTTTGGCCCCCAAAACTTCCCTCGACTTATAGATGAGGTCGACTTATATACGAGTATATACGGTATATTAGATTCAGGCCAGCAAGTAATGAGGATGAGACAGACACTATGTTTAATCTTTGAAAAACTAAAATTGTCCAAATAAGCAACAGAGAAGAAAGGTATAGTTTTCAAGAACAGAGATAACTTTTTTGAATGTTAAACAGGGTTGTTATTGTTTTTAGAAAATACTATTGGAAAATACTCCAGAGCAACACAGGCTTTACAACATTCTGGTAAGTAAATAACAGAGGCTATCCTGTTTTAAAATAACAATAGACCACTTTATTCAAAAAACTAAATTAATCTGACTAGGAATATTGCCATAAAAATTCTTGCTAAGATTAATCCAAATTAATAAAGGATGAGTCAACCAATGCCTGATAGCCATGGCAGCTAACTAGCATATAGCATATGTTTAAAAGGGAGTATATTCCTGATTACCAGATGCCAAAGGCAAACAGCTATCACTCATCATATCCTGCACATGAATTTTTCAAAGGTTACCCAGTTAGAAGTTATGAATCATAGGACTCACCTAAACAGATTTATGGCCCAATTCAACAAGACATTACTTGGAAATACAGAAGTGTCACACAATACAGGTCATTCATTACAATTTTGTTCCAGAAACTTAGCTATAACTTGAGACCTGTAGCATGTAGCAGAAACTACCAGTAACTCAGTATGCAACTTCCATTTTGAGCCTGGGTCCTTTGATCCCAAGATCATACAGCTACAATATCAAACCATTTTAATCCACATCTTTACTCCTACTTTGTCTAGTATCCAACTTGAAGAGTTCTGGAGAAACTCAAACCTTTCTCATTGTTTTGTGTCATTTTGGTTCTAACAAAGTATCATCCAATTGTGGATTCTGATTTTTTTAATGGACTAACAAGGCTTTATATGCTTTTTATATACAGCCTCCAGTTATCAAACTCACTCTTATTTTAATTTACTGCAAATGTCAAATCTCTACAATCCAGAAAAGGAAGGCACACAAATGCACCAGCACAGAAAAACAAGGCATCAGTTACTTGTCTTCTCAGCAAGAGAGGATGTTAAATGCTTCACTGGCACAGCAGCAGCAGCTAGAATTACTGTCAATTCCATTTCAGTATAAGATACCCAAAGACACCCTTTTCTCCACTACATTGGATCCGAAAGAGATAGTTCAACATGCAGTTGATGCAATATTGCTCCAGCCCCAAACAAATATGGGCTATTTTCCCCTGGGTGTCACAAACAGGATATTACAACAGTGGGAAAGACACAGCACCTACGGTTTTTCTGTGCAACTGCTCTGTTAAATTTATGTAAAATGTCGCCTTGAGTATGCAAGTTTTTCCTGAGTCCTACTGAATATTTTCTACTAAGCTTCTGTTTCTGAAGCTGTGCAAATTAGTCTGTAGTCTCTGGAACATTTGGGCCAAGTCAGAACAAATAATGCCTACCTTTACTACTCGATCACTTCCACATGTCACCATAAGTCCTCGCGAGATGTCCATGGACATATGGGAAATGTTATGTTTTCCTTCATGAAAAGTTGCCAAAGAAGTACGACTTGAGGGGGGGAAAAAAACACCAGAATTTAAATAAGGCCAACTTGTTAGTTAGTGCTCAATTCAGGTATAGGAAATTTCAGTACCCAAAGCACTTGAAAAGAACAGGTTTGTTGAAAATTAAATGTGCCAAGTCTAAAGTCAGCATGTGAGTGACATCTGAACAATTCAATTCATTAAAAGTACTAATTGGAACTAAATATGCAAGAATTCAAAACTCTGGCACACACACCCCACACCTCTGTTGACCTGAAGAGCAGTAACTGCAGTCCTCCCTTAAAAAAAGATGGTTGAATTCAAAATACTCTTAGTCCTAGACGAACTAAATGAGGTTAAGATAGTTGTTAATGCTGATCTGCTAGCTTGTGTAGGGTATTTACATCTCATCAATAAGGTAAACTGTAAATCACGTGAACAGATGTGGTATGGAATATACATTGTTTTGTGGGAGGCAGAGGAGTGGCAGGCAGACATTAATTCCAGCATCTGGCCAAGGAGGGAGTGAAAGGACAGGCCAAACTCCATCGGGCCTGTCCTAGAAAATGAAGCAGAGCCCTCCCTCCAGTCCATCTCTCCCTCTGAGGCCTGGACCATTTGGACCTGATCCTCTTCCCCACCACCATTCCTTTCTCCTTTTGTGTCGTGTCTTCTTAGAATGTAAGCCTGAGGGCAGGAAACCGTCTCATTAAAATAATAATTGTAAGCCGCTCTGATAGCCTTTAGGGCTGAAGAGTGGGGTATAAATAAATAAATAAATAAATAATTCCAATATATAAGTGGAATACAGCAAATGCAGTCACTTGGATCATCGTGGCAACAGATTTTATCTGCTCTAATAATGAATGTGGTGATAAAGAGATAAGGACTAAGCTCAGGGAGTCTTTTTACTGTGATTTGTGATTATTAGCTTGCATCCAAGAGACATGGAAAGATAAGAAATGAGCCAATTGCCCTGGAGGATTGGGGTAAGGAACTTTTCTTCTGAAGAAAATTCCCTTGGAAATCATCTGCCACAGTTGTTACATGGAGGTAGTGGGAGAAGCCACCCCTTTTGTCTCACTCATTCTCTTGCATCTGCCACTACCTCTCTCTTTCTTCCCTAACCTACCTTCTTGCCCAGGACACTATTGGAAAGAGAAAGATCGCTCTGGCAGAGGTCTGTACAGATTGGAAGACCTTTCAAATTAGGTTGAGGAATACAGGTTGAAGCAAAGAATGCTTGTTCAATTTATTTTATCAATCCTAATCTTTTGGAACAAGCAAGGACTTAAAACAACAACATGGACCCATATGTGAAAGTTGCAAATAAAAAGCATCACCAAGCAATACCTTTAGTTTGGAGATCAGACTGACAGTTTCAGATGTTAAAACTGAGGACACTTCTTGGTGATTCTTTTTGGGCTGCAATTTTCACATGTGACCCCATCTTATTTTTTTAAACCCATGCTTGTTTTTAACTACCAACAATAAAGAAAGGAAAATAACAGAGCAAAGAGAAGAACCAACATAGAAAAAAATAAAAGCAAGAGTGAAACCCACATCTTCCAAAACAGATGTGGTGGTGGTAAGAATAAAGCAGTCTTAAAAATTTGAAAAGGCAAAGCTTTGTAAAGAGTCTCATGACGGGAAGGGGGACAAACTACATCAGTAGGGATCACACAGCCCTTCAGACTTAGTTAGTACAGCCAAGGATGAAGGATGATGCAAGTTACAGACCAATAAATTTTGAAGGGCCACAGATCCCTGATCCACATAAATCCTGAGATATGTAGCTTTGGACAACATATGTGTTAATAGATGCATGTAATACAGTTATACTATCATGGAGGAGGAAGGATGGATTTCACAGCCAGCTAACAGAAACCAGTATTTTGTAACCCATTTCCCCAGTATACTTTGTAGATGCCAGCATGATTAACCAAAAGAGAACAGCATTAACGTGGGAGATAATTCAGGCAACAGATCTGTAGCATTTCTAGGGCTCATTTACCAATGGATTTCCACTATAGCAAAGAAAGATCCTCCCACTTCATTTCTCTACTCTCTGGGGCAACAAATCAAATCCTTCAAAGCAAGAAAGTAGTGACACATGCAATACAAAGGAATCATTTTGAAAGATACTCACTCTTCATCTTTGATTGAATCAAAACAGGAGTCACAGACTCGGACTTGGAATTCAAAGCCCATGATGGGATAGCTGGACCGTTTAGTGCTGCATTTGCCACACACTGCCTGACCACATTTCCTACAGTGATGCTACGTGAAATGAAAAACAGAAATAAATGAGGGAAATAGAAAGAATACTGTGGTCATTCCCTACCACTATCATTAAGGAAGTGATCTTCTTGTCCTCACCCTGTTAATCTCCAAAAAACAGGGACATCAGAGAGATGGATCAGATTAAGATTCTGGTTAATTTGCTCCCACATAGCTCCTAGAGGTCATTGGGGGCAAAAAGAATTCAACATGTTTTTGCAGGTGAAGATGCAAACCTCCAAGGTCAACATGGCCCCTTTAATCCCAGACAGTTGCCCACCCCTTGTCTAACATAAAACCTGGATCCAATACATTGAATAGCTACGTTGCTAAAGTAGGGCCATTCCATTTCTAAAAAGTGTGTTGAAGAGATGTGTTAGGCAAGAATGGGGAACTACTGATGGTGTATCAAGCAGGTGCACATATAGTGCTACAATGTAACCACTGTTAATGTAACTGATCTCCATACAGTGAGATACATAGTACATTGCTAAAACTCTGCATGTAATAGCACAACCTCACCTGCCTCAGACCCAGTGTCTTTGTATCCCACATCTGCTTTATATTCCAGAAGAAAGGCTGCTCACATTTTTGACAGGAATCACTGTCCAACCACTGAGGGGCCTGGAAACCAAAGGGCAAACAGAAACATTTTAATGATGTTGAGAAGAACTGTCTCAAATTCTAAAAATGTCAATACAATTTAACTGTCAACATTTTGCTTTTGCTTTGGAACTGCAACAAAATTAAAAATATATTAAGGCTCTACAGCTGAAAGACTGAAGCTTTTAAAGTTCTGTCCTTGAAATACAAGTGTGCCTTGTAAAATTTACCACCTTCAAGACATAATTAGACTCATTCAGTGTCAAGCTGTGTACATGAAGGATTGTTGAAAATCTGGCAGTCTTCAAGATCTTGGCACCTCCCACACTCTGCCCTTCCCTGTGGCATTTCTACTTACGATCATGTTAATGAGGAAGTCTCTCCTGCCATTGCTGAATTATTAGCTTACAGTAGAGTTTTAAAACTCTACTTCACAGCCTCTGGATGATTAAGAAGATACTGAATAATTGGAAAATCTGAAGGTTTCACAGTCAAATAATTACGCCTTCCATTTTCACTCATAATCTGACGTTAAACATGTCCTGTTCTTGTTCCTGAGCACCACAGATGCCATTTAAAGCAATTAATTTTACAATTTCCTCGGCTGATATTTGGTATATGCATTGGCATCTATTCCTGTAAACTTCAAAATCTATGAAAGCAATAAAATTTTCCCTAGTCTGCTTTCTCAGAGGTAGATATTTGCAGGTTTAAGTCTTTAAAAAAAGGCTTCTTAATGTTCTAAGTCTTTCATATATTAGCTGGAGAGATCTGGGAGAGATTAGCTGGAGAGATCTGGGCAATGTAAGTTGAATGTAAGGTGTCCTGGGAGCGTTCACTACTATCCCATCTGGAGGTTAAGGGAAAGGAAAATCCTGAAATGTGACGGCAATCCAACATTACTTGACCAGGAGGACTTTCTCCTCCTGGTTATTTCCCTGAAGTTACCATGTTCCCATAATAACTGCTCCAAGGGATCCCCCAACCCTCCACAAATTAAAGGAAATGTTGGGGGGGGGGCTTTAGGGGCAAAGAAGGAACCACTTCCCTTCTGTTCCACGGACAGAAGCACTTCTGTCAATGGAAGGATTTAAATGGATCCCGTTCACAGATTTATTATTGTTGTTGTCAAAAGAATAATCAGAATATAAGTTCAATGTCGTAATTTCTCAGAGAAAAACATCAAAGCATTAGAGGGTACATTTATTTGCTCTTCCCCCAATGTGACATATATAATCCTATGCCAGCAGTGCCCCTCTACACAGGACAAACAGGATGGTATCTAGGAGGTGTATATTGTGTAGTTGCATATTGTGTAGCTTTCCTGTTAGCAAGCTTGAAGAGAACAGCTAGTGTTTGGTCTACTGACTATTCCTACCTCTTCCCTGTTAACATCCATATTCCAGACTGTGATTCCTCCATCAGCGGAACAAGAAACCAGTTGCCGTGTGAGCTGGAGGTAACAAAGGGCCTGCACCTTATCACTGTAAAGAAAATGAAATACAGACCATTCTCAATTTCAACTTTTAACTAAACAGCTTGAAATACAGAATTGCAACTGCTTTCTGTAAGTTTTGGTTGGAACAATTTCTTTTTTAATATTTGTTTCCATCTTAACACTCTTAGATCCCAGCTTACTGAGATTCATTCCACAACAAGTTATATATGGCTAGCTAGAAATAGAGCATGCACACACACACACACACAGACATGTCTTGGGCACTAGAACTGAAATCTTTACCACTCCCTTCACATGCTTTTCTGAGAAACATTAAAAAGGCATATATTAATGCATGCATTTAGGAGTAGTATTAAATTAAATGCCCTCCGATAGGGATGTGATTTGCTTTGGGTGGAAGGAGAGGACAAGAGACAAAGGGCAGAACAAAATTCCTCATCACAACATTAATACCAAGGACTCAACCAGTAAGCATGTTTACTAGAAAAATAAAATGTTACATACTGATGGCCTTGCAGGAGCAGTGTTCGGCCTCTCCTTCCACCAATATCCCACATGATTATACTGTTATCTGAGGCTCCTGAGAAGAGTAACCGCTGAACAGGGTCCCACCAGAGGGAAGCAATACTTCCTAGTTAGGAGGAAAAAAATTGTTTTTATTTCAATAAAATTTGGTAAGCTAATGGCTGCTTGACCAGCTAATAAATTCAACATTTCACTTCAGGGCAGAAACTATGTTTGGTATCTTTCTTTTTAAAACAGACACAATAATAGCAGCAAAATGAGTAACGTAGCAATATGCAATTCTTGTTGGACTATACTACTTCAGATTGAAGGTAGAGGATTCTATAAAAATTGTTGAAGAATTTAAAAAAAATCTCCCCTCATCTAACTTAAGAAGTCACAGCCACTTTTGATAAAAGTGAACCTGTATGCTATATCAGTTAAGACTGTCAGAAAAGAGGGATGTAAGTTCAAATCCTCACTCACCACAAAGCGCACTAGGTAACCTAAGATCAGCCACTAACCTCTTAACTACTGCTAACTCATAGGGTTCTTGGGAGAATAAAAATAGCCCTATGCATCATGCTGAGGAAAAGTAAGATATAAATGTTGTTCATACAAAAGAAAGAAAAGCAGAATTGGGTTTTCTTAAGAATAATATGAACAAGGAAGGCAACTTGTCTCAAAAGACTAAAAAGTGCAATATAAGCAACCACATGAGAGTGCGTTTTTCTATATAAGTAATGAACAAAATACAATCATTTTATGCAAGTCTCACCCTCACAATCCATGGGTTATTCCCCTATTATCCTTTCAATGAATTGAAACTAGTTTGCTCTCTACAATAACCTATAAAATTTACTCTCAGTGATCATTCTCCTTTTATCAAGACAGCTAATCTGAGCCTGCTGTGTATTCCAAATATACTTTATTGTCTCTGTTTGTACAGCAGTGCCCCAATATTGACTGTCTCTACCTAATTCTTATTGTTCAGTATTTATAGTTCATCATAAAGATACACAGAAGCTGGCAATTTTCTCAGGAGCACAGCTGAATTAGTTAATCAGTGCTGGGCCTCAGTGTGTATAGCTGAGCAACTAATTATCTTCTCTGTCAGGGACATAGATCATTGTGAGCTCCCAAGTAAAAGATAAGCAAACTCCACATGCACACATCATACTGATTCCGATAATGATTTTAAGAAGGATGGCTCAACTTGCACCACTCAAGTTTTGGGTTGTGGTACCCCAAAAACCATTGCAGCCACCACTGGAGCAGCGTGGATCACTTCTTTACTGACACTAATGGAGCAGTAGAGAAACAGTCAGGGTCAATGAGGCTTGGAAAAGACTTACCACTTTCTTCCAACAGAGATCCTGCCTGCTAATGATTGTGGCAAAGCAATGATGGTGGTTGCTGGAGAAGGAAAGACGCTTCAGCCTCCTCTCTTTCCAGAGAGCCTGAAGCTAGTGGGGAGGGGAAGGAAGGGATGGACAGATGTGTGTGTATTTTAGGTGCCTTTAAGTTGGCCTTGACTTATGGTGACCCTATGAATGAGACATCTCTAAGACACACTGTCCTTGAAAGCCCTATTCAGATCTAGCAGATTCATGGGTGTGGCTTCCTTGATTGAGTCTAGCCACCTGTGATGTGGTCATCCTCTTTTTCTGCTGTCTTCTACCTCACCTTACATTATCATCTTTTCTACTGAGTTATGCCATCTCATTATACGAACAAAGTAGGACAGCTTGAATTTAGTCATCTTGGCTTCTAGGGAGAGTTCAGATTTGTTTTGCTCTAGGACCCATTTATCTGCCTTTTTTAGCAGTTCACAGTATCTGTAGAACTCTTCTCCAAAACATCACATCTCAGATGCATTGACTTTCTTTCTATCAACTTTCTTTATAGTCCAGCTTCCCCATCCATACATAGCGATGGGGAAAACAATGGCATGGACAAGTCTAACTTCAGTGAAATGTCTTTGTACTTCAAGATAGATGCAAACTTACATGCATATATATGAAGGCCCATAGCCCCTAGCTGAAACACAGAATTGTACTTCTTCCTTTATTCCATCTTATCTGAAACACATCTCTGAGGGCCCCCAGAGATGCTCAGAGAAGCAGAATATAAGAACAAAGGTTTTGGGAGAGTACTACTGGAAGCTTGGAGGCCAGGCAGAGGCCATGAGGCAGTCCTGTCTCTGGCAAGGGGAGAGTCCTCTTCTCCATTGAGGCCTAGCTGGTCTTCTTCCTCTATTCTGCCCTAGCTGAAACACATCTCTGAGGGCTCCCAGAGATGCTCAGAGAAGCAGAATATAAGAACAAAGGTTTTGGGAGAGTACTACATAATAAATGGTATTAGGGACCAAAACAAAATGAAAAACCCATTGCTTGGCTTGCTCCATCAAGCGTTTGCTTCACTGACATCTCCAAAGTGGAGCTCACCACACTATTCAGATCATGGTGAGACACACCTGTCACAAGCCGTATGTCACTGCAAATACCAGTGAAGATTAGAAAATAGGAAATTATTATTAGATTAATAAAACACTCAGAGAGATAATAAAAAGATGAGAAGTTATAATCCTTCCTAAGGGCTTCTTTGTCAAATTTTCAAAGTTCCTTTAAAACTCCCTTCTATCCTATGTTAGTCTGAAGCATCAAGATTCCTAGAAAACTTAGCAGATATTCTTGTCCTTGCTTAATATACAATAATATGGCATCATTTAGGGTAATTCAGCAGGAAAAAAATGCATATACATTATTGAGCAGCCGCATAACAAACAAATCCATTTCTTGTCTTGAAAGCAAGCAACAGACATTTGTTCGACTGCCATCTAGTGTCAACACTAAGGAGATGCTAATTTCTGACTTTGTCCCAGTACAGATGGGCACTTCAGCATTTTGCTTTGAACCATGGCTGCCCTCCTAGTAAAACTGCTGAGTCATGCTGGCCACGTGATCACAGAGTTGTTTTGACAACACTTCCTCCCTCGCCTAAGGAATGGAAATGTGCACAGCCCCCTACAGTCGGACATAGAATCATAGAATCAGAGTTGGAAGAGACCACAAGAGCTATCCAGTCCAACCCCCTGCCATGCACGAACTCCCAATCAAAGCATCCCTGACAGATGGCCATCCAGCCTCTGCTTAAAAACCTCCAAGGAAGGAGACTCCACCACCCTCCGAGGGAGTGTGTTCCACTGTCCAACAGCCCTTACTGTCAGGAAGTTCCTCCTAATGTTGAAGTGGAATCTCTTTTCCTGCAGTTTGCATCCATTGTTCCACGTTCTAGTCTCTGAAGCAGCAGAAAACAAGCTCCCACCCTCCTTTATATGACACCCCTTCTAATACTTATCACCTCTTAACCTTCTCTTCTCCAAGCTAAATCCAGACAGACTGGATGAGATGCGCCTTATTACAACTTTGGACGGTTTCGAGAGATCCGTCAAGATGCATCTCTTCCGGCAGGCCTTCCCAGACAATGATTAAATTCATGACCGCTATTGCCCATCCAGCCTTATCCATAGAAACATTAGTCATTCGAGGCTGTCTATTCATTTTTAACAAATGTCACATTAATGTTTTATGGTTTTATTCTAATGTTTTTTAATCTTATCTCAGTTTAATTCAATCTTAAGGGGCAGAAGGAGGGATTGGGTTGCTATATTTTAATTGTATTTGTATTTTATATGTTGTACCCCGCCCTGATGATGATGATGATGATTATTAACATCCCCAGCTCCCTAAGTCGCTCTTCATAAGGCATGGCTTCCAGACCCTTCAACCATCTTGGTTGCTCTCCTTTGGACACGCTCCAGTATCTCCACATCCACATCCTTTTTGAATTGTGGTGCCCAGAACTGGACACAGTATTCAAGGTGGGGCCTGACCAAAGCAGAGTAGAGTGGCACTATTAATTCCCTGGATCTAGACACAATACTTCTATTGACGCAGCCTAAAATTGCATTGGCCTTTTTAGCTGCTGCATCACACTGTTGACTCATGTTCCACCTATGGTCTACTTGGAATCCTAAATCTCTTTTGCACGTAGTTTCATTCAGCCAAGTGTCCCCCATTTTATATCTGTGCATTTTATTTTTCCTCCCTAAGTGCAGAACCTTGCATTTCTCCGTGTTGAATTTCATTCTGTTAGTTTGGCCCAGCTTTCTAGTCTATTCAGGTCATATTGAATTTTGATCCTGTCCTCTGGGGTATTAGCTACTCCTCCTAGTTTAGTGTCATCTGCAAATTTGATAAGTATGCTCCCAATTCTATTATCCAAGTCATTGATAAAGATGTTAAATAGCACTGGGCCAAAGACAGAACCCTGTGGCACCCCACTGGTCACTTCTGTCCAGGATGGAAACAAACCATTGCTGAGCACCCTTTGGGTTCGGCCAGTCAACCAATTACAAATCCACCTAACAGTTGCCTTGTCTAGCCCACATTTTACAAGCTTGTTTGCAAGAATGTCATGGGGAACTTTGTGAGAATGAGCTGAAAAAAAAAAAATGTTACCTTCGTGACCCTTGAGAGTTGTGATTACCGAGCATGTGTTCTGTTCAAGCTTCAGCAGAGTGATCTGTCCAGAGTAGTCACCAACAAATGCATGCTGGGTTTCAAAGTCATATCTTAGAGTTGTCAAGTCAAGGAGTAGCTATCTTATCTCTCAAGAGGCATCATAACAAGAGGTGCAAGTGGAAAGGAAGCACATTTGACCACACTAGTGATACGAGCAAAAATCCAGCCAGCATGAGAGTCACAAAACAAACAAACAAACAACCATATTTGGTGGAACAACCATCTTGATGGAAAAGAAAGCTCCAGAGAAGGATGTCCAGGAAGGATGTCCAGGAAGTTCTACCTTTCAAGCCTTTGTTACTAGATGGCTTTGACTTGTGGCCTGAATATGATAATTCTGTACATTTGCCAGTACACTATACCTTTGTGATAAAGTGCCTTTAGAAGCTCACTGCTTTGGGGTAAAGGGCAGCTTGATAGCTGACGGCCCAGCTCAGAAAGCACAGGAGAGGTGAAACCCAGCCCAGCTGTATTTGATGGGCTGGGCCTCCAGGTAAGAGGGGGAATTTTAAAAACAAAGGGTTCAGTTGTGTCAGGCGCTTGACAGACCATCGCTAAAGAGTGATGCACAGCCTAACCTTTTAGCACCAGATTGGGGCCACAACAACTACATAGGGGCCATGGCAACTCCCACGGTGCAAAAAGGAGTCACAGAAAGCAGTGCCAGAGGAGCGCTATGATCCCGCGCATCATGTGGAGCGTCGGAGCATGCCTCATGTGGATGCCACGCCCCAACTCCACCCCCCAGGCCGGCCTTAATGGCTGGTCTGTCAATCCCCCTAGTCAGTCTGGTCTAGTCTAGTCATCTGGTTGGTGATTCTACTAAGAGAAAAGGGAATAGGATAAAGAGTGGTTAAAAGCCTGCAAAGTGTTTAATTTTAATGTAACCATACTAAGCCTGAAGTTACCTCACACAAGATACTTTATTTCTGAATGTTTTTCAATAAAAGTTAGTTTGTTTTACAGTGGCTGACTCTGACTGAAGTGATTACTATAAACTGTAAAGTTTTCTTTTCTTATACGCACTACCTAAAATACTGAAAATGATTTATGGAGACACCTGGCACCCTGGCCCTTATACATTTAAAGATAGTGTTAAAAGGGTAAAAGCAAGGCAGGTATTACTGACAGGGACCCTTCTGAGGTTGGAAGGTAAAAGCAACTTAGGTCTTTAAGAAGGTCTTTAGGAAGGTCCTGACACACCATCCAACCAGAATCTCCCTCCCTTACCAATCCAGACACTAATTTAAATACAGTGGTCCCCCGGGTTACGAAGGTAATCCGTTCCAGGATTACCTTCGTAACCCGGAAACTTTCAGTTCCCGGGGGACCACTATATTCAATGGACCGCGCGGCTGATTTAAAGGGGCCGCGCGGTTTTTTTTTCGTATCTCGGGGGATCTTTCGGATCCCGGGGGATACAATCGCGGTCCCGCCGGTTTCGGATCCCGGGGGATTTGTAACCCGGGGGACCACTGTATTAAAACATTTGGGGTGAGGAAAGAAGTGATCTAATATCATGTAGATTTGGAAAATAGTTCTTAATCATGCAATTTGATTCCTGCCACTCCAGAAATTTATGCTTTAGACACACCCTGGGGATATCGCTATGAGCTAAATAAAATGAAACCAGAACAGACAACACAAAAAATTCTAAATTACACAGAGCTTTGATCTTAACAAAACCAAAATGATCTTAACAAAAAGAAAATGATGCTTCTCAGACTTCACTGCTTGATCCAAATTTAATTGGAAAAGGACATGTCTGTTCCTATTGGTTCCCTGTGCAAACTCCTTTTAAGCAAACCATGTCAAATCCATCAAATATATGATGAATCTGAAGAATTGTCTAAACTTGTCTAGACAGAAACAGAACCTGTGTTCTGGCTTTGTCATAGTATTAGGCCAGTGCTAATTCTCCCCTTTGTCCTTCCAAGCTTGGAGATTAAAGCAGTCTAACGTTTGCGTCCTACCTCATATTCTGGTCTTCTGGTCTTGACTTGTGGGCTGCTAGTCTCAAAAGTATTGCTACCATAGCTTTAGACCAAACGTGCATACATTTAACCACCCTGCCATAGAACCTTATTACCAGCATTATTCTGTCACTTGTTAAATATTGTTACTGTTTACTTTTAGGAAATAGGCAATTGCCTATGCTATAGTGCTTCATGTTTGTTTAACTTCTCCTAACTGGCTCATTAACTATTATACTTCAGAGACTCTTGACAAAGGTACTGAAATAATCATCTGTCTTGATATTAATGACTCTGGCAAACAGTGCAGTGCCAGGGGAAAATTCCCCCTGGAGAAAAAGAAACCTTGGCAATCAAGAGCTATGGATGTTTGCTATGAAAATCATATTTGATCATTAACAGACTATGAGGCTAGAATGATCCATTGGTCAGGATTCAAAGACTCAGTCAAAACTTGAAAGTAAGACTCACCTCTTATAGATTAGAAAAATGTTAAATAGTAACAACTGTCACAGGGATACTGTGAGAATTATAGATTAAAAAAAATCTTCTTGTAATAACGCAGGCTATAGGTTCCACAAAAGTATTTTGCAATATTCTTGGAATGCAAGGCAAAATGAGTCTTGGCTACTGTTGTCAATAGCTGAATGTGAAAGGGAAGAACAGAATAGAGAGACATGCTCAATTTGAAGTAGTGTCTATTTCTTCATATATTTGCTTTCCAATGTGTTTTGCCCAGTCTGGAGTGGGGACATTGCAACATTTCTTGAAGGCTGTAGCTGCCTTAGTGACATCCATTGTCCTCTGTATCTAGGTGCACATAAGAACTAGAGGGTAATGGCAAAGATCTACTCTTCCCCTGAAGCTGTAACACTGGGGCTGGGGGAATTAAGGAGAAAGCTTTGATAGAGAGTTCCTGCATGGCAGGGGGTTGGACTGGATAGCCCTTGTGGTCTCTTCCAACTCTATGATTCTATCATTCTATGAGAAGGAGTCACACCATGACAACCAAGAAAGCTGTCATTTTACAGCTGCTCATGCCATTCCCTCATGACACTTGCACTGTTCCACAGATAAAACAAACAGCAAGATGGCTGAGGGAAGGAAAACAAGAAGGATGAGCTGGAAAGAACAAGACCGGACAGAAAAGGACAATAAGAGCCAAGGGGGCAAGGCACCCCCCCAAAAAAAAATCCAGCCAAACTGCAGGTTTCCCAACTTGTCCTGTCATCAGTGAACTCCAGAAGTTTCCCCTTTGTCACAGCCATGTGATGCCTATCACCCTCCAATAGAACCTGCTTTATTCTTTATGCTTCCCAGGGAAGCATCCAAAAATTATTCCAGAATTCTTCCAGAATTTTTCATATATAAAGCAGAAACCTGCACTTTTAAAATCCATTCATGTGCACAGGAAGCAGTAATACTGTGAGAGCTTTCATTTGAAAGGGCTTTCTGGAAGCTATGCTCTGCAGTTGGTCCTTCAAATTCACTAACGTACCATATGTTGTCTAGAGAGGAGGAAGATATAGGAACAAAAAACCCAGCAAGTGGGGTGTGAGAGAGAGAGGTGGGGAGAAAAAATATTAATAAATCAAGAAAAGACTTCTAGAAATTATTATTGCCAGCATGTTGCCACCAAACAGATATCCTGAGGGAATGTTGCCAAAGAGAAAATGGTTCATGCTGGTCTACACAAAGGAGTGGGCAAAAGGTAGATTTAAATATATAGGACTAGTTGATCTCTAGGAGAGTATTGGGTACTTAATAACAAGTCAACAAAAACAAGAGCACAGCTAATTTTAAGCAGAAATGAAGACTGCGGAAATCAGGAGTGGATTTTTGTGTATTAATGTTAATTTAGTTCTGGTACTCAGCACATGGGCTTAGAACTATTTAAGTCTATGTAAAAGTAGTCTTCAAGCATTTTAGAAACTAACACACTTAGTATAACATAAGCTTTACTAGATACATCTACCCTCATCATGAACTGGACTGGGGGCCTGTACAGACAGGCCAAAATAAAGCTGCTTCAGATCACTTTGGAGGTATGCTGTTTAAATGATGCATGCATCCTAAGAGGCCAGAAGCTGCACCAAAGCTGTGCCTCAAAAGTGACCCAAAGTAGCTTTATTTTGGCCTGCCTGTATGGGCTCTGGGTCTATAAAAACATAAGCCATATCACATTTGTTTAAGATGTCATAGGATTCATGATTTTGCTGCAAAAGGTTAGCACAGTACTCCTCTGGGAATTACTTTTAAATATATGTCTGTATCACAGGAAGTCATACAAGACTGAGGTGTATTTACTTCTGGCCACAATATGCATTGTTCTATAAATGCTATGCAACAGAATTAACTATCGGAATGCTTTGGTTTGCTTTACCAAAACAGGCTCTTCCAAAACTAATCTGAGCAAACTTCAGCAATGGGAGGAGGGGAGGATTGGATAAAGGTGCTAGGGTAAAAAGAACAGCAGCTATTCCTTGCGTATCTATCCAACTAATACAATAGTTGTGGGGTAATAAAGAACTCTTAGTCAATCAATGACAAGGTTTTTCTGACAAGCCTTTTCCTTCCATTGCAAACTAAACTTGTCTTGCCTCTTTTGAACGTTCAGAGGGTTAGTTTTCTGAACATATAGCCACTCTAATACAGCACTGAAAAAGCAGCAATCAGTATCAATTGCACAGGCTAAGAATAGCTGTGGATTCTTGAATTGCAAGAGATTACTACCCAACAAGGTTAAAATTCCACTTTAACTAGTGGTTCATGAAAACCTTTATAGTGATAATGAAGTCAACAACAGAAAGTGACACTTCACCTCTATCACCTCTATCAATCACTTTGCAGAGACTATATGATATGAAGACAGAAGAGCAAAGCTGTCTTGTTCATGCTTTAAACATCCTGTACAAGATACAACCACTTTGAAATATACAACCACTTTGAAGGATACTGTAAGCAAGAAGCCCAGGAGGTGAAATAGTGTCTTCCCAGCATGTTTCCACTTCTGGTACACATCCAACTGACACATTTATCATGGCCAGTGCTGATAACCCATTCAGCTTCCAAGCAAAAGATCACTGCAGACACTCTGTTCTGGTGAGCTGTGAGACAAATAAGAATTACAGTATATCACTTAAACTTGAATATTTATACTCTTGGATTTGAATAATGGATGGCTAGACTTACTAAAGAAACAGGCTGTGATCAGTAGTATTTGTTACTGAATACTGTATGTCAACACCTGCATAAATTTAAGTGTTGATTCTGTCTTATCAGATAGCAGCTGGTGGAGGAGCATGAAAAATTCAAGGTACCGGTATGCTTTCCCAGAGGAACCCTGTGGTATGTGCTGCATACTGACTATAGATCAGCCTATAGTTGGCATCTCCAATTTTAATATGTGGACTTTTATCATGTGCTCTAACTATCATTTTGTATTTTGCATCATACAGTTTTTCATTTTATTCAATATTGTTTTAACATGTATGTATTTGTAACATATATGTAGCCTGTTCTATAGTAACATGCCTTTCCCACTGTTCTGAAAAGATGTTCTTCCTGATTGTTTCACTGTGAAAGTTGCACTTGGTGGAAATAAGGACTGGAATTCAGGCTAAACCAGAAGCCAGAAAAGGAGCATTCTCCATTAGATTTCTGGTTTAAGACCACTATGCTCCACAGAGCAGCCAAGAACAGTTACTCCATGACTAATAAAGCAAGCCCTTCCTAGTAGTAATGGGCAGTAGTTCAATTACTTTGTGCATGGCTGAAGAGTAATTACAACCACATTATGACAAGTATAGCCAGTGTGGCATAGTGGTTTCAGTGCTGGACTACAACTCTGGAGACCAGGGTGCGATTTCTTACTCAGCCATGAAATCCACTGGGTGACCTGGGCAAGTCACATGCTCTCAGCCTCAGGGGAAGGCAATGGCAAATCTTGCCAAGAAAACCCTATTATAGGTTCGCCCTAAAGTTGTCATAAATTGGAAATTACCTGAAGGCGCACAACATACATTTGACAAGTAGTTCAGACCATATGGCTAAAACCACTTTTGATGGGACTTGGATACTATAGTTTAATTGTCAAAACAGTTCCATTCAATGGTAAAACAATTTGCTATTTTAAAACTTTAAAATTTTAAGATAACATCATATGCTGGAGAGGTAGTTCAAAAGTAGCTACTATCCTCACTACTCAGAGATGGATCAGATAGGTAAAACATAAAACACAAAAAAAGGAAAGTGTTCAAGTTGGTGATGCTACTACATGCAGACAGTGATAGCTGTTTCATGTTACTTTACAACAGTAGTTCTCGAAAGGCAGGGTAGGACTCCTGGGGGTGGGTGAGTGAGAGTTGCTAAAGGGATGTGTGGGACTTGGAGAGCCTGATTCTTTTTCATTTTCTCCTCCCCCCAAACTTTTCTCTGTCATGGAAGGGAAGAGAAAGATTAGGAGTATGTTTGGAGCAGCTGCTTCTGAGTGATGGAGGAGAAGGAGAGTGAGGAAGCTCGCTGGATTGTTGCCTCTGGGTGGCCCATCCCAAGCTGCCACTTCTTCTTTCACCCATCCCATCATTGCCCCAGTTCTTTGGATAAGACTACAGCCTCAACACATTTTCTCACACACCTTTGGTATCTTTCTCAGTGTGTGAGTGAAATTCTCTCACACCCTAATTCACACACTCAGTTATACTCTTTTTCTTGCTCTGTCCCTCAGATGTGTTCATTCACACTAGTCTCCCACACCAATTCTCTCTCTCTCTCTCACACACACACACAGTATCACACTCTTCGTCTCTCTTTTTAACACATTTACATATGCACTTGTGTATACTCACACATACACAAGAGAATGAATGTTTCTGTGACTGTGTGTGAGAAAGTATGTGTATGAATGAAAGCGCATGACTGAGTGGGTACATATCTGTGAACATTGGCTTATATGAGTGAGGCTATATGGGAGACAGTTTGTGTAAAATTTACATGTGTTAAGTACTGAATTTATTTAAATAAAACTGTCCTATTTTGGATGAAGTTATTTCCATATAAAATATTAATTGTTAGTATGTATATAAATGTACTAGTAAAAATACACACATAAAACAAACAAAATATTTTTATTTATAAGCTATGTTGAGAGGCAGGTGCAACATCCACCTGTAAAGTGGATCACAATATTTTTGAACCACTGCTTTAAGTATTCCAGTTAATGGATTTTTTTAAAAAAATTATTAGGATTCAAAACATAAGCAGATTATGCTTTGCTCCTAAGACTATGCTGAATACTATTTTAAATAGTCCTGAATACTTATATTTACAATACAGTGGTCCCCCGGGATCCGAATCCCCCAGGGAACGAAATCCCCGGGACCTGAAACGGCCGGGGCCAAAAAAAAGCCCCCGGGATCCGAAGAAATCCCCGGGTTGCGAAGAAAAAAAGCAATCCGGGCCCTTTAAAACAGCGCACTTCCGGCGCGCTGTGCATCAACTAAAGCGGTCCCCCGGGTTGCGAAACATTTCCGGGTTACGAAAGTAATCCCGGAACAGATTACTTTCGCAACCCGGGGGACCATTGTATTATTTTTATTTTAATTCTAGAGCTAAGGATAATTTAATTTCCAAAACTGGCACAGTCATCTGTGCAAACTTTTGATGCAAGTTAGGATGGATTTAGCATCCAAGTTACTCATTTAACATTTCTCACCTGTGAAGAAATTCATGCTTCATTGTTTCATTACCTGGGTAAGTCCTGACAAAATTCATCTTATTAAAGTCTTCTGAGATATGGAACTCCTGAAATCAAACAATCAAATGATTATTATGAAAAACATGGAAAAGTGTATTTCAGAACCATGGAGGAGGCCTTGATTATATCAGAAAGAATCTTCACTTAGAAAAAGCAATTAGTGCTGCTGCTCTAAAGAATAATTTACAAAGATTGCTAGCATCTTATATTTTTAGCACTTTTTAAGGAAGCAGAGATTTCCAATACGTACATTTGGCTACTAGGGATTTCAGCAAAACAGTAACACCTTGGTACATGTATATCAGCTGCCTTTGGAAAAGAATCAACTTCATTATCTCAATTTTATTATTAATTGTTTTGTTTTATTTCTTCTAAGATTGCATCCACATGGCAGAAATAATTCATTAATAATTATAATTAATAATTAACTGCCAGGACTCAATGCGGTGGATAGTTAACCTAAAAGAGGGATGCACAAAGTATGGTCCCCTGGTCCATTTTTGTGGCCTCCCAAGACCCCCTGAGGTTAAAAAATATTTTCTAGCTTCAAAATTCCCTCTGGGTTATGGAAGGCATTTCCACTTTGTTTGGAGCTCCCTATTACTGGATCCTAGGGATGAAAAGACATTTTTGTGAATTTCTGTTTTAAATGTTTGCTCCTAGTGACCTCTAGAGGGTGTAGGGAGCTTTTCCACCATATTTCACAGGTCTTCTAAGCCAATTTATGCCCAGGAAAGGCCTTTTTTGGTGAAAGTCTGTTCATTTCCTGTTGTTAAAAATAATAAATTAATTAATATTAAATAAAAGCCTTTGCTTGGGCCTAACATGTACTAACACTGTGAAAACACACCTCATGTTTCCTAGAGGGCATTTGCCAGCAAAAAGTTTTTTGATGGGGAAGAACAGATTGGTGGGAGTGCAGTCCTCCAAGGTTTCTTGGGGGACCAATGAGGTCTCTGGCCTTTGATACTTGCCCACTCCTGACCCAAAACATACTCAATATACTCAACACAGTATTCCCAATGCAGAGAGGGGGAAACTACTGCATATTATATACTGTGAATGAAAGCATAACCACTTCCCCATACCTACAATGGGATGAGCAATTCAATTTAGTTGGGATAAGCAATTGAATTTAGGCCTTATGTACACTCCAGCTGTATAAAAAAAAATAATCTCGATTGCATATCTGTTTTCATCAACATAGCAGACACCAAATTGCAGGCAAATCCATTGTACACATTTTTCAACAGTTTTATTCTGAACTTGATGTAAATACACACACAAAAGTGCTGAGAAGTATTCTTGATTATTTATTAATTCCACTGGGTATGAATCCAATCTAAATTAGTAATGACTAACCTGTTCCACTGATTCCAGTGGGATAAAGAATGTGTTCAGACAAATTTATGATACTTTAGTGCTAAGCACTAAAAATGTGTTCAGACAAATTTATGATTGTAGCATGGTGTAGTGGTTTGAGTGCTGAACTACAACTCTGGAGAATAAGGTTCAAATCTCCACTCAGCTATGGAAAGCTACTGGGTGACTTTGGACAAGTCACATGCTCTCAGCCTCAGAAAACCTCATGGAAAGGTCACCATAAATCAGAAGCTACTTGAAGTCACACAACAGTATGTACAGCACTGTGTAAATTTACAGTGCTATATAAATAAAGGTTAATAATAATAACAACTATTAATTCTGTTGGGTTGGATCCAGTTTACAGTAGGTTAGTCAAGCTTCAATGCCACAGAAATTAATGAGATAAATTAGTCACAACTTATTGAAGATCCACTGACATAATGGGACTAAAGAGTGACTAACTTAGGATAGATTCCATCCACTGGAAATGTCCGCGCAGCCCACTAACCCAGAAAGCTGTGGAGTAAACAAGCTATGTACTTCTGCCCACTAATGTTTGCTTCCTTCATTACTGCAACTAATAATCCAACAAGTGTTACTCTCAAATTTAGTGCTTAGTAACACTCCTAAAAGTACCATTTCGTATTTTTTTAAAAAACAAATAAACAAACCACAATAATATGTGTTTTATTGTATTCTCTGTATTCTCATGGATTCTTTGAGCTCCAGTGTGGAAGAAAGGTGGGATATAAATAAAGGGATAGATGGATGAAAAATCCAGCACATTATTTAGGTGAGAAGGGCCTTTACTATCAATCATCAAATGCTTGTGAAACAGAAAAAGGTTCACTAATTTGCTTGTGAAACAGGGAAAGTGCCACTCTTACTTCTCTGGGAGGGGAGTTCCAAAGCCTGGTGCAGCCACTGAAAAGCCCCCATCCCTATGTTCCTACCGGATGCCTCATGTAGATCATATAACTAAGCCATGCGTCGCCATGGCCAGATTTGCCATCTCACAAATGCATTCTGGTTTGTTTACTGGGTGCTCTATTGGGGGGAACTGAAGTGGGAACAAAGGTGTGCACTGATATACATTCACACACAATGAGACAGAATTTGAGAGAATTTGGACTTATTTATACCAAGCAAATTCAACCTCTGTAAACCTGAAACATAAGGAAAAATGCAAAATTTTGCTACAATTTTAAATGTATACACTTAACCATTTAAGAAGAATCTAAAAATCTTGTTAACACACCTAGGAGGGCTATACTAACAGGATGCAAATTCCCAAGGCTAACAATATATGCAGGGCAAGGATAGCTTTACATCACATGAAAAGAGAAAATCCTATGCCAAGAGCCAGCAATTATTAATAGAGAATTTATGTATGTATCAAGTAATCTGTGTTTTCAACCTGGACTAGTATTTTCCACTAGCTCAGAATAAACATGTACACACTTTATCAATCATCTCAGATCTGACAAGCACTTAACCCCTTCTATTCTCCAGGCCAGTTGTCCTTTTGCCCCTTCAAAAGACATCCCTAATCCTCACAAAGATAAGGTGGCTGTAAATCTGCATGTGGCTGCAAAACTTCAAAGTGCAATCTCATTGCCGTAATGATCTGCCATACCAAAACAGTTCCTTCTATACACAGAGATAGGCAACTGTTGCCTTCCAAATGTTTCCAGACTGCAACTTATGTGAACTGCTAGTTATGCAGTCCTAGAACATTTGAAGAGCCCCAACTGTCCATCCTTCATCTATGAAACCTGATGTCTGAGAGAAGGATTTTAGCTTAGCATCTGCCTTCCACCACCCCAATTTTCTTCCAGTGTATAATAAGGAGTACATAGGAAATAATTGAGCCAGCATGGTTTAGTAGGTTCAGTTTTGGTCTAGGGCTCCAGTAGGCGAGGGTTTGAATCCCTACTCAGCAATGGAGGCCCACTGGCTGACCTTGGGCAAGTTATACTCTCTCAGCATAAGAGGAAGGCAATGGCAAACCTCCTCTCAATAATTTTGACAAGGAAAGCCTATGATAGAGTCACCATAAGCTGGAATTGACTTGAAGGCATGCAACAACAAGAAGTCACACTGCTATATACAAAGCAAGCTTAATACTACTTGTTCAGTTTGCAGTTAAGGCTAATTGGAAACAAAACCAGCTGGAGGTCATTAAATCAGTGCTAAACTGGCTAATAAAAGCAGCTACCTTTCTGTTATGTAGTGAATTTATGTCAACACCTAAAGATGTACAACATGGTACTTCATGATTGGGTAAGTTAAGCGATTGTTTCCAAAGGCTTTTTAAACTCCAGGTTGGAAAATTAAATTAGTGTACATAACTTGAGAATAATCAAAATCAAATGCATGTATGAAAGGCTAAAGTAAACATAAATTGACACTCAATGTGAATGATATGCTCACCATAATGGCTCCATTATCCTGGCCAACAAATATTCGCCTGCTGTCGTGGTGATATGCCATAGTTGAACAAGGAGCTGAGAAAGAAAGAAATACCAGTAAAGTGTTATATGTAAGACTGGTCATCATTTTGCAGCTTCATTCACATGTATCCGTGCACTTTCCAAACAAAATCAGAATAGACTCTGTAGAACACACACATTCTTTGTATCTTACCATTCAATTCTAAACATAGTATGGCTATCACCTTTTTTGTTTTTGCATCAATTTCTATATTACTAACATCAGATTAGTATGCAAAGATTTTTAATTAATAATAATATGATTATTGATGTTAATCTTACTATGGTAAGTTCAGTTTCCTATTTTTTTATTTTTATACAGTATTTTAATTTAATTTAATTTAATATTTTTGATGAAGATGCAATTAAAGTAAAAAAAGCAGGCCAGGTTGAATTTTTTTCATCAGTTGGCAATCCTATTTCTGAATAAAAGTTTTATGAGTTTGACATAATTATCAAGTGAATTTGTGGGGAGTTGGAATTTAGGAACATCTTGGTAAGGAAAATATCGTCTCATTTTTAGTAAGCATCTTACTTTCACTATGTGGGGAGGTAACAAGCATGAGCTTGTTAAAACCAGATCATTTAAATGGTAAAACAAAAGAAGTCATTATGTTAGCTCAGTTAGAAACTAATTTTCAAGATATACTAGATAAGAAAACACCTCAGTTAAGTAACTGAAGCCTTCAGAAACAGTTGTTTCATCTTATGCAACTTCACAGAACATGAATGACATTCTTGTATTTGTCAGCTTCCTCTGGCTGCCAAGTTTCCACTTGGTTGCCAAAATTATATTTCTTCCATAGAAGGTCAGGGTTATTTGCCTTCTCATGGTCTGCCCTGAAAAAATCAGAAGATGTAGCTTTGTCACAAGACTGTCTTGTGGATTATATATAGACAGCTAGAACAAGCCTGCTGGAAAGCCAGTGGGGATGCCTCAACATTGTAAGGTCTTTAGAAGGGTCAGGTACCACAAAAGGATCAAGCAAAAAAGAACTTAAAAAGAACTAAAACAGTATCTCTCCATTATTTTTTCAAGTTTCAGTTTCCCACAGCTACAGGGGCTGCTGGATACAATTCTGACACAACCTCCACTCTCCTGTACCTGTTTTAGAGTCAGGAAAGGTGTTTGTTTGTGTGCGTGTGTGTGTTTTGTAAGAGGAAGTCAGCCATAGGTACTGTGAGGCTACATTTGGGTCCAAAAGCTTTATTTTTTAAAAAAGTAGGGTTGGACTGCAGCAGGGATTATGCACTTGCAAGGTCCCATGAAGTACTAAATGGATTTTAAAGGCCTGGTACAGACGGCTCTTTTGGGCCATCGCCACGGTGTGATTTGTACTAGGGAACGCGCAGCAACTGCATACTCCCCAGCCCTAGTGCGTATGGATGGCGCCATTTTTACAGCACGCCATCCATATGCATGCGCTGCCATGATGTCATGGCACGCACCGTGTTTACAGGGCGGGCATGCGCCTGATGTCATGGCGCCGCTGGAGGGCGCCCTTTCTGTGACGCTGAAAAGAGCTCCGAAAGAGAGCTCCTTTTCAGAAAGTGCTTTGTTCCCACGGCAACCAGATTGTCGCGGGAACAAAGTGAGGGAACAAAGCCCGCTGATCGGGCTGTCCTTGGGGCATGAAGCCCCAAGGACAGCCCTTTCCAGGCTACGGAGAAGGGGCGTTTTGCCCCTTTACTGCAGCCTGGATAAGCGGTGGATTAGAGCCAGGGCAGCTTCCAATCCACCGCTCAAAGGGGTGCCTACGGACCGCTCCTTTTGGGCAGTCTATAAAATTGCTGTTTATTTCAGTCACAACAATCAGGAAAAAATGTACGGTACTAAGAAGAGAGATTTGAATCCCTGTGCAACTTTCATACATAAACACAGGATGGGAGGCATGGGACTCTGCAGTAGCTTTCACTATGTTAGGTCAGCATTATCAAAGATATTCTGTATGCAATGTCAGTGGTACAAATGCAACTTGTATGCTGAAAATATACACTGAGCTCATTTACTAAGGCTAAAAGCCCTATTAGTTCTGCCCTCCACTTAGAAAAGGAGCATTATATTGAATTAATGCATCTGTGCATTATCAATACACCATAGAAATAAGGGACATTTGTATTGTCTACCTTCGATTCAACTGGCTCTCTCTAATCAGTGCCAGCACAAGAAGCAGGTGCAAAGTGCACATCTTCTTATATCCTATTTTCAGCATTAACTTGTAGAACAGTGAGCTAATGTAGACACTATTCAAGCTGGATACTACTGCGTACTACAAGCAAAAGAGACATAAAGTATAGTCTTTCTTTAAGCCCAGCCCTATAACATCAGACAAAGTGAAACTTGTGTTTCAGGCAGCAATGGCTTAGAGAGATGGCCACATGATGTGGGAAGAGAGCTGTTTGCCATGTATGTAATCAGTGACAGAATTTTAAACTGTTTTCATTAGATGATTTTAACTGTTTCTAAATTATTATGGTAAAGTTTTTAAAATGTTTTTATCTTGTGAGCTGCTTTGGGTCTCTTTCTGTTATATAGGTTTGTCCCTGGTTTTCCACTCCACCAAATGCATCTGAGGAAGTAAACTTAAATCTACGAAAGCTCATGCTGCCAACTTCTTTCTTTCAGTTAGTCACAAAGGTGCTACAAGACGTCTCTACATACTGATTCTACAAACTAATACGATTATATTTCTGGAAGAAAGGCAGCATAAAAATGAAATTGATGATGATGATGATGATGATGATGATGATGATTGCAGCTTGCTGCCCTCAGGTAAAGTGGTGGATGCTGTTTCCTGGTTGGATATCAAGGAAGCTTCAATTGGTAGCTCAGTCAGTGTATGTATATGGAAAGGGAGGAGACGTGATACTGTTGCCTGATGCAGCAAAGTATCTTGAGTTGGCCATATTCTACTGGAAACAGGAGCTCCTAATTTCAACCCAGGGGTGGTGGGGGCAGTGGGGCGTCAGAGAACCAGATACGCAGGCTATACACTGCTATTTAGCAGATTTACTATTTACTATTTGTTATTCAGGTAGAGAAAGTTGAGGAGATTATCCTTTTATATCATTATTATCATTATCATCATCATCATCATCACCACCATCATCATCATTTATTATCCCACTTTTTTCCAAAGTTGAAACTCAAAGTAGCTTACAATTTAAAAGAATAAAATTAAAAACATAGAAAAAGTGAACATTAAAAGAGAATTAAATTGTTACTGTACAGTTTAAAAGATAAAAGCACAATTAAAATTCATACCAGATTCATAACAGAGATACTCAAGAAATGACATCTACAAAGTAGGACATGTACTTACATGACATTGTGTGGTAAATGCTGGGCCAATACTGGCCACTGTCTCTCTTCAGCCATACTCTAATCGTCCTGTGAATTTCAGTAAAAGAAAAGAGCTTCTGTAATTCTTTAAATGAAATTCTATTCTCAGACAACAAGTTAACGTTTGCTCAGGCAAATAAGCATCCTGAGCTACACCTTCCAAACAAGTTCATATTAAGGAAAACACTATTTCAAATATTCTTATATGTTTCTGTTCCTTCACAATACTATTCTCATAACATTTGGCTGACTTTTTATGAGCTGTAGTATATCAATGACCTAATACCTTCATGAGCTAAATCTGAAATGATTATCCAGCATCCTGACTATGGGCTTGGCCAGAAAAGTAGGTTTTCCAGTAAGACAGAAAAACCAGATGAACATTTTCTTTGTGAAAGTTTTAATATTATTGTTTCATTCAAACTTGTACCTAAAAGCCAGGATTCAAAAACAGGCTTCTGTTCCAAAATGCAACCCTTTAAACCTCTGCTTAGAAGTTGCAGCCCTACTGTCTTTGCAGAGTTATCATAAAATACAAAGAAAAAGTAACTCCAGGTAACTATTATGCTTTGGCATCTAAAATAAAAATATGAATCATACTCAAATAAGTACTTAACTATGAAATTCACAGGGTTGGTTAAAAGTATGATATGTGTTATACCTTGCAAAGGATGCTTCTCTCTTTGAAAGTGATCTCTTTTTAAAAGACTGACAAATCTATATCCAATTTAATAATAAAGAAGCATAAGAAGGGAGAATGGGGACTTTGAGACCAGTCATCATATTAGCACACAATCCACACTGAGTAGCAAGCACTAAGATAGTGTTGACAGTACTCCCAACTACCGTATGTATTTGTTTTTATTTAAATTATACTACAATGGCCCCTCCACATTTACTAGGGTTAGGGGTGAAGGACCCCCATGAATGTGGAAAAACCAATTTTTTTAAAAAAAAAGCACTGTTCTTTTTACCTGAGAGAACACCTCTCTAGGAACTTCCAGGTCCTCCAGTACAACTCTGTGGTCAACATCTGCCTATAAATGCCTACTGAAGTATTTTCCCTATGAACTTCTAGGTTCTCCAGCCTAACTATATGGTCAACTTCTGACAGAGTTGCACTGGAGGACCTAGAGATTCCTAGAGAGAACATATGAATCAAAATTGCAAATAATCAAATCCGTAAAAGTTAAAGCTGCAAATATGGAGGGCCAACTGTACTTCTAATGGTTAATCATGCATATATCTACATATGGAACCAGTTCATGCAAAGTTTATGCAAAACACCTGTAAGCAAAACAGTTGAGGAAGAACATTCCTCTTTTTGAGCAATGTGAAATAATGTTGAGAACAAAATAATGTTGAGAAGAAGCAAAGCGAGATTCGAGACAGAAAGCAAAGCCAGTGGAAATGAACAGCTCTCACAGCAAAATATTTTGACAAGCAGTTTTGTGCACTTGAATAGCACACATTGCATTTGAAACAGTTCTAGTGAAAAGCAATAAGAAAACAGACATCCCTCCCTACTTTGCCTTTTCACATCTTTTAAGGAAAAAGTCTAACCATTTGGCACATAAGTACCTCATGTATTGTTGTTTAATGAGCACAAGAACATAATGAACTGAAAAAGCAATAAAAAAAGAGTGAAAGGATAGAAAATAAATGCTTCCGTATTATAAATCCCACATCACAAGACAGGGGCAAAACAGGGGCAAAACAGACCAAGCGGCCTGCCGCTGCCCCTTTCAGCACTGGATTGGGGCCATGGCAACGGCATGCTGTGGCCCCAATCTGGCATTTTTCTGAGCCAAAAAGAAGCAGCAAAATGCCTATTCTTTTTGGCCCAGGGAAAAGGGCACCTTTGCTGCAGTCACGCACCTCTTCCCTGTTTCTTTGGCACAGCATATCAAAATGCTGTGCTGAAGAAAAGTTGTGACACTGCCCACCATCTGGTCAAGTGTGCAGCGTAACTCTGCTTTGGGGGTGCGGCATGCAATTGCCATGCCCCCATGCCACCCCAACACCGGCCTTTTTGGCCAGTCTCTACAGCCCCACAGACTCAGAAAATAGAAACCTAAGAGGCATGTAACTGAAATCACATTAGAACTCAAAATTTGCTAGCTGATTGTTTGTACTTAGCCACTATTACCCTACCCTGATTTCTAAGTGGACATACGAGATCATGCACATGCAAAAACACCTAACGTTTACTCTTGGTGGTAGAAGGCCTGTTACTGCACAGCCACCCAAGTGAGAAGCAAGATTAATTTGCCTACTCCACAACTCAAGCATTGTTTAGAGTACAAACTACAATGTCCCATCTTGCATCTTTTAGCCTTAATTTAAGACAATAGCTCATCCACTTTGAGGAAATACATTCTTCTCCTGGTCTAAAGATAATCCAATGTAACAGATGCTGTAATCCCTGAAGGTTCTTGGGAGCTAGCAGCAATTAACCCTTTGCTCTGAGGAAACAGATTATTCAATTACTTTAAGCACCGGAAAACATTTGTCTTGTGTGCCATCTGACTACCTAAGCATCTATAGTGCCACATAGTAGCCACACAGCACCTTTGGCTATTACATTTTGTGGTTTTACAACCTGGAATTGAAATGGCTTTAACTGCCATTGTTAACACCAGTACAATTTTAGTTTCATCACACAAGAGAACCTTTTCCCACAGGTTTGCAGTTTTTCCCAGATGCCTTCTGAAAAACTCCAAATGGACTTTGATATGAGTTTATTTCAGCTGGCCACTCTTCCCTAAGGTCACAATTGTAGAGTGTCCAGGTGATAGCTGTCCTATGGAAAGTTCCTCCCATCTCAGCTGTGAATCTCCCCAGTTCCTTCAGGATTGGCTTCTCTGAGTAAATACCCTGAGCTGGTCCACTGGGTTTTGGTGGGCAGCCTTCCCTCACAGTTGAGTCATATTCCTTGCATTCTGTAATAATGGATTCAACTATGCTCTGGTGGATGTTCTTAACTTTGGATATTTTTTTTCAATAATCCAAACTTGACTGGTGCTTCTGCACAACTTTATCCCAGACCTGTTTTTATAATTTCTTGGTTTTCATGATAATGTTCATCATACAAATCACAAAATCACAGTTAGAAGAGGCCACAAGGGTCATCCAGTCCAACCACCTGACATGCAGGAACTCACAAAGCACCCCTAACAATGACCACCCAGCCTGTTTAAAGACCTCCAAAAAGGAGACTCCACCACACTCCGAGGGAGTGTGTTCACTGTCGAACAGTTCTTACTGTCAAAAAATTCTTCCTTATGTTTAGGTGGAATCTTTTTTCCTGTAGCTTGCATCCAGTGTTCCAGGGGCTATTCTCTGGAGCAGCAGCAAACAAGCTTGCTCCCTCCTCAATATGACACCCCTTCAAATACTTAAATAAGGCTATCATATCTCCTCTTAACCTTCTCTACTCCAGACTAAACATATCCAGCTCCCTAAGTCTCTCCTCATAGCATGGTTTCCAGACCCTTCACCATTTTAGTCACCCTCCTTGGGACATGCTCGAGCTTGTCCACATCCTTTTTGAATTGTGGTGCCCAGAACTGGACACAGTATTCCAGGTGAGGCCTGACCAAGCAGAATACAATGGCACTATTACTTCGCTTCATCTAGACACTATACATCTATTGATGCAGCCTAAAATCACATTGGCCTTTTCAGCTGCTGCATTGCACTGTTGACTTATGTTCAATTTGTGGTCTACTAGAACTCTAGATCCCTTTCACACATAGTCTCATTAAGCCAGGTATCCTATATCTAGGCATTTGATTTTTTCACCCTAAGTGCAGTACCTTCCATTTGTCCATGTTGAAATTCATTTTGTTAGCTTTGGCACAGCTCTTGATGCTCTTCAGCAGACTTTGTAGCTTTCCAGTAACAAGTGCATTTAATCTGAAATTGTATGAAACTAGAATTCCATTCAGATGGATGCTTTTCAACTACTTGTGACTTCTAAAGGGAGTTGGTTACACCAGTTTATTTAGGTGTCACAGTGAAGGAGGAGCAAACTCAACGCAACAAAACAAGCACCAATTTGTTTTTGATTACTTAAATTTTGTGGAGAAATAAAACTATTTTGCACTTTCATAGTGTTCAGTGTTTTTTTACATCAAATGGGAACAATACCAATTAAAGTCGCTCCCATTCTGGAATGTAACACAAGAAATGTGGAAAATTCATGGGAGGAGGGAATTCTTCTGCAAGATAATGTGTATCTATACGTTCCACCATTAAAAAGACAAAAGCCCTGCACCAGGAGGAAGACAGGATATAAATAAAATGAAATAAAATAATAAAGGCAATCGGTACAGCAATATTATGAGGTATTTAGTATTTTACAATATTCAATCTAAGTGGAAAACCATATGCTAATTATGTTACAACAAGAAATATATGGCAGATATTAAACACTTTGAACCTAATGATGCATATCAATGACTATAGAAACACTCTATAGAATGTTTAAAAAGCAAACAAATGGACTACAGAAAGTACAGGAATCGTATGAGTCAGGGGAGATTACCACAAGCCATTTCTGCACTGGGAGGACACGGGAGCTAAAACTCAAAACGGATCCAATCTCACTGCCCCGTCATCAGGCAGTAAGCAACCCATATGCAACCTGGGCCTCTCCAGGCTTCTATGTGCAGCATTTCACATATGGGGGTTTCCCTTCTATGAAAAGCTGCACAAGAAGCCTGGGATGCATATGGGCTACCTAATGTCTGGTGACCCGTTTTCAAGTTTTAGATCCTGCATCCCTCCCGATGTAGAAATGGTTTGCGTAACCTCCAGGAAAACACAAAATATTTTTTGCAAACTGTCATGTTTATTCCAAAACAGAATCATCCAACTATATCTGTACTGGAGACTGGGAGTTCTTAAATGTCCACATTTTATATTAAAACCAGGTTTGGGGGAAAAACAGTTTAGCCACTCAATCCTGAATTTTCTTTTTTGAGGGGAGTTGGTTGAAGCCTGTTTTTTGGTTTAAAATAGGTTTGTTCATTTTTTGATTTTTGCAGTGATGTGCAGAACTACACCAACACACAATTAGTGGACCAAAACAGAAAATTAAGTAGCAAAATGAAGTTCAGATTTTATGGCCACTAGCTTAAATAATAATTGTGCTTTTAAAAGTGCTCTTTTAAAGCAAATTCTTTTGGTTGTACTTATGTTAACTGAAGGATTTGTTTCTGAATGGCATTTCTGGCACTATAAAATAAAGTGATTAAAAAGAAGCAACTGAGGCAAGATACTGGTCTAACAATGAGCAACTGCTAATAAACTTTTCAAGTAAAATTTTTTAAATTCAAATTCAAACAGTCACTGTTGTTCCAGTAAGAGGGTTGAAAAACAGTAATAATAGCCATGAATTAGATAATTTAGTTATAATCCTTTCTTGATGTGGCTATGGAGTTTAGTCAAAATGGCCACACTAATACCAACATTGAAGACCTATAGCTGGCAAAGGGATATTATCCATTAAAATGTGGTGTTGGTGTGGATGTAGTACTCCTGTAAAAATTATAGCTATAAAGACAGACAAAAGCAGCTGCAAGTAACACATACAGTAGTTTCACAATTCATGCAGACCAACAACTGGGAAGAGGCATCTCCATAAACAAGAGTTTCAAAAACACTTTTTCAGGGCCAGATTCACCACCCCCTAACAGGCCCTGGTTCACCATCAGAATAAAAGGCAAACTGAATCCAGGAAAGACCCTCAATCCTCTCCAAACTTGAGATAATTTTTTAAAAGGGGGGGGGGGATTCAATTCCAAGAAAAATGTATGACAGCCAGAGGTGAACAGGATATCTGAAGAGAATATCCGGACATTGGATTACAGTACTCTCTTTGCATTGTCCCAAGGATGAGTGGATTATGTGAACTATTTCTGTGTCAAGGTAGTGCACCTAAGCATTATTAGCCACTTCTCTCAAACAAACAGAACAGGAGATCTTCCTATTGGTATGATGTGACATAGGAACATATATATTTTGCTCCCTAAAATGTAAACCAGATAAAGCAGTATCTCTCATCAGATAAGGTGAGGCAAGTATTTAAGCTAACTAAAACCCAGCTTTGTTGTGGCCAGGCATTGCCCTTCTTACTCCAAGACCTTCTATTCCACAAACTAGAATGAAGAAATCAGTCCTCTCCATTTCTTGCACTATCCACACAAGGTAAAGACACCTTATCCAAACTAGCAGAAAGTTATGTGTACAACTGATTCTCACCAATTTTTAGAGCAATATCTGAAAAACCAAGAAGATGATAATGATGTTCCCCTCATCTTTTTGTACCTGCTGCTATAGCAGGCCTGCACAACATACGGCCCAGGGGCCACAGCTGGCCCACTAAAGGATTTCTAGTGCGGCTTGCGAATATATGCAAGGTTCCTCCTCCCAGTTTTCTCCTGAGAAGGCTGGATGGCGGAGGAGGAAGAGGGGCAATTTAATTAAAACCTATCTACAACCCTAAGATGTTTAGCATGTTTTAATTTTGGTCCCTACCTACTGCCAAGTTGTGTGGAAAATGGGGCGGGGGGGTCGCCATAGTAGGGCAAGAAACAGAAAAGGCCACTCTCTTAGGACATAATATGTGTCTGAAATGTTCAAGGCTTCTTCACAGGACTTCTTTTCAAGACCAAACCTCAACCCTGAAATGTAACAATAAAAATTACTGTGCTTTTATACAATTGCAGAGTTCTTTTCCCTCTCTGCACTGCGACTGGGTACCATGACATATAACAAGGCTTGAAAGCTGGCACTACTCATTTCATCCAGTTCAGCTCTGTATGGATGAGAAAGATAGATTCTTTTGGTTGCTGATGATTAGGTCTGCGACTGGAAATGATTTTTGTTCACTAATTCTTGGGATCTTACATTTTCCTTCTTCCATAAAGATTACATCCCCTAGGTTTTAGCTCAGTTTGGATAACACACACTTCCCCACTAAGAGAGACCATGCTGGACTACAACTCTGGAAACCAGGGTTCAAGTCTCCATTCAGCCACGGAAACCCATTGAATGACCTTGGACAAGACACACTCTCTCAGCCTCAGAGGAAGGCAATGGCAAACTCTCTCTGAACAAAACTTACCAAGGACCTTATCAGACGTTGGAAATTTATTGCGAATGGGTGGTCATTTTCGGGCAATGGGGGGTGATTTTCGGGTAATGGGAAGTCATTCTGAACACATTCCGAACACAACTGGAATTCACGTAAATTTGCTAAACTAGCAAATTCACGTGAATTTGAATTGGCTCCAATTGGGTCCATTTGCAATAAAGAGAAATTCCTCCTCTCTGATAAGGTCCCAAGAAAAATCCTCGATAGGGCTGCCATAGGTTAGAAGAAACTTGAAAACACACAACAAACAAACAATAATACGGTAAGAGAGTTGAAGAGAGGTTGTCATGGCCCTCTCCTTCTTGTACAAGCTGCGGAAAATGCAAATAATTAAAACTGTGCAAACTGCATTCCCTCAGACACTTGGGTTTTGGGGCCCACTACTGAAAACTTCTTCCACACTACAAGCATCTCTTGCTAAGAATACCTGGGCTTCGTTCACACTGGAGAAATAAACCGGTTTAAGTGCCTGACAATGCTGTGAAATTCTGGGAATTGTAGTTTGTTGTGGAGCCCAGAGCGGAGCTCCGCTCCACTCTGGGCTCCACAACAAACTACAATTCCCAGAATTTCACAGCATTGAGCCATGGCACTTAAACCGGTTCATTTCTCCAGTGTGAACGAAGCCCTGGTATCCACTGGTGCTTGGCTTCTGGACCCGCGTGGATACTCAAGTCCCATTAAATACAATGGTGTCGTAAAATGGCATCCCTTATTGGAAATGGCCAAATCAAGGTTTGCTCTTTGGAATTTATATCTATTTTGAATATTTTCAAGCAGTGGATAGTTGAATCTGTGGATTTAAAAAAATCCATGCGTCTGAAGGGCTGATTGTAAAGTCCTCACGAAACTGGAAAAGAAAACTCTAGTCCACCATAGCTTAATACCCAACTCAGCTGCTAATGTGTGAGACCCCCCCCCCCTTCACACACACTCACAACCCCTTTTGGGGTCACTTTTTGCAACATGGCTCCCTTTCTAGGATTTCTGCAAAAGGGGTGTTGTTTAGGGGGCTTGGAGCTCTCTCCCTCTTTCTCTTCTTGTGTGTGGTGTGATGTGTGGTGGTGTACTATTAACACAACCACTACCACCACCCTTGAGGCTATGCTGTTCTTAACACAAATCTCCACCACCTTCCTCCCTCACTGCTGCCGTGTTGTGTTACGTTGTGTTGTGGATCTCGTGTTGTGCTGTTACCACAAATCTCCACCACAACCCTCCTTCAGTGCTTTGGTGTGTTGTGGTATCCAGCGCTGTGTCTTTAACACAAACCTCCACCACGCCCACCCTCAGTGCTGTGTTGTATTCTTCTTAACACAAATCTCTGCCACCTCACTCCCTCACAATGTTGTGTTGTGGTATCTTTTATTGCCTTCTTAACACACATCTCCACCACCCTCCTTCCCTCAGTGCTGTTTTGTATTGTGGTATCTTGTGCTGTGTCCTTAACACAAACCTCCACCATCCTCTCCCTCAGTCCTATGTTGTATTGTGCTGTATCTTGTGCTGTGTGTCTTTAACACAAACCTCCACTCCCTCACTCCCTGTTGTGTTATCTTGTGCTGTGTCCTTAACACAAATCCCCACCACCTCCCTCTCCCAGGGCCATGTTGTGTTGTGTGGCCTTGACACACATCTACACCACCTCCCCCACTCCTATGTTGTATTGTGGTATCTTGTGCGGTGCCCTTTAACACAAATCCCCACCTATGCTGCGTTGTGTTGTGTCCTTAACACAAATCCCCACCACCTCCCTCCCTCCCTCACTATGGTGCACATTGTGTTGCATCTTGTGCTGTGTGTCCTTAACACAAACCTCCACCACAACAACCCTCCCTCACTGCTGTGTTGTGCCTTTAACACAAATCCCTCCCTCAGAGTTGTGTTGTGTTATCTTGCGTTGTGTTGTCCACACTGGAGGGAGGCTAACCCGGTTTCATCCCGCTTTAACTCTTTGTCTGACTCACTTGCTATGGAATTCTGGGAGTTGGAGTTTGTTGTGGGCCCTTCGGGCCCACAACAAACTCCAACTCCCAGAATTCCATAGCCTTGAGCCACAAAAAGAGTTAATGCGGGATGAAAGCGGGATGAACGCGGGTTAACCTCCCTCCCTCTCTTGCCTGTCCTCGCTGGCGGTGATGACGCCGTCCTCTTTCGGGATGAGGAGGGCGGCGCTGACGGCGTCCTGGTGCCCCTCGATCTTGCTCAGGAGCACCGGGCGGCTGCTCTGAGGGCGGGAGTGGATCTCGGCCGCCATCTCGCAAAAGAGAGCTCAGGAGGATCAAGACTAAGAGGACTAAGACTACTACTACACCAACGGCCCCGGCCCCGCCCCCTCAGTCGCGCCTCTTCTGCTGCTGCTGCTGCTGCTGATGATGATGATTATTGTAGCTGCGCCGCCGGAAGGAGTTCAGTGCCGGCCATCTTCCGTAATGTCCGGATTAGCGGCGCATTGCCCCCCTCCCACACGCCCGGAAGTGGTGAGTGACTGACTGACTGAGGCCAAAGAGTAGAAGGGATTGAGAGAGAGAGAAGGCCGCGCTTGCTGCTGGACGGGCTGCCGTAAAGCGCCGAGTAGAGGCGCCCCTAGAAAGGGAGCCAAGGATATGCATGTCTACCCATAGCCATATATATATATATATATATACACACACACACACACATATATATACATATATATATATTATCATTATAATATATACATATACATATTATATATATATATATATATATACACACATATATATTACTATATACGGTGATTATATTTGTTATATTATATCCTTGGAGAGATATCTAGAGATATAAAGATATATCTTCAAGGATATGCATATGTGTGTGTGTGTAATATAATACATAATATATTATATAGTGTTATATATTATATTACACTATATATATATATATATATCCATATCCTTGGTGAGGTATCTGTATCTATAGACATAAAGATATATCTCCAAGTATATATGTGTGTGTGTGTGTGTGTGTGTAATATAATATATAATAATATATACTGTTATATATTGTATTGCATTATATATATATATATCCATATCCTTGGTGAGGTATCTGTATCTAGAAATATAAAGATATATCTCCGAGGATATGTTTGTGTGTGTGTATGTAATATATAATATCTTATATACTGTTATATATTATATTGCGTTTTACATATATATATATATATATATATCCTTGGTGAGGTATCTATATCTAGAAATATAAAGATATATCTCCAAGGATATGTTTATATGTGTCTGTGTGTGTAATATAATATATAATAATATCTTATATACTGTTATATATTATATTGCGTTTTACATATATATATATATATATATATATCCTTGGTGAGGTATCTATATCTAGAGATATAAAGATATATCTCCGAGGATATGTTTATATGTGTGTGTGTGTGTGTGTGTGTGTAATATAATATATAATAATATATTATATAGTGTTATATATTATATTACTCTATCTTTCTATCTATATCCATATCCTTGGAGAGGTATCTATATCTAGAGATACGGATATATATATATATATATATCTCCAAGGATATGGATATATATATAATAGTGTTATATATTATAGTACAATATATATATATATATATATCCTTGGAGATATATATATGTGTGTGTGTGTGTGTGTGTGCCTCCAAGGATATATATATTATATAGAGTTATATTATATATATATATATATATATGTATATATATATACTGTATATCCATAACATTGGAGAGAGAAATATATAGATATATCTCCAAGGATATGGATATATATGTGTCTATATATATGGACAGGTTGCTTACCTGTAACGGTATTTCTTAGAGTGGTCATCTGCGAATGCATACAAATGGGTTGTACTGCACCTGCGCAGTCAAATTCGGAACTCTCTGGAATCACTGGGAGAATAGGACTTGCAACTTTCTGCAACTTTTTGGCGGTAGCTCCGCCCTTCCTCTATAAAGGCCCAGTTCCCGCTCTTTTCCCCAGTTCCAAATTTTTCCACCACAAAGCGACGAAGAAGCAGAACCAATCATGAGCAGGACACTGAGGGGAGGATGGGCGGGATTTGTATGTATTCGCAGATGACTACTCGAAGAAACAGTGTTACAGGTAAGCAACCTGTCCTCCTTCTTCGTGGTCTCTGCGAATCATACAAATGGCTAGCAAGCTTAGGCAAGCGGCGGAGGGAGTGTCCAGACAACAGTAGTATGATAAACCAGAAAACATTTATTGATGAACAAGAATAAAACTTGTCTAATTGAACCAAAGTTCACTTGTGTTTCTCATTTGTAATAAAGAAACAAGGTATATAAGTAACACACTCATAAAATTGAGTAGTTCTGACATAACACACTCGTTAAACTGAGTAATAACATTGAGAGAGTGACTCCTGAACCCGAACATATAAAAGTCCAATCGTTTATCATAGGTATGCCATTGCTCCAACAGTGTAGGAGTATGCCCAAAGGCCACATACCCCTGAAAGTGCAAAATCATATCAAACAGTGCTTAACCAGGAGATAAGCTTTGACAGATCCACAGATATGTCAACATAATCGTGAACACCTTGTACATAAGTTAGTGGATAGCAGACAATAACACTGCCCTCCCAAAGGCTGCATCAGTCCCTGCTCTGGTGTCCAACCTGTAGTGCTTGATAAAAGTAATTGGTTGGGACCAGACAGAAGCCTTACAGACATCCTCCAGCGGGACCCCAGTCAGAAAAGCGGAGGATGTCGCTACCACCCTAGTTGCATGTGCCCTGACCCTGTCAGGGAGAGTTCTACCTGACAGTTCATAACAGAGGTGGATGGTACCGCCACCCATTTGGAAAACCTCTGAGCAGTCACCGGTAGTCCCTTCTTTGACTCCGAATAGCACTGGAACAGTCTGTCAGAGCAGCTCGAACCCGAAGTTCTGTCCAAATAGAAGACCAGGGCCCTCCAAACGTCCAGCAAATGCAAATGATGCTCGATATCGGTAGTCGGGTTCGGAGCCAGGGTTAGGAGCACAATGTCTTGGCACATGTGGAAAGCAGACACTATCTTAGGCAAAAAGGTAATGTCAGTACAGAGGACAACCTTATCCTTATGAAACCTAAGGAAAGGTTGGTCCCTCCGCAAGGCACAGAACTCGCCTGTGAGGCGGGCAGACATGACGGCTACCAAAAAGGCTGTCTTCCAAGTCACCAGCCTGAGGTCAGCGGTAGCCATCGGTTCAAAGGGCTTGGACCCCAAGCAAGAGAAAACCACGTAAAGACTCCAAGCCGGGGCCGGTACTGAGACTGGTGGGTGCAAATTGTTAAAGCCCTTCAAGAACCCCTTCACCAGAGGGTCCTTGAAAAGGGAAGGTTTCCCATCAAACTGAAAATGGGAACAAATGGCAGACAAATAACACTTGATGGAATTAAGGCACAGCCCTGATTCCACCAGTATCGTCAGGAACTCCAGCATTGTCGGTGTCGACACCGGATGGAGAAAGGCCTCTCAAAGACAGGAAGCGAAGAAATCTCTGCCACTTGCAGGAGTAGGACCTCTTGGTCGCTGGCTTGTGGGCCGCCAGGATCACACACCTCACTGCCGCTGGAAGGTCCGCTAAGGCCGGAGTCCCCACGCCACCAGAGGAAGGTCCTTAATGTCCGGATGCCGAACTCAACCCTCCTGAAGAGTGAGCAGATCGGGCCTCAGCTTGATCCTCAGGAATCGGTTCTGAGACAGGTGAAGCAGGGACGGGAACCACGGTTGCCTGGGCCACCAAGGGGTGATCAGGATGGCATCCGCTTGGTCCCTCGACATCTTGGAGATGACCCTCGTGATGAGTGGGAATGGAGGGAAGGCGTAGAGGAATTCCCCCGTCCAGCTGTGGAGGAAGGCATCCCCCAGGGAGCATCGGGATCTGTCCCGGGAGCAAAACTGGATGCAATGGGAGTTGGTCTCCGACACAAACAGGTCAATCCAAGGAGTGCCCCACCTGAGGAACAGGTCCACCACCGTCTCCGGGTGCAGAGTCCACTCGTGGCACTGCAAATCTGATCTGCTGAGCAGGTCAGCCAGGATGTTTTCTTCTCCAGGGATATGAACTGCATGGAGGATGATGTCCCTCGGAATGCACCAGTGCCAGATGCGAAGAGTTATCTCCAGCAAGGTTGGAGACCTGGTGCCTCCCTGCTTGTTGATGTAGTACATGACGGTGGTGTTGTCCATAAGGAGTTGTACCACCTTGCCGAGAACCTCGGATTCGAAGGCCTTGAGGGCTACCGCCAAAAAGTTGCAGAAAGTTGCAAGTTCTATTCTGCCCAGTGATTCCAGAGAGTTCCGAATTCGACTGCGCAGGCGCAGAAGAACCCATTTGTATGATTTGCAGAGACCATGAAGAAGAAATATATATATTCATAAACACTCTATATATCTAGTACAATATTATATATAATAGTCTAAATATTTTATAAATTATATTATAATAAAATACATAATAATTAAATAATAAATAATATAATAATATAGTAAATATATCTTATATATTTATATTATTATAAATTATATTATAATAATTATATTATAAATTATATTATTAAAATAATATAATAAAATATGTAGTAATAATCTAAATATATATATTATGTTTAGATTATTATATATTATATTACACTATATATATATATATATATATATAGTGGATATATATATCCATATACTTGGATATATATATATATATATATATATGGATATAGGTCATTAAATTTAAATATTCACGATAGATAGATAGATGATAGATAGATAGATAGATAGATAGAGGATATATATATATATATATCCACTATGTAGCTATTTATAGTGAAAATGTAAATTTAGATTATTATATTTAAAATACAGGTTTTTGTATATAGTGTCATGACCAGCCCAGTGGAGGATTCTGAGGATGAGGAGGAGGTCGTGGCTACTCAGGTGAAGGAGCAACTTGAGGCCATGCCAGATCCCAGCTCTGTTCCTCCATCTCCAGTGATTGAGGATCAGCAAGACCTGAGCTGTATGGGGTCTCCTCCAGAGGCTCAGCAGCCTAGGGTTGCTCCAGAGGAAGAACCAAGCATGCAGGTCCCTTCCTTCAGCCAAAGGAGGGCTGAAAAGGCTTGCTTAAGGAGATCTAGAGACTGGCAGACAAGCGTGCTGCAGATAAGGAACAGCTGGGATAAGGGAGGGCTTCACTGAATTAAGGCACCTGGAGAACGCTGATTCTTTGCCAGAGTTTATTGCAGATCCATCACACTGGATGCTGTTGGTGCTGGCTCCTTGAATGCTGTGCTTCTTGAACCTTTGTTGGACTTAAAGCTACGAACCTGGAATGGATTTGACTACTCTAAACCTTCTGGCTCCCCTGACCTTGGCTTGTTCTGACCTCCGTGACTTCTGGTATCCTGACCCTGGCTTTCGTTTGTGGTTTGCTATATTGTGCTGACAAATGTACAAAGGACATCGTATGTGAAATGGATAAGAAGTATGAACATGAATAAAGATATTATGTTAATGGGGGGGGGGAACAAAGGAGGAAAGAGTCCATTCAGGCACTTTCAAAACAAGACTTTGTTTGCAGACACGGAGCAGATATCTAAATTACCAATTTAGGGGTTATTCACACTGTGAAAATAATCCAGGATGAATCTGGGTTGAATATCCGTTGTTCACACGCATCCCAAATGTACCAAATTAAGTTTTTTGATGGGGCAGCTGCCAAAAAAACCTTCCTTAATCCAGGAGAAACAATGTTTTGTGGGTTATTTGAGCAATAAAGTATTAATGGAATCAGCTTCTAGTCTGAACAGACATTGCAGGCCTGAAAATAGACAGATGCAGAGCTTCGTGCTGCTGTTTTTTGTTTTTGTTTTTTTGTTTTTGCCATTTTATTTATGTGGCTAGTCCTAGAATAGCTTACATATGCATCATAAAGAGTCTTTATTTTGGACCTATTCTAGGACTCCTAGAATACCTCAAACCAACCTTTTCTGCACCCCAAAAACTAGCCTGCAGTTCTCAAGTAAATATGGGAAACTATTCCTTTAGTCCTGTCGGTTTCTGTACTTGGAATATGGGACAACGTACTAAAACAAATGACAGTACTTGCCCATAGGGAAACCATACTTGCCCTTAGAGAATCATAAGGAAATACTTGCCAATAGGGAAACCATACTTGCCTATAGATAATCAATGGGGAATACATTGGGGAATCAATGGGCAAGTATTATTATTAACCTTTATTTATATAGCGCTGTAAATTTACAGCACTGTACATACAATCATTTAATTAGACAGTCCCCTGCCTTCATGCTTACAATCTAAAGAGACATGACACAGAAGGGAATGGTGGTGGGGAAGGGGATCAAATCCAGCAGCACAGACGGCCGCAAGGGGGCCACAGCCACGAGGGCCCTGGATGGTGGGAGGGACAAGCTCCCCGTGTGGGCCGCAATGTATTCCCCAATGATTTCCTATGAGCAAGTATACTCCAATACTTCCCTAGGGGCAAGTGTGGTTTCTCGATGGGCAAGTATGGTTTCCCTATGTGCAGTGCAAGTACTGTCATTTGTTTCAGTATGTCCCAAATTTGGGTATATATCATCTTTGCTTCCAGCAGCTCAGTTACATACACGCACCTTGGATGCTTGAAACTATTGACAATACCAAACTCTTTATTTTTGGACTTCATTTGTCTACTTGAAATTAACCATTAACACTGAGGGTTTATTCACACTATGAAAATAATCCAGGTTGAATCTGCTGTTCACACATCCCAGATGCACCCAAATGAGGGTTTTTTTGGGGGGGGGGGATGCTACCAAAAAATTCCACATAATTAGGTCAAATGAACCCAGGAATTTTTCCAATTTTTTAAAAAAGATTCACATTTTCGGCAGTGTGAATGATGTGAACAGACACAGATTAAACTCAGCATACCTTGAATGGGTTCCAAATATATTCACCTTGTTGGCAGGGCATGGCTCTGCCTGGCTGGCTTTACAAAAAAAAAAATCTCCTCCTCTTCTTCTTTCCCTGCACAACTGGTTCCAACGGGTGGCTCCAAGGGGCTCCCCAGGAGGAAAATGGCATGTTCCCTCCAGACTACAGAGAACAAGCCCAGGACTGACAACCCCCTCTTCCTCTGCTGCCGTCTCCAGCTAAAATCCTAGAGAGATGTGGATCAATGCTATTTCCAAGTGTGAATAACAAAACCAGAATGTGTGAGTGAAGATATTCACATTGGAGTTTATCATACGACGGAATTTGGGGGTATAATGCAATGGCAATCCAAACGCAATAATGGGGTTTCACATTATTGCAAATGAGTGTATCTCACACAATTTCAGGCAATGGGAAGTCATTCCGAACGCAATCATGGGGTTTCACGTAATTGCGTATTAGAGTATTTCACGCAATTTCGGGCAATGGGGGGTCATTTTCGGGAAATGGGAAGTCATTCTGAACGCATTCCAAACGCAATCAGATTTCACGTAAATTTGCTAAACTGGCAAATTCACGTAATTGTGAATTGGCTCCATTTGCAATTGAAATTCCTTCAATGTGATAAACTCCATTGTTATGGTTAAAAAAAATGTGAATGGTCAATCTGTTCTGCTGTCAAACAGCTGTCAATAATCTTTTTATAGCATGTAACCAACTCACCCTTCTGTTAATTTAAAATCCATTGGGTCAGACCTTATCCTCTACAGTGACAGAATACAAATTGTTCCATTGATTTGACATGCCTTCAGATATTTGAAGACGGGCACAAGCTCTTCAAATTCCCATGCTAAACGTATTCAGCTCTTTCAACTTTTCTTAACAGAAGTTTGTCTGCAAGCCTAACAGCTTCTATTAAATATGTTCTGGTTTTGTTGATGTTCTAATTGTGATGCTTAAGAACTGGACCAGTGTGCCAGGCAAAGTCTGATTAAAGCAGTATGGAGTGACAGAATTACTTCTCATGAACAATAAATTATAGGCAGTACTAAGAAACTCAACTTTGTTTCTAAAAAGCTAGCCTTCCATTTCCCATGATCATAGAAGTTAAGGCAGTGGCTGCTAATGGCTCCAATCAATTGATGAGCTCCTGGGAATAACTTTCAAAACACCAATATAGTACAAGTTTTTCCACTTATAGCTTCCCAGCCAAACAAAAAATTCTATAGATTCAAAGGTAGCTCTGTATTATTAATATTTTCTTATGTTTGTATTGTGGGATCACAGGTTTTTGTTTCTTTTAAATATAATTTAGGTTGTGGTTTGTTATTTGTGATTTCCAAATTGAGTATGTTAAGTTTGGGTTTCAAAAAGTAAACTGTTGATCTTTTTAGCCATATTACGAACTTGTTGTTCTGAGGTACTGTAAATCACTGTCATTGTAGCAGTGTAAATCAAGTGATGGGCAAGGAAGGAGAAAACAGAGAAACAAGATTTTATTCCATATTGTATCAGTGATCTGTCCACAAGGTGGTGCTGTAACCATTTTTTAAAGCTGAAATTAAATGTTAGAAAGCAAGTTAAAAACATTCTGATATCAGGTTATGTTCATTTGAAGAAATGCATTTAAGTAAAACATATTACAACTTTTACAGGTTTAAATATTATGCAGGAGATAAGAAAGCCAACCTCTGTAATTCCCAATACGTGCACAATGACTGCAGGATAGCAGACTGCAATTCAATAACCCTGATGCTCAGAAGCCCTAAGCAGCTGCATCAATCTTCATATTCTCCAGATACCAAGGAAAAAGAGGGTCACTTGGAATGACTAGTGTGTAAAATCTCTGCATTAATTAATTAGTACAAATCCTCTCACATGTCTTAACATAATTTCTTATTGGAATGCTGAAAGACCATAATAAATATTACTGACCAATTTTGGGGTATTATTCTTAAAAAAGTAAGCCAGTTAATTTTCTTAAAAGCAGAATAAGCTCTCAAGTCCATGAACACTATGAGTTTAATTGTACAACAGGCTAAGGGAAAACAAGCATTAAAAAGGTTAATATAACATTTATGTTTAGCACTGGTAGAAAATGGGTGGATTAGTTTTTGTTTGTGCTTTTGCTTTGTTTTTTTCCCTTTGTGTGTGTGTTATTTGATTTTTTTTAATGTTCACAAATGTATGTTAATTCACTAATAAAATATTTTTTTAAAAAACGGTTTAAAGAGAACCCTTGGTTGTGATGAAATTATTGAACTATTATATTTGGATTCAGAAATGAAGTTTTAACAATTATATGAATTCAGTGGATGACATATTGCAAGTCACTTTCCATGTGATGCAAAACAATGTAAGTAAAATACCGTGTTTCTCCGAAAATAAGACAGTGTCTTATACAGTGGTCCCCCGGGTTACGAAAGTAATCCGTTCCGGATTACTTTTCGTAACCTGGAAATTTTCGTAACCCGGGGGACCGCTTTATTTGCCGGACCGCGCGGCAAATTTAAAGGGGCCGCACATTTTTTTTCCGGATCCCGGGGTTTTATTCGTAAGCCGGGGCCGTTTTTGCGGCCCTGGCTCTTTCGTACCCCGGGGTATTCATAACCACTGTATTAATTTTTGCTCCCAAAGATGCACTAGGTCTTATTTTCAGGGGATGTCTTATTTTCCATGAAGAAGAATTCACATTTATTGTTGAACCAAAGGGGAAAAAAGGCATGCTTCCAAACAAAAACTTTGCTGGGTCTTACTTTTGGGGGAGGCCTTATATTTAGCAATTCAGCAAAACCCCTACTAGGTCTTATTTTCAGAGGATGTTTTATTATAGGGGAAACAGGGTAGTAATTGGCTGATTCCACTGTTCACTACCAGATTCTCCACTGGCTGCCGATTAGTTTCTGGGCATAGTACAAGGTGCTGGTTTTGACCTTTAAAGCCCTTCATGGCTCAGGTCCATCCTATCTTAGGGACCGCCTCTCCCCATATGAGCCCCCTCGCACTCTTCGGTTCTCTGGGAGGAACTTGCTACAACCTAAGAAAACTAAGCTGGCACAGACCTCCCAGAGGGCCTTTTCCACCGTTGCTCCCAGGCTATGGAATGGCCTGCCAGATGAGATGCGCTTTATTACAACTTTGGATGGCTTCAAGAGAGCCACCAAGACACATCTCTTCCAGCAGGCCTTCCCAGAAAACAATTAAATTTTCCGTTAATTATTGTCCCATCTGTCTCACTCATTGAGACATGTGATACTCTCGAGGCTGCCCACTTATCCAATTTTAGCTAGAACCATTTAATGTTTTAATGTCCTAGTGTCTTCATGTTTTATTCTTATCTTTAATTTAATTCATTTTTAAGGGGTGGAAGGGAGATTGAATTGTTATATATTAATTGTATGAATTTTTAACTGCTGTACTCCACTCCGATTGCTCCCCCAGAGGGGCGGAATATAAATTATTATTATTATTATTATTATTATTATTATTATTAAAAATAAATATATACTTTATTATCACCTAAAATAGGACCACCTACTTCTAAGTTTCCATTTTCACCCTGCAAGCATAAAACAAGTGCCAAGTAGAAAAGTGCTACTGATGGACAAGTACAAGTAACTTGGAATTTCTTTTTAATAAATTATCACAGAATATATGACATTTCTACAATGGGCCCTCCAGAGCTGCAGGCACCAGATCAGCAAATTTCACCTACTGTGGATTGATAATCTCATATTATTAAATGGTGACAAAGTGAACATTCATGTCACCACCATTTAATAATATGGGATTTGAATGTCCACATTTTTTCATATCCACACAGAGTCAAGGAATCAAACTTGCATGGATACAGCAGGCCTACTGTGTAATGTTTGGCCTAACACGCCTTGACTGAATGCTAGGGGAAGTGGAAAGCAACCCTAAGAAGTATAAATAAGTAAATGACCATCAGAGTAGAAGCTGGAACATCCCAAAGCAAGTATAAAGATGTACAGTCTGTGCTGAAAGTAACATTTGTTGTGTTAAATACAGGATGAGTTATTTTTAAAACATGACTGAACATTTGATTTTGTTATCTATCATGAAAAATTCATGTCAACAACTTCTTTTGCTTTACATGCAAGACAAAAATCACTAGTTTTCTGGGGACTGCATCCTTTGTCATATGACACAAAATGCCCTATGACCAGCCATTTGATACCAGAAGCAGCTTCCATTTACTGGTATCCAGGTTAGCATTCATGACGATTGGGGTACACAAAAGGTGGTGTCAGGTAGGGTAGATCAAAAGAATGCAGTCTTCTCTCTAGTTAGAGCCCACACAAAAGTCAACAGAACCAATGATCTGCAGAACTCACTGGTTTTGTATTTGCTAAAATAATTATCTGAAAAAGTCAAGGTAACAAAAAATTATCTCTTAAGTTAATAATGGTGCAAGTGATTTTTATGTACGAAGTTTCAGATTTTGCTTTTCTTTTTAACATACATATATCTATGTACATATAATTTGCAAGGAAAAGTATGATTCTCTAATAATTACATTTAAGTTACCTACACACATAACCTCCTGAGACATGAAGAACAGAGATATTCTGAATTCCTGGTCATTCTTTGAAGAGTGCTTACCACATATGAGAGCAAATCAAAATTCCAACAAATCTTCCACTTGGCAGCTGAATTAACATTCAGCTTCCTGAAATACAACTAATCATCTCCCACCAACATCACTTGGACACTATGCTGTTTTTGAACTGTTCATAATGTGTTTATTTTTTCCTTTGTACAAAAAATATAAAATTTAAATCCATAGAAAGTGTATACTAGCAATGACAAGTTTACATTACACCAATGCAAAGGCGTTAACCGGGACATTAGTTGTTTAAGTCTCAGCAATGCATGCACAATATAAAATAAACATGGCAAAAGCTTTAAATTTATTTTAATGGCAATGCCTCATTAAATCACCCCACTGACAGCAGTAGTAGTAGAAGGGCATATACAAACCAAAAAAAAAAAATCCAAGTTGTCCCTTTAGTTCCAACCCCGGTTAAAGACTTCCCAAATCACAATACAAAATACTTAAACCAAACAAAATTTCAAAAATTGTTAGCACAATGAACTAATCAGTAGTTTTAAGAATCTTTAAACTGTTTTGAAAAAGGTATTTAACTTTTCCACAAAGAGCCCAAGCTACTTAAGATTCCTTTTCAAAACCTAGTTCACGAACTATATTCAGAAGCTAGCTCGTAGCCAAAGAATAGTGTACAAAAATATTTAACAGAACAAGAGCATCAATCTTCAAATTTGTTTCAGAAGGAAAATTTCTTCTGACGTTCAAGGTCTGTTGATTTGTCCCATAAACAAGACTGCACCTAAATAAGAAATTATTACAGACATTAATTCACAAATATCCAGTTTTGTAGCAAAACACAAGAAACCAAGTTGAACTGTAGACTACCTAGGTGAGAAAATTTAACGACCAGCTTTTAATCAAGGGATAAATCTATCATCGCTAGGGGGGAAGCTGTGAACCTTAAATGCAAAGACTCACTTTTAAGGTCATTTGGATTCTATTATGTGTCTATAATTGATTTAAACAAATCAAACATGGCATTTTTGTTCTCCCAAGGAAATGGCAGTGGTTGCTTTTGAACATTCACCTTGTATTCAGCATTTCAGAATCATTGCTTAGTTCACATTTACATTGCATTTAATAACTCATTTCGCTGGTTAGAATTAAGGTAAATGATGTAAGGAACCAAAAGGCAGCTAAAAGTATATCCTACAACTTCTCCCTACAAGGGTCTATCTAATATACAAAGTGTGCTACTTTCAAGTTCATCATTTGAAAAAATCTATTCCCCCCCCTACAGCTTTAGAAGGGGCATTTTTCCTTTTTCATTAAAAGTACAATTAGAACATTCCACTGAAATCTGCATGACACTGCTGCATAAATATGTTTATGACCATGACATCTTTAAATTATTCAGTTTTTCCAAGCAGATGTTGTTTTCAACATCTCTTTGATGTGCAGGGTGGGATTGGGGGCAGAATGAGCTGATTAGAACACTATATATAAATTTAGTCAGGATGTCCTAGTACTTCAGTTCCCTTCTGAGACATTTTCAGGGGCGAGGAGGGTTTTTCCTAAGCCGTTAGCTTATGCTGAGCCTAGAATATCAATTAGAAGAAAAACAGAGCTGAAAAGTGGAGCAAAGAGAAGGCATGTGTCTTTTGACAATCAGCCAGTGCTCCTCTTCAGAATCACTCAATATGCCTTTGATGTCCTAAGGTGCCCATGTCTGGAAATTTTTGCCAGAAGTCTGCAGAGCTGGAACTTTTACTTCGACCATGCATCATATATGTAGATGAGTTAATAAATATACCAACAAAACAGAGGGCCTATTAATTCCTGAAATCAACCTCTGAGTGCTAAAATGCTATAAGCTGCAGTTTGCTAAAAATTGCTTTTGCACAATACAGAAGCAAGGAATTACAAAACTCTATTTTGTAAGATAAGAAAGCAGATTTAAAGTGTTTGTTTTCAGCTTCAGGCTTGAATCTTCTGGAGAGTGCTGTAGGCATTTAGTCTAGGGGGCCATTCACACTTACATTTTTTGCATGGAGAGATTTGCATCTGTGAAGCAACTCAAAATCGATTCATCATTCCAACTATGTTTTAAGGCAGCAAATCTCTTTGTGGCATTTAAATCTGATTTGAAGCTCCCATTCATCACCATTCTAGATCAAAATGGAGGCACCTCCATTTCCTGAACCGTGGCTGCATGATCCGAATTGATACGATGGCACATTCACACAATAAGAGATGTGGATCAGTACCAAGTGTGCCATTTTAAATGGGCTTTTCAGTATCCCTGCCCCCAGCAAACTGCATTGAGGTAACTCGGTACAAGTATGAACAACCCTGAAATAACCCGGTTTCCACATTCGGTTGTTTCATAGTGTGAAGGACCCCAATATAAAAAGAATGAATTCAACATAAAATTAAACAACACATAAGTGCTTACCTGTTGGATTGTGCCGTATGAAGAAAACAAATGGCCTGTCTACTACAAACCAAGGAGGTGACGACCTGGCTATTAAAATTGCAGCTTGGAAAAACAAAAACAGAATGATTAGTGTCTCTATAGCTATAAACCAACACCATCTAAACTAATGAGTTTAACTACATTAACCCTTTAAGCAACATTTTTGTAGAAGAATGCAGCAGCAGAAAGAAACTAGAAAGACTATACATGTTATTCGTTAACTATATTTTGGTACAAACAGGTGACTAAAAGCTGGAAATCATAACAGTTCAATAGCTCCTGAGTGTCATTATCCAACTACCAATGCTTCAGACTTTTTTTTACTGGTAGGTATATTTATTAGGACAGCAACTGTGGTGTAGTAGTTTGAGCATGGACTATAACTTTATCTTAACCATGGAAACCCACTGCGTGTTTCTCAGCCTCAGAGGAAGACCTCAGAGGAATGCAAAGGCAAATGCCCTATGAACTATTCTTGCCAAGAAAACCCCGTAACAGGTTTGCCTTAGGATTGCCATAAGTCAGAAATGACTTGAAGGCACAAAACAAATTTATTAGGCTTTCGGGGGGGGGGGGGAGGGAAGGCAGAAATACTTTGTTAATTATTCACAGTTGACAATAACAACTTTGTTACACTTTAAAATTTAGAAAATTTTGCTATGTAAAATACTTGCTACTTTAGGTGTCACTGGTGGTTTTACTCAAACAGAATACGTACTTGTTGCTGCAGAAGCTTTGGTTCCATCTTCACTCACTTCGATTTTTGCTTTCTGCAAAATCTGAGAGACATGAAGGCTTGCTGTTCCTGTTGGAATCAAACATGACATACGTATAAACAATGCATCAATATACACACATGTGACATTCCTCAGAGAAGCAACTATAATTTTTAGTTACAGAAAAGGCAGAGCAAGTAGATGCAAAATCAACATTTTTTTAAAAAAATCGCACATGCTTAAGACACTGCTTAAGGTAATGGTTGGTATCCTTTTGCAGTCTTATGCATGTGCAAGTGGCCTTGCACATGTGGTTGTAAGTTTTTGGCCAGTGCACGGGCCAAATAAGGTGTCTTCCATCCACATGACGCACACTCCAAAAGCAACCAGAAGCTGCTCCAAGGCCACACTAAGAGGAGAAAATTCAGACCTTTCAGAAGTGTAAATAATCACTTCTGCTGACAGCCAGCTTAGAACTGCAGTGGCAACCTACTCTGGGAGTGGGCCGTGTGGTTGCCATGGTCCCAGTCCGATCATAGCCAGAGGCTGCTCCTTCTGGGCCATGTACTTCAGCCCTCTGAAAGTGGAATTATGCATGTGGTGCCACTACACATTCTTGTGCACTGCATATAGCTCACTATGCATCACTGCACACTGTGCACTGACAGTATGGTTAAGCATAACTGTGCACTGCTCATCCACATACAATACACATTTGGTTGTGCAACAATATCTCTGATGAGGTGGTATAGCTCAACAAATGAACAAACATTATGCTACAACTCCACAGCAGGATCTTAAACATATGGGGTTTTTTTAAAGAATTTATTGATTTTCCAAATTAAAAATTCAACTTCAACATATAATTCAAAAATTATACCATTGTTAATAACCTACTTCCTTTACTACAACTCCTCGGGTTTCCTCTCATGCAAACTACTGTCTCTAAATAAGAAGACATATTATCGTTCTCCAAATGATACCCTTTTTACAAACCAATATACCTTAATTATAATAAAAAAGATTGCATACATAACATATCTTCCATTCTTGCAGATTCTTAACCATTTATCTATGCATTATGGCAGCTGTGTATTTCTTAATTCAATTGTAAATTAATATTGCGTGACGTCCTTCTTTCCTGGAAATAAACTTTAAAAATGGTTCCCATGTGCGTTTAAATGTATCTAGTGATTTTTGTTGTACAACATATGTGATTCTATCCATTTCCATGAACTCATATATTTTATTCATCCATTGTTCCATAGTCGGAGTCTCTTCTTTTTTCCACATACCTGCGTAAAGTACTCTAGCAGCACATATCATCATAATAATCAATTTCCCATGGTCTCTTTCAATTTGCTCATTGTCCAACATATTAAGTAGGAAGAGCTTGGGGTCTTTTACTAAATTAACCCCCAAAATCTCTCCACATATCCGATGGATGTCCTTCCAAAATTTTTGTGCTGACCTACAACCCCACCAACAATGATATTAAACATATGTTTTACCCGATGCCAAACTCTCAATAAAGTAAAGCACCAGAGGGGAGAGCACAGCTTAACTGGGATGGCATGTCTTCCCTGTAATCACCCATCTCATTTGACAAAGCAAGAACACTTGTAGAAGCCCTCCTATTGAAGGCCTTTGTGGAGTTAGACGGTCTTTCATATGTCCTGGTTCCAAGCTATACAGGTCTTTAAAGGTCAAATTTAGCACTTTGGAAAACTGAAAATAGCAGACGTAATAAATGTGAGGTACTGATGGATAACGTACTGCAGAAACTATATTATGATATAAATCATGGTAAGGTCATCCAATAGCAGAAATCAAATCTGCCATGGAACTTCAAAATTGTATTACCTAACACAAAGTGGGCCTTCCTGGATCAGATCAAGAGCCTATTTATTTGCAGCATCCTCTTTTTGACAGGCACCAACCAAGATGCCCCTGAGAGCCCCACAAGTCAACTGATTACCCACAGTGCTGCTGATCAGTAGAAAGTCAGGTTGCTCAGCTTCAGTGTCAGCTGTGCCCTTTCTTGAGGAAGACAGATCTGGCCACAGTGGTTCACGCCTTAGCTATCTCCTGATTAGAATACTTAATGCACTGTACTCTAGGTGGGGCTGCCCTCAAAAAGTGTTCGGAAGTTATAGCTAGCACAAAATGAAGCAACCAGACTTATACATCTTAGAGACCATGTAAAACCAATCTTGCAAGAACTGCACTAGTTTCCAATTTGTTTCTGAGTTTAATTCAAGGTGCTGCTGTTGGCCTACAAAACCCTAAATGGCTTGGGGCCAAGATATCTGAAAGACCGTCTCTTCCCATATGACCCTGCCAGGAATGTGAGATCAACAGAGAAGGCTATGTTGTGTGTTCCAATACTTTATAAAGTTAGGTTTGTTGGTACATGTCACATGGATTTTTCTGTAGCAGCATCTTAACTGTGGAGTCTCTATTCAAGGAAGTTAGGATGACAACATCACCACCACCACCACCACCAACGATAATTTATTTTTAGCCCACCTTTTCCAGTGGATCAAGGTGGGTCACAGCATAAACAATAACAATAAACTGCCTATAAAACCCCCCACAAAATTACAATCCCCCCTCCCCCCAATCTTAAAACAAGATTAAATAGTAAACCAATATAAAATCAGATTAAAAACTGAATACAATAACAAGACCATCTAACTAGAGGTGTGTCATTTTCCTTGGAGGAGGACAGCTGTTCATATTAATGCCAGTGGGGTGGGAGGTCAGTCTGGAAAAGCCTGTCAGAAGAGATCCGTCTTGACAGCCTTTTTGAAGGCGTCAAGAGTAGTGATATGATGGATCTCTTCCAGCAAGCCATTCCAGAGTTTAGGAGTGGCAGATGAAAAGGCCCTCTGGGTAACCACAGCCAATCTGGTCTTGTTAGGCTGCAGCAGATTCATCCCAGAGTACCTAAGTGTGCAGGGTGGATTATATGAAAGAAGATGCTCCCTCAAGTAAGCTGGACCTAAGCCATATAGGGCTTTAAAGGTTATAACCAACACCTTGTATTGCGCTCAGAAACTAATTGGCAGCCAGTGTAAAGATTTTAAAATAGGTGTAATATGGTCAGCCCTAGATGTACTGGCGACCAATCTGGCTGCCATGTTTTGTACTAATTAGAGTTTCCGAACTTGGCACAAGGATAGCCCCAAGTAGAGCGCATTGCAGAAGAACTTGTGGCTTTCAAGAAGTTACTGGACTGCAACTTGTACCTTTCCTCATCATTGGCTAGGGCTGATGGGAGTTGTATTCTAAGGCTATATGATGACCATCAGTTGTTCTTGTTTGACCTACATGTCTTTTATACTCTTGAGGCTGGTGAAACATGAATTCTTTTGCAGGAATCATCCTCACCATTATTCTATTGTAGTAAGAATTCTGAGTTTAATACTCAATATCAGTATGTGTATTATCCCAAATATACTATTGGCTATTACCTTTAAAGCCCTACATAATTTGGGTCCAGATTGGCCTCCTCCCATATAATCCATTCCATACACACAGGTCCTCTGAGAAAAATTTACTTCAACTGGTCAGGACTAGGCTGACAACTGTCACTCTGAGGACCTTTTTAGTAGTCTCCCCTAGACTGTGGAATGACCTCATGGGAGAGATTTGACAATGCAATATGCTATTTGAATTTAAAACAGGATTAAAGGCCTATATCTTCTGGAAGTCCTACACTATAAATTTCAAATTGGTGCATTTTTAATTTTATGTCTGGATGATTTAATGTGTCCTACATTTATGCATTTCAACCTATGTGTTTACATGATTTTATATGTTTTAATCTATGTTGTACCCCGCCTCAAGCCTTGGGAACACATGGGTAAGAAATAAAAAAATTTATCATCATCTGACAACATGGCAAGCTGGGATAAACCGAGAAGCCTAACTACTTTACACATATAATAACCACCATTCAATGAACCAAAAACTATTTCTTCTAGTGGCCAGGACCCCTCTTTTACTTCAGTGAACTATGGTCAGTGATTATGGAACTTGTAAATTAAAGAAGACAAGACATTAAGTTTGGGAAGTCTTATCATATGCTATTATTTCACTAAGTCCAAAGACATCTTTCTTTGATGTAAGTGGCATAAAGTCAAACTTGTTAATAATTTCCTGTAGTACTACAACTCATAAGTAAGGTAATTAACAGACAACTCACTTGTTATTTTTGCAAAGTTTGCTTTTGATTGTTCAAACATATCTCGAATACCAAGCTCTTGTAGAGGTTCCTTTAAATCTGTTTCTGCTTCTGCTGTAAACCTGATGGGAACAACAGAAAAAGGCATTGATTCAAGACTAAAATTAGTCTGCAATTGATAATTTTTTTTAAAGTCAGGTTTTCTTGTATCAGATTAAATGAGATATATAGTACATACTTGGGTAAAATGACCTGTACTCTCTTTTGTACCATAGTTGTCATCCAACTCTGTATAGTTTTGGTGCTAATGTGGGGAATAATAGCAGACAAAGGAGTTGTACTTTCTGTGGGCAGGGCAATCAACATACTGATACTTTCACCATGGTATGGCAATTCAATGATATTGTACCATAAGTCATTAGGAGTACTTGTTGTGCCTAAAAAAGTGAGAGAGAAAATGGGAAGGAAAAAAAATCAAGGACATAATAAAAACCTTTCGTTTCAATTGCACAGCAAGACAGTAACTACTAATGACTCCATAATAAGTAGCTATTGGATCAGATTTGATCATGATTGAGAGTGAAAGCTGAGTTTCAACACCTTTTCTATTGCCAAGCTTCCAGTTTATTCTACACCACAGCTTGTCCTCTTTTCCCACTCTCTGCAACAGCAGGGGGAAGGGCAAAATTAGCAATCTGAAAGGAAGTTGCAGGCAGACATGAAGAAGGACAAATAGGGATAATCTCATCCTTACCTCACTCCTATACTTCACAACATCTTAACTTTCTTGGAGGCCCCTGCCCATTTTTATTCACTTTGTATGTGTCTGCTGACATCTCCCTTGCCATTATGCCTTCCCTCCTTGATCTCACCACCACCTCACTCTGCAGATTAAAAGATCTTGGGGAGGCCAAGACAACATCAAGCCAGGCTTTAGGGAGAGTTCACTTATTCCCTCTCCCTCTTTGACCTCACATGGGAATTTCTAATGTTTCCCAAGATGATCACAAAGCCACATTTGTCATTTTATCACAACATATGCTTAAGGATTCAGTCAAATATGCTTCAGCCCTAATCCATGTTGCCCACTGGAAGGTAGTTCACTGCAGGTAAAAGCAAATTTCCTTTGCAAACAGCTACTAAAATAAGTAAGAGCTAAAAGGAAATAACTGCACATTGAAAAAGATATAGAGAATTCCTTAATTCTCCAATGCCATGAAAATGTTACTGAGGAAATCAAAGAAGTTCCCAGACCTGCCAATATCATACCAAACAGCTGTGTAATTTAAAAATACCAGTGGAGCTGACTTTTACTCTCCACCAGATATTCAGATGATCCAAAGAAAGCAAACAGGTTATACAATATAACAAAGCTTCACAGTTACCACAGAAACTTTACTAAATCAGGATCCAAGATCCCAAATAGACGTGTTGAACCAGTTTACAGTAGACCGAATCCTGCAGCTTCAGAGCTCCCTCAGACCTCACTCCATGTTTCATGTGTATGTGTTCTGAGTGTGAGGTGCTTTTTTGTATTTTAATGTTGAGGTTTGTTTTTTTTTACATCTTACATCCCTCTTCTTTCTTAGCAGCCCTGTTTTAGTTACACAGCAGTCATAAATCACCATTAAATTTGCTATTAGTGTATCTGTACTTCCTAAGCAATTGGATGTGGGAGATTAGCAATTTTTTCCAGTGTCCCAGGGACAGGTACCATATATATATATCCACTGACACACAGTTTCTTTCTTTCTTGGAAATTCTCCAGGGACAAACAGCAGATGACTTGAAGACCAACATCAATCTATATGCCAACACTTTGTGCAGTACTTGTATAATAATGTGAATTGCCTCACTGGCAGTGTAATTTGTGTAAGAAACATGTACTATACATATCAAGAGATACTACTAGGGACAGAACACTTTCTCACTATATGTCTTAATGAGTATTAAGAAACAGAAAGTTCATTTCACATCCAAGAAAAATGTTTAGCAAAATCTTCTGATTCTTCAGAAACAAGCTGAAGAAGCAAAGTGAAGTTTTAGGCAAAGACTAAAGCAGAACAAATAAACTTTTGTCCAAAAAGATACAGCCATTATACCAGAAACAGTTCCCAGAAAGGGACTGTTGTACTGCTTTGTATAGATTGGAATTAGTGTTAATACTGTAAGACGATTGTAACTGGCCTGAGGATAATGGTTACGTATTACTTGTTCAATAGTATAATCAGAACAGAAAAGGATTCAGAGGGAACATCTATTCTTGACTTTGTAATTTAAATGGCTTTAAATACTCGACTAATTTAGATTCTTTTCATGATGGTGCATGAAAAGCCAAATGGTTTGACTAAGAAAATGAATAATGTTGCTGTTAACTGTCATCAAGTTGACTTCAACCTATGATGACTTTATGAATGAAAGATCTCCAAGTTATCTGTCATCAAAATCCCTGCTCAGGTCTTATAGATTCAGGACTGTGGCTTCCTTGATTGAGCCTACCCATGGAAGATGGTAGGAAACGTTTCCTACAGTCTTCCATCTTCCCAAGCAGCATTATCTTTTCTAGTGAGTCACATCTTCTCCTGATATGGCCAGCCTCAGTTTAATGAGCTTGGCTTCCAGGGAGAGTTCATATTTGATTTGCTCTAGGGACAATTTGTCTTTTTAGCAGTCTACAGTATCCATAGCACTCTCCTCCAGTACATTTCAATTGAGTTAATTTTGTTCCTATCAGCTTTCTTCACTGTTCACCTTTTACAACAATCCACAGAAATCAGAAATACAATGGCACGGACAATCCTTACTTTAATATTCAATTATATATCTTCATTGTATATTTTAAAGTTATGTAAACAATCTGTGATCATTACTTTTGTTTTCTTAACATTCAACTATAAACCTGCCTTTGCAGTTTTTTCCTTGACTGTCTTCAGTAACCACTGCAACTCTTTGCTATTTTCTGCTAGTAGTATGATGTCATCTGCATATCTTAAACTATTGATGTTCTTTCCTCCGTTTTTTACATCTCCTTCCTTCCACTTGTCAAATGGAAAACACCATTTTCCCCCTATTCTGTCTTAATGGTAGTCTCTTGCCTTAGTACAGGTTACATTCAGGCAATCAAATTTCCTTAAGAGCAATCCAAAGTTCATAGAATCAGAGATGGAAAAGACCACAAGGACCATCCAGTCCAATCCCCTGCCATGCAGGAACTCATAATCAAAACACCCCCAACAGATGGCCATCTAGCTTCTCTTTAAAGACCTCCAAAGGAGACTCCACCACTCTCTGAGGGAGTGTATTCCACTGTTGAACAGCTTTTACTGTCAGGAAGTTCCTCCTAATGTTGAGGTGGAATCTCTTTTTCTGTAGCTTACATCCATTGTTCCATGTCCCATTCTCTGGACAGCACAAAATAAGCTTGCTCCATCCTCAATATGATATCCCTTCGAATATTTCAACAGGGCTATCATATCACCTCCTAACCATCTCTTTCTTCTCCAGGCTAAACATACCCAGCTCGCCAAGTCTCTCCTCATAAGGCATTGTTTCCAGACCCTTCACCATTTTGGTTGCCCTCTTCTAGACACATTCCAGCTTATCAACATCCTTTTTGAACTGTGGAGCCCAGAAGTGGAAAAGTTATTCGTCATCTACAGAATCAAAGGCTTTGCTATAATCTATAAAGCTCAGGTTGATTTTATTTTGAAATTCTTTGGTGTGCTCCAGTATCCAATGTATGTTTGCAATATGATACCTTGCGCACCTTCCTTTCCTCAATGGACATCTGGCATTTCTTGCTCCATATATGGTAAAAGCCTTTGTTGTAGAATTTTTGAGCATCACTTTTCTTGTGTGGGAGATTAATGCAATGATCTTGTGGTTACCATTATCCCTGGTGTCAGCTTTCATGGGGACAATAATGTATATTGATCATTTCCATTTGGGGACCATCGTTTTGTTTTCCATATTTGTTATTAAATTTAGTTAGAACTAGAGTAGATTCTGTCTCTGTAGCTTGAAGCAGCTCTCCTGATATGCCATCTGTTCTAGGTGACTTATTTTTCCCAAGTGCCCCAAGTACAGTTTCCACTTCACTTACTAAAATGGTGGGTTCAACTTCAAATGGTTTTTCCTTGAATGAATCTGTCATCGTTTCATCTCTTTTATATAATTCTTTACTATATTGTTTTCATTATATTTCTATTTGTATTTGGTCATGTAATGTTTCCCTGGAGATCATACAGAAGGAATGATTTCCCAATTATTCCATAAAAAATGCTTTTCAGGTAGCTTTACAGAGTTTCAATAAAATATTTCATTTCCAGATGCATGTATATATCTATGTAAATGTTTGTATATGTGTGTACATACTAACAGTGTGTGTGTATGTATGTGCCTTCAAGTCATCTGTTGATTAATGGCAATCCCGTGAATTTCATAAGTTTCCTTAGGCAAGGAATATTAAGAGATGTTTTTGCTAATTCCTTCCTCTGATGAATACTGCACCTGGTATTCATCGGTGGCCTCCCATCCAAGTACTTATCATGGCTGAACCTGCACAGCTTCCAAAATCAAGCAGGTTTTGGTCCCTTTATGGCACTTAGGCCTGTTTACCATTCTGCTATTGAAGACAATGAAAATTAAAATTATAATGCAGCATGGGCAATAGGGATAGAAAGATCTCATAGAAGCTACTAAAGGAGGCAAATTCTAACAGCTTAGTTGGAAAGTCAACTTTGTACTAGCAACAGCCTTACTATTTCATAATTGTTAAACTTGACTCATCAATGAAAAATGACAGAGAAAACAGTAAGTTGCTTTCTAAGGTTTTCTCTTCTTCTTCTTCTTCTTCTTCTTCTTCTTTTTTGCATTCATGCTACACTAAGGGGAAGGAGCTATTTTGTACAGAATTATGATGACACATTCAGATATCTTTGTTAAGCCAGAATTCTTACAGAATATTTCCTGCAGCAACCTTAGCTAGTCCAGGATGGACCCATGTGGTACTACCAATGCCTGAAGGCTTCTGTGAACAGCAGGATCTGATAAACAAACCACAGCCTTCAGTCTATGATTTGTTTAACATGGCATGCAAATAAAACAGCTGCCAGTGCTCTAGGGCTTGATCTTCTCTGGACAAGCTACAGAAAGAAAAACATGATTTGTTCTCAGGTTTGTTTGTATCTAGTGTGTGTGATATGAGACAAGCCACAGCATCAGCAACTCTGTCAAGAATGAAAATAGCCTTTCAGAATGAGGTCTGAGCACATAAAACTAATATCTGATTTTATATGGCTTTCACCAGTTTCTTTACTCAGCCTTCCTCAGAAACTGGGAATCAGAAAGTAGAGTAAAATACTGATTTAAGACAGAAATCCAGGACCAAGAAGAATATGAGAACAGCCACCTTGGTTGAAGAAGTAACTATGCACATCACAACCAAGTATCTTCATAGTTAGGTGCTGTTCTTCCCTTGTGTACAGCTGTTAAGACCACAAACACCTCCTCTCCCCCTTCCCTATTTGCCATAAAGACCAATATACACCTAGAAAACTTCCTCTTTCAAAGTTGTGACTCCATCCCCACTCTCAAATGTCATGAATTGATGACTAGTGGTACTAGCAACTGACACTTAGTTGTAACAGTATGATTCATGAAAATCCCCCAGCCCACTTCGCAAGAGAGTACTTAGGAATGGTAGTTCAGTGGAAGAGCACATGTGTTACATACAGAACTCCCCAGATTTGATTCCTGACATCTCCAGCTAAGAGGATCCTGTAGAACAGAGTTGGGAAACTGCACATGGTTGGGGAGCTGCATTTCCCTGCTTCCACCCTCCCCCACCCCCCATGGGACTTTGGAGAGCTGTATTGGCCATTTATTGCTTACACATTTGTAAATGATTTAATGTCCCATACCTTGGTGATGTAGGCCCAGGAGAGGCCTTTATAAATGATAAAAGGTCAACCAAAAGTTCATTTTCTGTTCATTTCCTGGTTGCTAATGTTGTTGTTGTTTTGTTTTTTTTTAAAAAAAGCTTTTTCTGGCCTAAAATGGTCAGGGTGGAGAGGATGACAAAAAAATGTAGCAAAATCACCCCATGTCCCCTTAGAAGTAGAGTTCATTTTCTACTCAACTTTTTTCCAAAAACATTTTTGGACATTTGGGGAGAGTATTCACAATGGTTGAGGGACATACTTTCTCCACCCCTGGCCTAGCAGGTGACTGCAAAATCTTTTACCTGGCATTATCATGATTACTAATCCTACCACTAATATCATATATTTTCCCCAAAATTGGGACTCAAGGTGGTTATGTAGATATTCTGAAATGATATAAAGCAGTGTATTATAGAAAGAATGTCTATATGTACAGACATCTGTAGGTTGTTTCCAAGCCACTATGATGAGGTTTAAGTCTAACTTCAGAAGATTTCAAATCAGGGATTTGATTTCTAAATATAAAGGTTGTGATATAACTTTCTAGTCAATTCTGCCATAAAATCCACCTCTATTTCAATGCCTTTGTTAAAATTTAGCAAGAAAGTCCAGGGGAAAAAAACATTTTGCATATTAACATACCACAGCGGAACACTGACAACTGAGCCAGCATAGGTACTTGATAAGTCTTTCCATCAGCTCCATTAAATGTTCGTTTTTTTGTGTTTTCTGGCTGAAAACGTGACTTCCATAATCCCTTAAAGTATACTGCATTTACCAGTACCAGCCTGGTCAAAACACTGTCAATATCTTCTGGAGACAGAACACTGTCAATCATACCTAGAAAGAGCAAGACAAAACAAAAATCAGATAACCATCAAATAAAAGTTAAACATTGGAAGGGGTGAGATACCTTCACAACAAATTGCACTGAACAAAAGGCGAAGCAAAATTCAAAGCACTAAGAGACAGAGAGGAACTGTGTTGGACTTTGGTAGCTAGAAATCAGTACGAAGGCATTAGTAAAAATGTTTTAATACAATGAATTGGAGGAGAGGAGCTGATACACACTTCTTTCTTTTTCTTTCGTATAAATGGCATGCAGAAGAGATGTATTATTCAGTAAAGAAACTAATAGGGTCCAAATGAGACTAGCCTAAACTCAATTTTTTTCTGCAGATTTTAATTTGCAACAGATTTGGAAGTTTCCTGGATAGAATTCATTCTAATTCATAGCATTCAACTTTATTCCAAAGGATCCTACTTGTTCAAAGACTTCACTGTAGACATCTGCAGATACCCAACAGACAGATGTGTGCTAGTCTCAGGAACAGAACATGCCAATGATTTGATCTCCAGACACCAACATTCCAAAAATTCCTGGGGTATGTTTTATGAAGATTTCCTATTTATTTTATTTATTTATATTTTAACCAGATTCAAAATTAAGTTAAAGACTATATTGTTTAGGGAAGCATTTCCAGGATTGTGCTGTCTGCCCCAGGATGCCTCCTTTTAATTATGTATTAAGAAGCCAAGCCCTCCCTCCCGTCCATCTGCCTTAGTAAAGGCCCCAGAGGGAGAGATCCTGCACCTTCAACATAATGATGATGATGATGGATCTTGAGATCCATCATTTTAGGGTCGAAACAGACAGCCTGTTTAGTGCCACTTGGGGCTGGCTAGGATGCATGGCATTTACACACGCCATGCCTCCATGTATGAGAAATTACATGCCGGCTGGCTTCTCTCCCGCTTGGGGGCACGGCGTTTACACTCCACTTTCCCCAGAACTGGCTTTTTGCAATGAAAAGCTGACTATTTGTGAGAAGGAGTGGCTTTTTAATACCCCCAAAAGGAGTGGATCTTATCTGCTCCTTTTGGGGCAAAATCTGGTGGGTTGGGGCTGGGCATCTGTTTGCCCTGGCCCCAATCCAGCCTAAAAGGGGTAGCTCTAAGCTGCCCCTTTTGTCCTGTCTGTATCCCTCCATAGTTACATTTGATGATGCCACCTGCAAAACCCTATCTTTGTAGCCTGGCAACACCCCAATCAAAAACATTCAAGGTACCAGAGATCAGGGCACTGTGACATGATGTCAGCAGTGCTCTTCTAGCCATTATATGTGTCATGAACTGACAGCTGGAAGACTTCTGGGGTCCTGAAAATACTATTTCTTTTGCCCCCCCCCCCCAACCAGAACACAGCTGATGACATTTCTCAACATCTCAGTAAATACATCAGTCAGGTGTATTTTGGGTTTACACTGAGTCATTCATGACTTTAAATGTGAATCCTCAAAAGTTATGAGATTACAAATCCTTTATGATCTCCTAACAGGATGCCAACTTTAAAAAAAATTACAGCATAGGTAGAATAAAAAACGATCCAAATGTTTCTGATATTTAAAATTCAGATGTTGTTGGCATTTGGAGTATCAAGTGAAACAAGTGGAACAGAAAGAGTGTGAAACAAACAGCAAGGGGATCAGAACTAAAGGCTTCAGGAAGAGATAGTGCCAGAGAAATGACACATTATTATTTTGCAACACCAGTGTCTATAGTGCTTTATAGAATAACCAAATCAAAATAGATAAGCCTGTTTTCCAAGTGATTAACAATCCACATTTTATCAGTAGAGGAGAAAAGAGAGGTTAACAGTTAGAAAAATAAAAGGAAAGAGAAGGTAACAAAAGAAACAATGTGAACAGTTTATCATCACATACCCTTAGTTTCATTTCTAACCCACTGGTTAATAGTATCACAGGCAGCGTCCTGGTTCTCAAAGTCAATGCTCTTGACACTGCACTGAAACACCTCATTGTTTCTGGAAACAAAAGGCACTTCCATTTTCAAGCCACTTTTTGCAAAGACTGCATTTGCAATTGTTACAACATCTTTGTTCTTCTTTGACACAATGGCTTTGTTTATCTTCTTCAGCACTTTACCAACTCCTAAATGAAAAGACTAAAGTTAGATCAGGATTAGAAAAAAACAACTAAAGCAAATTTCCAGAGGTGTAACCTCTGATGCAGCAAAGGCTACAATTCTTGAGGCATCTTGAAAACCAACAAATTTGTTACAGCATAATATTTCATACTTTACAGTCCATCTTATACATAAAACATTATCCCAACTAAAGCAGTGGTCCTAATCACATTTAGGATCAAATCCAACTACTAATTCCAACTACAGTAGACCACTGAATCAATGGGTTTTAAATGTATTTATTTACTTGAAACATTATTCTATCACTTCTCAGTCCATCAGGGCCCCCAAAATGAGACACAACACATAAAATATTTAAAATATTTAATACTCAAATAAATCAATTTAAAACAATGCTTTAAAAACAGGTTTAAAATTACAGACAGTTTAACATGTGGTACAGCCATCCCTAATTTTAAGGATTGAAGGCCATGCAAAGCAACCCAGTCCTAGCTGCCTACCATAAACTCAAAAAGAACAGAACCAACTTCTCTTTCCATGGGAGGGAGTTCCACAGAAAGGATACTGCTACAGATAAGGCCCTGTCACATATACCCACCAACATAGGCTTGCAGACTAGGACTGCCAAAAAGAGATATGCTGAGGATCTCAAATTTTGGGTGTCCATAGGGGGTTGGGAGGCAGTCCTCTGTTACCCTGGTGCCAAGCAGTTTAGGGCTTTGTAGTTTAAACCATACCATGAATTGAGTTCAGAAGCACATTAGAAGCCACTATAGTTCTTGCCAGACTGATGATAAATGGCCTAGTAAAGGCAATTTATTGTTCTAATCTTGTTGGGAGTAGCAATTGGATTTACTTCTCAGAAGCAAGTTCCAAATGCCATTGGAACCTTCCAAATAGGTGTTAAAGGATTCCAGAGCTGAGCAAAGATTGTCAGTCCAAAACCTAACACAGAGAAGCAGGGACACAACTCTTCAAATGTTGCTTGAAAGCAGTTTCCAGCATTGTTCACCATGCTAGTTAGGGTGGTTGGGAGCAGCAGATCAAAAATATCTATGATTTTTGACATCTTTACTGGATGAAGAATTCAGTCAAGCTTGAAAAGCTTGTATGTTGTATTTTGTGTATTTTACTTGTCTCCATAAACGCACCACTGTTTGTGGAATTTGTTGTGTTTTTCTGCATGGGCAACACAGATACCTCACCTGTCATTTTACAACAAAACAAACTGAAGTTGTAATGTTTCAATACTTCAACCTCTTTTACAGTATTCAAATACCATACTAAGGTAAAAGAACAATCACATACATTCACATGGGGAACTGTAGAAGAGATGAAGCATTTATCAATTTTTTTTTCAGAAGATGGATAAATGTTTATTTTCTGAAACTTTCAGCTGAATGAACAATGTTTATAGAGGTGTCACTCCAATACTTTGTAATACGCTCAAAAGTTGTGCTGCCCCTTGCACAACACAGTTGGCTTGTTAAGAGAAGCAACAAGGGCTAGCAGGCCCCTGTCAAGGGAATGTTTCTAGCTGGAGAATGCAATTCTGATGCCTGCCAATGTCAGGAATCCAGCCTGACAAACAAACTAACAAACTCCTGAGGAAAAACGCACATAACAGCACTGAAAGGTCTGCAGCAATGAAGGGTGAAAAAAGAGGGCCATGGGTTTAATTTGACACTTAATATAAGGGTATTTTATTGAGCAACAACTCAAGGCATGTATTGGTTCCACACAAAGAGCCAATTTCTGCTTTTCCCACAATCCTGGCAATGGAGCTAAATTGTGTTTGCTTTGGAAGCAAGATGACAGTTCTTGTTAAAGTTACTGTGTTTAGCATCAATGCTGAACACTGTGGCCAAGATTGCCTTCTGGTATGAGAGATAGTGCTTCACTGCCACTATTTAATAAGCACTGGATCAAGATAATTGGCTAGTGTTCTCAAGTAGAGTTGCTACTGTTGTTACTATAGCCCACTTTGCATGCCTATGAGTAATAGCAGTATAGGAGGAGATTTATTTCAGAGACTGCTCAATATCTCAAACCAAACAATATCAGATTTAAAAAAAAAACACTGACCATTTACACTGTATCTCATCACTGTTGTCAACTGCTTCTTTGTCTTGCCATCAGCTCCTAGCTGGAGCATTCCAAGTACTGATGCAATTCCATGTGGAGAAACCACAACATTATCCTTAAGTCTGTTTTTGACCAGCTGATTGAAAACCTGGATTCCAATGTCTGAGCCCAATTCCTCAAGAGATAGGGGATTTGGTGGGAAGCACATACATGTTGAAGCCAAGACAGCAAAGACAAGAGGCAAATGCCAGTTCATGGTTCAGCTCAAGACAATCTAACAGGGAAAAGCACACACAAAGTTAAAGAATGGTCAGAAACAGAAGATCATGTTATGCTTCTTACACAGCCATAATACTTACTCATAGATGCTTCACACTTGTTGAAAGCTATGCATAAGATTGACAACAACTATAGACACCCCACAAACCATAGCTTAGGTCTTTCACAACAGTGAATACAGGATGGGAGGGAGAGGAATTCCCCCAAATAACCTAAATAAATCAAGAACTAGTATGCCTACAACTGAAGTCACTAACTGAAGTCAGAAAAGATACTTTTCTACAATACTGTATGCTATAATACTAACAAAAGCTATATCATTTTACAACACAATTTATCATCCTATAGCAGGGGAGAAAGCTAAAGTCCAAAATGTTTTCTTGATCCCTTATCATTGGCCATGCTGTATTAAAGTGATGGGACTCCTAACTATCTGGAGACTAAAGTTTTCTTATCCTGTCTTATAAATCATTCGGTGTGCCATACTGTACAATAATATTTTACAATAATACAGTGACTGTGAAAATCATGGTTTGCTTGCTAATACAGGTTTGTGTATTAACCAAGAACTAGTCAAGTTTAAAGCATGAGTCCAAACCCAGAAAGTGAAAAAATCCTAGTTTAAATTGTATAACATATGACTTTATAAACAACAGCATGAACAGTCAGTAAGGAGTCTGGTGACTATCTTGTACAGAGCCTGTTTTCTATATACCATGCTAGTGGCAGACAGTGGTGCAAACTTGAATCAACTGTGGTGCTTTTATGGGCATTTCTCAGGACCCAACACTTAATTCTGTGCCCTAAAGCCAAGTCACTGGAAAATTTATCTGATCAATTATTGACATCCACTACCTTGTTCTCCTATGCCAGGAGTGAGAACTCTGGTGTGCTGCAGTCAAACTGTAGCAAACAAAACACAGTGAAGGTTTCCTTTCCTTCTGTATACCTTAAAACCCTGAAACATATTCAAGGGAGTTCTATGAACAGAAATGCAGCAGGTTTTAATCATATTGTTCAGTGATCATTTGGACCGTCTAGTGCCATGCATAAACTGCCTTGGGTTTAAAAGGAAATGCTTCATTAGTTTTGTACATACCCTATGCAGTTCAACAACTGCTTCTCTTATTCTCTTTACAGTCACAACACCCATCCCAGACAGTCTAAACAGAAAGTACTAATAGAACAGGAAACACTATGGTGGTGAAGAAAAATAAGGCTGTTAGTGCAACAAAGTTTCTTAAGTCCTGTGATCTCCTTTAAACCTGTGCTTCTGTCCAGTGGCAGTACTATACAATGAAATATTGTCTGAACTTCTGGCATCACTGAACAAAGATTGCTCCCAACCAATAACAAGTTAAGGGTGCCTTTCATACCCAGCTACAGTTGAGTGGGAGCTGTTTTTCCATGATGAGATAATTCACACAATACACTGACACAGGAAATACTCATACAATCTGTTCCCACCATCTTGGTGCATCAGTCACACAGAACCTCCAGCTGTACAAATCTGCAATTCAGGAAAGTGTATGAAACATCCAATGTTTTTATGCTCTTAGGATAAGACAGCTGAAAGTACTGATGTTTGAAACTTCATGTTTTATATTTCTAAACAAGTTTTAGAACACCTTTATAACTACACAGATACTGTAGTGATTCTTCTGCCAAATTACAGTTCACATTGTAAATACGCACATGCAGACACACACTATGGAATTTATCAGACGGGAGGAATTTCTCTTTATTGCGAATGGAGCTAATTGGAATCAATTCAAATTCACATGAATTTGCTAATTTAGCGAATTCACGTGAATTTCTATTGCGTTCGGAATGTGTTCAGAATGACTTCCCATTACCCGAAAATGACTGCCCACTGCCTGATACTGCGTGAGATGCTTTAATTCGCCTTAACGTAAAACCCATGATTGCATTTGGAATGACTTCCCTTTTGCCCAAAATTGCGTGAGATACTCTAATTCGCAATAACGTGAAACCCCATGATTGCGTTCGGATTGCCTTTAGATTATACTTCCAATTTCCGACGTCTGATAAGGTCCTATGTAAACTCCAGCCTTTTCTGGTGGGAAATGTCAGGATAACAGCATAAACAAAATTTAAAGCTTTCCGCCCTCCAATACATTCTAATATGGTGAGATTAATTTATTAGACATTAAAAAGTTTATCAGAATTTATCAGTTTAACTCATCATTCATGCTGTACTAAAAAAAGCCATAAATGCTTTTGTTCCCAGTACAAGTAGCTATATGAAAATTTAAGTTTAATGTATAATTAACAGTTCCAGTGGGAAGAAGGCAGTTTTCCATACAGTCACCTTGTAAACATCCATTTATTCTGCAAGATTCAATAATGGGCCTTGATCATAGGTGCCCTTCTAAATCAAATAAGCAACTGTGAAGTGGCCTGATGAAGATGTCGAATACACTCTACTTGAATGAACTCTCATTTTACTGGCAGGCAACTGTTAACTACACAGGGAATAATTCCAGCTTCCTATTTACAGATTAAGTAGATTTTACAAGAACTCACTGTGTTTTTTAAAATAACAATAAAAAAGTTCTTTTCAGAGTAGATTTGAGATTACCATTCTTCCAGCACTTGGAAAAGCAGATCACAGATCTGTGCCATCACATTAATAGAATCCAAGTGAACTACAGCAATTAAAAAATCAGCTAGACACTTGCCACTAGCAGAAGATAGAGCCGAAAAGCTACAATTTGTCTTGGGTTGGGGGTAGGGATGGAGAGCAGATCCTGAATGTATTCCATCACATTCCGAAGAGTTAAAATATAACTTTAGTGCCTATTATAAGCAAGTTGGCCTTATCTTTACCTTCCTTAACGGATTCATTGGTTAGATTTAGTTCAAGTAAAGCGAATTAAGGGTGTTTACTTCCAAGAATAAGAACAAACAATTTGTGAGCTTTCAGCACAGAACTGATATTAATGAAGGAAATCCTTCACTTTTAAGACATTTTTTTGCTTGCAACCTAATTGACCTCTGTCGATTCCTCTTCCATCTGCAGCCTGTCACACCATATCCCATACTAACACAGTGTTATGTATGTGTGCCTTCATGTTATATGTCAACTTATGCTGACCCCATGAATTTCATAGGGGCTTCTTGGGCAAAGAATTCTCAGAGGTTTTGCCAGTTCCTTCCTCTGAAATATAGTTTACAGAACCTGGTATTTGTTGGAGCTTAAATCCTCCTCTATATATGAAGGCAAGTGTGATTTCTCTCCATTCCTCTTCCATCTGACTGTGCCACACCTTTGTGTGTGTGTATATGCACCTTCAAGTCACTTGTCAACTTATGACCTCATGAATTTCATAGGATCTTCTTATGCAAAGAGTTCTGAGAGGTGGTTTTGCCAGTTCCTTCTTCTGAGATATTTACATGGTATTTGTTGGTGGCCTCCCATCCAAGGAGAGGGATCCCCAAATCCCAGCATCATACAGGTCTCATGGGACACTGCAGAGGACAAGAGAATGTAGGGAAGTTCTATCAGTGAACTCTGTCCTACCCCTGTAAGAACACAAGCTGTTCTTAACTTTGCTTGAAGAGGCTGAACTAATAAAACTGCCCTAGTACCCCCACCAGATTTAAACTCAGCTCTCCTCGCCTTGTTTTTTTTTAATCTCTCATGCCTGCTTTCTCAGCCAAAAACATTCTTACCTTCAAGTTAAACATGCAATACCCTTATGTCAGCCCCATTCCTATTTTCTTTTTTACAGTAGTAGAAAGAAAACTTTAATGTCAATTTCTACTATCTCAGATTTCTTAACAAGGACAGGGAAAAGCTGAGGAAAGAACACTACTCTCCCCTCTAGTTCAAGTTGTTAAGAATGAAAGAAGAAAATGGAAAAAAAATCTTTTTTTTCCTTTAAGGGGAGCAGAGAGAAGGCTGCCAGGGTTTGAAAATATCCCCAGGACCATGAAGTAAAATAATGAAGCTGTGATAATTTTCATGTTTCAGAAATGTGATGTTGTGTGCTGGTAACTAATAATACAATTCAATTTTGCCTATTAGGTCAGCAATTGTTTCTACATTGATAATACAACTAAAATTGTTTTTATTGAAGATGCAACCCTGAAGGGCTACATTTAGTCAGTTATATGCCACCAGCACAGACAAAACCATAGTCCAAGGCAACCCACACTGTAGTGTGATTTCAAACTGCCTCAAAAGCATGGGTAAGGCTTTGTGCCAAAATAAGTGCTATAATGTGAGGGTGTTTTTGGCTGAGGAAACAGCTCTGCCTACGCAGTAGCATAAGGCAAATCAGGCAGCTATTCTGACAAAGTGGGTGGAGCACCAACTAAAGACAGCTTAGCCAGGATGGTGTCTACATGAGCTAATGGGAGATTAAAAAAATGAAAAGAGAAAGAATCCTGCATTTAGGTGATCCAGATTCTGCCCCCTGTATATAAACTGCATAAATCTATATAGTTTATGGAGGTTGGGGGCTGGAGGGGTACAGACAACACCCTGTGCAAACATTGAAACACCATCCCTCAACCACTAGAGATCTTACTTGGATTTATTTCTAATAGGCATTGCTTATAAACTTTTAATTGTAATAAATGCCAGAATACTTGTTTTTTAAATTAGCCAGAGAGTGAGAATGCTATATTCCATACATGCTAAAATGCTGCAACTTCCTGCAGAATAGTTGGCTTCCTTGACTGCAGGTGTTGCCTGATGTTTGGCCTTATCACTTTAAACCAACAGAAACAAAACATTTCCCTGCTCAGAAATCTATTTTTCATCTAGATTAAACATATTATTTAACACAGCCAGAAAACAAAACAACACCCTCTGCTAAGGGCAGTCAGCTGCACAGGAGCCACAGCAGTGACTTACTCAAAAGAATAAAATAAAATGTCTGCCTTGCTGAACCAGACCCCAATTACCTAATCAAATATTCCATTGCTATCAGCAGCCCTGATCTTTTCTACACTGACCCATTCACAAAGAACTTTTGGACTGAAGGAAGATGCAACACATTTTAGATGCCTTTTCTGTACTCTTCTGAAGCTCTAATACATCCCTTCTGAAGTAGAGTACCTAGGTTGGTACACAGTATGTATCGTATTCCATTACCACTCTATAATAATGCCTCAACACAATGTGATTTTGTTTTAATCACTTTTTCTAGAAGTCTTTAACAACAAATTTGCTTTGACAAGTTATTTTTCAGTGCACTTATGCTTTTAGAGTCACAGAATCTTAAGAGCTGGAAGGGCCATCAAGGGCCATCTAGTTCACCTCTTCCCATACAGATACAAACAATTACAGCACTCCTGAAAGTTGCACATCCAACCTCTGTTTGAAGACCTCCCAAGAAAGAGAGTCCACCACCCCAACACCCTATTCCACTATTGAACAGTTCTTACAGTAAAGAAGCTTTTAATAGACCTTTTACCCCTGGTAGTAACAACTAATAATAATAATAATAATAATATGGTTTATTTCTATACCGCCCTTCCATAGATCAGGGCGGTGTACAGCAAGTAAAACAATAAAAACAATGACATAAAAACAGTTAAAAAGCCAAATACAATAAAACAATAAAAGTATAAAATCACAATTCTCAATTACAGGTGCAAGTGCAAATAGGCAGCAAAGCGAAACAGTGGGCGGCATTACAACAGGCTAATACATAAAAGTCCATTCAGCAGTATGCCTGGTTAAATAAATAGGTCTTTAGATCCTTTTTGAATTGTGCAAGGGAGGGGGACAAGCGGAGATCAATAGGTAGAGAGTTCCAGAGACCGGGGGCAGAGATGGAAAAAGTCCTCTTCGTCGTGGTCACTAGTCTGGTCTCCGGAACTCTCAATAACCGCTGTCCAGAAGATCTAAGTGTGCGGGGCGGATTATATGGGAAGAGACGGTCCTTCAAGTACCCTGGGCCCAAGCCATATAGGGCTTTATAGGTAATAACCAGCACTTTGTACTGAGCCCGGAAGCGAATCGGCAGCCAATGTAGATCTTTTAATATTGGTGTTATATGGGCGGCCCTGGGAGCGCCAGTGACCACCCGCGCTGCCATATTTTGTACCAGTTGTAGCTTCCGAGTATGATACAAAGGCTGCCCCATGTAGAGTGCATTGCAGAAGTCCAACCGAGAGGTTACTAGAGCATGTACTACGGTTTCAAGGTCCCCCCGGTCCAGGTAGGGACGCAGCTGGCGAATCAGCCGAAGCTGATAACAGGTGCTCCTGACCGTCGCATCCACCTGAGAAGTCAGATGGAGCGACGAATCGAGGAGCACCCCCAGACTGCGTACTGTGTCCTTCACGGGGAGCGTGACCCCGTTCAGGACGGGTGGAACCACCTCCATCCCTGGACCGGGAGAGCCTATCACCAGCACTTCCGTTTTCTCTGGATTCAGGCTGAGTCTGTTTTCCCTCATCCAGTCCATTACCGATTCCAGACAGGCCACGAGGGGAGCGATGCCATCCCTGGTCACTGCATCAGTCGGAGACATAGAGAAGACTATTTGGGTGTCATCAGCGTACTGATAACACCGCGCCCCATGCCTCCGGATGATCTCTCCCAGCGGTTTCATGTAAATGTTAAAGAGCATGGGGGACAGAATGGCTCCTTGAGGGACCCCAGAAGTGAGGGCCCTCTTATCGGAGCACACGTCCCCCAGCTGCACCATCTGGAACCTCCCAGAGAGGTAGGACCGGAACCACTGGAGCGCAGTGCCCCGGATTCCCACCTCTATCAGGCGTTCCAGAAGGATACCATGGTCGATGGTATCGAAAGCCGCTGAGATGTCCAAGAGCACCAGCAGGGACACGCTATCCCTGTCGATGCCCAGACGGAGATCATCGACCAGGGCGACCATGGCCGTCTCCACCCCATAGCCCGCCCGAAAACCGGTTTGAAATGGATCTAGAAAATCCGTTTCATCCAAGATCGATTGAAGTTGGAGTGCAACCACCCTCTCGATCACCTTCCCCAGAAATGGCAGCAGCGAGACTGGCCGATAATTATTATGAACCAGGGGGTCGAGGGAGGGCTTTTTCAATAGTGGTCTTACTATGGCCAATTTTAGATGGTCAGGAAATTGTCCCTCCCTCAGAGATGTATTAATAATTTGGCGTAACAGCAAGGTTACTGCCGGTCCCCCCTGGGCCACTAGCCACGAGGGGCAGGGATCAAGAGAGCAGGTTGTCTTTCGAACACTTCTAAGGATCTTGTCCACATCCTCGGTACCGACAGACTCAAACTGATCCAGTACAACAGAGTCCACGGAAGCTCTAGACGCCTCTATTCTGAGTTCTGCTTCAACTCTGGCGTCCAGACCTTCGTTTATCCGAGAGATTTTATCCGCGAAGAAGTTGTTAAATTGGTCACAGCAGGCCTTGGTTGGTTCAAGGATCTGGTTCGGGGCAGGGGGGAGCTGAGTTAGCTCCCTCACTACCCTGAACAACTCTGCTGGACGCGACTCCGCGGACGCGATACGAGCAGCAAAGAACGAGTTCTTAGCTGCTTGTATCGCCTCTCCATAGTCCTCCAAATGAAGGTCTAGGAGAGCCTTGTCGGATAAACGCTGGTGTTTCCGCCAGGCATACTCTAGCCGTCGCAGGATCCGCTTCCTTGCCCGGAGATCTTCCGTGTACCAGGGCTTCCTTTTGGAAGCGGGCCTGAGAGGGCGCTTGGGAGCGATACTGTGTATAGCCCTGGAGAGATCAGTATCCCAGGTGTTAACTAGGGCATCAACAGTGTCGCCGTCACTTCCAACCATAAACCCCTCTAGGGCTTCTTGGAACCTATCAGGTTCCATCAGCCTTCGAGGGTGGACCATTCTAATGGGTTCGCCACCCCCGGAGGGGATCTGGGTAGATGCCTTGATACTTGCCTCAACCAAGAAATGATCCGTCCATGACAGGGCGGAAATGTTGGTAATTTCCGCCCACGGATTTTCCATGTCCGAACAGAAGACCAAATCGAGTGTATTCCCCGCACAATGCGTTGGACCCAGAACCAACTGAGACAGGCCCATGGCTGCCATGGTATCCATGAATTCCCGAGCCGCACCAGATGGAACATTGTTGACCACGAAGGGGATGTTGAAGTCTCCCAGGACTAAAAGCCTGGGGGACTCCAACATCAGCTCCGAGACCAACTGTGTCAGCTCGTTAAGGGAGTCTGTTAGCGCACGGGGTGGCCGGTAGACCAACAGAATCCCTAGACTGTCTCTAGCCTTCAGGGTCAGGTAAATACACTCGATATAGGTGGTCTGACGGACATGGTTCCTGGTTAGAGACAGGGTGTTTCTATGCACCAAGGCAACACCCCCCCCCGCCCACCTAACCTGCTCTGGTCCTTCACCGAGTACCCGGAAGGGAGGACCTGAGCCCACACAGCATCCGCCTCAGGCCCGAGCCAGGTCTCGGTTATGCAAGCCAGGTCACAATTGTTATCCTCGATTAGGTCATGTATGATGTGGGATTTGTTCTTAATGGACCTGGCATTGCACAGGAGCAGAGACAGGGTTTGTGGTACGGCTGGAGTGACCCTCAGGCCCCGTTGGTTAGGAGAAGGACTGGAAGGAGAGATAGATATTAAGCATCGATCTCGCCTTCCCCTGCAACGCCAGTCCTTTCTCCTACCGTCATACTTCCCGTTGCCCCACACAACTTGGATAGGAGCCCCGCTTGTGATGGGACAATTATCCCCTCCCTCCTCAAGTAGAACTCGCTCTCCTTCCTTATTAAAATTCTCCATCTCCTCCACAGTAAAACAAGGTGATAGAGGGGGGGATGAAGGAAAGAGGTGCTACAGTCAATACAATAACCGGCCAAGTTCATCATTGCTAAATGGGAAAAAAAAAAAAGCCTGTCCGCCGCTGGCCTCGGCGTGGAGCTGGGGTGGGTGGTGGCTGGGGGTTGGGCCGCGGAGGCCTTTCCCCCTCCCCGTGCTCTGCTGGTGCTGCTCCGCCTCACAGCTGATCTCCCGGGCCGACTTTTAAGGCCTCTGTGCTGCCGCTGGCCTCGGCGTGGAGCTGGGGTGGGTGGTGGCTGGGGGTTGGGCCGCGGAGGCCTTTCCCCCTCCCCGTGCTCTGCTGGTGCTGCTCCGCCTCACAGCTGATCTCCCGGGCCGACTTTTAAGGCCTCTGTGCTGCCGCTGGCCTCGGCGTGGAGCTGGGGTGGGTGGTGGCTGGGGGTTGGGCCGCGGAGGCCTTTCCCCCTCCCCGTGCTCTGCTGGTGCTGCTCCACCTCACATTCACTGGTGTTAAGATTATTTTTGCCACTGCACATTAATTCACATATGCATCACATCTTTCATTCCATTATGTCACCTACACATCCTGTTTTAAAGAGATCTACTCCTAACTTTTCATCATTCATTTATGATTGCACTACCTCGAACATGAAAATATGAAGCTGTCCTATTCAGAAATAGACATTGGTGCTCCAGTGCCATGCTATCTGCTCTCTCAAGGGCTGTTGTCACTGAGAGATTTTTTAAGCCTTTATACCAAAGCTCCTTGTAACTAAAATTTACAAGGACCTACCCCTGAGCTAAAATTCCTTCATCAGAATACTTTTGTGCAAGGACAGGAATCTTGTAGCCTTCCAGATGTTGCTAAGAGTCCAATTACATTGCAACTCACGTGATGTTTGTAGAAGTTAGAATTCTCTACCAATCACACAAAGATCAAAATCTCACCTCCCCCTCCAAAAAAAAAGAACCAAGGGATGAAATAATCTGCAAGATCATTCAGAAGAAACACAGTGGTCCTTCAAGATGCCCGACGCTGTACACCCAGCTATAGGAAAATATAGTAGCTGAATGCTTGTCTTCTGCTCTCTACTGGCCAGGAAATGGTTGGGTTTGGGGGGCTGCAGCTAAGAAAAGCTAGAAAGGTGGAAACTACTGTAACTGTGTCTCACAGCTATGTGCCCTCAAGGAACCGTCTAATTAACAAGATCTTATGTATAGCGCTTGTAAATTTACAGCACTATATAAATAAAGGTTAATCACAGGCCATGTTTGCCCCTATCCTCTGTTTCTTTCAAACACTTACAGATTAATAGCTAGAAATTAGTATGAACAAACGCAGGCAATAAAATCCTACATTCATAATTTTTTACCCTCTACACATATCAAACCTAGACAGGTTACTGGGATATCCCCAAAGGGAAAGACGGTGTGAATGAAGCTGTAAACCTTAGGAAGGAGCAGAGGAGTCATGAGTTTATTACCCTACTAACAATTACTTGCAAGGGAGACAAACAACGATCATAACCATATTAGCCCTTTTTAGGGCAAAACATAAGAAAGTCATGATTTTAGATGTCTTCATGAATATTTCTAGCACTATTAACTCTTTTTAGCAAGAAAAAAAATCAGTTTGCTTAACAGATGAAAATCAGAAATAGTTCAAATATAATTTTCTTGCCAAAAAGACAAAAGCTCTAGGTTTAAGAAACATGTTCATTAACACAGGTCTTATTATAAGGTATGTTTAAAAACAAGAGATCTAGAACCAAAGAATGAAGCTGAATGAGAATGCGAGTCCAACTCAGAAATCTCACTTTAACGGAAGAATTTTATACAGGAGCTCAAATTGCATGCAAAAAGAGAATTAACTGCTAGGTTCAAACATGGTTCAACTCCACCTAGAAGTCTAGAACTATTACCTTGCCAGACTCAACATTTCAAGATAATTAGGTCTGATTGACTGAAAATAGATCTGATCTTATACCTAAAATGCCTTGAGTCATTTAGTTATTACAAAAATTGTATTCCTTCCAAGTTCACTGTTGTGCAATTAAAAAGAAAAAAAAAAAGAGTGCCACAGACATGATGAATCTGATTTAAGTACTAAGGAGTCCCTGAAAAATCAGTATTTTAAAATATACCACAACAATTTGCCTACTTTCAACCATGGCAGTTAAAGAAACAGCATTTTCATTTAGTCAAATCTTTTATCACTTCATGCTGAGCAGTATGCAAGAATTTACACAACAAAGAAATACGCCTACAAAACGTTAAATCCAACTATTCAGTAGTCTTCTTAAAAGTCCATATGGTGAATTGAGAGGGTAGATGCCCTGGTTTCGAGATGTACATGCCATGTCTACAATATCTTCCTCTAAAGGAAGGCATCTGTCTTTATATTTGTGGCAGGGAATGTCTGCAGGAAAAAGAGCTGGAGTTTTAACTTTGTGGCTAGGCATTTCTTCAGAGTTATCTTGATATGCCTATCAGTGTTATCTTGACATGCCTATCACAGCTATGAGACACATGCAGCCTGTCCAGGACAAAACTGTACATATGACACTTTTCACCATCCGTTGCAGCTTTCATTGCCACTTCTTTTAAACAGCCTGTTGTGAGGTCATTTTTCAATGTATCTATCATTTCTGAAAGATATGAAACTCCACTTTCTATTGTCATACAGGTACATACTGTTGGATCACTATGTACATTGCTCTCAAGACTTAAACTAGCAAATTTTCCCTCAGTATTTTTTGCAATAGACTGTATTTAGCAGCCTTTCAACTGTTTCTGGATTATCATCTGGTTGATTCAACCATATCAATGCAGTCTTTATCATTAATAATATGAAACAGACGATTTATGGTAAAAATGAACCAAGCATTCTTTCCATCTATGAAGACTTGTTGATATTTGCTGGTCTTTACTACAGCCCTACCAATGCTGACGGTTTTACTAGGTGACCAAAATCTTTTAATTTGTGTCTTTATGATGTTTGCCATTCTTGCAATTACACCCTGTCTCTCCTCCTTGCATTTTGCACATTTTCCTATTTGGCCTAGAGAAGAAATTTCTTCAAAGTAATCTCAGAAAGGCTATCCTTTATGCTAATAAGCCATGACTATTGTTCTGTGGCAAAAAAGTATGGGAGTGTGGAATGTAGAAACTAAAAGCTTTGTCTGTACTATAATATCTTCCTGTATTGACTTTCATATACTGTAGAAATTTCAAAACAAATTAAAGAGTTTGATTTTTTGTTCACTTTGCAGACAGCAGAGGGTGCACTTACATACAGATGAATTTACATACTAAGCATTTAAAACCTGCAACTTAAAAAGCCAAGTCTATATTTTTCTCCCTTTGCTTCTATAAAAGGCACAAATTGCATTGTATTGTATTTGACTAAAATTAGTTTTCAAAACCTATTTAGAGCAATCATTTACTACATAAAACTGAAGTTTCTGCTATTTATACTGTCAAGTAAAGATACCATTTTCACAACTCAGAGACACAACTTTAAGAACATGTGTCCATGATTTTGCTTTTCAGCTAAGGTATAGAAACTTTGACAGTACAAAGAAAGAACTAATCCATAAAGTAATTCAATAGTCATTAGAATAAAACTAAAAGACATACATGGTAACAGTGTTACAATTTAGCATTACCACTCTACGTGTGTATGTTGTGTGCCTTTCAGATGTTTCCCGAAAAACAGATTTCAAGAGAGATTTCACCAACAATACTTTATTCTTGATGCCTTGTAGAATAACATTCCGTAGTTCTACCATCCAGAAACATAAAAACTCTTTGCACTCTTTGCCTTAGGTATTATAAATAAAACCAGAATTACAACAATCCATAAACTGGTCAAAGGACACTTGAAAACTGAAGTAAAGAATATGCCTATTAATATCTGAAAGTTGAATTAATTATCTCTCTCAGTAAACTTTCCTGTTCTACCAAAGCCTTCTTTCTGTCCAAAATGTTGGTTCTCAGTAAAACAAAACAAACAAACAAAAACCCTATACAGTGGTCCCCCGGCTTACGAATCCCCCGGGTTGCGAAAACCCCGGGATCCGAAAGCCGCCGGACCGCTACAATATCCCCCGGGATCCGAAAGATCCCCCGGGATACGAAAAAAAACCACGCGGCCCCTTTAAATCGGCCGCGCGGTCCATTGAGTTTAGCGGTCCCCCGGGAAACGAAAGCTTCCGGGTTACGAAAGTAATCCCGGAACGGATTACTTTCGTAACCCGGGGGACCACTGTACTGTATTTCACTGTTGAGGAACTTCCTAAAAAAAGATCTGAAACCATTTCCCCAGAAAAGAAAAGAGTTCTCAGCATTTCCTTCTGGCAAATTGCTGTTCAAGCTCAAGTACCTATTATCTGTATGTGCAATGAGTTAAAGACTTTTTCTTTCCTTCTTTCTTTCTCTCTTTCTTTCTTTCTTTCCCTTTTTTCTTTTTTTGTTTAGTGTATGTGGAAACTATGTTTTCAACATACCAGTAGCTTGTTTCCATTATGACTGTTGCCATGCCAAAAACACTGATTACTCAACGTTGAATTTTCTCAGAGGTGTGGGGTTTGGTTCCAGGACTCCCCATCCCCAGCCATGGAAACCAAAATCCATGAATATTCAAGTCCAGTTATATACAATGGAACCATAAAATGATGTCCCTTATATAAAATGGCAAAATCAAGGTTTGCTCTTCGGAATTTGATTTTTAATATTTTCAAGTTATGGATGGTTAAATTTGTGGATGCAGAATCAATGGATAGGGAGGGCTGGCTGTACTATCATCAGTAAGCCATTGGACTCTTTCATACAAGGCTAAATTGGAAGTATAATTTAAGGTCAATTCGAATGCAATCATGGGTTTTATGTTATTGCAAATTAACTCTTCACATGCAAATTCGGGCAAGAGGGAAGCCAATTCGAATGCAATCATGGGTTTTACCTTATTGCGAATTAAAGCTTCGCATGCAAATTCGGGCAGGAGGGGGTTATTTTCGGGTAATGGGAAGTAATTCCGAACGGAGCAGGGGTTCATGTAAATTCGCTAAACAAGCGAATTTACATAAATCCGCATTGGCTCCATTCGGAGTTGGGAGAAATTCCTCCCCATTTGAAAGAGTCCATTGTTGATTATCATGTCTTATTTTGTGATCCAGTGTTTTATATACAAACCTGCCTTGCATATCATCCCATTCTAAGACCTTGCCATTCACCAACAGACCAACACAAAGATTAACACGTAAATCTCTTTCTCTCAACTAAGCCTCACACAGTATATATGCCTCACACACCTCTATTCCACCATTCTCTGAAGATGCCAGTCACAGATGCAGGCGAAACATCAGGAACAAATTCTTCCAGAACATGGCCACATAGTCTGAAAATCCCACAAAAGACTAAGCATAAACACATTGATAATTAATAACTTTTTTTATAATTAAGAACTGACCCTTCTTAGAATTATTATCACAATTTAACCATGTTGCTTTTAATTTTTTAGCTTCATGTATTTACTGAGGTTAACTCAAGACAAGTTGTCTTCCCACCCCAATAGCTACTCAAAATTATTGGCCACAAAACACAAGAGCTGCTGCAAATAGTCTTCTGTGAAATTCAGCAAAAGTAATCATATCCCTTTCTCTGGGCCAAAATACATTCACACACACTACTGAAAGACCAATGCATAAATGCTACCACTTATTATTTCAGTTCATTTCTTGTAATGGTCCACTGAGCAGCTCTGAGATTATGTCTGAACTGTTTAGGTGGATTCAAAACAATATTGGGAAAAATAAATGTTGCCTTTCTAGAGGATGCATATTGTGGCTGACCTAGTTCTTCCCTCTGAACAATTTCTCAAAGGATGTTGTCAGCAACTGCTCGTTAGAGAGCCAAATCCTTTGCCAAGCTTTAACTAGGAAAGACATTCCAGTTCCATGATTAAGTGAACAAAAAGTCCATCCCATTTCTGACTGTTTCAAGCTCTCACTGATAGAAATGTCTTCCATTCTGTATAGGTATGTTGGAGAAAAATTTTGTCCATTACTAAACAAGAATATTTACCTCAACCAGTACTGTAATGGTATTGTGCATTTTGTTATGCCCTCAAGATGTAGTTTTTTAACCACTGACAAGCTGGTATACCTCAAAACATCTGGAAAGTGAATTCAATCATCTTAGATTGGCCATGCTGTGGAACTGATAGGAGTTGTAGGCTAAAACATCTGGAAGGCATCACTTTGGGGAAAACTGTTTTAGAGCATTACACTGAAGATGAACTGCAATTCTCGGTCACAGTACATTTCAGTTAAGGGCTATTTAAATGATTCATGCTTACCTTATGTTCCACTGTTTGAGTAACACTACAGTTACATAAGTAAAATATAACAATTTACAAATTACAAGTTGAATAGCAAACTTTAGAAACAAATATTGGCTTAATATTCAGATGGAATAATATTCTCTTTCCATTACAATGCCCCCCCCCACTAACAAGTCACTAAGAAATGCCTGCATTGTCAAAATTCTGTTCAAACATCAAATGTATTCTAAATCTAATGGCAAATAAAATAAAATGCTGAATATTTTTGTCAAATTCATTAACACAACTTTTGAACCCAAAGTCCATTTCCTTTTTTCTTGAAATATACACAAAAGCTTTTACTTGGGAATGTTTTGCAGCTATACTCAAGAAGATGAGCTAAAATTAATACCTATTTTTTTTAAAAAAAAAATCGCTTGTGATTCTATAGTAACAATAAATGATACAAGGAACTTTATGTGTAAATTTCAACTACATGATTTCACCTCTAGAAATAAATATATCCAACAGCATCAAAAGAAAGCTGCCTCTTGTATTTATCATATTCAAACCATTAATTATTTCTTCTGGGACAAAAACTAAATGCTTCCACCTCCCATTAATATAATGTACTTGACAGACCGTATATCTTAACTGCAAAGGCCATGAGGCACTAAGCACTATCTCATTTTAAACAAATTAGATACATATTTCATGGTTCTCACAAATGTCTTTGTTTCCAATGCTTCTTATTCACAGTAACAGTGGAAAACAAAACACTCCAGTATGGCACTATACTATAAACAAGTAAGGAAATAATCTTTAACTGTACATCTCTTCTCCATTCTCCTTTTCCAATGGTGCACAGGGTTACGCTGTCTTAAACATGACCTACAGCAACAAAACATTGTTAAATTTAGTTGTGTTGTTGCCATTTTTACTATTTCCAGCAAAAGAAGAAAAGCCAAAAATTCTTTTAACAGATTTCCTGGAAGCATTTCTCTACACAGACCCACAAGGTCACTTGTCTGTGTAGTGGATTTCTTTTAATTACCGCCCCAAGAACAACTTCACCAGTATGACAAGGCTGCAGCGGGAGACAGAGTAAGTTATTATGAACTGCTAATATACACATCATCTAGAAATTTTGTACAGCACAAAAAGAAAACAGTCTGTATTTTGACAGGTCCGCAAAAGGACATCTGCGAGAAAGCCTATTACTACGGGTATGGAAAAAACAGTAAGAATCACACAGCAAAGACTTATCTGGGAGAGTTGCTCTGATTCATTCTTCCTTCAACTGAAACTTTCACTTTTTGTTAGTCACTTGTTCTGTATTACATCTCTGTGAACGCGTGTGTACATATATACACACACCCCTGATACCCTGGGACCTGTTGGCAAATTATCATTCACCCAAGGCAACTGCCTCTGGGTGAGGTAGTGGGGAAGGTTTTGTAACTGGATCAAATCAAGCTCTTTAGCCTAGAAACAAAGAATAAGAAGCTATTGTTAGTATCTGCAAAGGCTCACAGGTTCATCAAGTTTTTTGAGGGGGCAAGTAACTTGTCTAGTCTTGTTTTCAAGGCTCCCCTGACCCAAGGGAGAGCCAGTGTGTTCTAGTGGTTTGAGTGTTGGACTATGACTCGATTCCCAGCTCAGCCATGGAACCCACAGGGTGACCCTGGCCAAGTCCCATGTTCTCAGCCTCAGGTAAAGGCAATGGCAAACCTCCTCTGACCAAATCTTGCCAAGAACAAACCCTGTGATAGGGTAGCTATTGGTCCAAAACAACTTGAAGGCATGCAACAGCCAACAGCCTGACCCAAGAGGGATAGAGAAAGACAACACATATATCAAGATGCAAAACACAAAGGAGTCTCCTAGTCTCATCATAAATACAACAATAAATCAGAATGAGCAACAAAGTTAAAGGATGTGTGTGTGGGCAGAAAGCTGAGATGCTCTTTCCCCCAAATCAGATGCCTTTGTGGGTGGTGGTTATGCAGAGGCATTTAGTACTGGTCCCTGAGTAGGAATGCTGATGGAGCAAGAAAGAAATAAGGATTACTTAAGGAACTCCATTACTTAAGTTACTAAATATGATGTGCCTGTTCACCAAACTGGAGGAATCTTAGTCGTTATTTTTCATCCCCATTCCCCAGCAGTTATTTCTCCTTCCCCGGCAGTTACTTCCCCTTCCCTAGCAGTTATTTCTCACCCCCCCCCCCTTCTGTGGGAGTTACTTCTCCTTCCCCAGTAGTTACTTCTCATTCCTCTTTCCCAGCAGTTATGTGTCCTTTTCCTTTCCCCACCAGTTATTTCTCGCTCCCCTTCCATGCCAATTATTTCTCACTACCCTTCCCCAACAATTACTTCTCATTCCCTTTCCCCAGAAGTTACTTCTCATTCCTCTTCCCCAGCAGTTACTTCTCGTTCCTCTTCCATACCAATTATTTTTCATCCCCATTCCCCAGCAGTTATTTCTGGTTCCTCTTTCCCACAAGCTATGTCGCCTTCCCCTTCCCCCTAGCAGTTACTTCTAGTTCCTCTTTCCCAGTGCCCCCCCCCTTCCATACAAATTATTTCTCCTTCCCCAGCAGTTACCTACTTCTAGCTGCCCTTCCATACCAATTGTTTTCCATTCCCATTTCCCAAAAGTTATTTCTGGTTCACCTTCCTCAACAGTTATGTCTCGTTCACATTCCCCAGCAGTTACTTCTCGTTCCCTTTCCCCAGCAGCTATTTTTTTGTTCACCTTCCCCAGCAGTTACTTCTCATTCCCCCTTCCCCAGCAGTTACTTTTAGCTCCCCTTCCATACCAATTTATTTCTCAGTCCTCTTCCCCAGCAATTACTTTTCGTTCCCCTTCCCCAGCAGTTACTTTTAGCTTTCCTTCCATATCAATTAATTCCTCAGTCCCCTTCCCCAGCAATTACTTCTCATTCCCTTTCCCCAGCAGTTACTTCTCATTCCCCTTCCCCAGTTGTCATTCCCCCTTCCCCAGCAGTTACTTTTAGCTTCCCTTCCATACCAATTAATTCCTCAGTCCCCCTTCCCCAGCAGTTACTTCTATCATTCCCCCTTCCCCAACAATTACTTCTGCCCCCCCTTGTATGCCCTGATCTTGGGAAGGGCGGTATAAAAATAAAAATTTATTATTATTATTATTATTATTATTATTATTATTTCCCAGAAATTACTTCTTGCTCCCCTCCCACAGAAGTTACATCTCCTCCTCCTCCTTCCCCAACAAACAATTCTCCAGCCCTTCCTCTTCCCCAGCAGCAGTTACTTCTTCTCCCTCCCACACCAATTACTTCTAGCTCCCCTTCCCCATCAGTTACTTCTAGTTCTCCCTACCCCCTTCCACACAATAAACAGTTCCTTCCCATTCCCCAGCAGTAACTTCTAGTCATTGAAGGGGAAATGGGGAGTGGGGGGGAAAATAGAGGGGGAAAAGGCAGCTGCTCACCTAGATGCAGGGAACAGAGAGAGAGAAAGAGAAGTGCTTCTGGTTTGAGGCAGCAGAAGCAGCGCCTATAACAGAAAGAGGCTGCCTAGCGTTGGGCATTTATTATTATGATTATCCCGCCCTCAGCCTCCGCCCCTCTAGGCCCCGCCATCTTGGGCCCTGCCTCTTCCTCCCGCCTCAGGGGAATATAAGCCATTTTGGCCCTAGTTTAACTGTTTTTGTGGCTCAAGGCTATGGAATTCTGGGAGTTGGAGTTTGTTGTGGGCCCGAAGGGCCCACAACAAACTCCAACTCCCAGAATTCCATAGCAAGTGAGTCAGACAAAGAGTTAAAGCAGGGCCAAAATGGCTTATATTCCTCCAGTGATGGTCGGTTGCTCCCCTCAGGTTCCCTCACAGACACAAAAGAAACAAAAGGACACAAAATGGAGGATGCTTGAAGTTGTGAGGAAGGGACTACTTGGCAGAAATAATAATAATAATAATAATAGTTTAAAAATAAAACCACTCCTGTGTGGAAATGTTATTTATTACACCAACATATTTGCACACATTTCACTCCTACTCCTCCTCAGTCATGCTCCCCAAAAAATGGAGGAGGGTTGTTGTTGTTTTTAATTCCTCCTGGATATAATAATAATAATGAGGTTGAAATGGTGGCCTGGAAAATAAAATAAAAAAGGAGGGACTGGTGTGGTGGTGAGGACCTCCCTGCTCCTCCTGAGGTTGAAAACAGTCCTATAAAAATGTGAATTTGGTGCTTATTAATGGTGAAAGTGGAGGACATTTTGGTATTATTCTTCTTGGACATAAGGTTGAAATGTAGGGCAGGTCCTGGGAAAAGGAGGACCTCTGGTCACCCCTGAGCTAAAAGCAGTCCTATAAATGTGAATTTGGTGTTTATTAATGGTGAAAGTGGAGGACATTTTGGCAATCCTCCTGGACATAAGGTTGAAATGTAGGATGTATCCTAGAAAAGGAGGATCTCTGCTCACCCTGAGCTAAAAACAGTCAAATGTAAATTGAGGCTTCTTATTCAATGCTGAAAGTGGAGGACATTTTGGCATTCTTCTTGGACAGAAGGTTGAAATGTAGGACAGGTCTTGGAGAAAAGGAGAAGCTAAAAACCTGAGCTAAAAACACTCATATAAATGTAAATTGAGGGTTCTTAGGCAGGCTGAAAAATAGAGGACATTTTGGCATCCCTCCTGGACATAAGGTTGAAAAGTAAGGACATGGCCTGGAAAAAGGAGGACCTCTGGTGACCCCTGAGTTTAAAAACAGTCATTTCAAAGTGACTTGGTGCTTCTTAATGCTGAAAGTGGAGGATATTTTGCCATTCCTCCTGGACAGAAGGTTGAAATGTAGGACATGTCCTTGAAAAGGAGGACCTCTGGTCACCCTGAGCTAAAAACAGTCATATAAATGTGAATTGATGTTTCTTAATGCTGAAAGTGGAGGACATTTTGGCATTCCTCTTGGACATAAGGTTAAATGTAGGATGTGTCCTAGAAAAGGAGGATCTGTGGTCACCTTGAGCTAAAACATAAATGCATGCTTCTTAGTCCTGCTCAAAATGGAGGGCATTTTGGAATTCATCCTGGACAGAAGGTTGAAATGTAGGACAGACCCTGGACCTCCAATCATCCTGAGCTAAAAAGATTCTGCTTCTTAGGCTGAAAATGGAGGACATTTTTGAATTCCTCCTGGATAGAAGGTTTTCGTATTATTCCTGTTTTTCCAATTTAAACCCCCGTTTTTGCACAGGATTTCTCCATGTGATAAACTCCCTAGACTTTTTTCTGATTTCTTGACTGCAGTCTTCATTCTGATCAATATATGATCCAAGGTACATATGCCTTGATCTAAGGTGTATGTAGGAAACCAATATAAAGCAATGTTGATGAAGAATGTTAAAACAAAAGGACCAAAAATAAAGAACCTGCTCTATTATTTTAAATAAATAAATTCACAAATGGGGCCTGCAATAAAATTTTACAACATGGAGTGGTTTAAGTTCAAAGGTCCACCAAACATGCCCCCTTTCTGCCAGTATCCTTCTTCTCCCCTTTCCCAGAGTTACCATTTCTTTAAGAGTCAGTACTTGACATCCACTATGCTTAGCCTTCATTGGGTTGTTTTGGGGTCCTCCTCTCTTGTTTGGATTCGTCCACAAAAAAAAAGTGTTGAACTGGAAGTTCTATGGGGATCACAAGCTTGCTGGCAGGATTCTCTTCCTACTGCGCATGGACTATGAAGCTTGTACAATGGGACCTCAGTTGTGGACTCAGTTGCCATCCACGGATTTGAGCATCCACAGATAGCAAGCCCCCATTGTACCCAGTGGCGGCACATGCACATGGCCATGCTTCCTTTGGGGACAACAGGAATTCACCTGAAGTCCTGCTGTCCCTAATGTGCATGCCATCATTGGGGACAACAGGACTTCAGCATCGGCAGGAGTATGAGTTTCCTGTTAGTATGTAGGGTTATGATTCTTCCAGTACCATACCTCTTTTCAAACAATCTTTGATTACCTCTGATGTGACAGTAAGAGAAGATTTTGAAGAGTATTTATTGGGGGGGGGGGGGGAACACCCTGAAAGTTTTTGTGTGGGAAATGACTGTTATAAAATAGAAGGATGTCCTCCTGAAGTTACTGGGACTTTTCTCAAATGTTTACAGGTCTTCTCAGACATCTCATATGTCTACTCAGGAAAACAATCCATCAGTGATACCTTTATTGGCCAACTGAAATGCACAATATACTCGCTGCAAGCTTTCAAAACTCCATGGGCCTCTTCTTCAGGCAATATATTACAAACCTAATTGGAGATGTTAGATGTCTGCATGTTGTTTCAGTCCTTAGTAAAGAGGTTATGATGGGGAGGATATCCTTTGCAGGCAGTCTCTTCCTCTTTCTGGCAATTACAGCTGTAGGGAGATTTTCAAAGTTCAGGAAATTTAACATCCATTTGCATCTCAACAGGGACCCCTCTTTTGCAATCCAATATGTCTCCATTCCAGTGGGGTCTATTCAGAAATGAATCCCATTGATTTCCATGCCACTTTTTGTAAAGGTGACTTTGACTTATCCCGACCCTATGAATGAGTGACTATCCTGAACAGCCCTGCTCTGGCTTCCTTGATGGAGTCTGTCCACCTGTAGTCTTCCTCGGTTCTTACAGCCTTCTACAGTCCCAAGCATTATTGCCTTTCCAGTGAGTCATATCTTCTCATGATATGGACATAGTACATCTTGACTTCTAGGGAGAATTTAGGCTTGATTTGCTCTAGGACCCATTTATTTGTCCTTTTAGCAGTCTTCTCCAGCATTGCATTTCAAATAAGCTGATTTTCTTACTTTTTTCACTATCCAGCTTTTACAGCCATACATAGAAACTAGGAATATGATGGCAAGGACAATTCTAATTTTAGTATTCAGAGATTTATCTTACGCTTCAGGATATTGTCTTGTTCCTTCATAGCTATCCTTCCAAGTCCTAGTATTCTGATTTCTTGGCTGCAGTCTTCATTCTGATTAATGAATGAGCCAAGGTATGGAACATCTTGAACTATTTCAATGTCTTCATTGTCTACTTTAAAGTTATGTAAAACATCTGTGCCCATTATTTTTGTTTTCTAAATGGTCACCTGTAAACCTGCCCTTGCACTTTCTCTTCAGTAATCATGGCAAGTTTTTGCTGTTTTCTGCTAGCAGTATGGTATTATCTGCATATCTTAAATTATTGTTGTCTCTTCCTCCAGTTTTCACGTCTCTTTCCTCTGAGTCTAATTTCCTTCACATATATTGTGTACAATGTACAAGTTAAACCGATGGGGTGATAAATGCAGTCTTGTCTGACCCCACTGTAAGTTGGAAATCATTCTGTTTCTCTATATTCTGTCTTAACAGTAGCCTCTTGTCCAGAGTACAGGTTACACATCAGGACAGACAAATGTTGTGGTGCACCCATTTCTTTCTGAACAACCCATAGTTTTCATGATCTACACAATCAAAGGTTTTCCTATAATCTATAAACTACAGGCTGATTTTCTTCTCAAGTTCTTTGGTGCATTCCATTATCTAACATATGTCTGCAATATGATCCCTAGTGCCTTTTCCTTTCCTGAACCCAGATTGGAGATCTGGCATTTCTTACTCCATATATGGGGGAAATCTTTGTTGTAGAGTCCTGAGATCATTTTACTTCCATGGAAAATTAAAGCAATGGTTCTGGGGTACTGCAATCTTTGGTACTCACTTTCCTGTGGATTAGAATGTATACTGAGTGTTTCCAATCTGTGAGCCATAGTTTTGTTTTCCATATTCGTTGACAGATTTTAGTTAGAACTAGATTCTGCCTCTGTAGCATGAAGCAACTCTATTTGTACGCCACTTTGTTACAGCTGAGCACAGCTTCCAATTCAATTTCTAAAATTGTAGGTTAATCTACAAATTGTTGTTTTTTGAATGAATCTGTCATCCTTTAATCTACTTTATGCAGTTCTTTAGTATATTGGTTCCATTGTCTTTTTATTCCTATTTATTCATGTAATGTGTTCACATTGGTCATAGGGCATCCTCACTTTTGGTTTAAATTTTCTTTCAGTTTCTCAGATCTTGTAGAGGAGGTCTCTTGTTCTTCCTTTTATGTTATCTTCCATTTCTCTGCACTGATTATTATAGTAATTCCCCTGGTCCCTGTGCACAAGTCATTGAACAGTTGCATTCAGGGTTCTGACTCTATTTCTGTCACCTTTTACTTTTGATTCTTGTCTATCCTTAACTAAAGAGTTTCATCTTTCATTAATTGAGACTTCTCTTTCTTTTTGGCTGCAGATGGTATCTTTTTGTATTCCTCCCTGGCTGCATTTATGCTGCAGAAATAATGTAGCTTGACAGTGTTTTAACTATAATGGCTCAATGCTATGGAATTCTGGGATTTGTAGTTTTGTGAACTATTTAGCCTTCAAGAAGGCAGAGCTCTGGTGCCACAACAAATTCAAAATCCCAGGATTCCATAGCACTAAGTCATAGCAGTTAATGCTGTGTCAAAATGCATTATTTCTGCAGTTCAGATGCAGCCCCTGGCAACATCCCTGGCTGGTCCATAGTACTTCTGGCTCCTAGTCAATTAGGGTTAATAGTGTAAATCTGTTTTTTACACTATCTTTAAATTCTGTGAGCATGTATTTCAGGTTGTATTTTGGCATGATGGTTGCTTTAGTGTAGACGTTCATGGTCTGTGCCACAGTCTGTGCTGGTCTTGTTTTTGCAGAGGAAAAGGAGCTTCCAATTATGTAGTCTGATTTCTGCTTTGGCCATCAGGTGATGTCCATGAAAACAGTTGCCTCTTGGGTTGCTTGAAGAATGTGTTTGTAATGAATAAACTGTTGGCCTTGCAAAATTCAGTCTGTTACTTTCTTGCTTCATTTCTTGGACCTAGTCCCCATTTTCTTACAATCTTTGATTCTTTCTGTTTCCTACTTTTGCATTCCAGTTGCCTAAGATTAGCAAGAATTCCTGGTTTCATGTGTGATCAATTTTGTCCTGGACTCCAGCATAGAATCTTTCAGTCTATTCTTCTACCTCTGTAGTTGGAGAATAAACTTGGATTATGATTTCCCTGACATCTTATTGATACTATTTGATCAGACCTCACACTATATTATATTCTTTGACTGCCTTTGCTATATCTCTCTTCACTATTTATGTCACCCCATTTCTTCTTAGTTTTATTTTATGAATAAAACACTGTGGAACTATCCTGTCAACTTTAGCTCACTTACCCCAACTATTGCAATGCTTTTACATGTTCCATTTTTTGTTTTACTAGGGTTTTGTTTTAGCTTCCCCAATTCATGCTTCCACATTCCATGTCCCTCTAATGTGTGTTGTGCAGCTTTGGACTTTCCTTTCACCTCTTAGCATGTCAGTAACTAAATGTCCTTTCAGCTTCAGTCCAGTTGTGTCATTTGCCACAGTGCTCCTCGCAGTTGTATAGTAGCTCATTGTTTGTTGTAGCTCATTGTTTTTTGAGTGCCATCTAACTTGAATATGTTAGTTTCTGACAATATCTCTTGTTTCATTTTGGATTGTCTTATTGTCAGGTTTTCATGGTAAAAGACATTCATAGGATGGTTTACCTTGCCTCCATCTGCACAGTACTAAACAGTGTTAGCTATGGTGCCACTGTCATTGTCTTGGAGAGATCCTTTGCTAATGGCACACACACCTTAATATCCTGCCCAGTAGCTGTTTTGCACATTTAGTGTGACTCCCCAGCAAAATCCTGCCTGACTCTACCAGGAGCATTGCTGCCCATCAGCATAGCCTCCTGCCTTACAGGAGCACAAAATCCCATTATTTCAGACAGGCCTTCTCAGTGGCTGCTCCCAAGCTCTGAAACTCCTTCCCCAGAGAGGCCAGGATGGCTCCATCTTTGTTTTCTTTTCAAAGGCAGATAAAAACATTTTTATGCCACTAGGCCTTTGCATATTGACATGGGTGTTGTTTTATTTTTGTTTTAAAGAGTTTTTAATTTTTAAATTTCAATAATGTAATGTTTTGAATTGTTTAATTGTTTTTTTAAACTTCATATTTTAATGTTTTATACTGTTTTAACTTGGATTGTTTTAGATTTGTTAGCTGCCTTGAGTCCCTGTACTGGGAGGAAGGCAGGATATAGATAAAGGCGGAGGAGGAGGAGGAGGAGTGCCATTGATGGGCATTCCAACACAGGGATAGTCTTTCCTATTGTCCTTGGTCCGAAAAGCTCAAAGTGTTTTTATGCTCCTTTGCTTAAATATTTACATACCATATTTCTAAATCACATTTCTGCTAATATGATTTATCAATTTCGCTATTGTAAAATAAAAAGATGAAACAACAAAATTAAAGCAATCTGTGGTCTTTTCAAGAGTCAATGGAAAGAGGTCCCTGGCTTCTAGGGATCAGTAGAAGACAATAACTGAAGTCACTCCCTGACTTTCAAGACAGTGTAGAACTTGAGCCCAAAGCCAGCATCCTACTCACTAATACTCTCACCCTAATCACTTATAATAGCAAACTCAACTAATGAGTGTTGACAGGAAGGTAGCCAAAATGGGACCATTAAGAAACGAGATATCACCATGCTCACTGGAATAGGAGTACACTGCAACAACTTGTTGTTCTTGCTTGCATGCCAATAATTCTGGTTTTGCTGATGATGATTACTTTTTGTTGTTGTTGTAACTGTATACTCATACTTGCAAATAGCTTTCATGTCTTCGGCAAAGGTTCCTAGAGAAACTTAAAGCTGATAGTATGAAGTAAATCTTATTAAGTGCAATAGAGTTTACTCAGGACTGGAATCTTAGTAGCCATTGGATAAGTAGACAAGTCTGATCAGTAAGTGGTTAAAGGCCATTGTTTCAGCAGAGAACAAAGAAAACAGTGGGATTTCCTAAAGATCTGTCTAAAGACTAATGTTACTTAGAAGGAAGAACAGTCAGATGATAAAATGTTGGATTTGGCTTTAAAGCTCGTATGGGGCTTAACACTGTGTGATGTGTGCCAGCTCAGTATGCTGCCGGTCGGAACAATTTTGCCCTGTTACTACCACACACATCCTTGACAACACAAACAAATGAGTACCTTGTAGGCCTGATGGAATGTACCAGCAACCTTCGTCACTCAAAGAGTGTAATGGTCACAAATCTTGCTTGATGGGATTTTGCATAAATAATCTCACTCTTTGATTTTGTTAGTTGGCTTTCTGTAGGCAGAAGGCATGTGGTGCATTTTATCTTTTAACTCACTCCCTTTATTAAAGCTATTTTATTAGAAAAATACCTAAGATTTTGCTAGGGTGGAAAAATGAAACAGTAATTAACAGGCTGAGAGCAGATTAAGTGGCTTTAATTTGTGGCAGTGACTACTGGGTTGACTACAGCCATTATGCCAAGCTCAGCTGATATACCAGCTATATATATTTAAGACAGAACTCTGGCAACTTTTAAGATATATCATGTATTCTTAAGTATCTTCATTGGCTGCTAACTTTTTTCTGTTTCCAATTTAAAATGTTGCTTTCAACCATTTAAAGTCCTAAACAGCATGAATCCTGGTTATATCAGGGAATGTCTCCTGCATGTGTGTCCTCTTGGAAGTTGATCTTCAAATGAGGCCCTGCATTTCATGAAGAGGTCAGAGTCTTCTGCAAACAAACAAACAAAACAAAAATTTTCCCATTGTGGCTCTTAATGCTCTGGAATGCCACTCTGGAATACCTCTCTGGAAAGGTCCATGTAGTCTCCTCTCTCCTGCCTTTTTTTATGGCAGGTCACAGAGCTTTCTTTACAAGCAGATTTCAAGTGAACAGATTGACTGAGTGTTCTGCTGTTGTGTTCTGACTTACAAATTTTAGTTATTTTGATAAAGTATATGAATTTAAATTGCCTGTTTTTATACATCTGCTTGGAATTGTTTAACAAAAGCACTATAGACATTATTTAAATAACAAAATGATGCACCAAGTGTTGCTTTATGTTTGCAGATGGAAGGAAGGAAGGGGAAAAAATGGAAGGCAAAACATATCATACATTCTAGTGTGTTAAGAAAATGGGTGTGCTGTTATTGTTACTTGCATTTCGTGGGCCAGGCAGATACTTCGCCTTTATTTATTTATTTAGCCATTCATTCATTCATTTATTTGTGAATCTAATGAGACATGCATTCCTTCATACAACTCAGGGTAACTCAAAGTGATATTTATGGGGCTTTCCTATTTAATTCACACTGAAGATTAGGAAGCAAAATAATATATGTCATACAATTACCCAGTATACTTCAGGTTAATAAGAGATACCAAGTATTGCCAAGTCTTTATACACTATACCACACAGGTTATCAGAAAATACAATAACAGATTATGCTTGCTTTGTCTTTCATATTCTCTGGGTGGCAAAAATAAATTGGAAGGCTACAATCTTCTAGCTAGCTAAAGGTATATTTGAGGAGCTGACAAAATACAGCAAATTGCTGGTAGATATGGCTAAGTTACTTCTAGGATAGACGATTGCACTGCTTTCTACATAGGACTATTTTTATCAAACACTTTGAAAGCTATAATTGGTCCAAACTGCAGATTTTCTTGGGTTAGCAGCTAGAGCAGGGGTGGGGAAAGTGTGGGCTGTAAACCTCATGCAGTCCCCAAGGCTCTTTTGTGGACCTGCTCCCCAATTCCAAAATGCTCACCAATGCCTTTTGGGGGTATGGGGGTCAATTTCACCACATTTTGAAGAGGACTTTTTTTTATCTAGCAATAAATGACCTGGAAATTGATCTTGAAACTTCTTGTTGGAAAAAAGCCCTCTCTTAGGCTCAGAACAGCTCAATGTGGCCCAGAACTTTGTAAAATATTGACAGGCATTTACTGTAAATGTTTCTGGAGAAAAGCTGCTGTTTTTATGGGTGGAGTTGATGGAAGTGACACTATGGCCTTCTAAATGCCTGGGGGGGGGGGGCTGTGCAGGTCCCCAATTTTCATGGTTGCCTACCCCCAAACTAAAACAAGTACCCAGCTTTACCAGTCATTACCTATTTACTTCTGAGATCGGTGTTAAACTTTACCGTCCTTGCTGCCATAAGGTGAAAGCCTTCTGTGATGTACCCGAGAGGACTCTTGGAAGCATAGCAGCAAAACATGGCAATTCCATCCTTATATATATGTGTGTGTGTGTGTGTGTGTGTATGTATACCTACTGAGTTCCCACTTTGTTTTTAGTCATTTTTCATTTCAACAAGCTTTTAATGTTAAATGATATGCTGCTTTTATGGGTTCCTTTGCTTTCAACTGGTAAATCATCTTTATGCAGGTCTTTTCATTAGTTAATGTAGTATACATTTGTGCTGTAGTTTTGATTTGTTTAGGTTATGTGAGCTGCTTTGGATGTTTTGTTACAGAATGGGATGAGGAGGACAAAAAGAATATAATGTATAGCAGTGCTTCTTAGGTTGATGTGGACTAGGAATTTTTCCTCTCTCTATTTTTGCCTGTTGGCTACAACTGTTTCTTTCCTTTCTGGAAACTCCAGGGATCACCAATTTGAGTAGCAAGATATATAGTGAGCTTTACTTGATCCAGTGTTGTAGTATTTGGTACACCTAATTGTTCATACCCATATAAGGTACCATGGGAGTCCTTACCAGTCATTAGCATTTCTATTATCATGTGTCTTTGGAATGACAGTCAACTGCTGAGATCCAACATTAATTATCAAGCACAGCATAAGAGTCCTGAATATGGCACTCTGCCACAATTGACCATCCCAGGACTCACTGTTGCACTGCAACCCCCCTCCATGTCCATGAGTGGAAGGGGACTGGGGGCTGAGGACATCTTCTGCCAAGATCTGCTGGAATCCACCAGAGGTGTCATTGAGTGAGCTCATCAATCTGCATTTGGGTTTGGAGAAATGGCTAATTCCTTTTCTGATCCCCTCTGCAATTCACTGGCAATGGAATGGTATGTGTGGGAGGTCAGTGATAGTGCAACAGTGATTAGAGGGAAGAGGGCTTTGGTCATTGCAGCAGGAGAAGAAGGGCAATGCCAATCACTTCAGCAACCAATTTAGAGTGGTGCCAACATGGTACAACAAATCTATAAATCTGATAGTCACTGCTATCCTGTTGGTGATATATATAGGCATATTTTACTAAGACCCTATCAGATTTATAGATTTGTTATACTATACTGGCACCACTCTAAATATCAATTTAGAGGCCTGTCACCCCACAACAGATGCAGAAGGCAAGCAAGATGGAGAGAGTGAGTGCCTAATCACTTCCTCAGTCACTGCATCTGAGGAAGTGGATTGCGATCCACAAATGTTCATGCTAAAACTTAAATCAGTTATGGTAGTATTAGAAGGGTCTGATAGAGTGTTTTCCCCCCTTCTTCTTCTACTCCTCTGCACTTTCTCCTTCTACTGCAGCAGATTAGTCGGGCTACTTCTTTGAGGAGGAAAGCTTTCACTTTCAGCAGGAAGGGGCATCTACTGTCACCTCACCTCACTATTCCCTCCCTCAAGGAAGTGAAAGGGGAGTGGGAAGCACACAGGCTTTACTTCATGCAGATCGGGAGTGTCTTCTGCCCAGTTTGTGTTCCTGGGAACTGAAATCTGATAGGGACTTCTTCCCTTTTTCGGCACCTCAGTGAGGAAGTGAGAACTAAGGAGCCAATTCATTATTTTGTGTACCCAAGGCAGAGTGCCCCCTGCCCTCCCCCATTAAGGTGCCACTGTCTTCATAGCTTATCTTCAAGCTTTGCCAAGGCAGCCAACTAGTCTCCGACAAAGAATGCAGAGACTATTCATCCTCAGTGATCTGTGACAAGAACACTGGAGGGCCAGGAGGATGATAACTCTTTCTCCCTTTAGGTGTGAAACAGCAGCTAGGATGATGCCTTGAAGCTCCAGAGGCACTGATCTAGCAGAAAGCTCTGTTGCCCTACTGCTGATGCCCTACAGAACTCAGAAGCCAGAAGGAAAGTTATGGTGGAAAGTTACACTACACCAGTATTTGACAGAATTTCACCTGTAGTTTCCTTTTACACTTGAACTAGTCCTATTAAAGACAATAGACCTGAAACTCTATGGTGAATCTGATCTTCTTTTTACAGTACTGTCATAGCAATATATACTGATTTGACCTAATGGGTTCACAAACAACTAAACAGACCATGGAAGTGGTTATACTGCTGGACAATCTGGCAAGCTGTGATCTAAAAAGTAAATGTCCCCAAACTCTGGAACGAAGCACAATGGTGGAATCAGCTTGCAAGCTTGGTACAGAATTGGTACAGGCCAAGAGTAAGGACTTTATACAAAACAAAAATGATATTGCTAAAGAAGCATAAATGCTTTCAAAGTCTGCATTCATAGTCCCCATCAGAAAAAAATTTCATAGACATTTTGAAGAGATAATTTAATATCCACCAAGATGTAAATAACTCCCTGTACCAAACTGCTTTTTACTGACTAGAAATATGGATTGGATAGTAATTTGCTGTGACGTACCAAAAATTGTTGAGCTGATTCTTTTGTACTAGAATGGGAGTCAATCAAACCCAATTGTTCAGGAACAACTGAAATGAAAAATCATGGGGAGATTTGTACTGACGTGGGAGTAAGAAACTCCAAGTTAGGAACAAATTGAAATAATAATTTCAGAATGTTTAGTTACCTGCTGGCAGACATGCATTAATTGGCTGTGAAGCTCTACTGATTTGTGTTCTTTTGAGAAACAGAAGTATTTGTCAGATCACATCAAGTGAACTGCTACTGCAGTATTTAAGTTAATGAATTTGTTGTCAGTTCTTTTTCACTGTGTACTCACCTGTTAGTAAAATAAGGAGCTTCTTTATGTAACGAGTTGTACCATTTGGTCAATCTAGTTCAGCATTAACTGCACCAAAAATCTGGTGAGCTTCCTTTTTTGAACAACAAGCCCCAGAATCTCCTGGATACCATGAGCTGTAGTTCAATGTTTCTATGCTGAATGGAAGCAATTCCAAGGTTTCATGCAGAAATCTTTCCCCATCCTACCTGGACATGCAAAATATTGTACATGGAACATTCTCCATGCAAAGCATATGCTCCCCCTATCAGGACTGAGGCCATATCAGGGATTGCACTGGTTAGACACTTGCTGAGACCCATGCCCTGGAAATCAGGCTGCACCTGAAAGCCCCTCGACCCTGCTTCCCCTCTGCTTCAAATTATGGTCTGTTTTGTCAACTTATTACTGTCTGTTTTGTCAATGGGGTAAAAATGCATAGAGAAAAACTACAAGTAATTCCAGTTCAACTGTTGGTCACCAGACTCCCTTTAATTGTTGCAGTTGTTGAAGTATGACAGTTTCCAAGTATGAAACTACTTTGATTCAGAAAGGGAAAGGCAGAATATAAATAAACTGAATTATTATTATTATTTATTACTCCTTCTCCTTCTTTTCATTTGTTTGCAGCTAACAGACAGTCAATTAGAATACCTTCACTATAAAAATTTACAAACAGTTAAAATTGCTATATAGTATGCAAGTAAAATCATTTCAAAGGTGTACAAAAGTTTAAACAAGTAAATAAAACATTCCACTAAGAAGCTCCCTTGCATACACATTAAACACCTGCTTAAACAAAAAGCTCTTTGACTCATGGTGAAAGAAAAGTCGGGAGAGGGCCAGCCTAGCCTCCTGTATAAAAAAGTTCCAGAGGATAGGAGCAGCCACTGAGAAGGCTCTCTCTCATGTCCTCATCAAGCAAGCCCATGATGGTGGTGGGACGCAGAAAAAGCCTTTCTTGTAGATCTTAGAACTCTGGCAGATTTGTATGGGGAGATATAGTTTTCTGTATGGATATAAGCCATATAGAGCTTTTTAGGTGGCAACCAGCACTTTGAATTGTGCCCAGAAATGAACTGGCAGCCAGTGAAGCTATTTTAATAAAGGAATTATATATTCCCTCTATCACCTTGGTCATCATTCTAACCATAGCAGTTTACATCTGCATACTGTTTCAGAACAGTTTCCAAAGGCAGCCCCATTTAGAGTGCATTACAGTAGTCCAAATGGGATGGAATCAAGACATGTGTTACTGTAGCCAGATCTATTGTCCAAAGAATGGGTGCTGCTGGTGATGAGTTTTAGCTGTGCAACTGCAGTCTTGGCCACTGCTGAAACTTGAACATCCAGGCTCAGGACTCTTTCAGACGTGGGAAATTGGAAGTATAATCCAAGGGCAATCCAAACGCAATCCTGGGGTTTCACGTTATTGCAAATTAATTCTTCTCACGCAAATTCAGGCAAAAGGGAAGCCACTCCGAATGCAATCATGGGTTTCACATTATTGCAAATTTAAGCTTCTCATGCGATTTCGGGCAAGGGGGGGGGGTTATTTTCGGGTAATGGGAAGTGATTCCGAATGCCTTCCGAACGGAGTAGGGGTTCAGGTAAATTCGCTAAACAAGCAAATTTACATGAATCCGCATTGGCTCCATTCGGAATTGGGAGAAATTCCTCCCGTTTGAGAGTCCTCAGAGTTGATTCCTGGAGAACAATTCTTTAGATAAAAGGTGGTCTCAAGGGGCCCAATCCACCTCAAGCAGGAGAAGGGAGGCTGACACAGACAATTCTCATACCCCTCATAGTTTAGGTGTTTTGCTTCATTAATAACTTTTGCCATCTTAACCACACTCATGTTCTCCACTCCTGGTAAAGATGCAAACTACTCAAACTGATATGCTAATATAGATCAGGACAGCTGCCTACACTATTGGATTCTTCTTCTGTCTGTGGTAGATGTATTTATATGGGGACAGTCACAGTAAGCTGTTGTGCAGTGCAAAGTACAGTCATCCTTCTACATTCATGGGGGTTAGTAACCAAGGAACTCCGCATAAGTGGAAAAATGTGACTATATTAGCCTCCCCAAGATGAATGATAGAGTCCTCTCCCACCAAGAGCACCACCTTTAACTCTCTTTGCAAACTAGAAACATAGCCTCTCCCATGTTTCTAAAGTGCTTCCATTTTCAATCTGATGTTAGCCACAGCTGCAAAGGATCCACCTTCTCTCCTCCTCCCCCTCCTCTTCCCTCTCCCTCTTGGCCAAACAAAAACAACACCATGTCTTCCCCAGTTTGACAAACTTTGCATTCTCCTCATTTCCAAAGTCTTTCCATTCTGAATCCAATGTTTGCAGCCATCACCATAAAGGGAAGATGTGTTGCTTTTGTCTGGCTAGGAGAAGGCAGGGGGAGGAGAGGAAAAAGATGGATTCTCCTAGGGGTGGCTGCAAATATCGGATTCAAAGGGAAGATCTTTGGAATGAGGAAGATGAAAAGTTTTGGGGAATGTACAGTATTGGTTTTGGCTGGCTGGGAGGAAGGGTGATGTGGAGCATGGGTGAAGATTTTGATCTTGTTAAGCAGCAGCTATAAAGTCTTGAACAGTCAAAATCACAGATCTGAAACCTGCAAATCTGGAGGGCCAACTGTATTTCATATCTGTTAATCTCTCTCTCTCTCTCTCTTGCTCTCTATAAAATATATTATAACAAGTATTCACTTTTCAGATTTCTCTGTGTCCATCCTTACGTATACAGACAGACAGACAGACAGATCATCCTGCTTTTTGCTCCATAGGCATTTGGGGGGGGGGGGGGGAATCCCTACATGCTAGATAATTTTCCGCACAAAATGAGAAGCAATCTTCATTTGGATGATGATGTAGAGAGAAGGATTAAGCCCCTTCCCATCACACCATAGTCCAGATCTGGATCACATCTCTCTCACAACTGGTCTCTGCTTAAAATCAAATCAATAGGAAAGACCTTTATAGGGCCTAAATCTCATTTGATTTTTAATTTGCCCAGCCATCAGTTGATCTGGGGAATAGCCCTCAAGTCACAAAGAGATAAAGTAATTTGCCCAAGATAAATAGAAATGCTATGGAAGACCACAAATCTGAATCTCACAATTCCCATTGCATGCTCTGGAACAATGAGCCATTCTTCTTAAAATAGAAATGGAAAAGTAACAAAAGAAATGAATCAAGGGAAGCGAAAAGAAAAGAAAACAATTTCACAAAGGTTTTACAGCACGTGACTTAAATTAGTGGCAGCCTAATGCAAGAAGACAATTGTGTTTTTATTCTTTTCAGTGAGAATTGTAAATGTATCATATCTTTCTGTTCTTTTTTTGCTTCAAAAGTTAAATATTGAGTCAGCATTAGAATGATTCACCACCACAAAGAAATACAAGATAAAGGATCCCTGTTACAAAATGTTGGAAGCTGAGCTTTAGAAAAAGAAACAATACTATTCTGGGAAATGACATCCCTGAACTTTCTAGTACATAATGATGTATTTATAACTCAGGAATTATAGCATATGTTGGAAAAAAACGCGACAAGATTTTTATCTGAGTTGGGGCAGAGTATTCATGGTTTAAAAAGTTTAATATGGTTCTCATAATGGAAATAATATTGCAATTAAATACAGTATTAACGTAATATTTATCTTTACAAATTTTGAGGATCTTTGAAGAAAATAAAGCCCTTATGTGCCAGTCTGAAAATCCAGAATGCAGTAATTGACAAAATAAATAATTGTTAAATGATTTGGCAATATAAGTTTGGATCCTAAGTATCCTAGGAATGTGGTGGCTTAGTGGTTAAGACACCGGTTCTGATGATCATAAGATTGGAAGGATGGCAGTTTGAGGCCTGAGTTCCACATGATGAGGTGAGCACCTGTCACTAGTCCTAGCTTCTGCCAACCTAGCAGTTCAAGAGCATGCAAATGCAAGTAGATAAATAGGTACCACTTCAGTAGAAAGGTAAACGGTGTTCCATGCAGTCATGCTGGCCACAGGACCACCAGAGTCATCTTCAGACAATGCTGGCTCTTTGGCTTAGTAACAGAGATGATCACTGTCCCCTACGGTCAGTTACAACTAGACAGTCATGTCTCTTCCTCATATATATATAATCATTCCGGTGGGCCAGGAGACTTCTCTCCCAAATTTGCAGGAGCAATATTCTGCTAATATCGTCTCATGATGCTCTGTGGTCTCAGCTATTAAATACATGAGGAATTTAATTGTACAGATGGGATAGACATGTACAGAACATGGAAATGTTACCTGTTTGGATTACAACTCCCTGGCCCCACCACCACCACCACATTGTGTCCATACTGGCTGAGGGAGTTTTAATCCAAAATGCTTTCCCAAGTTGCTTTCTATATAATGCCCAGTTTATCCTTCTCCCAGGCTCAATGTGCTATTATCCTGGCAGCTTGGCTCAATAGGATGCTGGCTACAAGGACAAGTGAACAATATCTGAGTTCTCTGATTCCTAACTGGAAATCTTTTCATTTCAAGTATACATATCTGAAGGAACAGCTCTAATGCACCTGACTCTGGGAAGGATGGGTCTGTCTAGAGGACAGATGGCATGATTTGTAGAAAGGAGGAGCCTGTTCATTTATCTAATCTTGATCTTCCCTCCTCACAGATTCTTCTGGCCTGCTATGATAAATACTGTGTGTAGGAGAGGGTATGGAATAGTTTCTGCCCTTCCTACCTGTTGATGGATGCCTTTCATACATAGGTAATACAAGGCTAACCATACTGTTAGGTAGAAGGGCAGGCCAACAAGGAAAGGGCAAGTCAACAATCTCAGGGAACAAATGATAGTGGCACCTGGCTTTTTTTCCCTGAATGCTCCTCAGGAAAGGCTCCAAAATACTTTTCTGTCTGAAGCAAAGTGACAAAGGCTTGTCTAGCTCAATAAACTCAAACTGCACAGTACCCAAAGCTAGGTAAGTTATTTTGGTGCCTGAGTTATTAAGTCCCACATCTGTCCTTCTTTCCTCCTCAGTAAAAAGTACAAAGATATCAAATTTTCTGTCCTTTCAATTTGCTGTCCTTTTATAACATTCATGTTCTGCTGCCTGAGGCAACTACCCCACTCTGTATAATGGTATAAGGCAATACAACTTTGCTGAGCTTCTTAATCCAGCTAAACACAGTTGGATTCAGCTTTTATAGATGAACTAGAAGAGGGAGCCATTTGGTTCTTTAGTTCAGGCTGTAAAATGTCATGGGCTACTACAGAACAATGGGATAATGGCATCATATGAATGTAATCACACACTTTTGAACCAACAGTGATGGCACTATGATTTCATTTTAACTACCATGGCAACCTCCTATGGAATGCTGGAGTTTGGTGATGTACTAGAACTCTCTGGCTGAGAATACTAAATATTCCTCACCAAACTACAAATCCTCAAATTGTGTAGGATGGAATTGTCAGTCAAATGGAATCATAAGTGTGTAGTGTGATAGTGTCCCGTGATTAGGGCTGGGAATGTTATTTCCTGGTGTAGCAGCATCATGTTAGAACCCACCTGTTTTAGGATATAACATGGCATTAACATAGTCAACTGCTTTCCCCCCAAAGATGTTTTAATAAAAGGACACTTTTTTCCAAGTTCACACTAAATGCTTAACTTACCAATCACTTAGCTACTTTTAGTTCTAGCTCTGAACTTCCATTTATCAAAGATTCTGTAGATTGTGCCCTACTTTTAAACTGTACTGGCTTTCAGATCTTTTTTTCAAGGCCTTTTGTACTCCTCCTCCATTCATATTGTCTTACTTCCTTCCCATCAGTAGCAAATGGTCTCCATTTGGTCACTCAGAAGAGTTACACCTTATCATTAAGAGACTTGTCTAACCTCTTCTATTTCTTAATAGGTTTTCTAAAATCTTGTGCTAACAGCTCTCAGTGATGTGGATGACATCAACTGCTCTCTGGCCTTGCATCTCCTGGGAAATGCAATGGCAAAAAAGGGAAAGTCTTCCTTATATGGAGGAGGAGAAGGAGGACTATGACCAGAGGTTGAAAGGATAGCTCTGGAGGGAGATGCAGAAACTCTGTTTTTTGAAAAAAACTTTCTGGGAGTGGATTCTTTCCTCCCCTCCTCTCCCCTCCTTAAATAGTAAAACTTATTAAAAGGAAGAAAAGTTAGAGATTCTTCCCTCCCAGCAGGGAGTCTCAGGTCATGTATATAAGGGCCATTTAAAATGGTTTCCCCCTGTCCTCATAGCACCCTGTTTTCATGACACAGGGCCAAAGCCCCAATTCAACAGCAGACTCTCTTCAGGGTGGGAGGCCACTTCAGCATCAAATCCAGCTCAGGCCTCTTTTAAACCAGATAAAAAGATGTACCTTTTGCCCTGGGTCTTCCAGGAAAATTTGAAGCACTCTTGAACAATATTTACACATTCATCCCGTTGTGCCACCTCACCTGCTGCTGCTGCCGCCATGGGTTGCTCCCTCTAAGATTACAACGAGGCATCCAGATATGTGATCAACACTGGGTGCCTTGATTTCAACCTTGGAGTGATTTGTCGCACCAGCTGCAGTGGCACTGAGCAGCACAGTCGGATGCATGTGTAGACAGTCACCCAGCATCGCTGCAGAGTATAGAAATAACAGCAGCAGCCTGGAGGATTTTGGCCAGTGTAGAGCCGCACATAATGTCATTGAATTGCAACTCCCAGCTTTTTTCACCATGTGCTGTGTTAGTTAGGGCCAATGGGAGTCACAGTTCAGCAACGTCTGGAAGTCCACACATTCCTCACCTCTCTTTTATAAAATAAAGAACAGATATAGACAATTATACATTTGCAGAGAAGGGGGGAAAGCAGTTGGCCATTGTGCTCCTGTTCATCCAATTTTCATCTCAGGTAAACAGGCCTAAACATTTATTTATTTATTTATTTATTTATAGTATTTATACTCCGTTCTTTAGCCACAAAGCCCCCTCTCTCCCCCCTCCCGAGCGGTTTACAGATTGTTAATTTGACAGTTCCTTGCCCTCAGGTTTACAATCTAAACAGACATGACAAAAAGGGAGAAGGGAATGCAATGGGGAAGGGGATCAAGTCCAGCAGATACTGCCAGTTCTTTCCCTCTGTTTTTGTGGCCTTTTTGTATATCCTGGGTTCTTGGTGGAGGCAGTTAAGATAGAAGTAGGACCTTTAATCTTCTTCTGGGGCTAGGTATGGTGGATCTGTGCCTGCCTCTTCTCTCCCTCCAAAACCAGGGTGGTAGCAATTTAAATGGGGCAATGACCTTTCATCTGTCTCTGCAGCTAGGCATTAAATACTCTAAAGGCACCAGGTTCTGTCTGATCTTGGAAGCTAAGCAGGTTCAGCACTGATTAGTATTCAGATGGGAGACCGCCAACAAATACTAGATGCTGTAGTAGGCTATATTTCAGAGGAAGGAACTGGCAAAACTGCCTCTGAATATTCCTTGCATAAGAAAACCCTATGAAATTCATGGCACCACCGTAGGTCAACAGATGACTTGAAGGCACACACACACACATACACGTAGGCATTGTAGGGTTTTCTGTGCACTAAAAACCTGTTTAAATAGAGATGACCATGGGCCCAATGAATAATGTGCACCACAGGTAATGATGTCCTTTTCATATCACTTTCAATCCTTTAAAAACTACTCTGCCTCCAGCTTTAATAATTGGGGCACCTCTACACCAAAGCCATGGAAGGTTTCTTATACTAAACTCTTAGAATCCTCCAGAAGTTGAAGTCTAGCAAGTAACTTTTCCAAGGTTCACTGCATCACGGATGACATCAAAAGTGGATTAGATTATTTCTAATCCATATGAATTTTGTAAATGTTCATTCATAATTTCATTTCATCTCCACTTTCATATTTGATTTTTAACAATTCACCAAAATTATTTTTAATTCAAAATAGAGGTTTATTTGTTTTTAATATACATGTTTAAGGATTCTTTCAAGAGTGAAATCCTTTCAAGGCAACATACAAGATTAATAGCAACACCAAAAAAATTACATACAATTGATAAATACATAATTAAAAGTTCAATTCAATTGATATTATCCATAAAATCAAGAACCCGGGATATAAAAAAAGGCCCCAAAAACAGAATATGCATTTCAATGCATTACTTTTTTGTGTGAAGCATTTAGTTGGAGAAGTGCAAAATCTAGTGCTTGGCTGTGATCGACACATTGGTCAGGGATGAGCGCATGAATATGATTCCCTTTGAAATGCCAACCAACTGAAATCCCTAAGCATCTCTACAAAGACCTGAAGCTGAATAGCAATGACATACCAGAATTGCTTCTTGAATTTGGGGCTTTCAAGTTCTCTTGAGACAAGTTCACAATTATTATGAAGTTTCAGCCTATTATAACCAGCAGGTGTCTTACATTTTTTTAAAAAAAAATTCTTAAAGTAAACTACAGGGACAATTCTTTTCCTCGAATAAATGCAAGGCATGTAAATGACTTCCTAAATTGCAGCATCTGGAAGAAGCCAGGTATATTATTTATCCTCTATGCAGATAGTACAGTTCAGACATCAGAGAAAGAAACTCAAATGGCTGGCCAGCTTCCAAGTGACTGCAATTAAGTCTCCCCCTCTCCAATTTATTCCTCTGGGAGCATTACTCTAATTACACATTCAGAATGAAAAGCTGCAGGTGATGTGTGAAGCAACCAAATGACACATTAGAGTCATTATATTTTTATTATTACACCAGGAATACTGTCCTGAAGCATCAATAAGATGCTGTTGCTGGCAAGCTGCCTCTTATCACACTGTAGCAGAAATGCATCCTGAATAGCAATTAAGTCCCATGTAGCATCGCTGTTATTTTCAACCGCCATCCGGAAACAAAGTGGAATCTGTAAGTATTTCTCAGTTTCAATATATGCCCACAGGACAAGACTATTAGTTTGAAAGTGAATTCACCACGTGTTCCCAGGAATTCTAATACATTTGGGATAAATATTGTTCTGCAAGGTGTGCAGAAAACAAGTTGGTAAAGAGGCTATCATGATTTTAAGCGCATTGTGAGTAGAAAATCCAGTTATTTTCAACATTTGTCATGCAAGCATTATCACAGTCACCCCAATACATTTCTGTTCTTTTTGATAAAACACCTTTGTGATAGCTCTTTTGGGAAACCTATTATTTATTAATATTGTTAGTAATAGTATGTCACCTTTCTGACAAACTTGGGATTTAAAGTAGAGAAGAATACACCAAAAACACACACAAAGTGAACACAAATGCAGTTTATGTAATCACTGTATTAAAACAACTACATTGTAAAGGATCAAATTGCAATTTAAAAGGTTATTAGAAAGAGTTCAGGTTAAAACAATTTAGTTCAGTTTTAAAGCCTATTCCTCAATGTCCAGATTTGATGGTACCACCACCTCCTTTTCCTCCATTTGGTGTCTTCATTCTGCAGCACCAGAATTCCTAAATAATCCATAATCTCATGATTTCCTGGGAGGTTATATTTGAAATAACTTAAAATAAAACCCACCAGCTCTTCTAATCTGCTGCTTAATGCAAGAGCCTCACTTTGTTTCATAGAAAAGCCAGCCCTAGTCTTAAGGCTAATTGTAGTCTTTCATTTGCCCTCATATGTTTTGATAATACTGCGGGGATAGAGAGAGAGATGAAGATATAAAATCTAGCCTGTGTTTCTAAGGTGGGGGCATGAACAAGGCAAAGGAATCATGGCCTGACACCCAACAGTGCACTCCACTAGCCAACAGCTTACTTCCATATCCATTGCCAACAGAACTGGGACTTTCTTGCTTCCCTTCTCTCATGGCAGTCTTCTGTGGTGCCAAAAACATGTTACAGAATATTAGCCAGCCCTCTGCAGCAGGTGGGGATGAGGATCACCAATTTTTTCACAATCAGTGGGATACAGCGGGAATATGCCATTCAATTTTCCATCATGTTTCCATAATTCAGAAAAATTACTTACTGCTTTTTTTTATCCTATGATAAAAATAGGGAATTTCCTGTTTAATTCTCGTTTAAATTCTCATTTAAATCCTGTTTTTCCCCCTAGTGTGAAAAAACAGTTAGTGGGGATTTCTGGAAACTATAGTACAGTTCCTAATTTGGAAAATTCCATGTGTTACAAGCCCAGAAGTGTCATGGAGTGACACAGCTCAGCAGAGCTAGCTTGGAAAAAACTGTTGAAAATGCAAGAACAATCAGGCATAAAGAATAAAAGATCTTTTAAAGTGAAAAGCTGTGACATGTAGCTCTTAGTGACCCAAGTGTCCTTGTTTTTTATTTCCCTATCCTAGGGGCTTTTTAGATTGGCAGGAAAGTGTGACATGAAGTTGCCTTTACCTTAATGCTCAGCAGCTAGACTGCAAGCCCCAGGTGTGCATTTAAAAGGTACAGGGCAGCTAGACTGAGGGGTGTGGGAACGACTTATCTGAAGTCTTTTCTGTGGCTCAGCAGCTACATGGGAAGCGGTCAGAACACTACAAACACAGGCGGAGCAGCTACATGGGCGGCAAGGAATGCAGTGAACCTTTAATTTTAGCCGCGGTGAACCTTTAATTTTTTTTTCCTTGCCGGCTGCGAACTGCGCAATTCCTCAATGCCCTGCAGGTGTAAAAGCTGGGGTTTAACCGCGAAGTTTTTTAAAGCTCCCAAACCCTAGCTCCACCCCTAATCCGAACCCTAGACATGCGCAGTAGGGACTCTGGGATGCCGTTACTGTTATTCTACTGTGGATAACATGTCAATTCATTCACAAAATAAAGGGGTTCATTCATGATGCACCAGTGCAACAGCACAGTTTAAAAAGGCAGAGGAAACGCAATGATAATTTGACGGATCCTCATAAGTATACATTTATCCTGCACAACTGCACAGGTTTGCGAACTGCGCAAACGCAGTTACACCAGACAGTCAAATTATCATTGCCGGCTGCGAACTGCTCAATTGCGCAGTTCGCAGCCGGCAGCCGGCAAACCTGCGCAGTTGCACAGGACAAATGTATACTTTAGAGGATCCGTCAAATTATCATTGCGTTTCCTCCGCCTTTTTAAACTGTGCCGTTGCACTGGTGCATCATGAATGAACCTCTTTATTTTGTGAATGAATTGACATGTTATCCACAGTAGAATTATAGCAACGGCATCCCAGAGTCCCTACTGTGCATGTCTAGGGTTCGGATTAGGAGTGGAGCTAGGGTTTGGGAGCTTTAAAAAACTTCGCGGTTAAACCCCAGCTTTTACACTTGCAGGGCATTGAGTGTTTCAATTAGAAGTGAAGTCCACACCACGCATGCTCTCAACCCACAATCCATTATGATCTGCACCTGTATCGTTGCCTTTAAATGGGTGCTTTAAAGAGACAGAGCCCCATTTAACCGTGCAACTACACCTTAGCCTTTAGATGCAATAGCAATGTTGTGCCCTTTTTAAAAAAGTAGTGGGGAAATCAAGCTACTTTTTAAAGGCACTTCTTCTCCCTTAAAACTCCAAAATAGTGTTTTCATGGCACATTTTCCCTTTTTCTCATCTAAAGGCTGGGCTTTCATGCAGCCATCAACACACCTCTTTTTGCCAATCTAAAATGGGCCAGCTCCTTTTTAAAGGTGCTTCTTTTCCATTAAAATGCCAAAATAGTGTTTTCATGGCACACTTTCCCTTTGTCTCATCTAAAGGCTGGGCTTTCATGCAGCCATCAACACACCTCTTTTTGCCAATCTAAAATGGGCCCACATGTCTATGAGATATAATATGATACTCTTGTGGAGGTTTCCACCTCCCCTTTTCCTGCCCTCTTATTGTCTCACTTCTACTAAAGGTTAGTTCGGTGAGCTTAGCATCCTCACAGAGCTTTCCAATTTCTATTGGAGTTCTTACAATAAGTCCTTAGATTCTTTCTTTAGCTATTGGTGGATTTGTTTCATCGTTGAAATTACTAGCTTAGCACACATTCTCCATCAATAACTACCTTGCTAATTTCTTGTATAGGTTCTGCTTCTTTTAAGAAATACTGAAAGCATCCTTGCCTCAAAGCTTTCTACACCACTGCTGGTAACCTGTGAACCTTCACTGTATTTGGAGGAAAACAACAACAGCACTCAAGACCTTCTTTACATTCACATATGTTATACTTTTGCCTGACTACTGTAACATTACAAAGCCACATTTCTTTAGCCATTTTCTGTCCATTTCTTTGCACATATTTTCCAAAACATGGCTAAGGAAAGGTCTGTTAGGATAGCATCTGCAGGGGACTTCACACAGATATTTTCTCCTGCTATAAACCCATTACAATTCAGAATTGGGTTGATGTAAAACATTGTGAGCCAAGTTTATTTTCTAGCCTTGATCAAGTCTGGAATTTCAGCACTGGAAGGGATGGAAGGGGAGACAGCCACATATTGCCCCCTTCACATGATCCCAAGTCCATGTGGAACAAGTGGCAGAAAGCTATAGCAAAAAAATAGTTTTGTCGACATCTCAGGGTTCACCAGTCAGCAAGAATTTTCTGGATTTCATCTTGAAATCCTTGAGAGTCTACACAGTGTAGAAGCAGTCACTTATCACATGAGGCTGTTCTTCTCCTATAGTCCCATTGTCAGTACAATTGCTATGCAACTGCTCTCTTCTCTTGCACACCTTCACAACTATTCTAAAATTACAGTGTCTTTTTGTGCAAAAAACCTTATCATATATAGCATTTGGAACTGCCTGCCCACTACCCAGTGGGGTCACTTGGATATGTGGGGATGTGATGTGCACCAGGTCACATCCCAGAAGAGGGGAGAAGCCTGGTTGGGCCCTCCTACCTGTGCAGGGTGAGAAGGGGTGAGCATGCCCCTCCCAGCTTTGTCTTCCTGATAGTGATGGAAGGGCAAGCACATCCTTTTGGCCCATCCCTGGGAATCTTCCCCACATCGGGTGACACCACTGCCTCTTTCATCCCTATCCATTTTAATTATCCTTGTGGTGATGAGACTTTCTGGTCAGGATAGATCAGATTTCCCACACTAAACTAATCACTAGCCATTGAAAGTCAAAAGCTACTGAAGTGTCTAGATCAAGGGAAGTAATAGTGCCACTCTATTCTGCCTTGGTCAGGCCTCACCTGGAATACTGCATCCAGTTCTGGGCACAATTAAAAAGTATATTGAGAAACTGGAGTGTGTCCAAAGGAGGGTGACTAAAATGATGAAGGTTCTAGAAACCATGCCTTATGAGGAAAGTTGGGTATCTTTAGCCTGAAAAAGAGACAGTTAAGAGGTGATATGATAGCCAGTTTAAGTATTTGAAGGGTTGTCACATTGAGGATGAAGAAAGCTTGTTTCTGCTGCTGCAGAGACTAGAACACAAAACAATGGATGCAATCTACAGGAAAAGAGATTCCACCTTAACATCAGGAAGGAACTTCCTGACAGTAACAGCTGTTTGACAGTGTCGGAGTGTGGAGGTGTCTCCTTCTTTGGAGGTCTTTAAGCAGAGGGTGGATGGCCATCTGTTGGGGATGCTTTGATTGGGAGTTCCTGCATGGCTGGGGGTTTGACTGGATGGCCCTTCTGGTCTCTTCCAACTCTATGATTCTATGATCTATTCATCTGATTTATCCCTGTCTATCCCTGGTGGCGCAGTGGTTAAATGCCTGTACTGCAGCCACTCACTCAAAACCATAAGGTGGCGAGTTCAAGACCAGCAAAGGGCTGAAGCTCGACTCAGGCTTGCATCCTTCCGAGGTCGCTAAAATGAGTACCCAGATTGTTGGGGGGCAAATAGCTTACAATTGTAAACCGCTTAGACACTCCTTAGGGGTATGAAGCGGTATATAAATGAAGCTGTTTTGTTTGTTTGTTTGTTTTCATGTAGCAGCAATTAGTATGTCTGAAAGAAGAGACAGAATGCTAACAAACAAAATTTGCTTTTTTAAACTATAAGATTCTTTTCCTTTTGCTTTTACATTTCCAGGCATGTGTAAGACATGTCTACATCTGTGTGTATGTGTGAGTGAAAGGGTGGGCTTTCATGCCATCATACCTTGATAGCAACAGAGAGACTCCTGAATGGGCCTGGAGGGCTGAAAAAAGAGGTAGAAGGGTGTTGTTGTTGTTTTTAATTTAGGAAATCAGATTGTAATGTCTGTTCATTCTCCCTACCCAGAACACCACAAATTGCCATAACAGCACAATTGAGTTTTTGCACAGGAAAACAGCACAACAGAAGCATCAACAACGAATTTTTGTGTGTCAATAAACATATTGAAAACTGTATCTCATGGGAGGACAACAGAAGAGGGACAAAATCATCATGAACTGCAAATATGATTTACTTGCCTCGTGTGACAAGTGGTCACTTTAAACAACCTAGATGAAGCAACAGTTTGCTTGGTTTCAGAATATGATGTCTGAATTTATCTGATTTTATGTTCACAGCATCTTCACTTGAACTTTCCTATACATATTTCAGCACTGTGTATTTACTGCATTTCTCTATTATTTGTTTCTGGCAAGAGGAGGAAGATAATGAGATGGAAGACTGTGCTTCCATGGTAGCCTTCCAACTATACTGATTTGGCAGGGACAATCCTAGTGAATCTCCTTTTGTCCCATTTCTTTCAGCTGCTTTTGAAATGTCCAATTATCCTTTTCCTTCTCCCACTTTCCCTCTTTGTCTCCAACTTACTTAATTTGCTGTACACTAAGTTCAAAGTGCAAAAGCAGTTTTCACTCAATTAGCTCAGCTGGGAGAGATGAAAGGAGGGGGGGGGGGGGAGAATTTTGCCTTTCCCTGTAGCCTCAGGCAAAAGCAAACTGCTGCAGCCTCTTGTGGCTTGTGTGTTCTTTTTCATTAATAAGTTTTGCTGTCTTGACCACACTCTGATGTTGCTTGGCCACACGTGTCTTGGGTTTAATCTGTAAAATGTTGGAGAGTATGCCATTCCACCTACCACTCCCACTCCCATCATTTTCTGCTTTATTTTCCAAGTTAGAGACAACATTCACTGTCTACCAAGCAGGTTTATTCTTCATTGGATCACTTTGCTGGGGGTGGAATGTTGTTGTTAGTTGCTGCCTTGGATATTTTACCAATTTATTTTTCTACCTCTGAATACCAATAAGTCTCCCTGTGCATCCTGGGGCTTAAAAAACTATTTTTCCTTTTTTTTTCTTTTTGCTGCCTTGCCGTTGGGGATCACTGTCTGCATTCATTTAGACAGGAAGTGGGTTTTCCCTGGTCAAAACACATTGGAAGTGAACACATTTTGTTTATTTACTTATTTAAATATTTATATCCTTATATCGTGGGATATATCAGGGTAGCATATAAGGAAAACAGTTATCAGCCACTCAAAACAATTCCAGATTTCAAACAATAAAATAACATAAACAGACTAAAGCACATTAAACAATTTAACATGTGAAAACAAGGCAATTAAAAGCAAACAGCTGGAAACAAATGAAAACCATGCACATGTGCAGATTGTATATAAAATCAGCTATGACTCAAAAGATTTTAGTAAAAAATTCATGACTCCTAATACAGCTTCTATATGGCTTGGGTCCAGATTATATGAAAGGCTGTTTCACTCCATAAGAATGACCTTAAGATCCTTAAGGGAGGGCTTTTTCATGGTCCCACCACCCTCACAAGCCCATCTGGTGAAGACACACGAGAGAACCTTCTTAGTGGCTTCTCTCAGGCTAACCCTAAACCTTCCAGAGGAAGGTAGCCTATTTCATTCTTCTTTTGCCAGCAGACAAAGACCTTTTATTCCCTGGTGGTGCAGTGGTTAAGTGCCTGTACTGCAGCCACTCACTTAAAACCATAAGGTTGCGAGTTCAAGACCAGCAAAAGGACTCAAGCTTGACTCAGGCTTGCATCCTTCTGAGGTCGCTAAAATGAGTAACCAGATTGTTGGGGGCAAGTAATTTACAGTTGTAAACTGCTTAGACACTCCTTAGGTGGTATGAAGTGGTATATAAATGAAGCTGTTTGTTTGTTTGTTATTCCAATAGGCATTTTAATGAGTAATTGCTTGCAAGGGAATCTTTTCATGTAGGAGGGGCTGCACTATTTTCAAATTCGTTATGCATTTAAATGATTTTATAGTTTTCAGTTTAATCGTTTTAATGTGATGATTTCTTTAATGCATAATCTAGAGTTAGCCATCCACAACTGACCCATAGTCATGATCCCTACATATTCTGTGTTTTAATTTTATTGTCAAGTTTTTGGCTAACCTTAACTGGAATTCTACATGGGCTATCAGCTACACTGAGACAAAAACATCTATTCTCCTGGTATTGAAGTGTGGATGAATTATATTTGCACCCCCTTTTCCTCAGCAAGTGAGGTTGCAACAGACACTTCCATGATGGTGGGAGGCCTGTTTGCTAGCAGGATTGGCCTCCTTCTCTCAGTGTGGCAGATACTTGGTAAAGCAGGATTGAGGTGGAGGGGAGTTACGATCATGGCAATGGTGCCACAATACATGGAGATCATGACTGGATCAGTTATGGATGGCTAACTCCAGATTATACATCCCTAAGTATTATACTGAATTCCAGTTTTTGTTTTTTCAACCTTTGAAAGCCACATTGGGTCCCATGCTAGAAGAAATGTGGCATATTAAAATACATAAATAAATATCTTCAAACATGGATGGATTAAAATAATTTCTACTGAGGTAATTTCCGGAGGTGTTCCTTACATGATAACAAATGTCTACTGAAATTCCCTCTCCTTGTTGCTGTGTGTCTTCAAGTCATTTATGACTTATGGAGACCCTTAAGTGAACTTAACACAGGGTTTTCTTGGCAAATTTTGTCCAGAAGGGGGTTGCTTTTGTCTTCCTCTAAGCTTGAGAGAATATGACTTGCCGAAGGTCACCCAGTGGGTTTCATTAGCCAAACTGGGATTTTAATCCTGGTTTTCATAGTCGTAGTCCAATGTTCTGCTACATCATGTCAGCTCTCTCCTATTAAAGCTACATGAACACCGTCCCTTATTTCACCTGGCAGCTCTGACCTGAATGTTCCTGCACAGAAAGCATGTGCTCTACTACTGTGCTCTTAATGTCCTTTGCACTTCCTCCTTTTAAGGAGGAAGGCTTGGCAGATTTTTTAAATCATGAAAAATTAATTAAAATCATATTTGCTATAATATCATTAGCTTTGTCAAAAATGTTTCTAACATGATTTTGCTTTGGAAGCAGAAGTTCTAATTTATATCTGTGTCACAATCTTCATTTTAGTATCAGTACCTGTAATTCTTTTTTTGTTATTTTTTTTTAAATCTCATGTGTACAAACTAAGTAAATTATAAAATATTCAGTATACATAGACAGTAGTAGTTCCTATGTTTTCAATCTCATTATAGTACAGTGAAGACAGCAAGCATGATTTAGTGGCTTGAGCATAGGACTACAACTCTGGAGACCAGGATTTCAATCTCTGCTTGACTATGGAAGCCCACCAGGGGACCCTGGACACATCCCACACTCTCAGCCTCAGAGAAAAGCAAAGGCAAAACCCTTTGTACAAATCTTGCCAAGAAAACCCCAAGTTAGGTTTGCCTTAGGATCGCCATAAGATAGAAACAACTTGAAGTCACCCAGCAACAAATAGTACAGTGAACTTTTATGAAAGGAAAATTATTTGAAGAATAGAGTTTCATGCCTTAGTATTCATAGACTCATAGAATCATAGAGTTGGAAGAGACCACAAAGGCCATCCAGTCCAACCCCCTGCCATGCAGGAACTCCCAGTCAAAGCATCCCCGACAGATGGCCATCCAGCCTCTGCTTAAAGACCTCCAAGGAAGGAGACTCCACCACCCTCCGAGGGAGTGTGTTCCACTGTCGAACAGCCCTTACTGTCAGGAAGTTCCTCCTAATGTTGAGGTGGAATCTCTTTTCCTGCAGCTTGCATCCATTGTTCCGCGTTCTAGTCTCTGCAGCAGCAGAAAACAAGCTTGCTCCCTCTTCAATATGACATCCCTTCAAATATTTGAACAGGGCTATCATATCACCTCTTAACCTTCTCTTCTTCAGGCTAAACATCCCCAGCTCCCTAAGTCGTTCCTCATAGGGCATGGTTTCCAGACCCTTCATTATGTTTTGGGGAACAGAAAGTCTTCCCTTTTCTTCCCACAAGCTAATGATATTTTAAACTCAATGAGAACTTTTATATTTTTTGCAAACCATAATGATCCAGCAGAAATGCAGCAGGTTTCCATTTAGCTCTCATATAAGGTTTGTTCTGATTTGGTAATGACTAATACAAATATAATTGAATTTTTACATGACCCAAGAGGCAGCTTTCCCTCCAAATGTAAAGATAATGAACAGATTTACTTGCCTAGACTCCATTGGGTAACTTTTCTTGCCATGTAAAATGATGCCAAGGAGCCATTTAAGGATAGCCATTTTACTGTGTCCTGTCTGTGTTCTTATGGACTTTGGGGAAAAAACATGTACTATATTCTAGTAGATATAAGAACCAACAGAAGGTAGCTATAAGTCTTAGGCTTCCAGGTGTTGTTGGGCTGCAATTCCCATTAGTCCCCACAGTTTGGCCAAAGGTCAGGTATGATGGTAGTTGAAGTTCAATAAGATCTGCGGTTGCAGCTCAACAGCACAGGTAGTATATCTTTTGACCACAATGCCTGTGTAACCCAAAAAGTAATTTTTAAAGCTCTGTACTTGGCAAAGAAGCCTGCAAATAGATGATATATGTGCATGGAAAATTTGGGATGAGTAAGAAGGCAAGGACAAGAAGAAATGCTTGCATCAGCTTTTCAAAAATTATGGAGAAACAGAGCTCAGAGATGTGCGGTAAACTTTCAGACTATTAATTCTGCGTGACAACTGGCAAAAATAGCAAAAATTGAGAATATTCTCACATACTGAAGAAATTTGCTCCTTAAATGTCCACTTTATGCAAAGGAAATGCACTGATCACCAACAGTAGCAAAATCAAAGTATTGTAATTTCCAAATGCCCACATTCTTTCCCTTCCCTTTAATCTCACCACTTTCTTGTTCCCATATGAATATGTTCATAGGAAATGTTATATGAAGGAAAAGATTATACATGTCATGCAATGCTGTGTTTAGTCAGAGTCCCACTGTGTTCAGTGGGATTTACTCCAAAGTATGTGTACTGTAGTCTAAAGCTGCAGCCCTATGCATACTTACTGGAGAGCAAAACTCATTGAATTGGTATCCTTATCAGAGATTAGAACTAATGCATCAATATTAATCAGCTAATTGGCTTTATTATATAAAAACACTTTAATCCAGAAATAAAGTGCCTTTTTTTTCTTAGTCAAAATGTAAGGTATTTTTGGGGACATTTCCCCAGCAACAATAGGAAGCTAGCAACTTCATCTGCTTTGTTTCTATGTTGTGTTCCTCCCATGCTCCTTGCCTCCCCTGCCATTCCTGCCAGGGTTTTTCACTCCATGGTGGGCAGCAGCTGTGCCTACAGTAGCGAGCAGCAAGTATCACAGGCAGCAAAGAACAAGGGAGAAGGAAGGAGGAGCGGAAAGAGGGAGTACACAACATGTTGCTTTGTTGTGCAGTGTATGTGGGAAGGAAGTGGCAGAGTGGGTGCAGTGCATGGAAAGATAGTGTGAGGTGAGAGAAAAGGTGTGAAAGAGTAGGTGGAGACACTGGAGAGAGAGATGGACAGATAGATAAGTAAAAGAAGAGAAAGAGACAAACAGTGAAAAGGGGAAAGAAGAAAAGGCAGAATACACAGGACTGGTATTGAAGAAGAGGAAGTGACTATGGTGATTACCACACATGGCTTTTAAGCCATGACTACAGCTAGAAAAAACACCTTTGGTAAAACTTGGGGTGATACCTTTAGTGGCACCCATAGCTGCTGTGTCTTTGAACTGTGTTTAGGGCAATTTGCATTGATGGGGGAAAACTCATAAATGAGTTCACAATTTGCACTAGTTCCCAGGTGCCAGGGTAGTTGCAATATTGGTAGTCCCTTGCAGTGGCATCATTGAGGTTGGTGTTATCTGGTGTGTGTGTGTGTGAGGGGGGTGGGTGAATTGCCTTGCCACCCCTACCCCCCACCTGCCCAGACTGCTGAGGGGGCAGCACTGCAGCCTCTGGAAAACCCATTCAGGATCTAGCATGGCTGCTGTCCAAGAAATCACACAGGATCCTGAAGGTGTTTCCCCCTGACCTGACCCCCAGCAGTTGCCACTACTGCTGCAGCCTCCAGAGAAGCTGGCTCCTCCTCCTCCTCCTCCTCCTCCTCCTCCTCCGCCGCCGCCGCCTCCTCCTTCTCCTTTTTCTAAAATTGGGACCCAAAATAGATTACAGTCTAAAAACACAGTAAAACTGAAACCTTACAAATGTGATAATTAAAATGGAGTTAAACTATTACAATATTAAAACATTCAACAGTCTCTCTTTTATGGCAAATTCATTGGGTGTTACAAGTTCCTTCTGCTTTAGAAGTGCGGTTCTTGCCACCACTCAATATAACAGCCATCTGCACAAATATAAACCCCCCTGGAAAGTGAAACAACATTTTAAATTAATCCTTATTCCAAGTGGCAGTGTTCCCGTATGTCGTTTTGATTTTCACATAACAAAGAAGAATGTGTTGGGTGGTTTGAATGTATTTTGAATATAAAATGTCTTTCCCCCTAATTCCTTTCTTTCTGTTTTGACCTTCAGAGCGTTGTTGAGAAATTTCTTAGAAACTGTTTCTTTTTATTTTGTCTTTCAGTAAATTCCTGAGACACGGAAGGAAATATTGGAGGCCTCTGGAGGAAGAAAAGGATGGAGAAGGGGAGGCAGATAGCTTCCCCAGGAAGCAGTAGATATTTAATAGTTTGACTGTTGAACTGTTTTTTTCCCTCCAAAATATTTCTGGCTGAGAATGGGACAATTGTTCTTGTTGTTTCTTTAAAATGTTATCCACCACCATGCATGTACTTTCCTGATTTTATTGTGGGGTATTGTTGGTATAGCATAGGTCTGTAGGGTGTATTTTTATAGGTAATTTTCCCCTTGTTGTGTTGTGTTGTTGTGTACCTTCAAGTCATTTCCATCTTATGGTGACCCTAAAGCAAACTTATCATGAGGTTTTCTGAGGCTGAGAGTCACCCAGTGGCTTCCATGGCTGAGCAGGAAATTAAACCCTGATAGTCATAGTCCTGTACTCAAAACACTACACCACACTGGCTTTCACATCCTTTCTACATGTATATAATCCCCCCTCCCCACCCATGCACACCTTGCTTATTCCTTTTCAATATCTGGGTGAGTTTTACAGAATTCTTGTATATTTTTACTTGTATCTTTTGAGAAACCATGTATTGGGGATGGATGAAATCATGGATAAGATTCTTCCTCTTCATTTTGGTAAGCTTTTTAATGCAGTGCCACAATGAAAATTTAATTGACAAGTTAGAATTAATGTAAGTGTAGTAAATATTCATTTTCCAGTGGAAACATAATCATCATAAAGGCAAGTGGGATTTCAAAAAGTTTTTTTTTTTTAGTATAAACACAATCTAGTGGAATTTTTTCACTTACATTCCTATCTCTGGTCCTTACTACTGCATAAACACAAGCATGCCTGGTAATAAGTTACTGACATAGCAGAAGGAGCTATACCCAAAACACAGTGACTTTCACAGCCAGTCAACAAAATGTTGTACAGTTTTTCCTATTAGCAGAAATTATATGCAGTTTTCCAGAACTGATTTCTCACTGACTTGTCACTTCACGTATGTCAGTCAAGGTAAGCTGGTTTGCAGAATATTACACACACACATGCACACACACACACACACACCCCTCTGCAATTGTGCTTAGATATGGAAGGTAACATACCCATGCAGGTTCTCCCTAGCCAGGTTGTGTGTCACAAAGATGTTTTTTGCGCACTGTATTACAAAAGAAGCCTGATTTTCCTGAGGTCCTTCCCCAACTCAGGTGCAGGAAAAGTTATTCAAACCACATACTCTCAAACAATATGAAACACAGGCTCACAAGACCATATAAGAAAGCCTTGTGCTCAACATGCCTAACACTGACATGCCCAGAAGCCTTGTCCCCTGCTGTTCTTGTGATTGGTGCATGTGACACTTCTTTGAACTTTGTTTGAATCATCCTTTTGTTAAATGAGATTCTAGTCATGCCTGGATAGCAACTAAATCTTCCCCGCTGTTTAATCTATATATGTTAAAATATTTATATTTGTTGTTTATATTTATATTTGTGTGCCTTCAAGTAATTTCCGAATTATGGTGCCCCTAAAATGGGGTTTCTTGGCAACATTTGTTCAGAGGGGGTTTGCCTTTGCCCTTCTCTGAGGCTAAGTGAGTGGGACATGCTGAAGGTCATCCAGTGGGGTTTCCATGGCTGAGCAGGGATTTGAACCCTGGTCTCTCAATGTCAAATGTTCAAACCACTACACCATGCTGGCTCCCTTGCAATTTAAAATATCTATCCAAGTACTGCATAATGATAACATTATAGTTAAAAATTCATTATAGTTAAAACAAAACATAACTATATAATATAAACAAAGTCTGGAAGGCTCTAGGAGCTGTAGTCTTCAAACACATCTTTTTCAGTCTCTGAAGGTTTTTAAAAGTAGAGCTCATACACGGCAGCATAATATTGCATAATATTGGGTCACAATACAAAAGAGTACAATGGTACTGTTGCTGTTCTTTTGAGGCTGAGAATGTGTGACTTGCCCAAGGGCACCCAGTGGGTTTCCATGGCCAAGTAAGGATTTGAACCCTGGTCCCTAGAATCATAGTCCAACATTCAAACCACTGCACCATACTTAGCAGCAATGGAAATTTCAAGCAGTAAAGTGAATGTATAAGAAACCTAATTATTCAGGATTTTTTTTTAAAAAAACCTGTAGCATTCTCTCTTCTAATGATGTTCTTTGATGATAGTATTGAGAGGAACAAAGATATTAAGCACACTTGGCTTTCAATGTTCATCTGGTGGTGTTTGATATACACCATTATCATTTGTGTAAAGACCATTAGCTCCATTCCCTCTGGAAACAGCAATTTGGAAGCACTTGAAGCTTACCTCTCCAAGATTCTGATCATTGGCCTTGGGGGTCTTCTCCTCCACTGCAAATCTTTAAAGTGTCTTTTGAATTAGGAAACTGAACTATGCTTTAGGAATGTACTGCACTCAAAATAGAACTACAAAAGAAAATGAGGTCAGAACAAGAGAGAGGAAGATAAGAAGGTAAGACGGCTAACTACAGCTGAAGAAGAGAGGCACGGACACGAGATTGCCATAACATCTTTGCAAAAAGCCTTTCATGAAAATTGTTAGGGGCAAGTTCTATGATGTTAAGGCACATTCTCGAAGGCCCACAGAAGGATTTCCATGCTTTCTCTAATGCCTGCAGTACTGATGAATATGGATAGGGAGCCTATTTCATACTGCTAGGCCACTGTCAGAATGCCCAGAGTTCTGATATGCCACAGTGCTCACATCTCTCAAAGGTGGAACAAAAAACAAGCCTTACAATTCAAACATCATTTCCTTAGGAAAACCTGAGCTTGGGGAAAATTCAGTTTTTGGACTATAACTCCCCCAGTCTTCCATGTGGGCTGGGGAATTCTGAGAGCTGTGGCTGAAAACTAACTTTTCAAAGCTTTGGTAGTCTACAGTCACACAACCTCCTAACCAGGATGGCCGTTCTTATAATGGCTTGTGGGGATGCTGGCATATGAAGGTGAGAGAGTATGGCTTGCCCAGGGTCACTCAATGGGTTTCTATGGCTCAGCTGGCCTTCAAACTCTATTCTCCTACATCCCAGTACAGTCAGCCCTCAGTATCTACCCATGAATTTAACCATCCATGGATGCAGCCATCCACAGCTTGAAAATATTTTTTTAAAAGAAAACAATAATCTAAAGCGCAAATTTTGATTTTGCCATTTTATATAAGAGCCACCATTTTACCACATCATTATATATAATGGGACTTGAGCACTCATGGATTTTGGGATCTACAGAGGATCTTAGAAACAAATAGCGGGGATACTAAGGGCTCACAGTACAACACAAATCGCCTTGCTGGGCTCTCCTTTAATCTTTATTCAGCCTTTATTTTTGCTGACCTAGACAAGGTAGTCACATATGGCTGTTCAAGGTGCTTGTAGGTTTGACCATCTAGGGCCTTATAGTACATCTCTGCCTTGAAAAGAACTAGACAGTCCTTACATTAAATTAAGGATCACTGGTGTCAAAGAGCTCTATGAACACTGCAATGGCATTTTGGGCTCCTTCACTGTTAAAAATTTCATATAATACTAGGAGGTTCAAATCATGACAGCTGCTGCCTCCCATGTCAGTGAGTTGGGAGTATGCTCCAGGGTTTAGTTTGAACTTAAAAGGAGCTATCCATGGTGCTGATTTCTATCCCCAAAATAGTTTCAACACCCCAGGTAGCTCTTTAAGCTTCCTGCTATAACCCAGTGTGAATTCATTTCCCCATTGACAAGGAACCCACCAGCCATCACTGTGTTTCAGGACTAGTCAAGGGCTGCTGCCACACTGCAGAATTTGTGTCATTTGATACCACTTTAATGCTCATAGCTCCATCCTATGGGCTCCTCGGATTTGTAGACTGTTGTGGCACCCGAGCTCTCTGAATGAGAAGGTAAAATATCTCACAAAACTACAAATCCAAGCATTTCATAGTACTGAGCCACGGCAGTGAAAGTGGCATCAAACTGCATTAATTCTGTAGTGTAGATGCAGCCCAGGCATATTGTTTAGTTTATCGAGTACTGCTGCTAATGAGGGGACAGGAATTATGAGAGGTTCCCATGGCAATCTTGAGGGAAAGCCAATATGAACGGTTTGCCTGTAGAGTGTTGACTTTTAAAGTGAGGCTTCCCATATAAATGTTAATAGTTGTTTACTAAACTGTTGCAATATGCTAAGGCAAAGGAAGTCTTAATTAGTTTTATGACCAGAAAAAGAAGGAAGTCATCCCTATTTCAAACAGTCTGTGTGAAAATAAAGCAGTTACTCAAGCCTGATCCTGTGTATGTTTGGTTGTGCCTTCAAGTCACCTGTCAACTTATGGCAACCCCATGAATTTCATAGGTTTTTCTTGGGCAAGGAATACTCAGAGGTGGTTTTGCTAGTTCCTTCCTCTGAAATATAGCCTACAGCACCTGGCTGTGCATAGTTGTTGTTGTTGTTCTGTGCCTTCAAGTAATTTACAACTTATGGCAACTCTAAGGTGACCCTATTACAGAGTTTTTCTAGGGCTGAGAGTGTGTGATTTCCGCAAGGTCACCAAGTGCATTTCCATGGCCAAGTGGGGGATCAAACACTGGTCTCCAGAGTCCTAGTCCAATGCTCAAACCTATACACGGTACAATAAATACTTAGCAATAAATTCTACAAAACTCCAGTGGGACTTTCTTCCTTCCTTCCTTCCTTTCTTCCTGCCAGAAAGGACAATTGTGGTGATTATCCATAACAAAATACACATTAAAAACTGAATAAACATTAAACCATAATATTAAAACAAATTTACATTGCCACATCATTTTTTCTTAGATTTTCATTTCCTAAGTAAAACATTGGGTAATTATCTGACTCAAAATGTCCAGTTCCTGCCCACTTTAGCTCACTCCCTCCAAATATATGTTTCATTTCTTGTCTACCTTCCCCTGATTCATGCTTCCCACTTTCCATGTGTTGTGCAGCTTTGGACTGTCCAAAACTGCACAATGCATTGGACTTACATAGAATATAGCCATAGCAGTGGAACCATAGGTTTGTAACGATGGGGCTTTCTAGACTGGCAAAAAGAAGTGTGTTCATGGCTGCATGAAAGTCTAGCCTTTAGATGAGAAAAAGGGAAAGTGTGCCATGAAAACGCTTTTTTTGCGTTTTAGGGGAGAAGAAGCGCCTTTTAAAAGGTGCTGGTTTTCCCAGTTTCTTTCTTAAAAACTGTGGAACAGTGCAGCTCCATCTAAAGGCTGTGGTGCAGCTGCTAAGCATTAAGGAAAAGGCAACTTCATGTCACATTTTCCTGCCAATCTAGAAAGCCCCTATGCGTGAAGGGGCCCATGGCTACTACTGACTGTGTTTATGTGACCTTTGAAATGGTACATGTGCAGCTCTGCTTTAGAGATCATCTGCATAAGGCTAGTGGCCTGAAGTGATTTAAAGAAGCTGACTTCTTTATTCACATGTAATATTACATCTATAATAACTCTAACATACATGGAAGGGAGTTCCTCTGTCTGGGACCAGCCATGGAGAAGGTTTTCTCTTGAATCCTCACCACCCATGCCTGCGAAGGTGGTAGAACTGAGAGAAGACCCTACCCTGCAGATCTTAACACTTGGGCTGGCTTGTATACGGAGATATGGTACTTCAGAGAGTCTGGAAGGGGAAAATTAAGATGTCAGAAATAAGTTAAATGTGGGTTGTTTATTTATTTTTATCCCACCTTTCTCCCACATTGGGACCCAAGGCAGCTCACTATTACACACACACACACAAAACTTAAAAAAAACAAAACAAAATAGTCCAATTAAAATTTAGTGGTTAAGATGCCAACTTTAATTATTGGTTCAAGGCATGAGTGCCATATGATAGAGTGAGCTCCTGCCACTAGTCCCAACTTAAGCCAAGCTAGGAGTTTGAAAGAATGCAAATGCAAGTAGATAAATAGGTACCACTTTGGTGGGAAGGTAAATAGCATTTGGTGCAGTTATGCTGGCCACATGAACACCAGAGCAGTCCTCAGACAATGCTGGGTCTTCCTCTTAGAAACGGGGATGAGCACCACCCCCTACAGTCAGTTACAACAAGACATTCATGTCAAAGGAACACCTTTACCTTTAACCTTTTGGTATGAATGATGTGATGCATTTATCAGTTGTTTATTGTTATGAATAATAATAATTACTGGGTTGCTAACAGTTCTTTCCTTCAGAGAAAGGAACTAGCAAAACCACTTCTGACTATTCCTGGCCTAAGAAAACCTTATGAAATCCCTGGGCTGCTATAAATTGACAGGCAACTTGAAAGCACACAAACACAATGATACATGCAAAATGTCAATTCCCAACCCCTCTAACAAATTGTTAAGGCAAGAAAAAAATTCTTCTTCATAGACAAAACTTAACAACTGTAAAAAAAAATAGGATGTTAAAATTGAAATTATCCTTTTAACATGATCTTCAGATTGTTTCCATCTGGGTGGTTCTCTTGGCTTGAGATATATAAAACACATGCTCTTCCAAGAGAGGATGCTTAATCTTAATCCTACCCTAAAGGCAAGAGTTGTTTATAAATTAAGATGTCTGTAATTTGCAAAACAAGATAGTTGTGCCAAAGCAGGCTGCATCAACTTATTGCTGTAACCTTTGTACTTCCTGCCTCCTGCCACCCCAGCATGAGTCAGAAGATTTTAACAATTTCTCCAAATAACCCAATACTGCAATTTGATCCCTGCAGGCAAGTTAAATACACCCACGTGCTTCCCTGTTCATTGCAACAGGGCTCTGCCCTACCATAATGGTTCCCTTATGCAGATTATGTTACACGTATTGGCAAGTTTACATGTCTTGCTTTAACTATACTTGTATGCTTTTTAAGATGCCTTTTAAAATACTTGCCTCACAATGTGATCAGAAATGTGGACCTAGGGAAAGTTGGAGCCTGCTACTCAGAGCATGGGAAAGTTAATTTTGGGGGCCACAAAAATTGGTCAATGCGTGGCATGGTCATGTTGCCTGTGGGATTCTGGGGATTGGAATTCTCAATATATGTTCTTTCCACGTTCTGCTGGTAGTTAATTGAGAATTTAGGTATAAAGTTACCTAGTTTAACTAGTGTCATACACTGGTGTTTAAACTGGGATCTGTCAGTCATTGCCAGTGTAATTTTAGCTAAGTGCTGGCCACTGGTAGCAACACCCTTCAACTACCTGCTCCAGCCATGAAGGAACTGTCTGGTAAGTACCAGTGTCAGCAACTCAAGAGTGAGCTGCATGGATGTGAGAGGCTGTGAAACCAAAGTGAATTTCCTATGGGCATGTAGATACATAGCAGCCAGTTACACCATGAAACAGAAACAGCTTTAAACTGTGTTCCTTCCTGTCTCTGACTCCTTTCTTCCATTCTGGTATATATTATACTAAACTATGCATATGTTTACTACTTCTCTAGTACTTTGTAATACAAGGGCATGCTGTACTCCCAACAAAGGACTAGAATATTATGATCTCTATCACTACCTCTCTTTCTGCACATAATGTGTGTGCTACTTGAATATTAATTCTCATTTTTCAGTATCAAAAAATGCTACTTATCTCTGCACACAGATTAAAACAACACTGTCTCTTTCTGGGGACTTAGAATAAAAAAAAATCATAAGAGGAAGAGGGATGGGAAAGGAAAAGAACAATACCCACACCTATGCACTATTTTTTAAAATTAGAAGGCTATTATTGTAATACGGAAAGTTACATTTTTGTTCTTATTATGTATACAGCCACACTCTTGCTAATATTTTTCACCTGTAAAGTTATATACAATTTCTTACTGGTAAATATAAATAGCTTTTTTAAAAAAAAACAAAAACAAAAACAAATTGAAATTGAAGACTCTCTTCGAAAAATTTTAAATATGTGATTTTTGTCTTTAAATTCCAACCACTTCCTTTTGAAATCTCTATTTGCCTTTTTGTGCCTTGATCATGAACAGGAATATCCAATGCATGAGTGACAGCTGAGAGTCTTTTAGACAGGAAAAGAACATGGGGTTTGAGGGTGAGGGCTACTGTTACAGGACCTTGGCTAGTTCCAGGCAGACAACTAGATTTATTTGTCTGTATTTGTGTATGCATATGTATGGGTATGCTTTCAACTCATCTATTGACTTGTGGGGACCCAATGGATCTCATGGGGTTTTCTTGGTAAGGAATACTTTGAGGTGGCTTCTCACTTCCTTCCTCTGAAATATAGCCCACAGCACCTGATATTCCTTGGCATGCCCCCATCCAAGTATAAACCAAGCCTGACTCTCTTCAGCAGCCAAGAATTAACAGGATCTAACGACGTCCTTATCTTTCACACAACCAGAATTGTATATGGAACTTCAGGACAAGCATCCTAGCTCCACCCCTACCATTTTTGCTACCTTTCACAAACTGAAGAGCAAAATATTCAGTGTGGAGCTTGCTACACTTGAAATATTCTTTAGTTAACCACGGAACATTCCATCTCGTAGCTGGAAAAGGAGATAGAACATAATTTAGTTTTTCAATTTCTTTATAAGCCATGCAAGTTTAAGGCTTCCTGGTTAAAGACCTCTGAAAGAAGTGACTTGTGTGGTTTCTTAATATGTCAGGGGACCAAACCATAGAGGTGGGAGTCATTATGTGCATCTTGCCTGGCACAGAAGCTACAGTGAAGGCGATAGCAACTGCATAGGAAGTAGTAAACTGAAGAAGAGTTCTGTATCTGGAAGAAATGGTTATGTTCATGCTAGATCCAAGAAAATTATTAATCCCTCGGTTTTGAGACATACAAAACACACTGAACTAATTATCATAGGAGCAGATGGATGCTTGTTTGCCATGTGGGTGATTCTGTTCTAGTAAGGTTCAGTTACTGTGAAATGAAGAGCATTTCAGCACACACATCCCACCAAAGACTTACTTGATAATCAATATTGATTATATTTCTGAACTGAAATTGAAAAGAAATGTCCACTGAGAAAGACATGAACTCCCCCCCCCCCCCCCAAAAAAATGAATAGCACAGAAAATGTAAAATATCTATAGTCAGCTTAAACATGATGTCTCATTCTGGAACATAAAGTTGCTGTATTGTTCTATGCACTTGAAATATGTAGCTGTGAGGACAACATATAGCAGGGTTAGAAATCATATAGATCTCCATATGTTGTTGGCCTGAAAGTCCCTGAAGCCCTAGCCAACGTAGCCAATAGAGAAAACTGCTGGTGACTGAAGTTCATCAACGTTTGGTGGGTCATATGATTCCAACTCCTCACATATAAGCAAACCTGAACTAACAATGGTTACAAAGAAGTTCCTTTGTACAAAGTCCTTTTATTCCTGCTCATTCTTCTGTTCCACCTCACCCTGTCTAGATGGGTTGGGGTTTTTTTTAGCAGTGTTGGCATTGGGGAAATGACGAAGGCACTCTGGAGGAAGAGAATTTTGGTGTTGCCTTACAACATCATGTTCACAGGTAAGCAATAAAATAAAGTTTGAGCTGTGGAAGAATGTGACTCTGCTCTAGCTAATCTATACTACAGCTGTGTGAGCCTGACTGCAACAGGCAAGGTAAACAACTGCTGTCTCCAGAATTCCTTGCTGAGGTTGTATAACCAGAAAAACAGAGAAAAGAGGGAAGAGCAGGTAATCTTGTCCCACCGACTATGTCAAGAATGTTAAGCATAAATTTGTAAGTCTGAAGAGGCCACCAAAACAGAAACTGAAAGAAAATGGAGGCTGGTGAAAATTAAATAAAAATCTGGGTGCATTTTGGAAGAAGCTTTGAAGCAGTCTCTACAAGCATCAACATATATTTGTTTACCTACACAAGGTACCTGACCTATTTTTTCCATTTTCTCACATACACCTTCTTCATTTTGAATAAGTTTTGCAGAAACCTGTTGAACTGCCTTCCCCTTTTTAATGATTCAGCCACCTATCCTTATTCCTTCCATATTATTTATGCCTGTGATGACAAATTTTGAGTTATAGACATCATATCCAGGAATGTGTCTACTTTGTCAATGGAAGTATACCTCTTTTTGTCTTCCTCAACTTCCTTCTAGATTTCATGCAACCATTTAATCAAAGTTTCATAGTGTTGGAAGTGACCATAAGGGTAATCTAGTCCATCCCTCTGCCATGCACACAATCAAAGCACTCCTGATGAGTGGCTTAGCATAACAGAAAAACAGATAAGGGATGCTTAACAGACAATCCCATTAGAGTAGTTATCTGATGGCATTGTACAATTAGGATGAACACAAATGTCCACTGAGGCAGCCTTTTGTGAAGGAGTTGGGTTCAAGCAAATGGTATCTCTCCATAACTCAGCAATTCCTGGTGGTGGTCTGGAAAAATGTGAGGGTAGTGGTAACATAGTCAATAAGAGTTGATCAGTCCTCATAAAAGGAGTGTGACTTCTTTCATCCATTACAAGGGTTGGTGACGTAGAAAAGTTTTTTGTGTAACAATGTATTCTAAATTCCTTTTTTGCAGAGTTGATTCTCCCATCTACCATCAGGCAGCTATTTCAGTTCTTGCAACAGCTAGAAGGAAGGTAATAAACTTTCTCTTTCAGAGCACAAATTTCTTTGGTATACAACAGAATAACAAAGGCGCAGGACAAAAATAGATGGTTTGTTTGGTGATAAATCATATCTGATTTATAATTGCCATCCAAAATGTTTTAACTTTAGAACAGTCTATTCACATATATAGTTTTGTAGCCAGTCTGTTTGCAACTCCTCCAACATCATAATGGGAATTTTTCAAAGCTGTTCTTGATAATTGGATGGGAGATATAAATCACCTGTGAATTATTTCAAACAGTCCAAACAGTCAAAGCACCCCAGACAGATGGCCATCACGCCTGTTTAAAAACCTCCAAATAGACTTCCCCATACTCCAAGGGAGTGTGTTCCACAGTGAAACAGCTCTTACTGTCTGGAAGTTTCTCCTAATGTTTAGGAAGAATCTCTTTTCTGGTAGCTTCCATCCGTTCTATTCTCTGGAGCAGCAGAAAACAAGCTTGCTCCATCCTCAAAGTGACACCCCTTCAAATACTTAAACAGGGCTATCATATCATCTCTTAACCGTCTCTTCATAAACATACTCAGCTCCCTACATCTCTGCTCATAAGGCATGGTTTCCAGACACTTCATCATTTTGGTCATCCTCCTCTGGACGTGCTCCAGCTTTTTAACATCCTTTTTGAATTAACAGTTTAGATTCCCAAAATCAGTGAGACATATCCCCTTTAATCCTGGGGACTGGCAGTTCCAGATATCATATTCTACTTTTATGCTTTCTAATTGCCCCAGTTTATCCAGGTTATTAGGCATACAGCCTCACACAGATGGGTCAAGGCAGAGCCTCCTTGCCTGAATGCAACTTTATCTTCTCCACAGTCTCAAGAAAATCACTCACAGAATTACAAAACCCATTTCCCTGTTATCTATTAACTATATGGAAAAACTGGAAACATTTTTTTAACTCATGACTCCTCCCTTTTGGGGCCTTTCTTACTCCATCCAAGTTTTCATATGCCAGCTAAAAAGCTCTTTTTATTGTTTTTAACTTCTCTTTCAAGCCTGAACTTGTTTTGTGCTTTAGCTTTCTGACATTCTCCCTACACATGCTGGCTATTCATTTGTATTCATCTTTGATGACCCCCCCCCTTTCCATTTTTGCACATGTCTCTTTTAAAGCTTAGCTCAGTTGAAAGTTCTTTAGACATCCATTCTAGTTTCTTTACACACCTCCCAATTTTCTGCCTCATTAGAACCTTCTGGGCAATGAAATTATCTGCAAAGCAAGTGAGGACATTGTTAGAACTTAGATTTTTGGCAGGGTGTGACTTCCAACAAATATCAGGACAGTTGTAATCTCCCATTACTACTACTACTACTACTACTACTATTATTATTATTATTAACCTTTATTTATTTAGCGCTGTAAATTTACACAGTGCTGTACATACAGTCTTATAAATTAGATGGTTCCCTGCCCTCAGGCTTACTACTACATCTCTCCTTTCCAAATTTCACTGTTCTAGTCAACAAAGGGAGAGAGTTATGAAGTTCATGAAGAACTGTTGGGAGGTTGACAGTACTCTTACCAGTACTCTCCCCAGCATCTGCTACCTGAAACAGATGCCCCCTCCCCATCTAATTGTAGGGCCAGCTGTAGCATTTTTTAAAAAATGAAGGTTAGTCATTCAGCTTGTAAGATGGAATAGGAAAGACTGCAGTCTGGTAATCAGAACTGGATTGAGCCACAGGGGTTGAATGTAAATATCAATACACTGAGGCTATATATTAGGCCCCCTCCTATAGCAAGTATGCCAAGAGTACTTAAAAATTAGTTTTACTACTATGGCCATCATATGGTTAAGTTTGCTGTCATGGGCAGAAGCAAGATTCTACCCTTAGTTGTTGTTGTTTTCTTTCCACTTCCTTTCCAGTCCTATCCAGTGTTGTTCCAGCAAAAAAACACCTTGTGTTGTTAGTTTGTGAATCAAGTGATTTAGGTCCCAAATGAATTGGAATCTATTGAGTTGAATCCCAAATTAGACCAAATTCCACATCTGCCAATGAATTCATTGGGTATTAATGGGAACACTGGAGTGTGAGAATCTTCCCTCAGATCATGCAATTAGCACACTTTACGGACAGGAGTTTGCTCCCGTCTGATAACCTCCATAGTGTAGAAGAAGGTATGGCTCAAGATTCAGAAATATTAGGTTCAATGGTACCCTTCAAGTCCTATAATATATCCTTGTCTGCTGGATTTATTTTGCTTATTTATTGTTTATACTACTGAAAGAATGTGCAGTGGGGGGAGAAAGTTGATTTCCTAATTTATTTACTTTTAAATCACTGCTACTTTTTTCCTGATCAACTTGCAACAACATTGCTATATCAAGTATTTAATTTTAAATGGTTGGGGAGCTCATCAAAACCATTAGTAATTCAAAGGAATGAACCCATTTGAACCATAGCAGTCATGAGCACATCAGCAGAGGCTTATTTTTTTCCCCCTCCATTGGATGTCTGTTATCTTCATTCCACATGCTGAATTCTCATTTATATATGCAAATCAGAAAGTGGTTTGTAAATACTTTAAACCATTTTTACAGAAAGCACCCTTTCCCAATAACAGGAATACCACTGATAGAAATATAGCCATTTTACATGTATATATATTTAAAAGCCTTACTATTAGATTTATTGAGTTGAATCATTCTGACCAAAGCCCAACTGCCAGTGAAGGCCTCTCACTATGTATCCACTCTGTTTTTCTCTTTGGTCTCACTCTGATTTTTCTTTTGGCCAGCTATCAGTTGTCAGTCAATCAAAACTCCTTCTGGCAGATCAAAGGTTGAAAATGAGGTTAATTTCAAGACAGAGGGAAGATTGAACATGACATGAGATAGAAGGCTAAGGCTTCAGTCTTAAATACATGTATTTTGTATGCCCTCTGTTTCTATTCTATCCTTCATCCAACTGACCTTCTGCATCTATCCAGTGCTAAGTACTTTAAAATAAACAAGCCTTGGGCTGCAATCCTATACACAGCTGAGAGTGAGGTTTACTGGGACTTATCTCTCAGCAGACATGCATAGAACTGAGTCGATATGCATAATGTACTGTGTATTGTCCTTGGAAGCAAGTCCCATTGATTCAAGTTAATTTTGCTTGATTGTGTCCCCAAACATTTGTTTTTCTGTGATAAGGATTAAAGATTTAAACAATGATTTCCATAACATCACTTCTTTGTGCTCTTTCTGGACCATAAAAAGAGACATTGCAAAGGAAGATATCGAGTGACTTGCGGGGGTGGGGATGCATGCAAAGAAGAAGATCTCTTTTTTCTTGGCTCACCAAGGCTGAGTCCAAATATTAAAAAAGGTATAACTCAAGTTTCCAACAATTCCAGCTTTTTATGATTTAGTCAGCTTGTAGTGGAGGCAGCTAAATAAATCCTAGTTTGTCAAGGAGGTACAGTATGCTGGCAGGTGAAGCCTAATAGCTCCTACTTGAAGCAAGAGCAGTTATTGTAATTTTCAATGCAGTTTCTGTAATGAAACACTGTAATGTTTCTGGCATGTCTCTCCTGCAGTAAGTCACAGAAATAATTCATGGATAATGACAACTTGTCATGCAGACTGAGACTGCTGTGATAAAAAAATTATATAAAGCCCCCACAAAAATAACCACTTTTCCAAGCTCAGTTGAGTATGTTACCCAAAAAGGTGGTGGGGATTGGGGTCCTCACCAACAATGACAGCATCTCCTTAGTATTTGGGGGAAATTATTAGCTCAACAGCAGGCCTGCGAGAGAATGGGTAACTTTGGGAATCTTTCACCTATGTATACCATTACTAACTACTACAAGACTCTGCAGGAAAAGAGATTCCACCTCAACATTAGGAGGAACTTCCTGACAGTAAGGGCTGTTCGACAGTGGAACACACTCCCTCGGAGCGTAGTGGAGTCTCCTTCCTTGGAGGTCTTTAAGCAGAGGCTGGATGGCCATCTGTCAGGTATGCTTTGATTTGGAGGTCCTGCATGGCAGGGGGTTGGACTAGATGGCCCTTGTGGTCTCTTCCAACTCAATGATTCTATGATTCTATGATTTAAATGAATAAAAGAGTTTTATTTAGAAATGTGCACAGATGCACTCAAACAAACAAATCCAATGAAACTTAAGAACCACACAAGGCTTACAAAAAAGAAAGGTATGAAAGGTGGGAGAGCGAGAAATTGGAAGTTGGAGGGGGTAAGATTTTTTCCAGACCTGAAAAGGGGGTTCCCATGGAAATCAGAGAGTGGCTCAGAGACTGAAGGAGACACAGTGAGTGGAAGAGACCCTCTGTGCACATACAAGGCTAGAGCTGGGGCTGATATTTATATCTGCTTTCATAGTCTCGAGGGGTTCTTGGTGCTATCTTGCAGTGTAACAAAGACCTGATGGTCTTCCCATGGAACCGACAAAAGGATTCCAGAATGACTGATGGCTTTAATTTTGGAATAATAAAATATTGATAGGATTTGAGTCAATCCCTGAACGGGTGGATAGGAAGGGAGAAGTTTGATCATGTAATGGGACTCATTCAGTCCCTACTGTGAAAGGATATGCAGAAAGCCCAAAGGAGGATGGGGTAAACAGTAAATCCATTTAGACTTTATTTAGTGTTTCCTTGGCCATTCTGGCCAATGTGCCTTTCTCATGTGAAAACATCCTAGTGTTTCAAAGATCATTGTGACTTCTCAAATCATGCCTGACGCTAGAAATGAAAATATGAAACCCCATATTCTAGCATGAGGGGTATAACATATGTTAACAAGCATACATTACAAACTATCACAACATGCAACATTTACATAACTCATTGGTTTTCAACTTTCGGTCCTCAGCACTGGTCATATTGACTGGAACCTCTGAGAGTTAAAGTCCATACCAACACATGACCAGTGCTAAGGAATTCTTGGAGCTGAAGGCCCAACCATCTGGAGGATCAAAAATTGCAAACCACTGATTTAGGGATTTTGTGTGCTTTTCACGTGTTTACCAGAAGCATACATCCTCAGTGTAGACAAGCCCTGTGTCCTCAAACAATTTTTGTCTCTTGGAGGACAGAATTCAGTGTATTACACAATCTGCCCTCCATCTCCTGTGCCCTGTGCTGACCAGTGCAGTAAGGGGATGGATGCTCTTCAGAGCCACTGCTGCTGTTGCTGTCACTGCTTTGCCAGCCAAGTCACTTCCTGTAAGAACCTGGCTGGTGCTGGTGCTTCTGCAGAAGAGCAACCCCCATTTTGTTGATCACATGGTTGAGCACCTTGTTCTGACCTCAGCAGAAATTATGGTGCCACCCAGGCTCTTTTAGGGAGCTGCTTGTTTAGTGAGGCAGCAGAGGCACTGGGACAAGGGGCTAATGCTGTGTTGGCCTGGCTGATCCACATGCACAACAATGTGGTGATGCATCTCATTTGGCCTGGTGCATTTGGCTGCCCTCATGGTAAGGCCAGGCATTCCAAGGCATAATATTCCAGACTAGCCCTAGATTAAGTGGCCAGAGTAGAGGTGTCCTCACACAACTCAGCTGGTGTGTTTATGTGATCCCATGGCTGCCCCTGCTGATTTGCTGCCTGAGGTGATTTCCTTTCTTTCCTGAACAGTGGGATTAGTCTGGCCTCCCCCCCCCCCCCCCATGAAACATTTTTATTTAGCAGCATTATTGTATTTCTTAGCAGCAATGAACACTAAGTATTACAAGGAGCTATAACAGCTTTATGTGGTATATCTGTCTCCTGTTCTCCTGCAAAATTGAATGTTCTAGTTGTACTTAGTGAATAATTTGTAACAGAAAACATTCAATTATGGCTTAAAAAGATACAGAATTAATTTTCTTGTTCATCTGATATCATGAAGAGAGACCATAAATCCACATAAATCTTAAATGCTCTTTGTAAGGAATAATGCATATCAGTGGCTGCAGATATATTAAAAAAAATAAACAAACCTTCCATCTTAAAGGCATTTCCACAGAGGTTTTGTGTAAGAACTTCAGACTTATGGTTCTACAAGACTTAGCCTGCTCTTAATGATCAATAGTTATAATTCTTTATTCATTGAAACATTTATTTAACAACTCTGAGAGGATTTGGAAAGTATGGCAATATTTCAGTCTGTTCTCCCACTCTTTGGCCTACATGGTCTTGTTTTTTCATTCCACATTGTAGACATGTGAAGATCAAGACATGACCTTTTCACATGGTGAATTTGAACTTTCACCTTCTAAGCTTTCCCTTCTTGTCACCTGAGTGAGGATCAACACCTCCTAGAGTTACCATTTTTATCTGACCAGAGGAGTATGATGACATAGAAGAAGAGGAGCAGTAGCAGAAGGAGGGGGGAATGCATCACCCATTTTCCTAAATTGACACATATTGTCATAAAAAGCGTTAACTTCTATGTAGATATGTGGAGTCATAAATTTCTAGTATAATGTAAAGTCTAGAAACCATGCCCTATGAGTAGTGGTTTAGGGAGATGGGTATTTTTAGCCTGGGGAACAGAAGGTTAAGTGGTGACATGATAGCCATATTTAAATATTTGAAGGGATATCATATTGAAGATGGAGCAAGATTATTTTCTGCTGCTACAGAGACTAAGACATGGAGTGGTTGATTCAAACTACAGGAAAAGAGATTCCACCTAAACTTTAGGAAGAATTTCTTGATAGTAAGAGCTGTTCCACAGTGAAGTGACACACACTCCCTCAGAGAGTGGCGGAGTCTTCTTCTATGGAGGTTTTTAAACAGAGGCTGGATGGCCATCTGAAGAATCAGGAATGCTTTGATTGTGTCTTCCTGCATGGCAGAGGATTGGAGAGATGGCCCTTGTGGTCTCTTCCAAGTCTATCATTTTATGAACTAGGAATAAACAATAGAATAAGCAGTCTATTTTATTATAATGTGGGGATGTTATGAACAGATGGTTGCTCAGTCAGTCTGCTGTCCAGGTGCTAACTCCAAACTGGCAGCTTCATGAGTCCTGCTTTATGGTTCCTTATCTTTAAACCAGACATTCATTGACAGATTTTCAAAGAGACTGTTTCTGTCTAACAGAGAATGACTTCAAACAGAGGAAAGCTCTCTGCAGAGTAGGATATATGGCTACCCTGAAATGTTTTCTTATTTTGCACGATGGAATCACTAGACCTAGATCCTTTGGTCATTTTAGAATTGGGAAGGCATTTATCCATGCATCAGCTTTACTATCAACAATTGTTACTCTTTATCTTTACCCACTTATATCCCTTCTCTTCTCCAACATGGGGACCTAAGGCAGCTTACAGAAATGAAATAAATAAGTATAAAAACACATACAAAGACATAATTTAAAACATTGAAAAAGTTATTCTTAAAATGTAATATATAATTAAGATGATTTAAAACAAATACATTAAAAAGCATAAGATAAAAAGCAACAGAACAGCACACTATTAAGGGCCATTGAATTATGTTCCTAAAAGCCTGTTGAACCATAAAGATTTTTGCCTGCTGAGTGAGGATGGCAAAGAGGGAGCCATCCCACCTTTTCTTGAGAGGGAATTGAAAGTCTGCGAGCAGCTGCAAAGAAGGCCCTCTGCTATCTTCCCACCACTCTTGCTTGTGAAGACAGTATGACCAAAAGAAGGGCCTCTCCTGAAAACGTTAAAGACAGGAAGATACAATCCTTCAGATACTCTGGACCCAAGTGTGGTGACTCTCACTCGGTCCACCCACAACCTATTCTCAACTGTGGCAGCACTATGGGAATTTTAATCCCACCGCTGCCACCAAATTCTGTGGAGGACTCCTGCCAACCTTTACCTTAGAGCTGCTCTTTAAGATGGCACAGCACCTCTGTGTCACTCATATTTGATAACATGGTTTGAATCAAACAGAGGCCAAGTAGCATTTTAAACACTAACAAAAGTTTATTTTAAAGTAACAAAATAAACTATAAATTAGCCTCAAAGTTGTTAATTTCATTTTATTACTTAGTTATAAGATGTTCTTCCAAAATATTAATATTACTACAGCCACACAAGCAATCTTATCTCAGGTACATGGACCAAAATTCCCTTTTCAACAACCGGCTTGCTCTGAGCCTCTCCCTACTAGACTCCCCAAGCCTACACAGTCCCTCTTTGGACTTTTAAGACCCTATCATGGTCACCAAACCCAACTAAACTCTTCCCTTAGAAACTCCAAGTGTACAACCTCCCTTCGATGTAACTCTTTCCCTTTAAAACTACCCCCCGCTTTAAAACTATCCCCCCCTTCAGCAAGCCCTTTTTATAACCCTGCCCAGCCGACTTCCCATTGCCTGGTCAAATGCTGCTTTGTGATTGGCTGATTGGCCTTTTCACTACACCAAGCCATATAGGGATTTATAGTTCAACACCTTTGAGTCCTCTGGTAGTTCAGTCTCTATGCCAATGGTCCTTAGAAATACTTCTGTTTCTGCCTCATTCACAGACTGTATTCAGAGAGTGCATGTAGTTATACGTACATGAAAGGCTTATGAAATAAATGATGATTTTTAAAGTGACTTTTTTTGGGGGGGGACTGTAAAATTTTTTGGGGGGGGACTGTAAAATCTGTTTCAGAAAACAAGAAAACAGCACATCTTAATATACATTGTTTTGGTCCAAGTTCATTATGGACAACACAGCACTATACATGTGTGGGCTTCCCTGCTCAGTCTAAAGGTGTGCTGAGAAGGTGGCAAGCGGGACACATAAGCAGAGTGAGACTTTTAAGATTTCTGAATCTTGCCTGCCTCCCTATTAAAGGGAGGTTACATCTACACTGCAAAAATGCATTTTGAAACCACCTTAACTGCCATGGCTTAATAATATGGAATTCTGGGGTATTTAGTTTTGTGAGATGTTTAGCCTTCTCTGTCAGGGACCTCTGTTGATCCAACACATTCCATATCCTAGGATTCCATAGCACTGAGCCATGGCTGTTAAAGCAATGTCACAATGCAGATACAGCCTTTGCCACTTGCTTTGCTGAAATGGTATCTTTGGCCTAGCACTGGGATGTAATCAGAATGTGTGACTTAACACAATTAGGATGCTTTTGTGAGACTACAATATAAGATCTGCCCCAACCAGAAAGCATTCTACTGGTGCAATATTATCCTTCCCCCCATATATCCTAAAATTTGCTTCTGGAATAACCCTGGCTAGAGAGAAGGGTGAGGTAAGGATTGTGGCTATGAGCAAATTGAAAAATAGCCTTTAGCTAGTACTGAACCTTTTATGTATGTTGCTCAAATGAGATGCACAAACATTCAAGCAGAACAATCAGTTCAGCAGTTCATGGGATAATAAAGACTAGTATTACACATTGTCACATTTATTTGGAGCAGATTATGCTGGGTGTACTTGTATGCACATATCTGCCACCCTTTAAACATTGCCATATTATTTGCTCCCCACTGGAATTATGGCAATGGTAATTGCTTAACAAACAATAGTGTTCATCCATGGGTACATTACATTAGAAGTAAGCAAGAGCTGTCCATGATGAGTAGATGTCATATCTCTCATGTTCTTGTTAACTTGCATTGCAGCCAAGTGTTTCTCATAGAGAGTCAAGATTCTCATTTGGATGATGGTGTCCTACTGTTCAATAAAGGAAGAGAACATAAGGTCCAAGTCCAAGGCAAATTGCTTGTTTGTTTAACAATCTTCGAATAATTCATTAGAATCCATTATCTAGTAAAAAGAAACAAAAACTTCCAAATTTGTTGTACTGTTGTTTGAAGTAGAATTCCATGGATGTATGAGGACAAGAAGCACAGCACATTCAGGACTATTATGCCTTTGGTTTCTTTGTTATTTTCTTTGGTAATTTACATATATGCTTGCATTATTTAATTGTATACATCTGGGCACTGCTTGTGGATTTATTTATCATACTTCCACCCTGCCATTGTAATTCAAAAATATCCCAAGGCAGCTCGCAGGATCATAAAAGCAATTTAGAACAGCCACAACAGTTTTGAACGTACAGCTATAAAAAGAACAGCCATAAACACATAAGGTGAGAATTCAAATAAATAATATATTAAACACACACACACACACACACACAGTGAAGGGAGGAATGTTTACACATATACATTTGTCCATTTCCTCATTGCTGTAAATAAGCCTACCAATCATACTGTTGTGGAATCTCTTGCCTGACATGTCACACTGTGTCATAACAGTACTGGATTATAGTGTATTAATGAGATTTAATCCTCTGTGAGAACCTCTTTGCTTATTATACTAAATATATGAAACTAACCAACACTCTGCCAGCTCTCAGTTTTGTCCACTGAGAATTCTGAATGCTTCCTAAAATACACAAGAAGCTTGAAGTCACAACTATCTGACCACACATGTGTTGATTTTTTTTTTCTTGGCAAACAACAACAGGAAGCGAAGGAGCAGAGAAAACAGAGCCATTATCACAAGGGGAAATCACTGCAGAATGTTGTGATTTCTTGGCCATAGCTTGCCAGGGGAACCTTCCTGGGAAGTTACAAATTCAGAAAGCCTTCTATGGTGCAAAGTTGTACTTCTCAAGGGAATGTTGGAGTTTATCACATGTGAGGAATTTCTCTAAATTTTGCAATAGTAATTTTCGTATTCAATTCGGAATTTCGCGTGATTGCGTGAAAGTGCCTCACACAATGACATGCCTAGGTTATTTTGCGAAAGTAAATTGCGCTATGGATTCACAATTCACGCGATTGTGCGAAAGCTTATTACACATTTTCTGTTTATTTCAAACCCAAAACAAACGCATTCAGGAATATCTTATTACACCAGTGGATTTCTAAATGCGAAATTGCTCTCCTGCGCATGCCCACTTCTCAGCTGATGCCATTGTGACCTCATGTACTTCCAGGTCCTTGAGTTTGGGTATTTACTTGCAGTAATAGCCTTTTGCTCCTTTTCACGTGAAAGCCTGCCACCAGCTGAAAGCTTCTACTTGCTGTACTTACTTCTTGCTCCTTTTCACGTGAAAGCCTGCCACCAGCTGAAAGCTTGGCCCCGCGTCCTAAGTCGCACGCACGCTGAGATGTTGGTGTGCCATGCAGGAATTCCCCATCAAAGCATCCTCCATGTTGGCCCCGCGTCCTAAGTCGCATGCGCCCTGAGATGTGCCATGCAGGAATTCTCCATCAAAGCATCCTCCATGTTGGACCAGTGCCCAAAGCCTTATGTGCTCTGAGATGTTGGTGTGCCATGCAGGAATTCCCCATCAAAGCATGCTGCATGTTATGGGTCAGAATAGAAGACTCTCAGGACCCCATGCCCCATGACGTAAGTGTCATCTTGAAATCACTGCAACAGTGCCAATTCTGGGGGGGGGGGGGGGGGGTGGTCACGGCTTATCTACCCGGACAAGTGGTGCCATGCATGAATTCTATGGAATGAATGGGAACCAGGGCAGATGGGGGGTCTGTTTGGATAGCCCTTGGGAACCTCATCTTAACTGGGCAAGTGAAGGAGGCATTGCTATGGCAACTGTTGGAAGGCAGGAATCACGCAAAAAGATGAGGGTAAAGCTGGCACTAGATGAGCGTAAAAGTGCTCCCTCCTCTCTCTGGCCACCTGTTCATGCATGGCAAAACATTTTGGGGACTACAGGAAGTAAAAAGGAAAAGCCAGTGCCATGAAGGATCATGGGAATTGTAGTAAAGATGGCAAAATTGGGGATGAACAGAAATGCCTATCACACTCCAAAAAAGCGAAACGAATACGAAATTGCCAGGGAATAGGAATTGTAAGTCCACTAGTTCACCAAATTTGCCTATGTTCTGATTGTGTTCAGACCACATTCGGACATCAAGCAAAAGCATATAATAACCTTTCACGCAATTACGTGAAAACTCCCATTTCGTTCGCAAAAACCAGGAATTGCATGTAGTGAGAAATCACGTAATCACGCAAAACCTCATGATTGCATTCACAAAACCAGGAATTGCATATAATGAGAAATCATGCAATCGCACGAAACCCCATGATTGCGTTCGGTTTTTAAGTAAAAAATTGGTTGTGTGATAAACTCCGTTATCTCTTGACACATTTGGCAATCCATACAGTTTCTCTAAGATCCCAGGGCAGAAAATTGTTCCTAGGCCAAGTGCAGTTGGGACTAGATAAACCATGTTGCCTTATTAGGACAGAACTTCAGTTCATGGCCCTCATCCAGGCCATTACCGTCCTTTGGTAGTCATTCAAAGATGACATACCACACCTGGATCAAAAAAGAAAAGGAAGAAAAGAAAATTATAGTTTGTCAAAACTTTAAGATGCTATCTCTAGATAGTTCCTTGTGGATGTTAAAAAGCAAAGGATGCAGGTTATATACATTAGTAGCCTTGAAGCAGATTCCTGAAAAGATCAGATATCTTCAAATGCCATCTTCCACAATCTTCCTGTCACACAGCAATTCAACCACCACAAAACAGTGCCCTGTATATCTTCTGAGTCACACAGGTGCTCAACCGAATACTATGATATGTTATATCAAAGCTCCTGAAAGGTCCAGGATAATCAAAAGGATCATATTCCCACTATCTCTTTCTCCTAGTGAAAGCTGAGAACAAAACAGAGAAAAGACAAAAAGGGAGTTTGCTGTGCTGTGAACACATAATACATATGAATGGCACACCAGCTTCTGGCTCTCCTGTAGGTAGACTGAGGCAGACAGTCATCTTTCTTTGCTTGTTTATTGAATGTACTGTCCACACATTCTTTGGGTGATGTACAATTGGGTATAAGTATTTATAAATCTTTGAAAAACAGCATCAATACAATAAATGTATGAAGAAGCAGAAATGTAAAGCCATGATTTCACATTTCAGCATACAAAACCAAATTAAAACCAGCATCAGCATGACAGAGTTGAAACTGTTCTTAAGAGGCTTGTAATAGAAAATGGATCTTGATTTGGCATTCAAAATTTCACAATATAGAAATCAGATTAGCTTCTCTGGGGAGGACATTCGATAGCAAAGGTACTACTGTCTCTTATGGACTTGCCTCTTTTGGTAGAGGCATGTGAAGGAGCACCTTGGACAATGGTTGTTGTTGTGTGTTGTGTTCAACTTGTTTGTGACTTATGGTGAACCTAAGGTGACACTATGATGAGGTTTTCTGAGGCTGAGAATATATGACTTTTCCAAGGTCACTCCTTGGCTGATCAGGGATTCAAACCTTGGTGTCCAGAGTCCAACACTCAAACCACTACAGCACTCTGGCTCCTTTTGGGCAATGGTCAGACAATATTAAATGGGAGTTATTTCAGATGTTATTGGGCTCTTACAGACAGATTATTGCAAAGAAACAACAGTTCTTTCCACAAAGATTCTCATATATTAGGGATTAGAGTCTCTTTGTATGAGATCCAGATCTAAACTAATTTTTGTTCATTTAAAAGGCTATAGGCACTTTATCCAGTTCTGGTTATTCAAGTTATTCAAACTTGGCCAATGAGCATGCAGATTTCTTCAATGCCTTTCCACTGAGCTCCAGTCTTCTTATTTCAAACAGATTCCCCTTCCAAAATATTAATAAACATGTGAGAGTTCTGGTTCACTTCCCACTGAAGGCAACGAGGCAGAGGAATGGCCAGGGAACACAGTACAAAACAGAAGAATGGAACCATAAAGTCTCTTAGGGAGGATCGGTATGGTGTATCCTGCATTTTTTTATTATTATTATTATTATTATTTTAAAAAAATCCCTTGGGCAGGAATCAAACGTTGCAGTTGATACTGGGAATTGCCATAGAATTCCCCCATAATAACACAAACAGTGTTTGTTTGTTTAAAAAATCCCTCAAAACTATAGTAACAAATATAGCAGCCAACAACAATATTTACTTTTGGTGCTTATCCCCAATTATTGTATTTTTAATGCCAAGATGGTAGAAAGTGTTTGTGGGATTTTCTGCCTCATTTGCCAAAATAATTAGTCTAATTTTTAGATGGTATGCATCTTGATGTTGGTGGATGAGGATGTCATTTGCTGTTACACCTCCAAATATTTTCATTAACCATATTGTCCATAGCAGTTTGATATTGTTGCCTGAATTGGGCAGTGAAGGCATGGATAAACATATGAACAAGACATGCAGAAAGAGAAAGAGATAAAGAACACCATGACAGAGATGAATGTGATAGAGGAGTCTGTTGTGATATATAGTATACAAAAACTTTCCATCTCCATCTGACTTCCACTTTTGTCAGAGATGTTCAACCCCCAAACTGCTCATTCTCCAGAACTTACAGGTAATACTACAACTGATGTGAAACCTTTTTGGATCAGTGATTTCATTTCCAAATCAGCCAGTGGGCAGAGGTTTTAAAAGAGACAGACTAAACTGAAAAGGAAATCTATGAAAAACATGTTATGAGGCAATTCTGAGGGGAGAGGGAATAAAAGGCTGTTCTCACTCTTTTGACATTTTTGAGATCTCACCCCACAACTCCATAATATTTCTTGTTAATAAAATATTTTGACCACAAACAGAACATTTTCCTTTGCCCTGTTTTGTTTAGGTAATTATGTCACTTTGTTTATTTTCAAAATCGGATGTAGCAATGTAGCCCTAAAGGATGACTTCCACCAGGAACACACCTAAATGCACTTTAGACGGGAAGTCTTATGAGGCCCAGAATGAAAATGGGCAAGTCTCCTTTTGCAATTTGGCATAAACATTGCAACTTTCTTTTACAGAACATTTTGGCCGTTGCTTTTTAAACAGAACATTTTCCCACTCTTCCCTCTCTAATGGGGAGAGGCACTCTTTGCTACTAAGAACAAAACTGCAGGGAAACTACATTTAAGCCCAATCCAACTGTGTATGTATGTGTGTAAATACCGGGGCTTCATTCAAGGAAAAGCAATGGTCATTCTCTTCTTCCCACACATTTGTCTCCCTTCTAGAAATCTTCTTCTCCGTATCTCAAAACATTCTCCATGTGTTCCCTGTTCCTTGCAGCTCCCTAACACATGGAATTCTTAATGCTCTGTAGCTCCTCCATTTGGTTTGTTTCAAGGTTGGGGACTGCCCAGAATACCCAGTTCAACACTGGCAATGAGAACAGATTAGGGAAATTGTAGTATAAGGGCAGAACTGTGGCAGTGACGCTCCTCAAGAGAAGGCTTATCACTGCAGTAACAAAAGAAAAGGCCGAGTGTGCTCAACCTGGCTTCACTGTGTAGTGACAGTCTCTGCAGGAGGAGATCACCACCACTGCGGCAAAGGAGAAGGGGCAAGCCCACTCTTTTGCCCTCCCCCAGACAGCCCGCTGTGCACCAGGTGACACCAGGGGTTGGTAGGCCACTCAGCAGCAACCTGTTTGTATGTATGTTTGTTAGTTTGTTTAATGTATGTGTGTAGCACCTCCCTGTCTTCTGAGCTAATAACAATTAAAACAAGAGAAATAAAAGGACAGCCCATCCTCAAGGTTCAGCTTCACACAAACGCAGGGCTAGGAACCAAACCTGGGTGAATGGGAGTCCCATCCTGGCCTCCCTCCAAATTCTTCTAGTTTAGTGAGTAACATACATGTGCTGAAGTGTGGCTTATGAGCTTATATGTCTCATTTGGGTGTGGTACAGGGAGTATTCTCTAGTCCTGGAAGGGACTGTTGCAGCTTACTGGTGGGGAGGGGAAAGAGGACAAATCAATCAGTGAGGAAGTGGCTGGTCTCTGTTCTGAGGAACAGGAGGATGCACATCTGTGATCATACCCACATTTCTTCCCCCCTCTGAGCCAAGAGCAGTCACGTCATCATTGTCTAATTTCTAGCCTCTTCCCTTTCCTCCTAAGGGATGATAAATCCACCAGGGCTTAAGAGCTACCTGGTTGGGGGGCGTGGGAAGCAAGCTCTATGGACAGAACTTTACCCTCTGCCTGCTTTGTGTAGGATCTTGAGTCAAAAGATCTGAAAAATTAAAGGTTCCCCATCCTGGTTTATTTAAATGTTCTTTAACATATGCTTCTTTCCTTCTGGCATTCAACAGATTTCACCTATGTATATATTCTTTTCACTGCCTTTCCTTCCCTCATGTGTTTTATTTAAATCCCTTTAGTGTTGCCAGGCCATAAACATCAGTTTGAAATAAAAGAAAGAAAGACTGAGCAGAACAGTTAAGAAGCTTTTGAGAGATGCCTACACTCATATACCCACACAACAAAACAAAAATACACTGCCACTTCCACTCCTGGGCAGCTTATTCATTTACAATGCATTGACCATTATCAAATGCAGCTAGCTTGATTTCCCATTATTATACATTATTCATCAATATGTTTATTGTGCTAGCCAAAGGCCAATTATATAATATTATACATTATACATTATTATACATTCACTTGAACATGCATAGTGCGTAAAGCTGGGGATGTGAGTGGCCCAAAAACTCCATTCCCAGCATCCCTGCAAATGTGGCTATGACATTGAACTTTCAAGCACTGAGCATGAAGGTCTAAAGATTGTTCTGCAACCATATGCATCTGAATGTAGTTACAAAGCTCCTATGAGACCTTATCGGAGTTACTACTCATGGGTACTTTATAAAGGTTGTTACCCAAAATGCCAGGGTCCCAAGAGAGCACCCACAATCAATATGTAATAGAGGGATTTTATTAATCCAATTACACCATCTGAGACGGCTTGGGCAACTCAAAGCATGTGTACACCGGTTGCAAGAAACAGAATTCCAGAATGCAAGGTCCAAATTAAATTTTATTTGTAAAGGGGAATCACCACTCACACAAAAGCATGCTCACACACACAAAAGAACTCACAATATAAAAGGCACTAGCAGATAATGATTTTAAGAATTGCAGAAGGCAGTTCCAGAAGTGAAGGTTCCATTCAAGGAAGTAATCCTTTGCTCATCATCCTAACTAGTTGTTTTTAGAAGGCTCCCTGCTTTGCTTTGTTTTTTCTGTCTTAAATGAACACATTTCCCACTAATATGTTGCAAGCTGACTTTTTTTGGCTTTTTTTTTTTTTTTTTAGAAAAGGAAGAGTTTAGTCATGGAAAGATTCAATTAGTTCTTGATGAATGGTTGATGCAGTTACACAAAGTAATACTACTCGATACTTCATCCAAAGAAGTGGGTTAATGTCTACAAATGCTCATGTAAAAAAAAAATTATTAAATAGTCTTAAATAGTCGCATTTCCTCTTCTTTCCTGCTCCCTTCTCTTTATTACACAAAGGAAGCTCTCCAAGGTTTAGATGAAAGAAGCAATGAAGCAAAGAAAAAAGGGAAGGGTGGAGAGGATGAAATCTAATCAGACAGATTATTTTTAAAAATGCACACACAAATGTTCTGAAGTTGCTTCTGTTCTGAAAAAGAATTTGAAGTGACAGTGAGGAGTTTCATGAGTGTCTCTCAGCAGTTTCCAGATCAGACATGTTTACATGGTGTTAAAAAAGAAACACACTGTGATATTTGAAAGTACAACAGAGCAGTTTTTCTTCACCTCACCTAACATTACCTCTAACAAGCACAATTCAGAAATTAGCTAAATTTCACACACACACATTTCATTCTTTCTTGTCCTTACCCCTCCTTTTTCTTGCTGTCTTTTGTTATCTCTGGTATTGTTCACTGAGATGTAAAGTAAGCATCTGTATGCACCTTGGAAAACAGAACAATATTTTAAAACTTACATTCATGATGTTATAGATGATGAAGTGAATGGACACGGCTCTTTTTTTTTCATCAAGTCTAAAAGAAATGTTAATCATCTTAAATCTATCATCTTGTAATTTGGGACTAGAGCTCAGCTATTTAAAACTATATTAGTGTGTGCATGTGTGCCTACAAGAAGCCCGCCTGCCAATTTATGGTGACCCCATGAATTTCATAGGGTTTTCTTAGGCTAGGAATACTCAGAGGTGGTTTTGCCACTTCCTTCCTCTGAAATGTAGCCTACAGCACCTGGTATTGAATGGAAATCTCCCATGCAAATACTAACCAGGGCTGACCCTGCTTAGCTTCCAAGATCAGACAAGATCTGGTTCCTTTATTTAGGCCAAATTATATTATTACTAGAAGAGTAAACATGCTCATCTAATGCAGCAGGAAAGAGTTTTATGTGGCATCTTTGGAACTAATGAAAGTCCCACAACATGGTTTGATCTCTCTCTCTTTCTTTCTCATGCATATATATTATGTTGCTGCTGCTGTTGTTGTGTGCCTTCATGTCATTTCCAACTTATGGCAAGACAAACCTATCATGGGGCTTTTCTGGGACTGAGAATGTGTGACTTCCCCAAGGTCACCTAGCGGGTTTCTGTGACTAAGTGGGGAATTGAACCAACATCTCCTGAGTCATAGTCCAATGTTCAAACTACTACACCATGCTGGCTCTCATTCTCACTACACAGACACAGACACACACAGACACAAACACCTTTTCATTGTTCTAGGCTGATCTCTATGTATTTTTCAATATGTATGCCCTGAAACCTGAATAAAAAGTTTGTGCTTATAGGATAAAAAGCCACATGTCTGTGTAAGTGCAAGCTTTCCAGCTAGTTCTGAGCATTCATCTACATAACCCAAAACAAAATATAAGAGAAAGGTCTACCAGAGAAAATAGTAAACAAGTCACCAGAGTATAGGGACAAAATGAAAAGGTTAACTGCATTAGTATGATAGTAAAGTACAATAACATCCACAATCCACAAAAACTGGATGAACCAAAATGCACAATAGACATGTTGCAAGCTTTTGGAGTGCCACTGGCTTCTTCATTAGGCAAAGGGGTAAAAAAAAAAAAAACCATACAGCAGAAAGAAAAAAAAAATACAATGTTAGAACTGGCCTACATATTGTCAAGATATTGCGATTATTTTCCTCAGTTCAGATGGTATGGGGGAGTGTTCATGCAGGCAGGCACCTCCTCCTTCTGCCATGTGGGTACTGGGAGATTTTCAAAGTCCAGGAAATAAACTACTGCCTTTGAGATCCAGTTTGTCTCATATCCTTTGTGAGGCTGTAAGTTCCTTTATTAAACAGAGAACACCGAACTTTTCAGGAAACTTCCATGCTTTTGCATGAGGAAAATCTTAGGTATTATGAAGGTAAAACATGCCAATGCAGTCTCTTTTTTTAAAAAAAAAATGTTTTACCTTTGTTGAAGGTAGAAACCTGAAATAGTAAAGTCCTAGTCCATTGGCTATCTCTTTAGGATTCCCCTGTTGCAATTAAAATGTAGTATCTTCACATCCAGAAAACATATTCAGGAGTAGCCATGTTGGCCATATAGCAAAATACAATAACATCCAAAATCTACAAAAGAGTGATACAGTTGGCCCTCCATTTTCACAGGGGATCTGTTCTGCCCCCCCCCCCCCCCCGTGAAAATGGAGGCTTGTTTGAGGCATGCTCCCGAGCACACAGCCTGGGTGTGCATGCCATTGGAAATAGAGCAGGTCACCCCTCTATGGATATTCGAGGTTGCAGATCTCAGATCTGGGAGTTAGGAGGAGTGACTATACTTTTATTGGGCCAGCCAAAATGCACAACGATAGATGATATGATAATATTAATCCTGCTGATGCAATTATCTGCCATCAGGCTGATGCAAATCATTTTTGGCAGTCAGCCAGCATGGTGATGCTCAGTGATCAGTTACTTAGTGGTCTTGTATAGATAGATAATGAAATCTCATTTCCCACTGGCTGGGAAAACAATTGTTGACATTAATGGGATTTGTTGGATTTATCTCTGATTGGACAGATAGATGCTGAATATAGAATATAATGTGTCCCTCCCTAGACACCAAGGTATGCTATTTATGCCAGCCTAGCTGTTTCTGACATCCTTTGTGCTGTCGATGCTGTTTCTGCAACTAGTACTGAATCATCAGTTCTTGTGCCCATGTCCTGCAGATCTTACCTACCTAGCAGCCTGTTGTAAATAATACTGAAATATTGTTGGTAAAAGGTATTGAACAACTGAAATGTAATATATAAATATTATTTTTCACAACCACTGCCAGTTGTTTAAGCTTCTGTTAACCTGTTTCTTGAGAACAGCTTTAATTGCATCTTTTAAAGGAAGCTATGGAACTTGGGAAGTGGGGAAAGGAGAAATACATAGAAGAGTTGCATGTTTGTGCATCTGGCTTTTTTAATGACCAAAGTGTCAAAGATTTAGAAGACTTTGGACTTGAAACCATGGTGATGACTTTTGTAAAAGGCCATATTAACATAAGCTGAAGATTTTAAGGGTTTTTGTTTGTTTGTTTGTTTCCTTTTGGAGGTACTCAGCACTGATATTCTTGAAAAACAATTTGTCAGTTTCATAAGCAGTAATCATCATTTGAAAAGTGACATGAAGAATATGCTGGTGAAAGTGAGTTCATCTGGAACATTCTCCATCTTTTTTAAAGAGCATGATGTATATTACACAACCTCTGGCTCAATATGGATGTATCAATCACATCACAAACTTTTGCAGATATGAGAAGTTGAGGTGAATCTTGCATTTTTTACACAACTTATAGGAAAAAACACTGGGTCCTCTTCAAGCATCGAACTGCTTAATTTTACTGAAAATGGAACAGGCATCTTTTATCTTCATGAGCATGACTCTGAAAGGACCTTGGACACAGGGCTGATATCTGGATATGCCCACAGGTATTAATGCCTTTACAACAAGTGTAATGTATTAATTTTCCAGCTGACCTATTTCTTAACAGGCATGACATTACAGAACCTTTTTCAAAAGGAATAAATGTCACCAGCGCAACATGCAAAATGCCTTACTTGTCTAAAAATGTAACTCCAAAGGGGAAATATGACTGCCAGAAAAGAAAAATTTAACTACTTCACTACCACAGAGCAGTCCTATAGAACCAACCAACAATTTTATAGAACCAATTATTGCTAGAAAAATGCTTGAAAACAATGGTGGCTGATGGATCCTATTTCAGTGGGTGTTGAATCTGCTCTAGGTTCTGAATTTTAAATGAGTTGCTCAAGGTGCTGAACCTAATTTGGTTACAGGATTCAGCACCTTGGATAGCTCCTTTACAATTCAGAGTAAGGACTTTGTAACACCAGGCTGCTAAGACTCTATAATCACTTTAATGTAGGAAATGCAATCATATTGTAGGAAATGAGCACAGTCATTTTCACATGGCTCTTTAAAAGTGCCATGGTGCTGATATAGTCTCGGGCTCTGTCTTCTGCATGCCAGCCTTCAAAACTTCTCCTTCCTACCCTATGTCCTTCCCAGCATGCCTTTTGGTGTGTGTTTTTTCCCAATTGCACACAGTTGTCTCAGCTATTGATTAAGTTTTTAAAAAGAAAAGAAACAACAACAAGAATTGGAGGGGGGAGCATAATCATTCCCACTCACACCACATGAGTGCCTCAATCAATTGTGGAAAAGCAGCATGATTGGCAGGCACTGATGGGTTTTGCCCATCAATGAAAAAGAGTGCTCCAGGAACGGATGAAAGATGACGTAGGACAGTCACAGTGTTGTGTGATAAGGTACTGCCACAGACACTACTATCATGCTGTAATTCCATTTTGGCAGCCTTGTGTGATAAAATCCTAAAACCCAGAGAGAATTCATCATCTCACTGGCATGGGAACAACCAGTTACCGCTTCTTGAAAGTTTAGTTTTGCAACATATGAACAAGGATTTCTTCTGATGCTTTAACAATAGCAAACAGAACGGGAGGAAAAAATTAAAACCCTCTGGAGCAGCTATGTGGTTAATGTTCATTTGTTAACTTTAGTGATCTTCACTTGTAAATAGGAGTACTAACTGGTTTCTTTTGGCTATGTATTTGTTAAGTACTGATTAGGGATGCCAGGTGAAATAAGAGACAAAATATCTGGCTTCTCTCATTTTAACAGTTGTGTAGAGGAAGGAGTTATAGCAAAAATTGCTAGTGTAATGAGAACATCTGTTGAAATTCATGTTTCTATATATATCTGTTAGAGAGGCAGATGTTCTGTCCCTTATTTCACCTGGCAACCCACATTCCACTAATCATGTTGAATCCCTGATGTACAGGAACTCAGACATATATTTTCATGACTCCTCCTCCTTCTGTCTATTATTTATTCATTTGTTTTCTGCCTTTTTCTCAGCCCTGGGACTCATGGTGATATACAAACGTTTTTTGAAAAATGCATCTAAAGACCCACATCATACAAGACCTTTTTATTTTAATCTGATAACTTTCAGAACTGAAGTCTTTTAAGGAAAGAGCTTTAAGGAAAGGTGCAGTATTGTTTTAAAATGTACTGTTTAAACTGATGCCCCTTTTAAAGTTTATATTCTAAATTGTTTTAATATTTCTTAAAGTTCAGTTTAATTTTAATTTTGACTTTTTGTATGTTCTTTTAACTATATTGTAGTCATTTTGATTTGAAGCCATCCTGAGTGCCAGTCTTGGGGAAAAGGTAGAATATAAATAAAGTTAAACATCTTCACCACCACCAGTTTTTGTTGTAAGATTTTTTTTTATTTTCCCCCTTTTTTCTTATCTTTTTTTCTTTTCTGCTTCGATATTTTGTTGTTAAAGACATCAGCAGTTTCTAATTACAGCCAGTAAGTTAGTCATGGTTTTAAGTAGTAAATCAATATATCTGACAGCCTCAGAAAACTTGGAGGCTATAGCAGTCCTTAATATTCAATAAAACCAAGTCCAGGTCATCCAGTTAACTCTGCTCAATTCATCTATCATACTTGGCCCATTTCCTTTTGAGCTCCAGCTCCAGAAAAAGAAAGCAACACATGCCTTTTCTTCTCTTTTCTTCATTCTTTTATAATATATTAAGTCTACAGTTAGCCTTGGCATTCATTAAAAGAAACCCAACAACTAGATTTGGGAATAGTGAAAGCATTCAGTGTAGCATGAAGGAATTCCTTGTCTTCCAGTTTACAGCAGCTCTCATAAAATGTCCCTTTCAGAAGACTCAGAAAGTCCCTCATTATAGAGTTACGGTAACAGTTCCATAGTTTCATTCTCTATTAAAACCATTTAAATTCTCTCTCTTCTGAAACTGTACTGATCTGTCCTACCAGTATGAACGTGGCTATACAGCATCTGTTCAGTTAAAGTGGGAAACCACTGAGTTGTAGCAGATTTTTAAAAAAATGTTATTGAAGGATTCCACCCCCCATGGATGTTTCCCACTTTTGTTTTGTTTTAAAAAAAGAATCCTTTAAAATTAGATATTTGGTAGTGTTGATATTTCGAGCCCTTTGAGAATGCCATGAGATGTGCTTTTTGTTTTACTTCTGAAAATCTGTTCACTTGTTTCAGAACTTGGAAGGGTTGCATTACAGATGATAAGTAATTACCAAGGATAACATGATGTGTTACAAAATAACCTGTAATTTTTTTTAAAAAAAATTGGCTAACAAAGGGCTCGTTCCCACTATGCTTTAAAGCAAATTGCCAATCCGTTTATATGACCATTGTTCCCATTTGAAACTGGTTCTGATCCTACTGTGATTGGTTTCAATCACAATGAAGCGAAGCAAATGCAAAAAAGCCACTCTTTCCTGACACTAGTTCTTTGGTGGTTCTTTTGGAAAGCATCAGTTCTGGAGCGTGTACAACAAGTGGGGAAAAAAGAATTGCATCATTCTGGAGGGGAGGGACTAATGGCAGAGGGGTGTTTATCATCTCTCCTCAGTTTTTGGTAGATCCACACCCCCCCCCCCAGTGCTGCCTTTGTGCTTGTGGTGTGACCTATGGTTGCATTTTTCTAAAAAAATAAAATTCATAGAAGATTCGATTCATTGATTTTGCAAGTACTTGTAAGACAAATAGTTTCAAAACCAATGAATTGAATAGTCTATGATTTTTTAAAAAATCTATAAATGCCATGGAGCCCTTGGAGAGTTTTAGCACTGTGCTCCTGAGCACCTCTTTGGAGGAAGCACCTCCTGAGCGATGCTTAGGCAAGAGGCCCAGCGCTTGCCAGCACCCTCTCCTCACCCAGAGCCACAGCTGCTGCTTATGTCACTGGTGACTCAGAGATGATTGACATGCATTTTGAAGTGGCACAAACTAATGTGGATGACAATTGTGCCAAAAAGGAAGCAATTACAAGGACACAATGAAAAGATTTGCTTTCATGGTGGGAACAACAGACCTTTTGGAATTGATTTACCAACACGGAGCGAAGGCGAATCCCGAACCAGTTTAAATATAAGTAGAAATGAGCCCAAAGACATAAAAGTCACTTTTAAAAAATAATGTAATAACCAATAACATTACAGTTCCATTAAATATGCAAAGTAATTTGAGTCTATTTTGAAAGGCAAAAATAGTAAATTTAAGTATGCAAAGGTTTTCCTTTGGGCCAAGCTCTAGGCAAGAAAATCTTTTTTTCTTATGCTGGGAATTCTATTAAAAATGATTGCACACTAATTCTTTCTGGGTGGTATATGGCTGACATTATTACCACAGGAAAGCAAAATGGATAAATAAACAGGGGTGGGGAAGTCAGCAAAGACAGACATCATGCCACTGGGCTACCCATCCAAACTGACTTAATAGCAAGACAAACAATCTTGTGGCTAGAGGTCCGGGAAGCAAAAGGTCAGGAGTGTCTCTCTAAATTTGTCATTTTCATTGCAGGTCCCACTCCCCCACCCCATTTAATAATTATGTTACAAGGTATTGAAAGCCCAACATATAATGTTTCACTGATGTGTCCCAATGCCAGGTGGACATTTTGGTTCATCTCATTTATGATGTGGGTTGCTCCATGTGTCCATTCTCTGGACACATTTTGCCTCCAGATGTTTTTATCAACTTTGTAATCCTTGTGAAGTCTCCTTCCATTTCTTCCTCAAGGCTTCCTTATCATTTTTATTTATTTTCTCCAAAGGACATGTACAAAAGTGCTAAATTATAATCATGCTACTGCTGTCACTGTTTCCCTGGAGATACAGGAATACACTCTCTGCTTCTCAGTGGCCCCACGCAGGGATTCAACTACCTTGCTCAGGAAACCAGTAGCTGTTGAGTTGGAGGGACTTTCTGCCATTACAGGACACCATCTTGTCTGCCTGGGACCACCATGGCCATGACCAAGAGGACTATCTGGCAGCTGGGGGAGCAGAGAGACTGTGAATATTGAAGTTATATCAGTTGCCTGCTTTTCTCTCTCCCTGATATAGGGAGAGAAACTTTCCCCAGACAGCAGAAGCTGCAAAGGGAAGAGAAAAGTAATAGATCTGCTTCCTCCTGATGCCCTTCCACCTTTTCCTCTGTCCTAACTACTTTACCATATAGTACTCTATCACACAGATGAAGGAAATGACAGTATCAGAAAATCTGCAGATGGTGCCACCGAGAACAATTTGGATTCTTGGATCATGGGCTGCGGTTCCATGAGGGGGGACTTTTGGCAAGGAATGGTTTGCACCTCACGCCAGTTGGGAGAAACATTTTTGCCAGTAGGATCAAACATTTGATCAAGAGGGCTTTAAACTGGGTGACAGTATTTTGGAAGGCAGGAGTTCATCAAGGGCTGGGTATAATAGTCAAATTATTATAGAGGGAACAAGGCAAATAGTGCAAGAACTCAACAGTGGGAAGCAAAAAACCTTAGGCAGTAAGTAGGGAGGACCCATGGTTTTAGATGTCTCTACACTAATGCACAGAGTATGGGAAATGAACAGGATGAACTTGAACTCCTAGTACAACAAAATGAATATGATATAATAGGCATCACTGAAACCTGGTGGGATGAATCCCATGATTAGAATGTATAAATAGAGGGGTATAATCTTTTTAAGAGAAAGAGGCGAAACATGAAAAGAGGAATAGCATTATATGTCAGGGATCTTTGCACCTATGACGAGATCCAGGATTTATATCCTGAAAGCCAAGTGGAGAACAACTGGATAAAAATTAAAGGGGAGGGGAAAAACAGGGATGTTATTGTGGGAGTCTACTTCAGACCCCCAAGTCAAACTGAGGAACTGGATGATGCCTTTCTAGAACAGATGACCATACACTCAAAAGGAGAGATGTAGCAGTGACAGATGACTTCAACTGTCCTGATATTTTCTAGAAGTCAAACTCAGCCAAAACCTAAGGGTCTAGCAAATTCCTCATTTGCCTTGAAGACAATTTCATTGTCCAAAATGTGGAAGAGGCAACAAGGGGATCATCTATTTTAGATCTGATCCTAACCAACAGGGATGACCTGATTAATATGGCGCAAGTGGTGGGATCTTTAGGTGGGAGTGATCATGTTCTCCTGGACTTTGTTATACAGTGGAAAGGAGAAGCCAGGCGTAGTCAGACATGCATTCTAGACTTTAGGAGAGCTGATTTCAATAAAATTAGGGAAATACTGGGAGCGATCTCGTGATCAAGAATTCTAAAAGAGAAGGGAGTTAGGATGGATGGGAATTTCTCAAAAGGGAAATGCTGAAGGCACAATTTCAAACTGTTCCAACAAAGAGGAAAAATGGGAGGTGACTCAAGAAACAGGAAGGATGGATGACAAAAGAACTTTCAAGAAAGCTAAGTTTTAAATGGGGCATGTATAAGAAGTGGATAAAGGGGAAAATCACCAAAGAAGAATTCAAATAAGTAGCAAGGACATGTAGGGGTAAAGTCAGAATAGCTAAAGTGCAAAATGAGCTCAGGCTTGCTAAAATGGTTAAGAACAATAAAAAGGGCTTTTAAGGTATGCTTGGAGCAAAAAGAAGGAAATGATAGAGCCATTATGTGGAGAAGATGGTGAAATGCTAGCAGGGGACAGAGAAAAAGCAAAATTCCTTAACATCTTCTTTGCCTCAGTCTTCTTGCAAAAGGAAAAGGGTGCTCAACCTGAGGAAAAATGGGGCAGAGGACACAATAGGGGAAATGCAGCATGGAATAAATAAAGAGGAAGTACAGAAATACCTGGTTAATCTATATGAATTTAAGTCTCTGGGACCAGATGAACTACATCCAAGGGTATTAAAAGAACTGGCAAATGTAATCTCAGAACCATTAGCAATAATCTTTGATAACTCCTCGAGAACAGGAGAAGTCCCAGCAGACTGGAAGAGGGCAAACATTGTCCCCATCTTCAAAAAGAGGAAAAAAAGAGGAACCGAACAATCATAGTCCTATTAGTCTGACATCAACACCAGGAAAGATAATTAAACAGAGAGTCTGTGAACATTTAGAAGGGAGTGCCATAATCACAAAAAGTCAACATGGGTTTCTGAAAAACAAGTCATGCCAAATGTCAAACAAGTCTGATCTCTTCTTTTGATAAAATTAACATCTTGGTAGATGAAGGGAATGCTATGGATATTGCATATCTTGATTTCAGTAAGGCCTTTGACAAGGCTCCCCCTGACATTCTTGCAAACAAGCTAGAAAAATGTGGGTTAGACAATGCAACTATTAAATGGATTTGTAATTGGTTGACCAGCCAAACCCAAAGGGTGCTCAGCAATGGCTCCTCTTCATCCTGGGGAGAAGTGCCCAGTGGGATGCCACAGGATTCTGTCCTTGGCCCAGTGCTATTCAACATCTTTATCAATGACTTAGATGAAAGAATAGGGAGCATGCTTATCAAATTTTCAAATAACACCAAATTAGGAGGAATAGCTAATATCCTAGAGGAGAGAATCAAAATTCCAAATGACCTTAATAGATTAGAAAGCTGGGTTAAAGCTAACAAAATGAATGTCAACACAGAGAAATGTAAGGTACTACACTCAGGGCAAATAAATAAATTAAAAAAAAATGAAATGCATAGATACTGGATGAGGGGCACTTGACTTAATGAGACTACATGGGAAAGGGATTTAGGAGTCCTAGTAGACTTGAACATGAATCATCAGTATGATGCAGCAGCTAAAAAAAGCCAATGTAATTCTAGGCTGCATCAATAAAAGTATAGTGTATAGATCAAGGGGAGTACGTAATAGTGCCACTCCTTTTTGCCTTGGTCAGACCTCAACTGGAATACTGTGTCCAGTTCTGAGCACCACAATTCAAAAAGGATGTTGAGAAGCAGGAGCATGTCCAGAGAAGAGAAACCAAGATGGTCAAGGGTCTGGAAACCATGCTCTATGAAGAACCTGGATAGCCACCTGTCAGGGGTGCTTTGATTGTCAGTTCCTGCATAGGAGGGGGTTGGACTGGATGGCCCTTGTGGTGTATTCCAACTCTATGATTCTAAATCACACACTCTCATCCTCTGGGAAAACATAGGCAAACCCCCCTCTGAACAAATCTTGCCAAGAAAACCTAGGGATAGTTTCACTTTAGGGACACCATAAGCCAGAAATGACTTGAAGGTACACCACCACCACCACAATAGGGCATGCATAACAAATCACAACAGAAGCAAGTCGCCCACAAGTGAACCAAAATGTGCCACCTTTATAATTCACCTTAGTTGATACGCATGGGAAGAGAGGTTTTTTAAAGTTACTTTTCTGTTATTTACCCTATATAGTTTGGAAATGTGTAGATAAATCTGAAAAATGATTAGCAAAATATGATTTGATTCTTGGGTGTTAGGGGGTATATACAATACAGAAGCCTACCACTAGAACAATACTTTTATTCTACCTAGATAAGCCCTGAGATAATACAGTCTAGCACTTTAATTTATGTGTGCTCCCCCCCCCTCTTATTTTTGTTTTCTCCTATAGTGCAGCTAAGTGTTGTTATCAGTTGAACAAATCAGCAGAATTTAGATCAAAGTGCCTAAAATAACAAAGCTTCTAAAACTGGAGGTTTTTGGGAAATGGTAACTGAGCACTTATATCCACACTTAAAAGGCTTCTGAACAGCTGACACCTATCCTTCACAAGAATCTGCACTGTTAAAATTCTGATCACTACAGGGACTCTGTGTTTGTGTGTGTGTTAGAGAGAGAGAGAAAGAGAATATGTTACAATTTGATGAGGCTGTAAGAATAAACAGGCATCTTTGCCTTCAGGGATTTGGGATGCTGTCAAAACAAGCAGCATTTTCAACCCGCTCCTGCTTTTAGCTAATTGCAGGAGTCAGGGAGTCACTTTCAGAGAAGAGTGAAGATGATATTTTGACAGGTTGGGACTGTATTTTGTGAAATAGTGACACAGCATGGACTTTTGCAAAGAGACAAAGATGCCAACTGGCATGAGCTACAGCCTTACATCGCTCCAAAAAAGCACAGAAACTTCAGCTGAAAAGCAAGCAAACACCTACGCTCCATGCCTAACATACCAAGAGCAACACATTCATTTGGAAAACTTGCTTATTCTCCCACATTTATAAAGCTGTGACTTACTAAAATGTGAGCAAACATGCAGGTTATTGGGGTGGACACGGGGTATATAAGGAAAGGGTTTGTATATCCCTGTAGTCTCTGGGGATGAGATGTCTCTGTATTCTGGTCATACAGATATTATAAACTCCCACAGGATCTTGATCAAGAAAGACAAGCCATTTAGGATAAGGTAGCTGGCAGGCTTGGCACCCTCACCAGAGTACTGAAGCTTCTTGTTGCTGCTACTGTTGCATTTCAGTCATTTTTTAAAACTTACAGCAACCTTAAGGCAAGTCCATCATGGGGTTTTCTTGACAAGATTTGTTCAGAGGGGGGTTGTCTTTGTTGTCCTCTGAGTTTGAGAGACTGTAACTTGTCCAAGGTCATCCAATAGGTTTCCGGGGGGGGGGGGTGTTCAAACTCTGGTCTTCACAGTCCAGTGCTCAGGCCACTATACCACCCTGTGTCTGAAACATATAATGTAATTTTGTGACTATAGTAAGTCACTGTGTTCTATTTTCATGAGAAAATGTTAAAGGTGTATTTCTAGAAAGTCATCAATATGTTCCCTACTGCAGGGGGCATTAAGACTCAGGACTTTTTCACACAGAGGAATGTACCACCATCCTGAGAGAAGAAGAAAGTGGGACCAATGCGAAAATGCACAAAATTACGTAGTAGCTCATCACATGCACGGACGAACACAGTGTCCATCCAAATGAGAAAGCAGTGCAAATGCAAATGAAATCATCACATGAATGCGTACCCATCAGCTTCTTCATTGCAAATTAGCATGTTTGCATGTGTGCAGGGAGGACAGGATTGCTTCTGGAAGATTTTACCCCCCCCCCCACCAAGTTACAGGTGGACAGAAATGAGGAGGAGGCAGGAGACATACTCAGCCTCCTTATCTTTACCTCCCCCCCCCCCCTTTGCTCTTTCCTTCAAAAACAACTGCTTTCCTCTCAACAGCCAGGGAATACAGGAAGGAAAAATCACAAGAAAGGATCATGGGAATTGTAGTTTGTTTCTAACGGGGGGAATCCCATGGCCAAACTAGAGATGCATTGCATACTAACACAAATTTGAATTGACTGTGAATTCGCTACGGGAAAGGATTTATAAATTCGATCGTTTTCTGAATGCAGCTATTTCTTTTTTTTTTTTTTTTAAAAAAGAATTTTATTATTTTTAAAAACATCTCCATACAATTACATCATTGCTGGTTTGGTAGAGGTTACATGTATATAATAAGAAAAAAGGAATACAGTATTACTAAATATAATATCAGCTTATTTTTCACAAGTGTCTAGATTATATCCATACGTTATCGCTATAGTAGATGCATCATACCATTTTAAAGAAAGGGAAAAAGAAGAAAGAAAAAAATCTCTATTACATATAAGTCTCCTTGATCGTAAATATAAAGCTTTAATAAACAAAAAGAAGAAGTGAGGTAAAAAAAGAAAAGCAGAAGAAGAAGAACAGGAGAAGGGGAGAGACAGGATTCTACAACATCCGCAATTCCACCTTCTTCCCCCTCCCCTTTTGTATTTGCTCTCCTACCTTAACTACTTCCTTGGCTTCCTTACTTGCTTAACCTCGAACCAAATTCCTTCTCAATGAGTGTCCTTTCCTTTATCTTTCGTCTCGTCTTCCCTCTTCTCTCCTCTTTCTACTGTCCTGAATACATTCTACCTTCTCATACCCTCAACAACATCCCATACCCTCTATCTTCTTTCTCTCTTACACTCTTTCACTCTTCTCTCCTTTCATACCTGACTTCTCTTCTTTTCCCACTGGGTAGCGTTACCTCTTTCTCTTACCTTCTTTTGCCAAAAAGGTGAATATCTAAGTTTTTCTTATCAAGCTATCCTTGTATCTGTCATTATATACTGCCGTTATTTACGGATATTACTTTCTCTTGTAGATCTATTTATAGATTTTTAGGAGCTTTAGTTAACCATTTCACTGCGTAAAATATGTTTGGCACAGTCTGGTAATCATTCTGTCAACTCATCATTTCAGCTCTTCCTTTCTTTCCCTCTGTTTCTATTTTAATTAAAATTGATACCCTTATTTATTAACTATTCTTGGTGCTTCCGTGCTTGATATTTTTTGATATCTGATATTTTGTCATCTTTTACTATATTTGCTTGGATCTAGGTATAATCTCTGATTTCTTTATTATAATCTAGAAATTGGTGTTATATCCTAAGGCCGCTATGTTTCCCTATTCTTTTTTCAAGTGTTCCAATACTTTACTCCATTCCTCATCTATTCTGTCTATTTCTTGATTTCTAATTAATAATGTGAGTTTATCCATTTCAATTGCGTCGAATAATTTGATGAGCCAATCCTTAAGACTTGGTATATCCTTACTTTTCCATTTTTGAGTTAGAGTGAGCCTTGCAGTGGAAATAAGATAATATAACTGTTTCCCGTGTTTTTTCTCTAGTTCCTCGTCCCACATATTCAAAAGGTAAGTTTCTGGGGTAAATTTTAGTTTGTTTTCAATTATCGAATTTATTACTTCATTTACTCTGATCCAATATTTTTTCACTTTTTTGCAGGTCCATAAACAATGATATAAAGTCCCTGGTTCTAGCTTACATTTCCAGCAGAGATTGTTACTCGTTTTGTATATTTTTGAAATTTTATCTGGCGTCAGATACCATCTAAAGTAAGTTTTATAAAAATTTTCCTTTAAGTTCTGGGAGGCCGAATATTTTAATCTTTTCTGCCAAACTGATTCCCATTTTTCTAAATTGATTGGGTAGCCGAAGTTTTTTGCCCATTGTATCATGTTTTCTTTGACCACTTCTTCTTCTTCAAACCAGTCCAAAAGCATTTTATAGAATTCTTTTATCCATTTAGTGTTTTCTTTTAATATTATTTTGTCAAAGTTATTTTCTTCTTTTTCGAAGCCTACTGTTTTGAGGTCTAATTTATACCTTTCTTTAATCTGCCAGTATCCAAACCAATTTATATTATAGCCTTTTTCTTTTATTTCTTGTAGTGTTTTTAAGACCAGATTGCCTGTTTCATTCTCTTCTAACAATTGTGAATATGTGAGCCAATTTGTGTTTTGTTTTATTTCTGTCCTTTGTATAGCCTCTTGTGGGGAAAACCAGAGTGGTATTTTTGGCATAATCCTAAATTTGTATTTTTCCCAGATTTTTAATAGGGGTTTCCTAATACAATGAATATTGAAATTTTTGTTAGCTTTGACCTTGTTATAACCTAGATACGCGTGCCAGCCGAATAATGGATCTTCCCCTTCAAGATCTAGTAGTTCTTTATTTCTTAGGGTTATCCACTCTTTAATCCACATCATACAACATGCTTCGAAATATAGCTTTAAATTTGGTAACCCAAGCCCTCCCCTTCCAATTGTATCTTGCATTACTTTGAGCCTAATTCTCGGCCTCTTTCTTTGCCAGATGAAACTACTCAGGTCTCTCTGCCAGAGTTTAAAGGAAGATTCTTTAATTATTATGGGTAAATTTTGAAATAAGAATAACATTTTTGGTAAGATTGACATTTTAATTGCTGCTATTTTTCCCAAAAGTGATAATTGCAATCTGTTCCAATTCTCCAATTTCTTTTTAATATCCTTCCATGTTTTTGTATAATTGTTATTGAATAGTTCCCCTAGATTTTTGGATATGACAATTCCTAAATATTTTGCCTTTTTTTTAATTTCTATTCCTGAGAGTTCTACTAGTTTTTTTTCTTTTTCTCTAGATAAGTTTTTGGTTATAATTATTGATTTTTCTCTATTAAGTCTGCATCCTGCAATTTCGCCAAATCTGCCGATTGTCTCGTTCAATTTGTTAATGCTTTTACAAGGATTTTCTAAGAAAATTGCTAAGTCGTCTGCAAATGCTCTGATTTTGATTATATGATTTTTAATTTTCACACCTTGAATTTGCTCATCATTTTTGATTCTTTTTAGCAGTCTTTCTATTACTATTATGAAGAGCAGTGGAGACAAAGGGCAGCCTTGCCTGGTTCCCCTATTAATGTTAATAAAATTTGTCCTTTCCCCATTAATTATAATTTTCGCTTTTTGTTCTTTGTAAATTTCCTTTATCCAACCTATGAAATTCTCTCCTAAATTCATTTTATTCAAGATTTCAATAATAGTATCCCAATTGACAGTGTCAAAAGCCTTTTCCAGATCTAGCAGCAACAAACCCAATTCTTTCTCTCTATGTTTTTCAAATACCTCCAAGATGTTTAAAGCTATTCTTACATTGTCTCTTAAATGTCTCTGCGGTAAAAAACCCCTTTGTTCCGGACCTATCCAATCTTTTAGATAATTTTTCAATCTTGTAGCTAAAATAGTTGTAAAGATCTTGTAGTCTACATTCAATAATGAGATGGGCCTAAAATTTTTAATATCTTTTACGTCCTTTCCTTCTTTCGGTATTACTGTTATTTCGGCTTCTCTCCATGATTTTGGGACCCCTTGATCTAAGATTGCGTTCATGGTTATTTGTAACGGACCACAAAGCTCTTCTTTGAATGTTTTATAGAATAAAGCATTAAATCCGTCTGGACCTGGAGCTTTATTGTCTTTTAAATTTTGTATCGCTGTCACCACTTCTTCATAAGAGATTCTCCTGTTTAAGTCTTCAAGTTGCTGCTTCGATGGGCTTACATATGTCTCTTCTTGCTCGCTTAGATATTCTTGAATTTTTTTTATGTCTGTCTTTTGATCCTTATATAAGTTGGTATAGAACCTTTCAAAAGCTTCTTTAATTTCTTCTTGTTTGTTAAGTATAGTATCTTTTTCCTTTATTTCCAAAATTGTTCTTTTCATTTGCTTTTTTTTCAACAGATCAGCTAAGTTCTTCCCTACTTTGTTAGCATATTCAAAGTTTTTTTGTTTAGTCTTTTTTAAATTATTGCTGATTTCTAATACACTTTTCTTGTTTTCCTGCTTTCTAAGTAGTTGTAGTTCTTCTATTATTTTAATATTTCCTGGATTTTGTGCTAGCTCTTTTTCTTTTAGTGTTATCAGATTTAATATCTCATTCTCTTTTTCTTTTCTTTTTTTTTGGACAAACGCCTCTTGACTAATTAATAAACCTCTAAAAACTGCTTTCGCTGCATCCCAAATATCGATCATTTTTACTTCAAGAGTCAAATTTTCCTTAAAATATAACTTTATTGTTTCTTTTAATTTCTCTACATAATTTTTGTCTAATAGTATAAAATCTTTTATTCTCCAATTATAATTCTTTTTTGTTTGGTTGAAGGTTAATACTAACGCGTTATGGTCAGATATTACCCTCGGTAGTATTTCTATAGCCTTGACGACTTTACTAAATACCATAGGAAGCCAAATCATATCGATTCTTGACAGCGAATGGTGTCTATGAGAGTAGAAAGTAAAGTCTTGCTTTTCCTTATTATGCAATCTCCAAATATCACATAAGCCATAATGGTCTATTAACTTGAAAAAAGACGTTGGTAGCTTCCCTTGGTAGTTTTTTGTTTCATTGTTTGATTTCCTGTCTATTTGGGGTTTCACCACCCCATTAAAATTACCTAATATTATAATTTTATCATTATCTAAATTGCTTAAATCCTTGTAGATCTTGTCATAAAATAAGCTTTTATTTTCCAGTGGGCTGTATACTCCTAATACTACAATTTTTTCTCCTTGCCACGTTATTTCTACCCCTAGGTAATGTCCATTGTTGTCGTTTATTACTTCTTTAGCCTGTATATTGCGTTTTACAAATATTGCCACCCCTCTTTTTTTTTTGCTTCGTTGCCGATATAAACTCTTTTCCTAAATTTTTGAATCTAATTAGATTTTTTTCCGTTTTTTTAATATGAGTTTCTTGAATGCAGATTATATCACAATTTAATTTTTCTAAATAGTAATTCACTTTTTTTCTTTTCCCTTTTAGGTTCAGGCCTTTTACGTTCCAGGTCAAAATCCTCATCTCTATGAATTAGCTTCTTTTCAGGTAGGTGTTTCTTTTTTCCTTTACCTAACTGAATGCAGCTATTTCTGGGATGACTTGTGATTGCGTTTGGATTGCCTTTCATCTGCATTCAACATCGTTTGATATTCCCTTGTGAAATTACATGAAATATCATGGATGACCCCAGATTGACATTCATTTAACCTTCCAGTTTTCCCCGTGTGATAAAGGGGCTATATAACACTGCCCAAAAGGGGAGGTCTGTAGCTGCCCATGGAGGCACCGGGATGGGGCCAGGGCTGCCTCACCGGCAGCCCCAGAGGGTCTATCCCGCCGCTTCTCCATGACCTGCTGCTTCTCCATGGCCTGAAAGCGGGTGCAGCGGGTGCCCTGGGTGCCTGATGCACCCCACCATCCCCGGAGGTTCTGAGGGGAGAAAGGAGCCACGCCTGCAGCCCCTTTCTCCTCAGGGTCCTTGGAGTGGCCGTGCAAAGGCCGCGTCAAGGACCAGCACCAAAAAAGGAGCTCGATTTTGGAGCTCCTTTTGGCGCCACTGTGATGCCAGGCGACGCCACGTTGCCAAAATAAGGTGCACACCATGACCTCATCATGGTGCGCATGTATGGATGGTGTGCAAAAAAGATGGTGCCGTCCATACAAGGTAGGAATAGGGAGGGTGTAAATACTGTGCCCTCCTTAACCCTACTCATGCACCACAGACGGCCCTTTTGGGCCGTCTGTATCGAGCCAAAATCCTCAGACCTGTTCTTCTGTATATGATATTCCATGTTCTGTTTCTGGGTCAGACAAGCACATGACAGAATGCTACAAGAGTAGAATAAATGTTTAAAACATTCCTTTATTTATATTGTAAAAAGCCAAAGGAAACCTGAGACCTATTTGTATATGAAAATTCAGTCCAAGATATTAAGCATTGTGAAGGGGGGAAATTTTAGCAATTCTCATCTATCCCTATGTGCAGCCCATGTAGCTTCTGTCTTGATGTTTTGTTTTGTCTTACAGAATCATTTGTAACAACGTCATACCATCTAACATTTCATAGATGAAAACTAGGACACACCAGAGTGTGACCAAATGAATGTGGTCAGACAACAAGAGACAAAAGTGACTGAGGAAGAACACAGAAAACTACTATTTTAAGCAGACAAACCATAGAATTTATTCAGTTTAGGAAAGGTAAGACTCTGCCCCCTCCTCTCCTTTCCCTTCCTGGTGTGTTAATTGAATGCAAACTACTTTCTACTTTGAAGACAGCAATAGAAGTAAATCAAAGACAAAGAAAGAAAGTGGAAGGATGAGAGAGAAACCAAGACATTGTAAAGGCAGCTGAGAAACTGGGACAGCAGAGGATTAACCAGAGTGGTCCCTGTCAAATCTGGACAGTTGAAAGGTATGTAATGTTCCACATGTTTTGTTTATTCTCCACCCTTGCTTTATCCATGTGGAAAAGACAGCTACCCATTTCCCTCTGATAAAACAAAAAAAGAAAAACAAAAAAGTCACCCCAACTACCATTGCTCAGACTTAGGATGTGAATGATCGAAAACTCATAACAGTGCCATCTGTATCCTACCAAGATGTCATTAATCATTGTGAAAAATAAAATGCCAACAGCTCTTCAGGCAAATACCAGTTATGATCATCATCACAAAAACTGTATGATGGAGGAAGCACTACTAAAGGCTCTGTCTGCATGAAATACCCTCAGGATTTTGGAAACATACATTAGGTTTTAAAATGTGAACTGTTCCTTCAGTTGTGACATACTTTTAAGGAAGCTAGAAAGGCAAATGATTTTATGATAGTGGGACAGAGCAATCATGATAGATCACTATCTAATTTCACAATGTATATGGAAAGAAAGAGGAGGATGGACACAGTGAACCCATTCCTCAGATTGCCTCAGCTCCACACTTAATGCCAACCAGTCTCCAACAAAGAAAACAGGCCTGTCCCTTTCTCTCTTCAGTGCAAGAGATTCAGTGCCAAACCAGACATTACGTTTGCAAAAGCAATTGATGCCAGTGGAGGCTTCCTTCGATTTCACATTCAGACACCTCAGGACAGAAGTTCTTGAACAAAACCCCCAAAGCAAAAGCAAAAGCAAAAACCTTAAAGATTAATAGAGAGAAACAGCTGAATTACAATATATCCACAAACTCCAATCCATCAATATTAGGCTGAACAATGGCTTCCTGGCACACCACATATAACATAACACTGGTTAACACCCAGCTTGCACACACCACATTCTCAAATACTCATCCATATGGTCATCCACCCACCCTGGCCTTAGGCAACATCTTTCCACCTGCCTTTGTCCCTCAACAACCAACATTGTTCAATATTCAGTGACGGGATTTGTTTCAGTATGACTCTTCCAATAATAATTGTTTAAAGGAGATCTAGATCATGGCTATTCTTATAGGCTCATTATATAGTTTCTTCCTGGGCAACACTTCACTCCATATCCGAAAGTTTTAATGATCACCTTTTTTAAAAAATTGACAGAGAGTTTGTTTTGATTTGTAGTTGTTAACTTATCTCTATGTAGTCACTATCTAGATTTACACATTTTCTCCAGCGTATCTTGACCCTCCAAATACCTGATATTTTAGAAGTCTGCAGATTACGCCTGACAAAGATTTTACACTTTAGTCACTTCTGGCAGAGCCAGTCACAAAAATAAAGGATGCAATGAGTTGATTTTCTCAGCTGTGCACTTAGGGACCAATGATGACATTGACAAAATTTCATCAATATGCCATAATAACTTCTGGGTTATAATTATTACTTTACGATACCCCCCTCGGAAGGTGCAATCAGAAGACTTCTACAATATCAGGTATTCGGAGGGTCAAGGTATGCTGGGAAAAATGTGTAAATCTAGATAGTGACTACATAGAGATAAGTTAACAACTACAAATCCAAACAAACTTTCTGTCAATTTTTTAAAAAGGTGATCATTAAAACTTTTGGATACCCCCTCGTATATCTAAGGACATAGCCCATGTCTACAAAAGCTTATGCTACAACATCTTTTGCACAGTTAGTCTCAAAAGTTCTACAAGATTCAGTCAACACATTAAGCAATGGGCTTGAAGTGGGGCTTGAAGTTGTCTTGGCAGCCTGTCCCCAGTGAAAATCAGAGGTGGCTTCAAAGGCTTTTCAAAAGCTTCAGAAGAATCGTTCTGCCTCAACCCCATTGTCTAATGCATTTGAAATTCTCAGAAATGTATCCTGTTCTCTGGGGGCTTGTCTTACCTGCTGCTCAAAGTGAATGATACCAGAAAGTCAGTAGCTAAAAATACACAAGTTTCAAATCAAGTCCAGTCAGTGTATCATGCCGAGTTGAATCCAAGTTGAATCACTGAAGTGACTTGAGTCCGACTTAAGTCTAAGTCAATCGGATCAAGACTACATCGCTGCTATCTATCTATCTATCTATCTATCTATTTCAAAAAGCAAACCTTAATTTTGCCATTTTATATAAGGAACACCACTTTACCATGCCATTGTATTTAATGGGACTTGAGCATCTACAGAATTTGGTATCCATGGGAGGTCCTACAACCAAATGCTGGTGGATAGAAAGGGCCCACTGTATTCTAAAATCAATATGTCTTCATCAGTCTCTGGTCAGAATTACAGCTTCCTCTCAAATTCATTGTCACTGTATGAGCTTCCATCCCCTCTGTCTAATTCAGTTAACATCAGGTCACGACCCAGCTTCCCATATCTCCTATGTGGTTGCCTTGAACCAATCATAGTCTACTTCACAGGCTAGTTGTTAGGATAAAAATAGGATGAATGGAGAAAAACAGTGCACAATCATTTTAGCACCAGGGTTTTAAATGAAAGGAGCTAAGAAAGTTATAGATGGAAAAATATTGTGTGAACAACAAAATATAATATGCATTTTAAAAATAAAAAATCTTACCACAAAAGCTTCATCTGGATCAAGAGAAGGATCCCTTTCACAATTCATACTTATGGTTCCTCTTTAACTGTTTGAATCTTAAGATTTATATTTCCGAAGGGAGGATTTACAGTTCTCATCCAAAAAGTTCTAGCAGCTCACCAACTAGAAACTCCAGGATTATTTTATTTTATTTCCCACCTTTCTCTCTGCACAGGATCACAGAGCCCAAGGACTGCATAGGATGCAGCCAGGTCAGTTAAACTATTAGCAAAGTGCTGTAACTTGTAGTGTTAAAGGGCCCCAGATGCAAAAATGGGATGAAACATATGAAAGAGAATGTGACTGGCACAAGGTCAACTAGTGGGAACCATGGCCTAGCAGGGATTTAAACACTGATCTCCAGAGTCCTAGTCCAACACTCAGGTCACTGCAACACATGGGCATTCATGTTATGATTTTGGTCTATGAATAAAATTAACTGAATAAGTGCTTAGGGCAGGAACAGGGGACCCACAATCCTCCGCACATTCCTGGACTCACACCCACATCATCCCCAATTATCACAGTTAGCAGACAAGAATGAAGGAGCAGTAGACCTGAAGGATAACAGGTTCCTTACTATAGCTGAAGGGCATGTTTGCAAACTATCTTTTAAGAAAGCATTTATTAGTGAAATCATCTAAATTTATAAAGTCCAGATGGTCACTACAATGTGTAGAGGTGTTGTCCCTTTAAAAATCATGCTCTGTTATCTTCTGGGTGCTTTCTGTTTATGCTTCTCCTACCCTTCCCACAGCCAACAGCTGGGCAGGCAAATGAGAGCATCATTACATCCTGGAGCCGGGGCATCTTTAGGAGAAAATAGTAGAATGATGGGGTTGAGTGGGGGGCGGATCTGGAATGGCCTTCATTAGCTTGCCTGTCTCTTTGCTACCTTGCCTATTAAGCTCTCACTCAAGAGGATAAGAATATTCAAGATGGGAAAGTTAACCCCTCTCTTCTACTCATTATCATTTGGCCTTCCGGAATCTTCCAAAACTGATCATGTGGATGATCTCAGTCATGGAATGATGTATGTGAGTGAATCAAGCAAAAGTGCAGAGTCTACAACATGGAGAAATCTGTTTGACAAATGTCTATTTTCATCCTTTCTCTGGGAACTGTTTTCAATTGTGTTTAAGGGTCTAATTACATTGCCAAAAGAAGACAGCACACTTTGGAAACTAATTTGAAACAGGAAGCAGCTGAATTGTGGAGCAAAGGTTAATTTGGAGGCAAAACTGATGTTTTTTAACTGAGCATCTGGTCATTGTCAATGTCAACAGCAGCTTGCTCTGATGAGTTTTTATGATAATGATCTACATCCACTGTTGTTTCTTATGCAACAGGGTGACTTTTAGTTCACTTCATATGGATCCCTTTATGTCTTTGGCCTGAATCCTATGGTTCTGACTAAGTAGACTGCACTGAAAAAAATGACACTTACTTAAGTGTTGCATATCAAGTTACCATTGATTCAATAGGTTTGCTGTAATTGGGATGAGCCATAGGATTTAAGCAGCAAAACGTACACACACATAGACACACTTTAATGCAGTTTTGCTGCTTATATATTCCTTGGAATACTTATAATAACAGGACTAGACATGTTGGCCACGAGAAAAATTCTAAAATCTATATGACACTTCTGTTAAACAAACCAAAAGGGCACAAACTGTATGTAAAATTTTCAGAATACCAGATCTCTCCATTAGGAATGATGCCACAAGAAGCAGTCTGAGTGGGAGTGGGAGGAGGTGATGTGGTATGAGGACAAAGACATGTTGTTCCCTTGGTGTCTCAAGATACCCTCAGGGAGGAAAAGTGAGGAGACAGTCAGATGAAGCTTTGCCCAGTACTTTCCTGTGCCCAATGTGTTTTCAATTGGGCTAATATTTTTTGCAAATAATATGCAACTTAGAGGTCACCATGCTGTTAAGGTTCAGTTGGCAGCTTTATTAGCTGTAACATCTTCTTGCCAGAAGAAAAGCTCTATAGCTTTGGAGCAATGGCAAATCTTTGGACTGCTGAGTTAGATCAGGAATGGGAATCTTTAGGCCTTGCAGCTGTTGTGGAGCTGTAACTCCTATCAGTCCTAGTCACCATATCTAATGGTGATGAATGCTAATAGTTGCTGTCCAACAACACAATTTCTACTTATGTTAGACAAAGATATGTTTGATTCTAATGAAATGTATCTAGTTCAAATAAGACCTTGCTTGCTGTCCTTAGCCCTTGACAACTGAAATCAAGTGAGATATCAGAAAGATGCCCAGGAATAGTCAAGGAGAGCAATTATGTATTAAACTAGGAGTCCTATTGTATGAGAAAAGAAAGCAGTAATGGAGCCAGAGGGTAATAGCTTTCTCTGTGCCTTACTACATGGGTGTCATAGCACTTCAGTTCTCTTACTGTGGTACCACAGTTGTAAAAGTTCATCTTTTGTCAAACAAATTTTTCCAGCTAGAAAAAAGGCATGCTTTGATTACCATCTCCTGTGAGAAAAGAACTGAATCACTATGTTGTTATGCAGTAAGGCATCATTTCCCCTTTATTTTCTTGTGCAATAAGGTTATATGACTAGTCAGAGAAGCAAATTTAAATCTTCAGAGAATCATGAAGTTCACTGAGGTAGCAGATTCAGGTAAGAGATTTCAGATCTCATAAAAGGCCAGAACTAGGTGTCTATTTTGTTATTATCATACATCTATTTCTAGCCATAATCAGATGTAATTATAGGCTATTTTTCCTCATGCATCAAAATAACTTAACTCTCTTTGGATATTATACACTTAGACCCAATTGGACGGGCATACCATTTGATGCACTGCCTCACGCAGCCAAATGTCTTGGGCCAGCCCTGATGATGATGACAGTAATGATTATGATTATGACATGATGGGTATGTCATGACCTTCCTAGCAGGGCTGATTTCACAGGATAGTTTCTAAGAAGAAAGAGGTGATGGAGCAGATATGAGGGTTCTGGCTCGGGCTGCAGTTCCTATGACTATGAGGAAAAAAAAATTGAGAACAAGCTATAAATCATGCCTGACAATGTTTATAGTCACACATTTTATTGTATCTTTGTCCAACACATATGCTATTTACTGTTGCCAATCAGAAGCAGTGTTAGAACAATATCAAACCCAGCCTACGGCTGTTCTCTAGAACAGTGTGCTTGTGCAGTTAAATAGGAACTATATGAGACAGAAGAATTTGTTTTCCTCTATTTGACATTGCATATGATATCAAGAGAGGGCTAGTGTGGTGCAGTGGTTTGAGTACTAGACTGCAGCTCTGGAGATCAAGGTTCAAATCTCTGTTTGACCATGGAAACCTGCTAGGTGACCTTAGACAAGTCACATTCTCTTAAGCCTCAGAGGAAAGGCAAAGGCAAACCTCCCTCTGAATAAATCTTGCCAAGAAAAAACTCTGACAGGGTCACCACTTGGAGGCATACAACAACAATGGCACAAAGAACAAGAGGTCCTAGGGTTCCTTGTGCATAGGCTGAAAGGAAGGACTCCTAGTAGGAATGGGAAAACAAAGCACTGTAGTGGAAGCAAGTGCTGCATCTTTCACTGCCAGAAATTGAGATCCCACAGTAAGTACCTGATTCTTCACAATCACAGCTTTGATGCAACTTTGTAAAATGTTATCTGTATATTATAGAACAGTTTCAAAGCTGCCATTATCATGTTTTTATTTATTTATCTATTTTTGTATTCTGTTCAGTACTAAAATATATCACACTACATATAACATGGGGAATCAAGGAAACTGGTTGTTGTTGTTAACTGCCACCAAGTTAACTTAAACTTATGGCAACCTTATGGAATGAGAGATCTCCATGTCATCCTATTTTCAACCACCTTACTCAAGTCTTGCAGACTCAAGACTAGGGCTTCCTTGATTCAATCCATCCATCTGGAATGAGGTCCTCCTCTTTTCCTGTTGCCTTCTACTTTACCAAACATTATTGTCTTTTCCAGTGATTCATCTCTTCCCATGACATGGCCAAAGTACAACAGCCTCAGTTTAGTCTAAATGTCTGCTTCTCTGTTGGAAAAGATTGTAGCAACTACCTCCATTTACCTTGCTTGTTAAATTGCTTTTATAAGGAATAACTTTAACTAATTTTTGGTAATGTGTGAATGGTCATAGGGATTTTTGCACACTCTCAGTATTTATGGCAGAAACAGTAAGAACCTAGCACTCATCAAAAACTGCTGGTGTTCTGCAGCATGGCAAGAACTACCTAGTCATTTTGTCCTTAGAGAGTGAATATGCAAAATAAATTGATGAGGGAGGGGTGTCTTCATTATTTTGACATGAAAAAGGCAGAAAAAGGAGACCAGGGTTCAAATCCTGGCTTAGCCATGTAAACCCACTGCCTGACCTTGGGCAATTCACTTTCTCTCAGTCTCAGATGATGGTAATGGCAAATCCCTACTGAAGAAACTTGCCAAGAAAAGCCCATGATAGCTTCCCCTTAGCGTTGCCATAAATCAGAAATGACTTGAAGGTACACAGTAACAATGACAAAGTGAATTAGCCTAATGTTTGCAGAGGTCACATTGAAAGCATAATTGCTGAAAGCATAATTGCTGCATTAATGACCCAAAAGTTATAAAATAGCTAGAAACATTTTAGCACTTTACCTATATGAATTATTGAGAACCACCATGGCTTTTGTATTGGACTACAACTCTGGAGACCAGGGTTTGAATCCCTACTTTGCCATGAAACCTACTGCATAACCTTGGCCAAGGGGAAGGCAAAGCCACCCCACCCCACCACCCCCTTTGAACAAATCTTGCCAAGAAAACATTTTGATAGGTTCACCTTATGGTTTCCATATGTCATAAACAACTTGAAGGCACACAAGAAGAACAAGAATATGTAAGTTACATGAGAATGAAAACAAACATTTTTGATAAACATTGAGATTGTATGTATAGGATGGGGAATTGTGATCTCAATGTGAGAAAGGGGGAAATTCTTGCAGCATTCACCAAAGTGATGTGTGGGCCTTCACACATCCATACACACACTGGTGAGATTGTTAGGAAACTGCCCAGCCTTATATCCTCTCTAACAGTCGGGTAGCCTGGGACATCTTTGTAATTATTGTATTGTATTATCCATTGCTTCTCCTGTATTTCTTGACTACTACAGAGATGAGGTTTCCTACCTTTATACAAACATTTCAACTTCCTTATAGGCTTTACGGCTTCCTTATAGGCTTTGTAGACTGACAGCATTGTTTTACTTTGCTAGCACATGTTTCTCGTTAAAGATTAAGTCGATGACATTTTCCTGACATCAATAGCTATGAACAAGCCTCATGGGGCAGGTCCCTTTTCCAGCAACTTAAGCAAGAGATCCTGCTGTTTTCATGAAAGGCTGTGAATCATTTCATTTCATGAGAGGTGAATATTTGGGAACCCATCCTTGATGTTCCTGGACTGCAGAAGGTGGCAAAGGATGTGAGCATAAAAAGTTCTAGTAGCTTTGGGGGCAAGCTCCTTAAACATAATATGCAAGGGATCTTGTAGCACCTTTGAGATTAATTGAAAAAAAGCCAGTAGCATGAGCTTTCATAGGCTTGAGCCTAATTCTCAGGTGCATGCATGCATCTGAAGAACTAGGCTCAAGTCTACAAAAGCTCATGCTCAGTTTCTTTCTTTCAGTTAATCTTGAAGGTGCTACAAGATCTCTTTGTATGCTAATTTTCTAGACCAGTGAAGTGGGTCATATGCCCCCGCCCCAGGGGCTGTGAGGAAAAAAAGGGGGTGGTGATGGAGGTTGCTTCTGTCAAAGTATTGGTCTGCAAGAAAAACAAGGAGAACCAGTGGCCTTTAGGCTCATGGTGGGGATGAGGATTGCATGAAACGTCTTTTTAGGATCCTCAAAAAACCACCACACAGTCTCAGTGATCATTTTGCATAGTGCTATCTCCCACTCTTTGCCTGCTCATTTGAGCTCACTCCCTTACCAGCAGCTTTTGCTCATGCACAGGGCATCCTTTTGTGGCTTGGAGCAGCACCATTTTGACACAGACTGGAGCAAAGAAGTGGTGGCAAAAAGGAGCTTTCAAATTTGGGACCCTGCTTAAGCTTTGTGAGCTTTGCAGAGACTTGGTTGGCAGGCTGGGGTTGCACTGCTGCTCCTGCTTTCTTTCATCAGACAGGCTGAGAGAAGAGGTAGCAGAAGAACCCTTTTTGTGTGTGTGGGAGAGTGGACACTTGAAGCTGTGTGAGGAAGACATGTCTTCTGCTCTGAGAGCATTTCTAAAAAGTGGGGTATAAATACAATTATTATTAATAATAACAACTAATGTCTCTGGGGAAGGAGTAACTGTGCTCGATTATAGGAAAGAGTTCTTTGTCTTGGAGTGGCTCCTGTAGTTAAAAATATATCTCTTTTATCATCCACACCAATCTTCAATCCAGAGCATATGGCCTCTGTAAACCCCCTACATATGCACTAACTGTGCCTTTCTTTGCCCTGATGAAGGATTGAGAGTCTCTCCTCTCTGAGGAAAAGCTTCTCCCTTGCACCTGAACACCCTGGGACCAGCAACTGAGCAGCTATCTCAGCAGCAACCAAGAGTCCTTTTGTCCACACTGGCCTTTGCTGCAAGGCTGCCATGGGTGAGAGACTGCTTGGTTGCTGCTCATCTAGCTGCTCAGTTCCTGCTTCCAGGATGACAGGGTGCAAAGGAAGCAGTGACTGAGCAGCCAGTAAAAACAATGTGACCAAAAAGACTCTTGCCTTTACCAGCCTTTGCTGCAAGACTGGCACAAGCAAGAAGCTTCAGTTACTGCTCAACTAGCTGCTTGGTTGCTGATCTCAAGATGACTTCATGCAAAGAGAGCAGCGACTGAGGTTGGATGTTTTTAATTTGCAGTAGAACAGTAGACCTAATATCAAAAAATATGCCGGGGGGGGGGGGGGGGACTAGGATTGTCACCCAAGAGGAAAGGGGTTAGTAGCCCAAAAAAGTTTTGGGACCATTATTCTAGACTAACATGGTTATGTCTTTGAATTCTATCTCCTTATAGTTAAGACAGTGATACAGGATTCAGGCTTTCATCATTCCCTAAAATTAGACTATTTCAGGGTGGATTGGAAAGCTCTCACTGAGCTCTCACAAATTATTTTTCTACTTCATTTATTAAGTTTACATCTTCCATGTATTATGTAGAGTTATCAATAGGTATCAGCCACAAAAACTATGTATATGTGCATATGTGCTACCAGTATACTATGTGAAAAATGCATCTTAGTTATTAGGAATGGGCTGATACCTTCATGGAAAGCATGTAGCCCTTCAGGAAGCTGTTGGACTACAATTCTCTAAGTCTCAACCAGCATGGACACTGATAATAGATGGTGGGTACTGTAAAACCAGCATGTGCTTTATAGATTATAGCAAAGCCATTGACTGCGTAGATCATAAAAGGCTATGGGAGTGCCAACACATCTGATAGTCCTGATGAGGAATCTGTACTCAAGAAAAGAGGCTACTGTCAGAACAGAACATGGAGAAACAGAATGGTTCCCAATTGGCAAAGGGGTCAGACAAAGCTTTATCCTTTCACCTTATCTGTCCAACTAGTATGCAGAATGTATTATAAGAAAAGCAGGCCAGGACACAGAAGAAGAAAGAGGAGTGAAAAAAGGAAGAAGGAATATACACAGATGACACCATAGTACTAGCAGAAAATCTCACAGACCTGGAACACCTAGTAAAGACGATCAAAGAAGAAAGTGCAAAGGCAGGCCTACTGTTGAACATAAAGAAAACAAAAATAATGACCACAGAGAATCTACATAGATTCAACCTAGACAATAAGAAATAGATTTCTCATACCTGGGATCAAACATAGATAGGAATGGGGACTGCAGTCAGGAAACCAGAAAAAGATTAAGAATGGGGAGAGCAGCTACGAAAGAACAAGAAAAGATCCTAAAATGCAAATATAAAACTGAGCACAAAAATTAGAATCATAAAAGCCATTATATTCCCTGTTACCATGTATGGATATAAGAGCTGGATAATTAAGAAGGAAGATAGGAAGAAAATCAATTCATTCAAGATGTGGTGCTAGAGAAGTATGTTGATTCCGTGTTCAGCAAAGAAGACAAACAAATGGGTCCTATAGCTGATCAAACCAAAAATCTCCCTGGAAGCCAAGATGACAAAGCTGAGGCTGTCATACTTCAAACACATCATGAGAAAGGAGGACTCATTGGAAAAAACAATAATTCTAGGAAAGGTGGAGGGAAGTAGAAAGAAAGGAAAGCTGCATACTAGATGGAAGGACTCTATAAGGAGGTCATATATAGCTTGCAGTAACTAAGCACAGCTGTGAAGGACAGGAGTCTTGGAGGTGTCTCATACACAGGGTCACCATGGGTTGAGGTCAACTTGAGGGTGGTTAACAACAAAAACTGTAGTCCAACAACATATAGAGAGCCATGGGTTTGTCATTCATGGATTAATGTGTGTGTGTGTGTGTGTGTGCGTGTGTGCAGTAAAACCAATGGGGAGGGGGAGATCTTTTAATCAACAGTCAACTGTCTGAATGAACACAAGAAATTTCAGCTCACAGGGAAGGGAAGAAGGAAACCATCTAAAGACTTGGGCTGAGAATCAAAGTGCTTTCTCAACCATAGCTGTAGCTGTAGCTGTAGCTGTAGCAATTGCAACTCCAGTGCCATAATCAATTTTGTGTAGCTTACATGGTGTGCCAACCAGGTATCATGCTATGAAATACCGCAAGATCAGATGAACTGTCTTTGAACTACCAGTTTGTACATATTCCCAGTTTTGAAGTATTGCATTTCTCATGCACAACTTTCCCACATATGTAATCAAGGTAGAATCTCTTATTGCTTTGGGTCAAAGATACTGTGATTCATTCTCTGAAAAATGTGAGATGAGGGTCTGAGTTGAACAGCAAGAGAAAGAATGAGTTTGCCTGTTTCTCAGGAAAGGGTCAAGTACTAGCTGTGTTGTCAGATTGGCAATGGGTGAAATGCATTCATATGCAAACTTCTCTTCATATTTCAGCTGTAAATATATTTTGCTATTTGAATCTGTCCTTGTATGAAAGAATAAGTTTATATAAGTCCTGCTGCTTAATTACCGTACTTGCTCTGGTTTGTATATACAAAATAGGCAGTCTAATTTTTCACAACAAAAAGTACACATAAATGATGGGTTCTGACCCCTACTCCCATACCACATACTTCCATTTGCTACCACTCCATCATCATTTCAGATATTATTTCCTTGGCCCAGCTCACTCCCCAACATCAGAATTTAGCTGGATCAAGAGATTTTTTTTTTTAATGTCTGTAGTGGTAGATTGAGGAGAAAACTTGAAAATTAGAGGGTGGATGTAACAAACTCCTTCTCCCCATGACAGGTGCCTGTAAGGTAGAGGCGGGCAACTATGAAGGGAGTGAGAAGTATTCTTCAACTCCACCCCACCAGGGTCTGTACCAGTGCACAAGAATTGATGCCATTTCACATTCAATTTCAGTTTTGGCTGATTTCCTGATGATTGTGGGAGGGCAGAATCTTAAGTATTGTGGGGTCTCAGGGGATTGTGGAAGCTGTTTTACGGGGGAAATTTACAACTTTCTTTTGGGGGATTTTGGGGACTTGGGGGAGGGGGCTTCACAGGCCATAGATAGGCCACACTTTCTCCACCCACACTAATAACCTGTAAATGAAAAAAGTTTGTGCTGAAGCATAAACTATAATAATGTCAGAGTCTGGAAATGTTAAATACTTGGACTTCAGGTCCCAGAAACTCTCAGGGACCCCACTGGTAGGGCATAAGTCTCCACCAACATACTTTACACCACCAACATAATTTACACCACCAAATGCATCTGAGGAAGTAGACTGAAGTCTATGAAAATTCATGCTGCCAATTTATTTATTTCAGTTAATCTCAAAGGTGCTACAAGATCTCTCTACATACTTCACACCAGTCATCCAAGAGCAGAAACTGCTGCTTCTTCTCTGCTTCTTCCAGGGGTATGCAACAGACTAGTAACTATGATGGGAGTTTTTTGGTTCAGCTCTATTCCACCAACCTCTGGTTGGCTGTGGGGAGCACCTGGGTGAGGGCTACCTGTTTTTATGCATCTAGGTAAGAAAGCAATTTCTTTGCTCCTTCTTCCCCAGATGCTTGTGGGTTGCCAGAATGTGCCTGGGAGTGCATCAACCACAGCCAATTTATGTGGGTGGATGGGAATAGAGCTGCAAACAGGCCAAGGGTGCTGCAGTAGGAGATACTACATTCATATTTCTGCAACACTCCCCAAAAATTTATGCATGGTGTTGCCATGGGTATAAATCACCAAAAAAATTTTTTAAAGTAAAACAATTTCCAAGCTGTGATTAATGGCATATATATATATATACGGTAGAGCCTCAATTATCTGACATAAACTGGACCGGCTGATAGTTGGGTAACTGAAAATGTTGGATAATCCAGAAGGTCCAAAAAAAGCCTTGAAATCAGTATGAATTGCAAATGTATTGAAGTTTTATTGCAATAACAGTAAAAGTAAATGTAAAGAAATCACTTATCAACAGTGTGATGTACAGTATAAACAGTTCAGTCCTCTGAAAATTTAAAGAAATCACAGAAAATTTAAAGAAATCACAGCAGCCGCAACGTTGGATAATCCGGAATGTTGGACAACCAAAGGTTGGATAATCGAGACTCTACTATATATATATATATATATATATACTGGCCAATGTATTCCAGTGTTTAAAGCAAGAATTTTAAATTTTATAGTTTCTCTTTTTGTACACTTATTGCTGTGAGAACTGCATCACAGCATTCTGAGAAGTGCAAATAGCCAAAGGTAACTGTGTTCTCATTAAAGCCAGCATAACCAAAAAACTAAGGCCCACTACAAATGGGCGGGAAGTGCTGCCTTGGTGCTGATTCTAGAAATAGAACCACATGCTCTCAAACGCTAGCACATAATGGCGGTGCCATCATGGAGCCATGATGATGCACATGCCATAAAGCGTCCAGACATTGCTGGCAGGAAGCGGCATCATGGCAGTGCCCTTTTCTATTTGCGGCACGGCAAAAAGGAAGCCTTTCTAGGCAGCTTCTTTTTGGCAGCATGTTGGTGCTGTAGCACCAACTCAGGGTAAAGATGGGTGGCACTGAGCTGCCCATCTGTTGAGCCCCTAATTTACCAAGCTCTAGTTCCAGTTTTCATCTTGATTCTATCTGGCAAGCTTGGTAAACTCAAAATCCTTCCTTCACCCTCAATATGATGCATACAGTATTATGTTCACTAGGATACACTGTGACCCAGTATTTTTGTTAAGGGATTCACTAGAGAGGCAGATTGTCCTCTAATGAGACCCTCCTGGAATAAGGAATCTTTCAGAGAGTAATGTGTTTTGACTTTGTATGAAAAGAGAAAACTGATGTCAAATGACAGGACTCCAAAACAGTTATGTTTTCATAAGCCACTTGTCAATCTGAGGCCACATATAAACATGTCACTTGGAATACTGTGTTCAGTTCTGGGCACCACAATTCAAAAAGGATGTGGAGAAACTGGAGCGTGTCCAAAGGAGGGCAACTAAGATGGTGAAGGGTCTGGAAACCATGCCCTATGAGGACCACTGTAGGGAACTGGGATGTTTAGCCTAGAGAAGAGAAGGTTAAGAGGTGATATGATAGCCCTGTTCTAATATTTGAGGGGATGTTATATTGAGAAGGGAGCAAGCTTGTTTTCTGCTGCTGCAGAGACTAGAACGTGGAACAATGGATGCAAGCTGCAGGAAAAGAGATTCCACCTCAACATTAGGAGGAACTTCCTGACAGTAAGGGCTGTTCGACAGTGGAACACATTCCCTTGGAGTGTAGTGGGGTCTCCGTCCTTGGAGGTCTTTAAGCAGAGGCTGGATGGCCATCTGTCGGGGATGCTTTGACTGGGAGTTCCTGCATGGCAGGGGGTTGGACTGGATGGCCCTTGTGGTCTCTTCCAACTCTATGATTCTATGATTCTACCTATGGAGAGCACAGGTGGCTGGTGATAAAAGTCTGACACTCTCTGCAGACTTGATGCCTGCTTGTCTCCCTGCTGGATAATCCTGTTTTTTAATCTCCCAGCCCTTGAAAAGGTGGAGGATGGTACCTTTTACTGTCATGAGGTACTCACTAGTAGAATAACAGTCTTATGTTAGAAGTGTGTGGCTGATGCTGAGTATGCAAGCAGCAAGAGGGGATCAATGGGTTGGGGCCTGCTTTGCCCAAGGGACAAGGCCGGAGGCAAATTTTGAGCTGCAAAGCCCAACAGCATGATATTTAAACCCACAATTTAATGTATTTGTGTATTTTAAAAGCAAAAACTTAAGGACTTTAGGACAGCTGATGAAGCTACATTGGAACCTGGAGCCCTTTCACACTACACAACAAAACTACCCAGTTTCACACTATACTATGATTCCACTTTAATTACCATGGCTTCATCCAATGAAATCCTGGAGTGTGTAATCTGGTGAGATACTGTAACTCTCCGTTCAAAAATTCTAAAGGCCCACCCCCGCTCCCCAAAAAAGTGAATTCCAAAATTCCACAGGAAGTTGCCATGGCAGTTAAATGTAGAATCATAGTGCTATAATTATACAGTGTGAAAGGGCTCCTGATCTTGTAATAGTCTGTGAGACTGACAGATTGAGAGAGCATTTGGTGCACAAATTCTGGGGGTGCACTAATGGAGGTAGAACTATCAAAATCCCCATCCAACATGGCCCCTGGAAGATTTTGGGAATTTCAGCCCACCAAAATAGATTTCCCAATCTCTAACTGAAATGTACCATTGTGTTGGGTAAGCACTGGTGTGTGGAATATTTGTATTGTGAGTGGCTCAAGTTTTTTTGGCCCTGCCACAATCTGAGCAAAAAAATCTCCTTACATAAAATGGCATTTGTTTAGATTTCCTGACCTACTGACATGGAAGCCACTGGGCACCACTGCCACTGACCTCATGTTGCTTGGGACATTGTGGGAGATCTAGTCCCAAAAAACATAATTTTTCCAAGCTATAAGGTAAGGTGTTATATAATTTGACCTTATAGCCTTGCATCCAAATGTCTTATACTCAAGAGCTAGAACATATGACAAATTTCTACTCAATTTCCTACCCCTCATTGCTTCCTATCCTCCAATTATCCCAGTTTGGCAGAGATGCCCCAGTTTTTCAAACCATTTTCTCAGCTGCTTTTAAAATGGCCCAGTTTCTTCTCTCTTCTCTCACTTTCCCCCTTCATCCTCCTCAGTTGCTTTACACAAAGTTCAGAGTGGAAATGTAGGTAACCCTCAATTAGCTCAGGACAGTGAGAGAAAAAAAGCAGCAGATTCTTGCCCTTCCCAGTAGTCTCAAGCAAAAGGAAACTGCTGCAGTCTTTTCTAGCTTTGGAACAGAACAGTCTATACTATGTAGCTCCAAATTGTAAGCAAAGGGGGGGGGGGACACCTTGTGAAAAGCTGGGGAATGGGAGTGCCTACCAGTGAAAAAGAGTTTTCATGAGGAAATCCCCTTTGAATTAGCACACTCCCAGAATTTATGCACCAAGTACTCTCTCAATCTTTTTTTCTTACAGACACACATTTCCCCTCCATTTTCTCATCATGTACACCAGTTTTCAGTCTGAAATGAGACTTCACAACAAAGATTGCACCTACCTTTTATGGACACCTTTATAACCTAGCTCAGGCTGCTCCAAGTTGGCCTATCCTAGAGAGCTCTAGAGAGATAATTAAAAAATAATAATAATCAAAAGAATTTATTCTGGAGGAGAAAATGCAGCAGACCACATATTTTACAGTCTGCCTGTTTTTTAAAAGCATATTTGGACATGAGAATGGGAAGAAGACACTCAAAATGACATGTCATGACATTTAATTGAGAATCATGTCGTGGCAGTAGTGATCAGTGTGGAGGAGCCCTGGATGGGAAAGGGAGTAAATGTATATGTCATTTAAAACAGGAACAGAGAAGTGGAACACTGAAAAGCAAAAAATGAGAACTGAAGAAAGTAGTATGCTGGCCCGGCTTGCTGAGAGATCTAGGCCACTGAAACTGGATAATATACAGAAGTAAAGCACAGGTGTATGAAGAGAAACATCTGAATCAAGCAGAGTTCTGGTATGGAGTTTTTTCTTTCACCAGCCATACTGCAGAAATAATCCATATTGACATCACTTTAACTGCCATGGCTCAGTGCTATGGAATTTGGGGAACTATAGTTTGTTGTGGCACCAGAGCTCTCTGAGCTAAATGTCTCACAAAACTACAGTTCCTAGAATTCCATGGCATTGAGCCAAGGTAGTTAAAATGGTATCAGTCTGCTCAAACAGACAGACAGCTGCCAAAGAAATATAAATTAAATTGAGTCTTACCTTTAAAAATTAAATTGTGTCTTACCTTTAAAAAGGTCATCTTCTTTTTACATGGTAGGGGGGTTGGGGAAACTCCCTGATTCAAGATAGACTAATACCTGGCAAATGAAAGCAATTACTATGCCAGCGATTAATCTAGTCTACTCAAATCAGGAACTCCTTTTTCCCTCATATCTGGAAAGCAAAAGTCAAACATCACCCAAAGCCACCGACTGAGTACCCAAATTCAGGATAAAAACAGAATTGATTTATCAGACTGCAAATGCTAGCACCACACAAGTGGGAAAGGAGATCATTCATGGAGGTTTTGCATGAATGAAAAGAAATGCCTGACAAATGATTTCTCACCATGATAGCAAAAGAGGTAAAGTTGACTGATGAGTCCCAGAAAAAGATGGTATTTGCCAGCTGTTAATATGATTAACTGCCTCCTGTGATGAAGTCCCTAATGTATGAATCAGTCAAGTATTATATAAAACATTAGCAATGGCTTCATCAACCTGAGAACATTTACATGTCTTGGACTACAAGGTCAGTCATTCCTGTCCAATATGAGTAGCTGTCATGGGGGTGGCTACTGTAATGGCTATTGTAATTCAAACAATTTGGAGGATGCCAGGTTGGAAAAGACTGACCTCAGGCTGTGAAATTGTTATTGGACAGGGCCTTTATTTTGCTAAAATAAAGTAAAATAAAAATAAAAATAAAGGAGCTGGTGCAAACCTGCTTTTATTTATGGGTGGAATGCTGATATCTGTCTCACATATTTTATTTTATTATTTTATTTATTTCATTTACATGCTGTCTTTCCTCCCAGAGGGACCCAAGGCAGCTTACAGATTTAAAAAGCATTACAATAAAATTTAAAACAGTTAAAATCACCTAAAACAATATATAATTACATTAAAAATATAATGGCAGTTAAAAGGCAATACACATTCTCAACATAAGAACCAGTGTGGTGTGATTATATTTTAAATACTTAAATGAAAACATCTTGGCCTGCCATCAAAAAGCAAGCAGGGAAGGAGCCAGCCTAGCCTCCCAGGGAAAGGAGATCCAGAGGGTGAGAACAGTCATTGAGAAGGGTATCTCTCATGTCCTCACCAAACAAGCCTGGGATGGTGGTGGGACCAAGAGAATGCCTTCCCCTGACAATCTTAGGCTCAATACAGACCAGCACTTTGTCTCAGCCTGTGAGCAGAGTTAGGGCACAGTGTCCACACACTGGATGCCCTAACCCTGCCCCCAGGGTGTCATTTTGTCATGCGCCAGTCCACACAGTGCACACCATCATGTCGTCCCTCTGGTGCTGCATCCACATGATGCAGCACCGAAGGGGTGTCATAAAGCTGGACCGCCACTGCTATGGCACCCCTTGGAGGGAGTAAAAAGGAATTGCTTTTTGGAGCTCTCTGGAGGCCGGATCAGGGCTGGGGTGTGAGGTTGTAATGACCCTGATCCTGCCAGTAAAGGGGCGGCTGCAGACCACTCCATTGGGGTGGTCTGTATAGCCCCTTAGTGTTCTGGCAGGTTCATATAGGGAGATAAGGCTCTTCAAATAATCTGGACCTAAGCCACATGTTATTCTCTCCCTTCTTTTACATTCATCATTTCAGAAATTATCATATATAGTACCCTGTCATTCATTTCAAAAACCTTTATTCTACTCACGCCTTCTTTCTTCTCTGACTTGAAAATTCAGCTCACCTGTCAAGTCATAATAGATTTTTCAGTACATTACAAATGCAGTACTGTATGCACATCTTGTTGTTGCTTTATCCATCTTTTACTTTAATTACAGCTTTGTGCTTTTCTCTCTAAACATTGGTTATCAGACCATGCTCCAGATACTTTCCAGCGCTTGCCCAGGTAAAGCTTATAGCCCCTTCCCACCATTCCATGTACAATAGACAACTGGTTTAAAAAGTAAAGGTAAATACTATGTTAAACATGATAACTGAAAAGCACATCAGAATGGCTTTTAAAAAATAACAGCAGATGTGTAGCAGGAAGATTTTCTTCAACAACAGGAATGTGTAAGCCTTCTGTCCTTAGTAATGATTCTGACAAAACTAATAATGGAGGTTATTGAACAGGCAGGGTGTTGGATTAGAATATTTGAAGAGGTTCAGAGGTCTTTACCCAATATATCCTAAAGACACCAGATCCTGCCTGATCTTGGAAATTAAGCAGGGTCAGCTCTGGTCAGTACTTGGATGGGGGACTGCCAATGAATACCAGAGGCTGTCGGGTATAATTCACAAGAAGGAACTACCAAAACCCCCTCATGAATAGTCTTTGTATAAGAACATCCTATGAAATGCATAGAGTCACCATAAGTCAATAGGAACCTTGCAGGCAGGCAGGCATGCACACACACACACACACACATGTCTTTGGAGGATACTAAACTTGGGTACTAAACATGGGGCCCAGTGTCCACTTTTTCCCCACTCCTTGGGGGTCCTTGCATATAATCTTCTGAGTCTATCATTCTGTCCCACAGCCTACAATAAATAGGTGCACTTCTTGGTGATGTGGAATTTCTAATCTCTAACATGTCCCTTGCAGAGTAAAATGATTTAGAATCAGCTTCAAATAATAAAGGGCCCACACAATGACTTTGCTTAAGATACATCGACAATATATAATTCAGACTGAAAAGCAAATTGTGCATTTGCAGGAAAGAAAATATTATGTCCGGGAAGAGAATAATGGAAGAACATGGTTACTATAGTAGCAAAAAGCCTTCACAGTTTTGTAATCCTTTATAATAACAAGCTGCTTGGTTGTTTACATAACCAAAATTGCACTGGAAGAATTCAGCATCTTCTTCATTGCTCGTTCCCGTGTATGAAGGTGACTACTTGACCCAGAGAGAGAGAAATAATGACAGTGTTAGTGTCTAGTCTAGACTGCCAAAGCTGTGGCTTTGTGCTGATTCCACCTCAATGGAATTTCTTATCTGAGTCACTGAGGTCCTGGAAATGAGCTACGTTGTTCCCACCCTGAAATATGATCTCACCATGAGTGTTAATAGATCACAGCTACCATATGCCACCTCATAGTTTAAAAGTTCATTTCAGTTAACTTTGTTTACACTCTGTTCCTACACCTGGGATTTATTTGGGAAGGCTGGGTGAAGTTCGTTGACAAGAGAAGTGAAAGAGAGAGCTGTTACTTGGCACTTATCCCAAAATGGAGGTTCAACATATATATATATATATATATATATATATATAAGGATCAGCTGAGAATCACACCCTGTTATAAATTTTCATGTTAAGCTGTTGACTTACAAAATACCCTTCTCTCAGAACTGTGTGGTTCAAGGCAGCTCACAACAAAGTCAAAACAGGTGCACAATAAGACATGTTAAATGCCATTAAGTGAAATTATAAAAAACATGATCAAATTAAAAAGCAATTTGAAAACATCAGTAAAATAGTACAATACCAAACTGTTAAAGGCCTCTTTTCCAAGAACCAATCAATTGCTCTATGAAGTTTATTGCACCCTTCCCTACCCCACCCCACCCCAGTATGTCAAAACTTCCGTCAGACAAAAATGACATGCCTCAACACTGAATGGGGACAGCTTGGCCTAGGGGACAGAATGGGACCCTTTTGAGGACACTGTGATAAAATCAATTTTTTCTTGGCTGCATGCACACTTGAGCATTCGCTTCCCATTCCCATAACACGTGTGTGTGTGTGTGTGTGTGTGTAAAGTTCTGTCTATGTGAATAAAGAGGTCTTTGCCTGCCAATCGAAGGACCATAGGCAGGTCACAAACCTAGAGGTTATTCAGATATTGTTGTTTCGTAGTACACTCATGTGAATGTGCATTCTGGTATTTTTATTTTATTAGAACTGTATCTCTGCACATCTCTGCGTATTCTGTTGCTCACACATATCAGCATTGAGAATAAAGAAAGAATTGATGATGCAGATGTATTTGAAACACATCCAAGGCATGCAGAGTTTTATCCCACTTTATCCTGGGATTATTTGCATTGGTTACTCTTACAGTCAGCAATGTGAATCTTTTAGGAAAGCTCATGAGGAAAACCCAAGATCAATTATCCTGGATTAAGTGGTGGGTTTGGCAGCCCCCCCCCCAACTTACTTGGGTGCATTCAAAATGAATGTGAACAACAAAGATTCAACCCACATTCAACCCACAAAGAAGTTGACATAAGTGCTGATAACTGAAATAATACACCCCTCTTTAGAAAGGCTCCTAAAGCAGCAAGGTTTCTTCTGGAAAAAAAAAAAAATCAGTAGTCTGTATTGTCCTAAAGGAGACATTGCCTCATCAATTCATGCTGCCATTTTTCCCCCTAGCAGGATTAATCCCATTTTAAAACTTTAAATTATCTCTTCAAATACTATCATTTTGAATATTGGTTCACAGGCCACCAAAATACTTTTTGACTGAACTTTAACAAGCACAAAGACAAATTGTTGTTATAAAGGATATTTTCTCACTCCCACAGTTCCTTCTGGTCAGTGATCCCAAAGGGCAATATTTGTGCTCAGTCTCTGTCCGCACTGCAGAAACAATCCAGTCTGACACTGCTTTAACTACCATGGCCCTGGCTCAATGCTGTGGAACTGTGGGAGTTGTAGTTTATTGTGGAACCAGAGCTGTCTGACAGAGAAGGCTTAATGGCTCACAAGACTACAATTCCCAGGGTTCCATACCATTGAGCCATGGCGGTTGAACTGGTAGCAACTGGGTTTATTTCTGCAGCGTGGATGCGACTTAAAGAATCCAACTGAGTCACAGGAACCAATGCCACCATAATCACATGGGTTTGTGCTGTTCCCTTCCATCTTATTTTGCAGGACATGGGGCTCTAATCTGATGCACACAGAAGAGCTCTAAATAAAGGAGATAGTGGAGAGAAGCAGCATAGATATACATATCAAATAGATCCTGAAAGAAACAAATTACAAATAACTAGGTACCTGTATTCCCCCCTTAATAAAAGGTAACAGCTTGAAGCATTCTGATGTGGGTTTTGTAACTAAAACATAATTACATTTGTTTCTTTTTAGACATAAGGAACTAAAAAGTTGCTTTAAAAATTGTAATGATGATGACAACGAACTATTTTGGGTCCATGGAACTATGCCCTGATGGTGGAGTGGTTAAATGTCTGTACTGCAAATACTCACTCACAAACCAGCCAGGGGCTTGAGGTTGACTGAGCCTGGCATCCTTCTGTAGGTCGTTAAAATGAGTACCCAGATTGCTGGGGTAAATTAGGTTCCACTTTGTAAACCACTTAGTACGTCGGTAAGTGGTATAGAAATGTACTTGCTAAAACTGTAGAGATATCCTCTCTCACTGAATATGAGAAAGCGTGAAAATATTCTTTACATCCTTGCTAGCAGACCTGCTTTCTCCTGTTTTAGATGTTTCCCATATTTATATTTTTTTTTCATTTTAAAGCATAAACTTTCCAAATTATAATCTAAATGTGGGATTATTTGGGATTAAAGCTCTGGCACGTAATCAGAGCTCATTGTACATGAGAGTTATCCATTTCCTCCAGTGAAGGGGAATGCCCCATATGTGCAAGAGGGTTGCTAACATCTAGATGTAGAGTTTAGGTTTTGTGGGAGAAGAGGAAAACTACATGTTGAATCTTATAAACAATACACTGACTAGTCATATATACACCTATAGCTCAGCTACAATAGAACAAAGATTATAGGGGAATCTAGAGGCCAGTGGAGTGGCACAGTGACCCAGTCAAAGGTAATCAAGATTTATAGTTTCACTGGACATATAGAATTCTCTGCTAGACCGCTCTCATTCAGCAGTTCAGTCCCTGTCAAGTTTCCAGGGGAAAAAACAGACAACTGTACCCAAATTTAGTGGCACATTGGGGAGGGGGGGAATGCCAGCATATGCCTCCACCATATTAAAGGAAAGTAACTCACCAAACTACAAATCCTAATATTCTGTAGGATGGAACTAAAATAGTTAAAAGGGATATCATGCTGCTTTAATTGTGCAATATAAATATAATTTATATAGCATTCATATACAAAACAGAACAAAAAGCTACCTCACCCTCAAACAAAGCCACTAAAGAGAAAGAAAATTGCTGTTGCATCTAAGCACACACCCACACACCCAAACAAAACCTAAAAAGCACAGGGGAGATAGAATGAGATATTAAGAAAAACAATTTGCACACAGGTGTTCTGAAGAGTAGAAAACATTTCCTTGATCTCAGAGTTGGGGTTTTTGTTCAGTTTATTCTTCTTGAAATAAAAAGGAAGGTGATCACCACCACCCCTCAACACACACATTTTATATTTTAAACAATGGGTGGGATTTATCATTAAAAAGGAATAATAGATAGCTGTCTTCACACTTAAAACAAAGAAACTAGAAAATATTTTAATCTGTTCCTTCTGATGATTTGTGGTAAATCAGCAAAGGTATTAGACTCCTGTAGCAACAAATAAAGAAGACTCTGTTTTCAATTATGCTACTGAAATGAAGGTGGCTCAAGGGCAATCTTCCTTGTGAGCTCAGCTTTAATAATAAAAGCACATCCCTGGGTTGAACATGTGTTCTCAGAGGTAGACTTTCCTTTAACTGTAAGCATATGTTCCAGTTCATAAGGCATCATTTTTCATTTGGGTAAGGCTGGTTGATAGGTTAGCCACTCCAAAATAAAAGGACAAAAAAGGACACAAGTGGGAAAAATATTGCCAAAAGGTATGTACTGAAGTGTGTGTAATTTGTATTTATAATTTACAAAATAAACAGAGTCACAATATATTTCACCCAAGGGGGAAAGATGTCCAGATGACCTCTGTATCTGCTGGGTCAGTTTGTCCATTTCCTGATGGGAAACTCCAAGTTCCCTAATCAGCCTCTTTATGGTTCTTTATCTTTAAATCAGGCCAAGACTGGACACAATCCTACAAACAGGATGCTATCCAAAAGAGGACTATCCCATGTAGAAGAGGACAGCCTCCCCGCATTGGTGGATCTTGAAATTCCAGAAAAAAAGGAAATAAACCCCAAGTGGATCCTACAATCTTCATGTCTGCCAAACGTTAATGTGCAGAAGGCAAAACAAGATCCCACCCCAAAAGAAGTACAGTTCTTGGAAATGGAGAGAGGATAGGGATAAGTGTGCCAAAGAGGGGAAAGCAGGGAGGAGAAGGAATGAAGGCTAGAACAGGAAACGAGTTGTTTTAATTTCTCTGACACACTGTAAAGATGATTAAATGTTCCCAAGCTCAGTTCTTCTCTTAGGCAGTTAGCCACTCTGCCCCCACTACTGTGATGCAGGAGACAAGAGTGTTGGTTGAATGTGCTGGATTGGTCCATGGCTGTGGCAAGACATCTCAGCATAGTTTCACATTGTGAAATTACATGATGCAAGAAGTTGATTCAGAGCTGCGTGTAACCACAGCCAGCAACCTTTGCCCTTTCCTGCCTGGATTGTCCTGGCAAGGCAAAAGTGGAAAAGCAACTACAGATGGTTTAGGATGGAAGCAGACCTCAAAGAGAGCTGGAGGAAGGGAGATGAAGTTTGTAATAATGACTGAATTGCTGCCAGGCTCTAGGAGACGTGCAAAAGGGAGAGTGATAGCTGAGGAGGAATGCTCATTACGTTCCTAGGCGAGGATTATGTAGAAGCTTTGTAGCACAACAGGATTTCAGCCCTGGGCCCTGGAATAAGGTTGGCCCTTTTGGTTGCCCCAAAAAGAAGATGACAGAGGGCAGGTTTGCATAAAATGTGCATGTGCTAACCTATATCTGGTGATGAAATTTTAGAAAATAATTTACTGGTATACTTTGAGGATCTGGGATTTCATCAATTGGCGTAGCTACATCAACATTTTAGATCACAACTATTCCACACTTTCTTATGTGTGATTCTTTGCACATTATGTTTTGCACATTTTCAAATTACTCTTACCACACTGTAGTAATTAGAAAATAATGTTGTTGTTGTTGTTGTTTGCCTACAAGTCATTTCCATCTTAGAGTGGCCCCAAGACAAACCTATCATGGGGTTTCCTTTGTTCAGATTTGTTCAGAGGAGGTTTGCCATTGTCTTCCCCTGAGGCTGAGAGCATGTGACTTGTCCAAGGTCACCCAGTGGATTTCTTGGCCAAGCTGGGAATCAAACCCTGATGTCCAGAGTTGTAGTCCAACTATTATGCCATACTGGCTCTCAGAAAAATATTTGCTATTGCTATATGTCTTCAAATAATTTCTGGCTTATGGTGACTCTAAGGCAAACCTACCACAGGGTTTTCTTGGCAAAATTTGTTCAGAAAGTGATTGCCATTGACATCCTCTGAGGCTGAGAGAGTGTCTTGCCCAATCAGCTCTTATGGCAGAACTGGGATTTGAACCCTCATCTCCAGAGTTGTAGTCTAAGGCTCAAACCACAACGCCACATTGGCTCTCAGAAAATAATCACCTTAAGACTCGCCCTCCCTCCAGTCCATCTGCCTTGGTCCAGGAGTCAGAGGGAGAGAAGAACTGCTGGACCTGATCCCCTTTCCCATCACCATTCCCTTCTCCTTTTGTGTCATGTCTTTTTAGATTGTAAGCATGAAGGCAGGGAACCGTCTAATTAAATGATTGTATGTACAGTGCTGTGTAAATTTACAGCGCTATATAAATAAAGGTTAATAATAATAATACTGAAATAGAACACTGTGTTCTCACCATAGGAATTTTTGATATTTGTGCCTGCTCAGGCATAAATTCAGTTGCTAGTCGCAATATTATTGAATCACTGGGAGCTTTTTAAATCAACACATATACATTTTCCCATTGATTCAGTGCGGATGTACACTAGTTGGGATTTGGATTTGGGCCAGTACCTGCTGCTGTCCAGGGCCTAAATGCCTAAAGGCACCAGATCCTGTCTAATCTTGGAAGCTAAACAAAGTCAGCTCTGGTTAATACTTGGATGGGAGATTGCCAATAATACCAGGTGCTGCAGGCTCTGCTTCAGAGGAAGGAACTGGCAAACTACTTCTGAGTTCTCTTTGCCAAAGAAAATCCTATTAAATTCAATGAGTTGCCGTAAGTTGACAGGCGACTTGAAAGCATATACACACACATACTGATATCCAGACACTAATTGCTAATGGCCAGCTTCAAGACTCATGATTTTTCTTCTTAGAGCTCTTCCTTTAACCTGGATTTGGATTAGAGAGACCTTTAAGGAAAGGATCCCCTTTGTAATAGAGGACATATGGCCATTTGGATAGTAAACCTATCATTCCTTTATCTTGTGCTATTTAAGAATTTGTTGTTGATGTGTTCCTTCTAGTCATTTCCAATTTAGGGCAACACTTAGGCAAACCTAACATGGCAAGATTTATTTAGAGAGGGTTTGTCTTTGCCCTCTTCTGAGGCTGAGAGAAGATCACTTGCCCAAAGTCACTCAGTAGGTTTCCACAGCTGGGTGGGGATTTGAACACTGATCTCCAGAGCTGTAGGAGATTATCACTGGACTCTTTCATACAAGGCTAAATTGGAAGTATAATTTAAGGTCAATTCGAATGCAATCATGGGTTTTATGTTATTGCAAATTAACTCTTCGCATGCAAATTCGGGCAAGAGGGAAGCCAATTCGAATGCAATCATGGGTTTTACCTTATTGCGAATTAAAGCTTCGCATGCAAATTCGGGCAGGAGGGGGTTATTTTCGGGTAATGGGAAGTAATTCCGAACGGAGCAGGGGTTCATGTAAATTCGCTAAACAAGCGAATTTACATAAATCCGCATTGGCTCCATTCGGAGTTGGGAGAAATTCCTCCCTGTTTGAAAGAGTCCACAGGGGAAAACTGTGCCTGATCCAGGTTGGGTTATATGTGGATTATAACCATCAGTGATGGATCTTATCGCATTTCCCTGTGCTGGGCAGTAAGCAGCTTGTACCCAACCTGGGCTTCTCCCACAGCTTTTCATGAACAGGGTTTTCCCATTCATGAAAAGCTGTGGGAGAAGCCTGGGTTGGATACAGGCTGCTTACTGCCCAGCATGGGGTAATGTGATAAGGTCCATTGCTGACAATTACAACCCGCACCCAGCTCAGATTCCCCCAGTGACATCACCATAGTCTAATGCTCAAGCCATGCTGGTTACTCTTTTCTTAATGATACTTGAGATCATCGTTTTACAGAGCTAGACAGTCTTCTTTGGATTTGTCTTTGGGTCCAAAGGAAATCTTAGAAAAGCTATTTTTTGATCTACAACTCTGTAGCCATGATAAAAAGTAACTTCTGGTCTAGAGACACAGTATCATACAACACACCACCTTTCAACATACTTTTTTAAAAAACCTATTGTTCCTCTAATTGAAAACATCATTTATTCCTTCAGTTCCTCTGCCTGTTTCTCAAAATACCTTTGCCTGATAAAGAAATCTGTAGCTTTGAAAGCTTACACATAGTTGTTTTTTGGGCACTTTTTGTTGTGTTAAAGATGACCAAAATCTGGACTATGAAATGTAACATATGGTCAGTGCAGCTATCCCTGTATTTGTATCCTTCTCAGTGTTTGTGTGCTCATACAACAACATTCTTGTATCATGATCAATAATTAAATTTTTAGCCCATTTTTCACTTCACAGTTCTAGAGGTGGGAAAACATTAATATTCTGTATTATTATTCTTTCATATAGCTTTTTCAGAAATAAAGTGCCAATGCTTATGTTATTATTAAGTACACGTCCCCATAGAATGGTAAGTGACTGAAGTTATGAGTTTGATAAGGAGTCAATCAAACTGACTTGGAGCCCACTCTTTTTCCCAGTTCAATTGATACCATCAATGTGCATTGATGAGGTATCAAAGGACAATATTTCTGAATCCATATCATCCCCCGTTTGAGCACACACACACACTACATTTAAACTAAGGCCGATCAGGTCTGTAGATATTTTATGTATCTAACATCTGGAATGGTTTTGTCCTTTGGCAGATGGAAGTTTAGCAGACATTGCCCTCTGCTGGTATCAGATTAAACTGGCTGACAAAAGATATTCATTCTAAACAAGGGAACAGTTAGAGAGTTTTAAGATGGAGCTTCATTACCCATTAGTTTTCCTTCAAATAAGTTGATGCCAAGATGTTTAATTCCTTTGTACTGATTCTTCAGTATGAAGCCTTTTTATAATTTTTGACTTTTAGCTGCTCATGCAGACTCCCCTTTCAGTAGAATTTTTATTCATTTCACAATGTGCTTGTACAGTAGGTAAATGATCAAAGCCTTCTACTCGGAAGATTTCTCACATACAGAGGGGCTGTTTTAATGGATTTCTTGGGGGGTTGGCGTTAGTATTGCTTCAAATAATCTGAGAGTGTGGTTTCAAATCTCCAGACAAGTCTTAATAAAAGATCTGACAACCTATATATAATTTTTAGAACCATGAGCTACTTTTCAGTGACAGAAACATGGAAGGAAATATGGGCTGATATCCTGCATCATGGGCTGTGATACATAACTACAGTGACAGAGCTACACAGTATGCAACCTTGTTGGAGAACTGAAACAATATGCAACAGGGAACCATTGTTAGGAAGAATCTAATTAGGGGAATTTTAATTAGCTCAAATTGCTGAGAGGGGGACCTAACAAATACCCTGCAAGATCATGTCCCGTTGTGTATACCATAGGGGCAAATAATCCCTTGAGAGATGATGCGGAAATTGACTCTTTCCAATTAAAGTCTAAATATTTATTAAAGGGAATACACACACTGCAAAGAGGACACACACACACACACATTCAATGCTGGAGGAATGTAAAGGAGGGAAATAGAGAGATAGGTTAGAGAGAGGCACAACTACGGGAGATACGTACCTTCCGAAGGCTTCTGTGGATAGTGGATTGAGCACAGCCACCGAAACGGGGGGAAGTGAAGGCTGAGGGAGCTAGAATCAGAGTTCAGTTCGACGTTGACCGGGCAGCATTCTGGTAATAGCACATCAACTGAGAAAATCTAAGGGTTCTTATAGGCAAAATCTAGCCTCTAGTGATGAACTTAAAGTCAAGATAAAGGTGTTTAATTACAGGGGCTTTGTTATGCCGAGGTAGGGACAAGTTGGTTCAATGCAGTTGGGTCTAGATACAATCGGGGGGGGGGGGGGAGAGATGGGTGGGTCATCAAGCTGATCATTGGCCTATTAGGTGTAAGGCTGAAAACAAATAGCCAGGGTGGTGTTTGCTCTGGACATGATGGTCTTCCCATTTAGCAACTCCCAAACTTTCCTGTGTTGTTTTACAGGAGTCTTGTGAGGCTGATGTCGTAGTAGCTGGGCTGGCTACCTGACCTCTCTGCCTGGCCTTAATAGCAGACCCTTTCAGGGGGTCAGCTTGGGCTCATGGAGGGAATTCCATTCTCCAAAATTTTTAATAAAAGCAGATATTCTAACACCATGCAAGATGACCAGTTGCACCATCAGGGCACTACAAAAAGGGGAACATTTTTCTGGGTAGGATGCCTGAAGAATGTATTTGCAATTAACAAACTGGTTGCCTTCAAAATTCAATCACTTGCTCTCTTGCTTCTTTCTTGATCCTAGGCCAAATTCTCCAACTATCTTTGGTTTTCCTCTGTTTCCCACTTTTCTGTTCTAATCACCTATAATTATGAACATATCCTATTTGAGTGTGTGACCAGTTTCTCCCTAGACTCCAGCATTGTTGTTCTGTGCCTTGATGTCATTTCCAGCTTATGGTGACCCCAAGGCAAGCCTATCATAGGATTTTCTTGGCAGGATTTCTTCAGCGGGAGTTTGCCTTTGCCTTCGTCTTAAACAGAGGTTGCATGGCCATCCAGCAGAGGTGTATTCCTGATTGTGTATTCCTATGTGGCAGAGGGTTGGACTGGATGGCCCTTGTGATGTGTTCCAGTTCTATGGTTCCTCTAAAGCTGAGTGAGTGTGACTTGTTTGAGGTCACACAGTGGATTTCATGGCTGAATGGAGATTCAAACCCTGATCTCCAGAGCTGTAGTTCAATATTCAAACTACTACACTTTGCTGGCTCTTGGACTCCATTTCTCCTCTTTCTGCCTCTAATTGCTAACACATTGTAAACCACTTAGAGATTGCTTGGTTAACAATGAAGTGGTACAGAAATGTAATGTGCTATTGGTATTGTTGTAGGCGGGACATAATCTTGAATTATGGTTATATTGTCCTTACTTTTCTTTAAAAAATGAAATCTTAAAATCCAGTCTAGCTAATGGCCCTAACAGGTATTGGACAAAATGGTTAGAATCTGAATTTGATCTGGCCATTTGTGGACTTGATTAGTATGTTCTACCCAGGAATATCTGGGTCTCTAGCATGACTCTGTGGTCAACATCCTCCAGAAGTCTCACTGGAGGACCAAGAAATTCTTAGAAAGAACACTTCTCTAGGCATTTGTAGGTCTTCCGGTGCAATTCTGTGGTCAGCTTCTGGCAAATATTGACCGCAGACATGTGCTAGAAGACCTAGAGATTTCTTGAGAGGTGTTCTCTCCGGTTAAAAAAATAAATAAAAAGTTTTTTTAATTTATGGATTTTCCACTTTAATGGGGTCCTGCACCCCTAGTGAATGCGGAGAGCCTACAGTACTTCTTTCAGGAGACAGTTTTATTTTCAAAATGAAGTGGCTCCTAACATTGCTCCACACACACCTCATCTCCTCTCTTCTTTTTTGCCTTATTCAAGGAAATCCTTCTTTTTTGCCTTATTCAAGGAAATGCCTTATTCAAGGAAATCTCAAAGGGAAGTGGAAAAGATTAGCTTGCTTTGAGGCAACTTGAGAGTGTCTGCTACATTCCTTCGAGGAAGAAGGGAAGGGAGGAGCTGCCATAACACCCTCTTATGCTGCTCCACCACCCCCCCCCCCTTTTTTTTTTGTTTTGTTTTGTTTAGTTTGCCACAGTGAGCAGGGAGGCCTGAAGAGCTAATAGTGTCACATTTCTTGCTAATCGGAATTTTTTTTTTGCATTCATCAGCAAGTCCTGGTTCTGTTAACCTATACAACTGGTGCTAAACTAATATGGAGCAGTAAGTCACATTGTGTGAAATCAGATCCTAGGAGTTATACTAAAGATACACCAACAAACCAAGATTGTCACAAAAACATGTCAGTTCTGACCACCAGATGGAGATGCTGCATAGAAGCAGAAGTTCAGTGTAGGTGAGTTGCCTTGCAAGAAAAAGCCTATATTTGATTTCAGCAAAACAAAACAAAACGTGAGCACTTTCTTTTTCTTACCAGGCCTGGAAGAGTTAATGCCCCTTTTTTTTCCTCAACAAGGTTTTTTATGTATGCCAGCGACAGATGCTGCTGAAACGTCAGGAATAAACTCTTCTAGAACATAGCCACATAGCCCGAACAACCCATAAAAAAATATGTTTTATGTATGTTTACACATTCTTACTTCTTGATCAATCTTCTCCATGTAGTAATAACACTTCACATCCTGGCTATCCCCCATTCTCCCTCAATACAACAGTTGGAGATAAATTTCTTCAGCTCAGTTTGCTTCCATTTTCCTCGGACATATATGTGTATTCAGTCATCACCCCTCAAATCATCCCTTGAACTAAGTAATTTTCAAATGATTTTTGTCTTGAATTTTCTTTTTTAAAACTGGGAGGGCTGCATAAATGTGTAATGTGTAATGTGCACACACACCATACAAACACACACCTCTTTCCCTGAACAGCTTGCAATGCCTAATACAATTTAAAAAGAAAACAAAGGACAAATTGTACGAAACTGTTTCTTTCTTTCAAAAAGGGCCTAAGCATTTGAAGTCATCTTTTTAGGCCTGGGGCCAAGGCTCACTAGGCAGCAATCCTGAAGTTCTTTCTACTTTGTCTCCAAGTTACTATGAAATCCTGCTCATGTACCTTGGCAACAAGTACCCTGCAGCTTAGAAAGAGAGAGTCCTATTGCTATTTGCTGACTAAACAAAGGATGTTGTTGCAGTCTTGGAATACCCAGCAGTTCTTGCAGCTTGGAAACTCTCTTCTATCATCCCTCAGAGCATACCTCTGTTACCTTCCAAATGGCTTCTACATGCTACCAAATGTGCAGTGTAGGCTCACTCATAATCCTTTGAATGGCTGTAGCCTTTTATTTTTATTTGCATTGATGATGGCTAACAAAATCCATTCTTCTTTCTTTGCTGTTTGCCTTGGTACCATACCCAGAGTAGCTCCGAAAAGAAATCTCAACATTGAAAATTACACTCACAAATAAAAAAAGAACAGTACTCTAAAACATTTGCTGAATTATTTTCTCAGTAGGTAGCAGAGAGGTTGAAGGCCTTCTGCATACTAATTGGCTCTGGTGAAGAGAAAAGCACAGGCTGCACAGATTCATTTTTTATTTAAAAAATTAGCCTTCACATTTTCCTTTCATATCCTGCTATTTTCCCTGCAGTACGAATAATGAAATCCCACATAGACACTCTCTCATAGTATGTGCAGGAAAACATCCATAACAAGAATAGCACTCAGATCTTATAAATGAACATGCTATTTGATTAAATAGGGCTTTAGAACACACATTTTAATTGTTAACACAGTAATTTTCTGGATGCCCAAGTTCTGCTTTCCTACCATGGACACTTAATTCTAATTTGAAGAGAACCTACAGATCATAAGTAAAAAGCTATTGGCATTTCCACGGTGATCAACTCCTTTGCCAGTGTCCTCTTAGCTCAGTGCCCAGCATCTCTAGGCAGGAAAATTCATATCTAAAACCTTGGAGAACAGCTACTGGTCAGTGAAGATAATCAATAATCAATAAAACGACAAAAAAGGTTGTTCTGGGCCTTCAGGTTGACTCTAGGAGTTTATCACATGGGATGAATCCCATGCAGAAACCAAATTTAAACTGAAAAAAAAACCACATTTGCAGGTGGTTTTTCAGATGACGTTCAGGATTAATCCAAACAGAAAGTTTAAAAAAACTCGCATCTGTGGAATGTTTTTCAAATGACATTTGCATGAAAGAGAAATAATGCAAAAATAACCTGAACACAAAGTCGTCAAAGCCACCTAAGGTTCAGAGAGGCTAACGTGCCCTTGGTCACCCAGTGCATTTCCATAACTGAGTAGGGATTCAAAACCTAGCTTCCTAGAGTCCTAGTCCAACACTCAAAGTGATGGTCTCTGGACTGGAACCAGTCCTGAGATGGTTCCTTGTGAATTTCTAGGAAAAAAGAAAGGAGGAAACAATTGTAGCTGATGGGCATCAGTAAAGTGCTGGTCCTTCACATCAGATTGCCTGAGAAGCAGTGTGGTACACCACACATCAGACATTATCAGACTAGGCTCATAGGGTACCACAATCATATTATGCTAGGAAATGGAAACAAGCTGGGTCGAGGACAGTTGTTATTACACAGCTCTTCCTATTTGTCATGGAGTTGTCTTTGTCCCAGCTTCTGTCTTCTTCATGCTGACCTCTATATTCTCACCTCCCTGACCATGCACTTCCCAGCATGGGACACAAAATGCTTTTGGTTTGAATTTATTTTTACTTTTAGCACAATTGCACAATTTAGTGCAATTGCACAATGATAACAATCTATAAAGTACAAATAAAGAAATAAAATAAATTGGAAAGAAAATAAAATAAACCTGCTTGGGAATAGCAAGGGGTAATGGTGAGAGGAGCAGAAACACACCCACCCACACCATGTGCTCACATACCGTGTTTCCCTGAAAATAAGACAGTGTCTTATATTATTTTTTGCTCCCAAAGATGCACTAGGTCTTATTTTCAGGGGATGTCTTGTTTTTTTATGAAGAAGAATTCACATTTATTGTTGAACAAAAAATTTAAAATTTATTATTATATTATATACACATATAAAAACTTTGCTAGGTCTTACTTTCGGGGGAGGCCTTATATTTAGCAATTCAGCAAAACCTCTACCAGGTCTTATTTTCTGAGGATGTCTTATTTTTGGGGAAACAGGGTATAAAAACTGCTTTGGGAGGAATTTATCCCATATGCAACAACAGTGCAAAAGCAGTGTGATTGGGAGGCACTGACGGGTTTTGCCCATCAATGAGAAGGAGTGCTTCAGGAACGGATGAGTTACACACCAGCTATTGGGTGTCGAGTACAGCCAGAGATGCTACTATCCTAATCTACTTCCACTTTTCAAGCACTGTATGGTAAAGTCCTGACTTGCAACAGAAGATCCCAACAATTCCCAGTGGCTATAAATACACTATAACATATAAATAAATAATGACAACAAATAGCAATACAGATTCATCTCAACAACATTGTTTTTGTCAATTCTATATGAGATGAACCTGAAACCATGGAAGCAAAATTATTCTCCTTTAAAACAGCTGAGGCTAGAACAAAATCTTTCCAATCTTGAAGAATGTTTGACTTCTTAGGAAAACAAGTGCTAATATATCCTACTCGTCATGATATTTGTGCAGTGAAAACAGCTAGGTTTTTCATGTTCTGTTGGCTCATGTCAAATTGTAAAACTCCTCAGAATTGTATATCTGAGTTACAGCTACTGCTACCTTCTAAAATGGTTTAAAAGAAAGGAGAGCTATTACTCAGATAACCCCCTGAAATCCACTGGACAAGTTCTAATACAAACAAGCACTTGAGACCACTTTCTCACCTCCCTTGTTTCATTTTTTAAATGCTCTCCCTTTTCCTTTCTATGTTGATTACTAATTGCATCAGTCCAACCTGTATGATGGATGGCTAGAGATAATGTGACTTGTAGCCTAACACATTTGGAGGCTGTGCCTATCCAGGGAAGGTTAGTGTTCTGAACTAGGCGACCCAGTATCCAAACTCAAGCAGCATCATGTATTTCTTGTGAAGATATCATGATAAAACATGCCTAGCTTTTATTTGAAAACTTTTTCAAATAAAATTTTCAGGGAACAAATAGCAGTTCATTTCTTACATGGCACAAACATTAAGAGCTATGTGAGTAAAGTGTAGATAGCCAGCATGATGTAATAGTTTGTGTGTTGGATTATGACTCTGGAGAGTAGGGTTCAAATCCCAGCTCGGCCATGGAAACCCACTGAGTGAACTTGGGCAAATCACACTCTCTCAGGATCAGAGAATAGCAATGGTAAACACCTAATGAACAAACTTGACAAGAATACCCCATGATAGATTTGCCTTAGGGTCACCATAAATTGGAAATGACTTGAAGACACATAACAACAAACAAATGAGTGAAATGAGTGGTGTCATATTCCTCATACCTCCTTTGGAAAAAAAAAATGGAAAAAGGGTCTTGTACTGTATGCCTACACATTGTCTACCATTACATCTTTCAGTGATTTGTAGATGAGCTCACAGAATGGCCTAAGTTTTAACAGTATGGGTTCAAAGTGTATAATACAGGTATCAATGGTAGAAACTGGAATTAACTCATTGCAAGTAACTTCCTTTCTTGTAATTAGTTCTTCCTGGTAACTAAACTATAACTACATTATGAGTGTAAGTTAACACAGAATAACTTCACATCTTTTGCAGCATAATATATTTAGATTCATTTATAGCTATGGGGTTGGTGCTCATTAAATCATTGAGGAGGACTATAACATGTTACCTCATGCTCTCTTCTGGATGCTCTTGAAGTGATGATGAAATCGAAGAAAGAGTGTGTTTTATACCACAGGTCACTGGCTTTCATATGTATGTTTAAAGTAACTGAACAGTAATTGCTCCAGTTACCTTTGAAAAACTGGTAATTTTTAAAATAGTGATTATAACGCTAACTACTTGTTGAGATACTATCTTTGAATGATGACTGCAACTATTTACTGTATACGGTATGTTCATGTATAACTAGAAATGTTAGTTTAAAAATTGACCCAAAAACCTGGGTTGACTTATCCATGGATCAATGTAAGTACGGTACTTTTTAACTCTTATCAAAAAAGGAAGCATCCCTTTCTCTGAGTGGATTGGTGAAAGCTGAAAGTTTAATCTGTCCCATGAGCACTTGAAAGAAACACCAACCTTCTCTAATCTCTCAACTGCTTCTGACATTTTTAAATGCCTGGGTGGGAAAATGGTGGTCGCAACAGCTCTTTGGCACTTTCCCTTAAAGGTGTGCTGAGAGGAATCAAGCATTGAGGGATTTGAATGTGATATTTGCGTATGTTTGTCCACTTTTCTGGGTTAAAATCAGGCAAAGTTATCACATTAAAGACTAATCACCGCTAACATATTCACTATTTCGTTTGCTTTACCTTTACATCCTTTCAAACATGTGTGTTTTCCTAGCCCTATCTACCTGGTTGCCCCCCCAATGCACCACACAGCCACCATTTACCATAGTTCCCTCCTCATCCATCCAGCCTTTAGGGTGAACACAGACAATTATGCCTGCTAGCATTTTGTAAGTTCTTTGGCATTTTTTTCTTTTCCTTTATACTTTACATTCTTTGATTCATACCCCCAGATTTTACCCTTGACTTATCCACAGGTCATAGCAAAATCTGTCATTTTGGCCCCAAGCCTGCTCTTGACATATACAGGAGCTTGACCTATGGCTCTCTATATACATTAATTTTAAAGTAATGTGGGGATGGACAGCAGCACGTGAGGACAGTGGGGGGAGGACCCAACTGGGTGTCACTCCTCTTCTGAGGTGTTACCCAGTGCTGTCTGCACCACCACACCACCCTAATGATGCTATTGAGCTGAATCATGTGCAGATGTAATGGAGTGGAGTACTGGTATGTTGGGGGAAGGCTCAGGTCTTCAGCACATCCACATTTCTCAACTTCCTCTTGCACATGGAAAAACCTCAGCATGAATTGGGACGTTACACAGAGTTCCCATGAAACATCAAATAATCTTGAACAGGGAGGAAAGACTTGGAAAAGAGAGCTGGTCGAATATATTTTAATGCTTTCACAGATCACTGTTCTGTTACCCATTTTGCTTAATTTCTCCTTTATTTGTATGCCTTCACTCCATTTCTAGCCCTCCTGGATCATAAGGGGTAAGGCTAGAAATAAAGGTTTCCTTCCTCAGTTGAGCACCCTGGGCAGCTCCATTTAAAATGCAGACTAACACAGGTCCAAATCACACTGCAGAAATAATCCAGTTTGAGACCACTTTAACTGCCCTGGCTCAGTGCTAGGGAATTCTGGGAACTGTAGTTTTGTGAGACATGAATCCTTTGTCAGAGAGCTCTATGCCACAATAAATTACAGTTCCCAGGATTTCCTAGCACTGAGCCAGGGCAATTAAAGCAGTCTCAAACTGGATTATTTCTGCAGTGTGTTTTGCACCACAGTAGATTCCCTATCATACTGACATGGGAACCACGGGCTGCCATTGATGGCTATATGTATAAAAAGGAAGCCACTTTACCCAGTGTAAGTGAACCTTGAGAAGTGGAAGATGCAGATGAGAGCAAAATGTTTTCTCCCTCTCTGTTGCCTGTCAATAAAGTCAGTTCAAAAAATATACAGGCAGGGCTTTGGCAAGTAATCTGGCACCTTTCACACTAGACAATTATAGAATTATGGTTTTACTTTACCTGCCACAGCGACATCCTATGGACTTCTGGGATTAGCAGTTTAGGGAGGGACCCTTAGAATTTTCTGCCAGTGTCCTACTGCCTCCCCAAAATACAAACCGAAGGATCCCAGGGAATGGAGACTAGCAGATAATGTGTAATCATAGTACTATATTGATGTAAAGGCTTTCTGCTGAAGGACAGAGCTAACAAGCTTGGTTCAAGTTATTAACTGTATTGTCATGTTTTAGTTGATTTGGTTCTGTGCTATATTTAATTATGATTTTACTTTAATCTGTACTTTATTATTACTAGATGACTGGAATGCCATTTGAAGGAACATTAAGTTAGAATACAAATTAAAGAGCTAATTAAAAGGCATGCTCTCATTTATAAACTTCCTCAAGCAACCACGGGCTACTGTCTAGAGATGTGATTCAGATTATTTGCTCCTCAGACCTTTTCCTCAGGCTATAAGGAGTTCCAGGAGTGAGACCATAATGGTTAGTTTCCTATGAATGAGAGAACAATGCAGATCTATCTCTGTAATAGTTATCTGTTTGCTTCCAAAAGGTTGCTTATTTATAAATAAACAAACAGAACCTATAAAAAGTAAACAGATTCTTAGGAATGAATTGATTTTTGCAGTCCCACTGCTAGTTAACTCCAGCTAAAGGTGATTAACCTTAGTTTAGAAAAGTTACTTTTTTATCACAATTCCCAGACTAATCATTTCCAAGCTGTGTAATCCATATAACAGCTCAGACCTAAACTGGCTATTTCTCTACCTTGACTCAGTTGTTAATCAGAATGGAGAATGAAGTAAAAAAAACCAAACCAACAGAAGATGACTAGGACTTGGAAGGGCAGCTATGAAAGAACTAGACAAGATCCTGAAGTGTCAAAATATTTTACTGAATGCCAAAGTTAGGCTTGTCCATGCCACTGTATTTTACATTTCTATGTATGGTTTTGAAAGCTGGACAGTGAGGAAAGCTTACAGGAAGAGTGGACTGCCTACCAAGAAAACCTTCCTAGTAGTTCTCATTAAGGGAATTTCAGAAGGTCACCTTGCTATTAGCAGACAACTAGTTTTTACAAGAACTAATCAGAGTTGCCATTATGCTATCAAGGAGAGAGGTTATTCCTTGTTAAGTTACAACCATTAACTTCTGAGCTTTGAGATGCACAGTGATATGAATGATGTTACAATAGTTATAGAGTAGAATGTACACAATATTTAAAAGTATAGTTCTCCGTTTGTGAATATAAATTCATGTTTATTTCTGAAAAAGGGCCCCCCTGTAACCAACATGAATACTGCATGCTGTGCATACATTTCTTTTGTGAAGACCCTGCTCATGAACATGGAATTTCCTGCAGTAGAACATATGAAAACAAATGCCAGAAATATTGTGCAATTGGACAGCTGATAACATGTTTGCTTCAGCCTGCTCAAAACACCAATGTAAGCAAGCGAAGGCCAAACTGTTGTTCAAACTAGACCAATCTGACTGGCAGTAGCTCTCTAAGACAGATACCTTTGCCATCCTTGCTATTTTGCTCTTTTAATCAAATGGTGGGCTATTTCTAATTAAAAAGCCAACACTGGTACCTACCCACTGGCATGGGAATGCAATATGTACCCAAGCCACATCTCACCCATTCAGATAGGTGAACACTGCTGTGCCCATTTGCATCAACATTTACCAGGTGCTTGTGTATCTGCACAGCTTAACATTCCTGAGTATAACCATGCTTGATCACATTTTCCTCCTCCAGTGTTACAGGTGCTGGGAAAGTGATAGGGGCATGTCAGTTGCAATAAGCCTGGTGTAGCTTTCACTATCAAGTATCATCAAGTAGGCCAGGACAGGTGGAAATAACCCTATTTGCTCAGAGAGAATTCATGCAGTAACCTGAACATTAGCACAGGAAAAAATAAGGATCTAGGTTTCTAGTTCATATTGCATTGTGCTTCTAGAGCTCAGGTGCAGGAAACATAGCATAAGGCATACACCTCTGGAGTCATGCAGTGGCATTTTCTTACCACTTTTATAAGAAAGTAGCAAGAGAGGTGGGCAAATATGGATAGCTGTCCTCCAAAAGGAATGGGAATGCGGATAACTGTACAGTAACGCAGTGCTAAATTTTGAAGCATTCATCTCAAGAGCAAAAAGCATAGCCAGTGCCACTGAGGAGAGTTCAAAAGTGAAGTCAGCTGTGTTGCACCATAGCCACAAACCAGTTTTAATAGGATATCATCTTCACTGAGAGCAAACTTCTGCATGACTAATCATTACCCATTCAAGACCAAGCCATCTCCAAAACAGTTTGCAGTACAACAGGGATACACAAAACAAAAAAGTCTTATTTGTTGCAAAAATTCATCCCCTTTCTCCCCAGCTGCTGTGCAACTTGCAGCTAAGATCAGAAGGAACAAAAAAAAAAAAAAAACCCTCATGACTGGTGTGTTCTTATATAGAAGACATCATCATCCTTGTCAATCAAAAAGTTTTGGCACTTGAATCTGACAAATGCTGGATCTACAGTCGTCCCCCGGGTTACGAAGGTAATCCGTTCCGGGATTACCTTCGTAACCTGGGAGCTTTCGTTTCCCGGGGGACAGCTATTGAGAACGGACCGCGCGGCCGATTTAAAGGGGCCGCATGGGTTTTTTTTCGTATCCCGGGGGATCTTTCGGATCCCGGGGGATACTGTAGCGGTCCTGCCGGTTTCGGACCCCGGGGTTTTCGTAACCCGGGGGATTCGTAAGCCGGGGGACCACTGTACTACATCACTGGAGCAGAATCATGAACAGCTTCAAGCAGGTTAGTAGTGCCATCTACTAGATGTCATGTGAAGAACCAGTTCTATAACTCTATCACAGACACCTGCAATGAAAAAAGAATCCAAGGGAGCTCCCATTAAGATACTGAGATTATAATATTAAAAAAAGAAAAAACTATTTGGAAAGATTCCCAAGTTGGCCATTTAAGTCACAGTTCAATAATCCTAGCTCCCAAAACCAAAGTTCTCAGTTCCTGCTGCATGGCACAACACTTGTTTACTTTACAACCTACCAGATATGAAAACGTTTCATCTTAGATATTTCATATCTGGTAGGTTGTAAAGTAAACGTTTCATCTTAGAACTCCAGCTTCACTGTTACTGCAAGGGTACTAAGTCAGCATGACATCAGACACTATGAAGTACAGTGTTTTCACATGCAGAGAGACCACCTACAAGCCACTGGAATTCAGCAAACTCTATAGTTCCCAAAAGTCCCTTAAACAAGATATTCCTACAGAAATTAGAAAAAACTCTGGGCAAACTGCTATGTAATTTTACTGCAGAGCAAAGCATATGATTTCCCTATAGATTGTGAAATTATTGTGTCAACTGGAGGCAGCAAGAAGATGTTAAAAGCTTCTATAAGAGCAAGAGATTCTTCTCTCAGGTTTCTAATGATACTTAGGGATCATTCAGACATCATTTTTTTAGCACATTGATGCAAATCATCTCAATCACAGATTCTCAGTTTGTTATTCATACTATGGAAACACCTCTGCGAGTGTATTTGCTCACACGTGCAAGCATTCAAATAAACATGGAGTTGATTATGCGAATGTATTCAGAACCCTTTTTTGGGTATGGAGTGTTTTATCCCGGGTCTATTTGGCTCTATTTGCATCAATTATTCACACTACCAGTGATGTGGTTCTTTCTTAAAAGACTCAGAGAAAACCCCCAAAATTATCCTGGATTAAGTGGGTTTTTTGACAGCTCCCCCCCCAAAAAAAAACCTTGAGTGCATGTGGGGTGAGTATGAACAAGAGAGATTTAATCTGGATTCATCCTGGATCATTTTCACAGTGTGAATAACACCTTAGTAACTTTGAGAGCCAGTATGATGTAGTAATTTGGGTGTTGCACTACGGTTCTGGAGACCAGGGTTCAAATCACCGCTCAGCCATAGAATTCACTGGGTAACCTTGGGCAAGTCACAATCTTTCAGCCTCAGAGGAAGGCAAAGACAAATCCCCTCTGAACAAATCTTGCAAAGAAACCCCTGTGATAGGGTCGCTTTAGGGTTGCCTTAAGTTGGAAATTACTTGAAGGCACAGTATTAACAAAAGCAAGCTCATAGAACATTAACATGAATGGCTTCTTTCAAATGGGCTTTCTAGATGGGCAGGAAAGTGTGACATGAAGTTGCCTTTTCCTTAATGCTTAGCAGCTGCACCACAGCCTTTAGATGGAGCTGCGCTGTTCTGCAGTTTTTAAAAAAGAAGCTGGGAAAACCAGCACCTTTTTAAAGACGCTTCTTCTCCCCTAAAACGCAAAAAAAAAAAAAAAAAAAGTGTTTTCACGGCACACTTTTCCTTTTTCTCATCTAAAGGCTAGAGTTTCATGCAGCCATGAACACACTTCTTTTTGCCAATCTAGAAAGCCCCAAAGATTCAGCACACTTGACATAAGTGCTGATAACTGAAATAATACACACCTCTTTAGAAAGGCCCCTAAAGCAGCAAGGTTTCTTCTGGAAAAAAAAATCAGTAGTAAAATGCAAAAAAAGCGTTTTCATGGCACACTTTCTCTTTTTCTCATCTAAAGGCTAGAGTTTCATGCAGCCATGAACACACTTCTTTTTGCCAATCTAGAATAGGCCAAAGTATTGCACAATAATCCTCTAGTTTACAACCCTCCTGGCTCCTCCTCTTTCCTGAATCCTAGCATTAGTCACTAGACTAGTCAGTTCATAAACATTTTGGTTCTCCTGCAAACTACTTTTAAGTTTCCTTTTTAAAAGCACTAATATTAAAAGGTAGTATAGGCAGCTGGGGTATCTACACAAGGACAGAGTCTTTGTGCAGCATACAGATTGTTCATTATGTGATTTCACAAATAAGGCACTTAGAAACCAATCTAGAAAATAAAGTGTGTTTCAAGTCATATAAAGAATTCTTCTTCCTCCTCCTCCTCCTCCTCCCTATTTCGATGGTTTGCACCTGATGTTCCCAAGCCAAAACTTGACATTCTCCGTGATGAATCTTCAGTCTTTTTGGCAATATGTGATAACACAGTGTTTCTGCCCTCAGAATGTTGGCTGATACTGGAGTCAGCTCCTGGTAATGAATTCGATGGTGCTTGGGACTGAAGAAGTATATCTTCCAAGTCCTTTGAAAACCTATTTAGTGGGGAGTCACTGCATTCAGGCGATACCACTCTGTTGCCTGTATCAACATTCATCTCTTCCTCCTTTTGACACAACCAGAGTTCGTGGCTAGAATGTCTCCACTTAGTAGCTAGCCTTCCCTGGGAATTACCTTGGTACTGTTGAGAAGAATCTGTTGGGCTGTATAAGCAGGAAGATGAGCCAAAGGTGTTCTGTGACAGGCCACAATGACTTCCTGGAGTATATGCTCTAGTCTGTGCAGATTTATTCTTATTCTTCATGGCTCTGAGAGTTCGGTTTTTCTGTGGTACAACAGTTCTTTTGGCCGCCACCAGGGATGAACTAATATGATAGCAGGGGAGGGCTTCCTCATCTACAGACTTCTGCCAACATTGGCTTCCACTGTGATTTGAGATGCCCTGAACCTATGAAAGAAAAAGGAAGCTAATTATAGCCTAGCACTGGTACGATGATCAAGGCTTCACTTGATCTTCTCAAAGGCATTGCCTGCAAATTAATAATTAAAGGTTCTGCTATGAGAAGCACATTAAAACCGTAGAACTAAGCTATAACTTTCATTGTCTTGTCAGCATGATCATCTTTAGGCTTCAATTTATAGGCATTTAAACCATTCGCCTTCAATCAATCATGTTTTGCCCACCATTTAAAGCCATTGGAATGGTTTTCAACACAACTGAAAAGTATTTCATACTTCAGGATATAAGATCTTTTCCTGACCAGGAAATATGACAAATTTGAGCCAGGATGAGGGAAGATATGCACAACACTTGTGTCCGGATCCAACACGGCACTGATTATGGATACAGACTGGAGTACTATGCACAAACCATAGATTGCAATAAAAACTGAGAATATATGTTGTCATAGCAGCAAGTCCAACCACAAACACTTAGGAAGTGTTTTGGCTACTTATGTCCAAATGGCAAAACTTCCTTTACTCATTGAGATTCACAGGTCTCAACATTAGGAGGAACTTCCTGACAGTAAGGGCTGTTCGACGGTGGAACACACTCCCTCGGAGTGTGGTAGAGTCTCCATCCTTGGAGGTCTTTAAGCAGAGGCTGGATAGCCATCTGTCGGGGATGCTTTGACTGGGAGTTCCTGCATGGCAGGGGGTTGGACTGGATGGCCCTTGTGGTCTCTTCCAACTCTATGATTCTATGATTCTATGATTCTATGATTCTAGGTCTACTTTAGCTTGTTTATTTGGCTAAAAGTTGAGGAAACTATTTCAATGTCAGAGTTCCAGTGACAGGTGGGACAATTATGTAGGATGGATGGAGGGATATATATATATAAGCTACATCTCTTAATATATGGACCTTAGAAGAAGCATTTCAGCTTTGTAAAAGTGGGAAAGGTTGGGGAAAAATCATGGAACAATGATGTCATTGAAGCAGCCACATGAGGAAACCCAGAGGGTCAGATTTGCACCCTGGAAGAACCAGTAGGAGTTCTCCTCCATCATTAAAGGCATAACTAGTCCAGTTACTTCATTAAAGAAAACTCTGCTTGGAATTATTTTACTTGTCTCTGTGTGGGTGGCTTCCCACAAGTCCACTTATTTTGGCACTTCTCAGAATAATATCAATATTTTGTTTACATTTTAAAGAGCTACATTTAACCTAAATATAAGCAATTTTTATCCCACTTCAACAAACATTTTGGCTGCAATCTTGTTAGTGCACTTTCCTAGCAGTTGCATTTTTTTCAGGATTTCACATCGATAGCAAAGGAAATTAGGGAAAAAACGGTCAGCTCTGACTACCACTTTCCTCTCATGTCTCACTTTCTTTATGGCCACTGAACCTCCTGTTTTTTCCCATGATAGCACAGCTACATTGTTGTAATGCAGCAACACTGATTGCTCTTTTCACTTTCATCCAGGCAGATTAAAAACACTTGCACTGTGACTTAATCTAGACGTATTCAGACCCAAATCAGAATTGTCGGGTATAAAAATGCTCCATAGCATCAGAAGTGGGCATGGAGAATCTTATTAAATAATATTTAAACTTCCACAGCCAGAGAACTTCCACAGCAAGTGGAACTTGAGGTGTTTGGTTTGTCAGGTTTTCAGTCCTCTAGGGAGTTTATCACACGACCAATTTTTTACTGAAAAACCGAACGCAATCATGGGGTTTCGCGCGATTGCGTGATTTCTCATTACATGCAATTGCTGGTTTTGCGAACGAAATGGGAGTTTTCACGTAATTGCGTGAAAGGTTATTATATGCTTTTGCTTGATGTGCGAATGTGGTCCGAACGCAATCAGAACATAGGCAAATTCTGTGAACTAGCGGACTTACAATTCCTATTCCCTGGCAATTTCGTATTCATTTCGCTTTTTGGGGGTGTGATAGGCATCTCTGTTCATCCCCAATTTCGCCATCTTTACTACAATTCCCATGATCCTTCATGGCACTGGCTTTTCCTTTTTACTTCCTGTAGTCCCCAAAATGTTTTGCCATGCATGAACAGGTGGCCAGAGAGAGGAGGGAGCACTTTTACGCTCATCTAGTGCCAGCTTTACCCTCATCTTTTTGCGTGATTCCTGCCTTCCAACAGTTGCCATAGCAATGCCTCCTTCACTTGCCCAGTTAAGATGAGGTCCCCAAGGGCTATCCAAACAGCCCCCCCATCTGCCCTGGTTCCCATTCATTTCATAGAATTTGTGCATGGCACCACTTGTCCGGGTAGATAAGAATTGGCACTGTTACAGTGATTTCAAGATGACACTCACGTCATGGAGCATGGGGTCCTGAGAGTCTTCTATTCTGACCCATAACATGGGGCTTTGGGCACTGGTCCAACATGGAGGATGCTTTGATGAGGAATTCCTGCATGGCATGGCACACCAACATCTCAGGGCACATGCGACTTAGGATGCGGGGCCAACATGGAGGATGCTTTGATGGGGAATTCCTGCATGGCACAGCAACATCTCAGCGCTCATGGGGTTTTGGGCATGGTCCAACATGGAGGATGCTTTGATGGGGAATTCCTGCATGGCATGGCACACCAACATCTCAGGGCGCATGCGGCTTAGGACGCGGGGCCAACATGGAGGATGCTTTGATGGGGAATTCCTGCATGGCACACCAATTCAGCGTGCATGCGACTTAGGACGCGGGGCCAACATGGAGGATGCTTTGATGGGGAATAGCCACTCTGCCTAGCATAAGGTTTGGGACTCTGCCAGGAGGGCAGATGAGGGGTCTCCCCCTTCCTTCCCATTTCTGGTCACAGTGGCATCCAGGATCCCAACAGATGTGGGAGATCCTGTTACAGCCTGGGAATCACATGGTGATGTTGCCAGGGCTCTTGCACATTCCCTTTGAATTCTTATAATGAAATGTATGGAAAGAGGCAGAGGACTCCTCCTCGGGCAAATAATAATAATAATAATATATTTATTTGTATCCCGTCTCTGCCTGTGCTGGATATACAACCCCCATCTTGGCTGCATGGCTTTAAGGTAAGCTAGGTAGGGCCCAGCAGGAGCTGAGGCTTGCAACTCTAAAATGGGCTTTTTTGATTGAGAGTTCCTGCATGGCAGGGGGTTGGACTAGATGTCTCTTGGGATCCCTTCCAACTCTAGGATTCTATGAATAGCATTGGCCTTTTTAGCTGCCACACTGCACTGTAGACTCATGTTCAACTTATGGTCTACTTGGATTCCACACATACTTTCATTCATCCAGGTGTCCCCCATCCTATATCTGTGCATGTCACGTGAAAAGGAGCAAGAAGTAAGTACTGCAAGTAGGAACTTTCAGCTGGTTGCAGGCTTTCACGTGAAAAGGAGGAAAAAGTACTTTTACATTTAAGGGAGGAACCGGAAATTGCAGAGGGAGTACCCAAACTCAATGACCTGGGAGTACATGAGGTCACCATGGCATCGGTTGAGAAGTGGGCATGCACAGGAGAGCAATTTCGCATTTAGAAATCCACTGGTGTAATAAGATATTCCTGAATGCATTTGTTTTGGGTTTAAAAGAAACAGAAAATGTATAATAAGCTTTTGCGCAATCGCGTGATTTGCGAACCCATAGCGCAATTTACTTTCGCGAAATAACCTAGTCATGTCATTGTGTGATGCACTTTCATGCAATCACGCGAAATTCCGAATTGAATACAAAAATTACTATTGCGAAATTGAGAGAAATTCCTCACATGTGATAAACTCCTCTGTCTCTCTCTCTCTTTTAATGCAGGAACACAATGTGTGTCTTAAAAACGCTACTGTTTTTCTCTACAAAGGCCCTGCGGTATGTGGCAAGCAGTGGAAACTCAGGAACTTGGTTTACAGATCTCCAAGACAATGTCATCAAATGTTCCTCTCATAGGTCTCAGTTCTGCATGCATTCTGCAACAAAATGCAACCCTGGGAGACTAAAATGTCCTGCCTACCTGAATGAGGGTTAATGTTGTGACTCTGAATAGTGGCAGGGTAAACATCTAATCCAAATCAGGGTGGAGCCCCCAGGCCTTGGAGTTAAAACATAATTCTTATTTTGAAAAGCAATTACATACAGTCTAACACAGTATCTTTTGCAAGGTAAGAACTATCACAACAATAACTCAACTCCACTGTAATACTGCTTTCTAATAGAGATGTTTAGGGAACACTGTTCTGCTTTAAAATAAGCCTTTGTTTGCCACTGTTGCAAACTCAGCAAAGGCAAAGGACATACAAAGAGCCAGGGCCATATGTAACCTATAGGTCACATGTTATTCAACAGTTAGAGACAAATGGCCCTGTTGCCCTACCATTTCACCATTTATGAACAAAATAGTACCTGCAGCAGGATCCTGTTTCCTTCATAGTCTTCTGTTTGCCACCTAGTGCTGCTTATCGGCACACAGGGGTTTGGGAGAAGAGGAACCAGCTGTCCGATTTCATGGACCTGGAACTGCAACACTGAAGACTCCTTTGAGTCAACACACATCCCTGCAGGCAGCTGCTTCAAGCAGAGCTGAACCACAATGCTTTGGGTTGCATAGAGGACGAACGCACAGAAGCTGCTTTTCTGCACCATTGCTTCCTGCTGCAAAATCATCTTGTAGAGCCTCACAGCATCGTCATAATTATCAAAGCTACAGTAGAGGGTGACACGAACAATTTCTGTGCCGTAGTGAACCTGCCTCAGTCCCCACACAGGCATATGCTCATCCAGCCCATAGAAGTCTTGATGGACAAGAGTATGGGGAGACTGCTTCCCACCAACGCTCTCGATGTGGACACGTTGCCATGGTGGATGCTGGAACAAGTCATGGACTTGAAAGATCCGTTCTTCCCCCAAGTCCTCATGCAGAAAGAGCAGAACAGATGTTCCAGGGAACCGGGTGCTCTTCTGGCGGTACGTCTCATAATATTTAATAGGAGATGTGCGCTCCGAGACAAGGAAGAGATGCATGTCCAGGCAGATCCATTCTTGAATTTTGTTGAGGGCTTGCTGCAAGGGTACAGCATGTCCGGGTTTGGCAAGCAGGTGCATAGTCATTGCTAAGGAACCTGCCCTCCCATCCATTGCACAGTCACCTTGAAATGCAAGAAATGATACAGTTGCTGAGTCAGTGCCTATATATTAAGAGGCATAAAGCTTGCAGACTCCCAGTTTAAAAAGATCAAAGATCAAAGCATGCACTTCCCAGCCAGTTCCTGTTTAAGCATTTCTATATATTTTACAAACCTCAACATGAGATTCACATAGAGATTAAACTCATTTTTATTACCTCTACTCCAGATTTAAAGTTGCACTTTCGAGGAAATCTCCCATTTCTTCACTTCTCAACTGGAGCTTTGGTTACTGGAGGGGGAAAACAGACCTCACATTTCCAACCTGCCAGACTCAGCTCTAATTTTTCTTTTAGTGCAAGATATTACAAAAGCAGAGGAAGAAAACTACAATAAATTGTGTCCCTTTAAAAATCCCCTCTCCGTTCCAAATCTATATTAAATCTCATCATCAATCCCTGGAAGCTACTGGGGATCTGCTGCCATCTCTGTGAAAATAATAAGGTGATGCTCACATTTTAAAGGGTCAGCCTTCATATGGGTGTGTGTTTTAATTCCTGTCTGAGTCTCTCTGCCAAGCATGAGGTTTTGTTTTGTTTTTTCCATTTTTGTTTTACAAAGCTCAGAGTTTTCCAAAGAGAACACCCATCTGGGCTCTCCTGATAAACATTGTTGTAAAAGGCAGAAAGAAAAAATGACAATGGAAGCAAAATCAATCTGAACACTGCAGATAACAGACGTCTGTCTCCAAGAAGCAACTTCAGCAAGACAAGGCTTCAAGGAAACAGCTTTCAAATGCCAGTTCTACTCACTGCTCTTCTGTACAATCCCTTCTGGCTCTGCTCCAGTTATTCCAGACTCCTTGTTTCCTTGCAAAACCTAAAAGCAAGGATAACTTGTATGTATGTCCTGGAGAAGTGTAATTATTTATTTGTGGTTGAGCTATCTATTACATGGGTTTGAGATATTAGATGTGCCAAGCAATTCTTGATTTTGATTTGAATATAGAGCCTGCCTACCTCCCATGGAAGTCAAAGGCAGGCTACAGGCCCCATCCCCATGCATTTTATCCTCACAACAACCCTTTGAAGCAGGGAAAGAGGAAAAATCCAATGGAGGGAAGGTAGGAAAGTCAACACCATCACTTGGATCACAGAATGCTGGATCTCCATTTACACGAAAATCAGTATTACTGCAATTATACCACAGGATAGGTTAGTGGGGTGTGTTTAACTATGTCCCTCCACATATTTTTGAAATATAACTTTCACAATCTAACATGATGGCTAAGGCTTTGGGAACTGTAGGATGAAAAGCATTGGAAGGCTTACAGTTGCCTACCCCTGATTTAAAACAATTAGTAAATGTCCTTAATCCAGGACACTTTCCTCTCTAAAACCATTCCATTGATAGTCCTTATTAAGAGAGCTAAGAAAAACCAAGAGGTAATTCCCACTTACAGTATAGGCCGAATCCCAATCCGGCTTCCGCTTTGTGTTGATAATCAAATTCAAAAGGTCCCCTGTTCCCATTATAAAGCAGGTCTTTTTCTTAAGGGGAGTGAAATCCCTTTATTTTGCCCAGAAAGTCATCCCCATTTGTGCCACTCATCTGTCAATCATCACGGGAGACAGCAATGCAGGGAGCCAGGCAGCAGTGGGGTAAGTGGCAGCAATGCGGGGAGCCAAGCAGCACTGGGACAAATGGTGGCCTGCTTTGGAGGAATCAGTCTTTCCTTACAAGTAGTTGCTTGTGATTAGTTCTATATTTTTTTTAAAAAAAACAACCCAAAAAGGTAGCATTGGGATGTGAATGTGTGACATCTCTGGGGAGGGAATAGACACACACCCCTCTGCCATTTATCCCTCCCCTCAAAAATAATTGATTCTGATCTGACATTCCCACTATTAAGGATCATGTCAGAATTTATTTTTCCCAAAAGAACCTCTAAAAAACTGCTATCAAAATAACCCGGGGTTTTTGTGTTTGCTCCACTTTATTCCCACTGGAATCCAATGAGGACCAGAATCGATTTCCAGTGGGAACTAGGGGCATATAGATCAAATCAAGATTTGGAGCTTATCGTAGTGGGAACAAGCCCCAAAAGAAGGTTCTCCCTCTTTACAACTATGTTTTAAAGGACTGTTCTTCTGTTGCAAGGTATACCTGATCAAATAATAGTTGAAACAGTTAAAATACAGAGATAAAAACTTCAAAAACAATTTGAAGTACTCTTTAAATAGCCCTTGAAAAAAACTTTTAAAAAATCACCATAATACCCAGCCCTGCATAAGCACAGTTTCTAAATGCTACTGTTTCCAAGATGTAGTAAAGCAGATTCCAGCAAATCTCATACCCAAGTCATGGGTGTGGAAGGGGAGGGGCAGGAAACAAAAGATTGCTTCTCTTGCAATCCATATGGAATACCATGCACTTAAAACTACGTCTCTAGGGAAGTCTTAAAACAAGATGTGCGTATACATTAGGAGTGGAGTGGCAAGACAGAAACCATACAATACAGCCATTATCCTGTGATCAGTAACTGCCACCTGCTTCCCGTTTTCCTGCACAATCTTCCTGTGTGGGAGTATCCCCATATCCTATCTTACTGAAACTTCTCATTTGCCCAAATGTGAGCACAGAAGGCACATTGCTGCTCTGTCCTTTCAGCTATTATTTATGTAGGTTTTCTCAACAATAACCCAGGCTTTAGTATACACATGACTTCAGATCATGTCGCTGACACAGGGGTGTAGCCGGGGAGACAAAATGAGGGTTTTTCCCCCACCTTCAAAAAACTTATTCTGTCCCTACAATGATATTCTCCTTCAGTCTCAAAATTGTAACATTGCAATTGCTTAAAACTTCAGTTGAGTATTTAGAAATACAGTTTAGATGTCCAAAGCAAAGCAGAAGGGAGGGTAACCAAGGGAATGTCAACACAACAAATATCAGAAACATCAGGCATGCATGATTTTCAATGTCTGGCTCACTGCAATACTAGAAATTTGGGGTCTGAAGGAAACTTTCATTTGGGTGAAATGATTTTTAAAAGGAGCAATCCCCACATTCCCCAACTTGTTGCTTCACTTCTGACTAGTCAAACCTACTAGTTTAACTTGCTGCATATATTTCTTGGAACTATATTGAGTGGTAGCTGTGTAGGCCAAACAGCAAAGTACAAGAACACCCAAAATTCACAAAACAGTAATACCTTTATTCAGTCAACCAAAGTGCACAAAACAAATGATGCAAGCTTTTGAAGCTCCACTGGGTTCTTTATCAGGTAAAATCACACAGGGGAAGGAAAAAAAATATGTCTGTGATGTTTTTCTCTCCTATATGATTTATAACACCTTTGCCTGATGAAGGAGCTTCAAAAGCTTGCATCATGTAGTTCGTGCATTTTGGTTGGCCAAATAAATATATCACTGTTTTGTGGATTTTGGGTGTTATCATATATTTCTTGTCATGTTTCTCTTGAAGATTAAAATATCGCAAATCCAAAGGATTTTTTTCAAGACAAAGATCTTGAGGAAGGTGCTTCGAAAAGAAGAACCTATCTAATTTTTACTGAATCCACATTTTTATGCTTGCTTCCATCTCTAGCATCAATATAATATTTTTAGAAACCATATTCAATTTTTTAAAAAGAAGCTCCTTTGAGCAATGCTGCTTGGAGACCGCTGGCAGAGGTTTTTTGTTTTTTTTTAAACAGGCTTTTTTATACCATTAAATCAAGCTGTAGCAGCAATATTATTAAATGTTAAGCATTGATTATGCTTTCCTATGTCTTCTGATGTCATCGGACAATGCAATTTTGTTTCTTCATAATCAAAAAGCTAACCTTTCAAAGAAAATATGTTCCCTATATCCACTTTCAAATAGAAAACTAAAGTACCATTTATATCAGCAGCAGGCACCTCCACTATTATGCTAACCTTTTCATGATCACTAGCTCATGTTGTGTTCTCACAATAGAGGTCTCAGCAGCTTTTCTAATCAGTAATTTATATTGCAGCTGGCATTGCTCTATCCCTTCTGCCTCTCTAGGCTCTGCTTGAGGAGTTCACCAAGCCCTAAAAAGTTGGCCCCATTTAAAATCCTCACTTCATAGAGAAAAAGAGAGAGAATTTCTTTCAGAGTGCGAACATAATCACTAGAAGTAGGATTCCCAAAAACTGTTCAGAATTTTGAAGTAGGTGCTTAAGATCAGAGAAAAATATTAATATTGTAATGTGGAATGAATCAAGAAAATATTAAACTTGGAAAAGAGTTTTCTTCTTGGACTACAACTCTAACCCAACAGGCATGCCAGCTGGGAGGATTTAGAAATTTTTATCTAAAAAAGATCTTCCCCCCAACTACATATATGTACATGTAAGTGATTGTAAAGCAAACAAACAGCACTTGTCTCATGTTATGTCCTCGATTCCAGAAAGATGCAGTTGATAACTGAGAAGATATATATGTATTGAAGAGATTAACGAACAGAACTAAAAAATGTAACATGAGCAAAACATTCTGATTTCTGCCTTCTTCAGTTATTCAAGATGAAAGGTTTCATCTTAGCAACTGAAGAAGGTGGTAGGCAAAACACTTTGCTTGTGTTAATTTTTCAAGTTCTGTTTATCGCTTCATTAGACAGACAGACAAGCCTTTGCTATCTACTCTCAATGGTGCAAGTCATGCAAGTACATTTGGTGTTAGCAAAAGTTATACTGAAGTAGAGCTATAAAGTATTTCATCATAAACCAGCATTTCTTCAGAAAAGGAGCATTCATCTACTACAGACCAAGGATTCTTGAATTATATATGAGAATGCTATGATGGAGGAAGTCAACAGGAAATTACATTTTCAATAACCAGTCAGTCACTGAATAGTTGCACCCACAGAGAAGATCCAGGCCCTGTGAATTACCCAGTCTAATTTATTGCTCTGAACTCACAGGCTTGTTTCTTGATTTAAAAAGTGTATCACAGAATTGGAAGAGACCATGGCTGTGTTCACACTGGAGAAATAAACCGGTTTAATTGTCATGGCTCAATGCTGTGAAATTCTGGGAATTGTAGTTTGTTGTGGGGCCCAGAGCGGAGCAGAGCTCCGCTCTGGACCCCACAACAAACTACAGTTCCCAGAATTTCACAGCATTGAGCCATGGCAATTAAACCGGTTTATTTCTCCAGTGTGAACACAGCCCATAATGATCATCCATTCCAACTCCCTGCCATGAAGGAAGACACAATCAAAGCACTCCCAGCCAACAGATGGCCATCCAGCTTCTGCTTTCTTTTCTAAAAGTTTGCATTCATAGCATACAGGTTTTTAAAAAGTAACATCCCATATGGCTGTAATGGCATATGTAAAATAGGTTTTATTGGTTATTATGAAACCTTGCATGTAGGAGTGGAATCAGCTGTTGTTAAAAATGGATACTGCATTAAAGAACTGACAAAAGAAAATTGTTTCATCTTCTTATTTATTTATTTTTTTACTATGTGGCTTTTTCCTCAAGTAGGGTTTTTGCTATCATTTTTAGCAACTTCTCCCTATTAAAGAATTGCATGCATACATCTTCTGAGGAAGTAACACATTTCTGCTGGTTCAAGACACATGCTACAATTACAACTGTGTCAATAAAAGGCTTTTATACTTTGCAATATAAATGGAAGGAAAACAAATCCAATCAAATGAAGTCTCAGTACCCATTTCCACAAATCTTAAGCACCTTTCTTAAATTAAAAAATCATATATTTTATAATGAAGGGGTTACTTACTTAAGGCAAATGCTACAAATCCACTACAATGGAACCTGAAAAACAAACATTGGTAATTGTACATAACATTGTAACCAATCTACAGTGGGCACTTGCTGGGGTTTAGTTCCAGAAACTCCCCCCCCCCCCACCATGGGTACCAAAATCCATGGACACTCAAGTCACATTATATGCAATGGCATAGTAAAATGGAGTCCTTTATATAAAATGGCAAAATCAAGGTTTGCTTTTTGGATTTTTTTAAAAAAAGATTCAAGCCATGGATGACTGAATCCATGAATACAGCATCTTTTGATACAGAGTGCTGACTGTATATCAGGAAAGCCATTCTATGTGTTTATTTGAATATGTACCTCACCGTTCACCTCATGGTTCCATTGTACATTCTTTAAAAATTCAAAAGAAAAATACAGAAGTACAGTGGGTCCTTGGTATCCACTGGGGTTTGGTTGCAGGACACACATACACACACACCATGGATACCAAAACTAGTGGCCAGAATCAATAAAGTATAGTACAGTATCTAGATCGAGGGAAGTAATAGTGCCACTCTATTCTGCTTTGGTCAGGCTTCCCCTGCAATACTGTGTCCAGTTCTGGGCATCACAATTCAAGAAGTATGTTGAAGTATGTTGAGAAGATGGAGCGTATCCAGAATAAGGCGATCAAAATGATGAAGGGTCTGGAAACCATGCCTTATTAGGAGAGACATAGGGATCTGGATATGTCTAGCTTGGAGAAGAAACTATTGAGAGGTCATATGATAGCCCTGTTTAAGTATTTGAAGGGGTGTCATATTAAGGATGAAGCAGGCTTGTTTTCTGCTGCTCCAGAGAATAGGACCCAGAGCTATGGATTGAAACTATAGGAAAAGAGATTCCTCTTCAACATTAGGAAGAACCTCCTGATAGTAAGAGCGGTTTGATAGTGGAATATGCTGCCTTGGCAAGTGGTGGAGTCTTCTTCTTTGGAGGTTTTTAAACAGAGGCTGGATGTCATCTGTCAGGGATATTTTGATTGTGAGTTCTTGTATGGCGGGGGGTTGGACTGGATGACTCTTGGGGATCTCTTCCAACTCTATGCTTCTATGAATTCCATAGCATTGAGCTATGGCAGTTAAAGTGTGGTCAAACCAGATTATCTCTGCAGTGCGGATGCAGCCTTAGTACATGATTACTTTATGTTCAACCTACTATATGGTTATTTAAATCTTAAGTTGTAGCTGTTAAGTTATTCCTGGGAAAATTATTCCTGTGGGGTATCTGCATTGCCTGCAGCTGTTAAGAGGCACAGGAACTCTGTGAGGAGAAAGAGTCACAAAGAAAAGAGGGTCAGGGCTGAAGCACAAGACAAGGCTGTGCATTAAAAGCAAAGAAAACCAAACCTTCTGTCTATGAAGCAGCTTTGAAAGGAAGGCCTCTGAGTGAAAAACTAGCTCTGCATGTGCGCTTCTCAGCCCTTTCATGACCCACTACATCATTTGCATTTTGGGCAAATAACATGGCCAATATGCAAATCAGGTTGCCTAAATGTGGGTTTGTAGACAATGGTAATGGGGCAAGGGGAACCTAATACATTTTAAAAACAGGCCAAGCTGCGTACTTTCTCCAGTAAATGAATGCTAGAGCTCCCTTCCATTACTGATCCTATCATTCCCCATACACTTGTCTTTGAGGTGCCAGTTAAAAACACACCCATCTCTTCAGGCATCTGGGGAATACAGGCTGGCATTCCCTTAACCAAAATGCTTGGGACCAAAACTGTTTTGGATTTCAGATTTTGTAGGAGGATTTCAGAATACCTGCCTTTGCATGTACAGACATGCAGTCGGACAGCCTTCTAGATCCATGGATTCCTCACCCATGGATTCAAGCATCCACAGTTTGAAAATATTTTAAAAATATATCATTTCCAAAAAGCTAACCTTGATTTTGCTATTTTATATAAGGGATCCTATTTTATGATGCCATTGTATTTGATGGGCCTTGAGCACCCATGGATTCTGGTATCTATGGGGCGTCCTGGAACCAAACCCCAGCAATGTTAAAGGTCCACTCTAATGGGATATCTTGGAAATGAGACTCAAGTCTAAACACAAAATTCAGTTATATTTCATATATATCTTATAGAGTCATAGAATGATTGAGCTGGAAAAGACCTCAAGGGGCATCCAGTCCAGCCCCTGCCATGCAGGAACTCACAATCAAAGCACTCCAGACAGAAGGCCAACCAACCTGCCTCCATCTAAAAAACTCCAACTAGGATTTTACACATAGCTGGAAGGTAATTTTATACAATATTTTTAATAATTTTGTGCAAGAATCAACGTTTGTGTACTCTGAACCACAAACGTTGATTCTTATGGCCACAAGTCTGCTTGATGGTGCAGGAAAACAACAAACAATTTTAACTAAGCGTTTTTACAGAAGATTGTTAGCGGCCCTGAACTGTTAGCTACCCTGAACTCTTACAAGGAAAAAGTAAAATAAAACAAGGGAAGCAGCCTTTAGGGAACAAAGCCCTTTGTTGCTGAACTGTGACAAATTAGGCTGATGCCTTTCAAATCCCTTTCCTAGTTTCCTCTCAAAAGCTCCCACTAAACCATCTGGAGCCTGGAGATATATATATCTGTGGACTAAGAAGGAATTATTTTAGGAACTGTTCTAGAGTCAGTGTGTGTGTGTAATGAGAGAGAGAGAGTTGTAGTAATACATATGAGAGCCAATGTTATGTATTGGTTTCAGTGTCAGACTACAGCTCTGAAGATCAGGGTTTGATTCACTGCTGGAGTATAAAAACCCACTGGATGACCTTGGACAAGTCACACTATCTCAGCCTCAGGGGATGGCAATGGCAAACCCCCTCTGAAGAAGCTTGCTAAAAACAAACCCTATGGTTGTAGGGTTGTCATAAGTCAAAAGTGACTTGGAGGCACACAACAACCACAAAAACAATAGCAAATATATGTGTGCGTGTGTATGTGTATCATGTGTTGACCTATGACTCTGGAGACCAGGGTTCGACTTCCATCTTGACCATGAGACCCACTGGGTGACCTTGGGCAAGTCACACTCTCTCAGCCTGAGGCTGAAGGCAACGACAAACCTCCTCTGAACAAATCTTGCCAAGAAAACCCCAGGATATTTATCTCTATATCTCTATAGATAAATATATATTTATTTACATATCTATTTATTTATATTTAGATATCTCTTTAGATATCTATCAATTTATTTATTTAGATATATATTTATTTATATCTATAGATACAACGATATTTAGGTATCTATGTATTTATTTATATTTATATATCTATATAAAGATTAGTTAAGTGTCTCTTCATTCATACATTTAGATATCCATGTATTTTATAGGCATAGGTAGATAGATATTTAGATACCTATTTATTTATAGAGATACCTATTTAGATCTATTTACATACAGATATCTACCTAGATGTTTAGATAGAAACAGATACCTATTTAGATATAGCTATTAAAGATATTTACTATCCCTCCTCTGGAGCCCCTCCAAAACGACCCTTCCCAGAAACCCACAGCTTTGAGCCAGGGCTGTCCAACTGGGTATCAAACCGCATTATTCCTCCAGTGTGGACACAGCCAGGGAGGCAGGAGGAGGAGGAGGAGAGCCTGGGAGCAGCTGCCTAGAAACCCCACAACAAAAGCCTTGGCAACTGGGCTTCCCTCCTCCTCCTCCTTTTCCAGCCTGAGCTGCTGCTTCTCCTCCCTTGCCTGCCTTCACCTGTTCTTCTGCCTACCTGCCATTCCTCTTCCAAGCAGCAGCAGCAGCATCCTTCCTCTTAGGGCTCCCCAACCAACAAGGTGCAACAAGTCTGTGGTCCTTGCAGCAGACTGAGTGCCCAAGCCCCGCCCCCTTTGACGTCACTCCCACCCAGCCCCTCCCTCCCCTCATTTCAAATGAACATTGATGAGTTGGTTTTCTTTCTGTCTGCTACTTTCCCTTGTCCAGCTCTCACATCCATCCATCCATAGTATCTGGGAATGCAATGGCTTGTGTGATTCTTTTGTGTGATTCTTTGCTCTTCAGTGTCTTTTCCAGTTCTTTCATAGCTGCCTTTCCCATTCCTAGGAGTTATCAGACGACGGAAATTGGAAGTATAATCCAATGGCAATCCGGATGTAATCATGGGGTTCCACGTTATTGCGTATTAAAGTATCTCACGCAATTTCAGGCAAAAGGGAAGTCATTCCGAACACAATCATGGGTTTTACGTTATTTCGTATTGAAGCATCTCACGCAATTTCAGGCAATGGGAAGTCATTTTCGAGTAACGGGAATTAATTCTGAACGCATTCCAAATGCAATTGGAATTCACGTAAATTTGCTAAACTAGCGAATTCACGTGAATTCAAATTGGCTCGAATTGGCTCCATTCAAAATAAAGATAACTTCCTCCTGTCTCATAAACTCCCTGGTCTTCTTCTTATTCCTTCACTGCAGTCTTCATTCTGGTCAATGTTTGATCCTAAATGTGGGAATTCTTTAACTATTTCAATTTCCTCATTGTCCAGGTTAAATTTGTGTGTATTTCTTCTGCAGTCATGATTTTTGTTTTCTTTATGTTCAGCATCAGACCTGCCTCTGCACTTTTATTTTTGATTTTCTTACTAACTGTTCCAATTCCTGAATGTCTTCTGCTAATATTATGGTGTTGTCTGCATATCTGAGGTGGCTCTAAACACAGCATGGCCATAAGTCGGAAATGACTTGAAGGCACAAAACAAGAAGAGTAAAACACTTCTGAAAATGGGGTCACTTTCAGACGTGTTTTACTATTCTAGTTGTACGCCTTCCAGGTCATTTCTGACTTACAGCCACCCCTTAGGTGATATTATCATGTATTTTTGGATTATTATTATTATTATTATTATTATTTCCTTAATAATAATTTCCTTAAGGTTTGCCATGGCCTCCCTCTGAGGCTTAGATGGTGTGACTCATCCAAGGTCACCCAGGGGGAGTTCCATGGTCAACCCAGGATTTGAACCCTGGTCTCCAGAGTTGCGGTTGAACGCCCAAACCACTATGCCAGGCTGGCTCTGTGGAGATGCATCCCCACTGGGGAAATAATCGTTTGACACCACTTTGACTGCCACTACCATGGGATGTGTGGTTTCTTGTGGCACCAGAGCTCTCTGACAAAAAAAGCTCAATGACTCACAAAACTACAATTCCTAGGATTCTTTAACAGGGTGCCATTGGTAGTTAATGCAGTGTCAAAACTTGATTATTTCTCCCATGTGGATACAGCCCAATTTACTCTTACATGGGTTGGTTTAACTCCATTAATTGGCTCATCAATTATTATTATTGTTATTCTGTTTATTTATATTCTGCCTTCCTTCCAGTACAGGGACTCAAGGCAACTAACAAATTTAAAACAGTCAAATTTAAATCAGTCCAAGGAATACCACCGAAAGGGTTCCCATGGGCAAAGATGGCCCCTGGTTGCTGCTCCCAATTGATTGTCATGGCTTCATTAGGAAGTGCTCATCTTGTTATTGTTGTGATTGCTTTTGCTGTTGTTGTTGTTGTGCCTGCAAGTTATTTCTGCCTTAGAGTGACCCTATGCGACCTTATCACAAGATCTCTTCAAAACAGGTTTGCCATTGCCATCCCCTGAGACTGAGAGTGTGTGACTCGCCCAAAGTCACGCAGTAGGAATAAAACTCTGGTCTTCAGAGTCACAGAAGTTTATCACATGGAGGAAATCCCATACAAAAACAGAATTTAAAAGGTAGAAAAAACCCACAAAGGCAGGCTGATTTTCACACATGTCGTTGTTAAACTTGTGTTAACCCAAACGGAAAGTAAACAAAAGCTGCTCCTTTTTACATTCAGGATTTTCCGAAAGTCAAAAGGAGCGGATTTTGTCTGCTTTCCCTCCACTCAGGTTCAGGTTAATATTAGTTTAACAATGAATTTGTGTGAAAATCAACCCACTTTTCCAATTTAAACCCCCATTTTTGCACAGGATTTTCCCTGTGTGATAAAGTCCACAGTCCAACTCTCATACCACAGCACCATGTGGATCTGCGCTCTAATAATCATACAGTTTGACACCACTATAATGTCATGGCTCCATGTCCTACAGAATCCTGTGATCTGGTGTTTTGTGAGGCAACTGCACTCTTTGGCAGAGAAGGTGAAAGACATTGTAAAACTACCAATCCCAGGATTCCATAGGATGGAGCTACCAAACTGCATTATTACTACAGAGTACATGCACTCTCAGTGGTAGAGCATATGCTTTGGGTGCAGAAAGGTTGAGTTGATCCTCCAGAGCTTGGTGAAGTTATCTTTGGTACTACAAGTCGCAAAATCTCCCACCCCATGTGAACATATAATCATAGTAGTGGGGATTCTGGAAAGTGTAGGATTTTTGTTTGTTTTTTAGTGTTCAGTTTTAAAAGAACTTTCTCAACTTCTAGTCTTCCTTGCCAGATTTAGGCAGGGCTGGGGAAAATGCCCGCTTTAAATGGTAAAGATGCTACCAGGCTCGGTATACCAGTCAAAAACTCACAGAATTGGAAGGGACCACAAGGGTCAATCCTCTGCCATGCAGGAATAAAGAACTAAATAATAATATAGCCCGCCCCTCTGAACAAGCAATCAGGGCAGGTTACAGCAAGATTAACATAACAGCAGTTAAAACAGATCAAACCCATCCCCAGCTCCCACCCCTTAAAATAAAATTAAATCAGCAATAAGTTAAAACCTAGAACAAAAACAGACAATTAATAACAATATCAATATCCAGTCTGAGAATTCCTGAGCTATTTGGGTGGGACTGAAGTCATAAAGGAGGCTGGAAGAGCTCAGATCTAGGATTTGGAGCCAGGAACTGTTAGGGGCTATCTGGGAAGGCCTGCTGGAAGAGATGCATCTTTAAGGCTTTTTTGATGCTGTTGATGGATGGAATAAGACGCATCTCATCTGGCAGGTCATTCCACAGCTTGGGAGCGATAGCTGAAAAGGCCCTCTGGGAGGTCTGCGTCACCCTGGTCTTCATAGGCTGTAGCAGGTTCCTTCCAGAGGACTGAAGTGTGCAGGGCGGCTCATATGGGAAGAGGCGGTCCCTAAGATAGGATGGACCCAAGCCATGTAGGGCTTTAAAGGTTAACACCAACACCTTGTACTGCGCCTGGAAGCTAATCAGCAGCCAGTGGAGAGACTTGAGCACCGGTGTTATGTGCTCTGTCCTCGATGTTCCAATGACAAGCCTGACTGCCATAATTTGGACCAGCTGAAGCTTCCGGGTTGAGCACAAGGGTAGCCCCATGTAAAGCGCATTATAGAAGTCCAATCGTGAGGTTACCAAAGTGTGTACCATTGATTCCAGATCCTTCATATCCAGGAAAGGGTGCAGCTGGTGTTTCAGCCGAAGCTAATAACAGGCACTCCTGACCGTTGCATTCACCTGACTAGTCATGTGGAGCGATGAGTCAAGGAGTACCCCCAGACTGCGAACAGAGTCCTTCGAGGAGAGTGTGACTTCATCGAGAACTGGAGATTGTATTCCCAAACCGGGTTTTGGGCCTGTAACTGTGAGTTCCTCCATTTTGTCTGGATTGAGCTTCAATTTGTTTTCCCTCATCCAATCCATTACCACCGCAAGACAGTCATTAAGAGGAGAGACGCCATCTGAGGTCTGAGCAGATGATCTGGTCATGGAGAAGTATATCTGAGTGTCATCAGCGTACTGATGGCACTGAGCTCCATGCCTTCGAATAATCTTGCCCAGTGGCTTCATATAGATATTGAATAGCATTGGGGACAGGATGGCACCCTGAGGGACGCCACAATTAAGCTCGATTTTGGAAGAGCAACTATCCCTGAGCCTCACCCTTTAGGATCTGCCAGAGAAGAACTGGAACCACCGGAGCGTGGTGCCACCAATCCCTAAATCTCTCAGCTGATCCAAGAGGATGGAATGATCTATGGTGTCAACGGCCACTGATAGATCCAAGAGCACCAACAGGGTCACACTACCCCTGTCAATGCTCAGGCGGAGGTCATCTATCAGAGCAACCATGGCAGTCTCAACTCCATATCCTGTCCTGAAACCGGTTTGAAATGGATCGAGATAATCGGTTTCATCCAAGACAGCTTGGAGTTGGGAGGCGACAGCTCTCTCGATCACCTTGCTGAGAAAAGACAGCAAGGACACTGGTTTATAGTTGTTCCTGTGCAGGGGGTCGAGGGAAGGTTTCTTCAGGAGAGGCTTCACAGTCACCTCCGTCAGACAGGATGGAATAATGCCTTCCCTAAGGGATGCATTGATCACATCCTGAAAGCACTCCTGAAATATGCCCATCCAAGCTCCAGTTAAAGATGGCCAAAGAATGAGAGTCCACAAGCCTCCAAGGTAGTCCATTCTAGTGTCAAATAGCTCTTTGAGTAAAGATGTTCTTCCTAAAGTTTAGGTGGGAACTCTTTTCTTGTAATGATAACAATTGGTACTTAAATTGGAACTATTTTCTCCAACTATTAAGCAACCCCTTGTGGAATTATAAATTAAATAAAGGCCTCCATTTCTTAAGATGAAACTCCAAAAATCTAGTATATTCTACCAGTTACTTGTTGACACACTGTGAAGTTTATCACACGGGAGGCTAAGTGCCCAAATACCATGCAGGATTTAAATTCCAGGAATATCCTGCAAAAGTGAGATCATTTCCAGACACATCAGGGGCATTGAGCATTAATCCGACATTAACCCACACATAAAGTGGACAAAATTGGCCACTTTTTACTTTCACGAAAGTACTAGTTCCACTAGCTTACCAGTCCCACTAGCAGCAACAAAACAATTGGGGTGCATAATAGAAGCCATAATGTAAACCTGATGGACTGGTTACCAACAATTTCTGAATTTTTAATGCCCCACAATTTCTGAATTTTTAATACCCCACAATTGGGCAAGCCAGGTACTGCTGCAAGGAAAATCTGCAAAAAACAAAAGGTACGACTTGGCACTTACTCAAACCCAGGAATTTCCAGACTTCCCAAGAAATGGTTGCTCAATTCCTTCAAGCGCAGAAACTTTTGGAAATTCAAGAGTGGCTTTGATCAGGCCTTCAGTGCAACAGAACAAGCAATTTCAGGCTTTCTTTTTTAAAGCCTCATTTAACTTGCACATTTATTTGAAAGGCTGCAACAGTAAAGACTCAGCTGAAAAGTGGTTGATGCTACCTGGAAATCAAGGCATTAAAAGAAGATTGTATTTCAAATTGTAGCATGGCTTAATTGCACACTGGTCTCCCCAGATGTCTCCAGCTAGCATTTTACAGGTGCTGTTAAATCTGTTTTACAAGGATACAGAAACTCATAATATAGGGTGCATATATTGCAGGTTTGTCTGAACTATAAGACTTCTGGGACCATTTACAGAATGCATGGTTTAGACTCAGAAGAAGGAAAAGTGAAGACAAGAGGAAGAAGCATCCACAATTTAAAATATGCAGTTGACACCATAATACTAAAAGAAAGAAAAAATCATAGACTTGGAACAATTCCTAAGGAAAGTTAAAAACGAAAGTGCAAAGGTGAGGTTACTGTTGAATATAAAGCAAACAAAAATAACCATGGAAGATCTACATAAATCATAGATGATGAGGAAATTGAAATAAAGATTTCCCATATCTTGGATCAAATATTGTTCAGAACATAGTCTGCAGCCAAGGAACTAGATAAGATCCTAAAATGTGAAGATATACAATTGGGCGCTAAAGCTAGGTTCATCCAGTCTATTGTGTGCCTCATCACCCTGTACAAATGTGAGAGATGGACAGATAATAGGAAGGAAATCAACTCATTTGAGTCGTGGTACTGGAGAAGATTGCTAAGGATACTGTGGTCAGCCCAAAAGACAAGCAAATGGGTCCTAGAACAGATCAAACTTGAACTATCCCTGGAAGCCAAGATGACAAAACTGAGGCTCTAGTCACATCTTGAGAAGGCAAGACTCATTGGAAAAAATACTAATGATAGCAAAGGTAGAAGGCAGTAGAAAGAGAGGAAGACCACATATTAGATGGGTGGAGCAAATCAAGGAAATCACAAACCTGAATCTGTAGGACTTAAACAGACCAGTTGAGGATAGGGAGTCTTGGAGATGTCTCATTGACAGGGTCACCATGCGTTGGGGGCGACTTGAGGACAGTTAAAAATAAACAACGTGCTTTTTATACTCTCATCTGATTGTTCATTTATGACATATTCAGCCAGGCCTGCACATACAGTACTAGCTTTGTCTACCAAAGCGCATTTGATGTGTTTTGAGAAAACATCTGTCTTTTCCTCCTGCTTCCCTCCCCCCTGATGATCTGCTTTCATTTATTACCCCAGCCACTAAATGATGATCAAGCAAGTATAAACTTGCCCAGATGATGCACTCGCTCAGCTTTAGTGATTTCCTAACACATGCTGGAAGGATTTTTTTTTTAAAAAAAATAATTTGACCTAGCATAACCTCTTCTGAAAGTATTGATTTTACCTTACATCAAGTACTAAAACTGGACAGCACTAAGTGCAGGTTGTAAAGGAAAAAGGCTGTAATATGCATGACAAACTACTGTGCAAACCATATTCTGGCTTCCCTGCTTGATATTGAGTTGTATATGGCTCAAGCTGCAAGCATACATTATTACGAATGGCTTACTGATCGTTCTAAATGACTTAGGTCATCACCATTGGGAAGGACAGGTCAGTGTGCTCATTATGTGCCAGATTCATGAGTGCTGGGCACACATACTTTAAAACCCATGGGCATATGGCAATAAATACAATTTCAAAACAAGTATGTTTCAAAATTCACAGTATACACAATATACAAAATCCTCCAAAATATTGACTTCAATTCTTCAAGTGAAAACTCTGCAGATTTTTAGGGAAGATTAGAAATTTGGACAACTGAACCATGCATTATGAGGACAAGGGAAAAGGAGAAAAACAAGTGTTTTTTTTTTTTGTGTGGTTTTTTTTAGATGTTGGACCACATCCCTCCTCATCCCAAGCATGGTGAATGGCAAGGGATGATGGGAGCACTAGACCTTTAAAATGTGGAGGACCCCATAGTCACTGTTCACATAATGACACTTCTTTGGTAAAAGGCCACCTACCTTTAAATAGGAGATGTAGAGGAGCAACAGCAGGGATAATAATGTCTTATTACTAGCTGGTGAAAATAGCTATGGGGAACAGGATGCTGAACAAGGCTGGTGGATCTCTGACTTCATTGGAAGAGGTCCACTTTGGACTTCAGCAGTCAAACACATTTAATGTACCTGGACATTGGTTGATTTTTTTTAATTGCTGTTAATCTGCTTTATGATATTTTTATGTGGTTTGGATCCAGACAAGTTCCACTTCTGCTAGAAGAAATGGGCAGAGATAATTTTTGCCAATTGCTTTGAAGAACTTGGAAAATAAGAAGGAAGAAGCTGAGGTTACCCATAACAGTGTAGTAAAGGATGATGATTTGAAGGACTCAAAGATGGCAGGCAGGCAAACTTTTTATTTTTGCCTGCTTGAAGATATGTTTTGACCAAACAATAAAAATACAGAATACATTGCATTAAGAAAATCACCACCACCGAGGCAAGTAACCACCTAAATATCATGAAAACAATGGCCAAATACCTGAAGTATTACAAAAATGAGTATATAAAAACAAAAACGTTTTGTATATCAAGCACAAGGAGGCAAATGTAAAACCCCATTGCGTACACAATGGCTCAACTACCTGCTTTCTGTCATCTTTATGCTTGATCATTTAACATTCTTCCCATTGATAAATTCTGAGGAAACTCAACTATATAGGAATCTTGGAGGTGTAATTTTGCTCAAGCTCCCCCTGCTGCCAACCATTCAGGGATCCATTTTGTTCTGGGTCTCAGAGCATCATTTCACCATTGCATAATTGTATTGTTATTCTGCAAAGGGGTCTTGTAGCACCTTTGAGACTAAGTGAAAGAAGCTGGTAGCATGAGCTTTAATAGACTTCAACCTGCTTCCTCAGATGCATGTTTAGGAAGTAGGTACAAGTCTATGAAAGTTCATGTAGCCCTGGAAAAGCTGCTCCAATGAGTTAGGGACTTTCCAGAACAATAGAAAATGGGAAGAACAGGTAAGATTCTCTTCCTTCAACTGGGAAGCCTCTGCTGAATTCTAGCTCCCTCCAAAAAGGGAAGGAGCCTTTTCATTCACGAAGGGGTAACATATCATTTTAATTTTTGGTTGTCTTAAAAAATGTTATGCAAAAGAAAGGCAAAGGTATACATATTTTAATTGTTTCCACTTTTAAACTGAATGGGGAAAAAACAGAGACAAAAGGCTAGGCATCAAAATGGTACCACCAATGTACTATATTACATTCACAGTACAATAGATAATTTTATTATGTTGACAGCTGTCTTGTAAGCAACTTTGTTTCCCTGTCATACTTAGAACCAAACAGGCAGGCTTGATGGCCACTCTAAAGCAAGAGTAGGAAAATGGTAGCCCTCAAGAGGTTGTTGGGACTACAACTCCTATTACCATTGCCCATGCTAGCTGATAGGGAGGTGGAATTCAACAGCATCTGGAAGACTACAGGTTTTCCTGCCCTAGCTCTAAAGGTATGAACCCATGCAGCTCTGCAAATCAGCTCTGTGAAAAAGGGGAAAGCTTCCATTTTGTCACTTAATTGCAAAGCTGTCTCAGGTGATAGCTCAACAGTGTAATTTTAGGTGTTTTAGTATATTACTTCTTCAAGAAATCAGCCTCCATCACCAAATGATAGCTAGTTCTTGTCACAATAGTATGACTGGAGAGGTCTGTTCTGTCATTTACACTGCCTCAAGTGTCAATGCAATTTTACCAAAACTGAAATTCTGTAGAATGATCTGATGATACCTGCTCCTTGAAACATCCAACTTTTGAGGAGAACATGTCAATCTTTGCTTTAAAATTACTGCACAGACTGCACATATAATGAACAACTAGCAAGAACCCAAACACTGAACAAAGGACCTTGTGAGTGTTATTAAAAATGCATGGATACAAAGAAGAGTAGGGCTCTATTTTGTATTAAATCACACTTGAATACAATCACAAGTCTATGCAGGTTTTATTTACATTATTTGTTGCTTACATGAATATTCCTTGTGCAGTATTAACTGGCAACTACTTTCATTCCACACAGAAAAGTTATTTTTCAACAAGATCTCTTTCATATTGTCAAGTTGCTTATTTATTTGAGCAAGCATGGTCTGGCGTAGATGAAAATGCTTGGTCTCACTGATCCAAACAACTCTGCATTTCTACCAACCATCACCATCCATGCTCCTTTTGAGATTCATCTGTTCCATCATGATCATTATTGCTTTCAACCAGAGGTGGCAATTATATAGTGTCCAGATGTTGCTGAACAACTCTTGACATTCCTCACCTCTGCTCATGTTGCACAGTGCTGCAGGGATTTGTAATCTTAACATTTGGAGGCTCACATAATTCCCACCCATCAGAAGTAAATGCCATGATAGTGGTATCTAATGATGCAACACAAGTTAGGGCTAAGAGGAAATCTTCCAATTTGAAAACTCTGAACTGGTTCAGTTGCGACATACTCTAAAGGTAACCATGCTTACAGACTGCAAGGAGCCTTTCTGTTTTTCATTATTATTTGAGAGTGTCCATAAAGGTAGGAAGCAATGATTACATACTCTTATAGAAGCAATCCTCATGTAACCATGTTTCCTGCTGCTGATCCATAGTGAATTCTAAAGGGAAATTTATGCCTGGCTTCATTATGAAGCCAAATTGGAGGACATTTCCTGCCTTAAATCTAGCATAGAAGATGAGATGGGGAATCCAACCAATAGCAGTATGACCTACAGTTGATGCTATGCCAATAAACAGGCATCAGAGTTACCAGAAAAGCTTTCACTAGATCTTTCATGCATCACCAAAAATGTCTGGACTCCAATATTAATTACAAAATAGTATTCATAATTAATTCAGAATAATTCACCAAACCAAATAAGACGTGAAAGATCCATGATCAAATTTCCCATTACTTTTAAGCAATTGACTGGGATAGGTACCAGTGGACTGAGCTCCAAGCAGGGCAAACAGCTTGTGGAGGAGATTAATTTGGGAAATGATACTAGCAAGGGGTTAAAAGCCAAACAATCCTCCTCCAGTGGGCTTTTTTAAAAATAGTGTGTTATGTGAAGACTTTCTTTAGTGTGACATAGCAGGAAAAGTCCCTTAAGTGACATTCTCTTGGCTGTTTGTCAACAATGCAATACTCCTCCTTAGCAGCAAATGGAAACTGAAAGACAGGGCAGACAGGCTGGGGCTTGGCTTCCAAGAGCTTACTGTGCAGTAGCCAAATTTAATCCTAAGGAGAAACCTGCAAGACACAATTCATTAAATTACATAACATGCCCACATACTGGTTGTGTGCATTCAGGACAATATTATGCATTATCATCTCACCATTCTTCAAGAAAGTCATGGGAAAAAATGAATTAAGCACACAGTAAGTTAAGAACATCAGAAAAAGGAAGAAAACACACATATTAGTGCTATTCAAAGTGGAAGGAGCCACTATTTAGTGGTTTGAGCACTGGGCTATGACTCTGAAGCCCAGGAGTTGAATTTTTGCTTGACTACAGAAACTCAGGGGTGTGTATGTCACACTCTCTAAGCCTTACACAAAGCCAAAAGAAAAACCCCTCTAAATAAATCTTGTCAAGAAAACCCTGTGATAACACACAATGGTGGTCCATGGACCATGACCAGCTCATGAGCTGTCAACTGCTGGACTCTAGAGAGCGTCCAGGAAATTGTAGCTAATGGGCACAAATACAGTGCTAGTACCAAGGAAACCCACTGGGTGACCTTGGACTCTCTCAGCCTGAGAGGATGGCAATGGCAAACCCACTTTGGAGAAACTTGCCAAGAAGAAAACCCCATGATAGGTTTGCCTTAGGTTTGCCACCAGTTGGAAATAACTTAAAGGCATACAGCAACAAGCCTGGAACAATGGGGAAAATATTGGTTCCCCACATCTAGAAGCTTAAGAGGCATTGATTTAAGTAAATTAGCAAAACACAACTTGTAATGTTTCACCATTAACAGGCTGTCTGGAGTAATGTAGCCCAGACACAAGCAAACCACCACATCTTCAAATTAAATAACTAGGCATTGGTCATAAAAAATATTAGTATTTATCTTAGCAAATGCAACTGTTCCTGAAGATAAATCACAGGTAAAATGAGTGGGCTAAACCAACTATTAATCTCAACTAGAGTAGATCCACTGAATAAATGGCCATCTTATATAACAGATTCAGTGGGTCTGTTCTAATTGGGACTAACAACAGATTCAAGTCTATACAGGCTAGGATATCCTAATGAAAAATAACACACATAAATAGTGATAAAGACATGCAGGTTACTTAGAAATCAATCCTGCTGAGTTAGCGAGGATTTCTCATATGATTAAAATGTTAATGTATACGTGTGTGTGTTTGCGTACATAAATATATATTAAAAATGAAGTGTTGTGATGGTATAAAGGTTTATTTCTGCTGAAGCCTACTTAGCATCTTTTCCCTCAAGCAGTTTCTTTTTTGCACACTCTATCCCAACTTCTGCCACTGTACTTTTATCTTTTAAATAAATAAAAATAAAATAACAATAACAAAAAACCCTATATTGTATTATACTGCAAAGATCATTAACAATGTCTGTGAAGCACTGTGAAGTGCTTCACACATCCTGTACAAAATTAATGTGTGGCCATTGTACTCAAACTACAGCTATAACCCAGTTAATTTACCTACACAGAAAATTTTGTACCAGACAGGAATAACATGGAAAGAATATGGGTAGGTTCCTAGACAACAAAGAGAAGCAGTTTAATGTTTCTGCAGACCTTTTATCTAAAACTAACACTATGCACATATGAAATGAAACAACCACTTCAAGTAAGCCTTGCATAGTAAACTAAAACATTTTGAACCTTCTAGAGACTACATCCTGGGATAATTTATGATTCCCATTATGGTGGCCATATAGATCTGTGTGGTTTTTTTTAACCTGCAGGGAGAGAGGTAGTTAGTGAAGCTACCTCATCTGTTTTTGTTTCTTTTTTCTCCCTTTTTCTCCCTGATCAGTTGTACATGCATATTCAGTAAGGTTCTGAGGGCAGCTGTTCTTTACTTGCCTGCTCTAAGTAAGCACATGCAGCTATAGTAGGATTGGCTGGAGTAGAATCCCATTTTTTTCCAGCTGAAGCTTTACTGCATTGCTTACTGCAGATATCCTGCTAAAACATGACATTGAAAATCTGTGTTTCTGCAGCCACACTGCACCATCCTCCCAGCACTGATGCAGCTAAGGAACATCTAGCAAGACAGCTGGCAAAAAGGAAAAGGCAGAGGCCAGGCAGAGACTGAACGACTTTGTAAAAAAACCTTCTTTGCCAGAGGCTTTGTTAACTGAGGTATACCTGTATATTGGTTACATTCTTCTGTAAACATGCAAAAAAGATTTCAGCAACAAAATGTCACATGCTCAGCTCCATTTCTAAAATGGTGTTTCTCTTATCACTAGGTGTACAGATCATCCAGACTGATAGCAACATGGAGTTTTAGTTGAACAAAACATGTTCAAAACCAGATCTCTTACAATTGACCAACATATCCCATGTACAAGGGGTTTTGTATTTCCCACCTAAAGAAAACTCAAGATTCTTCATGTAGCAAGTGAATCAGGTGGTGGTGTTTTCCAAAGTTCACTATTCCACAGAGAAAACAATTATAACTTGTTGCATAAATTATTTAAAGCTATTCTTTACTAACTGCACTCAAATTTAACTTCAGAGCCTACTTACATAATCTACAGGGAATTTACAGTTGGCATTGATGGCTCCCAAATGAAGACAGAAACCTACATGAAATTCTTGGTATAAAAATAGTATTGGAACTACATAAAATACCATATTTGTGTCAAACTACATAGCATAGGACTAGCACAAACACATCATGTAAAGAAACATCCTTGGCTTGAAAGCTCTGGAGCAAGCAAGCAGCATGCTAACTTTTCTGATGTAAAAAAGAAAATATTTGCTTTAAGAACTGGAGATTTCATTAAAATCAAAGTAACAATATTTATTGCATTTTCAGATTGCATTTTAAAACAGTAAATTAATAGTGCAGAATGGCTTCACTTGAAACTCCTGAAAGTGGGAAATCAAAAAGCCATAAACCCCCCCTCTACTTCATAAATAGAGTGAAGGCTAATGTGCTTCTCCAAGGGGCAGTATTTAGTTTAATAAATTGCCATCCCTGTGCTCTAATACATTTGAATTAGTGCTCTGTGTACACTAAATCCATTTATTTTAAATTTGTTTTGTCTACATTGCGTGAAATAAAAACATCGCTCTGTACAATCCACTATGAGCAGTGAGTACAACAGCAAAAAATATCATACAGTTTATACACACTATTTTTCCCATTTCTCCTATAAAGGAACCAGAACAAACCTAATCAGTATGTAACTTAATTTGAAAGAATTCAAATTACAAAAGGGAAGGCCAAATATTACAGCCCATAACTATGTCCAAAACAAGATTCCTGATCATATTATTAATATGAATGAATGCAGGTGGAGAAGTAAAGCATGCTCAAATTGTGTTCTCAGGTCTTTATAAATTTACCAAATATTAAATTAGACATGGCTCTTTAGTAATGTCCAAAGCAGAGCAGTATTTTTGGAAATTCGGTCTTACCAGCTGTGTTTTTCTTGTAACCCAAACGTATACAATGCGCAAGTGCTAAGCAACACTACAGAAAACACATTTACATCAACACTGAAGATTCGGGGAAATGAAATTCCAACAATTTTATTTTGTAATGAGCTGTATTTTCTAAATTTGTTTTATTTTTATTTTTCTGTTTTCATACAGTATTGAAAACAAAAACGCGGCACATTCACATTTTCCCGAGGAACTGTAAGGATGATCTCTACAGGGATAAACGCTGAGAAGCTTGAAGCTCAATCATTTGATGTTGAAAAACTCTCCGAAGGTGTAAAGGCTTGATCTGAATGGTCTAGAACATGTATTGTAATTTAATAGAAGAGATGGTCATCTTAATATTTAATGATTTAAAAGAACTTCCCAGTTCATGCGAAGAGTATAGTCCAAGAATAAATCATATTTGCGAAACACATTTTATGCTACGTAAGTGTATACTTTGCGGTCCTCAGGTGTTCGTGCCAAATATTCTCGTTCAATAAGTCCTTCAATACGTTTTTTAATAACAACTGGACTTGGTAGGAATCGTGCCTTCAGTTGCTGAGTTACCTGGAACAAAATTGAAACTTATGTTAACATTGGAAGTGAAAGCAACACAGCAAGAATGCACACATTAGACTGAATGATGGCTTTGGAGCAATGAAAAGGAATGCAGTTCAATTATCTGTTTTCACACAGACCTCTATGGCTGCATCCAAACTGCATAACCCAGTTTGACACCAATTTAACTGCCATGGCTCAATGCTATGGAATTCTAGAAACTGTAATTTGTTCTGAAATCAGAGCCCTCTGACAAGGGAAGCCTAAATGGCCCACTACAAATACCAGAATTCCTACAAATCATACAACCATAAATTTCAGAATTCCATAGCATTGAGCCAGACAAAGCAGTGTTAAACCGCATTATTTCTGCAGTTTAGATGCAGCCCATATTTAATTAAAATCTTTAAAAAGCAACATGTATCATCAATGCAAACCATTTTTCTATCTGCTAGGGTCTTCTGGAAAGCAGAAATGATGCTTACTCAGCCTGTAGTTTACAAATAGCTTTTGCAGAAAAAATTTCAACTAAATATATAATTTATTTCCCAGTTCCACTTGACCAAGTGAGATTACCTCTGCTACTAGCACATTATGCTGCATCTTCTTCCTAGATTTCATTATCCGCACTATAGCAGCTTCTATCTCATGTTTTCTGTCATCATCTACTTTCTGTCTTGTTTCTTTTCTTTCTGGGTCCGATTCTCCTTGTTTGGCAGCAACTGAAAGAATAGGAGAAAGATCTCAAAAATTAAAAATCTCTTAAATAGTTAATTGAAGAGATACTAACCTTTCAGCTACTTGGAAATAAACCCATAACATATTTCTTCTTTAACTGCAAGGTGGTGCAATACCACAACACAGCAAATTGTAAGAATGATACATTTCAACTTTCAGTCAGCTAAAACAAAGCTGATACATGGTGTATGATTCACTATTTTAATTAAAGCAGAATATATTTAGATAGTTTCTTCAGTGGATAGATCACACTTGCCAGTTCTGGATCATAAAGGGCTGCCTGTATTTAGTTATTTGCCACATCTTATATATAGTCCCATGTCATAGCTTGTTGAAATTAAAGGACAGTGTTAAGTTGCAACCTTTGGAATTAGTTTAGCTTGGTTTGTCAAAGTATGAATTTCTTTAAAAATAGAGTAAGAACAAGTTTTTATGTAATACAACTCTCAAAGCAAGTTTATTCCTCTGAATCAATACAATTTCTATAAGTACAAACTTACCATTTGCTAATGATTCAGTTGGTCTATTTTTGGTTGGGACTATTATTTGGATTTAGTTCCTTGTACCCTTGTACAATGATTGGTAATGAAACAATCAAACTGGAAATGAATTGAGGGTTCCAGTGAATCCTAATGTAAAGCTTATAAATATCTGCATGACTTTCTGGATCAGGTGAAATGACTACTAAAAAGAAAAATCCACAGTATGTCAACCACATTGAACTGGGTCAAGTACTTGTGGAAGGAAATATATGTTCTTTGCAAGCAGCTCTGTAAATAGATGAAAAAGCTTTTTGCTGTACTAGTCTGTACACTTCCAATACAGTACTCTATCATCTTTATCACTGTGCATGTTGTTGTACATTGTACAAAAATGGATAAATATTGGAAGAATGTGTAATTGTTTAAGTTGCTCATGGTTACAGGTTTAGCTAGAGTACAGCATAAAAACGAAGGGGTTGTGTCAAAGGCTTTCAGATAGCAAGGTCCTGTGCATACAGGGAACAGGAGCAGTGAAAAACTTGATCAGCTGAAGAAAATATTCTGATGATGAACTAGTGGAATGAATATGGTGGATAGAAGATCATGAAAGAGGAGAGTGGTGAGAACTGGATAAGGAGCTGTAAAGGGTAAGGGCAAGAAGTCTGGGAGCAAATGGAAAGCCATATAGATGCAGTGAGGGGGGTAATGTAACTAGGAGTGATTGGAGAAATGATTGGTTCACTTCTAGATACTAGACATAAGATGGGTAGAGAAGACTAGTAGGCTATAGAAATTATCACACACCAAATCCATGCTGGGTTTGACACGGGTTGTAACCATCACCGACAGATCTTATTGCACTGCCTCATGCCCAATACAGACTTCTCTGGTAGCTTTTCAAGAATGGGAAAATTCTATTCTGCTGCCTGCTGCCCAGGCACAAGGCAGTGTGATAATCCATTGGTGACAGTTACAATATGTGTCTATCCCAGTGCAGATCTGCTGTGCAATAATCTCTAAATGAAACATTATTGATGCTTTAACTAACCTTTAGGAGGACAGATAAGAAATTTTTACAGTTTTATAAAGGGAAAAGTGACATGACTTCACAATGGATGTGATGCAATGAATGAGAAGGGAAGAGTCAAGCCAAGGCTACATGCTTACTCAATAGGACAAATTATTAGTAGCATACTGACTAGTGATCCTTATATTTGGTACTGCAGTGGCCATCAGAAATTTCTGCAACAGAGGCTTTAGGAGATAGGAATGAAAACCAGATTGAGGGCTGAAAGGAAAGCTATGACAGCTGGAGTAAGTACCATATTGTAGGCGTTTTGATGCAAAGGGTAGAAGAAAGACTGGACAGCTATAGGGAGTGGGAAGATGAGACAAATAAGGTTTGTTTGTTTTGTTAAACAGCGGTATATTTGAAAGGAGCAGAGATGGAGTGATTATGTTGATGAAGAAAGGTAAAACAGGAATTGATAACTGGGAAGGAAGGGGTTCTAGACATGATAAATTAGAATGAAAATAGACATACCTGTTTGAATCTTCACTCTGTGCAGTTTAGATGTGAATTGATCATTCACTGTAAATATATGTCCATTTTCTATTTCTTTTGATTTTGGTTCTTTTGTAAGAACCCGTTGTGTTGGCTTTCCACATGCGAGGGACTGTAGTGCTCGTACAAGTTCTCTTTCAGGGATATCTGTCTCCTGTTGTATTTCCTACATTGAATGGAACAACTGAATTTTTACAGTGCAAAGGAAATTTTGAAGAAAACAAAATTCTCAACAACTTCTAAGATACCTTTCCTTACTATTCAAGTAACTATTAATTCAAACTTACAATAAAATTAAAGTGAGTGTTGATTTTTATAACAGTGGGTGGCATTCTGTAGTGAAGTTACAGATTTGTAACCTAAGAATTACAGATTTGTAACAGCCTGGTATTCACTAATACAGGTTGAGCACCCCAATCCATAAACTAAACTTTTTGCTGCCAGCCACCTGCTTCCATATTTAAGGTGGCCTCACATCTCATACACAACACAAGTATCAAATGAACAAGATGCAAGGCTGGAGAAAGACAAATGAGCAGGAGTGTCAACAGCTTCCATCTTGAGGGTGCAAGAGGGCAGGTGAGAAAGAGGGTGGTGGGAAAAAGATGTGTTGCTGGAAAGAGACTGAGGAAGGGGATCTGTGAAATAGCAGGAATCCAAGCATAATACCTGGCATGAATCCATGCCTCCCATCACTTCACAGATCATTGCGTCTTTCCAGTCTCGCAAATAAGTACAGGTATGTACTACGCTACTTGTGTATTCAAAAATCAAAAAATGAGGTATATGAACGTGTGTGTATTAAAAAATCACAATTCCAAAATGCTTCTGGTCCCAAGCCTTTCAGATGAGGAATACTTATTAATCAATCTGTACTGCATACTCACAGTCGAGATGTTACTGTTATGACTCTAATTGCCCCCCACCGCCCCCACCTTAACAGCCAGCAGGAACACCAGGCAATTGAGCTCTCTTCTGCCTCAGATCAGGGTGCAGCAGGAGGACGTTTCCAGCCCTCTCCTGCCAATGATTAAGGCTGTCATATGGAATTGAGACAGAGGTTTCTTGTTGTCACACCTTTGCTTGTTGACAGGAAGGTGCTGGAAACATCATCCTACTGAGCCCCAATCTACAGTGGAATGGACCTTTCTCCCAGACCAAGGTGGCTTAAAATATCAAAATATTCTGTGGTACTATATAAGTAAATAAAATCATTCTTCAGGTAAAAAAAAATATACACCATGAAAACACTCCCCCCCCCACTGTAATTACTATAAATAAAAAATTGCTTTAAAACATTTCAGTTTCATTGAAGATAAACAGATGGGGTTTTAAGATACTAAGTTTAGATATGCCAAGCAATATAAACTGAAGATGCCAGCCACAGATGCTGTTGAAACGTCAGAAAGGAACTCTTCTAGAACATGGCCACACAGCCCAAAAGCCCCACAAAAAACTATGGATGCCGGCCATGAATGCCTTCGACTCCACAATATAAACTGACTAAATAAATCTTACCTCCCGTGAATAAAAAGATTTGCACCAAAGAAATATATACTTAGAGCTGAACTCAAGACAAATTTAAATATACAGTAAATGATGATCCATGCTCAAACTCTTCACAAACAATGGTATTTCTGAATAAGGGCCAGTAAGATCTAAGCATTAACAGACTCACCTGCAGTAATCTGCACAAATGTTCACAATGGGATGACTAATCTGAATAATCATGTATAGTGCAGGGAAATAAATGCCTATTTAGGAGATAGCTGCAGTTTTACAGGTAGCACAAAGTCACAGCTCATACCTCAAAAGTGTATTTTTCTCTGTTGTTAAAGAGCATTAGTATCGTCATCTGGAAAGTGGAGACTTGCAATATGTGCTTCCGTGTGTTGGAGCCAGTTACTTGGGCACCTCCTACACCAACTTCTGAGCCATCTTCCTGTTTTAAATTTAAAAAGACAAAAATCATTCTGGAACATTATGTTTTGCTCCTCAATTAAACTTTCTATGTACAAACTGTAACATTTTGAGTTCTTGTGTGACTCATATACTTGCAAATTCAAAACAATAATCTTCATTTTGAGATATTTATCTTCATTTTCTTACTTCAAAGTTTTTCAACCTTGCTTTCTAATGTGCTGTCACTATTGTATATGGTGATCAGTCTTCCAAGTACTGTCTGGATGTATGAACAAGACAAACTGCGACAGAAGTGTTATGGGGGACGGGGAAGGGAGGAGGCTCTTAAGAGATCCTGGACCATAGTATACTATAGACTGTAGTATTCAGTCTTCAGTACTATTGTGTAGTGGGATAAGGTAAGGAAGGGAAATCAGAAGTTCGTTCAGACCCTGAAAATAAATGCAACAACTTTTTTTGTTTCTTTGTTTTCCAGTACTGAGTTTGTTTTGTGCTAGTTCTGCACCAGCTTGCTGTTTTATTTTAAAGTTTGAATGCACTTGCACATTTCCCTTAATAAATACAATCCAGATGCAGTTCTGACTATTGTATGCCTTTGTGGAAACAATTTCAGAAATGGTGCATGTTAGTGCCCCCCCCCCCTCCTCTGGCTACATTTTCTGGAATATTTTTCTCTATTACATTTCATGTGCATCTTGAAAATTGCAGAATTTGATCACACAACTTACAGAAATGCAAATATTAAGGGACAGCCTGAATCTGGAACATTTATTGGTTTGAGAAATATAGATTCATAATATCTTCCCCATTCCTATTGATATCTAAAGCACTTACCTTCTTAACCGGACCATAAAAGGTGGCATTGAGATCTGCAGAGCCCATGTGGTGCTGGAGTGTCAGTTGCCGTCCACTGTGTTTGGCTAAATAAAATCTACAAAATTCAAGACATTTAATGGCCATTTGGCAGCACATTTTTAAACATTGGAAACTATTTTCATGCAATCATATGAAGTTTATTTCGTGGTAGACAACACAACAAACAAGCACCAGCTATTGTAAGCAACACATATAAACTCAGTGTTATAAAATCAGGTTATGGATAAAGAACTTTCCAAGTCTCAAAAAATGCTTCCAAAAATATTTCATCAGTATATCCCATTGTAGACATTAGAAACACGTACAGAGAATTAAAAGGACTGCTTGAGGACTCTTCTCCTACCTCAGTCCCCTCCTCACTAGAAAAAGGACTTTCAAGAAGTTAGAAAACCAAGGAGCACCCAATGCACCATCACTAGCTACTGCTGGAAGAACAGTTAAAGAATTCCTGGTGTGCCTAACAGAAGAATTTAATCCATGCATGATCATGGTCATCATATTTTTACAACCCATTTTATTCACACAAAAAGTATTAACAGTTTCTTACCTCCTAAATATTTCAAAAGCATGTCTGGGAGCTGGGGGAATGTTGCACTTTGGTGTGGCTGATTGAGTGGGCCAGTAGCCCGTTGTGAGAACCCGCACTGTCAGATCAACACCACCTAATGAGACCTGCAAAAAGGAAGATAAAAATGCATTGTACAGTGGCTTCCATCCCCCCATTTTTCTGTCTCCCACATTCCATGACGTACACAGCTTACTGTTTAAAATAGATTTTCATTAAGTTCAACATATGAAGTGGCCATAAGAATCAACCTGGTCATGTGTAGCTAAGTAGCACAGAAAAAAGTGAAGGTACAAATAATATATCTCATGCTGATAGCAATTCAGGTTTTTTTGGAATCATCTGGTGGTAGTTCATTATACCATAATTAATTATGGATAGGGAGAACTAGCTCAAGGGAGATAAAATACTACTCTTCTGTGTATTACCGTATATATTCGGCTACAAGTTGACCTCATGTATAAGTCAAGGACAGGTTTTGGGGCCAAAATTATGGATTTTGAAATGACCTGTGGATGTTGAGGATAAAATTTAAGGGCATGTAACAAAAGATGTAAAGGATGAAGGAAAGGAGAACAATGCCAAAGAACTTAGAAATCTTTCTAGACTTATACATGAGTACATACATTATACAGTATATCCTTCTTTTACCAAACTGCTTCCTAACCAGCTATATGCAGGGAAAAAAATTAAATCAACATTTTTTTTTAAAATGGTGTATATGTGTGTGTGTGTGTGTGTGAGAGAGAGAGAGAGTCAGATATATGACCAAGTTTGTTTGATAAAATGAAGATGTACAGAGTCTTAATGTGCTGCTCTGATAACTCAGTAATAAAACTTTAAGGAGTATACACTACAAAAATTGTCAATGGAATAAATACTGCAAGATACTTAATCAAATAAGATGTTTGATTATTTGATTATTTCACATTACAAAAAGTGAGTTTATGCCACCTGCTGGTGAAGCAGTTCAGTTAGATTTAGTTGTGAGCCATTCTACATTTTACTCAATCTTAAACCACATGTGACATATAGAAAGTAAACTTGGTGTAGTGGTTTGAGTGTTGTACTATGACTCTGGAGACCAGGGTTTGAATCCCAGCTTGGCCGCAGAAATCCACTGGGTGACCATTGGCAAGTCATGCTCTCCTATCCTCAGATGATGGCAATGTCAAACCCCCTGTGAAGAAACTTGCCAAGAAAACTCCCCATGATAGTTTCACCTTAGGGTCACAATAAATTGGAAATGACTTGAAGGCACACAACAATAACAGCAACAACTCATTATAACAGTATGATCTAACTGGCTATCAACTTACTGCCTTATAAACAGCAATCACATTAATGCAATTTTGAATGACATTTCCCTCATAAAATTTAGAACCAATGTGGCACACAGTGTATCTCCATTTGAGGTCCCAACAAATGATTCAGAAGTACAGTGAACAAAGTACAATACTACCAGTATTTAGTTCTTTTGAAGAGTCCAGAAGCCATCAAGTGAATTTTTGAGAGTAGAAGCTGCTATTAGCATAGTACAAAGAAAACACAAGAACAAACCTAAAAAGGTTGCTTTGGCTGGGATTATGCATCTCTTTTTTCCCATTAATTTCAGACTAAAATGCTCAAGGTCATGGCAGGAATGAAGGGAGAAAGCCTCTTTTATAGTCAGTTAAAGTCAGTTTTCTTTTGGCCTTAAAAGTTACTGGTCTAGAACTACATATGTCACCTGATTCAGTGTGACTCAATACATGTTAGATTTTAGAATTCAGTTTCTAGAAAAACCCATCTTCCAGTCTATCTCATCTTTTAACATTCCTTAGCCTTTTGATGGTTTCTTCTATCTTCATTGCTCTAACCTGTCCTTCCCGCCATCTTGTTTCAATTTGCTATTTTGCCACTTCCCTCCCTCTACAGCCACTACTCTAGCTTTCAGAAAGTGATTACCCCCCATGATCCTTTTTATCTCCAATCCCCCCAGCTACCTGCCCTCACCAAAACCCGATGTCAGACACTGCCAATTTTTCAGACTCTCTCTCTCTATATATATATGGATGGTGACATTCCATAGTCTAATAACAATGCAGCAGTGATGCTAGATTCTTACTTTTCAAATTCAAAAAGATGTTGAGAAGCTGGAGCATGTCCAGAGAAGGGTGACCAAAATGGTGAAGGATCTGGAAATCATGCCCTACAAGGAGAGATTTAGGGAGCTGGGTATATTTAGCATGGAGAAGAGAAGGTTAAGAGGTGATATGATAACTCTGTTTAAATATTTGAAGGGGTGTCATACTGAGAATGGAGCTCCAGAGAATAGCATGTGAGGCAATGAATTCAAACTTCGGGCTTCAGAATTTCAGTTGGCTTGACACAGAATATTACATTCTTTCAGCACAAAAACACTTTAATGAAAAAAGAAACATGAGAAGATCTGTTATAGTCATGTCTTTTTGCTCCAATTTCTTTTGGGACCAAATGGCAGTAGGGAGATCAGCCACTGTTAGAGAATGACTGGGAAAGAAAAAAAACAAAGATCCCAAGAGTAAACAGAGGGATGATTGGTGAGAGGAATACCAGTAGATTTTGGCCTACTGCAGTCTCAAAAGGGAAATGTATTGTTACTTTAAAACAGCAATCAGTTGTCAATGACACTTTCTATCTCTGCTCCAATGACTCTCCCAAGAGTCTCTGATCCATAGAGAAAAGCTGAGAAATGGCTACCGCATCAAAGTTTCGAAGGACCAGGTGCACAAAATCACTCCAAAACCAAGATGATAAGGTAATAAGAACACAGGAATCTCTGGAGGGCTGTAATTGGAATGAAGTACCTTTAATTACAGCCTTGGCACAGACTGGTAACAGTTATTCACACTCCCATTTGGATCATGGCTATTCACTATATACAAAGTTCTCTTTGGAAACAGTCCCAAAACCTTCTGTTAGCCCAAAAACAAAACAGGTAGGCTGTCAATTGGGACTGGCTGATACAATCATGTGTTCTACCATCTTCACTGGCTACCAATTTGTTTCCCAGTCTAATTCAAAATGCTGTTTTAAACCTAAAAGTCCAGAAACCTTCTGTATGCCTAAAAATAAGGCAGGTAGGCTTTTAATTGGAACTGGATGATACAATAATGTTATTCCTGTGCTCTGTCATCTGCACTGGCTACCGATTTGGCTATCTACAGAAAAAGTTCAAGCAGTACAACTACTTTTTTGCAGGTCTGCCTTAGGAAATTTCATCTAGTTCAAATAAGCTTCTAACAGGAGCATGCTACTGTGGATATGTATTATGCCAGCTAATAAAGAACAGTACTGGTTCATAGTTTATCTGACAAATTCAAAGTGCTGGTTTCAACCTTCAAAGTCCTGAAAGATACGCGATGAACCAAATGACACCTTCTAAACCTAGCCACGGTTGAGATTTTCATCAGAATCTTTTCTCTTAGTGCCTTCATCTATGGAAATAAGTATCCAGCAGGGAGACAGTCTTTCCTCTAGTCACACCAGTTTTAGAAATTACTCCCCAAGGAACACTTGCCTGAAAACACTGGTACCCTTTAGGAGCCACATAAAGTCTGTTCTCTTTCTCTGTGTTTAATACCATGGCTGATTTGAGTTCTTTATTTTTCAACTGAAAATATTACTCTGTTAGTAAGCCGCTCCTTTTTGTTTCATTGTGTGTGTATGTGTGTGTATGTATTAAAAAATCATGCTGTTTTATATTTATAATGTTTCATTCTGGAAATATTACTCTGTTAGTAAGCCGCTCCTTTTTGTTTCATTGTGTGTGTATGTGTGTGTGTGTGTGTGTATTAAAAAATCATGCTGTTTTATAGAATCATAGAGTCCAGTCCAACCCCCTGACATGCTGGAACTCCCAATCAAAGCATCCCCAACAGATGGCCATCCAGCCTCTGCTTAAAGACCTCTAAGGAAGGAGACTCCACCACACTCCAAGGGAGTGTGTTCCACTGTGGAACAGCCCTTACTGTCAGGAAGTTCCTCCTAATGTTGAGGCGGAATCTCTTTTCCTGGAGCTTGCATCCATTGTTCCGGGTCCTGTTCTCTGGAGCAGCAGAAAACAAGCTTGCTCCCTCCTCAATATGACATTACTTCAAATATTTAAACAGGGCTATTCTATCACCTCTTAACCTTCTCTTCTCCAGGCTAAACATCCCCAGCTCCCTCAGTCTTTCCTCATAAGGCATGGTTTCCAGACCCTTTATCACTTTAGTCGCCTTTCTTTGAACACGGTCCAGTTTCTCCGCATCCTTTTTGAATTGTGGTGCCCAGAACTGGACAAGATATTCCAGGTGGGGCCTGACCAAAGCAATGTAGAGTGGTACTATTACTTCCCTTGATCTAGACACTATACTTCTATTGATGCAGCCTAAATTTACATTATCCTTTTTAGCTGCCTCATCGCACTGCTGACTCATGTTCAACTTGTTGTCTACTTGGACTCCTAGATCCCTTTCACATGTAGTCTCGTTCAGCCAGGTGTCCCCCATCCTATATCTGTGCATTTCATTTTTCCAACCTAAGTGCAGTACCTTACATTTCTCCATGTTGGATTTCATTTCGTTAGCTTTGGCCCAAATTTTTAGTATATTCAGGTCATTTTGAATTTTGATCCTGTCCTCTGGGGTATTAACTACTCCTCCTAATTTGGTGTCATCTGCAAATTTGATAACTAGGCCCCCAATACTGTCATCCAAGTCATTAATAAAGATGTTGAATATCATTGGGCCCAGAAAAGAACCCTGTGGCACCCCACTGGTCACTTTTCTCCAGGATGCAAAGTAACCATTGTTGAGCACCTTTTGGGTTCGGATGGTCAACCAATTACAAATCCATGTAACAGTTACTTTGTCTAGCCCATATTTTACAAGCCCATATTTTCTGACCATGAGATCACCCCCAGTATTTCTCTAAGTTTTCTAAAATCAGCTTTCCTAAAATCTAGAATGTGTGTCTGACTATGCCTGGCTTCTCCTTTCCACTGTATAACAAACTCCAGGAGAATATGGTCACTCCCACCTAAGGATCCAACCACTTGCACCCCATTAACTAGGTCATCCCTCTTGGTTAATATCAGATCCAAAATAGCTGACTCCCTTGTTACCTCTTCCACCTTTTGGACAATGAAATTGTCTTCTAGGCAAGTGAAGAATTTGCTGGACCTTGAGGATTTTCCTGAGTTTGACTTCCAGCAAATATCCGGATAGTTGATGTCACCCATCACTAATATGTTTTTCCTATCTGAGTGTGTGGTCATCTGTTCTAGAAAGGCATCATCCAATTCTTCTGCTTGAGTTGGGGGTCTATAGTAGACTCCCACAGTAACATCCCTGTTGCTTCCATCTCCTTTAATTTTTATCCAGATGCTCTCCACCTGGCTTCCAGTATTGACTTCCTGCATCTCTTCACTGGTGTAAATATCCCTGACATATAATGCTATTCCTCCTCCTTTTCTGTTTGGCCTGTTTCTCTTAAAAAGGTTATACCTCTTTATTTCTACATTCCAATCATGAGACTCATCCTACCAGGTTTCAGTGATGCCTATTATATCATATTTCCCTTGTAGTGCTAGGAGTTCAAGTTCATCTTGCTTATTTCCCATGCTCTGTGCATTAGTATAGAGACATCTAAGACCGTGTGTCCCCTTTGCTTGCTGCCTGTGCACATTTTTTTGCCTCCTACTGTTGGGTCCTTTCACTGTTTACCTTGTTCCATCTACGGCAGTATGACTATTTTCTCCAGTACTTTTCTCTCCCTTCCCCACATAACTCAGTTTAAAGTCCTCCTGATCAGATTCTTGAGACTGTTGGCAAAAACGTTTTTTCTGACTGGCGTGAGATGCAGCCCATCCCTTGCCAGAAGCCCCCTCTCATGGAACCACAGCCCATAACCTAAGAATCCAAATTGTTCTCGGTGACACCATCTGCAGAGCCAGTTGTTGACATCTGCGATTTTCCTCTCTCTTCCTGGACCATGCCCTTCAGCTGGCAGAAGAGACGAGATGACAATCTGTGCATCCATTTCTTCCAGCTTCTTACCCATAGCCTCGTAATCCCTTCTGATATTTTGAAGGCTGTGTCTTGCTGTGTCATTCGTTCCCACATGGACCAAAAGGAAGGGGTATTTGTCAGTAGGTTTGACCAGCCTTGTCAGACTCTCGGTCACATCACGGATCTTTCCCCAGGTAGACAATGCACCTCCCGAGACATCTTGTCAGGCCCACAAATCACTCCTTATGTACCCCTCAGCAAGGAGTCCCTCACCACAACCACACGCCTCCTCTGAGGCTTAGCAGCAACTGTTCCCTGTGATGGAACTCTTAGGCTCCCTTGCTCTGTCCCCGAAATCTGTTCTTGCTGCTCTTCATCGTCCTCCTTGATAAGGGACAGAGCTTCAAATCGATTCTATAGCTGCACGCTCTCAGAACGATCCTTGGTTTCCCTTTCTGTGTGTGTGACATTCCTCCAGTTGTCTTCCTCCTGTGTACATGAAGTGACAGTCTCCTCCGTAGCAACTTCCTCTTTGTGGTCCCCGTCCAAGACCGTTTGTTCTGTTCTGTCCACGAAAACTTCTTGCTCCCTGATATATTGGAACCAACTTGCATTTGGGGCATGTGAATTTTCCCACATTGGTAGGCAAGAAGACAAACATCCCACAAGTGTTGCAGGTGACTGTGGCAGTCCCCTCAGAAGTCTTAGTTCAAGAAATAAGATTATGGGCTTTCCCCTCAGATAAAAATTCAGGCTCTGGGAGGGGTTATATAGAGCAAGACTGCTAGCTCCACCCCCTAGTGACTCACAGAAGCTCCACCCCCACTGGAACTTTCTAGAAAAAAAGTTATAATAATAATGTTTCATTGTCTGAAACTGCACTGGATGCTAGCCTGTAAAAAAGTGACACACAATTATAAAAAAAGGATTTCAGCCAGAAATTCAATGCTTTATTAAAAACTAAGTTATATTTTACTACTGTGTTTAGAATATGTGTGAAAAAGAAACAACATAAATGTGAGAAATCAGCATTCAGATACTAGTGAGAGAGAGCAAACCAACAATTCATTTCTTACCCCTGTTGCCTGTAGATGTTGCCTAAATTCGTCCATTGTTGTGTTTGAGATGCTCATGTCCCTGAACATGCCTTCCAGTTTTGATGTGAACTGACATCCACATTCAGTCTGCAAAAAGGAATGGCATTATTTATGGCATATCAGGCCAGCTATTCAGAATAACAAAATAGTGGGGATATTTGTGTACTTTCCTCCCAATAATTTCAAATTATGACAAAAAATAATGCATTCTTTTACCAAGGGTCAGTAAATTAAACACCCCACATGTTTAAATTAAGCACCCCACATATTGGGGTCATGTTAATTTATGTCATGATTTGCACCAATCCATAATCTACAGAAATATGTTATTAAATGGATGCAAAGAAAGGGAAATCAAAAATAGCAATATATCTGTCAAATCTCTCCAAAAAGACAAATAGGTTTAGGTGTTAAAATGTTGTGGACTGACCATACTGAACTATTCTCAATTGACAATGAAAATAATTAGAGGCCTAATTTTAGTATTTTGAAACATAACTAGTTAGTATTGTCAGATCTGACAGCTGTAACACACTGGCAAGTCCTGATATAACTGCAATTATCCACTTTAGGCATTATTATACCAACTGAATGTTGGCATGAAACCAGAAAGATTTATTTTTTAAAAAAAAACTACTGAGCGGAAGGGGATTGTAGGGACTGATCTTACCTTTAACTTAGAAATCATATTTTTCTCTGAGTCATCTGAAACACTTTTGTTGGTCAGAAGCCTCCTTGCCAAGTGCTGTTTATAGTATCGTTCAAATACATCCTTCTCTTGCATAAACCTAAAGAGAACCATTGCCTTGTCCAATATAGTCTCTACCTCTTGCTCAGTTAGCTGTAAAGACAAAAACAAAATAATGTCATGTGAATAGTGCCAACTGCTGTTGCTACAAACTGTGCCTGCAAAATCCCATGATTAAAATAACACTGACAGCTCAATCCAATGAATGTTTAGGCAGACATAATTTCACTGTGTTCAACAAATTTTATTTCCATACAGTGTACAAAAGATTGCAGCCACAAACCTCTTAGGACAGTTTCATATTTCCTATGGTAATCACACTTTTTGTAATTACACTGGCCTTTATTGCAATAAACACTATTCAGAATAGACAAATGTGGAGCGTATTAGGCCCATGTTTTTACGTTAGGCCACACTAGTAAAAAAATGGATATTAATTTGTTGGGTTCCCCTCTCCATAGACTTCTTAATCTCAGTTTCAGGTGGTGGTTCTAAGCAATCTCACACTACTGGATGGGGCAACTTCCCCATAAATTTGTATGTGTGGTTGGGTGTGCAGGGGCTTCAAAGGGGTTCTTAAGAGGGCACATGTAGACCAAGGTTTCCCCACTCCTGCACTAATTGAAAAATACAATTGACAAATGGCAGGAGGACAAACAAATCAAAGCTCCTTCTATCATTTATACTAGCCATCTCTCAACTTTTGAGTATGACTCTATACATTATGTGTTACCATGGACAGTGGTACTTTAGACACTTGTTGTTTAAAGCGGTTCTTAAAAAACTAAAATGTCAAGACTACAGGATAATAAATTAAAAACAGGACAGAAGTACTAAAATATTTTTTATTTGCAGTTAATTGCTTCATATTTAGTGCAGGAATGGGCAATATAACATTAAAAGATTGCATCTGAGCCTCATTACAGGCTGCTAAGTGCTAAAATCGGGGGGGGGGGGGGGGGGGTTAAAATTATTCATCAACTTGAACATTCCAGATTTCTCTTTTAAAAACAAGGCCTACAGAGGGCATACAAACCTTGTACTAAAGTAGACAAATGCTTCTGGGTGATAGCAAGTATCTAGTTTAATACTTGGTGTGTGTGTAGGATACCACGAACATCACCAATTAATCAAGTTCCTTCACAATTTTGTAAAAGGCTCTTCCTTTTATAATATTGTATCTTTCAGTCCTTGTGCTCAAATACTAGGATAATGGCCAGACAGTAGGTGTAATGTAATGTAATACACACACACACACACACACACACAACACATACACAAATAAAAAAGCTGTTTCACATATTTTATGGATCTTACTGCTCTTTTCTAGCAGATACTTGCATCTGCCCCTTCTTTTATTTTAATGTACTACAACGCTTTTGCCAAGAAAACTGCACAATAGATTTGCCTTTTGTTGTTGTTATCTACCTTTGAGTTAATCTTGATCCATGGCAACCTTGTGGATGAGACTTCTCCAAGACCCCCTGTCCTCCACTACTCTGCCTAGTTCCTGTACATTCATACCCATGACCTACTTAACAGAGTCCATCCAAATAGCATGAAAACCTTCCTCTCTTTCCACTTCCCTCCACCTTTCCTAGCACTATTGTTTTTTTCAGTGATCATGCCTTCTCATGATGTGGCCAAAGTACGATAGACTCAGTTTAGTCATCTTGGATTCCAGAGAGAATTCTGGTTTGATCTGTTCTAGGGCCCTTTTGTTTGACTTCTTGGCAGTCCACAGAATCTTCAGAACTTCTTCAGCACCACATTTCAAATGAATTGATTTTCTTAGGTTCACCATAAGTCAGAAATGATTTGAAGGCAGACAACAACAACAACAAATAAGAACTCAAAGTTCCTTTACATATTATGTAACATAAGGTGCCCCAGGCACTTGCTCTAAGTGGCAGAAGAAGTACAAAGCATCTCACATCTGCACCCTTCCCACCCCCCTCCCCTTAGGGGGATGACGAGTATGATGCATAATGCTTTGATGGTCAGGAAACTGAAGCCCATTGTCTTCATGCAGTTCTTTAGTTGAATTTTATCAGGTGGCGTCACAGTTAGGGGCAGTGGGGAGAGAGATAAATAGTATGGGATACAAGGAGCAGGAGCTGTCCTGTAAACTCTTCACTTAATAAAATAATAAAATAAAACTTTTATTTGTATCCCACTTTTCTGCTACAGGGCAATTAAAGCGGCTTACATTTTAAAACAGCAGCAATATACAATACATTATATATGTGCAATATAATGTCTAACCCCCCCTTAAAAAGAATTAAACGTAATACAATTAAAATTTACCTGTCAAAATAAAATATTATTAATAATACAGTAATCCAATGGGCAAGGTGGTGCCATAATACATAAAATCAGGAGAATTCAATTCATAGTTGAGTATTTTTATACAGGGAAGGCGTGCCAGAAAAGATCCATCCTAATAGCTTTTTTAAAGCTGTCTAACCTGGTAATTTGACAGATCTCTTCCGGAAAGCCATTCCACAGTCTGGGAGCGGTTGCAGAAAATGTCCTCTGGAAGGCTGCAGTTAATCTGGTCTTTATTGGCTGTAATAAATTCCTCCCAGAAGACCTGAGGGTGGGGGTGGATTATATGGAAGTAGGCGATCCCTTAGATAGGTTTGACCCAAGCCATGTAGGGGCTTTAAAGGTAATAACCAACACCATGTATTGTGCCCAGAAGCCAGTGGAGTGACTTTAAGATTGGTGTTATACAGTCATTCCTAGATTATCCAGTGACCAACCTGGCTGCCATATTCTGTACTAATTGAAGCTTCCAAATTAAGCACAAGTCGAGTTGTGAGGTTACCAGTGCATGTATTACAGTTTCAAAGTCCCTTACTTCCACGAAAGGGTGCAGATGGCATGTCAGCTGAAGCTGATAACAAGCACCCCTGACCATCACATTCACCTGATTTATCATGTGAAGCAACAGCTCTAGGAACACCCCCAGACTGCAAACAGAGTCCTTTGATGAGAGCGTGACCCCATTTAGGACAGGAGGTTTCAACCCGATACCTAGTTTGGGGGCCCCTACTCTAAGTACTTCCATTTTGTCTGGATTCAACCATTGTCCATTGCCAGTTCAAGACACTGATTAAGAGAAGAAATACCATCTGTCATCTGAGCTGCTGACCGGGACATGGACAAATATATTTGGGTGTCATCAATGTACTGGTAACACCCCACCCCATCTTCTTCTTTTGCTCTGCTCATCACTGACTAAGTCTAAACCCCACCCCCCAGTGATGTTTCCAATGAAGCTATGCCCTTTTTAGAAAAAACAAAACAAAACAGTCACCCATCTTTGGCTTAGTGCCTATATTTGTTTCTGATACAGACTCAAAATTTATTACTTTTCTTACCTATAAAACCCTAAGTCTGACCAAAAGTGAACGGTTGGACACTTATATTCATCAGCTGGCTCAATAAATAATATATAGATCTTTATAATTTCCTGCAAAAGCACTATACATTAGAACACTGTAAAAATGCCATAAAAGAAAACACGTTCACAGTTCTTTCTTCTTTCAGCCATTTTTCTGCCTTTAAAAAATGTACACCTGTTTGGTTTTAGTTTACTCAACTGCATTTTAGAAGTTATATGGCACACACAAATACAGGTTTAAATGCTGTTTTATTAAAAATTTGCATAGCTATAACTGAAAAAGTATACTTACTCCCTTGACTCCTTTTTTTAGCTTGTCATCAATAAATAATGAGAGATACTCTGGAGATCTGGAGTTGAGGTTGAGGAAATATTCAAAGTCACCCGCAATAGTCTGTTTGAAGAGTCTGTCATTATTAAAAGATTCTTGAAGGAAGCGGTCAAACCTACTCTTCAAATCCAGCAAACCCTTCAAAAACAAAGTATAGTTTTAGTTTTTGAATTTCCAATTCATGCTCTATCAAAATCATATCCGCTATTGAGATTAGATGACTTGTCATTTGCTATGCAAACCAAAATTTCTAACCACCTGATGACAAAATAATTGATCATTATTTTAATGAAAAGTCTATTATAACTTGAGAATTTATGTTGTTTTCAAGGAATTAATATGAGAAACATCTTTCCTCCTGGACAGGGAAGGCACTATCATAATCTTTATTTCCCGAGAAAGGGCTCCTCCACTCATCATCCACTCTAATCTAATGCAGCATGTAAAATAATAAAAAAAGATTCCCTGATATCAGGGAATCCCACTGAATGGTCTCCTACACGACAGAACAGTTTAGAGCAAAAAGGGAAGACAAAGACATAATTACAACACCAAAGAGAAAACGTAGCTATGTTCCCTGACTTAAGAACATTAATTTCATTTATTCTGCATGGAATTTCCATTTGTCTGCAGGAGAACAGATAGCATGGATATGTCAAAAAAGCCATGCATCCCAGGATGGAAAAACCAGAGCAACAACTAGGAAACTGACTCTTGGAGAGTGTAAAACTGTCTGCAGTACATATCGCTCCCTAAAGACACAGCTGGATAAGCCATAAATTTTCATATTAATAGTGTTAGTAAGGCTATGCACTGATGACTGAGCAACTTCCTATGTTCCTCAAAGAATATCCTTCCCAGAGATCAGTTGTAGTGGTGATACCTTCTTAGTGTGCAATAATACTTTCAAGAGCTTTATGTTGTTCTCTTGGTCAACAGGAGACATATAGATAAGAGTTGAAGGCTTTCATAGCCGGCATCCACAGTTTTTTGTAGGGCTTCCAGGCTATGTGGCCATGTAGCCCGAAAGCCCTACAAAAAACCATATAAATAGATATTGGCTGTTGAAACTCTCTGACAAGAATTAATTTTTTGAAGGAAATAATAATCAAATGACAGTAGCGAGGTTTCCACAAGCTCATGTAAAATTAGATTGCTCTGCATATTTCCAGAGATAGTCACTCTCTGGAAAACTAAGATAGACTATAGGCAAAGGAGGGGAAGATCTGCTCCACAGCTCTGGGGAAGAGTCAAGTTGATCTTTGGATGTGGTTTCCCCCCCCCCTCCCCTAAAGAAAACATCTGAATAGCTCTCAGCGTAATGATATGAAATAGGAAAAAAATAGTACTTTTAAGGTTTTCACTACCTGAATATAGTCAACTGGATTTTTTCCTTCTCCTTCTTCAGATACAAGGGCTTTACCTTGCTCCCGCAGGTAGGAGCTCATACACTCACACATTGTCTTTAGGCCATTAGGCACACGACTAAACAACTTGTACATGCAAGCCAGATCTGTAACAGAGAAGGAAGTATATCATCACTTACTGGTGACACAATACTTCTTATATTAAGCATATGAACAAAGAAAGGTTTTCAAGTCTTTCCCATTTTCTTCTTCCCCAGCTTTGTCATCGAGTTTCTTTTGGATTTTTCCCTTCCATCTCCATCCACTTGAGACTTAAGTGGTCATGTGAAGCATCAGCAGAACTGCAGATTCTATCATACTATCTTACCTTCTGTTTTTCCATTTTTCAGCATGTGTACAAGACCAGAGTTTTCCATCTCCACTATAGTCTTCATATGCTTAGAAATAAGCTCCCTCTCAACAACTTTTACAATTGGCTCTTCAGTTGATTTATCAAGGCAGTGCATAACACGTTCTATTTCTTCATTAATTCTAGCTTCTACTTTCTTTATATAAACTGAAGCACTATTTTCTGCTAAAAATTTCTGGCTTTCCATCTGAAATGGAATAAAGCAGTTATACAATATGAACGTTACAGCAAAATACATTACAGATATCAGCTCTCAATAACAATCACAACATTTCTAAAAAACATTTGCTTGCACAGAACTCAATGTATATGTTTTCTAAGATCAAGACCACAATTATCTTTCCTATGTGTGTGGTGGGTTCACTAATAAGTTCTCTCAGTGGCAGCCTCTTGCTTTTTATAAAATTCATCTCCAGAGGGTTGTCTAAACGTAATGTGGGCAATGAAAGGGAAGGCTGTTTAAAGGAAGGGAGAAAGGAACACAACTTGAAAGCAATAATATATCTGTATTTTCAGATGCAAGCAATGGCTTTTTGGGGGGGGGGCTTAGTCTCGGAGGAGGGAATTAACCAATATAATATTCAATATTGAAATTTACTTCAGCAAAATAATTAATTGATCTTTGCAACATTAAAATACTTCCAAAATCAAATATTTTAAGTGGACTACAGCAAAGAAGAGCGTAGAAACATCCCCTATACATCTGGATAATACACTGTACCTGAAAGAATTCTGCTGACATCTCTAAAAATGGAGCTTCAAAGTCTTCTTCATAGACCGATCTTCCTTCAAGGCCTAGAATCATTAGCATCTGGCAAGCATTCCTTATTGCTCCTCTGTTAAAATATTAACAGTTGTTAGATTAAATTAATTTTTACTAGAAACAGACTCTGCAAACCTATTCAAGCAAATCCAACTGCTAGTCTAAAGCAGTCTTTTGGAACCTTTTTACAGCAAAATAATTCCCAGGTCTCAGGTGAGTCCGGCATAAAAAATTATTATATCCAGAGGTAAAAAGGGGGTGGGTGGGGTTGAAGTCACAATCTCTCATAGAATCTCTCAAACTCTTACAGAATCTGAGGGTTCCAGGGAATGCTGTTTGAGGAACTCTGGTGCCAGAAGTTGCATTTAGGTTCAGTAAAAGTAACTGGCTACTTTAAAATGTCATCAATTAATTCAAAAGTTTAATGCCAGTAAGACATGTAGCTTCAGAACCATACAGTATCAAGAAAAGCATGTAACCTAGTAAATATGGCTTATACGGTGAATAAAAACCAAGTACATATTGGTCATATATGAATTGTTCATGAGTCATGTGAAGGTTAGAATCAGATATTTATTGTGACAGTCTTGATATTATAATTAATAATGAGTATTTGTATGATCCAATGTCATGTCCACATTATATGCAAATTACTTGATATTTACAATGTGCTCTATTCCAATCAAAAATATTTAATAGATGATTCTGCCCAGCAGGCACATAGCACAGATTATCACCTTTTTTTTACCTATGGGCGAGGGAACCAAATACACTGATTTACCCAATAACTACTGCCTTTATCTTATGGAAAATTCATGTCAATTACCCCTTTGTCAAGTAAGTGTTCTTGGTTAGTGTACAAGTTTGCAGGTGTACACACATGCATGTCCACAGACTCAACTAGTTCTACCTGACTAATAGAAATCTGAAGTGAAAATGTATGTGAACATTGTCCTCCACTACTCTGCTTAGCTCCTGTACATTCATACCTATGACCTCCTTAATAGAGTCCATCCATCTAGCATGTGGACTTCCTCTATTGCTACTTCCTTCCACCTTTCCTAGCATTATTGTTTGTCCAGTGAGTTGGGCCTTCTCATGATGCGTCCGAAGTTTTGTCACCCTCGCTTCCAGGGAGATTTCTGGCATGATCTGTTCTAGGACACGTTTGTTTGTCTTTTTGGCCTATCCTCAGCACTCTTCTCCAGCACCACTAAACTGCATTGGTTTTCTTCCTATCTTGTTTCTTAACTACCCAGCTCTCACATCCATACATGGTAATAGGAAATACAATGGCTTGTATGAATCTAACTTTTGTGCTCAGTTGTATATCTTTGCATTTTAGAATCTCTTCCAGTTATAGCCACCCTCCCCATTCTTAATCTTCTTCTGATTTCTTGGCTGCAGTCTTATTTCTATCAATGTTTGATCCCAGGTATGAAAACTCTTTTGATATTTCTATTTCTTCATTGTCTAGGTTGAATTTGTGTAGATTCTCCGTGGTCATTATTTTTGTTTTCTTTATGCTCAACAGTAAGACTGCTTTTGCACTTTCTTCCTTAGTAGCTGGTTTCAGGTCTGGAAGGTTTTCTGCTAGTATTATGGTGTCATCTGCATATTTTAGATTGTTGATATTCCTTCCTTCTGTTTTCACTCCTCCTCCTTCTATGGCCAATCCTGCTTTTCTTACAATATGTTCTGCATATACTGGTAAGTTGAACAGGTAGGGTGATAAAATGCAGCCTTGTGTGATCCCTTTGCCAATTGAGTACCATTCTGTTTCTCTGTGTTCTGTTCTGACAGTAGTCTTTTGTCCTGAGTACAGATCAGGACTATTAGATGTGTGGGGACTCCTATGTCTTTAAGGGCATTCTATAGTCTTTCATGGTCTATGCAGTCAAAGGCTTTAAAATAAAGTTTTATTCAAGAAATAATGAAATATAAATTTAGATATTCTCACCAAAGTTTATTCAAGAACTTTTATTTAATTTTTTTATTCAAAATTTTTATTCAAGAAAAATCTAAAGTATATACTCGGCTATAAGTTGGCCTCATGTATAAGTCAGGGTAGGTTTTGGGTCCAAAACTATGGATTTTGAAATGACCTGTGGATAGGTTGAGGGTAAAACTTAGGGACATGTAACAAAGGATCTAAAGGATGAAGCAAAGGAAAACAATAATAGAATCATAGAGTTGGAAGAGACCACAAGGGCCATCCAGTCCAACGCCCTGCCATGCAGGAACTCCCAATCACAGCATGCCTGACAGATGGCCATCCAGCCTCTGCTTAAAGACCTCCAAGGAAGGAGACTCCACAACACCCAAAGGGAGTGTGTTCCACTGTGGAACAGCCCTTACTGTCAGGAAGTTCCTCCTAATGTTGAGGCGGAATCTCTTTTCCTGGAGCTTGCATCCATTGTTCCAGGTCCTGTTCTCTGGAGCAGCAGAAAACAAGCTTGCTCCCTCCTCAATGTGACATCCCTTCAAGTATTTAAACAGGGCTATCATATCACCTCTTAAACCTTCTCTTCTCCAGGCTAAACATCCCCAGCTTCCTAAGTCGTTCCTCACAAGGCATGGTTTCCAGACCCTTCACCATTTTAGTCGCCCTCCTTTGGACCCGCTCCAGTTTCTCCACATCCTTTTTGAATTGTGGTGCCCAGAACTGGACACAGTATTCTAGGTGGGGCCTGACCAAAGCAGTATAGAGTGGCACTATTACTTCCCTTGATCTAGACACTATACTTCTGTTGATGCAGCATAAAATTGCATTGGCCTTTTTAGCTGCTGCATCGCACTGTTGACTCATGTTCAACATGTGGTCTACTTGGACTCCTAGATCCCTTTCACATGTAGTCTCGTTCAGCCAGGTGTCCCCCATCCTATATCTGTGCATTTCATTTTTCCACCCTAAGTGCAGAACCTTACATTTCACTGTATTGAATTTCATTTTGTTAGCTTTGGCCCCGTTTTCTAGTCTATTCAGGTCATTTTGAATTTTGATCCTGTCCTCTGGGGTATTAGCTACTTCTCCTAATTTGGTGTCATCTGCAGATTTGATAATTGTGCCCCAATTCTGTCATCCAAGTCATTGATAAAGATGTTGAACAGCACTGGGCCAAGGACCGAACCCTGTGGCACCCCACTTGTCACTTCTCTCTAGGATGAGAAACCAGGTGCGGCTAGTCAACCAGTTACATATCCATGTAATGGTTACATTGTCTAGCCCACATTTTACAAGCTTGTTTGCAAGAATTTCATGGGGAACTTTGTTAAATGCCTTACTGAAATCAAGATATCATCTACCAAGCTGGTAATTTTATCAAAAAAAGAGATCAGGTTCGTTTGGCATGACTTGTTTCTCTGAAACCCATGTTGACTTTTTGTGATTATGGCATTGGCCTCTGAAAGTTCACAGACTCTCTGCTTAATGATCTGCTCTAGAATCTTTCCTGGAATTGATGTCAGACCAACTGGACGATAATTGTTGGGATCCTCTTTTCCCCCCTTTTTGAAGATGGGGACAACGTTTGCCCTCCTCCAGTCTGCTGGGACTTCTCCTGTTCTCCAGGAGTTCTCAAAGATTATTGCCAATGATTCTGATATTACATTTACCAGTTCTTTTAACACCCTTGGATGTAGTTCGTCTGGTCTTGGAGACTTGTATTCATTTAGATTAACCAGGTACTGTATTCCTGTACTATCTCTTTACTTATTCTGTGCTGAAATTCTCCTATTTAGTTGCCTACTCCACTGTCCTCAGGTTGAAAATCCTTTATCTTTTCTGAGGAGACTGAAACAGAGAAGGTGTTAAGTAATTCTGCCTATTCTCTATCCCCTGTTAGCATTTTGCCATCTTCACCACGCAGTGGCCCAACCATTTCCTTCTTCTTCTTTTCGCTGCAGACATACCCAAAAAAGCCTTTTTTATTGTTCTTAACGTCTCTAGCAAGCCTGACTTCATTCTGCGCTTTAGCTTTTCTGACTTTATCCCTACACGTGCTGGTTATTTGTTTGAATTCGTCTTTGGTGATTTCCCCATTTTTCCATTTCTTATACATGTTCTGTTTAAGGCTTATCTCAGTTGAAAGTTCCTTAGTCATCCATCCTGGTTTCTTGAGACATCTTCCATTTTTCTTCCTCATTGGAACTGTTTGAAATTGTGCCTTCAGTATCTCCTTTCAGAGGAACTCCCATCCGTCTTGAACTCCCTTCTCTTTTAGTATTCCTGACCATGGGATCACCCTCAGTATTTCTCTAAGTTTACTAAAATCAGCTTTCCTAAAGTCTAGAATGTGTGTCTGACTATACCTGGCTTCTCCTTTCCACTGTATAACTCCAGGAGAACATGGTCTCTCCCACCTAAGGATCCAATCACTTGAACCCCATCAACTAGGTCTTTCCAATGCCTAAGAAACGAACATTGGCTTACCTTGTGAGATGTTTGTTTTCAGCGATGAGGGCGGAGTCATCCTTCATGAGGGTTGGTTCCCCCTGTTTGCTCCAATCAGGCAGGACTATGACTTTTGGGCGTGTCCACCAGGGGAATCCATCCCCCTTGTTTGCCCAGTCAATGTATAGCCAAGCAGAGAGAGTTTATAACAATGAAGAAATACTAACAACAATAGAGAAAGTTTAACCATTTAACTATAACAATTCTAGACACTAGAACAAGGATCCTATTAACCTTACAACACCCCCCGACACCGAGAAAAAATTCCTCAGTTACGGGTGGGCAGGATGACTCCGCCCTCATCGCTGAAAACAAACATCTCACAAGGTAAGCCAATGTTCGTTTTTCCAGCGTTGAGGGCGGAGCCATCCTTCATGAGGGACATACCAAAGCTCCCTAGATGGGTGGGAACTGAGGTAAGGAATTATAGGATGGATTGAAGGGTCCGTCTACCAAATGATGCCCCAGCCAGTTGGAAGGCATTGATTCGGCAGCGACGGATAAATATGGAAAAAGATTTTGTTTTGTGAGTAAAGGAGAGTTAGGAAAACACGACCTGACGGAGCGAAGGCAGGAACTAGACTGGGCAAACAAGGGGGATGGATTCCCCTGGTGGACACGCCCAAAAGTCATAGTCCTGCCTGATTGGAGCAAACAGGGGGAACCAACCCTCATGAAGGATGGCTCCGCCCTCAACGCTGGAAAACTTCCAAAATTCCAGCAGGCATAACTGTTTGTGCTCACACTAAAGGCAAGATGGATGAGATAACAGAACACAGTCAATGCTTTCAGGACATATTATACCATTGCCTTTTACCAGGGGATGGTTCCCTTTTTAAATAAGAGTTAAAGTACAGTATTTACATTGACCTGTGAATAAGCTGATCCAGGTGTTTGGGGTCAAATTTTTTACTAAAATTACTAGGCTTACATATGAGCATATGCAGTAAATATAAAGTAAGAGCTTTGCAGTAAAACTATAAAACAGTTTGCCTGTAGAGGAATGTTAATATTAAATGTGTGTAGACAGATACAGAAAATAAAGATATGAATCCATAGACTTGGGATATTTGGAGCACTGAGGAGTTTAAATATTAGTTTTTTGTGGAGCTTTCAGGCTATGCGGCCATGTTCTAGAAGAGTTCCTTTCTGATGTTTCACCAGCATCTGTGGCTGGCATCTTCAGAGAATGACAGCCTGGGAAAGGATTGGAGATATATATCCTGTGTGACCCTCCAATCCTCCAATCCTTTCCCAGGCTATCATTCTCTGAAGATGTCAGCCAGAGATGCTGGTGAAACATCAAAAAGGAATTCTTCTAGAACATGGCCACATGGCCCGAAAGCTCCACAAAAAAGTATTGATGCTGGCCATGAAAGCCTTCGACTCCATAATTTAAATATTGTTTGTGAGTTTCAAATTAGTAATGAAACACTAACAACTAACAGCACTCAAACACTGCTATATCCTGTAAATAAGCCAGTAAGGACAAAGTGTTAACAAGTAAAGACTTGTTGAGGGTGTAGTTCTTTAGAGCAGTGCTTCTCAAGCTATCTGATGTGGAGGATCAGCAATTATTTTTTTCCAGTGTGCCAGGGACCCAAACTATATTGGGTACAATTGGTTTTCATTCCTGGAAACCAATGGCTCCAGGACCAAAACTGTTGAGAGACAAGCACTTTGAGTAGCGCTGCTCCAGAGAAGAAGGAAACAGAACACATGCAACTGATGTATGTAATCTTATAACTTCATATACGAGTAAGGGAACATCTAAGCAAAACGAGTAAGGGAACATCTAAGCAAAACAAAATCAAGTTTAAATCTGAAATATCAAAGAAAATTCTAAAGAAGTAAATATTAAATAGGAGCTCAAACACAGTAGAGACAACAAATCGATAATTAAGTGAAAGATTGAGAAAAGCAAACAAAGGCAGAAAAATGAATTCATGAACAAAAGTCACATATATCAGTCTCAAAGGAACTCCTTTTTAAAGTCATACCTGTCTACAACTTCTCCTTTCCGTTCCCTTGCGATCATGTCCAACAATGTCTGTCGGAGATGATCCCTAATACATCCATAACGTACAACTTGATCACGAAAGATTATTAATCCCAAATTGTAGACATTTTCCACATTATTTTGTTGTACATATACACGGTCCTAAAATTGATGAAAAAATATAGTTAAAATAAAAATATTACATGCATTTATACAATTTAAGATGGTGGTAGTCAATCTAATGGCGTCCAGATGTTTTAGGCTATGGCCTCCAGATGTTTTAGGCTACAGCAAGCATATTCAAAGATTATACAAATAACAGTCTAAAACATGTGAGATGCTAGCCATGTTTCAAGGGTAAATCTAGAGCATTCATCCAAGTTGCCTAAGCATATTTTAACAGTTCATCTAGAGCAGTGATGGACAAATTATGTCCCATGAGGATTATGCAACCCTATTCAGGACCCCAAAGCAGCCCCCTACAACAAGTTTCTTCCACCAAGTGATTCTTTTTTACCTAAAAAGGCTCAGTAGGGATCACATTTCAGTGTCAAACTATGATTCTCCTGAAGTTTCTGCAGTGCAGTTGATATTCGAGGGTGAGCAAATGTTTGGGGTGGCAAGGTCTGGCAGAGGAGAGAAATAGCCAGAACCTCAGAAAGTGTACATCATCCTTCATCTAAAAACATGGCTCAGAGCTGCTTGAACATACTTTCCCCAAGTCATAACATTTTTGATAAATTCACCCTCTCCTCAAAGAAGAACACTTTTATGTCCTTTATCCTACCAACTGATTAAAAATTACACTTGAGATACATTTGATATCAATGGTTATTAATTCTATTGTATATAAATGCATTAATATATAACAGTGCAAAAATCAAATATCTCATAACATATGGTCCTTCAAGCACTACACAAGTCTCTAGATCTCAGCCATCACAACCTTATCAGCTTTACTGTCTTTCAAATGACATGTAATGTTTAGATTGCATATACAAACCAACCAAAACTCCCCTGAGCAATCACTTTTGTGCTCATCTGTAGTAGGTTACACTGAATGGAAAGAAGTGGAAGATGACTAGAAAATGAATTATTTAAAATATACACAAAGAAAGAATAGTCATAAGACTTAGAAGAAATACTCACTGGGAATCCTAATTATGAGATCTATAGAAGACTGCTAGCACGAAAATACTATACATATATAAATATACAAACACTGGCCACTATATATACTGAACAACATGAATCTAGCAAAAAAAATCCCCTTAAAGTAATGCTACATGCTCATTATATTCACATTTATTAATCTACTTTAAAGATGAATAATGTAAACAATACTTTGTATAATCTTCAAAGACAAGGATAATTAAAGAAGGTAGTAGATATCTGCATGGTAATCAAATGGGCAAAGTGACACAGATGCCAGTATTTGCATGGAATGATACAAAATACAAATGATGCCATTGTGCTAGTTGCATAATAAATCAGCAGCACACCTGTGATTACTTTTAAAGCGTTCCTTAATCCCAGTCACAAGATTGTATCAAGAACAGTTTCCTAAACATTGGTGAACACTGAACTGATGAGTACAATCGCTCTTCCTTTCTCGCGGACTTGAGATCCGCGTTCCTGATTATTCTCAGAGGAGCAACCTCTGTTATCCTCAATGGGGCTTGTGCTCGCGGGGGCATGCCCCATTCAAACCTACGGGGCTTGAATACACTCGAATCTCTGTTTCTGCAGGGGTGGGGTGGTCCGAAACGGATCCCCTGTGAAAACAGAGGGCTGACTGTATACCGAAATGGACTATATGAACAACAAAATAGTGCAGCCTGAATATTTGAGAATACAGAAATCTCAATTGAACCAGCCAAATTAAATAAGGGCTGCCAAAGGTAAATTATATTAAAGTAGAAATTGCGTAACAGTTATCTCAGAACAGTGTCGTCAGTTATGTCTACACTAGAACTTTACTACTTTGGTATAATTGGCAGTGTTTGTATCTTATTTCATTGCCTGATGCTGTGCAGCAACATTTAGCCTTTTTCAATATACATGTTATACCAACACTTGTAACATGAACACCAGTGATTTAAGATACATCTCTAATGGCTGCTTTTCATGAAATGTCATCTAAGAACTAACTGATGAAATCTGCATCACATTATGAAATGTATTTATGTTTAAAGATGCCAATTCTGGATTTGGCCAGCAACATTCATACCTTCAACAGATACTGTACTGGTTTTGAACAATTCATCAAAGTTTCTACATACAGCATTTCAACACTGTCTCCTTCAAGCCTGTCACTGGACCTGGCAATCTGATGTATCCACTTTCAAACAAGGTGGTACTCCAGCAGAGTTCCTGAGCTAGGATGTCTAACTCATTGAAGCCATTCTTTTTCAGCCTGATAGATTTGTATTCAATATATTTTCTTGTTTAATTATGCAAGGCCACTTGAATGTTTTAATGGTGCCACCACTCCTTTTTCATATTAGGAAAAAAATATCAAAGCTACCCAAACTATTTTGTAACTATCAGTCTCACAGAATGATAAAATTAAAATTGTCCTTCCATTAGTGTTCAGTGTAATTGTCAAGTTCAATTATGTAAATGCTTTCAACATGTATGAAACCTGGCATTTTAAAAACTGCTCAAAATTCAAACCTAACCCATGATTTATAAGATGCTTTTTATGGTTTTGAGTATTGTTGCAAGTTGCAAAAATGGTTTAGTCTGAATTAAAATAATTCAGGGTTTTATCAACAGCAGCAACATGTGGCTCATTGGTTCTTTTTCTGGTCAAGCTCCTCTGAAATCTGGTGATATAATTATTGTTAAAAAAATAATTATACGCAGGATTCATGCACCTTTGTTCATAAAAGATACATCAAATGAACAGGTATAAAGGGGGAAAAGTGAGTCTGCTATTTTTGTATCACTGTTCTTGCAACACAGTAGTGTACAGTTCCAAAGCACTAGGGAGGCAGGGGAGAGTTCCAATGTGTCCCCCTACACTTAGAAGGTCACCCACTCTACCATTATTATTAAATTTACAAACCAAACAAGATGTAACTAGAGAACTAAAAAAGGAATGGGGTCCAGTAAATCAGCATAACACGACATCTAGTGCAACACATTACATTGCAAAGAGGAAATATGAAAGCACATACCTGATGATTGATAAGCAAAAAAGAAAAAAGTATCCACTTGTCACCAAGATAGCAATAAACTTGGGTTCACGTTTTAAAAAAGGAAATGACAACAGACAATTTTTCTATCACTATGAATCTTTAAAGTTTTTTTTTTTAATACTGAAGCTTCCTAGCTATGGAATAGTAAGAACATCGGCATTACCTACCATATACATCAAAATGTCTCTGATCATCACCATTGCTGTCTGATGATCATTCCATGCTTGGTTTAATGTTTGGAGGAAGTTGTTATTTAATGAATTTAGCACATCTTCCCGCACCTGCAACAGAAGAGACTGTCTTACTATATCAACTTAAACTTTAATATAGATTACTGATGAGTCAGTATCCTTTTCAGTTCTACTTCTGCTGTTCTACTGTTGCATCAACTTCTAAAAAAGCTATTATACTTGCTCACTGACCAGCTAAAATTCACACATCACTCAAGAGTTCATTACATGCAAAAGAGGGAAATGGTACAATCATGGACAAAGAAATGAAATAGCAAACTTCATTTATTTATTGTGTTTTTAAGGCAGAAACACACATGTTTTGACCTAGCAATGGAAATACACCAATGCTGGCATGAATTGTATCTTCAAAACATTCCACAAACAAGGCAGAAAGGATGAGAAGTCCCTCTATGTACTCTCACACCATATCCCCCCCCCCCAAGCAGGTGGGACACAGAGGTGGGTTCCTTCTGCAGATCTTAATCCTTGGGCAGGTGTATATAGAGGCACTTTTTCATATATCAATGTTCCAGACTGTTTAGAGCTTTAAATGTCATTAACAGAACCTTGAATTTAGACTGGCAGTGTATTAGCAACCAGTGCAACTCCACTGAGACAAGAGCTATCTGTTGTCAATACACAATATTGCTGCTGCATTTTGTACTAGCTGTAGTTTCCAAATCATCTTCTAGGACAGCCCCCAAAGGAGCACATTACAGTAGTTTAACTGGGAATTGCCAGTGCATGGACTATTGTGGCTAAGTTCTCCTGTTATTACTGCTATTATTATTACTACATTTTTCTGCCCCTATTATTGACCTTCCTGATAGGACCAGGAAATTCTCTTAGCTGAAACAAAATGAATGAATTTCTTTATTACAGTCCAAGACCAGCATCAGTATAAAATATAAAATTTCCTAGGTGAAACACTGGTGATTTGCTTTTGATCACTACAAACAACACTGAACCTATATTTGGTATAGGGCAGTGTCCTATATCATTGCATACTGGCATCCAACCATCACTGCCTGATATTGTAAAATGGTATGAACTGGTTTACACCTTAACACAGAACTAGAAAAGGGAATAGAGTGGTTATCTTTTTTTGTGTAACCTCAGTTTCAATTTCTGTGTCTCACTCACACATTTTCTCCCTGATCACCAAATTACACTGATAGTCACAGTTTTCCAAACACAGAAAGGCACACTGCTCATATTAAGAAATCTTTCTTGCATGATTCCTTAACATTCATAAATAAGTTCAAATACTAAGTCCTCATGAAATCTGAGATTAACAAATTGTGAGAAAAGTATTACTACACTCATCAATTGTTTAAGCAAAATAGATTGAATTTCTTTGATATAGGGAGGGAGGAGGCTGTATTTTGGATTCATTCATACAAATAGTTTAGCCATGTATTTTGTTTTGTTGGGGGAGGGGGAGGTGTGGAAGAAAAAGGACAGCATGCATATTTTTCATTAGTCTTGACACAAGTAACAAAGGTAAGAGGCCATGATACAATCACTCCTCAATCTGAGGAGCAATCTGGGGCTCAAGGTATTTGAAAGATGATCTGTCACTGTGCAACATTAAAAATCCCTGCTGCAGCTTGTTTATTCCATTTCTTTCCTCAAAACATGTTCAAATTTGCTAGTTAACAGGTTTACATATGGTATACAGTGGGCCTTTGTTATCCACTGGGGTTTGGTTCCAGGACCTCCTGTGGATAACAAAATCCATGGATGCTCAAGTCCCATTTAATACAATGGCATAACAAAATGGTATCCTTATATAAAATGGCAAAATCAAGGTTTGCTATTTGGAATGTATACTTTTTTTGAATATTTTCAAGCCATATATGCTTGAATCCATGTATAAAAATCCATGGATGAGGAGGGCCATCTGCACAAGAACTTGGGCTCAAGGTACATTTACACAGTATATAGGCAAATTAGCAGTGGGTTACAAAGAGTTTCAGAAAAGTTTTCTCAGCCTTTCCGTTTCAAAATTCTTAAGCATCACTGTCACAAAAACAAAGATAATAACTGTCACAAAAACAAAACTTAAATAATACTCTACTGTTTACACATTTATTAATTATGTTTATATGCTTATTTTATTATTATATTAATTATGTTTACTTCAAATCAGCTCAAAATGAACATGGCTCTTATTTTTATTTTCACAACAACCTTTTGAAGAAAGTTGGATCAGCAAGGTATTGAGCTAGGATTTAAGCATGGATTCCCCCCCCCCCCAAGTCCCAGTACAATATTGTAACAACTACACTGAATTGACTCTCACACTAACAAGCATGACTATCTAATGCTCTGGCCCTGGCTGCCATTCATCATTTAATTAAGTCCAATGGCATTACTCTAGAGTACTTCTTCACTGTTGTCTACTATGAAAATAACCAAAGGAATATAGTCACCATAGAAAGGAGAAGAATGAATCTCTTCTGTAATATTCAACGGATTATCCTAAAGTCAACCTCTTTTAAAACACGACACATACACCATACATCACCCCTCTACTTTTTCCTTCTAAGGCAAAGACTCTTCAAGAGCTTTAACACATTATGGACTATAACTATTTTTTAAAATATGCTAATAACACTCGATACAATACTATATTTAAGTGGCTATTGCTAAATTTAATATGAAATACAAAAAATAAGTTTTGATATTTTCTACATATCTAAAATATGCTTTAAATTTCTCATTTCAATTCTGAATTCAGTGCTTAGTGTGTCAATGAAAACTGTTTAGTGGTGTCAATGATACAATAATTAATGGATTTTAACAGTTGTTAAGCCAGAAAATCAGAAGAAGATTAAGAATGGGGAGGGTGGCTATGAAAGAAAAGATTCTAAAATGCAAAGACCTACAACTCTGCACAAAGGTAAGAATCATACAGGCCATTGTATTCCCTATTATCATGTATGGATGTGAGAGCTGGATAGTCAAGAAAGAAGACAGGAGGAAAATCAACTCATTTGAGATGTGGTGCTGGAGAAGAGTGCTGAGGATTCCATGGACAACCAAAAGGACAAACAAATGGGTCCTAGAGCAGATCAAGCCAAAAATATCCCTAGAAACCAAGATGATAAGACTTAGACTGTCATACTTTGGACACTTCAGGGAGAAACAGATGGGCAGAAAAAAGTGGCTTGAAGCTGCCTTTTCTAAAGCCACAATGAAACCCCACCAACTGCACTGCTGGCTCCCAAGGCAGCTGGAGTGCTCATGTCATGACCATATGACATGGCTTCGAGCCAGGAAGAAGCGGAAAAAAAGCTGCTTCTTTTTGAAACAGCTTTTCTCTGAACCAAGTGCTTAGAGGGCACTTTCCAGCTGGCTTCAAGGCATGTGTCATCTAAATGCCATGCCTTCACGCCAGCCTGAAAGCACCTCTTTTTGCCTGTCTGTTTAGCCCCATCATGAGAAGGAATGAATCGCTGGATAAGAGAATAATGTTAGGAAAGGTGGAGGGAAGTAGAAAGGAGGAAGACCACATGCTAGATGGATGGACTTAATCAACATGAAGGCAGTTAACAACAACAACAACAACAAAAAGCAGCTTGCAAGAAGAAATCTTTTAGGCAAGTGTGCCCAATTTCCACTATGTTAGATAACTTTGTTGAGAGTACTGAGAGAAAAGAAATCAGGCAAGGCTGCATACTTTCACCCTTTTTGTTCTACCTATATGCAGAAAACATCATACGCTGAGAAAGCTTAGACTTAGAGACAAGGGGAGAGAACAGAAGAGGCAGGAACATTCACAGCCTAAGATATGCAGATGGCACTGTACTATTAGCAGAAACCAACAAAGACCTTGAGCAATAATTGAAGATGTTCAAGGAGGAAAGTGCCAAGGTAGTCCTGATGCTGAACATTAAGAAAACAAAAATAATGACCACAGAAAATATTTAAGAGTTCATTTCAGATAACAAGAAAAGTGAAACAGTCAGAGTCCCTATAACTTGGTTCAAACATTAATCAGAACATAGACTGGAGTCAAGAAATTAGAAAAAGGCCAGGATTGGGAAGGGCAGCTATGAAAGAAATGGACAAGTACTTAAAGAGCAAAACATAGCACTAGCAATAGCATTTACATTTCTATACCACTGAATAGGGAGCTCAGCACTCTCTAAGTGGTTTATAAGCCAATTGCCTCCAACAAGCTAGGTACTCATTTACTGATTTATGAAAGGATGAAAGTCTGAGTTAATCTTGGAGCCCTGAGATTGAACTCACAACCCTGGGGCTCTGAACACTAAAGTGAGGCTAGTCCAAGCCATCATATTCCCCATCACCATGTATGGATGTCAAAGCTGAGCAATGAAGAAAGCACATAGACTCTTTTCAGATGTGGTGCTGGAGGAGAGTGCTGAGCATAACATGGACAGCCAAGAAGACAAACAAATAGGTTCTCGAACATATCAAGCCCAAACTCTCCCTGGAAGCCAGGATAACAAAATAGAGACAGTCATACTTTGGCCACATCATGAGAAGGCATCACTCACTAGAAAAGAACAACAATGCTAGGTAACCAGAAAAAGAAGAAGACCAAATGCCAGATGGATGGGCACAAAAAGGCCACAAGTCTAAGCCTGCATGAGCCTTTAAGAGAGAAAATCTTGGAGAAATCTCATTCACAGGGTCACCATGAGTAGAGGTCAACTTGAAGGCAATAAACAAACAACTGAGAGAAAACATTATTCAGCTGACAATTAAACATGGATCACTGAAAAGCACTATTTCCTATCTATGCCTCAATGTAAAAAACCCACCCCAAACAGTAACAACTTTGTATTTCAAAGCTGAATGCTACCATTTAAAACTGAATGGAGATTAGTATGTAGTTTACTAATCTTCCCAAGCTACTGTCCTTAAGTGACCCTTAACACAACTTTTGCTTTACAGTATTTTGCAGCACATTTAGAGCATTGTGGGATAAGAGGGGTGGGTGGGTTGCTCCCCCTGTAGGTAACTCCCTCAAGATCTACTTCCTGCCTGCTGGAGTGATGAGGAGGGAGCAAACCATGTCAGGATGTCTCTGCCCTCATCGCTGGAAAAAATAGCTTCATACAAATATCTTTACAGTTCCCTTAGGTTGACAAGCAGACGTCAAAGTAACTAAATAGTTATTCTGTGTCTAGCACTCTTCATAAATATATAATTATGAAGTTCACATAAATATACCTATTCAGCTAACATTATTTATTGTACCTGAGACAGCTATAAGATACAAGGCACAGGCAGTACTTAACACATATGCAGTACTTCCATGTTATAATAATAATAATAATAATAATAATAATAATAATATATTTCTAGTCCGCCCCTCTGAACAAGCAATCGGGGCGGATTACAACAAGAGTTAAAAACAGTTACAGTTAAAATATCCCATCCTTTCCCTTACCACCCCCCTTAAAAAAGAATTAAATCACAATACAGTTAAAACATAGAATAGCTAAAATAGGCAATAAAAAACAGCAGCAGGGAAAACGGACCTAAGGCCTAGGTCATCTAGGAATAAGGTACAAGGGAAGGAAAGCTGGAAAAAAGACGATTCTAGGGCCTAAGGTTAGGCTCAGGATTGGAGCTGGGTGATATTCACATTCTATGGGAAGGCCTGCCGGAAGAGGTGCGTCTTCAGGGCTTTTTTGAAGCCTTCTAGGGATGAAATGAGACGCATCTCATCCGGCAGGTTGTTCCACAACTTGGGGGCGACAGCTGAAAAAGCCCTCTGGGAGGTCTGCACCAACCTTGTCTTCATGGGCTGTAGCAGGTTCCTCCCAGAGGACCGAAGTGTGCGGGGAGGTTCATATGGAAGGAGACGGTCCCTTAGATAAGATGGACCCAAGCCATGTAGGGCTTTAAAGGTTAAAACCAACACCTTGTACTGAGCCCGGAAACTGGTCGGTAGCCAGTGGAGAGCTTTTAGCACTGGAGTAATGTGCTCTCTCCTAGATGTACCAGCAAGAAGCCTGGCTGCCATATTTTGGACCAGTTGAAGTTTCCGGGTTAAGCACAAGGGTAGCCCCATGTAGAGTGCGTTACAGTAGTCCAAACGTGAGGTTACCAGCGTGTGTATCACAGTTTCCAGGTCCCTCTTCTCCAGGAAAGGGCGCAGCTGGCGTATCAGCCGAAGCTGATAACAGGCACTCCTGACCGTCGCATTCACCTGACTAGTCATGTGAAGCGACGAATCAAGGAGGACCCCCAAGCTGCGAACACAGTCCTTAGAGGAGAGTGTGACTCCATCTAGGACTGGAAGTTGTATTCCCAAACCTGGTTTCGGGCCTGTGACTGTGAGCACCTCTGTTTTGTCTGGATTAAGCTTCAATCGGTTTTTCCTCATCCAATCCATTACTGCCGCAAGGCAGTCGTTGAGAGGGGAGATGCCATCAGAGGTCTGTGCAGACGATCTGGTCACGGAGAAGTAGATCTGAGTGTCATCAGCGTACTGATGACACTGAGCTCCGTGCCTCCGAATGATCTCACCCAGCGGCTTCATATAAATATTGAATAACATCGGGGACAGAGTGGCGCCCTGAGGGACGCCACAGCTAAGCTCGATTTTAGAAGAGCAGCTGTCCCCGAGTCTCACCCTTTGAGATCTGCCAGAAAGGAAGGATCGGAACCACCGGAGTGCGGTGCCTCCGATCCCCAACTCTCTCAGCCGATCCAAAAGGATGGAGTGATCAATAGTGTCAAAGGCCGCGGAGAGATCCAAGAGCACCAACAGGGTCACACTACCCCTGTCGATGCTCAGGCGGAGGTCGTCTGTCAGAGCAACCATGGCAGTCTCGACTCCGTATCCTGCCCTGAAGCCGGTCTGGAAAGGATCGAGATAATCAGTTTCCTCCAAGACAGCTTGGAGTTGGGAGGCAACAGCTCTCTCGATCACCTTGCTGAGAAAAGGCAGCAAGGAAACTGGTCTATAGTTGTTTCTGTCCAGGGGATCAAGGGAAGGCTTCTTCAGGAGGGGCTTCACGGCCGCCTCCTTCAGACATGATGGGACATTGCCTTCCCTGAGGGACGCATTGATCACATCCCTAAGGAATGTTCTCAATGCGTCCCCTCCCTGGACGACCAGCCAAGATGGTCCCGGATCGATACAGTATGAGCTCAATGTCAATGGAGGGACATTCTAGGACTTTGCATGGATATGTGAAGCCACAGATAATAACGAACCCTATATTTTTGTACTCAAGAAGGAGTGGAGTGGAAGGGTGAGTGGGCCTCTAGGGTGGAGGGAGAAAGGAAGAAACTGGATTGATGGAAGTTAAAGAAGGGATGAATTAGTTGGAAAGAAGGAGATGGATGGTGAAAGGTAACAAAGAAAAATGGGAGTGAATGGATGAAGACTGATAAGAAGCTGCGATATGAACAAGAATATGTATAGTTATAGACATGTACAGATGATAGTGCATGCTTCAGTATATGTTATGAGTGTTGTTTTGGTGTGATTTTAAATTGCTTAATGAAATTGGAATTTTTTTAAAGTCAAAATAGCCCTCCACCCCTGCTTACATTCTGTTCTGAGGAGGGGAGAGAATCTTAAGTGAAGACTTGCATACTGGGGGACACACAGCGAACACCCAGGACTCCAGCGCCATGGATGCTGCAACCAGCTGTGGTCCTTCATCTTTTCCTTGGGTGAGTGATGGAGGCTCTTCCTTCCTGGCAGGACTTAGCAAACTCCCTGTGCACACCTCTCCTCACTGGTCCCAGGTGCTTACCTTGAGGTCCTTAGCTAATACAGTCCAAGGTAGAGGAGAAGCACAAACCGGAGGAGTAGGTGACATGCCAAGTGCAGTCGAGACAGACACTTCTGGACGAATGGCTGCTAAGCAAAGCGAGGGATTCTCCACCTCAATGCCACCACCCCCTGCTTAGCACAGCAGCCAGCCAGAAGCTGATTTAACAGAGAGGCTTTCAAGACTGGTGAAGCCCACTGACTGTTACCCCTTCCTTTTGGTTCCTGTCAGAAACAATGACACTGTGAGGCACAGCTTTCAGATCATTACAAAGGATTATGAGGTTATGGGTGGGAAAATGAGGGACCTGGGAGAACAATTTGGCTCCTTGGATCACTGTCTGCTTTTTCACAAAGATGGTCTTTTGACCAGGGAAGGGGTGCACCTCACAGCTGTTGGCAAAAATATTTTTGCTAAGAGGCTCACAAATCTAATCAAGAGAGGTTTAAACTGAGTTCTGGTGGGGAGGGAGACAATATTTTAGAGGGGGAAAATTCACTAATTGCTGGAGAGAAAAACTAAGGGTTAGAGAAGGAGCAGGGCAAGTAGTACTAGAGAACAATGGAAGAGAGATACGTGGGATTACATGTGTCTACATCAATACACAGAAAATGGGAAATAAACAAGATGAACTGGAATTCTTAATGCAGCATAATAAATATGATATAGTAGGTATCAATGAAATCTAGTGGGATGAGTCTCATGACTGGAATTTAGTAACTAGGGAGTATAACCTATTTCAGAGAAATAGACCTAGCAAGAAAGGAAGGGTAGTAGCTTTATATGTTAAAGATGTTATACTTATGAAGATATCCATGACTTCAATCTAGGAAGCCAGGTTGAGAACATGTGGATAAGAATTAAGGGGGAGAGAAACAAAAAGGATATCATTATGGAGGTATACTACAGACCCCCAAGCCAAATTGAGGATATGAATGATGCCTTCTAAGAAGAGATGACTGCACATTCACAAAGGAGAGAGTTAGTGGTAATGGGAGATTTCAGCTATCCTGATATATGTTAGTAGTCAAATTCTGCCAAAAACATCAGGTCCAACAAATTTCTTACCTATCTTTGCAGACTATTCCATTGTCCAGAAGGTGGAAGAGGAAACAAGGGGATTAGTTGTTTCAGATATGATCCTAACCAACAGGGATGACCTTGTTAATGGGGTGGAAGTGGTGGGATCCTCAGTTGGGAGTGACCGTGCCCGCTTGGAATTTGTTACACATTGGGAAGGGGAAGCCAAGTATAGCCTAATAGACATTCTAGACTTTAAGAAACTGATTTTTGTAAACTTAGGGGAATCACTGGCTGTAATTCCATGGGCAAGGATACTGAAAGAGAAGGGAGTGCAGGATAGATGGGAGTTTCTTAAAAGTAAGATACTAAAGATACAAACTAAAACTGTTCCAATAAGAAGGAAAAATGGGAGATGTCTAAAGAAGCCAGAATCGTTGATTTTAAACTGAGCTAAGTGTTAAAAAAACATGGACAAGAAATGGAAAAATGGGGAAAGCACCAAAGAGGAATTCAAGCATATAGCCAGTATATGTAGAGGGAAGGCAAGGAAAGCTAAAGCACAGGATCAATTTAGGATTGCCAGACAGATTAAAAACAGTTAAAATGGCTTTTTAAACCTATGTCTGCAGCAAAAGGAAGAACAAGAAAATGATAGGGTTGCTGTGTAGAGAAGATGGCCAAGTACTCACCAGGGATAGAGAAAAGGCAGAACAACTCAACACCTTTTTTGCCCCGGTTTTCTCTAAAAAAGAAAATTGTGCACAACCCGAGGAGCAAGGATCAAGTGGCACAGTGGGGGAAATGCAGCCCAGAATAGGTAGAGATGTTGTACAAGAATACCTCACTACTCTAAATGAATTCAAGTCTCCAGGGCCAGATGAGCTAGATCCAAGGGTATTAAAAGAACAGACACAAGTAATTTCAGAATGACTGACAATTATCTTTGAGAATTCTTGGAGAACAGGAGAAATCCCCACAGACTGGAGGAGGGCAAATGTTGTCATCATCTTAAAAAAAGGGGGGGGGGGAGAGAACCCAAACAATTACTGCCCAGTCAGCCTGACATCAATTCCAGATTCTAGAGCAGATCTTTAAACAGATGGTTTATAATTACTTGCTGTGGATGGCAAGACTGCAGAAGGGAAGAGCCAACTGTATAAAGAAACTGTATAAGGGGGTTGGACTGGATGGCCCTTGTGGTCTCTTCCAACTCTATGATTCTATGAGGAAAATATGGTAATGAACCCTCTTTCCCTCTCCAGCCCCAACAAGCCTATTTCTCAGGAATACCACATCAAACAGGATAGTAGATGGAGAAAGAGTTTTCTCCTTTCTTAAACAGTAAGTGATACATGGTTCTCTTTTTTCATACCCATTTGTGTTTTTAATCAACTGACATTCTGACTACAGTAGAGTCTTGATTATCCAACGTAAACCGACAAGCCAAAAGTTGGAAATGTCAGATCATCCAGAGGGTTCCCCCCTTCCCCTGGAGAAAGGTTTCCTTCTCTGGGGCCCAGCCGGTCCTAAAACCTCAAGCTGATTATCCATCCACCGGATAATCCAGAATGTCGGATGAGCAACGGATGGATAATCAAGACTCTACTGTACCTTCTTTGGAAATACTGACATAACAATATCCTAAAACAACTGTCAAAGGCTAGCATCCTTTAACATTTCTCCTCTAAAACTAACTGTGGGTGGGTGGGTTTCTGGGACAATGTATTTTATTTTATTTTAATGTTTTAATGTTGTTAGCTGCCTCGATCTAAACTGAGAGGCGGGGTATTATTATTATTATTATTATTATTAACAATAATAATAATATGGGGAAAACAAAACTGTTTTTCCCAATTACTTCACAATTCCTGTAAATTTTACATTTCGAATCCTGCTTTTTTCTGAAAGCCTGAAGTTCCAATTTCTGCCTTTTTGCTACAGTGGACAATGGCACTGCTAGTAATGTTGTAAAAATGTTTATTTTTCTAATACACACTAGTAGAACATTTGTGGTCCTAGAATGTTTCCAAGGGGAGCAAAAAACAAAAAACAAAACAAAAAACCCTTTGCACACCACAGCATTGTCAAGGTGGAAATACAATTCTAAGTACTATCTTGTAAGTGTACCTAATACTTAGATCTTGCATATATTATTATTATTAAGCTTTATTTATATAGCACTGTAAATTTATACAGCACTGTACATACAATCAATTAAAATAGATAAAGTAAACCTGCCTATGGCTTACATTCTACAAAAATAATTAAATAGAATACATATTAGTACATGTTAACATTCAATAAAATAAGGCAGACATCAAATTAAAATAAATAAATAAATAAATAAATAAATAAATTGTTAGGGGTGGCCCCTCCAAGGTTTCCTCTCCAAGGTTTCCTGGAGGGTTAATGCATCCCATAACTATTTGTTCAAATTTTGTATCTTTTTTCTTTTCTATATTCCTCTTCCTCCAATTTTTAATGCACTGTTCTATTTGTATTCAATGAAACCATGAAATTTTTATTCTCATCAATTTTTCTTTTATATTTCCTTTTTCTATTCTTACATCCATCCAATTTTCTATCTATTTTCCTTTCTTTTAACTCCTCATCTAACAATCCTCTCAAGTTCTTTGGGAATTTCTTTTCCATTATTATTGGTGTTATTATTGATTTTTCATTCATTAATGAATGAAGAGATGCAGTATAACTAGGTATAAAATGATACAGATTAGGGCAACCTCATCCTCCATCTTGGCATATACATAGATAGGATCAGGAAGACCAATGTCTGATCAAGAAAGGGATCTTGGGGTTCTGGTGAACAGCTCCTTGAAAATGTCCACCTACTGACCAGCTGCAGTAAAAAAGACTAATGCCATGTTGGACATAATTAGTAATAGAACTGAAAACAAAATTTCCAAAATCATACCACTGTCATATGAAATCATGGTATAACTACATCTGGAATACTATATATAGCTCTGTATAATTTAGTTTTACAGTACTGTATAGTTTTCAAATATTGCACCTGAAAAGAGATTTTCCAGAATTGGAAAAGATGTAGGAAAGGGTAACTAAAATGATGTATGAACACTATGTTGGACCAGACAGGCCTTGGATTTGAGCCAACATAGATCCTGTTACATTATAGTAAAACAGATTTCAGTCTTGATTTGTCAGAAGCAATTGTAATAATAATAATAATAATAATAATAATAATAATAATAATAAATTTTATTTATACCCCGCTCTTCAGCCAAAGCTATCAGAGCGGCTTACAATTTGTTAATTAGACAATTAACTTCCCTCAAGATGGTGGTTGAAGGGAGGGCTCTTCTTGCTTGCAGCAGGAGGTGGTCTGCCTTTCTCTCCCCTCAAGATGGTGGTTGAAGGGAGGGCTCTTCTTGCTTGCAGCAGGAGGTGGCCTGCCTTTCTCTCCCCTCAAGATGGTGGTTGAAGGGAGGGCTTCAATTGTGAGAAGCCTAACAGAAAATGCTTTCTCATACAAAAGAGAAGGGGAGAGGGGACAGAATAACCTAGCACACGACCACAAATCAGGGTTAGTTGTGATATTTGAATCAGGCCAATGACTGTATTCTGCCATTATACCAGACCAGGGCTTCATCTTACAAGTACAACAAAAGTTCAAGCTCATGCATTCCGTACCTTCCTTCCCCATTCCAGTATGTGTGAAGCAAAATTAGCAGCTTTCAATTTTGGTCGAAGCAAATCATCATGTGTCATTTCATAAATACCTAGAGAATCAAGGAACTGGATTCTACAAGGATTGTCCACAAACCAAGATTTTATTTATTTGATTTATGTCCCACCTTTCTCCCTATGCAGGATCCAAAATAGGCAAATCCAAGGCAGTTTAAGAAACTGGTGTGTGGGCAAACCAGAATTTTCTGGATTTGGATAATATGGCAAACAACTGGTTTCTTCAAATCAGAAACAAGAGTCCCTAATCAATCTTGTGAAAGAAGATTTTGTACAGTATCAATTCTGCTGTTACTCGCCTCGATCCCCAAAATGGAAGAAGCGGGATATAAATAAATATTTTATTATTTATTAGAAGCATTCTTCTAGCCTGAAGCCAGAAATGCTCCAGTCTGTACTGTCAGTACCATGGTCTGGTGTTTCACCCTAATACAGCTATCTCAGCCTCTGATTCACCTATAAAATTGGGACACTTAAAATAGATAATAATGCACTTGAAAGTACAAACACTGTCAAGACTATAAAACACTACAAATTAAAGGTGTTTGATAGTTTGTATGAGTAATATTTTAAGTAAGTGTGAAGAGAAAGCACAGTGCTAAATTTTGCACTTCCTCCTCCCACTGTTTATAAACATGCTACAAAGCCATAATAATTCACATTAAGTAGAAATTTGTATATAACTCCCTAAGGCCTGCCATGTATCATTTTTTCTATATAATCTTTCAGCTTCTATATGATGCTCATTGTGCCCCAGTACCTTGTTTATGAGATGTTCCGTAACAACTTCTCGTAGTCCAGTGTATAGCTTCTCTCCATGTTTATGTAATACCATAGTATATGCATTCCTATACAGTTCTTCAAAACTGAGACCACTGTTGTTCTTACGCTGAATCTCTTGGATTGCATTTTTTAGAAGATCCCAAATGCTGTTCACATATTTTTCATCCATGGTCATCTGCAAAGGCACAGAAAGCAAAAGAAAACTAATTCAAACATCACTTGAGCTACAAGTTTCCAAAATGATGCCTTTCAAAATCATTATATCACTCATAACCCATGTTTACCTAATTTTCAGAGGCTGTTCCAGATTGGCAGGTGAAGCAAGCCTGATATATGTTGTATTACTAATTCTCAATCAATTAATACTAACAGATCTTCGGACTGCAAAAAATCTGTTTAAGATGTCAGCCATTTCTTCCTCAAAATAAGTAGCACAGTTCACATGTGCACCGATCCATGACTGAATAACTTGAAGAGGTGACTTGTGTACATAAATGAGCAATCACAGGTGTAACCCCACAGACAGAACTTTTATATTAGTTCAGCCAAAATAGTTTGCAATGTAACAATTCCCACATGTGAGCTATCAAGCACAGAGTAACACAAAAGCAAAGGATTCACTTTCAGTATATGCAAGTGGAATCTCTGAAAATTTTTACGTAGTACTGTAAATTTCCCTCCACAATCTATCATACACAGCAGCAGCAATGTAGGGCTCCACAGTATAATCAGCTATTCAACTTAGTCCTATGACAATACCAAGCCCAATACATAACAAAAGGTACTGCTCTGAGTCATGAGTGAATCATTTGTTTTTAACTTACTGAAATATATTTGTCTATAGAAATGACTGGATTACACTAATGCATGATAAAAGCTTTTCCAGGTTTAAACTACCATCAACTTTACTCATGTAAGAACCAATCTTGAAGGAAAAGCAGAATATAAATTAATATACAAAAACAAAACAAACCTACCAGGATCCAAGAGATAATCTGCTCAATGAAAAAATGATACCAAACCAGCAATCTACAATTACTCCAGGTAATAGTTTCATCATCCATGCTACTTGTATTACATAAATTAAGTGGTCCCCCGGGTTACGAATCCCCTGGGGTATGAAAACCCCGGGGTACAAAAGAGCCGGGGCCGCAAAAACGGCCCCGGCTTACGAACGAAACCCCGGGATCCGAAAGGAAAAAACCGTGAGGCCCCTTTAAATTTGCTGCGTGGTCCGTCAAAGAATGCAGTCCCCCGGAAAACGAAAATTTCCAGGTTACGAAAGGTAATCCGGAACGGATTACTTTCGTAACCCGGGGGACCACTATATTGGTGAACATCACTAGCCCTAGCCAGTTTTCACTCCTGTTTAGAGGATATTTTCAGTCAATTCCATTATATTGCCACAAAGTTTATAAAAAGTTGGTTTACAGCACTTTGACATTTCCACATATAAACCATAAGCCAAGGTTGGGGAACCTCTAGCTCTCCAAATGATTTAGCTTACAACAGTCCCACTCAGCATGGCTAATAATGATAATGAAGTGTCAAAGTTCTATTCTAAAATATCTGGAAAGCCAACAAGTTCTCCATTGCTAGATTAAGCAAAGAGGTTATTTAAACAAAGATTGGCATGAACAGACACTCTGTCAAGCACACATGTACTCAGAAACACAGTAATTAGGAAATAATGTTGTACTGGTAATATTTCCTGCCATAAATGAGCATACATACACCTAGATCCTCTCCTTAGCGCTGAGAAGTATCAAAAGAAATTATAAGACTGCACAAACTATTTCTCACTGTAATGCTATCTATATCTTAGGTAATTTAACATAACCTACATCAGCTATATCAGGATGGCAATGGCAAACCCCCGCTGAAGAAACTTGAACCCCCCCCCCCGCGAAACACCATGATAGGTTCAACTTAGAGTCACCATAAACCGAAAAAAAATTGAAGACACACAACAACAACAACAACAACAACCAACAGCTAAGCACTTCTGAAAAAAACAAGGTGGACGCCTAGAAATAAATGTGAAATGCAAATGCAGTTACAGTATAGTCAAAGTATGCAACTTAATGTCAAAAGACAGATGCTCTAAACATAACTTTATATATGTTGTTTGTCTAATATCCAACATTGTCAAAGATCCTTATGGTAACTACTTGTAGCAAATTAGTTAGTAAAACTTGCGGTATAGTTTCATAAATGATTAGTGTTAGCTGAGACCATTACATGCCAACCTTTGGATAATTTGCTTTGAGTAAGACACATATATAAAAATGAATCATCTGCCTTACCAAATAGCAAGACTTCCAAGCTATGGCACACTTAGCTTGTAAACTCGATACACAACCTTGCACTGTCTTCAGATCCTCAGATACATGAAACATCTTACCATTAGTGCAAACAAGTAAGATGCAAAGGACCTGGTGAAAAATCACCACCACATGCCTCTGTGAATCAATAAAAATTCTACTTTTCCAACTTAACAAGCTTAAAGAAGCCAGTCCATCTGCCTTGGTCCAGGCCCCAGAGGGAGAGAAGAACTATTGGACTTCATCCCCTTTCCCACCACCTTTCCCTTCTCCTTTTGTGTTGTCTCTTTTAGACTGTAAGCCTGAGAGCAGGGAACCGTCTAAATATAAGATTGTATGTACAGCACTGTGTAAATTTACAGCGCTATATAAATAAAGGTTAATAATAATAATAATAATAAAGAGTGTTGTGAGCAACAGTGAACTTAAGGCACAACAATACAGTAACGACACATCAAATGACGGAATGCATAATTGATGTTTCAGGGAGACTTCTGACAGTTCAGTTCAGTTTTGTAAGCTATATGCTACCCAACAATTACAGGTTTCTTTCTCAAAGTTCTGCAATAAACTGTTACCTCTGAAATGTTTTCTTTACAAAGCTTTTTCTATGAACCCTTTGAAAAGATTATTAGATAGTCTGACATAAACTACCTTCATTAAACATGTATTCACCACCCATATAGAAGCTCGGCATTCTAATATGGTTACCAAGGGGGCACAAGAATAGTCTGTGATGTCATTAGAATGTTGAGGCATCTCTTAAAGAAATTCAAAGATTAAACATGGCTATTTACCACAGCCAAATTTCACCCAAGATAGGGTTAAATCCCAAAATTTTGTTTCAAGTCTATTTATTTCCCACATTTTTCCAGCCTGGAATCCAAGGTGGCGTACAACATTTTAAAATCACAATACAATTTAAAAAAACCTAATACAAAGTTAAAACACAATTAAACTAGTGTAGCACAGTGGTATGAGCACTGGATGAGGATTCTGGAGATCAGGGTTCGAATCTCTGCTGAGCCATGAAACCACTGGGTGACACTGGGCAAGTCACTCTGTCAGCCACAGAGGATGGCGATGGCAAACCTCCTCTGAAGAAACCTGCCTAGAAAACCTCATGATAGCATCGTCTTAGGATTGCTGTAACTTGGAAATGACTTGAAGGCACACAACAACAACAACCATAACAACACCTATGCATGCCTGCCTACAATAATCAAGGCAGATAGGAGTAAACTCAGAATACTACGCATGTCTAAACAGCAAGAGAAAAGGGAAGAACAGGTTAGTCTGACTCACCAGCTATAACCAGCATGTTAAAAGAACAACACAGATATATAAGTTTGGTCACCAAAAGGTTAATAATAAGAATAGTGGAGACTGAAAAGTGGAGGCTGGGTGAAAAAAAAGTGATTTCTTGACTACATTTTTGAAAGAAGCCTTCAAGTGGTCTAGAAAGTTCAAAGTTGTTATTTATTTATGAAAGAATTGCTTGACCTGCATATTGTTAGTTTTGAATAAAAACTCTGCTGAAACATATTGGAAGTGCTCTTCTTTTTTATGTGTTGCAGTAACCTATCCCTATTCTTTCTGTTTTACTTCTGCTTCTAGTACCAAATTCTCTGTTAAAGAAGTAATGCCCAGAAACATATCTAGTTCATCAACTGAAGTATACCGGTATAGTATACCAGTATAACTTTTGGTCTGATTGTTGGAAAATCTACTTATATTGCCCTCTTAGAGCTACCAGGACACAATGTTACAATGAGAGTAAAACCACTAGAAGGTTGTTATGCCTTTATGTTATTGTTAAAGGTCCAAGAGTCTAAAACTTTGACTCTCTCCATATTTCCAGCTACAGAATTCATCAGCCTCAGCCAGAATGGCCAATTACAGTTGGCCCTCTACATTTGCAGCTTTGACTTTTGCAGATTTGATTATTTGCAGTTTTGATTAATATGTTCTCTCTAGGTAGCTCTAGATCTTCCAGTACAACTCTGCCAGATGCTGACCACCATACAGTTGTGCTGGGGAACCTAGATGTTGCTAGAGAAAATACTTCTCTAGGTGTTTGTAGGACCTATTTGTAGGTCTGGCAGATGTTGACCACAAAGTTGCACTAGAAGACCAGGAGATTCCTAGAGGAGTGTTCTCTCAGGTAAAAAGAATAGGTTTTTCTACTTGCAGATTTTTTTTTCACATTTACTGGGGTCATTCACGCCTAACCCAATGTAGAGAAGCAGCTGTACTTCTTTATGTTAAAGAAGTACTTCCAGGAACACACCTACCTTCATTAATTTGGGTATACTTATTAAATGTTGATTCCTCATGTTTCTAATTAAATATCTCAAATGAAAAAGTGCATGTTCACACACACTACTGTTGAGTCTTTTAACAATGGCAGTCAAAACAGACGGTACACTTGCAGTTATTATTGTGGTTTTACTTTATACAAAGACTTATGATGCACATGCCTCCCACCCTAGCCATTTTCGTGCTCTTTGGTCACCAGAGCTGCCAGGATTTGTTGTGCTGTGATTACTGCTAAATTTGCTACAGTAGCAGACACTCTCTACACACACTTTCTCTCTCAAGACAAGGAATATGGCCCCTATACACATTATTTATGAACTGGACTCGGGTTCCAGAAGTGTCTAACAGGGGAGCTTTGTTTTAAAGGATTTTTTTTCCTGCTACTGTGATAAATTCAGCATCAGCAGACTGGTGGAGTGGCTCATATTAGATTTGGAGGTATCCAATTATTTCTATTGCCTTCTATAGTTTCATAATGATCAAGTAGTCTTGAAAAGTTTACTTTGTGAATCTGCATTTATGTTTCTATTTTATATTCATCTTTTAAAAACTGCTTTATCAAAATCAACACTTTATAATTTTCATATTATAAATATTTTTTGTTATTGTTAACCACCCTCAAGTCGATCTAGACCCATGGCGACCCGGCGGATGAGACGTCTCCAAGACTCCCTGTCCTCCACTGCTCTGCTTAGTTCCTACAAACTCATACCCATGACTCCTTAGTAAAGTCCATCCATCTAGCATGCAGCCTTCCTTTTTTTCCCTACTTCCCTCCACCTTTTCTAGCATTATTGTTTGTTTCCAGTGAGTTGTGCCTTTTCATGCTGCATCCAAAGTATGACAGCCTCAATTTTGTCATCTTTGCTTCCATGGAGATTTCTGGCTTCATCTGCTCTAGAACCCATTTGTGTATTTATAAATATAAATTTGAACATTAATGATGGAAAGGTTGAACTGGGCTTTAAACATAATAAGGTTATGGTGGCACACATATTCCCAAAAGCAGAAGAAAAAAATGATGCTCTGAAAGTTCTTAATATTTCTGCTTCTATTCTAATCTGTCACACTGCACTAAAATAACATACCAAAATGTATACAAGACATGAAGCTGCAATGATCATTTATACTCAGACTATTGCTATGCATGCCACTATTCCACAACTGCAGTCCAGTGCCATACTTTCCCTAACACTGTTGTTCCATGAAAGAGGCAACCTACTGATTCTGTTGCAAGTTACAATTTTTAAAATTACATAAAAATGAAATGGGGGAGGGGGGGGGACTGCTGGCTAATAGTGTTTCCTCATGGACTACTTTCTTATTTAAAATTTGTCACAGAAACTGTTTTTCATTTACATTAAAAAGAAAAGCCAGATAGGAGTGTTCTAGTGCAATATATGGGAATCAGGACCCACTTGTATGAGCTGCTGCTATACAAGGCTGTTGTGATTAAAAAAAACAACAACACTAACTACAATATCACACTATTGCAATTACACAAATTTTGGTCACTGTATGAACCTCATAACTTTAGATATTCCTGAGTCCTCCCCCCCCCAAATTTCCCTCCTTACCCCACTTTTCTTTTCATGTCATGGCTTTTAAAACAGAAGGAGGACAATTTTATTTTTAATGAAATGCAAGTCACTTGAGAGTCTTACCTGTTAAATGGAAGGGTATAACTAAGCAAAGGAAAATATTCAAATATAAAGGTTATTCTTTACTGTATTACTAGATAGTGCATTCTTATCACCCCGGCAGACTTTTATATTCTAGCTAAAAACTCTGTTGCAAATTTTTAAACTGCAAAGTTTAAAAGTATATTTTCACCAGACAGAAACAATTTTTTCAACCCAATCCTATGCTTACAAAAAGGAAGTGGAAACAAATTTCACTGAGTTCAACATTACATTGTATTTATGTTAAAGACTGGAGGCTTAAGTTTTTTTTTTAAAAAAAACAGCCATAGCCAATTTTGATATGCCATAGTGAATGCCTACTATTCTCTGGCAAGCCGTCATCTTTTCCTCCCAGTGTCACAGCAATGGGGACTTTCCTGGCAGTTGTGCCACAACCCCTATCCTTTCCCTATCTCCTAGGTCATATGGAAAGGTGGAAGTTGTTTGCCATTTCATTGCTCAGTTGCCTGAAGAACATCAGTGGAATGGAAAGCTCCCTGCCTTTTTTACCTACAGAGAACTGTGGGAAGATTACCTTAGACTCTGTAATAAAGAGAAATGCCATGGCCATGTTTGGTAGTACCCAATGTTAGACCCCTCTGTCTAGCTGGAACTTTATTTTAGCTACACCAGCATTGGAAGAAACAAGGGCTGAACTGGGAAATTATGGGATTTTACTCTAGTCAGTCGTACTATGGATGTGTGCCCCTCCTATGCAGACAAGGTAACCACAGGCTGCCTCCAGAATCCCTTATTGAACATGTGTGAATAGTGAAAAGAGTAAAGGGGGAGTAGATATGCCTGCATCAAGTCCAAGTTTGGCAATCAAAATAGAAATCATAAGAAAAGTGAAGGCTGTTGTAAAGGGTAACAAAATCATCCCTGGACCTTTGGAAGAAGGTTTCAAAATATTTGAGTTGGCTTACATAGGACTTTTCTGACCTGGTTGTTTCAGAGGCTTCATATTAAAAATGCTATAGTTTTAATCCCAGATAAATTCATAATTTTGCTACTATAAAATGGAAAGCTATTGTGTATTTCAATAAGAATTGTCTTTGTACATTTTAATTGACCCTATAAAAGTATCACTGTTTTGTGTATTTTGCTGTATCTTTGCATCTAACTCATTTTATTCCTTTCAACAATTACATGTTATTTTAACATGATACTGCCACACATGTCTAATCAGAATTATGTCTAAACTAGTCATGTGTAAGTTTGTTGTAGCACCCTACATTGCACAGTTGCAACTGCTATGGAGGATGAGTGCCTATCTCTTTGGTGCTCAGATATTCATCGCACTGAACATGAGTGTTAGTTGTTTGTGTCTATCAGCTGCCAAACACACCATGTTGTATGAATAAAAAAAACACTGGGATACTCCCCTGGGCCTTCCCAAACAATAATATTTATTTATTTATTTTTTATTTATACCCAGCCCTTCAGCCCTAAAGGGTATCAGAGCGGCTTACAATTATTTTTAATTAGACGGTTCCCTTCCTTCAGGCTTACAATCTAAGACGACACAACACAGAAGGAGAAGGGAATGGTGGTGGGGAAGGTGATCAGGTCTAAAAGTTCTTCTCTCCCTCTAAGGCCTGGACCAATGATTTCTGTCACACCACATAGTCTGTCAGACTATCCCCAACATCTTGCCAAATTTGGTGAGAACCTGTCCAAACATTTACACATGATACAGTAACAGACATCTAAATTATCTTTACAGTTTTGGCATTTTTTAAAAAGTTAATGTTTCAACTTCATCTTGACAACATCTTTGAAATTATATGTCACACTACTCTGTTTGACTAGACTAATAATAGGATGCCCCACAGCATCCTCAGAAAGAATTTTGTGTACAGTGAGATCATTCTAAACAAATCCTCCAGTTTTAGTGAAACTGTGTCCAATCATTTTCATATGATGTTGTAACATACATACATAAGATTAATTCAAATGGGTTAATTAGTGGATTAACTCCCAGTTACATGGATTTATGACTGCTGTCTAAGTATGACTTTTGCCACGTTATAAGCAAGATTCATTCTCAAAACCTTGTACACTTAAAAATATCCTGTGATACCTTATTGTGAATCACTTACTTTTAAACAGGCAAGAAGGTGATCATAACTTTATTTGATAGTCTGGTAATCAAGGTTACAAAGAGAATAGCATATCTGACAAAGAGAATAGCATATAAATTTTTTGTCCAAAACCCATTTTTGTGCAGTTATGTCATACATATGGAGCAAATATCAGATAAACCTTGAAGTTAGAACACACTGCTGTTTCAGCTATCAAATCCTATCATCACTCAAATTTTTTGTTCAGTTTGTTTGTTTAATCTTGTATGTTAAGACCTTGCATGGCATATCAAGAAATAGAGATTCTTATTTCTAAGAAGCCGGAGTACTGGGACTTCTTCCCTCTTTAGGAAGGACCATACTTCAGTGAAATAGCAGCTTCACATTTAAAACATCCCAATTCAACTTCTAGTGTCCAAAGTTAAATGTGTCAGATAGCATGCAAAGAGAAAGAACCTTCCCTTTTCATGCGCTGTATATAAAATGAAAGTAAAATTAATATGATAGTCTTTGCACCTGAGATCATGAAGAATTACTACCAGACAGATCATACTGGGCTAAATGGATAAATAGCCCATACGCAGCATCCTATGAACAATGGGGGATAAACAATGGAATGAGTCAATATTCTCATAGTCACTTCACACTGTACCTGATGACTAAATATATTTTTCATCAATATTCTTTTACACATTTATTCAGATATCATGTTTTGAGGATGGTTGTAGAGAAAACACTTTTTGTCAACATAATATGTTGAAGAACATCAACTATTACTTAAATTCAAACATGAAACTAACAAAGAGAAGAACAAAAGAAATGCAATGTGTCACTGAACTGTGCTCTCTAATGTTCACAATTTTCTCAGAAATCACACATTAGTAACAGTCCTGACACCTCATTTGCACTAGTCAGTGCTGACCAGTCATGAAGAAAACTTCTCTCCTGATGTAAGAATAGGAGTTGACATTTTTTTACTGGTTAGCTAGCCAAAGCAAAAGTTTTTTAAAAGTTCTCAATAACTTGTTGGCCAGACAATGTTGTCTAGCTAGTGTCTACTATGGGAAGGGCTGCATGGCAGTTGCTATAATCTAGGTACCCAGAACACCTCAACAACAAAACAATCATACCCCTACTCATTTCTTCTAAGCCTGGGAATGTGCATGTGACAGTTTGTAAATCAACTACTAAGTGAATTCTCATCCACTTTCAAAGTTTAAAAAAAAAAAACACAGGAGGAAGACTAGCAAATTATCTGGCTTACCAGAATGCAGCCAGAGACTCACCACGTGAGCCTGTCTAAATATTCCAGACAAGATACTGATGTTAAAGCATGCTACAATCAACAAAATTACATTATACTGGCTGCTGGGATGCACCCCGACTTGTTCTGGAATATGCAACAGTCTTATGTTGGAAGCAGATTCTGTTCTTTCTTCCCTTTGTGACCCAGAGCAACTGGAATGAACCCTGGTGCATCTATACATACAATTAGTGGCCAGAGACATAAAATTTGTTAATCAGTTTGCTAATCAAAACAAGATAAAGGACTTTCATCAAATGGTCTGCTGAAATCCAGATAAACATTACCGTATATACTCAACTATAAGTCGAAAAATTTATGCCCCAAAATGGCCTCTAAAATTAAAATTAAAGATCGACTTATCTACGGGTCACCAAGTTACTAATCCTTGAAATTTGTTTTAAAGAAGTGCCCACCTTCCTCTGCAGCCATGGATTTTGGAGAGGTTTCTCTTTCAGTCCCCGGCAGCTCTCCACTCTTCCTGTGTGTGTGTGTGTGTGCACGAGAGTTTCCCTCCCTGCTGCAGCCAGAGCTAAGAAGGAGCTGCTCAGCAGGAAAGGGGCAGGGAGCATGCCCAGGCTTGGACCCCAGCCGTTTGGCCAGCCAGGAGCCTGGCATGGCAATTCTCCTGGGGGCAGAGGAGAGAGAAAGAAAGGTCTGTCCTCATTTTGCAATGTCCCCATTTTGGGATGCAAGGGAATCCTGGGAATTATGGGCCCAGAAAGACAGGGAGGCATCCATCCTCATTTTGGGATGCAAGGGAATTCTGGGAATTATGGGCCCAGAAAGACAGGGAGGCATCCATCCTCATTTTGGGATGCTATGGAATCCTGGGAATTATGGGCCAAGAAAGACAGGGAGGCATCCATCCTCATTTTGGGATGCAAGGGAATCCTGGGAATTAGGGGCCAAGAAAGACAGGGAGGCATCCATCCTCATTTTGGGATGCAAGGGAATCCTGGGAATTATGGGCCAAGAAAGACAGAGAGGCTTCCATCCTCATTTTGGCATGCAATGGAATCCTGGGAATTAAATGGGTAAAGAAAGACAGAGAGGGTTACATCACCATTTTTGCAAGCCATGTGTTTTGGGAATTCTTTTGGTAAAGGGAAAGTGTGTGTTTTTTTTCTTTTTTTCATGCTGAGACTCTGACCCTTGGGACTTGGGAGAGGTCCAGAGAGGGAGATGCAGGGAGGGAAGTAGTGATTTGTTTCCCCTTTAGATCTTTTGTAAAATGCCCCAGTGTTTGACCCTCGACTTATCCACGGGTCATATCAAAATCCATGATTTTGGCCCCAAAAACTGCCCTCGACTTATACATGAGGTTGACTTGTACACGAGTATATACGGTAGTTTGGAAGGATTTGTTCTTGGCAAACCCATTCCGGGAGGCTTGGTTGAGGCAACTGAGCATGTTCAGCCTGGTGAAGAGAAAATATGATCATACTGTTTAAATACTTAAAGCACTGTCACATTTAACATTGGAAGGAGCTTCTTGATATTAAGAGCAGTTCAGCAATGGAACCAATTACATAGGTATCTTTCTCTAGATGGCTTCAAAGAAGGAGGCCAAACAGTGATCTGTTGGGGATGCTCTAGCTGCAGTTCCTGCACTGAAAGGGGGACTGTATTGGACTCAATGGCTCTATGGCCCCATCTAACTGTATGATTCTCTGATCTGATCCTGGGGGGAAATGGTTAAGAAGTTCTGTGGGAAAGCTATACCATGTCAACAAGACACTAGTTTTGGCCATACTATATCAAAGTAAGTAAGCTCACTTAGATATTGTTATGTTGATTTAAGAATTTTACAAATCCTTACTGGTACTCATGTTTACATCTAGAAATTTTAGTCAAAAATTGACTCCAAAAAACTGGGTTGATTTATCCATGGGTCAAAAAAGGAACCACTTTCTCTGAGGGCAATGGTGAAAGGTGGAGTGCTTAGCCCATTCTAAGGGCACCTTAAAGAAGGACCAACCCCTTCTACTCTGTCCACCATGGCTCCACCTCTGACCTTTTTGGATACCTGGGCTGGAAAAGCACAAGCAGTTATGCCTGCCAGAATTTTGTAAGTTCTTTAGCTTTGTTCTTTATATCCTTTGTTATGTGTCTCTTAAATTTTATCCTTATCCATAATTTTGACCCAAAACATGCCCTCAACTTATATATGAAGTCACCTTATAGTCAAGTATATACTGTAATTTATTTGGGGACAGATGCACCGCAACTGTTTGAGGGTTCATCTAAGTTATAGACCAAAGTAAGAGAGCTTAGAGTTGGAAAACAATTGATACTAACAGAATCAACTTCCTACTGTTCAACTGCAATAAAATATGAACCCTAGAATAACCTTATGTCATTGTATGGCTTTTTTTAATGGTACTGTATCAGTGGTTCCCAAACTTTTGTTCCCCTGGTATTTTGGACTTCAGATCCCTGAATTCCAGACAGCTGGCCACACTGGCTGGGGCTTCTGGGATCTGAAGTCCAAAACACCTGGACATCTAAAAGTTGGGAATCACTTACAGTGGGTTGTTGTTATCCACTGGGGTTTGGTTCTGTGGAACAAAATTCAGTATCAGACAGATGTGGGAGCTAATCCATGAAAGCTTGTATCACCACAGTCTGACATATGATTGTCTTGTTTTAACTGTTTTAACTATTGTATGGTAACAGAACAAAATCCTAACTGGTTGAACTATTCTCAGGATTTGGGATGAGAGCAAATAATTACATTTACTTTGAAATATAATTCAAATGCATTTATTTGTATATTGTGTCTGTATGTGTTTGTGCCTTCAAGTTGCTTGTCAACTTATGATGACCCCATGAATCTCATAGGGTTTTCTTAGGCTAATGTTCAGAAGTGGATATTAGGGTATGGAAAAGCTGACATGATATAACTGTTGAGAATTCAATCTCACTGCTTCTTAACCATTATTGCTTTTGTAATTAGCTTTTTTTCTGTTCAAGTTCTAACAAATTAATGCGCTACATAATAGGCCAGAATGATTAATATCTGGCTGGTCAATTGAGTGACCTTTATTTGGGTCTTATATACCATAACAGATATTTCCAAATCACAGCATCTGGGAAGACAAAAAATTTAGCTAGTAATTAACATATACTTATGCTAGTAATTATATCAAACACTATAGTAAATCTCTTATTTTGCCAATAGCCCTAGACATGTAGTTATGTACATTAACATAAAATTTACTGTTATGATTGACAAGGAACAAAATATAAAACCATTACATTACAACCTGCTACCATGGAATGTACCACTTAACTTTCATATCTGATTTCTGAGCTAGTGCCTCTATAGTGAGTACAACACAAAGTACACCATAGCTATCTAGTAGCTAGCCACTTGGCAGCAACAAGAAAATTACTGTGGGAAAATAATCTGTGCAACTCTTGAGTTCATTATACCTTGCAACACAAGCTTCCCCAACTTGATGCTCTCCAGATGTGTTGGACTGCAATTCCCAACTTACCCAGCCAGTACAGCCACATTGATTGGGGAAGGCTGATACAACAAAAAATTATGGCTTCTTGTAGTTAACTGCAAAGATACATTAAAGATAGACCGTGATGAAGAACTTGGCTGCACAGCTGTGTTTTCATGTTCAGTCACTGGATGGATACATTCCTAATCATGAGCAGAGACCAAATACTTCCCATCTACCACCTGAGCTAGTAACTGCCAATAATAAAACTTCCTCATGCATACCAGAAGAAAACTCAATTCATCAAGTGTCAGTACTAAGTAGCCAAAATGCCACTACCTGTGTAAATGAGAAAAGGCTCAGTAATCCACCAAGGTTTTCAAAGGTAACTCATCAAACAACAACAACAAAACTAGAACTCTTTAGAAAAAAAATAATGAGGTGGGGAGGTAAATATTTCAAGATTCCTCTGAGCATCAAGTATGCTCAGATTGGTATAAAATGCTGTGATACTATTGGGAGGGGAATAGAAAACTGACGAAGAAGAATAGAATGAAAAGTAAACATCCAACACTGCAACATTTCATTACAAAAACTTTACTATCAGTATTACTACCAGTACAGGGACTCATTATCATAAGATATGACTTTCACTTTCAAACTAAAATTTAGCCATTCATTATCCGACTAACATTATCTAAGTGAGAGTCTTTTTTTCAAGAACTGCCCTTAGGAGATTTGTTCAAACATTTCAATGTGTAATTCACAACATTCCTAACAGATTCCTGCCCACCATCATTCACATATACTAACAGCAAGCTCATTATTTGAATACCTACATAACCAAAATGGCATTAAGAAAGCAAAAGGAGCAAGAGTTACTACAAAACTAAGGGCAAGTCCAAGCTTGCAGATATACAAGAGACCCTACGGGAGAAAAAAATCTTGGGGGAACTCCCCAAACAAGCAGTGAGTACAAAATACTAACTGTGCAGGGTGCAGTAAATAGGGAAAAATGACTGGAAGGGGCACAACAGAATATCCTAAAAGGCAGCACAGAGAAGCACACCACCCTTCAACAAATGGAGGTCCCATTTGTTCCCTTGAAAATCTTGGTGGAACAAAACAAGTTTCCATATAATTCCTTCATGTAAATTGCTGCACTGTTACTCTTCAGGTAGTCTTCTTAATTTAAAACCGTATGTGGTTTAACTCAACTGTTTCTATTATTATACACAGAGACTAGTATGAAAAATTGACCTCCTTTCAGTCTTTCTTTTACTGAAAACTAGTCACATTCTCCATGCCGAATCTTTTCAATTGGCTGGAAAAAAAATTACTCAACTTTTTTTTAAATCTAATTCTAAATAAATATTTTATTATCCTTGCTGATCTGTGTTTTTGGTCTAACAACATTATTCTAAAATTACGAATCTCAAAAATGAAATATTAGTCAAAAAGCTCTTACCAAAACTGCAAATTAATTGAAATATTTTATCAGGCTATTCCATCCTGTGCACATGGTCCTTATTCTGATAAATACTAATGCAAATTACTACTATTACTATTACATCTTCTTCTTTATTGTTTTCACCAGTATCTTTTCAGATACAATCCAAATAGGATTCCTGAGTCTTCCTTTGTAAAATTTGCTCTTCAGTCACCTAAGAAGATATGATACTGAATTACTATGTTAACTCCTTAATGTGATCACACCAAATGCTTAAAATTGACCAAGTATCCTTTCTTATAGCTCCTTTTCTAATGCCTCCCCTCATCCTAGCTGCATTGCTCTACACAGCAAAAACAAACTTGCAAATGCAATGATCACGTACCCTGACCTTATTAAACTGCCCCAGTTACCATTGTGGGGAACTCAACAGTGCTTTAATTTCTTGTTTTCATTACTTATTAGTTTAGTTTTAGACTAGGTGTTACCATTTTCTTTCAGAGGAAAAATGGAAATTACTTCCATGCAACACCATTTCCATATTGCTGCCATAATGTGCAGTGCAACGTAACTTCCATCTGGTATGAGGTTTCCCCAATGCTGCTACCACCACCACCTATTATGGGGAGGATCTACCATACACTTATTTAAATGCAGGGAAATGACACAGATAATGTTGTGATAGGAGCAAGGAAAATTATTATAGCTGACAAACACAACCCATAACATTCCTCTTCAATCTAGTGCCAGTGTACATCTATTGAATGAACATACAGTACTATAATATACCTATCCTTATTCATTTATCTTCTGTTTCGCTGCTAGGTAAATTAAGATTTTCTAGCCTCTTGACATTAACTTCCCATTTTTGTTTGACAGGCACTTTTAGTAGCTGTTTCCTTACCATTTTAAAAGACAAGTAAACCACATTTTTAAAAAAAAAACCTGCCTTTTTCTATGTGTTTAAATTTATTAACATGCAGTCTTGTAAATTTTAATTTTCTCCCTTTATTTTCTTAAAGTGAAGACTGGTGTGTTACTTCAATCATACTGGGAACAGTACATGCACACATTTGCTATCCTAAAATGCACTTCTTTTCAGGGTAAGGACTGTATATTTAAACTACTTCCAACACATGTATAATGTTGTTTCTGTCTTTTATCACTATAATTACAAATTATTAGAATCATGAAGTTTCAAGATTTCTTTCTAATTTCTCCATTCTTTAACATTTTGCTTCTTTTAATCAAAACTATCAGCTGAGAGCTTTTCTAGCACAGGCTGCACATGGCCTTTTGGACTCCTTAGTGTGGCCCCTGGAACCTCCACAGGTCCACCAAAGCCCTCAGACACTACAAATAAATAAATAAAAAATTAAAGCCAAATTTTCTGGGTGTTTTTCCCAAAAATGTCCCGAGGCACCTAAAAATGAAGTGGTTTGGCTGCCCAAGTCCCCAAAGCCACCCAAACCTTCCCAAAACATGCCTAAAAAGACAAAAAAAAAATGGCTGAAAAATAGCCAAAATGCCAGCTGGAAGTGACACTATATTATTTTAAGCACACTGGAATATGCTGTTGCATCCCACTATGTGGGCACAGAGAGGGAAAATGCCCCCTGCCCCTTGCACAGCAGTGCACACTTACTGTAGCACATTTAACATGATTTAGGTATTTACTCACACATAAAATTTCTATGATGGTTAAATCCAGAAAGAACAATTACCATATATATTCATGCCTATGTCAACCCCTCGTATAAATCAAAGATATGTTTTGGGGCCAAAATTATGAATTTTGCTATGATCTGTGGATAAGCCACAGGTAAAATTTGATGGATTATCTCTTCAAAGTGAGATAATGAAGGCACAATTTCAAGCAGTTACAATGAGGAGAGAAAATGAGAGGTGTCTCATGGATGCCTAAAGAATTTTCAAATGAGGTAAGATTTAAAAGGGACAAGAAATGGAAAAAGGGGGAAATCACCAAAGATTAATTCAAATGAATAGCATGTGAAGGGAGAACATCAGAAAAGCTGAAAAGCAGAACAAGCTCGGACTTACTAAAGAGGTTAAAAACGATAAAAAGATCGGTTTTGGTTATGTCTGTAGCAAAAGGTAGAAAAAGGAAGTGTTAGAACCCCTGCATGGAGAAAATGGTGAAATGCTAACAGGGGACAGAGAAAAGGCAGAATTGCTCAACAATTTTTTATTATTTTTATTATTATTATTTGCCTTGATCTTTTCCAGGAAGGAAAACAGTACTCAACCTTGGGAAAATGGAGCAAAGATTGAAGTTGGGGAAATGCAGCACAGAATAGGTAAAGAGGTAATACAAGGATACCTGGCTAATCTAAACAAATTCAAGTCTCCAGGGCAAAATGAGCTACATCCAAGGATATTAAAAGAACTGATAGAAGTAATCTCGGAACCACTGTCAATAATCTTTGAGAACTCCTGGGGAACAAAAGTCCCAGCAGACCGGAGGAAGAGAAATGTCATCCTCTATCTTCAAAATGGAGAAAAAGAGGACCCAAACAATTACCACCTAGTTAGCCTGACATTAATATCAGGAAAGACTCTAGAGCAGCTCATTAAATGAACAGTCTGCAAACACTTATAAAGCAATGCTGTGATCACTAAAAGTCAACATGGGTTTATCAAAAACAAATCATGCTAGACTAATCTTAACTAATCTTAAAGTTACAAAAGCTTGGTAAATGAAGGGAATGTTATGGATATAGTATAATAATAATAATAATAATAATAATAATAAATTCCTGCCTCTCCCTTCGGATCTTGATTTCAGTAAGACCTCTGACATATTTGTATTCTTACAAACAAGCTAGTTACATGTAGACAAGACAATGTGTTAGGAGGATTTGTAACTGGTTGACCAACCAAACCCAAATGGTACTCACCAATGCCTATTTTTCATTTTGGTGATAAGTGATTACCAGTGTGCCAGAGGGTTCTGTCCTTGGCCCAGTGTTATTCAACATCTTTATCAATTACTTAGATGATGGAACAGAGGGCAAGCTTATCAAATTTGCAAATAACATCAAATTGGGAGGGGTAGCTAATATCCCAGAGGAGAGGATCAGAATTCAAAATGACAGTAACAGATTAGAAAGCTGGACCAAAACTAAAAAAAATAATTTCAACAGGGGAATATGTAATTTACTAAACTTAGGAAGGAAAAAACTGAATGCACAAATGAGTGACACCTGGCTTTACAACAGTACATGTGAAAGAGATCTAGTAGTCTCAGTAGATGACTAGGGAAACATGAGTTGACAGAGTGATACAACATTTAAAAAGCCAATCTGATTCTAGGCTGCATCAACAGGAATATCATTATCTAGATCAAAGGAAGCAACAGTGCCACCCTATTCTGCTTTGGACAGAGCTCACCTGCAATACTGTGACCATTTCTGGCACCACAACTCAAAAAGGATGTTGGCAAGTTGGAACATGTCCAAATGAGGGTGACCAAAATGGCAAATGATCTGGAAACCATGTTCTACGAGAAGCAGCTTAGAGAGCTGGGTATGTTTAGTCTGGAGAAGAGAAGGTTAAAAGGCGACATGATAACCATATTTAAATATTTGAAAGGATGTCATACTGAGGAAGGAATAAGCATGTTTTATGCATCTCCAGAGACTGGGACATGGAGAAATAAAATCAGACAGAGGCTGAATGGCCATCAAAAGTTACAATTCCGTGATTCTAAAAATCACAATTCTATTTTTGTTAAACTTTGTGAAAACTTTTAGATTTACAGAAAATGGAGTAATAGTGATACTGACAGGTAACTAGTTATGCTAAGCTTGAACCAGGGAAGAGTAACATAGAATGGTCCCCAACTGTACTGTTTGGTTGTCACTGGTAAAGACTTGACACTCTGATCAAAGGTCAATGACAACAGGGCACCTCTCCTAGAAGCAAACATGGTTTTTATGGGACAATTTTTTTTCTTTAGTCCTGTATCATTCAAAGTGGACACCAGGAGTCTACAGAAAAAAGGGATTGTAGAGGAGAGAAGAAAAGCCCACCTTTCTCCCTACAGCTTATTTCTTCATGCTCCATCACCCTCATTCTTTTTTCTACCCAGCAGCTAATTAAAAAAGTAAGCAAGTTTGGAACAAAAGTTCTTATAAGTAAAAGAGTGCACTGAAAAAACTATGCAAACTAAAACTAAAATATATGAATATTGTAGTACCATTTGAAATGAGAAATGTATTTTAGTGCCATGTACAGTCTGCCACAATTTATTTATTTATTTATTTATTATTTATTTATTTGCTGTTAAATTAAATAGTTTGGGATCTTGAGAAACACAAACCTGACACATAACAGTAGTTGTTTTTGTGTGGGTGTGACAGTACAAAAGAGACCTTTGACAGGAACTAAATGCCACCTCTATCAAATTCTTGTTATGGCTCTATCACTTATCATCATAGTACCTGGCATTCTGAAGAAGTTCATTCAGTCAAACAGTCTGCCACCACAAAAAGCTTACAGTCTAAAAAAGGGTTGAGTAAATGTAGTTCACAGGCTATATCAGGGTGCCCAAACTGTGCCCTTTAAGAGATTTTGGACTTCAGCTCCCTGAAGCCTCAGCCAAGTTGGCTGAGATTCTGGAAGCTGAAGTCCAAAATCCCTTAAAGAGCACAGTTTGCGGACCACTGGGTTATATGCAGCCCATGAAGTCTCCCTCAATTATTTACAGGCATTTTTAACCAAATTATGCCCCCCAAACACCCACACACCATAAATAACCCATAGCATTTGGGGTCTCCTTGCCCCTCATAATCACCCAGGATATAAAGTTAAGATTTCAGAGAAGAGAAAACAGCAGGAAAAGCAGATGATGAGGAATGAGATAAATGCAAACAAATGCATATATTTTGGTAAGAAATAAATAACTTACACATATATAGCCATTCATACATTATCTCTTCAACAGAAATATGATGATCATGAAGCTAGAGTTTTGCTAGCTCTTATGTCTGGCTTTTTTATTTGAAAAAAAGTTTTTAAAATGTTAGGACAACTTGATATTAGGACAGAAATCATAAACCATGGAATGAAACAAAATGAATACCCTGCAACAGAAAATTAGACTAAAGATAGCATTCTGCTTAGCAGAAAGGTCCTACTCACTCCTGTCTATACCAAGCAACTGACATATAAGACTTTGTGATTAATTTTTGTCTGTAACTCTATGCAAACATGTTTAGTAAATAGGAATTAGACAGGTCTTGTTGGAAACTCAACAAAATTGTGTTAGACTTTTATTTAGGCATTGTTCCAAATATGTGCTGGTTTTTACCTCTTCAAATTGGAAAGGCAAAGTCAGTCAAACTGAAAAAGCCCAAAAGACAACCAAGGATACTTCAGAACTCCTACAACAGAATGCTTGAGACAATGCAAAATAAGAGGCTGAAAAGGATTTGGCACTGAATCAATAAGCTGAAGACAACAAAAAATGTTACCTATTAGAAGCACCCCTGTGTAAATATGTTTATGCCAATGTATGAGACTCTGTTATCGTTGTTTATAAAATATTTAAATAAAACAGACAGCTTTGACTAAACAATGATAGAATGTTGCACTGGGTGATGTCTATTCATAAGCAAAACATTTATAATATTTAGAATGCCAAGAACTGGAATAGCTAGCTAGTACAAAACACAGTAAGTTTTTGTGGCTGCAATTTGCTGACAATGAACATCTTCTGTATTAGCCAGAAAAGGCATTCTTACCCTGCTCATTCAAAATGTCGTGTATTTAAGGTGTGCTTTTCCCCCCGCAAAAGGGAGAGTGATTCAAACACAAGAATCAGCTTTTGCTTTTCAATACATTTGAGGCTCTTAATCTACAGAACTACACAGACAATAGATTCCATGTTCCAGAACAGCATTAACTCTACAGTGGTCACAACTCTAGGAATGCTCCAAGTTAAATGGAAAGTCAGACTACATCTTCCCTTTTCCCAACATTCTGGACTATTACTCAAAAGAAGCTGAAAATATATCATGATGTAAACAAGTGCCCAAGGAACAAAAATGTTTCTTAATGAGATATAATTATAGGCACTTTGGTGGTTCTGCTTTTGTTCAAATCAAAATTTCACTGTAAAACTGTACATACATTACAATGTCCAACATGGCTGGAGAAATCAGTATTTTCCCCTCAGTTTCCTGGCTTGGCCACTTCCGACATGGAAAGGCTATCTTAAAGAAAACTATCACTGACAAGAAGGAATGGAGAAAAGATTACAGTCCACAACAACACTATACGGCGTCGTGTGGCATAAGCTCCTCTTCTGTCTGCACCTGGCCAAATTAAAAAGCAAGCAAAGGGAAAAAGGTTAAACCAGAGGCTGGGTCACCCATGGACATCTAAACTGCCCAAGACATCGCTCTTTGTGTGAGCAAATTTGTATCTTTGACAGAATCATAACCATCTGAAAACTATCTCTGGATTTGCTATTTGGGCAAGGCAGCAATCATTCACCTGATCAGCTGCCTACAATAACAGAAAATTTACCTCATCAATACAAGTTAATGGCTCCCCTCTAATAACTGACAGGCAATAACAGCATATGCTGGCCAATCAGCTAATATACTGGGTTAAAATCTACTCACATACCTATATGCGATAAATATGACTTTGTAACTCAATGCTGTGCATAATGGGGGCCTGCTATGACAACTGAAAGTAATGGACATAGAAGTATTTAACTCTACATAGGATCAGCCTCCTAGTTTGGTAGACATGAATCATTACAATGATGCAGTCAAACTGGACAATCGAACATTAAAATAGTGCTCCATTCGCATCCCAAACCCTTTAAAACAGCTCTAGAAAATAAATTAGATAGGAAAATCTATTCTAAGTTCTTTAAAATTTCACTATCATATTGAACCTGATTCAGGAGACCCTTAGTTCAAGTTGCCCAAAGCTATGACCTAGTATTTATGAAGTCTAACAGGAAACTTCTACCATAACACAAATACACCCCAATATAGTTATACTAGATCCCATCTGTGCAACTGATTTTGCAACAAGTGCCACTGCCCTGAATTCATCAATTAAGCAACCACTGATTTGCTCCTCACCCACTAAAGAAAAAGAATGAGGGCTATGCATGCTTGTAGAATAATTTGTTACATTAGGATCAACACTTATAGAGCATCTGAAAAAGATCAACAACTGGTGCAACACTTTTTAAACTAGCATAGTACAAGAGTAAAAGGAAACTAAGTCCCACGTGCTGTGTGATGGCCCACAAACTTTTATTATCTTAAAAAGCCCAATGTGTTTTGGCTTTGTCATCAATTGGCCTTCTTTAGGGGCTATTACCAGAAATTTCTGGAGCTGCATTCTGCACTCTCAACACTCTCTAATACTCAAGAGTGTTCACTCTGTTGAGAGTGCAGACTGTAACTTCAGAAATTTCTGGTAATTGTCCCTGAAGAAGGCCAATTGGTGGCAAGGCTAAAACACGTTGAGCTTTTAAAGGTAATAAAGTTTGTGGGCCATCACACAGCGTGTGGGACTCCATTTTCTTTTACTCTTCTACTGTGAATATGTGTTTTCCATTTTTTTGTTCTGTTCTGAAGTCGCATAATGCCACAACAGAAATCTGACTTTAGAAAGGACTTCTGAAGCCAGTAGATTAAACTGTCAAACATTATTGTGGACCACACAGTACTTTACAAGCCACTACTAAAACCTTCATCATCATGATCTAGGTTGAATAAGTGTGATATTCTTCTGATGTAAATAATAATATGTTGTGCATATAAATCAGTGTACTTCATTGGTTTATCATATTCATAGCTTATCAACAGAGAGTGAACATTTAGAACAACATGATGGAAATCATGAAGATCCCCAGATGTTGTTAAGACTGCAACGACAAGCATTCAGCACTAGCCCTGTGATCCAGTGTGGTGCAGAAATTTGAGCACTGGGCTATGATTCTGGAGACCAGGGACTGAATCCCTGCTCAGCCACTGGCTGACCTTGGCCTCAGAGAACACCAATGGCAAACCCCCTCTGAAGAAACTTGCCCCCTCCCCCCCAAAAAAACCTGTCATTGATCCCCCTTAGGGTTGTCGTAAGTCAAAAATGACTTGCTGGCAAACACCACCACACACATGCTGGCTAGAGCTTTTGGAAGTTGCAGGTCAACAACATCTGGAATGCCACACGCTTCCCACTCCTGATTTTGAACATCTTTCTGTCAGTGCCAACATTCCTCTTGATTTTCTTCTGCTGGTCTTGCTGCTGAATAAGTTTAATCAATCTTGTGCTGCTCATGGTTCATTTTAGCAAATACTTGCAGTTGCTTTTTGGAAGAAGTAGACCAGCTGTTGATTTCTTTAGCCTAGTGAACAGATCTCACCTAGTAGCAACCCGACTCCTCCTGATATTATGAGCAGCTGTGCTGGAAAGAGCTTTTCCCACTTAGGTTGAAGGGATCAGGAACATGTAAAGGTTGTGTTGTGCTTGTATAATGGGGTTTTCCTTTGGAAGAATATAGTGGTCAGATGCGGCCTACCAGTTAGGCATTCATAACATACCTCATGAAAGAAATTTCGAAAGTACGTATGAATGCATGCAGAAGTAAGACTCCAAGTCCTTAGGTGAGGAAGGATAAACAACAACAGCAAAAAGGAAAAAAAGTCATTACTTAGTATGTTGTATTAATTTCTACTTTACATTGTGTATCTTTCTGCCTAAGCAAGCCTGTGAAAAATTCTAATTCAGTTATTTCTAAATAATACAAAAGAGAACAATGTTGTTACAACAATTGCTAACAAGAATCAGTTTCATGGAGAAAACAATAATGCTTTATGTGTGAAGCTGTGAAAAATGTTTTTTACCCATTGACATCTGAAAAAAAAAGCAGAATCAAAAATGTTTATCTGAACTGCAAACTTTGTTCCAGTTATTCAGTTCAATCCTCACATTTCAATGAAGTGTCTAATTCCACTAGCCAAATGTAGACTACTATAAAAATATGGAATGGAATAACGCTAAGAAATGTGCCATTAATGATTTTCAGGACAGCATCCCGCTATTGTTTAAGGAGTCAACCCTTAGAACCGAAAGGCATGGATGATAATCCAAAGGCCCCTTTATTTAAAAACACAGGCAACAACAAAGTGCTTTAAAGTACAATCTTAAGAGCAACTGTTGACTGAAAAGCAAAGAATAAATATAATTAACAGGTTTTGTTTAGTTTTAAGCTGAGCTGAATTAGTTAAGCTTAATTATACTTACTTGGAAACAAGCCTTATTGGTTTCAATTGGGCTTCTAAATAAATAGGATTGGGCACTAAGACTTTTAAAGGAAAGTTTAATTTCAAAGATGGGACTGCAGGTTGATCAAATGCTGGCATGATAGCTGATTTATGTAAACAGGTATAGCCAGTTTCTATGCAAAGGCAACAATTATTTGCCACTAGTTTCCTAAATCAAGCACAATAAAAAGTTCTGCTCAGGTCCAAAAAAACCCTCAAGTACAACCAAACATGTCCTTTTGAATGAATGCACATAGACATGAGTAACTAGCATGACATTCAGCAAGTCTAATTTAAATGTCTATTTTTTAAAAAACCACTTTACATATTATAAACAAAACCAGGTTAATATTATCTGTGTGTCTGCTCCTTAACCTTCAGCTGGCACCATTGTCAGCCAGGAAAGGTATGAGGCAGTTTAATGTAGTATAAACCACCACAAAAAAATGCTTTTGCAAGTGACAAGTAACCCCAGACAGACCCATTAAAAACTCAGCCTGGAAAGAAAGGGGGAGGAGGAGGAAATAGTCTCTGCTGCCACTCTTCAGCATGGGTTGTTTTTTAAGCTCTCTGGTCTCCATTTCATTTAGGGGCAATTGTGTTTGTTTCTGAGAAAATCAAAACAACTTTGTAAACTCACGAAAACGGAGGAAGTGACTTGAAACATCCCAGTTGACTTGGCTGGACGACAGATGTGGAAAAAGTACAATGCCGGGCCATGTAAATTATGTGTGTGCGTGTTTTTAACAAAATATTCACACCATTTTTTTAATCACTGGCTGCTTCTGCACGGTAGAAACAATCCGGTTTGACGCCATGTCTACTGCCATGGCTCCATGCTATAAAATTCTGGGATTGGTAACATGTTGTGGCACCAGGGCCAAGAAATAATCCGGTTTGACACCACAATAAACTCCACGGCTAAGGAATCCTGGGAACTGTATGTTTTGCGTGACATGGGTCCAAAACACACTGTAGAAATAATCCAGTTTGAGACCGCTTTAACTGCCCTGGCTGAGTGCTAGTGAATTTTGGGAAATGTAGTTTAGTGAAACATTGGTCCAAAACTGAAGAAATAATCCACTTTGAGACCGCTTTAACTGCCCTGGCTCAGTGTTAGGAAATTTTGAGAAGTGTAGTTTGTTGTGGCAAGAGCAGCTCTCTAAACAGAGAGAAGGCTAAAATGTCTCTCAAGACCTACAATTCCCAGTATCTATCATTGAGCCAAGGCAGTTAAAGTGGATTACGGGGGTTTCCCCGAAAACAAGACAGTGCCTTATATTAATTTTTGCTCCCAAAGATGCGCTAGGTCTTCTTTTCAGGAAATGTCTAATTTTCTTTTCCATGAAGAAAAATATTCACATTTATTGCTGAACAGTAATAACAATACTAATAAACAATGAACATTTATTATATAGAAAAACTTTGCTAGGCCTTACTTTCAAGGGAGGCTGTTATATTTAGCAATCCAGCTAAACCTCTACTACTAAATATTTATCATTTCTGCAACTTGTGCAAGGAATGGAAAGGGTGCGTCCACACTGGAGAAATAAAGCGGTTTGGAAGCGCTATAACTCTTTGTCTGACTCACTTGCTATGGAATTCTGGGAGTTGGAGTTTGTTGTGGGCCCTTCGGGCCCACAACAAACTCCAACTCCCAGAATTCCATAGCAGTGAGTCAGACAAAGAGCTAAAGCGCTTCCAAACCGCTTTATTTCTCCAGTGTGGACGCACCTTGGAGCTGGCTTTGTTTGTTTGTCGCTCCCAACCCTGGAAAAAAGGGGAGGCCTCTCCCAGGGAAGGCTTCGAGGCCCATCCCTAACTCTCTCCCAAGACTCCTTCCTCCGCTCCTGGACTCACCGGGAAGGCTCTGATCCGCATCTTGGTGTCCTTCCGGCTGCCGGTGCCTTTGCTGAGGTTCGACATCTTGAGGGAAGGGAAGAGGGAGGAAGGAGGGAGAGAGGGAGGGAGTAAGGGCCCCGGAAGGGATGAGCGACCTTCACTGAGAGAGAGAGAGGGATAGAGAGAGAGAGAGAGGCCCAGTCAGCGGAGGCGAAGTTGGCCTCCTCGTCCTGCCGCTGTTCTCCTTCTCCTCCTCCTTCCTCCTCCTCCTCCTCCGCCGCCGCCGCGATGGCGGCCAAACATCGCTCAGAGCGCAGGGCCCAGCAGCGCCCCCCTCAGACCCAGGCGACGCACAGCAGCAGCAACACACACAGACAGACCCAGCAGACGGAGGACTGAGGAGGAGGAGGAGGGTTCCGCCCGGACACTCCCGCGAGAACTGAGAGGACAAATCTCGCGAGTTTAGCTTCAGCAGCAGCAAGAGTGTAGGCCTCTGGAGTGTAAATCTCGCGAGGAGAGCAAGAGTGTAGGCCTCTCGAGTCTAAATCTCGCGAGAAGAGTAGAGAATCGGCCGCCAGAGAAGGCCTCTCTCGTCATCTCGAGGTCTAAATCTCGCGAGAAGAGAAGCAGCAGTAGCAAGAGTCCTGCTCTCTTCTTTTCCTCTTTCTTTTAGGAGCTCGGGATTGGCTGGCGGGCGCGGTTTGGCGTCACGTGGTTAGGAGCGGACGTAAAAACAGGGGGGAGGGGCTCGGTTGGCGTAAAGCGACGCCATTGGTTGATTTATTAGAGTGGGTGATTGACTGACAGCGCTGAGGTGCTTAGTGCCTGGGTTATTATTTGTTTAATTCTCTCAGGTCATGGTCGGCCTACTCTCTCCTGCGCTTCCTCCTTGATATAATAAAATAAAATAAGCCATATGTCAGTCATGTTTCCCCCCCCCCTAATGGAAAGATTACTTCTTCTTCTTCAGAGGGGTTTAAAAGGAAAATGAGGAAAAAAACCGTTGGTATCCTCTGAGGCTGAGAGAGTGTGACTCGCCCAAGGTCACTCCAGGGGGTTTCTCAATGCTCCAGCGGGGAATCCTACACACACACACACACACACACAATAAAATTTTTATATATCCTTCATTTTGTCTTGAATGTCTTTCTTGTTTTGGAGCCTATATACAGTATGTCAGTAAATGAAACTAGCAAAATAACATTTGTTTTGCTGATCCAGCATTGCTAACAATTAATATAAATCCACCAAACAGTGATACCTTTATTGGCCTAACTTCACCTGGGTATATATCAACAAGAATGCTGCCCCGTGAATAGTGATAAAGAAATGTGGCAGGGCTGAGTCGTGTAAACATCCCTATAAAGCAGGAGAATACTGGTAGTATGTCATCGGTGGCATAGCTGCCCTTAAACTGAATAGAAGTGGAATAGAGTGAGAAGGACAACCAGTAAGACTGGTGCTGCATTTTTTATATATATACATATAATAAACAGCAAAAACTTTCTTAGGCACCATTTCTGGAACACTGAATCGAACACTCATTGGTGTTTTGGGATCATGTGCCATTCCTTTCTGTAACTAGTCAAATTGCAAGCTTTGCTTTTTTAAAAAAGATCTTTTCAATTTGCCAAAACACTATGGCTGCGTTCACACTGGAGAAATAAAGCGGTTTAAGTGCCGTGGCTCAATGCTGTGAAATTCTGGGAATTGTAGTTTGTTGTGGGCCCCACAACAAACTACAATTCCCAGAATTTCACAGCATTGAGCCACGGCACTTAAACCGCTTTATTTCTCCAGTGTGAACGCAGCCACTGTTGAGAAATGATACTACTTGAGGCAGTTCCTTCACCGTGAAAGGCTAAGTATAGGTCACACAAATGGAACCATAATTATAATAAGGATGTTTTGTGAATGGTAAATTTTACTTGCTGATAGTGGGTGTGACTGTTCATCAGTCCTAGGTTTTTGTCAAAGGTTTACTTTAATGTTACACAGGAAGTTTGCAGCTCACATTCAAGTAGAGCAGTTGTTTGGGGCTTGTACTGCATATTACTTAATCTAGTAGTAAGATTGTTTTAACAGGCAGCAGTCATTACATTTCTCACTTCAAAACTGTGTTACTCTGAAGTCAGAGAGGTTATTTCAAGATAAGACACTTCAGAATTTGTAGCTAAAAGACTATCAGAAGAACCATAGTATATAGTAATCAAAAGCCTATCTCATTTAACATTCTGTTTACATAGGTGTAAAATACAATGCAGAAATAATCCACTTTGAAACCGCTTTAACTGCCCTGGCTCAGTGCTAAGGAATCCTGCTGTAGTTTATTGTGGCACCAGAGCTGTCTGACAGAGAAGGCGAAATGTCTCTCAAAACTACATTTCCCAGAATTCCCCAGCATTGAGCCAGGGCAGTTAAAGTGGTCTCAGACTGGATTATTTCTGCAATGTGTTTTGGACCATAGTGACCAAGCACCTGCCTTAAGGAAGCCTACAAGTAGCATAAGAGTGCAACAAGATCCCCCGTCTTGTGCACTCCATGTCAGGTTACATACAGAGTTTGGACTGGATTAGATAATTAATTTGTTTAAGAATATCAATAGTATCAAAACATTTATAGCCAAGAGAGGGAAAATTTACTATCTTCATCCTGAAAATTAATGAGTGGATTGGTTGGCAAATTGCACAGCACTATTATGTTGCAAGATTCAGTATGCATGGACTGTGTGGATAAGTCACCATGATTATTTTTGTGATCTATGTACTGTATATTTTACCAGTGGATGATGAAGACTGCTTGGTAGTGGCAATATTACTATAAAGTCCTTATTATAGCAAAATTATTTCAAAATAATGTGCCAGTTTTCATTTCAATTTGCCAGAGGTTTTTATTAGGCAAAGAAAAATGATTAGTGAAGGACCAATAAATTTTCAGCCTATCAGGCCTCTGCAGCCTCTTCCTACTTCCCATGTTAATGCTGCAAAAAGGACAGCCGGCAAGGCTACGTTGACCTTTTGTGCATACCAGAAAGATCACTAGCGAATTAAGCCTGTGTCTAAAGTCTAAGCAGAGCTTTACATTCTGTGTGAAACTCCATTTGTTTTAAATGATTCATACTATGGCTCCATTCACACTATGAAATAACCCAGTGTGGAACCCAGGTTATTTCATAGGTGTCCACATTTCCCATGACTGCACTTGGTGCAGTTTGCGGGGGACCATGAAAATACCCACTTCACCCGGTGCATTTGACACCGGTCCAACTAGCAAGTTTATTTTTGCGGGGCTGGGCCACAAGGATCTGAATCTTTGGTAGTGGAAACTACTGATCCCGATCTGTGCTGCCATATCGTCTTCCCTCCCCTTCCTCTCCCCCTCACCCATGCCATGTCCTCCAGCATCCTACATCCTTCTTCGTCCTCCACTTCTGCCCTGTGCCATGTTCTCCAGCATCCTCCTTCCTCACCCTATTCCCTCCTCTTCCTTTTCCTCTCCCGCCCTTCTGCCATGATTGTATCAATCGTGGCATTTTATCCCTACTGCCCGCCCTCCCCCCGCGTGAATGTCAATAGGGTTAAAGTGCCACTGAGAGTAGTGGGAACTTCAATTCGGTATCCCATTATCAAATCTCTACGGATCTACTCGATACAAAACAATGAGTGTGAACAAGGCTGTTCTTTGCAAGACTGAGGACCGTTTAGATCCCCTTCTCAGTAATATCACCGAAGCCTCACAGACTGATGTGGTCCTACCCAGATAAATTAGCAACAAAACTAACCAAGAAATCCTGTGTATATTTGAACAGGAGGGTTTTTTGTTATCTGCAAAATAAGTTAGGAAGCATGTACTTCTATCCAGGGCAAAATTAGCATATTGTTAGGTGCACCCTAATTCCAGGGGTGTGGTGCTACCTAGATTAAATTTCCTTTGGGAGGAGGTCACTTGGGTGCTTAATGATGTTTAATCTTATTTGCATTTATTTACAAATATTCACATCAGGTGCAACATCCCAATATATTCTCCTGTATTGTCTGTCTCTTCACTCCACTCCCTCCCTTTCTCTTCCCCCACACCAGGATGAGTTACAGCAGATCCTTGTGTTGGTTTTTGTTTCAAGGATCTCCAATTTCAGATTTTGACTTTTTGAACAGAAATGGGGCATGACAACTAAAACTACTCTTAAATTTTAAGTCATCTGCCATGATTATCTGATGGGTTGTGATGTTTCCCCTTTTTGTTTCTAGTAAGCTCCCCATTTAGAATTTCACCTGAAGCTGGGCATTGCAGATGGACAATAACCAAAAAAATTTTGAGGCAACTAGCCCAATGTCCTAATGAGTTATGACAGCCACAGACAAGCAGGTATTCTCTGTTATTGTTATTATTATTGACAATGTATAAACTAGAGCCAATAATGCCATAACTTTCCAGTGAGTGAGGCATTAACATTGTGTTAAAAATGCTAAGTTGAAGAAATAAGCAGATTTCTTACAGCCTGCAAAAAGTGTTCTCTCCTATATGATACACTCTCATTTGTGGGTTGTTAAAGTCTAACAGAGGCAAAGAGGGCAAATATTCTGGATATTTCTGCAGTTATTGCCTCTCAGCTGAGGAGAGAAAGGGCAATTTAGCCTTCATCCTTAAGAAATAGCCCACCCTTCCAGAATCTCCAGCAATTCCAATAATTCCATTAACTGCTTTACTATCCAAACCCTAGTTTTATAATCAAGAACTATAGAGATGGAAGAGCACATCCAACCTGTTCCCAATCCTACCATTAGTTGGCTACATCCACATTGCAGAAATAATCCAGTCTGACACCACTTTAACTTGCATAGCTTATTGTTATGGAATTCTGGAAATTGTAGTTTTGTGAGATATTTAGTCTTCTCTGCCAGAGAGTTATGGTGCCACAACAAACTACAATTCCCAGAACTCCACAGCATGACCCATGGCAGTTGAAGTGGTGTCAAACTGGATTATTCCTGCAGATGCAGCCATAGAAAACCTGTTACAAACATTCCCAAAGTGGAGATATAAATATAGAACAGCAGAACAGAAAAACACAATGGGGCATACATCAGCAAAGATCCCAGTAGGGCCCTAGCAAGATGTTAGTGATGAAATGAGGATCACGAGTACCTCTGAGTGACCCATATCTTACCCATCCTGTCTCCATAGTAGTAACTGGGGAAATAAATGTGTGATGTAACATTGTGCTCAGCAGGTTTCTACCTTTTGCAACCAGAGACCAATGAAAGTGGAGCAGAGGAGAAACACTCAGCTCAGTGACATTATTTGGTACCACAGTCTTTCAAAGGAGAACCTGGATCTCAAAGAGGCATCAAGGAACTCAAAGGAAGTATGTTTTTGTGTTGCTACTGGATTTTAAATTTTATTTCCTGGACTTTATAACTCTTTGTACCCAAGAACCGACATGGCCAGGAAGGGGAGTGACCTGGCTACATGAATCTTAACCATCTTAACTGAAAAAACCATATTGACAAAATGTAGGCCTGTGACTTGTCATATTTTTTTCTAGATGCTTTTTAACACCTTTGCCTGATGAAAAAGCCAGTGGAGCATTGAAAGGTTGTAACATGTATTTTGTGTATTTTGGATGGTCCAATAAAGGTATTGTTCTTTTGTGGATTTTGGATACTATTGTTCATTATTTGTGTGGGTTCTTTTACTAAATATTACCAGGAAAATATGTGGTTGCTTGTTTTAATATAAGTCTGTTGATACCTGAAGGCTCTTATCAAAGACTCTACTTTCCAGTTATGTAAATTTAAATATTAATGAAAAAATAATAAACATTATATTTTATTATCACACTATCAGTACTATTATTGTTTGGGGAGCATTAAACATGTTTTCAGAATAGTTGGGTGAAAAGCAAGTTGCAGCTTTGGAAGCCTCAACCATGAATTGTGTCTGACCAGGAGAGCATCTTTAGACGCCAACAAAAACAGAGCTTGGAAAGGATACTTTTGGGGGCACAGAATCCTTCTAGATGTGCAGAGATGGCTGTAGCTTTTGTGTCCGTGAGACAGCGAGTCCTCTCTGAATTTCTTTATAAAGTTTGGACTAAAGTTGGGAGTGGCTTAAATGCTCCTCCAACAGGAAAGCCACCAGCTGCCATGGGAGTTGAAAAAGTAACTTTTCCAAACTCTTAGCAAGAATACCATTCTCTTGTTGCAAAAACCTTGTTATCACAGAGCTGGTAAACTTTTGTGGGGTTGTGTCAATTCAGAGTAAAGGTTGGTTCATTTGTTTGCTTATTGATTGATGGCATTTGTGTGCTCTCCTATAACAAAGTTCTGTAGGCAGTTTATGGTACAGAAACATGAGAACAATTTAGGTAATTTGGAAACAAATGAGGAAGCAAACCATAAAAAAGCAAGACAAAATTCACAGCAATAGAAAATTATGCAAAGCTGTTGAAACTGAAAGAACTAGATGGCATGAATGAACTAAAAGGGCAAGATGAACAGAACAAATTCCTCACAGTGCCGAAAAGGCCACCGGGAGGGCACCAAGGAAACCTCTCTGAGGCTGCCTCCACAATAGAGAAATAAACCAGTTTGCTACCGCTTTAAATGCCCTGGCTCAAGCCAATGGAATTCTGCAAGTTGGAGTTTGTTGTGGGGCCCAGAGTGGAGCTCTTCTCTGGGCCCACAACAAACTCCAACTCCCAGAATTCCATAGCCTTGAGCCAGGGCAGTTAGTGGTGCCAAACCAGGTTATTTCTCCAGTGTGGATGAAGCCTGAGAAGGATATTATAGAACTGGGATGCTACCACCAAACTGTCTGCCTTGTAGTTATCCACTTCTACTTCATTTAGTAGGAGCACTCACAGTACAGCCTCTGAGGAATTCTGAAGGTTTAAGTCTCTACCTCATGCATCTGAGGAAGTAGACTCAAGTCTACGAAAGCTCACACTACCACTTTCTTTCATTCTATTACTCTCAAAGGTGCCACACGACCCCTTTGCATGCTGATTTTCCAGGCTAACACGGCTAAGGTTTAGGGAGTAAGTGGTCTTTGAAGTAATCCATTTCCAAGTCTTTTAATGTTTAAAGGGCTAAAAGTAGCACTTTAAATTGGATTTGATAACAAACTGGAAGCCAATACAGCTGGCAGAGCATAAATGGAGGCTTGCAGGCTCATTTGGCCTATAAGCTACCTGTTCCTTACTCCTGCTTGAATTACAGTGGCTGATAGTATTAAGCATTTTGCTTTGGATAGGTGTTCCCTGGAACACTGTTTCCATTTCTGAGCTCCACATTGTCAAGCTGAAATGTGTCAAAAAGAAAGTGACCAGACATAAAAAAAAAAAAAAAGTCTGAAAATCAAGTCCTATGACAAATGGTTGAGGCAGCTGGGTATGTTTAACCTAGCAAAGAGAAGATTGAAGGGTTACTACAGGGGAAGTGGTGCCAATTTATCTTCTGTTGTGCCAGAGAGTAAGAGCTGAATTAGTGGATTCAAATGATAAGAGACGAGATTCTGACTAGATATTAGAAATAATTAATACTGATGGTACAAACCATTCAGCAATGAAATGAAGTGCGTTGGAAGATAGTGGACTCTTCTTGATTGGAAGATCTGAACAGAAGTTGGATGGCCATGTGTTTGGAATACTTTAGGTGTGAATTCCTGCATCAGCTGCATGGCCTTGGGTGTCCTTTCCACTTCTACAGTTTTATGATTCTAAAGGTTTCATGTTGTTAAAGGTTAATTGAGCCATATTAAAGTATCTAGATTCTACAATCTACAGAAGTGGGCTTGCACCTTCTTTTAAGGGATTGGTAACAATGAAATGGTATTTTATTTTTTATTTTTGGCTTTCATTATCTGGTGTCAAGAGATAAGAAGCAATGATCCACAATAACTCATCATGTTAACATTGTCAAGTGTTAGCTTCAGTTACTATGTCACTAAAATAGCATGCCTCATCATCCTGATAGCAAAAGTAAGAAACTGAAAAATGCACTACTTATTCTACAAAAGTGTTGGTATGAGTTTTAAGAGATAGTATGGTATAGCGGTTTCAGTACTGGACTAGAACTGTGGAGGACCAGAGTTCTTTTCCCCACATGGTTCTTATTATTATTAACCTTTATTTATCTAGCGCTGTAAATTTACACAGTGCTGTACATATAATCTTATAATTAGACGATTCCTTGCCCTCAGGCTTACAATCTAAAAGACACAACACAAAAGGATAAGGGAAAGGTGGTGGGAAAGGGGATGAAGTCCAGTGGTTCTTCTCTCTCTCTGGCGCCTGGACCAAGGCAGATGGACTGGAAGGAGGGCGCGGCTTCTTAATACATAATTAAAACGAGGCATCCTGGGCCAGACGGCATAATTCTGGGAACGTTTTCATAAACAATATAGTCTTTAACTCAATTTTCAAACTGATTAGAGAAGTGATGAGGTGCACATGTGGAGGATGAAGGTTCTAGGAGTGAGGGGCAGCAAGTGAGAAGGGACGAATCTGGGACAAAGCAGTGGAGATCCTTGGCTGGGACAGGAGACCTTGACTACCAGAAAGGAGGGGAAGAGAAGGAGTGTGAGGAGAAAGAAGTTCAGACAAGTAAGGAGGGGCCAGTCCGTGGAGGGCTTTGAATGTCAACAGCAAAAGCTTGTACTGGATGCGGAAGGGGAAGGGGAGCCAATGGAGGGAGGAGAAAAGAGGAGAAACATGGTCAAAGCGGCGAGCAGATGTGATAATACGTGCAGCTGAGTTCTGGACAGAGATTAAAGAATGGAGGTGAGAGAGAGGAAGCCCTGTCAGAAGAAGGTTACAATAATCTAGTCGTGAGACCACTAGGGTATGGACCAGAGTCTTGGCAATTGAAGCTGAGATGAATGGACAGATTTTAGCAATGTTATAAAGAGAGAATCTACAGGTTTTGGCAGTGGCCTGAATCTGGGGAATAAATAACAGAGAGGAATCAAAAATGAAACCAAGACTGCGGGCTTGCTGAACCGGTTGAATAGGAGTGTCATCAACAGACACAGAAAAGGAGTATTGAAGGGTGGGCTTTGGTGGGAAGATGAGAAGCTCTGTCTTGAACATGTTGAGCTTCAAGCGCCTATGCCGCATCCACTGAGAGATGGCAGCCAGACAAGATGAAACTTGCTGTTCAAGCCCTGGCAAAAGGTCAGGGGTGGAAAGATACAGCTGAGTGTCATCGGTGTACAGATGATAGGTGAAACCAAAAGAACTGATGAGTTTACCAAGGGACAATGTGTATAGAGAGAACAAAAGGGGACCGAGGATAGAGCCCTGGGGGACTGCAACAGATAAGGGAACAGAGGAGGAAGTCTGACCACCCGTGACCACTGCAAAAGTCTGTTTGACAAGTAAGATTTAAACCTGTTGAGAACAGAGTCAGAGAACCCGGGGTCAGAAAGTAAATCAACCAGGAGACAGTAGTCCACGGTGTTGAAGGCCGCACCAAATCAAGAAGAATGAAAATAGAGTAGAGGCCATTTGTCTTGGCTTGCAAGAGATCATTTGAGATCTTGGTGAGGGCTGTCTCTGTAGAGTACCGTGAGAGGAAACCCACTGGTGACCTTAGGAAAGTCATACCCTCTAAGCCTCAGAAAAAGGCAATAGCAAACCCTGCCTGATCAGATTTTGGGAAGAAAAACACTGTTTTGTCGTATTTAATAGTGGGACAGAGAAGAAAACATTTTAAAATGTTCCAGCAGGACCTGAAAATTCACCAGCTTCTGTGCTTTATGATATCCAGGGGAAATCCTTCTATGCTGGTGAAATACCAGATAGACCATTGTCAAGACATGTGGCAAAAGAACACCTGTGAATCAAACTATTTGGCTTTCCAATCAAATAACCAGGAAGGGAGAACCAATTCAAAATCAAAGATTAGAAGAGTTACTTTATTGTACTGCACTTCTCAAAACTTCTCAACCAGCATAGGTATCGAAGGACAAGCAAATAGAAATTTTGGCTGAGCATTGAGTAACACTCTAAAGTAGACTTAGGGGGACAGAGAGACCTTCCAAAAAGGCAAAAGGAGAGTAAAATCCTGCAGCAAGAGCAGAAGTCCATTTATATGCCACTGGATTTCTCCCAAGATTTGTGGATGTTTTTTTAAAAGACTAAAGGACAATGGGGAAAATTTATCTAATATAATGGTTACTACATGAAAGTTGCCTGAAACAGCAGTTGTCTGGTCCTGGTCCATATTTTCAGGTTGATGGTAAATAGTTGTGATAGTAAACTACAGGCATTATACAGATGGCCAAATATTAGAAACAGGAAAATTAGCAATCAACAATGGCAATCTGGAAATGTAACAGAGATGAGCTTCTTCGTTAATCTATGAACTGGCTTTTTTCAGAACATCGTGAGAAATGGGGAAATGTACTGAAATGAACTTCTTCAGAGACACTTGGATTCTGTTGTCAGATATTGCAATGATGCCATTTAAAAAAGGTCTGATAGGGTGGTACTGATTTTGGTTTGACTGGAGCAGGCGGTGGGGAGTGGCTGGGGTTGATGACTAGGTTCTGCCCTTGGCTATATGTTGTTTTTTTATGTGATGTCTTTTTGCCATAATAAAATTTATTTCAGAAGTACACAAGCTGACATAAATCCTACAGAGTGCTAGCAGCCATAGTGGCCTTTCTGTCCCCTTTACCTGGCAGCCTTTCATGATCACTGAAAATGAGCTTTGAAGATATGTGGAAGTCTACAGGGGTATACACACACTTATATATATACAAACATATATATATATATATATATAGACAGATTTTGGTATTTTCTTGCCATATGGGTATTGCTATCCTTGGCTATGGAGTTTATCACATGGGAGGAATTTCTCCCAATTTTGAATGGAGCCAATTCGAATTCACGTAAATTCGCTAAACTAGTGAATTTACGTGAATTCTAATTGCGTTCGGAATGCGTTCAGAATGACTTCCCATTTCCCGAAAATGACCCCCCGTTGCCTGAAATTGCGTGAGATACTCTTATATGGAATTACGTGAAACCCCATGATTGCGTTCGGATTGCCTTTGCATTATACCCCCAAATTCCGTCGTATGATAAACTCTTCTGTCATTTTCTTTTTCATATTGTATGACTTTTTTTTGTTAACTCTATATAGTTCCATTTTTTCTGGTTTATTAGATTGTGATGATTGTGATAAATATTATACTTACTGGTTGTTGTCTTGTTTATGTGATGGCCTTTTATATCCTTGCTATTAGGCATTATACATTAGGTGCACTGAAGGTGTGAAAATCTAAATCCCTCTCAACCTAGGGAGAGTTAAAATGTATCAGGGTCACTCTCACCCCAACCTGACGTTGCACCAACACTGTGGCTATGGCCCTGAGGTAAAGAAGGTTTGGATCACATGTAACCTTGCTCTTTCCTCACCCCAGGTCTTCTGTCCCCATTTCCTTTTTACTATTTGATCAGCCAGTCCAAGCCAAAATGAACAATGCAGCATCTAGATTGCTGTATGAGTTCATCTCTTAGGGTTCTGCCAGAAGAGGGTTTCTTTTATCAGAAGAGTTATGCCTAATCCTTTCTTCCTACAGGCAGCACATCATTAAAACAGCATTGTACTGCCCATTAGCTATTTAAAGTCATTTGGAGTTCATTTATCTCCATGGTAAAGTGTTTGTGTGTCTCTCTGTGTGAGTATGTGTGCCATCAAGTTGCCTATTGACTTAAGGCAACCCCATGAATTTCATAGAATTTTCTTATGCAAAGAAAGGTTTTGCCAGTTCCTTCCTCAAAGGTGATTTTGCCAGTTCCTTCCTCAGAAATATAGCCTATAGCACCTGGTATTCATTGGTGGTTCCCATCCAAATACTGAGCATGGCTGGCCCTGCTTAGCTTCCAAGATTAGACAGGATCTGGTGCCTTTAGGCTATTTAGAGAGAGCTCCATGGTAAGGTCCTCCTTCACAAATTACCTTCTGCTTTATTTAAATCTCTAATTAACCCCATGATCTGGATATTCCAATAAAAAATTATTAACTTCATAATAGGCACTAATATTCATTCACCCTCCAAACTACATATTCCAAAATTTCAAAGTATGGATCTATGGCAGTTGAAATAGTATTTAAGTACTATAACTGTGTATATCCAAAGTTTAATGGGGGGGGGGGAACTAGAATTGATTTTTATGTCCTGCTGATGAGCATGTGTCTTTTTTTAATTCCAAGGCTGAAATCAGACATTTGCTTATTGAGAACTTAGTTAAAAATATATGGGAATAGGAGAGTGGGACAGTGGTACAAATGTATTGCTCCTTCCCTTGCTTCTGCCAGTCTTTTGGATTTAGTTCTGATAAGTGGATATTGGGCTAAAGGATGACATGTTAAGCCTGAAAAGCAAAAGCCAGACTCCGCCCATGTTTGAGTGTGTGTTATATATTTGCCCTGCTAGACTTGTTTTGAAAATGTGACACACTGTGATGTTGTAATTACAAGATGCTCATGATCTTTCAAAGTCTTTCAAGGTATACTAAAACAGGACACCAGGAATTGTTCATAAGATGACAGAGATGTAGCAGAACAAGATCCAGCAAAACAAGGTGGATGTTGTTTTTCTTCCAGCTTTGCCTGTACAACAAAATTAAGTCAATAAAACTAAGACAAGATGTACCAATAAAGATGATTGGCCAATCCAGCACATAGGGGTGTGTGTGTAGGTCTAACTGGTCTATGAAAGTTTTTCCAGGATTCTTAATCTAAGGTCAATAACAAAATATCTTGGGAATTCCAAGTGTTCCCTAAGGACTTTTGAATATTGTCATTTCTGATGCCACATTTGTCGTCTTCTCCTTCTCCTTCTCTTCCTGCTCCTCCTCCTCCTGCAATAAAATAATGAATACATGGTAATGACAAACACACGCTAAGTGAGGATGCAGTGGCTAAGCAGTTAAGATGCTGACTCTGATGACTGTAAGGTCAGAAAATTGACCGTTCCCACCCCAAGCGCTGTGTAACTAGTCCCACCTTCTCCCATCACTATTCCCAGCTTCTGCCAACCTAGCAGTTCAAAAGAATGTAAAAGTGCAGGAACACTCATCCCTCCACATTCGCTGGCGTTAGGGGCACAGGACCCCATGAATGTGGAAAAACTTCAAATAACAAAAACACTATGTTTTTACCTGAGAGAACACCTCTCAGAGAATCTCAAGGTCCTCTAGTGCAACTCTGTGGTCAATATCTGCCAGACATTGACCATAGAATTGTACTGCAGGAGCTACAAATGCCTAGTGGAGTGTTCTCTCTAGGAATCTCTAGGTCCTTCAATGCAATTTTTGGATAAGGTTGACCATAGAGTTGTACTGGAGGATGTAGATGTTGATAGAGAAAACATATTAATAAAATCCGTGAATAATCACATCTGCAAAAGTCAAAGCCACAAATGTGGAGGGACAAGTATAGATAAATAGGTACCACTTTGGTGGAAAAGTAATTACTGTGTTTCCCCCCCAAAAAGACAGTGTCTTATATTATTTTTTGCTCCCAAAGATGTGCTAGGTCTTATTTTCAGGGGTGTCATATTTCTATGAAGAAGAATTCACATTTATTGTTGGGGGGAAAAAGAGAACATTTATTATATACTGTATATATATTTATATACAAAAACTTTGTTAGGTCTTACTTTCAGGGGAGGCCTTATATTTAGCAACTCAGCAAAACCTTTACTAGGTCTTATTTTCTGGGAATGTCTTACTTTTGGGGAAACAGGGTATGTTCCATGTGCCTCATAATTCAGTCAAGCTGGCCATGTGACCACGGTGTCATCTTTGACAATGCTATCTGCCTCAGTTTACCATAGTAATGGAGATGAGCACTGGTTCCTATAGTCGGATACAATTAGACAATCATGTCAAAGAAAAACCTTTACCTTTATACATGATAAAGGGGAGAGAGATATTTCTTGTGTCTCAAAAATGAATTGAAATATATATAAGTACTAGATATTTCCTCATGCAATATATGAAGAAGTTACTCTAAAAAAACTCTAGCTACACTAGCATAAGTCATCAAGAGGATTCTGATCTCTGAATGTGAATCAACAGAATGATGTTGTGCCATAAAATCTGAACATATGTCTACAGTATATGAAATAGTTATATACTAGTCCTCTTCATCTAGCACAGTACTGGCATACCTCAATTAAAAACAGTTATGAATTGGGCATTACTTTTTTAACAGAACATTTGGCAGCCAAGACAGAAAAAAACATTAAAAGAATAAGGAGAAGTGCACCACATGTTTCATGTTTTAACCAAATAGGTTTCATGTTCAACATGTTTGACCAAACTTTTTATCCAAAACGAACAATATGCATGTGTGAAATGAAACAACCAGGTTTTGCATAAATAAACAACATCATTTTGAACCTTATAAAGACTATATTTTGGCATCAAAAATGCATCCAGGGATGATTTTCCCACCACCCACCAGATTCTATTGTTCTTAGGATTTCCATTTTGGTGGAGAAACTTCTAGACCTATGCATTTTAACATGCTGTTGATAACTACTGTCTCCTTTTCTCTCGGTTTTGCTATTCACACATGCTCAGTGTGAAGTCTGAAGGCAGCTGCTGTTTATCTTGCCAGTTGTAGGTAGGCACATGGCTACAGTAGGACTGGCTACAGTAAAATGACAATGCCATTATCTGTGCCAAGTTAATAAAAACAAATTGTATGATCTGCAAATTAATATTTACAAATTTATTGTTCCCAGGTAGGATTCCATGCTAAGGATGTAATCCTATCTCTGTAGGACTGACTTCTGAGTAAATATACATAGAATTGCCCTATAAGGAGACTATTTCACACAAGATTTTGGCTAATAGTGATATTAATGTCTAATTTAAATGGTATAAATCTGAAGTTATCTTAATACAATACATGTAAGTGACAGAAATCTGCAAGTTTAGAATTTCTGCAACTGAAACTTTTATATGGATCAAGCATAATTCCCAGTGAAGTGTGTAGTCTTCAGTCTACCCAGCAATATAAGGCAAAGTCTTGAAAGGAGAATCCAGGCTTTCATGCCAACTTCACCCAGTTCATTCTGTTGTTTGAGAAAGTCATACAGGATTCTATAGCAACTCAAGCTTGAACTCTCCCTAGAAGCCAAAGTGACTAAACTGTGACTGTCATAGGAGTTTATCATACGAACGAATTTGGGGATATAATGCAATGGCAATCCAAATGCAATCATGGGGTTTCACATTATTGCGAATGAGTGTATCTCACACAATTTCAGGCAAGGGGAAGTCATTCCGAAGGCAATCATGGAATTTCACATAATTGCTGTTAGGCATTGAAGCCAGTCGATGAAATGTACAGATGTGCACAAAAGGAAACCAGGAAGCATGGGCATAATTGTCTGCAGCTGAAGGCTGGAACAGCAGACAGTGTTCAAGGTCAGACATGTGCTTGATTGCACGTAAGCCTGGGTAACATCAAAAGTCTTCCTGAGTGAAGGGACAACATTGTTGGTGGCACAAGGAAAAAGAGTCACCAGAAGAGGAGGGGTTTGTGACCGCATGGCACAAATCTATAAATAGCCTGCACACCGCAGTGTGGGTTGTTGGGTAGTCGGAGTGGATAGATGGTTGGAGAGTTTTGTTGGACGGGCGTGTATATATTTGTAAATATAGCAACTTTAAGAATAAACACCTCTGAGGAGAGAGATTTGGCTCCAGTCTGTTTCATCAGCAGCGGGCAGGAGGAATTCCTGATAAAGCCAAACAGCTCCAAGGTCGCCGGTAGTTCCGAAGGCATCGGAGATTGCTTTACCTGTGCATCTGCTTGTTTACATCAACAAGGGTTACGGGCCCAGATCATTATCTGATAAGGCATCTCCGTTTGTGCTGAAGAGTTCAACTGGCTGTGTGAGAGAGGTACTTTGTTGCTGTGTTGTGCTGTCAGTGCCGGAAGGCTGGATGGTAAGATTTTTGGACTGTTGTCTGTGTCTTATCACAATTGACAGTAGAAGCTGGGAAAACTGCCAGGACTCTATCTTTACACTGCTTAATGATGGAGGCAGCTAAATTTCCCAAACTAGACGAAACTAATTATGCAGCTTGGAGTTCCTATTGTGAGGCTTTGCTGGTCAGAGAAGGACTGTGGGATGTTGTTGAGAGAGGACCCACAGCAGATACTCTTGACCAAGATAAGAGAGCAAGAGCTACAATTTTGCTTACAATCACGCCGTCGCAGATCAACCATGTCCGGGAGAAAAGAACCTCAAAGGCAGTTTGGGATGCTTTGAGGGAGATTCACCAATCTAAAACAGCTCTGTCAAGAATGATTTGGTGTAGGAGACTGTATGCCTGCAAAATGCAGAAAGGACAATCGCCAGAGAAGCATCTGGAGATCATGGCTGATTTGTTCAGCCAGGTGCAGATGAGAGGTGTTGTCCTTGCATCTGAGCAGAAAGCATACATCCTGCTTGGGAGTCTTTCTGATGATTTTGAGAATATTCTGTGGAGTCTTCAGTGTTTTGATGAATCACAGATTACTGCGGAGCTGGTGGCTGCACGTGTCTTGGAAGAGAGCCAACGTCGGCAGTACGAGGCAGGGCTCCAGAGGCAGCATGCAGTACCAAGACAAACACACCCAACCGAGGCTTTCAAGGAGCTGCAACCGGAGAAGGCAGCTGTGTCCAGGGAGAGAAAGTGTTTCCACTGTGGGAAGCCAGGCCATCTCAAGAAGGACTGTAGAAAGCTGGCAGCAGCAAGGAAACAACAGCCTAAAGATCCTGTGAGCAGGAAAGGTGTTGTTGCTGTGGTAAAGAACAATGACTATAAAGCCCATCAGGCTGTAGACCCCATTTGGTTATTAGATTCCGGAGCATCGTCGCATATGATTAATTGTGATAGGCTCCTGAAAGATAAGGTGCCATCTAATGTACATTCAGTTGCTTTGGCTGATGGTGCATCAAGGGAGGCAAAAGTGATGGGAACTGTGTTCATCCCAAGTTTTGGAAAGGACTTTTCAAATGTTTTGTGTGTTCCTAAGTTGCAAAACTGTTTGGTTAGTGTGTCTGAATTAACCACCAGTGGGTATGCATTGAGTTTCAAAGGGGATGATTGTACTATTAGCATAAATGACCAAGTTTGTGCTAAAGCAATCAAAAGAGACAAAATGTACTATATGGTTGACAAGGCAGAATGTTCAGTAGTCAACAATGTGCCTTTGCACTTAGACTGTGCTCATTACTACCATAGAGTCATGGGACATACAAGCTTCACAAGTTTGGGGAAGCTGGGGGAAGTGTGTCCAGAATTTAAAATGTCCACTTGTTCAAACCACCTGGATTGTTCAGTTTGCAGCAGGATAAAGCTGAAGGCTTTTCCTGTGGCCAAACGCAGCAAATGCACCACACAAAGACCTTTTCAGGTTGTGCATGCTGATTTGGCTGGTCCTTTGGCCAAAACCATGGGCAAAAATCAGTACTTCATGGTCATTGTAGATCGTCACACACGGTTTTCGTATGTGATGCTCATGAAGGAAAAGAGTGAAGCTGCTGAACACATCAAAAATTGGGTCAATATGATTGAAAGGGAGTTTGAATACAAGGTGGGATCATTGGTTACAGATAGAGGTGGAGAATTCCTATCTAATAACCTGAAAAATTGGTTGAGGAGGAAAGGGATCCGCCACAACACGACGAACGCGGCCGTTCCCCAGGAGAATGGCTTAGCGGAGAGACACATTGGAGTCTTAAAGCAAATAAAAGATTGCATGATGCTCGATGCAGAAGCACCAGAGCAGCTTTGGGGGGAAGCAATTTTGACAGCAAACCATGTTGCCAATCGCACTTGGAATTCTTTTGTAAAGAAAACTCCATATCACATGCTGTATGGGAGACCACCAAATCTCAAATATCTGAGAGTTTTTGGGCAGTATGCAAATGTGTATGTGCCTGCAAACTTCAGGAAAAAGGGGGATCCTAAATGGAGAAGGTTGATGTTTGTGGGGTATTCTGGGAACAGCTATAGATTTTATGTAGGTCATGGGGAAATCTTGCTGTCCAAAAGTGCCAACTTTGAAAAACATTCAGGTTGGGAAAAGCTCCATGCCAACAAAGAGGTTTTTCTCAAGCTGGGACAGAGTGACATAGGTACTGGAAATGGAGGGGTGCTAAAACAAGAAGCATCTACTGAAAGTGAACCCAGTACTTCTGCACACCATCACACACAAACACATCCAAATTTGCACTCACCAGTCACTACACAAAAGTTTGAAAAGGTGTCCATGAAAGACACAGAGGTGCAAACTAGTTCTGACAGTGAGGATGAAAGAGGCAGAACAAAAGTGATTGTGCCAAGGAGAACTCAGAGGGTGAGGAGACCTCCAGATAGATTCGTAGTGCAGGGTGCAAGAGCTTGTTCAGTGATGGCAGATGAGCCAGAGAGTTTTGAGGAATTGCAGTCATATCCTAAGGAGGAGCAGGAGAAATGGTTTTCTGCCATGGATCAGGAGTACTTGTCTTTACTAGAAAAGGAAGTGTTTGAGATTGTGGAGAGGCCTAAGAACCACAAGGTTGTAGGTTGCAAATGGGTTTTCAAGAGGAAGGAAATGCCGGATGGAACCCATAGATACAAGGCAAGACTGGTTGCAAAAGGTTTTTCGCAGCAGAGGTTTGAAAATTTTGACAAAACTTTTTCACCTACTGCAAAGCCAGAAAGTTTAAGGCTGGTATTAGCTTTAGCAGCTAGGAAGAATCAAGTAGTGAGACACTTTGATTTTGAAACTGCATATTTGAATGCTCATCTTAATGAGGAGGTTTTTATGGAACAACCTTTAGGTTTTGACAAGGACAGAGATGGAAAGGTTTACAAGTTGAAAAAGGCATTGTACGGTTTGAAACAGAGTGCACGTTGCTGGAACCTTTGCATTCATGAAGAGTTGGTAAAATTGGGATACAAACGCAGCATTGCGGATGCGTGCGTGTATACAAAAGGTGATGTGACCGTTGTGATTTACGTTGATGACTTGTGTGTCGCAGCGAAGTCAGAGAGGGAAATTACATCAGTTCAGAAAGAGTTGTCTAAGAGGTTTAAGCTCAAGGATTTGGGAAATCTCAAGACTTACTTAGGGATTGAAGTTCAGTGGACTGAGGATGGCAAGTGTTTGTTGAGCCAACAGAAAAAGATTGAAAGACTGATTGAAAAATGTGGCTTGCAGAATGCAAAAGTTGTAAAGAGTCCAATGACTTCTGGAACTTCTAGTGCAGAATCATCAAAGGAATTTGAGAATCCAGAATTGTTCAGAAGTGTAGTAGGTAGCTTGATGTTCATTGCAAACAACACTAGGCCAGACATTTCGTTTGCTGTTGGAGTACTTAGCAGAAAAGTAAGTGTTCCAAAAGTAGAAGACTGGACTAGAGTGAAACATGTGCTGAGATACTTGAAAGGAACCAAAGAAAGAAAGTTGGTGATACAGGGCAGTGAACAACAGCTGGATTGTTATGTGGACAGTTCATTCGCATCAGAATTGCACGACAGAAAGTCAGTGTCAGGTTTGCTTGTAAGATTTGCTGGTAGTCCAATAATTTGGCGCAGCAGGAAGCAAAACTGTGTGGCTTTAAGTACTACAGAAGCAGAATTTGCAGCATTGTCTGAAATTGCAGGAGAGATCCAGTGGATAAGGCAATTGCTTGTGGATTTGGGAGAAAAGTGTGAAGAGCCTACTGTAGTCCATGAGGATTCACAATCATGTATTGCAATGTCTGAAGCTGAGAACTTGAAGTGTAGGACAAAGTACATTGGTGTGAGGTATCAGAATGTGAGAGAGATGGTTCAAAACAGAATCATAAATCTGGAGTACATTGACACCAGGGACAACATTGCTGATGTTCTCACAAAAGCTTTGCCAATTGAAAGGCATGAACATCTATCATGTTTGATAGGCATGGCACAATAAACACAGAGTTTGGCTGTTCAACGAATGTAAACATCGGAAGATGGCAAAACACATATGTGGCAAAATGATACACATCTGTACATTTTGGAGGGGCATGTTAGGCATTGAAGCCAGTCGATGAAATGTACAGATGTGCACAAAAGGAAACCAGGAAGCATGGGCATAATTGTCTGCAGCTGAAGGCTGGAACAGCAGACAGTGTTCAAGGTCAGACATGTGCTTGATTGCACGTAAGCCTGGGTAACATCAAAAGTCTTCCTGAGTGAAGGGACAACATTGTTGGTGGCACAAGGAAAAAGAGTCACCAGAAGAGGAGGGGTTTGTGACCGCATGGCACAAATCTATAAATAGCCTGCACACCGCAGTGTGGGTTGTTGGGTAGTCGGAGTGGATAGATGGTTGGAGAGTTTTGTTGGACGGGCGTGTATATATTTGTAAATATAGCAACTTTAAGAATAAACACCTCTGAGGAGAGAGATTTGGCTCCAGTCTGTTTCATCAGCAGCGGGCAGGAGGAATTCCTGATAAAGCCAAACAGCTCCAAGGTCGCCGGTAGTTCCGAAGGCATCGGAGATTGCTTTACCTGTGCATCTGCTTGTTTACATCAACAATTGCGTATTAGAGTATCTCAAACAATTTCGGGCAATGGGGGGTCATTTTTGGGAAATGGGAAGTCATTCTGAATGCATTCTGAATGCAATTAGAATTCATGTAAATTTGCTAAACTAGCGAATTTACATGAATTTGAATTGGCTCCATTCGAAAATGAGAGAAATTCCTCCCATGTGATAAACTCCATACTGTGGACATATCACAAGAAGACATGACTCACTAGAAAAGACAAAAAGGCTTGGTAAGGTAGAAAGCAATAGGAAAAGAAGAAGACCATATTACAGGTGGATAGACTCAGTCAAGGAAGCCACAGCTCTGAGTCTGCATGTCCTGAGCAAGACTGTTGATAAAAGGATAATTTGGAGGTCTCTCAGGGTTGTCAGAAGTCAAAGTCAATTTGAGGGCAGTTAAAAACAAACCCTTAGCAATTTATGAGTTTTGAGGATTCAGAGCAGGACATGCATTATAAATTGGGATGACCAAACAATCCCTGGGTTGTTAACCACAATTTACTAGTCTTTCAAGAGGAATGTGAATTCCCTCCAGTAAACCCTGTTTTCTGTTCCCCTTCCTGTAACATAATTTCTTGTGTTTAAGGGATCAGACATGCAAATTAATCCTGTGCATACCTGCAATAAACAATCACAAAACAAACCCAATAAATGAAAGATATATAGGTTTAGGAAAATCAGGTGCTATGACAGACACCTTTCACCACTTGAAGGAGCATCTCTTTAAAAATGTGCTAAACATGTCACCTAGTTTGACCCTTAGACTCCTAAGATGCTGAAAGTGATGTTCCTTTTGCAAACAGGTAAATGGATTACAGCCAGAGTGGTTTATTGGTTTGAGTGATGGCTTATGAAACTGGAGACCAGGGCTCAAACCCCTGCTTGGTCATGAAAACACTGGGTGACTTTGGCCAAGTCACAGTCTCTCATCCTCCCAGAAAGGCAATGGCAAACTCTCTCTAAAAAATCTTACCAAGAAAACTCCTTATGGTTGCCAGAAGTGAAAAACAACTTAAAGGTATGCAATAACAACAACATCAAATGCATGACAACCCAATATGTTTCACCATCCATGGGCAAGGGAGGTTTAAACCTAATTTTAAATTTTAATTTTAAACCTAACCTGATTTTCTAAGAACTGCATAGTTCCACAAAAGGAATCCAGCACTCATATGTGCTTATCCCACTAACTTCTAGAAAGCATACAAGCTATGTGTGTTCAGTGATCACATTGACCTTTGAATAACAAACATACATGCAAACAAACAAACAAACAAAACACATTGTAGTAAGACTCTGATGGAAACTGAAAACTTAGAACAGAAAACAATGGAGACATCAGTTATGTTTTGCACTGATCATATTTTAAGAACTCTTTAGTATTTCGTCATAATTATTCATTGGAAACAATTATGGACACTGAAGGCCATAATGTATAGGTAGATAATCAATAATATCTGCCATTAATGATCAATAATGAACAGTTCAGCCACAATGACAAAAACAGCTAAAGGAAAAATTGCCCTTTTGAATTGGGGTTTGACTTGGGCAGAGAAATGTGGCGTGAAGGCAGCCCACGAGAGGACTTAACAATAGCAAGCCTTCTCTCTCAAGACTGGCCAAGGCCAAGCTAGATAGAAACATTTGTTGGACACATTCCTAGAACAGAAAATGTTGCAAGTTGCCTCTGCTTGTAAATTGTCTTCGTAGAGAAAAACTCAAATTCAACAAAACAGACTGGTTCCAGCTAGCTAGCCAGATATACATATACATGAAATAAACCTGAACTGCGCATGTGAATGAATATTTTGTGGTTTGATAAAACCAGGCTATGCCATGTTTCAGGGGCTCATTTATGGAGAAGCTATTCCCAATGAGCAATGCATGCAATAAAGTTATCTGATGAAACTGAACTTTGGCCTGGAGATTTCCTTATTGATGTTTTACACTGACAATAATAGGGGCATTAACTGGCATTTCCCTGGTTAAGTTACTGGACTTCATTCATCCCCTTTTAAATCTATTAATTCTTTAGCAGTTGTGTGAAGGCTCATTTTTTTAAAACTGTTACATCAAGGACAAGAGGAAAGTGCCCTCTCAACCCATAGGTCATTTGCTGCTGAGTGCCCACCACCCAAGCTGCCCTCAAAGTGCTATTTGTAAATAACAGCTTTGAGGAAGAAAACTTTGAAGGTTTTTTCCAGTAGCGAAACAGCACAAGAGAGGTTAGTCCCTCACTTTTCTCCTGCTGCATCATGGTCAAGGGGGCACATCTGAGACTGTTTCTTTAAGTCAAGCCTGGTCTTAAGTGTGCTATTTAAATTCACCATTTATATAATATAGAAGAGGCAATATTAACCAGCATGTAGGCCAAACTTTCACCCTCATGTGCCATGGCACAAATACCTAAGAATATGCAACACTTTGTTATGTGCCTTCAAGTCATCTCTGTGTTATGGTGACCCTATCCTAGGGCTTTCTTGGCAATTTTATTAAGAAGAAATTTGCCATTGCCTTCCCCTGAGGCTGAGCGAGTGGACTTACTCAAGGATGCCCAGTGGGTTTCCATAACTGAATGAGGATCAAATTGAACTCCACAAAAAAAGCTTTGTGGATTTTACCAGAGTATCCACTGAAATCCACTGTCCACTTTTTCACATGCATTTAGAAGACTTCATTTTCAACAGAGGAAAGGTTAATAGATGCAAATATGTACAGGAAAGTGAAGACAATTGTTAATACGATTGTGCAAAGATGCACATGTATCCTCTAGTCCTACATCATGCATTCATGTCTTTCAGTTTTGAAACTGAACAAACTTTCAAGTGTAGCTTGGTTTATGATGCAGGAAGCTGCTGTAGGATTACTCATTTGCACATGCTTATTCAATTCAAGCTAAATTCAGGTTTCAAATTGCACCATATTGAGAGTGGACTGCAAAACAACAGCCCTGTCAGGCTGGTTTAAGAACCAGTCAAGTGACAAGGGTGCTTGCATTGCTTAAACTGCCTGTGATGAAACTGAATGGAAGGTTCGTCCCCCCCCCCCCCCCCTTTATGAGTAGTAGTTCTGACTTCTGAGTGTGCTAATTTTAAATTATCACTCCATGTCAATTAAGAGTGTTAGACTTGGCCTGCAAATCCTTTCTTTTCCCTTTAGTAGTTGACAGCTTGCAAGTGAATAAAAGGGACTATAATGCAGTGACATTAAAGGAGGAAAACAGGAAGGAAGCTATGGCTCAGTTTGCATTCTCTCTCTTTTTTAATGAAAGAGAGAGAGAATTATTCTTTTTAAAGTTCTCATACCTTCCCTCCTGGCATTATTTTATCCTAGTAATTTTGTGCTTGTGTTCTCTCTCACTGATGATGTTGCATAATTTTATATTCTGTATTACATATCAGAATGAAGACTTTAAAAAATTCAGATAGGCCCTTGACATCTAAGCAGAGGTACAGTAGACTGGGCTGTTGTTTTCTCTTCACTGATGTGTTTTAACTCTATTTCCACCTTGTTTTGTTTTGTTTTAATTATATTTGGTGTCTGATGTATCATTTGAGTGTCATTCTGAGTGTCGTTTTGGGCAAAAAGGGTTTCTTTATTTATTTCTTATTTATGCCACATTTCTCACAAGATAAAAAACACGTTTAAAAACTTAACAATTAAAAAAAAACATTAAAATAATCCAGTTGAAACTGTATAAAATTAATATTTTAAAAACATAACTAAGACATCCCCACCCCAATATAAAGCCATCCTGTCATGATTTTAAAAAGCCTGCCTGAATAAAAACATTTTTACTTGCCAGCAAAAGGAAAACAGGGAGGAGGGCCAGACTATCCTCCCATGGAACTACATTCCAGAGGGTGTCTACAGCCACTGAGAAGGCTCTCTCTCATGCCCTCTCCAAATGATCCTGTGATGATGGTGGGACCAAGAGAAAGCCTTCTCCTGAAGATCTTAGGGCTCTGGCAGGTTTGTATGGGAGATACTGTGTTTCAGATAGTCTGGACCTTAATCATATAGGGCTTGAATTGAAATGAACTGCTAGCCAGTGGAGCTGTTTCAACAAGGGAGTTATATTCTCCCTATAACTGGCCCTGGTCAGCATTCTAGCTGTGGTGTTTTGGATCCACTGAAGTTTCTGAACAGTTTTCAAAAGCAGCCCCACGTGGAGTACATTACAGTAGTCCAAATGGGATGTAATCAAGGCATGTGTCACTATAGCCAGATCTGATGTGTCAAGGAACAGGAGCAGCTGGTGCATTCCTGGCCAGTGCTGAGACATGGAAATCCAGTCTCAGAGTTCAGTCCAAGATGCAAACCTGAGATTTCACATGGAGTGGAACACCATCCAGCACAGTGAAAGTCCCTATTCCCTGATCCACCTTTTGATTGACCAGGAGCACCTCTGACTTGTCTGCATTAAATTTCAATTTGTTTGAACCCCAAAGCTCAGGATGACCTGTTCCAGTGGTTTCATGCAGATATTAAATAACATTGAGGACGAAACAGAACTCTGTGGGACTCCACAGGCCAGCGGCCAAGAAGTCAAACAAGGCCCGATACAGACGGGCACTTTAGGGTGCCCCCATCACATGCTAGGGTTGCCCAGGAGCGGAGCCAATAGACGCTCCACAACTCTAGGCGTCCTTGCTCTGCAGCGCCGTACACACGGTGCGCAGAGTGATGACATCGCAGGTGCACAGCAATCAAATGGAGCTGCACACCTGCGACATCATAGATGCACCCTATGGCACTTTTTGAATCACACGTGCGACACAAAAAGGAGCTGCTTTTTTCGGCTCCTTTTTTCATCCACACCCTCGCTGTTCTGTTTGGTTGCTGTGGTGACAATGTAGATGAAAAAGAGGTGGCACCAGACTGCCCTTTTTGGGCGGTCTGTAAAGCCCCTCAACACCACCTTCTGAGTTTGCCCCTCCAGGAACGACTGGAACCACTGCTTAACAGTGCTCCCAAGTCCCATCTCAGTAAGGCAGTCCAAAAGGATTCCACAGCCAATGGTACTGAAAGCCACTGAGAGATCTGGCAGGACCAACATGGACACCTTCCTTCTGTCCAGTTTCCTGTGTAGGTCATCCATCAAAACTGTCTCAGTCCCACAGCCAGGTATGAAGCCAGATTAAAATGGATCTAGATAATCCATTTCATCCAGAAACCCCTGGAGCTTGGAGGCCACCAGTCACTCCACAACTTTGCCTAATGGAATATTAGAGACTGGCCAATCCAGAGTGGTAGGATCCAGGGAGGTCTTCAGGACAAGCAGATACTAAGGTTACATCCACTGGACCTTTTTCAACTACAGCGTCCAAGTCAGAGTGAATTTGAGCAATTTTGTCTGCAAAGTGTCTTGCAAATTCTTTGCAGCTAGCTTTAAGTGGTCTTTGTTTCCTTCTTGGGGGCCAGAATGTATAAGGTCCCTGACAACTCAGAACAGTTCCACTAGATGACATTGTGCAGATGTAATGGTGGCAGAGAAGTATAATTCCTTCACTTCCACCATTGCCATGGCGTAGGCCTTCCAATGAGATCTAACCCATGTTTAGTTGGACTCAGTCCAAGTCTTCCACCATCATTGCTCTAGTCTCTGTCCCACTTGTTTAATCAGCACCAGCTTCCTAGTGAACCAGGCAGCTCGTTCAGCTCCACTTTGTGGGAGGAGATGCTTAGGGGCAATCATGTCCACTGCCCTGGCCATTTCCCTATTCTAGAGATCATCCAGGGCTTCGACAGGATCACCTGCCAAGGCAACAGGAAACTCCCCAAGAGCCATCAAGAATCTATTCACATCCATAAGTCTCCTACTCCTACTAGTGGCCTACTCTAGATTTAATGGTTTTATCCTCTTTCCCCTTTGCCCCCATCTTTTAATCATAATGTCTATTGGGTCACTTGCTTCCAGAAGCTGTCAGCCTGACCTGATGCTTTTAGGAACTCTCCTACTCATTTTGTTGAGGCAGACCATGAACCTCTTTCCCCAAATCCTGCTTCAATGGTACCACTGCCTGTGTTAGTTATGCCTGCTATTAATCTGTTCCTCAGAGCCTCAGATTGGATTTTGCTCTGTGGGTTTGGCTTGGTTCTCCTGCACATCACAGCATTTGTGCATCACAGTAAACCAGAGATCTGTAGGAACCTTAGTTTACTGAGAACAATCTGAGTGCTGGTGTATAGCGTCTGCCCCTCAAAAACCTGGAACCATATTTCATGTTTTGCGAAACAAATATCTGGCAAGGAGTTTGTTTTTATCCTGATAAACTTGATAATCAAATCAGGTTTCACACACATCATAAAAAGGAAGATCTCTGGTTTGTTTAGCCACTCCCACTATAAAAACAGGAACAATTAATCTAGCATGCACCAGCATTCTGGCTAACCTTCCACAAGCCAGAAATCTTTTAAAACTCTGTCATGTCAAAACACAGCCTATACAACTTACCTTCAAGGCATAAGTATGCAATACAAACAATGGTTCCAACATGCTTCACAAGTCTCTCATACAGATCTGCATATTTTATCTTTCTACAGTACAGCATTTGCAGAACAAATGCTTAATATGACAAGGCTGATTTCATGGCTCCAAAACCTGCAAAAATTAATGCACATGGGTCACTTTATACGAACAATACAAACTTGTTAAGAAAGACAGCTAAGGATAAAAAAGATTATCCATTTATTTGAACGTGTAATATTGAAGGTTTGTAACAAAAGATTTGATTGTTGTTCAGACAAATATTAAACATATTCAAATAATTGAATTCCTAGAATATGCTACAAGAGCAGAAAATAATAAAATATCACCCGACAACTGTGAAGTTAAACTGAAAGCTGACACACTGCTGTTAACTGAGCATCTTTAGTAACATGTCAAGAACTGCAGAAAACTCAGCCTCAAGGGAGCTTTTTGAAGTACATGGCAAATTATGGATCATATCAGTAGGAACTAAAATAGCTATCAGTGGTGTCATGAAAATATTCCTGTCTTTAATTGTAAAGGCAAATTAGTTGGAGAAGAAGGATCTAGGAAGTAAAAAAGACCACAGGCTTGTCAGATATAGCACAACTTGTTTTCAGATTTGGCATAAATGGATTGTGTAATAATCTATAATCTGATATGCAAAATGTTGAGTTGGTATGGCTTTCATTTTTAAAACATCAATAAGAAAGAGACACATTTCAACATATTTCAGAAACTCCTTCCCTTCTAAATTGTCTTTGTAATGTGCAATTGAGTGTGCTGTTTTGGGTATGTAGTGAACCAGTATGCTGTAGTGGTCTGAGTGTTGGATTACAACTCAAGAGATCAGGATTTAATAATTATAAATAATAATATTTATTTCTATGTCCCGCCTTTCCTTCAGATCAAGGCGGGATTACAACATATTAAATATACACAGTACAATATCAGTAATCCTATGCAAAATATAAACCTAATGCATTAACATCAAATTAAATACATACAATACAATATCAATAAAACAGTTCATAATATCACCTAGTACATTAACATCAAATTGAACATATATCAATGAAGCAATCCACAGTACAAACATAGTACATTAAGTCAATCGATTACATGAGAGATACAATATAGTTAATATCAATCAATTATAATACAGATACAACATAGATATCAAACCCTTCCTCTTCTAAGTGGGCAGGACGAAAACTAGGTCTCTAGTGTTTAAAGCGGGCCGGCTTGTAGGACGCTGCTCCTACCCGCGTCTTGCCCCTCAGAAGTCCTCTGCAGGCAGCAGGCAGATGTTCCAGCGCTGGCGCACATGCTGAGGGGAAGGCCGGCGGGCTGGCTTTGTAGGACGCCGTTCCCACCCGGGAAAGAGGGCCACTCCTCCTTAAGTCCAGGAGCCAAGGCATGGGAGGAGCCCAGGTAGAAGGAGGGCAAACAAACACTCAGCCGGTCTTCACTGGCAGATGTTGGAATGTTTAGTTCCACGCTTGGCCATATAAACCCACTAGTTAACCTGTGGCAAGTCTCACACTATCAGCCCCAGAAACTATTTGACGGCATACATCAACAAAATGGGTATTTTAATGTTTTAATTGTTTTAATTTATAATGTTTTAAAAGTAGATTTTTAATAGAATACATAGTTTAATAATGAGAGGCAGTGTAGTGTTGGTTTGAGCGTTGGATTCTGTCAACCAGGGTTCAAATTCCCACTTGGTAATGGAAACCTACTGGGTGACCTTGGCAAGACACACTCTTTCACCCTCAAAAGAAGGAAAAGGCAAAACTCCCTCTGAACAAATCTTGCCAAGAAAACCCTATGATACGTTTGCCTCAGGATCACCATAAGTCAGGAATGACTTGAAGGCACCCAGAAACAACAACAATGGTTTAATGATTTTAAAAAGTTTGTATTAAGTTTCATTGTTTTAGACATTCTGCTTTAATTTTTATTGTAAGTTATTTTGAGATTAGGAGAAAAATGGGATATAAATCAAATAAATACATTTTAAAACATTATGTCATACTAAGTGTATTTCTCAATTCTTACTTCAGTGGGGCTAAGTTTTTTTCCCTTAAATTCTTAAATTCTGATGATAATTGGGGACACAGTCTTGCAAAGGGTTTTTTATTACCACACGTAATATTAAAACAGTACTATGAATCTAAATAAGTTTCTTCCAATGAGTAAGCAGATTCTAGCTGAAATGATTGTAGAAGAACTGGACAGCTTTGTGGGTAGCAGTTCTGTAGATAATAAGAGAAAAACAGAAAACCCAGAGGAAATGTATATGAGTGTAGACATTCAGAGTTTTGCCTAAGGAATGTTCACAGGGGTGCTGAGTCAGCTTAAAATTTGTGTGATTCTTTAACTCAGAACAGACAATGAATCCCAGGGAGTACTGAAAGAATTTCACACTTGAAACTTTTAAACAGGATGGTGGGAGAAAAGGGAAAAGAGTGAAATTTGCCAAACTAAATCCAGCTGTTCAAATGCATTAGAGCTGTGCTAATAACATTTGATGTTACTGTTGGTCTCAGGATGGCATGACATTTCTGTACTATTTGTTAGGCATTGAGGCTCAACTATGAAATGTACAGATGTGCACAAAAGGAAACCAGGAATCATGGACATAATTGTCTGCAGCTGAAGGCTGGAACAGCAGACAGTGTTCAAGGTCAGATATGTGCTTGATTGCACGTAAGCATGGGTAACATCAAAAGTCTTCCTGTCTGAGGGGACAACATTGTTGGTGGCACAAGGAAAAAGAGTCACCAGAAGAGGATGGGTTTGTGACCGCATGGCATAAATCTATAAATAGCCTGCACACCGCAGTGTGGGTTGTTGGGTAGTTGGAGTGGATAGATGGTTGGAGAGTTTTGTTGGACGGGCGTGTATATACTTGTAAATATAGCAACTTTAAGAATAAACACCTCTGAGGAGAGAGATTTGGCTCCAGTCTGTTTCATCAGCAGTGGGCAGGAGGAATTCCTGATAAAGCCGAACAGCTCCAAGGTCGCCGGTAGTTCCAAAGGCATCGGAGATTGCTTTACCTGTGCATCTGCTTGTTTACACCAACACTATTTCTACATATTAAAAAACAACAACAGGGATATACTAGTGGAGACCTTCAATAAAATGTTGCATTGTTTCCAAAGTCACTAACAAGTATGTTTTTCCTCTCAGGTTCCAGGCAGGCTGGTACAACAAATCTGAAGTGCTGGTATATTTTAGATGGTAGGAAGTGGGGTTGGAGAGAATGCTTATTTTATCTTTCTGCCTGACTAAACCCTCCCTCAAACTACTGCCCAAGAACCAAGGGAAATAGCCTAAATGCCTTAAAGGCACCAGAGCCCAACTGATCTTGGAAGTTAAGCAGGGTGAGCCCTGGTTAGACTTAGTAGTTGGGTTGGTGTCTGCCAGGCTCTATAGGCTTTATTTCAGATGAAGGAACTTGTAAACCACTTTCAAGGATTCCTTGCCTAAGAAAACCCTATTCCCTGATCTAGAAAGGCATTAAAAGGCACCTGGGTGGCGCCATTAGGGTTCGTGAGTGTGTAGCATTCACATGCTCACAAACCCTAGCATGTGATGATGCTTGTGTCATCACTCCAAAGCTTTTAAATGGCGTGCATACACACGCCAAAGCAACTGCACAACTTCTAGATGGAGCTGTACAGTTGCGCCGGCGGAAAGGTGCCGAATGGTGCCTTTTCTTTGAATTGCGCCGCATCTGCGGCACAAAAAAGGAGTGTGGTTTGCCCGCTCTTTTTTTGCTGTGCAGCTTCACCGCTGCATGTAGCTGCTTCGGTGAAGCTCCGCAGCAAAAAATGGTGGCGCCAGACCCTATGAAGTTCATGGGATCGCCCCTATGGAGTTCATGGGATCACCATATGTCAACAGGCAACTTGAAGGCACAAACACACATAATAAAGATTCCAACTCTTAGATTCCAAAACTAAGACAACAGTAGTCATTTTTGGCCAAAATCTTATTAATACTGGTAGAGCATAAAGGTCTATTAGAAATCCAGTGGGAAACGGCTGCTTCTTCGTACTTGGCTTTAAAATAGCAGCTAAATAGAACCCAGGTGCACTGCTGTGGCTAGTCAATGGCCAGGTGTGGAGCCATGCTCTGGTACTATCTGACTTCAATTGTACTGCCAGGGAAGAAGAAGACCTCACGTTCTAGACCTGCAGTGTACTTGTGGACATCCAGTCAGGTTGACCGTACTGATTTTTCTCCCACTGTTCAACAGAAGCTGGATAGTGTTAGATGCAGCTCAGCCACACTTTAGGCACTAATAGGGACAGGATTGCATTCATGTGCTGTCTGGCTATCAGTGTACAGCTGGGGAAAATGTGTTACACAAGGAGGTAATGGATACCTCACTCTGCTGTGCCCCTCAATTGGGCCAGTATACACCAACAAAAAGATTTCAGCCTTTAATTCTGACCTGGTCTATCTTTACATCCAGAATAGGCTTGGTTCCTAAATTTTCATTCTAGGAATGGAGGCTGAGTTCTGCTTATAGAAAATGTCCTTCTGTGAATACAACTCTCTCTTCTCAATTAAGTACAAATGTAGAAATTCTAACCAGTGTGTAATAAATGCCATTTGCTTTGCAATTTCTGATGACTTTCACTCTCCCAGATTAGAATTCTACTTCAAATTCACCCCTGCAACATTCTTTTAACCTCTCATTATGAACTCAAAAAGATACCTCAAGGGGAACTCACTATCATTAGTCCACTATGTGCACAGGTCATCTCTCAACTGATATTTATAGTACCATCATTCAACCAATATTTTAAAAATGATGCAGTGATACAGTTGTGAGCTGAGAGTGCACATTAAAGCAGCCATATGACCAGTTCACTCTGTTCTGAATTCTCTATGGATCCATGCCACATTCATTATTCCATTGTGTGATTTACCTTCCTCTTGAGCTGGAAGCCCACTTTTGGCATGCAAAGCATTACTCAGCTGCATCATTAAAAATGCAGAATATTGTAGTCAGTATAAATTCAATTTCTGAAGAACCTAAGATTTTATTCTTGTTGTTGTTGTTTTAAGTCAAACTTTTAATCTTTTTTGGCTATGAAGAAACACGTGGAAGTGTAGAAGAGATATTTTCTGAAATGTTAGTATTTGGAGAGAAGGTGATGGGTAGGCAATTCAGTGAGATTTGTGGGGGTAGTGGGAGGGGTTTTGTCATAAATCAAAATGGATACTGTAATCAATAAATAAGAAGATTAAGACTTGGAAAAGCAGCTGTGAAGGAACTAGATAAGATCCTCAAGTATAAAGATACATTAGTAGATACCAAAGTTTGAATTATTCATGTCATAGTATTTCTGATTTCTGTGTGTGGGTGTGAAAGTTAAGCAGCAAAGAAAGCTAACTGGAAGAGAATAAACTTATTTGAAAAGTGGTGCTATAAGAGAGTTCTACAGATGCCAAGGACTGCCAAAAAGACAGAAGGAGGAGGAGGAGGAGGAGGAGGAGGAGGAGGAGGAACCGGGCAATCATAGAACAAATAACTAGAAGCCAAGATGACAAAATGAAGACTTTTGTACTTGGACATATCATGAGATGATGTGACTCACTGAAAAAGATAATAATGCTTGGTAAAATGTAAGGCAGTAGGAAAAATCACAGTATAATTGGACTGAATCAATTAAAGAAGCCATGAGCTATATTTTGGGAGACCTGAGCAAGCCTTAATAATAAGTTCTCTTGGAGGTGTCTCATTCATAGGTCACCATACATCACAGCTGACTTTATGGCACATAACTAATGCATACTCAGTGCACTCATTGCATTGTGCTACACTTTTTGGGTTTCCTTGTCATCTCTTCTAAGGAAACTGTTTGACCCTGTCAGGCACCCAGGATCCCTTTAGCAATGCCATTGTCAGAGATTATCTATTCTTAAATTTAAATGCAATCACTATTTGTAACTCAAGTAGACCTATTCAGTTGATTGTTGAAGGGTATATTGTTGTAAAGATATCTTCCCCATCATAACTAAGGGCTGAAATAGCATGCAGGCATCTGATCTGAAAGCTTGCAACTAGTATATTGTGCATTTTAGTTGGCCAATAAAGGTATCATGAATGGATTTTTGGTTTTATTTATTAAATGGCCACCCTGAATGTGATCTTCACTGAGGAGAACATTCCAGAGGAAGGAGACCACAAATGAAAAGGTGCTCTCCTTTGTCACCACTTTCTGAACCTCTCTGATGGAGGTCTTTTACACTCCATAGAGGTCTTGTATGTTGATCTTACACTACAGGAAGTGTAAGTGTGTTCGTATTGGTAGAGTTTATTATAGTGGACCAACTTTTGTTTAAGCAAGTTAATTTGCTCTTCTTCACCTTTCAAAATCTGTGAAATGGACACAAAGATGCAGCACACAAAACTGGAAATGCATTACAGGCTCTGCTAACAGTCTTTTTAACTCTTTGTGTATGAATTGCAGTCACTGCCGCAGGATTTTGGTGATTTGTATTTAGTCACTTATTTTTAGATAGCCTAAGGGGCCATTAGACAAATTCATGGAGGATAAGTCTAACAATGATTACTATTCATGATGGCTACACTGAGCATGCAGAATGGTTCCAATATGGTTTTTGGGGAGCAACACAGAAAAAGGGTGATTAATTCACCTGCTGCTTGTGGGCCTGACAGACATGTCTGCTTGGTCATTATGAGAAACAGGATGCAGAACAGGACCAGACTGACTTTTGGCCTGATCCAATGAAACTATGCATCAGTTTGTCTTGTCAATAGTGGGAAGTGTTATTAGAAGTGCAAGTTTAGCTCTGAGCCATACACTTCTGTTCCAGAGCTTGGAAAAACTCCTTTTTTGAACTGCAGCTCCAGTTGCTCCTACTGGCTGGGGGCTGTTTTGCACTGTGCTTCAAGTCTCGGTGATACCTTCTCTAGGCTTTGTTCTGTTCCTATTTCTCTCCTTCGCATCACGGGTTTGTCTTCTCCTTCCCCCAATAACCCACACACTGCTCTTCTTTCTCCTTATATTTCTGTTGCAGTAATAAAAACTTTGGCTAGACAGTACCATCTGTAAAGCTGTAATAGTAACTCCCAAATCACCCAGCTGTCTGAACAGTTCACGTTTTCCATGCTTCAGTCTCCGGCCTCAAATGCTGGAGCTGTAAGGAAATATTTCCTCCAAATGATTCCTAGCAAGCACTTCAAATGGAATACCAACAGTCACTCTGCTTTGATTTGACACATTCTGCTTCCAGGACAATTTAAAGCAGACCTGTGACAGATCTTATATTCACCTTCCTAAAGAACCACTATTCACAGCTGCCTCAAAGAGAGACAAAGTATTCATCTTACTAGAGTTTAGTAGCACAGCCATGGAATAAAAGCAGAATACAGAAGAATCTTTCCAACTGTTCAGGCTACTCAGATATTTCTGTTAGGAGCTTTGCATTCAGAAGTATAAATAAACACAAGTATGAGAAATCCGATTTAGAAGGGGCATTGCTCACAAATGCAAAGCAAATTGGCATTTAATTTTAAAAGTGCTTATACACCTTAAGATAATAGGCAAATCTGACAAGAAAGAAAAGAAATATTTGTAGCAGGAGCAAAATTCTTCCGCAGTTTTAAAGTTCCTTCTTGAGTTTATCACAGTGCTAACAGTGTGTTTTAAAAAGTGCAATAACATCCAAAATCCACAAGACCATGATACCTTTATTGGACCAACCAAAACACACAAAATACATAATTCAAGCTTTTGAAGCTCCACTGGCTATTTCATCAAGCAAACATGTTAAAAACCACAACGGTGAAAGAAGAATAAAGTCCAAAACACACTGTAGATATAATCCAGTTTGAGACCACACTGTAGATATAATCCAGTTTGAGACCATTGCTCTGGGTCAATGCTAGGCAATTCAGGGAACTGTAGTTTTGTGAGACATTTAGCCTTCTCAATCAGAGATCTTTGGTGCCACAATAAACTTCCCCTCCCAGGATTCCCTAGCACTGAGCCAAGGTAGTTAAAGCAATCTCAAATTGGATTATCTGATCTAGAGCAGTCAAGAAGCTAGAGAGAATGATTTTTCAAGAATAACATACCAGCTATTTAGAATTAAAAGACATAGGGAGAGGGGGGTGAACAATTTACTCAGAATATCAAATGACAAAGGGATATTTACCAGGTTAATGAAAGTTCAAAATATCATCATATGATATACTTGTGCACTCCCAGAAAATATATGGGAAAGAATGATTAATAGGAAAGAGTGACAAGTACTTTTTAATTTCCTGATGTGTGTATGCCCAAATATGGGAAGAAGGGGAAGGAAGAAGATAGAGTTGTGATCTGAATTAGAAATGCATAAAATCTAGGGTGATGTGGGTAGCAGAGTAGCAAATACACTTTGTGCATAATGGTTAGATGGAAGCAAGAAAGGGAGAACTACAGTCACAATGTAAGAGGTATTCATGGGTGTAGAAGAAATGAAAGGTGGGCAAGGCGTGGATCAGATGGTCCCCCTCCCCTTTACTAGAACTAAGTATCATCCATTGAAGTTGAATTGGTGAAAGATCTGAGACAGATAAAAGGAAGTACTTTTCCTCACAACATAGTTAAACTATGTACGATTTACTATGACAAGCTCTCATGCTGGGCATCAACTTGAGAGGCTTTAAAGGAAGATTAGACAAATTCATGGGGGATAAGGCTATGAATGGCTAGGTGTATCTTTCTTCCAGCATCGGGGCAGTGTACTTCTGTGTTAGCAGCTACTGGGGAAAACAAGTAGCAGTATATCATTACCATTCTTGTCTTGCTTTGGGGCTTCCCAGAGGCATCCAATTGGCCACTATGGGAACAGTATGCTGGACTAGGTAGCACTTCTTTCTGACCCAACAGGTCTTTTTTAATGTCCTTATTTCTTGATAACCCTTTCACACCACACAGCTACAATATAGAACTATGTTTCCACTAATTGTCATGGCACCCTGTGAAATCCCAGGACTTACAGTTTGGTGAAGTATTATTTTTATTTATTTATTTTATTTCTGTCCTGTCTTTTTTCCAAAAAGGGACCCAAAGTGGCTCACAATATAAAACACATTAAAACAACATGTTTAAAAACAATTAAAATAACCCAAATAAAACACTGGAAGATTAAGATCTAAACCATACAAAAGTTAAAAACATAATCGACCCCCCCAACCAATAAAACCTGGCTTGTGTGATTTTAAAAAGCTTGCTTGAATAAAAACGTTTTTGCTTGCCAGCAAGGAGCGGGCCAACCTAGCCTCCCATGGATGGGAGTTCTACAGGGTGAGAGCAGCCACTAAGAAGGCTAGAGCTTCCAGGCTGAGTATTCTAAGTATGCCTCCATAAATTGCAAATCCCAGGATCCCACAGGATGTTGTCATCACACTTAAAGTTGAATCTTAGCAATATACTTGTGTGGTGTGAAAGGGCCTTTAAGCACAGTGAGGAATTTGAAGTGCAGTTGAAACAAACTGGTAGTTGTTTTGTCAGTGAATGTACATTCATCAAACATGTATGTGCTCAGATTTACAGGAGTCCTTTATTCTTGAATTTCTGAGACATGTTATTGTGCCTTCAGAATCATTTTCAAAGAGCCAAAGAAGGATAGCTTATTTTTATTATCTGATATAATAGCGACACTCAAAGTGATGGTCCCTGGATTGATGTTGGTTCTGGAGCCGTTTGCAAATGGTTCATGGCAGGTCACCAGGAAAGAAAGAAACAATTGTAGCCAATGGGCACAAATATAGTTCTCACCACTGACACAAGAAGAAGAAAAAAGATTGATGGTATCCCATATCAGATAGCCTGAGAAGCACTGGTCTAAAACCTGCATTTGAAATTTAAGAATGTAGGCATCCTCCAAATGGTACAAATGGAAGTGATGTGTGTGTCTGTCGGGGGGGGGGGGGGAGGAAGACACTCAGATTAACCAAATCTCTCAGAGTGGCTGAAAAAGTGGCAAAGTCATGGGTGTGCTTGTGGAAGTAGAAGAACAGAATTTCAGCTGCCTGATTGAACAGGTAGAGTGACAACAGAATTGTTGTTGTTGTTTAAAAAACAAAAAACAACATACATAGGATTTAATGAGTTCTTCAAGGAAGTTAGAGTTGGAAATGGCTTGCAATACTAAAATTTCCTCTCCCTATGTTATGTGGTTAGGTTTCAGGAAGGAAGGAAAGTGCGGGGAGTTTTGCCTTTTTTCATTCTCCAAATCTTTCCCCCTCTAGTACAGAGCAATGAAGCATTCATCTTTTAGTCTGGTATTCCTTTAAACTGTATATGTGCCTTCAAGTCACCTGTCAGTTATGGTGACCCAAATTTCCATAGGATATTCGTAGGCAAGGAATACTAAGAGGTATTCATAGAAATGAAATATTGCCTATATCACCTGGTATTCATAGTCTCCCATCCAAGTACTAACCAGGGCTGACCCTACATAGCTTCCAAGATTGGACAGGAATTCACTGGTGTCTTTTGGCTGGAATTCACTAAGGCAGTTACCAAATGCATAACCTGGAGTTAAACATTTGTGACTGGTTTTTATTCACAATCCCTATGTATTCACTAGTTAATTGTGTTGAGACAAAGGTGCTACAAGATCTCTCTACATACTGATTGTACAGTCTAAAACAGCTATATTGAGAATACACAGGGAGCATGAAAGTCCTTCGATCCCAGTTTACTAGGCAGCAGCTGCTGTGAGCTCTAGGGGTCTGACTTCTTGTTGCCAGGGAAGCAGCTGACTGATGTTCCCACCCTCTCATGTGAGCAATCACTGGAAATTGTGACCGGGATCTGTTTCTGACGGTCACACTGGAGGTCATTCAAAGGAGAGGAGAGGAACATCAGTCAGCTGCTACCCAACTGACCGGGGAACAGACTCCATCACTTGCAGTGGTGGCTGTCTGGAAAGTAGGGGTTGTGGGAGGTTGGACTGGAAAACAGTACTTATTTATGTAACTACAGTATAATAATAATAATAATAATAATAATAATAATAATTTATTTATAACCCACTCCTCTGAGCGAGCAATTGGGGCGGGGTACAACAATTTAAAAACAAGTAAAATTTAAAATGTTACATCCCAATCCCTCCTCCCACCCCTTAAAATAAGATTAAACTAGCACAAGGTTAAAACAGCAACAATAAAAACAAAAATGATACAATGTATCCAATCCAGATTTATGGGGAGCCTCAAGATGATGTCTGATGTGGCTGGGGAGGCTGGATAGATATCTTGGAGACCAGGGAAGGTTAGCCGCTGTCTGGAAAGGACTGCCGGAAGAGATGCGTCTTGGTGGTTTTTAAAAAGCTGTTCAGGGCCGTAATAAGACGCATCTCATCCGACAGGTCATTCCACAGTCTGGGAGTGATGGCAGAGAAGGCCCTCTGAGGGGTCTGTGACAGCCTGGTCTTAATAGGTTGTAGCAGATTCCTCCCAGAGGACTGGAGCATGCGAGGGGGCTCATATGGGAAGAGGCGGTCCCTGAGATAGGATGGACCCGAGCCATGTAGCACTTTAAAGATTAAAACCAACACCTTGTACTGCGCCTGGAAACTAATTGGCAGCCAGTGGAGAGACTTGAGCACAGGTGTTATGTGTTCTCTCCTAGATGTTCCAGTAATAAGCCTGGCTGCCATGTTTTGGACCAGCTGAACTTTCCAGGTTAAGCACAAGGGTAGCCCCATGAAGACCGCATTACAGTAATCCAAACGTGAGGTAACCAAAGCATGTACCACAGACTCCAGGTCCCTCATGTCCAGGAAGGCGCACAGCTGGTGTATCAGCCGAAGCTGATAACAGGCACTCCTGACTGTAGCATTCACCTGACTAGTCATGTGAAGCGACGAGTCTAGAAGTACCCCCAGATTGCGAACAGAGTCCTTCAAGGAGAGTGTAACTCTGTCTAGGACTGGAAGTTGTATTCCTGGACCTGGTTTTGGGCCGGTGACTGTCAGTACCTCTGTTTTGTCTGGATTGAGCCTCAATCTGTTTTTCCTCATCCAATCCATTACGGCTGCAAGGCAGTCATTAAGAGGAGAGACACCATCTGAGGGCTGAGCAGATGATCTGGTCATGGAGAAGTATATTTGAGTGTCATCAGCGTACTGATGACACTGCGCTCCATGCGTCCAGATGATCTCACCCAGCTGCTTCATATAGATGTTAAATAGCATCAGGGACAGGATGGCGCCCTGAGGGATGCCACATTTAAGCTCGATTTTGGAGGGGCAACTGTCCCTGAGCCTCACCCTTTGGGACCTGCCAGAGAGGAAGTAGGAGGACCACTTCAACGCAGTGTCCCTGACGCCCATCTCTCTCAGCTGATCCAAAAGGATGGAGTTATCTATAGTATCAAGTGCCACTGAGCGATCCAAGAGCACCAGCAGGGTCACACTACCCCTGTCGATGTTCAAGCGGAGGTCATCTGTCAGAGCAACCATGGCGGTCTAAGTAGCTATGTACTAACCAGTGGCTATGTACTAAGTAGGTGATATAGAATTGTGGCCATCATATTATTACATATATACAGAGGTGAATATTTACCTGTTCTCCTACAGTTTAGATTATTATGCCAGTGTGGTGTAGTGGTTTGAGCATTGGGGACTAGGACTCCTGCTCAACCATGGAACCCAGTGGGTGACCTTGGGCAAGTCATACTCTCTCAGCCTCAAATGATGGCAATGATAAACCTCTTCTGAATAAACCTGCCAAGAAAACTCACCATAAGTCAGAAAAGACTTGAAAGTGCACAACTGCAATGTACAGAAGTGAAGATCTTCAAGTATGGTGTGTGTGTGAACATAAAGGTATTTAGAAATTTAAATGTATATTTGGAAAGAACACCCCCTAGTGGTAAAACTGCAGCTATTGTTAAGTGTTTTACATTATCAGTATGTTTTTTTTCCTGCTGTGTCCATTCGATAAATGCATTCATTTCAAAAATAAAATTGAGTTGAGTAAAAATGTTTTTGAAGTGTTTATTTTAGTTTGACTTTTTGAAGGTTTTGGCTTCTTGATAATGCAGGTAACGCAGCAGGTCATGCATCTGAGACAGTCAAAGGGGGTTCAAATTTCTTTGAAATGCAACTGTATTCATCAATTTGATCATTTGATTTAGTAGCTGTGCTGTCTCAGATGGTCTCAGAACGATATCCAGGTCACCAGGATAAAGCCCACCACTCTGCCTTATGCTACAACTGCTGAGTCCTTGTTAACCCAGTTTTATTAGCAGCTTGATTATCCATCTGGAAAAAATATCATATAGGAAAGGCCCACTACCAGTGCTACAGTAACATACTGCAGGCACTAATGCTGCAACCATGCCATTAGTCATATCTACCTGAAGTGTAAGTTGTGAGTGTATTTGTTCACATAATTCTGATCTACACTGCATGCAGAGCCAAAATCTGAATGTATATCAATAGGCCAGAGTGAAGTGGTCATGTCAGGTAGCAGATGCAGGGAGGCAGCAGCAAGATGGTAGAAGGGAAGCCTGTGCTACACAGGGCTTGCCCTGTGCCCCCCAAACTACCCTGTTACTTGTGATGGAGGATGTTCATAGATCATAGAATCATAGAGTTGGAAGAGACCACAAGGGCCATCCTGTCCAACCCCTTGCCATGCAGGAAATCACAATCAAAGCATCCCTGGCAGATGGCCATCCAGCCTCTGCTTAAAGACCTCCAAGGAAGGAGACTCCACCACACTCCAAGAGAATGTGTTCCACTGTTGAAAAGCCCTTACTGTCAGTAAGTTCCTCTTAATGTTGGGGTGGAATCTCTTTTCCTGGAGATTATTCCTGCTTCTGTTCTCTGGAGCAGCAGAAAACAAGCTTGCTCCATCCTCGATATGACATCCCTACAAGTATTTAAACAGGGCTATCATATCACCTCTTAACCTTCTCTTCTCCAAACTAAACATTTCCAGCTCCCTAAGTCTTTCCTCGTAAGGCATGGTTTCTAGACCCTTCACCATTTTAGTCACCCTCCTTTGGACCCGTTTCTCCACATCCTTTTTGAAATGTGGTGCCCAGAACTGGACACAGTATTCCAGGTGGGGCCTGACCAAAGCAGAATAGAGTGGCACTATTACTTCCCTTGATCTAGACACTATACTTCTATTGATGCAGCCTAAAATTGCATTGGCCTTTTTAGCTGCCGCATCGCACTGTTGACTCATGTTCAACTTATGGTCTACTTGGACTCCTAGATCCTTTTCACACATAGTTTCAGCCAGGTATCCCCCATCCTATATCTGTGCATTTCATTTTTCTGCCCTAAGTGCAGTACCTTACATTTTTCTGCATTGAATTTCATTTTGTTTGCATTGGCCCAGCTTTGTAGTCTATTCAGGTGATTTTGAATTTTTCTTCTGTCCTCTGGGGTATTAGCTACTCCTCCTAATTTGATGTGATCTGCAAATTTGATAATTATGCTCCCAATTCTATTATCCAAGCCATTGATAAAGATGTTGAATAGCACTGGGTCCAGAAGAGAACTCTGTGGGACCCTACTGGTCACTTCTCTCCAGGATGGAAAGGAACAATTGCTGAGCACCCGTTGGATTTGACTGGTCAACCAGTTACAAATCCTTGTAACGGTTTCCTTGTCTAGCCCACATTTGGGAAGCCTTGTCAAAGGCCTTACTGAAATCAAGATACACTATATCCACAGCATTCCCTTCATCAGTGTTCCCCATTGCCAGTATAAAAGAAAGACACAATTGCCAGTCCAGTTGGCTTTTGTAGATAGAAAGAGAAGAGGCACAATCTTGCTTTTTTGCACAGGCATTTATTGCTCCAGAGACGTCAACACAGCTTCAGAGGAATAATTGAACAATTAGTTTAAGGAGGGGAAAATACAACCTGAGGGCTGTATGGTGTCCTACTTCTTTTTGTGGCTCCTAAATAATCTCTAACTCCATCAAAGTTCATAGACTTGTTTTTTAAAAACCCTAACAGGTTTAAAAAACACTGAAAGCTCAATCTCAAGCAATGTTTGCACTTTGCCCCCAATAGGCATTTGGAGACAAAAACAAAATAAAATAAAAGTCCTATTTGTTACTGAAAATCAGGAAGTATTGTCAGGAATTTCTTCTTAATATTGAGGTGGAATATCTTTTCCTATAATTTGAATACACTGCTTGGGTGCTATTGTCTGGAGCTTCAGAAAATAAATGTGCTCTATCTTCAGTATGACATCCCTTCAAATACTTAAACAGGGCTATCTGGCCTGCTGCACTGACATAGGGGTGAAAATTGCCCCCCTGCCACAGTAGCCCATTCTGCCTTAAACATGTTCTGGGATAATGTATTCTGAGATATAATGAGAATGAAATACTTGCCGTGATTCTGAAAATGAATGGCTGTTTTGCAATGAGGCTGGTGATAGCAGAGGGTGGCTTTAATCCAGATCTCATAGACCCAAGACTGCTGCTTTTTGCTGTGGTGCATAGGACACATAGGAAACATCCCGCCCCCTTTCTGGTAACAGTGAAAATGCTTGGCTTGGTTTAATAGGATTCATGCCTGGATAGCATCCACTTATTGCCAGATGTGTTTCCATTTTGCTAAGGAACTAAGAACTCTCCTTCTTCAACCAGGGAAATGGATAATTCTATTTGCTATGCTTGAAGCCGTCATGACAAATTATGAGGAAATGCACTTTATCAATGCCCAAACACCTACAAATTACACAGCACATCCACAATCCAGAGAACACAGCAACAGCTTTCTACAAAAAGAAAATGCTCAGATGCAAGGCATGAAATTATTCTAAAAACCAGCATCAAATCTATTGGAATATGCAAATATCTCAGTCACAAATGCCATTAATGACAGCCTGATGGTTATGTGTTACTTCATATACTGAAATAAGTATATGTGTCAACAGAAAGCAAGCCTTCATAGGACTGTAAGATTATAAAAATAAATGGACACTATAAGATCCTTGTTTTAATTTTTAACCCTGAAAGTGCAAACACTGAGGTGGAACACCATTACAAATTTTGAATCAAAGAAAATGTTGGGGGAGGGGATATTGTTATTATTTAAAAGAATATACAGAGCAATAAAATTAATATTTAATTGAAAGTAATCCAATTGTGTTTGATGGAACCTAAAACTAGTACATTGAAGATCAACAACACACTGGGACTCTGCACTTCTGATTAATATTACTTCTTCCAGTTTCTAGCCAAATAGATAATGCTCTTCTGGTTTCTTTATCTTTCTACCACATTTTTCTCATTCTTTACCTTTTCACTTTTATCTTTGTACCTTTTACTTCCCCACTCAGTTTTTCCAATGAAGAAGCTGGAGGCCAAGCAAACTTATCTCATACTTTAGCTCAGCATAGCTAAACAGAAGTTTGCATTTAAATAGCAGCTATAGATGGCATTTGTTTATGAGCTGATATGTTGACCTTATCTGAAACAACACCTCTAAATATGTAAGTGCTGTACTTGCCCAAAATATTCAGGTGCTACCTTAACCTGCACCAAGAGTCACCAATGAGCCCTCCCTTCGTCACCTTCATCATCAGGGGGAGAGTGAAGCCTGCCAGCTCCATCAGGCCTGGCCTAGATTTAAGTGGATGAGCCCTCCCTTCGTCACCTTCATCATCAGGGGGAGAGTGAAGCCTGCCAGCTCCATCAGGCCTGGCCTAGATTTAAGTGGATGAGCCCTCCCTTCGTCACCTTCATCATCAGGGGGAGAGTGAAGCCTGCCAGCTCCATCAGGCCTGGCCTAGATTTAAGTGGATGAGCCCTCCCTTCGTCACCTTCATCATCAGGGGGAGAGTGAAGCCTGCCAGCTCCATCAGGCCTGGCCTAGATTTAAGTGGATGAGCCCTCCCTTCGTCACCTTCATCATCAGGGGGAGAGAGAGAGAGGCCTGCCAGCTCCATCAGGCCTGGCCTAGATTTAAGTGGATGAGCCCTCCCTTCGTCACCTTCATCATCAGGGGGAGAGTGAAGCCTGCCAGCTCCATCAGGCCTGGCCTAGATTTAAGTGGATGAGCCCTCCCTTCGTCATCATCATCATCAGGGGAAGAGAGAGAGGCCTGCCAGCTCCATCAGGCCTGGCCTAGATTTAAGTGGATGAGCCCTCCCTTCGTCGTCATCATCATCAGGGGGAGAGTGAAGCCTGCCAGCTCCATCAGGCCTGGCCTAGATTTAAGTGGATGAGCCCTCCCTTCGTCGTCATCATCATCAGGGGGAGAGTGAAGCCTGCCAGCTCCATCAGGCCTGGCCTAGATTTAAGTGGATGAGCCCTCCCTTCGTCGTCATCATCATCAGGGGGAGAGTGAAGCCTGCCAGCTCCATCAGGCCTGGCCTAGATTTAAGTGGATGAGCCCTCCCTTCGTCGTCATCATCATCAGGGGGAGAGTGAAGCCTGCCAGCTCCATCAGGCCTGGCCTAGATTTAAGTGGATGAGCCCTCCCTTCGTCACCTTCATCATCAGGGGGAGAGAGAGAGAGGCCTGCCAGCTCCATCAGGCCTGGCCTAGATTTAAGTGGATGAGCCCTCCCTTTGTCACCTTCATCATCAGGGGGAGAGTGAAGCCTGCCAGCTCCATCAGGCCTGGCCTAGATTTAAGTGGATGAGCCCTCCCTTCGTCACCTTCATCATCAGGGGGAGAGTGAAGCCTGCCAGCTCCATCAGGCCTGGCCTAGATTTAAGTGGATGAGCCCTCCCTTCGTCATCATCATCATCAGGGGGAGAGTGAAGCCTGCCAGCTCCATCAGGCCTGGCCTAGATTTAAGTGGATGAGCCCTCCCTTCGTCATCATCATCATCAGGGGAAGAGAGAGAGGCCTGCCAGCTCCATCAGGCCTGGCCTAGATTTAAGTGGATGAGCCCTCCCTTCGTCGTCATCATCATCAGGGGGAGAGAGAAGCCTGCCAGCTCCATCAGGCCTGGCCTGAACTAAGAAGAAGAGCCCTCCCTCCAGTCCATCTGCCTTGGTCCAGGCCTCAGAGGGAGAGAACTTTTGGACCTGATCCCAAAATAATAATTGTAAGCCGCTCTGATAGCCGTTAAGGCTGAAGGGCGGGGTATAAATACTCAAATAATTAAAAAAAAAACATTAGGTGCATTTTGGAAAACAGAATTATTTTTCACAGATTTTAAAAATAATGAACATTAATGGAAAAGACATTGTCTCAGTGTGGCTTGAGTTTCACAGTTGGACTGGTCTGCTCTTAAAGATGATGTTTCATATTTCCTCTAAAAGGTAAGCAAGAGCAGAGGAGAAACCTCAAACCTCTAAGCAAAATATGAACCATGTTGCGGGGGGGGGGGGGGGATATAATAACTTCCCAAGCTCAAGGCTAAATTTTTAATTATTTTTACTGTGATTTTGAGCCTCAAGAAGCCTTGTGTTTCTTTTGGGCTAGTATTTGTATCAGTGCAATACTGTTTATTTTCCCTTATGGTATTCAGTTCTTGCGTCTGTATTTCACCACCACCACCAAACAAACAAACAAACAAACAGCAAAACAAAAAACAACAACACCTTACCTCTCTATTAAAAGAATCCCACTCTCTTCTCAATGCACAGTAAGTCAGTGTCCATGACTGGTAAAACTTTGTATAATAATAATAATAATAATAATAAATTTTTTATTTGTATACCGCCCTTCCTGCGATCAGGGCGGTGAACAACATAAAAACAGGCAATATAAACAATAAAACCAATTAAAACATTAAACAGTAATAAAACAGTATATCAAATTACGGCGGTCGTATATCAAGGTCTAAACCAATGAGGGAGGGGAATCAAGTGTGAGAAGATGTCAAGGGTACGCATGGTTGAACAAGTATGTTTTTAAATCCTTCTTGAATGCAGGGAGAGAGGCAGCCAAACGGAGCTCAGTGGGGAGGGAGTTCCAGAGACTAGGGGCCGAGATGGAAAAGGCTCTCTTTGAGGTTGTTATTAATTTAGCCTCTGGAACTCTAAGTAGCTGTTGTCCCGCAGATCGAAGTGTGCGGGGCGGATTGTGTGGAGAGAGGCGGTCCTGTAGGTACTCTGGGCCCAAGCCATTTAGGGCTTTATAGGTAGCGACCAGCACTTTGTACTGAGCCCGGAAGCGGATAGGCAGCCAATGGAGATCTTTCAGAATAGGTGTTATATGGGCGGTCCTGGGAGCACCAGTGACCACCCGAGCTGCCATATTTTGCACTAATTGTAGCTTCCGAGTGTGATACAAAGGCTGCCCCATGTAGAGCGCATTACAGAAATCCAACCGAGAGGTTACAAGAGCGTGTACTACTGTTTCTAGGTCCCCACGGTCCAGGTAGGGACGCAGTTGGCGTATCAGCCAAAGCTGAAAACAGGTGCTCCTGACTGTCGCATCCACCTGAGAAGTAAGATGGAGCGACGAGTCAAGGAGCACCCCCAAACTGCGTACAGTGTCCTTCACGGGGAGCGTGACCCCGTTCAGGACTGGTGAAACCACCTCCAAGCCTGGGCCGGGGGAACCCACAACGAGTACTTCCGTTTTCTCTGGATTCAGGCTGAGTCTGTTTTTCCTCATCCAGTCCATTACCGATTCCAAACAGGCCACGAGAGGAGCGACGCCATCCCTGGTCACTGCATCAGTCGGAGACATAGAGAAGACTATTTGGGTATCATCAGCATACTGATAACCCCGCGCCCCATGCCTCCGGATGATCTCTCCCAGCGGTTTCGTGTAAATGTTAAAGAGCATGGGGGACAGAATGGCTCCTTGAGGGACCCCAGAGGTGAGGGCCCTCTTATCGGAGCACACGTCCCCCAGCTGCACCATCTGGAACCTCCCAGAGAGGTAGGATCGGAACCACTGGAGCGCAGTGCCCCCGATTCCCACCTCCGCCAGGCGTTCCAGAAGGATACCATGGTCGATGGTATCGAAAGCCGCTGAGATGTCTAAGAGCACCAGCAGGGACACGCTACCCCTGTCGATGCCCAGACGGAGATCATCGACCAGGGCGACCATGGCAGTCTCAACCCCGTAGCCCGCCCGAAAACCGGTTTGAAATGAATCTAGAAAATCCGTTTCATCCAAGATCGATTGAAGCTGGAATGCAACTGCCCTCTCGATCACCTTCCCCAAAAATGGCAGCAGCGAAACTGGCCGATAATTATTATGAACCAGGGGGTCGAGGGAGGGCTTTTTCAATATAGGTTTAATGATGGCCAATTTTAGATCTTCAGGAAATTGCCCTTCCCTCAAGGATGAATTAATGATCCGGTGTAACAAAGTGGTTACAACCGGTCCCCCCTGGGCCACTAGCCACGAGGGACAGGGATCGAGAGAGCAGGTTGTCTTCCGAACACTTCTAAGGATCTTGTCCACATCCTCGGTACTGACAGACTCAAACTGATCCAGTACAACTGAGTCCACGGAAGCTCTCGACGCCTCTATTCTGGTTTCTGTTTCAACCCTGGTGTCCAGACCTTCGTTTATCCGAGAGATTTTATCCGCGAAGAAGTTGTTAAATTTGTCACAGCAGGCCTTGGTGGGTTCAAGGATCTGGTTCGGGGCAGGAGGGAGCTGGGTTAGCTCCCTCACTACCCTGAACAACTCTGCTGGACGCGACTCCGCGGACGCGACACGAGCAGCATAGAACGAGTTCTTAGCTGCTAGTATCGCCTCTCCATAGTCCTCCAAATGAAGGTCTAGGAGAGCCTTGTCGGATAAACGCTGGTGTTTCCGCCAGGCATGCTCTAGCCATCGCAGGACCCGCTTCCTTGCCCGGAGATCTTCCGTATACCAGGGCTTCCTTTTGGAAGCAGGCCTGAGAGGGCGCTTGGGAGCGATACTGTGTATAGCCCTGGAGAGATCAGTGTCCCAGGTGTTAACTAGGGCATCAACAGTGTCGCCGTCACTTCCAACCATATACCCCTCTAGGGCTTCTTGGAACCTATCGGGTTCCATCAGCCTTCGAGGGTGGACCATTCGAATAGGTCCGCCACCCCCGGGGGGGATCTGGGTTGATGCCTTGATGCTTGCCTCTACCAGGAAATGATCCGTCCATGACAGGGCGGAGATGTTGGATTGAATGTCAGCATGGAACATAAACTAACGACCATTTTTGTTCCTCAGGGGAAAAAAACTTCAGCTCATTTACATCAATATCTGTTTAAAGAGACAACTTCCATCCTTTGAAACTGTTCATCTAGATCATTAAAATTTTAATAGTTATATGTTAATTTGGATTATTTTTAATGTATAATGGTCATTTTAATCCTATGTTTGTGTTTCAATTTATTTGTTTAATAAATTGTATTTTAACCCACCTCAAGCTTTGGGGAGAGGCAGAAAAGGAATAAAAAAGTATTGTTGTTGTTGTTGTGGTGGTGGTGGTGATAGTGGTGTGCCTTCAAGTCCTTTCTAACTTATGGCGATCCCAAGGCAAACCTATTATTTGGTTTTCTTGACAAGATTTGTTCAAAGCAAGTTTGCCATTGCCTTCCTCTGAGGCTGAGCACATGTGACTTGCCCAAGGCCACCCCATGGGCAACATTACAAGTACCAATTTAGTGGTACTCTTTATGGAGAAACTATGCCTGAAATTGATTCAGTTGATTCAATATATACCTGGCATACATACTTTTGAGACAAAAAGCACCTTCTTGCTTAAAAAGTTAGATGAAAGGATGAAAACTTGCTTGGTTGTGGGGGTTTACTTATGGAACCTTTCCATAGGATACTGGTATTATTTTTGGGGATGTCTGGGAAATATATTCCTCTTCTGACAAGATTTTTCAGTTTCTAGCTTTTATAGTCAGGAAATTGCTGTTATTTTTGTTGTTGTTTGCCTTCAAGTAGTTTCTAATTTCTGGTGACCCTAAGGAGAACCTATCACAGGATTTTCTTTGCAAGATTTGCTCAGGGGAGGTTTGCTCTAGCTTTCCTCTGAGGCTGAGAGAGTGTGACATGCCAAAGGTTACCTAGTGGGATTCCATGGACAAATAGGGATTCAAACCAGTATATCACACTGGATCTATTACTAAATCCCCACACAGCTGCAAAGGCATCTTTTACATATATTTTTGTAATATCATACTTTGATATTTTGATGATCATCCTTGTTGTGTACTGTGCACTGTGTTTTTATTTTTAGTGTTATTCCTAGATAACTTTTAAAATTCTGAGCAGACTAAGAATGTAATAAATAAATTATGAAAACACAGATTTTTGCATAAAGAAAAACAATCATTACTATACAAACTCCAAGCTTTCTTCAGGCAAATAATTTGTTTATGATTCCTGATAAAAATGATAGAACAGTAACAGAATACCAAAGTAGACAAAATCAAGCAAAGATGGGGGATTTGTGGGTTCACCATGCAAAGAGCTGGAAGTGCACTTAGGAAATGGCAAGGTACTTGGCTATATTGGAATCTTTCCCATGTGGTACTTGGAGCTAAACTACACTGGCAAGAACTCGACTACACAAACACATAGTTTAGAGCAAGAAAGCAAGAAGACTTACAGAGATTTTTTTTACAGAGAAACAGAACCTAAGTGTATATTTACCAGTTTAACAGGAAAGGAATACAGAGGATTTAGTGAAAACATTCTGAGAAACAAGTTATCCAGTGTCCTCAGTGTTTCTAGATATCAATTTATCATGCCCAATAGGGTACTTCACATCATCTAGAACACCATTATGTACACCAGTGGTGAGCAAGTGTGGCTGCCCTGGGTTCAACATTCTATTTATTTATTTATTTCAGACCGCCCCTTTGACGCAACCTGCTGCCACCCCTTTCAGCAGCTGAATCGGGGCCAGAGCAACTACATGCTGCTGCCATGATCTGGCATTTCCACAGCCCAAAAAGCATCTCCTTTTGCATTACAGAAAGGGTACCTTTGCCGTGATGGCAGCACCTTCTGGTGCTTCTTTTGACACATGCTAGAGGCAGCACCAAAGGAGTGCTGTGACACTGCCTGCCATGCAGTTGAGTGCACAGCGTGATGGCAGCATAAGGGCATGAGTTGTGTGGATGCCATACCCCCACTCTGCCCCGAGGCCAGCGTATAACACCTCTCCATGACCAGATCATCAGCTCAGACTTCAGATAGCGTCTCTCCTCTCAATGACTGTCTTGCAGCGGTAATGAACTGGATGAAGAAAAACAGATTGAGACTAAATCCAGACAAAATGGAGGTACTGACAGTCACTGGCCTGAAACCAGGTCTGGGAATACAACTTCCAGTCCTAGACAGAGTCACACTCTCCTCAAGGGACTCTGTTCACAGTCTGGGGGTACTCCTTGACTCGTCGTTCCACATGACTAGTCAGGTGAATGCGACGATCAGGAGTGCCTGTTATTAGCTTTGGCTGATATGCCAGCTGCGCCCTTTTCTGGATATGAGGGACCTGGAAACTGTGGTACATGCTTTGATAACCTCATGCTTGGATTACTGCAGTGCGCTCTACATGGGGCTACCCTTGTGCCTAACCCAAAAGCTTCAGTTGGTCCAAAATATGGCATTCAGGCTTGTCACCGGATCATCGAGGAGAGACCATATAATTCCAGTGCTTAAGTCTCTCCACTGGCTGCCAATCAGTTTCTGGGCACAGTAGAAGGTGTTGTTTTTAACCTTTAAAGCCCTACATGGCTTGAGTCCATCCTATTTTAGGGACCGCCTCTACCCATATGAGCTCCCCCGCACGCTCCGGTCCTCTGGAGGAACCTGCTACAGCCCATAAAGACCAGACTGTCACAGACCTCCTAGAGGGCCTTCTCTGCTACCACTCCCAGGCTGTGGAATGGCCTGCTGGATGAGATATGTCTTATTACAACTCTCGACTGCTTCAAAAAGGCTGTGAAGACGTATCTTTTCCAGCAGGCCTTCCCAGACAATGATTAACTCTCCCGGCTCCAAAATGTTCTTACCTGAGCTCCTCCAGTCTCTTCCCAGCTTATGCATTTAGATGCCACGTCCCATGTTGCCCAAAGAAAAAAGTGCTTTTTATGTTATTATACTTGTTATTATATTGGTATTTCTTGCTTTGTTTTAATCTTCTCTAATTTAATTTTATTTTAAGGGCTGAGAGGTTGGGACTGGGATGAGAAATTTTTTTCTGTAACTGTTTTTTAACTTTACTGTAACCCGCCTCGATTGTTTGGTCAGAGAGGTGGGCTAGAAGTAAAAATTATTATTATTATTATTATTATTATTATTATTATTAGTCTGTAAAGTCTTTAAGTGTGTTGGCATGTGCTCAGAAGAAGTGTTGCCTCAAGTGGTGAAAAAAGATTTGTTTGTAATAGCACATAATTGTCCTCAGTGATATATCTTGCATTTAGAGTGCTTTGTTTTGTGAACATGGTCTTTGGAATTTAAGCATGCACTTAATTTGCAAATCTGATAAAGCATGTGCCTCTAAGGAAATGCCAAAGGTTGAGGGGAACAGATCATTACAAGGAATAGGCATTCAGCTTTAATTTGGCCTCAAGCCATTATTAGTAACCACTGAGGTCCAGACATTGTGGAATGCAATTAGAAAAATAGAATTTGAAATGAAGAGGAATAAAGCAATGTCACTGGCCAATTGGCCTTCCTATCTAGCACCCCTCCTCCCCAAGACAAACTGTTTGTGGTAGCCCATTGCTTTTTTGGCATATCTTGTCTCTTTTAAACTGATCTTTTTATGAAGAGCTGTGATTGTTAATTTTATCTGGAAATTGGTTTGTCTAATATTCTGCCTGTAATTTGTGAACCTCATTTATGAAACATTGGCTTCTCACTTTAGCTACCATAATGCAAATGAAGACGCATCATACTAGACAGCTACGGTATTTGGCCTTCTGTTTTGCAGTTTTTTTACATATTACTCTGCAGATTTCTCTGGATAATTTTCTCTTCCTGTTTTCACCTCACAAAATGAAATTGAAGTCACCACATTCTGTGATTTTGTTCATCCCATAAATATTGAAGCAGGATCCAAGAACACTTTAATCTTATTTGAACTGATATCTGCTTTGAAGATATATTAGGAGAAAAATTCTACAATAAAATTATTTAATTTCTTAACTCTAGTCTGAGATAGATAGATAGATAGATAGATGTATGAGATGTTGTTATTAGTACATTTATATTTTCTCATATTAGATATATGTTCTTGAAATTACATGATCACAACAAAATTACCAGCTAGTAATCACTCTCACTCTCTAATTTTAAAATATCTTCTATTATTATTATTATTATTATTAATCTCACAAGGCCTGATTAAGGGGAGATAAAGACATTGTGGCAATTAGATAAGTATCAGAGTAAATTTCAATGTTGGCAAGCTGTTATGCTCATAAAATTTTGACTGGATGATATCCCAACTCATTCATGTGTGTGAAAGTCAATGTCTGTTCTGTTGCTGAAGTTAATGTCACTATGTTCTCCCTTACAGTTTCCTTCATTCTTGTGGTTCAAAATGATTTGCAGAAGGACTATTCAAAAATGTGTTGGTTATTTAATTTGCATTTATTGGGCTGAGAAAGCAAGATGCTTGTGGGGAAAATGGAGCTAATGTTTCTGTAATGATAGAAGCATATTTCCTGCTATTCTCCCTGAAATCCATTACCCTTGAAAAATAAGAGCAACTTAGTGTATTCCATTTGTATTTGGTCATATCTTGCCTAAGGCAAATGGTTTTTTTAAAAAATTATCTTTACTTAACTCAGATGTCAGAGTGGAGATCTGCAAGAATTCATATTTGAATGCCATTTATAACTAATTTCAACCCTGTCAAATATCTATAATTTACCATGTCTATAACCCAGAGGTTAATAAATTTGACAGAGATAATTCTATGGGATGGATTTGACCCGAATATATATGCAGGTTTAATTGCATCTAGTTAGTTAGAGGGTCTTCCAAAATGCCACAAGGTTTACCCCTTTTTGATCTTCTGAAACTCCACATAGTTTTATTAATTTTTTTTTCAGGTTCTGAAGTTGTTCAAATTTAGCTTTCTTTTGTCCTGATTGTGTTTCACTTTTACTTATAAGGAAAATAATTTCTTTTAATATGTTGTTTGGATTTTGTAGCTATATTCCCAGTTCTAAAATCTTTTCTTCTACCTCTCTAGATCGTCCTTCAGTTCTCCCATTACTTTGTTGTTGTTGTTGTTGTTGTTATGGGCAACTAATTTGAGACAACTCTTGGTTTGTATTTTTTTAAAAAAACAAACAGACTAATAAACAAACCTTCAGCTATGGAACCCTCATGTTCCATAGCCTCCAGTTCTGTCTTTTCTTTGGGTCTTCTTTGTCTCAAAGCATGTAACATGGAAATAATTTTCTGCACTTTCTAAAATAAAATGCTAACATTTACTCCTTCAGATCCTGTTCTGTGGAGGGCAGGGGGGTCTTAGAGATGTCTCATCTACAGGGTCACCATGAGCTGGAGCCAACGGGAGGGCAGTCCACACTGGGTGACTAGATGTCATAACTGCAAAGGAGGACAATGCATGGCAAAATGTAGGACGTTCAAGAGAAATGTAGAGAATGACAAAATAAAAGTTAAAAACACTCATATAAATATTCTACTTATCCCTGCTCCAAATGAAGGAAATTTTGGAATCCCTCCTGGGCAGAAGGCTGATATGGAGGACAGATCCTGGAAAAGGAGGATGTGTCTGGTCACCCTGAGCTAAAAACACATATAAATGTAGAATCATAAAATCATAGCGTTGGAAGAGACCATAAGGGCCATCCAGCCCAACCCCCTGCCATGCAGGAGCTCGGAATCAAAGCAGACCCAACAGATGGCCATGTTGAAACGCTTTCAAAGAAGGAGACTCCACCACTCTTTGAGACACCACTGTCAAACAGCTCTTACTGTCAGGAAGTTCTTCCTAATGTTGAGGTGGAATCTCTTTTCCTGGAGTTTACATCCATTGCTCCGAGTCCTATTCTCTGGAGCATCAGAAAACAAGCTTGTTCCATCCTCAGTGTGACACCCCTTCAAATACTTAAGCAGGACTGTCATGTCACCTCTTAACCTCCTCTTCTCCAGGCTAAACACAGGCATTATTATTCAATACATAGAGAGATCTTGTAGCACTTTTGAGACTCACTGAAAGAAAGAAATTGGCAGCATGAGTTTTCATAGACTTCTGTGTACTTCATCAGATGTGAAAGCTCATTCTGCCAATTTCTTTCTTTCCGTGAGTCTCAAAGGTGCTACAAGATCTCTACATACTGATTCTACAGACTAACATGGCTATATCTTTGAATTGTTATCCAATGTTATTTCAATTTGTTGTCTGCTATATTTTAAGGTTTGAGTGTTGAGATGCATTAATATGTATTGGATTTCATTATTTTCATAGAACGTACACCACAGGTGGGCTGATTTTATATATTTTAATTGATATATAAATAATAAATAATAAGTTTTATAAATAAAGCTTAATAATAGGATGTTGAGAAACTGGAGCATGTCCAAAGGAGGGTGACTAAAATGGTGAAGGGTCTGGAAACCATGCCCTATGAGGAACGACGTAGGGAGCTGGGGCTGTTTAGCCTGGAGAAGAGAAGGATAAGAGATGCTATGATACCCCTGTTTGAATATTTGAAAGGATGTCATATAGAGGAGGGAGCAAGCTTGTTTTCTGCTATTCCAGAGAACAGGACCGGAACAATGGATGCAGGCTCCAGGAAAAGAGATTCCACCTCAACATTAAGAGGAGCTTCCTGACAGTGAGGGCTGTTAAACAGTGGAACACACTCCCTTGGAGTGTAGTGGAGTCTCCTTGCTTAGAGGTCTTTAAGCAGAGGCTGGATGGCCATCTTTCAGGGATGCTTTGATTGAGAATTCCTGCATGGCAGAGGGTTGGATTGGATGGCCCTTGTGATCTCTTCCAACTCTACAATTCTATGATTCTTTGATAATAATGATAATGATAACGAGAATAATAATAATACCCAGCTCCCTAAGTCTCTCCTTGAAGGGGTTCCTGGTTTGCAGACCCTTCCCCATTTTCTCCTCTGGACATGCTATAGCTTGCAACTTCATGCTCCTGCTTTGAAGCCTGCTCCAAATGAAGGACGTTGTGGGATCCCTCCTGGACAGAAGGCAGAAATGGAGGACAGGTCCTGGAAAAAGAGGACATGCCTGGTCACAGCAGCAACAACCACCACCACCACAAACAGATCTGCCCTGGCAGGTGAAGGGACCCATGTTGGAGGAGGACATTTCAGTACCACGGAGCTTTGGACAGCGACCTGAGCTCTCCATCGCAACCCAGGCTAAAGCGATGGGAGGGCTGCAGTTCCGCAGGGCTCCGAGAAGGGGGCGCTCTTTCCACACCAGTAAATGGGCTGCCCGGGTTGGATTCCAAGCAGCTAAACCCAGTGTCACTTTAGGAGCAGAAAGGCACCAGAGCGGTGGGCTGGCAATGGGAGGCTGAGCAGGGGATCTGACAGTATGCAAGGCGGATTTCTGCTTCTCCAGGGAGGCTCTGCTTCTTTCCAAAGAGAGCCCCCCCCCCCCAGTAGCTCGGGGCCAGCTGTGCCAAGAAGGATGGGTGCTTGGGCTCTTTAAAGCTTAAGATGCTGCACCTCCCGGTCCTTTGAGTCCTGCGCCAGGATGGTGAGTTGCGATGGTCTTTTTCCTCGCTGGAAAGAAAGGCTGAGTGGGGGTCCTTCCACCTGGGTGTAAAAGCCAACAGAGGAAGGTCCGAGGGGGTCCTGTGGGTCAAGTCGATGCTAGAATTAGCCTCCAGGGGAGCCAGGAGGAAGGAAGGGGAGAGAGATGCCAGCTCTGAAAAGGAGAAAGAGAAAGAAATCAAACCTGAACCCCCCTCCCCCAACACACACACAGCTTATGGTCCCAGGGGGGAAAAACCCTACTTACTAACTAACTTTAGATCCTAGAGAGATCTTGTAGCACCTTTGAGACTCACTAAAAGAAAGAAATTGGCAGCATGAGCTTTTGTAGACTTCAATCTACTTCCTCAGATGCATTTGATGGAGGGGAAGCCAGGGACAGACATATGCCACTGGTATGTGAGGACTTGTAAATTGTATTGACATCCTCACATACCAATGGTCCCTGGCTTCCCCTCCACCAAATGCATCTGAGGAAGTAGACTGAAGTCTATGAAAGCTCATGCTGCCAACCTCTTTCTTTCAGTTAGTCTCAAAGGTGCTACAGGATCTCGCTACGTACTGATTCAACAGACTAACATGGCCATATCTTTGAATTCTACCCCTAGTTACTAACTTTATGTAGGAATGCTCTGGGAACAACAGCTTTGGGGGCCTCCAGATCATGGGGCGGTCTGCAAACCCAGCCAGAGAACTCAAAACTCATCATAGGCTGCATCCATATTGCAGATATGATCCAGTTTTGATACCACTTCAACTGCCAAGGCTCCACGCGATGGCATTTAGGGGACTGTGGTTTGTTTTTCGATGGAATTCTGGGACTGGAGTTGGTGTCACAATAAATGCATTGAGTTCTAAGCTATATTGATCTGACGCTTATTGTGGGAGTTGTGTATTTATTTATTTATTTATTTTCTATGCTGCTTTTTCCCCAGGAGGGATACAAGGGGTATAGAATCATAGACTGGTATAGCCTGCAAGGGCCATAAAACTACAGTTCCCAAAATGCTGTCACATTGAGCCATGGCCATTAAAGTGGTCTGAAACCTGATTATTTCTGCAGTGTGGATGCAGCCCTAGTCACCTTGTAATCAGGTTTCAAAAGCTTCTCTTCTAGTTGTCCTTCCCACTCCCAACTTCAGTGATTGATCCAACCTCCAATAAATTCAATGGGGTGGTGGTGGTTTAGGGGAGAGTAAATGTGCCAGAAATCTCCACAGAAGTCAAGATGACAAAACTGAGGCTATCGTCCTTTGGCCACATCATGAGACAACACGACTCATTGAAAAAGACAATAATGATAGGAAAGGTGGAGGGAAGAGGAAAGAGAGGAAGGGCGCATGCAAGATGGATGGACTGTATTAAGGAGGTCATGGGTACGAGTCTGCAGGAACTAAGTGGAGCAGTGAAGGATAGGGCGTCTTGGAGATGTCTCATCCACAGGGTGGCTATGAGTCAGGATTGACTTCAGGGCAGTTAACAACAAAAAATATGTACTCCAAGTAGTAAGAGCATCTGTTGGCCAAAGTAAAACTCAAGATTATATTGTTGCTCTTTGGCTTCCTTGTTTTCTTCTTTATCCAAAGGCATTTTAGTTGTGGTCAGTCTCCACAAAACTCATTTTATCTGAAAATAAGGAATGGGTCTTTTTGATACCAGCATATTATTTAGAATGCAAGGGCATGCTAGTGGCTTTGGGATATGTCCATGTAGCTCCGCTTAGAGGCATTGGTTACTATGGCTGCAATCCTGTATACACACACTCTTATCTGAAACTAAGCTCCACTAAATGCAATTGGACTCACTTCTGTTTACATCCATGGAACTGAGCTTCATAGTTCATGGTGTTTTGATAATTTCGTTTCTGCTTGGGAGAGAGAGTTTAGGACACAGATACATGTAAACTTCTGCTTCCTGTATTTCTTGCCTACATCTATTTGCTTCCTAAGCTCCCTCTCTCAAATACAAAGAAAATCATGAAATGCCATGAACTATAAAGCTCAGTTGGGCACAATAATACCTTTGATTATCTCAGAGGGCACACTAAGTATTAATAAAAATTCTTACCATTCCATTCAGGAAAAATTGTAGCAAAAATTGGAGAGCAGTTGTGTCACAATAAATGTACTGACCCCTAAACAATATTGATCTGACACTTACTGTGAAAGTCATGTATAGAAAAATATACTGGAATGGATTGCAAGGGCCATCTATTTCAACCAGCAGCCATGCAGGAATACAAGCTGAAGCAATTGTGAGAGTTTAAAAACTTCCAAAGAAGGGGATTACATTGAGACAGTCTACTCCACTTTCAAACAGCTGTTGCAGACAATATGTTTTTCCTAATGTTTTACTGAAATCTCTTTTCTTGTAATTTGAATGCACTGGTTTATGTCCTAATTTCTGGAATAGCAGAAAACAAGCTTTTCCATCTTCCACATGATGTCCCTTCAAGTACTTAAAGATGGCTATCATATCACTTCCCAGTCTTCTTTTCTCCAAGCTAAGCATATCTGGTCCCAAAGCCTTTCCTCAAACAGCTTGTGTTGCAGACTTTTTACCATCTTAGCTGGCCTCCTCTGGACATATTCTAGCATGTCAATAGCCTTCTTGAACTATGGTGTCCAGAACAGGATACTCTATTCCAAGGGAGATATGACCAAAGCATAATGGAGTGATACTATTCCTTCCCTTAACCTGTACATTATATTCCTAGTGGTGCAGCCTAAAACTGTGTTGAATTTGTTGGATAGCATATTATACTGTTGTCTCATGTTTGTGGTCTAGTAACATGTGGATAATTTTGCAAAGCTTGAATGAATGGCATATATTGCACATATGAAGCTATAGTGTTTTCTGAAATGCACCAAAAGAGTGTCAAGAAGTCACACAGTATTCTGTGAAAAACAAATAATGTGTTTACACAAAGAATGTACTACATATGTGTAGGAGTGCTTAGGATGGCATAGTAGGTGATGGAAGCTGCATATTTTGCATGATGCAGTCATATTAAACTGAGTTTCCTAATGAAGCAACACAGTGGGAAATTTGGTGGCAAGCAACAAACTGGAAAACATAAAGGAAATTCAAATAGAATCGAGAAGAAATGGTGGGGGGATATGACTCATTCCTATCAAAACAAGTTATGCAGCCTTGTTCAGCGCATCTTCACTGTGACGTATGTGTGTAAAATTGTTGGATGCAACCTAAGTCCAACCATTTTATTACAAGGCAGACCCTCTGTCACATAAGTGTGTTTACAACTGCAGGCTCACAGTCCTATGCATTGTACAGAATTGATCTTCATAGAGGCAAGCGTGACATTTCACTTCCCAAAGTCCCGTTTTGTTGCAGAATACGCATAGAATTAGAACCTAAGAGGGAGCCATTTTATGAGATTGTCGATCAAATGTTGGACACAATGTTGCTGAATGTCAGCTGTGTACTGGGGAAACCAGCTGGGAAGAAAATTGTTCCAACAAATCCTTGCAGTTCTGTTGGTTAGATTTATTTTTTTGCAAAGAAGGAAGGTTGACATGTACTCGGAGCAAAGGTTTCGCTTTACATGAATATTTGTTTTCTGTGTACTGAAATTTGAATATTGGGGAATATTATTTATTCTGTACCCACAAATACTCTTGAAGACTTGAGTGCATTTGTGTACCTTGAAATACATTGCAATTCTCACTGGGGACAAAAATACTCCCAGATTAAGATAGTTAGTGGAAGGTTTTGTTTTATTTGTTTCCATTCTGCCTGGGTGAGAACTAAGCACAACTGAATTCAACTACATCAGAGTAAGTGTGTATATATGACTGTATTTTAGTGTGTCTTCTGTGTCACTATATGTCAATGGGAAGCATAAAGAAAGTTGTACTAGACAGGAATGCTGATATAGTTTTCAGTACTGATCACTCATTTAGGATCTTTGATGGTTCAACAGACATTAAACTTTCAAATCTGTCCTGCTGGGATACCATGTCATGGCTGCTGATGATCCCACCCCTCCTTACATAAGTGATCTCTAGTGCGAGGGGGAATTGTAACATGGGTCTTGCTTCTGCTATTGCACTTGAGATTGCTCACAGGAGGGAGTCAGGACCATCAGTCAGCTACTTCCTGATCAACAGCTCTTGACCACAGTGGCTACTTTCAAGTAAATGTGGACTGGGGGGACTGTGTTGGGATTCACTGCATAGCATTGTTACTACAAATCCCCAACAGGATTCCAGCTAATGTTTTTAAAATGTGATTAAAAAATAATTAAAAATAATCCAAATGCTTTTAAAATGTGAATTGAGAGTCATGTGGAACAGTAGTCTGCATACTGGACTAGGGGTCCAGGAGACCAAGCCATGGCAACCCACTGGGTGATCTTGGGCACTTCACACTCTCTCAGCCTAAGAGGAAGGCAATGTCATACCACCTCTAAAGAAATATTGCCAAGAAAACCCTGTAAGTCAAAGTCAATTTGAAGTCACATAACAGCAACAAAATATGACCAAAAATAAGACCCAAGACTGTCTCATTAAATCTAAGGTCAAGTCATCTCTCCAGCTCTGAATACACAGCGTGTATTCAATCAATGTTTTAAAGAACAGACACCCAAAATTTCTGGTAGTGACACACAGCAATTTCACTGGTTGTTCATTTTAATGTGAAGACTTAACAGCACATTCCCCTGTATATTTGTTGAAAAATAAGTCCTTTTTTATTCAGTGGAGTTCACTGTTAAAGGAAATGGACACAGAATCTTAGCTAGATGGCTTGGGTTGAAATGATGGACTGTCTTCCCCTGTACCAGCATGACCTCCCCCTAAAATCTATTAGAAAAATCATCTCGTAAGGTGGAGGCATAATTGGTCTGGATGAGAAGAAGCATATTCTTGGAGGCCCCATCCTTAACGTAGCATACCTTGTTCCATAGCTTCTCCTTATTAGTGGTGGCTGGTATCTTCCATGTCATGTGACAATAAATCAACCTCAGGCCTTAGTCTGAACTTTAAAGGAGCTATATACAGTATTGAAACTTATTCTAAAAATAGGTTCAGTACTTCAGATAGTTCCTTGAACGTTGAGGCTAAGACCCAAGGTGGCGTTACTGTACCACTGACATGGAAGCTATCAGGCTTCTTTACTGGTTTTTTGCTTTCTATTTCAGATGTTTGCATATTGCATAGGAGCGGGCAATATACAATTTATAAACTTTATTTATTTGTTAGATTTTTTTGTTACTTACAATTTTATACTGCTTCCTTCAATAAGCCCAACGTGGCATATGTGGCTCTCCTTCTCCCCACTTTATTTTCACAACATGCTTGTAAAGCAAGTCAGGCTTAAAGAGAGAGTGATTGACCCAGGGTACAATTTATTATTATTTTTAATTAGAGCTCAGTGTGGACTAGACCCTTGATGCCAGCCTATCACTTGAACCAGTTCACCACAGTGGGTCTCATACCACACTGGCTTCCTTTCTTTTTTGACAATCATTTCCAATGCTGCTGAATTTTGTGCCATGTTGCAGAATTTTGGTGGTGCAGTATTTAGAGGAGATCTAAAATTTGATTAGAAAACAAGGCATGCACAGGGTTTGTTGTAAAGCAGAATCTCCCTCTTTGAAGCCTTCCAGAGTTGTGCTTCTTTTTTAAAACAAGGCACACCCTTCTTTTGTTTTTCATGCAGCTTTGCCTCACTCTCAATATTCTGCCACTAGAATTTAGCAATATGATCACAAAGTGCAGCCTTGAGGTGGTTGTTGATGGGGAGCCAATGTAGTCCTTTATTTAAAATACTTTGTGTCTGCTGAGCCTGCTTTTTTAAAATTTCTTTTATGGGGTTGTTTTGCTTTTAATGGTTCTGTGCTACCCCAAGCCAAAGGTATTGGAAGGACATAGTATATGATCCTAAGTAAATGAATAAATAAATAAGCAAGCAAACGATCAAATATAGTAAATTCAAACTGAACAAATGGTCCAGTGTCCTTTTTAAATCTCTCTCTCTGTTTTCATTCATTTACTTTTGCAGTATGGCTTCATAAATACATGCCTGAAGTCTCTGGTAGTTGAAAAGTATGGTGAAGAGATATGGGAAAAACTAAGGTAATTTAACTGTACAGAAATTATTCATAGTCTTTTAGGGATGGAAGAATTTAGCAATGTTATCAAAGGACAATGAATAAAACTTCTTCATGATGCGTCCTCAAAACAATAACCCACATGGACACACATTGTACATAATAGCCAGGTTTCTATTGTGGCAAACCACTTACAAAACATAACTGTAAAGCATTTTACAATCTGTACTTGTATAAATGGGACCTGACAGTGATGCCATCTGTGACAGAGGAAAAAGAGGTGGAAGGCTGTCCACCATCTATTCCATGAATGCCTAGGCTTTACAGGGTTCGCAGAATCAAAGCCACTATGGAAAGAGTAGCTTGGAAAATCTCCTGTACAACTTCCCATAGTATTTTAACGCTGAGGATCCTCAAAGCCAATACATGAAATTGGCGACTCACCTAACTAGCTTCTCCTCCTAGTGCCACTTCTTCCTCCTTCCTGTTACCTGTTTTCCTTACTGTCATTGTTGCTATCTCTGGCAGCAAAGCAAGGGAATGTCATACCAATTAGTTTTTTTCAAAATGCACTTTGATTCTTGCAAGATGTCTATAGTATTTATGTCTGAGTTGTCTTATCATACCATATCTATTATCACATTTTTAAATTGTTTAATCTCATTTTAACTTTGGTATCTTTTGGACTTTTAACAATACATTATTTTAAAAAATTTGTCATAAGCTACTTTGAGTCCTAAACTGGGAAAAATGTGGGATAGAAATAGTAGTAGTAGTAGTAGTAGTAGTAAATGGAACCATCATTCTGTCCATTTTTTTCAGTTGTGAGAATAGCAGAGAGACCTTATTTAATTAAAATAATAATTGTAAGCTGCTCTGATAGCCTTTAGGGCTGAAGAGTGAGGTATAAATAAATAAATAAATAAATAAATAAATAAATATTATTATTATTTCCCTTCTCCAAAGTATATTTGTTCTTCATTTCCTCCATTCTTTTACTTCAGAAGGAGTAAATATTTCCTGCAGCCAAGTCAACACAAAGATGTGTGCCACCTTAAAGCAAAGTGGCCATCTGTCCTGTTTTGCAGATGACAGCCCTCTGTTAGAAGCACTGCCAAATGCTAGTCTTCTGTTTAAGGCATTCTCTGCTCATAGGGCTGCCCAGTCTAAGATAGTTTAATTAAAAAAAAAACTTCTAAGAAAAGAGAGCAAAAGTCTTAAAGTTGCCCATCAGAGCAGCAGACAGAGCATGCACACTAGCTGCCTAATGACACACTTTCCTACTATTGTGACATGGGTTAATATTAATACTCATCAATAACAAGTTTAAATTAATATAAATTAGAGTATATAATTTTTTCTACATCTGTTGCCACTATTCTCAGCTGCTCTGGTTATATCCTTCTCTTTTGGCCATGTGTGAGTAGCTACATTACGTTAAAAGGGGACAGATTTATGGCAGCGTATATTCTCATAGATTAACATCTGCTCTGTCAGTTGTGTCTACCGGAATAGACTGTATTCTGTGAAAAGCTTATGCTTTAATAAATCTGATCATTTTTATCATGCTAAATGGTTCTGTGTTGTGAAGTCGAAGGCTTTCATGGCCAGAATCCATACTTTTTTGTGAGTTTTTCTGCTATGGGCTGTATTCTGAAAGTTTATTCCTGATGTTTTGGCAGCATCTGCAGCTGGCATCTTCAGAGGAAAAAACTCTTCCAGAACATGGCCACATAGTCTGAAAACCCCACAAAAAACTATGGTTCTGTGTTGGTTACATTCTTAACAACAACAACAACAGCATGCTCCCATTGCTCTGTAGTTCAGTGAAATGTTTTCGTAGGACCTTTCCTCTGACTTTACTTTTTAAAAAAAGATTCCAACTTTTTTTAAAAAAAGATTCCAACTTTTTTAAAAAAAGGAATGTGTCCTGCAGTGTATAAGTCTGTAGAACCTCACATTTCCCATCCTCGAATTGAGTGAAACAAGTTGTATGATGTGTGTTCTATTGAGTAGCTCCACAGCACCTTTATTGACCACTGCTGTCCCAGTATTGCTTTCTCTGTTTGGCAGGAACTCTCCAATGGTTCAGACTAAATGTTCACCAAGAAGGCCTCTTCCTAAAACTTGTATCACAAATCCCAGCATTTGGAGGAAATTATTTTATGCTTTTATAAGTACATATCAAAACACTCTTGGGGGGCAAACAGTGGAAGCATAGGCTACCTAGAGAGAATGAATATATAAACTACCTTAGGTTAGACTGAAGGAACTGTAGCACATCTAGGAGGAAAAAGCACACATAGACTGCCAACATTTGAAAATGCCTAAGTAAGTCTCAGCATGACTCAGTATGGTACCCTACAATGAAAGTGCCTTTGGGCATGGGATACTTAAACAAAGAATTTATGGTGACAGGAGCAATATGGCTGTAACAAAAATTTTTTTGTGTGTGCTGGAGATAATTCAAAATAAGTATTTAGACAAAAATAAGAGATTGCCTTGACATATAACACTTCTCTGCTCTAACTGCTTTATTTGTTATGCAAAATGATTCAGAATGGCTGTTGCTGGATAAACATGTTTGTAGCAGCATGTTGATTTCTTGTCTAGCAGCTAAAGTGTCATTATACAGGAATGAAGTAACATTCACCTTTCAGAGTTATTACAACTGGCAGCCTTAAGTGTCAATAACTGCAGCTGTAAAAAATTAGGTTCTCACTCTCTCTTATTTATTTTCTAAAGAATCAAAGGAAGCATCCCTTCAGCTGTTCTGTGTGTTAAATATAATGTCCATATTTGGCAAATAAATGACATATTTATAGAATATATTAATCATAAGACTGAAGAAAACAGGATTGGAAGGGAAGAGGGAGTGTCTTGAAGTAGACTGATCATAATTGTTTCTTAGGATGATGACTGATTAAATTTGTAGATTTAAATTAGGTTTGCTTTTGGCACACTGTTGGTGGTGGTTACCTTTCCTTTAATCATGATTATTTTCAGTGCACTAATCTTGTATAAGGATGTAGCTCTTTCTTTTTCACATGTGAGAAAGTTGTGACCCACCACTTTTGTCGCATCCACACTATATTCAGTTTAACGATGGAGTCTCCATGTTTTCCATTTTTAAGGGGGTGTTTTTGGAAGTTTATTTTTTCAAGAGTGGAAAGTCACCTCGTGAGGATTCATCTATTAAAAACTACTACCACAGTTGTATGAATCATCTCCCATTTCACTGAGGTTGCTGGATATTCCTATACCAGCTGTTATTATAATATTATCATGCAGTTATTATAATGGCAAAATTTGTATTTCTGTTACAGAGTCCAAACTGGTGTAGAGGATACCTTTTTGACTTTTGAAGTTTATAGAGATGAGATCACAATGCAGCTCATTGACAAGGCTTGCAAAATTCTGGGTATGCATTTTTGGGTATGAGGGTAATGCAATAGCTTGACTGCATTTTTTTAAAAAAAGAGAATACTGTTGTGTTTATTATTTGATAGTCTAAAATTGCAATTGCAACATGAGAACTAACTTCAGTGAAAATACATCATTCAGTTGTTTTGTTGTTATTGTTGTTGTTGTGTTTGTTAACTGCCTTCGAGTTGTGATCCTGTGTATGAAACATTTCCATGACTTTCTGTCTTTTATCTCTACTTAGATCCATAATTTCTGACTTATGCTGACCCTAAGGCAAATCTATCATGGAGTTTTCTTTGCAAGATTTGTTTACCTTTGGCTGCATTTAGCTCTTGCACTTGTCTTTTATAACTCCAATATATCTCCTGTTGATATTTTCTTTGAATCATTGGGTATAGGGGCTATCTTACTTGATTCTCACAACACTCCTGTAAGATTGCCTCAGTTTAGAAAGCGATAAATGATATTATGTGTGTTGAATTAAGCTATATTATACTTATAATAGAAAAAGCATGGGAGTTTGGTGAACCATCTTGGACAGGGAATTTTGTAGTACAAATGGATATACTTTTAGCCACCATCTCAGAGGAACCTGACGACTTCTGTGATGGCCCCAACCGCGCTCCTATTATTATGGCACTTGGGTTTCTTTTTCTAAATCATGACAGTTCTGTTACACTAATGTATATTTATTTCCTCAGATGTTCCCCCAGATATGGTCCTAAAGCAGTTTGGAGAATATTTCTTTGAATTCTGTAAGCGGTCAGGTTATGACCATATGCTGAGAACTCTGGGAGGAAACCTCTATGAATTCATAGAGAATTTGGATGCCCTGCATAGTTATCTGAGTCTATCTTACCAGGCAAGTAGAAATAAATTCTGTGAAGCTTCAAGGAAATGAGGGATTCCTGGATCAGTTTACGTAGTACATGTTCTCAATGCAGGTTCAACAAATGCATCTGATATACATAGTATTGTATTGGAGACTGGACTTCCAGTCACTTCAGATCTACTGTGTGTGTACAATAAGTCCCTAATTACAGAATTTCAGAAAGAAAACACTTTCTTCTATGCAGATGATAATATTGCTATGTACGAGTATTAATTTCTGCACAGAAAAGATGGTTTTATGTATAAAATTGGGGGGTGGATATAACTATAAAGTTTCAGGGTGTTGTAACAGATAATTTATTTTTGCAATTAGCCCAATGTTTTTAGCAACCTTCTTCAGAGGAATGCACCTTTAAAACTGCCTGCAGGGATTCCAAAAAGACTATCTCCAAAGCTTATGCATGGCAAATGATCATAAAACAATAATTTAATTAGTGAAATAGCTTTATTTTTATTGCCTAAGGAAATTAAAAAACATAAGCGAGATCACCAACCTAGGCAATACTAAGTAAATTTTCTAGTCTTCTATAATTAGCAGAATGTGTTGGTGATGGCTTAATATTTATGAGGAATGAGTACTTAGTCAAAGTTAGGGTGTTAAATTTAAAAATCCAGAGAGATGCATCTGGAATTACATTGCCACTTTGGACCTTGGAAAACAATATTCTAATTAAGATGTATTATTTTAGCTATATCATATTTCCAATTGGTAAAGCCATTAAATTCCTTTTTGTGGCCTTAACTGGGCCCACCGACTGCTTAGTAGTAGTTGCTGGTTCAGCAGACTTTGAAATTAACCCTAGAATATACATATCCTCTGACTGTTTCAATTTGGCAGGGAATAGTCCTGAATAATCCTCTTTCATGTGCTTTGAAAATGTTCCAGTTTTTCTCTTCCTCCCATTCCCCCCCCCCCGACTTCTGTTTACTTCAGTTGCTGCAAACTGAGTTCAGAGTGCAAAAGCAGTTTGTATTCAACTCAGTACAGAGGAGAGGAGAAGAATCGCCTTTCTCAGAGAGGGCCCAGGAAAAGCAAACTGCTCCAGTCTCTCCTAGCTTGTATTTTCTTCCTCGTTAATAACTTTTACTGTGTTGATCACACTCTGACATTGCTTGGCCACAAAGGCCCAAACAGACAGGCCAAAATAAAGCAGCTTCAGGCCACTTTGGAGGTGTGCTGTTTAATGATGCACGTGTCATAAGAGGCCAGAAACCATGTTGAAAGTGTGTTCTGGTCCTTAGGACTGAAGCCCAGCTTTAGTGTACCTTCTGGGGTCTTTGGACGCACGCATCATTTGAACAACACACCTCCAAAGAGGCCCAAGGCTGCTTTATTTTGGCCTGTCTGTTTGGGTCCCTAGTTTTCATCTGTGAAATGTTGGAGGGTATGGGATATATGATGTTCAGACTGATGTTTTGAGTGTTTTTCAGAAAATGAATGCCCCTTCATTTAGGGTGGAAAAGAATGAAGATGGGTCAATGCATTTGCATTATTATTCAGACAGACGGGGCCTATGCCATATTGTTCCAGGTATGTGATTTTCTATGGAGCAGGCTTTGAAAGGGGCAATTAATTGAGACCTATTGAATCAATGTCTACCAAATATCCAGTGCCTATTATTTTCAATGCTCTTTCATGTTTTTAAGTGTTTATGTATTTACTAACTGATTTTAAATTAAACCATCCAGTAAAGAGGGTTCATTATCCCCTATGCTTTTGACCCAGTTATAGATGAACTTAGAACAGGTCCGTTGAAATCAATTTGTGATGGCTAACCAACTCTTAATGATTTCAGTAGCTCTAATCTAAGCATGGAATAGCCTAAATACCTTGGAGTCACCAGATACTGTTTGTTCTTGGAAGCTAAGCAGTGTCAGACCACCTTCTTAAGTAGAAACATTAAAGGGAGACCACTAAGAAATATCAGTTGCTGTATGCTACAGGAAGAGGAATGTCTAGGCAAACCCTATCAGAATAAATCTTGGCAAGAAATATCTATTATAATTTCTCCATAAGTAGGAGTCAGCATGAAGGTATAGAACAACAGATTATAAGTATGACTAAATTGGGGTCCAGTAACCCAAAAGAAAGCTCTCTCTCTCTCTCTCTCTCTCTCTCTCTCAGTTGCCATTTGCAGTTAATCTAAACAATGATTGATGGGTGGAGCACATCCTGCCTCTCCCCACTCCCAAATATAATGCCTATAATAATTTATTATTGCTAACAAGTTGTAACAGTGTAGTTTATTGGCATCTTGTTATAAGCCTTTATGCTTTCATTTTCCACCTAGAAAAATGGGGATGGTTTCAGTCATAATGTCCAGAATGACATATCAGTTGACTCAGAGCTTGAAGAGCTATATTTTTGGATCACAGCTGACAGAATCCTCCAGCCAGTATGGCCACTGGGGGATTCTGGAAGTTATCATCCAAAAAAGTATAATTGAATCACATATCTTTCCAAAAGTGATTACTTGCAATGCGAAAAACTAATGTAAGGATTTAAAACTTGATGTTCCCTATTTATCTTCATGTTTCATTGGCCTCCTGGTTTACATTCTTTATGCCCTTAGATTTTTGGTGAAGGCAAAATTCTGTCAAAGCATTAAAGACCAGTCTCTGCATGAAAGAAAGAAAAAAAAAAAAACATTGTCCTTGTCATTGATCTCTCACCCAGCCTAATGCTTTGCGAGTTTGCCTTTATGTGCCTGAGCAATAAAGTACGTATACTACCATAATGGATTCTCACCCCCACTAAAAAGGGAGATAATATGTCATAAAAGCTATAAACTCCACTGATATCTAGAAATTCAGCCTAACATTGGGAATGTAATGAGGCACTTAATGTCATAAAAAAGAGAACAGTAAAAATATCAAAATGGCTAAAAAAATTCAGACTCACAAGATGACAAAATGGAAACATGATTTGAAAGAGGAACTAGAATGAAGTAGATGATTGCCTTTAGTGACAAAAGGCTTTACTCCAGGTAGCTTTCTTCAAACGTGAAGGTCCTTTCATAAGTATCCACAAATGTCTTCAGAAACAAGGGTCACTAATATATCTGCCCACAAAACATCAAGAACTGAAAAGTGCAGGGCAATCAACCCAGGCTTTTAAAATTAATGTATTTTAGCTGTTGTTTGCATTCTTATTATATTCTATATTTTTATTTAGTGTTAACTGATCTCAAAACATATGTGCAATATGATGTGTACACAAACACATTTTAAAATTAAAAAAATCAAACAGATAAGTAGATAAATAACCTATTTTATTTCCATAACAATCCTGTGAAGTACTGGAGATTATTTTGAGCTGTAGCAAGTAGACCAAGGTCACCTTGTGAGCTTCAGAGTCATTTGAGGGTTTAAACCAGTAATGCCTAGATACCTTCAAACATTTTTTGACAATGATCATTCAAGTTACAATAATAAGCACAATTGCTATGATAAGTCCCACTGAGTTCTTTGTGAGTTACCTCTGAGTAAAGCAACCTTAAGACTGCTCTCCATAAGTCTTTATAATAATATTTGATAAGAATAAGAATGTGATATTTTTTATCTGCTTCAGGCATCATTGGGGCAGTGGCCTTGGATTTTTTCAACATTGAAATTTCCATGGAAATAGTAAACCAAACAGAAGAAGAAGAAAGAACTGGAAAAAAAGAACACATTGTATTTCTAGTAACTCAAAAACCTGTGTTTTCATACAAAAGGAGAAATAGGTTCTGTACTTCTCCACAATACCTTTCAAGTTCTGGAACACAGGTGGAGAAACAACTAAATAAAGAGGTACTGTGTGTTTTTTCTGGATGAAAACATTAGCAGGAATGCATATATAAAGATAAAACATCAAGGCTGTTTCAAAATAACATGCTGTCTAGCAAGCCTACCCAGTAGAAACAATCTCCCATTTTTTTTAACATAAGCTATGTTGAAAATGGCATTTGCACAGAATAAACACCTTTTTTCTCATCTAACTGTGGTATGCATTGGCTGCATTTGACATTAGGAGCATTAGGATCCTCATGGGTGTGATGGCATGTGTTTCATTAAGAATCTTGTGCTGCAGTGAACTCAGTGTGGATCTGTCTTTCAGGATGACCTGAAAGTTGAATCTTGTACAACATGCAGTGGTCAAACTGCTGTCAGAAACAGTGAAGATGATCCATATTACACCAGTTGTAAAGATACTGCACTAGTAATCACATATGCTTCCAATCTAAATTTCAGGTGCTGTGATGACTTTCGTAATCTTAACTTGGGACTTTGATATATGACAGAACACCTGTCCCTGTTATTAATAATTGGTTTGAGGAGTTATATCTAGGAAGTGGTGTTCTATCAAGAATCAATGTTATAAGTCTTTCAGGACAAAGTTAAAATTTGGTTGTTTATCCAGGCGTCTGAAGCCTAATAGTGTTTCATCTCTTGGTTTTCAGTCTATTGTGTAACAGATTCAATTGTTTTATGTTGTTTTTAATTGTTTGTAATAGATTAAAATGATTCTAAGTTGTGCTGTCAATTGTACTTCACTATAAGATATTCAGAGACTGCATGGAATAGAAATATGATATTTTCTCAAACCACATAAACTGCAGTGACTATACACTGATGGATTTGTACATGTAATGAATCCTTGGGTTAAAATGACTGGGGAGTTCTACTTATAAAACTGAAATATTTTTTTAAAAACAAACAAACAAACAACTGACCAGTTTAAAATCTGCAGTACAAAACTGAACATACAATTCAATCCTGGATGTTATTTGCCTCACTGATTTAAATGTACAAATTACTCACTGATAATTATGTATAGTACTCTGAGAATATTGTTGACCGGATGTGATATTTAACTGATGTTGTCATTAGGATGCTAGAATTACTCTTTTTTGTTTCACGTGTGATTGCTCCAGTATAATATTTTAATTGTTAGGTTGTGCAACATGTACCATCAAGATTTCCTTAAAGATCTGTCCAAACATGCAAGTTCCAGGCATGATGATGCTAACCCAGAGCTCTACAATCAAAAAGCAACACCTAAAATGCATGCCTATGCTCACTGTCAAAATTCCGATAAATAACTTGATTTTTTAAAAAGTAGTTTGAAATAGTGAGTTCCACTTACACAAATTCCTAATGTATCCCAAGTATAGATATCAGAAAAGGAATATAAAACATTATTTACTTGTTCTTATTTCTTTACTAGTGTATAATCTCTGTTATATTTCTCATTTTAAAAAATATTTGGAAGAAAGAAATATATCATCACAGATTTGGATTTATTTTACAGGATCTTGATAAAGCCATGAATAAAATCAGAGATAAAACAAATCTCCTTTCTCCTTGTCCTGTGAAGAAAAGTCACTGGGAAACAATCCGAGGAATTGTATCTCTAGGAAAAGGTAAACATACTTTTCAAAAACCATTGGTTATCATTAATATTTTTTTCCAGTCTGACATTTAAACTACATCAGTTTCATTTTTATTCTCATCTGATATCAAAGTTAATTTATTAATTTATGCAATTAATTATTATGCCATCATTCTTCAAGTGAGCTTTAGGGAATGTAAATGGTTCTTTTCCTTCCCACTTGTAGGTATATCATAGAGCCTTATCACATGAGAAAAGAAAGCTGAAACAGAGAGGGAGAGTAACGACTTTCTCTGTGACCCTCAGCATGTGGTCCTAGCACTTCTGTTCTCTTTCCAAGGGAGTCAATTGTAAAAGCGTATCTTTTGTTGTGCTGGAAAAAGTTTGACAAAAGGCACGTTTGTACAACCATCTGTCTTGGGAAAAGAATGAAAGTGCTACAGTGGCATGTGGAGAGGCACAGAAAAGGCCACTACTCTCTCTCTCCATTTTAGGTTTTTTTTCTCAAGTGACAAGGCTCTCAGTTTCTGAACTAGATGTGTTCCTGGGCATTACTTTTTAAAGAGAAAATTTGATACCAGAAGCAGAAATAAAATGGGAATGAAAGGGATAAGTTTCTGCAACATGTTTTATTCAAAACTAGCAATATGCACATGTGAAATGAAACAGCTATTTTATAAATGTTTTGCATAAATAAATAACAAGTTCAAACCTTCTATAGACCAATTGAAAATTTCCAAGATATTTTTGGGGGGTTGATCTAATTTTCATTTTGGTGGCCAAATTTATAGATCTGTTTGTTTGTTTTTTAAAAAACCCTAAAGTGGGGTTATCTGGTGAGGCAGACATACCTGCTTCCCCCTTTTCTCTCAATTATAATATTCACAGATGTTTATTAAGGGATTCTGGAGGCAGCTGCCATTTACCTTGCCTGTACATGTACATAAATTTACAGTGCTATATGAAGGTTAATAATAATAATAATAATAATAATACATGTCAGCTATTCAGGCTTTATTGCATTGTTTTCTGCTGCTACAACCCAGCATGGAAGGTCTGTGTTTCTTCAGCCTCTTTCATCCCCCTCCCTAGGCTCACACTGCCAGCCAGGAGAGGATGAGGAGCAAAAGGGAAGCTGTGTGGTATTTACAAATACTTTGTAAAAAGGGATTGATATTCTAAATGTACTACTTAAGTTACATAACTACCTTAATTGCATACTGTAGCTTTTACCTAGTCCTTCAAACTAGTAGTCCCAGTTTAATTTCTAACACTTAATCCTAGTCCAGTAATTTAGTCAATAAACCCCTTGGGAGACACATCCCAACATACTGTACAACTTGCCCAGGTTATTTTTTGCAGGTCTCAAGCTAAATTTTGGATTCTTCCTTTAACGTTGTCTCAGTATGAAATCCAGCATAAAAAGAACCATAACAACACTCACTTATCTCTGTATAATTTAATGTGATTTTGTGGTCCAGTGTATGTAATAAAGCCACTAGAAACTGGAATCCAGAGAGTATCAAAATAGCATCATTTCACTATGCATTACAAATCTACCCATTCTTTTCAGCCCTCTTCACTAAAATTCTGGTTCATACTCTGGGAATTTCTTGATTGTTGCAACTTTATTATACATTGCAACTTGGTTGGATTTAAAAAGGGATTAGACAAACTCATGAATGATAAAGCTATCAAAAGCTAATAGTCATGATAGATAACCCCAGTGTCATTGACAGTATGCCTCTGCATAAGAGTTGCCTGGGAACATGAGCAGGAGGGTGCTATTGCATTCATGTCCTGTTTGCAGGCTTGCCATAGTTACCTGGTTGGCTATGGTGTGAACAGAATCCTTGATTAGATGACCTTGTAGTCTGATCCATCAGGGCTCTGCATACTTTTTGCCTTCTCACTGAGTGTTGCTGTTGCATCTCTTATGCTTTGTTCAAATTGTCCCAGAAGTTATTTTTGCTTATTAGGTTGTAAATCTTTATTCATCATTATAAGTAAGCAGAACTGCATGGAATGATGTCAGTTCACATCTTTCCCCTTGCTCATCACCTGTCTTCCTATTATCTATTGTGTTGTTGCATGTCTTCAAGTCATTTCTGACTATCATGGGATTTTCTGAGGTTGAGAGTGTGTGACGCACCCAAGATCATGCAACTGGTTTGTATGGCTCAGGGGGAATCAAATCCTGGTCTCCAGAGTCATAGCCAATGCTCAGTGCCTACTGAAAATAGGAAATTACAGAACCTTACTAGAGGTCACATGCAGATCTCAACTGAGACCACTCAGGTATATTGTCAATGAACTATAACTTATTTTGGAAAATAATTCTACCATCTCAAAGGCTCTTGGCAGCAGACCTTTACTTGCCTATAGACAGTCTCCCAATCTCAGTTAGTTATTTACAGGAGGAAACACAACACAGAAAGGGAGACATGTACAATACCTTGCCACAAACCCAGATGCCAACTGTGCCTGCACATCTACTCAAGAAATGTAATCAAAGGACCTAATCACATACTTGACAATGTTAGATGCACTTTCACTTACTCATCCTGCAATGTGATACATGCATTCAACTGTCAGCAATGCTCTTGAGCACTCTACATTGGGCAAAAAGTCCAGTCTCTGCACCGAAGGACAAATGGTCATAAATCAGATGTTAGGAATGGGAATACACAAAAAACCATTGTAGAATACATCAGTTTTCCTGAGCATCCCATCTTTGACCCCAGGACAGTAGTCTTTGATCAAAAAACTATAAAGGAAGATTGGAAAGAGAAACAGCTGAATTACAATATACTGTATTCACAAGCTCCAGTCCAGCAATAGCATGCTGAACAAAGACAATGGCTTTCTGGCATGATAACATTGGATGTTCTTAGCCAGTTTAATATATCTCCTTCTGGGTACCCAGCCTGCCCACACCACAGTCCAAAATTATCTCCACCATACATATGGACATCCACCCACTTGGCCTTTAGCAACATTTTCCCTCCTATCTCTGTCCCTCAATGATCATTGTTAAAGCTGAATTTGTCACCTCATCACTGGACTCACAGGTTTTGCATTTCCATGACTATTCATACAATCTAATTGGCCTTGTTGGGGTCATTACATTTAGATGATGTGCAACCCCAAACCATGCAGAAGCTATGCTGGGGTTACACTGGGGCTGCCTAAGGCAGCAGCCCAAGCCCAGCTGCAGAAGGAGCGGATTTTATCCACTCCATACTGCAGCCCATTTGGGAATGTGGTAGCGGCTGGCCTTGGGACCACAGTGGCTAGTCACTATGGTCCCTCAGCAATCAGGGACCATAGCTGGAGTGGTCTCTTGTCCCATCTGCTCGAGGCCCAAGTCTACAAAACCTGATACTAAAGCTTTCACACAATTAGTTTGAAAGGGGTACAAGATCCCTTTGCATACTGATATTCTGGACTAACACAGTTAGGTCCCTGTATATGTCATGTTGAGCTTGTATAAAGGATTAAACATAGGCATACAATTGAAGAATAAATGACTTGTAACATTTAGTCACTTATATATGCTCTTATATTATGCTTTATATACTCTTTTCCTTCCATCTCGACCAAATTTGTGATTTTTTAAAAGTATTTTTCAATTGCCAGTGAATGGATGTTAGTATATTAATTGACGAATGTGTGTACACTGCACACAGTACTTGTAATTTTACTAAAAGCTAAGTCTCCCTTATTCAAATTTCTTGGGACCAGATGTGTGTTGGATTTTGGATTTGTTACAGATTTTGGAAAACCTGCATTTGCATATATATGTCCATAATAAGGTATATTGGAAATGGGACCCAAGTCCCATTTCAAAATTCATTTATGCTTTATATACACCTTATACACATAGCCTGAAGGTAATTTTATACATTTTTTTAAAAAAATTGTGCATGAAACAATGTTTGTGTGCACTGAACTATCACTATCTTAACCCACCCATAAAAAAGTTTTGGTTTTTGGAATATTTCAGATTTCGGAATTCTGGATAAGGGAGACTTAACCTGTATATCCATATGAATGGAAATTGTTTTAGCTGTGCCAGAAGAGGAGAAAGGAAACACTAATATAATTACACTGCAGTCCAGATATGGATAGAATAGGTCACTCCCTTCATGGGGTACAGCTTAATGAAAATTTGGCACAGCATAGGATATTTATTTATGAACGAATATTAAACCTTGTACAAAATCATGCTAATCACAACTAACTACTGTTTCTACCAGATAATTATATTAAGACTGAAAGCATCACCTTTTCTTGCCCTCCATGCTGCAGGACGACTTCTGAAATCATTTGATCCTGTCTACCCTAAGACCCTCTGGATAGACCCAAAGACATTCTGCAATGGGCTTCCTTTCCATATTGTTTTTGATGAAGAGGTAAACCAAACTAATGCAGCCCTCTGTATGTGAACCAAACATATAACCATTTTAAAAATATCCAAATCTTAGGGCTTGGCACTCCAGAAGCAGAAATACCTCTGCCATTTCATAGAAGTGCAATCAATACGGATATTTTTCAATGTTGGCACCTCTTTTCTGTAAACATGCAGATTCTGTGAACTGGACAGGTGACTGTCCAGTTCTACCTCTGTCTGCAGAAAATGGGAAGACAATGGCAGCAATGGCATCCCCATGACACCCTGCCAAGGTAGAAGGAGGCAGGGGTGATGTAAAACATGGCCAGCATTATGAACAGGGGAAGGGTAGATGACTCCTTCTTTCATAATGGCTTTGCTCCAGCAGGCATTCAGAATATTTGCCATGTTCCGCATTTTATCTCTTTTCCCTAAGCAGTGTGCAGGCACTACTGCCCTGTTCCTCATTCTCTCTTATTCATCCTTCCACAGAAGGAACTGCGGGTGGGATGGGCAAAGTCTGTGGCCTCCCTGACTGGTTGGTGGCCCAGCAGACTACCCTCTCCAGACCTACCTAGCTTCTCACCTGGAAGTTGGAATTTGAACCCATGTCTCTTCAGCCCTACTCTAACAACCTTTATGCATGGGCAGGATAACATGGGCCAATCCTATGGTATCTTGCCTGTGCTTCTGACATATTCCTGACCTGGGTCAGCACAGAGACAGGTGGGTGCTCACATGCACACATGCCATCATGTCACCTCATGGGCTTGAGTTGGGCCAGGACCGCTGGAGTGGTGTTTGGTCTTGACCTGGGGCTATTGGTTTACTTTATACAGGAGCAAACCAAACTGGGAGAGATTATGGGCCTTTTGACCTGTGCATTCAGCCCCCAACACTCTAAATACTATACCACACTTGTTCTTGCCTGAAAGACAGCTAAGTATACTCTCATAGCCTACTTCTCACAGTTTTTTCAAGATAGTCATATTAAGTCAATATGGGGATATAAACCTGAACCCCTCTGTCATTTCCAACTGGAATAGGACTTCTGGGTCAGTGGGGTTTATATGTGTGTAGAATTAACACTGAACTTAACATTTGGAACTCACAATAGGACTTGGCCATGGTCTTCTATAGTGTAGAAAGAATTTCTGCTCAGGAAAGAAAGATAAGGTGAGAAGACTGAGAAACAGCATGGACATAAATTAGTAGGGTAGTCTGGAAAGGTATATTCAGAACTGAGAGCATTTAAGGGAGAACATAAACAATATCTGCTTCAGAGGTACTTATGAAATTAAGTTCTGTTGGTGCCTGAATAAAAATCCTGCAGGGGTTCTCAAGATTCTTGTGTTGCTTTGTCTGAACCTTTTTTTTAAAGCTGAAAGTAAAGCAGGCTGGAGTCAGCATTCAAAAGATTGTTCCTGGTCTTCAAACTATGGGCATTCGCCTTAATCAATACTTCAGTATTGTACGCCCCGAAGTGAAATTCACCATTTCCAGTGTTCAGAAATTTATCAACAGCCAGTTTGTTTTTCGGACTAAGAGAGAGATGATGCCAGAATCCTGGAAACAGCGTCCAATGTTAGAGCTGAGAGGTAGTAGCTTGTTTCTTCAATAAATTCTTTATTATAGTTGGGAGACGCTAATGTTAAAATTAATCAAAGAATTAAATATATAAGCTTGAGCAGTAACTATGGAAGACAAATGTTTCTTACAGAGATGCTAAAATTTTATCTTCCGATCTTTATACTGCTTTGGATTAAAGAAGGGTACTCACATAGTTCAGTACTGCTCCATCCTTGTGTAGAAAAAGCTAGATATCTGGACAAAAGGTTTTAGCCTGGCCTTATCACTGAAATGTTAGTGTTTTTTGTGTGCATTTCATTTCTTTCTTGTACGAACATGCAGTCATGTGAACTCTCACAGGGGGTGGGGTGGGGTGGGGTGGGTAACCACGCTTCACAATTACAGTACTTTGACATTGGTTTAAGTCACCTGGCTCCATCCTATGAAATCTGGAATTTGTAGTTTTCTGACATACCTAGAATGCTGTAGTGCTACAGCACTATTGCTCTCTGGCTGAAAATTGTAAGTATTATACCTCACATAACTAGGATTATCAAAGCTCCATAGGACAGAACCAGAACATTTAAAGCAAGAAGCAGGCCATACTGCAAATGCATTTTGACTTCTTGGCTTCCAAATAACTATCCATAGCACTACTGCCCACAAAAAAGTTACTTTTTTAGATTTCAACTACATGCTGTCTTGGGGATTCTGGGGGTAGTTCGGAAAGTCACTTTTCCAAGTTCTGCTTTTCTCCATGGTGCTGTACTGTTCAGTAAGTAAACTGATGTTCCACCATTTTTAGCTGGCTACCTTTTTGCATAACAACAGCATAATATCTGAGGAATTCTGGAAACAATTCAGAAAATCACTTTTCCAAGCTGTGTTTCTCTTCATGGTGTAGCAAACTCCGTTTGGCTTTGAAAAACTAACAATTCAAAAGAACAATTGCAGAAAATTAACTACCAAATATGAAGTTCATGGATTTAATCCTGATCTGCCATACTTTATTTGCTGTAGTTTAGAGCTTATAATACATGTTACAGGCTGCTGATTCATTTTATGGTGATGACCCATAAAGTCCTATACATCTTGGATCCAGACTATTTGAAGGATTATTTCTATAAGCCCATTGCTGTTTTAAGATCTTCCTGAGTGGCAGGTCCTTTTGTTTCATTTACACTACGGTCATACACTCACTTAATTCTTCTCAGAGAAAGATTCTTATCTTTGTAGGTATGCCTGCCAAAAGCATAGATTCTTCTTCTTAAGAAAGGGTGGGGACATGTAACCATTATTAGAAGCCATAACAATGACAATGAATCAGAGGCTCATAGATTTGGAGAGTATCTTGTAGGTCATCTAGTTCACCTCCCTAGCAGGAAAACAAAAACAAGAGTGTTCCTGAAAAATGTCTCATAGAATCATAGAATCAAAGAGTTGGAAGAGACCAAGGGCCATCCTGTCCAACCCCCTGCCATGTAGGAATGCACAATCAAAGCACCCCTGGCAGATGACCATCTAGTCTCTCTTTAAAAACTTCCAAAGAAGGAGAATTCACCACACTTTAAGGGAGTGTGTTCTACTGTTGAACAGCTCTTACTGTCAGGAAGTTCTTCCTAATATTTAGGTGGAATCTCCATTTAGTTTCTGCTTAAAAGTCTGTTAAAATATCATCTTGTATGTAGTCCTTGCTGAAAAATCTGCTGTTTTTCTTTCCTTCCCCTTGCAATCTGAAAGGGTCTCCTCCTTGTAAGAGTTGGGATAGCTGATTTTCTGTTCAGAGTGAAGTACAAGAGAATGGGAGGGATGGGAATGTAAAAATGGAAAACAAGAACACTAAAAAAATGTAATCTAAAATCCACATTGTACAGGAGGTCTACCCATTATTATGCCTTTGTCTGAATCAGGACAGATGATCTGGATGGAGTCTGTCCAGTGTATGCTGTACCTCTGCTCCCCTCTCCTGCGCACATTGCATGAGCTGGAAGAACGGCACATGCACATTGCGGACATTGCTCCCCATGATGTCACCAGAGATTTGATCCTTCTTAATCAACAGCGGCTGGCTGAGATGGAGCTGTCCAGTCAACTTGAAAGGAAGAAAGAGGAACTGAGGATCTTGTCAAAGCATTTGGAGGAAGAGAAGAAAAAAACAGAAGCCCTTCTCTATGCCATGCTCCCTAAGCATGTGGCCAACCAACTCAAAGAAGGGAAACGAGTCGAGGCAGGTGAATGAGCACAATATGGGCCAAACACTTGGATATATGCTGAGTTGTGACACACAGTTTGCTGATGTTGTAAGAATGAAAGTTAGATTTTTAGGAAAGATGACCTGGCAAGCAAGTACAAAGTCTGAATCCGGGGAGTGCTGAGAATATTTATAGGCCTCAGAACAAAGCTGGTTCAAATCAACTTTCCCCTCTTTGATAATATTGTCAGTAGTGTGGTATAGTATGGTTTTGGGGAAAAGGTTACTTATTTGGACCACAACTCCTTGGTGTGTGGAGGATTCTAGGGGATATACTACTACTACTACTACTACTACTACTAATAATAATAACAACAACTTTCCCAAGCATTGGCCATCACTCAGTTTAAGACACTGGTTTAGCACACTGTCTGATGTTAAGCATTTGTATGTTCCTTTAGTCTGAATGCAGGAGCTCAGAAAAATAGATGAAGTCATTTTTCAGATGAAGTGTACTTATGAATATGAGATTCTGAAGACTGAAAGCAAAGGAAAGTGTTTATCTTCCTATCTTTCTCTCAAGTTTTTGGAAGCATCTTCCTATTTGTTTAGGTGATCTAACAGGCTCTTTCTCTTTTTATTGAGCTTTTGAAAAGTGTTGAACTTTTGCTTAACTTTTATGATAAGATCAATGAAATATAAGTGGGATTTGGCTTGACTGTGCCCTTATGCAGAATATTGTTTGGTAATGGGTTGTTTTTTATCTTTATACTCACCGTAGTATTGAAATTATCCTTTGTATGTCTCCTCGGGCTGTTTCTCTTGGCAAGTCAACCAATAAGCTATGCAAACAATTTTTAAAATAGCTCATAAGTAGGTATTTTATAAGTAGATGTTAGAATAGTGCATGAATGCTGGAGTGTAGTACTACAAAAGACTTAAATATCTGTCTATCTATCTATATTTGTTTGCAGGAGAGTTCAAGGAATGCACAATATTATTCAGTGATGTTGTAACTTTCACCAACATTTGTGCCCAATGTGAACCTATTCAAATAGTTCTTATGTTAAATGAGATGTATCTACGATTTGACAGGCTGACCACTGTCCATGATGTCTATAAGGTATTTGTTCTGAAGTTTGCATTAATTTCATGAGAGTGATATGAGTAAGGGAAAGGGGGGAACAAATGGCAAGAATAATTTCTTATCAACCTTTCCTTGCCTTAGAAGTAGAAGAATGTCTGAGACAGTTTGAGTTTCTCTGCTTTTTTTTTTTTTGGCTTCAGAGTGCTAGAGGAGCCTATAAAAGTAAAGCACGTAGAGGCTGGTAAACAGTTCTTGTTTAGAATTCCTCAGTTATGCATCATACCCAGGTGGTGATGCTGCTGTTTATTTTGCCTTGCTCTGCTCTGGTTTTCCCTTCAATTTGTCTAGACTGTCTCTTCTTTGTCTGTTTGTCCTTAGATATCCTCTATGCCACCAAGGCCATGGCTTGCCATTAGCTAAATGACAACAGCAGGTAGCAATAGTTTAACAAAATGATTCAGAAAAATGCAAACAGTGAACAGCTATAATAACAATAGTAGTTAGTACTGGTGCTGGTGTTGGTGGCAGTAGTAGTATTAGTAGTAGTATTAGTAAGAATGGCTGGAATTCACTTTCATAGTTATGAAGGTATAACCTAAAACTACGCATCCATAAATGATCCCTATTCACAAAGACTATGCACCCACTATTACCATGATTGTAAAAGTTTCTCAGTCCACCTCAATCAGAGTGCATCATATTGATGTTTCCACCTGCTCCCTCCAGTGATCTCCAGTGCAAGGAGGAATTGCAATAAGGACCCTGCCTCTGAGGTAGCTGGTAGGAAGGGAGGTAGCTATAGGAAGGGAGTGGAAACATAAGTCTGTTGGAGCCTATGAATCCCTTCTGATCAACAGGAAAACAGACCTCTGTTGCTCACTGCATCTGTTGCTTGGTAGAGCAGGATTGTGGGGGGAACTGGGCCAGGAGAAACTTCGGTATAACAATCGCTAGACAATTAAGGTAAGCCTAATAAACCAATTCGTAAATGGTAAAACTACTAATAGAATTCAGAACCTTGTAGGATTCCTAGGTTAGATAAGCAGAAGGACTCATGTAACTTTAACCCTTAACAGATCATGGAGCAGAACACGATATTGTAAAGCTCCATCAAATGGAATGAGGGTACTTCTCTTTCCTCAGCTTCCAAACCCCAACTTTTAGCCACAGCTGTTTACTTCTAACATGGCTTTTGCCTCCTTACTGGAGTATGATAAGTAAGAACATGGATGAGCACCCAGATTTGTTCCTGTTGCTAAGTGCACAGTCCATGATCAATCCTCCTCACTCGCCACTGCTGAGACTAAAGCCATGTTGGGAGAGAAGGACTATGACTGAAAGTTGCAGTCTGAGGGAGAACAAATATTTTTGTCTTGCTTGATGGCACTTTATGGTGTCTTGTCCTGCACCACAGCCTGGTAAAGATTAAAGTTACAGGAGCTCTGTCTCAGATTCAATCTGGCAACCCTAGGCCAGCATGTGTTAAAATAATGTAATTACTGAAAATGCAAAATTTCCATGTTAATTAAAAAGTCAGATGTAAAAAAAAAAAAAAAGAACAAACCTAAGATGGCAAATGGAAGGTCATCCGATTTTATAGTGCTGGAAAACTTTGCCTAGTTGTGCAAACCATCAACTATAGGCCTGTTCAGTGCAAATTCTGTCCATGGATGTCTCATTTCTAGGTACCACTTCACATCTGTTGCTACATTTCACTGTGCTCAACCATTATAAAAGAAGGAAAGAATATGGGTGGATTCAATGTAAGGATGTAGGGGATATTTATCTGGTCTGAACTTTTGTGTTTACTACATTTGGACCTGCTGAGCCTGTAAGCAAGTCAGAATGCACTTGCATGCCACAATCAGCACTTCTTGCAACTTTGCAATGCAGTTTGCAACTAAAAAAAATGCACAAAACATGTATATAGTACATGTACACCCTCCAAATGTGTATATTGAGAAAAATTATGCACAAAAAGGCTCTAGCTTAGGGGAAAATTCTTGTGAAAAATCTGTACAAAAAGACATATTTTTGGCAAAGGCACAAAAATGCATACTAGTTGTGAACAAATTTTGCTGCATTTGAGAAATGATGTAAATTCTGACTGGAACAGATGTATATTTGGAAAAAGGAGAAATTTATCAAGACTGAAATTAATACTTCCCCTCCATTTCTGTAGGTTAGTGGAAAGTAAGGACTTTAAAAAAATTAAAAGAAAAAATATTGGATTTTTAAAGAATGATTACAAAGAAAAGAAGCAAAAAAAAAAAAAAAAAAAAAAAAAAGAGAGAGAGAGAGAGAGAGAAATAGAAAAAGAAAAGAAAAGAAAAAGAGGGGGAAGGTACATTGGATATGAACAAGCCTTAGGCTTACACATAAGCTGACCATATTTCCAAAAGCACATTTGTTTTTGAAGCTGACATCCACAAACTACATTTTCATATATAGCAGAAGCACTAAGGTCTGACCTTTGAATTATAGATGGTGAATGTTCATCTTTCAACCTGAAAGTGTAAATTCTTTTTGTGATAGTAAAAGTGCACACAATCCAGCAATGTTGAGCCTCTTTTATATTCTTGGGGGCTGGAGCTGCTCTGTTGTCAGTAGCTAAGAACTTAAAATGACTAGGCAAACAATTTGAATGAAATTTGATTTTAACTTTGAAGAAGCTCAAACAGAGATTATTGTAATCACTATTGTAATGGTAGGATGTCTCTGCTTCTTTTTAAAGGTGGAGACTATAGGGGATGCGTACATGGTGGTTGGGGGTGTTCCTGTGCCTGTATCAACTCATGCTGAAAGGGTTGCCAACTTTGCTCTGGGAATGATCATAGCAGCCAAAGACATCAAGAATCCAGTTTCTGGAAATCCTATTCAAGTGAGTATCAAAATAACTTGTTTTTACTTGTTATTTGTGAAGAAAGATGTTTAGGAATGGATGCAACCTCACACTTGATTTGTGATTCATTCATAGTGAACAAACCCAATAAAATGAATGGGATTTAGTGAACAAACCCAATAAAATGAATGGGAGTTATATTCTTTATAACTACAAGAACATCAATATGCATTCAGAGGTCCTACGCTCACAAGAATAATTCATTCAGGGTATTTTGGAAATTGTAGCATTCTAGATGTTGTTGGGTTAGAATTCCCATAATCCCTCATCACCGACTAGGGCTGATGGAAGTTGCAGACTGATAACATCAGAGGGGCCAAACATTTTCCCATCCCTGACTTACTAATTCAAATGGATGCATGCAGAGTACTGTCCTTTCTGTTAAAAACAATAAGGAACTTTGATCATGCAGAAGTGCCAGAGAGAAGACAAAGATCTGGATTTGGAACTGGGACATGCAGACCAGAGCACACAGGCACAAAAGAGTGGCCCGAGTCTGCTCTGGCTCCAAGCCGGTCAGAACGCCACTGACAACATGGCCCTCTCCCAAGGCAGGCTGTGAATGCAGGGGCCAACCAGCACAACGAGGCATCCATTTATCCTGGCTTCTTTTTGCTGTGGTCTTAACCAGAACACGGCTTCGGTGTTGCTTCAAGACACTTTGGAGGTATGTGTCGTCTAAAGGCACACCTCCAATGTGGTCAGAAGCCACTTAATTTTGACTGTCTGTTTCATCCCATGCAATACATACCTTTCTGTTTTTATATTGATTGAGCTGTGCTGCTGTGGCAGTAGAAAAACATATGCAGCCTTAGTGTCTCTACAGGATTAGTTTTGAGTAGTCTCAGAGCATTAATCCACTGTAGACTAGAGAAGTGGGGTTTAATAGGATTTTATCAAAGCTGGCAGCTATAAAGGATGTTCAGCACTCATGAAATGGCTGTGAATAATCTTGTGATTCAGACTGTGCAGTTGGGGCTGGAGAAAGGCATTTTTCCCCCCCAAAAATCATCAGAGACAGGTGTTGTCCCTAGTAATGTGTACACAAATTCATGAATGTATGTGCATGTCCCAGTATGCATACTTTTTACCCCACTGTTCATCCACAATAGTTTGCAGGTTTTTGAAAAAAATTATACCTTGTCTCAGCCCCAGAAAAATTTTAGCAGAAGCAAAAGTCATTCCTTTTTTAAACTGCTTTCATCTTACCAAAATATCTGCTATATCTCTATTTGTTGGTGTTTTTTCCCCCAGTGTATTCAGTCCATTGATCAGTTACATACATTTAACAATCCCCTCCCGCCACTGAATAATGAAAGAAGACATGGTCTCAGCATACATTAATGTACAAGGAGTCATTTGTCACCCTATGATGGTTCCCATTCCATATAATCAAAATGTGATTATCTGAATGATCATCTGTACCTGTATAAGCCTGTCTGTGCACTAAAATTAGCATTTGAGGCAGAAGTCTTGGCCCATCATTGAAAGATGTAGGGAGACTATTGCATGTGACTTGGACACAACTAACCCTGATGAGATAGGTGTGTGTTTAACTTTCAATGATGGATCTTACTGCACTCTCCCATGGTTGGGCCGTAGGCAGCCTATAGGCAACCCGTGCTTCTCCTATAGCTTTTGAAGAATGGGATTTTTCTATTGAAAACCTGTGGGTAAACCCAGGTTGCATGTGGGCTGCCTATAGCACAACAATGGGAGAGTGCAGTAAGATCCATCATTGAGGGTTAAATGCACATCTATCCCATTGGGGATAGTAGTTTCCAAGTCCCGTATGTTGTGACTAAGTCTTGTGCAATAGTCTCCATCTTTCAATGATGGGACAATCTCATAAGATTGAAGAGTACCAGGAACAGGGCTTTTCTGGTGGTGACCCCACATTTAAAGAATTCACTCTCCCTAGATAATTGTGTGAGAGCCAGCATAGTAGAGTAGATTGAGTGCTGGACTAGGATACTAGGGGACCAGGGCTGGAATCCCCACTTAGACAAGGAAACCACTGTCTGACCCGGGCCAAGTCACACTCTCAATCTTAGAGGAAGAAAAGGCAAACCCTCTCTGAACAAATTCTGCAAGAAAACCCCGAGATAGTGTCAGTTTAGGATTGCCATATGTCAAAACTGGCTTTAAGGAGTACAATAACAAGAATAACAAGATTGCCTCATTGAGTGAGTAACTTTTTTTAAAAAAAAAATCCCTCAAGATATTTTCATTTCAGTCTAAGTTGTACTGTTTTCATTTCGCTCTGAGTTGTACCTATCACTAGGGCTTGCATGAGTGTATATGTTTTATTTTATTTTTCATGGAATCATAGAGCTGGAAGAGACAAAAAGAGTCACCCAGTTCAACCCCATTTTCCACTGGAAAATAGAAATCATAAGAAAGTAGAGGCTGGTGAAAGAACATGTCATCTCTGGATGTGTTTTGGAAAAAGCCTCTAAGTGGTCTCTAAAAGTTGCCGTTATACAAGGTTTATTTGTCCTGGCTGTTCCATTTCACATGTCCATACTCTTAATTTGTTTTAATAAACATTCATGTTCAACAGCTCTCTTTTTTTGTCATGGGGGAATCTCTCTGTTCTTGCCATATTATTTCTGCCTCTTGTACCAATTTCTGTTAAAGAGGTCATGCCCAGGAACACAACTACTTTGTTACCTGAGGTATTCTTGTACTCTGCCCAAGCATTTGGTTCCTGATAATCAGACATGAAAACCACTCAAATTTTCTTCCTTCCAGTGCCCTAATTTGGAGTGGAGGAATTTTTCATTTCTGCAACAGATATTTGCTAATCTATTTACAGTACCCAGAGATCTACCAGTAGATCTCAGTTAATTTTCTGCCTTCCCTTGGTTTAAAAGATTTCACTGAATGAGGCTCGGGATTATAGATTGTCACTATTTTTCCTTTGTGTGTTAGAGATGATGGATGATTTGCACTTGCAGTTAAATATGTTGTGGATAAAAATTTTATTTTTACTTTTAAAATCTCCTTTAGATTAGAGTTGGGATCCACACTGGGCCTGTCCTTGCTGGTGTTGTTGGAGAAAAAATGCCACGTTATTGCTTATTTGGAGACACTGTAAATATAGCATCCCGTATGGAGAGCCATGGGGTACCAAGCAAAATTCATCTGAGTGCCAATGTTCATCAGTAAGTAACTTCTGGGCAATGTGTTCTTTTGAGACAGTTTTTCACTGCCTCAGGTTCAGGTATCCTCTCTTAACTTGTGCTGCTTTAGGGTTTTATGAACATGTCCCTGATTGGTAAAAGACAGTACATTTGGTTAATTACCCTAAAATGTGCCCTAAAAATAAAATTTGGGGGCACTCTGATGTGGTGGTTGAATGATGGATTGGGACTTGGGAGATCTGGGTTCTAGTAACCCAGAGACTATTTTTTGCAGTTTATGATTTCCCCCGCAACACTTTTCTTAAAACATAATGGTGAATTTACTTTCTTGGAGGTCTCTGAGAATAGCAATCCACCTTTTGGATAGATTTCAACCCCTTAGCATTGTTTGATGTAAAATGCGCATTTTCCAAAAACAGAAGTAGACTTCATTTTATTTGCATTTTGGGGCTGAAGTCATTGAGGAAGCGATTCTAATCTGGGCTTCAGTGAGCTAGCCATGGGGCTGCACCTGGTCTCCAAATAGACTAAACAGCTCAGAATGCCATCCAGAACAGACACATCTTCCTCACTGAAATGCAAACCACTATCTGCCATTCACTGCAGTACATGCCACTGTATTAATTTTTTGTGATTGGCTCTGCATCACCATTGTAAATCTTTCAGTGTAACAGCAATCAAATCTGAAATCTTTGTAGTGTCTTCAGTGCATTGCCTAGAAATAAGCAAACTTTTCATAGAGCTTATTAAGGCACTTATTGTTTTATAAGGACATTTTTTACAATCTTCTGCTGAAATGTGTTGTTCTCTTTATTTTCCAGGTGTTTAAAAGACAAGAATTTTGAGATGATGGAAAGAGGAGAAATTGATGTGAAAGGCAAAGGGAAAATGCATACATACTTCCTTATCCGAAATACAACTGCGACAGAGAGTGAAATCATAGGGAGGCCAATGAGGGAGCCTGATCTCGGCCATGAATCTGCTCAACTGTATCAAGAATGCAGAGTTGAAGAATTTCAAAAGTTGTGTCCACAAGGTAGAGGACAGAAAACCAACATTTTTTCTATTTCTATTTTTTCTATTAACTGTTAGCTGATATCCTGCATGGGACACATAGCTATGATGTCAGAGTTACACTTTGGAGATTATCAGATGGGGTGTGTGTGATAATGACAGGAGAAGGACAGGAGCAAAATGCCATGATCCTGTCCTTATTGCGTGATCTCATGAAGATTATCAGACACATGTCTCTTATCTCATGATTATCCTGTCAATAAAGAGGATTTGTCTCATCACTTCAGGATTAATGGGTTGTTCGATGTTTAAGAAATGGAAGTAAATGACGGGACAGTTTCTCTTCACTTACAGGATAATCACAGGGTAATCACAACATCATCTGATAATCTTTGTGCAAGGACAAGAGCACTGCACTTCACTCCTATCCTTCTCCTGTCATTACCCCCCCTTGACACACACACATATCTGATTCCTCCATCTCCAGATCTAACTCTTTGAAACCCACCTTAAAAAGCCTGGCAGCTGTACCAAGTGAATGAGTTCTGCAGCACTCAATATGGTTGCCTGGCCTTTTAGGTGAGTTTAAGGGACAGTTGTGGCAATGGTCCCACAATTGTAAATGTGAATACAAAACAGTCATGAGGTTGTACATCTAGCTAATGAAATCATAATTGCCTAAAAGGATGCCAGTGGTTGTTTATTGTAGGCAAAAACAGCACCATCTTTTCACAATGCTTGCACATGCTTGCAGGCTATCCTTACATTTGTAGAAGTGCCAAAAAACTTTAAAAAACATTTAAAGGGGTTGGAGAGGGCCACAAAAACATCCCAGTGCTGACCATGCTCAGTAGAATGCACATTTGCCACACACATTTGCAGGAAGGGGAAACGACATGGAGTTGAACAGTTCATTGTAAAGGGATGGAATTCACTGCAACAAATATAGTGATGGTTACCAACATTGATGATTTTAAAAGGGGACTGGATAAATGCATTTGAGATATGGTCATCACATGCTACAAGCCAGAAAGGGTGTATAATACCTTCAGTAACATGATGGTTCTTCATATCAGTAACTGAGGTGGAGGGTGAGGTTTCACACCTGACTTGCTAATGGGTTTCCCATTGGCAACTTCTTGGCTGCTGTGTGAACAGAACATTAGCATAAATAAACCTTTTGTCTGATCCATCATGTTCTTATGGAGTATCACAGAGGAGTACATTCTGACTAACTGGAATACTGAACAGGAGAAGTTCCCATTGCAGCAGTCTGTTGTAAACATTTCTTCCAGTTGTTGAAATTCTGTCTTTTTCTGCTCTTTTTCAAGATGCACAACTAAATTCAAATGAGGAATCATTTCCTATCATAGCAATGAAATATGCAGATAGTTCCACAGAAGCACAAGCCAACATTAAAAGAAGGAATGAAACAAGAACCAAAGATTTAGCAGGTATCAAGAAGACAGGTACTCATTGGGATTGGGACATAGGATGCCTTTAATTTTCACTTTACCTTGAGAGGAAAAAAATGATTCCTTTTGCAAAGTGCACTAAGGAAGGGACTTGAAGAATTTCCTTGTTTGAAATCCCCCAGGTAGGTTTGTGTAAATTGATGGACTCATGTTCACTTTTTAAAACTTTAATTATGTCTCCCACAACCTGCAGGGAGCAAGACAAAGGATGGAATGGAGTCAAAAGCAAAGCAAAACAAAAACAAAACAAAAGAAGCTATCCACTTACTGTGGAGTCAAAGGCTTTCATGGCTGACATCCATAGTTTTTTGTGGAGCTTTCAGGCTATGTGGCCATGTTCTAGAAGAGTTCCTTTGTGACATTTCACCAGCATCTGTGGCTAGCATCTTCAGAGAAATGTGGCATCTCTGAAGAAGCCAGCCACAGATGCTGGGGGAAAGGTCAGAAAGGAACTCTTCTAGAACATGGCCACATAGCCTGAAAGCTCCACAAAAAACTATCCACTTACTGCTTTATCACAGTAGGGGGCAAACAGGATTTAAATGAGAATTAAACAGTAAATGCCCTATGTTTAAATCCTGTTTGCCCCCTAGTGTGATAAAGCAGTTAGTGTCTTATATCTGTCTGCTGCTATACAGCCCTGAGTTGAGAAGCAGCTATAAGCTTTATTCTATTACTTTCTGGCTTTCAATCTGCTGCTATCTGAAGGTTGTGTTGAGTGTATTAGACGTTCTTCTGTTATCTGCTGTCTTCTTTAGTTAGTGCTCTCCCCCCTCCCCCCTCTATATGAGCTCTTCTTGGTTTCTTTCCTCTCTCAGATATTCTACTCTTACTCAAAATTGCTCGCCTTCAAATATCTTCCTTAGACTTTCCTATGGTAACTGCCCAGTGATCAAGAGAGGTTGTGCTTCATGCTGGCCGTAGGAAGCCATATATCCAACTCAGGACTTGCCTACATGGTCCAGTGAAATGGTCTCATCTCGTCTTCACAATGTATGGGATGTCTGAGATCAAATCTGAGCCTTTTCAGCGCCTCAGGGCTTTAATCCGGGAGGGGGGGGGATGCTGGTGGTGGTGGAAATTTACTCAGAATTTGAGTAAAATTTGAGGAGAAAAGTGTTGTTAGTTATGCCAATGTCACCTTGCTGTGTCTGTGAGTGTGTGACATTAATGGGGTCACTACATGGTCACTGAGAACCGGAAAAAGGCAAGGCGAGGCCAGTGTTTTTTGTCAGTGTAGACACACCCTCAGATATCAAAAGCATTCTTCATTCCACACAAACAAACATGTTTTCATTTTAACTAAGTGCAGCTGTGCACTTGGTCTGTATTCTTGCTTTAAAAGCTTTTTTTTTTGTACCTCAGTACAAATCAGGAGCATAGCCAAACTATAGCCTTTGAAATGGGGTCATTTCTGAGTAGCACAATGATCACTTTCCTTTAGAAAATTGGTCCAATGTGTTCAGAGTGGGGATTCTTCTCTTATAATGTTGTTGCGCACTGAACACCCAACCAAAGAACCTAACAGGCTACAGTTATATTTCTAAGCTCCTTAAAGAAGCTAGTTACTGTTATAATCATATATTTAAAAAATAATGTCTTGCTTTGCCATTTCTCAACTAACAAATAACTAACATTGTTACTTCTTTTAAAAAATTAAATGCTACAACTGGCTAGACTGTGGTACAAAGCACACTTTCTTCACATCTGTCACTTCAATACCCACAACAAAGCATAAGACAGCAGCATGAGCCAGTGCTTGAAGTATGAGATATTTTTCTTCCACCCTTTAGTGAGCCCACACACCCCAGTAGTTAGAAGAGCAACAAAGCAGTTATATTGCAAAAGGAGTGAAATTAAGTTCCATGTACCTTAATTTCATTAAGTTCCAAGTGCAATATACCTTACGCAAACCTTAGTTATTGGGTAAAGAAACTGATTCCAAATAGCTCAATATTTATAACTAGTTACTTCAGAGCTCTTTATCCAAGAAGGCTTTTCATTATCCACCAAAGAGGATACTTTTTTATATAAAGAAGCCCATATTAGATGGGTCTGAAAGCAGGTTTACTCAGTTATGATGCATTCCATTAGTTATATGAACCTATATTTCAAAGATTTTATTAGTTTCCCTCACAATGTAGCTATGAACAGGATATCCATGATCTTGATGAGCTCTCATAGAAGAACTATGTCTTTACAGTCAGAGCACATGATGCAGAGTCCTATGTAAGTCTCCATGGTGACCAGCAGTCGAACAAAGACCCTCCTCCCCATCATATGCAAGGAAGAAGCAAACCAGCAGCAGAAGCTCCGCGGATCAGGAATGTCAGATCCAATTTCTGCAATGTAATTTAAACAGCCCCTGAAATTTTCAAGCTGAAGATTGCGAGTGTATTCTGTGATGTTGTTTTTTTCTGTTGCTCTCTTGGGGTCTTGACTTTGCATAAAAGTAGTACAACATGTGCTCCCAATATTGACATATTTTGAAATCACTGGTAGCAATAATGAAACAAAGGTTGGCAGTTTTACAATCAGTGTTGATCCATCTTACACGTATGAACATGACACATCTAGTTGCGTGAGATAAAAAGAGCACTGTCCTCCATGTGTCTGCATATTTAAATGTGTTTGTTATCTTATTCCAAAGTAAGCTACATTTCAGAAAAGAATGACCGGATTTAGGAAATAGGGTAGTAGTGTATATGAGCCTGGCTAAGATTTCTTCAGTAGTACTGCATCAGTTGGCCCCTAGATTCGCTCCGGACATCTGTTCACAAGCCAGGAATCATGCCATCCCCCTTCTTGGAATTACTGGCCTCTCACAGGCCTTCCAGTGCACTGCTGCTTCTCCAAAGAGTAGGCTCACCTGTGACCAATGAGATAGGAAAGAGGGACACCCCAATTACAAGGCGGAGGCCTCTGAAGACCCTCTGAAGGTAGCTCCAAGGACAGGGGATGTGCTAACCATGCCAATGCAATGTTATCCTGGCTAGCTCATGCAATCAATGCTGCACCACAACACTGGCTTTGGCCAGTGCATGCAGCTACTTTGCAGCCAATACAGAGCCACTTCCAGAGCACAGTGCTGTAGTCTGGCCCTGGACTTACTGACCAGTGCAGGCAAGACCTCTGACTCCCCTCCCGTGACCCACTTGTGTGTGAAAATATTTAGACCAGAACCCACTTTATACTTTTTGCTGGAATAATCAGGAGTTATTCTACTGTTACTCCTGTTTCTGATGTTCTGTATGAAGGTATTCCAGTACCTTCTTGTACAGTGTTTCCTCCCAAGTTGCACAATGGCCACTGGATAAATAACTGGCCCAGGTACAGCTCCCAAACGGCTACTGATTAGCCATGCGGTATTAGCATCTGCCATCCAGCTAGCTAGTGCCGTCCTCCCAAACTTCCATATAAGTAGGATGGAGGGACTTTATGGTCCTGTAGGTTCAGTAAGGATCTTGGTCAGTATGTCAAGAAAACTTGAATTCCTCAAAGGTTCTGATAAATGGGAGGTGCCATTTTGACAACATAAGCATCATCCCTCACACTTGACAATCAGAGTGAAAAAATTTGCCTCTGAATTTGGAGGCTCCACTTAGCTTTCAAATAGAACCAGTCTCTGTGAAATTAGGTAATTGCTCAATAATTTTCTCTCTTATACTTTTTTATACCAAGAGATACAAGATACAGGGCTCTGTGTTTATTGTGTTTCAGGAAGAAAATCTGTTCAGGGCAGGTGATTGGTTCAGGAAGAAAAGAGCAAATAGTCTACTTTTCCTCCTTTAAATCTTTCAGTCAGCCTGGAGCCACCTTTAACTGTCTTGCATAACAGAAACTGAGGTGGAGGAAAAGGAAACAGAACTACAAGTTACATGCAGTTCATCTTGAAAATAGAGTGTATTGATTTCGTCCACAACTGTTTAACATCCTAGTTTTAACCAGTGTGTCAGTAAATGTCATGGAAGGCCCGCAGCCATAGTTGCAGTGTGTCGTTGACTGGATTAGTGTGGTTGCCAACAGGTTTCAGTATATACAGGTATGGTCTTATCTGTATGAATGTCACTGTGAAAGCACCATCATGGTGTTTTGCATCATTTCTATTTGGGCAATAAATGTTTTATATGAAATATCAAATTAGCATTTTTTTAATGTGAAAAGAAACAATTGTCATTCATGAAGGGCTATTTTTAGCAAGAAAATTATTTTTGCTGAAGTATCCAGGTGGTATTGCACCCACCATAAGTCAAAGGTAGGTCCAAAACAGACTGCAGAAATAATCCAGTTTGAGACCGCTTTAACAGCCCTGGCTCAGTGCTAAGGAATCCTGGGAATGGTAGTTTACTGTGGCACCCTAACCAAGGAAAATTATGGTAAAAAGAATGTAAGTATCTATTCCTGGAGGCTCATTTATTACCTCCAGCCAATAAAAGGTCACTTGAATGAGCAGTTAAAGGTACAAATCAATCTACTCAGGTAAAGTGTGAGCTGGCACATATTTTCATGAATGAAAAATTTAAAAATAGCATATAGGATGCATAAGCTAGTGTTTAGACGAGGGTCTAGACCAGGGTCTGGCAATTCTAGAAGGCTAGGATGCTGTGTTAGCCCCCAACAGAACAGTCCCCATCCTCTCCTCACACACAAAGAATAAATATTATTTTTTTCCTCCTTCAGACACCGTGTAGGGGTCATGAGGGCATAGTCACCATGTTTTTGGGCCTTCCTGAATCTCAAGAGGGCATTCGGGGGCATTTAAAAACACTTTTTTTTGGTAAAAAAAATTGTTTTGACCCAGAGGGCCTAGGAGGTCTCCAAATGTGGTGGAAATACCCTTCACTTTGGCACGAGAGGTAATATTTTAGAGCATTTTTATTGACCCCTGGTAGGTCCTGGGGATCACAAAAACAGCCCTGGGACCGCATGTGGTATGTGGTTGCACTTTGCTTATCCCTGGTTTGGAATGAAAATTTTTCATAATGAAAACTGGGTATTTAAATTTTACTATATTTTAAAGTACATTCATTTGTCAGAAAGTTGCCGGAGGCTAAATGTAAATAGAGGAACCCACATTTTTTTTACCTCTAGGCAGATGTGCTCCTATATTTCTTTAACATACTTTGCAGCTTCATAGGCAACTTCTCATATTCTTTACACTTTCAATATTCCTGGCAGCGTGAGCAATAATCTTGATTATTATTATTAAAAAAAAACAACAACACCACAGTGAAAACGATTATATTAAAAGCTGTTTAATGCAATCTTTGAGAAAAACCATGGAGCTAACAAAAATATATATACAATGGAGAGGTATATGTTATCATTGGTTTCCAGCAGTCCTTGCATAGGCTTTTGATGATCTCTCTAACAAAGTTTTTATTTCCTAGATAAACAATCAACAAGTGACATGAAATGCTGCCTGGGTGATTCTCCAAAGGCATTCTGCCAAAGCACTTTGCAGAAATGTAATCCTAGGCAGGGCTATCGGTTGAGGCTAGTTTATCTCTGGAGTCAGCGATGGCCCTTTAAAAATTCACCAGCTCACATGTCCTTTTCAATAATGGTGCTTAACTGTTTTGTGTTCTGATTTTGTGGGCACGTGAAAGAACCTTGATTTTCCGAATAAGGTGACATGTCCACTGGTAACAAGAAACTGACGGCCTTTACTTTACCCCTGGGGGAAAACATGCAAAATATTTTGAGAACAATCTTTGATGAAAGGCTTTTCCTTCTTGTTTGCAAATACATCAGCACAACATGACTTATCAATGCAAATGTACCCATATTAGAACTGTACAGTCTAGTGAAAGGCTCTTGGATAGCACACACCAATATTCAACATTGGCTATTTAGTTACATCTGCATAACTAAGTAATGTCTCCTGACCTGACCTCTGTCAGTTCACCTTAACAGCCAGCAGCTGGCTAGAGCAAAGGAGTTCATTCAGCTTTCACACAAGGAGGATGACATTTCCAAACCCTTTCTATCAGCAAATAAGGCTGTAACATGGACTTGCAACAGGGGTCTTGCTTCTAATTGTCACAGCCACACTTACTGGTGGGAGAGGATTGGAAATGTCGTCATCATGTCCCAATTGGAAGCTAAATGGACTCCAGTTACTACTCTTGAAGATGGACTGGGGCGGAATTTATGTAGTTTTGTAGTAAGACTATGTAGTCCTACTTGAATACAAATCAATTACAGATTCATATCTCTAGGTTTTCAATCTGTAACTGCAATACTGAATGTCAGCCACAATGTGGAGAAACATAATATTTGGGAAATGCCTGTAATCTAGACAACAGTGTTCAAGGGAAACATGAATCGGGGCTGGGTACAACAGATTAAAAGCAATTACAGTTTCTACAACAGATTAAAAACTGTAATTGTTTCTAATCTGTTGTACACTGCCCTGATTGTTTCGACAGAGGGGCGGGTAAGAAATAAAAAATATTGATGATGATGATGATGATGATGATGAAATATTCTTTCTACTTTCACGTTGAGTAGACTATTATTCTAGGCCTATCCTTCATTGCTTGCTTTAAAATTTCCACATGACCACACAGAGTAATTGCTGTAATATATAATGAACTGATGCTCTTAATCTTGCACAGGATCCACATGTTTCCCTCCATTTATATGATAGCTAATGTACCGGATGTGCATGGTGAGCTTGATTAAATGACACAGAGAACCCCATTTACACATGAATGTAGGATGATTAGGTATTTTTTTCCTTGTCCTTGGCCAAACTGACATAAATTTGGAGCAAATGCCTGTAAATGCTCTGAACACAGACCAAGGACAAAATAATATACATTATGACAATTTTTGTACCTAGAAATCCAGTTTCCCATTCCAGAACTATGTATTGATTATCATGTTTACCCCAAAGTAAGTCATGTTGTCAGTGAGTTACATTTTTAGTACTACAGCCTGAATGGCATATAGTACTCACTTTATTGCCATGATAGTGACAATTGATTTTACACACTTGCAATAGTTTATACCAGGGTGGTGGAAGTTTGACTTTCCAGATGTTTTAGTCCACAACTATCATAATCCCTTTCCATTGGTCATGCTTATTAGAACTGAAGCAGGTTGTAAGCCAAAACATCTGGAAGGCCAAAATATCCTCCTCCACACTTTACACTAGTGGTTCTCCACATTTGGTCCTCCAGATATTTGGGAATTCAGGTCCCAAAATTCCTGACTGTTGGCCAAGGCAATTGGGGCTTCTGGGGTCTGAAGCCCAAAACAAACAAGAGGACCAAAGGCTGGGAACCAATGGTTTACAAAACTGACTTGATCCCCAGCTCTGAAAAAGTGTTTTAAAGAAATTCATCAAAAATGGGTCCCAATGATGTCTCCTGGGTCTAAAATGGTAAGTCTGTTTTCAAAAACAGAGCTCTTTTTTCAAAACAGGAAGTTGAAACAAAATGGCTTTGGAGGAACAAAGAGCATTTGGAGAGCATTTGGGGATTTTTTTTAATCCTTTGGAAAATTTTGGAGAGTGCTGGGACCTCTGAGGGCCCCCTGTGGGCTCTTTCATACTACACAATGGGGCTGTACGTACTTACGGGTGGGGAAACGCTGCCCCTCTTTACTGTGTATCATTCTCAGAGCAGCCAAACCTCATGGGAATGATATGCAGCCAGGAAGAAGCTGCCTAGAGCAGCTTCTTACTTGCGGCATCATAAGGGCTGCAACACAACCCTATGGCGCTGCTTCCTGTGCATGACATGCGGATGCTGTGCATCAGCATCGTCATCATAGCAGCTCCTGTGTGGGCAGGAGCCTGCCATGATGATGGCGCCTGTACAGACTAGGGTTCCAGAGCATGTGGTTGCAGCTCTCTCCAGAACCCTAGAATTGGCACTACCATATAACGCCACTTCTGGCCTATTTGTACTGATGATAGCAGTATGATTCCACTTTAACTGCCATGGTTCCATCCTATAATCATAGGTCATACTGTTTAGGGAAGGACATTTAGTATTCTCAGCCTCACCACACAATAAATCCCAGGATTCCCATGGCAATTAAAGTGGAATTATAATGCTATCATTATACAGTGTAAAAAAGGTCCTGTTCAAGAGCTGATGGAACTGGTCATGACAGCATACATGCCTGCTTCAAATAGTATAATTTGTCTGAAAAAGAATTGTCTGACATGATAAAATGTAGTAGATGATTACAGGTACCAGATAATGGCCAGAATCTTGCGGTGTGTGTGTGTGCCTGTGTAAGTGGACTTACATCTGCAGGAACTAGAACTGGCCAGTTCTGTAATGTCCATATTTAATAGAGGGTTACTGTAATATTACTATTTAGGAGAGCCAGCTTAATGACCATTGCACCATGGGAACAGTGCACAAGACTATGCACAGTGCATCAGTCCCACTGTACAACACATCAGTCCCAGTGTACATTGAGCACCAAAGTTCATCAGTCACTCCTGGTGTGTTATTATAACTATAATATATAATTATAATTATAAATTATTATTATTATTATTATTATTATTATTATGCATCTTCACAATTCACTAACATGGTTTCTTAGCTAAGAAAATATGGCTACTTAGGTAAGTATAAATACATAATGTAGAAAGTGATATAGGATACTGGAGAACAAGGTTTTAATATTTTTTAATAATCTGAAAAGAGTTTTTCTTGACAATTTATTCATTATTTCAGCATTCATTCTGGCCTACCTGCATTTGTAAACATGGTCTTGGAAAGATCGCCTTTTATTTGAAGTATTGCTGGAGAGGGAATCTGATGAGATTTTTGAACATCCTTTCTCTTCTTTGTTGGTTAGTTGTACATCTGTAGGAAAGGCTGATGGTTTGATTATCCCCTTTACTTCAAGGGCTCCCTTGAATGGATTCCTCTTGTCTGGTTTATAATGCTTGTTGCCAGAATGTGAAGGCACAGATGAGGAGATGGAATAACGTCTGACAGTCATAATATTACCTGTTCAAAGAATGCAGCTATATAGTGTGGTTGCTTTTCTCTCTCTTTCATTTTCTCTCTGTTACATTAAACTGAAGAGCTAGTTCAATGAGACTTTGAAGGAAACACTTCTTCTCAAATCTTTTTTTTAACAAAATAATTTAGACTAGGGCAGAGGTGGGGAATATATGGTTCTACACATGCCATTTTCCTGTAATTCCCATTAGTTTTAGCCATCACGCAAGTAATGAAGAATGATGGAAGTTTGGCCCAATAACATCTGGAGGGCCACATGTTCTCCAGTTCTGAGGGGCCCTTTAGCAAGGGAAGTAGCTATAGTAGGGAGGGAGAAAAATGAAGACATTCTTCCCCCAAATAAGAATTCTGCCTCCAATAAAATTTTCCTTAACTCAAAATTTCTGTTATCAGAGTAAAACAACATTTTATATACTTATTTAGAAATAAATCCAAAGAATGGAATCCAGAGAAGAGGGTCAGGCAAAATTCCCAAGGGAATGAGGACACAGCAAACATGAGAGTTCTAGTTATTTACAGTTATCAATATTTCATTCTCTGTAGTGCTAGAAATTTGGAGCCTGAGGAAAATTCCATTGGGAGGCTGAATGCCATCTGCCTTGCTACACCCGTGATCTTAGGATGCAACTCAGATCCTTATTCTAGACACATACAAAAAGAATGGTTGAACAGCCTCCTCAGTATCCACTAGGGTTGCCATGTTTTATACAAAGCAATATAGAACAGGATGTGTGAGGCAATCCTATAAAAGACCACCTCAGGTCTATAGTGCTTTAGCAAGATCTCAGCACTCCTGTGAAATTTCAGATCACACAGAAACCTCCAAACCCATGAAATCATATAATGGCAGGCCAACCATGATGAAAAGAGAACTTTTCTCTGCTGCTTGGTGTCAGCCTGGATGGACATAGAAAGGGCACATAACTTTCAGCTGGAATCCCAGCTAATGGCCCCACATCATGCTATTTAAGGCCTGATTGCTGCATATGTATAAAATACTCAGGGACCCATCTTGCCCTTAAATATAGTATTTGGGGCACTCCATATCACTCCAATATGGGACTAGAATTTTGTTCCTTAAATATGGGACAGCCCATATAAAACAGGCTGCATAGGAACCTTAATATTCACTCATGTGAAATAAATATAGCACCACATAACCCAAAATCTAAGGGTATGGCAATAAGTTACCCATAAACCAGGGAACTTGGGTAATTAAGATTAAATGGAGATGAGAGACCCAAACAAGCTGTTGGATGTTGAGAGCACCATAGAGCAGGGATGGGGAACAATGACTTTCCAAATGATATTGGGTTTCGTCATCATAGTCAATAGTTTGAGACGATACTGTAGTTTCCTAACATGAAAGAACCTAAGGTTGAGAATCACAGCTCTAGAAGTGTGGTCCTCAACTGTAACTTCTTACTCAAAGACTGTTTAATATTCAGTTGTTTCAACAAGGGAAAAAAAACCAGATGGTCCCAGATATCTATTGATCACTGTCTTTTTCAATATCAAGTGCAAGCTTGCACACACAATTTTAAGATTGTCTGCTTGGAGGTAAGCCCTCTCTCACATTTTCAATGGGTCTGCCAATTGGCTTGGAACCTTAATTGTACCTGCAATTTGACACCTAGATGCAATCACTGGAGAAAGCCCCACTGGATACAATGATGTTTGCTTCTAAGTATACGTATATATGGCAGCATTGTTATTGCTACTATGCCTTAGTTTTCATATCTTCAAAGATCATTTAGAACCTTGGGATATTGCCATGGGATGTTGTTTAAAATGTTTAGCACATAATACAATAAGGTATAAATATATATTATTTGCATTTGTCATCCTCTAGCTACATATGCAAAAAAACAAAAAACAAAAAACCCCTTCTTGCATTAAAACCAGATAAAATGTTTAGCACATTTTTGGAAGAGATGCTTCTTAAGTGGAGAAAGACATCTGTTTGTCACAGCACATGCTTTTTTCCACTGCATTAACTCACATTTAACATGCTTTATTTAGCAATTGGTTATTGGAAGGTGCCTGAGTTTGCAAGTGTTTGCAAATGTTCACTGGAAAGAACATTTTCAAACCACAAAGGATACACATTCCCCTAAATATTTAGTTAGATCCTAAGTGAGAGTCAGAGTTAAGCTATGCTGAAGGAAAAAAAAAGCTAAGGGATGGTCATTTTGGGCTTGATGCAGCCTTGAGAACTGTATTTTCCAGTCTTTCTCCAAGAAACATGGCCTTCTAGAACTAAACACTTTGATGCAGAATCAATATCTTTGGGACCAGTTAGAATATTGACATCACAGTGATGGCTATGTCAAAGATAGCTAACTCCCTAAACTAGAAAGGCCTTTCCTTTAGGCAAGCCACACTACTCAGAACCCTAAAGTTGGTTTGATTATCCTTTGTTTCATGATTTAAAATATGGATAGTTCTGAATTCTAGGTAAAAATGATTACTGCATCCTTCCAGTCTAGCATCCAACATGGTTTGAGGACAGCAACTCCTTTGGTTATTTTACTAGATGATTTACTTCAGAAAGCCTGTAACCACCTTGATTATCCTAGACCTTTTAGTAGCATTTGATATCATAAATCATGATACTTCTTGACTCTTTTGAAGGGATGAGGATTGGTGGAATTGTGCTAAAATGGTTTCATTCAGTTTGGAGGATTAGGAAGGTGGTCCTGGGTCCTGGTCCTTTGACCAGTGGCTTATGAAATGTCATGATGTACTAATACCCTATCCTCCCTGCTGTTAATATCTACATGAAACCACTAGGAGAGGCCTCAAGGCAGCTGAATGATAAAGTTAGTAGCACCCAGACTAGCTGGAGCCAATATCTTACAAACTGAAACATAAGCCTGACAAAAGCCAGACAGAAATACTTCTAGTAGGTAAATTATATGACTGGGGATTCAGTATGCAGCCCATCTTGCATTCTCTCAGAAAGCTCTAGCTTGTATGTATGTACGCTTCAGAAGTCCTGTTAGGTGTACACCAACAATCCAGAACTCTTTGCTTGATGTACTTTGCTTGAGATGAGCATCCTTTCCAGGTTAGCCTTGTTTGCCTTTTCCACTGTCATTTATTCCCTAGTAACCTTCAGATTACACTACTGTAACATTATCTACATGAGGCTGCCCTTGCAAAGTTTTGGGGAATGGTGACAGGCGCAAAACACACTCACCAAGTTGCTGTTGGGAGTGAGGTATTCATCATGTTATATTACTTTGGTCAGTTTACCCTTATTTAAGTTTAGCTAACTGGCTGCGATTTCATTGTTGTTGGGCAACTTCAAGTCATTTCTGACTTATGGTGACCCTAAGGCAATCCTGTCACAGGGTCTTCTTGGCATATTTCTTCAGAGGATTTGTCAGGGCCATCATCAGAGACTAAGACAGCGTGACTTGTCCAAGGTTACCCAGTGGGATTCCATGGCCAAACCAAGATTCAAATCTGGGTCTAACACTCAGACCACTACATCATGCACTATTTCATAGGTTCCATTTAAGCTACAGGACTTAAATATTAAAAGCTCAGAGGATTAGGAAATGGGAAACCTTGAGGACATCCTTTTTCCATCCATTGATCCCCAAATGCTCCTGTCATAATTTGAAGCCTTACTTCAGATTTTCTGGCCACATGAAACTATGTGTGCAGTCACAACTGAACACTTAGTTCTTACCCAACTTTTAATGGCTGTACCCATTTTGTTGAATGTTCTGCTAACACAGATTCATTAGACCCTAGAGAAAATAAACTGTTTTAGGTAATGTATACAGAATTGCAAAATTTACTTTGGGGACTGCAACCCCTATTTTCCCCCAACTGCTGGGGGAATCCTACAATCATAGTCCTCCTAAAACTAATTTTTCTGTGCTCTGGTAAAACTTTTAGAATGGCCTTTGATTTTAAAGAAAACAACAGCTTTGTGGAATAATGTAGCTGATTTTTATTTTTTATTTTTTTTAACCAATTATCCTTAACTGAGTAACCTCTTTTGGCCTGACCTCCCCAAACCTCATGGGAACATGGAACATGGGTGAATGATGCTTCTGTTAAGTTTGCAGAGGTCAGGCCAGGAGGCATTAGTTACAATATATACTCAACTTTAAATTGAGCTCATGAATAAGTCAAAGGCAGGTTTTGGGGCCCATAATATTGATGACCTGTGGATAAGTCGAGGGTAAAACCATGTTTCCCCAAAAATAAGACAGTGTCTTATATTAATTTTTGCTCTCAAAGATGTGCTAGGTCTTATTTTAAAGGGATGCCTTATTTTTCCATGAAGAAAAATTCACATTTATTGTTGAACAAAAATAAAAAAAATAAAAAATGAACATTTATTATATACTGTATATATATATATTTATATACAAAAACTTTGCTAGGTCTTACTTTCAGGGGATGCCTTACATTTAGCAATTCACCAAAATCTCTACTATGTCTTTTTTTCAGGGAATGTCTTATTTTCGGGGAAACAGGGAACTTAGGGGCATGAATCTAAAGGATGGAGCAAGGAAAACAATGCCAAAATTTTTACAAGATTCCAGCAAACATAACTGTTTGTACTCACACTAAAGCCTGAATGGGTGAGAGAGCAGAGGAGGGTCAGTGCTTCCAGGACAAATTTCACTCTTGCCTTTCACCAGGGAATAGCTCCTTTTTATATAAGAGTTAAAGTGCAGTGCTTACATTGAGCAGTGGATAAGTTGACTCAGGTTTTTTGGGCCAACTTTTAAAATAAATTTTCTAGACTTCTACATGAGTATATACAGTACTTGGCTACTTTTAGTGTATCTGACAGAGATTATTAGCAAACATTTTAAGGCTGTCTTAAATATTGTTGACAATGTTTCTTTACCACCTAAAGTCCTCTGTCAAATAAATAAATGGGATATAAGCTTTTAAACAAACAAGAGCTGGTTCCTTCAGAGTTAGAACCCAAACAACCAAAAGTGTTTTCAAAGCAGCACTAATTTAACTGCAAGCCAGTAGAGATTTATTGGTGCAGTGCAACTTGTTGCCAAATCCTTTTATCATTTTTAAAGAACCTTTGGATTGTCGCTTAATCCTTTTACCTTTTCTATAGAACGTTTCACTATGCTGCAGAAGTTCGAATACATTTTTAGCATGTGCATCCTCACAAGAGCTAATGTGCATTGGATTACTATGGTTCTCATTTTAAAGATTGGGAATCTGAAGATTTGTGTCATGCTCTCTTAACATTTCACAGATGAAAACCAGGGCCTGAGTGCCCAAGCACTGTGGTCAGGATGCCAGCATTATTAAGGGGGAAGAACACACAAGCTAGAAGAAGTGGAAGCAGTTCACCTTTCCCTGATTCTGTAGAGCAGGGCAAGATTTGATCCCTCCTATTCTCTCATCCTACTGAGTTAATTGTGTGCAAATTACTTTTGAACATTGAACTCAGTTTACAACAATTGAAATGAGCCAGGAAGAAGGGGGAAAATGGGAGGAGAGGAAATCTGGAACATTTTGAAAGCAGTTGAAAAAGTGGTATGCCACTGGATTAATTGGGACTGGCTCTACCAAATTGGGACGGTTGTTAGGTATGCCATATATGAGGCCTAGCCAGAGAGCTGGGTTGTCTCTGAGATACTGTATTACAACCCTTCATACCTAAGGTCATCAGTCATTGTTGGACTACTCTTCCCATAATCCTGAAAGAGCATGGCCAACAGCTAGGGTGAAATGTTATCTAATAACATCTAGAGTGCACCAGAGTGAGGAAGTCTGCTTCAGTCCCTGTTCTAATGTGTGGCCCTTCAGATGTATTTGGGACTTTAACTCCCAGAATTTCTGCCATGTACGCTGGCTAGGACTGTTGGGAACTTCTGTCCAACAATATCTGGAAGGCCACAAGTTCCCCACTCCTGCTCAACTAGGGGGATTAATTAGTCATATCACTTAGTCACAGTTTGTCTAGAGGCAGGAAAAGTTGCTTTTTTTTGGTGATGGTAGCTCCCAAAATACTTCAGTTGAAAGCTTTAGGGAGTCACAGTCTACAAAAGCAACTTTCCCAAGCACTGAAATCTTGCCCCTTCAGCAATCATGGCTGCGTAGTACCTTTTTGTTCCTGTAGCATCAGAGCTGAGTCAGCTGAGACATTCCTGCGCAGTGCCACTGGAGAACCAGTGCTCTCATTACCCGCATCCGAAAGGCTCCGGGTTTCCTCTTTTCTGGCTTCATCTCCTGCTCCTTCCTCTCGCTTGGGTCCCTTTTGCCCACTGAATTTAAGTTCCCCACGAAGGGCTCTGTTTTCCCTCTCTAGCTTGATGATCTCAGAGCGCATTTCTTGGATGACTTGCATGAGCCGCTTGTTTCCTTCCATTTTCCCCCTCCCTCCTTGCCAGACTGCCAATTCCAGCACGGCTTGCTTTTTAAAAAGAAACCATGAATCCAAGGTGAGGAGCTCATGTGGCACATAAACACATCTGAACAATAGCAGTCCCTCCCTGGGTTCAGCATTGTGCAGTCTTTCACCACCACCAGAGCTTGGATAAACTGTCAAGGCTTCAAGAGCCTCTCCATAATTTATTCATTCTGGGTTTCATTTTTCCAAATTGAGCTTTCCTTTGGCAGCAGCTACTTCTGCACATAGATGTTGGCTCTGTTGATTGTACAAAGTTGTATCATGTGGCACAGCCACTTCACTGAGTACAAATGCAAACATTCCTCCCACATTTGCCTCAAAGTTTACATTCAGGTCTCCATACCCTCCAACATTTCACAGGTGAAAACCAGGACACAAAAGGTGAAGCAACCTCAGAGTGAGGTCAAATTGGCAAAAGTTATTAATGAGGAAGAAGATACAAACTAGAAGTTGAAGCAATTTGCTTTCATCTGAGTCTACAAAGAAAGGCAAGATTCTGTCCCCATCTGTCCTCTTGCCCCATTGAGTTAACTGAGTGCAAACTACTTTTGCATTTTGAACTCAGGTTGCATCAATCACAGTAAACTGAGGATGAAGGGGGAAAGTGAGAGGAGGAAAGTGAAATTTTTTAAAGCAGCTGAAAAAGTGGGGTAACAAAATATTAATCAGGACTATCCCTGCCAAATTGTGGCAGTTGGAGGGTTTGGGTCTCTCATGTGAGAAGGATGTCATTCATCTTAGAACACTTCTTTCCTATTAAGGACAGGTGAATCCTTAAGACTAGATCTTGGACCAAAATGAAACCACATTTATCTAGTATGCCTTCCTCCATCTCCACTGGGATTAATTGTTCAGTCCCCCCTTGTAGTTCTCTTAAAGGTTTTATTTTCAGTAATAATTTCTGAGGAATGGAAAAAACATTCCCATGAGCAGTATTCAGGAATTCCCATTAAACTATAGGTTTGCCTAAACTGGTTACTACCCAGAAATGAGGAATATATTTCTACCCAGCTTCAGATCTATTTTGTTTGTGATATTTGCTTAAAGAATACATGGCAATATTGTGGGAGGGTAAGGAGAGACGGATCAAGCATGAATCTTGCATTAGAAATGAAAGACAATATCACAGGCTGCTCCTGTTACCTGCTCCCTGGGAGTATTTCTGTGCTGCAAAATACCCTCCATTTTATTCATGTGATTTGGTATGAGTAAGAAAACTCAAATGAACTTGCTCAGCAGCACAGATGTTTTTGTTTTTTTTTAATTTGTGTCCATTGCAGTGACCATTCAGTTTTTTTGTTTTTATTGTTTTATAGAGAATTTTTGATTCATTATACAAAGCAGCTAAAAAGAGTAAAAGGCATGATTTGGATCCATTTATACAGCAAACCTCTACAGCTGTGATAATCTGCTAATACACATGCCGGTGGAGGAATGTATTGATACTAGTACAAAATGTAAGAGGAAGAAACGTACAGTTCATTGTATTAGAAGCTGTCAGTGTTAAAACAAATTGGCATTAATTCAGCAATTGGTCTATTAATATTTTTTTAATGAAAATTATAAAATGAATAAATTTAAATGAATGAATGAATGATAATGCATTAGCAATGTAATACTAACTGTAACCCTGAGTACACTTTGTACACTTGCCCAAAAAGGACACTCAAGTACCAATGTACTGCCAGTGGAATCAATGACATGAGTATTGATTTATCATACCATTAAACAACTGCTTGTCTACGCTAGTAGGGATTACCAATTTAATTCAGGTCATAATCTCCCCCCCCCAAATAAAAATTCAAATAGCATGAAATAATAACCATTCCTGAATGTGATAATGTTATCGTTGTTTAATAATTTACACAACTTCTAAAATAATTATTGTAAAATATTAGTCTAGAACCAATTATTTCCAAGCTCTGGTATAGTTGCTGCTTTTATAATGTTTTCGGCGCCTTCTGAAACTAGTGTGTAGTATGTTGACAATAAAAATGGGTGATGAGATCATTAAATGAGCACCATGGTGAGCACGCTGGGGAAAAATAATCATTTTGTGCATGTTAAGAGACAGCTGTGTAAACTGATTTAATGTCAGAGCAAAACACCATGCCCTCTGTTGCTCACCATTGTGGATGTGCTGGATGACCCAGAAACACTGTGGCAGAGTTGTTCTACAGTTGTTTAAGCTACTGTTAGTGTTGAGTTATTTGTCGTCTTTGACCTTCTTTGTGTGGAAGGTATAGAATGATGGAAGGGGTATTGCCTATGCCGTAGAACACTATTACACAGCGTTCTGCATACAGAGAAACTTGTGTAGCCATATGTAGTTGACTGCTGTAATCTAGTCATGTAGACTTCTCTGCTCATATTCAGCACCAGCATAATTCCTGTTGGACTGGATGTCCTTGAGGTTTCTTCCACCTTTATGATTATATGATTCTTGATTCCTGGCTGATCCCCATTTCAGTGGTGGCCACTGGCCGGTATTATGCACAGAGGGATCAACTCATTACAGACTGGCATGATGATACACTCTCATATCTTCTGCTTAGTCTGTAGGCCCCACCACACTTACATCTTTGCCTTCTAGTTGAATGTCTGGGATTATACTCTCTGGCAACCCCAAATAAGTTGCTGGTTCCCATTGCTTTTAGGAAATCCTGGTGAACAGCACAATGAGAATACTGTACCCTCCTACAGGGATCCTGATTATTGTACTACCACAGAACCAACTGTGGCATGTGGGACCATATGAGTTAATTATAAGGCTTCACATTTATGTAGGTAACATAATTGATTGTGTATGCCCAGTGAAATATCTAGTTCTGTGGGCAGGCAATGGTGAAATGAATGCCCCTCTCCTGGAGGGCCTCTACTACCATTGGCTTACCTCACTTTTTCCCCCCTCACCATAACATCATTACATTGCTAGCCTCCCTCCCCCTTCCCTCATTCCCAAACTACAAGTGGATAATAGAAAGTTCAGTCAAACTACACTCGTACAACATAATGACTTGGTGTTCTGCACCATATATTCTCACAGGCTTCCAGAGTCTACAAATGATTGAATAGATTTCATTAATAGTCTTTTATTTGTATACCGCCATTCCTTTGATCAGGGCGGTGTACAGCATTTTTACAATTAAAAAACATTCCAAACAATACAATAAAAACATTACAATAAAACAACATATAAAAGCATTATCGTCCCAATGCAGTGTACAATGGTTGTTCCAATGGCTTATCGGGAAGGGTAACAATAACAATTAGCAGTCAAGGATAAGCCTGATTAAATAAGTATGTTTTCAGCTCCTTTTTAAATTGGGGGAGGGAAGCAGTCAGGCGGAGCTCAGCAGGCAATGAGTTCCAGAGGCTCGGGGCAGATATTGAAAACGTTCTCTTGGCAGTTGTCGATAGCCTAGCCCCTGGGACTTTTAACAAGTGTTGCCCGCTTGATCTAAGTGTGCGAGGCGGATTATGTGGGGAGAGACGGTCCTTTAGGTACTCTGGGCCCAAACCATTTAGGGCTTTATAGGTAACGACCAGCACCAGGTCTTTTAAGATTGGTGTTATGTGGTGGGTTCTGGATGCCCCCGTGACCAAACGTGCTGCCATATTCTGGATTAGTTGTAGCTTCCGAGTGTGGTACAAAGGCTGCCCCATGTAGAGCACATTGCAGAAATCCAACCGAGAGGTTACCAGGGCATGTACTACAGTTTCAAGGTCTCTCCGGTCCAAGTAGGGATGCAGCTGGCGTATCAGCCGAAGCTGAAAACAGGTGCTCCTGACCGTCGCATCCACCTGAGAAGTAAGGTGGAGCGACGAATCAAGGAGCACCCCCAAGCTGCGTACGGTGTCCTTGATGGGAAGCGTGAGCCCGTCCAGGACAGGTGGAACCACCCCCATCCCTGGGCCGGGAGGACCTATCACAAGTACTTCCGTTTTCTCTGGATTCAGGCTGAGTCTGTTTTTCCTCATCCAGTCCATTACCGATTCCAGACAGGCCATGAGAGGAGTGACGCCATCCATTATAATTTATTAGGTAAGACCAGGAAGTCACTCTTTTCTATAATTGTATTAGGGCTGGTAATACAATTCTATGGAAGAGGAGAGAGCACGTTATGCATAAGAAGGTGACTGATTTTGGCTTAATTCATGAACCCTAGTGTATTGAGCTATATAAATTTGACCAAACATGCATTTGATGCATATTATGTTAGCCAGATGACTGTAAAAGCTTAAGCTGAGGATGAAGGAGCAGGTGTCTTCTATCCAAAATTCTGTTTTGGTTGCATTGGTTTCAACTGGTTCATCCTCACCTGGAGTAGCTGATAGATCAATTGCTGTGGCATGATAAAAGAATTCATAGTTTTACTGCCACTCCCCCAACAGCTGTTCTGAATTGTATGGGAACTTGTTAGATTCAGCACTGGAGGGACTTCAAGAGGTCTCTGATGTAGGCCAAACTGATCGCAGGGGTTCTTGGCAAGCTTTATTCAGAGAAAGTTTCCCATTGCCTTCCTCTTAGGCTAAGAGGGTTTCCATGTCTGAGTGGAGAACTGAACCCTAACTGTGTGGAATCTGAGTCTAGCACTCAAACCATTACACCATACTGACTTGAGCAAACTTTGAAATATAACATTGCATTTAAATATGAAGGCATTGGAGAAAAATGTTTTTTGGGGAGGGGGAAAAACCAGAAATTTTCAGAGAAATTTTAAAAATGAAGTATTAGCAGCTTTTACAGACTTAGGAACTTAAAATGTATATTTGGATTTGCATAAAATCATCATGTTTGGTAGAATTAAAGTACAGTTTATTCAGTATGTAGAGCGATCTTGTAGCACCTTAGAGACTAACTGAAAGAAAGAAGTTGGCAGCATGAGCTTTTGTAGTCTTAAGTCTACTTACTCAGAAAGAAGTTGGCAGCATGAGCTTTTGTAGTCTTAAGTCTACTTACTCAGATGTAGACTTAAGTATGAAAGCTCATGCTGCCAACTTCTTTCTTTCAGTTAGGGGCTGCACATACCCTGTGCATGCTGTGGATACATGTGGATGCTGCAGCCCTCCAAAAGGAGCAGCTTTAGGTGGCTCCTTTTTTGCAACATCATAAGGGCTGCAACACAGCCCTATGACACTTCTTCCTGCCAGCACCATTTGGGTGCTGCGCAACACTCACATCATTATGGTGGCACTGTATGGATGGGAGGCTGCCATGATGATGGCGTCCGTATGGACTAGGGTTTAAGAGTGTGTAGTTGGTGTATGCTCCTGAGCCCTAGAATCAGTGCCAGCACATTGCTTCCCACCCGTATGTACCAGGCCTTAGTCTCTAAGGTGCTACAAGATCTTTCTAAATACTAATTCTACAGGCTAACACAGCTATATATTTGTATTCTACAGTTTATTCAGTTAATACAGTGGGAACTTGGTATCCACAGACTAGCCATTCGTGGATTTAAGCATCCGCAGATAGAAAGCTTCCATTGTCCACTGTGCTGTGCTGCCATGAGGGATAGATCCCATTGTCCCCAGTGGTGATGCATGAACATAGTCATGCCACCATTAGGGACAATGAGACTTCACCTGAAGTCCTGTTGTCCCTAACGGTGGCACGGCTGATGCACACATCACCATTGGGGACAACAGGACATGAGGTCTTGCAGATTTTGGTATCTGCGGGAGGATCCAAAACAGATCCCCTACAGATACAAATTGAATGTAGTGTTTAAAAATATACTTTTAAAATGATAAATGGAGCTACAAGGTCCTGAATGTCATGAATACAGTAATGTTAAGCCATGGCATCCCCACCCCTGGTGTCACCCAGTGTAGGAGATGGGACTCCAGGGAGTGGAGCTTCTTGGAGCATTGTGCTTGGCCTCCCTCAGTGCTGCCCTCTTCATGAGGAAAAGGATGGGACGGCACTGTGGGGGAGCATGCTCGGCCTCTCACAAGAGAATAAAGTTTTTCAGACTTGCCTGCAATCATTTCTCAAACATCCTCCAAAGAAAAGAATCCTGTGTGTGTGAAGGCTGGGAGCACTCCTCAATTGCCTTGGAAATAGAGTGGCTGTAGTGTTATTCAAACGTTACAAGAGAAGCAGGGAAGGAGGCAGATTCCTATTAACGCAAACCTAGCATTAAGAGGGGGAAAAAGATCTGCCTCCATCCCTGCTTCTCTTGCAACATTTGAATAATGCTACAGCAAGCTCCATTTCCATGGCGATTGAGGAGTGCTGCCAGCCTTCACACACACAGGCTTCTTTTCTCTTTCAGCAACCTTTGGAGGACGTTTGAGAAATGATTTACCAGTGATGCAGTCAAGTGTGACAATCTTCAATATGGCACTGGGGGGGGGGGGGCAGAGGCCTGACCGAGCGTCATCCCTCTTTTAATGTGTTAACCAGTGCTGGCCACACACCCTGTACCCCCTAATGATGTTACTACTCAGTTTTGTTAGTTTAGTTGAAACAAGCTAAAACTTTCAGTGGTTTCACACTGTACATCATGTTACATAGAAGCCTTTCTGTTTTGTAGTTTTTAGAAATACTTCTGAGGGAGTAAATATTTGAACATCTTGTCTCAAACATTTTACTTAACATAATCAATATTTTTATTTATTTTTTAATGGGAAAAAGAGCTTGAGAAAAACCAAGGAAACAAGGAAACTCCCCTGGGCCTACACATCTCTAGGAGAGCTACAGAAAGATGTTAGAAAAGGCCATGTCTTTATCCAGCCATTTAATTTCTTATAGAAATGCTTCTAGAATAATTTGCAAGTAAGGGCAGGAAAAACAAAACTTTGCATTACTTGTAAACTGAGAACATATACTTTATAATACCAGAAAAATCATGAGGATGTAGTTAATTTGTATGACACTAATATCAGTTTTTAAACTCATAGGGGACATCAAAGGAGGAATCCAATATGAACTAAACTTAGAAGATTTGGAAATTCATTTTTCCTTTTTTTTTTTTTTAAAAAAAAACTTCTTTTAAAGTCAAGGAGTGCTTTTATTTTGTTTTGTATAATTTGAAATCTTGGACACCAGGAACAGATCCAGGTTTGGGGAGACCTTGGTCAAAACACCCTCTTCTTGACCCATTCCCACCTATCTGCCAGTCTGTGATCCCAGCAAGATTGCATGTTTGCTAGGAGCTGCCATTTTCATTTCCCACAAGACCTCGTACGGTGTCATTCCAGCACACTGTAGGGATTTAAATGGAGAACAGATGACCCTATTGCTCAGGTTGGGGAGCTTAGGGCAGGTGGGTCTTAGCATAGTCTTGGTCACTGATTCCAAGGTATTCATATCCTGTCAGTCTTCCCTGCATCTAAAACAGGATAAGACATGTTATAGAAGTGGAAACACAAAATAAATAAATAAATAAATAAATAAATATTGTACAGGTCAGGGTGAATCAGAGGCCATGTAGGCAACTCAGGCGCATGGTGGTTAGTGAATCTGACTACCTGCTTACAATTCATCTTGTGTAAATATATCCAAAGCAAGGGATAATTTAGCCCAGTGATGATGGAAATTTTTAGTCAGAGGCTCTGGTCAGATACAAATGTTCTCACTGGTTCTTTGGGCTGCCGAGTGAAAAGTCATGGCATCTAAAAGATTCAAACATAACTCAGTCCTCAAATTTCTTTCTCTTGGTTTTTTTCCCCTTTCTAGCAAGAGATCATGTATAGGCTAAGTGACACCAAAATCCCCAATTATCGTATCATTTATGACCTCTTAGTTCACTCTGTCAACAGTCACCTTCCATACTTGACCTTTTGATCTCCTTCAGACCAATCATTGTTTCACTCACTTATTTCTTGGGTTGCAGACTAATGGCTTCTGGGAGTGTCCTGTGGGCTCAGGATATTACAGTCCTCTCCTGCTCTAGGTAAGGAATGAGCACGGCTTCAAAAAGTTACTTTTCTAGGGTGCTATGACAGGAATCTTGTTGGTTAGTCTCAACTACAATTTATTCATTCAATCGGTTTTTGGATGCTAAGTCAACACTTGGTAAATCTAACTGATTCAGTGGTTCTACTCTAATCAGTATTAACAATGGGGCTTTCTAGATTGGCAGGAAAGTGTGATATGAAGTTGCCTTTTCCTTAATGCTTAGCAGCTACACTGCAAGCCCCAGGTGTGCATTTAAAAGGTACAGGGCAGCTAGACTGAGGGGTGTGGGAACGTCTTTTCTGTGGCTCAGCAACTACATTGGAAGCTGTCAGAACGCTACAAACACAGGCGGAGCAGCTGCACCAGCAGTAATGAACGCAGCTTTTAACTGTGCTGAACCTTTAATTTTTTTTCCTTGCTGGCTGCGAAACCTGTGCAGGTTTGCTGGCTGCTGGCTGTGAACTGCGCAGCTGTGCAGGTTTGCCAGCTGCCGGCTGCGAACTGCGCAGCTATGCGGGTACACCATACAGAAAATTGTACAATTATGAGGATCTGTCAAATTATCATTGGGGTTTCTCTGCTTTTTTAAACTGTGCAGTTGCACTGGTGCATCATGAATGAACCCCTTTATTTTGTGAATGAATTGACATTTTATGTGCAGTAGAATAACAGTTACTGCATCCCAGAGTCCCTACTGTGCATGTCTAGGGTTCGGATTAGGGCTGGAGCTAGGGTTTGGGAGCTTTAAAAAACTGCGCAGTTAAACCCCAGCTTTTACACCTGCAGGACATTGAGCGTTTTAATTAGAAGTGAACTCCACACCATGCATGCTCCCAACTCACAATCCATTATGATCCGCACCTGTATCGCTGTCTTTAAATGGGCGCTTTAAAGATACGGCAGCCCTTTAACTGCGCAGCTGCACCGCAGCCTTTAGATGGAGCTGTGCTGTTCCGCAGTTTTTAAAAAAGAAGCTGGGAAAACCAGCACTTTTTAAAAGGCGCTTCTTCTCCCCTAAAACGCAAAAAAAGCGTTTTCATGGCACACTTTCCCTTTTTCTCATCTAAAGGCTAGACTTTCATGCAGCCATGAACACATTTCTTTTTGCCAATCTAGATCAGGCCAATATGATCAGGGCCTATAGTTCCAGGAATCCCTACATAGCATAGCCAGAGGCTATGGTGGTCAAGAGCTGTGAAAGGTAGGCTTGGCATCAGAGGTTTTTCCTAGCTGGTGTCAGAGTGTTCTGAAGCATGAAGGTGGTGCTCCAAATGACCTCAGACTTTATCACACCAACCTGCTAATACACCACAATCATGATAATGTATGAAACACAAACACACCAGTTTAGAGACAGTCATTTTTGTTTAGCTCTTCAAAATTGCCATGGTGCTGCTATAGTCCCAGGCTCTGTCATCTGCATGCCGATTGCTGACCTTCATAACTCCACCTTCCTGTGCTATAACCTTCCCAACATGCTTTTCAGTGTGTATTTTTTTTAAAAAATTATTTTCCATTGAAGAGTCAAAGCAATTGATTAAGTTAAAAAAAAGGAAAAAATTGAAACAAAACAAAATAAACAAAACAGCCTGCTTGGGAAAAACAAGGGAGAAGAAGGAAAGCAGGATAATGGCACTCACTTGCACCACATGACTATCTGAATATCAGAAGTGCAGCAGAAGGAACTTATCACATATGATTAAATAGTGGGAAAGCAATGCAGTTGGGAGGCATTGTTGGGTTTTGCCCATAAGTTAAAAAGATTGCTCCTGGAATGGATGGAAGATGAAGCAGATACAGGAGATACACAATGTCATGTGGTAAGGTATGTGCACAAATGCTACTGTTGTTGTTGTTGGTATAATTGTGCTTTACTACCTTAGTGAATCTGACAGATCAAAAATCTCCTCTGGAGTGTTTCTGATGATATACAAAAGAGAGTGAAACTTCATGGTGACTTTTTCCATGCTGTGGAAATCTCCACCACAGGTGGCTAGTCTGGCCCCCTCTCTGCTCCTTTTCTGTGTTTCAAAGACTTTTTATTAAAACAGACTTTCAGCTATTAATTGGCTGTAGCAGAAGGGGCATTAATGGAGGGAGGGCATATTTTTATTCTCATTACTGGTTTAAATACCTTTGAACTGTTTAAAATAAGCATTGTTTTAATATGATAACTTACTACTTTTGGGGGAAAAAAACTTGTAATGGCTACTTTTTTACTTGTATTTTACTTTGAAACTATGTTGTGAAGCCCTTGGATCCCACATTGGGAGAAAGGTGAAACAATTAAAAGTGTGGTGTTGACAGTTTGAGTATTGTATGATGACTCTGGAGATCAGGGTCACACACTCTCACCTCAGAGGAAGGCAATGACAAATTCCCTCTCAACAGATCTTGCCAAGAAACCCCATGAAAGATTCGCCTTAAGGTCACGATAAGTTGGAAATGACTTGAAGGTATGCAGCAGCAGCAGCAGCAGCAGCAGCAGCAGCAGCAACAAAAGATTAAATAAGTAAACTATTCCACTTTGGGAACTAGCATTGTTATTTTCCTTCTCACTGAAACCATTAAGAATGACAAGAAAAGACCCTCAATAAAAGAAAAAAAATAAAAGAAAGAAAGCATGCCTGTGGATGAGCAGTTTTTCATCCGAAGATTTATTTTTTATATCCAGCATTTCCTCCAGTAAGGTCAAGGCACTGTGCATGGCTGTCTTTCCTCCTCACTCTATCCTCACATTCCTGTGAGGTAGGCCAGACTGAGAGTGCGGAACTTGCTCAAAGTCACCCAATGAGTTTCATGGGTTAGCAGGAACTAGAAAGTGGGACTTTCAAGTCCACTCCAGTACTCTGGCCATAGCAACATACCTATGGATCTCTGTTTTTCTCTCAATTAATCAGGATGATTGCTCTGTTATTTTCAACCTCTAACTCCAAATACATTAAAGACCATGCTCAGTAAAATATGTAACACTAAAAGCAATTAACTCAGACAGTACTCTCCCACACCAGCCTACCTGGACCATGAACTCTTGGTTCTGCAACCCTCACAGTCACATCTAGTAGTGTGGGAACATAACATGGACTTTCATTGTATCTGCTCCCAGGGTCTGGACTCACTTCCTAGCAAGGCTGGCCTGGCCCTTGATGGTCCATTTACAATCAAATTACTTTCATTCCACCAGGCTTTGTGGAACTGATTGTTTTTATACAAAGGGCTTAACTGAGTGTTGTAGTGTTTTATAACTGATTTGATTAATGCATGTTTTAAATTGTTTTTAGTGTTATTAATACTTTGCTTACATTTTAATTATAGCTTTTTAATGTTTGTTTCAAAATCTATCAAGTTTTAAATTGTAAACCACCTTTAATCCTGATTCTGGGGGAGGAGAGAAAGCACAAATAAAGTGAACAGTAGCAGCAGAACAACAACAACAGAATGAATTGACTCTGACTCATGGCAACCCCCAGGATGAGACATCTCCAAAAAACCCTGTCCTCTGCTGTTCTACTTAGGTATTGATGATTCAGGCCTGTAGTCTCCCCGATTGAGTTTAGCCATCTGGCATGCAGTGTTCCTCATTTTCTACTATCCTCTGCCTTTCATAGCATTATTGTCTTTTCTAATGAGTAATGCCTTCTCATTATGTGGCTAAAGTATGGCAGCCTCAATTTGATGATCTTGGCTTCCAGGGAGATTTCGTGCTTGATCTGTTCAAGGATCCATATGTTTGTGTTTTTAGCTGGTCATGGTAACCCTAGCACTATTCTTCAGCACTACATCTCAAATGAACTGATTTTCCTCCTATCTTCTTTCTTCACTGTCCAGCTCTCACATTCATACATGGTGATGGGGAATACAATGGCTTGTAGAATTCTAACTTTAGTGCTCAGTTATATAACATTACTCTTTAGGATATTTTCCAGTTTCATAGTTGTCCTTCCTATTCCTAGTCTTCTTCTGATTTCTTGACTACAGTCTCTGATCTGATTAATGTTTGATCCAAGATACATGGTATAGTATATTAATTGTACTTCTTCACCATCACCACCACTCAAAGCAGAAAACCAACATGGGGTGGGGAGGGGAACCAGGGTTTGGACACAAAACTGAATGAAAAGGAGGAAATTCATAATTAACATTTCTGGCCCACTTAAAAAGTCTATATAGTTCTAAATCAATCAGTGAGCTGGACTAGCAAATCTTTGGGAGGCCACTTGCAATAGCCACACCATTTCAGCAAAAAATTAAAAAATTAAAAAAAATGGCACTACTTCAAGGATTGAACTGTTTGGTGAGAAGGTAGGTGAGACCCCCTTCCCACCCTATATACTTAGACTTCTTGTGTAACACTGTTTCTGGAAAATAATGTGGCCCATAAATAAAAGAAGGTTGTATTACGAATTTAGAGTATTCTTCCTAAAAGCTTGTTTTCAAGAGGCAGACATAGTTATGCTGCTAGCGGAATCACTAAGCAGCTGTTTCTAGCAATTTGTTATGCCAGCCTAGTTCTGCTTTCCCCCACATTTAGACAGGTCAAGTCTTTCCGCTTTCAATAAAAGCCAAATTGCTTTACAAATAATCACTGCATCCCTGGAAAGCATTTACAAATGTACAAAGAGCTGGCCCACACCCCGTTCTACGTGGCAGAGCACACAAGCAGATTCTGGAAGTCACTATTATGTGATCAATTCAAATGTAAATGTTTTAGGTGGAAGAGAAGCTTAGCCAAACAGTAGCAACTGAGTCATGGGGACTGTTTATTCTGTGCTTATCAGTTGCCAAATACTGTATCAAATAAACTGATATTCCCACTTCTTTACATCATTGTCCCAATCCCAAGCTTTCCTTGTTTTTTGAGAAATCACACACACAAATGCATCAGTTTCTTTTAGCAGCAGCCTTACCATTTGGCAAGGTAAGGGGGCTGACTCAGACATCAAATTAGGGGGTGTAGGAAAGGGCAGAAAAAAGCTAATTATTTACTTTTCTATTATTATGTTCTACTACTAGAGGAGTAAGAGCAGAAGATTCAGGCTATGTCCTCATGGGCCAGATTACTTCAGGAGCAGCCTGAAGTATTTTGGCCCTGGAGCTGCCTCGATGTCCCCCCCCTCCTATTACTTGTGCACTTTTTTGCAATGTTGTGTGGTTGTTTGCATGTGCCTCCCACTGTGTGAGCCAGCTCTGCCACCACTGTCATGTGTCACTCACTCTGGCTGGGCACCTTGTTCTGGCCTCAGAGTGAGTGACTTGCACCATCAGAAGCAGGTGACACAGTGGGATGTGTTGGAAACAGCTTCTTGTCATCACAGTGAAGGACTCTGGGTCTTCTGGGAAGATCCAGAGCAAAAGATATTTTTAAAAGAAATGTTTAAGGGTGTTATACTTCAGGTTTGGTGATTCACCATGGGAACAAGAGGAAGATGTTTTATTCTGCCCATGTAGACATCCCTCAGACGTGGAAGGGCAGTTGTGAAAGAAATATTTAAGTGGTTCAAGATATACCGTATAATTAAACTAATCCCTGGTTCTGGTGTGAACTGCCTGGATGACATTCAGCCAGTTCAGCACTGAATCCAAGGGAGCCCTGGTGGTGCAGTTGTTAAATGCTGGTACTGCAGCCACAAGGTTGTGAGTCCAAATCCAAGGTTGATTCAGCCTTCCATCCTTTCATAGGTCAGTAAAATGAGTACCCAGCTTGTTGGGGGCAATTGGCTTGCAGATTGTAAACCACTTAGAAAGTGTTGCATTCACTGATAAGCAGCATAGAAATGTAAATGCCATTACTATTGCTAGCCATAGTAGTTCTGATTTTTATGTACGATTGTGAAAGCTGGTCAATGAAGAAAGTTGACAGGAAAAAAACTCAACTCATTTGGAATGTGGTGCTGAGGGAAGGTTCTGAAGATATCATGGACCACTAAAAAGAAAATGATCCTAGAGCAAATCAGGCCTGAACTTGCAGAAAAAGTCAAGCTGATTAAATGGAGGCTATTGTACTTTAGACATGTCATGAGACAACAAAACTCATGGGAAAACATGATAATGTATGGTAAATGGAAGACTGTAGAAAAAGAGGGAGACTGCAGTCCAGGTGGAGCGATTCACAGAATCATACAATCATAGAATCATTGAGTTGGAAGAGACCAAGGACCATCCTGTCCAACCCCCTGCCATGCAGGAACTCTCCATCAAAGCAGATGGCAATCCAGCCTCTGTTTAAAGACCTCCAAGGAAGAAGACTTCACAATACTCAGAGGGAATGTGTTTTACTGTTGAACAGCCCTACTGTCAGGAAGTTCCTCCTAATGTTGAGGTGGAATCTCTTTTCCTGCAGTTTGCATCCATTGTTCCGGGTTCTGTTCTCTGGAGCAGCAGTAAACAAGCTTACTCCCTCCTCAATATGACATCCCTTCAAATATTTAAACAGGGTTATCATATCACCTCTTAACTTTCTATTCTCCAGGCTAAACATCCCAAGCTCCCTAAGTCAATCCTCAAAGGACACGGTTTCCAGACCCTTCACAATCTTAGTTGTCCTCCTTTGGACACTCTCCAGTTTCTCCACATCCTTTCAATCAAGGCAGCTATGACTCTGAGTTTGCAAGACTTGAACAGGGCAGTTGATGACTGGGACTCTCATAGCATCACCAGAAGTTGGAGTCAACAGTAGCAAACAACAACAAACCAGGGAGGGGCAGTATGTTTGCCATTTTTCTTCATTCTTTATCAAAAATAACTTGACTAACTTATCCATAATCTGCTACAGTTTCATACCAACATATGCACACTTGCCAGAATATCAGCTATAGCACTGATGCATTTCAAGGTATATCTGGAATTTAATTTTCTCTGCTGTCCTCTATGTTGAATGCACTGATGTGGTTTATGCTCAACTGAGAATCTACTTTTATAAAGCAATAGCTGCTGTTTATAAACAAAAAATGGAGAAGCTGTCAATCTATAGCATATGACAAGACATTTATCCAAAACATTAGCTATGGTAACATTTCAGTGTGGATATCACATTGAAGAACCATTTTAAAAGGAAATAAATGAGTATGCACAATGTTCACGATGTGCCTCAGTTCTGAAAAAATACAAGTTGGGGGATCAACTTTTGAAACAGTGAACAGGGGCCTTATCTGTGCACTTCAATCAGTCTTCAGGTCTGACGAGGATTTGTGATCTTCATTTCTGGCTGTGATCATACTGTCCCTCCTCAAGTCATCCTGAAGGGCATTCTGCTAAATTACAGCCAAGCCCAGAGGGGGAAAAACCCATGAGTTGAAGGAGCTTCCAAATGTATTTCAGGGCCCACCAGTACTCCAATTCCATACTGATGACATCTCACTCCAAATTCACAGAAGTAGTTTCAATAAATCAACAGTGGGGCATAGTGTATTGGTTTGAATGTTGGACTACAACTCTGGAGAAAAGAGTTGAAATACCCATTCAGCTATGGAAACCCACTGGGTGGCCTGGGCAGAGTATACTCTCTTAGCCTCAGAGGAAGGCAAAGGCAATCCTGCTCTGAACAATCTTGCCAAGAAAACCCTGGGATAGATTTGCCTTAGGATTACCATAAGGACCTTATCACACTAGGGAAATCCCAAAGAGAGACAGATTTTTTTAGAAAAAAAAAATGCAAATGCAGGAAGTTTATCACATGACATTACTGTTAACATAAAATAACACGAAGTTAAAGCAAAAGGTAAAATGGAGAAAAAGGGCAGTTTTTTTTACTTTCAGAACTTCCCAAAAGTAAAAAGCTGCCATTTTTTTCCATTTTACCTGTGCTTTAACTTTGTGTTATTTCATTTTGGCAGTCATTCCATGTGATAAACTTCCTGCATTTGCGGGGTTTTTAAAAATTTAAATCTCGTTTTAAATCTCACTTCTCTTTGGGATTTCCCTAGTGTGATAAGGTCCTCTACGTTGGGAATGATTTGAAGGCACATAACATGAACAAGAACAACACTGCAACATTTAGTCATTGCAGAGGATCCAACAAATTGGATCCAGCTACAGGAAAATAGCTGATTTCCCTGCTCAATAACAACACAGAAATGGATGTGTATGTGCACTGCTTAAAAGTTGGTTGGGAGGTAGCACAGAGAGAAGTAGCTATGGAGGTGTAGTTATGTGATACATGTATGTCTCTAGATGCAGGATTTCAACCATATTAATAAATGTTGAGATAAAATATGGCTAAATATGCCATTATGGCATAATAGTTTGAGTGTTGGACCATGACTCTGGAGACCAAGAAACCCACAGGGCAAGTCACATGCTCTCAGCCTCAGGGGAAGGCAATGGCAAACCTCCACTGAATAAATCATGCCCCCCCCCAAAAAAAACCCATGATAAAAATAGCCTTAGGGCTGCCATAAGTTGGAAATTACTTGAAGGCACACAACAACTATGATAAAGTACATACCTGAAGAGGTATGCATCAGGCATCTTGGTGTCTCAGCCTATGCTCATTTGCTGTAATGTGGAGAGATGTTATTATGGCAGGTTGGGGGGGACCACTTTTCTGTTTCTGGGATCCTCTGGGACTGCACATGCTGCCAGAAATACTATTTTAAAAAAGGAGAGAAACAAAACAACTGGAAGTGTCTAGATTTCCACATAAATATGTCAAGCAATGCAAAGCAAGAGTGCTCGTGATCAGAAAGCAAAGGCACTTTTCTCATTCAGAGTCACACATTGCTTGGGAGAGTGCTCTTCCCAAGCATGTTTGTTGATGTAAATGAGTGAAATGATTTAACAATGAACAGATTTGACAGGCTGTTTGAAGAAGATGATATCTGGTCCATTTCATGACATTTTTTGGATGTGTGTTTTCCCATTATTACTTCTATCGCTTCTCATGCTGCATTGTTTTTTCCTGCTAATGTGGTCATGGGGAGGGGGACAAGAGCCTCCCTAAGGTCTGTTGGTTTCCTTAGTAGAAGCAAAATGCTATGTTGTTATGAAGGTGGATTAATGCAGGTTGGAATCTCTTTACACGCCATGTCTAGGGTTGCTATTTCTATTTTCCCCCATCTCCTGCTTCACTCTTGCCTCTTGGTTGAAAAGCATGGACTCTATTAACAGAGATTGCAAAAGTTACTTTTTTAGATCATAGCCCCTCAAATCCCTTATGCTGAGATACAATGAGTTGTAGTCCAACACAATAATCTCATTTCAACTATTCCACGCAATTTCCCAGTCATCTATATTGACTAAAATCCTATCTTCCATGGAGCAGAGTGTAATGAACTCTGGGCTCAGTAGCTTGCTTAAGCATGAAGGTGTACCTTCTACCAGGTGATTAGTGATCAGGGAACCATGTGGGGTGCCCAAGTAGAGCCCAGCAGTACTTTTGCAGCCAGAAACACCAAGGTCCTACATCTCCACTGAGTGCTCAAGAGATACAGTGTAGGGAAGAATGTTCTTTTCTCTGCCTGCAATTGGATACTTCCTAGAGATCCTACAACCTCCTTTGGCTGCTTCATGGCAACCCTTGCGTATTAAATGGCTGAAGGAGTATTGGCCTGCCCTTTACAGTGGGCATTTGAAGGTGTGGTGCAGTAGTTCCTTTTGCAATGAGCGTGGAAGGGCTTATGCCTGCCGACAGAAGGACACATATGTCACCTACAGGATTCTGCCCATTGTGTTTAGACACTGATGGCTTTTGGTAAGTCAGATGTGGAGAAGGAAGATGATCGCCTTGCATTACTCTTCCTCTCACCCACTATCCTATATAAATACTTTTGGCAAATGAAAAAAAATTGGTTTGGATTTAGAGAAGGAATTTATCTGATTTAGATAAGGAATTAGAGAAAAAATGCAACCACATAATTTTATATTCAGTAACATCAGCCAGGATAACATACACCAAATACTGGGGGGGGGGGATGCCAGATATTAAGGAATGGTTGGGAAATGATGAACATGGACAAATGAATGGCTCTGATTCAAAATAAACAGTAGAAAAAATGGAGGAAGAATGGTGCCTGTTAAGAAATTAATAATAATAATAATAATAAATATTTATGTTTCCCACCTCTCCTTCAGATTGAGGTGGGCTTCCAACATATAATAAAATACAATTACATCAGTCTCAATATTATAAAACAGTGACAGAACCATAAAAACATTCAATAAAAACAATAAAATTAGGTCCTTCAGTGTCATCGTTGATATTTTCCATCTTTCCCCATTGATCTGATTAACCTGTCATGTAAGTGGTTAGTTATAACATGTCAGGTGGGTAGGCCTGCTGGAAGAGATCCGTCTTACATGCCTTCTTAAAGGCTTCTTAGGTGGTGATAAGACGGATCTCCTCTGGCAAGTTGTTCCATAATTTCGGGGCCACAGCAGAGAATGCCCTGTGGGAAGTCATCTTCAGCCTTGTGTTTTTAATTTCTAATAGATTCTTCCCTGACGTTCTGAGAGTGCAGGGTGGATTGTGCAGGGAGAGGCATTCCTTCAAGTAACTCGGGCCCAAGCCATATATGCCAATATATTCAAATAATTTAAGTTTTAACAACTTAATACAATTATTAAAATTTATCTTGTATATAATGACTCAGTCTAGTAGCTAGAAGTGAATTGGAATATATTTTCCAAATACTTCAGTTTTAGATATATTACAAAAGAATTTCAAAGTCATTACAGATGAAGAATAAGAGGATTAATCTAGAGCATAGTTAAATTATATGGGAAGAGAGTTAGAATTTCTCACAGAAAGTTATATAGGCTGAAGAGTGGGGTATAAATACCATAAGTAAGTAAATAAATACATAGATCAATTATAGTTTTAAATTTAAGGTGAACTCAACTGGGAAGTATATGTTGATCCTGTATAAAAGCTAAGTAAGATTATTTTGAGAAATTTATGTATTTTGTATAGATGTATGTAGTGTGTATGTATGTTTGTTTTTTATTGTGTATGTCTTATTTTTTCTAATAAAAAAGAGGGAAAAAAAGAAAAAAATTGATTTGGAACTGAATAATTTTATTTCATTTCAAAATACACTCTGCAGTATCCAGGATATAGGAAACAAAACAGACACATACACACGCACAGAACACATCTGAGTTGAAGCTTTTGGTAAATTCATTGGGAGAGAGAGCTTAAACATGTAACTGAAAGACAGCATCAGGATCAACATGCTGATGATTTAAGAGGGAACACAGAGGCCTGACAGCTGAAGTGAGGCAAGAGGGAGGACTGTGACAGCCAAGCAGGCTGTCATGGGCATCATGTGGAGTGGCATCTGAAGAAAAAGCAAAGGGGGCCTTGCCATAATACTCAAATGCTTTATTAAGCATAGGAACATCTCAGCCTAGCAGGGGATTTTGTGTGTGATGTTGTGTGAGAAGTATGAATAGAATCTTTATGAAAATCTGTTGTATTTAGCAGATCATGTTTTCCTGTATGATATCTTCCATGCTCTGAGATCATCAGGAAAGGCCCTTCCCTCAGTCCCACCACCATCACAAGCATGGTTGGTGGGGACATGAGACAAAGCCTTGTAAGTGGCTGCCCTTAGATTCTGGAACACCCTTCCCTGGGAGGCCACAATGGCCAGCTCCTTGTCTTCTGTCAACAGCCTTTTTATTCATACAGGTTTTTAAAACAAAGTTCTCAAAGGCCCAATACAGATGGCCCCAAAGGGCTGTCTGTGGGGTGGGATTAGGGTTAGGGAGCATGCAGCATTTGCATGCTCCCTAACTCTCACACATATGGACGGCACCATTTTAAAATGGCACCATCATGGCGCGCACCATGTTTATACAACGTGGTACGCGCCTGACATCATGGTGCTGCAGGAGGGCACCTAGGGCGCCCTTCTGCAATGCCAAAGGGATCTCCAAAATGGAGCTCCTTTTTTGGTGCTGGTCCTTGGTGAGGCAAGACCACCGGGGATGGTGGGGTGCAGCGGGCACCCAGGGCACCTGCCGCACCCTGCTTTCAGGCCACGGAGAAGTGGCAGTTTGCCACTTCTCCGTGGCCTGGAGAAGTGGCAGAATGGGGCCCCTGGGGCTGCCGGTGAGGCAGCCCTGGCCCCATCCCAGCACTTCTCTGGGCATCTACAGACCACCCCTTTTGGGCAGACTGTACAGCCCCAAAGAATGGGCTGAGGATTGCTGCATTAATGAACTCTTTTAAAGAGCTTGGTTACCTTTTTAAATTACATTTTATTGTTTTGCTGAATGTGAATTGTTTTAATGCTGTAAATAATTTAATTCTGTTTTAATGCTTTTTGTATGTTTTTAATTGTATTGTTCTTTGAAGTGTGAGTTGCTTAGTCCGATGATGATGATGATGATGATGATGATGATGATGATGATATAATCTCAATGTAGATATTTACTTTGGCTTGCTCTGCTTAACCTCTAATCCAATTGTTCATCAATAGACACAACTCCATGTCAATATCATTTTACAAATATTCTAAGAAGAATGATGATCTCCTCCTCCTCCTCCTCCTCCTCCTCCTCCTCCTCCTCCTCTTCCTGACATTTGTTTCAGCATGGTTTATTCATTTGTTCAGAAAAATTCAAACCGCTACAGACTCTTATAACTGGTCTGTTCTTCATCAGTAATAACTTTTTGCCATCTTTTGTCATGCTTGGACACAAATCTCCCAGTTTTTAACCATGAAATGTTGGAGGTATGCATGAGTCTATAGCTGATGTTGAAATTTATCTCAAACTTACAAATGATTATTATCCAGAGAAACAACTTGTTGCAGGCTACCAAGTGTCATCTAAATAAACTGTTTGCAAGGAAAACGAAGACATAATTAGTCTGCAAGGAATGATTCCTATTAAACGTTAAATGCATCTTCCTCTAATTTGAAATTGAAGCCTTTGCTTGTGGTTTGGTGTCACGGAAGATGTGATTAATCATAAAATATGCATGAGTCTTAACTCCTTTAGGAGTGTTGGGATGACACCAACTCATGCATAAATAATGTCTCAACAGATTCAGGAAAGCTGGATTTTTGTCCAACTTTGCCTGCCTGCAGAAAACTTCATTTGTGATAAGAATATGACCTCCATCACCCAGGTTTTAGAAAGCCTGTGGTTTATAAGAGGTTGTACTCATAGGGAAGCATTTTTTCCCTTTCCGTTTTGTTGGATTTGGTTATAAGGGCAAATTGTAGCTCCCCATAGCCTCAAAGGTCTTTCTTAACTGCACTTCATAAATGATCAATAGTAACTGAAGTTAAAGTGCTACAGTTTGTATACAGTGACTGGAAACTGATGGGAGTCTTGATTCAAACGCTGCTTCGGACATTGTTCTTTAGGTCTATATTCTTGCTGATTGTCCAACATATACTATATTAAGTTTGGAATAAAAAATAAAATAAAAAGAAGAGCCATGCCAGATCATATCAAAAGCCTATTAGATCCAGAATTCTGTTCAGACAGTGGCCATGTTGCTATGTATGGGTATTTAAAGCATGGCATGAATGAAATAGCACCAGAGCTCTCTTTCCCTGATGAGAAAGCCTGCTTCTCTAAAAACTTTCACTAGCTGAAGCAACATGTAGGTTTTTCAGGATAGATTCAATTAATCCTCTCTCATCCCATTTTTTCTGGTGATTTTAAAATGGTTTAGTTTCTCTCAACTCCTCCCACCTTCCCTCTTTGTCCTCAGCTTACTGCAATTGTTGAAAAGTGAGTTCAAGGTCCAAAGGTAGTGTGTAAAATACATTAACTCAGCAGGGGAGAGAAGAGAGGAGGGGACAGAATCTCACTCTTTTCAGTAGGCTCAGGCAAAAGCAAACTGCTACAGTCTCTTGTAGCTAGTGTGCACTTTCTTATTAATAACATCTGATGTCTTAACACTCTGTTGTTGCTAGGCCACACATGTCTTGGATTTTATCTGTGAATTATTGAGAGCCAGAGTGTTATCATGGTATGAGTGTTGGTCTATGATTCTGAAAATCAGGGCTTCATAGAATCATACAGTTAGAAGAGACATCAAGGGGCATCAGGTCCAACCCCATGCCATGCAGGAAGACATAATCAAAACACCCCTAATAGATGGCCGTCCAGCCTTGGTTGAAAAATCTCCAAAGAAAACACTTGTTGCACTGTCAAACAGCTCTTATTGTCAGGAAATTCTTCCTAATGTTGAGGTGGAATCTCTTTTCCTGTAGTTTGCATTCATTGCTCCATGTCCTATTCTCTGGAGCAGCAGTAAACAAGCTTGCTCCATCCTTAACATGACACCCCTTCTAATATTTAAACAGGCCTATCATATCACCTCTTAACCTTCTCTTCTCCAAGGTAAATATACTCAGCACTCTAAACCGCTCCACATAGGGCATGGTTTCCAGACCCTTCACCATTTTGGTTACTCTGGACATGCTCTAGCTTGTCAACATCCTTTTTAAATTGTGGTGCCCAGAACTGGACACAGTACTCCAGGTGAGGTCTGACTAAAGCCAAATAGATGATGGAACTATTACTTCCCTCAATCTAGGCACTACACTTCCATTGATGCAGCCTAGAATCACATTGGCTTTTTTTAGCTGCAGAATCATACTGGTGACTCATGTTCAACTTGTGGTGTACTAGGACTTCTGGATCCCTTTCACAAGTACTGTTGTAAAGCCAGGTGCCAAGCCGCATCCTATATCTATGCATTTCATTTTTTCTCCCTAAGTTCAGCACCTTACATTTTTCTTGTTGAAATTCATTTTGTTAGTTTGGGCCCAGTTTTTAATCTATTAAGGTCATTTTGAATTTTGATCCTCTCCTCTGAGGTATTAGCTACTCTTCCTAATTTGGTGCCATCTGCAAATTTGATAGGTATGCCCCCTGTTCTTTCATCCAAGTCATTGATAAAGATGTTGAATAGTACTGGGCAGAGGACAGAACCCTGTGGCACCCCACTGGTTACTTCTCTCCAGGATGAAGAGGAGCCATTGCTGAGCACCCTTTGGGTTCGGCCGGTCAACTAATTATGAATCCATTTAACAGTTGCATAGTCTAGCCCACATTTTACAAACTTGTTTGCAAGAATGTCATGGGGAACCTTGTCAAAGGCCTTACTGAAATCAAGATATGCTACACCCACAGCATTCCCTTCATTTACCAAGCTAGTAATTATTTTTTTTTAAAAAAAGAGAGATCAGACTAGTGTGGCATGACTTGTTTCTCTGAAATTCATATTGACTTTTGTGATTATGGCATTCCTTTCTAAATGTTCACAGACTCATTGTTTAATGATCTGCTCTAGAATCTTTCCTCGTATTACTATCAGGCTAATCGGGCAGGAATTGTTTGATTCCCAGCCACGAAACCCACTGAACAAGGCATATGCTCTCAGTCTGAGGGAAAGGCAATGGTAAACCTTCTCTGAACATATCTTGCCAGGAAAACCCCATGTCTTAGGGTTGCCATAAATAAAAAATGATGTGAATGTCAACAGCAATACACATGATGTGCACAGAGGATGCATAGCATCAGTACAATTGGGAAGCACAGTGCAATCACTGATGGTGCATCTTGCTTCATGTGTAATATGACTTCAGAGCACTAATGATGAAGGCCCTTTCACCTGTGTCTTCCTGCAACTAACATTTTGAGGAATGGGAGGTGGAATCTGAGACCAGAGCTAACAGGGGAATGCTCTGGTTTGCAATTTGCCTTCCTAGTTGGAAGGTGAGATGTATGTGGGGATGGAGCTTAGAGAGCGGACAAGGTTTGTTTGTTTTTGTTTTTGAAAGGATGGTGGTTTCTCCCAGTCCCTTGCTGAATTCAGATCCTTCATGGGTCCAGGTTGTTCTCCTCTGGGTTTGTGTAATTTAGTTAGTGTTCAATATTCTGCTCTGAATTTTGAAATTTTTTAATATCTGATTATCTTTTTGTATTTGTCTGTCTATGTGGGTGTAACTCACAGAGGGAGAAACAAACAAGTCTTAAGGCACATGAAACTCACATATTTCATTGATACTACTATTACTCCAGATGAAATTGTCATGTCAGGTAGAAAATTTTGGAAGTCATTAAAGGGCAGCAAATTGTTAGGTGTTTACTCTCTTCTTATTTTTATTGCAGAAGCAGAGGTGGTTGTGGGATTTTCTGCTGCAGATTTCAAAATAATGACCAGGATTCTGTAACACTGGTTGCAATTTGCAACTTTTTGATTATACAGATATGCCTCTGATATTATGTGCAATCATGCTAGTGAATGGTGATATCCTGCAAATGGGGCACTTCACAAGATGCCCTGATACACAATGGGGGATTCATTGTGCAATGGGACCCATGGCACTATGAAGCTTATTGCACTACAGGATCCACTTTGCAAAATAAGTGTGCAACAGGACCCAAGGTGCTGTGGTGCTTCTGTTTGCACAATGGTCCTTAAGATGTAGCTGTGTCTCAGCTACCCTCCTGATAATACAAATGTTGCTCAATGGCACAATTCACTTTACATGACCTCACCTCAAGTAGAAGATCCCTCTCTCCATGCTACACCATCTTACCCAGGAGGGAGTGAAAGAACAGGCCCAACTCCATCGGGCCTGTCCTAGAGTATGAAGCAGGGCCGTCCCTCCATGCCATCTGCCTTGGTCCAGGTGTCAGAGGGAGAGAAGAACTTTTGGACCTGATCCCCTTCCCCAACACCATTCCCTTCTCCTTTTGGGCAGGGAACCATCTAATTAAAATTAAAATTAAAATAATATTTGTAAGCCTCTCTGATAGCCTTTAGGGATGAAGAGTGGGGTAATAATAATAATAATAATAATAATAATAATAGATTTGACTATCTAACAGGATATCAGCCAATGTGTCTCGTTTTGGGGCTGGAGATGGGTGCCACTGGCTTCTCTGCTTCTGGCAGCAAAATATATTAGGCCAGCCCAAGCTGTCTGTGTATAAGATGTAATAAATTAAAACCATCCACGTTGGGTTTCTAAGCTTCAAGTCTTGGCATGTGCTATTTCTAAGGGTTCCAATACATAGGGAATGGGATAGAACAAAGCTGACTCATGTTTCCTGAGGGAACTGGAGAAAGAAAGAAGAAAAGTGAATATCAGGCTAAGTGTTGCTTTGTTGTTCATTTTTTGAGTGCATGACCAAAAGCTCTCTAGAGAGTAGCCTTTTTTCTGCTGTACTGTTTTCATGTCACTCTTCTGAAGAGGAACGGAGAAATGAAGCATATCTTTTCACTTAACTATTTCCATTTCAAAGGAGGCACACAGTCCAAGTGGTGGAAATGGGGGGGGGGGAGTTCACCATGTTAGCAAGTGATAAATGTTAATTTTGTACGATTTTAGAGAGGGTGGAATATTTTTAAAGTCCTGCAATTCTTCTTAACATCAAGCAATCCTACCTTTGAAGTCAGAGTACTCTTCAGTAAGAGCCTCTGATATATTCAGTGCTCTACCGGGCTCCATCTAGCAGAGGGGAAAAAAGGAAGGAATGGAAGTGTTCTCCTCAATTCCCTCCCATTGCAATCCATGGACAATCAATAGGTGGGAACATATTTATCTACACTCAAGATGTGTTGAACTGTCTTCCCATGCTGTGGGTGCTATTTCAGGATGCACACCAGTATATGAAGGAAGACAAAATTTAAACCAGGGTGGGGAAAGTGCAGCCACAGTGGCTGCATTGGGCACCCAGGGCCCTTATTGTGGTTCTCAGGAACTTACAGGAGTCAAAGGGAAAAAAAATAATCAACCAGAATCCTGTGTCAGAGTTATGTCTTCATAAGTTGACTTATGTGAAGTGGGAAATTTTATATTTAATATTTTAGTTCATGCTTTAACTATGCAGAATGAACAAAGATGGTTTCTGAACCAAAGTTTAAGATTGCTGACAATTGGGTTAAGTGAAGGTTTTTTGAGAAAATGCTGAAACAAGACATTGTTTAAGGTACACGCTGCCCTGCTACCCTAAGCAGAGGCGCCAGAGTGAAGTCAAAACATAAATACCAGATAAGTAGAGTTGCAACTGTGAAATAATGTGTAAAGGTTAGTTACAGGGAAAGTTACTTTTTGTAAGGTGACATGTGACATGACGAGTCATTAAGTGGGTTTTTAATTATTCATGTGTTCGTTTGTCTGATTGCTTGAAATTCATTTGTTTAGAGTTAAGATTGGCCAATAGAAAGCATTTTTGGAAGTCCTTTGTGTAAAAACTATAAATCCCACCATCTTGTTTTGTTCGGGGTCTCAGTCTTTGGAAATCTGAATTTTCCACTGAGGACATTTTTATTCTATGCCGGCTGAATAAATCTTGGAACCCTTAACCGACTCTGGGTCCTCTTGTCTTTACTCCACTCTGTCAATGCTGAGGACTGGGTAAGCAGTCCTAGCCGAACCCGTTTTTCCATTACATATTTGGTGCCGTGACTCGGATTTGAGGACAAGTGGAGGACAAGGCAAAGAGTGGAGAGATTACTCTCTTTCAAGGTTGCACCTGGTTCCAGCTTCAGAGACGGATCCTCATCAAAGCTCGGTGCGCACCTTCCAACAATTTGGTTGGAAGAGCTGACATTAGGATTTGTGCCTGGAGAGTGAACCAGAGTCCAGCTTTGACGACCGCTCAGAGGGTTAACGGTTCTTTTAATCAGGAACAGGTAAAAAGAAAAAAAGGAGAAAGTGCGCTGCATAAAAATTAGAAGAAGTTGGTGAGTAAAACAAACAAGGAAACAAACAAGGAAAAACCGTAAAAGAAAGTGCTTACAAAAGGGACCAGATTTCCGGCCCAGTAAGGGTGCGAAGGGGAGTTAAGGCGTCACCTCTCGGTTCGCTGAACTAATAGCATGGTTTCTGGCCCAGGGAAACTCATGTGAAACTTCAGGAACCTAAAAGGTCCAAAAAGGTACCAATGTAGTAAGCACAAAAACTGGGAATTTTATTTTATTTATTTTTTGGGCTATGAATGATCTGAATGAATGAGTTGTCTGTGTGTTGTCAAAAAGGATGGTTGCTGGAAGTGCCATTTTCCCCCCCGTCGTTGTTAAGTGAGAGCTAGCAATGAACTGTTTTGCCTTGTGTTTTGCCTTCCCAAACTACAATACCTAAGTGTGTTTGTCTTTGTCAATATATGTTGTGCTGAACAAAGTGGGAGTATTTGAGAAAAACAATAGCAGTAGTCTGGGTTTTCTGCTGCTGCAGAGACCAGAATGCGAAACAATGGATGCAAGCTGCAGTAAAAGAGATTCCACAGTGGAACACACTCCTTCCTTGGAGTGTAGTGGAGTCTCCGTCCTTGGAGGTCCAGCAGAGGCGGGAGGTCTTTAAGCAGAGGTCTTTAAGCAGAGCATTTGTCAGGGATGCTTTGACTGTGATTTCCTGCATGTCAGGGGGTTGGACCGGATGGCCCTTGTGGTCTTTCCCAACTCTATGATTCTATGATTCTATGGGTTGTGTATTCTGGGAAATTGTTGAAAATTCTAGCAGTAATGTACTTGTGTTTTGTTGTGAAACAAGGAAACAATAGCAGAAGGAGGGTTGAAAATTCTTTAGATTGTATGCTAGAACACTTTGATGATGAATTTAAGGAATACTTTGGTTCGTTTGGTGGTGTGTTTTTGACTCCAGAGAGGCTTGTGTTTTTGTGTAGAGAAATTTGGCCTAATTATGATTCTCAATGGGCTTCGGAAGGGAGCCTAAATCTTGAAGTGATTATGAGAATTTATTGCAAAGTGTCAGCCCAAGGAGAGGCTTACATGATCAGTTTTTGTATATTTATTGTTGGAGTAAGATTGTAAAAGAAAAACCAGACTGGTTGAAAGGTTGCTGCGGATGGAAGAAATTCCAGAGAGATAGTAGACAAGCGAGAGAAAGGCATATGGGTGATGCAGTAAGTGCCAGAAAGGAGGATGTGGTGACTTTAATCTGTTGGTTTGAGAGAGAAAGGAGACTGGAACAGAAAATTGATGCAATTGCTTTAGCAGTTTCAAGGCTCAGACTTGGAGTTGCGCTGATTGTGGAAAATTACAAGAGGAGAGAGAGATGAGCAGGTGTGGCAGAAGGCTACCGAGGGAATCTGAGGAATTTTTGGAATAAAAGTTGAATGGGGTTCTCAAGTTTTTGTCAGGGATGAGAACCCAAGAATTTAAAAGGAGGGCAACAGTAGGGGTTTTATTTAAAAAAAAAAAATTAGTAGAAGAGAAACAAATTGAGGTATGGGATCCTTAAAAGTAAAGGTACAGGATCCATAAGGAAAAAGAGCTAAATTGGGTTTTGTGTGACAAAAGTGTTAATTTGAATGAAAATGTTAAGCTATGTGTATGGTGTAATCACAGGCACTCGAACATGGGCAGATGGATTGGCTGTTTGTGGGGAAAACAGAGACTGACAAAATTAAATAATAATAATAATAATAATAATAATAATAATAATTGACTTTGGAAAAGGGGGGTAAAAGCTAATAAAATTGAATAATAATAAGTTTTGAATTTGGTGAAAAGCCCCTATGTTTAAGTGTCTTGTGAATTTTTGGACAGCATTTGTTGTAATTTTGGAAAAATAAGGATAATAATCATTGTAGCAAGAATTGGGCCTGGAGTGTAATGTTTGAATGGAAGATTGAAAATTAATGTTGAATATGCTAATGAAACACTCCTGTAAAGATTGGTTTCATATGGAACAATCAATAAGAATAATAAGAAGAATTGTATGCTTATGGGCCTGATTCCAGCCATACAGTGGAGGCTGGGAATCAAGAAACCATGGTACTGTAATGGTGAATTTTAAAGCAAAGAGCCTGAGATTTTTAATATCTCAAGAAAAGGAAAGGTTTTCAAGGATCAGCCTTAAAATAACTTGAAAGCAGAAAGTTTTGCACAAGCAGAGTAATGACAGAGTTTTTGTAAGTCTGAAAAGCTGGTGCTTGAAGTTAAATAGCAAAGTTTAAAAGAAATTGAATCTTAGAGGAGAAACATAGTGATTTTACAGTTTAAAAACAATAATAACATCATTGGCTTATGAATAATAACATCAGAAAGCTAAATCAATAGAGATGCATATGGTCTTAATGGCATTAAATTGTTGTATTCTGTAGTGATGCAAAAGGTTAGAGAAAAATGTAAAAGACTAAAAACAATAACAATTTTAAGATTGACATTGTGTGAATTGAAAATCTTGTGTGTTAAGCTGCAAAGTCTAAAAACTATTTAAAAGCTGAAAAGATTGTTTTGAAATGCAAGATGACTAGAGACAGAACCCACGGAAGTGAAATTTGTGTGTACTATTGCCAGAAAAATGAGTAGTTTAAAATAAATACAGTGAGGAGTGTGCTAAAAACAATTAAAAATTCTTAACTGTTATGTGAACATGCCACTAAGACTGGTTCCTGTCTGTGAAGATTTTAACAAATTGAGGGTCATGAGCCATCATTTTGCCTAGCCCCCTCTAAGCCCACTTGAAAGGGAAAAACAAGGACAAGCAAGGGTTCTTAAAGTCTAGAAAGAAAAGCTGGCTAATTACAAAAGAAAACATTTTAACAACCTCATTTAAGAATTTATTACTTACAATTTGTAAAAATGCTTAAGGAATTAGATTCATATTAATCGGAGGCTTGTTTCGCAGCTGGAGCAGTTCTTCCTTAGTGAAAGGGGGGAGATAGGAAGAGTGGTTTTTTGGCATTGCCTAGGTTACCTTGCTGCTGGTGGCTAAAACTGATGAAAGGTTAAATTTTCCCTAAAAGAATGTAAACAAAATATTCTTGGTTTTTTTTCTTCGTCGCATAGCTGAGAGATTTTTCTGTGCAGTGCCCTGAAGTGAACGCTAGAGACTGTTTAAAGATTAAACTGCTTACTCTGGAGCATAACAAGAGTTCTATCCGTACCCAAGGGAAAATTAAAGTCCGAACTTTTTTTAAAGTCTTTAGATTTGGCTGAAATTTTGTGGACTGTCTTAGAATACAGAAATAAAGCATTTTAAGCTGAACAACCAAAGAAAATGATTCCTGATGTGAATTTCTGCCAAGCAAAAGCCTAGTGTTTGTTTTTATTTTTTGTTTTTTTTTTACCCAGCATTTTTGGTAATTCCAAAGCCAGGAGGTGTGATGTTTGAGACTGTGTGGTTATTAATTTAAAGGAAAAGATATTCCTGATATTATTATTAATTGTTTTTGCAAAAATATCACCAGAGAAGTTAAGAAGCACCTTCAAGTGAATATTGTTGGCTAACATCATTTTATGAGTTAATTTCCCAGGATCTGAGACTTGGAAGCCTCATCTTCTATTCTCGGAGGACAAGGAGACCAGATCTGGAAGGGATTCAAAAGGAACATGGAATTCGATTGCCAACACTTGAAAGGTACCTGGATTGTTTTTATGTGTTTTAAAGTTATCAAAGACACACTGTTTTAAAGAATGCTGACCTGAAGCTTCAAGTAATCATGATTTTTGAATGGCTTTCCCAGCTATTTTTCTTCATTGTTCTTTGCTGAACCTGAGCGGCTGAGCTAAGCTGTGTCAGACCTGGAGTGAGTGTGAACTTAATATCATTCAAAGTGTTCTTGTGATATATACTACTGTTCTAATCTACTGAAATTAACATCAACTTGTTAAAATTTAAGAAAATTTTCAGGACAAGCCTGCTGTTTCAAGCTGAAAGCTGAAAACCCAGTTTCCCAGGATCTGATTGGAAACTTATCCGGACGGGAGAAATGGAAGAAGGTTGGTTATAAGGAGAACCTTTTTCGAACCTGGGCTGTATTTGACCATCAAAAGGACTGATGTGCAATGTAAGACTTTTGAATTTCCTATTTTTGATTGAAGTCATATTTTCCTTTGAAACTCCATGCTACTAAAACTGCAGAAGAAACTACTGGTACTGTCTTCAAAGAAATTTATATTTTTGCTCATTGTTGCTCAAGAGAGTTTTGAAATATGAGATTGGACTTTTTATTCAACAATTGTTTCTATTTTTTTTTTCCTGAGTCTTATTTTTGAAAAGAACATTTTCCAGGAAATTTTTAAAATCCCCTGAAGCCACTCCACTGTGCCAGCTGCGGGAACAAACTCACATTAATATGAAGAGGTTCCAAAGATTATATGTATGTAATTCTGGTTTCAAAGAGAATGTATCAAATTCTTAATCTTTCTTTAAGTGTTTTTATTTAGATACTGCTAAATTGGAAAATTGTGTTCCTACCTGGCTGTTTCTATCTGAACAGAGTCAAATGTCTGCTGATAAAGATGCTTGTCTGTTTAATTGTTAAGTGTTTTGTTTTCCAGATTATGTCAAAGATCATGTGATTAGAGAATGTATTTGCCTCACCCAAAGAAATTTTGCAGAGAAAAGATACCCAAGGGAATCCAGATGAATTTGGATCAACTGAAGTTTTTCATGAGGATACAGGGTTAATATTGCATGTTCACTCCGGAAGCTGACTGCATTTATACAACTCTGTCCAGCAATCAAGATTCCAGACCAGAGGGAGATTCCAAATGAAATAGTTTTGATTTTGAGGATGCTAGATTGAGTGGTGCCTATAGCTCCTAAAGTTTTGTTTTGTCTGCTTTTTTGTTTCTTTCTTTTGTATTTTACAATGCTAGACTGTTCTTATATGCTAACTATTGATTCCTTTTTAGATTTCCAGATGTTGAAGTGTGTAAAACCCAGGAGAATTGAAGAGTATAGTGTGTATGAAATTGTCTGGCTAAATATTAAATATAAAAAACCCAAGATAGGTGATAAGAATCATACAATTTAAAATATTGATGATTTTTATCAAAGGGGGGAAATGAAGTGGGAAATTTTATATTTAATATTTTAGTTCATGCTTTAACTATGCAGAATGAACAAAGATGGTTTCTGAGCCAAAGTTTAAGATTGCTGACAATTGGGTTAAGTGAAGGTTTTTTGAGAAAATGCTGAAACAAGACATTGTTTAAGGTACACGCTGCCCTGCTACCCTAAGCAGAGGCGCCAGAGTGAAGTCAAAACATAAATACCAGATAAGTAGAGTTGCAACTGTGAAATAATGTGTAAAGGTTAGTTACAGGGAAAGTTACTTTTTGTAAGGTGACATGTGACATGACGAGTCATTAAGTGGGTTTTTAATTATTCATGTGTTCGTTTGTCTGATTGCTTGAAATTCATTTGTTTAGAGTTAAGATTGGCCAATAGAAAGCATTTTTGGAAGTCCTTTGTGTAAAAACTATAAATCCCACCATCTTGTTTTGTTCGGGGTCTCAGTCTTTGGAAATCTGAATTTTCCACTGAGGACATTTTTATTCTATGCCGGCTGAATAAATCTTGGAACCCTTAACCGACTCTGGGTCCTCTTGTCTTTACTCCACTCTGTCAATGCTGAGGACTGGGTAAGCAGTCCTAGCAGAACCCGTTTTTCCATTACAATATATATGGAAATGCTAGAATCGGTCATTTTTGTAACGTTGTATACACTAGAGTGTTACTCTTATATTATTATGTAGCCAGAGCCAGCAAAGTGCCTGATCTGCATCGTCCACCGGTATGCATTGTACACCAAAATGCACTGCACACTGATGCATTCCATGCACCAATGCACATCATTCACTGTTATGCATTGGTCCCAATGTGCACTGTGTACTCTTGCTGATGTCCTGATATACATCTTCACAATTCACTACCAGGATTTCTCTGTGCCTCTGATACTAAGCTAAGTAACCACTGCAGTTTGGTTCCATGACCCCTTGTGGATACCAAAATCCATGGATGCTCAAGTCCCATTATATACAATGGTACAGTAAAATGGTGTCCCTTTTGTAAAATAGAAAAATCAAGGTTTGCTTTTAGGATTTTTTTTTAAATTTCAAGCTGTGGATGGTAGAATCTGTGAATGCAGAGGTTGTTTACATAAAGTTACACTGAGAAAACTGTGATAGAGGATTCTGGTGATTAGTATATTTTTTGCCCCCAAATGTCCTCTAGGGTGTTGGAAGCATTTTCTCCATGCCTTTGGCTTCCCTTTCAGGCCAGAAGATATCTTTTATGAAAATGGAAAGTGACTGTGGCAGGATACACCATCTTCTTTCCAGCACCCCAGAAATCCCCTTATTGTGTGTGTGTGTGTTGGTCTACATGGCTTAAACAGTAGGCTTGGAACATCACAGGTGCAGCAGCTGTAAAAGTGAAAAGTGAAGTGAATGTTTAACACCTCCTGACTCCGAAATGCTGGTCTTGTGCATTTCCACCTTCTCTCCAGCGTTTCCACCCTATATAGCTAAGATCACTGGGTCGGAACTTTTCATTGCTGTTTTAGCTTATTTTTAATTGTTTAAATTAGCTATTTTAACTTTGCTCTGATTTAATCCTATTTTAAGGGGGGGGGAGCTGGGGAATGGGATGGGATATTTTAACTTGTATTGTTTTTTAACCTTGTTATAACCCGCCCCGATTGCTTGTTGAGAGGGGCGGGCTAGAAATAATAATAATAATAATAATAATAATAATAATAAATAATACCGAGTTTTGGTCCAAACTGCTGGAGAAAACTGCTTTATTTACTGTGTAAATTGCCATTCCAGTTTTTGGACTGGATTACTCTATGTCTTTTCTATCTAAATTTCTAATGCCTTGCTATTATGAGTCTTTTTTTCCCATTGGACATCTTTCCTCTCTACATTAGCAGGATTAATGGAACTGAGACCAAACCTAATTCTTCCTGCCGAGCGTGTCTTCCCTTGTGTGTCTATATTTTGTTTTGGTTACTCTGTCTAATGGCAGGTATGCAACCATCTCATTCTGTTGAAAAATGAAACCACATGATTTCATAACATGGGTTCCATTTTTGTGGGGAATCGTTAGCATACCCTATGCCCTCTATTGCTGGAATATAGGATTTCATATTCTCATCTCTTGCTATCTAGATGTTTTTAAGAGTTCACAACGACCTTTGGAACACTAGGTAGTTTCCCATGGGAATGGTATATCAACCTGAAGACATGTGGGAGATAGTAAATATCTAAATAAAGGCTAAATGGGTTTCCTATGTGCTCTGTCCTCCCCTAGGCTCTCCATGTATCCTCTCACAGAAAGGGACTAAGGTCTGGTACAGACTGGTGCAAAGCGCTGGCCTGAGGCTGATTTTAAGGCTCAGGATTGCGGAGTGTCCACACGCTCCTGAGCCCTACTGTGCTGTCTGGGCATTTTGGTGTATGTGCATTCACAACGATGACATGACTTGTGCACTGTGTCCAAACAGCGTGGCGCACAAGGGACATCATCACTGCTCCAGGGTGCTAATGGTGCCTCTGTAGCAGTGCACAAAGGAGCCACATTTCAAGGCTCCTTTTTCATGGTGCATTGTTGCCACGAAGTGCAGTCACCATGGCAACAATCTGTGGGAGAAAGGGGTGGCATCTCGTCACCCCTTTCTGCTCGTCTGTGTCACCCCTTAAGTGAGTCTTGTCACAGAGCAGTTAAAACCATTAGCCATTCCATAATCATATTGTTAATTCCCTGGGAAGACCGTGAGGTCCTTATTACACTGCAGGATAGCACAAAGCACCCCTTGAGGCTAGAAAATCAGAAATATCAGCCTACACATGAGCGGTTCACTGCTACAGACCAAGGCTCTGTCATACAAACCGCTCTCTGTATAGCCCTCAGATGCTGAGCTCCATTTCCCATCAACTCTCACCTTCAGGACTGGTAGTTATCAGCCCCCCGTTATTCCTGACTTTTCACTATCCACACTTTCACTCCTTTCTTTCAGTTAGCACTGCAATGGTTCTTAAGGTTGCATTGGATTTGTGTGTTTGCATGTAACTTTGCAGATTTCTAAGTGAAACTTTTTGATTAATCAAAACTGGAGTCTTTCTGTGGTTAGTATTGGTATACATGGGTGCTCTCTGCAACCGGACTTGTTTATCTTTAATTGGTCTTTTTAGTCATCAATGCGCTTGTAGAAAGCGTGGGATGAATCCTTCCTGAATCCTTGTTAGCGAAGAAAAGCCAGAGACATAGGTGGAAATGATCCCTAAAATTACTCAAACTCTCACAGACCTCCTGTTGACCTAATACCCCCCCCCCCAAATATCAAGAAGACATCATCCTTTTTGGTGGGGACCCCAAGTCCCCCCATTTGGGGGGGGGTAAAAGATCTCAGGGACTTTTTTTATTATTAAGACATGGACATACTTTAAGCCACTACTGTGTATGACAACATTTATCAATTCTAGAGTGTGACAGAATGTCCCAACAGCTCAAGACTACAAGGGTTACCACTGGGAAGAGTTACTGAAAGAAGTTTCAAACTGTATTTGCCTTTATGGCTTGACTGACTTGTGGTTTGATCATAAATGTGGTTATGTCATTACATTTTTATCTTATTTCATATGTGATGAAAAGCAGTGCAGCACATTACCAACAGTGTGTACTTTCTAAATGTGATTTTATAATCAAAGCCATCCATCATATTTTAATATAACAAGAGGAGCTTCCAGGTGGAACAGATTCTTCTCTAGGAACTGTAACACATGCCATTAAATGTATGGCATGTGAATTAGTATTCTGCACTATGATTTCCTATCTACCTGGCAAAATAAAAAAGAAATTCAACATGCAAAGCTGTTACTGACCTGGGATTGACTTGAAGCATTGTTTGTATATCAAGCCTTTAAATCATGCTTATTATTAGTTAAGCTTCATTGTTTGTAGGTATGCATCCAATTTGCATGTTTACACAAAGGAGCTTACTTCCAGATAGATTTACACAAGTGCCCTACACCCCATAGCTGGTTTCCAACAAGCTGTAGCTGATATTCCACCAGTAGAGTTCTGCCAGCAGGGCAGCATTAGTAACACCCGCTCTCTGAAAATGCCAGCAAAAAAGCTTGGACTGTGTAGATTTAAAACATGCAACAGGGATGAAAAGACCAGGCTGTGCATGAGTTTTGGATTCTATCCCAATAATATTATCACAGTATGGCATCTGATATATGCAGGATGACCCGTGCAGGTCCAAATCACTTACAAATTAACCACTGGAAGAATAATGCTGCTGGCTGCCCAGTATCAGTTTGCTGCATGCTCACATTGTATGGAACCATTTTGGCAATGCATGTGGTGATACCATATCCTGATAGGGCTGGTAAAACTGTTTGGCTACCCTTCTTCTTATAGTAAGAAAATGTTACTTTGCTAGGCTGCTGTCCTATGGGTCAGAAAAAAATCCCATGGATTTTGCACGTGTAGGAGCTATCTATGGCCACATCAGAAACTTTTGGACTTTATCCGGGATATAGTAGTGGAACAAGTCCTGGCACACTAATGCAAGATCTAATGCCAGCTCCCAGTTCAAAATCATTAATGATATTGAGTTCAAGGGCTCTGAGGATTGTTGGAAAAATGTATGAAAGCATTGTTGTCTTGGATGCACAGCTGCTGTGCAATGCTGATGGGGAAAATGTACTGAAAAACAAGTGGCATTATGGCTCCACAGGCACATCCACTTCAATAGTGCCCATGTCTATTGTTGACTGAACAAGAAACATTTGCAATTCCTAGAGTAGCTTTCCCCAGTCTATACCTTTTCATGTTTTGGATGAAAATTCCAATTATATACAAAGAAATATTGCAATGACATGCTAGTTGGGATATGATGGGAGCTGAAGTCCTAAACACCTGGAGAACAACTCTGTTGGGAAGGACTGTCCTAGAAGATCTTAAAGGAAAATGGCAAAAGAAACTAAAAGTTATGTTGATGGTATTTTAGTATCCTCCCCCCCCCCTATTTTTCTGATCTTAAAAGCAAACAAAACAAAATAATGAAACAAAACAACCATTCTAAACTGTCTGAACACTAGCTGCACTCCTTCCATTTGGACATGCGGATGAAATTGATAGTTAGAAACAGGCTAGTTTTCATTACAACCAAGCATGTCATTCAACAGTGTGTATTATAGAGGTGATAGATGGAACAATTATCCATAATTACAGCAAGTGAGCTAAGTAACCACAGGAATGGGAATGAGAACTGGAGCCATTGTATATCTGAGCATTTGTATTATGGATCAGAATTAGAGTAAGCTCATTGAAATAATTAGACTTTTTCACACAGGAGGCAAGCATCATTAAAATGTGATTACATCATGGTAATAGTATGATTGGGGGGAAGCTTATCACACCTCCTCGTGCTTCTCTCATTTGTGTCCCATGCGTAAACAGTAATGGGTGCATCATTGGGTAATAATGACAACTCCCGTTATTTCCCAATGACATGCCCATTACTGTTTATGCATGGGACACAAACGGAGAAGTGTGTGGGGTGTGTGTGATCATCTTCCCCCCCAATTGTGCTATTGCCGTCATTTAATTGTGTTTTAATTATGCTTGCCTCCTCCATGTAAAAAAGTTCATTGTGACAGCTTAGGTCAGTTGAATAGGTCTTCTGTAAGTATAGATCCAACATATCATCAGAAATTGTGCTGATAAAAAGCCAGTGGCTATCCATAAGACCATGGGAATGAACCTTTACTGCTCAGTGTGCGTACAGTAAAGTCTCAGCCTACAGTTCTTACAGAAGGGCATTGCCTCTGGCCAACTTACAGTTCTGAATCCACTAGCCATACTGATAGGGGGATTCTGAGGCTCGTAGTCCAAAATGGGACCTTTCTAGCACCTTTGAGACTAACTGAAAGACAGAGATTGGTAGCATGAGGTTTCATGGACTTGAGCCTACTAGTAGACTCAAGTCTACAAAAGCCCATACTGCAAACCTTTTTCAGTTAGTTTCAAAAATGCTACAAGATCCCTTCACATACTGATTTTGTCTTAGGATTCAAAGGTGTTAGATGAAATTGGGTATATATCCACAATTAATTCATAATGCTGGAGATTAGTGGCAAATAAAAGCCAAGGAGCAGTAGGAAGGGCATAGGCTCTGGCCAACAGAGACATCTGAATTCTTAAAATATCTGTGTGAATGTATTTGGTTATCTTCTGAATTAGGTCTGGTTTCACCTTTTTGTCTGTTCTTTACCTCCCTCATTTCTGTCTCTGCTGGTCATTCACATAGAACTGCCTTCAACAGCCACATACAGTACCTCAAGTAATCTGACAGATTTGATGAGTACATCCTGGAGCAGTGACAGTAGGAGTAGCTGAAACAGCAACTTGGCAGCTCAGAACAAGAGCTTGGGAAAGCTACTTTTCAGGACTGCAGCTCCCAGAATCTCCCAAACACCATGGTAACTGGCCATGTTACCTGGGAATTCTGGGGACTGTAGTACAAAAGTGACTTTTCCAAGCTTTGGTTAGGAGCAGACCCCCTAAAAATATGCTGTGTGTTCCTAGAGGATGTTACCAATGTACTCCAGTATTACAAAGAAATATTTATAAATAATATTTTGCACAGAGACAAATGTTTTAATATAGTTGTATCTGAAATGTTATCCACATTTTAGTTATGTCAATCATTAACTAAATTTTTTGTAAAAATGACATATTTTACACATCTTCTATTTACAATTACAATATACCTAAATGTTATAAAACACCTACTTTTGACCTTTAAAATATATGTATAATAGGACTTGTATTAGATTATATTATCATTTATGGCAAACATAAGGCTTGTTGTGAAACTAAACATTAAATGGAAATTTATTTTCAGTCTGTTTAATAAAGACTGGCCCATAATGAAGAAAACCATAGGAAATGTGCAAATATCAGGAAAGGCAATAACATTAAAAAAACAAAAACAACAAAAAACAAACAAAAACAAAACCCTGACAATTAAAAAAAACACTGAAAATATTCAATAAATAAAAACAATGCACTGCATTTCAGTTCTGTGGAATCCTTCATGATTTGTTTACACTGTTATTCAAAATAATTCCAAAGTTCTCTAGTGCTCTGTTCAAATTCAAATTCAGTATCAAATGTCAGTATTTGATGATGCCAGTGGTCCAAGCGGCACTGCGATTGTTCTACTGATTACATGGGAATAAGGTTGTTCCGCTCCTTGCTGCTTTGCAGAATCCTCCTTGTATGTGATCTTTAAAAAGAAATTTAAAAAGAGTGATGAAATCAGCAAAAAGGTGTGGAAATCAGTATTAATGTAAAGTCTATTCAATGGGTGCATTCTAAAATGTATGTAAAAGTATTGCACCGGCTAATGATCGAGCAGTTGTATGAAAGGGAAGACAAATATTTTGTTGTATTTTGTTAATTTGACTCCCTGTTTTCCTAATTCAACTCTGCTAAACTAAGACAACAAGAAGGCAGCAAGACATATTTGCACCTTCAATACTGTCCTGATTCCACTCTTAACGCCTACCACTGTAATATAATCATAAGAAAGCTTTTCCTTGCCACTTTAATACGAGTAAAAAAGGACATTAAATGCTTATGTGATGACTGCTCATATCCACCATCTCAGGAAAAATGTGTTTGCATTTGCCAGTACATTCATAATAGAAATTCACTATGTGAAACTTTTAAGTTGTTGCATTGAAAGGGAACAGTGAACGTAGGACTCATTGATAAGTCTATGAAGTTTTAAACAAGAATGTCTTGCATTAAATTCTCTGTAATATTTTACTAATTTAATATTAATATAGTATAATATAATATTAAATTCTATATTATATTTGATGTTTCTTTAAAAAATCCAGCAAGTAATGTCCATTCTTCTGCTAAAAAAAATAAAAACAAAGGTGATATAAATAAATGTTAAAAGCCAGCTAGGACAGAAGAATAACAAGTTGAGAATATGTGACACTGAAGATACATGTAGACATAAAGAAAACTAAACATACCACTTTTGGCTATAGTACTGAGGGAAATATTAGACAGTGAAGCAGAGAAGTTGTATAAGCATTGACCATGACAGAGCTGCCAGAAAAAGAGAAAAAACATGTTGATGAAGATGCCATTAGCAATGGAGGTACAAACAATGTGGACAATGAGAAACACACCGAACCCCACTATCCATACAAGATGATACAATTAACAGTGAAATATGAGATCTGTGGTCAGTGAAGAAAGCCCATGGTGTATATCTTGCAGGGGTCAAACCTGACCCCTATAATGTGGACATATTGTGGAATCATTATTAAAACAGACTGCAAGCTCTACTGGCTATTGTGGGAAGCTTTATAGACCAACATTTCTTTCTTCTGAGACCTGGATCAGAGGCCTAAAAGTGCAAAAACCTGGATGAATCTGGATTCATATAGTGAATTGTACAGTGACTCTCAAGTTGCTCTAAGTACAGAAGTTTACAGCGAGCTTTTAAAATGGTTTTTGAGGGGTGAGCTGGATCTCAAGAGTCATTAAATGCCTTCTTGATCAGTATCAACCAAAAAGTTTCAAATTTGTAAGCAAAAAATTGAGTTTATTGGAAGTGTTCATCGTGCTAGGCATTAAATCATAATTTTGAAAAGTAAGGCAATAGAAATGTGTTTCTTGTGTGTGTTACTCATATCAATTTTTCTACTGGACAAAAACATGGAGGTGGTAGATTTATTTCCTAATTAACATTGGTCTTTTGTGAATATTAGCAAGATGTCTACAAAATGGTGAGAATTTGTGAGGGAAAAGGGCTAGAACATGGTAGGGAGGTCTGGGAGAGAGAGGTGGGTGGAAGCCAAGAAAGACTTTCCAAATAAGAAAAGTAGTTGAGGAGCAGACACCCAAGGTTTTTCTCCAAGTGATGCACAGACAACCACCCTTGATGTCTCTTAACGTGTTTACAAATGGAAAAATAAGAAGTGCAAACTGTCAGTCACAAAAGATTTACAAAGAATGGCTGACCTGTTCATTCATAATTTCAGATAGTTCACTGAGCATGTCCTTGTAATGAGATTTCATTTCCTCCTGATACTCCAGTTGATCTTCCTTAATAAGGCGTTCATTAACTTCAAGAGCATGGCCACATGCTTCTGCAAACTGCCTACATAGCATAAAAACAGTGCTTTCGTAATGCATGGGAATATTATGTTTGAAGTGAGAAAACAATATTCTTATCTAATGGTGAATTAAAGTGGTGTGATCATGGTGGAGGTGAACTCAAACACACTTCAGAAGATTCCCCCTCTCCTTCTCTATATGAATAGAAGTGTGCAGTTCATTATGGCTACAGCTGGATGTATTGTCAGGATTTCTTTGCTATTTCTGCAACTCAAAAGCTTACCGGAAGATTTCCTTCAGAAGTTTAACTTGGTTATCTGGGTACTTCTTAGCATTAGTTTCTTCAAGAAAAGCTCGAGCATAAGCCATGGGGCCTGCATTCACCTGCAGGTTAAAACATTATACGTTAATTATAATGAGGAACAAACCTGGCAAGGCTTAAATTTTTAATTTGCATATGCAGACATGGTATGTATGGCCATCATTATCAGGTTGCAAAGCATTCTGTTAGTGTCAGAACCTGGTCTTTTACTTGTTTTATTCATGAAAGTTATACTCTACCCAATCCTATCCTGGTACCTACTAGGAATCAAGTGAAGAACATTTGCTGTCATGTTTTTCATGTCCAGATGAAAATGATGTGATGACTGTATGACTTAATATAAGATGCCATATATACAACATGTGTTATGGAATATATCTAAGCTGAAGTGTCCAGACAATGCTATGTCTGAGATTCTCCTGAAGGGAGTGTGTGTGTGTGTGTGTGTGTGTGAATTCTTATAATAGCCTGAAAGAGTACCAAAAGATACTTCCCATGTAAATAACATGGAACTCCAAGACTTGAAGATAGTTAAGTGGAGTGTTGATGCTAACTTGATCTGTCTGGTTTAACAATGATCATAAACTGATTGACTAGAAGTTGAAAAGTGTGACCTCAGACAGAACCCAACATTAGTTGACGAGTGGCAAGAACCCTTAATTCTTCAGTCTAAGTGATGGCAGTGGGGAACCATCCATAGTGCTGAACTCTGTCCCTGAAATAGGTTCAGTCCCTTGGACAGCTGCTTAAAAGACTGGACTCATATCTAGAATAGGTTCAATGCATACTAACATGGAAGCCATCAACTAGTGCTGTAAGCCTGAATGAATGGCTGAGCTATATTTACCTTTACACTGACACTTCCTTGTAGTTTCAGTTGGAGCCTTATCATGTCTACCTCTTCCATTGTGCAAAGCTGGTTGAGTTCTGAAATTTTTTTAGACATCTCATCAATGGCCACTTCAATGGGGTTTAGTTCTGTGCTTGTTTGGCTTACAACTTGTATTCTTTTCTTCACATAAGGAAATAAATGGCTGGCTGCACTCAAAAACAATGGGAGATACATTTAATGAAAATTTCCCTATAGATTTGTTCAGTCTACAGAAGAATCACTATATTAATTCCATATATCCACAATTAAACAATAGTCATTGTTTGTACAGGACAGGCAGAAATAATCCACAATGAACTTCCAATACATTTCTAAATATCCTTAAATAATTATATAAATTCCATCACTGTGTGCCTGCATTTGTCAAGTCTGGCATTTATGCGCATATGATAGAATTATATGCCATGTTATATTTTAATTAGTACTATGTTATGTATTGTATTTTGTATTTTTGCATTTTATTTTTCTTTTTTCTTGTACCTTGGTATTAGATTATAAATCTGTTTGTATATATTCTGTATTATTTAGTTATTTAATTTATTTGCTTATGTAAATCATTTATGTATTTTGTGTATTTGTTTATCTACTTTTTAAAACCGCGTTGATCTTTTTTGGAAAGGCGGTATATAAATAAATTTATTATTATTATTATTATTATTATAATAATAAAATCTGGCACTATAATTTACTGATTCTCCACTTAGGAGTTGAAGCAAGCAAGCAAACAATTGTAAAGGAACCATGATAAGACACTGATCGTTCCAAAATGTGCATGTAGAAATTCACCCTCCCACATGAACCTTCCTGGAAACAATATAAGAACTTTAGTTGATGAAGGAAAATGCACAAAAATTTCTAAAGATTTAAGATTCCATTTAGAAACTATACACTCCTAAGCAAAGCCTTCAGCAATTTCAGAGCAAACATTCTGTGTACACCAAATAATGCAGAAATATCCCTACTTGTCAAAATAGTTCGTCTCTTGCATTGCTCTTCTACTCCTCCATGCTTCTTTCCTGACAGAGTGAATGGTGTTTCAAATACAAAACGGTTGATATTGTGATGCATTTCAAAGTCAGTCTTCCGCTCTTCAGCCTCTTTCTCTTCAAAGAAGGGTGTGACATATGTCACTTGGATGTAAGCATATTTTGGATCCAAGTCCTTGGGGTTAACCTGTATAGATGTTATGAATGAGATGAAAGAATAGACATGTGAACAGGGAATAACTGCTGAGTACAATTAATGACAGAAAAATTGGTAAATGAGTTAGAGAAAAGAGGAAAAACAGCCTTGTAATTATTTGTCAGAAAGGATCATGGCTCTTCTCTATATTAAAATAAGGGAAAAGTGGCTATCATTACATTGCTCTTTCCAATTGACAGGATGCATGTGTAATTTGTACTTGAGTATGCCAACTAAGTAGAAAAGAGTAAAAAGGAAAACAAAACAAAAAGAAGCAAAAGGAAGAAAAAATCAGATCTCTCATAGAAAAGAGAGAAGAACACAAATAACTAAGGAGGCTATTTTGGGCAAAGCTCTGCAATGATTTAGTCCTCTCTAGGAAGTTTGGCATGGAAACTCCATGGATTCTTGGGTTTTAGGCCAGAATTTTTCTGTTTAACCTTGCATTTGATGGAATGACCTGTCATCAAATGAGTTGCTGGACATCAGTCCATATTTCATTGTATGTGGAGATTTTAAAACATATTTTCATGCACACCGTTGCAAGTTTTTTCAAACAGAGAACTGTATTATAAACACTAATAGAAAGCAGTTGTAAATATGGCTCATCTATGAACTCATACATCTAGCTTTCAACCTGAAGTTGCTAGTTATTATGGCAATCGGGGGGGGGGGGGGGGCTCTTTGAATAACCAGGACAACTGGGTCACTGATTTCCCATTCTGTGAAGCAGCCTGTGTATTGCAAAGTGGGGGGAGGGAAGGGGAATAAATCTGAGATAGTCCTTTACTTTGTAGACAGATTGCCTTAGTGTTCTCCCTGTTACTTTTAAAATATATAACAATGGTATAAAACAATTAAGAATAAAACAGTGTGGACAGTTTATTCATCAGTTAGTATAGACACTGACATTTTCAGTTGAGTGCTATGAACTATTACAGGCTCACAGGAAATAGTAGTCTAATTACTAACATTTACTGGAAAGCAACATACTTTTATTTAGAATTAGTGGATACAAATTCTGTTCCACAGATCTGGGCTTGTGCAGCAGAACACAGATTCAATAGATTGTGATCAGAGTCTGGCAACACTCATTCATTCACTCATTCATTCATTCATTCATGATCTTCTCCTTCTTTTTCATACCTTGTTGGAATCTTGAATTATTTTCACATTGTCAGCTCCAAACTTATCTGCATAAAGTTTCAGCAGTCTCTGGGAAATCTCAGATAGGCCTGTTAATTTGGGTTCTTTGTAGATATATTCCTTACCCTCCTCTTCTTCAAAAAACCCCTGGTTAAAACACAAAAGTATAACAATTAAAGTACAACAAGTGAACTAAATATAATCAGCAGACAATGATTAAAGCAACATACATGATATGCTGTGGATGGAAGGTGTAACGTACTTCAATTGTTTAGATACAGAAAACACTGGCTCATTAGAATGCTGCAGCTTGTGTGTGATGAAGAAATGAGATATGCTAAAAACCAAAATCTATCTTAGCACAGGATGAATCTGAACTTTTGCTAGCAGGACAAAACATCTTTGGAGGGCAAAGTCTCTGTCAGAGAGTTATGTGCATCCATAGGGATAGTGTGCCACCATGCGGTGCAATTTAGTAATTGGCACAGGAGACTTGAAATAATTGGTAGCTTTGGAATTCAAAAGAAAGTATTTATTTTCATTTTCTTCAATAAATTGGCTGAATTTCAGTGAAAGCTACAGTTGGGAAATGGAAAAGATGTGCATTTAATATAGTCTAGTATGCTGTAGAAGCAGGTTATGAATTTTGTAGTCAATTCAATTAAAACTAAGTAGAATTTACATTTTAGTAAGCAGAGAAATCCATTGGGCACAGTGATAACTGCTTCACAATAAACAGACATAGGTGGAGGCAGTTCATCTGCTATATCCTTAAAGATCAATATACACAATTTTTCATATAGAGCTGCCTACATTTTGATGAAAGATACTGTTTTTAAAGGGATGGCTGCTTTTAAAGGGATGTATCTAGTGGTAACTTTGCCTTAGCGCAAATGGCTGGAATGGCTGCTTTTAAAGGTATGTATCTAGTGGTAACTTTGCCTTAGTGCAGAGATGATTTTAAAAAAAAAACTAGACCTAAGGGTGGATGAAGTACTCAAGGCTGTTTTTGAGGCCGTTGGACCCTCCAAGCAGCTCTTTTTTTCTGGCTAAAAGGGTGAATTGCCTCTCCCAGAAGCTTCAAAAAGTGGAGAATATTAAACTGTTTGCAGCCCCAGCTACACTGACTACATCAACAAACCCAGACATGCATCATGTTGAGTTGGAATGAATTTCTACTAAAGTGAAGCCATCAATGGATACAACCATGAACAAAACTGCAATGGTATCTCACAGTTTTCAGTGAGGTACATTATATACCCTTGGCTAGAAAAGTTGCAGCTAGAATCTTATGGGGGGGAGGGGTATGTGGCCATGTTCTGGAAGAATTTATTCCTGACATTTTGTGCATCTGTGGATGGCATAGTCAGAGAATGCTGACATGGAAGTGAGTGGGATATATATACTGTGTGAGCCTTGGTTGAGAGGAAGTGATTTACATGTTAATCCGTGTGTTGGTCTGTTGTTGAATTGTACGGCCTTGGGGTGTCCATTTAATTAGTGATCCATTGTCTTCTGGGAAACCCCCTCACCCTAGGTGGTTTTCATTTGCACTTGCTAGGTCTTGATGTTGGTGTTTTTCAAGACTAGTAGCCAAACTTTGTTTACTTTAAGGTTTTCTTCTTTCCTGTGGAAGTTGTGTAGGTTTTTGTGGATTTCCAGCAGACAATGGATCACTAATTGAGGCCTTGCCATTCAACAACAGACCAAGACACAGATTGTGTGTTGTAAATCACTTCCTCTCAAGGGTCATATATACCCCATTCACTTCCATCCTAGCATTCTCCAAAGATGCCAGCCACAGAATAAACTCTTACAGAACATGGCCACATAGTCTGAAAAACCCACAAAAAACTTTGGATGCTGGCTGGGAAAGCCTTTGACTTTAGAATCTAATGGTTTGTCAATTTCTGATGGTTACATGAAATTTGGCATTTATGAGAATATTATCATATCCTTCATCATGGTGTGTGTCCTTACTATAGGCTCTACTTAAAGTGAATCTAGAACTCTCCATGAGAACATATGTGTCTTAATTTGGATGGCTGCTATTTACTAAGACCACATTACATTAAAAAAATAGCAAGGGACACTTATAAAAGAAGCAACTGAGATATAAAGATATGTGTGGCTTCAAATAATTTTGTAGAGACTCTGTACTTTGTAAACAGTATCATCAATTTAGTTGTTTGAAAACCTATTCTTTCAAAAAAGGCCTAAATGTCAAAATCTGCTTTGTTCCATAGGAAACATTAAATGTTTCCTCAAAAAGTAAAAAAGTGATATTTCCCCATCATCAAATAACCTCTAAGAATTTGGAAACACCAATGAAATTGTCTCATATAGAGATGGCTACATTTTGATAAAATATATTTGGCAACTGGAATGCTGCAGGAGAACTTGTGTATAAGACAAAAGCAATTAAAACTGAGCAAGAAGACATCCAGTCCTGACTTCAAATGGAAGACAGTTCTACATTTCAAATACCATCTATGTCTAACAAAAGATATTCTTGGTGGAAAGTGGTTTTAAATGGCAAACGGACAACTTCAGTGTTCATTTGCTCTGTAAAATTTAGGGACTGAGAGATACTGTGCTACATATCTTCAACTGGTCTCAAATATTGCTGGTAGTCTATTGTCTGTACAATTCAGACTGGGCACATAATGTTGATCCTGTTTAAATTGATTTGGTTACTGATTTTGCCGTTTAATTGAAGATCCTAGTTATTCCATTTTCTGTGTAGTCTCAGGAACTAATTTAATGGGGTCATCTCTCAAGTAAGTTGATACACTATTGCAGCCTTAAAGTATACAACAGCTTGGGACCCATCATTTTATATAAGGCCATTCTTTCATTCTTTATTCAGCACCTAATGAACCCTACTCTGCTTTCCTCTGGCAATTGAAATGTAGCAAAATAACTAAAAACAGTTTTTTAAAAATCGGTGGCCCATAAGGCATTGCCAAGGGAATCCCCCTTGGCCACATGGCCAATAGTCTTCCACCATCAGGGATGACATTTCAGCTATGCTTTGATACTAAGTAACTACTGTTCTCTGCTCTTACAAGATACTTTCCCTAATTAATGCCTTGTGTTATCTTTTTTTACTTTTGTGGGTTTTTTATTGTTTAAAACCTTTCATCGCTTTGAATGCCTTTCAAGAAAACAGGATGAAATTTACAAACAATAATTTATGTTCACTTGGATCCAAAGATCCTATGAGTACAACCTGGCACATGGGAAGATCCTCCTGGTGAAAGAGGAAGGATTTTTTTTTTCTTCCCTACATTCCTCCTTTTCTCTAAAGTCTCGTGAAAAATCTGCTTTGAAAGGCTGAAAAACTCTGTGGAGTATGAGACACAACATGGGCATATTGGCAACAGAAAAAATGGAATCTGTCTCTTCTCTTTTTGCCAGAAGGAACCTTCACAGAATCTATTTCTTCCACAAACAGAACACCAAGTTTGACTTCGACTCAACACAGTTCTTGAAAAAGTTTTGGAGAATAACTGACCAACTTGCAGTAGAATAAAAGATGAGAACAACATCACTTTAGATGTCTAGATACAAATGCACAGAGTTAGGGAAACAAACAAGACAACCTTGAAGTCCTAGTTCAGGAAGGTAAATATGACTTTATAGGTGTAACAGAGGCTTGGTGGGATGACTCCTATGACTGGAATATTACAACTGAGGGATATAATGTGTTCAAAAGAACAGATGGGGAAGAAAAGGAGAAGGAGTAGCATTATATGTCAAAGACAAATTCACTTGCACAGAAATCCATGCGAGTAATAAACTAGACCAGTGAAGAGTATTTGGGTAAAAATAAATGGAGAAAGAAATAAAAACAACATTCTGGTAAGAGTTTACTACAGGCCACAAGGTGGTGGAAGAGGCTTTTCTAAAACAAATCACAGAAATCTCCAAGAAGCTAGAACTGGAAGTTATGATAGACTTCAATTATCCTGATATACAAACAGCTTCATTTATATACCGCTTCATACTGAACTAACAGTGTCTAAGTGATTTACAACTGTAAGCTAATTGCCCCCAACAAGCTGGGTACTCATTTTAGTGACCTAGGAAGGATGAAAGCCTGAGTCAAGCTTGAGTCTTGGCTAGTACTGAACTTGCAACCTTATGGTTTTGAGTGAGTGGCTGCAGTATAGCCATTTAACCATTGTGCCACCAGGGCTCTATTTTCTGGGAGACCAGCTCTGCTAAGCATAGGCTCTCAAAAAAAAAAATCCTGATGTGCTTTGTAGCTAAGGTTCTGTGCTGCTCAGGCCTAATCCAGACCACTGTGTTGAATTCTGGGTGCTTAATTTTAAGAATGATATACAGTTGAACCAAGTTTAGAGAAGGACAAAACAAAACAAAACAAACAGCTTCATTTATATACCGCTTCATACCCTTAAGGAGTGTCTAAGCGGTTTACAATTGTAAGCTATTTGCCCCCCAACAATCTGGGTACTCATTTTAGCGACCTCGGAAGGATGCAAGCCTGAGTCGAGCTTCAGCCCTTTGCTGGTCTTGAACTCGCCACCTTATGGTTTTGAGTGAGTGGCTGCAGTACAGGCATTTAACCACTGTGCCACCAGGACAACAAGGGTGATACAAAGTATGGAGATCAAAACATATGAGGAGAGGTTGAAGGAATTGAGTATTTTCAGTCTGGTGAAGACACGATTGAGAAGTGCCATGACTGCACTCTTTAAATACCTCAATTGCTGTCACAGGTTCAGGAGGTTGTGGCCTTGTTCTCTACTGCCTCTGAGAGCAGAAATATATCAAATAGTTTTAAGTCATAGGAGGGTGGGTTTTGATTGAACACTAAAAGGAATTTCTTGACTGTGAGAACGGTTTGGCAATGGAACCAATTGCCTAGCAAAGTGGTGATGCCTCCTTCTCTGTATGTTTGCAAAGAGAGGCTCAACAGCTACCTGTGGGAAAATCCTGTACTGAGCAGGGGATTGGACCTCATGGCCCATAGGGTCCCTTCCAACTCAATAAATTACATGAATTCCTCTTACCAACATGACCAAGCCATCTTGGCTAGGGGATTCTAAGTTTGGAGACAATATAAGCAACACATGTTATATCAGAGTCTGATATGTTTGAATGTGGATTGCAGAGATAGAAGGAGGACATTACACAAAAAGATAGTGTTTTGAGGAATTGGTTCCTATAATTTGTAATTGTACATTAAAAAAAATCAAATGAATGTATCCTGGTTAATAAAAAAACTAACTGAGAATTGCTCCAGAACTATTTTTATGACATGCTGTGTAATTGCTGAATTCTTCTTATAATCTGTGGCTATATTACATTTACATAGGACCCCAAAGAACACTTTAGAGCCACCCCAGCAATACCTTCCACACAACCAAGGATTTACTCCCCAGGTTAGAAAAAAGCTTCTTATGGCCAACACTACTTCAGTGTTGCCCTCTTCCCCAATGCACTGCTGATGCCCTATGCCCACAAGCAGCAAGTGTCCAGTGAGACAGATAACTGGACACTCAGGGGAAGCAGATACAAGTAAGTTAGTCCAGTTTAAGTCATGCAAAGGTAACCCAGGAAGTTCATGAAAGAGAAAGGGAGGCACAAACTCTCAGTGAGTCCTGTCCAGGAGTCATTACATGATGCCAGTAGTCCATATAATCAAAGCCAAAAAGGGTAGGACAAGGAGTCATTAAATGCAGCCAGTCCAGAGATCAAGAATCCCAAGAAACACATGAGCCCTAGGACACTGACAGAAGAGGAGACTTGACAATTCTGGGCAATCTTCTGGGAGATTTATACATTGCTGGCTATGGCTGGCTGGTGAATGATTAATCAGTATTTCCTTTTTAACAGATATTTACTCCTATTAAGCTGCTCCTTCTGTCTTCCCTGGACTTCACAGGATAGGACAGATTATTCAGTGTCTGCCATTCCTGCTGAGGAGAAAGCTCCTCAATGCTTCAGGTTTGGGGACGGACCAATCATCTGGATTACACAGATGCTCTGTGTAATCATCTGCATCAAATTCCTCTGATTCCAAAGGGTGAGTTATGACCTTTGGGAGAAGTTTTAGTTTTTAAAAGGTTTAGAAAGAAGGTTGGAGTAGTTGCAACACTAATGTTTTGCAGGAGACCTCTGTCACCCTTCCAACATCTGTCAGTTGTCCATTTCTTTGTTACAGAATCGTACAGTTCATCAGGAAGAATCTTGGTGTTGACAGAAATTGGATCTCTCATAGTTCTTTTGCTATTGGGATGAGTTATGAATTATGGCTCTGCTGGCAGCTGGAGATTTTCAGCCATCATTTCAAAAATCAAGAGCTCTGTGAAAACTGTATGGTATTCATAGCAATATTAGATCTACCTACCATATACACTCGTCTGTAAGTCTACCTCATGTATAAGTCAAGGGCAGGTTTTGGGGCCAAAATTATGGATTTTGATATGACCCATGGATAAGTCGACGGTAAAATTTAGAGGCATATAACAAAGGATTTAAATTATGATGTAAAGGAAAATGATGCCAAAACACTTAGAAAATTCTGGCAGGTCTAATTGTTTGTGCTCTTTCAAAATGCTGGATGAATGAGACAGTAGAGGGGGTCCATGTTTCTTTTTGATGCTCACAGGATGGACTAAGCTCTCACTTTTTATCACTCTATTCAGAGAAATGGCATGGTATGTATGTGTACGATATATATATATATATATATATATATGAGAGTTAAAATACAGTAGTTAGGATAAGTTGACCCAGGTATTTTGGTCAATTTTTTAACTAAAATTTCTAGACTGATATATGAATATATACAGTAATTTCCCCTATTGTGCTGCATTTAAATCAAATCTCATTTTGGCCCGTTGTTCAGACTGGCTTTTGAACAACTGAGTTTGGCATAAAGTTTTAATTTTGAACCTCTGAAAACCTCATTTAGAATGTTCTATTTCAGAGTTGTGTTCATGAACCATGGAATTATCTTCCTCTGTGGATTTTCCATCACATTTATTCTTGCTCGGAAAGATTAGCTTTCACATAAAACAAAAATCCTGTTTATGTATGTATGAATACTAAGTAGGTCACATATTAGTTCTGCCTTCTACAAAATAAGATTTCACTGTTCAGTGGTGACATTTCTTCTTAATGAAGCTAGTTATAACATATTATTAAGCAGGATTCATAAAAATGTGAAATGCCTTCATTTTTAATTATTCACCTTTAGTTCTTGTGATGGCTGTCAAATTGTACAACAAAACTGAGTACTGACAGATTCAAACTTTTCAGTATAAATTTCTAATTTAGGGGCAGCACCAAATTAGGAATGTAATTTTTTGCCTATTTCATTTACATATATAAGAATGAAAATTTCAAAACCTGTTTTTTTTCCGGCTGAGAAAATTATGATTTTTTTGTGTGAATTTTTCAAGAATTTTCTTTGCATTTTGAGATTATGCTGTGAACATTTCTTTTGCAGAAAACAAGGGTGTTTTGTGCAATATATATATATTTAAAGTAACAGTGTTGTATAAAAACATTGTATTATAGGCAAATACATCATCCTTACTTGAAAAACTGTATTTCATGCAAAGTACAGTCCTTTTTGGACAAATATTGAACATTTGTAACTGTTCAGTATTCATGTTTATGATCATAACATTATTGTCATGATTGTCACATTATTCCAAATAATGTCAACCTACCTTAATAGCCAGCAACTGCACTGAGAGATGGAGTAGTCTTTTCTGCTGATAATCAGGGCATGACAGGATGATGTTTCCAGCACCTTCTTACCAGCAATCTTCAGTTTGGTAAATCCGAAGCGGAACTCAGGTTGCAACTCCTTCTCACACCAGAGATTGCTAGTGGGAGGAGGCTGGAAACATTCTGCTGCACCTCAGTCATCTGCAGAACAGACCTCTATCACTTCATGGAGCTGCTGCTGTTAAGATAGGTTTGAGGAGTCTGGTCAAGAGATGATACATATTAGGAATCTGTAAATATATCTGTCATGTAGGATCTCTGCTAACATTTTGCAAAAATATCTCAAATTGGAAAAAAGTGCCTACAAGCTGTTGTAACCTCTTTACAAAGGATGTCAATATACCCTATCTCATCTTTGTATCCCTACCTAATATGCAGTGTTTCCAGGATAAAATTTTTTAAAACTGCACATATTAATCTAGAATAATCTATGCACATAACACCATGGGTCCCATACTGGGAGAAAGGAAATAAATAAATAAACCTCCATAATTCTAAACTTTTTTTTTTTTTGGGTTGCTCTGAACAAGTTGAAGCATTGAATTGTTTTGGGATGTTATTAAGACCAATTTTCTATCTCTGAACATCATTTTAAAATGTATCCACCACCACTCCTTTTTTTTCCTCCTTGTAGTGCTGGGCCCTATGAGAACACTAGCAGATTGTCTGGTTCTTTTCTTTTTGGAAATGCAAGAATGATGCTGTCCTCTACCCTTGAATTCTCCTCCTCCAGCATGGCATCCTGTTTTAATATTACATCATTACCAGAGCTTGAAATAGTTACTTTTTGGTCTACATCAGTGGCCATGCTATCTGGAACATCCTAGGAGCTATAATCTGAAAATGTAGCTTGCCAGGCTTAGTTGATCAGATGATTTCTTCACTGGGTTCATCCCTTGAGATGCTTCAGAATGCCTCATCTTCGTCTAAAGACAAGGCATTCAAAATTGGACATGTCTCCTTGTAACTCTTCTTTTTCAGGGTCTTTTTCAAACTACAAAATTATAACAGTACGATTCCATTTTAACTGCACTGGTTCCATTTTATGCACTCCTGTAATATTCAGATTAGGGAGGAGTATTCAGGATTTTCAACCAGAGAACTCTAGTGCTTCAATGAACCACAAATCATAGTATTCCATAGGATGTTGCCATGGTAATTAAAATGGAATCACATTGCTATAAATGTGTAGTGTAAAAGGCCCCTGATTATTTAGTAGATCCATCTTGTTGAGCTTCCACTGGGAGGCCAAAGTTGGAGTATCAAATATGGCCATGGGTTTTTAGAACTGTTTTTAACCCATGCTTGAAAAATGTTTTAAAAATTCTGTTAGCTGTCTAGCTCTTTGGGAGCCCTAATGGATGGATAAGTTATTAACAAAAACAGTACATAAATAAATAATAGGTATGTTTCAGCTATCTTCAATACACCACTCCTCCAGATGTGGTGTACTACAACTTCCATCTGCTCCATGGTGGGGTGTGTATGAAAGGAATTGCTTTCCAACACAGCTTGAAACTGCCAGGATGGGATAGGGTAGTCTATATTATGCCTTGGGAAAATTTAACCTCTTGAACTAATAGCTGGGATAAATCCAGTAGCACAGGAAGTGAACAGGAGAGATGTCACATATATTCAAACAGGTGCAGCTTGTGCTGTGAGCCTCAGCGGGGCAGTGAATCTGTTCTGGGTTTTAGTCCAAAATTTGGAGGGACTGAGCCATATTGTCAAGTAGGTTCAGCACCTTGGGTAATGATTTTAAAGTTTGGACTAAAAACTGGAAGGAATTCACTGCCATAATGACATGGGTGCTTACCAAAAGCCAGTATGTATAAGATGATAAGACACTTTTGCTGTGATTGGGCATGAAGATTAATCCCTTCTTTAATCTGTCATTGCAGAAACATCAGGACTGTTTGCAGTGAGCATGTATGAAAAACATGGCCCAAACCTGCTTCTATTGGAAATGGAAACAGATTTTGGCCCCAAGTATGAACAGCACAGGACCAAACATCTTTTTGGTAGTTCACGATAGCAGAACAAAAGAATTAGTTTTGCTAGAGGCAGTGCAGCATAAAAATGAGTGAAAGCAAAGTTATTGACTCTCTTACACTGAATATTAAAAGCTGTCAGAGTTAAGACTAACTCAGACCATACAGGGAGGATGATAAGTAAGAAGAATTAAACAAAAAGCATGCAAAAGAATAGACAACTTACCACAGCCTTGAATAAGATCAAAAGAAGAAAAGAGCAAATTTCTGCATTAAAATCTAATTGGGGGCAGAATGATTCAGATAAATCTGTTCTTTATGCACTTTAAAAAGATTAAATGGAATTGTTTGTCTGGAGACTACTTTTCAATGAGCATGCTTGCTTATCCACTACTTGTATATAGCGGAGGCAAACATAAACTCATCCCATACCAAAATAAACAAGCAGAAATAGTGCATGGTACAAGACTGCTCTACAACATACTATAAAGAATCAGAGGCAAGCTAGAAAGCAAAGCCAGAAAGCCCTTGACAAATGGAAATAGAGCAGGAATGTGGTTTTTGGGACACTTAAGAGAGTAAACTTTTAAACTTATTTTGCTGTCTTAATTTTGTGGATCACGTATCTCCCAGGATAGAACTGCCATAGCATGAGGAACTCTGTCATGGGATCTTAGCTGCAGTTCAGTTCTTTAGAGATGTGACTATATTATAACCTCTGTATTCTTCCTAAGAAGAAAATCTAAAGATACAAGTCATCAGTTGATGTTGCTGCTAGAAAACAGATGATGAGTCACTATTACAGTGCAAGCTAACAGCTTGATCCAACATTAGTTTATTTGGGAGTAATTCCAATTAGTGTAATGGAATTTACTTCATTATAAAAGCATAGTTTTTACCCCAATGTGTGGTAATAAACCCAGCTTTGTGAACATTTTATGTCCTCTTCATATTGTTTACAGTTTCCCTTGATAAGATCCTCAGCCTATATTTTGTTCTAGTTACAATAGCATTGGGTGTTCCCCTGGTGAATATGTTTGCTTTCTATACCATCCTTAAGAGCAGTAGTTCTGGAAACACAAAGAGAAACATATGCAGTATCTGTAAGCTTACAAACATCTAAGAGCTACTCACCTGCCCATAAAAGGCCACACGGTAGTATCGTCCAAACAAACGCTTCTCAGAATTCACGACTTCTGCTACTTTTAGATAAGATCTATGGATGTCATAGTACAACTCTGATAGCCTCTGAGGAAACAGAATGAAAAAAGTAAAGTTTTAAAATGAAATTCCTTCTCTTCAAAGCAGATTATAACTAACTGGCAGGATACAAAGTGGGAATCATTCTCCCTAGTGCATGAACAGTTTTCAGACAATAATCACACTTTGGAAACTTCTTGGGAAAGAGATTTCTACAATTTTTTAAAATCAGAGAACATGATTCTCTGCTCAGAATACTAGTTTTTCAGCACAAGTTTTCCATAAAAAAAGTCTTGGAAGTGTGACAAATTCTGTTGCATCCATAAGTTTCTTGCTGGGATATCTCACAGTCAACACAGGCTATTACAACTCTAAAATATTCTCTGAATTCCTACTTACACCATACATCTTGCTCATCATGTTGGATCTGGAGGACAACTGATTAAAAAGGTTTTAGTCCAATAACATTTGTCATTATAAATGAAATACATGAGTCCTCCTATGTCAGTTACCAAAGATGAATTTTCTTGTCTGCAGCATATTGAAGAGGAGAGGCCAGTTTTTTTCTATGTACTGCACATGCAAAAGCTACAGATGGAAAATATATGCTTCTTTTACATGGTGTGTGTGTGTGTGTATTTGGGAAAATGTCATGGTTCAATGGTACAATACATGTTTTACATGCAGAATGTTCCAGTTTCAAATCCCAGCATCTCCAGGCACGATGGTAAAAAATAAAAAATAACAAATCCTGCCTGACTCACTGGAAAGCTTTTGTAACCGATTACTGTTCACAATATTAGGGTTTAGGAAAATGATCTGACTTACTTAGTATAAGGCAGATTTGGTCACATGGAACTGTATGTAGTGAGAACCAGCCTCTCCACAGTGAAATCCTATAGTTGGAAGGCTGCTCATGAACTATGCAATTGTAATGACAATAGTGTAGATCTTTGTAATTGTACAAACTGTACAATTGTAATGAGCCAATAGTGTGGGTCTTTTCATACAGTCAGCACCCTGTTTCCTGGTACCAACTATGGTGAAAATTTGCTGTTGTTTGCCTTCAAGTTGTTTCTGATGTATTGTGATCCGAAGGTGACCCTATTGAAGGGGTTTCTTGGCAAGATGCATTCAGCGAGGGAAGCCTTTGCCTCCCTGAGGCTGAGAGAGTGTGACTTGCCTAAAGTCACACAATCAGTTTCCATGGCAGACCAGGAATTTGAACCCTGGTTTAATGATCTTCCAAAGTTCAGTGTTCAAACTACTACACCATGCTGGTTCTTTAGCAATACAAAATTTTACATTAGGCCACAAAAACCAAATGTTTAGCTATAGGATAGGGGATATTTGGTTCAGTATTACTGTGTGTGAAAAGGACTTTGGGATTATTGTTCATCATAAATTGAACATGAGACAGCAGTGTGATGCTGAGGCAAATAAGGCTACTGTCTTATTTGAATAGTAAAGCTTATGCATGCAAAGATACATAATTGAAAATCCACAGCAATTCCTTCTTCATCTTGTAACTGTTCTTATAAGATGTAAATCATAGCTGTAGAATATTTGACCTATGATTTCCATCAGCCTTTCCCAGTATAGACAATAGTAAGAAATGGTGGCAGCTCTAGCCCCTTATCAGAGCTTGGAAAAATTATTTGGTTGGGCTACAACTGTATGAATCTCCCAGCCACTGCCTGGGCTAGCTGGGACATTTTGCAATCCAAAAGGTAACATTTCCAAGCTTTCTTGCAACCTCAGAATGCCTAAATGTTCCCCACACATGTTGTAAACTACTACACTACTAATGGAAGAATAAAAGAAGTCACCCATCTAAGAAAGGCCACAAATCATTCTTATTTTTGGCTTGGCTTACCTTGAAGTCTCTCTGCTTCTCAAATACTGCAATGATTGGCTTGTTAACTTCAGCAATGAGCTCATATCGTTCAGATTTCCACAAATAATCAACACACAATTCCAACTGTTCCACAAGAATGTTCTGTAATTCCACAAGGGAAAAAAAAAAGAATGCTCGGTCTGCTTTGAAAGTAGATGTAATGGAAGCCAAATACTTGGTTTAGGAAAACGCTAAAGCATAATTTGGAGGGCTGCTTTGAAAATGTCTGTTACATGGTCACATGTGTCAGTGCATGGTAACTTTAGCTGATATTTCATCAGCTAAAGCTAGACATGTGGAGATGTGCATTATGGCATGCTGTCTGTTAACAGAGAAGGGCAGCTTATGATTAGTCCCAAGCAGGGAGAAGCATCTCATACCACAACAATGGGATGTGGTCCTGCCTGTCTAGGATCACAAACCTTCAGTACATGGGCCAAGAATAAATGGCTACTTGTTATTTTTATTAAATCACATAAGAAGTTGGACACCCCTTAAACTGCCATGGCTGCAGCCTAGAATCCTGGGATTTGAAGTTTTGTGAAGAACCAGTATTCTTGGCAGAGATGGCTAAAGACCTTGTATAACAACAAATCTCAGGATTCTATAGGATGGAGCTACTGCAGTTAAAGTTGTGTCAAACTGCATTATTTCAACAGTGTAGATGCACCCATGGACGCCAACAGCCAGTATGGCTATGCAGTTTCTCAGGTGTATCCCTACTGATATAGTTGGTGTGTTTCCATGGCATCACAAGTGTGCTTGCAGCAGCAGGGTTTAACTCTATGGTCATATTTATTCACAGTACAGGTTATGACAATAAAGCCCTCTATGACTCAAGTCCTACTGATCTGAAGGACTGCTGTCTTCCACAAGAGTCTGTTTGTGTCTAGATCTTTTGGCAGAAGGGTGTCCTTGATAGCTGCTCCCAGATTCTGGAACTTCCTTCCTAGAAAGACTAGACTGGCACCCACAATGGTGTTCTTGGGAGACAGGCAGGCTTTTTTTTTTAAAAAAAATTTCAGACTGCCAAGAAAACCCCATGATAGGTTTACCTTAGGCGCACAACTACCACCACCACCTATGGGATCTAACAGCTCATGAGGAAAAGGTTTTAAATAATGTGCTGCACTATCTGTATTTTCTATTTTAATGGTTATATTTTAAAATTGTTATTAATATTTGATTATTTTGTGCTCCCAAGTGAGAAGAAATAAGTTCCACTGTTTTCTTCTCACTGTGGAGGGAAAAGAGTATTTCTGTGCAGTTCTTGCCTGGTATTTGCCCATGCTGAATGAATGCATGTTTTTTTGCATGAAAATGCCAAAATTTTGTGGGAAAACACTGTTTCCAGACCACTGCATATTCTTTTCCATGCAACCTCTCAGCCAGCCTGCATAATATAGCCATGTGGCTTTTTATTGAGTATTTACTAGACTCCTGTTTTTGGTGTATATTCACCAGATTGTAGTGCAAGATGCAACTTTCTGGAAACTGTTTTTTTGTGCAAACCCCTAAAGTTTTCACACATAAAACCAATATGTGTTTCTGTATAGAATAATTTCATAAAACAGTTTGGCATGTGCAAAATAGTGGATGAAACCTGAGCAAAATTCTCACCACTATATTTATTCTTGCCTACTCAGTTTCTTGAATGGTGGAAAGCCTATTTTTCAACCAAGATATTAGTAATGGTGAATATTTTTTTCTATCTTATCTGAAAAGTAGAAACAGAATCCTCAAACAAATATAGAACAAATTGTGGATACTGTTTGTTTTATTGGAGGGAAAAAAAAGTTCCTGGGTTTGCATGACACAAAATGCAGACCAGAGGGAAGCGGACTGGCTACTTTAGTTGCTTCTACTACACATAGCAACAACTGGGTAGTATGCCTTATCCCACCGATTGTATTCAGGTAGACCAGAGTTCTCACAGATCCCTGGGTAATCATGACCTGTAAATGCAAGCAGTGAGTCTTCTTTCAAATAGAGCTTGTAGAGAATCAGGCAACAAAGTTAGAAGTGCTGACCTCATTGTATGGTGTATCCTGCATTCCAGAGTCTTCTTTCATAGCTCCTTCTTCTTTAATATTTGGTGTAATGTTGAGGAAAGCTGGCCAGCCCATGGAAAATAAGCCTTTTAAATTAGAGGAAGAATCTCATGAATGCTTAAATAACAATTTATTAAAGAAATTACTAAGTGGGAGTTTCTTTAATTTTTTTTGCAGAAATAATTGTTTTTTCACAGCCCAATAGATGAAGAGAAAAAAATGTAATGCACTGGATTCATGATGAGTTATTATAAATCAATCCAATTCATTAAACTGCTTGCCAAGGCTGTGGAGAGTTAAAATTTGATAATTCTGACAAAGAATAGACCTGGCCAAAAGTATTATTTGAGGAACTCTTAGTAAGATCAAAAATAATTGTAAGGATAATAATTTGAACCATCCATAAAAAATACAATGCTTCTAGTTTCTTTATAAGTAAAAATCTTCCAACAGAATGAAGCATATACAACTATAAAGTACTTTGTGTTTCGTCCATGGTTATGAAAATATGAATGACCTTTTTTTATAATACATTTATTAGCGATGGGAAAAAAATGCCTAACCTGGAATAAACCTGACTCAATTTATTTAATTTGAAATCTGATTCACATTGCATCCAAATTAATTTTGGCTTTGATCCAATGTGATTTGAGCCTTATCTCTTTCATTCCACTTGTCTTTCCCAAACATACTATAATTATGAAGGAACGTTCCAAGGAGAGCCTCATTCTCCCAGGTGCATATGACTATCTTGAGTAAAGGCAGGGCAGTGGACTATAAAGACAACACTTGGGTTGTGAAACCCTGGATGCATGTTTTTATTTGCCATCAAGCTGGTTTTGATTTATGTTGATTATCCAAGAGCAATGGTCACCAAAAGCCCTACTCAGGTTATGTAAACTCGGGATTGTAATCTTCCTGATCAAATTAATTTATTTGCAATGTAGTTCTCCTTTTTTTCCTAGTGCTTTCAGCTTTACCAATCATTTTGGTTTTTTCCTAGAAGTCTCCACCTTAGTATCTGCTTCTCCATTCAAGGATTTCTTTTACATTAGGGAGGATTATTGATTTTGATATGATTTATCTTTACCTAATCTCTATCACTGGTAGAATGTGGTACAAGGAATATTTAGCCTCCCAAAGTAGCAAAGTAAAATTAAGCCAAAATGTAATCTGAACTGAAATAAATAAATAAATAATTTTTATTTATATCTCCTGCCTCTCCCTTCAGATCAATAGTGTACACCCCACTATGAACAAAGCAGTTGAAGGAATTTTTGCCCTCCATTTCCTTGATCATTATTGACCTCATTTCCTTCTAGGATGCTTCCAGATGGTGCTTCTATCAGAAAAGAAGCTGTTCTTTATTGTTTCACTTCACTGCATTCACTACTGTACTATTGAACTGAAAAGTAGCCTATGGTGGTCTAACCTGAAAATTTCTATGGTGGTCTAACCTGAAAACCTTGCAAATTTCTCTCTGTGTTGCTTGTTGCTTTTTGTTTTCCCTTCTTTTTTAAAAAATACTAAACAGTTCAAAATTTGTCCCACAAATCCCCTAGAATATTCCCTAACAAAGTAATGAGTAACTGTTACTTCTTGTACAAGAAAGAAATACTGGCTGTTACAGCAGTTTGAAAACTACTATTGTCTCTCATCATACACCACAATACTGTGTTATAGGTAACATCATTACTTGTAACATGCTAATTTCAGGTTCTGAAATCTCTGTAGCAGCAAATTCTGGCAAGATATATCTATTACTGGATGGAATCCTGGGTTTCCTCCCACTGTGGATAGTCCTTTTTGAGCACAGGAATACTACTTCCACAATTTTCTTTTCCCAAATACCTGCTCTAGAAGTCTGTGGGGCCTCTGAAATGTGGGGGGGGGGGGATAGAAGGAGGGAAAACAGGTCTTCAGTGTTCTCTCCCCTCCATTGCTCCCAGTGGGATTCTGGATATTGGTTCTATCATGAATGAAAAGAAGTCCTTCCATTTGCGGAAGACTAGCTAGGATGCCATTATTTATCAAACATAATCTCTGCTAGACCCTTGGTCTACCATTACTGCTGTCACCATGCAGTTCAAAGAGGCAGCCATTTGATTCAGCACCAAAACAATGCATCCTGTATGTTTAGTACGGTTCCTTGCAAGTGGGAATGACCCCTGTAGGCAGTGGAATCTGATGCGAAAGGTTAATGCCCAATTTTCACCTTGTTATCCATGCTTGGCCATGCTTAGCTGTACAATATCCCTCCTGATCTTATCATGGAAGTTCAATTAACATGAAAAGTTGTTTTGGAGTAATCCTTGTACAAAAAAAGTACACAGCATTGCAGTGGAAAACTTTCAAAAACTGATTCAACCAAGAACAGAACCAGAGAGAATAGAATCACAGCTGATACCCAATATCAAGAATTATTTGTGAATCTGTTATTTCCTTAAATCTCTACAATTTGTGCTGGCAGCTTGTTTGAAGGATGTTGTATATCCCATAAACAGATGTGGTTAGAACACTCACTTCCTCCATTGTGAGTTGTTAGTAAGACATTACTATCAGAGAGTTCAGCATCTTCCAGGAGCATACGAGAGGTACAAATCTTTTCCATTTTCCAGTAACCTATGATAGTGTGAGATGTTATTAGTGTTCTGCTATCTGAATGGGTTAATACATGCATATTTAATGATATACACTATGAAATGAGATGTAAAAGCCCACCATCTTCACCCAAACAAATATTTTATTCAGTTTATTCAAACAATATACAGGGTTGCAGATCATGGAAATGTTTTTATTTATGCATTTGGAAAATAACAACTCTTAAGAATCTACCAGCTAGTATAGGGGATTCTGGGAGATGAAATCCAAAAAGAAACTAATCTTTCCAAGTTCTGCAAGTCTGTTGAAAGCAGAAGTTTTACTAGCTGTCATATTTTACACAGAAAACATTTGAGAAGAGTCAAAGCAGCTTAAGGGATAAGTACAAAAGAACATGAATCTCATCAGGTCGATGTAGGTCATTTGGAATTTATGCTCTATGTCTCAATATATTTTATCTTACCCTTTCGTTTCAGGTATTCAGCAATAAGGGCAGCTATATGGATGTAGCACATAGCAGCCTGTAACAAAATAATAATAATAATAATAATAATAATAATAATCACACACAAGTTTTAATATGAAGTAGCACAGACCTTCCTTATCAGTGCCAGACAATGGAAAATAGAACTTATATGTTTTTGTTTGATACAGGCTGTGCAAAACAACAGATTGATATTTATCTATTCACTTGAGGTAAGTTCCAGTTTGCCTTAGGGTCACCATAAGTCAGAAAGGCACAAAACAACAACAGCAGCAATGAAACTCCAAAACACAGTGCAGAAAAAAAAGCTAGTTTGAAACCACTTGACTCAGTGCTAGGGAATCCTGAGAATTGTAGTTTATTGTAGCACCAGAAGTCCTTGACAGAGAAGGCTAAATGTCTCATAAAGTTACAATTCCCAGAATTCCCTAGCATTGAGCCAGGGCAATTAAAGTAGTCTCAAACTGGATTATTTATGCAGTTTGTTTTGGACCAAAGTTACAGTTAAAATTACTAAGGCATTTACATAAAAAGTTTAAGAATATAGACTAAATCTGAGCATGGGTAAAATTATGTATGTAATTCACATGCTTGAAAATACTTAGAGTTACCTCAGATAAATCTCCATTTCGAGCATGAATCTTGGCCATACTCTCCAGCCAGGTTCGACGTAATTCAGGTGTACTGGCATATGAATTTGCAAGACTGTACTGTAAATCCACCAGCATTTCAGGGTCTTTCTCATGTTCTTTCATCTGAGCTGTTGCCATTAAAACTGTCCTTATGCGTTTGGTCAGGTCTTTCACTTCTGCTGGGAAGTTATTGTTCTTTTGGGAAGAGAAACAACAGAGTAATTTTTGAGCTCAGAGAATCCATTCTTATCATCTTAAATTACATGTTAAATTGCATGAGACTGGATCAGATTATACAACTGATATATACAACTACTGGATGTATAGTAGCCACTTCAAAATCCTTCATTCATTGCCTGATTGTCAAATGTAGATACTGAAATGTGACTGTGCCATAGTCAAAGACTGTTATTTCCCTGCCTATAAAGAGGCCTGTGACCTCACTGGAATGGAAACATATTGGATTGCAAAAGAGGGGTCTCTGTTGAGATGCAAATGGACTTTAAATTTCCTGGAGTTTGAAAATCTCCCTTTTTCTGCATGATCAGAAGGAGGAGTCTGCCTGCAAAAGATATCCTCCCCAGCAGAACATCTTCACTAGGGACTGAAACAACATGCAGGCATCTGACTAACATCTCCAGTTTGTTTTTTCCCCTCCTGTTTGGTTTGTAACATCTTGCCTGATGAAGATGCCCATGGAGCTTTGACAGCTTGCAACTAGTATATTGTGCATTACAGTTGGCCAATAAAGGTATCACTGATGGATTTTTGTTTGCATTTGTTAAATGGCCAACACAGATACCTTTTGCATGATTTAAATGCAGTGCAATACATTTTAATATTATTTTTCCTCTTGTACTTCACATTTTCTTTTTCGTTATTTGACACAACATTTAAAAAATTATCATGTACGTGGTAGTGCACACAGCTAACCGTGCAGAGGTGCATATACATCTAAGATTTCTCAGGAATTTCTGATATATTCCATCCCAAATGGATGTATAAATCAGCCAAAAGAATTCAGATCCAGAGAGGTGGTAAAGGAGATTTTTTTAAAAACCCTATAAACTGATTCCAGACCTTGGAAAAGTTGCTACTTGGTCCAAAAGTTGCTACTTGGCCCAGTGCTTGTGTGGTTTTATGTTTTCCAAGCTTGTACAAGGAGACATCTGAACTTTTTGTCCATCAGTTCTATCTTGTCCCTTCTAGTCTCTTCTTTTTCTGGTTGACACAAAGGGCTTATTTATATGACAGTAGGGTGACTAGGCACAACTTCCCTCCTTCTGCACATCGAGATGTCTAGTGATTGGCTACAAACTCCCTACTGGCTCTGTGGAAGCTGTAGCTGTTCATCACATGCTGGGAACCTCCTTCCTACCCACCCTGGAATCTGCATAGATATGCTGACAAAGTTTTTTTTCCTCTCTGCTAGCACCACATGGAATCTCAGCATCACACTACATGGCAGTGTTTAAAAAATAACTTTTCCAAGCTCTTCATTTTATAACTTTAAGAGCTTTACAAACATCTGAGCCAAATGAACCAATTTGTAGAATCCATCTAATTGTATATATACATTATGTTTCATCCAAGACTGGCTACCAAAGTGACTTACAATTACAATCTCTCATATGACACAGTTTCATTTGCCTCTGGATTCTTCATAAATCAGAAGGGCATGACCTGATGAAGCAGGGGGGATGGTACCCTAAACCAATTTTCAACAGCCCACAGAAACTTGGGAAATTTAACATACCCTTAAATGACTTGGAACAAATTACAACTTGATAGGGGGTAAGTGATTAACTCCAGAAATAGCTCCAATGACTGCGATGGTGCTATAGCACCATGGAGAAAAGATGTCAGAGTTAGAGATTAAAGTGAATTAACTACATCAGAGAGAAAGAGGGAAAGGTTTGAGCTCTCTCCTCCCTCTCTCCACATTTAGTAGAGTCAGCATGGCATATTGCTTTAAGTATTGGCCTATGACGCTGAAGACCAACAACAATTATCTATCTACCCATCTATTGTAAATATGGACAGAAAGTACTGAAGCAATAGGAGGGTAGAAGGTTGTCTTGGGGTGCATCCATTTGTAGTAATCAGAAACATAAATAATTTCTTACTTTCATTTGCTTGTCTCCATTAGCAAAGTTGTTTGTAATTGCTAGTGAATGCTGGAATCGAGAGCCTCCAATTCCTGCATCTGCAATCAACTGGCTTACAGCTTTGATGAGCTAAAGGTGATGAAAATGAAAAGAGAATGTTAGCACAGGGAAATCAACTGGCAAATACTCATTCTTTCAAAGAAACTGCAGCCTGACTGAACTATCACTTGAAGAGTAGCCTTGGATCTCCATATGTGCTCAAATAGGCAATGAGCTGCTTGAAGTTTGATTGCAATACCCTGTGCTCAGTATCAGCAGGGCCAGATGTACCATTAGGCAGAGTGGGAAGGCTGCAAATGCCACAGTGGGCAGGGATTACTGTTGAGGAGAAGAGCAGTATGTCTGGACAACCTGCTCTGTTGCACCTCCCCAACCCTTGCAGCTAGCTGCTGTGACCAGGTACCATGGTGGATGTATTTGCCAGCACTGATGTCTTGTTGACGTCTTCCTTTTGTGAAAATGGGATACTGAACACAGGGTATTACAATCACACTTCAGGCAGCTCATTGCAATCAATGCTAAATATGCCTACTGAAACTCTCTGCAAATAGGCTGTATTTCCAATTTAACTCTGAATTCTAGAGTCTAGAAAAACTGGAAGAAAGGAAAATGGAGACTTCTAGTTTTCTCAAGGTATAGCAGACTTGAGAACAAAAGTACCTAGGAGGTTTGTATAGACTGCAGATATACATTGCCCTTCTCTGGACTGAGTAGAGGAATTAATTCAAGAAACACCGTAACAGTGATGGTGTTGATTCACCAACATCAGATTTACTCACCTGCAAATGAGACCTGACAATTGACTTCTGCTTATTGAATTCAAAGTTTTTTCTCATAAAAAAATAAAGCAAAGCGGAGGCTTCTGTCTGAGTTGACCGTGACCTGTGATTGCAGCATTTAAGAATCTCATAACAGAATGAGCCACACAAGTCAGCTTGCCCTTGGAAGAAAGCTGAAGGGAACTATGGAGACAAAAAATGTGCAGAAAGGATCACTATAGTTTCACAACAGAGCTGTCTTAGACAATATTCAACAGTGCTGGAAGCTAACTGGGAATTTTATGCATCTCTAAGCAGGCTATGGCTTAAGGGAGCTAGTTAAAACAATGGCATATGCCTGTGAATCATCTCTATCTGCATGGACCATTATGATCTCTACAGGCAAAAGCTCACATTATCATATCCTCAAACATAGATGTTTTAGGAATCTTACATAAGCATCTCCTACATTACTCTCGTGTATGGATACCAGTCATGACCTATTTCTCAATATATTTCTGAGAGAATGTGGCCCTTGAGAGAAAGAGAAAAATGGTCACCTGACCATACTTTTAACTATTTGTGGATAAGAATAGCTGTTTAAATGTTGAAGTTTTGCAAATAAATTTCTAATATTTTTAACAAACAACAATTGAGTTCATTAACATTAACAAATAGAGAGTTGGCTTGTATGCACAAACAAAACCATATCAGAGACATTTTTGTTGATTTGTTCTTCCTGATATACATTTTGAACCCCACCCCACCCCACCCCACCCCAATTTTTCTGTCTATAAGGCCCTCAAAGCAACTTAAAATTCATATAGCACTCATGTGAAATATAGTATTTTAAACTTTATAACAGTTTGCAAGGCAGTATTTATCTACTTAGTGCAGCTGGCAGACTGTGGTTGGTATGACCTAGGTCATCTGGGGTCAATGTAGGCTGAATAGATATCCTAATTTTCAGCTCAGGCTCAATCCTCACCTTATTTTCTAGGGAATAAAACTCTTGAGTACAGTTTGTGGTAATATGGCACAAAGGGTTCAAGATGTTGGTGATAATATTTAAAGCCCCAAAGAGTTTGGAAACTTGATACTTGAAGGTACTGTTCCCTATATATACATGTCCAAAATTGTGGCCTGCAAGTAGGAGTCTTCCTCAGTGCACAAGTGGTGCAACACAAGTGGGAGGACATGGGAGCAGGCCCTCTCAGCTGTGGCACCCTTCCATTAGATGTCTCACTAACAATGACATAGGTTTCCTTCCATCAGCAAGCCCAAAGATGCCCCCCCCCCCATTAAAGCCTTTGGGAACTAATTTACTTCAAAATGTACATGTGCAGGCATACCTCAATTAACAAAGCTTCTGACAGTAAAAGCATTTTCCCCCAACAGCCCACAGAAACCTGAAGAATTTAATATTTCATTAAATGTCTTGGGACAAAATACAACTCGATAGGGGCAAGTGATTTACTCCAGAAATAGCTCCAATGACTGCACTGGTGCTACACCACCATGCTAGAAACATGTCAAAATTAGGGATCAAACTGAATTAGCAATATCAGAGAAACAAAGTAAATTTTCTAAATTTCCTCCATTTGCAACATGTTGGCAGACATAGGTCTAAAGCAATGAAACAATAGTAGAGTAGAAGGTTGTCTCATGATCCATCCATCTGTAGTCATCCGAAACACATTTGCTTGTCTCTATTAGTGACAAACTCTTCCAAAGTATCCAAAATTCAAGGTAAAATTTTGAAATCCAAAATCCAAATTTTGTTTGGAAAATTCTGAAATTTTACTTTGATTCTATGTGTTTTGCCAGACACGAGTGCAACAATGAATACAACAATGTACTCAGCAACAATATTCATTCAGTATTCTCTCATTGCATACGTCCAAACCATATAGATAGTTACCTTACTAACAAACAACCTCAGGGCAGCAAATACATGTTTGAGGGCTGCTGCAGAATGATTTATTTGTAAAAACAGCAGGTAGGTATCAAAAACTTTCTTCATCAGTGTATTCTGACAATCTGATTGCTGTAGTTGCCTCTGAAAAGTTAGAAGACAAATATTTCAGTGGAATTATTTGGCCTTTTTTGTTTGTTTCCTTGCTTTTCCACCCTTCTTCTCTTTTGCTATCAACTGTATATTTCTTGTTCACGTATGTATAGTTGGTTAGTCCACCTTCTGCCTTTTTTCCCTTGTGCCCCTTAAGACAGGAACTCTCAAGGCACTTACATGATGCCGTTTTTATTTTTTAAAACTTATGTCTTCTATTATGCCTTTGCCACAATGCCACTATTTCATCCTCTATAGTGGAAGGGCTATATCTTGGTGGCAGACCACAGGCTTAAAACATAGAAAGCTCCACCCGTGGTATCTCCAGGAGAGACTAGGAAAGACCCTGAAGAGTTGCCTCCAGACAGGGTGGACTATACAGAGCTAAATGGACCAAATATCTGATGAGGTACAATGCAGGCTACTATGCTGCTAATATAGCTTAGGTCCATACATGAACTAAAGAATGGGACAGTGTGATGCAGTGTTTGGGTACTGGCTCTAGGAGACCAAGGTTCAAATCCCTGCTTGGCCATGGAAACCTACTGGGTGACATTGGGCATGTTACATTCTCTCAATATCAGAGGGAGGCAATGGTAAACCCACTGCTGAAGAAATGTTGCCACGAAAAACCCTAACATAGATTTGCTTTCAGGCACCAGAAGTTGTAAACATCTTGAAGGCACAGAACAATAATGAATTAAATACTTATCTCCCATTTTTGTTTTGTTTTGCAAGGTAATTTCTAGAAAAGATGTTTCTTTCCCTCTCCTGCAACAGGTTTCATGTTTACAGGATCTACTCTGGTGTTTATTTCTTTTTTTGTTGCTAGAAGCCCAAGATCCATCAATCAGACACAAGTAAAAACATAGCTGCTGAGAGGCCAGACTTACATTCTGACTTAAGAAAAATGGTATCTTTGAGCATGTTCTGATGGTCTACACAGAAATATGTTTTCACTACCAGAACTATAATCCCGGTCTTTCATCACAAATCCATTCTTCCTCCCTATTCAGTCTTTTATTACAGTGTCTTTTCTTCTGAATTGTTGCTATGTGTGGACAATTGGAGACTTCAACAAGTTTGATCATCTAGTGCAAATCATCTATATATCTAACAGAAGACCAGTTTTAACTCCAAATTCTCTGGCCCACCCAGATGATGGATCATAACCTAAATATGGATTATAAACCCAAATAAATTATGTCTCAGAATGCTTATACAGATTCTTTTGGAATTTCAGCTTTTTAAATGTAAAAACAATCACACACACACACACACACACACATCTCTGTGTAACTATGTGAGGTCTCACCATACATTTATTATTATTATCCTTTATTTATATAGCGTTGTAAAGAGAAGGGAGTGAAAGGACTGCAGAGGCCTAGCAACACCATCAGGCCTGGCCTCAAGTAGAGGAGCCCTCTCTCCATGCTACACCATCTTATTCCATCTGGCCTGTCCTATATCATGAAGCAGATCCCTCCCTCCAGTCCATCTGCCTTGGTCCAGGCGTTAGAGGGAGAGAAGAACATTTAGATCTGATCCCCTTCCCCACCACCATTCCTTTCTCCTTGTGTTGTGTCTTCTTAGAATGTAAGCCTGAGGGCAGGGAATTGTCTAATTAAAATAATATTTGTAAGCCGCTCTGATAGCCTTTAGGGCTGAAGAGCGGGGTATAAATAAATATTATTATTATTATTATTATTATTATTATTAAATTTATGTAGTGCTGTAAATTTATACAGCACTGTAACCTACTTGTATTTTCAAACTCTTTAGAACTACATAAAGTAACAAATATTATTAAAACCCATATATTTCATATTGTATTAGATTAGATTATATCATTTTATTATATTATCCTATATTACATATGAAAATGCTTGTCACAACACGTATATTAGTCCTGTATATTAGTCCACATGCTGGTTAAAAGAATGTCTTAGTAAACCTGACATGAACAAGAAGAAAATATGATCGTCAGTAAAAGCATGAGATAATCTCCAACACAACAAAACACTGTGATGCATCACATGAGGCACACTAGCCTAGCATATGCCTGGTTATTTGCAAGCATAACTCATAGACTGTGCATAGATATGAAAGTAGTATCTCATTCATTGTGTGATGCTGCTCATACACCAATATCCTGTGCATCTATAAAATTATGGCTTGGTATAAATCACAGACATTGTGATTGGCATCCTAGGCATTGTCTCATGATTTTGAGACATTAAAATGATACCTGGTGATGCTGAGTGAAAAGACATAAGAGGTCAAGGATAGTAAGGCAAACTTCTGTTGCAATGTTAGCTTCAGTATCTACGTAGTTCACAATATCTGTTTCGTTTGAGCCACCTACAACAAATAAATGTCATGGAAAAGGTTATGTAAAGATAATGAAGACAAAGCATGTTTATAAAAGATCAGCCATTTTAACTGCATCGGGTGATGTGGTGTGGAAAAAGCAATGGCTAGAACCAGTCTTGGTTGGGGGGAGAGAACTGTATGTTCCAGGTAACACCCTAAGCCAATCTACTTGCTCCAGGTAGAGCAGAAGATGCTTTCCCATTACAAGTGTTGCAGTAACACTCAATTCCAGCCTAGTTGACTTATGCAGGAGGAATCAGGGATGGGTGGGGAGCAGTATACTTATGAATATATTATAATTATACATTATAATCCAAAATGGGGAATGCTTAGGCTGTCAAAATGTTTAGCAGGGTCATTTGGCATCTTTTCCCACATGCATAGATACATTGAACCATAAATAGGCAAAAGTTATGTGTATGGCGGGGGGGGGGGATGAAAAACAGGACTTTTGCTGTAGTGAGTACAGAAGGTCCACTTGGAACCATCACTGCTTTTTTTTCAATAACAGCTAAATTAGACATGCACGTAGCTGTCCAACATATGCCTGTTGGCCTAGCCATTTAGCACAGGTGGAGAGTCTACATTGATCACCAAGAGTGCATTTGGATTATTTGGATAATTTCTAAGATGTAGATTCAAAATGAGTATTTTCCAGATACACTATATTATATTCCAGGGTTTTGAGACTGTCAACAATATTTACAATGAATTAATGTACACAAACTATAATCTTCCTTAAATAAGCTGTAATTTTCCTTAAAAGCTGGTAGCATATAAAAATAATCTTTAGCCCAACAGAGGCTGATGGGCTCCATGTCTTTGTTTCAGTAAGTCTACTCTGAATTTTAATTTGAAATTTAAAATAGGTATTCATATGGTGAGACCTATCTTCAGAGTATGTTCAGCAGCTTCAATTAAAGTCTGGACCCAGAGTGGATTCACAGTTCTGCTAACATTTTAGTCACCAGCCTAGCTGCTTGAGCAAATTTAAGTACAGCCTTCCACTGGTTTCTGAACATAATTTCCAGTAACATGATAACATTTCTTAAGAGCAAAGTATAACCTTTGGAAATTTGACTACAAATGCTTGTGCTTACTTGCAATGGTGCTGTCTATTATCTGCAGAAGTTTAGGATTGGAAAAAGGATTTTTGCCACGGATTATTGGTAAAGTTTGAGATCTGTGATGCCTGTGAATGTGAACCTCACTGCTGGAAGCAGAATGTATCCTGTGAAATGAAAAAAAATAGAAGTTTTAATTAATTCTTATATCCCATACCCAAAGTTTTGATAAGTCTCAAAGGTTTCTCCTATTGCACTGTGCAGTAAGATCTGAATTTCCTCCGAATTCTCACCACACAGCCCCCAAAACCGGAATTAGCTCTGGGCTGTTTACACAACTCCTGGACTCTGTTTGGGTTTTCCACACCACTTGTCTTGCTTTAAACTTAACCTTTGCACTTGGTTTTCCAGAAAACCGAGAGAAAACCACAGCAGTGATGGGTGACTGCCAGTCCCTTAGCGCCCATGCTGAGTCACTCTATGAACACGAGTTACTCTGAGGTCAGAATGAGTCTGAACATGTCATTCTGACCTCCAAATGCCTGCTGCATTGCTACTGGCCAACTCGTGAGGACCACAGTGTGGGGGCCAGAATACTCTGGGAGCAGCCTGGAGCATTCTGGCAAGTGTAAACAAGTCATTTGATACATGGGATTATCTCTTAACATGAATATGCTAAAGCAAGGAAGAGCTGAGGATAATGAAGTAGGATCTGTAGGAAAGATATTGGCATAGTAATCCTAATCCTTCTCAGTTAGGAAAAACCAGCTCCAGCAGCCATAGGTCCATCCAGCTCAGAGGCTACTGGGCTTTTTTTGGGCAGTAGGGACTAACTCGAGACATCCTTGATCTGTAAGATTGAAAGCCCCCTTGCTCACCATGCACAGCCCAGTACCAAGCTCAATGGTAAGGATTTTTCCACAGGGGAATACATGAGAAAAATGCCCCCATTTCACACACTGGCTGGGGTAAACCAGCAGAACATTGGAAATGGCAGTTTATATGCCACTTAGCTCCTACATCACTTCACTTACAACTCCTTGTAATTAATACTCTGTACACTCACATTTTGTATCTCTATGTAACCAGGCAACTGTATTCCTTTTGTGTTTACTTGCAACATGGTGTTGAAGTTCAAGACTGGAACATTTTGTACCATAGATTATGGATACAGTTTGAGATCAATTATCCTTGTAAGCTTCACAAGCAGTATTACATGACAGAAATCCACTCTCTCTGAGGCATCATTTGTTTGAAGGAACTGTTTAGCATGCTTTGTACTGAACTTTTAGTAATAATGGGGCACAGAAGCAAGAAAAGATACACAATATGTTGTTTACCTAGCAAAATTCATATCCTGCCTCACTGCTAGAAAATGACTGAAACAAGTATAAAACAAAAGAAAAATGGAATTGCATCATTAATATATCCTCAGACACTACAGATCTTCCAAAATAAGTAAACCTTAAGTATTTTATAAGATGCATAGGGTGGGAGATGTTATCTGTACTACATAATTATAACAATTTGATACCATTTTAACTGTCTTTCATTCTGTGAAATCCTGGAATCTGCACTCTAGTGAGAAATTTAGAATTCTCTACAAAAAAGCTCTAGCACACTTCCCTGCATTATTGTCCTAAAGAACTCTTAAGTACCTCAACAAAATTACTATCCCAGTATTCTGTAGCTTCCATTTGGCTGTAACAAAGTTAATTGTGCAGTAGTGAAACACATCTTACCACTGGGGAAGAAGCCCAGATGTTTGACAGGATGAGTTAGAGCCTTTCAGTGTTCCATTCTGGGTAGTTTGAGCAAATTTAAATGCAGCAGCAATTTTCCTAAAACACCCAAATATACAAACAAACAGGTGAACTTGCAAATCTAAACACATATTCTTGTAGTAAGCTCCGCTGAAGAGAAAAAGACTTACTACTGAGTGAATACACATAAGATTTCCATCAAATTGATCTTCCTCTGCTGAAAAGCATTCTCCTGCTTTTAAGACTAGCTAGACCTTTGCAAGAAAGTCTCAGACTATAGTGCTTGCAAATTATTGCTTATGCTTCAATACTACCTGCTTTGTATCACAGTAAGGGCAAACATTTAACTCATAAAGGTCAAATATAAACAGAGACTTCTAATAATACCATACAACCCAGCCTTAGCTGAACTTTTATATGTAATGGGATGAACTCCCATCACTAGTCCCAGCTTCTGTCAACCTAGCAGTCCGAAAGCATACAAATGCAAATAGATAAATAGTTACCACTTTGGTGAGAAGGTAAACAGTGTTCTGTGCAGTCATGCTGGCCACATGACCCACACAGCAGGCTTTGACAGTGCTGGCTCTTCGGCTTAGTAATGGAGATGAGCACTGCCTTCTACAGCTGGACACGATTTGACAACCTTGTCAAAGAGGAATATCTTTACCTCTTCCCTATTATTGATAAGCCTAGTAATCTCTAGATGTCTGGCTAGCTTGATGACTCCAGGAACTGCAGTTTTACAGATCTAGAGGACATCAATAAAGGTCAAACTGAGATTGGCAAACTGGATCTGGGATGGGGTTAATGTAACCTTAATCCTTAACACACTTGCAAAACAAAGCACCATAAAGCTCCAGTAAGTGAAACTCCAGCTTTCAGCTTTAGCCATCCTTCCCCAACATGGCTATTGTCTCACTGTTTATCCAGCAACAAGTCGACATCTGGGTGTTCCTTTGCATCTGTCCTGCTCTCCACTAGTGAGGCAATAACTGTGTTGGGAGATGATGGCTGTAACTGAAAGTTGGGGCTTGAAAGGTGAGAGAGGACAAGTATCATTGTTGGTTTGATGGAGTTTTATATTACTTCATCTTGTTCCAAGATCTGTTCAGGATTAAAATCACAGGAGCCTGGATCCAATCGAGCATCACTAGGGCAGGATGTATTATTTGGAAGGATAATTTGGAACCTTACTATGTACTATTTGGCTGAAGCTGGATATATCATCTGGAATTATCCTAGGGTAAATGCAATGGTACTCAAGTTACTATTTTTAAAAAACCTGTCCTGGATTCAGGCCATATGTATTAATAGTGCTGCATTTTGTACTCTAACTGCAAATTGTGTATGAAATTTCATATTGCCATATTTTATGACTAAAATGTAATTACCTTATTATGTTTCGTTTTCCTAGATATCTGAAATTCTGAAGGCAAACCCTGAAGGATTTTAAAAAAAGGAAAGACACATTTCACTTAATATTATAGCTTTACCACAATGGCAAAACAAAGAAAGAAAGAAACAAATGAAAAAAAAATCCATAGATAAAACTTGACCAACATACATTCTAAGGTGGGATAAAATCCATGTTGCCCTCCAGATTTTGTTAGCCAACAACCCAGCATTCCTCACCACTGGCTATGCTGGCTGAGGCTTCTGGAAATAGATGTCCAGCAACATGTAGAAGATTACACGAGTCTCATTCCTATTTTAAGATTTAAATACAATTGCTAGCCCCACAGAATCAATAGGAATTACATAAGTGGGGGTCCCACTGCTTCACTGGGTGTACTTTAACTGGCTAGTATGAGTTAAAGATTTAGGCCAAAGTTCCTACTCTGAATTCCATTACTATAGATTTTCATGTCAAATCATCCTGTGCAGACTTCCAAAAGCAAGTTCCTCAACTTTATGCAAAAATTGTACCTTCTTCTCTTGTCATGAAAGATTCACAAGACAACAATATAACAGAAAACACATATCAGCTTAACATAATTGTCATATATATAGTCATAAAAATGAACACTTCCCTTTCTAATACAAATGAGCTTTCTTAAGAAGACCCCCTTTTTAATGAGAAATACAAAGATGGCTAACATTTTGTACACACTCTAGTTTTCAGTGCTTGTGGGGACAGACAAGCCATGTACAGCACTGTGTAAATTTACAGCGCTATATAAATAAAGGTTAATAACAATAACAACAACAACAACAACAATATTGCACTGATCCAAGCTCAACCTTTTATGAACAGAATGATTCCCACTGTCTATGGAAGGTATCCCACTGGTGGAAATGAGGATATAGATTTTCATTAAATCTGTCTTCTCCCACAGCCCACTCTGCTCTCTGAAAATATGCTCCAGACAATTGGAGGGATCTCTTGAATTGTGTGGAAATAAGTGCTAATAGCTACAGGGATAAATTGGGGAAAACTGCCTCCCTTCCTTTCTGCTAGGAAAAGTATTCTGAGTGGAAATCCATTCTAAGTAGAACTCTAGAATACAATTATCTTTTTGTCCTCACAAAGCTAGGGAATCCCTAAGCAAGACAGAGGTGATACTGTGATTATTTCTCCATCTCCTCTATGGACATTTTATAGTGAGAACAAATAAGCCCAGCCACACATCTCATATATATTAAAGAGCTGGTTCAGTATATGGCCACCTATCGGCATGACTTAATTTTCAGTGAAAAGTGTATAGATGGCCACATAAAAGATATTAGAAAATTCTGAGACTTGTTATGGTATGTGACATATACTGATCTTGACAAAGCTAAAACAAAACCCTTTGCTGCACAACAAAAAGAATGGCAAGAATCAATTTCATAGTTATTCTGTACCATATATAGCAATTTTTTTTTTACTGTCTTCTGTATATAGGAGAGCTAACCAAGTTGAAGGTACAGTTCATTCACATGTCATAATCCAGTTCCAGATAATTTCAGAAAAGATATGGGGGACACTGAGCTCCAAAGTACATAAAAAAGAACATTTACGCTTATAAATATGTATGGACTTAATCCAGTTGCAGTCATGCTTACATGAGACCCACTGAATGAAACAGAAAAAGAGTGATGATTTCAAAAGGTCTGTGTTAAGCATGATTAAGTCTAGGTCCAGTCTTACTGGGAGCAGAAGGAAACAGACACAAATAACTTTACTGCATTGCGTTCTGAGTACGTTCTCAGAACCTTTTCAGAATGGTACAAAACAGGCATGGCCACTTCCAGTCCCATCCGCTCCCATTTTGTACCATTCTGAGAACATTCTGAGAATGTTCTCAGAACGTAATGCGGTAATCTTAAAACTCAGTGTGAGGATTAAAAGTATGGTTGTCATTGAACACAACATATAGCACTTAGAGTTTTCTTTCTTTTTATTTCAATATATCACTAACAACAACCCTGGAAGAACAAACCTCAGAGTATGCTTACTCTAAAATGCTGAAAAAATCTGTTATCTCTGTGAATGGGGCTCTCTGCCAGTAGGAGATCAATGTATCTAGAAAAAGACACCAAAAATATGCATGCATTATTTCCTGCTTGAGCCTTATTTCATATCAAAATTTATCAGTCCAGGCACAACAAGGTAACCATAGCCATTTCTAAAAAACAAAACATACAAAAAAAAAACACCCCAATTTTTGCTACTTGCAGCTAGACAAAAATGTATTCTTGTTCCCACCTTATTCCTTTATACTAAGCTGGATTTCCTTAGTGTTTGCATTCAGTCATCTCACCTAAATAGAACACTCAAATACTTCTAACCTTTCCTTCTAACATTTTAAAAATCCATAGCAAAGGAGTTCCAGACCTGTAAATAGCCACCGAGGGGTCCCTCTCCCATATTCCCACCAGATTTATCTGTGAGGTTGGCAGGACTAAGTGAAAGGCCTGAGTCAACTGAAGATTTCCCTGAGTTGACTCATATAGGATATGGTCCTTCAGACAGCCTGGACCTGAGATGGACATGGCTCTCTCTATAGAGTATAAGCAGAACTTTGAATTATATTCAGAAAATACCACTAACTAGCATGGTTTTAATGACCAGGGAGTATTTGCCTATAACCAGCCCCAGTTAACAAACTGGCTGCAGCTTCTTGGACCAACTGAAGTTCATTTTTGAAATGAAGTCAGACACAGAACACATTACAATAATCCAAATGGAATATACCTAAAACATAATGTGGTCCTTGATTTAAATCCCTCTGCTATTGATTAGTTAGTTCAGACCTCTGGGTGGACATTGCTAGCTTCAGTTCTGCTCATAAACAACTTATGGCACCTGACAGAACAGCAATTTCAGGATTACCAAGAAGTGCCAAACTTGACAGGAAAAAGGTTTCTCATGACTCATTCCATGATGTGTTGCTGCTGCTGCTACTATTGTTCAGAATAAGGGTGGGAAACATTTGGTCTTCCAGATGTTGTTGGACTCCAGTTCCCACCACATCTAACTGATGGTTATGTTGGTTTGGTCTGATGGAAGTTCCAGAACAACATCTGTGAGTGACATGTTTCCCACTGACTCATAGCTTAAGCCAAAATTCACTGGATGTTTGGGTACCAAATGACGCTAAAGATATATAATGAACTCAAGAAAAATGCAAGCAGTTGTCATGGAACTATCGCTTACCTTCTGAAATTGTTTTCATAATCTGAAGGAAACACATCAGGAGACTTCTAGTTTCAGCCTGATCCAGTTTGTCAAAGCGCAGAGCTGACCCAATCAGAGAAAGTGGTCTCGCAATCTGTCAAAAGGTAAAAAGCAAAAAATCTTCCTATTCATCAAAGATACTTTCAGTTGTAAACACTGACTGCACTTTACTGTTTTTATGCATATGTACCTTTTCACAGGCTTCTGCTGGCTCACTGTTCTTTTCATTGGTGCTGGGGTTAGAGTCAAGACTTGCTAAGGAGCCTCTGGAGTCTGCATGGTTGGCTGTAGAAATAGCTACTGATGAAAAGGCTGGAAATGAAAGTCACAGCGAACATGCTAGAATGATGTTTATGGACACAAAAATTAGGTAGAAGAATGAAAACCCAAAATGCAGCTATGTGAGACTGGCACTGTTGTTCAAAACACAATGTAGCTCAGTCAAGGAAAACATTCAATGGCTATTGGTTTGAGTTCATGTAATGGAGTTCAGATAAATACATATAAAGATAAATGCAATGATACATACATTGTTATGGATGACTTAAGAGACATTATCAGACACAAATGATGAAAGACTACTGCAGTGGGAAATTTAATTGCAATTAGTTTTGCATTCTGAATAAGTAGCATTGGTATTTTATAATTTGGACAAAATTTGGAAAAGTTATTTGTTTAGATTTCCCTAACCAACATGCTCAATTGTCCTACCAGCTGGAAAATTCAGAACTAACTTTCTGAAGCTGTGGACTAGTTTCCTTTATTTATTCATTAAATCTGCAGGCTCCTTCATTTACTTATAATTAATCAAAAACCTCTCCAAGCTGCATTTCAATTGAAAGTCCAAGGCAGGCAGCTAAAAACAGGTCAGTGGCTACACTTCTGTGGGGAAGGCGAGCCATAAGTGGAACTCCACAACAAATAAAGCTCTTTACCTAGTTACAATTCAATGAGCAGAAGGTAGTTTAAGAAGAACCTCCACTGCAGAGTTTAAGGAAATAATCTGACCTGAAAAAGTTAACAATGAAAACTGACAGTGAAGCAAAACAGCCAGCTACTTTTATGCTCATAGTTTCATACCTGCTATAGAGTTAAGAACATCTTTTGAAAAAGAGGTATCTACAGAATTTGCATGTTTCATTGCTGCCTGATTCTGAAATCCTCCAGTAGTGCTCAAATCATCTCTGGATCCCTGGATTACAATAAGGACAAAGGAACACATTTAGTTACTCATATTACCATCATTCAAATCATGCTTTCTAGCCTTATACTTTTATAATGGTATCAACACCAAGCTTCTTTTTTTTAGAACTGATATGACATTTGGCATAAAACAAAACCCCCAGCCTCTGGTGAATAATGACAGTAATGGCTTATTCTTAACACCATGGTAATCTTTCATGTTTATCTTCTTTTCCTATGTGTTTATAGCAGTCCCCATACATAACAGAAATATGTACAGTAGTCCCCCCAGGATGCGAATCCCCCGGGGAACGAAATCCCCGGGACCCGAAACCCCTGGGGCCGCCAAAAAGCCCCCGGGATCCGAAGGAAACCCCGGGTTATGAAATGGAAAAACCGCACGGCCCCTTTAAATTTGCCACGCGGTCCGTCCACTAAAGCGGTCCCCCGGGAAACAAAGATTTCCGGGTTACGAAAAGTAATCCGAAACGGATTACTTTTCATAACCTGGGGGACCACTGTATAAGAAACTCCTTTACATAGCTAGAGTTACCTGTCACAGATTTAGAACCTTGACTTGAAGATTCAGATGACATTGCGGTATAGATTTGCTGGATGGTAAATTCTAGAACTGTAGGAAAATGTATTGTTTCCAAGTTCTGGTATAGCTAAGAAGCCTTTGTAGATGTCATGCTATGGGTAGGTTTTTAAACAAAATTTAATGTGTGGATAAGTCATGCACAATCAAGTTATTTGACTCATGTAACCACCCTCAAGTTAGAGCTCTGCAAATGTAGGTCATTTAAATGTCTTCAAGCTAGTGAATTGTGGTCAACATATTCTAATTGCTGATAAATTAACTTAATTACTTAGCCAGTAAATAATGGCTTGAAAATAGAAAAGATTGCACCACTATTTCAAAAATTAAATAATTATTCAACATGTTTCTGGAATCATAGTACTCACCTGATTGGATGTATTTATGTTGAACAGAAACATATCCTTCATATATATTCTTGGCATGTTATCCAAGAGCAAGCCATAAAGAGGCATATATAGGTTTGCTATTTTTGCCTGTTTCTCCTGGAACAAGAAAGCAGTTTGAAGAGTTAGCTCAACTGCAGAACCTCAATGGCACTTAAAAAAAATTCTAATAATGCATGTAAAATAAAAGATTACCAGTTCTTACCCTCTCTGTGTACCGATCATCAAATGAATGTTTTGCCATGAGATTTTTGAGTACTGCTAAGGCCATGTGCCTAATATCCTGGTCTTCCTGGAGAGCCCACCCAACCTCTCGAAGAAGTAATCCAATTAAGAAATGCTTCTGGCAAAACTCGTTTGTCAAAGTGTATTCTGGAATATCTTGAAAAAATTAGGGAAGATGTTTATTATATGCTTGAAATCTGCTGTGTTATCATCATTTATCCAAGAAACAGATATGCTATGGTTAGCATGAGAGCCTTGCATCATTCCCTCATGCTGCTATTAATTAAACTGGTGGTTTGTTTGGTTTTTAAATGCTACTTATGCTTCCATACAGCTTTTTATTGGACCAGTCTCAACAAAGTAGAGTATGTGAGTTATGTTACTGTGCTAATGCAAAGTCTATTATACCAGCAGTCATGTACACAGCTGATTGAATATATGGTTATGCAACTTCTTACACAACTGCTTTGCACAGTAGCTGGTGCAAAAAGTGTAATTCAGCACAGCTATGCTAGTGAAGCTATTCATTTTTCTTTACTACTGGAATGAAAGATACAGATGAACAAGCTAATTCTGAGTAATAAAGTTCAGGTCAGGATAACTTGTCTATGTAAAGTCTCATTTTCTTTTTCAAGATCCATAAAAAATAAATATTCAATATTTCTACATAAATTTCTGTTAGTTGTTGGCCATTTTAAAAGTTCAGTTTATTTCTCTGCACTGAAACAGACATCCAAACAGATCTAATTTTTGCTGAAGCTATAATTGTATCTAATTTTAAAAGTCCAGTGAATGAGTCTTTGGTGCTGAATGCAGAGGTGGATACAATGGGCCAACCTCCTTGTATCCTGCCCATAGACCTGGCCTGGTCCTGCCCCTGGCACTTACCTGGTTCAGCACAGCAACAGGAGGGTGTTCAGACCCTTGTCTGCTGCTGTGCTATGGAGTCAGTGCCACTGTTGACACCTCCCCTATCACCCCTGCTATCCTAATTGCAGGCCTCCTGCAGTCGGTAAGGTCAGAAAAGAAGTGCCTGTCTTGACCCATGGATCCAGGCATCCCCTTCTGACATCACAGGCTGTAACTGGGGCTTGCAAGTGCAATGGCAGTGGCGACAGATAAGGGGGTCCGTGGATGACCAGTCTGCTGGCTGTCACAGCAGTTACTGGAAAACTGGGAAATTTTCTGGGAAACTCCACTGCAAACAGCCATTTTTAAAAGACTAAGCTAAGGGTTCTTTGGTCAGGCCAGATCCAGACCAGGGCTGTTGGTCTGCATCATCTAAACAGGATGATGCAAGGCTGTGGGAACATGGACCTTTTGGAAAGGGTGTGTACAGCCTCTTGGTCTATGCCAGGGACAGACAACTTGTGACTCAATGGCATTACCAATCCAAGTGTCACTTGGTGCAGAGGGTGGGGCTTCCTGGGACAGAGCTTGAAGGTGGGGCCAAAAGGGCAACCTCCCCCCATGACATCTGAGTTCAGCAGGGACTCAGAGGTAGGCTCCCCACCCCATTCCTTCCAAGTCCCTGCTGGACTCAGAAGGCAGCTGCCGTGTGTGTGTGTGTTGGCAGCACACTGGCTCTCCTCCTCTGTTCTGGGCTTTGTTCCCAGACAGCAAGGATCCGCGCTGTCTGAAAGGGTAGGGGGGCTCAACTGGGTGTCATTCCCCTTCAGTGTCACCCAGTGTGATCTACACCCCCCACACCACTAGTGATGCTACTGGATGGACTGCAACTCCCATCTTCCTTCTCATTGGGTATTCTGGATAGTGCTGATGCAAGTACTAATATAGTTCCTTCCAGGTATCTTACTGTGCTGATACAAAGTCTATTATACAAGCAGCATAAGGCAGTATATGGTCCATGCATTCACATTTAACTGATGCTCATGGAAACCATGAAGCAATGAATTCTTACCTGATGCATGATACAGCTGTGTTGTTTCAGATGGTGTTGTTGGATCTTATGATTTAAAAGAATGGAGCGGGGCAGTGGGAGAGGAAATAAGAATTATAGTTGTACATAATTACAACAATGATTCTGTTAATGATGAAGGTCAGCTTTATTTATATCTTATTCAAATCACCTGAAAGTTTCCTAAGAGGAGTTCATATGCCTCTTCCCCAGCCTCCCTACTGTAATTGTGTGTGGTTGTTTAACTGTACAATGAAATACTTGTTTCCTCAAAGACATCTCTTCTCATTTTTAATTTAGTTTACTCCCCATTGTGTGTAGAGAGGACGAGTGTGAACTTGTGTCCTTGGGAGTGTGGTGTAGTTGAAACACTTTTTTTAGGATGAAAAAAGCCTCTAGAAAGTAAAGACAGCCATCTGAGCTACTGCCAGATTTGTTGGTGAAGCTCCCTGAAAGTTGAGAGATGCAAAAAATTGCCCTCTGAATTTCAACATGGACTCATCACAGTGCAGAGGATTTCTGCTTAAATGTATAGCCCACTATAAAGATTCAAGCCTGGCAATATGAAGGAAGAAATGGCAGGGGACAAGAGCAATTGTCCTCTGGATACAATTATCTACTACCTCTGGGTTGAGGACAAGAACAACTGCAACTGTATTGCAGTAGAACCTGTATTTTCCAGATTGTATCTGCAGTTCATGCAATGCATTCTTGGTTCTGTGATTACGTTTAACCTTACTGGACCACAATAAAACATGAAGAGAGACAAGTATTTCAGTAAATAAAATGTTTGATTCAGAATGAAGAGATCAGATTCTGATGTGTTAATTTATTTAAAAAACTTAAATCATCCCCATTGAGTAGAACCAAGTTGTACTTCTTTCAGTCTCATTCCCAATCAGAAGAATGACCTGCTGCAGTACTGTTGCCAAGATGAACAAAGAAATTCTATAAAATTCTCTTTTACCTTATTAAAATATCTGATGGAAAAAAATAATGCATTCATTTCCAATTTAACGGTACAATTTGATTTGGGACAGATATTTCATTTTTTTCATAGAAGTAATTCTATAATCACATGTTTAATCTTCTATAATAGTAAGTTATTTCCTGTCATAATAGGAGTACTTCCAACCAGTTCTCAGAAACAGTGTAGAAACTTAATGAATGTTGCTGACATGTATGATTTTGAATTCAATCTTTGATTCAAAATAATTCAGATTTAATTACTCCATCTCTTCTCAACGAGAGCAATTCATGAAACTGCTCATTCAGGGAGACCCTTCATTGTAAAGAATGGCCTTAACCCAATCACTAATTTCATTTTGAGAAGAATTTGTTACATCACTTTATATGTTAGTTGCTTTAATGAAGTGAGGCCCCAAACTGCCCTGGCTCAGTGCTAGGGAATTCTGGGAACTGTAGTTTTGTGACATTTAACCTTCTTTGTCAGAGGGAGCTCTGGTGCCACAGTTCCCAGGAATCCCTAGAACTGAGCTAGGGAAGTTAAAGTGATCTCAAATTGGATTATTTCTGCAGTGAGTTTTGGACCTGAGTTTCATCTAGTTGGAACTAGCAATTGGATTTAGACATGTATTTTAGCTACAGTACGAATACTGTAAGCCAAGTCCATGTTTAATGAACCATTTTTGCTTCCATTTTGTATTTATTTATCTTATGCATATATCCTGCTGTTTCTAAAATTTTGGACAGTTCAAAAAATAGAACATAACAATAAAACCAAATTTAAAAACAACAACTTTGAAATATACTACTTATTGATTATTTTAAATCCATAGTTTTATACATTTATTTTTGTAAAAAACATATAGAAGATGATTTCATATAATTGTGTTTAGGAGAAATATCTCAATATTTTTTATCCCTAAGTGTGCTTAGGACAACAGCCAGTACCTGACACATTTCTTTTTTTAAATGCAAGCCCTTACCTGGAATGTTTGCAGATTTGATTGGAAGGCACAGGGGGATGAAGTGTTCATGGTTACATACTTCCTCAAGAAAATCAAATTTATATTGAAACAAAATCTAGAATGTAAAAAGATTGGTTGATTTGCATTCATTCATTAGGGAGTCACACTTGCATTATTTTTTTCCTTAGTCCACATTCTATAATTGTGGTCTGATGTGTAAAACAACATTTTGAAAGCTACAATTGTTTTTCTCCTTCTTTATTACAGTTTCTCAGCCGTCAAATTGTTCTTACATTCCATATACACCAATTTTTACACATTTTTACACATTTTTTCACATCTTTAGTTTATGTATAATGTCAAACTGTAGTTGGCACAACATGAACGGATATTGGCAAAGAAACTTTTTGGACTGCAGCTCCCTGAATCCTCCAGCCAACATGAAGAATTCTGGAACTCATCACTCAAAGGGTAATGAGTTCCAAGCTCTGCAAATGTAGGAACATGGAAAATGCCTTGGACTTAACTTTTTCCTCATTTCTCTCTCCTCAGACCATGAGATTCCATCCATCCCTTCCTGGTTAACATCAAACCAGAGCCCAACAGGATTGCAAATATTGATTAATATTGCTTCACATGATATATTGACTGAGCAAAATTATCATTTGAAACCTCATGACATACAATATTTTAGGGACATTTTAAGAAGCAACACATAGGACAATGTATTGAGTGCGACTAGACTGCCTTATGATTATGACTGCACATTAATGCAAATTCATCAGTTATGCCCTAAATTTACTCCACACATTTACTATCTGAAACAAGCCAAGTGACCCGCTCTCCCCAATTCTTGCTTGGCATTCAAGGCTGTTACATAGGTTTATAATATATAAAAATGCAACTCCCCCCCCCCCCCCCAACACAAAGCAGCAACTTAAATATGATTTTGGGGAACTCCTTGTAGTGAACACTTTCTTGTTCACCCATCACCTATCTCCTACTGAGGCACTGTTATCTTTGGTAGCGTGTTTCAATAGTTTAACAGAGGCCAAGCAGTACTTTAAAACATGAATGAAGTTTATTTATAAAATAAGCAAATAAAATATAAAATATCTTTAAAGCTTTGTTTGTCTTATTTCTTGGCTACAAAAGTTCCTTAAAATTAATACTACAGCCATTCAGGCAACCTTCTCCAATATTAAAGCCAAAAGCTTCCTTAACCTCCAGGCTTATTCTGAGCCTCTCTTTCTCAGACTCCTTCAAGCCTCTCTAGTCCCTACTGGACTTCTCAGACCCTTCCCTGGCCTATAACTATCCTATAAATGTTCCCACAGGAACCCCAAGAGCAACAAAAAAAGAGTGTCACAGCACAAAGAGTCATTCTATTGAAAAATTAATAACTTTCACAAGATTTTTCAGCCTTGTATAAGAATGAAAAGACCAGCAAAATTTCCTTCTTTTTTGTTTTAGAGCAAGGATGGATGCAATCTCAAGAGATATCTTAATATGATATATTATTATTGTTATTAAAGCTTATTTATATAGCATTGTGAATTTTACACAGCACTTTGCATCTAGAAAAAAATAAAATAAAACTGTCTACATCATACAGTCTAAAGCCATTATGATGTACTGCACAATGGAGTTGTATTGTATAACTGAGATGGCTCTATTTATATATTGTTAAATGTTGTTTATGAAAGAAGGGTGGGGTATAACTACTGTAAATAAATAAATAATAAATAAATAATAATGGTTTGGGTGTTAGTCTAGGATTTTGTAAACTAGGATTCAAATTTTCCCTTGACTATGGAAACCATCTTGGCAATTGTGGGCCAGAGGAATTGTGGGCTCAGTGGAATGCAAGGGCAAACCCCCACTGAACAAATCTTGCCAAGAAAACCTTGTAGGTTTGCCTTAGGGTCACCATTAGTCAGAAACTATTTGACAGCACACAACAAGAAGAAATGCTGCTTAATACCAAAAAAAAATAAAAAAAAAAATGCAATTGGGATACCAATTCTTTCTTCACATCAATCTATATTTTTCTCTGCCACTGATTTTTTATGTGTGGAATGTCAATAATCAAGAGCTTTCTTACCTTGTCATCACTTGGTCCAAACATGCTTATATAACTATTGATCAGCTTAAATACAAATCCACGATCCATGAATGTGAAACAACGCTAAGAAGGAAAAATCAAATTGTTATTCATCTGGTATAGAGCTTTCAATTACAGAAAATCACCAACAAAGAGCCAGTAATTATTACAACCATAGTGAATAATAGCAGGTCTGTGGACAATAGTCTGCTTTTGGGACAAAATATTCAAATTAGAAGTTTGTTTATTTATTTAATTAATTTATATCCCACCTTTCTACCTGCATGGGATTCAAAGTGCCTCAAGTTTTCAGAACAAGTAACTCTGAGAACAAGAACATCAACTTGGGTAAACGACACTCTGAGATTATAGTATACTGCAGTGCTTTAAACAAGAAACCAGAAAAAAACCAGACAAACCTAAACTATGATTCAGAAAATGTGGATTTAAGTGTCACTATATTTATAAATGATGTGCTTTTAGAAACACCAGGGTCTTACCCAACAAGTGGTAGACCATGGCAACTGTGGGCCATTATTTCCTATCCACACACAACAACCCACCCACCCCAGTCTGTCAAATAAAGGAAAGGATTGTGTGGCTTTAAAGCTCCACAAAACATAATTGGTTATGTAGAGCCCAAATAAAAACTCTCCACTTTGGGAAGGTTTTACTCTTAGGCTAGGCTCAAAGATGACCTATGAATATTTTGAATAAGTAAAATAAAGAAAGCCTTTATTTCTCTATGACTGCAAATCCCTCTTTTTATCTCTGATGAAAATTACTCATCTCTCCCAGCACTGTACAAAGGCTGGCCAGCACTAGAAGTAGATTGTTTGCCCCACTGCAGATGAGAGGAAATCCTACTCTGTCTTCTGTCTTCTGTCTGGTGAAATAGTTGGAGTGCTAGAGTGGTACTCATGTGATCCAGGCTCAAGTCCCACTAAGCAGGGAAAATCACTAGCTAACTTTGGCCAATCACTCTTTCAACTGCACCTATCTCATAGTATTGTGTATGGGGAGGAGAAGTAGGTACACACTGAACTCATTGGAGGAAATGCAAAATATAAATGTTAAAATACAATGCCTCATTAACCTAGCCATTTTTATATATTTTAATAAAAGAGATTGTTATTTCTTGGCTGTGGAGGCCAGATGTTCTAAAGTTTCTTGGTTTGCATACTTTGGCAGGATAAGTAGTCATATGCAGACATAAACTTGTATTTTAATGCGAAGCAATTATTTTTTCACTGGCACAAGCACCATTCGTAGTACTTATTGCCTTGTAAATCACTACTGATTCTGGAATTCTAATCATTGTTTGGTCAGGATTGTCCTTTCAGTCTACAAACTGAGAGTTGGAGGCCTTCCATAGACAGAAGGGCTCTGCTTACAGAAAGTGGTTCTGCTCAGTTCCAGGGTATCTCCCTACACATCCACAGACTGCAACTCACTTCATTTAGCTCAGTTCACCTCCCACATTTCTTCCTCTGTGTAGCATTTTCAGAAATCTGAGGGCTTCCATGGGAAACAGGTCAGGGAAGTCCAATTTTGTTGTCTATATGCTAAATATTCCATTGTCTGTATGCTAAATCAATCAATGGCCCACTTTACATTGGCAAAAAGAGGTGTGTTGATGGCTGCATGAAAGCCCAGCCTTTAGATGAGAAAAAGGGAAAGTGTGCCATGAAAACACTATTTTGGAGTTTTAAGGGAGAAGAAGTGCTTTAAAAAGGAGCTGGCCCATTTTATATTGGCAAAAAGAGGTGCGTTGATGGCTGCATGAAAGCCCAGCCTTTAGATGAGAAAAAGGGAAAGTGTGCCATGAAAACACTATTTTGGAGTTTTAAGGGAGAAGAAGTGCCTTTAAAAAGTAGCTTGATTTCCCCACTACTTTTTTAAAAAGGGTGCAACATTGCTATTGCATCTAAAGGCTAAGGTGTAGTTGCACGGTTAAATGGGGCTCTGTATCTTTAAAGCGCCCATTTAAAGGTGGATCATAATGGATCGTGGATTGGGAGCATGCGTGGTGTGGAGTTCACTTCTAATTAAAACGCTCAATGCTCTGCAGGTGTAAAAGCTGGGGTTTATCCGCGAAGTTTTTTAAAGCTCCCAAATCCTAGCTCCACTCCTAATCCGAACCCTAGACATGCGCAGTAGGGGCTCTGGGATGCCGTTATTGTTATTCTACTGTGGATAATATGTCAATTCATTCACAAAATAAAGGGGTTCATTCATGATGCACCAGTGCAACGGCACAGTTTAAAAAGGCGGAGGAAACGCAATGATAATTTGACGGATCCTCATAAGTATACATTTGTCCTGCGCAACTGCGCAGGTTTGCCAGCTGCCGGCTGCGAACTGCGCAATTGTGCAGTTCCCAGCCGGCAATGATAATTTGACTGTATGGTGTAACTGCATTTGCGCAGTTCGCAAACCTGCGCAGTTGCGCAGCACAAATGTATACTTATGAGGATCCGTCAAATTATCATTGCAGCTCCTCTGCCTTTTTAAACTGTGCCGTTGCACTGGTGCATCATGAATGAACCCCTTTATTTTGTGAATGAATTGACATGTTATCCATAGTAGAATAACAGTAACGGCATCCCAGAGTCCCTACTGTGCATGTCTAGGGTTCGGATTAGGGGTGGAGCTAGGGTTTGGGAGCTTTAAAAAACTTCGCAGATAAACCCTAGCTTTTACACCTGAGGAATTGCGCAGTTCGCAGCCGGCAAGGAAAAAAAATTTAAAGGTTCACCGCGGCTAAAAGCCGCGTTCATTGCCGCCCATGTAGCTGCTCCGCCTGTGTTTGTAGCGTTCTGACAGCTTCCAATGTAGCTGCTGAGCCACAGAAAAGACCTCAGATAAGTTGTCTTCACACCTTCTCAGTCTAGCTGCCCTGTACCTTTTAAATGCACACCTGGGGCTTGCAGTCTAGCTGCTAAGCATTAAGGAAAGTGCAACTTCATGTCACACTTTCCTGCCAATCTAAAAAGCCCCAATAACACATCAGAAAGGAACTCTTCCAGAACATGGCCACATAGCCCGAAAGCTCCACAAAAAACAATCAATAACACTGATGTATGTTTAACCTACCTTTAGATACACTGTGAGATATAAATATTTTGTTAAATTTTACTTATCAAAATATTTACATTTCACAGTGTATCTGAAGATCTCAATCAAGGTAGGTTAAACTTAAATCAGTGGTGCTGGTTGATTTAAAACAAATTAGAACAACATAAAGCCACTCAACAAAATCAGCTAAACTAAAATCTGGCCATGAACCTAAGGTCCTGGGTGATCAGCCCAAACTTAAAGAGACCAATGGTGTCTCCCAGAGAAGCAGAATTCCACACACAGAGCGTATCTGTGGCAAAGAAAACGTACCTTGAGAAACCCACCAACACTGTGGTTTGCATTCTTGGTTTCTTCAAGAGCATCTATGTGCTTCCAAACAACATGATCTGATAAGACCATTATGAGTGTATCCAGCTCACTTTGGAAAGATTCTGGAAACCTCTGAGCACGAGGAATCTAAACGGAGAACAGATGACATCTTAACATGGCAACATTCAAGATATCAAAGCTGGCCCCACCCCCACAGTGAAACAAACTAATGCTATAGCCTGCAAAAATATCAACACAAGAACACTAGAAAAAGCTGGTGGAGTTGCTTATAATTAATAGTACCAGACCGAGAAAGGTTTCTATGCTGTACTCATTAACACCATGCTAGTTTATACAATCAAAGAACCCCAGAGTTGGAAGAGACCACAAGGACCATCCAATCCAACCCCCTGCCCTGCAGGAAGACCTAATAAAAGCACTCCTGACAGATGGACCTTCAGCCTCTCTTTAAAGGTCTCCAAAAGAGGAGACTCCAGTACACTCTAAGGCAGTATATTCCACTTTCTAACAGCTCTTACTGTCAGGAAGTTCTTCCTAATATTTAGGAGGAATCTCTTTTCCTTTAGTTTGAATCTATTGCTCCATGTCCTAGTTTCTGCAGCAGCAAAAAACAAGCTTGGTCCATCTTCAATATGACATTCCTTCAAATATTTATACATGGTTATCATGTCACATCCTAACCTTCTCTTCCTCAGGATGTGTCTATGTTTGCTAGGGATTCTAAGGGGTGGTACAGACCGCCCAAAAGGGGTGGTCTGCAGCTTCCCCAAGAAGTGGCGAGATGGGGCCAGGGCTGCCTCACCGGCAGCCCCAGAGGCCCCATCCTGGTCCTTCTGAAGGCCACGGGGAAGCGGTGAACTGCTGCTTCCCCATGGCCTGAAAGTGGGGTGCAGCAGGTGCCCTAGGTGCCCGCTGCACCCTGCTCTCCCCGGCGCTGGTGAGGGGAGAAAGGGGCCTCCGTTTTGGAGCTCTTTTTAATGCTGTGGAAAGGGCACCACTGGCGCCCTTCCACGGCATGATGTCGTCAGGCACACACAGCGTTGTTTAAACGCTACACCTGCCATGACAACTTCATGGCGCACCCGTATGGTTTTCACCATTTTAAAATGGTGGCATCCATATGCTTTAGGGTTAGGGAGAGTGTAAATGCTGCACCCTCCCTAACCCTAAATGCGCCTCTTCGTGCCTGTCTGTATTGGGCCTAAGATTCTAAAAGCCATAGTACAAAAATGTAACATTTCCATGTGCTGACAGATACTCAGACATACATGCTTAGCAGAATTTCAGGGAAAAGTCTACCTCTCCTATTTCTTCTAGATGTGTGACTTGATGGATTTTGATTTGAGATTTTTTTTTGGTGTTTTTAACAATCTCAAACTTAAAAGCTGAGTATATAATAAAATATTGTAAAATTTATTTATTTATTTAGTATGTCACCTTTCTCCCAGAACGGGACATAAGGTAGTTCCTAGACAGAGTCAATGAAACAAACCTTCAGAATAAAAATTTAAAAGCAATTAAAATCACTACATAAACCATATAAAATTTTTTAAGAGACATATAAAAGCTAATAAGATCAATGAAACATTTCATGTGTAAGCTCCTCTGCCTATACATTAAAAACCTACTTAAATCAAAGGTTCTTTGCCTACTGCAAAGGAAAAGCTTGGCAGGGCTGGGGACAGCCTAGCCTCCTGCAGAAGGGAGTTCCAGAAGTTCCTCAGAAAGCTTTTTCTCATTCTTTCACCAAATGAGACTGTGATGGTGATGGGACTGACAGAAAGCCTTCCCTGTAGATCTCAGAACTGTGGCAAGTTTGTATGGGGATATATGACGAGTCAGGTGAATGCGACGGTCAGGAGTGCCTGTTATCAGCTTCGGCTGATACGCCAGCTGCGCCCTTTCCTGGAGATGAGGGATTTGGAAACTGTGGTACACGCTTTGGTCACCTCACGACTAGACTACTGCAATGCGCTCTACATGGGGCTGCCCTTGTACCTAACCCGGAAACTTCAATTGGTTCAAAACATGGCAGCCAGATTAGTTACTGGGACATCTAGGAGAGAACATATAACTCCATTGCTTAAGTCTCTCCACTGGCTGCCAATTAGTTTCCGGGCACAGTACAAGGTGCTGGTTCTAACCTTTAAAGCCCTACATGGCTCGGGCCCATCTTATCTCAGGGACCGCCTCTCCCCGTACGATCCTCCCCGCACACTTCGATCCTCTGGGAGGAACCTACTACAGCCTATTAAGACCAGGCTGGCACAGACCTCCCAGAGGGCCTTCTCTGCGACCGCTCCCAAGCTCTGGAATGGTCTGCCGGATGAGATGCGTCTCATGACATCTTTAGATTGCTTCAAAAAAGCCCTAAAGACGCATCTCTTCCGGCAGGCCTTCCCCTGAAATTTCCTATCTCCGGCTTCGGTTCCAGACTTTGATTTCCTGCTTACTCCCATGTTTCTGATCCCCACTTATGACGTGGCCGCATAAGGAAGGGTTAGGATGTTGTTATATGTTTTTAAATAATTACTGTTTTAATCACTGCCGGTTTAATCTATTTTTAAGGGGTGGGAGGTTTGGAAACGGGTTATGGGATTGTTTTAATCTATGTTTTTTCTTTTACTTGTACCCCGCTCCGAGTGTATGACCAGAGGAGCGGGCTATAAATAAACTATTATTATTATTATTATTATTATTATTATATGGTCTTTCAGATAGTCTGGACCTAAGCCATGACCATCACTCTGAATTCTTGATTCATCAGTTGAATCACCTCTGATGGTGCCAGTTTGACTCAAATATTTAAAATATGTTTTTGTTCAAAAATTGATTCCTCCTAACTTATAATGAAAAGAACCAAACCGTCTTACCTGTACTCTCTTTGTGTCAACCAGATATTGTGCCATGGACTTTAATATAATTGCAAAAAAGAACCAGGGAGTGCTGTTAAAATGAAAACGAGGAAAAAAAGAAAGAAAGAAAGAAAGAAATTATAATGGCAGTAGTGTTTATTTTCCTTTCTAAAATTGGTTCTCTCTTGCTTTACAGTTTTCTGTTAGGATTAGAAACATCTTTCCCATAATCTGGTTAATGGGAAAACCTGCATAATAAGTTTCAAACAGTTTTGTAAAACTAATGTGGAACGTTTGCTTTGATGAGGCAGGAGTCTAGTATATTTCCAGAAATGAAAAAGCTTAACTCCAGATATGATTGTGAACACTATGAAAGAATTGATTATTTGTCTCACTGTCAGAGGCCTAAATTAATTTCTGCCTTCTGTACCTGCAAATAATACACTATGAGTGGCTCCAGATTTGTTTCAGTGGAATTCTGCTTGTACAGGAAGAAGAGGATGGTACAGAAATTTTTCTTGATTGCTCCTCTTCTGTAGAAAAGCTGCTCTGGAAGGCTAGCTACTCTTCACCCTCCCACCTGCCAAGAGCAGTGTTCACCTGGCTGCTACAGAGGAAATGAGAAGACACTGTCACTCTGCTCAATTCTGGTAGCAGGAAGCCTGTGCTAGTTTTGAGTTCCCTTTATAAAATAAAGATGTTATGTTTAGAGAAATGCAAATCTGGATCCAACCCCAACATCTATTTTTTATTTTTTTATTTTTTGCTGCTGAGCTGTTCAACAGTGAATTATAAAGGATGTCACATCTCTCTTAAGTGTCATGTGTTTAGTAAGTAGCGGTAGCCCTGTTAAAAAAAAATTACATTTTTTTCCCAAGTATGTAGATGCTACATAGGAGACAATGGCCCGATTTAGACGCACCAAATGAGGTGCGATAAGGGCTAAAAAGCCCACCTTTAGGGTTCAGGAGGGCGTAGCCTTTACACCCTCCTGAGCCCTAAAGTGTATGGGCACCGCAATTTTAAAATGGCGGCATCCATACAGATGCGCTACAACAGCGTCATCACGTGCACAGCGTTTAGAAATGCTGCGCACGTTGTGACGCTTTTGAGCCATGGGAGGGCGCCAAGCGCGCCCTTTCCACAGCACAAAAAAAGAGCTCCAAAACGGAGCTCTTTTTTTGCAGCAGGTGTTTGCCACGGCCTTTAAACGACCGCAGCAAAGACCTGGGGAGAAAGGGGCCATGGCGGCGGCCCCTTTCTCCCTTCCACACCGTCGAGGGAAGCGGGGTGCATCGGGCGCCAGGGCGCCTGCTGCACCCCGCTTTGAGGCTGTGGCAGTTTGCTGGCAGTTTGCTGCTTCCCTGCGGCCTCCGGAAGTAGCGGGATGGGGCCTCAGAGGCTGCCGGTGCAGCAGCCTTGGCCCTATCTCACTGCTAAAAGGGGCAAGTACACATGGCCCCTTTTGGGCAGTGTGGAAAGCCCCAATAGGTCCATTTTGTGTCTGCCCCTTCTACCATCATATGTAATAATTCCAGCATTTCTCATAATACATTAATTATTTCCAGTTGTATTCATAGCCACTCTTTTTCTGCCTTCACTTTCTCATTTCCCTTTCTTCTTCCTGCAACCCTACTGAGTCCCAATTAGGACAGAGCTGTCAGAATTCAAGCAATAGGTAATATCTCCAGTAATTTGTGACACTTTTTCACTATTTTGACACCGTTCTCATTCCCCTCTACAGATAAAGAGTGTCTATCTTTATGAAAATGGTCTTTGGCTAAGCAGTAAAGATTGATGACCCATACTGGAGAGACCCCCATACATGGAGAGTCTCTGACTAATTTTTGTTATTAACTATGGACCTTATCAGATGGGAGGAATTTATCTTTATTGCAAATGGAGCCAATTGGAGCTAATTCGAATTCACGTGAATTCCTATTGCATTCGGAATGCATTCAGAATGACTTCCCATTACCTGAAAATGACCCCCCCATTGCCCGAAATTGCGTGAGATACTTTAATTAGCAATAACGCGAAACCCCATGATTGCGTTCAGCTTGCCATTAGATTATACTTCCAATTTTCGACGTATGATAAGGTCCGATGTCAAGACAACTTTGACATATGACAGCCCCATAAAGGAAAGACCTCCAGATTATCCTATTATCAACAGCCTTCCTCAAGTCTTTCAGACTTGGGGCTGCAGGCTGCCCCTTTTTCAACTAGATTGGGGCCATGGCACCTGCATGCTGCAGCCCAGATCTGGCTTTTCCAGGGCATGAAAAGGAGCCACAAAAAGCAGCTTCTTTTTGCGCCTGGGAAAGGGTTTGATAGCTGCAGCACTACAGCTATATGATATTCCTTTTGTGCATGGTGCACCGGAGGAGCACCATGATGATGTATGTCATGTGGAGCGGTGCACAGCATCATGGCACCCTGGGGGCAGAGCCGGGGCATGCATTGTGGAGATGCTATGCCCCAACTCTGCCACCCAGCCGACCTGAAGAGCACCTCAGTCTGGAATGCTGTCTCCTTCTTTTCCTACTGCCTTCCACCTTGCTAAGCATCATTGCCTTTTCTAGTGAATGATGTCTTCACATAATATGTCCAAAATATGTCAGTATCAGTTTATCCATCTTGGCTTCTTGGGAGAGTTCAGACTTGATTTGCTCTAGAATCCATATCTTTGTCTTTTTGGCAGTCCAGGGTATCTACAAAACCTTTCTCCTGCTCCACATTTCAAGTAAGTTGATTGTCTACCTATCTGCTTTCTTCATTGTCCAGTTTTCCCAATCCTACATAGAAATTGGTAATACAATGACATGGACAATCCTGACTATGGTATCCAACGATATATTGTTATTGTTATTATGCTGGCTATGTGCCATAATAAATCAAATCAAATCAATCAATCAATCATATTGTTACACTTGAGTATATGATCTAATTCCTTCACAGCTGCCCTTCCAAGTTCTAATCTTCTTCTGATTTCTTGACTACAGTCTCCATTCTGATTAATGATTATACCAAGATATAGGAACTATTTCCCTATTTCAATATCGTAATTGTCTGCTTTAAAGTTATGTAAATAATCTATGGTCATTATTTTTCTTTTCTTAATCTTCAACTGTAAACCTGCTTGGTAACTTTCTTTCTTGTCTTTCTTCAGTAGTCATTCCAAGTCTTTGGTATTTTCTGCACATCTTAAATTGTTGCTCTTCTTTCTTCCAGTTTTCATACCTCCTTTCTCAGAGTCTAATCCAGCTTTGCATATGATACATTCAGTAAACAAATTAAGCACATAGGGTGATAAAATGCAGCCTTCACTGACCCCTTTGCCCATTTGAAACTACTCTGTTTCTCCATATTTGTTTTACCAGTGTTCTCTTGTCTTGAGTATAGGTTACACAAAAGGATAATCAAATGTAGTGGTACACCAGTGATCCATAGTTTTTCATGATCTTTCACAATCAAAGCCTGTGCTATAATGTATAAAACATATGCTCTTTTCCTCTGAAATTATTTGATGCAGTTCATTATCCAGTGTATGTTTGTAATATGAACCACTTTCCCTCTCTTAACCCAGCTTGGATATCTGGTATTTCTCACTCTATATATGGTAAAAGTGTTTGTTGTAAAATTTTGACCATCATTTTGCTTGCATGAAACATTAATGCAATGGTTTGGTTGTTACTGTGATTCCTGGTATCCCCTTTTTTGGGGACTGGAATGTATATTGAGTGTTTCCAATCTGTGGGCCATAGTTTTGTTTTCCATATTTGTTGATAGATTTTATTTAAAATTTGAGTGAATTCTGTCTCTGTTGCTTGAAATGGTTCTATTGGTATGCCAGCTAGGGTATTTATCCCTCTTTCCTGTTCACAACGGTAGAGATTGCATACTTTTTAGTAATATCAAACTGAACTCTGTACATGAATATCCAACCTAGGGATGGGATGGAAATTCATCAGTTTCCTCAGTGGGGTCAAAACTGGCATTCCCAACCCCTTTAAAAATTGATGCAGGGGAAAAAATACAATAAAAAAAAGTTCCTGCAGCTTTGCTTGAACATTTTTTTCTTTCAGGTCCAGAGTTGCACAGCTTGTATTGAAAAATGCTCAGCTTTTCCAGCTGACATGTACCGGGTACCATTTTTCCATAACTTTCACTCACTTCTTCCCATGCCAGCTCTAAAATTGCACATAATTAATCTGGTGCGAAACGATGTTACAGCTGTCAAACCTGCTAAGAGGGCTGACTGGGAGGAGGGAAGTTGCAGGAAAGTAGATAGCTCTTGTTTGAGAGCTGGTCTCTAGCCAGGGCTGGGAGAGGGGAGCACTGCAGAGGGAGGTTGTGGAGGAGAAACATTGCAGATAATCTAGTTTTCCCCAAAACATCCCTTCCACTCCCCCCCCCCCCAAGAATCAGTCTTTCATAGATATCCTGACTTAGAGCTGTCACAAGACTTTCTAGTTTCCTCCCCTCCCACCTGTTTTGAGAGCTGAAAGATCTTTTTCAAATCTTCTTTTCAGAATTGGTGTTTGGAGCAAGGGAAATTGCAGGACATTGTCAACTGCCTAACACCTACAATTTCCCTGGAGTAGGGTGGGGGAATGTCACACCTGCAGAGATTGTGGGATGTAAAGTAGATGGATTTTTCCTGACACCCATTGGTACAGGGAAAATTGAGAATTACCATCCCTAATACAAACACTCAGCTTTGAATGACCTAACTTCAAATTACATACTTTAGTTTTAAGTCCTGATTGCCTTCTCATAATGATGTATGAATTTTAGATTACATCATCTTCTCTAAGGTTTTTCCGTGACAACTGTCTTTGAAAATCTATTTTCATGTATCTTTGCTCTTAAAGAGCATTATCCAGAATCCCATTTATGGATGAGATTCAGATTTTCTGCTTAAGCAAGCTGTCCCTCTCACTTCAAGGTAGACAGTATTCATATACATATAATATGCAAAGAAAGTGAAGCATTCTATATTGTATAAAAGTGTAGCATTTTGTATTGTATAGAGCAAATAATCAACTCATAGCAGAAAACACCAGAGATGAGAAATATGTGCTCTGCCAGATGCTGTTGGACTGCAGCTACCTTCCTCTCTACTAATGGTCTTGTTTTCTAGAGCCAATGACAGCTGCAGTCCAAAACATGGTGGAAGATGATGACATGAATTCTGTTGCATGAAACCTAAACGTACACAAGCTTTTCCCAACACTTTTAGCTGGCTGAAGGTGGGGGGGGGGGGGGGGAAGAGAAAGACTCACCTTTAGAACATGTTTCACTGTCCTTTGTTCATTGGATTTCAAAAGACCAATCATGTTCTTGGCCAGCTCTTCATGAATTGTCCTTTCTTCAAATGATTTGGTCTTGAACACATACTAAAACCGTGGAGGGGAAGCATGATTTCATAGTACAAAACAAACAAACAAACAAACAAACAAAGGAACAGGCTGTAGTGAGAAAATTAGTCCATTCAACATTGATATCAGCTGGGCATTATACTTGATATAGACATGGTCTTTCTATTAAAGTTAAGTTTTAATTAGAATTTTGCACCTTAATTTGATGTATTATGAATTAATTTCATTTATAACACCAAACGTTTTGCTAAAAGCAAATTTCATTTCATGATGCCAAAAGTTAACTGAAACCCACCCTTTTTTCTTTTTAAATGAGATTGCAGCTAGAGTCCTATACACACTTAACTCAAAGGAAGTCCCAAATACCTCGAAGTGACTTACTTCTAAGTTGATATGGAAAAGAGTAGATAATAGGAAATGAAAAAGAAATTATTAATTATTGTCTTGTTGAGTACTAAATGCTAGTTTTTGCCCACTGAGTTGTGAATTTGCACACTTCATTCCATGAAACATCTAAATTTATGATTTGGCATCATGCACATTCATTTATATGCTGTCAAATGATCATTTTCTTGGCTAAGCATTTTGAAATTTGTCAATAATCAAAAAAAGTCCAATTATTTTGGCAGTTCTACATGTGAATGCTTTTAATGTGGGTCATGTAGAAGAACAATATATTGGCTAATTGCAGAAAATGACACGTCTTAGACAGCTTTAACATTTATGAGGAAAAGAAAAATTCTCTAGGTGTTGAAGTTTCTATGCAAACTGCAGCTGCCGGAACTACTTCCTTTACACTGCTCAGAAATAAATTACAACACAGCTTACTCCTAGGCTGCAGTGCAGACTTATACTGACCAATGTCCAAAGAGATGTATACGAGATTGTGTTGTACTTTGAATACAAAGGAATTAGAATCTGTAAACAATTCAGATACTGCTCGAATCTGTGGGTTTAGGTTATTCTCTCTGCTTTGTTTCAAAATTATTAAGCTTATTGCACTTCATACCAGCCCTGAAGAGAAAGAGTACCAAGCCTTGAAGTAAAATCTGTGCTACTGTTTTGAAAAAGCAAAAACAAAACTTTAAAACAACAACAACAGGTAATTACTACTCTCAACAAACTGGTAAAAAACATGACCCATATGGATCAACATAGTGAACCAGATAGACCAACATTTTATATGAACACCTGTCACCAGAAGAGGTAATATGTGACAGATGTAAAATTTCCTAAAAGGGCCTAAGATTTTTTGCACTTACAGAAGCAAAAATCTTTTTTGTCTTTTTAACATGGAACGGTAAACACATTCAAAACATTCCCAGTGAGATAAAATAAACAATGAAATGTGGAACATATACATTTAAATACTAAAGCATCACTCCTGCCAGCATGGAAGTATCAACAGCTGCACTTATTTTGCACATGCACCATTCTTTTGCTCTAAATTATAGCTATTAGCCAATCCAGAAATGTATGAAATGCAATGACTGCCATATTTAGTGTTTCTCTCCCCCCCCCCCCCCGAATAATATGGAAAGAGTGAGTACATTAACCATTCTGCCCACAATAATCACTGAACACTATTAGAATCAACTAATTCAACAAGCACACATTCCTTTGGCATTTATACCTGAACAAATACTCAATCTACATCAGTAGCATTCCAAGCTGTGTATAATGGGATGTGACATCTCAAAAGAAATTATGTACTCTCTGTATTATGAAAAGTATTAAACACAACTGATCTTGTATGTGTTCATTAATAAAACTTTTTAAAAACACATGTTTCTTAATTGGAATCTGACGGTACAGCAGATGCAAGGCTACTAAAGCAGCCTCATATCTCTTGTCTTATCTTGTAGTGGCTAGGAACACCCAATGATTAACCCAACATCATTATGCAGAATGATAGCATCATGTTTTGAATCAAGTATCCTAAAAAGGGGAAGACAAGTGTTGTCACTTTCGCAGCAGATACATTTTTGACTGCAATATCCTGTTTAAGCCTTAGTGCAGTAATGATAGAGATGGTGGTGACAATGATGATTGTGTTTGTAGAGAATTTCTGAGGATTCAAAGAATTTAACATACATAATTTGTAGGGAGTAAAACAGCATAATGGTTATTATTATTCAGCCCTGGTGGCGCAGTGGTTAAATGCCTGTACTGCAGCCACTCACTCAAAACCATAAGGTTGCGAGTTCAAGACCAGCAAAGGGCTGAAGCTCAACTCAGGCTTGCATCCTTCCGAGGTCACTAAAATGAGTACCCAGATTGTTGGGGGGTAAATAGCTTACAATTGTAAACCACTTAGACACTCCTTAAGGGCATGAAGCGGTATATAAATGAAGCTTTTTTTTAAAAAATTATTATTATTCCAATATTGTTGTGATGAAGGAGGAAGACAGAGAGGAAATGGCTTATCGATCCAAGGTAGGGGAATGAGAGTTCCCTCCAGTGTTGCTGAACTTCAGCTCTTATAATCACTCATCATTGGTTATGCTTGCTAGGATTGATAGGGGGTACAATCCAACAACATCTGAACCCTTGATCTAGAGCAGTGGTTCTCAAATGGTGGGGCAGAATCCCCCGTGTGTGTGTGTGTGTGTGTGTGTGTGAGAGAGAGAGAGAGAGACTTGCTTGGGGGAGAGGGATGTTTGCAGGACCTGGAGGCCCTGATCCCCCTCCTCTTTCAAAACCTTTTTATGTGTACAATTTAGACCTATGCTGAGTTAAATACTGAATTTACTGAAAAAAGCTGTTCTAATTTGAATAGTTATTTTGTTATAAAATGTTAAAATATGAATATACATGAATGTGAAAATGAAAGTATGCATACACTAAATACATAAAAAAAGGTTTTTTTTACAGTACATTGGGCTGGGGAGCATGATGTTCACATGTAGTTGTAAAGAGGTAAAACATTTCAGTATCAATAGTTTAGAGGCTTCATGAAAAATGTAAAATTTAGGATACTTGATTCTTATTCTCCTTGATAATACATTTTTTTGTTATGCCTCCCTGCTCTCCAAAACCGACCTCTGATTAAATCTATGCTGAAATCCCAATATAAGAGATCCAGATGGAAAAGTAACATTTGTTTTTGTTTTTGGTTTTTTTGTCATAAAGATGCATAACTATTATTGATTCAGTTTGTGTAATGCTATTTAGGTTCTTGGGTACAAAGTAAATTAGAAAAGGATTTATACCCAGATACTTTCTATTCTTATTGGCATATTTGCCTGAAATAACTGCACAACTTTGTGACTTTACTGATAACAAAATACAGTATATAAGCTCATGGTTACACATTCATGACCTTGTGACATGTCTTGGTATTATTAACCCATTATTGTTTTACTATGTTTTGAATAAGGGTGTCTTCTAATTATAGTTCTAATTATAAGATAAGCTTATAGATGAACAGGTACATTTTCAAGTGACTGATTGAAGGGATGAAATAACTCGTGTTAGTTACTTAAACCTTTCAGATCCTCACATATCATGCTGAACTCAATGTTGTTTTTTTTAAAGGAAGTGGTTTGCACATTAACTTTAAATTTGTTAAGTGAAATGTCGCTGACCACTATGTATGTATATCTGTGATTAAGTCTTAAACTGATTTGTCTAATACCACAGAGATACAGTTTCTGTAACTATGTCTGGGTGCATATGTGTGTGTGTGTGTATGTGTAAATCTGACCTAATTCTTCTTAAGACAATGTACAAACTTGGCAAATTGGCTAGAGTGTACATACTGCACAATGGAACAGCAGACCTGTGCCCCACAGATTTGACCATGCATTTGCATGCAATTGATGAAAAATGTATATGATATGTCAGATTCTTATTTGAATATCCTGATGATGCACAATCACTATCCCAACCAGGAAACAGTGTGTGTGTGTTTCTTATTCCCCCTCATCTTTGCTAACTCCCTGAACTGGAAGAATTACTTGTCTGTATTCCAGTGTTCTCTCCACTGGCAAATTAAGAAACTTTAGCCTCTACTGTGGGATGACTTAGAAACTTACCATAAACTGTATCTATACTTTTCTCTAAGAGCTTTTTTCCCCCAATGATAATTTAACCTACAATCCTATAGGCCCTGAATTGTCTGTCCAAGAATAGACCTTCCATTCTGAAGGTCTCAGATAACATTCAATGAAGGAGGACATTGGTACCCTCAATATCTCTTCCCATCTTCTTTGGAGGTTTCCGTGCTCCCTGCCCCATATTGGAAATCTTACTTTGGACAGGGTCAAAAAGGGATAGGTAGCTGAGATGGGAAGGGCAAAGACCTGTACTTACCGGTAATGTATCAAAAGAAAAAATAACACCAATAGAAAAATGTTTGAAATTTTAGCTCCAGTAGCATTTCTGCTCTGTAAAAAAGAGCAAAACAGGCCACTGGGCAGACCAGAACCTTCAACATCACATCACATCCATCCATCTCTTCCTTTTTGGCTTACAGTGTTGGTGTCTTATTTTATCTTTAAAGGTTGTTGTCCAGTACTTTGAGTACTACAATACGAAAATATTTTATAATAATAGTAATGAAGAAAAAGGATTTTGGGATCACGTGGGGTAGTTGCAACCCATTTGTCTCCCAAATAATTTGCTGTACCAAATTTGTTGAATATGTGAATAAACATTTGTGTTTTGTTAAGCTCAAGGGGCATTGTTAATAGTGCTATATGCAAGAACTGCTTTTAAGGTACTTGATGCTGATTTTCTAAACATCCCCTCCCAAAATAAATAAATAAATAAATAAAATTCAGTGACATACTTCAGTGCAAACTAAATTGAGGAGACAGAACAAACAGTGGCAAATAACAAAAATAAAATTAAAAAAGCAAGAAGGCATGCTGGAAGATTTTTGAAAATTTCACATACCATAAGCAGGTACAAAAGCACTGTAATTTAGATAATAAAAAGGTTCTTGAGAAAATAACAAGAAAGCTAGGAAAAACAGTTCAGCACAAGCTACTTCAAAGTACACTAAAAAGCTTCCAAGAGCACCTTCCTTATTAAAATTTACAATTGACATTCTCTTGCTTACTTGCAGTACATTAACCCTTACAAGAGACTCAGCCAATAAATCACCAGCTAACGTACCCTTTACACAATATTTTTTGTGTAAGCAGGAGACTCAAGGATAACTGTTGAAACTAATGGAAACAATTAAACTGTGACTTAAATATTCTTACCTTTACATATGACTGCATATATTGGTCTAATTGTTCTTCATGGAACTTGGCAACAATATCAGTAAGAACCCTATAAAAGTAAAAGTACTGACTATGATATAATGTGATGATGTAATACAATTTTCCTGTCTAGAGCCCTTGGACATTGTGTGGGAATCATGCTACTCTTTAGATGTTGTCGGAATGCAACTCCTAGAAGCCCTAAGCCAAAGCACAGCCAGTGGTGAAGAATGCCAGGAGTTGCATTCCACCTAAATCAGAAGGGCCACATGATTCCCACACTTACCTTTGACATTCAGCACTAAACACAACTAAAAGTCAGAAATTCTGTTCAACTAGTCTCCTTCTCTGAAGGAAAAAAATAAAACCTTTTCTAATCTCTTTAAGTTGGCCAAATGTGCAACGTTTTGAAAAAATAAAATAGAACAGCTAAATGTACAAAGCTAGAACCAGTTGTCTTGGTTTCTAGACACTTTTCATACTCATCAGATGGAATTCCAGCACCACCATCTGCCTTGCCATCTGGCTTCATAACAGCACTACTAATAATAAATACTGTCCTGCTCAAATATTGCTTCTAATATAAAGCATTTCACAAAGTTGCTATGAAACTCAAGTATTAGTCAAAGCAGCCCTCAACTTTCCATAGCTCAGGAGAGAGGAAGAAAAACAGCATTTTACATTCGATTAAAATTGGGATGAAGAGAGTTACAGTGCACCCTAATACAGAGTTCATGCCAGTGAAGCCAACCATGTTTTTAATCACTTTAATTTGTAATGCTCCTTGATTCTTAATCTTGGGGAAATGGTGGGGTATATAACAACAACAACATCAAGAGCCATGCCAAAACTTTGGAGGTTTTTTTTTTTTTAGCAAGGGTGCAAACCATGTGGAGTTTCAAATCCCTGGTGAATTCACTGAAAGTGGGTGGAAAACCTTTTCCTTTCCAAGGCAAAATTACTAATTGAATATTCTAGAGATGTGTTATGTGGAGGCACATTTTAAAGACAGGTAATTCTCTCTCTCTCCTTAGAAATCAGCCCTTCTGTAGCGTGAAGATTATTAGGTACAAAAAAAAAAAGCTTCACGTTTCATATGCAGCTTCGAAACAATGTTTAAAAAGGAATTATGATGGCATTGCCCATATTGACGTAAATCAGAAGCATACAGTCTTCTTGGTCATAAGACCTGTGTTCAGTGTCTCTCTCTTCCAAAAGCTAGGGAGGCTACTGAGATGGAAGAGATGGCTCTTTGAAGGCAAAAAGAGAGGTAGAGGCCTTTTGCTGCCCCAGTCAGGATTATTGCTTGGAGCTTCCAAGTTCCTGTAGGAAAGGAGTGATCCTGTTGACTTCAACTGGTAGTGGGGGCAGGATGGTCCTTGTGGCAGAAATATCATGTGGGTTACAATTTAAAGTGATCTGGGCTTGAGAGATTTATGCTGCCCCAGAGTCAGATGTTGATCATCCTTGGGGTAACAGAACTGAAGTATGAAGAAAGTATAATATGCATCCACTTTAAAAAAAAAAAAAAACATAGCAGGAGATACCTGGTCACAGCAGTTGTAACCTCATCCTCTTTATTCTGTACAAGAACCCAAAAGAGCTGGTTCAGAATCACAGGAAGGAAATTTACAATCACAGCAATCTTCTCAATTTTAAGCAAATTCTATTGAGAAACAAAAAAGTTACATGTAAAGGAGATGTTTATCTGCTGATCATTAAAGTCACACATTAACACGATCACATTAAAACAGTGGAGTCATACTTCCCTCCAAAAGCAGTTTCACATATGTTACCTAAATTCAAAGGTATATTTTAGATAGTTAAATGAGGACAGAAACTGAGCTGTGCAGTGAGTGGGAGATGGGTAAAATACTAAACCGGGACAAGGGTGTTATGAATTTCAAATTACTTCCAGGTGTTCTCAACCTGATCATTATTTCTCAGCTTAACTAGTTTTAGATTTCAAGTAGCTTAGACTGATCATCAGTTTTGTACCTTCTTTATGATAGCAAACCTTATACCACAGTGAGTCATGATACAGTTAATACACCATTGCATTGGTATAAAGGGCTACCTTTGAAGATTTTTTATGCTAATGAAAGATGTGTTGTGTTGTGTGTCTTTCCAACTTATGGCAAACTCAAGGAGAACATATCATGGAGTTTTCTGAGCAAAATTTCTACAGAGGGGGTTTGCCATTGCCTTCCCCTGGGGCTGAGAGAGTGTGACTTGCCCAAACTCATCCAGTGAGATTCATGGTCAAGCAGAGAATCGAATCCTGGTCTTCAGAGCCATAGCGAAACACTCAAACCACTATGCCATGCTAGGCTAACTGGAAAATATTACATAGGCATTACAATGTAGTCAATATATTTCTATGCACAATTCAAAATACTGGTGATTACTTTGAAAGTTCTAGGGCTGAGATATATGAGGGACCACATTCTCCTACACCAGCCAGCCCAAACCATATTGATTTTATTTATCATGTCTTTATTATTTATATCTATACGCCATACCAGCTGATGTTTTCTGATTTACTTCTGGTTTTGGTGGAGGGTGAGGAATAAAAGAAAAGGTCTTTGTCATTGCTTCTAGTCTTTAGAATGCTTTCTGCTGAACCTGCCTTTTTCTATGTTGTTTTGTCGTATGATAAACAGCCTTGCTGTATAAGAACATATTAGCATCGTTGGAGGTGCTTTTTCTAAAAAAACCTGAGCAAACATCAAAAGGATTGGATAGAAAATTTGTGCAAGTAAATAATCATCTATTTACTCAGCCAACATTGGCAGACCTATTCTGGCCTCTTGGAAGAAGGCATATAAAGGATTTCTCCAGGTTCTGGAATTCTCTACTTGAGGAAAGCAAGGTTGGCTGCCTCCCAACTGTCCCAACTGTTTAAGTGGGCCTTTGAAAAAAAAAAAAGAAAGAAATTGCTTGCTGCACACTAGGCTTTTAACTGTTTGGCTTCAGTATTTTCTTCACAAATGTGTTTTTATTTTTCTAAAGTATGCTTTTATTCATTTTATGTTTTTAATTATACTTGTTCAATTTCCCAGCAAGCCACTTTTGTCCTGTTCTTGGGATTAAAGGTAGAATATAAATCAAACAAACAAACATGTGGTTGATAAACAGATGAATACCATGGTCTACATATAACAGAAGCATTCTTAACATCTTGTATCTATGGGGCTCGACAGACGGGCTGCTTCGTGCTGCCCGTCTTTGCCCCAAATTGATGCTGCAGTAGCTGCACACTGCAGCACTGATGCACTGCCAAAAAGAAGCTGCCTAGAGCAGCTTTTTTTTTTTTTTTTTTTGCGGTGCCACAAACAGAAAAGGGTGCTGCCATGATGCCACCTCCTGCCAGCGACGTCTGGATGCTGTAAGGTGCATGCATCATCATGGTGGCCCCCGTGTGGATGGAAGGCCACCATAATGGTGCTGCCACTATGTGCTAGGCTTTGGGAGCGTGTGGTCGCTATGTGCTCCCGAACCCTGGAATTGGCGCCAGGACAGTGCTTCCCGCCCATTTGTACCAGGCCTATGTTATCTTTTGGACTAATAAGACAGTTGGAGAAGCCAATTTCTTCTAGTGCCAGCACAATTTTGAAGAGTGAACTAGGGAAAATTTATGACAAAGGAAAAAGTTTAGTTTATAACATCTCCTCTTGCCACTTGACCAGTGTTCTGCAGCTGTTTGGGTAAGGAAACTGAAAGAGAATTAATCACCTTAAAAACAAGAACACCACACAGATTTGTCAAGAAAGACAATTTAAAATGTAGCATTATTTAGCCATCATTAGCCGACAAAGTTTTTCTGTTAATACCTTGCAGGAGATGATGAAGTTTGAGGTAGGTGGCTGGGAGATATCCCTGTTCCTTTTTTGGCACTGCTGGAAAAATCTGTTCAGATATGGATCCTACAAACAGCAAATGTAAGCACGAGCACTTAGTAAGATCATCAGCAATACTGGATTGCATTCTTAATGAACAAACAGTAACACAGTGGTAAAAGATGGATTGATAGTGAAATGTCACCGTGACTAACACTAGGCACTTCAGCCTCAATCCTTGGAATATGTTCTTTATGTTTGAATTAGACCAGACCATTTCCCCCTGATATATATATATATATTAACTAAACAATTTCCTGATACCATTTTCATTTTTCTCATACACACTGTCTTTCCTTGAAATAAAATTAAATAAAAAGCACTTACCTGAGTATAAATTGTTGATACAACAAATGAAGACACCTTGAAGAGTGGCTTCCCACCATCTACCCACTTAATGTCACTTCCACTGTGCTGTAAACAATAGATACAAAAAAAAAATCACAAAATTTTTATTGAGTTCCTTAAGTTACAAAACACAGTAAGTGTAACCATGTTTTTGTGGCCTATTACATTTTATTCGAGATCTAGTGTGGTGTAGTGTTTTGAGTGCTGAGTGGGAGAGTAGGGTTTGAATCACTGCTCAATCATGGAAACCTGCTGAGTGGCTTCAACCAAATCACATTCAGCCTCAGAGGAAGCCAATGGCAAATCTCTTCCAAATAAATCTTGCAATGAAAACACTATAATAGGACCACCATAGGTCAGAGTTGACCTGAAGGCACACAGCAAACAACATTTTATGACACACTGGGATATGAGCAACTCCATAGCACCCAGATTAGTACTCATCTGTAGGTAATAATTTGAGGTGGAATGAATTTGTAGATGAGTGACCAGGAATTTTTCCTGGCTACTTACTGCTTTTAGCCACTATTTTCATTAAAAATATGCTCTGGAACAGAGAGGAGTTCAGGTCACATGTCATATTTGAGACCATTTTGCAGCCTCAATGAGTCTCCATGGCTCTGTGACAGGGAAGGGAATATTTCCCCCCTCAAATGGACAATAATGTTCTCAAATCTCTGCATGAATTCTCTTGGACGTTTTGCCATATTTGGCTACCTCTCGTCTTTTTTTTAGGTTTGGGCAGGCCTTTTTTGATACAAATTATTATCATTATTATTATTATTATTATTATTATGCTTTATTTATGGAGCACTGTAAATTCACACAGTGCTGTACATACAATCAGTTAAAAATTAAATAAAATAAACCTGCCATTCTACTAAAACAATTTAACAAAATACATATTAATACTTATTAACATTAAACAATAAAATATAGTAAGCAAATAAAAATAAACCTATGATAACAATCAAGTGGTGTCAGGGAATGCTTCCTTGAACAGTATTATCTTTAACTCAGCTTTAAAGCTGGGTAAAGAGGTGATGAATTGTGCTTGGGAGGGAAGGAGGTTCCAGGAGTGAGGAGAGCCAGTGAAAAGAGGCAGATCTGGGTTGGAAAAGAGAAAATCCTTGGCTGGGACTCCAGTCCTTGATTCCAAGAATGGAGGGAGCCAATGGGAAGGCAAGAGGAAAGAAGTTCTGATAAATAAGGAGGGACCAGCCTATGCAAAACTTTAAAAGTTACCAACAGCAGTTTGTAATGGATACAGAAAGGGATGGGGAGCCAATGGAAAGATGACAATAAATGAGAAAAATGGTCAAAGTGGTGAGTAGAACTGATGATGCGTGCAGCTGAGTGCTGGGCAGAAATTAAAGGATGGAGATGAGAAAGAATAAGCCCCACCAGAAGATTACAAAAATCTAGTTGCAAGACTACTAAGGCATGGACCAGGATCTTGGCAGTGGAGGCTGAAAGAAACAGTCGGGCTTTAGCAATATTATAAAGAAAGAATCTACATGCCTTGGCTGTAGCCTGAATCTGAGGGATACACAACAAGGAGGGATCAAAAATGAAACTAAGACTGTGGGCTTCCTGCACAGGTCAAATAGGGGTATTATCAACAAGAATAGAAAAGGAATATTGAACGGTAGGCTTCAGTAGAAAAAACAGAAGCTCTGTCTTAGACATATTGAGCTTCAAGCGTCATTGCTGCATTCTGCTGGGAAACAACTTCAAGACAAGAAGAAACTTGTTTTCATGTTTTCTACTTCTTGCTTTTTTAAAAAAGCCAGTAATCTCCTGCTCTCTATGCCTCAAATCAGTCAATAACATCCTATTGGCAATTTTGAAAAATATTCACAGTCCCCAAATTTGGGGGATTAGGAAAGGCAAGGGTTGTACAATTCTCCTCAGTCCTATGGTGTGAGCAACAGTGAGCTCTCAACAGTTGCTTACCCTTGCCCTACAAAATGGGTGGGCATTTCTTTTCCTTTTTCTTTTGCTCTTTGCATGTTGTTGGACACACATATATATATATGTATATATATATATATATATATCCCGCTCAATCATGGATAATCTGGCCACCTAACAACAGTATGAAAATGCAATACAGGAATACAATAATACAAACATCCCCCCAATCCCCTGACCAATATTTAAACAAATCAAAATCAATAAACAATATAAATACAATGGCAGTCAAATGGAAAACATAAAAGCATTACAAATCAAATGCATTAGGTTGCCAGTTCAGGACTTTCCCTGGCCCTGAGGTGTTTGGTTCAAAACCTGAGACATAAGGATGGCCTGGTGTCATTGAAGATTTTCATACCTGGCTGCATCTCTGCTAAAATGTCCCCCAAAGTCCCTAAAAGGTGGAAGAAGCACCTGTGTCTGAAAGCCAGGCACACTTCCTCAATCATCATGGAAACATGGCTCCCTCTACCATCCCTGAATCGTCTCAAGGGGAGCAGATTTCCTATGAATGCAAATATAGGAGTTTAGGGAAGTGGAAGTATAATCCAATGGCAATCTGAATGCAATCATGCGGTTTTGCGTGATTGCATGAAAGCTGATCACACACATTTTCGGAAAAAGGGAAGTCCTTCCGAAAGCAATCATGGGGTTTCGCGTGATTGCATGAGAAACTATCACATGCAATTTTGAGCACTGGGAGGCAATTTCAGGAAGTTCTGAACGCAATGCAGCGTCCATATGCAATCAAGTAAATTTGCTAAACTAGTGAATTTACTCAATTCCGAACTGGCCTCACTTCCATTTCTTTCGAATTTGAGAGAAATTTCTCCCATGTGATAAACTCCACTGGAAATCTGCTCCCAAGGAATGATTCAGGGATGCTAAGAGGGAGCCACATTTCCAAGACTATTCAGGAAGCAAGCCTGGCGCTTCATAGAATCATAGAATCATAGAATCATAGAGTTGGAAGAGACCACAAGGGCCATCCAGTCCAACCCCCTGCCATGCAGGAACTCCAGGTCAAAGCATCCCTGACAGATGGCCATCCAGCCTCTGCTTAAAGACCCCTAAGGAAGGAGACTCCACTACACTCCGAGGGAGTGTGTTCCACTGTTGAACAGCCCTTACTGTCAGGAAGTTCCTCCTAATGTTGAGGTGGAATCTCTTTTCCTGCAGTTTGCATCCATTGTTCCGCGTTCTAGTCTCTGCAGCAGCAGAAAACTAGCTTGCTCCCTCCTCAATATGACATCCCTTCAAATATTTAAACAGGGCTATCATATCACCTCTTAACCTTCTCTTCTCCAGGCTAAACATCCCCAGTTCCCTAAGGCGTTCCTCATAGGGCATGGTTTCCAGACCCTTCACCATCTTAGTTGCCCTCCTTTGGACATGCTCCAGTTTCTCCACATCTTTTTTGAATTGTGGTGCCCAGAACTGGACACAGTATTCCAGGTGGGGCCTGACCAAAGCAGAATAGAGTGGCTTCCTCCACCTTTTAGGGACATTTGGGGGACGTTTTAGCAGTGATGAAGCCAGGTATGAAAATCTGCATTGAGTGTTATACATTTAAGTATGAACCACAGTTGCCCACAGCTTGCCACTCAAGCACACATGCGTAACACGTTCAAAGGGATTTATTTTCCTTTTCGGAACTAAGACAGAAATCCTAGCAAAAGGGCTTCTTCCCAGACCAAGGCGAAATGAGACAAATATTCCTTTCAATTTGTGTAGAGAAACACAATAAGGAAAATTTCAGTTAGCCTACTTGCTTCTAGCCAGAAGGTGGATGCAGAACATAGTGGAGGGTAAGCCAATGAAACGTTGCAAATGGTAGCAAGTTGCTGCTCTACTAGCTGAGTTGGAGCATGTAGCCCTTTTCTCTTATCCAGAACTGTATATATCAAACTAGAAAATCTGCATTCTTGTATTCCCACCTGCAGATGCCCAACAAAAATTTGAAAGTCAGGGCCATCATCTCTTACTACTGGGTAAGCTCACTAGGCCCTCATTCCCACTACATAATAAACTGGTTTGCAAGTGGATCTGAACTGGTTTAAATGGCCCTTGTTTGCACTTGAGCCGATTCCCTGATACGGTTTGTGAAGGGCCCCCCAGCACTAAACCCATTTAAAGTGCTTCTTCCAGATCTGCTGAATTACTTGTGTCTTTTGCAATGAATCAATTAAACGCTAGTGTGAATGAGCTGCGGATCTGAATCGATTCCCTGTGGCACAGTCAGCCCTATGACAGGACTCCATGTTGAATTGATGAATATGAATGTGAAGTGGATTAAATTGAAATGGGTAGGGTTCGATCTCTGCTTGAACAGTGTGAATGTCTATTCGATGCTAAATCACTTCATCAATTCAACTCAAAAACCAGTTTATTCTCTGGTGGGAACTCATGAGGAATGCAGAGCATCAACAGCTGGAGAACCAAACAGCTGTCCTAGAATACTCCTACATCATAGCATAGTATCAGTCCAAGGAATATAGTAGAAAACAGGCAAACATGATTTAGTAGGGAAATCTTTGGTCTGTCAAAAATTTAACCCAGTACTAGTTCAGGCAGGAGTCTCAGACTTTGCTGGAGATTTGTTAGTGAGAATGGGAGACCACATTCCTGTAAAGCTGTACTCAGAACTAATTCTGCTCTTGCAAATCCTTTGCCTTTTTAGTGTAGATTTTAAATTATATTAGTGTTGTAAATAGTTTTCTTCTATTTTAATATTCAATTTTTGTATATTTTAGCTAAATTGTTCTTTTTGAAAAGAACCTTGGGTCCCAACATCAGGAGAAAAGTAGGTAATAAAAATGACAAAAATAATATAAATATCAGAAGTATGCAGACTTTGGGGCTCAACAGACCGGCAAAAAGCGCTGGCCTGTACGCAGGGTGAGGGCTGAGCGTCCCCATGCTCCACGCCCTCATCATGCCATCTGTGCACCATTTTGGTGTGTGCCAGACCACACGGGGTGTATGATGATGCACAGGCAGCACAGACCCAAACAGCACAGCATGTAAGGGGCATCATGATGCCATGCCACTAATGACTCCCCTTGGGGCAGCTTATTTTTGCTCTCTATAGGGAGTGGATTGGTGCTACTGTGTGCGGTTGCTGCAACACCGATCCAGCCAGTACAAGGGCGGCCCGATGTCACCCATCTGTATAGGCCCTTACTCACGTATATGAAGCTTTTCCACCCATCTAAAACGTCAGCATCACTACTATAAACAATACAGTTGGCCCTTCACATTTTCAGCTTTGACTTTTACAGATCTGATTATTCACAGATTTGATTGTATTATCTCTAGATCCTCTAGTGTGGCTTTGACGGAAGTAAGGCGCCATGATTCCGAGCACCACTCCAGACAGTGTGAAGCATCATGGCGTGCCTCTGGTGCTGTGTCCAGATGAGGCAGTGCTGAAGGGGCGCCATACAGCCACGCCACCGCAGCTATGGTGCCCTTTGGAGGGTGCAAAAAAGGCCCACTTTTTGTCTCTCTTTTTTGCACCCTCCAAAGACTGGACTGGGGGACGGTTGCTCCTCAGAAAGGGAGCTAAAATCTGGCATTCCTCAGAGTGCCATTCTGTCTCCTATGCTATTTAACATTTACATGAAGCCACTGAGGTAGATCATCCAGAGACATGGTGCGGGGTGTTATCAGTATGCTGATCACACCCAAATATGTTTCTCAATGTGTCGGGCTGCTGCAGTGACTAAGGATGGCATCTCTCCTCTTAATGACTGTCTAAGGGTGGTAATGGACTGGATGAGGAAAAATAGACTCAAGTTGAATCCTGATAAGACAGAGGTACTTGCCATAGGGAACCCTAATCCAGGTATGGAGATATGCCAACCAGTTCTGGATGGGGTCACACTTCCCCTAAAGGACTGTGTTTGCAGCTTGGCGGTGCTCCTGGACTTGTCACTCCAGTTGTCAGCACAGATAGATAGGCCGGGAGTGCCTGTTTTCAGCTTCGGCTGATAGGTCAGCTACGACCCTTCCTCAAGCAGGGGGACCTAGAAATGGTGGTACACGCGCTGGTAACCTGTTGTCTCTGCAACACACTCTACCGTTTTGCCAAGTTTGGCACCTTCAACAAGCACAAAATATGGCAGCCAGATTGGTCACTGGTAAATCCAGAGTTGATCATATTATATCTATCTTAAAATCTGTCCACTGGCTGCCAATTGGCTTCCACGTTCAGTACAAGGTGTTGGTTATCACCTTTAAAGCCCTAGATGGTTTGAGTCCAGCTTACTTGCAGGAGCACCTCCTCCCCTACAACCTACCCCACACTCTCAGATCCTCTGGGAAGAATTTACTGCAGGCTAGGAAGACCAGGTTGGCTGCTGTTTCCCAGTGGACCTTCTCATTGGCCGCTGTGCAAGCATGGAATGACCTGCCAGAGGAGATCTGTCATATTACCACCTAGGACACCTTTAAAAGGGCTGTCAAGATGGATCTCTTCCAGCAGGCCTTCTCAGACTGACCTCCCATAAAATGACAGCCCATCTGCCACTGGCTGTCCCACTCCATTTGCGCATTTTTAACTGTTTTATAATTATTTAATTATTTTAACTATGCAATTTGTATTTGACTGTTATTATTTTGTTGTTGCTCAAAGGGAGGAGGTTGTTTAATTGTTTATTCTGTTGGATTATGTATTGATTATTATATTGTGCTATGCATTTTTATTTCTTTTATTGTAACCAGACTCGATCCATAGGGAGAGACAGGATAATAACAATAACAACAACAACAACAACAACAACAACTGGGGCCATGGCATGAGGTTGACGTGGTCCTTATTCAGCCAGGAAAGGGGTGACATATCTAAATAACTAAAATGCCCCAAATGCCATCTGATTTTGGAAAATAAGTAGAGTGAAACCTGGTTAGTACTTTGTGAGATGGGAGACCACCAAGGAATACCAGATGTTGTAGGCTATATTTCACAGGAAAGAACTGTCAAAAACACCTTTGAGTATTCCTTGCCTAAGAAAACCCTAGGTTTATGCAGTACCATAAGTTGATAGGTGACTTGAAGGCACTTATATACAGAGAGAGTAAGAGAGAGCTAAAATTGACTTCCACATCCAGCTACATGTAGAAAGTGACCTATTTAGTTTTCATGTCATTGAGGAAGCATGAGTAACATATGACAGTAAGAATGTAAATACACCATAAATATTTCAAATCATATAACTTTTGAGTTCTTCTTGTGGGCAGAGGAACTGTGAAAATTACAAAATACCTTTCCAGTTGCAGGATCCTGAAGGCTTAGATAACCGGGAGGCAGGCTGGTTGCCACTGGTATGTTATGTTCTTGTGACACTAGCTGGTTCTCTTTCAATAAAGGGAGCCAAGCATATCCCACTGCATCCAAAAAGAGATATTATCAGTACAGCTTTTTCTATTATTTAAATAAAAAGAAACTAAATTAAGCAAAATGACCAGAGAAACAGGTCTTGTGTGAAATACTTAACCCAAAATGATAATCATATGTTCATAAAGGAATAATTATGAGCATATGAACAACAATATAATATATATACCTGATGTTTCCAGGGCTTCTTTCTTTTTCGCATTAGCTTTTGCATTTATATCACAGGTAACATGGTAAAATGAAAACAGAATGTGATGTTTCTTGTGGAGTTGAGTAGGTAGCTCAATTTTCACCTGAAATGCAAGATGTTACATCTGTCTTCAGTAAAAGTGAAATACTTTTTTTTAAAAAAAAATCAAGATCAGCTTGATCCCGATGTATTATTGATCCTGACCTATTATCTTAATATTTCCTGGAGCTCTGAAGTTGTTGTCAAGGAGATGCTGCTCCATCATTTTTATAGTGTGGAAATAACATACTATGAATGCAGAGGTTATGTGAGTATAAAATACTACCAAGTGGAATTACTTTGTGAGAATCAAACAATTGGTTGCGATCTCAGAAGGGTTGTCATACATATCACCATGTGTTGAACTATTTTCACAATTGCGCCAGCCTATATGCCACCTAGACTGCTCAAGGCAACAGTAACAGTCTTAATTTTTAAATCTATCTTAAATGTGTTTATTAATTGATGTGTATTTAGTAAGAGAAAGCACAGACTTACCTCATCATAGAAATCAGGGTTCTGTGAATGATGTAACACAGCTGTGTATGCTGCTGTTGTAAACAGTGGTCCACCAGGCTTCCCATAGAGACACTGTTTGGAGAGACCATGCTTTTAGATTTGTGATTGTGTTATCAACTACTGATTTTTGTAACAATTGGGGAGGTATGCAGCAAAATTAAAACAAACAACAGTTAAAACATTCCAAGAACCCAGTCCCTAACCTCCCTCCCCTTAAAATTAAATTAAACTGATATAGAATTAAAAACAATCTAAGCAGTAAAATACCAATAAAACCAATTATGCTCAAGCAGCATAAGCGGTGGCAGTATGGGTCCATTTAGACTTACACAGACCTCCTTGCATTAGAAGGCTGTAATTTTGAAGTGGATTGTAACATGAAAAGGCGTAATCCAAAGGTCTGTGAAACTAGTTCCACAAATGCAAAGGGCCTTGGGGCCCTATAACAGTCCCATGTGTATAATGGCAGCTCAGTTTTGGAAAGAAAAGAATAGGAGAGTTTCACAAGACTTTGGTGGTATGGCACAAAGTCCAGAAATTCACAGCGAAAAAAACAACACATCATTTTACAAAGACATTTTACAAAGACCTTGAGTAAATCTAAAGTAGTTCTCTGTTTCCCAACCACTGATGACAATTACAGGGAAACACAGCTAACACAGTAACAATGCCCTTACTCTTCTCTCTACATTTCCATGGAAGCACAGATAAAGGACTACTCCTCTATCACCCAGAGTACTGCTCCCTTTAAATCCTGTTAGTTACATTGTAAAATTGGGATTTCTAACAATTTTCTTTGATATTTGTTATTATAATTTAGTGTTACAGCAATATAAAAGGTTGTGTAACACTATTCACATGTTAAAAGGAAAGAGTAGAATAGTTTCTCTTGCAGTGTATCCAGTGAAATCTCTCTCTCTTTTTTTGGTCATAGTATATTACAAATGGGATCCCTCTTCGCTCACCCTCACAGGCTTGGCCCCTTCTTCATCTGAACTTTTAAATTCAATACAGATTGTTATATTCCTTGCCTGCAACAGAAAGGTGCAAACGGAAATCATTAGCTCATGAAACTGCATGCAAATTAAACAAGTGTCAATTAGACATTTTTCTGCCAGAGTGAATCTCAGTGGCATTATGAAGCCAGAGAAGTATTTGGAAATGTTTAACTTCACATCAGATGGATTATATGAACAGTATATATAGGAAATACTATTCAGCTACTAATCTTTTAGGCTTGGTACAGACGGCCCTTTAGGGCTGTCCCCATGGTGTGAGTAGGGCTGGGGAGTGCGCAGGATTTGCACGCTCCCCAGCCCTAACAAGTATGGACGGCGGCAAGCATGCTGTAATGACATGGCACACACCGTGTTTACGTGGCATGCCGTGCACCTGATGTCATCGTGCTGCAGGAGGGCGCCTAAGGCGCCCCTTCTGCAGCGCAAGAAGGAGCTCTGAAATGGAGCTCCTTATCGGCGTGTGCGTCCTTGGCACAGCCTTTACATGGCTGTACCAAGGATGCCAAGGGAAAAAGGGCTGTGGTGGTGGCCCCTTTCTCCCCTTGGGAGCGCCAGCCACACTGGGGAGTAGTGGGCGCCCAGTGCACCCGCTGCACCCCTCTTCAGGCCATGGAGAAGCGACAATTTGCTGCTTCTCCATGGCCTGGAGAAGTGGTGGATTGGGGCTGCAAGGGTTGCTGGTGAGGCAGCCCAGGCCCCAGTCTGGCACTTTTCTGGGCACATATGGACTTTTGGGCTGTCTGTAAAGCTCCTTAATTATCATTTACACCTAAAATATATTAACATGCAAAATGAGTTTTAAGATTAATTTGTAAAGATTTAAGGCTTCAATAAAATTTTGTTGTAAAGATTTGAGCACATACATAATGGACTGATTTTAACCATTTTAACCATTTACATCATTTACAACTGACACATTTTGATGAAAATATGCTAAGAAATAGTCCTGATTCCATTACACTGTAGCTGTGCCTCTATCACCATCAGCTACTATTTAAAAGATGACAGAACATTAACTTTTATTGAGAAATTTGAAATAATTTTGAATTGAGAAAAAAAGAAAAAGAGAGATATAATTTGCCAGCATCATGCCAGTGTGAATGCAGTCAGTATTAATATTAACAGAATGCTCGAGTTTACAAACATTAACAGTATTCAGAAGTATTCTATATACATAATTAATTAATGGCCAATTCATTTGAACTTGTGGTGAATGACCGAGTATTAGGTTCCAATGAGCAACAAAATAATCAGTCATTTTTCCAGTATCAGATTCCATTTTGTGAATAAGAGGTAATAAAGCATCCTGTACCTGCTGTGGATTTTCCCTAGGGACTGAAAGCTGCTTGGGCCTTCTCAAGAGATTACAATCATAAATGTATTTACAGGGGAGAAAATCCCACAGTGGAAATTAATTCTGAGTAAATATGTCACAGACTGTTCTTTTAAATCTGTTTTACTCTTGAAGATCATACCTTGTTGAAGCATTTTTGACTATCATATTTTAGATGTTTCGGATAGATATATATATGGTTTTTATATATTCTGTAAGTCTGGGAGTACTTTGTAGATTCTTGGATAAATTCCTCTACTTCTACAGTGGGTTGATGCTCCTTAATATCTTTAAATGGTTTGACTGGAATGAAAGATGATGTTACACAATCTTGAAAAGAAAAGAAAAGAAATGTTCAGTCTTAATTGTACAGTTGTTTTTTTTAAGTTATAGGCTACAATCTATAAAGTCCAGCTGGAATCCTGTTGGTTACTCCAAATGAAACAGGCTTAGGCCCTATACCGACTGGCCTGAAAGTCTGGCATGGGGGCAGAGTCGGGGCATGGCATCCTCATGGCACACGCCTGACCCAACCCCCAAGTGTGTCCTGACACCGTACACCGCTCCACATGGCACACGGTGTCATGGTGCAGTTCCAATGCAGCGCCGAAGGACTGCCATATAACCATGCATCTTTGGCTATAGCGTCCTATTGAGAGCGCAAAATGGAGCCAAGGAGCCACTTTTTGGGGTCCTTTTTGCGCCCTCAAAAGGCTGTATCTGGACTGCAGTGTGAGGTTGCTGTGGCCCCGATCTGGCTAGGAAAGGGGCAGTCTGTCAAGCACATTATTCCACTAATAATTGCTGAAAAGTTAGTGAACGCATAGATAAATTCCATTGATTCAATGGATCTAGTCTAGTTAGAACTGACAGCAGGATTTAGGCCCATATATTATACCCATCAATATATTCTATTCTACCCAATAACCCCAACAACAGCAATATTATTATTTGAAGCTAAATCAGTTAATCCAATGATTACTTTCTGTCTTAATACACACTCTTAAAATAGTATCCAATCTTTATTGCTGTATTGACAGATAGCATTCATTCCTGGAGAAGGGGGGGGGGGGCACAGCATGTTTCTTATGCTGTCCTGAACACTTGTAAACCCACAAGAGCGTGAAGGCAGGGGGCACGTGAAGCTGCCGAGTTGGAGAAGGAATTGTTGAAAACCAGCCCTTCCATTCATATAGCCATGTTAGTCTGTAGAATCAGCATGTAGAGAGATCTTGTAGCACTTTTGAGACTAATTGAAAGAAATTGGCAGCATGAGCTTTCGTAGACTTCATTCTACTTCGTCAGATAAGTAATTTGGCTTTCAGTATTTGCTTGCCAATCATCATGAGTTTTTTTTAAAATTGTAAAATAATTTTAAAGTAATTTAAAATATGCACTCTGGTCCATATGCGGTCAATTTAAATATATTTTATGTATTTAATATTTAGAATTTGTCTTGTATATAAAGATAAATATTTCCCCTTGACATGAATGTCTAGTTGTAATCGACTGTAGTGGATGGTACTCGTCTCTGTTGCTAAGCTGAAGAGCCAGTGTTGTGTGAAGATGACTCCATGGTCATGTGGCCAGCAAGTAAAACAAGTAAAAGATGCATACTGCCACTAATGGTGGCCTTACAAATCCTGTGCAACAGGCAAAGAGGGAAATATGAGTCATATGTTCTTCATTCTCAAATATTTTTAGGGTTTGTGTCAAGCCAAGAGAGATTATCTTTAGTTCCCACTCAGATGAATGAGCATCTCTTTCCATCTCATAAGGTCTGCAAGTATATGGGAAGGAAATAGTGAATTACCCATGCATCCTTTCTTGACACTTCTATGGAATATGTGAAGAAAACCACTACTCATTTTCTCCATGGACTTTTATTCCTCAGATGGGTGGATGACATGGCTTTAGATGCCAGCATGCCAATATCAGAGCTCTGAAAAGGAACTTTTTAAAACTACAACTTCCTGAATTTTCCAGCCATCATTGCAGGTTTAGTGCAAAATCTCTTTATCTATCTTTCTGCTGCATGAACTCTGTTCTGATATATAACCACCAGAACCAATTAAAAGTGTTAAAAAGTTAAAAGGAAGTATTCATCATTAAAAAAAATTCCAGGTCCTAATAATAATGCCCAGCAATTATAATATTTCTTAACAGTTATAAAATGGAATCATACTTGGGTGTTCCAAAGGTACACAATCAACTGTGATTTCTAAACTGCCAGGAATGGTCTGAATTTTATTGATCTTGTCTGCTCTGAAAACAAAGAAACGTAAAATATTTAGACAGTGGATATTTACAGGAAAACCAACAGTTACAGTATGGCATATAACCTAAATATAGTGCAAAATGTCATTTGAAACTTTTTTAAAAATGAAATGAGTGGCTTAATCTGGGATATGTTCTCATCTCAAACAAGAATTCCAATGAATCACAGGTTATAAATATGCCTAGAAAAGCTTGTATGCATGAGAGTGTTGGTTTTGAGTAGATTTGAGTAGTAGTTTTTATCAGGGACAAAGCCTATAGGTGTTACGTGATACATAATAAATGCCTGACTTGTAGGTCTAGTTCTGTATGAATTCTATAATAACCTGTGAATTTTGGAGACTAAAATATCCTGCCTACTTTAATGAGGGTTAATGTGTGGAATATTGGTTTTGAATAGCACAAAAAAAAAATAAAAAATAAAAATTACCATATATATTTCTTTACAAGTTGGAAAAAATTGACCAAACATCAGCCCAAAAAACCTGGGTCAACATACATGGGTCAATGCAGCAACAGGAACCCAGCATAAAGGCAGTCACAAGAGGTAGAGGTGAGAAGCCCCTTTTGGTGAAGCAGGGCATAGAAGCAGTACTCCCACCCCATTACCACTCCCTTGCCCAAACTGGAGAAAGATAGGTAGCCCCCCCTCTTTCTTTTTTTGGCTTGAGCATAAATGTGTGGGGGAACCCAAGAATGCAGCACACCTGCAATTTTGGGTGCTTGAGGTGAAGCAGAGTGGACTGAAGAGAAGTGATGACAGCCATTTTTAATAGATGCTTACTGTATAAGCCTCATTAAGCTTGGCATTCTCTCTGCAGAGAGACATATATATATATATATATATATATATATAAAGACTTTATTAAAAATGCTTGCTGTAATCTTTCTGCAGAGAAGCTTATACAGTAAATCCATATTAAAAATGGCTGCTGCTAATCTACTTCATGTCAAGTGCCCCAAATGGTAAAGACCACAAGGGCCATCAAATCCAACCCCCTGACATGCAGGAACCACATTCTTTGGAATCCCCCAAGTTGCTGTTGATTGCTGCTTGGGTTGAAAAAGAGGATGCGGAAGAAGGAGGACTGTCTTTCTTTCTATAGTTTGGGCAAGGGAGGGGTAGTGGGGTGAAAGCATTGCCTCCATGCCAAGAGGCGCTTCTTGCCTCTGCTTCTTGCTTTCATGCTGGGTCCATAATAGAAGTAGGTTGCTTTCATTGTTCTTCTCCCACCCTCATCCTCTCCCCTTTTTTTCAGACCACATTCTCATTCCTTTCTCTCATTTATATTCCTTTCCCTATCTGTATTTGTATAGATGTAGGCATTTTAAGATCAACAATGCTATTTACACATGCACACACACACACACAACCCCTCAAATAAAAAGATCCTTTCCTTCTCTTTAGCTCTTCCTAAGTATGTTCTCTCTATGTATTTTTAAAAGAAGAAAAGATGTTTGTTAGATGCCCCTCATTTTACCCTCAATTTATCCATGGGTCATAGCAAAATCCATAATTCTGGCCCCCTCAACTTATATATGCAGCATATATGAAGTTGATGTTACCACAGAACATTTTACTGAGCTGTCAAGTTGAAGCAAAATAATGCTCTCAGTCCAACTGAAGTGAGTTGGCTGACAAAGAAAAATATTTATTATATAATCTTATTTCTGTTATTTCTCTGTGACAGCTGTTCTAATAGCAGGAAATAATTCTGGTCAATATTCTTCCCCTTGCCTGTGATAGTTTTGAGCTGTAGCAATTCATGATGAAAGACAATGAAAGAAATGTAAATGCTGCTGAGGTGACATTATTCTTTAACTAAAAGCACTTTTATAACCTTGGAATCATTAATCAAATAGAAACCCTTGGCCTAAGAGGAATGCTGCTGCAGACATGTATATAGAACTCTGCATACAGCCCTAAATTTCTTGATTACCAGCCCTCCATGAAACCTGAATCAAAATCCAACCAACAACATATAAACCTTGCTTCATTAACCTTTTATAAATTAAGTGAGCACACAGGGGAGAACTTGGAAGGGAAATAAGGCCTTAATGAAACTAAACAGTTATTGAATAAAAGGAACAATGAGAACAGGAATTACACTTAATTAACACCAACTGTAAAGCTATACTCCATGAAAGATATTTCTGCATATTTAATTCCCACCCTTCTCATATCTTTTCTCACTTCAACCAAAATTCTATGTGGCACTGCAATCAAGTAGGAATGAAATTGGTTACAACAGCAAACATCTCATCATTTTTTCAGTTGAGTTTTGCTGGAAGATCAGTTTTGGTAGAGTATTTGATTAATGTGAAAACCATTCCATCCAATATGGTTATTTTGGCAGGATTTGTGTGTGCGTTTAAACCATGCAACTAGACAAAAGTAGGCAGAATAATACTGCACCCTTGCACAAATTCAAGAAAGATTCCTTACCTTCTGTATTCTGCCACTAGTTTCATTAAATCATCTGTTGAAATTTTGCTACTTTCTTGCCTGAACAAAGGTGAGAATCTTGACTCTCTGTCAACCGTTCCCTGGTTATCTTTAAAGACTGGCCTATAATGAAGGAGAAACAACACAGTAAATGGAAATCAACTGATTAATCAATACCCCTCCAGAATAACTGCTTTCAAAACTTTAAAAATGACAGGACAACCTTTTCAAGTTAAATACAATTTCCTTTGTTACAGCTACCTTTATAATAATTCCACCATTTTGTTACAAAACATACAAAAATTTAAAAAGAAATCCATTATCTTAAAATGAAATGTAACTTTCTTGATTTTTTTAGTAATTTCCCACTTATGTAAATATTGAATTTAATCACAGTGTGAGCACTACTTCCAAGTGATCCAATAATAATCACATTTCATGAAAGATCCTTGTCAACACTTAACATTAAGTCAAAGATCATCTAGTTTCTTGACCATATTACCAAAGAAATTCCATGCATGTTCACCTGGAAATAAGCCCTACTGAACACAGAAAGACTGACTTCTGAGTACACATTCATAGAACTGAGCTGCATCTATTCTTAGGCACATTTCTTACAGAGATGAGGAGTGTTTGGCTTCTCAGTTTAACTGGACTATAGCTACAGTTTACAGCTGACCATACTGGATGGAGGTATCTGTTGGGCTGGTGGAGGAGCCTCGTAGTTCAATCTCTGCGAAATGGTGGTCGACACAAGGGAAGATGAATAAAGAACCCATTTAATATTTGGAGGGGTGGGAGATTTTTTTTTCTTGCAGTTGTTAACTGCAAGTCAAAGACTTCATCTGCTACAAATCTTTCTTTGCTGTCTACAAAACTTTCCTTACTCTACTATTAGATTCCCATTATGATTCAAGAGTCCATAAGCTACTTGAACACAGGGACTAAGGATCCAGTATTGCCATTGACCATGCTGGATGAGGCATCTTGGAAGTTGTTGTCCAAAGAAGCCAGTTTTCCAAGCTCTGGATGTTTTACTTTGACCATAACAAACCCTCTATTATTGCAAGTTTGTAAGATATTCTGCATCTTAGGTTCTAAAACTATTTGTATGAGAATAATAGAAATGGAAGGAAGAAAGATATATGGAAAATATTTGTGGGGAAACCAGTCTTCCAAGTACAAATCATATTTGCAAACTCTGGCAGCTGTGGTAGGAATACAGTATGAGAATGGGAGACTGACTTGTCACATTGTAATTCTAATACATGCTGTAATTATTGTCTCTGTGTACAACCCAAAGACCAGGACACACAGATGTTTGCTGTGACACAAATGAAGGGACAGTTCCAGCTGCAAGGCTGAGAAATTCTCAGATATAGGGTAACTTTGAAAATATGTTAAAAAAAACAACACTATGGCCATCTCTGCCTGTTTTAAATTATAACAGTAAAAAATCCCACATTAAATGGGAGTACTGTAAATGCCAGAAATTAAAGAAATGGAAAGCACATTTGCAGTCCAAGATTTCTGCTTTTTATCATAGTCAAGTCACCTCTTGTGCAGTCTGTTCTGTGTGTCCAGCAAAATTATCTATTTATAGACTGACAAGATTCCTAGGGAAAATTCCACTTCACTATTCTCAGGATAGGATAAATCTATGCACTAGGGTTTGAATATATGAACTAGGTTCAGATTCATAAATTAGGTATATGTAGCTGGATACATTAATATAGTTTTGATATAGGAATTAGGTATTGATCTCCATGTGCTGCAACAGTGCTGCAGTTACCCTGTGTCCTGATTCAGATGAAGTGTTCACAGCATGTGAGCTGTCTCCATCTATAATTTGGTCACTTGCCTCTCTGGGATGTACTAGAACAGGACAAACCCAGTGGCTGTGAGATGTGAATACTTGACACAACAGTGCTCCTCGCTGAACTGCTCAACAGAATGTTTGCAAAGTAATCTGCATGTTAACAATACATGGCTGCATTGGCCACGTAGCAAAGTAAAATACTGTATATACTCGACTATAAGTCAACTTCATGTATAAGTCAAGGGCAGGTTTTTGTACCAAAATTATGGACTTTAATCTGAACCTTGGATAAGTTAAGTGTAAAACTTAGGGGCATGTAACAACAAATATAGAGGATGAAGCTGAGAAAAACAGTGCCAAAGAACTTACAAAATTCTGGCAGGCATAACTGTTTGTGCTTTTCCAACCCAGGCATTCAAAAAGGTCAGAAGTGAAGCCATGGTGGACAGAATAGAAAGGTTTGATGCTTCTTTTAGGTTCTCCTAGGATGGACTAAGCTCTCTCCTTTTGCCACTCTACTCAGAGAAAGAAAATGGTTCCTTTTTTGACCCATGCATAAGTCAACCCAGTTTTTTGGAGTCAATTTTTTGACTAAAATTTCTAGATGAAGCTGACCCCTTTTGTAGTGTCTAGTAGTACGAGAAACTATTAAAAAGTGGTATTTCTGTAAGCAATTACATACCGTACAGACCAAGCAAAAGGCATCCGATACTTTCCTAGCTTGCTGCAGAACTGTTTGTTCGATTTTAACACTTTCTGGGCCCACTAAGTAAAACAAGAAAAGAGAGAAACAGTTAATTCCAGGAAGAATATAACAAGAAATCCCAGAAATACCATGTAGATATTATGTTCCTGAAAATTCAGGGACTTTTATTATTCACAAAAAGTGTGGCATTGTAACTTTCCACCACTTATGATTTCTGCACTATAAACTCATAAGTGTCAGAGAGGAATTTCTAAGCTGTGTAGTCCAGTCCCCTGTCTGATTCAAGAAATCCAAAGCTAGAACATGGAAAAAAGATTGCTGTGCACCCACTGTTTGAAAACCTCCACTGAAGGACAATTCAAACGCTCTCTTAGCAGATCAGTTCTGTTAAGCCAATCTCACAGGTGAATCTAATTCAACTATGGGGAAAAACAGATTTGCAAAATCCAGTGTAGTAGCTAAACAAGTTAAACACCCTACCTATCATATTCCCTCTCGCTACCATTAAAGGTAATGAAAACATTCTTATTGAATGAAATGGAAAAAAAATGCATAAGCATGTTATTTATACAATTACAATGTATGGAGAAGAGTGCTTTAGCAATCTATAGAACTGTAGAGGATTGGTAAACCACTCTTCTCTGTTACTTTTTCACTTCAATGGTTTACTTTCCCCGTAGGACATGAAAGGCATTTAAGCTTTATTTTATATTACCTTGTTGGAGTCTGGATTCCTTATGTAAGGTTCCGCACTGGTAGCAATATTTCCCATGAGCACCTTTTCAATTTTTGCCACCAAAACTATTTCAGAGTGGGGATTACTTATGGAGAAAACTGCCTGGAATTAGGAGACAAAACTCATTAAATATGGTGGAGTTGCAGATCTCAAAGAACAAATCGTTTTAATAATTAACAGATCCTATGAACTCAAGATACAGAGAAGTGCTTTGCCCAGCTCTGGGCATGCCTTCCTCTAAAGAGCCTTTGTTGAACACCCGTAATTCTGTTGCTATTTGCTATGGAATGAATGAAATGCCATTAAGAGAGACGCAAAAGGCCCTGCTCTCAATGGAAACTAACTGTTGAATCTCTATGTGAACCATTGCTCTAGGTGTGTCTCCTTAAATATCCTCTCCTGGCTTCTCTTTGTGAATATTCCATTTATATCAACCTACTACATGGGTGGACTGAGGATACAGATGTCATGCCGTTTTGTGAAATTTACTATTTCCTGTTTTAATATCCAAAAATCAAATGCTTATACAACTAGTCAACTTCTAGTTACCTGTTTAGGATACTTTAGCCATTCTTCTGGAAATCCTTTGACCTTTGGTTCTTCCTCTTTGGTACCAACAGTCTCAATAGTTCCATTTTCTAATGAGGGCAAAGAATTTGATATCATCTGTCTAACAACAGTATGATTTAGGTCCACATGGAAATCAGCAGATAGCTTTCTGTTGTCCCTTGTATCAAAAAGAGCCACACTCACAAAGAAAGGCTCTATCTATGAGCAAAAAGCAGAAACAAAAGGAATAAAATTAAAAATCAGAATATACTAGGCTAGTGCAGTACTTTGCACATTTTGTTGTTGTTTGTTTTTGTGAGCTTTTAAGTTGTCTCTGACCTATGGTGATCCTAAGGTCATAGGGTTTTCTTAGCACATTTCATATCGTATCATAGGATGATCATACCACATATGATAGGGTTTTCTTTGCACATTTACTCAGATATAAACCCCAATGATTTCAACGGGAAGAGTGACTCCTAGGATAGGAGTGCAGTCTGAGGCCAGAAAGCCACACACACTCCACGTTAAATTTAATTGAACTTACTTCTGCACAAGGCTGCGCAGAGTATTTTGCAAATCATGACCCTTCCAGAATTCCTGGACTGCCCTTTCTCTGACCAAAAATAATTTTAATTTGTTCTAATTTTTTGTAAATTATCTTGATTCCCAGTTTCTTTGGTGAAATAAAATAACAATAATTTAAAGCTGTCCATCTTTAGATAGCTTACAAGCCCCCTGAACATAAGTGGACTTCAAGTCACTTTCAGGATCTTTCTTTTTTCTTTTGCCACTTTTGGCAGTCCATGGGCCCCCTGTTGGTTCCATGGAAAGAGAATTGGCCACTAGAACCACTTTAGTTGTCTATCCCTGAACTATAGTTTCAGTTGATTAATGGATGGGGATTAGTTTTAAACTAGTGAGGTCAACTATTAATCAACAGTGATTATATTTAAAAACTTGGTTTTTATTTTCATTTTTTGAGATCACTCAATTCTCTTCAGGAAACAGGAATACAAAAATGAAAATATTAATGCACCAATAAGATTAATGGTAATAGTAATATTAATTCAATTTATTATTTTTTAACATAAGAATGAAAGAATGAACTTCTGATTAGTAAACTCTATCCTTCTCTTTCTTCAATACTGCAAAAAAATAAAAAGGAAATCTACGATATGTTGCAGTTTTGTAATGTGCAAACATGACAGATTAAACAATGCATTCATAGAAACTGGCTACCGATCAGTTTCCGGGCACAGTACAAGGTGTTGGTTTTAACCTTTAAAGCCCTACATAGCTTGGGTCCATCTTATCTCAGGGACCGCGTCTTCCCATACAATCCCCCTGTGTGCTCCGGTCCTCTGGGAGAAATCTGCTGCAGCCCATGAAGACTAGGCTGTCACAGACCTCCCAGAGGGCCTTTTCTGTGAACGCTCCCAGACTATGGAATGGCCTCCCGGACGAGATCCGTCTTATTTCCTCTCTTGATAGCTTTTAAAAAGCAGTAAAGACGGATCTCTTCTGGCAGGCCTTCCCAGAATAATTTCCTGGCTCAATGGAGTTGATTATTACCTGCCCCCTTGATGCCACTGTCTGTGTTGCCCTGAAGCTGGTTTTATTGTATTTATGTTGTCCTGTTGTCATTTTAACTCTGCTTTAGTTTAATCTAGTTTTAAGGGGTGGGAGGGTTAAAGACTGTGTCAATAGAGTGTTTTTAAACTGTTGTTTGTTTTAAATTTTGTTCTATGCCACCACCCCGGTTGCTGTGCAGAGGGGCGGGTTAGAAATAAAATTATTATTATTATTATTATTATTATTATTATTATTATTATTAGAAAGACTGATAACTAATCAACTACCATTTGACAGATTCAGCCACTTCATTCTCATGCATTTTTAGGCCTTGCCTTATACAGTGGAGAGGACTTAATGTACAAAGGTAGGATGTGAACTGATCTTGTAGCACCTTTGAGACTAACTGAGAGAACAAATTTACAGTATAAAGCTTTGGTAGACTAAAGGGTGAAAAAGACTGGCAACTTAGAACCATCCACAATTAGGCCCAGGATCATGGTGACCAGACAGCCCGCTCTCAATGCAAGCTACTGCTGTAATCCCAAATGAGCTTCTGGCTGCTCTGGAGACATGCATCATTTGCATGCCACACCTCTGAAGCAGCCAGAAGCTGACCCTTTTGGCACACCTGTTTTGGGCTTTGGTCTGTTTTATCAGATGCATGGATGAAGTCAGCTTGTTCTGTGAAAGCTTATACTACCAACTTCTTTCTCTCAGTATCAAAGCTATTACGAGATCCCTTTCCATACTGATCCAGACTAAAACAACTATGACTTTGAATTCTGCAAAGGAAGTAGATGAAAAAACTGGAGTGAATGCCATGCATACTATACGGATATTTGTTGGACATTATGGTATTTTAGATGGCATTATGTCAGCTTAAAGCAGTTCTATAAGGGCACCCAATTAATCTGCACTGTCTGATAGATGAAATGATAAAACAGCAAAACCATTTTTGAGCTGGCCTAGGTCATTATTCTTACATAACTTAATGCTATTTATTATGCCACTGTTCAACTTCACTTTTTTTATACAGGTAACTTAAACTAGTTTTTAATAGAGAATTCTATAGCTTTATACCTGAGAATAAGAACCACAGGAGAACATTTTTCACAGGTGAATGAATGGAACTTTCCCCTTACATTTTAATTACAAAATACAAATCACAATGCATATTGTAATAACAAAGCTGAATAAAGGAAGCATTTCCTCTGCATTACCAACAGTCAACACAAGCTTTTCCAATAAAAGGAAAGGATGTGTATATAATATGCAATTCTAGAGACAGGGAAAATGAGCATTTTCAGTTCTAGATGAATAGAACTAGATTAACTGTGAAAAAACAAGGCTGTTAGTAGTTCAAGGACTCTGGGAATTCACAGGGAAAAAAACAGTGCTTTTTCTGCCTTGGCTTATATTTTAAAGAATTATGATAACTGGTGAATGTAATTTGATAAAAACTAGAGTGGTGAAGCAAATAGTCCCGAGGCTATGGTTTCATAATTCTGCTTAATATATCAATTGCCTTACTATCATTTTGACATTCAGCTCCTTTGTTTCTGTTACATGAGTGAATGAAAATGGAAACTCCCATTCACAACATGTTCTTGTTTCTCCCAAAACAAGCAAACTGAACTACTGTATTTATCACCCAAAGAACAAGCCAGGATATTAAAACACAGACTGAAATTACTTCAACATTCTGAAAGGGCAACCTTAGTTTTTAGTTTTTACAGGAACAGAATTAGATGCTTCACATTTTAATTATAACTTGCTTAAAGGGAGAAACAAGGGGTCTGCATGCATGGGAACAATGCTCACTCACACTATATTTTGCCTTATTAATCAGAGAGAAGATTATTTAAACCAGCTGAAGACTTCCTACATTGTTTGCTAGGAAAGGGAAGATGAAAAGGGCTTCATGTATAAAAGACAAAAGAATAATTTGTATCTTGATTTAGTAAGTTGAGATACGATTATCCGAACACAGCCATCATGTTTCATCACTGTAAATTATGCCAAATTACATTAAATAGCCATATTTAAACTCAATTGTTAGTTCCATCTGCAGTGAACTGACTGAATCAATGAGAACTTCAATGCTTTTACAAGTTCCATGGATTCAATTACTCTCCTCTAGTTGGGACTAACAATTTGATTTAATCCTTGAAAATGTAACCCTTCGGCATAAATATTGCTATTTTTTTCCCTGTGATTTTCTGGATTCCTTGGCACTGCCTGTTCCATTATATAATTTCAGCTGGGATTATATGGCTATGTAAAGTACAAGAAGCTGCAGCTCCCGCCAATCTGTCCCCATCTTTTCAACCATCCCTTGCATATACTAGGTATTTTTGCTACCTACTGTTAAGATATCCTGCATTAGTAAAAAGGGGAAAAAAGTACTCTCTAAATTTTCACATAGCTGTAATTTTGTCATCTTTTTCATCCTGCCAAAAAAGTATTGAGTAGCATCTGGAAAATAAATGCTGATGATGTCATTTGCCAAGGAAAGAAATCAAGGCTTTGTCTAAAATTTATGGAAACTAAACTGTCAGAACCTAAGTAATTCCATCTTTTAAATATCTTCTTGGGCAATACAATCACTGAAAAAAATTCAACTAGTGTTTCATTTTTTGTCTTTCTGGCTTTTATTTATCTTATTATATTCATGCCCTAATTTGAAGTCTGATTTCACGAGCTCCTCTAGCTATTATGGCTAGGTACTTCAAGGCCCCTATACAATAGAGAGCTATTACATCAGATATTAAGACAGGCAAGAGAATTTGCATCACTACTTTTACCTGTGTTAAAGTTACAGATAATGTATCCTTCAAAGAGATTAGTAATTCAGTTATGCCATTATAAATTACCCATGCTTAATTTGTCCGGGCTTTTCATATACAGCTAAATTAACAGAAAAAGCAGAAATGCAAGATAACATGTCTTCTTTTTACCAAACCTTCATAAGATGTGAGAGTCATTCATCTGAGGAAACAAAACGCTGTACCTAAATCTCCATACCCCATCTTCAAACTTACATTAGTAATTGGATCATTTTCACTGTCAGAAACACAAGCTTGAAGATTCAAACTGAGGGATTTGCATGTTATCATGATCCGCTTTGTATCCCTCTCCTCAAAGGGCTTGAGCAACGAATCTGTTCCTGTGAATTCCTTCCTTTGAGGATTCAAGGCCTACAATGAAGACACCAATTAGCTATCAGAACTTAACGCAAAGAATACTAACACAAGCAAAGCTAGAAGTCATTGTTTTCTGGAACAAAATAGTAAAATCACTGACTCAGTGACAGTCAACAGTATATACCTATCATGATAAAGTATTTTAAGAAAAAAATTAATTACAGAAGTGTGTACAAAGGCAAAACAGTAAGAATGACATGGCTGGCCATGCATCACACATTATAATGTGTTCATGGGAGTTCATGGAGACCATGACAAACATGGGCCTATCCCAATTGGTCCGTGGGCCCACACATTGTGCAGGTCATACACTCGATGTAGTCTTTAGTATAGATCAGGAATATCCATTGGCGGAGGTTATTAGTACCTCTGCACTGTCATGGACGGATCATTTTCTGGTCAAAACGGAACTTAGAGCCTGTATCTGCCCCACCGGGGGTGGTAGACCTTTTAGAATGGTCCGCCCTCGAAGGCTAATGGAACCAATTGGATTCCAGAAAGCCTTGGAGGGTCAAATGGTTAGGAATGCCGGCAATCCTGTTGATGCTTTAGTTAATAGTTGGAACACCAATCTCACCAGGGCTATCAACACAATCGCCCCCAAGCGTCCTTGCCATCCTACTCCTAACCGTAAGCCATGATATACACCAGAGCTTAGGAAAATGAAGCAGTATGGACGACTAGCGCACAAATGGCAGAAGATTCAACTCTTATCTGACAGTACTCGCCATAGGAACTTTCTTTGGTCCTATCGGGAGGCAATACGTGCTGCGCAGAGAGCTTTCTCATCCAGCAGAACTGTTTAGGGTGCTGAGGGAGATGACGCAGGTACCCTCTGCACCAAATCCTTTACTTAACCCAAGAACAGCCTGCTGTGACGCATTTAACAATCACTTTGCAGATAAAATCTCTCAGATAAGAGCTGACTTAAACGCCAGTCTTTTAACAGAAACCATAAATGAGGTGTCCAGCAACTCCATCAATGAAGTTATTCTGGATCAGCTCCAACCTGTGAGTACCGATGACGTGGACAAGCTCCTTGGTAGGGTGAGGAAAACAAGTTGCCCTCTCGACCCTTGTCCATCTTGGCTGGCAGTCCGGGGGGGGGGGTTACATTGATGGAGTTCCTCACGGATATCATCAACACGTCCTTCAGGGAAGGTCATATTCCATCATGTTTGAAGGAAGTAGCTGTTAGGCCGCTTCTGAAAAAAACCTTTCCTGGACCCCCTGGACATGAATAATTACAGGCCAGTCTCCTTACTACCATTCTTAAGCAAGGTGATTGAGAGGGCGGTTGCTCTTCAACTCCAAGCTGTCTTGGATGAAACCGATTATCTAGACCCATTTCAAACTGGCTTCAGGACAGGCTTTGGGGTTGAGACTGCCATGGCTGCCTTGACCGATGATCTGTGTCTGAACATCGACAGTGGTAGTGTGACCCTGTTGGTGCTCTTAGACCTCTCAGCGGCTTTTGACACAATAGATCACGGCATCCTCCTGGACTACCTGAGGGGGTTAGTTATTGGAGGCACTGCTTTGCAATGGCTCCAGTCCTTCCTCTCGGGCAGGTCCCAGAGGGTGCTGCTTGGGGACAGCTATTCGAGTGAGAGAGCTCACCTGTGGTGTCCCACAAGTTGCCAAACTGTCCCCGATGTTATTTAACATCTATATGAAGCCTCTGGGTGAGATGATGATAATGATAATAATAGTAATAATAATAATAATAATAATAATAATAATAATAATAATTTTTTATTTCTAGCCCGCCCGTCTGAATGAGCAATCGGGGTGGGGTACAGAAAAAGAGTTAAAACAACAGCAGTTAAAAAAATCCAATCCCATCCCCACTTTCCCCGCTAAAAAAAGAATTAAATCAAACGAGTTAAAACATAGTATAAAATAAACAATATCAACAGAATCAAACTAAAAGTCCCTAAGCTATAAGAGTGGGCAGAGGCTGGAAAACACTACGACCAAAGTTTGGAGCCGGCAAGTATTAAGCATTTTCCGAGAAGGCCTGCCGGAAGAGATGCATCTTTAGGGATTTTTTGAAGCCATCAATGGATGAAATAAGATGCACTCATCTGGCAGGTCATTCCACAGCTTAGGGGCGACTGCTGAAAAGGCCCTCTGGGAGGTCTGCACTAGCCTGGTCTTCATGGGCTGTAGCAGATTCCTCCCAGAGGATTCGCAGTGTGCGGGGCGTGTTCATACGGGTCATTTGGAGTTATGACACCCAAATCTATTTCTCTGTGTCTCGTTTGTCAGCCTCAAATCGAAATGGCGTCTCCTCTCTCAATGAATGTCTTTGGGCAGTAATGGGCTGGATGAGGAAATACAGATTGAAACTGAATCCAGACAAGACAGAGGTGCTCACTGTAGCGGTCCCAAAACCAAGAATCGGGTTGCAATTTCCAGTCCTGGATGGGGTCACATTCTCCTCCAGTTACTGTGTTCGCAGTTTTGGGGTGCTCGTTCACTTGTCACTCCTGATGACGAATCAAGTAAATGCAACTGTCAGGAGCGCCTGTTATCAGCTTTGGCTGCGCCCTTTTCTGGAAGTAAGGGACCCTGAGACTGTTGTTCATGTGCAGGTAATCTCATGTCTTGATTACTGTAATGCGCTCTACATGGGGTTACCCTCGTGCTCAGTCCGGAAACTCCAATTAGTACAGAATATGATGGCCAGAGTAGTATCAGGAACATCAAGGAGGGACCACATTACTCCAGTATTGAGGTCCCTCCACTGGCTGCCTATTAGTTTCTGGGCCCAGTACAAGGTGTTGGTTATCACCTTTAAAGACCTAAATGGCTTGGGTCCAAACTATCTCAGGGACCGCCTTCTCCCTTACAATCCTCCCAGTGCACTTTGGTCCTCTGGGAGGAATTTGTTGCAGCCTCAAAAAGTTAGGCTTTTGGCTACCTCCCAGAGAGCTTTTTCTGCCGTTGCCCCCAGATTGTGGGATGGCCTGCCGGACGAAATCCGTCAATTGACATCTCTAGACAGCTTTTAAAAAGCTGTCAAGTTGGAGCTCTTCTGGCAGGCCTTTCCAGGATAGATAATCCCAGCCTCAGGAACTCCTTCTAATGTCTTCCCGGAATTTGATCTATGTTGCTGCCGTAGTCCTATTGTTACTGTGTAATGTGATATTTATTGTTGTTGTTTAAATTGTTGATTGTAATCCTATAACTGATTTAATAACTTTTTAAGGGTGGGGGAGGTAAATCTTGACGTATTATGTATTGTATTTTTATTATTGTTAGCTGCCCCGATTGTTCTCAAAGGAGCGGGATATAAATAAATTTTATTATTATATTCTTATTATAATCATGTCTAGCCTATCATTATTTATTTATTAGAGTATTTATACCCTTCTCTTCAGACCTAGAGGTTATCAGAGCGGCTTACAATTATTATTTTTAATTAGACAGTTCCTGTCATTTTCAGAAAATACTTACAGAAATATCAGGATCTAGGGAGAACAGATTTAATCTATCCATATTTCGAGATGCTCCAACAGTTTCTTCTGTTTCTGTGAGGTACTGCAACAATAGGTAAACATATTAGCACAAATGATATGATGCTATTTATGCTTCTGATATGAGATCTATTTGCCCTATAACAAGAGAAGGCAAAGTTGGGATCTCTTTCTGTATTTTTCTCTCTATTCGAATCCCATCCTCCAAAACAGAACAATTTAAAGCAGTGGTTCCCAAGCATTGGTTCTCCAGGTATTTTGGACTTCAGTTCCAGAATTACTGACTGGTGACCAAGTTGGCTGGGGCTTCTGGGAGTTGAAGTCCAAAACATCTGGAGGACCAAAGTCTGGGAGTCACTGATTTAAATGACAGGATGTTTTCACAGTGGAGCTAAAGGAGAATATCAAACACTATGAAAAACACTCATATGTGTACTCCCTAAATCAGTGCTTAAGTAATTTCAATAATGTTGACTGTGCAGTTTTGGGTTATAACATACTTATTTCCAGTGTTGAAACAAATAGGTCTAAGTGAATGATCAGAAGATGTTTTGCCAGTGGACCAGATGGCGAAATCCACCTTATTCCCTTTATGACATTAGATTACTTGGGATGACATCTGAAACTTGGGAGTCATGGCCCTATACTGTACTTCGTATGACCCATTTCTTCCACGTCTGCCTGTGTAAACCTGTTGCTGGTAGAAGAGGGAATTAGCAATCCTGGGATCCACTCCACCTCAAAATGGTACCTGATAATACACATATTTTTCCATCGTAATTCAGATTGCCTGGCTGCCATCTCAAGGACTGTGTCATAGTGTTGCTATTGCTACCTCCTGCCCACTTCTCATCTGCAGGCTCACATCAAGCCCTTTTCATAGTAAAAACAGATGTGCTCCAACTACTACCAAAATTACTGAACCCTACACATTTTACTGGACGTAAAAGCAAACCAGTTTGCCTCCATCTCACCCCATGGCCACTAGATGGATATGTATAATTGCAAGGATTGATAATGTTAGATGAATCAAATGTAATGGTAAAAATAACAATTATTATTGTAACTGTAAATGATGTACAAGTTTAAATAACAAGGAGATGTCATAGTAATTAAACTTAGTGGTTTTCTTGTTCAACTATTATCAGTGAAATTGAACTTTACTACTCCCACTATTACTATTACTATTAGTCTTTTTGAATTAAGAGTATGTTTGCTGGAGAACCAGATGAAGGTTAGACTGCACAGAAAAACAAACTAGGGAGATGATTTAAAAATGATCTACACTGAGAAAACAATCAGACACCATACTAGGACTAATGGGAGGATCAAGAGCAGAAGCATTACTATCTAATCTACAAACAGATTTATGCACAATAAACAAATTGTTACTCATATTAAAAAAAAATTAACAAGAAATTAAAACAGAGTATTAAGATAGGCTAATCAATATGACAAAGGACCAGGATGTTCAAGAAAAACTGAACCCAAACAGCAAACACCAGCAGTTCAAAGCCTCATCTTACTCTTTCATTGCCCTGCTCTCTAATAGCTAAATATTGCAAAAGAACAAAAGTATGCAGAAGATAATTACAAAATTTCAGTGATGTCACACAATCATTTTCCATAAGCTGTCATGCCCCCCCCCCTTGAAAGTTTGTCTTCCTTGGTGGGGAAGGGAGGTGTGGGAATCACAACAGGTAATACCTATTAGTTGACTGTATCCTTCTATGGTTCAGCAGGTCTGCCAGCTACAGAGCAGGAAGCCCTCCCCTCAGCCCCCAAGAAAGGTGGAGGCTCTGGCATGTGGCTCAGACCATCCCCCATAGATGGCATCAAAGGCTGTAAGGAAAGCATTAGGAACAGCCAGCTGTGGAACATGCTCCCTAAATACTGCCTGGGATCAGGACATGGGCTTAGTGTTCTTCCTTTATCAGAAGGTTACTTCCCCCTGTCCAGCCTCTGAAAGGAATTTCAATTCTGCTCTTGATGCCTCAGCTACCCAGGACTTTGTTATTTACTGCTCTTGTGACCTTGGACTGTTTTGATACCTGTAGCTTTTCTCAGATTCTGACTTTAGAATTCTGACTTCAGAATTCAGGCTCTCTGAATTCCTATTTGACATTGAGAGTAGGACAGTTTGATTTCAGCAACTAGCCTAGGAAAAGTAATCTTCTTATAAAGGAACCATATTGAGCCACAGCCCTGATTCCTGGCAGTATTTAATGAGTGCATTCCACAGCTGTGATTTTCCTGATGCCTAGCTCACAGCCTTTTGCTCCATCTGTGAGGGATGGCCTGATGCAGATGCTGAACCTTTCACCTTTCTTAGGGACTGGAAGAGAGGGGGGGAGGCTCTCTCATCCAATTCTTCTTCTTGTTCTGAAGCAGACTTGACCTGCTGAACCAAAGAAAGACTGGGCTGGCTATGCCAGCTGGCTGCAATAACTTCTCCAACAATTTGTTTTATCTTCTGAGAAAGATGAATTCTCAAGGGGGGCAGGGCATGACATGTAAATGGACAGTACTGGTGTACTTCTTGCCCTAGAGTGCCTGTTAGCTCTGCTCTTCTTCTCACCATCATGTTGCAAACACACCAGCTGGTTTTTCCCTGCTTATTGTTGACACCTGAACCACTGGATCAGTCCAGCACATTGGATTTGCCATTCTGCTCCAAAAGAAAATTGGGCCAATATAATATAATCCAGAGATGGTCTGAATCCGAATCAGAATTCAGCCTGAACAGTTGCATAGCCCTGCTGTCTATTTTATTTCCAAAATTCCTCTGTTGCCCTTTAATTTTTTTAAAAAGTCGTCTAGGAGTTTCATCAAAAATATGAAAACCATAAAGTCTAAAAATGCAACAGCTATGAAATAAAGTCAAATAAAAGCTTGCAACACAAAACAGTAGAGCATTTTAAAAGGAATTAAAAGGTAAAATACCTTAGAAAATAAAAATTGCCACCTAAGAGACCATACTACAGGCACCAAGTGACAGACTTTAGGGGTGTTAATGATGAATAAATTAGTAGGGAATTATTAAATAAATTGAACAGGTGTATTCTGCTCTGCTGCATGGATTTCATTGTAACTTTGATGTATTTTATTGTTGTAACCCGCCCGGATTCTCTGTGATAGAATTTTATTATATTATTCACAGTACTGGTCTAATAGTTCACAGCCTCATGTTAACCACATCGATGATTCCATGGTAGTCAAAATGCCTTTCTAAAAGATTTTGAAATAAGTCATTGCTCACCCTATCACTGACAAGCCTAATGTTCACCCACTCCTGTCTCCTGATTGTAGCCTTGCCCTTTCCGAAAAAGAATGGCAGCTGTCTACTGCAAAATGATTCTAACCTATTTCTGCTGGTCTAAGCTGTTTGGTAAGACGGAAGCTCCACAACACATCTTGCCAGCATGGCTGAGTGACTACTATTTTGTGTGATTTTAAGCTTTTATCTATTAATTTGAAATATATGCAAATGTTCAGATACAACATAATATATACTTAAATGAAATACAGGTGCAATGCCCTGTTGCTATTGTTAATGTGGCTGTATATGAAACATACAGTGTGCCCATGTCATATGCAGGTATGACATGTGGCTTTCAGCATACACTGAAAGCTGTACTGGAAGAAGCTTCAGTGCACCCCAGAAGGGGTAATGGCACACGCGCCATACCGCAGGCATGAGCCCCATTATTCTTAATGGGGCTTGAGCATATGCAGAATTTCTCTTACACAGGGGAGGGGGGTCCGGAATGGATCCCCACATAAGAGAAGGAACCACTGTATACAAATTTTTAACAACAACAATCTCATACTTTAGAGAAATCTGGATGCAAACTATTGTCTGAAGAATCAGCTTCCTCTGGTGGGCAATCGTAATTCATTGACAAATCTTCCAAATCTGAAATTGTGAAAAAAAGCACAAGTTAACCTTAATTTCTTCTAAAAGGTTTAGTCGTGACTATGATACACACTGTGATTCAATATGTTTCACCCCGGCATTAGCAAGGTATGCAATACTTTTCTATACAGGTTGTACTCTGGTGGTTTTCCACTGTGCATGCAAAGCATGGTCAGAGAGAAAAAGAATGAGGCAACTCTGTCCTAGAAATCAACATGCACATAGAACTCTATGATAAGAGGAAAGAATCATAATAGAAGCACTTTAAATAATGTTTTCACCAAATCTATCAGCTCAGGACTGTGATTGTCACAAAACCTCTTTAGAACAGGCTACCTCTGCAGATCCAAAGTTGTAATGAACAAAAGCTGCTATCCTACTGTGGAAGTATGACTCATTTATAAAGCACAACACAGAATATATCATGGTAAAAAGAAGCATTATTGTTTCTTCCATTAGGTCTCTTTTGATGCAAATGCATTTTGAATCATAGTAGTAGGTTTCATTGTGTAAAACCTCCTAAACCATTCAGAATGCAGCCAGTTTGTGGTTTCCTGCTGTGATACATAGATTAAATGGAAACTAAGCAAAAGATCATTTGCTATCACTCAGTACATACCAGTTTACTTCGTGGTGTTCCCACAAACTCTATAGAGTGCTGCACAGTTAAATCTACAACCTTAACAAAGATTAATAGTATGCAGTTAGCAACAACACTAAAGGGCTGCTGTTAAATTAAAAACAGGGTAGATAAAAAAAGTGACTGATGTGCACTGGAAATGATGTGGATTGATACTCATGCACCTTGAGACCATCGGCCCAGTGTGGATGAGCATAGGGACACTCTTGCTGGTGTCCCATTACACACCTTTCCAATTCACTAACAGGGTCTTTTTAGTGCCTCTACTACATAGCTAAGTATACATAGAGTTATGCAAAGTATACTAGGACAGAGGATTCAGGCCAACATTATTTTATAGCGAACAATAACAAAAAATCTCTTACCAAATTTCAGATCTGTGATATCTGCACTCTTCCTTTCTTGAGTGCACACTTCTGGATTTATCTGCAGGATCTTGTTGAGTGTAAAAATCCATTCATCCATATCTTGTTCATTTTCAGCTGCCAGCACAAAGTATGTCAAATCATTCATTTTCAGCTCAAAGGCATGTTTCCGAAGCCTGTTATTCTGTTGGATCAAGATTTTTTGAAGAAAGGAAGGAGAGAAAAGTGATTGTTATAGTCATAAAACATGACAAATCTTTTGTCAAATGAATTAATAACAAGTAAAATTCATCAGTTGTACATACAAATGTGCTAGTAAGTGTGCCAAATGACAACCAATGCTGGGAGAAGCTTCAGAAATGTTCTTTATTTAAAGGCATAGTACATACGGTAAACCTTCTAAAGAGAAAAGATATATCTGTCCATGTCTGAATGTATGCTTTACAGAAGGCATAGCAATCTGGTGCAGTCCAGTCATTCTTACTTACTACTTTCATATTCCTCTCCACTGGCCATGCTATCATATTTATAAAATTACATTTGTGCAGAACAATTATGGGCATGTTTAGATCCCTGATGGGAAGTGGTGGCTCAAGTGGTTAAGACGCCGACTCTGTTGATTGCAAGATCAGCAGATTGGCAGTTCAAGGCCCAGATACAACATGGTGGGGTGAACTCTAGTCAGTAGTCCCAGCTCCTGCCAACCTAGCAGCTCAAAGGCATGCAAATGCAAATAGATAAATAGCTACCACTTCAGTGGGAAGATAAGCAGCATTCTGTGCAATCATGCTGGCCACATGATCTCTGACAACGCTGGCTTTTTGGCTTAGTAATGGTCAGACACAACTTGACAACCTTGTCAATGGGAATACGGTCAGAAATGACTTGACAACCTTGTCAATGGGGAATACTTAATCTTTACTTATTAGATCCCTGATCTTGGTTCTAAGTTAGCATGTGCAGCTTTGCAAACTTACTGGCTTATATGAGCCAGAATGAAGGTTGTTTTCAGATGTTAGTGGAAGTGCCAAAATAACGGCAAAGAAATGTTCAGCACAGAAAATAATATTCATACAAATCCAAATGAAATCCAAGAAAAACAACTATACTGAAATTCATTGAAATACAAAAGTCAACTAGTGTTTTTGAAGGTTACTGATGTTAGAAGGACTTTGATCTCCATTTGCCAGCTTCACCAAATGATTGCTTTTTGCTAGCATGCAAATATTTTCACTTCCAAGAAAAACATTCAGAAAGATAAGGGAATCATCTTACAGTCTGTACTCAAATTATTCTTCTGCTTCATATTCTATTTCTTCAAAAACAAGAGAACATCCTGCGAAGATGTAACTTGGAAAAAAATTGAAAACCTACAAGTTGAGGGCTTTTATTTAATAAGAAGGTGCAAACCGCCACTTTATGAAGGTTTGTATAGATGCCCTGTCCTGAGTAGTACTGGACCTACAGAGATTAGAGACAGCCCATGGAACTGTATTCATATAGACAAAGTTTATATAATGCTTCCACCCTAGAAATGGTAACTACATTAAATTATATTCATATAGATAAAGTCTATATGATGTTTCCACTCTAGAAATGGTAATTACATAATAACAACTAATAAGCTGATGATATTTTCTCTTTATCTGATAACAATTTGATATATTTCAGTGGTATACAAACCACTCCAACCTAAAGAACACATCTCTAGGAATCTCTAGACCCCTCCAGTGCAGCTCTATGGTCAACTTCCAGAGAAGTTGATCATAGAATTGCACTCGAGGGCCTATAAATGCCCAGAGAAGTATTTTTTCTAGGAATCTCTAGAAAACTTCAACTTCTGGCATAGTCGTGCTGGAGGACCTAGGGATTCCTAGAGATTACACGTTAATCAAATCTATGAATAATCAAATCCACAAAAGTCAAAGATGCAAATGTGGAGGACAAACTGTACAATGAAATGTGACAGGACAAAAAAATGGAAAACTCCTTCTTGATGATACATAAGACCCAATATATTATATAACCATTATATAATGGAATGACCTGCCGGATGAGACGCGTCTTATTACATCCCTTGATAGCTTTAAAAAAAGCCTTAAAGACGCATCTCTTCTGGCAGGTCTTCCCAGAAACATCTTAACTCTTGGCCCTGACACATCAGGATGTGTACTCCTACCAGCTCCCAGCACTTTATTTAGGAAATTTACATCTACAGTGTCTATAGAATTGACTAGCTGCTTTTTATGTTCTATGTTGTATGTATGTAATTGTTCTTGGATTTTAATCTGATATTGGTTTAATTTAATTTTAAGGGGTGGGAGGTGGGGTTTTGGGTTATTGGAATTGTTTTATCTTGATGTCTTTTAATTATTGTAACCCACTCTGATTGATGACAGAGGAGCGGGCTATAAATAAACAACTTATTATTATTATTACTATTATTATTATTAGGAAGGCTGCTGAGGAAAAATGGGCTGACATTGTGAGTGGGAAGTGTTTAAATGCTTTTCAAGTGGGCCAGAGGAAACTCTAGAGAGCCGCACCACCAGTTTGACAACCAGACTTCAGATTGTCTGGCTAGCTATTCCCACTATATGCAGGCCACATGGTTCCCTAGGAAGAAACCACGCTGCCAAGAACAAAAGACTGTCTTCCAACAATGAGTCTCCAGGTAAGTATGGAACTCATGTTTTTTAGCTGATCCTCTGCAACAGAGTTCAAGAAAGAGGCAACAAGGCACAGCATTAGCCAGCATTTCAACAACAAAATAAATGAAGTTATAACGAATCAAGTTATAAGCATAATGTAATGAAGTGATACCTTCATTATTTAATAATAATAATAATAACAATAATAATTTATTTCTATTCCGCCTTTTCTGGGTGGGAATCAAAGCGGATTACAGCAAATATTAAAACAGAGTACAATTAAAATCACAATCAAATTAGAATCCCCTTTCCCTCCCCTCCCCCATCATATAAAATTAAAAACCGTAAAACTTTAAAAGAGAATTAAACAGTAAGAGGAATTAAAATACCTAATACAAAGTAATTTAAGCAGAAATAAATCTGTATACAAAACCTGATTTGTGAGGAAGGGATGCGTTATCCCTGGGGAGAAAAGCAGAGAGAGCCATCAAGGGGAGAGAGAGGAAGACTGAACAAGGCTAATATGGAAAGGCCTGCTGGCTGGAAGAGATCCGTCTTAATAGCCTTTTTGAAGGCTTCTAGAGTGGTAGTGTGACGGATCTTGTCTGGCAAGTCGTTCCAGAGCCTGGGAGTGGCAGCCAAAAAGGTCCTCTGGGTCACTGCTGATAATCTGGTCTTTTTTGATTGTAGTAGATTCTTCCCAGAGGACATGATAGTGCAGAGTGGATTGTATGGATGGAGGCGTTCTATTAAGTAGACAGGACCCAGGTCATGTAGGGCTTTGAAGATAATAACCAACACCTTATACCTTGCCCAGACACTAATAAGCAGCCAGTGGAGTGATTTTAATACAAAGTGTTGGTCGTTACCTTTAAAGCCCTATATGGTTTGGGTCTGAGTTACTTACAGGAATGCCTCTCCCTACATAATCCGCCCCGTACACTCAGAACATTGGGGAAGAATCTGTTAGATCCCATCCATACACGCTTGGTATCAACTTCCCACAAGGCATTCTCTGCAGTAGCCCCGAAGCTTTGGAACAACTTGCTGGAGGAGATCCGTCTTATTACCTCCTTGGATGCTTTTAAGAAGGCTCTTAAGACGGATCTCTTCTGGCGGGCTTACCCATCTGACATACTTTAATCCAGTAGGAAGGAATAGACATCACTGGATCTATACTAGATACAGTAACAACTGTCAGATTAATGATCAAAACCATGTGATGAGTTTTATTGATTTTATAATTGTTTTATTCTTTTAAAATTGTTTTGAATTGAACTGTATATATTTTAACTGTTGGAATCCTGCCTCGATCCAATAAGAGAGGCGGGAAATACAAATAAACATTATTATTATTATTATTATTATTATTATTATTATTTAAGACTGGTGTAATGTGGGCAGCTCGTGGGGTACCTGCAACAAGTCTGGCTGCCATATTCTGTACCAATTGAAGTTTCCAAACTTGGCATAAGGGTAGCCCTATGTAGAGCGCATTGCAGAAATCAAGCCTGGAGGTTACTAGCGCATGTACTACTGTTTCTAGGTCACCCAGTTCCAGGAAGGGCCTCAGTTGGTGTATCAACCAAAGCTGATAACAGGCGCTCCTGTCTTGTCTATCTGAACTGTCATCTGGAGGGACGAGTCAAGGAGCACCCCCAAGAAAAAAAATTACAACTATTTATTAACAATCAGTTCATTCCAAGCTCTGAAATCATTATACTCATTTTCCTGCAATTCCTGTAAGGGGTGTTGTATGGAGATAGTGGCATAGTTCTCCAAAGGCTGACAGCAAAAACAATTTTGAGATATCATGTGGTTACCACTGGATTGGGAAGGCATTATCCCTGGATTGTCATCCAATGGGGGATGCCTGCTGCTGCTCCAATTTCTGTCCTGCCTTCCCATATGAACTGGTATGAGGAAATGAAGGAAGCAGGCTTCTTGCCAAACATGAGCCATTTGAGCCTATGTGTGAGTCATGAAGAATACTAATCATACATTTGGAGAGGGAATATTTATACTTATTGCCCCTAGGTCCTTGGTCTATGATTTATTAATTCTCATCAATGCTCACCTCAGCGAAGAAGCAAGACTCCCAAGGTCATGAATTCTTTTTTAGCTTGGGTGGAAATCCAAACTGTGGCATAACTGGCAGACTTCTCAGGTATTTTTTTTTTAAAGTAAAGTTGAGGTTCACTTAAAAGAGTTAAGCCATCTCTATCCATTATATAATCCTATATTGATCAGTGAGAAGACTATAAAGATTTTCATTTTTGCACCATTGCAAATTGCTCTGCTGGGTGCAAAATTGTCCCCTAGTAACTGAAACACAGGAGACGAAATCAATCTGAAGTAATTATGTGCAAGGCAGTATCAGAAAACATGACATTAATTACTACCGATGGTTGCACATCCAGTTAGAACAGATTTCAGTACCTAAAGCAGGAATATATCATGACATTTAGGAAGAGAATTTAAGTATTGCCTATTGGATGTTAACTTGTTTTGGAATTTTTATCATGCCATGATGATTAACAAAATTCTCAGTGTGAGCCTGCAAAATATCAACAGAGCCAAAAACAAGAATAAAGCTAATCATTATGGAGAAAAAACAACTAAGAGTACTGTATACATAAGTAACATGGAAAGCTTATATTAAAACAACTGCAAAAAGGACAACTTATCATATTCCATCTTCACTTAGATGAAATATATTCAGCTTCTTCTTAATTGTGAAAATAATTTAGAAAGTTTCTAGGGCAGAAGAATTCCATGGCAAGAGTGCCACCACCAAAAAAATGTTCTACCCCATTCTTGCCAACGATGGACTAGGAGTAACACTTCATCTCAAAGATCTCAATGAATGGGAAGGTTTACAAAATCAGCATAGATACACACATACCTGACACCTGAAATATGCTGTGATGCTCAATCATTACATAATCACACACATTCATTAATAATGCTTATTGTAGCTGTTAAGTGCCTTCAAGTTGTTTCCAAATTATGGCAACCCTAAGGCAAAGCTATCATGAGGTTTTGTGGGGTTGAGAGTGTGTGACTTGCTCAAAGTCACGCAGTGGGTTTCCAAGGCTGAGCCAGGAATCAAACCCTGGTCTCCAGAGTTGTAGGCCAATGTTCAAACCAGTACACCACACTGGCTCTCCAATAACTCTTACAGAATGCCGTTATAGAACCAATTGAACACATTGAATCTTCTTTGATTTTTGAAGCTAAGCATGGTCAGTACAGATTGGTACATGGATGGGTTTTAGGACAGAATCTTGACTGAAACCATGGACAGCTGATGTCAGTCAAAATTGACAAAACTGTATTAGAAGAACCAAAAATGTGACTCAGTAAACAACATGAGTGGGCATACTCAGATGGTTGGATGCTCGTTTTAAGCTCCTCTGCACTTGGTACAGGCTGCATCACCACTATTTTGTTGAATTGGAATGGACACTGGTTGCTTCTGGTTAGTTTGGAGGCTTCCTAGTATAATTTTTCTTCTAAACTTTATTTTTTATTGGGGGGGGGGCGGGGGGAATTGAAGGTTTGGTGGTGTGTCAGAAATGAAAAAGAACCAATCTCAAGAGCTGCATGCAGATCACAGACCACATGATTTTCACCTCTCACGTAAAACAGCTTCCTTTGTTCCTAAAACAAGGAACAGATGCCTTTAATTTGGATGTTGTTTTGCAGAGTGCACTTCATTATTGCAATGACATTCAAATTAGATGACAGAATACTACCAAGCTGCTTCTGCTTTGCGGCTTCTTTTTTTAAAAACAGAATCCATTTTCACATGCTGAGTCCTAAGCAGGCAAAACAGCAAGAATTCAATATCCACTTACAAGATATACTTCAAAGTTTTGGCAGGCACACAAAATTTGGCACAAGGGCTTCTTATTTCCAAATCTGTAGCCAAGTATTTCCTTCTGCGGTTAATAACTAAAACATCTCCCCTTCCCCTGGTCTTCATTTTCATCTTTACTGCTGCCACCACAACAGAAATGGGCTTTTAATTTAGCCATCTCCAAAATTTAATTTAAACTTCAACATTAGAACATCCAAAAAGAATGTCAGAAATACCACATCATATAGGTTAAGACAGATATTCCAAACTTGGACTAGATTACATCTAACATCTTGTGGAACCACACAGCCATTTGAAAGATTTCTAGTGTTTACAGAATTTATATAAATTTGTTTTAACTTTACTGCAGCTCTTCTTGCTTATATAAACCAAGGGCCCACTACTACTACTACTACTTTTGAAAAACAGAAATTCAGCAGAAAGAAACAAAGGTATCTTCATGTAATCTGAAAGTTAATCTGGAGTATCTATGTTAGCATAACTGCATTTCAAAGGAGGGAGGGTCCCTAGAACATAAAACATTTGAAGTATTTATATTTTATAGTGCAACGATTGGATCAATATTCCATTGTACTTAGAAAAGGATCTAGGAGTCCAAGTATACCACAAGTTGAACATGAGTCAACAGTGCAATGCAACAGCTAAAAAGGCCTCATCAATAGGCTTCATCAATAGAAGTATAGTGTCTAGATCAAGGGAAGTAATAGTGCCACTCTATTCTGCTTTGGTCAGGCCCCACTTGGAATACTGTGTCCAGTTCTGGGCACCATAATTCAAAAAGGATGTAGAAAAACTGGAGCGTGTCCAAAGGAGGGTGACTAAAATGGTGAAGGGTCTGGAAACCATGCCCTTAGGTTGCTGGGGATGTTTAGCCTAGAGAAGAGAAGGTTAAGAGGTGATATGATAGCCCTGTTTAAATACTTGAAGGGAAGTCACATTGAGAAGGGAGCAAGCTTGTTTTCTGCTGCTCCAGAGAACAGGACCCAGAACAATGGATGCAAGCTCCAGGAAAAGAGATTCCACTTCAACATTAGGAGGAACTGACAGTGAGGGCTGCTTGACAGTGAAACACACTCCCTCGGAGTGTGGTGGAGTCTCCTTCCTTGGAGGTCTTTAAGCAGAGGCTGGATGGCCATCTGTCAGGGATGCTTTGATGGAGAGATTCTGCATGGCAGGGGGTTAGACTGGATTGCCCTTGTGGTTTCTTCCAGCTCTGTGATTCTATGATTCTAGAACAGACCCACTGAAATCAATGGCATCAATGAAATCAGTAAGACTCCCCTAAATCTGGATCCAAATTTACAATTTTTTGAGATGCAAATATCCCTCCCCCCCGATACTGGATTGCATTCCTAATTAGTTTGAAGAATCTACATTAGTCAGAGGACACGTAATATTGTGTTATATAAGGAAACCATACGGAAGCAATTACTCCTAATATTTAGCATATTTGCTTATTAGCAACTCTTTAATAAGTTCCATCTTTTTCAGCAATCAGATTAATGATTAAAAATAACCACAGTCCTTGCTCTAAGTAGATAATACTATCATATGCAGGTGAGGTGAAGCCCTTGTATTACACGCCAGATGTAATTACATACCAGAAGTCCACACCATACCACACATAGCTGAAAGATATGAATGGATGATGCAACTTAGATGCTGCAGTGAGTCAGAGGCACTGTGGTGGATCAGAAATCATTTGCATCTACTTTTTTCAAGCCTGCTTTCTCAGTTCAGCAGAGACAAATATTGAACAGCTTTAAAATTGAGACATTTGCCAGGAAGAATGGTTAGGCAACCACTGCTACATGATGGAGTGCCTTTAAAAATCTACTTGTTAACAACCAAATCACAATCACCATCATGAGCCACCCCAGCAAAACATAAGATTATTTTCTAACTTTCAAAGAAAGGAGAAGTCACTGTTCACATGGATCTTTATAGGAACATCAGAACCACCCTAAAGTGCCCCTGAACCACCAGATCAAATGAAATAATTTTCCTTGAGCTGTTTCTAATCTGGCTTGAGTACAACTCTACACTTTTCACAAAATCTCCCATGCAATTCAAGTTAGTATTTCCCTCTTTCCTTCAATAAAATGTAGGAAAAATTGGCCTGTACTGGCAATTTTAAAAAGGCAATAAATAATACAGGTTGATAACTCCTTTACGGACACAAACACACATGTAAATGTTTGGTTTATCCTGGTACTGCTTAAATTTCCTTTGATGTGACAGAAAAGTTCCAATATTAATTGCTCATAATTTGGGTAAAAACGTATTCTCAGGAGAACATAAGCAGCTCCACCAAATTTATAATGTAGTGTTGTTTCTAAAAATGTATTAGAAATCAATTTTGTAGCAAACTATTTCTAAACTTCATGGTTTCTTCCTTTTGTATCTTTTTATTAACAGTATTAGATATTAACAATATCAAATGTTTATATATCATATATTCAGCTGAATTAAATCAGCATTATTTGGATCATACTATGTTCAGGCATAAGCAGAGTGTCCTCTGGGCACCACACACTATTCCTAGAAGCCTCCTGGAGTGGTTTACAGCAAGACACAGGACTTTATTTTAACCCTTAATCCCCTTAAAATGGGATTTTACAAAACCAGAAGTGGACTTCCAACCACATGGTGCTTGAATTCATTTTGGGCATGGTGTGGCCAGTCACAAATCCTTGGGGCACAAAACTGGTGTACTAATAGATGTAGATGTTGGTGAGCTAGGCAATGGAGATATATATTGAATGATGGTGCCTTCCAAGGAGATGAACAGTTCTATCAGTCGAACACCTGTATTTGCAGAAATAGTTTTCATTGGAAACAAAAAATAATTATTCCTTAATCCATTTTTTCTCCATCAGCAATAGCAATTAATTAACTAAAGATGAAGGGATGATTTAAGAATATAGTCTCAATAATTTCAATAGATATTGGTTAGGAAGTTATTAGGAAATGGTAAGAGTATAGCATACCGTATGTACTCATGTATAAGTCTAGAAATTTAGGTCAAAAATTTGATCCTAAAAACCTGAGTCGACTTATCCATGGGTCAACGTAAGTACTGTATCTTAACTCTTATTTAAAAGAAGGAACCATCCCCTGGTGAAAAGCAAGAGTATAATCTGTCCTGGAAGCACTCTCTCATCCATCCAGTCTTAAGAATAAGCACAAAGAGTTATGTCTGATGGACTTTTGGGAAGTTATTTGACATTGTTTTGCTTTTGCGTCTCTGTAGTGATTGTACACATAGTTTTCATTTCCTTGATTTTTTAAATATTTTAAAAAGTTTTATTGTTTTTGTATTGCTTTTGTGGTTGCATTGGGCAATTTTTGGAAATGATCTGAGTAAGTTTGGTTAAGGAGAATTCATTCATAATGGAAATGTATCACTCTAGGAGGGATATATACATTTGAAGTTACATTAATCAATATGTAAGACATAATCATCTTTCGAAAACCAAAATAATGTATTTTATTAATTATTTTTTAAAAATATATAGTGCATGTTATGCATTAGCTGTGCAAGTAGTGTATAGTGATAAAGCTAGAAAACAAATATTCATTCTTCTTAAAATACAACATAACTGTAAAGTATGATCAACTGTCCTGGACGGAAAGAATTTTCAAAAATATCTTTTAAATATTTGAAAAACTGTTCTTCAAGTCTTGAGAGATCCTAATGGGAAGAATCTTGCACTGATGAGAATATTGCAGCTGAGGACATACTCCGCACAAAATTCGCACACACCTGTTTGGCAGAGAAAACAGCATTTTCTGTGGCAGAGACAGCATTTCTGTTGCTGGAAATACCATTTTATGCAGAGAAAAAGCTGAGTCCTGTGCAGAATTGGGGCTCTATTCTGTGCAAAATTTACATCTGGTTGATTTGCAGTGAAAACAGCATTTTATGCATAGGAAATACCTTTTTGTGTATAAAAAGTATTTCTGTACAAAATAACAACATGCAGATTTTATCTCAAATTGTGAATATGCTTTGAAAACTATGTGGTTTTTCAAGACTTTGTCACAGCACGAAGAATTGCTAAAATTACTTGTTGCTTTCCTTGAGAAGAAAATTACTTAAGAATAACATTCCTACTGGTCATAAATATAAAACCAAATAAAAGGCTGGCTTACCTGCACAACCCCTGTACAGGAATCCAAAAAGATGCAGCCTTTGGGTTCCTTTGAAATCTTTTCATCTTTGTAAAAATTCATTATATATGAGTTGTCTGACAATTGTGTCAGCTGGAAGTAACGTTTTTTGAATGACTATATGAACAGAAATGAGAAACAGGATTGACTTTTCTGAAAATTAATTCTGATTGATATTTTATTTAAAGAAGAATATTTAAATGAAACATCCCTGAAAACCATTGTCACCAACACATTATCAACTTAATATTACCATCCATTTAAAATTCCACACAAAGTGCGACCATATGTATCTATTCAGGAGTAAAGTCTCACTGAATCTGACTTGTTCTCAGATAAGTGAATATGGGATCACAGCCTACATACTGCATATTCTGATTAACTGTTTTATCTTCCTTACATAATTACCACAGTTTGACGCCATTTTGAAGTGTCATACATTCAAAACACACTACAAAAATAATCCAGTTGGAGACCGCTTTAACTGCCCTGGTTCAGTGCTAGGGAATTCTTGGAACTGTAGTCTTGGCTGCCATACCCAAGTGGTGAGGGAAGGAACGCCCAAAATAGAAATTGTGACAACTCTCATGGAGATGAGTACAACATACACAAACCAGACAGTCAAAGAGGGGGCATGAGGTAAAGGAGGACATGACTGTGCTTTGCCAGCATCTGCATGGGCACACCTTTGCTCTGATGCCCTGTCCTGGTGAATTGCTGCGTATGCAAATGTGTGCAGGTCTAACTTCCAGTGTAAAGCTCTGAGGCCATCTTACAGTCCTGGAAGCTGCAATTAGATGTTTCCAGTTAAAAGGGTATAAATACATAAGCAAATACTTTTATATTTTACCTCTTTATGTTCTACCAAAATTTGTGCTTTTTCTAGGGGCTTGCTGTGTAACAAACTGAAACTCTAAAAAATGCACAATGATGGATCTATTACCATCAAGCAGATGAATCTAATATTTGTTAGAAATTAAATAGACATAAAGCTGCTACAGCTGTCTAATACTGACATGGTGACAGACAACTAAATGAAAATACAAAGCAGAAATGCCATGATCAGGGGCAGGGGCAGATAGATATGTACATAGTAGTCACATCTGCCTTACCCGAACTGTAATGCTGTTGTTTACTGTGCTGTTAAAATTGCCTTTATAAAGCCAGCCAGATTTGAAAACGCCCGTCCCACCTGCTCCACCACCACCTTTCGAAGATGAGTGAGATGTTGTATCCTGTGTGAAAAAGACTGTTAATAATGAATTGATTTTCTTTTTTCTTTTTTCTTTTTTCTTTTTGTTGAAAAACATCAAAAATACTGCTTGATTGAATACTTGCTTTTTGTTAAAAAGTATCACCTCTTGGTGTCTTTTAAGCACAGGTCTTTCTTTAATGCACATAATGCATGTTTGTTTTGACTACATTTCTGTTGAAATGGGAAATTCAACACAACAGATAATACTAACTCTGCAGTGAGAAAGGGGATAGTGGTGGGAGAGAGATACACTTACTTCATCCTTGTCAATGTCTTCATGATCAATTTCAAAGGAATGTGAAGGAAGTTTCTCTGGCCTGAATTCATAGCTAAGAAAAAAAGAAATAAAGATTTATCTACATAATGTACAGTGTGATAGAGTATTTGTTTTAATGGAGCTACAAATCCAGGCATCCTGAATCCTGACTTTTCTGTATTTTTTAGATGTTACTGCTTTACTATAAGCGCTAAGAATGTCGGGGGGAATGTACAGCTTGGAAAAGTTGTGTATATGTGTGCGTGCGTGTGTGTGTTTAAATACATTACCCAGAATCCTGCAGAGAACATGCTTATGGGAAGTTCCTCAAAAGGGAGATACTAAAGGGACAATTTCAGACAGTTCCAATGAGGAAGAAAAATGGGAGATGTCTCAAGAAACCAGCATGGATGACTAAGGAACTTTCAACTGAGCTAAGTTTTAAACGGAACATGTATAAAAAATGGAAAAATGGGGAAATCACCAAAGAGGAATTCAAACAAATAGCCAGTACATGTAGGGATAAAGTCAGAAAAGTTAAAGCGCAAAATGAATTCAGGCTTGCTAGAGATGTTAAGAACAATAAAAAGGGCTTTTTTGGGTATGTCTGCAGTAAAAGGAAGAAGAAGGAAACAATTGGGCCACTGCGTGGAGAAGATGGCAAAATGCTCACAGGAGACAGAGAAAAGGCAGAATTGCTCAACACCTTCTTTGCTTCAGTCTTCTCAGAAAAGGCAAAGGGTGCCCAACCTAAGGATGATGGGGCAGAGGACAGAATAGGGGAATTTCAGCACAGAATAAGTAAAGAGACAGTACAGGAATACCTGGTTAATCTAAATGAATATAAGTCTCCAGGACCAGATGAACTACATCCTAGGGTATTGAAAGAACTGGCAAATGTAATATCGGAACCATTGGCAATCATCTTTGAGAACTCCTGGAGAACAGGAGAAGTCCCTGCAGACTGGAGGAGGGCAAATGTTGTCCCAATCTTCAAAAAGGGGAAAAAAGAGGATCCCAACAATTATCGTCCGGTTAGTCTGACATCAATACCAGGAAAGATTCTGGAGCAGATCATTAAGCAGAGAGTCTGTGAATATCTGGAAGATAATTCCATAATCACAAAAAGCCAACATGGGTTTCAGAGAAACAAGTCATGCCAGACAAATCTGATCTCTTTTTTTTGATAAAATTACTAGCTTGGTAGATGAAGGGAATGCTGTGGATATAGTGTATCTTGACTTCAGTAAGGCATTTGACAAGGTTCCCCATGACATCCTTGCAAACAAGCTTGTAAAATGTGGACTAGACAAGGTAACCGTTACATGGATTTGTAACTGGTTGACTGACCGAACCCAAAGGGTGCTCAACAATGGTTCCTTTTCATCCTGGAAAGAAGTGACAAGTGAGGTCCCACAGGGTTCTGTCCTGGGCCCAGTGCTATTCAACATCTTTATTAATGACTTGGATGACAGTATTGAGAGCTTAGTTATCAAATTTGCAGATGACACCAAATTGGGAGGAGTAGCTAATACCCCAAAGGACAGGATCAAAATTCAAAATGACCTGAATAGACTAGAAAGCTGGGCCAAAGCTAACAAAATGAAATTTAACACAGAGAAATGTAAGGTCCTACACGTAGGGTGGAAAAATGAAATGCACAGATATAGGATGGGGGACACCTGGCTGAATGAGACCACATGTGAAAGGGATCTAGGAGTTCAAGTAGACCACAAGTTGAACATGAGTCAACAGTGTGATGCAGCAGCTAAAAAGGCCAATGCAATTTTAGGTTGCATCAATAGAAGTATAGTGTCTAGATCAAGGGAAGTAATAGTGCCACTCTATTCTGCTTTGGTCAGGCCCCACCTGGAATACTGTGTCCAGTTCTGGGCACCACAATTCAAAAAGGATGTGGAGAAACTGGAGCATGTCCTCGGAGTGTGGTGGACTCTCCTTCCTTGGAGGTTTTTAAGCAGAGGCTGGATGGCCATCTGTCGGGTATGCTTTGATTGGGAGTTCCTGCACGGCAGGGGGTTGGACTGGATGGCCCTTGTGTTCTCTTCCAACTCTAAATTTCTATGATTCTATGATTCTATGACTGCCATAACTTAATTTGTAAGGTTTGCTTTTAACTATAGATAGACCTCTGTTAATGAAGTAGATGTGTTTCTGGACATTACTTCTTTAATAGAAAATGTGGTACCAGAGGTGAAAATAACATGGATAGAACAGAGATAGATCCCTTCTTATGGTGTGTCTTCAAGTCATTTCTGACTTAGATGACCCCAAAACAAACCTATTATGGGGTTTTCTTGGCATAATACTGCAGAGGAGATATGCCTTTGCCCTCCTTTGAAACCAAGAGAGAGCGACTTGCCCATCCACATTAGCCTAGAAGCCCTCAGATACCACTTTTTTGTGGATCAGAAGTCCAAGAATTCCTAGCCAGAAGGTGGAAGTTATGCATTGATGGCTAATCATGCACCTTACACATTAGGAACTAACACTTCCCTGACATATCACTTCTCCATTTACAGGACAAAAGAACCAGGCTAAATGGGTCGCTTTAAGTCAGGAAATGATCAACATTGTTTGCCCACTTCCTCCTAGAACTATTTTCAGAAAAGAAGTTCCCACTATCTATTGAAAATGCATCTGCATGCAGTTGACTTCCCTACCAATCTATGAGCACATGAAGCAACTTGCCAGACAATAGGCCTTGAGGGGAGGAAACAATTGAATCTTCCCAGTTCAATGCTTCAAAGCTTCAATCATACCAGCAATATAACACCATTGCCCAGTTTTTAACTCATGTGGCTCACAATACAAAATTCAAAGGTAAGGTGCTGATTTGTACTGGGGGAAAAATGAAACCATTATGGATTCTCCTGGATCTAGCCCAAAGTGTTCACACATGGTTAAAAATGGCTTTTCTACGAAGATGGTATTCTTCTTCTGGATTATTTATTTATTTATTTATAAATTGTTCTTATGTGTCTGTTTCTGACTTATAGTGAGCCTAAAGTAAACCTATCACAGGGTTCTCTCATCAAGACATGTCTTCCTCTGAGGCCAAGAGCATATGACTTGCTCGAGGGCACCAAAAGGTTCCCATGACTCAGTGGGGATTTCCAACCCTGGTCTCCAGACTCGTAGTCCACTCTCAAACTACTACACCACGCTGGCTCACATTTTAAAAATACCATTCAGAAATATAAATCTTTTCATCCTGGCTGTAACTTACTGCATTATAACATAAGTTACAACAGTTCCTTTGCTCTGCAACACATGGAATGCTTCTCTACACTAGAAACAACATGGCCAGTGCGAAGAAATCCCATTCCCTCCTTCAGGTTGTGGCTGGGATGCAAATGCCCAGAGAGACATGGGATGCATCTGCACTGCAGAAATAACCCAGGGTGACACCACTTTAGCTGCCATGACTCAATGCTACAACATCCAGGGATTTGTAGTTTGTTATGGCACCAGAGCTCTCTGACAGACAAAGCTAAATGTATTACAAAACTATAGTTCACAGAATTCCATAGCATTGGGCCATGGAAGTTAAAATGGTGTCAACCTGGATTATTTCTGCAGTGCAGATACAGCCATGGAAGCTGGAGTGTGAGAGGCTGTTGTTCCAGAGATTTTAAAAAAAAAGCCAAAGTAAAAAAGGCCTGGTTTCTTGCAAAAAAGAAGGAGGAGGAGGAGAAGCAGGAAAAGCAGCAGCAGTGAGAGAGAAAAGGAAAAAGGAAGAGAGAAAATAAAAATAAAGAGGAATGAATCCTCCAGGAGAGGCAATCAACCCTTTAAATAGGTTACATGGGACATGTGCAGTTTTAACATTTTTTTTTTTAAAAAAAACCTGTTTTGCAAAACCAGAAGTGGGCTTCTATTCTTTGTGGGTGGAGGAGGTTGCATTTATGCCACTCTTCCATCATAGGGAAGAAAATCCAGGACAGACCAAAGAGATCCTTGATCTATAGGATGTTTTGTTTCTGACATTAATGTCACATGGCCACTGTCTCGCAAGGTTTAAGGTGGGGAAGATCTGAGTGGGAGTTTCTCCACTCAACATCAGATGCTAGAATGTTAGGAAGTGGGGGCGCAGACTTATAAAGCAACTAAAAATGACACCAACAAAACAGTGAAAACCCTGTAAAAATCACACTTAATCTGGATTTGGAATAACCCTGTTTAGAGAAATGAAAACTAAAGGGCTGTATAGATGGGCATCAAAGGCTGGCATGGGAGCGGAGTGGGGGCACAGCATCCACATGACTCATGCCCTGACTCCGCCCTCATGACGCCGTGTGCCCCATCACAGGGTAGGATGGATCACAGTTCTCCTCTTGCACCACATCCAGACCAAAGGAGTGCAGAAAAGCTGTGGCACTGGCAGCTATGGCATCCTTTTTGCGCCATGGAAAGGCTAGATTGGGGCCATGGCATGTGGTTGCTGTGACCCTGATCTGATGAAGAAAGAGGTGACTGCACAGCCTGTAAGACTCTCCACTAAATATTACCTATTTGCATGAAAACTTCCAGAACCCCCCAGCCACCACAACTACTTATTATTCTGGTTTGTGGATTCAGGGAGTTGTATTCCCACGTTCTGCTCCCAAAACAGCCAGATTGATTATTTGAATCTTAGCCAAATTTCACATTCAAGACAAGATTAAAACAAGAAAAATAACTATTGTGTGCTTCCCTGCAGAAACATTATTTATAGCTGTAAAAAGGCAATGATGCACTCTTCTTCTTCTTCAGTCCAACCCATACGGCAGAAATAATCCAGTTTGACACTGCTTTAACTGCCCTGGCTCAGTGCTAAGGAATGCTGGGAATTGTAGTTCTGACAGAGAAGGCTCAATGTCTCACAAAGCCATATCTCCCAGAATTCCCTATCACTAAGCCAGGGCAGTTAAAGCGGTGTCAAACTGGATTATTTTTGCAATGTGGATTGGACCTTCTTTTTACATCCCTGGAAGATGTTAGAAAGTACTCAGCTAAAGTCTTGCCACATTAGCACATCCTCTGGTGTTGAAAAGATTTATGAAAAATACTGTGGATACTACAGATGCATCATTTTTGTGCAAGTAGTACATAAAAAAGACAAAAAATAATGACTAATGCAAAGAACATCTTAAATTTATACCATTGTTTGTTATATAAATTTAATCTCAGATTTTTTTTGTCTCATAGCAGTGAGGGTTTTATTTCTTTTTCTACAAAGAGGAGGTATCATAAAAATAGCTTAGCAAGGAAATTGGAAAGACTTGGTAGAAACTGACAATGATCAGAATGACTTTTCGAAGTATCTCCCAAGTCAATAGTTCTTGAATTAAGTGGGAGGAAAAGACGAAAGTTGGTGGGATGTTATGGTCAGAAAAAATGTATATGGAAGGCCTAGTCTCACTTCACCTCTAGATAATATAATACAGAGTCATGTCTGTGTAATCAAAGCAAACTGATTGAGTTAGTTGTTGTAACTTGAGTCATACCAAGACAAGATCAGATGAGGAGACAGAGCTCAGTTTGTGTTTGATCTTGAGGGTTCCAGGAACTAATGGAAACCTAAATAGGTGCAAAAGGTAAAATGGAAGCCATGATACGAAATCCTAACTCATATTTGGGTAACCAAAAACAGCCAACTGAAAAATAAGCAAATAAAATTATTTAGTACAACGTCTATACTTGTAGATCCAGAAGGCAGAAAAGAAGCTTTGCTTGGCATAGAATGAGCACAGACAGTGTTTTCTGGAATGGAAATAGGCCACAACATTATTGGTTACAGATGAGAGTCTGGCTTAGTATAAGTCCAGAGCCAAGCATTGTTCGACCCACTTCCTAGCCAATGGAAATTGATTCATCTAGCCTGTTTGCTAAGGAAACATGAAATGACAGATGTGTGATTCCACATGGTTGGAAGCCACTGTGGTGTTTCCCCCTACACCAGGCAATAAGGATGGACCAACTGCCCTCAAGGTTAGCTTGACCCTGGTTGCCTATACCCTTAAGGGAACACTTGCACTGGGTCCCATGCATGTGAAGGCCCCATCCTAAAAAGCAGCAACTGGCCCTGTACCAAAATTGCAGAAGCTATGACAAAATTACAATTTCAGATTTGCTAAAAAAACATAAATCCAGAAACCCAGTAAGTTCAAATCCAGAACCTAGGCAAGGTGGGTGGGAAGAAGCTCAGAAACTGACTGACAGCTGATGAACCAGGGAATTAAACTTGTGATCCAAGGCTTGCTTCCAGTCAGACTGCATCAGACTGCTTAGTTTCCTGCCTTTCCAAAAGCCACCATGGCTCATGGAAAGACAAACAAACTGTAAGAAGATGGCATGCTTCTGCTACTTACTTCAGTCACAGACCATAAATGGGCTGCTTATTATTAAGTGAAGACACTGTTTATCATCTCCCAAAATATTCGTATGAAGACTGTTTGTCAGTGATCTCTGTTAGTTTGAAGTTTGTGAACTTCAAACTGGATGGACAGTAATAAGTCTATAGCTGGATTTTATATTCAGAGGAGGGCCAAATTTTGTTCTCATCAAACACACTGGGGCTTTCTAGATTGGCAAAAAGAAGTGTGTTCATAGCTGCATGAAACTCTAGCCTTTAGATCAGAAAAAGGGAAAGTGTGCCATGAAAACACTTTTTTTGCATTTTAGAGGAGAAGAAGCGCCTTTAAAAAGGTGCTGGTTTTCCCAGCTTCTTTTTTAAAAACTGCGGAACAGCACAGCTCCATCTAAAGGCTGTGGTGCAGCTGCTAAGCATTAAGGAAAAGGCAACTTCATGTCACACTTTCCTGCCCATCTAGAAAGCCCCAGTGACCACCTGAAAAAGTCAGAGTCTTCACTTTCCATTGTAACTAAGGATGTTAAGTTTTCATAAATTTCATTCTTATGAGCAAGGATAAATCATTTAACAGTTTTATCTCAAAGCAAGAAAGGCTGCAAGGCTGCAACAATATTACTGGCCATTTTACAGAACTTAAAAGTTGCAGATGAAAGGTGGAATATAGGAACTATAATTTAAAGCAGAGGTTAAAAAAAAGGGTAGACATTCCAGTTTTCTAACCTCATTTTTGCAGTCCCAATAGTAGAATTTTGCTCACAGTCCAATCACTCAAATATCCACTCCTGATTTTCCTCATAGTTCTCAAAAATGGCATCACTAGGGTTGGTATCACCCAATGAGGTAACTCATGGGTACACACCCGCACACTCCCTAATGACGATCCTGCTTCTCAATGCCAACAGTCTAAATTCCATTGTAATGATGTAGACTTCCATGGAGTACCGGTAAGTCCCATTCCACAACATTTGCTGTTAGATTAAAGTTAAAATCTTATGTTTGTAATTGCTTGATTTACTGCATTGGAACTGAACAAGCATTCTGAATAATGTGAGATTTAAACATTGTTCTGTATTTATTTTCATAGATCCTTCTTTGCACCAATTTATATTTAATCCCATTTTATTATATTTATATCTTTATATTTCACTTCATGCTTTGTTTTTACATCTGTTTAGAAGTCACAGGGGCTTTACAGCCCGCCCAAAAAGGCCATCTGTACTGGACCATAGTGTTGTGGATGATGTAGCATGGCTTTTTGCTAAATTACTGTAAAGCATGGAATGCAATGAGATGGGATGGTACTTCTGAATAAAAATGCCTTGGATTGCTCTGTTCTCTCTCTCTTTTTTTTTTTTTTTAAAAAAAGTGAGTCAGAAACTATTGCTGATTCACTGAAAATCACTCTGCTACACACCACGAGCCACACTCTGTGGAGATGGAGATTACAGTTTTTTCACACAAATATGAAGCCCTCTTGAGAGCCAGCATGGCATAGTGGTCCGAGTATAAATACTCTTTATAAATAAAAAAATAAAATATTTATATTTCTTGCCTCTCCCTGCAGATCGAGGCATGATTACATCGGAAAATAAAATAGACAATACAAGGTACAACATTATCTAAAAATATAATCAATAAAACAACAACCTCATTATCAATCACTAAAATGACCAAATCATCATCCCTTTTTATTCTGTCATAGTCAGAAGTGGGGGTGTATCTTGAGATCACCTACAGTAGGTCAGATGGATAGGCCCAATGGAAGAGATCCGTCTCAAGTGCCTTCTTGAAGGCTTCTAAGGTGGTAATAAGACAAATCTCTTCTGGTAGGTTGTTCCATAGTTTGGGGGCTGCAGCAGTAAATGATTTATGGGAAGTTGTTATTAATCTAGTTTTCGTGTATTGCAATAGATTCTTCCCTGATGTTCTGAGACAGCGGGGCAGATTGTGTATGGAGAAGGGTTCCCTTAAATAACTTGGGCCCAAGCCAAGTAAGGCTTTAAAGGTAATAACCAACACTTTGTATTGCACCCAGAAGCTGATCGGCAGCTAGTGAAGAGATCTTAATACAGTAGACTCCCGATTATCCGACATTCGGTAATCCAATATTCCGGATTATCCGACGTCGGCTGAACTAGGGAGTGTGGCTGTGGGCCTTTCTGTGCATGCCCCCAAAATGGCAGCCGCAATGGGCAAGGAGCCAGAAAAGGATCAAGAACAGGCCTCAGAATAGGCTCCAGAACAGGCTCCAAGAGTGGTGGCGGTGGTGGCATCGGGCCCCAAACAGGCCCCAGAACAGGCCCAAAGTGCAGCGGCAGCAGTGGCAACGGTGGTGGTGAGCACCACCACCAGGCCCCACCATCAGGCCCCACAACAGGCCCCAAGTGCAGCAGCAGCAGCAAGCACCAACAGGCCCCACTACCAGGCCTAAAAACAGGGCCCACAACAGCAGGGCCAAAGCATGGCAAGTTGGCAACCTCCAGGCCCTCAAACATGCCAACAGGCCCCCAAACAAGCATTGCAACCAAAAGGAAGAAGGTTGTTGTATCAATGGAGCAGAAACATGAAACATGAAACATGAAGAAGAGACTGGACAATGGAGAGACATTGCAGAAGGTAGCAGATGACTATGGCATTGAAAGAGTAACTGTAGGAGACTGGAGAAGGAACCGAGCGGAGATAGAGAAATGGTGTTCCTCCAGAGTTATAGATAATGCAGTGAAAAAGAAGAAAACCGTGAAAAAGTGTGACTATGAAAAGGTCAGTGAAACTTTGTGTGCTTGGTTTCTGCAGTTCAGAGACAAAAGTGTGCCTATTTCAGGGCCTATTTTACAGCAAAAGGCATTGTATTTTCAAAGGGAATTTGATGAGAGGTGTCCAGATTTTACAGCCAGTGTTGTTTGGCTTGACAGGTGGAAAAAATGTTATGGAATCCGTCAGTTATGTGTTTGTGGAGAGAAACTGTTTTCCGATTTTCAAGAAATGGAGGCATTCAAGAAAATTTTTTAGACCTTGTTGAAACCGAAAGCCTAACGGACGATCAGATATTTAATTGTGATGAGACCAGCCTGAATTACAAACTATTATCCAGTAAGAGTCTTGCAGTCAGAACTGAAGTAGCAGCCCCAGGCTACAAGCGTAGTAAAGAAAGGCTGACAATTTCAGCATGCAGCAATGTATCTGCAACCCTCAAAATGGACCTTGCACTGATTGTCTGAAAATCCAAGAGCTTTTAAACACATCTCAAAGAATGCTCTTCCTGTGAAGTACTACAGTCAAAAAAGTGTGTGGATGAGCAGAGAAATTTTCAAAGACTGTTTTTTTTAAGGAATTCGTACCTTCCAGAGAGAAATTTTTGAAAGACAATGACCACCCCAGAAAAGCAATTTTGTTGCTGGACAACACCCCAGTACACCCTAGTCCAGAGGAGCTTCAAGATGGGAACATTAAGCCTATGTTTCTGCCACCTAATGTCACTACCATATGCCAACTGTTGGATCAGGGTGTTTTGGAAACACTAAATAGGAACTATCGCAGGTAGCTACTGTCAATACTGATCGAAGAAATTGACGAAGGGAAAGATATGATTGAAAGATTGAAATGCATCAATGTAAATGATGTTGCTTAGCTTGGAGTGACGTTAAGGCTCCAACAATTGTCAGATCATGGAATAAGTTGCTATTGTTATGTTTTTACTATTGTCAATTGTAGAGACAAGTCCAGGAGCACTCCCAAACTGCGAACTTCATCTTTTAGGGGAAGTGTGACCCCGTCCAGGATTGGTTGGCAAATCTCCATCCCTGGACCAAGGGTACCTATCACAAGTACCTCTGTTTTCTCTGGATTCAACTTGAGTTTGTTATCCCTCATCCAGCCCATTACCGACTCAAGGCAGGCATTCAGAGTCACTGCAGCAGTTGGAGTTATGTTATGTAGTTATGTGTTAAGTAGTTATGTCTATGTGTAAGGTGTGTTTTATGACAATAAATGATTTTTTTTAAAAAAAATGAAATGATTTGTGTACCTTAAAAGTGAAATGAAAGACATTTATAGCATGAAAATACTTCACATATGGTGCTCTCTAATAACTTAATGAATTCTGGAGACAGCTCTACAGTATTAATTTAGATGAATACATCCAAATATAATATTTCAATACAAACACTAAGAAAAAAAATATAGAGTAGCTTACCATGGTAAATGTCTAAAATCTCCCGAGTATTGTTCATATTTGTAGTCTACAATATGCCATTGGGAACTGTAATATTTACATGCCTAAAACAAAGAAGAAAGAAAATGTATAGTTCAATTACATTTAATAGGGGGGGAAACTGCAATCCAGCATGACCATTCCACGCATAGCAAGAAGATGCCACTTGCAGATCCCATTCTTGGAAGCAGTTCCATACATTCAAAAGACTGCCATAGGAGGAACAAATATAGCTAGCACAAAGGTTCCTGACCATGCTGGCTAGTAAATTTTGAGAATTGTGGTCAACAATAGAAACATTTCCAAATTCTGGCCTACCACATACAATGAGGCTGCATGCTGTATCAGAGGTTAGGCAAATTACATTTTTGGACTCCAGATCTCAGAATTCCTCAAACAATTGGGCCAAAAAAGCTGCAGTTGATGGAGGATGCTGGGGAACCACAGGAAAAAGAACCTTTTCCAAATTTGTTCCACACCACAAACATCTATTATTGGTTATCATCCCTGATATAATTACATGGATCTCAGTTCTTGACTGTTTCATCCTTGCAAACAATTTCTGTAGTTTTTGTGAATATTTCTGCACAGTATTCTCTCTATATTTGAGTGTCCAGTATTACAGAGGATTTGTCAGGGCAGAAAGAAATGTGACAATTTGGAATATGTGAATAATGGGAAAGAAATGATATGGAAGTTTCACTGGTTTCATTTTTCCTGGTAGGGTTTGCCAGTTGTCAGGGAACCACAGGTAAGTGAATGTTTCAGGATATTCTTTCTATTCTTAACTGATGGACTCTGTGTGTGTGTGTGTGTTTGTGTAAGAGAGAGAGAGAGAGACTCCCATACCCTTTGGTGAGAACTACCGTCGAGTCCTTGCACACTGAGATAGGCAGAGGGAGTGAGTGCATGTGTATGAGTACCTGTGTGGGCATTAGAGATGCTTCTGTTGCTCATCATGATATCACTTACAGTGATGAGGAATCCTTCATAGTAATTATTTTACTTATTTGATTTATAACCATCCCTCTTCAAAAAGGGTCCACTGTGCTTTTATATATGTTAGAGTGTATATGTAATCACAGTTCATTACAGATGTTTTTAACAGGGCTTTCCATCCCTGAGAAGTCTGGAATATCTGTGTCACACACAGTCAAGCTATTTCCATGAAATATGTACTGTGTCGATAGTTACTTTCTATTTTGTTGTCATACCAAGATTTAGTTGCTATCACATGAAGACACCTGGCCCCCAAAGGTAGGAAAATATACATGAAAAATCCATCAAAAGTGGTTAACAGAGAGAATGCAGTATATTAAATCAGTCAGCTGTTTATTGTATTTCACTAAAAGCCAATACAATATATTAACCAATTCTTGATAATAATGATTAAACTGCATGACAAGAATTAACAGCTGTGCAGGACGTTAAAAGCAAAATCATTGTCTAATAAGAAGTGGGCCTAGAGTTACAGTAATATAATCTATGCCTTGGACTTTCAGCTATCTTGGCACTTTTTACTATGTCTTTGTCATAGGAACAGAGCAACAGAATGAACTAAAAGACTTTTGCTTTATAGAAAGTGATCTATGTAATGGTCTACAAAAGTAGGCTTGTAAAAGTTACTTTTTGTACCACAGTACCCAGAATCCTAAGCTATCCTTATTGCTGGATATCCCTTTCAAATTCTGCTTCAAATAGTAATTTAATTGACCCAAAAGCCCTCTTTAAAAAAATTAAAAACTGTGTCCATGTCAAATGTTCTAAAAGAGCTTTTCATAGCCTTATAAATTTTTGTTTCTAAATATACAATAGTTTTTTTTTAAAATAATCATTTTGTTTTATTGAAGTATTTATAAAGCAAACCTTTCTACTCAAAAAGGTCCAAAAGTCATATATAATTTTTAGAATTGCCTCATATGGGGAAAAACCACTGTGTATAAACAGGGAACAATAAAACAATAGCATCATCTAAACAATCTGGAGGAGAAAGTTATTCATTCTAAAATCCCTTCAAAAGACAAACAAAGGTAAAAGACATTTTACTAAACTAAATTAAATTGGTATAGTAATATGCAAGATTTCAAATTTTACAGAATTGTGCACTAAGCTGTCATCTACTCAGTTCTTCAGTCAACAAAATGTGTGCAGACTCCCTATGGCAACAATAACCTGTTGATCCAATAAAATTTAATATTTTCCCATATTTCTTAGTTTCTGACTTATAAACTTCCCTTGATCTAGAAACTATACTTCTATTGATGCAGCCTAAAATTGCATTGGCTTTTTTAGCTGCCGCATCGCACTGTTGACTCATGTTCAGCCTATGGTCTACTTGGACTCCTAGATCCCTTTCACACGTAGTTTCAAAGGGATCTAGGAGTCCAAGTAGACCATAAGCTGAACATGAGTCAACAGTGCGATGCGGCAGCTAAAAAAGCCAATGCATTTTTAGGCTGCATCAATAGAAGTATAGTTTCTAGATCAAGGGAAGTTATAGTGCCACTCTATTCTGCTTTGGTCAGGCCCCACCTGGAATACTGTGTCCAGTTCTGGGCACCACAATTCAAAAAGGATGTGGAGAAACTGGAGCATGTCCAAAGGAGGGCAACTAAGATGGTGAAGGGTCTGGAAACCATGCCCTATGAGGAATGACTTAGGGAGCTGGGGATGTTTAGTCTGGAGAAGAGAAGGTTAAGAGGTGATATGATAGCCCTGTTTAAATATTTGAAGGGATGTCATATTGAGGAGGGAGCAAGCTTGTTTTCTGCTGCTGCAGAGACTAGAACACGGAACAATGGATGCAAACTGCAGGAAAAGAGATTCCACCTCAACATTAGGAGGAACTTCCTGACAGTAAGGGCTATTCGACAGTGGAACACACTCCCTCGGAGTGTGGTGGAGTCTCCTTCCTTAGGGGTCTTTAAGCAGAGGCTGGATGGCCATCTGTCGGGGATGCTTTGATTTGGAGTTCCTGCATGGCAGGGGGTTGGACTGGATGGCCCTTGTGGTCTCTTCCAACTCTATGATTCTATGAAACTGTCATTTAGGGAACAGACCTATACCTATATCAACAAAGCCAGAGGGGTCTATGTTGTGCTCAGGTGGTGCAGAAAGGCCAGGCACCAATTATTGCATCAAATCATGTGACAAGCTCTGGAATCTCATAAGACTTCAAATGGGATTTCGCCAGGCCACAGTTGCCACCCAATATTGGCCAGACATCAGTGTGACCCACCCGCCTGCCCATTGCTCTCCATCACTACCACTGGCATTCCCAGTTTTTGGCTGGTCGCTACTGGGGGCTGGAAAGGAGTTTTCCCATGTTATTGGAGCATGTATTTTTTTTTTTTTTTTGCCTTCCCTGGGAGTGTTTGCCCATCCATGTGTGAGCTTACTACTATTCTTGTATGTATACTCTTTGTGCTGCTATTGATTTGTAACTGCTGTGGCTTTATGATGGTTAATGGTCTCTGAGCTTTTTGTATTTAGCGTTAAGTTTGCCTTTTCCTACTTATGGTACCTTCGGCTTGACAACACGCTTCCTTGCACCTCCCTTTTTGGATTGCCTTGCTGCTTTGTGATATGGGATAGGTCAAAGAATATGGAAGGGAAGGGGAGACATGAGTTAAATGGGGAGGATCACTACTGAGGATGCACAAATGTAAAAAAGTGGGGTGCCTGCAGTTCAGGCAGATGCAGGTGAGCACACCCTACCCTAGATTTTGGGCATGATGTAATGAGTGGCTTAGTTGGAATAACATGCACTGTTTACTCACCTATCGGGTTACCACACTCATATAGAGAATTACCTGGATTTACCTGTAGGATTGTGGACTAGTATGGCATAATGGTTTGAGTGTTGGACTGCAACTCTGGAGACCCAAGGTTTGATCCCTGGCTTGGCAATGAAACCCACTGGGTGATCATGGGCAAGTCTAAGCCTCAAGGGAAGGCAAGAGAGACACACAACAACAACTTGGAGAATTATTGACATTCAGGCCATGTGACCATTATTCCTCACTGGCACATATGCATTGTGCAATGATATGATTTATGATTCAGGGCCTTTATAGACCGGCCTGAAAGGCCAACCTGGGGGAGAAGTCAGGGAGCAGCATCCTGACGATGCATGCCTGACTCCGCCCCCCAGGGCTGCCTGAACCTGTGTGCTGCTCCAGATGGTGTGTGGCATCATGGCGCTCCTCTGGTGTTGTGTCCAGATGATGCAGTGCTGAAGGGGTGCCATATAGCCACGTGCCGTGGCTGTGGTGCCCTGGCGAGGGTGCAAAAAGCAGCTGCTTGTAGTGGCTCCTTTTTGTGCCCTCAGAAGACCAGATCAGGGCTGCAATGTGAGGTTGCCACGGCCCCAATATGGCATGAAAAGGGATGATCTGTAGAGCCTTTCAGATAATTTCATTAATGTTGTGACCAATTTTGCAACCCATATTACAGTGAATGGCCTTTGATCATGGGACAAAACAGCAACAAGCTTATAATTGATATGTATTTTTTGTGAATGCAAGTGTGTGAATTGATCAAGCAAAAATGTCATATTTTATATTTAAATTGATATTTTTGAGAAATAAAACACAATGTTTATAATGGGCTTGGCTTAGAGCTCAGAAACCTGAATTGCCATTTTATTAGAGGATCAGAATCATTAAATAACCTCTCAAATCATAGCTTGCTCTATCAAAAAATTAAGCAAGAGGTTCCTGTCTAACAGTAAAACTATAAACATGAACAAAAACACAGCCATCTAACAGTGTGAGTATTATGTGGGACACATTTCAGTACTGTTAAAGAGTAATGCAATTTCCGCAGTTCTTTTTCTGCTCCAGTAAAGGCAGTCTGAGTTGTGTAGTGAAACACAGCAGGATTTGCCCCTGTATGCAGATGACCAGGTCAACAAGTGCAGTATATGTGTAGTTTAGGTTTCTCTCCAGTTAGCCTAGTGAACATCTGGCCCATGATAAGTATTTATTTGACTAGCACCACTTTGTATACTCTACTATATAAGCCAGTGAAAAAGCTCATTCACTGAGTTGGATCAGGGACAGAACACATCCCACACTTCATTCATTCCCCATTTGGCATGTGAACAAAAATGCATTCTTCAGGAAAAGGCCAGTTTTCATCTTTTTCTTTGGTATATCTATTACTAGTCATTATATGTGGAAGAATGTCATGGTCAACAGAGAGTTAATTCTCAATAGGGTGCCATTTGGGTCTTAGCAAAGAGAAACAGAGTTCACAAAATCAGAGTTCTTTGACCTAAAGACTGAGGGAAAGAGTTGGATTCACAGAGATAAAAACATCTAATGTACACAGAACAAAAGGCATATTCAAATGATTTTAAGAGACTGGATTAAACGTACAAAGCAAGTTGTATAAAATTGTATCAGTGCTGCACTATATTCTGCCATGGATGTGAACATGTTAAAGAAACCTGTGAAAGTTTGTGCAAAATATTCTAGGAAATATTCCCTGCAAGTCCACCCATCTATAAACTGGGCAGAGCATTACAAATTCTATATACAGACAAGAAGAATGCCCTTATCAATTTTTTTTTTAATTCTTAACTGGTCCCCTTTTACTTCTCAAGATTTAATCCATTTCTATCTGCTCTATATCTACCTGGCCCTAACTAACCATTTAACACACACAGCCTTGATTTTTTTTTATTATTCTCCCGCAATATGCCCACCACAGCATTCCAAAAGCTGTGATTGACTGCCTTTATTCCAAAAATCCTCTCTTCACACTGGATTTGTAAAATTATGCAATCTGAGATGGAGACACATTTTTACATATATGTTGATATAAAATACAATAATAATCCTCTGAATACAAAATTCTACATAAGATTTTCATTCTACATCATTTGCATTTATTTAGCACATGGTTCATGAACACTGAACTAAGAATATCACTTTATAGAAACATTTAGGATGCTGTATAGTTTACCAAGCTGCTGTTTATGGCCAATGAAATCAGTATGTCCCCATCTGGTAAAGAGATCTAAAAATTGATAAGGGCTAGATAGGAATGGTAAGTCAGAGCAGGAACTTTGGTTTGATGGGAATGAGTATTAGAAAATTTCCAGAATGTGGTAAGAATTTGGTGTTCCTGACCACTCTGGAAAAACTGATGGGAAGAAAACAGCAATTTTTTTTTGTTCTCAGGACAAACAAACAAACAAAACAGTGCAACTTTCTCAGCTCTAAACAGCCTTAAAAGCTGCACAGTTGGAATACAGTATAGTGCAATTCTCGAAGGCTAAATTGTGGGTTTATACTAATTAAACTGCACAGTTTTTACAAGCATCAGAATGGTTCAACATTGAAAAGGACAAAACAGGATAAAGCATTCCTTGAATGCTAATCCCTAAAGATGTCCACCTTAACAATGAAAATGATGACCATTTTGTCTTCCCTCCTCTGGGTTTTTCTGGGCCTGGCAGCACTTCTGATGTCTGCACTGGAGTAACCATTGGCCTGTAGAGCCCGGTCCAGGTGTTTCAGTTCATCTTCCAAGAAGTGGGGTTCACAGATCCATTTTGCCCGGTCTACCCAGAGGAGGGAAGATAAACAACCACCCAAAGGGAAGATGTTTTTACCATACATCCAAGGAGCCATAGACAGAATAGAGAAAGTGGTGAGGAAACACAACCTGCAAATGGTTTACAAACTGACAAAGAAAATCCAGCAAATGCTTCGCTCAGCCAAGGACAAGAGAGACCCTCTCACAGCCGCAGGAGTCTACCACATTCCATGCAGCTGCAGACAGGTTTACATAGGGACCACCAAAGGCAGTGTGCAAACAAGAATCAAGGAACATGAGAGACACTGCAGACTGGGTCAGCCGGAAAAAATCAGCAGTAGCAGAACATGTCATAAACCATCCTGGGCATAAAATGCTGTTTGAAAGCACTGAAATTCTGGACCATGCCAGCAACTACCATGTCAGAATACACAAGGAAGCCATTGAAATCCATAAACACCTGGACAATGACAACAGGAAAGAGGAAACCCTGAGAGTAAACAAGGCTTGGCTACCAGTCCTGAAGAACAGCAAGATTAAGACTCAAGCAATGCAAATGAGAAACAGCCTGGGGTCAGGGGATTCCCAGCAGACAATCAGCACTAGTTAGCAAACATTAATCCTCTTTTGAACATCCTCTCACCCTGAGGACTGCCATTAGCGACAGAACGAACTCAGGGAGATGAAGCGGGTTGGACGATGACTAGAGCGCAAGTGTTGGAAAACTCGCCTTGTGTCCGACAGAACTCGCCATAGGCAGCACCTTCACGCCTATCGGGAAGCTTTGTGTGCAGCGCAGAGATTCTTCTGCTCTGCACACATTGCGTCTGCAGAGTCCCATTCAGCAGAGCTGTTCAGGGTGGTGGGGGAACTGACGCAGGTTCCTCCTGCGCCGAACCCCCTACTTGACCCGATGACAGCCTGCTGTGACGTGTTTAACACCCACTTTGCAGATAAAATCTCTTGGATAAGAGACGACTTGGATGCCAATGTTTTGTCAGAATCCATTGGCGAGGTGTCCAGCAACTCCGTTGCTGTCAGTTTACTGGATGAGTTTCAATTGGTGAGTACTGATGACGTGGAGAAGCTCCTTGGTAATACTCGGAAAATGACACGATCCCTCGATCCATGTCCATCTTGGCTGGTCGTCCAGGGAGGGGACACATTGAGAACATTCCATCGGGATGTGATCAATGCATCCCTCAGGGAGGGCATGGTTCCATCGTGTCTGAAGGAGGCAGCTGTCAAGCCTCTCCTGAAGAAACCTTCCCTTGATCCCCTGGACAGGAACAACTACAGACCAGTGTCCTTGCTCCCATTTTTGAGCAAGGTGATCGAGAGAGCAGTCGCCTCCCAACTCCAAGCTGTCTTGGATGAAACCAATTATCTCAATCCATTTCAAACCAGCTTCAGGGCAGGACATGGAGTTGAGACTGCTATGGTCGCACTGGCTGATGACCTCTGCTTGAGCATTGACAGGGGTAGTGTGACCCTGCTGGTGCTCTTGGATCTCTCTGCGGCTTTTGATACTGTAGACCACTCTATCCTCTTGGATCGGCTGAGGGAGGTAGGGATTGGAGGCACCACTCTCCGGTGGTTCCGGTCCTTCCTCTCTGGCAGATCCCAAAGGGTGAGGCTCGGGGAGAGTTGCTCTTCCAAAATCGAGCTTAATTGTGGCGTCCCTCAGGGTGCCATCCTGTCCCCGATGCTATTTAACATTTATATGAAGCTGCTGGGTGAGGTCATTCGGAGGCATGGAGCTCAGTGTCTTCAGTACGCTGATGACACTCAGATATACCTCTCCATGTCCAGATCGTCAGCACAGACGTCAGATGGAGTCTCTCCTCTTAATGACTGTCTTGCGACAGTAATGGGTTGGATGAGGGAAAACAAATTGAAACTGAATCCAGACAAAACGGAGGTACTAACAGTCACAGGCCCAAAACCAGGCTTGGGAATACAGTCTCCAGTCCTTGATGGAGTCACACTCTCCTCTAAGAACTGTGTTCGCAGCCTGGGGGGTACTCCTAGATTCGTTACTTCACATGACTTGTCAGGTGAATGTGATGGTCAGGAGTGCCTGTTACCAGCTGCAACCCTTTCCTAGACATGAGGGACCTGGAAACTGTGGTACATGCTCTGCTAACCTCACGCCTGGATTTCTGTAATGCTCTCTACATGAGGCTACCCTTGTGCTTAACCCAGAAACTTCAACTAGTCCAAAATATGGCAGCCAGGCTTGTAACTGGAGCATCAAGGAGACAATACATAATACCGGTGCTCAAGGCTCTCCACTGGCTGTCGATTAGTTTCTGGGTGCAGTACAAGGTGTTGGTTTTAACCTTTAAAGAGCTACATGGCTTGGGTCCATCTTATCTCAGGAACTGCCTCTCCCCTTATGACCCCCCCCCGCACACTTCGATCCTCTGGGAGGAACCTGCTACAGCCCGTGAAAACTAGGCTGTCGCAGGCCTCCCAGAGGACTTTCTCCACTACCGCTCCCAAGCTTTGGAATGGTGTGCCAGATGAGTTGCGTCTTATAACATCTCTTGATTGCTTTAAAAAAGCTCTGAAGACACATCTCTTCCGGCAGGCCTTCCCTGAAACCTCCTAGATCCCGGCTCCGAAACGGGACCTATTAATTGAATCTGACCCCTTGCTTGGTGCTATCTCTTTCCTCAACTAAGAACCATCGAGGATGAATTATGCTTGTAATGTTATTGTTTTAAATTATTGTTAATTTAATCTATTTTTAAGGGGTGGGTGGCTGGGAATGGGTTGATGAAGTGTTTTAATCTGTATGTTTTAATCTTGCTGTACCTCGCTCCAATTGTGCTTCACAGAGGAGCGGGCTAGAAATAAAGATGATGATGATGATGATTAACAATACATATACAAATCACTCCCAGGGTCACACAGGATATATATATATATATATATATATATATATATCCAATCCTTTTCCAGACCATCATTTCCTGAAGATGCCAGCCACAGATGCTGGCGAAATGTCAGAAAGGAGCTCTTCTAGAACATGGCAACATAGCCCGAAAGCCCCACAAAAAAACTATAGTAATTTTTTTGACAGGAGGTAATGGGTGGCTGAGAGAGGTTAGATCCCTAAGGCTCTCTGCAGACGCCAATGCAACGTCTGCCTACCCCTACATAAATACTCATTGGGGAAAGGGAATGGCCAGCTCCGTATTATGGCAACATATCTTTTAATTATGAAGAGTGACAGTCATGAAGTGGAGAACCTCCTCTGTGTCTGGAGAGACCTCATACATTTCTGATCTCAGAAAAAATAAATAAATCAAGGCTCAGAATCATGCTGAGAACATCCACACAGTTAAGAGAGTCTTCATTTTAAACTGTTAATTTCCATTCAAGACCAAGAGAGATGTTGGAGAGAATGTGGCTGCTGCAATTGAATGTTTGAATGAGTCCCGTTATTAATGCTGATAATACAAATATTCTCAATATGGAATTTGGAAGTACTTATAGGTTTACCAGAAGAAAACTGGGTGACACTAAATATTTTATACACAGCTTTGAAATGGAAAGTGGAACATGTGCTTTACTACTTAAGAGGGGAAAACAGTTGAAAGCCTTTATCCTGACACAGTTCCACTAACCAAATTCCCACTGAAGTAATAATATCTCTGCATTTGCCATTGTGCTATGTCTCTCACACTTTTTATGGCTCCAAGGAAAGCCTGAATGACATCTTGCCAGTTTGCAAACAATTTCCAGCTACAAATATGTGATGTTCCACTCTGAAACTCATTCTCCTTACAATGAAGGCAGTAAGGCCAATGTGCTGACTCTTTGGTTTCTCTTAAGATCACAATTAGAAACAGGATACTTGATCAAAGGGAGCCTCTGGGAAATAGCTATCCAAAAGCCTCCACAGCTATACAAAAAGTCCTCTATGAGAACCATTTTCCATTCAAATATCATTGGGTTTCCCTCCACAATCTCTAAAGGATCAATATTTCTGCAGCATATGCATTTCTATAGTGTATTCTTGTCATGAAGGAGCAGGTAGAAAGTGACATCCTGCCCAGGCTCCTAGGATTAATGAGGAAGATAAAAAGTTATCAGCAGTTTCGGCAATGGTAGCAATATTGTCTAACACAAAGAGGAAGGAGTTGCTCCTCTAGCCCAGATGCCTACTTCAGAAATGTGTCCCAAACTCTTCCCAGTGCCCCATGTGGAAACTGTCCTATGCCTACCATCCTGTTAGTTTTAGAATTGACAGATATAGCCTTGTTAATCTGTAGAATCAGTATGCAGAGATCTTGCAGCACAGTATGTAGAGAGATCTTGTAGTGTTAGTCTCAAAGGTGCTACAAGATCTCTCTATATACTCATCCTGTCAGTGGTATATAAACATCTAAGTTAACCCGATGCCTGTGTATGCCCTATTTTTGGTTGCTGTGGAGACTGGCACTCCTTTATTCCTTCTGCAACAACCAAGTCCCTCTTAACTTACCATAGAACCACTGAACATCCCCTCACTGCCATTCATGCCTAGAGAAGAAGGAGGGAATTCTAGAAGTGTCTGGTTATATCTGCATAGCCAGCACAAAATGATTACCTCAGCCACTGAGACCGCTAAAGAACCACAACAGATCTCATGATGGAATAGCTTTGTGTCCAGTTATGGGGACAGAGCCAGTTGTTTTTACAATTAAATCCCTGCAATCCTCCAGGTACAAATGATCATAGGTAGGGATTAAGCAGCTCTAAGGTAGGTCCAAGAGTTAATAAATGGCTCACTATAGTTCTGCCTGTGAAATTACTAAACTGAGCCAGACAGGATTTTACCCTATTTATTTTTCATGGATGCATTGTCCAGGGCACAAGAAATCATCTGACATTGTAGAATGTATTAAATATGCACCTAAGCATAACTAAAGTGCCATTGTAGTTTGTCTTCTTGCTCCTTCTCCTCATTGTTATATCATCACCATCATCAACAACAAAAACCATGCCTTTTAGTTTTTCAAACATGTCAAAATACCATTGTTTATGCTTTTTGAGGCTGCAACATGGCTTAATTTTTAAACAGAAAACAAATTTAAAAGATCCAGCTACAACACATTATACGTTAAAGATAAAGGAAGTCAAACAATGTAAGTTTACCTCTTTAACAAATAAATGTTCTGCTTTTTGCTCTGCATCTTCTGAAACTGATGAGTAAAGTGTTCTTATTTCCCATGGAACTGTGGCTATCTGAAAAAAAGTGTGAGAGAATGAAAACTGAAATAAGGAATATGCTTACAAATAACACTTAAATTGATTAAGACAGCTATGCTCCACTGACTTGTGATGTCATTGGAACATCTCATGAGTGCAGAATCAAGATCTGGCTTGTGTGAGAAAATAAGTAATTGCAGATCAATCATCATCCCGAACTTTCATGTTATTTTCATTGGCAATGCCGTGCTGAAATTTCCTGTCACTAACAATAGCAATAGCTACTTCATTTATATACCACTTCATACTGAACTAAGCAGTGTCTAAGTGGTTTACAACTGTAAGCTAATTGCCCCCAACACACTGGGTACTCATTTTAGCAACCTTGGAAGGATGCAAGCCTGAATCAAGCTTGAGTTCAGGCTAGCATTGAACTTGCAACCTTATGGTTTTGAGTGTGTGACTGCAGTACAGGCATTTAACCACTGTGCCACCAGGGCATGACCATTGAACATATTGTTTAGGATGTAGAGAGATACAGTGATCCCTAAAGTGGGTAGTACTGCCACTGTGGGGTGGTGGTGGAAAGGTCCCGGGGGGCAGTAAGAGAAAAGGGGACAGTAGGGGGCCCTTCAGTCAAAGTATTGGCATGCAAGAAAGACTAGAAGAACTAGCAGTCTTTAGGACCATGGTCCTATCTTTCAGGGTCCCTTAAAAATACTGCACAGTCTCATTGATTGCTTCATGTGGTGGCTTCTTCTGCTCTTTGCATGCCTGCATGAGGTCTCTCTCTTAGCCACATTTTTCACTAGTGGTGACACTGATGGTTAGGAAACCCTTACTAGGCTTGGGTGCAGGGTATTGCCCACATCAGCACAGATGTGAAGCGTCTCAGCTGCTGCTCAGCCAGCTCTTCAGTTGCTGCTCCCAAGGTAAGCAGGAGCAAAGGGAACAGTGACCATAACTGGTTTTTGTTTTTGTTTGAATTGGCAGTAAAACAGTAGACATAATATCAAGACATAGGCATTGGGGATGCTAGGATTGTCATCCAACAGGAAAGAGGTGCAGTCGGAAAAAATTTGGATACCACTGGTTTAGAAGAATACACTGCATATGCATGCCTGCAGTATATTTGGACCATTCCTGACTGACTCTGCTGATCTGGATGGAGCCGTGAGGAAACTCATAGTGTTTGATGGCTGGCTCAGACAACAACAACAACAATAATAATTGAAAACTGTAATAACACCATTCAGTATATTTTACTGCTCTCATCATGGCACTATCTTTCAGCTGTGGTGCCACTGTATGGTCCTGTGAAGCAAAAGGTTATGCTGCTGGTAGCAGTGCTGCTAGTAGGGTCTTCTATGTCAGGCAGGTTTCTGTTGAGGAGCAGAACAAAATGTGCCAAACAGCTACTGGGCAGCAGTGGTGGTGCGACATTGGCAAATGATCTTTCAGAGACAATAGCAGTGGCACTATAATTAACTTGTTAGAACTGCACAGGGGGAGGAATGGTAAACCCTCTTTCGAGTGTCTTTATGAAAACCCCATGGTGAGAAAATCCAAAATAAAACAAGAGATAGTGCCAGAAGATGAGACTCCTGGGTTGGAAGGCACTCAGTTAGCTACTGGGGTAGAACACAGGACAACTATGAGTAGAACGGTGGTTCATGATGCAACTGGACTCAGGAGGAAAATGTATTCAGCAGTTGACATGTTCAGAGGTGAAAGGAAGTCCAAAGCTGCACAACACATTATTACAGGAACTTGGAATGTGACCAGGATGGACAAGGTGAAACTAGAAATAGTTTTCTAAAAAAGTACATTGCAGTACTTAGGGTGAATGAGCTTAAAACTGACAGGAGTGAGACATGTTGAGTCAGATAATTTCACAGTGTAATTTACTCAGGAAATAACAGAAGAAATGGAGTACCATTAATAGTGAGTAGAGATATAGCAAAAGCAGTCAAAGGACTTAATGCAAAATCTGACCAAATAATATCAATAAGACTTCAGGAAAAACCTGTCAGTATGATCACATTCTGAGTCTATGCTCCAATTACAGAGGCACACTAAGGCTGCATCTACACTGCAGCGTTAATGCAGTTTGTCACTGCTTTTAACTGCCACGCCTCAATGCTATGGAGTTCTGGGATTTGTAGTTTTGTAAGATATTTAGCCTTCTCTGTTAGAGAGCTCTGGTGTCACAGCAAATTACAAATCCCAGGATTCCATAGGTTTGAGTTGTGACAGTTAAAGCAATGTCAAACTGCATTAATTCTACTGTACAGTGGAGAGTTCAGGCTTTATTTGTTCTAGGATTCATTTCTTGGTCTTTATAGCAGTGCATGGTATCTGTAGAACTCTTCTCCAGCACCACATTACAACTTAGTTGATTTTCTTCCTATCAGTTTTCTTCACTGTCCAGTAACCATATATACAAATGGAAGTTATGATGGTATGGACAACTTTAACTTATTGTTCAATGTGTATATATTGTTCTTCAGGATCTCATCTAGTTCCTTCATATCTGCCCTTCCAAGTCCTAGTGTTCTCCTGATTTCTTGGCTGCAGTGTCCCTTCTGATTAATGACTGAGCCAAGTTATGGAAAATCTTTATTTCAATTTCTTCATCATCTACTTTAAAGTTATGTAGACCATCTGTGGTTATGTTTTTGTTTTCTTAATCTTCAACAGTAAACCTGCATTTGCACTTTCTTCTTTGACTTTCTTCAGTAATCATTTCAAGTCTTTGATATTTTCTGTTGGTACTATGGTGCTATCATTATATCTAGTTTAACACCAAGAAGTTTCCTAGTTCAAAAGCATTTTTCCTAACCATATAGAGGCTAATTTTAATACAGTATAAAATTGATGCGGTAAAAGCTTCTGCAATTATTTTATTCCCTACTCGCTACATTCAAATAATGGATGCATTATTCGGTATTACAAGAAGCATCACTAGTACAAGGAGCAATGCCGCTCGGAATGCCAGGGGCCTAAATTCAACTGTTATTTCTTTTTAATATAAAAAGACTTTATTATTAAAACAAACAAAATCCAACATCTGACATACAACATACATATTTTCTTTAACAACTTAGTAAAGAAGAAAGAAACAAAGAAAGAAAAATCTAAAAGCATCACTATCAGTTTTACAAATATTTTCCATACAAAGTCTTTAACAAATTGTGTTAATTATTTTTAATCAAATTCTACTGTTATTTCTAAACAGAATAAACCTGTTTATCCAATGGGAACTTGGAAAATCATTTCTTATGTATGTTCTAGAAATTTAATGGGCCTACTATGATTAGGATTAACAGCTGGATTTAGATCAGTACATATTACCATATATATTCATGTATAAGTCGACCTCATGTATAAGTTGAGGGCAGGTTTGGGGGGCAAAATCATGGATTTTGATATGACCCGTGGATAAGTTAAAGGTCAAACTCAGGGGCATGTAACAAAGGATCTAAACGGAGGGGGAAAAACACCACTTTGCTCCCTCCTTCTCCCTCTTTGGACTTCTCCCAAGGGTCACTCCCTGAGCATGCAAAATGTGGACACAAACCTCTGATTTACCTCCGTTCCCCACAACCTTTCCCAAGGCTGCAGGATTGCAAAACCCCCCTGTGTCCCCCACACAGACCTCCGATTTCCCTCCTTTCCCCAAAACTTTCCCCAAGGCTGCTGGCTTGCAAAAAGGGGAACACAGACCTCTGATTTCTCTCCTCTCTGCCTTCTCCACAGCTTTCCCAAGGATCACGGAGAAGTATTACCGTATTGACCCGCATATACGCATACCTAGGATTTTGGAGCCCATTTTTTGGGATTAAATTTTTAAGCTCATAGACGAGTATATACAGTAAATAAATGTTACTCTTTTCAGTCAAATTATTATCCAGTTGCAGATAGGGCCTAAATACCCTAAAAACGCCAGATCCTATCTGATCTTGGGAGCTAAGCAAGGTCAGCTTTGATTAGTACTTGGACAGGAGACTGCCAAGGAAGAACATGTGCTGTAGGCTATATTTCAGAGGAAAGAACTGGAAAAGCAACCTCCAAGTATTCCTTGTCTAAGAGAACCATATGAAATTCATGGGGTCGCCATAACTCAACAGGTGATTTGAAGACACACACACATAGACAGACAGACAGACAGACTAGTAGCAAAGATCCATGGTGTCACAACTCAGGTTACATAGGAGGAATTGCATTCCATCCTGTTTCTACCAGATGTGAGCTCTTGTATATACAACAACAAAATGTCTATGTGGTAGAAGAAGGAAGTGGTTATCACAAATTTGGGAGTCAAGGGCCAGGTGCAAAACATCTGGCAAACATATAACATAAGTATGTGAAGAAAACAAACAAATGCTGATCTTTTATTTACCGCATAAGAGACTGGAAACAAACTATTCAAGCTGATTTCCCCCAACTATTCATCTATTAAAGCAATGGGAGGAAATAGTATGCCTACAAATACTAGGGAACTGAGGTTTATAAAACCTTTGCTCTGATTTGCATTCCATTCACCCAGATGAACAATTATGAACTTTAAAAGAATTCAACTTTTTTTTACAAAGAGCAACATTTCATTTTGAAAGAACTAGGATATGACCATTCTGTATCATATTTTAAGTTGAAACAAACTTCCCTTCTGAGAATTAGGTGTCCTCAGACCACTGTCTACAGAACTTTTTGCCACAACTTTTAAAAAAACAAAATGCTTCCTGTTAAATCATATAAATTTGTTTCCAAATTGATGCAGTGAAACAGCCTTAAATAGCTTGGTCACAGAACGAGGAAAGAGGATTGTCAAGTGTTTTATACCAATGCACACTTCAACAGGAAAACTTTCTCCATAAGAGTGCAGAAATGAAAACCAAGATATGCACCATATACAATACATTCATAGTTCTGATAAATTTATTAAGTTGTATTATGATTCCAAACCAAACCAAATTATCCTTTGCTTTCTAGACCAGTTCCTGCTGGAGAGAAGGAGAGCAGTTCCTAGGTGGCCATTTTTAAGTGTCTGAGAGTTGAATTTTTGAAAACTCTTCGGAGAGTGTGTTGTTGCTGGGGGGTGGAGTCATATCTGTGAGTCACTAGGGGGTGGAGCTAGCAGTCTAGCTCTATATAACCCCTCCCAGAGCCTTTCTAAACCTTTCTAGACCAGTTCCTGCTGAAGAGAAGGAGAGCAGTTCTTGGGTGGCCATTTTTAAGTGGGTGAGAGTTGAATTTTTGAAAACTCTTCGGAGAGTGTGTTGTTGCTGGGGGTGGGGGGGTGGGGGGTGGAGTCACACCTATGAATCACTAGGGGGTGGAGCTAGTGAATTTTTATCAACAGCAGTGATTGGGAAAAAGCCCAGGTCACCAGGGGCCTTTAATCTTAGTATTTATCAGGGGATTATTTTTTCTGAGGGGGAAGCCAACAGTCTCAATCAGGAGGGCTTTAAACTGAGTTATGTGGGGGAGGGAGACAAAAGTGCTGGAGAAAATAGTCATACTGTCATAGATGGAACAAGGCAAACAGTGAAAGGACCCAACAGCAGGAGGCAAAAAATGTGCATAGACAGAAAGTAGAGAAAGTGTAGAGAATCTAAGACCATGTGTACCTTTGTACACATGGTCTTAGATTCTCTACACTAATGCACAAAGCATGGGAAATAACCAAGATGAACTTGAACTTTTGGCACAACAAGGGAAATATGATATAATAGGCATCACTGAAACCTAGTGGGATGAGTCTCATGATTGGAATGTAGAAATAGAGGGATATAACCCTTTTAAGAGAAACAGGCCAAACAGGAAAGGAGAAGGAATAGCATTATATATCAGGGATATTTATATCAGTGAAGATATCCAGGACATCAATATTGGAAGACAATTGGAGAGTGTCTGGATTAAAATTAAAGGAGAGGGAAGCAACAGGGATGTTACTGTGGGAATCTACTACAGACCACCACCTCAAGCAGAAGAATTGGATGGTGCCATTCTAGAACAGATGATCATACACTCAGATAGGAAAAATATAGTAGTGATGGGTGACTTCAACTATCCTGATATTTGCTGGAAGACAAACTCAGCCAAATCCTCAAGGTCTAGCAAATTCCTCACTTGCCTGGAAGACAATTTCATTGCCCAAAAGGTGGAAGAGGCAACAAGGGAGTCAGCTGTTTTGGATCTGATCCTAACCAACAGGGAAGACCTAGTTAATGGGGTGCAAGTGGTTGGATCCTTAGGTGGCAGTGACCATGTTCTTCTGGAGTTTGTTATACAGTGGAAAGGAGAAGCTAGGCATAGTCAGACACTCATTCTAGATTTTAGGAAAGCTGATTTTAGAAAACTTAGAGAAATACTTGGAGTGATCCCATGGTCAGGAATACTAAAAGAGAAGGGAGTTCAAGACGGATGGGAGTTCCTCAAAAGGAAGATATCAAAGGGACAATTTCAAACAGTTTCAATGAGGAAGAAAAATGGAAGATGTCTCAAGAAACTAGGATGGATGACTAGGGAACTTTCAACTGAACTAAGTTTTAAACGGAACATGTATAAGAAATGGAAAATGGGATAAGAGGAATTCAAACAAATAAGCAAAACTCTGTAGGGATAAAGTCAGAAAAGCTAAAGCACATAATGAAGTCAGGCTTGCTAGAGAGGCTGAGAACAATAGAAAGGGCTTTTTTGGGTATGTCTGCAGCAAAAGGAAGAAGAAGGAAATGATAGGGTCATTGTGTGAAGAAGATGGCTTCTGTCTTCTGTTCCATTATCCTCAGGTTGAGCACCCTTTGCCCTTTCTGAGAAGACTGAAGTAAAGAAGGTGTTGAGTAATTCTGTCCTTTCTCTGTCCCCTGTTAGCATTTTGCCATCTTCTGCACGCAGTGGTCCAACCGTTTCCTTCTTCTTCCTTTTGCTGCGGACATATCCAAAAAAGCCCTTTTTATTGTTCTTAACCTCTCTAGCAAGCCTGACTTCATTCTGCACTTTAGCTTTTATGACTTTATCCCTACATGTGCTTGCTATTTGTTTGAATTCCTCTTTGGTGACTTCCCCATTTTTCCATTTCTTCTACATGTTCGTTTAAAACTTAGCTCAGTTGAAAGTTCCTTAGTCATCCATCCTGGCTTCTTGAGACATCTTCCATTTTTCTTCCTCATTGGAACTGTTTGAAATTGTCCCTTCAGTATCTCCTTTTTGAGAAACTCCCATCCCTCTTGAACTCTCTTCTCTTTTAGTATTCCTGACCATGGGATCACCCCAGTATTTCTCTAAGTTTATTGAAATCAGCTCTCCTAAAGTCTAGAATGCGTGTCTGACTGTGCCCTTCCACTGTATAACAAACTCCAGGAGAACATAGTCACTTCCACCTAAGGATCCCACCACTTGTACCCCATCAGCTAGGTCTTCCTTGTTGGTTAAGATAAGATCTAAAATGGCTGATCCTCTTGTTGCCTCATCCACCTTTTGGGCAATGAAATTGCTTTCCAGGCAAGTGAAGAATTTGCTAGACCTTGAGGATTTGGCTGAGTTTGACTTCCAGCAAATATCAGGATAGTTGAAGTCACCCATCACTACTACATCTCTCCTTTCTCTGTGTGTGATTATCTGTTCTAGAAAGGCATCATGTTTGTTATTTATTTAGAACACTAAAAGCCTGGTCTATATAACTACCACAGGCAAACTGTAGGCCAATAGCAATTGCCAAGTAATTGACATGGTTATAAGAACATCAGGCACAAGGGGAAGAAAATTATACACAGGTTTTTACAGAGAGACCGGGGAGCACATAGCTCTCAAGCTGATTCTGAGTCTTCCAAGAGGAGCTTCTGTTTTATAAGAAAGTAAATCCGGTCTCTTTCTCTTCTATTTAGAGAGATCAGAGGGCTGAACAGATGTGCCAGGAAAGCACAGCCTCAACCAGGATTGGTCCCTGGGCTGGTGTGGGGACAGGCAGGTGTTTATAAGCCTGCCTGTCCCCATTCCATGGATCTGGTACCACAGCTGGCCTTCCGTCATTGATATTGCACACAAGTATATCCCCTGTTGCTGCATCTGACATGGAAACAGGGCACCTGGATGCAATCACATGGCCAGGTGCCCCATTTCTGCATCAGATGCAACAACGGGCTTCCGAGTATAAGGAAAGAGTCAAGTTTTGCTATGGAGTTTCTAGGAAACTCCATGCAGAACCAGGGGTATTCTACCCAGTTAAAGGCTGCTTACCCTGGGATTGGGCTTGATCCTCTGGATCCACAGCTGATCTGGCAGGATCAAAGGCCTGATTCTACCACAGAGGTTTGGGCCTACATCATCTGAATTAGACGATGAAAGGCCAGGGGCAAGTCACTTCTTTTTGCCTGTTCTCCAGTAACAAAATAAAGTAAAAGCTAGAATTAAACCACAAAAAAAATATTGATGGTATACTTTGTTCAGCTACAATAGTAATTCAGTGTGGGTCACTATACCCTCCTCACTGGAAAACTGAACAGATTACCCCTAACATTTGGAATAGTTAACCCTGTTTTGAAACTTCAGAGGTGAGAAAAAGAAGTCTGCTGTTAGATTGTTATTTTTCTGTCTCTCTCAGAAGCTTTGCAGCCCAAAATCTGAGAGAGCATTAGGCAAACAGTGCCAAACTGTAGAGGAGACTAATGGTGGAAAGCTGCCTGAAGTTACCTGAAGGGGATGAGGACAGTTCTCTACCCACCGGACCTTTCCCCAGGAAAGCTTGAGGGATACTCCCACATCAGAACCCAACCTGACATGCCATGGACCAATATTTCCCAAGAAAAATTCAGGGAGAGAAACTTAGTTATGTCCTCAGGGAAGTTCCAAGCAGTGCCATCAAAACAAAAATGATTCCATAGCTCAGAGGTGATTAGGATTCCTATCACAGGAGGAGAATAGTGAGACCACAAATTTTGGTGTTGGGAAAAAAAATATCAGGAATAATGTCCATAAAGCTATGCAGCTCTAGACTCAGGCCTTGTTTGCACTGGCCAGGATACACCAGAGGCATACTGGCTCTAGAGCTGGCCTGACCTGCCCCCATACCTGGCTCTCCATTTTTACAATTTATACCATGTCAGTATAAATTGCAAGGGAAGAAAGGCTGCAGTAACAGTGGCCATGAAAGACAGAAAGCGGTGGAGAAGTAGGCTGCCCGGAGTCAGCAGATTCTCTCACCACTACTATGCGAGCCTATAAAACATACAGCTACTGGCATAGTGTATTAACAAAATTCTGGCCATAGAAATGGATGCACCACAACTAGGACCTGGAGAACTGACATGGTATTGGTTGAGCCTTAGCTGTATTTGTACTAATTTAGTACTTACCGAAAAATCATTTGTGGGAAATAAGATGAGGTCTTTGAGTGGGTCATCTTCAACATTCTTCTCAATTTCTGTAATGACTGTTTCATAATCCAAAGGCTCCAGAAGTTTGGGCTTCTCCTGCTGAGGAAATGAAACAAAACAATCACACACAAAGGCAATATGAATTCTCAGCTTCCAATTTTTGTCTCCTTCCCTTTGGGGTTGGGTCTTCATTTCTAATATCATTTTACACAATGGGGTTGCTAGGTGTCTGGCTTCCTTACACAGCTTGACATACTGAAGCACAGCACAGATTACAACCAGAGTTGGCTAGTTAAAACATTCATTATCAGACTGAATATTTCCTGATAGTCATTCTGCTCTGGGGGACATAATTGTAATATGGAGAACACAACAAATCATCCTACACTTTCACATTAACCTACTCATTAAGCTCAGGAGCTTTTTTGAATCAATTTTTTGAATCATATGCAGTGCACTTTGGAACTGCATATGGGCAATTTTCTTCTAAGTGAGTTTGTTTCAGAATAGCCTATTTTAATTTCAGTTGTTTCCATGAGCTGATTCATACCTATTCCTCTCGTGCTTGGCCACATTTTCAATTTGGGTAGCTTGTTAGATAGAAAAGCTCCAATGTTTTGTTTAACTTGGCATTTATCTTGTTCTCCCTGCCAGACTCATATTTTCTCTTGTCAGGAGCTGGATGGTGCCTTCATAATCTATCATGGAAGTACTACTACTGCTGTACTATGGAATTATCCTTTTAGAAAGCTCTCTGAAGATACAGCTGAAAAAAGGTGTGCTTGCATGTGTCTCAATATCTAACACAAAAGTAGTGAGAAAGGTGCTCATTGAGTATGCAAAGATGTTTTAAACACAAGGTTACATCTCAGATAGATAAATGGGAACTTGCCAATTAAGTCTTGGACAGCGAAAGATAAACGAAGGATGGAGCCATTCATAACAACTAATGGGAAGTCAGGTGAGTAAACTGTTCATAGATTTTTATGAACTGTTTGTAGAAAGCAAGAAACCATGAAGAAAAACTCTTAGGCTGAGCTTATAGTAATGTCAAAAATATATATACTGTATCATTTAAAAAATATAAAAAGGTTCCTACAACAGTTTTCTGATTGTGGCAAAAATTATTTTTTACATTTAAGCCTTAAACAAGGTTCTTATGCATGCATGTTAGGCAATATAAGGGCACATTGCAAAGCTCAGTTCAATGGGACAAGGTAGATTAAAGGTAGCCTCTCCTCAAGACACTAGAGAGGATATATTGAATTTATGTATCCAGGATGCTATATGAATATGGAGGAAAGAGGTGATATGAGCTAGTTATCAAACCATTTGCAAAACCCAAAGATCCTGAGCATGCCATTGATCATCCTTCTCCCTCCTACCCCCAAATGTTTAAGTACATTTAGTTTGTGCACTTAAAGGAACATTAGACATCACCTTCCAGCAGAGTCTTCCTGACATTACAGTCTTCCTGTCATTATAGTCTGGCCTGCATCACACATTCCAGATGAGAGCAAATGGGATTGGCAGCAAATCACAGGGTTAGATCAACTGTTGGGATTGTGGACAGCCTGCATTTACTGGGACATGTTCTGTGCCACAGGGCTGGGTATGAAATGTGACTCATAGTGAGAGGGACTGATCTTGTCTTTCCCTTGCGGAGGAATTTGCACCTGCCCTCCATATGCAGAAAAAGCTCAGCTAGATCATACACTTTGCGTGAAGAATTCACACTGAAATTTAAGGTCTGATCCAGTACAGAGTTATAAATAAGGAAGAGTATACTTGGGGGGGGGGGGAATTCCTCCCTTCCAGATCCAAAATAGAGACCTGCAATGGTTGACATTTTATTGGTTGTGTATTATGTGCTCGCGGCGCCTTATCTGCCTTCCATAAAAACAAGACACATGCTCCAGAGGGGGCTGACTATTTTTTGTGACTCTCACCCAAGCAGGCCTGTGGTCTATGAAAGTTGGGGCTAAGGAAAGTAACAGAGGAATATCTTTGAACTTCTGGAGGTGAAAAAGGAACCTCAGTAGGGTATACCTGCTTTTATATACCTAGAAATATGCAGCATAGAGCAAATAAGATATAAATAAGATCTACAAATAAGATAGAGTAGGCCCTCCATATCCACAGATTTTTTATGTATGGATTCAACCATTCATGGTGTGAAAATATTCCAAAAATATATATAAATTAAAAAAAAACCAAAAACACCAACCCTTGATTTTTGCCATTTTATATAAGAGACACCATTTTACTATGACATTTTATTTAATGTGACTTGAGCATCCATGGATTTTGTTATCCATGGGGGCTCCTAGAACCAAATCCCAGTGGATACCAAGGGCCCACTGTAATATCTCAGCTAAAATCAACACAGATAAACAACACTTATAGAGTTTGTTCCTAAATGCAACCTACAAGCTGGAAATAAACCCTAAAGATTGATTTAATAGGACAAAACACATTATATCCAGGCATTGAAACAAAATATTTTGCTTATAGAGAAGACTTGCAGATGGTATTGTTTGTTTTGAAGGTACTGTTTTAAAGAAGCTTAGATTACTGTACCTTTTTTGAAGTTTGCAGAGGAGCACAAGGTGAAATATACACCTGATCCAACATACAGCATTTTAATGAGAGAAAGGGGATAGGGAGATCCTCTCACTCCACTTTCACTTTGAATTATCCTTAGAGTTTAGCTGACTTTTAAGAAATTCTAAGCTTAAGGTTACTCTAATTGTCTTGGGTGTGATGTTGCCATCTCAAAAAGCATTAGTAAAGAAAAGTTGTGCATATTATGTTACAAACTTGAGAGTAACTGCATAGAAAGCCAAGGAGAAAAAGTGCAAAGTGTAGAATAATCTCCATTTTGCAGGGTCATTTGGTTAGCTTATACAATGAAGTGAAAGAGGTTTTACTGAAATTACTGTACCATTTATGGGATTCACATTTCTTACTAACACAGCACATTTGATCAACTAGAAGGTCTTGTAACCCCACCCCCCAACATGTTTTGTTATTCCTGATCTGTACAGCTCTACTGCCAGTGCAAAATTACTTTCCCCTGTTACTTCCACCCACACACTGACTCCACTCAACCACCATGACCTTCACAACTTCCTGAAATACTCCTCCCTGTAAAGGCAGAATTTTGAAGAGCTTGTTAATGTTGAGAGGAAGTGTTCAAATGGATTCCATGAGAAAAATACCAGCTCCTCAGCTCTGGACCTACTTGGAGATTAAGAACCTGAGAAAAATAAACACAACGAGGGACAGGATGTTAGATTTGTTCAGCAAAGTCACTGTTTCTGCCTGCATCTATGCACAGAAAGCAACTGTTTCAAAGGGAAAGCTTCCACTATCCATGGAAACTGCTCATGATTTAAAAACCTGGAAAATCACTGTGCAAAAGATACTGGAAGTAAATGGAATAAGATTTCAGTTGCAGAAGCATCCCTTCCAGTAAACATATCACAGTAAGAATAAATACGATGACCAGTGCACTAATTGTTTGTATAACCTAGTCACAGACTTGGCTCATATTCTCCATTAATTGAACTGAGTCATATTCTTGATTTCCCATACATTGGTTTAGACATTCATCCCAGAAACTACAGGATCATATGCTAAACAGATACTTTTTTCCTTAGCACAGCAGATGCACATCTACAATCTAGCATTTACTATGATTTATCACCATAGCAATAGCAAGTACATTTCTCTACTGCTTATCAGTGAACTAGCACTCCCTGAGTGGCTTACAATGTGTAAGCTAACTGACCACAACCAGCTAGCAAACTATGAAAGGATGCAAGGCTGAGTGGAACTTGGAGCCCCTGGGATCGAACTCACAACTTTGCAGCTGCAGTACAGGTATTTAACCATTGTGCCACCACGGCTCCCTACCAGATGTACAAATTGCTGATGGCTAAAAGCACCTATCTGATCTTGGAAGCTAAGCAAGGTCAGCTATGGTTAGTACTTGGATGAGAGATAGTCAATGAATACTAGGTGATCTAGGCTGTATTTTCAGAGGAAGGAACTGGCAAAACCACCTCTGAGTATTCCTTGCCTAAAAAACCCAATAAAATTCGTGGAGTCGCCATAGGTCGGCAGGCAACCTGAAAGCACACACACACACACTGCACATGGCTTCTTCCAAACTGTCACTCCAGTTAAAACTAAGCTCTGTTTAGCCTTACTGAAGCCAATGGAACATAAAAGTGTGAGGAATGGAAGTACTATGAATGAATTGTTAGAATGGGGGATTCTGCATACCATACTAATGTTCCAAAATGCACACTGCTATAAACTTTTGGGAAACAGCATTGTGTAGTGTTTTGAGCATTAGATTATAAATCTGTAAGCCATGCTTCAAATCCTCATTCAGCCATGCAAACACATTGGATAACCTCGGGCAAGTCATGCTCTATCAGCCCCAAAGGAAGGCAAAGGGAACCCCCTTAGAACACACCTTGCGAAGAAAATCCCTTAACAGATTTTTCTTAGGGTCACCATAATTCAGAAACTATAACAACAACATAAATGATCAGGTTTCATATTTACTTTGCTGTCAAGATCAATACTATCTGGTGGTATAGAGGTTAAATGCCTGTACTGCAGCCACTCACTCACAATCCAGAAGGTTATGGGTTCAATACCAGCCAGAGGGCTCAGGGTCCATTCAGCCTGGCATCTTTCCAAGGTCACTAATATGAGTTCCCAGCTTGTTGGGGGGCAATTAGCTTACACCCTGCAAACGATTTAGGGAGTGCTTAAGTGCACTAATAAGTGGTATAAATATACTTGCTATTGCTGTATATTTTAGAAACAATTATTAGTTTTACATACTTCCATGTAAGCCACGTTGATTGACTAGGCAGAAAGGCAGGATACAATAATAAAGTTATTATAAGTATATGAAGCTTCACAGATGGGGGCGGAAATTGTCCTAAAGTGCTATAAGGCAAAAGTCTCTGACTACAATACAGCATTTAATTCAGGTTCTAGTGAAGTCAAAGGGGCTTAAACAGTTTTTGTATAGAAAACCAAACCAAAATGTTGACCATATGGACTATGAATTGCATTCACTGATGTAGCTGACATCTGTAAGGGGGAGATCCCTGGGTGGCCTATGTTCAAAACAGGGAGAAGGTGGGCTGATATGACATGGTGGGGACCTTCTCAAGTGCATGAGGCACCAATGGAAGAACATATTATCCAGATAGTCTCACTACTTTCACTTACCAAGAACTGTAACCATCAAAATTTAGTTTCATTACTACTGATTTTGTTCTCCGTATGAGGCAATAGATTGGGATATGACACTCTTAACATCATTTTGAGAGTTGCTTGCTTCTTGGGTCTTTAGTGGAAAATCCTGATCATTTTTGCTAGAGTTTTATTTTCACATGAAGAGACTTGCCATAAAAAAGCAGTCAGAAGCTTCATAGACTTTGAATTAGTGCATTTCTCTCCAGTGATACTTGCTGTGAGATTTGCAACTGAGCTAGGCAAGCTGAAAGCTTTAACAGTCCCAGGATTGTCTCTTTTCTAAATTTAATTCGTCTGGTTCTCCTGGAAATGAACCAATTAGGCAGTCTCTGTGCCAAGACTGAATGGGGCAGGATTGGATTTTTATAATGCCTTTTTTGATATTTGCTAGCTTAAATGAGTAATGAATTATGTTAGCTAGATGCAAATAATGATGTGGCTATAAAAAGAGGCACTCACCAGCATGCTCCTACTATTACACCCAATTTCTACAGAATGTTTATTCACTAGAGTATAAAATGGAGTCTTCCTTATCCATTATCCACAGTAAAGCCTCCCTCATCATGCACCTGGCTGGAGTTGGTGCCAGGGCTAGACAAGATTTTTATTACACTCCACAGCTGTAAATACACACACACACACACACATATGGGAGGGGGGAGGGAAGAAGAGAGAGAGGAGAGATGTATGCTCACACATGCACAAACATATGTTTGATTCAATATGTAGCTTGTTAATCATTAAATAAAATCTCACCTTCTACAAGCCCTCAAAATGTTTATCCCAGTCACAACATTGTAGCTCTTCCAGCAATGACAACTAAAAATATCTTCATAATTGATTTCATAGAAGCAGACACAGTGCACAATTTGCCTGAGGTGTCAAAATCTAACCACACTCAGAGGATACATTTGATACAAAGCTCTACCGGTAAAACCCAGGGCACAAAGTCTCACAACCTAGAGCTGAACACATGCTGTTTTCCCCATCATGATCTTATTTTGTGGCTCTGCTACTGAACGGCTTAAAGTCTTCTGAATAGCTATGCTTGTTGAGTGATTACATACGAAGCTGCATTGGTACTAGCATGTTGTTTTCCCTATGTGGTGGAGGCAACAAGAGTGTCTGACTACCTTGCTAACTCTGTACATTTGGAACATCTTGCGGAAGAGAAGTGAGAAGCAGAATCCTGAGAGGCCAACAGAAAACCAGCAAGATGCCAGTTTGTACATGTCATCATAGGGTGATAATCAAGGGAGGGAAAATCAATTTTAAAAAATGCTTTTGGAACATTGGAAAATTGTTCAAATGGAAAAGAGAATGAAATAGGCTTGCCAGACTGAAACTGGAAGGGACTCTTTAATGATCAGGCAGAAGGGGGAATTGAAACAGCCGTTGCTTGTCTTGCAACCACATAAGAAACAACAGCTGCTGAAATTCCTTCTGCACAACCCTTAAATGTTCAGGAGCCTTCAGCAGTTTTCACTCTGGCAACCCTAGTTCATTGGAAGCAAGCAGAGCACTTTCTTAGATATTGTTGGGTTCCATCTTGGACCCAGTGCTATTCAACATCTTTATCAATGACTTGGATGAACACCGCCCTGATCACCGGAAGGGCGGTATATAAATAATAATAATAATAATAATAATGATGATGATGATGAAAGAATAGAGGGCATGCTTATCAAATTTGCAGATGACACCGAATTAGGAGGAGTAGCTAATACTCCAGAGGACAGGATCAAAATTCAAGATGATCTTAATAGATTAGAAAGCTGGGTCAAAGCTAACAAAATTAATTTCAACACAGAAAAATGTAGGGCGGAAAAATGAAATGCATAGATAAAGGATGGGGGACACCTAGCTTAACAAGACTACATGTGAAAGGGATCTTGGAGTCCTAGTAGACCACTAGTTGAACATGAGTCAACAGTGTGATGCAGCAGCTAAAAAGTCCAATGTGATTTTAGGCAGCATCACTAGAAGTATAGTGTCTAGATCAAGGGAAGTAATATCACCACTCTATTCTGCTTTGGTCAGGCCTCACCTGAAATACTGTGTCCAGTGCTGGGCACCACAATTCAAAAAGGATGTTGACAAGTTGGAGTGTGTCCAGAGGAGTGTGACCAAATTGGTGAAGGGTCTGGAAACCATACCTTATGAGGAAAGACTTAGGGAGGTTGTTATGTTTATCCTGAAGAAAAGATTAAGAGGTGATATGATAACCCTGTTACATATTTGAAGGGGTATCACAATGAGGATGGAGCAAGCTTGCTTTCTACTGCTCCACAGACTAGAACATAGAACAATGGATGCAAGCTACAGGGAAATTAGGAACATTAGGAGGACCTTCTTGACGGTAAGAGCTGTTCGACCCTTGAAGTGTGATGTAGTCTCCTTCTTTGGAGGTATTTAAACACAGGGTGGATGGCCATCTGTCGGGGATGCTTTGATTATGATTTTCTGCATGGCAAGGGGTTGGACTGGATGGCCCTTGTGGTCTTTTCCAACTTTATGATTCTATGACATTATGATGCAGATAAGCAGGTGAATTATAACTGTGTCTTATGTGTCTGACTTCACTGAATAGATATATTAGTTTCTGTGCCAGATTGATTATGCTTATTTCTAAAGACTATGAAAGAAGATTGCTAGCTTTTCAGCTGCCATGGCTCCATTTTGTGGATGGAACTATAGCACTAGAGTTCTCTAAGGCCCTTATCAGATGAGGGTTTTTGCAGCCCCAATCCAGAGTCACTCTGCATCCATCCAAATGAATTCACATGAATGTGCATTGAATTATCACACGTGAATGCTGTTACTATGGAGTTTATCACACGGGAGGAATTTCTCTCAATTTCGAAAGAAATGAAAGTTATGCCAGTTCGGAATTGAGTGAATTCGCTAGTTCAACAAATTTACATTATTGCATATTGACACTGCATTGCGTTCAGAACTGTCTGAAATTGCCTCCCATTGCCCGAAACTGCATGTGATAGTTTCTCACGCAATAACGTGAAACCCCATGATTGCGTTTGGAAGGACTTCCCATTGCCCAAAAATGTGTGTGATCGGCTTTCACACAATAATGCAAAACCCCATGATTGCGTTCAGATTGCCATTGGATTATACTTCCAATTCCTGTCATGTGATAAACTCCTATGAAGCCACTCCAAAGCCTATTCAAAGTCACCCCAGAATTCAGTGAATTCAGTAACAACAAAATTCACAGAAATCAGTTCCAAAGTCACTTCAGATTCAATCCAAATTGGTTTGGTGTGATAAGGTCCTAAGAGGTAATGCTAAATGTCTTATCAAACTATAAAGTCTGGGATACCACAGGATGAAAAACAACAGTTGAAAAGTACAATGTAGATGCACTAAGAGGTAATTCATTTCAATTAAGAATCTTCTGCTAGCCAAAGGAGCCTCTGTATGACATAAATGGAGCAAACAAACAGTTGTTTCTGAAATAAATAACCATCCAATTGGTTAATATTGCCAGGTAAACATACATCCTTGTCTAATATGAATTTCCTTTCCATTGCACTACTGAAAATGGAAATATATACCTCCCACAGTTACGTAGAAAATCTTCACAAAAGTGTGACGTGCAAATTCTAATCCAGCTTTTTTTATCAGATGGAAAATGTGGCAGGGCAGCGCCCGTGGCAACCAGGGAAGCGCCAGGGCGACTCTGACCCTGACCCTGACCCTGACCCTGACCCTGAGAGGCTCTCTTGACATGCTCAGGAGCCAAGGGAAGTAGGAGGAGGAGGCCATGCCATGCCCAATGCCAAGCTAGATGATATCAAGCATATATGTAAAGTAAGCAGCACTATAGGAGGCTGGGAGATATTTCATCACATGGAACTAAATCAAACATTACACAAGCAGACTTCTAGTTATGTGTGATGTGCTTCCCTTTCTTCCTCCCACAATACACTACTCACCCCTGCCCCCCCCCCCCCAAAATGTTTCAGCAGTCCCTCCAACCATCCATAGATGATGCAGCGAATGGGAAGCTGTAGTTGGGAAAGAGAATTTGACTTACCAGTAGTGTCTATTCTACTGGTGGAAGGGCACTGTTGGCTACAATCAGCTGACAGTCATCTCGCTATGGGACACGCAGGACACTTGGACACTGGGTTGCTATATTTTAATTGTATCTGTATTTTATATGTTGTACCCCGCCCTGATTGCTCAACCAGAGGGGCGGGATATAAATAAATATTTGTTGTTGTTGTTGTTGTTGTTGTTGTTAACTTCTGTCAAGTCAACTTCAACCTATAGTGACCCTATGAATGAGAGACTTCCAAGTCACCTTGTTATCAACAGCCCTACTCAGGTCTTTGAAACTGAGCAGGATTGTTGATAACAGGGTAGTCTGGAGGTCTCTCCATCAAGTGTCTACATAGGACACTTGCAAGAAAGCAAAGCCTGTTCTAAGTTCCAAGACACCTTTCATGGAAGTAAAATTATCACAGCAGGAAAATACTAGCACTGCTCGGTATACTTGCATATTCACTAAACCTCACAGTAGTGCTCTGGCCTCTTAGGACACATGCATCATTTAAACAGCATACCTCCAAAGTGAACCGAAGCAGCTTTATTTTGGCCCATCTGTACGGGCCCTTAGGTGAGTAATTTTATTTGATTATGATTGTGCTTCTGTTGATTGTACTGTCTCACAGTTGCTCTGGGTATTCCTCAAACATGGAAGAAGAAATTGGCACATTTTTAACAGGATTTTGGGGAGATGGGAGAGGAGTGTCAATTACCTCTCTATTGTTTCTATTCAAATCTGCACTGCTGAATCAATGCAGTTTGTCACTCCTTTAACTGCCATGGTTTAGTGCTAGGGACTGCTGAAATCTGTAGTTTTGTATGGTTCAGTGCTATGGACTGCTGGGATCTGTAGTTTTGTGAGATATTTAGCCTTCTCTGTTAGAGAGCTGTGGTGCCACAACAAATTAAAATTCCCACAATTCCATAGTATTGGCTATGGCAGTTAAAGTAATTACAAGCTACCATCAGTACGGTAATGTATATAGATGCTGTCTTCTCCTTCAAGATCTGCTGTAGCCCTTTGGAGCATCATGCTGAAGAAGGTTGTAAACAGAGTTGGAGCAAGAACACAACCTTGTTTCACACCATTAGTTATTAGAAAGAGCTCTGAGAGAGCATCACCATATCTGACTTGACCGTGCTGGCCCTCATGTAGGAAGATAATCATTTTGAGGAATTTGGGGGGACATCCTAGTCGTTCCAGGATCTGCCACAGACCTTTTCTACTCGCAGTGTCAAATGCTTTGGTAAGGTCAACAAATGTTACATAGAGTCCTTTGTTCTGCTCTCTACATTTCTCTTGCAGTTGTCTAAGAGCAAAGTAGTGCTCCTATTAGCTCTGAAGCCACATTGGCTTTCAGTGAGAAGTTCTTCTGCAATAGCAGGAACTAATCTGTTCAGGAGTATCCTTGCAAGGATTTTCCCAGCAATGGAGAGCAGTGTTATACCTTGATAGTTTGAGCAATCAGATTTTGCTCCTTTTTTCTTATACAGGGTGATGATAATTGCATCTCGGATATCCAATGGCTGTTGACCTTTTTCCCAGCAACTCACAAGGAGCTCGTGGAATTTAGCATGGAGTAAATGACCTCCATGTTTCCAAGCTTCAGGTGAGTTTCCATCAGTCCCGGCTGCCTTGCCGTTTTTCATCTGCTGTATGGCCTCAATGGTTTCTTCCAAAGTGGGAGCCACATCCAGTTCATTTTTCATCGGTTGTTATATCATATATTGGATAGCTGAGCCTTGGACTACTTGGTTGACACTGAAGAGACTTTGAAAATGTTTAGTCCATCGATTCAGGATGGAGGCGGATATATCAGGGGTGAAAATCATGAGACCCTCCAGATCTTGTCCCTGAATGCTGGCTAAGGCTGCCAGGGCTTGAAGTCTAACAACATTTGGAAGGCCACATGACCCCAATACCTATGCCGTATAGTGTGTAGATACAAAAACTTATAAAATTGGAAACTTGAACATATAAAGTATGGTGGTGAAGCCTGAATAAATGATTTTAAAATAAGGACCTAAGGGCAGATTTTTAACTCTACTGGATTAGATCATGTAACTAATATCCAACCTCCCACAGATATTTGCTTTTATGTTGGCTGTCAGAAATCAGACAATGCATGCCTACTTTAAGTCTAGTTAACTCTAATTTCCCCTAATTGTTAACTTTCTCCATAGTTTAGAGCAGTCCCCTCTACTTCAACCATCTGAAAACATTTTAACCCCCCCCCCCCGCTAGATGAGACCAAAGGACTGTCTAATCTATCATCTTAAAATATCTTTGAAACAGGATTTGCTACATTTTTGTTTCAAAATAATTTTCTTAGAGAAAGCAACTGTGCATAGGCAGGAAGAGGGCAATCAGGCTGAGCCACTGTGACTCCAAAGTACTAAAGAAGATATTTTCTTTATATACACAAAGAAACCCCGCAAATGAAACCAATATTTGATTTATTTTATGCAGAGAGCCCTAATTTTCTCATGCAGAAAGAGAGAAACTGGCACAAACTGTACTGAACTCATGAGGATATGGGTGGATAAGAACTCAGTTTTTCTACCCTGCTCAAAAGAACCAGAAATGTGAAATACTCAGTATTTTGAAGATCATCCAAAATGAGAGAACAACAAAAACACACAAAGCCATTGAATAATAAAGTCCTCCTGCTGCTATATCTTGATTCTGTATATATCTCTCTCTATGTAAAGTTTTTTGTGTCTTCTCCAGCTGGGGTTGGCTGAGTGTGTGTGGAGATAGGAATTCATATCTTTAAGTATGATCATGGTTATGTAATACTCTCCAACATTTCACATATGAAAAACAAGACACATCTGTCCAAGCAACATTAGAGTGTGGTCAGTTATTAAGGAGAAAGAGAGGCTGCAGAAGTTTGTTTTTGCCTGAGTCTACGTGGAAGAGCAAGATTCTGTCTCTTCATGTCCTATCTCCCTTTTGAATTAATTGAGTGCAAAGGACTTTTGCCCTCTGAACAATTTTCACCAACAGAAGTAAGCTGAGGACAAAGAAAGACAGTGCAAGGATGGGAAAAAACTGGGCCATTTTTTGATCTACACAAGATGAAAAAAGAACACAAATTTCAAAACTTTACAAAGCTTACAAACTAAGAAGATACTATTACCAAAACAAAACAATACAGTCACAATGTCAACAACAACAAAACAAATATTCCTCCTCATTTTTAAATCTGTCAATCTATCAAATGCATTACTTCTAAGTTTCTTACCTCTTCTTTCATATCTCATTACTGTGCTTCCCCAAAAATAAGAATGTGTCTTATATTAATTTTTGTTTCCAAAGATGCGGTAGGTCTTTTTTTCAGGGAATGTCTTATTTTTTCTATGAAGAAGAATTCACATTTATTGTTGAACCAAAACAAAATGAACATTTATTATATACTGTGTATATATTTATATACAAAAACTTTGCTAGGTCTTACTTTTGGGGGAGGCCTTATATTTAGCAATTCAGCAAAACCTCTACTAGGTCTTATTTTTAGGAGATGTCTTATTTTCAGGGAAACAGGTATATATCTTCAAAACATTTATTTTACATTTATTAATTCTTATATCTCAATCCAAGCAAATTACTCCTCAAAATTGGGATATTTTAATAGAATAGTAGGATAACAAAGAATTAACTGGGACTGTCCCAGCCAAATTGGGACAGTTGGAGGGTATGTTATATGTAACTTCATTTCTGTTATAAAGATTGTGGCTGTGAATTAGTGCTTTTTGGCTAAATTACATCCTCATAATTTAACTTTCACCAGGAAGTGAAAGTACCAAAGATGTGACAGATAGGGAAGAAGGTGCAAACAGATTCCATCTTCCCTTTTCCCCCTGTTCATGGATCTGTTCCTGCTCTATTACAGGCTAAAGCATAAAAGTTAGCCTCAGCTTTTATAAGGTTCTTGCAGCCTTTGATCTGTAACAAATCTTAGTATTATAAAATATTGAGAAAATATAGTATCAATATAATATGTTTAGGATATACTTCAGAGCAGCGCAAGATAGGAGAATTCTGCTCAAGAAACAGAAAGGATCAGATTTGTAGCTCAGAAATCTAACCCTGGTAGAAGTGCAATGTAACGACTGTTTTTAAAAAGCCACTGTAATAGTGCTGTTCCAGAGCAATGCCTGAAAGAAGTACATCACCCCATTTTTGGAAGCTGACATAACTGACTTCAGAGTAACTTTAAAAAAAATTAAAATACATTTGGCATTTCTGAGACTGAGGGTGTATCCCGACAATATTGTCATTATGACATGATCCCTGCCTCTGTCACAGAATTTTAAGAGCAATAGCAAGTACATTTCCATACTGCTTATCAGTGTACTTAAGCACTCCCTAAGCAGTTTACAATGGGTAAGCCAATTGCTCCCAACAAGCTGGGTACTCATTTTAGTGACCTCAGAAGGATGCAAGGCTGCACGCACCATGACGCCTTTGCGCTATGGGAGGGCACCAAGCTCGCCCTTCCTGCGGTGCAAAAAAAGAGCTCATAAACCAAGCTCCTTTTTTGGTGCGGGTCTTTGCCGCGAGCTTTAAATGGCCGCGGCGGCAGCCCCTTTCTCCCCTCAGCCCCGCTGAGGGAAGCAGGGTGTAGCGGGCGCCTGCTGCACCCTGCTTTGAGGCCACGGGGAAAAGGCAGTTTGACACTTCCCTGCAGCCTCCAGAAGAAGCAGGATGGGGCCGCAGAGGCTGCCGGTGTGGCAGCCTTGGTCCCATCCCACTGCTTCTTGGGGCGAGTACAGACTGCTCCTTTTGGGCAGTCTGGAAAGCCCCAATGTGACTAAGATATACCTTTTAAACAGATTGAGGTTTCAGTAATTGGTCAAAGTATAATTTAACAATGCTCAAGTGTAAATTTCTTACAATTAAAATTTATGCTTCCCTTCCCTTTAGAGCAGGAGTGGGCAAAGTGCAGTCTGTGGGTTGCATGTTGCCTTTGGGAATCCCTAGAAGCCCCTCAAAGGCCCCAGATCCCACCATTTTTTTAAAAGGGCTGATTTTAGAGGAATTCCCCTCCTGTCTCCCAAAACTGCCTAAGAAACAGCAGTTTCATTCTCTATCTCCTTTGCTCCCATAACATACCCCCCCCCCCAATTGCCCCCAAATTGGCCAAAATGGTGACTAGAAGTGATGTCACTTTGGACACACCTTGTGCAAACATGTGATAAGCACCTCGGCATACCCTGCATTGTTTTTGAGGGTCCTCATATTTTCATATCTACCCTAGATATCTAGAGATAGCATGTTTTTGAGAGACTGATGACCTTTTAGGAACACTAAGGCTGCATTCACATTGCATATATAATCCAATGTGGCACTGCTTTAACTGCCATGGCTTTGTGCTATGGAATTCTGGGAATTGCAGCTGGTTGTGGCACCAGAGCAAAGCCTCTTGCAAAACCTATTTTCACCAACATTTAAAGTATCATTGACAATTGGTGGGGACCCCCCCCTCCAGTCCCCCCCAACTGTTCTTTGAGAAACACATGTTACTGTGGTCTGTCTGGTAGGTAAAGGAAGAGAAAATGAGCCCTGTCCTGATTGCAGTTGCCCACCCCTGCTTTAGAGCAAAACCTTGCAATACTTCTTCACATTTTGCTCACGCTCAGTTCTAGTATGCTAATGCCTATTTCAGCAAATCTGTTTGATCTAGTAAAAAAATCAGTTCAAGCTGAGTTCAGTGTTCCACTGTTATCATGTGTTTAAGACTACTTCTCCCAGGGACTTAAAATGTGAATCAGGAAATCTCCTCATTTGCTGCTTCAGCTAATATAGGCTGACTGGGAGTACTGAAAATGAATAAATATAGTGGCCAGAGGTAAGGCAGTTCTCAAGGCAAAACCACTGGCAGAAGCTGAATAGTTAAAATGCAAGGTATATGTCTCTTAAGTGAATAGTCACTCTGGCATGGACACATGCCCTCAAGTTTACTTTCTAGCACTGAAAGATAAGGGATAGAAATTGACTTATCTGCTCTGCTGTCATCCAATGTTCAATAAATAAAATCCTGTTCAAAATATAGAATGGTATGTTGGAATAAAATCCTGTTCAAAATATGTGATGGTATGTTGTACTTGTTGTATGCCCTAAAGTTGTTTCTGACTTATGGCAACCCTAAACCAACCTATTATGAAATTTTCTTGGCAAGCTTTTTCAGATGAGGTTTGCCATTGCCATCCTTTGAAGGTGATAAAGTGTGACTTGTCCAAGGTCATTCAGTGGGTTTACATGGCAGAGCCAAAATTAATTGCATCATTTCCATTAACAAGAAAAAGAAAGTGAATTCCACAAACTTAAATAAATAAACAAAAGATAATTCAAGGGGTTATGAGAAACAGTGGGCAAGGTGTGGCCCACAAGCTGAATGAGACCCCCCCAGCTTGTTTTCAAAGCTCCAGCATACTCCCAGAACCCCAAATTTGATGGAAGTTTATTTCATTAACTTTATTTATATGCTGCCTATATATAAGATAGTTTCCAGCACAACAAACTAAAAATATTTACAAAAAGTTTTAAAACCAATTTAAAATCATCACATTAAAATACTATAAAACTGATTAAAAATCAAACAAAAAGAAGATGAAATTGCTTCATGACGAACCCAGTGCCCAACTGCATTGTGTTTTCAGTTCGTCTTTTTTTTCCCATACAGGAAGTGACCTGGCCTCCTAAACACTTACAAATGCACATCTCCTGCATTATATTTATATTATGCAGTGCACTCTTCTTATCTGTGGGCTTGCCATCCATGGATTCAAGCTTCCATGGACAGCAAGCTACCACTGTTTGAAATGGAGACATGTTTAGCTGTGCACCATCACTCCACCATAGAAAACAACAGGACTTCCGGTCCCGCATTTTTTGTTATCTGCAGGAGGGACCAGAACGGATCCCCCACAGATACAAAGGGATGACTATAAACCTATTTGCGGCAAAATATATATTTATAATATAATATATTGTATTATGCATCCTATGATTTCCTCATAGTTACCTGCATTGGGAATTCTTAGCATATTGTGTCCTTTCAGAATATAATTAAGATGCCTGCAACCATCCTGGGATGGGGATGGCTAACTATATTGTCAACAAATATGTCTTTGGGACAAGTATTTATTTTGTTCCACTTGGGAAATATTGGGTGGAAGTTATAGGCTGTGAACTGTGAAATCAAGGAAACCCATAGAGGCTAAACAAGCCACCAGGAAACAAACTGTCAGAATAGCAGGTTACAGAGACTGTATCAGTATGCAAAGTGATCTTGTAGCAGCTTTGAGACTAACTGAAAGTAAGAAGCGGGTAGCATGAGTTTTTCATAGACTTGAGTTTACTTCCTCAGACTCAAGTTTACGGAAGCTCACGGTACCGGCTTCTTATTTTAGCTAGCTTCAAAAGTGCTACAAGATCCCTCTGCATACTTATTTTCCAAACTAGCACAGTTAAGTTTTGAATAAAGACTATATCTAATTTTAATGCATACTGTCTCTGTGTTTAATGAGACACAATTTAGAAGAGAATCGACAACAGGAAGGAACTGCAATTTGCCCTCCAAAAAATACCCTAAGAGTGGCACAAAATTATTCTTATACAGGAGTGATGAATATGCAAACAAAAAAGATCTATAGAGCCTTTATGAGTTCTCTAAAATGCTGCAGATCTTGTTTTTCAACCAAGATGTGGTTCCCAAAAATATTGTGTAAATGATTTAGTTAGCTCTTACAATTGCATTTTTTTTAAAAAGTCACATTTTACAAAATCTACTAAAATAATAATCTTTTTAGTAACTTTGAAAAAAAAATCTGAATCCAACAAGCTAGCATCTAGTACAAAATATACTCTCTTCCTGTCTGCCTTGCTGTTCCCACAACACACATAACGGAGCAGGAGATACACAGCCACATAAATATTGAATCACGTGATATTCATCCTCTACCATTTAGCTGAGATATGTCCCCAAAGTAATATAATAAAATAAAAAAGATATAGTTACACTTCAAAAAGAATAAATTTATCCTTTGCTAAGTTAGAATTCTTTGTATTAGTTATTTGCAATTAAGTACTTCTGACCTCTGGCCTTCTTGAACACTTCAGTTGCAGATAACTAAATACCTCGTTTGTTCTGTTTTGTTGTAGTTATCCAAGATAGCGAATGGAGACTTTCCCCAATATCTGTAACTTGAGCCAGATGTTTGACTGGAACCCCAAGGAATGTAAAGCATGTACTCTACTACTGAATTATGGTCTCTCCCTATTAATAAGTCTCTTGTTTCTTCAATTGTTTTAATGATTGCATAGACCTAACTCATATTATGAACTGAACGAGAACCTGAATTTATTCCGTCTCATCACTTCACAAATATTAATTGCCCCTGAAGCTCCTTGTTCTATCATTCAATTTCCCTATATTTTTAATTGACCCAAAGCTGTAGTTTGATGCAGGACAAACTAGGGAGAAAGGCGGGAAGCATTACATCAGGAAAACGCTGTGGTGGTTCAATTAACTTACAATACTATGGCCCTATTCCACAATGAGGGTTCCTGTGGCCACCTTTTAAAAGAAGAAAGAAAATCTTCAGTCTTCAAGAAGCAAAATTTTCAATGTTCAAGAAATCCAATAATCAATCTTCAAAAAATTCAACCATCTATCTCCATCAGTCTCCAATGTGTCATTAAGTTTGATGGAGAGGTTTTTACACAGTTCTGGTAATTTCTGTAGCATCTCTCAACAATCTTGAGTAACTGAATCTTCCTTTTGCAATGAAACGATGAAAGCAGACAGTCTGGAGTTCTGAGACGTGTAATACCACGCCAGATAAAAATCAAATACTAGTTTAGTAAATGTGCAATACACAGGGATCAAATGTGCTAGGATCAAAAGAAATTTATCCAGTATCTTCTTTAAGACTTTAAGATTGAGGCCAGCTGTCAAGACAGTGACACAGCCTATAAAAAAAACTTAGCCCTGTCAACAGTTTTCACCTTCATCACAAGAGTATCAAGGACTGTATATACTCAACTATAAATCGACCTCATGTATAGGTTGAGGGCAGTTTTGTGACCAAAATTATGGATTTTGGCATAGCTCATGGATAAGTTGAGGGTAAAACTTAGGGGTATGTAACAAAGGATCTAAAGAATGAAACAAATGGAAATAATGCCAAAGAGCTTACAAAATTCCAGCAGGCATAACTGTTTGTGCTCACACTAAAGGCTGGCTGGATGAGAGAGTCAAGAGGGATCAGTGTTTCCAGGACAAACTATGCCTTTTACCAGGGGATGGTTCTTTTTTAAATAAGAGTTAAAATACAGTATTTACATTGACTCATGGATAAGTCGACTGAGGTTTTTTGGGTCAAATTTTTGACTAAAATTTCTAAACTTATACATGAGTATATATTTACTCTCTCTCTCTCTCTCTCTCTCTCTCTCTCTTTGGCTCAGTTTGCACAATAGTGTCTGCAGCATCTACTCCCTTTGTGAAGCCAAGCACATATGGACACAGCAAGCAAAAATATGACAGACATAGTTTTTTATGGGGTTTTTGGGCTATGTGGCCATTTTCTAGAAGAGTTCCTTTTTGACATTTTGCCAGCCTCTGTGGTGAGGCCATGAGAGACAGTCTTCTCAGTGGTTCTCCCATTTTCTGGAATGCCCTTCCATGGGAGGCTAGGCTGGCCAACTCCCACCTTGCCTTTCATAGACAAGTGAAAACATATTTATTTAGGCAAGCTTTTTAAAAAGTCATTATAGGGTGGCTTTTTTGGGGGGGGGGGGTGTTATGTTTTAACTTTTATATGTTTTATGTTAACTTATATTGTATTAAATAGATGGTTTTAATTGTTTTTAAAATGTTTACTGTGGTGTTATAATTTTTTTTAATGAAAGGTGGCATAGAAATAAAATTAAATGAAGCAAATGAAATGAAATGAATAATAAGCAACCCATTTAAAGCTTCTACCTTTTAACAGAAGAATCAATAGAAGCAGAAGTTATCATACTTTAAAACTTTGTACATTTACAGAGTGGGCAAAAATCTTGCAAATGCACAATTTCCTCCAAAACAGGCCCAAACACATACTCACACACATCAAACTCAGCCTTCACCATCTTGCAGCTAAAAATTTTGTGTATCTTCATTTATCTTTAGAAGAAAAAGGGGGAAAACCTAACAGATTAACACACAAACCCAGGCTAAGAGATCACAATTCCAAAGATTTCAATTCTGAAATCTTGATTATTGGGTTGAAGGGTTGCTTGAAAACTACAGTGTATCCATGCAAAAGATGACAACTTGTTCACATTAGCCCATAAGACTGCTTGGCTACTAACTGAGATTAAATACATAGTTTCATTAACTTTTCCTACAACCTGAAAACTGTTTCTGTATATGCTGGATAACAATCAGAATATATAACTCAATTAATTTCTAAACCATCCTTTAATATTGTTAATTTCCTCTTCTTTTTTCTTTTTGCTTTCCCACAGGAGGAAAAAAAGGACTTCTAAACCCATAAACAACATGAGAAAACTTGATTTAAGCTGATTTTACTGCACTGAGCTTTTAAACACACAGAATTATACTCAGCAATGCATATGCCTTGAACATTGTTATTCAAAAATGGTATTAAAAAACTCATTTTTTCTATAAACTAATTATTTTCCTTTTGTTTCCATTCCCTAACTCTGACTAATGCTGTTCCATCATATATACCACATCTGATGATCTGATGTACTCTTCAAATCACAGAGGATTAATTTTCTTCCAGTTATATGTAACAGACCTATGGACTGCTGTTAAACTATGAAAAACATTTTTAACAGCTTTCTCATGAACTAGGCTTTAAAATAACAGAATAAAAATATCAATGGGCCTAACAGTATATAATACCCTGAGATATCTTTCATTCTTTCAAAAATGAGCTTTTAATGCTTGACTATAACCAAAAATATGATACATATCTACTTTTGCCAACATCAGATTTGTTCAATTAAGTTGAACTGAAGAATATTGTAATTATGACACCTTGTTACCCTAACAGAATTTCCACCAGCTTCATAGGGTCAATTTGCTCTACAGAATATTCCATATAAATACTAGTCCAGATTCTTCTCTCCTGACACTGCCTAAAATGGAATACTTGCATGAGAAAAAACTAGACAAAATACAGAAGAGGAACATTGCATATACGTACACAACTTAACCTGGGTATTTCGCCGTGGTTTGTTCGCCTAATTGTCCTTTTCTTCCTCCAACGTTCACTGGGTTCCCTTTTAAAGACTTTCCCTCGAAAACTCATTGTGTAAGAAGAAACTCAAACAGCAAAGAAATCCGTGTTCAGAAACATCTCCTTAATGTTTTTTGTCTGTATCAGCTTCAATGGAGTAAAGGTTTCAACTATACAGCATAAAAAGGAAGTATGGTTAAACTCATATATCCACAGACACCCTTAGCTGAAACTCATTATTTCCTGTGAGCAACGCTGGTATCTCTAAAAGGTGGCGTCTCTGTAAACCACACACACACACACACACACACACACACAAATCTTTGGTGGAATGATGTGTTACGCACAATATTTCCCATTGCCCTTTCCACACCTACCCATATGAAAAAGTAGTTTTAGATATTACAAAGCAAAGCAGCAGTAGCTATAATTACCTAAAACCTCATTACCTCAATAACATCTACACACCATTGTGCCAATTTTATTCTTAACAACTAAAAAGTAACGAATGCCTCCATAAGAAGATGGAACTTCTAGATGAGCTTCTAAGTCTTCAATGACTTTATATCTGAGCCCAATTATGAATGATAATATTATTATGGATAAGAATGACTGGATGAGAATATGGACACTACATGAACATTGGGTTCCGCTGTCATATTGACAAATCATAAAGAGAACTGTCTTTTACTCAACCCTCTTTTCATTCATTCTCAGTAAAAGTCAGTTTTCTGAAGGAACATTCTTATCAAACCCCCACCAGCATTTGTATCATTTTCTTGAATGTTTCCAGTCATCCCTACAAGCAACACTGGAAATGCAAAGTCCATGACAAATTGGCAACTAAATTAAGATGAGGCCATTTAATCCCTGCAAGCACCAAGTTTCTGGATGAGACTTTGGGTGATGGGTTTTCAGCTAATCAGCCAAATTTGTAGATCAGCTAGAGGTGAAAACATACTGCCTCCATCAGATCTGAATGGGAATCAACCAGGAGTTTGGAATTGTTACTTGACAAATGAAACAATAAGTTAAATGGTCCTATTAGTGTTGTTAGTTATTCACTATGGCCAGGAGCACATGGAGGGGAAAAGGCAGTTTACCTTCAGGGTTTCCCTATTTGCAGGGAAAACTTGCTGACAACACTGTTAGCTCCCAGAATGGCCCAACAACTGATTCATGGTCTGTACCACCCTCCTCCCATTGCAAGGAAGGACTTGTCATAATGGCGCATATATAGCTACAAGCCACACGATGCCATTGTTTCTTTTCCCCATTCTGCCCCAAATGCAGGTGCAAGAGTGCATGGATGCTCTGCCAGCAGCTTCCAATTCCTCCCCATCCTGCCCAGCTGCTAGTCCATTGGATGCCCCATGTGACTGACCACTTGATTGCATGTTCGATCGGCTGTCTGTACGGTGCATCTCTGCACCCAGTGACACATTGGCACAACATGATCATGGTGTCCCCCTTTTATATATCCCAAAAATAAGAGGTAGAGGTTACAAGGCAGGTCAGAAGAGGGGAGAGACATCAATCTGCCCTGCAGATAAACAAGTTTTAGTTAGTTTTTAGTCAAATCCCCAGGGAAAATATATAGCAGAAGAAAAGCCAGGGGAGAGTGATGCTCTAAAGAACAGTGAAAAGACCTAGTGTTGCTCCCATGCCTTTTGTTGACAAAAAAGGCACAGAGCTTCTTTGGCTAGTTTAAGACAAAAGCAAAGTCTGTTATAGACTGTCCTAGCCAATTTATAATAATGTTTTAATTCTTTGATTTATTTACTTTATGGTAATGTTTTTTAAACAGAAAGATGCCTCTGGTTTTAAATGTAAATGTTGTAATTCAGGGGTTTATTCATTATTAAATGAATGATATAATATATACATTAGGCATCTGGTATGAAAAAAATTATTTCCAATTTTCCTCTGAGTAGCATATACAAGAATTTCTACAGCCTATCTGCAATAATTCCTTCCTTCCCCTGATGTCAAATGTCAAATTAGGTAGCCTGAGATAGGTCTTATGTGCTTATGCATATAGTAGAACTACAACTTCCATATCCAGGCAGCTTTCCACATCAGACAGATTTGAATGCCCAAATAAAGGAGGTAACAAATGTGTGTGCATGTGCATATTATTTACTGGTATTGACTCATACCTCTTCCATTTTAAAAACAGTAATTTTCAATAGGCAGTACCGGTTTTGTATTCAATCTGAGGTACTTACAAAAAGAAGTAAACTGTAGAACGGTTTTGCACATGTACACAGTATGCCATGCATATTTTTATTATGTAACCACAGAAAATAACAAATAACATGTGAAAGAAAAACAACAAAAGTTTCCTTAAATAATCTGTTCCCTATGCATAAGACACAGATTGTTGGGTTTTATACTTTTTTTTTTTTTTTTTTTGCACATCTGACATTTTATTGCATCGAAACCATGAATGAAATTTACTCTTAAACCTTTGTACTTTTTTCAAGGCTTCTGGTCACAGCAAGCAGCTATTTATTTCTCTTACTTAAAAAGAAAAGCTGCTGTTACTTTTCAATGTATCCTAGTTATTATCATGTACCATGATACCCAAAGCCTAAAGCCCTACAGAAGTGCTCGGGACATTTTTCAAAAATCCTGTTTCACACAGAACTTAAGTAAGAATTGAACTTCTGGTATTCCATCTATTATTTTTGGAGACCATTTTTATAGTTGATTATGCCCATCTGTCTGCCACACAGGTGATCTTTTAATCCCCTTGATTGGTGATTGCAAATAATAACTCCCACTGCTCTTCATCTTGTTGCAATTTGAGGCTGATGGAAGCAACAAGGCATCACATCTTGTTTTGGTACTGCTGAAGAACTCAAAAGAGTCACAGTGTATATGTAAACTTCTCTTTTCCCCTACCCCCTTTTTTTCCTCCCTTTTTTGAGACCACCAAACAATGTGCAATTCATTTTCCCTTTAATTTTATGAAAAGAACTTGTGAGCCTAAAAGTCCCCCACAAATGGGGCCTGCAGCATATCAGCGCCAATCCTAATAGAGTAATAACAAAATGTGGTGGGTACTGAGTTCTCTCCCCCACTGTCTTGTAACTGTAGGCACTGACATGGACATAGGAAGGTCCAAGTGCACTTTTCTAAATTTGTCCCAAACTTTGCATGCCACAATCTATTTACATTCTCCAGATCCTGAGAAAGAAAGAAAGAAAGAAAGAAAGAAAGAAAGAATTTCTTATCCCACCTTATCAGATAGGAGGAATTTCTCTTTATTGCGAATGGAGCCAATTCGAATACACATGAATTCGCTAGTTTAGTGAATTTACCTGAATTCCAATTGCGTTCGGAATGCATTCAGAATGACTTCCCATTACCCGAAAATGACCCCCCCCCCACTGCTCGAAATTGCATGAGATGCTTTAATTCACAATAAGGTATAACCCATGATTGTGCTCGGAATGGCTTCCCTTTTGCCCGAAATTGTGTTAGATACTTTAATTCGCAATAACATGAAACCCCATGTTTGCATTCAGATTGCCATTGGATTATACTTCCAATTTCTGACGTATGACAAGGTCCAAAGAGTCCTTATCTAACAGCCAAATGTTGAATTTAGGATTATAAGAACCATTTGGAAAAAGTTGTATATTGGTTTCTTCTCACTTCCTACATTAAAAACATATAGTTCATTCCTCCTAATAGTTCTTGAGTTGCTTTCAAGAGTACTGTTTATCTTCAGAGTTTCCTCTTGTCTCTCTGATGGCCACATCAACCAGTGGGAAATGTCTGATTCTATAAATTTGTATTTTAACAAGTTGCTTTTGTTTTCACCTGTGCTTTAGGCCACCTTGGGTCCCACACTGGGAGAAAGGTAGGATGTTAATAAAACAAACAACTCTTAAATGCATGGTGTTAAGTTTTCCTCCACATCAATAAAAATGGCCACTACCTATCATTTAGAAGAAAGTAAAACAGATGGCCTCAAAGATGCCTCAGCTACTCCTTTCAACAGACTGCTGCTCCCAACACAGGGAGAGGCGGGATACAAATAAATATATGATGATGATGATGATGATGATGATGATGATGATGATGATCCCACTTAGCAGAGCAGTGAATGGCAACAAAGTCTGGCTTTGAAAGGGTGAGTTAAAATAAAATGAAAGAGTGGAAAGGGAAGATGAAGGTCTTTGCCAAGCTATGCAGACATTCCCAACAACTACCAATGAAGAACCACAATGTTAACAAAGTTGGTATTTGTCCTTGTTTTCTCTCATGCCACCAACACTGGAGGAATTCTGAATGCTTCTCACATGACAATGTGGAAAGAACTGCCAAGGCAGAATATCCCCAACAAACAGGATCCCCTGAGCTCTGCTGAATTTACTGAAAGTAGAGACACTTTTCCAGAGGCTGAACAGGACACAGCACTTTCTACTAAACCTTATCTTACAAGAACATTCTAGGATTTCCTTTCCTCCTAAGTGCCTTTGGAATGTATATGTTGAGAAGGGAAGACAGTTCAAATGGTACAGGGACCAAGAATAATACAGTTTTGGCAAATAGCTCTATCATAGGTTCATCTACAGCTTGCTTCTCTCACAAACATACTTAATTATAATTTTTCCTTACAGGATTTATGTAAAGGAAGGGGAGCTTTTGCACATCAGTTTCTTCAATACACCTCTGAAGCACACATTGATTTAGTTCCCATGAATACTGCAAAGTTGTGCATCCAAACTTCATCCAAATTTCTTCCAGCTGGCCAACTAAGCTGGAACTCTTGCAAGAATATGTTTTCTGTTCCCCTTCTTGCTTCAGGCTTGAAAAGGAATCCAGCAAGTACGACTATTACCAAAGACCATTAGAAAAGTTCTGCTTTCTCAGCAGAGACAGAAAGCCATATCCCTTAAATGCCATCATTCATTATCTACTGAAATAAGTGACAAACTGCCAGTGAGTAAAACGAATCTATACTAAAGGGAAGGGGAGGGGGTAGATATTTTGCTTGGATATACAGTATAAACCTTTGAGTTCTCAAGCTGAAGTATGAAAACATTAACAAGGATTATGGATATATGAAAAGTCTTGAAACAAAAAATCTGCAGCAAGACTTCTTTTGTGCAGTCTAATCTGTGGTTCAGCAGTAGGACTTGAATGGTATATCACAGGGAGAATTACTGGTGTGCGGGGACTTAACTAGCACGGCCGCAGGAAGAATGTCAACTTCCCTCTTATGTTCCTCAGATATTCATGCAAAACAATTTGCTCCTCCTCACTGCTGCACACAGGATCTCTGCATGTTCACACATTGAACAGATGGCTAGTGTTGTTTTCAGTGAACCCAGAAATGTTAATTTAGGGGGAGGAGAGGAAGCTCATTTTTAAAAATGTACAAAAACACAAGATTGACTTCTCACAAAAGTTGAAGTCTCAGCTTCTAACTTCATCAATAGCTGAGCTCTCCAATCCCATTAAGATATACCATGAGGGTGGGAAGGAGAGCTGGCCAGACTATGGAGTTTATCACATGGGAGGAATTTCTCTCAATTGCGAATGGAGCCAATTCACAATTACGTGAATTAGCTAGTTTAACGAATTTACATGAAATCTAATTGCATTTGGAATGCATTCGGAATGACTTCCTATTTCCCGAAAATGACCCCCCATTGCCCGAAATTGTGTGAGATACTCTAATACGCAATTACGTGAAACTCCATGATTGCGTTCAGAATGACTTCTCATTGCCCGAAATTGCATGAGATACACTCATTCGCAATAACGTGAAACCCCATGATTGTGTTTGGATTGCCATTGCATTATACTCCCTATTTCCATCGTATGATAAACTCCAAGGGGAGAAAATAATGCCTCCTACCCACCTGACTCTGTTCTGCATCTCATAAACAAGTTATTTAAGGTAATATGAAAATCAGGCTTTCCCCATCCAAGTCTCCAAGTGGGAAGAATTGTGAAGGGGATCTCCTTTTCTTAAGTGACAGTCCTCAGTGTCAAGCTACTCTTGTTTTCATTGAGGATGTGAAAATGAAAAAGTGTGCTTTCATATCTCTAGGTGGTGCTGCATAAAGTAGATCAAGGGCTGAGGAAAAAGTCTCTAGGCATGGGCACAGACAAATAAGCAAGTAAACTTCTAAGTTTGGTCAACACTTGGGGGTTAAATACAGTATGGTAAATCTTTCTGAAGTTGTTGGTGTCATCAGAGATCTGAGGACAATAACTCTTTTAGAACTAAATCAGTAAGTAATCTCTAGATTCATTCTGCAGTTACAGATTATTTTCTTCCTATGTGTAACTACAAAAATGCCCTGACCATTTTAGAATAAAAATATTCCTCCTAAATTTGCCAAGAAAACCTTGTGATAGGTGCCTCAAAGTTGCCCTAAGTCAGAAATGACTTGAAGACACAAAACAACAACTATTTGTAAGAAGAAACTGTTCAACACCAATCAGTCATACCCCAATAGGGTAATGTCACCAAAGTTAATCCCCACAATTTGGTAGCAATTTCAAGGATAAAAAGAATCTTGTTTAAAATTCTGCATACTTCTGTAATGAGCTTCACATTACTGGGCAAGGCCAAGTCATGTGAATCAAAATGCCTTCTTCAACATTACATCTCCAACTGTTGTTCTTGTGCCCTGGTAGTGCAGCCTTCATGGATTCCAGTAAATCCTCCTAGCCCCTCCCCCTTTTTTGGTGCTATACTATTTTACCACCAAGCTTAGATTATGCACAAATAGTAAGACTTTAAAAATCCTAGGTGAATAATAAAAAGGATATATAGCTAAAGCTAATATATTGTAGAGAACCAGTATGGTGTAGTGGGTTAGTTGTGGGACTAGGACTCTAAGAGACTAGGGCCCAAAATAGGCAGTCCAAAAAGTGCAGTTTCCGGACACTTTGGGGGTGAGGTGTGCAGATGACACATGGCCCCAGAGCAGCTGGAAGCCACTTTGATGCTGCCTAAGGCAGCCTAAGGCTGTCATTAGAAAGAGCGGGGAAAATCCACTCCTTGCTGGTGGCCCATTTGGCACTGTGGTGGCAGCTTGCTTTCAGAGCAGGCTGTGCAGTTGCCACAGTCCCACACTGATCGGGCCGACTGGGGCTGGAGCCTCTGGCCACTCCAATCCACCAGTCTGCTTCACCCCTAGGATTTGAATCCCCACTCAGCTAACCCACTGGTTGATCTTGGACAAGTCACACTCTCTCACCATTAGATACAGCAGTGATAAACATCCCCTGAGCAAATATAACCATGGTGTGTTTGCCTTGGAGTTGTCATTAAGTCAACCTGAAGGCACACAATGACACATTTTAGGCTTGAGCCTTCCTTGGGAGAGAATATTGAGTCCACAGGCACAAGTGAAGTGGATCTAAAATGGCTCACCATTTGTCTTGACTTCAGGGGCAGCAAGACTCTCAAAACAGCTACAGAGGCAGATCTTAATAGCCAAGGAGACTGACTTTAGCTAATCTTTATATCATGGATGGTGAACATGTGACACTCCAGTTGTTATTGGACTGGAACTCCAATCAGTTTTAGATGTGGTGTGAGTTACAGTTCAATAATATCTGGAGCACCACATGTCCTCCCCCTTCTTTATATTTATATTCTCTTTCCACAAATGGAGGCAATAATTTTGGAATCATTATTAAGCAGAAAGCTAAATCTGCAAATTTTGTATTTAGTATGATATTTAGTTGCAGGTTACTAACTTATGTGCTTCACAGACAGACTGGAAATTTGCTGTTGTTTACACATGGGGCTTTGATGATGCCCAACTGTGGCATCCTATAACGTTTGTAACATTCAGCTGTTAAGCTGCATAGCCTGGTAGTTTACTATTTATGAGATGTTTAATTATGTTTTAATGTCCTTAATATATAGTGAACTGGGAAGCATTTTCGCTGGCATATCAAACACTCACGGAAGCTGACCCCATACACAAACATAACAAAAAACAGAAAACACCACCAATTTCATTTTGCCCAGATGCTCCATTGGGAAAATAAACAGACTGAAATACCATAATAATCTTATTGGGAACAATCAGGCCTCCTTTGACTCTGGTTTGCCTTGAAATGGGTCACACAACTCAGTTGTGCTGTTATCTTTACTTTTTCTACCAGTTCCCCCCTTCCCAAGCGGGGTGGGGGGGGGTGGTGCTTTATTTTGGGGAAGTAAAGTGGGGCAAAGTGCTGTGTAGGCCATTTGCTATTAGGAATCTTGGGATGTGACTACAACAAAACAAGGCTTCCATGCAGGAAATTATTAGGGGAAAACTACACTGGAAAAAATCCTTCTCCATTTAGCTATATGGGGCATTGCACGCAATCCATGGATTCCTGAAGAATTTTTAGATATTGAAATCAGGCAGTTTTCTAATAGTCAGTCAACCTCTTTAGACCTAAAACTAGCAAGAAATTATTTTTAGGCTGTTTTGGTCACTTATGAGGCTTTTATTTTAAAAAGAAACATCAACTAAATGTCGATGATATAATAGCCATAATGTTTCCCTGTGGGTGTTTCCAGAGGTTACTCCTTTTTGGTCTGATGTATTACAATGTATTGATTTTGTGTTTTTTAATTTAAAAAAAACCTTTTGACATTTGTAGATGCACATATTCTTTTATATTTCATTTTTGTGACATGGAATTTTACAAAGCATCAATGATGTTGAATTCTTAGGGTCTACCACTGCAAAAAAGGCTTGAAAGATACACATTCACCATATATCTTACACTGATAAGAAGACCTTAATGCTTTAGCTATGGACCTCAGAATAAGTGTCCTGTGGAGGTGGAGGATGGATGAATGCTGAAAAGATCAGGCATAATCTGACCACCAACATGACTCTGTATTTAAATCCCTTCAGGAATTATCAGTCAGAAATGTATCAAATGATCATTATTTTGATATTGCTTTCACGACAGTTACAAGTTACCAGTTTCCCCTGGATGATAAGAGTGGTGCTGATGTTAATTATTTTAATACAATATATTGTGTTTTCATGGTTTGTAAAAACACATTTGCAAGTACTCAAAAGGACCTGACTGTCATTACTGAACTCTGCTTCACCTTAGAAACAGTTCTCTGGTCCCTGATGTCAACTTACTGGGTTTACAAACCAGATTGACTAATAGCAGTTAAGAGCAATAGTAACTAAAATATATATAAAAAGAATAAAAACAAGAAAGATATCAATATACCGATTTCAAACCTTATGATATGTTAGATTGCATGCCTGATAATCTCTCAGCCAGCATTCTCAGTTTGGAGTTCAATGCATGGGGCAAGTGTGTGTGCGGGAGAGAGGCTGGGAAAGGTTGCTATGAAGAGTCTTCCACACTAAATCTGCCACTGCAGAACATGATGGCTAGAAACCACCAAGTGGATTTATCCTAATGCCCCCTTCTGAGACATGCCAACAGATATTTCTGGTATTTAGGTGATCCTGAGTACTGTTCCAGCTTTTATGAAGTTGATGAGAACTGCACCAAAAGCTACTGTTTTACTTTCCCATCTTTGGACAATTACTCTACATCTCAGCCACTGCCATGAGTGCACCATTGGTGCACTGTCACACGTCAATGACAGAGCTGTGGGGCTTTCTTGGCAAGATTTGTTCAGAAGGAGTTTGCCTTTTCTTTCTCCTCCTCCTCTGCCTCTCTCCCCTTCCTTATTCCCTTCCCCTGTCATTATCACAGTCAGTGTGAATGACAAAGAGGAGTCAATGGCCCCAGAGAGATTTGATCACCAAAATAATCCAGTTTCCACATCAGGTTATTTTGTAGTGGGAATGGGGCCAAGACTTCTTGTCTTTAGGTTCCTGCTGGAAACAATTCTTTTTTTATGAATGACCTCATGCTCCCTTCTAATTGTTACCAATAATCAGTCATTAAGTGTAGTTCTTTAGGGACAAGATAATAATAGCCGCCTTTCTTCCTTCCAAAAAAAGTTCAGAGAAGCAGAGCTTATAAAGCAGATGCTGAAGGCTTGATGCATGTAAAAGAGAAGGTAGTAATTTAATTTTACATGTCATTCACACTGTAGCCACTACAGGTTTTTTTTTTCTTAACAGAAGCAGAACTTTAGGGATGAATCAAGTAATGCTTTGACATTTAAGGCCCATGTTTATCCAAAGCTCACTTTTAAATTCAGTTCCCTTGGCCCTTGAAATTAAGTCTTCCATTCACAGACCATTAGAATCTTAAATTAGTGGGAGTTTGCCCGTATACACAGCAACCATTCTCTTTCCTTTGTGTCATGAAAACAGGAACTGTTATGTGGTTGATTGATCAGCTGCTAGCAAACTAATTTGGTATGTGTTTGACTGAGGCATTTTTATCTAGGAATGGGGGTCTGGAAGCTCAGACAGGTCTTTCATATATTAAGACTGAGCAACATATGCAATCACTTTTGTAAACTTCATGCATGAACCAACCATTCCTTTATCCCCACTCCTGTTACTATTTCTGAAAAGCCAAGAATCACAAGACAATTCTGTTTCTCCTCACTAGTGCTGTGCCTTTCATAAGGGCTGACTTCTGCTTATCACTATGGCCTGGTACGGACCATCAGTTTGCAGTGCCCTGGGGTCAAAATTAAGGCTCGGGAGTGCGCTCCCAAGTCCTAGCACGTGCAGTGGTGCCATCATGGCTCAGCACCATCCACATGGCACAGCATCCACAGGTTGCACCACCATGTCTCTGTCATTGACGTGTGACAGTGCACCAATCGTGCACTCATGGCAGTGGCTGTGTACATCAAAAAGTGCTGAGGGAGGCCATGTGGTTTGGTTGCTGCAGACTCCCTCAGGAGCAAAAATGTGCACCTCCAGCCTGCCCATTTGGGGCAGTTTATAAAGCCCCTATATGCAAACTTATGTGAGAGACCACACAATTCAATTCACCAGAGGAATTTCACTGGGCCACAGAGATAGACTGAATTTTTCAGGATTTCAAATATGAATTTTGTACCACATGCATCCCTACCTCTTGTTGTTTGTTATGGTTTGTGCTTTCTGAGGAGGGGAAAGTTCCACAATTTACAGAGAAAATTCCCCTGTCAATCAAATGCCGATGAAAACATAACCATTTATACAATGAAACCTTTTGTCATTGTTAAAATATATGTGCTAGAAAAGAAGCCAGTAGAAGAAAGCACAATGAAAACCAATCATTTAGAAGATGGACCACATACATATAAGAAAACAAAGATAAAATTCAATAAAATAGCAACTAAGGACAGGAAAAAGAATGCAACATATCACAGCAAACATTGTCATGGAAGGCAACATTGTGTAGAAAATGAGTAGGCCATAAAAACAAGGCAGTATTTGTCTCGAAAACACACCTATTTGCATATTACATAAGATACCATACATATCATTGTCATACCATTCCTATTTCACTTTACATTTCATTCTCTGATTCCATATAAAGCAAGTTTAGCTTATATTATAACCCCCAAGCCTGCTTAGCAAAATTAAGACAAATTATCCAACATGAGGATAATAGAGGCTGAGTATCCCTCACCAAAATACTTGGGACAAGAAGTGTTTTGGATTTTGGATTTTTTCAGATTTTGGAATACTTCTATTTGCATACATATGATCAGATATCTTAGAGATGGAATCTAAGACTAAACATAAAATTCATTTCATATATACCTTATAAATATAATCTGAAGGTGATTTTATATAATATTTTAAATTAGTTTATTTATGAAAAGTTTGTGCACATTGAACCATCAGAAAGCAAAGATGTCATGATTTCAGCAACACATGTGGGCAATTTGGAGCATTCTGGATTATTTTGGATAATTCACAGACTGCCAGAGGGTTAACAGTTAAATCTCTTCAATTTATTTGGTGGAAGGAGGAGACAGAAAGAGTTCAGTGAAAGTGAGCTGAGAGAGAATGAGAGCAGAAAGCAATGGAAGAGCATAAGATTGAGTGCTATGAGCAGGAAGGAATTAGTGGTTTATGTAGATAACATCTGTTTACTATTTAATTTGTTTCAGAAATTCAAATATTCTCTCCACTTTGTATATGTATGAAGTGAATTTCCACCAACTCCCTGGCCTGATGACACAGAACTTCAGTTGAACAGACAGGAGATTTGCTCAAATCCAACATACTTCCAACACAGCCTGCAAGGCTTTTTCAGAGCACTTGGCCTCATGATGTTTTTGCAGGAAATCTGGTTTTATAATGCCCAATATTGCCACAGGAAGCACTTGTGCATACATGGTAAGGCAGAGACACAATACTTTGCCAGAATCTGCAGGACTGGTACATTCACAAGCAGCACTCCCCATTCCCCTTAGAGTATTATCATCAACTTCTATTAAAGGTAACATCCAAAAAGAATGCACTCAGATGTTGACTTCAGAAACCAGTCAAACATGAAGTTGGCCTTTCAAGCATGAGGGTGTCTGTGTGAAAACTCAGTGTTGAGCTTTAGGAATACAGTATTTGGAAATCCCCATTTGAGTTTTGAACTCACTGGGTGTGTTCAGACAAGTCACATGATCTTACCAGCTTAGTTTGAAAATTAGACAAGACAAAGAAAATTGGGTAAAACATAAGGTTTGCAATAAAGAGTTAACAAGAAGAGGACTGTAAATATCTTTTTAAAAACTTTCTGTTCAGATACGAGTCTCCCTATACTTATGATTTTAATCTTTGCCAGTTTAATTCCATTTTAAGGGGTGGGAGGTCGGGGATGGGACTGTTGATGTATTTTAACTGTAACTGTCTTTAATTCTGCTGTACCCCGTCTTGATTGTTTCAACAGAGGGGTGGGTAAAAAATAAAAACTATTATTATTATTATTATTATTATTATTACTACTACTACTACTACTACACAAAATGGTGAGAACCAAAAGTGTTTTCAATTCTGGGGGATTTTGAAATAGCACTCTCTCTGCTACATGAATCTACAAGGGAAGAGATTCTCTTAGAATCTGGTCAGTCTTTTAGAAAGCTAGATGTCTCACTTGTAGCCTGAAGAAAACACAATTTGTACATTTCTCCCACAATTCCACAGGAGTGGGTAGTTTTTTTACGACTCCAGAGTAAAGATGTGTAAATGGTATTTGGCTACATCCAGCATTACACACACACAGTAGCATCACTGCACACACTGTGGACTGCACTGGGTGACACACCAGAAGGGGGATGACACCCCAGAAAGTTAGCCCCCCTGCAGCATCCACCATGTGCCATGTACACGTATCGCTCCAGCAATGCCCACACATGCCACCCCATGCCCCCATATACACTGCTCTTGTCTGAGCGCATGCACACCACTCCAGCCCCCCATGCACACTATTCCAGTCTGCGTGCACATGCAGGGTGCTCCAGTCTGCACACATGTGCCGCTCCCCCCCCCCACAGCCACTCTGGTCCAACTGTGCACTGTTCTGGTCTGAGCACATGCAGTGCCCCACTCTGTGCATGTGCACTCTGTCCTGTGCACCCCGCTCCTGGAAACCCAACCAGAAGTCCTGCCCCTTCCCTGTTTGATTTTCCTCTCTTCACCCCATATTATTTGTGTCCTGCCTGCCTCCAAATCTGCTCCAGAAAGTTCTTCAGACCTCCATAATAGATTTACCAGTAGGAGGCAGAATATAATCTGGTACTGGTGAAAAGTTCTGCCACTAAAAAAACACATTCATTCCTTTTTGCCTGTTACATTGAGAACTTGGAAAATTTTACTTTTAGGGCTACCATTTCCATAATCCTTTGCCTATGCTAGATTGGGAAATCTGGGAGTTTTCATACAAAACTCTGTTGTTGTTGTTGTTGTTGTTTTTGTAAATTCCCATTTAAAAAACCCTTTAAAATCTAAAACTACAAAAAACAAAAGAACAAACATGAATGACAGAGGCTTTCTAGAAAGCCCATATACCACTTATATGTTTACTCATTTCACTCTTACCATGCCTAAAACTGCAGTCAGAGGGGTTTACAATAAATCAAACAATAACAAATTATGAATAATTAACAGACTTACAAATAACAGCATAAAACATTAGGCTAAAATTTGGGCAGTTTAAATATTTAAAACAGTAAAATAATCATTGATAAAATCCTTTCCAAACATGTAGGTACGCAAACCCCATATAACAGAAGCAGCTGATTGTATCTTCCCAAGAGAGGGAACTCCATATTTCTGATACCACTACAGAAAAGGCTCTTCCCCTCATATAACCTATTCTGCTTTGTCTCATCCCATTCCAGTGGCAAAAAGACAGAAAACAGGGTGTCTGAACCACTATTATCCCTTTAATGGCATATACAGTCCTATAGGCCTGATCTAGATGTGCACTAAAGAGTGCTTTTAGGGCTCTTTAGTGCACGTTTAGGGTTAGGGAGGGCACAGCGTCCTAACCCTAAAGTGTATGGGCGCCTCCATTTAAAAATGGTGGCGTCCATACGGGCGTGCCATGATGTTGTCATGGCATGTGCAGTGTTTAGAAATGACAACTTCCCATGTCAACTTTGTGCTGCAGGAGGGCGCCAAGCACACCCTTCCTGTGGCACAAAAAGGAGCTCAAAAACTGAGCTCTCTTTTGCTTCCGGGTGTTTGCCGTGGCCTTCAAACGGCCGCGCCAAAGACCCGGGGAGAAAGGGGCCACAGTGGTGGCCCCTTTCTCCCCTCAGCACCGCAGAGGTAAGCAGGGTGCGGCGGGCACCCAGGGTGCCCACTGCACCCCGCTTTCAGGCTGTGGGAAAGCAGCAGTTTGCCGCTTCCCCGCGGCCTCCAGAAGTGGCGGATGGGGTCTCTGGGGCTGCCAGTGCAGCAGCCTTGGCCCCATCTCCCTGCTTCTTGGAGTGGCTACAGACCACCCCTTTTGGGTGGTCTGTACTGCCCCATAGTTAACTTTTTAGAGCAGGAACCAGAACATTTTGCCTGAATATTTCACAGGCATGGAGAGTACTAGGTTAGATTGATTTGACCTTGACTGTGGCTCTGCATGAAGATCTGAAAACAGCATCTAGAGAGATCTTCAAGCTGGATTAGAACTCAGACTGTGTCTGATTTTGATCTGACTCAAATCTGCCAAGTATACAGGGCATTTTAATAAAATGAATTTGGTGACTGCAGACTAAGTGGCGATTGCCATACTCTGCTTGCAACTCAACAGTTTATCTGGATTGTCTCTGCACTTCAATGATTTGTGAAAAACTAAGAGTCACTTCAGTTTACTATTTCAAGACATGCTTACTTGACTTTTTGCACTCATTACTCTGAACTGATGCCTAATGAATACCAGCAATACCCTCAATAGTTACAGGATTTTTTAAAGCAGGAAAGCCCAGCTCAGACACAACATTTGGCTTGTGCAAAGATTCCATTTTCATACCCAGTTTTCCAGCTGACACAATTGAAGCAGAAGGAAGTCAAGTGCCTTGCCTGAAGTAACCCTGGTTTCTCAAACAGACATGCAAGACAGAGGGAGAGGGACAAAACATTGGCAAAATATACTCATTAATTATCTGTATGTTTATGCATGACAAGATCCTGAATATACAGTACTAATATTAATTTGTGTGTCAAGACACCTGTTCACTTATAGTGACCCTATGAATTTCATGAGATTTTCTTTTACTTTTATATAATTCTAAATTGATTAGAGCAAATTGATTAGAGTGCTGAGCCTTCAGAGATATAGGTTCAAGTCCTCACCAAGGTAGGACACTGACTGGGAGACCTTGGGCAACCCTGACATACCACATGAGGTGTGTTGCTGTTGTGAGGATGACATGGGAAGGAAGAATGCTATGTACAACCTCCTTGAGCTCACTAGAGAAATGTCAGATGGAAATACCGCAAACACAAAAAGAGTTGGGCTCTCAAGGTGGTTTACTGCACAACAATTGAGAGAAGAAAAAGACAGGGACAATTGTTTATCTTTGTGTGCATTCAACCTATGAGGATCCTATCCTAGGATTTTCTTGAAAAGACTTATTTTGGAGGTTTGCCATTGTCTTCCTCTAAGGCTAAGAGAATGTGAATTTCTCAGTCACCCAGTGGATTTTCATAGCTGAGTGTGGATTTGAACTTATTAAAATGCATTGGTTAAGCAACTTATCTACTGACACATAGTTCTATGGAGAGAGATCTATAGATAGACAGATTTTACTATACCACTCAGAGAATCAAACCACTCAGATCTACTAACAACAAAAGGCTTTAGCAATCAAATATAAAATGCTCCCTAAACCAATTTAACAGATATCTCTGCTAAAATTAGGGTCTTCACAATCACCTAAAAAGATGAGGAAAGAGCTGGCTAGGTGGGTCTAACTAGGCAGAGTTTCCAAGGAGATACTGCAATTGATGAGAGGTATGGAATCTACATCAATAGAATTAGTTTCATGTGATCCTAATTTTATGTGGTGTGCAGAGATGGGATGGCAAACAGAAGGAGAAAGAGAAACAGATTGGGTGTCGCAGGTGAGAGCACGGTATACATATTGTATAATTGTATTATGTTGCAACTCCGGCCATTTTAAATCTGGCTCCAGTGGTATGAAGGGTTTATTAGATTAGTCCCAAGCATACACCCCTCAACAGGAAAACATGCAGATACACCCCTCAATAAGCAAACATTTCCCCATTCCAATCCTCTATCTTAGATCTTCCAGGCACATTACTGAAACAGTGGCCGGAGTTGCAACATAATGCAATTATACAATATGTATACTCTCACCTGTGACACCCACTCTCTCTCTCTCTCTCTCTCTCTCTTTCTGTTTGCCATCCCATCTCTGCACACCACATAAAATTAGGGTCACATAAACCTGCGTCAGCACCCCCTCCAAAGATCTTAAAACATCAAATATCTCTATTGATGGCCAGTTAGGGCTTTCTAGAACAGCACAAGCACTTCTGTTCTGTGACCTCAAGAACAAAAAGTAACTTTAGGTCAGTTCTGAAATAAACATTTGCAACATCATTCTGAAGCAACCCCCCCCCCCCAAATTCCTAGAGAGAAATGTAAATTCAGAGGTGATTGTACTGATCACCCTTGTGCGTACATCTTCCAAATTACATCAGAAAGCTGTTGGTTTCTCCCTGCAGCCATTATTTGACAAAATTTTGATAATAACATGGAAGCATTCTAATCCTGGGATAGTCACAAAAGTGTCAGGGAGATCATGCCGACTCATCCCTGGATTAATCTGGGTGATCCATCAATTTGATTGTTACTCAGAAAGAGACATGGATAGACTTTTGTGAAGCACAAATCAACCATCATATGAAAAAAAATTACATCAGACCTGGGCCTTTCAGTGTACAGAATGTGCTGTGATCAAAATTGTGATTTTCCTAGACACTGAAAGCTAGGGATTTATTTTTCTATGCAGAAAATTTTTCCTACTATGAACTTTAAACTCCTGTACTTATAAGTGATTCAGTATCTGCATGAGTAATCACATTTGGAGTTATGGGATTAGTTTAACCTGCTCAAAGCCAAAATGTACAGAGCAACACCAATGAAATCTTAAACACATTTTGTAGGCAATATCACTGAACTTGGCAGACAACAACGAAAGGTCAGAAAAAATTCTGATAGGGAGGCAAAGGACCTGGCTGTTAGGTCTGGTCCTTCCAGCAATTTATTATGAAGTTTTGGATGAATTATTCTTTCTGTAGCAGCTGCCATCCTCCCTATTTGTGAAGAATAGTTTAGGACCTATGTTTGATATGATAAGAAGAGCATTTTCCATTTTCCCATATATATTTCCTCCCATATATTTTTACTCCCATTTAGCAAGTACATACTCGGGATGGGGTCCTGTTTGGCCAGGCCAAATAAAACTCTCTCCCCTATTTTCTCAGTAGGGAGTCCAGATGACCCCCAAACCCTGGATCTGGTGCAACCAGTCCAGATGATGTCTGGCTAGTTCAGCACTGAATACACCTTATAATGGATTAAAATATCTCACCTTTTGCCTCATATCTTCCCAGAAGAGCCCACAGCTGAGATGTCAGGCAGCTGTTTACAATGTGTCCTACTGTGCTGTCCAGCATACCATGCCTGTGGAGCATTGCTAACCCTAAGGTCAGAACAAGGTGACCAGCCATGTGACTGACAATGGGCACTCATTCTGACCTCAGAGCAGCAACTCTCTGTGTCGCATGCCAGGCAGCAAAGCAGCACACAAGCAACCACTCTGCATCATGACAGGAGCATCCAAGTAAATTGGGGTTGGGGGGATTGGGGCTGCTCTGGGACCAGAATACTCTGGGCTGCTCCCTGAGTATTTTGGCCCATGCAGACACCACCTCAGACAACTAGAGAGCAGTGGTGACTGGCAGATCTGGTGTAAGTGGGGCACTGAATCTGCTCCAGGTTTTAGTCAGAATTTGAACCTAATATGGAGATAGGGATAATTGCCATGGATAACATCTTTAAAGTTCTGACATAAACCCTGACAAGATTCACTGTCCAACTGACATCAGGGCTGCCAGCTACCATTGCCAGAGGAACAATATTTGCATTAAAAAATCCAACCTGACTCTGTACTTTTCCCACCAGATATGTAGAGCTATACGTAAGTGCAAAGTTTCCATGTGGGGGGCATAGGAATCCTAGAATCCCTGCTATTTCACAGAATTGCATTCTAAATGCAATATAAAATGGGCCTCTCTGTGCACTTATTAATATAGGGGTTAAAATTCATAGAATCATAGAATCACAGAGTTGGAAGAGACCACAAGGGCCATCCAGTCCAACCCCCTGCCATGCAGGAACTCTCCATCAAAGCATCCCCGACAGATGGCCATCCAGCCTCTGCTTAAAGACCACTAAGGAAGGAGACTCCACCACACTCTATTGCTACTTTCTGTTTTATTATAGTTTTCAGGAACACAGTTCAAACTTCTGACTCTCCTTACATAAACTGTAAATTAAAATAATGTGTTTATTCATTATTTGCAACACATGTTTATAGAAGCATTATTCCAATACATATCCTGTTTAACTGTTAATCAATCAAATTTTAGCGTTTTTCAGATAACTAATATGGATTATTTTCCACAGAGGTAGACATATTGGTAGTTAAAGCAGAAAGGAAACAGGAAAAAACTCAGAATCATGAAACACAATAGTACAACAACTTCTGAGGAAAGATAAAGACAACTACTATAATAACCAATGCAGAGAGATAGAGGATAATAACAAAAAGGGGAAAACAAGAGATCTGTTCCACAAGATCTGGGAAATCAAAGGGAAATTCAGATTAAAAAACAGGAGATGCTCTATAACAATAAAAATAGCATAATTCAAGACCAGGAAGGAATAAAAATATGCTAGATGCAATACACAGAAGAGTTATATAAGAAGGGTGACAAAATTAAGGATAATGCAAGGAAGAGCCATAAATCCCAAATTCTAACAAGTGAGGTGGAAGCTGCAATAAGACAAATCGGGGGGGGGGGGGGGGGGAGGATCACCAGGAACAGATGGCATTCCAATTGAACTGCTTCAATACACACTGACAGAATCAACTCCAGTGATAACATACTTGTCAACATGGCCAAAAGATTGGAAATGTTAAATATACATCCTATCCACAAAAAAGGAGACATGAAAGACTGATGCAACTATAGGACCATAGGTCTAATCCCTCACGCAAGCAAATTTATGCTTAAAATTCTGTAACATAGACTCCAACCATACATGGAGAGAGAAATTCCTGAAGTGCAAGAAGGGTAAAGGAAAGGAAGAGGCACTAGGGACCACACTGCAAACATATGATGGCTAATGGAGTGCACCAATTCCTAAAGAAAATCAGCATGTGCTTTATAGACTTCAGCAAAGCCTTTGACTGAATAGATCATGAAAGCTATAGAATGTTGGAAAAGACATGGGTGTGCCAACACATCTGATAACCCTGATGAAAAATCTGTATTCAGGACAAGAGGCTACTATGAGAACAGAGCACAGAGAAACGAATGGCCCCCTATTGGCAAAGGGGTCGGTCAAAGCTGTATCCTTTCACCCTATCTGTTCAACTTGTAAGCACAACATATTATATGAAAAGCAGCCTCAGTCTCAGAAGGAGGAGTGAAAATAGGAGGAAGGAATATCAACAATCTAAAGTAAGTGGATGATGCCATACTACTAGAAGAAAACATCACAGACCTAGAGCAACTACTAAGGAAGAGCAATGAAGAAAGTGCAAAGGCAGGCTTATTACTGATCATAAAGAAAACAAAAATAATGACCATAGAGAATCGACACAAATTTAGCAAAGACAATGAGGAAACAGAAATAGTAAAAGTTGTCATATCTGGGATAAAACATTGAACAGAGTGGGGACTGCAGTCAAGAGATCATAAGTAAACTAAGGGGCTGTACAGATGAGGAGGCCACCCCTTTCTCCCCCGGATCATTGTTGCAGCAACAGTGCGCTCAGAAAAAGGAGCCGTGAAACAAGACTCCTTTGTCTGCTGCCTACAGGGGTGCCATAAGCGCCCCAGCGCAGTGCTCTGCCATCCCTTGTGTGCCATGCCATTTGGATGCAGCACACCATCATGGTGCACCCCATGTAAATGGTGGCATGCCAAGATGGTGCCTGCAGTGAGTGGTAGGGCTTTGGGAGCATGTGGACACTGTTCTCCCAAGCCCTACTTTCAGCCCCAGGCCAGCGCAAAGCACTGGTCTGTCCTAGGCCTATGAAAGGGGAGGGAAGCTATGAAAGAACTAGAAAAGATCCTAAAATAGATATACAACTCAAAATAAAAGTTAGAATTGTATAAGCCATTCTGTTCCCTATCACCATATATGAATATGAGAGCTGGACAGTGAACAGAAAGAAAATGAATTCATTTGAGATATGGTATTGGAGGATTCTTTGGACAGCCAGAAAGAGAAACAAATGGGTCCTTGAACAGATGAAGTGAAAAATCTACTTGGAAGCCAAGATGACCAGACTGAGGCTGTTGTAATTTGGACACATTATGAGAAGGCACAATTCATTAGAGAAAACAATAATGCTAGGAAATGTGGAGGGAAGTAGAAAGGGAGGAAGGCCACATGCTAGATAGATGGACTCTGTTAAAGAGGTCATGAGTATGAATTTGCAGGAATTGAGCAGAGCAGTAGAGGACAGGGAGTCCTGGAGATGTCTCACTCACAGGGTTATCATGGGTCTACACCGACTCAAGGGCAGTTAACAACAACAAAGACATATTGGTCTCTTGAAGAAAATACAACAAAGGATCTTGAAGCATCTAAAAGGCAAATGAAATTGTGTCACAAGCTAAATGAACATCAAAAATATGAAAAATGAGGAGCTTCCCAAGGGATAGTGATGGTGTGTGAAAATCTTTGCCAGCATGTCATAAAATGTAGGTGAATGAACCATGACAATCCCTATTAAATGCCACGTCTGGAAGCAGACCTGATCACACTGATACAAACAGTCACACTGATAAAAGAAGGGGAGGGTGGGGAGAGAAGAGAGAATTAGGATCAAAATATCGTGCTCAGTTATGGCATTTCACCCAGTACAAGTGAATGCATCACATTTTTCAACATCAGGCAGAAAACAGAGAACTGGCAGAATAAAGGAACGATCTTAATCCCAGAATATAAAATGACCTCCGTGCCCACATACAGCATTTGAGGGGGGGGGGATAAAAATTACCCAAATCAATTTTTTTGATCCCAAACTAAGGGACCCCATTGGCCATTTATTCCACCCCTATACTAAAGAGAGACCTAACAATATTTCATATCAAAAGGGAAGGAAGGAAAGAAGGAAGGAAGGGAGGAAGGAAAACTGGCAATGTTATTTATATTAAAAGTCTGTGATTATTAGGCCAGTCATCCAACTTCATAGCTGATTAGAGAATCATCTCTCAGTTTAAGGATCAAGACACCCTTCACTCCACCAAACTCACATTTTCCTGCAGCAACATGGGAGTTCAGCAAAATGCACAGCATCTTTGTTTATTTGTTTGTATCTAAACACTGTTGATTGGTTCTGTTTTGTTTGTATGTAAACTTTCTTAACTTTCATACAACATGCCAGAAAATCTGATTAGAGTTCAGGAAATGACTCAATTTAGATGAATTGCCTCCAGTGCAAATCAAGATATATTTCACACAACTATTCTGGATTCATTTACCTGTAAACTGCTACAGAAATTCAGCCTCTGCTGAGGTAGCTTTGATTTCTGATGACCCATATAGTACAAAAGAAACAGGAATGCTGAACTTATCTTGCTGCTCCATTGATTCTACTAGGTCACCTTAACATTTAGTCAATTTAAATTGCTAATTAAGGTTAGAGTTAGAGTTAAAGTTCAGCAACTATGGAAAAATGCAGAATTTACATCCCAGTTCTAGACTTTACAGATGTAGTGATATACATGAAATTACACAAAAAAGACATGCATTTTTTTTACAGTTTTTACACAAAAAATAATCTGACTCCATGGGACTTACTTCTGAGTAGATATTTTGTAAACTGCACTCCAGCTATGGTGGTGTATTAGTGATTTTTAACAGTGGTGTTTATATTGAAACTAAGTTTGACAAATATGCGATTAAAAAGAAAAACACACTTAACTAAACAATAGTATCACTGAGTAAACTTGCTGTGTTTACCCAAAGTGTTGTTTTTGCCATACATTTTCCTTGGAACCAAGAAATATTTTTTAATATATTTACAAACAAAACATGAGAACAAGCAGTATACTATAACAACAACAAATACAAATAATATCAGAAACTATAAACCGTCAGTTATGATTAATTCACTAAAAAAGCCGAAATTAAGGCACATTGCCCAAAGGAATGCCCTGGAAATAGGCAAAAGGTGCATTCAGGGACTCTGGAAGACATATTTTCATAAAAAGTTAAATGAGATTGGGGGTGTCTAGAAACCAATGTAAATTTGTCCAGTTATATTCTGGACAAATCGCCCTTTTCAAAAAAAAAATTGGGGCAGTCCTACATACAAAACATTTAAAGAGTCCAAATAAAATATTATCAACATATTGATAATTGTGGTCATCTCCATCTAAGTTAGATTGCAAGTAATCTACCAGACAAACTGGACAAAAGGAACTATGAGCCATAATGGTCACTTGAATTTCTAATGATAGTGCTAAATGATCAATAGCTACTCCTAGATGGTGAACCTGGCCCTTTGGAAGGAACGTTAGCTCATCTCGAATAGGTTGAACACCAGGTTGAACACTGACTGACAGAACTGTCTGAATGAACCTGAATTCAGCCTCATCCCAGTTTGTTCACTCTTCCTGCAATGAATCCTATTTTTTTCATTCTGATTGCACATGAGGTTATTGCAATGGTCATGAGGTCCTGAACGATCATTACTCTGTCTCCTCTCTGTTCTTTTCTGAGATAAACAAACACCGTTTCTGTCTCGCTTTCCTTCTCCTTCAAGTTTGTCAATAAATGTGACATTAGCATAAATGTTATGCATCAGCTGACCCTTAGCCAGTGCTGAACAATCTGAAACAATTCTGGCTTTTGTTCTGGATATGATGTGCCTTCTAATGCAGCCACAAATGGTGTTTACAATGGTCTAAAGTCACAGTTAGCTTGTGATCCAAGGAGGAATTAATATCCTTCTCAGCTGTGCATTCTTCTTTGCTTAGGCTTGTATTCTTAAGAATATGTCTTAAATAGGTGCAAATGAATTGTTAGATTTTTACAAGGTCAGTATGAAAATATGCATCACTTTACAAGCAAGAGACTAAATATATTGTGGATGATTGTTCTCCTGGTCTTCCCATAGTAGCTAAAAAACTAAGGTTCTCCTATTCTTTCTGTTTGTACTAAAAGATGTGGAATACACCTGGGAAGCATTACTCCAGTATCTAACTCCAGTATGGTGCATAAAGGTAAAGGTAGTCTCTTGACATGAACGTCTTGTCATAACCGACTGTAGGAGGTGATGCCCATCTCTGTTACTAAGCCAAAGAGCCACTGAAGACAACTCCAGTGGTCATGTAGCCAGCATAACTGCACCAAGCACTGTTATCTTCCCACCAAAGTGATATCTATTTATCTACTTGCATTTGCATGCTTTTGAACTGCTAGGCTGGCAGAAGCTGGGACTAGTGATGGGAGCTCATCCCATCATGGAGCACTTGGGCCTTGAACTGCCAACCTTCTGATCTTCCGATCATCAGAACTGGCTTAACCACTAAGTCAGGTGAACCACTGGGAAAACTATAATACTATAGAGAAGAATCTACCACAGATTAACAAGAAACACATACATCAACAAGCCAGCAGTAGGTAAATCCGTTTTCTGTAGCTTTTTATAATAATCCCAAAATTATGAAAAATGTGTACTATAAAGCAATGTATTCTATATCTTCAAAGTAGTCAAAGTGCCAAATACAACAATACAATAAACCCAAAAATGACAATATGTGAGCTTACCACAAACACAGATCAGTGTGACTTAACAATAGTCAAGTTCCTGGTAAGGAATCAGCAGTAATTGTGTATTGTAATGTACTTATCATATATCAAGGCCTACAGGTGGCTATTACATGGAAACTCTTAAAGGTATATGTGACAATAATACAATACACTATATATCCCAACATGTAAACCTGGATCCCAGCTGAATATGTTATACAGATACATTATAATCTGGGTGAATACAATTCTGAACACAATTACAAATATATATCACTCCAAATATCAATTATAATACCAATAATAACTTCATTATTTCAATTAAATTCATTCATGCCTCTAGACAAACCCAAACAATTATGATGTATCTATAAGAGCTGCATAGTGAATGAATCCAACCAATACTGAAAAGAATTTCATAAAAAAGCAGACAGACAAGGTATTGCAAACCTCCTGCACGTTTTGCTTAATCACTAAGTCACCACATCCTTTTGTGCTTGGAATGCTTTAAATCTGAAATTAGAATCATAGAATCATAGAGTTGGAAGAGACCACAAGGGCCATCCAGTCCAACCCCCTGCCATGCAGGAACTCCAAGTCAAAGCATCCCTGACAGATGGCCATCCAGCCTCTGCTTAAAGACCCCTAAGGAAGGAGACTCCACTACACTCCGAGGGAGTGTGTTCCACTGTCGAACAGCCCTTACTGTCAGGAAGTTCCTCCTAATGTTGAGGAGGAATCTCTTTTCCTGCAGTTTGCATCCATTGTTCCGCGTTCTAGTCTCTGCAGCAGCAGAAAACAAGCTTGCTCCCTCCTCAATATGACATCCCTTCAAATATTTAAACAGGGCTATCATATCACCTCTTAACCTTCTCTTCTCCAGGCTAAACATCCCCAGCTCCCTAAGGCGTTCTTCATAGGGCAAGGTTTCCAGACCCTTCACCATCTTAGTTGCCCTCCTTTGGACATGCTCCAGTTTCTCCACATCTTTTTTGAAATGTGGTGCCCAGAACTGGACACAGTATTCCAGGTGGGGCCTGACCAAAGCAGAATAGAGTGGCACTATAACTTCCCTTGAAGGGAAGTTATAGTGCCACTCTATTCTGCTTTGGTCAGGCCCCACCTGGAATACTGTGTCCAGTTCTGGGCACCACATTTCAAAAAAGATGTGGAGAAACTGGAGCATGTCCAAAGGAGGGCAACTAAGATGGTGAAGGGTCTGGAAACCTTGCCCTATGAAGAACGCCTTTCCAGTATTTGATTATTCTCACTGAAACATACTCCCATTTAATTAACTATCACTTATCACTGCATTTCCAGAAGTGAAACAGAAGAAACAGATTGGTGGACTGAGGAGATACATCACTAATTTATGAAGTAAAATGGTTTCTAACTATAAAACTATCCTAAGGCATCAATAGGCTTGTTAAAACTATAAAACTGCTACAATTGATGGGATAATTAGTTTAGGAAAATGCTATGTCTACATGCCAATTAACTTTTACTTACTACAAACACATGCTGATAATGATTAAAACTAGATACCAGCAGTAAAAGGCAATGGTCTGCTTTGGAAAATGTTTAAATATGCTACTCAAGCAGAGATAGATACATGGAGTGAGCATATTTCATCTCACAAAAGATGGGACTCAATGGAAGGCTTCCTCTAATAAGCAATTAGAATAGCCTATGTTTGAGCCAGCCCATTCAACTGTGCCTTTAAAAACCATTTGACCTGCAGCAATTGGCTGGACATAATATTTATCTCCACAAACTGAACAGTTCCATTGGCTGAGTTCTACCTGATAAAAGGAACAAAGGCAAACCAAGGCAATTTTTTCTAACTACTTGACAAAATCCTCTAATCAGTTGGGAACCTTAAGTCATTACCAGTACAGAGGTCTCAAACGCGACTTTTTAATGACAACCTCCCAAATCTCCCACCCTTCAACTCCGTATAGATGGAAATGAAAACAGGAGATCCATACACTATCTGGCAAATACTGAGTTTCATGGGCAATTGAAGAAAAGAGTCACTCCTGCCATTTTCCAGCCATTTGTTCTTTCTTCTCAATTATCTTAAACTTATAAATGGATATGGATTAATTTATTCATGGCAGCAGGAATGCAAACAAATTTTTTTTGTCTCATCCACTGTATGTGTCTAAAAAGATGAGACAAATTGCACTAGAAATTGCATATGCTATTTTGTATGGAGCACTGAAAACTTACAGGCATCATTATAATGTAAACAAAAAGGCAATGTATTTCACTGTAGGAGTGTGCACAGCTCAGGTGACATTTTACACCAGTGTAAATCTCTTTGCTTTGTTAAGTGTAAGGCACAGGCTGGATTTTTTTTCTATAAATGTCTGTTGAAGCATAGAAAATATCAGTTGGGAGGTGCACTCAAGCAATAAAATATCTGTCAGACAGACTACATGCAAGATTTCTCCCTACAATTGCACTTCTACAATAGAACATGCTTCGCCTATTGAATTTCTACTTCCCTTTGACCTTTTATTCCATGTTATTCCATGAAGCCAAAATCTAAATCTTACAAACACCTTTAGTTTCATGAGTTGCAAATCAGGTGAATATTTCTGGATCTTTCATCAACTGGTTTCAGGCTGGCAAGCCCACGTTTAGTGCAAGACCATGTATGGTATTTCCTATCTTTTTGGGGTGGGGAGAGTGTAAAAAAGATTTACAGGAAACTAAGGTACAAATGCAGTGGGCTGGGGTTAGGTCCAGTGGCATCACTAGGGATGTGTGTGTGTGGGTGTGTTGTTATTGTGTATTTACCAGTTTCAGTCACCTTCTGCAACACATTAGACTGGCTATTGTGCATATTAGGTAATATCCCAGCACTGGTTCAAAACATAATTTATTTGTCACCATCTGTGTCTGTGTTTCTTCCAAAGAACTCATGGTGGTGCACAAGAGGTTACTCTATCTTGTATTTGCAGCACCATTGTGTAGTGTATGAGACTCAGAAACAGTAACTTGCCAAATTCCCTCACCATTAACCATAAACATCACCAGTCAAAAACCATGTTGAACATGAAATAGACAGGCCTGTTCTACAGCAACCCCAGTCAACCCACACCCAAGCAGTTAAATTGGGCTACCCTCTCACTGTTGATCTCATGGCTGGGTGCCTAATTCTGTCTGAGCCACTTGACCACAGAGTGATTTTGCAATGGAACTTGACCAAGGAGAGGGCAGCAGGAGAAAGAAAAAAAATTAAATGTTACTTTTTCCTTGGACTGCCACCACTTTTCCCCCCCAATCACCATTTTTTGCATTTTCCTTATCTTCGTGACTGCCACATCCCCAGCCAAGCCCAGCCATAAGATCAACAGTTTTTGGGGTAGATCATGTCTTCCTGGGTCAAAGGAAGCAAATTGGTATAGACCAAATGACCATCATCCCCCTTTCCCTCTCCAATCCCGAGGGTCAATGAGTGAGGTTTATTAAGACCAGCCCCCTCCCCCCACATAAACTGTATGTTAAATATAAAAGGGATGGTGCCATCAATAGGCTGATGGTGGCTTTTTAAAAATTATTTCAACATAATCCCGTGATATGATGGATATTCTGAACAGGTGACTGGAGACAGGAATGGGCTGAAAGGGGACTAATAAATTGATGAAAACAGGACCTGGAAGGACACACACTGCAAATTACCAGGAAAAATCACATTTCCTGGAAGCTGCAGAGTAAAAAGTTTTTTTTAATTGACTCAAACCCCTCAGTCATCAAAAATAAGTGATTTCATTTTCAATGTAGAGGAACATCATGTGTTTCTATAGGATTGGCATCACAGTAAGCATGAATTATTTTACAGGTGTGGATTTAGCCTGAGTCTGGAGAGTCACCATCAGTTAGGCTGGGCAATAGTAGACTAGTTAGATAAGGTGTAGTTTCATATGTCACTAAAAAGCAGAGTTTGAAAAAGTTGTTTTTAAAATTACAGCTACCTTTGTTGCTGTTGTAATTCTGGTAGTTGTAATATAGAATCTAATATTTCCAATTCATTTGCTGAATGAAGACTATAATGCAGGCTTTTTTATTCTAGTTTCCTCTCTGCCTGGTGAGGGGTGTGTTTTAGTGGAAACAGAATATCCACAGGCCTAAAAGCCATTTGGTGGGGTTCACAGCTGTAAACTGAGAGGCACCATTTCAGTGACTAAATTTGCCAGGCAGAGGCTGGCTGCAAGAACTCAGCACTTCGAAGCTAAGAGGGTGATGTCAGTGGTGTTTATTCCATATTTACAAAAGAAAAATCATGAAGATCAGGAGAAAGTGAGTGAAAGAGAATATCAATATTGACTGCTTGGTGTGAAGAAGAAGAGATCCAGCATGTGAACTAGGAACGTCAGTATTACACTCAGGTTTTCATAATTGATAATTAAAGGTTAACACAAATGCACACATACAGCAAAATAACTTTGCTGCCCAGTTTCCTCTGTACAATACCATATAGTTTCTGTAGTTGAATGGGATAGAGGCAGGAAAATGTTCAGACTAATAATAAAAGAAAATTAGAAAAGAGGTATTGAGACAGACCAATATGAGACAGTGGTTAGCAAAGAAATTGTAGTAAAGTGTCTTTTCAACAGCAGAGTGCCAATTTAATTACAGCATTTTATGTCTGGCTGCTTCTTTACGCAGCTCTTTATTTTTCTTATACCACGGCTGCCCCTTGATCTTTCTGTTTTATTCCCCTTTAGTTCCTCCAAGTACCTCTCTCTTCTGGCATTATCTTCTGGTTGGCTGGCTTGCTCATCAAGTTCTCTTTTCTTTATTGGTCTGTGCCTGAGTTAGTGCCTCTCTTGAAGTGCTTATTGCCTTCCAAAACTGAGTTTACAAATTTATACTACTTGCCACAGTCTTGGAGAGTATTTCTAAGTGTGTTTACACCTATCCATAATAGCTGCACTAAAGGGTACTGAAAACCTGTTCAGAAACTTACCGTCAGGTACAAATCCAGCTGAACAGGAGGAAGTTTTGTGCTAGGCAAATATAAGTATCCAGCATTCCCAAGGATACAACTAAAAGTAATAAATGACCTCCTTGTATCCACTTAAACTAAGAGACCTGCCACACTGCAGAGATAAAAGCAATTTGACACCACTTTAACTGTCATGGTTCCAGTCTGTGGAATCCTAGGATTTGTAGTTTGTTGAGGTATTCAGCCTAGTCTGTCAGAGAGCTCTGGTGCCTCACCAAACTACAAGATAGAGTCATGGCAATAAAAGTGGAACTGCTTTATTTCTGTGGTGTGGATACACCCTAAGAGCTTGGCCAGCCTAACTACAGGGATTTGAGGAACTGTAGTACAAAAATATGGTTAGCCAGTTCTGCTTCAATGATGTGAAATCAACCATTATTCTAACAAATCACAAATTTGGATCAAGATATATGAGTGGATTTGTGCACTCAATTTTATGCAGACTTCATTGTTTCAACCAAGATCAAGTTAAGAAAGCAAGATCTTACTTCTTTTATGCCAGATTTCATCATCTCCACTGTCTAACACTACTGTCAAACTTATATGTGTTTACACTGAATAAAGTCAATCTTGTAATGGGGAGAAGTGTTGTGGGTTGTTTCTGTTTTATTGTGTTTTATATGCATTTTTTTTTTTTAAAAAAACACTACTTTTAGCTTCTAATTTAACTAGAGTTTTTTAAAATAGAAATTTGATTTAATTAGATTCTAACATTTGTATTGAGACTTTTTAAAATGCATTGGCCTGATCTAGATGGGCACTAAAAGCGGCGCCATTAGGGTTCAGGACTGTGCAGTGTTCACACGCTCCCGAACCCTAGCACATAATGGCGGTGCCACCATTATGTAACAGCATTTAGACGGTGTATGTAATGGTGGCGCTGCAGCTGTGCAGCATCCGTACGGAGCTGTGCAGTTGCGGCGCTGCAAAGGCACCAAATGGTGACTTTTACTTAAATCGTGCCGCAACTGCGGCGTAAAAAAGGAGCGCAGTTCTCCTGCTCCTTTTTTGCGGCGGAGCTTCACCACGGCATCTAGCTGCTGTGGTGAAGCTCTGCAGCTAACGGTCTGGAAAGGGCTATTGTGTTTTAAAAGGTTGTATGTCTTCTTGATCCTATGTTGGGAGAAAGGAAGGATATAAATCAAATAAATAAGTGAACAAAATAGACATTGGTGGGGTTTTTTTTTAGCAACACAAGGAATTTCTGTGTGCACTGTGCACCTTCAAGGCTGAATCTACACAAGAGCTGTATCCCAGCTCCAGTGCATAGTATCCTGTCCCAGTTTGACCCTTTTACTGCCACATGCACCTGCATTGATTCAAATTGAAATCAGTTTAGACTAGCCACATGGTTCCCTCTTCATGTAGTCACATGCCAGTACAAGGAGTTGCCTCTACCATGTGCAAGTGTTCCTTTTATTTCTTTATGTCTGTTCCACAATGGTTGTAGGATATTTTTTTTGTTCCTGCAATGTTCCTGATCAGATCACCTTTCTGTTTTCTGTCATTCTGACCTTCCACCTGGACTCCCATTGGATTGATTGCATAACTGGGTGGTTACCTCAGCCATCACATGTGTTGCCTCTGCCCCCCTCATTTATTATATCCAGACCTTAGGATCAGAGCGTGGTTTTGGCATGACTTCCGGACTCTTAGGACGCATGCATCATTTAAACAGCATACCTCCAAAGTGACCCGAAGCCGTTTTATTTTGGCCTGCCTGTATGGGGCCCTAATGGTAAGCAAATATTTGAAGATTAAAGATTCCAAGTGTCACATATAAACAGAGTGTAAAGATAGGAGGGCTGTAGAGAAAAATTGTGCTGATCCGTCCAGCCCTTTGTAGGTGAATAAGATTCTGGGAGACACATCTCTGGTGTCTTCCCCACTTACGAACACAGCCCAATCCTCCCTTCCTCCCCCCCCCCCGTCCTGATTCCACCCCAATCCCAATTTGAGGGTCAAACCATATGTATTAAAATAAAATAGTTCATCCCAAAACAGCAAACTAAACTAGAGGTATTTAAAAATTGCTTTAAAGCCCTAAGGCAACAAAAAGAAGTGTTTTCACCTCAGAATAAGAAGAACATTGTTCCTTCAACAAGACTGAAATCAAGGTTGTATTGTTTCCATGTAGATTCTGCCAAAGTTGTTTCTGATGTATGGCAACCCTATGGCAAATCTATTGTGGGTTTTCTTGGCAAGATTTGTTCAGAAGGGGTTTGCCTTTGCCTCTCTGAGCCTGAGAGAATATGATTTGCCCAAGGTCACCCAAAGAGTTTCCATGGCTGAGTGGGGATTGGAATCTGGGTTTCCAGGGTCACAGCCCAAAACTCAAACCAGTCATGCAAGTTTCTTTCTGACCAATGAACTTAGATTTTTCTAAACATACATTTCTTTTACGCGGTTCAATACATTTGTTTTCCAGCTTCTGTTGTTTTTGTCTCTGCAGCATTTCCACCCCAGACCTTGCTATTCTTGAATACATCCCATGGGAAATCCCACCTAATCAGGGATTATATACTGAATGGACAATGTCATGATGCTTATATCTGATGTGATGATTTCTGACTCTGTCAAAAATATCTGCAAAAATACTGATGAGTACTTTTGATTCAGTAGTAGTCTCCTCCACTCTCCGATACAAGCTGTCTTTTCTTGTCCACCATTATGTTACCCAAACAGAAGCCTGGTGGTATTTGTCACTGGAAAGCAACCTGTATGCTACTGGACTTTTCCTTCCTTCTGGATCTTCAGGCACCTGCATCTTCATTAACCCATGAGTCTATAATGTGATCTAGAAATAACATCACTTTAACATTCTCAAGTGCCTCTGCTGGGGTGCCCAAACTTCAGAATACAAAAGATTAGGATGTGCAGGGGCTTTAAGTAGCTCAGGCATCCATTCATTTTAGACATGCACATTTTACTGTGTCATGGATCTTTACTACTAGCAGTCTTGTTCTTAATTATTTGGAGTGAGCATCAGACTTATTGATTAGAATTTGTTATAAGAGGTACACAGTGTTTTACTAGTACATGAGGTACATCTACCTGGAACATCATAAGGATGGATGCATTATAAATCAATCAATACATACATCAGCCTTAATAATTAATAAATATTACAATGCAATAAAACTTCATTACATTGGAAAGCCACCAATTTGCAAAACAGGACTTTTACTCTTAGTCTTATAAACCATGCAAAGTCCTAAATGCTGGGTTGGAATATGGGAAACACAGGTTCAACTATCCCATCAGTTGCAAGATATTCTGGATAAATGCCTTAGCTGAATCAAAACTAAAGTCATCATGACTAAATTAAGCCAATGGCACAAAATGGTTACAAATGGCACTTGACTCCATTTCCCATCAGCTCCATCCATCCTGACCAATGGCAAAGCAGTGTGGGATTCGTAGTTTAATAACATCTGGCATCTCACAAGTTTCCTGCACATCTGCCAAATAGAACAGAACAAAGAGCAAGTCCTGATGGATCAGAACCTAACACATTCAGATATATCACATCCCACTGCATTTTCTAGAAAGAACAATTCAAGGCTAATTACCAGCTTGGTAGATGAGGGGAATGCTGTGGATATAATATAACTTGATTTCAGTAAGGCCTTTGACAAGGTTCCCCATGACATTCTTGCAAACAAGCTTGCAAAATGTGGACTAGACAACGTAACCATTACATGTATTTGTAACTGGTTGACTGGCCGCACCGAAAGGGTGTTCAACAATGGTTCCTTTTCATCCTGGAGAGAAGTGACCAGTGGGGTGCCATAGGGTTTTGTCCTGGGCCCAGTGTTATTCAATATCTTTATTAATGACTTGGATGACAGTATTGAGGGCCTACTTATCAAATTTGCAGATGACACCAAATTAGGAGGAGTAGCTAATACCCCAGAGGACAGGATCAAAATTCAAAATGACCTGAATAGATTAGAAAGCTGGGCCAAAGCTAACAAAATGAAATTCAATATGGAGAAGTGTAAGGGTCTGCACTTAGGGAGGAAAAATGAAATGCACATGTGAAAGGGATCTAGGAGTCCAAGTAGACCACAAGTTGAACATGAGTCAATAATGTGATGCAGCAGCTAAAAAGGCCAATGCAATTTTAGGCTGAATCAATAGAAGTATAGTGTCTAGATCAAGGGAAGGAATAGCACCACTTTATTCTTCTTTGGTCAGGCCCCACCTGGAATACTGTGTTCAGTTCTGGGCACCGCAATTCAAAAAGGATGTGGAGAAACTGGAGCAGGTCCAAAGGAGGGTTACCAAAATGGTGAAGGATCTGGAAACCATGCCCTATGAAGAAAGCCTTAGGGAGCTGGGAATGTTTAGCCTGGAGAAGAGAAGGTTAAGAGGTGATATGATAGCCATATTTAAATATTTGAAGGAATGTCACATTGAGGAGGGAGCAAGCTTGTTTTCTGCTGCTCCAGAGAACAGGACTGGAACAATGGATGCGAACTCCAGGAAAAGAGATTCCACCTCAACATTAGGAGAAACTTCCTGACAGTAAGGGCTGTTCGACAGTGGAACCCACTCCCTCAGAAAGTAGTGGAGTCTCCTTCCCTGGAGGTCTTTAAACAGATGGATGGACATCTGTCGGGGATGCTTTGATTGGGGGTTCCTGCATGGCAGGCAGTTGGACTGGATGGCCCTTGTGGTCTCTTCCAACTATGACTCTATGATCCTATGACTCTTTGAATCAAATGAGGTACACTTAATTCAGGTTGCTGAAAGGCTATCAGCTGAGTGCAGATATGAATGAAGTATGACGCCATGTAATTACATATAGGATGCCATCCAGATCCTATTGAATACCATGGAAAATTGTGTTGCCTCTGTATTAGTGTAGGGGTTAAGGTAATAGTGCCTTCAGAAGGCAATAAAATGAGAAGGAGTAGACTTTGTAAAGTTTTCTAGCTTGCCAAGAGAATGGCAAAAGATTGATTCACTTAACTTATGTTTTTGAAAAAAAATAGAAGAGCCTTTTGTGTGAGAGAAGTTGGTTATCATTTGGGTAACAGACCTTTCATTATAGATGGAAAGCACATCCAATAAGATTTAGAAAAAAAAAGACCAGAATTCCATTTGCTGAGTGACAGGAAACCCTTGTAACAAAAATCCTGATGAGAATCTTCAGGATTTATTCTGTGCAAATTTTGTATATAAATTCTTTAGAAAAGGAAACAACATTTTCAGTTAGAAAAATAGTATTTTTGTACAGAAATAGTATTTTTCTCTGAAGAAATGTTGAATGCTGTACATAACATAACATGCTTGAAAATTTTGCAGCATAAACCCCAAAAATGCAAATAGTCTTGAAAAACTGTGAAGGTTCCAAAGACTTTCTTGCAATAGAAAAAAAAATGCTAAAATTACTCACTGGTTCCTTTGAGAATGAAATTAGTAAAGAATTACATCCCTACTTTTCATAGATTTTACATATGGACTTCTACAGTTTTCAGAATCAAGTAATCAACTGTAGGGAAATAGAAGAACATTGTCATACATACAGTATATGGATTCCTGTGTAAAAATGATTTTTCAGATGATTTTAATGAAAAGTGACAAGGTGGATGTATACTGTTTTATACATGCAGTTTAGCTTTATTGGTTGGGGAAAAAAGGGAACTCAAAGGCAGCCAGGACCTCCTCCATGTTTCCTTGAATGTTCACAGAGCTCTTCATGTTGAAAAGCAACCACAGTTTGCCATAGAAAATTAGACTCAAGGCTAAATTACCTGGATGCCACAGCGACTGTGTATGTGTATATCTAATCCTTCAAAGAGATTTCTCAAGCATGGCTAAATAATTGTTTACCCTTTTCAGATTATACAATGTCTTCTGTGTACAAGCAGAAAGTAGTATACATGTTTCTCTGCATATATTTCCATGAAAATGCTAAAAGAAATGCTTTTATTTAACAATCACTGTTTAGGAGGAAGAGAGGACTTCTGGCCTTTTTCAACTGAAATATCCATCATACTTCACTGATGGTCAGACTGGTAGGCTCTCATGGGAACTGGAGTCCAACAACATCTGAAAAGCTACATGTTCCTCAGTCTGAGATTCAGGGGCTCACCTGGTTATAGATGGCTTCTATTGTTAAAAACCCATCAAAAGTAACAGGAGGTGCTCACACAGAAGAGCATTTTATGGGTAATATTCAGTGAAAGTGGGGAAAGCTCCCTGAGAAATGGATCATGTTCTCATACGGCTGAACAGAAGGCTAACTGGGTTCAAATGTTTGTAATGTAAAACCTTAGAGGAGAATTAGTTAGACAAGTGGTGCAAACATGGCTAGACCTCAACAGGAAATCCTAGCCATTTGTAATGTAAAACCATAGAGGAGAATTAGTTAGACAAGTAGTGCAGAATTCAGCTGGACCAGTGGTTCACAATTGTAATGAATCCAGGAGACACGTCTTGCAACACATTTAAAAAGTGAAGTGCCTCCCCTGCTTGTTTTAGTTACAGTAGTTTTAACTGTTAAAGCCCTACATGGCTCAGGCCCATCTTATCTCAAAGACTGCCTCTCCCCGTATAAACCCCCCCCCCCCCATGCTTCAATCCTCTAGGAGGAACCTGCTGCAGCCTGTGAAAACTAGGCTGACGCAGACCTCCCAGAGGACTTTCTCTGCTACCGATCCCAAGTGTTGGAATGGCCTGCCGGATGAGATGCATCTTATAACATCTCTTGATTGCTTTAAAAAAGCTCTAAAGATGCATCTCTTCTGGCAGGCCTTTCCTGCCTCCTAGTTCCCGGATCCAAAATTGGATTGGAAAATTAAACTTGATCCTTGCTTTGGTACCATCTCCCACCTAGTTCAAGAACAATGTTATGAGAATGCATTATGTTTTCAATTTGTTGATGGTTTTAAATTATTGTTAATTTAATTTATTTTTAAGGGGTGGGTGGTTGGGAATGGGCTGCTGGACTGTTTTAAATTGTATGTTTTAATCCTGTTGTACCCCGCTCTGCTTGTTTTTTACAGAGGAGTGGGCTAGAAATAAATATATTGTTGTTGTTGTTGTTGTTGTTGTTGTTGTTTCCTTCCTCTTTTTCCTAGGAAAAAAATGGCACTCCAAGGAGTCTGGAGAAGTAAAGGCACCACATGGGGTCTTAAAACCACACTTTGCCCTCTTATGAGCTAAAATGATGATTTGATCTGTTTATATTGATCTCTTAGCTGTTAGATTCTAGGATCAAGATTTAAATGGTGCTAGTAATGTGATATTATTGTACAGTTACTGATAACATTCTAATTGTAAAGAACTTACAATATAATTGTAAAGAATTATATTTTTTTCTGAAAAGAAATGTAAAATTTTCTCCAGTATATAAAAATGAGTTACTGTGCCATTTATTATGAAGAAATTGGATGTGTTATGAATGGTATTCAATATGGATGGTTACCAGGAGACGAGCCTTCTCAGTGTTGGCATCCCAATTGTGCAATACTCTACACAAATACCATCCTCACAGGAATCTATTGCATTGTCATTTTAGTGACAGGCAAATGCCATTTTAAGTTTGCGTAATTTTAAAATATAACTTTAGTCCCACTAAGTACTTTTATGTGGCCTTCAAGATCTTGCTGATTTTTATGTCTTAGGTTTACTGAATTTGTTATATTAGTTACCTTAGGTATTTTTATTGAAATATTATCTATAATAAATTTCTTAAGCATGCCATCCTGTAACTACATACATGCGACTAAACCCTACAAAACTCAGTGGGACTTATGAGTATGGGGTTACACTATAAATAAATACAATATCATTAAAAGTTAGTGAAATTTTATAACTAAAAAAAGGTACTGTAGTATTCAACAAGTGAGCCAGCGCAGTGTAGTCGTTTGATTGTTGGACTGAAAACTTGGAGACCAGAGTTCAAATCCCCAGTTGGCCATGGATATGCACTTGTTAACCTTTTCTTCCTTCTGGATCTTCAGGCACCTGCAGCTTCATTAAACCCATGAGTCTATAATGTCATCTAGAAATAAGATCACTTTAGTCTTCTCTTCATATTCTTCCAGCCTCATAGGAAGGCAAAAGCAAACTCCCTCTGATCAAATCTTGCCAAGAAAACCTTGTGACAGGTTGCCTTAGGGTTACCATATGTTGGAAATGACTTGAAGGTACACAACAGCTAAATTGTCAAAGAGCTAAGATTACAGTGTTACAATGGCATTAATGACTGTCTCTAGCCAGCCAGTTACCTTTATTGAAAGTGGGAGGAAACCACACAGCACAGTCTACATGTGTCCCAGAATGTTCTTCCTCCCCTCTCTGTAATGGCTGAGGTCAGGTAAGTGCTGGAATTCCTTGCACATGTATACAAAATAGGCAGAATATTCTCATATTCAGTAAAAGACATGCAGAGATGCCAGAGGGTCTAGGTAGATGGCTGCAAGTACTTTCCCCCTTTTCCCTTTCAGCCATCTCAAGGTCTCTGAATGACAAAAACATTCTTCACTATGGTACAACTATGCAGGAGAAGCTTAGATTATAATCAGCGATACTTCACGTATCTGTGTAGTCAAGCATCACAAATTGAACTGAGAAATATTAACAGCATGAGGCAACACCATACCTGCCTTGGGACCTTGTGATAGCTCATCCAATGTGTTAGTGAATCTGAAAACACTGTGCTGTGGCCATGGTAACATCAGCTAAACCACTAAGAACCAGACAATCAAAACTATTCTTATTTTATCACCCATATCAGAAAAGCATGGTCCAGTAATTAAGTTGGAGTAGGTGCATTGAGGAACTGGAGAGGAAGGGGGAGAATATGTAATTTCATCACACTCATGCTTATAACTGCTGCTTTAAAAATATACAGCTGTAAACACAGGTATTCTAGAAAAATAAAATACATGGTTTAGAAAGTAAGTTCATCTTTGCTGTCATGTCTCACTGGCTCTCTTCAGGCAAAGCAAGATAAAAATAGATAGATCACTTATAATTAATTCATAATCTAGAAGATCACTTCTAGATGTCTATTGCTAAGAAGCCTATTCGCATGATAATAAATAAAAATACAAATACATCTCTTTTACTTGAAGACAACAAGGGATTCTTGCTTGCAACAATTGGTTGCCTGGAACTACAGGAAGGTAATCAGAAAATACCTTGGTTATGTGACTGCTTCTACACTACTGAAGTTTAGTAGAAAAACCAGAGGACACACCAAATCTATATATACATAAACACACATAGCATTATGATCAGAGTATAAGCACAGCATTTCAGAGTAAAAAGAATAAAAAATAAACAAACCAGAAAGCAAAGGAGCTCTTTCTATACTGCATATAAGCCTTTCCTAATTCCAGCTGAAAAGGAAAGAGAAAATTAGACTCTATTAGGTAAGAGACACAATTTCAATTGGAGGGCTTTAGAGTTCCAAACATGTTAGCAATTTTACTTTCAACCTCCTTCTCTCCCTCTCTCTCTTGCAAGTCAAGAAATTTGTCCTAATGGCCCTCTCAGCAGTGCCTGTTTGACAAAAGTATACTATACCATGATGATGAGAGTTCTGGGTCTGCTCATTTCATCATCACTATCCAGAGGCAGGATTTCATGTGACAATTCCTCTTGCCGTCGTCTACAAATATGTGCACAGTTCCTCTGTACCACTGAACGAAAGGCTTGAAGCAGAACAATGCTGGCAGCACAACCCATAGCTGCATCCTGAAGCTTACAAAATAACTTCTATGTTTATTCTATGTTTGAAAAACAGTAGCTCCTTGTCCCTGCACACAGACAACAGTGCAGCTGCAGCCAGCTAGCTCTCTCCAATCGTTTCTTTGAGCTGCAATCATCTGATCACAACCAAATAGCTTGGATGCAGATATAGGAAAGATCTGATCCACTGAAAACTACACTCACACATGGCACTAAGGTCCTTTCTTTTTCTTTTTTCTCTTTTTTCACTATGACTGTTTCTGAAAACACAGAAGAACAATTTTCCTTGCTTTTCACATTAATCCTCCTCTTCCTGATCCCAGATTCCCAAAGCTGAAAAGTACAAGCCAGCTGTTTAGCAAAACCTGGCAAGGCTGAATTCACTGCCTATTAACAATTGCACAGAGGAACACCAGCCGTAAGGAGAATTAACCAAGACAAGTGAAAACAAATGTTTCTTTATAGTGGTTTATTAAGGTGGAGAAACTATTTTCGCTTCACTGGAAGGGTGCTGATATGAGCCAAGAGCTTTCAGGGAATGTCTTTCTTTTTCTGAAATGTAGCTAGTAGGTTCAAAGCACTCAAAACTGAACAGGCAGAATAAGTGCACCACAACAGACTGCATACAACTTACATTCAAGCAACACTGCTTTAATGGGAACTGCCACTGTTTAGTTTTGAAATGTTTTAAATAGGTTTGTGTTGTCATCCCACACATGCAGTTGCTCTGCAGATTAGGATTTTCCCCCTAATTATCAGAGGCAGCTTGTGTGTGGTAAATCTCTCTAAGGAATGGATCACTCCGAAGGAATTAAGCCCTTGCCCTCCCCAAAGTGAAATAACGAATTGGGAAACATTTATAAATGTTTGATTAATAAATAATTAAGGCCAGGAAAGAAAGAGGAGAGAACCAGCAGGCTGTTAGCAGTTAACAGTTTAGCATTCTAACCACTGGCAGAGAAGTCATTCAGAAAGGAGCTAAAGAGTGTTTAGAAACCACATGACCCAGTTTGGATAAGTGTCAATATCGTAATGGTGTAGTTTTGTGAGGTAAGTCATTGGAATCAGGACTGTCTTTTCTTACAAATGAAAATCACAGTGAAGGTTGCAAAAAGACATTTGCAAGAGGATCAGCATTCTCTTGAGCTAATACTTCTTACCATCTTATTTTGTCTGCGATCACATCTGTCGTCACTCTTTTTCTTGCTATGCTCACACAAAGAAGCCTGGCATGCTTTGGGAGGCAATGGGAACTCTGCCACTGACTTTCAAGGGGACTTGAGCAAGCCTGTAATTTCTGTTGATGTAATCTTTGGAAAGGCTTTTTCATGAAATCATTTGTTAAAACAAAGAGAGAGGGGGAGTCTAAATTATGCCATTCCCTGAAAGCATTTTACACAGGGGTTGATTAGACTTTAATTGCTCAGTAATCTGTCACAATACAGCGGTATTTTAATGAAAATATTTACCAGGCGATGAAATGAGTTCTTTAAAAGCGTACTGCTCATTGCCAAATGTTTCTCGTTGCTTGTAGCAAGACTCAACTGACTACAGTATACAGATGTATTCTCTATTGCTCTCATTCAGAGAGATCTGAGATACAAAGACACAGTACTGACAGGCACTGTGCAAGTCTGTCCTGATGACACTTAGCATTTTGTCAGGAAACATTTTGCTTCTTTCAAGTCATTTCACTAGATGACTCAAAGAGTACGGTTGCGTAAAAGGCAGAGATTTTGCAGCAAAGCAGCATGGATTTCTAATGCCCAATACATTTAGCCAGCAACAAAATGTCCTGGCCCTCGTACCCAAATTATACTTCTGAAATAAAGAAATCTTGGCTGTAAGTAGAAGTGGGTTTTTATTTGGAAGGACTATGAGGCCCATTCAGCTTGGGTGTTGAAAACAAATTTCAAGGCTCAAAATTTCTAGTACTAAAGAGTATGTATTTTGCCTTGCTGTGTCCCTTTACAAACAGTGCAGTTAGAGCAAATGCTCCAGGCCCATCAGTGGTTGGGTGCTCTAATGCCACTGTTGGCACTACACACACAAAACATATGCAAGTTTCTTCCACTGAGATTCTCACAAGAGAGAACACTTCTGGTAATGGTTGTGTGTGTGCAGCTTTAACTCCCCTCTCCAAGGGATGGTATCACTTGCCATTCATTCTGGCCCCCTTTTCCAGCTGCAGAGCAAGTGACAAGGTATATTTTGTGTTGGGATCTCTGCCTTTGAGACTCTGGCTGTGCCACATTGGACACAGGCTTTAGAAGATATTTGACAGACCTGGAAGATATTTGCATGCATGGAGAGCTCTTCTTGGCCTGCAGTATTACCAGGCCTGATCTACCATAGCACAAAGTAGCCACTCAGTCACCAAATATGCACACATGCAGAAAAACCCCTCTGCAGTCCCTTAATTTTGTAAATTTTCAAAGGTTGCAACTGCCTTAATCCATTCTTGCATTCTAGTAAAAAGAACAAACAGTAGATACTGAAAATCTGATGCAGTTAAAAAAACAAACACAAAACAATAGTTCCAGCAACCACAGTGGCACAGCTGTGTCATTTGTCCCAAATTAGAAATCTCACTGCTTCAGTTGTGCACCCTTTGTATTTTCATTGGTTTCCTCTCTGCACATGAGTATGGAGCTGACACTGGCCATACACTTGGCAGCCAAGGAAAAACTCAAATATTTAAAATGGCTAATCATAACAGCATCAATTGGGAGTCTGCCTAACTTCCTTCACAGCTTACATAGTTTGCTGTTAGTGAGATTGTTGCATGGCCTTGGGCAATATTAATGTTTCTTCTATGACAGGTGTTGCTCTTATTTTATTCATGCTGTATTGAAGTGCTTTGGGGAAAAAAGTTTTATGGCATTTAGTTTCTATGGTAATAAGGTTCTGCCATGCAGCTGGAAGCCAGATAATTCTTTTCCAAAACCTTTTTATAATTAGTGGAAGAGGAAAATTCTCATAGAATCATACATCCTTTTTAAGCACTTCCATAAGGAGAGTGAGGAAGAAAAGTGTAACATAAGACGTGCCTAGGAAACAGAGTTGTGGCATATACTCACTCCTTTGGGGGACAAGAAAACAAAAGTCTATCCCAATGCAGAAAGACAAACCCTTGAAATTGAAGTATGGATACAAGCCAGAGAGTGGGAGTTTTGTGCTCCCAGCCAAGGCAACTGTACAGCAACTGAATTGCAGAAAAGGAGACGGGCTACACATGCAAACCCACTTATTTTGTTTTTTCAAATAAGACAATCCAGCATTTATATTATTATATTTTAATATGACATGGTATTATATTACACTATCCCACTTTTGGACAAGAGTTCTCAAAGCACTTCACAACACTTGAGCAAAAAAACAAAGCATTTAAAAAATTAAAATTAGTAGCAAAGTGAAGTCATAAACAAGAAGCAATGTTAAAATAATTGTAGCTCATAGCAGCCATACTCCAAATGTGTGCCTCACCATCAGAACTTAAAAATGCTGTTTTCTGTACTATGAATCCCACACTCCTTCTGCCAGTATGTAACTTTTCCAAACTCTGCTCTTACCAAAAATTTGCTGCCCAGTGAAAGCACACTTCCTTTTGTTCTCAGTTTTCCTTTAGCAACAGACAAATATATTTTTGTTTGGTAGGTGTTATTCATTGAGGCATATCTGCTGTTGAAGGGGGTTAGATGGGTTTGATGGAGCTCTGCCCTTTACTCTTATTTTTGTGTCTTTTAATATAAACTTTTCCCTCCATATTCACTAGAGTTAGGAGCTCAAGACCCCGGTGAATATGGAAAAACTGCAGATAACAAAAACAACATGTTTTACCTGAGAGGACACCTCTCTAGGAATCTCTAGGTCTTCCACTGCAACTCTGTGGTCAACTTCTAACAGACACTGACCATAGAACAGCATTGGAGGAGCTACAAATGCCTAGTAGAGTATTCTCTCTAGGAATCTCTGGGGCTTTCTAGATTGGCAAAAAGAAGTGTGTTCATGTCTGCATGAAACTCTAGCCTTTAGATGAGAAAAAGGGAAAGTGTGTCATGAAAACTCTTTTTTTTTTTTTTTTTTGCGTTTTAGGGGAGAAGAAGCGCCTTTAAAAAGGTGCTGGTTTTCCCAGCTTCTTTTTTAAAAACTGCGGAACATCGCAGCTCCATCTAAAGGCTGTGGTGCAGCTGCTAAGCATTAAGGAAAAGGCAACTTCATGTCACACTTTCCTGCCAATCTAGAAAGCCCCTCTAGGTCTTTCAGTGCAACTTTTAGTTAGAGTTGACCATAGAGATAAAATGGAGGATCTAGATATTCCTAGAGAGAACATATTAATCAAATCTGTAAATAATCAAATCCGCAAATATGGAGGGATGAGTGTACTGTATGTGTTCTTATGTTTTTAAAATCAAGATCAAAGATTTTAAATCAAGATCACTTCCATTCAACTAAGGGTCACACAGTATAAGGGTCACATAATCACACTTCCATGCCAGCATTCTCTGAAGATGCCAGCCACAGAAATAAACTCTTTTAGAACAGATCCACATAGCCCGAAAAAGCCACAAAAAACAAGATCAAAAGTCACTAATATTTTATTATCATTAGCCACCTTGAGTGCCTTCTTTGGCAGAAAAGTAGGGCATAAAATATATAAAATCACCTCTGGTGGGACTGTCAAGATCAAGGACCACTAGAGTGTGTGTGTTTATCGGGGGGGGGGGGTTTACTTCTAGAAATGTGTTTAAAGAGGAGTGTCATCTCTTAATGGACAAATTACATTAAATTTAGCTATCTTTGTATATGAATTAGAGAGCATATCATTAGAGTCAAAACTAGGAACTGCAGACACACACATATTGTTGATCTCTTTTGCTTAAATCCTATGCCAAATCATTATGAACCACAGGCACATGCCTTGACTGCTTGTAGCCATGACTAGTTCTATTAAAATAGACAATCTGAGAAGGTGCAGCTGTCTTGTGGAAAAGAAAAAGGAGATGGGGACAGAGTGACACCACTATATCTGCTTCCAGAAAGACTATCCCTTTTTCACATTCCACTAATTCATTGATTCCTTTGAGAAGAAAATTAACAAATAATTGCATCCCTATCCTAAACAAGTCCACAGTGGTTATACAGATGAAATGGTGGGGGAAGGAGCACAATAAACTGGAGTAACAAACATAGTAAGTAAGAACTCAAGCTACAACGCCACACAGTGGCTTCAGAGAATCATTTATGTTGTCTCAGGGTGTAAACTGGAGCAACATGGAGAAAACCCATTACCCAGGTAAAGAACCCAAGGTACAACTATTTCGCACAGTGACTTCAAGTAATCATTATGTTGTCTCAGGATGCATCAACACTGTAGAAACAATGCAGTTTGACACCACTCTAACTGCCACAGCTCCATCCTACAGAATTCTGGAATTTGTAGTTTGTGAGGCATAGTCAATCTTTGGAAGAGAAGGCTTGTAAAATTACAGATCTCAGGATTCCACACAGTGGAGCTACGGTACTTAAAGTGGTGCCAAGCTGTATTATTTCTACAGTGCAAATGCACAGTCAGGCTGCTGCCATACTGCAGAATGAATGCAGTCTGACATTGTTTTAACTGTCATGGCTCCATCCTAAGGAATCCTGGGATTTGCAATTTGTTGTGGCATCAGACCTCTCTGACAGAAATGGCTAAATATATCAACAAACTAAAAATTCCAGAATTACACAGCATTGTACCATGGCAGTAAAAGCAGTGTCAAACTGCATCAGTTCTACAGTGCAGGTAAAGCTCAAGTAACAGGAGCAGCAACAATAATGATAAAGGGACAAATGTGCAACTTTTCTCATAATTAAACAAAGCAAGAGAACAGTGGGGAATAGAGAAAAAGCAGCTTGCCCATCTGTACTCATCCTTCCTCTTTCTGATATGTTTCTTTAATTGCTATAATATATCATGAAACTAGCTACAGGACACTTTTTTAACAAGGGGGTGAGACAGGAGGAGAAAAATATGACAGCAAATGTGTAGCTACTCTGGTTGTACCAAAACAAGAGTAGCAACAGTGCCACTTTATTCTGATCACCTGGAATACTGTGTCCAGTGCTAGGCACTACAGTTCAACAAGGATATCGACAAGCAATATGTCCAGAGAAAAGCAACTAAGATGGCAAAAATTCTGGAAAACCAAGCCCTCTGACAAGAACCTAAGGGGGAGAGGGGAAGGTATGTTTGGCTTGGTATGAGGATAAGATTAAGAGATGGCATGATACCTATCTTTAATTATCTGAAGGGATGTCCTGTAGAACAGTGCTACTCAACATGGTGGCCCATGGATTGGTGCCAAATCCTGAGCTGTCTACTGCAGGTCCCTGAGGGACTTCCAGGACAGAAATAAAGAATTGTTGTGAATAGCCACAAATAAGATTTCAGCTTCAAGCTCATTGGATGAAAAAAAAAGCCGGCAGGTTCTCTAAATCAGGTAGCTTAAGAAGCACTGATGTACAAGATGTTGCAAATTCATTTGCTTACTGCTCCAGGGATGAATTAGTAAATTCAAAAGAAGGGAAATCAGAGACTTTCTAAACACTAGGAAGCATCTCTTGATAGTAAGAGCTGTTTAGCCGTGGAACAGACTATCTTGGAAGATCTCTTTCTTTGGAGGCTTTTAGAGGATGGGGTGGGAGTTCAGTTGGGTTGGGTCGAATGGCCATCTCTTAGGTGTGCTTTAGATGTGGATTCTTTCATGGCAGGGAGTTGGAGTAGAAGTCCCTAAACTTGTCCGTCCCCATACACGGGCTTGGAATCTGCGGTCTCGCTCCTTTGTGGATGGTAAGCAGGGAGGGAGAAAATGGCACATGCCCATTTTAACCAATGGGCTTTGAATAGTTGCATTTTTTCTGATTTGCGCAGGGGGGGAGAGGCAGTCAGGAATGGATCCCCCGTAAATAGGGAGGTAGATGACCCAGAGGAATCAGAAAGCATGATCACAGTCCTGCAAAAATTTTCAAAGCATAAACACCAACATTACCATCAAATGTTTCACCTAGACAAGGTCTAGGGAAGATGTTGTCTTCCAGATACCGGACAACAAATCCCTAGCATCCTTGACCACTGCTTCCACAGCGTGGGGATGGCAATCATGTAGCCCTTCAGATGTTGCTGAAATGGAACTCCCAGAAGTCCTAGCCAGAATAATCAAGTGTGAGGAATGTTGGGAGTTGCAGTCCAATGACATCTGGGGGGGTCACATCATTTATCACCAAGCTCTACATCAATGCAGTGACACCAGATATATATTGAATCAGATAAAGAAGAGGAACTATTTATGAATATTTGAGCAATGAGTGAATAGGGTGGATACAGTAGTTTATTTTGATGATCCAGCAATTTGTGATAAATATATAGATTGGACGAGAACCAGTTACAGACTTGTAAGCCTCCCTGCTTCTTCTTCCTACAATAAATTTAAACTCAAGTGTGACCAACACAAAGTAATGCAAGTGAAAGATTTTAAATGACTTATGGTTTTAAAGACCGGCCTTTCCATTCAGAAGCTGAAACATGTCACACCACAGGAACTGGCTGATTATTCATTTCTGAAAAGCAATGGATCAAGAGGAGTGAAAAATCAATCTAACCACAGATTATTCTAAATCTTTCAAGCTATGTTAATAGTCATGTGGCCAAGGTTTTTTAAAGGGATTTTGCTGTCAATTTTATCATACTGTGCTAAAATAGAAAAAAAAAAACTTTAATTCTTCAAAGAGGATAATTGTGTACATTTTCAAAATGCAACTCTTAACAGACTGCAAGAAAATTATAGATTTCTTAGTTCTAAAGTCACACTATGTCCTTAGATTGCTACCCAACTACTAAATAACCAGATAAAAGAGGAAGTGAAGAAAATTAGTGTATAGCACCCTCTAGGGAATAACATTTGTAAAGCAGATCCATTGCTCTGAATTGTTTTAAACAGGTAGCATTTTATATTGCAGCAGAGCTTGGAAATGTAACAGTTCCCAGAGTCTTCTAACAGGACAGTCATTCTCTATGCTAGCTAGTGTATTCTGAGAGATTTAATTCAAAAGAAGTTATTGTAGCCAAGAATTTGACTACACATTCCCTGTAACATAAAACACAAAGCAGCAGAAGTGGGGAAAGACCTGTAACACAAAACAACTAAATATACTTTTAGAAAACAGAGCTTAGTTAAAATTAATGAGGGGGGAGAACTGTAGCAACCTCTTTAAAAGTGGCTAATGAAGATGCAAGAAGAGCTCTTTTTGCAAAAGAATCAAGAACTTAGTCATAGGAGATTATCACACTCCTATCATTATCCCATCCATGGGGGGATTACATGAAAGCCTTTCATATCGTAGCACTGAAAATACATCATGGGATGATTCTTTTTCTTTCAAGAACCTTTACTTTTCTAGGCTTTCCAACATGCCAGGATAACATGTAAGACAAGGCAGACTACCAGTAATATGCTTTCCCCTTTTCTTTCTGTTTTGTTTTGCTCTTCACATATCTTCGGTAAGTGATTCCGGAGGCAGGAGTTTACCTTGCCTGTTGTACATAAGCACACACAGCTACAACTCCATTCTTTCCCCACCCAAGCTTTATTACATTATTCAAAGCAGATATGCTGCTGCATCCCAGCACTGAAAGTCTGTCTTTTTCCAGCCCTTATTCACCACCTTTCTAAACCAATGCTGAAGAGAAAAATACTTCCAGATAGCCAGAAGGTAAGAAAAGGGTGATGTGGCTGGGCTGGGTTCCCATAAGAAGACTTATGGGAACCCAGCCCCAAAGTGGCAGCTTGATGCCGCTCCTTTCAGTGCTAGATCAGGCCTACAGCAACCACACATTGCAGGCCTGATCCAGTACTTTGCTGCACCAAAAAGAAGCAGCAAAATGACTCTTTCTGAACCATTTGAACAACATCCATTCTAACATCCAATTCACAATGGAAAAAGAAAAGGAAGGAACACTACCATTCTTGGATGTCCTAGTCATTCGCGAACTAAACCAATGTTTGGGCCACACAGTATACAGAAAACCTACACATACGGACAGATACCTGCACAAGAACTTCAATCATCACCCAGGACAAAAAAGAACCGCTATAAAAACACTGGTAGACCGGGCAAAACGAATCTGTGAACCCCACTTCTTGGAAAATGAACTGAAACACCTGGACCGGGCTCTACAGGCCAATGGTTACTCTAGCACAGACATCAGAAGGGCTCCCAGGCTCAGCAAAGCCCAGAAGACTCAAGAAAAGCAACCACCCAAAGGGAAGATATTTTTACCATACATCATAGGAGTCACAGACAGAATAGGGAAAGTGGTGAAGAAACACAACCTTCAGATGGTTTACAAACTGACAAAGAAATTCCAGCAAATGCTTCACTCAGCCAAGGACAAGAGAGACCGTCTCACAGCCGCAGGAGTCTACCACATTCCATGCAGCTGCGGACAGGTCTACATAGGGACCATGAACCGCAGTGTGCAAACAAGAATCAAGGAACATGAGAGACACTGAAGACTGGGTCAGCTGGAAAAATCAGCAGCAGCAGAACATGCTATAAACCATCCTGGGCATAAATGCTGTTTGAAAGTACTGAAATTCTGGACCATGCCAACAACTACCATGTCAGAATGCACAGGGAAGCCATTGAAATCCATAAACATCTGGACAATTTCAACAGGAAAGAGGAAACCCTGAGAGTAAACAAGGCTTGGATACCAGTCCTGAAAGACAGCAAGGTCAAGACTCAACCTATGCAAATGAGAAACAGCCTAAGGCCAGGGGATTCCCAGCGGACAATGAGCACCAGTTAGCAGACATTACTCCTTGTTTGCATATCCTCCCACCCTGAGGACTGCCATTAGCAACAGAACAACACATTTGCAAATTACTCCTTCCCTCCCAGGATCACACAGGATATATATATGCAATCCTTTTTAAGGCTATTATTCTCTGAAGATGCCAGCCATAGATACTGGCAAAACATCAGAAAGGAACTCTTCTAGAACATGGCCACATAGCCCAAAAGCTCCACAAAAAACTATAAAAATGCCTCTCTTTTTTAGAATGGCTAAAGGGCATCCTTGCTGTGACACAGCACTTTCCAGTGCCCCTTTTGACATGTCATCTGAATACCATGCCAAAGGAACTCCATAACACCACCATGACCCCACTCCACCCCAATGCCGGCCCTTTTGGCCACTCTATTTAGCCCCTTAGTTAAAAATAGCTTCTTTGTCAGAAGCTTTATTAACTGAGGTATGTCTGTATTCTAGGGAGTTTCTTATGGTCATTCCACTAAGGTGGCATATATATGGTGGTTTATATAATATGAGGTGTTACCCAAAATGCTGGGATCCTGGGAGGGCACCTACAATTGTATACAATTGGAGAATTGATTTAGCTCAATAGGAAGCAGTGAGAGGGCTTCAGGAAACTCTAAAGCTGGGACACAAGTCTATGTATAATGGTTCTGAACCCAAGAACTCCAGAGGGAAGTTCCAAATTAGTTTCATTTATTGATTAAAAGGTGAATACATGCAAAATACCCTCTCTCTCAGACACACACGAGAACTAAGATTAAAAGTGTGGTAGCAGACAGCAAACTAAATGAAGGCAGTGGGTGGTACTTTACTGGTTCCAGAAGTGGAGCTTTATATATTAGGAAAGACTGTAAGTCTAACAGGGCTCACCCCTCTGCTTTGTGGTGCAGCAACTAATATTGTGGGGTCAAACTTGAATCCAACAAAATTTCTGCCTGATTCCAATGGGACAAAAGTTGGAGTGCTGAAATAGGCATATTTATAGGGTGAACAGAGGTAGTGTGCAAAAATCATATCTTATGCCATTCAAAACTTTACAATTATTACCAGTATTTTGAACTGAAACCTGGAAACAAGTAGGAAGCCAATACAGCTGCTACAAAAGAGGAAATCGCATATTCCCTGTAGTAATAATAAGAGTGTAGCATTCGAAGCCCACTGCAGTCTCTTAACACCCTTCAAAGGCAGCTGTATGTTGAGCATAGCACAATAATCCAGACATGATTTAAGAAAGAAATTTTTCACTCTGTCAAAGTCTGCATGATACATGACTTTCCACTAGAGGTATAAAGCATTGCTTATCTCATTCACATTTTCCAGAATGAAAATTTTCAAATGTTATCTTGTTGATGGAAAAGACTGAAAGATGATTTATTTGTAAACTTTCTGGTGTAGAAATGTATTTTATACAAAATGCTGTATATACTCATGTATAAATCCAGAAATTTTAGTTAAAAATTTGCCCCCCAAAAACTGAGTCAACTTACCCATGGCTCAATGTAAAGTACAATGCACTTTAACTCTTATGTAAAAAGGAGCTATCCTCTGGTGAAAGACAAGAGTGTAATCTATCCTGGAAGCACTGACCCTCCTCTACTCTCACATCTATTCAGTCTTTAGTGTGAGCAGAAACAGTTATACCTGCTGCAATCTTGTAAATTCTTTGTCATTGTTTTCTTTGCTCCATCCTTTAGATCCATTGTTATATGCCATTAAGTTTTACCTTCGACCTATCCATGGGTCATATGAAAATTCATAATTTTGGCCCCAAAACATGCCATCAAGGTCAATTTATAGTCAATTATATATGATACATTCTTTTATATAATACACTTTTTGTATTTTTCTTTTTGCTCCTACTGCTGCTAACAAAAACAATGCTAGTCTTTTCTTTTCTTTTTCCTTTTTCCTCTTCTAATGCTAGTCTTTCCAAGTGTGCACAAAAGCTAAAAATCTTCTGATCATTCAGTTTTTTGACAGCTGTCCCACTGGGGATGTTTTAGCTAGGGATCATGCACTGAGCAAGATGATGGACTAGGGAGATTGTTACATACAACTTTTAAACCATGATTATCACTGGAGCTTCTGTGAGTCACATCTGTGAGTCACTAGTGGGAGGAGCTAGGAGACTAGCTATATATAACAAAACAAAAAACAGCTTCATTTATATACCGCTTCATACTGCCTAAGGAGTGTCTAAGCGGTTTACAACTGTAAGCTTATTTGCCCCCAACAATCTGGGTACTCATTGTAACCACATCGGAAGGATGCAAACCTGAGTCGAGCTTGGGCCCTTTTGCTGGTATTGAACTCGCCACCTTATGGTTTTGAGTGAGTGGCTGCAGTATAGGCATTTAACCATTGTGCCACCATAGCTCCTCCCAGAGCCTCTTCTCCTCCCAGAGCCTCCTCCCAGAGCCCCCAGTTGAAGCTAGAGAGAGAAGGAGGAAGAACAGCTTCTCAGCAGCCATTTTAAGTGGTGAGTGTTTAGATTTTTTAAATCTTTTGGGTGAGTGTGTCTGTTGCAGAGGAGGAAGAGCTTCTGTGAGTCACATCTGTGAGTAACTAATGGGAGGAGCTAGGAGACTAGCTATATATAACTCTTTTTTGGGGATTTTCCCCCCAATCAAGGGAAAGCACAATATTGGGAGCAGGTGAGCTGTAAACTTTATTTTAGAGGTTCTCCTTTAAATATTTTCCTTTTTCAAAAGTACTTTTGAGGGGTTCTCCCCACCTCAGAGGAAGTGAGTACAAGTTAGCAACCAGGAGATCTCTATAAAGTTATATTCCCAATAGATTGAGCTCACTGACAGAGATTGATGAAATAGGCCAGGCCATCAGGGGCCTTTCACTTTGGTGTTTACCGGGGGATTTTCTTTGAGGAGGAAGCCCACAGTCCTGTTTCAGTGAATACTTAACACTTCTCAGTATGAACACTGAGGAAACTGCTGCAGTCACCTGCAACACTTGTGGGATGTTTGTCTTCTTGCCTACAGATGTGGGGAACTTCACATGGCCAAAGTGCAAGTTGGTAGCCCTCTTGGAGGAGAAAGTGCAGCAGCTGGAATCCAGGGTAGCAACACTTCAGCGTATCAGGGAGCAAGAGGTTTTCCTGGACAGAACGGAAGGAATGATCTTGGAAAGGGACTACACAGAGGAAGTCGCTGGGGATGAGAAGGTCACTTCATGTACACAGGAGGAAGACAGCTGGAGGAATGTCACACAGAGAAGCAGAGAAATCAGGGATAGCTATGGGAGCTTGCAGTTACAGAATTGTTTTGAAGTCCTTTCCCTTATCAAGGAGGATGAGGAAGACCAGCATGGGCAGACTTCAGGGACAGGGCAGGGGAGCCTTGGAGTTCCATTGCAGGGAACAGTCACTGTTAAGCCTAGCAGGAGGTGTGTGGTCATGGTGGGGGACTCCTTGCTGAGTGGCACAGAAACAGTGATTTGTGGGCCCGAAAAGATGTCTCAGGAGGTGTGTTGTCTCCCTGGGGCCAAGATCCGTGATGTGACAGAGAGGCTGACAAGACTGGTAAAGCCTACTGACCAATACCCCTTCCTTTTGGTCCATGTGGGGACGAATGACATAGCAAGACACAGCCTTCAGAATATCAGAAGGGATTACGAGGCTCTGGGTAAGAAGCTGAAGGAAATGGAAGCACAGATTGTCATCTTTTCTCTTCTGCCAGTTGAAGGGCATGGTCCAGGAAGAGAGAAAAAATAGCAGATGTCAACAACTGGCTCTGCAGATGGTGTCGCCAAGAACGGTTTGGATTCTTGGATCATGGGCTACAGTTCCATGAGGAGGGACTTCTGGCAAGGGATGGGCTGCATCTCACACCAGTTGGAAGAAACGTTTTTGCCAACAGTCTGAAGAATCTGATCAGGAGGGCTTTACACTGAGTTATGTGGGGAAGTGAGACAGCATTCTGGAAGGCAAAAGGGCTGGAAAAAAAAAAACTCAAACTGACATGGAGGGAACAAGGCAAACAGTGCAAGGACCCAATAGTAGGCAGCCAAAAAACGTGCACAGACAGCAAGTAAAGGGGACACATGGTCTTAGATGTGCTAAACTAATGCACAGAGCATGGGGGAAAAAGCAAGATGAACTTGAACTCCTAGCACAAGGGAAATATGATATAATAGGCATCACTGAAACCTGGTGGGATGAGTCTCATGAGTGGAATGTAGAAATAGAGGGATATAACCTTTTTAAGAGAAACAGTCGAAACAAGAAAGGAGAAGGGATAGCATTATATGTGAGGGATATTTACACCGGTGAAGAAATCCAGGACATCAATACTGGAAGCCAGGTGGAGAGCATCTGGATAAAAATTAAAGGAGAGGGAAACAACAGGGATGTTACTGTGGGAGTCTACTACAAACCCCGACTCAGGTAGAGGAATTGGATGATGTCTTTCTAGACCAGATGACCACACACTCAGATAAAAGAAATATAGTAGTAATGGGTGACTTCAACTATCCTGATATTTGCTGGAATTCAAATTCTGCCAATTCAAGGTCTAACAAATTCCTCACTTGCCTGGAAGACACTTTCATTGTCCAAAAGGTGGAACAAGGGAGTCAGCTATTTTGGATCTGATTTTAACCAACAGGGATGACCTAGTTAATGGAGTGCAAGTGGTTGGATCCTTAGATGGGAGTGACCATGTTCTCCTAGAGTTTGTTATACAGTGGAAAGGTGAGGCATAGTCAGACACGAATTCTAGACTTTAGGAGAGCTGATTTCAATAAACTTAGAGAAATACTGGGGGTGATCCCATACTAAAAGAAAAGGGAGTTCAAGATGGATGGGAGTTCCTCAAAAAGGGAGATACTGAAGGCACAATTTCAAACAGTTCCAATGAGGAAGAAAAATGGGAGATGTCTCAAGAAACCAGGATGGATGACTAAGGAACTTACAACTGAGCTGAATTTTAAATGGAACATGTATAAAATATGGAAAAATGGGGAAAGCACCAAAGAGGAATTCAAACAAATAGCCAGAATGTGTAGGGATAAAGTCAGAAAAAGCTAAAGTGCAGAATGAACTCAGGCTTGTTAGAGAGGTTAAGAACAATAAAAAGGGCTTTTTTTGGTATGTCTGCAGCAAAAGGAAGAAGGAAGAATAATTACCAGTTCTGAAGAAAGAGTTCCTCAAAACACAGAGAGTGACTCAGACAAAGTCTGAGGGCTATACAGAGAGCAGAGCTCCAGTTTGTGTGACAGAGCTTTGGTCTGTAGCAGTGAATTGATCATGTGTGGGACTGATGTTTATATCCTGTTCTGTATCTTCAGGGGTACTTAATGTTCCCACACAGTGCAGCAAAGACCTAATGGTCTTCCATTGAATTGACAAAAGGATTCCAGAAAGACTGATAGTTTTAACTCTGGAGTGATAAAACATTGATTGGATTTGAGACTTCTGCTGGATGGATAGTCTATAATTGCATGGATCTGCCTGAGCCCCCCTTTAAAAAAATGCATTACATTGGGCAATCTTCACTTCTCCAGCACACTTAAGAATAGATGTGAAGATTATAAAGAGACAAGTTTGAAATCTTGCTATAAACGAGAAGGAATTTACCTGAATCATGGTAATCAACATTGGTATCTCCAATTATTGTCCTTCTCATATTTTCTATATAACTTGGAAAGGGGCAAAAAATGACAACCACTATGGTCACGGGACTGATAAATCTCCTGTATGAAGAACACAGGTGTAACTTATAAAATCTTAGCTGAGAAAAAAAGGTGAGTACTGTGAGACAACATAAAGAGATGGATAAAATAATGCATGCCGTAGAACAGCTATATATCGGGATATATTTTTTAATTTTATAGAACCTGGGATCATCTCATACTCAACTGGTTAGCACTGTGTGAGCAGAATCCTAGACTAAATGAGCTTTTGGTCTTTGCCAGGATGGTTCCTCAAATGATCTTATCCCCCTTGCAATCTGAAACCATCTCAGCCAGCCATTTACTGTCCCAAACTTTTTGCTCAGGTGGATGAGCTTTCACTTGTCCCACATGTAGTCCCTGGTACTCTTCCAGTGACTTTTCTATATCCAGGTGATATGAGCTTGCTGTTGTTGACAAGAAGAACTATTATAACAGTTAATGCAGAGAAAAAGAAGATGACAAGCTCCCACAAGATCCAAGAAATCAAAGGGAAATTTAAATCAAGAATGGAGATACTCTACAACCAGCAAGGAAAAACAATACATGATCAAGTAGAACTAAAGAGAAGATGGAAACAATATATGGAAGAACTATACAAAAGAGATGAAAGGATGACAGACTTTTCCAAAGAGGAACAAAATGGAGATGAAACTCCAGTTTTAAAAATTAAGTGGAAGTTGTAGTCAGTCCACTTGGGAGAAATAAAACACCAGGAACAGTACAGCTGCCTCAATCTACATAGAAAGAATATGGAAAACAAAAACAATGGCCCACAGATTGGAAATGTTCAATATGATTCTGTACAGAGAACCATTCAGCTCTTAGAGCTTATTCACCCCAGGTTACCCATGTTGTCTTTCTATTGTACTGCTATGTAGCAAGAAGAATTTCATGAAATATCAAGTTCAAACATGTGCAAAAAATAAATGACAATTTTTATGGTCTCTTTCTTTTAAGATTACAAGGAAGATTTAGCTGGTTGCTCAGCAACTGACTATCAAAAGTCAAGCAATCATACAGTGATTTTCCTTAAATGAGAAACAGCAAATTCTTTTCACACTGTCTTCAATAAAATAGGTTGCAATATAATCTCCTTTTTTCTTTCTTTTTCTGCTATTTTTGACATTTTAAGGTTAGGCTGTCCCTAACCTTAGGCAGAGTAAGTGCTTCAGGTAGCTTCAGGTAGTAGATGCAAAGAATGAGTAACAATGTGTTGGAGCATACTGCAACTGTATGTACACTGAACAGCCTGTCTTGCACTTCCTAAGATAGTCAGTTGTCTTCATGTTGTCTCATCATCAGTCTTCAAGAAAGAGTCAACTGCCAATCAAATCAACTTTTGTACAGGGAGGCCATCTTTTTCAACCGTGGTAGGTAAATGTCTTGATCTGACTATATTTAGTGCTTTTAATACAGCCTTCCCTTTGCATCAATCATGACACAAGTTATCCAACTTTATTTGGTACAGGTATACTTCAGTTAACATAGTAATGTCCCTGAGTATAACTTCTTAAGAGAAAATTTGGTATCAAAGACAGAAATAACATGAAAAGAAAGAAAGAAATAGGAATAGATTCCTGCATCACAAAAGGAAAAGCAGTTCAACACTTTTGACTGTCGCATTTACCTGATTTGTCATCAGGAGCAATGGATCAAGAAGCATCCCCAGACTGTGACCACACTTCCTAAGTACTGAGGAAGCAGACAAGCTGTTTGGATCCGTTAGGAGGACAACATGCCCCTTCGATCCCTGCCCATCATGGCTGACCGTGCAGGGAGGGGATGCAGTGGTGGCACTACTCCAACGTGTCATCAACGCGTCCCTTAGGGAGGGAAAATTTCCATCACAACTTAAGCAGGCTGTTGTTAAGCCGCTATTGAAGAAACCCTCCCTAGATCCCCTGCTAAGAGACAACTATAGACCGGTCTCCTTATTACCATTCTTGGGCAAGGTGATCGAGAGGGCAGTTGCCCACCAACTCCAGGTAGTCTTGGAAGATGCCGATTATCGAGACCCATTTCAAACTGGGTTCAGGACGGGCTATGGAGTTGAGACAGCCATAGTCGCCTTAGTCAATGACCTCCGTTTGGGCATGGACAGGGGAAGTGTGACCCTGTTAGTGCTCTTGGACATCTCAGCAGCCTTCGATACCATTGACCATGGTATCCTTCTGGAATGCCTGAGGGAGTTGGGCATCGGAGGCACTGCACTCCAGTGGTTTTGTTCCTACCTCTCAGGCAGGTTCCAGATGGTGAAGCTGGGAGACAGTAGCTCTCGTAAAAGAGAGCTGACATCTGGCGTCCCACAAGGCGCCATTCTGTCTCCCATGCTATTTAACATTTACATGAAGCCACTGGGAGAGGTCATCCGGAGACACGGGGCGCGGTGTTATCAGTACGTTGATGACACCCAAATATATTTCTCTATGTCTCCGACTATTGCAGTGACTGAAGATGGCATCTCTCCTCTGAATGCTTGACTTGACTCGGTAATGGGCTGGATGAGGAAAAACAAGCTCAGATTGAATCCAGAGAAAATGGAGGTGCTTGTAATAGGTTCCCCGAATCCGGGGAAGGAGATTCATCAACCAGTCCTGGACGGGGTCACAATTCCCCTAAAGGATGAGGTTCGTAGCCTGGGGGTGCTCCTGGACTCGTCTCTACAACTGACATCTCAGGTGGAAGCGATCACCAGGAGTGCTTGGTATCAGCTTAGGCTGATATGCCAGCTACGCCCCTACTTGGGCAAGGGGGACCTAGAAACAGTAGTACATGCACTGATAACCTCTCGTTTAGATTTCTGTAACACACTCTACATGGGGCTACCTTTGTACCAAGTTCGGAAGCTTCAAATGATTCAAAATGCAGCGGCCAGATTAGTAACGGGGGCGTCAAGGATGGAACACATCACCCCCATCTTAAAATCCTTGCACTGGCTGCCAATCCGCTTCCGGGCGCAATACAAAGTGCTGGTAATTACCTTTAAAGCCCTATATGGCTCAGGCCCAGGTTACTTGAGGGAACGCCTCTCCCAACATTATCCGCCCCGCACCCTAAGAACGAGCAACAAAAATTTACTAAACCAGGTACATACAAGATTAATATCGACATCTCGCACTGCTTTCTCCGCTATGGCCCCAAAGCTATGGAATGACCTGCCCGAAGAGATCCGTCAGTTACCTACACTGGAAGTGTTCAAAAAAGTGCTGAAGACAGACCTCTTCTGGTGGGCATTCCCATCTGACCTTATTTAATGTCCCTTTGAATGCTCCATGGACGTATGATTGATGTAGATATTGATTTTAATTTTAACCCAAGGTAATTAGGATGTTATTTGAAATATACTGTGTTTTGAAAATGCTGTAATCCCGCCTCAGTCCTTAGGGAGAGGCAGGAAATATTCATCATCATCATCATCATCATCATCATCATCATCATCATCTAGGACTGGAGGTTGCAGCCCAATGCCCAGTTTAGGTGTCCCTACTGTAAGTACCTCCGTTTTGTCTGGATTCAGTTTGAGTCTGTTTTTCCTCATACAGTCCATTACTGCCTCAAGACACTGATTGAGGGAAGAAATGCCATCTGTCATCGAAGCTGCTGACTGAGACATGGAGAAATATATTTGGGTTTCATCAATGTACTGATAACACCCCAAAAGTACAGCTTTTTTAAAACACAGCATTATATTATTGCTTCACCTTCAGAATTCACACACTGATCTCCAGAGTGATTTCAGCAACATAGCAGACTATTTATCCTCTTACTTTGATTGTCACTGTAAGGAAACATATTTTGGATGTCAGATGTGAACAGAATGTACAGTACATTCATCCCTCCACATTCACTAGGGTTAGGGGCACAGGACCTCCCATGAATGTGCAAAAACTACAAATAACAAAAACACTATGTTTCTACCTGAGAGAACACCTCTCTTGGAATCTATAGGTCCTCCAGTGTAACTCTGTGGTCAACATCTGCCAGACATTGACTACAGAATTGTGCTGGAGGAGATATACATGCCTAGTGAACTGTTCTCTCTAGGAATCTCTAGGTCCTTCAGTGTTGACCATAGAGTTGTGCTGGACGACCTAGATATTCCCAGAGAGAACATATTAATAAAATCCATGAATAATCAAATTTGCAAAAGTCAAAGCTGCAAATGTAGAGACACAAATGTAGTTGTTTACTATTACCTAGCCAAGTGATAAACAGCTTCAAATTTTTGTTGTGCACTCATTTTTATGATCCAGATAACATTATCTTCCACTTGTAAGCCTCCCATGTTTTCAAACTGCTGGTTTTACTTTTTTCTTTTCACATCTTTATTTTCTTTCCTTTCAGAAAGGAAAGACAGCATTATCAACAGGACTCCAAATAGCCTGATAGCTGTAAAATGTATTTTGGTTAGCAGGGCTAGAAGGTTTTCATGTGGGGGCACTTGAACTCACTAATATTCAGAAGTCAAATATATCATCTTATGAGAATTTCCTTCTCAAGTAACCAGGTTTTTTAAACTTCCCATTATTTTATTGTGGCTCCTTTAACTGATATCTAAACGGAAAAATAAGCTTGTGTAAAAGGAAAAAAACAAACCAAACCAATGAAGTGAATGTAATGGCCATGCATATAGCATTTAAGATTTGGGGTTTGGATCCAGATTTTAAGTTAGTCATCACATTAATTCCCCAATTATGTTTATGACTAAAATCTCTTGATACTGCATCCAATGATGGCCACTCAGATGATGGAAGCATCAGCCCATGATGGAATGGGAAGGGGGCACTTTTCAACAACCACAGCATCCTCTCTGTTGTCTCTGATCTGCAGGGCCAGATGAACTATATCACAGAGTATTGAAAGAACTCAGAATCATAGAGTTGGAAGAGACCACAAAGGCCTTCCAGTCCAAACTCCTGCCATGTAGGAACTCACAATGAAATGCTGACATATTTGCAGAACTTGCCATCATTTTTGAGAAATCTTGGAGAACAGGTAATGGATCTATAATTGGTTGAAAATCCATGCTCAAAGTGTTGTCATCAATGGCTACAAATTGAAGAGGTCTCAAGTAGAGTTCCACAGGGTTCTGTTCTGGGTCTGTTCAATATTTTTATCAATGATTTAGATGATGGGGTGAAGGTGTTGATGTAAACAAGCAGAAGTGCACAGTTCAAGCAATCTCCGATGCCTTCGTAATTACCGGCAACCGTGGAGCTTCCACTTTATCAGGAATCCTCCTCCCAGTTGATGAAACAGACTGGAGCCAAAACTCTCTCCTCAGAGGTTTTATTCTTAAGTTGCTGTATTTACAAATATACATATACGCTCGTCCGACAAAACTCACCAGCCAGCCACTCACTATTCCACCCAACCTCTTCTGGTGATTCTTCTTCCTTGTGTTACCTACGATGTTGTTCCCTCAGTCAGAAAGACTCTTGTTGTTTACATTAGGCCTACTTGCAAGCAAGCACATACTGACCTTGAGCAGTATCTGTTTTCCAGCCTTCAGCTGCAGTCAACTCCAGCCACAATTCCTGTTTTACCTTTTGTGCACATCTGTACATTTCATACTCAGGCCTCAAAGCCTAACAGAAGGGACTCCTTATCAAATTAGCAGATGATACAAAACAGGGAGGGGTAGCTAACACATTAAAAGACATGAACAGAGTTCAAAAGAACCTTTATAAACAAAAAACCTGTACTGAAATTAATAAAATTAAACAGAGGTGAATGCAAAATTCTACATTTGTGCCACAAAACCAAACACAGGTATAGGATGAGGAATACATGGCTCAACAGTACTACATGTGAAAGGGACCTTGGGATTTTTGTTGAGAATGAAACAGCAGTATTATGATATAGCAAAGAGGGCAAATGCTATCTTAGCCTGCATCAACAGAAGTAGAGTTTCAAGTCAAGAGAAGTAGTGGCTCTATATCCTCTGCTACTCAGGCCTCATGTGGGCTAAGGTGTTCAGTTCTGGGTGCCTCAATGTAAAAAGAATATAGACAAATTGGAGTGAGTTCAGACAAGGACAATAAGAGGTATGGAGAACAAAACATATAAGGAGAGGTTGAAGGATCTGGACATGTTCAGCTTAGTGAAGAGAAGACATAGCCACAGTCTTCAAATAGTTCAAGAGCTGCCACAGAGCAGAGGGTGCAGGCTTGTTCTCTGTTACTTCAAAGGGTCAAATTTGGTTTAATGATTTTAAGTTATAAGAGAATAGATTTTTGACTGAACATTAAAAGGAACTTCTTGATAATGAGAGCAATTTGGCAATGGAACCAACTGCCTAGAGAGGGAGTAGAGTCTCCTTCTCTGGATATCTTCAAGAGGCTGGGGACCTACTTGCTGGGAATACTCTAGCTGGAGATCTTCCATTGAGCCAATAGGACCCCTTTCAACTCTATGATTCTATGATCTGCAGGATGAGAGATTCTCCACAGCAAATTTGGAGAGCACAGGATGAGGTGTAATGGGCCTCAGGTATAAAGGCATCAGTATCACTTGGTACTGCATCTGAAGACGTGGGTTTATATCCATGAAAGCTTAATTTAAAATAAAAACCAGTTAGTCTTAAAGGTGCTGCTGCATTTCTTTTCTTTTCCTTCCTTCCTCCTTTCTATGCTGCAAGAAACTAACATGACAACTTCTTTGAAAACGACCACAGTGGGAGGGGAAATTCCTCCCAAATCACCCCCTTTCCTGTTTCTGTGACAGATATCTTCTGTGAGTTGGGTGACTGCCAATGGATGCAACTGATAGATTTCAATGGTACTAAAACATGATTACCTTAAACTGGTTCCAACCCACTATCCATAAAAGGGTAAAGTTAGCAAAGCCAACCCAAACTGTATCCTTTTAAAATTGTACAGTTTTATTATATCTTCCAAAAATGTTTTCATTTGCATTAACAGCATATTTTCAGTAGTAATTTATAAGCTCAACACTGAACACCAAAGAGGGAAGCCACACAGGAAATTATGCTTAACATACAGTTGTTTTCATTCTATGTATGTTTTAAAACTCTGCAGCCTCATACAGACACTTGCAGGTGAAATGTACCACCCATTCATATTCATTTTAATAATTGTCAATTTCTTGTGTGCTTTCATTTAAAGAAATTAATACCTTTATAGAAATATGTTATGATTTGAAAATATTTTTAAATATAACTAGTTATTGTATCTGCATTAACATGTGATGATCACTAAAATGAACAACAACAACACCAAAATCAGAAATGACCAAACCATCCACAATTTGTTCCATCCATTTCTCATTTGTTTCTCTGCCTAATTTTGTCAGTTCTTGTTTCTGGGCAAACAGCTGGGCAAACACACATAACGACAAGTCATGGGAGATCATTGCATGCAAAAATAAAGTGACTTACCCCTGCCGGGATACAGTCATTTATGGGATGAAATCAGGAATTAAAGCACGAAAAATGCCACTGATGCTGCCAGGCAACTGCATCCCATCTGCATCCTGGCTCCCAGCTGTGCTCAGCCAGCCGATTTGCTGAGCATGGCTGTGAGCTCGGATGCAGTTCTCCAGAGGCATCAGCAGCATTTTTTTGGGTGATAATTCCCAGTTGCATCCCAAAAGTGACTGTATCCCCACAAAGGTAAGTCTCTTTATTTTTGCATGCAGTAATCTCCTTGGTTAAAACCATTCAGCATCTGTAAGCCTTCAACAAACTGTAGCTTCAAGTTGTGGGTTATGTCTAGCCAGAATAATATGGCTTAGACAGAGGAAGAAGTCTAAATTCAACACTGAAGGATTTTTTTCTGCCTCATGGGGGAGAAAGGAAGGTTTTATCTTCCCACTTTAAACTCTGTTTAATATCAATATAAAGCTGAGTGAAGTTATCAGGAGATTTAAGACTATGTGCCATCAGAAACTGATGACACTCAGTAAAAATTTTCCTTGTCATCAATTTCAGCTTGCCTTGTGTATGTGGGAACCAGTCCCTAGCTATTGTAATGGACTGGATGAGGGGCAATAAACTGAAGCCAACTGCTGATAAGATGGAGGCTCTGTGGATGGAAGGTTACCAGGTCTGGGAATTTTTGGAATGGCATCACCTTGGAGATCTGGTTAGTGATGACAATGAGCCAATCTAGATTGGCACTTTGCTGTGTGATAAGGGCTTCTTAAAGTGCCTTTAGGGTTAGGGAGGGCACAGCTTTTAGACCCTCCCTAACCCTAAAGCATATGGGCACCGCCATTTTAAAATGGTGGCATGCATACGGACTCACTACAAGAGCATCATCACGTGCATAGCTTTTAGATGTGCTGCTCATGTTATGACACTTTTGTGCTGTGGAAGGGCGCCAATCGTGCCTTTTCCATGGCGCAAAAAAGGAGCTCCTTTTTGGTGGTGGGTCCTTGCCGCGGCTTTTAGATGGCCGCAGCAAAGAGGCTGGGAGAAAGGGGCCGCGGCAGCCCTTTCCTCTCTTCAGCCCTGGCTCCACAAGCTGAGGGAAGCGGGGTGCAATGGGTGCTCAGGGCAGTGGGCCCTCCAGAAATGGTGGGATGGGGCCGCAGAGGCTGCCTGTGCGGCAGCCTTGGCCCCATCCCACCGCTAAAAGGGGCAGACTAGATCGCCCCTATGACTTTATTCTGTTGTCAAACTAAAACTTGGCTTTTTAATAAAGATCTTGGGGACAAATTAATTTTTCCCAAATGTGTATGCATACAGTTTTAAACCATTTAAACCATTAGGCTCTTTTAACTTCTTAAATTGCTCAATATGGGACACAATCAAAGCACCCTTGACAGGTGACCATACAGACTGTTTAAAAACCTCCAAAGAAGGAGACTCCATGACATTCCAAGGAAGTTTGTTCCATTGTCAAACAGATCTTACTTTTGGGAAGTTCCTCCTAATGTTGAAATGGAATATCTTTTCCTGTAGCATGCATCAACTGCTCTGGGTCCTATTCGCTGGAGCAGCAGAAAACAAGTTTGCTCCCTCCTCACTATGACACCCCTTCAAATATTTAAACAGGGCTATCAAGTTATCCCTTTACCTTCTCTTCTCCAAGCCAAATATACCCTGCTCCCTTAGTCTCTCTTCATAGGACATGGTTTCCAGACCCTTCACCATTTTCATGAAGAGGTAGTCATGGTGATTATGTTAACTACCCTGTCTTGCAAGACAGCTTTACAGAAACTGTATTGGAAGATTAGTGCTGAGCATGAATGGATTTGTGAATAACCATATATATATGAATGAATGAACAAAGTCCCTGTTCAAGTATAACAGATCTAGTACATTGAAACAGTCTGGTTACACTTTTGATAGCTTTTTAAGTAAACATCTTTATAAAAAAGAGAAAAGAACTTGCTGACATTTAATAGGACTTGTAATCCAATCTTAAGGGTTTACCCAGAATAAATCTCATTTAGTTTATCAGTATTCAAAAGTAGGTATGCATAGTCAACTTGATTTCAGATAGATAACTGAAGTTTTCAGAAAGGTAGTCATGATAGTTTGTTGTGGCAAAAATCAGAGAATCAATTTTCCTGAACAGTGCCCCAAAGACTTTTTCTTTTTCAGTACAGGTCTACAGCCCACCTATCAGTCTACCATCTTGACAAATGCACACTTTCCAATACATAACAGTTAAAGAAAAATTCTGTGACATTAAAATGATTTCATTCTTCAAGGATGAATTAACTCTTTCACATAACACACACTATGACACATGTAATGTTAATGGGGATTTTCCACATGAATAATCTTGCTTTTGCTGATACCTCCTGTCCAAAATGTAGGTTAAGCAACAGAAACACAAGCAAGATGAGATGTGGCACCAAATAACAGTTCAGCTAAGATTCACTTAAGGCATGGGGGATGGGACAAGAGCAATTGCTGGTTAAGAAAACCAAACAGGAAGATGCAGATACCAAGAATAGATAATACTTCTGGTGGACTAAATGCTCAAAGAGACCCAGCCTACAGCTTTACAGTCTTAAAAAATATAATTGAGTTCATTCCAGAAAGAGAATTCTGATATAAATTCCATTCTTAAATCTCTTATTGCATATCAGTTCAACTGAAATGAATGAGATTTACTCATAATCCCTCTCACCTTCCAAAGAGGCTGCCAAATCAAACCCTGGACCTGATTTAGATAATCTTCCTACCACGGAATTCAGTCAGGAGTAACACATTTAAAAGAGCCACCAGGAGAAAAGGAGACCCCTACACTAAACTCCAGCCCTGACAACTGTGCCATTAGCTCATGAATGTGCCCTGCTTCCACAAACACACTCATACTTACTTAGGATTGCTCTGTTAGTGCTAACACCTTACATTGGACTCAGTAGGACTAGTTTAAATCCAACTGTCAGTCCCAACCAAAGTGGATGCACTGCGTGAATTGATGAACAGTAAGTCTACATATAAATCCCATTTATCCACTGGGTATACTCTAGTAAGTTACATTCTCTCAGCTTCAGAGCATGGCAATGGTAAACCCCCTCTGAAGAAACTTGCCAAGTAAATCCTATGATAGTCTTGCCTTAGGACCAACCTAAGTTGGAAACAACTTGAAGGCATGCAGCAACAAAGCAATTCTAGCTGGGACTATTAACTGGATTCAGGCCATGAAATGACTAGCTTAGTCTAGGGGCTTGTCTGCACTGATGAAGAATGCTGCACTCACTCCAAAGCCAGTGCTGGCAATCTCCACGATATACAGCTATTTCTGGGAAGACCCATGATTTTCAGCCCTTAACCTGACTTTGTTCTGAAGTAAGCAAAATTGGAGAAAAACCTGGGGTTTCCTTGAAACCCTGTAGTGCCTCTTTTGGCCATTTTGATAAATGAATAGTCCAATTTAAACAATCCAGTTGTTCACACACCCTGTGCTGAGCAGCTCAAGGAAGGGGAGGGATCCCCTACAGAACTCCCGACACCACTTTTTTGCTGGTCAAGTAGGTCCCTGTGAGTGCCTGCATGATGCTCTGCCACTTCTGCTGTGGTAAGAACAGGGTGCCCATGCAAGCAACAAAGAAGAAGTAAAGTAACTCTCCCTCCTAGACTGAATGGCTGGTCACCCCTTAAGATGTCATAGTCAGCAATCCTACCCACCTCCTTGACTGCATAGCTCCAGACCCCTTAGATCTTGGGGGTGGGGGATCACTGGCTGTGACATCTCCAGGATACATCCAGCCATGTCATTAAAGGGGGCAAGATTGCTGGCTGTGAAACACCTCCAGAAAGTGTCCAATCATGCGGGGTGAGATTGCTGGCTGTGACATTGCCAGGAGGCATTCAGCCATGCAATCTAAGAGGCAATGTTGCTCTACCTCTTCCTTGTTGATAGAATAGCACCCTAATGTGAGCTCAGAAGAAGTGATGGCATGCCAGGCAGGCTTTTCATGGAGCCTCTGCCCATGAGGAAGCAGTGGCAGTGGCTTTGGAAACAGGGGACAGGCCAGCATAGTTGCTGCAGTGTTGGCCCAGCTGGTCCATGTGGACAATGACACGATGCTACACAGGATTCAGCCCAGTGTGTGTGGCTACCATTGTGATTAATCTGGGCCCACTCCAGAGCTTAATGGATCAAATGTAAATGAGCCCTAGATCCAATCCAATATGCATCAATGACTGAAGCATTCTAGGAAAAATGGGAGGAACTTGATTGTTTCAGTATGGAGTAATATCATTTGATGTAGACTCAGGAAGCACGGAATGTTTAATTTCAAAAATTAGCAGCAAGAATTACAAAATGGCAATAGATGGAATAATAAATGTAACAAAAACATATTGTCAATTTTCAGCTTATTATACAACGTTGTTGCCAGCTTCCATTCTATTGGCTTCATTGTCAAATTCTCTCCACTTCTAATGATGCCAGATCATGTAAAAAAATATTGGAAATAGTGCTTATAGTTTCGCTATTTCAGCACTGAACAACAGAGAGGCAAGTCTGGCTACTTTGGATTGAACATTTCAGATGAGAAAATATGTGACATAATATTCAAAATGCAATTCAATATATTTACACACTTTGAGTCCCACTTTCAATTTTTCAGTTTGAGTTAGATTTTTAAAACATATTTTTGATGCAGGTGATGAAAAAAAGAAAGATGCATTGTGCTGCCAAGTTTAAGTATATGCTGCAGATTTCCCAAATCTCTTGCCAAACCACAAAGAAACACCTGATCAGAACAAATGAATTAGTTTTCCATCTGCACATTAACTTACGTTTTGTACTGAGCAAATTAACTTGAAATAATTAACAAGATTAACCAGTGTGATAAACATAATAGTGGCATAATGTTTGTAATGTACAGTTCAATGTACTGTTTGTCAGCAGGTTATGTTATACTGCACTCAACTCTCATATGGGAACTAGGTACGGTGTAACAATTTTCAAAAAGTAAACTATCTCAGTCTGGAAGGTGCCAGAGGAATAGGCGTGTATGTGACAGCCTCCAAGGGACTGGAGCCTGGAGCATAGAAATGGCTCCAGGATCCCTACCATGCCCTACCCCTGCCTCTTCTGTCCTAAATATGGTCACTACAGCCCCTGTAAATGTTCTACAAATCAATACCCTCCCCAGATATTTCATGTATTTGACTGAAATGCACACACACTGAGTGTTCTAGCATGTAGCCACAGATGTAGCCACGGAAAAAAAGTAGGCAGGAAAGACACAAAGCAAGGCTTTGGATGTTGTGAAGAAGAAGCCTATCTATTTGTGTGCCTAATATGTCTACATTTATGTTTATGAACTTGCTCTACAGATATTTCCACCAGCACTAGAAAAGGGAGGGTGGGAGGTGGCTTTTCACAAAATTAATGTTTTTTTTTCATGTATTTTTTAAAAAGCTCACTGAGGTCCCTTCTTTTCATGCATATTAATGATAAACATTTATGGCAAACATCTATAGTTTGTATATGTGGCCTAACTTTAGAAATGTCAGTCCTGAATAACTAGAGAATGATAGTAGAAAAACCAGTGACTTTTTAATATATTAGATCTCTCCACTGTAGTATCAGCTTCAGTGCTAATGAGTAGTAGAAATGAATAGAGTTCCTCAGCTTCTGTATTGGAAAATCAGCATGGGATTTTTTGTGTGGATAATTTTCCCCACACTTTCTAATGGTAACATTTCAAATTATTGTATTCTCTGGACTTGAAGGAATTTAAAATTCTATTTTTTTTACAAGTCATATTTCTCTGGTTTTAGTTATCAGAAAGTTTTGCGTTCCCTCTTTTGTTGTTTCTTCCTCAGCAATTCCTATTCACAGGTAGACTGACTGTGAATATGAAGGTCACATTTAGCTATGGCAGCTAGTAGTCCTTAAAAGCCCTATTCCTTTCCTTGAATTTGTCTAATTCCTTTTTTTTAAAAAAAAATAGTGGCTACTACAACACATCAACCAACAATATGCATGAAGAAAACTTTCCATTTATAGTTGTGACTAACATATCTGAATGCTTTCACAAGAAAACATATCCCCATTCAGAGAAAACTAGATTGTCAGAGAGAAGGCAAAGTGGGAATTTTCTCTCCCTGACCTGCTACTTTTCCATGTGCAAATATCTTTTTAGTTAGGAAAACATTTAATTAGATCAAGCATACAATTCAAGAAGACTCTTGCTAACTCTTTTTTAAAAAAATAAACAGGTGCTTATTCATAATAAATTGACAGCCCCTCCCCTACAAAACAAAAACAAAAACATGTTGTACATAGGGGCCCAATATGCTATGGTGATAATCCTTTGTTAGATTTTAGTCTAGTGCCCCACCCCCTGGCATGCGGCCCAGCCCCAGGCCCTGGCATGTGGACCTAAAAAGGTTGGCCATCACTGTTCTAGTGGGTCAAGTGACTCACTGAATCAGTTGTTGAATGGTAAGTCAAAATGTTGTTGCCTGCCTTGACATTCTTTTCAGTTCATGGCAGCCTGAAGGCAAATCTATCATGGGTTTTCTGGGGCTGAGAGTATGCGACTCACCCAAAGTCACTCACTGGGTGCCCATGGCCAAGCAGGGAATCAAACCCTGGTCTCCAGAGTCGTAGTCAAACTACTACACCATGCTGCTTCTGTGGGGGCTGAAAAACACGGCCTGGAAGGAGCAACCTCTGGCTGTTCTAGCCCTGATCGTGCCAGGACCATGGCACCCACATGGCCTGATTCTAAAGCAGGCCACTGCCGTAGTCCCAAGTGGCTGCCAGCAGGAGTCAATTTAATCAGCTCCTAAAAGGTCCAACTCTTGCAGCCTTAACACAGCCTCAGAGCAGCTTCCAGTCATTTTGGGAGCATGTGTCATCTAAATGTCACACCCCGAAAGCCACAAGAAGCCACTTTATTTGGCCCTTGCATTTTGGGTCTGAGTTAACATGTATGTGAATCCAATAGTTCAATGGGGCTGCTCTAGTCAGGACTAATAATAGGATTTAGGCCATTTCCTGTCACTGAATATATTCTTCTAGTGAGTTCACCGACTACAGACAATGCTGTTTAAAAGGCTCTAGTCAGCAGGAGAAGATACACCACAGTTTAGGCATTAGAAAAGAGGATGTGTTATGCTGGCCATGTTGACTGCCAAACATAACAAGCAAATATTATTAAACATCACATTTAGAGATGACAGAGAATGGAGCTAGGTAATCTCTAATTTTGTGAATGCAGTATACAAGGCTTGTCACATTCAGAATTTACAAAACTGAATCAACAAGAACAAGGGTGGGTGGTAACAGAAATCAATCCAATCCCTATAGCAGGAGAGAGCATTCATTTTGCTCTGTATTTGATCAAAGGTTCACTTAACATTTTATTTGTTTGTACTAGCTTATTTTGAGATGGCACAGTGGTTCAATTCCCTGCTTGAGCACAGAAACTCACTGAATAACCATGGGCAAATTATAATTTCTCAGTCACAGCATGTGGCAACGGCAGATCTCCTCTGAAGCAACTCCATGATAGGGTCACCATAAAGGGAGGGGCATGATTTGGAGGCACACAACAACAACAGCAACTTTATTTTATGTTCATTAAAATTTCCTTTGGTTTAATATACTCATTTAACATATATCCTTCTTGTACAAAGATTCCCAACACCAGGCCTACACAGGTTTTGAAGCCCCACTGAATATATCTGTTTAATCTATGTGTTGTGTGCAGAAGACAAAAGCCCATGTACAAGACAAGCCCAAGGTAAGCATAAGGCAAGCTGAGCACTCCAAGTGGACATTGTCCTCACCCGCTCATCAGACAGCCATAGTGCTAAGTTAATTTTGGGGTCCAAGAAAGTTTTGGTTATTAAATGATATATTGATTTTATTTTAAAAACAACAAATCATTTCTAGATGCCTCTCTGCATTTTAAAAAATATTCAATAAATAGAAAATTGGCATAGATCTGACTCCTTTGACTAGTCCAGGAGGCAACATAAAGCCCCTACCCACATTTCAATGTATCCAGACCCTCCCTGTATCTCCCTCTCCCTGCTGCACATTGAAAAAAATAAATCAAAAGTAGAGATTTGCCACTCATGGGAACATCCAGGAGTAGCAATTCCTATTTAAAACAAAGTTACAGAGCCTGTCTGTGTCTTGGTTTTCTTTCCTGAAAAGGGTTTAAAACATTAGAAATATTTTTCAAGCCACATTTAGTTTCAGCAGGGGGTGGGGGTGGTACTCATGATAAGTCAAGGAGGAGGTTTTTCTCCCCCCCCCATGTAAAATGCCTATCCAGATGGCTAATCTCACTGATTTGGACTGTTGTATAAACATGCTATATTGATTGTTAACAAATTTAAATGAAGATTTGGAAAGGGGGAATCCATCCTTCTCTCCCTCTATGAAACACAGAAGCCTGGATGCCCGCTTCCTCTGCTTATGTGCCATTAAATATTTTTAATAATGTAACAGCATACTTCTGATGAATGCAAAATATGACTCGCAGCTAATTTTCCCTCACAGGATTAGAGGTACACACACACCAATGTGTCACAGATGCATTCAGAAAGAAAAAGCATAAACAATTTCTCTAGACTGGAAACTGCACTCAGTGCTGTAACAAAAGTGCAATCCTCAACATACAAAATCAAGATTTTAGCAATGTTTGAAAACTTTTTCAGTTTGCAAATTGTCTTCATAGTAACCATCTTTAGGAAAAAATCAAGTTGACTCATCTGCATAATCCAAAAGAAAAGCCCTAACCAATAGTGAGCATGCACTGAGAAGTGGGTCTTTCCAGTTCAGGATAGAATATTAACTGCAATGTGAACTGTAATATGACAATGGTAATGCAATAGTGGCAAAAAAAAAAAAAAGCTTCATTTATATACTGCTTCATACTCTTAAGGAGTGTCTAAGCGGTTTACAATTGTGAGCTTTTTAGATTTACTAGATAATATCCCTGCTTGTTGAATGTGGTTTATTATTATTATTAACTTTTATGTATATAGCACTGTAAATTTACACAGTGCTGTACATACTAAATGTGAGCAAAAGGTTGTACGTGATGGCCCATAAGGCCCCTTCTAGCTGTGTAAAATTGGAAGTTTAAAAAGGGATTATCCCATGAAAATTGTGCAATCATAATTAAAATGCAAGATTTTCACACACCAGAAAATAACGTGAATTATTTGTTGCTGTTTATTAGCTGGTTATTCATGGGTTAATGATACTTTAATCACTTTTCTATACATATCAGGAGTAGTGCTGAAAGCTTTTACAACTAGTGAATGATTTGTTGCTGTTTATTACCTGGTTATTCACAGGTTAATTGTACTTTAATTGCTTTTCAATGTGACGTCACGTGAAAACCTTTATTGCAATTGCACATTTTTCATGGGATATTCCCAGAATTATAGCTGTTCAATCACAATGTCATGTGTAAATCACAAATACACACTTTTCACAGGATAATCATTGTTTATACTTACAATTGTCCCTCTGTGATAAAGTCCTTTGACTCTAAAACCTTTTTTTCTAAGGGCTCCTCTAGAGGGTCCAATAGTTCTTACAAATGTGGTATTCTGTTTCAGAGTTTCAAACCTTATTTATTTATTTATTTATTTATTGTAATCCTTGTCGCAATTATTCCTCCATCCATGTTCAGTTGTACCTTAAATATACTGGTTCTGGGGCCCTGATTTATTGCTAGTTGTAAACGTTTTCAGCACTACTCCTGATGTGCAGGTTTCTTTTCAGCTACATTTTTCTTTTGGTTGAAATGTGGTTAAGTGATGTGAGTAGGTTAGTCTGCCATCCTCTCCCCCAGCACCATTGCGAATGTGACACTGCCATACAACATGTCATCAGTGGAACCACCAAAAAATACAGCAAGCACAACTGAGGCAAGGGAGACAGATGAGTAATATTTACCCTGGTCTGTGACGAAAACATCTGGAATGGAGGGGGGTGAAGAACCCACACTGTGCCATGGATTAAAAAATGTAGCTAGTATCAGAAATGTACATGAAGAAAAAGATCAGGACAAGAGGCATATTGTTTGGATTTAAACAACAACAACAACAATAGGTATAATTAAGCATAACACAAGCTTCAAAATACTGAGACTTTTCTGGAGGAGTCCTAACATAGTAAGTCATGGCAGGATGGAATTTCTGGCTGCTGGAGTCCTGTTGCCAAAGTTTTTGCAGAGCCAGGCCTGAATTGCTAGAGTTTTGGAAGGATCAGAGATAGCCAACAGGCACAGCTGTGTCTACTCATGCATGACAGTTGGAGCAGCTGCAGGTACAGTCATTTAAGGGTTGCACTGGCCTCTTTACCCTTGCCCACAGCAACATGATCTTCTGTGTTGTTCTGTTTGTATTGTGCCTGGTTAGTGTTGCTCTGTTTAGACTTGGTCTGCTTCTTGACTCTGCCCTGTTAGATTCCTGGAATGATGCCTTGCTGTGTTTAGACCTGGTCTGCTTCTTGGTTTAGCCTCTGGTTCCTTGGACTCCTAGATCTCTGTCTTGTTCTGTTTAAACCAGGTCAGACCCTTGACTCTGCCTCTTGCCATTGGCCCATTGGACTATTGGAACTCAGCCTTCCTGTGTTTAGACCTGGGCTATTTCCTAACATACCTTCTGCCTCTGGCCCATTAGCCTCTCCAAAGTTCACCATCCTCAGTCCTGGCCCTTGGAATCCAAGCTGCCTTTGCCTCAGACTTTGACCTTTTCAGGGGAAGGCAATGGCAAACCTCCTCTAAATGAATCTTGCAAAGAAAACCCATGATAGGTTCACTTTAGGGTTGCCATGATTTGAAAATGACTTGAAAGTAGACAGCAACAACATTGTCAACAGTTGCTCAGAGGAATACCCTCCAGTATACATATTGCTGTTCCTTAATTTTATGAAGTTGAGCTTTATGAGAAGTCCTACTGGAGACACTCAGGTGGAGACACTCATGGTCAATTGTGATAAATTCTGAGCAATTTTTTTGTCAAAAGGATTGATAATTTTCTCAAGTAAAACTGATATGATAGTTAGGGAATTTTATATGCTATTAAGTCAATGGATCAGATGCAAGAAAAAAATCAGTATCTTCCCAGCTAATTATATCCTCTGATCTTCATTCACTAGGTGATAGGACATTCTCACAGGAAGAAGCTGTGAATCACCAATATTTTTCTGGCCTTGTTGACCAAATAATAATAAAAATAATAAAGCTATTGCCATCCTACCTAATCTCTTCCAAAGGGCTATATATACAATTGGCTACTGATTCTATTCCCTTGCCTACCTTTCTACTCTGGAAAGTTTGGCTAACATGGCTAAAACTGTTTGTTTTCATTTTGTATGAAGCTGCCAACTGCTCCTCTGCCTTCTCAGCAACTTTGGAGTTGGGGAATTGTCAGTTATCATCATTACACAAATTCCTTGACAATCCTGCCCAACTCAAAAGGCTAGCTGTTCATTTCATTCACCAGGGGATAGTGTGAGCAGAACCTATGAATGTGCTCAAGACTGAAAGAAGCAGTAGAAAAAACAGGACTGCAGCAAAGGATGGTACAGAACGGATGGGAAAGCAGATGACAGGACATGTGGAGCTCTTAACTACCAGCTGACTATTGACAGAACTCCTTGGCCAAGTGAGTTTAAGCAAGAACTGTTCATTTATGTGTTTTTTTTTCTTTAAAAAAACAATCAAAGGGATCACAGAGTAGGTCATTTAATTCTGACCATGTAAGCCTGGAGAAGACTTCAGCTGTCTGATTCAGGAACTTTCAACAGCAGTTGCATCCTATTGGCTAGTATACATGCAACTGAAAGCGCTGGTGGTTATGTCTGAAATCAGTGTGCTAAAGTGATGCACCTTAGCAACTGGGAGTAAAACCTTCAAATAAAATACCAGATTGGTTATTTTGTACTACCGTGTTTCCCCGAAAATAATGTATTATATTAATTTTTGTATCTTATATTATATTATCTTATAGTATCTTATATTAATTTTTGCCCCCAAAGATGCTTATTTCTCCATGAAGAAGAATTCACACTTATTGCTGAACAAAAAAATGAACATTTATTATATATATTCATATACAAAAACTTTGCTAGGTTTTGCTTTCGGGGGGAGGCCTTATATTTAGCAATTCAGCAAAACCTACTAGGTTTTATTTTCAGTGGATGTCTTATTTTTGGGGAAACAGGGTAGTAAAACATCTTAGATTTGAGAAAAGACTTTCGTGTTTGTACCTAGACGTCCAACCCTAGCCTGGCTTCAAGTTTCTTGCAAAAAACAGAACGTTCACTAGAGAAGACATCCCTTGAAAGCTTTGGGATCTCTTTTAATGATTTGCATTCAAGTACCAAATCAAGTTTTTCCAGGCATTTATTAATATTTGATTTATCTTGTACTGAGTGCCAATGGCCTCAGTTCAATTGTGGGTTGTGATATTGTATCAGTACTTTTTAATGTCTTCTAAGACACTATGGATGCCTTTTTAATGTCTTGGAAAGTCCTACTCAATTCTTGAGAAATGGAAAAAACATACATACTATTCTCACTAAAAGATTTAGGCAGATGACTCAATCACAACCCCAAAACCTTATCAGAAATACACAGTACTTGGCTTCAATAGATTGTAGTATGTTTGTGAAATATGTAGTCACAATTATCTTTTCTATAGAAAATGTTCAGTAACATTAAATAAGAATCAATAAGATACATTCTCCCTCCCCCGCTAAACCTGGGCATATATTGTTAGAATGTTCTACTCGCAGAAAATAAGCTATTTGACAAGTGCGCCTCAAATATGAAATCAACCATATGTGTTTTTCTAATCATCTTGACTTATCCAAACAATGCAAAATAGATAAAATTGGCTTACTTTACATTTGAGACAAGATAATTAAGGGTAAAGAATTGGGGAGGAAACAGTATTTCACTGTTGCTCATGACTAATAAATATGAACAGTAGCTTAGTTAACGACACAATCAAATGCTTTGAAAGAAACTGTTGTTACAAACATCATTCATCCTCCAGAAGATATGAAGCGTTTTAGCTGAGGATGTCAAGTATGTTTTCAAAAGAACGTGCCATCTTGTCAGACAAGACTGGCTTCTCTATTTTATAAAAATTTAACTTGCATGAAGAAACAAGAGTTCTGACTCTTTTCAACTTATCAGGCCTTAAAAGGGCCAGGTTATAGTCAATTGGCAATTGCTATCCTTTAATTTTTAAAACTATAAACAGTTCCTGAGAAATTTTTGCAAATTGTGAACAAAGGATTAAAATTTCTCCTTGCCTTATACTAATTTAAATATATGTACATACTATAAACATGCCTCCTCTCTTCTGTTGTACTTTCATGGACTGAGTTCTTTAAAGGATAGCATTAAAACACAATTTTTCAGCTACAATCTCAGCCAGCCCACACGTACTCTACCATGTGATTTGACAAGCAGGTGACAGTGGCTGAGTAGATGGTCCTGTAAATCAAGTATCACAAATCTCTTCTGTCTGATAGGGAAATTCTGTTTCCTGTAATTTCCTAAATGCATTTGTATCCCAGCAATGGATGAGGCCAAAGGCAAAAAAGGCAACCAAAACCGATTAAGTAATTCTTCCATTTTTTTGGTCAGCAAAAGAATGGTTGGGGGCACAGAAAATAGGCCCAGGGCCCCATTTTGTCATCCTTACTGTAGATCAGGGTGGGCAAATGTGGAAGACTAGGGGGTGCATTAGCCCCCAGAAGACTTTGAAGAGCTGCACCACCACTGCATCCCCCAAATAATGTCTCCAAATTCCTCTAAATACCCCATAGGAAGTCACTCCATGTTTTAAAAAGACCTCCACTGCTACTATAATGACGTTCTCCCTGCACATGGCAAAATCCCCCCTAAAAAGGGCATTCTGGGTCCAAAAAACTCCCCTCCCCAAAAGTGACCCCAAGCCACAAAAAGACTTGTGGGGTGCATGCAAACCACAGACCACACTTTGCCTACTCCTGCTCCAGATCAAGCAAGGAGGCATTCCACCTACTGTGATTCAAGCAAGGAGGCATTCCACCTACTGTGGTTCATTGTACAGTGTGTCTGCATCATGTGCAGGTGTACTATTTGTGGCTTCAACCTTATGCTGAAGCCACACAACAATCAAACATATGGCGTGTATGCCCGTGGCATGTCCATTGTGTGCCGCGAGCATGCACCCCAATGTTTTCAATGGGGTGCAAGCATTTGTGGAATTCTCCTTCCGCAGGGGGATCTGGAACGGTTCGCCACGTAGGGAAGGGCCTACTGTAGTAAAAATTTGCCATATGTACACAGGAACAAATCATTATTGAGGGTGAAGTTTTTACATGTAACAAACAGTGGTGTCACTAGTGGTTGCAGTGAGTGTGAACCACACTAGGTGACACACTGAGTGTGTGTGTGTGTGTGTGGGGGGGGGGGTTGATTCCACTTCCCTTCAAACATTTGCCTTTTGGCAGAAATGGGTTGTGGCATTCACCTATATCTTTTTACTAGTTGCTAATATACATGCAACTGAAAGCACTGGTGGTTATGACTGAAAGAGATGGTGTGATTGGAGGGAGGCTCAGTGGGAGGAGAAAAGATAGACCCCAAGTTTTAAAAAAATAAATTTAAAATTTCAAAATTTAATTTTTAAAATTTTAAAAAAATAATTTTTAATTTTTTAAAATGTTTTTAAAAAACATAACAGTTTACCAAATTTTCACTTTAACCACCTAAAATTATGTATATATAAACACATTTATTCTGTGCATGTTATATTGTAATTTAAAGGTATGATTTTAATTTGGCTAATTGTTTGTCACAACTCTTGCTATTACATTCAGTGATATACCAGAATTGTGATTTATGAGTAACAATAATAGGGGGGAAAAAACACTACTAAGGAATTTGTATGGGTGTGGTATGGGAGGAATTCAATGGGGAGGTCACACCATGAGTTACTGCAATGGGTGACACCAGCCCTAGTTATGCCACTGGCAACAAATAAACATACCCACACTTTATAGCAATATAAATCAAATCAGTGAAAGAAACAAGAACAAATGTTTATTTGTTGATCAGATTTTATCTTGTTTCTCTCACATCCTCACTGATATCAGTTGTCTCTCTTTATAAGACAGGTGTTTTTCTCCCACTGGTGCCTGTAAGCTTCCTGCATTCATTAAATACCATTAAATCTGCATCATTTAATTTAGGTCAACATGTCAATGCTAAACACAGTCATATTTGCTTTCAGTCAGTCTATCTTATCCTCAAATATATAAAAAAGCTACATATGCTGTATTTGGACTCTGGAACAGAAATGTCACCTACTTTATATCCCAAGGTGATACACTGCAGGGAGTAAACACAGCATATGTAGAGTGTGATTTTGTTTCTACCTGTATGTAGCTGAAATTTCCAAAGAAGTAAAAAATTCTGGAATAAATTCTACTAAGTACTAGTAGTACAGTCAGCCCTTCTTACCCATAGATTCTGCATCCAGAGATTCAACCATCCATGGCTTGAAAATATTTTAAAATAATTCAAAAAAGCAAACCTTATTTTATATAAGAGTTTTTTTTTTCACTACTCCATGAGACTTGAGCATCCATGAATTTTGGCATCCATGAGGAGATGGGCCCTAGAACCAAATCCCAGAGGATACCAAGAGGATAAAAAGCATAAAAAGTGATAGGATAAAAAGTAACACCAGTGTATTTCAAACACTGGAACTTTGGAAATTGATGAACCTTCATATGCTAAGTCTAACACTCCACATGTTAGTTTTATTTGCAATGGCTTGGCACCAGCCTCTTAATACTACCACACTTCCCTGCCAGTTGTTTCACTTCTCCTTCCCCTAAATTGCAAAAATGGGGAAAGGAAACTGGCTGCAGAGAAAACTTGGCATTTGCCAGTTTTAATGCTAAATTCCCCAGGTTCCTGCCTGCAGGGATTATGCTTAACCATGCTGTTTTTGACAGGACCTCTGGGCACTATAGTTTTTGAAAAGTATGTTCAGAAGCCTTTACTGCTGACAGCAACCATGGGATTTAAGGAAGAGCCACTGGATTTTTTTTTTCAGTCTTAGAATCATTGAGTTGGGAAAGACCACAAAGGCCATCCAGTCTAACCTCCTGCCATACAAGAAAATATAGTCAAACCACTCCCAACAGATGTCCATCCAGCCTATTAAAAACTCTAAAGAAGGAGACTCCACCACACTCCGAGGCAGTGTGTTTCACTGTTAAACAGCTCTTACTGTCAGGAAGTTTATCCTAACATTTAGGAGGAATTCCTTTTCGTATAGCTTGAATCCATTGCTCCATGTCCTTGTCTCTGAAGCAGCAGAAAACAAGCTTGCTCCATCCTCAACATGACATCCCTTCAAATATTTAAACATGACTATCATATCAGCTCTTGACCTTCTCTTCTCTACTGTCAGATAATCTCTATGCTACTTCTACTTCATTGGAAGTTGAGAAGGTATAGAAATGTGTTCAAGAGTTGGAATGGTTGGGTGCTTGCATATGCTTCATTGCCAGGTTTGCTAGATACCACCTAGAGCTGTGACACTGCAGCACTGCTGCTCCTTGCTGCCACCACCAGTAATCCACTTCACACACATGCCTCCTCACAGATGTCTGGGATATATTTCACCTGCCATGGTACCAGAAACCATGGACTAATGCCAATGGTAAAAAGGAAAGCATCAGGAACAACAACAACAACAACAACAACAAAAGCACAAAAGAAATAGAATCAGAGTTGGAAGCGACCACAAGGGCCATCCAGTCCAACCCCCTGCCATACAGGAAAACTCAATCAAAGCAGTCCTCACAGATGGCCATCCAGCCTCTCTTTAAATACCTCCAAAGGGAAGAGAGAAACAAAACTTACAATATATGGCATAGGAGAGAGAGGGAAAAATAATCAGAACTAAACTTATAAACATGATGGTACCTGTTACACATTTTTATAGTCTGAATGAGCAAAAACCAATATAGGCCTGATACAGACGGGCACTTTAGGTTGCCCCCGTCACGGGCAGGGGTGCCCAGGAGAAGAGTCAATAGATGCTCCCCAACCCTAGCATGTGACAAGGGCATCCTCACTCCGCAGGGCCATACAAACAGCGTGCAGAACAATGACGTCACAGGTGCACAGCAACTAAATGTAGCTGTGCACCTACGACATCATAAATGTGCTGGCTGGAGCTTATGCATTGCAACTGCGATGCAAAAAGGAACCTGGTTTCAGCACTCCTTTTTCTGTTGCACCTTCGGCGCTTCATCTGGTTGCTGAAGCAATGATGTGGCCGAAAAGGAGGCGGCTCCAGACCACCCTTTTTGGGTGGTCTGTACAGCCCCATAGAAAGGCAGTAGTCCTTTAGGTGAACTGACTATCTTGAACAGACTAACATGTTCCATGTAGCAGTAGGACCTACCCTGTTTCCCCTAAAACAAGACATCCTCTGAAAATAAGACCTAGTGGAGATTTTGCTGAATTGCTAAATATAAGGTATCCTCCAAAAGTAAGACCTAGCAAAATTTTTGTTTGGAAGCATGCCCATTTTTTTGTTCAACAATAAACATGAATTCTTCTTCATGGAATAATAAGACATCCCATGAAAATAAGACCTAGTGCATCTTGGGAACAAAAATTAATATAAGACACTGTCTTATTTTAGGGGAAATATGATAAGTAGTTGCCATTGTATTGGAAACAGCCCTGTTAGCAAAGTCATTTGTACTACATACTATGTAAGCACCAAATTGTAAGTTACTGTCCTCTTATTTCCTTTGTTCAAAGCACAAAAGTTTAAATATTTTTAAAACTCTAAACTGGGGGTCCCCAAAAATTTTCGGGCTATCACCCACTTTCCTCTTGGGCAACAAGCCTACCCCCTAACCGCCCCCCCCCCCCGCCGGCATATATTTTGATATAACGTCTACTGTTCTACTGCAAATTCAAAACATTAAATCTCAGTCGCTACTCCCTTTGCACCCAGTCACCTTGGGAGAAGTAACCAAGCAGCTGGCTGAGCAGTGACCAAGAAGATTCTTGGTTGTGCTGGTCTTGCAGCAAAGGCTGGCACAAGCTGGAGTCTTTTTGTTTGCTGTTTGGCAGCTTTTTACACCCTGTCAGCCTGGGAGCAGCAACTGAGATGCTTTTTGCCGCCATTTCTTCCCCACTACGACGTGCTCTAACTGTCTGTGTTAGAGTGATGCCCTGTACCCAAGCAGCACAAAAGTTTTCCAATTGCCCTACTAGCAAAAGACACTATTAAGGGAGTGAGCCCACATGGGGAAGCAAAGAGTGGGAGATAGAAACAGTATATAGTCACATAGCCAGATGCTACTCAGTCACCCACTTTCTGCTAACCACTATATGGCTGTACCCCTGGCATTTGGGGGGGGGGGGGAGAAGGAAACAGTGGGTTGTATCTAGGTTTCAGTTGTTGAGAGAGGAACAGAATTCCAACTTCCACAACAACAAAAATGAGAGACATACACAGGATACCAGCAAATAATGTTTGATGACATTTAACAGAATAATACAGAAATCTATTAGTTTTTTTTCCCATAGCTCTTGGCATTATCCCTTTGGAAAAACTAATCCAGCTCAGTTTAGGAATCAGAATAATCTGTCCACCTCCCTCTCATCCACTGCAAACAATTTTCCAATTGTTTTCCTTAATTCTTGCACTTTAAACTACTAGCTTCCAACAGTGCAAGAATAGATTTGTGAGTGTGACAGAAAAAAGGTAATAAGCATCTCTCTGTGAGGTTAAAACAATTTAGGAATTGTTTTAAACTTCCATGAAATTCCATAAAATACTTCTGTTTACTTGAAAGCATCTTGTTCCTCTAAAAACAAGAGCAACATAAAGCTATGCCCTTTAAACTGAAATAGTTAAATAATTTTGAAGCCTGGGGGAAGTCAAAGGACAATTTTATTATTCATTTACCCACCTGTCCGAGCTTTGATGCAGATTTCTTTGATTCTTTCTTCCTTTTCCATATCATCTTTGTCCTCTCTTTTCCTGTTATTTCTTTTCTCTTTTCCCCCATGACTAATATGTTTTAATCCTCTGTTTGAGCTGTCTTGCTTTCCCTGCCACCACCTCCTCCTTCGCTGTGTGCTAAATTCATCTATGGTGTCAAGCTAGCTGGATACAAGAGAGTGAATAAACTGACTCTTTGTTTTGACCCCTTCTGGAGGGCGAATCCAGCAGCATGGGAATTTGCAAGTGGCACATTCTTGCCACTGCCCTCTGCTATTTAACTCCTAACCCATAGTTCCAGCAGCTATATAAATGTGTATTATATATGTCAGTGAATGAACTTTTTTAACCCAAACTTTGGAGCTGCTGGATGAACCCTCATGAAGAATGTCACTTGAATATTGTGTGAGTCTCTCTTATTATTTACAATATCCTAATGAAGGCAATAACAAAACTCCATCCAAGCAAAACTTGCCAAGAAAATCCTGTGATAGGTTCACCTTATGGTTTCCATACTGATAAGCAAAGACCTCTTCATTCAGATAGGGGTTTGCCAACTAAGTGGCAATTGTGATAATATATTTAACAGACAAGTGCAGCCCTTCTTTTTAATGTTTATAACAAAATTAAAAGCTAGTAGCATATACCCAGTAATTGTTTAATTGCATTTCATTATTATAAATTTCTGTTTTGTCTGTACCTGTTTTAATCTTATTGTGAGTCACTTTTAGTCCTATTCCTTGTAGAAATGTGGGATATGTCACAATGGGCCAAAGCACCAGTTAGAGTGGGTGGAATCAGAAGTATTGCATTCTGCACATGAGTATGTTACTGTTAGCAGGTAGGAATAATTATTGTTTTCACTAAAGGATGATTTACTTTGCAAAACTACTTGAATTCCTCAGTATTGACTACCACTACCCCTTCTCTTATGAAAATCTGTAAGTAGACTGGAGGTCTGGAGCAGTTTAAGGGTGAAAAAAAATCAAGATTCTTGATCTATTACGAGATATAAATTAGAAGAAGGAATTGGAGAAAGGAAAAAAAGAGAATGGACAGAATTCAGGACTGAGATGACAAGAGATTAGATTAAGAGCACGTTGTATAGAAGTGAAGAACGAAAGGCAGTCAAATGAGAAAAGAGACAAAGAAAATGATGACAATATTGTGAAAATAATCATACTGTAGATATGTGTGTGTGTGTATGTATATGTGTACATGTTTCATTTAAATTTATATTGTTTTATGTTGAAATTAAAAAATCTATGAAGTCTTTCTTTAGTCACATTTCGCAAACCTAATGGGATCACAGCACTGTATGGTACAAGAACAGCCAAGCACAGTTTCTGCCACAAGACACAATGCAGAAGGCAACAATTTGGTACTCATAACATGCAGGCATGGACAGATGGGTTTTTCAGTACTGTAGTTTAACATCGCCTACTCTAGATTGAACTTTCTGCAAACATGAATAGCACAATGTGAAACACAATTTAAATTCTTTGAGACATTTAACAAAAGTAAGGGATCCCCTAGGATGCAATCCTATGAACACTTACATAGCAAGAAGAGCCCTCCCTCCATCCACCATCTTAAGGGAGAGAAAGGCAAGCCAGCTCCATCAGGCCTTGCCTAAAAAGAAGAAGAGCCCTCCCTCCAATCCATCTGCCATGGTCCAGGCCTCTGAGGGAGAGAAGATCTGCTGGACTTTCCCCCTTCCCCACCACCTCTCCCTTTTCCTTTTGTTTCGTGTCTATTTTAGATTGTAAGCCTGAGGGCAGGGAAATGTCTTAATTAATAAATTGTAAGCTGCTTTGATAGCCTTGGCTGAAGAGTGGGGTATAAATAAAAATTATTATTATTATTATTATTATTATTATTATTATTACATAAGGATACAGCTAACTGAACACAAATATGTGATTCAGTAAAGGCAATCTAGCAAATCTTTATTCAGCAATAACTTTCCCTGAGTACAACTGATGATATGAAACCAAATACTGCTGGGAACTGGTCAAATAAGTAGTTATCAATTTCTGTTTTTTGTACAACTATACAGAAGAATGAAGATAGGAGGAGGGAATATCAACAACCTAAGATATGCTGTTGACACCATACTACTAGCAGAAAACATCACAGATTTGATACAATTACTAATGAAGGTCAAAGAAGAAAATGCAAAGGAAGGCTTGCTGCTAAACATAAAGAAAACAAAAATAATGACCATGGAAGATCTTTCTAAATTCATCCCAGACAATGAGGAAATTGAAAGAGTTAAAGATTTCTCATACCTTGGATCAAACATTGATCAGAATAGAGAGTGCAGTCAAGAAATCAGAAGAAGACTAGGAATGAGAAAGGCAGCTATTAAAGAACTAGACAAGATCCTAAAAAGTTAAAATTTACAACTGTGCACTCAAGTTAGAATCATCCAAGCCACTGTATTTCCCATCACCATGTACAGATGAGAGAGCTGGACAGTGACAAAGGCGGATAGGAGCAGACACCCTAACCGAATTGACTCAACTGGTTTCTGAGCTGCTGTTGGAGTTGCCCAAACTTCTCGTCTTCGGCGACTTCAACATTCCTCTCGAAACCAGCTTGTCTTCCATGACAGGCATGAACCTTTCCCAATTGGTCAACGGGCCTACTCATTGTGCAGGTCATACACTCAATGGGGATTTTAACATGGAACAGGAGTATCTGTGGGTGAAGGTAACAAAAACACTGTCATGGACGGATCACTACAAACAAAAACAAACAGCTTCATTTATATACCGCTTCATACCCTTAATGAGTGTCTAAGCGGTTTACAATTGTAAGCTATTTGCCCCCCAACAATCTGGGTACTCATTTTAGCGACCTCAGAAGGATGCAAGCCTGAGTCGAGCTTCAGCCCTTTGCTGGTCTTGAACTCGCCACCTCATGGTTTTGAGTGAGTGGCTGCAGTACAGGCATTTAACCACTGCGCCACCAGGGCCTGATCAAGCATTTAACCACTGCGCCACCAGGGCCTGATCAAGCTGGAACTAAGGCCACTTTCCGCCCCCCCCCAGGGGTGGTGGCCCCATTAGAATGGTCCGACCTCAAAGACTTATGGAACCAATTGGTTTCCAGAAAGCCTTAGAGGATCTGTTGGTTGGGAATGCTGGCGACTCTGCTGAAGTCCTGGTTGACATGTGGAACACCGACACCACCAGGGCTATCAACACAATCACTCCTTCCAACTGGAAACCCTGGTTTACTGAAGAGCTCAGGGAGATGAAGCGAACTGGACAATGACTAGAGCACAAATGGCGGAAGACTCAGCTCTTGTCCAACAGAACTCACCATAGGCAGCATCTTGGCGCCTATTGGGAGGCTTTGCGTGCAGCGCGGAGATCCTTCTGTTCTACACACTTTGTGTCTGCAGAGTCCCGCCCAGCAGAGCTGTTCAAGATGGTGGCGGAGTTGATGCAGGTTCCTTCTGCATCAACCCCCCTACTGGAGCCTACGGCAGCCTGCTATGAGGCGTTTAATACCCACTTTGCAGATAAAATCTCTCGGATAAGGACCGACCTAGACACCAATATTCTACCAGTGTCCATAAATGAGGTGTCCAGTAACCCTACTGTTGCTAGTTTACTGGATGAGTTTCAATCGATGAGTACCGACGACATGGACAAGCTCCTTGGTAGTACTAGGAAGACAACATGCCCTCTCGATCCGTGTCCATCTTGGCTGGTCGTCCAGGGAGGGGATGTGCTGAGAACATTCCTTCGGGATGTGATCAATGCGTCCCTCAGGGAAGGCACTATTCCACCTTGTCTGAAGAAGGCGGCTGTGAAGCCTCTCCTGAAGAAACCTTCCCTCGACCCCCTGGACAGGAACAAATACAGACCAGTTTCCTTGCTGCCTTTTCTAAGCAAGGTGATCGAGAGAGCTGTCGCCTCCCAACTCCAAGCTGTCTTGGATGAAACCGATTTTCTCGATCCATTTCAAACCGGAGTCAGGACAGGATATGGAGTGGAGACTGCCATGGTCGCTCTGACAGACAACCTCTGCCTGAATATCAACAGGGGTAGTGTGACCCTGTTGGTGCTCTTGGATCTATCAGCAGCTTTTGACACCATAGACCATTCCATCCCTTTGGATTGGCTGAGGGATTTAGGGATTAGAGGCACCGTACCTTGTTGGTTTTGGTCCTTTCTCTCCGGCAGATCACAAAGGGTGAGGCTCGGGTACAGTTGCTCTTCTGAAATCGAGCTTAATTGTGGCGTCCCTCAGGGTGCCATCCTGTCCCCGATGCTATTCAATATCTATATGAAGCCCCTAGGTGAGATCATTTGGAGGCATGGAGCTCAGTGTCATCAGTACGCTGATGACACTCAGATATATTTCTCCATGACCAGATTGTCTGCTCAGACTTCAGATGGCATTTCTCCTCTCTATGATTTGCAGCAGTAATGGATTGGATGAAGGAAAACAGATTGAAGCTTAATCCAGACAAAACGGAGGTACTTACAGTTACAGGCCTGAAGCCAGGTTTGGGAATGCAACTTCCAGTCCTAGATGGAGTCACACTCTCCTCAAAGGACTCTGTTTGCAGTCTGGGGATACTCCTGGATTCGTCGCTTCACATGACTATTCAGGTGAACGCAGCGATAAGGAGTTCCTGTTATCGGCTTCAGCTGATATGCCAGCTGTCCCCTTTCCTGGATGTGAGGGATCTGGAAACCATGGTACATGAGCTGGTAACCTCACGTTTGGACTACTGCAATGTGCTCTATGTGGGGCTACCATTGTGCTTAACCCGGAAACTGCAACTGGTCCAAAATATGGCAGCCAGGCTCGTTACGGGAACATCTAGGAGAGAGCACATAACACCAGTGCTTAAATCTCTCCGTTGGCTGCCAATTAGTTTCCGGGCATAGTACAAGGTTGGTTTTAACTTTTAAAGCCCTACATGGCTTGGGGCCATCCTATCTTAGGGACTGCCTCTTCCTCTATGAACCTCCCAGCACACTTCATTCCTTTGGGAGGAACCTGCTACAGTCCATGAAGACTAGGCTGTCGCAGACCTCCCAGCTGGCCTTTTCAGCTATCGCCCCCAAGCTGTGGAATGGCTTGCTGGATGAGATGGGTCTTATTGTTTCCACTGATGGCTTCAAAAAAGCCTTAAAGATGCATCTCTTCTGGCAGGCCTTCCCAAACAATGCCTAATATCCCCTGGTTCCAAATCCAAGGTCTAGAGTTTTCCCAGCTTCTTTTCCCCCATGATTTCAGCCTTCACCCATTCTGCTCAAGAATTTTAGGTTTTTGATATTGTTTCTGTTTTTATGTGCCATGTTTTAATTCATTGTTAATTTAATCTTATTTTAAGGGGTGGTTGGTTGGGATGGGGCTGTTTCTATTTTAACTGTTTCTGTTGTAAATTTGTTGTAACCAGCCCCGATTTCCTGTTCAGAGGGGCGGGCTATAAATAATAATAATAATAATAATAATAATTATTATTATTATTATTATTATTGCTGAGGATACCATAGTCAGCCAAAATGCCAAACAAATGGATCATAGAAAAACATCAAGCCTGAAATTTCCCTGGAAGCCAAGATGATCAAATTGAGACTATCATACTTAGGCCACATCATGAGAAGGCATGACTCTCTAGGAAAAACAATAATACTGGGAAAGGTAGAGTGTAGTAGAAAGAGAGAAAGACCACATGTCAGATGGATAGACTCAATCAGGATGTTTACCGGCCTGAATCTACAGGACCTAAGTAAAGCAGTGAAGGATCAGGGGGCTTGGAGATGTCTCATCCACAGGGTCGTCATGAGCTGTGGTTGACTTGAGGGCAATTAACAAGATACAGAGTAAGGTGATATCATACTGGGATTTCCCCTTTAATTAATTTAACTTACATTTCATGTGTCAGTTACAAGTTCTAATAAAGATATATCCTTACACCTATTTGATACAAACAGCTGGTTGAATTAAATAGAGGATGATGTGTGAGAAAATATCTAGAAACTGGAGCAAGAAGCAGGCAAATACTTTGGAGGCAGTCTCCAAAGCAGGCAAATACAGCTTTCCCCACTTTACAAGTTTTTGGCCACTTTAATCCTGGTACTTAAAATAAGTAGGTTGTTGCAGTTCTCAATGTCTGTCTGAATCTAATATTCCAGTCCTAGTTGGAGGAAAGGATTATACTGGACGTCTTGTGCAGAAAGAAAACAGGGAGGATCTGTAACATGGGACAGTTCAGAACATAAACTATAAACTGTTTATTCCAGATGAAGTATGCTACAGATAAGGGAACAACTGTGAGGAACATATACTCTGGAATGCAAACCATAATTTCAGATTATTTGATATAGTAACAAACATTTATTTCATTTTATTATGTATCTCTGTGGTTTACGTACATACATATAAAGACATTTATATGTTTGAATACGGGTAAATCTTTGAATCCCTCAACACATTCTGTGACAAAGGCAGTGTCTAATTAATGACTCACAGTGTGAAAACAAAGATGGGTTTCTTGGCCCATGTTTAAATTTCCTAACAGATAATCCCACATCAGTAGCTACATTCACAAGGAGGAGAATGCAGAAGCTCATTGAGACAAATAAAGGGAGGTAACTACCAAGCACTGCTGATGCACAATCTTCAATAATTTCAGTAAGGCTTCTGTACCAAAATAAATGAAGACTGCACTGAAATGATGCCTGGTGGACATATAAGTGCAAATTCCCACTTTGTTTCCTATTATGTAAAGACAGATTTGGGGTGGGTGAGAGCTGTGGCATCTTGAGAGACTCAATGGAAGCCTGTGACCAGTGGGGCTTACTCCCAAGAAACCAAGTTCAGTTTAGGATTGCAGTGCAAGGTTCCAGTCCAACAGACACTTATTTGGAGGGATGAATGGAAAAGGATTCATTTTTGAGAAAACACACAGGAATCAAGATCATGCTACACAACCTTCTTCACAGAAGCAGCACTGCTGAAGCTGCTGCAGTTATACCGTATATACTCAACTATAAGTCGACCTCATGTCTAAGTCGAGGGCAAGTTTTGGGGCCAGAATTATGGATTTTGCTATGACGCGTGGATAAGTCGAGGGTAAAATTTGGGGGCATATAGGAAAGGATCTAAAGGATGAAGCAAAGCAAAACAATGTCAAATAACTTACAAAAGTCCATCAGACATAACTCTTTGTGCTTATTCTTAAGACTGGATGGATGGGAGAATAAAGGGGGTCAGTGCTTCCAGGACAGATTATACTCTTGCTTTTCATCAGGAGATGGTTCCATCTTTTAAATAAGAGTTTAGATGCAGTACTTACATTTACCCGTGGATAAGTCGACTCAGGTTTTTTGGGTCAATTTTTTGAACTAAATTTCTAGACTTATACATGAGTATATACAGTAGATCTTGCAGGCACTTTGTGGCTGCATCTGCACTGCAGAATTAATATGGTTTGATGCCACTTTAACTGCCATGGCTCTGTGTTAGGGAATCCTGGGATTTGTAGTTTTTTGTTGTTTGTTGTGGCACCAGACAAAGAAGGCTAAATATCTCACTGCTGTCTGATCATGCTGTAGGGATGTAATTGTTCACTATGTTTCTTGTCAAAGGTAGCAGCAAGCAGCTTGAGCAATATTCTTGCTGTAAGAAAATCATTGAAAAATACTGTTTTTGAAGGCTATTCATAATTCAAACTTTTTCAGTGCAAAATTTACACATGGTTGTTTTGCACAGGAAATAGTATTTTTTGCACAGGAAACATTTTTCTGGGTGGAAAATATTTCAACACAGAAATATTTATTGCACAGGAAATTACTTTCTTTGAATAAAATGCTTTTTCAATGCACATAAACCACATGCAACCACTATGCAGAATAAATCCCCACATTATATAATTTTTTTGTTGGTTCAGGATTGTTCTTCCAGAATTCTTCACATCAGGATTTCTCAATACTCAAAAAACATGTTTTTCAACCATTTTCTTACTACAATGGGTCCTTGGTATACTAGAATCATAGAATCATATAATCATACAGTTGGAAGAGACCACAAGGGCCATCCAGTCCAACCCCCTGCCATGCAGGAACTCTGGGGTTTGGTTCCATGATCCCCTTTGGACACCAAAATCCATGGATGTTCAAATCCCACTAAATACGATGGGACAGTGAAATGGTGTCCCTTATGTAAAATGGCAAAATCAAGATTTGCTTTTTGGAATTAATATTTTTTTGGGAATATTTTCAAGCTGTGGATGGTTGAATCCATGGATAAAGCATTTATGGACACAGAGGGCCAACTGTATTTTTGAATATTATTCACCATCACCACCACCACCATATTTGTATTCAGACACACATTGCTGGAGGAACAGTAAAAAGTTGAGTTCATCAGAGTAGGTGGTTCAGGCAACATCACTGAAGTTGGTTAAAACAACTTCTTGAGGATGATGCAAACAGTGTCATTACAGTTGTTCTATCTGGATGTAAGCTGTGTGTTAGAAGTGACTCAGTTCTAGTTTTATCTCATGTGTGTGTGTTTTTTGTTTTTTGTTTTTTTGTGCTTTGCTCTCTATAGGCACTTCCTACATATAAATAAAACAGTATTTCTAGGACACATTTTTGGGTGCTTACTGAACTTTCTGAGGAAATTAGTGTGGTAGGTCTTGCGGCTTCTAAGTAATTTATCATGTTTCACGAGTGTGATGAGAATTAATAGGTGTTATTTTAATGCATGATGCAAGGGAAGTGTGAGAAAGAAAATTACTAATTGTGCATGTAAAGGTCTCAGAACAAGAATAGTGGTTGTTTGTCCACCCTTCCTTCACTGTCTTCCCAGTGCTAATGATGCTAAAAAAACTTTCAACTTGATAGCATTTATTTATTATTTATTTATTTCAAGGATTTATATCCTGCCTTTCTCTCACAATGGAATTCAAGGTGGACAGAAGTGGGAAACTGGGCATGTATAAAAAGACTTTAGGAGGTTCATTGCCAGCAGCTTTATTAATGGAAGCTTGCCTGTATTAAAAAAAAAAATACAAACATCAAGAAATAGCTTTAACACTTCAATTAAAATGAAAAAAAGAAAAGAAAAGCATGTATAGACAGAACACCATTTCTTCCCAAGTACTGTCGAGCTCTATACGTGTGTGATTTCCTTCTGATGCAGTAACAGATCTTTTTTGTCTACCATAAAATGTTCCACAGTAGTATATCAACTTTAAAATGCTGACATGCTTCTGTATGATGAATTAAAATAGGTTTAGAAATACATTTGATAAAACACATAAAGTATATCCCAGGTCATGTCCATAAAGAAGGATACTACATGTGCCCACCAGTACCAAATGAAAGACACGTCATATTCCATATTCCAAAAAGAACTGACAATTTAATAAAAACAATAATAAAGGGGAATTATCTACTGTACAATATTAATAGCAGACATTAGTTAAGCAGGCAATGGATTTCTAGGTATATACATTCATAGGTATGTACAACTCAATAGCTTTAGATGAAATTTGCTGCTATACAACTTTAAGATTACTAGTTTTAAAACACACAATGATGCCTCCTTCTTGTTCTTAACATTTTTAAATAGTAACATTTTAAAAAAGGAACTTGTACTGTACCTAATTCCATCATTGTTTCAGTTGCACAATATGATAATTTTATTGTACAAAACAAAAATAGTGACATAATCTATAATCCATTCTACCACTTCTTTTTGAGCTCATGCTGCAGCATATGCAAAAGTGAAACTTTGGCATTGCCAATATCTTCAAACTTCAGTATTCATAGGTATGTACAGCTCAGTAACTTTAGATGAAATTTGCTGCTATACAACTTTTAGATTATTAGTTTTAAAACATAAAGTGGTGCCTGCCCCTTTTTCTTTGCACCTCTATCCGTTTATTATACAATTGTAAATACATTTCAATTCCTGCAAATGACAAGGCTAAATCTTTGTAGGAAATGCTTTGTACAATTATGATGAATCACATTTAAGTAGCTTCTGTTACTGAAGAAGGAAGTATATTTATCATTACCCATGTGCCTGTTGTTCATTGTTACTATATGGCATCATTACAAAAGTTTTAAAGGAGTGAGTAGTCACTGCATAAGGACACATTTTTGTTTGATTTTTCAGCCAAAAATGAAAACAGAAGAAACCATAGGTCCAAGTCTTTTGGACTACAGCTCCCATAATCCCTTACTACTGGTTATTATAGCCAAGATTTGTGGCAGTTGAAGTCAACACTATATGGAGACCTAAAGATCTCCCACCTCTAGTTCAGATTCTGCCTGATCTAAATCATTCTAAAACCCATAATGTGTTCTGTGAACTTATTGTATATCCACTTTCAACTTTTTTACATTGCTACAACCCAGAAACAAGTGCTGCACATCCTTGTCACAATATATTTTAACAATTTCATGCAAAATATCGTGTATCACTCATCCACCCTCCCCCCCCCCAACCCATGACTTTTCCATTGCCCATCATCTTATTGATGAAACATTTCCATTGCTTGTAGACTTCCAATCACCAGTTGCACTGGGTAAAATACATGTGTGAGAATTGCTTGCTAGGATAGAGTGCAACCTGGAGCAAAGGCATAGGATCAACTCTGGTGGCCTAACATATAATGAATAATTGAAAAAGCCATGAGCCACATTAAATGAAACCAGCATGAAATTAGGGAAATGCCAAGCTGATGAATGGATTTGCCAAAAATATCTTGCTTGAGGATATGAAAACTATGATGGAATTACTTCTGTGAGTTCACACTCTAATATAATCTTTGGTTCAGTGCCAAGTGAATAGCCATACAGCATTTTTTCAACCAGCAGTTACTGAAATGTTTCACTTTCCCAAAACAGTTAAACAGCTGAGAGACTCTTGACTAGGCTACAAGATCATTACTGTATGCAGTGATTCAACTGTGTACACTGTAAATCCGTCAATATGATTATGTATACTACAGTTCTTATTTTTAAAGAGGGCAGCTTACAATTATATGGAGTAAAAATGTATGCCCATTTGCCTCACATTATACACCCCTTTGTCACACATGGCAGTGATGAAATACATTGTCACAGGACACCAGTTATAACTGTTGCAACTGTCACATGGTATAATCTGGCCAAATTCACTCCAGTTAAGATGTTTTTGTTTTTTTAAAAGAAAAATATGTATATACAAGCAGCATTACCAGTCCCCAAAAGCAAAGCTTGCATGTGATGAGGTAATCATGAATGCACATTATGATTTAATCTTCTGGATTCACTCACCCACTTCCTGGACAAAATGAGTTTGCATGAATGCTGCTGCAAATGATAAGTATCTGTAACAGCAGCCATTGCTCCACTCCATAGAACTTGGACGCACCAATGTTATAGTCAGAAATGATAGACTACCTGTATTTTACAGTGGAATTTTGTAGGATGAAAAAACTTGGAAGGGAGTGTGTTTTAAGAATGGTGTGTGTGTGTGTGTGTGTGGGTGTGGTGACAGTGTGGTGTAGGGGTTTGAGCATCTGACTATGACTCTAAACAACAGGGTTTGAATCCCTGCTTGGTCATAAAACCCACTGGGTTACCTTGGGCAAGTTGCACTCTCTAAGCCCAGAGGATGGCAATGGCAAATTCCCTCTGAAGAAACATGCCAAGAAAACCCTGTTTGCGGAAGGGTAATCATAAGTTAGAAACTACTTGAAGGCACACAACAACAACAACATATGTATATACAGTTGCCCTTCCATTTTTGTGGACTTGGAATCCGCATCCGTCGCCTGTACATGGACAGCAAATGGGGTGCACGCCGCCATTCAAACCAATGGGACTTGGATATTGGTGATTTCCCATTTCCACCGGGGGGGGGGGTTCCACCACAAAAATAAAGGGGCAACTCTGTGTGTGCGTGTGTGTGTGTATACATATACAAAATTTCTATTGAAATCTCTATTAGACAGGATTTACATTAGAAATTAAAAACAATGCAGTGTTATAACACTTTACAATCAACTCTATTTCAGGATAATCCTCTTTTGCATGTATAATGAAGAGGAATGGGATGTTTAAATTTACAGATATCCTGCAATGCATTTGTGAGATTTTTAAATTGCTTTGAGGCTTTGTTTTTACTGCAACAGACTAACACAGTTACCCATCTGGAGGCTGTCACTGTTAGAAAGTCTAATATCTGTGTATAAGCAATATAGGTGTAGATCAAAAGAAAGGAGAGCAGCAAGATCATTAGCTGGTGTTAACACTCAGAACATGGCCTATGAACGACCTTGGATACAATCGAATGACTTGGGAGAACTAGTGTAGTACAGCATCAGCCAGGGAACTCCAGTGCAAAGCCTGCATTTTTGAAGACGCAGTCCCAAGAAGTCCCACTGAACTCAGCTGGCATAACTGTTAACTATCCATGCATATCAGTGTACTGTGTATTATTTTTTGGCAAAGCTAAAGGTTTCTAACTATGGACGTTATCAGATGACGGAAATTGGAAGTATAATCCAATGGGAATCCGAACGCAATCGTGGGGTTTCATGTTATTGCGTATGAGTGTATCCCACACAATTTTGGGCAATGGGAAGTCATTCTAAACGCAATTATGGGGTTTCACGTTATTGCGTATGAGAGTATCTCACACAATTTTGGGCAATGGGAAGTCATTCTCGGGCAATGGGAAATCATTCTGAATGCAATTAGAATTCACATAAATTCGCTAAACTAGCAAATTCACGTAATTGCGAACTGGATCCATTTGAAATTGAGAGAAATTCCTCCCATCTGATAACGTCCTATGGCCAGATACCTCCTCTCCACAGTTACCCTGCTCTGCAATAGAGAGAGAGCAAGAAATTCTGCTCTCCCCTTAAGATGGCAGAAATAATAAACTGAAAGCCCTTTGCCTACTGAAAAGCAATATACAAATATATCACTGTTCCTGAAGGAGATGTCTGTCCATCTGCAGACTGGACGGAGGGGTTGCAAAGTCAGAATGCCAAAACGCTTTAGTTATTAGGAAGGACAATATCAACCCCCCCTCCCCCCAATCTTTCTTGTTTCCTCTGAGTTTAGCTGCAATTCTCACAGCATCGTAGCTAGAATGGAGGAGAATTTTCCCAGCAATAATATATTCCCAGCAATATTTCCCAGCAATAATTCCTGTGAGTATTGACAGGATGCCTTGATCTTGAATGGGCCATTCAAACCTATTAGCTTTACAAAAGACCACATCCTGGTGGACATGAACATTGCTAGAACAGGTTTTGTTGATACGCACAACTGCATTTGGTGGTTGCCCACCTAGTGGTTTGAGCACTAGGAGACCAGGGTTCGAATCCCACTTGGCCATGTAAACACACTAGGTGACCTTGGTCAAGTCACACTCCCTCGGCCTCAGAGCAATGACAAATTTTCTCTGAAGAAACTTGCCAAGGAAACCCCTTGATAGAGTCTCCTTAGGGTGCCCTTAAGTCGGAAATGACTTGAAAGCACACAACAACAACAACAACAACAACAACACAACAACTTGGGAATGTGGCTATGAGGTTGAGAGCTTGCCAGTCAAACCTGGCCATTACACTCCGGCCTCTAGAGAGAGAGAGAGAGAGAGAGAGAGAAGAAAGAAAGAAAGAAAGAAAGAAAGAAAGCCAGAGATGTGCTCAGCTATTTCTCTGGGTGCACCTGTACTTCAGAAATAATGAGGCTTGACACCACTTTAACTGTCCTCATCCTGCAGAATCCTAATGTGCAGTTTGGTGAGGCACCAGCACCCTTGGGCAGAGAAGGCTAAAGACCTTGTAAGACTACAAATCCTAGGGTGTCAAGCTGCACAACTTCTAACAAAATCCCACCAGTGATACCTTTATTGGCCAACCGACTTATGCATGCCTTCTACTGTGCAGATGCACCCTCTGGCCTTTCCTTAAGCAGAGACTGCTCCATGTTCCTACTCCTCTTGGGCATCTTCCTCACCCTCAGAGGGTCTCCCACTCAACCCCTCAGGTACGTGGGTGGGGGGATTCTGTGCCCAGCCCCTGGGCATTGTCTGGGCATTACAACTGGTCAGAAGAGAGGAGCTTTGAATGATCCGATGTCCCCACAGCCAAGGAGGACAAGGCACTGCCAAATGGAGGACAGGACCACAGAAAAGCTGAAAACACTCCTAGAAATGTAAATTCCTGCTTCTTAGTCCTAAACCAAATGGTGGATGTTTTGGAATCCCTCTTGGACAGAAGGTTGAAATGCAGGAGATGTCCTGGAAAAAATGTCACCCTGCGTTAAAAAGGCTCCTCTAAATGTAAATCCACGCTTCTTAGCCATGCTGAAAATGGAGGACCTTTGGGGATTCCTCCTGGAGAGAAAGTTGAAATGGAGGACAGGTCCTGGAAAAGGAGGAAAAGCTCTGGTCACTCTGAGCTAAAAACACTCACATAAATGTAAATTCATGCTCAAAATGGAGGACCTTTGGGGGTTTCCCTGGACAGAAGGCTGGAATGGAGGGCAGGTCCTGGGAAAAGGAGGACCACCTCTGGTCAGCCTGAGCTGAAAATCCTCCTTAGAAATGTCAACCCATGTCACCCTGAGATAAAAACACTTCTAGAAATGTCAGTCCATGCTTCATGGAGGACCTTTGGAAATTCCTCCTGGAGAGGAGAAAGCTGGAATGGAGGACAGGTCCTGGAGAAAGGAGGACCACCTCTGGTCACCCTGAACTAAAAAGGCTCCTAGTAATGTAAACTCATGCTCAGAATGGAGGAGCCTTGGGGGATTCCTCCTGGAGAGAAGGCTGGAATGGAGGACAGGTCCTGGAAAAAGGAGGACTTCTTCTGATCACCCTGAGCTAAAACAACAACAACAACAACAACAACAAAACCACATATGGAAATTCATGCTCAGAATGGAGGACCCTTGGAGATTCCTGCTGGGGAGGAGACTGAAATGGAGGACAGGTCCTGGAGAAAGGAGGACCCTCTCTGGCCACCCTGAGCTAAAAACACTAAAGACATAAAGGTAAAACCATGCTGAAATACGAAGGACCTTGTGGCATTCCTTCCTCCTGGGCAGAAGGCTGACATGGAGGACGGGTCCTGGGAAAAGGAGGACCATCTCTGGCCCCCCTGAGGTGGAAATGCACAAAGGGAAAAGGATGCTCCCAATGGGGGACCTTTGGGGAGTCCTCCTGGAGAGGAGGAGAAGGCTGGGATGGAGGACGGCGTCCTCCTGGAGAGAGGACTTACTTACCTTCCTAGTCTGGAGGGGGGCCTGGAGGAGGAGGCGGAGGCGGAGGGGCTGCTGGGCTGCCAGGCTGCTGCTGCTGGCTCTCCAGAGGCGCCTCTTCTCGCCAGCCATGGCCAGCTGGGAGCCTTCCAGCCGCGTCGGCTTCCCTTCACTTTCCTCCCCAAAAGCTGAGGCTGTCGGAGGGTTTCTTCAACCAGGAAGCGGAACTCGTGGGCTTTCTGCTTTCTTTCTCTCCTTCTCTCTTCCTTCTTCTTCTTTCCCCCTCAGTTCCAGCCCAGCTCCAAGGCAGCAGCAGGACACCCAGAAGCTTTAACACTTCTCTGGCCTCTCCCCAAGGAGGCTTTCTCTCTCTCTCTCTGGTCTCAAGTTGCCCCAGAGATGAAGATGGCAACGGGGGGGGGGGGGGTAGCTTACATATATATATATATATATATATATATACACACACACACACAGACACACATATACATATATATATATACACACACACACATACATATATATGTGTATATATATATATATATATATATATCTTTGGGAGCAAATATTAATATAATACACTGTCTTCTTTCAGGGAAGCATGGTATATACATGTATATATATATATATATATATACATACAAAATTGTTCAACAAGTTTTGACAGCCCAGAAAGCTAAATGGGTTGTATATTTTTTTTCTGGTGCTATTTTTATTTGATGGTTTATTGTTATTATTATTGTTGTTGTTGTTATTGTGAGCCGCCTTGGGTCTCTTTCTGAGACGTTGGACGGCCAGGCATGGCTCCCTCATGCCTAGTTTTGAAAAGGCCCTCCGTCCATCCCAACTGCCATTTTTCTGGCCTCTGTAACTAACTAGTAAATACATTTATTTGAATAGTGTATGCCATTGCAAAAAGTAATATGTATAAAGCATAAAAGATAAACATCAAATACATTGTAAAATAAAACATTGCATTACAAAGTTAAAATCATCTTTAAAAACAACTACATGAAAACTTGAGGGCTCAGATGAATCTAAATAGATGTAAGGAGCAGATACACTAAAACTATATAGCATTAGTTTGCAAAGCTGAGGATATTCAAGAATAGTTGGGGTTAAAATCTATCCTTGGGTGTCTTTCGGGGATGTGAAAAAATAATAATAATAATAATAATACCTTTATTTATATAGCACTGTAAATGTACACAGCACTGTCTTTCTGATGTTAAATGAATAGGCAGGCAGAGTTCCCCCATGTCTAGCTGAAAAAACTGCGGTCCATCCTTCCCAACTGCCATTCCTCTGGCCTCTGAGGGAGAGAAAAGGAGCCAACTTCTGTTTGGAGTGAATCCCCTTTTCCTCAAGTATCCTGCCATTTGAGATTTTAAGCCTGAGGGCAAGGAACTGTAAAACTGTAAACCACTTATGTAAAGCCTCATGTAGAACCCAGCACTGAAGGTGTAACAATAAAAACAATAAGAACAACAACAATAACAGTTCACAAGAAATAAAATAAAGGCATGATCATGTCTTTTAGCAAAAACGGTGGAGGGGGAAGTAGTGAGTCAAAGAGCAATGATGTCCAGTTCCCTCTAGGCTGATGGGAGCTGTTCTGGAGTTCATGCTTGGATGGAAAAGTGCAACCACCAAGCCATGCTTGGTTCTTTTCATTTGGGATTGCATGCTTGTCTTTCACTGTGATGGCGAACCTATGGCACACATGCCGCAGGTGGCACGCAACACCATTTTACCCGGCATGGGTCAGGGAGGAGGAGGAACAGGCTTTTCTCCTCCTCCCTGCCGTTTCCTGGCCTTCAGCTGTCTTTCTGGGAGTCAGGAAATGGCGCTGGGGAAAAGGAGCCACAGGGCACATGTTTCTGGCTCCTCCTCCCTGCCTTCTCCCAGCTCCCAGCTGCCTCTCTGAGAAAGATGGAAGCTGGGAAAAGGGCGCTGGGGAGAAGAAGCCACAGGTGCACGTCCATTCCTCCTCCTCCTCTTGGACATTTCCTGGCCTTCAGCTGTCTCGGAGACAGCTGGGGTATAGGAATAGGGTGGGGGGAGGATGAGCAATCCACGCAAGCCCATTGCTCCTCTGCAGGGACCTTTCTCAGCCCCCAACTGCCTCTGGAGGGACAGCTGGGGGCCAGGAAAGCTCAGGGAGGAGGAGGAGGAACAAGTGTGTGCATATTCCTCCTCCTCCTCCTCAGGGACCTTTTGTCATGGACTGCCTGGGCCTGACTTAGAGGCACTGTCAGATTCGGACTCTGAATCTGGGCATGATTTTTATAAGGGACATTGTGGCCTTCTAAGGTCCCATGGAGAGCCAATGCAACCTCCTCCCAACCAACTCCTGGTAATTGCATACCTTTGCTGCAGAATAAAAACTCTAGAATGGGAAGGTACACCAAAGATCATTTGATTCAACTCCCTGCCAGTGCTGGAATCCTTCTGGACAGAGCCCTCTGACAGATGTCCATCCAACCTCTGTTTTGAAATCTCCAATAAAGAATAGTTCAACTCCTTCTGAAGTAGTCAATTTCTTCATGAAATTGTATGTATGCAGTTGCAACAAAGTACTTTAAATATGGAAGTACAAAATTTTGATCTGTATAGAGTCAGTTGTCTGTTTTCAGGACAGATAGAAATTTACACCCTTGTGGCTGCTGTGTTTGACATACCTGCCTCCTCCTGAATGACAACAAGTTGCTATTGTCTGTTTGAAGAAGGAGAGTGAATGCATAATCTATACTGCTTTAAGTGATGGACAGGAAAGCAGAGAAATGGAAGGCACAGGCCAAGAGGAGCCCTAGGGCTACATCACTGCATGCCAAGGCTCTGGCTTCTGAAATTTGTGTTGGCTTGTCCCATGGCTCTTTTAGGTAAAGAGTGTCAATTTTAAAAGACAGGGCTTGTATACAGCGATAGCCTGAAATGGTAGGATCCTTCAGTGAATGTGACAGAATAATGCTCATGCATCAATGCTGAATACTATCTATGTAAAGATTATTCATATTTTTCTGTAATCTTTGTCAGAAAAGCATGCCTTAGGACATACAAACACCCCATGAGAAATAAGGTCAACCACTGTAAGATGTCTTGTTTTTGTTTGATGTTTCTTTCATTGTTTGAGGGTTTGTTTGTTTTTTGAGACTTTTTGTGAAAAATTTGTTTGTGCATACAACAGTCAAGATTTGTGCAAAATACACTGGTTTTGGGGAAAAACAGATTTTGTACAACCAAGCCTTCTGAACAAAATCAAAATAGTCTTTTGTGCAAACTGTTTTGCAAAACGGTTCCAAAATGCAAAATATCATTTTAAAAATCTTCAAAAACTCTTGCAAATTCACTCAGAGAGAAGAATATTTTTCAGATTCTTTCTTAATGGCTATGAGAACAAAATAAATGAAAATTTACTTCTTTATACTCCACTTTCATTGAGAAATTGTTTTGGAAGCTATGCAGAAGTTATTGTTGTATTGTATTGCTGTTGTTTCTGAATGTTTGATTCCTTCTGATCCTTCATACAGTAACCAAAGCTTTTACCAATACATAAATTGATATGGTGGCATCCAGCTAGAATCATACAGTTTACAGGGATTGACAGTATCAAATAGCACTGACAAATAATAATAATAACACATTTAATGTATAAGTTTTGTGTGTGCCTATAGAGTTATAACTTGCAGTGAGCAATGCTTTGCTGGCCATTGTTGGCATACTTATTCTGTGGTAATATTAAGAAAGCCTTGCTTTTTAAAAACGTATTTTAAACTGGTTAACTACGGATGCATCTCCACTGTAGAAATAATGCAGTTTGACATCACTTTAATTGCCATGGCTCCATCTTACAGAATCTTAGGATTTTTAGTTTTGGAACAGTTTCTGCCTGTAGAGATTTCCAATGTGGAGTCAAAGTTTCTCTGAAGATGCCAGCCACAGATGCTGGCGAAACGTCAGAAAGGAACTTTTTTAGAACATGGCCACATAGCCCGAAAGCTCCACAGATAACTATTTTTAGTTTTGTTAGACAACAGCACCCTTTGGCAGAAAAGGCTAAAGACCCCGTCAAACTAGACATCCCAGGATTCCATGTTAAACTACATTATTTCTACAATATAAATGCACCATATTTGCATAACCAAAAAAGTAATACCATTTTATATAGGAGATTATCATACTAGCCTCATGTCCCATGGCAATCATGTTATTAAAGGAAATGGGAACATACCAGGAGTAAAACATTTCCTGTCACACACGTCTTCATTCACAGCACTGTGCTTCTTCGATAACCCCATGGTGTGATAAGTTCGCTCACTTTAATTCCGAAATAGGTTCAGTCATTTGGCAAGAGGGGGCTTTATTCTCCTCCTCTCTTCCCTTCTCCCTAGCTATTCCAAAGCAGGCTAACTCCAGTACCTTTTATTTATTTTAACTTTAGTTTTTGTTGTACTTTGGAAATTATGGCAAAATGATTAAACCATTTTTAATAAATGAATGAATGAATGAATGAATAACTTTTGAAATGGAGATTGTCCTGACAGGGGAAGGAGTGGGAATGAGATCAGACACATTTTCATGGAGGATTATCACACTAGGGGGCAAGCAGGATTTAAATGAGAGTTAAATGAAGTTAAACAGGAAATACCCTATGTTTATCACAGGACATTTCCTGTTTAACTCTAGTTTAACTCTCGTTTAAATCCTGTTTGCCCCCTAGTGTGATAATGCAGAATGGCTGCTAGTAGAGCCAGGATGGCTCCCTCCAAGTTCAGAATTAGTGTGGCTTTAAATAAAGAGTGGGCAACTGTAGGAGGCTATGGGGTCATGCTACTCCCTAGGAAACCTTGAGAGACCACACACACACTACCAGATCTCTCTATAAAAAAACCCCACAAAAACAAAAAACAAACAAACCTTTTTTTGCACCCAAATATCCCGCAATGCCTTCTAGGGGCTGTGGCGGGCAGCATTTTTGCCATGTTTGTAGACCTACTTGAGCCATTTGAGACACCTTAAGTGAACAGAAGTCACTTCTGATTTAAAAAAAATAGCAAAGGGTAACCCCCCCCCAAAAAAAAGTCTTCATGTCCCAAAAAGGGCATTGGGGGAGAATAAAATGTTTGTTGGGGTTTTTTTTGGTTGGCGGGGGATGACCCTTGAGAGCCACAAAACAATCCTGGGCATGCAGTCCAGGAGTGCACTTTGCTCACCCCTGCTCTAAATAGTCGCTCCAGGAAGAAATGACAAGAAAGGGCTGTTAGTTTCATGTCCTTCTTATGAACTTTCCAACACAAGGAAACAGGAATTTGGAACAGAGCATCTATGGGAGCCACAGCTTGGAAAGATGTTCTTATTGTTTAATAATTCATTTTGTAACTCTGAATTTTACCAAAAGTAATTTGTTACTTTTAGCTTCCCTTCTGTTTTTTTAAAATCACACAACTTGTTTCATTTTGGGGACAAGGAAATTGAGAAGAAAATGAACATTGATAAAAGAATGGCATTAAACCAGAGAAATTTCTCTCAAAACATCTATAAAGGTCTCTTAAAAGTCACTAGAAAATGTTAGTTGTTTTACTAGAACCCCCACCTGTTATTCTCATTGGCTAATGTTAGTTTTGAAATGTTACCTGATTACATTACATTAACTCCCACATAATACCAGAAAAAGCAATGAATTGGAGATTATTACATTACCCATAAGCCATTTTTATATGCTGTAATGAGAATGTTTGGCTGATGTTATTGGACTGCCTTTCAAATATTTCTTGCCATTTGTTATTCTGGCTGGGTTGGTTTCCTTAACCTTGGATCAGATGAACCAATGTTTAGATTTAGTAGGGCTCTTATTATGTTCCTCTGTGAATGATTGTGTTGTCAGATTTTCAAAGCTGAAATATATAATATCGAAGGTTGACAATCAGGAAGTAGTTATTAAGACATTTGTGTTCTACCTAAATACCAAATGAAAGTATTGATTGCAGTGATGTCTTTCTTTCTAAAGTTAACATATTGTCTAAATTACATGGTGATGCATTTCTTGTTTTATGAATGGCCCATATCCCAAAATACAGGATTTTTAAAAAAAGTTTCTATATATATAAAAGGAAAAGCTTTCCAACCCTCAGATAGAAGATATCCCTTACAATAGGGATACCTTGTTGTTGTTAGCTGCCCTCGAGTCAGTTCTGACTCAGGGTGACTCCATGGATGAGACTTCTCCAAGAATCCCTTTCCCCCACTGTCCTGCACAGATCCTGCAAGCCCTTGCCCACAACCCATCTGATTAAGTCTATCCATCTGGTTTGTGGTCTTCCTCTCCTTCTTCTACCCTCTATCTTTCCTAGCATTATTCTTTTTTCTAGTGATCCGTGCCTTCTCATTTTGTGGCCAAAGTAGGATAGTCTCAACTTGATCATCTTTGCTTCCAAGGAGAGTCCTGGTCTAATCATTCAATAACACATTTGTTTGTCTTCTTGGCTGTCCATGGTATCCTAGGTACTCTTCTCCAGCACTACATTTCAAATGAGTAGATTTTTTTTCTGTCTACTTCCTTCACTGTCCAGCTTTTCACGTCCATACATGGTAACTGGGAATACAATGGCCTGAATGATTCTGATTTTAGTGCTCAGTTGTATGTATTTGCTCTTCAGTACCTTTTCTAGTTCTTTCATAGCTGCATTTCCCATTCATAGTCTTCTTCTTATTTCTTGAATGCAGTCTCCATTCTGGTCAATGTTTGATCCTAGATATGGGAATGCTTTAACTATTTCAATTTCCTTGTTGTCTAGATTGGATTTGTGTATTTCTTCTGTGGTCATTTTTTTTCTTTTATGTTCAGCATCAGAACTGCCTTTGCACTTTCATCTTTGACTTTCCTTATTAACTGTTCGTCTGGGTATCTTAGGTTGTTAATGTTGCTTTGTCCTGTCTTCTCTCCTCCTTTTTCTGCATATCATAAGGTTATATGATGCAGCCTTGCCTGACCCCTTTGCCAATAATTAATAATAATAATAATAATAATAATAATAATAATAATAAATTTTATTTATAGCCCGCTCCTCTGTCAAAACAATCGGAGCGGGTTACAGCAAGTAAAAAATCACAAAGTAAAACAGTTCCAAAAGCCCACTACCTGACCTCCCACCCCTTAAAATTAAATTAAACTAACAACGAGTTAAAACCAAGAAAACAATTAAAATATAAGCAATATCAAGACAGGACAAACTATTCTGCGGGCGGTGTAAACTATGGCATCAAAGATAAGGTGTTAGGGGCTGGCGAGAAAACATAACCCAATTTCAGAGCTGGAAAATAATAATAATAATAATAATAAGAAGAAGAAGAAGAAGAAGAAGAAGAAGATTTATTTATAGACCACTCCTCTGACACCAGTCAGAGCGGGTTACAATAATTAAAAAAACAACAACATCAAGATAAATCAGTTCCAATAACCCAAAGCCCCACCTCCCACCCCTTAAAATTGAATTAAACCAGTATCAAATTAAAATCCAAAACAGTTACATACATACAACACAAAACATAAAAAGCAGCTAGTCATACTATGGACCCTGTAGATGTAAACTTCGTAGATAAAGTGCTGGGAGCTGGTGGAAGAGCACGTCCCACTCTGTTTCCCCGAATTCTCTTCTGATGGTTGCCTCTTGTCCTTGGTACAGATTTTTCATCAGGATTATCAGATGTGGTGGTACACCCATGTCTTTGAGTGCACTCCGTAGCTTTTCATGATCTATGCAATCAAATGCTTTTATGTAGTCTATAAAAAACATGCTTAATCTTTTTTCGAATTCTTCAGTGTGCTCCATTATCCATTGCATGTTTGCATTGTGGTCCCTAGTGCCCCTTCCTTTTCTGAATCCTGTTTGCACTGCTAGAATCTCTCTCTCCATGTATGGTTGGAGTCAATGCTGTAGAATTTTGCACCTATATAATAGGGACACCTATTAGCCCTATAAAGGACAAACTTTCTGGCCCTGAAGTAAGGGACATCTGTCAACCCTAGTGAGTGACAATTAATGAATAATTTTACTGCTTTGGTAATAACGTTACAGTTTTCAGCTAACAAAAATCAGATCCATCAAGATGAGAATGTAAAAGTCACTAAACTTTGTCCTCCTTTCTCCCTTTCTATAGTCTATTGTTTGTTGTCATCATTCACCTTGTTATGTGTAAAGCAAAACTTGCCAGGATCTAGTTCCTTGTGGTTCTTATTTTGCAATCAGCTTAGGACTTATAAGAAAGAAAGGGAAAAAAAGGAACATACATAGGACTAAAAGTAAATAATTTCAGTCTAGGAAAGATGTGAAAAATCTTCCTTTATACATTAAGCTTTCTAACAAGTGATCATGTTTCAAACATTTTTCACATGGGAAAATACTAGAATGTTTTTCTAGTGTTTAGTAAGGAAACACTTTAATAGGAAAACATGAAAAATGTTTTCTGTCACTAGTTGAAGAATCACTCTGTTGAACAAGAATTGTTTGAAGTAACTACAATTGCAATCTCTGGTATAATGTGCATCATTTTTTTTAAAAAAAATGTTGAGTGGTCTTTCCTCTCCTGTTTTCAGTTCAGCTTATCTTGCAGATGGAATTGTTTCATGAAATGCAACCCCCCCCCCTTACCTTAGACATGAACAATAATTAATTATGGATCATGAATTAAATAGGCACCCTGAGGTCTTGCCATTCAAAAACAGATCAATACACAGATTACCATGTAAATCACTTCCTCTCAACCAACAGTATGTGTGTGTGTGTGTGTGTGTGTGTATACCAAAAGAGTGTGTGTGTGTGTGTGTGTGTGTGTGTATTCCACTCTCTTTCATGGCAGCTGGAGAAACGTCAGGAATAAACTCTTCTAGAACATGGCCTCATAACCTGAAAAACCCACAAAAACTATGGATGCTGGCTGTGAAAACTTTCAACTTCACAAAATAAAATTCTACTGAAAACTTTTTTCCCTAGGAAACATAAAGGTTCCATCTAACAGACCAGATCTCTTGGAAGTTTTTTCTCTTGAGAGGCTTCTGTGTTGTTTGAATACTAAAGGGAGGTGACCACCCTGAAAATAATGTATTACTATGTGCTTCAGAACACAAGCAATATGTTGGTTTGTGAAGTTCCAGATTAGATATCTGTGACCTGCCTTTTCAATATACCTCGTGCTGGAAAAAGTTGTCCTCTCTTTTTCAAACTACATAAATTAAACAATATGTCTTAGTTCACAGAATAGACCATCAGATTTCATTGTTTGTAGGTCATGTTGAGAATCGAACACAGTTGTTTCAGTGCATCAATCTCCACCCTGCCTAAAAGACCAAGCTAAGGTAGAACCCAGATGAACTTGAGACTGTAGGATAGAACAGACGGACATGAAAGCCTGAGTCCGCTCTGGCCAGAAGCAGGTTGGAACCCCACTGTCCACATGGGCTGCTCCCAAGGTGAATCCACCAGGATTCAGCCTATCCCGGCTTCTTTCAGCTCAAGTCCTAAGGACCAGACCATGACTTTGGCATGGTTTCCAGCCACTTTGGAGGCATGCATCATTTAATCAGCATGCCTCTGAAGCAGCCAGAAGCTGCTTCATTTGACCCCTTTGTTCAGACCCATAGTTTCAGTAGCATCTTGTTGTTGTTTTACATCATGTACTTTGAGGGACATCTTGCTTCTACTTATCTATTAAAACTATTTTATTCCCAAAGTTTTAAAGTTTTAATTTCATCCAGACTGACATATTTCACCCTCCCACACGCAAGCTGAACTGCAAACATTGAGAAACAACTTTTGTTCCCTGAACTGTTGATATAGTAATGAACATTCTGTGCCATCACAACACCTTATTGGATCAATGTCCAATATTAGACATGCAATATAATATTGATGATGAGACCAGGTGAAAAACATAAATCTCTTCCCCCCACTCCCTCCCATAAATTTGTTATAGAAAACAAATCCAAAGTACGAGGGAATATCCGAAAGTTTTAATGATCACCTTTTTAAAAAATTGACAGAAAGGTTTTTTTATTTGTAGTTGTTAACTTATCTCTATGTAGTCACGATCTAGATTTATACATTTTCCCCAGTGTATCTTGACCCTCCAAATATCTGATATTGTAGAAGTCTGCAGATAGCACTTTACAAGGGGGTATCGTAAAGTAATAATTATCACCCGGAAGTTATTATGTCATATTGATGAAATTTTGTCAGTGTCATCATTGGTCCCTAAGTGCACGTTGCTGAGAAAATCAGCTCATTGTGTCCTTTATTTTTGTGACTTGCTGTGCCAGAAGTGACTAAAGTGTAAAATTCTCATCAAGTGCAATCTACAGGCTTCTACAATATCAGGCATTCGGAGGTCTACTTCAGGACACACTTGATCATAGGTCATGGTGCAAATGGTTAGACCAGCCCAAGCTTTCATTTCGTGCAGCACAGCAAAACAAAATATAAATTGCAGGCTATTGGGTATGGAAAATATAGGAAAGTATAGGTAGGTGGGGAAAAAATCAGTTGTCATTGTATGTTATCTGGGACAAGGTATTCATTAACAATATTCTTACTTGGTCTGTGTTTGAGCTTTGTCTAATGATGAGGCTGAGCTTTGCCAAAACGATACTCAAAACAAACTTTCTTCAGATAAAATAAACTAATAAAGCAATGTATAACCTAGACCTTTTTGTCTGCTATTCAGGCAATGATGGTACCTCTACAAAACAAAAAAGGTTATGGCAGGCAGGGAAGATATGGGATGACTATCAGTAACTGGTAAGTTCTTAAGCAAGTCATACATGACTTAAGATGAGACAGAAAGACTCTAGCTTTTCTATATTATTGAAAAGGTAAATAGAATGAATAATCACAGTTCCCACTGTTGTGATACAGCAGTGTTGTTCTGAATCAGTAATCTTACTGAAATCTAGGGTATACTATTTTTAATATAAGACAGTTCAGATGCTTGGCAATGCACCATCTTTTCACATTTGTGTGAGCAAAAGCTTTCATGGTCCTTGTTTGCAGATCAGTCCACTATACAACAGGCTCCTTCCTATGAAAACTTCCTGGCTGGAAACCTAGCAAATAAATTAATTTTTTTGCTGAGCTCAAAGCAATGTGTTACTTTTCTAGTTAATGAGGGCAGAACAATGTTTCTTTCCTCCCCCAAGTAATCATGGTAATATTGTTTATTCTTATGTTATTAGGCAATGTTTATTTGCTTGCTTTTCTCATTATTTAAAGTTAAACGCTTTGGTATTTTGGTATTTTTTGTTTTTTCATCCCTATTCTAGGACATTTATGGTTTTTTTAGGGAGTGGGGGAAAGGAACTAAACCCGTGGTGGGATTAATGCAGCCTTCTAGATGTTATTGGACAGTAACTCTTGGCATTCCTTGCCATTGGCTATTCTGTCAAAAGGTTATCATCTTACACAATGAATTATATAAATTATTACTGTTAAAAAGTAACTTTCCAAGCTTTGTAGTCAGGGGAGGTGAATTGAATCCTTCACATTTTCTTGCTGTCTGAATATTTCACCCACTGCTAGCATCAGCAACTTGTGTCTGTGCTAGAGTCAATATCTGCTCATTTGCATGTTGCTGCCTTTAGTGCTTCCCACAACTGCCTCCACCACAAGCACCCAGCATAGGCAGTGGAGTTATCGGGGGCAGTGGTGGAGGTAAGGACTACTTTGGATGACACCCCAGAAGAGGTGTGACAGCGAGTTTGGTGCAGGACAGGCAAGAACATTCCCTTCCTGGCTGCTGTGTCCTGGTGATTTCGTCCTGGGAAGTAAGCCCTGTGACGAAGCAGCAGGAGGGGCCAATGGGTACCCTTCCTGACTGCTCCTTTTTTAGGGCTTTCTCCCTGGAAAGGAAGCCCAGCAATGGAGGAGGAGGAGAGGCAACACATGTCTGTTCTGTCCCCTTCTGATGACTCACTTGACTGGCCACCCTAGGTAGGCAAGGGGCTGGAGAAGATAGGCAGATGACCAGGGAAGGCGTGCAGGTGAGCCAGGCCTCCCCCCCCCCCCAGCAGCCCTCTCTGCTGGGTGTTACCATAGGTAGTGATGCCAGTCAACATAGGTAAAGGCCAATGTTCCCACTACCATCTATCATCAGACCGTGGTTTCCCTTAGTGAATCAACTCAGGGTCACTGTCAGCTTCCATTCCATGCAACCGAGCAAAGAGTCAGTCAGTCAGCTAGAGAAAAGAGAGTGTGTCTCACTTTTAACACCACTAGGAACAATAAAGGGAATGTGACAGAAACCTGGGGCTAGTCTAAAATAGTCCTTATTCCAGTAAAATAAAATGTGATTTGGCTATATGCAATTCACAGGAGTCGGAGCTTTTTGAGGAGCCCCTCCCCCCCCAAACCCTCCCATAAACTCCATAGTAAAAGAATTAGTGGTTGTTTTTTCAACCAGACTGTCCCCCGAAATTCACTGAAATGTGCATTTTCGTAAGGATAGCCATTTGATAAGTCATTTGGATGGGTGCACATTTTTCAGCAGAGAGTGGCTGAATAGATTCAAATAGATATGAATTTGCACAGGAAAGTGAATACAATTAACCACTAATGTGAAGTGATAAAATGTGCACCAATAAACATAGTACACATGTGTGGACAGGCTCCTGGATACTCTTTCTCTCTCCTGCTGAGATTCAGTCTGGAAATGGTTTCATCTAGAAGGAAAACAGGGCCTGGGTGCAAGAATGTAAGCAAATAATAAGGGGAGTTTTCAAGAACATCACCTGCATTCCCATTTTAAATGTGTGATGGATGGAAAATATATAAAACTGCTGCTGGCAGATCAGGCCTACGGGCAAAATCTGGTCTACTGAATGTTTTCCACAGTCTTTCTCCACTCACTGAAATCCAGTCTCCTCCCAGAGGGAGAGAGGTCCTGGCTGTCTGCAATCTGAGGGTGGGTATAAGTGATGAGGACTGTCCCTTGAGCTTCTAAGTACCCCCCCCCCCACACACACACATACAACTGCTATTTCTGATTTGAGTCAACAAGGACGTTTGATCCTGCTGTCAGCCAGTGATTGTAGGAAGAGACTGATTCTCACTCTGAGACTGGCAGGTCTTTGCTCCCCTTCTTCTTTTGATAAGTGGGGATCTCCTGGGAACACCAGCTAATAGCTGATTGTGTGTGTATATGCCTTCAAGTCCCTGAGGACATATGGTGACCTCACAAATTTCATAGGCTTTTCTTAGACAAGGAATACTCAGAGATGGTTTTGCCAGTTTCATTCTCTGATTTCTCCCATTTATTTATTTATTTATTTATTTTTGCAATGGCTGAAAGAGGAAGAAACATTCTGATGTCCTCTGAGATGGAAATGCCAGCCAAGAGTCTATCCTCCCTCCTGGAGAAGTGGTGAGGAATGAAACAAAGCACTTTTAGCCAGCACTTCCACAGGGGCCTGAGAAGTACTGGCTGAGAACCTTTTACTACCCTGCTTTTTTCCTGCCTGAAGAAAAAGTTGAGGGATCTGAAGACTGGTTCTCCACTTTGGCTAGTGACTTGATGAAATCAGGAAGTGCAGCCATGCGTCTAGTGTCACAATCACTGATATCATCCATCCTGAGGAAGACCTAGATATGGGAACCAACTCAAACCCCATCTCATTTCAGTACTCTCCAACTGTCCCAGTTTGGACAGTCCTGGTCTTCTATCATCCCACTTTTTCATGGGCTTTTAAAACATTTGTTTCTCTCTCCCCCTCTTACTTTCCTTCTTTGTCCTCAGCTTACATCAATTGCTGCAAACTGATTTTGAAGAGTATTTTGCACCTAATTAACTCAGCAGGACGGAGAGGAGTTCAGAGGCAAAATCTTTTCCTCCCCAGTAGACTCAGGCAAAAGCAATCTGCTGCAGCATCTCCTAGCTTGTGTATTCTTTCTCTTTAAAAACATTTGCCATTCTTACTACACTCTGATGTTGCTTGGCCACATATGTTCTTGTTTTCATCTGTTGGACGGTATGTATTTTATTTTTCCTCTGGTTAGGATAGGGAGAACACTCCTTCTGCAGTAACAGCTGCTACACATTCTTTGTACTGACTTACTATTCACTATTGAGAATCTTGAGTCAGCTATTTCCTTCTAATTTAGTTCAGAAAAGATTTCAGAATCCCCCTGGACTTCTTAATTTGTTTTCTAAACTATAAATAACCTCTCTTGGCATAAACAGCTCCTTGTGCCAGACCTCCAGCTTGCTCCTTGCTGTAACGGTCAGTTGCTTTTTTTCCCCAGGGCAGATGAAGTTGAAAGATTACTTGTAGAGACCTAAATTCATTATCTGTGACACAAGGCTCCTTGTGCTATATAGTATTGCCTGGACTTCAGTATACTTAGAAAACATTCATAAGAGCAACAGGTAAATTGCTATTGGGTTACAGTTTGTATGGAACATAAAGTGAAAAGCATGCACAAGAAAAGATTTTTATTTTTTTAGATAAACGTGTGATGTCCCAATCTGGATCAGAACCACCACACATTTTTCATAGATTACACCCTCAGGGGAAAATAAAACACCATGGAGATCACACACACCCTTTTTTCCATTCTAATCTTTGTTGATATGGATATGTATGAATGCAGGCATAATGGCTTGCCTCTCTCATCACCATACATAAAGTGAGGCTGATCTGAATCAGTTCCCTGAACAATGACATGACCATTTGTAACAAGAAAATCTAAGCCACCTGGTCTTGGGTTGATACAACCATAACCCAAAGTATTACCCTACTGCTCCTAACTTATGAAGGGCTTGAGCAAATCACTAGATTCATTCTTCATATATAACTTTCAAAGCTCTGTGACTCAAAGGATTAGCTGTTTTGATGATGACAAAGATTGGCAGTCCTGATGATCACATCAAAAGTTTTTGTTCAACCAGATTCAAGACTTCAATGGTTCCTTGCTACGCTTTGCTTCTTAGTCACCTCTACACATCACCCATTGGGTAAAGAGGACAGGCAAAGGAAGCAAAAACAAACTGCTGGAGCCTGACACTATAATCTCATGGACAAACTAGGAAAGGGAAGGGACAAGAAGAAGTACAAGCAATGAAATGGTGGAGTCTGGAGATTGTAGGCCTATGCCAAAAAAACAGACAGCTGGAGCCAACTGTGCATGTCTAACTCAACTACGTGCCATCAGATAAACTGTAGGGAGATCTGTTGCAAAACCCCACCCACTGGATAGCAGTTAATTTCACATAATTCTGTTGGCAATTTTCCCAATCTAAGACTTCTTACAAAGAGGCCGTACAAATCCCACAAGGAAGACAGTTTTCCCAGACAATCATACATTCCTAGCAGAGGGAAAAACTAGGCTGTGGAAAATCCATTTGTGTTTGCAGCTCAAGCAGATGAGAAGACACTGTGAAGTACAACTAGTTTTGAAAAACTTCTGCTTTACAGGCAAAACTATTAATGAATTATTTGATGAAACAGATGGTTTCTTTGCTTTTCATAAATGTTCATTAAATATGGAGAAAAGCCCTTCATTTTGCTACATATTAATTGGTTTAGAATGGCAACAAACACATTTTTGTCAAAAAATATTTGAAACAAAAATAATTTTTCTCAAGTAACAAAATATTTTCTCTCAAGTAACAAAAATGTTAATTTCTAAATGTTGCTTAAAATATTTTTCTTGGTGCAGGAAAACTATCAATTGTAAATTGCTTCATTTATGAGTTCTTTAACTAGCAAAAAAAAAAAAAAAATAATATAAAAATTAATTTCCGCATGTAACTTTCTCCCTCTGGTGGTGAAGTTCATTAGGTTTTTTTTTTTAATTTGCTCTTTACTATTCAGAACGATATATATATATATATATATATATATGGTATCACAACTATCTGTGAAATTATCCAATGTAGCAAGACCAGCATTTTAATCCTGCTAGGGCCTGATACCTTACTTGTGCCACATTTTATTGTATTTACTTTGTTTCCTGGAAACTCACCACAGACTAGCACATTAGTAGTTCATTGAAGTGAACTAGATATTTTCAGCAAAGAATTACAAGAACCTATAAAAAGTTTTTAACCACTTTTAATTCTATTGCTGGTTTAATTGCATTTTTAGAATTTTGTATGATGAAGTTTGGTTTAGCTGTATCCATTTTAATTTTTATAAGCTACCTTAAGTCTGAGACTAGAAAAAAGGCAGAGTAGTGGTTTGCGTGTTGGACTATGACTCTGAAGACCAGGCTGTGAAATCTACTGGGGGACCTTAGACAAGTCACACTCCCTTAGCCTCAGGCTGACTTGTCAAACCACCTCTGAATAAATCTTTCCAAGAAAACCCTGTGATAGGTTCACCTTCGGGTTGCCATAAGTCAGAAGCAACTTGAAGGCACACAAACAACAATAGATGTATTGGTTCACATTCTGTACTGCAGTTATAGATCTTTAACTTAGTTATGGGTCTGTAACTGCATTCAATCTGTTTTTATTCAGTAAAACCATATAGTCTTACTGCAGGATTATGGAAATTCCCTCCCAGCCCACCTTTACAGCCTACGGCCACACTAAGTGAAGGAGATCTGTTCAGATGCTGATTGGAAGAGAAGGAGGATCACATTTCCAGCCCCTTCAACCTGCAAATGAGACTGTGACAATCAGAAATGGTTGCAATTGTTCATGGCAGCCTTGCTCACTGGTGGGACCAAACTGGAAACATCCTCCTCCTTGCTGAACAGACCTTGCATCCTATGCAGTTGCTGGCTGTTAAGGTGGGTTTGGTGGGTGGGGCTCAAGTCAGGAAACATCACTTAGGCCTGGGACAGATCGCCGGAAAACAGCGGGCTGAAGGCACCCAGTTTTATTCTGGAGGGATGCCGCAGCCACCAAACCGTGCGTCATCCACCCAGAGTAAAAAGAACCCAGTTCTTCCGTTTTTTCTTCTTCTGGTGCCCAGGTTACATCACGAGTGCACCATTGGTGTACTCCTGATGTAACGGATGTGCAGTGATGTGCGGATGCTATGCGTCTGTTATGTCAAGATGGTGGCACCTGTGTGGATGGGACACCGCCATTGGGATGTCACCGTTACATACTAGGATTCCGAACCTACACAGTCCAGAACCCTAGTATCTCTGCCACCACACTCCTTTTGGGCTGTCTCTCTCAGCCCTTAGTTACACATACCTACCTTATATATAACTTATATGGAACTAAGTTGCCAATGTGCAATATTGGCAAATAATTATTATTATTATTTGTCATTGATCTATCCAAATAAAATCTGGGAACTGTAGTTTTGCAGGGAAAAGACTTCAGCCCTATCAAAACAAATTCTAAGTACTTCTCTGAACTACAAATCCTAGGATTCTAGGATGGAGCCATGGAATTTAAAGTGGCATCACACTACTATAATTTGGTAGACTGGATACACCATTAGTGAGGTATTAAGATCTCTGCTATAGAGTGCTAATCCACTACCTTGATCATAAGATACTATAAGTGCTGTTTTCAAAAAATTAAACTGATTTAATTCTTATTTCCCCTCTGCTCAGGCTATGCTGGTATCTCCAAAGTACCTCACCAAACTGTAAAAACCAGGATTCCGGAGGACAGAGCCATGATAATTAAAGTGATAGGCTGCAAACAAACCTTTGCTTAAAAAAAGAAAAACAAACAAACAGGGATCCAGACAAATTAGAAATGTGAACAGCCACCAGGTGGCATAGCTACAATTTAAATAAAACCCAGTGAACTGGGCAATATGATAGCTGCATCCTCCCCTCTTTTTCATTTGCATTTTTTTTCTCTTCCTCAATGCATGTCATTCTTTCAGCCTCCCTCCCCTCCCCACATATCAGGTAGCAGGAATTTTCATTTTGTCTTTCCATATGTACATGTACGCACACCTGAAACAGGCATGGTTCACCAGATAGCTGGGTTATACAGAAATAAGAAATGTGCTGGGCCAGCACTGGGAGTGGGCAGGAGTTTTGGAGTCCTGTTTTTTTGGTCAGCCCCAACTCAAAACCAACTGTAAACACTCTAAACCTGAAGGGCCTTGCTCTTGAGGAGCCCAATGTCTATCACCTACTGGCTTAGTGACTCATTGTCTCCTAGTGAAAGAATTCAAAGCTATAGCTGTGTTAGTCTGTAGAATCAATATGGAGAGAGATCTTGTAGCACCTTTGAGACTAACTGAAAGAAAGAAGTTCGCAGCATGAGCTTTATAATGAACTTATTATTATTATTATTAATTTATTTATACTGTATAGTGCTATAAGTTTACACAGTGCTTTACATACAATCTTATAGTTAGACGATCCCTGCCCACAGGCTTACAGTCTAAAAGACAACACAAAAGGAAGAGGGGAAGGTGGTGGGAAGGGGATGAAGGCAGATGGACTGGAGGGAGGGCTTAGGTTCTTAAAACATAGTTAAGAGGAGTCATCCTGGGGCAGATGGCACAATCCTTGGAACGCTTCCCTAATCAATATAGTCTTTAACTTACTTTTGAACCTGGATAGAGAAGTGATGAGGCGTATATGTGGGGGAAGAAGGTTCCAGGAGTGAGGGGCAGCAAGTGAGAAGGGACGGATCTGGGACAGGGGAGTGGAAATCCTCGGCTGGGACAGGAGACCTTGACTACCAGAATGGAGCGTACAAGAAGGAGTGTGAGGAGAAAGAAGGTCAGACAAGTAAGGAGGGGCCAGTCTGTGGAGGGCTTTGAAAGTCAATAACAAAAGCTTGTACTGGATGCGGAAGGGGAAGGGGAGCTAGTGAAGGGAGGACAAGAGGGAAGAAACATGGTCAAAGCGGCGAGCAGATGTGATAATACGTGCAGCTGAGTTCTGGACAGAGATTAAAGGATGGAAGTGAGAGAGAGGAAGCCCTGTCAGAAGAAGATTGCAGTAATCTAGTCGCGAGACCACCAGGGCATGGACCAGAGTCTTGGCAGTGGAGGCTGAGAGGAATGGACGGATTTTAGCAATGTTGTAAAGAGAGAATCTACAGGTCTTGGCGGTGGCCTGAATCTGGGGGATAAATGACAGAGAGGAATCAAAGATGAAACCAAGACTGCGGGCTTGCTGAACCGGATGAATAGAAGTGCCATCAACAGAAACAGAAAAGGAGTATTGAAGGGTGAGTTTAGGTGGGAAGATGAGAAGCTCTGTTTTAGACATATTGAGCTTCAAGTGCTGATGTCGCATCCACTGAGAGATGGCAGCCAGACAAGAGGAGACTTGCTGTTCAACCCCCGGTGAAAGGTCAGGGGTGGAGAGATATAGCTGAGTGTCATCGGCATACAGATGATAGGAGAAACCAAAAGAACTGATGAGTTTACGAAGGGATAATGTGTATAGAGAGAACAAAAGGGGGCCCAGGACAGAGCCCTGAGGAACTCCTACAGATAAGGGAACAGAGGAGGAAGTCTGACCACCTGTGACCACTGCAAAAGATCTGTCTGGCAAGTAAGATTTAAACCGGTTGAGAACAGAGTCAGAGAACCTGAGGTCAGAAAGTAAGTCAAGCAAGAGACAGTGATCCACGGTGTCGAAGGCGGCAGATAAATCTAGAAGAATGAGAATAGAGTAGAGGCCATTTGCCCTGGCCTGCAAGAGATCATTTGAGATCTTGGTGAGGGCCGTCTCTGTAGAGTGCTGTGGGTGGAAACCAGACTAAAAAGGGTCCAGGATGGAGTTGGCTTCGAGAAACTCAAGACAGCGAGAATAAACTACCTGTTCCAGAACCTTAGAAAGGAAAGGCAGAAGAGAGATCGAACGATAGCTAGAAAAAGAAGAGGGGTCAAGAGAGGGTTTCTTCAGAATTGGGGAAATGAGAGCATGTTTGAAGTCAGAAGGGAAGGAACCTGAAGAGAAAGAGAGATTAAAGATATGGAGGAGCGAGGGCAGAAAAGAAGGGGTTATAGAGATTAGAAGATGGGAGGGAATAGGATCAAGAGAACAAGTTGTAGGTTTGGAAGAATTTAGCAGTGTAGAGAGTTCGTCCAGAGAAACAGGTGGAAACACAGAGAGTTTATTAATAGAAGGTACCAGGAGATTGGTGGTAGGGGGCAAATCAGGAGGAACAATTTCAGATCGAATAGTAGTGACCTTTGTGAGGAAGTAGTTGGCGAAGTCAGTTGGGGAAAATGATGAGAAGACAGGAGGAGAGGAAGGTTTTAGCAGTGAATTGAAGCAGGAGAACAAGCGCTTGTGGGTGCCTCTTGTTGGCGCAGATCAAGGATGAATAGTAATTCTGTTTTGCCATAGACAAGGTGCGTGAGAAGGATAAAAGAACAAATTTGTAATGAATAAAATAGGCCCACTGCCTGGACTTTTTCTAAAGACGTTCAGCTGCTTGAGAGCAGGTCTGAAGAAACCTAACTGTGGGAGAGAGCCAGGGCTGAGGCCTAGACATAGCGAGGACATGCAAACAGATACAGGGGCAAAGCTATCAAGGGTGGAAGAGAGAGTGGAGTTGAATAAGGACATTGCTGAGTCAGCAGAGTCCCCAAGATTTAGAGAAGAGAGAGAGGAATCTAAGGTTTGACTGAGATGATCTGGATTAACAGACTGAAGTTTACGAAAAGTGCATTGAACAACATGACGAGGAGGTGGGATATAAGTAAGAGTAAAAGAAATTAGATGATGGTCTGACAGTGGATAGTCAGATGCCAAGTAGTTGGAAATGACACACTTTGTGGCGAGAACTAGGTCAAGGCAGTGACCAGAAGAATGGGTAGGAGAGGTGGAATGAGGTTGAAGATCAAAAGAAGCTAAGAGGGAGCTAAAGTGAGATGTTGAAGGATTCTTAGGATCATCAAGGTGGATATTAAAGTCACCTAGAATCAGAGAGGGGACTGAGTCTGAGAGAAAAAAGGTAAGCCATGACTCAAAGCCTGAAAGGAATTGGTTAGCAGAATCAGGAGGGCAATAAATGACAGCAACCTGGAGCTGCAAATGAGAAAAGAGTCTAATGGAATGAGACACAAATGAAGAAAAACTATAGCTAGGGGGAAGAGAAAGTGGTTGAAACTGGAAAGAGTTAGACAATAAGATACCAACCCCACCTCCTCGACCCTCAGGGCGGCTTGTGTGGGAGAAAAAAAGACCACCAAAAGAGAGGGCAGCGGAGGTAGCAGTGTCATGGGCCGGGAGCCAAGTTTCAGTTAAGGCAAGGAGATTAAATGATCTAGAGAGAAAAAGATCCTGAATTGCTGTGGCTTTAGAAGCGGCAGAGCGACAGTTCCAGAGGGAGCAGAAAAATGGAAGCTGGGAGTTAGGGAGAAGTCAGATAGGGATCAGATTGTGAGAGATGCATGAAGCCATGGGAAGGGATGGATGCAATGCCCAGTAAACAACAGGAGAAGAAGTGACAATGAGAAAAGAAGTGAAGAGGCAGGGAGTGGAAAGTGTGGCTGGAACTTCTTTCTTTCTTTGTCCCTTTCTGAAGATGTAGTAATCCGCAGGAAGCAAAGGTTGGGGGTGAAGAAGCAGGGAGTGGAAAGTGTGGCTGGAACTTCTTTCTTTCTTTGTCCCCTTCTGAAGATGTAGTAATCCGCAGGAAGCAAAGGTTAGAAGTGAAGAGGCAGGGACTGGAAAGTGTGACTGGCACTTCTTTCTTAGTGTCAGCTTAGTTTCTACTTAGAAAGCACAATAGCTTGAGATGTACACCCTAAGATTGCCCTTAGCATGCTCACATGTTAAGAGCAGTGCACTGATTTTACTGGTGGCGGTGGCGGTGGTGGGGCTCTTACAGGCACTAACTCTCTGCAGGACTTTATAGGGTGAAGGTTTTAAAAATGGACAATTAACCAGAGTGACTCCAAGTAAAAATTAGGTAGAAGGATAAGCTAATTTTGCATCAAAACCAATTATTTCTTTATTACAAAGACATGAAAAGACAGAAGCAGGAATTAACAGAACAGTCTATGCTCAATACGAGCTGTTTCTCAAAGTAAAAGGGAGGAGGACTGTGTGGAAGCTAAAATTCTACTCCTGAGCAATCTAAAGTGAGCAGGGGGTAGAGCTAAGCTTAAGGGACAGCCCTGGTGGTGCAGTGGTTAAATACCTGTACTGCAGCCACTCACTCCCAAGCCACAAAGTTGTGAGTTCAATACCAGCCAGGGTTTCAGAGTCAACTCAGCCTTGCATCCTTCCAAGGTCACTAAAATGAGTACCCAGATTGTTGAGGGCAATTAGCTTACACACTGTAAACTGCTTAGGGAGTGCTTAAGTGTACTGACAAGTGGTATAGAAAAGTACTTGCTATTGCTATTGGTACAGGCTAAAACACACAAATGGATTTTCTTAACCTTCGACAGGAAGAATAACTGGTGTTGGAAACAGCAGAAGGCAAGTCTCAAAGAGACGACTACATTAAAAAATAAAGAGGATCCCTTGTCTCTGTATTTTCATTTCTTCCTAACTTGGGGGGTGGTCTCCTAAAAGTGAAAGGAACACTTCTGGATGGGGTAAAACATGACTTCAATTTTATTTTTTAAAAAATCCCACCAAAACAAAGATATTGTTTCTTGGCCTTTTGGCTAAGATCAAGTGTAGTTTTTAAAAAACCAAAACATGTGCTAGCAAAGGGCAGAGATAAAGTGCCATTTGGGTACTGATAATGACTCTTAAGTGGTTTGTCCAGTAGAGACAAAAGGCTGCATACACCAACCAGCCAATCAGCATTCATACTTATTCTCCTTTAAATCCCACAAAAACTGGATACTCCTGAACATGTCACAGCCAGTTGTCTAACATGGGTGGATGCCTCCTAGAGACATCATAGTCAGCGATCTAGGAGGAGGGGATATATTGCTGGCTGTGAAGTCTTTAGGGGGCATCGAACCATGACATTTAGAAGAGGAAGAACATCCCATTTTACCCTCAGTAGATGTGGCAGTGAGCCAGGTAGACTTTCCACAGAACTCCTATTGGCAAGGAAGGGACTACAGTGGCTCCCCGGACAGGCCATTCCCTTTCCATGCATTGATCAGTGTGGAGAAGGGGGAGTGCTGGTTGCCCCGTGTCAGGTCTGATTCAGCTGTCCACACACCAAAAATCCCATGCTCACCCCATGATTTGGGGGAAATTCCATGTTTTCCCCTAACTTTGCATATGCTGAAGCAAAGCTGGGTAAACAGCTAAAACCCACGATACAGTAGAGTCTCGATTATTCAACATAAACTGGACTGGCTGATAGTTGGATAACCGAAAATGTTGGATAATCTGGAAGGTCCAAGAAAAGCCTTGAAATCACTTTGAATTGCAAATGTATTGATGTTTTATTGCAATAACAGTAAAAGTAAATGTAAAGAAATCACTGATCAACATTCTGATGTACAGTATAAACAGTTCAGTCCTCTGAAAATTTAAAGAAATCACAGAAAATTTAAAGAAATCACAGCTGCCGCAACGTTGGATGATCCGGATTGTTGGATAACCGAAGATTGGATAATCGAGACTCCACTGTATTTCCTAGGAAGTCAGCTTACACTGTAGAGACAGACAGTACCAGCCTCAGGTAAGTACTAAGTACTCAAGTTGGGGGGGGGGGGAGGCATTTTGCCTGTGTAGACAAGTACATAGCCATTTATTTGTCTTTGGGCAGCCCAGTTTCAAATGAGTTAATTTTCGTCTTGTCGGCTTTCTATACCATCCAGCTTTCACAACCATACATAAAAATCAGAAGTACTAAGTAATGGATGATTCTTAATTCAGTATTGAATGATATATGTTTAAGCTTTACATTTAAAGATCCAATTGAGGTTTTTTATGAGCTACCTTGGGTCCAATTTAGAAGAAAGGTGGCATATAAATAAATAAATAACTTCATAGTTGCCTTTCCAAGTCTTAACCATCTTTGGATTTCTTAACCACAGCCTCCATTTTGATAAATGCCTGATCCACCTTTTAGATAACCTTTTAACTGGTTCACTGTCTTAATTAGAGACTTTAAAGCTATGTACATAATCTGTGAACATTATTTTTTTGTTTTTTTAAAAAAATCAATTATAACCCATATATATCTGTACTGTTATTTAAAACACTCAGCATAAAGGCACAGTGTGATATAATAATTTAAGTGCTGCACTAGAAGTCCAGGACACCAAGTTTCAAATCCCCCCTTGCCCATGGAAACCCACTGGGTGATCTCAAGCAAGTCATATTTTTAGCCTGAAAGGAAGACAAAGGCAAACGTCCTTTAAGTAAATCTTGCTAGGAAAACCCTAGGATAGGATTGCTATAAACTGTAGTCAGCTTGAATGCACAAAACAACAACAATGAAAGGACAAGCTCTTCACTTTTTTTTAGTCTGTATTGCATGATCTGTGTACAAATCTCATATTCTCTTTTTCTCCCTCTCAGTCTTATGTGTGTGCGCATAAACACAGCAATGTCTAAAAGTTAAGGATTAACAAAAAAAGATGAATACAGAACTGGAAGCAAAATCCCACCTTTTGAAGCTGAGTTTTCTGCAGTTTTTACTGTCATGCTATGGGGCTTTGCAAAATTTGTCCTCTAGACTGTAGCAGTGAAGGGGAGGGGAAGAGGGTGCTGTGTAGGCAGACACCAGATTGTGGGAACAAAAGCATCAGCATCTGTCTGCTTGGCAAAATGCCTGGAGCTTCCTGAGTTGTTATTTTGGCACAGGATCAGCTATAGGTCTTCCTCATGATAAAGGCGGGTCTCTTTCCCTCAAATATTTTGTCTTCCTCTAAATTCTATGCAGTTCACCCACCAATAAAATAAATGCAAGACCCACCCACTTTTTTCATTTCATTTCTTTTAAAAAGATGTAATATTTAAAAATGCAAGCTGCTTGCCAGGACTGTCATATATTAAGTAGAGAGAAAAGAATGGTAAAGCTCTAGAGATTTTTGCTGTTTGTCATTTATTACAAGTGAATGTTTACATTTTTTAACTTTCAGTCACCTTTATGGCTGAAAATGAACAATTTAATTCTAGGTGTTCAACTTGACATTTGTTTAAGCGTGTCACCTGTCCAGGGCAATTTGATCATAACCACCCAAACACTGAGTTTTTAAAGCAGTAAATTCCAGCAATTGACCCAAATAATTAGATGTGATGTGGAAGATCCAAAATAATAATAATAAAAAAATAAAAGCTTTATTTTTATCCCACCTCTCTGTCAAAAGACAATTGTGGCAGCTTAACATCAGGATTAGCCCACCCCCCCCATCTTCTGTGTTTTTCTCTCTCTCTCTTCCTCTCTGAGTAAAAAACATATCTATAGATGTCAATACCAGTTCAGTGTGTATGGAACTGGAAGAGAAAAAATTTAGCCACTCTTCCTGAGCCATTTTTCCAATTTAAATGGCCCCTACAACTGCTATCTGTTCAGCAGGTGAATTCAATGGTTATTTTAAGGGCCCTTTCATATTAACACAATTACAGTCAGCCCTCAACATTTGCGGCTTTGACACTCACGGTTTTGATTATTCACAAGGTTATGGCTGTGTGTGCCTCCCCACTCCTGGGCTTTTGCCCTTGGGACAGGGGAAAACCCAGGAGGGAGGGAGCAGTTAGGAAGGGTGCACATGCCAACGCCGCACCTTTCCCACTGGATGTATTTTGGGCAGCTATCCCACCAAGAAGGGGGGAGGAGTATCAATGGCCTCCATGTGCCTCCCCACTGGGATAACTGTCTTCCAAGCAGCTATCCCACTGGAAATATGGGGAGGCAGATCAATCCCCCTGCATGCCTTTCCTGCTGCGATACTACCTTTCAAGGAGCTATCCCACTATGAAAAGGGGGAGGAGGATCAATCTGCCCCGTGAGCCTTTCCGCTGGGACAGCTGTTTTCTAGGCAGCTATCTTACTGGGGAAAAGGGGGAGGAGGATCAATCCTCATCTCCCTTTTCCTGGTGGGATAGCTGCCTGGGAAGCCAGCTATCCCACCAAGGAAGGGGCCGACAGCCAGTTAAAGGAAGGGGAGGTGAGGGGAAGAAGAGGAGAAAAGTGAACTGTTATTTGTGTTTTTTTCAACTTTCACTTGGGTCTCGTGACTCCATGAATGTCAAGAGCTGACTGTATATCCTTATTGTTTATGTGTACTTTGAAGTCATTTCTTACTTATGGTGACCCTCGGGCAAACCTATCATGGGGTTTTCTTGGCAAGATTTGTTCAGAGGAGCTTTGCCATTGCCTTCCCTTGTGGTCGAGAGAGTGTGACTTGTCTAAGTTCATCCAGCGAGTTACATGGCTGAGCTGGGATTTGAACCCTGGTCTCCAGAGTGATAGTCCAACATTCAAACCACTATGCCACATTATACCCCTATATTCCACTTTAATTGCTGTGGCAACATCCTGTGGAATTCTAGAATTTGCTGTTGAGGGAGGGATACTTAGAATTCTTTGCCAGATAGTTTTAATGCCTTACCAACTATAAACTCCAGGATTCCATAGGAGGGTGCCATAACATGAAAAGTGGAATCTATGTAGCACTGTAATCATGTAGTGTTTCCTTATGGAAACAGCACTTTAGCAAGGTGGATTTAATTAGAAAAGCAGTATAAGGGAAGATTTAATCTCACTCTTTTCTGTACTTCCACAATCCTGATCCAATTTATATATACTGTACAGACAAGCACACATAACTCCAGCTAGTAGCTTTTAAAAGACCACAGGAGATATTTGGTGTCCTATATCTTATCAAAGTGCACCCTAATTAAAGAGCAGATGGATCCAAAACATATGGGTGGCTTAAAGTATTAAAGTTTTAGGTTTTATGAAGTATTACAATAATATTAGAATAACATACAAATAACAGCAGGTGTAGAAAAATAAGAATAACACATAAGAATAACATTGGGATATGTAAGCATGATACAATAAGATACCTATTATTAAAACAAAGTTGCACTGAGGTTTACTTTGAGGAAAAAGAGAAAAGGATTGCATCCTCAGACAACTAAGATATATTAAGCCTGATTAGCCAGATAGTCAAGTGCTTTTTATTTATCTAACCATCATCCCTTCCTATATTTAGGGGTGCATCCACAGTATAGAAATAATGCAGTTTGACCCCACCTTAAGTGTTGTAGTTCCATCCAATGGAATCCTGGGATTTATAGCAACTGTGCTAACAACTGTGAGGAATGCTGGGAATTGCTGTCAAGCAATATCTGGAAAGTCATATGATTTTCAACTCTGCATGTATTGATTGACCTAAACTCAGTTGTTCCTCCTATTTAATTAATTGAAACTTGGTAAGTTAACACTTGTGTAAATTCCTTTGGTTCAATGGGTCTACAGTTCACTAATTGGTGCTAACAGTTGGATTTAGACCAGGGGTGGGAAATTGCAACCTTCCAGAGGCTGAGAGATGTCATCATCCATAATTTCTTATGGAAATTCTGGCTAGGGCTTGCAGTTCAAGAACATTTCCATGATTTCCATCTCTAATGAAGGCTTTTTTCTCCCATCAGCATTGCCAATACATTTAAGTGATTGTACAGAAATTTTTAATAAATCAAAGAGTCTATGCCAAAAATTTCCACTGAAATTAAAAATAAATTCCTTTAAAAAAATTCAAAGACAAAAAGGTTTGGAGAAAATTCTCATTGATGAGGATCACAAATCTTGTGCTCACCTCACTTACTCACACTGAAGAATTTAGATGACTTTCCTGTCTTTCATTGTACATTCACATATGTGGCAGACAGCAGTCCTCCAACTTCATTAAAGATCAGGAAGATACCATAAGGTAACTTTTCCCACAGAGCTTTCTCAGATCAGGAAATATGGGCAGCCAGAGAAGCTGTGGAGTGATGACAACATCTACATACACATACATGAGGATAGAGGGAGAGGGAGAGAGAGAGAGAGATTTAGCACCCTCAGCTGCTGTACAATGTTATAAGCTCAGAAATATCATTAAAATAAATTCTGAAGGGCCCCAAGGATGAAGCTTAAGTGGCACATCTTCCATAGAAAAATAAAGCTGGGAAACAATTTTTGGCACAGCATTAACTCCATTTCTTTTTCAAGGAGTTGGACTGAAACCTGTCCTCCCTTATGCATGCTATAAGAGTTGTAAGTATCTGCCGCAGACAAAAGTGATTCACAATAACTCCTCCAAAATGTAACATCTAGGACAATGGTTCTCAAAATTTGCTTCACCAGATACTTGGGAGTTCAACTACTATAATTCTTGACAATTGACCATAGTATCAGAGATTTCTGGGAGCTGATGTCCAAAATATCTAAGGAACCAGAGTTTGAGAATGACTGATCTAGAAGATTCTGGGAAAGCACTGAACTCTGAAAAATATAATTGGTGCTGGAGCAAAATTTGCAGAAGACATATGTTTCAAAATAATTCTGAGATCCCCCCCCCCCTTTATTCCCCAAGAAATAGAAGGTCATTTTGAAGATCTTCCTATTGCACTTCCTCTGACATTTCTGTGTCTGTCTTCATATCACTATGACCATTATGTACTAGGAGGACTCCAAGAATTGCTTTATGAAAGATGCAAAAAGGTAGCCATGCTGCCAAAACAGTTGCTGCTATTGTCATTTGGAAGAGCAGTGCAAACTCCCATAAATCTTTAGGTAAGAAAGAGAAAAATTGTGCTTCAAATGGTGGCACCTCCATCTTTGAGAATATCTTGGAGATTATTTTCTCTGGTCTGAAAAAAATTGATGAAATGGTTTCCTTGATATCCCATTTCCTCATCTACAAGTAGGACTGAAAATTTTGAGAATCCATTTGCACACAGCTGTATTTTGCAAAGATACAGAGTGGCCCTTGGTATCCACTGGAGTTTGGTTCCAGGATGCCCATGGATAACAAAATCCATGGATGCTCAAGTCTCATTATATACAATGGGGTAGTAAAATTGTATTCCTTATATAAAATGGCAAAATCAAAGTTTGCCTTGGGGAATTTATATATTCTTTAAATATTATCAAGCCATGGATGGTTGAATCCATGGATGAGAATTCGTGGATATAAAGGTTGACTGTAGTATAGTATATAATGATGTAGTTTGTAGTGAAAGATATACTACTGAACACTAAATTAGGATTGTCCAGGCCATTGCATTCCCCATAATCATATATGGATGTGAGAGTTGGAAAGTGAAGAAAGCAGATAGAAAGAAAATAACTCATTTGAGATGTAATGCTTGAGAAGAGTCCTGTAAATACCATGGACAACCAGAAAGACAAATAATTGGGTCCTGGAGCAGATCAGACGTCTGCTCTCCTTGGAAGCCAAGATCATTACATTGAGGCTTTCATATTTTGGCTATATAATGAGAAGACATGACTCAGTGAAAAAGACAATAATGCTAGGAAAGGAAGAAGGTAGCAAAAAGAGAAGAAGGCTGCATAGCAGATGGATAGATTCAATCAAGGAGGCCATGACCCTGAGCCTACCGGACCTGAGCAGAGCAGCTAAAGATGGAGGGCTTGGAGATGCCTCACTCTGGCAAAGAGTTGCCATGAGTTCAAGTCATCTTGAAGACAGTTAACAACAATAACAAGTAGTCAGTAACAATAAACATAGTATCATTTAAAGATATTTAAAGTTCCACAGTATAGTTTTTCCTGACTTTTTCTAACTGCAAAGCTTTTTCCTTAATTGGAATACAGATCTTTTCAGTTTTAAAACTTTGGTTTCACATGGTGATATCATTTCAGGTGTATGTGCTAAATAAATACACTTTCCCCCAAAATTATTATTGTCCATCAAGCTGATCTTTTTGCTTATGTGGCCATGGTTACAATGTCAGCCTGTGCTTTTCACTAGAGTTATTTTATTCAATGCTATCACTTTACAAAACCACAATTTGCATTGTCCTCCAAAGTAATATCATTTACTGATGGGTTGTTAATATATTCCATTGTGACAGGAGACATTGGCACCCCCCTGCTTTTGTAATATGACTTATTAAATCTCACGTTCTGGAAATAAATCTCTGGGACAGAGTAGTCCCAAAGTATATGTGTGCATGATGCCTCCCTCTGGCAAAGTTTCTGTTTCATAAATTACTTTCCCACAATCCCAATCTTCCTAAGTATGCAAGTGACCAAGACACTCTGCAAAGTAAGTGAATTGTATTCATTTTAATCCAGCAGCAGTGAGTGATCGATGGCCCTTAAACCATCGCCTGACACAGTGTCCTCCTCAGTAATTTTCACTTGACAGCTTTAAATATAAATAAGACCCTCAAGGGAGATAAGGAGGGAGGGGCTGATTGTTTAAAATGATTGTTTCTAGTAGTATATGCCACAGTATGTTTTTCCATGCTGCTCTTAGATTTTTTTTTTTCCTTTCAAATTTCTACCCACTGCTGAGTAAAAGAAAAGAGACCACCAAGATCTTGGTACAAATGCAGTTGAAAACAGGAGGATAATCCTTTAAGAACCAGAGAAGAGAACATAAATCCTTTGTTCCAGTCACCCAACAATACTAATATGAATTGCATTGAGCAAGTTGGTTAGAGTACTGGATGCCAGGAAGTTCCTTTTGATCCTTGTTTTCTGCTGAGTTTGTACTAATGTCTTGGGATTTTATTTATTTATTTATGGGATTTATAGGTGGGAGGAAATGTGCAATAACATGCCACTAAATATCATTTTAAAATATATTTTTAAGTAGTGTGCATGCATTGATTCAGATAAGCGTTTGCAGGTGGGGGAGGTTTAAAACTTTTGTCCCCCTGGGTGGTATCCAAAAACTCATCCCATTGTGATAGTTTAAAAAAGAATTTAAAAGATGTGTACCTCACCTTCCCATTAACCCTTCTTTGTGTTCCATTTGTGAAACACAAAAGGGGTTAGAATAAAAACAAATTAAGTGTGTCATATTACAAACATAAAACAGAAGACTGAAAAAAGAATCAGACAACATATGTGTTAGGTGCATGTTTAACTGGATGTAGTTACAGTTATGCTTCCCTTGCAAAACTTCCCTACCACCAAAGAAAGGTTGGAAGTAGAGGGCAAATAAGGATCCAGAGACCTCCAAAAAAAAAAAAAAAAAAAAAAAAAAACACAGATTCCCCACAGGATTTTCCAGAGTCCAGGAGGATCTGGGGCTATCACAGCTGAAGGCTGAGGATCAACACTTTCCAGAGCAGGATTCTGCAGAATGATTTGAAGCAGCTGTCCCTAGGTGCCCGAGAGCAGGGATGATAAAGAAGCAGGGCAGAAGCACTTGTCACCTTAAACCCAGACCCAGGTATGTATGCATGTTTGTGCATGTATTCATTCATATTGTTTCCCATCAGGGGTTCATCTCTTGCTTGCTTCCATTGTTTTGCTGAACAAAAGATGGTTTTACAGACTTATAGAACATTCTTTGTCATTTGTTAGAACTTGGTCCACTATTGAGAGAGCCAGATACAATCTAATTGGGGGAGGATAGTGGAGTTAATTCCTAATAATAATAATAATAATAATAATAATAATTATTATTATTTCTTACCTGCCCCTCTGAATGAGCAATCGGGGCGGGGTACAATATGTTAAAAACATATGCAGTTAAAATCCTCCAACATTCCCACCTCCCTCCCCTTAAAACAGTATTAAACTAATCATAATTAAAACAATCAAGATTTAAAATACTTATTACTTCAAGTCCCATGTAGGTGGCCGGATGTTATTTGATGTTGCACTCCATGATCACAATTGTAGCTATGATTTTAAAGTAACTCCTTCATTTTCCATATGTTTAAAATAATTAAGCTCATCCACACATGTTGACTGCATTATGGCACCTCCTTTTTTGGTTTTCCCTCTGCAGGTTCTTCAGATGTTACAGGAACTTTTTTTTTTATTTACAGTGGTCCCCCGGCTTACCAATCCCCCGGGTTACGAAAACCCAGGATCCGAAACTGGCGGGACCGCTACTGTATCCCCCGGGATCCGGAAAAAAACCCGTGCGGTCCCTTTAAATTGGCCGCGCGGTCCGTTCGCAATAGCGGTCCCCTGGGAAACGAAAGCTTCCGGGTTACGAAGGTAATCCCGGAACGGATTACCTTCGTAACCCGGGGGACGACTGTACTCCTTTAAGTTTTTTTTAAAGCATCACATCCTATCAAATGTTCACTTTAACCACATGAAACTATGTAAATATATTTAGGCGGTGTATATGATATTGCAATTTTAAGATATAAGGAACTATTGAGGTACTAAATCTATGCTGGAAATAGGGTTCAGCACTTGAATAGATCCTGTAGTCTCTACTGAGGTGGCTGCCATGAAAACCAAGCATGAAGTCACTGCTCCACAATAACAAGAGTCACCAGCTATGCCTGATTAAAATGTGTACTTGTAGTCAATTGGGTCTGAATGGTACTAGCTGCTGATCTGTGGTATAAAATCCATTCTTCTCCCATTCACCTTGCGGTTGCCTCAACACCCACAGCAGAGCACAAGGCAACATTAAGAGCCAGCACTGTAACCATGTGATGCACCTTTTCCCATTTACTGAGACGAGATTGCCATAACTAAAAAGTTAGTTATAGTTAAAAAGAGTTATGCTATTTCTATTAATAATGATCATTAAAGGAGACATGCATTTAAACATGCAGTTCTTCATATACATCAGTAGGTTGCAGTACAGAGCTAAAATCAGATCAGATAATTTTGTTACTTAAAAGGAAGTATGCAAACATTTTTTAAACAAAATCCTTATGTGAAGTCAGTGCAAAAGTAAATAAATAATATTGAGATTAGATTTTAGGTGCCATAAAATACACAAAAATGAACAAAACAATAAATACCATATACATGTGCTGATGTATGAAGAGAAACACATCATTTTATTGCACAGATGCACACACGTCATTTTTATTATTTTACAGTAAAATATGACTGTTCTCAGAATACCATTTAAAAAATCTTGTCTATTAGAAATGAAAGTAACACAGACTCTGAGAAATGACACTCTCATACTTGTTAGTTGCAAACCTATATAGCTAAATTTCATGGTGGCTTGTTTGATTGACAAACACGGATTTTATTTTGAACTCAAAGCTGTAATTGTTGAAGCCAGACAATTTAGGAGGAAAGATACATGAAAATAGGAAAGAAACATATTCATCTGTGAGAGACAATTATTTTTCAAAATGTGTGTGGTTTAAATTAAAACCCACATGTCAAAATTTGGCACTAAAAACCTAATTATTACTTTGATAATAAAGCTAACACAACACCACTGTTTTCTCTGTTGATGATATACTGGCATGTGGAAGTAGAAAAGAAAAAGAAGAGATATTTCATTCAGTCAGTGCTTCTAATAGCTTTTAGCAGGATCTCTGATCCCTTCAAATTGTTCATTTCTTCTAAATTGGTTGTAAGCAGCAACTTCACAGCTGTGCCTTGGCAATAAATTGTATATCTATAGGTTCCTATATTTAGATCACATGGATGTGTGTTAACAGTGACAAAGGGAGAAAGAGTGCTGCTTTGCCCCTAGTGAAATCATACAAAAGAGCTAATGAAGCTGACACTAATAGGCTTTGTGGAGTGACCAGCTGGATAACTTCATTTGTATTCTGCAACAGGGACCCTGATTGTGGAGGAGCAACTCCAAAACAAAGTATCAAGTTATTCTTCTTTCAAACTAGCTGCATCAGGGCTTGTCACCGATTCCTTCCGGTGGTGCATACACAAGACTGTCCAATTAAGTGTGCCTCTTCAAACAAAACAAATCTATCAAGCATGCTAAAACAAAACAAAACAAGCAGATGTTACTTTATAAATAGCCAGTTTTTCAGTAGGGTAAGCCTCACACATCACTTGTTTTCTTTTATGTCACAATACTTGCCTAATAAAGTAAGCAGTGAAGGGGGGGGGGTTGTGACAATACGTTACAAGGTGGAGTGCTTCAATGCATGTCACTCCACTCTACTCCATTCCACTCCACTCCTCCTCCTTATTGGTTTTCCTTTTTAATTTCTTACTTCAACAGTCAACATTTTCTTACTTCCACACCCACGGAAGTACCTTGCTGTGTTGTTTTGAAGTTGTTTCTTTCCCCCTTTAAATTTTAGGAGTAGGCATACATGTGCCATGATAACTAAAAGTCAACATGGGTTTCTCAAAAACAAGTCATACCAGACTAATCTCCTCCTCCTCCTGATAGAGTTACAAGCTTGGTAGATGAAGGGAATGCTGTGGATGTATTTTTCTTTGATTTCAGTAAGGCCTTCTCGACAAGGTCCCCTGTTATATTCTAAAGAAAAGCTAGTAAAATGTGGGCTAGACAATGCAACTGTTGGGTGGGTCTGTTGATGGTTGATGCACTGACCCCAAAGAATGTTCACAAATGGCTCATTTTCATCCTGGAAAAAAAAAAGTGAGTCGCAGGGTGCCTTTGGTTTTGTCTTGGGCCCAGTGTTATTAAACATCTTTATCAATTCTTCTGGGGTGATGCAGACTGGTGTGAAGGAGTGGCTAGAGGCAGCTCCAGCCCTCCAGCAACTGGATGGCCCACTTTAGAAGTGGGCCACCACTGCAGTCCCAAACAGGCCACTGGCAGAAGTTTATTTAATCTGCTCCTGAAAAGTCTGGCTCCTGCTACCTCAGCGCAGCTTTGGAGCAGCTTCTGGCTGCTTTGGGGACAAACATCATCTGAATGCCACACTCCCAAAGCACCTAGAAGCCTCTTTTTGGGGCCCGTCTGTTTCAGGCCTTGGATGATGGAATAGAGGATATGCTTATCAAATCTGCAGATGACACAAAATTAGGAGGGGTAGCTAATACGCCAGACTGGATAGGAAAAAAAAAAAAACTTTAACAGATTTGAAGGTTGGGCCAAAATTAACAAAATGAATTTCAGCAGGGAGTAATGTAAGGTACATACTACCCTTAGGCAGAAAAAATATATGAAAGGTTCAGATATATGATGGGTGACACCTGCCTTGACAACAGTACATGCAAAGGGGATCTGGGGGTCTTAGCAGACCACAAGGTGAACATGAATCAACATGCAGCAGGTAAAACAAGTAAATATGATGCTAGGCTGCATCAGTAGGAGTGTCGTGTCTAGACTGAGAGAAGTAATAATACCACTCTGTACTGATTTGGTCAAACTTCACCTGAAATACTGTGGCTAGTAATGGTCACCACAGATCAAGAGAGATATTGACAAGCTGAAGCATGTCTAGAGGAGAGCAGCGAAAATGGTGAAAGGTCTGGAAATGCGCTATGAGGAGTATCTTAGGGAGATGGGAATGTTCCCGGCCTGGTCAGCAGCGGCGGCGGCGCGAGGGGGAGGAGGAGAGACCACCTGGGCCTACTAGGCCCCAACGCTCCCTTCCCGGCCCAGCAGCAGCAGTGGTGGTGCGAGGGGGAGGAGAAAGGACTCTTGCCACCCCACTTCAGTCCCTACCACTTGGGCCTGAGTGCTACAGAACAGCGGAGTGCAGCGTCGGCCCGGGAAACAAAACCCCCAAGATATTTCATCTCTCCCCTTTCCCTCTGTGCTGGCCAGCGGTGACATTCAGGCAACAGAAAAATCTCTTGCTTTAATCCCCTATTCTGTTTTCCTATTGGTCACAAACAAGGGTGTAATTGGACTCAATCTTTTGATACCTATGAGCACTGTGCCCTCATGAATCTTTTATCATTATCAAAATCATTTCACAGCTCTATCCGACAATCTGCTATTTTTACCTGACAATAGAGCCGGGAGTGAGCCAGGTGCAGGTATCGAAGTTGTGCAGTGCCAGGGAAGATATGGTGGAAACAGAGTGGAGAAATCTTACAAAAGAAGTAGGGATCGATGGTTGATATCTATCCCCTCTTCAGTCCACTCTGTTCCCTCGGTTAAGGTGGAGAGCATACCAACCGTTCCACAATCCCTTAATCTGCTCCTTTGTAATGTCAGGTCGGCCAAAGCTAAAACTCACATTATCTACGATCTCTTAGAAGACGAACAGGCCGACTTGGCATGCTTTACCGAGACCTGGCTGGGAGATGCTAGCGCCACAACTTGGGCGCAGGCTCTCCCAGGTGGTTACATGGTCAGTGAGCAGATAAGGGAAAGTGGGCAGGAGGGCAGCGTTGCTATAGTCCATAAAACCAACCTAGCCTTGACCAGGAAACCAGTCCGGAAAACAACCCACATCGAGTGCGTGTACATGAGACTGAAGACCAGGGATACTTGGGGGATTCTGTTGGTATACTAGCCACCCCGTTGCTTAACAGACTCCCTGACCGAGCTGACTCAGCTGGTATCTGAGTTGTTGTTGGAGTCGCCCAGGCTTTTGGTCCTGGGCGACTTCAACATCCCTCTTGAGACCAGCCCTTCTGATCTATCTGGAGCAGCTCGGGAGTTCGTGGAATCCATGACAGCCATGGACCTATCCCAGTTGGTCAACAGGCCGACTCATTGCGCAGGTCACACACTCGATGGGGTTTTCAGTACTGAACAGGAGTATCAGTGGGCGGAGGTAACGAAAACCTCCACCCTGTCATGGACGGATCATTTTCTGATCAAGGTGGAACTAAGAGCAGCGTTTTGTCCCCCCGGGGGTGGCGGACCCATTAGAATGGTCTGCCCTCAAAGGCTCATGGAACCAATTGGTTTCCAGAAGGCCTTAAAGGGTCTAATGGTTGGCAATGCTGGTGATCGTGTTGAAGCCTTGGTAAATACCTGGAACACCGATCTTCCCAAGGCTATTGACACGATTGCCCCTGAGCGTCCTCTCCAACCCACCCCAAAGCACAAACACTGGTATACGGAAGAGCCCAGGGAGATGAAGCAGGTTGGACGACAACTAGAGCGCAAGTGGTGGAAGACTCGACTCCTATCCGACAAGACTTCCCATAGGCAGCATCTTTGCGCCTATCGGGAGGCTTTGCGTGCAGTGTGAAAATCCTTCTGCTCTGCACGCATCGCATCTGCAGAGTCTTGCCCAGCAGAACTGTTTAGGGTGGTGGGGGAGCTGACGCAGGTTCCCCCTGCACCGAACCCCCTTCTTAACCCTACGACAGCCTGCTGTGATGCGTTTAACACCTCCTTGCAGATAAAATCTCTCGGATAAGAGCCGACTTGGATGTCACATTACTGGATGAGTTTCAATCTGTAAGTACCGATGACGTGGACAAGCTACTTGGAAGTATGCGGAAGACAACCTGCCCTCTCGATCCTTGTCCATCCTGGCTGGTCGTCCAGGGGGGAGACGCACTGAGAGTGTTTCTTTGGAACACAATCAATGCTTCCTTCAGGGAGGGCATCCTACTATCTTGTCTCAAGGAGGCGGCGGTTAAGGCCATCCTGAAAAAGCCCTCCCTTGACCCCCTGGACAGAAACAACTATAGACCAGTGTCCTTGCTTCCATTTTTAAGCAAGGTGATCGAGAGGGCAGTTGCCACCCAATTCCAAGCAGTCTTGGATGAAGCTAACTACCTTGATCCATTTCAAACCGGCTTCAGGACAGGACACGGAGTGAAGACTGCCATGGTTGCTCTGACCGATGACCTCCGCTTGAGTATCGACAGGGGTAGTGTGACCCTGTTAGTGCTCTTGGATCTCTCAGTAGTCTTTGATACTGTAGATCACTCCATCCTTTTGGGTTGGTTGAGGGAGTTGGGAATCGGAGGCACTGTTTTTCAGTGGTTCTGATCCTTTCTCTCTGACAGATCCCAAAGGGTGAAGCTCGGGGACAGTTGCTCTTGCAAAATTGACCTTAATTGTGGCGTCCCTCAGGACGCCATCCTGTCCCCAATACTATCTAACATCTATATGAAGGTGCTGGTTGAGATCATCAGGAGGCATGGAGCTCAGTGTCTTCAGTATGCTGATGACACTCAGATATACCTCTCCATGACTAGATCATCGGCTCAGTCTTCAGATGGCGCCTCCCCTCTTAATGACTGTCTTGCAGCGGTAATGGATTGGATGAGGGAAAACAGATTGAAGCTAAATCCAGACAAAACGGAGGTACTAACAGTTACCAGTCCGAAACCAGGTTTGGGAATACAGTCTCCAGTCCTGGATGGAGTCACACTCTCCTCCAAGGACTGTGTTCGCAGTCTGGGAGTACTCCTTGACTCTTCACTTCACATGACTAGTCAGGTGAATGTGACAGTCAGGAATGCCTGCTATCAGCTTCGGCTGTTACGCCAGCTGTGCCCTTTCCTGGAAACAAAAGACCTGGAATCTGTGGTACACACTTTAGTAACCTCATGTCTGGATTTCTGTAACACGCTCTATACGGGGCTACCCTTGTGCCTAACCTGGAAATTTCAATTAGTTCAGAATATGGCAACCAGACTTATCACTGGAACATCAAGGAGAGAGCACATAACACCAGTGCTCAAAGCTCTCAATTGGCTGCCCATTAGTTTCCAGGCACAGCACAAGGTGTTGGTACTAACCTTTAAAGCCCTTCATGGCCCAGGCCCATCCTACCTTAAGGACCACCTCTTCCCGTATGAACCGCCCCCACACTTCGGTCCTCTGGGAGGAACCTGTTGCAGCCTGTGAAAACTAGGCTGTCCCAGACCTCCCAGAGGGCCTTTTCAGCTACCGCCCCTAAGCTTTGGAACAGCCTGCCGGACGATATGTGTCTCATTACATCACTGGCTACTTTCAAAAAGGCTTTAAAGACTCATCTTTTCCGCAGGCCTTTCCCTGAAAAAGGAAATAAATGGAACATTTACTCCCTGCTCTGAAAACATAGAACTAAAATGGCATGTTATGTTCTACAGCCCAGTTCTTCAAAAACTAAAATCATAGAACCATAAAGTTGGATGATTACAAAGGCCATCCAGTCCAACTCCTACCAGTGCAGGAATGCACAACCAAAGCACTTCTGAAAGGTGAAAATCCAGTCTCCAAAGCAACAGAATCTACCACCCTCTGAGGTAGTCTGCTCCACTATCGAACAGATCATAAGGTCAGGAACTTCTTCCAAATGTTTGGGTGGAAACAATTTCTTATAATTTGAATCCATTGCTTCTTGGAATTTGAATCTATTGTTTGATCTTCTGTATAACATCTCTTCAAACCTTCTATATAACATCTCTTCAAATATTTAAAGATGGCTATGTTGCCCAGACTAGCATGTGTTCATCTATGAAATGCCATGAGACTCTGTTGGTTTTTGCTGCAACTAACCCCCTTGAGAAATTAGCTAGTTATAAAACCTAATTAATTAATTAAACAAAACAAAATAAAACTTACACAAGAAATGAGAATGCAACAGCAAAAATCTGTTGTGGCCAATTTCATTGTGGTTTGACTAGTTCTTTGAATGTCCATTTTTGTTTGTTTTTATAACCAGAAATCTGTTCTGTCCTTGTCCTGATTAGAATTTCATGAGGGAGAGAATAAGAATGAACTTACTGGCCCTTCACTCTCCCTATCACCCTTGTCTCTGTCTCTGCAACCCTGGAAAATCAGTGTTCTACATCACACATGGAGGTGATTGACTGATTGATATCTTGGCTCTCATACAACTGATATTTGCAGCTCATAGCAAGATTAACTAAAGGGGCACACATACAAATCCCTGGAAGTTATAAACATAATTAAACAGACTGTAAAGCTAAGTTGAATTAAAAGCAACATAAAAGCATATTCGTTTTAGAAAATTCAGCACCTACCCATTAAAAGCCTCTTTCTTAGTAATCAAAAGCTCACATGAATAAAAAGGAGTTTTCCTGCTGATAGCAGGACAAAAAAGAAGGCTCCCTCAGTAGGAGTTTTTGCAACCTGCATGAGTAGAGATAGTTCCTTGCTTCAAAAGACACCTTTTCCAACAACTGGCAAGGGCAGATCCAATGTACTGAACATTTGGGTTCAGCTGCTTCGATAGCCCTTTCATGGTCAGATTAAAACTGAGAGTGGATTCACCACCCCACTGACATTCAAACCTGGAGCCTCCACTGGTTATAGGAACAGGTAACTAAGGAGATTATTGCCCCCAGTAATCCTGGTGGGAGAGACACAGGATCTAAAGGACAAAAACAGATGTTATTGAATTTACCCATGTCTTTTTCTCTGGAAAATCTCATTCTTGAAAAAGCTGCAGGAGAGGTCCAGGTTGAAGATGGGCTGCCTGAGTGGATATAAGCTTCCCACAATCCAGAGATGGGTAAATGTGTTAATGTCCATTTTCGTCTTTGTGATCCCATGTCTCTCCCACTGGGATTCTTGGGTGTGATAATCTCCTAAAAGAGAGTAGAGGGAGAGGAAGCTAACCAGGATCAACTGTACTCTCCCACTTCTGCCATCCTAAACGTGTGTGTGTGTGTGTGTGTGTGTGTGTGTAGGCATGTGTGAATTCCTTAAAAGGGATTCTGTGCATAGAGCCCCATCCTTCTTACAATTCTTTGCATGCCCCCCTTATTTTCTAGCAGTAATAACTGGAACTACAGACCAACAAAGATAAGACATATAGACAAAACAGAAATGGTTCTCGGGAGATCATTACAATTATCTATGCCAGTGATGCAGCAATGTTATAAGCAATGAAATGTAAAACCCAACATAATGGCTCAGGTTGGCCTTTCCCTGCTGCTGGCAGCCTCCCTGCTTCCTTTATTATGAACTGTTAAAAACCAACTCAAATCCTGGGTTTGTTTAATAAAGTTCAGCTAGTAAACAGCATTGTCCAAAACAGCAAGCTGCAGCACTACATTATCCACTAAAGCCCCATCTGCTCAAGAAAGGAATGCTAATGAGAAGCAGTTGGATTTTCATTTCTATGCTGGATGCTTTTCTCAGAAAGAACTGCATTGATCATGAGAAATATTATCAAATACTGTCTTCTTGTCATTTCTTCCAACGAGAATTTCCATATGCAAACCTCTTTCTGCTTTTTGGTTCACCAGAGTCTGGCCAGTTTCCATCCTGGTCTTGTGTGGCATTTTCAGAATTTACACACACACACACACACACACACACACACACACCTTTTAGGTTAATTCAACATATTGTTAAATACAGCTATGGATGCAAAAAAAAAATTTTTTTTTTTTTGGTCTCACATGAGAGATGGAACATGTTCAAAAATTTTCTCCTTGTGTTTGATGATTTTTCTCATTTCCAGGTTGGAAAATTTTTTTCTGCTCAAAACCCAAAATAATCTCCACAAAATTGCAATGATTTTACAAAAAATAATTTTTTTGCACAAAATATATTCTTGCACACAATCCAATGTTTGTGTGTATATTGGTGTATTTTTGTGTGTGTGTGTGTATGTGTGTGTTCTCACTGTGGCTGATAAAACAAATTGCTGTCCTTTTCTCTCTTGTACAGGAGAAAACAGTTGTTTGAAGGTGTCCAGACTCTATTCCTTACATCCCAAATGGCGGCATGCCCTTAAGGCAGTAGTACTAATCATGAGGCCCACAGCTGGAAATAGCTAGGGATTGGCTCTTGATCCCCTGACCAAGACTCCCTACTTCCAAAAGTACAAGCAATCCTCCCACTTAAGGTTGGTCCTGTGGTTTGCCCCTAAAAGCTGTTTTTCTTTGTCTGGGTGGGGGAAGTCTTGGAAACAGCCAAAAATCTGTTTAAAGTGTCTGGAAGTGACTGGAAAATATTACTTTGGCTTCAGAAAATGGTGGAATGCAGCTTGCATGGAGTGAGGAAGGCCTGTAAATGGTCTTCTAAACTTCCACACATTCCTACTTTTCTAGAAGACAAATACAGAGTTGACTTAATTTTGGCACACTAGGCCCCCTTCTTTCCTTATCTTCCCTTCCTCTCCCTCGTCTCCAACATGCAAGGAACCAGTAATTGTGGCAGCACATTTTGTTAGAACTGTATGGCTCCATCCCATTTACAACTTGCAACTTACACCCTCTTGTTCAGCTTAAAACAAGTGCAAAGTTCTGCTAGTTAGGATGGTAAAAATCTCTTCAATGGATTTGGAACATAGAAGTTGGATATTGGTTAGTCTCAGCTGTGTCATTACCTGGTACACCAGTACAGGAGTTGAGTTATGCCTCAGCACTGAAGCTAGAGAAAGATCCTGGATCTTTTTACCAAATGCGATTCATCACATACTCACAGTAGAGAAAAGTAGGAATGATATGTCAGGCAGAATATATTGGATTTTCTGCTGCCACCACACACATGATAATCTTCATTATTGCTTACTGGACTGAATCTGATTGACAATTGTAAACAGAAGACAGTCAGCAGCAAAATCTTAACACAATGCCTCTTCCACAAACTGATTTGTCTGTCTTGATCTTCAAAGAGGTAACCTGTAGAGTCTGACTCTTTATCATATAATTTCTTCTAGTTCAACACCCTAGTTTGGACTAGTCCTAGAGTTTCAAGGGGAATACAAACAAAATGTAAATCCATTATGTAAACTATTTTAAAATGTTAATTGCCTGTGGTTTTGCTTGCAGCTAAACTATCTATTAAGCATGCTAGAAGCTATAATATAATCTGTGTGATCATTAATGCTTTAATGAAATAGCTATTTTTATATTCAAATAAATATCTAAATGTTGTAGTGGAAAACTACCCTCTATTTGTTTTAATTAAATCCACTTACTAAGTAATAGCATTTGTTAAGGAAAGATGCTTCCCAAATAATTCTATACTTTAAGACAGTTCATTTATTTCTGCAAGCTTCATACTACTGAAATATATGAAAATAAATGGAAGTTTTATTGTTCCTTGTATTACTCTACTATAGCTCACCAATACAGTATAGAAACCAGCATATTTAGTTGTGTCTTTATTAATTTAGATGTTAGTGCACAAAGATTTAACAGCTAACCTAACCACCGAATGCCATGCTCCATTCCCAACAGCACAGGGCCTAGTACCATGTTGAAAAGTACAGACTGAAAGTGAAAAGTAAAGATTGTCACTTAGAAAAGATCTAGGGTGTAAAGCAGGGGTGAAGGATTTTTTGGATGTTGGCTAGATGCATCCCATCGAGATTGCCCACTCAGCCCACTAGTGTTTCTGGGACTGGATATAAGAAGATAACGTAAAGGCTGGGCAGATGTTGCATGGAATTAAGGCTTTACAGTCTGAAGAGCCATTTTATGGAATTAAGTGTTGCTTTTGTGACTCTCTTCCATGGAAATGAGTTTTGCTTTGCTGCCTGGGATGCTGTTGCACTGGAGCTAACTTCAAAGCAGGCATAAATAGAACTAATGAAGAAATGTCGTGATAGGCAAGAATTATATCTCATTTCACCACCTCAATCTAAGCTCTGCCCTGTGCCCCATCATTGTTAGAATGTAGCCACCAAGGTATTTTCCTAGGTGACACTCAGTTTTCAGGCAACTGCATGCTTTATACTTCAACACAATTGCTATGTGTAGACCACACTTTCTTACCAAGGGTGGAAAATAACACAGTGGCATCACTAGGGTTGGCATCACCCAGTGCAATAACTCATGGTGTCACCTCTCCCTATTGACCTCCTCCCATACTACACCAAACAGAATCCTTAGTAATGATTTTTGTACGAATGTTACTCATAAATCATAATTCCTGTATATCACTGAATTTAAGAGCAATAGTTGTGACATAAACAACTAGCAAAATGAAAATTACACCTTTAAATTACAATATCATATACACAGCCTAAATGTATTTACATGTGCCTAGTCTCATGTGGTTGATGTGAAAATTTGGTAAGATGTGATGTTTTAAAAGAAATTTAAAAAGAATATTTTTTTTTTTAAAAAAATCATTTTAAAAAAACCTGGCTTCTCCTTTTTCCTCCCATTGAGCCTTTCCCCACTCATGTCATCTTTTCGGCTTTTTAAAGGGACGCAGGTGAACTTCATATCCTGTTTCTACCAAAACATAAATGTTTGGGGAGCAATGTTGCCACCCCCCTTAAGATGTCATGTGGTGCAGCCTGAGCTTCCCCTTGTAACCCTCTAGTGATGCTGTTGGTCTAATATGATGGATTACTTTCTCTCACACCCTTCCACACACAATAGTGAAAACGTAAACTTTGAAGTGCAGGTATTCATCATGACAGCCAAAGTTGTATATGGAGTTGAACCTTTTCTTTTACTGCTTAAGCAGGGGAGGGGGAGGTTGAAATTGTAGTTGTCTTCAGAGCCAGATCCAACGAATATTGTGGGAGTTGGAAAGGGAAGGGTAAAACACAGACAGACAGACAGACAGACAGACACAAAACTGCTTTGACTTTTCTTTTCTCTCTCCTTTGGGTGACCCTTTGCTTCTAACCTATTCTCATAGCTATTTTCTTTATCGCTGTAACTGGAAAACCTCCTTGCCATGTTGTCCCTTGGCACTGAGCTTTTAAACTAATCTAATTGTGTGAAAGCACACAATGAGCCTTCCCTGCCTTCTGTCTAGACTCTTTGGCTTGCTTCCAGAGTTAGTCAATCAATCTAGGAGACTGACAAAGTGAAGGGACCAACCATTGTTCTAGCAATATAGGTGAATATCAAGGTGGTTTAAAATAAATCACTTTTAATAATAATAAAAAAACCATTAGGACATAAAGCTAAACTTTGTTTAGTTGCATTTAATATTAAGAAGCTTCATATACTACAATAAACTCAATACAAAAAATAAAATAATACTGCAATTGGGATTGATAAATATGTAGGGTAAACAATGTAAATTGTTTGTGTGCGTGTGTGCTGTGCACATCATTTCTTCAGTAAAAATTTAAGACCCCTATTAACAAAGTAGATACATTTAATTGCTAAGATCTGGCTCTATATTTAGATATGCTAACCTAAGTAGTGAAAGCTGTTAGGCAGCAAGGTTTACAAGATTTAGGAGGAACTTATTCAAGCTTAGCTCCCATCTGTTGCCACAAAGTCCCTCAACCAATATGAAATAGGAAGTTATGGCTCTCATTCTCTCAATTTTCAGCCCACTGAAACTGCTATGTATTGTAGTAATAAAAGCAGATAGAAAGAACTGGAGGCTTCTGCTCACCTATGTCAACTTCACGAATAAGCATCCCTAACTAGTTCATCCCCCCCCCCCCCCCCGCTCTTTCATATGATCATATAACCCAGGAAGATTTTTATTGAACATCTTAATTGTTATGTTTTTAACTTCTCTTGTACCCCGCCCCGATTGCCCGTTCAGAGGGGAGGGCTAGAAATAAAATTTATTTATTTATTTATTTATTTATTTAAGATATGCCCATATGTAGGGATGAAAATTAATTTTATTGAATTTGAGAATCTCAATGAAAATATCTTTCATTGTTGGCTAGCAAAACTGCAGTTCAGATGACAGAAAGTCAGTTGAAGACATGCAAGAGGCACTTCCTATTCTTAATGACCCACACATTTTTTTAGTTAGGATTGCACTGTTTATTGGGACTGGTGTCTTGCTGCTACTGCCAGAAACGCAGCATTTTCTGCTCCTCTTCCTCAACAAGGAGATATGGAGACTTTTCACACTACAAAACTATAGAACTACAATTCTACTTTAACCGCCCTTAACAGCATCCTATGGAATTTTGCAGTTGAAGTTTGATGAGGCACTAGAGTTCCCTGGCAGAAAATTCTAAATACCCCTCCTTAAACTGCAACCCTCAGATTCCAGAGGATGTTGCCATGGCAGTTAAAAGGTAATAATGGTATAGTGTGATGACCCTATTATGTCCTAATATGAGTGAAGGAGTAGAGCATACAAGATATTGAAATGAATATAGCTGGGCCAGAATCCTTTCGCAATCCCTAGCTATGCTATCTCAAGCTGCTAGGACTTGCTGTCCAACAATATCTGAAGGGCTTCATGAGTCTCATTCCTGGAATACAGGGATCAGTAGCAACTGGTAATTGCCATGGGTTAGTGATCTTTAAAGAAACTGCCCAAGGTGCTAGATCTGTTTTGGAGACAGGAATTAGGATAATTAATAGATCCTTCCAAAATTATACTGAAATACCAGGCAGTTTCATACCTTGCTGAATGAAATCTCCACCGGTCACTGTTAGACTATAAAAGGAGCCATTCTTCCCTCTGTCCTATCATTTAAGTTCAATAGGGCATCACTTTTAGCAAACTGCTTGCCATGTCACATTGGAAGTCCAGTACCCATGATTAATTGGAAATGTAATGTCTTATCTTTGTGGAGTCTAAAAACCAGGCTCACTTTTGCTGACAAGGCATAGTCTAAGCCCACATGAAGACAAGCACCAAAAGGAATATCCTAACAAAGCCTAACAAATGCAGAGCATTTAACCCATTAAATATTCTTCTGATGTAAACAAGGAGAGCCTTACCGCACAATTTTTCTCCAGCCTGATCTAACAAAACTGTAAATGTAAATGTAAACAGAAAGGTTGAAAACAGCCTAAGGCTGTATCCATACTGCAGAAATAATGCGATTTGACAATAATTCCATGGCTCGGTGCTATGGAATTCTGGGAAATGTTGTTTTGTGAGACATCTAGCCTTCTCTATTAGATAGTTCTAGTGCCACAACAAACTGCAATACCCAGAATTCCAAAGCATTGATCCATGGCTGTTAAAGCAAAGTCAACCCAGATTATTTCTGCAGTTTGGATGTAGCCTTAAATTGCCTTTGAATTTGGATGGGTATGTATTACCTGTGAGTTTTGACTGATAGTCCAATGGGATGAGTAGACCTGCTGCTAAGAACTAAAAGATTCATGGTGATTTTTTCCAAATACTGGAATTAAGGTGCTTTAATTCAATTTAAAGGTGTATGAGTAGAGTACTTAAGATCATTAGGAGAAGTGAGCAGAAAAAAATGTAAGAATGGGAGCCATTTTGAAATAAACTGTAAAACATAGAGATTTTTCTTTCTCTATTTGGCATATTTTTCTCTGTTTTATGAAGAAGTCCCAGATTTGCTTGTGTATAGGTAGGGAGGAGGAATAGTGGATGGGATGGACAAAAACAAGTAATCATAGGACAGAACTGCTGCTGCTTCTAGTTGGATGTGCAGGACTTTGAGTTTGTGTAATTATCTCAAAGTCACAGTTCTGATGCAGTTTTTGGCAATGTTATATGTACATTAAAGCACAGATTCAAACTGGCCCATTACATTTATTCATCATTCCATTCAGTCCTAAAATATTTGAATGGGGTATTGAAAGAAGGTATCAAATATCAGTTTCACAAGTATGACACACCTTTTTGTGAGAATTTTCCTTGCAAAGTATTACACATTTAAAAGTCCATGTTTGGAAAAGAAAACGAGCTAATCCTTCTTATATTATTAAATGACATTTACATTTAAAAAAAACAAACAACTCGCTACTAATTTTCAATGAAGCTTAAAGAGCTTTCAGCAAACTAGCAGGTGTTCTACAATGGGGCAAGAATGTCTACACCCTCAGTGATCATATGTGAGATTTGCAAGATAAATGCACTTTAAGGAGTCACTTAAAAGGAGCAAAAAAATCCAGATAAATAGCTTTTAAATTATTTGGACTAATGCTTCAAGCAATGGTTTTTCCATTAGATTTTATGGGGCTCTACTGCTGTTTCTTCTTCTTCTTTAAATTAATCAAAAGTAGTGAAGTTGAGCATTTTTTCAGAAATGTAGAATATGAATAAATTAGACTTCTTTCATGGCTGATAAGATGGTATATAATGGGATGAGAAATGTGGGAAAGGGGACACGTTCCAAATTTATACCCCCCCCCCAAAAAAAAACCCAGTTATGACACTGTCTAAAGCTGTGTATTGGTTTACTTAAACATAGTAAAAGGACTGCATAGGGGAGAAGGCTTGTTAGTGGGAACATGGCACACAGGGAGAAGAAGTTTATTCTATTTTGGACTATGATTGTAAATAAATAAATGCTGATGTTGATGATTAAGATGATGGTGACGTTTATTTTTAGTCCTTCCCTCCCTGGCCATGACCTACCTGAAAATTGTTACCATGCATAAGAATAGTGCATAACAACAACATGGGTTTCTGCCAATTTAATAGGGTAATAAACATTGTAATATGGTTGTGGTGGGTTTGACATTGTTTCTGGAGTAATTACCCATGTTGCAGACAGCTGTTACACATCTGCCCAGTCAGAGGCATAGAAGACCCTATTCTGTGTGTGCTGGAATTAGGCCTCACTGTTTATCCTGGTAGAGCTTTTCAGCAGATAATGGGATAAACTAAGTATCTGCCTACTTGTGAGAATATTTTAGCCTAGCTGGGAGAGATATGGAAAAGTGATTTGACTTTCCCATACTCATAGTTTCTAGTAGTAGTATGAGCAGCATGCTGTGTTTGTAGTAAGACTTTCTTTGTGTACCCTTTGTACATTTAGGATTCAGCCTTGCACCCATATTTGGGGTCATTTTAAGGGTGAAGAATGCTCCAGGCATCGTCTTGGAGTAGTCTGAATGGGATCTATGGCTAAGGGACTTTACCCTGCCATCTTCTGTGAAGGAGTTCAGGCTCCCAATCAGCTAAACAGCTGTAGATGCATTTTCTTTGCAGTGAAACATGTGCTACATATGTTAAACTGGTCTAGTGTGTACTATTGGCTTTGGCCCAAAATGCATGTGCCAAATAAAGTGACTTCTGGCTGCTTTGGGGGCGTGGTGTTTATATGTCACATGCCCCCAAAGTGGCTGGAAGCCTGCCCCCAAAATGGCCAGAAGCCACGCTGAGGCCGTGCTTATGGGGCAAGACTCAGACTTTTTAGGACTGGATTAAATCCGCTCAGACTGCTTTATTACACTGCGGTCAAACAGGATTTAAATGAGAGTTAAAGAGAGTTAAACAGGAAATGCCTATCTGCTTTATCACACTAGGGGGCAAACAGGATTTAAACGAGAGTTAAACAAGAGTTAAACAGGAAATGTCCTGGGATAAACATAGGGCATTTCCTGTTTAACTCTCGTTTAACTCTTGTTTAAATCCCGTTTGCCCCCTAGCATGATTAAGCAGCTAGTGGTAGCCCATTTTGGACTGTGGCAGTGCAGTCGCTGTGGTCCTGGCACAATCAGGGCTGGAGTGGCCAGAGGATATACACTACGCATACTATACATTGTTAAGCAGCTGGTTTTATATGCTTTGAAAGCAGCTCATCGTCTTAACTATTATGGCTGGATCATGGATCTCCGCTGCTTTATCTCACTAGGGGGCAAACAGGATTTAAATGAGAATTAAACAAGAGTTAGACAGGAAATGTTCTGTGATAAACATAGGGCATTTCCTGTTTAACTCTCGTTTAACTCTCTTTTAAATCCTGTTTGCTCCCTAGTGTGATAAAGCAGCTAGACTTGGCATTTTGAGAGTGAGCAACATATATGTGAAGAAACCCTGAACACTATTTTAATGGCACATGTAGGACACTGTTCTTAAATATTTTAGCTGTAGCTAGATTGGGCCATAACAACAGCAGCTGTGAAATGACTCTTGTCTCAACTGATACATACAAACCTCCATCCGACCCTCCTCCCCTTTTATCTTCTTACATCTGGTTTCTTATTTCCCTACTTATCTGATTGAAAATGAAAGATTATTCCTCCTTGGTAATAATTCCACAGAGGTTCAAGACCAAAGCAAGAGGAACATAATGCAATTATGAGAAGCCTCTTTACTTCCCAACAGCTTTGCACCTTCCAAAGAGACTATCTTTTTTTAAAAGTTGTGGGATTTTTGTTTTAGCATGAGTTACCAATCTTGTTTCTGTTTCATAATTATTGTTTTCTAGTGGCACAGATTTTATTATACAGTGGCCCACATTCTGAGTTTACATATGAGTGCATTTTCCTTTTAGAGATTAATAGTAGGAAGCATTTAATTACATTAGCAGTGATCACCAAATAGACCCAGCACATGGATTCCTCAGATACTGCCAGGGTCACACATACCTTGGCATCCTGGCATTGTCAAGTGCTGACACCTGTTCCAAACAAATGGGTCCAGAAGCTGTCCATCATTTACATTATTGTCCTGGTATAGGATTGTTCAGGAGCACTGTGGGAAAATTTAAATGGCAGGTCCAAAACACTCCAATGTACGTAAGTGCTGCTGTTTCATGTAATGGGAGGTAAATGGCGCCGCCCGAATTAACGGGCCGGCGCTGTTGCCACGTGAAGGAAGGCCTCTCCTCTTCCTGGGCGTCAGGCTTGGGCGCCCCAGCGGCCAGTGCGAGCGCGGGCTCGATGCTGATTGGCCACCGGGAGGAGCAGGAAAGGAACCTGTCTAATTGGCCACAGCAGGGTATGGTGTGCCCTCCTATTGGTGGAGAGCTCGGAGAGAGTGGTGTCTCCATCATTCCTGAGCCCTCATTGGCTGTTGGGCCTATTTAAGGCCGTGTAAGGTGAGCGTCAGCACCATTGCCAGTTCTGCTCTCCCACCCTCCCTCCCTGTTTTGGGAGTTGATTGTCACAACTTCTGTTCTGGGTGGCAGCATAGGCCTGGATCTGGGGTAGGGGTTTCCAGGGCCTGCTGGCACTGGATCGGGAGTCCTCATGACCCGGGTAAGGAGCGGTTCGCTGTGGCCATTGTGGGGGCCACAGTCGATTAATACCCGATGACTAGGATGTCTTGCAATTCGATGTGAAGCAGCGCAGTTGCCTAACTGCGCAACAGGGCGGAGCTTGGCACCTACGTCATCCCAATGTTTGCCCCTGCTACCAAGGGTACATCAACCAACCAGGGTGTTGCTGATGGCCAGATCCAGACCTTATGCTTTGGGCCAACCCTATGGTTTTGTGTTGTTCTGCATGTGTGGAACAGTTAATAAAGTTGTGGCCTTTTTTCCTCCAACCAGGTTTCTGTATTTATTGGGGGAGGGGGGCTGACCTGCGCGGCAAATTAACATAGGGCAGAAATTACCAAAGGCTGCTTCAAGTCCTGGAGACAAACTTTAAAAAAAGCTATCTCTCCATATCCTGGATTTCTCAGCAGCATTTGTTTTCCTACAGTCCCAGCATCTTCTTTGCTTTGTATCATACATACTTGTTTGGCTGACATGTCTACTTTCTGACAGCTTGCAACACATTGCCTTCGGTCTTCATATCTCAGCATAGCTTTGGGCTGTTTTTAGACATCCTCGGGAAATTTATCTAGAATTCCACTTAATTTCATTTTTCCTCCTCTCATTGTGTGGTGTCACTCAAGTGTAGTGCTTGTGGTATTGTGTGTAGCATAAAGCATGAGGATGCGTGAGAAAGAGAGAAAGGGATATGTGTGTCTCCCCCCTCCTCAGTCTAGACTACACGAAAGCTTTTTTAGTGCTCTCTGACTCTTTGTGTGACATGTAGGCTTTGATGTCTTTGAGCCTCCTGAAGTTAAATGTCAAACAGTCTGAATTATTATTTATCAGTTCCCTGCAGCAAACAACTGAATTTTCCTATGTGACAATTGTGTCGACCCCCCCCCCCCCGCCGCCCCACTCTGTTCAGACTGTGTGGAGAGTTCAGAAGCTCCAAGTTTCATTTGAGCTGTCTCACTAGAAGATTTCAACAATTTCCTCAACTGATTTTATTTTGGGTTCTGCTTTATTAAACGGTGCCTGTGAGGCATCCACTTTAACCAAAAAGGTAATGTCAGTCCTTTCTCTTGAAGCACAGAGAATAGGCAAAAATAAAACAAAAACCAGCACTTCTATGCCACCACAGTTTCCACAGTTTTATTTTTAGAAGCAAGCCACTTTCAATCTTTTTTTCCCCCACAGATATATCAAACCAAGAAAAATGTATTGCTTCACTAGGGATCTGGTTACTTCTACCTTTCCCTGGACATTTGGTCCTTAGCTTTTAAAGCACCACCATGCTTTTTATTGTTGTTTTTTTCCTACCTTTTTTTTTTTTTTACAGTTTGTACTAATAATTTTATCGCTAATACACATTTGGTTATTCATATCCATGAGTGTGGGAAATCCTTTTAGAAAAAGCAACTATATTTTCCCCAAAAGATTAATGTGTCATGACTGGAATTTGGGAAAGTTTACTTTTTGGACAATAATGGCAAAATCCTAAAGACAGCACAGCCAGTGACCAAGCTACCCGACACCCAAGAAATTATAAGTAGTGGTCCACAATTCATTTTTACCATGTTCCAGCCATTAACAGAAAATGGGTATAATGCATCACTTTAACACCCACCCACCCCCCATGCACACAGAAGATACAGTAAGGCTAAAATGTTCTTTGCAGCTTTGGCCTATTGGAGAGAGTCAGGTCAGGTGCAAAAAGTCAGCTCAGTTTTGTGGTTGATTCATGATGTGAAAACATTTTTATTGATAGGCTCTTTCATTGTTAATTTAGTACTTCAACTAGAAAAGATTGTAAACAAAGCACTTCTGGACGGGGTTAAGGTCAACACTTCTGCAAAGAAAGGGGGTTTCCCCTAATGCTCATTGTGTCTCACAAGAGAGGCTCAATTTCTCAGTCTTCTTTGCCTTTCCTCCTCTCCATCTCTCCTAGGCCACTTGTACATTTGGCCTGCACATTTTGCACTCACTGTAGATATTTCCACCCATCATAATAATCTTCAGGTGGAATGGAATCAAGAACAGGCCTGACAAAGTTGCCACCTCTGCACAATCTCTCACACTGAGAGCCAGTGTGGTGTTGCTGTTGGACCAAACACTGTATCGGTTGTACAGGTTATAGTGGTTGGATGTCACTGGATTAATCTAGACCAGTTAATCTGTCTCAGCCTGACCTCACAGAGCCTATTATGAGGATAGAGTGAAGGGGAGGAGAGCCATGTACTTTGCCTTGATCTCACTGGAGGAAAGGCAGAATATTAATAAATAAATATTGTGTTCATCTCCTTACCCATTGCCAGGAGGCATGTTATCAGCAACAGCTGTTTTGTAGTTCATACGTGATGTTGTTGGTTGTTGGTGTTTTTATTTTTGCATCTGTGACAGAAAATGCTGTTTACTGTCAGGAAAAACAAAACAAAACAAAACAAACAAAACCTCTACATGCAGATTTTGTGCAGAATAACTCCCAGACTGAAGATTCTTGTAAATTCAGAATTTCCCCATCCACGTTTCCCAAGACCTCCCCTCTCAAACCCCCCATTTTCCCCCAAATAATTTTGAATATTGTTTCCATCATTACACTAAGATGGATGTTGAAAATTTTCTTCTGGCCATCATGACACCTTTTGGTTTTTAAAATACATGTAAACACTCATATGTTAGCAATTTTGCAAGGGACATCAAGCATAAACAGTTAAATGGGGATTCATTTTTAATCCACTGCAGAGTCTAAAACAAGGGACCTTTCCCCCTCTCTGACTGCTTTTGCTTTCAGAAGAACTGAGCATGTTTTGAGCTTAATATCCTTTATCATCAAAATCCCACAACTGAGACTTTGACCAGTGAAATGTGAAATGTCGTAGGGGACACCAAGAGGCACCACGGAGGCTACGCACGCGCTTGGATGCAACCATTAAGTCTTTGTCTAAAGCGTATACGTTCGGAATTCCTTTTACATGGGGGAAAAAAATGTTGAAATCCTGAATTTCAAAGCAAGGATTTGTTCACCATCATTATCATCCTAAGTGGCTCTGTCAAAAGAGCCACACCTCAGAATCTGCCTCCATAATCAGATGAGTCATTTGTTTACTGCTTTCCTATTTTCAGACCTGCAAGGGGGTTTCCATACCTCGGCAGATGGAAAACTCATATGATTGCATTGCCATAGCAACCACAGCTGCACCAGACAACCAATGCTCTGTTGATTTCCATGCAACATGTGAGGTTGCCAGTGCCAGCAGAATCTTCTTTATACCTATCAGGCTTCTCTTTGATTTAATTCAGTTTAACATTTGGTTTGACCCAGATCCCAGAAATATAACCAATGCCCAGAAATAAATTTAAGGCTCATTTTAAGGACTGCAGCAAGCTACAGGGATGATCGTAAATATTTTGGTATAAAACTTATCAGTAATCATGGTTGAACTTTTCTAGTTATATTGAAAAATGATGTTGAAATTGAACTGCCTTTGTGTGTGGGAGATTAATTTCAGATGAATGAAATGATCTGGTCTATGTTTATGTATTGTAAACATAAAGCTCTCTCTCACACACAAACAGCATTAAAGATTAGTGTTAATAACTTAGATGTGTTTCTGCAATTCCCATACTGAAGCACTGTGACATATTCTACATCCCAGTCTCTTTCCATGTCAGTTTCTATGCACGTTTAAATCAAACAATTGCCCTCATTTTTTATGCTTTGTTCAACTTCTTAAATTTCTTCATGATAGCTGGCTGAATGAGGCAACCTTCAACTGATGACCTCATTAATTAATGAGATCAGTACAATATATTCCACTCAAATTGTAATTCTGGCTGCAGTCTTATACACGCTTACCCAGGAGTAAGTCTCAATGATTTTAGGAGGATTTACTTCTGAATAGATTTGCAAAGGATTAAACTTTCTGTAACATATTTCACATTGTAAAGTCATATTTAAAGAACTTATATAATCATATGGCCAATAATTTAGTATGAAATAGTAAATTACTGTTATTGTATTTATTCCTAACTGTCTTGAATGGTGAAATTATATAGGGACTACTTTATAAAAACAGATTAAGGGAAGCTGACAATGGATCAGACTGTGAGATGCTCATATGCAATAAGATATGAGTTAAATCCCATGGCATAAAAAGTGAAATATGGGATCAGAGAATCACATAGGTATATATATTTGCATGCTAGGGCTGTCAATGAAATAGGTTTTGGGCAAATTTTTAATGTTTGATTAATCTATGACTAAAACATTATTTTTGAAGGGAGAATTTGAATATTTTATTTGGCTTTTCATGGAGAAGGTCTAATTCCAGTTGCTAGTGCCAAATATTAGAGCCGTGGTCTACTTCCTCAAATTCATGGTCTGAACTCAATGCATCTGAGGAGGTAGACCAAGTGTACGAAAGCTTAAGCAACAGCTTTCTTCTCACAGTTAGTCTCAAATATGCTACAAGATCCCTTTGCATAGGTATTTTGATCCACTTAATCAAAGGCTGAGGCCCCAATTCACAGTCACATATGTGAAGGCACATGGCTGCACATGTTTATGGGGGAGTTCATGTGGTCACGCAGCTGAGCTATATAGGTTCTGTAGATCTATTGCTTCCATTTATCATCAGAGAATCACATGTGCATATATATGTGTGCTAGGGCTGACAAATGTACATGTTTTGCTGGTTTCAAACCAGATTTATTTAATGTAAGACAATGATCAGAGTTTGGAAGCATTGTCTTTTTTTTGCCCTGAAGCACACATTGTAACTTTACCAGAGCTAGTGTGCTGTAGTGATTTGAGCATTGGACTACAACCCTGGAAATCAGGGTTTAACTCTCCCTTGGCCATGGAAACTCATTTGTTGACCTTGGGCAATTCACACGCTCTTGGCCTAAGAGGAAAATAAAGGCAACCCACCTCTGAAAAAATCTTGCCAAAAAACCCTGTGATAGATTTAAGGTCTCTGTAACTCAGAAATGACTTGAAAGGCATGAAACAAACAACACACTTAGTGCTGGCTGGGATGTTCTGTAGTTCGGTCCCTCCCTGAGCTTTAAGAATAACTACTCTTCTTCTAAAGTATTTGTTTTAGAATTCATTTACAACAACATGAATTTGTAACAGTCTTTGCCTATGAAGATGAGTGAAGGCCAAGCTGGACACATGATGGATATTGGAGTATTGTCATATAGATGTCACCTGAAGATGTATAAACAGAAATGTAATATAACATGGCATCTTTATTCACATGTCATTGAGCATTGGCCACTAAATGTGATAGACCTGGAGGAACGTATATAAAACCTCTCAAGTTTGTATTCACCTCACCCCTACAAAGCTTACTGCTTGATTAAGCCATTCAACCAGGGGACCCTTTGATGTGATTAGCGGGGAGATGTGGATAGAGCTGAGCATGAAAGAATGGCCATGCACTACACTATTTATTTAGCATAGTTAGCCTAAGAGATTGTTTGGACATGCTGTCAAAAATCATTCACAAAATCTCCCTCAAGTAGATTGGAAATTGACTAAATGGTATGATCAGCTGGCACCATGCAGGGGAAGGAGACTTTTAAAGTAGGAGAACATGTAGCTGTAATGTGGGCACACACCTGCTTTTTTGAAAGGCTTTATACTGATTTCAGATTAAATATGCAGAAATGCTATATTTCCATCAAAGATATCAATATAACACATTTAAAAGAACCTTAGGATTTATCAAGAAGAGTGATACTTCAGATTTTTATTTTTTAACTATTGAATGCTCCAGTATAACTTGTAATCAATAATGCCACAATTTACAAACACTCCATAAGACTAACTGAAATAACTTCTTTCTTTCAGTTAGTCCTACAAGATCTATCTACATACTGATTCTGCTGACTAACACAGCTATATCTTTGACACACTCCATAAGAAATTTATAATCCCCAAAAGAGTTTTTTGGGGGGATACAGATTTGCATATGCTAATATACTGGTAAATATGCACATTTAGAGGATTCAATAAATACATCTCATCATGGTGGGGAGACCCATGCTATTATTCAGCTGGTCATTCTTGATGGGCAACCCATCAACTGTTTCTCACCCTTCCTGGTTCAAACTATGGAAATATAAATTGTGAAAATGCATTGCTTTTATGTGATTCCTGGCTGAAATCAAACCAATGCAATTTACTACTATTTGTCTTCTTGGCAAGACTGGTGTTGATGTGGAACTACAGAGTTAGATGAGGGTAATGGTATAGGCAAGCTAAGAAAGGTGAAGTACAAGTATGGCCCTATGAAATGTTCACTTTTCCAGTGCCACCATGTTTAAACATCTTTAGTTGCCATAAATCTCTGGCCTGTACACCTGACCGCCAAAAGCTTTTTGTGTTTCTTGCTTAATGACAGAGTACATGCCATTTTCATACAAATTCTCCTAAAAAACAAGAGGATAAATGGGAGGGAAAGAAAATACTTCTCTCCTTCTAGGAATCCCATAGAAATCACTGCACCTATATTTTTAAAACTCTGTGGAGATTTCTTACTTAAGATCTATAGGAAAAGAGATTTCACTAAAACGTTAGGAAAAACTTCTTGAGGGTAAGAGTTGTATTTGACAGTGGGATACATTATCTCAGAGTGTGGTGGAATCTCCTTTGGAGGATTTTAAATGGCCATCTGTTGGGAGTGCTTTGCTTGTGTATTCCTGGATGGCAGCGGGCTGGATTGGATGGCCCTTGTGGACTCTTCCAATTCTATAATTCTATGCTTCTTTTCTATAATTCTATCATTTTTTCTGGTAATCATAGAATCATAAAATCATAGAGTTAGAAGGGTTTCCATGAAGTACCAAACAGCATTCCAAACCTTGTGGTTTGGGCTTTCTGTATGAGCATAAATATCCTGGTCAGATAATATGGAGTATAGAGAGACCATGAGCTCACGACTGTGTCAATAATAGCATAACAGAAGGCTTTGAACAAATCTGTGAAATACTACTCAAATATAGATTCCAGATGTGGAAACCTTTGGTTAGATGGCAAGTTACAGCACATGGATGTTTGATTGACACACAGTTCTCTGTGTCTCAAATCTCTTTGAAAAGGATGGCCAAAATGCAGCCCCAAAGACCATTTTTGCATCCCCTGCACCCCTTCAAATTTTGGTCCTAAAATCCTCTGGGGGTGTGATTGGCCTTGTTAGATAATTTGACTTCAGTACCTGATTATGATCACTAAGAAGTGATTAAAAATAAAGGAGGTAGTTCTTCAAAGTCTCAGGGTGGCAGTCTAATCCTCCAAACCTTGGATTTTGTCCACTTCATTTTGGAGAAAGCATACAAGCATAGATGATTGAAGAATAACGGTCATAATCAATAAATTCAACCTCTTTCTGCACAGAATGTCTACATATATAAAATTACATCCTGCAGCCTTTCCTTTTGAGTATGTCAGCTCTTTTAACAAACTGTGCATGATATACTAATGTATGAATCCACTTAGACCTTGAGACTGGTCACAGTGCTGCCACTTGCAGGCCTGCTATCAAGATCAGTTAAATGCTAGAGAATGCCTGTTCAGTTCTGACTCCATGTTTGTGCCCCACCTCCTTTGGCCCTCATTTCTCATTTCACAGTTCTGACTGACATTTTTTTTAAATACTGCTATCTTAAATTAGATGCCTTCCATCTGTCTTATATTTAAGAGGGAAGCTATTAAGAATATTGTCTATGATACTATTGTAAATGCACACACACACAAAATCCAAAATGATATCCTACTTTTGCTTTCATGTAGCCAAGATGACTTCCCCATTACCTATCTTCTTAAATTTCTTCCCACACTCCCACTATTATTTCTTTTGCCATAATGACCATGAATCCTTACTTAAGTCTACATTCTTCTATCTGTAGCTACTTAATGCCTGCAACCTCTGGGTTTGGCCATGTGAGGGTGCAATCATACAGTCCTTCAGATATGCCATGAAATATTACTAACATGGTGATTAGAAAAAAATATGCAATATACTCTTATAAACTCATCCTGATTGACAGACTGTAATGCATTTGCTAGTGAACAGTTCTGTCTTTCATTCTGACCATGAATAAACACACTCACTACACACACACATATATTGATTATTTCACTCCATCATAGCAATGCATATGGCAGAAATTTTCCACTGATACTTAATCAAGACCTTTTGCCATAAAATCAGTTCTCACTTTGACATACTATAGTTTCTTTGTTTTGCAGAGAGTTTTATTTACATCTGCAGAAAGGCTAGCTAACAGAGAAATGTAGCCTACAGTCAAATTGACATTCATCATTCAAGCAGAAAAATAAATTAAGTGCAACATTTAGGCATGCTCCATAAGGTTGTTGAAAAACACAGAAAGGAAGGCACTTTTCATTTAACTTTCAGCAACAGACACTGGATGAATGAGACAAAATGTACTGCCTGTATTAATGGGCCCATCTAATTAAATACATACTTAAGCAAAAGCAAGTATTTAATAGCCTGGATGAAAAACAACATTAAGTTTTAACAAATTTATATCTCATTTACAAAAACCATACCACTCTAATGAAAGCAGAAACCTAATAAAATAATATAATAATCTTATAAATTAGGGTAATGAGTGGTGGTTGTTTTTTTTTTTTTAAGTACCAAAAGCTGATCTGGATTTCATTTTCAAAATTTTGTATTATAATTAAAAGTAAACATGAATTGTTTTGTGTCACAAGCAAGTGAACTTGGAATTCAGTTCACACACCAAAGAAGCCAACTATTTTTGTAAATATACCAACCCTATCAGTGACTCCCTGTTAAAACAAGCAGCATATGACAGAATGGGGAACCCACATGTTCACAACCCACTACTCAGTTTTCTTGTTACTTAAGATGATGGTGGCTCTTGCTGCTGTTATGTAACCTAAGTCAACTCCATCTTATGGTAACCCTATCATATTTCTCTTGGCAATATTTATTCAGAGAGGAATTGTCCTTGCCTTCCTCTTAGGCTGAGAGTGTGTAACTCAGGGTCACCCAGTGGGTTTCCATGGCTTAGAGGAGATTCATAACTCTAGCTTCTCAGGGTGCTAGCCCAGCACTCAAACTACAATACCATTCTAGCACTTTCTGAGGCTGGCCATACAGGCTCCTAAATTGGTGTGTGCAAGAAGATCTTCATCTTTACAATCTTTTAAGGGGATCTCCCAAAGAGGAGAAAATGGGCAACCAGTCGTAGAATCATAGAATCATAGAGATGGAAGAGACCACAAGGGCCATCCAGTCCAACCCCCTGCCATGCAGGAACTCCCAATCAAAGTCTGTGCTAACTCCAAGACTGCATCAAGCCCAACAACCTATCCACCTACACTATAGTACAAACAAATAAAACAACCCAATATTGTTGAGACAAGGGGAAAAAACAAAGAATGCATACAGGCCCAGTGACACATAAAACCATAAGAACAAGGGCACAATGGGGCGGTACAGACCACCCAAAAAGGGTGGCCTGGCACCACCTTTTCTGTGGTGCAACTGTGCTGCAGCAGCTAGATGCTGCTGCACAGTTGCGTCACAAAAAAGGAGCGGGTAAACTGCACTCCTTTTTTTGTGGCGCAGTTGCAGTGCAACAAGGAAGAATTACGTATGCCGTGTAAACGGTGTTACGTAATGGCACCTGCACCATTACATGTTAGGGTTTGGGAGCATATAAATTATGTACACTCCCGAACCCTAATGGTGCTGCAATGGCGCCTTTTCCTGCCTGTCTGTTTTGGGCCAATGTGTGTTCGTGTGTATCACTCATGGGTTTATTAGAAAATGATAAGAATGGTGGGATGTGAAGACTGTGGGCAAAAGAGGTAAAGCAGCATAGGTTTTGGAGATGGCATTTTGATTCTCTGAGTTGACATGGCAACCCTGTCCCAGAGATCCATCCATTCAACAAACTGATTGACTATGCTCCTGTCTGTATGGACTAGAATACTGTGGGGGCAGCCTAGGGTATCCTGACCCCATAACTGCCCTTACATTCCCCCATTATCTGATTCTTTGGTACCATACCATGATGGCTGTCTGCACAGGCATCTGCCAACCTGCCCAGTGTGTCACCACCACTGTGCGTCATTAACCTCTAAGGTCAAAACAAGTCACCTAGAGATGATGAAATGCTGGATGCCTCATTCTGATCACAGAACCCGTGACCTGTGGTGGACATGCCAGATGCCTCAGTAGGCACAGCACAGGCCTATTCTTCCTCCTCCCCAACTCTCCCAAGCCTCCAGCTGCCTTTCCGGAAGCATCTGAGGGCTGGGGACAGAGCGGGAGGAGGAGGCAGAGGAAGAAGTGCACATCTATTCCTCTTCTTTCCCCCTCGCCACCTGGCACATTCAGCTGTCTCTGGAGAGGCATCTGAAGGCCCAGGAAAGTGGGGGGGGGGGGGGGGAGACACCTCAGAAGTCCTGTCCCAGAGGAAGAAGTCTTGCTCCCAGCACCGGATAACACCCAGTGCTGGAAGACTTTCTAGTTTGGGCACTTGGCCCCTAAAATATTCTGCATCACTGCTCTAGATCATCTTATCATTTAAACAGAGGTCTGGAAAGATGGGGGTTTGTTGTTATGTCCTGGAGTGATACAATTTTCTGAAAATGTTTACCCTTATTCTTTCTTTTCCTCGGTCTAAACATGCACCCTAATGGTTGGCAGATCTTTGCTAAGATATTTTGTCATGAAACATTACATAACAAAATATCTTAGCCATGTTAAAATAAAGAAGTAAACTGTGGTTAAGACTAACTTCGGGGTTTCCAGATTTAATCATAATCACAAACCACAGACAGCCTAAAATAGAAATAAAGGAATCCAAATTTCTCCTGGTGCCCATTCCATATAGGGTTTAGGTTGGGAGTGTATGAGGCCAAGGCTGGCTTTAGCTTATTCACTTAATGCCAAACTATTGCTTGGCATTACATGATACTGTAACTAAATGAGACTTAATTCAGAGTAAACATGTATAGAATTGGGCGATGCATCATAGAATCATACTGTTGGGCAAAATTTTACTGATGTTAATGAAATTTTCACTCATCCCTGAACAATTATTTATAGATTAATATGAAAGTATTTATTTGGAGATGTAGCTTTTGTAAAGGAACATGTGACCATTTTTTGTTACTTAAAGATTTGTGGAAGACAATAGGAGGAGAATATACTGTCACATATTCCTTTTTTTTTTCAAATTCTTTTACTTAGAGCTGGCTATCTTCATGGAATTTCATTTGTTATTTCTGAGAAATAATTGACTTGTACTATGGAATGCTGACCTTTCCACTGTTCTGAAAAGACTGCAGAAATAAGCTGTACATCCAACAGCTGTTCTTCAAAAGGCCAGAGGGGGAAAAATCCCAGACACTTAAGAGTAATTCATCTGACCTACATATTTTTTTCATTAAATGACATGAAATATTAGCTCTCTGTTTACCAACTTTCTATTTACTACTCTCCATTTCAAAAAGAAAATTAGACCATACAATGTAACACTGAATATTTACGCTGGAACCAATTTGTTATTTTTATTTTAAAAAAATATTTCTGCATATATTATTTGCTACAGGATTGAACTCTGGAGGCTAAAGACAGATGGACTGCCATATGGACTTGGGAAAGGATTGGTTAAATGGCAGTGATAAACCAACAAGAATGAAATGCAAGAGAATGAAAAGGACAGTCTCTCGGAAAGTTTGCCCACAGAATTGGTTGTTATGCTGGTCCATCTCAGGGTAGGCAAGAATGCTTGCTTTTTTGGGACTGCAACTTCCAGACCCTGGGCCCTATGCCAGTCATAGACCCTGGACATGCTGGCTGGAGGATTTGGGGAGAAGTAGTCCAAATATGTAACATCTCCAAGCTCTGAGTATGTTCTATGAAATTATATTTTAGAACTGTGTCCTAGTGTTGGTTCCCCCACTCCCAATTACATTTAGTGATGTTAAAATAGCATTTCCAATAGATACCTACCTGCCAATATACATATTCATTCAGGACATCAATGCAAGAATAAGATGAATAAAGTCTTTGGCATGCAAGGTAAGTATGCACACTCTACTCTTCTCTTTTGTACTATCATGGTTCCTCATGATGTCCAGACTGTGGGAAGTGTGATTTTCTTAAACTATGATTCATGAAAATGCTAGCTTTAATCCTTGGCTTGCTCTCACTAAGAAAACCACAGTCCCCTGAATCTGGATATCATGGGGAACTGTAGCTAGTTTCATGTGGTATCTGCTTGTGGAAGAGAATAGCATGGGTCACTAGAACCCAACGAAAAGAAAAGGAGAAAACAAGAGGGGGGCAAAAGAACCCGAGAATGATTTACACTATTGATTTAGAAAAGGCTGGTGTGGCAAATTAAAGAAACGGAATCTGTTACCATGAAGCATACTTGCAACTGAATAATCAATATATACTCAGTTGTAAGCCTGAGCTGAGAGAGATAATAGATTCCCTCCACTCAGCTGCTGTAATGACAAACAATTAGCTGCCTGTGCTTCCAGGTACTTCCATCTTGAAGCTATGATCTCACTGCCATTTTTTTTGGACTCTGTCCATCTTTTTACCTGGTCGGCTTTTGGACTTAATTTTACAGCCAGTAAAAGAGGAATAAAAAGTAAAAGAGGAATAAAAAGTAAAGAAGAACTTTGAAGCCTGGAAAAGTGTTCTAGGCAAGCATGGTGTTGGAAACTGTAATGATAACGGATGCCTCCTGCTAGAATTTTGTGCAGAACAGCAGCTGACTATTACAAACACGATCTTTCAGTAGAAAGATAGCTTGAAGACAACCTGGATGCATCCCCGATCCAAACACTGGCACCTCATTGACTATGTTCTAGTGCGCCAGAGAAATATTCGTGATGTCCGTCATACTCGAGTGATGCCTTGTGCAGAATGTCAAACAGATCATCGCCTTGTAAGATGCAAACTAAATTTTCATCTTAAGCTCACACCTAAGAGGGGTGGCATCTTAAAGAGGAGACTCCAAGTCAACAATCTTCAACAAGCTGCCATGAGACATAACTTCCAGGCAAATCTGCAATCAAAACTCAAAGACCATCCTATAGATTCTTCTTCTACAGTGCTTTGGCAAGATATCAAAAACAGTATCCTGCAGTCTGCAGAAGAATCCCTCGGGTTCTCCGGCAAGAAAAACCAAGATTGGTTTGATGGAAACAACCAAGAGATCCAGGAGCTTTTGGCAAAGAAGAGAACTACTCATCAGGCACACCTCACCCAGCCATCTTGCCATGTTAGAAAATCAGCCTTCTGTCTCACATGTAGTAAACTCCAACAAAAACTTCGAGACATTCAGAACAAGTGGTGGATCAATTTAGCAGAAAAGACACAACATTGTGCAGCTCTGGGTGATTCCAGAGGATACTATGAAGCTCTTAAAGCAGTGTTTGGACCTACTTATCAGGTCCAAAACTCCTTATATAGTATGGATGGTCAAACACTAATCACAGACAAAGCCTACATCCTGAATCGATGGGCTGAACATTTCCGAAGTCTCTTCAGTGCCAACCGAGTAGTCCAAGGCTCAGCTATCCAACATATGATACATCAACTGATGAAAAATGAACTGGCTCCTACTTTGGAAGAAACCATTAAGGCCATACAACAGATGAAAAACGGCAAGGCAGCCGGGATTAATAGAATCCCACCTGAAACCTGGAAACACAGAGGTCATGCACTCCATGCTAAATTCCACAAGCTCCTTGTGAATTGCTGGGAAAAAGGTGAATTGCCATCAGATCTCCAAGATGCAGTTATCATCACCCTATATAAGAAAAAAGGAGCAAAATCTGATTGCTCAAACTATTGAGGTATAACACTACTCTCCATTGCTGGAAAAATCCTTGCAAGGTTACTCCTGAACAGATTAGTTCATGCTATTGCTGAAGAACTTCTCCCTGAAAGCCAATGTGGCTTCAGAGCTAATAGGAGCACTACAGATATGATATTTGGTCTTAGGCAACTGCAAGAGAAATGTAGAGAGCAGAACAAAGGACTCTATGTAACATTTGTCGACCTTACCAAAGCCTTCGACACTGTGAGTAGAAAAGGTCTATGGCAGATCCTGGAACGACTAGGGTGTCCCCCCAAATTCCTCCAAATGATTAGCTTGCTACATGAGGGCCAGCACGGTCAAGTCAGATATGGCAATGCTCTCTCAGAGCCCTTTCTAATAACTAATGGTGTGAAACAAGGTTGTGTTCTCGCTTCAACTCTATTTACAGTCTTCTTCAGCATGATGCTCCAAAGGGCTACAGCAGATCTCAAAGAAGAAGACGGTATCTATATACATTACCGTACTGATGGTAGCTTGTTTAACTTAAGCTATCTGAAGGCTCGCACGAAGACTTTAAACTATTTAGTCTGTGAGCTGCTTTTTGCTGACAATGCTGCCCTTGTTGCCCATACAGAAGCAGTTCTGCAGCGCCTAACATCCTCCTTTGCAAAAGCTGCAGTGTGGTTTGGGCTGGAAGTCAGCCTGAAGAAAACGGAAGTTTTCTACCAGCCTGCACCACAGGAAGAGCACTATCATCCCCACGTCACCATAGGCAAATCTGTGCTTAAGTCCGTCCAGCAGTTCACCTACCTGGGAAGTATCATCTCCTCAGACTCCAAGACTGATAAAGAGATCGATCACAGATTATCAAAGGCACATAGTGCATTTGGAAGGCTTCACAAAAGAGTCTGGAGTAACAAACACCTGAGGCGAAACACAACAATCAGTGTGTACAGTGCCATTATACTGTCCATTCTCCTCTATGGGTCTGAAACATGGGCTACCTATTGCCAACATCTATGACTCCTCGAACACTTTCATCAGCACTGTCTACGCACAATCCTAAATATACACTGGACTGACTATATGACGAATGTTGCTGTCCTGGAGCAAGCAGGGATCGTTAGCATTGTTACTGCTACTGAAAATGCAGCTGCGCTGGGCAGGGCACATTTCTAGGATGGAGGACCACCGCCTCCCAAAAATAGTACTCTATGGTGAACTCACCACAGGTCAGTGTAAGAGGGGTGCCCCAAAGAAAAGATACAAGAACTCCCTGAAACAACATCTCAAGCTCGGCCAAATTAATCACCAACAATAGTCTGCCCTGGCCTCACATCGGAGGCATGGAGACACACTATTCACAATCATACGGCCTCTTTCGAGAACTCACGCTGAATGAGTCTCGAAGAGAAAAGACAATGCAGAAAGAACCACAACTTGGAAACATCACCCAAGGAGACTTTCTACTGTTCTTTCTGTAACCAGACTTGTTTATCTTGGATCGGCCTTTTTAGTCATCAACACGCTTATAGAAAGTGTGGGATGATGTCATGGCCAGCCAAGAAAGTGTGGGATGATGTCATGGCCAGCCAAGAGATGGAGTCAGAGGATGAGGACATGGCTCCTCAGGAGCAAGAGGAGTTGGAGGCTAGACCAGGTCCCAGTTCTGCCATGCCAGACCCCAGTCCTGACATTGCAGCCCCAGGAGTGGGAGTCCAGCCAGGCTCTGGCACTGTGGAGCTCCCTTCAGAGGCTAAGCAGCTGTGTGAGGTTTCAAATGAAGAATCCAGTTTGGTGGTTCCCTCCTTTAAGGAGAGGAGGGCTGAGAGTGCTTGTGGGCGTCAGTCCTGCAGGCTTGCTGAAAAGCAAGCTGGTGATAAAGCACAGCTGCCAACAGGGAGGGTGTCTCCTACTTAAGCAGCTGTGGGACGCCATCCCTTTGCCAGAACTTATTGTAAGTCTCTTGGTGTGACTGTGTGCTGGCTTTGTGTCTTTGGAACTTTGGTTTGCCTTGACCTTGGAACGATTTGGACTTTTGCTGCTTTCTCCTTGCCCTGACCTCGGACCAGACTGACTTCTGTGATTTCCCCAACCCTGATCTCGGCTCTGGCTTTTGGACTATTCTTAGGATCAACGTTTAGGTTTGTGGAACTGCCTTATCAGCTTTTGTTGGTGTGTGATGGCTGCAGTCTGGGACAGATGAATCCTTCCTGAATCTTTGTTAGTGAAGAAAAGCCAGAGAGAAAGAGAAAGAGGAATGGATCTTTAGCTCTGACATGGGGAGCATGCTTTGCATGCAAACATTTCCAAATTTAAACACTGGTTCCCATCTATGGTTGGGATGAACTCACATCTGAAACCTTGGAAACCTGATGCCAGTCAGTGCAGATGACAGTGACTGAGAGGAAATGATGATGAGAATTATTATAATGTGATTCAGAGCTTGTTCTTGATATCCTTTCTCGTATAACTGGGACTGCAGCTTACAATAAAAAAAAAAATACATATAAAAACATAGAAAAAAGTGAATATTAAAATGAAATTAAACTATTGACAACACTAAAATGATTTAAAACTACACATAAAAAGAATAAACATGGAAAAAAATCATTAAAACAGTTCACTATTAAACAAAACAGCACACTTACACTATGTCTGTTCTTTAAAAGCTTTCTACTTTAAAAGCTTGTTTGAATAAAAAAGATCTTTGCCTGGTGATTTCTCACTACCCTACTTGTCATGAACTTAGTCTGGCCTCCAAGTGGCAGCCACCAAAACGACCCTCTCTTGCTGGTCTAAAGAGCTTCAGTCAGGCTGCTAACAGGTTCAGGTTATACAGATCACACAAGACCCCTGTTGAAACAGCTCCACTGGCTGCCAATCCGAGCACAATTCAAAGTGTTGGTGATGACCTATAAAGCCCTGTATGGCTCAAGTCCAGGTTATTTGGCAAACTGTATCTCCCTACATGAGCCATCCCGGGCTCTGAGATCCTCAGGGGAGGCCCTTTTCTCCATCCAACACCATCACAAGCATGGTTTGTGGGGACATGAGAGAGGGCCTTTTCCATGGTTTTCCCTAGACTCTGGAACTCCCTGCCTAGGGAGGCCAGGATGGCCCCATCTTTGCTATCCTTCCCCCAGCAGGCTAAGACTTACTCATTTAGATAGGATTTTAAAACAGAATGTTTTTAAGTCAGGTGATGGAGTGCTGTCATATCGTTTTAATATATTTTAAGCATTTTAATCTTTTTAAATTGGATTTTAGTATTGAATTTGTTTTAATTATTGTAGCAATTTAATTCTATTTTAATATACTATTTTGTACGTTTTTAACTGTAGGGTTTTTTTTTTAATGTTGTAAGCCACCCTGAGTCCTGGCCTTGGGAGAAGGGCGGGATATAAATAAATAATAATAGCAGCATCCCCACCAAGTGTACTTGTGTGACAGTGGTCAGACTGAGAGAAGGGTCTCTCTTAATGATTTCAGGGCTCAGGAAGGCTCATATAGGAGGATAATCTGCTGGATAGCCAGGATTTGCACCATATAGAGCATTCTAGGTCATACCTAGCACTTTAAATTGTGCCCAGAAACATATTGGAGTTGTTGTAACATGGAGTATTATGGTTCTTGTAACCTGTCCTGGTTAATATTCTGAGTGCAGGTTTTGTACTAGCTGAATTTTCCAGATACTCTTCAAAGGGGGAAAACAGACAGCCTGGAAGGGGCAACATGAAAAGTAATTGATAGCATCACATGGTTGTTACAATCTTGTCTCTGAGCTTCAGCAAATAGTCTAACTCATTTGGACTACATTGCACAACAGTGGTTCTTGAAAGACTCTCAGAACTTGATTTGTGATATCCAGTGTAAACTGCTATGCTTCAGGGTTAATAAAAATACATTTTTTTACCAGTTGCACCCCCCTCTAATTTGCTATACAAAGATAATGAATTGCTTCTGCTTTGGGATTTGCATTAGCAGGGTTATAATAGTTTAATATGAAAGAGCATTTAATTTAGGAGGTGGATGTGTGTGATGGAGAGGATATATACTGAAAAATCCCCTGGACTGAAAGTGCTGTTCAATGCCAAGTTGGTGAGGGAAAATAACACCCCTCTAGGATTTGATTCTAATAACTGTGTCCACCTGGCCTGCATAACAGACTTATGAGATTATCACATGGGAGGGACAGCGTCCTTCTGCCATCCTTAAACTCAGCTAATCATGCAATCAGGAATCACCCCCCCACACACACTTCTGCTGTCCTTCTCCCGTGGGACTCCTGTTAATACCAAATGATGGCTCCATGAAACTTTACCGACAGGAGAAGTGAGCGGGGATGGCTCCATGACACTTTACTCATGGGAGAAGGACGGCAGAAGTGTGGGGGGGTGTGATAATCTTCAGCCCTCGATTGTGTGATTAGCTAAGTTTAAAGATGGGAAAAAGATGGCAGAAGGATGCTCTCCCTCCCATGTGATAACCTCCCTATATGGCTGTTTGTATGTGGAGGGAGGGAGGGATGAATCTCTCTCACCTTTGCCCACCAAGTTTCTTGGCACACCAACATGTAAGAGCTGATGGTGGAGAAGAGGTGGCATAGCAGTGGTCTATCAAGCCTCCACCCACCTGACCAAGTCCCACAGTCAACAGGTTCCAAGTATGTACATCTGAAGGTGGATAGCCAGATCAGAATAGAGATTCTGCTGACATACTGCCCACTCCACTGGTCAATATTGTTCCTTCTTGAGCTAGACAGGATTTTGTTGTTATATTATTTTATATCCTGGCAATTTTCTCAATAATGGGACTTCAAGGAGGCTTGAAACATATTAAAAACAATACAGATGAAAACTTTGGTGGGAGGGTAACAGCATTCAGTGCAGTCATGCTGGCCACATGACCACCAAAGTTGTCTTCAGCAACACTGGTTCTTCGTTCTTTGTAATGGAGATGAGCATTTCCCCCTACAGTCAGTTATGAGTAGACATTCATGTCAGGGGAAAATCTATACCATTACCTTTTGTACCAGAAATAACATGAAAAGAATAGGGATAGGTTCCTACATGACACACACACACAAACACGCAGAGAGAGAGAGAGAGAGAGAGAGAGAGAGAGAGAGAGCAGCTTGACCATGTTTCATCAGACTTTTTATTCAGAACTACAGATATGCACATGAGAAACAAAACAACCAGATCAGGTTAATATTATACATGTAAGCAATAACATTTGGAATTTTCTAGAGACCACCTCAAAGCTTCTTACCCAATGAACCTAGGGGTGATATATTTTCTTTCACCAGCCTCCACTTTTCTAATTATTTTAATATGGGTGGCCAAACATACATAACTCTGCTTTTAAAAAGCATGCTGAGAGATAGCTGGTTAGGAGTATCTGCTCCCTCCTTTTATCTCTGTTTTTCTATTCACACATGCTCAGTAAGAGATACCAAAGGCAGCTGCTGTTTACCTTGTGTGTTGTAAGGCACACATGGCTATGGGTTCATCGGCTAGAGTAAAATCCTATTCTTTTCCTGCTCAAGATTTATTGTGTTGTTTACTATAGACATGCTTCTGCAAACCAAGACCAAAAGTCTATGTTTCTCCAGCTCTCCTTCACCATCCTCCTAATGCCAATGCTGCTAAAAATGGGAAAGGGGGGCTGGGTTAGAGATAAAAAGACTTTGGATAAAAGAATTTCTCAGTGGCTTTGTTAACTGAGATATGCTGACATAATACTGTTAGCAGAAACTAAGAAAGTCCTGGAGCAATTACTGAGGTAGGTCAAGGAGGAAAGTGCCAAGGTTGGATTAGTGTTTAACATTAAAAAACAAAATAATGACCATGGAAAATCTACAGGAATTTATCCTAGACAATAACAAAATTGAAATTATCAAATATTGATCAGAATGGAGACTGCAATTAAGAATCAGAAGACAACTAGGATTGGGGAGGGCAGCAGTGAGATGATTGGACAAGATCATAAAGCGTACTCTGAACACTAAAGTTATAATCATAAAGGCCTTTGTATTCTCCATCACCATGTACAGATGTGAGAGCTGGACAGTGAAAAAAGCCAATAGGAAAAAAATGAACTCTTTTGAGATGTTGGAAAAAAGGACTGAGATTACCATGGATGGCCAAAAAGATAAACAAATAGGTTCTAGAACAGATCAAGCCTGAACTCTCTGGAAGCCAAGATGACTAAATTGAGACTACCGTATTTTGGCTACATCATGAGGGGAAATGAATCATTAGAAAAGGCAATCATGCCAGGAAAGGTTGAAGGGGGAAACCATATGCCAGATGGTTAGACTTGATCAGCAAGGAGAAGGGTCTGGGCCTGTGGGACTTGAGCACAGAGGTTGAGGACGGGGGGGGGGGGGGTGTCTTGGAGGTGTCTTATCTACAGGGTCGGCATGAGTAAAAGTCAACTCAAGGAAAGTTAAGAAAAAACAACAAAATTCCTGTATAAATATAAAAACATTAAAATTTCAAAAAACTGTATACAAATCCTAACAAAGCACAGCATACCATCTTAGTCAGTTTCCAAAAAACCTGACAGCATAAGAATGTTTTGACTTGCCAGCAGAAGGAAAGCAAAAAAAGGGGGCCATCCCATTCTCCCTAATGAGGGATTTTCAATGTTCAGAGCTGCTACCAAGTAGGACCTTTGCTTTGTTTCCACCAAATAAGCTTGAGAAGGTGGTGGGACAGTGAGAAGGGTCTCTCTGGAAGATCTTAGAGCTCTAATGGGTGCATAAACATACAGTCTTTCAAAGAACCTCAGGGTTGGCATTGAAGCTCCTTTATCTTATGGTGCAGGGGGACTTCAAAATCCAAAGTACGATAGCCCTTTTGGGAGGGAAGCAAGACTTTATGTCTGTGATGATGAGCATGGGTCTGTCCCAAGTAGTATTTGGACCCACTCATCTTTCTGGGAACACTCTGGACCCTGTTTTCTGTGCTGGAGGGTATTATGGTGATCTTAATGTGGGAGCTTAATGCATGAACTTAAAAACCAGCTCAAGCCTCTCAGGTTGCAGCCGGGACACAGGATGGAGGTGGGGATTATCGCATGCTAAATTGCCAACTAATTGCTGGCCATCATCAGCCCGGGTTCAAGCTGGGTCCTAACCATGCTCCGCCAGCACTTTTTGGAATCTTTCCAGCTTCTAAAAAGTGCTGGCGGAGCATGGTGGGACCCAGATTGATAGTGGCCAGTGATTAGGTGGCAATTTAGCATGTGATAATCCCTGCCTCCATCTAGCTCATTGAACTGTTTTTCCTTTCTTTAGTTTTCTTCTCAAGATTTTTCATATTTCTACACACCTTGGAGTTTACTTGAGTCTGCCAATACCTGCCCCCAGGTATGGGTGATGCTGTTTTACCTATAGAAGTGGAAGCACTCAGAGAACTGAACTGGCATTAGAATATATGATAGTGACTAGAAAGAATGGTCTGTTTATTGATGAAATATTTATGATGCTTCATGTTTAGTCAATGAAGATGATGCTCTATATATCAACAAAGACTGCAAGGAAATACTTTTTATGCCTTTTTAAAGACTAACTGGAAGACAAGAAGGACCATGGCTCTCTTTTCCTTTTCCAGGACAACAGGAAGTGCAGAATGATGGTCACTGACTGAATAAACATATTCATTCAGGAAGTGCAGAAATTAGTTGCAGTAATGAACAGACTAATTGAAGCAAAATGCCTTGTACCAGATGTAGTTGTGATGGCACCCGTGCCTGGCTTAAGAAGAAGGTTTCAGTCATAGACCAGCAAGTGTCTGAGCCACTGATATCAGTTCAGTGTGCACTGCTCCTTTGATCATGGCCCAATAGTCTTTAGTCACACATCCCTTGATGTTTGATAACATCTCTTAAGATTTATGAGAAATTTAGGTTGTTTCCCTAAAAATAGCATCAGCTGTCTTGCTATCGCCCACATTAGCTTGCAGGATTAAATAGAGAATAATTCCATGGAGATCTTTCCTCATTTGCATTTTGCATTACTTCTTTCAAAGGAAACTTGGGATGGTATGCAAAAAGCCTCTTAGAGCAGAGAAGATGGAGTTAGAATATTATGTGTGTTCTTGAAGAAGACACAGAAGAAGCCTGCGGAGGAAACAAATGATGTCACTTCAGAATAGTACTATTAATTTGTTTGTTTTTAAAATTCTAAATGGAATCATTCTACTCATGATCCAAGATCCATTCTGATATCCTCTGCACATAAGCTGTCCAATATGCTGAATTTTTTTTTTGGGGGGGGGGCACAGGTTTCAGCAACCTGCCCTGTCAATTTAAAATTCTAGCTAAACCTCAGAGCAGATTACCACACCACACATAGACACTCCTCAACATATGAAGGGCCAGGTTGGAGCCTCACTCAGGTTAATTGACTGAAAGCCCTTGATGAGAGTGACACATATCAGGGGTGGCTAAAGTCATGCCATGGTGGAGAAAATCAAGGATCACCAGTTCTGGCTATATCTTTGAACAGCACACTTTACTAATGGCATTCTTCATTTGAGAATGGCTGTTGCATATATTGTTATTTCATATTTGCATGGTATGGCTCCTGATCAAAACCAGTTTCATGATTAGATCATACCTATTTTAAAAATCATGTCCTTGTTGATTTTGTATTTCCACATCCAATCATGTGAACTTGGTTCAAGCCACACATTATAGGCTGGTAATTTAAGTTATGCAAGTAACGTCTATAGGGGATATCATGTCACAATGGAAGCCACTGGAGCTGGTCTGTGCAGTAAGTACAATGAGGTGACTAAATCAGAGAGCTGAAAGCTAGAAATGGTGAATCTCTATCCTGGGACGGCCTTTGTAATTTTGGAGAGCCACCATTGTTCTGCTTTAGAAAAAGAGCTACTTTCCAAATGCTTAGTGTTATGTAAATATGTACTATTTTGCAGCTGGTGCAATTCTACTGTTCTTGGAAGCAATGAAGAACAGTGGGTGGGTGGAGGTGACACTTCCTGCTTCAGGTCAGGGATGTCACTAGGAGTGGGGGGGTGTAGACCACACCATAGGGTGAGGGACACTACTGCTCCCCAAACATCTGCTTTTTGGCAGAAACAGGTCGTGATGTTTGCCCACAGCCCTTTAAAATACTGAAGAGATGGTATGAGTGAAGGAAGGCTCAGTACCAGGAGGAGAAAAGCGAGGGCCAGGTTTTAGAAAAATTAAACTTTAAATTAAAAGCATCGACTAAATTAAATTATTAAAGTAATGTTTTTTAAAAAATTGAATTTTTAAAAAAATATATATATTTTTACCGTTTCTTATCAAAAATCACATCTTACCCAATTTTCATTTTAACCACATAAAACTATGTGCATGTAAATACATTTAGGCTGTGCATATGATACCATAATTCAAAGATATAATTTTAATTTTGCTAGTTGTTTATGTCGCAACAATTGCCATTACATTCAGTGACATACGGGAATTGGGATTTATGGATAACATTGGTAGAAAATGGGATTCTGTGGCTTATTGGTTAAGATGCCAATTCTGATGATCGGAAGATTGGGAGGTTGGCAGTTCAAGGTGCGAGTGCTGCATGATGGGATGAACTCCTGTCACTAGTCCCAGCTTCTGCCAGTCTAGCAGTTTGAAAGCATGCAAATGCAAGTAGATGAATAGATACAATTTCATTGGGAAAGTAATAGCATTTGGTGCAGTCATGCTGGCCATATAACCACCAGTTTCATCTTTGGACAATGCTGGCTCTTTGGCTTAGTAATGGAGATGAGCACCACCCCCTGCAGTTGGTTATGACTAGACATTCATGTTGAGGGACTACATTCACCTTTACCTTTTTTAGTACAAAAAGCATTACTAAGGATTCTCTATGGTGTGGTGGGGAGGAGGTCAATGTGGGGGTGACACCATGAGTTACTATACTGGGTGATGCCAACCTTAGTGACACCGTGTCTCAAATGGCATAAGAGATGGACCCATTCCTGATGCCATGCTACTCATGTGTAGGGGCTCCATGCAATCAAGATTCCACATGGCGTCTTTTAGCATGAATAGGTATCTATGACCATTTCAAGTCCATACTTCTGGTGGCTGCACTTCCAAGTCATTATGTAATGCAACTGGGAGGTGACACTTCTGATTAAAAATAACCGAACTATAAGACATACAAATATAATATCTAGCCATTTCTCCAAGGTATAGTATCAAAAGTAGCTTCCTTGTAATCAGATCTCTCTCTCTCTCATTCTCTCTCTGCGTAGTAAAACACTATGCAACCTCCTTTCCAACGTATCTGAAGGCCATTAGTTTATAAAATGAAAATTCAACAAGTCCCACTTGCAACTAGGCAAGGGACTAATTCTCTAATCATGCTCACAATTCTTCATAAAATTAACATAATGTTTAAATCATAATTATTTGTAAACTATAGTATCATTGTTTTTATTTTTCCTTATTCACCTGCATAATGATTGTCATTTTCAAATAACAGAAGACTTGAAAGTCAAGCACTGTAATGCTCTGTGCTTTTTGAAATGCGTAGGTTGTGCAATACATGTAGAGTATATACAGTACTTTCTCCCTAAAGCCTTTGGAGAAAGACATGCGTGTTTGAGTCATTTAGATTATAAAAGGTGCAGCTTTGGATAAGACCAGCTATCTGGATCCTTCTTCTTTTCATTAGAGAACATTAGTTTTCTGTGTAGATTTTCTTCCTGGAAACATGAAGTTCTGTCTTGAATATAAAAAGGATTGCACTTACAGCTGAAGTCTCAAGCACACTAAACGGACTTACTTTTAAACTAAAAGGACTTACTTTTAAATGCCATTTAGAACTGCAGTGGCTTGATACTCTTTGGTTGTTCCATTTGTTCTTTCTTGCATGCCTGCAGTTGGACACCTCTCTCTGTGCCTAAGTAGCAGGACCTGCTGATAAGATCCTCTATGTGTCACACCACCAGAAGCTATATATGTATTACAGAAAGGATCTTGGGATCTTTTTTTTTTTTTACTAGTACCCTATTTGTGATGTGACCTGCCTAAGGAGTTTATCCCATGGCTTAATAAATCAGTTTATCTCTATCTGGTTTAAAGCTTAATTCGGGCAGCATCCTGATGTTATCAGAAGGTTTTTGTCGCAAAATTTGCCATGTGAATACAGCCCTGGTCCATCGCCACTTCCAGGAGTGCTCCTCATGGCTCTTTTTGGGACCCAGGAGTTTTCTGGCTTAAGAAAATGGCTGCCTGAGCACTCCTGGAAGTGGGGATAAACCTGGGCTGTATTCAGGCAGCAAATTCGGTGGCAAAAATGTTCTGATGACACCAGGGTGCAGCCTAAATTAAGCTTTAAACCAGATAGAGGTAAATCAATTTATTAAGCCTTGGGATAACTCTTTAGATAGGTACCAAAACTGGTCATATTTCAACAGCAGATTAAAACTTGGCCAATGACCATGTCTTCTTTTAGATCTGTTGACTTTGTCTTGTTTTGCTTTATTTTTTTAACCACATGTAATTTTTTAGATTGTTTTAAACTTGCTTTTATTGTTCATCCTGTTTGCTTTGAGAACTCTGGATTTGTTGTTGTTCTTTGCCCGATGAATAGGAGGCCTCAAAGAGCCCCAGTCATCCACTGCCCTGCTCAGATTCTGTAAACCAGGAGAGTAAGCTTTCTTGACTGAATGACTCCACCTGTAATCCGGTATTCCTCTTTCCAATGTGCTAGTTATGTCATTTTTGCATTATACGAAGGGGCATCCAAAAGTTTTAATGATACCTTTTTAAAAAATTGACAGAAAGTTTGTTTTGATTTATAGTTGTTAACTTATCTCTATGTAGTTACTATCTAGATTTATACATTTTTCCCCACATGTCTTGACCCTCCGAATACCTGATATTGTAGAAGTCTGCAGATTGCGCCTTACGAGGGGGTATCGTAATTATAACCCAGAAGTTATTATGGCATATTGATGAAATTTTGTCAGTGTCATCATTGGTCCCTAAGTACATGTTGCTGAGAAAATCAACTTATTGCATCCTTTATGTTTGTGACTGGCTCTAAAGTGTAAAATCCTTGTCAGGCACAATCTGCAGACTTCTACAATAATAGTATTTGGAGGGTCAAGAAACGCTGGGGGAAATATGTAAATCTGGATGGTGACTACATAGAGATAAGTTAACAACTACAAATCCAAACAAGCTTTCTGTCAATTTTTTTTTAAATGTGATAATTAAAACTTTTGGATACCCCCTCGTATATAATTGGTTTTTACATATTGTACTATTGCTTTGCTTTAAATATGTACTTTGTAAATTGGTATTGATACTATGCACGATGCAGGATACTATGCAATCTTGTGACTGCCCATAGAATTCACTTTTCCCAGAGGCACGCCAGCCTAATACTGACATGGTAGAAAAGATGAGGTGCAGTGTTTTCCTCCCTTGCTTTTCCACATGAATGGATTATATTTATATATATTTGAATGATATTCTTTCCAATGTTACCAATGGAAAAGGATGAATCATGTGCAGCCAAATATCCCTCCCCACTTCAGGCCTCTACAAACAATGGAGATTTGGCAAAGGCCTTAGAAATTTTTACAGGGGCTGGGTTTGGCTATCTGAGGTCAGAATTCTCCTCTGATAGACTTTTATTAGAGGAGACATAATGGAGGAGATAGCATAGCCTCATCCTTTTGGTGACATAGGTCCAAAACGCACTACAGTAATGATCCAGTTGAGACCACTTTAACTGCCCTGGATCAGTGCTGGGGAATCCTGGGAACTGTAGTTTATTGTGGCACCAGAGCCCTCTGACAGATGTCAGAGAAAACCTCACAAAAACTACAGTTCCCAGAATTCTGTAGCATTGAGCCAGGGCAGTTAAAGTGGTCTCAAACTGGATAATTTCTGCAGTGTGTTTTAGATTGTATTTAAACGTGTCCACTTTAAGTGTGTATACATCTTTTTTGGTCACTACAGAAGTTTCAATTTACTTCCACCCTGAACAAATAGCAGCTTACTTTTGTGCTACAATAGCAACCCACCATCCATTCAGTTGCTGGTAAAGAGTGATAGGGATCAGGGAGGACTCTGGCTATGCTCTCCATAATAAATAATAATAATAATAATAATAATGTTTATTTATAGCCCGCTCCTCTAATAAAATACTCGGAGCGGGGTACATAGATTAAAAAGGATACAGAGTAAAAACAACAATCATAGAATCATAGAATCATAGAATCATAGAGTTGGAAGAGACCACAAGGGCCATCCAGTCCAACCCCCTGCCATGCAGGAACTCCAAGTCAAAGCATCCCTGACAGATGGCCATCCAGCCTCTGCTTAAAGACCCCTAAGGAAGGAGACTCCACTACACTCCGAGGGAGTGTGTTCCACTGTCGAACAGCCCTTACTGTCAGGAAGTTCCTCCTAGTGTTGAGGTGGAATCTCTTTTCCTGCAGTTTGCATCCATTGTTCCGCGTTCTAGTCTCTGCAGCAGCAGAAAACAAGCTTGCTCCCTCCTCAATATGACATCCCTTCAAATATTTAAACAGGGCTATCATATCACCTCTTAACCTTCTCTTCTCCAGGCTAAACATCCCCAGCTCCCTAAGGCGTTCTTCATAGGGCAAGGTTTCCAGACCCTTCACCATCTTAGTTGCCCTCCTTTGGACATGCTCCAGTTTCTCCACATCTTTTTTGAAATGTGGTGCCCAGAACTGGACACAGTATTCCAGGTGGGGCCTGACCAAAGCAGAATAGAGTGGCACTATAACTTCCCTTGATCTAGAAACTATACTTCTATTGATGCAGCCTAAAATTGCATTGGCTTTTTTAGCTGCCGCATCACACTGTTGACTCATGTTCAGCTTATGGTCTACTTGGACTCCTAGATCCCTTTCACATGTGGTCTCATTCAGCCAGGTGTCCCCCATCCTATATCTGTGCATTTCATTTTTCCGCCCTAGGTGCAGAACCTTACATTTCTCTGTGTTAAATTTCATTTTGTTAGCGCTGGCCCAGCTTTCTAGTCTATTCAGGTCATTTTGAATTTTGATCCTGTCCTCTGGGGTATTAGCTACTCCTCCCAGTTTAGTGTCATCTGCAAATTTGATAAGTATGCCCCCAATTCTGTCATCCAAATCGTTAATAAAGATGTTGAATAGCACTGGGCCCAGGACAGAACCCTGTGGGACCCCACTGGTCACTTCTCTCCAGGATGAAAAGGAGCCATTGTTGAGCACCCTTTGAGTTCGGCCAGTCAACCAATTACAAATCCATGTAACAGTTAACTTCTCTATCCCACATTTTGCAAGCTTGTTTGCAAGAATGTCATGGGGAACCTTGTCAAAGGCCTTACTGAAATCGAGGTATACTATATCCACAGCATTCCCTTCATCTACCAAGCTGGTAATTTTATCAAAAAAAGAGATCAGGTTCGTTTGGCATGACTTCTTTTTCTGAAACCCATGTTGGCTTTTTGTGATTATGGCATTGGCTTCTAAATGTTCACAGACTCTCTGCTTAATGATCTGCTCTAGAATCTTTCCTGGAATTGATGTCAGACTAACTGGACGATAATTGTTGGGATCCTCTTTTTTTCCCTTTTTGAAGATGGGGACAATGTTTGCCCTCCTCCAGTCTGCTGGGACTTCTCCTGTTCTCCAGGAGTTCTCAAAGATTATTGCCAATGGCTCCGATATCACCTTTGCCAGTTCTTTTAATACCCTTGGATGTAGTTCATCTGGTCCTGGAGATTTATATTCATTTAGGTTAACCAGGTATTCCTGTACTACCTCTTTACTTATTCTGTGCTGAATTTCCTCTATTCTGTCTCCTGTTCCATTATCCTTAGGTTGAGCACCCTTTGCCTTTTCTGAGAAGACTGAAGCAAAGAAGGTGTTGAGTAATTCTGCCTTTTCTCTGTCCCCTGTTAGCATTTTGCCATCTTCTGCACGCAGTGGCCCCACTGTTTCCTTCTTCTTCCTTTTGCTGCGGACATATCCAAAAAAGCCCTTTTTATTGTTCTTAACCTCTCTAGCAAGCCTGACTTCATTCTGCGCTTTAGCTTTTCTGACTTTACCCCTACATGTGCTGGCTATTTGTTTGAATTCCTCTTTCGTGATTTCTCCATTTTTCCATTTCTTATACATGTTCTGTTTAAAACTTAGCTCAGTTGAAAGTTCCTTAGTCATCCATCCTGGCTTCTTGAGACATCTTCCATTTTTCTTCCTCATTGGAACTGTTTGAAATTGTGCCTTCAATATCTCCCTTTTGAGAAACTCCCATCCGTCTTGAACTCCCTTTTCTTTTAGTATTCCTGACCATGGGATCACTCCCAGTATTTCTCTAAGTTTATTGAAATTAGCTCTCCTAAAGTCTAGAGTGCGTCATATCCCTCCCCAACCGCCCCCCCTTAAAAGTGAATTAAACCAAGACCAATTAAAATTAGCACAGTTAAAATTGGTCAACAATTATTACAACAAGTGCAATCTCATGAACTCTCCATGTGCAAATCCGCATTAAGTGAACTCAGCAGGTTTGGGCAAAGGGCAGCTGAGATAATTCCCAGTTCCATCTATGTTTTCAGAGCAGGGAGTAGATGTTCCATTTATTTCCTCTTTCAGGGAAAGGCCTGCCGGAAAAGATGCGTCTTTATATTTATTTATTTATTTATTTATTTATACCCCGCTCTTCAGCCCTAAAGGCTATCAGAGTGGCTTACAATTATTATTTTTTAAGATGGTTCCCTGCCCTCAGGCTTACAATTTAAAAGACACGACACAAAAGGAGAAGGGAATGGTGATGGGGAAGGGGATCAGGTCCAGCAGTTGTTCTCTCCCTCTGACACCTGGACCAAGGCAGATGGACTAGAGGGAGGGCTCGGCTTCTTAATCTAGGCCCGATGGAGTTTGGCATCTCCTGTCACTCCCTCCTAGGCAACCAGATAGTGTTGTCATGAAGGGAGGGCTCTTCAACTTGAGGCCAGGCTGGATGGTGTTGCTAGGCCTCTTTCACTCCCTTCTAAGTGGCCAGATGATGTCTTCAGGAGGGAGGGCTCTTCAACTTGAGGCCAGGCCGGATGGTGTTGCTAGGCCTCTTTCACTCCCTTCTAAGTGGCCAGATGATGGTCTTTAAAACCTTTTTGAAACTAGCCAGTGATGTAATGAGACGCATCTCGTCCAGCAGGCCGTTCCAAAGCTTAGGGGCAGTAGCTGAAAAGGCCCTCTGGGAGGTCTGCAACAACCTAGTTTTCATAGGCTGCAGCAGGTTCTTCCCAGAGGACCGAAGTGTGTGGGGCGGTTCATACAGGAAGAGGCAGTGCTTAAGGTAGGATGGGCCTGGGCCATGAAGGGCTTTAAAGGTTAGTACCAACACCTTGTACTGTGTCCAGAAACTAATGGGCAGCCAATGGAGAGCTTTGAGCACTGGTGCTATGTGCTCTCTCCTTGATGTTCCAGTGATAAGCCTGGCTGCCATATTCCGAACTAATTGAAGTTTCCGGGTTAGGCACAGGGGTAGCCCCATGTAGAGTGCGTTGCAGAAATCCAGAAATGAGGTTACTAGAGCGTGTACCACAGATTCCAGGTCTTTTGTGTCCAGGAAAGGGCGCAGCTGGCGTATCAGCCGAAGCTGATAGCATGCATTCCTGACTGTCGCATTCACCTGACTAGTCATGTGAAGTGAAGAGTCAAGGAGTACCCCCAGACTGCGAACACAGTCCTCCATAGGCAGATGCACACCAATGACATCATCCAATGAGACCACTAGTGGATATCGGAAGATCTTTCAGTCTCCATGTGTCTATGTGGGGAGGTGGATACTGCAATACAACAGTAGGTAATGGAGTGTCACTGCATGACCAATGTCTCCTATAGCCAGGGCCTAAGAAAGTTGCTTTTTGGGGGTACTGACCATGCTGGCTGGGGGATTCTGGGATTTAAGTCCTTACTTGATCAATATCTACTGTACCTACTGTTTGCATTTCAGCTTACTATAAATACATACAGTTGGCCCTCCACATCTGCAGCTTCGACTTTTGCAGCTTTCATTATTTGCAGCTTTGATTAATATCTCTAGGAAACTCTTAAGTTCTCCAGACATTGACCATAGAGCTGTCCTAGAGAATCTAGAACTTCCTAGAGAACACACATCTCTAGGCATTGTACTAGGGGGCCTGGAGATTCCCAGAGAGGTGTTTTCATAGGTAAAAAGAATTGTGTTTTTTTTTTTAAAAAAATTGTGGTTTTTCCACATTCACAGGTGTCCTTTACTCATGACCCCAGCAATTGTGGAGGAACCACTGTATTTTAACTCTGGTTTAAAATGATCAGCAGAAACCTCCTGCCACAAACAAAGGAGAAAAGCAGAGAGGAGGAATGCACTATTCACTCCAAGGTTCAATATGACAAGTACTTGTCACAACAAACTGTGGTTTATTGTAAGATCCAAACCAAGTTGTTATATACCATGTTAGGAGTTATTTTTACAGTAATTTAGCTGAAAAAAAAATGCATCACCAAGGAATGATCTTTTGCCAGCTTTTCAGCCTTGCAATGAGAATCAGAATGTATGTTTTTGCTCACTCAACTATAGCTTGTTCTTAGCATTTCACCAAGGTGTGCTTGCTGCCTTTTAAATTATGCCTGAGAGAGATTCATATCCTAGCAACCATAGCTACATTAGAAATAACTGTAATAAAATAGTATTTTTAAAAATACATTGCTCCTTACAAAGATGGATTGGCTTTATAATTGACTTAAGTTACCATACCACACTTGGACAGGCTTCTTGTTCTACTGGCACATGCCCTAGTAGCCACATTTCTGTTAATCCTTGTCTTTCTGAAAAGTCTAGATGAAGATCACTTTCTGGATTCCAGACTGGATAGGCAATCTAAATATGCCCCCCACCCCAAGCTACATTATATTGAATCAAATCCTAAGTGAATACTGTTCATGGTATGGTGGAAATGATTCCCTCTTTTCCCTAGCAGAAATCTCTTTAAGGGGCTATACAGATTGCCCCTAAAGGGCAGCATGTAGCTGTCCCTTTCCTGGCTGGATTGAGGCTGTGGCAGCCTCACACTGTGGCCCCATTCTGGCCTCTAGAGAGTGCAAAAGTGGCTCCTTTTTGTGCCCTCCAAAGGGCACCATAGCCATGACAGCACAGCTCTATGGTGCCTCTTCGGAGCTGCATCATTTGGACACAGTGCCAGAGGTGTGTCATGATGGCGTGTGCCAAAATGGTATCATGGGGTGGAGTTAGGGCAAGCATCATCAGGATGCTATGCCCTGACTCTTCCCACAGGCTGGCGCTTTCTGCCAGTCTGTATAGGGCCTTAGTCTGGAAAACCTTTCTAGATGGAGATATCACTAGGGTTTAAAACAGTGATAAGGGATCTTTGATGTTCCTGGTGCTTTTGCTGGGAAATGTGAGTGATCATACTGGATCTTACAATCAGATTAATTAAATTTACAAGGGAGAAGCCAAAGAATACCCACCCACACCCACATGCAGGGTCTACCAGGGACAAACTGTGGCCTCTGCATTTTGCTGGGAGGTTAGCAGGGTTGTGCTAATGGGTCTGGGGTTCTCATGCAATCCTTGAGCTGCATTTTGCCCTTCCCTGGTCTAATGGAAGAGAGAGGTGGAAGAGAAAATCGTAGGGTAGAGTTATGCTGAACAGAGTGAATTCAGTAAAGCAAACAAGCAGGAAGCCTGCAATCATGAAAACAAGCAATTGGTGGGTAGAGGCATGCAAAGTGTGCTAACTCTAACAGTTTGGAGCTCATAGAATCATAGAATCATAGAGTTGGAAGAGACCACAAGGGCCATCTAGTCCAACCCCCTGCCATGCAGGAACTCCCAATCATAGCATCCCCGACAGATGGCCATCCAGCCTCTGCTTAAAGACCTCCAAGGATGGAGACTCCACTACACTCCGAGGGAGTGTGTTCCACCGTCGAACAGCCCTTACTGTCAGGAAGTTCCTCCTAATGTTGAGGTGAAATCTCTTTTCCTGCAGCTTGCATCCATTGTTCCGCGTTCTAGTCTCTGCAGCAGCAGAAAACAAGCTTGCTCCCTCTTCAATATGACAGCTCCTATTGTCAGCAGCCCTAGCCAGGATAACCAATAGTTAAGATATGAGAACTGTAGTCTAAAACATCTGGCAAACCAATGCCATTCATGTTTGGCATATAAAGAGCACATGCATTACCACTTAGTGCTGGAGATACACTGTTCTCCAGTGTATTGCTGCTATGATACTCTGTTTAGGAGATGCTTGCCAGCCCAGATGAAAATAACATCTGTTTATTCATAAATTCAGATACTGACCGTATGTATGTTTTTATGAATTGTTGGAATCCCGCCTCGATCCAGTGGGAGAGGCGGGAAATACAAATAAAATTTATTATTATTATTATTATTATTATTATTAAACAGAGACTGAAGTTTCTCTCTCTTTTTGTCACCAGTACCAATTATGGCACTCTTATTTTAAATGAAAGTTCACTTGTTGTTGTTGTTGATAGCTGCCCTTGAGTTGATTCTCACTCGTTAGTGATCCATATGGCCTAGTGATTCTAGTGATCCATGTGGCTCAATATATGGCCAAAGTACAATGGTCTCAGCTTGATCATCTTAGCTTCCAAGAAGAGCCCTGGTCTGATCTGGTCAAGAACTCATTTGTTTGTTTTCTTGACTGTCCATGGTATCCTAAGTACTCTTCTCCATAGTAACTGGGAATAAAATGGCCTGAACAATTCTGACTTTAGTTCTCAGCTTTATGTCTTTGCTTTTTAGTATCTTCTCTAGTTCTTTCATAGCTGCCCTTCCCATTCCTATTCTTCTTCTTTTTTGACTGCAGTCTCCATTCTGGTCAATGTTTGATCCTAGATATGGGAATTCATTAACTATTTCAATTCCTCATCGTCTAGATCGAATTTATGTATTTCTTCTGTGGTCATTATTTTTGTTTTCTCTATGTTCAGCATCAGACCTGCCTTTGCATTTTCATCTTTGACCCTCCTTAATAACTGTTCCAATTCCTGAATGTCTTCTGCTATTATTATGGTGTCGTCTGCCAATCTTAGGTTGTTAATGTTGCTTCGTCCTATCTTCACTCCTCCTTTTTCTGATTCTAATTCTGCTTTTCTTATGATATTTTCAGCATATAAATTAAACAATAGGATGCAGTCTTGCCGGAACCACTCTGTTTACCCAAATTCTGTTCAGATGACAGATTTGTCATCAGGATTATCAGATGTAGTGGCACACCCATGTCTTTGAGTGCTTACCTTAGCTTTTTGTGATCTATACAATCAAATGCTTTGCTGTAGTCTATTGAACACATGCTGAATCTTTTTTTGGAATTCTTTGGTATGCTCCATTAGCCATCACATGTTTGCAGTGTGGTCCCTAGTGCCCCCTCTCTTTCTGAATCCTGCTTGCATCTCTGGAATTTCTCTCTCCATGTATGGTTGGAATCTATGCTGCAGAATGTTGAGCATTATTGTGGTTGCATGTGAGATTAGTGCTATTGTCCTATAGCTGCTGTAGTCTTTTGTATCTCCTTTCTTGTGGATTGGTAAGTATATTGAGTGTTTCCAGTCTGTTGGCTGCCACTTTGTTTTCCATATTGTTGGCATATTTCAGTTAGCACTAAAGTTGCATCTGTCTGTAGGCACTGTAGCAGTTCAACTGGGATATCATCTATTCCCAGTGATTTATTTTTCCCCATTACCTTTATTGCAGATTCCACTTCACATCTTAGAATTTGGGATTTGTCTTCATATGGCTCCTAATTCCAAATATCATTCATTCCCTCATCTCTTTTGTGTGAAAAATATAGCTTCTCAATCAATTTATGGAGGAAGCCATGAAGTGAACCTCTGCATGATTATATATGAATGATGGGTTATATATGGATGAATGTAGAAAATATGCTGTAACAGAAGATCTGGTGTCTATTTACATTGCAGTCATGTTCTGCACTGTTTGTAAGGAAGGCCCATGAAAATAGATGAGGTAGTTTCTCCCAAATGTGTAAACTTTCTAACACTACAAACAGAGCTAGAATGAGGGACCAGCATTCTTACCCCACTTACTCTACTGCCAGGTATTTTTGACACATCCACCATCATCAGGCCAATGATAGGGCCCTCTGCTGCTTTCTGCCACTGCCTCCATCAGCCATTCAACTTATTTCCTCCTGAAAGCTCTGTGTGTGCATGTGCCTTCAAGGTGCCTGTTGACTATGATAACCCTATTATTTTCATAGGTTTTTCTTAGGCTAGGAATACTCAGAGGGGGATGTACCAGTCTTTTACTCTGAAATATAGCCTACTGCACCTGGCATTCATTGGTGGTCTACCATCCAAGAGCTTACCAGAACTGAATCTGCATAGCTTCCAAGACAGGATCTGCTGCCTTTGGGGTAGGTACATTTTATGGGAACTGGGGCACTCTTTCTGAAGTAGATGGCTTCCATGTAACATCTGATGTCAATACTGAGGATTTGTCTTGAGAAATTTAACATGGTAAAACAGAGCCAAGTGGTTTCCTTTGGTGCTGCTTGATCAAAATGGGAGTGGAAGGATAGACAAAGTCATTGGCTGTTGGGCCTGGTAGCAGGAAGTAAGTGTGCTGTATGGGGTACTAACAGTGACAGGGGCCAGACATCACTATCAGATGGAGCCTCTCTGAGAGCCTTTAGGGCTGAAGGGCAGGGTATACATACTGTAAATAAATAAATTGGTGCCAGGAAAAGGCCTGGAAGCAGGACCTAGAAGGACCCATTAATCCATCATGACCTGCCTGTTTATTCCTGTAGGAACCAGCCTTTTATTACCACAAATAATTGCTATCTACATCAAGATTTTTGAAAGAAAATGTTGCAATAAAAACCACAATCCAAAGCAAATGAATGAAGAAACTTGTGTGTGTCTAGCTAAAACAGGGGTGGGAATCATATGGGACATGGAATGCATGTGAACCCAAGACCACTCTTGCAAATCCTGACCCTCTGTTTTGGCAAATAATTGAGCTTCACACATCCAGAAACCTCCATGAGTCTTAATTCACATTTAAATAAGACAGAATTTGTTTAAGGACCACTCCCTTCTCCCATTTTTTTTTAAAACAAAGAATTATTTTCCCCTCAGTGTGAGAAATGACTTTTCAGCTATGTCTCCTTTTGTCAAGAGGATCTGATGTTGCCCAGAGTGTGTACAGGAAATGGGTTGAAAAAAGACACTGCTTCCCAATCCCTCTGCATTTACCATTGCCTGAACTAAATGCATGCAAGAGTATATTTACTTGTTTTATTTTCACCATAAATTAGGATTTCCTAATGATTGCATTTTACCCATTTCATTCTAAGTGTACTGTCTATGTTGACAGCATCTCAGATCCTATAAAATAAAATGGTATAACATTATATGAAGATTTCTTTGGGAGCAAAGAGCTAACCATGGCTAGCATAAATTATGAAGGCATTACTTAGTTGAATCTACTTGACTAGAGGGTCCTGTCTCCTTCATAGTGATAAAGATTTAACACACCCTACAGAACACCTCCTTTCTCAGAGTGACATGCTGAACAATTCTGAGCCTGGTGAATTTCTAGCACTTTGAAAAAAATTGGCTTTCTGATGGCCCAGAAGCTTAAATTGGCACATAGGGCCAGATACTCATTTTTTTGGGCTATGTAATTATCTGCATTGTTAATGACCACTTAGCAACCTCTTTTCTTTAGTATGCAAAAATGAGTCTGGAAATGGACAGAAGCCCAGTGACTTTGCTGTGCATTGCTGAACAGCCAGATTCAGTAACTTATTAATTTCTCATTATTAACAAAAATAGAATCCCTTTAAAATGAATTGTATTCCCAGCCAGATAACTAATTATAGGGGGGCTCATTTGATCTTGTTTCCAAAAGAACTATCTTCTAAATCTCTCCAGGCTGCAAAATCTGAACTAGCAACGATGGTCTATTTTTTTGTTTGCTTGTTTGCTTACTGAATGTGGAAGGTGGTGGCTTTTATGTCACTGGGGACTCTTTCAAACGGGAGGAATTTCTCCCAAATCCGAATGGAGCCCATTCGGATTCACGTAAATTCGCTAGTTTAGCAAATTTACATGAATCCCCATTGCGTTCGGAAGGCGTTCGGAATGTCTTCCGATTACCCAGAAATAACCCCTCCTTGCCCGAAATTGCGTGAGAACTTTTAATGCGCAATAACGCAAAACCCATGATTGCATTCGGAGTGGCTTCCCTTTTGCTCGAAATTGCGTGAGAAGAATTAATTCGCAATAACGTGAAACCCCAGGATTGCGTTTGGATTGCCCTTGCATTATACTTCCAGTTTCCCATGTCTGAAAGAGTCCTGGGATGGTGAACTGAAAAGAGACAAATTCCAGGTGCTATAAGATGGTCAACTGTTTATTCAGTGTTTATTGTGTTTAAAAAGCCCAATGTGTTTCATCCACACTTCTTCAGGGGCTGAAAACAAATATAAATACATTTAAAATAAATATTTAAATAGATAGGACAACACTCATCAAATTAATGATACAAAAATATTCTTATAAATCTTATTGTTTGTTTTTTATGCTGTGCACCACCCTGATCGCAGGAAGGGCGGTATACAAATAAAATTTATTATTATTATTATTATTATTATTATTATTATTATATTAACACAGTTATATATATCCTGTGAGAGAAATCAAAGTAAACACTCTGTTGCAACAATGTTCCTTTAAACTGCTGTAAAATATTGAGTAACAGAGATGGCATCATGCTGAGTAGCACCAGGTGATGACTCTCAGCCAACTCTGTATATAAGTGCACTGAGAGTCAAGGCACCTGTGCACTGAAGACAGTGGTTTGTAGATGGTTGGATTGTTTGATAACAGATGGAGTAAGTTGCCTCCACCAGCGCGGTGGTGGCAGGGCAGAGGACTGAGCCTCCACGGCCAGACCCTGGACCAGCACACTCACCGGCGCAGCGGCTGCAGGTGTGGGCGAGGCCTCCACGGCCAAGCCCCGGACCAACTCCCTTCCCCAGCTGAAGGCAAGAGGCGGGGGGCGGCTATAAAGCCAACCCCCAGGCGACATCTCCTCCTCCTCCAGCGCGGCGGCGGCAGGGCAGAGGACTGAGCCTCCACGGCCAGACCCTGGACCAGCACACTCACCGGCGCGGCGGCTGCAAGTGTGGGCAAACTAGAGGCAGGACCAGACCTTTTTTTTTTCCCCTTCCCTTTTCCTTCTCTCTTTCCACTCTTTTCTATTCTTTTCCTTTCTTCTTTTTTGCCATTAATTATAGCATATAAGACGATCTTAAACATTGTATGGACCTGCTTACTTGCTGAAATATTATATGAAGGGGAATGATAAGACAGAATTTACCATTACGAAATATTGGGAATTCTCAGTATGGTAAACTGGAAAAGTGAAATTATTAATTAATCTCTTTGTGTGTGTGGAACAAATAGTTTCACCAACTAAATAATACACTTCTATTTGCACTTTTCATCACAGGAATGGGTCGGGGTGAAATAACACCCTGGGGTACCGACATACCTTTGGGGTTCCATTGCAGGCAACCTCTGGATGCCTAGGAACAACCATACCCCTTCCTGTGACAGCTTCGACCATTTCGAAGCTCTTTACCTTGAGTGAAATAATTGTTAAATGGAATGGTAACTGAGATATTTTAGTTAAAGAAATGTAAGGTACAATTAACATATATTTCTGTAGGACTAATTGGTTTATTTTGACTAAGGAAAAAAAAAGGAAGGGGGAAAAAAAGAAGAGAGAGAGCGAAAGAGAGCATCGTTTTAATCTTGAGATTTCTGTGCATTCCATACTAAGAGAACACATTATTATAGGAGAATTTAAGGTAATGGCTTCAGGGACAAGAAATCAATCAGCCAAATTACAGGGAAAAAATAATAACACAGAACCACTACCAGATATGTCCTTTAAATATCAAGAAACATCTCAAATCCAAATGTTTATGGATGAATTTAGGAACTTTAAAGCAGAAATAAGACAAGATCTCAAAGAACATAGAAAGGAGGTGAACGACAATATAATTGCTGGGTTCGATAAATTCGAAAAGAGTTTAGATACTTTAACCAATGAAATCACTACATTAAAAAAGGAAATGACAGAATCTAGAAATAAAACTCAAAAATTAGAAAAAAAATCACCTCTCTTGAAGAAATACAAATAACAAAAGAATACGCTTCTTTATTACAGGAACTTAGATACAGGGAAAGATGTCTCAGACTCAGAGGAGTTCCGGAATCGATGGGTGAAAACCTATATGATAAAATATTACCGGGCTTAGCGGAACTATTAGAAATTGCGGAGGACGTGATTGAATTTGAAATAGACAAACTATTCAGGACAAACTCTAAAATTGCCAAGGAAAGACACCTTCCAAGAGACATTATATTATGTCTCACAAGAGCAAAAATTAGGGAGGATATTATTCAAAAGAACTACAATAGACAATTGCAAGTAGAAGGTAAGGAAGTGAAAATATTTAAAGACATACCCCAGGCCATCCTAAAAAAAAGACAGGAATATAAAAAACTTAACACTTTATTTATCTCAAAACAATATTAGATTCTCCTGGGATAAATTAGAAGGAATAATTTTGATATACATACAAAAAGGGCATAGGATTGACTCAAAAGGAAAGGCAAAAGAGTTTCTGAACTATCTCAAAAAAGAAAAAGAAAAAAACACAACTAAAGAAAACAGAGAATTAAAGTGGGCTAGAGAATCTTCAACCCTGTTATTTTAGACGGGAAGATCAAGGGGAAGAACGATAAGAACTGTAATTTTGGAATTTAAGTATTTAAATCTTTGCATTTTTTCTCAATAAAAATAATGGAAAATATCACATCAGTATATTCATGGAATGTTAAAGGATTAAACTCAGTATACAAAAGAAAAAAGATTCATCATTTGTTTGAAAAGAAAAAATGCAATATTCTCTGCTTACCGGAAATTAAAATAAAAAAAAGACGATGCAAAATACCTCAGTAAAAATAAATTAGGGAAGCTCTACTGCTCTTTAAATGATAAGAGGAAACAAGGAGTGGCGTTATATGTTAATACAAAATTAAGAAATCTTCAAGGACAATAATGGTAACTGTATAGGAGTTGAAATAATGTGGAATAATTGGAAAATATTGGTTGTGGGAATATATACCCCCCAACAAAACAAACAACCATTCTTTAAAATGTTAAAATCGCAGATTGAAAATAACTTTCATGACAAACTCCTGATATTAGGAGACTGGAATGGGGTGATAGATCCGTTAAAAGATAGAAGATCGATAAAAAAAATAAAAAATTGTCAAGGGAAATTACCTAGTTCCTTTTTCAGGCTAAAAAACGACTTGAACCTGAAAGATGTCTGGTCCAACCTATACAGTGAAAAAGGCTTTACATACTACTCACAACAAAACAATTCTTATTCACGGTTAGATATGTTTCTCTTGACTGAATCTCTAATACACAAAGTTAAAGATATGACAATATTACCAAGGACTGACTCAGACCACAATCCAATATGTTTAAAGTTAGAAACCGGGAAAAAACAATTTAACTGGAGAATGAATACAAGTTTATTAAAAGATGAAAACTTTAAAGAAAGCATTAAGGTGGAGATTAATAACTATTTCATAGAAAACAAAACAACCACAATACCAATGAAAACAATCTGGGATGCACACAAAGCTGTGATTAGAGGTGCATTTATAAAAAAAAGGTGCTGAACAGAAAAAGAAAGAACAGGCAGAAATAAAACAATTGGAAAATAAAATCGCAGAAAAGGAGAGAGAAATTCAAAACAATTTACTAGATAAAAAATTAGCTATACAATTGAAAGTCTTGCAAAAACAATTAAATACTAAACTTGATAAAGAAATAGAATGGAAAATTTAAAAAGCTAAATTAAATAACTTTTACTTCTCCAATAAAGCTGGTAAATGGCTGGCAATCAGGCTGAAAAAGAAAAGGAAAAGAATCAGATAAAAAAAACTGAAAATAGGAGATAAGTTTGTGACAGCTCAAAACGAGATACAAGTGGAATTCTTAAAACTCTATACTGAGCTATTCAAACAGGAGAAAGGAAAAGAAAACATAAAAGACCCAAAACAAAATGCAAAGAAGCAGAAACTACCGCAAATCTCCAACTTAGAAAGCCAAGCACTAGATAAAGAAATAACAAATGAAGAAATCACCGAGGCAATCAAAAACCTTAAAATAAGGAAATCCCCAGGGCCGGATGGATTTCCAGGTGAGTACTATAAAAACTTTGAAAAAGAATTAAACAATGCTCTGAAGGATACCATGAATGAGATATTGAGATCAGGAATCCCTGAATCATGGAAGGAAGCCAATATTATAGTAATTCCAAAAGAGGGTAAAGACAAAACCTTAATAAGTAACTATCAGCCAATTGCGCTCCTCAACACAGACTACAAAATCTTCGCATTTATACTTGCAAATAGATTTAAAAAAAATTAAATCAGCTGATTCATGAAGATCAAGCAGGGTTCCTCCCGAACAGATACATGAAAAATAATGTGAGGACAGTGATAAACATGATTGATTACTATGACAATAATAAGGATAAGAAGTTAGCCATGCTGTTCATTGACACAGAAAAGGCGTTTGACTCCTTAAATTGGAATAGTATACTAGACACGTTGAAGAAATCAAACTTAGGTAAGAACTTTATAGAGTGGATAAGACATATATATAAAACGAACAAAGTGCTAAATTAATAATCAATGGACAACTTACTAAACAATTTACCATCACTAAAGGAGTCAGACAAGGCTGCCCGCTTTCACCTTTATTGTTTATCATTGTGTTAGAAAGCTTAAATAATAAAATTAGACAGGATATGACACTAAGCGGACCAAAGATCAAAAAACACAGTTACAACTTGTTGGCATATGCAGACGATTTAGTAATCTTCATAGAGAATCCTATAAAAAATATAAATCAAGTACTCCTGAATATAGAAGAATTTGGAGAATTTGCGGGTTTTAAAATGAACAAACAAAAAACTAATATCATAACAAAAAACCTAAGTAAAGAAGAGGATGAAATACTAGAACAAATAAGTCAATGCAGGATTACAGAGAAAACTAAATATTTAGGTATATGGATTACAAAAGACAATATCGACCTTTTTGATCAGAATTATAACACTACTCGGAAGGAAATCAAGAGAGAATTACTTAAATGGTCCAAACTAAATCTCTCAATTATCGGAAGAATTACGGCAATAAAAATGTGCCTTCTACCAAAGTTTAATTTTTTATTTGCAAACCTTCCTATTTACATACATAAAAGTTATTTTGATCCGTGGAATAGAGAGAGAAGAAAATTTCTCTGGGGCGAGAAAAGGCCAAGGATTAGATGGAAGACATTAATTGACGCAAAAGAACAAGGTGGCTTTGATATGCCAGACTTAGAAACTTACTATCATGCAAATATACTTTCAATTTTCTCAGACTGGATAAAACTTAAAAAACATAAACTGCTTAACTTAGAAGGAGCCAATTTACAATTTGGTTTACACGCTTACATTTGGTATGGGAAAAATAAATCAGATCCCAAATTTGAAAAACATCCTATTAGAAAATCCATTTTTACGACGTGGCAAAAAATAAAAAAAGAATTCTATAGATCGATACCAACTTGGCTCTCACCACACGAAGCCACAGTAAGAAACTCATCTAATAAAGGTCAATGGCTTAGATATTCAGATATAGTAAAACTTAATAAAGAGACTGGGAAGGTGGATATCAAAAATATTGAAGAAATTCCAAATTTTAACCAAAGAACACATTGGTTAACATATCACCAAATAGTAAGTAGATTTAGAACAGATCAAAAACAGGAAGGAATCACATTGGAAAAAAATGAACTAGACAAAATATTAACAGACGAAAAACCTAAACAAGTCTCAAGACTATATAAAATTCTGTCCAGAAGAAAATTAGAAGACGATATAGTAAAAGAAAACATGATAACATGGGCAAAAGATCTTAAAAGAACAATTGACCTTGAAAGCTGGCAATTAGCCTGAAATAATACATATAAATATATAAAAAATCAAAACATAAGAGACAATTATCACAAGATGGAACATCGATGGCACCTTACACCCGTTAAATTACAAAAAATTTATAAAACACAAAACTCAAGATGTTGGAAGTGTCAAGAAAATGAAGGAACCTGGCTACACATGTGGTGGACATGCTCATTTACTACCAGTTTTTGGAAACAAATACACGATTTCATAAACAGGACTTTCAAGGTAAAATTAGATATGACCCCGGAAATCTTTCTTATGAACATGATAAATAAAAATAAAACAAAAATAAAAAACTCACACTACAAATCTATTCTATACATGATTTCCACGGCAAGGCTATTAATAGCAAAAAATTGGAAGAATACAAAACAATTAAAATTAGAAGACTGGATACTGGAAATGGTAGAAATTATTGAGTTAGATAAACTCGCTACTCAAATATATGATAAAAAAGAGGACAATAACGATTGGGAAATATTTCTAAGGACCTGTGCAAATTATACAAATCAAGAATAAGAAAAGAGTTATATTACAGTTAACTGTAATTAACTCAATATAAAAAGAATCGTCATTAAAAGAATTAATACTAGACATATGAATCCCTAACTCGAAAGATAAATCAAGATAAAATACAAGCTCATATTAAGATAAAAAAATCTTGATGTTTGGAGATTATTAAGAGAAAAGAATATGAATAAACTAAAGGTGAAGCAACAACTCTATTAAAAGATCAATACAGAAAGATAAAAACAAAACGAAAATGAAACAAATCATTTTAATAAATCTACAAGTCATATAACTGGAAGATTTTGAACCAACCGATGACGGAGGAGAACGTATGTTATAGATCAGCTAAGAAGTCAGATACTATGTTTTATTTTTTTGTGTGTAATGTTTTGGATATTGTAATGTTTTGGATATTGTAATGTTTTTATGTGCACTGTATGTTTTGTTATGTCTTCTCACAATAAAAAATAAAATTTTCTAAAAAAAAAAACAAAAAAAAAACAGATGGAGTAAGTTGACGGGAGTCTTGAAGAGTGTTTGTACATATTTGTATATATTGCAACTACTGATAAAGAACCTCCAAGAATTTGGAAGGTATTAACAAGTGTCTGTGAGTTTATTCAAGTTGGACAGTACATTGTCAATAATTAAACTGAACTGGTGCTTCTGTACTCTGCTACTGTTAGCTACTCCTGAGTTTATCTCAGACAGTGATGTAGGGCTTAGAGGTTTTTTCCCCCTGGTTGTTGTTGTTGTTACTGTACATTAGCAGGACATAGAAAAGAGCCAACACACTCTCCAAATTAAAGGAGCATAGGGATAAAGGGACCAGACAGTATAGCATTTCCGTATATATAGAATCATAGAATAATAGAGTTGGAAGAGACTTCAAGGGCCATCCAGTCCAAGCCCCTGCTATGCAAGAAATTGCAATCAAAGCATCCCTGAGAGATGGCCATCCAGCTGCTGTTTAAAGACTTCCAAAGGAGAAGACTCCATCACACTCCAAGGGAGTGTGTCCTACTCTCGAACAGCACTATCCTAATGTTGAGATGGAGTCTCTTTTCCTGTAGCTTGCATCCATTATTCCATGTTCTAGTCTCTGGAGCAGCAGAAAACAAGCTTGCTCCATCCTTAATGTGACATCCCTTCAGATATTTAAACAGGGCTATCATATCACCTCTTAATCTTCTCTTCTCCCGGCTAAACATCCCCAGCTCCTTAAGTCGTTCCTCATAGGGCTTGGTTTCCAGACCCTTCACCATTTTAGTCACCCTCCTTTGGACCTGCTCCAGTTTCTCCTCATCCTTTTTGAATTGTGGTTCCCAGAACTGGACACAGTATTCCAGGTGGGGCCTGACCAAAGTATGCTAGAGTGGCACTTTTACTTCCCTTGATCTAGACACTGTACTTCTATTGATTCAGCCTAGAATCACATTGGCTTTTTTTGTTGCTGCATCGCACTATTGACTCATGTTCAACTTGTGCTCTACTAGGACTCCTAGATCCCTTTCATACTTAGTCTTGTTACACCAAGTGTCCCCCATCCTTTATCTGTGCACTTCATTTTTTCTGCCCTAAGTGCAGTACCTTATATTTCTCCCATGTTGAAATTCATTTTTTTAGCTTTGGCCCAACTTTCTAATCAATTCAGGTCTTCTTGAATTTTGATCCTGTCCTCTCGATCTCCTCCTAATTTGATGTCATTTGCAAACTTGGTAAGCATGCCCCTTATTCTTCCATCTAAGTCATTGATAAAGACGTCGAACAGCACTGGTCCCAGGATTGAACCCTGTGGTACCTCACTTGTCACTTCTTTCCAGGATGAGTGGAACTATTGCTAAGCACCCTTTGGGTTCTGCTGGTTAACCAATTACTAATCCACCTAACAGTTGCCTTGTCTAGCCCACATTTTACATTGTTTGCAAGAATGTCATGGGGAATCTTGTCAAAGGCAGGATATGATATATCTACAAGCTGGTAATTTTATCAGATTAGTCTGGCATGACGTTTCTCAGAAATCCATGTAGACTTTTTGTGATAATGGCATTGCTTCCTAAACGTTCACAGACTCGCTGCTCTACAATCTTTCTGACATCTGATTGATGTCAGACCAACTGGCCAATAATTGTTGGGATCCTCTTTTTTCCCCTTTTTGAAGATGGGGACAACATTTGCCCTCCTCCAGTCTGCTGGGACTTCTCCTGTTCTCCAGAAGTTCTCAAAAATTACCGTATATACTCAATATATAGTATATACCATATATAGTCAACTTCATGTATAAGTCAAGGGCAGGTTTTGAGGCCAAAATCATGAATTTTGATATGACCTGTGTATAAGCCGAAGGTAAAATTTAGAGGCATGTAATAAAGGACGTAAAGATGTAAAGAAGGAAAGGAAAATGATGCCAAAGAATGCTGATATTTTCCTGTCCAAACATTTGGGCCAAAGGCCACAGCACCACAGTGAGGAGAAAAGAGGAGGTTGGTACTTCTTTTAGGTTCTCCCAGGATGGATTAAGCTCTTACCTTTTGCCTCTCTACTCAGAGATGAATCTTATTTTGAGTCAAGATACAGCACTTATATTGACCCATGGATAAGTTGACCCAGTTTTTTGGGGTCAATTTTTTTACTCAAATTTCTAGACTTATACATGAGTGTATACAGTATTGCCAATCGCTCTGAGATTACATCTGCCAGTTCTTTTAATACACTTGGATGTAGTACATCTGGTCCTGGAGACTTAAATTCATTTAGATTAACCAGGTATTCCTGTACTTCCTCTTTACTTATTTTGTGCTGCATTTCTCATACTGTGTCCTTTGTTCCATTTCTCTCAGGACCCTTTTCCTATTCTAAGAACCCCGAGGCAAAGAAGGTGTTGAGAGAGCTTAGGAATCAGGGGCTCTGCGTTGCAGTGGTTCCAGTCCTACCTCTCAGGCAGATTCCAGATGGTGTCACTTGGGGACAGTTATTCATCCAAGAGAGAGCTCAAGTCGGGCATCCCTCAGTGCGCGATTCTGTCCCCAATGTTGTTCAACATTTACATGAAGCCACTGGATGAGAGCATCCGGAGACATGGGGCAGGGTGTTATCAATATGCTGATGACATCCAAATTTGTTTCTCTGTGTCTCTGACTGCTTCAGTGACCAAGGAAGGCATCTCCCCTCTGAATGACTGTCTGAGGTCAGTAATGGATTAGATGAGGGAAAATAGTTGAATCCAAATAAAACACAGGTACTCACTATAGGAAACTCTGCACCAGGTATGGATTTGTTCACCAGTCCTGGATGGGGTCACACTTCCCCTAAAGGACTGTGTCCACAGCTTGGGGTTATTTCTGGATTTGTTGCTTCAGCTGTCTTCCCAGGTTGATGTGACGGCTATGAGTGCCTGTTATCAGCTTTGGCTGATAGGCCAGCTGCAACCCTACCTGGAGCAGAGGGACCTAGAGATGGTTGTACATCCACTGGTAACCACTCGTCTTGTTTTCTGTAATTTGATTCTACATGATTTCTACATGGGGCAATCCTTGTGCCATGTTTGGAAGCTGCAACTGATTCAGAATATGGCAGCCAGGTTTGTCATAGGTAAAACTAAATTCAACCCTATTACACCTATATTGAAATCTCTTCATTGGCTGCCTATTAGCTTCTGGCCTCAGTACAAGGTGTTGGTTATTACCTATAAAGGCTTACATGGCTTGGGTCCAGCATACTGGAGGGAATGCCTCCTTCCATACAATCCTTCCTACGCACTCAGGTCCTCTAGGAGGAACCTACTCCAGCCAAAGAAAACCGGGCTGATGGAGACTTCCCACAAGACCTTTTCAGCTGCCACTCCTAAAATATGGAATAACCTGTTGGAAGAGATCTGCCATATTTCATCTTTGGAGGCATTTAAAAAGGCAATAAAGACGGATCTCTTCCAGCAGGCCTTCCCAGACTAGCCTCCAGCTGAATTAACCAAATTGATCCATTCACTCTTTCACTGCCTCTTCTGATGGTCTCTTGGAATAATTCGACCTGTGTTGATCCTTAGTTACAAAATTTGAAACTAAGTATACTGTACTGGGGATATTGTATTGTATCTTGATGTTTATGTGTAATTTTAACAGAAGGAGGGAGTATTAAGGGGACTAGGGAATTTTTATTATTGTCTGTATATCTGTTTTATTGGATGGATGACTAAAGAACTTTCAACTGCACTAAGCTATAAATGGAACATGTCTAAGAAATGGAAAAAAGGTGAAATCACCAAAGAGGCGTTCAAAGAAATAGTGAGCACATGTAGGGGTAAAGTCAGGAAAGATAAAGCTCAGAATACTCAGCCTTCCTGTAGAGGTATAGGACAACAAAAAGGACTTTTGGGGATATGTCCATAGGAAAAGGAAGAAAAAGGAAATGGTGGAGCCACTACATGGAGAATATGGCAAAAATAGGGGACAGAGACAATGCAGAACTACTCAGTGATAAATAAATAAATCCCATCTCTCCTTTCCAGGATCTAGGCAGGTAACAGCAATGAGAGGCAAAACAAAAAACCTTACACAGGTGGGGAGGATCCAGTAAACAGATATACAGACAATAATAAAAATTCCCAGTAAACTAGGTGCAGCACCTGTGTGCACATGATACAGAATGAAGTAGTAATCCAAGATCTTAACATTCCTGTTGTAGTTGTTGTTGTTGTGTGCCTTCAAGTCATTTTGGATGTATGGTGACCCTATCACAGAATCTTCTGTGAACAGAATTTGTTCAGAGGGTGTTTGCCAACTTTGCCTTCCTCTGAGGCTGAGAGAGTGTGACTTGACCAAGGCCACTCAGTAGGATTCCATGGCAGAGCAGAGATTCGAATTCTGGTCTCCCAGTCTTAGTCCAACACTCAAACCATGTGCCAGACATAGAGTTTTCAAGAACTGAAGTCAACTTCAAGGAAGTTAACAACAATAATGCCACTTGTTCTAAAAATTCAGATGCCATTCCAAGCAAATAATGATGTCAATAAACAATGAATGAATCTGGATTTCTAATGCTCTTTAGTGCCGAAAATCATGGTATTGCCTGGCCATTTAAAGACACAAACACTCATAATTTCACACTGCTAACCAGCAAAGAGGGAATGAAATGCAGGCCCAGCTCCATCAGGTCTAGCCTGAAGAAGAAGGCCCTCCCTCCACGCCATCTGCCATGGTACACGTCTCAGAGGAAGAGGAGAACTGCTGGACTTATTCCTCTTCCCCACTGCCATTCCCTTTTCCTTTTGTGTCATGTCTTTTTAGATCGCAAGCCTGAAGGCAGGGAACCGGTCTGAGTAACTGTCTGTAAGCAGCTCTTAGAGTCTTTGTGGCTTAAGGGCAGGGTACAAATACAGTAAACAAACAAACAAACAAAACAACGTGTGCTCCCTTATTCCTCTGCTTGCTAGATTATTCAAGATAGCCAGTGATAATCAACTTTCCCTTTCCTCTCTTTAAAAAGCATTATTCTTCCCTGTGGCTTTTGGGGTTTATTTTATGACTTTACCTCCACTCAAGGCATCAGAATGTCAGGGATGAAAACATGCTTCAGAAATTCGCTTAATCAAACTGTTGTCTAAGTGCAAGTCAGTTTAAAAGTTCTCTAGTTCCTTTGAGATAATGATGATATTCTTTGCATACTTTTGCAGATACTGTTTCCCCATGCTGATTTTTTTTCTTCAAAATTGACTGTCAGTTTGAAAAATTAGCCTTACTTACTGTGCCTTTTATACAGGAAAGGAAAGCTGATGGATGCATCATCAGCAAGGAGCCCAGCATTTCTTTCATTAAGCCCTGGAGTTCATGTCAGAACAGATGAAAGGATTAAATGGCTTAGATTCTTGACTCCTCTCCTCCCCCCACCAAAACCCAGTTACTTTTGAATAACTGAAGTTTAAATATTTAATGATTCTTAGAAAGCTTGAAAGATTATAATATATATATATATATATATATATATATATAATAAGATGGTCCTATTTTCACATTAAAGGCAGTAGAAAAAAAATGCCACTTCATTTTCTTTATCTTTTTTCTATATTACCTAAGTGGAGGAGAACTAGAATGGAGACAAATGAACATGGTGGTCTTTGATGTGCACAGAAACAGGGAGTTCCTTCTTCTCTTCCCTGTCACAGTGGTGATACACATAATCTCTCCCTATATGCTCATTAAAATGAAAAGAGCAGCCTCTGCTAATGGAGAACCCCAAATATATTGACTTTGAAACCTCCATGGGGAAGCAAAAGCAAATAAACAGAAAATCTACCACCTTTCATGGAATCACAAAGAGTTGCATGGTGTCTCAAAAGCCCACTCAGCAAGATAGGGTTACAGGTAACCTAACCCAATACCCTGGTAACAGAAGATCCACTGCTTCAACATCCCTGATAGGTACCTCTGCTTAAAATTCCCCAATGAAAGCAAATTCATCACCTTCCAAGAAAATTGTCTGAATTGTTTTCATTTAATTGTTTGTTTGTTTTTAAAAAAGGAAATCAACAAAACCAAATTTTAAACCTTTCTGACTGTGAAGATATACTTGGAAGCAAGTAGATCATTTACGCTAAATTTTCAAAAGACAGAATGGTGGATGGGTAAAATTTCTAGTAATAGAAGCTGAGGATTCCAGTGCCCTGCATAAATTCTTAGTACTCTCCATGTCTAGGAAAACAGGAGGAGAGCTTGCCAAAACAAAAACAAAAACAAAAAAACCAAAATATTATGAACTGCAGAATAAAGCATACAAAATCAGGGGTGTTTCCTTTTCATAAGTTATACAGGTTGCAGAATTCATCTTTAAAAAAAGAAGAGGAACTTTGTTTGACTCCCTAAATGGGCAAGAAAAATATTTTCTTTTTAATGGATGTTTATAGTGTGTTCTTTGAAAAATGTTTTTTGCAATAAAATGCAGCCTTTTTTTTTTTTTTTTTTTTTTGAGACTGGATGCTCTCTTTTTTCTGTTCCATTCAAAGACATGTATCCAAGCCACTACACTCAAACAAGGACCTTGCAATTCCTTGCTGAAGCAGTATTCCTCCCATAGACCTGATATAAACCTACCATAGGCCTGCTGAAGATGGGGCAGTTCTCCAAACAGGCGCTTTTGTCAGGTGTGTGGGTATGCAAAGAGACTTTGATGTGAGTAACTATGAACTAAGCCAGGTCTTGGGGGGGGGGGACATTTTCTTGAACTACAACTCACAGACAGCAGCCAGTATTCCACCAGTCATGCTAGTTGGGGAATTCTGGGAATATATCCTTCTCAAAAAAAGCAAACAAACAAACAAAAAAACATTCCAAGCTCTACCTAGGTGTTTTCATATGGAATGTTTTAATACTGAGCTGTATTACCTATTCGCAACCTATGGGACATTGCATGTATAGCCTTTGGTCACTCTGGTTGTGATCCATGAAATCATCAGATACCCTGTCTTATATTTTCCATAGACTTGTTGATGCTGTGGCCAAAAATAGGGACAAACAGAACAGACTGCTGTTTCTCTGCTGCAGGGGAAAACAGTGATTTGTATTAGGATCACTGAGGGAGGAGGTTAACCCCTTCCCATGATCTCAGTTCACAGCTTGCTCCAATCCCTATTCTTTTTACAGGGACCTACACATTTGGATTGATGGAGAAAAGAGAATTTTTTAGCCTTACATGCATCCTACCTTGTAGCTAATTGCACTCTGGAAACAGCAATGAAAACCTTTCCCCAATAGTATTCCCTGGTCTCAGCAGGCATGTTTAAATCTCTTCATTCCTGCATACCGAGATGTGGCTGAGAGGGGACAAAAATGTCTTTGTGTACTATGCTTGTGTGTGAATGAGAGAGGGAACACAAGTGTGGAGTCCCCAAGCCACTTAAGAATGCTACCCTTGGGAGTCCAGAGGTTTTGCCCATTTCTGATATATGCATCAGATGAAAATACCAATTTCTACTTTTCCATCATCTTCATATAAGCCTTGCCCAAGAAAGCAAAATATTACAGGATATTGTGTCTCCTGTATTCTTTCGTTTCTTAATTGCTGCAGGCAAGAAGCTGCGTGTCAAAGTAATTAATGCAAAGTAGTAGCTCCTTTGCATACTATAAGGATCTTTGACATCATTTTTGATCTCTCCTGCTTTGTGCAGCATAAGCTGATGATCTGTGTTCATGGAAGTGACCGCTTCCCATCAATCGCATGACAAGCATTCCAAAGGAATTAAAATGCAAACACTTAAACTCCAGTCTTAAATCTTACCAGAATATTACTTTAGGGATCTGCATATATGTTGGTCACTCAGTGGTACTAACATCTCATGGGTTTTCCCAGAAGATTTTTTTCCCTTCAGGAAACTAGCATGCTGTTATCTTAGTTGTTGTTCAGCAAGTGTTGCTCAGAATGGGGTTTGTATGTGAAAGAGCATTGCTTCCAAATGAGAATTCTGCCCCCCCCCCATGAAATGTTCCTCTGATTTCTTAATTTCTAGTAATCCAGTAATTTAAAACATTAGTTGAGTATTTATATATACACCCTAGATATCCATAGAAAATGGGCAGGCAGTTACTGAGGGAATGCAAACACAGCAAATATTAAGTTCTTGGTGTGAATGGTTTTTGTTCACTCTCTGCAGTGCTAGAAATCTGGGAGCAAAAGTTAATGGGAGAGGGAGAATCCTCATGTGGAGGGGCAATGCCCTAGCTACAGTGGGTCTAAATGCCATAAAGACATCAGATCCTGTCTGATCTTGGAAGCTAAGCAGGGTCAGCCTTGATTAGTACTAGGATAGGAGACGATCCTCAAATATCAGGTTCTGTATGCTATATTTCAGAGGAAAGAAATTGCAAAACCACTTCTTATTCCTTGCCTAAGAAAGCCATATGAAATATGTAAGGTTGCCATAAATTGACAGGTCACTTGAATGCACACACACACACACACACAAAATTACAACTTCTGTTGCATAGGATCCAGGTATGTACATGTCCTTTGTTGGTGGTGATATTGTTTCCACAACATAGTGTCCTTCTTGCAGCACTCCATTACCACATTTTGTAACTCAGAATATAATCTTTTGTCTTCAGTGCCAATGCACCTATTTCATTTTTGAGTGTCCTGGTTAAGAGGTCTGCAATTTCATTTTCATGTTAAATACATTTGAACATTAAGGTGTTTTTTAAATGCAAATCGACTGAGCTATTTGCACTAAATGGCTGATAATTATCCTGATTGTTCATTGGTGCCTTAAACATTAGGTCTACAAATTAGTATGTGTATTAATTTATTATTAGGATTCAGACTTAATCTTGCCCAATGAAAGGAAGGAGACCTAATTTAGTTTAACAAGTCCCATTGATTTCAATGGTCCACTATAAGAATGGCTAAATCTGAATCCAAACTTTCATTAATTTATGTTAGTTACCATATTTGTATTCTGGTTCTTGACCAAAATTTCTCCAAAAGTGTATGAAGTTACTCCTAAGTGTGACCTCATACAAAAAATAGTAATAAACCAATAAAAAAAATCACATTTAGAATAAAAGTGAAATAATCAGCTGCCACAGAAGATCAAAGAAGGGGGAAAATATCTGGGAATCGAAAGGACTTTAAGATCAAGTCCATATGTGCTTTCTGAGCTTCCTCTTTCTCCATTATCATTCTCCTTTCTTGACAAAGAAATCTGGTGATCTCACAAGCTTTCACACAAGCATTCTTTCTTTTTTGTTGGCCCAATAGTGGCATTATCCCAATATACAGTTTGATGTTTGGGTTTTGATGCAATAAAGTACAGTAGCTCTGCCCAAGGAGGGCATATCAAATCACCTAGGGAATTTCAATAGTGCCTGATCACTCTTCCACTGAGATTTGCAAATAAAAAGGGGCCTGGTGCGATGAAGTAAAAATAATAATATGACTGGTAGAGGATGGGAAGAAGCATACATAATCTTATATTTTGACATGCATGCTTTCACAAAATACTACTGAAAAACAGTGGTTCATGACCCATTGTAATTGCTACCTAATCCAGCTTTGGGGCAGAAACAGCATAATAAAAGTATCACATAATGAAACTGATGCACCAGTTGTGATTAGGATGAATATCTTTATGAAATAAAACCCCTCACTTTCTTGTACAAGAAATCATTCATTTGAGAAAGAATTTGCACATTAAAATGTTATGTGATATCATAAAACCACAGACAAAATAAGATATTGGAAGAAAACTACCCACTCTGTATGCAGGCATATCATTCCATGCAATCTAAACAATTTGCCAGATGACTTTCTCCATATTCATTTTCTTAATTTTATAGAATTTTCCTGTCTTAGTTTACAAGTGTAAAAATGATAATTAAAAGGGAAGAAAACAAGATACATTGAGATGTGCCCACCTTGGTAGAAATAAGGCATAAATGGCATAGGAGCTTCAAGAAAATGTCAGAGAGAAAGAGATTGGTATTCAGGGGACAAACACACCTAGCTCTGCTAGCCTTGACTCTTGGAATTAAATCTACCAATGAATTGGTAGAGGATTCTAACTGGAAAATATAGTACTCTAAGGTTCTTAAAACCTGCCCAGTACATATACTGAAGCCAAGGAACAAGATATGGTACTGAGTAGGAAGACCCTCTTGGTGGCAGAAAGGAAATTTTTAAGGATTTCATCTATTTTTTATGCTGGAGTGTCCCCATCTCAGGCCTCATTCTCACTGGTGCATTTGCTGTGGGTAGATCCAAGCAGATCTGGCAATCCCCATGCTGAATCTCTCCAGAAAGAAGTTCCCACTGCCTTTACCCCGACCAGTGCAATTTACCCCACTGATGTTCACACTCATCAAAGTAGCAGTTTAAGATGAACCCTTCATGTTGTCAATCAAATGATTTGCATATTCACTTCTGTGACATGCTATGTATCTGCTGCAGCCATTGGTCAATGGCATGGATGCTTTCCCCCCTCCTTTAAAAAAAAAACTAGCAAGAACGTTAACATATTCTGTTAATGTATCAAATAAAAAAAATACCAGCCCCAGTGGCATCTCAGCAAAAAGTGACCCAGGGTCAGGGACAATGCAGATGTGATGGGGGGGGGGCTGGTCAGAGTGTTCTGGGGCCCTCCTCTGCCTCCCCCTCCTCCTCTTCCTCCTCCTTCCAGCTGAGAGAGTGTGACTTTCCCAGAGAGTGTGCCTTTGAAGCGGTGCCGTACTCCGTTTCCCCTCCTCCTCCTCCTCCTCCTCCTCCTCCTCCTGGACTGGATGGCCCTTGTGGTCTCTTCCAACTCTAAATTTCTATGATTCTATGATTCCCCTGTTCTTGCCCAGGTTTCCATTTCCCAGTGAGGCCTGGGACAGGGCTGAAAGGCTCAGTGCACTGACAGGCCCGGCATGCAGTGTGCAAAGCTGGGCAATTTGTGCCCACCACAGGCGTGGGAACGGCCATGACAAGAAAGGCCCTGAATGATGCTGACAGGCCCGGGGGGATGTGTGTGCAGCCAGGCCAAGAGTGCCCATCACAGGTGCGAGGAAGGCCCTGGACAGGGCTGACAGGGCTGTTGCTGCTGCTGCTGCTGCATGGTCTCTCCTTGGCTCCTTGGGCTCTTCCCTCCCTCGAGACCTTCCCTTGCTCACTTGCTCAACAGAGGCTGACTGAGTGCTGGGACTCCCTCCCTCTGTCCTCAGGGCTCCTTCAGCATCCACCAGTGGCTCAGGGCATGAAGGAAGAAGGCAGGAAGCCAGGCAAGTAAAAAGACCCCCAGAGCCCTCATTCCTTCCTTCCTTGGGGTGGGAGGCACTGCCAGCGAAGCCTCTGCCCAGCAAGTTGCCAGGCCTCTTCAAGGGGATGGGGGGGGGGAAGACTCATTTACATACTCTGTCACATTTTTTGTGCAAAGGTGCAAGAGGGCAGGCATGTTCCACCCACTGTCCATCCTTTGACCTTTATCCCTCCCCCTGAACTTGCCCCAGTCATGATCGGGACCAAGTTCAGATTGTCCAGACCCCAGGTTTTCCAAAAAGAGACAGGGAAATTCCTGGTTTCAGAAAACCCACTCAGAGGGGGATTTGCCCTGGATCGGATGTGCAAAACACCAGTGCCAGTAGGAACTTCCCACTTTTAATCCGGTTTGGGAATCAGGGTAAAAGGTAGTCTGAATGGCCCCTCCGTTTTGATGTTTGTATGAATCAGCCATACAAGTTCAAATGTTTCACATGCTATTTCTCTGCCAAAGAACAGGGTTATTGCTTTGGATGTTGAAACTAATTGATGTTCTGTGCAAACACATTATTTTTGTTTTTCTGAAACCAAAGACCTGGAGTTCTACCATTTTTTCTCTATGGTGAGATCCACAAAATCCACTGGTGGGATGCAAGCCTCTCTCAGTGTATTTATACTGTTGTCTAGGGAAGGTGGTTACTCCATCTTCTTCACTTCCTCCAGGAGGCAAGGAAGGGGAGCCCCTGGTTGAAGTTCCCTTCCCCATCCACATTGACTGTGGGGATGTACCCTGGCACATGCTGAATGCTTTTTAGGAACCAAGAGAGAAGCAGCTTCCATGAGAAGAAGGAAAAATCATTGTCTTGAGATAGAAGATACTTCCTCTTTAACACCCCCAGACATACATGCAGACTGAGGGTTACTCCATATAACCAACAGAATTTTGGTTTTTCCCCACCACCACCACCAAATAAAGTTATCCCAAAGCAGGACAAAACATTTTAGGGGGAAAAAAAAAAAACAATCTTAGGAGCAAGAGGTTGCTCAACTTTCACTCCTTGTAGCATTTTTCCCAGCTCATATTTGCTTTTCCAGTAGTTTTTCATGTCTATGTGGACCAAGGGATGGGGTTTGAACAGAGTGATATTGAACTGGAAAAAATGCATGAAGGTAGAGGGTTATATCACTTCTCCCCATGTATCCATCTTTTGCTCAGACATGCCCCATATCAGGTGAAAGCTATGGGTTGAAAAAATGCAACATGGAGGGGAGAATTCTGGAACAAAGTTTCAATAAGTGGTTTTTAGAATGGCAGCTTATAGTTCTTTCAGACTATGCTGCACATTTCCTAGTGCAAGAGGGAAGTAATGGTACAGTATACCAAAAGTTTGGTCCCCCTTTGCCCCCTGGAGATTAAGAACCTTTAACAGTGAGCTGATGGACTACTTTAGTGCCACACCAGAACAGCAGTAGTGAGTCAACTGGTCTCAAGAGTTAATGACTATTATATCTGTCAGCTTAGAAAGGAAATTCTCCCACGGCCAGCTCCTAAATATGAGATTAAACTTCAAAGAAAAAAGGAAATAATGTGTCAGATGATCAGTCCATTTCATTATCTGGCTGAAGGAATGTTATTACATTCCAGCTATAAAATAGCATTTAATTATATTGGCATGGATATCCTGACCAGAAATATTATTGGGCAATGCACAAGCCCAGTGCTTGGCACAGTAGTTATGTAGGGTGAGTAATCCTCATAAATAGTATGAGTTCAATTCACACATAAATGAAAAGTTTTCAAATTAACAAGTGCTCCTCTTTTTCTTTTCTTCTTTTTTTAAAAGGCCAGATTATATATTAGACTGGATGAAAAGCTGTAGGGAAGAAAATTGACAGGAACAAAAGGAGACGAAATTTGGTTTGTTGAATCTGTTTAAAATGCTGAACAAACTCCAGATCTGTTGAGGATGCCAAAGAATGGGCAATGAATATTAAACTCTGGAAGTCCAATTTAGTTTAAAAACTAGTAAAAGCCTCTCTATTCATTCAAGTAATGGAGCATGCTCTCTAGGACAACTGTTGGCTGCTGAAAATTGGGCACATTTGGGCACAGTTTTCAAAACAGGTTTGTACTAATTTGCATTGGCCTGGCTGACCTGTTTGCTTCTTTCAAGTTCTGTTAGTCTAGAATATCTGTAGACTAAATCTTACAGATTTCAAAGGATTTTGTCTTGTAGCATCTTTGGAAACTAATTGAGGAAAAGAAGTTGGCAGCATAAATATTTCTAGACTTAAGTCTACTTCATCAGATCCATGGAGTGAACAGTGAAGTGCCTAGGAACAGACCATTACAACTATGAATGAGCAGGTTGTATGTGTGAATAGCAACAGAAATGTAAAACATGTGAGTATGGTGATGAGGTGACAAATTCAGTTTTGAAGATGGTCTTTGGGGTGCCAAGGCAGGAGGAAAGATGTTGCCAGAAGCCAAGGCGAGTAGATAACCATATGAATGGTGGAACCATTCTCATTATCTACTCACCTTGGCTTTAGGCAACATTTGCAGAGGGTAAAGCCTTTTAAGGGCCTCATTCTTACTGGAATGAGGCCCTCTACATTCTTCCAATGTTACCCCTCTCTCTTCTGTGCAAACTCAGTATCAGAAATACTAAAGTATTTAATGATATATCTTTACACTTGATTTACCTGCAGTGTTTCCTTTTTCTTTAACCTTAGGAACCTTCACATAAGTGCATTTGCCCTTTCCTGTTTTGTTTCCTTTTTTTTTTTTTTTTTAAAAAAAAAAATACATTGCTGATAAATCTAGCAACTGTACCTCAGAGAGTACACCCTTGTTTTCTGGACATTTTAAATACATTTTCTCTATGAATTATGGCAGCCTCCTCTTTTGCTTCTAGGAAGGCCCTTTTTAGAATTTTAACTTGAAACTTGCCACAGGAACTTGGATGACAACAAAAAGATTTTCATTTTCTGAGATGTCCACCATTATTTTGCAGTGTGTTATGGTACCAGCTATACTCTTTTACCATTATAGATGGGGGTTATTTGAAAACATACATGGATATATTACTACAATCACAGAATGAAACAACTACAAAGCAGACATGAACATTATGGGATCAGTGGAATACTTTGGCTTCTCCACCATTTTTCTTTTAAGAATGACTCCTTCCCATAGGATGCTGGTCCCCATAGGATGTATGTTAGTATGAATGATAATATAAATCCTTAGCATGCTTGTGCAGCCACAGCTGGAAGCAGGTACTGTAGGCATTCCAGTGTTGGCAACCACTTACCCCACAAACAGAGAGCTGTAACAACCAATGCATTAGTATGACAGGGAATTTAAAACAGGAATGCTTATATCCATCTAGTGATAGATGGCATAGAGCTATTACATTAAAGTGCAATAATTCAAATCTTGAATTGTCAGGTTAGCAGTGCATAAATGTCTTCTGTTCTAGAATTGTTCTAGTACCTGGAAAAGCTTTGTAAAGTTATTTTTGGACTACCACACCCATCAGCATTGCTAGTAGCAATCTGACACTTTAAATATTGTGACTCCATGTTACAAGACCTTACAGTTCTCCAGCAGAGAATTATTTGCAATTGCCACACTACCAGGATTCCATAGAATGCAGTCATGACAGTTAAAGTGCTATACAGTTAGCCCTTCTTATCTACTGATTTCTTATCCATGGATTCAAGCATCCACGGGTTGAAAATACTTTATATATATATATAAATTTTAATAGGCAAACCTTGATTTTGCCATTTTATATAAGGACACCATTTTACTCTGCCAATGTATTTAATGGGACTTGATCATCCACGGATTTTGGTATCCACGGCGGGGGTGGTGGTGGTCCTGGAACCAAACCTCAGGGGATATCAAGGGCCCACTGTAATTATGTAGTGTAAATAAACTCTCTGTGCTTCTCTCCTTCAGTAAGATATGCTTCACCCTTTTCTCTCTGGTGAAGTAACATTTTTTTTTCTTTTTGGCCACAGACAGGAGCTATTGGGACAGAGACTAAGACTTGCAGTGTAGAATGTGGTGATTGGTAATGAGATGGCCAATAGATATAAAGGAATAGATAACATCATTCCAGACAGTAGGAGTTTGTGTGTCTTCTGGTGGAACAGCTACAAAGTTTTCTGCAATGTCCATATATAACAAATTGTATGGGAAGAACACATGTTGTTTTCAAGCTAAGTCATTATTCAGGAAGTGAAAATTAGCTTTTAAAACAAGTTATTATTCGCCATGACCTTGTTATAAAGGGGAATCTCCCCCCCATCTGTTTCTGTGTGTGTCTCAATCTCTTTCTCACTGGTGTGTACAAATGTAGGGACATGGCAGGAACAAGATGCAGTCTCTGGTGCATTCAGAGGCAGAGCAGTGAGGCATCATCACCCTCAAAGGTTGCCCAAATCCCTACCATAGACCCTAGCCAGCATAAAAGTTCTGGCAAGTAGAGCTTTAACACTCCAGTTATGTGATACTTTTATATAAATTGCCTTGTTCATTTCAGCACATCTTCAGCACATCCATAACATTTCTATCATTCTATCATCCAGTACAGGCAACAAGTTAGGCAAGACAGAGAACAATAGGTCCAGGATTCCAGATCAGACTAGTCTAACAAGTTCAGCACCCTGGACAGGGACAAACATGTTGAATCATTGTGGTAGCTTACACAACCAATTATGCAAGTGAGCCATTTGTGAAAATTTCCAAACAGATCCAATTTATTCCAAACAGTCTCAGTCTGCATGCAGAGATCCAATCAAGGGTCATCCCATGACTGAATGTCCCAAACATGGCGTAAACAGTTTTTATTAACCCACAAAATATTCATTGAGCATGCGTAGTTTAACATTCATTTATATATATATTCTTTGCACCTCATTTCATTATATATCACTATCTATCTGCTAGGCTTACTGACAGAAACCTTTTGTTTTTAGTTTAGTCCTTGTAACATTCTGATTTCTGGGCATCCAGCCAATTCTCCTCTTATCAGGGACAATTTCAAAGTCTCTTTGTTTACTTCCCTCTTCCCTCCTAAGGTGGGGGCTACAAGCCAGATTCAAAAGGACAAGTTTTTCCTTTAGCTCTATTTCTCACTATGGCTGAACTGTTCATTATTGATCATTAATAGCAGAGATTATTGGTTATCAGTTGGTTATCAATGGCTTTATTAGTTTTCACCTTAACACAATTGCCAGCATGGGATAGTCTTATCTACAGAGCCAATACTCCATGTGTTGCACTTGGCAGTCAATTACAAAACCAATATCTTTATATCAAGTCATTTGTATTTTTCTAGACAGTGGAGGTTTGAACCATGAAGACACTGGACTGGACCCCTCATCCCCCTGCACAGAAGCAAACATTACTCAGGACTTCTGCATTTAAGTGCTACTAGTATAAAACCTAGACACATTATGCACATCACGTGCTGCCAGTGAGTCAGGAGTTAACTGTTTTGCTACCACCCTAAGCCCCATCCTTTTTGAACCTGTTTTACTGATATACTTTTTCTGCTCAATTGCTTTTTAACTATATGCTGTTTCAGAGGGCGAACTCAAAGTGGTGTGCCTCCTGAGATTCCTTTAAAAATACAAGCTATTACCTCACATATACACAGAAGGTGATTTTACAGCCATTATTACTTATTGCAAATGTAGAGATGAAGTAGTACCCTTCATTGTTCCTGGGGACAGCAAAGAAACTTAGTGAGTGTTCATTAAGTCATGTGGCATACATTTCTCTGTCCTCTCATATCCCAACACTGTTTTCCACCTTTTCATTTTAATTCATTACCCTGTTAAGTAGTGGGGCTGGCTTTATACTTTATACTTCCCCTAGTTAAGAACTTCTCAGTCCCCCTAAATATTTGATCTTTTACAATTTAGGCTTAGCAAATCCTACTCATCCAATTTGTAGCCCTAGGTCTACACACCAAATGGACTACTGATTTTTGGCATGCTCCTGATATTCTGTGGATCTAGAATACAGTACTTATATTTACTCATCTTCATATGTACTGAATAATAATAGAAAAACAGGACCTTTGACTCAGGCTCAAATAATCTACAGGGTATGTGTTAATTTGTGTTTTTCTCAGAGTAATCCAGTTTCAGCCCATGGTTTGATGAGCTCCTCTCAGTCAGCACTTCTCAGACAGTCAATAGGGTGGATATATGAGAAGGTTAAGAGGAGATATGATAGCCCTGTTTAAATATTTGAAGGGCTGTCATATTGAGGAGAGAGCAAGCTTGTTTTCTGCTGCTCCAGAGACTAGGATGTGGAACAATGGATACAAATTGCAGGAAAAGAGATTCCACCTCAACATTAGGAGGAACTTCTTGACAGTAAGGGCTGTTCGAACACACTGCCTCAGAGGGTGGTGGAGTCTCCTTCCTTAGAGGTCTTTAAGCAGAGGCTGGATGGCCATCTGTCAGGGATGCTTTGATTGGGAGTTCCTGCATGGCAGGGGGTTGGACTGGATGGCCCTTGTGGTCTCTTCCAACCCTGTGATTCTATGATTCTATGTTGAATTTCCTGTTGAAAGGCTGACTATGGATGTTGTGAAGGAAAATACTCATACTTGAAATATGCACACGGAATAATGTGCAGATCTGAAATCTGCAAAAAAGGGGCCAACAATAAACTGCTCAAGCCTACTTTAGTCCATGGGTAGAATGCACTGAAGAAGTGTATTATTTTTAAAAATCTGCACAAACTCATATGGTTGTGGAAAAAAATAAGCTAAGAAAGGGCCAGATATTGTCCTGATTTTTCTTTAACCAAATCCTTTTGGAATCAGATACAGAATCAGATGTGTCAGATGTGACAGTGAGAAAGGGTGGATGTCTACAGAGGCAGACTTTATAAATATCTCCCTATTTCTTCTGAGACATTCCTTCTCACTCTTCTTAGAAACATGTTTAGCATGCCATTTGGGTATGCAGACTTTTTAGTTGAAGGGATACCTCTGTATTGGTATTCATAACAAAGGTCCAATAAAACATTAGGGTCAGATACCCTATTTTTATTTATGCAACAGCAGCATTTGCATAAAACATGATGCTTGGATAGTCCAAACAACCTATTGTGGGGTTTGTGACAGATTTCTTTGATGGGGTTCAATGATGTTGCTCCATAAACAGAAGATAATAGTTTGTTGTACTCTTTAGAAACTGTCTTATTAGTCTTTTAATGTCTTTTTATTAAGTCTAATTTTGTGGGATACTGTATTGCACCAAAGTATTTTTCGATAGCAGTAGTCATTCCCAATGACTCACTAACAAAATAGTTTGTCTTGACCTTTCTTTGTGGGGAAAAAATCCTGTCAAGTTAATCTATAGATAGGACATGTAAAGCTGGTGTGTAGGCTATTTGAATGATATGACGGTTGACCTCAGAAGTAAAAGAATTTGGCTGGCATAGATATCAGATATAATGAAATGTTAAAAAATAAAGAAATTTAAACAGTATGTGATTCAAATCATGACCTTACATTAAGCTGTATAATCAATCTTTTATGTCTCAGTGAGTAAAAGATAAATAAAGGACCAGTACAGACTGCCCCAAAGGGGCAGGTCTGGGCTGCCCTTTTTCACACAGGATTGGGGCCAGGGCAACCTCATCAGCAGCCCACCAGCCCCCATCCAGCATTTTTCCAGGCCACAGAGAAGCAGCAAAATGCTGCTTCCCTGTGGCTTGGAAAAGGGCTGTTCATGGGGCTTCATGCCCTGGACATCCCAACAGCCAACAGCCCGGCCCCTTTCTCCTCAGCATCGTTGGCATGGCCGTTTGGTTGCCATGCCAACAATGCAGGGAACCAAAAGGAGCTCTGTTTTGGAGTTTATTTCTGTGCTGTCGCCAGGCTGCCCTAAGTGGCCTGGGGTGGTACAGAGATATCAGATACATGCAGTGCCATTTGGAGGTGGCGTGCACATGATGGCCTCCTTACACATGTCGTGTGGAGGGCGCCACATAAAGATGGCACCCTCCACATGAACTAGGGTTAGGGACTGTACAGTTGGTGCACGGTCCCTAACCCTAGAATCGCTGCCGCCATGCCCCTTTTTGCCTGCCTGTCTTGGTCCAAAGACAAGCCATTGAATATGCCACTTAGCAGAAGTAAGATATGGTGAAATACAAATCAGTTCTAATACATGGCAGGAGATATCTAAATGAAAATAAAAAACATCCAAACTAAAATACTTTGAAAATAAAGATGAGCAAGCCAAAAACAATTAAAAAAAAATCAAAGCCAATGTTATTTGACACATACCACTGCCAATTGATTTTTTTTCTGGCATGTTGGACTTCTGCATCATCAAGTCACTTATGTGTGGTAGCCAAGGTCCTTAGACACACACTCACTCACTTAACACTCATTAAAACTTTGAGATCCTATGAAGGACAAAACAAAAGGCACATAAGAATATATGCATCCGTGTGTGTATATATATACACACAAACACACACACACATTTGCTGAAATGTTTCAACTAAAATCACACTACATCTCCTTTAAGTGATTGTGTATCTTCCTCCTCCTCCTCACTTAAAGCCACAGTAAAGACTGCAGCACTTATTCTTTATTTTTAAAGTGCCATGGCCTTGTTGGAGACTTGGCAAATTGTTATTGATTCCTAGAAATGACAGTCCACAGATTATTTGGAACAGCTAATATTCCTGTCCTACTAGCAGACTATATCCAAAGGTATAGCTACTAGTGGGGAAATGAAAGCATTGGATCCCAATAGAATTCTACCCCTCAAAGAAATTTTCCTTCAGACTCCAAATTTCTGGCATTGCAGTAACTTAAAACTTCAGCAGAGCATTTAGAAGTACAGTTTAGGCATCCAGAGAAATATGGTAGGCAAAATCGCCAAGAGAATACAAACACAGTAAATATGCATTCTATGTGTGAACAATGTCAACGTATCACTCTCTACAAGACTAGAAATTTAGGGACTGAAGGATAATTTCAGGGGAGCACAGTTAGACCTCTTATTGGAAGGCAATTCCCTCATTTCCCATCCCATCTTGGATACTCCTTGCTTCCCAGGAGGAATATAATGGGAATGAAGAAACCAACTTAAGCAGGAATACCTGGTTAGGGATTGTCTTATCTTTTTATACCTTTGTAGCTTAGAGATATTTAGTTATTTCATAAATCAGCAGCAACACAATACTATTCATGAGAAACAAAACTGATGCAACACGAGGGATAACCCAGTAGAGGGCAGCAGCATAATGGTAACACTTTTCAGGTGACATGTGCTTAACCTTACACTGACATCATTTGGGCTCAGGACAGTAAAGCCAAAATCCATGTGTCTGTTCCAAAATTGTGATTGACTGCTACACTGCACATCTAGTATCATCTATGGTGTGGTTTCTATGGGAAACAGATGTTGATTTCCTCTGTCCTAATTCTCATCAGATATTGATTAGTAGTTTCTTCTTTTTCTGCTATGAATCACTTTAATTTTTTGACAGAGGACTTTTTCTCCTTAAACAGGTGGGGAAACTTGGTTTCTCTCTTAAGTTATTTTTCTAATCCATTAAGATCTACAGTATTTCTTTTCCTTCCAAGCACAGGTGCTTGTCATTTCCCTTAAATCATCGCATGCTTTTAGTGTCATTTCTAATTCTGCAGAGTTACAAATGACTCAATTGTCACAGAAGATGAATTTAGGCATAATATCACTTGCAAATGATTTATTTCCTCAAGCTGCTTTTTAAAAAGGGGGTGGGAGAATACAGTGTTTGCATGCTCTGAAAGATTATAATTTGTGTACCAAAACTGAAACCAAATAATCTCAGACATCAAAAGATATAAATAAATTTATAACATACAGTCCATTCTGGACCTCCCTGCGAAAATGGAAAATCACCTATATTCAAGCCCTATTGGCTTGAATGCGGCATACACCCCATTTTGTTTCCCTCCGTTTGCCTCCCACGAACAGGTGAGGGACGTGGACATCAAGTCTGTGACAATGGATGGGCAACTGCAGTTCAACGCAATGCATGTTTTGTAGAGACTAAATATATTTAAATCAGAATGTGGATGTAGAAGGAAGAACAAAGTCATCACTATACAGAGATATGAAAGCTAGACCTCTCACAAAGAATACACAGTTATCTAAGCATTTGTCTGGTGCAAGATACACAAGTGAGAAAAGAGCTTATGTATTTCAGTCTAAGTGTGTATGGTCACATACTCCCTTCCCTGCCCCCAGGTAAAACTTCAGTGTGGTCTTGTTTATTACTGATGGGATGTCCCCATGGGCCAAAAGGTTTGTGCTTCCCCAGCCTTGTGTCATCCTGTTTGGATGATGCAGGAGAAAGACCCAGTGCCAGTACTTAGCAGAGTGGGTGAGGATCTGGTGGAAACTCCATGGCAAATCTCAGCTGTTTAGAGGCCCCACACACTCCTTACCCTCCCCTTGCATCTCCACTAGTGAGCAGACTGTCAGGGATGATGGGAGTTGTTGCACATAACCTCTGGCTGTAACTCCTCACCAACTTGGTAAAGCAGAGCTGACCAGTTTTGGTCAGTGGTTGTTGTGTTGCAAATATAGCAGAGTTGCAGAGTAGGTGCTGAAGATCCTGACAAATCTCTTCTTGCACTCTCTCTCATCTGGATATCACCACCTCAGGAACTGCTGGTCCTTGTTTTCACAGCTTGCCACTCCTGCTTCAAACAGTCGAGAATCCACACAACTTGTAGTCTAAACAATAGAACTACTTTTATTCTGCTATCTGGTTACATACAACTAATAAAATAACAAACAACTTTGCAACACATTGACTAAGCTTCTGTAACACTATACATTCACTTCAAATCCTCACAGCTCACCCAGTTCAAAAACACCACCACCACCACCATCATCATGGACAAGACTGGCAATTATTCCTATTGTTAGTTGCCACCTACTGGGTGTGCATATCCACATTGATTGGCTGACTTTTCTCTCCCCAGACTTAAATCCAACCCTTGACTATGATGGCCTTGCCCATGAGTCATGTTCCAGGTGTTTTTAATGTACATTCTTTAGTGACCTTGATTTTCAAGACTTATTGTTTTGATTATATTTGCACCTGTGATTTTGTGTATGTGCCTTGCCATGCTGGAAACATTCTAATTGGAAATCTTCTGTCCCTTTGTTTCTCACATACATCTTTTCATTTCAATTACTGCATGTCCCATGCTCCATTTCTTGACACAGACACCCTGTTGCTGTGTCTGATATGAAAACTGGGTGCCTGGCTGCACCCACATGGCTAGGTGCCCTGTTTTTGCATCAAGTATGGTGACAGGATTGGGCCCACTAGTGGAGACACAGAGAAAGTGCACACCAGTAGCAGATCCTTAGGCCAGTGCTGGGACAGGCATGCAAATAGCTGCCCATCCCCATGCTGGCCCTCAGGTGGACAGCTACTAGTGCTGAAAATAAATTGGATATTTGTTTCCTTCGCCATTTGGTGTTTAATTAAAATATTAAAGATGGGGTAAAGAAAGATGAGCAAAAGGTTTTCTTCTTTTGAATGTCCTAACTCCAATTTTTAAAACAAAGAGTGGCACCTAAGACAAATAGTACTCCTGGAAGCAGTCTTCCTTTATAGTAGTAGTAGTAGTGGTAGTCGTAATAATAATAATAATAAATTTTTATTTATAACCCGCCCCTCTGAACGAGCAATCGTGGCAGGATAAAACAAGTAAAAGACAAATACAATTAAAAGTAACGATCCAATCCTTACCTCCCACCCCTTAAAATGAAATTAAATTAGCACAGAGTTAAAACAATATCAATACGACAATACAATATATTAAAATCATCATTCTTGGGCAGTCTGAGGATAACATCTGATATATGGCCGGGAAAGCTAGGTAAGTATCATTGGAGACCGGGAGGATTAATCACTATCCAGAAAGGAATGTCAGAAGAGGTGCATCTTTGCGGCTTTTAAAAAGCCATCCAGCGTCATAATAAGACTCATGTCATCCAGCAGGTCGTTCCACAGCCTGGGAGCAATAGCTGAAAAGGCCCTCTGAGAGGTCTGAGACAGCCTGGTCTTCATGAGCTGTAGCAGGTTCCTCCCAGAGGACTGGAGCATGCGAGGGGGCTCATATGGGGAGAGGTGGTCACTAAGATAGGATGGACCCAAGCCATGCAGGACTTTAAAGGTTAAAACCAACAATTTATGCTGTGCCCGGAAACTGATCACCAGCCAGTGGAGCGATTTAAGCACAGGTGTTATGTGCTCTTTCCTGGAAGCTCTGGCAACGAGCATGGCTGCCATGTTTTGGACCAGTTGTAGTTTCCGGGTTGAGCACAAGGGTAGCCCATGTAGAGCACGTTGCAGTAATCCAAGCATGAAGTTACCACAGCATGTACCACAGTTTCCAGGTCCCTCATGTCCAGGAAAGGGCGCAACTGGCGTATCAGCCGAAGCTGGTAACAGGCACTCCTGACCATCACACTCACCTGATTAGTCATGTGAAGTGACGAGTCAAGGAGTACCCCCAGACTGTGAACAGAATCCTTTGAGGAGAGTGTGACTCCATCTAGGACTGGGAGTTGTATTCCCAGACCTGGTTTCGGGCCTGAGACTGTCAGTACCTCCGTTTTGTCTGGATTCAGCTTCAATTTGTTTTTTATCATCCAATCCATTACCGCCACAAGACAGTCATTGAGAGGAGAGATGCCATCTGAAGTCTGAGTGGACAATCTGGTTATGGAGAAGTATATCTGAGTGTCATCAGTGTACTGATGACACTGGGCTCCATTCCTCTGGATGATCTCATCCAGTGGCTTCATGTAGATATTGAATAGCATCGGGGACAGGATGGTGCCTTGAGGGATGCCACATTTAAGCTCAATCTTGGAAGAGCACCTGTCCCCGAGCTTCACCCTTGGGATCTGTGAGAGAGATAGGAATAGAACCAGTATCTCCAATGCCCAACTCTCTCAGCCGATGCAAAAGGATGGAGTGGTCTATTGTGCCAAAAGCTGCTGATAGATCCAAGAGCACCAGCAGGGTCACGTTACCCCGTCAATGTTCAAGTGGAGGTCCGTCAGAGCAACCATGGTGGTCTCAACTCCATATCCTGCCCTGAAGCCGATTTGAAATGGATTGAGATAATCGGTTTCATCCAAGACAGCTTGGAGTTGGGAGGCGACAGCTCTCTCAATCACCTTGCTGAAAAATGGCAGCAAGGAAACTGGGTCTGTAGTTGTTCCTGTCCAGGGGATTGAGGGAAGGTTTCTTCAGGAGGGGCTTCACAGCTGCCTCCTTCAGACAGGGAGGAATTGTGCCTTCCTTAACGGATCCCAAAGGAATGTGCTCAATGCGTCCCCTCTCTGGACGATCAGCCAAGATGGACCCGGATCGAGAGGGCAAGTCATCTTCCTTACATTTCCAAGGAGCTTGTCCACGTCATCGGTACTCACAGAATGAAACTCATCCAGTAAAATGGCAACAGCGGAGTTGCTAGATACCTCATTTGCAGATATTTGTGAAACATTGGCATCTAAGTTGGTCCTTATCCAAGAGATTTTATCTGCAAAGTGAATGTTAAACGTGTCTCAGCAGGCCATCTTGGGGTCATGTAGGGGATTTGGCACAGGGGAAACCTGCATCAGCTCCCCTTCCACCTTAAACACCTCCACCGAATGGGATTCTGCAGAGAGATCTCCACACTGCAGGTAGTGCCTCCCGATATGCGCGAAGATGAAGCCTATGGCGAGTTCTGTCGGACAAGAGCCGTGTCTTCCACCACTTGCGCTCTAGTTGTTGTCCAGTCTGCTTCATCTCCCTGAGTTCTGCTGTGAACCAGGGTCTGCGATTAAAAGCGGGCTGGAAAGGACACTCGGGAGCGATTGTGTTGATAGCCCTGGTAGTGCCGATGTTCCAAGTGTCAACCATGACTTTGACAGGATCGCTGGCGTTCCCAACCAATGAACCCTCTCAGGCTTTCTGGAAGCCAATAGGTTCCATTAGCCTTTGAGGGCAGACCATTCTAATTGGTCCTCCACTCCTGGGGGGACGTAGAGCAGCTTTAAGTTCCATCTTGATCAAGAAGTGGTCCGTCCATGACAATGCGGAGGTTTTGGTTACCTCTGCCCATGGACACTTCTGTTCCGTACTGAAAATCCCATCAAGTGTATGACCTGCACAGTGGGTAAGCCCGTTGACCAATTGTGATAGGCTCATGCTTGTCATGGATTCCATGAACTCCCAAGCTGCTCCAGATATGTCAGACAAGCCAGTCTCGAGAAGGATGTTGAAGTCACCCAAGACCAGAAGTCTGGGTGTCTCCAACAGCAACTCTGAGACCAGCTGAGTCAGCTCGGTCAGAGAGTCTGTTAGGTAATGGGGTGGCCGGTATACCAACAGAATTCCCAAACTATCCTTGGTCTTCAGGCTAAGGTATATACACTCGATGTGGGTTGTTTTCCAGAGAGGTTTCCTGATCAAGGTCAAGTTGTTTCTATGGACTATTGCCATGCTGCCTCCCCGCCCACTTTCCCTTATCTGCTCACTGACTGTGTAACCAGCTGGGAGAGCCTGCGCCCATGTTTCAGTGCTGGCATCTCCCAGCCAGGTCTCGGTGAAGCATGCCAGGTCGGCCTGTTCATCCACCAGGAGATCGTGGATGATGTGTGTTTTACCTTTGGCCAACCTGACATTGCAAAGGAGCAGATTAAGGGTCTATGGAATGGTTGGTACGCTCTCCACATTATCCTGGGAAACAAAGTGAACTGAAGATGGGAGGGATATTAGACATCGATCCCTACTTCTTTTGTAACATTTGTCCACTCTGTTGCCGCCAAATCTTCCCTGCCCCCACACAATCTCAATATTCGCTCCCTGGCTGTACCCGGCTCCATTGTCTAATAGGTGTTGATGGTAATCCAGCTATTCCCAGGTAGAGTTGTCCCAGTATAGAACTTCCACGCAAGGAACTTCAATGTAATTACATAAACATTAAGGCCAAATCCCATAGTTAGTGCCCAAGAACTCTATAACAGACTGTCCTCAATTAAAACAGCAGGAGAGTCTCTTGCGGCCCACTAGCTCACTGGCTGCGCCACCGGTGGACTCCTGCTGGAGTCTCTTCTGCGCTGCATGGGGCTCGATGTTCTGAGGGGGGGTTCTACCCCCTACTGGCTCCGCCCTGGTGCTTCCTCCACTCTTGATGGTGGGGGGAGGGGAGGAGAGTCTCTTGAGGCCCACTGGCCCACTGGCTCCGCTGCCGCCAGATTGCAACTGGAGTCCCAGAGGGCTTTGGAGGCTGAAGGCCCACCCTAAACTCAATCCCAGCAGCTCCTGGAGGAGAAGATGGTCCCAGGGGGCTTTGGAGGCTGCAGGCCCACCCCAAATTCACTCCCAGCAGCTCTTGGAGGAGAAGATGGTCCCAGGGGCTTTGGAGGCTGCAGGCCTGCCTCAAACTCACTCCAAGCAGCTCTTTAGCTCTTTAGACACCACACACACACACAAGGTCAAGAATCCTTTGTTTCTCAAATACTTACCTCTATTTGCCCATGTTGATTTGACAAGGAATTTCAGACATCCAGGGCAAAAGTCTTAGCCCCCATTGTTATATGCCCTGGAAGCTGGAAAATTAGATATTAACCCCCCCCCCCGCCCCCAAATTTAAGCTTCTCCTCTTCTCTGTACCCTCTTAATACAGTAGATGATATCAGTAAAATTACAAAAACTATTTTAATTCATCCTCTTTTCCACCTGACCTTTCTCATATTCCATCACAAACATATTTCCTAAAAATTCACACACTAAAATGAATTAACCACTGTCTCTTTCTATTACTAGTGGAATAGAATATCTATTAGAATTCTATTGAATACTAGAACAGAATAGAATATATCCACTAGTAATAGATATCAGCACAATATCTAGAGAGAAGGAAATAAATGTGCTCTTGGCTTGCCTGCCACAGTTTTAAATGTCTGGAAGAAAATGTGTGTGTGTGTGTGGGGGGGGGGGGGGAGTTACTAGAATTTGGAATAATACTGATGCTTGTGTTTTTACCATCAGGAGAAAAACAAAAGCCAATGTCTAAGAACTAGTTAAAAATTCTTTGCCCCTAGTGAGTTGTAGGGTGGAAAGAGGCTGAGAGATTTCATTGTTTACATCGTAAGGCATGTATTGCATGAGGGGCTCTGACATTTCATTCACAGCTGCATGGAGACCAACTTTGCAATGCTGAGGTCTTTGGTGTACAAGCTAGTTGGGAATCTTAAAAAATACATGAAGCAAGACTGAGCATGTGGCTTCCTTAAACCAAATAAATGACCACATGCCAAATACGTGGTTTATGTAGCAAAACTCTTTAAAAGCTGGTCAACAGTAAAGTTTCCTATCAATTGTTTTAATGTAATATTTGAAGTTTCAGTTCCTGGAAATATTTGTGGTTTACATCATCCCCCCCTCCCCAGCCATCCCAGTTCCCTTGATAAGCAGAAGGTAACTGAAAAGTATTCCCTTGGATGTATTAAGGTAGAGCACAATTCCTTCTGCTCCAGTTACTGAAAAAAACCAGAGCACTGGAAATAACAGAACTTAGAAATCCTATGAAATATACAGTTCATTCAGCTCTAGTAATCTAGGTTGCTTTTTTGAACTTGTCATGCTGAGAATGCTCCTGAAAGCCCAAAATGGAACAGGAAATGATTCTTCATAGAGAAACCAGTGACACAGACACATGCTCATGCACCCTCCCCAAACAAAACAAAACAAAACAAAACAAAAATAAAAAACCTGGTACTTGAGAACTTGTTCTGATTTGCAGATTTACACCACAGAAGTAGAATGCAGGCTTTTGGCCCCAACCTCACCTGAGCTCTAGTGATGCCCCCTGTGAAGCATGGCTATATCCTCCTGTGATGTCAAAATGTAACAAGGTCTCACAATAAGGATTCAACTCAGATTCAATTACATGTTGAGTGTCCCTTATCTGAAATGCTCTGGACCAGAAGTGTTTTGGATTTTGAATTGTTTGAGATTTTGGAATACTTTCATGTATATAATGAGATATCTTGGAGATGATACCTAGGTTTAAACATGAAATTATTTTATGTTTCATCTACACTATTATTATTAGAAATGTAAGGTTTTGCACTTAGGATGGAAAAATTAAATGCACAGATATAGGATGGGGGACATCTGGCTGAATGAAACTATGTGTGAAAGAGATCTAAGAGTCCAAGTAGGCCATAAGTAGAACATGAGTGAACAGTGCGATGCGGCAGCTTAAAAGGCCAATGCAATTTTAGGCTACATCAATAGAAGTATTGTGCCTAGATCCAGGGAAGTAATAGTGCCACTCTACCCTGCTTTGGTCAGGCCTCACCTGGAATACTGTGTCCAGTTCTGGGCACCACAATTCAAAAAGGATGTGGAGAAACAGGAGTGTGTCCAAAGGAGAGCAACTAAGATGGTGAACGGTCTGGAAACCATGTCCTATGAGGAATGACTTAGAGAGCTGGGTATGTTTAGCCTGGAGAAGAGAAAGTTAAGAGGTGATATGATGGCCCTCTTTAAGTATTTGAAGGGGTGTCATATTGAGGAGGATGCAAGCTTGTTTTCTGCTGTTCCCGAGACTAGAATGTGGAACAATGGATGCAAACTGCAGGAAAGGAGATTCCACCTCAACATTAGGAGGAACTTCCTGACAGTAAGGGCTGTTCGACAGTGGAACACACTCCCTCGGAGTGTGGTGGAGTCTCCTTCCTTAGAGGTCTTTACGCGAAGTCTGGATGTCCATCTGTCGGGGATGCTTTGACTGGGAGTTCCTGCATGGCAGGGGGTTTGACTGAATGGCCCTTGTGGTCTCTTCCAACTCTGTGATTCTATGATTCTGTGATTATTATTAGGCTTTATTTATTTATAAATTTACACAGCGCTGTACATACAGTCAATGGAAATAGACAGTTCCCTGCCCTCAGGCTTACAATCTAAAAAGTCAAGAGAGAAGGAGAAGAGAAAGGTGGTTGGGAAAGGGACCAAGTCCAGTGGATCTTCTTTTCCTCTAAGACCAGGACCATGGCAGATGGACTGGAGGGAGGGCCCTGCTGCTTGCACTAGCTAGGCCTGATGGCATTGAGCCTGCCTTAACACTCCCTCCGAGGCCATCTTATACACATCTTACACACATTGCTGGAAGGTAATCTTATACATAATATTTTTAATAAGTTTGTGCAGGAAACAAAGCTTGGGTACTGAGTAACTAGAAAGCAAAGGCATCACTGTCTCAGCCACTCATGAACATTTTTTGGGAAGTATTTCAGATTTTGGAATTTCAAATGAGGAAGACTCAACCTGCACTAATAATAATAGATAAAAATAATAACTTCTTACCTGCCTCTCTCCATGGATTGAGGCAGGGAACAACAACAATTAACAGGCACACCACAATTTAAAAGGACATGCATACAATTTAAAAGGAAAAGATATACACCTATTAAACAATTCAATAGTAGGACTGTATTCAGATGATGACCCACAGTAATTCCTTTGGAATGGATGACCTAAACACAAAAGAATAAAAAGAGGGAAAGAGAAGAAAAGGAGTTGATGTTACCCAATCAAGGGATTTATTCTATTTCCAATTTCTCCTTTAACTTCAGCTTCCTAGAGATTTAAGTTGAAGAAAGAGAAATTGGTATGATGATTAACAGCAAATTCTTGTGGTTCATTAATGTTACACTTCTGGGTCTTAAGCTCTTCTTGTTGGCACAACCACCATGAATTTTTGGTGATTTTAGGATATGGGGACAAACAGGCTGCCTTACGGGAGCACCCTACATAGTATAGTTTACTTCTTCCAGAATGTTAATGGCTAATGAATTCCATTTCCTTATTGATCCTCTGACATAATTCCTGTATATAGTTTCTGTGAGCTTAAGCGTTGACTCTGGAGACCATTTTGATTTCTAGCTTAGCTATGAAACCACTTGGCAAGCCACATGCTCTTAGTCTCAGGGGTAGGCAGTGGCAAACCTACTATGAACAAATCTTGCCAGGAAATCCTTATGATAGTTTGCCTTAGGGTCATCATAAGTCAGAAATAACTTAAAAGCATACAACAATACACACACACACACACACACACACATGTGTACACATACATATGAGAGAGAGAGAGAGAGTGGTCATTGTAAATATACATTTTAAAATTTAAAAAGCCTAACAACAAAAGTTTCCTCTGAATCAAGAGATGGGAAACTTTCATGTCACACAATTATAGTTCTATGATTCCACTTTAATTGTCATAGTTCAGTCTCATAGAATCCTGGAATCTGTATTTTATTGTTTTATTTTATTTTATCTTATCTTATTTATATCCCACCATTCTCTATAAACTGGATCCAAGGTGGTTCACAGTTTTAAAAATTATTCATACAAAGGATAAAAATATTTAAATGATTTTGTTGTTGGTAACAGCTCTCAAGTCAACCTCAACCCATGGCAACCCTGGTGATGAGACATCTCCAAGACCCTCAGTCCTCCATTGCTTCGCTCAACTCCTGCAAACTTATACTCGTGATCTCTTTAACAGAGTCCATCCATCTTGCATGCATCCTTCCTCTCTTTCTATTTCCCTCTACCTTTCCTAGCATTACTATTTTTTCCAGTGATTCATGCCTTCTCATGATGTATCCAAAGTGTGACAGCCTGAGTTTTGTCATTTTAGCTTCTAAATTTCTGGGTTGATCTGCTCCAGGACCCATTTGTTTGTCTTTTGTCTGTCCATGGAATCCTTACCACTCTTCTCAAGCACCACATTTCGAAGTAGTTGATTTTCTGCTTATTCTCCTCTTTAACTGTGCAACTTTCAGATCCATACATGGCAATAGGGAATACAATGGCTTGTACAATTCAAACTTTTGTGCCCAGTTGTATATCCTTGCATTTTAGGATCTTTTCTAGTTCTTTCATAGCTGTCCTTCCCATTCTTAATCTTCTGATTTTCTGGCTGCAGTCTTTATTTCCATCAATGTTCAACTCCAGGTATGAGTATTCTTTTACTATTTCTATTTCTCATTATGTAATTTAAACTTGTGTAGTTCTCTGTGGTCATTATTTTTGTTTTCTTTATGTTCAACAATAGGCCTGCCTTTGCATTTTCTTCCTTGATCTTTCTTAGGACTTTTTCACACAGGAGGAATGTATCACCATCTCGAAAGAAGAAGAAAGTGGGGCCAATTCAGAAATGCATGTAATTATATACTACCTCATCACCCACAAATGAGAACAGCATTCATCCAAAAGAGAAAGCAGTACCAATACAAATGAATTCATCACATGAGTACATACTGATTGGCTTTCTATTATGAATTAATGTGATTGTGCCTGTGCAGGGAGGACAGGATTGTGTCTGGGCGATTTTACATTTCTGGTCCCAAGGACACCCCCCCCCCCGAGTTAGAGGTAGCCTGAAATAAGGAGGAGGCAGGAGACATACTCACTGTCCACATTACTTTTCCTCCCCTTCTCTAATTCCTCTGGAGAATACAGGGAGCCAGGGAATTCAGGGAGAGGAATTGCAGCAAAGGACCTTGGGGATTGTAGGAGTTTATCACACGAAGGGAATTGGAAGTATAATCCAATGGCAATCTGAATGAAATCATGGGGTTTTGCATGATTTCATGAAAGCTGATCACACACATTTTCGGGCAAAGAGAAGTCCTTCTGAATGCAATCGTGGGGTTTCACGTTATTGCATGAAAAACTATCACATGCAATTTCAGGCACTGGGAGGCAATTTCGGGCAGTTCGGAACATAATGCAATGTCAATACGCAATCAAGTAAATTCGCTGAATATTAGGATAATATAGGTAATTCCTATGTAGAGCAATCGTGTTTCGGTTTTTTTTCTTTTTTGTAAGGTGCTAAATACAAATTAAATGATTGAAGTAAGCAGCAAAATTTAAATTTAGCACATTATAGCATCAGATATGGAAGCTACTTTTTGTTGAAGAAATTAGAGTGGGAGGCAAGCGAATAACAATGATACAAGGACTGAACAGTGTCACACACAACAAAAATATATGTTAGTAAGCTCTGAATCTCTTGGTAAGGAAAGGGAAAGGAAGTGGTTTGAAATAGATGTATATGGAAACTATAATATACATATAGAAGGGATGGGGGAAAAGGAAATAATACAAATGTATATATGTGTAGTATGAAATGAAGAAATGAAGAAATCGGATGATTTGAAGAAGTGTTTGTATGTATTAAAAGAACTGAATAAAAAATATTTAAAAAAAAAAAAGTAAATTCGCTGAACTAGCGAATGTACTCAATTCCGAACTGGCCTCACTTCCATTTCTTTCGAAATTGAGAGAAATTCCTCCCATGTGATAAACTCCGTAGTTTGTTTTTAACATTTCCTGTCAGAGACTCAGAGCATTAAACTGAGCTTTTATGCTGTTGTTGTGTGCCTTCAAGTCACTCAGCAGACTTATACCAGACCCTATCATGGGGTTTTGTGGGCAAGATTTCTTCAGAAGGGGTTTGTCTTCACTTTCCCCCCTTTTGCACTTTCCTCTGAAACACAGGGAGCAGCCAGGGAGCACAGGCCAGAGAATTGAAACAAAGGATCATGCAAATTGTAGTGTGTTTCTAATGAAGGCCAAGGCCAATCTAGAGATGCATTCCATACCAGGCAATTGTATGGAATTGATTGCAAATTTGGAGTGGAACATGATTTATAAATTTGATGTTTCTCCAAATTTACCTATCCCTGGGATGACTAGTGATTGCGTTTGGATAGCCTTTGCATTGCCTCTGATGTCATCTGATATTCTCTTTTGAAATAATGTGAAAACCCATGGATGACCCTGGATTGATCCTGGGATAACCTTCGAATTTTCCCCATATGAAAAAGTTCTCAATCGTTGCTCCAGATCTTTGAGGTTTTCTGCTAGTATTATGGTGTCATCTGTGTATCTCAGATTGTTGATATTCCTTCCTCCTATTTTCACTCCTCCTTCCTCTGTGTCCAAGCCTGCTTTTCTTACAATATGTTCTGCATATAAGTTGAACAAGTAGGGTGATATGATGCAGCCTTGTCTGACTCCTTTGCCAAATGGGAACCATCCTGTTTCTCCATGTTCTGTTCTGACAGTAGCCTCTTGTCCTGAGTACAGATTCCTCATCAAGACTATCAAATGGGTCAGCACTCCCATGTCTGTAAGGCCATTCAATAGCCTTTCATGATCTATGCAGTCAAAGGCTTTGCTATAGTCTATAAAGCACATGATGATTTTCTTTTGGAACTCCCTGGTGCACTCCATTATCCATCATATGTTTGCAATGTGGTCCCTAGTGCCTCTTCCATTCCTGAACCCTGCTTGGACCTCTTGGATTTCTCTCTCCATGTATGTTGGAGTCTATGTTGTAGAATTCTGAGCATAACTTTGCTGGCATGGGATATTAGTGCTATGGTTCTATAGTTGCTACAATGTATTGTGTCTCCTTTTTTGTGGATGGGGTGTATATTGATTATATCCAGTCTCTGAAGATGCCAACCACAGATGCTGGCAAAATGTCAGGAATATATTCTTCTACATGGCCACATAGCCAGACTCCCCCCCCCCCAAAAAAAACTAAAAAAACTATGGATGCTGGCCATGAAAGCCTTCAACTTCACATTTCCATTCTGTTGGTCATCATTTTGTTTTCCATATCTGTTGACATATGTTAGTTAGCACTATAGTTGACTCTGTCAATGTGGATTGCAGCAGCTCAATTGGAATATCAGCTGTTCCTGGTGAATTGTTTTTCACCATTTCTCTTATTGCAGCTTCTACCTTGTTTTTTTTTTAGAATTTGGGGTTCATCTTCATATGGCTCTTTGTTCTATGTGTGCTTAATTCTGACATCACTTTTATATAGCTCTTCTTTGTATTGCATCCATCATCTTTTTATTCCTTCCTGGTCTTGGATTGTTTTATTGTTATTGTCATAGAGTGTCCCAGTCCTTAGTTTGAATTTTCCTTTTATTTCCCTGATCTTGTGGAAAAGGTCTCTTGTTCTTCCCTTCTTGTTATTGTTTTCTATTTCTCTGCACTGCTCCTTGTAATAGTTGTTTTTAATCTTTACACATTAGCCATTGTACTGTTGCATTCATGGTTCTTAGCTTGTTCCTATCTCCTTTTTGTTTTTAAAGTTTTATCTGTCATCCATGGTTTTTCTCCTTTTTGCCCATTGAAAGTGTCCATCTGCATTCAGTTTAAAAAACCACAAGTTGAAAACAATGTAATACACAATTAAAGCACAGTAAAAATAATAAAAAATAGATAAAAAGATGAAGCCAGAATGTAAAAACAATGATGATGATGATGATGAAAGAAGGTTAAGGGGGGTATGTAGAATTCTCTAGTGTCTCATTAAACTATAAAGTCCAGGATTCCACAGGGTGTTGCTGTGGCAGCTGAAGAGGAATTGCAATGTTGTAACTGTGTTATGTGAAAGAGCCCAAGGTAATTTAGGGCTCACAAATCAAAGATAAAATTCAGATAGAGTGATTTGATGAAGCATCTCTATGCATAATGATTCACTTTAAGTCTTACACTCACTCACTTTAAAGTAAACCTAGTTACACTCAGTGATCAAAATCCAACTGTTAGTCTCAACGAGATTAGACCCATTGAATCAATGTAATTTACCAAGTTCACATGGATTCACTGGGTCTGCTTTTTTTGCTACTGGCAATTAGATTTTGACAGGTGGATTTTAGTTCTCAATAAATAGATATGGACTTATACTACAAGTAGAACATTCCTCTAGTTATAATTTGGAAAACTAAGTATTTGTCCTAACCCCCTAAGCCTCTACACTTTACAGTGTACAATAATGACTGGAAACAAATAATTTTCCTTATCTTATTTAGGACAAATCAGGGTTAATTCTTTATTTAAAACAACAACAACAAATATTTGTTGCCCCCCCCCCAAGCCTATCCTAGAAAGCAACCTTCTATGACCATAAACAAAGATACTCAGAAAGAAGACACTTCAAAAATGCACCTAGATTTTATGCATTCTTCACTGAACAGCCCGGGAATGGTCTGAGAAATGAAGCAGAAAAGCTCCGTTGAGAAATATAACTCTTATAAAGCAATTTCATTTCCAATGGCAAGTGAGCTGTCATGAGTGAATTGTTCTTTGGTCACTCTTGGGAGCTTCGCCACCTGTTCGTATTCTTCTCCATAGACCAAAGGAGCATGCAGAGTAAATAGAAAAGCAGCAGTCAAGTCAAATTGTTGCCTGCAGCCAAACAACCTCAAGCTGTGAGCCCATCAGTTCTGATAAACTTAGCAGGTTGAGGCGAGGTCAGAACTTGGTTAGGAAGTAGATCAGAGCTTGGAAAAGGTATTTTTTGGACCATAACTGCTGGCCACAGTGGTGGGTGCTTCTGGGAAATGTACAAGCTCTGCCACTAAAGATATTGGGAATGTTGTAGGAAATGGGGCAGGAAAGCCAAAAGGGGACTCATTATATCTCAAAATGAGAAACAAATAAGACAGAATGGGGGCAGATGAGGACAGAATGCCACTGAGATGGCTGACAGTCAATTTTCAGTGGAAGCTGAGACTTTGGGGGTGGGTTTGGCACGTCGAAGCTGGCGTAGTCCCCATCTATGCTTCCAGAAATGCTAAAATTAATTCTATTTCTGACTTAAATGGGTGTCTTCCACTTAGACTACCATCACTATAAGCCACAACTCCCCTCTTCCCTCTGAGTTTGGCTGCAATCCTCATATAACCTGTAGGGAAAATGGATTTCTCAGCACAGTGGATCACTGTGAGGGATCCCCATTTTAATCCAAAATATTTTGGGGTAGTTTGGGATTTGACTGAAAAAGACCCATAACCTTGACAAAAGACCTGCTCCCGCTAGAGATGGAAATTCCAGGATAATTGAGAGCTTGCATATGCTTCCAGAATGGAAAAGCCCAGATTTTCTGAGCCATCTGGGCTATATCTAAGCACCTGCTCATTCTCAGAGATTTGGAGGCTTTACTTAAGTTTGAGGTATTAAAATCATAGGCTGGAATTCATGACTGCAGTTACAAATGCATTGCTTAGGGTTATGCATGCCTCCTAACAAATTTGTATTCACAATCCCGACATATTCAATACATCAAGGAATATGTAGATATCATAGAAGTCCCCCAGTCCTGTCTTACCAGGCAGCTGCTGCTGCAAGTGATGGGGTCTGTTCTCCTTTCACTCAGAATGCAACAGGCTGACATTTCCACCCCCTCTTCTGTGATCATTCTTCAGTCCAAGGATGAATTTCAACAGGAATCCTGCTTCTGACTGTGACATTAGAGATCCCTTGCAAGAGGGGGAGAAGAGGAAATGCCCATCTCCTGTGACCCTATCAACTGGACAACAGACCCCTGTTGCTTAGAGTGGCTCCTGTCTGAAAATTCTAGATTAGGGGTAAGTGGCCAGTCTGCAAGAGGCCATTTAGCTATGCAATTAAAATAGTTACGTAGCTAAGTAGCACATGTAGAATTCTGTCCATAATTCTTACACATTGGTCTTTGGATGATCTGTGAATAATGCATATCTTGTAAACCACCGCTTGATTATGTATGGAAGGTTACAATACACATATATAAAATAAAGAATTAAGTGGAATGGTTAGGCAGTAAAGTGCAGGCCTGGGCCATTTTTGCATCTCCAGAACCCCAAAGCCCCCTCTCAATTCTTTCATATTTTTCATCTCCCCCCCCCCCCCATCAAAACATATGCCCCTCACATCCCTGGGCTGCTTTAAGTGCTAGGGAATCCTGGGGACTGTAGAGAAGGCTAAATTTCTCATAAAACTACAATTCCCAGAATTCGCTAAGATTGAGCCAAGGCAGTTAAAGTGAACTCAATTATTTTTTTATTATTTCTGCAGTGTATTTTGGACCAAATAAGTGTACAAGAACTTGACTCCAGTTCACTTTCTGGATTCTCCTAGGCCTAAAATAACCTAGAGAAAGAAAAAAAGAATAGGCAAAATTGCCTTTGGCCTTCTATGACATCTTTTAGGTGAAAAACCATTTTCATACAATCATGGAATCACAGAGTTGGAAGAGACCACAAGGGCCATCCAGTCCAACCCCCTGCAGTGCAGGAACTCCCAATCAAAGCATGCCCAACAGATGGCCATCCAGCCTCTGTTTAAAGACCTCCAAAGAGGGAGACTCCACCACACTCCGAGGAAGTGTGTTCCACTGTCGAACAGCCCTTACTGTCAGAAAATTCCTCCTAATGTTGAGGTGGAATCCCTTTTCCTGGAGCTTGCATCCATTGTTCCGGGTCCTGTTCTCTGGAGCAGCAGAAAACAAGGTTGCTCCCTCCTCAATATGACATCCCTTCAAATATTGAAACAGGGCTATCATATCACCTCTTAACCTTCTCTTCTCCAGGCTAAGCACCCCAAGCTCCCTAAGTCATTCCTCATAGGCATGGTTTCCAAACCATTTTAGTTGCCCTCCTTTGGACACACTCCAGTTTCTCCACATCCTTTTTGAATTGTAGTGCTCAGAACTGGACACAGTATTCCAGGTGGGGCCTGACCAAAGCAGAGTAGAGTGGCACTATTACTTCCCTTGATCTAGACACTATATGTCTATTGATGCAGCCTAAAATTGCATTGGCTTTTTTAGCTGCTGCATCGCACTGTTGACTCATGGTCTACTTGGACTCCCAGATCCCTTTTACACGTAGTTTCATTCAGCCAGGTGTCCCCCATCCTATTTCCTATATATTCATTTTTCCGCCCTAAGTGCATAACCTTACAGTTCTCTGCATTGAATTTCATTTTGTTACCTTTGGCCCAATTTTCTAGTCTATTCAGGTCATTTTGAATTTTGATCCTGTCCTCTGGGGTATTAGCTACTCCTCCTAATTTGGTGTCATCTGCAAATTTGATAAGTGTGCCCCCAATTCTGTCATCTAAATCATTGATAAAGATGTTGAATAGAACTGGGCCAAGGACAGAACCCTGTGGCACCCCACTTGTCACTTCCCTCTAGGATGAAAAGGAACCATTGTTGAGCACCATTTGGGTACAGCCAGTCAACCAGTTACATATCCATGTAATGGTTACCTTGTCAATCCCACATTTTATATGCTTGTTTGCAAGAATGTCATGGGGAACTTTGTCAAATGCCTTACTGAAATCAAGGTATACTATATCCATAGCATTCCCTTCATCTACCAAGCTGGTAATTTTATCAAAAAAAGAGATCATATTTGTTTGGCATGACTTGTTTCTCTGAAACCCATGTTGACTTTTTGTGATTATGGCATTGGCCTCTAAATGTTCACAGACTCTCTGCTTAATGATCTGCTCTGGAATCTTTCCTGGAATTGATGTCAGACTAACTGGACGATAATTGTTGGGATCCTCTTTTTTCCCCTTTTTGAAGATGGGGACAACGTTTGCCCTCCTCCAGTCTGCTGGGACTTCTCCTGTTCTCCAGGAGTTCTCAAAGATTATTGCCAGTTCCAATATTACATTGGTTCCGATATTACATTAACACCCTTGGATGTAGTTCTTCTGGTCCTGGAGAGTTGTTTCATTTAGATTAACCAGGTATTCCTGTACTATCTCTTTACTTATTCTGTGCTGAAATTGTCCTGTTCTGTCCCCTTCTTCACTGTCCTCAGGTTGAACACCCTTTACCTTTTCTGAGAACAGTGAAACAAAGAAGGTGTTGAGTAATTCTGCCTTTTCTCTGTCCCCTGTTAGCATTTTCCCATCTTCTGCACACAGTGGCCCTACCATTTCCTTCTTTTTCCTTTTGCTGCGGAGATACCCCCAAAAAGCTTTTTTTTATTGTTCTTAACCTCTCTAGCAAGCCTGAGTTTTTTAGCTTTTCTGACTTTACCCCTACATGTGCTGACTATTTGTTTGAATTCCTCTTTGGTGATTTCCCCATTTTTCCATTTCTTATACATGTTCTGTTTAAGGCTTATCTCAGTTGAAAGTTCCTTAGTCATCCATCCTGGTTTCTTGAGACATCTCCCATTTTTCTTCCTCATTGGAACTGTTTGAAATTGTGCCTTCAGTATCTCCCTTTTGAGGAACTCCCATCTATCTTGAACTCCCTTCTCTTTTAGTATTCTTGAGGGGTTCACCCTCAGTATTTCTCTAAGTTTACTAAAATCAGCTTTCCTAAAGTTTAGTTTTTTTAAAAAAGAATACTCTTAGGAGATGGTTACAGTGAAATCTTGATGGGTGCCAGATCATCAAATCCAAGCCATGGTGGCTGTCAATCATTGCTGCAGAAGGTCATTATTTTTAAACCAATTTCTCTAAACAAGCCTAGTTTTATAATTCCACTAGTTTCAAAAGTGTCACAAGATTCTTGTACTTTCCTTGATGACTTGCTAACAGTATCAAAACCATTGAGGTATTGATTTAAGTGTTAGACTGGGAAGCCAGGGTTCAAATCTCTGTTCTGTATAGAAATACACTGGGCAACTTTGGACAAGTTGCACTTTCTCAGCCTGGGGAAGGCAATTACAAACTCCCTCTGTATAAATCTTGTCAAGAAAACCCTATGATAGGTTTACCTTAGGGTTGCCATTAGACTTGAAGGGACACCACACAAAAAACAACAACACAGATAGCTAGTTCTGGCTGGGACATACTGGGTTGCTCTAGTGTCTGCATAAACTGGGAGTGACTTGAATGCATATAACAATTTCCGCAGAGAAAGGTATCCTAATCAGTACAAAAAAGTATAAAAATGTGACATTCCTATGTCTTACAATCATAGAATCATAGAATCATAGAATCATAGAATCATAGAATCATAGAGTTGGAAGAGACCACAAGGGCCATCCAGTCCAACCCCCTGCCATGCAGGAACTCCAAGTCAAAGCATCCCTGACAGATGGCCATCCAGCCTCTGCTTAAAGACCCCTAAGGAAGGAGACTCCACTACACTCCGAGGGAGTGTGTTCCACTGTCGAACAGCCCTTACTATCAGGAAGTTCCTCCTAATGTTGAGGTGGAATCTCTTTTCCTGCAGTTTGCATCCATTGTTCCGCATTCTAGTCTCTGCAGCAGCAGAAAACAAGCTTGCTCCCTCCTCAATATGACATCCCTTCAAATATTTAAACAGGGCTATCATATCACCTCTTAACCTTCTCTTCTCCAGGCTAAACATCCCCAGCTCCCTAAGGCGTTCTTCATAGGGCAAGGTTTCCAGACCCTTCACCATCTTAGTTGCCCTCCTTTGGACATGCTCCAGTTTCTCCACATCTTTTTTGAATTGTGGTGCCCAGAACTGGACACAGTATTCCAGGTGGGGCCTGACCAAAGCAGAATAGAGTGGCACTATAACTTTCCTTGATCTAGAAACTATACTTCTATTGATGCAGCCTAAAATTGCATTGGCTTTTTTAGCTGCCGCATCACACTGTTGACTCATGTTCAGCTTATGGTCTACTTGGACTCCTAGATCCCTTTCACATGTGGTCTCATTCAGCCAGGTGTCCCCCATCCTATATCTGTGCATTTCATTTTTCTGCCCTAAGTGCAGAACCTTACATTTCTCCGCATTGAATTTCATTTTGTTAGCACTGGCCCAGCTTTCTAGTCTATTCAGGTCATTTTGAATTTTGATCCTGTCCTCTGGGGTATTAGCTACTCCTCCCAGTTTAGTGTCATCTGCAAATTTGATAAGTATGCCCCCAATTCTGTCATCCAAATCGTTAATAAAGATGTTGAACAGCACTGGGCCCAGGACAGAACCCTGTGGGACCCCACTGGTCACTTCTCTCCAGGATGAAAAGGAGCCATTGTTGAGCACCCTTTGAGTTCGGCCAGTCAACCAATTACAAATCCATGTAACAGTTAACTTCTCTATCCCACATTTTGCAAGCTTGTTTGCAAGAATGTCATGGGGAACCTTGTCAAAGGCCTTACTGAAATCGAGGTATACTATATCCACAGCATTCCCTTCATCTACCAAGCTGGTAATTTTATCAAAAAAAGAGATCAGGTTCGTTTGGCATGACTTGTTTCTCTGAAACCCATGTTGGCTTTTTGTGATTATGGCATTGGCCTCTAAGTGTTCACAGACTCTCTGCTTAATGATCTGCTCTAGAACCTTTCCTGGAATTGATGTCAGACTAACTGGACGATAATTGTTAGGATCCTCTTTTTTTCCCTTTTTGAAGATGGGGACAACGTTTGCCCTCCTCCAGTCTGCTGGGACTTCTCCTGTTCTCCAAGAGTTCTCAAAGATTATTGCCAATGGCTCTGATATTACATTTGCCAGTTCTTTTAATACTCTAGGATGTAGTTCATCTGGTCCTGGAGATTTATATTCATTTAGGTTAACCAGGTATTCCTGTACTACCTCTTTACTTATTCTGTGCTGAATTTCCTCTATTCTGTCTCCTGTTCCATTATCCTTAGGTTGAGCACCCTTTGCCTTTTCTGAGAAGACTGAAGCAAAGAAGGTGTTGAGTAATTCTGCCTTTTCTCTGTCCCCTGTTAGCATTTTGCCATCTTCTGCACGCAGTGGCCCCACTGTTTCCTTCTTCTTCCTTTTGCTGCGGACATATCCAAAAAAGCCCTTTTTATTGTTCTTAACCTCTCTAGCAAGCCTGAGTTCAGATGTCTACAATGCACTAGCATTATCTTCCATTTTAAAAAGCTAATTGAATTATAATGCAGAACATAAATCATGAAATATATATTAACACAATATTCTGACTGAAAAACATATTCTGTGTGATTATTTTTACTAGACAGGGTAGCATATTTTTCATTAGAAAATCAGATATTTCATTTTCATGACTGAAACATTACAATGGGGCTGTACAGACTGTCCAAAAGGGGTGGTCTGTCCGCGCCCAAAGAAGCGCCAGGATGGGGCCAGGGCTGCCTCACTGGCAGCCCCAGACACCCCATCCAGACGCTTCTCCAGGCCATGGAGAAATGGCGAACTACTGCTTCTCCGTGGTCTGGAAGCGGGGTGCCTGCACCCCACAATCCCCTGCACTGCCGAGGGGAGAAAGGGGCTGCCGCCACGGCCCCTTCCCCCTTGGGGTTCTTTGCACAGCCATGTAAAGGCCGTGTCAAGGACGAGGCGTAAAAAGGAGCTCCATTTTGGAGCTCCTTTTGGCGCGCTGAAAAGGCGCCCTAGGCGCCCTCCAGCAACTTCATTACGTCAGGAGCACACTGCATTATCTAAATAGGCACATGCCATGATGTTATGATGGCACACACATATGGAAGGTGCCATTTTAAAATGGCGCCATCCATACATGCTAGGTTTAGGGAGGGTGCGGATGCTGCGTCCTCCCTAACCCTAATTGTGCCGCCATAGATTCCTCTCTCTCCAGGCAAAAAGAGGTGCCCTCAGGCAGGCTTGCAAGCATGGTGTTTAGATGATGAATGCCTTGAAGCCAGCAGAAAAGTGCCCTTATGCAGGGAAAACCTGTTTCAAAAAGAAGCACCTTTTTTCTGCTTCTTCTTGGCTTGAAGCCATGTCATGTGGTCATGACATAAGCACTCCAGCTGCTTTGGGAGCTGGTGGTGCGGTTGGTGGGGTTTCAATGTGGATTCAGAAAAGGCAGCTTCAAGTCATTTTTTCCTGCCCATCTGTTTCGCCTCTTAAGACTCTTTCAAATGGGAGGAATTTCTCCCAATTCCGAATGGAGTCAATGCGGATTCGTGTAAATTCGCTAGTTAAGCGAATTTACATGAACCCCTGCTCCGTTCGGAAGGCATTCGAAATTACTTCCCATTACCCGAAATTGCATGCGAAGCTTTAATTTGCAATAACGTAAAACCCATGATTGCATTCGGAGTGGCTTCCCCCTTACCCGAAATTGCGTGCGAAGATTTAATTCGCAATAACGTAAAACCCATGATTGCATTCGAATTGACATTAAATTATACTTCCAATTTCCGACGTCTGAAAGAATCCATAGTCTCCCTACCTTAGAAAGCCAGAATGGTGTATTATTTGAGCACTGGACTACAACTCTGGAGATTAGTGTTTGATTCCCTGCTTGCCCATGAGATCCTGCTGAGTGACCTTGGACAAATCACTCTCTCTCAGCCCCAGTAGACAATGTGATATGTTCACCTTAGGGTCGGCATAAGCTGAAAATAACTTGAAGGCACACAGCAACAATAAATGTGCCTATATAAATTTACAGGTGTTTGTACATACAGTACAAGCACAGTATATAAACCACTAATAATATGTATGATATGCATTTGTAAATATGAACAAGTTCCAAATATGAACTCAGAAAGCACAGTATTGTGTCATCAAAAGTATATCCAACTTTTAAAATGTTCTTTTGAGCCTCTCTGTACTTCATAGTTTTGCCAGCAAGAGAACTGAGATTTAATTCAGTTTCCCTGGGTGGCATAGCAATTGCTTTGATTCTCATTCCCAATATGTGTGAATGTGTGAAGCAAACTGTGAAGGCTTTTCCCATGCTCACCATGGCACTTTCCATTTGGTGCTCTATGGAGAAGTACATTTTGCTTTTCACTAGCTATTCAAACTGGCATTCAGTTTCTAAATTAGACTCCCCAGACTACTCATTTATTTCACTGCAAAATGGTCATACCAAGGCTGTGGGTATCCTAACAGAGGATCCATTCAATTTAAGAACTAGTGCAAGAATATAGAAAATGGAGAGAGTATGTACTTAATGTCAGCAAGGTGTTTGGAGTCATGTTTGAATTGTTACAATTAAAACAATCCTAAATCAATGGGGGACTGTTATATAAACCAAGAGGGATCAGATATGCTTGCTAATGCTCAGGGCAACCATAATCTTAGACTGGTGGAATCATAAAATCAAATATTTATTTCATTTATCATATTATGTCATAGGCAAGGTATTCTTTATGATTCATTGAGTTTTGTTTTAACAAGAGTTGTCAGGATAAGGGATGCAGAACTCCCTTTCTAACTACACAAGTCTATGCATGTTTCTTCAGACTTGAGACTTAATGTGTTCAGTTAGACTTTTGGGTATGTACATACATGATAGTAGCCTTACTTTGCCATAAGCTTTCATGTATTATGGACATCAGACTCATGAACTCTGTTAGCAGTTATCTCTCAGGATTCCCCAGCCATCATGGCAGGATCAGACATAGGTATGTTTTTGCTGAACTGCAACTCCCATTACCATAGCCAATGTGAGGAAAGCTGGAGGTTGTAGTGCTACAACAGCCAGAGGGCTGCACCTTTGCTGACCCCTGTTATAGATCCATGGCTGCACTGATGCTGTTCTCTGGGATGATTGATAATGTTCAGCAAAACTGGTGTCAAATAGTTTTTTGTGGGTTTTTCGAGCTATGTAGCCATGTTCTAGAAGAGTTTACTCCTGACATTTTGCCAGCATTTGTGGCTGCCATCTTCAGAGAATGCTAGGCATTGTTTGAAGATGTCATCACAGATGCTGGTGAAATGTCAGGAGTAAACTCTTTGACTTCACATTGGTGTCAAATAGTTGTATGTACGTACATCAAATATGTTTTCTACATTAATACATGAAGGGTACACGTTGCCTAATACAGAAAAAGTGTGCAGGGCAGGCAAATGGATTCTGCTAAAAATGAAATTAATTATCCACCTATCCTTACTTCTCCCATGTGTTTCCCCTCTCCACCTGTTTTTCCCTTTTTTGCATAAGAAATAGATCCCTCATGTCCTGCTTTGAGATGTCAACACACATCTTGTTTTGCCCTCAGAGATAAATAAAGTAGACAAATACTTGACTTGGACCCAATCTGAAATTCAGGTTTATGCTCTGACCACTACTTAAAGGAAGTCTGAGCAAATTCCAGGGTTCCTGGAGATAATTTTGGAATCTACTGCATGCAGCACCATCCATCTCAGGGTTTAGTAAATCACGTTTTAATCATCATCATCATCATCATGATGTTTATTTATATGCTGCCCAATCACAGGGAATCCGGGTGGCTTACAACAGAAGAAATACAAAGCAATGACAATACAAATGAAATAAAAACAAATGTAACATAGCAATATATTAAACAATTAAAATAAAATAACAATTAACAATTGCAGTAAATAACAAAAACAAAAATACATAGCAAATCAACAGTAGCAAAAAATACATAACAAGTAACAATGAAAAATATATGGCAATTAACATAGCAAATCAGAAAAAAACAAGATTACTCTCCTTCTTGACCCCCCCAATCCTAAAATAAAACAATATTCAACAATGCACACACTAAAGAAGAACATTACAATCTAAACTCACAAAAAGTGGAGTGGGGGGGGGGGGCTAGGAGCATTAAACAATCAAAACACCTGAGTCCTCCATTGCCTTTTGAGGCTCTGAGATGATGTTGGGTGTGGCAAGGCATTCCTCCACCTGCACCTGAGTCCTCCATTGCCTTTTGAGGCTCTGGTATGATGTTAGGTGTGGCAAGGCAGCCCTCCGTCTCCACCTGAGTCCTCCATTGCCTTTTGTGGCTCTGGGATGATGTTGGGTGCGGCAAGGCAGTCCTCCACCGGCACCTGAGTCCTTCATTGCCTTTTGAGGCCCTGGGATGATGTTAGGTGTGGCAAGGCAGCCCTCCGTCTCCACCTGAGTCCTCCATTGCATTTTGTGGCTCTGGGATGATGTTGGGTGCGGCAAGGCAGTCCTCCACCAGCACCTGAGTCCTCCATTGCCTTTTGAGGCTCTGGGATGATGTTCGGTGGGACAAGGCAGTCCTCCTTAAGGTGAGTATGAAGCGGGGATAAGATGTAGAGGGGCAGACAAATAGTCTGGGGCAAACTTAGAAAAATCATCCCCCCCCCCCGCATATAGTAGCTTATTTGGGAGAGTTCAAAGGTAGACCAAACACACGCACACACATGCACACGCACACACACACAAAACCAGTGGGTGATGGTGTTTGAAGCTCAACATGTCTAATGATAGAGCTTCTTGTCTTCCCACCTAAGTCCACCCTCCAATAATCCTTTTCTGTTTCTGTTGGCAACACATCTCTTCCACTGGTTCAGGAAGCCCAGTCTTGGTTTCATTTTTTTTATTCTTCTCTGTTGTTTATTCCCCAGATCCAGGCCACCACCAAGGCCTGTAGATTCTCTCTTTACAACATTGCTAAAATCTATCCATTCCTCTCAGCCTCTACTGCCAAGACTCTGGACCATGCCCTAGTGGTATCGCTACTAGATTATTGTAACCTTCTTCTGACAGACCTTTCTCTCTCTCACTTCTATCCTTTAGTCTCTGTCCAGAACTCAGCTGCCTGTATTATCACATCCGCTTGCCACTTTGACCATGTTTCTCCTCTTTTCTCCTCCCTTCATTGGCTCCCCTTCCCCTTCCGCATCCAGTACAAACTTTTGTTGTTGACTTTCAAAGCCCTCCATGAACTGGCCCCTCCTTATTTATCTGAACTTCTTTCTCCTTCCATTCCTACTCATATCTTCCATTCTGGTAGTCAAGGTCTCCTGTCCCAGCCTAGGATTGTCACTGCCCCGTCCTGGATTCGTCCCTTCTCACTTGCTGCCACTCACTCCTGGAACCTTCTTCCCCCACATGCACACCTCATCTCTTCTCTATCCAGTTTCAAATTTAGTTAAAGACTCTGGAGTTTATTACACAGGAGAAATTTCTCTCAATTTCAAAAGAAATAAAAGTGGAGCCACTTCAGAAATGAGCAAATTTACGTGATTGCGCATTGACGCTGCACTGCATTCAGAATCACTTCCCATTGCCTGAAATTGCCCGAAACTGTGTGTGATAGTTTCTAACGCAATAACATAAAACTTCACAATTGCATTCGGAAGGACCTCCCATTGCCCAAAAATGCATGTGGTAGTCTTTCAGGCAATAACATGAAACCCCATGATTACATTCGGACTGCCATTGGATTATGCTTCCAATTTCTGTCATCTGATGAACTCCTCTATTGTTTAGGAAGCATTCCCAGCAGTGTGCCCTTGTCTGCTCCAGGATGCCTCGTTTTAACCATGCATTAAGAAGCCAAGCCCTCCCTCCAGTCCATCTGCCTTGGTCCAGGCCTCAGGGGGAGAGAAGAACCACTGGACCTCATTCTCTTTCCCACCACCTTTCCCTTCTCCTTTTGTGTTGTATCTTTTTAGATTGTAAGCCTGAGGGCAGGGAACCATCTAATTAAAAAGACTGTATGTACAGCACTATGTAAATTTATAGTGCTATATAAATAAAGGATAATAATAATAATAATAATTGCAAGATTAATAATAATAATAATAATAATAATAATAATATTTATATTTCCCACATCTCCCTGTGGATCAAAGTGGGATTCCAACAGATTAAAATCACTACAAAATCATCATAAAAATGTACATACATTATTACATACAGTTAAAATCTAAGGACCACATAACTTTAATAATTATCCATACTATTATCACTTTTTACTTAATTAGCTACTGTCGTTCCTTGACCTTTCAAACTGTCATATCAGGTCAGGTGGATAGGCCCATTGGAGGAGATCCGTCTTTAGTGCTTAAGATGGATCTCCTCTGGCATGTCGTTCCAGAGTTTTGGAGTCACGGCTGAGAATGCTCTCTTAGATGTTGCCGCCAATCTTGTATTGGTGGCTTCCAGTAGATTTTTCCTTGATGTTCTGAGGGTGTGGGGCGGATTATGTAGGGAGAGGCGTTCCTTCAAGTAACTCGGGCCTAAGCCATATAGGGCTTAAAAGGTAACGACCAACACTTTGTATTGCGCCGGAAGCTGATTGGTAGCCAGTGTAAGGATTTTAATATCGGGGTGATATGATCTGTTCTTAATGCCCCGGTCAGCAATCTGGCAGCAGCATTTTGGACTAGTTGAAGCTTCTGGACTTGGTACAAAGGTAGCCCCATGTAAAGGGCATTGCAGAAATCCAGACGAGAGGTTACCAGTGCATGTATCAATGTTTCAAGGTCCTCTCTGCCCAGGTAGGACACAGTTGATGTATCATCCATAGGTGATGCCACACGCTCTTGGCTGTCGCCTCCACCTGAGATGTCAGCTGGAGCAACGAGTCCAGGAGCACTCCCAAACTGCATACTTTGTCCTTTAGGGAAAGTGTGACCGTTCAGGACAGGTTGGAAGATCTCCATCCCTGGGCTGGGAGAGCCTATCACAAGTACCTCCGTTTTCTCTGGATTCAACTTAAGTTTGTTTTCTCTCATCCAGCCCATTACTGACTCCAGGCAGGCATTTAGAGAAGAGATGCCATCCTTGGTCACTGCAGCAGTCGGAGACATGGAGAGATATATTTGAGTGTCATCAGCATATTGATGACACTGCGCCCCATGTCTCTGGATGATCTCTCCCAGTGACTTCATGTAAATGTTAAATAGCATGGGAGACAGAATGGTGCCCTGAGGAACACCAGATGTCAGCTCTCTTTTACAAGAGCAGCTGTCTCCCAGCTTCACCATCTGAAACCTGCTTGAGAGGTAGGAACGAAACCACTGCAGAACAGTGCTTCCGATTCCCATCCTTTTCAGGCGTTCCAGAAGGATATCATGGTCTACAGTATCGAATGCCACTGAGATGTCCAAGAGCACCAACAGGGTCACACTTCCCCTATTGGTGGCCAAATGGAGATCATCGACCAAGGCGACCATGGCTGTCTTGACTCCATATCCTCTCCTGAAGCCAATTTGAAATGGGTCTAGATAATCAGCTTCATCCAAAACAGCTTGGAATTGGAAGGCGACAGCTCTCTCGATCACCTTAACCCAAAATGGTAACAATGAGACTGGCCTATAATTATTAAGGGATCCAGGTAGGGTTTTTTAAAGAGTGGTTTAACCATGGCCTGTTTCAGTGCCTGTGGAAATTTGCCCTCCCTGAGTTGGAGTAATGTTGTTACCTTGTCCCCTCCTTGAACGGTTAAAAAAAAAGGCCTTTGAGGGGCCTAAATGAGCAGCCACCACCACCACTTCCAGTGTAGTGAAAAATGCCTTTCACCTGTTAGAGGGCTGTGGTGAGATTCTTACTCTTAGCTGAAACAAAGTCTGGGAAGCTTATATTTTCCCAGAGTATCCAGACAACCTTGCTGGTTTGGGAATGCTGGGAGTTGTCCCACCCCCCACCCCCCAAGCTTTGTTAAGTAGTATGGTTGCCTTTAGGATTTGGTCTCCAGTAGGCAGCACAGCAGTAATACTTGTAATGATAACTGTGAATTCTGAAGGATGTTTCTGGCTTTTGCATTCTGCAATTCCTCTTTGGAAGGTAAAAATATGTGGCTTGATTTTAACTGTTAAGAATCAGCATGCAGGAAATATGAAGCATTAGGCAATCAGAAGCTCATAGGAAACTACCCATTCCCTAGCAAGAAGGAACAAATTTGTGGCAATCTATTTAAATAGCATTTATATTCACTCTACATTAAGGAAGTTTCATTCCAATATAATGATGAAAAGGAAAATTTATTGGTAAACACATTAAAGAGAATCTGAAGAGAAGACATTCTTGTGAATTGTCTCTCATTCTTAAGGTTCCCAGCCACCTCTGGGCCAGACATCCTGCTACCCCCTAATTTTCTGAAGTAACAGAGATTCCTTAATTAAAGAAGACTTACATTTTGGAGAAAAGGTGCTGTAAAAGAAAAAAGTAGGTTTAAATGTTAATTCTGTATATTACTGAAGGTCTTGAGACTTAATGTGCATATTAACCACACCACAGAAAATTAGATCTATTGCTGTGTCTGCATGCAGTATATGTGTCATAATCAGGATAGCTTCTTGTAAGCAAAGGTCCTCTCTCACGAAACATAATCAGTCCTTATGGTCATTACCAAAGGCAATGTTTTCAAAGGTTAATTCTGGGGTCAACATTGGTAAGGTAGAGACATATAAAGTGGATTTGTGTCTTATGTGCTGTCCTAGATCTGGAGACCAATCTACCTTAGCCAACATTATAAAAGCCATAAACAGTTCCAAAGATGAGTTTCTCTGCACACTAATAAGAGCAATAAAAGGTATGTGTATGTGTTGGTGCAACCCTGCAATATGCATTTGCATGATAACAAATTATGCCCACTTTTGGAACATAGTTTCTTCTGTTCTAAGTCTTGAAACTCTTATTATATTTCACTGGAATCAGGGGCCAGTCACACTACACAATTATTGTGCTGTTATTCCAATTTGACTGCTCTAGTTCTGTTCTATAGAATGCTGAGGCATATACAATAATTTGTGGAGGAAATTGAGCTCTCTGACTAAATTTGAACGGTCCCTCTCTAAAATGCCAGTACTAGGATCCCATAGGATGGAATCATGGCAGTTAAGGTGGGATAATGTGCCATAATTCTGTAGTATGAATGGCCCCCGATAGTACCACAATGAAGCAATCAAGACATGGAAAGAAATTCAACAGCATTTCTACTCTATAAAATCATCACTTCCCAATGCGAAAGCTACTCCATATGATAGCATTAACCCTGCTACCCCAAAATAAAAGAACCAACCAAATGCCCCCAAAACACCCTTGGGGTGGGGTGGGTGCAGGGCATTTCCACAATGCTTGGCCCCCTGGGATGATCCTCCTCAAAAAACATTCTTTTTCCAAAAATACTTCCCCTCACCACAGCCCTCTAGCAAGTTAAAGGCATTTTCCATTACACTGGAAGTGGTTGTGGTGTTAAGGCAAGGAGCATGGGAATTATAGTCATAGAAATGCAAAGCTGTATGTGAGAACCATGTATGTGTAAATTTCCAGCACAAGGTGAGATAGTGTAGTCAGACACGTACACAACAACAACAGATGTGGGTATAGCCATAACATACACGGAATAGCAACACAAGTTCCGGAAAGGAAGGTCATGGAAAAGGTAAACAACGACATCATTGAAAACATCACATGAGTGGTTAGGTCATGGTAAGAGGTTGGACTATAGTATGGGAAAATGTGAAAATAACCAATAGTATTGATTGTACACACCCAGTACACACCCAGTGCACACCCAGTGGGTGGTAACCAAAATAGAACTATTTCAGTATTGTTCCGGTGAGCCATTGCACCCTTACCCCAGCCCTGCACCATCCTCCACACCACACCATCAACAACAATGTGAACTAGAAGGTGAACCTGAACTTGTAACTAAGATTTTGTGCAGGAGGAGATGAGTATGTATATAGCTTGATTAGCATAGCCAGAGTGTGTTTAGCAAGAGCAAGAAATGTGTTGCAAAGATGTTTATTGTTTTACTATAGAGTTTGTATTATTCAAGTAGTCAATAAAGATAGTTTAGTGCACAGCTCGCGTGTTTTGTTGACTGCAAGAAGGGGGAAGCAGCAACAGTGATTCCAGAAGTTCCAGAGCTGATGTTTTTGTTCCTGAGCCGCTTCATGGGCAACTCTGCTACCTGCAACACATCACACCATTGATCAGTTCTGATCAGCCCAGTTTGACCAGATGGTGAGGACCTGAGTCTGGGTAATGTGCATCACCTCCCATCATCCACAACATGTGGGGATTGCTCATTTAGGCCCCGCAGAGGCCTTTTTTGAATCAGGAACTGAACTTGAAGTGATTTGCATGCACTTCTTGTTCTTGAAAAAGGCCTCTTCTTTGTCCATGGTAAAAAAACCCCCACAACCCTCTAAATCCCCTAAAAAGCAAAAGACAAACAAACAAACAAACTTTAATTGTTTTTCAAGGGGGTGCAGCTCTGCAAAGTCTCGGGGGTGTTTGTGTGCGAATATGGTCCTCTAGTCTTCCAGAGTTGCCCACTTAATGTTTAATGTAATGCCCTTGGGACTAAAGGGAACACTATGATGAGCTATGGGCTTTTCCAGGTGTCTCCAGTAGCTGAAAAATGACAGTTTTCTGTGGTATCATATAGCTAGGTTGGTGTGAGAACATTGAAGAATCTCAGCAACCAGCTGTTCATAGATTTATGTCATTTTGCTGTCTCTAGGAAAACACATAGAATCATAGAATCATAGAACTATAGAGTTGGAAGAGACCACAAGGGCCATCCAGTCCAACCCCCTGCCATGCAGGAACTACCAATCAAAGCATACCCAACAGATGGCCATCCAGCCTCGGCTTAAAAACTTCCAAGGAAGGCGACTCCACCACTCTCCGAGGGAGTGTGTTCCACTGTTGAACAAACCTTACTGTCAGGAAGTTCCTCCTAATGTTGAGGTGGAATCTCCTTTCCTGTAGCTTGCATCCATTGTTCCGAGTCCTGTTCTCTGGAGCAGCAGAAAACAAGCTTGCTCCCTCCTCAATGTGACATCCCTTCAAATATTTAAACAGGGCTATCATATCACCTCTTAACCTTCTCTTCTCCAGGCTAAACATTCACAGCTCCCTAAGTCGTTCCTCATAGGGCATGGTTTCCAGACCCTTCACCATTTTAGTTGCCCTCCTTTGGACCCGCTCCAGTTTCTCCACATCCTTTTTGAATTGTGGTGCCCAGAACTGGACAAGTATTCCAGGTGGGGCCTGACCAAAGCAGTATAGAGTGGCACTATTACTTGATAATTAATAATAATAATAATAATAATAATAATAATAATTTTTATTTCTAGCCCGCCCCTCTGAACAAGCAATCGGGGCGGGTTACAACAAGGTTAAAAAACAATACAAGTTAAAATATCTCATCCCATTCCCCAGCTCCCCCCCCCCTTAAAATAAGATTAAATCAGAGCAAAGTTAAAATAGTTAATTTAAACAATTAAAAATAAGCTAAATCAGCAATGAAATGTTCCGACCCAGTGATCTTAGCTATATAGAGTGGAAACGCTGGAGAGAAGGTGGAAATGCACAAGACCAACATTTTGGAGTCAGGAGGTGTTAACCATCTTCTGGGTAGGCCTGCATCTTTAGGGCTTTAAAGATGCGTCTTTAGGGCTTTTTTTTTAAAGCCTTCATGGAATGGAATAAGACGCATCTCATCCGGCAGGTCATTCCACAGCTTGGGAGCGACAGCTAAAAAGGCCTTTTGGGAGGTCTGGACCAGCTTGGTCTTCATGGGCTGTACAGATTCCTCCCAGAGGACCGGAGTGTGTGTGTGGGGGGGGGTTTCATATGGGAAGAGGTGGTCCCTCAGATAGGATGGACCTGAGCCATGTAGGGCTTTAAAGGTTAAAACCAACACCTTGTACTGTGCCTGGAAACTAATTGGCACCCAGTGGAGGGATTTAAGCACTGATGTAATGTGCTCTCTCCTAGATGTACGGTGACAAGCCTGGCTGCCATGTTTTGGACCAGTTGCAGTTTCTGGGTTAAGCACAAGGGTAGCCCCCATGCAGAGTGCGTTACAGAAGTCCAGACGTGAGGTTACCAGTGCGTGCACCACAGTTTCCAGGTCCCTCATCTTCAGAAAAGGGTGCAGCTGGCGTATCAGCCGAAGCTGATAACAGGCACTACTGACCGTCACACTCACCTGACTAGTCATGTGAAGTGACGGGTCAAGGAGTACCCCAAGACACTATACATTCATTGATGCAGCCTAAAATTGCATTGGCATTTTTAGCTGCTGCATCACACTGTTGACTCATATTCAACTTGTGGTCTACTTGGACTCCTAGATCCCTTTCACATGTGGTCTCATTCATCCAGGTGTCCCTCATTCTATGTCTGTGCAGTTCATTTTTCTGCCCTAAGTTCAGGACCTTACATTTCTCTGTGTTGAATTTCATTTTGTTAGCTTTGGCCCAGCTTTCTAGTCTATTCAGGTCATTTTCAATTTTGATCCTGTCCTCTGGGGTATTAGCTACTCCTCCTAATTTGGTGTCATCTGCAAATTTGATAACTCGGCTCTCAATACTGGCATCCAAATCATTAATAAAGATGTTGAATAGCACTGGACCCAGGACACAACCCTGTGGGACCCAACTTGTCACTTCTCTCCAGGATGAAAAAGAGCCATTGTTGAGCACCCTTTGGGTGCGGCCAGTCAACCAGTTACAAATCATTGTAATGGTTATCTTGTCTAGTCTACATTTTATAAGCTTGTTTGCAAGAATGTCATGGGGAACCTTGTCAAAGGCCTCACTGAAGTCAAGATATACTATATCCACAGCATTCCCTTCATCTACCAAGATGGTAATTTTATCAAAAAAAGAGATCAGGTTTGTCTGGCATGACTTGTTTCTCTGAAACCCATGTTGGCTTTTTGTGATTATGGAATTATCTTCTTGATATTCACAGACTCTCTGTTTAATTATCTGCTCCAGAATATTTCCTGGTACTGATGTCAGACTAACTGGACGATAATTGTTGGGATCCTCTTTTTTCCCCCTTTTGAAGATTGGGACAACATTTGCCCTCCTCCAGTCTGCTGGGACTTTTCCTGTTCTCCAGGAGTTCTCAAAGATTATTGCCAGTTCCGATATTACATTTGCCAGTTCTTTTAATACCCTTGGATGTAATTCATCTGGTCCTGGAGACTTGTATTCATTTAAGTTAACCAGGTATTCCTGTAATATCTCTTTACTTATTCTGTACTGAAATTCCCCTATTCTGTCTTCTGCCCCATTATCCTTAGGTTGGGCAACCTTTGCCTTTTCTGAGAAGATTGAAGCAAAGAAGGTGTTGAGTAATTCTGCCTTTTCTCTGCCTCCTGTTAGCATTTTGCCATCTTCTGCACACAGTGGCCCTACCATTTCCTTCTTTTTCCTTTTGCTGCGGACATATCCAAAAATGCCCTTTTTATTGTTCTTAACTTCTCTAGCAAGCCTGAGTTCATTTTGTACTTTAGCTTTTCTGAGTTTATCGCTACATGTGCTGGCTATTTGTTTGAATTCCTCTTTGGTGATTTCCCCATTTTTCCATTTTTTATACATGTTCTTACAACTTAGCTCAGTTGTAAGTTCCTTAGTCATCCATACCGGTTTCTTGAGACATCTCCCATTTTTCTTCCTCATTGGAACTGTCTGAAATTGTCCCTTTAATTTGTCATGGATGTCATGGACAGTTTGAGATGTTTGTAAAATGTCTGGGGGCCAGGGTCCATACTTCTGCCCCCTTTGTTAGAGGTACCAATCTTAGGCCAAGATCTTGTATTGCACAGCACAGTGTAAAAGTTCCAGAAGTGGAACTAGGCTATGTCTCTCATCTCAACTCCTCAACTCACTGTTTAGCTGCAGTTTTCCCATGTTCATTTCATGACTACTGTAGAGCAGGGGGAATTAGAGATGTAACTGGCTACATCCCTATAAGCAGATGAAGACTGATGACATTGGCAGACATCTTTTTAGTCAAATACAGAACATTAAATTTACCTTACACTTGCAGATTTTGGTATTATAATTTTTTGTTGTTGTTGCAGAGACTGATATTTCTTTCCTCTTTCTGCAATGTCAAAAGCCCTCACCCAAACTGTACTTCCATATGGCCATTTCTTTGCTCGTGGAGAGTTGAAGGAATCAGAAAAAACATCTGGCTATGTGTCTCTGTAGCCAAATGCAAACTGATGACATTATCTGCTGAGCCTCTGCTGAAACTTCCCAAGAATCACGGTAGATTGCAATGGAAGATATCTTCAGACTGCATCTGGCTATGGAAACATGGGCAAGCAATTCTTGTGCTCTGCCAGCAACAGGATGGCTAGGGCTAGGATGGGTGCTGTTGCAGTGAAATGGTGAGTCATGGGGACAATGGATAGCAATAGCAATAGAAAGTGCATTTCTATACCACTGATCAGTGCACTTAAGGACTCCCTAAGCGTTTTACAGTGTATAAGCTAATTGTCCCCAACAACCAGGGTACTCATTTAAGCAACCTTGGAAGGATGTCAGGCTGAGTTGATCCTGAGCGCCTGGCTGATATTGAATTCACAACCTTATGGTTTGTGAGTGATTGGCTACAGTACAGTCATTTAACCACTGCATCACCTGCTTATTATGGATCTATGGGGACAATGCAGTGGTGAGCGTAGATGAGTAGGGAAGTTTCATTTGCAGAACACTCATGTTACACTCAACCATGTAGGATCTTGGCTACTATTTACTGAGATCTGCTGAGGTCTTCCAGAGGTCCCAGTAGATCATTATCTGTCTCTGGTTATCGGCCATAGCCAAATGCTTCTCTAATCCTTCCCCAACAACTAGCCACTGAATGGTCATGGGGAGGAGGGAGCTGCTGTGGCTAAATGGTGAATGGTGGGGCTTTGGTTGTTGTGGGGAATGAAATACAATCTTCACAAGGACCAAAAAAGACATGTATAGGCATATGCTGCACTTACACTTGTGTATGTTACTAATAGTATGCCAGGGTATAGCATTCCTATACTCAACATTTGCTAGTTTTCCTTTCTCTCTAAGAGTTTAGGCATAGAATATATTTATATCATTTCCTCTGTGTTGGTCTTCACCATACCCTCTGTCTTCCATTTTGGTAAATTTGACATTGTCTTCCATTTTGTAATCTGTGGTTCTCTCACTCTTTCTTTCATGTTTGAAGAGCACATTACAGAGCTTTCCATCATGAGATATTATGAAGCCTTTAGTATTTGCAAGTAAACCTACTTCATTTATTCTTACAAAGACCAACACTGCTTTACTCCTCTGCTTGGCCCTGTGGATAGGTAATGACAATGTAGGGATAGTTGTTGTTCACCTTCTGTTTGCAAATACTAATTATTCCACTTGTGAGAAAACTCCTATTTCCCACAATGATGAAAATGTCTTTTCTACTTGATCACATGTTTAGTTGTACCCCTTAACAGCTTTGTATATATAGTCTGAACCAACTGACATTTCTAAAGAAATAAACTCCATAATCGCCAGGATGCCAGTTATCTACAAGATATAAATGCTATCTGCATGATTCTTTCTCCCCCTTCCCACTCCATCACAACAGCCCTTGCTTATTTAACAGGAGAGTTCAAGGTATGTTTGCTCAAAGCAAGCCACAATTTGTGTTAGATGGGGCTTATATATTTTTTCATACTTTTTATATAGAATTTCAGCATAAAGCAACTAAATGTTTAATGCCTGGACTACTGTAAAGGAAAACGGAAAACATACAGGAATAGTCCCCAGTCACTGATTGCTACTGCTTGAATAATCTGACATGAGCAGGGCAATGGATCCATTTTCCTCAGATATTGTTCTTGAAGAGGCTGAGTTAGTGAGTCACTTTGTCAATGGTAGAGCTGGCCAAGCAGGTGACTGAATCACACATTCATTGTCACTTAACCTCTTGATGCTCAGCACTATGGAGAATTGTACCAGAATGTCTGAGTATGATTATAGATGCCAAACCATGAATTTCCAACTGAAAGAAAATAAAGAACAAAAATGGGATACAGCCCAGACCTGGTGGCCTCTAAAGAAACAACACAATATATTCTGGAATACAGCATCTAGAACATGGCATAGATTTTAAGTAAGGGCTACTAGGCATGTTGTTTGGGTCACTGTGAATGATAGTGCTGTTTGGGCTTTCACTTCTAAAATAGTGTATGTAAGTAACTATTTTTGCAAATAAGTTTATGAAATGAACAGGTCACTTTAATACCATATCAAAAGCCAATGATCCATACAATCAAGTAAACAATAATTTGCTTCTGCCAAAATGGCTTTATTTCTAATTCATTCTAGTCTTGGTAATGACTTTTTCACTGTTGTGTCTATTTTTACTGATATTAAACACAAATTGTTTTTCATCATCAACACTGTAGCTCTAAACAAACTGCAGCTTTAAAAATTGAATTAAGTATGTCCTGGTTCTTTCTCATTAAAACTGTAAGCCACAGAAACAAAGCAAAAAAGGAAGAGTTTTATTTATCATGATTTCCTTATATTGGATTTTTCTAGCATCACTGCTTAGAGCATTAGTGCAGAATCCTTAATTGTTTATTTAAAAAAAAACAACCAGTGTAATTAAGGGACAATGTTAATTAAGTAGAACTTTTAAAAGACTTTCTAGAGTCCCCTTGGGTTTTTAACCAGAAATGTTTGTGATCTTGTCCAGCCATTACCAACAACGAACTTTATATATTGGTTTTCTGGAAATTAGGAGATTATCTAACAGTCTCATCATTTCATACAAATGTGAGAGCTTGTGACATCTACTCTTTGCTGAGTCTTCTCTTGCTAGGTATCCCATACAGTGCGGTACCATAGAATATGCCAAGAAATCCAGTAGATTGTGATCAAGTTGTTCATTCTCAAGAATGAATCTATATGTTACTGTAATTGATGTTTTAAGGGAAGAAGCAGTGTTTCAGGAAAGTAATCATATGAATTCCAAATGTAAATTTCAAGTGATTTGAACCAGGACTCAGTGCTTCAAAGATATTATTATGCTACTGTCCAAAGCAAAGCTTCAGCCTGGTGCAGTGCTTGCCTCCCAGCACCTCTACAAAGCAATATGCAATTAAACCTTCCAGCAACCATTTCGTTCTCAAGACCAGTTTTTCTTGGAGTTCAAATCCTTTGATGTGCACTTGAAATGCACACACTGGAAAGTGGCTTCCTTCAGCTCCAGAGTGGCGATAAAGACTTGATTAGCTGGAATTGGTCACACACAGCTGACAGACCTTCTTAAATGCTCAGATGTCTATAACTGGAGCAAGGCAGAAGGCAACACAAAACAGTACCAACCTCCTGGATATCCTGGCTCAGAAAAATAAATCAGTATTCAGTAGTCCTCCTGACTCAGCTCTAAATGCACCTGGTAGCAAAGGCTTCATAGGCAATAAGGATAACAGCTTAATCCAGTTCATTCTTTGATTTAAAAAAAATGTTCAAAATTTGGAAATTTCTTCATAAATGTGATGCAAAAAGCTTCAAAATTATTTTTAAAATTAATGTGGAAATGCTCAGTCATCAGAGTACAGATCTTTGAGGCCCTCTGCATTCAACCATCCTGGTAGTGCTGAATTAGATTTGCCATCTCTCTTCTCCCACTGCCTCCCCACATATTTCACTGGTACTTAATCTTCTATAGCTACATGGCAGGTGCGTACAACAAGGTCCATGATGGGAATAACTAGGCTTGCTGGATTTGACCAGTGCATGTAGGTGAAAATTTCAGTACCTTTTTGATAATAATTTACGAAAAAAGAAAGAAAGAAAGAAAGAAAGAAATTTCTTAATGAATGGCTGAAATGGGAACAGTGTGACCCTCCAGGCATTGTTGGACTGCAGCTCCCATCAGCCCTAGCCATTATAGCCAATGGTGAGGGATGGTGGAGGTGTTTTTGTTCATTTTATTGTTAGCTGCCTTTGAGTCAACTGATCCATGGTGACCCCATGAATGAGAGACCTCCAAATTACTCTATCCTCAGCACCCTTGCTCAGGTTTTCCAGACCCATGTCTGTGCCTTCCTTTGTTGAACCTATCCATCTGGAGTGTAGGCTTTCTCTCTTTCTACTGCCCTCCACTTTACCAAGCATTATTGTAAGAGCTATTTGACAGTGAAATATGTTGCCTTCGAGTGTATTAGAGTCTTTGAAGGTTTTTAAACAGATGGCAATCTGTCGGGAGTGCTTTGATTGTTTCTTGCTGCATGGCAGAATGTGGTTGGACTGAGTGGCCCTTGTAGTCTTTTCCAACCCAATGATTTGATGATTCTGTGTCTTCTCATTTTAAAACCACTATTAAAGCTACAAAATAGCACCTTTGCCAATACTTATTTCACAATGCTATCTCTGTCTCATTGTTGGTTTGCCATCAGATGTTGTTAAAGTGTCCCTTTTCACTGACAGGGAAAACACATCACATCACACTTATCCAGGACTTGATTCATGAAGATCCAGGAATGCTCTAGCAACAAACCATCCATGGGGAAGTCCCGGGAATGGTTTGTTGATGGAGATTTCCTACTTTCCTGGATATTCATGGGTTCAGTCCTGAAAAATCACGACGTCATCTGAAAATCTTAAGCACGATTGCAGAATTTTTGGCAAGAGTATGCCTTTTTCTTCCCCAGTTCCCACCCCCCATCTGATAATCTCCCTAGACTTTCTTCCCTGCATTAAATTTTTATTTCAATATACTTGTTCTGATTGTAATAGATGTTATGGTAACCAATGTTTTTCCTACAGCAAACTGTTTTCCTAGAAAAATAGTTCTTGGATCACATGATGTTTACAAAATTCCTTCCAAGGCTTTATCTGTAACTGTCTTTAAATGATTAATAGATAAACCTGAATTTCTTTGAGGAAAAGCTCGTTCAGTGACTTTTTGCTATAGAACCATATACCTTGAGGTGACGGGGGGGGGGGGGGGGAATGTGGATTTTTGATGTTTATTGTTGTTGTTTGGCTGCTGCAAAATATTCATTTTTTTCCCTCCTGAAATTTTAATTCTTTTAGTTTGACTGTATCAAAATAGAATTACTTAAACTGAAATTTTTATCAAGACAGCATGAAACATATGAGGGTGAACAGAGTTATAATGTACCTATGTGAGAATCTGGAAAACCTACAAAGTGCAAAACTGCATGTGACAGCAAACTTTGAGGTTGTCTGAATCTTTTTAATCTATAATTTTCAGGTACTAGGGTGGAGAGACGCTAACTGGGATCAGAACTGTAATATTTGAGTAGGAAAGGAAATTGCTCCATTTCCTGAAATTGCGATTTGCCACAGAATTAGAATTCCTGTTGAAGCCAGTGAAAGTTTTCCTCCTGTTGCAAGTAGCAGATTGATTGGGAGGCACCCTTCAAATTTTATAAATTAAACATGGAGGGAAATAACTAACCTATCTCTCTTACACAATAAGTTTCTGACTCTAATGACTATTTACAGTTTATTAAAGATATCCCTTCAACCACCATCTTGAGGGGAGAGAAAGGCAGGCCACCTCCTGCTGGAAGCAAGAAGAGCCCTCCCTTCAACCACCATCTTAAGGGGAGAGAAAGGCAGGCCACCTCCTGCTGGAAGCAAGAAGAGCCCTCCCTTCAACCACTATCTTGATGGGAGAGAAAGGCAGGCCACCTCCTGCTGGAAGCAAGAAGAGCCCTCCCTTCAACCACCATCTTGAGGGGAGAGAAAGGCAGGCCACCTCCTGCTGGAAGCAAGAAGAGCCCTCCCTTCAACCACTATCTTGATGGGAGAGAAAGGCAGGCCACCTCCTGCTGGAAGCAAGAAGAGCCCTCCCTTCATCCACCATCTTGAGGGGAGAGAAAGGCAGGCCACCTCCTGCTGGAAGCAAGAAGAGCCCTCCCTTCAACCACTATCTTGATGGGAGAGGAAGGCAGGCCACCTCCTGCTGGAAGCAAGAAGAGCCCTCCCTTCAACCACCATCTTGAGGGGAGAGAGATGCAGGCCACCTCCTGCTGGAAGCAAGAAGAGCCCTCCCTTCAACCACCATCTTGAGGGGAGTTAATTGTCTAATTAACAAATTGTAAGCCGCTCTGATAGCTTTGGCTGAAGAGCGGGGTATAAATAACATTTATTATTTATTATTATTATTATTAAAGATTCATGAAAGATCATATGGCATATTTAACATTATGTTTATTTTGTTCCTAATAGTATAATGTCATATATGTTTTCTCAAATGGTAACAATATTTTAAAATTAAGATTTGGAAATTACAAACTTGTAATAATTGACTCAAAATAATAATATTGGTTATCTGTCTATTATCTACCTACCTACCTATCCACCCATCCTACTAACTAATATAGCCTTCAAAATGCTGCCATTCACACATCAAAAAACAACCTGAAACCTGATGTGTACGTTTTCCCTCTATAAATGCTTAATGCAATCTGTATGGCACAAACTACCTACAAGAGATGGGAATCAAATAGACATATTTCCCCAAGGATATTGTATGCCTGATTTTGATTTTGATTAAAACTAATCTAAACATATACTGAATAACCTATAGCAACTATCTGCCAGAATGTCCATTTGGGTAGGCTATGGGCTGGTGACTTGTAAAATCAATAACCTTGATATAGAAGGACATACTGCAATCTGGATTGCCCTGCTCTTCCTTAGGCACCATCTCATTGCCCTCTCCTTCCCCCAGTCTATAGCAAGATGAATCAAGCCCCTGTTAAGGCAAGGAGCATGGGAATTATAGTCATAGAAATGCAAAGCTGTATGTGAGAACCAAAGTCTGTAAATTTCCAGCACAAGGTGAGATAGTGTAGTCAGACACGTACACAACAACAACAGATGTGAGTATAGCCATAACACACACGGAATAGCAACACAAGTTCCGGAAAGGAAGGTCATGGAAAAGGTAAACAACGACATCATTGAAAACATCACATGAGTGGTTAGGTCATAGTAAGAGGTTGGACTATTAGTATGGGAAAGTGTGGAAATAACCAATAGTATTGATGGTACACACCCAGGACACACTCAGTGCACACCCAGTGGGTGGTAACAAAAGTTGAACTATTTCAGTATTGTTCCGGTGAGCCGTTGTTCTCTCTGCACCCCAGCCTGCAACATCCTCCACACCATCAACAATGTGAACTAGAAGGAAGACTTGAACTTGTAACTAAGCTTTTGTGCAGGAGGAGATGAGTATGTATATAGCTTGATTAGCATAGCCAGAGTGTTTAGCAAGAGCAAGAAATGTGTTGCAAAGATGTTTATTGTTTTACTATAGTGTTTGTATTATTCAAGTAGTGAATAAAGATAGTTTAGTGAACAGCTCGCGTGTTTTGTTGACTGCATGAAGAAGGGGAAGCAGCAACAGTGATTCCAGAAGTTCCAGAGCTGATGTTTTTGTTCCTGAGACGCTTCATGGGCAACTCTGCTACCTGCAACACATCACACCATTGATCAGTTCTAATCAGCCCAGTTTTGAACAGATGGTGAGGACCTGAGCCTGGGTAATGTGCATCACCTCCCATCATCCCCAACAGCCCCTGGGTTCCACATTGGCCATCATGCTCTCAGTTGTTCAAGTTAGAATGTATGATGCATTATAGAAGTAGTTGTCAACATTAATTCCCAGACCTATTGTATTTATTATACCAGTGCAGGAGAGATTACTCCTTAAACTGCAGCTATAGTTTATCTTCCATAAAGTACATGTAGCTGTTCCATCAATCCTAGTATGGACCTTATTGGTCGAAATATTTTTTTTGGGGGGGGGGGAGGATTCCAAAATCAAAGGGCCTTGTACCAGAATTCTCAACTGAGCACTCACAAGCTCATGAGGAGCTTGCAAGGAAGATGTAATAATGTGGGAATGCCCTTTGTGGGGACCTTTGCCTCCATGTAGGCACTGCACACCAGTGAGGTTGGGGGGGAGGGGCTGGTGAGTAACCAGCAAATTGATGTTACATGTGCACAAGTGGTCAGATGCACTATTTACCCATCATGCCATCCACCCTTTACAAACCCTGTGAAGTGAAATGATGACCAACATGGGGGGGGGGGTCACCAACATAACAATGGATTTAATTATAATACTAGTGAACTGGATGGTTCAACAGGGGTCCGTGGCGGAAGGGAGGAAAGGAGGCATGTATAGCGGGCCCCATGATTGTGCTATGGCAAAGTGTCTTGATATGCCATATACGTAGTCAATCACTTATGCAATTGAGTGGCTGATCACACAGCCAGTTGAATAGATCATTGAATATGCTGACAGGAGGACAGGATGAGCACAGTGATTGATAGCCACTGGTTGTGCATCTATATTTCAACCAATAATAGCTGCCTTGATTGATCTCAAAGGAGCAGGGTATATATTATTATTATTATTATTATTATTATTATTATTATTTGCTTGTGTGCATGGGTTTGCAACAGAACAGGAAAAAAATAATGGTGTGCCATGGCTTGTACCTATGAATGCCCCTATGAATCCTTACAGATGAAGCAAGGTGGTGCAGACTGCTCATAGATGTTTGGCTCATTGTGAGATCTGGTGTTGCAGTCAGTGGGTTCTGGTGTGAATCAAGAAACCCTGGGGGTAAGTTGGTTTTTCCACTCTATCTGCTCAGCTTCATAATCACACCAGGAACACTAACCTTTCATCAGACTGTATCAGCCAGCTGATTGAATCTGCTGTTCCCTTCAATGCAGCACCTGCTTTGACTTCATCAATTTAGTCAAACTGTTTATATTATTATAGCTTGTTTCTAGGTAATATAAATACATTCTACAATGCAGAGAGGGTTTTTTTTTTTTTTTGCTTTATATTGTATAGATCTTATATGTGTTATGAACACATTATTTACATTTCCTGGCCTAAGTGTTTGAAATCAAATCAGCATGAGCCTGTAACAAATAGCATGCAATAGCATTGAAATATTGCAATATCCATGAGGGTGGGGATGCTACGAATATTGAAGAAAATTAGTATTGGGGTCAGTAGACATCATTCCCTTCATTTTTGTGTACTTTGAACAGAATCCTCTGTTTTGAACCTGAAGATCTTTTCTTCAAAATAAAACCCACCTATTTGCTGGAGTGAATAAAGCGAGTATATCCTGAGCTACATTCCTGCCATAGGAATACTAACTTCGGTAGTATTCCTCACACAAAGAAATGATGCTGAATGAATATTCACTTGTTTTATCTATAATGCATATTCTTTCTTGGTATCATAACTATTCAACAATTCAAAGTGCTGTATGGTTTATAACAAATACTATTAATTATAAATGTCCTGTCATCTGGTTGCTGGGACAACATCAGTTGGAGCAGATGTAGAATAAAGGTTTCCTTAGAATGCACTCTAGCACCAAATGTTTATTTTTAAAACACTTCAGGTTAGCAACCAATTGTAAGGAACCAATACTTCTAAAAGGTTCACTTTTAATATTCTCTCATTTTATGTGACAAAACAATCACAAAAACTTTAAAGTCTATGAAAACAGGTACTGAGAGGCAAGTTTGAACTGGGTGTTGAGTAGTGAAGACAGGATCCAAAACAAGGGGAAGAGGCTATCTAAAGGGTCCATTAAAAGACGGGGGAATGTTTTCCAGTGCCAAAGAGTAAGACTAGATGTAACAAGATTAAACAATAGTAGGCTAGTTGTTGTAGCAGTAACAAGAGTCATAGCATTTTGACAATAAAAATAAGTGTGTGAGAGCAGCTAGCAAGCAAGCAAGGGATGTATTTAATTCCAAACCAGCTATGCCTTCATTGCTCTCTCCTTTACATGATGTAATATTTTCAGATATTCAACAATCATACACATGATAGGAAATACGTTTTATAAGAGGCTGCAAAATATGTTGTAGAATTTCAGAAATCCCTTTTCTGTTACACAGTTGTGACAGTTAATAAGATTTTTTTCCAGGCCACTTTAAGACATCAATTTTTCCAGAGAATTCAAGAACTTGGAAAATTCCAGTTTTGATAACCCTGTTTACCATCATTCACTTTTTATTTGAAAACAGAATATGTAATAAACTCATGAATTACTACAAAAAGAATATTGAAGTTGCTATATTAAAATGTATGAGCGTCTGGATATTTTATGCAGGTTTTCTGTCATACACAACATTTTATCATCTGCCTTTGAGGTGGATGGGTAGGAAGAGCAGCAGCCTACTTTTCTTAAAAAAGGATGACAAGCTGGTTTTAAATTTCCTTTTTAAAAAGCCTATTATCACTTCCTGTAAGTAATTGCAATCAAGCTTGATCAAAAGAAGTTTTTTTCACCAAGAAAACAAAAATACGTAGGCAACATTTTATGCTTGCTGCTAATACACTTTGCAATATCCAGATTAGCTATGAATAATTCATTTGGAAATATCAGTCATTCTCAAATTAGTGATGAAATGATCATTGGGGTATATGATGCTGTCATAGCAGTTAGAGCAGTGTCAAACTGCATTATTTCTGCAGTGCAGATGCAGCCACTGCTGCTCAACAAGACTACTGGAACAAAAATGTAGATCGGTCAAAGTGTGTGGAGTCAATTTGGACCTGATGATACTTCATCTAAAGCTGTAGGAAATGAAAAGTATAGGAAAAGGCTACAACAAGGTTACCACAAGGAACATATCAGAAGACCCATGTTGCTCAATAAATCTCTGCTGGAACAGTAGATCAGACAGATCAAGGTAGGCAGAGTCAATTTGGACCCGATGATACTTAAGTGAGAGGGCTACAATTTTCAGTTTGGTGATTCACCACATGAAGCAGCCACATACATTTTCCAGTAGTTCCTAACAGGCTGGGAATCATGCACCTGATTCCTTGGCATTGTATTGTCTCTCTGGAATTTTCTATCTACTCTTCCTTAGTCACATAGGTGACTCATTCTATCAGGAATCACAAACTTAAGAGGATGACATCACCGAATAAAAGAACGGCCAAGCAAATATGGCTAGATGATCATGTTAATTGAGGGTTGCTAAAAGAAAAGAAAAAGATGGGAATGGAAACTAGTAAAGCAAAACCTTCCCGCTCCCCCAAGACATTCATGTCAGAAAGTGAAACATTTTCCAGCACTATTAAAATGTTCACACACACCCCAAGGATTTTTGTCCATCCTATTATCTCTCTGGAGTGTTATTTCTAAATGGATCAGAATTTACAGCTCTGTCTCTCCCACTTCTTTCTCTCCCTGATTCTTGCCATGTGGACTGCTGCCAAACTGTTTCTGAAGCTTTGCTGGAGTACAGTGCTTTAAGTACTGCATAGTGTCAGTTGCCATTAAGATGAGGGGCCATGATTTGAACTTTCGGGATCAATTGTATGCTTTGGTATGGCATTCAGCCACATTTTCAGTTCTGCAAATACTATACTACTGTTGGATGTGGAAAATGAAAATGACCATTTAGGGAACAAGTGGCTGAAAACCCTCCATCACCCTTTCTTCCAACTGTGTCTATTTAATCTGTACTGCTGAATTAATAACAATTTTGTAACGTAATCCAAACAGTACTTAAATTTGCCCTTCCCCCAATTCAGATTGAAAATACATAGTGGAGATCACATTAAAAATGCAGGGGTTTCCATTTCTATTGAGATCACGTTACATTTGTCTAGTGTTGAGTGTGTGGGGTGGTGTTGGATACTTTTGTCAGTGGCTTGGCAGTGTTACCATTTATAAATATAAAAATATATTATTCAAAAGTTATCCCTTCTCCTTTTGTGTCATGCCTTTTTAGATTGCAAGCTGGAGGGCAGGGAACTGTCTAATTAGAAAGATTGTATGTACAGTGCTGTGTAAATTTACAGCACTATATAAAGGATAATAATAATAATAATAATAATAATAATAATATAATCACTAGACTACCACAGTGAACATTACAGATCATGGGGACTGCATGCTTTGAACCATAACTTTAATGAATTAATTAATATTCCACTCTGTATCATGGGATCTTGAGAATGGATACAGTAAAACTCAATTTAAACAATTAGAAACAGACTGAAGGCATATCAAAAATTTTGACAAATTAAAACAAGAGAGTTTAAAACAAATTAAAACAGTTTGAGAGAATTTAAAAATCATGCGCATTTGGATAAAATAATTTAACTTTAACACACAACCTTTTTTTTTACTTGGCACTGGAATGAAAGCAGTCTCGGTGCCAATTTTCCCAACTGTGGCACCACAGCGAGAAAAAGTCCATCTCCCATAGTTTATTGCCTCCCACCAGTGTGACATACAGGACAAGAGTTCCAGCAAACCCCAGTCATCAGGTAGCCATCTATAGAAAAGAACCACTTTCGAGGATTAAGATCCCAAGTTTGCAGGGGAGCGGGGGGGGGGGCTTTGAATCTTATACTAGTTTCTTGAATTCAGATCAGAAGCATATTGGCAGTAAATACAACTGCTTTAAGACCCATGTTATATAGTTTCTATGCAATACTTCAGTCAACAATCTAACTGGCGATTTTGCACTAGCTGCTGCTTCAAAGTTGTCTTCAAGGACAGCTCCAAAGAGTACTGTAGTAGTCTATTCAAGAAGTTATAACTATGGCTACATAGTTTAACTCTGTTCAGGGAAGGCCATAGCTAGTGGACAAGCTGAAAAAGATGTTCAAACACTCCAAGCCATAGAATCCACCTGTACCTCTAGTGATAGTGTCCATTGTACAGAAGTGCACCCTGTCCTTCAGTGAGAGTGCAGTTCCATGCAAGACAGGTAGTTTATTCAATTCTCAGATTCAGTACAGAACTTCTGTCCCATACAGCTTCAATTTTTTGGACTTTACAGAATTCTGACATTGACCTAGTGCCTACACAGACATAGATTATGATGACAAGAAATAGAACTAAATGTCATACTAATGGAGCTCAACCCCCAACTGCTAATGACTTCACCTAGTGGCTTCATGTAGTTATTAAACAGAATTGGGAATAGGTTAGAACCCCATGGCACCCCACAGTATAATAACTATTTTTATGAATTGGAATTGTAGTCCAAAATAATTTTTTTAGGTCATGGTTTAGCAAGCAGGGTTTTCCACTAATTCATAGAAACACAGAATCATACAGTTGGAAGAGACCACAAGGGCCATCCAGTGCAACCCCCTGCCATGCAGGAACTCACAAAGCACCCTGACAGATGGCCATCCATCTGTTTAAACACCTCCAAAGAAAGAGACTTCACCACTCTCTGAGGGAGTGTGTTCCACTGACTTACTGTCAGGAAGTTCCTCCTTATGTTTAGATGAAATCTCTTTTTCTGTACTGGGCCATTCATTTTCATGTCCCAGAAATGTTGTTGTTGTTGTTATTGCTGCTGCTGCTGCTGCTGTGTGCCATTAATTCCATTATTCTAAACCAGGACTAGGCAGCTCTCAGGGTTTAGGAAGCCACGTTGCCTTCCCAGGAGACCTTTAAAAAGTTCATTCACCCAATGTCCCAAATTCAACTTTTGCTCCCAAATGCCACATTTTTGCACTGTGGTGAATCAACTTCAGGTTAAACTGAATTTTAAAGGAACTGTTTTAGAGATAGGTTTAGCCACTTTGATAACTCCTTTGAAGTCTGAATCAAAACTTGGTGGGGATTCAAAGAGGCCACCAATCAGTTGAATTACTGACTTAAAAAAAAAGTCAAGCAAAGTACCTGGGAAGCAGAAAGTAGCCAGGACCAATGCCAGGAACAACATCTCTTGGGTGTTCCCAGGTTTAGTAGAGCCCTATAGATCCCTACAGCAGCCCTGCTTTTCTTCCCCTTATATCCCTCTTGTAACCTTGTTTGTATTATGCTGTTTGCCTTCTTTCCTGACCCTAAGGTGAACCTATCACAGGGTTTTCTTGGCAGGCTTCTTCAGAGGGGGTTTGTCATTGCCTTCTTCTGAGGCTGAGAGAGAGTGACTTACCCAAGATTACCCAGTGGGTTTTCATTAGTAAACAGAGGTTTGAACTCTGCTCTCCAAAGTCACAGGGTAATGCTCAAACCACTGCGCCGCTCTGGCTCGTCCTTGTAACCTTGGTTCAATTTAAACACAGTTCCTCTTTAGCTGAACCTTGAATTGTGTGACCTTTTTATGTATCCATCAATCCATTTTAGGAGGAGAGGTGATATTTTATTCCATTTTGTTTACTTACTCATTTGACCAGCCCCACAAAGACTTAGAAGGCAGCTGGCAAATTCTAATGTCAATATCTGAGGCAACATTGAAACTTAATTTTAAAGCAAGACTAAAAATAGCCAAAGCAAAAATAGAAACAGCAGTGATGTGTAATGAAAGGCTTGTTCCAACATACATATCTCAGCCAGGGATTTACTACCATGGGACTGTATAAGCAAGCAGATCCATGAAGACCTATTATTTGTGATAAAGAAATGTTAGTGAGGAAGTTGTATTGCTTGTAAATAACATCCTAAACCTAGAAGGGACTATAGGTAAAATGATGCATGAAGTATATCTTTTTAATAGTAGCCATGAGGAGGAGGTATCAGGAGTTAGGATTAATGGAAGCTTCCCTCCTGAGTGGAATCCTAATTTTGGGAGGGTGATCTTTATTGAGACCACAGCATGTAGGAAAAGAACACCTTCTTGAAGTGAGCCAATGTTCACCTGGCATCAATTATATTTTTAAAAAAATGAAATAGAGGAAATACAAGTACATATGTCAACAGTTCTCTAGTAAAGCCTTCAGAGAAGGACAGCAGGTGGGATCAGATTTTCCACCATTGCCACATACCTGTCTCAAGACTTGACACCAGAGGATAGATGTGAGACAGGCAAGTGGCATGGTAGTGGCAGGACAAAAAAATCCCAGAAGACACAGAGCCAGGAGGAATGCCAGGGAAGTATATCGGTGGGAGCAGAATGAGGATGGATGAGTTTTATTTGGTACAAGGAGGTATCCAAAAATTTTAATGATCACATTTTAAAAAAAATGACAGAAAGTTTATTTTGATTTGTAGTTGTTAACTTATCTCTATGTATTCACTATCTAGATTTATACAATTCCCCCAGTGTATCTTGACCCTCCAAATATCTGATATTGTAGAAGTCTGCAGACTGCACCTTACGAGGGGGTATTGTAAATTAATAATTATCACCTGGAAGTTATTATGGCATATTGATGAAATTTTGTCACTGTCATCATTGGTCCCTAAGTGCAATTTGCTGAGAAAATCAACTCATTGCATCCTTTATTTTTTTGACTGGCTGTGCCAGAAGTGAATAAAGTGTAAAATCCTTGTCTAGTGCAATCTGCAGATTTCTACAATATCAGGTATTTGGAGGGTTAAGATACGCTGGGGAAAATATATAAATCTAGATAGTGAATATATAGAGATACATTAACAACTACAAATAAAAACAAACTTTCTATCAAATATTTTTAAAGGTGATCATTAAAACTTTTGTATACCCTATTGTATAAGCTTGCATAGACTGCAGTCCACTTCTTATATGAAGCTTATGACAAATACTTGCCTGAGCTGGTTGTTTCATTTCACATTTCCATATTGTTAGTTTTGAATACAAAGTCTACTGAAACATGTTGAATTATTCTTTTGTCATTGTGTAGGAATGTATTCCTATTTTTCCATGTTACTTCTGCTTCTAGTAAGAAATGTTTTGTTACAGAAGTGATATACAGGGGGGGAAAAACAGCTTCATTTATATACCGCTTCATACCCTTAAGGAGTGTCTAAGCGGTTTACAATTGTAAGCTATTTGCCCCCCAACAATCTGGGTACTCATTTTAGCGACCTCGGAAGGATGCAAGCCTGAGTCGAGCTTCAGCCCTTTGCTGGTCTTGAACTCGCCACCTTATGGTTTTGAGTGAGTGGCTGCAGTACAGGCATTTAACCACTGCGCCACCAGGGCTGTTTTTTGTTTGTTTGTTTGTTTGTTTGTATACTCACACATACACAAGAGAATGAATGTTTCTGTGACTGTGTGTGAGAAACACATCTACTTTGTTAATTGAAGTATTCCAGGATCAACTTTCAGTTTGCTAGGATGAACATCCCATTCTGGACCAGCTGAAGTTTGATTTCATAAGCAATGCTGAGCATGTTACCATAATCTAGTTTAGACGTTATTAGAAAATAAATCTTAATGGCCAAATCCACTTTGCTCTAGTTTCAAGGAGGAAGGCTGATTGTGATTATTCTGAGCTGTATCATCTTGATGGTAGAAAAAAAATATCCTTGGTTCAACAACCACATGAATTGATCATTTAAAGTTTTCTCTCCATTTTTCAACCCCCTTACTGAGTGAGTCAAATTCTCCCTGAGTGCTTGACTGATTCATTTTTTCTCCCTCTTCTCCACTTCGAGCCTTCTGCTCTTGGACTTCACTCAGGGGTTTTTCCTTGTCACTTTATTAAGTGCGCATTCAGTAGATTAACATCTTGACATACTTTTGAACCATCTGCTATTGAGAAACATATTTGGAACAATTGCCAGAGCTGAGATATGTCCAAGGGGAATGTTTTTCCCCTCAGGAATAGTGTTTGCCTTCATATTAACATTGATTGTATTACCATAGCTAATTAAATGGAGATAATTGAAGAATGCTGCACTGTTGGACTTTGTTGTATTTCTTTTGAAATGGTTTCATATCATATTGGAAGGACTGGCTCATCTAACAAACACAGTGGCCAACAACAGGTAGGAAACTATAAAATTTAGTTCAAACCTATGGCTACAAATCTGTTTTGTTTGTTTTTTTAAAAAAAGTTTGCCAACATGGGGTAGTGGTTTGAGCACTTGACTAGGACTTAACGAAATCAGCCATGGATGACTTTGAACAAGTTCTACTTTCTCAATTTTAGAAAAAAAAGCAGTGGCAAACCTTCCCTGAAAAAAGAATTGCCAAGAAAACACTATGTGAAATTGCGGGCCCTCTAACAAACAAACATGATTTGTCTCCAAGGAGATTATAACACAGGGGTTATTCTGTCTTTGTCCCATTCCCATCCCATCATTCCTGCACAATTGTGGGAAGGACTTTCAGAGGACATAGAGCAGATCTTATCATTAACCCGTCTGAGAAGCATGATTGACTGTGATTGGCATGCAAAAAACTTTCAGCTGACGTCTCACAGATTACAACATTAACCTGTCATTAAAGCAACATTGTCCAGAGTTTTGTTTTAATGGAAGTTCATGTTATTGTAATCCCACTTTAATGAGAAGTTAACGTGGGATTGGCACTATGATTTGAAAACCTCACAGTCGTGGATGGGATAAGGATTGGGGAGGGGGGCATGATGGGACAAGGATGGGCCCATCCTTGTCCCATCCCTATCCTGTCTCTGTCCCAAGACCGGACAGGCCTGAGACTGAGGTGAGTGACCTGGAAATAGATCTCGAGGATAGCTTGATCAAAACCTTACTCCAGTGTGCAGAAACTGTGAAAAGGTGAACACATGGTAAGGATCATTAGGAAATAAATTGAAATTAAAACTGCCAATATCATAATGACTTTACATAGTGCTGTGTTGATTAGCCACTCTGGGAAGCAGTGCTGGCAGTCAGCCACGCTTCCTGCGTCATGTAGCTCTGCTGTGCATTGTCTGGTACTGGAAGCAGGCAGCAAACCCAGTCCTTGATTTCTCTGAAAGGCACAGGATCCTAGTTTAAAAGCAAAGTATCCATCTGGATACTTGTATAATTAAGATAAGAGGCAACATGTTTCTCAAGACCCTCCCATGAGTAACATAATAAGGAATATAACCAGTTCCTTTCTTAGGCCTTACAGTGGTTGTTGAAACAAATTACCTTTTGGGGCTCCCAAAAGTAACAAATTACTTTTAAGGTATAATGTTCCAAGTGCTGGTTTATGCTATGTTGTAGCCAGATGTAAGAATAGCCTGTCCAGTATGTCCTGGATGAATCGAGAAACTGACAACTTGCTATTGTCTTTCAGTTTGAATGATATTTTAAAAACCACTTCATCTCTCTATTTTGTCGTTGTTGTTGTTGTCAACCACCCTTGAGTCAATCTCAGCTCATAGCAACCCTGTGGATGGCACATCTCCAAGACACTCTATCCTCCACTGCTCTGCTTAGGTCTTATAAATTCATACCCATGGCTTCCTTAATGGAGTCCATCCATCTAGCATGCAGCCTTCCTTTCTTTCTACTTCCCTCCACCTTTCCTAGTATTATTGTTTTTTTCAATGAGTTGTGCTTTCTCATGATCTGGCCAAAATACCACAGCCTCAGTTTAATCATCTTGACTTCCAGGGAGATTTCCTGCTTGATTTGTTCTGGGATCCATTTGTTCATCTTTTTGGCTGTTGGTGAAATCCTTGGTATTCTTCTCCAGCACCACATCTCAAATGAATTTATTTTCTTCCTGTCCACTTTCTTAACTGTCCAGGTCTCACATCAGTACATGGTAATGGGAAATTCAATGGCTTGTATGATTCTAACTTTAGTACTTAGTTGTATGTGTTTGATCTTTAGGATCTTTTCTAGTTCTTTCATAGCTCCTCTCCCCATTCTTAGTCTTTTTCTAATTTCCTGAATGCAGTCCCCATTCTGGTCAATGTTCAATTCTAGGTATGACAACTGTTTTGCTAATTCTATTTCCTCATTGTCTAAGCTGAATTTGTTTAGATCATCTGTGGTATTATTTTTGTTTTCTTTGTGTTCAGCAGTAAGCCTGCCTTTCCACTTTCTTTCTTGTCCTTCTTTAGTAGTTGCTCTAGGTCTGTGATGTTTTCTGCTAGCAATATGGTGTCATTTGCACATGCAATATCTCAGTCAATGGTAGTGATTTGGAATATAGGAGACCTATATTGGGTTTCTTGTGGCAGTGATGAATATAATTAATTGGTCCCAGGGAATAATTTGAAACATGATTGTCAACTCAGCAACAGGAGGTCACATGCTGCTTTTGAACCTCTCCTGTTTGTTTGTTTTTAAGGTTGAGTATTTTTGGATTGGGGAATCATATTTCCAGAGGCCTTCTTTGAGGGAGTCATAGAGTTGGAAGAGACCACAAGGGCCATCTATGACCCTGGAGACCAGGATTTGATTTCCTTTGCCATAACACTCACTGGATAACCTTGGGAAAGTCGTATACTCTCAGCCACAGGGGAACGCAATGGCAAACCTCACCTGAAGAAACTTGTCAAGAAAACCCCATGATAGGATTGCCTTAGAGTCACCATAAATTGGAAATGACTTGAAGGGAAAGAACAACAGAGTTGGAGAGCCTTCACATGTTTCATACTGCAGTTCTGATCACCATTGACTGTGATGCTAAAGTGAATGGAGTATGCTGTCCAACAGCATCTGAGATGGTAGAAGTTGCACTTTCCTGCTCTAGGAGGCAATGCTATTGATTATACTAGATGGTCCCAAGAGGAAACAAAAAAGCAGCCCATACTCAAGAGAGAGAGTCTGCTTCACAGAAACATCTGGCAAATGTGGAGGAATAAATTGTACAAGTGGGGAAAGGAAAGTAATCTAGAGATGCTTCTACTGAGGATCATTCTGGGTATAGGTAAGTACAGTCACCCCTCCATATCCACTGGTTCTTTATCCATGGATTCAAGCATACACAGTTTGAAATTATTCAAAAATATATCAGTTCTAAAAAGCAAGTACGTAAAGGATTTTCTGTACAGTTCTATGCATTTTTACTTGGAAGTAAGTCTTATTGAAATTATTAGAATGTAGTCTGATAATTAGAGCAGATTTTTTAAAATTATTATTAATGGAGCACTACAAGGAGAAAGAGAAAGGGAGGAAGATGTGCAGTATTCCATGTTCTTGAGTGCTCAAAAATGAAGAATCATTTACTGGGAAATGCAAAATTTTATAATCTTATTATTTACTGCCTGACATTCTGCATTGGAGATGTATGTGGATCCCATAATTACATCTCTGTAGCTATGTCTCCCAGTGCCAGACTAGCCCCATGCCTCCCCAAAGGCTTATGCAGGAACAAAAAGTATGTGCCTTAAGTGAGAGGCTGAGATTTTTCATCAGGAGGGTTGACAACATAGCTATGTCTCCAAGGAACTCGGAACTCCGAGGAACTTGTAAACAGGGCAGTTCCTCGCAACATCACCACTGCTACAGGAAAACAGGTGGTTGTATCCTTGCTTCGGCAACATGGAACTTGCCATGGAAGGGCTGCACTGCTTACAACGTAGGTTTAAGGGAGAATGTTTGGTCATTATGGTTGGAAGAGAATTCCAGCCTCCACAGAATTAAACAAAATTGAGTTGCAATGGTGTACATCTGACTCATGGCATCATAATTCATAAACAGGTTGCCAGCCATTATTGAATTAATTAATTAATTGGGCAAGGCCTCAGGCAGCAGCAGAGAGTGTTCCTGGGGCAAGGCCCAGCCCCTCCCCGCTCCAGCCAAGCATCACAGCGGCGGCACCACCATCAGCCCCCGGCAGGGTTTAAAAGGCCCAGCAAGGCCTCAGGTGGCGGTGGAGATTCTTCCTAGGGCGAGGCCCAGCCCCACCCTAGCCAAGCAGCGCAGGGCTGGCGGCACCACCATCAGCCCCTGGCAGGGCTTAAAAGGCCCAGCAAGGCCTCAGGTGGCAGCGGAGAGTCTTCCTGGGGTGAGGCCCAGCCCTGAGTTGCTGATCCCCACCCCTGGCCAAGCAGCAGCACCACCATCATCCCCTGGCAGGGCTTAAAAGGCCCAGCAAGGCCTCAGGCAGCAGCGGAGAGTCTTCCTGTGGCAAGGCCCAGCCCCACCCCCAGCCAAGCAGTGCAGCAGTGGCAGTACCACCATCAGCCCCTGGCAGGGCTTGAAAGGCCCGGGAAAGCCTCAGGCAGCGGCAAAGAGTCTTCCTGGGGTGAGGCCCAGCCCCACCCCTGGCCAAGCAGCAGCACTACCATCAGCCCCCGGCAGGGCTTAAAAGGCCCGGCAAGGCCTCAGGCGGTGGCGGAGAGTCTTCCTGGGGGCAAGGCCCAGCCCCACCCCCAGCCAAGTAGCACAGCAGCGGCGGCAGTACCATCAGCCCCCGGCAGGGCTTAAAAGGCCCAGCAAGGCCTCAGATGGCAGCAGAGAGTCTTCCTGGAGTGAGGCCCAGCCCCACCTCCAGCCAAGCAGTGCAGCGGTGGCGGTACCACCATCACCCCCGACAGGGCTTAAAAGGCCTGGCAAGGCCTCAGGCAGCGGCGGAGAGTCTTCCTGGGGCAAGGTCGAGCCCCGCCCCCAGCCAAGTAGCGCAGTGGCTGCGGCACCACCATCAGCCCCCGGCAGGGCTTAAAAGGCCCAGCAAGGCCTCAGGTGGTGGCAGAGAGTCTTCCTGGGGTGAAGCCCAGCCCCACCCCCAGCCAAGCAGTGCAGCGGCGGCGGCACCACCATCAGCCCACGGCAGGGTTTTAAAGGCCCAGCCCCTTCCCCACCTGAGCAGCGCAGCCAGTTGAATAACGTGAATAAGCACCACCATCAGCCCCAGGCAAGGCCCAACGGCCCAGTACATTTTTTCTCTATCATTTATCCAGCAACTTTTAATTCAAGACAGTGTGAGTGAGGGCTTTTATTTATTTATTTGTGACCTTTCTCAATATTTTAAAACTCTGATGTAGTGCAGTTGGCTGATTAGGAACTTGGACAAATAACTGACAATATGGTAGGAAAGAATAACTCAAATGGAAAAGGTGGACTACTAAAAAAGAAATCCACACAAATTCTAAAAGGCATAAGAAACCAGATAAGAACCGAGTTAGGTCCTCAACTAATTTGGAATTACTAGAGGCTGCTTCAACCTTTAAACAATTAAAAATGGAGGAGTTATTCCCACACAAAGATGCTGACAAGATTATTTCAGATACATCCACTCTCTCAATGCATGAAGAGTCAACTCATATTTCTGACATAGACACTCATACTAATCTTAACACTGACTTGGACACAGTTGCTAGGAATTGCTTACTAATCGCAAGAACTGTAATTGCTATCTTTGAAAAACTATCAAGTATAGATCAGAAAACTGATGGCCTAAAAGAACTTGTGATCAAATCTAAATCAGGAGCGTCATTTAACAACAGAAACTCAGAGGAAATCAAACTCAATCCTAAATCTAGAAAAAATGAGAAGCTAGTGCTATCGCAAAATAGCATAGCATTATTAGTGGCCAACAACTACTATAATCAACACAGATGGTATAATAAGTTTGTTGTTTTACATTCACTTTCACTCCTTTTACATCGACAATTGCAATATAATGAGTTACTTGGAATTGATTGGTTGCCCTCCCAGAATAATTCTAAAAGAATTATTTTGTTGTTTTAAAATGCCACAATACCATCTTTGATCCTGAAAAATCAAAGAGAATTTAAGAAATTCTCAATCATGCTACTACGAGTTTTCTGGAATGCTAATATCCAACCTTTGCTAAAGTCCAATATTAGACGAGAGGTCCCAGGTCAGGAAGGTAACTCTAATGAGGAACCCAGAAAGACAATTCAAATCCCAGACAGTCTCCTTGATGATGAAGGAGAACTAGCTGAGATGTTTGGCTCCCTTTCCCTGGAGAAACAAAAACAAATATTGTACAAGCTACATGCTGTTAAAACAATGTTGCTTTCTGTAACAACAGTGACTAAGACAATTAATGACCTACTAGTCACCCTTTATCTGATCTCACATCACAATCCAAAAGTGGACTTAAAAGACGTATTGGTGATGAGGGTGAAGACAAGATTTCTTTAATGTACATGTCTCCCAAGTGCCCATTGGATTGTTTAGCTGAACCCTTAATTTCATTAACTCAAATTTCTCCTAATCTTCAGGCTGATCATCAAAGCGAGTTTCTGCATTCAGCAACGATAAAAACCTTCCAACTCTACTAAGCATACAGTCATGCAAGAACAAGAAAAGGAGATGTTCCAACTCTCCTGCCTCAACAATAATTAATCAGACTGGATGTGATAGTCCAAATTCAGCAGAAGAGATGGGAAGTACACCCATTGGTATACCAGCTGATAATGAACTACTAGCCACTATACCTCAGGAACAGTCTGCAACAATCATTGAGGATTGACATTTAATCGATTCCACCTTCTTATTCATTATTTCTTGGAATATTGCTGGCTGGAAGCCTAGATGTAGAGACCCCACTTTCAAGCCTTTTGTTAACAGATATGATATAATTCTTTTACAAGGAAATGTGGCTGGCAGGAGACGTGCTTCTAGAGGGTTATAAAACCATATGTTTAAATGTTATCCCTGGCAAAGGTTGTGGGTACTGATATCCACGGTACTTAAGGTTCAAATTATGAAGTTTTCCACCCTGGAACAGTATGCATTAGCTGTTCTTTTGAAATCTAAAAATAATTCATTATATTTGATAAATGTTTACATCTCCCCCTACAAGGTCACTCTAAAATAGAGGGTATATGGAGCAAACTAAAATCCTTTGTAGAAAACTTGATGATTGAGGCCCCAACAGCTTACTTCATGGTGGCAGGAGATTTAAACACAAGAATTAGGGCTGATGATATGTCTAAATTCAATGTATTCTAAATTCAAAAGTCAATCTCCTTCCCCCATATTTTTACCACCAATTTTGTCTTGTCAGTCCAAAGACACGTCTTGTGACTACAAGGATATGTGCTTAGCACGCACTTTTGCCGAGCTAAACTTAACCATTCTGAATGGCAGTTTAAAGGATGATTTCCCAGCTGAATTTACGCATTGGACAGGTGCCAGACCCTCAGTCCTAGACTACATAGGAGTTTCATTAAATTTAAAACCACACATACTCAAGTTTGCTATTATAACTAGACCTGATAGTGATCACTTTCCAGTCTTATAACTCAATTTTCACCAATGATTATTGTTTGATCCGTGCTAAATGGACACCTCAGTTATCTGAAACTCTTAAGTTTTTTACTAGCGAATCAATTAAACAGCTTTAGGAGCCAAGGAGAGCTGCAGAGGACTTTAATGCTGGCTCCAGTTGCCCCTGGAAAACCTGGCAGTGCCGGCCCAGACAAGGACATGGAGGAGAGCAGCAAGCTCCAAAGCCCTCCGGGACACTGCAGATATGTAATTGATATTTGATAACTGTTTGTGTTTGTTTTTTTGCCAGGGGAGAATTGGGGATTGTTGTTGATTGTTGTTTAGATCATTATGCTATGCTATGTTGTTCAATTATTACTGTGCTATGTTATGTATTTTTTGTACCGTATTTTTATTATGTGGTTTTGATTTTGTATTATTACTTTATTTTGTAAACCGCTTTGATCTATTTGGAAAGGCGGTATATAAATAAAGTTGTTTATTATTATTATTATTATTATTATTATTTATTCCTCAATAACGGATGTTAGTTTGGACTCTGAAATACTGTCCATTTATAATACTTTAATTAGTTCTTTACAACCATTATTAACCGTCTCTAAAAGTAATCTTGTTAAATGTAAACCAAAATTTCATCAGAACTGGTTTGATCTAGAATGCAGAGAGTTATAGGGACATCTTAAATATCTCTTTAAACAACACAAATTAAACCCAATACAATTCCCAGCAACAGAACTTATGGATCAGAAGAAGAAATACAAAGCTTTAGTTAGACAAAAGAAAAAATGTGCTATGTTAGATTCTTGGAACAAACTAATCAAATCAACTAGTATTAATAATCCCACTTTATTTTTGAAAGAAGTTGCTCCATCTTTCGCTAGGAATATAAATAATCACACATTCCAGATTCCAGCGCATACCTGGGAGAACTATTTTGCTAATCTTTATGATCATGCCGAAAATACACTGAATACACTGCATTTTGAACTAATAACAGAGGTATCTACTCTTCCTCTATGGCCTCCAGTCTCACAATCAGAGATCAAAAGCCTAATTAGTCAACTTAAACCGGCTAGAGCCCCGGGTGCTGATTACGTAATGGGTGAAGTACTGAAAAATAATCTTGACTGGTGGATTTCAGCTCTTTCCAGTCTCTTTACGGCCATCGACCGATCTATCATCATCTCCAAAGACTGGGGTCTGGCCATTATTATCCCAATATACAAAAAAGGCAATAGAACTGATCCCTCTAATTTTCAACCAATCAGTCTTCTAAGTTTGATTAGTAAATTGTACTGAAAACACCTGTTAAATAAGTTTTTGGATTGGCTTGAATTTGAAGATGTTTTGTGGGCTGAACAAGCAGGTTTTAGACCCGGACGATCTACCATCCATCATGCAATGATCTTACAACACCTTGTCGAAAAATACTCCCATTCTTGCCAACCATTATAAGCGGCATTTATTGACTTCAAATCTGCCTTTGATTCCGTCAATAGATCTAGATTGTGGGAAAAATTAAGATGCACTAACATTGACAAACGACTCTTGTTGCTTCTTATTAAGATTCATGAAAACTCCAGTATTAAAGTCAGATGCAGCCATCAAGGACATGTTTCTAAGAAAATTCCAGTAAGAATGGATGTTTTTAATTACTATATCAACTCCCTGATTGTCGCCTTAAACAATCTTTCCTTTCACCCTCCCAAGTTGGCTAATAAGCATATTAATACATGGCTTTAAGCTGATGATGTTGTCATTCTTTCTTTGTCCCCTATTGGACTTAAAAGAGCTTTAAATTCCCTCGCTCTGTACTGTGTTGAAGAGAAACTGATAATTAACTACTCTAAGACCAAGATCCTTACCTTTGCCCATCCGCCCAAATTGAAACAATGGAGATTAGAAAGTTGTTACATTGAGATTAGAAAGTTTTAAATACCTGGGAATTGTATTTCATGCCACTGGGAGGAGAACTGCCCATGCAGAATATGTTATTAGTAATGCTCAAAGATCTATACTCGCTATTCTTAATTCATCCTGGCTGCTATTAGGTTGTTTAATGCCAAGGTTCGCCTGCAACTTTTGTATGGAGCCCAACTGGGGCCGTATAGCAACATTAATGCAATTGAACGTGTACAAACCAAGTTCCTTAGAAAAATCTTTCAGGTCGCACAATGCGTTCCAGATGCTGTCCTCAGAAGGGAAGCAGGGACCAACCAAATAGAATCTAGTCTGTGGATAAGTATATTTACCTATTGGCTGAAATTAGATAAAATCTCTGGAGGCCTGACAAATTTAATTTTATCTGATCCCTATAAATCCCAATGGGAATCAGCCCTTATTAAGAAATTGAATGAACTAGGCCTTAACAAAGATGTAATTTTAAAATTGGATGTCGATAGCGCTAAATCCATTATTAAACAAAAAATCCTAGAAATAGAAGGACAAATGGAAACTGCTTCCTTTTCAAAATATATTGTGGTCAGCAACCAGGGACTGGTTTCCTCTCCAGCTCCATATTTATTTTATGTTACTCTTCCCAAGTTTAGAAGGGCTTTAACTTTGGCACAGTTCAATATGCTACCTACAGCCATACAAGAAAATACCATTTGAACTTGGTTTGTGTCCATGTGACTCAGGTGCCATTGAAACCACTGAGCACGTTCTCCTCTATTGCCAGTTTTATAGGGATAATCGACATCAATTGATCACCCCATTATTAAGTAATTTCCCAGGTAATACTGATTTCTTTTATTTATGCCTCCTGCTGGATAACCATGATCCTACTGTGTCCCAGAAGGTGGCTAAATATTGCTATATCGTGTGTAAGGTGCTCCCTCAACTGACAAATGGAAATCCTATTGCTGTATAAATGATTGAAATGATTGATTTGCTTTTGATATTATTTATACATAAGTGTATAGCTTATGCCAAGTTTTATGATGCTGTTCTTTTGATAAGTTTTTATACTGATCAAAGACCGAATAAATTTTATTACAATTACAATTAATTAGAAGTGGTAATTACTTCTTCTCAAAGTCCTATTTAGAGTTCAGTCTTTTCTGAAGACTACTTGGCTAACCTAAAATAATCTGCCAATGGCATTGTATGTCTTCAAATAAAGATTTTTTTCCCAAAAAAGAATCTTGCCAAACACATTTTACTTTGCTGCCACTTTTTCAAAGCCATACAGTGATTTGTAACTAAATTACAGGGTACTATCTAACATCAACAATGCTAAAGCATCTGGCACTGAAGTGGCATGAGAAAGAAGTGGCATCAGACAGATGAATAATGAGAAGTTGGAGATAAAGGAGGAAGTAATAATGCCACTTTCACTCTGAACTGCTGTATGTCTGATAGAATATGCTTGTCACTTTTCCTGTTTCATATCCTGTTTTTGAGCCATTCAAATTACTTAGAGTTCTATTTCAGTTTCAGTGATGAAAATGCAAATCCTCTGGTTTCCTGGGCCAACAATATTAGTCAACTTATGTAGGCTATATAGTCCTTTTGTTTTGGCACTCCCATGTCTTTAATGGTGTTCCATAGCCTTTCATGATCTATGCAGCAAAAGGCTTTGCTCTAGTGCTTCTCTATAGTAACTAAAGGATCTGAAAAATCAATCAATAACTGAGATATGTAGCACATGCACTTTTCTACCTAGATTTTTCACACGGCAATACAACTGTGGAGATTACCACAGATTAAGAAGGAAATAAATTTGCATTAGCTGAGATGCTTTTTTATAAAGTTATTCAATATGTGGTCTGCAAGACTATTAATAAAAGCATACATGTATCTTTAGGTTTCTTCTCATCATCACTTGATTCTTATTATTTCTTTCTTGTGATATATGTAAGTAAATGTGCATGATCAAATATGGATATGAAAGAATGTGCACAAATACTCTCATGGTCAATGGGAAAATGTGTTAAAATGTGTTCATTAAATGTAAACAAATACATGTGTTAGAAAAAGTATGTGTACAAATACTGGAATAAATGTAAGCAAAGAAGGGGGTAGGGAATGTGTCACAACTTAATACAGAATGTTGGTGGGATTCTGAGAATGACAACAAAAGTAAAATTGACAGATGTTCACATCAACATCTTAAGTACAAATTGGTTATGTGTGTTTGATTGGCTACCCTCACCATGGACAAAATGGGATGTTTGTGATTAAAATTTTTGGATAAACACCCCCACCTTAAAATTGAAATAAATGCTCCAGTTTAAAACAATATGGAACAGCTAGATAAAGAAACAGTGTGTGAGAAAGAATAAAAGGAATTAACAGAGGAAGCAAATTTGGGCTTGAAATGGGCTTGAAGTGATTCAAACTAGGCAAATAAAGTAAATTGTAAGAAGATTATTTGTTCATTTGCTTTGCCCAGAGAAACTTGGAAAAACAAAATATCACCCTCTGTGCCAAGGGAATGAAATTGCACACAAGTCTCTCAGTGATGAAACTACCAGGATCAAATGTCTTCTTTTTCCTCTTTCAGAAATATATTTATGGTCACCATGCTTTTTTTTTTTTTTTTTTTTTGGCACTTGTAGATCAATCAGCACAGCTGATTGTAAAACAAGAAGCAAAATTCCTAGGGCAATCAGAAGCTACATTATACCAGGTCAGGTCATTTCTGTCTCAGCATATTGCACTGCCATTTCCAGAACCCCCTCAGAAGACAAATCCCAAAAAGTAAATTTTCCAAGCTTTCCTCTATTTTCACTGTTCAGATGCTTTCCACGCTCTTAGGCAGAGAATTCAATCTTCACTTTCTAGTTGATTCTTTCAAATAGATAGTCAGAAACTGAAGCTGTGACTTTCACCATACAAAACATGTACTTTGGGCTTTCATCCTGTCTTCAAATTCTAGCATAATTTAGCAGCACAGTGGTTGGTATATTAAATGTTTATTTACCATACACCCAACTGGTCAGTGTTGTCAGTCTGGGAAACATGGAGGGTCTGAATCCAAGATATTTCCCTCTGCAACATGAAAGAAAATAGGAAGACATTTGGTTCCTACTCACCCAGTGATCAGGACAATCAAAATGGATAGTGCCCACCAGTTATTTGGTGCTGCCAGCTTGGTGCCTGATCTAGCACTGGAAACCTGAAGGTTGCCAGCCACCTGCATAGGAAACATCTGTGGTATATACCACCAGGGTAATTTCCACTGTGATATGTCCTACTCACATGGATGCCTACTTTCATATACAAATTGAGAGCTTATTTTCTCACAATTATCTGTGTTACATGCAAACATTTATTTGTCATTTCAGGGTTGTTGTTTTTTTCATACAAAATTTTACTCTTCTACCTCAGAACAAAAGCCTGCTGGGGAATCTTCTCCTGTACTGTACAAGAGCCAGAGGAAGGACAAAGAACTCTGCAAGAGAAAAGTTGTCATGCTCAACCTTGTAACTCTTGCAGTCCTGCAGTCCTGCTCATATTTATAGAAATGGCACAGCCTTACTGACTGATGATGTCTTAATGAATACACAGCACCTTCCCAGTTTCTAAAGGAATAAAAGAAACTCTCCCATACCCCCACAAAAAAAAATCTGACATAGATATCTAGAATGATAAAATGTATTTATGGGGGAAAATGTTAAGGTTTATAATAATTTTCATTCAGGTGAAGTCATTTATTTTCCAGCATTAGCAGGCTTGAATGCAACAATGCCTTAAGCAATAACTGCTCTTCACTTTCATTCTTCAAAATCCTCCAGGGACATTAGACTCCATCTGTATGTGATGTATCCACTAGTCTAAGTGCTTATAACTTTTAAATAAAAGTTAGTTTTGCCTCCCCTTGGCTTTCCTCCATTCATTACCTGGCTGTTTCCTCCTCCCTAGATACATGTTACTGATGTCAAGTTAGGCTAGAAAGGTAGACTTTTTATCCTGATTATCTCAGATTTCTTGGAGGTCTGAAACTGAAGCAAAGGAATATTAGGCTCAGTGAAACTAAGATATGCAAGATGTCATCATGTCACTATACTTCTAAAGAGGAAGACATGCATTGAAAAATACTGGGATAGGGTTTGAGAGCTATAACATTGTTCTAGGATGTTGGAGAAAAACATCTCCAGCAGAAATGTAAGAGATCTTCTTTCTTTGAAAAGTATTGTAGATGATTCTGTTGTCACTATCATCATCATCACCATCACCATTGTAAGAATGACAGACATTTTGTTATGGGTTGATTATTAAAGCTTTCATGCTATAGAAAAAATTGATAATCAAAATGCTGTATTAAACAGCTCTATTGCCCTTGCATAATGAGGTATCCATAGGTAGATTCTTTGCCACTACTTTCACTGTTCCTTGCCCTTTGTTACATGCAGGTTGTGGTTTGGTGTTTGTTTGTTTTTTTCTCTTCTCCTTTTGCTTATAAAACACTTTGCACATTTTAGCTCATCACTAAAACAAGAAATAGGGATGAATATAGTCTTACATAGTTCATTTTAAGTCAAGACTCCAAGGAGATCTGTAGACAGTCTAAATTGCTAAGTTTTACATTGCCTGCAGGCAGAGCTTTATCCCTGCAATGATATCATCATCTACTCCGTGACATCTAAGAAATTCCTTAGAGTTAGAAGTATATCTTAGAAAAAACTGATGAAAAGGTTTAGGAAGCAACTTATTCCTGCCTCAGTCTTCTGCATATCTTGTCCCAGACTAAGCTTAATTATGACTTTAATTTCTTTTAGGATAGAGGTACATTTGACCCTGTGTGATAAACTCTGCTGTGAGTGAGTACTGCCTTCAATTACATTAACTGGAGTGGGTGTAGTAATGTTTAAATCCATATCATAACTGCTGAATGGTTGTGATATTTGAAAAAATATACTTTTTGGACTACAGCTACCAGAATCTCCTAGCTAGTACAGCCAGTTATCTAAGCAATTTGTTTGAAAGAGTCAATTGAAAGAGATTTCAATGGATTTAAACAGATATTGTATAAATTCCAGCACAGATTATTGGAAGAGCCCTCTATTCATTTTCACTGATTTGTTTTGAGTGTTGTTTTTACTTGTTAGACCTTTGCTGATGTGTATGATGACTTTCCCTCTCGTCCTGTGTCTACTAAATTTACTCAGGAGTCTAAGGCAAATGGTCTTTTCTTTGTCTATGCATAATGTCTACTGGGTCACCTGTATCAATATTTTCTTCATACCTCTAAAGAATTCCAATGTGTTGGTGGAATGAGACTTTTCTTTTTTGTCAAAGTCATGCTTAGTCTTTCACATGTGTTGCTTGTTGCTGTTTACCTTCAAATGTTTCTGGCTTATGGAAACCCTAAGACAAACTTGTCAAAGGGTTTTCTGGGGCTGACAGTATGTAATTTGCTCAAGGTCACCCAGTGGGTTTCCATGGCTGAGCAGGGAATGGAACCCTGATCTCCAGAATCATAACCCAACATTCAAACTATTTACACCATGTTGGATCATGCATTGACATGTATTGACATCATGTACTCCTCATGTATTGACACTTTGTTTATTAATTTCTTTTGGGGTCTACATCACCATTCATTCGCCCCCCCCCCTCAAAAGCCATAAAGTGGTTTCCAGATTTAAAACACAAAATACAATAGAAACAAAAACAGTTGCAATATATAAATAAGACCATGAAAGCAGGAGGAGAGGAACATAAAACAAACACAGAGGCTAAACAGACTGGCCCAAAGGGCGTGGATTGGGGGTGTGGCAGCTGCATGTTGCATGCCCCAACACCACCCCCAAGCCACTGCCACACCGCCCACCTGACTGCACAGTGAGTGGCATTACGGCACTCCTTTGGCCAGTTAAGAGAAGCTTTCCTTGCAAAAATCCTCTTGGAACTACACACCAGATGTTCTCTCAAATGCTTTTTCTCACAGATATGTGAACCAGCCTTCCCACAGGCACAATTTACCTGAAATAGGATCAATACTGCAGATACGAATCCCTGATTGGAATAGTTTCCATCCTCCCTTTAGTTTTGATTTTTATTTGTTTTATTTGTTTTTGAGATTTGCATACATTTTATATTATATTTTTTTCTTGATTTACTAATGTTTGCATGTCACAGATGCACAGTGCCAAAGGGGTGGGGTGGGGTGGGGACTTGTAAGGTGTAAAGGCTGAACATTGCAGAAAATTTTACTGTCAACTTTGAGAAAGATTCCCACCTCCTGCAAAACAATATTGCATTACGTAGACATATCTACTTAAATCTTATTGAATTTTTACTCCTAGGTAAATAGGTAAAGGATTGCTCGCTGAGACAGTCTATAAGGGCATTGGGAGACATACATATTTTTTAAATGACAATTATATTTTTTTCTACTATGTCTTTCTAAACTAATTACATTTTGTTGTACTCTGAACTTCAGTACAAAAATTTCAGGATTTCTCTGCTTAAATTACTAGTTTTGTATGATAATTGTCATGAATAACTTTGGCTCTCTTGTTGCCTGGACATTCCATTTTCATCACACTCTGATGCTGTTTGGCCACATGCATCCTGGTTCTCATTTCTGAAATGATGGGGATATGTAATCTATGAGACATACCCTGTGGCCAGGATCCTACGTCCTGACCCAAGAAAGAACACGGCATCCTCAGTCTCATGCCTGTTCCCTTCCTATCCTCTCTTTGCTGCTTCTAAAGAACAGATCACTAGAAGAAGCAAGATGAGAAAAGATTCCCTGACTGAAGAGGCCTCATTAAAAACAATGAAAAATAAAACAAACAAATGACAACAATAACCAAAAACAACTTCACCCACAAATTAGCAGCACCTTCCTGTCCTTTGTAGTAGGGCAAGGCAAGGGGAATCAGCCACACTCTGGCAGCAAATATATAGTGGCTTTCCCAATATATTTCATTCAAACCTCCTGTTAAGGGCTATTACAGCTGAGATGGAATCAAAGCAGATAGCCGAGCCCCAAACGAAAAAAGCATAGTCTCTCTCTCCTTCCCTCATAATCCAGAATAAGGCTGTGGCTGGCACAGAAGCTGAAGTGGAGCAAAGACATTCCTAGCTACAGTGACCACCTGGGCCTTGAGTAACAGTGCTGGGCCCAGAAGAGGCATTTAAATCCTGGTTTAATTCATTTTTGCACAGTAAGTGGGAAAATGTCATTGTTTTCCACCTCAATCCACCCTGAGATGCTAGGGCTTTGAAGGGATGGCCTTAGTGAAAATTTGCACATTTTTCACCACTTTTTTGTGTCTTGGTGTAAAATGTGTGGTATTGGAAAATGTGGTAACATTGTCAGTTTTCATGATGTAGCAGAAGTAATAAGATTAGATGGGTTATTTATGGCTTTGTTATCATTGATTCTGTCTCCTTGTGTTTGTTGTGTGTGGGCCTACTTATCTTCAGAGAAAGGCGGGGGAACAGAAGTTGTCTGCAAAGGTTTTGTCCAGAAACAAGAGCTGCATAATATAATAGTTTATGCAAGTAGAGAAATCTGTGATGGAAAAACATGATATTTTGATATTAAGCTGCAGTGAGATCTCTCAATTGCTGAATGAACACAAGGTAATCTTGCCATGATGAGGTGACCTAATTCACATAATATATCAAGAGCAACATTTTTTTCTTCTTTATCCAGCAGCATTTCCAAACACTGCAGCTGACCCCTCAAGAGGAGCATAAGCTTGTCTTAAATAGCCCATAAATCTAAATACAGTTCTGATCTCCCACTGACCATTTCTGTGTCTTCTGCATTAAGTCACAGATCCAGCCTATCACTGCACTCAGGGTATGTCTACATGGGCCATTTAGACCACCATCACTACTCCACACTCACTGCAACCTGTTTACATGATGCAGGGCCAAATCCTTGATTTGAGTGTGGATTCTCTTCAAGAAAAGGCAAGTTTTGCAGGAGAATTCAGAGCATGCCATAGCAATGCTGGGTAGCTATTCACACAAGCATACTGCTGTGCCACCTGGTACTGCACAGTTGGCATGAATCACTCCTTCTGAGGTTACAACAAGGCACACAGTCATATGATTGATGCTGGGTGCCTTGTTTCTGACCCCAGAGGAAGCAACTTGTGCTGGTGGCAGCAGCACCATCAGGCACAGCAGGATGTGTGTGTAGACAACTGCTTGGCATTGCTATGTAGTGTGGTGGTAACCATGGGAATCCAGGGCATTCCAGGGCCAGAATACTGGCAGGTGTAGATGAGCCCTGAGTCAGCACTCTAGAATTTTGTAAGTTTAACACTAACACTTAGCTTACAGAGAAGAGAGAAGTGTGGGGACCTAAATGGACTCAAATGAAGAAACACCTTGTCGATTTTAGTTGCATTCATCCCATGTCTGAAATGCTACAGATCATCTTCAGAACTTGCCATGAGAATTCAGCTACATGGATGTGTAGCTAGAAATGCAATTGACAAAAAATTATCCATATTTTCCCTTGAGATCAGTCAGGTTGAGCATGACCCCTTCTTTCAGGTTAAGTGCTCTTCATCTTGTATGCTAGAGTTCACAGTGCTCAGTAACTAATGCTGTCATTGCCTATTGTCTCTATACAAAAGCAGAACATCATCCAGAAAGGCTACCACCATATTCATATATATTTAGTATTCATTATGCAATACTAAATATATATGAATAAATGCATGTTAATGCATGCTTCAGTCCTCCCACTTCATAATTACACACTTTTTGAATGTTTGCTTATTTTATTTCTCGTTTCACACCTCCTGAGGGCTTAGCTTAGCACCCACACCCGCCCCACTGATATGGAATAATCAATGACACTGTTCAAAAAAAACAGTTTTCTAAATATGTTGTTTTATAATGATTGCAACAGGGATTTTATGGCATCCAGCTATTTACAGTGCAGCCTCTCAGTAGTAGTGGCTTTGTCTGAATATATTTTTAAATGCCATTCGTATAAGCTGATAGAAGAGGAATGATAAATCATGATGGACAGCTTAAATACTCAGACATTGACCCTTGGTGTGCATGCCCAAGTCTGTTAAAATTGCTAGAGCATAGAGAACCCATCACTGGCATCTTTGATGCTGCTGCCTACAGCATGAAGCAGGAAAGATGAGTAGGCAAAGATTCAATCCTTCCTTCAGTTCTACTGTTTTGGGGAAAAAGGACCTAGTCAGAATTCACATAGGTAAAGGTAAAGGTTTCCTCTTTGACAAGGTTGTCTAGTTGTGTCAGACTGTGGAGCCGGTGCTCATCTCCATTACTAAGCTTAGGGAGCCAGCGTTGTCAAAGATGACTCTGTGATCATGTTCTGTGCATGACCGCACAGAACGTTATTACTTTCCCATCAAAGTGGTACCTATTTATCTACTTGTACTTTTATATGCTTTTGAATTACTAGGTTGGCACAAGCTGTGACAAGTGATGGGAACTCACTCCATCATGCAGTGCTTGGGCCTTGAACTACTGAACTGCTGACCTTGAGATCATCAGAATCAGCATCTTAACCACTAAGCCACCCTGTCCCCAGTAGAGTTCCCATACTTTGGATAAAATATTGACCAGAATGGAGACTGCAGTAAAGAAATCAGAACACTAGGAGTGGTGATGGCAGCTCCTAAAGTGCAAAGATATCTCTCAACACTAGAGAATAGTTCAAACCATTCCATCCCCCTTCACCAAGTATGGATGTGAGAGCTGGACAGTGAAGAAAGCTGATTGAAAGAAAATCAACTCATTTGAGATGGTGCTGGATACTATTGTTGAGAATACTATGGAAAACCAAGAAAACAAATGAGTTCTAGAACAAATCAAGCCCGAACTCTCAGTGGAAGCCAGGATGACTAAACTGAGACTGTCATACTTTGGTTACATCATGAGAAGGCATATTTCATTGGAATAGACAATGATGCTGGGAAAGATAGAGGGCAGTAGAAGGAAAGGAAAACTCCATGCCATATGGTTAAATAATCAGGGAGGTCATGATCCTGAATAGGGAATGCTTGAAACATCTCATCCAGTGTTGCCATGAGTCAAGGTTGATCTGAAGGGAGTTAACAATAACAACATAGCTTTTAGACAAGGGTGTGAAAACACCTCACAAAGTCTACAACATGCAAGCTCCATCTCCTCTGTGTCTAGTTCCATTCCTCTCTGTGAAAAATGATGAAAATGAACAGGAGATGTTCCTCTTCATGTAGAGACGGTCTATACTATGGAATCTGATTTTATTTTTGAAGGGGAGAATTCTGGATTGATTTTGTTACTTGCAGGTGTATCCTTTTTTGAAAGTGTTATTACCACTGTTACTGTTGCGCTCCATCACCAAAAATCTGATGGAGAATTTCTCCTGCCTCCACATACATTTGGGAAAACATTTCCTCTAATTTCTCTGCATACTAATAGGGGAGGCATTTTGAGATGCCATGTACACCTATCTGTTCTAGAATTTGGATAACTTCCACATTTACCCAACTAGCATGAAAAGAGCTAATGGCCATGATGGCTGGATGATCCTGGTTGTTATAGTCCCCCAAAGTAACTTTTTAAGTACAGCTTTTCACCCATTTAGTTTTAGGTGGTATGAGCAGGGGGAACAAATTCCTATGTTATACATTTCTGCCATATATTTTGGGGGGGGGGGGAATCCATTTCATTTACCAGCTTTATATGGTGCATGCAGTCCGGCCAGAGAGAGGAGAAGGAGAGGAGCTGCTTGGCAGCCATTTTGGGACCGTGTGCTTGAGACCGTGTGCTCGTTGCTGAAGGGGAGGAGCTTCTGTGAGTCACATCTGTGAGTCACAAGGGGGCGGAGCTAGCAGACTAGCTTTATATACCACCTTCCAGAGCCTTTCAGAACAGTCCGGCCAGAGAGAGGAGAAGGAGAGGAGCTGCTTGGCAGCCATTTTGGGACCGTGTGCTTGAGACCGTGTGCTCGTTGCTGAAGGGGAGGAGCTTCTGTGAGTCACATCTGTGAGTCACAAGGGGGCGGAGCTAGCAGACTAGCTTTATATACCACCTTCCAGAGCCAAAATTCCAGAGAAATTTTAGTTTTCTTTAACTGAACAGCTCTGCTCAAGTGGCATTAGGTTAGAATCAGATATTGAAACAGAACCTTCCCTTTAAGTGTAAGATAGCAGCCAGTACTTACCTTTAAAGAAGTATTCCCAGTAGATTGACTGTTATATTTATTACTAAAGACTTTGCAGTATGGACAACGAGGGATCTGCCACAGTCACCTGCAACTCTTGTGGGATGTTTCTCTTCTTGCCTACAGTAGTGGAGAACTTCACATGCACCAAGTGCAAGTTGGTAGCACTCTTGGAGGAGAAAGTGCAGCAGCTGGAGTCCAGAGTAGCTACACTTCAGCAGATTAGGGAACAAGAGGATTTCCTGGACACAATAGAACTAACCATCTTGGATGAGTACCATGCAGAGGAAGATGCTAGGGAGGAAGAGGTCACTTGCCAAACAGAGGAGGCAGACAGCTGGAGGAATGTCACAAAGAGTAGTAAACCAAGAAGGAATTGTTCGGGGAGCTTGCAGCTAGAGAATCGATTCGAAGCTCTTTCCCTTATCAAGGAGGATGAAGAAGAGCAGCATGGACAGACTTCAGGGACAGAGCAAGGGAGCCTGAGAGTCCCACCCGAGGGAACAGTTGCTGCTAAGCCTCGGAGGAGGCGTGTGGTCGTAGTGGGGGACTCCTTGCTGAGGGGTACAGAAGCAGTGATTTGTAGGCCTGACAAGACGTCTCGAGAGGTGTGCTGTCTTCCAGGTGCAAAGATCCGGGATGTGACAGAGAGGCTGACAAGACTGGTCAAGCCTACTGACCAATACCCCTTCCTTTTGGTCCACGTGGGAACAAATGATACTGCAAGACACAGCATTCAGAACATCAAAAGGGATTACGAGGCGCTTGGTAGGAAGCTGAAAGGAATGGATGTACAGGTTGTCATCTCGTCTCTTCTGCCAGTTGAAGAGCATGGTCCAGGAAGGGAGAGGAAAATAGCAGAGGTGAACAACTGGCTTTGCAGATGGTGCCGCCGAGAAGGATTTGGATTCTTGGATCATGGGCTGCGGTTCCATGAGGAGGGACTTCTTGCAACAGACGGGTTGCATCTCACGCCAGTTGGAAGAAATGTTTTTGCCAACAGTCTCAAGAACTTGATCAGGAGAGCTTTAAACTGAGTTCCGAGGGGAAGGGAGACAATATTAAGGAACGCAAAAGGGATGGCGTAAATAGTCAAACTGACATAGAGGAAACAAGGCAAACAGTGCAAGGACCCAACAGTGGGAGGCAAAAAAACTTGCACAGGCAGCAAGTAAAAGGGAACCATGGTCTGCGATGTCTCTACACTAATGCACAGAGCATGGGAAATAAGCAAGATGAACTCGAACTCCTAGTACAACAAGGCAAATATGATATAATAGGCATCACTGAAACCTGGTGGGATGAGTCTCATGATTGGAATGTGGAAATAGAGGGGTATAACCTTATTAAGAGAAATAGGCCAAACAGGAAAGGAGGAGGAATAGCACTATATGTCAGAGATATTTACACCAGTGAAGAGATCCTGGACATCAATCATGGAAGCCAGGTGGAGAGCATCTGGATAAGAATCAAAGGGGAGGGAAACAACAAGGGTGTTACGGTGGGAGTCTACTACAGACCCCCAAGTCAGACTGAGGAATTGGATGATATCTTTCTAGAACAGATGACCACACAGTCAGAAAAGAGAGATGTAGTAGTGATAGGCGACTTCAACTATCCTGATATTTGCTGGAAGTCAAACTCAGCAAAATCCTCAAGGTCTAGCAAATTCCTCACTTGCCTGGAAGACAATTTCATGGTCCAAAAGGTGGAAGAGGCAACAAGGGGGTCAGCTATTTTAGATCTGATCCTAACCAACAAGGAGGACTTGGTTAATGGGGTGCAAGTGGTGGGATCATTAGGAGGAAGTGACCATGTTCTCCTGGAGTTTGTAATACAGTGGAAAGGAGAAGCCAGGCAGAGTCAGACACGCATCCTAGACTTTAGGAGAGCGGATTTCAGTAAACTTAGAGAAGTATTGAGGGTGATTCCATGGTCAGAAATACTAAAAGATAAAGGAGTTCAGGACGGATGGGACTTTCTCAAAAGGGAGATACTGAAGGCACAATTTCAAACAGTTCCAGTGAGAAAGAAAAACGGGAGGTGTCTCAAGAAACCAGGATGGATGACTAAGGAACTTTCAACCGAGCTAAGTTTGAAACGGAACATGTATAAGAAATGGAAAAAGGGGGAAATCACGAAAAAGGAATTCAAAGAAATAGCAGGCATGTGTAGGGGTAAAGTCAGAAAAGCTAAAGCACAGAATGAACTCAGGCTTGCTAGAGAGGTTAAGAACAATAAAAAGGGCTTTTTTGGATATGTCCGCAGCAAGAGGAAGAAGAAGGAAACGGTAGGGCCACTGCGTGGAGAAGATGGCAAAATGCTAACAGGAGATAGAGAAAAGGCAGAATTACTCAACACCTTCTTTGCCTCAGTCTTCTCAGAAAAGGCAAAGGGTGCTCAACCTGAGGATAATGGAGCAGAGAACAGAATAGGGGAATTTCAGCACAGAATAAGTAAAGAGATAGTAGAGGAACACCTTGTTAATCTAAATGAATTTAAGTCTCCGGGACCAGATGAACTCCATCCAAGGGTATTAAAAGAACTGGCAAAAGTAATATCAGAGCCATTGGCAATCATATTTGAAAACTCCTGGAGAACAGGAGAGATCCCAGCAGACTGGCGAAGGGCAAACGTTGTCCCCATCTTCAAAAAGGGGAAAAAAGAGGATCCCAACAATTATCGTCCAGTTAGTCTGACATCAGTTCTAGGAAAGATTCTGGAGCGGATCATTAAACAGAGAGTCTGTGAACATCTAGATGGCAATGCCATAATCACAAAAACTCAACATGGGTTTCAGAGAAACAAGTCATGCCAGACAAATCTAATCTCTTTCTTTGATAAAATCACCAGCTTGGTAGATGAAGGGAATGCTGTGGATATAGTATATCTTGATTTCAGTAAGGCCTTTGACAAGGTTTCCCATGACATTCTTGCAAACAAGCTTGTAAAATGTGGGCTGGACAAAGGAACTGTTAAATGGATCTGTAATTGGTTGACTGGCCGAACCCAAAGGGTGCTCAACAATGGCTCCTTTTCATCCTGGAGAGAAGTGACCAGTGGGGTCCCACAGGGCTCTGTCCTCGGCCCAGTGCTATTCAACATCTTTATCAATGACCTGGATGACAGAATTGGGAGCATACTTATCAAATTTGCAGATGACACCAAATTAGGGGGAATAGCTAATACCCCAGAGGACAGGATCAAGATTCAAAATGACCTGAATAGACTAGAAAGCTGGGCCAAAGCTAACAAAATGAAATTCAATACAGAGAAATGTAAGGTATTGCACTTAGGGCGGAAAAATAAAATGCACAGATATAGGATGGGTGACACCTGGCTGAATGAAACTACGTGTGAAAGGGATCTAGGAGTCCAAGTAGACCACAAGTTGAACATGAGTGAACAGTGTGATGCGGCAGCTAAAAAGGCCAATGCTATTTTGGGCTGCATTAATAGAAGTATAGTGTCTAGATCAAGAGAAGTAATAGTGCCACTGTATTCTGCTTTGGTCAGGCCCCACCTAGAATATTGTGTCCAGTTCTGGGCGCCACAATTCAGAAAGGACATTGAGAAACTGGAGTGTGTCCAAAGGAGGGCAACAAAAATGGTGAAGGGTCTGGAAACCATGCCCTATGAGGAACGACTTAGGGAGCTGGGGATGTTTAGCCTGGAGAAAAGAAGGTTAAGAGGTGATATGATAGCCCTGTTTAAATATTTGAAAGGATGTCATATTGAGGAGGGAGCAAGCTTGTTTTCTGCTGCTCCAGAGAACAGGACCCGGAACAATGGATGCAAGATACAGGAAAAGAGATTCCACCTGAACATTAGGAAGAACTTCCTGACAGTAAGGGCTGTTCGACAGTGGAAAGCACTTCCTCGGAAGGTGATAGAGTCTCCTTCCTTGGAGGTCTTTAAACAGAGGCTGGATGGCCATCTGTCAGGGGTGCTTTGATTTGGATTTCCTGCATAGCAGGGGGTTGGACTGGATGGCCCTAGTGGTCTCTTCCAACTCTACGATTCTATGATTCTATGATTCTATGATTTGTCCGATGATTATCACAAGCCATGCAGTTAGTTTGTTTAGATCAGCAATGGACAACATGCAAATCATGGGTCAGATGCAACCATTTCATTTCCTTTTTTAATATGATTTGGCTGCCATCCTTTGTCTATACTATCACATTGGCTGCACCCACATTGGTTGCTATCATCAGAGCAGTCACAAATATTATGATAGTGATATTCTTATGTTCTTCCCTTTTTCCAGAAAACTTGTGAGCTGTACAGCTCCAAGATTCCATTAGGCTCTTTGGCTAAGAAAGATGCCCTGCCAGCTTTCAATACCACACAGAACCACTGCAGTTTCCACCAAGTTTCATTGAAAACTTCAGTAGGTTGCTAATTCACTAGTCAATGTCAAATTTGGGTGACAGCAGTAGCAGTGCAGTCTTGGTGGCAGTCCATTCTCTTTTTTCATGAATCCAGTATAGCATCCTGAATTTAGGAAGTTGCCCAGCCCCTGATTTAGTTCTTTTCAAAGTTGTACTTTAACAATTTGATTTTTAACTAACCTTCCTGATTGATGGCTGGCATCTTGTTCAGATGACATAAACTGGACCTTGGAAATGTTGGTGTTCACATTTATGATTGTAATACCACTGCTACAATCACAAGAACCCCATAAGACACACCTTGAAAGCCAGGGAGTTGTATGAACCAAAGGAGTTCTGCAACACTGTTAGGCGGAGTGCTGAAGGATGACATATCCAGATCCCTCCTAACAGAAAATTATGGTGTAACATGCAATTATGACAGGGTCCCATTGGAGTCTCTAATGCTGCTCATGCTATTGCAGCTCACTGGTGGGAGATAGCTAAATATGCTCACCAGCACTGTGGAACTGCTTCAGGTAGTGCATGTGTCTGTTTTTAAGGTGGGTTTTAGGGGATAAAGCTGGGAGATTGAACTTAGCTACATCATGGTAGTAACTTCTGTCAATCATGATCTTGAATGATATTTTAAAATTTTGCCATGTATTACAACTTTATTTTTACCCCCTTTCAATACATAATTTCTCCATAAGACCAGTACAATGGACCAAAAGCTGATCCTGCTTACCACTGAAGTACCTGATTGGTAATGAGATTATTATTTTTATTTCTAGAAATGGAATGCCCACAGGCAGAGCTAAATCTAGCTACCATTGTATGCTTGATCCACAGCCAAAAATTCATTCATGAAATTCAAAACGCTTTATAGGGTTTTGCAGCAAAGTGTCTGTATTTTTAATCTGCGTTCACCACACATAAATTATTCCTTCAGAGATGTTGTGGCAATTTTATTGAACATTCTTTGCACAAAGCTTAACAACAGCCTGTTGTGGACTCCTGATAAGGAAAAATTCGTAGCTGCTTGTGTGCAGGTGTTTACTAGAAAGAGATACATAAAAGCAGGTAATACTTAAAATATTACTAGTCCCAGTTGTCTAAAACAGTCAAGAGTCCTTAAAATATTAAATATTAAAGGTCAAATTGTGACCTTTTAAATATGCACTTTTCAACATGAGAAATGCTAGTTTTTCAAAACCAGGAGTGGACATCCACTTTTGTTCCCCCTCTCCATACTTAGGAATGTTTGGCTTCTGATGCAGCAACTGGATGGGCTCAGGACAGAATATTGCCCCTTTCATCCCACTGCAGTTGCCCACCTGCTCTAATATCATGTAAGAGCTAAGAATGAGGAGCTGATGTTTGCAAAAGAATAAATCAAATCCATCAGGGCAGAGCCATTCAATGCATGAAGATGCAGAAAGCATAGGAATGTGAGCCTGTTGGTGTGGAACACTGACCATCAGTATGATTGTATGTTCATTTTCCCCAAGAAAATTAAATAGTCATTTCCCAGGGAATGTTCCTGAGAGTGAACAGCCTCCCCACATGTCTACATCAATGGTGGGCAACTGTAGAACGGTAAGGGATTGCATTAATCTCTGAAGAGACCTTGGAAGACTGTACCACCTATTGCACTCAGAACTACCGCAAAAAGTCATTTTTGCTTTCAGACACCCTGACACACACTCTAGAGGACATGCGAACAGTCTTATCATGTTTGGGGATTTCCCTGAGACATTTTAGGCCCAGGAGAGCCCCCCCCCTTAAAAAAAAGAACTACAGAAAGTGAGCGGGGGGGGGGAGCCACCCTGAGCATTAATTGGCCTGGAGGAAAATGCGGCGGGAATGCCCTCCACATTGTTTTTAGGGCATACTGGGCAAAAAATGTTTTTTGAAAAAAGTTGCAAGAACATTTTATGACTGCTGGGAGACGCAGGAGTTGTTGTTGTTGTTGTTGTTGTTATTATTATTATTATTATTATTATTTATAAAGCACTGTAAATTTACACAGTGCTGTACATACAATATTATAATTAGATAGATCCCTGCCCTCAGGCTTACAGTCTAAAAGAGACAACACAAAAGGAAAAGAGGAAGGTGGTGGGAAGGGGTGAGGTCCAGTGGTTCTTCTCTCCCTCTGGAGCCAGGACCAAGGCAGATGGACTGGAGGGAGGGCACGGCTTCTTAATAGATAGTTAAAGGAGGCATTCTGGAGCAGATGGCACAATCCTAGGAACACTTCCCTAAACAATATAGTCTTTAAACTATAGTTCTGCAAATGTGGTAAAAATGCCTTCATTGCTACCTAGAAATCATTGTGAAGTACTTTGTGAACTCTAGGGAAGACCTGGGGTTTACAAAAATGGCCCTTCATGCAGCCCACATGCCACACATTCCCACACCATGTCTGCATGATTTGTACTGAGATACGAACTCAGACTGTGGAAGCTGGTGGCTCTGATGTGAGTGGGGTAGGGAATCCACTCTACGTTATAGTCTGAACTATAAAAGAACCATCCAAGATGCTAAAGCCTTTTGGGGCATTGGGTTGAGCACCATGGATTGCTCCTTTAAACTTCAGACTAAAATACCCCATGGACAACAAAGCCATTAGCATAATCTTCCAAAGTCTAAATTCAAAACTCTAAAACCAACAGCTTTGCATCTGGAGAATGTGGACTTTCTGTAGTAATGTTACAGTAGCAACAACAACAACTTTTCAGGTTACAAGAATATCTTCACACATATAAAATTATTAGTTTGATACCTAGGGAAACTGAGCAAGGCTTGCATCCAATTAATCAGAACAGAACAGTCTCTTGGGGCTTAAATGGATTAATCTTGGCTAATGAGAATCCATTTCCGAGTCATCATTTGGAAGAATTCTCCAGGCTCAGATGACTCATAGAGACAAAAATGTATAAAAATCCAGAGTAAAGCAATAGAAGGTGGAGAAAAGTGACTAATGTACAAGTTCAATTATATACTAAACAGGGCAGACAACATTTGGGGCAAATTACCCCTGACTGTCCCAAATTAATTTACTTGGAAGTGTCAAAGTATTTTGCTCCTACAAATAGCACTAATGGGTTAACTTGCCAGTGACTGCCTATAAAATTGCTTTTTATGGTTTTTTTTAAGAACACAAAATGAAGAGGATTGTGATTGGTTTGTTTAAATAGCATTTTTTAATCTGTAATAAGATTCTGAACTGAATTCTGAAAAACCTCAAACACCTGTTTCCTGCTTTGTGCAGCCAGCTTCCAGAATATCATATTTTCTAGGGCCCTATAAAATGTTTAAATATGTTTTTAAAATTTAAAGGAGTAGCAAATGCAATATATATGAACATGTTAAATTTGTAATGAATTTGATGTGCAAAAATCTACATGACAATAATGTGGAGAGTGTCGCAGCCGTCAACATGTCAGAGGATTGCACGCTATTATGGATGTCCTCAGTTCACCCCATGGTATTTCAGCATTTGAGTGCAAAACATAACCTACTGTCCCAAATCTCCTAATAAAGGATCATATCATCAGATATAAATCTGTTGTTTTGTAGAATCTGGTTGCAGGAGTGGGGGTAGGGGCTATAACTATGAATCAGTGTGGTGGACTGGTGAATATTGGGCATCGGCTGCAATCCTGAACACAATAAAGAATAAACATGTTTGATTTCAATGGGACCTCTGAATCAGCACTGATAGCTGTGCAAGGTATGGCAAAGAAGGGCGCAGGCCAAATCTGAACAGCAGAAACACTGTAGTTTGACACCACGATTTGCCATGGCTCAGTACTATGAAATTCTGGGATTTGTAGTTTGCTGTAGCACTTGACACAGAGGAGGCTAAATATTTCACAAAGCTCCAAATCCCAAAGTTCCAAAGCACAGAGCCATGGCAGTTAAAGTGATGTCAAACTGCATTATTTCTGCAGTGCAGATTCAGTTGCAATCCTTTCTCAAGGTCACAGGGTGATTAGGTCAGACTCATCATAGCCCAGTTTATTTCTGATGGTTGTGTGATAAAGACAGAAATTGTTGCTTTTGTCCTCCACTTTCCATTACAAGGAGAAAGAGCAGGATAAACATGCAATAAATAAATAAATAAATAATGCATAAATGATTTTAATTTAAGGCTGGCATTTTAATGATCTTTAATTCTAATGTGCAGAAAATTAAGAGTTAAATCCATCCAGCAAATTGCTCAGTATGTTGTGGGATTCATTGCTTTTAAAATGTGTAGGCAATGAATTGTAGTAGAGTGGATCCACATTCAACTCCTTCTAAAGCATGTATGAAGTGTCTTGTAAATCCATGGGGATGTATTTCCAAGGTGATTAGTGCAGAGTTTTTGAACTGGTGCGAGGTGGGGGGAAAAGGTCTAATAGAAATGTTGACAGACCATTAACTAGAATATCACTAATGGGTGCAGTAATAGATAGAGATGTTTTTAATTGTAAGAAGGTTAATTGGTGTGCTACATTTGCATTCTTTTCTTTTTTTAGTGGTGGCAATTTCAGCACATCCATTGATAGCAATGGCTATTATCTTAAGAGGATTCAAAGGATCATAATATTCTCCTAAAGTAACAAGTGGAACATTAGTCTATTAATGAGGTCTTCTCAAGAAAGTAGATGCATTTCTTACAGCCTTATTTACACAGTATGCAGGGGAGGGGTGTGGGAAAGCATGTTCTATTTCTGTTCTGTTTTACATTGTTGTTATTAATAAACTCTTTTATTGGTGTAAACTAGATAATTTCATTTGCTTGAAATGGCCATACTAGGAAATGTGTTCCTCTAGGAGATTTTGTTTTCTTTTACTGGAGTGGAGAGAACTCTTAGAAAATCCATCTCTTTGGGTGAGAACAATTCTTTGAAGCAACATATTAGGACAACAACATTAGCATGGTTTCTGCTTTTGTTGTTCTAGCCTATTTGTCAGTCATTTCCAATGTCTTGCATAGGTTTAAGTGGAAAAGAGGGTGGAGTGAAGAGGGTATGGAAAGACTTGGGGTGGGGAGAAAGAATGAAGGGGTGGATGGTGTACTGGGTATCATTTGTATTTGTAAGGAAACTAATGGACAACATTTGCATATGTATTGCTGCCAGCTAAGGAGAAATTTCTTTGGCTGAGATCCCTCAAGTTACTGGTGGACTATTAGGCTCTGACAAGCATACCTCAACTTTTTATCCTTTCCCTGGATGTCTGTCTTGTTGCTGCCACAGCACAAAGCCCTGATGGCCATTTAGTGGCTAGGGAGGCTGGGAGATGTGTAGGCAGCTTCTGGCTGTGTTTCTTCAGCCAGTAGCATGAAGAAAATGGCTGTCTCCCATGTGGAGAAAGGGGCTCTAAAGATCTGAAAGGATCTCCTCCTCCTCCTCCTCCTCCTCCTCCTTCTTCTTCTTCTTCTTCTTCTTCTTCTGGTTCTTCTTGAATCTAGTTACAAAAATCCAGCTGGAAATGCTGCCTGGCTATCCTTGCCATCCATGCACTATATTACTATGTGTGTGGATGAGAGGTAAGGTAGGATGCCTGTATATGTAAAACCCTCTCTCTGTTTAACTGAATTAACACATTTCATGGATAAAACCGGTTTATTGGAAATACCAGCACAGCAGCACACCCATTGCCAGATCTGAGGTAGCACACAAAGTTCCACTTCTATACCTGCTTCGTATTCATCTCCCTTTTCCCCTTCCACATTCCTTTACCAGGGAATACCAGCTTTGGTTCTCACACAACAATGCCCCCCCCAGCTGATCATAGTGGGGAAACAGACTGCCATGAAGGAGCAGCTTTAAGTCATCCCTTCCAAAGACAAACACATGGCAAACACATGCTGCAGCCCCAATCCACCTTGAAGCTTGCCAAAAAAGGAGTGGCAAAGAATCCTCTCCTTTTTCAGCTGGCAAAACCCCGCTTTTTCTGCCCACTGCGGCTTGATGCTGGCTGCAAGATGCTCCAGCAGTGTGCAGCATGTAAACACCATGCTGCTGGAGCGTCTTGAAGCTGTCCATCTTTGGGCAGCCACTTGAAAGCCGGGTGGCTTCAGGGTGTCATCAGAGTGTGTGGTGTGTAAATACCATACTCTAACAACACCCTGAAGGTGTCTTTTACAGGCCATCTGTTCCAGACCTTAGTCACCCTTCTCTGAAAACATTCCAGCTTGTTGATACTCTTCTTGAAATGTGAGGTATAAACACAGCTATTGAGACAAATAAATAAGCTCCTTATATTGTATGCCAATGGATAGGAATCTCTCCAGAGATTATGTGAATTGTAGACCAACAGATATGACAGAAACCAAGTTGGCAAAGACTGACAGAGAGTTTCACATGAGTTAGGGTGGTGCAGGGTTCTTCATGTAATTTCACTGAATTAAGGTTACTGGAAGATGTTATGTCCCTATTTGAAAAATGTCAGAATGCTTCCTTATACAAACATATTTCAGATGAATGTTGTTTTCTAAATCTTGTGGATAGTTGGGACTGGGCTGGTCACATTGTAAAAATATATCATGGTTTCTCTTTCCTTCTTTGTCTTTTATAATTAAAAGGCCAAATATAAATTAACCAGACTCTGAACTAACAAATTGTCTTGTTAGCGATTAAATGCTTGTACTGCAGCCACTCACCCACAAATTGTGAGTTCAGTACCAGCCAAAGACTCAGGCTTGACTCAGGCTTGCATCCTTCCGAGGTTGCTAAAATGAGTACCCAGCTTGTTGGAGGCAATTAGCTTAAAGTTGTAAACTGCTTAGAGACTGCTTAGGCAGTGAAGCTGCTATTGCTATTGCTATTTTAATTTCAAAATAAAACTAAATACCAATTGAAAAGCACATATATGAAGGGGGAGTTAGCTAGCAACAATGTATGTGTAAACATCTTTTAAACATCTTGGTGGAATATGGAACATCATGATAAATAATTTAAAAGCTTCTCTTTTCTACAGTATGATAGCAAAAGAAAAATCTCTCATCCATGCCATCTCAGATCATCCATTGGACAAGACAAGTGACTCAGAAGGACTGAGTATGTAAAGTTGCTACATAATTCCGCAACAGAGAATCTTTTCTACAAAATATATTCAAATGTTTAATCATATGAAGAACAGAGTAAACATTCTTTTTGTTATTCCAGTTTATTTGGTTTCTGTGACTTGAAGCTGCAACTTAATTTTGATGAGGTGGAGCTGTGTATTGCTTTATATAGGTCAAACTCTGGAGCTAGGCAGGTTTAGAGAAAACTTTATTTTGACCATCTAACTGCATATTATTGTTTAGGCTTATACAAATGAATATTGCACTATAGCTTTTCAGAAATAATAGCTCTATACTTAACCCCCTGGATTAGACAATGTTTCTGATGTTCTACAAAGGACTGAGCTAGTGCAGCATTAATATTCCAGCTTCTTATCTACAAACAACTGTCTTCCAGCTTTATCTGCTACCAGATAAATACTTGGATCACTAGTGAATTTGATGAGATTACATTATATTAATTGTGATTATATTGATTTGAGTAAGGTGTGGTCCAGGTGTTGAATACTTTGCTTAAGACAATTGCTACATGTTATAACAACAACAACAACAACAACAACAACTTTTATTTCTATCCCGCCTCTTTGTCCAAGCAATTGAGGTGGGGTACAACAAAGTTTAAAACAATCACAGTTAAAACAGTTGCTACAATCCCATCCCTGACCTCCCACCCCTTAAAAAAGGATTAAATAACATGGAATTAAAACAGCCAACAACAAATAACAAAAACAAAATAACAAAATAAAATCAATAATTATTTGAGCAGCAAGGCACTGGTCTCAGGATTCAAAGTCCCAGGAACTAGCTGGAAGTCCTAGACTTAGCTTTGGAGCCAGGAGAGATTATGTAGCTTCCGGAAAGGCCGGAAGAGATGCATCTGTACTGCTTTTTTAAAGCAATCAAGAGTTGTAATAAGATGGATCTTATCTGGCAGGCCATTCCATAGCCTGGGAGTGGTAGCGGAAAAAGCTCTCTGGGTGGTCTGCAACAGCCTGGTCTTCATGGGCTGTAGCAGGTTCCTCCCAGAGGACCGGAGCATGGGGGGGGGGGACATACAGGGAGAGGCGGTCCCTGAGATAAGATGGATGTAGGGCTTTAAAGATTAAAACCAACATCTTGTACTGCGCCCGGAAACTGATCGGTAGCCAGTGGAGAGACTTGAGCACAGGTGTTATGTGCTCTCTCCTAGATGTTCCAGTAACTAGCCTGGCTGCCCTATTTTGGAAACAATTGGAATTTCTGGGTTAAGCACAAGGGTAGCCCCATCAGAAGGGACAATACAGAAGCAGGAAATTTGCAGAGTGCTTTGCTAGATATTTTTGCAATACAATAGACAAGACCAGTTGTTTTTCTGAAGACACTGGTTCTCAGCAAACAAATATCAAGAGAGAATCTTGTGTGTTTGCATTTTTTTAAAAAATCAATTTTTTTGGATGATGCAGGTTTTCCTATGGATAGTTTTTATAATGTTGCATGTTTTTTACATATTATTATTCATCATGTTTCATCATGATCATCCCTATGATCATCCTAAAAGTGTGATGTGATAGCTAAAAAAGCCAATGTGATTCTAGATTGAATCAATAAAATTATAGTATCTAGATTGAGGGAAATAATAATATCACTCTATTCTGCTTTGGTTAGGCGTCACATGGAATACCATGTCCCGTTCTGGGCACCACCATTCAAAAATAACACCGACAAGCTTAAGCGTGTCCAGAGGAAGGCATCCAAATGTTGAAGGGTCTGGAAACCATGCCCTATGAGGGGACACTGAGGGAGCTGGGAATGTTTAGCCTGGAAAAGAGAAAGTTAAGATGTGATATGATAGCCCTCTTTAAATATTTAAAGAGGTATCATATTGAGGATGGAGCAAGCTTGTTTTCTGCAGCTCCAGGGACTAGGACATGGAGCTATGGATTCAAATTACAGGAAAAGAGATTCCATTTCAATGAAGATTTTCACACTTATCTGAATCACTGGTAAACCATTCCCCAAACATCCTCCAAAGGTGGCTGAAAGATCAGAAAAGTCTCTGTGTGTGAAGCCTGGAAGTGCTCCTTAATCGTCATGGAAACGGATCTGGCTGCAGTGTTTGTTAAACGTTCAAAAAAATGCAGGGAAGGAGGCAGATTCCTATTAACGCTAACTTAGCGTTAAGGGGGGAATCTGCCTCCTTCCCTGCTTTTCTTTGAACGTTTAACAAACAATATTAGGAAGAATTTCTTGACAGTAAGAGCAGTAGAACATGCTGCCTCAGAGTGTGGCAGAGTTTCATTCTTTAGAGGTTTTTAAACAGAGGCTAGATGGCCATCTGCCATGAGTGCTTTGATTGTGTCTTCCTGTATGTCAGGGGATTTGATTGGATGCTTGTGGTCATTTCCGACTCTATGATTCAAGTTTAGATAAAAGGATTCAGAGTGGCAGTCCAAACAGTGAATGCTGGAATCTGCAATCATGTATGCAGTCTTTTTTGCTTTTTTTTTTTTTAAATATACTTTATAGAAATCTATCTATACAAGACAAAATTGTGGCTATGGCAATATAGGGAGCTGTGTTTTTAATAATGTTCTCCCTAGTGGTTTTGAAATTACAGTAGTTCCTTCTTATATTCAGGGGATCTGTTCTGCCTCCCCCTCCCCCCACAGATAGCAAAAACACGTGACCTCAAGTCCCATTCTTTCCTATGGCTGTGTGACATATGTGCAGCCATATGCACATGCATTGGTTTAAAACAACAGGGTTTGCCATCCACAGAAGCTCAAAGCCCATGGGATAAGAAGAGCCCACTGTATAACTATAATCCTTTTTTGTTGTGTCCCTTCAAATTGCTTAATCCCATCTACACTTATTTTGGAAGTCATGCTTAGGAAAAAGCTTGGGCACTTGTCACATGAATCCAGATTTTTAGTGGGCCCACTTTCCTTATCCTGAGACACTGGGGTGTCAGCCCAGTGGCAAAAGGGAAAAAACAGTGTTGCTATCACCTGTAACTGCTGGAGCTTGCCATTTTAATCCTACCAAATTGTTACTGGTGTCCTGATGGAGAATTGCTAATGTAGCACCACATCCAGGATGGACTTCCACCCTCAGGTTGTAGGGAGAAGAGATGACCTAGTGTTGTTGAGCTTTTCATGAGCTGCCAAGACAGGCTGCTGTGCCACTATCTTCTTAGCCTCCTTGCTGCAGTTAAATGCAGCGGTAATGGATTGGATGAGGGAAAACAGATTGAGGCTTAATCCAGACAAAACGGAAGTACTGACAGTCACCGGCCCGAAACCAGGTTTGGGGATACAACTTCTGGTCCTAGACTGAGTCACACTCTCCTCGAAGGACTCTGTTTGCAGTCTGGGGGTACTTCTAGACTCGTTGCTTCACATGACTAGTCAGGTGAATGCGACTGTCAGAAGTGCCTGCTATCAGCTTTGGTTGATGCGCCAGCTGAGCACTTTCCTGGAGATGAAGGACCTGGAAACTGTGGTACATGCTTTGGTCACCTCATGTTTAGATTACTGCAATGTGCTCTACATGGGGCTGCCCTTATGCTTAACCCGGAAACTTCAACTGCTTCAAAATATGGCAGCCAGATTAGTCACTGGGGCATCTAGGAGACAACACATAACACCTGTGTTCAAATCTCTCCACTGGCTGCTGATCAGTTTCTGGGCACCGTACAAGGTGCTGGTTTTGACCTTTAAAGCCCTACATGGCTCAGGTCCATCCTATCTAAGGGACCGCCTCTTCCCGTACGAGCCCCCTCGCACACTTCGATCCTCTGGGAGGAACCTGCTACAGCCTAAGAAAACTAGGATGGCCCAGACCTCCCAGAGGGCTTTTTCTGCTGTTGCTCCTATGCTGTAGAATGGCCTGCCGGATGAGATGCGCCTTATTACAATTTTGGACGGTTTCAAGAGATCTGTCAAGATGCATCTCTTCTGGCAGGTCTTCCCAGACAATGATTAAATTTATGACCGCTATTGTCCATCCAGCCTTACCCATAGAGACATTAGTCATTTGAGGCCGCCTATTCATTTGTAACGAGTGTCCCATTAATGTTTTATGGTTTTATTCTAGTGTTTTTTAATCTTATCTCAATTTAATTCAATCTTAAAGGGTGGGAGGAGGGATTGGGTTGCTATATTTTAATTGTATTTGTATTTTATATGTTGTACCCCACCCTGATTGCTCACCCAGAGGGGCAGGATATAAATAAATAAATAAATATATTATTATTATTATTATTATTATTATTATTAAATTATTATTATTATTGTGCAGAAAACAGCAGAAAATGCTGTTTTGTGCACAAAAATACCATTGTGAATTTTGTGCAAAATATGTCTTGAACCATGGATAATATGAATAGTCCTCAAAGACTTTCTTACAATGAAAAAAAATTATTAAAATTATGTATTGCTTCCTTTGAGAAGAAAGTTAGTGAATTACATTCTGTACATTCTCCTCAACTTCCTGTGCTACCATGCCAATTTAGCTGGGTGTCTTTGCTTTGTAGTCACTAATAAGTGGTTTTTCTGTTGCCTCCTTTTCCACTTCTTGGGTGCTTGCTTTGGTCCCACCTTTTTCATTTGTTTTGTGAGTCTGAAGGACATCTCTGTTACCTCCAAGGTAGGTTACCATCCAGGGGACCTGCTGACACTCCCAACAAACATGGCATCTGTCTTGTATAAGACTTGGCTACAAGTTGCTATCTTAAATACAGTCAGCACTTCATGTCATTGTATCTGTTCTGGACCCCCCATGGATAATAATAATAAAAAAACGTGGAACCTCAGGTCCTGTTGTTCCCAATTGTGGGACACCATGCATGCAATCGAACTGTCACAGCCATGTGCAAGCACCACCATTCGGGCGAATGGGACGGAGCAATCCATGGATGCTCAAATCTGTGGATGGCAAAAGCCAGCTGTATGCACACACAGAAATAGGTTCCATGAGCATCTCCTGGATTTGTTTCCAAGTAAATATAGTTAGAACAAATTAGGGGTGTTACCATGGCTAAATGATTTAGCAATTTCCTTTATGCCGTAATATTATTACTTTTGGAATGAGATTTAGCACTTTGTGGAGAATTGTAGCTTTTACAAACTTTAGTAGATTAAGCGCAGGAATTGACAGGCTCTAGAAGCACTTAGTTAAATCAGAACATTTTCATTTAAAGTATACCATTCAGTAATTAAAGAGCTTGGAAACCTGCCAAAATCTTTTAATCTAATCTCCATTTTAAGAAGCAGCCCAATGACATTTCCTGAAGAATTAAAGTGGTCAATGCAGGTTTTTTGTGTCTTAAGTCAGACTCCAGAAGCACCATTTATATGTTTTATAAATAAATAGGTAACAGAAGATCTCATGTTAAAAGCTAATTCCTTGCTAGGCCACTTTCAGACAATCAGTTTTACTGACTCATGAGCTTACCTGCCTGTGGTGTAAGCATCTGAAAACCATGTAGAATGAAGTAGCAGCTTATATTTAAGACACCATGTTTGACCTGCAGTAATCAAATTGCAGGGACATTGCCGGGATGTCATGTGGCTCAGCAGTGGCAATTTTACCTTGTTCCCCCCATACTTTTAATCTGGGGAGAGGATTTTTAAAAAATCTGTTTGAGGGAAGAGACTAGAGGAGGTGCCACTATCAATTCTCTGAGATAGGCATTCCAGAACTTAGGGACAGCCACTGAGAAGGCTATCTCCCATGTTCACACAAGATCTACCTGTGACAGTGATGGGTTAGGAAGAAAGGTTTCCCTAACCATTTCAAAATATGGGCAGATTCATAATGGAGAATACCTGAACCTGAGCTATATAGGGCCTTATAGGTCAAAACCAACACTTTGAAATGTGCATGGAAATGGACCAACAATTAGTGGAGCTGTTGCAACACAGAAATTGAGTGCTTCTTGTAGCCAGCCCCAGTTAGGAATCTGGCTATATTTTATTGGACCAGGTGAATTTTTCTAAGTATTTGTCAAAGGCAGCCTCATGTAGCGGGTTACAATAATTCAACAAGGACATAACTAAGGCATGTGTCACTGTTGCTGGTTCTGACATCTCAAAGTAAAAGCACAGCTGGTGTACAAGCCTTAACTGTTCAAATGCACTTTTGGCCACCACCAAAACTAGAGCTGCCAGATGGGTTGAATCCAGGAGAATACCCAAACTACAGACCTGTGTCTACAGGACAGGCTGCATCCACATTCCCTGGCATGCCTTTAGATTGACCAGGAGCATCCTATCTTTTCTGGATGAAGTTTCAATTTGTTTGCTCTCATCCAGTCCATTATTATATGAAAGGCACTAGTTTAGGACGGAAATGGCTTTCTTGGATTGAGGCAGAAAGGATTAGTAGAGTCAGTGTCATCCTTATACTAAGAGCAGTGAACTTCAGGCAGCCTTTCCCAGTGGTTCCATGTGTTTGTTAAATAGTAGTGAGGATAGAACTGAGCCCTGAGGAACCCCACAGGTCAATGACCTAGGGGTCAAACAGGAGTCCCCTAGCACCACTTTCTCTTCAATGAAGGAGCAAAGCCACTCTAAAATAGTACCACCTAGTTCCATTCCAGAGGGTGACCCAGAAGGATACCATTGGTGATGATATCAAAAGCTGCTGAGGTCCAGGAGAACCAGCAGGTACACACTACTCCTGTTCAGTTCCTGGTGTAGGCCATCTATCAAGTCGACCAATGCCATCTGTCCCATATCCAGGCCTGAAACCAGACTGAAATTGATCTAAATTATCTCATCCAGAATCCATGAGAGCTGGGAGGCCACTACACACTCCAGAACCTTGCCCCAAAATGAAATGTTAAGGACTGGCCAAAATTTATCCATTATGGTGGGATCCAGGGAGGACCTTATGCAATGATTTTATAATTATCTCTTTTAGACATGCTGAAACTTTGTCTTGTTTAGTGAGGGATTGATCATTCTACCCCACTTGGCCAGTCTCAAGTACCCTCTTTGCTTTTTTAAATAAGCCGGGGAGGGCAAGGATCGAACACACATATGGTATCTCTCATATCACAACTTGAAAATTAGCCATTATCACTGGACAAACAGGGGCTAAATGGATCTGTATCAATTATATCCAGGTCAGAGTGGATCTGCGCAATTTTATCTGCAAAGTGCCAGGCAAGTTGTTCACAACACACTGTTGAGTGATCTGGATTTTCCTCTCCTGGTCTGGTGTGAAAAAGGCCTCAGACCCATTGAAACATCTCTGTTTGTTGACTATTCGGAGTTCAAGACAGATGGGATTTTCTCAAAAAAGAGATACAGAAGGCGCAATTTCAAACAGTTCCAATGAGGAAAAGAAATGGGAGGTCTCAAGAAGCCAGGATGGATGACTAAGGAACTTTCAACTGAGCTAAGTTTTAAACGGAACATGTATAAGAAATGGGAAAATGGGGAAATCACCAAAGAGGAATTCAAACAAATAGCAAGCACGTGTAGGGATAAAGTCAGAAAAGCTAAAGCACAGAATGAACTCAGACTTGCTAGAGAGGTTAAGAACAATAAAAAGGGCTTTTTTGGATATGTTCGCAGCAAAAGGAAGAAGAAGGAAACAGTGGGGCCACTGCGTGCAGAAGATGGCAAAATGCTAACAGGGGACAGAGAAAAGGCAGAATTACTCAACACCTTCTTTGCTTCAGTCTTCTCAGAAAGGGCAAAGGGTGCTCAACCTAAGGATAATGGAGCAGAAAACAGAATAGGAGAGTTTCAGCACAGAATAAGTTAAGAGATAGTACAGGAATACCTGGTTAACCTAAATGAATATAAATTTCCAGGACCAGATGAACTACATCCAAGGGTATTAAAAGAACTGGAAAATGTAATATTGGAACCACTGACAATAATCTTTGAGAACTCCTGGAGAACAGGAGAAGTCCCAGCAGACTGAAGGAGGGCAAACGTTGTCCCCATCTTCAAAAAGGGGAAAAAAGAGGATCCCAACAATTATCGTCCAGTTAGTCTGACATCAATACCAGGAAAGATTCTGGAGCAGATCATTAAGCACAGAGTCTGTGAACATTTAAAAGGAATTCCATAATCACAAAAAGCCAACATGGGTTTCAGAGAAACAAGTCTTGCCAGACAAATCTGATCTCTTTTTTTTGATAAAATTACCAGCTTGGTAGATGAGGGAATGCTGTGGATATAGTACCTTGATTTCAGTAAGGCCTTTGACAAGGTTTACCATGACATTCTTGCAAACAAGCTTGTAAAATGTGGGCCAGACAAGTTAACTGTTACATGGATTTGTAATTGGTTGACCGGCCAAACTCAAAGGGTGCTCAACAATGGTTCCTTTTCATCCTGGAGAGAAGTGACCAGTGGGTGTCCACAGGGTTCTGTCTTGGGCCCAGTGCTATTCAACATCTTTATTAATGATTTGGATGACAGAATTGGGGGCATACTTATCAAATTTGCAGATGACACTAAACTTGGAGGAGTAGCTAATACCCCAGAGGACAGGATCAAAATTCAAAATGACCTGAATAGACTAGAAAGCTGGGCCAATGCTAACAAAATGTAATTCAATGCAGAGAAATGTGAGGTTCTGCACTTAGGGAGGAAAAATGAAAAGCACAGATATAAAATGGGGGACACCTGGCTGAATGAAACTACGTGCGAAAGGAATCTAGGAGTCCAAGTAGACCATAAACTGAACATGGGTCAACAGTGTAATGCAGCAGCTAAAAAGACCAATGCAATTTTAGACTGCATCAATAGAAGTATAGTGTCTAGATCCAGGGAAGTGCCACTCCATTCTGCTTTGGTCAGGCCCCACCTGGAATACTGTCTCCAGTTCTGGGCACCACAATTGAAAAAAGATGTGGAGAAACTGAAGCATGTCCAAAGGAGGTTGACTAAAATGGTGAAGGGTCTGGAAACCGTGCCCTATGAGGACCGCCTTAGGGAATTGGGGATGTTTAGCCTGGAGAAGAGAAGGTTAAGAGGTGATATGATAGCCCTGTTTAAATATTTGAAGGGATGTCATATTGAGGAGGGAGCAAGCTTGTTTTCTGCTGCTCCAGAGACTAGGACGCAGAACAATGGATATAAATTGCAGGAAAAGAGATTCCACCTCAACATTAGGAGGAACTTCCTGACAGTAAGGGCTGTTCGACAGTGGAACACACTCCCTTGGAGTGTGGTGGAGTCTTCTTCCTTAGAGGTCTTTAAGCAGAGGCTGGATGGCCATCTGTCAGGGATGCTTTGATGGAGAGTTCCTGCATGGCAGGGGGTTGGACTGGATGGCCCTTGTGGTCTCTTCCAACTCTATGATTATATGATTCTATGATTCTATTAGCAAACACAATAGAGGTAGAGAAGAAGTTTGCCTTTGCAACCTGTATTGTCACAGAGTAGGCCCTCACCTAAGCTCTATGCTGTGTTTGGACCTGCTCCAACTTTTCTGACAACATTGCTCTAGTTTTCTGGAAAACTAGGTTGGGGGGGGCAGTTTGTCTCCATTTCATGAGATATGACATTTGGGTGTTGTCATGTCCACTACTCTGATCATTCTGGTGGCTAAGACTTTGACCAAATTGCTTGCCATAGCAGCAGAAAACTCTCCAAGAGCCATCCAAAATACATTTGAATCCATAATCCTCCTGGGGCAGATCATTTTAATGGGATTCTAAAGCTGGATACAGATGGGCACATTAGTATGCCCCGTCATGTGTTAGGGTTGCCTGGGAGTGGAGCCACAACCCTAACACATGACAAGGGCGTCTCCGCTCCACAGCGCTGTACACATGGCACTCAGAGCAATGTCATCACAGGTGTGCAGCATCCAAATGGAGCAGCGCACCTGTGACATCATAGATGTGCCCTATGGCACTTTTTGGGTCTTTCTGCATCACAGGTGCAACGCAAAAAGGAGCTGCTTTTTCAGGCTCCTTTTTTTGTCCACACCTTCAGCACTCCATTTGGAGTAGCAAAGCTGAAAGAGATTACTCCCCCCCCCCCCGGCTTCACCCAGCTAGGTCTCTGTGACACACACTAAGTGTCACATTCACAAGTCCCAGAAGCCTCCAGCCAGCACTGCCACTGAAATTGCTGGTTGGGGAATATTTACCATTCTAGAATCATGGAATCATAGAATCATAGAGTTGGAAGAGGCCACAAGGGCCATCCAGTCCAACCCCCTGCCATGCAGGTACTCCCAATCAAAGCATCCCTGACAGATGGCCATCCAGCCTCTGCTTAAAGACCTCTAAGGAAGGAGACTCCACCACCCTCCGAGGGAGTGTGTTCCACTGTTGAACAGCCTTACTGTCAGGAAGGAGGAACGAATCAAAGTCAAATAATAGATTACTTCTACCAGTGTCACAAAGGCTTTGGAATTGTCTCATGATATGAATGGACATGGGACAGCAAATCCATATAAATGATTCCCTTCCTTTTCAGCAGTTTGGACTCTAACTGTAGATAAAGGGGTCTAGCCAGTGAAGGGCAGCAATACACTGAGCTCAGCAGAAGGCATGAATCTGAGCCAAGTCACCTCTCAACTAGGATTTGCTTAACTCTTACCTTCTGAACCTGAGGTCCCTGAAAAATCACTACACCATCTGGGAACACATTATTGGATAAGTAATGAGCATACACAATGAATTAGATTGAATGGATAGGTGAATACTACAGTAAACCAGATTAATTCTTTAAAATTGTCAAACTACAGGAAAGAGATGGTAACTCTTGCTTTAGAAGGTTAAGACCTCATTTGGGCTTGGGCTTTGTCAAAGCAAGTTTCTTCCTGCCAATGTTTCATAGTAAGACTGATCTGTAAGACCTATCAGGTTGTATCTTCCTAGTTCTCCTGTTACTCATTTTTAAAGATTTATTAGGCTGTTGCTTACTTTATCTCACTTCTTTAGCTCCCATAATTGAAATTGTGATGTTGCATGTATTGGAAAGTGTAAACTGGATCTCTCAAGTAGAGTAATCAATTTGGAAGCTAAATAACAGCCAGATCAATGCCCGCCCACCCCTCCAAATCTATCAGAAAAATAAGCTTAGCCTTCTTTATAAACCATATAAAATCACCTTAAATTAATTGTGTAGATTCAAGCCCATGTGCATCTTTTTGAGAAAATAAAAATAATAAATATTACACGGCATCAGAAAAAAGTTTTGTATCATTCTATGGACAGAGGCTTGACAAAAAAAAAACAAAAACAAAAAACAAAAAACAAAAAAAAAAAACAAAAAAAAACCCCCAAAACCAAAACAACAACATGTTTTCAGAAGAGAAAATAGCTGCAGGTCAGAGTGATGTAGGAAGAAAGCCTGTGTGGAAAAAAAAGCCAACATGAAGTCAGCATAACTTAAGTTAGCAGTCAGTGGGTATAGGCATGCAAAGGTTGCTAATTCTAACCGAGAAATTGTGTGAGTACTGTAGATCTATGCCCTATTTCAGCTCTTTTGGGAGGCAAACTGTTCCAATATCATATTCAGCACTGGTCCCAATGCTACTACAATGTCAGTAGTCCTTGGAAAAACAGCATTTTGAAAGGGCTAGTTGCAGCCTATATAGCCTGACACACAACTAAACAACATGTCAACAGAGGATGGAGACCTTATTGTAACTTCACTTTCTTTCTCCACTAGTGCGGCAGCAATAAATAGCTGAAAGGAAGTTGTGACAGATTGGGATGCATAGCTTAAATGTGTGTTAAGAAGGAGGGGTAAAAAAAGAGTCTTCTCTGGCTCAGAGGACAATGTGAGCTGGAGAAGGATTAAGGTTCATAATACAGTCAAAGATGAGTGGAGTACTAAGCATCCCTAAGCATGAGCTTGGTGACATCACTGTGGATAAGCACTGGCCTACCAGTCTTTCTTATTGTGTTTGAAGGAAGGGATGGAGGTGCTACCTGAATGTAAATCCACTTCCTTTTGTTCTAAGGAGGAATGAATGTTAAGTAGAAAATAAGAGAATTTTCACTTAATAAACTCAAGGAGTATATTCTCATTTTTCCAGAGACCAGAAAATTTCTATCCACTTGACAGTTGATTTTCATGTCTGCAGAGCTGGGTGACTGACATCTTACTTGGAATGCCCCTGCATGTTTTTAAAAAATGACCTGAGACATGGCATTGAGATTCAAAATGAAGGATGCTTATTTCCCCAGTTAAAGGACCTTGCCCAAGGTGAAACAGTTATGTGCAAAGGGTGAGGGAGTCTGTGAAAAAAATACTATCACACAGACTTTTAAAAATCTGCTTACACTCAATACTTATGAACATATGAATCTGCTTTATTCTGAACCAGACCATTGGTCCACCTAGCCAAATACTGACAGTTCTGACTGACAATAGGATCCTTTTCTAGTAATACATGGAGGTCTTTGGTATTTCCTGTTGATTTCCCATGCAGGTACTAACTAGGCCCATCCTTGCTTACTTTCCAAATATCAGAGAAGAATCATGGTGATATGATGAATACTTGTTACCAGGGGTATAGTTGTTTTTTTTTGGGGGGGGGGAGAATATGAGGGCATTCCCTCCCTCAAATAATAATTATGTTTCCCCAAAGAAATTGTCCTTCAGTTTCCAAATTTCTAGTAATGTAGTAATTTAGAACTTCAGTTGTGCTTTTAGAAATGTAGTTCAGGCATCTAAAGAAAAGAGTCAGGCAAGGTCACTAAAGGAATCAGTATGTAGAGAGATCTTGTTGCACCTTTGAGACTAACTAAAGAAAGAAGTTGGTAGCTTGAGCTTTTGCAGACTTATGTCTACTTCCTCAGATGTATTTACTAAAGGAATGTCAATATCCAAAGGGATCTTGTAGCACCTTTGAGACTAACTGAAAGAAAGAAGTTGGTAGCATGAGCTTTTGTAGACTTGAGCCTATTGTGAACATAGCAAATATTAGGGTTCTGGGTGTGTGAATAACTTACAGTATCTCACCTGCAATTCTAGAAATGTTGAGACTGGAAGAAAATGTCATTTGGGGAGCAGAATTCTTATTGGGGAGCAATGCCTTCATTGTGCTCTTCTGTAGCCACATCCTTGCTTACTGAGGTCTTTTGTACAAAAGCAAACAGCTATGTAATCTCTAAATATAACTGTGTAGAAGTTGTTCTGCATGGATTCCTGGAAAGTAGCACTCATCAGCCCTTGTTTCTCATTTATAATTGATAGAAGTATTAAACTGTTTTACTTCCAAGTATGCCTCTCCAACTGGAGTACAGACCAAACTGTCCTCTTGGTCTCAGTGTGCTATGTCTCCTGTATTACATTTTTGAATTGCATTGTGAAATATGATTTGATAACAAAATAATAACCCGCAATGAATCCAACCATCTTTTCCCTTTTAGATTAGAATTGCCTTACACAAAGAAAAGGGAAGATGCTATGCTACTGTCACTGCTAATCCCACACGTGGCGTAAGAAAATTCTGGGTAAAATTCTTCTCTTAGAGAAATGAGGTGAAGCGGTGCCTGCCATTTGCCTGTAAAGAGGCCAATTCTGCATAACTGTGGTTCCAGAAAACACACAAGCAGGATATGACAACAGTACTCCTCTTTCTGTATGGCCTCCACTGGCAGAAAACAGTAATCAGAAGCATCCTACCTTTTAACCTTACAAATCATAATGGTTAACAGTTTGTCTTGATAGCTCTGAACTATGATTTCATTTTAAATGACCATGGGTGTACTGTATTTTTCAGCCCTTAGAACAAAAAAACTGTTTGTTTGTTTGGTGCCCTATACTCCTGAGGAAAAGGTTACCTATGGCAGCCACAGATTTGAAATCATTAAAACATAACATATATATTAAAGCACAATTCAAAACAAAAACCTAGCCACCACACAGCCCACTATACTGATCAGCTTACATGCCCAAAGTCTACCTGGATGAGAATGCTAGAAGGGCAGGAGATGGGGAGAGCTCCTTTCTTTTCTTGCCAGGAGTTCCAGAGTCTGGTAGCAACCACTGAGAAAGCCATTTGGTCCTTTTGGCTTTGTCTAGACTGCAAGGGTGAGATAAAACCCCTGAACCCCATTTTGTTGTCTCCAAAGCCCTTTGACAAAATTCCCACAAGCCCTCCTACCCCAGCTTGTGAGTTAGGTGTGATTCTTCATCCCTAAACTGCTATAACACATGCCAAGAAAGATGTTCCATCCTTGGCTCTTGTACGGCCAAGTGCAATAACTGAGGATGAATAAGACTCTAGTTGCAAATGTTTCATCCTCGGCTACTGCACTTGGCCATGCTGCATTCCGCTGCTCCCTGCTCTGCTGGCAGAAGTGAGGGCAAAGATCCCGGCTTAACTGGAAGTCCCAGAACTAGACACTCTGTGACAGACTTCTGTTGTTTTGGCCTACAGACCTCCGGCACAGAGTGTCTAATAGGGGAGGATGAAACATTTGCTGCTCCTGAGGATGAAACAAGTCGCAAATGTTTCATCCTCCCCATTAGACACTGGTCTGTAGGCCAAAACAACAGAAGTCCATCCCAGAGTATCTAGTTCTGGGACTTCTGGTTAAGCTGGGATCTTTGCCCTCACTTCTGCCAGCAGAGCAGGGAGCAGCCGAACACAGCGGGGGACGCATCTCTGGGGGCCCTGCCATTACCAGTAACCAAATAACAGCAACCATTATCTACTGTTCTGGCGTGTCATGGATTTCTAATCCATCATTGCTAAGATAAGTGATTTAAACTATAAAGATATAACCTATAAAAACAAGTGATTTAAACTATATATATCGTGAAATAATGTTTTTTCCTCAAAGTGACACACCACCCAAGTTATGCTCAGTTTTTTGGTGAAGTTTGACATACCAAGCTCAAAAGGTTGCCCATCACTGCCTTAGGAGCTGGGTATGTTTAGCCTGGAGAAGAGAAGGTTAAGAGGTGATATAATAGCCCTGTTTAAGTATTTGAAGGGATGTCATATTGAGGAGGGAGCAAGCTTGTTTTCTGCTGCTCCAGAGACTAGAAGGTGTAACAATGGATGCAAACTGCAGGAAAAGAGATTCCATCTCAACGTTAGGAGGAATTTCCTGACAGTAAGGGCTGTTCGACAGTGGAATACACTCCCTTGGAGTGCAGCAGAGGCTGGATGGCCATCTGTCAGGGATGCTTTGATTGGGAGTTCCTGCATGGCAGGGGGTTGGACTGGATAGCCCTTGTGGTCTCTTCCAACTCTATGATTATATGATTATATAAAAACAGTCAATTGTCAAACCTCTGCTGGAACAGAATAGTCTTCACTTCACATTTCAGGAAGGGAATACCAGTGTGCAGGAGCAGTCATGGAGAAGGCCGCCTCCTACATTCCCATCAAGCAAACCTATGAAAGTAGTGAGACTCTGAGAAGGGCTTTTTCCAAAGATCTTAGAGTTCAGGTAGGATCATATTTGTCAGGCACCAGTTTAGATCCAAAACAACTTCCTTGGGCTGAGGTGGAAAGAAGAGATAGAAAGACAGAGCATACTGATGGTACTGGATACCAAAACTCTTGACAATCTCTCTCAGCAGCTTTATGCAAATGTTGAATAGCATAGGGGACAAAACAGAACACTCTGGAAATTTATAAATCAATGGTCAAGCAGTTGAACAGCATCTCCCAGCACTGCCTTCTGTTCCATCATGTATTAAAAGGAGAAATACTGAGATGATTGCCTGGAACAACAAAAGCTGGGATACTTTGTCATTTTTCTTTTCTTACCAAGGGGAAGGCTGGAAAGCTTCAGTAAAAACAATAGCACTGGATATTTATAAGGAGTAAATATATTTCTTGCCATGTCTACAGGTATTCCGAAAGGAGCTCTTCCCAGTATGCATATATAATTTATATTGTATGAACAAGTCATTTAAAAGTCAAAATCAGGCCAATTTTGTCAGCAATGATTGATACATTCATAATTCAAGCTCATATTACCTACTGAATTAGGTTTTAACAGGTCATATGAATTAGGGTTTGAAGGACTACATTCTCTATCCTTCAAAAAGCTTTGGTTCTATTCTAATTTCATTTAGTGGAATGCAATTAAAAGTGGATAATAAAATCTATTGTAACACAGTTTGAGCCACAATATCTTAATAAGCTTCTCTATCAGCTTATCAGAACAAAAGGAAACAGGGAGTGAAATATGTGGAATGAAACCTGATGCTCATATGTTTCAAACCTAAATACCAGAAGAGGTACTATTTTCAGATGATAGCAGCTTCCCTAATTTTATATATATATAAAAGATCCTTCCTCCTACATTTGCACAGTTGTTGTCAGTGTTTCTTCTTATAATTCCAATGCATTGAATATTGTTATTCAATTGAAAGTGCTGTTATCATTAGCTTTGCACTGAACTATATAATTTGGTTAGCATGATCCAAATTATGATCAGGAAACTGGTGCCAACTGCATGAGAAAGGCACTTACCAGAACATCATTTAAATTCAGGGCACAGTTTGGAAATGTTACTTTTTTGACTACAAATCAATCATACTGGCTGTGGGTTTCTTAAAGTTGTTGTCCAAGAAAGCAACTTTTCCAAGTTCTAATGTAGAATGTCTATTATAGTTAGGGTGGTTACTTTCCTACACATTTATGAATGCACAAGAACACACTCATGCCCACACACACACATTCACAATGAAAAATGCCTGTTAATTTTATATAAGTCTAATGTGGGAGTGGGATGCCTCAGTATCCTGAAGGCACAATTCCTGTCTGATCTTGGAAACTAAGCAGGGTCAGGCCTGGTTACTCCTTGAATGGAAGAATGCCAAATAATATGAAGTGCAATAGGTTGTATTTCAGAGAAAGGCAAAGGCAAGCCACCACTGAGGAAACTCTGTGTAGGGCATGGGGCTCTCTTAAGGTGACAGGTGACTTGAAGGTGCACACACACACACACACACACACACACAGACAGACACACATATTAAAGGAGAGGCCGGTTTGCATACAGAAGGCCCCAGAATCTCCAGGCAATCTCAGGAATGTCCTCTCTGCCAGTCCTGCCAGTGCTGGCCTGGCACATTTTGCAAACTGATGCAGCAGATGATTACTCCACCCTCAATCCTCAAATCAAGGTCCAAATGTGAGAGTTGAAAATCTCACAAGCACGTCTTCCCCATTTTTATGGTAACCCTGCTTCCATCAGTGTAATAAATTAAATTATGATTAATGTGCTGCTCTTTCAGGACACTCCAAATCTGATCTCCAAAGCCACTGCCTCCTCTGCTCAGCCCTACCATGTGCCATTCAGTGTAAACAATGCAAAGCTAACATACCTTCCAACTATCCTGATTTGTCAGGAAGAGTCCTAATGAACCCCTTTCTGTCCCAGTTTTTCTCTCCTCTTCCATCTTTCCCTCTTTCTCCTCAGCTTACTTCAGTTGCAGGTAAATGAGTTCAAAGTGCAAGGGGAACTTTCATTCAATTAACTCAACATGGGAAGAGGGGAGGAGGGAGCAAAATCTTTCTCTTCCCAGTAGGCTCATGCAAAAGCAAACTGCTGTAGTCTCTCCTGGCTTGTGTCTTCTTCCTCATTAATAGCTTTTGCCATATTTGTGTGTTCCTTGGCCACACGTATCCTAGTTTTCATCTTTGAAATGTTGTAGGGTATAAACTATATGGACAAATTCAGTCAGTATAAGGCAGATTTTCATGTTCATATTTCGTTCACTTATAATGAACTGCCCCACTTAATGCATTCCTTTATTTCAAGGTCTTTGGAACTTTTGCTTCCTTCAGTAAGAAAACATTTTATGTTGTATTATACTTTGTTACCCTTGCCCATATAATAATAATAATAAAAACTGTGACTGTGATTAACCAAAAAAAAAGCTTATGTGATAGAATACAGTGGTACAAAGCATAAACGGCAGCTTTCATTTGTTTCATGCTTGCTGACCTACAAGAAGCTTTTCTGTGGTCTCAAATACTTATTATCTCAGTATGAGGTTGAATGTGATCAGAAATAATAAACAACTTCTCATAATACAGGAGGCTTGGAAAAAGGTTGATCATCTTGAGGAAATGTTTCAGAAAGAAAGTTAGGCAGTTATACCTGTGTTATATTTTAAAGGATGATCAACAAGGCAGCAAGTATAGATGTCTTCTTTTCTGTTAAGTGAAGGATACCTAACTGATATTGTTCACTGAATATTGAGCAAAATATTTTTGACCAGATGTTACAGCCCCACCCCCAAATCTCCCAAGGTTTGAAAGAGAAAACAATGCCCAGGGCCTGAAGCTGGTGGAAATATGCATACAGATCTGATCCCTTTATTCCAGGCTTTTGAAGGACTGCTCTAGAGCCAGGGTGGTGTAGTAGTGATCTGTAAGGTCCTGTGCAATGGATTGCCAGAATTTCTACTCTCCAGATGACTTTCTACTCTTCAGATACATAGGTCATAAATAAGTATAAGCAAGCATAAATATTCCTCAAAGGTTCTCTCCAGATGACTTTCTACTCTTCAGATACATAGGTCATAAATAAGTATAAGCAAGCATAAATATTCCTCAAAGGTTCATGGCAAAATACTCCAATTGAAGAAAAAGATTATGTTGCATCTCTTCACAGCCATGCATAGTGCAGTAACCTCAGAGCATTGATTGATTCAGTGCACTGATTATGCCAGTCCCTTTGAGACAGCTTGGAAGTTCAAATTGGTACAAATGTGGACAGGATACCTGCTATTAGTAGTGAGGCATAGACAGTGTAGTCCTCCATCCATTCAGGCCTCTTTGGTCCCCCCCCCCCCCATATACATTTTATCATATGATGGTCTCATTAAGAAGTCATCTTCACATGAGAATTGGCTAATTTAGATGATCCAGAATAGCTAAGCTGGGAATTCAATCAACTTCCTCTGCCATGCTCCCAGGGGCTTGTGAAAGAAGCTGAGTTGGGTGTCACAGATTTTAGCAGTAATCACAAATGTATCACGGTTCCAATTAAATACAGTTCACCGTGTTTGTTTTTACTAACAGTCATTGCTACAATTGAGAGCCAGTGTTGTGTAGTGGTTTGAGCAATTGACTATAACTCTGGAGACCAGAGTTTGAATCCCCACTCAGCCCTGGAAACTCACTGGGTGATTGTGTGCAAGTCACATTCTCTCAGTCTCAGAGGACGGCAAAAGCAAACCCTCTTTGAAAAAAATCTCACCACAAAAACTCCATGATAGGTTCAAGTTAGGAACGCCATAAGTCGGAAAAAACTTGAAGGCAGACAACAATTGCTACAGTTCCTATGAGAGTCTATGGGAAATATAAGATCAGTTTAAGCTGATGAGGCTGGGGGATGTGGACAAAATGCTTGGAAGGACTTGGTTGACCACCTCTATTCCAGATTCTTGACCATCTTGATCAAGAATTGCATCTTCCCAGAGGCCAGAGTGTATTAAATGGGTGGATTCAGGAGATAACAAATGAGTTGGGATTTGAATACTGGTCTTCCAGAGTGCTAGTCCAGCACTCAGACCACTACACCATGCTGGCTGTACAGCAGTCCTTCACAAACCTGGAATATAGCGATCAGATCTGCTTATTTTTAAAAAAGAGGAAGATATTCCAGCTATCTTTAAGGAAATGGCTGTGCAACCACTCTTTAAATCCCTCTTTATCCAGAAGATGCAAGAGCTATTACTTAGTTGAAATGCTCCTTTCTTGTTCAAAGGGTTTGAGAAAGTAGCAGTGGTTGTCCAGTTCCATACAATTTTTCATGAAATAGGTTATTAAACTCATGTCAATCTGTGGTTGAGCAAAAGTTTGATACCATGACCCATAACCTTGATCACTCTAAGGATGTTCTTTGTAAGCAGAGATACAAGGGAAGTGTAATTCTGTTAGTTATCTTTGACTTTTTGGTAAAACTCATATGACATCATCAGTCATATTATGTTACAGGACTGGTGGCTTGGGAGTGGGGACTCTAACTGGATCAAATTCAGAAAGCAGCACTGGGGGATTTTTCTTCAGTTTCATTGAACTAGTGTTGTGGAGATTTCACAAGATTTTGTTTCATCACCCATGCTTTTTAACATTTCATGAAATTGTGGCATCATCAGTATTCTCATTATAGTAAGCTATGTTTCTTTCTGTCATCTGAATTATGTGAGGGTGTCCAGAAAATGAAATAACTATGGGAGAAACTGGTTCTTGGGTCTGGGAAACTGGTTTTCAATCTGTGCTGGATATAGGTGCTCTCAAAAATGGGTACATAGGGTGTGGGACTCAAGATTTTCTTTTGTAACACCCCAGCTCTGGAATATTGTGGTACTAACATTACAGTATTACCAGTACACACTGAGACTGTCCTAGTCACTCTAGAATGTTAAAAGATCATGTTTTTACCATCTCCCTATTGCTTTTGTCTATTTCCTTGTCTCATAGTCTTTACTTCTTATAAAGGATAATGTATTGCATTTATATTTTAACCATTGGGTTTTTTAAAAAAATGACATGTTTTATACCACATGCCTGCACCATGTGCACTGCCCAGGAATCCATTGAGTAAAGGGTGGGTTAGATATATTCTAAGTTACACACATGGTCTGGTGAAGGTGAAAGGAAAATATAAATTCCAGTAACTAGAGATAGCTGTATTCTGACGTTAGAATGACTTAAATGTTGAACTAGGTTGGTGTAGTGTCCCTGCTTTCAGCACTGGAACACATTAGTTTTGGTGTTATGTATGACAAATTCATCATTAACAAGGTCTTCATATATCTGGAGTATATAATTAGAGATCCAAAGATAAGCCTAGATAAAAAGATCACCCTTAAACATTTTATTGTTATGAAAAATATCTTATGATATTCCATATTGGCATACTACTGATAGTTGTGATCCATGGAAGTTGGGGTTTATTTTTATTTGTTTTTGAAGAAATAGTTATGGAATATTTTCAAATTTATATCCATGTAAAAGCCACTTGAACAACTGGAGCTCTGTCAGCTCTCTGTAAGAAAGAGGGGACAGATTGGTTTTAATCCAACTCACTGCTCCTCATCCTAAACAGCCATTCAGGGGGCAGGAGGGAGATCCTGCTGAAGATCTGAGCACAAAACAGGTGTTTACATCAATTTCTAGATACTCATGTGTGTGTGCTTCTGCATGTGGACGATCCCCATGGATGGCCCAAGATATGTTTACTTCAGGCATTAACATAAAGGACATCCCCTCCCATCTTACACAAGGTAATACAGCAACCAGCAAAAGTGTTTTAGTACATAAGGCTGAGAATCCTATGAACACCTTTTCCTATCCTTGGTAGTAAAAAAATAATATAATTGTTTTTGTGTTCCTTCTAGTCATTTCCAACTTACGGTGACCCAAAGGTGAACCTATCATAGGGTTTTCTTGGCAAGTTTCTTCAGAGGGGGTTTACCACTGCCATCCTCTGAGGCTGAGAGAGTGTGACTTGCCTACAGTCACCAAGCAGGTTTACATGGCTGGGCCTGGATTAGAACCCTGGTATGCAGAGCCATAGTCCAACTCTGAATTAGTTACAATTTACAGGCTTATGACCTTAAAATGTTCCCCACATGGGTTGTCAAGTATTGTCACAGCTACTGACAGAGTGTCATGTGCGTAAGTTTGCTCCATCTCAAACATTTCTTTGGGGAACTCTCAGTAAACAGTCTTTGCTCTTTTTTTTTTCTTTCCTTTTTCTTCTTTCATTTCTTACAAAGTCCTATATTTGAGGACTGGGAATTTTCTTACTGTTTGGATGAATGGAGTCGGATGAATCAGTCTAAGTTGTGCTTTGTGGGGTGGAGGAGCAATACTCTGCAATACTATGACTTGGCTGACTTGCTCAGGTCTTTGGAAGCTCTTCCTCTGCTGGCACATTTTCTGCACCCCACCTGCTCACAGTACACTGTGAATGGCACAAACAGGCATAAACATTCTGCCTCCTGCTAGGAGCAGTTTGGATTAGAGGAATTGTAGGGCATCTCTCTCTCTCCTCCCCCCCCCCAACTGTAAATTTGTAAAGAGGAATGACATGCTCTGTGCAACAGAAGAACTTGGCACCTGAGCCTTAAAGAAACAAATGGCAAAGCTGTGCCTTCCAATCTTGCTGCTGCCCAAGGATGCCTCCTTCTCTGAGACAGTTCTGCCTTCCAAAGCACATTAGGCCAATGGCTCTTCATTCCAAGGAAGGGAGCTGTGTTTTCATGCAGTGGGAGCAGGTGGTGGGAGGTTGTTTTGATGAGGTTAAAAAGCTCCTCCTCCTCCCTTTCCCCAAGCAGCAGCAGCAGCAGCCTCGTCTGCGTCAGCAGGAATGGTGAGCCCTGCCTGGCTTTTATGGGGAGGGGGAAGTGCAAGCCATCCATCAAGAAGAGGTCTCCAACCGAGACTGAGATGGTCCCTCTAAGTGGCTGCTCATTTCCCGGAGCCATAACATGGGCTAAAGGTTAACTGGCCCATTCTTTGTGGAGGGACCATTCTTGTTCTTCCTTCTCCTTCTCCTCCTCTTCTTCTTCTTCTTGGAAAGGTGGTGGGAGACAGAGAGAGAGAGAGAGAAGAATGGAAGAGGGTTGTGTCACATTTTGCCCTACCTAGAGAGAGTGGTATTGGCTTGGATGCCCTGCCCTGGTTGGCTCTTTCTTTCTTTCTTTCTTTCTTTCACACAGAGAGCCTGGATTATTTTGCTAATCAGACTTCAGTGCAGGCAAGATAAAAAGAGAGAGAATCTGTTGCCTAGATAGGAGGCTTTAATGAGCAGCTGCGCCCCTGGGGACAGCAAGCTGAAGTCGAAGGCTGCTGCTGCTTCTGCTGCTGCTTCTTTCTGGCTTCTTGTCATTTCTTCACTTGGTCCTTCTCCTCCTTTTCTTCCCCCTCCTTCCTTGCCTCCCTTCCTCCCTGCTTTCGCCTCTGATGGTTTGCCTAAGGAAGGCAAACGGGAGCTGTCCAAGGTGCTAGGATGCTGGCTGCTTGGCTGCTCAGAGAATTGCAGCAGAAGAGGAGCACCCGGTTGCTGCTCAGAGCTGAAGGTAGGCTGGCTCTTTGTTTGAGAATCCCTGATTAATCAACAAGAGCATCAACAGAAAGAAAGAGAGAGAGAGAGAAAGCTCCAGCCTGGATAGAGTGGGAGAGCCTGTTTGAAGCCTTGGGTGGCAATGAGAGAGAGGGAGAGGGAGAGCATCTTTTTTTCCTGCTGCAAGAAGCCATTTGGATAGGATGCTTGCCATCCCTTCTTCTTCTTTCTTCTGCTCTCCATGCTCTTCATTCCAATGAGGCACCTTGGCCACTTCTCTGCCGTGGCATATGTTGGTGCTGTAGTCTTCAGTGGGGTGAAATCGAGAGCCAGACCCTCTTGTCTCTTTGCTGTTGGACTTCAAAGCAGGATACCATTGGTGCCCCCCTGAGACCTTTGCTGCCCTCCTCCTCCAGGTGGACTGAGGATGCCCAGGCTTGTCTCCTCCGGCTTAGCCCCACTGCCTTTGTGACCCTCAAACTTTAAAAGGCTATTTTTCATCCTGTACTGAGAAGAAGATTTCTTTCTTTCCTCACCCCTCAACCTTTTATTATTATTTTTTCCTTTTTGAATGCAACCCACTGAGTTTGAGAGAGACAGAATGCTACAATCTGGATATCTTTGCCAAGAAGAGCTCAAGCACTTTAACTGAAAGAAAAACAAAACAAAAACCAAACCTGAGCCAATCTGCAAAACCTGTTTTGTATGGTGCTGAAATATCCCCTTCAGACTGCACTGAGATAAACCACTGGAAAGGGCTTTTACAGGCAAAAGTCACCTTTAATCATTGCACTTAGCAGTCCCTTGAGGACTTTAATCTTGGTATGTATGCACATGGTATTTCTTCCTTTTTAAACCAGTTCCAAGTATGCTCATGAAATATTGTGCTTATCAGAGAAATGTCTGTGGCAAAACTGAATGATTTACAACCCAGCAAAGTTCTGAAGCGAACTTTGTTTTGGTAATATTAATGAAATTACAGTACAACCAAGCAATGGTATTGCACATTTGGAAGTATTTTATGCTCTCTTTACACATTAGACAATCTGCAAGTAAGAACATTTGGTGGGTGGAGTTTCCTTTTGCTAAAACAATGTTAAATTATTAAAAGGCAGCTTGTGATTTTCCTGACATATTAATTGATAAAATACATAACAGCTGTGTTAGTTACTTCTCTGTCTGCTACACCATTAATATTTTATAACATTTTAAATATTATTTTCATAGCTGAAAGATCTTGACTGTATTTCCCCCACCTCTCCCCAAGCACACCTTCAAAAAGAAGGGAAAAGATACCTAAGCAAAAAGCTTCTAAGTTAAAGCATAAATTGAAGTTGGGATGATCTTAATTTCCCAGTTGTAGATAGTAATGGCTGTTAGACATCCTATCTATATCTATTTAGCTAGCTATATTTGCTTATTAGGAAATGCTGTATTCAGAATCAAAACACACAAAGAAAGGTTCTATAGCAAAAGTTATCTCATATTAACAAGTAAACATCAATGAAAGCAATGATCAAATCATACATTTTAGAAGCTTTGTAAAATCTACCTATCAGGAAGAAGGTTCTATCCAATGTATAAAATCAGGCCATCCTATATTCACAGGAATTTTAAAGTCCTTGACTGTCTTATTAAAATACTTAATTCTAAATACACTTTCACAGACAGATCAAGTCAGGTAGCTTCCTATTTAGTTGCACAAGACATGTTCCCCAATCTTCTAAAGGAGCTACTTTTAATTCTTGACATGACTGAAAGATGCATCCTTTTCCAGTGGGGAAGAAATAATTTACACAGCAAGGGTAACCAACTATTGGGTTGAAAGTTTTTGGAAATCTTGCTTCAGTAGAAAAATACAAAAAGAGTTAATTCATGTAGGCTTGCTTTATACTTAAATTGTACACTTCCTTTGTGCCTACATGTAAAAAGCCTAGAGCCTGTTTCCAGACATGTGAAGCATGTGGACAAGGGAGAGATTTCCTTTAAAATATAAAATCTGGTTAAAAATTAACAAGGCAGGAGCCAGATGTAAAATGAGATGTTTCATTGACAATGTATCTATCAGAGAAATAAGTTGCTTTCTAAAAGCCATTTCATAAAAGGCATCAACTCTGAAGGGGTGGGGGAGAGACCTGATGTATAATACACTAATGTCATTAGGTCTTTCACGGTGGTGCTGTAGTCAGCAGTCTGCAGAAACTGAATGAGGCCTAGCCTCTTTGCATTTACTGTCTTGTGAGTAGTTCTGTGCCAAAGGAAGCCCAGTCACTGCAGCTGAAGCTGTGTGTAATATCTGTAGATAGAATAGTGGACTTCAAATAAGCTGATTCCTAAGATAGAAAATGGACATGCTGATGCCAAGACATAGAAAGAGGGAGGGGACAGAAGAAGTCCATGCACACCAAATCTTGGAAGGTTGAAAGCACATCACATGACACACTGCATGGTTGTCACCTTTAAATTCTTCTGTATCACTGAGATGTAAGCCTTTGCATTGAATGATGATATATAGCTAGCCAACTAATAGAAAATGTGCTATTTATATCAGCGAAGCAGAGAAAACACTTACCATTGTCTTCGTCTGAACAACACTTTTGCTTCCCTACATCAGCATATTTTACACAGAACAAGCCACACATGGAAAATGCAGAGTGCTAGACATTTGGAATGCAACCAGTGTAGAGGCAGAAGCATGTTTCAAGCAGTAAGGGTGACAAGAGTTCTTGTGATGTTGATTGTACAAGTGCACACCTAAATGAAGGAAAACACACACAAACATGTGGGTTTGAACTTGTGCAGTGGGATAAAAATTGCCAGAACATAGGGAGGAGCTGTGTGTAGAGAGATCTTGTAGTACCATTGAGACTAACTAAAAGAAAGAAGTTGGCAGCATGAGCTTATTTCCTCAGATGCTTTTGGTGGAGTGGAAGTCAGAGACAGACATATATATGCTCTAAGTATGTGAGAATGTCAATTCAAATTCAAAATCCTTTGTGTATGGAATAGCAATTCCAGTTTTAATGATGGTCATCTGTGGACAAATACAATTGTTATGGAACAAATGCCATTGGGTATGGAAATGAAGTGACAAGACCTGTTTGGCCTTGGGAACTAGCCTGTCCCTGGCTTCCACTCCATCAAAAGCATCTGAGCAAGAAGACTGAAATCTACAAAAACTCATGCTGCCAACTTCTTTCTTTCAGTTAATCTCAAAGGTGCTACTAGATCTCTCTACATACTGATTCTACAGACTAACACAGCTATATCTTTGAATTCTACCATGATGGGGAGGAGCTGTTTCATTTAGAGAAGTGCCACATGGCAAATGTATGTCTGGGCTGAGTTTTAGGCTGGGGAGTGTGCAGCATCTGCACGCTCCCCAGTCCTAGCATGTATGGATGGCGCGGTTTTTAAATCGTGCCGTCCATACATGCACACGCTAATGACATCACAGTGTGCACCGTGTCCAGAAGGAACAGCGCACCTGATGTCATTGAGCCATTTCAGCAGTGCAGGAAGGAGCTCCAAAATGGAGCTCCTATCCAGTGAGTGTTTTGGTCCTGTGGCAACCAGATTGCCACAGGAACGAAGGCAGGAAAAAAGGGGCCAAGAGGCCCCTTTTTCCCTTGGCTCCACCACTCGGGCTGTCCTTGGAGCATGAAGCCCCAAGGACAGCCCTTTCCAGGCCATGGAGAAGGGGTATTTTGCTCCTTCTCTGTGGCCTGCAAAAGTGGCAGATTGGGGCCCCTGGGCTGCTGGTGTGGCTGCCCTGGCCCCAATCCGAGCATTAAAGGGCCGTCCTTGGACCGCCCTTTTGGGGTGGTCTGTAAAGCCCCTAAATTACTTTTAAGAGGAATGAAGACAATGATCACTATCCTGCTGTTAATCCCAGACAAAGTAGACTTGTTATCCATGGGATTTATCTGTGTTTTGACTCACCATTCAACAATTGATTCATTTGTTCTACTCTAGTTGAGATTAACCAATAGGATTCAGGCCAATTACACCAATAGGATTCAGGCCAATGACAGTTGAAACTGAGCTGTCTAGGAGAGGCTGGACTCCATTGCCACAGAGTTAGAAAATGAATGGTCAATTCTTGCCACAACTTCCCCAGCTGTGTAGGAGCTCTTCTAGTGCCGGACCCTGTCTTGAAATAGATTTGTCACTGGGAAAGCTTCCATAAAACTGGGAGCAGATGTGAAAGGAGTGGCTGTAAACACCAAGAGAAGATCTGCTGCTTCCATAGCAACAGATCCACTGCTGCCCTTGTCTGGGTCAATGTAGACATTCAGAAAATTATGCAGAATGGTCCTTCTGGGACTTGAAAAAACAGAAAAACCTTAAATATTTCTTTCACACACACACACCTATGTCTTACTTATAAAGAGATTCATCCAGCCTCTTCAGTGGAGAAGCTCTGGCTTCATATGACCTAGCTTGTGACAAATTTGCCTTTTCGTTAACTGAAAGGGGAAGCCTTCACATATAAAAAATCTATGGACCTACCAGAACAACATCCTCTATCTTAATCTAACTGTATGTACAGTAGCAGCTTGTGGATCAAGTGGAAGGAGCACTTCATCCTAAACTGGGAGGAAGACACCCAACTGAGCTTCCTTCACAAGCTCCCAGGTGCACTGCACATATGGCATTAGGCTATTATCCACCCAGTGTTCTGGGTAAAGTATGTACAAAAATCCCAATCATCTAGTTAAAGAAAGAGGGAGTGAGCAAAGTAATTGTAGCCCCATGTTATTGCACAAGTGCAGTTTAGGTTATGATTATTGGGCCAAAACTATACCATAATTTACCCCACTAGAAGATAAGATCTGTGCTCACAGCACCTGTTTCCATAGTGGTTCCTCAGCTAGCTGGGCCTAGGGCCATCCAAACTGGATCAGGACATCAGGGAATTCAATGAATATAAAGTTTAGCTGTTATCAGGAAAAAGTGAGGGGAAATGCAATATGGTCTTTCAACCTTAACTCTACATTTTCCCCATTGCAATCAAGTGAGCATTTTTTTTTAATTAGAAAAAGTCAGTGATGCTTGATTGCCTCATTGCTGGATTGAAAACTCAATCAATTATTTATCCTCATTTAGATAAATTATGTCTGAATTGTTGTAATGATATTGCAGGTAGTCATGTGAGCACTCATAGGAAAATAAACACCCACAGCATGATTATTCAGTGAACTGTTTGAACTTACCACAAACTGATTACACTAGCAGGAAGAGTAAAAGTTAAAAATAAAATATTTGTTGCTGAACTCCATTTATACTCTGCTGAGAGATGATTGGAGGAGATATTATTCTAAGGTATATATATATATATATATATATATTCCCATAACTGCATCTTTACTCTAGTTGAGAAATGAAGAGAAAGTGGTGAGAATTTTAAAATGTGTTACGCTTTAAAGAAAGAGATGACCTTTCCAACTTACTGACACTGCTGACATTGCCATCCTTAAATGCCTGGATCTCTTTCCCAAAATGACAAAACTGCAAGAAGGTTATGAAAGCAGTATGCCTTGTATATCCTTTCATTCTATCTCATACCTCAATCCTAAACCTTTCTGCTGTACATTTTCAGTGTGATGGCTAGATAATAAGCATTCTGTATAACAGTTAATTCCTATGGTGAGTACCACCCACATTGTGGCTAAAATGAGGTCACTGAAGGAGAGGGAAACATGTTCATGAAACACTAAGGTTTTTTTTTTTATGCTTAAGATGTTAAAAGCCACCCAAACACTCCACTGAAGACTATCTGAGGATTCAGCATAGAATGCAGAGAGACAGTTGTAATAGAAAACACAGAATATGGCAGAGGAGAGGACAAGAAAGAGAGTTTGGTTGGCTTTCTGCATCCAGCATTTTTTTAGTGTTTCCAAAAAAATGCTTAGTGATTCTCATGAACATGCTTTTCACTCATCAGTGACCTCATTTTGGCCACAATGTGGGTAGCACTCACCACATGAATTAGATATTACACAGAATGCTTATTGCCCAGCTATCATGCTGAACATGTACAGCACAAATGTTGCATATCCTATTTTGTGCACAGCAAAAACCTATGTAGGATGAAATACAATGGCACTTAAACTATTATTTATAACATAACTTAAAAACCAAGAATATCTAACAAAATTAATGAAAGCAAAGTAGCCAAACATCTAAAATAAACTCAGTCTATTCAAATAATCAAATTGTTATAGACTCAATAGTGATTCCAATATTATATTTGAGAGCTAGTGTAGCATAGCAACTAAAAGATTTAAGTTTGGAACTCCTGTTAAAATATCACACCAGCCATTAGAAAGTAAATACATTCTTCCTCAACTGTCATATGCAATATGAGTGATATGACAATATTTTCATGGGTTGCTAAAATAGTGACACCCTTGCTTTCTGATGGTTCAATGTACACAAACATTGTATACTGTAAAAATAAAAAATAAAAAATAAAAAACAACCTTCAAGCTATATGTATAATGTGTGTATAAAACATAAAGAATGTTGTGTTTAGACTTTGGCCCCATTTCCAAGATATCTCATTATATACATATATGCAAATACAGGTATTCCAAAATCCAGAAAAATCTGAAATCCAAAATATTTCTTGTCGCAAGCATTCTGGATAAGCTGTAACAAGTTAATTTTGAACCTTCCTTCTCAACACAAAACTGTCAGTCCCATTGACCTATTTCATCAGACTGATTTCAGGGAGATCAAATAATCCAATTCAGCTACTACATTGGATTTTTGCTGCTTTGATCCTCTTTTTCTTACGATCTCCCTTTTTTTATCCCCACTGCATGTTTGGCATAATTTGGCAATTCAAAATGGGAGGTTTCACATTGATTGCTATAGAGGAATGGATCCCTATTAATTGATTATTGTGAGGTGATGTCACCAATTTAAAGGTTTTTCTGCATGTACTTTTAGTACTGGAGTCATCAGTTTCACTTCAGTTACGCTCCTATGCTATATAAAAAGCTATGTCAAAGGGTCCACTCCCTTCTTCTATGGAGCTAGCTTGGGGGAACAGTCATGAGGGTGGTAGATGAGAAAAAGATTATCTGTACAAGCAGGATAACCATCCACTTGAGCAACATTCTCTTTACTGTTTCACATTCTGTAACAAATGTAAATGTCAATCAATTTGTTGTTGTCACTACATCAGGACAAAATTTGGTCAGAAGGCAAGAGAACTCCTTTTCCCACCCACCATGAGTTCAAGTCAGCTCTAGCAGGCATTGTTGTTGTTGCTGCTGTTGTTGTTGTTATGTGCCTTCAAGTCATTTCTGATTAATGGTGACCCTGAAATGAACCTATCATGGGATTTTTTGGGGGCCAAAGTGTGTGACTTGCCAGGGTCAATAAGTAGGGACTTTATCACACAGGGACAATTGGAAGTATAAACAGGGATCATCCTGTGAAAATTGTGCATTCACATTTAAGATTTTCATATGATGTTGCAATTAAATTGCCATTATCTGTTTAAGGATTTGAAGGGGTGTCACATTGAGGAGGGAGCAAGCTTGGGTTTTTGCTGTTCCAAAGGCTAGAACATGAAACAATTGATGCAAGATCCAGGAACAGAGATTCCACCTCAACATTAGGAGGAACTTTCTGACAGTAAAAGCTGTTCAATAGTAGAACACACTCCCTTGGAGCATGGTGGGGTCTCCTTCCTTAGAGGTCTTTAAACAGAGGCTGGATGCCCATCTATCAGGGATGCTTGGATTGTGATTTCCTGTATGTCAGGGGGTTGGATTGGATGCCTCTTGTGGTTTCTTCCAACTCTGCAATTCTGTGATTTTATGATTCTATCTCAGGAATATCCTGTAAATATTGTTCAATTGAGATAAAGCTTTTCACACGATGTCACATTGAAAAGTGATTAATGTGGCATTAACCCATGAATAACCATTCAATAAACAACAACAAATCATTCATGGGAAAATCCTGAAAATGCTTTTTTGCTGTTTATTGACTGGTTATTCCTGGGATAATGGCTCTTTTATCACACTGTGCCTGAAAATCTTTATTTTGATTTAATAGTAATTGCACAATTTCCATGGGATAAACCCCATTTAAATCTCCAATTTCCACTATGTGATAAAGTGCTAGGTTTCTATGGTTGTGTGGGGAATCAAACCCTGATCTCAAGTTAGGTCTAAAACATGCTGCAGAAATAATCCAATTTGAGACTGCCCTGGCTCAATGATAGGGAATCTTGGGAATTGTAGTTTATTGTGGCACCAGAGCTCTCTGACAGAGGAAGCCTAATGTATCACAAAACTACAGTTCCCAGAATTCCATAGTATTGAGCCTGGTCAGTTAAAATGGTCATAAACTGGATTATTTTTGCAGTATGTTTTGGACCTTAGTCTAATGATCAAACCAGTATACCACACTGGCTCTCAGGTAGGCATATAGGGGTATTAGTAGCTAGTATGAAAAATGCACTCATCTTAAGACTGTACAACATTCAAAAAGTGTTTATAATGAGTAAATGTAAGCAGAAATAGAATATTATTGCTAAGATGGTGGGGGGGGGGTGTTAGGGTGATTTCAGCTCTCTGTTTTGAAATCCCAGTTTGTGTTTTCTACTTAAAAGAGGGTTTTTTAAAGTGACGTTTGAGCTGCACATGGGAAACTGTTGGAATAAAGATGACCCAATGCACCTCATAAACATATGGATCTATTGTAAAGGTTTCATTGGATGGCAACCAAGATCCATATAGTAGTAACTGTTACAATACCTTGAAAAATAGTGTCTTACTGAATGAATGTGCTGAACAGCAAACATAGCAAAACCATATTTGCTGTAGTGGCCAATTTGAAGAAAGCCAAATGTAAAAAAAAATAAAATGTTGGTCCATAAGAGAAACAAATCCAAACTCCAGAATTTACAATATTTTTAAAAGGGCCAACCAAATTGTATGGAGTGAATGAGCTTTTAGCTTCTCTCCAGGCTATATAAAAGACAGCTAGCATGGTGCATTGGTTTGAGTGTTGGACAACTCTGGAGACTAGGGTTCAGATCCCTGATCTCTCATGGAAACCCACTGGGTAACCTTGGAAAGTCACACTTAGCTTCAGAGGAAGACAAAGGCAAACTCACTCTGAACAAATCTTGCCAAGAAATCGAGTTAAGGTCACCGTTTGTTGGAAATGACTTGAAGGCACACAAGAGCAATAATAATCACGCTGTATGAAATACTGCATTTTTCTTTATGAGTCTGTTAGAGCACTAAGATCTTTATGAGGCTTTTCTCTCTGCCCCACACCTTCACAGGCTTGTTTGATGGGAACAAGGGATAAAGGCTTTCTGGTGGCTGTTCTTTGATTTTGAAACTCCTCTGCACCAGGAAGGCTAGAATGGCCACATCTTTGCTCTCCTATTTTACAATAAGTCAAAATATTTTTATACCAGCAAGCTTTCAGAAACTGGCTGGGATGGGCATTTAATAGTGGCCTGTGCTGTTTTGCAGTTTGTTATTGGTTAATGAATATTAATGGTTTTAATTTAATAAATGGTTTAATTGTCTTTTAAATAATTTTTATATTTATACTTTTTATTGATTTTGTATAGTTTCAATCTGTATTATTTTTAGCGTGCCAGCCCCCTTGAGTCTCACTATTGGGGTGAAATATAAACAAAATAAATAAGTAAATTAATAACCAGGAAGTTAAGTGAATTGGTGTGGGAAAAGGAGGAGACAAAAATAACAACATTGTTTTACTTCTGTAGGTGTAAAATCCACATTTGGCCACAGTCATAATATGAAATCTATTGTGAGAGAGCAGTCTCAGTTTAGAGCATGCTCAGCTAGGTGCTATGTTAATTTCATGTTGGACTCTGATTCTTCTTTTGTACATAAAATTCAGCAGCTATCCAACATTTAGCAATATATCTCAGGAGTGGGGAAACTGAGTTGTTTCAAATATATTTCATACTGAACTAAAAATTAAAATTAACCAACTAATAAATTTGACTGTTTTATTTAAAAATAAAGTTGAGTTATTTCACAACTCTTTCTGTCACACCGAGCTAAAGAAAAATTGAAACAAAATCACCAATAAAGTTAATTTACTTGTATGGACTTTTCATTTTTTCCCCCTTCTTTTGTCAACCTATAGGAAGTATTCTTCTTTGTTTTTTATCACCCACAAGATGATGAGTTCCAATCAGGAGGAGGTCACTTTGGGCACTTTTCTGCAGTATATTGAAGATATGGGCATGAAGGCCTATGATGGCTTGGTTATACAGAATGCGTCTGACATAGCTCGAGAGAATGATCGCATGAGGAATGAAACAAACCTGGCTTACTTGAAAGAGAAGAATGAAAAACGCCGGAAACAAGAAGAAGCAATAAAACGGTAAATAGCATCCCTCACCTTTCCTTTTCTTTCTTTTGTAAGCAATAATGGCTAGCCAGGAAGAAATTAAACCAGTTAAAAACCTGCTGCTGATAGGTATGTGTAAAATGAATTTAGGACTGTATCTTCTCTTGCAACAGGTTGGAATGGCTGTTTCAGCAGATTCTAGATTTAAGGGGAGGAAAACAGAGCTATGAGAGAGGTAGCTAAGGGAGCAGCTTCATCTCCTTTTGGAAAGAGTGACTTCTGTTGCTGCAGCTAATATTCAGTCCCGAGTTTGATAAATGGTCCACAGTTACCTTCCACAGAATGCAATGGAAGAAAGGAAGTAGGATCCTGTGTCTCAGTGCTTTGCCTCCTTGGAGTGGTAAGAGATACCTTGCATCATATGAAATGGGCTGAGAGTCAGCATGGTATAGTAGATAGTGTGCTGGACTAATACACTGGGGGTGCATCTACACTCTAGAAATAATGCAATTTGACACCACTTTAAATCCTGTGGCTCTGTTCTGCAGAATCCTGGGATTTGTAGTTTTGTGAGACACTGGTATGGCCTTGTAAAACTACAAATCCCAAGATTTCATAGGATGAAGCTACAACACCGAGAGTGTTGACAAATTGCATAATTTATACAGTGAGGCTGCATCCTGGGAGGCCAGGGTTCAAATTCCTTCTCTACTGTGGAAACCAACAGGGTGACCTTAGATAAGTTACATCCTTTCAGCCAAAGAGGAAGTCAGTGGCAAACCTCCTTTGAGCAAATCTTGCAGAACAACATCTCTGTCACCCTGGGATTGCCATAAGTCAGAAATGGCTTGAAGTAACGCAGCAACACCAATAAATATATAAAGCCAGGGTGAATCATGTGACTTTCATGAGAATCATGTGCCTTTCAAATCCCACTGACCCTTGCAAGCCCTCCAGGTTTTTTGGCCAATGCCTCCCTCCCTCTCCCCAAATAACCACATTTAAAGGATTAAAAACCATATATGTCTGCAGGTGGAGGTAGAAGAACCTTTGTCATGGTTTAGACATGTTGTGACTCAGTGTTTTTTATACTTATAAGCTCAATGTGGTTTGTGTACCAGTTTCTTCTTGAGAGCAGACTAATAGTTATTCTTGGAAGAACATATGGTTAAAATGTCTCTGCCTATGTCTAGCCAAGAGTAAAGATTGTTCCACAAAACTTCCCAAATTGCACCCCCAGAAGAAGTGTAACTCCATCTAAAATACATTGAGCATTTCTCCTCAGGTTAGCCCCCTTTTCTGAATCCCTTATGGAGATAGTACCAGTACTTTATCTTGTCTGGATTTTCCATAGATGAATGTATCTAAGAGCACTGAGACCATGATGTCCAAGCTCATTGATCAAGCATATTCTTTCAAGGACCAATCTATTCATAGTCATAGTCATATATTGCTATACTCTAATTCAGAAACTACATAATAGATGCAATCCTATCCTGCAGCTATATCTCATTGTTATGAGCAATGTGGGAATGATGTGTAGTTTATGCTAATTTTTCATGTAAATTAGCTACTGCCCTAAGGCTAGTGACATATTTCTAAAATGGCCGTCCCTGTTGAGGACATTGCCCATTCTGATCTAGAGGTTATGAATAATTTTAACTATCACACTGACTGGGATTCAGGGCTGGAAAGAAATCTCTTCTTCCCAAGCACACTGGAGAGCTTTGCTTGTTTTAATTAGACTGAGGACATGTTTTTGACTGCTTGATAGATTAGAAACAAAACAGCAAAACAGACTATCTATTAATCTCCAGACACTGTTGTCTGGTTCACCAGTATCGTTGCTTCTTATCTAGCAGCAATACAGAAGGTGGCGGATGGAGAGGAATTAGAAAACCTATTCTTTGACTGTAATGGGAAGAGAAGAGGTTGCAAGAGGTTTCAGTATAACTCGGGCTCTCTTTTGAAAAGATACAAAATATTTTTAAAAGATTTGTTAAGCCTCTACATTTACATATGGATGTTCATCACTCAGGGATTACAATGTCAATGAAGATCTGCAATTGTACGATAGATGGCATGCCTCTAGCATAGCATAGAGTTCATGTTGCTTCACCTCACCTGGGGCCATGTTTCCATGGGACAATTAACCCATATATATCCTCAGTGCTAGGTTAGTCAAAGAGATATAAATGTGCATACAGGCAGGTTTCATTTAGAAAAATGAAAGGTCTGATTTTGCCCTGTCTTTATAGATTAGTAATAGATGGTGAATGAGCTAGGAGAAGTGAACAAGATCTGTTGTGACTTGGGTCTGCACTTGTCCTCAGATCACACAATTGCTGCCCAAGTCCCAAGTGTATCTCAGTGGAATAGTTGTGTAGAATTTTTAAAAATAAAGTTGTTCTATTATTATTATTAGATTATTGGTAGTCTGGTTTCTATGGCATCAGTGGCACCACTTGGGGTGTGTGGGTCGGTATGGACTGCATTGGATCAGGCCCTCCTCATACCCTTCCCACCTTTTCTAGTGCCATGGCTCTCTTGGAAGAAGAAACCAAAGCACTGGAGAAGGGAGGGCAGTGTATGCTTCTTCCATCCCCTCCCACTGCCTCACTTGCCTGGTTGCCCACCTGGAGGTCGGTAGGTGAGAAAGACAATGGGAGGGGAGGGAGGCAAGGCAGGCCAGGCCACTGCTGTCCTGCAAACTCCTCCAGGCACCCACATCAGCTGACATCAATGCTAGAGATGCCACTGAATGACACTGAGATGATGTTTACAACCATAGACTACTGGACTCCTTCAGACAGTTCAAAGATCAGAGCTGGCAATGTTGGGCATCTAATAGCCCTGTTTAAATATTTGAAGGGATGTCATATTGAGGAGGGAGCAAGCTTGTTTTCTGCTGCTGCAGAGACTAGAACGCGGAACAATGGATGCAAACTGCAGGAAAAGAGATTCCACCTCAACATTAGGAGGAACTTCCTGACAGTAAGGGCTGTTCGACAGTGGAACACACTCCCTCGGAGTGTAGTGGAGTCTCCTTCCTTAGGGGTCTTTAAGCAGAGGCTGGATGGCCATCTGTCAGGGATGCTTTGACTTGGAGTTCCTGCATGGCAGGGGGTTGGACTGGATGGCCCTTGTGGTCTCTTCCAACTCTATGATTCTATGATTCTATGATTCTATGATTCTACTGAGGCTCATAATCCAAGGGACCTATTCCTGGCCTTTCCCTTGGGCATCATATCCATACTTTTCATCTTTGAAGTTGTTGCTTCCTCGTGTGCCTTTTCTGAACAGCAGAGAGAACAAAAATGGAGGAGAAGAGGGGAGTCCCCACCAAGCAGCACCAGGGATGACCATATTAAGGAGATGAATTCACACACCCTGACTAGATCTGCCATATAGCTGGAGGAACCAAACTGTTTCATGTGATACCATGTTGCAGTGGGGCAACAGAAACTAGCATCTAAAAAGTGCAGCAAGGCTTTTTTTAAAAAAAAATTTAGCCCATGCAAAGAATGGACCATCAGGGGGTTACATTTTGGGTAGCAAAAGATCTTGAGTCAGCACTGTCAATCTATGAAGGAAGTTAATTGAGATAATCTTGCTCAAGCTCCTGCCAAAATATCTGGTGCTGTCAATTCTGTTTTATGAGGCATTCTTGGGACTTGAATATGGCTGAGTATGTGTTTCAATTCATCCATTTTCCTAAGGAAGAGTGCCCAGCTTTAAAAAAAGAAAAAAAAGAAGAAGAAGAAGAAGAAGAAGAAGAAGAAGCCCACAGTCCAGCTCATGAAATCTCTCATAGCAATTGATGGATCAGGAGTGCTCCTCTGGTTTTAGCAAAACAATCAAGAATCCTTCCAAAAAAAAAAAAAGGAGGAGTACAAGATATATTGAGCCTTTGAAAGGGGAAAGGTTTAGTGACAAACTAGAGGTAGATGGCTCTGCTTCTCTTGACCTTTAACCTGTGCCCCTGGTGAGCTCACTCTCTGCCCCACCATCCTCAGTCAGCAACAATCATCATGGATTTGTATGCATAAGGTTATAGCTAAGGTTTGTAATAGTATTCTTTGATGTCAAACAAATTGTTATCCTTCAGGGTTTTCAAAAATAGACATTATGTGCTGAATCATACAATGACTGTCTTGTGTCTTAAAGAGTAATTAAAATGTTTTAAGGCAATCAGAATGGCTTGCAAGCCTTGCGTGCAAGGAGGCAGACATGAACAGCCTTGGCATTGCAATGCAGATTTTCCCCTAGAGGAAAATGAGAGTGCTAGGAATGCTTTCATTAAAGACAAGGGCATTAAGAATATTTCTGGTAGGGTGGAATTAACTGTGAAGGAATAAATACTTGAAAGAAGACTTTTCCTAATAAGCATGTCTTAAGCTGTCCCACCTGTGTGGATAGATAAGTTGTCTCTTACTGGATGAAGTGAGCTGATGAATTTCTGACCTAATTTTCAGATAGCAGGCTGCAATCATGCAAAGAATAGTGAGTTAATGTGGTGATTAAGAGAACAAGATGAAATAATGATATTAGTGTTTAGTTGCATGTCTGTGACTAACCTGTGGCTATTTTACTGTTAGCCTTTTTGAAAGCTGAATATGTTTTTAAAAAAATCAGCAGAGCAACAAACATTATTCCCATTCTAAAATTTCCTAGGGAGCAAGACCTAGTTTCATAGTACACCAATTGCTGGAGGCTTTTGGATGTTCATGTCATGGAAATCCCATCAATTTATGATGTTGTGAGAAGGACAAATATTTTTGGCTTACCTATAGGCACTCATAGTGATAGAGGTTTGCCTGCCAGCATATTTATAAATGAAGCCAGTATTCAAATACTCCACTTTGTGTTGCATCAAAAACTCTCCATGTTTATGTTACATATTCTATTTTAAAAAAGAAACGAAAAGGAATGTCATGTCCGTAAAAGCTTACCTCCAAACTCAGTAAAATGGCTAGATGAAAATGATCCATTCTGTTGAGAAAATGGTCACATGCTGTGATGTTATTCATTATGTAGGACTTATTTGTAGAACAATTACTTGTGCAAAAATGTTATTGTGCAGAAAGTCATGTATTTTGCATAGAATATATTATTGTTTTTGAGCAAAAAATGACGTTAAAATTCTTTTTCTGTAAATGCTATTGTTTCCTTTTGGAGGACACAGCTGTGTAGAATATATAGACTGCCATAGGCCACTGAAACTTTTTTGTTATCTGCTGTGTAGTAGAGGATAGTAGCTTGTGACCACCATTAAATTAAGGGTCATTTGCCAGTCCAATTCACTTTTTATATGAGTTGTAAGAAGGCTCCACTTGCTGTTTCACTGGAGACAGTAAAATGCCTTGAGTTGGCCCTGAGGCAGAGTGGCCCAGGATCTTGCAGTGAATTTTACAGCCAAGCAGCACTTTGAACCCTGGCCTCACTTCTCGAGTGATGGACATCTAGGAATTCCCTTTTAAAACAAACAGGAAATACTTCCTTTCACAGGGAGTTCCTGCTTTGTCACAAAAATTCACTGGCAATTTACATCCAGCATTTCATGGAAAAAAAATGTGAGATGTCTCAAGAAACGAGTATGGATGACTAAGGAACTTACAACTGAGCTAAATTTTAAACAGAACATGTATAAGAAATGGAAAAATGGGGAAATCACTAAAGAGGCATTCAAACAAATAGCCAGCACGTGTAGGGATACATTCAGAAAAGCTAAAGTGCAGAATGAACTCAGGCTTGCTAGAGAGGTTAAGAACAATAAAAAGGGCTTTTTTGGATATGTCCACAGCAAAAGGAAAAAGAAGGAAACAGTTGGGCCATTGTGTGGCGAAGATGGCAAAATGTTAACAGGGGACAGAGAAAAGGCAGAATTACTCAACCCCTTCTTTGCTTCAGTCTTCTCAGAAAAGGCAAACGGTGCTCAAACTAAGGGTAATGGAGCAGAAGAGAGAATAGAGGAATTTCAGCACAGAATAAGTAAAGAGATAGTACAGGAATACCTGGTTAATCTAAATGAATACAAGTCTCCAGGACCAGATAAACTACATCGAAGGGTATTAAATGAACTGGCAAATGTAATATCGAAACCATTGGCAATAATTTTTGAAAACTCCTGGAGAACAGGAGAAGTCCCAGCAGACTGGAGAAGGGCAAACGTTCTCCCCATTTTCAAAAAGGGGAAAAAAGAGGATCCCAACAATTATTGTCCAGTTAGTCTGAAATCAATTCCAGGAAAGATTCTGGAGCAGATCATTAAACAGAGAGTCTGTGAACATCTAGAAGATAATTCCATCATCACAAAAAGCCAACATGGGTTTCAGAGAAACAAGTCATGCCAGACAAACCTGATCTCTTTTTTTGATAAAATTACCAGCTTGGTAGATGAAGGGAATGCTGTGGATATAGTATACCTCGATTTCAGTAAGGCCTTTGACAAGGTTCCCCATGCCATTCTTGCAACAAGCTTGCAAAATGTGGACTAGACAAGGTAACCATTACATGGATTTGTAACTGGTTGACCGGCCGCACCCAAAGGTTGCTCAACAAAGGCTCCTTTTCATCCTGGAGAGAAGTGATCAGTGGGGTCCCACAGGGCTCTGTCCTGGGTCCACTGCTATTCAACATCTTTATCAATGACTTGGATGACAGTATTGAGGGTCTAGTTATCAAATTTGCAGACGACACCAAATTATTTTGTAGCTAATACCCCAGAGGACAGGATCAAAATTCAAAATGACCTGAATAGACTAGAAAGCTGGAACAAAGCTAACAAAATGAAATTCAGTACAGAGAAGTGTAAGGTTCTGCACTTAGAGAGGAAAAATGAAATGCACAGACATAGGATGGGAGACACGTGGCTGAATGAGACCACATGTGAAAGGGATCTAGGAATCCAAGTAGACCAACAAGTTAAACATGAGTCCACAGTGCGATGCAGCAGCTAAAAAGGCCAATGCAATTTTAGGCTGCATCAATAGAAGTATAGTGTCTAGATCAAGGGAAGTAATAGTGCCACTCTATTGTGCTTTGGTCAGGCCCCACCTGGAATACTGTGTCCAGTTCTGGGCACCACAATTCAAAAAGGATGTAGATAAAATGGAGCGGGTCCAAAGGAGGGTGACTAAAATGGTGAAGGGTCTGGAAACCATGCCCTATGAGGAATGACTTAGGGATCTGGGGTTGTTTAGCTTGGAGAAGAGAAGGGTAAGAGGTGATATGATAGCCCTATTTAAATACAGTACTTGAAGGGATGTCACATTGAGGTGGGAGCAAGCTTGTTTTCTGCTACTCCAGAGAACCGGACCTGGGACAATGGATGCAAGCTCCAGGAAAAGAGATTCCACCTCAACATTAGGAAGAACTTCCTAACAGTAAGGGCTGTTTGACAGTGGAACACACTCCCTCAGAGAGTGGTGGAGTCTCCTTCCTTCGAGGTCTTTAAACAGAGGCTGGATGGCCATCTGTTGGGGATGCTTTGATTGGGAGTTCCTGCATGGCAGGGGGTTGGACTGGATGGCCCTTGTAGTCTCTTCCAACTCTATGATTCTATGATTGTTGTATTTCTGGTTGGCCACTCAGTTTTGACATTAGAGTGATAAGGTGGCATTCAGGTTTGGAAACAGGGACAACTGGCCCCCAGATCCACCAGAATTAGCTACTATTGACTCGTACGAAAAGCAGTAAGATCTGCTCAGTGCAATGGGGAAGGGATTATGCAGGCAGTCAAACTCCTTGCCCGCTTGCATACATTTTTACCTTTCATTTTAAAAATGGAGGTTGGGATCATGTGTTACAATTAGGGATTTGTAACCTGGAGTCACCGATCCATAACTTTTTTGTATTCGCTAATGCTACACATTCACAATAATGGCGTCATTGCCCTGATTATAAATGCACCCCCATACCTTAACTGCCAATAGCTGCAATGACTGAGGGAAGTCTGTTCTGCTGGCTGTCAGGACACAGCAGGATAATGTTTCCTATCATCTCCTACCACTGAGCAAGGCTACAATGAGGAATTGAGATGGAGTCCTGTTTCTGATTGTTATAGCCTTGCTCACTGATGGCGGCGGCGGGGGGGGGGGGGGGTTAGAAATGTCATCCTCCTGTGTCCTGATCACCAGCAGAGCAGACCTCTATTGCTTGGTACAGCTGCTGGCTGTTAAGGTAGGTTTGGGTGGTGGTGTTTGGGGGGGGGGGGGGTGTCAGGTCAGGAGATGTTATTCATAACTAAGAAGGAGATATAGGATCTTGGCTTAATTATCTTAATGGAGATATAGGAAAAGCATGCAGGCAATTCTACCCAGTCACTCATTGAGACATCTTCTTTTAATTGGTCAAAGAGTGCAAATGAGCTAGGATAAATGACAGGGCCACTATTCTTATTACTATTTGATTCTATTTATTGAAGATTTAATGCAATTCAATATTCCAAACATATTAGGCTACCTCTGTTTATATTCTGACTGTACTACAATGTTTCCAGTCTTGTACCATTTCTGGATCGAGACTTAGCTGTGGAGGTTTTTTGGTTTCTAGTTTAGCAGAATAGAGTGACTATTGCTTGCCACACTTAGGAATCAATGAAACAAGACAACACTTGGGGATAAACAAGGGCCACTTTATTTGAACTCTTAAAATTTCTGATATCTGTGAGGGGAACAGCCTAAGTGGAATCAAAATAAAGCAGGGGATCCCTTCTTGTCCTCCTTAGCACACTTGGGAGAGGCACTCAAGCCCTATGTATTAGTCAGTATGTTGGCTTGTCACTTAGCCAGTTGCCTGTAAGGGAAAACCCTCCCTCCCCCCCCCCCCAAAAAAATCTCTTCTAGGTCACCAAAACTAAAAGGGGGAATTACCTAAGGCTGGCCCCAAGGCTAGTCCCTTTTCTCACATTTTAGGCCACATAACCTAGAAGATGAGGTCTAGATACATCATCTTCACCAAATAGGAGTGCTCACCAACACCATCCTCCCAATTTCTCCCATCTACCTGCTAAGTGACTGCCTATTTAATATATCCTACCTGATGTCAATATCCTATATGTCCTCAAAAATCAATGCATGATAGGCAGAAAACCTGGAAATGCAGGTGAAAATATCCCAAATGACAGTGAGCATAAGCCTCCACTGTCCTGAAGGGAAAGCAGACTGGCTAAGAAATAATAATAATAATAATAATAATAATAATTTTTATTATTTCTATTCTGCTTATTCTCAGGGAATCCAAGCAGATTACAGCAGTAAAAACAGGATACAGATTATAATAGAGTTACATTAAAATTCCAAAGTCCCCAGCCCTCCCCCATATAAAAACTTAATTGAACAATAAAAAAATATTAAAATGAAGAATAATTAAAATATATATATATATATATATATATATATATAGGCATGTAGGGCTATATACAAACCAACACTTTGTATCTTGCCTGGAAACTAATAGGCAGCCAATGGAGAGATTTTTAAAACTGGTGTGATGTGGGCTGATTGAGATGTATCAGTAACCAGCCTGGCTGCCATATTCTGTACCAGTTGAAGTTTCTGAACTTGACACAAAGGTAGCCCCATGTAGAGCATGTTACAGAAATCAAGCCAAGAGGTTACAAGTGCATGTACCAGTGTTTCAAGGTCTTCCCACTCTAGGAAGGGGCACAGCTGACGTATCAGCCGAAGCTGATAAGAAGTGCTCCTGACCGTCACATCCACCTGAGCCGTCAGATGGAGAGACGAGTGTAGGAGCACCCCCAGACTGTGGACAGAGTCCTTCAGGGGAAGTGTGACCCTGTCCAGAACTGGCTGGCATAACTCCATATCCAGAGTGGGGGTCCTTATTACAAATACCTCCATCTTACCTGGATTCAACTTGAGTTTGTTTTCCCTCATCACCAAAGGGTGGAGAAAGGGGTGCAGGTATAGCTTATAAAGAGTGAAGTCTCTGTCTTCATGTTTCTGTGCTTTGGATGCAAACATCAAGATGCTACCTTCCCTTCTGCAACAGGCCTCAGTTTCTTTTGGGGCCAGAAAAACAGCCACTCACTGCAGCTGATCTTTGCTGTGTGGGAACAGGACCAGACTGTGTAAGGAGGAAAAATAGATAATATAAAATGGGCATTCTAAAATCGTGAGAGTGTGCAGACCATGTATAGGATGACAGCATATCCTACTTTGAAGAGGATGGTTTTTTGTTTGTTTGTTTGTTTGTTTGTTTGTCTGAAGAGCTGTCAGAGGACACTTCTTTAGATTTAGATTTAAGCCTCCTCTTTTTAGAAAGCTGTCCAAGCCAAGCCTGGTTTAAAGATACTTAAGGGAAATGTATGGGGCTTGCAAATGCCTATGAGAAGGTTAAAGCTTCACAGAAGGCTGAGCAGGCATGTAGATTACCTGATGATAGATTTTTCTACTGTGTATTGCATTTCTATTTAAATTATAGCAATTGTTTTTTTTTTAAAATTGAAGCTATGCATATATATTATATATAATTTTATGCAAATACATTACATTTTTTTAAAAAAAATCAAATCTGTGTCTGTTTTGGGTTATTTAAATGTGGTCATGTTTCTACCATAGCCATTCTTCTATTTAGGAACCCTGACTAGTGACTATTGAAACTTTAATGATGATTCTTTATACACATTGATTTGAAAGCACTTCCAGTTTTGTTCCACATAGGTTTGTCCTTTTCCTAGGACTCAAATGGCATTGCACACATCTTTGTTTTGCTCATTCCAGAGAATAAGTAGACAGATGTTGTCAAGGAGGTGGGGCATTTCTGTAGGGTTAGTTCTGTGCTGGAGCAAACAGAAATGGGCCAGCCAAGCAGTAGCAGAGTTAAGCTCTTGTAAAGAAGGAGTAATTGTAATGAACAGCTGTCATCTCAACCCCTTATGATCTATGGCAAACCAAACACCGGAGACTAACCCTTCAACAAATGTAAGAGAAATTCTTGGTTTTTTTTCCTCCTCCCCCCCCTCCCCCCCAAATAGCTTGTTTCCATTTCCATTTGTGTATGCATTTATATATGTGTGTAGCTAGAAAATTAGATCTAATATAGAGAAAAGAAGGGAGGGAGAGGGGAATAAATGTCTGGATTACTTGCAGAAGTAGTACAATGCCATAGCCTGTGGATTTGTCTTGCAGCAACAAACCAAACCAGGATACTCAGCACTGGTGGTGTTGAATTCATGTGTAAGGACACAAATGATAAAGATTATTAGAAAGAAAGAGGTAAAATAATGTTAAGTCTGGTGATGATTCAAGTTCCCAGCACCTTGAATGTATTCAGTTTATCACAGTACCTAGACTTTGAATATTTGCTATTGATATTTATTGATATTTAATAGTGGGATTGTGTCACGCAAGAAACATGGTAGGAACTACACGGTAAGACAAAACATCTTTTGTGTTATGGGAAAACTCAACTTTGAGTATGAGTAATTGTTAGTAATTTAAATTTCTTTTGATATTAAAGAATTAGTTAGGATCACTGGTAAAAGGTAAAACTGTATATGGTTTGAGACACTCTACTTCTTTAACTGTTGCTTTAGCAATCCTATGCTGTTCAGGCAATATAACAGAGGATTTCCCAGGATTGAATAATAGTTGGCTGTAATGAAATTATTTGTTTGCACCTATAGTAGAAAGTCTTCATGATCTATCTATCTATCTATCTATCTATGATTATTCTTGATAGATAATATAATATATATTATTGACAGATAATATAATATAAAGATTATATGCACTGTAAATACTATGAAGCATATGCCATTATCTCATGACCTACTATAGCCATGTTAACTTGGAGACATAGTGCCATTTTCAGCTTTTCTTTAAGTTCCCAACACAATGATTGTAAAAGAGATGCCCCCTCAGTGTATTTATAAATAATTGAGAAGATCTCAATGACAAATACTTGCATCCATATGGTCACCCATATGCAATGTAAAATGAAGAGCAGCAGTAGTAGCCATTTCATCATAATTATAATCTTTGGATACAGCCAAATAGTCATGAAAAGCCTAGAAGGAACAAGCACAAGCTAGACACTACCCCTTATTCAAACTAAAAAAGAAAAAAGAAAGAAAAAGAAAAAAGAAAGAAAGAAAGAAAAGAAATAAGATAAGTAATATAATTATGAAATTCTTCAAGAATGAATCAGGTCTAATGAATTTCAGTCTGCCAGAAAGAGGTTGTTCTTAGGTTGTTAAAGCACCTATGTACCTCTGAATTTTTCTCCTCCTGCCTCTGAGTCTAACCCTGCTCTGCATATGATAGGTTAAATAAATAAAGTGATAGTAGCCGTTCAAAAGCATGTAAAAGTGGAAGTAGATAGATACCACTTTGGTGAGAGGTAACAATGTTCTGTGCACCTTAGCATTTAGCATTAACACAGAAACTATAAGAGAGTGTCCAGTGACTCCGTGGACTTGGTTAAACTGGATCACTTTGAGTTTATAAATACCAAGGAAGTGGACAAGCTCCTTGGAAGTGTTAGGAAGACAACATGCCCTCTTGATCCCTGCCCATCCTGGTTGACCGTCCAAGGAGGGGATGTAGTGACGACACTGCTTCAGCTCATCGTCAACTCATCCCTCAGGGAGGGCAAATTTCCAGCACAGCTGAAACAAGCTGTGGTAAAACCACTTTTGAAAAAGCCCTCCCTGGATCCCTTGATGAGAAATAATTACAGGCCAGTCTCGCTGTTACCATTCTTGGGCAAGGTGATCAAGAGGGCAGTTGCCTTCCAACTCCAAGCTGCCTTGGAAGAAGCCGACTATCTGGACCCATTTCAAACTGGCTTTAGGAGAGGATACGGAGTTGAGACGGCCATGGTCACCTTGGTCGATGATCTCTGTCTGGGCATCGATAGGGGAAGTGTGACCCTATTGGACATCTCAACGGCATTCAATACCGTAGACCACGGTATCCTTCTGGAACGCCTGAGGGGAATAGGAATTGGAGGCACTGCACTCCAGTGGTTCCATTCCTACCTCTCGGGCAGATTCCAGATGGTGAAGCTGGGAGACAACTGCTCTCGTAAAAGAGAGCTGACATCTGGCATCCCTCAGGGCGCCATTCTGTCTCCCATGCTATTTAACATTTACATGAAGCCGCTGGGAAAGATCATCCGGAGACATGGGGCGCAGTGTTATCAATACGCCAATGACACACAAATATATTTCTCCATGTCTCCGACTGCTGCAGTGACCAAAGATGGCATCTCTCCTCTAAACGCCTGCCTGGAGTCGGTAATGGGCTGGATGAGGGAAAATAAACTCAAGCTGAATCCAGAGAAAACGGAGGTACTTGTGATAGGTACCCCTGGCCCAGGGATGGAGATTTGTCAACCTGTCCTGGAGTCACACTTCCCCTAAAGGACAAAGTTCGCAGTCTGGGCCTACTCCTGGACTCGTCGCTCCAGCTGACACACCAGGTGGAAGCGACACCCAAGAGTGCGTGGTATCAGCTTCGGCTGATACGCCAGCTGCACCCCTACCTGGGTAAGAGGGACCTTGAAACATTGATACATGCACTGGTAACCTCTCGTTTAGACTTCTGTAATGCGCTTTACATGGGGCTACCTTTGTACCAAGTTTGGAAGCTCCAGTTAATTCAGAATGCAGCAGCCAGATTACTTACAGGGACATCAAGATCTGAGCATATCACCCCTATATTGAAATCCTTACACTGGCTGCCAATTAGCTTTCGGGCGCAATACAAAGTGTTGGTTGTTACCTTTAAAGTCCTATATGGTTCGGGTCCGAGTTACTTAAAGGAACACCTCTCCCTACATAATCCGCCCCGTACTCTCAAAACATCAGGGAAGAATTTGTTAGATCCCACATATACACGACTGGTATCAACTTCCCACAAGGGATTCTCTGCAGTAGCCCCGAAGCTTTGGAACAACTTGCCGGAGGAGATCCGTCTTATTACTTCCTTGGATGCCTTTAAGAAGGCTCTTAAAACAGATCTCTTCTGGCAGGCTTACCCACCTGACCTACTTTAATCCAGTAGGAATAAATAGACATAACTGGATTTATATACGATACAGTAACAAATGTCAGATTAATGATCAATCCATGTGGTAAGTTTTTACTGGTTTTATTGTTCTTATTGTTTTTATTGTTTTTATATTTTTTAAGATGTTGAATTGAACTGTATATGTTTTAACTGTTTTAATCCCGCCTCGATCCAATGGGAGAGGCGGGAAATATAAATAAACATTATTATTATTATTATTATTATTAGTCATGCTGGCCCCATGACCATGGAGTCATCTCTGACAATGCTGGCTCCATTGGCTTAGTAACAGAGATGAGCACTTCCCCCTGCAGTTGGACACAGCTAGACAATCGGGAACCAATCTGATTCTCTGAATTCTGTTCTGACAGTAGCCTTTTATCCCGAGCATAGATTTCTCATCAGGATTATCACATAGGTCCAGCTACAGAAACAGAGATGGATGCTTTTGCACCACCATAATTCATTCTGGCAGGTCTTTACAGTGAGTTTTTAAGACTGAGGACATGTTGAATATTAAAGGAAACCCCCCCCCCCCCATACAGCCTATAACCCTGAATACCTTGATCTTTGGAGTTTATCTCATTGCCCTTTCCCGTCCTTACCTCCTGAGCTAGGCATGGGATGAAAACTTTTAAACATCGATTTTATCACATCCTTCCGTGCCCAGGCAGGAAGCATCTTATACTCAATCATGGCATTCTGTACCCAATCCGGACCTCTCCCGTGTTTTACAAAGCTCGGGAGGAGAGCATGGAAAAAGGCAGTGCAATAAACTTCTTTGTTTTGGGTTCACTAACTTGTTTCCCTAACCTGTTTTTACTACTATTTTAGCCAGTTACTGTTTTAACTTAATTGTGATTTAATCTCTTTTTAAGGGGAGGGTGGTGATAAGGGAAAGGACGGGATATTTTACTTGATATTGTTTTAACCCTTGTTGTAATCCACCCCGATTGCTTGTTCAGAGGGGCGGACTAGAAATAATAATTATTATTATTATTATTATTATTCACTGTTGCCTGATCTGCTATCTTCCTTACTTTCTGGTATGATTCTACTGACTTGAACCTAATACTGTCTTTCAACCCCATCTTTTGGCCTACCTTTGCCTGAATTGCTGTTCTTTGCTTGAATCCTGTGAGCTACCTAGCCTGAAACAGAGCAGTAACTAATTTAGTTGGAATCCAGCTGTCTTCAGTGTTGAATTTACTGTGTAGATACTGGCCCTTAGTGGCAAGAGGCTGTGCTTAAACCAGGAATAAATGTGTGCAAGAGAGAAACAAAGTCTAAAATAGTCCTCAAAACAGGCAGATTTAAGTGGAGAAATGTGAACTAAGGCATGCATATATTATATAGTCATTTGTTTTTTAATAAACTAAATGGTAACAAAACTTTTAAATCATATTTTTTAATATTAAACGTAGAGGTTTTTTTCCCCACTTCTCAGAAGTACTTGGGTGAAATTTAATGAGCCTTAACCTTCAAAAATCTATATGGCGGGTCATTAGAATTTATGCCTCCAGTTTAATGTATCCTTCTAATTTATAAGTTAAATGAAGGAGAAATGCTACTATAAATATATACAGTTCCTACAGAAGGTTTACTATCTATTGCATTAAGTATATTCCCAAAAGGAATTCAATTTTATTGACAGACTAGGAGACTAGGAGACTGAAGAAAGACTCTTAAAGGCTGACCAATTACATTCTGGGTTCATTGAAAAGGTTGGATCTCATTAATAAGGGCCCCTTATAGCAACATGGTACCATCTATTTGTTACATACATTAGAAAAGCTCTTCTGATTCATCCTGCTCGTGGAATGTTGATCTGCTGCCTTCAGAAATGCCACAGTGGAGCTTAGCAAACACTTTCATTCCTTATGAGCTGTACAGTAAAGGTTAGGGGAAAGAGTGGATTTACCCAAGGGAGGGATAGTAATGAAAAGGACAGGTGCAAAGAACTATGAACTTTGTAATCTTAAAAAAAATCTGCCTGCAGTGACACAAACATACATACATGCTTTGCAACCACCAACAAATCTGTTGTTAATATTTTATATAGCAGGCAGAGTACAGGTGTGTCTACACAGACCCAATAAAACAGTTTCACCTAGTTTTCACAGAGAGCTATCCAAACAATGTATGGGATGATTGGGGTCAAATCCGTGTCTTTTCCTTGCCTCAGAGCATTACTCTGGAGGGGGAAAGTAGAAATTTATCCTGTTTTGAGTGGAAAATCCAGATATTTGTGCATGAATCTGGATTGTGCTCCAGGAGTTCAGAAATATAGAATAATAATAGAATAAAATTTATTTATACCCCGCCCCTTTGAGATCAGTTGAGGCAGTTAACAATAAAATGCTATTACATCAAATAAAACAAATTACATCCCTCCCCCCTTAAAAAAGTATTAAATCAATTACAGTTTAAAACCAATAATTTAAAAACCACATCAATACAATAACATAGACAAAAACAGATCAAAAACAGAACAGCGCAGCACGTTCCTGGGAAGCAACAGGGAATCCTCAGTTCCTGGAGGCCAGGGTATCTATCCTGGAAAGGCCTGCTGGAAAAGATCCATTTTGACAGCCTTTGTGAAGCTGTCTAAAGATGTCAATTGATAGATCTCATCCAGTAGGCCATTCCACAATTTGGGGGCGACAACGGAAAAAGTCCCCTGGGAGGTAGCCAAAAGCCTAGATTTTTGAGGCTGCAGCAAATTCCTCCCAGAGGACTGGAGTGCGCAAAAAGGATTGTAGGGGAGGAGGTGGTCCCTGAGATAGTTTGGACCCAAGCCATCTCAGCCAGTGGAGGGATCTTCGTACTGGAGTAATATGGTCCCTCCTAGATGTTCCTGATAGTAGTCTGGCTGCCATATTCTGTACTAGCTGTAGTTTCCGAACCAAGCACGAGGGTAGCCCCATGTCGAGAGCATTACAGAAATCTAAGCATACATTTGCAATCAATACAGGGAGGGGGAAAATGGTGCAACTGCAGCCATGTGGCCACATGTACTGCAATTTATCAGACCAGGGAGAGTTCAGAAGGGAGAACTGTGTGTGGACAGATCTCCCAAACTCACCTTAATATGTGCAAACATGACCATGGTCTCTGTAAATTGTGATAACCCAAAGATAAGCTGATTTTTTCTCTCAGTACAGACATACATTTTGGTATAGAAGAATGGTTGGACACAGAAAATACAGAGAAACAGATACTGTGACTTCTGTTAGGTTTGAGGAAAATCTAATCTTTGATATACATAATTAAATAATTTAACAGCATACTATAAAATTAGCTCATTACTGTTAAGATCAGCTGGATTTTGAAAAGGCTGTGACTGGATCTGTAGAGAATAAGCCTGCTGCTTATTCATTTGTTTATTTGTTTACAAATTTATATACCACTTTTCAACAGAATGGTCATAGTAATGAAAACAGTAATGACTCCAAGTGCTGCTCTTATTGTGTGCCTTCAAGTCAACCCTGAGTTAGAATGACACCATTCTAGGGTTTTTCTCAGCAAGATTTGTTTGGAGGGGGTTTGCCACTGCATTCCTTTCAGGCTATGAGAATGTGACTTGTCCAAGGTCACCCAGTGGTTGTTCATGGCAGAATGAGGATTTGGAGTCTAGTCTCCAAGTGTCCTAGTCCAACATTAAAACTATAATGCCATGCTAGTGTCAATGTCACAAATACTAAAACATGCAAATAAAATAAAGTAGTAAAACAGTAATTTCTTCAGAAAAACTTGACCTCAGTGTTGTTCTATAGAGAGTTCAAAAACTAAATAACATATGCTTAAAGTGATGAGAGCAAAGCTTGCCCATTGTGTCTAAAAGGGCAGATGTGAACATGCCCTCTGGAACATGCCCTCTGGGCATTCTATTAATTAGAATGATACATTAAACTGGAGGCATAAATTCTAATGATAATGTTTCTTAGATGGTCTGAGAGGTTGAGAACAATGGAGCTGCATAAATGAGACAAAGCCAATTAAGCGCAGACCTTTACCCTCTTTCAAATCCAGATAGGGTTGCCCAACATCTTTGGGAGCTACACAGTACAGTCATCCCCCGGGTTACGAAGGTAATCCGTTCCGGGATTACCTTCGTAACCCGGAAGCTTTTGTTTCCCGGGGGACCGCTATTCGCAACGGACCGCGCGGCCGATTTAAAGGGGCCGTGCGGTTTTTTTTTTTTTCATATCCCGGGGGATCTTTCGGATCCCGGGGGATACTGTAGCGGTCCCGCCGGTTTCTTACCCCGGGGTTTTCGTACCCCGGGGGATTCGTAAGCCGGGGGACCACTGTACTTCACAATGGGTGGGCGTGTGTGCCACTATGAGCCAGTTTTGTCAGGTTTCCATTCAGGAGAGGCAAAGTAGACAATTAAGTGGTGATTCCTTTCATCAGTGAAATCATTTCCTTGTCAGCAGGGGAGTTGAGATGAAATTTTATTTGAACTGAGGCTTGGCTTGGACAGGGATCAAATTTGTCTTGTCCTACCTTTCAGCATGCTTCCTTTCAGTGCTTGCAGACTCTAGCAACAGGCAGCTCCCTTCCTCATGCATTAAAGTCTAATATCCATATTTATTGAGCATCAATTACATAACCCATAGCATCATGTGTTTACCTGTTTCATCTTATTTATCATTCTCCAATTTGGTAAGTGAGATTGTGAAAAAAAAATACATTTAAATGCAGAGTACACATTTTGTGTGAATTTTACCCAAAGCCAGCATTTTGGTATATATTTTATTCTATATTTTAGAACACCTTCTACTGCCAAAGACATATGTTGCAGGCATTTTTGGTACTTATTCTTGAGTGGAACTGCATTGCAAATTCAGAGCACTGTGGAAACTGAACAATACCTACTTTCTGCTCCACATATTAGTCATGAAAGTGCAAATCAAATTGGTTCACTTAAAAAGGCAGACTGAATTAAATCCTCAAGCATCCCTTGGGAGAAAAAAAGAGCTGCAGTTTTGCAGAACTGTCTTGTTCCAGTTATGTTATCTGGCCAAAGCATCTTACCCAGCGGCAAGATGAAATCATACAATGAAGAAGTAAGTGGTGGTTGATTCCAGGAAAAGTAGTGGAAGCCTATGAAGCAAGCACAAGGACTTAGATGCCTGTAGTAGAATCGGAAGGAATGAGAAGCCTGGAAAAGATTTCAAGGTAGGAAAGTAAATGGAGAGTAGATAGGAAAAGGAAAAACAGTATCTGTTCTCTGACATGGTCAATGCTTTTGTGCACAGTTTTCTTCCAACAGGAAATAGATGTTTCCACAGGGGAAAGAGCAATGAGCAGTTACATGAAGGGATGTGTGGAATAAGACAGAAGGTAAATTGGGCTACTTTGGTTCAAAGGATGGATGAGATGTTATAGAGATTCAGTTACAACTTGAGCTTGCACATGCCTGATTACTATTTATCATTATTATCACTTATATCTGACTGGCTACAACTGGAATACATCAGAACTAGCAGGACTTATCCTGATTTAGCTGGGATCTCATTTGTTATTGCTGTTGTTGCATGCGTTTGAGTAATTTCTGACATGACAACCCTTGAACCAATTACAAGTTTTCTTGGCAGGATTTGTTCAAAGGAGGTTTTCCATTGCCTTCCTCTGAGGGTGAGAGTGTGTGACTTGCCCAAGGTCACCCAGTGGGGTTCATGACCAAGCTGGGGATTGAACCCTGGTCCTCAGAGTCATAGTTCAACACTCAAACCACTACCTCATATTTATATTTCTGGCAGGAATGGGCAAAGTGTTGTCTATGGTCTACATGTAGTCTGCAAGGCTGCTTTTCTGGCCAGCAACATGCCCTTGACTTTCGCAGGTGTTTTTCTGGAAGGAAAATAATGCACTGCCTTTTCTGGAAGCTGCCCAGAATGGTTATTTACCTTTTTAATAAGCTGCAGGGTTCCCCACACTGTTTTGTTTTTCAAAACAATAGACAAGTTCTGGCCATTTCTGGTTTCATTCCTCCTCCCTGCCCCTCTAACATGTTGGTAGAGCATTCCAGAAGCCCAAGGTGTCCCCCTTATCCACCAAAGTTGCTAATAACGGAAAGAATATTAAAATAAATAAAAGAATGTTGGAAAAACAGGTTTCTTGGGTGTCAGCAAACCCTGGCAAGGTGAATCATAGGTTAAAATATTCATAGTTCAGCATTTTGTTCTACACACACAGACACACACACAGACACACAAAATGCATATGGGCCTTTTGCACAGAAAGTGGAATTCTCCAAAGAAGTTTCCTGCAGAGAAAGTAGTATTTTCTGTGCAGGAAACTTGATTGAATTTTTTCACAAATGATAAGTTATTTTTTTTCTTGTTTTTCATAACAAAATTTTTGAAGCATTACATTCTTAAAGTTGTTCAGCCTAGTTTACAGAATGGAGCTGTATGTGGGAACTAATTGTAAATGCCAATACAATTACAAATTGAATCCTGTGAAAATTTGATTCAGCATTCCCACTCTCACTTCTTCTCTTATTTGAAATTAATGTAATAATTCGATGTGGATTACACTACTTGGACATCGGATACTTGTTAAAAAGGAATGGTAGCTTGAGATGTATTGTAACTTCAATTTTATGAACTTCCTGTGTCCATTCAAATAAGTTTGATTTTGAACTAAAATTTACCACTATAGTGTTCACAGCATCAAACTTCAAGGTAATGATAAAACTGGAATTAACTATTGCCCAGGATACCATTCCATATCCATAGAGCCTAAATAACATAAAGTGGGTCCTTGTTATACTTTGGGGTTTGGTTCCAGGACCCTTCGTGGATAACAAAATTTGTGTATGCTCAAGTACCATTAAATATAATGGTACAACAAAATGGTGTCCCCTATATAAAATGGCAAATCAAGGTTTGCTATTTGGAATTTATATTTTTGGGGAATATTTTCAAGCCATGTATGCTCAGATCTGTGGATAAAAAAATCAGTGGGTAAGGAAGGCCAACTGTATCTGTTAGGGGCATGGCCATTCACAGCTGCAGCTTCTCTCTTTTAATAGCACTTCAGTGCCACAACAACTTAAACCCAGAGGGTTTTGGTTAATTGAAATCTAGATATCAATAAAACAAAAATGGGTAATGTAATTTGGAAAAAAAAAGTTTCCTTTTTTTGGGGGGGGGGCAATAATATAATTTTCACTTACTGTGCCATTTTCTAAAAGTTAAAAGGCAGTTATATTTCATTCCTGCTGTCTCACAGCTTATCAAATAACGTAGTTTTGGCAGAGTGAACCTCTCCCATACCCCCAGCCCAGTGAATTGTAATAAGCAAGATGGAACAGTTTTCTTTTAGTGATCTGATTGTTCCTTTTTCCAACTTCCTTCAAGAGTTTTAATGTTTATGTAAGTTGAGGAGGGGGGCTTCAATACATGAGGTACAGGCTTTGAGAAATGATAGACCAAATACAGATCCTTCTCATGGCAACGAAGGAATTTTGCATCCAATAGATACAAGGCTATCTCCATTCCATGTCCCATTCAAAAGTCTAACATCACTGTAAGAGTTACAGCTGTGGAGTTTCCATAAACAAGCCTGGGGCTTCACACCAGTTGTGCCCTTTTCCCAGTGGGGTCATTTGTGCCTGTAGAAGGGGACCTCTTCTCTATCCAGATTTCTTCCAGCCAGTGCATCTGTGACTTTAAATGGCTCTTTGTGTTTGTACCTAACTTAACATAGATCAATACGTTATCACTCTTCAACTTTATAAGATACGTATATCTATATAATGTTCAAAGGACCTTAGTCTGGGGAAACATTGTGTTATCTTTGTAATGTAATCAAATAGGGATCATCTAGCAGAAATTCTGCCTATTCAGATCTTATTGTACATGCTAGCGATAAAAGATTGTAATTCTAAGGTCATCTTACCCAAGGGGTATTTATCTGTAGCTAATTGTGTGATAGCACAAAAGTAATAATGTAGACACATCATTATTTTGATGTATATCACTTGTATATGATTGGATTAAAGTTGGAAAATCATAGATTTTAAAGGGGAAGGCTTAGAAAGAAGTTTAAAACTTAAATCCAGTAGCCTTCTCCATCATATATGTTGCGTTCTAATTTCTCTTGACAACCCAAGTGAAGTATTTTAAACACAAAAACCTGTGGAAAGTTACCATCAGAAGAAAAATAATTTAGAATAGGTAGTGATCATCTGAGGAGTAATTTGATAGCAAATTATTGAAGGATATAAATCCTTGAAATAAAAAAGTAATAAAATACTGAGGAGCAAGCACATTTTAGGTCAATTCCAGGAAAGAATCAGCTGTGCTATTCTAACATTAAGGGGATAGCTCCCTTTAGTTGTGTTTACTTTCTCCAATTGCAGTGGTATCTGGGGCAACAGAGTTCCAAAATACACTGTATGAATGAATGAATGAATGAATGATACACTACAAAATACACTGCAAAAAACAATCCAGTTTGAGACTGCTTTAACTGCCCTGGCTCAGTGTTAGGGAATGAGAATTAAAGTTTATCGTGGCACCACCAGAGCTTTCTGACAAAGAAAGGCTAAAATATCTCTCTCTCTCAAAAAAATTACAGTTCCCAGAATTCCCTAGCATTGAGCCAGGACAGTTAAAATGGTCTCAGAGTGAATTATTTTTTCAGTGTGTTTTGGACCGGAGTTTACAATTTGTGAAGTATGCAGCTAGGAGAGTAACTGACAATGTTTTCATGCTGCCTAACCTTCCATGCAACTTTCTCACAAAACAAAAGCTAGAAGAACTTCTCCTAATATTTGGTGCTATAAAAAGTCTTTTGTATTGATTCCAACCATTTTGGTATAAGTTGAAATATGGCTTCATAGTAAGGATGAGTGAACCTGTCATTTTTGTTTTTTCCTGCATTTGGAAGAACACGTTGGAGAAGGATGTGTGCATGCGGAAACAGACTGACCATGAAGTATTGTCTGAGTTTCTAGTTAGAGTTGAAACTGGTGTAAAACATTTACAATAGTAAAAGGAATAAATGACCTTTGGTAGCAATGAGATTATATCAAACCTCAGTTTTCAAATATTGACAGTTACATGGTGTGAAGCAAATTAATATCATTTAATCCTTTCTCTTTTTCTAGCAGATTATATAGGGCATCTCTCTCCAGTAGCTTCTGTGCTGACTGAGGGCACTTTCATTTATTAAGTCGAGATCACGTGTTTGGAGCCATTAAGCAAATTGTCAAGTAGACCATTTCCTTGAATGCCAAGGCAAATGCAGTATTTCATACCTTTTGTTAATTCTATATCATAATTTAATGTCTGAAGCACATTTAATTGAAGCTTTACAGGCTATAGAAATACCAGGGGTTGCAGATTAAATAGTGAAATAGGATTCTTCAAAAAGAAAATACTACTTCAAAAGAACTTCCTTGTCATACTGTTTATGGCACACATTGCAGTTTTGTCCACATGGTGGACAAAAGAAAGACAAAAGAAAGGACACAGAAAGGCAAATATTGTTGCTAACAGTGGAAGATACAACACTGAAATAATTATTTAACATACTTTTATTTAGTTTATTCATCATTTAAGCCAATAACAGCATCATTGACATAAATGGCTATTGTTGTTGCATTTGAAAGATATCTAAATCCATCCTGTGGCAGGGATGACTTAGTAATTCTACCTGTTGAACTCTAGTCCTTCTTATGTACTCTTGATGACTGATCTCAACTGATGGGCAGTACAAGAGATGCTCAGAGGCATCATGATTTGGGGTTTTCCCATTGTATGATTATTATGATATGACTTTTCCAGGTAATCTTTGGTAAAGACTGACTTTTAATTTTCAAAAATATATCTCCTGTGTATGTTCTCTCAGGCTAGATAAAGGCCTGAAACAGACGGGTCAAATAGACCAGTGTGAGGCCATGGCTGCACCGTTTGTGCCAGAACCATGACAACCACATGTGCCCAGTCACAGTCTGGGCCTCTGCTGCAGTCTTGAACTGGGCCATTGGAAGGAGTGAATTTTATCCACTCCTTTTTGGCCTGGAAAAGGTATTTACATTGTGGCTTCCAGCCACATTTGGGGCATGTGTCATCTGAATGCTATGCCCTGAATGCAACTGGAATCCACATTATTTGGCCCATGTATTTTGCGCCTCAGAGAAGTGGTCATAAGAGCCCACCTTGAAGACAGGAGGAATTTACAAGTTCCAAAATTCCCTTTCAGTTTAGAATAATTTGGAGAATTTCTAGGTTCAATTCAAAGCAATCCCCTCCCGTCCTCAAGCTCCCTGCCTCCGCTAAAACCTTTGCTCTTTTTACTTCGCTGGTTAGCTAAGGCAGAATATGGAGTGCAGACTGAAGTGAGGACAAGGTTGCTTCTCTTCCTGTCTCTCAGTTCCCATTTACTAATGTGGTAGTATTTCAGATAATACAACATTTCTCAGGGTTACCACATCTTTGCTTCAGGTCCCTAGCATTAAGAATGTAAGAGCCATTCTGGCTCAGACCAAAGGCCTATCCAATATAACATCCTATTCAGACAGTGGGTAATCAGTTGCTGATGGGATGCCTGCAAGAAAGATGAGACAACACTCTGCAATGCTGAAGGCGCAGTTTTACTTTGGCTTGCTTAGTTTGTTAAGGCTACAGTCTTAAGAACAAGTTCCCTTGAGCGTATTCTGAGTAGACATGTATAGGAGTGTACAGTTAATTGTCTTGCAGCCCAGATATTCACCAAGAGGAATCAATTGGTATGCATGAGAATTTTTGTATTAAGGAACTTCCAAGTTTGTCAGTGATAATGCACATTTTATTTCAAACTGGGAAATCTGTACAAAATATGTATAGTGTTTTCATTTACTGATTTTCCTTTTAGGTTAGGAGTTGTTATTGTTGCAAAGTAAGGAAGCATATGCAGTGTGCAAAGAAGTCTACAGGAGAGTGCAAATTTATTCAGAATTGTTAAAATGTTAAAAATGCTGCTCTTGATGTAGTGAGGGATATCAAACAACCCTTCTTCCTTTCATGTTGTTGGGAAATGGGAGATGTGTAATAAAGGAGATAAAACAGCAGTGTAGAATTAAGGAGGATATGCTAAGAAAGAGACAAAGGGGAAGGGATGTACTATAATTTCCAGAGAAAAACCAAACCCATTTGAAATAAACTGATCTTTTGCCATTGCCTTCCAGAGAGGCAATTTGAGCTTTCTTCTGAAAATGACAGAAATGTCCAGTGGGAGCATCTCATTCTGTCGGCTTTATGGGACAAAATGGGAAGGGGAGGGAGGAACCATTTCTTCTCCTGCTGTGTCTTTCATAGTATTACAGTTTCATGCTCTAGTGGTAAAATTTGATGCTTGTGACTCATCATGGCTGCACATGTGATACCTCCTACCCACAATCCAAAAGATCAATACTGAACAGAATAACCATTTATTAAGATCAGTATGAGGCAGTCCTATGTGCAAATAGTTGTGGAAAAGGTCCGCTTGACTTAGTTGTATATACTTCTGACTGCATAGCTGATGATGTGGTGAGGGAGGAAGATCTATATGTGGGAATAAGTTGGGGTGAGGGCATACCTAATCACCACCCAAAAAGGAGGGCAAAGAAGAATGCAGCCTTGTATAAAATTTGAATGAACCAATATATATGTATAGGTGCAAATTTAGAGAAATTACTGTAAGTAGATCTTACCCTAGTGAGAAAAACTGTGACCAGGAAATTTGTCTGTCTGCTCTGTCTGTTGCTCCAGTTGCTAGCTGAGGATGGGCAAAATTGCTATTCTCCTTTCTCATGGTTATCTTTATCCAGATTTTCTGGGAGAGGGAATGTCTAAATGTTGTCAGAGGTACAAGAGTGTTAGAAATGCATTGCACTTAAACAGGGATGGGCAGAGAGCAGCCTGAGGGGTGCATGTAGCACTTATGCCCCCAAAATGTGGACTTTGAACCTCTCCTGAAGCCCCCTAACTCCCCAAACTTCCAGTGGTTTTCCCCTCATAGATCCCCCAAGCCTTTCAAAGACCTCAAAAAGAAACCTGTCTAAATTGGACAAAATGAAGTTGGAAGTGATGTGACATCACTTTCCATTGTGTTGGTCCTCTACTCTCTCTGCAGTTAACCATCTCAGTGATTAGCAAAGGACATATTTATACCTAAACTATAATAACCAAAGAACAGTCTTTATTTCAATTAGTCCAATGTCTTGGGTAACACACCCATGGAAACTGAATGACAAAGGGGTGTGTGTGTGTGTGTGTGTGTGTGTGTAAAAATAAAAATATTTAGACTTCCAGTTTACATTTGCAGCTGATAGGCTTGATCCTATAGTTACAAAGAAGATACAATGTAGAACAGTATGCTGCACAAATAAAAAGTGAGTAAAGATGGGGAGAAGTTGGCACAGGACCAGAAAGGTATGAAATACCATGTTGGCTTAATTAATAAAGCATAATCAATTATTTGGCCTTTCTGTTTCTCATCAGCTACCCTGCTACCATTTAGCTTTTCCATTACATCAAGAGAACCCATTTGGAAAAGTGCCCGCATGCTAGAATTAATGGCTCCTGTGATTTGTGATGTAGCATTTGAACTTCAGGAAAACCTCCTTTCAATTTCCAATTCAAATCAGTAAGACTTTCATCTCTATTTCTCTGGCAATCACATTTACTTGCAAATGTCATTGAATATAAAGTTACCTATTTTTAGCTTGTTTGTTTTATTCTAATTTTCCATCTGTTGGATGTGGACGATGGAGGATCTAAAGGAAAGAATCATGCTTTCATATTCCATTAATTAGTTTGTAGATGAGATTCAGTATCTACAAGGTCACTGAAAGAGAAATTGTAGCATCATATTAGACATTTGAAAAGATCTCAAATGGGAAACCAGGAATCGTTGTCTATCATCCCTGTTGTGGAAGGCTGGTGGCAAAGAAATGGCCTAGTATTTATCAAGAAAAGGTTGTGATGTGTTTAAAGTGTTTTTTCAAGGGGTGTGTGTTGTGCCCAAACGGTCAGAATATCTGGATTCACCTACCTACAGCCTTCTGCAAGTTAGCAATAGCAAGTACATTTATATGCCACTTACCAATGTACTAAGTGGTTTCCAAAATGTAAGCTAATTGCCCCCAATGAACTGGGTACTCACTTTAGCGACCTACAGAAGGATGCCAGGTTGAGTTGAGCTGGAGTCCTTGGTGGTACTGAACTCACAAACTTGTAGTAACTGAGTTCTAGAAGGTGCTGACAAGTGCTGGACTTTGAACGGGAGACTATGTGTTGGAGAATGGGAGTATGCATGGATTCTTGAGGGTAGTGCTGGATGAAAAAGTGCCACTCAGTGCTTCACCTGGGAGATGAATGACATTCAGAGACATGTCCATCTTGGAACCCTGGTGGTGCAGTGTTTAAATGCCACCTACTCACAAACTACAAACACTTCACTCAAGAATCCAAGCATGCTCCCATTCTCCAACACTTCATCTCCCATTCAAAGACCAGCACCTTCTAGAATTCAGTTACTTTTTCAGCCTAGGTTGGGTATTATATCAGTTGTAGCCCAAAAGGTAACTTTTTCCAAGTTCTAAAGCCCTGTGTATTTGCCTCCCAACTTCATGTACTTTTTATTTAAGTATAATACTAAAGTGCAGATATCTTACTATTTCTGTCTCCAATTGCATTTAGTAGGGTTGTGTTTCAGACATAGTGTATTTAACTGATTCAAAAAAATTCAACAGGCCTCTTCCAGACCAAACAATCAAAATCTAAATACTTCAAAGGGTTTGTTATTAACTTAGATAAGTAAATAAGTAAGGAAGATGAGTAGATTTTTGTTTATTTCTCCACATGCCCTCAAAGCACTTCCATTCTATTCATAATGGAGATAATAATAGAAGCATGCCTCTGTTTAGGAAAAAAACACACTGTTTAGGAAAAACCACACTTTCACAGGGAGAATGCAGCTTAGGACAGCTCCTAGATCTATCCTTGCCACTGGGAGCCCAAGTAGCTACAGCCTTTCCTGGTCAGAGACAACCTAGCCACAGTAGTCCATTCACTGGTAACCTCCTGCTTAGCTACTGTATTGCATTCTATGTGGGGCTGCCATTGTAGAATACCCAGAAGATGCCACTAGTGCTGACTGGAATATCATATAGACAGCATTTAATGCCATCTTTAAAAGAATTTCACTGGGTACCAATGTGTTGCTGGTCTGAATTCAAGGTGCTTCTGATGACATTTAAAGCCCTAAATGGCTTATAACCTCCATGAGGGAGTTCACCTTTCTCCTTATGTCTCTGCCTGGGGATCAGTAGCATCACTACGGGTATGGGGGGGTGTCACACTGGGTGACACCTGAGAAGAAGAGTGACAGCAGTTGGGCCCTCCTCCCACTGTGTGTGTGTGTGGAGGGGGGGGGGATGATATTCTGCTGGCATCTGCCGCTCCTCTGCTGCCCTAGCTGTGTCAAACAAGGGAGACAAACAGCAGAGAAGGAGGGATGAGCACCTTTCTTGTGCAAGCCAAGGCTCCAGGGAAGGAGGAGCATATGCCCTTATACCAGCAAAGGCAATGGGGAAGGAGCCAGGGATGACCACACATGTGCCTGCCCCCCTTCTCTGGTGCCTTGGCTGGCTTGCCAAGGCATCAAAGAAGGAGGGGCAAGCATGTATGTGCCTGTCAGCTTCTTTCCCTGATGCCTTGACTGGTTTGTGGCTGGTCTCAAAGGGTAGGGTAGGGCAGGCCAGTGCTGCTGTTGCCTCCCCACCACCCTGGCAATCCCAGGCACCCACACAGGCTGACATGAACACTAGGAATGTCACATCTGAGGATTAAGATCTGCTGGGGTCTCGTCCTCCACGTCCCACTAGTGAGGTCAATTTCTTTAGAAGGGTAGCTATCCTTGTACAGTACATTTACTAGAGTGCAAAACAGACAATTATTTTTTAAAAAATGATCAACAGTTTCCTTTTTTGAAAAATATATCTAATTTTAAAGTACACATGTGGGTACACACACACACACACCTATTTGTCAGAAACATTTTAAGTGTAATGACTTCATGAAGGGATACTAAGCCTAATTCTGACAGTTGCCTATTGACATCGAATGATAGCCAATAAGAGGCATGAACATCTGGATTTCCCAATCAAGGTACAGGCACAAGCTGAAACAGATTTTTTTTTTTTTTTTTTTTTGGTAATAAGGGTTCAATCTAAATTTTGTGTTTTGTGTATATTCAGTAGTACATAGATAGTGAGTTTTGTCATTATTCTAAGAAGTACTATGGCGTAATGCAGAGCTTGTATTTTGACAGAAACACATTCTTGGATTCATGGGGATAGCCTCATTGATTTAGAGTGCATTGTAAATGTTTGTGCTTGTGTAGCATGTATATGCCTTAAAGAATAAAGTAGCACTTATTCATGGGTGATTTACTACTGAGGCAATATTTTTCCCTCTGAAAGGTTTATGGTTTGTTTACACTACTTAAAGGCCCTATCTTATTTCAACGATTGTGAAATGCCTAAGCTAAATCAGACTACAACTACTGTCAGAACAAGCCTGCTTGGCTTGGACAGAAATGATAAGACCTGTAATGGACAGAGATGATCGGACATGTAAACCAAAATTTGCTCCATTTGGAGGAAGACTGGCTGGTTTACTAGGTGGTTCAAATGGATAACCATTCTACAGTGTTTTAGACTTCAAAAACATGCTACCATTTTAAAACTCCAGTACCTCTTTTTGTCCAAGATATACCATCAGGGAGAGGATTATCATGATGAGTATTTGGCACCAAAGTTTATCAAGTTATCCAGTATATTCAGAATTCACCCAATGTTGTCGAAGTCTTCAGACCCCTTACTCCCTGCCATCTTAAATCTTTATAACAGGAATTATTATTATTATTATTATTTTAGCATTTATTTATAGAGTGTTGCAAAGTTTGCACAGGGCTTTACCTAGTAAGTGTCAAATAAAATAAAGGGTGGGGGAGGAATAAAAACCTGCTAAGTGCCATACAGTCTAGAACAACATCATTACATGATTAAAATATCTCTAAAATAATACTAACTAATATACAGTAAAGACAAAGTAAGCAGAAGATTAACAAGCAGTAATTTGGAATGCGTCCCTTAAAAAGAGTGTCTTCAATTTGGTCTTAAAATTAGCCAGGAAGTAATAGTTTTTAATTGTGTGGGGAGGAGATTCCAGGCATGAGGAGCAGCACAGAAGGGGCAGATTTAAGCAGGGGAGGAGGAGACTCTTAGCTGGTCAGGAAACTGGTGTGGTGTCATAAGATCTCAATGTGTGTGGAGGGTGGTAAGGAGAGATGAATGCTAACAAATAAGAGGGAACCAAGCCACGAAGGGCTTTAATACTCAGGAGAAGAATTTTGTATTGGATTCTGAAAGGAATGGGGAGCCAATGAAGGGATAACAACAAGAGGGTAACATGATCAAAGTGATGGGTGGAGAAGATGATCAACACTGAATTTTTGATGAAGATGGAGATAAAGGAACAACAATGAATTTTTCAAGTGTCTGCAGAACCCAAATGCAAACGGATCTTATAGCACCTTTGAGACTAACTGAGAGAAAGTAGTTAGTAGTATAAGCTTTCTCAGATTTAAGTCTGCTTCCTTAGATGCATGGAATGAAGTGCCTAGGAACAGACATTTATAGACAGACTATATATGTGAATAGCAAAACCTGTGAGTATGGTGATAGAGTGGTGGTGGTGATGATGATGATGATAATTTTTATTTCTTACCCACCCCTCTGTCGAAACAATTGGGGGGGGGGGGTACAACAGATTAAAAACAATTGCAGTTAAAATGTCTCAAGAATCCCATCCCCAGCCATCCACCTCTTAAAACAGAATTAAATTAACAAGAATTAAAATCAAGTTACTATTAAATAAAAATAAAAATAAAACAATATATCATGCATATTAAAACCAATAGCGCTGGCCACAGAATGTGAGGAGCCAGGGAATCAGCTGGAAGATTTTTGGAGCTGGGAAGATTATAGGGTTTCTGGGAAGGCCTGCTGGAAGAGATGTGTCTTTAGAGCTGTTTTGAACCAGTCTAACAATGTAATTAGACGGATCTCATCCGGCAGGCCATTCCATAGCCTGGGAGCAGAAGCCAAGAAGGCCCTCTGGGAGATCTGTGCCAGCCTGGTCTTTATAGGCTGTAGCAGGTTCCTCCCAGAGGACCGAAGTTTGCCGGGGGGGGGGTCATACGGGGAGAGGCAGCCTAAAGTTTAAAACCAACACCTTGTACTGTGCCTGGAAGCTGATCGGCAGCCAGTGGAGAGATTTGAGCACCGGTGTTATGTGCTCTCTCCTAGATGTCCCACTAACAAGCCTGGTTGCCATATTTTGGACTAGTTGAAGTTTCCGGGTTTTAATGATGGTCATAGGGGAACAGTGGCAGGAAGGAGGAGGTTTCCTAAAACCAATATGAGTAGATAACCATATGAATAGTGATGGGAGTTATTGGAATGTAGTGTGATGCTGGTTGGGAACCAGAAAGGAGATGTTATGCTGGCCAAGAGAGCCTTCATGAGGCTGGGATGTTAACTAGTGTTATAATGTGTTCAGTGTACCAGGAAACCATTGTCTCTATTCAACTCACCATTGATGGACTGGGGTTTATGGATATATTAAAATGCTGCTGTTTCTCTTTCCAGTCTTCCTTTGAGGTGTTTTTTGTTCAAGGACTATATTCTGAGGTCCAAGATAGAATGCCCAGGAAAATTGAAGTGTTCTGCAACTTGGGTCTGTGTATGTGTGTTTGTGTTTTCCTATTCCTAATGTCTTCCTATTCCTAATGTCTTTCCTATTCCTAATGTCTTTCCTATTCCTAATGTCTTAATCCTCTGGCGCAAAGATTGTCCTGTTCAGCTACTGTAGAATGCTGAAATATTGACACAGACTGTCATATAGCACATTAGAGAATGAGCAAGTGAAAGTATCTGTGATATTATGGGTCATTTGTTTAGGTCCTATGATGAAATTTTCTGAATTGATATGTTGGCAGAGTGGGCATCTGGGTTTCTGGCAAGGTTTTGTACCCACCTCCCCAGCCATGTTGTGTGTCCTCCTGTAGGTTGGCAACTGTTTGAGATTTGGAGGCTGTCTATAGACAAGTAAAGGTCTGCCACCAAGAGCCCTGTAGAGGACAGCATTATTACCCAGAATAGGTTGTTGTTCATTGATGATATGTCTGAGCAGTCTCAGCCGGGATCTACATGTGATCATCAAAGTATTGTACCATGCTACACCATATTTCTATTAAAAGGTAGGGGGGACATTGTGGGTCCCCACCAGCAGTATCAGTGTCTACTTGAAATTTGGGGGAATTATAGGTTGAAAGGAGGCCTGTGAGCAAAGGGCAACTATGGGGATCTTTTCAACTATGCATACCAGTACTAGCTGCAGAGAGTACTCCAGTTTCAGTAAATAGAAGGGTTTTATTTAGAAATGTGCAAAGGTGTATGCAAATATACAAAACCAGTGTAACTTTGGGAACCATACGAGGTTATCAGAAAAAAAGGCATGGAAGGTTGGATAGACAGGAGTCAAGAACAGAGAGGGTAATAATTACCAGTCCTAAAAATAGGTCCACGGGAAATAGAGAGTGTTTCAGACAGCATCTGAGGGCTGCAAAGAGAGAGTGAGCAGGACCCTTTGTGTACACAAGTGGCTAGAGCTGGGGTGGATGTTTATATCTCATTTCATATCTTTGAGGGGTGCTTGATGTTACCACACAGTGTAACAAAGGTCCAAAACACATTGCAGAAATAATCCAGTTTTAGACCACTTTAATTGCCATGGCTCAATGCTAGGGAATTCTGGGCATTGTAGTTTATTCTGGCACCAGGGCCCTCTGACAGGGAACTACAATTCCCAGAATTTCCTAGCATTGAGCTAGGGCAAATCAGTCAAAGGCCACACCTTCCACCTCATCTCATGCTGAGTTTCCTATTCACCCTTGCTGTATCAAAAGCAGTATCAAACTGGATTATTTCTGCAGTGTGTTTTGGACTAAAGGCTTTAATGGTTTTCCCATAGAATTGACAAAATGCACCTGGGACCATTGATGGCTTTAACTATGGAGTGATAAAACACTTGATTGGATTCAAGACAATCCCTGGATAGTCAGACAGCAAGGGTGAATAGGAAACTCAGCATGAGATGAGTTGGAAGGTGTGGCCTTTGACTGATTTATTGTGAGAGGAAACACAAAGAGCCTAGGAATGGGAGGGACAGAGTGATCAGCAAACCTTTTTAGTACCATCCAGGTCTCTTGTATGTCCTTAGGTCAGATTGTTGACTTACCATCACTATTGTGTCATAGGATCACTGAAGGACAGCAGTCCAAATACAACTGTATTTTTATTGGCATTCTATGTTCTATTTAGACTTTTGTGAACAAAATGGAGGCAAACTAAAAACCCATGAAAAGATTCACTCTGTCACACAGGTCACATCAAATCTACATTAGTTGGAACTTAAAATAAATGAAGTGTATAAAAGAGGATGTCCTCATTTCCCTTCTTTACCCAAGTTAGGTTGCTTTTTTATTCTTTGCGATAGAAGGAAGTTAGTTGAAATTCTAATTAAACCCATCTTTTTGATGGCTCCATCACAAGCGACAAAGCTGCAACTATGCGACCCATTTTGTGTATAATTGTCTTTCTAACTTGCACTGATAGAAGCCCCAGGGTAGAGTTAAACTTAAATAGCTGAAGGATGTGGTCCCAGTCGGCCTATTGCTGTTGATGCCCACCAACTAACTGTGTTGTAGCAAATTACTAGTACAGTGCAAGAGCTCAGGAGGGACTTCTTGGAGCTGGTTAGACTTCTCTCTCTGGGACCTAGTCATCTCCTATCACTTGTTCATCTTCCTAGGCATAGACATAGACAAAACTGTCTACTGTGATACATGGAGGAAAGAAAAGTAAAGATTCACCTCAAGGCAGTTGAAAGCAAAATATAGTCAGTTATTCTGAATAAAATCTTAATACTGTGCTCTTTTATAAATGGGAGTGAGAAGAGAGGAAGGATCAGAGAATAAAATATGGCTAATAAATGGCCAGTATAATAAACTTACTGTTGTATCATGCTTTTAAAAATATGGTAGCAGTGCAATCCTGGGCATGCCTACTGAAGCCTACTGAATTCAGTGGGGCACACTCCCACATAAATGCTCATACGTATTATTATTATTATTATTATTATTATTATTATTATTACCAGGGCAAGAACAAGACTAGCATTTTTTTTATGCTGGTTTCTGAAACATGTGCTACTTGTTACTGTACAAAGCCCATATCTTTTTTTTTTCTGTTATGAAGCAAGGCACACAGAAGTGCTGCTTGATTGATCAAAAAGATGCAAACATAGTTTATCTATATACAGTAGTTTATGCAATTATGTGTTTCCATTTATATGCAAACCTAAGCAAAAGAAAAAGAGGAAGGGGAAAAGTAATAAACACTCTAGAGGCCAGATGTGAATAAAAAAAGAAATCCATGATATAAAGGGGAATGCTGTTATTTGGGCCCATGAAGGTGTGTGGGTCATATGAGTTCAGTACTGGAGCTATGTGTGGGGGGGGGGGGGGTGGCTGGGCAGTCTCTAGCCTATGACATCTCCTGCCAGGATCTTTTGAAAGACATTTTCCCCTTTAAAAACTGGATGCCCCATATTCACTCTGCTCTAATAGGGATTTGGCTCAGTGCCTCCAGTTCCGCAGTAGGATGTAACAGAGTAACAACAAAACCCATGAAAGGAAGAAGTATAAAACCTAATATTAAAGAGGGCAATAAAACCTGAAAGATGGTTTCTAAAAGGAAGGTTAAAAAAAATGTCCCTGCCAGAAAAGGCCACTTGGCTGGATGGTATAATTCCTTTCCAAACCCTGCTGACTAATTACTTCCCATTGTACAGATGGAAAGAATATTTGGAAAAAAAGTTGAAAAACAGGTTTCATGAGTGTTGGGAAAACCTGACAAATCTGCATGAAAAATTCAGGTTGGATTTTTGTACAGAAAACGGCATTTTCCATAAACAATATTTATGTGTAGAAAACCAGAAAACAGAATTTTCTGTGCAAAGAATAACATTTCTGTTATTGTCTTCTGTGCAAGAAAGAAAATGCAATTAACTGTACCAAAAAACTCAATTTGTTTTGCTTAGAATACTTCAGGATCTGCAGACTTGCCATCTGCGGATTTGAGCATCCACTGATGGCAAGTGTGTATTGTCCCCAGTGGTGGTGCTTGTACACAGCCATGCCACCATTGGGGACAACTGTACTGAAGCCCTCCCTGCCTCCCTCTCCCTGCCTCCCTCCCTCTCCCTCCAAGTCTTCTGCTCTGGGCTTGGCTTCAGGAGCAGTTCACAGGTGAAGACTGGAGCCCCATTGGCTGGAGAAAGCCTGAGCTGGTGCCAGGGCTTTGGAGTTGGAGCCTGGAGGTTCTGTCCCAGGTGCTGGACCTGGGGGGAGGCTCAGGGACCCAAGCTCTGGCCCTGGTGTTGGCTCTGGCTCCCTCTGACTGACAGGGCTCCAGCCTCCACCTCCAAACCATCCCCGAAACCAAACCCAGGGCAGAAACCTCAAAGGGAGAGGGAGGGAGGACAACTTAAGTGCATGTGTTCATAATGGCAGCACAGTCATGTGGCTGTGCTATCATTAGTGACAATGGTACTTAAGCATCCACCGATTTGGTATCCGTGGGGAGGATGGTGATGTCCAGAACAGATCCACCATGGATAGCGAGTGCCAACTGTACTACCCACCACCAAATTGCCTTTAAGAATTGCATAGTTTTTAAATGAGTTTCTTGGAGTGAGGAGAGAAATGGTAAAATTATTTGTTCTTCTCTGTGAGAATGAACTTGATGAAGATTTACATCTCTTTTCCATAGCAAGTTTCGGACACAGGAAGATAGGGTGGAAGGAGAAGCTGCTGGACAAAGGAATAGCCACAGCTATGAAACCACAATGGTTTCATGCACCATGATGCACCCATTCCCATGACAAACTGGAGCTCCCAATTAGCTGGATGTGAATTCCTTCTAGAGCAATAGCCCACAAGTGCAGCCAAACTGCTGCTGGTATTGCTGGATATTTCACCCTCCAGCTTTGCTCCCACTCACAGCAGAGATTCCAGGCTAAAAGCCTCCATATATGCCAGCTAGGCATATAGGGCTGGCCAGAATACCTTAACTGTCAATACTAGATTCAAGCTTTTTTTAAATCAATGACCAGAGTCCCTTATGCACCACATTACTGTGCAACTGTGGTAGTTATGAAGCAACATAGTGAATCTTATTGTAACCCACCTGCCCCCCCCCCATCCCAAGTTACCTGTCAGCCACTGTCTGAGGGGATCTGCTCCCCTGTCACTCAAGTAGTGGCTAAGCAATGTTCACACCCCCTCAAACAATCTCCATTGCGACAGGCAGAAATAGGGTCCCTTTTGCAATCCCTCCATGCAACAGAGAAGAGCTGTAGGATGGGACTGTCACCCTGCTGCTTCCCAGTTGACAAGGGAATGGACCCCCATTGGTTGCAGCGCTGGTGACTGGTACAAGGGGGTATCGTAAAGTTTTAATGATCACCTTTTGAAAAAATATTGACAGATTTTTTTTATTTGTAGTTATTAATTTATCTCTATGTAGTCAATATCTAGATTTACACATTTTCCCCAGCATATCTTGACCCTCCAAATACCTGATATTGTAGAAGTCTGCAGATTGCACCTTACAAGGGGGTATCATAAAGTAATAATTATCACTCGGAAGTTATTATGGCATATTGATTAAATTTTGTCAGTGTCATCATTGGTCCCTAAGTGCATGTTGTTGAGAAAATCAGCTCATTGCGTCCTTTATTTTTGTGACTGGCTCTGCCAGAGATGACTAAACTGTAAAATCCTCATCAGGCACAATCTGCAGGCTTCTACAATAATGGTATTTGGAGGGTCAAGAAATGCTGGGGAAAATGTGTAAATCTGGATGGTGACTACATAGAGATAAGTTAACAACTACAAATCAAAACAAACTTTCTGTCAATTGTTTAAAAAATAATAATTAAAACTTTACAATACCCCCTCATAAATGGAGATTGAAATACTGTCATTATTCCTATGTAACTTCTAAATGAGGGCATATGTCTTTTCCTGATTTGGTCTGCCCATCTAGAATGCAATCTTCCTCTTTTCCTACTGCTTTTTCCCATTTGGTGAGTCATTCCTTCTTATGATATGACCAAAGTATGACACCCTCAGTTTTTTCATTTCAGCTTCTAGAATTCAGGTTTCATTTGTTATAGGCCCACTTTTTTGTATTTTTAGTAATCCACAGTATCTACAAAACTCTTCTCTAGCACCACATCTCAGATGAGCTGGTCTTCTTCCTGTCAGCTTTCTTCACCATGTAGCTCTCACAACTATACATAGTGATGGGAAATCATAGAATCATAGAGTTGGAAGAGACCACAAGGGCCATCCAGTCCAACCCCCTGCCATGCAGGAACTCCCAGTCAAAGCATCCCCGACAGATGGCTATCCAGCCTCTGCTTAAAGACCTCCAAGGATGGAGACTCTACCACACTCCGAGGGAGTGTGTTCCACCGTCGAACAGCCCTTACTGTCAGGAAGTTCCTCCTAATGTTGAGGTGGAATCTCTTTTCCTGCAGCTTGCATCCATTGCTCCGCGTTCTGGTCTCTGGAGCAGCAGAAAACAAGCCTGCTCCCTCCTCAATATGACATCCCTTCAAATATTTGAACAGGGCTATCATATCACCTCTTAACCTTCTCTTCTCCAGGCTAAACATCCCCAGCTCTCTAAGTCGTTCCTCATAGGGCATGGTTTCCAGACCCTTCACCATCTTAGTTGCCCTCCTTTGGACCCGCTCCAGTTTCTCCACATCCTTTTTGAATTGTGGTGCCCAGAACTGGACACAGTATTCCAGGTGGGGCCTCACCAAAGCAGAATAGAGAGGCACTATTACTTCCTTTGATCTAGACACTATACTTCTATTGATGCAACCTAAAATAGCATTGGCCTTTTTAGCTGCTGCATCACACTGCTGACTCATGTTCAACTTATGGTCTACTTGGACTCCTAGATCCTTTTCACACATAGTTTCATTCAGCCAGATGTCCCCCATCCTATATCTGTGCATTTCATTTTTCCTCCCTAGGTGCAGAACCTTACATTTCTCCGCATTGAATTTCATTTTGTTAGCGTTGGCCCAGCTTTCTAGTCTATTCAGGTCATTCTGAATTTCAATCCTGTCTTCTGGAGTATTGGCTACTCCTCCTAATTTGGTGTCATCTGCAAATTTGATAAGTATGCCCCCAATTCTGTCATCCAAGTCATTAATAAAGATATTGAATAGCACTGGGCCCAGGACAGAACCCTGTGGGACCCCACTGGTCACTTCTTTCCAGGATGAAAGGGAGCCATTGTTGAGCACCCTTTGAGTTCGGTCAGTCAACCAGTTACAAATCCATGTAATGGTTACCTTGTCTAGCCCACATTTTACGAGCTTGTTTGCAAGAATGTCATGGGGAACCTTGTCAAAGGCCTTACTGAAATCAAGATATACTATATCCACAGCATTCCCTTCATCTACCAAACTGGTAATTTTATCAAAAAAAGAGATCAGATTTGTCTGGCAAGACTTGTTTCTCTGAAACCCATGTTGGCTTTTTGTGATTATGGCATTGGCCTCTAAATGTTCACAGACTCTCTGCTTAATGATCTGCTCTAGAATCTTTCCTGGAATTGATGTCAGACTAACTGGACGATAATTGTTGGGATCCTCTTTTTTCCCCTTTTTGAAGATGGGCACAACGTTTGCCCTCCTCCAGTCTGCTGGGACTTCTCCTGTTCTCCAGGAGTTCTCAAAGATTATTGCCAATGGTTCCGATATTACATTCGCCAGTTCTTTTAATACTCTAGGATGTAGTTCATCTGGTCCTGGAGATTTATATTCATTTAGGTTAACCAGGTATTCCTGTACTATCTCTTTACTTATTCTGTGCTGAATTCCCTCTATTCTGTCTCCTGTTCCATTATCCTTAGGTTGACCACCCTTTGCCTTTTCTGAGAAGACTGAAGCAAAGAAGGTGTTGAGTAATTCTGCCTTTTCTCTGTCCCCTGTTAGCATTTTGCCATCTTCTGCACGCAGTGGCCCTACTGTTTCCTTCTTCTTCCTTTTGCTTCGGACATACCCAAAAAAGCCCTTTTTGTTGTTCTTAACCTCTCTAGCCAGCCTGAGTTCGTTCTGTGCTTTAGCTTTTCTGACTTTACCCCTACATGTGCTGGCTATTTGTTTGAATTCCTCTTTCGTGATTTCCCCATTTTTCCATTTCTTATACATGTTCTGTTTAAGGCTTATCTCAGTTGAAAGTTCCTTAGTCATCCATCCTGGCTTCTTGAGACACCTCCCGTTTTTCTTCCTCATTGGAACTGTTTGAAATTGCGCCTTCAGTATCTCCTTTTTGAGAAACTCCCATCCGTCTTGAACTCCCTTCTCTTTTAGTTTTCTTGACCATGGGATCTCCCCCAGTATTTCTCTAAGTTTATTGAAATCAGCTCTCCTAAAGTCTAGAATGCGTGTCTGACTATGCCTGGCTTCCCCTTTCCGTTGTATAACAAACTCCAGGAGAACATGGTCGCTTCCCCCTAAGGATCCAACCACTTGCACCCCATTGACTAGGTCATCCCTGTTGGTTAAGATCAGATCTAAAATAGTTGATCCCCTTGTTGTCTCTTCCACCTTTTGGACAATGAAATTGTCTTCCAGGCAAGTGAGGAATTTGCTAGACCTTGAGGATTTGGCTGAGTTTGACTTCCAGCAAATATCCGGATAGTTGAAGTCCCCCATCACTACTACATCTCTCCTTTCTGAGTGTGTGCTCATCTGTTCTAGAAAGGCATCATCCAATTCCTCTGCCTGAGTCGGGGGTCTGTAGTAGACTCCCACAGTAACATCCCTGTTGTTTCCCTCTCCTTTAATGTTTATCCAGATGCTCTCCACCTGGCTTCCAGTATTGACTTCCTGGATCTCTTCACTGGTGTAAATATCCCTGACATATAATGCTATTCCTCCTCCTTTCCTGTTTGGCCTGTTTCTCTTAAAAAGGTTATATCCCTCTATTTCTACATTCCAGTCATGAGACTCATCCCACCAGGTTTCAGTGATGCCTATTATATCATATTTGCTCTGTTGTGCTAGGAGTTCGAGTTCATCCTGTTTATTTCCCATACTCTGTGCATTAGTGTAGAGACATCTAAGAACATGTGTTCCCTTTACTTGCTGCCTGTGCAAATTTTTTTGCTTCCCACTGTTGGGTCCTTGCACTGTTTGCCTTGTTCCCTCTATGTCAGTTTGATTATTTTCTCCAGCCCTTTTGCCTTCCAAAATAATGTCTCCCTCCCCCATATAACTCAGTTTAAAGCCCTCTTGATCAGATTTTTGAGACTTTTGGCAAAAATGTTTTTGCCAACTGGTGTGAGATGCAGCCCATCCCTTGCCAGAAGTCCCTCCTCATGGAACCGCAGCCCATGATCCAAGAATCCAAACTGTTCTTGGCGGCACCATCTACGGAGCCAGTTATTCACCTCTGCTATTTTCTTCTCCCTTCCTGGACCATGCCTTTCTACTGGGAGAAGAGATGATATGACAACCTGTGCATCCATCTCTTTCAGCTTCCTTCCTAGAGCCTCATAATCCCTTATGATATTCTGAAGGCTGTGCCTTGCAGTATCATTGGTTCCCACATGAACCAGAAGAAAGGGGTGTTGATCAGTAGGCTTGACAAGTCTTGTCAGCCTCTCAGTTACATGATGGATCTTTGCCCCAGGGAGACAACACACCTCCCGAGACATCTTGTCAGGCCCACAAACCACTGCTTCTGTACCCCTCAGCAAGGAGTCCCCCACAACCACCACACGCCTCCTCCGAGGCTTAGCAGCGGCTGTTCCCTTTCGTGGTACTCTCAGTCTCCCCTGCTCTGTCCCTGATGTCTGTCCCTGCTGCTTTTCCTCATCATCTCTGATAACAGAGAGAGATTCAAAGTGATTCTGTAGCTGCAAGCTCACAGAACGAACCGTGGTTTCCCTACTTCTGCGTGTAACTTTCCTCCAACCATCTCCTTCTTTTGTGTGTGAAGTGACCTCTTCTTCCTCAGCAACTTTCTCTGTGTGTTTCCTGTCCAGGACCATCTGGTCCTTTCTGTTCAAGAGAACCTCCTGCTCTCTGTGATGCTGAAGTGTTGACACCTGGGCCTCCAACTGCTGAACTCTTCCTTCTAAGAGGGCTACCAACTTGCACTTGGTGCAGGTGAAGTTCCCCACATCTATAGGCAAGAAGACAAACATCCCACAGGTGTTGCAGGTGACTGCTGCAGGTCCCTCAGTGTCCATAGTGAGAAGTCTTAAGGAGGCAATGAAACAAGACTGTGGGCTTCTCCTGTAAAACACCAGTGTAAAAAATCCCTGTGTGGCTGGCCTTTGTCCCCAAGCTCTGTTAGTGAGCTCAATCAACTGGGCCTATAGGTATCTAGAAAGTTCCTGGCTGCTAGCTCCTTCTAGAGGCAAGTCCCTGATTCACTTCCTCTGAATCCCCACAGCCCCTTAAGGGAATAGTGGGAAGAAAAGTATAAATATTGAATGAGTTTGTCCTCACTGTGTTCAGGCTACCTTCTCCTCTGTACTTCCCCCCTGCCTTGGCTATCAAATATAAAAATGAGTATGAAAAGAAAAAATTCGCGCGCCGTTAGGCGCGCGCCTCTCCTAAAATGAGATTTCTCTTTCCTCCTCCCCAATGAACCAATGAAATGGCTCACAAATTCAAATTTTAAGGTCTTACCCAATCAAAAGGCACACAGAGAAGCACAGGTTTACCTTGAGGAAGGTATGGCCAGAAGCCTCTCCTAGCAGTTTTATAAAATGAGATTTCTCTTTCCTCCTCCCCAATGAACCAATGAAATGGCTCACAAATTCAAATTTTAAGGTCTTACCCAATCAAAAGGCACACAGAGAAGCACAGGTTTACCTTGAGGAAGGTATGGCCAGAAGCCTCTCCTAGCAGTTTTATAAAATGAGATTTCTCTTTCCTCCTCCCCAATGAACCAATGAAATGGCTCACAAATTCAAATTTTAAGGTCTTACCCAATCAAAAGGCACACAGAGAAGCACAGGTTTACCTTGAGGAAGGTATGGCCAGAAGCCTCTCCTAGCAGTTTTATAAAATGAGATTTCTCTTTCCTCCTCCCCAATGAACCAATGAAATGGCTCACAAATTCAAATTTTAAGGTCTTACCCAATCAAAAGGCACACAGAGAAGCACAGGTTTACCTTGAGGAAGGTATGGCCAGAAGCCTCTCCTAGCAGTTTTATAAAATGAGATTTCTCTTTCCTCCTCCCCAATGAACCAATGAAATGGCTCACAAATTCAAATTTTAAGGTCTTACCCAATCAAAAGGCACACAGAGAAGCACAGGTTTACCTTGAGGAAGGTATGGCCAGAAGCCTCTCCTAGCAGTTTTATAAAATGAGATTTCTCTTTCCTCCTCCCCAATGAACCAATGAAATGGCTCACAAATTCAAATTTTAAGGTCTTACCCAATCAAAAGGCACACAGAGAAGCACAGGTTTACCTTGAGGAAGGTATGGCCAGAAGCCTCTCCTAGCAGTTTTATAAAATGAGATTTCTCTTTCCTCCTCCCCAATGAAATGGCTCACAAATTCAAATTTTAAGGTCTTACCCAATCAAAAGGCACACAGAGAAGCACAGGTTTACCTTGAGGAAGGTATGGCCAGAAGCCTCTCCTAGCAGTTTTATAAAATGAGATTTCTCTTTCCTCCTCCCCAATGAACCAATGAAATGGCTCACAAATTCAAATTTTAAGGTCTTACCCAATCAAAAGGCACACAGAGAAGCACAGGTTTACCTTGAGGAAGGTATGGCCAGAAGCCTCTCCTAGCAGTTTTATAAAATGAGATTTCTCTTTCCTCCTCCCCAATGAAATGGCTCACAAATTCAAATTTTAAGGTCTTACCCAATCAAAAGGCACACAGAGAAGCACAGGTTTACCTTGAGGAAGGTATGGCCAGAAGCCTCTCCTAGCAGTTTTATAAAATGAGATTTCTCTTTCCTCCTCCCCAATGAACCAATGAAATGGCTCACAAATTCAAATTTTAAGGTCTTACCCAATCAAAAGGCACACAGAGAAGCACAGGTTTACCTTGAGGAAGGTATGGCCAGAAGCCTCTCCTAGCAGTTTTATAAAATGAGATTTCTCTTTCCTCCTCCCCAATGAACCAATGAAATGGCTCACAAATTCAAATTTTAAGGTCTTACCCAATCAAAAGGCACACAGAGAAGCACAGGTTTACCTTGAGGAAGGTATGGCCAGAAGCCTCTCCTAGCAGTTTTATAAAATGAGATTTCTCTTTCCTCCTCCCCAATGAACCAATGAAATGGCTCACAAATTCAAATTTTAAGGTCTTACCCAATCAAAAGGCACACAGAGAAGCACAGGTTTACCTTGAGGAAGGTATGGCCAGAAGCCTCTCCTAGCAGTTTTATAAAATGAGATTTCTCTTTCCTCCTCCCCAATGAAATGGCTCACAAATTCAAATTTTAAGGTCTTACCCAATCAAAAGGCACACAGAGAAGCACAGGTTTACCTTGAGGAAGGTATGGCCAGAAGCCTCTCCTAGCAGTTTTATAAAATGAGATTTCTCTTTCCTCCTCCCCAATGAACCAATGAAATGGCTCACAAATTCAAATTTTAAGGTCTTACCCAATCAAAAGGCACACAGAGAAGCACAGGTTTACCTTGAGGAAGGTATGGCCAGAAGCCTCTCCTAGCAGTTTTATAAAATGAGATTTCTCTTTCCTCCTCCCCAATGAACCAATGAAATGGCTCACAAATTCAAATTTTAAGGTCTTACCCAATCAAAAGGCACACAGAGAAGCACAGGTTTACCTTGAGGAAGGTATGGCCAGAAGCCTCTCCTAGCAGTTTTATAAAATGAGATTTCTCTTTCCTCCTCCCCAATGAAATGGCTCACAAATTCAAATTTTAAGGTCTTACCCAATCAAAAGGCACACAGAGAAGCACAGGTTTACCTTGAGGAAGGTATGGCCAGAAGCCTCTCCTAGCAGTTTTATAAAATGAGATTTCTCTTTCCTCCTCCCCAATGAACCAATGAAATGGCTCACAAATTCAAATTTTAAGGTCTTACCCAATCAAAAGGCACACAGAGAAGCACAGGTTTACCTTGAGGAAGGTATGGCCAGAAGCCTCTCCTAGCAGTTTTATAAAATGAGATTTCTCTTTCCTCCTCCCCAATGAAATGGCTCACAAATTCAAATTTTAAGGTCTTACCCAATCAAAAGGCACACAGAGAAGCACAGGTTTACCTTGAGGAAGGTATGGCCAGAAGCCTCTCCTAGCAGTTTTATAAAATGAGATTTCTCTTTCCTCCTCCCCAATGAACCAATGAAATGGCTCACAAATTCAAATTTTAAGGTCTTACCCAATCAAAAGGCACACAGAGAAGCACAGGTTTACCTTGAGGAAGGTATGGCCAGAAGCCTCTCCTAGCAGTTTTATAAAATGAGATTTCTCTTTCCTCCTCCCCAATGAACCAATGAAATGGCTCACAAATTCAAATTTTAAGGTCTTACCCAATCAAAAGGCACACAGAGAAGCACAGGTTTACCTTGAGGAAGGTATGGCCAGAAGCCTCTCCTAGCAGTTTTATAAAATGAGATTTCTCTTTCCTCCTCCCCAATGAACCAATGAAATGGCTCACAAATTCAAATTTTAAGGTCTTACCCAATCAAAAGGCACACAGAGAAGCACAGGTTTACCTTGAGGAAGGTATGGCCAGAAGCCTCTCCTAGCAGTTTTATAAAATGAGATTTCTCTTTCCTCCTCCCCAATGAAATGGCTCACAAATTCAAATTTTAAGGTCTTACCCAATCAAAAGGCACACAGAGAAGCACAGGTTTACCTTGAGGAAGGTATGGCCAGAAGCCTCTCCTAGCAGTTTTATAAAATGAGATTTCTCTTTCCTCCTCCCCAATGAACCAATGAAATGGCTCACAAATTCAAATTTTAAGGTCTTACCCAATCAAAAGGCACACAGAGAAGCACAGGTTTACCTTGAGGAAGGTATGGCCAGAAGCCTCTCCTAGCAGTTTTATAAAATGAGATTTCTCTTTCCTCCTCCCCAATGAACCAATGAAATGGCTCACAAATTCAAATTTTAAGGTCTTACCCAATCAAAAGGCACACAGAGAAGCACAGGTTTACCTTGAGGAAGGTATGGCCAGAAGCCTCTCCTAGCAGTTTTATAAAATGAGATTTCTCTTTCCTCCTCCCCAATGAACCAATGAAATGGCTCACAAATTCAAATTTTAAGGTCTTACCCAATCATACAATGGCCTGGATAATCCTAACTTTAGTTTAACAGTAATATATCTTTGCACTCCAGGGTTTTGTCTAGTTCCTTCATAGCTGCCCTTCCAAGTCCTAGTTTTCTGTAATTTCCATTCTGATTGAGTCAAGATATAATCATTCTTCAATGAAGACATAGCTAAACGCTTCCCCAATCCCACTTGTCTTCCATAAATCACTGAATGGCTGTTTAGGGTCTGTTGCAAGAAAACCATTGGATCTGGGGAGAGAGACTTTGGTCATTGCAGAGGGTGGAAGAAAATATTATTCTCTACAATGACCAAAAAAGACATATGGAGATATGAGATAAACCTACGCCTGAGTATGATGCTTGAGTCAAGATATAATCATTCTTCAATGAAGACATAGCTAAATGCTTCCCCAATCCCACTTGTCTTCCATAAATCACTGAATGGCTGTTTAGGGTCTGTTGCAAGAAAACCATGGGATCTGGGGAGAGAGACTTTGGTCATTGCAGAGGGTGGAAGAAAATATTATTCTCTACAATGACCAAAAAAGACATATGGAGATATGAGATAAACCTACGCCTGAGTATGATGCTAGCAGATGCCATCCAACGTAAATTTAGTTGAAGAGAAAGTGGCCTTGTGAGATTATTTGCAGAGAAGAATTGGCAGGTCCAGAAGTCATGGGGAACCCTGAACTCCCCGCTCCCAGCATTTCAAAGTGATTCTAGGCTGAATCAATAGAAGTATACTGTCTAGATCAAGAGAAGTAATAATGTCACTTGTGGTTCTGAGCACTACAGTTCAAAAAGGATGTTGACAAGCTGGTGTGTGTCCAGAGGAGGGTGACCAAAATAGTAAAGGGTCTGGCAAACATGTCTTATGAGAAGAGACTTAGTGAGCTGGGTATGTTTAGCTGGAGAACAGGCTGTTAAGAGGTAATATGATAGTCATGTTTAAGTATTTGAAGGGGTGTCATACTGAGGATGGAGCAAGCTTGTTTTCTGCTGCTCCAGAGAACAGGACATGGAATAATGGATGCAAGCTACAGGAAAAGAAATTCCACCTCGACATTAGGAAGAACGTCATGACAGTAAGAGCACTCCCTCAGAGAGTGGTGGAGTCTCCTTCTTTGGATGTCTTTAAACAGAGGCTGGGTGGCCATCTGTTGGGGGTGCTTTGATTGTAAGTTGCTGTATGGCAGGGGATTGGATATGATGGCCCTTGTGGTCTCTTCCAACTCTATGAGTCTATGATTGTATGATTTCCATTATCCCAGCAATCATGGTTGCTTAGAAGCAGGCTGTAGCTGAAATGTTTAGTTTTTTCCTAGAATTATAGCAGCGAGGAAAATGGAATTTCTGTCTTCTTAAGGTCACAGAACTTTGGCTCTTACTGCACAAACACAAAACACTTCTCTTTGTATTGTTTTCCTGTTTATGAAAGCAGGAAACCAGTGAAAATATCAACATTAAGTTAAGTGAAGAACTGACCAAATGAGCTAATTTATCCCTGTACCAGTGAATATGATAGCATCAACTGCAAAATGTTGAGTTGCTTTCTACTGGAACTTATATCCAAAGAACACACGATTTGGTCAGAGGGACATGAATGAACCTTGCAACATTTTAAAATCTTAAAATAATATCCCTTCACTGAGTAGAAGGGATATTATTTAGAAGCAGGAATGGTAGTGGGAGGGACACTGTTCCCCATGTTGTTTCTCTCTGTACAGTTTTCCCCTCCCCTTCAAATGAGGCTCTATTTGTGAAAAGACAGACACCCATAAAGTAATTATCTTATGCTCCTCCCTACAATTAAGCCATTAATTGGTTTGAGGGATGGATTTCAATCAGAATATGGCATGTGAGAAGATGTAAACACCCTCTTACTCAGTAGCTATGCCTCCCGCCCCCCATATCTATTAAAACGCCTTGACAAATAGAAATGGCCTGTTATATGCCATCAAATAGAATTCAGCTTATGGCAATCTTATAGCACCACATTTCAAATGCATTTTCTTCTTTGTCTCAACTTTCTTCACTATCCAGCATTTACATCCATACATAGAAACCAGAAATACTATGGCATGGATGAGCCTAACTGATATTCAGTTATCTTTGCATTTGAAGATCATATCTAGTTCCTTCATAGTCAGTTTTTCAAGTCTTAGTCTACTCCTTTCTTGACTACATTATTTTAGTTTGATTTATGAAGGAGCAAATTAAAAAGGGGTTAGACAAGACTGCACACTATCACCCTATTAATTCAACCTGTATGCAGAAAATATCACATGCAGAGCAGAATTAGATTCAGAGGCAGGAGAAGAAAAGATTGGAGGTAGGAGCATTAACAATCTAAGATATGCAGATGACACAGTACTACTAGCAGAAACCAAGAGAGATTTAGAGCAATTATTGAAAAGAGTCAAGGAGGAAAGTGCCAAGGTAGGAGTGATGTTGAACATCAAGAAAACAAAAATAATGACCATGGAAGATCTACAAGAATTGTTGAAGGTAGCAAAAAAATTGAAATAGTCAAAGAGTTCCCATACCCTGGATCAAACAATCAGAATGGAGATTGCAGTTAAGAATTTAGAAGAAGGCTAGGCTAGGGAAGGGCAGCAATGAAAGAAATGGATACAATCCTATAGAGCCAAGATACAATTCTAAACACTAAAGTGAGTATTGTCCATGTCATTGTATTCCCCATCACTATGTATGAATGTGAGAGCTGGACAGTGAAGAAAGAAGATGGGAAGAAAATAAACCTATTTGAGATGTGGTGCTGGAGAAGAGGTCTATGTGTAGGTATAGGACTATTTGTTGTTCAGCTTCTGCCTCACCAATGTTCATTACTCCACATTTGGTCTAAAGAGAACAGAATGCTGTGGAGCCACTTCCCTGATTGGCACCCCGGGCAGGGGTAGTTCTTCACATTTCTGGCAGCTGCCAGGCACAAAGATAACTGCTCATGAAACTGGTATTGAGCTACTGTATTGTAGCCTTTGTTATAGTATTTATAGTATAAATGATTAAATTGAAAGGAGCCAGGTCATGACATTTTGAAAAATGATACAAAGGGCTTGTTGATTTAGTTTTATTCCAAAGGCATTGTTTCTTAAGGATTTCCATAATCTGTTTTAAATGGAGTGAGTGGGAATAGCCAAACACTTTGCAGATATTATATTGCTTTTGCAAATTCTATATGAGATCAGGTATCTGGACATAATACATACTAACAAAAATGGTATTTCTCATCATGCTGGCTCTTGCAGGCTGGGTCCAATCATAGTTTCACCTGCTGGTACTACTACTACTAATTTCTTACTTGGCTCTCCCCATGAATCGAAGTAGGGAACAGCAAAGGTTTAATATACAGCATTACAATAGCTGGGAGGCATATAAATGATGACTAACAGGCCCCATTCATTTCAATAGGTCTGCTATAGATGGGATAAATGCTTGGATTTAGACCTAAGTAGCCAAATAGAACCATTCCTGAACCTGAGTTGTAGAAATATGAACAATTTTTAAGGGGAAAAAAAAACTGAACTGGGGGAGGCAAAATAACATAATGAGGACTCATCATGCCTGGTGGGCATAAAATGCCATTTTACCTTGATGTGCTGTTGACGAAGTGGAAAAGCAAGGGGGAGAGAAATAGGAGCTTCTGTTAGCACTGGCCTCTTACAGACACCCCAAGGACATTTTAACCCTGCAATTGCACACACACACACACACATACACACACACACATAGAGCCTTGTTATTCCAGTTCTTAGCATTTTACTGTTGGTCCTAGTTGTAGAAACTTTCAATCATCTTGACAACCCAGACATATTTCTCTTTTATCTCTTAGTGTTGTTCTTTCATCTTGAAGAGGTTATTCCAATTATTATTTTCTCTCCAAACAAGATTCCTGGAAGTACATCATTAATAACATTTAATAACAGTTAAGCTGTTCTACAGGAGCAAACATGATTGGTTGAATGTTGAGATAGCACTCTGAGAGACCAAGGTTATAATCCCTGCTTAACCATGAAAACCCATTGGGTGACCTTGATCAAGTCACAGACCCTCAGTCTTAAAGAAAGGCAAAGGCAACCTCCCCCTGAACTAATCTTGACAAGAAAACCCTGTGATAGTTTCACCTTAGGGTCATCTTGAGTAGAAAATGACATGAAGTCAGACAACAACATAGCTAAGTTGTTATTTGGTTTCTCATCAACTAGCATATTTAAATTAATCCCTTTGAAAAGCATTTTGTTTGAGGCTGTGCAAGGCGATGTGCATCTTTCCTCTGCATTGGCTCATACATCTATGAAGGTTATCATTAAATATTCCTGTTGTCCAATAATACACATATACATGTGTGAAATATAAAATGCCCTCTTAGTTTTTAGTAGCTGATTAATAGCAGAAATAAATCTACTTTGCATTTTAGGAAAAGTGCATTTTAGGAAGAGTATAACATTGCCAAAATATCAGATCATTTCCTTCTTAGAAGATATAAGGAGGAGGAAGCAGTGCTATTTCAGGACAAACGTCTTTTTCTCTGTATGTTAAAGGAGGAACTTTTAAAAGTGCTTCTGTAATAGATGACATAAAATTATTCTTTTCTCCCCCCCCTTTTTTTTAAAAAAAATTGAAATGTACCATGTCATCTGAAGGAACAAGTGCACTTAGTGTTATATATATATATATATATATATATATAATGTAATTGGATATAGTACTCAAACAATAAGTTTGTAGAACTTCTACAAGTATTGATGTATGAAATTTCAAACTTGCTGGGATAACTGTTATATTGCTGGGATAACTGCTATGAATGCTATAGCAGATGATATAGCACTTGAAAACCCATATTGCTATCACACTTTTGAAATACATTATATTTGTTATGAATTTGCCTTTTGATATTGCTTAGGGCTTAGGGCTATAATTGTATATAGGTTTTCCTGAGAGCAGTGGCATTACTAACTATGGTGTCACCCAGTGTGGGAAAGGTGTATGTGTGCCCCTCCCACTTGCCCACACCCAGGATTTCTCCCCTGGCATGAATCCTAGGGATGGAGCAGCGAGAAAGATTGCATATGTGCCCCTCCTGCTTGCTCGTCCCTGGGTTTGGTCCCCTGTCAGGTAGCCTGGGGACAGAGCAACCAGGAAGGGCACATGTTTGCCTTGAAAGGGGAGGAATGCCCAACTGTGCAGTCTGCACTCCCTCAGTGATGCCCCACAGCCCAGGAGTAAATATATTGAACTCAGTAGAGCTTACTTCTGGGTAGACATGTGTAGAATTGCATTTAAAACATTTAAATATGTATCCATATTTATATTTATCCCATAGCAGCCTTGCTTGCTTGCTTGGGGAATTTATGGAAGCTGTAGTCTAAAAAGGAATTTCTCTGAGCTCTGAATCTCCCCATCTATTGTGCTTGGATATGGAAGATATAGCAATACATGGATGAGTCACAAATCATTTATATCAAGTTCATAATTTTTCTTCATTGAGTAATGTAATACCTTGAAATCTCTGAAACCGAAGAATCCAAGTTTGGAGAATCCAAGATAAATTCATGTTGAGGAATATTTAGTATAATTCAGGGGGTGGGATCCCATGTAACAAAGTAGTTTATCACATGGGAGGAATTTTCTCAGTTTCGAAAGAAATGGAAGTGAGGCCAGTTCAGAATTGAGTAAATTCGCTAGTTCAGCGAATTTACTTGATTGCGTATTGACACTGCATTGCATTCAGAACTGCCTGAAATTGCCTCCCAGTGCCCAAAATTGCGTGTGATAGTTTCTCACGCAATCACGTGAAACCCCATGATTGCATTTGGAAGGACTTACCTTTGCCTGAAAATGTGTGTGATCAGCTTTCATGCAATCACATGAAACCCCATAATTGCATTCAGATTGCCATTGGATTATACTTCCAATTTCCTTCGTGTGATAAACTCCATTGTGACATGTACTTCCACTGTACACAAGATGGGCTGTATACTCTCACAGGAATGCAGAATTTATTTTATTGGGTGTTGTCAGTATGCACAAAACGTTTGGTGGGAATAAGAGAGAGTGCCTGCTCCATGTTCTCAATGAGGCTAGGATAGCTCCCTCTTTATGTAAACTTAGAGAAATACTGGGGTTGACCAGGAATACTAAAAGAGAAGGGAGTTCATGATGGATGGTAGTTTTTTTTTTTTGAAGTGAAACATTAAAGGCACAATTTCGGACAGTCCCAATGAAGAGAAAAATGGGAGGTGTTTAAAATAACCAGAATGGATATCTAAAGAACTTTCAATTGAGCTAAGATTTAAAAGGGACATATATAGTCTGCCCTTCCCAACTGCAGGTTTGCCATCTGTGGATTAGAGCATCTGCAGATGGCCCCATCCCATTCTCCCCAATGGCATCACAAGCACACCACTGCACCAGTGTGCATTGCACCACCATTGGGAAGAATGGGACTTGAGATATCACTTTTTTTGTCATCTGTGCTGGGGGGGGGGGTAGGCATCCAGAATGGACCCTGCATGGATACAAAGGACCAACTATAGGAGGAATGGAAAAAGGTGGAAATTACTGAAGAGAAATTGTGTAGGCAGAAAGTCAGAAAATTTAAAGTGCAGAACAATAAAAAGAGCTGGGGGGGGGGGAAGGGTTGGAAGGTTGAGGGATTATGTCCATAGCAAAAAGAAGAACAAGGAAATGGTAGGGATGCTGCATGGAGAAGATAGCAAATTGCTAACGGAACAGAGAAAAGACAGAATTATTCAATACCTTGTTTGCCTCAATCTTCTCCCAAAATCAGAACAGTGCTCAAAGGAATGCCGCTATTATTAAATTCCACATAGGTTTCTCAAAAAAATGTCATGCAGGAATAATCTTAATCTGTGTTTTGATGGAGTTATGAGCTTCATTGATGAATGGAATTCTGTGAATGTAGCATATCTTGATTTCAGTAAGGACTTTGGAAAGGTTACCCATTATATTCTTGCAAAAGCTAGTAAAATATAGGCTAGACAATGCAACAGTTAAGTTGATTTGTAATCAGTTGACTGACCTAACCTCAAAGGTACTGACCAATGGCTCTTCTTCATCCTGGTAAGAAGTGACTAGAGGGATACCACAGGGTTCTTTCATGGGCCCAGTGTTATTTCACATCTTTATCAATGACTTGACAATGTCATCAAATAGAAGGAATGCTTGTGAAATTTGCAGATGACACCAAACTTGGAGAGGCAGACAATATGTCATTGGATAGGATCAGAATTCAAATGCCTTCTATGGTCCAGATGACAAAAGTTAATGAGGAAAAATACACACACTAGAATAGGCTGCAGAAGTCTGCTTTTCTCTGCTTTTTCTTCCATTTTGTAATGGGAGGAAAAGCGAGAAGGCCAGTGTGGTGTAGTAGCTTGAGTGTTGGATTAGGATTCTGGAGACCAAGGTTCAGATTCTCACTTAACCATGCAAATTCACTCTCAACCTCATAGGGAGGCAAAGGGAAATCCCCTCTGAACAAATCTTGCCAAGAACACCTGATCTTGCCAAGATAGCCTCCTTGAGTCCCTGTACTGGGAGGAAGGCAGGATATAATTAAACAGAAACAATAACAACAACAATTCTGACTTAAGTTCACCATAAATCAGAAATGACTCAAAGGCATGCAATAACAATAATAATAGGAAGGGGTAGAGTCCATCATAGAATCATAGAGTTGGAAGAGACCACAAGGGCCATCCAGTCCAACCCCCTGCCATGCAGGAACTCCCAGTCAAAGCATCCCCAACAGATGGCCATCCAGCCTCTGCTTAAAGACCTCTAAGGATTGTTTAAAGCAATCATGATGGCTGGACACTTGTATTTCTAAAATTATGTTTTGCGAGGTAGAGAAGATGCAAGTCCTAGAATTTCACCACACTTGGTTGCTAATTTATCCCTGAGGTTCTTTGGTCTGCTGGACAGGTTAAGAAAAATAGTGTAATTTTCATGGAAAGGGACAAGCATTAGCAGGCACAAAGCTGCTAGATTGACTTTAGTCATAGAATCAAAGAATCACAGAGTTGGAAGAGACCATAAGGGCCAACCCCCTGCTATGCAGGAACTCCCAATCAAAGCATACCCGTCAAATGGCCATCCAGCCTCTGCTTAAAGACATCCAAGGAGGGAGACTCCACCACACTCCGAGGAAGTGTGTTCCACTGTCGAACAGCCCTTACTATCAGGAAGTTCCTCCTAATGTTGAGGTGGAATCTCTTTTCCTGCAGCTTGCATCCATTGTTCCGCATTCTAGTCTCTGGAGCAGCAGAAAACAAGCTTGCTCCCTCCTCAATATGACATCCCTTCAAATATTCATCACCTCCTATTGTTTTCCTCTGCTGAGTTAATTGAGTGCAAACTATTGTTGCTCTCCAAACTCATTGTGTAGAACTTGAAGTAGGCTGAGGACAAGGAGGAAAATGGGAGGAGGAGAAAAAAACGGGACATTTTAAAAACACCTGAAAGAGGAGAGTGGCATAAGATTAACCAGGACTGTCACTTCCCAATTGGGATAGCTGGAGGGTGCATATAAATGAATAAATAAATTTTGGAAATGAGCATGATATATAAAAGTGGGCAGCTTTGGAAGGTCTGGGCCCCAATTCCCCTTCCATGACCTGGCAGGTGCCACTGTACCCTCTCATTGGCTGGAAGTTCACATCCTGTTTCAATCTCCCTCCTGATTATTTTTAAAAGTTTTTACTTTTTCAGGCTTGAGGTGCACATGAAGTGATTAAAGGATAAATTATGATTCCTGGAGGTTTTCTTGTCTTTCTGTTAATTTATTTGGCGGCGGAGGGGGAGGGGGGACATTTAGGAAGCTGCAAAATAGTGTGAGGGCCATTTCTTTCCCATTCCTACTTTTCATAATAAGAGAAGAAAACACAGAAAGAAAAGGCAGGTCCCTGCATCATTACAAGATTTGCACGTTGATCTGTTTTTAGATATTAACTGTCAATGTATTAAATAAATGTTAGATATCTGTCTTTCATTAAATCCACTGACATATTTTTTTGAAAATGCAGAATATTTTTTCAACACTGCAAAACAACAACAACAACAAACCAAAACCTTTGTAACATAAGAATCTTTCTGAGTTATTGGAGCAAGTGTGGGAATGATACTTCATATGTTATACCACTAATTGTTGGAAAGACCATCTGTGATATATTCCTATTTTCAGAATGAAAGTATCCTTCCTCCACCCCCCACCCCCAATTTAACCCTAATTTTCGGGTAAATCTTCCAATTGAAGCTTCAACTCCCCATTCATTATTTTGGTCTACAGTCTTCCACACACTTACCTGGGAGTAAGATCTATTGCACACAAACCAATTTCCACTAGAGTAGATATTGATAGGCTTGCACTGTTAACATAGCCTGTAGAAAGGGGATTATAAATAATTGTGCCTTAGACAACTCAAAAGGATTTCACAATCCTCTTTTTCTCTGTATACAAATGCAGAAGAAAGATCAAAATCGCACATCCTGTTTTTACTTAGGACTTGGTGCAGAACTCACCTAACCCTGAACAGTGAGAAAGTAATAGAAAAATTGCTATCAGCTTGCAAGGATGATATAATAGGCAACTTTTCTCATGTGTGGCAGGGATGCCCCAAAGTTAAAATCTGTAGGATTAAATTGCTGCATTCTATATAAAAGCACAGTAGCTGGAGAGTGATTTATATTATCCCATATGTATACCCAGCTAGGATTTAAGCAGAACTCTGCTGATTTTTAGCCAGAATCCCTAATCCAATTCTTGAGGCTGACTGTCCGAACTGTTATCATCAGAGAGAGGCATTAACCTTAATACACAGCCGTTGCCTAGATAGATTTCAAAAGCCTTTCCATTTTTCATGGTGCAAAAGTTCATTGGCTAGACTTTTCCCCTGAATAGCATACTCAGGATCACAAGCGAGATAATAATGACTAATTTTTTTGTTTGCTGTACATTGGCCATAGCTAAATGGTAGCTAAGCATATTGCTAAATTCTGGATAAAACAAAACTGAGTTATATTTTACTCACCCAGTTCATTTGGACAAACATATGCGTTCTGCACATCATACTGCACATCAATATCTATCCTATTTGCTCATCACAGATAACTGATTCTGTCTTCCTGATAATATGAAATAGTGCTTCCAACACCATTTTTCATAACTGCTAAGATGTGTCCCAGAGAGTTCTATGGGGCATACTCCCAGTTATATCAGTGGCTTGCTTCTTTCTGAGTTGAATTCAAAGTGCTGCTTTTGCTCTTTATGAGTAGACCAAACTTTACTCTCACTGATGTGAGGAATGTATGTGTTCCCCCATCATTTCAAGGTGAAAAATAACTTGTAAGTTGTCAGTCCTCTAGAGTCCTAATGGTGACATAATAGACTGCCTAGATCTATATAGATTGACTAGGAAGAAAATCAGTTCATTTGACATGTGATGCTGGAGAAAAGTGCTGAGGTTTATATGGATAGCCAGAAAGACGAACAAATGGGTCCTAGAGCAGATCAAGCCAGAAATCTCCCTGGAAGCCAAGATGATGAAATTGAGGCTGTCGTACTTCAGACATATCATGAGAAGGCTAACTCATTGTAAAAAACAATAATGCTAGGAAAGGTGGAGGGAAGTGGAAAGAGAGGAAGGCCTCATGCTATATGGGTGGACTCTATTAAGGAGGTCATGGGTTTGACTTTGCCGTAACTAAGCAGAGCAGTTGAGGACAGGGAGTCTTGGAGATGTCTCATCCATAGGGTCACCATGGGTCAAGATCATCTCGTGGGCAGTTAACAATAACATAAAACTTTTAGGCTGGCATTTAGGCATGTAAATCTTTATTTATTTTGTTCTCACTGACAAGAATAAAATATTTTACATGTTTTCTCCCTGATGGGAGAGATTATATTTTTCACTAATTTTCATGCATTTTGGGTCCCTTGTGGCTAAATAAATAAATAGTAAATAAGTAAGCTTGTTGTGGGAAAGAATCACAAAATGTTTGCACCAAAAATTGCATTGTTTGTAAATGCAAAGTATTATTTATATCCCTCATGGTGTCTGTGTCCTATTTTTGGTACTGTCCCAGTGCGTATATTGTATGAATATGAAAAACATTACCTGAAACTAACTAGTTCAACTACAGCAGACTCACTGAACCAACTGTTAAATAGTGAGTCAACACATAGGTAAATTCAGTCTATTTAATGAATCTATTCTAATTAGGACTACTAATAGAATTTAAGTTACCATTGTCTTTCCAATGGTAACTTAAATTACAATGGTTTCGATTTTCTTGATTGAGAGAGAAGCCCACTGTTTGAATGTTTTCTGTTTTCGCATTATTTATAAGCTTTTAACATGTAATGGCTAATATGTTTCTCCTTCCAGTTTTTAACAGTTTTACCATAGATTGACTGACTGACTGACTGATTGATTGATTGATATTTCTTCTTGTGTTTTATATAATGTGGTTATCTTGTTTGTGACTCACTGGTAGTTTTTGTTTTTGTTAATTTTGAATATTTCTCTCTTGAAGTGATATGCATCTTTCTTTTCTTTTTTTCTTTTCTTTTTGCATCCTAATCCCATATGGCATTTGACATATTAGTACTATACAAAAATAAAATAATTTATAACATCATTATTATACTCTACTAGTTAACATAACTTCATCTTAAATACTCAGGTTAATATTTAGGATAAAGGTGCTTAAACCACCATAGTTCAAAGATATCTTCCGCAAACTCATGATGTTGTCACTTTACTGGTGGGGGTGATGGGAAATACAGTCCAGTACATGTGAAAGAGACCAAATTGTGGAATGTTAGTTTAAATACCATTCAGCAAAGAGCTTTAAAAGGGTTTTCTGGTAGACTTATACAGGGTATCACATTCATTCCATTCATTCCTTATCATTTTGAAAGAGCCACCTATAAAAACACACACACACATCTGATTCCAAGGTCACTTTTGAAATAATTATATTTTATGGTGTGAATTGCTGTGAACATGTTAAATATGCAAAGAAAATGATTGGGGCAGACTTTTCAGATGGGAGAGGTTTGTTCCCCTATCTAACTTGCCTCATTTCCCTTTTTAAACAAATATATATCTTTTGAATGCTACACATATATGTGAAAGTCTAATTTTGCAGTATATAGAAAGATGCCTCTTTCCAATGATTCATGATTGTACAGATTAGTGTATTATCCTCTTTAGATGTTGGCTTTTTAAGCCTTAGTGTTTACCCAAGCTTCTTAACCAAAAATGCTGAAAACAGATGATTCGTTATATTTTGATGTGTTGTTGTAGTTGTTCACTTCCCTATTTTTAAGCAGAGAGCTTTTTTTAAAAAACAAAACAAAAACCTGCACTCCACTCTCTCTCTCTCTTTTTTTAAAGAAGAAAAAGAGAAATAAAGCTAAAATGTCACAAATACTGTAGGCTGCTTCTACAAAATGAGTCTTAAACTTTCTTGAGACTTCATTAGCTCACACCACATATGGTAGAAAACTAGTGCTTCTCTCCTTTCTCCTAACACGTCCTGCAGCACGGTAGAATTACTAATGGCTTTTGCACAGCAAAGAGTCAAGGTGAAATTATACCTGGAGAATACCTCCTGCCTGATCTGATGCAGGCACCAGCTGCTCTGCATTTCATCTCCGTCTACATGTGACAGGCTATAAAAGAACAACCACAGAGACTGTTGACATTGCGTGCGATGGCCAGCATGATTTATGCATTGTTGTGTTGAGTCAGGAAATCATGAACATCGAATTAATGCAATGTGCAAAACTTGCCATATGACAGAAATCCTAACCTACATCAACTCTTGTGCGTAGAAAGATGAAATGTAGGCCAAAAGTAACTGTAAAATTCTTTGTGTATGGGAGGCAAGATTATATAGAAATGCTGTGCTAAATGTTTGCTCTTTTCAGTTTTCAGAGGTTAATAACAGCTTGGAATTTCCCCCAAATTACCCAAAGGATAATTCTTTTTTTTTTTGGGGGGGGGGGGGCTACTATTGCCACTATTCTTTCATCAACATGTACTTTGACACCATTTTTACCCTTGGTGATCTTTTCTCTGTCATAAAATAACCCCACCCCATCTCCTGCAAAATAAAACATAGGATTTGCAATATTAATTGGTAGTTTAAGAACAAGAAAAAAGAACCAAGAAGACTTTGCACTGGAACAGACAGCCCAAAAAAGCCAAAATCATTGGTGTGCAGCGTTTAGATGCCACACATCCTGATGACGCCAGGAAGCCAGCTTGAAGCTGATGTGGGCAGCTTCAGGATGCTCTGGTGGCATAGCATTTACATGCTGCACACCATTGGAGCATCATGAAGTTGCCATGGGGACATGGCGGGGTGCGAAAAGCCAGCTTTCCCTGGCCAAAAAAAAGGTGCAAAACAGATGGTCCTTTTTTGGCTGGCTTCAAGGTGGATTGGGGCCATGGTGGCCACATTGGGACATGGCTGCAGCAATACTAGGGTTAGGGACCACACACCAACTGCACAGTCCTTAAGCCTAGTATGGCATGGCACCAAGCAGCTCCTTTCTCCCATGGCTGCAGCTGGCGGGGTGTCTGGGCGCATGAAGTTCCAAGGACACCCCTTTTCAGGCCATGGAGAAGTGGTGTTTTGCTGTTTCTCCATGGCCTGGAAAAGTGCCAGATTGGGGCCTCTGGGCTGCTGATGAGGCTGCCCTGGCCCCAATCCAGAGTGGAAAGGGGCAGGTGCAGGCCACCCCTGAAGGGGCAGTCTCTATAGCCCCTGGGTTAACAGTACTAGATTAGATGGACCCGAATTACTATGGTCCAGTACAGGCTGGCACTAAAAGCTGCCTTGCGGGTGGCATGGGTGTGTGGCATACACATAACGTACACCCCGACACCCTCCTGATAGTGCCTGGAAGCCACCTGCCTGCCCACGTATGGTCTGGCTTCACAGTGCTCCAGCAACATGGTGTTTAGATGCCGCACACTGCCCGAGTGCCACAAAGCCGTGGCACCAGTGGAAAGAGTGCCCTTTTGCTGGCTCAAAAAAGAGTGTCATTTTGCCACCTCATTTTGAAAAAGGAAATAGCTGGACTGGGGCAAGGGTGTGCTGTTGCCACCATGGCTCCAATCTGGGTCTCTCTCAGTGGCAGCATCATGCCACCTCTTCAGGGCCACCAGTTTTGCCCCTAAGCCAACAAAGAACATGAGTTAGGGATAGACAGTTAAAGCTGTTTTGTTTCCCCCTACATTTGAATTTTGGGTAAAGTGTGAGTAAATTTTGATAAAATGAAACTGAAATAACATTTGTGCTTTTTCTTGTGGTGATGGGAGGAAAGCACAATTAGACCAAAGCTTGCACCAGATAGCTAGAAGAACATTTTACCACATTTTGGTTAAAGTAGCTTTGCACTGACATTATATCATCCCTTGTCCTGTTGTGCTAAAATAGTACCATGATCACTAGATAACAGGTCTATATTTTATAGCCTGTTTGTTTTAGTGAAGTCTCCAAGACTAATTGGTTTCACTATGTCTCTTTCATCACAAAACAAAACTGACCTAGATTACAAAGGCAGTACCATGGCACTATAACAAACCACCAGTACATAGCAAGTCATGATTATTCAATTGCCACTATCAACATTATTGCTTGCTGCAATATATCATCCAAGACTTTTTGGTTGTGCAGATGTTGAGTCTCTTGAGATAAAATGGATAGAGAAGATAATAAACCTAAAGGTGAGAGAACCCAGAGAGAGCATCCCAAGGAAAGGAAGAACTAGACATTTATATAGGAACACAAGGTAGGGGTAGAGAAAAGTATGGGGACTATTAGCTAGGAAGAAAAGAAGGTCATATTTTTGTGAGTTTTTCAGGCTATGTGGCCATGTTCTATAAGAGTTTATTCCTGATGTTTTACCAGCATCTGTGGCTGGCATCTTCAGAGAATGTTGGCATGGAAGAGTGTTGGGTATATATACTGTGTGTCCCTGAGTAGGGAAGAGAGATTTCCATATTAATCTGTATATTGTTCTGTTGTTGATGGCAAGGCTTCAGGGTGGGAGGACAAAAAGGATTAGTGTCTCTTTTATTAGTGATCATTTTCTGCTGGGAAAACCTCTGACCCTGGGTGGTTTCTCTTTTGGATTTGCTGAGTCCTGATTTTGCTGTTTTTCAGGACTGGTAGCCAAACTTAGTTCACTTTCAGGGTTTCTTTTTTTCCTGTTGAAGTTGTCCAGGTGTTTATGGATTTCCATGGCTTCCCTGTGCATTCTGACCTGATAGCTGTTTGCGTGATCCAGAATATGTGTTTTTAAACAGCATTTTATGCCCAAAATGGTTTATAATAATGGTAATGGTACTCAGTCCACAGTATCTCTCATGTTCCTTGATTCATGTTTGAACACTGCGTTTGGTGGTCCCTATGTAGACTTGTCTGGAGCTGCATGGTATGTGGTAAACCCCTGAGGCTGTGAGAGGGTATCTCTTGTCCTTTGCTGAATGCAGCATTTGCTGGATTTTCTTCATTGGTTTGTAAACCATTTGGAGGTTTCCTCAGCACTTTTCCTATTCTGTCTGTGACTCCTTTGATGTATGGTAAAAAATATCTTCCCTTTCGGCGGTTGCTTGTCTTCACTCCCCTGGGTTTTTCTAGATGTGGCAGCCCTTCTGATGTCTGAGCTGGGATAACCATTAGCCTGTAGAGCCTGGTCTAGGTGCTTCAATTCATATTCCAAGAAGTGGGGTTCACAGATCCATTTTGCCCAGTCTCCTAGTGTTTTTATTGTGCCACAACATGGTTCCGATATGTGGATGACACTTTCACATACAATAAAGTTTTTCTGCCACGTGCCAGGTATATGTAATTTTTATTTAAATATTTATTTAAGGTGTTAATGTCCCACCCTATATCTGAAGATCTCAGGGAAGCTTAGAATAAAATCAATTTAAAACAATAAATTCTTACAATAGTTTTAAAAGATTATGTGATATAAATGACATTTAGATCCAAAGCCATAATTACCTTAGATTTTTTTTAGAATCTCTGAGGCAATATTAATTTTTATATTCTTATATTATAGAGCTGTGTTTGTTTAAAATCAACAGTATGCATTTCAAAAATGGTAGAAATGAGAGGCTATAAACAAGCATCTGGAACATATTCTTACTATAGTCCTTCTCTTATTCAGCTTAGGTTACCTTTCTGTTACATAGCCATTGGTTGAAAAGAAAAGAGCATCCATGTCCATGGCCCAGTTGCTTCTGTTGCACATTTCTCAATACTGATAAGTGACAGGAGCAGGTGGTGAACATGACAAATGCTATGGACACAGCAACAATGAAGGAGGTAAGGAATCGAAAAAAGATTTGGTCTTCCTTCTCTCACAGCTACTGCATAAAAAGTGCCTCAAAATGCTGTTTGTGCTTTCCACCTTTTCTCCAAAATTAGGACTCACGAGAGCTTAAATTAAAACAAGTACAATCTAGCTAAAGACACACAAAAGAGCAATATTAAAATAGAATGGAACCACCAACAATACTAAAACAATTTAAAACATACAATTAAGAACAATAAAAAGGAGTTAAAACAGTCTAATAAAAATATTGACCACATTACATAACTTCACATATGCTTAGCTACATAGCAAAGGCACTAAGGACCACTGGTAGTGAATTTTAAATATGTTGTAACCCACCCTGATTGCCTGTTCAGAGGGGTATGCTATTATTATTATTATTATTATTATTATTATTGAAGATGTATATCAGGATATTCGATGTCATGTGCACTGGCACTCCCATGTCCTGTTGTGCATGTGTATCAGTCCATTTCGCATTAGTCCTATTGCGCATAGCAGTCACTTTCTGGTTCTGCTGTGTAGTAATTCAACAGCAGTCCTTTGCTGAATACATACATTTGGAAACTGTTCAGTTATATTTCCCAAAGACATAAGTCCACTTATGAAGACATAAGTCCCTAAGTGAGTTCCAGCCATTATTAGTAACTAATGCTTGCCACTGATTCTAGTCATAGCGAGGCAGTTAGTGAAACAGGCTTGTTTTTCTCTCAATTAACAACAATCATGGATTAACCTCACTGGATACGATAATGCCTGTGAGATCAGGGATTCTGGGGTAAAAAAGGTGCCCCATCACCATCAAGCCATATATGACCTTTTAATAACTTCCAGTTGTGTTGGAAACCAAAAGCCCAAGGAGGTGTTCAGGATAGAAGTCTGCCCCAGATATTCTGAAACTGCCCTCTTGTTCCCTATAATATCTGAGATTAGGGACATGCTAGCACAGCTCAGAAATTACTTTTTATGCACACGGACGCACACACACATACACACACACACATGAGTGGGGGTAAATATTTCTCATCTCTACTGTGGCAGTGCTTCCTTTAAAAAAAATGCTTACAGGGACCAAGGAAGAAAAGATGAATGAATTCTTTACACTCATTGATCCTTTGTCCTGACTTCTGAGCCACTGTATAGTTAGAATGGCCTGACAGTGCAGCAGAGCTTGGAGACATTACTATTTTGGTCTACAAACCCCAATGTCATTAAACTGAGAAAGATTATAGCTGGCAGTGAGTTATGATGGATTTAGCAACTTACATACAAATGCAGTACTCTGCTTTTACAATACCAATTAAATAAACTTTCTTTTTAAATTCCAGAATCCACCAAACAACATAGCCCATGGTTCCCAAGTTCTGCAGTGTGAAGACCAGTTAATTATTCCAATTTGTACATGCTCATACAATACATAATTTTCTTTTTCTTTTTCTTTCTTTTTTTTTTTTTTTTTTTTTTTTTTTTTTTTTTTTTTAGCCTCTGTGCATGTGAAGGCGAGATGAGAGTGAAAGCCTTCCATAATCATTTAGGCTGAGGAAAAAATCTTTTATTTACAAACTCTAAATGATTCTTCACTTTTGTAGTGTTAGACTGATGATTTTATATATTTTATTTTACAGTATGTAGTACAGATTGGTTACTTAGCTACATTTGTGTAAGTAGCATCTCCTAGTGCAACCCACCCACAGCCCATCTTAAGAAACAGCTGCCAGATCAGACAAAGAAGTTCTGTTCAATTTCCAGTAATGGCAGGGACAAGGAGGAGAACATTTCCATCCCACTCCTGTCAGTGAGCAAGGCTACAACAATCAGAAGGAAGGCACATGACTCAAGTGTTTGTTGAAACACTGGTTGCTGGTGGAAGGAGGTTGGAAATGTCATCTACCTTGCACTCTTTTGTCTGACTGGGCTGCTGACAATTAAGGTGGGCTGAGTGACATTTACATAGGTTTCCAGCAAGGCTGCATAGTTGTACAGAATACAGACTCTAAGTTGTGAATCTGTATGTACAGTACTGAATAACAACCCTTATTTTTATTTTTAACCAACAAGAGGCTGCAAACAAATCCTTAGTTGGACAACTAAAATGCAAAGGCTTTCAGGCCCCACTTGTAACACATTTTAGTTGGTTCTAATGAAGTCTTCCTTTCTGTAGAGTCTGATTTTACCCATGGATTGGGATGGCTACCTTTGCTTTCCTAAAGGCCTAATAGACATCAGTGAGAAATTACCCAAGCCATTTAATAGCGACACTGCCACAACTAATCTGAAAACAGAAAAGAAGCATGTGAGCAATTCCTGACAACCTGTCCTTTCAAGGAGCTAACATGCTAGTTAATTCAATGACTTGTTGACATGATATTAACTGGCTTGAAAATATATCCCATAAAATATGGCATCCATTATTAGTTACAGATCTAAGCTGGTAGCATTCACAGTGATGAGTGATTTTGCAAGTAGTACAGTCACTGAGGCACTTCAAAGCACCTGAGTCACATCCCTTCAGCTTTTGTATAATTAAACAAAAAGATTTTGATGTAGAAAGTCCTTGATCTTTTAAGTATAAAAACAAGGCAACCAAACCTCTGTATTCTATATTCATCTTCCCTAAAAGATTAGTGCTAGCTTTTCACATTTTTGCTATCAACCAAATCAGCTTGGGAACTACAGAAAGAGTGTAAATCTTTCCCAGCACTGACATTACTGTTTGGGTGAAAGTGATATGAAAACACTGCTGTGCTGCAGCAGGATTAAAGATAAGCAGAGGCTGTAAGTTTCTCTGTCAATGGGATGGTGAATCAGCTCTGGATTTCAGTCCAAACTTTAAAGGAGCTATCCAATGTGTTTAATTGTAGAGTTTGCCTTTATGGTTCATTCCAAAACAGGGATCAGATTCTTTCGCTCATTTTAATGGAAACCAACAGATATGTGGCACTGTATCTTAAGATCATATACAGGGCCAGGGCAGGACATTTTTTTTCCTCTGAGGCAAACCAGCAAAGGAGTTTTATCACACAGGTAGGATCTCATGCAAAAATGGGATTTAAACTGGAAAAAATTCACAAAAGTGGAATGATTTTCAGATAATGCCTGCCATTAAACACAGGCACAGAAAGAAGATAAAACCTGAAAAAGTGGTTTGTTTTTCAGATGACATCAGGGTTAATGAGCATTAACACAACATTAACTCAGACAGAAAGTTGACAAAATACACTGCTTTTTATTTTTTGAAAATCCTGAAAGTATGAAGCAGCACATTTTGTTGACTTTCTGTCTGGGTTAACAACAACAACAACAACAACAACAATAATTTTTATTTATATTTCCTGCCTCTCCCTATGGATTGAGGTGGGATTACAGCATATAAAACAACAATACAATGTAATAAAACAACAATACAATGTAAACAATTAACAAAGCAAAAATACATAACAGTTATAGCAATAACAAAAATACATAGTACTTATAACAAAAAAATAAAATTAACAGAGCAAAGTACATAACAATTAACATACAAAAACAGTAAGGAGAAAATAATCCCCGTTCTCAACCCCCCATTCCAATCCTAGAAACAATGTGAACTATACACAATCTTTTAAAAAAAGGGGGGGGAGAGAAGACTCCTCCTTAAGTCCAGGAGCCCAGGCATGGGAGGAGCCCAGGTGGAAGGAGGGCAAACAAACACTCTCTCAGCCAGTCTTCACTGGCAGATATTGGAGGGGAGGGAAAGAGGGTCATTCCTCTTCCTTAAGTCCAGGAGCCAAGGCATAGGAGTAGCCCAGGTGGAAGGAGGGCAAACAAACACTCTCTCAGCCGGGTCTTCACTGGCAGATGTTGGAGAGGAGGGAAAGAGGGCCATTCCTCCTCCTTAAGTCCAGGAGCCAAGGAATGGGAGGAGCCCAGGTAGAAAAAGGGCAAATAAACACTCTCTCTGCTGCTCTTCACTGGCAGATGTTGGAAAGTTGGGAAAGAGGGCCATTCCTCCTCCTTAAGTCCAGGAGCCAAGGCATGGGAGTAGCCCAGGTAGAAGGAGGGCAAATAAACACTCTCTCAGCCGGTCTTCACTGGCAGATGTTGGAGCGGAGGGAAAGAGGGCCATTCCTCCTCCTTAAGTCCAGGAGCCAAGGCATGGGAGTAGCCCAGGTAGAAGGAGGGCAAATAAACACTCTCTCAGCCGGTCTTCACTGTCAGATGTTGGAAAGGAGGGAAAGAGGGCCATTTCTCCTCCTTAAGTCCAGAAGCCAAGGCATGGGAGTAGCCCAGGTGGAAGGAGGGCAAACAAACACTCTATCAGCCAGTCTTCACTGGCAGATGTTGGAAAGGAGGGAAAGAGGGCCATAATGTCATGTTAATGCTCATTAACCCCAATGTGTCTGAAAAACAAACTGCTTTCTTGTGTGTGTGTGTGGTTCCCCCCCCCCCCCCCCCGGGTTTCAAATCCTGTTTCTGTACTGGATTTGGGCACTTTGCATCTGTGTGATAAACTCCAAAACCTTTTCTCCTAGTCACCCCAAGCAGCCAGGTTAAATCCGCACATGAAAGACAGAGCATCCCACAAGAAAAACTCCTTATCCTTGGCATCTGTAAAATAACAAATTACAAATGTGGCCAGCAGATTGGCAATTTGAGACCCAAGTTCTGAGTGATGGAATGAGCTCTCTTCACTACTCCCAGCTTCTACCAGCCTTTCAGTTCAAAAGCATATAGAGGTGCAAATAGATACAGTGGTCCCCCGGGTTACGAAAGTAATCCGTTCACTTCAGTGGGAAGATAACAGTGTTCTGTGAACCTCGGCTTAATACTGGAGATGAGCACTACCCCCTACAGTCAGACATGACTAAACAATCATGTGAAAGGGGAAACCTTTACCTTACATTTTTAAATCTTTTCATAACAACAAAAATCTTCTTCCTGAAACAGCTGCTGCCACATTGTGCCTAATAGTAGCTCTGCCCCAATTAGGCGCATGCATCATATGGTGCACTTCATCTGTCTGGGTTTGCACCTCAGCCCTATTTTCAGTAGTAGAATGGGGAAAGCTTTTCATTGTTGTAGCACAGTGAGAAGGTAATAGGGAAATATAAACATTTTCCAGCTGAGACAAACACAAAACAAAACAAAAGATTTCACCATATTTCATGTATAGAAACCAACTGGATTGACAGTTGAATCTTCCTTCAGTATTGATGATAGAAGAATATTTTCCACTACATATGAAAGCACTGAGCTAAAGATTTGAACAATTTTTGGGCCTTTTGATATTATGCAGGTGTAGAACAATGATTCCACTGTAACTACCATGGCTTAATCCTGGGATTTATAATTTGTTGAGGTGCTAGAGCTATCTGGCAAACATTTCTAAGAAGGAAAATAAAAATAAAACTAGGGAGCACTCCACAAAATGCACAGAAGAAACTGGAGACACATCATGATGCTCAGCTGGATGTTTTATTGGCTTTTGTTTGTCCAGTTTGATAACGTTCCATAAATTTCTGGTCATATTCTCAATCACTCATGAAAAAAAGCATTGAGAATATACACAGGCCAAAACATGTTGGTTTTCATTTTAACTAATAAAAAAAATCAATCAACTGAGCACCTTGATATATGTTTCCATTTTCTTCATTGAAGTATCTTTCCCTTGATTGCAAATCCCAGGATTACATAAGAGAACTACAGTTGTTAGTGGAATCATAGTGTTAAAACTGTTTATTGTAAAATGCCCCCCTACGAGTTGCAACTAGCTGTCATGGCACAACAAGGCAACATCTTGGGGTTTTCAGTCTCCTCCAAAGAGTTGTCCTCAGTACTGAAAGCAAGAGGACTATTTCCTCTATTTTTGGAATTTGCCCAAAATATACTTTGTGTAAAACATACACTTTGCATAAAACTATGTGCAATGAAAGTAATGAAAGTTTGCATTTTCCCCCTCTGAGAATTATTACTTAGCTGGGACAGATTCCTTTAACTCAAAATTAATACCTGAGAAATAAACTTTATTATCTTACTATAGCTCATATTCACCCCCCACCCCCCACGGGGTTTTCTTGAGGATAATGTAAGAATGAAACAAATTAGGATTTTCATCCCTGGAGCACACTGGCTCAAGGCACACAAGGCATTCTGCCTAATGGTAGGGCTGGCAACTGAACATGGTCATATATGCTTCTTATTCTTACTGCCCAGTACATTCCATACCGTACTATTTCCAAAAAAGGTGGTCTGTTTTTCAGGGCAAGTGACATTGGGGTATAGGGTAAACTCCTAAAAGAAATACTATAAAAACCGTGTATGAGTAAGGAGGGAGATGGGAGAAGGCCACACTGTTTATTTGTAGCTTGATGTTGTGTCTCCCTTATCCAAAATGCTTGAGACCAGTGGTGTTTTGGATTTCAGATTATTATTATTATTTTATTTTATTTTATTTTTGGATTTTGTAATATTTGAACATAATGAGAAATCTTGGAGGTGGAACCGAAATCTAAACATGAAATTCATGTGTGTTTCCTATATAGCTAATACATAAAATTCATTTGTATTTTGTATATACCTAATACATACATAATTTTATACACAATATTTTTAATAATTTTGTGCATGGAACACGATTTGTGCACAGTGAACCATCAGAAAGCAAAGATGTCACTATCTTACCCATGTGGATAATATCAGATTTTGGAATTCCATTTAAGGGAGACTCAACTTGTAAGAGAAAGGTATTAATTTTGACTTATAGGAATCTGTCCCAGCTAAGTAATAATTCTTATCCTCCGGAAAATACATTTGCCTCCCAAGATTCTCAGCTTCAGTTGTATTTGTACATTCCATACTATATAAATCTTAATTGCTCACAGTTCCTGAGCATATAAACCCTGGCAATAGGATAGAATTCAACCAAGTAGTATATTGATTAGCTTTTCCATTTCATAATGATAATAAATCTACTTTAGTATGGAAGTAACTATTATTCCAGCCATTCTGAATAATTGCACTTTCCTTTTTTTAAAGTTTTCCTTTAACTGCTGTTATATTTGAAAATATAATGTTAAAAACTTCCAAAAAATCCATGCTTCTTGTGGCTTTACAGAGGTATTGGGAAAGAAATGTTCATCTGCTGGATAGGACTACTACTCTTAGAATAGCCTAGACAATGGCATCATTTTGTAAGAATATAAAAGTCTGCTAAACATTGCTGTGCCTTCTCCGCCTACAAGTCCATGGAACCTATCTTTCTGATGGTGGCATGATCCACCATGACCCTTTAGAGGACTGGAAAGGGTGGGGAGGGGTGGCCAGGCAGTGTCAAAGATGCATATAATCCTTCCAGACTTCCCAAATCTTGGTGAAGATATATTGCAGCACCTGTATTGCGATATGGTAACCTGGATCATAGATAACTGACACAAATTACAATTGCTAACTCATCCCTCGCATGGTGTTCCAGTAATTTCATGTCTCCCCTGATATTTCAAAATGCCAAAGTACTTCTGAAACTAGTATTAGTCTCCACTCCTCTCAGAATTTGACATGGAATTGAACTGGAAGTCACAATCCTATCGCATGTTAGATTATTTACTGGCATTCTGATCAAACAAATATGTTGTACTGTCTCTTTTTCTTTGAGTTTTTATTGTTTAGCATGATTTGAGAGAACAGCTACAATACTCATTGACCGATTTCATCTTTGTTGTGTTATTTGCATTGAGAAAGAGATTTATGTTCAATTCTAACCTAGTACAAAAAACATCAGCATTAATTACCTAGAAATTAATATCAAAACACTTGATCCTAATTAGGGATGCTTTGCTCAGCTAATCAGCTAACACAGCTACTAACATGGCTACTTCTTTGAAAACCAATAAGCTATGTCCTCGGTCTCTCTCTTATGTGTAAATGAAGGATTATTTCAGGCATAGAAATTTACCAATGTGAAATAGGCCCCAGTGAAATGTAAATATGCAATTACAAGCATATCTATCACTTTGGACATTTCTGCATCTTTAAAATTCAGGTAAAATTATATCTCTTACTTTCTATAAGAAAAAAATACACTGTTCATCACTTTATTGTACTGTCATTGCCACCTTGCTGACAGACAGATATGCAGGAGGGCTTCACGCAAGTTCTCATGTAAAGACAGGGTTCTGAGGGGAGTCTTCATTTACATTGTGTAAGAGTAGACATAGTATTTGTCAGCATGGTGTAGTGGTTTGAGTGTTCAACTAAGATTCTAAGAAACTGGGGTTTGAATCCCACTAAGTGACACTGGCCAAGTCCCACTAAGTCAACCTAAGAGGAAGGCAGTGGCAAACCTCCTCTTAATAAAACTAAATACATAAAAACCACACATAAGGTGTAGCCACATTGCAGAATTAAAGCAGTTTGAAACCACTTTAACTGTAGTGACTCTATCCTACATAAAACTGTTCTGTCATACCTCTCTGGTGTCTCACCAGACTACAAATCCCAGGATTCTGTGGGATAGATTTATGGCTGTTAAAGTGGTGTCAAACGACTTTAATTCTGCAGGGTGGCTACACCCATAGTATGAGACTTCAGCACGACTTCTATTCAGATTTTCTCTGTCTGGGTAAATAAATGGGTAAGGAGAGGGGAGATCATGCTGCAGTCTTTCAAAGCTCAGTGTACTATTGTAGTAGTTCCACATGCTGAACCACAGTACACTGAGCCATTTGTTATCACCCCCAGATCTGCCATAGGGTTGCTGAAGCCCCTTGTCATCCATTTTCCCCACTTCAGCTCTAAATGAATAAGGAGTTGCTTTCTCATTTTACTATCTGTGTTACATGCTCTCAATGCATTTAAAAGGTAAAAAAAATAATAATCCTGGTTTTCATTACACTCCAGTCCTACACCCTTATACCCTTATGGAAGATGGTTGTATACATTTGGCTTCTTAGGGCAGCTATAGTTCCCCTATACTGAGCTAGAATTTAATGTAAACAGTTCAGTTTTCCTAGTATCATTTGAGTACATTATAGGAAATTGAAAGAGTGGATAGACAAAGACACACTGCCACACCAGCTAGGTAAGCTTACTGGGATTTACTGAAAGAAAAGAAGAGACCCACCAGAGACAAGTTGCCCAGCCCCCAGCCCCCAAACAGGTATTTATTCTGAGCAGCTTTCTAGCTCCTGCTGAAACTGGGTAATTGTGTACATGGTATAATACAGTTCTGTACAAATTACAAGTACCAGGTGTCCAGGAATACAGTCATAGCTTATATTGAAGCCTTTCTTTCCTTACTCATGGTACTGCACAGCCTGGTTCAAGAGTGTCCCACTTCAATATGCGACCCCATGCTGTGGTAATTTCCCCTGTTCTCATCCTGTAGGTATGTATTTATACATGTACATGGGGAGGGAAGAAGCTGTTCTAAGAAGACTTTAATATTCATGTTTGTGACTGCTAATTAAACTTTAAAATTACTCTACAATACTTGAAGGCATATGCCTTAATGCAGTATGCTGGGATTTATCTATGTGGGTCAAGCCAAGTTTCAGTCTAAAATATATCAGCAGCCCCTCCCGATTGGATACTTTTACCATTAAGGAGCTCAAACGAGGAACAAAACAGAATAAGGAGTCTGCAAGGTTAATAGGGAACTGGAGTAATAGAAAGAAAGGGTATGACAAACAACAGTCTTTTCTTAACTCAGAGTAGAAATAAAATTTGAGATAACGTCATGGCACATGCTTTGGGACAAGTGCCAGCAATAATTTTACAGTTTTAGCAGCTGAAGATTTAGGCACCATTTTTGTAATAAAAAATTCAACACAAACCACTCTACACTTTTCGCATGAAATGTTTCCTGGAAAGTTACAATCATGTGTTAAATATTTATTAGTTACTTGAGAGACTGGACTAAATTCTTGGCAGCATTTTTAATTATTGAATCAGCTATCCAGCGTGGAAATAGTCATGCAAGATGTTAGACAGTAAATGGCAGAGAGTGTGTGTCCCAAACTTGCTTGACCCATATTATCTTGATGCTAGGGATGGGGATGGGTCTCTTACAGGAAACTTAGGCAGATGAAAATCTTCCCTTGTTTCCCCAAGTAGGCTGGAAGCCAGAAGTAACGGTGGCTAGGGAAGGGAGGAATATCCTCAGGGATACTGTTTGCAAGAGATGAACTGGAGAAAGAACAAAATAAACATCCTTCCCTCAGTGACAAGCATGCACCACCTAAAACTAAAAAAAACACAAACAAAAACACTGCATTTTAGACTACAGCTTCCAGAATCTGTGGGGTATCTTGGGAGTTATGGTCCAAAAAGTAACTTTTCCAAGCACTGTTCCAACATTGACATCTCTATTCTCTCAGCAAACATGTCTTTTAACATGTTGTACTCTGCCCCAATTGCTCGTTCAGAGTGGTGGGTAAGAAATTATGATGATGATGATGATGATGATGATGATGATGATTATTATTATTATTATTATTTACAAATCCACATTTGGCAGTGTCTAGTTGCAGCTTCATTCATTTACAAAGCCCCTAATTACCATAGGAGTTATGTTCATTTACTACCATTTTGTGGTTTTAAGTGCAATTAATAGTCAACGATAGAGGTTAAAAGCATGGCTTATTTGTGCTTCTCGGTTTGTAATGCATTAGTAACAAAAAGAAATGGCACATGTATTTTATTTTAAACATGGTCATGTGGAGAGAGTACATTTGTGTGGGGTTTCTCAATTTTTTTCCAACTAACTTTGTCTTCCAAAGCATCACAATTCAAGGGGGATATTGACAAGCTGCAGTGTGTCCAGACTAGGGTGACCAAAATGGTGAATTGTCTGGAAGCCATGCCCTATGAGGAACAGGTTAGGGAGCTAGGTATGCTTAGCCTTGGAAATAAAAGCTTAAGAGGTGACCTGATAGCCATGCTTAAATATTTTAAGATATGTCATATTGAAGATGGGGCAAGCTTGTTTTCTGTTACTCCAGACACTAGGACACAGAGAAATTAATTCAAACTATAGAAGAAGAGATTCCACCTAAACATTAGGAAGAACTTCCTACTTCTGAGAGCTGATTCACAGTGGAACATGCTGCCTCGGAGTATAGTGGTGTCTCCTTCTGTGAAGGTTTTTATATGGAGCCTGGATGGACATCAGTCAGGAGTGCTTTTGACTGTGTATTCTTGTATGGTAAGGGGTTGGACTGGCTCTCTTCCAACTTTATGACGGTGATTCAGTTTGGAGTAAATGCTCTCAGGTGTGATTGACTACAAATTATAAGTATCAGGTGTTCCAGAAAAGTACATATTTTAGGGGCCTTGTCACTTGGAATACTGTCCTGGAAGGGCTCCAGGCACCAAGATGTCGAAGAAGAAGAGCAAAGGGTGAGTTGATGGTATGGAAGGATACTAAACCTCACTTTGCAATTCAACTAAAGGTTCACTTTGCAAGTTCAGCAAACCTTGGGCTCTGCCCTACTGGGAGGACAAAGTGTCTGGTTGTCTTTATTCCTGGGACCTTATTGCATTCACTTTTCTAACCACTTTGGGGACGGGGACGCGACTCGCGGGGGTGTGCGTGACTGGTTTTTACTGCACACACAAGCGTCCACAAAAAGGTCCTGTTCCGGCACCGTCCCTGTCCAGTGCCAAGAAGCGTTAAATGTTCTGGTTGGAAGGCTTACATCCTGACAAAATGGCGCCCGCCGGCACTGAACAGGGACAGCTTGGGTACAGGTGCTGGAATGGGACCTGTTTGTGGACACTTGCGTGTGCGGTAAAATCTGTCCATGCTCGCTCCCATGAGTCACATCCCCATCCCCAAAACGATTTAAAAAGTGAATGTGATAAGGTCCCTGGTTATTTTCCATTCCCAGAACTCATTGTTATGACTCCTGAATGCTGTTCATTCCACAATATGAAAATCACTTCCTCTATTATGTTTGACTTTCTAACAACTAATATTGAAATTAGACACTGTGGTGCTCACAATGGGGCACAAGATCATCTGAAGGAGGGATGGGAGAACTGTCACTTTTTCAGTTGTTGAATATTACTTCATTCTGCTGTTCATTTCTTGATAGTTCTGACAGAGCCTTTTGATCTTAGACATTTGCTCATTGAATGGTAAAATCTAGATATATTATTATTATTATTATTATTATTAACCTTTATTTATATAGTGCTGTAGGTTTACACACTGCTGTACATAGAAACTTATAATTAGACGGTTCCCTGCCCTCAGGCTTACAATCTAAAAGACACGACACAAAAGGAGAAGGGAAAGGTGATGGGGAAGGGTATCAGGTCCAGTGGTCCTTCTTTCCCTCTGAGGCCTGGACCAAGGCAGATGGACTAGAGGGAGGGCTCGGCTTCATAATGCACAGTTAAAACGGGCCAGACAATATCTAGACAATTGACTTATTCAAGGTCTACCTAACTTGAATGAGCACTTAAAGAAGGGGATACTTATTCCCACTCCCCCCTTTATTGCCTTCCTCAAATGACATGTGTGAAGAGAAGTTCCTGTATGTATTTGAAAACCCTGATTTTCCAGCATCCTTGTTTTTATAGACTCTGCATAGAAATACAAAGTTCTCCAAGATGAAGAGGGGGAGGGTTAGGCAGTCCCTTTTCTCAAAATGATTCAAAGCAGATAACTAACAGCTGAACATGGATAAATAAAAAGCCTGGTGAAATTCTAATATTGCTATACAAGTTTGAAAATAAAGAACCACAAAATAAATTCCAGGGAAAGGTCATGACATTCAAAATTCTGATTTCCTAATGGACATTTGATTCTCCAAGACATTATATATAAATAGGAAAGGGTTTTATTCCAAACAATTCTCCTCCTCCTCCTCCCACCAAAAGGAAGAGCAGTCAGTTAGTAATAATTACTTCTCTTCATAAATTAAGAAGGGCTTTAGCAGGTGGTATAGTGTTAATATTGTGGATAACATTATCAGAAATGGGTACCAAATCCTGTAAAACCCAGATTCAGGCTGTGATCTTTTTTCATAAACCTGATAAGTTAAATTTTCTATGAAACCTTTAGTGCAAAGTCTCTTTGCCCAGTGTTTTATCAATAAATCAGTTATATTTTCCAGTTGCATACAATATCTAATCTTGCAATACGAAAACAAGTTATTAAATATGATATTTTAATTGTTTATCATGACCAAGAAGCAAAGAAGGGAAGCCCAAGGCCAAAGAAGTTAAAAGTTTGATTGGTGATACTACATAGCATGCCAAATATTTTGTCCCAATATGCAGATACTGTTGGACACTCCCACCATATGTGCCTCTAACTTCCTTGATTATGACAGTTTCTCTAACACAACCCTTTAGATTGATAATTCATATAGATTAAACATACAGTGTATAGGCATTATTGATGCATTTACAATTGTTTCTGATTGAGTTAAGCTATATTTTAAACTTAATTGTAGTTTGTCGTTTTGAATGTGTTTAAATTGTAATTTTGTTTAATTTTGTTGTGAGCTGTGTTGAGTAGAAAAAAGTGGGATTTAATGTAACCAATAAAAAAGTATCCCATAATTATGTTATAGTCCTTATATCTCAGTCACATATACATCTACTTATTGGAGATTACTTCTGAGTATACACTAATAGAATTGCATTGCACACTGTTTTATTTCCCATCCAATATGAATGGGGGAGGAAATATCAGTGTCTGATTTTATTTCCCTTCTCCCTTTCTTGTAACTGTAATTTTTGTGACTTTGTCCATCTTGTACACATCCTGGAACATAGGAATCAGGCAAAGGAAAGGCACATCTGTATTGATTTATATGTACAGTGACATTCTTAGTTTGTGGATGCTCTGAATAAACACAAATGATTTGATCTAAGAATGGATTCAGGTTCTTAGGCCCAGCCTCAAGAATAAACAAAAATTGCCAGATCAGGATTGAAGGGGATAGTGGTCACACACACACACACACACAGCAGATACTCTAGATTTACTGATATGAACCTTTTCCCAGTAATGTTAATAGGCACGCCAAAATATGATACCAAAATCAGCCTTCTCTGCTGCGCTGAATACCAGCATCACAGACTGGATTCACAGGTTCATAGGTTCACAGTAAAATAATATTTCACCTCAAATAAGAGCCACATAATGTGTCACATCCAACATCTGATATGATCCACATCACTAGCAATCTGCATTTTACAATCTGGAGGGGCTTGTCCTCTCTCATCCATCTTATAATGCTGATAAGAACTCCTGAGCACTGTCATGCACTGTTTTTGAAAGTTTTAATGTTCCACATTATTACCTCTGCTATGCATTCAAAGTGAGGGCTTCAAAATAATTCTGTAGTACTGTAATTGAACAGAGGCCAGAAGTAACTGTTTACAAACACTGGACTATTTGTAATTAATTCTTCTTTTTCCCAATAACAAAAATGTAACTAAGATATATTGCTATTGTAAAGAAAGGCAATTTTGCTAGTATAGTGCTATAACAGTGATTTTAAAATTATGTCTATTATTAAACAGGTGTTCAGTGTACATGTGTTTAGATAAATCTAAATACATTTAGATGTGTTTTGTAGAGCAGATGAAGTGAATCAATGGGACTTAGAGAAATGTTGACTTAGCATCCAGCAACCAATTCAGTTGTTCTCTTTGAGCTGGGGGTACTAATAGGATTCAAGTCTAGCAATTCCAGATGGCAATGCAGTCATGAGCATACACATGAAACCATCAAACTGCATGCAATGATAAATACTTTAATCTCCCATACCAAAAAATGTATTTTAAGACATAGCCTAAGAGTAGCAGAACGGGAACATGCTATCACATTTACTTTTTAAAAAAAAATGCAAATGAGGGGTTTTTCAGACATTGTTGCTGTTTTAACATGACTATCTGAATACTGTAATCTCATTCACACATTCCAGTTTTGTTGTTCACACTATTTTTTTTTTATCGGAACTGCGTGTGTGCACATCTCTGTGTATTCTGTTGCTCACACATGTCAACACTCAAATAAATATGGTGTCAATGATGCAGATGTATTTGAAACATGTTCAAGGCATGCAGAGTTTTATCCTGGTTCTATTTGCACATTTATTACACAACTGGCAATGAGAAATTTTTTAGGAAAACTCAGGGGAAAAACCATGAGATATTATCCTGGGCTAAGTGTGTGTGTGTGGGGGGGGGGAGGTTTTTTTGTTGTTGTTGTTTTTTGCAGCTCCCCCCCCCCAAAAAAAAACTTAATCAGATTCATTAAAAATGCACGTGAACAACAAATATTCAAACCACATTTGACAGGGATTATTTTCACCATCTGAATAACCCCTGAATGTCAGTGATGAAAAAAATCAGTGTTGAACAGATATATTGTACCATCAAAATTTAGTTCCAAAACCAAATCTGCAAAAGCACTGGAATCAGCTTTATATTGCTGTCTTATGCATGCATGAGTTCTGCCATGGAAGCAATTGGGCATTTTTGACTGATATGAAAAATATGCATTCATTTCATGATTACAGAAATGAAATTGCCATAGGCAGTGCCAGTGCACATGCAGGTGTCTACCATGCAAGAATATGCATGCAAATGGGCACTGTGGGTGGATGTGCATTTGGATGCACATTTGAATGCACACTTGGCATCAGTTCAGTTGTACAACAATGCCATTCAAAACAAAAATTGTCTTGCACTATTCATGTGCAACTCTGCATGTGAAGATTTATGCTTTGCAACTCTGATGTGTGATGTTAGTGTGAATTTTGCCATAGAAAAATTATCCAAGATGCTCCCATTAAAATGTACTATGTCAGTTGTGATGCTAACATTACATTGTAAGCAATGTGTATACAGATCCAAGATTTTAACAGCTTTGTAGTTTCAGCCAGTGAAAAATGTTCTGCTAGTTTTTCTGGATCAGTTATTGTGTGGTGTAAATATTTAGCATCATTAATCTACCAAATGGCTCTCTTTCAGTTCTTCTGTAGTGCAGCAAATAGTCTTCCATCCATGAAGTGCTTCATAATTTTTGTTCTCCTTTTACTGCTTCTGAGTCTTTTACCTTCATTTATCTTTGTGCTCTGCCGCACAGGAATGTGCTTCCAAGGAAAAGAGCAATACTGGCTACCTTCATCTTCTACTGTTGCACTGCCAAATCATTTTCCAGGCTTTCCAAGAGATTTATAATTTTTTTTTTTTTGAGACCCTAGCTTTCATGTTACTTTTTTTTTTCATCTGGTAAATTCAAAGTGTGGGAGATTTTTGATTACATTTAAGTTATATGTTGTTCTGTTCACTTATATTGTAAGGACAGGCCTGCCTTATCAAAACAATTGGGGAAAAGAAGATTTTCTTAAAAAGCAAGAGATGCTTCTATCATGAAGTGGATGACAATCTATACCTATATCTATGCTACATATAAATGAACATGGAAAAATCATTTGATCAGACTTATCAAAATATACAAGGCAACCAAATAGTGGTTAGGAACTTTTACACAGATCTCTTGAGAATACGTGTAATTATTATAGTGGTGGAAGTAGAGGAAGAAGAAGAGGAAGAGGAAGACAAAGAGAAAGAGAAAAAATGATTGGCGAAAATTTAGGATGATTTCTATTTGGATGTGCCTTCTGAACCAGCATTCTTGTTTATTTCTCTGTCATGTTGATTCAGGCTAGGGATATAATGTTTTGCTGGTTTTCTTCTCAAAGGAAGCAACAAATAATTTTTAGCAATTTTCTTCTTATATAAGAAAGTCTTCAAAATCAGAACTAATCACAGTTCAGGACTTATTCTATGAAGAGAAAATGTGGTATTTTTGTATAGAAAATAATATTCTCTGCACAGAAAATGCTATTTGTTATTTTTGTATGCCCTGAAGTGGCAAAATATTGTTTTCTGCATGAAAATATCATATGGACTTTTTCTATAGAATAATCCCCAATCTGCCAATAGTCTCATCAGTCCAGATCTCATGGTTTCTTGATACTCAAGAATATGGTTTTGACTCTTTTTCAAATATTTTCAACAATTTTTCTTTTCATTCCTCATTGAGAACTTTCTTCACACTGCCTTCCAGAAAGTGTATCACCCCAAATGTGCCTTTCTTTTCTCAGTGAAACAGCAAAGTTAAGACTTGCCAGCCCACTTTTTAAATGCCAACACATCTCTTTCATCAGTTAAATCTATGGAAGTTGAAGCTACTGTTCTCTTGAAACAACTGTATTACTTCTTCAAACTTTTCTTTTTAATTTTTCCCAATCAAATTATGGAATATGTTTATGTGTCTTTGATGCTCATTTTCTGAAAGTTGCCATGATTTTTAACTTTAAAAAGATGAGCTTTCCTAGTTTTGCATTGTCAACAATTTGTGTTTTAAATGTCAATCATTTTATATTGAAGGCAAGGGAAACTGTTTTCTTGATATGTTAGTGTGGCCCTAAACACACAGGCCAAATAAAGAGGCTTCTGGCCACTTTGCAGACATAGCGTTGAGATGATGCACACCTCCAAAGCATCCAGAAGATGCTCTGAGGCCACGCTAAGGCAGCAAGAGCGGGCCATTTAGGAGTGGATTAACTCTGCTCCTGCCAGCAGCTGCTTGGGACTGTGGTGGTGGCCTGCTTTGGAAGTAGGCCTGTTTTCGCTGGGGTCCCAGGACAATCAGGGCTGGAGTGGTCAGAGGCTGTTACTTCCGGGCTGTGTGCTTTAGCCCTATGTGATGAAGATGCATGACACCATTCATCTACCAAATGGCCAGTACGTCCATTCTTGTGTAGTAAGGCAAATGGTCTCTTATCATTGAAGTAGTTCATAATTTTCATACATGTTTATTTCTTCCTTCTGATTCTAACTAAGAAGTTAAAAAACATACCATGGTTGACAGTAATCAAAAGCAATGGAGGGGTCCAGGATGATTAAGAATGTTAACCAAAACTAACTGAAAACCAATTTGAAATGGATCTTACTAATCAATTTTATCTATAATAGTTTGGAATCATTCAAACAAGAAGCAAGAAAATATAGCTGTTTGAGAAACAGGCAAATCTATGGGTTTCAAGAAAAGCTTTTCTTTAGGAATATTTGCAACAACTTTCTTTTATAGACCAGACTTTAACTATGGGCAAGAGAAGTTCTTCAGGTTTTTTTTTAGGTGGACCTTAAATAGAAATTAATGTAATTAGAACTGAGGTTTTGGGGGGCAACGTTTCACCATAAGAACATAAAGGATCATAGTGGTCAATCAGATGCCTATAAAAAGCCACAAGTAATGCATGAGCATAATAGCACATGTTCACTTGCATTCCCTAGAATTTAGTAGACAGAGACATCATGTTTAATACCTATTTGGCAAGAAGGTACAGCATGCTCTTCTGTGGCAGGAGTAGCTATAAATATTGAATCTGGTCAGTTTAAATGGAAGATATTTCTCTTTCAGTTCCTTTTTGAAGAATTATAAGGATTATTCATAGTCTTAATTTTATTGCTTTCAAAGCATAGTATGGGATGCACAAAGTAAACCATAGTTTTCATGATTCAGATACAACAGCAGAGTATAGTTTCCTACTCCCAGCATGGCAACATCTACTTTTGGGGACTATAGCTCTTAGAATCCTCCTGCCAGCATCACTACCATACATGATGTCTGGGTGATTCTAGGCACAATAACCTAAAAAAGAAATTCCTTTATGTTCAGTTGCTCCTAAACTTGATCTGAGTGTGGAAATAAAAATGCAAGAGTGGGTGAGGGAAGGAAGGAAGATGTGAGGGAAAGCAAGCTGAAAGTAACCCTTGAAGCAATGGTCATGTAGCAACACACTGTGCTTTGGTATGACATCTAAAACTACTCTCTATATTCCCAAATTTTTATTTTTATTTATTTTCATTTTCTGTATATAGCCAATTACAAAAATAATGTAATGAATTTTTGTCATGTCATCTGGCCTCCTTTTAAAATCATGAAAAGATGGTGACAGGCAATTTACTATTCTGTCTCAGACATCTCTTGTCTTAAACTCATCTGAAACAAACAGGCTGGCACTGGCTGAAACATGGTATGGAAGTGAAATGAATATCCATTTTGGTGAGGGAGAAATTCTCCTTTTCTGTCCTTTCAGGGGGGAAAAGGAGGATATCTAATGAGCTTCTTCTGTTACCCTATCTGCTAGGCTATCCTAATTTGTGATGTGTCCCATTTAAGATTTTGTGTAGACTGTGAAGTAATTAGATTCTTTTTGGAAAGAATCCTTCAAAACTCACAAATATATAAATATGTGGACATTTACAGAATATGATAGGCAATCAGGCAAAGAGAAAATCCACATCAATTAAGGAAATAAAGATAGGCAAACTGTTCTGGATTATAATTTTCCACACTTGAAAACAGTGTGCTTTTCTTATACAAGGAATGTCAGTAAATCCAAAAGTCATGCACATGGTCAGCATATTTAAATGTGCAACCAAGAACCATGAGCCTATTGATTACTTTGGTATGTGTGTGCATGTGGGGGGGGGGGAATAGAGGTAATACAGAAAGACAGACACACCTCAGTGCAGTCATGCAGTGCAAAATAAAAGAGTGAAGCAGATAGGGATAGTGTCATTAGAAATGTCTACTTATATGTGGCAAATATCATTAATTGACAGCTCAAACTTTACTTCTTTGAGTATGAAAACCATGAGATATGACAGATATATAATAAGAAATTGTTCACAGTGTCAAAATCAATGAATCAAAGCAATTTTCTTTTTTAAAAAGAAAGAAATTATATCTGATTTCCCTCTTGCTTTAATCACAGCAAATATATACACTGCATAGACATAAAAGAACTCTGATGTTCCCTTTTGTTAATGATGGGTAGAGGGAAGAGTGTAACAATTGGCCAAGATCCTGCATTATATTGGCAGAGCATAAGCTTCTCTCCAGAAGCTTCATCCTCTGCCCTGCTTTGTGCTGCATGCAACAGTAACTGGGAAATACTGGATCTCTATCTCCCTGGCCAGATATCAGATGTCAGGGTGTACCTGGGCTGGTTCTAGCTGTTCTTCAGTATGAAGTGACAGCTTTAAGAACATCCATTGTTACAATAGAGGATGAAAATATCTTCCTTCATTTCTTTTTCAATTTATTTGTAAAGGCATATAGGAAATCCAGGCCCAGTGAAATGTGCTGACTATTACCTATAAGGTCCCAAATGGCTTGGGGTCAAGACATTTGAAGGACCACCATTTCCCACATGAATCTTCCCATCTGTGGTAGGGATATAGTTTCTTAGCATGCTGTGAAAAGTTTTGAAGGCTATTTGCAATTTGAAACTTGTCTATGCAAAATTTGCAAGTGGTTGTTTTGCACAGAAAACAGGACATTTCTATGCAGAAATATTATCCCCTGTGCAGAAAATGTTGTTTTTTTATGCAAATCAACCACATAAAAATTTTGCACATAAGACCCCAATTACAGGATTTTCTGAACACACACACAAAAAATTATGCAGAGAAGTATTATTTATTGTGCAGAAAATGCTGTTTTCTTCGCAAAACAACCATATGAAAATTTGTTCAGAATAGGTCCTGAACTGCAGAGTTTCTCATAAGTATAGGATTCTTCTCATCAGGGTTTTTCAACACTCAAAGAATATAGTTGTTCTGGAATATCAGTATGCAAAGGGATCTTGTAGCACCTTTGAGACTGTGTGAAAGAAGTTGTAGGGTAGGTTTTCATAGTCCTGGAGTGAACTGATGCTTAGGAAGATTCCTTGAGTGAACTGCTGCCCAGGAAGGACCTTTATAATCAGACTGTGTAATTAGCCATACAAATGCAAAACTTGTGGGTAGGGTGATGACATGATAAGTTCAGTTTTAACTATGGTAATTTCTGACCATGTTTTTCTACCATGTAGTCAGCTTCTAAGGTGCTGCTCTGTATTCAGCTATCAAGACAGGTGCCATGAGCTGGGACTTGAGAAATGAACTTTCTGATGATAACAAGCTAATTATGGCACATTAATGCACCCCAGAGGACATTGGATAGGGCCCTTATTTGTTGACCTTCAGAAGGGTAATTTTTGAAATATGTTTAAATTTTAATCTTGCTATGGTTTAACTGATCTGTTTTTTTTTTACAGCTTTATTTCTAATTGTTCTTGTAAACTGCCCCCAAAGCATTTTTAAGAGCTGAAAGGTGGCATCAACATGTCTTACACATCTCCACATTAGCTAAAAAAAGGCTCAGGGTTTCATTTCCCAATACCAGAAGTTACTGCAGAGATCCTAGTATAGATGGTGTTACAGTGGAGCTAGGTTTTGCGACACTGAACAGATTTAAAAAAAAAAAACAATAATAACAGGGATTTTTAAAATAGTGTTTTTAAACTATTTTAAACCCCCCACCTACTTTGGCTGCCTTCTGTATCTAATAGTATTTCACCAGGGATGATGTCACCTGCCACCCTTTCATGTTCCCTTTCCCCATCTGAGCTTAGCTTCAATTCTCACAACATTAGGAGAAATAATTTCCAAAGCAAATCTCTCTCCCTTTCAATATATATATTAGAGTGGAACCAGAATACATAGAAAGAAGGGGAAACTGATGCTTATTTATGAACACTATGTTGTCATTATGTAGCCATATTGGGCAAATCATTAAGGCTCAGAAAGACAATGGTGTCCTTCCCTCTCCCAATAGCTAGTGGGGTTGGAATGAGGAACTGCAATGGAGGTCCTGCTTCTGATTACTGTATCCTCACAGGATGGTGAGAAGGGATCAAAACTGTAAACCTCTGATGTCCTGATCACCCGCTGAATGGACTTCCTTTGTCCAGTCTGGTTCCTGCCTGGTAAAGTAGGTTTGGGGAGCTCAGATCAAGAAATGCTATGAAGGCCTCATCTGCACTGCGGAAATAATGCAAGTTGACACCACTTTAACTCCCATGGCTCTATGCTATGGAATTCTGAGATTTGTAGTTGTAACATTAGAGCTTTTAGACAGAGAAAGCTAAACTTTTCACAAAACACCCAATAGGTGGTGTAGAATTCTGTCCATCAGCGACCTCCCTGTTATAGCTCACAAGTAGCCAGCTAGTCTATGGAGATTGCTGGTAAAAGCTTTGCTTGAAACAGCAATGTTGAATCATACCATTGTATTACCTGTATTTGTCTTAAGAAAATGATCAGTTTTAGGAGCACATTGACTGTCAGGACTTACTATATTAAACAAGACAATAATCTGCAAGTCTTGCAGTCTTATCAACATGATGGAGATGCACAGGGTACCATAATCAATATGTGAGGGAAACAACCATAGATCTGCATAGATATCTCAAGAATCACAAGTATACAGTCCTGACCAGGAAGCTTGAACAACCAGTGGCTAGACATTTTAAGTTGGAAAACCATAGTTCCTGTGATTTGACTGTTCAGAACTGGCATGTTATCTTTATCTTTATTTGGAAATAAGGGATAATTTTTCAATCCACTAACTTCAGATCTTAATACCACAAAGGACCTAGTCACACTACACAGTTATAGTACAGTGGGCCCGTGGTATCCACTAGGGTTTAGCTACAGGACCCTTGGTGGATACCAAAATCCATAGATGCTCAAGTTCCATTATATACAGTGGCATAGTAAAATAGTGTTCCTGATATAAATGACAAAATCAAGGTTAAATTTTTGGATTTTTTTTGGGGGGGGGGGGATTTCAAGCTGTGGAATCATGGATGCAGAATCCATGGAAATGGAAGGAAATGGAACTGTACTATATTCTACTTTAACTGCCGTGGAAACATCCTGTGGAATCCTGGTGTTCATAATCTGGTGAAACTCTAGAGCCCACTCACTGAGAATTCTAAATGCAATTCCCTAAACTGCATATACCAGGATTCCTTGGGATGTTGCCATGCTAATGAAAATGAAATATAGTGCTAAAATTGCTCAGTGGAAATGGACCTGTGGTTGCAACCTAGGGGATAATAATTAACACTATTATTCGCTTAAGATTGTTGACAATAAAATTTTCTAAACTGTTACCCTGGAAGTAGCCTTGGTTTTGGCAGAACCAAAAACATTTTACTAATTATTTTATTAAGCTCTGTTTGTTAATCACTCTGATAAGTATTTGGTAGGGATCATATTCATTACTTAGGATGGTATAAATCTCACTCATGCCATCACAGTTCAGTCTTACAGACATGGTTCAGGTTGAACGTCTCCCCAAACCTACATTTTAAGCAGTGAATCCCCACAATATGACTGTTTTTGTGTTGCTGGAGAGTAGAAGATGAACAGGGATGCATTTAGCTATTTTCCTTTTAGCTGCCTGTGTTCTAACAGGCATCTACAGCTCATTCCTCCTACTCTCTGGCAACACAGAAATGGCAGTGTTGGGGTGGTGCTGCACTCTGTAAAATGTAGGGTTTTTTGGGGGGTGGGGGGGGAGGAGAGAGATTTTAAAAACATAAATATGTCTCTGTAGCTATATCTCCCAATGCAAGAACTTTACTGTATATTTTTAGTGATTTGCTGCATCCTTCTAGGGCCCAGAACAAACTCGTTAAAAGTGCTGCTTGTACATGAAATCGAAGGGGGGGGAATTTTGAGCATAGTAACACAGTAGTGCTTACTTCTAAGTAAATGTGTGGGATTTATGTGGGATTTATACTAAATAACATTGGTTATATATCCATACAACCAATGTAGTGTAGTGGTTGGAGTGTTTGAACTATCAACTCTGGAAGCCAGGGTCAATTTCCAAATTGGCCATGAAACCCATTGACTGGCCTTGGACAAGTCATATGTTCTCAGCCTCAGGGGAAGGCAATAGCAAACCTCCTCTGAGCAAATCATGTCAAGAAAACCCTATGATAGGTTTGTCTTGGGATCACCATAAGTCTAAAATGACTTGAAGGCACATAACAACAACAACAACAACAACAACAACAACAACAACAACATACATACAGAAAGACTAACATGAAACCCTATGCATATATACTCAGAAGTAAGCCCTTTTTATGAGAGCAAGCATGCTGTAGTGGTTTGAGTGTTGGACTATGACTGTGGAGATTAGGGTTTGATTCCCCATTCAGCTATGGAAACCCATGGGGTGTCCTTGGGTGACTCACACACTCTCCGCCCCAGAACACCCCTAGATAATGTCACCCTAGGGTCACATAAGTTGGAAATGACTTGAAGGCACACAACAACAACAACAACAACATTCCTTTTTTTGCTCAGTAGTGTATAGTCTGAGTTAAATGGAGACAAGATTATAGCATGTTACAAAGTGTTTTTCCTACTCTCCAGTGATGCATATAATTCCTGACACAATTCCAAATTTGACTTAAGGGGAAGTCACCCATGACAAGTGAACTGGCTCAGTAAAGAAGATATTCTGTTTTCTTGTTTATAGATATTCTAGGAATCTCAGAGATACCTTGACTGTATATAAATATGGGATTTGTGTTACCTTTTCTTATTAAGTAGTACTTGTTTGTCATTTGAATGACACAAGAACTATTCTATGAAATCTATCACTGAATGCTGTTATCTACCTGACTACAGTGACTGAACAATAGACATAAATATATCTTGACATGCAAAATGGAGCATGAGCAACAGCATCAGAATCATCTACAGGAGATCAATATTCTTATTATTAACAGGGATAATATTTATATGTGTGTCATGAAAACCCACTTGTCTAAGCAATCCATGTACATAGGTTCATATTGTTAGAACTCTTTGGTATTAAATTGTGGTTACAGCTGCAATCCTGCTAGACTCATTTATCTGGTAGTAAGTACCACTGTATGCTACTCAACCCTTGGGGAAAGATCGAGTTCAACCCTTGAACAGCTCCTTTAAGGCAGTGATTTTAATCCAGAGTGGAATCACAGCCCCACTGATATTGGAGCTACCAGCTTCCAATGACTAATAAATACAACATAATTAAATAGTCCAAGACTTCCTGTCCTGTAAATACAACATCCATTCAGTATACAGTAGCACCTACCCAAAAACAAAACACCCCCCCCCCCAAAAAAAAACCCCCAGCTCTTATCTTGCTTTGATGATATCAAGCAAAAATTCCTCCATGGTCCTGAAGTGACCAACAAAGCCCATGCTGAAGAAAGGGAAGGTGGGGAGCTAGAGGGGGAAAAAAAGGCAAGTAACAATAATTTGGTGTGCGGTCATAGACAAAGCCCTCCGCAGATGTTGTGTGTGTGTGTGTTTTGTGTGGCTACATGCCAGTGTCAATGAGTTCAAGCCTTTATTTATTTATTTATTTATTAAAATCGTTATATCCATTCAATATTACAGGATCTCAAAGCACCAGACAAGTAAAATCAATTTTAGTAATGTAAACAATTAACAACAACAACAAATTAAACAGGCCAAATGCATATTAAGCAGGTTAAAACCAAGTGCATACTTTCTGGAAGAAATAAAATCAGCCCCAAAGTCTATGATAAAAAGCTATGGCTTGCATCCTCTTCAGTATTTATGATGTTGCAAGCAAGAATAATAACGTCATTGCTATTGGAATTCACATTTATCGTAATTATACCACTGCAAAATCCAAGAGTTCCCCCCCCCCCCCACACACACAAAAACACATTAGAAGACAGGCAGCACCATCAGGGTAACAATTTCAAAGGCACGAGTGGGGCAGTGAGTGAAGAAGCACCCACCACTCTCCTTACAGTGATGTGCTTTCTAACAAATGGTTGCAACAAGGCCCTGCAAGAGTCCCTGTTGACGCTTTTGGAGAGTGTCTCAATACCAGGAGAGAGGTGGCTGCTTCTTCATTCACTGCTCCACTCCCTAGTGCTTCAGAAATCAGTATGTTGATGATACTTCCTAGTTTCTAAGGTGGGTTGGGGGTTAGATAAAAGATATAGCTATGGTGACACAGCTTTTTTGTAATCACTACATCTGCTGATGCAGGATCTCAGCCCATGTTTTTATATGGCACCAGAATGAAGCCTACATCAGTGCCAATTAGACCCTAAAGGAGAGGGCAGCCCACAACTAGCACAGCACAAAATGCCCTCTTCCATGCCCCTAAACAGAGTACTGCTCCCAGTGGTAGAGGACAAAGGAGGAACTCTCCTATCAGAACTCAGTCTTCAAGCAGACATATATAGGGAGATGTTTTCCTTCAAGGGGTGCAGGGCTTTGAATGTTATTGTTGATGATGATGCTCCCCCCCCACTCCAATTGGAACTCAAAGCAGCTCTGCTGAATTCAGAGTGAAAGTTTGGTATCAAATAATGCATTCTTTTTGCCTCATCCCCATTACAAACCTGTGATTGTGAGGATATAGCCGAAATCAAAGCATCATTACCCAGTCACTACTGCTCCAGTTATATTTTTTCATTTATTTTTTAAATGTCCCTTCTTTGATATACATATCCATCTCAGTTGTATTTGTTTCTTTAAATACAGATTTTTAGCTTATTGTAACTATCTGCTTGACAGCCCTGGCTCAATTACTTCCATCCATCAAGAAAGATATTTTCTGGTTCTAGATTTAGGCATAAAGGATTTAAATATTCCATTGTGACCATAACTATGATAATTTAGTTATGAATAAAAATGTTCTATAAATAGAACTCCAGCGAGTATTTCAAAGGAAAATTTGAATGTTAGTGAACAAGACCCTGCAGCCTTTAAGCATGGATGAAAAGCAAGTCTGAAAGCTGCCAATATTGATGTACAATATTTGACGCACTTGTTTTATCACACTGAAACCAGAGTAGGAGAGGTGTGTGTGTGTGTGTGTGTGAGAGAGAGAGACTAATATTAGAGGCTCCATATTCAAAGCCCCATGAATGATCTCTTAGAGCTTTTCATTATGTATGATAAGGGAATATAAGGACCTCTGTAATATATGGCCAAGTTTCAGAAATTGCATGGATTTTGTGGAAATGGGAAGGACTGATATTATGTATGAAATATTGTGGTATATTGGGGGCTGTATATGTTGGCAGTACTACATGATAGATTGCTAATAGTCCACTGGGTGAGAGAACAGAAGTATTTTGTTTTTTCTTTGGAGTGAAAAAAGAAGAAATGAATAATTGTTTTTCAGCATTACCAAGCTATGTGTTTGCCAGGTCAGTAATATTAGGAGGTACAATCTGTTTCCTAGAACAGCCCTGGTGGCGCAGTGGTTAAATGCCTGTACTGCAGCCACTCACTCAAAACCATAAGGTTGCGAGTTCAAGACCAGCAAAGGGCTGAAGCTCGACTCAGGCTTGCATCCTTCCGAGGTCGCTAAAAGGAGTACCCAGATGGTTGGGGGGCAAATAGCTTACAGTTGTAAACCGCTTAGACACTCCTTAAGGGTATGAAGCGGTATATAAATGAAGCTGTTTGTTTGTTTTGTTTCTGTTTCCAAACTTCAAGAGCTGGCAGAATGTGGGTGATGTTAAGTCATATAATGGAGTCATGCAGACATGAATCAGAGCTTAAATTATACACTTAGTAGACACTGGGTTAAGAGAGTGGGAATAAACAGTGGGAGAAAATGTGCCGTAATTATTCACTAAAGTGTGGGGAGAGGTCCCTCTCAGTGGGAAACAACTGTTACACCCCCCCCCCCCAAAGTTGAGGACTGCTCATACTGACAAAGCCATAATTCAAAGTCCTTGCCTGCAAAGAGGATCTCCTAAACATTATTTTTTCTTAGGAACCTAAGGAATATGAGGAATCTGCAAGAATCACAATAGAGAACAGACTGTGAGCTCTCAGGTTGTTCCATTGTTGTTCACAGCTGTCAAGCTGACTTCAGTTGTGATCCATGCATGAGAGATCAAGTCATCCTATCATCCAGATCTTGCAGATTTAGGGCTGTGGATTCACTCTATCCATTTGTAATGACATCTTTCTCTATTCGTACTGCCTTCTACCCTACTAAGTATTTCTGTTCTTTTTTAGTGAGTCAGGTCTTCTCATTATATGACCAAAGCACAATAGTCTCAGTTTAGTCATGTTGGCTTCTAAGAACTGTTCTAATCTTATTTTCTTTAGGACTCATTTGTCCTTTTAACAAATTTATGCTATCCATAAAACTCTTCAACACCACATTTCAAATTAATTGATTTTTCTCCCTGTCAATTTTCTTCACTGTATAGCTTTCACAATGCTAAAAATATGCAAGTCTTGAGTTGTATCAAGTCAGAGCATCATTTATTACCTAGTCGAGTCCAAATTGAGTCACTGGAGTGGCTTGAGTCTGACTTGAGTACAAGTCAATAGACTCAAGTCTGCATCACTGATTAGAACTAGTGTAGGTTCTATCACTGTAGACTGAGGCAGCTCTATTGGTATGCCATGCCATCTGTTCCTGGAGATTAAATTTATCTCAGGTGCTCCAAGTGCAGCTTCCACTTCACTTCTAAAATTTGACTTTCATCTTCATATGGTTCTTGTTCAAATGAATCTGTCATCTTGCATCCCTTTTATTTAGTTCGTCTATGTATTATTTCTATAATCTTTTTATTTCTACTTTTGACTGTGCAATGTAGTTCTATAGCATTGCCACTCTTGGTTTAAATTTGCCTTTGATTTCTCAGATCTTGTCTCACAGTATTTCTTATTTGTTTTCAACATCTCTGCATTCATTATTGTAGTAGTTGTGTTCAGGTTCTGACACTATTTATGTTACCTTTTACATTTGCTTCTCAGTTGTCCTTGACTGATTGTAGTGTGTCCTCTGTCAGCCATTGAAGCTTCTCTATCTGAACATCACTTTGCATATATGGGAAATTAATGCAGTTTTTCAGAAGTGTCCTTCTGCATTTCTCACTGATAATGTCCCTGGCTTCAGTCCAAAGTTCATCTGGTTCTCAGTCAATTAAGCTTAATAGTTTACATCAGTTTTTCACAATGACTTTATATTCCACAGGAATGTTCTTCAAATTGTATTTTGGTGTGATGGTTGGTTTACTGTTCTTTAGCTTTACTCTCATTTTCAATATCAGCAGTTCAGTCTGCACCACAATCTGCTCCTGCTTTTGATTTTGCAGAGACAATGGAGCTTTTCCATTTTCTGCTTCCAATTTTGTAGTCTATTTGATTTCTATATTTGCCACATATACAGTCGCTTCCTGTTTGTTCTTGTGATTGAACAAACCGTTAGCCTTACCAAATTCAATCAGTTGGTCTCATGCTTCATCTCTTGAACCTAGGCCAAATTTTTCTGTAATCTTTGATACTGCTCCATTTCTTAATTAGCATTCGAATTGACTATGATTAATAAGAGTGCTGTTTTGGTGTGTGATCAATTAAGGACTTTATTGCACTGCCTCTGGTGCCTGACTTACCTCTTTCAAATTTGTGCCAAATTTGGAAGTTGCCTCCAGGCAGCAGCAAGAGAGTGTGGCAGGAGTGGTGAACTATAAAGCCACTCCTCTTCCACCCCTCAGGAAGACCAGCAGCAAGCCAAGCCAGAAGCAGCCTTCTTTTCTTCCCAACTCCACCTGGGCAAGAAGGCAGCAGAGGCCAGGCAGCAGCAAGAGGGTGTGGCAGGAGTGGTGAACTATAAAGCCACTCCTCTTCCACCCCTCAGGAAGACCAGCAGCAAGCCAAGCCACCAGCAGCCTTCTTTTCTCCCCAACTCCACCTGGGCAAGAAGGCAGCAGAGGCCAGGCAGCAGCAAGAGAGTGTGGCAGGAGTGGTGAACTATAAAGCCACTCCTTTTCCACCCCTCAGGAAGACCAGCAGCAAGCCAAGCCAGAAGCAGCCTTCTTTTCTTCCCAACTCCACCTGGGCAAGAAGGCAGCAGAGGCCAGGCAGCAGCAAGAGGGTGTGGCAGGAGTGGTGAACTATAAAGCCACTCCTCTTCCACCCCTCAGGAAGACCAGCAGCAAGCCAAGCCAGAAGCAGCCTTCTTTTCTCCCCAACTCCACCTGGGCAAGAAGGCAGCAGAGGCCAGGCAGCAGCAAGAGGGTGTGGCAGGAGTGGTGAACTATAAAGCCACTCCTCTTCCACCCCTCAGGAAGACCAGCAGCAAGCCAAGCCACCAGCAGCCTTCTTTTCTCCCCAACTCCACCTGGGCAAGAAGGCAGCAGAGGCCAGGCAGCAGCAAGAGGGTGTGGCAGGAGTGGTGAACTATAAAGCCACTCCTTTTCCACCCCTCAGGAAGACCAGCAGCAAGCCAAGCCAGAAGCAGCCTTCTTTTCTTCCCAACTCCACCTGGGCAAGAAGGCAGCAGAGGCCAGGCAGCAGCAAGAGGGTGTGGCAGGAGTGGTGAACTATAAAGCCACTCCTTTCCCACCCCTCAGGAAGACCAGCAGCAAGCCAAGCCAGAAGCAGCCTTCTTTTTCCCCAATTCCACCTGGGCAAGAAGGCAGCAGAGGTCAGGCAGCGCGGAGAGGCGGCGGGGAAGGAGAAAGCAACACCTGGGACTGCCAAGGCCACCCCTCCATTCAGCAAAACAACGCGGCATTGGCCGCAAGAGGAGGAGCTAAGACATTTCCATATATTGCTTTCCCCGTCATCATTGCATGGCTAGGTTAGCCATAAAGGAGAACATTCTACCTCAGGGCCTTTTGTTTTTAGGCATAATGCTTATAATGGGAGAGCTGACTAGACAGGAAAATGTTAATATCTGTCCATTGTCTGTTAGACATGGAGCTCCTATTCTGGGTCAGAAACTTCTGACGGATAAATCATTTCCAGCACCAGATGATGGAGCCGGGAATAGCCTGGGAGCAGGAATTGAGGTTGTGTGGGGGCAGGGAAGGTATGGCGGCAACAGAGTGAACAAATGTTACAAAAGAAGAAGGGATCGATGTCTGATATCTATCCCTTCTTCAGTTCACCCTGTTTCCCAAGATAACATGGAGAGCGCACCAACCATTCCACAATCCCTTAATCTGCTCCTTTGCAATGTCAGGTCGGCCAAAGGTAAGACTCATATCATCCACGATCTTCTCGTGGATGAACAGGCCGACCTGGCATGCTTCACCGAGACTTGGCTGGGAGATGCCAGCGCTGCTACCTGGGCGCAGGCCCTCCCAGCCGGCTACACGGTTAGTGAGCAGATAAGGGAAAGTGGGCGGGGGGGCGGTGTGGCAATAGTTCACAAAACTAACCTAACTTTGATCAGGAAACCTGTCCGGAAAACGATCCACATCGAGTGTGTGTACCTTGGCCTGAAGACCAGGGATAGTTTGGGGATTCTGTTAGTATACCGGCCACCCCGTTGTCTAACAGATTCCCTGACTGAGCTGACTCAGCTGGTCTCTGAGTTGTTGTTGGAGTCTCCCAGACTTCTTGTATTGGGTGACTTCAACATTCCTCTTGAGACCAGCTCTTCTGATCTATCTGGAGCAGCTCGGGAGTTCATGGAATCCATGACAGGCATGAACCTATCCCAGTTGGTCAATGGGCCTACCCATTGCGCGGGTCACACACTCGATGGAATCTTTAGTACGGAACAGGAATATCCGTGGGCGGAGGTAACCAAAACCTCCGCACTGTCATGGACAGATCATTTCCTGATCAAGTTGGAACTAAAAGCCACTTCTGTCCCCCCCGGGGGTGGTGGACCCATTAGAATGGTCCGCCCTCGAAGACTAATGGAACCAATTGGTTTCCAGAAGGCCTTAGAGGGTTTAATGGTTGGCAACGCCGGTGACTCCGTCGAAGCTTTGGTGAATACCTGGAACACCGATCTTCCCAAGGCTCTCGACGCAATCGCCCCCAAACGTCCTCTCCAACCCGCTCCAAATCGCAAACCCTGGTTCTCGGAGGAACTCAGGGAGATGAGGCGGGTTGGACGACGACTAGAGCGCAAATGGCGGAAGACTCGACTCTTCTCCGACAGAACTCGCCATAGGCAGCATCTTCGCGCCTATCGGGAGGCTTTGCGTGCAGCGCGGAGATCCTTCTGCTCTGCACGCATCGCGTCTGCAGAGTCCCGCTCAGCAGAGCTGTTTAGGGTTGTGGGGGAGCTGACGCGGGTGCCCCCTGCGCCAAATCCCCTACTGGACCCAACAACAGCCTGCTGTGATGAGTTTAACACCTTCTTTGCAGACAAAATCTCTCGGATAAGGGCCGACTTGAATGTCAATGTTTTGTCAGAGCCCATAGGTGAGGTGTCCGATAACTCCGTTGCTGTTTCTTTACTGGATGAATTTCAACCTGCAAGTACCGAGAACGTGGACAAGCTCCTTGGAAGTTTGAGAAAGACGACTTGCCCTCTCGATACTTGTCCATCTTGGCTGGTCGCCCAGGGAGGGGACGCAGTGAGAACATTCCTTCGGGATGTGATCAATGCGTCCCTCAGGGAGGGTTCTTTACCATCTTGTCTAAAGGAGGCGGCCGTTAGACCCCTCCTGAAGAAACCCTCCCTTGATCCCTTGGATAAAAACAACTACAGGCCAGTCTCCTTGCTCCCATTTTTGAGCAAGGTCATCGAGAGAGCAGTCGCCTCCCAACTCCAAGCTGTCTTGGATGAAACTGATTATCTGAATCCATTTCAAACGGGCTTCAGGACAGGACATGGAGTTGAGACTGCCATGGTCGCTCTGGCCGACGACCTTCGCTTGAGCATTGACAGGGGTAGTGTGACCCTGCTCGTGCTCTTGGATCTCTCAGCGGCCTTTGACACGGTAGATCATTCCATCCTTTTGGGTCGACTGAGAGAGTTGGGGATCGGAGGCACTGCGCTTCGGTGGTTCCGGTCCTTTCTCTCCGGGAGATCCCAAAGGGTGAGGCTCGGGGACAGTTGCTCTTCTAAGATAGAGCTTAATTGTGGCGTCCCTCAAGGCGCCATCCTGTCCCCGATGCTGTTTAACATGTACATGAAGCCGCTGGGTGAGATCATTCGGAGGCATGGAGCTCAGTGTCTTCAGTATGCTGACGACACTCAGATTTACCTCTCCATGACAAGATCGTCGGCTCAGACTTCAGATGGCGTCTCTCCTCTCAATGACTGTCTTACGGCAGTAATGGATTGGATGAGGGAAAACAGGTTGAAGCTCAATCCGGACAAAACGGAGGTACTAACTGTCACAGGACCGAAGCCAGGATTGGGAATACACCTCCCGGTCCTAGATGGGGTCACACTCTCCTCGAAGGACCCTGTTCGCAGTCTGGGGGTACTCCTTGATTCGTCGCTTCACATGACTAGTCAGGTGAATGCGGTGGTCAGGAGTGCCTGTTATCAGCTTCGGCTGATCCGCCAGCTGCGCCCTTTCCTGGAGCCAAAGGACCTGGAGTCAGTGGTACATGCTTTGGTAACCTCATGATTGGACTTCTGTAATGCGCTCTACATGGGGCTACCCTTGTGCCTAACTCGGAAACTTCAATTAGTTCAGAATATGGCAGCCAGGCTTGTCACGGGAACATCAAGGAGAGAGCACATAACACCAGTGCTCAAATCTCTCCACTGGCTGCCGATTAGTTTCCGAGCGCAGTACAAGGTGTTGGTTTTAACCTTTAAAGCCCTACATGGCTTGGGTCCATCTTATCTGAGGGACCGCCTCCTCCCATACGAACCCCTCCGCACACTCCGGTCTTCTGGGAGGAACTTATTGCAGCCTATGAAGACTAGACTGACGCAGACCTCCCAGAGGGCCTTCTCGGCTGTCGCTCCCAGGCTATGGAATGGCCTGCCAGACGAGATGCGTCTTATTACATCTTCTGATTGCTTTTAAAAAGCCTTGAAGACGCATCTCTTCCGGCAGGCCTTCCCAGAAAGTTCTTAACCTCCCGGCTCTGTTTGGGTTAAGCTCTCCCATTAGCATTTTAACATCTTGACCCTGATCTCTATGCAATGGGTTGCCGTTTTAAATTGAAATTTTTATTATGTCATTTTAATTGATGTTAGTTTAATTTAATTTTAAGGGGCGGGTGGTTGGGTATGGGTCATGTATATTTTATCTTGCATTTTTTAATTGATGTAACCCGCTCCAATTGGATACAGAGGAGCGGGCTATAAATAAAACATTATTATTATTATTATTATTATTATTATTATTTATTTGGGCCCCGTAAGTCAGTTTGACAGCTTCTGATGTGGAAAAATGGCTGCTGAAGTGACCTACAGTACCTGAATTCAACGCTGGAGGCAATGGGAAGCCATTTTAAGGGGAAGTTCTGTGTGATAAAATCAGCCTAACTTCCAAATTTGGCTCAAATTCAGAAGAGGTAAGTTGGGCACCAGAGGCGGTGCGATAAAGCCCTTAGTCTTTGACTCCAGGATAGAATCTTTCAATTACTTTTTCTGCCTCTGTGGTTGGAGCAGAAACTTGAATTATGTTTATACTGATGGGTCTTTCCTGAGGTCCTATTGATATGATTCAATCAGACTATATGTGATATCCTTTGATTGTGTTTGCCACATCTCTCCTCAGTATAAATGTCCCCACATTTCTTCTCATCTTTTTATTTTCATTTCCTGAGTAAAATACATCTGACTTGAAATTTCCCATTCTGATCCACTTTACCTCATTCACTGCAATGTGCATTATTTCCATTTCTTGATTACTGTATCTAACTTCCCCTGGTTCATGTTCCATCCTCAGCTGTAAAAAAGCAACCCATTCTAAAGATCATTAGGTATCTTTTGAAGCACTTTTCAGCCATTCCGCAGATATCTTCTGGCATGTGAGGTCTCCCAGGTTCAGTTGGGTTAGTTGCTTGTGCAAAAGGTAGCCAAACTGCATTGCTCAGGAGTAGGAGCATACATCTTTGCTTATTCTGTTTTTCATGAAGGAATTAAAAAAAAAACTTTTCCCCAATTAGGTGAGATTCTGAGAGCTTTTGCACATTTTTTATTGCCCCCCCTTTTTTTGCATTTTTGCATTTTTTTACAAAAATTTAATGAAAAGTTATTTTTGCAGTAACCATGTGTGTATATGTTTGTATGCTTTTTTTGAAAATGTAAAAACATTCTAAATGAGGAGGAAAAGAATTTACAAATATCCTTTGCATATTCTTAAAGAAAACAATTTCAAACTGTATGCTAATATTTATATTCCTAGGTTGTAGTGGGGGCTTTAACATGCTCTTATATTTGGGTTTAGTCTCCACACAGAAAATATTTGCTCATAGTTGTAAGTTAATTATCTGCCTGATAAAGCAAACCGAGCAGACAAAGAGCAAAAGAAACATTCTCTCCCTTGTCAATGAAAAACAGGTCAAATTACATCCCATTCAGCTTAGGTGAAATACCCTAAAGACACCAGATCCTGTCTGATTTTAGAAGCTATGCAGTGTCAGGCTTGGTTAGTATGTGGGAGTAGGACTGCCAATGAATACCAGGTGTTTTTATTTCAGTGAAGGTCAAATGGTGAAACTACCTCTAAACTTTCTTTCCCTAAGAAAATTCTATGAAATTAATGGAGTCATCACAAGCCACAGAAAGAGCCCACCAGGAAATAAAAGTTTAAAAAGTGTTTCCAGTGGACAACAAACCAATTCTGTGCTGTGTGGAACAGACTGGGAGAATGGGCTGCCATGGAAAATTTTCATCAGTGAAGGGGGATATGCCCATTATGAATAGAGAAACTGGAGAAACAATGAACACGGCACCTGGTCCAGGGCCCAACGTTTCACCTACGTCCTGAACTCCATTTTTAACTATTTGAGTTAGTGTAACCTCTCATTAAATAGTAGCAGTAGTAGCATTGGTTAGATTTAATCTTATGCAGAATATGAAACACCATACCATAACACCATACAAGTAATCTAAATTAAACTGAACTTAAACTCTTGGGCTAAGTGCCATTCTTTGCCACTTAAAAAAAAGATGAAGCACACTTTCTCTACATGTGCCAGTCTGCATGCATGTGTGCTTGCCTGATAAAAGTTGTAACTCAATTTACAATACAGTTGTAATTTATAGCATGGTTATATTTTATAGTAGTAGTATATGTGCAGCTGGAAGGATAGGCACCCTCTTTATTTGCTTCCTCCTTCTTCCATTATTAGATTCCTTCATGGGCTGAAGAAATCTTACTTAAGTGGATAAAAATAGTGTAGCTTCAATCTTTCAGCAAATTCCAATTTACAAATGCAATTTATGCTAATCTTGAAAGCAATTTTTAGATACAAAGTAAAAAATATGTCTCTGTGTGTGTGTGTGTAATTTATTCTATTTATTCTTAGTTGGAACGGAAACTCAAAGTCATTTCAGTCCTTTATCTTCAGAAGATTTGACATAAAGGAGTGGGAGAAAATGTGGTAATTAGATGACATAAACAATCACATGTGGTTAAAAATTCTAAACTGAAAATGCTGGCCACAATCCACCAACAAGTTCCATATTCTTCAATGACTGTCAGTAGGGTTCATACAGAAGAACTTTCTAATAGATTGTGCCCTTTGTCTTCTGAAGTATGAACGTACTAATTAGTCTGGATAAAAAGGTGCTGGTTATAGCCGTTCTCTCATTAGGAAATTCATAATGCATCAGCAAGGATAATTCAGTGTGTGTGCACATGCATGCATGTGCACACACAGTGATTCCTTTCAGGAATTCATAGTTTGATACTTCCTTTTATATAAGCATAAGTAAAAAGTCAGCTTGGTTTTGAGAGATCTGATGCTTAAAAGGAATATAAAGCACACCCAAGTGATCATCATGATGCTGAGGCAAAAAGGAAAGGGGGGGGGGAGGGCAAATGTCATAATTTTTACTGCCGAAGAACACAGTATCATACCTTCCAACTGTTCTAGTGGGATAGTCCCAATTAATCTTCCATTGTCCCACTTTTTCAGATGCCTTTAAACTTTCCCAGTTCTCTCTCATCTTTCTACTTTCCTCCTGCTCCTATAAACTGAGCCCAAAGTGCAGATGTGGTTTGCAGTCAATTAACTTTTCAGGGGGAGAGGTAAGGTAGAATAGAATTATCTCTCCTCCACAAAAACAAACACACATGCGATATCTAAGATCTGGAAAGTTGTTGAATCACTGAACTACCTCTGTGCATATCTACCTAGGAGTATTATCTGATGCAGTTTTCCAGGCTGTAAATCAGAACTCAGGCTCAAATACAATCTGAACAACATCCCCATAAAATTTAAAGATACGTAAAAAAATAATTTTGCAGTATTAAGTCTAATTGGCTGGAAGCCACAAGAACTCTGGGCTGAAGCCGGGAACATTATCAGGGAGAAATACAAAAAAACATTATCAAGAAAGAGAAGTCTCAATAGATGTCTGATGAAACTTTTCAAACAGTTTTGTACAGATAAGAAGCACAAGTTAAAGGAGACAGAAATATAGCCAAAACCAAAGTGCAAGTGTTCAATGGTTTGTGTGTAGGGACAAGGAAAACTACTGCAATAACTAGTACAATCAGCTTAACTTGTGTATTGTTCGTATCATACATAAAACAGCATTAGTCTCAGAGGAAGGAGGCATAAACATTGGAGAAAGGAACATCAGCAATATAAGATATGCAGATGACACTATATTATTAGCAGAAAATAGCAACGATTTGGAACAATCACTGAAGAAACTGGTGATGGAGAAGAGTTCTACAGATACTGTGCACAGCAAAATAGAAGAAGAAGAGAAGAATGACAAATAAATATGTCCAAACTAAATCATTTCTGAACTTTCCCTAGAAGCCAAGATCACTAAACTGAGACTGACATACTTTGGACATATCATGAGATGACATGACTCACTAGAAAAGGTACTAATGCTTTCTAAGGCAGAAGGCAGTAGGAATAGGGTGACTTGGAGGTCTCTCATGCATGGGGCCACCATAAGTCAAAATCAACTTTATGGGACTTAAAAACAAACCATAACCAACCACTAATGTTAAACAAAAGAAGAACAAGTAGGCATGGAGTCACTGATCACAGGAGGTTCTTTATTCTTGTTTGAATTCAAGAGGTTCCAGATTTGTTTGGGTTGTTAAATGCCTTCAAGCCAATTTTGACTTGCTGGTAGAGAGTGAAGTTGCAAGGCAAGGAATACCACACAACAAAAAATGGTAGGAAAAGGCGGCAACTTTATTGTTTACAGACAAATACAGGGTTGGCCAAAAGCATGGTTCTGTATCCAGACATCAGCCACCCAACTGAATGAATCAATGAATACTTAGTGCCAGAACACAGGGACGATAGGGGAAATTGCTAGTTGGTTTCCAGGCTAACTCCTGCCATTGGGGAATGCAACAACAAGCAGGACTGAGGGCTGGCCAGCAGGCAAGGGCTTAAATGACCTAATACCTGACTGGAGTGAAGCATGTGTTGGCTTCCCCGGGTTGGGTGCATCAGCCAATGAGGATAGGGCTGATAAGAGCCCATTGACTGATGCCTCCCCTAATCTGTGCAGTGTAGTTGGTGAACTGCCTTGTGGGAAGGCGATGTCTGCAGGGTCGAGGGTGGCCCACCAGCTCTCTGCCCTTCCTGAAAATGGCTGGCATGGTAAGTTGTGCAGACAGTTTTCTTGGCAATATTTATTAGGAAGAGATTTGCCTTTGCCATGCTCTATAACAGAGCCAGAGAAAGCAGGTTACCCAAGGTCCCCCAGTGAGTCTCCATGGCTGAGTGCAGATCTGAACTCTAGTCTCCTGCAGATCTGGTACAACATTCAAACCACTCTACCGTGCTGGTTCTAGCCAGACTGCTTAATTGATATATATGGAAATCACTTTCATGACTTTTGTTTATTAACAGGGCAGAATGGAATCCAAAACAGAATATATAATAGTTACTGTTTTTGAATGGCAATTACTAGACACTGGTGGGGGGCACCAAAATGGCTATTAGGATGCATCATAAATGGCTTGAAACTTTTGCTATGACTTTTCCATTCTGACAAATAATTTTATTTCCCCCTTTCTCTTCAAAACAACCTTTTCTATGCTGTCCTTCAGCAAATATTCTTGCTTGGCTTGTGATATAGGCTGTTTAAACCTGACCAAGTCCAAATGGAAAGCTCTCAGGGATACAATCCAAATGTGCATTTCCATATATATTAATAAGCTGTGCAGCATTTTTGACAACTCATATAATAGAATTTTGAAATGAGGTACAGCTTATCATTTGAACAGTGAAGACCACAGATGCCTTTTTTCAAAAGTAATGGAATGAGATCATCTCCACAATCATTTCTTCTGGAAGTCCTTATTTTCCTGTACAGAAAAATGAATGAAATGAACATGAATCTTCCTCAGTCTCCTGTGCTATAAGCCAGGCCTACCATTTACCCTTTGAAGTAAATCACGGGGGGGGGGGGATTAATGTTAATAAAAGAAAAGGAAATTACACTTCAGAGAACTCAGGTTTGGCTTTCAGTGATAATCTGTAGAAAATTCATAATTATCAGGGGAAAAAATATAAACAACTACAACTTGGGGAAATGGGAGGACCCCAAAATATGTTTGTAATATAGTAGAATTTTCAGTATTAGATATCTTACCACCAGCAACCTGGAGAACATTGCACTACAGATTTGCAGAGTCCATGGGACTCTGTAAAACATAAGAGACTGAGCTGAATCTAGACTTGGGGGCAAAACAGACTGCCCAAAAAGGGTAGATAGAGGTCACCCTTGAGCCACTTGCCCCTGCAAGTGTGTGGCCCCAATCTGGCCCATTGCCACTGTTTCAAAACAGTTTCTGAAAAGTAATTTTTTTTTTTTTTTTACCGCTCCAGATTGGGATGACTTAGCAGTGGCTTCCAGATGGCTTGGGGGCATCCATTGTGTTTGCCATGCCCCCCCCCCCAAAAAAGTGGCCTTTTTTGCCCATCTTTTTTGTGCCTTAGTCATACGACTCACTGAAACTGATGAAGTGTGTAATGGAGATGGTGTTTTTAATTAGTATATTTACAGCTTTGTTTTGGAGATCCAAATGATGTTTCTTTGTCATAGTGTATTTCCTAGTAATTCACATAATTACTGAGAAATTGGGACTCTTTAGGTGAAGGCAGGTTATCTGAATGTAGTACTTTTTCATATTCTAATGTACTTCAATACAATTTGAATCCAAATCCATATGTGCACCTATTATTATGATACATATCATTTTGGGGCAGTGTCTTATGACATAAACTGTGGGTGTTAACTTTTCATACTTTTGAATTCTGATGCTTGCCCTGCTTCATTTTCCCCCTTTCCAAAGACATCTCCAGGGAAACTGGTCAAACTCCCACAGAGATAGCATTTAAAAAAAAATCACTCTAGAATTGTAACTCTATTGCTATAGGATACTGACATGGTGTTGCTGTGTTTTATCTCCCAAGATCACCTCCCACACACGTATTCACTCCCTATGTGAAGTGATGCATTGGAGGAGAATGACAAGAAAGAAAGAACGAGTGTATAAAAGTGTGTGGGTAGATGATCTCATGCCAAGGAAAAACACAGCAGTTCCATCACAGCAACCTGTAGCAATCGTACAATCATACTGAAGTTCTAGAGAGATTTTTGAGAAGTTTACTGCATAAGTTCTGGTAAACAATTTAAAAACAGTAATGAGCCAGTGAGGAGAAAGAAGACCATGCAAAGACTTCAATACATCTAGCAACACGTGTATCTACAAGATTTAAGTAGAGCAGTAAAGGACAGGAGGTTGCCATGATTCAAAGTTGACTTGACAGCAGTTAACAACAACAGCATGAGGGATGGACACACCCACGTCTAACATCACAGGCAAGATGTACACAAACAAACCAAAATGTGCCATCTAATTTTTTCACACTGCACAAGAGCCAAGACCCAATACTAACAATAGGGCTTTGGGGGGCAAATTTTTTTAAATGCCAAGAAAATAGTGTTCCTTCTCTTCCTGCCACCTCATCACTGTCCAGCTTTCACCAGCACCTTCTTGCAATTGCAGTTTGTCAGACTTAAAAGAGATAGTCCTGTCTTTAAAGAGTAATTTCTCCTAGGTGGCATGGGAATTGTGGCTTCTGAGACATGTGTTGCTCACCAATACCCACAATAATAGCAAGTAAAACAAACAAACAAACAAACAGCTTCATTTATATACCGCTTCATACCCTTAAGGAGTGTCTAAGCGGTTTACAATTGTAAGCTATTTGCCCCCCAATAATCTGGGTACTCATTTTAGCGAGTCGAGCTTCAGCCCTTTGCTGGTCTTGAACTCGCCACCTTATGGTTTTGAGTGGCTGTAGTACAGGCATTTAACCACTGCGCCACCAGGGCTGTACATAGCAAGTACACCAACAATAGCAAATACACCAATATCCACAATAACAGCAAGTTCTATACCACTTACTAATGTACTAAGCAGTTTACAAAGTGTTAGCTAATTGCCCCCAACAAGCTGGGTACTCATTGTAGCAACCTACAGAAGGATGCCAGGCTGAGTCAACCTGGAGCTCCTGGCTGGTACTGAACTCACAACCTTGTGGTTTGTGAGTGAGTGGCCACAGTACAGGCATTTAACCACTTGTACCACCATCTCTCCCTATACAACCCCACATGCCATAACCCTCTCACAGCCTTGCTGAACTCACAACCTTGTGGATTGCGGGGGAAGGGGGATCATCCTGAAAATGCCCCAAGATGCTGCTTCTTTCTTTCTTTCTTTCTTTCTTTCTTTCTCTTCCTTCCTTTTTTTTCTTTTTTCATTTTATGGCCATTTCAGTGCCCCTAAACCTGTTGTGGACCTGAAATAACTTTTTTCCCAACACTATAACTGGCTGGCTACCCACAGAGGATGAGGGGGTTGGAAAATGGCACAGGGTGACCTCTAATTCTTTGCAGTTGTCCTTTGTAGCTCTAGGGGGAAAAGATATTACAAATATGAACCCAAGGATTGGAAAAGTTACTTTCTTGGGCTGGACTACAAGTCCCAGAATCCTATGGGCTGAGATTCAGGGAATTTGTAATCCAAGCTTTGGCAGTAACTACATGTTAAAAAATCCATCTCACCTATGATTTCCACCATTCAGTTCTGTTTAGTCCATGATTGATGATGATTAATTCAGACCACTGAAAGGTAAGACAGAGAAAAGATAAATGACTTTGCTTAAGATTTTTATTCCATACTGGCCCCTTTTCATAAACATGCCAAATTTATACAAATAACATCTCTTTTCTAATATTTCTCAACTGTTAGATTAAAGGTTGCCACAAAAGAAATCACATACAAAATAAAAAAAAATCCTCTGTAGAATACTATTTACATTATATTCAATAAATGTGTATTTTTAATTCTGATCTATGGTGGGGAAGAAGACAGCATTATATTTTATTTTATTATATATATATTTTAAAAATTCACCTAGTTTGGTCTTACATTTACTCTTTTAAACAATATTTATTTTTAGAATATCTAGCAATCCCAATAAATAAAAACAGGTTGATCCCCTTTCTACTTTCCACAAAGTAAGACAGGTGCAAAGCAGACAAGTAGTTTGGCGTGGCCTCTGGCAGCTCCAGCCATGAGCAAGCCCTGATCAGTGAGGGACCACCGCGACTTGACACTGTGGTCCCAATGCCAGCTTCACATCCAAAAAGTAGATCCCTGTCTTACTGTAATTGAAATCAAATTCAACATGTCTGTTGATGTTATTAAGTGATGTGTGGAACTGTTTTAGGTCTACATTATCACCTCTCCAGATATAAAATATATCATCTAAATATCTAGACCTCTTGTATGTACTATTTAGTTTCCTCTTGTATATACTATTAAGTTGGACTGTTGTTGTTTTTTCAAATTCCTCCATATGAAGTTTAGCCACCTCAGGAGCCATTAGGCAACCCATAGCTACTCCCTTAATTTGGCAATAATATTTTTGTTCAAATCTAAAATAGTTTTTTAAGGCTATTTTGGCTAAAGAGAGTAAAAAATGGGTTTGGGGAAGTTTGACTTCCCTCCTGTCCAAATTGACTTTTATAATGTTAAGATCTTTATCCTGGGGTATGCTGATATAAAGTGATCTCATATCCATAGACTCTGGTATGTCATTCTTATCTTTAAAGGCATTATTTTGTTAATGGAGTCTATAGTATCCCTTATATAGGATTATACAGGCTTCAAGAAATAATCCACAAATTGTGCTAAACATTCCTAGGTGGATGTGATAGGTGCGGACCACATTGGGTGACTCCCCAGAAGAGGTTTCACATGGTCAACTCCCCCCCCCCCCCAAAAAAACCCTTTATGCCATTGCCTCATTCTCCTCATTGGTACAGTATCATGAAGAGAATGACATGGCAACACCAAGGGAAATAAGCCTCCCCTCCTTGCGGTTGCCTTGGCACAATGCACAGCAGCGAGGGAGCATGCCCAAATGCTCTCCCTACCATGTGTTGCTTTACATGTGAGTAGAACAGTGTGTGGCAGGGAATGGGGGCTGGGCATGCTCCCTCCCTGCCACATGCCACCCTATATATTAGTAGAACATTCCACAGCAGGGAACGAGTCTGCCCAACCCCTTCTCCCTGTGTGCACCATTCTACTCCTGTAGAACAGCATGTGGTAGTGAGATGAACAGGGCCCTTTGGCCTAGCCCCCAGCAGCCCACCCAGAAGCCCGACTCCCTGCACTGGGTGACAACCCTGGCAGCAACACTACTGGGACTGGGGTGGTATTTACTAGTTTTACAGCAAGGTTACATACTTTTACTGAGTACAGAGTAGTTATGAGTCTGTAACTGCAATACTGAATGCTAGCCAATTGTCATAATCCACATGTTCTTGCTTGATGTCAATATAAATAGCTTTCAATGATGTCAATATAAATAGCTTTCAGTTATTATTCATATATTGTTCTTTAATGAAAAGGTTTTTAAAATAATAATACAGGAAACTGGAACTATTTTTTTCTCCTGAAGTAGCAAAACAAATATTATGAGTGGTTTAAAAACACTGTGGCATTTCCGAGTCAGATACTGTATTCAATCTGTTAAAGTGATTCTGTTAAAGTTAATCAGGGAATCACATTTTTTTTAGCTCTTACTTCATATATACTTCTTTACTTTATTTACAGCTTAGGTGGCGAAGTGGTGAGAGGAAATGAAGGAAACTATGTGGGCAAACATTTCCGTATGGGATTCATGACAATGCCTGCACCTCAGGACAGACTGCCACATCCCTGTTCCAGTGGATTTACCGTGAGATCTCAGTCACTTCATTCTGTTGGAGGTACCGATGATGAAAGCAGTAGCTGCTCTCGGAAACAACCGCCACCAAAACCTAAGCGAGACCCCAATACCAAGCTAAGCACATCCTCTGAAACTGTAAATGCTGGAACCACCAGTAAGAGCGGAAAGCTACCAGACAGGAGTGAAGGTAAATGATCAATACAAATTTACATTTTGAGAGTAATACGAAATGTTGAGACTCTGTGAAAAACTTTTATTGGGACCAACCAAAATGTCAGAAAAGTGGGCTTCATAATTGACCATTGGATGTTCTGGAAAACCTGAAAGCTCAGAAGGTTTTGTGAATTTTCAGGTAGTCCTAATAAAGATATTAATCAGCTCAGATTCACTCATGTACTACATGGCTACTTTTTTAAAAGGTTTGCATTAATGCTGCATTCATTCAATTGCAAGTAGTTTGCTCTTATGCTCCAATTGAATAATACAATGAGTGTATCATAGGTATACCATGATTATAGGGGCTTGTTTGTCCCTTCTCATACTGCATCCCTGCTGTGCCCCTGAAATGCCTCTCTGGGTGAGTAGGACCCTTCCTGTCGAAAAGGAACCTCTGACGTGATATGTGTGTGGGGAGGGAGAATCTTGAGCCTGTAGAATTTTTTTTCTGTGGGATGTCACAAGGGAAGAAAAGAAAGGTTAGTGTAAATCTTGCTTTCTATAGACAGTAATTTCTAAGATGTCTCGAGTGCCTTTATTGTGAAAAAGACAGAATATAAATGATGATGATGATGATGATGATGATGATATATTTTTTTCAAAACCAGGGGTGAATATTATCTCTTCTTTTTATCTTGGTCAAAATATATTCAGAACATCAGTGTGGCCAAACATAAATACATATGAATAATCTCGGTTTTCCTTTTAATCCATTCTCCAATATCCCTTTCCTGGCCAAGGTTCTGGAGTATATGATGGCCTCTCAGCTTCAGGGATTTCAGAATGAAACAGATTATCTAGATCCATTTAAATCTGTGTTCAGGCCTGGCTATGGGACAGAGACAACTTTGGTCACCTTAATGGATGACCTACACAGAGAACTACACAAGGAAAAGTGTACCTCAGTTGTTTTTGCTAGACCTCTCAGTGGCTTTTGATACCATCTACCATGGTATCATTTTGGATTGCCTTTCTGGATGGGATTTGGGAGCACTGTTATGCAGTGGTTCTGGTCCTTTTTGGGGGGACAGATTTAGAAGGTGGTGCTGGGGGATGTTGGTTCACTGGCTTGGGATGTCCCTCAGGGCTCTGTGTTGTCCTCTCTATGCTGTTTAATATTTACATGAAACACCAGAGGTGTCACTTTACACTGATGACACCCAACTATCTCTCCTTTAAACCAGATTCCAATGAAAGCCTTCTCTACTAAACAATGTTTGCTGTCGGCCTGAAGTGGATGAGGGTGAACAAATTGAAATACAATCCAGAAAAGACAGAGGTGCTCTAGGTCAGTCATAAGGCAGGTCAGGGCACAGGGATTTAGCCTCTGCTGGCTGGGATTAGAGCTCTTCTGAAATCTCAAGTTTGCAATTTGGGCATACTCCTGGACTCAGAACTGAGCCTAGATGGCTGGGTTTTGGTGATGTCCAAGAGTGCATTTGCAGAGTTAAAACTGGTGTGCCAGGTACATCCATTCCTTGAGAAGTCAGGTTTGTACAGAGAGTTGTGGTCTTTCAGGTAGTCTGGATTATGGTGACATATGCCTTGATTACATCCCATTTGGATAACTGCAATGCACTATATATAGAGGGATGCCTTTGGAACCTGTTCAGTAACTTCAAAATATTGTGTCCAGCCAGTCAACTGGGGCTGGTTATAAGGATAATATGATACCCCCTTCTGTCGAAACAACATCACCGGCTGCTAGTTCATTTTCCATCATACTAAAAATGCTGTTTTTGACCTTTAAAGCACTATGAGGATTGGCTCCAGACTATCTGAAAACCAACATCTCTCTGTACAAACCAGAGTGAGCAAGCCAGGAATTTCTCTTGGTCCCACCATCTTCACAGGCAAATTTGGTGAGGGCACAGGAGAGAGTATTTTCTGTGTCTGCTCCCAAGCCATGGAACACTCTTCCAGAAGAAGTCCAGTTGGCTCCTTCCCTGCTCTCTTGTTTTTAATACAGTGCTATTTATCTATTTATAAATACATGTAAAATGAGATTTTAATTTAATCTTGTTTTAAACTTTTAAAAGGTGCCATGTATCCCAACCTGGGAGAAAGGTGGGGTATAAATCCAAATAAATAAATAAATAAATAAATGGAACTCCCATTCATGTGGGAGGGATGGGGAGAATTCTGTTCACGTGGTTTCTTTCGGTTCATTAAAACTACTTCCTGCCTCTAGAAACCAAATCCTTCAAGGAGAAGGAGGAGGTGGAAGATAGTTACTATAGTGAGCTGAGGAAGCATGTGATGTGCTTTGATATATATCATCCTAGGAATCTTTGTGGAACCCAGTCAGAAGATGGAGATGTAGTAGAGATAGAAAGAATATTTAATATTTTTAAAATGATTTTTTAAAAAAACCTCTTTATTTTCTGAGTGTTGAAAAACTGTGATGAGAAGAATCATGGCCTAATGAGAATCTTTGCAGTTCAGAACTTATTCTGAGCAAAATTCACATGTGGTTCCTTTCTACAAAAATCAGCATTTTCTGCACAGTAAATGCAGTTCTCTATGCAAATCAACCCCCTGTGAATTTCATGCAGTATAAATCCTCAATTACAGCATTTTCTGTACATAAAACAGTCTTTTCTGCAAATGAATTAATATTTCTGCATTGAAAGATTGTTTTCCACACAGAAAAGAAAGTTCTCTTTAAAGAAAATGCTAATTTCTTCATAAAACAACCACATGGCATTTTTTCCCCATACATCCTGAATTGTGAATAGCATTCAAACCCTGCACAGTTCTTGAAAACTTCTTGCAGCAGGAAGAATACTGCTGAAATTACTTGTTGCTGTCTTCAGGAAGAAATTTAGGCTGCACCTGCACATCCCTCAAACTGCAGTGGTGTAATGCTCTGGAATTCTGGGACTTGTAGTTTTGTGAGCTATTTAGCCTTCTCTGTCAGAGACCGCTAGCAAACTACAAATCCCAGGATTCCATAGCATTGAGTCATGGAAGTTAAAGTGATGTCAGACTGGATTATTTCTGTAGTGTGGATGAAGCCCTAGTGAAGAATTACATCTATAGGATGCAGTTAATTAGTAGATGTCAAATAATGCATGCTCAAATATACAATCATGCTTTTAAAAAATTCATATTGTTGAATATTTAAGCCTAAATCAGATTTTTTTAAATTCACCTCTGACCAAATCTAATAAAATTCTACTGTTAGAATTGAAAATTAACTTCCAAAATCAAATTACAAACTGTTGAGAAAGGATTTGTTTTTTCAGGGAAATTTTGGGTTTTATTTAATTTTAAATCTTATTATTTTATAGACAGATTTAAGAGGTATCCGAAAAGAAACACAAAATGGATTCATTAAAATACTGAATTTTCCAATTTTCTGAATGCTGCATGGTCACACATCACTTTCTAAACCCAAACTTGATTCTGCATGCCTTTGTTGCAGTTATGTTTTAGGACTGCTGTGATTCCCTAAAATAGGAAATCTACCTTAAACTGTGTTATAGAAAGATTCTTGATTCAGTAATATAAGTGTTGACTATGATAGTTTCAAAATCTTCCCTGACCTGGATGCTTACTAGATGATCTTGGTTAATCTGCATCTCTCAGCCTAAACTACCTCACAAGGTTCTTGTCAGAACAAAATCGGAAAGGCATCCACCATTGTCAAAGTAGGCTGCTTGCAAAAATTTGGAACATTTTCATTCAGAATGACAGGTTTTTATAGAATGGTTCTGGTTGGCTCAACTCTGATTTGTCTGATATCTTTGTGTACTTCACTGAGAGCAGAGATGGATCAATATAAGCTTTTTACATTGCTTCTACATGCACATTATTTTTGTTATGGAACAATCGAATGGTAACATCTCCTCCAGCAAGTGAATGATGGACATATATACCTCTTGCCCAGTTTCTGTTTATTTCAGTGGCAGTCATACTGAAGCAAAATCTTGGTTGCTTTTACTCTTTGTGCAATCTCCAGTGAGTTTTCTTGCTGCTCTGTAATTCTCGCACAGACAAAAGCATTTCTCCTGCACTGTAATCTCTCAGAGTGGTTGACTTATTGAGGGCATTTACCTTTTGGGAGAAGCAATTACTATACCAGTAATTGCTGTTTTTCAGAAGCAACCCCCCTTTTTTTCCTTAAATCACTGCTACAAACCCATCCAGGATGACGAACACCCATTGTGAGCTTGCACTTTTGCTACAGCAGTGAAATGTGAGTTAGATAAGAAAAGATTTAAAGTTGTCTGTACTGGGGAGAGGGTAGAACAATTTTATAGCCCACTTATATTTGATATAGTCAAATAATGTATTTAGAGATGAAAGCTTAAGGGACTTAGCATTCAGTATAAGTCAAAATTCTTCTTGTTTATCAGCAGTTTCTGTTAGAAGCAATAGGCGTATTACATATAGGGCTACTGATTTTAATGGGCAAACACTGTTGGTGCAAAGAAAGATCTGTGATTCATGAAATCACTTCCCAAATAATTTGGATCTGTCTTACTTCTGTTCAGTCCCTTTACTGAAGTAACTTCAAGTAACCACAATTGCTGAAGATTTCTTCTTATAAACCAGCTGTTCAAAGATCATGTGGTCATTATAGTGGCATCATGAGTCTATATATATCCCCAAACAGATTTGTACAGTATATGCAACTTCACCATAAAGCCAGATTAGAGTGAGGGCAATGTTTCTTGTCTCCACTCTGTAACTGATAACCACAGTTTGTATCAAAGTCCCCTCCCTCACCATTATAACAAATATGTGATGATGCATTTCTTTTAGAGATTATTTGTTGAGGGCAAAACAGCTCATTTCAGCTCAGTGGAGATTGAAAGACAAATTTGTGCAGAATTCTCATTTCTGTTTGCTACGTATATATGAAATATGAAGTAAATGGAAGTGAACATTCTGCACACACACACACTTCATGCACACATTGCCAGTGAATAGAGTTAGACTCACAGACATCTGTCATACATTATTTGCGCTGCCCTGTTTTACTTATCTCATAAAACAGTGGTAGACACCTATGTGGGGTAGGAGCCAATTTCTTCACTCAGAGCACTCACAGGCTGTATGTGCCAGACAGCAAGCTCAAACATCTCAATTCTATTCTGTCATCCCTCTGAAAATGGCAGCTAGGAGTGATGTTGCCTTACCTCCTGTCACCAATTTAAAAGGGACTACTGAGAGAGAAAATGTAAGTATTTGGGATGGCAATGATTCTGGAAGGTAGGGATGTTTTGGTATATTTTCACAAGTTTGGCAGGGTTCTGCATAATTTTCAGGGAAACAAATTTCTGAAAATCATGTTGACTTTTGTTTGTTTGTTTGTTTTACTTGGTGGCAGTTCAGAGATACTTGGAGGCCTAATTTTTTTTTGGGGGGGGGGCCTTCAGAGGCTGAAAAAGTCAGATCCAGGGGACTTTCTAACTACCTCAGTATGGCATGGATGGTCCTGGTTAGTCCTCTGCTGTCCTATTTTCTTCAGCATTTTGTCTCTGATTAAGCAAACACCATACCTTTTATGTAATTCTTATTGTGAAAATTGTGGAATTCATTCTGAGTTTTGAGCTGTATCAGTGACATTTTAAGGTATGAATTCTGGAATTTTAATTGAAAATACAACTTCTAGTGGTTTAGAAAAGTCACTTGGAATTTTAATAGCATTCAATGAAATGCGAGAGATGGTGCTTTATGGTATGCATTTTTATTCTTCCAAAATTGCATTTTGTATTCTTTCATAGCCAGCATTTAACATTAATTGGCTGCTGGCAATTGGAAGATGCATACATCACATTACTTAATTCTATTTTACTTTTTGTGATTTTGTTGAACTTGGTGCTTGTGATTGTAGCCAAGGGGCCACCTTTCTTCTCTGTTTGTACTTTCAACTTTTGAAGTTCTTTGAGAGTATTATGCTCTATGAGATCTATATACATACTCATCAGTATTCAAGGAAATTGCAAGCAATGTGCAAAGAATGATCTCTTCTGTGTTAAAATACATGGCATGTAGTTAGCAACTTGGGAATTATGTTGGGCTGAGAAACTGATTGCTAGTGCTTGTAGCCAAGATGTACTAACCTGATAGAGAAATTGTGTTTAATGGTGCTGAAAGAGGGAAAACAACACACTTTATATGGTTTGCACCTCAGTGTGTGATTATTGCTCAGTTATATAAACTGATATATAATCTGAGTTCTGGCCCATCTCAGTATCTATATATTAATTTATCATAGTTAGTTATTAGTACAGTTCTCTTTATTTGTTAGCCCCACATATGGAGAGGTTTATACATGAGAAGGGACAGGGTTCACACTTTCTGGTCATCATCACTGCACACCTTCAAGCCCAATTTATGTCATTCCAACTCTTTCTGATCCCACCCCAGTTACCCATGTGTATTCATTGAAAATTGGAAAAGGGGAACTGTCTAGACTTGCACAAACCTCTATGTAGCAAGAAGCCCTGTAGCACTCGACTTCCTATTGCATAAGACTTGCCCCTGTGGTTCCCAATAGTCCCTGTTTCATGGGGTTTCCAAGTGTTTGGAGACAGCTATATGTACAGTTCTGATGAGAAATTGGTACTCAATTAAAAAAAATACTGTTAGAACAGATTTCAGAGAAACAGAATGATTCTCAGTTGTCAAGGGTGTCAGGCGAGGCTGAATTCTATCACCCTATTTGTTCAACTTGTAAGCAGAAAATATCATAATAAGCACAGGGCTAGACTCAGAAGAGAAGTGAAGATAGGAGGAAAGAATATGAACAGCCTAAGATATGCTGATGCCACCATACTGCTAGCAGAAAGCATCACAGACTTGGAACAATTACTAAACAAAGATGAAAGTGCAAAGGCAGGCTTAATGCTGAAGGAAAATCAAAATAATGATTGCAGAAGAAATACATAAATTCTACTTAGACAATGAAGAAAGTGAAATAGGAAAAGAGTTCTCATACCTAGGATCAAACATTGATCAGAATGGAGACTGCATACAACAAATCAAAAGAAGACTAGAAATGGAAAGGGTAGCTTTGAAGGAACTAAACAAGATCTTATAGAGTAAAGATATACAAATGAACACTAAAGTTAGAATTGTCTAAGCCAGTGTATTCTCCATCACCATGTATGGACGAGAAAGCTGGATAGTAAAGAAAGCAGATAGGAAGAGATGTGATGTTGGAGAAGTGTGCTGAGGATACTGTAGAGAGCCAAAAGGACAAACAAATGGGTCATTGAACAGATTAAGCCTGAAATCTACTTGGGAGCCAAGATGATTAAAATGAAGCTGTCGTACTTTGGTCACATCATGAGAAGGCATGACTCATTGGAAAAGACAATAATGCTAGGGAAGGTAGAAGGTAGTAGAAAGAGAGGAAGACCACATACCAGATGGATAGCCTCAATCATAGAGGACATGGATCTATAGTAACTACCATTTATGTTTGCATTTATGATGGTTGGCTACTTTGAGAAAGTAAATGCATCATGTAAAGTGCATACATGTAACAGAAGTGGCAGAGCCAGTGCCAGAAACTTATCCTTATTTTATTTATACACTTCATGAGAGTCTATTTTATATGAATTTATTGTTATGAAACCAAACAAAATAGAACACTTCAGCAACAGCATATGATACTTTTCTCCCCCCCCCCCCATCATCTATTGAAATATAGAATGAGAGAAATATAGGATTCAAGTGGATGAGTCTGAACAAAAAGTTTTTGTAAAAAAAAAAAAATTCAGTCATGTATGTGAGAGAACAATCCTATGCTGGACTGTTTAATAGCTGAATAGCCTCATTGAAAAAAAGTAGAGTTTACTTTTAAGGCAACTTGAACAGAGTAGTTTCTGTAAGTTAAACATAACAAATTATTTTATGCTGTGTTCAAAAACATTGGTACATTTAACTCTTTCTGGGAGTGGCTCCCTGGAACTACAGATGGAAAGATTTTTCAGTCCTAAAAGAGGATTCCATGAACTCACACAGCATTAGGTCCAACCCAGGATGAAAGAGTAGGAGTTGAGGCAAAATGTCTTTCTGCTTTAAGGAGTTATACACTATTTTCCCTCATCTAAATTTCTCTCTAAATTTGAGACCACTTGACTGTGCTTCTTCCCCCCAAAGGGAAATGGATACATTGGAATTCTCCAATGGATACATTGGAATATGGAAAATACTTCCATATTTTGCACATAGAGCAGTTTGAACATATAGGGGCTTTCTAGACCACCCAAAAGGGTGGTCCGTTCCCGCCCCATGTAGTGGCGAGATGGGGCCAAGGCTGCCACACCGGCAGCTTCAGAGGCCCCATCCCACCGCTTCCGAAGGCCACAGGGAAGCGGCAAACTGCTGCTTTCCCACAGCTTCAAAGCGGGGTGAAGCAGACACCCTGGGCACCTGCTGTACCCCGCTCTCCCTGGTGGTGCCAAGGGCAGAAAGGGGCCACTGCTTCGCCCTCCCCAGCCCTACTCACACCTTTTTAAGCCCCTAAGGTACCGCTTCCTGCCTGTCTAGATCAGGCCATAGTTTACCAAAGTTTTTGGTTCACCTGTTCCTTCACTCCCATGCCTGCATCACCAGTTCTCCAAGGTCCATGTGCATCAAAACTGAATTGCAATATTTTTTCCATGTCATTTTATTAATGAATTACTCAGATTTTAACAGATTTTGATGCCATCATATATCCAATTGTATGAAAGAACTTGTTTTTCTCCCAACAGTGTTTGATCAACAAATGCAAATCAGTAACACAGAAAAATAAAATGTTTATTTAGTCATTTGTTATATTTGCATGCCACCTAATAACATAAAGTGCTTAAAATAAGTATATCTAAAATATTAAACACAGAATAGAACACAAAGGCATGAAATCATAGATGACCTAAAACTAAACAAAGCACACAGCACATCAAAATTAAATATCCATACTTTAATACTACTTAAAAGGCTTGGGTAAAGGAACACACAAGATAAAAGCTAGGATTTTAGATATGTCCCATTTGGGGTTTATTTTTACAATATAGCAGAAGAATTGCACACTATATTTTTTTAGATAAATAAACACTCATGTAATACTAAGAGGAATACCGTCAAAATGAAAAGTGCAGCTCAGTACTAAACTGCCAGGGCTGCTTAATTTGGGGAGTACTTCTCTGCTGGATATAATATACTGTAGCAAAGCTGTCAGCCATGCAATTACTATGGAAACAAGAGTCCAGAATGACACATTAAAAAGAATGCACTTTTTCAAATATAACTGAGGCTTTCTTTTTATTTCATCTTTCTGTGTTTATTGTTAGAACAGATATTTAATCGGCCTTTGTGTTTCAAATGACCAAGTATAAATTTGTTTGTTGTTGTTTGCTGCATTTCATATTATTTTTAGTTCAAGAGAGTGGGATATAAAATATTATAAATAAACTGGTTATCGTGTCAATGCCATCTGAAAATTGGTTTCATTTGCTCCTCTGCTACATCAGTCCCAAATGATTTGTCACAGTCTAAATCACTGTTTAATGTTACTCTTGAAAATTATATTAAATACAGTGAAATCCTTGATATTTCTGATCTAAATAATCTAAAGGCACCAGATCCTGTTTGATTTTGGAAACTAAATAGGGTCAGCCCTGATTAGTACTTGGATGAGGGACTGCCAATGAATAGCAGGCGCTGTGGACTATGTTTCAGAGGATGGAACTGGCGGAAACACTTCTGAGTATTCCTTACTTATGAAAACCCTATGAAATTCATAGGATCACTATAAATTGACAGAAGACTTGAATGAACACACACACACACACCTGATACTTAGCTATGACCCAGTCTTGCAAAGACCTGCTGTTAAGTGAGTCATGATGATTATCCTTCCTGGGTATCAAATTTCCTTCTTACTCTCAGTCTCAAACCACAAGATGTCTTGGATCAGGAAGGGCTGTGAAGTAGAACATAATGCTGCGTTAAAAAAATAGCAGTGGTGACCACAACCAAAGGCCATAGCTCACAGTGTGTGGTGTGTGTGTATGAAATAGAGAGAGAGAGAGAGAGATTTGGAAGTATTAGAGTTTGTGGTGGATCTGTGTAATAGATTGTCAACAGAATTGAATATTTAACTCTCTCTGTACACCCACAAAGATAAAGATCAGCAAAGATAGCAGGCCTTAACCATTTTATCAGGGAGCAATCCTTACTGGTTGTAATACATCTTACTTCTAGTAAACATACATAGGCTTGTTCTGTACTTTCCTACAAATTTCCAGCAACAGAGGCCAGTAGTGAACAGAAAAGTGGTCTTTATGTGTTTCCGTATGGCAGAAAGTAAAGCAGGCTTGCCTGTCAGTGGGAGAAAAGAGCACTAGCTTAACTCTTTCCCTTTGAAGTCAATGGGATTTTAAAATGCTTAAAGTCAGTTGTTTGGATGAAATTGGCTGTCATGGCTTTCATAAATATTCATATCTTGCCACAATAACAGATCACTGATTATGTATGTGTGTGTGTGTGTGTGTGTGTGTGTGTGTCTGATCTCAAATGTTGAGGGCTTTTCTTTCCTCACTGGCTTCTTCTTTTATGTAGAAAATCTGGCTGTAACTCCTTTAGAATCATATTAAAGAGCAATTTACACAGTAATCATACCAGCTGGAGTGAGGACCTATGAGTCAGAACCTCTGAAAAATCCAATGCCCCTTTGAGTTACCAGGAGTAAATCTGAAGGAAGGTGGGGAAGGAGTGAGGAGGGTTGCTTCAGGGCTAGTATGCCCCTTTCTGGCTTGATTATTTTTGCACACGTTCCTTTTACTGATGTCAGTGAGAAAAAAATGAACTACTCCATGGCTTTCTTCTGTTCTGGGATTACACTGGAAGCTTACAGGGATTGTGTTTCCTTTATTAATCCACCATCACCCCTTTGCTTCTGCTTGATTGATTGATAGATTGATGAATTTGGTTTGATTTATCTCATGACTTTCTCCCAAAACTGGGACTCAAAGTGGTTCAACACAAAGCAGTTCTGTAAACACTTCAATTCTGACATCTGTAGTAAGGGCTGCAAAAACTTTCAATGTTTGGTTTGAGGACATCAAAGATCAGATTTTCACCCATGACCTTTTCAGGTATGTTTGGTGAGGACTCGAGAGAAAGACTTCTCTGTGGCTGCTCCCACACTGTGGAACTCCCTACCACATGAGGTCAGGCTCTTTTTTCGCTGAAGACTTTTAGCTGAAGACATTTTTATTTAGGCAGGCTGCATGAATTTTACTTCTGTATACTTCTCGTCTTCCCACCTAAGCCCACCCTCATCACTCAAGGATGCAGTCCACTCTTTGTTGCACCCCTTGAAATTCCATCTCACAACCCCAGGGGATGTGTGCAATCTGTGGTTAGAAACCCCTGTGTTAGAAGGTTAGGTGGGAACAACTTTTAACAAGAACTACTCTCATTTGTTGTTATTTGCTATCGAGTTGGCTTCTGCTTATGGCAACCCTTTAGATGAGAGACTGATGCTCTTCAGCCTCCTTTTAAATAGGAAATTAGGTTAGTGACATACCTAGGCAGGTAAAAAAAGTCAGTCCATATACATTCTCTTACTGCTCAAAGATCCATGGCAAAACTCCAAACAGCCTCACTTTCCCATCTCACTCTCCTCACTCTCTCAGCTCTCCATCCTTCTCCAACTGCAGAGGTGTATTGGAAGAGCTATGGTTTGTGGGGGAGACTGTCAGTTATTTATTCATTCTCAGGAAACAATCTAAATTTGAAATATTGTAAATTGGAACAACATGCGGTAAAACAAGACTTGCATATACATGGGAAGTTTGCCGTTTGTGCTGCCCCAATTTATTTACATTTACTTTTACATTTATATATGAAATGTCTAGGTGGCATAATTTTCCCTATATCAGAGCACTTAAAAAATACATTTTTCTCAAATTTGAATGAAAACAAAATTAGTAGGGTGACACCAACTGGAAGACTAATAGCCACTCAGGCCCAAAACAGACATGCCAAATAACCCATTTTCTGGCCTTGTTTGGGGTGCAGCATTTAGATCATATATGCCTTGAGCATGGCCAGAACCTGCACTGAGGCTGTGTCTTTGCTCAAGAACCAGGCCGGAAAGGAGAAGACAAGATTCACTTCTTTGGCCAGCCCGGTTCAAAATTGCAGTGGTGGCCTGAATCAGGGCTGGGCTCACACAGTTGCCACAGCCCTGGTGCAATCAGCACTGGAGCAGCTGCAGCAAGGTTTATTGGGCCCATCTTTTGGCCTTCAGTTTACTTTTGTTGATATTTATTATTCTTTGCAGTTGTTCAAGATTACTACATTATGCAATTATAGTGATGAATACAGTGCCACAGTGTAAAGTTGACAAGCAAAATACCCTAACTGGAGAGAATAATCAATCATTTTGTAATTTTCCAAGAATGTTTTATGGATGGAGTCTTCACTATGGGAAAGGTTAAGTAAATACAGCTCAGTCTAAACAGGGAAACAGAAACCTGCTTTACTACAGGAGATCCAACCATTTAAATCTCAGAGCAGTAGCAGAACAAATAATGTTTTGGCACCTGATGAGTCCCCATATCAAGGATAGGTGAATCCACCCTGGATTTTATTGTGAATTCCAGATGAATAATAATAATGATGATGATGATGATGATGATGATATTTATTTCTTACCCGCCCCTCTGTAAAACAATCGAGGCGGGGTACAACAAGGTTAAAAAACAGATTACAGATTAAAATAATTCAAGAATTCCATCCCAACTAACCCCCAAAATAGGATTAAACTAGTTAAGTTTAAAATTAAATTACTAGCAATAGAAATACAATACAACATAATACACAAATAAAAACAGCATGGGTAGCAACAAAATACAGAGGGGGGGGGAGGGATTTGGGAATTGGCTGAAAGATTTTAGGAGCCGGGTAGATTATACGGTTTCAGGGAAGGCCTGCCAGAAGAGATGCGTCTTTAAGGCTGTTTTGAAACAGTCTAGCAATGTAATGAGACGCATCTCGTCTGGCAGGCCATTCCATAGCCTGGGAGCAGAAACAGAAAAGGCCCTCTGGGAGGTCTGCACTAACCTAGTCTTCACAGGCTGCAACAGAGAGGACCAAAGCATGTGAGGGGGGGGGGTTCATATGGGGAGAGGCAGTCCCTGAGATAAGATGGACCCAAGCCATGTAGGGCTTTAAAGGTTAAAACCAACACCTTGTACTGTGCCTGGAAACTAATCGGCAGCCAGTGGAGAGCTTTAAGCACAGGTGTAATGTGCTCTCTCCTAGGTGTTCCGCTAACAAGCCTGGCTGCCATATTTTGAACTAGTTGGAGTTTCCGGGTTAGGCACAAGGGTAGCCCCATGTAGAGCACATTACAGAAATCCAAATGTGAGGTCACCAAAGAGTGCACCACTGTTTCCAGGTCCCTCTGATCCAGATAGGGGTGCAGCCAGCATATCAGCCAAAGCTGATAACAGGCGCTCCTGACTGCTGCATTCACCTGACTAGTCATGTGAAGCGACGAGTCAAGGAGCACCCCCAGACTGCGAACAGGGTCCTTCGAGGAGAGTGTGACTCCATCTAGGACCGGAAGATGTATTCCCAAACCTGGTTTCGGGCCTGTAACAGCTAGTAACTCCGTTTTGTCTGGATTGAGTTTCAGCCTGTTTTTCCTCATCCAATCCATTACTGCTGCAAGGCCCTTTCAAGGTGTTATTCAAGGTGTTATTCAATTATACAAGGTGTTAAACCCATTTTAGGGATAGTGGGCAGCATCGTGAATAGCTCTTTCAAATTTCAGAACTAGGAAACCCACAGCATATTCACTGCCCCATTTGCAGTTGAATCAAGTGTACAGTGTTTTGTTCCTTTGGCAAGTAAAATGTCAAAGCTAGTCAACATGTGACATGACTTTCATTCATTTGTGGCATCATGATGAACACTCATGAAATACTCTTGTGCCAAATGTCATCCTGAATTTGGAAGTTTTGTTTAAACAGATAGGAATTACTGAGTGGAACTCATAACTCCAGAACATATACTTATTTGTGAAATTGTCATATTCCAAAATGAGTGTTCTAAACAGAAGTTTTTCTTTTAAAAATGATGCTGGTCTTCTTTTCTTTTTTAAAAAAGTGTTGGCTATTTTGTTTCTATGGAGATTTTCACACCACACAATTACAATGCGATGGCTTCACTTTAACTGTCATGGCAACATCCAAGAATCCTGCAATTTTCACTTTACAGAGGTATTTTTAATTCTCTACTAGAAAAACAAGTGCCTTACCAAATTACAAACCCCACCTTTCCTTAGGATCCAGCCATGGCAGTTAAAGCACAATTATGTATAGTGCTATAATTTTATAGTGTGAAAGGGCCCTATGTTGAGCTAACTGTGATAGCTTATTTATTTTATTTGTATATTTCTAAGACTTATTAGTAAACCTAGATGAAATGATGATATGATTTGTTTGTGTGTGCCTATGTGTGTGTGTGGGGGGGGGGGCATCAAATCCAACATCCACATAAAAGAAACAGCAGAAACCCAGCATAATGAGACAATCAAAAGCAGCAGAGGCCAAATCAGGGACTGAACAATTACAAGAGCAAAGGTAAAGCTACTGAAAAAAGAGCAGAGCAACAGAAATAAATAGACAATTGGAAGACCTGAGAGAATCAAAAGATCTTTGCCAGCTACTGCATACAAAGCAGATGCAAGATGGATGTGATATGCCCTCCAACTGACCTAGTCTGGCAGGGACAGTCCAGATTAGTCCTCTGCCATTCCACTTTTTCAGATGCCTTTAAAATGTCCCTGTTAGATAAAATTAATTTTTGCGTAACCATATTATATTTATCTGGCATGCTAATTCCAGTAGCACCTGCTAGCATCCATGTTCCTGAGGTGATGAATCTGCTCCATATTTAGGTCTGAACTTTAAAGTCACTATCCATCCCATAGGAGAATTCATAGAATCATAGAGTTGAAAGAGACCACAAGGGCCATCCAGTCCAAAACCCCTGCCATGCAGGAATTCTCAAATCAAAACATATCTGACAGATGGCCACCCAGCCTCTGTTTAAAGCCCTCCAAGGAAGGAGACTCCACCACTCTCCAAGGGAGTGTGTTCCACTGTCGAACAGCCCTTACTGTCAGGATGTTCCTCCTAATGTTGAGGTAGAATCTCTTTTCCTGTAGCTTGCATTCATTGTTCAGTTTAAAGCTCAAGGCATAATCACTGTCTTAATGTTATGGAATCTACCAGGCACTACAAATAAGGAGGTTATTGCTTGGGCTAATAAGCCGGCTTACCTCTTCTGGCTTCAGTTCTGAATCCAGGATGCCCTGGGATGTTATCATAACTAAGGGCCCGAACAAACTGCCAGGATGTGGCGTTCTGGCAGCAATAGTAGAGCTCAGGAATGCAGAACAACTGCACGCTCCCCAGCCCTACTATGTGCGGGTGGTGCAGCTTTTGAGTGGCACCGCTACCAAAAATATCAGTGCCTCAGTAGAAGATAGGTGGTGGGCGAACAAGAGAGGATTATCACGTTCGTTCGGTTTGCACCACATAAAAATATTGGTGGCAGCGGTGGGATGAAAAGGCCCAGGGCACTGTCATCAAGCAAACTTAGGAATGAACAGTAAAGGTGTCCACCACATTGGTAAAGATGTGAGATTAGTTTTACTATCTATTAGTTTTTGAGTTTCTGAGAATACCACTGGCATTCTTCTGCCCTGGGGCTAAGAGCCTGTGCAGATTGGCTGGTAAAGCCAGCTTTCGGGTGACTTGAGGGTGTGACATTTAGATGCCACATGCTCCCAAGACATCCGGAAGCTAACCCTGGCTGCCCATATATGGGTGTCTTTAAGCTGCTGTGAGGGCAGGCTGTTTAGACACTGCATGCCACCAGAGTACGCGGAAGCTGGCTTAGAGCTGCAGTGGAGCTGCCTAAGGTGGCTTTTTACCGGCCCAAATAGGAGCAAATCTTTTCTGTTCCTATTTGGGCTGCCGTTGGGACAGATTGGAAATGCATTGTATGTTTGCAACCAGTTCCAGGGAGGCTCCAATTTGTTCCAGCCCTAAATTTTATGGTACTTAGTGCTGAATAGACAAGTATAGAATTGCATTGTGAGTTATTCAGGTGGTCCACCAGTTCTTAGGCCCCTTTCACACTACAGCATTATGATTCTACTTTAACTGTCATTTTTCCTTCCTGTTGAATCCTGGTATTTGTGGTTTAAGGACAAGCGCTTAGAATTCTCAGCCAGAAAGCACTAGTGCATCATCAAATGGCATATTCCAGGATTTCATAGGATGCAGCGATGCCAGTTAAAGTGGAATCGTTGTATAATGTGAAAGGACTCTGTGATTCTCCTAATACTTCTAAAATCAATGTTCTACCATCATCTACTGATTACAGAGAGCAGTAGCACTCACCTTGTTATATGTGTCACCAAGCGAAGTTCAAGATGTAATGATTAATGTATGGAGGGCTTTACAATTTGGGACTAAATAACCTAAAAGAGCACCTTTTTTTCGTAGCTCATTTCCTAATATTTATAGACCAAAGCCTCTTGCTTCTTCTACACACACATATTTTATGAAATCAAAAGGAAGGCTTTTGCAATACAATATCTGTCAATTGTGGTGCTGTTTGTACATCTTGATTAATCAAGCTTTTAAGATGTTGGAGTTTTATTGTGTGATCTAAGGTGGCAGTAGATGTACCAGGTGACTGGGTGGGACACCCATGCATACAGCCACCACAGTGTGGAAATGGAAGGCCAGGTAATGGGAGCAAGGCAGGGCAGCTTTGGGGCCAGGATACTCCGGCCTGCCCCTGGAGTTTCCTGGTCAATGCAGATAAGGCTGTTGCAGACAAGGGTTTTTTTTTTTTTAGCCCAGGTGGTGCAGTGGTTAAATGCCTGTACTGCAGCCACACATTTACAAACCACAAGGTTGTGAGTTCAGTACCAGCCAGGGGCTCCAAGTCGAATCAGCCTGACATCCTTACGTAGGTCACTAAAATGAGTACCCAGTTTGTTGGGGGCAATTAGCTTACACTTTGCAAACCGCTTAGTACATTGATAAGTGGTATAGAAATGTACTTACTACTTGCTAGCATTCACTGCCCTACAGTTCTACCAGCAGACCCTCACCATTGGCTTCAGGATACTAGTGCATTGTTGCTGTGTTTGTTAAAGGATATGTTTGTAATTTCAGAAATTCTGTAAATCAGGAATTACAATAATGTAGCCCCTGATGTCATTAGACTGCAGTTCCCAACCTCTCAACTATGGTGGCTAGGACTGATGGGAATTGCAATTCAACAACATTTGTAGGGCCACATGATTCCCATTCCTCTTCTATCTAAAAGCGTGAAACTAGCAGAAAGAAGCTATGTATGCTTTTTCAGCTTTAACTATTGTATAGGTCAGTAGCTCAATGAAGGGCAAACTAAGCATTGACTTCCTTGTGAAAATTTTAATGATAACCTTCAAGGTAAGAGCCTATTTACTCATATATCACTAGTATGTTTATTCAGAAGAGAGTCCCACTGAGTTTCATATACCCTGCTCAGTAATAAGTATGCATAGGATTGCAGACTAATTCTGGCTGTCATGCTGATAAGATCTTCTGCTTTTCCAGCTCATGCTTATCAGCCCTTTAATTTCTTTAGAAGAAACAGGAAAAGATGGCTCAGGTTTAAAATTCACTATGATACATTACCTTCTTAAATGAAGAGTTAGGAGTTTAATTGTCTCTTTTAGTTAATGCTATTCTTCTCAGTGAAATGAATCTAAGAGCAAATTAACTCTGTGTGGAGGTATCAAAAGCTGGTAAATAGTTGAGGCACAATAGAATATAACAAACTTGTCAGTTTTTAAAAAATGTCCTTTCCCCTCATAATCTTAGCAGCATGAAAACAAATGTCACAATTTAATGTTACATTTCTCAAGCTGCCCCTTCTGTCCCATCTATTTTCACCCTCAATTTAATTTGCCTAAACCCTTGACAGTTAAAACTATACCTTGGTCCATGCATAACCCCTTCCCTCTTCCCAGTTTAGTTAAAAATTCTACGAATTGCATCTGAGGTGGAGTTAACTTTGTGAAAAAGCCTATCTTAGAGCTCCTGTATTTCTTCCTTCTCTTTTACCAGAGTTTCAATTGATTTTTCCCCACAGCAAATATGCACAAGAAAGTTGGACTGTGGATTCTGAGGGGTGATCACTTTTGGTGTAGGAATAAAGATTTCAGTATTGGTAGAAGGCTGTGTTGTATTTAAAATAAAAGACCTTTGGAAAGGAGACTATACAACATGGACACCCCAAAAGAAAAATGTGAATTATCCATTGTTCTCATAATTTGAGGGGAAATAATCTACATAGTAGCATTTATTGGTACTTTATGATGTGCATGTGCATGTACAGAACAACATATGTGTGATATTTCATATGTATCTATCCATGTATGTATTTACAAATAAGGAGGGAAAAACAAGCACAAAACAGAACAGAAATTTAGAACAGAACAGAAACTTAGAAAATTCTGAATAATATTGAAAATGTCAGGGTGGACCTCCAGTATGACATGGCAAGGCACTTTTTAGATACTTTCTCAAATTTATAAAAGTTAATAATGGAGCGTGTGGATATGAGGTGTGATGATTGGCCAAAATGACCTACTCATTGGAGTTTGTACTCTCAGCATGCACATAATGTTTTCTTTGTTGGCTAAATGTCACAGTACTAATGCAGCATAGACTGCCAACTAATTCCTTTTCATTGCCTGTGGAACACTGTCAGATACACACAGAGATATATGAGTTTCCCATGCCAAGTGTTAGTTGCACATATATGTGTCAAAACAGAAACTGTACTCCTGTCATTAACATTCCATGATTTTTCTTCAGAGTGTCATCAGAATTTTACTTTTCTAGTATTTCTGTCTTCTTCCTAATATTCTGGAAAGGTAAAAGAATGTTCAGTCAGGTCTTGAAATAACAGAAAAGTAGATAGCAGGTTCTTTTTTACAGATTACATTATAAAATATTTACACTGCAGGTGGCGCGGGTGAGGTGGAAGCGGTCTGTAATTCATTCTCCCCCCTTATACTATATTAAAATTGCTTCAAGTACACAATATCAAACACATATAAGAGTAGTGCACAGGAACAGGAAGAGAGCACCTCGTCCTCCAGACATTTATCTTCCATATTATGTACAAGGGTGATGTCAGATGACCTTTATGCCACTAATTGTATTTTGTTTTCTATATATGATATAAAATGGCAACATACACAAAGTGAGTAAATGCCAGGCCCTGCCATACTGCATTTCAAACCACGTTAGCTTCCTTTTCATGACTGTATAGCACAACGCAAAATAGAAAACACACATAATGACTGAATTATTGGTGGGGTGCAGGGAGAACAAAGGAGAAGGACCTTTTGACTGAATGAGAAAAGTGCAGAGTTGGAAAGGTCCTGAAGGTCACTTTAATAAAAGCTTATACCCTAAAGCCTGCTCTCCAAATCTGAAAGGCTAGCAGCTTAATCTGTGATGTCCTATGTGTCATTAAAAACAGCATGGACCTGAAGCATATTACCTTGCAGGCACTTATCGAAGTACACCCCGATGGCTCTAATTTCCAGTCTCTGAAATACAGACAGGAAGGAGTTTTAAACTACACAAGACCTGCTCAGGGTCCACGCTGGAGTAGAACATAATCCACAGGGTCTTCCTGACCAATTGTCTGTAGGTCACACCAGAGTGGGTGGAGAAAGGATGTTTCAGACACTCATATATCTTTAGGTAAAATATATATAGGTTGCAAAAAGGTGCTGAGGTAGCAAGACCATTGGCATGTATTGTGTGAACAGGCTTTCGTCTCTAAATTAACAATTAATTTATTTGACCCGTTGGCCCTGTTTCAAGATGTATGTTATGAAGGACTGCCCAATATACTTTGCCACTTGAGGCAAAGGACAAGATGGCTACCCTCTCCATTGTGTGTACCAAAGCTGACTGGACTGGCATTTGAAACTCACTTTAGCACCAACTGTGGGATAGTTTTCTCCATCAGACTGAGGGACAGGGAACTAATTTAGGGAATGCAAGTCAAGCTATGTGGCATGTACAGCTCTGTCCTCAAAACAAATACATATATCACACAGGGCAAATGGAACGGTACAAAAGGGGCCGGGAAGGGAACAGAACAAGTGAGGGAATGAGTGAAGAACGAGTGAAGGACACATTTTACCACACATCAGAACGCCTCTGGAAGTCCCCATTCCATTCCTAATCCATCCCAGAGGAGGCAATTTTTGAGAACTGTTCAGAACAATTCTCAAAAATCTCTTCCTCTGGGACGGACGGGGAATGGAATGGGGACTTCCAACAGTGTTTGGCAGCGTTCTAGTAAAATGCTTCCCTCACTCATTCTGTTCCCTTCCCAGCCCCTTTTGTACCATTTGTGTGCCAGGAGCCCTGTGCAAAAAACTTAAAGTAATGCTGAAGGTACTGTCCTTATTGCTGCACCCTTAGAACCTCTCCCCTGAGGACGTTGCTTCATTCTAACTATGGGGCTAGCCCTGCACTTTACTGTCATCGACATCTCACAGGTAAGCACTATGACACTTTTATGTACAAAATTCTTTACAAGCTTCATCTCTCTCTTCCCTCAAATTAAGATGCTATCTGTAAGTTCTTGCAGTGAACCTGTTGTGTTCTGAAATAGACCCTTTGTTGCTCAACTTACCTGTCTGTGTACGATAAAGTGTATTTAAACACTTACCCTGCCAACTTGAGTTTTCTGAATTAGCTCCAAGTCAGTATGGCAGGACAGATGGTAAGTAGGCATCCCTTGAGAAAAATCTGAAACAGTAATAATATTTTTTTAAAACAAACCCACAAGCGGGACATTCCATAATAACCAAGTTCAATTAATTCCCACATCAAATGAATAATGTCAGACACATGCTGTGAGGTTACATGGGTATCACTCTAGAGTAATTTCAGACAGATTAGCAAAACAGGGTAATCCAGACAACCAGACAAAAGATGTGACACTACTGTCTTTGACAAGGTATTTGAGACTGGAGATGCAGAAAGGATCCTTTATGTCCTCAAGCACTACCTGTAATGTGCAATATCAGAAAGTCCTTGGATTTTTATTTATTTATTTTGAAGCACTGGCAGAAATTACCTATAAAAATGAAAACCTTATTAAATGCAGACTTCATGGTGAAATAGTGATAAAATCATAAGTGAAATGAGGATCTCACACAGCAATCATGACAGGATTGGTCGAGGCATCTTCAGACATAACTTTATTTATCCTAATTCAGCATTATCAAAATAGTATCATAGATATAAGCAAATAAAAATGTTCAAGGTTTGTTTCCATTTATTTTATTTTTTATTTGTAAAACAGTTATACACTATAAGCTCCAAAAAGCCCAGCTTTTTTCCAGGTTCATTTTGGCACAGGAGCAGAAAATCTCTGAGATTCTGCTCTTCCTCTAATTAAAAATGCAACAATAATGCATATAACCCACACTTTTCTGTGTTTTCATGGCACCCATAATCTGCTACCTGAGGTAGCTACCTCACTGTGTCTAATGATAAGGTCAGTCCACATGCAATATAATCTGTTTAAAAATATGGGAGACGTGGTTCATGTTTTCTTTAAAGAAAATACAAAAAATGAACTCTTTAACCCTTCTGTTAAATCATAGCCTACATATCAAAATCCTATATATCAATTTTAGAACTATTCATAATTTAAGTAAAACGCTTGCACTTTCAGGACAGGATGCATCCAGATATGTCACATGATTATATATATGCCTCTTATACATATTGACAGAATTGTATGAACTAATGAAAAGGGGCAGGGGGCAGGACATCATAGAAAGTCTAAGATCATGGAATTTGCTAAGCCTAGATTTCTATCATCACAGCCTTCAAATGTTAAAGATTAGATTTGCTCATAAGCAGATGACATCATTTGGTCTTGATTTTTTTAAAAAAAAACACTTCAAACAGTGCACACCTATTTTTATGGATTTATTTAATCTCTGGAAGTATTGATCACTCCCATCTTTGGCAACATTTAAAGGGGGGTTACATACATTCATGGAGGATGCAGTACAATGGCTGTGTCATGCTGACTATATAATACCTGCAGTGTCAGAAGCAATATGCCTCTCAATCGCAACTGCTGGAAAACATGAGTAAGAGGATGCTATTGCACTAATGTACAATATAGGATTTCAGTTGTGAAAACAGATGGCTGGACTAGTAGAAAGGCCTTTTGGCTGAACCAATACTGCCCTAATGAGGCAACATAATTGGTGGAGATCGTGAGTACTGCTCAACTCATAGTGAAATTATGATGTTACCTCAGCAGTATTTTGGAAAAAGCATGCCTTCAGCTGTACAGAGTTGTTTTGTAACAATGATGATTAAAAAAATCTGTTATAAAAATAGGCAGATGTCGATGTTAAAACAATATTTTCAAATGTCTCATCAATGTATATTTTGCTTCTTCTACAGTGTCAGCCAAAGCAAGGCCCCACAGTGATGAATATACAAAGAAGGTTCCTCCTCCTAAGCCAAAACGGAATCCCAACACTCAGCTGAGTGCATCTTTTGATGAGACATACATCAAAAAACATGTCCCCACAAAGTCAACGCTAAGTAGGGATGCCTCCTTATCACAGGTCAGCAGTCCTGCTCCTGATACAGAGGATGAAGAACCAGTTTATATTGAAATGGTTGGAAATATACTTAGAGACTTCAAAAAAGATGAGGAGGACCAAAGTGAGGCAGTATATGAGGAAATGAAATACCCCATCTTTGATGATGGTGGCCAAGATTCAAAGTGTCCGTGTGAGTATGACCATCACAGCTGTTCCTCTCAGTGTGCTACTCCCACAGTGCCTGACCTTGATTTCACCAAGTCCTCAGTGCCATCTACACCCAAGGGTGTGCTTTGTGACATACCCCCACCATTTCCAAATTTACTTTCCCACAGACCTCCACTCCTGGTATTTCCACCTGCACCAGTGCAGTGCTCCCCAAATTCTGATGAATCTCCTTTAACACCACTGGAAGTCACCAAGCTTCCTGTGTTAGAAAATGTGTCTTATATCAAACAGCAAGCTGGAGCTTCTCCATCTTCACTGCCACCTCACACGCCAAGTCATCAAAAACTGGAGAAAGAACAGACAACTCATGGAACTAGTACTCCAGGGCACTCCTCTTCACCTCCTCATCCTTCTACCTTATACAGAACACAGTCTCCACATGGGTATCCTAAAAGTCACTCTGCCTCTCCCTCTCCTGTGAATATGGGTCGGTCACTTACTCCCTTAAGTCTCAAAAGACCTCCTCCTTATGATTCTGTACATTCAGGAAGTCTATCAAGAAGTTCTCCATCAGTGCCTCATTCAACAGCCAGAAATATATTACAAGAAGGAGGGAAAATGGTAAATGCCTCTGTCAATACCTACGGGTCATCAACACAGAGTAGTTCACGTTCCAGAACACCTACTAGTCCCCTAGAGGAATTAACCAGCCTTTTTACCTCAGGACGAAGTTTACTGAGGAAATCATCAAGTGGGAGAAGATCTAAAGAGCCTGCGGAGAGTAAGTGTTTCCAATAATGCTTTCCCTTTTTCTCTCTTTTTTTGTTTCTTGTTTTCTTTGCTAAAATTGAAATGTTATGCAAACTTATGCAAATGGCCAGATCATTCCTTGTCATGAATTCAACACGAGGTAGTCCTAAAATTGAAAGGCAACCAACAACATTTGCATTTTGTATATTTCATTTGCAGATTCACACATGTAATTGTTTATGGAACAATTCTAAAAGCTTTCAGACACACTGAATCTTAGAGGAAATCAGCATCAGTAGCAAATCAAATGATATTACATATAAACACTTAGTACCTCACTGAATTATAGCAGTTATGGGTAAATTCTTGTCAGTCTTGTCAGTGTAATGAGCAGTTAGTAAGAATCCTGTTTGTTAGTCCCAGTTAGAGGAGATCCATTTCATCAACTGTTGGATAGTCAACACATAGGTAAATCCTGTTAATTCAATGGCTTTACTCTAATCAGGACTAACATTAGGGTTTAAACTCTCCCTCCCTTCCTTCAACACAATAAATATTTAGAAAACACCTATTTCCCAAGAGCTCTGTCCTGATTCATAATGTTGGTGCATGCATATTGATGCTATTACATGTATGCATATGACTGCATTGTTTGCTGAGAAGAATTGTAGTCCAGTTTCAACTACCCAGTGCTCACGGTCATGTTCAAATCCAAGACTGACCACAAAATAAATCCAAAATATGGTCAACAACAAGAGAGGGTTTTTGATGTGATGAATGTGGGAACAATACTTAGAATACTTAAAACAGTGTGCAAGCAATAACAAAATAATGGTTCTTTATAGACCAATCCACAATAAAATGAATTGACTCTGTAGTGTACAAAGTGTGAACTGCCTCTTATGGAAACCGACAAGAGCAGCAGTTCATCTTCAAATTAGGCCAGAGGGCCCCCTTTTATTGCTTAGCATTAAAAAAAACCCACCAGTTTTTCAAACTAGGATTCTACTTCCATCTATTTTTAGTGGAGAGGCTGCATTTTGGAGGGCCACAGGTCAGAAATGTGGTCTCTGATAAAGTCAGGAAGTTATCACAGAAGTATAGAGTTGGAAGAGACCACAAGGGCCATCCAATCCAACCCCATGCCGTGCAGCAACTCATAATCAAAGCAACCCCAACAGATAGGCACCCAGTCTCTGTTTAAAGACCTCCAAAGAAGGAGACACCACCACACTCTGAGGGAGTGTGTTTCACTGTTGAACAGCGATTACTGTCAAGAAGTTCCTCCTAATGTTGAGGTGGAATCTCTTCAACATTCCATTCTTTCTCATGGCCAAGTCTTCCCTTCTAGAGTTTTTCTGAACAACATTTTCAACAATGGCAGTGATTGATTATTTAAGTGAGGTTTTGGGGCCAAAATTATGGATTTTGATATGACCCATGGATAAGTTTAGGGTAAAACTATGGAGCATGTGACAAAATATATGAAACACAAAGCAAAGAAAAAATGGTGCCAAAGAAATTACAAAATCCATCAGGCATAATTGTTTAGGCTCACCCTAATAGTTGGATGGATAAGGAGGGAACTACTGCAAAGTATGGCTGTGTCATTTGTGGGGGAGGTGACCAGGTGTAGGTGAAGTTAAGATAACATGCAATGTAAAAAAGGAAGTAAAGGAAAAGCACACACACACACACATATATAGTGACTACATTAGCAATGATTGTAGTGTTTAATGTGATAATTTTTCTTGATCTTAGCCCAGAAAAGCTGGCAAACATACACAGATGTCTTATTCAGATCCTTCAAAGCCTGATTCCTCTCAGCACTCATTTAAAGGGAAGTGCCGAAGAGATGCCAACACTGCCATTTTCCCACCCAGGCATTCAAAAAGGTCAGATGATGTAACAGATGATGGGCTCAATTAAGAATCATTTTGTATAAAAATCCTTAACCTGACAGAGTGAAGTAGACAAGCGGACCCAGAAGTCTGATTGAGAACTTAGGTTTATTCTTTGCCGGCAGAGTCCCCAGTGGAAATTCAGTTTTCCAAAGACTGAGGCCAAGAACAACACAAAAAGAAGAGTTTTATAGTCTTTTAAACAAAGAAGCTCCAAAATGCATTCTGTTGGTTGGTTCAAACTCTAAACATATAGGATCTCAAGCAATCAGGCAAGGAATACATGCATACATTATAATGCATTTAAGACTCATCTGCCCACATTCCAAAAGTCTCTTATAAGGAAGGATGGCCTCTTGTACAGAGCCCTGCTCTATATCTGTGATTTATTTGGACTTTGTATTGGAACCTCTGTTGCTTTCATAAGGGCAAGTTGTACTTTAAACATAATCTGTTCAGCATATCTTAAAACCTTTAACTCTTCCAGTTTCTCTCCATGCCCAGTTTGCGTTTTTTCCATTTCTCCCAGAAGCCAGCATCCTTGTACTTTTTATATGCACATTATTCACTAAATATTGATTATAAAAATTTGTCTGTCACACTATGACACATCATTCAAGAAAATGGCCAACTGTTGCAAGTTTTTTCACACTAAGAAACATTTTATGTAGAATTTGCTATCTCTTGCCCAAAAACAGTTTTCTATACAGCAATATTTTCATAGAAACGAATTTTTCACAAAAACTCAAAAACTCCTGACATTCATTTGAGAAAGGCACAAAAAAACCCTTGTTATCTCACGCAACATAGGAAATCCTTTGCTCTTGCATCCAAAAATGGAAAACATCTCTAATATAAATGTATTTCCAAACTCATGGGGAATGACCATCCAAAATGGCCTCTATTTACTCAGGTGGCAGTCTTTTCCAACCTTGCCATTTCTACCTTGAAATATCAAGATCTAAAAATGGGATTCATGCATCCATGGTGAAAACGTTCTCCTCCAATGAATTATCATCACTGAGCAATCTCCTCTTTGTGATAGTTTTCTTCTGATTTTAAAACATTTATTAGACAGTATCTTATAGGGATTGTTTAAAGCAACCATGATGGCTGGACACTTGTATTTCTAAAATTATGTTTTGCCAGGTAGAGAAGATGCAAGTTCTAGAATTTCACCACACTTGGTTGCTAATTTATCCCTGAGGTTCTTTGGTCTGCTGGACAGGTTAAGAAAAATAGTGTAATTTTCATGGAAAGGGACAAGCATTAGCAGGCACAAAGCTGCTAGATTGACTTTAGTCATAGAATCATAGAATCATAGAATCACAGAGTTGGAAGAGACCATAAGGGCCAACCCCCTGCTATGCAGGAACTCCCAATCAAAGCATACCCGTCAGATGGCCATCCAGCCTCTGCTGAAAGACATCCAAGGAGGGAGACTCCACCACACTCCGAGGGAGTGTGTTCCACTGTCGAACAGCCCTTACTGTCAGGAAGTTCCTCCTAATGTTGAGGTGGAATCTTTTTTCCTGCAGTTTGCATCCATTGTTCCACGTTCTAGTCTCTGGAGCAGCAGAAAACAAGCTTGCACACTCCTCAAGATGACATCCCTTCAAATATTTAAACAGGGCTATCATATCACCTCTTAACCTTCGCTTCTCCAGGCTAAACATCCCCAGCTTCCTAAGGCAGTCCTCATAGGGCATGGTTTCCAGACCCTTCACCATTTTAGTCACCCTCCTTTGGACCTGCTTCAGTTTCCCCACATCCTTTTTGAATTGTGGTGCCCAGAACTGGACACAGTATTCCAGGTGGGGCCTGACCAAAGCAGAGTAGAGTGGCACTTTTACTTCCCTTGATCTAGACACTATACTTCTATTGATGCAGCCTAAAATTGCATTGGCCTTCTTGCTTTTGTATTATGTTGCCTCTGCTTCGCCTTCAGCATGTCAGAAATGCTTTCAATTCAGATCCCTGGGAAAATGAATAAAGCACAGCCAGGAATTATATTCTAAGCCCTTACTAGGTTAGTGAAGTAAGTGAGCATGATACACTTTTCCCTCAAGGGCCTATAAAATCACTTTATGAGTGAGTTTAAGGTATCTGGAAGCTTGTATAGCTGAGATGCTTTTTATTTGAGGAAGGTTTATTTTCTTGTCCCGGAGTTTATGTAAGTGAGCAGCACTAAATTATGCCTTTGGGGCAGAACAGTACTGTAGAGAATACCCTGGGCTAGACATACCTGATTCACTGTTCATTTATGGCATCATTTGCAAAATGTCATGAGCTAAAGTACAGATGCAATTGCATTGTGAGAAATCCATAGCATCCCTACTCCTTTCAACTTTTCCCCTCCAATCATTTGTAACTATGTAAGAGATTTACATAGTGGAGTGGAGACAAGGTTGAACATAAAGAGCTGCATTATTGAAGGCTACACTGTTGATAAAGCTCTGTGTTGTCTACTCTGACTAGCAGCATGTTTCATTGATCCAAACCAAGAAGTGTGGCCAAGCACCATCCAAGTGCAATCAAGATGGCAACAGTTATTAATGAGGAAAAACACACAGCATGTTGTAGTGATTTGACAGTTGGACTCTGACTCTGGAGATCAGGGATCAGTTCCCAGCTTGGCCATGAAAACAACTGGGTGACTTTGGGCAAGTCTCATTCTCTCAGCCTCAAGAGAAGGCAACAACAAGCTTCCTCTTAACAAATCTGGCCAAGAAAACCCTATGATAGGTTCATGTTTGGGTCACCATAAGACAGAGACAACCTGAAGGGACACGATAACAATAACAAACACACAAGCTAGTGGGAAGGGCAAGATTCTCCCTCCTCCTCCTCTCCTTCTCCCCCTTTCCCTCAGTGAGTTAATTCAATGCACATTTATATTATTTACTCCATTATTATTATTATTAATATCCCGCTTTCCTTCTCGTACAGGGACTCAAGGCAGCTTACTTCAAGCTTAGTTTGCAGCAATTGAAATAAATTGTGGACGAAGAGGGGGGAGTGGGAAAGAGAAACTGGGACATTTTAAAAGCAGCTGAAATAGTAGTGTGAGAGACAATTAACTGGAACTGTCCCTGTCAAATTGGGACAGTTGAAGGGTATGTAGCAGCAGCTTTACTGAGTTGCAAGCCAGGGTGAGCCCTAACATTAATTAGGTGACTGCCTCAGACAGCATATGGTATGGAAGGGCAAAGGGATATAGATGTGTCCTCACAGACTCTTCTGTAGCACCTAGACTAATTTGCTTTCCTTCAGTGTGGTGAAGGACACTGTCTCTGGCATTGTTGAAGCAAGATTCAATCATTACTCTGCTTAGTTTCTCCATGGGAAATAAAAAGAGGAGTCATTTTATCCTTGCCTCAGGCAGCAAAATATCTTTAGTTATCTGGGCTCATGCGGAGGACAAGGACATCATCCGCTATCTAATTCTTTTTAGCTGAATATTCCAGAGATTGAAAAAAAGAAATGCTCTCCTACTTAGCAAGAGTTCTTTGCCATCAAAGGAGATTTCCTCCTTGAAGAATGAAACTCTGGCCTTCTATGTGACAAGCAAGAATTCTGGAAATTACATTAATAAGGTTTTAGGGGAAGCACCAAGGAAATGAGTGAATTCATCGTTGTGCTTATGAAGGGAGTGAATCAAGCTGTGAGAGTGAGTCAGTGAAAACATTTGCTTCCTCTCTGTACAGGAGCTTGGCAGCTTGCAGTCCATTATGTAAAATTATCATTTCCACAGTTCATTTGTCTGTGTGTATGTGTGTGTTTGGCGTAAAATATTACAGCAATAATACAAAATAACACCAGCTTTTTGTGGATGTGTGGGATACAAGCAAATCTGGATTTTAAATGATACATGTAAAAAGGACAAGGCTTTTGTGTGTGTGTGTGTGTGAGATCTTTTACAACATTTAGGGGAAAAAATAGAGTGAAGTGAAGATACAGTGAAGAAGGACAGATGGCAAGAAATATTACCGAAAACATAATTTGTTAATAAGCAAATGCAGAACCAGTGCTGATGAAATATGTGTTCTGGCAACAGCCAAGATTTTCTTTTTCAAAAAAACATCAACAAGATATTAACACTGATATTTATAGTTGGACTAGAGTCAAACCATTAGGAAGTCCCAGAATGGATGTGGGTTTGTCCCAGCCATAAGATGATTCATACATTTCCCTCTTAATGAAATACCATATGTATTCAAAGCTCTCTTCACCTATCCTGATGTTATATTCAAACAGCTGATATAGGCACTTACAGCTGGCAGATCTAATTCTGCTCTGTGCTGATACCTCCCAGATGATACCATATCTCACATTTTTAGCACCCCAATGCTGACTCTTCAAGCTTCAAGAAGCCTTCCCTTCTCTGATAATACTTTGCTGTCCTAGGCCACATCCTAACTGCAAAGACCTTAAGGGGTACTAAAAAGGGCGTTATGTAATGAATGGAATATGTGGGTATGTTGTGCCCCCTCCTCCAAAACTGCGCTGCTCAAATTCAGCAGCAAACTTTGAAAAGTCCATTTAAAGCAAACATTTTTCCTTGCTTTAAATAGCTTGTTGTGGTATTTCAGCAGGAAATGGCTATAAGCCTTTTAAACCAAATTCAGTGACAAGCTGATAGAAACATCTGAAGCAAGCAAAATATTTGCTTCAAATGAGGTATTCTAGATTGCTGCTGAAAAATCAGTTTTATGATTTACCGCTTAATTCCGACAGCACAATTTTCTGCTGAATTTCAGCTGAATTAATGCTGAATTAGAGTGTAACTGATCAGTAAGGAAGTAGCTTCATGGAAGGTACTGGATGCCCAGACCTGACCCCATGCTGGAATGCCAGTGTAGGAACACCCAGATTCAAATCTCCCCCTGCCACCACTCCCAGTCTCTCAGCCTAACCTATTGCATAAGATTGCTATAAGAATAAAATGGGGATGGAGAGTGCTGTCTTCACTTCTTTGGAAAGAAGGAAAAGAATACAGAACAACAAATAAATAAATAAATGGTTTTATTAAGCTACATGATTTAAAATCACTTTTAAACCCAAATTCACAGATTTCTTAATATTTGGAATAGAAAGAACTTGATGGTTTTAAAAAAACAGTATGGGAGGACATAAAAGTCACCTAGGGCTTTAACTGTGAACTATTATATGTGTGTATTTGAAAAGTGGTTTATTTTATCACATAAGTTCTGGAATACGATAGAGTGCATATGGCCTCTCGCCACCAGTAAGATGGGTTTTAGAAGTCTTTGTAAACATTGTGGTTGAACACTAGTAGTGATCCAATGGCATAAAAATTGTTATGTTGCATTTGGTAATTCCTGCTAGATAGTTTCACTTTTGCTTGGCAGTTCAAGGCTGGGAAAAGATTGGGAGCTGGGAATGTACTATGAATAATGATTAGAAGGACACTTTGATTGCACACTTTTTTTCGTTGTTTTTAATGGATTCCCCTGGACTGTAGGGGTGCATCCCAGCCCAGGAAGCCTATCAGCTTCATACCATCAAGTTCCATACCATCAAGGTAGCACAGAAGAATACCATGGTTGATGGTAGTGAAAGCTGCTAAGAGCAGAACTGACAGTGACACACTCCCTCCCTTCTAATTCCTTGTCCACTTCATCCACCAAAACAACCAAAGCTGTCTCTACCCTATAGTCCTAAAATTAGATTTACATGGATCAAGATAATCTTTTTTGTCCAGGAATCTCTGTATCTACCAAACATTCTATTGTTGCTGCTGCATGCCTCCAAGTAGTTTCCAACTTATGGCTACCCTAAGGCACACCTATCATGGGGTTTCTCGGCAAGTTTCTTCAGAGAGAGTTTGCCGTTGCCATCCTCAGAGGCTGAGAGAGTGTGACTTGCCCAAGGTCACCCAGTGGGTTTACATGGCCAAGTGGAGATACAAATGTTGGTCTCCAGAGATGTAGTCCAATGCTCAAATCACTACTCCATGCTGGCTTCTACATTCTATTTTTCCCCAAAGTGGAATATTGGACAATATTGGAATATTGATTCATTACAAAGGTTTTTTCCCCAACAAATGCATTACAACTGCCTCCTTTAGGGATGTTAGAACCTTGTCTTCTAAGAAACTATTGATCGCTCCCTTCACCCACTCTGATTTCAATAAGCCTAGAAGAGCAAGGATATAGCAGATATATAGTGGCTCTCATTTCTTCAGGGATCCCCTCCACATCCCCAGGCTGTACAAACAGAAAAATAATCCTAGTTATCAACAGTGAAAATTGGGGGGGGGGGGGATTCTGTTTCAATTCATGGTGTGGTGTAGTGGTCTGAGCATTGGACTAGAAAACTGGAGACTAGGGTTTGAATCCATGCTTGGCCATGGAAGGTGATCTTGGGCAAGTCACTCAATCTCAGAGGAAGGCAAAAGCAAATCTTCCCTGAACAAATCTTGCCAACAAAACCCCAAGATAAGATTCCCATAAATTGGAAATGACTTGAAGTCACACAACAACAAAGCTAAAGCACAAGCTATGCCACTCATCAACCTAGGGACCAAGACTTTCTTCAGAAAACACTAGAATAAAGATTCCTGCTTTTTGCATAACTTCATGATTTCTGCTTTTGCTTAGCTAGTTTTTTGGTTCTCATATCCCTGAGTAGAAGACAAGATTCTAATATGTAAATATACACATTTTTAATATGATGAGGGTTTTTTTCAACTTACCATATATGTCACTTGGTAGATAAGTAAATTCCATAACACCCAATATTCACTTTGCATTCAGAAATGAAAATGCTAAAATTACTTAAAACTTCAAATGCCTAAGCAAATCCTCAAATCATCTGAAAATGTGAGAATATAATAATCCTTCCTACCATTGAGGGCAAAAACAAGATTTTTTTTTTCATATAGAGAAGTGTTTCAGCATTTGAGAGACCCCTGCAGGGAAATTAAGGAGAGTAGCATTACGATTATTACTCACTGCAAATTGGGATCTTAGGGATTATGCTGGAACTGACACAGGCCACTAATCATTCTAATGGGTCTTACAGTAAAGTCCATTAAAAAAAAATTCTGGTAAGGGTAATATTTGCATACAAAGAAATCTGCACACAAAGATAGGTCTTTAAAGTTTCCCAGAAAATAAGATTATGAACAAAGGTGTAGATATGAGTTTAATTTCTTTTGCAGGAAGAGATCTGGAGATTTATAGTGAAATCCTCTCCTCTCTGGGACAGCATCCTAGGGAATGAGGAGAGAGATCAGATTTCTCCCTCCAAGACTTGAAAAGGATCTTCTAGTCCCAGAGGCATGGAGAGACAGGGTTTGGATCAAAAGGATCTACTGATCCATGACTATTTCCCTGATTCGGGGGAAAAATATACAGAAGCTTGGAATTTGGGTAACTAATTAAGATGAGCAAGATGAGCAAGAGAGAGAAACCATTTTAACTTGTTAACAGTGGAGGAAGGGCAGCAAAAGCCATACAAATTTGGATATATCAGGCTTTTCAGATTGTTTAGATATCTTGCACACTACACAATTATAGCACCTTGATGTACTTTAACTGTCATGGCTGCATCTAATGGAATTCTGGGATTTGTAGTTTGGTGTGGTACTAAAGCTCTTTGGCACAGATTCTAAATATCTCATGGAACTACAAATCCTAGGATCCCATAGACTGCAGCAGTGTCACTTGAAATGTTTGTTGTTAATTGCCATCAAGTCAACTTTGATTTATGATATTCTATGAATGAGAGATTGCCATGCTGTCATCAATAGTCCTGCTCAGGACCTCCAAATTCAGGGCTGTAACTTCCTTGACTGAGTCTATCCACTTGTAATGCAGACTTAAAGTGGTATCAAACTGTTATTATTTTGTAGTGTGAAAGAGACTATTGCAGACTATTAAAAAGCACTGTTTGGCTTTATTTACAAATAAGCAAGGTGATCATGGGTGCAGACACAGTTTGAACTTTCTTTCAGTAGTGCAATCCACTGATTTCCATCACATCTCCACAAAGAGATGCCTCCTGCATTTCCAAATCATGTTGCTGTCTTAAACTAGAGGTAGTTTATATGTTATTGATCAATCTGACAATGTTTTGTTGTCAGTCTTATGACTTCTTTCAGCCACAGTATTCATCACCTATGAAATAGGAATATCATTTGATAGTTCTTGACCAGGTCTTCATGCAGCTAAGCTGTCCTGTTAGAAATCCACATCTGCAATAATTCAAATGTTGGTGTATACTTGTGAATGCAAAATCATGAGGGGATGGAAGGGGGAGGGGGGAGGGGAGAAGGCTCTGACCCTACGCTTCCATTTGGCATCTAGCTCTACCAGTCGCTATTTTTAAAAACTTATCTCTGGTTGGTGGACCTCTCGATCAGTGCAAAAACATGTTAACTAGTAAAAACTTACCATTCAACATTTTGCAGATCAAAAGTGGGATATCTATCCCCAAGCATTGTGCATCCTGGGATAATGAAATGGACCTATCAGGCATACAGGGAGAATGTGCATCCTTTTCCTGTAAGGCTGATCTGACTGCTATGGAGGACATGAAACAAAGGCTTTCATCCACTGCAATCCTCACCTTCTCCCTTGTCTTTCTGTTGACTACAAACCTGCCCTCTTCCATTCAGAAGATATAATGGGAATGTATACACCATCAGATTATACTCCCACTATTATTTTCATAAACACTAAGGCCCCATTCCCACTACATTTTGATTCAAAGTGTGACACAGACTATGTGACCCTCGTTCACACTCGAATCGACTTCCGATCTTCTTTGGACTGGGTCAAAAGCAAATAGCCCAGGTTTTCCTGACACTAGTTTTAAAATGGTCTTTTTCGGAAAACATGATTCTGAAGCGTTTCCAGTAAGTGGGAATGCTGGTCAGAATCATGTGTTTTTTTCGGGGGGGGGGTATTGATTGCAAAATCAATCTTGTGCGTTTGCATTTGCAATCTTGTGCATTTGCGATCGTGTGCATTTGTGATCTTGTGCATTTGCGATCTTGTGCATTTATGATCAGTATAATGAAGAAAAAAACACACACACTGGGGGGGTCCTTTTGGGGGGGTCCTTCCTTCCTTCCTTCCTTCCCCCCTTCCTTCCTTTTTTTCTCTTTTTCTTCATTATACTGATCACAAATTCACAAGATCACAAATGCACAAGATTGCAAATGCACAAGATTGATTTTGCGATCAATACCCCCTCCATAAAAAAAAAAAATTCCCCTGCGGGAAGGGGGTGGGGCGTTAAGGGCTGTCACCTTACATGGCAGCTCCAGTGGGAATGACAAGCGTTCCCGGCTAAGAAAGCGGTTCCAGACAAGGTCCCTTTTCATAGTGTGAATGAGGGGCCTTTTGGAATCACTTTCATAAGCAGAGCACAGCCCGGTTCCAATGCGGGTTTTTCCGCAAGTGGAAATGGGCCCTAAGTGAATCTGACTCATCAGTATAAGCACAGTCATTTTACCTGCTCACTTCATCAGCCCAGTAAACAAAGGCTACAACCACATAGGCCAGAATACTGTGGGAGCCATCCAGAGTATTCTGGCCTGAAAGTTGCCCCAAACATTTTCCATTACCTGGGCACTCCAGATTGATGCCAGATAGCTGTTCACATGCATAGCCTCTTGTGCCATCCATCAGCACTGGCATGAGTTTCTCCCTTTGAGGTCAAAAATGAAGTTCCCAACATTGATCACATGGCTGAGTGCCTCAATCTGATCATGGTGGGAATGACTTATGTCAACAGTGGCAGCATTGGGTGGCACAGTGGAACATATTGTAAACCGCTGCATGGTGTTGCTCTGGAGGGCTCTAGTTTTTCTGGAAAGATCTGGAACAAATGCTAAGTTTTTAAAATCTGTTTTAAGAATGGTACATCATCAGAACAGTTTGCACCAGAATCAAGGTTTGGGCCTTGCATCATCTGGACTGATTACCCTGAGGACAGGGGAAACGCATGTTATTTGGCCTGTGCAAACATGGCCTATGTGATAAGTTGTGCTTCCATTCTAAGGCAAATCTATGCAGTTTTCTGGGCAAGATCTGTTCAGAAAGGGATTGTCATTGCCTTCCTCAGAGGCTGCAAGAGTGTGACTTGTTCAAGGTCTGCCTGTGGGCTTCCATGGCTCAGGGGAAATAGAATACTGGCATCATAGAGTAGTAGTGCAACATTCAAACCGGTACACCATACTAGCTAATTAACTATAAATGTGTTCCTAGATAGTTTCTTGACTATATGCTTATTTTCTTCCATGGTAGCAATAGGGAAGATTAAACATGTAGGGAAGGCTACAGAATGCTCAAGATAAATAACATATACTTCATGGACAAATACGAGCAAGTACAGTCGTATTTAAAAAGCAATTGCAACAAGAATGCACATATAATGCGATCCATGATAGGATACAACATTGTTATAAGATGGTAAGCAATGGTTACTTTTATTGTTATTGGTCTTTATTTCTGTTTGATTAATTTAATGAATAAAATAAAATAATTTGACTCCATACTGCAAGATAAAATCAGTAAAGGGAGTATAATTTCATAGTAAATGTAATCTAGGCATTATTCTTATTCTTTTAAAAAAAAACAACAACATGTGGTTGACACAGCTACTGTTTCACACAGATGCACGCAAACTTTATTTTTCTATTGTTTTACTCATTTGCTAAAGCATAAATTAAAATTTATAGATTTTCCATGAGTTACAATCTCAGCACAAGGAATGATTGAAAAAGTAATACGTATATGCAGTGTGGCAGTGAACATGTATATGGCTGGTTGACTTTGCTCTGCTAGTGAACACCAGACAGTAATGTGTTAGTTTTCTTAGTAGAAAGAAGAAAGGTGGCAATAGGCCCCCATGTCATTCCCATGCCTCAACTTGGACAATGAGGTCTATAACATATTTATTATATCCTTGTAATATTGACAATTTATCTCTTTACATTTCTTGGGGAAATAAAGAAATAACAAATTACTCCATTTCCCCTCCACATATCTAAACACAAGTGACAGTTAAAATTTGTAAATGTGGATTTAGACATTTTAAACCTAAACTGTGATGTGCATCTGGATGCTACAGAATCATAAATTTGATTTCCAGATGGCATATAAATCCCTGCCAATTTGCTAATGAACACAGATGTTCTTCAATACTATAATCAAACTGTATTATATATAAAAGGGCTGCCATAGTTTCCTTACAATAGCCATTCAAAATATATTGTCTACATATGGCCCAGGCAATCCAAAAGAGTTAAGCACACTTGAAATCTTTTGACTTGACTCAGTCTTGATTGTTTGTTTGTTTGTTTGTTTTGTGGGGATTATGGTTCATATGATCTAAAATTCATCTTCAAAGTAATGTTGGTCTAGTAAAATGTTGCTGCAGCAGGTAAAATGTATCAACAAGAGACTAGTGAAAAATCACATGAAGTTGGAATGACTGGGAGGTAGGAAATATAAATTGTTATTCCAAAATTGGGTCCAAGAATCAGTCACAGAGGACTCATTCAGGTTTTATTTGAAGCTGCATGCACATTATATGTAGATTAGTGAGAAATATAGGGGACGTAATTTCAAAAATAAAGGATGACTTTTCATTACTAGTAAAATGTGCTCTGGTACTTTGTTTTGTCAATTTTTTAACAGTCTTTTGGGAAAGGGTAAAATATGTTTTACAGGGAGAACGAACATGTATCCATTACCAAAGCAGCCAATGTGACACTCTTTTCTCCAATCCAGCTGAATGCAATTAACCAGCTACAAAAGAATGGGCAGGCACATGCAAATACCCATCCCCTTGAATATAGTGGCATGTTGATGGATGATACCCATATTCAGATGCAAATCCAGATGTGGCTCTCATCCATCTGCACTACATTACATTCTGTGGGATTTGACTTCTTCTATACAAAGACTTGTATACCAGCCTTAGACGTTTAGAAAATGTGATATACAAATTAGCACTACTCAGAACAACTTTAAAAATAGTTAACACCATGTCCTTAAAAAATACATTAAATACTTTAAAGATCTAGAAAAATATTCTCCTTCACTTGGTACTTAAGGGATAACAATGTGGGTAACTATTCAATGTCATTTTAATTGTTGTGGCTCCATTTTACAGAATGTTTGGATTTGTAGTTTGGTGAGGTATTTAGGCTCCATAGCCTTCATTCAGGGAAGCAACTTACAGCTCTGTTACAGAGAACTGAAATTGCTTCACAAAACCACAGATGATAAGATTCTATATCATGGAGTCATGACAATTAATATATCAGACTATAAGTGTGTAGTGTCTCAGTCCAGGTAACCACAACACTACAGTCGTCCTTCCATATTCATGGACCCCTACAAATATGGAAAAATTGTGAATAACCCCACTTCCCACGAAAGGACCCATGTGGATCCCCTCTGGACCCCTGCCATGCCTGGAACACCTGATCTACGTATGGCAGGGGTCTGGAGGGGACTCACATGGGTCTTTCTCCACCCCTGCCATGCCTGGATTGGGTGATCCAAGCATGGCAGGGGTCCAGAGGGGACCCACGGGGGTCTTTCTCCACCCCAGCCATGCCTGGATCTGGTGATCCAAGCCTGGCAGGGGTCTGGGGGGGGACCCACAGGGGTCTTTATCCATCCCTGCCATGCCTGGATCGTCCAATCCGGGCATTGGAGGAGAGGTAGAAGGGGCCACACAAGCTCTTTCCTGACCCCTCAGATGCCTGGATCAACTGTTTCAGGCTTGGGAGGGGTCAGGAGAGACCTCGGAAATAACGAAATTTTCAAATTCTATGTTCACAAAATAGGAGGGATGACTGTACATTCAACAGAGTTCCACTGCTACTGGCCAGGTAAGGGGTCTAAAGTGAAGGCGAAATGAGCTGGGTAATCAGGGGACAAGGGAGGTAGGAAGAAGATGGATTGGGGACTGTTGAATAAGATGCTTAATAGGGTAACATGGGAATATGTAAGTACATTTAGAGAGAGCATTAATCCCCACTCAAAAAGAATTCCTTATCTCAAAGTCCTAACAGTGCAAGTACTGACAGAATCACTATGTGTTGCAGTTGACTAGTAATAATCAGAAGTCAGCCTTCTGTATTGTATAATAATAATAATAATAATAAATCTTTATTTGTATACCGCCCTTCCTACGATCAGGGCGGTGCACAGCATTTTTACAATTAAAAACATTCCAACAATACAATAAAAAACATTACAATAAAACAGCAAATAAAAGCATTATCATCCCAATGCAATGTACAATGGTTTATTCTAGCGGCTTATCTGGGGGGAGAGATAGCAATAACAGATGGCAATCACTGATAAGCCTGGTTAAACAAATATGTTTTCAGCTCCTTTTTAAATTGGGGGAGGGAAGTAATCAGGCGGAGCTCAGTAGGTAGTGAGTTCCAGAGGCTCGGAGCAGATATAGAAAATGCTCTCTTGGCAGTTGTTAATAGCCTAGCCTCTGGAACTTTTAGCAAATGTTGCCCACATGATCTAAGTGTGCGGGGCGGATTATGCGGGGAGAGACGGTCCTTTAGGTACTCTGGGCCCAAGCCATTTAGGGCTTTATAGGTAACAACCAGCACTTTGTACTGAGCCCGGAAGCGAATAGGCAGCCAATGAAGATCTTTTAGTACAGGTGTTATATGGCAGGCCCTGGAGGCTCCAGTGACCAGCCGTGCTGCCATATTCTGCACTAGTTGTAGCTTCCGAGTGTGATACAAAGGCTGCCCCATGTAGAGCGCATTGCAGAAGTCCAACCGAGAGGTTACCAGAGCGTGTACTACAGTTTCAAGGTCCCTCCGGTCCAGGTAGGGGCGCAGCTGGCGTATCAGCCGAAGCTGAAAACAGGTGCTCCTGACCGTCGCATCCACCTGAGAAGTAAGATGAAGCGACGAATCAAGGAGCACCCCCAAGCTGCGTACAGTGTCCTTGACGGGAAGCGTGAACCCATTCAGGACAGGTGGAACCACCTCCATCCCTGGGCCGGGAGAACCTATCATGAGTACTTCCGTTTTCTCTGGATTCAGGCTGAGTCTGTTTTCCCTCATCCAGTCCATTACCGATTCCAGACAGGCCACGAGAGGAGCGACGCCATCCCTGGTCACTGCATCAGTCGGAGACATAGAGAAAACTATTTGGGTGTCATCAGCGTACTGATAACCCCGCGCCCCATGCCTCCGGATGATCTCTCCCAGCGGTTTCATGTAGATGTTAAAAAGCATGGGGGACAAAATAGCTCCTTGAGGGACCCCAGAGCTGAGGGCCCTCTTGTCGGAGCAAACGTCCCCCAGCTGCACCATCTGGAACCTCCCGGAGAGGTAGGATCGGAACCACTGGAGCGCAGTGCCTCCGATTCCCACCTCCGCCAGGCGTTCCAGAAGGATACCATGGTCAATGGTATCGAAAGCCACTGAGATGTCCAAGAGCACCAACAGGGACACACTACCCCTGTCGATGCCCAGACGGAGATCATCGACCAGGGCGACCATGGCAGTCTCAACCCCATGGCCAGCCCAAAAACCGGTTTGAAATGGATCTAGAAAATCAGTTTCATCCAAGATCGATTGAAGCTGGATTGCAACCGCCCTCTCGATCACCTTCCCCAGAAATGGCAGTAGCGAAACTGGCCGATAATTATTATAAACCAGGGGGTCGAGGGAGGGCTTCTTCAATATTGGTTTTATTGTGGCCAATTTAAGGTGATCCGGAAACTGTCCCTCCCTCAGTGATGTATTGATAATCTGGTGTAACAAAGAAGTTACTACCGGGCCCCCCTGTGCCACTAGCCATGAGGGACAGGGATCGAGAGAGCAGGTTGTCTTCCTAACACTTCTAAGGATCTTGTCCACATCCTCGGTACTGACCGACTCAAACTGATCCAGTACAACTGAGTCCACGGAAGCTCTGGACGCCTCTATTCTGGTTTCTGCTTCAACCCTGGCATCCAGACCTTCGTTTATCCGAGAGATTTTATCCACGAAGAAGTTGTTAAACTGGTCACAGCAGGCCTTAGTAGGTTCAAGGATCTGGTTTGGGGCAGGAGGGAGCTGAGTTAGCTCTCTCACTACCCTGAACAACTCTGCTGGACGAGACTCCGCGGACGCGACACGAGCAGCATAGAACGAATTCTTAGCTGCTCGTATCGCCTCTCCATAGTCCTTCAAAAGATAGTCTAGGAGAGCCTTGTCGGATAAACGCTGGTGTTTCCGCCAGGCGTGCTCTAGTCGTCGCAGAGCCCGCTTCCTGGCCCGGAGATCTTCCGTGTACCAGGGTTTCTTTTTGGAAGCGGGTCTGAGAGGACGCTTGGGAGCGATACTGTGTATAGCCCTAGAGAGATCCGTATCCCAGGTGTTAACTAGGGCATCAACAGTGTTGCCGTCACTTCCAACCATATAATCAGCCTTCGAGGGTGGACCATTCTAATAGGTCTGCCACCCCCGGGGGGGGGGGATCTGGGCTGATGCCTTGATACTTGCCTCCACCAGGAAATGATCCGTCCATGACAGGGCGGAAATGTTAGTAATTTCCGCCCACGGAGTATCCATGTCAGTGCAGAAAACCAAATCAAGAGTATTCCCCGCAAAGTGCGTTGGACCTGTGACAAGCTGAGACAGCCCATGGCTGTCATGGTCTCCATGAATTCTCGAGCTGCACCTGATGGAACATCATTGGCCGCGAGGGGGATGTTGAAGTCTCCCAGGACTAAGAGCCTGGGAGACTCCAACACCAGCTCCGAGACCAACTGTGTCAGCTCGTTAAGGGAGTCTGTTAGCGCACGGGGTGGCCGGTAGACCAACAGAATCCCTAGACTGTCTCTAGCCTTCAGGGTCAGGTAAATACACTCGATATAGGAAGTCTGACGAACACGGTTCCTGCTTAGAGACAAGGTGTTTTTATGCACCAAGGCAACACCCCCCCCCCCCGCCCACCTAACCTGCTCTGGTCCTTCACCGAGTACCCGGAAGGGAGGGCCTGGGCCCACACAGCTTCCCCTTCAGGCCCAAGCCAGGTCTCGGTTATGCACGCCAGGTCACAGTTGTTGTCCTCTATCAAATCATTTAAGACATGGGTCTTGTTGTTAATGGACCTGGCGTTGCACAGGAGCAGAGACAGGGTTTGTGGTACGGCTGGAGTGACCCTCAGGTCCCTTTGGTTAGGAGAAGGGCTGGAAGAGGAGATAGGTATTAAGTATCGATCTCTTCTTCCCTTGGAAAACTGGCCCGTACTCCTACCATCATACCTCTTGCTTTGCCCCACACAACTTGAATAGGAGCTCCGCTTAGATCAGAGGGATCGCTCCCTATCTCCCCAACTAATACATCACCCTATCTCCCCCAACTAATACATATACTCTGTGTGTGTGTGTGTGTGTGTGTGTGCATCTAATAATAATAATAATAATAGATTTTATTTATATCCCACCTCTCCGATCAACAATCAAGGTGGGGTACAACAAGTTAAAAGAAAGTTACATTAAAATGTCCATCCTAATTCCCACCTCCCACCCTTTAAAAAAGGATTAAACTAAGAAAAATTAAAACCACAACAAAGGACTAACATAGAATAATAACTTAAAAACACTTTTTCTTCGGGCAGTAAGGGATAAGACTTCAGTATACAAACTGGGGAGAAGCTGGAGCAACTAGATAAAAGCTATAGGAGTCGGGGAATTTAACCACTGTCTGGGAAGGCCTGCCGGAAAAGATACATCTTCAAGTTGCTTGTCAACTTATGATGACTTTATGAATTATATCCTACAAATAACCATCATAGATGGTACAACGCTGAATGCCATCTTGAAAATTTAAGAACCGTTTTTCTTTCCTTTTCCCTCAGTGTGGGAGGGAACACTAAAATTCTGTCTATACAATATGTAGATCTGATACATATAATTGTACTATGCCTGAGAAAACCGCTATGTATTGATGTATTGTAGAATGTAAAAGATGAAAGATTCTGACATGTATATCAAGGTCTGACAGCTAGGGCATCATGAATCATGATACTGACATGGGAAGTAGCATTTCCAAACCTGGGGTTTTTTTATGCCCAAATCCATGAACTAGGAAATATGGTGATTTCCCATATTCTGAATGATTGTATAAATCCATTCCCAGGGGAGTACTCAGGAACCATTCAATTAATGGCATGTGAATGAAATGGTTTTACAGTTTGTAAGGTTCAAATCACATTCAGTATGCTAGACTGAAGCTTGTGATAGCATGATGTTGTTTCACTGCAGGTTCTGCACAGACGTACCTTTAGTTTTATTAATGTATTTTGAAAAACTAGGTCCTCATTGTAACCCTATATTTTTATATTAAAAAAATCTTCTAGGGTGGAGTATGATTTATTTAGATTTAATAACAGGTGGGGGGAGATGAATGAATAATACATGCATCACTATCTGATACATTTTGGATTACTTACGGAAGACTCGCTGAGAGTTGCCCTCATTTAAAGTCCTTGCAATTGTGCCTCGTTTTCCTCTTTAAAAAAGAGTCTGCTGTTTGTCACTCAGCATTATAACTACCAGGCTCCGGAATTAATATGTGCTTAGAAGGTTTGTGCCAAATTGAATAGGGAGAATATATTCATTTGAATGATAGAGTTGTAGATAAGGCATTTCCACAGCTCCAATTTATCAGTTTGATTTTGTTTTGAAGAGCTGAGCTTAAATTTATCAAAAGACACAATTCCCCCTATCTCCATTGATGAAGTAAAGATAACCACTCTCTGGATTTTCTTGATACATATTCCAGAAATTGAAGGTTGTGAATACATGCCTGCCATCTATCCCAATTTGCCAGGGACAGTTCCAGTTAATCCTCTCTTGTTCCACTTTTTTAGCTGCTTTCAAAATGTCCCAGTTTCTCTCTTCTCCACCCACCTCCCTCCTTTGTCCTCAGCTCACTTCAGTTTTTTATAACCTAAGACCTAGTACAGACTACTGTTTGCAGCAGCCTGGAGCCAAAATTAGGGCTGGGGTGTGTAGAACATCCACACCCTCTGCACTCTCCAGGTGCCATTTTGATGCACATGTGTTTAGACTGTGTGCGCGCCAATGACGTGCCCTGTGCACCACCTCTAAATGGCATGGTGCATGAAGGATGGCACAGCACCACTCCAGGGCGCTAATGGCACCTTGGCAGCAGCACACAAAGGAGCAGCATTTTGTGGCTCCTTTTTGGAGCACATTGTTTTTGGTGCTGTGCGGTCGCCGCGGCAACAATACAGAGCAAAAAGGGGCGGCATCTCGTTGCCATTTTCTGCCTACCTGTACAGGGCCTTAGTTCAGAATGCAAAAGCAGTTTGCACTTAGTTAACTTTGGGAGGGGGGGAGTACCTTGTCCTTCTCACTAGGCTCAGGCAAAAGCAAACTGTTGCAGCTTCTCTTATGTTTTATATTTGCTGTGCAGATCCGGCCCAATAAAAACATTACACAAAATTGGAGGGAAAAAAGGCCACAACTTTATTAACAGTTCCAAAACAGAGCAGCATAACCATAGGGTTGGCCCAAAGCATAAGGTCTGGATCTGGACATCAACAACACCCCGCTTGGTTGATGTATTAGGTATGGTTGCTTGCAGCCGCAACCATCGGGATGACGTAGGTGCCAAGCTCTGCCCTATTGCGCAGTTAGGCAACTGCGCTGCTTCAACTCGAATTGCAAGGCATCCTAGTCACCAGGTGTTAACCGACTGTGGCCCCTGCAATGGCCACAGCAAACCACTCCATACCCGGGTCTGAGGACTCCCGACCCAGTGCCAGCAGGCCCTGGAAACCCCTACCCCAGATCCAGGCCTATGCTGCCACCAACAACAAGTTGTGACAATCAATTCCCAGGCAGGGAGGGAGGGCGGGGAACATGTTGAAAAAAGGCACTAGGCTGCACCGCGCAGGGCCTTTTGATGGCCCTCCAACCAATGAGGGCCCTGGGAGGACTAGGCCCCTCCCCTCCAAGGGCCTGCCACCAATCGGGTGGCTTGGCGGGCCAATCAGGCCATCCCAAGTTCCCGCTCCCGCTGCAGCCAATCAGGGGCAAGCCCGCGCTTGCCTCTGTTGCTGAGCGGGAGGCCAGCTGGGCAGGAAGGCTGGGCCTCCACACACAGCAACAGCACCGGCCCGGTGAGTCGGGCGGTGCACTTTCTTCTCATTAATACATTTGCTTGGCCATATGTGTTCCAGGCTTCATCTGTAAAATGTTGTCAAGTATGTGCTTGCCATCCCCTACCCCAAGAAAAACATGCTGGTTCTATGACATTTTGAAGAAATTAAGATACTTCACTCAACCATAACACACTTCCTGATGTCATACATGATGCATGATTTAACTCTGAAGGAGGGATTCCAAGTCTGTTTTGGATTTTTGGACTTGGGAGAAAGTGGTGATGGCACAGGGCGGTGGTGGCACAATGGTTAAGTGCCGGTACTGTAGCCACAAGATTGTGAATTCGATTCCAGGGACTCCAAGATTGACTTAACCTTCCATCCTTTCATAGGTTGGTAAAATGAGTACAGAGCTTGTTGGGGGCAATTGGCATACAGACTAAAAACAACTTAGAGAGTACTCAGTTCACTGATAAGTGGTATAGAAATGTATATGCTACTGCTATTGCTATGTGCAAACCAGACATGATCTATAGGGTTGGTGATTACGGGCCAAAAGAAATGCCCATCTGTGCTTTGATATAAATAATCTGGGCTGAAATCTGGAAAAGTTTATATGTGTGCTGATATACATGGCAAACCCAGCATTCATTTATTTGGCAGAGGTGGGAATAATCTTAACTCAGAAAATGAAATGATGCAGTAATTTCAAAGCACAGGCATACCAAATCTCTTTCATATTCATCAGAGAATATTAAAACTGAGAAAAGTTCACAGCTACACATACAAACAATAGAAGCCTCCTTAATGATATTCTCTAAAAATGTAATTTCCCCTAGTTTGTGTTTCCACCTTTACTTTAGAGGGTTTAGATAATAGCTATTTTTTAAAAAATAAATAAATGATTGTGCTTTTGTGTTCCTGATACCTATCATCTAATAACAGTGTTCTTTGGGCAAAAAATGGACTATATGAGATGGCAGACTGATCCAGACTGTTTCATTTCTTTTACCTTTATTGGTTTTTAGATAACCTTAGAAATGAAATTCACCATGTAAATGTATTAACTGTTCTGTCGACTACAAACTGTTTTTCTGCCCAAGAATGGCTTCAAGAATTGATTAGCTGAACTGGTTAACTGTTTGTAATTGGAGTGAGTTGGTGATAGAAATCACTAGCCTTTACGCCTTTTTACGTTGCAGATCTCATTTTCCTCTCCCCTAACTGCCTGTGCTGCTCCTTCTGGTGCTGGTCATCCTCTCTTTTCCAGCTGACCTCAGCATTCCCCGTCCTCTCCATCCATATCTTGATTCAGTTCTCCAGCCTGAGAAGTAAATTTTTGCAAGACTGATGAGCAATTGCATACAATCATTACCAAGACCTCCAAAAACTGCACCCCAGCCATCTCTTTGTCATAGGATATTGGAGGAGGAGGAGGAGGAGAAAACTGGGGCCAAACTTAAGTAGCCCATGAGAGATCTACAATTGGATATCTACCACAGATTTTTTGAAGCTAAAAGGCAACTGGAAGACTGGGTTGGGTCAGAATTTTCTTAAACAGAATGTTTTGACCTTCCCCTTCATGACATTTTCCCAATTTGCACAATATTTGTAAGGAATATAGCTAGGCGCCCCCTCTTCTACCACCTCCCAACCACTCCCAATGAAGACAGCTTTGGTGCAAAGATTTATATTTGGAAAATGGCAGATGAACCTTTTTTACTATCTTATTGTTGTTTTGTGCCTTCAAGTCATTTCTGACTTATGGCAATGCTAAGGTGAACCTGCCATGGGTTTTTCTTGGCAAGATTTGTTCAGAGGAGGTTTACTATTGCCATCATCTGAGGGTGAGAGAATGTGACTTGCTCAAGGTCACCCAGTTGGTTTCATGGTCAAGCTGGGAATTGAACTGTGGTCTCCAGAGTTGTAGTGCAACACTCAAACCACTATGCCACACTGGCTTTTCCTATCTTACCTTGGCATAATTTTCCCACATCCCCAACTTTTCAGAGGGTAGTTCTTTCCTTTAGGTTACTTTTTTAATTGAACTGAATGGTAAAAAATCTCTAATATCATAAATAATTCATCACTATCTCTAGATTTTTCACATTTCAGAAGAACATCTTGCATTCCCCATTTCAGAGGAACACCTTGCATTTCATTGTGCAGTTAAATACTGTATTGCTTTTAAACTTGAACACAAACATAGCAGTCATTCTGATATTAATTCATGATATGACGAATGCATGTTAAGAATTGTAGTTACCTTTGAAAAACTCCCTGCAGTATATGTTTCCAGTCCACTAGAGAATTATAACTGCAGAATACCACTTAAGGCTATTAGAACACACACTTTAGATCATCAATATAAGTCTAATTCAGACAGAGTCAGCCCTCATTGAGAAAGGTCTCTCATCTATGCTGTTATAATCAGTCAGAGTCAAGTTTAAACTAAATAAAATAATAAATAAAACTTTTATTTATACCCTGCTTTTTGCTGGATCAATCAAAGCAGCTTACAGTGTTTAAAACCATACAACAATATATATAAATAACACCCCTTAAAAAGAATTAAACAAATTATATTAAAATTACATTAAATGGTTAAAATTAATAACAGCAGTTTCAACAATAAAAAGGCAGAATCGCTATGCCTATATGGGGGGATATTTTTGGTTGAGTGATTTATTCTAGGAAGGCCTGCCCAAAGGGATCCGTCTTGATGGCTTTTTAAAAGCCATCTAGGTTGGTAATTTGATGGATCTCATCCGGCAGGCCATTCCATAAAGTGGGAGCGAATGCAGAAAAAGTCCTCTGGGAGGTTGCAACCAATCTGGTCTTTACTGGTTGCAATAGGTTCCTTCCAGAGGATCTGAGTGTATGGGGTGGATTATATGGAAGCAGGCGATCCCTTAGAAAAGTTGGACCCAAGCCATGTAGGGCTTTAAAGATGATAACCAACACCTTGTACTGCACCCAGAAATTAATAAGCAGCCAGTGGAGTGACTTCATTATTGGTGTAATATGGTCATTCCTTGCTGTTCCCGTAATTAGCTGGGCTGCCATGTTTTGTACCAGCTGAAGTTTCTGAACTAGGCACAAGGGTAGCCCCATGTAGAGCACACTGCATGTACTACAGTTTTGAGGTCATTTGGTTCCAGGAAAGGATGCAGCTTGCATATAAGCTGAAGCTGATAACAGGCACTCTTGACCATCATGTTCACCTGATCTCTCATGTGAAGTGACAAGTCAAGAAGCACCCCCCAGACTGCAAACACAGTCCTTTGAGGAGAGTGTGAACCCCTCTAGGACTGGAGGTTGCAGCACAATACCTGGTTTAGGAGTTCCTACTGTAAGTACCTCTGTTTTGTCTGGATTCAACTTGAGCTTGTTTTCCCTCATCCAGTCCATTACTGTTACAAGACACCAATTGAGGGGAGAAATGCCATCTGTCGTCATCGTTGATGACTGAGACATGGAGAAATATATTTGGGTGTCATCAGCATATTGATAAAACCCCACCCCATGTCTACGGATGATTTCTTCCAGCGGCTTCTTGTAAATATTAAACAGCATTGGGGACAGGATGGCATCCTGAGGGACACCACAATTAAGCTCCATTTTTACGGAGCAACTGTCCCCGAGCATCACCCTCTGGAACTTGCCCGAGAGAAAGGAGCAAAACCTTTTTAAACTAAGTACTACTGTACATGTTGAAGCCATACATAGCAAGCGGAAATGAAAAACACGATAGGTTTCCCTCCCAATTATCAGTAGCTACCAGAAAACCAGTTAAATATTTGGCATCACTGTAAAAAGTTGGTATGCTTCCCCCAACTTTTAATACCTCCCATGGTTGAATAAGGTACAGTAATTGTTTGTGAGAGGCAGCATGGTGTAGTGTTTTGTACTGCAACTCTCGAGACCAGGGTGTGAATCCCTTAGGCAAGCCAGTCTCTCTCAGCCTCAAAAAAAGACAAAGGTAAACCTCTTCTGAACAAATTGTGTCAAGAAAACCCCATAATAGGTTCATGTAAGCATTGTCTAAGGTGGAAATGGCTTGCAGGTGTGCAAAAACAAATTTCTTGGCTTGTTTATATTACTTTGATATTTAGCACAGTGGTCCCCCGGGTTACGAAGGTAATCCGTTCCGGATTACCTTTCGTAACCTGGAAATGACCGCATCCCAGGGGACCGCTATTTCCGAAGGACCGCGCGGCTGATTTAAAGGGGCCGCGCGGTTTTTCTGTTTCGTTCCCCGGGGGATCCTTCGGATCCCGGGGGAATTTTAGCGGTCCCGCCGGTTTCGCACCCCGGGGATTTCGTTCCCCGGGGGATTCGTAAGCCGGGGGACCACTGTATTTAGACCATATTTAATGTTTGTCACTTACACTATAGAGAAGGAACATGAAGCCCCTCGCCGCAGGTGGTTTTTGATGCTCATGCTGGTTGACTTTCAGTTAATTTCTGGCTATGCAAAAAAAAAAAAGGGGGGGGGTCTCTTCTTTGCCTAAAATGGCTGGGGAGATTAATAATATATAGGAACATATTTTTGCTAAGAAGGCACAGGAGGCATCTGGGTCCATTTAGGAAAAAAGTTTAACAGATTAGAAGTTGGGCACAAAGTAAAGCAGCATCTATGGACTCTCAGGGTCCTGTTGAAGGCCAATGCAGTTCCCTAAACCTGGCAGTTGCCCACATGTTCCATAGAACCTCTGTCTCTGATTACTTTCACCTATAATTTTCATTCACCCAATTCAATATGGTCCATGAAAAGGGAATATTAGGAAGGCCAAAGTTCCCCACTCCTTTCTTGGGGAACAATAATTTAAAAACCAACATAATTTACCTGTAAAAATATTTTGTATTGTCGCATTCTATGTTGTCATAAAATATTCTTAACCAAACTTTTGGTTATACCTACATTTCTTCTGAATGCTCCTATCTATTCTGACATGGACCACCTGTATAATATTTTTTATAAAGTTTGTTTAAAACTATCAGTTATTATGTCCTTCTGTTAATTATTTTATGCATTTACAGTAGAGCTCAATTAGCAGCTTGTTAAAATGAAGACAGAGAAAAAGAACAATGAAGAGTGTGGATCGATTCAATCTTCACCTTCTGACTTTTGCATGCTTTGCAGAACCATTAGATGAACTGAAGATTAGGAGCCACAGCACTGAGCCACTACCAAAGCTGGAAAACAAAGAAAGAGGAAGTCACCATGGGACATCTTCTTCCAGAGAGCCAATAAAAGCTCAGGAATGGGATGGGACACCAGGACCGCCACTAGTGTCTAGCAGACTTGGAAGGTCTTCTGTTAGTCCAACCATGTTGGCGGGAAATAATAGTTCGGGTAAGTGGAAATGCAAAATATCAAAATAACTGTGCAGTTGCTGTCTTGTTAGACCAGATGTCATCCCTCATCTGGCACAATGCTGACTCTTTAACAGTACCACACCCTGGCTGTGGCAAGGCAAGAATGGTGGCCCCCACTTCTTACAGGTCATCTTCTTTCAAATTAAGAGAACAATATATTCCAAATATTTAAGTCCCTGCCTTTATAGTCCCCTCTACTCCTATGTGTTTCTATGAATTCATTAGGTCTTGGAAGAGAAACAGCTTCTTGTTGATTGTGGAAAGACCAAGCATTGAACACAGATGAGCAGAAAGCCCTTAGTATTTTAGAAGGATCACCTCTTCCTGGAGATCTTCATTAAAGTTCTTTATAACTTATGGATGGGCTTTATACTTATGGGCAGTATAGTGATGAATTCCCACATTCTTTGTCCCTTTCCATCTTAATATTGATATTAGTTTATTCCATGTGTGTGTTCTGAGTTTCTTGCCTGTTTATAACATGATAGTGATTAGAAACTGGAATCCACACACACAGGGTACTTGATTTTGATTGGTATAGCAGATAATTGTGCTGTCCATAGATCATCTCATTCAGGCAAAGTAGTAGCATAACTGATACAGAGTGAGAGGTGAGTGGTAACAAGGTTGCTTCTTTTTATTGTCCTTTTTAATGCTTGAAAATCAAACTGGTACTTTTGACAGTAAAGTGAAGTATTATAATGCCCTTCATGCTTTAATTAAACTGGTTGAATTAGGTTCTTGACAGTGGAGAACAGGCTTTTGTCAAGCAAACATATAGCTGAGTTAGCAATCTGCATGAAAAATTTGGTTTGATTCAAAGGTACTGCACACATACAAGTCCGTTCATTTTTTCTTCATAAGTTGTACCTTGGAACCCAATCATGTGAGAGCCAGCATGGTATAGTGGTTTGAGTGTTGGATTATGACTCTGGAGATAGGGCTTATTTCCTCACTGGAGCATAAAAACCCACTCGGTGACCTTGGGCCAAATCATGATTTCTCAGCCTCAGAGGATGGCAATGTCAAACCCCCTCAGAAGAAATTTGCCAGGGAAACCCCTTAGAGTTGCCATAAGTCAAAAATGACTTGGAGGCACACAACAACAAACTAGTCATGTAGCAAAACAGTGTAGGTGTGTGAAGAAATCCCTTGTGATTCCCACAGTTATGACTATGAAAAAATGTACAACTATCATCATGGAAATGCCTTTGAAAAACTGCTGCTTCACAGTTACTTTATTTTTCTAATTACCTGTCTGTAAAAATTTGAACTGGAAAATGCCCTTGAATAGTTAACAACAGTAGCAGCAGCAAGAACAATATTGATAAGAAAATAACATACAGAACAGCCAAAACAAGTTGATTTCTATTGTAAAACATTAATGACATTCAGATGTTTAATAGTGAGCAAGAAGATTGGTAACAAAAGCAACACATTAAAAATTAAATGCCTGTTGAAACCTAGCATCTGTCTTTACCTAACATCTAAATGTATATTAGGAGAATGCCAGGCAGATTGTCTAAGGAGAGCCTTCTTGGGCATTACAGAGTAGGCTCTTCCCCTTGTAGCAACTCATCAAACCATTGTGGACAACACAACGCAGAGGAGAGCCTCCTTAATCAAGCAAAAACATTTTTCCTTGCCAACAAAACTCACCAGTCTTGGGAATTAGCTATAGGGTAGTGTCAATAACCCTAAAATTTCTGATTTCCTCCCCTTCCAACCCAGCCCCTCAAATTTTTGATTTCAATCAGCTCCTGTCTCCAAATCTATTTTCCACTTCCCAGCTGGGGCAGCAACAGTAGTAATAATAGTCTAGTCACTGAAAGGAAATAGGATGGAAATATTTTGCTCTTCCCAGTATTCTCTTAGTATTCTCTCTTTTTCTTCTTTTCTAACTGGAATACCCCTGTTATTGCTTCAGCCTGTTGTGTGTTTAATGAGGACTGAGGAGTGGGTCTGAGTGTGAGCAGAGGGTGGCAATGAATAAGTTAAAACAGTGGTTTTGAACTGTTGTACTCCTGATTTGGACTAAAACTCCCTCAGTCTCTCACCATTGGCCATGCTGGTGGGGTTTTTGGGGTGTTCATGTCTAAAGCATATAAATGGCTAAAATATTGTAGGCCAGTGAGTTAGAAGATTTGTGGGAATGGGAGATGTTTATGAATTGGATATTGGCCTGGAAATGTATTGGCCTCTTTCCCTGTTTTTATGACATGAGCAGTGAAATATAGAACAGAGCTTCTATATCTTTAATAGTGCTTTTGAAGAGAGAATTTCAGCATGTTTGTTTGCATTTAGTTCCATCTTCTACACAACCATTAAACACAGCAATTATGCAGACAACACCTACGGAAATTCTGTCTTCTAAACAACCATTGAAGGTACAGGAGCCTTGTCGTATATTTCACTTGTCAACCCTAGTGGAAAGAGGAAGCTTACATATCTTTATAATCAGGTATCCATCTGTATGATTGCATGGTGGAACTAACCAAGATTTACATGTAAACAAGGCTGGTCACGTGGAAATCTTGGGTTTGGATCTCTATTCAGGCATAAAATAAGGTAAAGGCCTAAATCCAGTTGCTATTGGCAAACAGACTAATTCCGTCAGTGGGATTAACATAAGTGTTGACTTATCACTTAGAAGTACATTCAGTGGGTGTGCTTTAGTTTACAATAGCAATTGCATTTAGGCTTAAATATTGTGGGAGGACCCATATATTTTGTCCAGAGCTCTTTACATTGACAGATGGATACAAATGTAGGAACTTGTGTGAGGTACCATTTACTATTGCTAGCTCTCATTTGGTTACACATTACTATAGAGAAATCAGCAGGTGTTCAAATGAGACATAAACCAGAGTATTCTTTTCTCGATCTCTGCTGGAAATTCTAGCCAGTGAGAGAATAGTAATATATGAGCTCACTTCAGCTTGCCCCTAAAACCAACTTTAAACAGGAGCTTGAATATTGTCTGAGTTGTGATCTAAAAACAAAACAAAACACACACATACACACACACACACACACACATACACACACACAATTTTTCCAGGCTCTGGTTTGAACATTCCCTTTAGTTTGAAACAGGAATGTTTAAAAAGCCCTGCTGATTTGAGGATGTCATCAATCTTCCTCAAAAAAGGAAGGAAGGAAGGAAGGAAAAGAAAAGAAAGGGAAGGGAAAAGAAAAGAAAAGAAAGGGAAGGGAAAGGAAAAGAAAGGGAAAGGAAAGGAAAAAGGAAAGGAGGCCATATCTTGGGAAAGTGGGGGTGATTGAATTTACTTTCACATAAGTAAGACCTTGCAAAGACTCTCTTTAGCAGGATATTTCCTGTTGGGATCATAGACTAGAAGTTTTATTCTCTGCAAAATGGGCCCAGGATTCTTTATTTTGCACTCTGAGATCACTTCCCCCTTTGAAATATCCCTTCTTGGCTAGGGGAGATTCCAATGAAGGATTCCAGCACTTTTTTCACTGGTAGCTGGCAGTGTCCATGTAAGCAGGATAGCAAATCCACTTTGAGTTGGAGTAGGAATTTAAAAAAACTATCAATGATGCTGAACCTAAGTTTCAACTAAAACTCAGTAAATTCAATACCCCATTGATATGGAAGCCACCAGCCACCACTGAGTATTATTGCAGTAGAGCACACTTGTATCAGGGCTGGAGAACATGATAGCATTTGAGTTCCAGAGAGTGAAACAGAATAGGTAAGACAATATACCTGCTGTGTTGAACCAAATTCTTTTGTTTGTTATATAGTGCTACTCCTGTGCTGGTCCCAGAACACCAGAGACAAAATAGGTAAGGTGATACATCTTGCTAAAGTGATTTCTACCTAAATTAGAAGATTGAAAGCTTACACACACTCATCAATGGAAACTGATCCAGTAACAGGTAAGTGTCTTTCTTACATTGTGTATCAGTTCTGTTGCTGAGTGTGTATAAGCCCTCCCCCCCCCGCCACCCTATAATGCCCTTCTTGCACGAGACAATTACTAGAACAGAATGAAAAGTAACATGGGTTGTAAATTTGAATTTTGCAATAGCAAATGAATTCAAGTTTATTTTTTTGTTGTTGGAAAAAAGCTTTATTATTAAAATAAATCATCTCATACATGCATACATATATACAAGCCCTACTACCAATTAGTACAAAGCAACAGTCCACAAAAAATAAGTGAAGAGTATTTCACTACTCATTTTTATAACGTTCCTTCTAATATTCCAACCACTTAAACCTTCCCATATACCTTCTCATACTCCTGCATTCTCTTCTTTCATCTCTTTCTTTATCTCTTCGCTCTCTCCTACTATCTTTCTACTTACTCCAACCATCTAACGAATTCAAGTTAAAATTAATGAGGCCACAATCCAACACCCAATGCAATTTACTTTTGACTATGCATTGTTCACAGGTGCTCCTAATTTCAGGTGCCCCTAATGCAGTGTAGAATGTGATAGAATACTAAAACACAGAGAATGGGATTTAAAATTACTAGAAATCTTACATGTTTCAGATACTGATACAGTTAATGCTGTAATCTGGATAAAGGAGGATATGATGCACATGCAGGGAGCAGAGCTCAAGACTATTTATTTATTTATCCACCCATTTATTTATTTATTTATTTGATAATAACACTTGTCTTTGTAGGCTGGAATTTAGAAACACATACAAGCAAAAAGTGTTTTGTTAACAGAACACATTGGAGGAGCCACATAGAAGTTTAAAGAAGAATCATTTTGGAGCTAACCTCCTTCCCACCTTTTTTCTTAAAGAGGTTGCCATCAGGGGCCCTTTCACACTATATGATTATAGCACTGTATTCTACTTTATGAGATCCATCATGGTATTGTGAAGTCCCTGTGGCTGAACCCCCCCCCCCCCAAATCTGCACCAAAGGATTCTACCAAAAAAACAATATAAACAATATCAATATCACACTTCCCAATATAAAAGGACAATAATGTGAAAAGCTTAGTAGAAATAAACTCAAGAGCAGAAAGAGCCAGTATAATTCCTAAAAGGGTAGCAATACCCCACTGATAGTAAGCCAATGCTTAAAAAAAAAGTAATAGAACTCAAGGCCAGACGCATTTCGAGAGCAGTCTTCCTCAGTGGTCTATAAATATGCAAAATATGTATAAAATTATCAAATCCACAGCTCACACAACGTGACTCTGAATTTAACGGAGTCACATTGTGTGATCTGTGGATTTGATCATTTTATACATATTTTGCATACTTATAGGCCACTGAGGAAGACTGCTTTCGAAACGCGTCTGGCCTTGAGTTCTATTATTAATTTTTTTTAGCATTTGCTTACTGTCAATGGGGTATTGCTACCCTTTTAGAAATTATACTGGTTCTTTCTGTTCTTTAATTTATTTCTACTAACCTTTTCACATTATTGTCCTTTCAGACCAGGGTTTGAATCCATGATCAGCCATGGAAACCCACTGGGTGGCCTTGGGCGAATTACACTCTCTCAGCCTTAGAGGAAAGGGAAGGCAAACGCCCGCAGAACAAATATTGCCAAGAAAACCCCATGATAGGGTCACCTTAGGATTGTAGTAAGTTAGAAATAACTTCAAGGCACACAACAACGTTCCACTTTAACTGCCATGGTTTCATCCTATGGAATCCTGGGATATAGAGTTTAGGGATAGGCATTTAGGATTCTCAGCAAGAGTCCTCCAAAGTACAGACCCCAGGATTCTATAGGATGTTGTAATGGCGGTTAAAAGGGAATCATAATGCTGTGATCAGATAGTGTGCAAGGGTTCTAAGTGTTTTCTGCTCTCCTCATGAGAAGAGGAGACAGCTATGCAAAACCTGGGGGCCTATTTTCTCTCCCCTAGATTTTGTAGGGACTACACAAATTGCCAAAAATCACAAAAAAGGGGGGGGCAGGGAGAGACACAAGTAACCAAAAGTTAATGTCCATATTTGAAAAATGGGTTTTCTTCATGCTAAATGGTATATAATTAAATACTCAGAAGATGAACTGCTCCACCAAGAGGCTTCCAAGAAAAACAATTCAGCCTCCCATTTGCGGTCCCAAAAGGGACAGTCTTGGGGAGTCTGGAGGGGCTGAGGACTGCAAAAACAGCACACAGCTGTAGGATCACATTTTGACCACCTCTCCCTTATATAGATAAAAGACTGTTCCTCAATTCAGAAAAGCCACATGCATCATCTTTTTTCCTTAAGACAAATATAAAGAACCAAATGTACAGGAGGTAATGATATTGATATCTATCAACAAAGGGAGACTCTGTCATTAGGCAGAATGAGGCAACTGCCTCAGGTAGGACGTTTGGGGGGGGGGGGACAGTAGCCCCTCAGCTGTTCTACTTGAGTCTCCTACCACCATAATTCTACTGTCATGGAGGACAGAGATGAAGCATGCACTACACCCACTAAATAAGCCTGCTGCTTTTGGGAGTGGTGGAGGCTACTGTCCCTCTGCTTGTCAGGAATAGGTTTCTATGGTCAGTCCGCTTGACTTCTTTACATGGAATAATGGGAGAGAGTATCACCTTTTTCTTTTGCCTCAGATAGCCAGACCAGGCCCTGGATTAGGGATACAGATGATAGGTCCTTAATATCTAGTTCGGAACTATAAATTAGATAAAATCCAGCATGCACAAAGCATTTCTTAGCGGAAACTGTCCTCAAAATAAAGGAAAACACTATGGTAGGTTCTGCCATTTTTCACCATAACACAGCCACATCTCTGCAGTTCCTCCTGCCTACTGCATGGAAGGATAGCTGAGCATTGTAACAGCTCAGCAGTTACCAGCTGGTGCTAGTGTTGCACAGCAGGACATGGAGCATTCATACTGGTCCTCTTGTTATCTGCAACATGAAAACAGAGGGCACACATTCATACTCCTTCCAAATCCTCTTTTGCTGCAGGGCACAGCTGTTCATTGCTGTGGTGTAGCTACCTAGGGTACAAAATGAGGGCACTACCCACAATAGGAATGCTGCTTCTCAACAAAATTGCCTTTCAGTTCTCAAATTTCTAGCATTGTAGAGAGTTAGATATTGAAAAACTTTCCCACCTAGAATTCATATATTTCCTATGTTTGAATTCCCCTGTTAACTTTGCCTGCCCCTTTTCTTTGCATGTGTAAACTGTGTTTCCCAATGTTCAGTGAAATATTAACTAACTTGCAATTCTAGAAATTTGGAGACTGAAGAGAAATTTCAAGCAGAATTCTTATTTGGGGGCAGTGCCCTCATTCCTGCCTCACCCTACACATAGTTACCTGTGGCACAGGAATTGGCTCACCTGAACCCTCTTTTGTGAAATCTGCTTGTAAAACTGGGTAATCCCATTCAGTAGGTTAAATTGTTACGGAGTATATATCGCTATAATCTACCATAACTTTGTAAACAACTCTATAGCTTTCTGGGTTTATAAATATTAAGGTGACATTGAATAGGGTTCATTATTATGTTTTCTAGCTCTCAGTGTCATTCCCCTATTTCTTGGGAAAATATTCAGGGCCATTTCTCATCCTCAGGGGTTCCAGACATCTCTAAGATGGCTTTTTAGAGGAATAGCTGTCAATGGTTTTTACACACACCAGCCTTGAAAACATGCCACCACTGTTTCAGTGAACAACCACAGGGGGTCTCCAATATGTGAAGCTTCCTTCAGCTTCATTCTGAATGTCTGAAAGAGCATTTTCCAGAAGACTGTCTCCTTTGGGATATTGTATTGCCATCTACTGGTGGAAAGGTGCACCATGTCAAGTTTTAAGAAATTACTCCTTCTGGTATTTCTTTGGGATTTTATTTCATTTCTTAACAGCAACGAAACCTGATGATTTCCAAAATCATTAGCAGCTGAGCAGAAAAATGTTGTGAATAGAACAGCTTCATACCTAATAAAGGCTCTTTGGATTACAGAGGAATGATTTTAATACATTCCTGAGATACTACCATTGCCAAGAAAAGGATGCTAGAGGTGTTGGCTCAGTTCACCCCTGCAGTTCTCATACAAAGAGGGAAAAAAGGCTTTTCTTTAAAAATCCAGAAATAGTTCTTTGCACTCATTTCCTGCCCTGTTGCCTACAGATTTTGTTTTCTATCTGTTAGGATGTTGTCAGGGTGAAAACTGGAGAGGGCCCCAGAACCTTTAATGATTGTATACCAGGTGTGGCTTGTGATAGGTAAAAAGCAACACCCCCTGAAATTCCTTCTTCTACACAACTCTTAAAGGTACATGATCCCTCTCCAGTTTTCACTCTGGTAATTCTGTCCTGACTTTGCCCAGAGAGGCAATCCAAAGATGCATGATGTTCAAATTAGCTAATAGACCATGTCAGCTATTGCAGAATGAATTGTTCCTAAAGAGGGCCCAGTCCTAAACTTTGTAGCATCTTGGTTAAGAATTTAAATCTGTTCCCTCATGTTAATTCCCTGTTTCCTGAGCTGTTATCAGCATGTGGCATCCCTGCAACTGCCAGGAGCACTTGACCAACCCCCAATTAGAAACAAGTCCAGTCCATCACTCTGAGCAGAGCTAGGTGACAAGATCTAGCTAGTGTGTTAAGGTCCCAAAATACCCCAATGTAGCTTCATTCTGGCGAATGTAAATGACAGCTAGATAGTATCACCTGTTGTGTCTTGCACTGCTGCTGCTTTTCAGTGTCATGGGGCCACAAAGGTTACAAAGGAGGAAACTCATCACCATCATTTTGCCCAGAGTATTCAGTCTGGAGTCAGCCCTCTGACCATCCATTTCCCCTGATGCTCATACTGTTTCCACAATACCAATTTCCATATTTATATCTGTATAGTGCAGGTGACTGACTTAAAGGCACTAAATATGTAGGATTTAAAAGGAGGATTTCCAAAATGTAGCGCTCCAGCAAGGCTTTCCTTTATGTTTGGATTATGGGAGACTGCATAACTACTGTACAACATACTGTTGTATGTTATCCCAGAAGCCCTTAGCCCAGTGTTGGGCACTGAGGTTGAAAGAGCTACTACTGTCACACCCTCACACCCTCAAGATAAGAGTGGAATAGACACCTTCTTTCTGCTTACTGATTAAGTAACTGGAGTAACTGGAGAGGTTATTCTATATAGGCCAGAGCTTGAGAAGTTGTGTTGTTGGATGATAGTTCCCACAGTCCCACAGCCATCACGTTTCCTTTGGATTCTGGAAGTTGTAGGGAAAAAATCACTTTGACATATTTTGGTACAGATCCAGCCTTCCTATCAACATTGTGACCCAGTTGGTAGAATTCAAAGATATATCCATGTTAGTCTGTAAAATCAGCATGTAGAGAGATCTTGTAGCACCTTTGAGACTAACTGAAAGAAAGAAGTTGGCAGCATGAACTTTCCCAGACTTAAGTCTACAAGAGCTCATGCTGTCAACTTCTTTCTTTCAGTTAGTCTCAAAGATGCTACAAGATACTCATTGGGGCTTTCTAGATTGGCAAAAAGAAGTGTGTTCGTGGCTGCATGAAAGTCTAGCCTTTAGATGAGAAAAAGGGAAAGTGTGCCATGAAAACACTTTTTTTGCATTTTAGGGGAGAAGAAGCGCCTTTAAAAAGGTGCTGGTTTTCCCAGCTTCTTTTTTAAAAACTGCAGAACAGCGCAGCTCCATCTAAAGGCTGTGGTGCAGCTACTAAGCATTAAGGAAAAGGCAACTTCATGTCACACTTTCCTGCCAATCTAGAAAGCCCCAATGTGACCCAGGAGATTAAAAGCATCCATTTTGTAATGGCCTTGGACAGATGATAGGATCCTCAGTGAAATTTTGATTTGGGAAAGAATGCTTCTTTCTTTACGTTCCCCCACATTTGTTGAAAAGAGCTTACAGGTGATGACAGATTGTCAACTGAGCAGACGAGACTGCCCACCTGGTACAGAGGAGTCTTGAAATCTAGGCTGTTGCCACCCTCTGCTGGCAAGACCGAGGCTCTGCTCTTGTATCTGAGGAAACATTAGAGTGGCTTCTTGTCTGCTTAATAACTGCTTTTCTCTCAATGAGATGGATCCTTTTCAGAGGGGTTGCCATTTAATATGATGCTAGGTTGCAATGTAAGGCATTAGGCTCAGTTGATATTCTGAACAGATTTCCAAAGGAATTTAGGCAGTTCACTGAAGAATTCTGTTTTCTGTTCAAGTGTCTGATTCAGAGTGACAAGAGAACAAGCTTATGTCTGCATGTAACTTACACACAAAACAAAGCACAATAAATGCAAGATGAACGGGTATGGAAAAGCACAGGCTAGGACATACACATGTCTTTCACTGCTTTTGTGAAATACATGCTAAGCCTATCATCTCTTGTGATCCTCTCAAAACAGACAACACAGATAGCCATGATGCTTGATCTGGCAGGGAGGAGGCAAAGGGAAATGGATAAATATACCTGTTTTTATATTCTAGGAGGTTAGATAGCAATGTTTTATTTTTAAAAATGCCAAACATCTCTGCTTCAAGGTATATATCCATGTCTATATCTGTAACATTGATAGTTAGCTGTGTTTTTGACTAATACATATTATTTGTTTATTCATTTACTCAATTCGTATCCTACCTTTCTGCCCCAAAAGGTGTCATTAATAACCTTTTTATGTAGATACTGTTATTTCCTATGGTAGGTGGAGATCCTTTTTGTGAAAAGGAAGTTTCACTGAGATTCACACACACACACAAACACACACACACACACAACAAAATATTACTTATTTAAAATATTCATTTGAATGCCTAGAAAATGTCAAGTGCTTACAGTACTTTGCCTTTTCCCAGAGCTAGCCTGGGCAAGCTTTCAGGATACAGTTGCCTACTATGTTTATGCCAACTGGCCCTTTCCAGTATGTCAGAGTAGGTTATCTTGGTATTGGATGATTTCCCATAAAAAAAGTTATTGAAAATTTCCTATTTTGATTCATACAGCCATATGGAAACATGAGTGTCTGCGAGATTTTTTTTTTTTTTAGAGACATGGGGGAAAGATGCAAAGAGGTACATGAGCATGATTCTTGTGCATAGTACCCACTGCTACAACACACCTGTGTATGCAGCAAACCTAGAATATGATACCACTAATACAGAGCACAAGCAGCATCATGACAAATCTTTGGCTGGACTTTTGTTGGTATGCTATGCTGGTGCCACTAAGGCAATAGTGGCAGTGATAATAGGAGAGGAAAAGTCATGTGAGCAGCACAAAATGAAGTCATTGGAGACAGACTGGCATCCTTTTAGTGACATGTGTGGCATCAAATGCACTATGTAGGAGGTGTGAATTTTGTGGACAATGGATAATAGTTGTATCCAGCTGAGAGTGACAAAAATGAAGCTTCACATTCAAGTCATTGTGCATATGATTCAGCATTTATGTCATTTGAGAGTCTTTACACATTGTGAAATGCTGTTGGCTAGAGGTGAGTCAGCCATGCACAATGACTATATGTAGCACTACATGGCTATTTAGTATAGGGATTGCATAACTCAGGTAGAATGTAACTCTGTTTGTGGCTACTCCCATTACAGCAATAGCAATAGCAACTGCATTTCTGTACTGCTTATCAGTGAACTAGCACTTCATAAGCACTTTATAACATGTAAGCCAATTGCCCCCAACAAGCTGGGTACTCATTTTACCAGCCTACAAAAGGATGGAAGGTTGAGTGGACTTGGACCCTCCCTGGAATTGAATTTGTGGCTGCAGTACTGGCATTTAACCACTGCACCACCAGGGCTCCCATTACATTTCATTGATAAAGGATCTCCATATTTTACTTATTAGAGCCAGTAGATTCTGTCTGCTTTTCCTTGTCACTGCTGTACAAACATGGAAAAAGTGTAACTGCTAGCATCATGCATCTAGAGGATTCTGACTGTAGTGTGAAGTGAGAAGTATAATAGCAAAAAAGTAAGAAGGAAAATGGCCCCTTCACTTCACTGTCAATAGCAAAGACAGTACTTAAGAATGTACTGGGTACTTTCTGACATCACTGTATCATAACATTGACAACAGCACATAATTTGTTAGGAAAGGACTTTGCATCATCTAGAAATCTTTCCTTTATTATTTTATTTTTAATTAATTTATTTATGGCATTTATACCCCACTTTTCTGCCCTAAAGTCTATCAGAGCGGCTTACAATTATTATTTTTAAATAGAGAGTTCCCTGCCCTCTGGCTTACAATCTAAAAAGACAGGACACACAAAAAAGAAGGGAATGGTTGTGGGGAAGGGGATCAGGTCCAGTAGTTGTTTCCTCCTTCTGAGGCCTGGACCAAGGCAGATGGACTGGAGAGATGGCTGTCTTTCTTCAGGTTAGCCCTATTCACTGCCTCAAAGGCTGAAAGATGACAGTTAGCATGGAGGGAGGGCTCTCTTTCTTCAGGCTAGCTCTGATAGAGCTTTATCTTAGAAACACTGGTGAATGTTCAGTAGAAAGTAGCAATGGAATCTGCAGGGGAAGGAGAAATGGCTAGGGTTGAGGAAACCTAAAAATATGCATACTCTTTTACATTTCACATTATCAGCCACTTGTTACATTGGCTAATATAAGTTTACATTGCTTGTATTTTGAGCTCTACAAATGTTCTTTTAGGGCCATAAATTTGGCTGTGATCTCTTTGGTCAATGCAACTTTGCTTGTGTAGGCAGCAGGTTCAGCAGTGGGTATGGTGGTGGCAGAAGTAAAATCAAAGCCCTTTCTGTCGATGTCTGAAGTGGAAACTTCCAGATCCTGATCAACCTTTGCAAAGTTTGGCTTCTAACTAAAGACCTTCTGAGATGGCTGCCTTGGAAAATTGCCTGTACCAGCTTTCCAAGGCAGACTTCCTAGCTTTGAGGATCTTCCTTGAAGCCAGATACTGCAAAGATAGACCTTTTCATGACTCAAAAGCTTTCCCTTTGTAGGGTCTCTTTCAGACGTGGGGAATTGGAAGTATAATCTAGGGTCAATCCGAATGCAATCATAGGGTTTGGCGTTATTGCGAATTAAAGCTTCGCACGCAATTTCGGGCAAAAGGGAAGTCAATTCGAATGCAATCATGGGTTTCACGTTATTGCGAATTAAAGCTTTGCATGCAATTTTGGGCAAGGAGGGGTCATTTTCAGGAAATGGACCGTTACTCTGAATGCAATGAGGATTCCTGTAAATTCGCTAAACAAGCAAATTTACAGGAATTCACATTGGCTCCATTCGAAGTTTGGGAGAAATTCCTCCTGTGTGAAAGAGTCCTAGGATAGTGTGACAAATTTCTCTGACCAAAGGCACCACATCTTGTCTGATTTTGGAATCTTAGTAGGGTCAGCTCTGGTCAGTACTTGAGTGGGAGACCACCAACAAATACCAGGTGTTGTAGGGTATATTTTAAAAGAAGGAACTGTCAAAACCACCTCTGAAGATTTCTTGCCTAAGTAAACCCTATGAAATTCATGCGGTTATCATATGTCAACAGGTGACTTGTAGGTGCACACACACACACACACCACCACCACCACCACCATCACCACCACTATGCAGACTTGAAAAGTGCTCTGTGCCAGTATAATAGACCTTTACACCACTAAGGTGCAAAAACAGGGGCCTATGTGTATTATTTATTTTTTAAAAAAACTACCTTAAAACAGTATACTGTTCTGGTTAACTATGGTAAGCTGTGATAATAAGTCTATCAAGTTAAGTAGATAAGAAATCTATACCAGTGGGTAGACTTGGTGCTCGGGGTATGACTTGCCAGCTGTAGCTGAGAACCTGAGTTTTGTCACAGGTTCTTTTTATCTCATATAATGGCATTTTGCACTCCTTAATAAAAATAATAGGGTATGGAGATTGCTGTTTTAGTTTGCACTCCAACTGTATACTCTCCTGTTGATGCCAGACAGTGTCATGCCCTGTTCTAAGATCTAAGTGGTCATTTGAGGAGAAGACTGGCAAATCAGTTGCCTCTAGGTTGAAGCAGCATCTGCTAACATTGTGCTGACTGCAGGTTTAAGGAAGCTATTGCAGAATTAACCTACTCAGCATCCTGGCTAGGTAGGTCAGACTGCTGCTAAGAACTCTGACCAGCACTGCAAAGCTTTGTTCTTTATTACATCTGGTTATAGGGATATAGAATACACATTTTGGATCTTGAATGGAAATAAACACATTGTGTGATTGTTCCTATAATGAAAAATGTATCTTTTCTTTCTAATCAAAAGAACAAGCACTAGCAATACAATTACTTCACATGATGCTTTTCTTTTCTTTTATTATTATTTCTGGCCTTAAAAAGAAATAGTTTTTAAAATAATAAAGGGAAATCATGGTCATTTCTTAATTCATGGAAGAACAAAATATGATAAGGCACTGGATCACTAAAAGGAGTCTTCTTAGATGAGAAAACTTCTTAGATTAGCAACTCCTTATTTCAACAGACACAGCATACTGGAAATACATTTCAAAACAGGTAGAATGGAACTAACACTGTCTATGTGATGTGTGCTATTTCTTTGATGCCAGATGAAAGGGGTTTTGTTCCTAAAGATGTGATAATCTTTCATGATGTTGCACAAGCCTCACTGAAAATGTTGACATTTTCCTCTTTTCTTGAAGTGAAGAAAAACAACTCAGAAGTTATGGTAAACAGGGTCATCCATGTAGTTTTTCAGATCAGCAGTTCTCAAGTAAGACATATTGGCCTAAATCCAATCAGTCCCAGTTAAAATAAACACACTGAGTCAATGGGAACTTGGTAAGTCAACACTTAGGTAAGTTCCATTGATTCATTGCATTTACTCTAATTTGGACTAAATTGGATTTAGGCCACTGTCTACAACACTCAGTTGCATGGAGTGATTATCAAGAGCTAAACTATTGAGTCAAATTAAGATTAGCATTTACAAAACAGTGCTGAACAAAAGAGAGGAAAAGGACTTAAATTATCACAGGAGTTAATCATACAAGAGGGAAGCAGCCAATCCTGTACAAAAACAGGGTTTAAATCCAGGAAAATCCCACAAAAGCAGGGTTGTTTTCAGATGATGTTGGGCACATTGAGCATTAATGTGACATTAACCTGTGTTCAGAAAGTCACAAAATCCCAAAAGTAAAAAGCAGCATGATTTTGCCCACTTTCTGCATGGGTTAATGTCGCATTAATGCTCAATGAGCCCAATGTGTGTGAAAACAATCCTGCTTTTGCAGGATTTTCCTAGGATTTAAACCTTGTTTATGCACGGGATTTGGGCACTTTGCCTCCTGTGTGATAAATTCTATATGTGATATGTGACAACTATTTATATTCTCAGAGAGCTTCTCTTCCACTGTGATCTAATTGATAAAAACATTGACCGTATATATGCAACTATAAATTAGCCTAATCTATAAATCAAAGGCATGTTTTGGAGCCAAAATTATGGATTTAGATGTGACTCATGTATAAATCTAGAGTAAAATTTAGGGGTATATAACAAAGAATCCAAAGGATGAAGCAAAGGAAAATAATGCCAAACAACTTACAAAATTCCAGTTGGCATAAATGTCTGTGCTCAAAATAAAGAATGGATGTATGAGAGAGTAGAGTGGGGTCATGCTTCCAGGACCAATTACACTCTAGCCTTTGACCACATGATGTCTCCTTTTTTAAAAAAAAATAAGAGTTAAACTACAGTACCTACATTGACCTGTGGATAAGTCATCCCAGTTTTTGGGTGTCAATTTTTTGTCTAAAATTCTTAGCCTTATACATGGATATATATATATATAGTAACTATCAGCAGTTATCTTGATACATTTACTTTTGACATTACCTAAGAAGTATGTATGTTGGCAGACAAGAGGAGCTGAGTAAACCTGTGGCATTAAGGTGTGTGTAAGTGTATGTGTGGTGGGGTGTGAACACAAGAGAGGGCCTTTTCAGTGGCTACTCCCACCCTCTGGAATGTCTTTTCATGGCAAACTAGGTTGGCCCCCTCCCTGCTCTCCTTTCACCAGCAGGCCAAGATGTTTTTGTTCAAGTTAGCTTTTAATATATAATCACCTTTTTTAAACTTTTGTATTTTAATGCAATTTTATACTGTTTTAATGAGATACATTTCCTTGCTGTTGTTTTTTAAAAAATATTGTTAAGTTTTTAACCAAGTTTAACTGTGAGCCATCTTGGGTCCCATTTTGGGGAAAAGGTGGCATATCATAAAAATAAAATAAAATCATGTCCGTAACAACGTCTGTTTTCTCTAAGAGTCTACACTTAGAAAAGAGACAATGGAATTTTATCTCTAATACATTTCCTTTTGTTTCTAGAACCGAAAGCAAGTTGCCGATTAGGGCGATCTGCATCCACATCAGGTGTGCCTCCTCCCTCCGTTACTCCTCTCAGGCAAGCGAGCGATCCACAACCGAGCCAGGTACCATCGTTAGCCAATCGTGAATGAGTTCCTGTGATGCAACATGCCAAATTTTCCTCACTTCTGTGTTTGTCTATCATCTGTTAATGTAAATTGTTCTGCGTGTTTTGTTTGCTTTCTGTTTGTACGCCTGTGCACATGTGTGTGATTTTCCCTCTCTTTCTCTCTCTCAGCCTCTCTCTTTCTCAACCCTGCCCCTTTCTCATAAGCAAAGAAATTTTACCTATGGTATCCTGGTAGTGTGCCAGTCTTTCTTTGCTGTTAACTAGTCTTAAATCACTGTTTGTCTCTCCATTCTGTAATTTAAATGTTGTAACCTTTTGTACTTTTATGTATTAGCAGAATACATTATTATTATTTATTTGGTCCTGTGTGATTTTTTTTCTCCTCAATTTAAAAAATTTATCAGCATTTGATAAATTCAATCTGTTTTATTTATAATACAGATTTTTTTAAAATGTCTTGTCAACAACATTTTTACTATATTTCTCAGTGACTTTGTATATACTGTTTAAACTCTGACCTCTTTGTATTGTATGATATGTGCATATATTTTGATTTGTGCATGATTAAAATATGCATAGAGATAGATAGATAGATAGATAGATAGATAGAGAAATAAGCATTTATAGCATAATATTTTGTTTCCTGTACACAGCAGCTCATTTTTCTTCATCACTAGCTCCTATCTTATATGTAATACTATTAGAATGGTTAAATAATGCTCCTCTGTTTTTATAAAGTAGCAAATCTGTTACAATTAGCAGGGTATCTGTGGAGGGACTTCCCATATACTGTGAATGCCTTGGAGTGCAATGTGCAGTGATGCACTCTCCCCTCACTCATGGGGTTCCTGGTGGTCGTGGTGGCAGGCCACCCACTTAGGGGTGCAGAGTAGTTATGGGGTGCTGTGTTTTGCAACAGAAAACACAGTGGCACAAAGACATATGATTCTTCTTATGGCATTTTAAGGAAACTCTTTGTCTAGAGTCCCTGATCAAAACTGTTGGTTCTTGATCAGAAGTGTCTGAGACACCTTTTCCCTTCCTGAAAACCAAAGCAACCCTCAAGTGGTAAAAAGAAATAAATTGTCCCACAGCTTGGAAAAGTCATATTTTCCCCAGGGAATATGGCCAGTGGGAATCATCACCAAAAAAAGTAATTTTGTCCCAAATAGATTTTGTGAAGAGGTGTTAATTTTACATTGATAAAGACTTTCCTCATATGCCGTAGAAATGATATGTATTTGTGCATGACTTTCTTTTAGTTCTTGGTCTTTTGTATGGCTGTTTTTAATTCTCCTTATTGTATTAATGCCAGTCTTGCCCAAACTACAATATTTACCCAAAGTGCAGCACCTTAGTTGAACCAATATAAACGAATTAACCTAGAGAAAACAAGGGGTGCACCTGGGAACCTCTTTGTCTTGGGCAGGGGGCAGGCTTCCCTCTCCTGAAACCCACATTTCACATTTCACCCCATTTATAAGACCATATCTGCATAGTTCCATCCTGGATTCTACTTTTAATACTTGCTTTACACCTATGCAGCAGAATGAAATGAAAGGATGCTAAACTATGCTATCTTTTTAAATAGCCCGTTGTGCTATCATTTGAAAACTACCACTGCCATGAAGAAGAAAGTAGCAGTAGCATTGTTTCACATACAAACATTCAAAAAGCGACTCATCCCTCTTGCATGCTTTTATTTGATCTGAAAATTCATTCATCAAATCTTCAACTCAGCACTTAATTATACCATCTTAAGACCATACCAGGTATTTTATTGTGTGTATAGACACACTGGTAACACTAGACAATGGGATGCAATGTTGAGTACTGAGATAGATAGATGATAGATAGATAGATAGATAGATAGATAGATCCTTTTAAAAAAGAACTATCCACTTTAAATGTAACTACACTTCGCCCATCTGCAGAAGCTGCAGAGAACACTTTGTCTATGTATACTACTTGGAGAAAAATATGAAGACATAAATATATAGTGTTTTGTGTTTTGTTTTGTTTTTAGATGACTACTGAGATCATATGTAGTGACCCTATACATACTTTGCAAGACTTAAAATACAAAATGGCTTCAAACATATAGTACATTTAGGAGCGAGGAGAAGGAGCTCACTTAAGTAAAATTCATGACTCTTTTTTTTCCAGACCCAAATTAAGAAGCAATGTTTGATTTGCCTTCCCCTTTTCAGTTCTCTTTTATTTTATAATTGTTCATGAGCATATTTTTGAAGACTGCAATAGTGGAGAAATCAAAAGAAATTCCATGCTATTGCCTGAGTTGTGGCAAAAATAGATGCAGATGAAAGACAGCCAAAGAGAAGCATGCCCCTTTGTACCTCTGGTTTTCTGTGCCATTTGGAAAGATTAAAAAACAAGCACTATCATGTCTTGGGCCCTAGTGGGTAATGCTTGCAGAAAGAGAGGAGTGTGTGTGTGTGCATGTGTGGTATAAAACTGTTTTGTTCAGATACCATATCACAAATACAAGGAATACTAAATGCACAGTACCATGTGCAAGCATGCATGGGTCTGGTCTATAAAGGCCATCTCACACATGCATTCATTACATGTTGACTAATTCCTCATTGATAGAAACAATGAAATATGTATGACTTACATTAAAACTATACTGTAAATTCCTAGTGAAAAACAGCATTTAAAAAGATAAATGTTGTATTGATTTTAGAATAACAAAGGAGCAAAGTGACATAGTTACAATAAACTTTCATTTGAAGGGGAAATCCTCTATCCTGCCATATATTCCACTATCTTCCTTACTAACTGCTAGTAAGAATAATAAAATACCAAACAAAAAACAAAAGAAGGCTTTCGTTTCAGTTTTTATAATAAGCAAATCTAAAAGGAATATTATACTTTATCTTCATAAACCTTGTTTTCCCCTCTTAGTTATTAGATATATTGTTTTGTTTTGTTTATTTTATTTATGTATTCATTTACTAATTTATCAATCTGTATTGGCTCCCAGCCCTCAATGCTTCCCAAAGCAATGAAGAAATAAAAACAAATTAAAAGAATAGAAAAATGAAAACATTTTAAATGCATTAAAATACTCTATAAACACTCCCAAAAGCATTCTAATAACAATCCTTGAGTCTAATTTTGAAACTATTAAAAAAGAGCAATTTCAAGCAAGGCATTGGGACAAATGGGTAAAAAAGGCAAATTTTTGCTAAAAGAAATGTGACATTCATATTTAATGCCAACATATGTACAAAATGCAAAATGAATTAAATTTTACAGTAAAATTCATATATGAAGTGCAAGATTTTCTCCTGCAACCCACAATAAATGCCAAAAATGGCTTGATCTCTACATCCCTAGTGTGTATATGCATCCACACTTTCATACACCTCACTGCTTCTGTTCATGAAGAATTGTTCCTATTCCTTTCTAGCTATCTTAACGTCCCACCACTACAATTCTCTATTCCTTTTCTAACATGCAATCTATTTTGTTACAAGCCACCTTCTTGGTTTGCCCAGTACAGTTCCTTTTACACCATTGTCCTCAGTTCCTGAGCCCTGCACACCTTTCTTATTGGTTCTCTGAGTCTGGGTTGTTTACTGTCAAGTTCCTGACTTATAGTGCCTTGTGTTGTTGTTACATGCCTCCAAGTCATTTCTGACTTAGGGCAACCCCATGACAGGGTTTTCTTGGCAGAATTTGTTCAGAGGGGTTTTCCCTTGCCTTTTTCTGAGGCTGAGAAAGGGGGTTCAAATCCTGGTCTCCCAGAGTCCTAGTCCAGGACTCAAGCCACTACATTATGCTGGATGACTTCTTCATGTAGCTGTCAGTAATATCATCTGTAATAGAATCTGTAGAGATGAGTACAGTGGGCCTGCCAAATTAGCTGGGGTTAGGCAAAGGACCTAGTGATTCCTAGAGAGAACATAGTAATCAGATCCATGAATAATAAAATCTACAAAAGTCAAAGCCAGAAATGTGAACAGCTGACTGTATTTAATCTATATATATACTTTTTTGGATTCAGACCAAGTCACATTTAGAGTAGGCACTGAAATAAGTGGGACAAGTTGATTAAGATAAACTTAAGCTACATTAATTTCAGTTGGTCTTCCCAAAGCAAGACATATGATAATATATTATGATCCAATGCATAATATATGAGAATTTTTATATATAAGTGTGAGCTTGATTTCCCTGCACACATACACATGCACACACAATCAACTCCGTTCTTTAAAACTGTGCTAAAATAAAAGGAATATTTACATAGGATGAAACCAGGCAGATTCCAAAATTGCCAGGAAGCATCGCTGAATACTTGAAAAAGAAGGCAATACTGTATATTGCTGGACTGGACTAATGGCTCCATCTTATGGCAAGTACAGAGAGTGCAGGATCTAGTGGATTTGACTTTTGAAAACAAAGGGATATCCCAGGCTTTCCCATACAGGTATACTTTATATGTATTGGATCCAATAAACATTTCTGCTAATCTGTAGAGCCTATCTGATTCTGGAGGAGTGTATTTTTAGTTTAATATATATGAAAGGCGCTACATTGGGGAAGCCAAATTTATGATTGCCCTCTGATAAATGTGGAAATTTATGAACAGCCCACTCTCACAATGAATTTGTTCACTGTGTAGAAATTCTGTTAACCTTTTTTGAAGATCTGATGGTTTTTCAGCCAAAACTGTGTATTTTTGGAGGAAGTCTGTCTACTAATTTTTTAAAAGAAATCCTACTGGAATTGTTTTGTCTCCTAGGCAGGACATTCACTTGAGACTACAAATTGTCTAAATTTTAGTTAGCATGATATCTTAATCATATTTCAACTAATTAAACATGCAATGCATGTATTTAGAGATTTCTAGGCTTAATTTCCCTGGCCCTGGGATCTGTTCTATATTTACCTAGAAAATATTATGCATACTGTTTGCACAACAAGTATGGATTAGGGTTATTTTCATATGCCACTCCCTTTCAGATGCCCTCTTTTCTCTTCTACATTCAGTCACTGATACAGTGTTATTAAAGAGTATTTTGTTACTATTTCAGTTTCTACAGCTGTTTCCACAGTTGACTTCTGAGCATAATCTGAACATCTGGATGATTTATAATGCCCTTTTTAATTTATAAATTTTGGGTTTTAATTCCATCCCGATCACTTTCTCTCAGGGACAAACTATGGAGATTACTAACTGGTTTACATCCAATTATTAATGCTAACTAGAGGAGACTTGCTGAATCAATGAAATTTGCATATCTATTAAAATAAATCCTCCTTGGTTTAATGGTTCTAATATAATAAGGCAGAACAGATTGATTTAGACTAATGTTTATGCTTTTACATTTTATAACTGCTAACATGAAGGTCAATAAAAGAAGGGTGGATAAATACATGAGGATTGGAAGCAATCAATAACTACTAGTCAAGATGGTTATATTGTATATAATCTCCACAAACAATAAATGCAGAGATGCTGGAGAACAAAAGATAGATGGTGTAGTTGCACTTGTGTCCTTCTGGAGGAAGATAAATGGCATAGACAATTGGTTGGCGACTATAGGAACAAAATGTTACACTGGGGTAAAGAATATTCACAAATTGCCTCATCTTGCAGAGAAAGGATTTCTCAACACATTGAAAGACTCCATGAAGAAAAGGTTTAACTGCTGCAAGATTTTTCTCATTCTGGGACTTAAATTCACACACACACACACACAGAACAAAATTATTGTGTGGAAAACAGTTTTTTGGCCTGAAAACAAGAGTTTTGCTTTTGTTTTTTACACCAATACATCTTCTGCCAAAAAAGAGGTCCAAAATATGATAAAGCATCTTTTAACAATGCAGACAAGCTCTTATTATCATGCCCAGCAGGGAAAAAACATTTGAAATTCTTCTTTCTTATGTGTGAGCATGAAATTAGCACTGTGTTGGACTATCTAGGCCTCTCCTCTGCTCAATATAGCTCTTAGGTTGCTGGCTTCTTAAAAAGTTAAAGCAGCCCCGGGAGTGGATGGGTACACATATCCTGATCAAAGCAGAACTGGTTCAGTAGAAGAATATTGTATCTTTTTGCCTTAACATAGTTTGCAGATCTAAATGCTTCCAGAAGCTGAAGTTATCCCCCTGTCCTCAGGTGGGAAGAATCCTCTGTTGGAAGGACTTCTGTTCAGGAAAAAGTACATAGAAATGGTTCAACACCCATTCTCCCAATTGGAGGATTGTTTCATTAAGTAATTTATATATCTGCCTTTCTCACAATATGGGGCCCAAGGAGGCTCACAATATAAGTTAAAACCAAATACACCGTCCATGGAGCTTCTTTTGAAATAAAACTAGAAGCAGTGGAACAAGGATTTTTTGTTTGTTTGTTTGTTTGTTTTTGTATAGTAAAAGGCTTTCACAGCTGGCATCCATAGTTTTTTGTGGGTTTTCAGACTATGTGGCCATGTCCTGGGAGAGTTTATTCCTGACATTTTGCCATAAACTGTGATGCCGATGAAACAGCAGGAATAAATTCTTCCAGAACACAGCCACATAACCTGAAAAACTCACAAAAAAGCACTAAGGGGATTTTTTTTGGGGGGGGGGGGAGGGGCAATAAAACCAAAAAGAGTGGTGATCTTGGCAGGGCAACATGAGTTTTCTCCTCCCAGCTATGGAACTATAGCTGGATGCTTCCTGGGTATTTCCTACCCATCCTTGGCCAGTGAATAGTTGTGGGAGCAGCATGCAGCATTTGAAGACTACTTTCTGTGGGGAATATGGAACTGCACAATATTCTGTGCCCGCACAATGTAGGATTTTGCTCACAGATTCCTTTCAATGATCCTAGCTAACAATCATTGATAGTAGTGTAGCCAACTGTTTGGATGGTCTTCATAAATTTTGGGGAGGGATGAAAATACTAGATAGAAAAATAACATCAGGCAGAAAGAAGAGAAGGTTAAGAAGTGATATGATAGCCCTGTTTAAATATTTGAAGGGATGTCATATTGAGGAGGGAGCAAGCTTGTTTTCTGCTGCTGCAGAGACTAGAACGCGGAACAATGGATGCAAACTGCAGGAAAAGAGATTCCACCTCAACATTAGGAGGAACTTCCTGACAGTAAGGGCTGTTCGACAGTGGAACACACTCCCTCGGAGCGTAGTGGAGTCTCCTTCCTTAGGGGTCTTTAAGCAGAGGCTGGATGGCCATCTGTCAGGGATGCTTTGATTTGGAGGTCCTGCATGGCAGGGGGTTGGACTGGATGGCCCTTGTGGTCTCTTCCAACTCTATGATTCTATGATTCTATGAAAGTCTTACCTTAAAAAAGATGGCCAAACATGTTTTTAATCACTTTTTTACTCTTGCCACTGCTTAAAACAATGACTTGGTTGCCGTAGGAGTGTGGCAATGCTGTTGGAACTAAGTATCCCAATGGCAATTATTCTGAAGCCCTATACACATACAAAGAGTGTCAAAATAAGCATGGAAGCAGAGAAAGTAGACTGACTCCACCCTTTCCATTGTTTTTCTTTTCATCTGGAACCTGTAATCTGAATAAGAGACTATCTGCTACACATATAGACTATCTACATGATTTTAAAGCCTGGTGTTTCAAGTCTGCAGAACATATGGATCTCCTTTTCAGATTATTGATGTCTATATGCAGAGGAGTGATATGAGAGGGTGATTGCTAACCGATTCCCTCCGCTTATGCCTTCAGATTAACCTATTCTAAATACAAACTTCCAAATGCAAACAAATCTTGCCATGATAACCATCTGATAGGTTTGCTTTATTTTGAATGCCTGAATATGATTTATGTCATCAGGTCTCTCCATTGGAGGCATTTTTCTCCCCACCCCCACCCCGCAATAATACCTCTGGGAATTTTCTTTTCAGGAATGCTGTCCACTTGAGAAAGGCAACCAAGCCTCTCTTGAAATCATGGTAAGAGCTTTAAAAATGAAAGATAGAGTGAGAGAGAAGAAAGACAGATAGAACACCACTTGGCCATCTTGTCTTTAAAGTTAAATCTACCTCTATCCAAAAATAAAATAAAATAAAATAAAATCTTAAATTAACCATTGCAGCCTTGTCTATCACCACCATTTTTAGAGAAGAATTGATGTTCAAAGCCATGCTTTCTGAATTGATTTTTATCATTCAGTTATCAAACTGTTATCAGTTATATAGAGTGCATAGACTATCCTTATAAAAAGGTGACAGCAAATTAGGTAAATGAACAATCTCTCTCTCTCTCTCTGTGTGTGTGTGTGTGTGTAAAGGAATGATTATTAATAACACCCTCAAATTTCAAAGTAATCTTCTTAAGTTAGATTTTAAAAGCTACTCTACAATAGACGGACTGTAAAACTTTCATTGTTGAATTCTCAAGGTCATTGCATTCTTGAAACAATAGATAGAAACAACCAAACAAAACAGAGGTATTTATGTCTACACATGTTCTAGAAACAACTGTTTGTCGCATACATTCACAGCAGCTGAATCCATTATAATCAGCACTGCAAATACAGGATTTTTTTCTACTTTACTGTATCAAACTTCTGTTTTTGCACATGAATATAGAATTTGTCCATCCATCATTTCAGCTCTTATATCAGATGTAAATTTGATATTATTTCTTGGCAGCTGTACCATTCAGGTTAATAGCCACTAGATGGAGCTTGAAGACACTTTATTCTTGTTTAAACTAATATGCTGCTGCTGCTGCTTCTTTCAAAAGGACACTCTGGCCTGATCTAGATTGGCAAAAAGAAGTGTGTTCATGGCTGCATGAAAGTCTAGCCTTTAGATGAGAAAAAGGGAAAGTGTGCCATGAAAATCCTCTTTTTTTTTCTTTTTTTTTTTGCTTTTTAGGGGAGAAGAAGCGCCTTTTTCCCAGCTTCTTTTTTAAAAATTGCGGAACAGCGCAGCTCCATCTAAAAGCTGTGGTGCAGCTGCTAAGCATTAAGGAAAAGGCAACTACATGTCACACTTTCCTGCCAATCTAGAAAGCCCCTCTGTTTCTTGCTGTTTTCTGACTGCCACTGATATGTGTCAGTGGCTACTGTGTTTAGAGTAGCTCATAGAGTCTGTCAGGTAGTTCACAGAGGAGTTTATCATATGGGAGGAATTTCTCTCAATTGCAAATGGAGCCAATTTGCAATTACGTGAATTAGCTAGTTTAGCGAATTTACGTAAAATCTGGTTGCATTTGGAATGCATTCAGAATGACTTCCCATTTCCCAAAAATGACCCCCCATTGCCTGAAATTGCATGAGATACTCTAATATGCAATTACGTGAAACCCCATGATTGCCTTCGGAATGACTTTCCATTGCCCGAAATTGCACGAGATACACTCATTCGCAAGAACGTGAAACCCCATGATTGTGTTCAGATTGCCATTGCATTATACCCCCAAATTCCATTGTATGATAAACTCCTAAGCAACATAAATATTAGAGCCAGTCAAAGCAATTCCAGGAGATGAAGAAATATTCAAAACTCAAAAGCATAATAAAAAAACAACAGTGGTAGTGTGAAGGCAGAAACCAGACAGATAAGGAAGTCTTATCAATACCTTTGATAAATGAGTTCAAATAAATAGCTCAAATGAGTCCATAAAGTGAGTTTGCACATAAATCTAAATATCATCCCAGCAACAGATGTAAAATATCTGAACACACTGCACTCTTCTTTAACCCATTCTCATTTTTTAGCCCAATTCATTCTGCCCACTACATTGCGACAAATTCTAAAGGTTAGTCTCCCTTTGCTTAATGCAGGCAGCGATAAAATATCTGTTTGGTTTCAGACCCAGAAAGATAGGTGTGGGGTGCATGAACCTAATCAGCAGAAAATGTCAATGGTAGAAGGATGGAAGAAATAGTGGTTTATTGGCTGTTTGTTATAGCCAAGTATGTATTGTAGAAGGGTAGTTAGGCAAATATTGAAGAAGAAAAAAACCACTAGTTAAATATGCAGTTTAGTGATGTCACAAGAGACAATGGTATCTGTTAAGGCACAGAGTAATATTTAGGTAACCTGGCATTAGGTAACAGCACTATTATTCCACTTTTAACTACCATTGTTCCTTCCTTTGGAATCCTGAGGTTTGTAGTTTGGTGAAACACTAGAACTCTCTGGCTGAGCATTCAAAATGCCTGAATTGTGAATCTCAGGATTCCATAGGACAGAAGCAGGACAGTTAAAGCAGAATGACAGTGCTATAGCTGCACTGTGTGACTAGGTAACTGGTATTCTCCAGATATAACTCTTCTCAGATCCCTGAAGCTTGTGGCTTTTCAAACCAGGAGCTTTTCAAACCATTCACCATATAGAATAATATTTCAAAGCTTGCTAAATGTTAAATCCATGGAATATTACAGCAATCACTGAAATTTAGAATAATTTCATTTCATTTTCTTTTTTTTTTTCTTTTTAAAAAAGATACACAAAAGTGGAGGTGGGGTTTCAAACCCAAAGCCAAGTCCTCCTTCTCCTCCTCTTCCTTTTTTTATTTAGCGAACATGAGACATTGTTACCATCCAGTCACCATACACAACATATAGTAATAATCTGAATTTTAACAATTATATTCTTGATGTCTTAAGCTTCTAATAGAAGATTAAGTTCATTTATTTTTACTCATGAAAAGCTGAAATAAGACAGGAGCTTTACCTTTTTTCGGTATGTATTTGCTATAATTTGTTAAAACTGAAAGTTGAGTTTAGTATGCCAATTTTTGGATGGCCACAAGAGGGGGTTATTGATCTACATTGTTTTATGATATATATATTTTTTAGTTTTTGCCAAAGGGAAATGCTAGGCCATGTCCCGACTGTGATTTAAAGTGAATTGCTGATCAGGTTATATGGCTGTTGTTCCCATTTGAAACTGGTTCTGATCCTACTGTGATCAGTTTCAATTGCAAGGCAAATGCAAAAAAACCCAACAACACTCTTTCCAAAAATTAATTCTTTGGTGGTTATTTTGAAAAGAATTGATTCCAAAGCATGTTCAAGAAGTGGGAATGACAGATTTGAATCACATCATTCTGGAGGGGAGGGACAAATGGCCGAGGGGTGTTTACCATCCCTCCTCAGTTTTTGGTAGATACACCATCCCCCCCTCCCCCAGTGCTGCCTCTCTGCTTATGGTGTGACCTATGGGTGCATGATTTTTTAAATATATATATATATATATATATATATATAGTTGATAGAAGACTTGATTTGTTGGTTTTGCAACTACTTGAAATCACCCAGGCAATCTGACGACAGCTCATAATGATACACTTAGTTACAAAACCAATGAATCGTATCTTCTATCAATTCATTTATTTATAAATAAATCCCAAGCCAGGCTGCCTGGGCTGCCTCTTATGTCACTGATGACGCACAAATGATTGATATGCATTTTGAAGTGGCGCAAACTAGTGGGGATGACAATCGTGCCAAAAAAGAAGTCATTACAAGGGGATGATGAAGAGCTCCACTTTCATAGTGGGAACAACTGATCTTTTGGAATGGATTTACCAACATGGAGCGAAGGCGAATCCCAAACTGGTTTAAATGTAAGTGGGAATGAGCCCTTAAACTAATATAACAAGGAACAATCCCATCATTAGAACAGCTTTCTGTTTCTAAATTCTCTGTCAGCAAGTTGGTAGAGCACAGTAGCAAGTGCAAATAAACAAATATATCAGTTTTACTTTCTCCCACAATGTTTTTTTTTTTAAATAAAAATAAACTCAACTGCTTTCTGTTGAATTTCTGAAGACATTTGCAAGTTTAATTAAGTTCATAGTGAATTAAATTCTTAACCATCTTCACTGCCCAAATTTGCTAGGTACAGTTGTTTCCAATACAGAGATCATTTTTGTGCATGCCTCATATGCCATCTTTATACATATTTGTACATGTCTAAGCCTATGGAGAGGGGAAACCCTGTCAACTTTAATTCAGTACAACAACCTTGGTTAAACATACCAGGATTCGGAGTCAGATTTTAAATAGCTAAGTGCTCAAAATCCTCTGAGTGAATAGGCAAATCTGACAGTTTCTCTTGCGTTCGCATCTGTATTTCTTTTAAGTTAACCAAATTATGGGGAAAAATGCATTTATTTATTTATTCATTTGCAAAGTTTGTAAGGCAAACCTCTGAAAATTCTCTTCATCCATTGTGGCAAATTCTCTTCATCCGTTGTGGCAAATCCTTTGTTTATGATAGATTATATCTACTCACATAATTGGTACAAAATGAAACATATTTCTCATAAAGCTAAATGTGTCAACATAAACTTCCCCCTTCTCCTTCCTTCATTTTTGAAGTACAGTAATCTCCCATTGGCACAGGGTATAATACAGTCTGCCTATTGAGTACTGAGTAGCATCTGAGCTGGGACCCTTTGACAGTACACTGTTATAGTGCTTTGATTCCATTTCAACTGCCATGGTAATATCCTATAAAATCCTGGGGTTTATAGGGGGATTGAGAATTCTCAGGCAGAGAGCTCTAGTACCTCACCAAATTACAAATCTCAAGATTCCACAATATGCAGCCATAGCAGTTATAGTGGGATCATAGTGATAGGGCTCCTGGTCTCATCATATACATGGAACAGATTAATGCATCACCAAGGCCAAAGACATCTGGTACATGCAACTGTTACAACATGGCCAAGTTTAAATGGATCCTGGCCATTTTTAAAAAGTCAAATTCCCATCTGTATTGGCTTTCATATGCTCAATGTATTGGATAAATTGGGTTCATGGTGCCTCCCTATGCAACATTAGTACACCAGTGTTGCATACCACTGGGCTACACTTCCCTGGAAATCTTAGGCCAACTAGAATAAACACATGGAATCCATGGGATACCTGACATATCAACACTTATGTGCATTCCACTGAAGACAATTGCACTGAACCCAATTCTCCTCTTCCCAGTCATTCAATGAACAGCCCTGGTGGCGCAGTGGTTAAATGCCTGTACTGCAGCCACTCACTCAAAACCGTAAGGTGGCGAGTTCAAGACCAGCAAAGGGCTGAAGCTCGACTCAGGCTTGCATCCTTCCGAGGTCACTAAAATGAGTACCCAGATTGTTGGGGGGCAAATAGCTTACAATTGTAAACCGCTTAGACACTCCTTAAGGGTATGAAGCAGTATATAAATGAAAAAAAAGTTTATTATGGATTCACTTCATCATTCCAAGTCTCCACAACAAGCTGTATCTCTTATCCATATGTTTCTTTGTAAATGCTTTCACTTGAGTTTTAACTCAGCACCTCTGTGAACCCTTATGAAAATTAATCACAAAGCTTCTCTTCCCACCTCACCCAATATGTATTTGGTTTTATATAAGGAGTGTCACAGGTCCTACGTAGCACTGCCCCTGTTTTGGTCACAGTTTGGCCAAAACGCTTCAAAAATCTGAGAGATATTTTCTCCTCTGCATATCTGTGCCTCTGTGGCAGTTTACAGTGCAAATCTTCACATATCTATTCAAAAGCAAGGCCATCTGAATTAAATGAAACTTATTCCCAGGAAGCAGATATAAGATTACAGCCTTAAAAAGCTTTTGAATATAGTAGATATGAAGATGCTTTGAGAATTGCAGCTGGCAAGTACAGTCCAAAACTCACTTCCTGGGGAGAATCTTGGTTTAAATTAAATGAAAACACTTTTAAATAAATGTGCTTAGAAGCAAGATGTTAGTTTTTCTACCAATACAACTATCAAAAATTATGCAGAAATATGTAGATTAGTAAAAGCCACTTTGTACCACACAATGGAGATTATCACACCAGCAAAAAAGATGGGAGCATAGCAGTATGCTCCCATCAATATTGTGTGATAATGCAAAGGTTATCACACACTGTTGTGTGATGTCACGATTATCCCACAATTATCCCATGAATAAAGAGCAATTGTAGTGTCACTATTTATTTATGGAAAATCCCCATGAATGAAAAGCAGTGCTAGAATTCCTCTTTATTCAAGGGATAATTGAGGATAATAGTGTGATAATCTTCACTTTATCGTGCAATATTAACAGGAGCATACCGTTAAGCTCCCATCTTTTTCTTTTTTTGCCAGTGTAATAACCTCCAAATAATGTTGAGCCAATTTACAACAGCACCTAAGCAAAGCCATAGTGACTGACGTTCAGTACCCACATACCCTTATTGTTTCACTGTTCTAATGCAATTAAACTAAAATGCTTCGAGCCTGGGAATTTTTGTATTTATAGAACCACATTTTTCTTGCTTACTCAGAGAATCAAACTATTAACTGGAAACGTTTCATCCACTTAGTGATCCCTCTTCAAAATCACATGGGATAATGTTTAATGTGTATTTACAGGGTCTACTGTATGGTGTAATGAAATTGTATTTAGAATTAAAAATGCAAGTCACAGATTTTAACATCACATTGACATAAGTGTGTAAATTTACAGTGCTATATAAATAAAGGTTAATAATAATAATAATAATAATAAGTTTATTGATTAGTGGGCTATGAATTGATTTTATTTTGAAAGGTTTATTTAGGACTATCACTTTAGGATGTCTCACTCCAAAAATTAGTGAACTATCTTTTTAAATATATATATAAGAAATTGTTTTACAGGATTTTTTAAATATAAACAATTATTTTAATTAGGCTGAGAAAATAAGTGACCACCAATATTATTGATAAATTCCTTTTCTATGATTCTTGTGCACCTACTGTTGAAATTCCTGTGCCTTTGTTGGAAAACAAATCTTTTCTTCTTTGGTGTACCTTTATTTTTTTGACTCAGGGCAAAACCATGTTATGGTACGGGTTGGGAGTTACTTTGTCCTCCAGATGTTGTTGGACTGCAATGCCCAGCATTTCTCACTTCTAGCCATGCTGGCTAAAGCTGCTGGGATTATTACTCTAATAATATCTGGGAGAATGCATGATTCCCACCCTGTTATAAATTGTGATTCATAAATGAAAGAGAGAATGATTAAATTAGCATGAAGCATAACTTCATGAAAGCATGGGATTGTGTATCCTATTCCCTCTTGTTAAAATGATGAGCCTATTTATAATATGCTATAAATAGCATATCATTTATTTCATTTCACACACATTTAATCATGAATGCAGCTTTTTTTGCAATTTTGATATGTGAATTCTGTGGGTTTTAATGTGTTTTTGTTTAAACTGTGTGAGAGAGAGAGAGAGAGACACCACACAGGACACTGTGGACAAGTTCTGTTTTTATCACCATTCCTTTTGTTACAACCCAAACTGCTCTAGCCTTGTTATCATGGTGACCCTGATTCTTATCAAGAGTCCCCCAGATGTTTGTATAGCCTTATACAGTATATTGCACTTCCTGCACCTGTATAGTATTCTTGTCTGTACATTGTATGCCATTAAATATGTATATTTATTCACCCATGTATGTATGTATAGTTTGTTTATATATCTGTATATGTATGTGTGTCCCTTCATAGTCTATCACTGAAATGTTTGACTTCCTCATGTTACATTATATGTATGCAAGTTATGATGACGTATGGATGCCAGCACTCATTTTTGGTAACTTATAACCTTCATTTTGTCTTGTTCAACAATGAAAATAAAAACTTCATGTATTTTAAATGAGAATTTTAAAACAATGATTACATTTCTTTTCTTTTACATTAGTTCTTGGCCATGTACTTCAGGAGTCAACTGTTTGGGGATTATTGGTTCAATTGTACATTTCTGGACTAATTTCTTTTTAAGAACAGAATATCAGTGAATGCAGGTCTATTTGGACTTGGGGAAATGGCTTCCCAAGGCAAGATCAGGCGTGCTAAGTGATATTATTTCTAAAGATTGGGAGGTTCATCTCATATCATGTGATGACATGAGATAGGTCTTTCTTGGTGGCCTTCCTTCAAATAATATGACTGGTGCAAGTTATCCATTCAGCTGTGAATTTATGAACATTTAATTGCTACTAAAACAAATATTATTGCTTAATGTTTCACTGGTTTTATTAGATCTTTACTTATTGTTGCTGTTTTATTGCAATTTAGCACTGTTGTCACCCTGCCCTGGGACTTATATATATATATATATATATATATATGGTGGGAAATAAAGAGGACATAAATCATAAGATGAAACAAAGCAAGGCAACAGAACAAAGCAAATAATAACAGTGAAGCATGCTGAAAAGAAAGCTGCATCATCTTTAAGAAATCTGTTTACAAAATAATAATTTCTATACCCAAAGGATTTTGAATTTGAATTGACATTCTCACATACCTATGGCATATATATGTCTGACCCTGGCTTCCACTCCACCAAAAACATCTGAGGAAGTAGAATGACGTTTACAAAAGCTCATGCTTCATTTTCAAAGTGCTACAAGATTTCTCTACATACAGATTCTACAAACTAACACAGCTATATCTTTGATTTGAAATAAGGCATTTTTTCATTGCTGGTCATCCATAGCAAAGCATGTTGGAAGAATCTCAATATATCAATTGTTCTGCCATAGCATCATTGCCCATACATGGAAAAGAGAAGAGACTTATACACTGCCTTTGGTGTTTGCTGGGGTTATATATATATTCAGTCCGTAAATGGTTGAATCCATGGATAAAAAATCCCTGGAAATGGAAGTTCAACTGTATATGAAAAAGAGATTCATGGAGCTCTTGATTTCTCCATGGTGCTTTGTTAGTTTCTTTATCCCCTATTGTCTTAGTGACTGTAGAAGGAAACCTAGAGACCATTCCCAATCTTTGCCTAGCTAGATTGCTTGATTGGTTAAGCAGTTAGCAGGGTTGCTGTAAGTTCTGACCAGAAACTAATTAAGTTTCCAGCATCACAGTTATATTCTTAAATTTACGTCCCTTTTTTGTAAGGCTTCTAATTAGGCGTTAGTCAGCATGACCTACCAGAACTGATGCATATTATAGAACATTAGGAAGAAGACTCATTAAGATATACCATGACATAATTACTAGTATCCATTAAGAATAGGCATTAATGGTATTCAATTCAATTAAAATATTATTAATATTTGGTTAGATTTAAACAGCCATGAGCATTGCTGAATTAAATAAAATCCTGAACTGATTTTTCTTTCATTGGGCTGATGCTGATAAATCACACATTTTCATCTATACAATATCATACAGAAAAATGTATTTGAATTGCTTTTTCATTGTATAACTGCCATAGGTCCTCCCACCTTTTTTTACAACTTGGTGAATTGGAAATAGCTACCAGATCAGGCCAAGTAAGATTTGAATTCACATTCCCCAAAGAATTATCTACATCACTAAAAACATGACTCCTGAAACTTTACTCCCCACTCCTCTGACAACTGAAAGGGCAGGGAATGAAAACATGGCAACAGTAAGTAACTTCAAGGTTCAGAACCTAGGGGTGAATGATAAGAATCCCAGACAGACTAGATCTCAAAAGTCTCATTATTTCAAAGCAAGATTTTGAGTGTTATTTTTGGAATTCTTGTCATTATTATTTTGGGTGGAATAGACCCAGGTTGCGGATCATATTCTCTAAGTAAAAATGTATCTAATGTGATGGAATTTGTCACAGTTCTCAACACATCCATTTTCACAGTCACTGGTTAAGTAAATAATACATGGAAACTAGCTGTTGCCCTCCAGCTCATAATATGTTTCCATAGTGATGTTTGGCTCTGAGAACACTCCACATCCCTACTTTAACATCCTATTACTAAAACTGGACATCTGCCACCAAGAGGCTCCAGATGAAAGTCTGGCTAGCTTCCATCCTGTTCTTGCTGGACATCCAGATGATCAGTAACACCAGACTTTACATTGGGCACATAAGTGCTTTGCTGGATTACAGCCTCTAGTAGGAACTGTCTGTGCTAATATAAGGCCTATTGACTTTTAAAGCTAATAACTTCCATTCAATTAACGCTAATTATATTATTTATCTTTGAAGATTTTATCCAGCTGGATTGATCTAAATGCACAATAAATAACTGCAAACTTGTGTGTTTTCTTGCTGGAAGGAGAACAAAAATTCTCAACAACAATAAAAAAGTGGACTTTTTAAAAAGTATTTTTCCCCCTGCCATAATCACAGCTACCTTTGTGGAAGATCCTTCTCCAGGATGACTGTGACCCAAAGCAGATGGGCCAAATAAAGTGGCTTCCACCTGCTTCAGGGGCAGACCATGCAGACAACGCATGCTCCTGGAGCACCTGGAAGCCAATCTGAAGCTACCTAAGGCAGCCTCAGGTTGACAGCAGAAAGAGTAGGGAAAGTCTGCTCTTTGCCAGCAGCCTGTTCAGGACTGCTGCCATGACCTGCTTTCAGAGAGGACTGTCTGTTTGCTGTGGTCCTGCACCAATCAGGGACCTACCAGAACTAGAGCAGCCAGAGGCTGCTCCAAGCCACCAGTTAGCTTCACCCTTATGTTGCATAAGTTCAGTTCTTGCAGACTGCAGAATGTTATAAAATGGCAGTGAAGAGAAAAGGGTGATGGGTGCTGTAAACCAACAACAGCATCATCAACAAAATGTGATGAGGACATGTTCCACTAGGAGTGGTTTGGTATCCAGGCATGGTAAACCTGTCTATCAAGTTAATGAGATTCATTCCAGTGCTTAATAAGCAATTAGGCATAAGCCTTGAATGCTGAAACACATGTGAAAGAAGACAGTCATTGTGTCAGGAAAGTCCTCTTTGGGCAGCACTTTAACTAGTTTGTTTGCTAAAAGTTGACAGAGCACTTTAAGATTTTTGGAAGTGAAATGTACAGAATCAGTTTGAAGTAGTCATAAATTGATTAATCCCAATGGTGTTATTGAGATTCATTGTGCATTGTTTAGGATACTGAAGAAAATGTGTCATTGCTAAATACTGCCAGGATGTCTTGTGCTTATTTCTCCATAAACAGAATTTCCATTCTCATCTTATAATCACACTCTGTGCCATTATATCCTCTCCTATCTCTGAAGCATTTTTGTTTGTTTCTTTATTTTCTACCCACACCTCAATCTTTCCATATTCAAGGCAATTTAGAAAATGAAAAAAGAGAGGGGGGGAGAGAGAGAGAGAGAGAGAGAGAGAAAGAAAGAAAGAAAGAAAGAAAGAACAATAGATAACTTAAACAAATGACATGATAAAAGCAATTAGAAACAGATTACCCAACAGCAGGGCAATAAAATAAAAGCCAGCAGAGATTAAATCTACAATGATTAAATAGCCCGGATAAATAAAAAGCACGTGAAAGGCATCAAAGCAGATATCAGATCAAATTCCCTGGGAAGAACATTCTGTAATGGTCCCAACACATGGGGGCTCCACCTTGCTGAAGCTATGCAGGTCTCAACTGGATCAGTGTTTAGATGGGAGACTGCCGAGTATCCCAAGCACACTCCCTTCAGGTCGGCAATGGAAGAAATACACCCACCCACCCACATTTAATTAGTTAATGGGGCATCACAAGAGAGGAGGTTTTAAAACCAAATTCTAAAGTTACAACCAAACTCTAAAGGGAGAAGAACCTATGCAAGTACCATCAACCACAAATTTTGCATGTGTAAAGGCTCATCTAGAGCAGGGCTATTTGATGATTGAGACCTGCAGATTTTTTTCCCCTCAATATGCCCAAATCCAGCATATATATGCCCATTGTCTGCAATTGTTTATTTAATTCCTATAAACGCATCAGTTTGTGCAAACTTTCCATCCTGTATGAGGAGCATGAATTTCTGAAATTGTTTACAACAGGATATGGATAGATATGCATTGCACAGCATGTTGTGGGAGTGGTAGAGAAACCTGCTGGGATCTGCATTGGTAAATTCTGAAGTGAAGGAAATCATGATTATGTTCCTCCTATCTTTGCTCCCAAGAAGAGTCTACAACAGTAGGTCTTTTAAAACTTGCCCATCCAAGACCAGGCTGCCTAAAACAGTTTACATTACAGCAAAGGTAGCTCACAAAAATAAACGGCTTCTAGGAGAGTTCAGTTTCAGCAGCTACTATATAGTTGCAGTTGAGTTCTGAGAAACAGGAAAGTCTGAAAGGCACAGTAGGTGATGTAATTGTACCTCATGACCAAAAAAACCTCCATTGTTTGGACCCCATGAGCTCTGGATCGACTACACTCCTGGAAATTCATTTGTGACTGCTCTAACGGGAGGTTCATCTCTGTGTCATTAAACCACAACACAGACTGTTTTATTATGAGGCAGAAAGATTAATCTTTCAGACTGTATTCAAGTCTGTGTTGAGAGAGAGAGAGAGAGTTTCCACTCCCTTTTTTTTGAGCTGAAGGAATAAGAATTACTCTAACAGAACATTCTTTCCATGTTGGAAAATACAACTGACCTGTAAAGACAACTTCCAGATTCCTGTCTGTCCCTCCTCTCTTCCAGGAGTCTCTTTAGAGCATAACTTGGAGAATTCCAAATGTCAGTAATTATCTCCTTTTATTTTGTTCTTACCAAGGGATGACATTATTCCCATTTACTTCAGTGTACAGGAAGGAATTAAATTTACTGGCAGCAGTTTACCTTGGGCTTGAGTCATGTTGTCTGTTGCTTAGTGACTCACTTCTATGTCATGAATTTCTAACTTGGGCTGGTGGGCAGACAGGGGTTGAGGAACCTTTCCTTCCTGTCTAATCCTGCATCACATTCTCACATGGAATACATTAATCATGAACACTGTCCTCAGTCACACAACATTCACAAATAATATCTTTTTCAGAGTAATTCTATGTGATTTTCATAGAAATACTATGAAGAGACAAACGTTATGACAGATGAACCATGAAATCAAAACCACTCTCAGGTTGATGTTGGAAGAATAGAACATGTAGGGAGACTTTTTTTCCTGCCTTTTCGGGTTATTTTCTCCACTTCCATTTCCCTTCCCATCACTTTCAAGGAGAACAAAAATAAGAACTCCTTTTGACATGTTGCAGAACCTGAAAAGGCACTGTTTAAAAAGGAATTCAATCCTACAGGTCATTCAAATAATTATAAAAACAATGCATTGTCATTACAAGTTGAGTATCCCTTCTCTAAAATTCTTGGGACCAGAAATGTTTTGGATCTCAGGGTTTTTTCCCCAGCTGTTGGAATATTTGCATATACATGATGGGAGATCTTGGAGATGGGACCTAAGTCTAAACATAAAATCATTTATCTTCCATATACACCTTATACAAATAACTTGAAGGTAATTTTATATAAAATAATTTTAAATAATTTTATGCATGAAACAGAGTTTGTATAGATCATCAGAAAGCAAAGATGTCACTATCTCAGATACCCATGTGGACAATTTGGAATTTTGAAGTATTTCACATTTTGGATTTCCAGATAAGGGACAGTCAACCTGTACTCATTATAATTTGAAAAAGGTTACTTAGTACATACTTCTGAGAGCCCACTTCTCTCAGGCACCCCTCCAATATTTTTCTTAATCCCAACACATACAATATCCTGTCAACCCTTGGATTTGGCCTCAAAGACATTGACTTGCTGGAGCATGGCAACAGACCCTTCTTCCTTAATGGCACACAAAACTAGGCTGAATGTTCCACAGACAAAGGCCACATTTCTCTAAGGTTTTCCTGTACTCTGAAACTAGAGGATTCATATACTACACTGCCTTAAATGTTCCTTACACTTTTTGAAAGGGCAAGAGTTATTGCTCTTGAGCCTCACACTTCCAAGTGTCCATAGCTCCACGGATATGGTGTCCAACCACATATCAGTGTTGAGTGCTAAATCATAGAATCATAGAATCATAGAGTTGGAAGATACCACAAGGGCCATCCAATCCAACCCCCTGCCATGCAGGATCTCCCAATCAAAGCATTCCTGATAGATGGCCATCCAGCTTCTGTTTAAAGACCTCTAAGGAAGGAGACTTCATCACACTCCAAGGGAGTGTGTTCCACTGTCAAACAGCCCTTTCTGTCAGGATGTTCCTCCTGATGTTGTGGTGGAATCTCTTTCCCTGGAGCTTGCATCCTTTGTTCCAGGTCCTGTTCTCTGGAGCAGCAGAAAACAAGCTTGCTCCCTCCTCAATATGACATCCCTTCGGGTATTTAAACAGGGCTACTATATCACCACTTAAGCTTCTCTTCTCCAGACTAAACATCCCAAAATGTCTGAACAAGATTGATAGGTGCTGTTTTCTATCCCAGGAATATGACACACACTTGTTAAATCTTGAGCAATACTGGATGTTAAACCTCAAGCAATGCAATAGTAATGCCAAAACCAAAGTCATAATGGAGGCTGTTCTGGTGTAGAGGAATTGATAAAGCCAGTACTGGCATATTTATCACGCCAAAAGTGGGCTGATCAGTTGGCTATTTCACCAGCCCACAACCATTCTGTAACTATAAGAGGAAAAAACTCCAGAAGCATTTCTTTTGATCTTTGAGGCCAGTAGCACAGGAGACAGTGCAACTCATAGAGAGAAACTATCCATATAGAACCAACCTTCAAATGTGAATCCCCAAAGCACAAAATTCTGGGGGGCATAGATAGAGCCCTGAATACTGAATTAATATCACATTTGCCTAGCTTGACAACCCTTCCACATGTTTACACAACATTCAAATAGCTGTAATGAGGGAGAGGGTAAAGATTAGCAGGAATATCTTCGTTGACCTCTAAGAAAGATGATAAACTAGACAGAATTCACCTGGTACCTTTTTAGGTGCCACCGCCAGAAAGGAAACTCTCAGGTTAGTTATGAGAAGGAACAAAAATGGGCCAACAACCCTTTTTTCATATGCTTCTTTGCCAATTTTAGCTCACCATACAGATGCCATCCTTGTTACTGATTTAAAGTTCCTAGCCTTGTAAATAAGCAACTTGTCCTCAAAAGGAAACCAAACTGAAAACTTGAAAGAAAATATGTCACATCCTCACTATTCAGGTGGGACTACAGAAAAGTTTTAAATTACTTAGCAACTTAATTGGGCGACTCCTTTTTGAGGTAACTGGACTGTTCCTCTTACCACTGCAACCATGCATATTCTCTGTTCAAATAACGTGTACTCTAATCTGTTCATAATACATGCCTAATTTATTGCGTTTATATGCCAAACAATCATAGAATCAGGAAATCATAGAGTTGGAAGTATCCCCATGGATTATCAGGGCCAACCCTTGGTTGCCAGAATATTGCCAGCAGGAACTGTCAAGCCCTATTTTGAAGACATCCAGTGAATGAGATCACATTACCTCCCTAGCAATTGGTTCCATTGCCAAACAACTCTCACTAGCAATAAGTTCCTTCTAATGTCAGACAAGTTCTACCCTCTTGTAACTTCAAACTATTAGACCTAGTTTTACCCTCTGAGGCAGCAGAGAATGAGCCTTCATCTTTATCCTTATGGCAGCCCTTAAGCTACTTAAAGAATGCAATCACATCACTACGTTTTCTTCTCTTCATCAAGCTGAGCATGCCCAGCAACTTCAATTTCTTCTGAGCATTCCCACATCTACAAAAGTAGTTGTGGAGTAATTTAAGTTACCTGAAGCTTCAGCCTTTGCTAAGGAAACGCAAATATTTAAATATCAAAAAATGTCAAAGCCAAGCCTGTCTGCCTCTAGCTTTAAAATAGCAGAGTAGCAGAAATGTTCTCTTGTCTAACTGTGCTTCCCTAAGAACTGAGGTGGACTCAGAAAGAACAAACACGTAGCTTGTTCTTTAAAATAAAAATTTACTAAGATTTACTTTCTTCAAAAATATTTGAAAACACCCTTTTTGTTGCTTCCTGCTGCCCTAGCCAGTCTCAGCTCATTTTGATCTTCAGCTTTCCTTACACTTTTCCTATAAGCTTAGCCTACACTTCTGTACTCTTCCTTGGTAAGTTCTCCTTCCTTCCATTCTTTATACAAGCTCTTTTTTCTTTTTACTTGCTTCACAAGTTTGCTATACAGCCACAATGGCTTTTTCAGATGTTTCCAGTTTTTCTTCTTCTAGGGAATTGTTTGTGATTGTGCTTTAAGCAACTCTTTCTTCATGAACTCCCACCTTTCCTGGATGCCTTTTTTTCATTTAGTATCTCTAGCCATTGGATTCTACCCAGTGTTTCTCTGAGATGGATCAAATCGGCTTTCCTGAAATCCAGGGTATGTGCTTGACAATCCCACCATCACATATTCTAGCATTACATGGTGACTTCCTCTAAAATGCCAACTGCTGGATAGACTAAAGATCCAGGATTTTCTTCCTGTGAAGATTGCAACTATCACTGCCCAATGTTAGGAGCTATTGGAGAGGAGGCCAAACTGGGGCTACCCATCCCATCTTGATTTTGTGTGAAACTGGACCCTACACCATCTGCACTGAAACATGTCCATATTGTACATGCCTGATGAATAGATTGAGAGCATAGCCCCTGTAGTCATCCTGTTGGTGTTTATTGCTCCATTGGAACAAACAGTTGACATGTCTCTCCAAAGTGGACAATCTCCACTTTGCACCATGTTGTGTCTGATCCATATGTATAGGGCATAAGCTAGGGTCTGCTTGTTCCAGGACATATATATGTGAACTTTTGCTGCCCTCAGTCCCTTTCTGCTGCTTGGGCAGAACATAGCACAGGATTGGGCATGAACATAAGCATAAATGGGGCTGACTGTACAAGGCACTCACCCTAGATGGTATGGCTACAAAGATCCCTCTCATAATACAGACAGAATGAGAACTGCTGCGCTGATCATTTGGCTGAAGACTTCTAAACAGGCTCCTTGCCCATATTCATTTATCCCACTTTTTTGAGTCCAATTTCTAGTTCCACAATTAATTTATTGATGATGATGATGATGATGATGATGATGATGATGACAATGACATTGCCCAAACCTATAGAGCTCAATGGGGCTCTATATAACCAATATCAACAATATCACCCTGGGCCTCTTTGGCTGATATGGGTAACCAACCAAACAATCTACCAGGAAGAGGCTTGTTATGTCCAAGCATGGCCTGTAGGCTTCAGAGTATTGAACTGATTGCCTCTTCCACACCAGTACACTATGCAAATATATGCTGAAGAGGCCAAAGCATATATGAAATCTGCTTGAGCCTGCTTATTAGGCTGACGCCTGTCAGCCTCATGGGCCAAAAAAAGAGAAGGTGCCCCTCTCACTTGTGAACTGCTCTTCTTGCAATTGCCGCTGCAAGTCTGACAATACCATCTTGGGATGATGCACATCCTCCTCTGCAGCCTGCTACTCTCCCAACCCAAGGTACCACTGCTACCTGAAGTGCTTCTTCACACTTGTTCTGGCATCAAATGGAAAGGGGCATGCAGAAGTACAAGAGAATGTGAACATTACAAATATAAGAATTTTATATGTTAACAATTTTCAGTGCTAGAAAGCTGGAAGCTGAAGTAAAATTTCATGGGGAGGGCAGCATTTTCTTTAGGGAAGCAATGTCCTCATTCTACCTACCCTCATAGCTACACACTTGGCACTATCTAAATCTCAGTTCTGTCATGCCACTGAGCATCATGATGCCTATGTCTCCTGCTTTCAGGGAACACACCTTGCCCCTCCACCAGCTCCTATATCCATAGAAGGAAAGCAAGGAAGAATTAGAGGTACCTTTGAAAGTCACTAGAACATATTATTTGGTATATGAACAAAGTGTAAGTGGCTACAATATTTTGTAATTTAACTTTGTTATTTCTTCATTAGGATTTACTGCAGGTACCTTATTTCTTGTAACATTCAAGTTCTGCAGGAATGGCATACTCCACCCCTCTGAATTTTAAAGGAGATGTTGTGGGAACCTGAGCAGTTGAGCGCAGACCTTTCTGATCTTCCCTTAACATACCCCAGAGTGTCAAACAGGGCACTTCCTTTTTGCCTAATGGCAGTAGAGCAATACCAGTGGACATTTCTCATTTTGCTGTGGGGAGGACACCAAGGGCAGATGTCTCTGTCAGTGAAGAGACAGTTTATTTATCCAGTCCATGGGATGCTGCCCAGGTGATCATAGATTTGCTTCCTTGGCTGTCTAACATAAAGTACATTTATTTATTTATTTATTTATTTATGTCAATCAATCAATCTCCTTTATGCCATCTCTTCTTTAATTTTATAGTTATTGATTTAAAGCAGTAATATGCAACTTTTGGTTTTGAATTTCAACTTCCCAGATCTCTCATGCTTGGCCACAGCGTTGGGGCTTCTGAGAAGTGAAACCTAAAACTTCTGGTAGGCCAAAGGTTGAGCATCACTGGTGTGTATTCTCTGCTATGACCTGTGTTCAGGTAGTTCCAAAGACCCGGTTGGGGAAGGAAGAGAGAATTCACTTATGTCTGCCAATCCCCTTTTATAACTGACATATATTTCTACAGATCTAAAGTGCTATATAAATAAAACATAATAATAGTTTCTCTGAAAGAAAAACTCTAAACAGCATCCTGTGCATTAACTGATCTACCTCAGCATGCTACGTATTCATGCATTTATGAGTGGACAGACCATGCAGCCACATTTGTAACTTTGAGTACTTTTTAGGGCATTTCAGATGATCAAATTCATTCACGTAGAAAGACTTCACCTTAGGAAAGTCCATATAAAAAGAGTTCACCTATGTGGGCTCTTCAGTATATCCTGTAACAGTAGGTGAAGAAGTACTATAGCTTGAAACAACTTCAGATATCAGATTGGATGCAAATAAAACTAAGTACATTTTGGTCCAGTGATTTCAGCAGGCTTCAGTTTATTCATGATTAATTTCTCCCCTTGATTTCAATGGCACTCACTTTGTCTGAATCCGACCCATTCTCAAGCAAAAGATATGAGTGCCTTGCATCTTAAGGCAAATGTATGCACTATTCTTCACCTCACCTTATGATTACAAGTTGCAATACATCTCAGAGACAACTCATGAATCACATCATCATAGGGTGATGAGTGAGTCCAGATTAAGATGTTGTACTAGAAATGTGGAAAGATAAACCAGAAGTTAGTGGAAAGCCCAATCCATGGAACAGTTGGATAAGAATTTAAAAGCCATTGGGTTTTTAAAATATCAACTTATCTGATTCAGTAAAAAAAATGTGATCAGACCAATGGGACTTGTGAAAAATAATGCATTACCACTAATAGTAATGCTAGAGGCAAGTATCCACTTTACATAATTGGCTTTTTGAAAATAAGTTTCATATGTCATGCAGTTCTAAGATTGCATGGGAAATCAACATGAATTTAGACTTCTCCCTCATAAAAATCTGTCTCAATCCAGCAAAAAAATGTTGAAAATTATACACAGTTGGTATCTATGTCTTGTCCAGCTTTTGTGTATTTGTCCATAGTTTGCTGAAGAGAATGTGGTGTAAGTGGGTTCCTCACACATATGCAGTTGAAATGCCCAACAGTGAAATGCTTTCTGGGGGATTAAATACTTTCTCTTCTTTCATGTATGGTGAATCAGAAACCATATTTCCAAGGAGAACTACCATTATTGACAATATTGACCAAACAGAATAATCAACTTAAACATAAAAAATTAACTTTTCTCCTTGGCACAGCTAATGCTGAAATTGCTCAGCCAAAACTTAATCAAAGTAATTGGCTAAATAGAAACAGGGTAATGGCTCTATTAGAAAAAATTGACAAGTAAATCAAAATATATGAAAGGAGAGAAACATATAAACAATTTTGACAAAATTTGATCCCCCTTGATTTCATTTGTAAATTTAAAAAATCTTTGTGTTATCCTCTGAAACATCACTTAAATTTCTGGAAAGATGTTGTAGAGCCAAAAATGGATATGGGTGACATAAATGTAATATATGTAACCCCAAGACATGTTTTTGTACAGATTAATTCTCCCTTATCTGAAATACTTGTGTTTTGGATTTTGGATTTTAAAAAAAATAATCAGAATACCTGCAATTGCATATATGTACATAATGAGATATCATGGAGATGGAACCCACATCTAAACACAAAATTCACTTATGTTTCATATATACCTTATATGTACATATAGCTTGAAGGTGATTTTATAAAATATTGTAAATAATCTTATGCATGAAACAAAATTTGTAGACAATGAACTATCAGAAAGCAAAGATGTCACTATCTGCCACCCATTTTGGTTTTTGTAATATTCTGGATTTTGGAATTACAGATAAGGGAAATTCAGCCTGTACCAATTTACATTATCAATGTAATGATTCTAGATTTTATTTTATATTTTAATTATGTAGCGTATAACACTATTTTAACTATGAATTACATTTTGTTTTGTTATTGTTGATTGTTTTCATTTTCTGACTTGTTATTTACTTTTATATTTTTGTTGCTGTATGTAAATATCTCTTTTTAAAAAAAAAGAAAAGAAAATTAATCCATTATTAATTTATAGCAAAACGGGTAAACTGTTTCCTGATTTTAAAAGGATGAAACCAATGGTTCATAATCATACATTACAGTGAGCCATGCACTGTGTCAAAATCCTATGGGAAATTAACAGTGCTGCAAAGAACAAATATAAATAGTGGAAACAGCCTGTTTGCATTAAAAGAAATTTTCTTCCATGAAATGCCTATCTCATCAAATGATAGGGCAATGTATTCACCAGCACCCTGAAACTAAGAATAAATTTAGCTCTTCAAGTAGAGTGGGCAAATGGAATAGTTGCACTCTTTCTTTCCCCTCCTTATACCAAATTGAAGCCCTTCTCTCTCTCTCTCTTTCTCTCTCTCTCTCTCTTCTTTTCCTAACAGCTTGTGGAAAACTTCACACTACTAAAAGCATCACCCTTTTCAAAGAACCCTTATATTGGTTCATATACAGATACTGTATGTCCCATATATTTGTGGAGACACAGATACATAGGAAAAAATTGATAAATTTTCCTTCAAATTAGAACATTATTTCCATGTATCCCTTCATTACACAATGGTTCATCCAATTTGTATGTGGCAATGTGACAACTGTAAAAATGAATGTTGTTTTGATACAGAATGAGATCTGTTATCACACTAGTATTACTTTATTTGATTTCCCCATACTTCCTATAAATGTAGAATCAAGCACACTGCACACCCAGTAGGAGAGGGAAGAAACCCACAAGAACAAGGAGAGAACAACCACTTCCACAGCCTAGTAGCGCATACAATTACAGTAAAGTAAGTGTGATGATACAATACTGGGAAAAAATTATGGAAACACTTTCTGAAGTATTGACACATTTTTTATTCCCAGGGCTTCAAAGTCTACCTTATTTTTGCAAAGAAGGCTTCTTGATTGAAAAGCAAAGGGTATAGCCCTGTTACAGGTGCTATTATAAACAGATCACCCCCCCCCCCATCCTGATGCCTTCCAGTTGTGCTGGACAAAAACTCCCATTAACCCCAATCATCATGGACAATAGGCAAGATTATTGTAGTCCAACACATCTGGAGGACACTAGGTTAGGGAATCTAAGCTGAATGAATTTTGCAGCCTGAAAGCTCAGGTTGATTTTAAAAGGTTCAATATGATGTAAATGTAAATAAATGATATCATAATAATTTGCCCATTTCATTTTTTAAAAGAGGAAAATTTGCAGCTAAAAAAAATCCTATCTTGTCTTAACTGTACAAAATGGAAACAGAATTAAGGAATTTCAGGTATGAGGAGAGATGGGAAGATAACTTTTTCCAGTGCAACACCCACAAGGCAATCATAGTTCCTATTTAGGTCCCCTTTCCCAAATCCGATTGTGATGAATGAGATTCACAGAAGTCATCCATTCACTGTTGTCCATGCTGTGCTTTATTTCATAAGACCTATGCAAAAGATCATCCTACCGGATTAGGCCCATTATCCTACCTGAATCAAAAAGAAGGACTGCACTCTTATTAAGAAGGAATTTCATGCCTTTATATTTTAGGATCATCCCACAGGACAAGACACCCTACTCTAACTGTGACACTAAAAATATAAAATGGAAGGACCACACTCATAACAAAACTTTTCATGCTGTTGTATTTTAAGATCCACCTTAATATTCTCTTAAGATTTTAATCATCCACCTTTACTTTTCTGAAAAGACATTCTTTTGGTATGATTTAGAAGTGTTTCCATATTTTTTTCAGTTGTGTTTGTGTATTTATTTATTAACTCTGTATTTTTTTGTGGTTCATGTTTAGTCATTTCAGTTCTGAAAGGTTATAAAGAATAATCACATCTGAAATCCTGGTATAATTGCCTATTAAAAGGCTAGCATTTCATTGAAACCTAATGAGTAATAAATGGCTACTTAACTATGAGTTGTTTAATCAGTCTTCAATTAATCCAACTGATTAGGTATAGATTGAAATGATAAAAATACAGTCAGGATGTATACACTGCAAGGATACCAAATGCTGATAGCATAGTTGTGGACTATGAAGTAAATACAACTTCATTTAAATTTCCACAATCATAATTTATTTATTCTTCATTCATAACAAGATAAACTAATGTACCATATATTTTAAATGATACATGAAACAATTAATTTATTCAGAGATAGCCAAATTGATTTTTAAAGGCCTTTAATTAGTTGATTTTGAAAATACTGACATTTTGAAAGCTTGGACTAATTTGTTGATATCTTGCTTTGGTTTTTCAGCCATTAACAGCCTTACTATCTTTTTCAAAATACAAATTATTTTTACCTAAATCCAACTGCTAGTCCCAACTAGACTAGACCCATTGTATCAGTTAGTTTTACACAAGTATTGATTTAAATGCAAGAATATATATCAGATGTGTTTGTGTCATGCCTGTTCTCTATTGATCTCAAAGTGGTGGACATGCCTCTCCCCATTTTGTCCTCACAACAAACTCTGGGAAGTAGGTCAGGCTGACAATAAATGACCTGATCCAGTGGGTTTCATGGATAATTGAAAATTTGAGATCGGTTCTCCCAAGCCCCATTCTTTTCCTTCTTGTACCACTGTACCACTGGTATAACAGAGCTTTAAAAATATTGCATGGACAAATATTTAAAAACAAATATTAATATTATGAGATTTTCTCCCTGCTCCATCATCTCTTATGGAAGCAAAGGTAAGGCTTAAACAGTGAAAATCTGCAGTAACTAATCATGCCATTCTGATAGTTCATGTCAACCTGTTTCTGAGACTCAACATGCAATCAAGGAACATTTACGTCAGGGCCCCTTTCTCATTACACAATCACAACACTTTAATCTATTTTAACTGCTCTGGTTCTATCCTCTGGCATCCTAGGATCTGTGGTGTTGAGAGAGGCATTTAGAATTTGAATGCCTTACCAAACTACAAACCCTGGGATTACACAGGGTAAAGCCATAGTGCTATCATTGTGTGATGGGAAAGGTTCCAGGATGTGGCAGCCAACTAGGTAAAGCACTTAAGTCAATATAAGTATTTATTAATACAATTTTCTTAGCTTAGAAAGGGTCTTACAGAAGATATCTGGTGCTTTACATATGTGGCTTAGTGCATGTAACATTAAACATTGCAGAATTTGAGGCCTGAAGCTAGCAGATGTAACATCACTTATCCTTATTTTTAAACCAGTCTTCAGCTGAGTTGATGTATTATAGTGTGTGGCTGAGGGTATGATTAATATGGAACACAATGGCTAGTCATCTTGCTATCAGAATTGCCAAAGTTGAGTCCAAATAATTCTTCTGCACACATTCCTAATCTATATAGTTTTCCTTTACTGTGATTTAGCACCAAGAGGCTTTTGGAATGTAATTCAATATTTGCATAAGAAAGGTCACAGAGTAGATATTCGGTACGATTAGCTCTGAATCTCATAGTGACTGTTTCCTGCTTCAATTCATCTTCAAAGTGACAAACCTGTTAGGCTGCTGTAGCATGTGCTGAACTGACACCCCCAGATAGGTAAGGGAAATCCTTTAGTGCAAAGGGAAGCATATAATTGCTTCAAGAAAAAGCTTTAGGTCAACCTGAATTCTGCTGCAGTGGGAAGGATAAGGGGACTATACACCAACTGGAAGTAGATCAATGTCAGGCAATATGAAGGAAAAAAGAACAGAGGTCATGGTCTCTTCTTTAAGAAAGCATAGCTCATTGACTCTGCAGGATCAGCAAGGAAACGGGGCAGCTACTTCTCTAAACCTAGGAAACAAAAGGGCAGCTCAGACAAACAGCTGGAAGCTGGGGCTTTGGGGAGAAAGAGCTAAAAGTTTTTTGCTCCTTATAAGATGAAAATTATTGCTCCCACACAGGGAACATTTAGGGGAGGGAGCCAAGAGCTCAGAACTGGTACCCTTAGATTAGGAACTGTGAGGTTCCAAATCTACTGTGTGGCAGACTTCATGATAAGCAAAATGTTTAGAGTGAAATCCAACATCCTCTCAGGATAGTGCAAATATCTACATGCAAATATACACTATGCTGAGTCATGAACCCTCCCATGATTTACTGAAATGCCCCTGAAGCCACACCACACAGTCTTTGCATGCTTCGTAGCACATAGGTGGGAACTCATAAGCATCCGGTTACATCCCCATAGACACCAAATGATTATAGCAGTGCTGAGACCCCTAAAAGACTTCAGCGGATCTCAGTGCTGATACCATAATTTTGCATCTAGCTGTGGGTAGATAGCCAGATAGCCATAGAGGGGAGCCACAGCAAATATGACCACCATACAACAACTGGAAGGGGACAGGACACAACTTTACTTATTGAACAGTTGTAGTGCAGGATTGGCCTCAAAGCATGAGGTCTAGGTCTGTCATCCATCAATCCCTGGTTGATTGATGAACCCCATTTGCTTGGTCACAGCCAAGCTTTGGGATGACAAAGGGGCTGACCAGTTAAACACCCATTCCTAACTCAGGTAACAGGTTGAACACTTATTTGCATCACTGTGGGATGCTGAATTGATATTGCCCCCACAATGGCAACACCACAATGCTCCTAGCACTTGTAGTCCTAACACTGGGGGTGGAAGTACTTCCTCCCCTCAGTCCCACTGGCCAATCCTTGAGCCCAGCAGCCTGCTGGGGCTCCACAGGGCTGGGGACACTTCCAGCAGGCTGCAGCTTCCCCAGCACAGCAACTGGGCCGCCTCAGTAAGTCGGGCAGCCCCATATCCTGCCTGCTTACTACAAAGCATGGAATGGTTATGTGGATTGGCTTTAAAAGCTTTTCAGTAACAGGGCTTTGGGCTCTGTAGAGGGAAAAAATAATATCTACCCCTGTGCACCCCCAAAAAAGTAATAAAGGAAATGTGTGTGTCCATATGTATGCCGAACAGTATGCGAGCCTTACAGTAACTACTATAGTGAAGATGCTACAAAGATAGCTTGAGGGGAAAGGAAGAAATCAAAAGAGAACTAGGAGCTCTGATACTGCGATAGCAATGAAGTGAAACAAATGCTGAGAATTTCAGTATCAGAAATGTGAGGTTAAATGCACACTGAAAGGTAAGTTCTACTTCACCAGTTACAAGCAGTTGGACAGATGGTAACTTTATATTTACAGTGTTGATATATTGCAATGATATAATACTAACCAATGTTGATGAATGGTAAAGATGGTTGTTATGGATTTTAGTAAACACGAATACCTCATTAATTGCACCCAGATCTTTATTTTGATTGTTTGGAGGCCAAATTAGCAGAATAAAGCAAAAGGTGTGGGGGGGGGGGGCTCTCTCCCAGTCCCTTTCTCCCTTTTTTGAAAATTAAAAAACAAAACAAAACAAACCAGAAACACTGATTTAAATCTTTATTTGAGTACCGGGAGTTCATTTAGGCAACACAGGCATTTCTGATTAACTATTTAAAAAAAAAACAAAAACATGCCAGACACATGATTTGACCCACTGAACAAAACACAATATGTCAAAGAATGGAGTTAATTATTATTACACCCCCAAAAGTGCTTTCAAATGTTTTAACAAATACACTGGAAGAAATTTTGAAGAATGATCAAATCCAGTGCCATTACAACAGACTTGTGGAATTCTTAGGAAAAAAAATGGCAAAAAGTACAGTCAAATGTGATTAGCTTTTTTAAAATAATTGGAGTTTTTGTAGTTAGACTGGACCTTATTGCACCAACAAAAAAACTCAACTTCTCCCAATGGGATACAGACGCCTTTCGAGTTGCTGCTGCATGCAATTTGTTGTTCTGCTAGTAGTTGCACTCCTGTAGCAGAATGCCATAACTTATTTTCCACCGAACACCAATGAATATAACCATAAAACAAACAGAATAGAATCATTTTCATATCAGCAGATTTATACCATTTCAATTTTTTCAGTGACCATCTACATTCATTTTTAATTCCTAGATATTTACTTATAGCTTATATGATGTACAGATATAGAATCTTGATGTGTCAGATGCTATGGTAATACTGGCCAATACAATAAAGCACTAGCATCAAATCCTATATTTGGAACTTAGAGGTAAGTTTCATTGAGTTCAATAGAACTTGCTCCCAGATAAATGGGCATTGTGCAGCAAACTGCTCATCATATGGCTAAACTTCTTGACTACACATGGGGCATTCTCTATTATATACAGTTTTGTGCACTCAGGATTTGTAATGGTAATGAAAAGACCTTTTAACTTATCTTTCTCTTTGACGTGTAGTCCTACACCTGGAGTCTTATATGGTTCAATCTACGAATGGTTTTACAATGGAATCAGGAATTCAATCAATGGCTGGAGGGCTAGAGCTGAACATTTCTAGAAGAGTGTAGGTTGGAATGTAGGTTGGGAAATGATGGTTTACATGATGTCACAAGCATCTAATTGACTATTTACTGATATGGGGGGGGGGGGAATAGATTCTCCATAATACAGTGTTGAGTGGTGTGGTGTTTGTGTTTTGTTGTTCACACTTTTCTTCTCCAGTGAATGACCTTGTTACTATAAGATTTTTGTTAATACTTCCTGAATCTCTCAAGGGTATAATACCATACTTCATCATTGGTTAAATTCTTGTACCTTTTAAAATAGGTGACGTGTATGCAGTGGTTACATGGAGATCATACAATGCTGGAAATGATTGAGAAAAAACGTTGTCTCTGCAAGGAAATCAAGGCAAGGCAGAAATCAGAGAAAGGACTTTGCAAACAGGACAGCATGCCAATCCTACCAAGTTGGAAGAAGAACACAGGGGCCAAGAAATACAGCCCCCCTCCATATTCCAAGCAACAAACGGTTTTCTGGGATACAGCGATATGATATGAACATGAGGGTTATCTTTCACATATGCTGCAATGTGTGCTGTCAGCCTACCTTCCTCATAAGGTGGTATCTGGAACCAAATTCAGGTGAAGATCTGCCTAGGAATAAGGCTTACTAAAGTGGTATCCACATGTCAATCAAAAGAAAAATCTATGTCTACCATGGAGCAAAGGCATGCACAGTTTTTTCAAGGATTCCTTTGGTTGAAGAAGAGTAGTAAGCTGTAAATATTTTGCCAATCTCCTTTGAAGAAACTGAGTTAATATACTCTTTAAATTATAATGCAAACCTGTATGAATAATTTTACTCATATGCTGTTTTAAGTGTTTTCTATGTGTAATCTTTATGCTTTTTTTATAAAAAGAACTAAGTTATCTCGCCTGCCTATATTTTAGGCCTAAATCCAATAGCTGGTCTAAAGTAGAGTAGCCATACTGAATCAGTTGCTGAATGATAAGCCAATGTGTATATGTATCCTATTGATTCAGTATGGTCTAGTCAGGTTGAGAATAGCCATTTGATTTAGGCCTTAGTGTCATTACAAAAGCATGTGGTTGTACATTTTTGGTTTAACAGTAAGTTGTTTGAATCAAACTGGTGCTAGGGCTGTAGAAGTTAAATAAATATATGATTTATTAGAAGGATTTTCTACAAACTCCTTTCAGCAGGGGGTGGATAGAACTACAAAGAAGGCAGGTTAAACAGTATTCACTTGGATATCCAAATTACATTAGCAATGTGTTGTTCTGCACATTTTTGAAAAGTATATTTGCTATCATATTACTATTAATAGTACATTAATAATAACATTAATAATAGTAATAGTAAATAATAGTAAATTTACCAAGCATAACTGATTTGCAACCACCTATATCAGGTTCACTCACGTAGCTGGAAACTAATTAGTAGTGTTTAACTGATGCCACCATAAGTCTCCATTCCAAAGACCCTTGTACTTTCCTGCCTAACAGCACTCAATATCTTTTAGAGGGAACAGATGGTAAAAAGAGGGTTTGGGGAGGACTAATGGTTCAGCATAGTTGGATATAAGGAGTGCAAGAATGCTTCATGTTCACCTGCATTTCAGTATATGGGGACATTTGAAATCTTGACCAGCATAATTTTGTATAATATAAACAGAAATGCAAAAGCATTCCCCATACGGATTATCTTTCTGAATGATATGAGTGATTCTGATGAAATAGGTCAATTTAACAAGTAAATTAAATTTGCTGCAGATTTTTTTTATATTTAGTGGAGAAATCTTCCTTCTTTTATTCAGATGATTTGTGGAGACCAGGGTTCACTGTGACTAAGAACTGTACATCACATGATTCATTTATTCTGTATTCATTTAGCAGGTTCAAATGGTGGTAGTGCAGCTATAATTCCCATCCTCATTTGTCATGTGTCCCTGAAAGTAAAGGTAACAACAGCAATCTGTTCACAATGTTTGTGTTAATTCTATAGAATATTGTATTTCATATCCAGTTAGAATGAGTTAGTGTTAGGTCTCACTAAAGTCAATGGGAAAGGTTGACTTCATCTTGGAAAGTTTGACCCTTTGAACTGGGTCTGTAGAGCACATTTCTCTCAAGTGACCATTGTTGTATTCCTGGTTGATCCTGTAATTGGGTCATAGTCCTCTGTGACATCACACCCATCTTACTAGACAATAATGTCATGACCAAAGAATTATGACCTCTTGGTTTTAACAGGAGAAAGAGATGGTTTATATGCTGTACATGAGGGTGAGATCTGTGCATTAAAGTATCTTCCAGAAGGCACTGTGTAGGATAAGATTTAAAAAGAAATCCATATTGCAGTAGAGTTGATGTGATCACATATATTTTATATATTTAAATTTTTATCTATGCTTCTAAAAGCTTGGCAGCATGAAAAGGGTTCTCTTTTAAAAATCATTTTAAAATATTATATTCTCAGAGAAGAAGAAAAAAAAATGTGTCATTTGAATTTATTGTCATATTGGCTTTTTCTTTTAAAATAATATTGACAGCACTGCCGCAAGTGCAATTGCTGATCAATAAGACCAAAAATAAAACAAAAATTTAGTAGGTTATTTTATAATCTATATTGCTACAATTGACTATTACTTTATCAATAGTAGTTTCTTTCCAGACTGAAATAAAAAATAAAGTTTTTAAATATTTTATAACTAATGTATATTTTGATGTCCAAATTGATGATTTCTGTATCAGATTTTAAAAAAGGTGGGAATTTATAAGTGTGTATAGTAGTTATTTAAGCAACATTATTTGTGTTTTATCAACAGTGTAAGGACACAGGCACAAGTTTATGTTCAAATTGCCACAATGTGCATATGCAACAGATGAAATGGGTACATGGTTCAGTTGCTAATATGCAGGTGCTCCCAATGCTTAAGACAGAAAACTAAGTACAAGCTTTTGAAAAGAAAATGTTATATGCAAAAGAAAAGGCCATTACATTCTTATGACAGAAAATGCTGAAATAGATGCTTGGAGATTTTGCAAAATTTCCATCTCTCCAGTCATCTACTTGACATTTGTTTGTGTGGAGTTTAGGATAAGGCAGAGTTGTCATAGGATTGGTTCTTCTAACAGTAATCCTATTTTTCTGGCTGGGCTTCAAAGTTCAACTATGAGAGATATACTTGAGCTTCATAATTCCTTGAATATTCATAGTTTGTAACAGTCATCTTAAATATAAGGTTAGCATGATTAACGCCTGGATTATTTCTGTTTTAGATTTTAGTCACAGAAGTTACCCAGTCCTCCATCCTTCCTTCTATTCAATTGCTCACTGCAAAATCTCTAACATATCTACCTTCTCTTCCCCAACAAATTCCACTACAACTGTACATCTTAAAGCCCCCCCCCCCCCGTTATTAGGGATGAAAATAATATTCCAAAATATTTGCTAAATGATTTAAAAAAACATTTTTGACAGTTGAGAAACCTTGATGAGAAAAATCATGGACTGATGAGAATCTTCACAGTTTGGGAATTTTCTGCACAATATTTGCACCTAGTTAGTTTGTGCAGGAAACAGCATTTTCTGCAAAGGAAATAATATGTATGGTTGAAATATTATTTTCTGTGTAGAGAATGGTGTTTTCCATGCAAAGCAACCACATGCAAATTTTGCACAGAATAAGTCCCAAATTACAAATAGCCTTTGAAAACTGTATGTTTCTCAAAGACTTTTCTGCAATGGGAAGACAAACTTTAAAATTACTTAATGCAGAGAGATCTTGTCACACCATTGAGACTAACTGCAAAAAAGAAATTGGCAGCATGGGCTTTTGCAGACTTCAGCCTACTTCCTCAGATGTATCTGAGGAAGTAGACTGAAGTTTATGAAAGCTCATGCTGCCAATTTATTTCTTTCAGTTAGTCTCAAAGGTGCTACAAGATCTCCCCATGTACCTTGTTACCAATGGAAGTCTGATGACAAGAAGGAAAAGGTTTTTTCTCTCCATTTGTCTTTATATGGCAGAATAATGACCAAGCAACAAGGAGCATTAAGAAATTTTCTAAGTGATCGTAATATCTGTCAAGAGTGCTGAAAAAAAAATTACAATTCTTGTGTGTTTATAGCTGTGCCAAAAACACCAGTTTACTGCTAAGCCATGAAGAGATCTTCCTCTTTCTTGTCACTAGAGACCACTAGCTGCAAAGTAAATAGATGTGATGGAAAGCAGTTTGGGGGTTTATAAGAGCTGATTCAGGGCTTGGCTCCACTGATTTCCAAGCCTTGATGGGCCCCTTTGTAGCACAGATTTGGCTCAGAATGTTCTGAGATATTTCCCAATTTGAGAAATTCAAGAGTCTGAGAAAAAAAAATGTAGGACTGTGTTCACCCCTTAAAAATCTACATCGCTTAGGAAATATTATGAGATTTAGTTAATGCTTCACTTACTCCTCAGTTGCACATGGTGGAAAGACATAGGAAGGACAATTCCTTAGAAACCTAAATCATTTTTATTTACAGGTGTAAAAATAAACAGAAAGCAAGTTTTAAGTAGGTTTGTCTTATCAAGTGTCTTATATAAGAAGTGTAGCCATCACTACACAGTTTAATCAGTTTTATACCATCTTTACTGTGGTGGCTTCATCTGAAAGAATTCTAGGATTTGTAACTTAGAGAGCTATTGAGAATTCTCTGTTGCAGAACTCTAGATAACTCTGCTGATCTGAAGTTCACAAGACAGTGAGAAGGGCGATTGAATCAGGATACCTGATTCTCAGGATTCTTATTTATGGAGCCAGGACAGTTAAAGGGGTATCACATAACTGTGTAGTTCAGATATGCTTTAGGTTTCAAATATGCTGAGACAACTCCAGAACTAAAATGTCTAATTAAACAAATACACCATATGGCATATATATATAAGATAAGATTCTCCACCACTAGCTGGGAAAAGATTCCAATGACCAAGTCCTCTGTCTGAACTATCTACAGCATTTTGTCATTCTGAGTTATGCAATATCATTATAGTGACATCCCTGAGCACAGATCAGCACCCATATTGAATGAGCATGGCTGGTACGTGACATCCGGATGCCTGAGACAAAGGAAAAGCTGTTGCCTCCTCCAGATTTGCATATAATAGCTACTTGGGCTTGTATTCAAATCTTTAATACTGGTAATGGGACAACATTTTCCACCACCCCTAAAACAGCCACATACCTTAGGAGGCTCAGAACATAGCTGTTTCCTCCAACACCTTGCTGCTGCTTCCAGGCAATTGTAGGCTGAAACAATTGCCTCACTTTGCCTAATGATAGGATAAGTCCTTTGATGGAGATTATTTTTTAAAATGTTAATGCCTTGTAGCATTTTGAGGAATCATCACCACCTGTTGCCCCTTCCCATTCCCCAAGGGCACACACCTTTCTTTTATTGAGAAGGTCAGGGAGCACTTTTGAGTCACTGGGACTTCTCAGGTATTCCTATCAAATGCTCTAAATATCCTAGGAAGTCTTTCAGATGTTTGAAAGGAATACTTGCAAAGTTCATTGGTCATCACTCTTCAAAACACAGAAGTAGGGTGTCCCACACTGAAGCAGTGGTTCTGTTCCTAGGACATGCTGTGCCTCTGCTCTGACCAAATGCTATTTATTTATACATTTTTGATATCCTGCAGATGGAAGATGCCAGGAATTAGCAATGTGAGCTCATTAAGGATGTAATCCTGTGCACATAGTCCTGGGAGTAAGCCCCATTGGATTCAGTGGTGCTTTCTTCTCAGTACAGAGGTATAGGATTGTTTTGGAAAAGCTGTATTGAAATATGCAATCTCTATAACATCCAGGTCATGCATATATACCAACACGCTTACTGACTGTATATATGAACATGTTTGGTATGCACTTAACTTTGCTTTTAAATTTCTGAAGTTAAAACATTATAGTGTAGCAATTTGTGTCAAGTGCACTGTGATTTTAAGAAAGCACAGTAAGGTCACAGGTCTTGTTAATTCTTGCACTAAAAATGTGTTTACGTATATTGGCAAATGTATGTTTACTTTATTGCTCTTCCCCCTCCCCTTAATTTATAGCTGACATTATTAAATAGAATTTTTTAAAAGAAGTGGCCAGTGGCCCAATCTATAAATGTGACAGGGTTTTTAAATGAGATGAAACCATAACATGTCCATTCCTATGTAATATGTTTACTAATATTTTAAAACTGAATGTCATATTGCTTTTTTTCATATTTCATTAGAAATGTCAGGTACGTGCCTGAAATGTGTATGGAGTAGATAGATGATAACTGTAATCATATATTAGTCATTTCTATATACACAATGTGAATACATATTAATTTCATTTCTTTTTTGTACTTGATTTTTTTTTAGGTAAAATGTAATTAAATGTACTTTGATACTTCTGAAGTAATAAGATGTCATTTGACTATCAGTTTTGCTTTCTTTAGTGCATTGACAAAATTTTACAATAACTTAGTGCTTATTTATTTGTGCTGCAGTGTAATTATAATAAAAGCAATAGTTTAAATATTCAGCCTTTTATCTCTGATTAATGATGTCAAAATTCAGGCTGGGTCTGGTACAAGCCACATAAGAGATAAATAAAGCTTTAGTCCTTTTACATATAGTCAGCTGTGATATTTATCTGATAGTAAAATTAAAGGATATGTTTCTTATAGTTTTTGAAGATGTTCTCTCCCAGATCATAAAAAGAATCTGCTTATCATGAGATTTTCCTCACTTACATACTTTGCAGTTAACATGTTTTGTTTTGTGATTGGTCTTTGGAATATAAAAAAGGCTTAGGTTTGCTTGTTTTAGATTCCAAACCCATTTGTTTTAGATGCTGGATCTAGACCCTAAGGCTCTGTGATTGGGTTTTCTTGGCAGAATTTGTTCAGAGGGGGTTTGCCCTTCCCTTCCTCTGAGGTTGAGAGAGTGTGACTTACCCAAGGATATACAGTGTGTTTCAGTGTCTCAGTAGGGATGCAAATCCTTGTCTCCAGAGTCATAGTCCAATGTTCAAACCGCTACACTATCCTGGCTCTTTAGATTTAGGTCTCTCTGATTGCCAGCAGTGACCTACCTGTGTTGTAGAAACAGCAGCTGGGCTAGGCCCTACCAACCATTAGTTACTTTCAGAGCAGAAGGAGGGAGACCTCGGGTCAGTTGCAAAACAGTTTGTTTATTTAGCCGGCAGACCCAAACGGAATTAGCATTCCAAAGGATTTGGGACCCCCAACAGAAGAAAAATAGTAGCATTTATACACCTCAAACAAAGAAAGTCATTTCTTGCATCTCATTGGGTGTTACAAACCTTAAACATATTAAAATCTCTGGTAATAGAAATACAGAGTTCAGAATACATTATAAAGTTACATCTGCCCACATTCCAAAGTCTCTTATCTCAGGATGTACAGAGAGAATCCAGCACTCCAGTTTATTATGACTATGATGCCTAGGCTCCTAGTTGCAGCCTTTGACTGGGCTTTCTGTGATCACTCCCAGAGAACCTTTTTATAACATCTTGTGTGTGAAATGAACAGAATTGAAAATAGGGCCTTGTCATTGGGCCACGCCAATACTGCAATGTTCTCCTTAGAAAAGTTCATCTGCTATCAGTTCATTTTTCTTTTTAGCACCAGGTGAGTGGCTTGTTAATAGCTTTGGGCCTTTTAGATTATCATCTCATAAATTGAATGCCACTTTTCTACAAAAACAATAAAAAAGAAAAAATGCACGAAACAATTGCAAAATCATGTTGCTTACAAGTTGTTGTTGTTGTTGTTGTTTTGGTAAATGAGAGAAAACATCCCTGTATATTTCATACACCGTGTCTTTTTATACATTTTCACTCTTTTGGTCCCTGAGAGTTTGTCTCATAGTCCATAAAAGGAGTGGGCTCTTACTTTGAAAGGCTGAGTTCCTTTAATAATTGTTTCTGCTACCATTGCCAAGTTACTGCTTACAAAATGTATTTGTCTGCTTTCAATACTGAACATTTTATTTTTAAAAAAATGGGGGTGAAGTATCCTGACAGAATGCTGACCATGGAATTTTGATTTTGACAAGCTGTTCTCTGTCCCACACAGATCATACCTCAAGTTACAGGCAATAGCTAACATAAAGGAATAATTAATGGTGCATTTACTGTGCTACCAAGCTTTGAAGAACAACCTCTTCACATTTACCTTAGACAGAGATTATTATATAAAGGGTTGATTTATCTTTGAATAGGCCTGTGCTGGCTGGCTCAAATTGCCAGAGATAATTCTTAGTTTTAATGAAAATTCAATAGCAACCAGCCCCCATATTTTACCAAAAATTGGGATATATCAGAGGTCTCGTCCTTCTGTAATATCTTCTTTCTGCATCATAATTATTACTTTCCACTCTTTGCCTGTATTATTTATGAACATTATTCAGCATTCTTGTGCAATATTTTTAGAGCTTCTTAATATGTACAACACCCTCATTTTTTCCCCTTCCTCAGGAGAATCGGGGGTGGGGATGGGGATAGAGACACTGGCTTTAATTGAATTATTGTAAGCCCATAAAGGAAAACAACCACAACGATATCTAGAATATGTTTTTCAGATTAAGAGCTGGTGTGGTGTAGCAGTTTAAGTGTTGGACTCCAGAGGCTAGAGTTCTAATTCCCCCTTAGCCATGGATACTCATTAGGTGACCTTAAGAAAATCATATGCTCTTAACCTCAGAAGAAGGCAATTGCAAATCTACTCTCAGCACATCTTGTCAAGAAACCTGGGTGATAGGTTTGACTTGAAGGCATATAACAATAACAGTGACAACAACAACAACAACAACAATGGCCTTCCTTATGCTGGAACTATGCAAAACAAAAGGTGAATTGGGAATCCATGAGGAAGTCAGAAGGTCGATGGTGTGATAGTTGGTCTGATAGGAAAGTAGGATTTTCCCCTTCTCTTCCCCTTCTGCATAGTTCTTAGTAGGAAAGCTATATGTCACAACATCAAGACTCCTCAGAACCCCTTCTCCCAACAGGTCCAGAGGGAATCCAGCATGCAAGGAGACCCTGGGGAGTCCAGCACCAGTTTCTCTGAATTCTTGGCATATGGCACTGAAAGTCATTAGGATATGAGAAAAGTGAAGTGTGTGTCAAAAGTGACTCCAAGGTTTCAAGCTGTTTCTAGACTAACTCTCAATAAACCAATAAACCAATCCATTATCAGGTGTATGAAATTTTATTTTCAATTAGCATGAGTTGAAAATTAAACACATGAATTAAACAGCTGAATAATAAACTGACCAATAATTCTTCAAGAGATTCAACTGTCTCACTTGTGGCTTGAACAGAAACAAAAGAGACATAATGTTACCACTGCCACCATTAAGGTAATTACAATTGTCTATACTTTTTATACATTTTAGATTTCAATTCAAACACTGTTGTTGTTAGAATTATTCCCAGTGTTCACACTTGTATATATGATCCATTTATTGTTGCTGCTGCCACAGACTAATATGACCACTACTCTGGAATTTCTCTGCAACAGTATACACTTTTAACAGACAAAAGAGTAAGGGAGGTGGAGTAGCATTATCTATAAAGGAGGATATGAATGACAGGGAGGAGATATGTGGCTCAGAGCACATAAGGCTAGTTATGATTATTTGATTAAAAATTCCAGATTAAAAAACAAACAAACAGTAACATCAGTTTATCTCCAAGCCATACTGTAGATTTGGATTATGCTTTCCAAGAACTGATTATCAAACATTCAAAAAGGAGAGATATAGTAATGATAGAAGACTTCAACCATCCTCTCAGAAGTCAAACTTTGCTAAGAATGTAAGGTACAACAAATACCTCACTTGTGTTGCTGGCAGTTTTATTTGCCAGAAGGTGGAAGTAGCAGCTAAGCAACGATCTTAGACATGATTCTCATCCACAGGGAAGAACCGGCAAGTGATATGGAAGTTCATTGGAACTTTGGATGGAAAAAACTCTGCCACTAGCCAAACATGGGACTGCAAAATATTCCTACTCAGTCCCAAAAAGACAGCTAGAAATTCCCATGCTATGCAGATGCAAGCTGATGGGGAGCAGAAATGGCAAAGAGACTTGAGTCAAAGCAATGCCATTTTAGAAAACCTAGCACAGTCCTGTCTGACACCAGTGCCACAACACACAGTGGGATGGCAGGGCTCAAACAAGAAAGCTACTCCCATCATAAGAGATTAATCCTGAGTGTAAGAGCTGTTCCACCATGAAAGAGACTACCTCAGAAAGGTGTGGCCTCTCCTTTGTTAGAGGTTATTAAATAGAGATTACATTGTCCAGTTCTTGAATAAGTATTAGCTATGGCTTCCTGCACAAGCAGAGTATTAAACTAGATGGCCTTTGAAGTCCCTTGCAATTCTGTGATTCTTATAATTCTGTAATTTTCTGGTAGATGTGTTTTCCAAAATAATAAATAAAAAAACTTAAAATACTTCTTTTAAAATATTATGCAGGTTTGTATTATGAAGTTTCAGTTATATGTGATCAAAAATTGTTCTCTCTAGGCATCTTCTAAACCCTCTAGCATAATTCTATGCTCTCCACAGTTCCTAGGTCCTCCAATGTACCCCTATGGTCAACAGCTAGCAGAAGCATACCATATAATCATGCTGGAGAACCTAGAAAATGCCTAATTCATTTTGGGTAAGAAAAGTAGGATTTCAGATTATACATGAAATTCGTTATATGTAAAGGGTCTCAGAATGGATCTCTTGCATTATATTAGGACTACATGTATTTGCGTTAGCTGTTTCATGCTGCAGGTCTTACTTTGATTTTATTCAACTGCTGGTTTGATCTTTCTATATATTATCAAGTTCTTTTACATTTTTACTTTCAAAGCAGTCAGAGAAATTTCATGATGAGGTAGTATATAAGTAACTATAAATAAAACAAAATAAATTTCATCAATAGTCCCAAGTAAATATTCTTGCCACATATGGATAGGAATACTAATTGAAAAGAGGTATATTAAAATACTTCCTTGCAGATGGAAATCCTTACATTGCTTGGCAGAAAATCTGAACATTTCTGTGAAGGAGGTTTAGGAAAAGTGAATAAAGGAAATACTAAGAATTCCAAATCCCGCCACAAACGCTAAACAACCTACTAATTACCAGAGATCATAATGCTTCTTGTCATTACAATGTACAAAAAAACACATAGGATATTTGTTTGGCCTACTATATTACATATACATATATACATACGCACAAGTTGTAAACATTAATATATAACTCTATTGGTGTCACCTATGAGGGTTTTGGCTGAAATATAGGGAAAATCCACTTTCAGCTACAGAACATTATAGAATGCCTGTGTTGTATGCATTCTATGTAGATCTGCAATGAAATGTGTAACTTCAGTATCTGTGTGGTCACTTGGAAATAGGGCTGGGAGCAATACAGTTTTCATGCTGAGATATTTGTTTTTAAGCTCAGGCTATGTCTACACATTCAGGAGCTTCTGGCTGCATTACAGAACTGAACATACAGGCACACTAAGTTTAAAGAGCCCATGGACTGGATTGTTTGTGAAGTAGCCAGCAGATCTCATATTTTTCACTGGCAACCAAGACTGTATTATCAAAATGGCACATTTTAGAAAGTCAAAGAAAAGAAACATGGAAAAGATTGGGCTTTTTTGTTGTGTGGAAAAAAGGTCTTTAAACATACACTAAGATTCTAAAAAGTCTAAAGTAAAATCTCACTGCCATATTCATAATGGCTACAGAGCTATAGGCCAATATTTTCCCTAAATTATTAAAGCACCCACAAATTGTTTTAGGAATATCAAAAGCAGGCTTGAGCCTTTTTGCAACAGTATAAAATGGAAACAGAACAGATTAAAATAAATCAAATATAACAAGAAGGTCTGAAATCATTAGACATATGTGCCTTTTAATTTGACACAGACTAACATTTTATATTCAGAAAATTAACATTCAGAAAATGCAAGGATTCTACTTATTGGTAAATTTTACCTATCATTGACGCTGACACATATACAAAGCCAATGCATAAAAGAGTCAATTTTAGGGAGTATATAAACATTACATGATAAAAAGAAGGTGTTCAGGTATCTGTTAAAAAGACACATTTCTATATATGGAAAAATATAGCCAACCCACAATAAATTTTATTTCAAGTGCAAATTTCAAATTCTGAAACTTGTACAGATGTTGAAGGTGCTGAGTAAATCATTATGTTAAATACTTTAGGAGCCACAGTGGATATTGGGCCAGGCCTCTGAGACATCATGAAGGATTTAGGAATAGATGCATTGCTTCAGAACAAAGATTCTAGTTTGGCATATTGTGATTAAAGGATTAGATGAATAATATAAAACAAGACTAAAGAGGTGAATTTAAAGAAAACTGTAAAAGTCCGATTGATAATATAAAGAAAACACTCAAGGATTCCCAGTTTATGATGCTATTGCCATATGAAACAATCCGATAAAGATTTTCCCTGCTAATCTTTAGACATATCATCATTGTCAGATCTCTGAGATTTCTTAAGAGGCTATTGCGCTGTTTGCGGCTGCGAATTGCGCAGTTTTAAATGATTTAAAGGGGGTTTGGGAGCTTTAAAAAACTGCGCGGTTAAACCCCAGCTTTTACACCTGGAGGGCATAGAACGTTTTAATTAGGAGTGAAGTCCACACCACGCATGCTCCCAACCCACGATCCATTCTGATTTGCACCTGCAGCGCAGCCTTAAGGAAACAGAGCCCCATTTAACTGCGCAATGGCATCTTAGCGTTTTGATGTACTAGCGCTATAACGCACTTTTTAAAAAAGTAGTGGGGCAACCGAACTACTTTTTAAAGGCGTGTTTTTTCCCTTAAAACGCCAAAATGGCGTTTTCATGGCACACTTTCCCATTTTCTAATGTAAAAGCTGGGTTTTCAAGCAGCCTTCATGACACCTCTTTTTGCCAATGTAAAACGGACCACAGTTTTAAATACCTTGTCTTGCTCCAAAATCTTCAGAATTCATGTTATAGTGCCCTATCCTATATCTAAGCTAGCAGCCCTCTTTAGGAGTGCATCTACAATGTAGTGATGCTGTCTGATGCCACTTTAATTGTCATGTCTCCATCCTACAGAATCCTGAGATTTGTAGTTTTGTGAGGCATTAGAGCCCTTTGGCAGAGAAGGCTCAAGATCTTGTAAAACTACAAATTCCTGGATCCCACAGGATAGAGCTAGAGCACTTTAAAACATGTCAAACTGCATTATTTCTACAGTGTCGATGCACCCACAATTACCCATTTAGGCTGAAATCCTATATTTACTCATCTAAGATGAACTTCTACTTAACTCAGTGTTTTGTTTTGTTTTGTTTTTGTGTGTAGACATGTGAAAAATTTCACTGTTAATATCACATGGTCATCTGTTTGGCATATTCAGTTAAATAATGAGTGTTTTTGTTTGTTTGTTTCTTTGTTTGTTTGTTTGTTTGTTTTAAAAAGAGTACTGATAAATTCAATGGCTGTGGTATAAGTATATCCAGCAGCACAATGGCAACTGAAGAGCGCTGGGTGCAGCTCCACCCAGCCCACCTAATTGGCTACTGATGGTCTAAGTGTATGCCATCATACTGTTACCTGGCTGTCAGCCATTGCCCTCTTTTTTTTTCTCTGCTTAAGTATATTGGTGCAGCTTTACATAGGATCTTGGCCCATGCTACCTAGAAAAGGGGAGGATTCAGTTTAGGGAAACACATACACAGGACATACTGCTATATGCCCACTCTAATAAATGAAAGTCTTCAGAACCTAACATCAGAGCATGAAGATGTTATAGCTTTTCTTTCTAATATAATAAAAGATGCATTATTCAAAAACAGAGAATAGTTTACATTTCTGATGGCATAATTCTCAGGACTGTAGGATTCTTTTAACAGGTATAAAGAATCCCATACTAAATAAATGCAGCAATTTATTACTATAGCCAATTAAAGTCATACCTCCATTTTTGTAGGGGATCCTGGACCACCCCCACCCCCCATGAAAATAGAAATGTGCAAATATTCAAGCCCCATTGAACTGAATGGCTACATGCTCCTGCAGGCAACTCTGCATGGGTGCCACGGGCACACACATCATTTTAACCCTCTCTGCTTGCCAGTCCATGAAGGACTGAGACCACAGACTCGACTGTAAATCAAAACTAACATAATAAAACAAATGATGGGATACAGGTATGTATGGAAGTATCATTAAAAGTTATGGGTGAGGAAAATAATAATTCCTGTACTTAAAATAAGCATTCCTTTGAAATTAGATATATGGATTCCACTTTTGTTCTGGCATTATTGAATTATAGAGCATTATCAATGAAATGTAAACACGACAGGAGTTTTGTACCAAGTTTGCTATACAGCACCTTTTCATGTGGTGTCACAGCTTCAGAGACTGAAATTATTTTTAACTGGAATTGTTAAGGAGGAAATGCTCATATATTTAGAACTATAAATTGGGAAATCCAGTGAGGCATAGCCACATCTAAAGTGTACACTGAAAGATTTTGGGGGGTGGTCTTCAAGTTCCATCCATAAATATTGCCCATTGTCAGGGATAGAATGTCTGGAACAGCATGGAAACCAAGGTATGAAAACTGAAGGCTTATTTCTTATCATCTTGTATAAATAACAACAAATAAATAAATAACAAAAGGATCAAGTTGCCAGTATGGTATTCTAAACTACAGTGCACCTACTCTTACCAAGAAATACTAAAAGTTAGTGAACCTGTTCACTTACAGGAATTACTTGTTAGATACTTGTTAGATTACTTGTTCATAGAGTGATCAAATGGAATACCTGTGTTTATCAGAACATGATGCCAAGTGGTGTTGGAGACAAGAGATGGTTCATTTGTCACTGTGCTAACATATTATGGCTGACTAGCTCACAGCACCAGTATGGTGTAGTGGTTTGAGCATTGGACTATGACTCTGGAGATCAGAGTTCAATTCCCTGATAGCCCATGGAAACCTACTGGATGACCTTGGGACAGTCACATGCTCTCAGCCCCAGAAAGCCCTGTGATAGATTTGCCTCAGGGTTGCCATAAGTCAGAAACAACTTGAAGGCAAACAACAACAATAGCAACAAGTGATACAACTAAATGGTTGTGGACTACTCACATCAAGTGAGCACAGCTGGTCTTTCAAGATTTCATGAGTGGTGTTAACTAAGGAACTTCCGGCTGACTTCATTGCTCCTCCTAGTAAGGATAATAATTCCCTATAATATGTCCTTTATCTCCAGTTTTAGAACTCTTAGTAAAATTACTTTGTAGTAAAAACGTATGATGATGGTTGCTATGTGATTCCTCCTGATGTTTCCACACCTGTGCCACACCTGTGCCATACTAGCCAGACAGAAATAATCAATTTTCCTTAAAATCTGAGAAATAAATGTGATAAACATCTTTCTACATTACACCCACTGAATGAAGCCAAGAGTTTCCCAGCTGTTTTATGTGATTGGTATGTGTTGTTTACACCAGCTCTATGCCTCTCTGTTTCTTATTCTCAGTGTGACTAAGAATCTTAGTACTACTAGATAAAATCCAATGCTTTATGAGCACAGATTTTCCCCCTTTCCTCCATAATGCATTGCCTGCATACTTCTGCAACAAAATATCTCCAGAGAGTCATGGGCCATCTAAAATACACTGGGGATTGTATCTTACTGGGCTGCAGTGGGACAGGAAAATAACTTGAAACTGAGAAAATTCCAAGAGCAGTGAAGAGATCCCTCAGCCTAATAAAAGGTGATATATCCACCCACTTTCAATTGCTGCCCAGTGTTGTCCAACTGAAGAAGCCTTTTGGGAGATACAGGGAGCTGCAAGGAAGTGGGGAAGAAGGGAAAACCTCATTCTGTTTCCCATTCTGGAAATGTTGAATTTCTCTAGTTTCCTCCAAACTTCTGGAAATCAGAAAAGAAATTTTCCAAAGAAGCATAGAAGCAGGTGATCTGTGTGATGAGAGACTAACAAATGTTCTGGGTAACAGATGTGAATTTGGCTAGTCTTGAGAACAAAACTCCAGGAAAGGGGGAAGACACCTTTGAGAGCGAAGAGGTGAAAATAATAGCAGTGGAGTAAAACTTTACCCTCTAACATTTGAATATTAAAGTTACTCAGAGTTTCAAAGGCTTAAATCCCAACTGGCTATACTTCTAAGAAAATGTATTCTTTTCTTCTACCATGAATCTGGAATAAATTAGACCTGCTAAATCTTTTCCTAATACCCCCAGTTCATAAAATGAAGGGTTTGTGTGTGAGACATAGTCATCTATTTAGAAAAGTTTTGGCTGGGGGTGGATTGTTTTTATTTTTTGGTTTTTGGAGAATTAACAATACATAGGTTGAAGACAGACTTCAGTGAAAATGAAGCTGGAAGGACAATCCCAGTGCATTTAAAATAAATAGCTTTATGCTACTAATCTCTTTCCAAAGCACTAGATGTCAGAGAAAAACAGTGTTCATATTGCCCATTTCCTCTTATAGAATTAAATAATTTCCCCCTTTGAGTATATATAATGCCGTGCTCCAGCCAACTGATAGTATTTAAGAAATCATTATTGTCACAATTGTTTATATCATAAATGATCTCACAGCTCTGTGGTTATTCCATACTTCCTTTCTCTGGGGCCTCAACAGAGATTTGTATCTGAGGACAGCAAATCATGGTTTCTGCATCACATCTGGATGAACTGTTATTCTGTGAGCTAAAAACTTAGTTATTTACAACTTTACATAATCCTGAATGGGGCTTTGCCAGCTTGTCCAGCTGAGTGTCAGAACAAGGATATTGCATACTTTCTTGTGGTCCCTGTGATTGTTGATGGATAAGGTTGCTGAATGGAGGAAATGAGGGATCTGGTTTAAAATTAAAAAACTGAAACACATTTAAAATTTCCTCTGATATATTATATATCAAAGATAAGGAAAGACACACATACACACACACACACACACACACGTACACGCATGCCAAACCACAGTAAAACAGCAGACGTTAGGGCAAGCACATTATATTCCAAGAAGGATCACAGCCAAATGCTAACTCTTGTACTCACCTACTGCTTATATTTGTTGTTGTGCACCTTCAAGTCATCCCCTACCTAAGATATGGTGACCCTAAGGAGAAGCTACATGGGGTGTTCTCGGTAAGATTTGTTCAAAACAAGTTTGTCATTGTCTTACTCTGAAGTTGAAAGAGTATGACATGTCCAAGGTGGCTTCCCATGGCTGGGTAAGGATTTGATCCCTGGTTTCAAGAGTCCTAGTCCATCACTCAAACCTCTACACCATGCTGGCTCTCTACTACTCATAAAACCATATATATATATACAATAATCTATATTCAGCCCCAACAAGAGCAGACTTAATTAACTAATCAATAATAATTAAAAACTGTTAAACCACCACTTTTGTTAAGTTTCCAGCAGCAGCACCAGCAGCACCATGGCTGAAACAAAAGTAAAGTGCTTCTTATCCTGTTCCCACAGGGAGGTGACAATTCTCAAAGAGGCAATTTCTTAGCAGTTTTGGGCCCTACAGACCACCCATTTTCGTGCTTGGTCAGGGCCATGACAACCTCATGCAGCAGCACTGATCTGACCTTTGAAGGGTGCAAAAAGGGGATCATAGCCACAGCAGTGTGGCTATATGGTGCCCTTTCAGTTTTGCATCATCTGGATGCAGCACCAGAGGTGTGGCATAATGCTGTGTGCGCATGGCATCAGGGTTCCCTGGGAGAGGGACCTGACTGCTACAACCTGACTGTGTCTCCAAGCTGGCCTTTCAGGCCAGTCTGTAAAGGCCCTTTGTTGCTTCATTTTGTGCATAATCTTCACATCCCTACTTGCATGTGGACAGAATCCCCTCTCTCCGTTGCAACTTCTTTACCAGAAGGCTAAGTTACAATCAGAGCATAGGAATTAAAGGTGGGTGCTTTGTGGGGAGGTGAGTGCACTGTTCAACTGGAAAACTTGAAATAACAAAACTAAAACCAAACCATGGATAACATCAGGTCAGGCATAAAGGTGGTCATTCTTCCCCAATGTATTTTCTATATTTTATGACCAAAGTACTTTCCAATTCACATTTAACATATAGTATTCTCCACAGCATATTTTATATGGATAAGAATGGACTGGAAAAGGGGGAGACAGAGATTTCACCAGCATCGGTAAAGACTGCTTAGCAGCAATCATTTTCTCATAAAAAAGTAAAGAATTGAACTACATGGGGGGAAACAGAAACTTGCTCTTGCTGAATTAATAATTTTGTTCAACCCAGTTTTATAGAATCTGATACTCTGCTATTGTACAGTGATAGAAAAATCTTATTTGTATGACCATTTCACTTAGAAATTTGTCAACAAAGTGACAGTGAGGATCTGGGACAGAAGAATTAATCTAGTCTTCCTGACACACTGTTCTGCAGGTGTCTAGATTACTAAATGATATTCTTGAGAGTGGAGACACTAAGTTTCGGGGGTGCAGGCCACATCAAGTGACACCCTAAGGGGATGACACCACTGTTCCTCAAACATCTGCATTTGGGTAGATACAGGCTGTGGCATTTGCCTGTATCTCTTTAAAATGCTAAAGCAATGGTGTGAATGGGGTGAAGCTCAGTGGGAGGATGAAGTTTTTCTTTAAAAATAAAATTTAAAAAATTATTTTTTTTAAAAAAAATAAACCTTTATTTTTTTAAAAAAAAATCTTTAAAAACATAACATATTGCCAAATTTCCATTTTAACCACATGAAACTATGTGCTTATAAATAAATTCAGGCTTTGCATATGGTATTGTAATTTAATCATTTTAATTGCACCAGTTATTTCTGTCACAGCTATTTTCATTACATTCAGTGATATATGGGCAATATGATTACATTACTACAAAAAACATTCCTAAGGATTCTGTATGGTGTGGTATGGGAGGAGGTCAATGGGGGGAGGTGATACCATAAGTTACTGTACCAGGTGATGCCCTAATGATGCCACTAGTCCTTGACATTACTAAATGTTCCTTTGCCTGCATTTTCTTATTTTAAAAGTATGAAAAACAACAATAAAGTTAAAACTAAAGCAGAAGATGAAAACACTTTGCTAAAGTGGAAGAGGAATACAGCCTATAACAACTTGATCAAACACTCAGTTAAGTGCTTCCATAAAGAAGCATAAACTTGTTCAGTTAATGGTGCATTTTCAAAATGGTGACAGAATAATTACAAACAGCATTAATGCCACCTTGACTCTTATTCTTGGTAGAAAGGCAGGATTTTTTAAATTAATTAATTAAGGTATTGTTAAGCAAGGCATCCCCCATCCTATATCTATGCATTTCATTTTCCACCCTAAGTGCAGTACCTTATATTTCTCCATGTTGAAATTTATTTTATTAGTTTTGGCCAGCTTTCTATTGTATTAATGTCATTTTGAATTCTGATCCTCTCCTCTGGGGCATTAGCTATTCCTCCTAATTTGATGTCATCTGAAAATTTGATGCCCCCTATTCTTTCACCCAAGTCATTGGTAAATGCATTGAGGAGCACTGGGCACAGGACAGAACCTGCTGGTCACTTCTTTCCAGGATGAAGAGGAGCCATTGCTGAGCACCCTTTGGGTTTGACCAATCAAGCAATTACAAATCTATTTAATAGTTGCCATGTCTACCCCACATTTTACTAGCTTGTTTGCAAGAATGTCATGAGGAACCTTGTCAAAGGCCTTATTGAAGTCAAGATATGCTATATCCATATCACTCCCTTAATCTACCAAACTGGTAATTTTATTTTAAAAGAGAGAGAGAGAGAAAGAGAGATCAGATTAGTCTGACATGACTTGTTTCTCTGAAACCTGTGTTGATATTTTATGATCATGGCATTGCTTTCTAAATGCTCACAGATTGTCTGTTTAATTATCTGCTCTAGGATCTTTCCTGATATTGATGCCAGATTAACTGAACAATAATTGTTGGGATCCTCTTTTTTGCCCTTTTTGAAGATGGGGCAATGTTTGCCCTCTTCCAGTCTGTTGGGACTTCTCCTGTTCTTCAGGAGTTCTCGAAGACTATTGCCAATGGCTACAAGATTACATTTTCCCATTCTTTTAATACCCCTGGATGTAGTTCATCTGGTCCTGGAGACTTGAATTCATTTAGATTGACCAGGTATTCCTGTACTACCTTTTTACTTATTCTGTTCCACATTTCACCTCTTGTGTCCTCTGCTCCATTTTCCTCAGGTTGAGCACCCTTTTCCTTTTGTGAGAAGAATGAGGTGAAGAAGGTGTTCTGCTTTTTCCCTGTCCCCTGTTAGCATTTTGTCATCCTCTCTGCACAGCAGCCCAACCATTTAGTTCTCCTTCCTTTTGCTACTGACATACTCAAAAAAACCCTTTTTGTTGTTCTTTACCTTTCTAGCAAGCCAGAGTTCATTCTGCACTTTAGCTTTTCTGACTTTACCCCTACATGTGCTTGCTATTTCTTTGAATGCCTCTTTGGTGATTTCCTCCTTTTTCCATTTCTTATACATGTTCCATTTAAAACTTAGCTCAGTTGAAAGTCCTTTAATCATTCATCCTGGTTTCGTGAAACACCTCCCATTTTTCTTCCTCAATGGAACTGTTTGAAATTGTGCCTTCAGCATCTCCCTTTTGAGAAACTCCCATCCATCCTAACTCCCTTCTCTTTTAGTATTCCTGACCATGGGATCACCCCCAGTATTTCTCCAAGTTTACTAAAATCAGCTCTCCTAAAGTCTAAAATGTGTGCCTGACTGGGCTTCTCCTTTCCACTGTATAACAAACTCCAGGAGAAGATGGCCACTCCTACCTAAGGATCCCACCACTTGCATCCCATTTACCAGGTCATCCCTGTTGCCTCTTTCACCTTTTGGACAATGAAATTGTCTTTGAGGCAAGTAAGGAATCTGCTAAAGTTAAAGTTTTGGCTGAGTTTGACTTCCAGCAAATATCAGGATAGTTGAAATCACCCACTACTACTTCTCCTTTCTGAGTGTGTGGTCATCTGTTCTAGAAAGGCATCATCCAGTTCCTCAGTTTTACTAGGGGGTCTGTAGTAAATTCCCACAATAACATCCCTGTTGTTTCCCTCCCCTTTAATTTATATCCAGATGCTCTCCACCTAGCTTCCAGGATATAACTCCTGGATGTCTTCACAAGTGCAAACATCCCTAATGTATAATGCTATTCCTCCTCCTTTCCTGATTGGCCTTTATTTCTCTTTTTAAAAATTACACCCCTCTTATTATTACATTCCAATCATGAGACTCATCCCATCAGGTTTCAGTGATGCCTATTATATCATATTTGCTTTGTTGTGCTAAGAGTTCAAGCTCATCTTGTTTATTTCCCATGCTCTGTTCATTAGTGTAGGGACATCTAAGACTATAGGTCCTCCCCCCTAGCTGCTTGTGTAAAGTTTTTTTTCCTTCCCACTGTTGGGTCCTTACAGTATTTGCCTTGTTCCCTCTATGACAGTTTGAGTATTCTCTCCAGCCCTTGATATACTCCTGCCTTCTAAAATACTGTCTTCTTTCCCCCACAGAACTCAGTTTAAAGCCCTCCTGATGAAATTTTTGAGACCATTGGCAATAATGTTTCTGCCAACTTGTGTGATATGCAACTCAACTTGCCAGAAGTCCACCCTCATGGAATGCCAGACCATGATCCAAGAATCCAAATCATTCTCAGTGGCATCATCTGTAGAGCCAGTTGTTCATGTCTGCTATTTTTCTCTCCCTTCCTGGACCATGCCCTTCAAGTGGGAGAAGAGAAGAGATGACGACCAGTGCATCCAACTCTTTCAGCTTCCTAGCCAAAGCCTCATATTCCCTATTGATATTCTGGAGGCTGTGCCTTGCAGTATAATTGGTTCCCACATGGACAAAAAGGAAGGGGTAATGGTCAACAGGCTTGACAGGTCTTGTCAGCCTCTGTCATATCATGGACCTTTGCCCCAGGGAGACAACACACCTCGTGAGACATCTTTTCAGGCCCACAAACCACTGATGCTTAGCGGTGGCTGTTCCCTGTGGTGATAGTTTTATGGTCCCCTACACTGTCCCTATGAACTGTCCTTGCTGCTCTTCCTCATCGTTCCTGATAAGAGATGAGAGCTTAAAATCAATTCTGTAGCTGCAAGCTCCCAAAACAATTCCTGGTTTCCCTATTCCTGTGTGTAACCATCTACCTCCTGTGTATGTCAAGTGACCTCCTCTACAGCAACTTCCTCTGCATGTTCCCCATAAAAGACCATCCATTCTGTTCTGTCCAGGAAAACCTCTTGCTCCATAATATGCTGAAATGTAGATACCTGGGTCCCCACCTTCTGGACCTTCTCTCCCAAGAGGGCTACCAACATGCATTTGGTGAATTCCCCACATCCATAGGCAAGAAGACAAACATCCCACAAGTGTTGCCATTGACTGTAGCAGTTCCTCAGAGTCCATACTGAAAAGTCTCAAGAAGGCACTGAAACAGGGCTGTGGGCTTCCCCCTCAAAAGGTCCCTGTGAAACACCTATGTAAAGGTTTAGTAGTTCTGTAAAGTGGAAGTCAGGTGGTAACTTACAGAACTACTAAACCAAATTCCTCTTGGCCTGGCCTTTGTCTCCAAGCTCTGTCAGCGAGCTCAATCATCTGGGCCTATAGATATCTAGAGAGCTCCTGGCTACTAGTTCTTTCCAGAGGCAAGTTTCAGACTCACTTCCTTAAAGGAAAAAAGGAAAAAGACAAAAAGGGAAAAAAATTAGGGAGAACCCCTCAAATACTATTCCCAGCTCAGCTTCTACCTTGTGCTTTAACTCTTCCTTAAATGTGAAAATTCACGCATACAGCCCACAACTGTCCTTAGGGGAGGAGGCAAGCCATAACTTTCCGGACGCACTCAAAAATCAATAGTCCCATAGACGGAAATTCCACAGCCATTTGTTCTGTGTCTTCCACAGACAAGCTGATAAGACTGAGAAAAAGCCATCTCACAAGGGTTAACTTTGGCATGTTTGCACAAGGAGATATGAGCTTTCTGATTTTTCCCCACTCAGAATAAAGGGGCTAGACACAAGTGAAGGGGTGTAATAAATTGGGCTGCTATTTACAAATCCACTAACCTGCATTGGAGTCTTTCTTTAGTGTGGAATCTATAGTTGATGCATGACCTCCCCTTCCCCAGAAACAGGAGAAGACACCTGGGCTCCACTGTCAGTCTGTTTCTCAAATGATCAACAGTGGCCATCCCTGCATCCAGGAAACCTGCCCTATCCCAATCCCCCTCAAACCCTGAAGTTTAAAGAGAGATGTGATTAGGACTACCCTGAAGGACCATTCCTTTCCTAGTACCTGAGCCTTATATAGCCCTAACAGCCAGTCCAAAAACCACTCCTTCACTCAAACAGTGCAATCTTGGTGCTTGGCACCCTACCATTCCTGATTTTCCACACTGTCCACCACACTGCATATTTAAAGGACTATAATCTGGCCCATGGGCTACTTGTAAAGGGTAGGCAGAACATTCCTCGGCACCTTTTCCTAACATTACCAATCTACTATCCAGCTCCAAAGGTGACCAACAAAAGCCTGCACTGGCCTTCAGAATGGGAGAGTAGTGCCATCTTCCAGGAAAAGAGGCCAACACTATGGTGAACTAGGGCTCAACTCCCCTCTAGGCCCCCTCCATTGATGCTAGAAGTGTTGCAATACACACCAATGTGGTGCTCGATACCTGCTTCTCCTTCTGGCATGTACTAAGGCAGTAAGAGCTGTTCGACAATGGAACACATCCCCTCAGAGTGCGGTGGAATCTCCTTCTTTGGAGGTCTTTAAGCAAAGGCTGGATGGCCATCTGTTTTGGGTACTTTGATTGTGAGTTCCTGCATGTCACAGGGTTGGACTGGATGGCTCTTGTGGTCTCTTCCAACTCTATTATTCTATTATTCTATTCCATACAGCTACAGAGGAGCAGTCCATAGAGTTACAGAGGAGAAAAACTGAGCAGACTAATCTGTACCTCAGCTGCATAAGGCTTTGTATGTCAAAACCAGCACTTTGAATTGTGTTTGGAAAGGAATCAGCATTTTCACAAACTGTTCCTCTATTATGGCAGGAGGGGAATCATAGAACAATCCTGTGGCAACTGGAGGAGTAATAAGGCTAACCTGGACCTGTCAAACTTTATATCTACTTTCACCCTGACAGAGAATTACATTTTGACTACCCACTATGACCACATTTGGTTACCGGGGAAGGGAAGTTTCTTACTCCAAAGATCACACAGCTGGGGGACCCAAATCAGGTCCCTTTCAAGAGGAGTTGGGCATCTGGAGAACACTTTGCATCCAGAAGGTCCAAAACTATCTCAAAGTCAACCCCATTTCTAAACTTTCTTCCTATTTATGTTAATGGGTACTTTTCTGCCTATACAGGCACAGCATAGAGCTTCATAGGTAGAGGCTGTAGAAAGGCAAATTCCACTAAATTCTGGCCTCTCTTTTAATTAACAACAGAGAAATGAGACTGCTGTCATATTTCCCAGTACTTTTAATTGCCCGTTTGACCATATTAAGTCAAATACGTACCATACAAAGTGCATATCAACAGTGAAAGTGCAGTGAAATGATTAGTAAGCATTTCTCACAACATCCCGGTAAGCTTAAGAACTTGTGTATGACTTCAAGTTGTTTCCAGCTTATAGCAACCCTAAGGCAAATCTATCAAGGAGTTTTCATGACAAGATTTGTTCACAGGGGGGTTGCCATTGCCTCTCTCTGAGGCTGAGAGTGTGTGACTAGGCCAAGAATAATTAATTTTAAATTCTTTTAAACTGTTCTTTAAAAACATCATATTTTACAAAATTTTCACTTTAACCACATTAAACTATGTACATGTAAACACATTTAGGCTGTGCATATGATATTGTGATTTAAAGGTGTAATTTTAATCTTGTTAGCTGTTTTGTCACAATTACCATTACATTCAACGATATGTAGAAATTATAGTTTATGAGTAATATTAGTACATAAAATATTACTAAGGATTCTTTATGGTATGATATGGGAGGAGGCCAATGGGGGGTGGTGACATCATGAGTTAACACACCATGTGACATCAACCCTAGTGATGCCACTGGCTATAACCAACAGTGTCCATGGAGTGGATGGAAAATGGGGTGGTTGAAGCCCCAAGAGTCTCTTCTCTTTCCCAACCCAGTTTAAGTCATATCAAAGAGCGGGAACTAGCAGTAATAATAATACAGCTACCAATATCAAGCATGGTGTAGTGGTTTGAGCACTAGACTATGATGCTGAAGAACAGAGTTCAAATCTCCAGAGGCATGGAAACCTGCTGGACGACCTTGGGCAAGTCTCAGTCTTAGAGGGAGGCACTGGCAACCCCTGCCTAAACAAATCTTGCCAAGAAAACCCTGTGATAGGTTTGTCTTAGGGTCACCGTAAATCAGAAATGACTTGAAGGTACACAACGGCAACTTGCATTCCTACTTTTAAGATTATTTAGGTCAGTATGCTTAAGAGGCTTTCATTCACTGTAAGAGGCTTTCATTAGCTCTACAGTTTTTAACTTCCTTCTAATGGCTCCTCCTTCACTGTCCTTCTTGCTTTCTGTACCTTGGTAAAAGGAAGCTTCACGATTCTCTTTTAAGATAAGTTTGCCTCTCCTGGTGACTGTAATATGTAACCATATTCTTCAGCTATAATGTCGTTTCTGTTTCCTTCCTATGGCTTGCCCTTTCTGTTCTTATAAATCCTAAAGTATGATGCCCTGTTTTCAGATAAAATATCACATTGCAACATATGGGTGCTTATCTATATGCAAACATATTTCCAAAATCAAGAAAAGACTTATTAAAATCTCAGTAGCAATGAAAGTTTACCACACTAAAATAGTTTACATACACCCCACTGAAATAGATCATTCTTCAGACTGTAAGCTAAAATTGTGTGCAAACAGCTGCAGCTCTCTGTATTATGCAGCTTTCAGTAGAACATTCACTATACACACACACACACACACACGGGACTAATATCTTGAATTCATACACAGTGCACCATGAAAAAGATGAACATATTCCAAAGTGATCCTTTAGAGCAAAAGTGGGAAACCTGTGGCTCTCTAGATGTTGTTGGACTTCACATAAAGCCTAGCCAATATAATCAGTTAAAAGGTAGGATGGGAGTGGTACTTCAATAAAATCCGGAAGGCCACAGTTTCTCCATCCCTGGTGTAGAGGATGCAGAAAAGCACAAGAATTCCATCCACAAGTAATGGAAAAGTCATTCTCCATGTCTCAAACCAAGCAAACTTAAACATACAAAACAGACTTTGAGTTTTATCTTTTTCTTCAGGTCTGTTTCATTACTAACAAATTATGCTCTAAAGTTATAGAAAAAGTCTGTAGGCAAGAAACATTTGCTTAGAATGTCCTTTTTAGATTCTTGAAGCACAATGTGTTCTTTACAAGGTCAAACTGACATGAACATAACAGTCTGAATGAGTTATAGAAAACCTATTGTGCAGATTCCTCCCTGCAGCATGCCAAATTTGACATTATGGAGCTCAAAAACAAAAATCTAATTCTTATTAGCTGTAATTAAAATATCTTATTTATGTCAGTTAGGTACATAATGCCCCTTAAAGATGCTATCTTAGACTTGATAGAGGTTGAGCTGTCTTTACAGTTAAAACATCAAAAAAAAAAAGTTCTAAATTCAGTAGATCCCACTGAAAATCTGCTGTGTGTTATTTTGAAAACCACAAAACTCCTTATAAAGCAAGCATTCTTTCCCCCTCTTATTTTCAGCTTCAGTTATCTAATTGTATTTGTATCCATCATCCAGGCAGTCTGACCTACAACCCACTTAGATTAGAGTACTTTGGATTTATTTCTACCAGTTTAACTCTTTTGAGAGTAAGGGTTCTCATGTTCTTTTGGTGGATATATAGGGCAAAATCTATTTCCTTTTTCATCCATCTATTTCCTTTTTCATCCATAAGGAAGCCATTCCCTCTCTCCCTTTTGGTCTAAAAGTTGGGTATGAATCATGGTAGCAGTTCTGCAATATGTTGGTTATTACCATAGCTTTGAAAACTTACTTTCAGGGGACTAAAGTTCCCTGAAGACCTGGAAGGCCATTGCTGGTCAGAGGACTCTGGCTGTGGTGTCTGGGAGATTCTGGGGCATGTAATGTAAAAAGTAACTTTTCAAAGCATTGGCCACTGCTGTCATGAACTGCCCTGGGCCTGATTTGGAGGCACAGTCAGCAGACTCAGAGGCTGAAATTTTGGTTATCTGACTTCTGGATTTGTCTTGTGACTACACTATTGCCTCTGCCCTTTGCTATGACTGACTGGTATTGTGTGACCTTTGGATTGGGCTCTGGACCATTCCTTTGTATATTCTCCTGCTGTGCTGCCCTCAGTAGGGGTAAGCAGGACAACTGCTGAAGTAATGCTCCCCATAGGTATCCAGTGGTCTGTTGTTGTCAAGAGTCCAAAGCAGAAGAAATTAGCCCATCTACTAAGACACTTCAAGGGAGCACAAAGTAAAGAGTTATCTACACTGACCCTTTCCTCCAAAAAATCAGCCTCATTGCACATTTTTCTGGACCCCACAATGTTAAGAGTAGTGCTGAGTTTATTGGTTTGGGAGGGGGAAGCTTCTTCATGTACTAATTCTCTGCAGGATCTGAAGGTTTTTAAAATGGACAATTAGCCAGAGTGACTCCAAATGAGAATGAAGTAGAAGGGAAGAAATCAGGTCAAGGACAAACTGATTTTGCTGCAAAACTATCATTTAAAAAAAATGGCAGAAAAGATAGCAGTAGAAAACAACAGAACAGTATATATGCAGTGCAAGCTGTTTCTCAAAGTAAAAGGGTGGGGGGGGGGAGGGAGGTACAGGTGCTAAAACCTTACTCCTGACCAATCTAAGGGGATTACAGGGATATAGCTAAGCATAAGGGACCACAAACTAAAAACACAGAGATTTTCTCACTTTCCAATGTGAAGTAAGATGGATGGCTGGAGATCAGAAGAGCAGCCACAAAGTGATGAAAGTGGCTGAATGGGGTGTTCAAAATGAAGGAGACCCTCTGAAGACTCTCTTTGTCTCTCTCTGTGTGCCTGTCTGTTTATGTGTGCCTATGTGCATGAATTTGCCTCCTTGCATATATTATAGACATTTACCTTCTTTCAAATCCTGATTGGATGGCCCAGCATCCCTGGAAATTGCACAATATCTTATAATGGTAGATGTATTAGTCTGGCAGTGTCTTCATTCTGTGGAGGTAAATAAGACAATTAAGCACTAGTTGTTTTTCTAAACACATGAATATGACCATCTCCTTGTGAGCAGGAGGGAAGGAAATTCCAGTTTGTTCTTCAAAATGAGGTTTGGCTTCTCCAACATAGAGAGAAATGCATGCTCTCTTGCTCTACTCTTCCATCATGCCTTCTTAAAATATGCAAAGACCCTGATAAGAGGCAGCTCCCTGACTCAGCATCAAAGTCTAACAATACATATTTATTGATTTTAACTCAAAACAACAGTGATCCTTTATTGCCACACACTCATAGACACAGCAAGGTGACATTGGGCCTAATTGGCCACACATTTGCCCCTGGGGAACTCACTTCACTCCACTGTTTTTTTGCCTTCTCATAATGCATCAACCTATCAACCAATAGCTGTTATAATTTGTCTGTCAATCCAGACCACCTTGCACTTTGATTGGATGCTTCCTCATCCAATCTCTTTTCCCCTTTGCCACTCCAGTGAGGAAGGGAGGAAATTTTAAATGCACACACACACACACACATGCACACAATGAAGAATTTTATTTTATATTTTATGTATGGAACTGTCCAATTCTATTTGTTATACCAGGGAATGTTTTACCCTTCTCATACAGTTATCAGAGGTATTTCTCCATGCACAAAAAGAAGTTTCAATATCTGATTTTAATAAAAAGAAATAGTTAGATATATGGATCAAGCTCCTTCACCAGTACCCTGGATCTGATATAATCAGAAAGAGATGCATCTGTACCACAAGATATCCTTATCATGAACTTTCCACTATATATATATATATATATATATGTATATGTATATAGGAACTGACATTACATGAACAGAATCAGCTATAAAAATGGATTTTCTGAAAGAAGTGTCTCTAAGACCTCCATATCATGAACTGTGAAAGGAAAAATCACAATCTCTTTGCAAATCACCCATAAACACAAGTGTGAGAACTCAAGTGTGTAGTTTTACCATTAATACTTTATTAATGCCTTATTTTCAGACACTTCACTGTGTGTTAGCTTCAGGAAAATACACTGGTGCACGAAAATACACCTTACCCCACCTCCAACTCTTGCTCAATATCACAGCCCATGTTTTGCCACACTTATTAAAGTTGTTTTGTTTTTTTTAAATGGACATTGAAAGTAAACATGGGCTTAATTTGCAAGTCTGACTGAGGTTCATACTTCCCATTGCTGAAGTGGAAGCATACAAATTTTAGAGAATATGTATTTCTCTTAATATCTGCAATGACTTTTGGTCTCTGCTCCATTTAGAACAGAGTTGGGAATCACACAGCCCTCTTGCTGAATTTCAAATCCCACTGACCCAAACCAGAATAGCCAATAGTGAGAAATGCTGTTCTTTGCAATCCAACTACATTTGAAGAGCTACATGACTACACCCTAAACTTTTAAAAAGTTATTTTTTAAAAAGAATGCATATAATCATATCCCTGCTCAGTTATGGATGGCTCGTGTGTGTCATTGTGTGTGTGTGTGTGTGTGTGTGTGTTTACTAAAAAATAATTGTTCAAGCTTTGATATAGAGTTTGGATCTGATCCAGGCTAAAGTGGCTTTAGCTGGCTTCAGAGAGAGAAAAGATCTTGTTTTGTTTTGTTTCTTAGTCCTAGTAGGATTTTGTTAATTTACCAATGAATGGAACATAATAGTGATTGACAGAGTCTTGATTTACACTTTCATGGTGATAACTCTTTCCTTATAGTTAGACTAATGGTCTGAAACACACTGCAGAAATAATCCAGTCTAAGACCGCTTTAGCTACCCTGGCTGAATGCTAGGGCATTCTGGGAATTGTAGTTTGGTGACACATTTAGCCTTTTCTGTCAGAGAGCTCTGGCATCACAATAAAGTACAATTCCCAGGATTCCCTAGCACTGAGCCAGGGTAGTTAAAATGGTCTCAAACTGGATTATTTCTGTGGTGTGTTTTGGACCTAATGTTTACCATAGCCAGTATGCAAATCATAATCCAAGGAAATCTATTCAAAAATATTTGGATAAACATGCCTTGCACAGCAATTTAGCTGTGAGTTCCCAGCAAATGTGAATTGTGGGTTCAGAAGCATAGTGCTTCCATTCGTATGTGTGTAAGTGTGATAACAATTTCTGTCCCAACTACAGCTTGCCAAATTTACCTTTTTGTACTACAGCTCACCAAATGCCCCAGCCAGCATAACTGGTGGCCACAATAGCTGGAGGATTTTCAGTTGCTATCTGGAAAGGTTATTTCTCCCAAGGTATGGTTTTTTTAACCCCCAGAACATGAAGAGAGGAACGACAACAGTGATGGATGGCAGCAGGGCTTGCATGCCCATTCTGACTCTACCTTTTTGTGTCTTAGAACCAAAACACACTGCAGAAATTATCCAGTTTGAGATTGCTTTAACTGCCCTGGCTCAGTGCTAGGGAATTCTGGAAACTGTAGTTTTGTGAGACATTTACATTGAGACATCTGTCAGAGAGCTCTAGGGCAACAATAAACTACAATCTCCAGGATTCCCTAGCACTGAGCCAGAGTAGTTAAAGTGGTCTCAAACTGGATCATTTCTGCTGTATGTTTTGGACCTCTGTGTAAGTAAAATTAGGAAATCATGCATGTCGTTAATAACTCTCCATTGTTCTCTAGTTCAAAGGAAAAACACCACAAAGCTTCCCAGGAATGTAAAGCAATTAAAGCCAAGGGGATGGCGGGGGGGGGAGGGGGTGGAAGGGTAAACAATATAAAACATTTTGTCTCTCTATCTGTGTCTTCCAGTTTCCAATTTATGAAAATCCTAATGCAAGCCTGTAGTGGGACATTCTTCACAAGATTTGTTCAGAGTGTTTGTCATTGCCTTCCTCAGAGGCTAACTCCTTTATCACACTAGGAGGCAAACAAGATTGAAACGAGAGTTAAACAAGGGTTAAACAGGAAATGTCCTATGATAAATATGTTTCCATGACCAAGTGAGAATTTGACCTCTGGCCTCCCAGAGTCCTAGTCCATCACTCTAACCACTACACCACACTGGCACCTATAAAATTTATATTCAAGAAATGAAAAATTGCCATTCTAATCTTTTTAAAATCATCACTCAGAGTATATGTACATATATATAAAACCAAAGCTGTTTTTCCTTCATCACCTGGGTAGCACTGTCAATAGATAATTCCTGTTTCATCATTGAAACAAAAATCAAAGCAATTTTCTCCTGCCACTGCCTTTTTTAAAACTAGAGGGTCAAATATATCCAAGAGGATAATACACATCAGATTTGTTAAAAGCCAAGAGGATTTAAAGCTGTCATAAAGAAATGTTTAGTCATGGAATTGAACAAAGTTGAATCTATTTATGTTCAATATTTTACCCTTTATCCTACACCCTTTGTTTTTTCTTCATACATCAATTAGAAGGGATAAAATGTCTAAAGAATCAAATAAAACAATGCTTTGGAATGTACTTACAAATTATTCATGCATGCATACATGTGAGTTATTTATCCACTCTAAAATCATGAAAACTGAGCTGATGACAGAGCCTGGAAGAAAGAAAACATATGCGGAAGTGACTTGGGAGTCAGTTCTGCCTTAAACTTTTTGTAATATTTGAGCCTTCTCTTACTTACTCACTGGATGTGTCTTCCCCAAGGAAATTAACCTTTTTCTGACTTGCACAGAATATACCACCTGACAATGAATACATTATGAGCAACATGCTCAAATTTTCATTCGAAGCTGCCTTGAGAACAAAGCTGTGCAAGTGGGTCTAAAAGGAACTTCAACTATTTTGACTTGTGCCATTAAATGCACAGAAAAGAAACAGATTTTGGCATTATAAAAGTAATTTCCTGGTACAAAAGACCAAAAATTCAAAAGCACTTTTAATCTAGATAATTAGTGGTGAATCATTTCTAAAGTGTTCATTGACCTTCTTGTACACTGTGTGATTCAGTTGTGATAATTGAAGCATTGTATTAATAACTGTGAAGCAGACTTGTCTGAAATGTCACTCTCTCAGCAACATATAAGGTAGAGTGACCTACCCAATACTTGTTTGTTTCCTAGTTTGTTGCTGAACCTCTGGTGAGCTCTCCTACATAACTGGAAAAACAAGGGTTACATTTGGCTGAGCAGGAAGACATCCAGAGTTCCTAATTATGACTGAACAATCCTCCGTTTGAAGGTATTCCCTGTTTGAAGGGTCATACTGAATACTGTATATTCATACTGTACTATATTATACTGTAAAACATTGTTGTTGTTGTTGCTGTTGTTGTTGCAGCAGCTGGGGGCTTCCATTCCATGTCAGCAGGGTGGTGAATCTGCACCATTGAAACAGGCATGGTTCCCTGCTCCTATTTCTTTTGTGTGTGGGAATGAGAGTCCATCTACAGCTAATCTGTATCATTATGAGGTCCGTTTTATCACCTTCTGGCCACCTTGGTGTCCAACTTGTGATGATGGTAGAATCCAGACAGGCAGAGTTAACATCAACACTCCACTTAAGCATTCTTAAGTATGGCAATTTCAGGATTTTTATAAGGGATAAAGAACAACCTCTCTAGAAGTCATTTAAACTATTTATTATAAGCAGTCATAGAAATACAAAGATACAGATACTACATTTAGGAAGAACATAAACATTTTATTTATTTATTTATTTATTTATTTATTTATATTTCTATGCTGTCTTTCTCCCCAAAGGGACCCAAGGTGGCTCACATATAAAATCTAAAAACATAATACAATAAAACAATTGAAATATCAACTAAGAACACTATAAAATTACAGACACTAAAACCACACTAAAACTATGGTATGGTCCAGGCACATTACTTTCATTGTATTATATTGCATGGAAAGCATCATACATTCATTACAATTACAGTAAAAGGCAGGTAACCTTGATTTAGTAAAACTGGCAAGATTTGTTTAAAAGGTAACAGATTTACCATAAACCAAAGAGAAGGAAAGCTTGGTGGTATGGGGAGAGAGAAAATTAAAGAATGAAGAGACTCAGCCCATAAGACAGTAAGCAAGTTAATAAAGACAGAATGTTCCTGAGGTTGCCTCTGGCAATTTAAAGTCTTGGAAATATCTAAAACAGACTTCAGTTGTGCATTCACTGTTCCTGCAAGTCCCCATTTATGTTTTATGACAAAATCTAATAACTTGACATCTCTCTATTTTGTACCCATGTGTAAATTTTTTTTTCTTTGTTCAGTTATTGTACATCCATTGGAAACATTTTAAATAACTTTTTGCACTGGGTTTCTATGATCATACTGCATAGCTTCCATGTCAAATCAACAGAGAAGATTATCACAGCAATGCTTACAATGGGGTAAACACTGGTAGATTGCTTCTAAAACAATGAGGAAGTGTGCATGTGTGAAAGCCTGGCACACTTCCTCAACATCAAGGAATCGTCAGCTCCCCTCCAGCATCACTGAATCATTCGGGAAGAGGGAATTTCCTATGAACAGAAACTTACTGTTCATAGGAAATTCCCCTTGCCAAATGATTCAGTGATGCTGGAGAGTCACTGAGTAATCCCTGACATTGAGGATGCATGGTAGGCTTTCACACGCATGCATGTGCACTTCTTTCCCAACATTTTAGAGGCAATTTAACAGTACTTAAGCGCTGGTGTGATAATCTTCTAAGTGTTTGTAAGTATTTCACATTACAAGATGATCATTCCTTCCATTTCCAGATAATCAAGATGTAGTTATCTACAGCTAAAACATGTTGCAAGATCTAGAAATAGATACATTGCTTTGAAATATTGTTTTTGAACTTAAAAAATAAAGTAGAGAGCCACACATTTTGGCTGGTCTTAGAAATTAAATCAAATTTCTTCTCAACAGGATTCTGACCATCTCCCCCTCCCTGTATTCTGCCACTTGCCACATAATTAAACTAGTTTTTGTAGGTTTTATGAGAACATTTTAGCAAAAAAGAAAAATAAATTCCTCAGATTGTTACAGAGAGGTCCCCAGGAAGGTTTAAAATGTCAGCGCCCCACACCATAGCTCTACTTTGTGAGGACAAAGTTTGATGAAGTGTGTACCTGTGTTCCATAGAGAAGGAGACGCCCAGTCCTAGAATTAACATGATGCAATCAAGATATTATAGCCATCCAGTGCCAACCCCTCCAAGAAAAAGATCCCAAGGAGTTCCAAAGTTACTAAAGGGTGAAACGCACAGCCAAATAAAGTAGTGTGGAACTGCTTTAGAAATGGGCATTTAGATGACACATGGGCAGAAGCCACATTGAAGCTTTGCTCCAGGCCTAAAAACTAGAGCAAAAAGAACCTGGTATATTCTGATTTAGCCCAGAAAATGCACACCTTCAACTTTACGTATAAATGGCCCGACATGAGAGTAGTACAAAAAAAGTGATTATCCTAACCTTAACCCTAAAGCAGCATATAAATGCCCCAATGCAGGTGCACATTAAAAAAGCACACAGCTGTTGTATTTAAGCAGTCAGGACAGCAATGCAGAAAAGAGAAAGTGTCACGCCTCCATTGGATGTAATTACAACATACACAAACCATACAATCCAAGAGGGGGCATGGAGTGAAAGGGGCTGAAGGGGTCATGTGTGTGGGGTCTCCATGATTGCACTTTGCTAGTGTTTTACTGGGCACATTGATGCTCCAATGCCCTGTCCCAGTGGAGCATCACAGGTGTGATTTGTGGCTGTTCAAAGGGGCAGCCATCCAATGGGATGGCCTCTAGGCAGCAGGCAGTTGCCAGTGGTGTGTTTGTGCAATGGTGCACATGCATGGTGGGCAGGCAACAAAAATATATTACCCAGCGGGGTAGTTTCAGACCACACCATGCCGTCAGGCCATGCACATTCAGGCTGTTTTGGGAGTGGCCAATGCAGTCAGCAGGGGTTCAAACTGCTTTTGGAAAAAGCAGGTTTGAGCCACTTTTTCCTGTCCATCTGTTCCATCTATTCTGCCCCTAAAACATGATAAAATATGAAAATATTCTCAAATAAGTTAAGAACAAATGATATAATTCTTATTGAGAATATAGATTATAGTTTGATATACAATAAAACTGAACCATGCAAATGCAGACAGAAATATCTTAATGCACTGCTAAACATTGTGGGGAGTGGGAGAAAGACCTGTGTCTTGAAAGGATCAGGTTGCTATGGATTAGTCCTCTGTTTTCCATTAAAAATGGAAAAGGAGATGCGTATATTCTTTTTTTTTTAATACTTAAAAATCTTTAGATTACGGTATCTTTGACATATAGTAGAATTGAAAGATATAGCCATGTTAGTCTGCAGAATCAGTATGTAGAGAGATCTTGTAGCACCTTTGAGACTAACTGGAATAAAGAAGTTGGCAGTAAGTCATATGCATCTGAGGAAGTAGACTGAAGTCTACAAAAAGTCTCAAAGGTGCTACAAGATCTTTCTACATACTATGACATGGGAGACAACATGGTAGCAGCACTGACTTCCCTTCTCTTTCAGTCACTAATCTTGTCATTCTGAACAGAATGATCTGATGTGGATTTACTCATATTTACTTGAAAGTGAGTAGAAGCCCCCTCACAATCAGACCCCCTGCTTGATCAGAGTTCTGCATAACATGACCGCTTCTTAGGCCTGATATAGACAGCCCCAAAGGGCCGTCTGTGGGGCTTGAGAAGGGTTAGGGAGGGCGCAGCATTTACACCATCCCTAACCCTACCACGTATGAATGCCACCATCTTTTTTGCTCACCATCCATATGCACGTGCCATGATGATGTCATGGCATGCGTCACATTTAGACAACGTGGCATGCACCTGACATCATGGTGCCGCTGGAGGGTGCCTAGGGTGCCCTTTCAGCAATTCCAAAAGGAGCTCCAAAACAGAACTCCTTTTCAGGCTGTACATTGTTCCCGCGGCAACTAGATTGCCACAGGAACAAAGATAAGGAGAAAGGGGGCAGGAGGCCCCTTTCTCCCTGTCCTCCACCGGTCAGGCTGTTCTTGGGGCTTCATGCCCCAAACAAGACACTGGGAAGGGGCACTTTGCCCCTTTTCCGTGGCCTGCAGAAGCACCAGGATGGGGCCTCTGGGGTTGCCGGTGAGGCAGCCATGGCCCCATCCCGGTGCTTCTTTGGACACCTACAGACTGCCCCTTTTGGACAGTCTGTAAAGCCCCTTACTCATGTTAGCACTCATTCAGACTGCCCAATCATTCTAGTAAATGTCAGGGCATTCTGTCTCAGGATTTCATGTGTTGTAATGCCTTATAACAGTTGCCCCCACATCCACGTTGTATCTCAAGTATATCAATATATAGCCCTTGTTTGTTGCCTGTTGCAGGGGATTTTAGCACTACCCCCAATCTGCATGTTATTCATTATGCCCTCTTGTGATGTCATTAAGCTGTGGTGTGGTTGTGGTTTCCTTCAATTTCTGCCATTCTCTCCATGAACTCAATAGATTCGACACATGCTACCCTCTCCATTCTCCATCTTGCACATTATTTCTATTTTCTAATTCTAATTTTTAATATTTTTATAACATCATAGTGCTAAACTGTATACAACTATTCTACTTTAGCACTAGAATAATATAATGGGAGGGAAAAGAAATATTCAGGTATTAATCTGCCAGAATAATCACAGATGGTCCTAAATTAAAAGAGGTTTTATTGCACAGTTTTAAATATTTGAAATATTATTATTGGTTTCATGACCAAATAACTGATTTCTTTATTCTGCTACTGGTTATGAGACCATCAAGATTCTCATGTTGCTAATCATATAGCACACCTATTAAGTCTGTATTTAGCACTTTTTCATATTGACACTGGGGAAGGATGTAATGTCTTCTTGTTCTTGTAGAAATTGGTTGCTGATCATAGAATTTATTAATAGGTGAAAGTTTTATTGTATCTGACTGGCTTACTTGTTTCAGCAGCTTATAAAAAGCATCAGTCAATATTGTGTTACAGAGTGGTGTTGTCTATTTTGTAATGAATTTGAAATGTTGTAATAGTTCTAATTTGAAACTAACTGGATTACTATTCGGGAACAGCAATATTGAGAAATTCACTCCTGAGGAATTCAGTCTTTGTGAATTCAGATGTGAAATAACCTATTCAACATTCACACCTAAATACAAATTAATGGGCAGTTCAGAACACAATTATTCTTCTAATTTCACACATCTCTGAATTTTTCAATGCAATTCTTAGCTCAAATAAATACCAAAGCAATTTTTATAAATGCATATCCTATCTATAATATCAATGGTTCCCCTCCCCCGCCACACACACACCTTTTATCTGTCTGCTAAACTGAACAAAGGCATCTGCTGGGATCATAGAGTATCCATATTGGATGTCTTATGTAATGGGACTAAAGTAAAGATTGTAATAAGATTTTGTATCCATTTCATCAACTACCTCATGAGCAAACATGCAATATTTCTGGATTATTTTGCTCTAAAATATTCTGCCTCCAGGCCACCCAGGTAGCCCCTTATATAGACAGAAGATAGAAGTAGTTATAATATTCAAACCTGAATATATATTTTTTTCTTTTTCAAACCTTGAAAATGATTATACTCTGGCATCAAGCAACATTGCTACTCAGCTTTTGAGGGATGTTTCATTATACAGTATTCTTCTTGTGCTTGTTGCTATTCAACATTGTTGTTCAGCTTTCTGAAAACATAATACAAGAGTGTTCTTTTGTGAATGAATGAATATGTTTATCCGGTCAATAACCAGCAAAATAAAAAATGCAATACAAATCACAATACAAAGTGTAACTTCAAGTGATACACAATAAATTTAAAATTAAAATAAAATGGAGTAATGTAAAATACACTCTCCTGTGATTTTATATATTTCATAATTACATTATTTATACAACATTTCAAAGCCCAGTACATAAGTACAACAATTGAAATGTTTCAGTACAATAGATTAAAATAAATTAAAATAGAGTAGAGTACAAAGAATGTATTTCCCCTGAGAATTTTTCTTTAAACCTTTAAAATTAAAATGATAACAAATTAAAATAAGAATGTATTTAAGATAGGGAGGTATCTTGTCTTTGGATTTGTCTTATTTTCATTGCAGCAACATAATAGGTAGAAATTTTATATGTAATATAAGGATTTTTTTTAAAAAAATTATTGCATAATACATATCAAAATTTTACAATAATCATTTCATAATAAACTTTTCTCCCTTCCCCCCCCCTCCCAGAAACAGCATTGACGGACATACATTTTGAACAAATTAACAGTCGTTATTGGAGATGTGGAAAACATTGTTGATCATATTTTTAATTTCTTCATACTCCATTGTATCTTCCACTTTCTTAATCACAATTTCCCATTTATCTTTTCCTTATTGCTTTCACCAGTATATTTAAGTCTTCTTTCCCTAAGGAAATCAAATAATATATATTCTTTTATATATTTAAATAAACAAATCTTATTCTAGTTTGCTTTATCTGTAATATAATGATTTAAGTCCTGAAGTAGGTATTTCACATAGACATTATCTGGATGCCCTGGCCATTTTTCTACTATTGGTACAATATAAATTGACCTGGTATCCTCATAAAATTTACAACATAACAGTACATGTGAAATAGTTTCTACTTCTGTTTCTCCACATGGACAAGTGTGCTCAGTTATGGGAACTTTTGTGAATATCATTGTTGCTTACCATTCAGAAGATAATTGACTCTTAAATGGTTATTGTTTTGTGAAGTTTTGAACTTCTGCTGGAAAAAGACTATCTGTTGCTCATTAACTTAATGTTATATATTGTTACTGTAAATTGTTATTTCATTCTTACTATTTTTATATATGTATTATTAGATGTCTTATATGTGAATTGTGAATATATTTTTTGTCAAGAACAACCAAGATACATGCATATTATCTGTTTGTGTGTGAGTATCAGTTTATAGAAGTAGTCGTAGTACATACATATATTGGAGAGTGTTTACATATTTCATTAGTGTGCTTTTAGGACCAAGTTTCATGATAGATTTGTCAGTTTATTTTTCAAGAGAGGTTGCTAGTTATTCAGTGTACTCTGCATTGCACTGCAATTGAAAAAATCTCAGAAAGAATGGACAGCTTTTGAAAAACACAGAAGAGGCTGCTGTGCTGTCTGGACCAACTGAACTAACTAAAAGTTTCTTTCTAAGCTCTGTTTGAAGTGCTATTTTTCATTTATGAAGCTCTAACAACCCTGAGGCAAAGATTTCACCTGAACAGGCTCTTTTCTGGAATTTGAGGTCTTCAGTGTGGGACTTATTCTATATCACCCCTTTTAGATTGATAGGTACACAATACAGTGCTTTACCTCAAGGTGATCTTCAACTGTAGAATTACTTGTTAAGAATGATCAGGCTAACTCCATCCTTATGGAAGAAAATTCAGTTACTTTATGAATTTATCAGATTATTATTTTAAACCCTTGCTCCCAATGCACTCTAAGCCCTAAAGATCTTTAAGTTATATTGAGTTACTTATATTTGGATTGCATATTTCATCAAATATGCCACTAAAATTACTGGGACTTGCTTCAGAATTAATGCATTGCAGTACTGCTGTGAAATCATAAAGTATCCTATGTTGGCCTCTAGATGGCTCACCTGGAATTCCCATTGTAAGAAACTTCTCACAAGAGAAGAGAATTTCCTTGAAACATATAATCAAAAATGCTATAATTTTCTACAGCAGCAATTGCACCAATCATATGAACTTATATTGTCTATTTATGTAAACATGTTGCCAAATGATTCTGTTTTCTGTGTGTTTCTTTGCTTTTGTAGAGCCAAGAATAACATATGGATTAGAACAAAAATACCTTAAAAAACAATGTGATTTTCTATTAACAATTCTTGTGAGTCACATTTTAAAATGTATTTGCATGGTAGGGTTCAATAAACACTTAAGGTGCTGTCTCTGCCATGTGGAAGGTAATATATTATATGGATCCCCCCACGGCAGAGCATCCAGTGACCATAAGACCAGGACAGCATCCTTGACATGCAGTTAGCAAAGTCAGGGGTGGAGCCTAGGTGTTTGGCTGTTTTGCCGCCCCTGGATCTGCCTCTTTTGATCCTGTGTTTGAAGAAGCTGATCAACTGAAGGCTAAGAAAGTCACACTTTCTCAGCTTCAAGAAAATACTTTTGTTGCTGGGTTGAACTCTCTCAGATTCTGCTGATTTTTCCCAGTGCTGTTGGCTACTATTTGATTGTTTGTGGCACCCAAAAATGGGAAGGGTTGAGCCAAGGGTCAGGGCAAGGCACAAGTACCACAGCCTGCTAAGAGGCCCTTGTTGGACTATTCCTCTGAATCTGATTTGGATGGAATCCCTTACGATGAGATTATTGGCCGCATTCAAGCACTGGAGGGAGGTAGGATGCCAGTGGCTCAGTCTTCTGTAGAAATAGAGGGGTATACCTTTTTAAAGAAAAACAGGCCAAACAAGAAATGAGGAGGAATAGCATTATATGTGAGGGATATTTACACAAGTGAAGAGATCCAGGACATCAATACTGGAAGCCAAGTGGAGAGCATCTGGATAAAAATTAAAGGAGAGGGAAACAACAGGGATGTTACTGTGGGAGTCTAATACAGACCCCCGACTCAGGCAGAGGAATTGGATGATGCCTTTCTAGAACAGATGACCACACATTCAGGTAGAAGAAATATAGTAGTAATGGGTGACTTCAACTATCCTGACATTTGCTGGAATTCAAATTCTGCCAAATCATCAAGGTCTAGCAAATTCCTCACTTGCTTGGAAGACAATTTCATTGTGCAAAAGGTGGAAGAGGCAACAAGGGAGTCAACTATTTTAGATCTGATCTTAACCAACAGGGAAGACCTAGTCAATGGGGTGCAAGTGGTGGGATCCTTAGGTGGGAGTGATCATGTTCTCCTGGAGTTTGTTATACAGTGGAAAGGAGAAGCTAGGCATAGTGTTCACATTGCTGTATAGGGAGCTTGAGAGGAAAGATAAAGATGAGCTAGATGAAAACGAAAAGGAGAAAATAAAAAAAGAAGAAAGTGCATTGTAACTGCACTAATTGACTTTTTGGGTCTATCCATTGTGGGGCCCTGCTATGATTCAATATTTAGGTATTCACAGGGTGTATGTAGACTCTTTGGGCCTGGCTTGGCTTCTTTATGATGAAGCTTTTAGGATGTGTGCTGCCCTCTACCCGAATGTCAGGTGGGATATACTACATTCACAGTTGTGGATGCAGCTTATGACATCAGCTTGCCCAATGTAAGTGGAGCAGTCTCATGGTGGACACTTGGTTCAGAGAGTGTCCAATTTCAACTCATGATCTCAAGGTCTCAAGGTTCTCAAGGTCAGCAGCAGAAATTGCTATGCTGGGAGTATACTATTCAAGGGGTGTGTAATTGCAAAGAGTGTAAGTACAGACATGAATGTTCTGTTTGTAAGGGGTCTCACTCCTTTCATAACTGTACCAAAGGCAGAGGTTTTCAAGGAGCCAAGAGCAGAAAGGGAGGGGACACCTCCCGCCTCCAAAAGGGACCCAGTCCAATTAAGTTTTCAATTTTGATTCACCTTCCAGAGCATTATCCTGACTGCCAGTCTGCTGAATATTTTATGTGAAGGTTTTCTTTATGGTTTTTGGATTGCATTTCAGTGTATCAGACACCCCTTATTGGGCTAACAACATGAAGTCAGTGTGTGGGATGGAGAATGTGGTTAGGGACAAGATTGCCAAAGAGGTGCAGGAAGGCAGAGTCCTAAGCCCATTTGATTGGCCACCAGTCCCAGACTTTAAAGTTTCACCCCTTAGGGTTGTCCCTAAGAAAACTGAAGGTGAGTTTCACATCATTCACCATTTGTCCAACCCTAAGGGTCAATCAGTGAATGATGCTATCCCTCCAGAGCTTTGTTCTGTACATTATACATCATTTGATTGTGCAGTCAAGGAAATTCATAAACATGGGCTCAGAGCTGAACTATCATATAAGTAAGCCTTCATTTTGTTGCCAGTTTATTCCAGAGACTTTAAATTGTTGGTTTTTCATTTTGAAGGCAAGTTTCACATGGACAGGGCCCTTTCTGTGGACCATTTCATATCTTGTGCAGCATTTGAGGCCTTTAGCACATCTTTGGAATGGGCTTTAAGAGACAGGACAGGGCTCACTGGAGTTGTTCACAATCTTCTTAGACTGTAAGCCTGAGGGCAGGGAATCGTCTAATTAAAATAATATTTGTAAGCTGCTCTGATAGCCTTTTAGGGCTGAAGAGCGGGGTATAAATATATTATTATTATTATTATTATTATTATTATCTTGATGATTTTTTGTTTATCGGTGGTTCAGATTCTGGTCGATGTAGATTTCTGCTTCGTGAATTTGAGAGATTGGCTGGTCAGCTTGGAGTTCCCCTAGCTTCGGAGAAGACTGAGGGGCCATCTACAGTACCTATTTGACATATTTGGACAGTGCCATAGACACTATTAACCAATCTTGTCAGTTGCCCTCTGGCAAGAACCTAAGGGAACATCTCCAGGCTTTTGGGGGGCTTAGAAAAGCTATGTTAAATGAGTTTCGAGTTTTGATTGGGCATTTAAAATTTGCTTTCAAGGTGGTCGCACCTGGGCATGCCTTTTTGAAGTGCTTTTGCTATCTTGTGTCAGGTGTGTCCCAGCCACAGCATAGAATTCATTTCACTTCTGGAATTAAGTAAGATTTATGTGTTTGGTTGCAGTTTGTGGAATGTTTTAATGGAATTTTATTCTTGGGCACCCTCAAACATCTTGGCCATCATCTGCTTACCGGTGTTATGTCAAACAGTTGATTCATTGATTTCTTTCTTCTGTTTTACAGATACCAGGTTGTGGCAAGTGAGGCGCCACTTCGGAACATTCCTCAGATTGGTGCTGACTTTGAGTGGTGTGGAAGGAGAGACTTCCGTTGGCAAGGCTTGTTGCAGTGGGCCTCCTTTCCATGTTCTTGTTCTACATTTAGGTGGAAACAATTTAATTTGCTCAAGGGCAAGTCATTGATTATTCAAGCTATTCATGACATGAAGGTTGTAAAGGCCCGTTGGTCTTTGGTTGAAATTGTCTGATAAGCAATGCTTCCAAGACATGTTTGGAGGGGAGAAGGAGACCCCTGCTTGCTCGACAGAACAAGGTGGAGCTCTAATAGAGAGATTCGCAATGCTTTCCTGAAGGGTTTGGGCTACTACTTACCACATCCTAACATTGTTTTTGGGTGGGTTGAACTCTACAGAATAGATGGCACTCATCTATCTGACCTTAGAAATGACATAGTTTTTTGTGAAGCTTTCAGGCTATGTGGTCATGTTCTAGAAGAGTTCCTTTCTGATGTTTCATCAGCATCTTTGGCTGGCATCTCTCTGAAGATGCCAGCCACAGATGCTGGTGAAACATCAGAAAGGAACTCTTCTAGAACATGGCCACATAGCCTGAAAGCTCCACAAAAAACTATGGATGCTGACCATGAAAGCCTTCAACTCCACCTTAGAAATGACATTTTCTTGGGAGACCTGCAAAGAGGCATTAGGGAAGTTCTTTTTGGCCTGATGGAAGATAGGGACTAAGCAGACACTTGTCACTTACCCATGGCAGATAATGGGGGGAGATTTAGAGTACAGTGAGCACCTAGGTCACCATTTTGATGGAAGGGAGGTCACTGGAACTGCCTCTTTTGTTCTAGGGACTGGGGAGGCAGTGAAAGGGGCTTCCTTTGAGGCTGGCCTGAAGGATAAACCCTCGGGGTTGGGGGAGGGACTTTCGGGTTGGTTTTCCTGATGTGGGCCAGACAAGGATTAACCCAGTGTCTCAGGTGTCATCACCCTGGGAAAGCTGCAGAAGGGGTCTATGGAAAGGACCACCTGCTGCACCTGCTCCCACACTGGGGTATTCCAACTTTAGCTGCAGTTCTTCCAAGAATATTAATATTAAATAGGTAACTTAATAAAATTGCCCTTTTGAAACCCATCTTCTGTGTCTGGCCTCTTTATTCACTGGTTGGTCAGTAAAATGATGATCTTCCAAGCATTAGCTTATAGATTTTGCATCTTGTAAATAATATATGAAATGTTCTGGAGCATAGGTTAAGCTACTGTGTAACTACTAAGATATGTACATTTTAAAAAGAAATTTTGGTTCTATTTTAAAATTAGTTAATTACACATACTTGGAGGGAATTATGCAAGTTGCCTCTTTCCTTATAAACAAAATGGTTTTCACTTGGTCCAGGACAGATGGCAGACTTTTACTGCTTTCAGATCATTTCACCACACAGCTCTCTATATCTCTCTTTCTATATATATATGTATAAACACAAATTTATTAAAATCCATCAGCCACTCATAAAATGAGAATAGCAAAAGGCAATACAAACCCAGAAAATATAGCTTGAAATAATGTCATAATATTCAGTAATTTGAAACAAAGATGCTACTGAAGAGCAGTTCAGTAGAAGATTACAAGCATCATATTTCAAAGTATAAAGGGGGAAAATATTTTTCTGCAGTCCAGTATTATGAGAGGGCAGCAGCAAGTCTCATGCAAGGAAAAGTTACAGCATTTCCAGCTTTTAATTGAAAAACAAGATAAGTTGGGATGGACATGATTATGGATGGTGTGATAAATGTAGATTTTTTTTAAAAAAAAAATCCTCATTCATTTAATACAGTCCATGATGGATGTTGGAAACAAGCAAACATAAGAAAATCCATGGTAGAGCAGGCCAAAGACATATCCAATCTATCTAGACCAGTGGCCAGACAAATACTTATGGTATGCCCAAAAGCAGTATATGAATGCACTACTGCCTTCTTGTTTTTGTTCCTGGCAACTGGTATTCCGATAGATACTGCTTCTGATATTATGCCACCATGACCACTAGCCATTGGTCATCTTATTTTCCATCGACCTACCTAACTTGCTGAAGTCATTACATTTTCTATCACCTTTATAATTTGTCATACTATAATGGCAGGTTATCTTTGCCACTGTGACAGTGGAGGTGCACTAGCACTGCATCTTTTTATCTTTTTTATTATTATTATTTAGGATCTACTTCCACAGGAAAGAAATAGATTAATGTTAGCCATTCCACTCCCTCTAGCATTTTTCATCTCCTCTTGGGAAGTCCCAGCTGCTAGATGTATCCTCCCTGGACCTTTCCACCTGCAAGCTGTAGAAGAATCCCACAGACCTGCTGTGTTATGCAAGACATTTGGGTCTTATTAAGAGAGGAACGAAGAGTATAATCTCCTGGATAGCTAGATGGATATATCTGTGGTTACATTAATATTGCAAGCCTCAGTCACAAATGGAAGGATATTTTCTGAAATGTTGGTGTTGTCAGGACACTCACTAGTATGAGGTTGAAAAGGGTTCTAAGACCCCATCCCCTTAAAAGAGGAGACATTCATTGGTTTAGCAATAGCTGTGGAGCCCAGGTATAAGAAGCAAGTTGGCCTGTGCACAAACAATGCATCTCTTTGCCCAGCTTTGTCAGTCTTCTTGTTCCTTGGTCTACAAAACTCATGACTCCAATATTGTTCACTGCAACATTTTAGTAAAGAAATGTAATATGTTAGTGGCATATAAAAGGTCTGTTTAGGCCAAGTTCAAGAATAATGACTTGAGTACAAAATCCTTTGCTATTGTCCTTAGTGCAGTCTGTTAAAAATACAGGATAACTTTTGGTTTCTAGGGATCTGCATGCACAGACATCTCTTGACACCCAAACAAAATAGCAATCAGAATACATAACTGCTGAGGAGAGGGCAACAGGATATCCATGGAGAGAAATATGCATTACATCACCCTTGATGAATACAGAGAGGTTCCTCACCATTTGCTGCTAAGATCTCTTTTATTCTTTGGATTATCTATCTTTGCTCAGGGATCCCGCAGATGCTTCTCAACCCCACCTAATTTTAGATCTGTATTTGTTTGGAAAGTTCAGATTTGGGGTGGGGGTGCCTCTTCAACATGAGTTATTTCTTATATGTAGGTCACTGCAGTGAGGAGGTTAAACATACAGGATTTGCTGACATGATAGTTTTGCTTTTCAAAAACACTTAATGCTTCTCTTTTCTTTCCTTTTTTTAGGACACTAGTTTGCTGACTTTTGATTGATGCTGGGTGAGGTATTTTTCTGACCAGCTCATCAGAGACATTACAAGTGATGTATGGAACTATGTTTATATTTGGCATTAAATATACCTTTAAATAGGGTATGTTGTAATTTTACATTGCAGTTCTTCTAAGGAGCTTTCAGCACTATCAGGCACTCCCAGGCTAGAAGCAGCTCAGCAGTGCAGCATTTTTAATCAAATATAACTCTGAGGCCACTGCCACAAAATTGCAACCAAAATGTTTGGGTACTGTTTTGTATCTAAGGAAACAAATCTGAACTTCTATAATTATCTTATTCATTTGTTTGCAACAATAGGCCTTCCAACAAGAGTTCTGGGGGGGGGGTCTGTTTTGCAATAATTTGTTTCTTTGTTTGTTTAAAAGATAGGAATAAATAAAATTGCATTCTTCCTTGTTTTCTAAAGTTTAGTGTGGAAAACAGTGTGCTCTTTTTTACAAGTAAAAAATTGCTATGATTCCCCAGATTCTCTCTCATGAAGTATACAAGAGTCCCATATTATTTCAACATCATAGCTTTTACAAATTAAATGAAGTCACATTGAGATTCAACTCACTTCAAAGGAGAATATTTTTAGCTTTAACAGATTTAAGTAGGAGAGGATACTAGATTTCAGATACCCATCAGAGGCTAAATCCAATATTAACCTTAGCTGAAATAAACTCACTGAAATTACTGAAGCTTTTTAGTTAAAGCTAACACAAATCCTATTTATTTAAACAGATTTACTCAAAATAGGACTAGCATTGGAATTAGCTATATAACAAGTCATTGGGATGAGCAGGTTCTTCCAGACTCTTCCTCAAATGAAGTCTCCAAATAGTGCTGGAGGGCAAATGTGGCCCTGTTAAAAAAAAGAGCCATAGAATCAGAGTTATGAGGGGGTATCATAAAGTTTTAATTATCACCTTTTAAAAATTTGGCAGAAAGTTTGTTTTGATTTGTAGTCGTTAACTTATCTCTATGTAGTCACCATCCAGATTTACACATTTTCCCCAGCGTTTCTTGACCCTCCAAATACCATTATTGGAGAAGTCTGCAGATTGCGCCTGACAAGGATTTTACACTTTAGTCACTTCTGGCAGAGCCAGTCACAAAAATAAAGGACTCAATGAGTTGATTTTCTCAGCAACATGCACTTAGGGACCAATGATGACATTGACAAAATTTCATCAATATGCAATAATAACTTCTGGCTGATAATTATTACTTTACGATAACCCCTCGTAAGGTGCAATCAGCAGACTTCTACAATATCAGGTATTTGGAGGGTCAAGATACGCTGGGAAAAATGTATAAATCTAGATAGTGACTACATAGAGATAAGTTAACAACTACAAATCAAATGAAACTTTCTGTCAACTTTTTAAAAAGGGGATCATTAAAACGTTATGATACCCCCTTGTAGGTAGGGACTCATGGGCCATCAAGTTCAATCTTTGCTCAGAGCAGGATCTCCAGGTAAAGCATCTCCAGCAGGTAGCTGTCCAGCCTCTTTTCTCAAATGTGCCGAGGAGAACCCCATCTCTCTCAGCAAATTGGTTCCATTGCCAAAGCACTCTTACTGCAAAGGAGTTTCTTCTAGTGTTCAATGAAAATCTACCCTTGTGATACTTAAAACAATTAGACTTGACCCTACCCTCTGGGGCAGCAGGGAATAGGCCTGCTACCTCCTGCCTGTGACAGGCCTTGAGGTATTTATAGAGTACAATAATGTGACCACTTAGTCTTTATCATGGAGAAAATAATAATAATAATAATAATAATAATAATAATAATAATATCTTTATTTATATACCGCCCTTCCAATGATCAGGGCGGTGTACAACATATTCACAAGTTAAAAACAATCCAACAACATTAAAACAATATCAACCCAGTACAGCTATACAATGGCAATGCTCCAAGCCGGCTCATAATGAGGGAAAAGATGACAAAGGGGTGAGCACATTCAGGGGTAAGCCTGCTCGAATAAATATGTTTTTAACCCCTTTTTAAACTGGGCAAGAGAGGCAGCCAAGCGGAGCTCAATGGGCAGCGAGTTCCAGAGGCTCGGGGCCGAGATAGAAAACGCCCTCTTCCTAGTGATTGACAATCTGGCCTCTGCAACTTTAAGTAATAATTGCCCAGAAGATCTAAGTGTGCGGGGCGGATTATGTGGGGAGAGACGGTCCTTCAGGTACTCTGGGCCCAAGCCATTTAGGCCTTTATAGGTAATAACCAGCACTTTGTACTGAGCCCGGAAGCGAACATGCCCACCTCCTTCAACCTTTCCTTATATGTTCTGTTCTTCATACCTTTTATCATCCTTGTTGCCCTTTTCTGATCCCACTCCCCCTAATCTATACCCTTCCTAAACTGAGGCATCCAGAACTGAACACAGTACTCTGGATGAGGCCTGAGAAGCACAGAATACAGTGAGGCTATTACTTCTCTCAACTTGGAAAGTTTGCTTCTATTAATGCATGTTAAAATAGCATCCACTTTCTTTGTTGAAACATCACACTGTTCAGCTTATGATCAACAATAATCCCAAGATCCTTTCTGCATGTAGTACTCCTGAGCCAAGTACCCCCATCCTATTCCTCTGCATTTGTTTTTCATAGCCTAAATGTAGAATGTGGAAAAGAAGGTCGAACAACTTGACACCCATATTTCTACTATCCAGCATATTAGGGATCAAGAGGTTTCCTTGGGCAGGGCAGAGCAGACTGTCCTGGTTAGGGAACACATAGAGATGGGATTAAAGTCTAAACGTAAAATTTATCTACTTCATACAAACCTTATACACGTAGCCTGAAGATAATGTTTTACATAATATTTTTAATAATTTTGTGCATGAAACTGTGTACATTGAACCATCAGAAAGCAAAGGTATCACTATCTCAGCCACTCATATAGAAAATTTTGCATTTTGGAATATATTGAATTTTGGAATTCTCGATAAGAGAGAACTGTATAGGCCAAAATACCTTTCTCCATAAGAAAGCAGCCATCTCTTGGGTGCATTGAGATGTGTCTGTTTTTTCCCATTTTATCTGGCCCCACACAGGTGTATGCAAATGGGAGAGAACTGGCATTTGATTGTCTCCCCCAGAGACAATGAGAAGAGAATAAGGATACACTTTGGAAATGCATCCAAGGTAGAGGCAGTGTAGAAAGGTGTCTGAGCAAAAAAAGAAAAGAAGGAGGGAGACCCAGCTAACTGAGATGGGGGGGGGGAGCATTGTTTTCCTACAACACTGTATGACCTCTATTAACCATAGTGAACTTGGCATCACCTGCCTGCCACTGCTGGGATGGAAATTTATGTCTCCCACAAATTTGATTCCATTAAACATGAAGTTAGCAATAGCAATAAGAAGTACATTTCTTTACTGCTTATCATTGAACTAAGCACTCCCTAAGTGGCTTAAAGTATGTAAGCTAATTGTCCCCAACAAGCTAGACACTCATTTTAGGAGTTTATCATACAATGGGAATTGGAAGTATAATTCAATGGCAATCTGAATGCAATCATGGGATTTCGTGTTATTGCGTGAAAGTTGATCACACACATTTTCAGGCAATGGGAAGTCCTTCTGAACGCAATCAAGGGGTTTCATGTTATTGCGTGAGAAACTGTCACACGCAATTTGAGGCACTGGGAATGCAATTTCGAGCAGTTCTGAATGCAATGTGGCGTCAATACGCAACCACGTAAATTCACTGAACTAGTGAATTCACTCAGTTCCGAACTGGTCCCGCTTTCAGTTCTTTTGAAATTGAAAGAAATTCAACCCATGTAATAATGTCTTTAGCAACCTATGGAAGGGAACAAGGCTGAGTGGACCATGGAGCGACTGGGATCAAACTCACAACCTTGCAGTTCTTTCCTTATCATTTATACAGAAATTTATGAAACTTAATCAATTCTCATTTTGTTTTTTGTTTTTTAAAAATGATCAAACCTATTGCTAGCCATCTGTGCTGAAGACATCAACCCAAAGCAACTTATTCCTGTGTCCTATTGGCTTCAGTGTATGTGTATGTACTTTTCCAGTACTGTCTACTAATATTTCAAACATGTTAGGATATCCAGGATCTCAGTCTTCATCAATGCTATTGTTGAATCTGGGATCCTTTAACTGGAGATATCACTGAGTACCTTATAAGAACAAAGCACATGCTCTGTTACTGAGCTATGTGTCCTCAGCACCATTGATTTTCAATCTACGTCTTGCCTCTAGAATCTGTTTTGAGGCTTCAGCTCCTCAGATCCACAGCTAATGTGACCAGTGGTTATGGATTCAAGGTAGCCAAAATTCAAAATCTGGAAGGCCGAAGGTTGACAAACTGCTGTGCACAATAAGGACAAAGAACGTGGGCAGCAATTATGACCAGAACAAGCCATGCTCGAGGTGAAGAAGCAAACAGCATTTCACTCACACCTCAATCAAGAATTGACCAGAAAATCCTTCAAATACTCACCTCTTGTTCCCTGGCAGTAAAATTCTGATAAAAGAAAAGCAAACAAATAACCTCTTGGCCTTTCATGACACCCTAAAAATACTGCCTTGAGATGGTCACTTCATTCTGCCTAATGGTCAGCTCTGGCAGGAATGCTTTCTTAGCATCTTCAAAATGAATTTATTGTAGTGTGTTCTTTGTAAAAGAAGAGATTTCATCTGATTTGTGAAAACACAAGCTATGAGAAAACCTCCAGATCTTTGGTGATCATGGCTGAAAGTAGTAGTAATCTTAGTTCAATGAAGAAGTTTCACTTTATTTTCTAAGAGGAACTGTTTGCAATCTGTGTGACCAGTTCAAAAAGATGTGCTCTCTAAATAAATCAATCATTTTCAACCAAATTAGAGGCTCTGGTGGAGGCCACTAGTTCATATTTTAAAGCACCTGCTGATATCAGCAGAATAGTTCTGATGTTCTACAATCAGTTATTGATCAAGGTGAGAGACAAGAGAGATTAAGTTCTCTATATTTTTTAAGGAGCCTAATCTCAATGTGGCTTCATTTAGCAGTAGGAAATGCCTTTCTCTTCTGTTTTAGCTGACCTTTTTTTATTATTAGTGAGTGAAATATCTACATTAAAGATACACAAACTAAATGTTTTTTCTAAGATTATTTTGACTAACTAAACACTGTAGGTGCTGTTTTAGCCCTTCAGAAAGATTATAGGAATTCTCTTTTAACTTTTGGTGGATAAACATCCAGAAAAGATGGAAAGTAGAATTATATGTAGCACTATTTTAAAACTCAACAAATATTCCTCCCATACTGAAATCATGAGATTAAATTATCCTGCATTGTGTACTGTAAAGATTTCTCAACCGTAGAAATAGTCTATTTCTAAGGTAAACTACTATTTCAAGAGAATTTAGCTTCTCACAGAATCATAATCACCACCTTAATATTAAGTGATTCCATCAAAACTTGGAAAGTTAGGTTCAAAAAGAATTTGTTCTACTAGTCATTACACCACTTAGAATGTAACTCATTCTGGTTATTCACTGGCAGCTAAAAAGGCCAATGCTATTTTAGGCTGCATCAATAGAAGTATAGCGTCTAGATCAAGGGAAGTAATAGTGCCACTCTATTCTGCTTTAGTCAGGCCCCACCTGGAATACTGTGTCCTGTTCTGGGCACCACAATTCAAAAAAGATGTGGAGACTAAAATGGTGAAGGGTCTGGAAACCATGCCCTAGGAGGAATGACTTAAGGAGCTGGGGATGTTTAGTCTGGAGAAGAGACAGTTACAAGAGGGTATCCAAGTTTTAATGACCACCTTTTTAAAAAAAATTGACACACTTTGTTTTGATTTGTAGTTGTTAACTTCTCTATGTAGTCACTATCTAGATTTATACATTTTTCCCAGTGTATCTTGACCCTCCAAATACCTGATATTGTAGAAGTCTGCAGATTGCACCTTTTGTGGATGTATCATAAAGTAATATTTATCACCCAGAAGTTGTTATGGCATATTGATGAATTTTTTGAAGTGTCATCATTGGTCCCTAAGTGCACGTTGCTGAGAAAATCAGCTCAATGCATCCTTTATTTTTACGACTGGCTGTGCCAGAAGTGACTAAAGTGTAAAATCCTCATCAGGCGCAATTTGCAGACTTCTACAATATCAGGTATTTGGAGGGTCATGATACGCTGGGAAAAAATGTATAAATCTTGATAGTGACTACATAAAGTTAACAACTACAAATCAAAGCAATTTTTTTAAAAAAAGGTGATCATTAAAACTTGGATACCCCCTTGTTACTATCTCTTCTCCAGACTAAACATCCCCAGCTCCCTAGGTCATTCCTCCTAGGGCATGGTTTCCAACCCTTCACCATTTTAATCACCCTCCTTCTGGGTGATAATTATTATTTTACAATACCCCCTCATAAGATGCAATCTGCAGACTTCTACAGTATCAGGTATTTGGAGGGTCATAATAAGCTGGGAAAAATGTATACATCTAGAGTGGCTACCTAAAGATAAGTTAACAACTACAAATCAAAACAAACTTTCCATCAATTTTTAAAAACTTTGGATACCCCCTCCTACTTTAGCTTGGATTTTCAGACCGCTTCATCCACGTGAAATCTGACTGCTTATTTCTTTGCTTAAAGCATTTTTGTCCTCTTATATTATTGTGTGCAATTAGTAAAATCATGGCAGACATGATAGAAATAGAATGACGGTGTTTTTAGATTTTTTGTTGAAAATTTTCAAAATGATAGGTGCCACAAGTCAGAAAGCTATCATGAAATAAAGTAAAACGTTTCAGGTTATTTTCTGTTTAGTTTTTGAGTGAAATACTCAAAACTCATGAAAAAGTAATTTTTTTAAAAAAATGTACTCCATTGTTTCTTATTTGTAACTCATTTATTTGTAAGTAAATAATATTTGTTAGAAATGGTTAGAAATGTTGTTTTTGAGTTCCTTCAAGTGGTTTCCTATTTATGGAGACCCTAAAGGAAACCTATCATAGATTTTTCTTGGCAGATTTTGTTCAGAGGAGGTTTGCCTTTGCCTTTCTCTGAGGCTAAGAGAGTGTGACAAGTTCATCCAGTGGGATTCAATGGCTGAGTAGTGATTCAAAACCTAGTTTTCAGAATCATAATCTGACACTTAAACTGCTACACAATGCTGGCTCCCAGAAACATATTAATAACATATTGATTTTTTTCATTACTTCTGAAAATACAAAATGGTAAGACAGTCCCCAAAATTACCCCCCTCAGCTAGTTAGAAATGATAAGCATAAAAAATGTTATCATATTAATAATTGTTACATTATTTTGCATTGTAATTTCATTGCCTCCTTCTTAGAATCAAAAGACAGGTGGACAACTGCTGGGAGCCACATTTTCAGGTAGTTTACTTGAAATTAAACACACATTAAAAATAATCACATATAGAAACTAGATTAGCAGAAAATAATTTTAAAATCTTATTGTCAAAATAAACAAAGATTAATTTTAAAATCTTGGTTTAATTTCATTCCATGAATATTGTTGTTGTGTTGGATCTTTGGATGCAGTCTCTGTGGATATGGAGATACATCCATGCTCTGACTAAAGTGACATAATAGTGCAAAGATGATTAGGACATAAATGGGTTTTAGGAAATGTCTGGCACATGGTCTGTAATTTTTTTTAAAAAAAGTCAGGATTGAGCTCTGGAATAAGGAAAGCACACACAAATAAAAAATTGGTATAAACTGGAATATAGAAAGCTGGACTAAGGAAAATTCAGACAAAATTGCACACAAGTTTCTTAACTATTTTTTATAAAAATGTTGATCACTAAAAAAGAAATTGTCCTGTGAATTTCTTGATTTCTTTTCTTTATTATTCTAATGGAACAATGTGGATGCAAGAGTTAGGCCTGTTAATGTTACAGCACTTTTTTTGTGTGTGCTTACTTTTTTCATTGCAAGGTTTTGAATTACAAAGAGAAAGGTGGGGAGAGAAAGAGAGTTTGTCTCACAAGTTTACGGTTAAGTGGGTCAGTTTGATACCTCACTGTAGAAACCCTACAATTTTTTATGAATGCTACTTTGCTGCAACTTCTTCCACCACTACTGGCAGTGTGCAAACAACAGCAATACCATAATGTGTACACTTCACTGAAAATCAGTTAAAGTTGGCCAAAAGTAGACTTGAAAATTTGTTTCCGAGAATAACAACTCTCCACCACCCCCCACCTCAAACACACACACACACACCCAGAAAGCCCTATGAGAGATTTGTGAAGTAGACATTTAGATGTTTCTTCCAGTTACCCAGACTCTAGTGTCATATATTTTAAGACTGAATGTTATTGCTTGCTCTAAATTTGTCCTCTAATGTGCAGACTGCATTGTCTAAAGTTGCATCAAATCTGTGACTATAAGTGAATTAGATGCTTAAGCTGCATCCACACTGCAGAAATAATCCAGTTTGATATTACTGTAACTGTCATAGCTCAATGCTATGGAATTCTTGGAATTGTAGTATGATGTGGCACCAGCGCTCTATCAGAGAATGCTACAATTGATCAAGGATGTGCATATCTTACAGAAGCAGCAGCAGCAACATTTACTTCCATTCTCTCAGGTGCTTTCTTTTGTTCTTCCCAGCCAGCTCCCCACATTCCTATGCATAAGAAACTTTGTAGTTTCTGGTTTCGCAGACCATGCCAAACAGAGGAAAACAAATCTTTCTGTTTCACAATCTCTCACAGTTTAGTTTAATAGTACAAGCACTTTCTCTCTGTTCTAGAGAAGGGCTTTAGGCTGAGACTAGACAAGGAGACCAAGAGGTTCAAAACACTGCTTGACATTGCTCAGCACTCCATTAAAACTCTTACATTCTGGACAATATAAATACACAAATACAAGGGGATAATTATCTGTAATCAGGTATGTTCTACAGTTTATCCCCAGAATTTTTCTTTTCCCTGATAATCATGGGGATTGCAAACTTCTGGGCCATCAGTAAAGTTTATCCTAAAATGTGGGGGCACTGGCTAAAGCATATCTGGATTAGACCATGGACTTGAGACCCCAAAAACATAGTCATAAATTTCAAAATCAAAACAATGCTTCAGGATGTGCCCTAGGATTAGGGCCTAAAAGGGCCAAAATGCTTTTTCCTGGCTGAGTCGTGAATATTTTACAGTGAAAGGGGGTTTTGTATGTCTTCTCTAATATGGCCGATCATAAATTGCCAAAGAAAATGCCAGCAGCAGTGTTTATCTTCCATAAATTATTTCAAGTACTTTTTTTAAACTAATGCTATGCTTTTAATGTTGCATGTAATTTTATATAAATATTTTATTTATTCCTGGGGTTGAAATGGAAGCAATAATTCTGAAAATTTGGACTTCTGAGGAACTTAGCTTTTTTGTTTACACTGATTAATTCTAAGTGAAAGTTTGATACTTTTTTGTTAAATATTAATATTTGTTAAATATTGCATCTTTAAATGCAAACAGTCTGCTCACAGCTTAGTTAAACTGGAGTAAAGTTTAGTTCCACTGAAGCAAAAGAGCCCAGTATTTTGACTTGGGAATCTGCATCCAGTGAGGCATAGTTTTTAGAGATCCGGGCTGGGACTCCATGGGCTTCATATTCAAGTTCTTGAGGAATAATGGAACTCACTAGATGATCATAGGCCCATCCCTTCCTCCCTCCTTCTGTCTTATACAGACTGGGTATCTCTTATTCAGAATTCTGAAATCCAAAGTACTCCAAAATCTAAAATTGGTCACAGGGATGGCTGAGATAGTTTCAGGTAAATTTTTTTAATATTATGTATAAAATTATCTTCAGGCTATGTATATAAGGTGTACAGTGGTCCCTCCACATTTACTGGTGTTATAGGTGAAGGACCCTGTGAATGTGGAAAAACTGCAAATTAAAAAAAAAAACACTATTCTTTTTACCTGAGAGAACACCTCTCTAGGAATCTCCAGGTCCTCCCGTGTAACTCTATGATCAAGATCTGCCAGAAATTGATCATAGAATCATGTTGGAGGACTTATAAATGCTAGAGAAGTGTTTTCTCAAGGAACATCTAGGTTCTCCAACACAATCTATGCTCAACTTCCAGCACAGTTGCAAATATGATTAGGGGAGTAGAAGAGACAGAGGGATATAAAATAAGTAAAGAAGAGATAAGGTTGAATTTATTTGCAGATGATGCTCTGATATTGACACAGAAACCATATCAAGCTGTGATCAAATTACTGGAAATATTTCAGAAATGTGGGCTTAAATTTAACATGGATAAATCAGATATAATGTTTATGAATACTGATTGGCAGGAACAAAAATAAATTCAAACTGTATCAGGATTGAAATTGGGGATAAAAAATATGAAATATTTAGGGGTAAATTTATCAGTTAAGTTAGATAATATTGTACTAGATAATTATAATCAATTATGGAAAAAATAATAACCAAATCTCCAAATGGTCTAGTAAAAATTGGAAAATGCTAACAAAAATTAGGATGTTTAAAATGATGGCATTACCAAAGTTTTTATATTTCTTTCAAAATGTCCCAGAAATAATTCCTAGTAAAGTTTTGAAGAAATGGGATAGATCAATATTAAAATGGATATCAGGGAATAAAAAAGCAAGATTATCTTAGGCATTATTATACAAGCATCAAAAAGATGGAGGATGAGGTGTTCCATTACTTGAATTATATTTTGAGGCAATTCAGTTGCTAAGAATGGTAGAGTATAATCAGAATACAAAGTGGGTTAAATTAGAAAGACAGAGTCATCAAATGGACTATATCTCTATCTTCCAGGGAAAAACATGGGGAAAGAAAGAAAAAGGAAAATAATTGGTTTTATTTGATGGTGAATTATAAAATATAGAAGTGGAGTAAAAGACTGGGTATAAAAAACTGGAAATGGTTACCAATTGAATATAATAATATAATAATAATATAATAAAAATGTATTTATATTTTCCACCTCTCCCCATGGATCGAGGTGAGAGCACAACAATTTAAAATCACAGTACAATATAACAACAATTTTAAAACAATCCTAAAACATCACTCTATGATCAAAAACAAATCCAAATTGCCACTGCCAGTCCGATACTCTAGCCATCCAGAGAGAATATTCTCTGGGGTTGCTCATGGAGGATCAAATGGATAAGACCACTGGAAGAGATCTGTTTTAGTGCCTCTCTTCCGAGAGGCCATTCCAGAGTCTGGGGGTGACAGCAGTGAATGATCTATAGAAGGTAGACTTCAAGTTTATGTTCGGACACTCTAGTTATTTTTTTCTAGAGGTCCTGAGAGTGCAGGGCGGATTCTGTAGGGAGAGGTGTTCCTTCAAGTAACTTGGGTCCAAGCTATATAGTTCCAACTGGGAAGAACTATTCATAAACCAAGCTAGAGAAACAATTGTCTACATCCCTTCTAAGTACCTGTATCTTTTTATCCACAAGAAAAGCAGCACACTGGGGGAAATTTGAGTTTGATCAGAACACAAAAGGGAATGATTTTCCCAATGTTTTTGTTGTATGAAAATTTATGGCCATGGCAAATCCATTTCTTCTCTTGTCTTAAATCAGGAAATCCCTATAGATCCCATTAAACCAGTCTCCTATATCATATAAGTTTACCTAAAATGTATTTAACAGTGGTCTTATTTAAAAGCACTTTATGCTCATCATAATCATGTAGAATATCCACAAAAGGGCCAGCTAGGTGAAGTAACATTTTACCACAGTATTTTCACACATGTTTATAGCATTTCTGAAGTGATATGCCTTTGTTTGCTTTCTATTCTACACTTCAGTTACAGCACAGTTTAATTTCCATTGCAGACCACAGGGTAGATTCTTTTTTGCATGGAATTAGAATTTGCAACAGAATTCTCCCACTCTGTTCTCAACTGGTTTAAATCTTATTTGTCAGACAGATCTTTTGCAGTGGTCACAGGTGGTCAGACTTGCTCTTCTGTTCCCTTATCTGTTGGAGTTCCTCAGGGCTCTGTCCTGGGTCCCCTTTTGTTCTCTCTATACACATTGTCCCTTGGTAAACTCATCGGTTCTTTTGGTTTCTCCTATCATCTGTATGCTGATGACACTCAGCTGTATCTCTCCACCCCTGACCTTTCGCTGGAGCTTGAACAGCAAGTCTCCTCTTGTTTGGCTGCCATCTCTCAGTGGATGCGGCATCGGCGCTTGAAGCTCAACATGTCTAAGACAGAGCTTCTCATCTTCCCACCTAAGCCCACCCTTCAATACTCCTTTTCTGTCTCTGTTGACGGCATTTCTATTCAACCAGTTCAGCAAGCCCACAGCCTTGGTTTCATCTTTGATTCCTCTCTGTTGTTTATTCCCCAGATTCAGGCCACCACTAAGGCCTGTAGATTATCTCTTTACAACATTGCTAAAACCTGTCCATTCCTCTCAGCCTCTACTGCCAATACTCTGGTCCATGCCCTAGTGGTTTCACGAATAGATTATTGCTTCCTTCTTCTGACAGGGCTTCCTTTCTCTCACCTCCATCCTTTAATCTCTGTCCAGAACTCAGCTGCACATATTATCACATCCTCTTGCCGCTTTGACCATTTTCCCCCTCTTTTATCCTCCCTTCATTGGCTCCCCTTCCCCTTCCACATCCAGTACAAGCTTTTGTTATTGACTTTCAAAACCCTCCATGGACTAGCCCCTCCTTACTTGTCTGAAATTCTTTCTCCTCACACTCCTTCTCGTACCTTCCGTTCTGGTAGTTAAGGTCTCCTGTCCCAGCCAAGGATTTCCACTGCCCCAACCTGGATTTGTCCCTTCTCACTTGCTGCCCCTCACTCCTTCTTCCCCCACATATATACCTCATCACTTCTCTAACCAGGTTCAAAAGTAAGTTAAAGACTATATTGTTTGGGGAAGCGTTCCCAGGATTGTGCCATCTGCCCCAGGATGCCTCCTCTTAACTATGTATTAAGAAGTCATGCCCTCTCTCCAGTCCATCTGTCTTGGTCCAGGCCCCAGAGGGAGAGAAGAACCACTGGACCTCATCCCCTTCCCACCACCTTCCCCTTTTGTGTTGTCTCTTTTAGACTGTAAGCTTGAACCTGAGGGCAGGGATCCGTCTCATTTATAAGATTGTATGTACATCACTGTGTAAATTTACAGCGCTATATAAATAAAATTAATAATAATAATAATAATAATAATAAGGCTGCTTCAGATGCATTGGTTACGAGAGGTTTTGTCTCAGGGTTCAGTCACCCAGCAGTTTTCCTCTCCAAGCTTTGAAGAGTTCTGAAAACAAGATAGCTCACAATTATTTTCTGTTCAGGCATTTACAAGAACAGAGTTTACATAGAATGAGGACAGCTTTGAAAAGCTGCAACTGGAGAAAAATAAATCAGTCATATTACATTATATGGGCTGAGGGGCTAGAGCTAGGACAGCCCCTTCTACATAGGCTTTAAAGGCTTCTAAGGCAAGCAAAAGAAAACAAAACAGGCTTAACCACTAGTCTGGTAGCCATAATCAAGAAGAAACTGCACAGACCAGAATGCATGGAGTTCCGTCTAAGTGCTGAGCACTGTGCTCAGACTGAAAAAAATGTGACAGAGAAACAAACTAATTTCTGAAACAGAAAAGTGATGAACGGTTTAGGTGTTCTGGAAGATACATAAATATTGGCCCTTGACAGGTAGTTTCCAGTCTATCTCTTGAGCAAGAGTAAGGGCCTGCTTTGATACGTGATTGATTGAAAGTAAGGATGTACATGTGGCCCCACAATAGAGCTCAGAGTGCAGCCTTGTAATTCAGATTTGGGCCAATTCAGATTGAATTTAGCTATACCCAATCTATTTCAATCAAGTGCCAAATGTGAATGAAGATTTGGCAATCTGAATTGCCACTCGTCCCCCACTGATTTGCATTAGGAATGACTTGCATTGGAAGGAAGTCATTTTTTATTCATTTCCAATGCAAGTCATTCCTAATGCAAATCAGTACTTTTTCTTCTCACATTTGCATATCATGGAGACATGATAGACACTAAAGAAATCACTTAGCCTAATTTTAGACAGGCAACTCCAGGGTTTGTTTGTGGAAGTTTGGTTTTTGTACTAAAGTCCTGTAACATTTATTGTTGAGTGTATGTGAAAATCTTGCTGGACCCACCAAAAATTGCCTTGGGGTCCATAGGCAACCTGCAGGCCACACTTTCCAGTCTCTTCCCCAGTGGGTCAATGGATAGGCTTCACAGATTGCATACAAAGAAGTGATTTTTTTCCTCATGTTATTTTAATTTGTTTTCCTTCACAATAACTAATAAGGTAAACAATTCAGTCTTTTTAACAGTACATCATAATCCTTTGTATTCCATGCCAGTCTATGTGAAAGAAATCACTTTCCAATTCCAGTTGTATACAAAATTCTGTGCTTGTATTTTATGTGAAACTGTCATTAGTTTCAAAGAGGTCTGTGACTCAAAAAGATGAAGAACCACTGCTCTGTTCCTTGATTTAGGAAGGTTTCTGTATTGGACAGGTTTAATGTACTTTGCTGTGAGCAAGGAATATAGAGAGCAGGATCGGGGGTTCCCTTCTATGAATGAATAAATTTGTCCATGGCTGAAAGCAGATTGTGGTCCCTAGCAGAATGCTTCTTATCTTCTGAAACACAGTGTTTGGGGAAACTGATTCTGTGGGAAATTGTTGTGTTACACAATCAGGATATGGACAATTACACAAAAGGCTACAGTTTAGTCCAATGTTACTTTCCTTTGACTGTTTAATATTGCTTGAGCTGATTGATTCTGGTCAATATTTGATCAACTGTATTTTCTTTTTAAAGGTTTGTGACCCAAATAAATGTATTGTTCAAATATATTTACTCATTTCTTTGTTCATTCATTCATTCCCACCCTTACTAATAGAAGAGATCAATGCATTTTGGCACAAGAAATTGGATGTCACATGATGACACAATCTGAAATAAAGATGGACAAACTGAAAGCCTGTTTCTCTTTCTTTCAAATTCATTTTTTTAAAGAATTTGAAGTTATTTCTGCTACGTGTGTGTGTGTGTGTGTGAAGAAATATGAATTTTTTTTAGAAATTTCTTATCAAGACCTGAACCAAACAAAATTCTTACTCATCAATAATCTGAAAAAATCCAAGTGAATGCTTCACTAAAAATGTGAAGGAACTACACCCCCTCCCTGTACTATCCCTATTAGAAGTGTATGCAGTGATAGAATCAAGGGCCTCAGTCCTACTTAGTACCAACTAGAGTACAGTCTTCCCTCTACATTCACAGCTTGGACATTCGTGAATTTGATTGTTCGTGAGTGTCATACTGTGTGCGCTCACACTCCCTCTCCTCCTCCCTCCAGAGCTTTTCTCCTTAGGGCAGGAGAAGCCCAGGGGGAGGGAGCAGCTGGGAAGAGTGTGTGCATGCTGCTGTCCCCCTCCTAGATGCCTCAGACACATCTGGCAAGCTCCCTGAGGCATCAGAGTAGGGGCAGGAGAAGCTTGCACAATATAATGCCTCAGAGAGTGCAGGCAATCTCTCTTGGGCATCGAAGAAGGGAGAGAGAAGCATGTTCATGCTTCTCTTCAATCCCTCCCTTCCACCCTGTAACTGGCAAGCATGCACTCAACTTCGATCCCTCTCCCTGCTACCTTGTAACTGGGGGGGAAGGATTATTCACGATTTTTCAAGATTCACGGGGTCCTTTGCCCCAATCCCCATGAATGTGGAGGGACAACTGTAGTGCCATTGTTAAATAGTGAGTCAATACATTAATTGATCCCATTGAGTCAATGGGTCATCACAAATCAGGCCAAGGTTTATTATCATGAAGAAGGGTAGATATTCTCATTGGAAACAGAAAACACCCAAAGGCATTTATCATTGAATTTTGATCTAAAACAGAAACAACCATACACATATTTTTAGTCACATGCATATGTAAAACACAACTACCAGCCATTGACCATGCCATCTGGGGGATTCTGGCAGTTGTAGTCCAAAAAGTAACTTTCTGAATCCTAATGTAGAGCTCAAAAATTTGTTTAATGATTTTTTTTAATATATATATATATAATTAAATTTAAATTTTAAATTATTTTTTAAAATTGTTTAACGTTAAATGAATGTAATGAAAGACTGAAGCCAATAATGACTGAACAGTGGTAAGATGATGTTCTCATAAGAAGTTGTAAGATAAATATAGCCTCACAGGTAAAACAAAGGGACAGACAAATCATGTCACCTCCACAGGTATTGACTCCCACAATTTTGCCATTCCTTTCCCACATTTAAAAACATGCCTTTAAATTTGTTTTCTTAAAATTTTATGTTGAACACATTTGCTTTCCAAATATGTATTTTCCATGCACTTATTACATTTTTGAGGCAAGAACTTAAAAAGCGGAACATGGGATAGATAGCTATTTCTGATCTAGGAATGATGAGTCAGTTGCTACTAATTTTTGCAAAGCCCAAATTCCTTCCAAAAACTTTCACATTTAGTTTGCATATGTGATAAATTCTTTATAACTTAATATGTTGAATCGATATATATGAGAAATAGCAGAGAAAGCATCATGTATCACTCTCAAAAAATGCCATAACAATATGTAATTATAGCTCTCAAGCCTTTCTAAAATTCTAAAATATAAACTATTGTAGTGAAGTTTGACAGGTGAAACTTGCCAACAACGGTCAGCCCTCCCCTTTCACAAGGGATCCGTTCTGGACCCCCTCCGCCCGCGTCAGGGGAAAATTGTATATGCTTGTGCCCCATTGAAAACAATGGTGTGTGTTTACCTGGCATGGAGTGCAGTGCATGTCATGGGCATGCATACCATTCATTTAATTGTAGCATGGCTTCAGCATAAGATGAAAGCCGTGTAAGCGAAGCTTGAGTATGGCACGGGCTGACTGTACAACTTCATTTGTACGGACAGAAAGGCTCCCACCAGTTATTCAGTCTGGTAGCATGAAAAATGCTTTTGCAAATAATGAACAGTAAATGATGCACACAGGTTGGGAGTTTTAAGACAGAGCTATGAACAAATGACTATAGTTAAATGCAAACATCCAGTCTGTTCATGTGAGGTCTGCAAGTGAGGAAAGGATGCAACCTCACACACAAGATCCATTTCCAACGTCCTCAATCGTTGACTTTTCTGTGTTCTACATTTCTGTGGAAGTTTGGAAAAGGGCTTTCACTCCCATTTACTTAAAAACATGCAGAAGCCTCTTTCAGACCTGCCTCCTCAACATGAAACATTTGTGGCGTGAGTACAACAGCACAATTGCATGCATGTCCCTATCCTCTCTCTGTCTTTAGCCTCCACCCTTGACAATCTTGGTTTCTTTGTGGATGGTTAAATTCACTGATTTTACCTTTTCAGCCACTGAATTGCTTGCTTGTGTTGTTATTTGCCATCTATTTCTGCAAAAAAAAAAAAAAAATGTAAAAAATGTGGCAACCCCCCCCCTTCCTCCTTGATAATAGCCATGCCTCCACACAGCCTGATCCTTGAAAGAAGAGAGGATGAGGAGGAATATGGAGTGGTGGCTATACCACTCACTCCCCACATTACTGCTGCTTTCCTTCTCCAGTCTTATTTCCCAGTAGCTTTGACTTCTTTGCAGGTGCAAAGAGACAGCAGCGTACACCTTGCCCAGCAAAAGCTAGAAAATGAAAGTCTAGGAAGTAAAAGGAGGTTAGGAAAGCAAAGTAGAAGCAATGGGGAGGACATGTCAGGGGTTATGCCGTAAGGCTGCAGCATGCTCTCTCCTTCCTTTCTTTCCTCCATCACTGATCACCACAACCTCCAAACCAACTTGAAGAAACAAGACTTCAGATTTTTCTGAATGCTTGTGTTCAGATTTGGGCTGTTCAGAACCACAATTGGATTACAGGGGGAACTGCCTGTCCCACAACACAGGCAATTTCTTTATTGTTGCTGTGTGCCTTGAACTTATTCCTGACTTATGGCAACTCCTAGACTAATCTAGCATGAAATTTTCTTGAGATTAGTTCAATAGGGGGTTTGCCTTTGCCTTCCTTTTAGGCTGAGAGAATGTGGCTTGCCCAAGATTATCCAGTCGATTTCCACATCTGAGCAGGGTTTTGAATCCTGGTCTCCAGAATCAGAGTCTGATGTTTAGACTATTACACCAAGCCTGCTTACTCCTTTCACACATTACAGAGATATCAGTGAAGACATATTCAGGAAGCTGCTGGCCTTATACAGGAAACTGCTAGAAACTGCTTGAAAGTGAAAACAGTCTCAATTCTTTATCCCTAATAGAACCTGTAAAGAACTCACACTTGATCTAAGAGCTTCATAAAGTTAATTGAAAAGCCACATAATCAGCTAGCCATCCTGGCTACAGCCATGTTGACTGCAGAACTCTGGGATCCAAAAAGTACTTTTCTATATTCTACTTTGATTATTATACTTTCAGGGTCCTATGCCTACCCCACCCATGTGATCATGAAAACTACACCCACCCACCCCAGTCTCAGGTTTTGGCCTTAAAATCTCAGGGAAAGGGATGCTGCTAATCTGGGAACCTTACTAACAGATAATAGGAACAGGGAACTTATTTTACCATTTTTATAAGTAGTTACTAACTTGTTTCTTATTTGAACTTTGAGAGACCTAAATGACTTTGGACCAGAGCACCTTGGGGACTTTGTACTTTCACACAGACATATTGACCATTAAGTTTTCAGATACCTTCTCAAGTTTACCCCCAAGTTCTGAAGAAAAGAGAGCAGGAGCAAAGAACAGGACCTTTGAAGTTGTGGAATGTCTATTCATTTCTGGAATGCCTTTCTTCTCTTTATGCACAGGGTTACTCGGCAGTTTCTTTCTATTGAAAATATTGTTGCTTTCCTCGGGTTTTCACATCGGATTTGGTGGTGCTGTTTTTATTTCAGCATTTGTTGGTCTAGTTGTTGAGTCTTTCTTTTTACTGTGGAATCTAACCATTCTGAGCATGAATACAAGGCAGAGTACGTATAATGTAAATAAATATTTAAAAGACATGAAACTCTGATTTAAAACAATTTTAATGCTGTACTTCTCCTGTGTATAATATTCTTTCCTGCTCTTTTGGTACTACCAAAAGACCAACAAATCTGAGATACCTTAGTATACAGTAGACTAAAACAGCCAGTAGAATCAATTAATCTCACAACGATTAGCATGAAATATGGGATTCTTTTGAAGGACATTCCCCAGATGCAGACAAGCACCCCTTGGCACTACCATAATATTCTTTCCTGCCCTAAGAATGTGTTTGTTTCTATGTGTGTAGCTATCTAGCTAGCCTTTAAATTAAAAGAAATAAGTTCTGATCTAATTTTCACTGATTGTTTTCATTCATTTTGAAAGAAGAACTGGCCATTTACAAATGAACACACCATTTACAATAGATGTAATGTGCTAGTACAAAACGTGATGTTAGAACCAGCCCAAAGTAACAGCTGTTTATTAGATAGTCTTCTTCTGTGGCACAATACTCTGAGGTAAAGAAATCATGCAGTATTGTACCCTGAAGCATAATCTGTGAAGAACTTCTTAATTAAATTAAGAAATTTGCATGTTGAATCGATCCAGTTAACCTGATACATTTAATTTCAACTCTTCACCCTAACTGCTAATTTTGGAAATGGAAGAAGCTCCTACAGTGAAATGTATACAGATGCATAATGTTCATCAATTATTTTGTTTAGTATTAAAGTAGCCCTCCCTCAGGTTCTGAAAACATATCTTGAATACAAAGTTTCTTTCACTGATAAATGTATTTTCCTGTCTAAGCAAAGTTCCTCCTTTCCATGCCTGTGTTTTATGTGCTACTTTGTTACTGAGACTAACACAATGACTAAATCAATACAAACTACCCTCTAGGCAAGGAGAGACCGTGAAGAAAGTGCACCATCATTAAACTGAATTACAGACAAGCACTTAAGGAGACAAATACGTACTTTGTTACTATAAAGCTTCAGGTTTTTATAACTTTGGAGATGATTGAAAATGTTTACCAAACAAGTATGATGTAGTGGGCTGGGAGAGTGAAGCCAACCAATTTTGGAACTGTAGCTCAAGATGTTGATATTTGTTTTCAGAAATGTAAAGTTGTGGAGGAGAGCAAACTCAGGAATTTCTAAGTGAAGCAAGAGCAATAGCACTGAGGTACGCTTTACTCTGGTAGCACCCCAAATGATTAATGTATTTTTGCTATATGGTACAAAAAGAAGCAGTAGCTGCTAGTAAATTATGAAGTTTGGGGGGGAGAGAAAAAGGAAAAAAAAAAATCAGCACAGGAAGTGAGGGAGGAGGTATGTGAAGCAATAGAGTGAGTCCAGAAAGTGATAACATTAACATAGATTACATATCTGAACTATTGTATTCCTTTATGGACTCAGTGAACAAGCTACTTGCTCTCCTCTTACTAAGAGGCACATGCATAAACTAGTATATACTTTCAGTCAATTGGAGGCTGAAAAGATGATAATTCTGATTGACAGATTCAGGCATTTTTCCCCCACAAGTGGAGCCGTCATTCATTGCTCCCATTGTGCTCTTCGGCATCATTCCTATACAGGCTTACCTGCAAGTAAGGACCAAAACAGATGGCCTGAAGGGGAGGCTTCATGTTGCCCCTCTGAGTGCCAAATCAGGGCTGCAGCAGCTGCATGCCATGGCTGTGATCCAGCTATTTGCCAGCTGAAAAAGAGGTGGCAAAATGTTGTTCCTTTTTGAGCCAGCAAAAGGGTGCCCTTTCTGCCACTCCAGCAGCTTGGTGGCACTCCTGCAGCATGTGGCTTATAAATGCCACACCTCCAGAACACGGGAATGCTGCCTGCCATCTAAACGCCATGCCTCCACACTACCCCCAGCCTGGCTCTGACTGCCGGTCTGTTTTGGACCTAAGTCTCATTGAACTCAACACAACTCCCATCTGAGCAGCTTGGTAGTGGTGTTCACTGTTAATCTAAAGACATAACAAAGAAGCAGAGGGCTAGAGTTAGCCTCTGAGGGGTGTAGCATGTCAGGAAATATACCTCTTTTCTGACACTTACAAGCTGCACCTTTTTAAACAACAAGTGGCTCAAGAAATGGAAAATCTGATGTGGCAATGAAAATTCATTCTTCAAAAATTCTTGTATTGCTTGTATATTTTAATTCTTTAAAAGATCAAAAGATATCATTCTTTCCTTAAAGTAAACCTGCTTAACAGTATTGTTTGGCAGGCATACCATTTATTAAAACTGTCAACAACATGCAGTGTTAAAAATCAGCATTTGAACAAAATGACTCGATTTCCTTAAATCAGAAAGAAAGGAATGTGAGGCCCCAAGGGGATTTTGTTATTAAGAAAAGGCCTTTCAGACCTAACTTATGGTTCTCTGTTCTGCCTCTGTCATTTTGAAATGAGTGAGGCATGGTGAAAAAGAGGAAAGGACAGGTCCCATTCATGTTTACCTTCTGCTGGTCAATGGAGTTGGAATTTGTGTCAAGGTCATGGGAAAGGTCAGTGGCCTAGTTTGTTTTTCTGCTTGAAACACAGCAGTCAATAGGGTTTTGTAAAATCCAGAGGGCTGCATCTAATTGTTAGTCCCAAGCAGAGTAGACCCATTGACTCAATGGCACTTACAAATGTGCTGAATCACTATTCTGCAACTGATTCAATAGGTCTACTCTAGTGGGGACTAGCAATTGGATTTAGCTCAATGATCTATCAGGAGTGGACCAGAGATGATTTTTTTTTTTTTTTTGGTCATTAGGGCTCATTGCTGTATTGTTTCCAGTAATGTAAATATTATCTTTGGTAATAAGAAGCTGTGCAGTGTGTATGTAATAAACTGAAAGAGTATTCCTAAGCAGAAGCAAAATAAATCACCTATTTGCTTGCTTGCATTCTCTCTTGGGACTTATTTACATATATCTAAGGCATGATAAGCACATTTAAATAATGTAGCCTGTGACGTTTAAAAAGTGTGCTGCTGTAAATACATATTATGCCAGTCTTACCTTTTTAAGTGCATGCATCTGTAATGGATTGCACTGCCAAGTAGCAGAATATTTCATCACAATGTACGTATGCATCCCGATACAAACCCAGCTCAAGATGCTTAGCACACAGAAAATGCAATAAGCTTATATCCTAGTATTTAGCTTAACTGTGTAGTGAATCAGACTGATTGTTAATAAAGCCTGAATCTTCTGTCAGGTTAAACAAGATATTCACATTATCTTGCATACATGAGCACCAAACTAACTCATGTTAACCCAGTGAAGTTTGTAAATCATTTATCTGGTAAATTTATAACTGGACTTTTCATAACAAATACCCAGGAGTGATGAACAACTGTAAGATATCTAATAAAAAATAGTCAAACAATACAAGAACAAGCATTCAAAATAAAATAGTTAAAACAATGTCACAATGAGTACAAGCATTAACTTTGTTTTTGTTTTAAGTTTTTAAGTAGGCCCTCGGGATCACATGGATAATATGACAATTTAGACTGGGACAGGAAGTTCATCTTGAGAGAAAAATATAACCACTGCCACCCAATGATCCTCTCATCCACATCCACATATCAATGTCTGGATCGTGTTTGAGCATGTTCCCTTTAAAGGCCAAAAGCATTCTTATTGTGTATATTCTATTTAAATAACAAAAAAGAACCCACCCCGCAAGAAAGCATCCACTTATCATCTGGTTTGTCTCTGGGATCAGCAATGTAAAATGCCTACAAGCCCCATTCAGGGAGTAGGGGTGGAGAGGGAATCATAAGTAGGCTGAGTCTAAAAGCAGATATATGAATTACTTTTGTTACATCTTTAAAAACGTAATATATTTCAGATTTAAGAGATGTGAGCCTCTCTCAGTACATAAAGCTACTGGATGCCAAAGTATCAAGATTAACCCGACATGCTTTCACAGATTGTAGTGTAAACATTAGTAAACTCCTAGATCGTGAACAACATAGAATAAAGAGCCAAATAGCAAATTATAGCGTTGCTGCTAATCTAGCCCCTGAAGTTCAAATGCAAAGCATCACTTCCTATCTATTGTGCCAATTTAATACATGAGAGATAGAGAGATGGCAAAATAACATATAAAGAGAAAAAAGATTCACCAGGGAAAATGTGAGTGAGCAAGGTGAAGTGTTAATACTTAAAGAAGATCTATACAACTTATTACCAAGATGAATACAGTTAACTAACCATGTAACAAGATAGATATCTCCTGCACTTCAGATTTGCAATCCAAACAGAAAATATTAAAATCCTACCTGTGGTTAACATAAGGTTGAAGAGTTTTATTCACTCCATGAAATCACTGGCTGATTATTTCCCAATTTCTTTGCTAGGGATGGATGAGAACTTTGTTCAGTTCGTTTTCTGGAAAAAGTAGATTTTTTTCATGAAGAAAAAGGTCTCCACATGTTTTAACAGTGGTGTGGCAGGTCAGCCTTGTGTGAATTTTGCATAGAAAAAGGCATAAACTGTGAAAACTGGATGAATTTGAAAGACTTTCTCTCAAAAGGAATGAATGTGCTAAAATTACTCATTGCTTCCTTCAAGAATGAAATCAATGAAAAATTATATCCCTACTCAGATAACAATTACTTAGGGTTAGCTACTGCAGATCCTACACACTAACATGGCCTACCCTAAATACCATTTTGGACAAGTGAAAATTTCATAGCAAGAAATGGTATCTTTCAACCATATATACAACTTCCCTAGTAAACATATGAATGACCAAGAAAGTTCATCACCAATTGTGTTGATTTTATAACCATTGGGCAAAAATGTTTTTATTTGGTTGAACATTTTGGTAATCTTAAACTATCTTTTACTCATAATTTTGATCTACCAATGTTGTGAACATATTGTTAGTTTGGCTAACTTTTAGTCCTCAGTTCAATTGTTGCTCCCAAATAGAGCAGACTGAGAATTTGGTAAGACAACACTTATGTAATTTCCATATCCAAAAGTCATCCAACTAACAGTTTAATTCACACCAGTAACAGCATAAAGCACCAGAGAGTAGAAGTCTGATTTATAGTATTCAAGATATGCCATGTAGTAAACTCATAACTCTGCCTTCAAACACTCACTATTATTTCCCACAGCATATTCTACTGGAGGAAGTTGCCTCACTATGCCTTCTCATTCCTTATTTTCTGCAAAACTGGGACTCAAGGCAATTTACAAATTAGAATAAATATAGTATAGTCAAAACATACCAAAAAAATAACAGTAACTGGAATTAAACTGTTGAGAATACTAAACACAGTTTAAAACATACAGTCAAAAATGATAGACATTTTTTAAAAAGTACAACTACACAATTTTAATGTTTTGATTGCATCAAAACCTTTTATTCAAGAACGTAATGACAGAACTGGTCATTTTTTGTTTTTTATAACTGCCTAGAAATTATCCAGTTTATGATAGTATCAAGGGGCTTTTAAGGACAAGGTAAATGTAAAGAAATACACACTGGTATCCATATTTCATCACCCATTCATATCACCTTGTAGTTTTAGGTAATTAATGTTCTTGTTCTGTATTGTTACCAGTCTCAGATGTTCAGTTCACCTCTGAGATGTCTAAATATTCCTTGGTCATAAGACAACCCTGCAGTGGCAAAACAATGTGAGGCTCCTTGTCCATTCCTTAACCCTCCCTTGAAGTTTTCTGGTGGCCAGTTGGTTTCTTCTTTGTGGTCTGGGAAAAGTGAAGATTGATATATATATATATTTGACAGCTTGATGTGCACAGCTACTGGCATTCCATGCACATGTTTAGGAATTCTGGATTACAGCATAAAGAGGATGAGTTGGCAAATAAAGGGATAGAGACTTTGTGACACTTTCAAAATTTATAAACATTCTTAATGAACTCTGAACAGGAACTAGTAAATAATTCTCTCAAGACTGAACACAGAAAGGTTTCCATGTGGCACCAAGAGACTGCACATGCATGCTATGAAAATTATTTTTATTATGAGAAACAACTCCAGTGCTGGCCCAGGAAAGGAAAAAATTCAGACAATTCAAATCAATCCTGGAATAAAGATTTATCTTTGCATGTACAGTTTAATTGTTTTTTGACTTTGTATGTTCAATGTTTCATACCATTTTAACTTAGAGTGTTTTAAATTTTATTAGCCACCTTGAGTCCCTATACTGGGAGGAAGGCAGGGTAATATGATAGTCCTATTTAAGTACAGTCACCCCTCCTTTCTCGCAGACTTGGGATCCATGTTCTGGGAATATGCATGGAACAGCAACCTCCGTTATCATCAATGAGGTGTGCACATGGAGGTGTGTCCCATTCAAGCCTATGGGTCTTGAATACTTGCAAGTCTCTGTTTTCAAGGGGGAGGGGGGTCCGGAACAGATTTCCTCTGAAAACAGAGGGTTGACTGTATTCAAAGGGGTGTCACATTGAGGATGGTGCAAGCTTGTTTTCTGCTTCTCCAGAGACTAGAATACAGAACAATGGATGCAAGCTACAGGAAAAGAGATTCCACCTCAACATTAGGAGGAACTTCCCGATAGTAAGAGTTATTCAACAGCGGAACACACTCCTTTGGAATATGGTGGAGTCTCCTTCCTTGGAGGTCTTTGAAAATAGGCCAAGTGGTCATCTTTCAGGGATGCTTTGATTGTGATATCCTGCATGGCAGGGAGCTGGGCTGGATTGCCCCGTGGTCTCTTCCAACTCTATGATTTTATGATTCTATGATTTTTCCATTGGATTGTTAGGAGTAGTCATACAATCCATAAAAGCGCTGTTTCAAAAATGTTATCCCACACTTTTACCAAGGAGCACAGAGTGTCATACATGTGTCCCACAGTGAGTTATCCTCACACAAAATGCATGGAGGAGCATTACTCTTGAAGTAGGCTTAGCTAAGACACTGAGGTCACTTGCCCAATGAACTTTATGGTTGAATGGAGACTGATGACTAGTGCTGAAAACACAACTGAGTACAACACTTTGATAGAGGTTTTATTTGGTTGTGTTTTGTTTAAGGAAAACAATCCAACCTCAAATCTGAATGCATTATTTAAGTGTGCAAGTCACATTTGGCTGGGAATGGGATGTGAGCATTTCATTGTGGGTGAGGATCCATTTGTTCTTTAACTGTTCAAAGAACAATCCCAAGGAGATAATCTACTGCAAAGTGACATCCATCCCTTAAATGCTCTAGAAAAACACATTTGTTTAACATTGCAAGAACTATGAAATTTTCTCTTCTCCCACCCAATACACATGCAACCATGTGGAAGAAAATATATGGAATATAAACTGATGTATTGCAAAAACATATAATCAAAGTATATGTCTAAAACTGTGAGTGTGGAGCGATTCTTGTGAATTAGGAATGTAAATTCATGTATATAGGAACAAATTTTTCCCCTCGTTTAGATTAAAATTAAAATTATTACACAGTATTCTCCCCATGTTAGAGTGGGGAGCATTGGTGAGGAACTATTTTGCATAGAATTTTTTGTTTGTGTGTGTGTTTCACAAAACAACAACAACAACAACCCTGTTTTCTACACAGGAGAAAGGTTTCTTGCAGAGGAAAGTGTTTACTGCAGAATTAACTATTTTCTTTTTGCAGGAAGCCTTTGGTGAAAACATTGTTGTTTTCTGCATAGAAAACTTGTTTTACATAAGCCTTCCACATTCTGTGTTTTTCTACCCAAAATGATTCATCTATGGAATGTCTGAATATGGAAAGAAAATTGCACAAGACCTATTGCTGGTCTATTATTTTCTTAGTGGGGCTCCCTAACCATTGGGGGGACTGCCTTTTAAAAACAACAAACAAAGCAAAACTGGAATATTATATATTCTTTCCATCCTTATTTTGAATCACTTTTAAAATCATACTAAGAATCCTTCCTTTGAAATGGAGCTATAATTTTCCTTTAGTGAACATAAATTCTTCAATAAACCTATAGAAAAGTTGTCATTCTCAATTCAAATCTGATATGACTTTAACAAATGAGCAGATTTTAAGATCATATTTTAAATGCTGCATTTCAATATAACCTGTGCATTGTGTTTTGTTTTCATTTTACCCACTGCTGACTTCTTTGCTCTCTGAAATATCTAATATTTAAGCAAGATGTCTTTGCAATGAGTTGTTTGTCAAAGAGATTGAACTCTGATGTTCAAAGCCCTTTAGGTGGGGAGAACAATCATGGACTTTACTCCTCTAGTCACCTATTAAGTCCACATCCACCATGCCTTACCCCTTTGTATCTGCTTTGCCTGGTTACTATAAATGAATATGGCAGCAATTCCTGACATCCCTGCAGAGTACTCTGGTCTGGTCATGCCCTGTTCTGGCAAGCAAGGAACTGCTATGAAAAGAGAGCTGCATAATACCCAGGGGAAAGTGGAAAGAATATTGTAGTGACATCAGAGTGAGGAGGAGTTGATGGGTGGGGAATATTTAGAAAGGTGAAAAAGAGGAGAAAGAGATATTTGTATTATTTTAAACAGATGCATTTGTCATGACTCATAGTGTAAGTCTGGGTGGGAAAATCTACAGCTGGGAAAGCAGAGGGAGAGGAGTATCTTTATTATTATAAAAGCATGTGCTAATAAAGCTAGGACGAGGGTGGGATTGTATGTAATGAAGTTACCCATAGCTGGAAAAATGAGGAGGGGAAGCCCAAAGAGATTCCATGTTTTGTTTCATTTTGTTTTTAAGATACATCATTTAAACATTCTTATTTCCTTATCCATTCTCATCTGAGGTGAACTAATGATGCATTCACATGGAAATATTTATGTTGAAAAGTCATCTTGTCAATATGAGGTACCCAAAACCATGTTTGTATGATAATGTTAAGGAAGAGGAAGTTAGGCATTTGCAGGTCAGGAATGATAAATTGGAAGGATTCATTATATTTTTAAAATCTGCACTTCATTCCTTTCTTTGCTTCTCTTCCCTAATGTGGATTATAACACTATGAACAAATTTGGCCTCAGGAAAAACAGAAGCATGGGGGAGACTGGGGCTGGGTGAGCAAGAGGTATTACTTTCCTCCCTTCTGCCAACTGCCAATAAATACAGAACAGGGAACAGATGTAAAGAGCTCTGCCATTAATGTGTTATTATGTATGAATACATTAATGTATTATGTCAGTGCATGTTGGCTTCAGGAAAAAGTGTACCTGTTTTAAACAAATTTTAATCATTTCCTCAAATGGGCCAACCTGTTTACATGTGCAGTGATCTGATACTGCATATTATATTAGCAGATATCAGGAAGCTAACTGGGTGCAATAGAAAAAGAAATAGAAATAAAGTTTAAGGAATGTCATACTCTCTACAATCAAGGCTGTTGAACAAATAAAAATATGGAGAAGGAGTATTGAGTTTCCTCTAGGAAAGAGAGGGTATAAATTTAATAAATAAATAAATTGCTAGCTATGCAAAAGTTCTGTGTGTAGTTGAATGTATGGGATTAAAGATAAGTTATTCTGGAGTGCCGAAAGCCTTCCTTATTTATTGAAGTTGTGATCTACCATTCTGCATCAACGATGTATACATGGTTCTGTCTCTTTCCCACCTACAATGCTTTTTTTTCCTCACCACAATGCCAAAACAAAAACTCCCACAGTAAGAGATGCAAAATGGGGTTTTGAGGTTTATATCTCTAAAATTAAATTAATTATTTAATTACATCAAAAGCAGAAAATAACCTACAGAGGCAGCTGGACAATTAAATGACAGGTAGATTTCAGGAACACTAAAGGAGAGCAAGAACACCACTGAGAAACTAAATGATTTTTTTTTTTCATTTGTCTTCCCTAAAGAAGAGATATCTGCACATGAATATTTCCAGAAAGGGAGTCTGAAGAACTATGGTACACAATGATGATAATGTGCTAGACCATACTGACAAATTAAAAAGAAACAATTCATGGTGTCCAACAATTCAAATGTGAAATTATTGATTTTCTAACAAAAGTATGTAACATGTCCCTAAGTGGTGTAGTGGTTTGAGCATTGAAGTAAGACTCTAGAGACCAGGGTTCACATCCCTGGTTATTAGCTACAGAAACCCACTAGGTGACCTTGGGCAAGTCACATTCTCTCATCCTCAGAGGGGAGGCAAACCTCCCTCTGAACAAATCTTGCCAAGAAAACCCCAAAGTAGGGTTGCCTTAGGGTTGCCCTAAGGCACACAGCAACAAATCTGTCCTAGAATGCTGGAGAATGGCTGATATAACGATTTTTTTAAAAGGCATCTAGGAAAAATCCAGGCAGCCACATGCTGGTTAATTTAATATGTGTTCCAGAAAAACTGTCTTAAATTAAAGATAAAATCATCAAGGGCATAGAAGGGAAAAGCCTGCTGAAAAAGAATCTGCATGACTTATGCAAAGGTAAGTTCTGTCTTTTTAGTTCCTTTAATTTTTTTTATAATGAATACAGATGAGGCTAGATGAGGCTTTCTCATACTCTAGGGGCTTGTGTGTATGAGCCATATCACTCTTTCTTTATTGCAGTCCAGATGACACAATTCTTGTTCTAGTTTGTTCAACCTCATTTACCACCATCAACCATGTTTTACTGCCATGATGAACATGATAATTAGAGATACAATGGGTTGATTTCATACTGTATCTCTGCTGTGTTTTCATCTGCCACAATATTTTGCTTTCGAAAGGCCTGATGTGTGTGGTGATGAAGTGAATGTACCTTTAGCAACCTATCCTCCACTCCATCCTCCATTTAATATGAAACCACATGATTCACAATGGATCCCATCTTACACACACACACACACACACACACACAAATATTATAATATTCTCAAAACTGAAAGGGGGGTAGATATGGGAAGATGAAACAAGTTTACTCTGAAGCATGCAATGTTGCAAATAAGTCATTCAGCAGAGGTAAGGCACTCAGAAAATCATGAAGTGTTAAAAAAGTGAATCTAGTGATATCATAGAAGTACAGAACAATGCCTCTACTGTCTGAAGATTAAATTAAATGCAACTTAACATGGCAGATTTGGGAGGATGAATCCCTTTTGGATCCTGAAATGTCCATCAATCACACACAGAAACACAAACACAGTATTTTGTTCAAAATGTGCTTTTGTAACACAGTAAACTTTGAGTCCTTCCTAGGTGGCCACCAGCAGCTAGGTCTTTCCTCCCCTCTCCCACTTTTCACCTAATAAAGCACCAAGAATGGTGAACCAAAACTTATAAACCAGGTGGTTGTGATGCTACTGTGTTTTCCTGAAAATAAGACACTGTCTTATATTAGTTTTTGCTTCCAAAGATGTGCTAGGCCTTATTTTCAGGGCATGTCTTATTTTTTGATGAAGAATTCACATTTATTGTCAAACAAAAAAAATTAAACACTTATTATATATTGGATATATATTTATATACCAAAACTTTGCTAGGTCTTACTTTCGGGGAAGGCCTTATATTTAGCAAGTCAGCAAAACCTCTATTAGGTCTTATTTTCTGAGGATGTCTTACTTTCAGGGAAACAGGGCATTATAAATGCACTGTCACTGTAGGGTTTAATGTACCCTGATCCATCTGCCATTTTCATTGCGTTTTTTCAACCATTCCTTTGAAGTGGGAAATAGGACTTATGTTGCTATAGCAGAGCAATACATTTCTCCATTCATGTCCAGAAGAATACATATGGATGCTGGCCACTGACTGCTCCTTTCCATAACTGGTTTTTGTCTTGTTTTATAGGCTGGGGAAGGGCCCCTCCTTCTCCTCCTTCCCTTTATTGTGGTGCAGCCATTCCCCACCCTTTTCTACTGACATCATTTTAGCCCCTTGGTAGGAAATGGGACCACTGTTCTTCCCAGTCAACCCCAATTTGCCTTATAATCAACATTTTGAGCTAAAGGGACCGTCCCAAACATCAGTTACAGAAAATGTGTGTGTGATGTAACAGTACATGGAAAAGTCCAGGCTACCACTATGGATTAACATAATCAGCAGTCCCACAAATAGAAATATGTCTTCAGTGAAATAATGGGGTGTTTTAGATGAAGAGATAGGAAGGAGATGGATAGAAGATAGAGTCAGGAAGGATTAAAGATGTTGAGTAGAACATTGAGATTAGAGAGAAACTAGGCAAAGAAGTAAAAGAAGAAAGGATGATAGGAACTGATGGGAAAGTGATGAGGGATCTATATAGGGTGTATACAAGAAAGAATGAAAGAATGTAAGCAGATTGTTAAGTAATTATACTATACTATAGATTCCTATAGATTCCTTTTTGGGAATTCTGTTTATTTGTAGCTGTCCTGTGTATTAGTCTTGAGATATGTAACATGTACTCATTGTAAACGAAAGGGTAAGAGTAAGATTCTTTTATTATGTATGGATGTTTTTAATATTTAATAAATTTTATTTTTTAAATTAAAATAATGGTGTGTTTACAGAAAATGACAAAAACAGCTTTGCCATTTTTGACCAGTTCTTTCCGCTTCGGCACGTCTTGTTTCTTTCTCCACAAAACAGGTCCCCTATTCTTATAAGCAGAAAATTCCTAGAGAACAGAGGACATAATTAGGGGTGGGAAGAAGGCAGGAATTGTTGCGGGGTGTGTGTGTGTGTGTGTGACAGTGTTATTGATGATGGGTAGAAGGAAATAAAGAGGGAACAGAAAATGATCCAGACATCAAATCTCATTCATCTCTCTCTGTTTGGATGTCCACTGTGAAATAGAGAAGAAGATGTCTTTCAAGAAAACTGTGGCTACCTGTGCTTTAAAAAAAGGAACATGTTGGATACCTCCAGTGTCAATTAACATATGGTTACAATAATGAAGATACTAGGCATTGTCCACTTGAATTTCCAAAATGCTTTTGACAATAATATCTCACAAATCCCTCCTGAAAAACACAGCAGCCACAAGACAAGAGAACACAATAATTAGTTTTTACAATAACAGTGAGGTATCCCAAAGACCCATATTGGGACTTGTATGTTTAACTTATTTATAAAACATCTGGAATTTGGGGGGGGGGGGAGGAAGAGAGCAGAAAAGAATTGAAGTACCCCAGTTTGCTGATGACACCAAAATTTTAGAATGGTGAGTACAATAATTGGTAACAGAAACAGAATCCTTCAAACTGAGGGAATTGCCATTGTAACATAAAATGATATTCCATGTAAGTACATGCGCATTGAGGCGAAGGAGGAGGAGGAGGAGGAGGAGGGAGGGAGGGAGGGAGGAAAAAGAGAGAGAGTGTCATATTTACATTAATGATACCTGACCTGTCAATGATCAAGACAGAAGTTTTGGAATTATGGTGATTATGATGAGATTATAGCAAAATATCTTTTTATGTCACCAGTTAAAATCTGGACACACCCAGACAGGGTTACGTTTCGTGTATATCATTAGTGGAGACAGGCCTCCAGTTTCTCCCTTCTCCTCCCATTTTAGCTCATTGACATGACTCTCTTCAGTTGTTGAACACTGGGATAAATTTACTGGTTTGGGCACAAAACACATTTCACTGCCCTGCCTCCCCATTCTCTAAGAACATATTTCTCATCAAGCACCACTTGCATCATGCAGAATACAATGCCTGAAACACAACACTGCAGACCTGCCTACAAAAGCTAACTCTCACTGTTAGCAGTGGCAGGAGAAAAGGAAATTATAGTCTTTGCATCTAACATAGCCAGCAATGGGACCAGGGCCATTGTTTTCATATTTAATATACAATATTCTGTTCACTTAAAAAAACAAAAAACAAAAAAACACCATAGTTTAGGAAAAGATGTAAGGAATGCTGCATAATACTGAACCCAATGAATGATCTGAGTAGGAAGAGCAGAAAAGTTTAACTTAGTGTTTATCAGTGCATTAAAAACAAATTACAAATTACATAATAGAAATTTCATTAGATAATCCTGAACACATTGGATTATTCATTGCATCATTTGGAGCTATCTACAGGAATAAGGGAGGGAGAGAGGGAGACAGACTTTATCCAAGTATGGGTTTGTCTAGAATAATTTATACACAAGTTATCCCAGTAGGCCCAGCAAAGTAATGAATCCTGTCAAATGCTGGCAAGCATGCTTACTTCATAAGGAAAATATAGGCAGTAGTGTCTTTAATTCTTTAACAGAAACATGAATTGTAGTTCAGGCATAAAGAAAAACCCCAGTATTTCTCCCAAGCATCATGTGTCTTTTGGACTGATCTTTACTCATTAGTTATCCAAAATATGCAAGGATATCTTTACTCAATTGGTCCTCTTTGTAATGGAGGCTGACATCCTTTTCAATAATTACAATGTTATAAACCTGACTTACAACCTTGTGATTATATGAATTTAGTTTTACTGTTCTTACACCATTGAAATGACCAAAAGTGTCCCCCAAACTTACTGTTTAAGCCATGCAGCCCCACAATAGAGTATTTCCAGGTTGTTGGGGAATGGGGCAGTGAGTAATGATGTATCCATCCACTTCCTGGTAGTACACAATACAACAGAGAGCTGTGACAGAACATCACAGCCCACTGTCAAGAGAGGGCTAGAACCATTGTTCACAGTCCCACTCTCCAGTGTCTTGGAAATATCTCTATTAGGGAGGCTGTATGGGGGTAGCATCGTTGCTAAGTTGTTCTAGCTACACCCATGGGTGCAGGATCTTGGTCAACATATATTTGGTTTTGGCCTTCTAAACAAATCAAGAACCAACAACCCACTTGGTGGGCAGAGATCCAAATAATAATCTTGGGCAAACTCTTAAGTGCCTGAAACACAACAATGCAACTGTTAAATGCATTTGTAATTGGTTGACCAGCCTAAGCCTGCAGAGAAGTGACCAGTGGAGTGCCACAGGGTTCTGTCCTGGGCCCAGTGCTATTGAACATCTTTATCAACAACTTGGGTGGAAGAATAGAGGGCATGCCTATCAAATTTGCAGATGACACCAAATTACGAGGAATAGCTAATATCCCAAAAGAGAAACTACATTATCTGTAGTTTGGGGTTTGACAAATCTGCCAATTTCAGTTTATCTCAGTTTCTCACTTTTTCATCATAATGGCATTCCACTTGGTTTCTCGATCACATTGTGACTTTTTTTAAACAAATATTTCTCAATGAAATTTCATACCTTTATTACCACACCCCCTCCCAACATATTCCCCTTTTGGATGCAGATTTGCCCCATATACAATCTTTTGTACACATTTCCCACATATTTTGCAAATGAAAGTGGCTAAATTTGCACAGATAGCTGCCCTTTCCAAAGCAATAAATTACACCCAATTTTAAGCGAAAGGGTGTTCTCAGCATTATACAATATCATATTGCTGTATACACTTATCTTTTCTGATTTCCTGCAAACTATTCTTCTGAAAATTAGGACTTTATCGCATGCACTTTTTTTGGAGACAGGGATTTTGGTGACAGGGGTGGGACTCGTGGGGGCGTGTGTGAACACATTTTACCGCACATGCAAGATCCACAAAAAAGTCCCGTTCCAGCACCCGTCCCTGTCCAGTGGCAAGAAGTGTTAAATGTTATGGTTGTAAGACTTCCATCTAGACAAAATGGCACCCACCAGCACTGAACAGGGACGGCTTGGGTACAGGAGCAGGAACAGGACCTTTTTGTGGATGCTTGTGTGTGCAGTAAAATCCGTTCATGCTCGACCCCACAAGTCCTGTCCCCATCCCCAAAATGGTTTTAAAAGTGCATGCAATAAAATCTTTAGTCAGCGCAGAAGCTAGTTCTGGAACTGTGGTGTATCGTGCTGTGAGGAGGAACTGAATTTGTTAGTCTTGGTATTTAAGGCTGTGCACTTTCATCTCTCCCAGTACTTAGCAGCTCAACTAGCCTGATATATACCATTTAGGACGTTAAGATCTACAGATAAAGTATTATTGGCTGTTCCACCAACATGTATAGTTCTGTCAGGGTTGCAAGCCTTTCAGGATCTGGCTCCACATATGTGGGACAATCCTCCTTTGTACCTGCGTCTATTTAATAAAACATTCAATTTCTCACTCTAAGATATATAACAGATCCAAATACACACACTATCACTTCTTTCCCCTTGTGATGAGTTCTTTATCTACCTTCTGTATCGGCTGGGTAGTTGCTACAATAGAAGACTATGGGTCATGGAGGAAGCATTTTGGTCGACACTTGTTGCCCATAAAGGAGATAAAGAAGAACACCAATTTACATACCCTAATTTATATGTATGAATGTGAATTTGGAATGACATATTGTTGAAATATATGTCTTGTACCTCTGAGAACAAAGTAGATTGTTTAGCAGGAAAAGTCTTGTGAAGTGAGAAGGAACAGCTCAGCCACCACCATAACCTGCCAGCCTTTTCCACAAAGTGCACTTTAAATAAGAATTAGTGCTCCGGAACTAATTTGAGAATATGCAATCCTAATCAAGTGACTTATGGTTATATACACATGCATTTGATCCTAAATTTTCAAACCATACCTTAGAGAAGTTACTTTTTAACACCATGACTCCCAGAATCCCTCAGTCAGCTGCATATGATAGTTGAAAGGTTATGGGCATTGTAGACCAGCTATGGCCCAAACTGCTCATAAATTAGGGGTGATCAAAAATCATATGTCATTGCCCTTTTTAGTTAGCCTCTACTGTATATTGTGAATGAGAATCAATTGGCCTTCAGATGGTGTTAAACTACAGCTCTAAGCATTCTTACCGTTGGCTGTGCTACCTCACTAGGGATGCTGGGACTTGCAGACCAACAACATCTGGTGGGTCACATATCCCATCTCTCTGATATGTTGGCACAGTTTGCAAGATCAGAACTAGGAGGATGCTGTGCTTGTTTTGCAAAACTGTATAGTGTGCAATGAATGCCTAAATGGTGATAGTTTAATTATCAGACAAGCCACAGGCTGGGCAGTTCAGGAAAATCAAGCAGTGTAGAAAACAGCAAAAGTGCTCACTAGCATGTTCTCCAGGATTGTAATTGCTAAAATAACCTTGAAGGAGGGCCCTAAATGACTGTATACTGTGTTGGGTGATTACCCTTGTCCAAATTACTGTGGTATAAAATGGAATTAAATAGGGTTCTAACTCTGTTAATTAACCAGCCTAGCCACAGGTGATTGCTATGTATTCAATGGGAAACTTCTGCTCATGCAGAAAGTGTATGCACCTCTAAATGGCAAGGCTGCATATTACAGTTAATTATGCAGTCTACAGGAATCTCCATGTCCTTTGATTTCTAAACAAGGAAATTAGAATTAAAAAAGGAAAGCAGGGGAAAGCAAGAATGCAGCAGACACAAGGAGAAATGGCTCAGATAGCAGTTCAATTTTTTTAAAGGGAACAATTACACTTTTTTCCTCAGCTGAGAAGGATTCCAGTCAGAATGCCTTGACTCTGACTCAAGGTGTGTAACACTAGGTGATTTGAATTAGTTTCAGAATCAGCAAAACTAGCAACAGAAATGTTTTAGTGCCATTTAATCTGACTCCACAGCAATGACATGTTCTTAAGATTTATTTAGTGAAGGGTGGGCAAAGGCAAAGCAGGGCTTGATAATTTTTCCTAATAGATATATTTAGAGTTATTACAAGATCCAGACCTCTTATCTCCCCCATTATCTGCAGTTTGGGGACCGACAAATCTGTCAATTTCGGTTTATCTGAGTTTCTCATTTTTTCATCTTAATGTCATTCCACTTTGTTTCTCCATCACTTTGCGACTTTTTTTATTACAAATATTTCTCAATGAAATTTCATACCTTTATAACCACACCCCGTCCCAACATATGTCCCTTTTGGATGCAGGTTTGCCCCATCTACAATTTTTGTACACACTTCTTACATATAAATATTTTGCCAATATTTTTACTTAAAGTAATGTGGTTTGGTTGTGGAGTGTGTCATCAGAGAAGCATTTTGCACATGTTATCTCTATGTAAACATTTTGTTGTATTTTCTCCCAGTAGGATGATCCATTCACAAAGACAGCAGGGATATGTGTTAAAATGTACTTGGTGCAGTTGGGTCCCATGCTACAAAAAATGGCTAGGGGAAGAAGGGTCGTTTCATCTATGCAAAATAATTAATCATCATCATCATCATCATCATCATCATCATCTGTTGGGAAACATGAATGCAACATTAGAATCATGTACAATACAATCCTGATTCCTTCACTTAGGAAAGGTAGTATATATTGTGATGGTGGATTGCACAGATGTATTCTAAACTGGGATTATCATTACAATCCAAAGGTAAAACTCATATCAGAAAAACCCATATGGAAAACAAAGTAATTTCAACTGGCCCTGATTGTTGATCCCTCTAAATGTTTTTCTGTCCCCTGATATTAGTCCAATCCCTCATGCAGTCATCTGGAATAAAAGTAAAACAGTTTCTTCCCATTCACTTACATGACTTTCTCTACTGAGGAGTTTAGTGCACAGCTAAATAATCTGGTTTACCTTGCCCAGTTTGAATCCTCCTCCGGGATGCAGCTGGATATTAACATATGCATTTTGCCACCAATGCTGCCTCCTGCCTAAAACCCAGCTAGAATCTGAGCTCAGCTGGTTGATTTGCAAAGCCGGGAAGCTCTGTGATGTGTCTCCTAACTACATCTAACTGGTCCTGGGGATCAATGGCTCCTTGAGCTTGCCCCATTCTTCCTGTTGCTCAGGCCTCCATTTTCAAAAAACATCTTTTTCAAAATAATGCTCACAGTGGTGTGGTTTAACTTCAGTTGAAATGCACTGGCCCAGGTATTGAATGGTACCAGAAATTCTCTGAAAGCTCTTCCTGCTTGTTGATGGTAGCCTGTCATTAATGGCTTTTATCATTATCTTATCTTTATCATTATCTTTATCATTATCACTATTATCACCATCATGATTTCATCTCTGGAGAATAAAATTGACATTTGACACTGAGTATTATATCTTCTTTTTGTTGAACTTCATATCTCCTTACTGAAGTGTGTTAAGGACACATCTTGGGATGGTTCTTCCTTGGCTTCTGCTGAAATCATTTTATCATTTGTAATAATGTACATACCATTTATGATTCCTTTGCTGGCACTACTTCACTTACTGGCCAGATACCAGGCTTCTGATGCAATCTGATGATAGAGTATATACTATGTCTTCCATGGATATTTTGCAAATGAGAAGGAATTAGGATTTGCTGTACATAATTCCAATGTATCATACATGTTTCCAAACAGATTTAAAAAAAACAGCATAGGTATAATAATCCTCCTTTCCCTAGCCATGTTTTGCAGCACAAGATGCAGCTGCAACATGTATCCCTTTTGTCTGTATGAATGGATGATCCTAATAGAATCCCAGCAGTCCATTCAAACTTTATTTCCTAGGTTAATCAGGCTAAAAGACAGTTTTCCAAACAACCAAGTTTCCCCACAGGGAGACAACATACCTTCATGGGGAGAGGGGGCTTCAGACACATTGCTATGATTCACCACCACCACCACCACCATTGGAAAATCTTGACAATTGAAAATGGAAAGGTGATACCACAGGTGGGGAAAAGGCTGTTTTCTCCTACTTAGGGGGCAGCTTCCTAGAAAATATATATCTATTTCCTAAACAAAAATTGAACACAAGCTCCCTCCCTTCTTTTTTTGATCTTTAATCCCTCTTTGCCTCCTTGAAAAGCAAAGCCCTCCTGTCTTTCTAATAAATAGCTAGGAAGGCATTCAGTGCTATGCCCCTTTGATCAACCTAAGGCTGTCAACTCCTGCTGCTCCCCACCCCCTTGCTCTTGTTCCAGGCTAACACTGGAAGTAATACCCCCTGAAAGAAATACCCTAGGTGTCCTGCAAACCATCAATCACTTTTTCTCTCACTAGCCCACCCTCCCTGCTTGTTCATTACCACTGCCTCTTTTCCCCCTCCCTTCTCCCCCTTCTCTCAAACCCAGATTCCATTTGATAATACATAATTCAACATGCCAGCCAGCTTGACCGACCAGAGACTAACCTTAAGAATCTGCCACTATGGGCAGAGAAGGGGACCCTCACTCCAACAGTAAACACGGTGGTGCTCACTGTGACACACTGATCTGGTTTTTAAAACCAATAAGGAAAATTTCCCAACAGAAACAAGGTTTGAGTTATAGCATGCTGTTCAAAGTGACAACAGCACCATCATGTTACTCCAGCACTCTTAACAAAGAGAATTTTAATCTTGTATCACTGAACCTTTAAGATGTCCCTTTTGGTGGGATTGTGTAGTAACTGGGTTTAAGAGCAGCCCTGCAGATACTGCAGCTTCCAGTCAGGCCATTCAGCACATTCGAATGTTCATTATTTGTTTATTGCCGTGATTATAAGCAATATATGTTCCCTTTTATCATAGTGTCAGGTACTGATGTATAGATTACACATGACATGCAAAGGATATAATTCACAGAGGCAAACAATTACAGTCGGCTACAGAACATGAGAATTGCCCTTAATGTTTGTCGAGAAAGCAAGCCACAAAATGAAGGGCTCACTGGTGTATTTATGCCTGATGGGTAGGAGCAAAGGAAAATGCTCTAAAAGATCATTATTATTTGACAATGCTATCCATACAGGCACATAAACAATAGCCCTTGCTTAAATATCTTTTACTCTGGAATAGCAGTGATGGTGCTTTCATTGTGCCCTCTGCATCAGCACAGATAGGTGTTTTTAAAAATCTGCAATGAGTGAATACAGCTTATTGTGCTGGCTGCAAAATGTCAAATTGCAGCGGAAAGAAATACAGCATTGCAGTGGTGGTGCTCTGAGGCCCCCGGTAGGAAAGCACAAGCTATTAAGTGGAAAATTCCTGCAGAGGACATGTTTCCATTTCTAATATGAAGAAAGAGGGTGTTGTTTGAGGCTTATATGTCTGTGGAAAATACAAAAACAGGAGAAGATGAGAAAATGACCTCACTGAACTCCAGAAACTTAAGCAAAGATGCAGTTTCAGTTGGCTGAGTGCATGCTTGCAATGCTTCTACCTAAGCAAGAAACAAACTGATACATCCTATAATTGTTGGCCAGATCCCTAGCTTAACCTGCCCTAGAGGAAAGAAGAAGGGGTAGTTCTGATGGTAAGGGGGCCTTAACAGTAGAGGAAAGACCAAGGGAGTGGACCCACCACAAACAGCATGCTTGCATGAGGTTCAGGTTTAATTGCAGTCTAAATACCAGCAGAATGATGGCACTAGTTGTTTATTATTGCACCAACTATTTCAGAAGAGCATAAACTTGCCATTTCAAAGCCTCCCTGGGTGCCTGCAGAAAAAGAACCAGATTCTGTGAGCAAAGTAAGTCTGTGTGTAAAAATTGGAAAGCAGTGGGGTTATTCTAAAGGCACTTTAAATGCCATTGTCTGAAGCTGGTTAAGGGAGGGGGGCAACCTGCACATGTTGAAGGAGCAGCACTTTCCCCTTTGCGAGGCCTCCTATACTGCTGCTAACTCTGAATGCCCGATTTGCCATTTGATGTCAGCTAAACTAATCAAAGGCTATGGGCATTTGTTGCTATTGTCACCCTCATTCTACACAGACTCAACCCTGGTACAGCCAGGGGGAAAAATTAGTATACGCCTCCCATAGAATTTGTGGAATGGATTCATTCATTCTTCTAATGGCTGTCAGGGTCTATTTCCAATGAACTGAATATAGTAGGGGGGAATGTTATTAATTATTGGGATGGCAAAGGCATCATCATTCAGGGCTTATAATTGCTTTACAAAAATGAAACAACGCAAGGGGGAAGGTTATTAACTATGAACACAATGAAACACTATTTCTGAATGAGATCTACTTCAGAAGTATTTTCTTGCATATTAAAATAGAAGAATATGATGCTTTCTATTTAAGGTTTTCTTTTTTAAAAGAAATAAACTCCTGCACCATTGTGGATATAGAGGGCTCTTTTTAAATGTTAGACTGAATATTATGCTGAACTATCTAGCCATCAAGAAGCTTTGGCTTTTTCAAACTCTTCTGTATTAACACGTCCTAACAATTATATAAATATTGTGCCAGGGCATATAAATATTGCACAGTAAATTCAGAAATTATTGTAATCTGAAATATACTTCCCTTTGCCCCCACTCTAGCAAAAAATCATAAATTGTTAATGGATGTCCAGATAAATAACTTACCACATGATAATATCTTGCCAGACTATAGCATGTCCAAGTTCCAGTGTTTTCCAAATATTAAAAGAAATAAATTCTAAATAGTGAAGACACTCTCAAATAGGGGTCTATAGTCTCTTTCTTCACCTTGTGGTTCAAGTGTCATGACAGGAGGACACCTCAGTTCAAATCCCTACTAATCGATGTTAGTCTCACTGGGTGATCTGAGTTTATATCTTGCTGTAGATCAGGCTTTGTTGTTAACTGTCATCAAGTCAATTTATGGTGATCCTGTTCAGGGACTAAATACCCTAAGGGCACCAGATCCCATCTGATCTTGGAAGCTAAACAGGGTTTAGTTAGTATATGAATAGGAGACCACCAAAAAATACCAGGTTCTGGTACAAAACAAATCACCCTGAAATGGCGGGCTGGAAGCATCCCTTTTCCCTCCAAAGGGATGCTGCAGTGGCCAAACCATGCAGCGTCCCTCTGGAGTAAAAAGAACCTGTGAAAAGCAGGTTCTTTTTGAGGTGTTTGGCACATGTCACAAGTGTGCCATTAGTGTGCCGGTGATACAAGTAATGTGCAGCTGCATGTCACTTACATCAAGATGGTGGTGCCCTTGTGGACAGGACATCACCATGATGCCACTGCTGTGACATGGAAGGGTTCCGGAGCATGCAGTTGCTGAGCCCTCCAGAACCCTAGTATAGGCAGCGGCATGCCACTTTTTGCCCTTCTGTCTCAGGCCTGTATTACAGAGGAAGGAACTGCCAAAACTACTCCTGAGTATTCCTGGCCTAAGAAAACCCTATGAAATTCATGCAGTTAACATAAGCCAACAGGCAACCCAAAGACACATAGCCACATGAAGGTTAGGCATATCAGCCTAACCTTCCTCAAAATGTTGTAATAATAATATCATAGTGAACAGGCATGTAAAAACAGCTGATAATCATAAGGGGCAGAGTGAAATAACAATGTAATAAATATATTGCTTTTTGATGGGTACCTGAGGAGAAATGACTTTCAAAATGGGGATCAGGCTCTCTTTGATGACCATATCAATACATCCAAAATTCTTTATTCTAAATCAATGAAGGAATTCTCATTTACTTCAACAAATAAATTTTAAGTTTTCAAACTGTCACTTTTGCTATTGTTAAAATCCATTAAGCCTTCTTATAGAGTTAAGGTGGCAAACAAAAAATAATGAGAGACAGCATGGTGTAGTGGTTTGGGTGCTGGATTAGGACACTGGGAGACCACGCGTCAGACCCCTACTCAGCCATGGAAACCAACTGGGTGACCTTGGGCAAATCACACTATCACAACCACAAAGGAAGACAAGGGCAAACTCTCTCTGTTAAGAAAAAAACCCATGATTGGTTCACTTTAGGGTCAACATGTCAGAAATGATTTAAAGACACACAACAACAACCACAACAACAACAACCACCACAACAAATAACAATAAAAATACCACCCTGAATAAAAAGCTTTTGCAAAAATTTCCTGTTTATTCATTAAATACTGTAATTTCTGTACTTCTGAATAGCTTGGACTGGGGAGGGGTTGGACTTCTGCCTTTTCAAGGATGGCACATCTTCTCACTGGGGACAGGCTTAGGTGTTAATAATAGATATCATGGGTCACAATTTCTTTCCTGAAAATATTTTTCAGAATGTGACAGCTGCAAATTATAAAACCGATTCTATGGGATTTTTTTCATACATTCTTTTAAAGTATTTTTAAGTAACAAATTAAGAGCTAAGATTTTTTTAAAAAAAATTTACACAGGAGAAAGGAATGATCAGTACACAAATTTTATGAAATATGGTTCACAATGGTGTCTAAATGCAAAGTAGATGGGTTCAAATTATGTGGACATAACAGATCAAAAACCTTCAATAATTACTGCCATCCATGGGGATTCATATTTTTCAATAAAATATCGCTCAGATATAAGGAGGGGATATAAGGAAAGTTCATTTCTATTCCTTCTAAGATTTGCAAATTACACTTAACTTTAATATTCAACCTTAAAGTACATACCTTATTTGATAACTTGAAAGATGTGCATATTTACCGTTGCTGGTTTGGTCCAATTAATCCTCAGCCAACACGGCAGCAAACTTTCAATTTACCTAGCAGTCTAGAAACAAAATTATGATTTTAGTAAACTGTTTAAAAAGCTAATAATAATTTCAGTGATGAAGGATTGGTTTAAGCCAGTTACACTGTGGGCAAGCTGTGTCCAGCCTTTGGCAGTGCAACTCAGTTTGAACTTAACAAACAAACTATGCTTTTCTAGAAGTTGGCCACTCTCAAGCTGAAAGTGCCAGTCAAACCATATTGTGCAACCATTTTATAATCCATAGAAATGGGCATTAAGACAAAACCAAAGCAACTTATTTTGGCAGTCATTGTGAGTAGTCCTTTTCTTACTTCAGATGGATCCTTGACAATGTCAACAAACATGGAAGGAGTAACCAAACTTCTAAAAAGCTTAACATTATTTAATTCAATTCTTGAATGTAAAATTTATTTTTTCTTTCTTCTAAAAATATCTGCTAATCTGTTTTAAGACAGCAAAGAAACAGGGTAGTAAAGGGTAAGCAGATTTCTGTCCCATAATAGGTGTAAACTAAACTCACACTAAAGATTCTCCATTCTTCATTTTCAATCAGGAATGAGCTATTTTGATGTAGAATCAATTATATTGTTGTGTGCCTTCAAATAATTTCCAGCTTATGGAGGCCCTAAAACAAACCTGTCACTTGTGCTGCAGGTTCCACGTTGCACATTAATTCGTGCATGTGGTGTCTGAGGTGGGTACATGTGAATGAGCCTGCTTTCTAACGTATTACCAGTCATTATATGAAGCCCTCTAGAGCCAGTGAACTTGGACTTGTACGTGAATGAAGTATGTAAATCCCACATAGGGGGTAAGCAGACTGGCAAAATGCAGCATCTTCCCAGTGGCTTGGGGGTGTGGTGTATGAGCAATGCATCCCCCAAGACACAAGGAACATGCCATGAAGTTACCCTGCTGCCCACACGGCAGCAGTTTTTTGGCGCTTTGGCAGGATGGTGTTTAGATGCTACTGGAGCTCTGAAAAACCACCACAGTGGTGACAAAGTCACCTTTTTCCCAGCACAAAAAGGAGCAAGTATTGTGGGGTGAAGTTGCTGTGGTGCTGCAGTGTGCAACACCACAGCAGCCCCAATCCAGTGTTTTTGGGCTGTTTTGGCCCATAATTGTTGGTTGCTGTTGTGTGCCTACAAGTTATTTCCAACTTATTGTAACCTTAAGGCAAATCTATCACTGAGTTTTCTTAGCAAGATTTTTGAGGGGGAGTTTTTCTTTGCCTTTGTCCAAGGCTGAGACAGTGTGGCTTGCCCAAGATCACTCAGTGGGTTTCCATGGCAAAGCAGGGACTCAAACCCTGGTGTCCCAGAGTTTTAGTCCAAAGCCCAAACCACTATTCCACACTAGTACCCATCCCTAATGTGGGGGGGGGGCAGGGGAATGCCATGCAAAGGGCATTGGTCTATCTCTTTTTTAAAAGATAAGTTGTTACAACGTTTCTCTAACTGTATCCAGAGCCTGAAAAGGCAACTTTTTATTAAAACTTTCATACTGCAATATTGTCTGTACAATTCTGGAAACCATAATCCAAAAAACAGCTTCCCCAGCTTCAAGAGCCTCCACATTATCACATGACCCTCTTTTAGTGCTGCTGTTCCACTTTGACTGCATTGGCTGCCTGCTGTTCCATTCTGAGGCTTGCAGTTCAGTGAGGCCTAAGAGCTCTCTGGCTGAGAATTCTAAATGCCCCTCCCTCAACTGCAAATCCCAGAATGCAACAGGAGGCAGCCAGAGCAGTAAAAGTGGAATAGCAGCACTATAAGAGTGTAGTGCGGTAATCTAGTTTATCTGCTTTCCCTATAAATGTGCATAAAAATATGTGTCACTGAGCATCCATTTGGGTAGGAAGGGAACGTTTTAGGAGGTGGTGGAGAAAATGCATGCTAAATTAAACTGACTGAGAATGTACAGAATGTTACCTAGCTTCTTGACAGGCATCGAGTCTGAGCAAGCCTCACATGAGCCCCACCAAGCACCATCTAATTTGGAAAGATTAAAGCACACTAAAGCACACACAATCTGCCTTCCTATGGGTTTAAGGAGAAAGAACACGTTTCAGCATTCCAACTATGGTTCCCTTGGCAACATACATAACAACAACCCAATAAAAGTCTTGGTTCCTGTTTGTTTAACCCTCCAGGACATTGTCTGAATTGAATGCTTCCCTAAGGAAATATTTCAGGCAGGCAGCTATACATTTAAAACTCATCTGTTTCAGGGAGGCAATTTTCTTTGTTTCAAATCTGGGCTTTTGGAAAGCATTGCAAATTGCAGAGCATTGTGACCGATTAATCCAGAGGTTTAATATTATTTAATTCTTGACAAATCTCAGTTAGTAAACGGGTTGTTTTCTTGCTCTCTATGTGCATCTCCAAACCAGAATTTTATTTCCACTTTCATTCTTGGGCACTGAAGCAGTCAACCAAGAGCCTGAGAAATGCCCATAGGAAACCTGTGTTCCTTATTCAACAGCAAATTGAATATAGCTAGGCAGACCACACAACCTTTGCACTGGGCCAAATTTAGGCTCTGTCCTGGCTGACTAACACTTATGACTAACAAACATGGCCTGAAGTACCACACACATAGGAATTACAGACAGCGGAATGCACAATAATCCTAGAAGTTAGGGCATTTAAGGGAATTTGCTCTGTAACAATGAAATAATCATGATGTGCCACTGTATTTCATAATGAAACTGTTTCAATAATGTCCTGCACTTGTACGAAGTCATTGGGTTTTTTAGGGGAGCTGGATTCCTCTCACCCCCAAACTTTGTATCAAATCCATTCAGTTCAGTGCTTCAATTATCATAAGCCTGCAAAACTGAGGAATTTGGCATTCTAAATCCAAAAATGACTTCTGATTTGCTCCATGACATACAGTTTTTTCACAGCTTGGTTTAATGTTGCTGTGTTATAATAGGTGACTGAATGAAATGATCTTGCAAACAATTATCCTGCGAAGCATAAGAAAGGGGTTAAAGTTAAAGTCTTTCGATAGACTTTCAAAACACTTTAATTTGCTGACATGAAACATAAAACTCTGTTCAGAGACAGAGACTATAGAGCTGGCATCACCAGACTCACATGCACTTGCTACTACACACTAAATTTAGATTCTGATTGGCCACTATAAACCATTCTAATCATGAGTTATGGAGAATGCATCAGTAGGCAAGCACATACTCGCCAGCATCTTGTCAGTGAAGTACTGTATGCAGGTGTAATTTGTGCTATGCATGCAAAATAGTATTTGAACAATGTGCAACACTCATATCCACTTGATAATGGTGTAAATGTAGTTGCAGCTTTGGAACCACTATGCCTATAGTAGCACACTGAAGTACACAGAGTAAAATATGAATGCACATGTCTCTGTGCCTTGATTCTGCCCATTGCACATTACAGTTCCAACACAGGTTGTAAGTTGATCCAGTTGTGTATTAATCTACACACATTCCCCTACATTGGTATTTATTTATTATTTGATAGAGTGATTGCATAATGTAACTCCTTGGTATGCTGGAGCAGTGTTAGATTCTCAGCCACAACACATGGCTGGAGGTTACATTGTGCACATCTGTTTGTTTGTTTGTTTGTTTTGTTTAACCACTAGTTTTCCTTCATCAGGGGCATCCCTAGCTGATGTGGGATATGTGGACCACACCAGGTGACAGTCTAAGTGGTGGTAACATCACTGATCCCCATATGTCTGCCTTTTGGCAGACATGGACTGTGGTGTTCACTCACATGCCTTTAAAACCCTGGAGCTCAGCAGAAGAGAAGGCATGGGTGGGGTGAGGCTCAATGAAGAAAGGAGAAGCCTCATGGATTTGTTTTTTTAATTTTACTTTTTTCCAAAAAAAAGTCACACCAAAAAAAAAATCATTACCAAATGTTCACTTTGTGAAGTCGAAGGCTTTTATGGCTGGAATCCATAGGTTTTTGTGGGGTTTTGGGGCTATGTGGCCATGTTCTGGAAGAGCTTATTCCTGACATTTCACCAGCATCTGTGACTGGCATCTTCAGAAAATGCTGGCATGGGAGAGAATGGGTTTTATATATATACTGTGTGACCCTTGGTTGAGAAGAAGTGATTTATATTAATCTCTGTGTTGGCAAAGCCTCAGGGTGTCTAATTAATGATCCAAAAAGCCATTACTAATGCTAATGTATTGTGTGATATGGGAAAAGGTAAATGAGGAGGGGGGGGATGCCAGCTCTATTGACACCACTGTCCTTGATAAATATTTATTTATTTAAGAGGGTTTAATGTTCAAACCACCACCTTAAATTGGATTCAGAATGGGGAACCAAAATCTCCGATGTAGAATTGGTGGAATATGATCTGAATACCAATTTCCTATCAGCTCTGTTTTGTTTAATACCACCTGATGTTTCTAGTCTATCATTAAGGGCAGCCAGAGACAGAACTGAAGCTAGTATTCTAACTGGGAAGTATACAAAGAGACTTTTAAAAGAAGTATGGTTCATATTCTGTATATAAGGCTGTGATGTGGTGTAAAGAGTTGTTTCATTCGTTAGATGCTAAGATAATACAATTATGCATGCACCGAATACTAGCTATATAAGGTAAGGATCAGTCAGAAAAGTGGTGATTGGTGGAATGCCTGAAAGGATATTGAAAAGACTGGTGTATTGCAGTTAGTCAGGCTCATGAAATGATGAGAAAGGCATGCCTGTGAAGGATAAGGAAATTATGTAGTCTTGTTTGTTAGAGAGTAAGAGAGGGGAAGGATGAAATAGAGTTAAGGAGTCAGAAAAAGCATGTAGGGTTTAGTTAGGAGGAGGAGAATGGAGATCTGAATTGGGTTTTGGGGAGATGACAATGTGAAGAGAGTTGAGGAAAAGTGTTACTTGGTTTGAAACAGAAGAGTTATTGTGTACTCTCTGTTTGTAATCAACATAAGGCTAAATGTTTAGTTTATTTGTTTTATCATACATCTTTACGGTATTTTCTACAAATGTGTCTCATTGATTTTATTTAAGAAGTAAAGGGGATAAAATGTTCATGCTTTACCACAATGTGCCTACTGATCAACAAAGCCACTTGTCCAGAATAGGAGCCACTTTGAGGCCCAAGATCCAGAGAAGGATCCTAAGGGTAAATGGGCAAGATGAGTAATTGGAGCCCTAGAGCTGTAACTGTGGGGCCAACCTAGCTAGGAGTTCCATCACAATAACTAAATAAATAAAGCCCAAGCAGGGCTTTAGACAACCCTTCATCCTTTGAACTAAACACATGCTTTATTATTTTTCTTCTTTCTTTTAAATGAGAAAGGTTTTTTTTAATCACCAAGCCTCTTTGCTTAGTTCAGCTACATCCTTCCCTTCACAGATGTAGCAGTCACAGAAGAAGCACAGACACTGAAAATGTTTCTTGATCAAATGTTCAATGATTATGCAGCATCCCTGCCAGTGAATTTGCTAGGGAATTTTTGTTCCTAGGCCACTCCCTGTTCTCTGATTTAATTAGCATCTATCCACCTGTGCTCACTAGTGCAGTAGGAAAAAGCAGAGTCGTGCCTATCTTGCAGTTTGTGAACAAAAATGTCATGGAATGACCTTCATGGTATGAAGAGTGGAAAGGAATATTTCAATAGATAGATGGGTAGATATTGACCAGAATATTTTCATAAGATCAACATGTCTAGAGAAGGGTGACCAAGATGGTAAAAGCTCTGGAAACAAAGCTCTGTGAGAAATGAGAGCTGGATATGTTTAACTTAGAGAAGAGATATGATAACCATCTGAAGGAGTATTGTTTCCTATGAGATGGGGTGGGTCACATTCACCTAGACTATAGTATTTCTGATCTCAGTGTATGATTGTGAAAACCGAAGAGTGAAGAAAGCTGGGAAGATGAAAATTTATTCCATCTGAAATGTGGTATTGGAGGAGATTTCTGTGGATACCGTGGACTGTTAAAAACACACAAAAATGAATGAGTCTTGGAGCAAATCAAGACTAAACTCTCATTAGAAGCAATGATGATTAAACTCAGGCTGCCATACTTTAGACATATCTTGAGACAATGTGACTAAGGGATGAAACACATGGGCTTAATGAAGCAGCTTTCAGCCGCTTTAGAGGCATGCCAATTAGATGACGCACGCCTTCAAAGCATCCAGAAACTGTGCCGAAGCTGTACTCCAGTCCATACAAGTGGGAGCAAAAAGGATCCAGGATAAACCAACTCCTGGTGATATCCATTGGCCCCTGTGTGCACTGTCTGCTTTGGGAGTGGGCTGTTAGGGCAGAGAGGTTCTGACCTGCTTCTGGTCAGAGCAGATTCAGGCCACTCTTTCATGGCTGTCTGCTCTGACCCTAATTATAGAATATGATAATGACTGACAAAGTGGAATGCATAAGGAAAAAAGGGAGACCATACTACAGGTAAATTGATTTATTCAAGGAAGTCAAAGTCCTGAGTTTGCAAAACTTGAGCAGGTTGACTTAATGGCAAATAACAAGCAAAATAGATTGATACACATAGAGGAGAATGGCTGGTTTGGCACTGTAAGCATCTCATCAACTGCTTTAAAAAACGCCATTTTCTGCATAGAACGTGCTGTTTTTATGCAAATCAACCCTGTGTTAATTTTATATAGAACACACCCCCAATTAAGCTGTAATTGGGGCACAGGAATTAATATTTCTGCATTGAGATACGATTTTTTCTGTGCAAAACAACCACATGTGAATTTTACACAGAATGAGTCCTGAACTGTGAAGTTTCTTAAGTCCAGAATTCTTCTTGTCAGGATTTCTTGATACTCAAAAAATTGTTTTTGAACAATTTTAAAAATATTTTTGAAATACTCTTTCCATCTCTAGCTAAATGGAATCAAGTACTGGATCCTGAGTGAAGCCTCACATAGGTGAAGTGGCAACATTTAATATGAAAAGTGCGAATTTTTCTTATCTGATTTTAATAACTGTTTACTACTATATAATGTGTGTGTGTGTGTGTGTGTAGAATTGAAATAACTTTAAAATTGTTTTTTTAAAAAAAAAAAATGTAGGTAAAACCAAACTGACAGATGTGTTAACCTAGGCTCAGAGATTTGGGTGGCTAATTGTTAAAAGAATAGCTTTAAATTCCTATTTATACAACAGTGTTTGCCATTCAGATATACAATGTCAATTCAATGGCCAATAAAGGTATTAGCAAACTTTAATTTCTGGAAGGGTGTGTAAGAGAGAGACAGAAATGAAGATGGGTTGGTGTTTGCTAAATAGGTTCATAGCCCCCTTACATATCCCCTGGTGCTATTGCACATGCATGCTTTTCTAGAATGGATGTAGAAGACATGCATGAAAACTGATATATGAATTTTCATGCAGATTTTGTATTAATTTTGCCATCTTCAGAGACTAATACAAATGGGGACCAAAAACACAATTGCACTTTGAGAAATGAGAAATTTGGCAAGGTAAGCATCAACAGAGTCACCCTTTTCTATTTTTGCAATCCCATACTCATTAGAGGTTGTTCTCCAACCACACACACACACACACACACAAAGAGTTGGCACTTTGTATCCATAGATTCTTTATCCATGGATTTACCATCATGGCCTGAAAATATTCCTATGTATATGTGTATTCCAAAAAGCAAACCTTGATTTTGCTGTTTTATATAAGGAACATCATTTCACCATCCCATTATATTTAATGAGATGTGATCATCCATGGATGTTGGTATCCATGGGAGATCTTAGAATTGAACCCCAGTATATACCAAAGATCACTATTCATCACTAAGGAGCTGAACAGATGGCCTGGAAAAGGCAGCTTCCAGGATGCTTGGGGGCATGGTGTTTTGACACTGCACGCCCCCAAGATGCTCAGAAGCTGCCCACCATTCAGACAGGGGCAGCTTGAAACTGATCCAGGGCTGTGGCATTTTGATGCCTCATGTCCCTTGAGCGGCTTGAACCTCCTGCCCCTATACCAGCCCAAATAGGAGCAGATCTTTTCCACTCTTATCTGGACCAGTGTCAGGGCAGATTGGGGCCATGGCATGTGGTTGCCACAGCTCTGGGGCAGCCCCAATCCACCCTTTTGGAGACGTCTGTTGCGGCCCTAATTTTCTTGGATTTCAGTCTTTTATTTCAAACCTCTGAGCAGCTCTAGAATGGAATCCCAGTGAAATACAAATGCAACACATTTCATGTTTCATTCACTGATGTCAATGGAATGCAACATTAAAGAGAAAACGGATTTCAGATGTGATCTAAAATGGCTACCAACAAAATAGCACCTGCAGAAACTGAAAAGGGAATAACAAGTAAACTGGAATGGGAGAAAACATATGTTCCTAGGATAACTTCGAAAGCTTTCAGATAAATGGCATTTCATACCTTTTTCAAATGATAATTGTGTGGTGTGTAGAAGGACTCAGAAGTGGAACCTTGAAGAACAACTGAAATACAACAGTACCATATTGCAATTCCAATTGTGGTATTTGAAGATATGATGTCATCTGATAGCTGTTTTAAGATTACTGTCTAGTTTTGAGAGTAAGCACATATTTCTCATATTCATACTAAGCAACCTTAAACATTTAAGAAAAGAAGAAAGAGCTTCAGCAAAAGTTTACAAGTTCATTAACAATTCAGAAAGGAACCAGGATCAGCCCCACAATGGACCATTTTCATGTTTAGTCCTTGTTACCTTTCATTTCAAACAAAGTCTGGAAAAGGAACCAATGTTTATATTTTGGTATTATGCAAATATACCTAAACTGAATAAAGTAATTACAGATTAATCAAGTAAGATGCACATTAATATTCAATATAAGTTATTTATAAGGACACAATCCTACTCATTCACACAGAAGCAAGACCCAAAAGGAACTTATTCCCAAGTATGCTACAATTTAAAATTAGTCACGGCTGCTGGCAAAACATCAGGAATAAATTCTTCTAGAACACAGCCTCATAGCCTGAAAAACCCACATAAAACTATGGATGCCTGCTATGAAAGCCTTCGACTTCACATTAGGTACACAATTAGTGCCTATTGCCCAGCTTCATGAACCTAGGCTATATCTACATAGGGAATTTCACCTTGTTTTCACAATGGATAATCCAGATGATGCACAGGATGATTTGGGCTGAATAGGCCTTTTCAGTGCCTCATATCCATCTGGATCAAAAAGAGTAGGAATTTATTTTGGAATTTAACTGAAAGTCCAGATAGTCATGTGAATGTGTGTGCAGATTGTACTCCATAATGACTTTGGTGTGGTCAGGCAAGTTTGGTGTGTGTTGCCATTTTTCCTTATTTCAGTGTATGTACAGCCATGAGATCAGTGGTGAGGAGTTAGATCAGACTACCCATTCGCTCTTCCTTCCCTCACCTGAGTGTTGCATTTGTTTTTACTGTTTTTACTGTTCCATCCAATCCTCCCCCCCCCCCACACACACACTTGATCAACACTGTGCCATCTTTGTTTTCATTTCAGTGAATGAAGTATACACATTCCTTCTTCCCTCCAACCACTCCCAATTATTCACTCAGTTTCTCATGTGGAGATCTCACACACTCTCTCCGCCAGTCTCCCCATATATACATTGCAGATCTCTGCACAAGTGAGTGAGGAAATAATCAAGGGGATTGGAGGGGGGGGAGTAAAAATAATAAAAGCAAATGCAACACTTGGGTGGGAAAAGGAAAAAGGAATCTAACCCCTCTTCACAATCTCACAACTGAACATTTTAATAAATGGAAGACAAATAAAATACTATCTTATTTTTTTGTTTGCTGTCATGTAAAGAAACACAGAATCACAAAGTCATAGAGTTGGAAGAGACCACAAGGGCAATCCAGTCCAACTCCCTGCCATGCAGGACCTCACAATCAAATCATACCCGACAGATGGCCATCCAGCTTCTGTTTAAAGACCTCCAAAGATATGATGTGTGTGTACATTCAAAATCCCCTCACTCATTCGGGTGGCAAAAGGGGGGAAAGGATTGCATGGGAAGCATCCAGTCAGAGTGGATCCAATGGACTGACAAGCAAACAATAAAGAGTTATTAACTGATAGGTAGATGCATGCTGAGAAGAAGAAAAGAAGCAAGTCCACCAGGGGAAAATGTGTGGCCAGTTATGTGGATGTCACCCTACAGTGACTATTTATTTATTTTATTTATTTATATCCCGCTCTTTTCCCAGGAGTGGATCTTCACAACATTAAAAACAGTACAATTAAAACATTTTAAAAAATGATTTAACATCCCTGCCTGTCCTCATAACAATTCCTTAAATGCCTGTGTGAACAGGTAGGTCTTGACCTGCTGACAGAAGGCCATCGAGGAGGGAGCCATTCTGATCTCCCTGGGCAGAGAATTCCAAAGTCTAGGGGCAGCCACCAAGAAGGCTCTCTCTCACTTTCCCACCAACTGTGTTTGTGATGATGTTTGGACAGGGCTTCTCCAGAGGATTTCAGACTCCAAGCCAGTTCATACCAGGAGAAACGGTCTGTCAAATAGTGTGGACTTGAGCCATGTAGGGCTTTATAGGTGAAAATTAGAACCTTGAATTGTATCCAGAAACAAACTGGCAGCCAATTAAGCTGTTTCAACAGGGTTGTTGTATGGTCTCTGTAATCTGCACCTGTTAACAGCCTGGCAGCAGCTCTTTGAACCAGCTGAATTTTCCGAACACTTTTCATAGGCAGCCCCATGTACAGTCCATTACAGTAGTCCAAATTGGGTGTAACCAAGGCATGTGTCACCGTAGCCAGATCTGACTTCTCAAGGAATGGGTGCAGCTGGCACACAAGTTTTAAATGTGCAAAAGCATTCCCGGTCACAGCAGAGACCTGGGCCTTCAAGTTCAAAGCTGAGTCCAAGAGTACTCCCAAATTGAGAACCTGTGTCTTCGGGGGGAGTGTGACCCCATCTAACACAGGCTGGATCCCTATTCCCTGATCCGCCATCCGACTGACCAGGAGCACCTATGTCTTGTCTGGAATAAGTTTCAACTTGTTTGCCCTCATCCAGTCCATTACTGAAGACAGACGCTGGTTTAGGACCAGGACAGCCTCCTTGGATTGAGGTGGGAAGGAAGTTATCCTAGGAACATATGTTAAACAGCATAGGGGACAACACAGAACCCTGTGGGACCGCACAGGTCAATGGCCAGGGGGTTGAACAGGAGTCCCCCAGTACCATCTTCTGGGTTCCTCCAGGAAGGAACAGAGTCACTGTAGAACAGTGCCTCCACGCCCCATCCCAGATAGGTGATCCAGAAGGATATCATGATTGATGGTATCAAAAGCCACTGAGAGGTCCAGGAGAACCAACAAGGACACACTCCCCCTGTCCAGTTCCCTTCGTAGGTCATCCACCAAGGCAATCAAGGCTGTCTCTGTTCCATAGCCAGGCCTGAAACCAGACTGAAATGGATCCAGATAATCTGTTTCATCCAGAAACCCCTGGAGTTGGGAAGCCAGCATACATTCCAAAATCTTGCCCAGAAATTGTAGGTTAGACACTGGCCAATAGTTATTCACTATTGTGGGATCCAAGGATGACTTTTTTAACAGAGGCCTCACAACAGCCTCCTTTAGGCAGGATAGAATTCTGCCTTGTTGCAAGGAAGCACTGATTACCTCCTTTACCCACTCAGCCAACCCCCCTGTGGCCTGTTTAATAAGCCAAGAAGGACAAGGGCCCAAGATACATGTGGTGGCTTTTACCTCTCCAAGGATCCTGTCCACATCATCAGGCTGCACAAGCTGAAAAGTATCCATTAACACTGGACTGGCAGGCATCAAGGTTACATCCATTGACACTGGATCAACTGTAGCATCCAAGTAGGAGCGGATTTGAGTGACTTTATATGCAAAATGTTGTGCAAATTCTTCACAGTGAATCTCCGAGTGGTCTGCATCCTCCACTTGAGGATGAGTGTGTAAAAGACCTTTGACCACCCGGAACAGCTCTGCTGGGCACCTCCTTGCAGATGCAATGCTGGCGGCAAAAAATGATTTCTTTGCTGCCCGCATTGCCAAACAGTAGGTTTTCAAATAGGCTCTAGCCCGTTTTCTATCAGATTCACTCAAAGTCTTCCACCAACATCGTTCTAGTCTCCTTTTCATTTGCTTCATCATCATCAACTCCCTAGAGAACTAGGGGGCTGGTTTGGCTTCACTCTGTGAGAGAGTACACTCAGGAGCAATTGTGTCCACCGCCCTGGCTATTTCCTTATTCCAAAGGCTGGCCAGGGCTTCAGCAGAATTGCCTCCCAAGGTGACAGGAAACTCCCCAAGAGCCCTCAAGAATCCATTCGGATCCATGAGCTTCCTGAGGTGGACCATCACCCCCACAGAGGTTCTGAGTCCCAATGACCCTGATCAGATAATGATCTGTCCATGACAATGGAACTGTGGAGTGTTCCACCACAGCAAGATCATCATCACCCCACCCAGCATGAAAAAAAAAAAAGTCCAGAGTGTGCCCAGCAGCATGAGTAGAGCCAGATACTACTTGGAACAGACCCATAGTTGTCATGGAGGCCATGAAGTCCTGAGCCACTCCTGAAAGGGCAGTCCCAGCATGGATGTTGAAGTCCCCCAGTACTAATAAATGCGGAGACTCCAACATTAACCCTGAGACCATCCTGACCAGCTCAGGAAGGGAAACTGTTCTGCAGCGGGGTGGATGGTACACAAACAGAATCCCTGTTCTGTCCTGCTACCCACCTGTAGACTGTGTGAGGGGGTATCTTGTCAAGGGGATGGAATCATGATAGACCACTGCAACTCCACCTTCCCATCCCCAGAGAAACCTGGCGGGCAAAGCTGAGAGAGATTAACTCCTCCAGCCTCATCCAACCAGGTCTCTGTTATACATGCCAGATCAGCTTGTTATTCCAGGATCAGGTCCTGAAAGGCAGCTGTTTTACCATTCACTGACCTGGCATTCAGAAGCAGCATCTTCAACCCAGGGGGACTGTCACCAAGGATATCCACACTGTTTGGACTGGAGACAGCTTGGGAACCACAAGCACCCTCTTGATCTCCCCTCTTCCTTGGTGTTTTAATTGTCTCCTTCCTCCATATCTCCCTCTGCCTTGAATGATTCAAATGGCTGATCCCTGGCTCAGTATACTCCGCCCCCCCTCAGGAAAACACATCCTTCCTATTAAATTGACAGGAATGGGAAAAGAAAAGAAAAACTAAAAAGGACAGTTAGCTAATAAATCTAGGTGTTGTCTACTCAGTCTCTTGTAGAACTCCCAGCTTTATACCTCAGGCAGGCAAGGCAGCTGTGTTGGATGAAACAGTGCCTGATGAGTCAAAGCCTCAGTCCCACAAGAACTTAGTCCAGAGAGGAAAGTAGAGGTCCAGGCAGCAGGAACAGAAGCCTCTTCCTCCTGCAGTCTCCAGATAAAACCTTGGCTCTCTTTCTCTTCCTAGATGTTGTCTGGTAAGTCTCCTGAAGAAGTCCCAGCCCTATACCTCAGGCAGGCAAGGTAGCTGTGCTGGAAAAAATAGTGCCTGCTGAGACAAGGCCTCAGTCTTTCAAGAGCTCAGTTCAGAGAGGGAAGCAAAGGTGAGGCAGTTGATTTTAAAACCTCCTAGTCCCTTGGTGCTCAGATGTTGGCGTGCTCTCCCTCTTACTGGTCGTCCCTGGAGAGAAGTGACGATGGCTTTTCTCTGCCTCAGAATCCACAGCAGTGGCAGTTGGAAGGGAGGGAGGGTGCCTCACCAGCTGCTGGGACTGGCAACGATGGATCTTCTCTCCCTCAGAGTCCACAGCAGAGTATGTAGCCTTAAAGGGGTCTCTGTGGGGTCAAAAGTCTCACCCAAAAATGCTAGGTGAGACTGATTTTTTTCCAACTGTATAGACACGTCATTAGTCACTACTTGCATCTGAAGAAGGTCAGTGTTATAGTAATTGCACATTTCCTGTATCGTATGAAGATTAAGTTTCAGTTTTAAAAAAAAAAGGAGGAAGGAGGAATGTAGGCAGACATATAGGCAAATTTACTGTAGAATTGTTTCCTTGGTCAGCTGATAAAGTATTGTAGCTTCTCCTAACAGCAGTTCCCAAAGAAGAGCATTTTAAAGGTCTGTCCTTCTGACATTTTATGGTGTTAGGCCCTTAGGTCAGTAGCATCTGAAGGTAGAACACAGAAACTGAATAGAATTAAAACACTCTTTTGGAGGGGTTGGGGCCTGGGACCCATTCATACTATACAATTATAGTGCTATTATTCAATTTTAACTGCTTTGGTTCCATCCTATGGAATCCTGGGGTTAGTAGTTTGGTGAGGCACAAGAGTGCTGTAGCTGATTCTAAATACCTCTCCATAAACTGCTCCTTCCAAGGTCCCATAGGAGAGGATCATGGCAGTTGGAGTGGAATAACAGTGCTCTAATTGTGCAGTGTGAATGGGTCCCAGACCAGCTTTAAGGATAGACATCAGCTACATCATTCTCGGTGTGATTCCTTCTATGCTAATGCTATGCTATGCTAATACTGTAGAGAGTTGCTTGACATTATTCTGGTAACTAAACTTGAATGAAGATGTGTTTTGACATTAATGGAAGTGGGACATTGATAGAAACTGATGAGGCCAATATCAAAAAAACACTAACTGTATAAAGACACCCAGGAAGTTAATGAGCTGCATGTATGAAACCCAGTATCCCTAAGGAAAAACCTATAAAACAAAGGAGGATAAATTTAAGAAGAAAAAAGCAAATGGGAATCTTCTTGTTTTTTCTTAATAAAAACAGTTATTTACTACTTTTTAATTTCAATAACAAACAGACAAAAGTTCCCCAGGCAGAGCAGATGATGTCTTGAGAGAAATTTATTTTCAAATTGTACAGTTCGTAGCCAGTGTGTAGATTGTGAGATTTCAGATGCTGGATTCATGGGCAAATTTGCCATCCCTGACAGAGTGTCTATCATTTATGGATAAAATGAAGCCAAAGATAAAAACCCCAATCCCCCAAAATATACTAAATGAGAAACAAAAGAGCATGCAATTTCCTGTAGAGTACTGAAAATCTGCTGTTAAATCAGTTTAATTCAGTGTGCTTTATTACCATTCAATTCATACACCCTTATCAGACCAAAAAAAAAAAAAAAAAATGCAAAGGAAACCACTCTTGGAGGTTACTCACCATTATGGAAATTCATTTCCCTGGAAATCTCCAAAAGCCATATGATCCAGTATACATATTGCTGCACCATGTCAGGGTCTCCACGCAGCAGATTCTCATTTGCCTAGTGACTAGTAATGGAATGGAGCTGCTGAACATGAATGGATTAGCTGCACATTTCTAATGTTATACTCAACACAGAAAGCATACGACTGTATGTGCAGATAGAGACCTGGATGTTTTCTCTGAATTGCAAATGATATTCATGGAGGCAATTCATTTTCTCTTAAGTAGCTTCTTACAGAACCAATGCAAGTTGTTACTATAAGCGAGGAGTGGTAAACTTTGGCAGGTGTGGGGGTTAGTTTTATCACTCTCCGAAACCTACCTAGGCTACGTCCCCCTATCACCATTAGAGTTTGGTGATGAAGCAGAAATTAAATAAACACACACACAAACACACAATTTCTGTTTTAAAGCAAGGTACATGTCTTATGAGTAATTCTCTTGGAGGCCTCTGGAAACACAATTCTTCACTTTTATCAGTTTACAGATTCTGTAGATAAAAGACCCAACATTGAAAACTGGTACACTTTATGGTTTTTTTTTTTTTCCCATTATGAGTTTCCACCTCTGCTTGAAACAACATTGTTGCCATTCTTATATTTTTCTATATAGTGACAAGATTTGACAGGCAAACAGTTGATGATAGCTCTGGGGTTCCAGGGCAACTACAGATTTTTTGAAATATGTCATCCCAAGTACCAAATTTATTAAGATGTCTTGGATGAATCCGACTATCTCGATCCATTTCAAACTGGCTTCAAGGCAGGATATGGAGTTGAGACTGCCATGGTTGCTCTGACAGACGACATCCGCTTGAGCATCGACAGGGGTAGTGTGACCCTGCTCGTGCTCTTGGATCTATCAGCGGCCTTTGACACCATAGACCATTCCATCCCTTTGGATCAGCTGAGAGAGCTGGGGATTGGTGGCACCGCACTTCGGTGGTTCCGGTCCTTTCTCTCTGACAGACCCCAAAGGGTGAGACTTGGGGATAGTTGCTCTTCAAAGATAGAGCTTAACTGTGGCGTTCCTCAGGGCCCCATCCTGTCACCGATGCTGTTTAATATTTATATGAAGCCGCTTGGTGAGATCATTCAGAGGCATGGAGCTCAGTGTCTTCAGTATGCTGATGACACTCAGATATATCTCTCCATGACAAAATCATCTGCTCAGACCTCAGATGGCATCTCTCCTCTCAATCACTGCCTTGCAGCGGTAATGGATTGGATAAGGGAAAACAAATTGAAACTCAATCCAGACAAAACGGAGGTACTCACAGTCACAGGCCCGAAACCGGGTTTGGGAATACAAACTCCAGTCCTCGATGGAGTCACACTCTCTGCGAAGGACCCTGTTCGCAGTCTGGGGGTACTCCTTGACCCGTCACTCCACATGACTCGTCAGGTGAATGCAATGGTCAGGAGTGCCTGTTATCAGCTTCGGCTGATACACCAGCTGCACCCTTTCCTGGACATAAGGGATCTGGAAACTGATACATGTACTGGTAACCTCAGGTTTGGACTACTGTAATGCACTCTACTTGAGGCTACCCTTGTGCTTAAGCTGGAAACTACAACTGGTTCAGAACATGACAGCCAGACTTCTTACTGGTACATCCAGGAGAGAACATATGACACCTGTGCTTAAGTCTCTCCACTGGCTGCCGATCAGTTTCCGGGCACAGTACAAAGTGTTGGTTTTAACCTATAAAGCCCTACATGGCTTGAGTCCATCCTATCTTAGGGACCGCCTCTTCCCTTATGACCCCCCTCCCCCCGCACACTGCAATCCTCTGGGAGGAATCTGTTACAACCTATTAAAACTAGGTTGGTGCAGACCTCCCAGAGGGCCTTTTCAGTGGTCGCCCCTAAGCTATGGAACAACTTGCCGGATGAGATGCATCTTATTTCATCTATTGATGGCTTCAAAAAAGCCCTAAAGATATATCTCTTCCGGCAGGTCTTCCCGGAAAATCTCTGATACCTCTCGGCTCCAAACTTTGGTCATAGAGTGTCCAGCCTCTGCCCACCCACACAGCTCAAGGACTTTCAGTTTGATACTGTTGATATTGTTTATTTTATGCTATGTTTTAACTTGTTGTTTGATTTAATCCTTTTTTGAGGGGGGGGGGGTGGCGGGAATGGGATCGGATATTTTAGCTGCTGTTTTTTTAACTCTCTTCTGTACCCTGCCCTGATTGCTCGTTCAGAGGGGTGGGCTAGAAATAAAACTTATTATTATAATACTCACAAGCAAATGTACCATTTGTATTTCTTTCTCAATGATGCATTTGTAATGCAGTTGTAACTTATATATTATAGCTGCATGGAAATGGAAGAAATTCCCAATACATAGGAAAGTTTTGTTTTAACAATTTCAAATTTTAAAAAAATGTATTGCTCAGCAGCAGTGAAGAATATATTAGGCAAATAAAATCACATGTATACATCTGGACCCATTCACTCCCTGTATGCAGCATCCAACTACAACTGTGCATGTATAGCATTTCTTGACACAGAAGAAAAAGGTAGGATCTGTGTGTTCTTTGGGTCATGCTCCTGCTTAAAATTATCGATACACAGGAACATCCTACATCCATTTCACTAAATATTGTTCTTGTTTTACTGCTAGTATATTTCCAGGAACAAATGTTGATAAATGCATTCTCTTGACAAAACTCAATTGATTTTGATCCACCTAAATGCATATGCCTTAAGAACATGGCTGCTGATGTTAGAATGGTACTCATAATTTGCTCTCTGTAATGATTTTAAATATCAGCAGCATTTTAAAGATTTATCTAATACTATTTTGCATCTCTGCAGTTCCTCTTAAGAACAGCATGTTCCAGTCTCCTGCAGTTTTATATCTCTCTATGTGTTCACTTCACCATGAAGTGGAGAATGATTGATAGCTTTGGGAGAGCTCAGTTTTTCATGTATTTTACCATTTCATGCAGAGTGAGTGAAACTGGGATTTAAAAAAAAACAAAACACAAAATAGACTTTCAGATATTAGAATCTTAACTAATAATAGAAGTGTGAGTTTACTCTTTCCTGGACCTTGGGTAATTTAATAATATCAGTTCATTAGCTACCTGCTTTTCAATCAATCAGTTAATTACTATAATAAGTGTAAATCCAAATCACTCTTACCTGAAGTAAATTGATAGGACTTAAACATGCACTGATAATCTCTCGTTTAGATTTCTGCAATGCGCTCTACATAGGGCTACCTTTGTACCAAGTTTGGAAGTGTCAACTGATCCAAAATGCAGCAGCCAGACTAATTACCGGGGTGTCCAGGATGGAGCATATTACCCCCATTTTAAAATCTCTCCACTGGCTGCCGATCAGCTTCTGGGCGCAATACAAAGTCGTTACCTTTAAAGCCCTACATGGCTTGGGCCCAGTTTACTTGAGGGAACGCCTCTCCCTACATAATCCGCCCCGCACCCTCAGAACATCAGACAAGAAATTACTAGATTATACTTGTACGAGATTTACATCAACTTCTCGTACAAGTATAAAACCTAGGTTAGGACCTTTGATGCTAAGCACTTCTATTTTGTCCGGATTCAGCTTCAATTTGTTTTTCCTCTTACAACCCATTACCTCCTCCAGGCATTCATTCAGGGGAGATATGCTATCCTTAGCTAAGGCTGCTTTTGAAGGTATGAAGAAATACTGTATATTTGGGTGCCATCAGCATACAGATAATATCCCATGCCTCCAGATGAAATCTCCCAGCAGTTTCATGTAGATGGTGAATAGCATTGGCAATAGAATGGCACCTTGTAGTATGCCATATAACAGCTCCTTTTTATGAGGAGCAACTATCTCCAAGCACCACCATCTGGAACCTGGCCAAGAGATAGGATTGGAGCCACTGAAGTACAGTGCCTCCAATTCCCAAATCCCACAGCCTTTCCAGAAGGATACCATGGCTGATGGTATTGAATGCCACTGAGAGGTCCAAGAGCACCAGCAGGGACACACTTCCCCTGTTGATGCTCAGGCAAAGATTATCCACTAAGGTGGCCATAGCAGTCTCAACTTCATATGCTGCTCTGAAGCCAGTTTGAAATTGGTCTAGATAATCTGTATCATCCAAGACTGCCTGGAGTTGGAGGGCAACTCTCGATCATCTTGTTCAGAAAAGGGAGATTTGAAACTGGTCTATAGTTGTTGCAGTCCAGGTGGTCTGGACAGGGCTTTTTAAAGAAGTGCATTAATAATATATTGTAGCTGAAGGACAGGGATTGAGAGGACATGCTGTCTTCCTTACTTGCTCTGGCAGCTTGTCCACATCAGTAGTAATCACCAATTGGAACTGATCCAGTGTAATCCTACTCACAGAATCATTGGACATTCCATTGTCAACTTCTGCTACAGTGACAGCATCTCAGTCAGCTATTATTTGAGGGGTTTTATCTGTGAAGTGGTCTTTAAAAACATCACAGAACTGCTGAAGGTTCTAGAATTGGATTCAGTGGAGAGAGTACTTGAGTTAAAACTCTCACCATCTTGAATAGTTCAGCTGGACACTAATTCACAGGCTCAATACATGCAGAGTAGAAAGCTTATAGGAACAAAGATGTTCTCTGTATGCTATGCAACCCAATTAATAGTGGGTCAGAGAGGATGTTTGGGAGCAATCATATCAACAGCCCTAGTCAGGTCTTGATTCCATCTATTGACCAGGACCTTTTAACAGGATTGCCAGTGGTACCTCATTCAACCTTCAAAGGCTTTCCAGAATCCAAAAGGCTCCATTACTGTTTGAGGGCAGACTATCTTAATAGATCCACCACCCTTCAGGGATGGATGGTAGCCATGATACTAACTCTAACTAGAAAATGATCTATCCATAACAACTTGGAGGTGTTAGTCCCCTCCTCCCACAGATCTGTATGCTCAGAGCTGAAGACAGCATCAAGGGTGTGACCTGCTGCATGTGTGGGTTCTGAAACCAGTTGGGATAGACCCATGTTTGTCATGGATGCCATGGACTCCCAAGCTGCACCTGACAGACTGGTCTCAATGGACTGTTGAAATCACTGAAGATCAAAAGTCTGGGTGACTCCAACACCAGTTCTGAGTGCAGTTCCATGAGCTTAGCCAGAGATTCTATTATGTAGTGGTGTGGATGGTATACTAACAGAATCCCCAGTCTATCCCCAGTCTTCAGGCTCAGGTACAGACACTCAATGTGGTTCATAATAGGTAATCTTCCTAATAGGTACAAAGATGGTCTTAGTAGACCACAGCTACTCCACCCCTACCCACCGACTTTCCCTCACCTGCTCACTAATACAGTACCCAGCTGGGAGAGCCTGAACCCATGCTGGGCCACTATCTCCTCCCAGTAAAGTTTCTTTGAAGCATGCCAGGTCAGCCTCCTCATCTTTGAGGAAATCATAAATTACGTGTCATTTACTTTTAATTGACCTGGTATTACACGGGAGTAAGGTGAGGTTTTGTGGGTGGCTTGCTTCATTCCCCAAGTTCTTGAGGATGGCAGGGGGACTGGAAAGTAAAGTAGGTGTTAAATATCTTGCTCTCTATCTTCTATAACCACATGTCATCCTAACATCACCATTTCTTTGAATTGTATTGGATTTTAATATGCTATGAGCCCGCCTCGATCCGTAGGGAGAGATACAAATAAAATTATTATTATTATTATTATTATTATTATTATCTCCCTCTGCCTTGGACAACTCAGCTTGCCACCACATATCCATTAGACATTACACTTAACAATAATTAAATATAGCAATTAGAACACACTAACAGAGCTCTAAAATAACTAGACAGTGATTCCCAATTTGTACCAATTTGTACTGGGTTTACTGAATTTAGTAGTTGGCTAATCCAGCATAACCATACTCCAACTAACGTGATGCTTTATAGTCAATGGAATGATTTCAGCTTGTGTTCCCACCACTACTTGGTCTTACAGCTGCCACTCTCACTACCAGTTAGTTTTAATAAAGATATTAAGTATACATCAGTATCAGCCATATAAATTTTTTGATAACGTACAGTTTGGATTCAACATTCAACACAGAATACAACACAAGATAAGACATAACCAAACCTCTCTTTCTTCAAACCAGCCACTCCCTCTCAGCACCTCAGTCTCTTGGCAGTTTCACAACCCTTGCTTCCACCCTCCACCTTAGCAGTATATATTATGCAATTACTAGAACCACCATCCAACTATTGATAACAGGATTATATCTAAATGCATCCCATATTTACAAAGTAACGAAAGCCTGGTACAGACCAGTGCTTTGCACTGGCCAGGGACCAAAATTAGGGCTCAGTAGGGCAGAGCATTCGCATGCTCCTGAATGCTACCGCATGCCACAGGTGCCATCCTGGCATGCCTCCATTTAAACAGGGCTCGCCATGATGAAGTGCCTCATGTGCCGAGTCCAAATGGTGCAACTCCTTTTCACAGCTCCTTTTTTGAGCAGATTGTTGCCGTGCTATGTGGTTGCCACAGCAATGATCTCTGGCTGCCCCTTTCTTCCAATCTGTACAGCCCCAAAGAAAATAAAAATAATGCAGACCCTTTCTCAAGACTTTATTGTTTGAATCTATTCCTATAAAGCTAAGCGTCACACCATTCTTCTACCTCAATGAGCTTTTCTGTATTGTTCCTGTTTGCCTTTCCCCACCTCCTCCTTTTCGCAGAGTACCACCCATGAGGTAGCAGAGCCTGGCAATATTCAGTCTATCCCGCCGCTTCTCTTCCCTTGCTCCACGTGTTACTTATTATACTTAAATCTTTGTTTTGTCTTTGCAGATTTTGAACCTAATGCAAGTGAATGCTTTTTGATAACAATTTTTACCTTCTTAACATTCAGATCAGCTTTGCAGACAAAATAACTTTCTTACCTCCTTCTATGAAAGAGGGAAGCATTACAGTGAAAGCAATCTTGTTAGTTTGCCTTTAATGGGACTGCTGTATTCCGGACATATCACAGGAAGACAGGGCTCATTAGAAAAAAATAATAATTTTTGGTAAGGTAGAAAGCAGAATGAAAAGAGGAAGACCACATTACAGGTGGATGGAATCAATCAAGGACTCCATGGCTGCCCTGAATTTGTGAGACCCAAGCAAAGCTGTTGATAACAGGATGACCTGAAGGTCTGTTATTCATAGAATAACTATAATATGAAGTCAACTTGAAGCCATTTAACAACAACAACAACAAAAAGACAAAATTGGTAAATTTTATTTTGGGTAAGTACAGCAATAGATACAAATTGAATTTAATTTTTGTTTAAAACATATCTCGGGTATATGTGTTGGCCATATAGCAAATGCATAGCATCCAAAATCCACAAAACACTCAATTATAAAAACACTGTGAACATATCAGTACCCAGCCATACAAGATTTTTGATAAAGTCCAGTTTGGAATCAGCATTCAACACACAATACAACACAAGACAAGACACAAACAAACCTCTCTTACTTCAAATCAGCCACTCCCTTATGTTTGGTACAAACAGGTGCTTTGTGGCATGCCAGTGGCAATTTTAGAGTTTGGGAGCATACAGCAACCACACTCTCCCAAACCCTAATACCTGTGGGGGTGCCATCTTGATACAGCACCATCCATATGGTGCATGCATCCATAACACGTCTTGTGTGACAAATCCAAAAAGCGTGGTGCACAAAACACTGCGCCAAGCCAGGGTGTTTGTGACATCATGGCTGTGGTGCCGGAAGGAGCTGCATTTCACAGTTCCTTCTTAGAGTGGATCATTCCCATGACAACCACACAGCCACAGGAACGATCTGGAGGAGAAAGGGGTCACCCCTTTCTCCTCAGGAGTATTAGGGTGTCAGGAAGCATAACGCCAAAAGGCACCTCTTTTCCGGGCCTAAGAGAAGCAGCCTTTTGCTACTTCTCTTTGGCCCAGAAAAAACTCCTGATTGGGGCCACATGGCTGGGTGTGTGGTCACTGTGGCCCCAATCCAGTGCTTCCAGGGGCAGCACAGAGCCACCCTTACCAGGCTGTCTGTACCGCCCCTTAGTATCTTGGCAATTCCACACCCCTTGCTTCCACACTCTGCTGAAGCAGTATATATTCTGCAGCTTTCTGAACCATCATCCAGGCTATTGATAACAGAATTGTTGATAACAGGATGATTAAGCAAATAAAATTTTGCCCACAATAGGCAAAAGGAAAAAAAACATGATGATGATATGCAGGTGTCATAAATCATGTCTTTTGTGTATTTTGTTTGGACAAATAAAGGTGGTTTTGTGGATTTTGGATGTTATTGTTCTTAATTTTTGCATGTTTAATTATCTTGTTGAAATTTGTATATTTGTTATGAAACAGGTAAGATGAACCTTTACTGAACTTTAAGTGAAATGTCAATTGTTTTCACACTTGAAAACTTAAATAGATATTTGAATACCCAAAGAGATTGTTTTGACATTAATCAAATAAAAAATGAAAGTAGAAAGAGTGTTTTGACTCAGCTCTGGGAATAATTCAACCAAATTCAGATATTCATTGTGCTTAGACATGTGTACAGAAGATATCTAGCATATGCAGGAGTCCATACCCATTTAAAGCTGTTCAGCATACACAAATAAATGAAATGCCAATTGTCTGCCAATGTGCAAATAATAGGGAAGTCATTCCAGATGGTGTGTTCCAAGCACAGACTGAAATTCATGAACCTGGTACAAATCTCTATATAGACCTAGAATCACTTTGCAGAGTCTTGAAGCATCTGAGGACAAGACAGTTTGACAGCATAATGCCAAATCATATCTTGGCATCATTTAATTCACTTACTTATGTTTTCAGAGATAGGTAATCTAGATCCACATGAACACTATGCCAAGGCATTGTGGGATATTAAAATGGTGTCCATCACACAAATACCACTGCCAGCATCCACTGGCAGAGCTAATCAGAACATGATCAGTGCCCACTGCAGGACCAAGGGATTTGTCAATCTGTTCTTGTAAAAAGATCTGGATGGTAGGCAACCCATCGTCCTGTATGAGTTTGAATAACTGACACTAGGGTGAGAAGGAGAGCAATTAGAGGCAGACTGGACCTCTGATCTTCATGAGGCCCATATTTAGATTGTGGTATTACTGTATCCATCAAGTCATTTCTGACTTATGTTGACCCTAAGCCAACATTCGGCAACATTTGTTCAATGGGGGTTTACCTTTACCTTCATTGGAAGCTGAGTGAGTGTGACTGGTCCAAGGTCACTCAACAGGTTTCCATTTCCAAGCAGGGATTCAAATCCATCTCCAGAGTTGTAGTCCAACACTCAAACTGCTACATCATACTGGGCCTCAATATTTAGAAACACAGTACTAATACTTGAAATGTGCTATAGTTAAAAAGATTTAAAGACAGATCTTGCATGCTACAGCTACAAATATCATACAGCTATGCTATACAGTTGGCCCTCAGTATCCGTGGACTTGCCATTCACCAATTCAAGCATCTGTGGATGGCAAGCTCATGTTATGCCCAATGGGGTGTGCATGTAGCTGTGCTGGCATTAGGGACAGCCCCGTTGTCCTACAGTGGCACATGCATTCGATCGTGCTGCCATTAAGTTCCACTGTCCCCAATGGCTGCACAGCCATGTGCACATGCCACCATAGGATATCAGGGGCTGTCCCTAATGTTTGCTTGTTTTTTGCTTCTCCAGAGACTAGGACCCGGAACAATGGATGCAAGCTACAGGAAAAGAGATTCCACCTCAACATTAAGAGAAACTTCCTGACAGTAAGGGCTGTTCAACAATGGAACACACTCCCTTGGAGTGTGGTGGAGCCTCCCCCCCCCCTTGGAGTTCTTTTAACAGAGGCTGGATGTCCATCTGTTAGATATGCTTTGATTGAGATTTCCTGCATGGCAGGGGGTTTAGACTGGATGGCCCTTGTGGTTTCTTCCAACTCTATGATTCTATGATTTTATGGGCCCATTCCCACTGAGGTAATAACCCGCACCCTGAATCGTTTCTGCCCCGCTATTTTAATCGATTCCAAAAGGCCCCTCGTTCCACTATGAAAAAGGGGCCTGCTTGGAATCAATTTTTAGGGAGGGCACACTTGTTGTTCCCACTGGAGCTGGGAAAGACAAGTGGCCCTCCTCCCCTTCCCCTGGTGCCCCTGGACCCCTTCGGAAGGTCCCTAGTGGACCTTTTCTTTCCCTCCTTTCCCCTCTATTCCTTCCTTTCTTCCTTCCCCCTCCTTCTCTCCCTCCCTCCCTTCCTCTTCCTCCTCCTCCCTTCCCACCTTCTTCCTTCTTCTTCTTCCTCCTTTCTTCCTCTGCTGCTGCTGCTTCTCCCAGGGCTCGTGGGGCCTGTGCAGCTTCAGTCAGGCCTCCGCCACTTCTCCCGGGGCCAATGGACCTCCGGTGCTGCTGCCACGGCGCTTGGAATGGGGTGAGCTGCGGCAGCACAGCAGCAGAAGAGCCAGAAGCACCGCCGGCCTCAGAGAAGCAGCGGAGGGCCAGGTGAAGCTTTCCCGGGGCTGGGAAGGCCTCTGGCACTGTTGCTGGCCCTCCACTGCTCTAATGGATCCTCCATACCAAGGGCCGATGGTAATGTAATTTTGGGTTATTTTTAAAAACTCTTTCTTGAAATTAAAGTTAACAGTACAACATAGATAACTAGACAGAGAGAGAGACTGAGATGTCTTCAAACAAGCATTTTCACTGAAATATGGTTTTCTTCCATCCAGCATGTGTATACTAAAAAATCCTCTCATTCCTATAATTTTTAAAGGAAACAATTGAAAAAAAATCAATTGATATATTTAAACCTGAATATAGGAAAGTATAACTACCATAGTCTTTGGATACAGCTACTTACAGTTTGCATACATACAAAAAGTATTATTTGGACCATCTTTTTTCTTCTGATTAGAAAAATGTTTGAACCAGACAGGTTAATACCATTGAATTCAACAGGAATAAAGGATGACCACATCTGGATCCAAGCTTATATATTTCATAGATTTCTACTTTCATAGCATGTAAAAGTGGCCCTCTTGTTCATGTCATACAGGTCAAATACTGAGACCTGTGGTGTATTATTTTACCTTACTAATGTTAGTATCCAGTGAAAATGATAAATCAAGACATTGCTTGAAGGCACTGTGAATGTGTTAGTGTCACTTCCCATTTCTGCATCAGATTCATCTGTGTCTTGCTGGCTATGTAAACACAGAAGTATTTCCTGTGCTTTTTTTTATGCTTTCAGATTTGTATGTTCCGTTATAACAGCAGTCTGTAGATGAAAGGTCATATGTTGGTTAGGTCAAGTCTCCTCTGCATAATATATTTATCCCATTAGTTAACAACCACACTAAATAACTTAAATCTTAGTTCTGCATCTCTGAGCCAAGACTACTGTGTCTAAGTAGTTCCCCAGTCTCTTTAGAACTCTCTCTTTTTAATGTTCTGCACTTATAAAAACTACATTACAACACCAACTCAGTATATACCACAGCAGAAAAATAGTGATTTAATGATACTGGTATTTGTTGTAAACCCAAAACTTCACAATGTATTTCATTCATAATTTTTCAAAAACTTAAAATGATGATTGATTGGGAAAAATTTATCCCATTTTCTGGGATTGATCTGCAAAATAAAGAAAAACTGGATGTTTTCATGAAAACTAAACACAAAACTTGTAGACTGAATAGGCCTTGAAAATGGGGTGATCACCAATAAAGAGGAAATGTATCACCAAAAAGTAAAGATAGAAGAGGAAGCAATTGCATGTGCTTAAACATTAGTGTTTTGTGAATATAAGAACCTCCAAGGCCATGAAGATGATGTAACACAGAGTTGAAAGGAGCCTATTAAGGGATACTTCAGAAGCCCACTGATGAAGCCTTAGGCCCTTTACAGAACTTGCAATTACATTCAATTTGGCCCTCAGTATCTGTGGACTTGCCATCTGTGGATTGAAGCATCTGCAAATGACAAACCCATGTTGTCCCCAGTGGTGGCATGTGCATGTGGCCTCACTGGCATTAGGGACAAGGGAGGCTTATCTGGGGCCCCGTTGTCCCAAATGAGGGCACAGCCACATGCACATGCCACCACTGGGGACAACAGGGTTTGAGGTGCCACAGATTTTGTTATCCATTAGGAGGTCTAGAACAGATTCCCCACAGATACTGAGGTCCCATTGTAAATGTGTTCACATAACTGTACTTTTTTATTTTATTTTTTCCAACGGCTCTGTTGTATGTTATAGTATTCATGTGCTTGTGTGAGCCCAAAGGTTGTGGGGAAAAGGTGTTGCTCTCAGTATTGGTGTAATTCAGGGAGAGGGGCATATAGAGCTGGGAATGGTCAGGTGAGATGGAGCAAGTTGGGTTTTATCCTGAAAATCTGAAATCTTTCTATGTTTTTGTCCTGCTTCCATTCACTAAGATCTAGGTTTCCCTGCCAATCTGACTTCTGGTCTGTTGGTTTTGCAGTAAAGCAACTATCATCCATGACATGATGGTAGATAAAGGTGCCAACTTAGTTTTAGTACTTAATCCTGATAAATTGGGTGGAGTGTCGCAGCAATGTCCTGCTGGGGTTACACTAACCTAGACTGGTTGGCTAGGCCAGGTTTGGCATCATCCATAAAGATTCCATCTCCTTCACCAAAATACCCACCCACCTTGGCACTACAAAAGAGACATGCCAGGTGTGCTGCTAAGGCTGCTGCCACATTGCAGAATCAATGCAGTATGAGACCACTTTAATTGTTGTGGGTCCATTCTATGGAATCTTGGAATTTGTAGTATGTTGTGGCACCAGATTTCCAACAAAGAAGATGAAATATTTCACAAAATATAAAAATTCCAGAAATCCATAGCATTGAGCCATGGTAGTTAAATCAGTGTCAAACTGCACTAATTCTGCAGTGTAGAAACAACCAAAGTATCCCTAAAAGTTCTAGGGAATTCTGTGGCTGATACAGTTGACAGCCGTGGCTTTCAAGGCCTTGGTCTCACAATGGAACAGGGAACTTGAATGGGCTACGGATAAAATTGCTTCCAAGCACTCAATCTGGTGCTATAGAGCCTGGAATACTCATAGTTCACATATCTACAGGATACTAGCGAGACTTGAGGTAGCATAGATCCTGAAGTCAGTATAATTATTAGTAAGGAATCATCATTGTGCCTTGCTTCCATTTTTTATTCTCAACCTGTCACCCAGGTTGAGGGTGAATGGTGATAAGCCTGTTGGGATCAGTCTCTGAGAAACTAGGAGACAAACCCTCAACTACCTTCTCTCATAAATTTGATAGGCATTTTGATGAGAATGTAACTTTTATACATTCAGAAGCTAACACCACAGATATCATTGTCTGAAGGGTATTAGTTGCTGCAGATGCAATGGTAGCAAAGAAAGGGCAGGAAAGTCATTGTCATTGGGAACCTGTGTCTCCAGTGCTGGGCATCTAGTGGCAACTTTGGACACAGCTCAAGGCCAGAATAGCTACTGCTTGCAGCAGCAGTACTTCAGAAGTGCTATCTGAACACCTACATACCCATCACATGCCCTTTTTTTCTTTTTTTCTTTTTTTCTTTTTTTCTTTTTTTGCATGTGGCCCCACCACACTCAAAGATCTCAAACAGGGGAAATCTTGATGTGCATTAAAAGTTATCTCAATCATTTTTTAAAAATCCAATAATAAAATAGGTTAATTAAATAAATGATAGGAACAGAAAATGAGATTAGAGGTGACACTTGGTCCAGGAGGCCTTTTTCAGGCTGTGGAAAAAAATAGAACACAAGCTATTTTTCCCACAGCCTGAAGAAGGCCCCATGTCCAAAATGTCATCTCTAATCTTATTTTCTATTTCTAGTGTATATTATAGTTGCCCTGTTTGTGCTACTATAGTTAACGTTGTGTTTGTGCTACTATAGTTAACGTTGTGTCAGTGTTTCCATTATAAACCCCTATTTTCAGAGGTTTGTAACTCAGCCATAAAATTTGCTCTTGGCTGAAACTTGGCAAACAAGTTCTGGAACTACAAAATATATATTTTCTTCTGTTATTGAAGAATGTATTTTTAAGTGACATTGCACTTGCCTATAAATGTGGGGTTTATAGCATATATACAAAATACAGGACTATTCCAAAAGTCATCCTGATAACTCATCCAGATTTTGGAGTGATGATATAGTAATTATAAATATTTACTTAACAGCAAAGCAACTGTGTGTACATAATCACCACTGAATTCAGTGGGACATAGTCCACAATCAATGAATATAGGATTCCAACCCTAAATTAATAGAAATATCTATGAAAATCATAAGAGGCCAGCTGAATTAGATCATAGGTTTATCTAGCCCAGGATGTAGCATGCAAGATGTTTCTAGGGAACCCAAAAGATAGACGATTTTAATTTTATCATAGATTAACCACAACATCTGATATTCAAACTTTTCTCTGAAGATATATACTAGCATTCCTCAGCATTATACCCTTCAAATGTTTGGGGCTAAGTCCCAGCTAAGTCCCAGCCAATAAGACTCAGAGATAATGATATTTGTAGTTCAAAACATCTGGGTAACATCACATCGATGTACTGGAGGGTGTACTAATATCTGGTTTTTATGTCCCTATGTTCACTAATGATGGCTTACCAGACCAGCAATTTAATCATAGCCAAAGATAGAGAGGCAGACAAATCATGCTGGGGTGGGGGATTTGCAATTCAATGTACACCCACACACTTAAATAGCAAAGATCAGTCCCACCTAACTTTGTTGAAGAAGGCGCAATAGTCAAGAACATTTGAAAACATACAGTCCATTTTGCCAGGCCCGTCGATAGGAAATGAGTTTCATTTGCTTGAAGACTTACATTCAGCTGAATTTAAGTGGACTGCATCCAAATGAGAATTAAATCCAAATGTTTCCTGGTTTCTACAGTCATAGTAGAATAATACGTCATTCACTTCATTGAAAGCAGTTTTTGTTTTGGTTCCTCTCTGTGCTCTCTTTACTTTGAAATTTGTCTTGCCTGGGATGAGGTTTGGGGAGTCATTAGGTGGGGAAGCTGGTCATTGCACAGAATCTCTTTGCTTCCTGACACATGTTTCAGATGGACATACGGCAGTAATGGGCAGCAGAGAGTGAGATTTTGTTTTTAGATAATGTGAGACAGAAGCTTAAAACCAGGCAGGAAATGAGGTTATTGTACCAAACTTGGAGGAAATCTCTTCCTTTCTCCATGTTCCTAAATATAGCGGAATAAAATCCAGAATTTTAAATCCTTATAACTAGACTATTTTTGTCCAATGTACATTTTTAGCAGTTGCACACTCCATTAAATTTCAAACCAACAAATGATGTGAAACTTTATAGGGATATATGTATATCTCTGTCTGTCTGTCTGTCTGTCTATCTATCTATCTATCTATCTATCATCTATCTATCTAGTTGACATGATAAAACTTAATGGGGACAGTCCAACCTATGTTAAGCACAGTTAGGAATCATTTATTTCAATTAGATGGTTGTGCTTGTGTTTAAATCTCACTGACTGAATAGCAATCCATGAAAGAACCAGAAGCCTTGAATCATTGCTTTGTCTGGATACTGAGCAGTGACTCTAAAGTTTTGTTTGGAGTACAAAACAAGGGTGTGAAAGCAATCATTGCTGATGGACTTCTTTTGCATTTATTGAAGTGTTCCCTTTTGGGTATTCAGGGGATGTATAGACTGGCCATTAAGACCATCATGGGAGCAGAGTAGGGGCATGGTGTCTGCCCCAACTCCACCCTCATGCTGGTGTGATGCTGTACACCGCACCACACAGTGGACAGCATCATGGTGCTCCTCTAGTGCTGCATTCAGATGATGCAACACCAAAGGAACGCAGAAAAGCTGCAATACCATTGGCTATGGTGCCCTTTCCCTGATGCAAAAAGGAGCCAAAGACCAGATTGGGGTCACAGTGTGCAGTTGCCGTAGCACTGATCTGGCATCCCCATTAAGTCCCCATTATAGGTCATTTGTACAGCCCCTCATTGTGGGACAGAAACAGTTTGTGTTCCACAATCTTAATGTTGATATGTCCTGTAGAAGTGCTTTGGGAGAAAATGCACTTGAAAAGTGGACCTCCGTGTGATAATCTCCTATGTGTTGAATATGTACATCGTATTTCAGATGTGTACCAAAAAGAAGATTAAATGCATTTTAGTCAAGGGAGGAATTCAGACAATACATGAAATTAATGGGGCTGTCAAAAGCATCTGCTAGAGTCACCAGTGCCCCCCAAGTTACTCATTTGGTCCCTGTGTCTTCTGGATTATGCTTCTTTTGGCAAAAGTAAATTGTTTGTTCTGGATGCTTGTAAGAGCCACAGTTTTGGTCACTGGGTGCCCTGTACTGTTTAACACTAAAAAAACAAAAACAAAAAGAAAAAAAAAAAAAACAAACAAAAACAAACAAAAACAAAAAAACTTCAAATCCATAAGCAGACTTCCAGACAGTCTGTTTGGTTTATAGTTTTTTTGTTTTTTACATGTTGACAGTTCATATAATTTCTGGAAGGAGCCAGGAGTGAAAAAAAGGTTGATCCTCAAATCCATAATTGTGGTGTAAAAATGTACATGTACATGGATGGGAGGAGGAGTAAATGGATTTCACCCTGCATCAAGAATAAAAAAAAAATCCAATGAAGCTGAGCAGAGATAAAATGCAGAAGCACAGATCAAATGCAGAAGGGGGAAAGGAAGCCCACAGTGGGAGTTTTGTAAATGGGCACTTCCTTCATGGAAGGATTGTTCCTGACACTATCCAGTTAGCTTTTAGGTGGAGATGTTTGCAGCCTAATCCTGTAGTTCCTCTTTCCACTGAATGATTTTGTCAACCATTGTTTCTCATAAGCTCTGAGCTAGTAAAGTTTCCTTAAGAACATGTTTATTAAAGTTAGATTCATCCATCCTCAATCAATCCAACAAATGAACTAGGGGCTCAGATTTTACTACAAAACTATTTTGGAGTGAGCTACTAATGTCTGTAGCAGCTTCCCAGGAGGTCACTGAGCTTAAGTAAAGGAAATGAACACATTTTTGAAAGAATTTCCTTAAGTAATACTATACAAGCAATAGCCAGTGAAGAGGGAATAATAGTATTCTGGATATAACCCTTTCATTGTATTTTTTTTTTTAAATGCCTACTTTATGAGCCTGACCCAACAGCCATCAAAGTCATTAACTTCAAGGGACAATAGATTAGAAGGAGTAACTAAGGCACTGCTACATTATTAATTTATTATAGTGCCACAAACATGTCGTTATCTATCTTTCATGTAGTGAGATCCCACATAAGTGAAATTATATTTTCCAAGTCATAGGAAGTAATAGAGTGGTCCCTCTGGATTCGCGGGGGATGCGTTCCTGGCCTCCCTCATGAATCCGAAATTTTGCAAATATTGAAGTCCCATTTTGCAATTCCCCTCCCTCCCTCCCCCCCCCCCCCCGTGCCATGGCTGCCAGAGACTGTAATCCACACCAGCAGCATGGGAACTCATTTTCCCAGCAGGACTTGGGGCCCAGTGTGCACCTGCTCTGCCCCCTCTGCCACAGCCAATGGGTGTATCACACACCATTGGCTGCAGTGGAGGAGGGTGAAGGCGGGTGTGTATACACCGGGGCCCGTGCGCTACTGGGAAAGTGAATCCCCATACAGCTGGTGTGGATTACAGGCCCTGGTGGCCCCAGCACTGGGGGAAGAAGGAGAAAAGGAAGAAAGGGGAGGAAGGGGAGGAGAGAGGGCTTGCCATGAATGGCAAATCTGTGGATACCAAGGGATGAGTGTAGTCTATTTTATTCCTCACTTACAGAAGTACCCAGTTTTGCAAGGATTAGAAACCCATTAGCCCCTGTCACATCCTACTCTTCCTTATTTCTTTCACTTCTTTCACTGCCCCTCCATTCTTTTCTCTTTTTTTTCATATTAGGCTTTCTCTCCATTTCCCCTGAAGCTCATTCACTCTCTAACCACATCACCTTTAAAAGGCATCAGCATCAAACATCCAATCCTTCCCCCTTACCTGTTTGAAGTGATCAGGGCCTTGGGAAAGAAAGCACTAACAGAGATACCTACAGGCCTTTTGGAGCACTCTTTCTGGGGAATATTAGTGTTTTCTCTCTTACCCCTCTTCTCTTCTCTTCCTCTCCCTTTTCATTCAACTTTTGCCTCTGTTCATTTCCTCCTCAGGCAGAGGTCTCTCTGTCTCCCTCGCCTCAAAACTATTTGAAGAATCTGGGTCCTGTAGAGAAAAGCATTATATAGAGTTTCCTAGAGGCCCAGTTGAGAAATGAGTACCACAAGTGAAATGAAATGAATATCTCCAGCTTTCTGTGTTGGGATTTCTACCACCTGGTGATTAAAATTGCAATACAGACTATAAACAGCTTTTAATTACCTAAACGTAATTATTAATTTTAAAAGAAAATAGCTTGAGCATTAACATGCTTAGAGTTCACCTATTACTCATGCCAAGTTTCAGATGTTTTGGTTATATGATCTTGAAGTACTAATCAAAACAGACACATAGGGATGAAACACACAGGCAGAAAGAAGCTGCTTCCAGCAGCTTTGGATGTGTGCCGATTTGACAATGCATGCCTCCAAAGTAGCTAGAAGTTCCAAGGCTGTACCAAGGAACTGGGATAATCTGGCTCCTGGAAGTGCTGTTTGGCCCTAACAAGCATGGCCCACATTGGGAGTGAGCCACATGGCCAGTAGGGTTTGGAGCCACTTCTGGTCAGAAGGGACTCAGGCCACTCTTTCCTGCCCTTTTGCTATGGCTCATAGACATACATAATCTTTTGTTATTATCATAGACTATTCTGACCTTGTTTGTGGTGCTATGCCCAGTTTTTGGTTCCTCACTTTTAAACTTATTCCTACATTATTTAGAGTTAGGAGTGAGGTTATTGGGTTGGGTTAGTTAGGGTGACTGGGAAAAAGTGAAATTGTGATGAGCTCCAGAAGAATCTCTGAAGACTGGAGACATGACTATTACAATGGCAAATGCAAATCATTGTAAGAAAATGTAAAGTAATATGTATATAATTTCCAGTTTATGTTGATAGTGTGAAGTAGCAGCGACTGACTGAGGCTACATCTGCACTGCAAAAACAATGCAATTTCACATCATTTTGACTGTCATGGCTCAGTGCTATGCAATTCTGGGATTTGTAGGTTTTGAGATATTCAGCCTTCTCTCAGAGAGCTGTAGCACCATTATAAACTATAAATCCCAGGACTCCATAGCACAGAGACATGGCAGCTAAAGTGGTGTTAAACTGCATTGTTGTGGTTGTGGTTGTTGTTATCCTGGTGGCACAGTGGTTGAATAATTTATTTCTAGCCCGCCCCTCTGAACAGGTAATCAGGGCGGGTTACAACAAAAAGATTTTAAAAATATTAGTTAAAACGTCCCATCCCTTCCCTCACCGCCCCCCCTTAAAAAGAGAATTAAACCACTATATAATTAAAAACATAAAATAAAACAAATTACAACAGTAAAAAGCAGCAACAGGGAAGCAGGCCTGAAAACCTAGGCTGTAAAGGGGTGGAAAAGACACTAGAGAAGGACAGCTGGAGAGGCACTAAGCCCAGTATTGCAGCCACAAGGTTGTCAGTTTGACCCCAGGGCTCCAGAGTTGACTCAGCCTTGCATCCTTCTATAGGTCACTAAAATGAATACCCAGCTTGCTGAGGACAATTAGCTTACATGTTGTAAACTACTTAGAGACTACTTAGTTCAGCATGAACTGGTATAGAAATGTAAATATTATTGCTTGTTTGCTATTGCTCGTTTCTGCAGAGCAGATGCAGCCTAAGAAAGAGGTGAACAGCTCAGAGAAAATGATCCAGAGTGCAGCTGCAGTGTGCAAAAAATCAGATACCATGTTGGGCATAATTAGAAAAGGAGTGAAAAACAAACTACCAATATCTTCACTTCTTTATAGAAATCCATGGCATGACCACACTTGGAGTATTGTGTTGACCTCTAGTAACCTCAAAACCAATATTGCAGAGCTGGAAAAGTTACAGGAAAGGGTAGTGAGAAGGATCAAAGGAGAGGAGCAAGTGCCCTGTGAAGGAATGTTACAACATTTCAGGGTCTTTAGTTAAAGGTATGGAGAAAATGGGAGACATAATATTCAAAGAGGGATGGATGAAATTCAATGAGATTAAGATTCAGGATAGAAAAGGGGAGAGTATTAGCAGGAGAGTCTCCCTGTCCCCCCCCCCCCCCCAAGAAACAAAGCACACAGGGAGCAGGATCTTGCTCCTGAGAGCTTTAAGGAAACACAATTCTGTTTTCAAAGAAAATATGCATTCCTCTTGCTGAGATTTCCATAAGGAAGAAGAAGCTAAACCCTTTGCTTATGTTTGGGAAAATCTTGGGGTGTGGGGGAACAATTACTAGTTTTTGTTTTGGAAAATCCCATTTAGATTAATCAACTAATATTTATTATAAACTTAAACATGAATAGGTAGATTTTATAAGTTGTGTGTGTATGACTTTTGGTTTCTCACCAGATGGCAAATTTTCAAAATTTTAAAGTGACTTTAAGCCACTGCTAGCATCTTCACGTAATTATTATTAAACTGAGGTTGTTAGAAGTGCAGTGAAGTGAAGATGGTTGTCCTAAACTCCATGGCAGTGCTGCAAGTTACACTGCAGCAAGTTAGCTTTCTGTATCCTTGAAGATCAAAAACCTATTTAAAATGTTCTCCAATAATTCATGCTTTGCCAAGGCCCTAATAAACACATTATTATGATATTTCATAGAGCAGCTTTCTTAGTTCATCATGCAGAATGTAACAGCAGGATAAGAAAGGCTGGTGCCAATTGCACACATTCACATACGGTCTTCAAGAATATGCACACATATAGGCCTGAACTACTCATTGTTTATAATAAGTTACTTGGCGCCGAGCATAATGCCAGTTCTTGGCAAGGCAGGAGTCTAGAGTCTGAAGTAGCTTAGTTTATTGGTGCTGATGATACGGATGAGTTGGATTAAAGAAACTGGAATTCTTTTTCATATAATTCAGAGGGAATGTTTCCAAAGCATTGACTGTTGTGCTAACTGAAAAGTTACACTTTACCAAAAGCACCAGCTTGTTGAGAACACATCAAAGCCCCAAAGAACAACAGTTCCACTGAAGTAAGAATTCAGAGATGGAAGAGATTCAAACACTACGTTGGTCCCCAGTCTACCTTCCCACCTATTTCTGCCACTGACTCCTGGCAGGTTTTGCTATGTATATTTGTGTGCATTAATGCACGATTTTTGTTCTGAGACCTCATATAAACTGAAAAAATAGGCTATAAACCTACTTTATAGTTCCATGTATAATTAACCTAGATTAGAAAGTAGATCCACAGGTATGTGAGAATGACTGTCCACTTGGTAATATTCTTTTCTGGGGCATTGTACTTGAGTGTATGGTGGCTGGGGATGTTTAGCCTGGAGAAGAGAAGGTTAAGAGGTGATATGATAGCCCTGTTCAAATATTTGAAGGGATGTCATATTGAGGAGGGAGCAAGCTTGTTTTCTGCTGCTCCAGAGACTAGAACGCAAAACAATGGATGCAAGCTGCAGGAAAAGAGATTCCACCTCAACATTAGGAGGAACTTCCTGACAGTAAGGGCTGTTCGACGGTGGAACACACTCCCGTCCTTGGAGGTCTTTAAGCAGAGGCTGGATGGCCATCTGTCGGGGATGCTTTGACTGGGAGTTCCTGCATGGCAGGGGGTTGGACTGGATGGCCCTTGTGGTCTCTTCCAACTCTATGATTCTATGATTCTATGGGCAACCTCAAATTTTCACAGAGGACACAGATAATCTAGACCAATTTTTGTCTGGTTTCAGTCCAGGATACAACTTTGGTTACTTTGGCTGATGACCTGTTCTAGGTAAAAGACAAAGGAGTACTTTCAGCTTTTGATATCATTAGACATGACATCTACTAGACTAGCTTTGTAGGACAGCAGTAGTTACTATATTAATAGTGGTTTCACACTTGTCTGCACAACTGACTCCGGAGAGTGGTATTGAGGCTTCTGCTCAGACATATGGCTAGTAAGTTATGCAGTAACAGGACTCCATCCTATCTCTCTGTTAAATCAGTTAAATGCCTATTAAAAAAACCACTAGGTGAGGCCATTAGGAGAATGGAGGCTAATGAATTGGTACACTGATTAAACTGAGAACTACTTTTAATTCTTGGGGCTTAGCTGAGGTTGTGAAGGCATTAATCAATACCTAGATGCCATAATGAGAGTCAATAAACTGAAAGTGAGTCTTGATAAGATGGAATGTCCTATGGACCAGTGGTTCCTAAGTCCAGGAACTGGAAAAACAACCTGTCCTAGATGGGGTTGTACTCCGTTTGAAGGAGCAAGTATGCATCCTGGGAGTACTCCTAAATCTGGAGGTCCAGGTGGACTTTGTGGCTCAGAGTTCCCAAGGCCACCTTCATCTACAGGCTTTATTGGATAGAGATAATCTGGTAATATAGTTCATATATTGGTCACTTCCCTATTAGACTATTGTAGCAGTGAGGCTGTTCCTAAAGATGATGCAGAAGCTGCAGCTGGTGTCAAATGCAGCAACTAGATTGGCCACACAGCATCCTATACAAATTTTATAACATCATTTTTAAAGGAATAGCACCAGCTGCCAATATATTTTTGGTCCAAATTCAAGGTGTTAGAGATGTCATTTAAAGCTCAAAATGGCTTGGGGCCTTGACATTTGGAGGAGGTCCTCTTCCTATTTATATTTGATCAAAGACTGAAGTCTGTAGGAAAGATCCTCCTCAGTGTCTCAACAGAGGGAACTATATGAAGACATGGGGAAAGGCGTGGCACCCCAGTTGTTGAATACTTGCCCTTTGGAGGCCTACTTGAGGCTAATGCTGACTTGGTGGCTACTTGAGGCTAATGCTGACAGCCCTGGTGGTGCAGTGGTTAAATGCCTGTACTGCAGCCACTCACTCAAAACCATAAGGTTGTGAGTTCAAGACCAGCAAAGGGCTGAAGCTCGACTCAGGCTTGCATCCTTCCGAGGTCACTAAAATGAGTACCCAGATTGTTGGGGGGCAAATAGCTTACAATTGTAAACCACTTAGACACTCCTTAAGGGTATGAAGCAGTATATAAATGAAGCTGTTTGTTTGACTTAATTGCATAGCCAAGTTAAAACATGGCATTTTATTAACATTTTTGGGCCTAACTAACTTCATACATATAGTCACATGTGCATGGTCTTTGAATGTTTTAATATTTAATATGCTTTTAGTCTCTTCAATTTTTCTCTCCATTGTTTTAAAATTTAAATTGCTTCAAATTGTTTAATTTGCTTTCATATGCATGCTACCCCAGACCTGGTGACATAGAATGAGATATAAATATTTTAGTAAGAGAGAAAAAATAAAATTGAAATCAATAGATTATAACTAAATAAATACACAGAAGAGGCAAAGACACATGTCTTTAAAGCCTTTACTTCCAACTCATTTTAAAATCAACTCTTTTTGAGAAAAGCTATCAATTACAGTTGAGTCTCGATTATCTGACATAAACTGGACCAGCTGATAGTTGGATAACCTAAAATGTTGGATAATCCGGAGGGTCCAAGAAAAGCCTTGAAATCACTATGAATTTCAAATGTATTGAAGTTTTATTGCAATAACAGTAAAAGTAAATGTAAAGAAATCACTGATCAACATTGTGATGTACAGTATTAACAGTTCAGTACTCTGAAAATTTAAAGAAATCACAAAAAATTTAAAGAAATCTCAGCAGCCACGACGTTGGATAATCCAGAATATTGGATAACTGAAGGTTGGATAATTGAGACTCTACTGTATATAGGATCAGAGTACATGTTGCACAGATACTCATGTGATACCAGCACGTTGTTGGTTGCTTGCCTACTTTGGTATGGTGGGCACAATTAGAAATGAAGAAGTGCTGATTCTCTGTACATAAACACACACATTTCTCCACTTCCATTTACCACTTTCCAATGCAGCTTTTGCAGCAGGAGGGAGTTGTGGATGGGGAGGAAAGCCATCGAGCTAGTTTTGCAAACATCATCCATGTCAAAAATTGAGAAATAAATATTTTCACTTAACCAGAAGAAAGTCTCTAAGCCAAAGAAAGCAGATGCCATGGAGGCTCATTTTTGTGAGCTATGTTTCTGAGGCACCTAGAAAGAACAAAAAAATAATTGTTCCTTTCCATTTTCTTGGCCACACTGCACATGAGTTTGTGCTTTCAAAGAGGCCATAAAAATAGAAAGTCCCTTGACAGATGACAATATATTACTGGCACAATCCTGCTCTCAATCACCACTTCAGGGAACAGCTTGAGAGAAACAGTAGCTTAATGAAAAGTCAAGGAGCAATCACGATAGCACAGTTCAAAGCTGCTCAGGGGACTTTGAGGCAGTGCGTTCAGCAATGTTCATTACTTTGAACAAAGTATACCACCACCCTAATCATCTAAACTGCCAATTGCACAATAGTGTCACAAAACAGTATTCCTCGGGATCTTAGAAAGCCATCAAATAAATTAAACACAGTTCTTAGCCATCAAGACAAAGTCCAGATCTTCCTGTCTGAGTGTGCTGTTAGAATTAAATGAGTCACATTGTGCTTCTGCACTTGGATAGATCTGCAGTTCTTAGAGGCTTGTGCCCAAATGAAATTAGAAACTAGAACAACATATATCACAATCACATAAAGCACACATTAACATTTATTCAGGGATCTAAATTTTTATTTTATTAATATACAAAATCATAATGAGAAAACCAGAAAGTTTCCCATATTTCCTCAGGTCATCAGGATTTTCCAATGAGAATAGTAATCTCATGGGAAAGATGAACATTTGGGGATTTATTTAGGTATACTTTTAAGAGGAGTACATCTATGAAAAATGTAATACATTTTAACATCTCGTAACTGAAGTAGTACAAAATGTATTGGGCATACTTTGCAGCAAGAGGTACTAATTTCAGTATTCCAGGTGTGGGGCATTGCACTGTGGAAGAATTTTTAAGAAAGCTTTGGTGACTTGGGCAGTGTCTAGGGGCTGGCCATACTGGCTGTTTGGGCTAGCTTGAGGGCAGAGTCAGGGCATAGTGTTTCCACAATACATGCCCTGGCTCCACTCCCAGGTTGGCGTGAATTGGTACACTGATTAAATTGAATTGGTACACTCCCTGGCGCAGGGCATCACGGTGCTCCTACGGCACTGCATATATATGACACAGCAGCAAAGGAGCACCGCCAAGCCGCAGCAACAAAGCTATCATGCCCTTGCATGGCACAAAAAGGAGCCAGATTTTGTGGCTCCTTTTTTCACTCTGCAAAGGCCAGATTGGGACCATGGCGTGCAGTTGCCACACCCCCGATCTGGCTGTAACATGGGCAACTCAAGGCCGCCACTTTGGGGCTGTGTGTATAGCCCCCAAGAGACAAAAATCCTGCAGTCTGCAAAATCAAAACTTAAACAAAGTTACTTGCCATCCATGTTGAGTGTAATGTATTGTTTTAGCTGCATGCCTCTCTACTTTTCCCCCTTGATGTTACTGTTACTGCCTTTCTTTGCCTGGATCCTGCTTGGGAAACCGCTGTTTGTCTGAGCAGTTATAGATTTTCTTCTCTCACATGAGTCATCTTGGACTGCTTCCATGTGTAAACAGTTCCCAAATGATTGTGAAGAGGCCAAGAATACAAGGGGGCTATCTGACCTATTGGTGGAGTGCCCAAGCACAACTCTGACCTCCCTGTGAGCTGCCACTGGATGCCAACCCTGTGTCCAGAACTGGCCAGATTTCCCCTCCTCCCAGTCCTATGCAACAGTTACAGCAAGACTTTTCACTCTGCTGATGTTAATCTGTTAAGAAGAAAAACCCATACTCAGCTTTCATTGAGACTATGATTAATAATAATAATAATAATAATAATAATAATAATATCTGCACTCAGGCAACCAGAATGGCTTACAACAATTAAAAATATACATATCATATCCCCAAACCCTCCCCCCACTCCATTAGAATAAAATTAAACAATTTGCAATTTTAAAATATATTAAAATAAAAGACGATTTTAAAACAGTTAATAAATATACAGGCAAACAACAATAAATAAACTAATAGGACAGGAAACAGGATCAATACCTTACTTTCTCTGTGGTGGCCGGGCATCTATTAAGGAAAGGCCTGCTGGAAGATAACTGTCTTAACAGGTTTTTTTGAAGCTATTTTAGGTGGTCATATGACTGATCTTGTCAGGCAGGGCGTTCTACAATCTGGGAGCAACAGCCGAGAAAGTCCTCTGGGCAGTTGTAGACAACTTTGTTTTTATTGGTTGTAACAGATTTCTCCCAGAGGACCTAAGTGTGCGGGGAGGATTATTTGGAAGGAGGAAGTCTCAGAGATAGATTGCTCCCAAGCCATTTAGGGCTTTAAAGGTAATAACCAACACCTTGTACTGGGGCTGGAAACTGATGGGCAGCCAGTGGAGAGATCTTAGGATCAGATTAATATGGTCTCTTCTAGATGTGCCTGAGACCAGTTTGGCTGCCATATTTTCCAGTAATTGAAGTTTCCAGACCAAGCACGAGGGTAGCCCCATGTAGGGTGCATTACAGAAATCCAGAGGTGAGGTTACCAGTGCATGTACTATGGTCTCAAGGTCCCTGACTTCCAGGAAAGAGTGCAGCTGGTGTATCAGCCAAAGCTAATAACAGGCATTCCTGACCGTTGCATTCACCTGATTTGTCATCTGAAGTGACAGATCTAGGAGCACCCCCAGACTGTGAACACAGTCCTTTGAGGAGAGTGTGACCCCTCCCAGGACTGGAGGTTGTATCCCAATACTTGGGTTCGGAGCCAATACCTTAAGTACCTCCATTTTGGCTGGATTAAGCTTCAGTTTGTTTTCCCTCATCCAGCCCATTACTGCCTTGAGACAGTCATTGAGAGGAGAGATGGCATCTGAAGTCAAAGCTGATGACCGAGACATGGAGAAATATAACTAGGTGTCATCAGCCTCTGGATTATCTCTCCCAGTGGCTTCATATATATGTTGAAAAGCATCAGGAACAGGATGGCACCTTGTTGGGATGGCACAATTAAGTTCTTTTCTTGCAGAGCGACTGTACCTGAGCATCACCCTCTGGAATCTGCCCGAGAGGAAGGAACAGAGCCTCTGCAATGCAGTGCCTCCAATCCCTAACCCTCTCAGGCTGTTCAAGAGGATGTTGTGGTCTATTGTGTCAAAAGCCGCTGAGAGGTCCAGTAACACCAACAGGGTCACACTACCCCTGATGATGCCTAGATGAAGGTCATCAGTCAGAGCACCCATGGCAGTCTCATCTGCAAATCCTGTCCTAAAGCCAGTTTGAAATGGATCTAGATAATTGGTTTCATCCAAGACACCTTGGGGTTGAAGGGCAACTGCCCTCCAACTCCAAGCTGTCTTGGATGAAACTGATTATCTAGATTATGACTGTGGAATCCTTATTTTTCTTGTTATATCCCCAGTGTTATTCTTGCAAGCGATCTGGTATACAGAGACTGGCATTCAATAAGCTTGTTCAGATGTGCCCTTTCCTGCCATATATATACCCTGCAAGCCTCTTGAATTTTTACACATCTGAGGAGTGAAGCAGACTAGCCAAAAGGAGCAGCTAGAGGCCACTCTGGCCATGGTCAGGAGGAGACCATGGCAACTACACAGCCCACTCTCAAACCAGGCTGCTGCCATGGTTCTGAATGAACCACCAGCAGGAGTGTCTTTTTTTTTTTTCAACACTTCTTTTTGTGCTGGTTTTTCCATCTAGGTGCGCTCTTCACATGGCTTCCAGGTGCTTTGGAGGCATGCATCATCCGAACACCATGCCCCCAAAATGGCCAGAAGCCCCTTTATTTGGCTGTCTGTTTTGGGCCTATGTCTTGAACCTTACTGGGTGCATGTTTACACAAATGACAGTTAATTGATGGCAAACCCATTCACAGAAAAAATATCTCATATATATCTCAAACCTGGTATGGTTGCTAAAGTTCACCTTATGGTGATGAAATAGGCATGTCCATCAGTCCTAGTATTTTATTCAGCAAAATTGACACTACACTCGTATGCATGATTATTCGGAATTTCGTCACATAGACTGAAATGACTCACTTGGGCAAATGTATACAGGATTACAGCTTGAGAAATATGTGCAGAAGCTGTGTGCAATAGATTTAAATACTATTTGATCCTAGGTTCAGGTACTGCCTTTTCATGCTGTTGCATTTTTAAAAATGCAGTTCAGTTTAATAACTACCCTTCTTCTATAGAAGAAAAAAAAAACTGAGAGATTTCCCCATTTCTCATCTATACTCTCTCATTCCACTTCTCTCTTTCCCCTAACACTGACTGGCTGGGAGATTCCTCTTCAACAAAGACAGCTAGTGGCTTCCAAGTCAGCGGGGCAACGAATCTACCCCAGATTTTAGTCCAGTCCCTATCCATGGTGTTGATCCTTTTTGGGGAACAGAGTTCAGCATGCTGAAAAGCTGCCATAAACTCTGGAGTAAAACCCAGAGCTAGTTCACCGTTCCACTGACATAGAAGCCACCAGTTGTCATTGGACAGTGACTCCTCACAGATGAATACTGCAGTCTCTTCTATGAGACTTTCATGCATATGCTTCTATCACAGTGGCCCAGAACAGATGGGCAGGAAAAAGCAGCTCAAACCTGCATCTTGCAGAAGCGGGTTGAAATTCCACAATCCACACTCGCCTCTCCCAAGAGGGCCTGAATGTTCATGGCACAACTGCACCAGCCTGCAGTGAACAGCTGCAGCACTCTGTTAATTTATTTTTTCTGCCTCTCTGATACATGTGCATGATCACATGGACATGGAACTGCTGCCCCGGATGTATCATTGAAGATTTTCATACCAGGATGCATCGCTGCTAAAATGTCCTCCAAATGTCTCTAAAAGGTGAGATAAGCACCTCTGTCTGAATGCCAGGAGCACTTCCTGAATCACCATGGATACGTGACTCCTTCTTTTGTGTCCCTGAATCATTCCTGGGGAGAAAATTTCTTTTGAACACAAAGTTTGCATTCATAGGAAATATGCTTCCCAGGACTGATTCAGGGACACTAAGAGGGAGCCGCATTTCCATGGTGATTCAGGAAGCACTCCTGGCTTTCAGACACAGGTGCTTCCCCCACCTTTTAGAAACATTTGGAGGATAGTTTGGCAGCAATGCAGCCAGGTATGAAAGTCTTTATTGTCACCTCCATACATGCATCCATCTGACTCCTTGCACCATCACACACACACACACCACACATCTTTACTACAGGTCCAGCTAGTTATATCATATGGATGCCATGTTGCTGGTGTGGGCTGCACTGGCACTCATCCTGCATTCTGCAGGTGTAGCAGCCAGAAGAAAGATTATCACACTAGGGTCAATTCCAGAACCATCCCACAATTATCCCATTATTGGCAATGAATATCCCATTATTGGCAATGGGATAATTGTGGGATGGTTCTGGAACTGACCCTAGTCTGATAATTTCATTGACAGCATTGATGAGATGTGTTGCCACAGCCCCCACTAGCAAGACCAACTCCTGCAGGCACTGAGATGGATGGTGGTGATGAAGATGATTTTCTTATATGCCACCTTTCTCCCAATATAGGGACTCATGGTAGCTAACAAGGTGGCAGATTCCATGCAGCAGAGTGATACAGCCATCACAGTGTCTGCTGCAGCCATCCTAAACAGCAGTGCTGCAGATGGCATCATGTTGGTACCAACTGGTGAGTGTATCCAAAATACAGTGTCCATGCACACATGCAACATGGTGCACTTGTCATTTTTGGGGAGGGAGTGTACCCTGTGCACCCACAGTTGCATGCCACAGCAGCTCAAATCCACCATCATATGCCCCCTCTTCACCTTTGCTGTCATCTCTGGCTGCCATAGAAGAGCATCGGAGAAGCGATTGGTCATGGTGGCTATTGGCCATAGAGTATGTGGAGGTCCCCTCCACAAAATGTGATGTTGGTATGGAGGACTGATGGATGACTCATCTGAGTCCATGAGGTCTTCCTGGTCACCAGTGCAATGGGGGATCAGGCTTATGGCTTCCCTGTGCCCATCCTGGCCTCCCTGTCAGTGGCTGCGGAGTGACCACAGGCAGGTTAGAAAGTTGGGAACAACCAATGAGAGTTAAGCCAGGGAAAGTTGGGGGCTGCTCACAAAAGCGAGTATAAACAGAGGACAGAGCAGTGGTTGGAGTTAGTTAAGAGACTTTTATTTTACTCTGAGGGGTTTGGTAGTGAGGAGGCTGAGTGAGACTGCTATGATGTGTGGTTAGCAGTGGGTTTAAATACCCAAGATAGATATATGTTTGTTGTACTCTGAGGAGTTAAGAGCCACTGAAGCTAGTATAGGCTGCTGTGAGGGGCAGTTGGCAAGGGTTTTCAGGTACCTGAGATAGTGACAAGAAAAGTTCTTAAATTGTTGTGATAATATCTTGCAAAAGATATAATGCTTGGTGACAAGTGGAGTTACAAATAACCAGAAGAGTTAAAAGATACAGAAAACAGATAAAGGTTCTTAGACTGTAAAGAAACATTTGTAAGGCTGTAAAGAAACACTTACAAATATAAGCAAAAGAAACTATGTTACCACTAAAGTATTTATACAATGTATCCTTCTTGAATGCCATCCACTAAGAAAGATATTGTATTCAACCTGATTGTAAATGAAGTCCTTTTGTTTGTTCAACAAGCAGTTGTCTGAAGTGCTTAAAGAAACATATTCAAAACACTACCAATAGAGGGAAAAATATTTTAGATCTCGGGCACAACAGATAGTGGGTGTGTGGTTGTCAGTGAGCAATTGGTGCCCACCCTGGGGGTGGGGAGTTGGAGACCCAGAGGGCTGGCATTTATAGAGAGATCTAATGTAGGTGGCACTAGAGGTGAGAACTGAGTTTGAGTGCACCATCACAAATTAGGTGGCAATCTAGTGGGATAGTTGCCATCCTGTCACATACAGGTGGCAGTGATGGGATTTAAAGGACCCATTGGGCTGCCATCAGAGAAAAGTGAGTCTCACCATCAGAGATAGGTGAGTCTCACCATCACAGTGTCTGTACCTGAGAAGGTGCCATGTCCTTCCACAGTGGCCTCCCATCCCTTCCCTGTGGCCCTGGTGTGTGTTACCTGGAATGGTCTCTAAAAGTTACTAGGAGCCTCTTGACTTTGAGGAGGCCTGCCTGCATTTGGCTCTAGCTGTCTTGCTGACTGGGACCTGGGTTATTTTGACACTGTTGCCCACCTTGCTGGATCATATGCTGAATCCCCATGAAGGAAGGTGTGGAGCAAGTTATAAAAGGGCAAGGTGGAAGCATTCTAGCCACTGCATGTGTTGTCACCTTCTGTTAGTCTGATCTGAAGCTTTTGCTCTTAGTGTAAAACTCCTGACTCAGGCATTGATGGCCATTGGCCCTCATGGCTTCTGCCAGCTTATCAAACATCTCAATGTTATGCTGGGATGGCTTAGGGTTCTTGCTACACCGTAGAATCTCCCCATATGGCTATGAGATTAGCTGTCTCTGCAGAGGATCAGATACCCCTCTCCCTCTTTTTGCCTGGCTCATGGATGCAGCTGCCATTCTGGTCCATGCGAGTGATAAACATCAACAGTGCAGCAGGACAATGGTGTGCATGTGCAGTGGAGAACAATGGTGCCAGAGATTCTGTGGGGGTTCAATTTGAAAGTGAAATTGACCACCAGAACATCAAGCAGAGAAAGTTTCATCATCCTGTGATACATGTGGCACATGCTCAGGACTGTTTGGAGGGTCCGTCCTATTTATATGTGCACTGGCACCAGTGCATTTATATGCAGCTGTAGAGTTAGAGTTAATGTCTTGTGGCGGTAATGGCTGAGGAAAAACAGATTGAAGCTAAATCCAGACAAAACGGAGGTACTAACAGTCACAGGCCTGAAGCCAGGCTTGGGAATACAATCCCCAGTCCTAGATGGAATCACACTTTCCTCAAAGGACTCTGTTCGCAGTCTGGGGGTACTTCTAGACTTGTCGCTTCACATGACTAGTCAGGTAAATGTAACAGTCAGGAGTGCCTGTTATCAGCTTCGGGAAATACGACAACTGTGCCCTTTCCTGGATATGAAGGACCTGGAAACTGTGGTACATGCTCTGGTAATCTCTTGCTTAGATTACTGTAATGCGCTCTACATGGGGCCACCCTTGTGCTTAACCCGGAAACCTCAATTAGTTCAAAATATGGCAGCCAGGTTGGTCACTGAACATCTAGGAGAGACCATATCACTCCAGTGTTGAAGTCTCTCCATTGGCTGCCGATCAGTTTTCGGGTACAGTACAAGGTGTTGGTTTTAACCTTTAAAGCCCTACATGGCTTGGGTCCATCTTATCTCAGGGACCCGCCTCTCCCCCTATGATCCCCCTCACACTCCAGTCCTCTGGGAGGAACCCGCTACAGCCCATGAAGATCAGGCTGTTGCAGACCTCTCAGAGGGCTTTTTCCACCACCGCTCCCAGGCTGTGGAATGGCCTACCGGATGAGATACATCTTATTATGACTCTTGTTTGCTTTAAGAAAGCAGTAAAGATGCAGCTTTTCTGGCAGGCCTTCACAGATAATGCCTAAATTCCACCACCACCACCCCGGCTCCAAAGTTTTGGCCCAATGTTCTTGTCTGGAGTTTCCCAGCTCCTCCCCCTGCTGACATAATGAGATGCTACCACCCTAGCTGTCCAATTAGAAATTGTTTTGCCTGTTTTTAATGCTGTTATTTTATCTACTTGTTTTTATTTTGCCTGGATTTAATTCTTTTTTAAGGGGTGGGAGGTTGGGATTGGGTCATAATAATTTTAACTGTACTTTATTTTTATATTTTACTGTACCCTGCCTCGATCGTACTGTACCCTGCCTCGAGGGGCGGGTTATAAATAAAAATTATTACTATTATTATTATTATTATTATTATTATTATAACATTAGAATGGATCACTCCTTCAGAATTGTTCTCATGTCAAGGCATTTATATACAAGGTTGAAGGCACACATTTTCTGCCCTGAGTTGGACTATTGTGGCTTCTTTTTGCTCCGTTTTTTAGCCATGGAGCATGGCTTCAATCCAGTTTTCCACTTTGGAGGTGTGCATCATCTACCACTTTCAAAATGGGTTGGAAACCACTTTATTTGGCCCATCTGCTTCACCCCATGGTTGGTAATTCAGCTGTGCCTGGAAAAGTAATAGGTCAGTTGCTGCAGAACAGAGCATTACGAACACTCTGGAAAAGTTCTTTGCAAACTGGAAGCAGCTTCCAAGTGCTGAGTTTGTTACTCTGAAGCCTCTGTGAAACCCCCATGCCATAACTTGCCCTGTCAAAGTGTCCCATTACAACAGATTGGCTCACAGTCCTATTGCCATCTAATCTTCAGATTGCACCAAGCCAAAAAGTGAGGTCAGAAGATCAACACTCACACATTTTTAGAAGAGTTTTGGCTGTTATTCATATCCAGACCCATTCCTCCCCACTCCCTCACCCCACTTCAGCTGAGCAAGATTCCTTATCTTCAGAGGTCTAACCTGCAAGGAGCCTTCATAGCTGAACTGCAAATGGAACTTGGTATGCAATTCCTGGGAGTGGCAGCAAATCATAGCACCCACAAGGATATGAGCAGGTGTAATTGCTATAATAAAAAATATCAACACTGTCTGAATTAGAGCATTGCTTAAGCTATTAAAATCCACCTATTTCCTTCAGTTCCACATAGTGTTGTTAAAAATCTCATTTTCAGGCATAATGAAGGGAAGGGAAAGGAAAGGAAAGGAAAGGAAAGGAGAATGGCACCTGTCTCTGCAGCTGGCCTTCATGAAGATTTCTAACTTGCTGCCTGCTGGGAAATGGGACTAGGCTCAAGTTACATAGAGTCCTTTGCAAACAGCAAAGTTTGCAAAAAGGAATCCTGCAACCAGAAGATGTAAAGCTTGGGCTTCAGCCAGGATCAGGAGAGAAGAGCCCAAAATTAAATGTCCAATTAGTATACGCACTTTCAGTCACCCAGTAGCACACAGTTTTGTGACTTGAAAGAATGCACAAAGGAAAACAAAATAAACAAGGAAAAAGAAAAGAAAAATCCCAAACCACTACCATAAAGTAAATCATTGCTGGAGAGCTACCAATTGCTTTCAGTTTGGAACAATTCTTTGCTTGAATCTTAGAAGTTTCCTAAGTAATTCTTCTTTAAGGTATGCTTATTGCATACAAACACTCTTTTCCCATGAAGACACAAGAATAATATTAGAAATGAGTGCTACAAATTTATTTATTTTACGTATTTGTTGCTAACTCTGAAGCAGGCAGTTCAAAACCAGAGAAGTGGATGAGAAAGCCTACCACAAGCCATCTGCATAGGGACTGAGCTCAGAAATGTTACATTTTTGGACTTCTGGGATGCTGGAAGTTGTAGGCCAAAAAGTAAGATTTCCAGGCACTGCTCATAAAGATAACAACTGGCTTCTTGGAGCTCAATCAGCCAACTTCTGAATCCCTATATTATAAGATAAGGACACCCAACCAGCCTGACTGTTCCTCCTCAACCAACTAGTGAATGTGCAATGTTAAAATTCCCCCACCCCCTGGCCTTTCCCATATCATCCTGAGCCACAGGCAATGAGAGGGAGGTTGAAACAATGAAACTTACTCATCCATCTGCCTCACAGGGCTCTCCAGGGTACCTTAACTTACCTTGTCATGTATCTGCAGTACAGGCCACATGTGATTAGTCTGGTCAGCAGATCAATCAAACTGCATGTATTAAATTCAGTCTAATAAACAAAGAACAAGGTTCTTGAAAATAATTGCAGATGCCACCACCAAACTACCTACTTATAGGATGATTATCTAATCCCATGTTGTTTCTGGTCTAGGTGGTCACCTTGTTATGTCAGATCAAAAATAGCTAAGGGGGTGCTGGTTTAAATAGGCATTCTTGCCCATGGCTCTGTCAATTGTATCCATTATTTCTGAACCGTAGGAAAAGGAGGGAGCATGTTTACCTCCACTTTCATACCACTATCCTCCTAGGCAAGGTGAGAACAAAAATACTAATCATTGAGGGACTGACAGTAGGATTCTAGCTGAATTTGGAACAAGGCTCCTGTGTCTTTAATAGGTAATAGATCCTAGTACAGAAATATGTAGTGTAAATTTCCAGCAGATTAAACTATACAATGTCTCCTCCCTCATCCTCCAACCCAAATCAGAAACATACTGATTTGGGGGAAAAACACTATCACACTTTCTAGCAATTGTGCTCTTATGCTATTTTAACAATCCATGGTCTTGTGCTCAGTCTTCCTTGTTGCCTCATTAACCCCATCTTCCTTCCCATGTATGCCCTATACACTGCATGTCTGCCTGCTTGGGAATAGCTAGGGGGAGAAGGGGAGGGAGTGGGAGAGGAGGAGAATCACCACCACTCACTCCATGTGACTGTCAGAATATCAGAACTCTAGCAGAAGTGAACTATGGCTGTGGCTATCCATCCTATGGAAAAGTAATGATATTAGGAGCTATTGATAATTTTTTCCCATCAGTGAAAAGGTGCAGTCCAGCAATGATTGAAATTCAAAGTGGCAACAAGATAGACATGATGTCATGTGATAAAGACACTATTATCCTACTCTATACAGCACCAAAGATGCTGCTATATCCTACTGTAATTCCAGTTTACTAGCCTCATGTAATAAAGTTCAAATAGTGGCTACACATGCTTCCATCACTCTGGGATGATGTCAGTCTGCTAGGGTGAGTTTGGCTTGGTGTGTCACAGATCAAAGCAGTCTAGAGCCTAGCTTCACAGACTACATCCAAGGGGGCTTGGAATCATAGCATCATAGATAAAGTAGGGCTCTGTCAGTATTAAAATACTTCAGAATAAAGAACAAAGATGACTACAGAAATGAGTTTGGATAAGGAGGGAAATCTCGTAAAAGACAACAGTACTGATGGGACCGAAGGTGCAACAATGAAAATAAACAATATATTACAGTGTTTAAGTAGATATTCTAGAAGGAAGTTTTGCCTGTGAGAGCCAGGATATCATGCAGTTGCCTGTAAAATAGATCGATGGAAGCCTTACAATAACATCTGGATTTTTTTTACTGAACAATCCCTTGCCTTCAGGCTCTTCTGGTGTGGTATACTTCACCAAGTTGCCTCTTTACTCAAAGAGAATTCCTATAAACACATGTGGATATTCCCACAATAAACATTTTGATTGCCACATTTCCCAAGTTCCCATAATTATGTATCAAACATTTCCTTGATTTCCTTCCAAGGACATAAAAGCATACATTTCTAGGTTTTTAAATAACACTCACAATGCATTTAAGTTTCAAAGGCCTCAAAGTAGTGTGTAACAGTCATTTGATGAACAGTCTGACAACCATCCTGTACAATAATTACAGGGAAAGTCAACCTCAGATTAAGACAGATTCATCTCCACTCAAAGCTGGAATCTAAGTATAAAACCAAAAATAAATTGGACATTTCTCATATTTAAAGTGACAGTTACCATCATAATGCATGTCACCGTTTCCAAAGCAATTCTTAATCATATGTACTCGACATACTGAATTCAACAAGCACATACATCACTTTTCCACAGATGGTAACAACCATAACCTCAATTTAATTTTTAGTCCCAACTAGAGTAGATCCATTGAATCAATGGAAATTGCATAAGTGTTAGAACTAACAGCTGGATTTAGACCTGTATTTGCTGTTATGGTGCTTTCACACAGGCTGAAACTCCATGGATCAATGCAAACATGTTAGCATTTTTAATGGGGTAAACACAGTTAGGGACCATGCCAAGAGTTCTTAAGTAATTTAGGGGTGCAAATCATCCTGTGTAAGGAATGTTAACCTCAGTATCACAAAAGGTTTCTCAACTCCAAAGCATCCAGTTCCAAAAAAGAAGAAATTGTTGAACTATCATTAGATTCGGCTGTGTTGTAATATGTAAGTTTCCACTCTGTGAAGACATTGCTCAGTATGCTCATTTTCCCTGGGCAGGAAAACCTGTTGTCCACAAAAGGAAAGAAAAGGCAGATAACCAGATATCAAGGAAAAGAACTGGATATTGAAAGTGTCTCAACACAGTTTTCACATACAGGTGTTAATGGCAACATATGTCTTTCTCTCCCCTACACACACACACACACACACACTTATACATATGAATAAATGGGAAATGCAGGGAGTGATGAGTGAGGCAGAGGTTAAGAAGTTACTTTAATAAGTAATTAGTTGCTGTTATAGTTTCAATGCTTCAAAGGCTAGTTAATTTCCATTATGGGTATAAGCTTTTTTTTTTTTCCTGGCTCTTCCCAGGATAATGGGTGATTTATTTATTTTTTTAATTTTTATTTTTATCAATTAAACATAACAATAAAAGAAAACATACAACAACTCTAATTACATGTATAACAGAATATTTAACACATCTAGTTGTTTGTCAGTTATTTATAGTTTTCTCTATCTATGTAACTTCCTAACGTCATCCCGGCAAATGAGACCATGTATTATCAATCTATCTGGCTTTCCAATTCAACTCGCAAACAGGATATTTTTACTATTCATTAGTAAAAGCACCAAAAGAGAAAATTAAAAACCCAAAGATAAAAGCATCTTGGAATCTATACGCAATATGACTTCCTGATCATCCCACTATACTTCTTTAAGTGTTTACTATGCTGTTGAATTTTTAAGACCATCTCTGTCTGCAAGCTAAAATGATAGGGGACCATTGAATCTCTATTGACTCTAAGTCCTTGTTACTCAAAAGAGCCGTCAATTTGTCCATTTCAACCATCTCGGTGATCTTTGTTAACCAATCATCTACACTAGGTGCTTGTTCGCTTTTCCAGATTTGGGCGACTGTCATTCTCGCTGCCGTTATCAAATATAACAGTATGCGCCAATATCTCTTTTCACTGTCAACCAAAATCTTATTTAACATATTCAAGAGATAAATTTTTGGTTTAAATTCTAAATGTATATGTAAGGCAGAATTTAAGAATCTATGAACCTCTTTCCAAAATTTCTGTATTTTTTCACATTTCCACCAAACATGGATCCATGAACCTATGGCGGATTTACACTTCCAACATTTGTTAGATGGTAATTTATAAATTCTTGCCATTTTATTTGGGTATAAGCTTTTAAAAGTAACTTTAATTTTCTATTCCTGAAAATGAACTGGAATACTTTTTATCTGCTTTTTTTGAAAACCTGAAAGCTAAGGAGCCAGCATGGTGTGGTGGTTTGAATGTTGGACTATTAGACCTATCACACTAGGGCTTACTGTATCTCAATTGTCCTTGGATCATTGTGGAAGCATGTGTGTATGAAAACCTACCATGCTTCCTCAGCTTCAAAGAATCGTCGGCTCCCTCTAGCATCACTGAATTGTTCCAGGAGAGGGAATTTCTTCTTAACGGAAACATGTGTTAAGAGGAAATTCATTGTCCCTGGATGATTCTGTGATGCTAGAGGGAGCCAGTGATTCCCTGACACTGAGGAAGCACACCAGGCTTTCATACACATGCGCTTCCTCAATTATCCATGGATGATTGAGAGATGGTAAACCCTAGTGTGATAATCTTTTATGACTCTAGACACCAGGGTTTGAGCTCCAGCTTGGTGATGTAAACCCACTTGCTGATCTTGGGCAAGTCACGCTCTCTCAGCCTCAGAGGATTGTAATGGCAAAAACCTTCTGAAGAAACTTGACAAGGAAACCCCCTGATAAGGTCACCTTAGGGTCATCATAAGTTGGAAATGACTTGAAGGCACACAAGAGCAACAAAATCTGAAAGCTACAAGCCATCACCCTGTGGTAGAAATCACATTCTCCTCCAAACCACCTCAACATCCCATCATCTCAGCATATACAAAACAGCACAAAGCAGGAGCATAAACCATAGCATGAACCAGCATTTGGGTCACATGATAAACTTCTATCTTATTTAGTAAGGCCACATCCCATTACTATGAAAGTGATTTGTATCACAACAGAGGTGAAGTTATCCTTTGTCATTTTATAGTGCACATTAAAGATAAAGGTAAAGGTATTCTTTATTGACAATGTTGTCAAGTCATGTCCACCCATAGGGAGTGGTGCTCATCTCCGTTACTTAGCTGAGAGCCAGCATTGCCAGAGGCTACTCTGTGATCATGTGGCCAGCATGACTGCAGAGAAAGCTTTTTACCTTCCCACTGAAGTAGTGCCTATTTATCTACTTGCATTTGCATGCTTTCAAACTGCTAGGTTGGCAGAATCTGGGACTAGTGATAACCTGCCAACCTGCCGATCTTGCAGTCAACAAAGTCAGCGTCTTAACCACTTGAGTCAACACATCCCACAGTGCACATTACTTCTGCCTTTGTTAGAGCAAAAATAAATTAATTTCAAGAAACTGTTCATTCATTTGTAAAGTTCATGGTCCAGATTTGGTTGATGGCAATCTAGGCTGTGCTGTCTTTAAAAAACATGCATGACATCTTGCAAAGAGAATGGCTCCAAGTCAAGTTCTGCTATTAGCATGAGCTGGAGGGAAATCGAGAGATACTTAAAGCAACCCTAAGTGTAGTCCAGCTTTAAAAACAAAGATAAATTCAAATGTGATTTCTGAAACTGAAAGATTAATGTCAGGAGGGACAGAATTTCAATCTGGTGCTCTATGAGCTCCAGTGATCACAACTCAGGCTTAATCTGTGCCTATCATGGTGAGCCATGTGTTGATCATGCTTGATTTGAGTTTCTCTCTAGTTCACTTAATTACTTGTTCACAAAAAATACATTATACTAAACAAATAGCTCTTACATTAAATAAAAAAGGAATGCCTCACTGCCCTACAATGGGTTGGATGGGGGAAGGATCCTCTCCTCTCTCTCTCTCTCTCTCTCTCTCTCTCTCTCTCTCTCTGTGTGTGTGTGTGTGTGTGTGTGTGTGCTTGCAGAAGTATCATGCTCTTACTGCCAGCAGCAGTATTTCAAATTTACTATGATACAGCCATGAATCATAGTCATAGTCATAGTCATTCGGCACATAAATGCAAACATTATTTGCAACTAACCCTGTTTAGCAATTGGGAGGTCTCTACACAAATCTCAAGGATGCAGCCATAAAGTGTTTGGTGTTTAAAGCTGCTGCATGGATGATAATGCTTGTTGCATACCAGTTACCAAGGAAACCACTGGGATGCATATTTCAGAAGCAACAGACCAGGGAAGCGATGTCATTTAAGGTAATGTGTAGATCTACATAAATTCTTTGTGAACACATTTGCTAGTGACAACAATTTTTGCCACTTGCAAATTTGTTTACAAATAGATTTTCTGCTATTTACTCTTGCAAAGGTAACTGTTTAGCAAATAGTTTAGGAGACTGATCCAATGCCCTGTCTTACTTTATGCAAATTGGCATTGGATCCACACAAGGTGAACATATTTCAGCTGGCAGACTAACAAATGTATTTCCTGGAACTATTTGCTGTTTGTTATTTTTTTATGCTTAATTGACCCCCTGAGTCACATACCATCGGTTTGGCTCCCTATCTTGATGGTTGTGAATTTTTGATCAACTGGAGCTTACTTGCCAGGAATACTCTCCCTCCCTCCCTCCCTCCCTCCCTCTCACACACATACATACACACAGACAGACTGCATGACTCAAAATAGAAATTGCCCCATTGAGTACACTTTGGTGAATGGAAACTTTCAAAACCTGGGAAATCCAAATCAATGCCTCAAAGTGATTTAGAACTGAATATATATGTGTGTGTGTGAATATTAGAAAGTATAGGGCCAGCCCTGGCATTAGACAGAGTGAGGCAACTATCTCAGTCAGCAGGTGCTATAAATAAATAGAGGTAGCTGTTCTACATTAACCCCCTGACTATTCCCTTCTCTAACAAGACAAAGCTGAATCTTCACACACTGTGTTCTGTATCCCCTAGCTAGTGTTTGCCTTCAGGCATGGTTATTATCGTGTGCCTGCAAGTCATTTCTGACTTAAGCTGAGCCTGAGGCAAGCCTATCACAGGGTTTTCTTGGCAAGATTTGTTCAGATTTGCCATTGCTTCCCTCTGAGGCTGAGAGAGTGTGCCTTGTCCAAGGCCACCCAATCAGTTTCCATGGCTGAGAGAGATTCAAACCCTGGTCCCCAGAATCGTAGCTCAACACTCAAACCACTATATCATGGTGGCTTTCTAAGGCATGATAAAGGACTCTATTCCATTGCCTGTACTGAAGTAAGTTTATTATTATTATTATTATTATTAACCTTTATTTATATAGCTCTGTAAATTTACACAGTGCTGTACATACAATCTTATAAATTAGATGGTTCCCTGCCCTCAGGCTTACAACCTAAGAGAGACAACAAGTTTCAGTGGCCAGTTCTGCTGGCTTCTATACGCAGACTTTAAGAGTCCCAGCTCCTCCTTTGCTTCAGGTAGCAAAATGTCTTACTGTTGGCAAAGTAAGTTGGATAGATTTGTGCAGATTGCATGAGAATTTGATAATACCCCTAGCTCTCAGTTTAGTTTGCCTTTACTGTACAACCATAAAGCTGATGAAAGGGATGTTGAGGTTACATGAGTTCAAATTGTACAGCAGATGGAGTGGCTCTAAGCCCAGCAAGGTGCTGACCAGTTTGGAACAGAGGTGACATGCTATTACTGCTGCATCATGTGTCACTTTGTAGCATGGATGTATCAGCTGTCCACTGGGCGTAAATCCTATTCTTAGTCCAAACTAGAATAAACCTAGTGATAACTTGGTAAGTCAACACTAAAGTGGATCTCCTCTATATGGGACTAACAACAAATCCCAGTCCAGGTGTTTGTCTTACCTTTTAGTACAAATATAAATGTTTATTTATTTCAAAATTGAAAGATTTCAAGTGTTCTCCCTGTGAGGTGAGATTATTGTGAAAAATTCTTTGCCACATAAAACCTTTGTTTGTTTGTTTTTAAAGTTCATTCAGGAAACAGTATAAAGGAATGTAAAAGTAAATGAACAATTTTAAATATAAATGAGCATTATATAGCATGCAAAGGGATCTTGCTGGACCTTTGAGACTAACTCTGTGAAAAAAGCTGTAACATAAGCTTTCCAAGACTTGGTGTACTTTCTCAAATGCATGGTCAAGTCTATGAAAGTGTACTGTATGCTACAGCTTCTTTCATATAGTTATTCTCAAAGGGGATACAAGATCCCTTTGCATACTGATATTTCAGACTGACACAGCTATGTCTCCTGATATTATATGTCAAATGAATGTTATATAGTGATAGCAAACAATAAAATTCAGTTTACTGAATGAGACATGACTCCAGGTCTCCACAATTCTAAGCACAGTAATTGACAACTATACTACACCTCCTTTGTGGTTCAGACAGAAAGTCTATACAGAATTCTAGTGGTGGTTGGTTGGGCTCTTGTGTCAGTGAAGAAGTGAATTCTGTCTTGGCTCCATTCATAACTGAAAATAATCCACCCAAGGTGTGGTACCTATTGTGAGGATAAGATTCAACACCTTGGCTAACTCCTAAAAAGTTCTGGTAAATATCCAGAGCAACTTCACAGCTCCACTGACACGGACACAACCAGATGCCATGGTACATATCCCAGGCAGTAAGGGCCTTGACGAACTGGCAAAAAATGCCAGCCTCGGAACAGAGTGGGGGTGTGGCGTCTACACAATGCACACCCCAATGCTGCTCTGATGCTGGCGTCATGCTGTGCACCCAATCGCACAGCGGGCAGCCTCATGGAGCTCCTTTGGTGCTGCATCCAGGTGATGCATGCCAAAAGGAGCACCAGAAAGTGCTGCCACAGTGGCAAAGGCGCCCTTTCCACAGCATAAAAAGGAGCTACTTTTTGCACCACAGAAAAGCCAGATCAGGCCTGCAGTATGTAGTTCCTGAGGCCCCAATCCATCAAGGAAAGGGGTGGCAGCAGGCACTCAAAAGGGGCAGTCTGTTGAGCCCCCCAGTCTCACTGAATGGTAGGATATACAGAACTACTTTGTTTCTCAGCTCCTCTGCACTACCATTTTCACTTATTTATAACATTTATTCTCCAAATTTCATATGCCAGAATAAAAAATGATAGCCCCCCAGTTATTTCAATATTTCCGATACCAGAGGAAACCCATAATCTTTTCCATATTATGAACAACTTAATGTGAAAGCACACAATTTGCATATTATAATAGCTTTTAATAAAATGAAGTTTTAAAAATACTAAAATTACTGTTTCACTGAGGGACAGATTTAGAGATCAGCCTTGAAATAAGCTCAGGAAAGGGAATAATGTATTCTCTCTGCATTTATATGAGTTACTCCCTGGCCATAGGAGTAATGAAATATAGTTCAATGAGTAGAGAGTCTAAAGCCCGAACTATAAACTTATCTTATGCTCAGTATATGACCTTAGGCAACCATTTCCATTAGCTTTAGGTCTTGATTTCCCATGTGACTTTTGCAAGGAGAAAATAACCTCATGAATGTGCTATAGAAATAATTGATAAACTGGTCAGGACTGGGGGAAACTTCCTTTTGTGAACTACTATTCCAAGAATCACACGGCTAGATGGACATCGTGGTAGGGTTACAGCATTCCTATATTACCCTGGCTTACACATTATGGTTAAAGCATATAATATTATATAATAATGAAACTTTTATTTATATCCCACTTTTTGCTGGAGCAATCAAAGTAGCTTACAGTGTTTAAAAACATACAACAATATATATAAATAACCCCCCTTAAAAAAGAATTAAACAATTACGATTAAAATTACATAAAACGATTAAAAGCAGCATATGTCCACTAAGGAGTCTGCCATTCTTCTATCAGTTTGTCGCTATTATTCCCATTGTGTTCTTGTGAATTGTGAATTGGTCTTGGCTAATGCAATATCACACTGCAAAGGGATCTTGTAGCACACTGTAGTTTGATTGATCAATTTTACTTCATTACTACTAGTTTCCTCAACTCTTGTTGTGTTTTTGACTTGATCCTTCAGTATTAGCATAATCAAACCAAGTAGGAATCCATTTTTTTTTCTTCTAGGTATTTAAATACTAGGGTAGAAACTATTATTGTCAATAGCGTAAAAGGCCTTGTGGCATGTCCAGTAACTAGGCTTTTTGGCACATTGGTTGGGCTAGTATTGGTTATACTATGCATTTGTTATGTTCCCTAAAGCTGAGTTCAGCTTATGGTAATAGAGTTATCATAGAGTTTTCTTGGTAAGATGTATGCAGAGAAGTTTGTCATTGCCTTCCTTTGAGGCTGAGAGATTGTGCCTCTTCACCATGGTCACCCAGGAGGGGGTTTCCTGGCTGAGTGGAGATTTGAACCCTGAATTCACAGAGTCTTAGTCCAACATTCAGACCATTACACCATGCTGTCTTGAAAATTTAGGCATACGTCTAATAATATTCTGTGTACTACAAGCATAATATAAATTATACAAACATTTTGGTCTTTCATTCAGAGCATGAACGTTAACTAGGGAAGTTAACGTTAACTAGTGAGGCCTAACATAAAATTTAAGCTCTTGTGAAATGGTAACACTTGTGAAAATCTGCTTTTGCAATCATGAACGGAACACATCCATTGCACAATGGCCAAAAAAATATGACTACATGTGTATGGGAACTAAAACAGCATATGACAGAACAGAATTTTGGCCTTGGTTTAGATTCTCTCCACCTCCAACAGCATGTTGGTAGCTGCTTGCAATGAGAAAAATTAGAATTTGAAAGCATGTTCCATATGACATGTATATATGCACAGAAGCCACATCTGTAAAAGTTGCACTTCACCTGAAGGAGAAAAGAACTTGGGGAACAAAACTCTCTTCTTCTTGCCTCCCCAACCCCCATACCAAAAACAGCATAGGTCCTATGAGTTAGACTAACAGTGAGATTTTTGGAGCAGTTCCATTGTGGTTTTCACTTCAGAATCATTTGTGTGACTTGGAAAGCCAGCAATATAACTCTGTGTGGGGATGGGTTATTCAAGGTAACTTGCATGTCAGAAGGAAGAGGTATTTTTATATCTGGGGATCTAAAATGAGGTCACATGCTATATAGTACCTGGAGTGACTAAAAGAAAAGAAAAAAGAAGATTCTCTGTCTTTAATATCTCATATTATCTTCAGTGACCTTTATTTTGGGTGTTCCTAAAATACACAGCTATTAATATGCTAATGTGATGGGCAGTGAAACAGCAGAATCTAATAAAATCAAATCTTCCTATAGAAGAGACACTAAATTTTCATTTTCCTTAAGGCCAGCATTCATGTTTCCTGTCTCAAGAAATGCAATAAAATGGAACATCGTTTATTGAAATTTATAGGATTCTTTGAAACTTAAAATAGATGAGAGGAATCATCTGGAGATTAATGTTCATTCTAGGATGGTGATGTGTCTTCTCAGTCCTGGTTTATTTACACTAGTTAACTTGCAAGTCATGTGTATTTTAGATTATTTACTTCTGGCCTGAAATTTTAAGTAACATAAGACCTGAAATTAACTCCTTGTACTTTTTATTTATTTGAGGAATTATTTAGGCTCATTTAGATCAGGGAAATTAGGTCTACACCAGAAGCAATAATGTAGTAGAGGAAGAGCTCACAGTGTCAGAGATCCGAGATTTTTTTGGAGCCTGGACAATGAAATCATCTGCCATATGCATACACTGCACCTTAGGTTCCCCTTCTTCTTATGAGCTTAGTTACAATCGAAACAGTAACTAGGATGAGGGAAATTAATTTTCCCAGCAACAATAGATTTTATTTATTTATATTTCTGTATTGCCTCTGAGCCCATAAGGGCTCACAAAGCAATGATCAAATTAAAAGCAATAAAAACAATACAAAGATGAAAAATATTTTTAAAACATTAAAATACTCTTGCCATCCTTGTTATAATGCAAATTCCTGGGATGACTTGGTCTGGAATGCCTTATGAATTAACTAAATGGAACAACTTGAATCCTTTTTTTTTTAAAGTCTTTCTGTGAAATACCATTATGGGTATAATGGTCTTTTTGCTGTCTCCTACACATCACAATATAATCTCCCCCAGAGAGAGAGAGAGAGATGATAGATAGATAGATAGATAGATAGATGATAGATAGATAGATAGATAGATAGATAGATACCAAGTGCCATCCTCTGCCTAGGGAGGGAGAGAAGAGGCAAGCCCAGCTCCACCAGGGCTTGCCTGAGGCAAGAGGACTCTCCCTCCATACCAACTGCCATCCTCTGGCTAGGGAGGGAGAGAAGAGGCAGGCCCAGCTCCATCAGGGCTTGCCTGAGGAAAGAGAACCCTTGTTTATCCACTTTTGTAAACCGCTTTGATCTTTTTTGGAAAGGCGGTATATAAATAAAATAAATAAATAAATAATAAAATAGATAGATAGATAGATAGATAGATAGATAGAGCCCCCAAAAGTGGCTTAACATAAAAATGTTAAAACAAGATGTTTAAAAAATGTACATGTTTGGGGGTTTTTTAAATACAAAAAGTCAGCAAACCACTTATAAACATTAGTTTAGAACAGTTAAAACTCATTGAAATCCTTTAAATACAAGTGCTTGTGATTTATGAGGTTTAAGTGGAATATCTCATGACAACCTGTCATCTTCTTCCCATTTCCAAATGATCTTCTGCCCTTGGAAAGCCAATTCTTCCCACAAAATTCAGTGCAGTGAGTGCTCCCCAGTCAATCGGCATAAAGTCCTTCTCCAGAATAAGATTGCTTTACAGAACACATGCTCTCAGTAGAGCTAGAAACTACTAGAGTTGATTAGGTGATATGGGCACAATTCACATGGACATAATTACATACATTTTTGGATAATTTTTATTTATTGTTTTAACAATGTGGGTAGATGCCTTTGAGGGCTATCATGATGAGTCCAAACACATCAAAATTTATCGGTGTTCATACATTTTCTCTATCAGAGCCTAGTCACCTCAAAATATAGCATCTATGAAACACTTCTTAAAATGGTTTCTATTTAAGCTTAACTGAGATATTCATCTGTAGTAATCATTTTTCATGCCTACATGCAACAATATAATGCATAACTAAACTTTTCCAATGAACCATGCCTTTGTCATCCTCTGCTGTCTGTTAAATCTGTTTATTTCTGTTAGTCTGTAAAGTGAAATGCACATCCTTACACATGTGCAAGATAGATAGGTTGATTGATTGATTGCTAGATAGATCAATAGATCGATAGATCAATCAATAGATAGATATGATAGATTCTCCAGTATGGCCACCTAGATGTATTAACTCTTGTGCTGTTCTGACTAATTTCTGAAAGAAGTAGAAAAGACAAAATTAGGAATATGGATACTGAATAGAAAACATCTACTGTCAAAGTCTTACCCTCACAAGTTAATCAAAGTTCCCTTTGTTAGTTTTCTCAGCTGTTATATAACTGAAGCCACTTTCTTGCAGTGGGCAAGGTGAGGGAACAAAGTAACAGATACAAGATATTTTTATTGCTTTCATCCTTGCATTCACAGAATTTTCTGGGAGTTTTAACCGTTTTTCACAGCCGTGTATGATTCCTATCATGCTACTGTTGATGCAGGGAATCAAAAGCTTGTAATTAATTGGCCCCAAAAGTTTTACTGTAACTATTTAGCATGCTTCTTCAGATTAATACATCTATTAAATTGGTTTGTGACAGAACTCCAACAAATAAAAAGGTATCAAAAGTAGAAGTCACAAAGGTATCATTCCCATAAACTCTTCCATACCACCTAGTCCAGGTTTTTCTATGACTTAGCTTGTAATAGAAAAACTTACACCATAGCTAAGAAAAGGGTGGAAACAACACAAGTACTAATTATGTGAAAACATTTGGCATATATTTTAATTCCCCTTTTCAGTAGCTGGATTTTTTTATTCACAAGTTTTGAAATGACTAGCAATAGTGGTGGAAGCTATCCCACTGGCCAGGAACATGGATCATTGCATATTCATTGCTACCCCTACACACGGCTCATCTGATGTCCAAGGTTCTCTGGTGAGCTACACCATAGCTTAAGATATAGAAAATGTGCTTTACTACTAGTAATATGTGTACACTGATTCCTATTACACATACACATACATAGTGGTTTTGAAAAAAGTAGTATTTTCACATTTTTGAGGTGCATTGCAGAACAATGTATACACCACCTTAAACCTTTACTATCTGAGAGGCTTACAGAGTATTCCTGAGAAATAAAATATGCACAAAACAATGCAAATATTTTCTGGTATGAATATCCTAAATGTGCACAAAAATGTGTAGAAAGTTGCTTTAATCATTGGGAGAAAGCATGTGAATTAAAAAAAATGTGTCAAAACAATTTGCATACATGAATTCAAAAGTATTTATCCTCAAAACATTTCCAGTAGTCTTTCTCAAAAGTAGTACACAGACAGCACCTTACTCTAGTAAACTTTCACCATTTTACTGCCACTCTCTCACACAAGTGTTGGAGAGGATGCTGCTAGCAGATATCCCTCATTCATATGTGGTGGCCTGCTCACAGAGTTGTGGTTGTTATGTGTCTTCAGGTCAGTTTTGATTTATGGTGACCATATCACAGTGTTTTCGTGGCAAGGTTTGTTCAGAGGAGGTTTGCCATTGCCTTCCTCTTAGGCTGAGAGAATGTGACTCTCCCAAGTTCACCCAGTGGGTTTTTATATCCGGGCAGGGATTTGAACTCTGGTTTCCATAGTCCTAGTCCAACACTCAAACCATTATGCCATGCTGCCCCAGAGTAGATATGTGTAAATTTCATAATCTTGATTTTGTTGAGTATTTCCAAATACTACCTGAATTTTCATCCCAGCCTTTTTTCACATAAGGTCACAAGAGCTTGCGTTCCTTCTTACATTGAAATATGTATAAAATTATTGTAGTACATGTCCTCCACAAGGACATGAGTCTAGGTTGATAACATATAGAGCTTTTGGGGGGGGGGGTTGCATTGCAGTTCCCCAAATCCTACAGACAACATGGCAACTGGCTAGGGATTCTAGCAACTGTTGGGGCAGTACAGACCACCCAAAAGAGGCGGTCTGTAGCCGCCCTAGGAAGTGGCGAGATGGGGCCAAGGCTGCTGCATCGGCAGCCTTGGAGGCCCCATCCTGCCACTTCCAGGCCTCAAAATGGGGTGCAGCAGGCACCCTGGGTGCCTCCTGCACTCCACTTCCAGAGGCAGTGCTGAGGGGAGAAAGGGGTCATCACCGTGGCCCTTTCTCCCCGGGTGTTTGACATGGCTATTTGAAGGCTGCGTCAAACACCCAGTGCAAAAAAGTATCTCAGTTTGTGAGCTCCTTTTTTGTGACACTGGAAGGGCACGCCTGCCACCCTCCAGTGGTGTGAAGTTGTCATGGTGCACGTAGCGTTTCTAAACGCTGCTCGCACCACGACAACATCATGGTGCGCCTGTATGGAAGCCATCATTTTTAAATGGCGGCACCCATACGCTTTAGGGTTAGGGAGGGTGTGGATGCTGCGCCCTCCCTAACCCTAAGGGACCAGCTCTTTGTGCCCATCTAGATTGGGCCATAGTTCCAAAAAGCAGCTTTTCCAAGCTCTGAACCTACCCAAATTTGGACGTCTTCTGGAAGACCACCCTTTCCACACTGATATAAATTGGCATATTGATTTTACTTATCCAAAAACTGTACATAAATTTCTCCAGTTTATATAGAGGAACATCCACAGACAGAACTGGACATCTAGATAAATCTTCTTGAAACCTACTGTGAAATGAGCTTAAGGGCAGGAGCCATGACTGTCTTCATTCTTTCACATGACTGAGGGTGTAAAAAAACATAAAATGAGTCATAGGTCAGCACTTGAACAACCATACCACACAGGCTTATTTACTGGTATTAGTTAGTTAGAATAGGTTTCAGTTCATCTCTGATTAATTTTATTTCCTCTTACATTTAACAGATCAAACTATTCTAAAATGTGGGGAAGGGTTTTCCTCTTTAAAAATACATCTTCAAAGTAACTATTTAACTTTTCTTTATGAATCTTTTCATAAAAGCATATTTTATTTTGTAATAAATTTGTTTAAGACCATATTATTCACCACATATCTAAATGTCATACCTCACTACCCCCTGTACAGAACTGACTGAGCCAATAACTCAGTGAGGCACTAGAGATCTCTGGCTGAAAATTCTAAGTACCCATCTCTAAACTGCCAAACTCAGGATTCCATAGAATGTTGCTATGGCAGTTAAAATGGAATCATGGTGATATAATTCTGTGGTGCAAAAGAGGTGTAAGCTGTAAAGGATTGTGTACTGGAAGAAGCTAGGTCGTCAAGAGGTCCATTTAGTGTCTATGATTAGAACCAAAAAGGAAGGACTGTGTTAGCTGGTTTGCTCATTCATTTGGTATTATATTAATACCAAATATAACCCTGAATGCTCTTACATTCAGTATTTAATTGTTCCAGAACTGAAAGGGGCACAAAGAAAAGGAATAGAGGAAAAACACACACATGCTCACATATCTTCCACCCCTCTTTTTCCTTATCAAAATTAAAGGCTCCTTTCTTTCTGTTCTTCACAATGGTTTCTGTCATTTTGTGCCTTATGTAGAGTACATCTAATTTTTTCATTAGGATTAATCAAAACTGGATGCTCACGTCAAGAGGACAATATGCCTGATGTTGTTAGCTATTCAAATTGGACAAGATATCTAAATGAAAAGATTGAGGAAAGATTTGAGACAATGGAAACAATTTGCAAAAAGTCTACAGTGGATTATGAATATACTTATTTTAGGACACCTAAAGATATCTCATTTTAAGGATAGGAAAGCAGAATGAAATACAGAATCTTAAAAATAATACATTAGCACCTTTATATTAAAATGCAAAAATAAGATGATAAAATTGCATTTAAAGCTGCACACACACACATTAAAAAGTCAGCCTGTTGGTGTCTTTGTGCCTGCTTTTTAAAACAGTGCACAATTTTTTTCTATAATAAGATTTATACTACTTATTCTATGCTATTGTCTTGAAAAGGAAAAAAAAATATTTGTACATAATGTCATACAGGACTTGAAAGTGTGTGATCTAGAATAGAAGAAATTTATAATGACCTCTTTGAGAAAACCAATTTGTCCAGCTAGTCATGAATGCTCATGTTGTCACGCAGCTGCCAGTTTCCGCCAAAACACTTATCTACTTTGGAATGTCAGTCAAGAGTCAATATACCCAAGGACCTGGGTGGAGAGAATGAGAGAAGTAGGGAGGAAAGCCACTCTACAAGGGATGAAAAATGCTGAATATCATATATACAGAGTCTTTTTCCTGTTACACAGCAGCCAGGTGATCCATTGAGGTTACCAATGGACATTGATAAGTGCCGAAGTCCCAGCTGATATAAGCCCAAGTTCTTTGTGGGTTCAGGCATAAAATGCTCTTTAATATATAGAAAAACAGTAGTGCAAAAAGTGTTTATATGCAAGAGTTTTACATTTCACATTTCCTAGAATTCATTGATTCCTACATAGTTAATGGTATTAACCTCCAATGCCTGCTGCTCTGTACGCAAATGGATATATGTTTGTTAATGTTAACCTATCCCTTGACTGAAATACAGTATGCACGGATTGCTATGACTATTGGACACAACACCAACCAAGTACAGTTGGCCCTTGGTATCTGTGGACTTGCCATCTATGGATTTGAGCATCCACGGATGGCAAGCCTGCATTGTCCTTGATGGTAGCATGTACACATGGCTATGCCACCATTGGGAACAACTGCACTGAAGTCTTCCTCCCTCCCTCCCTCCCCCTCTGAGGCTTCTTCCGAGGGGTTCAGGAGCAGTTCAGAGGCAAAGTCTGGAGCCCATTCAATTGGTGGGAGCTGGAATTGGGGCCAGGTCCAGGACTCGGAGCTTGGAGGTTCCACCCTGGGGGTTGGGACTTAGGGGGGCTTGGCACCAGCTACCTCCAGCTGATAGGGCTCCACTTTCAACCTCTGAACTGCCTCTAAAGCTAAGCCCAGAGAAGAAGTCTCAGAGGAGGAGGGGAGGGGAGGGGAGGGAGGGGAGAGGGGGAGGGAGGACTTCAGTGCATTTGTCCCAAATGGTGATGCAGCCATGTGGCCATGCTGCCATTAGGAACAATGGGACTTGAGTATCCACAAACTTTAATATCCATGAGGCGGGTCCAGAACAGATCCTCCATGGATACTGAGGGCTGACTTTAGCTTTATGCTTGATGAATAACTTTCCTGATGACTTGATTTATTTGTGTCTGATTCATCAAGGCAATTAATAGATACTGAATTTCATTGGAATAAAGATTCTCAACTAAATCATCCATTTTGTATCTCTTAAGACTCAGTGGAAACAAAGCACAGCTTACCTCAGAAATTGGTGATACATAAAAATGCAAAGAGCTGAAAACTAAAAAGATGCACTAGCATGCTTGGGAAAATACAATATGCACATGTATGTAAAAAATATAGCATGTACAAAAGTACAGTATGTACATGGCAGGGGGGCGGGGTGTACTGAATTGCACTAAATGTATACACATACTATATGCATTCATATGGGAAGAAAAACCTTGCCACCTGACATGACCACAGATGGGATAATAAGGCAGGCAGGAATCAAAGACATTCTAGAAATCAAGAATGGAGCTAAACATTTATATAGTTAGTCTTGAATATACAAGCCAGTTCCAGGTCAGTTCTCATTTAACACTTCTGTCTGGAGAGGATTTGTCAAACTATTTATAATAATACTTATTATAGATGGTTGCATATATGCTAGCTCAGCAGTTAAGGAAGGGACTGTGCTGTATAATATATATTTTTTCATCATACAGTATCATTTATAAAGCCAGGAATAAGCCAATAAGGCTGTCTGATATTATTACCTACAAGTAAAATGAATGTTATGGTATTAATGGAAGAAGCTAACATTTATGTTAAATTATTAACCAGTGGAAACAGGATATAAATGCTAAAAGACAAGAGTCACTGAAGTGAATACATTGACCTAACAACAGTGTCCTCACATGCCATCTGTGATTGACAGGCATTGTAAAGAACCCTAAACCACAGTGAATCTCTCATGAACAGGTGATTCTAATGCGGTTTGACCTGTGAATATGAACTCAATGCCCTGAGGCGTATATATGTTTTGGAGCTAAAGTTTGAAATTATTTGAAGCATCTCATTAAAATCATGAAGTATATTCCTTAGCAATGGTGTAGTGGAATTAGGATTCACAGGCTAGGAGAATAGGAACCTTTTGATAAGCAGAGACAATAATATGTACTGCCACCTGTTCCCTGTTTCAAGATCCTCTTTGCTTTCTGAGCTCGGCTGTAGTTAGTACTCATGGTAGCTAGGATCAGAGTAACAATATACTGCACAATATATTGCTCTGCAACAATATATTCCGCTGAGCTATCCTTATAAAGTATTGAGGGGCAGTTTGGTTTTGAATGGGCAGATAAGACCCTTTAGCTTTACCTCTGAATGAATGCTTGGAGAAGGTAAAGGGCTGAATGATGAAAAACAAATTGAAACAGAATCCAGACAAGACAAAGGTGCTTGCTGTCAAAGGTGTGTGTTACACTCCCCCTGAAAACTATGTTCCCAGCTTCGGGGTACTTCTGGATCCATTGTTCCAAATGACAGCTCAGATAGATGCAACAGCCAGGAGTGGTTACTATCAGCTTCACCTGTTAATGCCAGCTGCGTCCCAAGCTAGAGCTGGAAGACCTGAAAATGGTAGTGCACACACGGGTAACCTGAGGGCTGGACTTTTGCACTGTGCTGTACATTGGACTACCTCTGTACAAAGTTGGAAACTTCAATTACTGCAGTTCAAAACATGGGAGCCAGATTGGTTACTGGGTCATCCGGGAGTGAATATATCACACTAAAATTAAAATCACTCCACTGGCTGCCAATTAGTTTCTGGGCAAGGTATAAAGTGTTGGTTATTACCTTTAAAGCCCTTCATGGTTTGCATCCAGGTCCTTACAGAATCTACCCCTTTCAGTTTGATGTAATCTTTGCTCTGATAAGATTTCTTGTTATTGATTCATTTAAGTCATTTATAAAGATGTTGAATAACATCATGTCCAAAACAGAATACTGTATTACCACACAGGTCATTTCTCTTCAGGATGATGAAGATCCCTGTCTTTGAATTCAGTCCATCAATCACCTACAAATCCACATAACAGTAGTACCATTTTTCCCACATGTTACCAACTTATATATAGTAATTTCATGGGGACCTTATCAAAAGCTTTACTGGAAACCAAGATACACTACTAATTTACCAGGTTTGTAATTGAATCAACAACAACCCAAAAAAGAGAGGTATAATTAGTTTGGCATAACTTGTTTTTGAAAAAAAAAACTCATTAGCTCTTTTCTATTCTTTTCTAATTGCTCAGAGACAGATTGGGTCTTCATTCTGGTTGTGAAGTCAAGTTGACCAATTGGTATTTGCCTGTGTCTTCTTTTTTTCCCTTTTGAAAAGGGAGACAACATTTAACCACCTACAATCTACAGGAACCTCAAGTGTTCTTAAAAAAAATCACAAGATTTATAGACAAAGATGCTGAGATTACAGGTGGAATCCTTTTGGCACACTACACTAGTGGTTGCATTAGTGGTTTTTCCCAGGGTTATGTGATGATGAGTGAAGGCTCCAGGCTTTGTTCCATGTGTAAATCTGCTGGCTTGGAGCTTGTTTCTCCAGTACTTTTACTTCCTTCATAGGTGCTGCATCAGTGTATGCTGGCTTACATCTGTGGGTTCCTTTTGTACCAATAGTTGCATATCATTTGACTCTGGAGACATTAATTCATTTAAAGAAGTTAGGTGTTTTCCAAAGTATCTGGAAGAAAACTAATCCAATTTAAAGTCAAACTCAGGAATAACAACAGAAAATGCATGTCATTTAATTCCTTGTGGTTGTAATAAATTGTTTGTTTACCTGACCTTTAAATAGTCCATTATGTACATTAGCTTCTCCTCTGGCCCATCTCTCTTCTGCCTTTTTTAAAAAAAATGTTCTGCCATCAGATCTTAGCCAGTAGAGCACTTTTTTGACATTGTTCTGCCGATAGATCTCTGATATCAGGCAGCAGAAGAGGGTTCTGTCAGCAAAAGAGCTGGCAAAAAAGATTTGTACCTAATCTTAGTCTCCTACAATTTGAGCATCTTTAAATTAGGTTTGTTCTGTTGAATCATAGCTCTAATCTCTCATGAATCATCTTTCTCTATAATCTTTCTGTAGGACCATAGCTCTAATGTCTCATGCAAGCAAAATCATGCTCAAAATTCTGAAACATAGGCTACAACCATACATGGAGAGAGAAATCCCAAAGGTACAAGCAGGATTCAGGAAAGGAAGAGGCACTAGGGACCACATTGCAAAGATGCAGTGCACCAAGGAATTCCAAAAGAAAATCAATATGTGCTTTACAGACTATAGCAAGGCCTTTGACTGCATAGATCTCAAAAGATTATGGAATGCCCTTAAAGATATGGGAATGCCAACACATATGATAGTCCTAATGAGGAATCTTTACTCAGGACTACTGTCAGGACAGAACATAGAGAAACAGAATGGTTCCCAATTGACAAAGGGGTCAGACAAGGCTGTATCCTCTCACCCTATCTGTTCAACTTGTATGCAGAACATATTATGTGAAAAGCAGGACTGGATACAAAAGAAAGAGGAGTGAAAATAGGAGGAAGAAATATCAGCAATCTAAGATACACAGATGACACCATACTATTAGCTGAAAACATCCCATACAAAACAACTACTAAGGAAGATCAAAGAGGAAAGTGAAAAGGTAGATTTATTGTTGAACATAAAGAAAACAAAAATAATGACCATAGAAAATTTACATAAATTCAGCCTAGACAATGAAGAAATATAAACAGTGAAATAATTCTCATACTTTGGATCAAATATTGATCAGAGCAGATAATGATGTCAAGAAATCAGAAGAAGACTATGAATGGGGAAGGCAGGTATGAGAGAACTAGAAAATATCTTAAAATGTAAAGACATACAACTGAGCACAAAAGTTAGAATCATACAAGCTACTGTATTCCCTATTACCATGTACGGATGTGAGAGCTGGACAGTTAAGAAAGCAGATAGGAAGAAAATTAATTCATTTGAGATGTGATGCTGGAGAAGACTGCTGAGGTTACCATGGACAGCCAAAAGGACAAACAAATGGGTCCTAGAACAGATCAAACCAGAAATCTCTCTGGAAGCTAAGATGACTAGACTGAGGCTGTCATACTTTGGTCACATCATGAGATGGCACAACTCATTGGGGGAAAAATAATGCTAGAAAAGGTGGAGGGAAGCAGAAAGAAAGGAAGACCACATTCTAGATGGACAGCCTCTATTAAGGAGATCATGAGTATGAATTTGCAGGACCTGAGCAGAACAGTGGAGGATAGGGAGTCTTTGAGATGTCTCATCTACCAATTCGCCATGGGTTGAGATCAACTTGATGGTGGATAACAACAACAACAACAACAACAACAACAACAACCTATTGGATAGCCTTTGGTTAAGTATGCTTTTGGTATAGATATAATTTAGCAGGTCTTTGGGAGTTAAAATATTACAGTACAGTGGTGTAAGCACACCATGCATTTTGCAGTTGTGGCTCCTGTGAACTCTATACTAATTATCACTAACTAATGCAACAGTGTCCTGCATACCTATATCTTACTGGTATAATAATAATAATAACAACAACAACAATAACAATAATAATAATAGCTGCAGAAGAGAAAGTGTTCTTATAGACTTGTAAAATCAGTACTGTGCAATATTTTTGGAAATAGGAAATGCTATACTAAAAACAAAGAAATGGAGCACATAGAAATTTTGAGAAAAGGGAAACAGTCTATTTTGTTAATAATAATAATAATAATAATAATTATTATTATTATTATTATTATTATTTCTAGTCCACCCCTCTGAACAAGCAATCGGGGTGGATTACAACATTCTGACTCTTAAAACAACCTTTTTACGGCGACTAGACTAGAGCACAAGTGGCGAAAGACTCAAATCTTATCTGTCAGAACTCGCCATAGGCAGCACCTTCGTGCCTATCAGGAGGCTTTGCATGCAGCGCAGAAATCTTTCTGCTCTGTACGCATTGCATCTGCAAAGTCCCGTTCAGCAGAGCTGATTAGGGTGGTGGGAGAGTTGACGCGGGTTCCCCCTGCGCCAAACCCCCTACTTGACCCAACAACAGCCTGCTGTGACACGTTTAACACCCACTTTGCAGATAAAATCTCTCGGATAAGGACTGACTTGGACGCCAATGTTTCAGCAGAATCTACAAGTGAGGCTCCCAACAACTCCGTTGCTGTCGGTTTACTGGATGAGTTCCAATCTGTTAGTACTGAGAACGTGGACAAACTCCTTGGAAGTATGAGGAGTTGGTCGACTTGCCCTCTCGAGCCCTGTCCATCTTGGCTGGTCGTCCAGGGAGGGGATGCATTGAGGGTATTCCTTTGGGATACAATCAATGCATCCCTTAGGGAGGGCTCTTTACCATCTAGTTTGAAGGAGGCGGCTGTAAAACCCCTCCTGAAGAAGCCCTCCCTCGACCCCCTGGACAGGAACAACTACAGACCAGTGTCCTTGCTACCGTTTTTGAGCAAGGTGATCGAGAGGGCAGTCACCTCCCAACTCCAAGCTGTCTGGTATGAAACCAATTATCTTAATCCATTTCAAACTGGCTTCAGGACAGGACATGGAGTTGAGACAGCCATCGTTGCTCTGACTGATGACCTCTACTTGAGCATCGACAGGGGTAGTGTGACCCTGCTCGTGCTCTTGGATGTGTCAGCAGCCTTTGACACTATTGATCACTCCATCCTTTTGGACCGGCTGAGGGAGTTGGGGATCAGAGGCACCGTACTCCGGTGGTTCCGGTCCTTTCTCTCCGGCAGATCCCAAAGTGTGACGCTCGGGGACAGCTGCTCTTCTAAGATCGAGCTTAATTGTGGTGTCTCCCAGGGCGCCATCCTGTCCCGGATGCTGTTCAATATTTATATGAAGCCGCTGGGTGAGATCATTCAGAGGCATGGAGGTCAGTGTCTTCAGTACGCTGACAACACTCAGATATACCTCTCCATGACAAGATCAACAGCTCAGACTTCAGATGGCATCTCTCCTCTTAATGACTGTCTTGCGCCAGTAATGGATTGGATGAGGGAAAGCAGATTGAAGCTCAATCCAGACAAAACGGAGGTACTCACAGTCACAGGACCGAAGCCAGGTCTGGAATACATCTTCTGGTCCTAGATGGAGTCACATTGTCCTCGATGGACCCTGTTCGCAGTCTGGGGGTACTCCTAGACTCGTCACTTCACATGACTAGTCAGGTGAATACGACAGTCAGGAGTGCTGCTATCAGCTTCGGCTGATACGCCAGCTGCGCCCTTTCCTGGTAACCTTACGATTGAATTTCTGCAATGCGCTCTACTTGGGGCTACCCTTGTGCCTAACCCGGAAACTTCAACTAGTCCAAAACATGGCGGCCAGGCTTATTACTGGTACATCGAGGTGCGAGCACATAACACCATTGCTTAAGTCCTTCCACTGCTACCGATTAGTTTCCAGGCGCAGTAGAAGGTGTTGGTCTTAACCTTTAAAGCCCTACAGGGCTCGGGTCCATCTTATCTTAGGGACCACCTCTCTCTGTACAATCTCCCCTGCACACTCCAGTCCTCCAGGAGAAATTTATTACAGCCTGTGAAAACAAGGCTGTCGCGGACCTCCCAGGGGACTTTCTCTGCTGTCGCTCCCAGGGTATGGAATGACCTGCCGGATGAGAAGTGTCTTATTACATCCCTTGATAGCTTTTAAAAAGCCTTAAAGATGCATCTCTTCCGGCAGGCCTTCCCAGAAACATTTTAACTCATGGCCCTGACACTGGTTTACAACATCAGGACGTGCACTCCTACCAGCTCCCAGCACTTAATTTAGGAAGTTTACATCTACAGTGTCTATAGAATTGACTAGCTGCTTTTTATGTTCTATGTTGTATGTATGTAATTGTTCTTGGATTTTAATCTGATATTGGTTTAATTTAATTTTAAGGGGTGGGACATGGGGTTTTGGGATATTGGAATTGTTTTATCTTGATGTCTTTTAATTATTGTAACCCGCTCCGATTGATGACAGAGGAGCGGGCTATAAATAAACTGATGATGATGATGATGATGATGATGATGATGATGATGATGCAGTTTCCCACATGCACTTTCATCTTTTATCACGACCACTGAAGACTGTATGTTCCTCATCCTTGGTTTTGAAGATTGTTATTGTTTTGTGCCTTCATGTTGTTTTCTACCTATGGGGGCATTAAGGCAGTATTGGGGCATTAAACCTACCATGGGCTTTTCTTGGTAAGATTTGTTCAGAGGGGGTTTGTCTTTGCCCCCCCGCACCTGAGGCTGAGAGAATGTAACTTACCCATGATCACCCAATGGGTTTCCATGGCTGAGTGGGGATTCAAATCATGGTCTCCAGAGTCATGTTCCAACACTCAAGCCACTATACCACACTGGCTTTCTTTTGAGCATTGCATAAGCAAAATCTGATAGACAGAGATTCATAGAACACAAACACGATGTCCTTTCTCCTAATCTTTTTTGTTTATGATGTTTCATGCAAACACAAAAGCAAAGGAAAAAAAAAAGAAATTCTGATGTCATCCTTCCAGGCATACACTAATCTTTGCCAAAGGTTCAGGGAACTGTTCTGCTTCCATACACAATGTTGCCCAATTGGCCTGATGCAGAACAGGCTCTGTATGTTTGTTTTGACAGTTTGCATGTGCATTAGCTTCACAGTGAGGGATAAGCTATTGATTGTTGCTGGAGGCATGATGATACCAGAATAGAAAGAAAACTGACACAGTTACAAAAACAAAACCTCTGAGCTGATGTCAGAGGCATTCAGAAGCACAATTCTGAAACTTAGCAAATAATCAGTTGTGTTCCTTGTTCTCAGATTATATGGTATTGGATCTCCCTAAGACATGACAGGATCTGAGTGTGATTTAGAACATCTGTATGGGACAGAGGGGGAAGTGGGGGCACCAGAATTAATTTTTGAGCTGTTTGATGCCACACTCCACATCAACAATCACTGGAAGGCACAGGGAAGAAGTTCACTTGGTTTGCATGGGTTTACTCTCTCCCTGAAGATACAATTGGACTGAGATTTGAACCTGGAAGTCCAAGTTTCTGCAGTGGCCAGGAGTGCTTTTGCACATTTAAAGCTTGATCACCAATTGTGCCCATTCATTGAGATGTCAGATCTGGCCACAATGCTACATGCCTTAGTTACATCCCATTTGGACTACTGCAACACACTCTGTAACATGGGTCAGAGTGATCTTATGGCTTGAGCATTGGACTAGGACACTAGAAGACCATGGTTTGGATCCTGGCTCAGCCATGGAAACCCACTGGGCGACTTTGGGCAAATCATAATCTCAGCCTCAGAAGATGGCAATGGCAAATCCCCTCTGAAGAAACCTACCAAGAAAACCATTTGATAGGTTCACCTGTCCGGGAAAGCAGCCAAACGAAGAAGCTGATAACACTGAGGCAGGCAAATGCAAACAAATGCAAAGCTTTGCAGCAGCAAGGAAGCAGATCTATGAGCACAGTACCAGTCCAATATCCAATAGAGCAAAACCAGAAGCCAATCTAAGGTCCAGGGTTCTGAAGAGCAGGTCAGTGATTCCAGTCCAGGTTCAAGAGTTCTAGGTCAATCCAAGGTCTAGGAAGCAAGGAATCTGGCAACAAAGTCCGAGTGAGTCAGAGAGAGAAGCTTTCACCAAGACTCTGACAGAGAAGCTAGGTGTCTCACAGGGGTTTATATTAGGCCAGCTCCTTATCACAGCTGTTTGCTGATTAGTGAGTGTTTCTCATATAACCTCTGGGAATGCCAGAGGCACGGCCTTTCTGTCTTCCTTTGGCTGAAGGGAGGTACCAGCTCATCCTGCTTCTCTATGTCTCCCAGGCCTGGACTCTCTGCTGGGGGGAATCTGGACTGCTGAGGCACAGCCTCAGCTGAAGCTGGCAAAGCAGAGCTAGGAAGTGGCTCAGCCAACTCTGCTGGAACTAGTAGAGCAAAACTGGCAGGCAGAGCTGCACCTGTGGGACCAACTCATTCTCCTCCTCTGAGTCCTCAGCCATGACAGTTGCCATAAATTGGAAGTACCTTGAAGGCACACAGCAACAACAGCAGCACACTTTACTTGGGGCTGTCCTTGAAGCACGTTTGGAAACTTCATCTGGTCAAAAGAGCTATTCCCCTATTATCTGGGGAAGGTTACAGAGACCATACTACGTCCCTGTTAAATCACCTCCATTAGCTCAAAGTTTGTTTCCAGTTACAATTCAAAGTGCTGGTTCTAACCTATAAAATACTATACGACTCAGGTCCTAGCTATCTGTCAGGCCGTATCTCCCTGTATGAATCTACCTTGGCCTTACTGGTAAGATTATCAGGAGACGCCCTTCTCTCAGTCCCACTACCATCACAAGCACTGTTGGTGGGGATGTGAGAGAGGCCCTTCTCAGTAGCTGCCCCTAGACTTTGGAACTCCCTTCCCAGGGAGGTTAGAATTATCCCCTCCTTTTTGTCCTTCCATCAGCAGGCTAAAACCCTTTTATCCCAATAGGCAGAAAGATTTTAAACTATGGGCTAGGGAGTGCTGTATTGATATAACTGTACTGTTTTAATAGCGTTTTTTTCTTTTTAAATTGTATTTTATTCTTTTAGCTTGAGGTTCAATTTTATAATATTTTGAATAATTTAATTCTATTTTAATGTTCACTTTCTGTATGTTTTTAATTTGCATTGTTCTTTTAGGTTGTGAGCTGCTTTCAAGTCCCAATTTTTTGAGGGAAATAGGAAACAAACAAATATAATATTTCAGTTAGCCTCTCTACAAAAGAGAACGCTACAAAATCACTCTACCTACTGATTCTACAGACTAACACAGATATATCTTTGAAACAAATATAACAACAACAACAACAACATCTCTTTTCACCAGTGCATATTATTCAAAGGTTTTACTACTGTAAATGGACATTTATATATATTGTATTTGGAGAGAAAAGTTATTGTCGCTAAGAAAGATGGAATAAACTATACAAAATCCTTGTCAATGAGAAATATTCCTAGTGTATGATCGTGTTATCTCTGTGCAGTGGAAGATCAAAATATTTGTTATTGACTAGGTTCTTAAAAAACTGTCAGACATGAGTAAGTAATATTTTCAGTGCTTTTTGTAAATCCATCTACTACAGATGGCAAAGACTATCATCTCTGCAGGGAATAATCTATTTTCACTTTCATGGCTTGGGGACACTCAAGTAAAGAAAATGGCATCCTGATCTACAGCCTAAAATAAGAAAAGAAAAGGTCATTTTAGTTTTCTTTTTTAAAATACTGTAAAAGTTATGTGAAAGTCGCTAAAGAAAAGGATTGAACACAGTTCTTATTATACATAATATTTAGGCAATTGTATTAACAATATCTTGAAGAATTCAAAGACAGTTTAATTCACTGTTAACATTTCAGATCTTTATAAATGGATTTTAAACCTGTTCCATCATGGTAAAAAGAGAAAAATAAAACTCAAATCAACTTAGATGAAGGTGAAACCTCATAGCTTAAATTTGCTGACTAGGGGTTGTTCAACTCCTTTGAGTACTGCTGGATGACTTGTTCAGTGTACTGTGTCACTTTTGTTTAGAATGTCATGTGCATCTAGCATGCAATCAAAACAGAAAAGAAAAAGTTGATAGTCAATGCAAGAGCTCTGTTTTATGAAAAAGTGGAAACACAACAACATTTTCAGAAAATGTTATTTGGAAATCTCTTCCAGTTTGGTTTCTGCAGATTTATCATACATCCTGAAATTACATTAGTATTTAAAGCACATGAAACTCTGGTTTGCATTTTTTAAAAAATGAAACATAAACCAAATTTAACTGGAGTTTTGGAAATATGTTTTTGGTTGAATTTGTACAGACTTCAGCAAGCAAGGAGTGTTATATGAAGTTTCACATTTCAGTTGATATATATATGTTATTAAAAACAATCAATCTGATATATTTCCACCTTGCAAGTCAGGCTTTTATTACACTTTCAGTAGCTATGAGGTAAAGGCCTAAAAAGAGCACCAGACCCTGATCTTGGAAGATAAGTAAGGTCATCCCTGTTTAGTACATGGATGGGAGACAACCAACAAATACCAGCCCTGTTTAATTGGAAGGAACTAACTAAACCCCCTCTGAGTATTCCCTGCCTTAAAAAAAACTTGTAAAAATTCATGAGGTCACCATAAGTTGACACGCAACTTGAAGGTATACAAACACACACAGAGAGAGAGAGAGAGAGAGAGAGAGAGAGAGCTCTGAAGCAGTAGGATAAAAGAAAATAACACCCAGCATACAATTCCAGGCAAAAATCTGCTTTTAGCCCAGATTTTTATCCCAGACATGGCAAGAGCCTGGGAAAGTTACATTTTGAACAACTCCCAAATCCCCTCTGTAAGCATTTCCACTGGCTATTTTCACTGGAGGTGTCAGTAATTCTTCTGAGCTCTGCATTCAACCTACACTTTTCAAATAGTCCAGTTTATTTTTTTTTTCATTCAAATTGTTCCTGATGAGAAACAAGGGTTCAGATGCATAATTAAAATATATAGTTGTGCATTGTTTTAGCTGAATAATGCATTCTTCTATGTAAAGTCTTCAGATGGCAGAATTCCACAAAGAAACAAGAACTAATGAGTATCTGTCTAAGAAGGAATGCACAATTAATTTGGTTTAATTTGTTTTCATCTTCCCTTTCTTTCAAAGAGCTCATGGCAACTTCCATGTGGTACCTTCCAACTGTTTCATTCTTACCAAACCCCCCAAATTGGTGGAGCTTTGCCAAGACCTATTGCTTTCTGAGATTTTTTTTTTTTTAAGACACCATCATCTACCATCGCTACCCCATTCCGTATACAAAGGCTGACTGGCCTGCCAGTTGAATCATCAGCTATACCACTGGTCCCATGTCAGAAGCCATCAGGACAGTCTATAAGGCATAGAATGATCTGTCCTTCAATATAGCGGAATGGCTTATGGGGCTGTTTCTGCCCCCCTTAATATGCAGAAATGACTATTTGACAGTGGAACACACCCCCTCAGAGTGTGGTGGAGTCTCCTTCCTTGGAGGCCTTTAAACAGGCTGGATGGCCATCTGTTGGGGATGCTTTGATGGAGAGTTCCTGCATGGCAGGGGGTTGGACTGGATGGCCCTTGTGGTCTCTTCCAACTTCTATGATTCTATGATTCTTGTATGATGTTGCGTGATCTTGAGTCTCACCAAAAAAAAACAAATAGTATTTTCCTTTACTATAATCAAACTCTCTCTATTACAACTCCCAGAATATCTCAGCCACCACAGTTAGGATACACAAACTCAGTAACTAGGTAAGTGTGTGTAGAAGAATGTTCCAAATGTTCATCTCACATCTGTACAAACCATGGAAGGAAACAGGACAGCCAATACTCAAAGAGACCTCCAGAAGGGAGGTCTACATTGGTGCAGTAAAAAAAATCTGCATAAGAAATACTCCCTACCACTCTCTGGTTTATAATGTAAAAGACGAGATCTATTTGGCTATGCTTGACCCAAGGCAGGGATTTGTTCAAGGAGCTTTAAAAAGCCAATTGAGGACATGCTGATCTTGAAACAAAATTGTCTTATTTGTGATGCTGTTGTTGTGTGCCTTCAAAGCTTTTCCGATTTATGCTGACCATAAAGCAAACCTATCACAGGGTTTTCTTGGCAAGATTTGTTCAGAGGGGGGTTACCTTTACCTTCTTCTGGGGTTGAGAAAATGTGACAAAAGCCACCCAGCCTGTTTCCATGGCCAAGCTGGGATTTGAACCCTGGTTTCCAGAGTCATTGTCCAATGTACAAACAATTACACCATACTAGCTCTATGAACAGTCTTATGTCAGACCACAATATTGGACCATTTAGTCTTTTGGATGTTCATCAGGGTGAGGAACATGTGTTCAACCAGATGTTTTGGATTGCATTTACCGTTAGCTAAAAATCAGTGAGTTGGTGAACAGGACTGATGCGTCTGGTCTTATGACATTTGGAAGATCACACATTCACCCTATTTCATACTGACTTACATCATCATTCTGATGTTTCAAACAGGTGTCTTACATTGTCATACATGCAGATGCTTGGAATTGGACTGTAGGCTAAATATAAAGCATCTGTTCTATCAATGAGCTTTCTTCAAGTCCCAGTGGAAATTCTGGGGACTGAAACATTTCATATATGTATTTCTCTCTCTGTTTTTGTGTTGCTGTTGTTTTGGGGTCAACATTTAGTTTCTTGCAACTCTCCATTCCCAGGCCAGTGCATGTTGGCAGGGCTTTCTTTATATTGCACCAGCTGCGACTTTCCAAGTATTTATAATATGTGAATCCTAAGATAACACTATCAGAATGGAAGTATTTATGGAAAATCACCAACCTTCCTTAAAAAATGCAAGAAAACCTGTCTGGGATCTCCTGTGGTATCACATATTTACATATAACACCTTTTCTAAACCAGAGTTTCTGCGACAGTGGAGAAATAATTACATAGTAGTTGCAGCCAAAGAAATTTACAGCTGTTATGAGATGTTGTAAACAAGCCCAACATTCTAAGCTTATAAAAACAAATTTGATGGATACACAGTTTAAAAATATACTGCTGATCTCCAGAGATGTTTTATGAAAGATGGTTCAGTTTAAAAGATTTTTTTTTTAAAAAAAAAAATCTGCTTTCACACTTCATATACATGATACTCAAGAGTGGGCTGTTGTTGTTGTTACCTGCCTTCGTGTCGATCTCAACCCATGGCGGCCCTATGGATGAGACATCTCCAGGCCCGCCTGTCCTCTACTGCCTTGCTCCTGCAAACTCATATTTGTGTTCTCTTAAATAAAGTCCATCCATCTAGCATGTGGCCTTCCTCTCTTTCTATTTCTATTTCCCTCCACCTAACATTATTGTCTTTTCCAACCATGCATTACTTCTCATGTTGTGTCCAAAGTATGACAGTCTATGTCTTGTCATTTTGGCTTCTACAGATATTTCTGGCTTGATTTGCTTTAGGACCCATTTGTTTGTCCTTTTTGCTGTCAACGGAATCCTTAGCACCCTTCTCCAGCACCACATCTTGAATGAGTTGATTTTCTTCCTATCTTTCTTGACTGTCCAACTCTCACATCCATACATGATAATATGTCTCTTGCTCAACTTACTTTCCGACCTCGGGTTCTCTGACTCTGTTCTCAACTGTTTTAAATCTTACTTGTCAGACAGATCTTTTGCAGTGGTCACAAGCGGTCAGACTTCCTCCTCTGTTCCCTTATCTGTTGGAGTTCCTCAGGGCTCTGTCCTGGGTCCCCTTTTGTTCTCTCTGTACACATTGTCCCTTGGTAAAGTCATCAGTTCTTTTGGTTTCTCTTATCATCTGTATTCCAATGACACTCAGCTGTACCTTTCCACCCCTGACCTTTCGCTGGGGCTTGAACAGCAAGTCTCCTATTGTTTGGCTGCCATCTCTCAGTGGATGCGGCATCGGCACTTAAAGCTCAACATGTTCAAGACAGAGCTTCTCATCTTCCCATCTAAGCCCACCCTTCAATACTCCTTTTCTGTTTCTATTGACGGCACTTCTATTCAACCGGTTCAGCAAGCCTGCAGTCTTGGTTTCATCTTTGATTCCTCTCTGTTGTTTATTCCCCAGATTCAGGCCACCGCCAAGACCTGTAGATTCTCTCTCTACAACATTACCAGAATCCGTCCATTCCTCTCAGCCTCTACTGCCAAGACTCTGGTCCATGCCCTGGTGGTTTCACGACTAGATTATTGTAACCTTCTTCTGACAGGGCTTCCTCTCTCTCACCTCCATCCTTTAATCTCTGTCCAGAATTCAGCTGCATGTATTATCACATCCACTCGCTGCTTTGATCATGTTTCTCCTCTTTTCTCCTCCCTTCATTGGCTCCCCTTCCCCTTCTGCATCCAGTACAAGCTTTTGTTGTTGACTTTCAAAGCCCTCCATGGAATGGCTCCTCTTTATTTGTCTGAACTTCTTTCTCCTCACACTCCTTCTCGTACCCTCCGTTCTGGTAGTCAAGGTCTCCTGTCCCAGCCGAGGATTTCCACTGCCCTGTCCCGGATTCATCCCTTCTCACTTGCTACCCCTCACTCATGGAACCTTCTTCCCCCACATGTACATCTCATCACTTCTCTAACCAGATTCAAAATTAAGTTAAAGACTATATTGTTTAGGGAAGCGTTCCCAGGATTGTGCCATCTGCCCCAGGATGCCTCCTATTAACTATGTATTAAGAAGCTGTGCCCTCCCTCCAGTCCATCTGCCTTGGTCCAGGCCCCAGAGGGAGAGAAGAACCACTGGATCTCATCCCCTTCCCACCACCTTCCCCTTTTCCTTTTCTGTTGTCCCTTTTTGACTGTAAGCCTGACGGCAGGGATCCATCTAATTATAAGACTGTATGTATAGCGCTATATAAATAAAATTAATAATAATAATAATAATGAATACAGTGGCTTGTATGATTCTAACTTTTCTGCTCAGTTGTATATCTTTGCATTTTAAGATCTTTTCTAGTTCTTTCATAGCCACCCTCCCCATTCTTAATCTCCTTCTGATTTCCTGGCTGCAGTCCTTGTTCTGATCAATGTTTGTTTCCAGATATGAGAACTTTTACTATTTCTATTTCTTCATTGTCTACTTTGAATGTGTTTAAGTTCTCTGTGGTCATGATTTTTGTTTTTCTTTTATGTTCAACAGTAAGCCTGCCTTTGCACAATAACAATAACAATGAAATGAAAAATAACATAGCAATTCACAATAACAATAAATAGCAGGAAGAATGTATAACAAATAACAATAGCTATTCTTTAGTAGTTGTTCCAGGTTGTTGTTGTTGTTATTATTATTATTATTGCTAGTAGTATGCTGTCATCTGCATATATTAGACTGTTGATATTACTTTCTCCTGTCTTTACTCCTCCCTTTTTCGAATCTAAGCCTGCTTTTTGTATGATATTTTCTGCATACAAGTTGAACAATATGTGATAATATGCAGCCTTGCCTGATCCCCTTGCCAATTGGGAACCATTCTGTTCTGCAATTTTTATACATCAACAATGATAGTAATAGTAATAATAATGATCTTCCCATGGGCCTAAAACTATGTGTAAGGGATGAAATTCTCACTCTTTTTTAAAGAGAGGATTAATATTCTGGATCTAAAGTATACCCCTAGAACCACCTTTCTAGGATAAGAGGAATTATATCTGAAAATATTTAAACTGTCTAAAATATTCCATGGTGAAATATTATATATTTATTTAGCATGCATGTTTGGGGTTTTTTTTATCAAGGTACTCAGTGGCAATATATATGGTTTCCCTGGTGCATCTGCCCTAACAATGATACAGTGAGTGAAATGAAGTTGAGAGAAAGTGACTGCCCCATGGTAATCCCTAGCCATATATCGTTGAGGAAGCTGATCCAAATCTAATCATGACACTGATGCTCTGAAGCCAGAGTAATCTCGCCTATCCAAATATAATAGTCCATTATATTTTTCTTACACTGGCTCTGTTCTATGTTCCTTCATTATTTACTGAGATCCTAGAGCAAGGAAACATTGTATAAAATTCTGCCAAGCGGAACTACACATCTCCTCCATCATCCTTCACAAAACCCACTTTTTGTGTGATGCAGTCCATGAGTGAAGGTCATTTACTGGCTAGAGGAGAGCAGAGCTTGGCACAGAAGCATCCATGTTCCCATAGCTCAGGGATGGGCATAATGGAATCCACAGAGCTCATGTGCCCATGGACCTCTGTGGCCCCTGAGATCCCCTACCGGTCCCTCCAAAGCTCCCACAATAACAGTAACAAAAATGGTGTGGTTTTCAGGCAATTGTACCCCCAAATCACACAGAAAGCCCCCCATGAAAACACATTAAAATACCCACATGACCTTGTTCTAAATATTTTCTGTGCAGTCTCTCTCAAAAGAATCACATAATTTTGAGAGGAATTTTTTTTATTTTATTTAAGACATACAAAACATACAAGAACAATGTACTTTTTAAAAACACAATACTGTACACATATAACTATATATACACCTCTAGACATACATATTTGCATTCATATTTACACTCGTCTAGGGGAAATTGTTCCCTGGGCCCAGTGCAGTTGCCTATCCCTATGATAGCTGGATGCACAGAGAAAGAGCATTCTCCATAACCTGCAAGAAATGCTTCAGAAGTTCTGGAAGATGATGTCAGTGATGTTCTCTCCACCAGCCAATAAACGGCTATGTTGTGAGAGGTAAAGATGGTTTTGGGAAAGGAATTCAATTGCTTCACAAGGGTGGTAGAAAAAAAAATAATCAGAGATTTACATCTTAATTCCAAATACATAATGCGAGATGGTTTTCTACAGCCGAGTTTAAACAGCACCTCTGTGCAATCCAAATTAAAAGCTGTACTTAATAAGCAACAGGCAGATTAAGTTATTAAATTTCCACAAATACTTAATACTACTTAAGTTAATACTTATTACTACCAATTGTGATATTTTACCTTAATTTCAAAACTTCTCATTTCCACAGCCTACTTACTTTCTCCCATTTCCTCACAAATTTCTGTTCCATTTTCCCATTTATGATCATCGTTAGTTTGTCCATTATAAATAAATCATTTAATTTTACAATCCATTCTTCAATTAGTTCAGTGCTTCTTTCTTTCCAAAACCTGGCATATACTAAGAAAATTCTGGTGTCCTCAAAAAAAGGAAGCAAACACAATTTGGACTTACATCTGCCAATCACCACATAGAATCATAGAATCATAGAATCATAGAATCATAGAAATTTAGAGTTGGAAGAGACCACAAGGGCCATCCAGTCCAACCCCCTGCCATGCAGGAACTCCCAATCAAAGCATACCCGACAGATGGCCATCCAGCCTCTGCTTAAAAACCTCCAAGGAAGGTGACTCCACCACCCTCCGAGGGAGTGTGTTCCACTGTCGAACAGCCCTTACTGTCAGGAAGTTCCTTCTAATGTTGAGGTGGAATCTCTTTTCCTGCAGTTTGCATCCGTTGTTCCGAGTCCTGTTCTCTGGAGCAGCAGAAAACAAGCTTGCTCCCTCCTCAATGTGACATCCTTTCAAATATTTAAACAGAGCTATCATATCACCTCTTAACCTTCTCTTCTCCAGGCTAAACATCCCCAGTTCCCTAAGGCGTTCCTCATAGGGCATGGTTTCCAGACCCTTCACCATTTTAGTCGCCCTCCTTTGGACATGCTCCAGTTTCTCCACATCCTTTTTGAATTGTGGTGCCCAGAACTGGACACAGTATTCCAGGTGGGGCCTGACCAAAGCAGAATAGAGTGGCACTATTACTTCCCTTGATCTAGAAACTATACTTCTATTAATGCAACCTAAAATTGCATTGGCCTTTTTAGCTGCTGCATCACACTGTTGACTCATGTTCAACTTGTGGTCTACTTGGACACCTAGATCCCTTTCACATGTTGTCTCATTCAGCCAGGTGTCCCCCATCCTATATCTGTGCATTTCATTTTTCTGCCCTATGTGTAGGACCTTACATTTCTCTGTGTTAAATTTCATTTTGTTAGCTTTGGCCCAGCTTTCTAGTCTATTCAGGTCATTTTGAATTTTGATCCTGTCCTTTGGGGTATTAGCTACTCCTCCCAATTTCGTGTCATCAGCAAATTTGATAACTAGGCTCTCGATACTGTCATCCAAGTCATTAATAAAGATGTTGAATAGCACTGGGCCCAGGACAGAACCCTGTGGGACCCCACTTGTCACTTCTTTCCAGGATGAAAAGGAACCGTTGGTGAGCACCCTTTGGGTTCGGTCAGTCAACCAGTTACAAATCCATGTAACGGTTACCTTGTCTATCCCACATTTTGCAAGCTTGTTTGCAAGAATGTCATGGGGAACCTTGTCAAATGCCTTACTGAAGTCAAGATATACTATATCCACAGCATTCCCTTCATCTACCAAGCTAGTAATTTTATCAAAAAAAGAGATCAGATTTGTCTGGCATGACTTGTTTCTCTGAAACCCATGTTGGCTTTTTGTGATTATGGAATTATCTTCCAGATATTCACAGACTCTCTGCTTAATGATCTGCTCCAGAATCTTTCCTGGAATTGATGTCAGACTAACCGGACGATAATTGTTGGGATCCTCTTTTTTCCCCTTTTTGAAGATTGGGACAACATTTGCCCTCCTCCAGTCTGCAGGGACTTCTCCTGTTCTCCAAGAGTTCTCAAAGATGATTGCCATTGGTTCTGATATTACATTTGCCAGTTCTTTCAATACCCTAGGATGTAGTTCATCTGGTCCTGGAGACTTATATTCATTTAGATTAACCAGGTATTCCTGTACTGTCTCTTTATTTATTCTGTGCTGAAATTCCCCTATTCTGTCCTCTGCCCCATCATCCTTAGGTTGGGCACCCTTTGCCTTTTCTGAGAAGACTGAAGCAAAGAAGGTGTTGAGCAATTCTGCCTTTTCTCTGTCTCCTGTGAGCATTTGGCCATCTTCTCCACGCAGTGGCCCAACTGTTTCCTTCTTCTTCCTTTTGCTGCGAACATATCCAAAAAAGCCCTTTTTATTGTTCTTAACGTCTCTAGCAAGCCTGAGTTCATTTTGCGCTTTAGCTTTTCTGACTTTATCCCTGCATGTACTGGCTATTTGTTTGAATTCCTCTTTGGTGATTTCCCCATTTTTCCATTTTTTATACATGTTCCGTTTAAAACTTAGCTCATTTGTAAGTTCCTTAGTCATCCATACCGGTTTCTTGAGACATCTCCCATTTTTCTTCCTCATTGGAACTGTCTGAAATTGTCCCTTTAGTATCTCCCTTTTGAGGAACTCCCATCCATCTTGAACTCCCTTCTCTTTTAGTATTCTTGACCATGGGATCACCCCCAGTATTTCTCTAAGTTTATTGAAATCAGCTTTCCTAAAGTCTAGAATGCGTGTCTGACTATGCCTAGCTTCACCTTTCCACTGTATAACAAACTCCAGGAGGACATGGTCACTTCCACCTAAGGATCCCACCACTTGCACCCCATCAACTAGGTCTTCCCTGTTGGTTAAGATCAGATCCAAAATAGTTGATCCCCTTGTTGCCTCTTCCACCTTTTGGACAATGAAATTGTCTTCCAGGCAAGTGAGGAATTTTCTAGATCTTGAGGATAGCGCTGAGTTTGACTTCCAGCAAATATCCGGGCAGTTGAAGTCCCCCATCACTACTACATCTCTCCTTCCTGATTGTGTGGTCATCTGTTCTAGAAAGGCATCATCCATTTCCTCTGTCTGACTTGGGGGTCTGTAGTAGACTCCCACAGTGACATCCCTGTTGTTTCCCTCTCCTTTAATTTTTATCCAGATGCTCTCCACCTGGCTTCCAGTATTGATTTCCTGGACCTCTTCACTGGTGTAAATATCCTTGACATATAATGCTATTCCTCCTCCTTTCCTGCTTGGCCTGTTTCTCTTAAAAAGGTTATATCCCTCTATTTCTATATTCCAGTCGTGAGACTCATCCCACCAGGTTTCAGTGATGCCTATTATATCATATTTCCCTTGTTGTGCTAGGAGTGCAAGTTCATCTTGCTTATTTCCCATGCCCTGTGCATTAGTGTAGAGACATCTAAGACCATGTGTCCCCTTTACTTGATGCCTGTGCATGTTTTTTTGGCTCCTATTGTTGGGTCCTTGCACTGTTTGTGTTCTTCCCTCTATGTCAGTTTGACTATTTTTTCTAGCCGTTTTGCCTTCCAAACTGCTGTCTCCCTTCCCCAGGTCACTTAGTTTAAAGCCCTCCTGATCAGATTCTTCAGACTGTTGGCAAAAACGTTTCTTCCAACTGGCGTGAGATGTAGCCCATCCCTTGCTAGAAGTCCCTCCTCATGGTACCGCAGCCCATGATCCAAGAATCCAAATTGTTCTCGGCGACACCATCTGCGGAGCCAGTTGTTGATATCTGCTATTTTCCTCTCTCTTCCTGGACCATGCCCTTCTACTGGTAGAATAGACGAGATGACAATCTGTGCGTCCATTTCCTTCAGCTTCTTCCCCAGAGCCTCGTAATCCCTTCTGATATTGTGAAGGCTGTGTCTTGCTGTGTCATTAGTTCCCACGTGGACCAAAAGGAAGGGGTATTTGTCAGTAGATTTCACCAATCTTGTCAGCCTCTCCGTCACATCACGGATCTTTGCTCCAGGGAGACAACACACCTCACGAGACATCTTGTCGGGCCCACAAATCACTGCTTCTGTACCCCTCAGCAAGGAGTCCCCCACCACAACCACGCGCCTCCTCTGAGGCTTAGCAGCAACTCTTCCCTGCGATGGAACTCCCAGGCTCCCCTGCTGTGTCCCTGAAGTCTGTCCATGCTGCTCTTCCTGATCCTCCTTGACAAGTGAAAGGGCTTCGAAACGATTCTGTAGCTGCAAGCTTCTACTGCTATCTCTGATTTCTCTGCTTCTCTGTGTGACATTCCTCCAGCTGTCTGCCTCCTGTGTACATGAAGTGACCTTCTCACCCCCAGCGACTTTCTCTGTGTGGTCTCCTTCCAAGATCGTTCCTTCCGTTGTGTCGAGGAAAACCTCTTGCTCCCTGACATAAACTATACAAACAGAAATGTTTTAGCCTTAAATAGTGGCTGTTTTTGAACCATACTGGCTTTCATCCCTACTTGTGCCAGACTGAAATCCAGCCATGGTTCATACCCTGTAAAGGAGAAATCAACCTCTTTTTGATGTATTAGGAGAGCATGTGTTACCTTTTTTCACCTTTGGCACTGGATCTTCCCAAGGCAAAATATTTTGAGCATATCTAATAGTCTATTAGAAAACCCAGAACACAAGTGGGTTCACAACATTGGATGTTGGATGTTCTAACTACTTGACTGCTTCATGTGACATTATAGATATAAAACATGTTGCAAAATGAGTACAAGAGCTGACATGTTTACTATGCTAAAAGTAATTTTAAGATTATATACATATTTATAGAACATACACCAAAAGAGAGGTGGCTGTTCCCTCTCCATCCATTTCCAGAAGCCAAGCGCACTGGCAAATGAAACTTCCTTTAATATTAGTCACAGACTGGACTCCACCACTGCACCTGAATCAGCAGGCTAGTTTAAGGCACAACAACAGGCCAGGTGGCCTACCCTCTCAATCTTCCAACAAGAGAAGAGTCATGGGCTCAGGAGAAGTGCCCAAGGGTTGTAACTGCTATCCCCCCAACATCTATTGCCTATCTTGCTTCACTCTGCATATTAGTAGCACAGGCCCCAAAATGTCAAATGTTGATAAAACAGGTCCAGTTTGTATGCTACCCTCAACTTTTTGAGGAATGTTAGGGCTGAACTAGAAAGAAGGAAAGAAAGAAATACTTTCTTGCATTTGTACTGTTTGGATAGGGAAGGATGCCGATCTCACGCTAGCTGTAAATATTCCCCAGACTACAAATACTTCATCTTTCATGCTGCTCTGTTCAAAGCAATGTAGAACTAGTCTCCATTATGCACATTTATAGTGGAAAGCTGTAAGTTATTTTGTTGCTGGGAACTTTCTTCCCTAAAGAGAGAACACTTTACAGCAGGAGATAACAACTATCAAAGTGTCCAAAGCAGTTCAGATTATTGCAAAAAATAAAAAAATAAAAAAAGAATAAAATACTTGATGAAGATTTCTGACATGCCAATCTTACACCATCCTCTGAACAAGTCTTAGGAGATAAGAGCAGGGGAAAAAGTTCAAATATGTTGGGCCTGTAGTGAGAATGTAGATAAAGTCCATTCCATAAAAAGTGTTGCTTGCCTGGAAACAGAGGGTGAATATATACCCCCAAAATACCATGGGTGGCCTGGGAACATGAGAACCTCTTGGGAGTAGTTGAGATGGAATGTCATCTGACTGGCTTGAGAACTGTAAATACATAAAGAAAACTTGGGAAATTGCTGAAATGAATTTCTCCTCTGCCATAATCAGCATGAAGTAATGGGAATCTCAGGAGCCTTGCTCATTTGGAATGGAAAATAAAAACTAAAGGAATTATGGCAAAACACTATAAGAATGCCACAACTTTTTATTCACACACATTGAAGTCTTAAATTTTAAGATTCAAGTAGGAACTCCATGCATGGACAAAAAGAAATATGACCAAATCATTTGCTCTCAGATCCCTGGACAAAAGAGGCACAATTAAAATCATTCAATGAAAATGGGGAACAACTTTACAAAAAATTTAAGGGGACTCTGAAATTAACAACATCCTTGTCTCAACTATCCTATCAGGCTGAGGTCTGATCATGAATTCCACTGACTTCTGATTTGTTTCCAGCTCCCATTTAAAGTGCTGGCATTTAGGAACATAGGAAAATTGCCTTATACTAAGATAGACCACTGATCCATCTAACCCAGTACTGTCCACATATCCAGGGTTTCAGGCAGGATTCTCTCAAGCAGAGATTTGTCAGTGATCTTCCATCCAGGTATTAGGCGAGCTTGAGCTTTGAGCCTCCTTAGCTTTGGAAATTATGGATAATATGCTGATATCTTGCCTGTGGACCATAAGTGGCTTGGAATAAGAATATTGGTTTGGTTTTTTAATTGATAGTCTATTTTCTGTGTTTTCAATATTTTAAAATTGTGGTTATTATTTGATGTTAAGTATTTAGATCCTTGGATATAGGGCAGGATATCAATATTTTAATGAAGGGATGAATGCATAAATAAATAAATAAATATTTGAAGGTGCACCTTCTCCACATAGATTATGGTCTCCCTCCATGGCCTGGTGACATTCTACCACCAAAGATGTTATGATGCTAAGGAGATCGGACAGAGCCTCTTCTGTTTCAACATCCCAAATATGAAATTTCCTTCCAGTGGAAATTACACTTCTCACCATTTCTGCTTGGTTTCAGGCAGGCAGTAAAAGCATTTGGCTTTTAATACAAGATTGCAAATTTTGATTCTTCTGTTCTTGGGTTTTAAATACTTTTTAAAAACATATATTTTTTTAAAAAAATATGTACTTTCTATTCATTTAATAGGTCCACCCTTGTTGGAACTAACAATTTGATTTGAGGTCGGGTTTTGTCTCTTGCACTATCATTGCCTGCCAGCTTACAAAACAATAAAAGAGAAATTGAAGCACAAAGGTAATAACATACAACAGGTTATTGTTAAAATGTAAACAATCAATCAACAGATTAAAATAATAATAATAATAATAATAATAATAATAGTTTATTTATAGCCCGCTCCTCTAATAAATACTCGGAGCGGGGTACAGCAGAATAAAAAGATACAGAGTAAAAACAACAATCACATCCCACCCCATCCACCCCCTTTAAAACTGAATTAAATCTAGACAGTTTAAAATTAACATAGTTAAAATTGGTCGGCAGTTATTAAAACAAAGTGCATTTTCATGAACAATCCGTGTGCAAGGCCGCATTAAATCGATTCAAGTAAGTATTAAGTAAAAGGATCGCTAATAATTTCCAGTGCTGTTTATATTTTCAGAGCAGGGAGCAAGGGTTTCACTTATTCTCTCCTTCAGGGAAAGGCCTGCCGGAAAAGATGCGTCTTTAAAGCCTTTTTGAAACTAGCCAGTGATGTAATTAGACGCATCTCGTCCGGCAGGCCGTTCCAGAGCTTAGGGGCAGTAGCTGAAAAGGCCCTCTGAGAGGTCTGGGACAGCCTGGTTTTCATCGGCTGCAGTAGGTTCCTCCCAGAGGAACGAAATATAAACAACCATTTTAAACAGATTTGATATATCCCACTTTATATCCTAAAGCTGTTAGAGCAGTGTGCAATAAAATCAATTTAACCAGTTCAAAACAGTGAAACAAAATTTCAAATGACACAAGAGTTACTTATTTTAGGACTTTTTGAGAAAAATGTATTTGTGCAAAGAAATTGTTTTGTGCTCAAAAGCAATATTTTGCAAAGAAAACTGTACTTTGTTGAAAAGCTTGTTTACTATGAAAAAATGGAGTTGTATGGAGTTGTTTTTTTTTTACAGAAAGAGTTAAACAGTTGGGTTTTTTTTAGTTATTGGAATAAAATGAACAAAAAGTATTGTAATTTCATCCAGCAGAGAGACAATTCTTTATTCTTGCAATTGAGGATCTAATTAGTGAGCATCCCTAGCCCTTGGTTGCAATCTACACCCATGTAGACCTTATGTCCTTGGAGGTCTTTAAGCAGAGGCTGGATGGCCATCTGTCAGGGATGCTTTGACTGGGAGTTCCTGCATGGCAGGGGATTGGACTGGATGGCTCTTGTGGTCTCTTCCAACTCTATGATTCTATGATTCTATGTTTCTAAATGAAAGCTAGAAGGTTGTATTTAGCATGTTAATAGCCTATAGTACAGTACTGACTGGACTGGCACATTTGAATGTTCCAAATGTAACAACCACAAATTTGCAAATACAAAAATGGAATTAAAGTTCAAAATGCCATTTATTTATTTATTCATTTATTTATTTTCCCTGATTTGTTCCCTGATTTGTTCCAGCACAAGATCCAAGGCAGCTGATGCAGTGGGGTTGAAATGGCATGAACTATAGAGAAATGTGAAAGTTCTTTCAGTGTCAAGATTTATTCCAACTCCATGTTTTGGTGTCATCTTTTTTAGGTCAAACAAAATGTCCAGACATTCTCTGTGCTTATCTTTTGAAGCTTCTCAGCCTTCATCATCAGACAAATAAAGTAGCATGTATGAGAAGAAGGAAAGAGAGAAAAGTCTACAGGGAAGAAGCAGATGGCCAGGAAGGAAGGGCCTCTGCCAATTGGGCTGTCTCTGTGACAACCGCATGGTCTGCTCCCAACAGAGGCTGCTGCCTGTGGTCCCAAGCCATGTGGACAGACTGCTCAGAGGTAGGAGGAGAACAGGCCTCACCACCATCTTCAGGCCCCCTCCAAGGCCCCAGCGTCCTCCAACGTCCTCCAGGGAGGTGGGGAAGAGGTAGGCCGGACCATCTGGGCCTATATAAAGCCCAAAAAGCCTCCCTTCCCCCAGTGGACAGACTGCTCAGAGGCAGGAGGAGAACAGGCCTCACCACCATCTTCAGGCCCCCTCCAAGGCCCCAGCGTCCTCCAGCGTCCTCCAACGTCCTCCAGGGAGGTGGGGAAGAGGTAGGCCGGACCATCTGGGCCTATATAAAGCCCAAAAAGCCTCCCTTCCCCCAGTGGACAGACTGCTCAGAGGCAGGAGGAGAACAGGCCTCACCACCATCTTCAGGCCCCCTCCAAGGCCCCAGCATCCTCCAGCGTCCTCCAACGTCCTCCAGGGAGGTGGGGAAGAGGTAGGCCGGACCATCTGGGCCTATATAAAGCCCAAAAAGCCTCCCTTCCCCCAGTGGACAGACTGCTCAGAGGCAGGAGGAGAACAGGCCTCACCACCATCTTCAGGCCCCCTCCAAGGCCCCAGCGTCCTCCAGCGTCCTCCAACGTCCTCCAGGGAGGTGGGGAAGAGGTAGGCCGGACCATCTGGGCCTATATAAAGCCCAAAAAGCCTCCCTTCCCCCAGTGGACAGACTGCTCAGAGGCAGGAGGAGAACAGGCCTCACCACCATCTTCAGGCCCCCTCCAAGGCCCCAGCGTCCTCCAGCGTCCTCCAACGTCCTCCATGGAGGTGGGGAAGAGGTAGGCCGGACCATCTGGGCCTATATAAAGCCCAAAAAGCCTCCCTTCCCCCAGTGGACAGACTGCTCAGAGGCAGGAGGAGAACAGGCCTCACCACCATCTTCAGGCCCCCTCCAAGGCCCCAGCGTCCTCCAGCGTCCTCCAACGTCCTCCAGGGAGGTGGGGAAGAGGTAGGCCGGACCATCTGGGCCTATATAAAGCCCAAAAAGCCTCCCTTCCCCCAGTGGACAGACTGCTCAGAGGCAGGAGGAGAACAGGCCTCACCACCATCTTTAGGCCCCCTCCAAGGCCCCAGCATCCTCCAGCTTCTTCCAGGGAGGTGGGGAAGAGCGCAGCGGAGCAGCGGAACGGCGGCAGCAACACCTGGGCCCTTTTAGGCCTCAAGCCACCTTTCCTCCCTGCAGAAACGCTGCGGCAGAGGAGGAGCCAGGAAGAGACCACTAGGCCTCAAAAGGCCCAGCGCCCTCCACCCGGCAGCGCGGCGGAACAGCGGAACGGCGGCAGCAACACCTGGGCCCCTCTGGGCCCCAGGCCACCCTCCCTCCCTGCAGAAGCGCCGCTGGAATGGTGGTGGACAAATTAGACTACTTGTCCCCTCAGTTGTCACAGGGAAAGGGCAGCTGTGGGCACTCATCTGAACTACTATATTGGTGACGGCATATACAGCTCCTTTCAACTTGTTGGTCTGATGTTTATTGCGGGAGAATGGACTGGATGGGAGAACAAACAATATTTATTTATTGTTTGTTTCATGTTATACATCTGCTCTGAGATGAGAGTTTTAGCTGGATTGCTTGCCCTTACTTGCAGATAATGGAGCTGGGAACAATCCGGGGGCGGCGATTGAGGTTGTGTGGGGGCGGGGAAGGTATGGCGGAAACAGAGTGAACACATGTTACAAAAGAAGTAGGGATCGATGTCTAGTATCTATCCCTTCTTCAGTTCACTCTGTTGCCCGGGATAATTTGGAGAGCATACCAACCATTCCACAATCCCTTAATCTGCTCCTTTGCAATGTCAGGTCGGCCAAGGGTAAGACTCACATCATCCACGATCTCCTCGCGGATGAACGAGCTGACCTGGCTTGCTTTACCGAGACCTGGCTGGGAGATACCAGCTCTACTACTTGGGCGCAGACTCTTCCAGCTGGGTACACGGTCAGTGAGCAGATAAGGGAGAGTGGACGGGGGGGCGGCGTCGCTATAGTTCATAGAACCAACCTGACCTTGATCAGAAGACCTGTCCGGAAAACAGCCCACATCGAGTGTATGTACCTCACCCTGAAAACCAGGGATAGTCTGGGGATTCTGTTAGTATACAGGCCACCCCGTTGTCTAACAGACTCCCTAGCCGAGCTGACCCAGCTGGTCTCTGAGCTATTGTTGGAGTCCCCTAGACTTCTTGTCTTAGGTGACTTCAACATCCCTCTTGAGGCCAGCTTTTCGGATTTACCTGGAGCAGCTCGGGAGTTCATGGAATCCATGACAGGCATGAACCTATCTCAATTGGTCAACGGGTCCACTCATTGTGCAGGCCATACACTCGATGGGGTTATCAGTACGGAACAGGAGTATCCGTGGGCGGAGGTAACCAAGACCTCCGCACTGTCATGGACGGACCACTTCCTGATCAAGCTGGAGCTAAAGACCACGTTCCGTCCCCCCGGGGGTGGCGGACCCATTCAAATGGTCCGCCCTCAAAGGCTCATGGAACCAATTGGTTTCCAGAAAGCCCTAGAGGGTTTATTGGTTGGGAATGCCGGCAATTCTGTTGAGACCCTGGTAGACACTTGGAATACCGACGTCACCAGGGCCATCAACACAATCGCTCCCGAGCGTCCTTTCCAGCCTGCTCCCAACAGGAAGCCCTGGTATACGAAAGAGCTCAGGGAAATGAAGCGGGCTGGACAACGACTAGAGTGTGAATGGCGAAGGACTCGGCTCTCATCCGACAGAACTCTCTATAGATTGCATCTTCGCATCTATGGAGAGGCTTTGCGTGCAGCGCGGAGATCTCGCTGCTCTGCACGCATTGCGTCTGCAGAGTCCCGCCCGGCAGAGCTGTTTAAGGTGGTGAGGGAATTGACACAGGTCCCCCCTGCGCCAAACCCCTTGCTAGATCCTACAACAGCCTGCTGTGAGGCATTTAATATCCACTTTGCAGATAAAATCTCTCGGATAAGAGCCGACTTGGACGCCAACCTTCGTTCAGAGTCCATGAGTGAGGTATCCAGCAACTCCGTTGCTGTCAGTTTACTGGATGAGTTCCAATCGGTGAGTACCGATGACGTGGACAAGTTCCTTGGAAGCGTGAGGAAGACAACCTGCTCTCTCGACCCAGGTCCATCCTGGCTGGTCGTCCAGGGAGGGGATGCATTGAGAACATTCCTTCGGGATGTGATCAATGCGTCTCTCAGGGAAGGCAATGTTCCATCTAGTCTGAAGGAGGCGGCTGTTAAGCCCCTCCTGAAGAAGCCTTCCCTTGATCCCCTGGACAGGAACAACTACAGACCAGTTTCCTTGCTGCCTTTCTTAAGCAAGGTGGTTGAGAAAGCGGTTGCCTCCCAACTCCAAGCTGTCTTGGATGAAACCGATTATCTCGATCCATTTCAAACCGGCTTCAGGGCAGGTTATGGAGTGGAGACAGCCATGGTTGCTCTGACTGACGACCTCCGCCTGAGCATCGACAGGGGTAGTGTGACCCTGTTAGTGCTCTTGGATCTCTCCGCGGCTTTTGATACAATCGATCATTCCATCCTTTTAGATCGGCTGAGAGAGTTGGGGATCGGCGGCACCGCGCTCCGGTGGTTCCGTTCCTTCCTCTCCGGCAGATCTCAAAGGGTGAGACTCGGGGACAGCTGCTCTTCTAAAATCGAGCTTAGCTGTGGAGTTCCACAGGGCGCTATTCTGTCCCCGATGTTATTCAATATTTATATGAAGCCGTTGGGTGAGATCATTCGGAGGCACGGAGCTCAGTGTCATCAGTACGCTGATGACACTCAGATCTATTTCTCCGTGACCAGATCGTCTGCTCAGACCTCAGATGGCGTCTCCCCTCTCAATGACTGCCTTGCGGCGGTAATGGATTGGATGAGGAAAAACCGATTGAAGCTTAATCCAGACAAAACGGAGGTGCTCACAGTCACAGGCCTGAAACCAGGTTTGGGAATACAACTTCCAGTCCTCGATGGAGTCACACTCTCCTCGAAGGACTCTGTTCGCAGTCTGGGGGTACTCCTTGATCCGTCGCTTCACATGACAAGTCAGGTGAATGCGACGGTCAGGAGCGCTTGTTACCAGCTTCGGCTGATACGCCAGCTGCGCCCTTTCCTGGAGAGGAGGGATCTGGAAACTGTGATACACGCGCTGGTAACCTCACGTTTGGACTACTGCAATGCACTCTACATGGGGCTACCCTTGTGCCTAACCCGGAAACTACAAATGGTCCAAAATATGGCAGCCAGACTTCTGGCTGGAACATCCAGGAGAGAGCATATCACTCCTGTGCTAAAAGCCCTCCACTGGCTGCCGATCAGTTTCCGGGCACAGTACAAGGTGTTGGTTTTAACCTTTAAAGCCCGTCATGGCTTGGGCCCATCTTATCTAAGGGACCGCCTCTTCCCATATGAACCCCCCCCCCCGCACACTCCGGTCCTCTGGGAGGAACCTGCTTCAACCCATGAAGACCAAGCTGGTACAGACCTCCCAGAGGGCTTTTTCGGCTGTCGCCCCCAAGTTGTGGAATGACCTGCCGGACGAGATGCGTCTCATTACATCTTTAGAAGGCTTTAAAAGAGCCCTAAAGACGCATCTCTTCCGGCAAGCCTTTCCAGAGAATGTGAATATCCCCAGCTCCATACCTAGGTTTTAAGGGCTTTTTAAATCTTTTCCTGCATTTTTCCCCATACAACCTAAGCTGGGTCCACTCCCTACTATTGTGTATTGCTGTTTTAATCTATTATGTTTTTTAACTCCATTGTGATTTAATTCTTTTTTAAGGGAGGGTGGTAAGGGTAAGGAAGGGGTATTTTAACTTGATATTGTTTTAACCTCTGCTGTACTCCGCCCCGATTGCTTGTTCAGAGGGGCGGAATAGAAATAAATATTATTATTATTATTATTATTATTATGCTGCCCAAGACCCAGATTAAAATGACTCCTTTTTGTAATGGCTTCAGGTTTCGTTTGGCTTCCAGCTGCCCTTGGGGGGTTGTCATGTAAACTCCACAATCCCAAAGTGGCCAGAAGCTGTTTCATTTAGCCCATGTGTTTCAGGCCAAGGTATTACAGTAGGCAAGTCTACATGTTGCTTTGAGATCCCGTGTAGCAATACACGCCATGAAGAGGAATCCCAAAGAGGTTTTTGGCTTTTGGGTTGGTCTAATAAAAGTATCACCACAACAGACTTCAGAATATTTCATAAGGTCAACAGGGCTCCTCCACTATCTAAGTGTAAACATATAAATACTGACAGGAAACTGACTTGGCTCTGGCAACACTGAGAGAATGGAACAAAAATAGTTGTATGGTTTTCCAATGAATTACACCCCCCCCCCCCCCAAATTTTCAATCACAGAAAGCAAACACCCACCCCCTTGTTTTTTCTTGTTTTTTATATATAAGTTGCAAGGTTTGCCTTTTCTGGCAACAGGATGAAAGATTTGCTGAAGAAGTCACCATGGAAAAGGGAGAGAGACAGAAACTGATGCTTCAGCAATTGGGCAAGACTTTTAGAAGTGTTGATGTTAGTGAGGGAGTCTGAAAAGTAGCTATGGATTGGAGCAGATGGGCAGGAAAAGTGCCTCTATCCTGCTTTTTCCCAAAGTGGATGGAAACTCCATTGCCCAGACAGCCCATTCCCAAGGTAGGCCAAATGCACATGGCCCAATCACATGGCATCAAGCCACACAGGTGGGTAATTATTTTTGTTGGTGTCTCTCCACCATGAATGCACACCATTGCACAAACACACCACCAATAACCACATGGACATCCCACATCCACCCAGGTGCCATCCCACTTGGTGGCCACCCCTTTGATCAGCCGCATAGTTCCACGTGCAATGCTTCACTTGTACAGAGCATTGATGCATTTGTGTATGAGTGATATATTGGCAAAGCACAATCATGGAGCCCCCCTCTACATGCTGTCTTCATTCCATGACCCCTATTGGACTGTCTGAATTGTGTACATTGTCATTATATCCATTGGAGTTCACACATATACATTTCTTTGCTTTGTTGCAGCCTCACACTCACATTGGACCATTTATATGCAGCCATGAAGATAAGCATCTTCCCCAGTAAGCCAAACTATCTGGGTGTCTATGTCCTTCGGTTTTTAGCCCTGAGTGCAGCTTCGGTCAGTTCAGTTTCAGCCCGCTTTGGAGGTGTGCATCATGAAAAAATGTCCTGCCTTCAAAGCAGTTGGAAACTACTTTATTTGGCCCATCTTTTCCACTCCTTAGTTAGCCATAAAGAACTTTCCTCTGATAAAAAGTTTTAAAAGGGCAATGAAATGCATTACTTTCTTGAACACCACAATGAGTACTGTAATGAGAATCAATAGCTGTAAAGATGAAAGCTTCAAAATTGTTTACTTCAGGCAGCAAAATGTCTTGAGATGACACTGCAGACATTCTAAGTGAAACACCTTCTTCTATATGCACTCCTCCAGAATAAATTTAAGAGAAGTAACATAACAGAATAGACATTAGTTTCAGCAGGACAATGTTAAACAAGTTAATAGTAAAAGCTCTGAAAAATGTATTTGCTGTATCTCAAAATAAGACAAGAAAGTAAGAATGGTATACTTAAATACTTCACAAAGTTTTCTGTGGGTTTTTGGGCTATGTGGCCATGTTCTAGAAAAGTTTATTCCTGACGTTTCACCAGCATCTGTGGCTGACAGATGCCAGTCATAGATGCTGGCGAAAAGTCAGAAATAAACTCCAACAATTATCATCCAGTTAGTCTGACATCAATATTCAAGATTCTAGAGCAGATCATTAAGCAGAGAGTCTGTGAACATTTAGAAGCCAATGCCATAATCACAAAAAGTCAACATGGGTTTCAGAGAAACAAGTCATGCCAGACAAACCTGATCTCTTTTTTTGATAAAATTACCAGCTTGGTAGATGAAGGGAATGCTGTGGACATAGTATATCTTGATTTCAGTAAGGCCTTTGACAAGGTTCCCCATGACATTGTTGCAAACAAGCTTGTAAAATGTGGGCTAGACAAGTTAACTGTTACATGGATTTGTAATTGGTTGTCTGGCTGAACCCAAAGGGTGCTCAAAAATGGCTCCTTTTCAACCAGAAAAGAAGTGACAAGTGGGGTCCCACATGGCTCTGTTCTTGGCCCAGTGCTATTCAACATCTTTATTAATGACTTGGATGACAGAATTAGGGACATACTTATCAAATTTGCAGATGACACAAAATTCAAAATGACTTGAATAGACTAGAAAGCTGGGCCAAGGCTAACAAAATGAAATTCAACACAGAAAAGTGTAAGGTACTGCACTTAGGACAGAAAAACGAAATGCACAGATATAGGATGGGGGACACCTGGCTGAACAAGACAACATGTGAAAGGGATATAGGAGTCCAAGCAGACCATAAGTTGAACATGAGTCAACAGTGCGATGCGGCAGCTAAAAAGGCCAATGCAATTTTAGGCTGCATCAATAGAATTATAGTGTCTAGATCAAGGGAAATAATAGTGCCACTCTATTCTGCCTTGGGATAGATAATAGTGCCACTCTATTCGGCCACTTGGAATACTGTGTCCAGTTCTGGGCACCACAATACAAAAAAGATGTTGAGAAATTGGAGCGTGTCCAAAGAAGGGCAACTAAGATGGTGAAGGGTCTGGAAACCATGCCCTATGAGGAACGACTTAGGGACCTGGGTATGTTTAGCCTGGAGAAGAGAAGGTTAAGAGGTGATATGATAGCCCTGTTTAAATATTTGAAGGGATGTCATATTGAGGAGGGAGCAAGCTTGTTTTCTGCTGCTCCAGAGACTAGGACGTGGAACAATGGATGCAAGCTCCAGGAAAAGAGATTCTACCTCAACATTAGGAGGAACTTCCTGACAGTAAGGGCTGTTCGACGGTGGAACACACTCCCTCGAAGTGTAGTGGAATCTCCATCCTTGGAGGTCTTTAAGCAGAGGCTGGATGGCCATCTGTCAGGGATGCTTTGATTGGGAGTTCCTGCATGGCAGGGGGTTGGACTGGATGGCCCTTGCAGTCTCTTCCAACTCTGTGATTCTATGATTCTTCTAGAATATGGCCACATAGCCAAAAAAACCCCACAAAAATGGATGCCCACTATGAAAGCCTTCCCTTCACGAAGTGTTTCAGCATAGCATTACTTTTAATAGTTTGTAAGCTACCTTGAATCCCATTATTGGTGAAAGGTAGAAGGATATAAATAAATAAAAATCAACATTATCATCATGTGGTAATCAGGAAATCAGGCCACATGCAGGCCTCAATTCACTCTTCCAGCCCCTGATCCCCACTGACTTCCTCCACCCTTTACATCCCCCCATCCCCCCCCAAAAAATCCAAAATTCCCTTCAGAGGGAAAACTTACTCCAAAGGGTCTGCTTCTGCTTCTTCATATATATATAGAGAGAGAGAGGGAGGGAGAAGCATTTTATATACAAAAACAATAAAAAAGCTTCAGGTTACTACATAGAATCAGAAAATATATTGAAGTTTACAGATCAATACTTCCAAAGCCACTTCAAAACAATTCCCAAACACTATACCCATACATTTCATTATTCTCTTTTTTTTAATGTCACTTTCACTTTTTACTTCCTGTTGCCTCAAAGTATATACCCCCAAATCGTAGAATTTCCTAAATGTTATATTACAAATAAGTTGCTTATAGGTTATCGTGTCTGCATTCTTATGCTTCTAACCTGCAATTTTTCATTATCTGTTCCCACTCTTTCTCTATTAGTGTAGCATCTTTATTAGATAAACAGCCAGTGAGAATGTCCATCTCTCAAAATTCATGAATTTTTACCCACCAAAGGTAAAAAATCAGGTATTATTTGACTTTTCAAATATTGAGCTAATATAATTCTGGCAGCAGTTATTAAATATAATATTGTTCTCTCATGTTTAATTTTATTTGCGCAGGAGCTTTGTCTAGCATATTCAATAAGTACATTTCTGGTATCATTTCAAAATTCAGTTAAAAAATGCATTCAATTTCTCTATGTATACTTTTCCAATATAACTTTAGTTTTGGGCATTTCCACCAAACATGAAACCAAGTTCCTGGAGCCTTTTCACATTTCCAACATAGACCCGGACCTGTTTTATAAATTTTTGTTATCTTGCTCGGTGTTAAGTACCATTTATGTTCCATTTTCCAATAATTTTCTCGGAGGTTTTGACATTTAGTGAATTTTTTAATCCTTTCTCTTGCGTTCTTCCAACTATCCATCTCTATAGTATTTTGTAGATCTAAAGCCCATTTTATCATTGTATCCAAAACAGGTTCCTTTTCTTGTTCAAGTTTTCTTAGGAATTTATGTAATATAGCAGTCTTTTTGTCAACTGTATTTAATAAAATTTTTGACAAACCCGACGTTTCTTTTTCAAAGTCTTGTAATTTCTGGTCTTTTTTAAATCTTTCTTTAATCTGCATATAAGGATACCAATGTACTTCAGGGTCAAGTTGTTTTAAGTTTTTGATTGGTTTCATTTCATATGTATTATTACTTGATTTGATTAAAATGTCTTTGTAAGTCAGCCAAATGTCGAGATCCTTCCACCTTCCAAAAAAAATGCTTCTTGAGAAGATACCCACAAAGGTATTTCTCGAAATGTTTTCTTCTTAATTTTTCCCATGTTTTAAGTAAGGATCTCCTAATCAAGTGGTGTGAAAAATCTTTGTGTATAGCCGCTTTATCATACCATAAGTACGTGTGCCAACCAAACCTGTTATCAAATCCTTCTAAGTTAAGGAGTTTTTCATTTTTCAGCCTGATCCATTCAGTAAACCAATTTAATACATTTGCCTCATAGTAAAATTTTAGGTCTGGAATTGCTCCTCCACCAACTTCTTTTTGGTATGTCATTATCTTCCGATTCACACGTGGCTTTTTGTTATTCCATACGAATAAATTTAAATCTTTCTGCCATTCTTTAAATATTTTCTCATTAATTAGAATGGGAATAGTTTGAAATAGAAAATTTATTTTCGGTAGGATAATCATCTCAATTGCCTTAATACGTCCAAACAAAGACAAATTCAGTTTTGACCATTTTTCCATATCTTTTTTAATTTCCTCCCATCTTAGTGTATAGTTGTTCTCAGAAAGTTCTGTGTTTTTATCAATTATCCAAACTCCTAAGTATTTCGTCTTCTTCTTCATCTGGCAATCAGTAATCCTTACTAGATCTTGTTTTTCTTTACTCGTTAAGTTCTTCATGATCATAACAGTTTTTTGACAGTTTACTTTAAAAACTGATATTTTCCCGTATTCCTCAATCACTTCAAACAGCTGTTGTACTTACTTTATTGGGTCCTCTATTACAATCAAAACGTCATCTGCGTACGCTTTCAATTTGTAGTTGTAACTTTTAATTTGAGTGCCACTTATTGTTGAATCATCTCTAATTCTGTTGAGTAACACCTCTAAAACCATAATGAATAAAAGTGGTCTCATTGTTACCATATTTGGATAAGGTGATCGAGAGAGCAGTCACCTTCCAATTCCAAGCTGTCTTGGATGAAGCTGATTATCTAGACCCATTTCAAACCAGCTTCAGGAGGGGATATGGAGTCGAGACAGCCATGGTCGCCTTGGTTGATGATCTCTGTCTGGCCACCGAGAGGGGAAGTGTGACCCTGTTGGTGCTCTTGTACATCTCAGCGGCATTCGATCCCGTAGACCATGGTATCCTTCTGGAATGCCTGAAAAGGATGGGAATCGGAGGCACTGTTCTGCAGTGGTTTCGTTCCTACCTCTCAGGCAGGTTCCAGATGGTGAAGCTGGGAGACAGCTGCTCTTGTAAAAGAGAGCTGACATCTGGCGTTCCTCAGGGTGCCATTCTGTCTCCCATGCTATTTAACATTTATATGAAGCCACTGGGAGAGAGCATCCGGAGACATGGGGCGCAGTGTCATCAATATGCTGATGACACTCAAATATATCTCTCCATGTCCCCGACTGCTGCAGTGACCAAGGATGGCATCTCTTCTCTAAATGCCTGCCTGGAGTCGGTAATGGGCTGGATGAAAGAAAACAATCCAGAGAGAATGGAGGTACTTGTGATAGGCTCTCCCAGCCCAGGGATGGAGATCCTCCAACCTATCCTGAATGGGGTCACACTTCCCCTAAAAGACAAAGTACGCAGTTTGGGCGTGCTCCTGGACTCATCGCGCTCCAGCTGACACCTCAGGTGGAGGTGACAGCCAGGAGCAGGTGGTATCACCTATGGGTGATACACCAACTGCGTCCCTACCTGGGCAGAGAGGACCTTGAAAGATTGATACATGCACTGGTAACCTCTCGTCGGGGTTTCTGCAACGCGTTTTACATGGGGCTACCTTTGTACCAAGTCTGGAAGCTTCAACTAGTCCAAAATGCTGCTGCCAGATTGCTGACTGGGGCATTAAGAACAGATCACATCACCCCGATATTAAAATCTTTACACTGGCTACCAATCAGCTTCCGGGCACAATACAAAGCGTTGGTCGTTACCTTTAAAGCCCTATATGGCTCAGGCCCCAGTTACTTGAAGGATCGCCTCTCCCTACACAATCTGCCCCGCACCCTCAGAACATCAGGGAAAAATCTACTGGAAGTCATCAATACAAGATTGGTGGCAACATCTAAGAGAGCATTCTCTGCCGTGGCTTCGAAACTCTGGAACGACTTGTCGGAGGAGATCGGTATTATTACTACTCTAGATGCTTTTTGAAAAGCACTAAAGACAGATCTCTTCCGGTAGGCCTATCCACCTGACCTGATATGACAGTTTGAATGGTTCGAGGAACGACAGTAGCTAATTAGGTAGAAGTGATAACAGTATGGATAATTATTAAAGTTATGGGGTCCTTATATTTTAACTGTATGTAATAATGTATGTACATTTTTATGATAATTTTGCAATGTTTTTAGTCTATTGGAATCCTGCCTTGATCCATGGGGAGAGGTGGGAAATATTAATACTAATAATAATAATAATAATAATAATTGGACAACCTTGTCTTGTACCTTTCTCAATCTCAATCCGTTCTGATTTATTCCCATTGACTATAATTTGTGCATTTTGATCTTCATATATCTTTCTTATCCAAGCTTCAAAGTCCGATCCTAATTCCATTCTTCTCATTATTTCAAACATGCAATTCCAGTTGACGTTATCAAACACTTTCTCAGCATCCAAGAATATTAAACCCAACTTTTCGTAATATTCTAGAATATCAATGACAAATCTGGTATTTTCGTTCAATTGTCTTCTCGGAAGGAATCCTGATTGTTCTTCTTTAATGTAATCCTGTAATATCTTTTTGAATCTATCTGCCAAAATCATGGTAAAGATTTTATAGTCAGTATTCAATAAAGAAATTGGTCTATAATAAGCTACTATTGAAGAATCTTTCCCTTCCTTAGGAATTACTGTGGTGTTTGCACTTTTCCATAAATCAGGGATTCCATATTCTTTTATATCATTCAGAGTTTTAATTAAAGGTAATTTAATTTCCTCTATAAATTCCTTATAATATATTGCTGTGAATCCAGCCAGTCCCGGAGCTTTATCCAATTTTAACTTCTTGATTACTAATTCTACTTCTTCTATTGTAATAGTAGCATTCAGTGTCTCTTGTTGTTTATTTATTTTTGATGCATTGTTTATCAAGATAATTCTTTATTTTTTCCTCTTGTATATTGTCCTTTTTGCACAGTTGTGAATAATATTCCCAAAAAACTTTTTCAATTTGTTCTTGTTTAACACAAGTTCCTTTATTCGTGTTTATCTGTGTAATTAATTTTTTACGTTTCTCGTCCCGTAATCTATGTGCCAGCCATTTACCACATTTATTTGCCTTTTCAAAAAAATGTTTGTTATATAAATTTTAACTTTCTTTCCACCTCCTCAGAAATCTTTGCTTCAAGTTTTTTTTTCTCAACAATTTATATCTCTTCCCCTTTTGATCATTCATCGGATCTTTTGCAACTTCTTTTTCAGTTTGTCTCATTTCTTCTTCCAGTTTTTGCATTTCGTTTTCTTTTTCCTGTTTCATTTCTGCACCTCTCTGTATTAGAACCCCTCTCATCTCCGTCTTGCTTGTGTCCCAAATCACTTTGTGTAATGTTTCTTTCCTGGAATTCTCATTTAAAAAGTTCTGCAAAATCTATTTTGATTTGTTTAGAAAGCTTTGATCATGTCATAATGAATCATTTAATTTCCATGAAAATTTTTTGATGTTAAATTGTAATTGCATAGATATTAAATTATGGTTTGATATCAATCTTGGTGAGATTGTCATTTCCTTTACACTTGGTACCAGTGAACTAGAAATCCAGAACATATCTATCCGAGAAGTTGATTTGTGCGATTCTGACAAGAAAGTATGACCATCTAAGGAAGAATTAATTTTTCTCCATACGTCTGTCAAGTCAAATTCATTTGCCAGTTCAAAAAAGGAGGTGGGGAGTTTACCTTGATGTTTCTTTATGGTTTTCTTAGATGTTCTATCTCTGCTTGGGTCAACTACTCCATTGAAGTCTCCTACAATTATGAAGTTTTCATATTCAAGTTCTCTTAATTTTTCACCAATTTTTTTTTTTTTTTGAAAAATGTTTGTTTTCCATCCAAGGACGCATAAACACCTAATAGCAGATTTTTTTTTCCCCTTTCAACCTGTAGTTCAATTGCTAAAAATGGCCTTCTTCATCTTTGCATATCTCCACAGCTTCAAATTTATTATTTATGTATATTACAGTATATTATGTATATTGCAAAGGGTCTGCTTCTGTTTCTTGAGTGGTGTACAGGACTACAATATTTTCAAAGTATATTCAATATGTGTAAGCTTATGTAATATGCATATGTTTGAGACATAAGAGTTGAAATCTGTTTGTGAACAATTAAAGAATAGGATGCTACACAGATTCCACAAATTCTGTTAGTAGTTTTTTTTACCTAATTCTAACTCTTTAAATAAGATTAATTTAATTACAAAATTAATATGAAGATGACAAGAGACTGATGAGTTTATATTATGCCAGCCTTGACATACAATTAATTAAGGAGAGATAACTGTGATAACAAGCAGTAGGCCTCTACAAGAGTATTAGATCTTGTCTTTTCTAATTATAAGATAGTTTATCCTCACCAGTTAAATCCATCCAGCATGCATTACTACACTTCATAGAAAGAAAAAGACAGGAAGGCGGGGGGGGGGGGGGGAATGTTAGCTGCATTAATACCCTGATACAGAGATTGCAGATATTCTTTTGGACCATTTACTTGCTGGAGGAGAAATAGGGTGTTCCACTTGTAAATCTCTAGGTCTAGACTTAATCATGTGTTTTTTCTGCAGCCAAAAGGAAAGAAAAACTAATGGAAATTAATTTTTATATCACTTTGATTCTTCTGAAATCTATAAACGCAGAGTGCCAGAACCGCATATCCTCCCCCATAGCTGTGCTGAAAGGACTATAAGATAGGTTTTTTGTAGATTTTTCAGACTATGTGACCAGGTTCTAGAAGAGTTTGTTCCTGAAGTTTCACAGATTAATGAGGAAATCACTCCTCCCAACCCAGGGTTACACAGTATGTGTGTGTGTGTGTGTGTGTGTGTGTACACACACACACCCCACTCACTTCCATGCCAGCATTCCCTGAAGATGCCAGCCACAGATGCTGATGAAGCATCAGAAACAAACACTTCTAGAACATAGAAAAACACAAAAAAAACCCACAAAAAACTATGGATGCCAGCCATGAAAGCCTTCGACTTCACTTTCAATATAAGATCAATCAGAATGATCTTCAAATTTTGCCATTTCTCGTGTGTACATTTAACTTAAGTGATACATACCAAAATATAGGTAAAAAACCTTATCAGAGGACAATGAATTCATTTCAAAACTGCAACTTTTTCTCTAGAATGTGACCTTAGGAAACAGAGGTTCAAAGTCAGTCTAACATTTCCTTCTCTCACCTACTAACATAATTAGGATTAAAATGGTGGATTTCCCAGAATCTCCCTAGAGATGTAATAATTTCTGCTTCCTGGTGGAAACACTAACTATGGTATAGCATTTTGTTAAGTTACATATCAAAAATAACATAGTAAGTAGAGGTGATGTTACTTAATTGGTCTAATGAGTAAATGTGTTTATTTTCAAAAGTGTATTTTTAAGAGCATGTTAAAGCATTTTAACAACTTTTTACATGGTTTTTTAAAAGTTTTACATCAGTCCCCTATAAATTCTTATTTCTCACCTCCCCAGAAACTGTAACAAATGATGGCATTGAGTCAGTTTTCACACACTGTAATGTGCAATGGGAAATCATAACTTTTTAAAAGTAACTTTACAATTTCAAGAGTAACAATTGCAGCCAGATATTAATTTCACTTCTGGATGCTAAACCTTGGTGTCATATCAACAGCTCCTATGGACCAAATGATTGCCCAAGACTGAGTCCAGCAGTTGTGTAAGGGGAAAAACTAATATAGCATGACTAGAGAAACACCTATAGCTGCAGGCTACAGGTTGACAGATCATACAGTCAAATGCTACCTCCTAGCAAATCAATATTGATGATATTTTTCACTTCATGAAAGGCCATTTGGAAGCTACACATTCTGTCTCTTTCTCTAGGCCACACACACACACACACACACAAAATAAGATATTGAGTAAATCAGTTTATTTTTCTAACCATGGTAGTAAACAAGATCAGTTGTTACATAATGTGTTCACTGTATCTTCTCTTCGGGGTCACTGGGACGAACATCTGTCAACATAAATCAGAAAGTGTCAAGAACCAGCAGAAAATAGCTTTAGTGCAAAGAGTTCTAGAAGGTCTGTTGGCTTCTAATAACTACTTCTTAGCAGCTGCTTCTGCTACCAAGAGCCCCTCTGATAAATCAGACATCAAAAGGTTTGAAATTCCACAAAGACCTTTGGTGCAAGCTCAATAGTGAAAGTCTGCAGTTTGTCATGGGATCATTTATGCTTGCTACAAGCTCTTGCAGGTGGAGATGCAAAGGGAGCTATTTTAAAAAATTAAGGCAGCAGAGCTGCCCTGACTTTAAAAAACCAGGCATCTGGGCTGTTAGCTTAGTACTGTCAATAGAATATGGTACTGCAGTATCAAATGTATGTGGGGGTAGGGAGGATGTCTTGCTTATGTTACATCTTAAATATCATTTCCCCATCAGTGTGGTGGTCTTTCATAAAATGGAATCCTATTTGGTACAAATATTGGTTATAAGTACATAAATTAGCCTTTTGACTACCCACTAAACAATTCGCAGTTTAAAAACAATAATTTGCAAAAACATATTTCTAGGGCAATTCATTCACACTCCCTCCCAGCTACTGGGAAGGTTTCAGGTAAATTCAGAAGAAAGAGGGGAAACCTGAACTGAATGGCAAATGATACTATAACCCATGCTAATTCCAAAGTCTCCATACTCTGTCTCTGAGATCCTTAGCTCTACTATTGTATTGTTCTTCTTATCTCCTTCTAACTGTGGCAGATCTGACCTTCTCCTAGTAGAGATGAAAACCACTGGTTCTAGCTTGTTGAAATGGATCAGCACAGTTGCCTAAACCTTTTGATTCTTCTTGAAGGTTTGAATATGCATTCTGATGACACTGTGATGAGTACCTGTATTTCAACATTTATACTACTGGATGGCAGGACAAACAACATGACAGATAGACAAGAGTCCTAAATGGATTAGCTAGAGCATAAGTAACTTCATCTGTGAGGTGAAAAAAATTGGTAGTGAGTTACTGAAGCAAGAGGAAGACAGATGTTAGACAGCAGCACAAGTCTGAAGCCCAAATGCTAACTGTTCTGAAGCAAAAGAGCTGTTTCAATAGCTGGTTGCAGTGATACAGAATTTTTTTTTTCTGATTGTCTTGGGTGAGCTCAAAGCTTCCAATCTCTCAAACAAACTCAAGGGCAGACTGATACCTTCTGCCTCCCTTGATTTGTAGGGTATGAATATTCTTCTCAAAACACCCAAGTTTGTACTAAAATAGTGCAGCAAGCAAGTCTTTGGATTGGGGTATTTTTTTTTTCTTCCAGGATCAAAAGGAATGTAGAAGGGATATAGATTATGATGGGGCTGTCCACACAGGCCAAAAGGCCTGTGTTCCCTCTAGCCTCATTTTGCCCTATTTAGATGATGCAGGCCATTAGCCCTGGGTCAGGAGTGGGACTAGATCCACCAGACTAGATGCCTATCCAGTGGATCTAGTCAGATCCCAGAGCAAAGGGGTCTTAACGTGAGTCTAAATAATGTGCCATTTGTTGCAGAGTTTTGTGGAAATTCCATGGTAAATCTGATAGTAGAGACAGCCCCACATGCTCCTTACCTTACTCAGCTATTGCCACTAGTGAGAAGCCCCCCCCCCCTCGCCATCACTATGGACCTTATCAGATGGGAGGAATTTCTCTTTATTGCAAATGGAGCCAATTGGAGCCAATTCGAATTCACGTGAATGCGCTAGTTTAGCGAATTTACGTGAATTCCAATTGCATTCGGAATGCATTCAGAATGACTTCCCATTATCCGAAAATGACCCCCCCCCATTGTCCAAAATTGTGTGGGATGCTTTAATTCGCAATAACGTAAAACCCATGATTGTGTTTGGAATGACTTCCCTTTTGCTCAAAATTGCGTGAGATGCTTTAATTCACAATAATGTGAAACCTCATGATTGTGTTCAGATTGCCGTTAGATTATACTTCCAATTTACAACATCTGATAAGGTTCTATGTCTGATGGGTATTTAGCTGCAACCACATGGCCAAGTGCTCTGTTCCTCCATCAGATATAGCAACAGGGGGCTTCACAGTAATGGCAATAGCAGAGCAAGGTAAGGGGTGCACAGCAGTAGCAGGTCTATGGCACTGGGACTGGCAGGCATCTAACACCTGCTTGTCTCTGCAACAGCCAAGAGACTGATCCAGGTTAGGACCCTAACCAGGAAAGCAAAGTCTTGGCTGGTGCTATCCTGGCCTGTCTGCTCTGAGCCAAGAGTAGAATTTGGTTTTTAGGCACAGGTCTCTAAAACTGATGAGTGTTAATATGGGCTAATGTGTTTACTGGAGGTGGCAGGAATAGAGCTTCATTTCATCAGGTTCTAGATGCAACAATTCAAGGCTGCATCTGGATGATTCAAGGCCCTTTCACACTACACAGTTGTTGCATTATGATTTAATTACAACAGCCATAGTACTATCCCATGTAATCCTGGGGTTTGTAGCTTGTTGAGGCATGGGAGCTCTCTGCCTGAGAATTCTAAATACCCTTCTCTCACCTGAAAATCCCAGAATTCCATAGAATGGAATCACAACCATTAAAGTGAAATCACAATGCTATAATTGTCTAGATTGCCCAGGCAGAAAGGCGTGATACAAAAATAAAGTTGTTGTTGTTGTTGTTGTTGTTGTTGTTGTTAGTGTGAAAGGGGTCAAATTGTTTTAGTAATCTGTCACCCTAACATAGTACAGGGTGGCGAAGGCTTTCCAAATATTGCTAGACTACAAGTTCATAACTCCTAACCAGTGAGGCCAAAGGTGAGTAATGCACATTTCCACATCCTTGGCACACATTAAGAATTGCTCCTCTGATCACCGTTAGTAGCAGAAGCCACTGTGTCCTGTGATTCTGCGTGTTCATTTTACATGTGATTTTGCATGTGCATGTTCTGGTAGCCTAAGTCTCATCTTTGTCTTAATTTTGGCATTAAGCTGCTGCAAATCACAATGAGATAGAGCCTTTTTGTACTGGTAATGATGTCTGATTTATCAGAGGGGCTCTTGGTAGATACTATACCACATACCTATGTGTTCACATATAAAGCCCTCTTGCCTTAGAACCATAATAGAGCAATAATACACATTGCAAACCGTATATGAACCCTTGAAGACCATTAATCCAAATTCTAGTAAAAAACATATTCAGAAAAATGTAGAAAAAAAGCAATGGTAATACATACACAAAAAACAAGTCAGATAGATTTATCTGGAAGCTAGCTCCCAGTCTCATCTATTTGATAAGCCAACATATTGAATGTTTTTTTTCTTTCCTCAAAAACAAATTATTCAGTGAAAGTACTATGTAAGAGGGAAATATATTAAACTTTCTGCACATTTGAGCTGACTGCTGCATAAGCAGAACAATGTTGTAAATCATTAAATCAGTACATACATTTCACAATACATTTTGATTTTGTAAGAGAAGGGAAAGAAAGGGTCAATTTCCCTCATTTAATTGGGAACAGTAAAATAATATAAAAAATGACATCATTAATATTCTGCCTTCAGTTACAGTGTGAAGTCTAAGGGTTCTTTCTCCCTTTTTGTCTTGCTTCAGAACAATTTTACTCAGTAATTTCCAAAAGAAAAATGTTTTCTTCTGCCATTTTGAGCCTGTATACCAATTTGGGCTGACTCTACCATTAGGCTGAGTAGAGACAGGTGTTATCCCAGGCTAGTAACACAACAGCACTTCACAAAGCATACCTTAAAGGCGTTAGATCATGTGTGACCTTTGAAGTTAGGCTTAGAATGCATCCACACTGCAGAAATAATCCAGTTTGACACCACGTTAACTGCCATGGCTCAGTTAGGAATTGCAGTTTTGTGAAACATTTATCATTTTCTGAGAGATCTCTGGTGCCACAGGAAATTACATTTCCCAGAATTCCAGGGTCCACAGCCATGGCAATTAAAGTGGTGTCAACCTGGATTATTTCTGCAGTGCAGATGCATCAAGGCTCACAGAATCATAGAATTATAGAATCGGAGAGTTGGGAGATACTACAAGAACCATCCAGTCCAACCCCCCTGACATGCAGGAACTCTCGATCAAAGCATCCCCGACAGAAGGCCATCCAGCCTCTGTTTAAAGACCTCTAAGGAAGGAGACTCCACTATACTCCAAGGGAGTGTGTTCCACAGTCAAACAGCCCTTACTGTCAGGAAGTTCCTTCTAATGTTGAGGTGGAATCTCTTTTCCTGGAGCTTGCATCCCGGTCCTGTTCTCTGGAGCAGCAGGAAAAAAAAGCTTGCTCCCTCCTCAATGTGACATCCCTTCAGATATTTAAACAGGGCTCTCATATCACCTCTTAAACTTCTCTTCTCCATGCTAAACATACCCAGCTCCCTAAGTCTTTACTCATAAGGCATGGTTTCCAGACCCTTCACCATTTTAGTTGCCCTTCTTTGGATGCACTCCAATTTCTCAACATCCTTTTTGAATTGTGGTGCCCAGAACTGGATACAATATTCCAGATGGGGCCTGACCAAAGCAGAATAGAGTGGCACTATTACTTCCCTTGATCTAGGCACTATACTTCTATTGATGCAGCCTAAAATTGCATTGGCCTTTTTAGCTGCCTCATCACACTGGTGGCTCATGTTCAACTTATGGTCTACTTGGACTCCTAGATCCCTTTCACATGTAGTGTCCTTAAGCCATGTGTCCCCCATATGCATTTCATTTTTCTGCCCTAAGTGCAGTACCTTACATTTTTCTGTGTTGAATATCATTTTGTTAACTTTGGCCCAGCTTTCCAGTTTATTCAGGTCATTTTGAATTTTGATCCTGTCCTCTAGGGTATTAGCTACTCCTCCTAATTTAATGTCATCTGCAAATTTTGTAAGTATGCCCTTAAATTCTGTCATCCCAGTCATTGCTGAAGATGTTGAATAGCACTGGGCCCAGGACAGAACCCTGTGGCACCCCACTGGTCACTTCTCTCCAGGATGAAATGGAACCATTGTTGAGCACTCTTTGTGTTCAGCCAGACAACCAATAAATCCAGTTGCCTTGTCTAGCCGATATTTTACAAGCTTGTTTCCAAGAATGTCATGGGGAGCCTTCTCAAAGGCCTTACAGAAATCAAGATATGCTATATCCAAAGAATTCCCTTCATCTACCAAGCTGGCAATTTTATCAAAGAAAGAGATCGGATTTGACATGTTTCTCTGAAACCCATGTTGAGTTTTTGTGATTATGGCATTGCCTTTTAGATGTTCACAGACTCTCTGCTTAATTATCTGCTCTAGAACCTTTCCTGGAATTGATGTCAGACTAACTGGATGATAATTGTTGGGATCCTCTTTTTTCCCCTTTTTGAAGATGGGGACAACTTTTGCCTTCCTCCAGTCTGCTGGGACTTCTCCTGTTCTCCAAGAGTTCTCAAAGATTATTGCCAATGGCTTTGAGATTACATTTGCCAGTTCTTTTAATACCCTTGGTAGTAGTTCATCAGGTCCTGGAGACTTATATTCATTTAGATTAACCAGGTGTTCCTGTACTATCTCTTTACTTATTCTGTGCTGAAATTCCCCTATTCTCTCCTCTGCTCTATTATCCTCAGATTGAGCACCCTTTGCCTTTTGTGAGAACATGGAGGCAAAAAAGGTGTTGAATAATTCTGCCTTTTCTCTGTCCTCTGTTAGTATTTTGCCATCTTCTCCATGCAGTGGCCCTATCACTTCCTTATTCTTCTTTCTTCTGCGGGCTTATCCAAAAAAAAGCCCTTTTTATTGTTCTTAACCTCTGGGTTCATTTTGCGCTTTAGCTTTTCTGACTTCACCCCTATACGTGCTTGCTATTTGATTAAATTCCTTTTTTGTGATTTCCCCCTTTTTCCATTTCTTATACATGTCCCATTTAAAACTTAGCTCAGTTGAAAGTTCTTTAGTCATCCATCCTGGTTTCTTGAGACACCTCCCATTTCTCTTCCTCATTGCAACTGTTTGAAATTGTACCTTCAGTATCTGCCTTTTGAGAAATTCCCATACATCCTGAACTCCCTTCTCTTTTAGTATTCCTGACCATGGGATCACCCCCAGTACATCTCTAAGTTTACTGAAATCAGTTCTCCTAAAGTCTAGTATGTGTGTCTGACTATGCCTGGCTTCTCCTTTCCACTATATAACAAATTCCAAGAGAACATGATCACTCTCACCTAAGGATCCTACCACTTGCACCCCATTGACCAGGTCATCCCTCTTGGTTAGGATCAGATCTAAAATGGCTGACCCCCTTGTTGCCTCTTCCACATTTTAGACAATGAAATTATCTTCCAGGCAAGTGAGGAATTTGCTTGACCTTGAGGATTTGGCTGAGTTTGACTTCCAGCAAATATGAGGATAGTTGAAGTCACCCATCACTACTATGTCTCTCCTTTCTGAGTGTGTGGTCATCGGTTCTAGAAAGTCATCATCTAATTCCTCCATCTGACTTGGTGGGGGGGGGGGTCTGTAGTAGACTCCCACAATAACATCCCTGTTGTTTCTCTCCCCTTTAATTTTTATCCAGACACTCTCCACCTGGCTTCCAATACTTATGTCTTGGATCTCTTCACTGGTGTAAATGTCCCTGACATATAATGCTATTCCTACTCCTTTCCTGTTTGGCCTGTTTCTCTTAAAAAGGTTATACACCTTAAGGAAATCATTGTCTAAAACCTGGACAAAAGTTAAAAACAATTTTTATAGAGGGATGCCCAGATGGGTCTCTCCACAGGAGGCTTTAATGGGAAAATTTCATCAGTTGGAAAATTGGATAAGATACAAGGATATGTTAAAAGTAATAAAAGAAACGGGCAGAATAGAAATTAAGGATATTGTCGAAATCTCAAATTTACATCAGGGGAATCATTGGTTGACATACTTACAATGTATATGTAAAATTCTTAAGATAAAATTCACTATGGAACCTGAAGTATACTTATTGAATATGACTAATAAAATTAAAAAAATTAGATACAACGAACTATGGGAAAATAATTTTATACATGGTATCAATAACAAGAATAGTGATTGCTCAAAAATGGAAATTACCGGATACTCCTACAATTGAAGACTGGCTAATAAAAATGCACAATGCTATTGAAATGGATAGGCTTTCTGGTCTCATAGAGGATAAGTATATAGACGAGAAATGTTGGGATAGCTTTTTGAATTTCAGTAAAGAGTACTGGAAACTATGAAAGTAATAAAGCTAAAATATTAATAAAGATTTAAAGGATTAATATTAGAAAGCATAGTATTTAGTCAGAAATATACAATACATATATAAGGACATCAATCTAATATAACACATAATACAAAAATGATAATGAGCTCCATGTAGGAAAAAGGTTGTATAAATTTTGAAACTAGGGAGAAGAAGGAATGAAGAAGGAATGAACAAACAAACAATATAGTGTATAGTAACTGTTTAATGTCTTGATTGTGTATGTATGTAAATTCATGTGTTTATGTGATTGTATATGTATATTTAAAAACTGAATTAAAAAAAGGTTATACACTTCTATTCCTACATTCCAATTATGAGACTCATCCCACTAGGTTTCAGTGATGCCTATTATATCATCTTTGTTATGTTGTACTAGGAGTTCAAGTTCATCTTGCTTATTTCCCGTGCTCTGTGTATTAGTATAGAGACATAGAAGACCATGTGTCCCCTTTACTTGCTGCCTGTACAAGGGGTTTTTTGTTTGTTTGTTTGTTTTTTGGCCTCCCATTGTTGGGTACTTGCACTATTTGCCTTGTTCCCTCTATGATAGTTTGGCTGTTTTCTCCAACCCTTTTGCCTTCCAGAATACTGTCTCCCTTCCCTACATAACCCAGTTTAAAGCCTTCCTGATCAAATTCCTGAGACTCCTGGCAAAAACGTTTCTGCCAGCTGGTGTGAGATGCAACCCATCCCTTGCCAGAAGTCCCGATTAGTAGGTGGATGGGAGACTGACAACAAATAGCAGGTTCTGCATACTATGTTTCAGAGGAAGGAACTGGCAAAACCACTTCTTAGTATTCCTAGCTCTAAAATCATTGGGGTTGCCATAAATTAACAGGCAACTTGAAGGAACATACACACATACTAAGTAAGAATGATGGAGAATTTTTGTTTTATCAATCATATTCACCCATTAGGATTTAAATGTTTAGTATTTCCTTGTGAAGTTTTAAGAACACTGAAACTCCTTGCGTACATTTCTGTTCATTTTCCAGGAAGCCATTAAGTGGGAACAGTTAGTTTAAAAAATTAGATCATATTCCCTGTTCGATAAATCTATCTGTTTAAAGATATTTCTTTAAGTATCTTTTTCAAGAGTTATTGCAATGAAAGACCTTTTGAGTTTTGCCAAAAGCTTAAGTCTGATTTCACTTGCACACTTGATTGCAGTGTATTCCAAGATTATATACCACCAAAGATGATACAGCAATAAAAACAAGACATGTCTGCATTGCAGGGTTTTTGAAATCCCATGCAGGATCTATACTGCAGGAAATCCAACAATGCAAGAGTAGTGAAACCCTCTATAAAGAAAACATCATTAAAAGCATAGCCCCATGGATGTTTACACATTTTCACTAGTATATTGGTTTAGGCTTGCTGTTTAAGAGAGAAGAAAGATACTTTTACATATTTTATTATATTGTGTACAGTAATAATAATAATAATAATAATAAGCTTTATTTGTATACCATCCTTCCTGCGATCAGGGTGGTGCCCACCCTTCCTGCGATCAGGGCGTGACATGATAACCTTTAAATCACTCAGATGTGGTAGTCATTGATGAAAGAAATCTATATGAAACCATTGCTTCAAAGCTGTCCTTGTCAGCAGATGATGATGATGATGATGATGATGATGATTTATAAACCGCTCCTCTAATAGAATACTCGGAGCGGGGTACAACAAATTAAAAAATACAAGAATAAAACAGCAGTCAAATCCCTTCCCAACCCCCCCCCCTTAAGACTAGATTAAATCAAAACTAGTTAAAATTGACATCAGTTTAAAAATTTTAAAATAATAAAAATAAAGTGAAGTTGATGGGCAGTACAAGTGCAATCCCCAGTGGGTGAGATCAGAAGGTTTGAACAGAGGGACAGCTAGAGTTAATCCCCCGATGCCATTTACATTTTCATTTGCATTATTAGGGCCGGGGGTTGGTGATATATTATTCCCTCTTCAGGGGAAGGCCTGCCGGAAGAGATGCTTCTTTAAGGCCTTTTTAAAGCTGGTCAAAGATGTAATGAGATGCATCTCGTCCGGCAGGTCGTTCCAAAGTTTAGGGGTGGTAGCTGAGAAAGTCCTCTGGGAGGTTTGCGACAGCCTGGTTTTCATAGGCTTGCCACCAACTATCAGGTCAGAATGCACAGGGAAATCACTGAAATCCACAAACATCTAGGCAACTTCAACAGGAAAGAAGAAACCTTGAAAGTAAAGAAAGTTTGGTTACAAGTTCTGAAAAACACCAACATCAACACTCAGCACATGAAAATGAACATCACCCAGGCTCAGGAGGTTTCCCAGAAGACAAGGGATCACTAACTACACCAACGACACAAATCTTCCTCACATATCTTGCCATCCTGAGGCTGCAAGGTCACCAAGAGACCAACACACAGATTAACATGTAAATCACTTCCGCTCATTCAAGGATCACACAGTATATATACCCCACACACCTCAATGCCACCATTCTCTGAAGATGCCAGCACAGGAATAAGTTCTTCTAGAACATGATCACATAGCCTGAAAAAACCACCAAAAAAAATCCCTTCATTAGGTTTGTGTAATGTTAAAAAACCTCCATACACATATCATTGGTCATTGTATGAATAGATACTAAAATACTTGAATTTTGATGTCCTCCAGCATTTTTGTTCATATGTTCTTATAAGAGGTAGCTTTCACATCGGATTTCTCTGATAGTCAAATATGTAAACAGATGAGTGCATACTCTTCCTACATCTGGATTCATGTATCCTAAATGAGTTCAGTGCCCCAGCAATGGGGCAGTTCTGTCACGTTTGGTACCTGTTATATTGTTTTGCCCCTCCAAATATGTAGACTTGGATGGGAACAAACCAAACAAGAAGACAGTTCCTGAAGAACTGAGCACAGAAGCTGATGGACCATATCACTAAAAAATTCCAAGTCAGATTTTAAAAGAGGTGTAGGTGTTGTTAAGTTTTGCCTGTATCTTAATATTCTCAGTTATGTGGTTTCAGTTATTTATCTGGAAGAAATTCCATTTTTATCTTCTTTGGAAGTCTATGATGGTTGGAGTACTACTGAGGTGGTGACAGCATCTGAATTCAAGTAAAGGTTGATTCTGTAGAAGCAGAAAAAAATGTTAAATAGACAGTGCTGACAACTCCTTGAATTTGATATTGTGATATCTGGTGTTTCCAGATCTTGATGGTTTCCATGTGCAGCTGCATAGTGTTAAGATAGAATGGGCTATTTCATAATAACTATTCTCCCTGGTAGAATACTTCCAGAATTATTTGTTTTATAATTCTATGATTGTATGTAACGAGGCATGAGCTTTGGCGATCCAAAGGTTGTTGCATTCAGCTTCCCTACTTACATGAATCTGAAAAATAAAATAATATAATTCCTTCTATTGTAATATTTATGTATTTTATCACTGCATTATCTATGGAAACATATCTGCTAGAACATATCTTTGTAGGGAATTGCTAGCATAAGTGACATAGTAGGAGATGAGAACTTATACCACAGTATGAAATATGGTGCGAGAATGTGAAATGTGATCATTGAAGTCCTGTTGGGGGATCTTGAGTCTTTGTAAGTGGATTTACATATGTGGGAAATAGAATTGGACAGATGCATATCCATTAGGGGGCTGCTGATACATAACTATGTAGCACAGCTGGCAAAGTGATGGATGCACTTTGGAACTGAAGCAAATTGGTACCTACATGCTATGGTCCCTGATATGCTACAGTCCCTCCCCCGTGCATCAAGCCACCACCACCTAAGGAGAGGGGAACAATGAGGAAATTTCACAGTGATTCAGCTCCAATTGGAAATAGATCTGCACAGTGCCATCCTGCAATGCAGACAGACACCACTGAGTCTGGCACAGCAAATTGCATGGTGGCAGATCAGCTGATGACCTAAGGCTAGGGAGTGTGTCCAGCACAGTCATGAAGTATAGCCAATACGATTACCTTCACAGCATCTGTGGGAGGGGCAACATGGGATCAGCAGTGGAGGATCCTGAAGCACAGGACTCAGTGACTCTGTGAGCAGCATTGTAGACCAACTCTCCAGATGATCGCAGCCTCCAGAAAGGAGTCATGGTGTAGGGGAGGAGAAGCTAGCTCTTGCCACCTGTCAGGAAGGCAGGGGAAGGAAAATAGATGAGGCAAAGACACCCAGTATCCATGCACACATAATCTCTTGCATGTTGCCAAGCCCTACAGGGGATACCTGGGTGACACACATTCCCACCTCTGCCTAGAAGAAGCCCATGGCCAGCACCTCCAGAAAGTGTTCATAGCAATAGTTATGGAGAAAGACCCGTCACCAGAAGTTCCAGGGCATCACCATGTACATATGAAGAGGAAATAAAGTGCTTGCCTCATGGCAGGTGAGATGGGGGGGGGGGGGAACATCACCAACACCCGCCAGAGCACCCAACACACCAGAACCAATGCTTTGCCCTATGCGGGCAATGCATCACCATTCTTGAGAGGTGCACAGCTGAGGCTTACAGGGCAGCACTGTTGTCCATTGGCACTGTCATGTGGCATGATCCCATATGCATCAGTTGAAGGTGCTGCACAGAGACTGAGTGTGGCTGTCATTGAGACAGAGGCAGTCATTTGATTGGTAGCTGCCACCTGGAAAGATCCATGTTGCAGGGCATTCAGCCACTCACACAATCCTGCTGTTGTCATGGGAGGGACACTCACCCTTCCTTCACAAAGCAGACACACTGGGCCAGGGGAACCAGCCTGAGAAAGGCAGTCCATAATGGGAGAGCCTAGTCCCTTGGTCATTTAGTGATTTGGAAAGGAAAGAATACTCTTAAGTAGTAACTAGCTGGACATGTCACATTCCTGGGCTTCCCCTAAGTATTTGAGGTGGTTTTTCCTTCGAAAAAGTTACATCAGGTGCCATAACCATAACATAGGGGTGCCCCTAAGGGGTGACATGCAACCTAAGGGGTGACATGCAACCGCCCCTTTACTGGCCGGATCAGGGCTGCAGCAACCTCACACCGTGACCTCAATCAGGCCTCTGAAGAGTGGAAAAAAGAGCCACAAAAAGCAGCTCCTTTTTGGCACCCTCCAAGGGGCACCATAGCTATGGCAGCTCGGCTTTATGACGCCCCTATGGCGCTGTATCATGTGGATGCAGCACCGGAGTTGTGTCATGATGGCACACGCAGTGCGTACTGGTGTGCACCGAAATGGTGCTATGGGGAGGAGTTAGGGCATCAAGCATGAGGACGCAACATAATGTGCCAGTCTGTATAGGCCCACAGAAAGAAAGGAAGGCTACATGCTACATAAATGGTCTCTATTAAGGCGGCCAAGGGTGTGAATTTGGAGAAACTAAGCAGAACAGTGAAGGACAGGGAGTCTTAGAGATGTCTCGTCCACAGGATCTCCATGGTTTGAGATTGACTATTTATTTATTTATTTATTTCCCACCCTTTCCCCAAAACTGGGACTCAGAACGGCTTACAAGAATAAAACAGTATTCTTTTGCTAGGCAGAGCACACTGAATTTCTGAAGGAATCTCTGTACTCTCATGTCTGGAAAAACTCTTAGATGCTGTATGGGCTAAAACTTGCCAAACTATAATCCCACATAGCAGTCCAATTAGAGTTTTATCTCTGTTTGAGGCAGAAAATTTTTAAAAAGTTAAGTTGTAGTCCTCTTGTTTAGGATTTCTCCATTGAAGCTAAATTTGGTATCTTGAACCCAGGGGAAAAAAATATTCCAGGGTAGCCATGGTGGCCATGCAGCAAAATACAACAAAACACAAAATCCACAAACAGTGATGCTATTTTTGGGCCAACTCCAAAGCATAAAAGGCATTAAACAAGCTTATGAAGCTTCATTGGCTTCTTCATCAGTCAAAAAATCATACAGGACAAAAATGGTGGCAATGTTAAAAATCACAGGCCTACATTCTGTCTGAGATGTTGTCCCACATAAGACAGGTTTGAAGGATTTCAGTGTAGGCAGAGGTCACTCCCATATTATTACCGCAAATAATATTGGCTGTGTGAGGACTAGAGAGGAAAAAAATATTAAAAAGAGTATAGATGCTGATCTGTCTACTAGACAATACTGTCATTTATTCCCCAGATTCAGACCACCGCCAAGACCTATAGATTCTCTCTCTACAACATTGCTAAAATCTGTCCATTCCTCTCAGCCTCCACTGTCAAGACTCTGGTCCATGCCCTAGTGGTTTCACGACTAGATTACTATAACCTTCTTCTGACAGGGCTTCCTGTCTCTCACTTCCATCCTTTAATCTCTGTCCAGAACGTAGCTGCACGTATTATCACATCCGCTCACCGCTTTGACCATGTTTCTCCTCTTTTATCCTCCCTTCACTGGCTCCTCTTCCCCTTCTGCATCCAGTACAAGCTTTTGTTGTTGACTTTCAAAGGCCCCTCCTTACTTATCCGAACTTCTTTCTCCATTCTGGTAGTCAAGGTCTCCTGTCCCAGCCGAGGATTTCCACTGCCCTGTCCCAGATTTGTCCCTTCTCACTTGCTGTCCCTCGCTCCTGGAACCTTCTTCCCCCACATGTACATCTCATCACTTCTCTAACCAGATTCAAAATTAAGTTAAAGACTATATTATTTAGGGAAGCGTTCCCAGGATTGAGCCATCTGCCCCAGGATGCTTCCTTCTAACTATGTATTAATAAACTGTGCCTTCCCTCCAGTCCATCTGCCTTGGTCCTGGCCCTAGAGGGAGAGAAGAACCACTGGACCTCATCCCCTTTTCCACCACCTTTCCCTTCTCCTTTTGTGTTGTCTCTTCTAGACTGTAAGCCTGAGGGCAGGGATCTGTCTAATTTAAGATGGTAGGTACAGCACTGTGTAAATGTAATAATAATAATAGTAATAGTAATAATAGTAATAATAATAACAACAACAACAACAACCAACTTTGGGAGCTTAGGTGACCAAAACAGTCAATTCTGATAAACTCCAGCTAGAAAACAAATAATAAGCAAAAGGAAAAGAAACTTTACCCCACCTACAAGTGGGGAAAATCACACCTGTTTCTGCAACTAGTTGCCTTTTACATAGTCTGCAGGCCCCTACTACACAATTTAACATTTCTAAAACACCAGTTTTTAAAAACAGAAATAGACTTCCAGCCACTTCTTTGGTTGGTTTGGAGCATTTTCTGTAGTCCATGCAGTCCCTGCAGGATCTCAGGGTAGAAAACTGTCCTGCAAATCCAGTTATCCACCCCTGTTACAATATATTAAGTATTTAATCATGAAGAAAAAAGCATTTCCTAGTACAGTACCAGTGAAAGATTCAGACATGGCCACTTTTATAATAGATCTTGTCCTTTCTCCTTTTTTCTATGTGTGTGTCTGTGTGTCTGTGTGTGTAGAGTGAGCCTATGGTGCTTTATCATTACTCCTGATCTGGCCAGCTGAAATCCTTGCACCTGGGATGCTTTAAGGAATCTCAGTTTATTTCTTTCAGAAGAAAAAGTGTCCACTAGTGTACAGTTGAGCAACCTGAAACATACCTGGCAGATGCTCTCCAACAAAAAATGCCTGGAAGCCAGAAAGCTGCATGATTGCTCCCTGGCTCATCATTTCTCACACCTTTTCACATAATCATGATTTCTTTGACCTTTTTGGTCTGTGTGCCCTCTACCAAGTTTAAAGAGGCACTAAACACACTACATTAACGTTATATTCATATCTTATAAGAATCTAGCTGTTAAGATGCCTCTAGGATACCTGATAACCTTGTCAAGCATTCCCCACCAGCAGCTATTTTATTCTTTTATTTCCGCTGGTTTCTTTTCCCACACCTCTTTAATAACACTCCATTAATGACTCTCTACATTATTATTATTATTATCCTTTATTTATATAGCGCTGTAAATTTATGCAGTGCTGTACATATAATCTTATAATTAGACGATTCCCTGCCCTCAGGCTTACAATCGAAAAGAGACAACACAAAAAGAGAAGGGAAAGGGAAAGGGGATGAGGTCCAGTGGTTCTTCTCTCCCTCTGGGGCCTGGACCAAGGCAGATGGACTGGAGGGAAGGAGCAGCTTCTTAATACATAATTAATCCTCTCTTTAATGGCCTAGATTAGTACCATGTTTTCCCGAAAATAAGACAGTGTCTTATATTAATTTTTGCTCCCAAAGATGTGCTAGGTCTTATTTTCAGGGGATGTCTTATTTTTCCATGAAGAATTAAAATTTATTGTTGAACCAAAAAAAATGAACATTTATTATATACAAACTTTGCTAGGTCTTACTTTCGAGGGAGGCCTTATATTTAGCAAGTCACCAAAACCTCTACTAGGTCTTATTTTCAGAGGATGTCTTATTTTTGGGAAAACAGTGTAGTAACACTAGCATCACTCTTATCTTGTTATTATACAACTTAATATATAAAGGGTTTATGGTAGTTCTGCAGCAAACAAAACAATGACCCCCATGTTGCTGATTCTGAAGGGCATCAATTATATGCTGACATTAGAACAAGAAATACTGAAAAACCAGTTGCAGAACATTTCAGGTTTTCTGGACATTCAGTTTCCAACCTCCAAGCAGCAGTTCTTGAACAAAAATAAAAAATAAAAAATTGAGGAACATTTAAAAGATAAACAGATTAAATACATGATAAACTAAAAAAAAAATATGATAAACAGGTTAGTTGAGATATATCCACAAATACCAATTTATTAGCAGTGATTTGAACAGAGATACTGTTTTCTTGGCACACTACAGCTGCATTCATGCTGCAGAAATAATTCATTTTCACACTGCTTTAATTGCCATGGTACAATGCTATGGAGTGCTGGGAATTGTAGTGTTGTGAGACATTTAGTCTTCTCTGGTCAGAGAGTTCTGGTGCCACACCAAACTACAAATCCCAGGATTCCATAGCATTCAGCCATGGTTGTTAAAGTGGTGTCAAGCTGGATTAATTCTGCAGGGTGGGTGCAGCCTACATGTATAAAAAAAGGAGCTTTCATCACAGCTACACATTTAACAAAAGGATTCACCTCCTGCCTGCTTTATGACAATATTTTACTGTTCTGTACCCATACCAATGCACTAAACAAAGACATTTCTCTGCAACACAAGTGTTTATTTATCTATGATTGCATGCAAAATCTGTTTCCCACCTTTAACTACTATTTATGATTAGCTGGAATCTTATTGGGCAGTTATGAATGCTTAACCTGGAGTTACACACTTGTGATTGTTTCATATTAATGATCCCTACATAGTCCCTAGTTTAGGGGATACATAAGGACCATGAAATTCCCCCCAATCTCCACTTACCAGGAAGCAGCCACTACAATCTATGGGGTTCTGTTCATCTGTTAATTGGAAAGCAGTGGCTGGCAGTCACTGTGTATCACTGTAGCTATAGTGCTTACACATTTGTAACTCCTGAACAGGAACCCAGCTGATCATCACTCTAATGATACTTATCACCTGTGACCACACCAGTGTGCCCTGTATTTTCATTAGCTTTCATACTCCCCTTATACACACACACACACACACACAGACACACACACACACACTGTTTGTGTATATGCCTGTCTACAGAGGCTTCACTGCATTCATCTGATGAGATGAACTGGAGTCCACAAAAGCTTGTGGTAAAATACATTGGTTAGTTTCAAAAGTGTGACTAGATTTCCTCCTCCCTGCTCTCCTTTTCCTTCATAAGCTGAAACAGACTAATATGCCTAGCTCCTTAAAGAAAATTATACATAATGTTTCCATACAGATTTCTGAATTTCCACTCCTAATGTCACTGAAGTAATGTGAAAGTTGACAGTAGACAGATAATGTCTCCAAGTGGTAACATGCTGAAATGAATGGATGCAAAGATGGGGACATACGTGTTTCATCAAACTAACAGAAAGCCATCACTTCCTTCTCTCCTAGGCTTTGGGGCTATAGCGCCTGTTTTTGCATTCTGAAGTAAGAAAGACATTCCAAAGCTACAAGTTTCCTATCAAATCCTGCAGAGTAACTGCCACAGTGACAGCCAATGTTGACTGAGGGCAATTTTGATGGACCCCAGAACAATTTTCTTCTGTAGAAGAATGAGCTTGATCTGTCGTACTAATGGCCTTGCAAGCTGGGTAATTCTAGGAGTCCTAATACAGAAAGTAACCTTTCCAAGGTATGCCTAACCTTTTAACCACATCTTCATAAGCATGCCATCAGCTTTGAGCAGAAATCTGCAGGAATGATGGCTCTTTGATCAATCCTGCATGCATTCTAGGAAATCCTGCAAATTCTATGCAGTAGCTTTCATAGTTTTACACCACATGCTGAGCTTCCACCTGGTTTCTACTTCCCTGCTATTTAGTCAAGCCTCAGACTTTATCTCAGACTTCATCACAGTCTTTACTCTTCTTCTGCTTTGCTAAACCCCTGTATGGTTTAATCTCTCCAAAGGGGCTATTACATCCTGACTGTGATGTATCTCTAAAGCTCAGACCACACTGTAGTACCAGCTGTTATTATTATGCCCAAGTTAGAGCTTACTGTCAGTTAATTGCTATGAGGGCATTTTCTATTCAGATGCAATTAGGTATATCCTCCAAGGAGATATTTATGAATGTTTCCCAGTAGTGATATAGAAAACAAGATTCCCAGGTTTTGTGAATGGACCATTGGGCAGACAGATGGGGGGGGGGGGGAGAGATATATATCAGTTGTGACACTCCTACTGCTTAATATCTGAGTATATCCCAATATTACAAGAGTGGCTGCTACACTTTAATGCATGTATAACTTATTTTTTAAAAAAAATAAGTTGAATATGATTGATGTGATATGTTATGCCTTGCCAGAAGGCAAAACCCTTTTTGTTTAAGCAGGTTTTAATCTGTATGCAAGAAGGCTTCTTACTGGGATTTGTGTTTGTTTATTTTTTTAATTTTTGTATGCCTTTTAAATGATTTGATACTGTTTGATGTAGTGATTTTAATTGTTTTTACCTTTTTATTGTTAACTTTTAAAATTGATTCTCTTTGGGATCTGCCTTAAGTCCCAGTCTAGGAGAAAGGCAGCATACAAATGAAATTAATTAAACAAAGGAATAAATCAATGGGAAAATGTGTGGGATATAACCATTTCAATTTTTAATTGGAGTTCCTAAATATATTTTTAATACAAATGATTTGATACAGATTTTGTAGCTCCTTTGAAGAGACACAGTATAAAAGCTGCTTGTGAGCAGCCACAACATTTATATACTTTAGAACTAGCATTTGGCTTTGCAACAATGGGGCTTTCTAGATTGGCAGGAAAGTGTGACATGAAGTTGCCTTTTCCTTAATGCTTAGCAGCTGCACCACAGCCTTTAGATGGAGCTGAGCTGTTCTGCAGTTTTTAAAAAAGAAGCTGGGAAAACCAGCACCTTTTTAAAGGCGCTTCTTCTCCCCTAAAACGCAAAAAAAAAAAAGCGTTTTCATGGCACACTTTCCCTTTTTCTCATCTGAAGGCTAGAGTTTCATGCAGCCATAAACACACTTCTTTTTGCCAATCTAGAAAGCCCCAATGTTTGTTCCAGTTTTATTTGGTGCAGATGGATTTCAAATAGCTGATGTTTTGGCATCTTGACCAAGTTGGGGGCATGTAACTAATCCAACTAATGAATGGAAATAACTTTTTTTCTTTCAATAGGAAACCTCAATTCACATCCTATAAGATGAGGATAAGTGATGAATTTCCCATTCTCCCACATCTTCTATGTTGTTAAAGAGGGTCCAGTAGTCCTCCAGAGTAGGAGTTGCACAGGTGAAGAACTTTGCTGAATGCAAGACTAATTCTATGATTCTATGACTGGATCCAACACAAGCCTGGATTATCAATGGTGCACATGGCACTATACACTGTTAGTAGTTGGTTTTGTGGTTGGTTTTTAATAGATCATTTCAATTGATTTGCAAATGATATGTTGGACCAAGTGTGCCAAGGGTATTTCTAATGCTTATAAGAAATTCCTTTCAACACAAGTGGGGAAACCCTAAGGAAGAGGTTGTACTTGTTGGCTGACTTCAGAAGGAGAGGAAAAGCTGCAGCTTTAGTGGAGTTGCAGTTACTGGGGCTGAGTCATCCCTTTTCACTTTGAATAAGATAGCAGTTTTCTCAGTTGTGTATTTAGGAGAGAAGTAAAGGGTAAATTCTTTGTAGTGCACTCAAAGGGTGCTCAACAAGGGCTCCTTTTCATCCTGGAGAGAAGTGACCAGTGGGGTGCCACAGGGTTCTGTCCTGGGCCCAGTGCTATTCAACATCTTTATTAATGATTTGGATGACAGAATTGGGGTCATACTTATCAAATTTGCAGATTACACCAAATTAGGAGGAGTAGCTAATACCCCAGAGGACAAAATGACCTGAATAGACTAGAAAGCTGGGCCAATGCTAACAAGATGAAATTCAATGCAGAGAAATGTAAGTTTCTGCACTTAGGGAGGAAAAATGAAATGCACAGATATAAAATGGGGGACACCTGGCTGAATCTAGGAGTCCAAGTAGACCATAAGCTGAACATGAGTCAACAGTGCGATGCGGCAGCTAAAAAGGCCAATGCAATTTTAGGCTGCATCAATAGAAGTATAGTGTCTAGATCAAGGGAAGTAATAGTGCCACTCTATTCTGCTTTGATCAGGCCCCACCTGGAATACTGTGTCCAGTTCTGGGCACCGCAATTCAAAAAAGATGTGGAGAAACTGAAGCATGTCCAAAGGAGGGCAACTAAGATGGTGAAGGGTCTGGAAACCATGCCCTATGAGGAACGCCTTAGGGAACTGGGGATGTTTAGCCTGGAGAAGAGAAGGTTAAGAGGTGATATGATCGCCCTGTTTAAATATTTGAAGGGATGTCATATTGAGGAGGGAGCAAGCTTGTTTTCTGTTGCTCCAGAGACTAGGACGCGGAACAATGGATACAAATTACAGGAAAAGAGATTCCATCTCAACATTAGGAGGAACTTCCTGACAGTAAGGGCTGTTCGACAGTGCAACACACTTCCTCGGAGTGTGGTGGAGTCTCCTTCCTTAGAGGTCTTTAAGCAGAGGCTCGATGGCCATCTGTCGGGGATGCTTTGATTTGGAGTTCCTACATGGCAGGGGGTTGGACTGGATGGCCCTTGTGGTCTCTTCCAACTCTATGATTCTATGATTCTATATTGCATTGCTTCTACTTTATTAGTTTATTTTTTTATTTAGGGCTTTAAGATTTGCATTCACATATTGCAATACAACTGAGAAGCAGAAGAAGAAGAGTCCTGAAATCAAGTCCTGGACTGGCACCACATTGAATGTTTGGAACTTTTGGGACAATGTAGAGTCTAGAACATGGGCACATAGTCCGAAAGCCGCACAAAAAACTTTTGGGACAGTGTTTGTTGTCAATTGCCCTTGAGTCAACCTTAGTTCACCATGATACTGTGGATGAGACATCTCAAAGATTCCCTGTCCTCCACTGCTCTGCTCAAATCTTGCATACTCATGCCTATGACCTCCCCAATTGAGTCCAGACATTTGGTGTGTGGTCTTCCTCTCTTTCAGCCTTTCCCAGCATTATTGTTTTTTCTAATGAGTCATGTCTTCTCATGATGTGGCCAAAGTATGACAACCTTAATTTAGTCACCTTGGCTTCTAGGGGTATTTCAGGCTTCATCTGTTCAAGGACTCATTTGTTTGTATGTTTTGGCTGTCCACAGCATCCTCAGGACTCTTCTTCAGCATCACATCTCAACTTATTTTCTTTCTATCTGCTTTTTTCAGTATCCAATTCTCACATACATAGTGATGATAGGGAATAACATGGCTTGGATTATTCTAACTTTAGTGGTCAGTGGTATATTTTTACTCTTTAGGATCTTCGCTAGCTCTTTCATGGCTGCCCATCCCTTTCCTAGTCGTCTTTTCTTCTCTTGACTGCAGTCTCTGTTCTGAACAATGTTTAATCTCAGGTATGATTAATATTCAACTATTTCAATTTCCTCATTGTCTAATTTTAATTTATGTAGGTCTTTTGTGGTCATTATTTTTGTTTTCTTTATATTCGGCAGCAAGGCTGCCTTGGCATTTTCTTCCTTGAACTTCCTTAGTGACAGTGTATATGTGTCTAATTAAGTGTATAAATTGTTATATTGTTGTTAAATATATATATTGGAACTTTAATTGTGATTGTTTTTGCACTATTTAATGATAGTTAGCCCCACAGAACCGAGAGAGGTATATACTGAGTCTTGAAGAAGCATCCAGTGGTCATGGAATTTGTACATAAGTAAATATAATTCATATCTAAATGCTGTTTTGAGCATTTTGAGTGGCATAGAGTCCTAAAGGGCAGTGTGAAAGTAAAACATATTTATTTAGCCTTTTATCTTAACTATGCATTTATCCATGGTTTAAATGCATGTAATCAGTCAAGGACTGCAAAGCAAAATATCCCAATGGGAAATGTAGGCTCTACCCTTCATTTAATCAATATGCCCTTCTAGCAAAATTATTGATTGGAATGTTAACACAATTCCTTCCAGTTTTCTCCTGTTATGTTTTGAATAATTTCAGGGATGAGGTTGGCAGGGAAATCAGTCCCCCACTGTGACATGAAAATCCACTTTTCTCAGTTTCATTGATATGCTAGTAAGCAAATCCCAATGGATTGTGGGAGAGGGGGGAATACCCTTCAACCTATGTGCTGAGGAGGACTGCCAGATCTCAGGGTACTGGCTAAAATCACAGGAAATTGCTGTGATTTTGCAGGTTTCCAGAAAGGGGTACTGCCCCAAATAGCATTAGGAAAGGAGAACTTTTTTTGAATGCGAATTAGCTTTAAAGCCAAGACAGGCCCTCCCATCTACACCCCCTCCCAGCTGTTAATAGGGCTTTCTGACTTGAAGCCAATTTGTCTATACAGGTGCTCCTCTTGGGCAGCACAAGAGAGAATACCAGTAACGTATTCATGCAGGTCTATTGTCCCATTTGGAACAAAGCAAAGAATGAAAGCCCCCCCCCCCCATCATGACCCATGGAACTTTTTGTTGCACAAGCCCTGGTGGCAGCAGCAGCAATAGCAGAAAGAGCAAAAGTGGGCAAAATGTGACCTGTGGGTCATTTGTAGCTGTTAGGAACCCAAGTGTACACCCAGAATATCACCCAGAAGCACCCCCTCCAGCAAATTTATTTTTAAAAAATGGAGGGGGTGCTTTTTTTACCTGAAAGCCACCCAAAGGCTTCCCAAACAACCTTCCCAACCCTCAGAGCCCCCCCCCTTCTCCTTCAACCACAAAAACATCCCCAAATGATGTCCACAAGTGATGTGGGCGAAACAAAATGGTCTCCACATTTTTTTTCAGTTGCCTACCCCTGGTCTAGAAAGAGAAAAAGAAATATTTCTCTTAGCTGGCACCGAGCCTTCTAAGAACTGACAGATCTGGTAAAACGCCAGCACAGGGCCTGGAAAAAACATATCTACCACACACTAACGTATGCTATAAGTAAGCCCTAGCAGTAACGACAACAGCTGCTGTATTTGCTGGATGTGCTTTGCTGATGGCTATTGAGAACTAGCCCTCTCCCCAACTCCATATCCTCCAACTATCCCAATATGGCAGGGACACTGCAAATTAATACTCTGTCATCCCACTTTTTCAGTAGGTTTTAAAATAAACCAGTTTCTTTGTCCTCGTCTTCCTCCTCCTCCTCCTCCTCCATTCCCTATTTGCCCTCAGCTTATTCCAGTTGCTGCAAACTGAGTTCAAACTGCAAAAGTAGTTTTTACTCAGATAATTCAGTAGTAAGGAGGGAAGAAGAGGCCTGGGATCTTGCCTTTCCCAGTAGCCTTGGCCAAAACAAACAAACAAACAAACACAAAACACTGCAGCCTCTTCTAGCTTGTCTTTATTTTCTCATTAATAACTTTTGCCATCTTGACCATACTCTAATATTGTTTGAACACACATGGCCTGGCTTGCATCTATGAAATGTTAAAAGATGTGCAACTCCTGAGTTTATTACCTGATTAGCTAGATTTTACCACTTTCCGAATCTATTTGCCAGATTTTCTATGTGCCTATTTCCATAATGAGCTGGGTAATAAGCATTTACAGCCTTCTTCCCCTCTCTTGCCTGTCTTGCTTCTATGACATTATAAGGGGTCTATCCATTCTTCTCAGCTTTTGATTCCAAACTTTCAGGAAATGGGACACTGCTGTTTTAGCAACCCTGGAGTTGGCAGAAAGCTGCTCTAGCAAGTGAGAGTGAGAGAGTAAACTGTAATTTTTAATTCTTCTCCAGTGTGCTTCAAATTTCAGAATGGTGCTATTTCAAGAACTGTGGGAGAAGAGGGTTTCAAATGGTGGCTCACTCGCTCTCTGCAACTGATCAAAACATTTTTCAACACTTTCACCACAGTTCCTGATTACATTCTATCACATAGCAAATAAGGGGCAGTTCTCACTTATTGGGAGCACCAACTTGAGTGTAGCTGGGGTTTCCTCTAATCTAAAGTGTCCCCTGTCTTGCAGGAATCTATTTCTTCCCTTCCCTTCCCACCCACCCCCCCCCCATCCCAGTCCTTCCCACCACTTTCCTTTTATCCTTTCCCAAGTAAATAAAGCTACACTAGCTGCTTGAATTAGAAGTAAAATGTTGCAAGGCGCACACAGCTCCTTTGTACCAACAGCTCCACTGGCTGCCAGCCTGTTTCTGGGCACAATTCAAGGTGCTGGCTATGACCTATGAAGTCAGTATGACTCTAGTCCAAGGTTTCTGAAAGACCATAGGAGTCTTCCTGAACGCTAAGATTTTCATGGGAGCCACTTCTCTTTATGTCATCATCTTCAAAGACATCATCATCATCATCATTTATAATTATTATTTCTTTCCCACCTCTCCTCAAGGTGTAGTACAGCACGTTAAAATACAAAACACAATTTAAAAACATAAAACCAAAATTAAAATATAATACTATAAAAACCATTAAAATATACTTATAGGAGTTCATATACCTATCTAAAAGTCATGATTGATTGGTCAGGTCTGCTGGAAAAGATATGTCTTTAATGCTTTTTTGAAATAAAGCCAACGTTTTCAGCTGATAAATCTCTTCTGGCAGGTCATTCCACAGTCTGGGGGCAGCAGATGTAAAAGTCCTCTGGGAAACTGTTGCCAGTCTAGTCCTGGCCATTTGGAGCAAACATTTCCCAGAGGACCTAAGTGTAAAGAGTGGATTGTATGGGAGAAGGCGATCCTTTAAGAAACCTGAACCCAAACCATGTAGAACATTAAAGGTAATACCTAACACTTTGTACACTTTCCGATTGATGACAGAAAGAGGAGCGGTCTATAAATAAACTATTATTATTATTATTATTATTATTATTACAAGCTAATTTGCTTCCAGTGGAGTGCTTTTAAGATTGGTGTGATGTGATCACTCCTGGATGTACCCATAATCAGTCTGGCTGCCATATTCTGAACCAAGTTTCCATACTTGGCACAAAGGTAGCCCAATTCTGAATGCTTTATAGAAGTCCAGCCTTGAGGTTACCAGTTCATGCACTACCATCTTTACATTCTCCAATACGAAGAAGGGGTAGAGTTGGCATACAGTATCAGCTGAAGCTGACAACACGTGCTCCTGACCATTGCATCTATCTGAGCTGACATTCGGAGAAACAAATCAAGGAGCACTCCCAAACTGTGAACACAGTCTTTCAGGGGGAGTGTGACCCCATCCAGAACTGGTTGGGCATACCAGCCCCAGATTAGGACCTTTGAAAATAAGCACCTCTGTTTAGTCTAGATTCAGTTTCAACTTGTTTTTCTTCATCCAGCCCATTACTTCTTCCAAGTATTCATTCAGAAGAGACACAATATCCTTAGTATATTTAGTGGCTAGTGAAGATTCTTTGGCCAGTTGGCGCAAACTTTAAACTCCTGGCCTTTAAAGCACAATTCCTAAGGAGGCTAGGATGAATCCTTTTGCTGTCTTTTCAGCAGCATATGCAACCCTTTTTATTCCAGCAAACCTTTGGGAATTGGTTGTTTTACAAGAGAAGGGTTTTAGTCTTTTAAATGATGTTGTACTGCCTTTGTTCATTGTTTTAAACTAATATTTTAAATGGTTTTTATTCTGTTAGTTTTAATTTTGACTTTTGTATGTTTTAACCATATGAAAAAGGTAATTTTCTCTCTTTTATAAGTTGACTTTTGAGTCATTGTCTGAGAAAAAGGCGGGTATAAATAAAGTGATGAATGAACAGATAGATGGACATATAAGCATGCTGGATATATCACAGTTTTGACAGTTTTTTCTGACCACAGAAAATTTAATACATGACCACTGGTCATCAACTATATTTTTACATTGAAAATTACAGACTACTATTTGACAAGAGTCTGGTATTCATCCAAACTTTTGAGAGTGATTAAAGGACAACCTTTTAAATCTTTTGGTGACCTTTTGGCTTCTCATGCTCCTCTGTGTGAACAGATGGCAGATCAATTACTCTACAGCCAAAGTTGATACATTAATAGAAAAGTATTTAAGGCTAGCAGAAATATATTGGAGATGATCATGGACCCTAGAAACCTCACCAAAAATTTAATTCTTTCCCCCCAAAAAATCCATTGATCATATGATTCTGTCAATTTTTAATTTTTAGTTTTAGTGTTCATGTGCTCCTGGTTATTATTTGCATAACTTCCTTTTTAATATGAAAAATAAATAGGGTTTTCAAATATTCTTTGCTCCAATCTGATTATTATATTAGACGACTGTTCCACAATCTATATCAGTTTGAACTGATATCATTCAAATTGATATTATTCATTGTTTATGATTCATTAATGGCATCTTTTGTCTTTTATGGAATAATTTGCAATTCTTCATGTTGTAATTTACAATGAATATATAAGATATGAATAACAAGAACCCTACTGATTCTCTTTCAAAAGATCTTAAGAACACATTTTACTGAAACATGAAATCCACCAAGGATTTTCTTTTCCACCATTACCAGGAGATGTATGTAGCTTCTGTTTCAAGTTAAACACAGTTCAAACCTTTATGAGTGGCTTATTACACTTTTATCTTCTAGCCATGCATGCCTTTTCTTGCATTTAATAATCTCTTTTGCCTTTGATTTTTTAAAAAGCACACCTGTATCATTCCTCTGTCAATCGTCTCAATCCTGAGTATTTCCCTTGAAAATCTGAGGAGCACACACATAGGAGGATAGGATGAAGAATTCCAAAATATGCTAAGGGTTTTTTTTCAACTCAGCAGAAATCAGAAATGATTGCATCAGCTGGCATTGTCTATTATTTCCATCACAAGGAACAGCTGTTTCCCCCCTCCCAGCTGGTAGTCTGCCAAATTGGGGGGGGGGGGGGAGGATGAGGGCAGAACAGCAAGATGAGACAGAACTGTCAATTTTATAGCAACTGGTCTTAATAAAGTAATTGGGAGGGGAAATAATTAAATTAAGCCTTACAAATAGTGTGAAATAATCTGGATTACTAATGAGCTGCACACACTAAGGGGGAAATATTGTGAATGGATCAACTGAATCGAATCCATTGTGCACAGCACAGATTTTTGAAGGAAGGCTAGTGTTTCTCATTTTGGCTGATAACTTGTGCTTCATGGTCCATATGCAAAACAGGACAATCCAATTCTTCCGGGTAGCTGTGATTTCTTAAATGCTTCAGCCTGGCTAAATATAGCAATTTAGCTAGCATTGCCATTAATGCCATTGAGTCAATGTTGATGTATGGCAACCCTAAGAACGAGAAATCTCTAAGTCAGCCTGTTACCAGCAGCCCTCCTCAAGTCTTTAAAGTCAGGGCTATGGCTTCCTTGATTAATTGCCAAAACAGACTGGCACAATATGCAGGCTGGAGGGCAGTGCAGGGGTGTGCTATTTAGATGACACACTACCTGACACTTCCCCCAAGCTAGCATCACGCCACCCGTCCGACCAGTTGGTGGGCAGCATTGCAGTGCTCTGGGGGAATGGCATTTATACATCAGCACAAGAATGCCAAAAAGCTGGCACTGTGGCAGAAAAGCCCCCCTTTTTCTGCCACCAAAAGGAGTGGCATTTTGCCACTTCTTTTTTGGCCAGAAAAATGCCAGATTTCATAGAATCATAGAGTTGGAAGAGACCACAAGGGCCATCCAGTCCAACCCCCTGCCATGCAGGAATTCCCAGTCAAAGCATCCCCGACAGATGGCCATCCAGCCTCTGCTTAAAGACCTCCAAGGATGGAGACTCCACTACACTTCGAGGGAGTGTGTTCCACTGTCGAGCAGCCCTTACTGTCAGGAAGTTCCTCCTAATGTTGAGGTGGAATCTCTTTTCCTGCATCTTGCATCCATTGTTCCTTGTTCTAGTCTCTGCAGCAGCAGAAAACAAGCTTGTTCCCTCTTCAATATGACATCCCTTCAAATATTTGAACAGGGCTATCATATCACCTCTTAACCTTCTCTTCTCCAGGCTAAACATCCCCAGCTCTCTAAGTGGCTGCAATGGCCCCAGTCCATCTGTTCTGGTCCTAAGTTTATATACCTGTAATGTGATCTTCCTCCAGAATTAGAAATTTAGTTGAAACAGTGTGGTAGATGTATGTGTCTATGTGAAATTGGTTGTATATGGATGTGTAGATCACTTTTTCATAGTTATTAATTGGGGTGGGTAAAATACAATCTTTACCCTACATGTCTTTCTGGACTGCGATTTTCGTCAGGGTAGCCTACATGGCCAATTGTAAGGAATACGGGAAACTGCAGTCCAGCAATACCTGGAAGACTGCACTCTGTGCATCACTTGTAAAGATATAGTGGGCCCTTAGTATCCACAAGGAATCTATTCCATGAGGCTGTGCCACCACTGGGGATAATAGGAGTTTGCCCCTGGCCCCCCTGAAGCCTGCCTTGCCACTGTCACTGGACTCTTTCAAACGGGAGGAATTTCTCCCAATTCCGAATGGAGCCAATGCGGATTCATGTAAATTCGCTTGTTTAGCGAATTTACCTGAACTCCTGCTCCGTTCGGAAGGCATTCGGAATTACTTCCCATTACCCAAAAATAACCCCCCCTTGCCCGAAATCGCGTGAGAAGCTTAAATTCGCAATAATGTTAAACCCATGATTGCATTCGGAGTGACTTCCCTTTTGCCCGAATTTGCGTGAGAAGAATTAATTCACAATAACGTGAAACCCCAGGATTGCGTTTGGATTGCCCTTGGATTATACTTCCAATTTCCCACGTCTGAAAGCGTCCACTGTCGCAGGTGGCAATGGGCTGCCTGTTCCTCTTACCCCCACCACCTACTGCCTCTCTTCCTTTTCCTCCTCTTTGCTCCCACTGCCTCCTGCCTCTCTTCTTCCTTCCTCCTTTTCATTTTCCCCTCCTCCTCTTCCCCTCCCCCAATGCAGGCTTGCCATCTGCAAATGCTGAAATCTGTGGATGGCAAATCCACAGATATGGAGGGCAGACTGTATACCCACTGCCATGGGTATAAGAGAAAGAATATTTGAAAATGTTCAAGAAATAGTCAAATAACCTGTTTTTCAAATGTTAGGAAAGATTCTCAACTGATGAGAAGCTTTGCATTTCAGGGCTTATTTTATGCAAAATCTATATGTGATTTTGGTGCTTGCTGAAAACAGCACTTGCTGCATAAGAAACAGCATTATTTGTGCCAAAAATAATATTTCTCTACAAAAATTCTGTTTTTGCACACACACAAAAACTTGTATGAATTTTACATACAATAAATCCTTGAGTGGTCTTTAAATTGCAGTTTTCAAAGACTTTCTCACAGCAGGAATGAACCTACTAAAATTACTGGTTGATTCCTTTGAGAATGAAATGAAGTGGAGAATTATGTTACTAGTATAAGGTGGCATCTGCTGTGAATTATCTGCAAAGGTCTTGAAAAACACTGGTTCTATGGAAAGTGGATTCTCAACATCAGGGATACAAATCAAGCATCAGAATGTGTATGTTTCCTCTGTGATCCTGTAGAATGAAAAAAGGTGCCAGCCACATAAGAGGGGAAAAGTTGTATATTTCAAAAATAACATGGAAATCCTTAAAATGCTGAACTATGTTGAGTTAGACTCCATCAGGTGTGATGGAAAAGTGGCAAGGGCTCCTTTCAATCAAAAGAAAGCAAGGGAGAAGAACAGTGTTCTGCTTATTCTGTATTATTATTCTGTTACCTGTTTTAATTTATACTCTGCCTTTTAATGTTTTCACATAGACTTATATAATCTAGCCAGATAATATCAAGATAAACTCACAACATTCATTGGTGATTTCATTCAATCTACAATTCCTGACTTTAATGAAATAGATGGGGGACCAGATGGAATCAGAGGGTTTCTTACTCATCACCTTGCAAAGCCACTGTTCCTGGCAGGCTAGCTGCAGCACCCTATGTAATCCACTAGCATTGGTAAGGGTAGCTACCAATTTTCACAGCAATCACGCATTTGTTTATTTAATTATTTTGTAGATTGTTGAATTAGACTCCACCCAGCTTGGATCTGGACAGGAATTCCCTTCCTCACTTGATAGTCCAATGCAAGGCTCCATCACTACCCCCAAAATAACTTCAGTAACAAAATAACTTCAGTAGCTGTCACTGTTAATTTGGAAAAAAAGTTCCTACACATCTGGTAACAAAGGGAAATATCTGCATAGCTGCAAAGTGTGATCTTCCCCAAAGATTTGGATTTTTAGACATGATACCATAAATACAGTACAACTTCTTCAAACATATCAGACATGTCTACTAATCTAAATATTCCAAGGGCTGAGAAGTAATTTTAGTTTCCTCCCTTTCTTCCACCCATCTACCCACACTTTATTTCATAAAAGCATACCTCACAGTAAGTAGAGCAACAGAACAGAGGCAGCTAAAAGGTTGCAAGTGCACATAAATGCTGAAGGACATAAAGCCAGGTTCAGACCTTAAAGTTTTACAAGTCAGAAAGCCAAGCTTGCATATTTCCTAGTTGCCAAAAACATATGCAAATTACATAAATTATGCAAATATTATTTGATTTTTTTTTTTTGCTCCAATAAATCAGTCAGATTTGATTTATTAGACATAAACATTTGGCATCAGCAGAACTGGTGATGCTGTTAAAGAATATTGTGTAACAAACCACACCCAAACAGAATGTGAATGTTTTGTGGTGTAGTTGCTAAAATCCCTCCTCCATTCCAGAAACTTCTCTATTGTAAAGATAAAGGTCACATACTTGGATTCTCTTTGTTTCCATTGTCATGTACTAGATACTAGGAGTGCCAATTTCAGCTGCTAAATTATTGAAATTTATCAGGGAGAGCATTAATAACTGATATTACAATGTTTGCTCCAAATGGATCTTGGGAAAGGTTTTGTTTTTGTTTTTATTTTTATTTTCACCTAATTGGCACTGTAGACATTTTTATTGACCAAAGAAATTTTGTTTTTCATCATAACATGGTGAAAGATATTACAGAGTACAAAAAGAAAATAATCACTTTGTCCAGTATTGTTTAAAGGGACAAGTTGACCTTGAAAGACTCAACATTCAATGTGCATTAAACAGCCTTTAGATGGATCCATCAAAAAATCCATCTTTTGAAGCAAATGCGGATTCAGTTTTCATCCTGCTCAACCACGTATTATGCGGGATACCCTATCCTATGTGTGACTTATTGACACCAACGCATAGCCCTGAATTCTATAAGTGACTAGACCATCAATTCAGAAGATAAGGCAGGTACTCAAAAGCCCTATGAAGCTTTGGAATTCAGTGGTATAGGCCAGTAGTCCCCAGCCTTTGGCTCACCATATGCTTTGGACTTCAGCTCCCAGAAGCCCCAGCCAACTTGGCCAACAGGAATTATGGGAGCTAAAGTCCAAATTATCTGTAGGACCCACATTTGGGAACCACTGGTATAGACTACTGTGACACCATTCCAGAAACAAGTAAGGAACCTAGTGAAATCTGATCACTACAAATTCCATTGCCAATCAGACTAGGTTGCATCTCCCAGACTAAGGTACAGACTGGAATTTAGATCCATTTTTCTTATTACCTATATATCCCAACTCAATCCATGGGTCCTCCAAATTATTCAATATTTTGGAATGCTATTTGCATTGCATTTTAAAATAAATGCAAATTTCTGTGTTGTTTATATAACTGCAGGTTAATGTGGAGATAGTACAGAAAAAAAAACATTCCAGAGAATAAAAGCAGATATTACACAGAATAGCAGCAACATCCTTAAGGCCTTAAGGCCAGACACCCAAAGGGGACCTTTCTAAGCCAGAAGCTTCTGTATGGGACCCTGCAGAAACCATTACCTTCACTCTCAAGGACCTCTCTGTTTCTACATCCCACTTTGTCATGGTGACAGTGAAACCATGTGTTTATACAGGTTTAGGTTTATTGGTCTTCCTTTTAAATATGGCAGAAGGGTACAGCCCGCAAATGCATAGCCACACTGGGAGACAATATAAGACTTCAGTTGGACTGAAGACCATGTTGAAACACGTTGTGAGCTGGAATCATTTGAGAACACATTGGTCCAGTCTGGACCTATCTGCTTCCTGTTCTCAAGCAGGCAGGCTGGTGAGATTACCACTAACTCTCTGATTACCTGCAGATGATCCCGACACACACACACAATTATCCTCTTGTTCTGTAGGCTCCTATTTATCCCCAGATGAGAACAAGGTGTTGGTAGCAGTATCTCAGCCACTGTATTTTGATATTGTATGGATTCATATTCACTGTTCATTTTGCCAGAATTTTAGATATTTGCTGAACATTTTTTTTAACATTTTGTATTCTCCTTGAGTACAGGACAGAATTTTTGCTGATTTTTATGTAGTTTTGTTCTATAGCTAGTTTTTCCTTATCCATTATTGGAAGAAAACTGGAGCAAACCTAATGGGAGGAAATCTCCATGATTTGTAACAGCCCAGTGGGAATACAATCTGCACTCCTTGAATGGCTTTAATCCAATTTAATTTATCTTGTCATAGAGCATGATGGATTTGCCTGTAGAGTTGTAAAGTGGAGGATGGAGAGCACTTCAGTTTTTAATAGGTAGGCACCACCTGGTTAGATACACTCAGCAAATCAAATCAACTCTTACTTAAAGGCCTGCAGTGGATTTTCTCTGCATTGCTACAAACTTCATTTGCTCAAAAATTAATACATCTTTCCAAGTAAGTGAAATTTGTTTTTCAAGAGGATGCCTATCACTGTCTTCAGTGAGTTCACTCTGTCATCTCTTAGTTTCCAGAATTTAAGGGAGTGGGAGGGTAGCTATCTAATATACATCAGTAGAACTAATATTTCTAATTATTGAAACCATTGTTTGTAGCTTGGAAACAATACTTTTCATTACATTTCAACCATAGAACTATATCTGGTTTGCACAAGCCTCAGTTTGCTGGTTAAAAAAAAACTTTGGTTATATTGAAATAAGGACTTTTACATTAAAATAAGCAACAACAACAAAAAGAGGAGGTAAGGAAAGGCATGAATACAGATCTCATCCTCAATCCACATTCTGGTTTGGAGGACTGGGAACAGCATTGCTTTATACAACACCAAGATCTTTTTATGCAGAGAAAACATTCAACACTCCCCCTCCCTCCTAAGAGCACATCGAAATTTAATGGGGCAAATGGGCACCATAAAGAGATCTGGTAAAACTAGAAAGAATAATAAAATATTTGATTTTTTTTCACCTGAAATTTTGAAGTAAAAACAAAATAGAATCCACATAATCCACTAAGTGTGTATGCATTATTGTTTCTGGGTTTGGCCTTCTGTGCATGAAGAAATTTTGTGGTCTTGGAGATATATTACATTGTTAGACAAAGAGGTTCTAGAAGTATCTCTACCCACAATGAGTCTCCTTGCTTTCCCCTCACCTGGTCTTATCCTGAAAGAAGGATAAGCATTGTGACTTGAACAATTTCTATTCTTTATGTTTAAATAGGTTTTTCCTGCATTGGCTTATGACACTGTTTATGGATTCTCATGATAGGGTAGACTATAGCTGGGTCCTTAAAAGAAATCCATGGAGGATTTTAACAAATCATTTACAACAGTAATAAAAATGGTTTAAAATAAAACAAAACTTTAATTTATTGGTCTCTAACTGTAAACATCCTTTCCAGTGTTTCCCAAGGGGTGTGATGATACCATCTGGCTCACTCTATCTCCTCAGGTTCATAGCATAAACAGAATGAACAATTTGGTGATTATGTAAATGTTCAGGCCCAGATGCAGTTACTCATTAGGCTAAGTGATTTCTATATATGGTGAAGAGAGAGGATGTGTGACAATGATACTACATTGAGAAGTCAGAACAGAGCACCAAAGTGACAATACCAATTGATCTGTATCCTTATTAAGACCTGTACAGGTCCATCCTATCCATCAGGACTGAGCAAAAGGTAGCCTCCAGAGGTTGTTCAACTGCAATTCCTATGAAGCCTAATCAACAAAGGCAGTGGTGAGGAATTCTGGGATTTGAAATCCAAAAAACCTACTGGGCCATCCTTTTCCCACGTCTTCCATGAATGTTTACTCAGATTGGGTTTACTCTCAGGTGAACAGACCTAGGTCTGCTGCCTCTAAGACCATTACATACAGAGTTACCCTTGAAATATTTTCCCACTGCAGGTGAGGGACAAGATGGTGTCCCCCCTCATTTTGTATAGCAAGGTGACAATCATGTGACCTTCCAGATGTTGTTAGACTAACTCCATGCATTTGTCAACACTGGTTGCTGAGACTTGGGATTCCAACAAAGACTGAAGAGTCACATAGTTCCTATCCCTGATATAAAGAGAAGTGAGGTAGGCTCACATCCTAATTTTGCTTTAATACAATTGATGGAGAAGTGTCATCCAAGACATCAGAATAGCTTGTATAAAGCAACCTACAGTGGAACACTAGACACATCTATGTAGAAGTAACTTCCAATTAGTTAATTTGAACTTGTTCTTAAGGTGTCATGTATAGTAGAACTGGAGAATTTCACCAGAGGGGAAAAGGCATTTTTCACCCCAAACACCTACACCACCCCATTTTCAACCAAAACTAGATCAAAAATCACAACTAGAAGTTATTTCCAGATGCAGTTCCTGTTAAGGCAAGGAGCATGGGAATTATAGTCATAGAAATGCAAAGCTGTATGTGAGAACCAAAGTCTGTAAATTTTCCAGCACAAGGTGAGATAGTGTAGTCAGACACGTACACAACAACAACAGATGTGGGTATAGCCATAACACACACGGAATAGCAACACAAGTTCCGGAAAGGAAGGTCATGGAAAAGGTAAACAACGACATCATTGAAAACATCACATGAGTGTTTAGGTCATAGTAAGAGGTTGGACTATAGTATGGGAAAGTGTGAAAATAACCAATAGTATTGATGGTACACACCCAGTACACACCCAGTGGGTGGTAACCAAAGTTGAACTATTTCAGTATTGTTCCGGTGAGCCATTGCACCCAGCCCAGCCCAGCCCAGCACCATCCTCCACACCACACCATCAACAACAATGTGAACTAGAAGGTGAACCTGAACTTGTAACTAAGCTTTTGTGCAGGAGGAGATGAGTATGTATATAGCTTAATTAGCATAGCCAGAGTGTGTTTAGCAAGAGCAAGAAATGTGTTGCAAAGACGTTTATTGTTTTATTTTAGAGTTTGTATTATTCAAGTAGTCAATAAAGATAGTTTTAGTGCACAGCTCGCGTGGTTTGTTGACTGCAAGAAGGGGGAAGCAGCAACAGTGATTCCAGAAGTTCCAGAGCTGATGTTTTATTCCTGAGCCGCTTCATGGGCAACTCTGCTACCTGCAACACATCACACCATTGATCAGTTCTGATCAGCCCAATTTGACCAGATGGTGAGGACCTGAGCCTGGGTAAAGTGCGTCACCTCCCATCATCCCCAACAGTTCCTGGATTTTTAAAATCTAATTTAAATTCAGTTGACCTTTGTGGGGAGTTATCCCTGATTTTTTTTTCAGGGTGCAGCGGTAAAATTAGATCCACCATTACAATGTAGCAATTGTGTCTTCCTAAGTGAAAAAGTAATAATTATAATTCTATCACAACCAAGAATTGTTGGGGGGGGGTCATTCCTTCAGGCTGATTGGGGGATAAGGGTAGCTTTTCTGACACTCTATAGTACTAGATGTCAATGAGAGTGAAACTTGAGAGGGAACAGAGCTGTAATTCTTTGTAAGTCTGCTAACTGTAGAAATAAGCATGGGGGCAGTCCAGATAAATGGGCCCATAATTTCGGTAAAACATGACTAACAAGGTAACATGGCAACCAGGAAACAGGAGAGGAAAAAAACACAGAAGATTTCTCAGTAGCCAGCAAGGCAACAAAATATTCCGAGTAGCCATCATTCCCACTAGAGCAACATCCCACACAGCCTTGTTACAGAGTGCATGACACATGAGGAGTTTTTCCAGGTCTTATGCTACTTCTCTGACTCGGGGAAGGGTCATCTTTGGGGAGTTCTTTTCTGGGTTCTATTCTATTGCTGTCAGAGCTTGGACCACAAGAAGTCACATGAGTCACAGTACAGGTACTGTAATCCCTGCTTTGCTCTAAATGGCATAACACAGCCAAGTGGATGCAGCCACCCTCACTCTCCCTATCTTCCCTCTTTACTCTTGGCTTCTTGGTGCATTGACAGAGCTGTAAGCTCTGAAGGCTTGGCCCCTCTTCTCCAGCCCTGAGGGTGAAGGATTTGTTGAAGTTCTTTTTAAAAAAATCAATGGCACCCTCTGTGCAGCTGTTGTTGGTATTCAGGGTATCGAGCCTGCTCCTTATAAATCACCTTTGTGATATCAGAAGGGCCTTGTCTCAGGACTCTTTCATACAAGGCTAAATTGGAAGTATAATTTAAGGTCAATTCGAATGCAATCATGGGTTTTATGTTATTGCAAATTAACTCTTCACATGCAAATTCGGGCAAGAGGGAAGCCAATTCGAATGCAATCATGGGTTTTACCTTATTGCGAATTAAAGCTTCGCATGCAAATTCGGGCAGGAGGGGGTTATTTTCGGGTAATGGGAAGTAATTCCGAACGGAGCAGGGGTTCATGTAAATTCGCTAAACAAGCGAATTTACATAAATCCGCATTGGCTCCATTCGGAGTTGGGAGAAATTCCTCCCCGTTTGAAAGAGTCCTCTGTGATATTACAAGGGATCATCCTTAAGTCTCAAGTTTGGACTATGAAATCTCATAGCCTGGGCTATCTCTGACAGCCCTGTACCTTGATATTGTTCCACACAACTTCACATTGAACCAGAGATCAGGTATCTCTGGTGCTAGCTGGGAATTAGCAGACATGTGCCCAGGTTCATGTACCAAAAACTAACTTTCTTCTCTTCTAGTGCTGCACATCTTGAAACCTGGAGATCTGGGCATGCACAACAGCCCTAGCTGCGCTGTGTTTAAATATATGAGTGAGGGGAGTTGGTGGCTGCTTTCATGAGAGAAACCAGAGCTTGGGAATCACTAGTAACAAATAACTAGTTACTTGTAATTAGTTCATTTTCTAATAAATAGATTGCATTTTAATTGTTCTAGAATGATAATTCCATTCATTTTATGCTGCAATTGTATGATTATAGTTATGGGATGTAACCTCCCTAAATGGTGCAAAGAATATCATGTGGTCCAAGCACTGTGTCTAGGGTTGCTACTTGATTCTTTGTTGTGGATGTTGATATGACAACAAGGTAGATGGTAAATGAATACGTATTTTGTACCATGGACTAGCATTTTGTATTTTTAAAAATTGCTATGTTTGTTATTTTTATGAAACAGGAAGTTAAAATGTTAGTTCTTTAATTATAACTACCTACTTTGAGGCCTTGGAGTAGTAATTTTAACTTAGTAGAGTAACTTTCCAAATTTGGGGGGAGAATGGAAAAAGAAAATTTGAATTTGGGAAATAAGAAAAGATAAGTTATTCAGAGTTTTTTGTGGAGCCTTCGGGCTATGTGGCCATGTTCTAGAAGAGTTCCTTTCTGATGTTTCACCATCATCTGTGGTTGGCATCTTCAGAGAATGATAGCCTGGGAACGGATTGGAGATGTATATCCTGTGTGACTCTGGGAAGGAAGGAGTAATTTGCAAATGTGTTGTTCTGTTGCTAATGGCAGTCCTCAGGGTGGCAGGATATGCAAACAAGAATTAATGTCTGCTAATTGGTGCTCATTGTCTGCTGGGAATCCCCTGGCCTTAGGCTGTTTTTCATTTGCATAGGTTGAGTCTTGACCTTGCTGTCCTTCAGGACTGGGAGCCAAGCCTTGTTTACTCTCAGGGTTTCTTCTTCGAATCCACATATGTTTCTTCTTCGAATCCACATAAGTTATTCAGTTTCATGCTTTTAGGGTAACAGTGATACTTAAGACTTTTCAATCAAAGTTCCTAAACTTTATACATTGCTCCCACATCATACACAGGTGCACCATACACAGCTTTCAGCATACACTGAAAGCCACACAACGGAAGAAGCAATAGCACTTGCGACTTCAGTCAGGAAATCAGAAGAAGATTAAGAATGGGGAGGGTGGCTATGAAAGAAGTAGAAAATATTCTAAAATGCAAAGATATACAACTGAGCACAAAAATTAGAATCATCCAAGCCATTGTGTTACCTATTAGCATGTATGGATGTGAGACCTGGATTGTATGTACAGCACTGTGTAAATTTACAGCACTGTATAAATAAAGGTTAATAACAATAATAATAATGAAAGAAAGAAAGAAAGAAAGACAGAAAGACAGAAAGACAGAAAGACAGAAAGACAGAAAGAAAGAAAGAAGATAGGAAGAAACTCAATGCATTTGAGATGTGGTCCTGGAGAAGAGTGCTGAGGATCCCATGGACAGCCAAAAGGACAAACAAATGGATCCTAGAGCAGATCAAGCTGGAGACCTCCCTGGAAGCCAAGATGACCAACCTGAGGCTTTTGTACTTAGGACACATCATGAGAAGGAAGGATTCATTGGAAAAGATAATAATGCTGGGAATGGTGGAGGGAAGTAGGAAGAGAGGAAGGCCACATTCTAGATGATTAGACTCTATTAAGGAGGTCACAGGTATGGGGTTGCAGGAATTAAGCAGAGCAGTGGAGAGCAAAGGGTCTTGGAGATATCTCCATAGGGCTGCCATGAGTCAAGATCAATTCAAGAGCAGTTAACAACAAGATGCTTGCTATAGGTTCCATGCACAACATGAGCAGTCAGATTCTGTCAATAAATACATCAGACAAGCTTTTATCAATTTCAACATGCCAGCCAAATGAAAAACAAAAAGCACACTTAATTAGTGATGCTACTACTTTTATTTTGTTTTATTGCTGCAGAAGGGAACTGGCTAGCTAGCATGGAATGTCTAATGCATAATCAAGTTATTCAGAGAATGAAAGAGAAAACCCAAAGTGCTATGACCTGGAAGAGAATGAGATCAGCAGACTTGTTAATAGCTTCTCCGTTTGCTATAGTTACTTACGTTTTTTCAATTTTTGTATTTCTAGCCAGAAATTTGCCCTGTAGCAATAAATATTTCCATCCAAAAATAGGTCAGGTGTCTGCACTGGTACAAATCAATGGGTGTTCACTAAAGAATGGTGTTCATGGCAACACACCATTTATCTACACTGATCAGGTATAAGCTGATACCTGATTCCTATACTATTAGAGGTAGTGTCATCCTAGGTTTTCCAGGTGTCATACAGTTCTTCCTTTATGCTGAAGGTGAATTCTGCATAAAATTTCAGTGTAGCCATACAATGAGCAAATCAGGTGTGCCCTTGCCAATTGTAGAAGGGGAAAGTATTGTTTGGGGCATTGCTACAGAAGAAGAAAATAAGTAGGAACAATGTGGAGTTGAAGGCTTTCATGGCCGGCATCCATAGTATTTTGTGGAGTTTCGGGCTATATGGCCATGTTCTAGAAGAGTTCCTTTCTGACATTTCGCCAGCATCTGAAGATGCCAGCCACAGATGCTGGTGAACGTCAGAAAGGAACTCTTCTAGAACATAGCTGCATAGCCTAAAAGCTACACACACACACACACAAAACTAAGTAGGAACAGCAACACAGTTTTGCAGTGCACCATTTACCACTCCAGTTAGCAAGCCACAGAAAATGGAATTAACTAGGAAACTTTACTATATTTTTCCCCAGCAATGTCAACTTGCTCACTAGACAACACACTTAATGCAAAATGTTAAAATGTGCCTTATTACATTAGGAAGTTTTAGGTGATTAACTTCATTAGAGTGGGTGCTTCTCCATGTATCAGATTCAGTAAAACAAGTCTGCAGCCTCATGAGAAAATGTGTTAGGACTGGATGAAATGCATAACATGGTTTGGCCGTTAGGCAGTCGAATCTGGAGGACAGCAGGGAGGAAAGGAACAAGAGGAAAAAGAAAGGGAAGGGGGAAGAGTGGGGGAATTGAAACCAGGTCAGAGCAGAAGAAGAGTTGAGAAGAAGTGAAAAGTAAACAAAAAAGAAATGAAAAAGTGAGTCTTAGGGCCTATACATGGTACACAGCTAACTGTCATGATCCCACTCTATGAAATCCTAAACTGCAAATCCAGGAATTTTATTGGACAGAACCATGGTTGTTAAAATGGAATTACAGTGTTATAACTGCATAGTGTGAATGGGCCTTTGAATGGAATGGGATTGTGGTGAGTGATTTTTTGCTTAACAGGAAAGCAAAGCCCACATGCAGCCAGGGACCTTTCAGAATGTCACCCTTTTATGCCTGAAAGGCAGATGTCTTCACCACCTTGCTTAAGCTTGTATGGCTTATATAAATTATGGCACTCAGAACATAGTGCTGGAAATAGGCAATACAGTGATACACTTGTTGACTGTGAGAACAAGTTAGATAGGCTATGTTCTCTATCCTTTACAAGCATTAGGAAGAAAATAAATGCATCTGCTATGGAGAAAGTTACACGCACAAACCTGAAACAAAATAGCCAAGTATTTGCTGTTTAAAAGTTGCCGATGGTGTTTCTAAGCTTTTAAAAGGACTGATTTCACAGAGTCAAGATCACTGCTAATAACATTTTAAAAAATTGAATGATTTGGGGGTATATACTTCGAGGTAACAAGAAGTAAAAAAGAGAAAGTGATATAAAAATAAGAAAAAAGAGAACACGGAATTGTATGGATATAGTGTTTGGGAAATGTTTTTAAAGTGATTTCGGAAGTTTAGATCTGTAAACTTCAATATATTTTCAGATACTATGTAGTAATATATATATATATATATATATATATATATTTCAACTGTACTTCTTCCCAGAAAGTTGAAAATAGAAGAAAATGACTAAAAACAATTTTGATAAATGTTTCAACAAAATTATTTTTCCTTCTACAAACTGCATCATGTTCCTTACAGAAGAATGATAATGAAGCAGACTGTCATATTTCTGATGCCAGCAATTCCATTTGATGTATAATTTTGGTGAGTAATTGTATTCTTAAAATGTATTGGCAAGACAGAAATAGCTAAGCCCCTGAACTCATATTTTGGTGCTGGAGTTAAGGATTGCACTGGAAATATGAATTGACTTAAGAGAGGAAAATGGCCAAGGCTAGGTACTTTACATAGAGGAAAAACACAACTTCACCATATTTTTCTTGCCATCTTCTACTTCCTTCCCTCATTAGCATAGTACAACCCTCACTTTACAACTGAAGCCTGAAGTTTTATTATGTGCTAGTGAGGGCCTTATTTCCACAGTGATTAACCAAATCTAAGTCTCAGCTGAAAACCTGATGTATAAAAGACTTTATTTTCACTTGTGGGTCTTGTGTAACTAATTCCCAGAAGACAACATGAAGTAGGAAAGGAGGGCAGATACAGAAGACAACAGGCTGCAGTACCTCATATAGAAAAGGGAAATTCAGCATATAGGACTACTGAAATCCCTTTCTTTCTCTACAAGCTGAATGGCCCCTCTTATGGTCAACCATGAGGAGGAGGACTCAGAGGATGATGAAGAGGACTTGGACCCTCTGGTACAGGTGCCACCTGAGGTTGAGACAGGCCCCAGCTCTGCTCTGCCAGGTCCTAGCCCTGCCCTGTCAGTTCCTGTAGAGGTGGCCCAGCCAGGACCCAGCTCTGGTCTCCCAGCCCCAGTGGAGTCTGGGGCTCAGCAGCCTAGTCTGGCCCTAGTAGTAGGGCAGGACTCGGAAGATATAGTGGAGAATGTTCAGGTCCCTGCCTTTACTCAGGGTAGAGCTAAAAATCAGGGCTTGAGAAAGTCAAAGAGACTTGCAGAGAGAGCCTCATCAGGCAGGCAGCAGCTGTGATCAGGGAGTTATTTATAACAGGTGGCAAACACCAAGGACTCTCGTCAGAAACTATGAGTTCTCCTAAGAGAAGGCTGCTTTGGTATATGACTCCTAGACTCTTGACTGCTTTGGATTTCTAGACCCTGTATCGGAACTGCTGACCACCCTTCTGGCTTTTCTGACCTCAGATTGGGCTGATATTGTTGCTCTCGGTAACCCTGAACCTCAGACTGATTTTGGCTTACTCTCTTTTGGACTATTTGGTTGTATTTGCTAAAGGAACTGCCTCAGCAGCTTGGTGTATATCTTTTGCTAAGGACTCTCTTAACAGCTGTGTGAGTGGGTGTTGACAGCTTTCCTGGACACCTCTCTACTTTTGCATCTGACAACATGGACTGGGAGAAGGAGCTTCAAGACATGCAGTCTTAGGGTGGGGAGTTACTTGGGATGTCCAGGTTTCAACAGTGTCCTGCAGCAGCACCTCTTCCTTGAGAAGTCCAATCTGGCTACAGTGAGACACGTCTTCATTACATCCCATTTAGATTATAGTAACATGCTCTATGTGGGGCTACCTTTGGAAGCTGCTCAGAAATTTCAGCAGGTTCAAAATACGATGGCTATTGAGTGAGATTGGTTACAAAGATCATGTGATGACCCACCCACCCTGGTTGAAACAACTTTACAGGTTTTGTTTCCAGGCACAGTTCAAAGTATTGGTTTTGACCTTTAAAGCCCTATCTGGCTTGGGTCCAGACTATCTGGAAGACCATATCTCCCTATACAAACCAGAGCAAGATGTAGGATCTGCAGACAAGAATTTTCTCTTAGTCCACCTTCACAGGCACATTGGTGAGGACATGGAAGAGAGCCTTCCTCATGACTGCTCCCAGACTGTGGGAAGTCCCCACAAAGTCAGATGACCCTCCTCCCCGCAACTCACTCTCTCTTCCCCTATGCAAGCATCATGAGACCTTTGATTCAGACAGGTCTTGGAGTTGTAAATTATATAGAAGTAGAGTGTGTGTGGCAGGTTGTGCTGTATATTATTTTTAAGCCATTTACAAATATGTTTTAATTGTGTTTTTAATAATGTTAACCATATTTTAATAAAACTATTATTTAGTTCTTTTAAAACTTCTGTGAAGTAAGATTTTAATTTATACTTGATTTAAACTTCTGTTAGTCATCTTAGATCCCATCCAGGATAACTCTAATAACTAAATATGTATTTAATGAAGGAGCCCACTCAGAAATTAGCTCCAGATTCTACATCACAGTGCATCATAAAATTTCACCAGGTGTAAATATGTTCTGTCCCCTCTCCCTGCACTCTCAACCTACCTGTTTTCTGAGTTGGTGCCTCTCCTCACAGTCATTCAGTGGTCAGGGACAGACAGATGGGCTATTGGTTCCATTCTCACAGAAACAGATATGTGGCTTAAGGATCCCTGCATCCATCACAACCAAAAAAGGTAAATATGCAGAAGTAACAGCCCTAATTGCCCATTGTTCACAAGTCACACGCTTGCTGAGGCCTATCCAGCCCAAAACAATTTGTTGCCTGAGGTGAAAGGCAAAATGATGCCCAGCCATCTCCCTGTCCACTTCCAGAAGACAACCAGTTCTGTCCACCAACAGATGGGGACAGCCAGGAAAATGCTGCCACTATTACCAGTGTCATGCAAGCCCCTGGTGCTCAACAAATGGTTCTGTCAGTCCCGCACTTTAAGATCCTCTGGGAAGAACCTACTCCAGCTGAAAAAATCCAGGTTAACTTCAGTCACCCAGAGGGCCTTTTCTACTGCTGCTCCAAAGCTATGGAATGACCTGCCAGAAGAGATCCGGCATATTTCCACTCTTACAGCCTTTAAGAAGGCCCTTAAAACAGATCTCTTCCAGCAGGCCTTCGCAACCTGACTTCTTTACCTGCATACCATAACTGTGATACCACGATCCTATTGCCCTGTTTACCAAGTTTTTTCCCTAATTTTAGCCCCACTGTATTTTAATTGAGATGATCTAATTGTCTTATAGCTTGAGGAGGGGGGTCGGAAGGGACTAATCTGGTTTTAATGTATTTTATGTATTTTAATCTGTTGTAACCTGCCCGTATTCCTAGTGATTGGGCAAGCTATAAATTATTATTATTATTATTATTATTATTATTATTATTATTTATTACATATAACACCAATGGAACACTAATTTATTCTGTGGTAACACAGGTGAGTCATAGTCATTATTATAATACAGTAACATTACTGCATTTTACACTATTTGCATTTGACCGTTTCCATACGAGTAAAACTGATGTTCAATTGTATTATTACAATGTTCTATTATTCATGAAATTATTATATTTGTTCATTGTTTAATATTTAACCCACTTCTGTCTACCAGGATTTTGTCTCAGAAAGCCAATAAGTCCAAACAATGGAAACAGCAAGACAGTGAGCTCTCTGGAATTCTTGCAATGACATGTAACATAAATGTTTGTGATCCATTCCTTTTTTAATATGCCCAGTTTTCTAGCTATAGCTGTCTGCTTCTTATCCACTCTTAAATGCCCTAAATTACAGACAAAAAGAGAGAGGATTCAAAAATGAGATGTGCTTAGAGGATTTTCAATACACTTCACAATGAAATCCCTGTGATTCTGGAAGATGTAAATTATATCTTCACTGAACATCTTATAATTTATGTAACACATACAGCTTTTTCAAAATGTGCCAAAGTCATTCTGATGAATACACTTTTTAATCCAACTAGAAGTGTGACATCTCTTTCTATTACACTTTAAAAAACCCTACTACCTCTATCTTCCAAATTCCATCCAATCATATATGTCATCTGAGCACCTATATAATCTGTTTTTAATGTTAGCTTTCAATAATTTTTGAAAGCACAGTTTTGATTGACCAGGGGAGATCATAATGAGATCCCAAATTAAAGAACAGAACTTGTGGATGTGAAAGAAACATAGAGGCTAAACAGACTGACATAAAATGCCAGCATTGGGGTGGAGTGGGGGTGTGGAAACTGCATGCTGCACACCCTGACTCTGCCCCAATGCCAGTGTCACACGACCTACTTGCCCACCTGCCCATATGGCGAGCGGTGTCAGACCATTTCTTTGGTGCAGCATTTAGACACACAGGTGTACATTTGATAGCAGATCCTTGCCAAAAAAGTTTAGTTTGGATCAGTAAGTCATGACAGCTGACTCTACATATTTGGTTTAAAAAATAGAAAGTAGGAGGATAGATATACTGACTGTTTGTGTTAAATTTCATTCTTTGACCAATGTGGCATTTAGAAAGATACTACACTATTGGATGTGTGCAGGTAGGTGGTTTTTCCTGCATTGCTAAGGGTATATTTGCACATCATACTTATTTGAAATCCTATTATTTGTAATTTGCTGCGGTACTTGCATGTCTCAATAGACCAGGGGTGGGAATCATACAACATATTAAAAAGAAAGTACAGTTAAAGTGTTATCCAGGTATTGTACATGTATAGTGCAGATATAACACTTTATCCAAACACCAACCATCTAGAATTAGCCAAAACAACTTCTCAAGAGAGGGTGAGAGCAAACAAGTGCAATAAGTTGCTTCTTTGGCTCATGTTCAGCTCACTGACCAAAGGGCATTGCTCTGCCAAACATCATAACTAATTCTCATTGGCTCACTTACCTTCCACAACTCGGGGTCATGTTGCAGATCTGAGTATATTGAGAACAACAGGTGTAGGGCAGTGCACAAATTAAATCAAGTTAACACTTTATACTACTGTACTGCCTGGTTTTCATGTTTCTTAACTCAGCTGAACTTTGCAAATTAAGTATTTAAGAGTTGACACAATTTATTAATACTGATTGACAAGATATGAATGCCTTCTTCCTCTCGGGCAACAATTTATTTGCTATTATTGTTATGAAACTGAAGGAAAAACCAGAATACTGTACTTGTAATGGGACAGTTTTAAGTTCATCCACCAGGCTAGCAGTATTTACCAACACTAGTCCTTTCCCAAAAGCTGGTATAATATAAAATAAAATAAACTATCTTGCATTGGTATCTCACAGAATTGTAATATTCTTGCAAATTTCAACAAGTGGTACCTGCAACAAAGTATTGCAGTATGAAAGGAGGGAAAAGGCAATGTTATTTTGTCTTGACAGCTGATAATTCTGCCAGAATGCATCCTTTTTGTCAACCACCTGGAGCTATTCAGAGGAAAGGAAAGGGATGAATATTTTATATATTCAAACAAACTCCTGGTGACAATTTATATCTTGCAAAATAAGCAACTCTTTCACGGGTAGAGCTTCTTTCTTGATACAGTTTCATTCTGCTTCCCTAGGGGAGTCCAACATCTCTCCATATCACCAAAGCAATCTTCACGTTTTTGGTTTGGTGGGAGGGAGAAATTCTCCTGGGAAACTCCATGGTCTGCATGTGTTTTTCTAAGCAGTGAACACCAGCAGTTTGTAACATTGGCCTCTCTCCCTTATTTGTCTTTCTATACATGGGAATATTGTATACACTCTGACTGAAGAAGATACACAGGACTGTGTGTGTGTGTGTGAGAGAGAGAGAGAGAGAGAATTAAAATATTGATATCTTGCTCTCTATCTAAAGGTTTCCGGGTGGGATACTATGAAATCAACAAGGTGTAAGTAGCTCACTGAACTACAACTATTCCATAGGACTGAACTATGGCAATTAAATTGCTATCAAAATGGACCACACAGTGTGAATACACCCAGAGTGGCAGATCAGAACTTGGAAAAATTATATTTTGAACATCCAGATCTGGCTGGAGGATTCTAGGAGATGTATTTAAAAAAAAACTTTTCTGAGTTCTGTCCCACCACCAATAATCCATGCACTGTCATGCTGAGGGACCATCATGTTATGAAGCTGATGCCATTGTAGTTTATAACAGTACAAGCAGAGGAACATATCTGAAAAGGATTGGAGTTCTTTCATACTCACATTATTTTATATCTGAAAGGCAGTGTATTGCATGATGCAAACCCTGTTCAGTTGTTGTACCTGGCCCTGTGCGGCTTCTCGCAACATCTGCAAAATGAACATGGATATCTGCAAAAGGATACCCATACTTCTGTAATTAAGCATATGTTGGTGGCCCACAGAATCAAATGCTTGCTTGTGCACAGCAGAGGTGCCTATCCAGTTGCTTATACGTACATTGCTTCTACTTTGTTGAATTCCACACCCAGAATGCCAGTATGGGTATACGGATAGGGCTATTTTATATAGCCCATTTTACTACACTATTGTAATATAATAGGACTTGAGCATCCATGGGTTTTGGTATCCACATGAGGTTCTGGAACCAAACTCCTGTGGATACCAAGGACCCTCTGTACAGACAGACAGTGACTGTACTACATTTTCAAAATAAAAGGAGAATAATTTGAAATTACTCTGTGTATATAACAAATAGGCTATCACTCTTGCTCACCTGACATCTTGAATGGAACATAGTTCTCCAAGGGCATGGAGTACAGTGGTTAATGTTGGATTGGAACTTCATAGATACAGAGTCAAGTCCCTTGATGTACCTCACAAATTTGTTATAAGTGTAACATGAGGAGAAGTGTCATGTATGCCATTTTGAGCTCATTAAAGGAAAACCTTACAAAGTAAGCCAAATAAATAAATAAATAAATAAACCATATTTAACCTGTATCTTTCCAAGTTCACTCTGACTCATAGCAACCCTATCATAGGGTTTTCTTGCCATTGCCTTCCTCTTAGGTTGAGAGGATGTTACTTGTGGATTTCCATGGCTGAGCAGAGATTTGAACCTTGTTTTCTCAGAGTCCAAATCCCACACTCAAACCACTCTATCATACTTGCTCCAGAATGTAGTGGCTAATTGTCTATTAACACAATACCTCTTGCAACCCTACTGTGTGTGTATCTGAAGTTTCCTGTTAGGATTCAGAACTGGTGTTGGCATGAGGCCCGGCTATATCATATTCTTTCCCCCCTTCTCTCTTTTGGGAGGGGAGCTTGCAAGGTTGTTGTTGGGGTTTCTTTTTTGCAAGGTTTAATGTTTCTTGAGGCCTCATATTCCACTTCCTGTCATATCAAAGCACTGAGAGGACATATGGACATATCCTTACCAAGGCAGCTTGTCCAGCCTGCTTTGCCTTGCCTTTTTGCTATCGAAGCCTGATTAAGCAGACCAAGTTACAAGCATGGTTAAATGTCAGCAAGGCAAAAGATAATTAATCTTATCTGTCACTGCAGCTGTTTCACATAATTTTCACTTAATAGCAGCAAATATCATATATCATGCTGCATTGAAAAAGAACAGCAAAGCTGAGCAGGGCTTTACTATAGAGTCGATAAAGCAAGTTGAGCTTTTCATATTCATGTTGGGAATCAATGCATCTTTCATTCAGAATGAGGGCTTTTAAGCCTATGCTTCCCCCAATAAAAGTTTAGTGTCATTCACTGAGATTCCATACAGAGGAATGGCTAGAATGTTAAGCATGGCAAAGCTTGTGGGTAAGTGGGGGGGGGGGCAAGGTAGAGTTCCATGAAAAAGAAGGAAAGCCCCAAACCAAATAAGGTTTTCCTCAGCATATTAAACCAAGGAGGGACATAGTGGAGGCAAGGTTGCAAGATGAAAACAGCTGAGATCTTTTTATTATTGGGGTTCAGTTTGTCAACTGCTGCTGCCGCCATCCAGTTCTTCACTATGAGATTAACTGCAATCCTCACAGAATCTGAGGATAAAATGGATGTGGGCTGGAAATAATATTTTTTCATTATTTGTCTCCAAGTCAAAAAGTGGGTTTCCCAATAGTCAGAAAACTCAAATGGAAAAAATAATAGATGAGTGAGTATTTGTGCAATTTTCTCCTGGTATTTAAACATTCTGATGTGCTATGAAGAAATTACCCTGCAAAGAAAATGCACACAAACACCTTGTTTCCAGTGTAGGGACAACAGAACAATAGAAGGGTTTGTTTTTGTTTCATTTTTTGCAGGGAAAAAAAATCATATTTTTCTCCTTAGAATATTTTATCCTGCAACATTTTGGGATATTCAAATACAGGGAGAATAATATGGAGAGATGGTCATTTTTCCCCACACTGAGAAGAAAATAACCATAATTATTTGTCACTACATTTAAGGACAAAATAGTCAATTTACATCTGTAAAGTGTACATACCAACCAACAATATATAGTGTCCTTTGTAATGCAAAGTATTGGCTTGATCTTGATTGAATCATTGTATCTTAATTAGAAGACCTGCTATGTGTGGAGATGAAAATTACTAGAATTGATTTGTTGATGTGTGTTGTTGCACCTGCCTGCATTTTTGAACTTTCCTTTGTGGTACAATTATAGGTTCTGTCATGACCTGCACTGTAACATGTACTTCTATACAAGTGATGCAAAGAAATATGCAACCATCACATGTGACATTCTAGCCCATTGTTTTCTAAAGTCTTGTTTCCAGTATCACCCAAGCAGATATTTGCTTTTGCAGTGGAGCTTTCTCTTCTGCTTTTCTCTTGTTGTTGTGTGCCTTCAAGTCATTTCTGACTTATGGTGACCCTAAGGCTAACTCATCATGGGGTTTTCGTGGCAAGATTTCTTCAGAGGAGGTTTGCCATTGCCTTTCCTTAATCTGCTCCCAGATCTGTCCCTGGTGCATGTTCTGAGAGAAACAAGGCTGCAGGCAAAAAAGAGAAACCCTCATTCCCATTCCACCAAGAAAACCAGTTCCATAGGTGGAAGTACTTAATTGGATTCCACCTCTTTCAGCCAAGTGAGTTCTGCATGAAAAATGCATGACATCTAGAGAATTCCTACCACCATCATAATCTGTTGGTCTGGTTGTGTTTCATGTTTCCCTAAAGTGGAAAACATGTATTGTGAAGAAGATCCGAACAGGAAAAAGCAAACCTGAAAGGAACACTAAGATCAATAGCATTGACCATGTTGCATTAGGCAGGTGTACTCAGGAGTTGAAGTAGAATAACACCTGTTTACCCTTTTCCATGCACTTGGCTTAAACTATGAGTGAGCCTGTATACCTATAAACTGCATGTGTGTCACCTTCATGGATAACCAGGGAAACAGATATGGTTCCTGGTTTCATATACAACACTTAGGCACATACAGTTTGTGCTCTACATATTTGGAGTTTTGTGCTTGTGCTGAATGTAATATATGGAACAGAACAAGCAGATACAATTCCACTCCACAGTGTCAGGTTTATATGCAAGCTGAATATAGAAACCTCAGATTGTGAGAGGTCTCTAAAATAATATAGAAGTATTTGACAGAAACTGAATAATACTGGCATAGTGAACTGTGCTGTGAGATATACTGAACATTCTAGTCTGCTGTTGCATTCCCAAATAAAGGTGTCAGTTTTACAAAGTGTACCAAAATGACAAAGTAAGAGATGTATTCATTTTTTTAGTAGTTCACATAGGGTTTCTGATCTTAAATGTCTATCGTGATTCCATTCCCCTGACCAGATGCCCCTTCACACAGTCTACCAGTTTTGTGTGTGTTTATGTAAAGGTGGGTAACCAGGACATAACAGAGATTCTGTTGGTGTACCACCCACCCTGATACTCAACAGTCTCCCTTCCCAAGCTACTGGGGTGGTCTTGAGGTTGGGGTTGGAGTCCTCATGCCTATCCGTGTTTGGGGACTTCAGCATCCATGCTGAGACTGCCATGTCAGGAGTGGCCCAGGACTTCATGGCTTCCATGACAATCAAGGGACTATCCCAAGTGGTATCTGGCCCTACTTAAGCTGCTGGTCACACTCTGGACCTTGTTTTCTGTGGTGGTGGGGTGATGATAATCTTAGTGTGGAGGAACTTTCCACAGTTCAGTTGTCATGGACAGATCACAATCTGGTCAGGCTTAAACTCACTGGAACTCAGAATCTCTGCAAGGGCAGAAGACCAATTATAATGCTCTGTCCCAGGAGGCTGGTGGATCCAGATGGATTCTTGAGGGCTCTTGGGGATCTTTCTGTTACTTCAGCAGGTGATTCTGTTGAAGCTCTGGCCAACCTTTGGAATGGGGCCAGAGCAGTGGACACAATTGCTCCTGAGTGTCCTTTCTTATGGAGTAAAGCCAGACCACCCCCTGGTTCTCCAGGGAGTTGGTGGTGATGAAGTGAGTAAGACAGAGACTAGACCAGCATTGGCAGAAGACACAAATCTGACCAAGCATGGGTTAGAGCCTCTCTGAAGGCCTACTCCATGGCAGTGCAGGCAGCAAAGAAATTATATTTTGCTGCCAACATTGCATCTGCACAGAGCCATCTAGCAGAGCTGTTCTGAGTGATCAGGGGTCTCTTGTACACACCCTCAAGTAGAAAATGTAGATCGCTCAGCAGCCCCTTGTGAAGAATTTGCACAGCACTTTGAAGAAAAAGTGACTCAGATCTGCTCCAGCTTGGATGCTGTACAGTGACAGAGAATGTAACCTTTGCATCTGTTTGTCCAGTGTTAAATGGATATCTTTCAATTTGTGCTGCCTGATGATGTGGATAGGATCCTTGGAGAGGTGAAAGCCACCACATGTGTCTTAGACCCTTTCCCATCTTGGCTTATTAAACAGGCCGGAAGGGAACTGGCTGAGGGGGGACTGAAGGAGGTAGTCAGTGCCTCCCTACTACAAGGCAGAGTTCCATCTTGCCTAAAGAAGGCAGTTTGTTAAAAAAAAAATAAATCCGACTTTAATGAATAATTATCAGCCAGTGTCCAACCTACTATTTTTGGGCAAGGCAGTGAAAAGTGCGGTGGCTTCCCAACTCCAGGGGTTTCTGGATGAAAAGGGTTATCTAGATCCATTTCATCTGGTTTCAGGCCTGGTTATGGAACAGGGGCAGCCTTAGCTACCTTAGTGGATGACCTATGTGGGAAACTGGGTGGGAGTTTGTCCCTGATAGTTCTCCTGGATCTCTCAGTGGCTTTCAATATCATTGACTATGGTATCTTTCTGGGCCACCTCTCTGGGGTTGGATTTGGAGGTACTGCTTTACAGTGGCTCCATTCCTTCTTGGTGGGGTGAACCCAGAAGGGGGTGCTGGGGGATTCCTGCTTGACCCTCTAGCCATTGACCTGTGGTTCTGTGTTCTCCCCTATGCTATTCATCATATACATGAAACCGCTGGGATAGGTCATCTGGAGTTTTGGGGTATGGTGCCATCTATATGACATTCGACTTATCCTTTTAACCTCAGTCCAAGGAGGCTGTCATGGTCCTAAACCAGTGTCTGTCATCAGTAATGGACTGGATGAGGGCAAACAAACTGAAACTGAAACTGAATCTAGACAAGACAGAGGTGCTCCTGGCCAGTCAGAAGGCAGATCAGGTAACATCCGGTCTGCATTAGATGAAGTTACACTCCCTCTGAAGATGCAGGTTTGCACTTTAGGGGTAACTCAGCTCTCAGCCTGAAGGCCCAGGTCTCTTTAGGGACAGGAGTGCTTTTGCAAATTTAAAACATGTGTGCCAGCTGTGCCCATTCCTTGAAATGCGAGATCTTGCCTTGGTAGTACATGCCTTAGTTACATCCCGTTTGGACTACTGTAATGCATCGTACTTGGGCCTGCTTTTAAAGAGTGTTCAGAAACTTCAGCAGGTTACAGAGACCGCATGCCCCTGTTGAAACAGTGCCACTGGCTTCCAGTTTGTTTCAATTCACAATTCAAAGTGCTGGTTATGACCTATAAAACCCTATATGGTCCAGGCTGTTTGACAGACCGTATCTCCCTGTATGAACTGGCCCAGACTCTGTTATCCTCAGGAGAGGCCCTTCTCTCTGTTGCACCACAATCACAAGCACAGTTGGTGAAGACATGGCCTTTTCCGTGGCTGCCCCTAGACTCTGAAATTCCCTTCCGAGGGAGGCCAGAATGAGCCCCTTCCTTGTTGGCCTTCTGCCAACAGGCTAAGACCTATCAGGTCAGATAGCACTTAAAAGAGAAAGCTTTTAAAGCATGGGGAAGGAAGGGAAATCTGAGATCTGTGTCTCCTTTTTGCAAGCCAACAGCCTTGGGGAAAGTTGTGGGAAAGGGAAGGAAATTGGAGGTTTGTGTCCACATTTTGCATGCCCAGATTGTGACCCTTGGGAGAGGTCCAGAGAGGAAGAAGGAGGGAGCAAAATGGTACTCCCCCCCCCCCATTTAGATCCTTTGTTACATACCCCTGAGTTTGACTCTCGACTTATCCATAGGTCATATTAAAATCCATGATTTTGTCCCCAAAACCTGCCCTCGACTTATACATGAAGTCAACGTATACGTGAGTATATACAGTAAGCATATTATCAAGAATTCAGAAGAGGTGTCATGGCATGATCAAAGTATGTGCATTGTTTAAATTGATTTATTTTATTTTTGGACACTCATAAATCTGAAACCCTTAACTGCTGGTTATTTAGTGTATATATAAATCTAGCACTGGTGGATGGGAGTTTATCTGCTTCCTCCATCCCCCCACCCCACATGTACATTCAGCATAACCACAAGACTGTAGTTAGAGCACAAACTATTTCTATGTAGGTGCTGTGCATACAAAACAGAAAGGCTGCCCATTTGGAAGAGAGGACTAAATTGAGTCCCCAGCTCTCTATCCTGTAGACCTCCACACAGCACCAAAACTGGCTCCAGTCCTCCATGTCTTTATTTAGTGGGTCACATTTCCTCCCACCTCCACACACACACATCTGTTGCCACTGAATTATGCTGTTCCGCCAGAAGAAGTCCACTGCTGTATCCTTCTCATAGGTCTCACAATCCCATCTTACAAAAAAAATATATTTAAAACTGTAGCTAAAATTTCCAAATAGTTCACCTGAAATCTTGCAATATATCCTCAGCCCTAAAGTTTCTAGCCTCCAGCAGCTCTTAAAGACCGAGGGTCTGGTTTAAATGCCATTTTTTCCCAGTAATAATAATGTCCAAGGAAGAGATCCATTCAAAATCCATAATTTTAAATTAGCCGGAACAGTTCGATAGTGTTCCACTGACATTATCTGTTAGCATTATTACCAAGACTAATACACAAAACTAAAATCTAACCATTAACATATCATTAAGCTATACTGTTTGATGTGCATAGAAATACCTGGTACTCTCTCCTTACAATTTTAGTAACCAAAATACATACAGCAGTTGAACATTATTGTGAAAACGATTTGAACAAAGCCAAATTAATTTCTGCTATCAGATACAGCAATTAATAAAACTGTAGTGTAGGCTTGGAAATCTTTTCATCTTTTAGTTTCTGTAAGCTGGTATGGATCTGAAAGGGAAAGATAAATAGAATAGCATATCTTCCCCACTTCTTCTACCTCTATAAACTGGTTTCAAGGATCAAGTTAGCATTCACATTTCAAATAGGAAATTCTGCTGATAAATTGTATTTATAGTGTCCAAATGTAATCCTCAAGTGAGATATCACATTGCAGTGTGCTTTACATCAGTCCTGGTCTGCTTAAAATTTATGCAGAGTTTGAGCTCAGGTTGAACAATTTTAATTTTAATATCTTAAAATTAAGGTACTTATTGTATGAAGTATAATTTGTTTTTGTTTTGTTTTTTAAACTCTTCTTTGAAAAATGAGTATGGACCATGGGAACAGTTGTTGTTATGTTTCTTCAAATCAAGTATGACTTCTGGCAACCCTGCTCTAGGGTTTTCTTGGGAAGATTTATTCAGAGGGGGTTTGCCATTGCCTACCTCTATGGCTGAGAGAGTATGACTTGCCCAAGGTCACCCCATGGGTCTCTGTGGCTGAGCAAGGATTTGAACTCTAGTCACTCAGAATTTAAGTCCAAAACTCTAACCACTACACCATTACTTCTTTAACAGAAAATTCGGTACTAGAGGCAGAAATAACATGGAAAGAGTAAGGCTACCTTATTATACTCTTTAAAAAATGAAGAGCTGCTCAACATGTTTCAGCAAATATTTTATTCAAAACTAATAATGAGTGTGTAAAACAAAACCACCCAATCAGAAGTAAACAAGAAACATTTTGAAACTTGTAGAATCCGCATGAAAGCTTTTTCCAAAATGCATACAGAGATGACTTTTTCTTTGATCAGCCTCCACTTTTCCTATGGTAGCCGAACTTAGAAATATATGGTTTTTAACCATGTTGGGGATGTGCATGAGTGGCATATGTGTCTAAGCTTCAGGGAACAAATGTTCATATCTTTCCTTGGGTGCTTGGAAATGGGTTAAGCATTAAAACTAGAGGTTGAATGGGAGGTGCAACATGATATTCTGAACATGCATGCCAAGTTTGATTCCAACATTCTGATATTTCTTACATCAATACATATTAAAGTGTTACTTAGTTCCTTCAATTTGATTTGCAATTTATGAATGGATACTTGGGAGGTTTGCTGTTTAAATGCTGCATGTGTCCTAAGAGGCTGGAAGCCACACTAAAGACATGCTCCAGTCCTAAGGACTGGAGCCCAGTTTTGGTGCAGCTTCTGGACTCTTACGATGCGTGTGTCATTTAAACAGCATACCTCCAAAATGACCCGAAGCAGCTTTATTTTGGCCTGTCTGTTCAGGCCTTTACTCTTCTTTGCCCAGGCTCTTGGGCCTCACTAAACTATAGGCTTCAAGATTCCATAGGATTCAGCCATGACAGCTAAAGTGGGATTGTAGTTATAACTGTGTAGTGTTTTACTCCAGTCTTTAAAAACAAGTATGGGAGTTGACCTGATATTTGAAGAAAGGGAGAGATTAAAGAGATGAGACTGTGAAGATGAGAGGGAAGGAAAACAAGGGAAAGAGTTTAGTGAGGTGGGTGAGAAATGTGTTTTTGAAAACCTGAAAGCCAGCTTCCTGCTGGCAGCTTGGAGGTGTGGCATTTGGACGCCACACACCCCCAAGATGTCTTTAAGCCACCCATCTGCCCAGACATGGGCAACTTCATGATGCTCCAGCAACACAGCGCTTACACGCCGCACACCACCAGATAGTCCTGAAGCTGCCACCATGGAGCCACAGTTGGATGGGAAAAGCAGCTTTTTAACACCTGAAAAAGGAGCATCTCTTTGCTGTCCTTTTCTGGCCGGCTTCAAGGTGGATTGGAGTCACAGCATATGTTTGCCATGACCCCAATCTTTATTTGGAAGGTGCGGGTTCAAGCCACCCATTCCACCTGTCTGTTTTGCCCCTCAGTTAAACCACTGATGTCATATTTCATTTTCATTCTGAAAAGGGTTTTCAAGCAGGTTTTATATTTTTAACGCTGAGCTTGTCTACATTGACCAAAAAAACCCAACAACCCTGAAACCTGTATTCACCTCACAGTCACAAGCCAGGCTTGTTACTGATAATTTTTTTAATAGTTCACCTTTTACCCCACAGTTTTCTGGAAAATACAGGTAATCCTGTGTGTGGCTGGTACTCCGATGTAGCATCAGTGTGAAAGAGAAGCTTTTGTTGGGTAGAACTGGTTGGTAACAGAAAGTGTGGTATGTGTTACCATTAAAAAAACAAAACGCTTTACTGTATATATGTCTGTATACCAGTCTCTACACAAGAATTGTATTTTAATTCCTAGTGTAAACTGCCTTGATTCTGTACTGGGAGAAAGATAATACTAAATATAAGCATATATTTACATAACCATTGACCATGTTGATTCAATGAGCCTTCTTTATTTGGAACTAACAACTGAATGTATGCCCAGATAAGGAAAGGTTTCTTATTGTTAATACTATTCTATTTACCTAAACATGCTTAGGCCAAGATCCTGTTGAAGAAATTTTTGTTATAACTACACTGATGTAGGTGGTAGCAGCAGGAATAAAAAGGCTGCAGCGCAGTGGTGATGCAGGAAGACATAGAAAGTCCGTCCCATTGATATTGCTAGGGAAACCTCCAGTTCCCAAGCTGCCTATTTCTGCAATGCCTGGTTTCCAGTTGGGTCTTCAAAGCCAGGGAAGGCTGACTTGGAAAATTGCCTGTGCCACAGCAATTATTATTTTCTAAACCACAGATTATTTTCTAAACCAGCTTTCCCAAAAGACCTTGGCCTTGAGGCCAAAGCATTGCTGAAATTGCTAATGTAGTACACCAAGTAGATAATTGCTATTATATCTCTATAATGTCAATCACTGAGGATCAGAAACAAGGAGTCAGGGCTAATATACACAACATCACTTACCATATCTTCTTATTATTAAGTTGTTGTTGTTGTTGTTGTTGTTGTGTGCCTTCAAGTTATTTTGACTTATGGTGGAAACCCACTGGGTGAACCTATCACAGTTTTCTAGGGCTGACAGAGTGTGACTCACCCAAAGTAAACCCAGTGGGTTTCCATGGCTGAGCATGGATTCAAATCTCCAAAGTCTTAGTCCTATTCAAAAACTACTACACCACAGTGGATCTGTTAAGTAGTTATCTGTTAAACCTTGTTTTGTGGGATGCCTTTGTTTTCCTTTCAAATCAACAATTTTCACTGTCAAATTCACCCCATCCACACCCACCTCAAAACCTCAAATCATGAAATTGTGTATGCCTTCCTCCTTGGTTATAGACTATTTCTTGAAGCAAAAACATAGAACATAAAATGGCATTCAGTATTTAAAATTGCTGTTTTAACTGATTTAATACTGTATTCTAAGAGTTTTAAAAATATTTTAATGTGTTTTAAAATGTTTTTGTATCTGTGTTGTTTTAATCGGTTTTTATGTGTTCATCGCCTTGGGAGCCCTTGTGGACTGGGAGGTGATAAAGAAATACTTTAAATAAAATACATAAATAAATAATATCAGAAGGCTGTATCATACATCTGTACTGTAAAAGCACCTTCACTAATGTTCAACCTCTGAAATTCTTTCAGCTACAAAACATCTTGGAGGTGTGTTTGTTCTCAGACTATAGTCAGTTTCTTAAAACATTCCAAAGTATTCTCCAGACCTTCAAAGGCAAGAGTTATGTTGCACAGATATTCATTTTCAAGCATGATATTGTACTTTAGAATAGTACAAAGGAAATACTATAGCACTGACCCGGCTCACTTGTTTCCAGTGCTAATATTTTCAACAGATGTCAGGAGAAACTTTGGTGATATATATTATGATATCAATGAATGCTATGCTGTTACTTTGTGGGGGAAATTAGCCTTTTGGGCTTTGAAAAAGATATGGAATGCACACAAAAATCTTTGCGTGAAAACATGAAAATATTCTATTCAGCAAGAGATACATTAAGAGTTTAAAAACTGAACTATAGAAATCTGTATTATGAAGCTTTGTCAGCTTCATAACCTATGGACTGTGGGCTGCATGAAGTAAACCCAATGTAGTTTACCTCTGTACATATTGCATCTGCAGAGTCCCATCTAGTAGACCTGTTTAGGGTGGTGAGGGAGCTGATGCAGGTGCCCCCTGTGCCAAATCCCTTACTTAACCCGATGACGGCCTGCTGTGACGCTTTTACCACTTCTTTGCAGATAAAATCTCTCAGATAAGAGCTGATTTAGACACCAATATTTTAACAGAAACCATAGATGAGGTATACAACGACTCCGTCGATGAAGTTATTCTGGATCAGCTCTAATCTGTGAGTACCAATGACATGGACAAGCTCCTTGGGAGGGTGAGGAAAACAACTTGCCCTCTCGACCCCCATCATGGCTGGCCATCCAGAGGGGGGGGATGAATTGAGGAGATTCCTGATGGATATCATCAATGTATCCTTCAGGGAAGGATATGTTCCATCATGTTTGAAGGAAGCGGCTGTTAGGCCGCTTCTGAAATAACCTTCCCTGGACCCCCTGGATATGAGTAATTATAGGCCAGTCTCTTTACTACCATTTTTGAGCAAGGTGATCGAGAGGGCGGTTGCTCTTCAATTCCAAGCTGTCTTGGATGAAACCGATTATCTAGACCCATTTCAAACTGGCTTCAGGACAGGCTTTGCAATTGAGACTGCCATGGTTGCCTTGACCGACAATCTGCGTCTGAGCATCAACAGGGGTAGTGTGACCCTGTTGGTGCTCCCAGCTTTCAGCACGATAGACCACAGTATCCTCTTGAACCGCCTGAGGGGGGTAGGTATCGGAGACACTGCATTGCAGTGGTTCCTGTCCTTCCTCTCGGGTAAGTCCCAGAGGGTGCTGCTCAAGGACAGTAGTTCCAGTAAAAGGAAATTCACCTGTGGGGTTCCACAGGGTGCTATTCTGTCCCCGATGTTATTTAACATCTATATGAAGCCGCTTGGTGAGATTATTCAGAGTTATGGAGCTGGGTGTTATCAGTACGCTGATGACACCCAAGTCTATTTCTCCATGTCTTGTTTGTCGGCCTCAAATCCCAATGGCGTCTCCTCTCTCAATGAATGTCTTCAGGCAGTAATGGGCTGGATGAAGAATCATAGAATCATAGAATTGGAAGAGACCACAAGGACCATCCAGTCCAACCCCCTGTCATGCAGGAACTCCCAATCAAAGCATACCCAACAGATGGCCATCCAGCCTCTGCTTAAAGACCTCTAAAGAAGGAAACTCCACCACTCTCCAAGGGAGTGTGTTCCACTGTCGAACAGCCCTTGCTGTCAGGAAGTTTCTCCTAATGTTGAGATGGAATCTCTTTTCCTGGAACTTGCATCCATTGTTCCAAATCCTAGTCTCTGGAGCAGCAGAAAAACAAATTGAAACTGAATCCCGACAAGACAGAGGTGCTCACGGTAGCAGCCCTGAAACCAAGAATTGGGTTGCAACCTCCAGTCCTGGATGAGGTCACACTCTTCCCCAGTGACTAGGGGTGCTCCTTGACACATCGCTCCTGATGACAAATCAAGTAACACGACAGTCAGGAGTGCCTGTTATCAGCTTTGGCTGATATACCAGCTGCACCCTTTTCTGGAATAAGGGATCTCGAGACTGTGGTACACGCACTAGTAACCTCATGTCTAAATTTCTGTAACATGTTCTACATGGGGCTACCCTTGTGCCTGGTTCAGAAACTGCAATTAGTGCAGAACATGGCGGCCAGAGTAGTGTCAGGAACATCGAGGAGGGACCATATTACTCCAGTACTGAGGTCCCTCCACTGCCTGCCTATTAGTCTCCGGGCCCAGTACAAGGTGTTGGTTGTCACTTTTAAAGCCCTAAATGGTTTGGGCCCAAACTATCTCCGAAACTGCCTCCTCCCTTCAATCCTCCCCACACACGCTGGCCCTCTGGGAGGTATTTGTTGCAGCCTCAAAAATCTAGGCTTTCGGCTACCTTCCAGAGGGCCTTTTTGGTCGTCACCCCCAGATTGTGGAACAACCTGCTGGACGAGATCCGTCAATTGACATCTTTAGACAGCTTTAAAAAAGCTGTCAAGACGGATCTCTTCCAGCAGGCCTTTCCGGGATAGATAATCCCGGCCTCAGGAACTCCTCTTTGAGGAGGGTCCCCAAGTTCCTCCTGGAAGACTTAATGAGAACTGTTGCTGTAGTCCAACATTGCAATTGTAATATTAATGTTGTATTTTAATTGTTGTTTTAAATTTAATTCCTGTTTTTAATTTGTAACTGATTTAATAACTTTTTAAGGGGGGAGGGAACTAGATTTTGTATATCTGTATTGTATTTTATTGTTGTTAGCTGCCCCAATTGACCTCAAAGGGGCGGGATATAAATATTATTGTTGTTCTTGTTGTTGTTAGATGTGCAGTACCACTACCGCTGGCCGCCATGGCCAAATCCTTCCCTACTACTCACAAACATTTCCATATTACATCTGACAAAGTTCTTGGAAGTGGAGTTCATATGAAAATTATAGCAAGAGCTAACAGTTGAGTATCTCAGCGTGTTTATAGTCTAAGCCAGGGGTTCCCAACCTTTTTGATGTGTGGAGTCCTAAGGGTTCCATGGTGCACAGGTTGGGAACCACTGGTCTAAGCCATGGAAAAGCTATTTTCTTATCAGCAGATCTGGGCCTATGGCTGCTGAATAGTGCATCCATGCAAAATAGGTGGTTTTCATTGGCTCCCAGTCCTGATAAACACCAAAATCAAGACCCAGAAAATGCAAATGAAAACCACCCAGAGTGAGGGAGGTCTCCCAGCAGACAATGGATCATTAATTAAATAGACACCCTAAGGCAATGCCATTCAGCAACAGAACAATACACAGACTAAAATGTAAATCGCTTCAACCAACAGTATATATACCCCACTGTCTTCCATGCCAACATTCTCTGGCAAAATGCCAGGAATAAACTCTTCTAGAACATGGCCTCATAGCCCAAAAACAAAAAACTACGGATGCTGGCTATAGTCTTTGACTTCACATCAAATGTAACATGGGGGCTAAACAGCCCACCCCAAAAGGGTGGACTGGAACCACCCATTTTTGCTGCTGAGGGACGCTGCAGCAGCCAAACGGTGCATCATTCCTCTGCACCTAAAAGAACCTGGTTTTTCCAGGTTCTTTTAGGAGAGTGCACCCAATGCTACAAGTGTGCCATTGGAGCAATGTGGCACAACAGTGATTCATGTGGGTGGGGCGTACTTCCGAGCCCTAGTTTTGGCCCCATGAAGGCACTTCCTACAGTTAGAATCAAATTATACACTTTAGAACTGGCTTCTGGCAAACTTAAGCTCTGCATTGAGCAAAAGAAATGTTTCACTTGAAGGAGGACATGCTTTTCATCTCAAGGAAATGGAGGAGTAACACATACATTTTAGAATTCTGAAGTAACTATTCTCCCACATTTTCTTTCTTGCCACTTCCTTTTGCAGGGTATCTTCAGAACATGATATTTCTTAAGGGTTTACTTTGTTTACTGACTTGGGATGGGGAAGGGGTAAAGCCCATGCATGAGAAAGATAACATGTCTGGAATGTAAAGAGCATGATAACAGCATGTCAGATAAACAAGGAAACCAAACACCATCATTAAAAGGTCAAAAAGGCCAATGGAAAGCAAAGTAGTTTAATTAAAGGCTGCCTGTGCTGTTTAAAAAAATGTCATGACATATTGGAAGTCCACTATAGGTATACATTCCTGCAAAACTGCCAAGTTAGTCTTTTATAGCAAAAGCAACAGGACTTTTGTAGGACCCTGATAATGGGCCATTTACTATGTCAAAAATTTTTATGGATTATAGCCTAATTTGTCAGTGACTCACATATTCACACACAGACAAAAAAAGTGGGGAAAGTTTGTAAATTGTGTAGCTGAATGGCTAGAAAGAAAAGGGTTAGAAGCAAGTCTGGGGCATTTGCATGCAGAATTCAGATGTGTACAAGATAAGAACCGACTGATTGGTTTACAGTTGCTGTCACTGTTATTTAGCCCTAGGCTACTCAAAGTGGTGGTCCCTGAACTGGTACTGGTCCCTGACTCATTGGCTGTCAGCCCCTGGCAAGTTTCCAGAAAGGAAAGAAATAATTTTACCCAATGGCACAAATTTAGTGGCAGTCCATGGTACATTGAGGAAAATAATAATAATAGACAGTCCATCACATCAGATAGCCTGACAAGCACTGATTTAACCCAGTTTACATGAAATTCACAGCTCTGATTTGGTAGAAAGAAAATAAAATCAATTCACTCTTTCATTACAGATGGACAATTTAATGTAGAGGCTCTCTTGAATTTTTATATATATATATATATATATATATATATATATATGTGGATATTTTTGAAGTGGGCAGCAGACTCTCTCAAAGGGCTGAAATATTCCAGATTCTGAAATGTGCCATTTTGGTGATTAAATTTGTGACAGTTTATTGCCTTGCATACAGACTAACCTAAACATTGCTTATTTTACCTTTCAAGGTTTTCTGAGGTGTCAACGGGATAAGTAAAGTATGGAGATTTTCATAAGAATACTTGGTTCTCTCAAGTCATATTCATTCTTTGGGTGACCTATCCTTTCCCCTATGTGGTGGGAAATTGTCTTTCAGTACACTGCACAGATTAAGTCTAAGAGAAACATTTCTCAAAGTTACTCTGCTGAAGCCATCTCATTCAGTTTTCCACCCTGCTGCTGCTGCCTAGATGTTGACAGATGGGATGGTGTGTTTTGGGTCAGAGGGTTTTCCACCAAGTAGAACAAGTCAATCTGCATTCCCATCAAGACTTCACAGTTGTGTTTTGAGTTAACTCCATTGTATTAGTTTGTATAATCATTTTAAAACAATGCTAATGTGGTCTCACTGGAAACAAACACACCACACCACACCCCCCATCTTTCACTGAATGTGAACATGATGAACCTGTAGTGGCTTATGCAGCCCAGGCTCTGCTTTGTTTAACTGGACATAACATCACTTCCAGCTGAATAGATTAGAAACAGTTCGGATCAAATATGTTGGTTTTTTGAAAAAGATGATGTCCTCTTTTTTAAAAAAAAAAACATGGAAATTATGAGTGGTATTTCCTAGTGGAAAAAAAAATAAAATATGCTGATTTTGAACTTTAAACTCATTTTCCTAGCAAATACTAATACAGTCGTCCCCCGGGTTACGAAGGTAATCCGTTCCGGGATTACCTTCATAACCCGGAAGCTTTCGTTTCCCGGGGGACCGCTATTCGCAACGGACCGCACGGCCGATTTAAAGGGGCCGCACGGTTTTTTTTTCCGTATCCCGGGGGATCTTTCATATCCCGGGGGATACGTTAGCGGTCCCACTGGTTTCGTACCCCGGGGTTTTCGTACCCCGGGGGATTCGTAAGCCGGGGGACCACTGTAGTATTTGTTGAGATAGGGAAGAGAGGAGTCTTAACTGAAAAGTAATAAGGAGAGATCCAAAGAGAAGGGGTGGAATCAGCATACCTGCAGCATGAAATCAACATACTTTTTGGTCTCATCTACTCCAATAATTCACAGGTGAATGTAGGCCATGTAATTGCCATATTTCCAAGGACTGTATTGTTGTTGCAGGCTCTGAATATTATTACTTTTGCCCAAATGCTGTGTTATTTCAGTCTTCCGGAACGATAAAGACTGGGTGTACATGAGCTTCTCCTCATTTTGAAAGAAGGTGCTGAAGAAGTGATGGGGCTCTGAGGGCTTGCTCCTGCCTCCCCCAATGAATGTTCAACTCATATTGGAAAGAACTAAGTTCCCCATGCAGGCAGACAAGCACATGGAACGTGCCTACACTTGAAGAGGCAATCTCCTCAGCTGGTTTCTGTCCTTGACTGAAGGAGCTCTCTGAAAATATATGCAGTAATATGGAGAACTAATTCTCCACCCAACCACTGGACATTGCTCAGGGGAGGCATTGGGTGGCTGTTGAAGCAGATGGGACTAACTCACGTGGCCAGAAGGACCTCTCCACACATTCATTGAAGAGGTGGATGAGTTCATGTGACATCCTCCCTACCCCAAAATAAGTATACATGGTTTTGCCAGTTCCTTCTTCTAAAATATAGTCTACAGCACCTGGTATTCATTTGCAGTCTCCTGTCCAAGTACTGTACTTGCCACGCAGGTCAGGCGCCAATAAAACAAGAAACACGTGGCTGGAGGAAAACATGGCCACAACTTTATTAGCAAAAAACAAACAAGAACATATCCATAGGGTTGGCCCAAAGCATAAGGTCTGGATCTGGACATCAGCCAAACCCCAGCTGGCTAATGTACGGTTTGCTTGGAGAGCCAAGCATCAGGATGACGTAGGTGCCAAGCCCTGCCCTAATGCACAGTCATGCACTGGCCCCAGCAGCTCGCTCCTTACACCCGGGTCACGAGGAGTCCCGATCCAGTGCCAGAGAGCTCTGGAAACCCTTCACCCCAGATCCAGGCCTATGTTGCCATCACACAGGCGGTGAGGAGAAAAACCGCCTGCCACCAACCCTATGACCATAACAAAGAAGGACCCAAAGCAGCAAACAGGACCATTAAGGACCCGAAAATAAGTCCAAGCCCGGACGAACATAACCCCAATAGGCCCTAGAGTTCCAATGGCCCAGTCTTTTAATGGAGTCCACAGAAAGTCATGCTTCTGCTGCAGATGTAGCTGCTCCAAATCTGAAGGAATGTCCTCCAAATTCCTTGACTGGCAGACCCAAACTGTTCAATGCCAAACAAAGCACAGCCACCAGCTGGTAACGAGTGACAGGTTCCCCATCAATGTGGCAGAACAGGGGGCCTTGACCCAATGGGCGGTCCTCCAGGAACTTTCATAAAGTTCAAACCAGGCACACCTGCAATCCCTGAAATTACTTGTAACAAATGCAGCTCTAAACAGGCCCGCCTCATAGGGGGAAGAACAGATTGCAGGAAGGGCTGAGACTAATTGTTCCAGCATGGGCAAGGTGATGGGGTGCCTGGCATCACCAGAGGGGACGTGGGAGCATCTCCAACCTTCCAGGGTCCACCTAACCTGGAAGGAAGCACAAGGGTCAGCCAAGCCCGAGGCTTTTGAGAAGAAGGAGATACCCACAAGGGACACAGACATGGCCCAGGGGGAAACCCCTAGGGACTTAAACCAGGCCAAGAAGCCGAGGATCAGGGCCGAATCGATGAGCCAATGGGCAGGGATACTGGAGGCCTCAAAAAGGCAGACAGTTTTGAAAATAACCTTTTATAAGCCCTGCGGGTGGAAGGAGCAAGAGAGGGTAAAATATCATCCCTTATAGAAGAGGTCCAATGTTCCAGAGATCCTCCGGAAACTGTACTGGGGAGGGGTCTGCCTCCGGGGCCATCCAACGGACCCTGTCCTCCTGGAACTGAGAGAGAGCATCGGCTACATTATTTTGCAAGCCGGGCACAAAATGAACTGTGAATGAGATGTTATTAATTAACCAATCTAAAACCAGCTTCCATACCAAAATCATAACCCTCTCTGAGGTGGAGGATATGCTGTTCACCACATTGACAACATCCTGGTTGTCGCATCAAAAAAATTTTGTTGGCAAAATCAGACCTCCAGATGCGAACGGCCGCTACAATGGGGAACAATTCAAGGAAGGTAAGATCCCGGAGAAGATTGCCTTGAGCCCACTCAGGAGGCACCCTTTTTGCACACCAGTAACTCTGGAAGTAGAGGCTGCATCGGAGTGGACTTGTAAGCTGCCCCCAACTGCCAAGACTTCTGCCAGATAGAAACTCCATTGTAGCCAGCAAGGAAGGTGTCCCACACCCGGAGGTCCTCCCTGATCCCGTCTGAAATATGGGCATGGTGGTGAGGGAGTCGTACCCCCGCCGTTGCCCTGGGCCAGCCTGAATCAAAAGGCCCGTCCAGGAGACACCACCCGGCAAGCGAAATTTAGGTGACCCAGCAGGGACTTCACTTGCTTTAAGGTAACTTTCTTTCCGACTAAAAATTCTGAAATGGCAGTCCTAAGAGCCAAAAGCTTATCCTGGGGCAAGCAGGATATACCATGGATGGAATCTAGGTGGATGCCTAAGAAGGTGAGGGATGATGCCGGTCCCTCAGTCTTGTCGGCAGCCAGAGGCAAACCCATTTCAGCCGCCATTGTGGAGAAGGTGGCGAGGAGTTTTAGACAATCATCCATGTTGGCCTTGCCTATAAATAAAAAATCATCTAAATAATGGGTTACTAAAGGAGAGCCAGCGCGCCACTTCACCTCCCACTCAAGGAAAGTACTGAAAGCTTTGAAGGCCACGCAGTTGATGGAACACCCCATTGGCATGGCCTTATCAAAATACCAGCTTCCTTGAAATTTAAAACCCAACAGGAGGATGGACAGGCAAAAGGCGAAAGGCTGACTTTATATCACATTTGGCCAATAATGCCCTTTTACCACAGGACCTGATTAGATGGATGGCGTGGTCAAAGGAAGCATATTTAACAGAACATAACTCTGCCGGAATGGTGTCATTGACTGATGCACCTGGTGAATGAGACAAATGGTGAATAAGGCGAAACTCACCCGGAGCCTTTTTTGGTACCACCCCTAGAGGGGACACATGCAGGTCAGGGAAAGAGGGAAAGGAAATGGCCCTTCGATCCACCTAGCTGCAATTTCCTTCTCTATTTTTTGAAGGAGGACATCCGGCATATCCCTGGCAGATTTTAAATTCCTCACAACAGAAGGCAGAGGAGGGTCAATAACAGGGATACGAAAACCATATGAAAATCCCTCTACAAGAAGCCGAGCAGCCTCCTGCTGCAGATAGGCCTCCAATAAGGGGAATAGGACCTCAACCTTAATCGGAGTGCGAGCCAGGGGGAAGCCCCTAGAAAGGGGGGGCAGCGAACTACTTAAGGCTCCCTGACCCACCGGCATCAGAGGCAGGGGCACCCTCTCATTTGACGGCTGCCACAAGGGCAGAGCGCCCTTGGCAAAAGGGCTGGGATGACTGCCGCAAGCAAGAGGACATGGGGTGAGGGCCCTGACACAGTTCACAACAGTGTTCATACCTACAGTGGGACCTGGCACTGTATTCCCAACAAATTGTATTCCCAACAAGCAAGCTTGCGATCCCGCCTACCCACGGGCTTGAAAGATCCCTTATGCTTAGCCAACAGGCCAACCTCAAGCAGCCACATCTCGCTGTGAAGCTGGTCCCAATACTCCCTAGAGCTTTGGGAAGCCTGCTGCCTGAAAGCTGCATCATAAGCGATGGCAGCCGTGTCCCCCACAACCTACTTAGCCCGTTGAACATGCAACATAGGACAGTCAAGGTGCCATGCCCTCTCGGAGAAGGCCATGGACACCACCGCCTTAAAAACAGTAAAGCCGTACAACCAGTTGGCAAAGGTCGGCTCTGTAGGGGAAATCTTTGGGTGTTTTTTAGCCTTTTTGGTAGAAGTAACAGCCCAGGCCTCCTGGCCCTTGGGCTGAAGGAGCAAAAAGACATCGATGTAACACCCCCACAAAATACGTTTACAAATCTTCTTAGACAGGTGCGAGCCCGGGGGGCAATCACCTGGAGCTGAAACAGGAAAGGTAGATGCTTGGGTATCAACCCAAACACCCTGCACACCGGGACGTCAAGCACGCCGCCAAATGGCCCAGGTGGGCAAGCCAGGGGCCATGGCATGCTCCACCCAGTATCTGTCCCAACCAACTGGAGCCGCTGCAGACATACTGCCCTGCCCAGCTCGAGCAACTTGCGACCCCGAAGCAGATCGCCGAACATTCTTCTTCTTCTTATGCCTACGCTTTTTGCCGACAGCTTCTGAAGAGGAGCTCGTTGCAGGCAACTCGTCATCTGATGTGGACGAAGAAGATGAAGAACTTGAAGTGGAAGACGAGCTGGAACTGGAGACCATCACCTGCAAACCGATATGCGCCGCTCCGTCGAGGGAATTGGAGGTAGATGCTGCGCTTATTCCCACTACTGGCACCGTAGACTGATCGCTGTCCACAGGAGCTGCTGCAGAGACCCCATTAGCAGGGGACACACGGTTAGCCACCATCACCTTAGCGATAATATCAGAAAAAGACTGAGTCAATTCAGCTGCCACTTCCTGGCTGATGATGGATGAAGCCTGCATCGAGGATGAAACTGCAGAAGTTGTGCTGTGAGGTGATGGACCGCTAGAAAGTGGCCGACTCCCGCCACTAGGAACTGACTCTCGTCAAGGTCTGGCCAAACAATTTGCACTTACTGGAGGGGCCGGTCGCTTCCTAGCACTGCTCTTGGGTTTGGAAAGCATTGTGCCCACGCAGGAGAAAAAACAAATCAATCCTGGGCAGGATGAAGCAGGCAAGGGAGCAGAATCCAAGAAAAGGGGGGGGGGCAGGCTCAACAGGGCCGAAGCAGTGATCACTGCCCACACCAAGAAAAATGTCAGGGAGCGTGCCCAGAGTTGCCAGGCCACGAGCCCTCCCGAAGTCCAACAAAAAGTGCCACATGCAATCCCAGTCAAGAGCGAGTGGCCTGCAGGCCAAAAGGCACGAGCACCATCGCTCCACAAATAAGGAGCAGAGTCAGGCACCAGTAAACATCCAAAATGTAACTGGAGAGATCCCGAATACAAGAAATTTACAAAAAAGGCCAAGCAAAAAGGAGGAAAATCCCAAGAAAAAGGCCACACGATAAAAAGGACAGCTTGCTCAGAAGACAAAACCTGCATCAAGTCTCGCCTAAGCAAGTCAACATTAGGATCCGTAGAGACTCACCAACAACAACATGCCTCCTGGTGGGACGCCTCAAAAATTACTTCCCCTGGTGGCAAGCACAGGCCCAACTGCACCCCGAAGGGCCGGGGGCCCCGGCCTCACAGCTAGCTTCCTGCAGCACTCTGTTGCCAGCTCCAACAGCCTTCTCCTGCCTGGAGAGGCATACCCCCAAGCACCGGAGGAAGGGGGGCCCCCAGGAGACCCACCCAGCCCAAACTGGACCAGGATGGGCCCTCCTGAAGCCCTCCAAGCAGTGCCGCGGAGCTCCTAACTACTGCTCCAAGAACTTCGTAGCAAAAGATGACTGCCGCGAGGCCACAGAGCTCCCTTCCTTTAGCTCTGTATTCCACAGAGCCGAGAATGGCAATGGCACAGAGCTCCCTTCCTTTAGCTCTGTATTCCACAGAGCCGAGAATGGCAATGGTGCCCTCCACAGCCTTATATAGGCCAAGGAACCAATAGGAAGCTGAAGGGGATGGAGCCCCACCCCCCTCGGATCCTCCAGCCAATCCGGGAAGGAGGCGGGCAACCAGCAGCCAATCAAGTGGGCCACCTCCCTCCCAAGGCATCATGGGACCTGAAGTTCCAACCTGGAATTTTGGCGGTCTGGCTTCCCGCCGTCTCCCTCCCAGCGGCCAATGAGGAGAGAGCCCACCCTCGCTCAGGCTGCCGGGAGGAAAAACCTGCTGCGGGAATGCAGGGCATTGGCGCTTTCCGTGTGCGGCAATTGGGCCGGCCCGATGATTCAGGCGGTGCCATTAATCATGGTTGACCCTGCTTACCTTTCAAGATGAGATGGTTTCTAGTGCCTTCAGACCTACAGAAAAATTCAGTAGCCAGGGAGTGAGAAAATGGGAGACCTTTGGGACCATTTTTATTTTATTTTTGTAGATCTCAAGTGGGGGATGTTGGCCTATGGAGAGTAAATACATACATCTGAGGGTAGCGTTCAACCCATTCACCTGTTCTTGAAGCCTTCAAATTGCCGTTAATTTCTTGCTTGGAAATGAGCTTTTGCTCCAGCACCATCCCAGTTGCCAAGATGTGGGCTCTTATTAACCAGGAGATAAGCCAGTAAGTGTGTGGCATCTATACCTGCTGTCATAAGTAGGAGCTGACACCCCTCTTCTTCACCCTCTGCTGTGGTTGGATATGTGTCTGTTAGGCTAATTCAACAGAAGGAACATATTCAGATTTCCCTTAATGCCAGTTTACAGTGTAAATAAATTTACTATGTAGTCCCCTGTGCTATAAACACAAGCTCCCTGAAGAATACTGCAAGGTTTGGGTTTTTCCCCACTTGGACAACTTTTTTCCCTAGGGTACACTTGTGTAAAAATTCAGACAAAATTGTGCTACTGTAGTTTTAAACATATACACTTCTACATGAATCATTGTGTATTCAGGGCAGTCCCACTCATTCTAACATTCAAATTGTGAATCTTGGCAACCACAGAGCAATCCCATGTGTATAGAAAAGCTACAGCCAAACATTTTTAAAGTTCCGTATTTCATCACAGTGCACTCACACATTGACTGGTGACTAGGAAGCAAGGTTACATACATTGGAAGCTGGTGTTAGTGGGATTTTCCCACATGTTGTGCAAAGAGAATGTTTATCAAACATGCATGCTAATAATGTGAAAATCCCTTCACTTTTGTTCATCCAAGTCCATGAAAATAACATTGTGCTGTTTGGGAATTGTGTGGCAAGTCCCAAAGGATAGTGTTTAAGATTCCAGAGAGTGATTCAGTTCTTAAATTAACTCACAAGAGCCAATCTCAGGAAAGGTAAGCAACTAGAACAATTGGCCCAGGAGGTGGGCTCAGGACTTCATTTGTTGTTGTTAGCTGCTTTTCAGTTGATCTCGATTTATGGTGACCCTGTGAATAAGACGTCTCCAACCCCCGCCCCATCCTTTACCTCCATGCTCAGCTTCTGCAGGCTCAGGCCCATGATCTCCCCAATTGAGTCTATCTACCTAGCATGTGGTCTTCATCTCTTTCTACAGAGATTATCACACACAATTTATCCCATATTTTCACCGACAGGCTGGGAGTATGGAGCACATATGTAACCTGTGCTTGTCCTGTGGCTTTTCAAGGATGGGATTTTCCTTGAAAAGCTGTGGGATAAGCCCAGTCTGCATATGGGCTGCTTATGCCTGGCAATGAGAGAATATGATAAGATCCATCATTGACAGTTAAACTTTTTAATATAAAAATAGAATTAGGGTAAATTTGCTAGAATATCTGGATTAAAGTGTGATTATTATTTTCTACATAAAGAGAAGAAAATAGCTCAGTGCTGCAACTTATGCTTTGCATGCAAAGGGCACTAGTTTGATCTCAGAAAGCTCTGGGTAAGATTAAGATTAAGAAAAATAATGGCCTCAAAATTCTGGAGAGATACTATCATTCGTTACTAAGATTTCCAGATCTCAGCCTTCCACTCCATTTCCCAAGCTGAAAGGGGAGTGGGAGTGCAATTCAGGATAATGGTGCTGCCCTGAAACATGTGTGTGTGTATTCTTCATTTTTTTTTAATTTCAATACCATACTCTGTGCGACTGTAGTTGATGTTTCGTGTGTCTTGCTTAACATCACAAGGGGCCTCTCCTTGTAACATCACCCTTGTACCATCAACTGAGTCTGCCACCTGCAACAACATAAGGGTTTGTTCCTAGATCTCAGGTTTTAGTCCTAAAATCTCAGGGCTTGGGATACTCCTGATTTGGCAGTCTTAATATCTGCACTGCAGGCAGGCAATACCAACAATCTAACTCTTCATAAGGCAACTTCTGGATGCAGATTTGTGTAATTCACAGCCCAGGCCTCAGGTTTGTAAGCATAGCCCCAGTATATTAATTCACCTAGTACTTCCTCTACAGCAAAGGGTGGATAACTTTGATGGTGTGAAGGTAAAATCTTCATCCTCCGTACATACTGCAAGCCAACAAAATCTCCCAAACAGGAAAAGAAGACCTGAAAATATTTTTTAAAAAAACAAAAACAGAAGTGACCACACATCTATTTCCCCCTTTTTTTTAGTTTTCAGGGAGAGTTTAGAGTGTATGATGACAATGAAATATAAAACCACTATGGAGTTTATCAGATGGGAGGAATTTCTCTTTATTTCGAATGGAGCCAATTGGAGCCAATTCGAATTCACGTGAATTCGCTAGTTTAGCGAATTTACGTGAATTCCAATTGCGTTCAGAATGCATTCAGAATGATTGCCCATTGCCCAAAATTGCATGAGATGCTTTAATACGCAATAACGTAAAACCCATGATTGCGTTTAGAATGACTTCCCTTTTGCCCGAAATTGCGTGAGATACTTTAATACACAATAACGTGAAACCCCATGATTGCATTCGGATTGCCATTAGATTATACTTCCAATTTTCGTCATCTGATAAACTCCTATGTCCAGTGGCTCACAAGAGCACCAAAATGTCTTTTTTGAATCATAGAATCATAGAATCATAGAGTTGGAAGAGACCACAAGGGCCATCCAGTCCAACCCCCTGCCATGCAGGAACTCCAAGTCAAAGCATCCCTGACAGATGGCCATCCAGCCTCTGCTTAAAGACCCCTAAGGAAGGAGACTCCACCACACTCCGAGGGAGTGTGTTCCACTGTCGAACAGCCCTTACTGTCAGGAAGTTCCTCCTAATGTTGAGGTGGAATCTCTTTTCCTGCAGTTTGCATCCATTGTTCCGCGTTCTAGTCTCTGCAGCAGCAGAAAACAAGCTTGCTCCCTTTTGCTGGGACTTAATGTGTGTGTGTGTGCGTGTGGTTTGAGGGTTGAACTCCAACTCTGGAAAATCAAGGTTTGAATCACCACTCATCCATGGAAACCCACTTGGTGACCTTGAGCAAATCACATCCTCTCAGCCTCAGAGGGAGGAAATTATAAGTCCCTTAGAGCAAATCTTGCCAGGGAAATCCTGCAATAGTTTTACCTTAGGGTCACCATAAATTGGAAATGACATCACAGTTGCCAGTAACAAAGTACCCCTGTGGTGGAGAGGGAGAAATAACAGTGACATATTAGCCATGACGATCATAAAGTGGAAGGTGTTGCTTGTAAATAAGGTTCACTGGAGGGTATGCTATGGTTTGAATGAGATGGTTAAAGAAATGAAATAAGAAAAGGAGCATTTATTAATTTCTTGAGGAGCTGGATCAAGGAATAAGCTGTTAAAAAGCAAGTACAGCCCAGAAAGGGGGGGGGGGGAGAGAGAGAGAGAAACAAATTCCAGAAGGATGAAGGCAGAAATGTCAGAAGTAATATACCAGAACCTGAGGCAGAATCAAAAGCATAAACAGACAAGCATTAGACAAAGGATCTGCAGCCCCACAGTTCTGCAGTTTTGTGTATACAAAGAGACTGTTGCTGATTTGGACAGCTGGAAACCCTGAAAGTGGAAGCCTAGAAGTAACTTGGCAAACTCCCAAAATACCATTGCAGTGATGTCACTATAGCCCAAAGATGCTGGAAGCACTTTTAAAGCAAAACCTGATGATTGCAAGAACATGAAAGGCCCAAGATGAGAGGAGGTGCTGCAGATTTGAGCTGCCACCTCTCTGTTCTCATAATTTGTTGACAGTGTTCTTTCTAATGTATTTTTCAGCTGCAAGGAGTGATGATCTATGTGAACCTGGTCCATTTGTGTGTGCGCTTTGATTACAGTAGGGAGCAAGCAAAGAAAAAGACTTCTGATAAAAGCTAACACAAAGATCCAACAGGCACCAACAATCTCCTGTATCTTCATCACATCACTCCCCTCCACCCAGGCACATCCTGGCTCTGCTTCCTTTGCGACTCATTTTTCTTTTACAATCATAATTGTTTCAAAGTGCCACATGTAGCCATACAACCACAGTTTAATTTTTCAATCTTGACTACATCTGAGTTCTTGGAGACTACCTCTTGTGGGTCGAGCACCAATTTAAAAAGGAGGATTTTTATATTCCATACCACTCAACTAGTATTTCAGGTGATTACATATGTGATCACAGTTTGCACAGTTAGAATATGTGCAGTTGAAAAAATCTATTTTGTTGATATGAGTTCACTTTTGCCTATTCTATTATCAATGGCAGAGTTTTCTCTATGAAAATACAGCCAGCTAGGGATAGATGAGAAATTTGCTCCACTGAGTTGTTTTGTTTTGTAATAGATTTACTGGACTACAGTTTACATTTTCAATCCTGACTAAATTTGAGTTCTTGAAAACTATCTGTTGGAGGCTGAGTATCAATTTGAAAAACATTATTTTTATGTTCTAGTGTGTGTGTGTGTGTGTGTGTGTGTGGAAATCCTACTTTTGTTAAAATGGGTTCACTTTTGCCTTCTAGCAGTGTAGGTATATCAAGGAGACATCTGTCACTTTGGAAATATTGCTGTCTAGAGATAGATGAGGAATTCACAACCCAATTTAAATTTTCAATCCAGACTGAATGTGAACTGTTACAAACTATTTGTTGTGGGTTGTGGGAAATGACTGTGCTTGGCTCCAATATCTTCATGCCAAGAGGGGAGGTCTACAGAGGGCTCCTGTTTCCATTTGCTTACACATGAGTAGAAAGCTTTTTATGACTGGGGATGCTGAGAATTAGGGCTTCTGGTTGCATGGAAACATCTATCAGCATATAAGCAAATGTAAGTGCATTCAAACACATGCAGCACCATGCCTCTTACATGTATTCCTATACTCAATTCAGACACAATTCAAAGTGCTGACCATGATCTATAAAGTCCTATACGGTTTAAGTCCAGAGTATTTGGAAGACCATTATCTCCCCATGTGAACTTTACAGAACCCTAAGATCTCCAGGGAAAGTTTTCTCTTGTTCCCACCACCATTAAAGGTTTGTTTGGTGAAGGCACAAGAGACAGCCTTTTCAATGGTTGCTTTCACCCTTTGGAAATCTGTCTTGCAAAAGACTAGGCGGGCCCTCTCTCTCCTGTTCTTTCACTGGCAGGCAAAAACTTCTCTTTTTAAGCAGGCTTTTAATATGTAATTGCACCCAGGGAGGCTTTTTATCTGGCTGTTTGGTTTGGTATGTTTTTATTGATTTTATATTTTTAGCTTAGTGTTTTAAGGAATTTACTTTCTTAACTTGTTATATTAATGTGGTGTTTTAACTGTGTTTTACAATTGTAGCAGCAGTAGTGTTATTTTTAAGCATCTTTTGTTCAATTTTGGAGAAAGGCAGCATATAAATAAAACAAATAAACAAATAAATAGATAAATAATGCCTGATCAGAGCAATACATGACACAGAATTGTGAGCAGGAAGTACACATATGCAATAAATAAATCAATAAATAAATCAGACACCAATTTTACTTCAAAATAAAACAATTATTTGAAATGTTCTCCGATAATGCTTATAATTGACAATCCAATTCCAAATTGATTTTAGGCACGCTTGCTCATCAGTGCAGAATAACCCACATCCCACTGTTAGAAAAATCTGTCCAAGAAGTGGCAAGGAAAGATTCAACTTCTCATTCAGTGCTGCCTGCTTTCCATGGGAGAGAACTCAGAGACCTATGTTTACCATAGGATGTTTCCTGTTTAACTCTTGTTTAACTCCTGTTTAATTCCTGTTTGCCCCCTAGTGTGATAAAGCATAGCTATGTTAATCCGGAATATTAGACTCTTTGCAGTGCTTCCTACTGTTTACATAAAGGACTACATAGTAGCTTGTTTCGAAGCCATCTTCAAGATATTGAGCACAGCTCTTTTTCAACTGAACATACTTTATAATATGAAGCTGTTTCTTTTTGGCAGAATTAGATTTGTAAGTGTACTGCACATATTTATCCTCCAAGCATCTGCCAGCCACTGAGAAATTTAAATAGACCAGCTCTTGGCACTCAGATACTCATATGCATTCTTCAGAAACAGAAATTTTATTATTTATTTTATGTTTTGTTTTTGTTTTTTGGCAGTGTATCAAAAGTCCTAGGCCAGAATCCTGTTGGGGACTTATAATTTCATAAGTGGACTCATGTCTTCAAGAATTAGAATTGGGCAGTTCTGTAATGTCTGCATCCATTAAAGGACTGCTGTTACATTGCTACGCAGAGGAGCCAGCAAAGTGACCGATGAGCATTGGAACCAGTGCACGATGAAGTTGCTGCAAAATGGGACCAATGCCTAATGGAACTAATGCACGTTTATCCCATTGTGCATCGGGACACTGACTAGGGAGTGCTGACACATATCAAGACACTCTTGCCAATCTCCCATTATGCATCTTTGCAAGCACTAACAGGAATTTTAGCAACTCTGCTAAGTACACATAACATTAGTGAACATACACCATAAGAGAGGATTCTAGCTCTTGATATTAAAACAACAAATAAACAAAACAAAGATAGACCATACAGTCCATCCATTCAAGCAGTTAGTCTTCAAAGGCCTGCTAAAATTAACAACAACAATAAAGTTTTAACCTGCCTGTGGAAAGCAAGCAAGGAGAGTGCCAGACTAATCTCTTTTGGGACAAAAGTACCTTTTGCTTTAACATGTTGTGTTAAAGGCTTTCTGTGTTCAACTGAGTCCCCAAATGTTGGGAAGTTGCAGCTGTCAGAGGCCACACATGGATACACATTTAACAGATGGATGATTTATCTGGCTATGTCTCTGTAGACAGAAACACACAAAAAAATTACAGCAGAGACCCCCAGAGGACCACTATAGATCTCAGCATTGATGTAATCATTCCACATCTGGCTATGGGGTAATAGCCAGACATTTCTCTGATCTTGCCTGCTCTCCACAAGGCACAGAGTGGCCATGAATAATAATAATAATAATAATAATAATAATAATAATGTTTTATTTATAGCCCGCTGCTCTGTATCCAATCGAAGCGGGTTACATCAATTAAAAAATACAAGATAAAATATACACGACCCATACCCAACCACCCGCCTCTTAAAATTGAATTAAACTAACATCAATTAAAATGACATAATAAAAATTACAATTTAAAATCAGCAACCCATTGCATAGACATCAGGGTCAAGATGTTAAAGTGTTAATGGGAGAGCTTAACCCAAACAGAGCCGGGAGGTTAAGCACTTTCTGGGAAGGCCTGCAGGAAGAGATGCGTCTTCAAGGCTTTTTAAAGCAATCAGAAGATGTAATAAGATCAATCTCATCCGGCAGGTCATTCCATGGCCTGAGAGCGACAGCTGAAAAGGCCCTCTGGGAGGTCTGCGTCAGACTAGTCTTCATAGGCTGCAACAGGTTCCTCCCAGAAGACTGGAGTGTGCGGGGGGGGGGGGTTCGTATGGGAGGAGGTGGTCCCTCAGATAAGATGGACCCAAGACATGTAGGGCTTTAAAGGGTAAAACCAACCCCTTGTACTGTGCTTGGAAACTAATCGGCAGCCAGTGGAGAGATCTGAACACCAGTGTTATGTGCTCTCTTCTCGATGTTCCCGTGACAAGCCTGGCTGCCATATTCTGAACTAATTGAAGTTTCCAAGTTAGACACAAGGGTAGCCCCATGTAGAGTGCATTACAGAAGTCCAATTGGGAGGTTACCAAAGCGTGTACCACTGACTCCAGGTCCTTCGGCTCCAGGAAAGGGCGCAGCTGGCGGATCAGCTGAAGCTGATAACAGGCACTCCTGACCGCCACATTCACCTGACTAGTCATGTGAAGCGACAAATCGAGAATTACCCCCAGACTGCGAACAGGGTCCTTCGAGGAGAGTGTGACCCCATCTAGGACTGGGATGTGTATTCCCAATCCTGGCTTCGGTGCTGTGACAGTACCTCCGTTTTATCCGGATTGAGGTTCAACCTGTTTTCCCTCATCCTGTCCATTACTGCCGCAAGACAGTCATTGAGAGGAGAGATGTCATCTGAAGTCTGGGCCGACGATCTTGTCATGGAGAGGTAGATCTGAGTGTCATCAGCGTACTGAAGACACTGAGCTCCATGCCTCCGAATGATCTCACCCAGCGGCTTCATGTAGATGTTAAACAGCATCGGGGACAGGATGGCGCCTTGAGGGATGCCACAATTAAGCTCTATCTTAGAAGAGCAACTGTCCCCAAGCCTCACCCTTTGGGATCTCCCAGAGAGAAAGGACTGGAACCACTGGAGCGTGGTGCCTCCGATCCCCAACTCTCTCAGTCGACCCAAAAGGATGGAATGATCTACCGTGTCAAAGGCCGCTGAGAGATCCAAGAGCACGAGCAGGGTCACACTACCCCTGTCGACACTCAGGCAGAGGTCATCAGCCAGAGCGACCATGGCAGTCTCAACTCCATGTCCTGTCCTGAAGCCCGTTTGAAATGGATTCAGATAATCAGTTTCATCCAAGACAGCTTGGAGTTGGGAGGCGACTGCTTTCTCGATTGCCTTGCTCAAAAATGGAAGCAAGGAAACTGGCCTCTAGTTGTTTTTATCCAGGGGATCAAGGGAGAGTTTCTTCAGGAGGGGTCTAACGGCCGCCTCCTTTAGACAAGATGGTAGAGAACCCTCCCTGAGGGACACATTGATCACGTCCCGAAGGAATGTTCTCACTGCGTCCCTTCCCTGGGTGACCAGCCAAGATGAACAAGGATCGAGAGGGCAAGTCGTCTTTCTCAAACTTCCAAGGAGCTTGTCCATGTCCTCGGTACTTGCAGGTTGAAATTCATCCAGTAAAGAAACAGCAACAGAGTTATTGGACACCTCACCTATGGGTTCTGACAAAACATTGACGTTCAAGTCGGCCCTTATCCGAGAGATTTTGTATGCAAAGAAGTTGTTAAACTCATCACAGCAGGCTGTTGTTGGGTCCAGTAGGATGAAGGATGGGGAAGCTTCATATCAGAGGTGGTATATGATCAGGGGTGCATAGGTTTGCATGCAGAAATACTACACTGTGCTGAACCATGATGAATTGTAGCCCATAGATCATTTCTCCAGCCCAGTATACACACACAAAATGCTTCCTGCAAATGTTCTTCAAACATAGAAATCAGCTGGCAATGTGAACAAATGTGAAGTCGAAGGCTTTCACAGCTGGCATCCACAGTTTTTAGTGTTGTTGTTTTTTTCAGGCTATATGGCTGTAGTTCAGAAGAGTTTTTTATTGATGTTTCACCAGCATCTGTGGCTGGCATCTTCAGGGAAGCTGGTGAAACAAGGAAAAAGCTCTTTTAGAACACAGCCACATAGCCCCAAAAAACCACAAAAAACTAAAGTGGACAAAGCTCGTAAATCTAAGACACAAACAAATCTAACTAATTTTTTGGTTAAAAAGTAATTATCAATACCTTGCAAATTGCTGGAGAATACTCATCAGACTTTAACTGTAAAAATAAATAAGTTATTTCTTACCATGTCTAACACAAAATCAGCCCAGGCAGTCAGCAATCTGGTCTCTCCTACAAAGTGAAGTTTCAGATCTTCTTGCTGAGCCATTTTCTGAGGATAAGCCATAGAATTTCCTGATCCCATCTTTAATTGCTGGTTACAATGGTAGAATGTGATTAATTAAAACATCCTTATCACAGGGCCATGACCATGGTCCCAATAAACTTCCATTCATCTCTTTTTCATTTTAAAGCTTTAGACCTCACTTTTATAGCTGTTTTAAAAAAGCACTTTTCATTTGTGCCAGTGATTTCATTTTACAATATTTTTTACATTTTTCAGTGCAAGACCATTGGACCATATCAAGATCATTCAACCATGAACCTCATCCTTTTTGGGGGGTCTTTGCAACTCCTAACTCAAACGGACATGAGCGATAGACTGAAAGAACTTATCCCCACAGTCATTTCTGAAATGAAACTGAAACTCTATGAGACAGTAAAAATTGCCTCAAAATGGGAACATATCGGAGTACAATTATTTAGGGGGAAAGTGAATTGGTTGTTAAAAAAATTCTGATAAGAAAGATTAAAAAATTGGGAGCTGTTCATAAAAAACACCAGGGGATGTTAAATTTTTAAAAATATTTTAAACAAAAATGTACAGAATTGAATTTGTTAAAGCTACATAAAATTCAGGACATTCAATACACTACTAAGTTTTATGAATTTGGAAATAAAAGTTCAAAAATACTTGTAAATAAGATTAGGACAGTCTAGGCAAGTCAATTTGAATTAAAAAATAAAAACTGAGGGAAAATATTAGATATTTTAAACGAATAGAACTATTTGTTGAATTTTTAAATCCATTTATCCATCTATAAACCCACAAGTTGAATATTAACAATGGAATAGACTTGGGGGTCAAGCAGACCAGGAGCTTGGAGCTGCCTTCAGCCATTCCAGCCCTAGTTGCTCTCTGTTTGGCGCAGGACAGCAGCGACCAGATGCCACGGTCCTGAGGCTGGCTGCACCGTGGTCTGGAATGGGTCGCCAGGAAGGAGCACTTTTTTTTATTCCTTTTACCAGTGACCCCGGGCTGCTTTATGTGGCTGTAGCACATCTTTAGCCCAATCCAGGGGCATGCGTCATCTGTACACCACACCTCCGGATTGGCACAAAGCCAGCACTTTTGGCCTCTGTGTTTCAGGTCAAATTGCAATTAATGAAATTTTCTAATGATCATAAAGAATTTGTATCACAATTAAATACTATGGATGTGTTACTAAAAGCTGTCAAAGAATTAAAATCCAATAAGGCTCCAGGTCTAGATGACTTTGGAAATAATTTTTATAAGACCTGTGCAGAAAAAAATTACACCAATCATGCTAAAGCTATTTAAGTCTATTTTAATAGCTGTTCCAATACGTACATTTTGGCCAACTCTCGAAAATAATTCTAATCTCCAAGCCAGACAAGGAACTGCTACAGGTAGACTCATATCAACCAATTACTATTCTTAATGAAGATGCTAAATTATTAACAAGTATTTTGGCTGAGTGATCAGGCACTTTGGCACATTACATTAAGAATCATCATTTTGGCTTATTAAACACTGACACATTTTTGATCCTTTTCATAGACTTTTCAATATAATATATTACTGTTCCCAATTTTAAAAAATATATTATCCTCTGCTATAGCATCTCCTAATTCAACAAAAGCCTTCAACAAATTGTAAAATGGTTAGGTTAATCTGGAGGAAATTAGGATTAATGCTCAGAGGTCCATCTTAAATCTTTTTGCAGATGACATAGCTGTGACAGTTTGTAAACTAACTCAAGAGCTTCCAAAATAATACCAATTTTACAATCTTTTGGAGCAGAGTCAGATTTGGAAACAGATCAAAATAAATCTAAAATTGTATGTTTGACTATGAATATTAGCTGTAGAGAGTTTCTTTCTGGAATGTAGACACTCAGACAAATACATCAAGTGTAAAATAATAATTCCATAATTCCAAGTTCTTTAGCAAAGACCATTTACTCATTTACATACTTTCATTAGCTGTATCATGTACAAAATAAAGAACTCAGAAAAACTAAATTAATCTGAGGGTCTCACTAAATTATTAATTTATCAGCCCCCATCCCTCCTACCCCCAGAGGCACATACCTAAATGTTGAAAAAGTATTTTTCTCACTGTACAGCATTTAGCATGTTTTGATTTATCACTGGCCATGAAAAGTAAAGTTAGGCTTAATTTGCAAGCCTGATTGCCAAAGTATGCACCTCTGAGAAAGTTTTATTATAGGACAAAGCATGGGTTAATCATATATAAATACTCCCCTTAATATTTAGTTTTACCCAGAAACAGTGGAATACTGGAGACAGCCCAATTAACTTTATATAGAATGAAATTTTGGAACTAGGTCTACACAAACCAAATCTAGTGCTGTCTGCTTGAGCTATTTTCCTTATTTTATCTATTTTGTTGCTCACACTCATGCTGAAACAATGACACTGTATCAGTTAACCAATGCAAAGAGTATAGGTCTCACCTTGGCTTGATCATATTTAGAAGACATCTACTGAAACCAATCCAGGTTACAGAAGTCATAACTAATTTCTTAATGCTCACTTATTTTAGTGGATCTTCCCTAATTATTCACTGAACGATCAAACTCTCTATGTTTGATCACTTAATGAAATGTGAAGCAACCTGCAGAATTCTTCCTTTAGGCAGAGTGAATTAGTTCGGTCTCAAAAGCATGCTGACTCATTGGATTAAATCAATTCTTCGGGTGGCAGAATTTTCACTTGGTTTGGAAGGTTTGGTACCCTCCTGAACTGGATTTGGGAGTACAAGGAAAGCTAGGGGGAAGGGATTTCATCATTCCTCTTCCCAGTTCTACTGGGATCCAGTGTTTCTGCCACCAGACGCCCAGTGAAGGATTATGTCCACTGTGAACCAGAAGGAATGTCAACTCTTACTTATTTCTAGCAATGATGTTGGAGTGTTTGTTTAAATTGTGTTTATTGTTTGTCCATTGGTTTCAAAAGTTACACTCTCCTGTTATGATACAGATTCCAGCTTATTGGGCACCATGAAGCTGACATCATGATGCTATGACATGATCTGGCAATACTTTTATGATGACACCTTGTAGCCAAATTACAGTGAGAGAAACAGTTTTTTATCTCACTGTGGTTTCCTGCTATCTAGTAAGGGAAGGAAGGTAAAGGAGTATCAAGTGAAGTCAACACCAGCAACACCTGTGAGCTTCCATGTAAGTAGACTGGTGAAGTTCAGCTACAGATAAGTTCTATACAGTATTTAAAATGTTTAGCCTAGCAGACAGCTAATTTGGAAAAGCTGTATGAATGTCATAGCAGTCTCTCAATAGTACTAGAATCTGGAAGCAAGGCAGAAAAATTCTAAATGGCCAACCCCAGCCCCACAGAGAAGCTCATTTCACAATGCTTGTTTGCAAACTTCTGTAATCCAAAATAACAATCTGCTAAACTGTTGCTTTGACTTCTTGTTGACTCCTTCTTGCACAGTTAGGTCTAACTTGTGACACATTGGATTAATTACAATTTAGGCAATATAGTCATTCAATTCACTTGTAATATTTTTTTTTTAAAGGAAAGTAAATGTTCAACTATCACCACATTACTATGTTAGTCCAATCACCCATCTTGTGTTCTGGAATATGAAATCATACCCAGTAACTCCTACAAAGAGAAAACATAGTGGAATTATGTAGGAAATTACACAATAGCACTTCCCCAGAATAGCTAGAAAACCTTATAACAGCAACAGCAGTTGTTGACTCCCAAATCACTGGGACAGTAAATTGGCTCTGGGTTTTAATCTTTAGTTCATTCCAGAGGTGGGTAGGACCAAAGACAAATGAGTGGAACTGAAAATCACAGAATATAAACCCTAGAAATTTGAGCTCATACTTTCAGTAACATTTTAGCCTCTTAGAATGGAGGGGGAAAACTGCACAAAGCTGGGAAACCACTAGACCTTGGTATCATGGGAAGCAATAGCAATGGCAGCTTCATTTATATACCGCTTCATACCACACTAAGCAGTCTCTAAGTGGTTTACAACTGTAAGCTAATTGCCCCCAACATGTTGGGTACTCATTTTAGCAACCTTGGTAGGATGCTACAGTACTGGCATTTAAGTACTGTGCCACCAGGGATGTGACCACCCTGGGAACTCCAGAGAGCAAAAGTAGGGGCTTGTCTACACTGGCAGGAAGCTCCATATTCTCCCCATAGCCACAGTACAGTTTCCTAGTCTGCAGAGACTGCAATAATGTCACACTCAACATGGAAAGATTAGAGTAACCCGGAAGAAAAGAACAGTCTTACGACAATCACATGTTCTATAGTGTGGAGTATTTGTGTTTTTGCCACTGATCCAGATTTTCCAGGTGAATGTAGGGTAAAAGACAGCTCTTTTTTCTCAGGATTTTTGGAGAAAAGCCCTGCATTGTCTGTGAATCCTGAGAAAAAATAACACATTCATGTTGCAACTACTACAGGGTGAGTACAGGTTTACCACCAGTGTAGATAAGCCCTAAGAGGGCTAAATGTAACCCAAAGGGTCTGAGCTCCCCTATTTGCATACACACACACCTACCAGCTGTAAGGATTCATGGGCTATAAGAGATTGCCTTGGAACGTTAGCACACGCAGCCCAATTGTCACGCAAATGTCATCAAAATGGGGTGTCCTGACGCTTCTGCCCCATTTTGATGGCATTTACGTGATGTTTTGGGTGACGTGTGATAACGCCCATAGAGATTAGCATGTGCCCTAAAATATCATAAAAATATTTTGTCATCCATCACAAAAAGCAGTTTTTGAAGCAAAATGATTTTTTATGAAAAAGTTTCTGTTGAATGGCCTTCCTCAACATGGTGCTCTTCCAATCCCATGGTCCCTCAGTATGTGTTAGTTGGGGCTCATGGGAACTGCAGCCCAATACATCTGGAGGAGATGTGAGAGTTAGCTACTGCACAATGATAAATATGTTACACAATTGCAGAATCTAGCTTGTAACAAAAAGTCAGACACAGTGATTTATGATGGGTCCACAAAATGCTATACTGGTACAAACCTAATTGACATGAATAAGCAGTAGCTATCAATTGGAGAACATGTTATGGTGGATCTGCCAAACACTAGGTTGGATACAGACTTCACAGTACAGGAAACAAAAATCTTCAGTGTTAACATTATGAGCATTCATAACCACTAAAGGTGTAGGAGTTCTGTCCCATATATATGACTTAGTGATCCTACAGTAAATACAGGAAGATTGGGCTGCATCCACACTGCAGAAACAATCCAGTTTAACACGACTTTCACTGTTGTGACTCAGTGCTATGGAATTCTGGAAACTGTAGTTTGCTGTGGCACCAGAGCTCTCTGACAGAGAAGGCTAAATGTTTCACAAAACTACAATTCCCAGAATTCCATAGCATTGAGCCAAAACCATTAAAGTTGCTTCCAACTGCATTAATTCTGCAGTGTGGATGCAGCTTTTGTGAACAAATCCCCAGTGTTAAGACTATGAGTTTTCATTAATATGATGATGTGTTAATTTTGGAAGCTGTTCCATTGGAGAAGATCAACCAGTTCAAAATGCCTTAGGAATGAATGATCTTCTGTAGGGCACATACTGGGATTTGCCATTTTTGAGATAATACTCTGATTGTATGCCAAGGAAAATTAATCTTTTTTCTTTGTTTTGAAAACAAGAATGTATGTACTGAAACAGCCATCCCTGCCTCTACAATTTTGCCATAAACAAAAGCAAAATAGTTGTACTGCAGAGCCAAGGAAAGATAAAAGAGTAAACACAATGCCTGGATACAAGGTTCTTTTTCAGGCTAGACCTCATCCAGTTGGTTCAGTTCTCAACGATACCAAGATGGAAAGGTATAAGAAGTATGTCTTGAAATGCCTCTCAAAATAGCCCTTATCAGACAAGGGATTTTTCAGCCCCAATCCAGAGTCACTTCGCATCCATCCAAGTGAATTCACATGAATGTGCATTGAATTATCACACATGAATGCTGTTACTATGAATCCATTCCAAAGCCAATCCAAAATCACCCCAGAATTCAGTGAATTCGGTAACAACCGAATTCACAGAAATCAGTTCCAAGGTCACTTCAGATTCAATCTGAATTGGTCTGGTGTGAAAAGGTTCTATCTCTCTTTCTTTGAATTCCCACTGAAATCTGTATGTTTGGCACAGCTTTCCATCTTACTCCTCAATTCACATTCCAAGGAAAATACAATACAAACGGATGCCTTTGCTCACATGCATTCATACAATAATATTGGACACATGGACTACTGTTTGATTATTGGTTTTCTTGTTGCTAAAAAGTGGATTATGCAGAAAATATTTTTCTTTCTTTCTTTCTTTCTCTCTCTCTCTCTCTCTCTCTCTCTCTCTTTCTTTTCTTTATTTCTTGTATTTCACTGTTTCTCCAGGGAGCTCAAGCTCAATCTCAAGTTCAAGAATCATGGTTCTCCTCATCCTCTCAATTTTATCTTCACAACGGTTCTGAGTTAGGCCAGACAGAGTGGCTGGCTGAAGGTCACTCCTGGCTGAACAGAGACTTGAATACAAATCTCCAATGTCACAATCCACTCTAACCACAACACCACACTAGTGATCTTCGTCATTCTTCTGTTGCTGGGAAACAATAGGGGGAGAACTGTCCTCAAAAAACCTGGTGTGGGCTTTCCACATCAGGTTACACCATGGTGGAAAACAGGGTAGTAGACTGGGCAGCCCATTGCTGTGTTCTAGAAGGACTATTCTTCTATTCTTATGTGAATGTGAGATGAAATTTTCCCATGCCTATCTGTATTCAGAACTAAACTTAAGTATCATTATAGACATTTAGCTTTTTAAAATAATATTTTCAACCATATTTCACATATGATTAATTGTGCTAGTGCTTATTGCTGTGCTCTGTCACCCCTCATGCTCAGAAACACAAATGTACACCTTTTTAAAAACAGACAAAATAATCTCATATAAATACTACATTTTAAATGAATTATAATGAAACTAACAGTTCAAGCTTGCTTAAGGAAATTAAGGAAATTCATGAAGATTCTTTCCAGCTTCTTTAACAACTGAAATACACTAAGAAACAAAAAGGAAACAAAAGTGTTAAATACAATGAGACCATGCCATTGAAAAGAGAGAGGCTATTAAAAACAACAACAAAATATTAGACTGAAAATCATAGACATTTCTTTCCCTTTCTTCTTACTTTCATTTTGATTTTTTTTTGTTTTGTTTTGTTTGTTATTTTCTGTCACCTAAACTGCTAGGTCAGAAATTCATTTTCATCAAAGTCTCAATGAATATTTCTTTTTATTATGGACTTTTAAAAAAAAACATATTGCTTCAAAGGACTCAGTATTCCAATAATATATGAATGGATTCCAGTTTCTCACAAAATCATCTATCATAAGAGGTCCAAGAATCATTTTCATAACAGAGGTAAAATTGTTATATCTCAGCCAGTTTCAAAACCTTTCTCAGCTATTCTGAGATTGATGGAACCTTAGGGGATTTATAGTGCCTTGCCAAGACTATCTCTGCATCAAAAATTACATTTTCAGCGAATGATCTATCCTTAGGTTGAACAGTGTTTGCTGTAATTCAAGAAAACAACCAATAGATTGTATCTTATCCTATAATCCATCTTATATCAGACTTTCTCCCAGTAATTCTCAAAAGACTTACACGTTCACCAAGGATGCATTTGAAAGGTGTTCATTCTAACACGCTTACATTCCAACACCATTTTAAATTCAGATGTGAATGTGAATTTTCATATAATTGGAATGGGTGCAAGGACCATAATGAAAAATAGCCAGAAGGGTGCAAAAGTCCTATGAGGAAAGGATGAAGCAACCTATTAAATTTATCCTCAAGAAAAGAAAACTGAGGCTTCCCTCAGTTTGCAGGTGACATAACTCATGATTAAAACAACATATGACGGCAAAGACTTGCTGTAGTGCTGCTTCAGAGGGCTTAAATTGTTGTTGTGTGCGTTAAGTTATTTCCAACTTATGACAACCCTAAGGTAAACCTATCAAAGGCAAGATCTGTTCAGAAGGGAGTTGTCTTTCCCTTCCTTCGAGGCAGAGAAAGTGTGACTTATCCAAGTTCACCTAGTGGGTTTCTTTGGCTATTCAAACCCTATTCAAACCCTTAGTCCAGTGTTCAAACTGCTACACCATGCTTGCTCTTTAAAATTACAGGATACTAAATCTTGGTTGAACATTAAGAGAAGCCTATTCACATTAACAGCAGATACCAGTTACTTAGAGAATAATGTGACACATAGACCGATTACTTAGGCAGCAATGAATTTTTCCTTGCTGAAATGAAGCAGATGATAGGCAGTTATCTGCTCAAAATGTTCTAACTCAGTGGTTCTCAACTGGGAAGAGGCACTACAACTATTGTTAAAATTCCCAAACAAAAAACAAAACAAACAGCTTCATTTATATACCGCTTCATACCCTTAAGGAGTGTCTAAGCGGTTTACAACTGTAAGCTATTTGCCCTCCAACAATCTGGGTACTCATTTTAGCGACCTTGGAAGGATGCAAGCCTGAGTCGAGCTTCAGCCCTTTGCTGGTCTTGAACTCACCTCCTTATGGTTTTGAGTGAGTGGCTGCAGTACAGGCATTTAACCACTGCGCCACCAAAATCCCAGAAACCCTACCCAACACAGCTAATGGTGAGAAATTCTAGGAGTTAATCCAAGAACATCTGTAATCTTCCAGGTTGAGAACCATGGCTCTAGCCCTTAATTTTTTACATCAAATCAGATTAGTCACTAAACAGCCTATGAGTCTACAACTTTGTAATTCCAAGTTCACATATGGAAGACAAAGCATTAATCCAAGATTGTTTATGTAAGATGTTTTATCACACAGACAAAGCATCCCAACATAGGTTTGTTTAATCCTCCATAACTGTCAAAAAGACACAAATTATGTTCTGCAAGGACAATTTGGAAGCTATCTCAATCTTCAAATACATAGTTCTGTAAGTACTTATTAAAAGAGCTTAAAAATGGCAATGAGTATGCAGCTTGTTTCTTTCTCTTCCTTCTTCTCATCAGCTCACAGTTGACTACACCTCTTCCCTTTTGGAAGCAAGAACCAGTGTAATTTCACAGTCCCTTGACATCTATGAAGATAAAAGACCTTGTGAACTAAGATTTGGTTCCAAACGTTTAAGAATAATAATTTGTTTCTATCATGACATAGAATATAACTGGTGTTAGTGTGTTTGTTTGTGTTTTTTTTTTTTTTTTGCTATATTTCTGCCAGAGTCACTTCCTTGCCAAATTCTACATCCAAAAGCTATACATAAACTGTATTTTAATAAACAACCACTAAATGGTAGTATAAACAGAGTAAACTAGCAGCATCTATGGTTTATAATGAATATCTGTTGCTGCATGAGTAACAAACAACTTACAGAGACTGACTGCTGGTCAAAACCATTACCACTGGCTGGTACAGATCAGTAGTTTTGTTTGGTGAGAAAGCCACATCGTAGCTGTTCCAACATTTACACCCTTGAAGCATCTCCCATGTTTGTACATCCAGGCTTCTGGGTTTTATAAATATGACTATTAATATAAGAATAATCAACATTATTGTTAACAGACTCAAATTGTTCTTGTTATAATATTTTCTCCTATATTATATTATATTACATTATATTGGCATTCACTCTTACTAATCTAGACAACACAAACCATATAAAAATAAAATAAAGTAAGTCTCTGCAGACGGCAATTCAGCAGCTGGTAATGTCTAATTATCTTGGAACTGTCTAGGGTGATTAAGTCTGTTTGTGAAGCAATCTTTTTTTTTTTTTTTAAAGGCAAGGTAGGCACACTGCAAAAATAAAGCAGCTTGACACCATTTTAACTGTCATGACTTTGTCCTTCAGAATCCTAAGATTTGTATTTTGGTGATGAAGAAGTGATCTCTGACAGACCAGGCTAAATATCTTACCAGACTAGAAATCCCAGGAGTCCACAGGATGAAGCTATGAGATTTAAACGACTGTCAAACTTGCTTTAATTCTGAAGTGGACTCCAAGGACTTCATGAAAACTAAGAAAGATTCCAGATTTTGAGTAAGTGCTACATGAATACAGTCTCCTTTTCAGAACACATGATGTATGGAATCCATACCATCAGAGAACAGTATCACCACTAGCCACTTCTATTTTCCTGGCTGAACCAATCCATTTTTTAAAAAATTCAGTGGGATGAATGCATTTGTTTAGTTGTACAAGCGGTTTCCTTCACTAACATTCCACAGATTAAAAATAAGTATTAGTTAAATTCAAAATGTGTTAAACTCTATAAGCAGATGGTTTAACATATTTATGTTTATGCCACATTTATGTTTATGCCACAGTCTTTGGAATTGTTACAGCACTTTCATATTTACTTTAAAACAGGAGTAATTTACAGATGAGGTATTTTTCAGTGTCGCCTTTGAACCCTAGTTTACCTTGGATTTGGGAAAACATTAGAACTGTAGATCTAGGATGTGTTTCAAGCCTAGATCTCTGAGGTCCACCAACTGGAGCCAAGTATTAAGATGTCCACATAGAAATAAAGAACAAGGTACTTCTGAGCAAATTCTAAGACCAAGATTTTGTTTTCCTGTTTCATGACTTTCCTTTCCTTGCAAAATTCCACTTCTGTATTCCTGCCCTTCCACAAAAATTTTCTTCATTTTAACAGCTTAATGTGAGGAGTGGGAACCTTTATGTGCTGATATGGTTAGACATCTAGAAATCAAAAATTCTTTCTGATCCAATCCAAATTACTGGAAGATGTCCTAGTAGATTTTTATCAACCTTCTGTCCATCATTGGTTCAAAAACCAGTTTATTTTTCTGATTCTGTTAAATATTACTTATCTGTGTCATCTCCAGCAGACAATGTTCTGCTCAGTCCATGAACTTTGCTGAAAAACCATAGGCATGGGGTCCTATGTCCATGCACCAGTGGCCTGAAGGCATATCTGGAATGAGACTGGAACTCAAGATGTTGGACTTTTCTATGGATTAAATCCAGTGTTTAGGGCCAGCTAGAGTAGACCCACTGAATCAATGTACTTAACATCAACACTTAACAAAAGATTGTGAAAGGTGCAGCATTAGTATGAAGCTGTTTGTGAGTGGCCAATGCTATGCATTTTTATGAGTGTGCACACATGCAATGAGGGGGTGTGTGGAGAAGGAAAGAAAGAGGGAGAGGGAGAGGAATGGAGAGGAGGAGGAGGAAGAGAAAGAGGACAAGAGAGATGGGGGTGTTAGTGCCTATAAAACCCCCTAGCACAATCCTGGTTCCAATTTTATTAATAACAAAATAATGATGAACAAATATTGAATCTCCATCACCAGAGGTAGATACAAAAATATGTAAAAACTAGAAATAAAACAATATTTCACCATATTTTACCTGATGCAGTTCCATTCACAATAAGCACAGCATCTAAAAGCGTAACTGCTGGACAGAGAAGAAGGGAAGTGACTGCAGCACAGTTGGCTGGGTTGTATGAATGCAATTTCAGACACAGCAGAAAAAGACAAAGTGCAAGCTGTCTGACTACACTTTTTAAAAAATACCCAGACAAAGTTTATCGCAGGTTACTTGTTGGCCTAGTTGGCTGACATTTCAAAGTCCCAAAAGTCTGCATCTGAGTCTGAGACTTGGCAGACAAAACAGGTTTCTTTTGCTCAACAGGAAAATGTCTCTTCCCCCCACCCACCCACCTATTTCAAGATTTCAGCAGTGTTTGCATATAAAACAGCTTGACAAGATTAATTTCCAGAAAGAGTAATTGTTCTATATTTAGAAGCAGAACCCAACCCTAGTGCTAAATTTGAATCACAATCAGCATTCTCCTCACAAGGAGGGAGAAAAGCCAGGCCTGTTAGAATACAAAATAGATGGGTACATATTGCATCTTTAAGTGTAATTCTCAAGCTGAAGCCTTTAAAATATGTACTTAAAAGTCATGCTGATGATTTTGAGATGACTAAATCTATATCACCACTTACATAATTTCCTGTTTTACCACCCGTTCTCATTCATAGTTGCTGTGGTGTCATTCAAAAGAATTAACAACTGGTTCTATATTTTCCCCCCAAATATATGTACATGTTAACATTTTTCAAAGTTTGTATTATTCATCATTGGAGAAACATTATGTTCCTGCAGCAAAGGGGAGGGATCAGGACCTGAGACTCTCCAGATGATCCTCCCTTCCTCTGTCTCTCTCTTTCTCCCTTGCTCCCTTCCTTTCTTTTTTCCTGCCTGTTTTTCCTTTCCTAGTGGGGACTGCCTGCAAGGCAGAGATTGACTCCCTTTCCCCCTCTTTAGCCTTTTGCAGCAGATTGCACCACTGCGGCAGGGCCAAGTCTGGCTGGGAAAGCTTTTGGCTCACTGCTGCTGCTGCTACCAGAGAGGGTGGCTGGGAATGAATCAAAATATGCACCTGTCAGAAAGGGAAGGAAGCAGGGGAAAAATCATTTTCTCTCCCCACAACAAGCGTTTCAGTAAACAAACAGTTTTCAGTCACTGGTATGTGAAATGCATCTGTACAAGTGTATTCAACAACAAAGGAATATTTAGCCTTTCCTGATAGTAATCCTCCCGTCTCCTGATGTCTCCCCAACTCCTTCCTTATCAAAACCCAGAAGTGGACCTATTGTTATGTTCGACATCCGAGGCCGCCTGTACTTGGACCTCGAAATGTTGTGTTGTTTTTAGACTTTGATACTGTTTTAATTATGACTTAGTTTAATCTTGTTTTAAGGGGTGGGAGGCGGGTATGGACTGTATAGATTGCAATATTTTAACTGTATATGTTTTTAAATGTTGTACCCCGCCCCGATTGCTCACTCAAAGGGGTGGGTTAGAAATTATTATTATTATTTTACAAAAAGTGCCTAGAGTTAACTTTTCTATGCTGTTCTATATACAGTAAGAGAAAGGGTGAGAGGAGAATATCATGAAGATGGGGGGGGGGAGAGACATGTCTAGTAGCCCCCTTAATAGTTACAGGTCAACACAGGAGAACATCTGTGTGCATTGGGTCCTGTGATCAATTTTCTACAAGGGTTTAGGCTCAAATGAAGTAATTAGGCTTCAGGCAGTGGTATCACTAGTGGGATGCCGAGGGTGCACACCACACTGGATGACTCTCTCAGCTTTTCTCCTCTTGTCTTGGGGTGCTTCTTTTCCAGCTGAAGCCATGTACATGCCTCCCTTCCCACTGCTTGGCCCCTCTTCCCTCTTGAACCCCCCTTCTCATGCCTTCTCACCTTCTCATGCCATGCAAGAGTCTTCTGCTGAATGCTACTTTCCTCTTTCTCAGGGAGAAGCCACCTTTCTCATCTGTAGGCAGCAGAGATCTCTATACCGTATCATCAACCTAGCTCTCCCTCAAACCCTCTCAGTTATCTGGTTGCTGCTTTTCCTCCTCATGACAGAGACATGGCTCTAATTCCCACTTACCTTATAGTCTGGTTCCAGGTCCAAATTCTTCATTCGGTTCCAGTCCTAGCATGGTTCCCATTATGTTTGTGCCAGGTTCCATCGCATCAGAGGAGGTTGCAAAGAAGGAGAGTCGCACAAAAGCCAGGGATGCTGGGAAGGAGGTTGCACAGGAAGGTGGCCAAGGAGACAGACTGGTCAGCAAGTACGGAGGGGCAAGGGACATTTTTAGAGGCCAGTAGCCCAGGGCTATTGCAGCTCCCCCTCTACCCCACCCCCCATCACAGGGGGCAAAATCAAATCCAGCCCCCTGGTTCCCACTTGCACCAGGGGGCGGATTCAAATCTACCTGGTTCCCACTTGGGCTGAATCGATTTATTTCTAAATAAATTGATTCAGCCCCAAAACACCCCATTTTACCAGCATCGTTTTGATGCAGGTTAAATGAGCAAAAACCATGGCCTCCCTTTCCGAACCGCTTCAGCGATTTGGAATGAGTGGGAACCATAGTGGTTTAAATCGGATCATTTCAAATCATGATCTGGTTTAAACCATAGTGGGAATTAGGCCATGAATGGGGATGAGGACTTTACATTAAATTATTTTATTAAAATATTTATACTTTTACAGATACCTAGGCTTCTTGTATGAGGGAGGCACAATATAAATATATGTATAATACATGGTGTGTATAATAAATAGAATGGCTTAGTTGCATATACATAATAGAGAATTTAGTAATATGCACAAAACCAATGACTGGAGATGTTAGGATCAGAAGTCCTCTTAGCTTTCTGCACAGCTGCACAGAAAAGGTACCGTTAAGTGGCTGGTCTGGCTTGTACAGTCTGGGGACACACCTAGGTTGACCAGATGCAATCCAAAGACTTTACATTCGCAATTCTGCACACAAGGAATTTAAATAAGCAAGAAACAAGCTGAAAAACTGTTACAGGAAAAACAGCTGATAGTGTAATATCAGTTTGTTGACAGTTATGATTAATATTTCACAGCAGCTCACCCTTCACACATTAGTACAATGTAATATAATTTGCTAACCTGATCTCACAGTTGTCTGGGGATTTTCCAATCCTAATGTGTGTTGAATAATACAAAGTAAAACTTTGTCATCTTAATTCTTCTCTAGATCACATGCTTTCCATATTTCTATAGCATAATGTGTGTTTTTTCACTAAAACACCATTTTTTAAATATTATTTTCATAAAAGAGGCTCATTTTTGTTTGTTGATTTTCAACTGAGTGAGACAGATGGCCAGCAAAGACAATATTTTACTGCCAGGCTGGTGGACACCCTCAATAAAATATGTCTGGCACACCTAAAAATAAAAAAATAAAAAATCAAATCTATTTATATTTTACATGCTGTGCAATTCTAAGTATATTTACTCATAAGTAATTCTTGTGGTATTTAGTAGGTCTTATTTTCAGCTATTTTTTTAAAAAATGCATGGCCTTATAATGCACTGCATGGTAGTTTTATTCAGAAATAAGTCCCCATGTATTTAGTGGAGATTCTTACAAGGTAATTGTACACTGGAAAACACTATAAGAGAAGTAAACATAAAGCACAGAAAATAGGTACCTGTTCCCCAGAAACAGCAACATATATACTTCTATTTCTAAACTGAAACAACAGAACATTCCTGATTTTTTAAAAAAAAAAGCTATATTGTCACTGCCTACACATCACATGTTTTGGAAATTGCAAGTTATTTTTAAATATGCACAGGTTTGAGAGGAATATGAGTGGGATATAGAGAAGGTATGACATTAACTCAAAATTAACTATGCTGAATTTAATTTATAACTACCATGGAGCAAATCATAAGCTCCCAGTTCTACACACTCTGCAGGCATCTAATAATGCTTTTAAAAACAATGTACTTATTGCAAATATGTATAAACTACAATGTAAAATTAATCTAGTCCCCACTGGAGCCATTAGACTGCATCCTCACAGAACACATAGTTACACACCCTACCACTGTCTACCACTCTCTGCATGTCATTTGGCATGCCAAATGCACCAGGAGGTGAGGAGCAGGTGGCATGATGTTTGTCACACTGGCTTAATTTCACCTCAAACAAATCTCTAGTTACTTGATAGTGAAATGCTTGGCAAATAGACACTCACTCCCTGGTGAGTACAAAAAAGCCAGATGGAAAGCCATGTATATCTCCCTTATGAAATGTTTGTGATATCCCATGGGCTGTTCCATCCATATCAAAGCCATTGGAAACTGATCAAGGTTTTAGCTGGCTGTGCACAGGGACCTCCTAGCTACTAAGAAATCAGCAATGTTCTCTGCTTCTTAAATAAAATACTCTAATGATGAATACAGAAAGATCTGCTAGAGCTACTGTGCTGTAGTACTGTAATTAGAATGATTGACTAGGACCTAGGAGATCCTGGGACTAGTCCCTAATGATAAAGAAAATAGACTGGTCAATGTCCTTGAGCTAGTCACTCTTTCTCAGCCTGACCCATCTCACATAACTCATATGGGGATAAAGCAAGGCTGGGCAACTTTTCTGAGTATGGGGCCTACTGCTTGTCCCTTAGACTCTCCAGGGGACATATGGATTTCTAAAAATGCCCAAAAATTAGGGGAGGGATTGACATAGCAATAGGTCCACTTCTGGTTTTGAAAAGGATGCATTTTTATGTCTAGGGGAGTCTTGAAGCTTATTTAAGATAAACCACCACTCCTGGAGTAGAGTCAATGGAAGGAAGTTGGGGCACAAAGATAATCTTGGGGACAATGTGGACCTCTGAAACAGATTTTGCCATCCTTGACATAGAGTGTATAACATCATGAGCTCATTGGAAAATGAGCTCATTGGAAAAAAGGGAAGCTATTGAGCATGATGATGACTAACTAGAGAGAGAGAGAGATCATTCATAGATAGATGATAGATAAATAGATAAATCGACAGACAGACAGACAGACAGAGATTTCCAGGCACAATCTGTGTGTTCCTGTACATATTTCCTTCAAAATAAATCCCATTATGTTCAATAGCATTTACTGTATGTCTACGCAAAACTCTCATAGTACAATTGAATGACTTTCCCATAAATGCACACAGAATTGCATTGTCATCCTATGATCTTAACCTTATTTACTTAATAGTAAATTCCAGTGAAATGAATGGCATAATCTGACATATCCAATTGACCTAATGATCTGACATACTGCGTCTTGGCCAGAGACAGAGCCAAATATTTGCAGTTCATAATCATGTCTGCCTTAAGATTATTTATTAAACATCACACACATACATATTGGCAAGCAACATGTCTCAAATTCAGGTTTCTATGCAGAAAGGGAACTGTTGCCTCTAATCTTTTGTTTTGCTTTACAAAAAAAGAAAGATTACAGCAGCACCAAAAAAAAAAAAAGGTTTGTTCATCTAGTCAAGAAACCACAAGTAAATTTATGGCCCTATACAAATAAATTGATGATTATGATGATGATGATGATGATACTACAAGTAATTTCCTATATAACCAAAACAGCTAAAGCAGGGGTCATTTACAGTTGTAAAATCAGTTTCCTTTTAACTATTTCTGTTTCTTTCTTTAAAAAACAAAAACAAAAAAACCTCCTTTTAAACACTGCTTCCATAACTACTTACCCAAGGCAAATAACTTGTCTTCTGAGTTTGTCAAATCTTTTTAAAAAACCAAAATTAATAGATTAATAGATGAGTTTGTCAAATCTTCTGAAGTGTTTTCACTGACTTATTAATTTGAACACTGACATTGCAGTTTTTAGATTTTTTTTAAAGACCACAATGATTATATGCTTCAGAGCTACACCTGTTGTCCTGAACCACTAAAAAGCACCTTTATTCTGGTAAAGCACCTTTATTCTGGCAAAAAGTTTATTTCCTCCTTTGCACTTTAACATCTTCAATTCATCTACAATAACACAAGTCCACCCACCATAATCAAGGCCCTAGGTATAGTTGGATAACATTTATAGGTGGTATATTGAAGTGCATCTGAGGAAGTAGACTTAAGTGTACAAAACCTTATGCTGCCAGCTTCTTTCTTTCAGTTAGTCTCAAAGGTGTTACACGATCTCTTCACATACTATCTATAGGTGGTGACACTTAGCTGCATTAATTCTGCAGTGTGAGAGCACCAGTGTTGCAACTACATAGTGCGAAAGGCCTCCAACTATCCTTCTCTGGACCTATCTATATGCTTAAAATCTGAAGCCCAGAAGTGGAGACACTACTCCAGATGATTATTAGCCTGTCATGCAAAAAGGTGTGGTCACACATATTCAACATCACCAAGATCACTGTACGAACTAGGGCTTCAAAGCCAGACTTTTAAGAACTAAGAGTACAATGACCTCTGACAGAATGAACAGATCTGTCAGTTTCACTTTCTCACATACATACTTCTACTTTATTATATATACCTCTCACATATACAAGTACTTCATTATATCTACTTTTCACGTGTGTGTGTGTGTGTGTGTGTGTGTATTTTGGAATAGACTGCCATTGAGGGTGAAAAGGCCTCAAAAGGTTCTAACTCTCAGAAAGTTCTAGCTCTTTCTCCCTGTCTCTACATGCACAGACAGAGGATTAACAGTATCCTTATTTCTTATTTTAAAAAAATGAACAAATTAAAATACACATCCATTCCTCAACTTAAATGAAAAGGGCAGAGTTGTCAGATATTTTGTGTATATCAAGAATTCCAAATGTTGGGTCATCAAATGTTGTTGGAATATAGCTACCAAAATCCCTGACCATTGGCCACGTCAGCTGGAGTTTCTGGGGAGGTTATGTCTGATAATGTCTGCAGACCCAGACTGGAAAATCACTAACATATAAAGAACCTCAGTTCTAAATACTTACCTATACTTAGATAAATATGGGGCTATACGTGCACTAGGGCTAAGCATCCGCACACTCAAAGCCCTTGTTGTGCTGCCTGGGTGCCATCTAGGCATGTGCCCATCTACACGGCACGCACCATGATGATGCACGCAGGGTGCAATGCCTAAACAGTGCTGCACACAAGGGCCATCATCATGGTGCACAAGCGTGCCTTTAGCACTCCTTCTGGGATGCAAAAAGAACCCACCCAAAAGTGGGTTCTTTTTGGTTTCTCCAGAGGCCATGGCATGTGGTTGCCGTGGCCACTTTCTGGGGCAAAAACAGGCAGCGTTGAGCCATCCATTTGTAGAGGCGCTATATCTAAATAAGTCTAGCACGTGGTGTACATCTATCTAAATAGAAGCACATGCTGAAATGAAAAAGTCACCTCCACTCCATTTAGGATGTAAATATATCATAGGTACTAGAGAAGTTACTGGGGGCTTTCAGTGGAACAGTCTCAGAATCATATCTGGAGTCTGGATGTGCCAGTTTACTATTTGTTTAACTTCTTTTCCCCTTTTTTCTTTTATTTCCTTTTTTTTCCCTTTCTTCTTCTCCCCCCTCTTTTTTTGGAGGAACAGGATGCAGTACTCCCTTTATTCTGCTTACTGTCAATGTAATCTGACTTCGATTGCTTTGGAAAAGTAATCCATCTTAGCCGGTTGTTTGTCAGACAGACTAATCAAAGCAGCTCTCTGCCTCCCATACTTCTTTGCATGCACATGGACACATGCACACAAAAACCAAAAAGAACAAGAAACTTGATATGTAAAAGGCATATATTTGAAAAAGAAACATAAGGTAAACATATGAAGGGATAAACTGTTAACTAGAGACTGCTTTACAGGAAAAAAATACTGGAAACAAACACCTGTAATATAATAAGCTTAATATGTATTAAATCTGTAATGATTTGATGTTGTGGCATCCTAGACCTACAAAACCAGAGACTCCAGGTTAAGTCAGTAGACCTGGCGCAGAATTTTTTAGCAGCCTGACAGGTCCTCCATAGGGTCACCATAAGTCAAAAATGACTTGAAGGAACATAACAACAACAATACAGACTGGAAGTTAGTAAAGATGTCAAACTATAATTCAGGAATGTGCTGTATAATACATATTTATTATACTGATGATGCTGTAGCAAACCACATACATCTAGCTGTATTTTCAGAAACAAGGATACAGTGGTCCCTAAACTGTAAGCATGCTGTATCAGAGCCATGGCTGTATCCATGTTGAATGACTATAGTACTTTGATACCATATTAACTGCCATAGCTCCATCTTACAGAAACCTAGGATTTGTAGTTTGGTGAGTCAGTTAGAATTCTTTGATCGAGAACTCTAGCCCTCTTCCCTGTGCTACAGTACTAGAGCACCCAAGCAGAGAACTGTAAGTACTTCATGAAACTACAGTTCAAAGCACTCCATAGAATGCAGCCATGACAGTTAATGCACTATGTCAAAGTGCTATAATAGCCTAATGCAGATATATGCCTGAACAAAGGATGTGATGGTGTGCCCATTCACCTTTGCTCTCTTGCTCCATTGTCTCCAACTCTTCTTTCAATATAACATTATTTGTGTTGACACAAAACAGAAATTCCACATACGTGTCAGTGCTACCATGCCACAAGCAATCCAACATAAGTTTGTTTGGACCAATATCCTGCTGGTGCACTATTTTATAATTGTGTGCTAAAATAACTGCACATTTTCTAGGGTTGCACAGAGATAGTGATGGGAGACAAACAAAGTCTCCCACTTCCACCTCTTTTTCCAATACCTTCCTTCCTCACAACCTCAAATGCCCACAGCCTTCCCCCTCTCCTGCTGCCACCTACACCAGCGTAGTTGTAGCAGCATAAACCACTAGTAAGATTCCAGGCATGGTCTGTGTTGAGCCATTAGGGATGTAAAACAGCACCTGTAACTGGACTCTAGAACTCCCTCCCATCTTCTAAGGGCTGCCTTCCCTTAGATTTTGTAAATCACATCACAAGCTTGGGAATATACAATTTTCCAATAACACATTTGCCAAGATCCTACATCATGTAGGTGGAGTACAACACTTTGAACACAGAGTTCTGTATCTTTCTCCCATGCCACCCTAGCAGCAGTCAAAACCCTGCATAAGGGAAGAGGAGGCAATTCAGATGATATACAAGCATGCTGTTTGAGACCTCTTTAACTGTCATGGCTCCATCTTATGGAATCCTGGGGTTTGTTGGTTGGAATCCTGGGATTTGAACTCTCTAAAAGAGAAAGTTAAATATATTACAAAACTACAAATCCCAGAATTCCATAGCAGTGAGCTTTGGCAGTTAAAGCAGTGTGCAATTGCATTAATTCTGCAGTGTAGAAGCAACGTTAGAGGGGGGAGAAACAAAGGTGTGATCACAGATGGAGTGCACGCTCCTTTTCTTTCCTCTGGGAACCCAGAGCAGCCATATCATCATCATCTGAATTGCCTACCCCTTCCCCTCTCCACTAGTAAGCAGCAGCAAACAGCTCCCCTGAGGCTTGGCAGATGCAAAAGGGAGACTTTGGATAGAACACAAAGGGCTACAACAAACTACCTATGCAGGGCAACCAGATGTTTTCCAGGACACATTTCAACCTTCTTTCCAGGAGTAATTCCAAATTCTCCTCCATTTTGAGCATGACTAAGAAGCCAATTGAGTAACACCACATTGGCTGTTCCTCTTCAAGAAACATGTCCTCACTGCAAATAGGCAGATAGGATGAACCCTCCCTTTTTCTTAGGAGCAGCAGCAGACAAGACTTGACCCAAAGTTTGGGATGCATCTGTATCTCCAAGAATAAAAGGAGAACAAACATTTTAGGCAATAGGATTCTTGAGTACACAGTGCAGATGCGGAAAGAGTTTCTCTTCTTCATTTGAGCACAATGGAAAAATGAGAGGAATAATTTAAATGTAGATTCAGTCAAGAGTTTGTTGCTAGCAAAGTAGAATTTTAAGCATTTCTCTTGCTCAGAGTTCTACACGTATATTGCAAGCCAACAAGGTATTTTAATGAAGATACGTTCATCAGAAAGATACAGGTGAGTACAAAATAGCCACTCTAATAGCCTTAGGGCTGAAGAGTGGAGTATAAATACCATAAATAAATAAATAAATAAATTATTGTACATGTAATATAGCTGTAAATACACCATATGAAATGAATTTATATTTATATTAGTGATTTTAGCTTTTCTTTTGTAATGTCTTAAAAATAGAGGTGCCTTGTCCTTTGTGGTTATGACATCTGATCACCCTGTGTCTATACCCCACCCAAAAAGAGAGACACACACGTAAGAAACTTACACACGTGTGTCACTAACAGGATGCTACTTATTGTGCTTGGATTTGCATTGAGTTCTTGGTGAATGAGATTTGGTTCACTTACAAACCAAACTCTATTAACTTCTCACACACCCTACTATTTTACACTGCTTTAAACAGCATATTTAGACAGCATATTGTGAATTTTTAATATTATCATTTTACTATTGGATTATTTCTAGAAACAGAGTTTTTTTAACAAAAATTCAGCAAGCAAAAAATCAAGGTCTGAACACCATAGTCCCCTAAGCTTCTTGAATGGGTAATAATCATAGTGCTTGTCTCTTGTTATAGAGGTGAATCCTAAGATCTCAACACCTGGAAAGGATATTTCTGACATCTGCAAATGGAAGAAGATAGCATTTTTGCCAAATTCCCTCTCCCCTTGCATCCCTTGAAAATCTGTTTGGAGTATTAGTGAAACCTCTGGAACAGTGTGGGTGATAGTGCCAGAAGCTATGGAGGAGATGTAATCAATGCAGATCACATGTGTGCATAGACACACACACACACACACACTTTTATAAGTGGGAGACAGTGGTTGAACAAAGACTTTTCCATTCATGGAAAGAATCCATCTATGAACAAAAGAGCACCATTTAAATTTATTCCCTTTTCTTTACTTCCATTTCAATCATGCATTTTGTACAAGTCCTAAACAGAGGATGGTGTCTTGGATATACTTTAAGTACAATATCCATTGATACAACATCAATGTTTTGCAAAGGAAAAGAAAAAGTATTGAATCATATCTTATTCTGGGGAAATTATTCCTGAGTTATGCAAAGGTCAAGATCATAAAACACACTGCAAATGCCAAGTTAAAAAGGAAGCAAGAACAATAAAAGACAGAAAGTGGGAAACAGAAGGGATTTGGGAAGGTTGAACCAATTATCAATTAGGAAGTATATTCTTGAGTCATGTTACAAATTGGCACAATCTACCAAATCTAAGCAGGGCTGTATATGTCAGTTAGTGATAGCCATCTTTTCTATTGCTTAGACCTTCTGTGTGACCCATAGGCATTTGTGTAAGATGTTTTCCAAAATCATGATGGGCCTAGGAGATGATTGTAAAGAAATTAGAGGCACATGTTCAGAGTCATCCAAGCCTGATTTGATTCAGATTCCCAGTGACAACCAAAAGAACAGTTGTCTTTTGGAAGGATAAATGTGCCAGCCATTCAGTTTGGTGTGTGCAATAAATAGAAGCTGCATAACCCGGCTGAGGTATTTGTACAGTTTTACATACACAGGATCAGATGAAGGAGAGAAAGGAAGCTATCAACTGTATAAACCAAAGAGAAGCAGACCTCAAAAGGGCACAGAATTATTGAGTGGTGAGTTAGCTCCAGTGATTCAATGGGTCTATTCTGGCTGGGACTAACATCAAAATTCAGGCCAATGTGTTGCCGAAAACATTTCAAGGAGTCTAACTTTTTCAGAGATAACTTTGATCCATTCCTTTTAAAAGATGTGGTCTTGTGTTTTTCCTCCATAGGAGTAACATCTGTTGTTACAGCCTTCTCTGGAGTTTATCACACGGGAGGAATTTCTCCCAATTTCAAATGGAGCCAATTCGAATTCACGTTAATTCGCAAAACTATCGAATTTACATGAATTCTAATTGGCTCCATTCGGATTGTGTTCAGAATGACTTCCCATTTCCCAAAAATGACCCCCCATTGCCTGAAATTGCATGAGATACTCTTATGCGCAATTACGTGAAACCCCATGATTGCGTTGGGAATGACTTCCCATTGCCTGAAATTGTGTGAGATACACTTGTATGCAATTATGTGAAACCCCATGATTGCATTCGGATTACCATTGCATTATACCCCCAAATTCCGTCGTATGATAAACTCCTCTGACAGAGAGCTTTGGTACCACAACAAACTACAAATCTCAGGATTCTACAGCATGGAGCCATGGCAGTTAAAATGTCCTGTGCATGTAAAATGGCTTCAGTTCTGCATATGTTAGTCACACTTATGCCAATCCTAGCTAGACACTGTGAGTGTTCACACATTGGGAGGGAAGGTTTAAAGTGCTTAAATCCTAGACCTATAGGAATGCAGACTGCAGTTCACAGCCTATGATCTTCAGCAAGCTTGCCACATCAAATGTGTCCAAATTCACAGACAACATGGGTTCAGGGTTAGCAGGGGATTCAACAGGAGGTGCCTCCACTGCACCTCAAAATATAAATGGGGAATATTTGGCTTATATACCACAGCCCTCTGCTGCAGCTTCACATTTATTTATTAATATTTGTCAAGGGATATCAGAATACCCAGACACCCCATTAGTGGAGTAGGAATCACACAACCCTTCAGACTACAACTTGACAGACTACAACTCCCAGCATGCCTCATCACTGACTATATTGACTTGGGCTGCCAGGGCTTGCAGCCAAACAACCTCAGGAGGGCCACATGATTGCCAATCCTTATCCACATGTCACATAGTTACAGTGATGGGTATTGTTCTAGTTCTATAATCTAACATTTTCTGAGTATCAGTTCTGATAGATCTGGTCCATTGATCCTGATACATCAATACTCAATAGAGATCAATTGATAATAGAGATCAATAGATCATCTACACAGAAGAGAAAGGTATCAGGAAGATTCTTGAGACAGAGGTAGGGATTTCAGGGAAGACTGACTATACTCATAGGATATGATATCAAGGCAGCAGTGTGGAGGAATGAAATTGAGAGTCTTGGGAAACACCTAGTCCCCTGAATAGAATTTTAAACAGGAGCATTTGACATCATGATGTATCCCACTTGCACAGATGTATAAAAAGTTATTTGTTTCAGTGGGAGCAATGCATAAGTTATGCAATTCATAAGTTATGCAAAGAGCTCTAGGCTATTCCATTATTTAATTATTCCATCCAATCCCAAAGGCACAGAGGAAGTTACAAGCAAAAGCCACACATCCAGCTTTAAGAATATGACATATGAATGAATCCATTTTTTAAGTTTACAAATAATTGTATATTTATGTTCTCTTTTAATTTTTCACTATGTCATCAGTCTGAAAAGTCTTAACAGCTCACACTGCAGTTACCCCAAACCATATGTCTTTGATTTACCTGAGAGAACAATGCATCTCGTCTTGAGTCTAAACACATGAATAGTTAATCAAAGTGCCTGACACAGTAAAAGAGTATGCAAACATGCAAAGGAACCTTTGGAGAACTGGAACAGACAGGTCCAAATACAAAACACTGCATGGAATTAAAAACACTGCTTTTTATTTAGGCACTTTCAAAATCACTAGGACTTTCTGAAGGCCAACTAGATGTGACAATAGACACATCACTCAGAAAAGCATCAGCACAGTTGTTTTGAATTAGAAGCTCCCACTGGCACCAGCCCATCATCTTAGCACATGCATGTGCAAATTTAACACCTTAAACATTTTGCTAGTGCTTTTATGAGAAATTAGATAAATCAAAAGCTGTCTCTCATTTGTGGGAGGTGGCAGGAGTTGCAGCCAGCTTTATTTGCCTAGTATGCATGTCACTCTTTTCCAAGACCTTGACATAAATGAGTCCAGGCTCCAGATTGCCACTATGAAGTGAATTCTGTCAGTAAATGTGGCTTTATTCATTCTACTTTCCAAACAGGGAGATAATCCTGGGACATGAAAAAACTATATAAACCTACACATATATAGCCACTGGGAATAGTTTGTTTTATTCACAATTGTTGCATAAAACTACTACCTCAGAAACATGCAAAGTGTCTACTCTTTCAATCAATTCAGACTCCAGCAATATGTTCTGATATGACCCCATGGCCAAGATTCTCTCTTGTGTAAAAAGAGCATTACGATCTGACTCATCAGTTCTGTATCACTTTTGCTGCTGGAGGACACTGTGACAGGCTGCTATGGCTACTACAAGGCTGCCACAGACTCTCTGGGGCCTCTGAGTTTCTCATCTCCTTCTGTATAAAGCAAGCAGCATACAAAGCTCAGCAAGGTCAGAGTTTTGCTCATTCCCATCCTTTCTTTCCATCTCCTCACCCCATATATCTCCTACTCCTCTTTGAAGCTGATGATACTCAGAGTTGCACTTATTCCCTTCTTCTCCATCATCCCAACCCTCTTGTCTTCCTAGCCCTCTCATCTGACAACTCCAAAGCAGCCCCTGCTTGCAGTTCCTGCCTCCCTTTTCCTCTTGCCAACAGGACACCATTACTCATGATTTATCCATCACTCTAAGCTTGAACAACTCAGAAGATCAGGGGACTCCAAAACTGAAGACTTGAAGTGGGTTCCAATGGCTTGGGAATTCTAAATTTCACTAAGGCAAGTATTTATGAAGGAACAGATGCAACCATCTGTGATCATTGGGATAAGAGCAAGACCAGCATCCTATTGGTGACTTACACATGTGTAAATGCATCTGAAGCATGCATATGTCATTTTTATAGGGGGTGCAGAGAGGTGTTCTCTTGTCCTTGGAATCCATCCAAAAACCTCCCAAACCTGACAGCCTCAACCCCTGAGAGGGGAGTGTACTACTTCTTAGATACATAGAATCATAGAGTTGGAAGAGACCACAAGGACCATCCAGTCCAACCCCTTCCCATGCAGGAACTCACCATCAAAGCATCCCCAACAGATGGCCATCCAACCTCTGCTTAAAGACCTCCAAGAAATGAGACTCCACCACCCACCGAGGGAATGTGTTCCACTGAACAGCCCTTACTTTCAGGAAGTTCCTTCTGATGTTGAGGTGGAATCTCTTTTCCTGTAGCTTGCATCCATTGTTCCGAGTCCTAGTCTCTGGAGCAGCAGAAAACAAGCTTGCTTCCTCCTCAATATGACACCCCTTCAAATATTTAAACAGGGCTATCATATCATATCACCTCTTCATCTTCTCTTCTCCAGGCTAAACATCCCCAGCTCCCTAAGTCATTCCTCATAAGGCGTGGTTTCCAGACCCTTCACCATTTTAGTCACCCTCCTTTGGACACGCTCCAGTTTCTCAACATATTTTTTAAATTGTGGTGCCCAGAACTGAACACAATATTCCAGGTGGGGTCTGACCAAAGCAGAATAGAGTGGCACTATTACTTCCCTTGATCTAGACACTATACTTTTATTGATGAAGCCTAAAATTGCATTGGCCTTTTTAGCTGCTGCATCACACTGTTGACTCATGTTCAACTTGTGGTCTACTTGGACGCCAGGATCCCTTTCACATGTGGTCTTGTTCAGCCAGGTGTCCCCCATCCTATTTCTGTGCATTTCATTTTTCCGCCCTAAGTGTAGAACCTTACATTTCTCTATGTTGAATTTCATTTTGTTAGCTTTGGTCCAGCTTTCTAGTCTATTCAGGTCATTTTGAATTTTGATCCTGTCCTCTGGGGTATTAGCTGCTCCTCCCAGTTTAGTGTCATCTGTAAATTTGATAAGTTTGCCTCCAATTCTGTCATCCACATCATTGCTAAAGACGGTGAATAGCACAGGGCTCAGGACAGAACCCTGTGGGACCCCACTTGTCACTTCTCTCCAGGATGAAAAGAAGTCATTTTTGAGCATCCTTTGGGTTCGGCTGGTCAACCAATTACAAATCCATGTAACAGTTACCTTGTCTAGCCCAAATTTCACAGGCTTGTGTGCAAGAATGTCATGGGGAACCTTGTCAAAGGTCTTACTGAAATCAAGATATACTATATCCACAGCTCAAAAACAGAATTCCCTTCATCTACCAAGCTGGTAATTTTATCAAAAATGAGATCAGGTTTGTCTGGCATGACTTCTTTCTCTAAAACCCATGTTGACTTTTTGTGATTATGGCATTGCCTTCTCAATGTTCACTGACTCTCCATTTAATGATCTGCTCTAGAATCTTCCCTGGAATTGATGTCAGACTAACTGGACAATTGTTTGCTTCCTCTTTTTCCCCTTTTTGAAGATGGGGACATTTGCTCTCCTCCAATCTGCTGGGACTTCTGCTGTTCTTCAGGAGTTCTCAAAGTTTATTGCCAATGGCTCCAAGATTACATTTTCCAGCTCTTTTAATACTCTTGGATGTAGTTCATCAGATACCAGAGACTTATGTTCATTTAGATTAACCAGGTATGATCCCCCCCCCTCACACTTCAGTCCTCTTCACTTCATAGCCTATGAAAACTAGGTTGGCGCATACCTCCCAGAGGACATATTTGGCTGGCGCTCCCAGGCTATGGAATGACCTGCCAGATGAGATGCATCTTATTACATCTCTTCATTGCTTTAAAAAAGCCATAAAGTCACATCTCTTCCAGCAGGCCTTCCCAGAAAGTTCCTAACTCCTGGTTCTGTTAGTGGGTTATGCTCCTCCCTCAATTTTTAACATTTCGACCCCTGATGCCCATGCAATTGATTGTTCTGTTATGTTGTGGGAATTTTAATTATGTTGTTTTTAACTTTGATGTCAGTTTAATCTAATTTTAAGGGGTGGGTGGTTGGGTATGGGTCATTGTAAATTTTTCCTTTTACCTTATATTTTTAATTGTTGTAACCCGCTCCCAGTTGGTTGACAGAGGAGCAAGCAATAAATAAATTATTATTGTTGTTGTTGTTATTGGTATTGGTGTACTATCTCTTTACTTATTCTGTGCTGAATTTCCCCTATTATGTCCCCTCTTCCTTTATCCTCATGTTGAGCACCCTTTGCCTTTTCTGAGAAGACTGAAGCAAAGAAGGTGTTGAGTAATTCAACCTTTTCTCTGTCCCCTATTAGCAGTTTGCCATCCTCTCCACGCAGTTCCTCTACTGTTTCCTTCTTCTTCCTTTTGCTGCAGACATATCCAAAAAAAGCCCTTTTTATTATTCTTAACCTCTCTAGCAAGCCTGAATTCATTCTGCACTTTAGCTTTTCTGACTTTACCTCTATATGTGCTTGCTATTTGTTTGAATTCCTCTTTGGTGATTTCCCCATTTTTCCATTTCTTATACATGTCCCATTTAAAACTTAGCTCAGTTTAAAGTTCCTTAGTCATCCATACTGGTTTCTTCAGACATCTCTGCAGACACTGGAACTGTTTGAAATTGTGCCTTCAGTTTTTCCTTTTTGAGAAACTCCCATCCATCTTGAACTCCCTTCTCTTTTAGTATTCCTGAACATGGGATCACCCCCAGTATTCCTCTAAGTTTATTATTAATTATTATTATTAATTTTATGTATATAGCGCTGTAAGTTTACACAGTGCTGTACATACAATCTTATAGTTAGACGGAACCCTGCCCTCAGGCTTATAGTCTAAAAGACAACACAAAAGGAAAAGGGGAAGGGGATGGGAAGGGGATGAGGTACAGTGGTTCTTCTCTCCCTCTGGGGCCTGGACCAAGGCAGATGGACTGAAGGGAGGGCTTGGGTTCTTAATACATAGTTAAGAGGAGGCATCCTGGGGCAGATGGCACAATCCTGGGAACGCTTCCCTAAACAATATAGTCTTTAATTTACTTTTGAACCTGGTTAGAGAAGTGATGAGGCATATATGTGGGGGAAGAAGGTTCCAGGAGTGAGGGGTAGCAAGTGAGAAGGGACGAATCCGGGACAGAGCAGTGGAAATCCTCGGCTGGAACAGGAGACCTTGACTACCAGAATGGAGGGTACGAGAAGGATTGTGAGGAGAAAGAAGGTCAGACAAGTAAGGAGGGGCCAGTTCATGGAGGGCTTTGAAAGGCAATAACAAAAGCTTGTACTGGATGCGGAAGGGGAAGGGGAGCCAGTGAAGGGAGGATAAGAGGGGAGAAACATGGTCAATATTGAAATCAGCTCTCCTAAAGTCTATAATGCATGTCTCCTTATGCCTGGCTTCTCCTTTCCAATGAATAACAAACTCCAGGGGAACCACTTGCTCATCAGTAATTAAGTCATCCCTGTTGGTTAAGATCAGATCTAAAATAGCTGATAGCCTTGTTGCCTCTTCCATCTTTTGGACAATGAAACTGTTTTCAAGGCAAGTGAGGAATTTGCTAGGCCTTGAGGATTTGGCTGAGTTTGACTTCCAGCAAATATCAGGATAGTTGAGGTTACTCATCACTACTACATATCTTCTTTCTGAGAGTATGGTCATCTGTTCTAGAAAGCATCATCCAATTCCTCCGTCTGACCTAAGGGTCTGTAGTAGACTCCCACAATAACATCCCTGTTGTTTCCCTCTCCTTTAATTTTTATCCTGATGCAGAATGATGTCCTATATCTCTTCACTGGTGTAAATATCCCTGACATATAATGCTATTCCTCCTCCCTTCCTGTTTGGCCTGTTTTAAATAAGGGTGTTACACTGGCCCTTTAGAATAGTGAAATGATCACCTGAGAAGACCCAGCTGACCATTTCATTCTATTCCCCTCAGTTACTTACAGTCTGGGGGAAAAAACAACTATGCACAAGAGAGAAAATACAAGGTGGAGGGAGGCTGAAAATAAAATGAAATGGCAAATTGTTTCTCCTAGAATATGCAACTGGTCTTTTTAGAGTGAAACACTTTGGCGTATCAGAGTGCAGGTGTGGCTCTCCATAACCAAAGTGGTGATGGAAGTGTTGTCAAATCATACAAATTTTGACAAGAAGAACCCCCAGTGGTCTCAGTTGACATCATCAATTTGAGTCTGGCTATGGAAATATATCCAGAGGCTTCTCTGATAACTTCTGATCTCATTCAACAATTGAATGGCCATGTGGAAGGGGTGAGCTATTGCAGGACGACAATAGTTCTGTTGCACTAGTATTTCAGGACAACAAGTCTGTGGAGAAGATTTGGATGTGGCAGAGGAAGGGAGAAAATACCAATTTCCAGAATGACCAGATAATTATATATGTAAGCATAAGGTGGACTTTCACGTGTGTATATCACTAAAAAGATGATGGCCACAGAATGATTCCATTCCTTACCTCCCATGCAGGATCTCAGCCAGAAATATCTGTTGGTTTTTGTTTTTGTTAATTTTTAATGCCACCATATTTTCAGAAGCCTACTCGTATTGGCAGGAGGCAGCGAGTGCACATTAAAGTGTGTTTATCTCAATAAACACCAAATTGTTTTATAATCTTGTCTCGGGTAGGTGTCAAACAAGTAGAAAACTGTACAAAGGTCCCTCCTCTCCAGCTGTACACAGCTTGATAGAAACCATAACAGACCAACAGTTAAGGTCTGTGAATGGCTCAATGACTGTGTATACAAACACACAATAGCCTTCCTGTTGATTTATAATTTCCAGCAGTGGCACAGATTGTGCTCATAAAAGAATGTGGGATGGCTCCACTTATTCGCCATCTCACTACGTGAGGGAAGTAGATGGAGTATGTTCAAGTGATGTTGTACCCTTTAAGTGCCATTCTTGGTCCTCTTATAAAATTAAGGATGCATAAAAGGGGGCCGAGGCACTGTGTAAGACACTGGGGGCCATATGCAGCCCATGGTCTGTACTTTTCCCAATCAAATATAAATCCATCATCCACTTTCTATCGTAGCCAGCCAGATGCCAAACAAGCTACAATGGTAGTGGGGAGAAGGAGGAATCCTACTCCCCCCATCACTGCTGCCCCAACATTTGTGGTATACTCCCTCCTTGAACCTGAGGTTTCATGTACCCATTTTGACTACCAGCTCTTCATGGACTCCAAGACATGTGTAATCACTTTTTAAAAACCAAGCAAGGCAATTGCCATCACCATTTCTCATGGACCCCCTTCCTCTTCATGCACGCTGTCAACCTGACTGCTGCTGGAGTGTGCCCCACAGCCATTTACTGATCGGGGAAAGGTGGAGGTGCCAGTAATTGGCATAATTCACACAACAAAAGTATACCACTATGTTTCCACTTCAATTGCCATGGTTCCTTTGTATGGCATCCTGGAGTCTGGAGTTTGGTAAGGCACTAAAGTACTCTGGTTGAGAATCCTAAATGTCCCCCTTCATGTATTCCCGCATGGCAGAAGGTTGGACTGGATGGCCTACAGAATGCTGTCTTTACAGATATCCTGCAAGAAGAGTAGAATTTCTGAAATACTCAAGTAGAGAAGTTACCCATCACAAGATAGCTTATGCATGTAGTGAAAATAAGATTGGTGTATAGAAATATAGCTGCTATACCTGTCTGGAATAAGTAATAGGATAAATAGCCTTTCATCTCATGTTTGAAACATATTTTGAAGAGATTTGTAATGTTCATTTTGTCTGTTTGTACCTTTGTAAATTGGTTTTATATAGCCTTATTTTATTGAATCTCATTTCATGGAGATGGCTTTTACCTAGATGGAATAAATGCAATAATGTTATGTATGCTATCAAGTGGGGGAAATCCCTTTCATTTAAAAAAAGACTACAACATTTCACCATCCTATATATGCTTTTACCATCTTCAGCCAATTTTATTTTGTGAATTGTACTCTTAAGTGCTGTCTGTTCTATATTCTCGTGTACATTTTTGAACTAGTTTTCTGAAGAAAAAAAATGACATATAGCAGGTCAAACTTACTCTAAAGGAAACTTACAACATGAAAGTAAATAGACTCAAGCCACCAGGAAGAGTTTAATACCTACCACAATACTAATCTTCAAACCATGGTAAGGAAATTGATCCTGATTATTTCATTTTGTATATCTGACCTTGGAATGCACCTTGAGGCAGATTTTGAATGTTAACTTCATTAGAGCCCTACTCAGATTTGCCAGATAATTATTATTCACCCCCTCTACTAAATTAGAATATGCGTTTTGCTAATTGGCTGTCTTGCATGCTTTATTTGGAAAGTCAAAGTTATCTTTAGCCTTCTCTTTCTGCCTAAGGAAGTCAATAAAGCATGGAAGCTTGCACTCTCCCTTATGAGCTAAAAATGATGCCATGAGAGATAGAATCCTTGATGTTTTATTATTGTTTGCCAGGTTCCTGTATTGCATTTGCACATTTGATTTACATTGATTGTACATTTGAATATACCTATGAAAGATCTAAGGAACTGACCCTACAAAGCAGGCTTAAACTCCAGGGAAACTCTCCAAGCGATGGAGCTCTATGGTACAGTCAAGTGGGGCACTTCAGAAAGACATGGCCTGACCTCCCACTCCTGTGACAGTATAATGCAGAATGCCAGCCATTATTAATAACATAACACATTTAAATGCATTAATACACACATTGCTGGATCATTTAGGGTTAAAGCTCATTTTAGTCTAAACTAGATGAAACCTACTGAAATGAATGCACACTTTGGGGCTGAACGTGTAGTTGCCATGGCCCTGCTCCTAAGAGACTGCCTACAGCTGCCCCTTTCAGTGCTGAATTGGGGCCACAGCAACTACATGCCATGGCCCCATCTGGCATTTCCATGGCTCAGAAAGGACCACAAAAAGCAGCTCCTTTCTGCCCCGCAGAAAGGGCACTTTTGCCGCTGCGGCAACACCTTCTGGCACTCTTTCTGGTGCTGCATCATCTGGACACAGCTGTCATGATGCCACACTCCCACTCTGCCCTGAGGCTGGCATTTAGTGCCAGTCTGTCGAGGTTATTTGTTCATTATTTAAATTTTGGCCCTTCGTATTTAAAAATAAGACCATGGTTTTATGTACAATTTATTTCTTACAAATGTCCTGTAAGCCTTGCAAATGTATAGATGCTCAAAGCATGGCCAGTTCATCAGATTTGACAGGTGCAGCTCGGGAGTTCATGGATACCATGACGACCGTGGACCTGTCCCAATTGATCTCGGGGCTGACACATCGTGCAGGTAACACACTCAATGTGGCCCTTTGTACGGAACAGAACAGTCCATGGGCAGAAATCATTGGTCAAGTTAGGATTAAAGGTCACTACCCATATTCCCCCCCCCCCGGATGACCCATTAAGATGGTTTGCCCTCAAAGGCTGATGGAACCCAAAAGGTTCCAAGAAGCCCTAGAGGGATATTTGGTTGGGAATTACGGCAATTCTGTTGATGCCCTGGTTAATACCTGGAACACCAACCTCACTGGGGCTATAAACAGTATCGCTTCGGAGTGTCCTCTCCAACTCGCTTCAAATAAACAACCATGGTGTACACAAGATCTTCAGAGGATGAAGCGAGACACAAGATGACTAGAGTGCCGCTGGCGTCAACACCGACGCTTATCTGACAAGGCACTCCTAGAGAACCTATTAAGGTCCTATGGAGTGGCAATTGATGCAGCAAAGAACTCGTTCTATGCTGCACGTATTGCATCGGCAGAGTCTCGTCCAGCAGAGCTATTCGGGGTGGTCAAAGATTTAATTCAGCTCCCTCCCACCCTGAATCCTTTATTAGAACCAACAGTTGCCTGCTATGACACTTTCAACGACTTTTTTGCCGATAAGATCTCTCAGATAAGGGCTGATCTGGACATTGGCATTAATGCAGAATACATAACAGAGGCATCCAGTGACTCCGTGGACTTGATTAGACTGGATCATTTTGAGTTTGTGAGTACTGATGATGTGGACAAGCTCCGTGGAAGTGTTAGGAAGATGACTTGCTCACTCAATCCCTGCCCATCTTGGTTGACTGTTCAAGGAGGGGACAAGGTAACAACATTACTCCAACTTGTTGACAATGCGTCCCTCAAGGACCATGGTATCCTTCTGGAACGCCTGAAGAGGATGGGAATCAGAAGCATTGTTCTGCAGTGGTTTTGTTCCTACCTCTCAGGCAGGTTCCAGATGGTGAGGCTGGGAGACAGCTGCTCTCATAAAAGAGAGCTGACATCTGGTGTTCCTCAGGGCGCCATTCTGTCTCCCATGCTATTTAACATTTACATGAAGCCGCTGGGAGAGAGCATCCGGAGACATGGGGCACAGTGTCATCAATATGCTGATGACACTCAAATATATCTCTCCATGTCTCCGACTGTTGCAGTGACCAAGGATGGCATCTCTTCTCCAAATGCCTACCTGGAGTTGGTAATGGGCTGGATGAGAGAAAACAAACTTAAGTTGAATCCAGAGAAAACGGAGGTACTTGTGATAGGCTCTCCCAGCCCAGGGATGGAGATCTTCCAACCTGTCCTGAATGGGGTCACACTTCCCCTAAAGGACAAAGTACGCAGTTTGGGCGTGCTCCTGGACTCGTCGCTCCAGCTGACATCTCAGGTGGAGGCGACAGCCAAGAGCACGTGGCATCACCTACGGGTGATACGCCAACTGCGTCCCTACCTAGGCAGAGAGGACCTTGAAACATTTATACATGCACTGGTAACCTCTCATCTGGGTTTCTGCATGGAGCTACCTTTGTACCAAGTCTGGAAGCTTCAACTAGTCCAAAATGCTGCTGCCAGATTGCTGACCGGGGCATTAAGAACAGATCATATCACCCCAATATTAAAATCCTTACACTGGCTACCAATCAGCCTCTGGGCACAATACAAAGTGTTGGTCGTTACCTTTAAAGCCCTATATGGCTTAGGCCTGAGTTACTTGAAGGAACGCCTCTCCCTACATAATCCACCCTGCACCCTCAGAACATCAGGGAAAAATCTACTGGAAGCCACCAATACAAGAGTGGCGGCAACATCTAAGAGAGCATTCTCTGCCGTGGCTCCGAAACTCTGGAACGACATGCCAGAGGAGATCTGTCTTATCACTACTCTGGATGCTTTTTAAAAAGCATTAAAGATGGATCTCCTCTAGTGGGCCTATCCACCTGACCTTATATGACAGTTTGAAAGGTCAAGGAATGACAGTAGCTAATTAGGTAAAAAGTGATAATAGTATGGATAATTATTAAAGTCATGTGGTCCTTAGATTTTAACTGTATGTAATAATGTACATTTTTATGATGATTTTGTACTGTTTTTAATCTGTGGGAATCCCACCTCGATCCATGGGGAGAGGCGGGAATTATTATTATTATTATTATTATTACTTATTATATTTTCTTGCAACATGTTTTTGGAGACTTGAAAATGTTAAGGTTCATCAAGGCTGCTCTGTGCAACAATATTTCTTCCCATCCCTAACTAGGTATTTAAATCCTGTGTGGTCCAGCCTCATAAATTAGACAACATAAGACTCTGTCTCTCCACCACAAGTCTGTAAGATCTGGGGAGGAATTTAGAGAAAACATACTGAGAGATTTTCTATATTTTCGGGACTTGTGAATCTGCAGGGCTTTTCCTGTGTTCATATTAGCCCCTTATTTAACACAGTGTAGATAACATTTTATACTTATTTTAAACTTTAAAAATAAGCTTTTAATTCAATAATCTTTGAGAACTCCTGGAGAACAGGAGAAGTCCCAGCAGACTGGAGGAGGGCAAACGTTGTCCCCATCTTCAAAAAGGGAAAAAAAGAGGATCCCAACCATTATCGTCCAGTTAGTCTGACATCAATTCCAGGAAAGATTCTAGAGCAGATCATTAAGCAGAGAGTCTGTGAACACTTAGAGGCCAATGCCATAATCACAAAAAGCCAACATGGGTTTCAGAGAAACAAGTCATGCCAAACGAACCTGATCTCTTTTTTTGATAAAATTACCAGCTTGGTAGATGAAGGGAATGCTGTGGATATAGTATACCTCGATTTCAGTAAGGCCTTTGACAAGGTTCCCCATGACATTCTTGCAAACAAGCTTGCAAAATGTGAGATAGACAAGTTAACTGTTACATGGATTTGTAATTGGTTGACTGGCCGAACTCAAAGGGTGCTCAACAATGGCTCCTTTTCATCCTGGAGAGAAGTGACCAGTGGGGTCCCACAGGGTTCTGTCCTGGGCCCAGTGCTATTCAACATCTTTATTAACGATTTGGATGACAGAATTGGGAGCATACTTATCAAATTTGCAGATGACACTAAACTGGGAGGAGTAGCTAATACCCCAGAGGACAGGATCAAAATTCAAAATGACCTGAATAGACTAGAAAGCTGGGCCAGTGCTAACAAAATGAAATTCAATGCGGAGAAATGTAACGTTCTGCACTTAGGGAGGAAAAATGAAATGCACAGATATAGGATGGGGGACACCTGGCTGAATGAGACCACATGTGAAAGGGATCTAGGAGTCCAAGTAGACCATAAGCTGAACATGAGTCAACAGTGTGATGCGGCAGCCAAAAAAGCCAATGCAATTTTAGGCTGCATCAATAGAAGTATAGTTTCTAGATCAAGGGAAGTTATAGTGCCACTCTATTCTGCTTTGGTCAGGCCCCACCTGGAATACTGTGTCCAGTTCTGGGCACCACAATTCAAAAAAGATTTGGAGAAACTGGAGCATGTCCAAAGGAGGGCAACTAAGATGGTGAAGGGTCTGGAAACCTTGCCCTATGAAGAACGCCTTAGGGAGCTGGGGATGTTTAGCCTGGAGAAGAGAAGGTTAAGAGGTGATATGATAGCCCTGTTTAAATATTTGAAGGGATGTCATATTGAGGAGGGAGCAAGCTTGTTTTCTGCTGCTGCAGAGACTAGAACGCGGAACAATGGATGCAAACTGCAGGAAAAGAGATTCCACCTCAACATTAGGAGGAACTTCCTGACAGTAAGGGCTGTTCGACAGTGGAACAAACTCCCTCGGAGTGTAGTGGAGTCTCCTTCCTTAGGGGTCTTTAAGCAGAGGCTGGATGGCCATCTGTCAGGGATGCTTTGACTTGGAGTTCCTGCATGGCAGGGGGTTGGACTGGATGGCCCTTGTGGTCTCTTCCAACTCTATGATTCTATGATTCTATGATTCTAAATTTGAGCAATTAGATTCTAATTTACTCAGAAAAAAATGAGTGATAACTCATTACTCAAAGATACAAACCACTCCTTGTTGCACCCCCTGAATTCCTTCTCACACCATATGATGGGGTAGAGGGAACCCCAGGTTGGGAACCCCTGTTCTAAATAAACATAGGATTCTTCTGTTGCCTAAAACTAAACAAACACCATGCAAAATCTAGGAGACAGTGTTATAGTTTACAGATGTATGATTGCAACTGAAATCTGTGAATGCTCCCCCCACCTCAACTGCCACATGTACATGTGTGAAATCAAGAGAAGGCAGAGCCAAATACAGCAGGCCAGGGAAGATGGTCCAGACACAGCACATGTGAAAGTCAGATGCTGCCACTGAACATTTGCTGACATTCATTCTTCATAAAGTTCTACTCCTGCTGAAATCTGGTTGGTAACACCACATTCTGTAAGTCCCCACTTCCCCCCCCACTCACTCACCCCCAAAACCACCAGAGTTATGGCTTTTCATAAGTAAACGTTCTTTCACAAAGTCAATGTCAGCTCCCTCTTATTTTAGACACTGTGGTATAAGCCAAGATTTCACACTGTGCTAAAAGCATTACAACATCTACCAAAAGCGCAAAATGTATTTTAAAAATGGTCAGGCCATGCACAGAATAGTTGTGGTTTCTGAACTCTTGCCAAGTCAAGTTGGAGGTTTCTCTCCTTCCCCAATGAAACTAAAGCACAAGCTGGAAAAGATATGTATAAAATGACCTGCAGTCTAGTATATCAAAGCAAACAGCTCACTTCTACTCACTGACGTGCACTTAAATCAGGACACACCCTTTATAATTCATTGACTGTTGATCTGCCATTATCCTATTTCAGACTGAAATTAATTTATGCTGCTATTGTTCTTTAATGGCTCTACAACCCCAGTTTAAGGGCACTTTTAGAAAGTAGGAGGAACAATGCTTATTAGGACCTGTACTGGAAAAGACATAAATATCTTGTTTCTGCATTAAAACAAACAAACAAATCATTTTTAAAATGAATTACAGAAGTAAATAAATTAATGACTAATATCAGGAAGAATCCAATGCAATATGATATAAGAAATATAAGGGTATCTTGATAAAATACTAATTTCTTATATTTATGGTTTGATACTTCAGCAAAGTGTTCAATTATTGGTCACGTTTCCATTTCAAAATCAAGTTTTCATTTGGTTTCCATCTGTGAAATGTTGGAGGGTATGGAAATATACCTTTTAAAAATTAGTTTAACAGTCCTGAGGTGATTTCATGACCCTAGTATTGTTTTGAAATTTCCATTTGACTGTATCTGATTTATTGCTAACAGTAAAGGCATAAGAAGTGGCATTCCTTTGCTAGTGTTAACAGCCTAAGAGTACAGCTGACACAGCTAATGGTACTGGCTGACGGTCTCAGGGAAATTCTGTGCTTCTTTGGAGGCCCTTACACATGAGACCAGTGATTCCCAAACTTTGGTCCTCCAGATGTTTTGGACTTCAGCTCCCAGAATTCCGGACTGTTGGCCAAGTTGGCTGGGGCTTTAAGGAATTGAAACACCTGGAAGACAAGTTTGGGAAGCACTGCACTGGACAATTACAGGACTATGATTGCCAGGATTTCATAAGGTGTTATCATAGCAGTTAAATGGAATTATAGTAAACCTTTAGTGCAAAAGAGCCTGCATGAAATCAATGAGACTTATGAAATGAAATGAAACAATGAAAGAGACAATGAAAGAGCCCTGGTGGTGCAGTGGTTAAATGCCTGTACTGCAGCCATTCACTCAAAACCATGGCGAGTTCAATACCAGCAAAAGGGCTCAAGCTCGACTCAGGCTTGCATCCTTCCAAGGTCACTAAAATGAGTACCCAGATTGTTGGGGGCAAGTAGCTTACAGTTGTAAACCGCTTAGACACTTCTTAGGTGGTATGAAGCGGTATATAAATGAAGCTGGTTTTGTTTTTGTTTTGTTTTATTAGTTATGATTCTGTTGGGTTATGTTGACTTCAATGAGAATAAAGCACAGCTAATTTAGTCTGTAAACCAGCATGGTGTAGTTCCCCATGCCTCCAGCAAGGGAGCAAAATCTCATAGTGAGACGCACAGAGAAAGAAGCTAAAATGTTGGGTGTGAGGCAGTATTGAACCCATCAATTTCCAGCTGGTGCCAAGGCTGACTGTCTCAGTGTAAAGACTTTTGTATCTGTGTTGGATTTATACAAAACTGACACACCAGTAAGCATCTACTTGAGGCCATGCAAGATGTATTTTGCCACCTGCCAAGCTATCAAAAATGCCCCCACCCCAGCTCTGGTTAGCCATGTGACCTAGTTAGCTACGTTTTGGGGCCCATTTACCCCACTGCCTTTTTGCAGGGTCAGCTCCTCAGAAACAATTCTGGCTGCCACCCAGCTGCCTTGTATGGCTGGTAAGGACTCACACTGTTCCCAACAACTTGCCCTCTGTTCTCAGGTTTTGCCCATGATATCTGAAAAAAAAAATGGATTGCTGCTGCTCTGGCATCTCTAAGCACAGATGATATCTAGGACTGGGCTTGACTTTTGCAAAAGCAAAAAGTTAACTTGATTATTCCACTGTATGTATTTTACAGTGACTATCCAAAATGTAATACATTTTGTTCCCAAATAAGGGATATACCTGCGAATGTTAATAATATCTTAAATGCACAGATACATGTGTCCATACCTTTATATCTGAAATGGTGATAGAGACAAAATATCTATACTGGCATCCTGTCCAGCAGTTATGTTATCATAAACTGGACTTACAGTATCACTATTGTGTTTTGTGTTTACAGTCATGAATGGTCAAATATTACCCCAAACACCTACCTGGAAACACCTATGGAATCCTTGGGATTGTAGTTTGTTGTGGCACCACAGCTCTTTGATAGAGAAGGCTAAATATCTCACAAAACTACAAATCACAGAATTCCACAGCATTAGGTCAGAATTCCACAGCATTGTGGCTTCTTGTTGTTTTTTAAGAGGTACTATGGCTGCAATCCTAAATATCTTTATGAGGGAATAACAATGAAAACTAAAGTGATCATAGTTTGCACATTTACTAGTGAGTCTGTCCCACTGAACACATACTTGTTCAATAGAACTTCCCTCTGTGCAAATATCTCTAGCCTTGTACTGAAAATCTGTAACATACTATTGCCCATTTTCCTCTGACAATAAGCCTATTAGATTCAATAGGTTGGATTTCTGAGTCGATATACATGGGATCGAACTATTTGGCTTTGGGTTTCTTAGGAAATACTATCTACATAAAGCGCCAATTTGTTTACTATATTTTCCATTTTGATCCATTCAGTTTTTAATATTAAACAAGAAAGGTGACAGGAGGCACCTCTGAACAACTTCACTTGAGGCTGATTTTTTTTAAAATAAGGTGACTGGTTTTCAGGAAAGTATTTGGCAGGAATTCATATGACATTCCTATGGCAAGAAATTAAAAACTCATAAAGCTGCCACAAATTACAATTTTTAACATAAGGGACTTGGAAGCTGACTTCTAATCTCTTTGCAGCTTCAATAAATTTGAAGCTGTTCTAAAATATCAGCAGGCTCATCTAGCTTTAACCAATCCAAATTCACTTGACAGCTGGAGGAAACACTGCCATCCAAGTTTCCAAGACAATAGGTTGGATGCAGGCTTAATCTTGCTTAGAGTAGACTCTTTGAAATCTATGTGAAATGATAAAATCATATGGAATAAACAAATTTCTATGCTCTATGCTTAAGGTTTCATCATTTGTGTGCTAAGAAACCAATCACTTTCTCAGAACATGCCTAACAAGAATGCTAAGGTTCACCAAGAAGTACCAGGAACAAAACAATATCTGAGGGATGCAGGAACACCCTGAACATTAGGATCCGTGTGCTGAGCCAAGCGATGCACATAGTCTAGTCACAAAATTCTACTTTTGCTTCATCCCAGTTTCCTAATTGGTACACTATACTGGCCTGGTAGTGAATCTATTGAGTAAGAATTAATTAAGCAAACTTCACTAAAATAACTTTTGCATCACCTTGCCTTTTCTTTTAGATAACACTTTTCCAAGATTCACTTCAAACACACAACTGTGAGTCATCAAAGCACAAAGCAATCATAGTATGAGAAACCAACTGCAAAACATGTATGTGTGAATCAGTCCTTGAGAAAATGGCTTTAACTACCATCATAGAACTAATGTTTGTTTATATAACAGAATTTTACAGCAGTTTTATTGGACTGAGCTATAAATATGCAAAATAGTTGTCTCTCCATGCATATGCCAGTAAAATTCACAGAGCTGAGCAAGAGATCCTGTCCTAATCTATACTTACTCAGACTCACCATATTCTAAACACTGCTGAAGTGTGTGAGGTATATGCTCGTTTACTATAATTATTCACTTCTGTTTACATTTTCTTTGGTTTCTTTAACACTCCAGCATGGATTTTGTATGTGCATGTGTGAATCCATAATGGCACAGTTCTGATATCCTGAAACTAAAATAGAGAAAGCAGATCATTTTTTGAATTATTCCAGTCTCATGAATTGTTCCCAGGGGTATTAAAACAGCCCAGGAAAAATAAAGACAGAACACAAATACATTTACAGAGAAGATGGCACATGCATAAAGACTGCATGGTGACTGCATTTCTGTTCTGTATGTTGTGTTTTTGTATCAAATACAGAGTACCAGCCAAATCTGCTCATCATGAGGGAGGCAGGACCCCTGACTGTTCTGTCATTTTGCTTTTGTACTATTGTGTTTTCCTCTTTCAAGAGAATACTTGTTAGAATACTTATTCACAGCACCAGCGAACCATGTGGCCATGAGCTAGGTGTTAAAATTATGACCCATGATGGAAAAAATTAGCTCTCTCTCTTATTTAAAGCCAATCAAAGATGGGAAAGGTTATTTCTAAATTCTACAAAGGGGGGGGCGGTGAAAGATAAAAGAAAAGTAAAATACCATAAGTGTGAAAATCATTGAGGGGGGATTGAAATGAAAGGGACATTTAAGCATCACAGACACCCAATTAATTACTTGCACCATAATAGATTCCATAATCACAGTATCTTTGGTTGGCTACAACCAGCAGCAGAACTACTAAGGTATGTCTGCAATGAAATCTTAACTCTAAAAAAAAGGATCATTCATACTAATGTCTCTGCCAGAATGGAAAAAGTTCTCCTTCCTTGATTTCCCTAAATACCTTATAAGAAGAAAGTCTAGGCTGGGATGAAGGAGGAGAGGGAAATAATGGAGGCAACTCACTTTTAATGTTCTTGTTTATTCTGGACTCATACACTTTCTTATTTTGGAAGTTAGTTCATTAAAGTACACTAACCTAAAAGGACTTTGTTTTTAGTAATGGAATATTCCTTTTTGATATTACATCCATTCATGGATGCTTTATTTCATTTTATTATTAACTTCAGTCCTTTGTGTTTTGGAAATATGAATCTATTTTCCTCATAAACTTGTGTGATTTTATTTCATCAGATCATTGCCCTAGGTAAGTGGAGCATCCTTAGAATATAGTCACAGTATATGTATATATGTGTGTGTGTGTATATACATATGTATATTCCCTTCCTGCCAGGGGCTTTGATAGAGTTCACACTGCAAGGGTCCTATTCTGCCAAGTCTGTGGTGATTCCTTGGCAGAGTTTATTCTATGCCAAGTAAGTAACAAGTGTGCAGGCTGGAGAGTGGATTTGCCCCTAGCTTCTAAAATAAGGAACTGTTCTACTTCTATAAACTGTCCCGGACATAGTTTAAATATAGCAGGTGGGGTTGAATCACAATACCCAGAATCCCCCAACCAGCATAGTGACTATCTTGGAGGATGGAGGATGCTGACATTGTTAGCCCAAAAAGTAATATTTCCTAATTCTGGTTCCAACATAGTTTCATGCCTAACAAGATCAGGGGTCTAAATGCAGCTTTGCCCCCAGTATGTGCATTCAAGGGCAGTGCCATCGGGGCAGCTGATGCCAGGCACAGGGCCAGTGTGTGCAACCCCATCCTCACTGACATGCAATTTTTGTTTCACACAATGGCACAAGGCTGTGGCTTTATAGAGACTTCTATGCGTTCAGTTGAACTTCTCATGTGACACTTGCGCTGTACCATTTGTGTTGATTGCAAGGATGTACATCCTAGCTTATTTTGTCCACATATGTAATTTATGGCAGTTTTCTTTCTGCTGTGGGAGAAAAAAAACATTCCCCCATAGTATTCTCCTTATATGTAAATGTGCCAAAGTGTTGAGGAGGAATTAGTCTATATAGAATAATTTGTGTCTGCTTAGATATATTGAGTTGAGTTAATGGTGGAAACTCATTTTGCTTTATAGAACTCTGAAGTTAAGAAAATATGCTTCACACATATCAGCCATTGTCCCATGACTGACAGACACAAGTTTAAGTCCAGTGTATGGCCGTGAAATAGCTTTTTGGGAGGTCTCTGCAGAGGATATGCATTTCATTTCACTTTTATGCCCCCTTTCTCCCAGAAAGAGACCCAAGGCAGCTCACAAATAAAAACATTTTAAAACACGTTACAATATAAACAATTAAAATAATCCAATAACAACAATATAAAAGTACATAGATTAAAAACTACAATACCCACCCCATAAAACAAACACCCCATATAAACTACGCATCATAGTATATTAAAAGCCTGCCTGAATAAAACCATTTTTGCTTTCCAACAAATGGCAATCAAGGAGGGGGTCCAGCCTAGCTTCCCACAGAAGGATGGTATCGTCTTCCTCGTTCCACAACGGCCAAAGCTGTCCCGCTAGACTCACAGTTTAGTGTTGCAGCCCCCTTCATGGCCATTCAGTGGCTGGTGGAAAGTAGGGGCAATTGCAGAAGCATCTGGCTACTCCCCATAGACAGATGCAGAATGAATACATCATCCACTGAAATGACCTGCAGAGCCTGCTGGGTTTAGTAGATGGTGCCATCAATCTGCCTTTGGCTATACGTACTTTTGCAATCCTCCCCCCTCAACATTCTCCACCATCCACTTAAAGGCCATTGGGCGGAGGGGTGAAATGACTAAATGTGGTGGGCCCTTGGTATCCACTAGGGTTTGGTTCCAAGACCTCCATAGATACCAAAATCTGTGGATGTTCAAGTCCCATTAAATGCAGTGGCATAGTAAAATGATGGCCCTTATATGAAATGGCAAAATCAAGATATGCTTTTTGAAATTTATATGTTTAAAAATAAATTTTCTAGATGTGGATGCTTGAATCCATGGATAAAGAATCCATGAATACGGAGAGTGAACTGTACTGAGTTGAGGGCTTGAGGAGACAGACATAGTGTAGTTCTACCTGCTGAACTTTTACGCTACTCTCTGCAGTACAAAATCTTGGCCATTTTGCATGATGTTTTCCCATACCACTTTATTTTCAATGGTGTGGGATCAATCTCCTCATTGCTCATTGTTTGTGGAAATGCTTATATAACTTTGAGCTGTACACCTTGAATCTCTGTTGTACACAATTTAACTTCTTTGTGAATGCCCACACTTACTGCAGAAGCATCAAGAGCTCTCATACTCTGGTGGCTTTGCGTGGCAGCTTTTAGAAACAGATCTGTGGGAAGATGATTCAGAAGTGAATCAGTTTTTTAGAGCTTCAGTGTCTGCTCCCACTTGTCCTACTCCCCAGCAAAATCAATGCATTGCTTCCCACACCCAAATATCAGCTTTCTCCTCCACTCTGTTCATGTCTCAAACCTATTCTCACAACACAGTAAACTGACATCTCAGATTCAAAGTTTAAACTTGTCTCATGCTTGTTAAATTCAATTCTTCTACAGCATCACCACAACCTCTGAGTGAAGATAGGTCCCACTAAAAGTCCACCAACATCACTGCCACCACCTCCACCAGTAAAACATTGCATTCTTCTACCATAAATCCTCCATTGGGCACCTTCCCAATTGTTGCTGTTTTTCTTCTGAATATTGGAAAACATAGATTTTTTCTAGGTAAAGGTTTTTCCTTGACATGAATGTCTGGTCGAAACCAACTGTAATGGGCAGTGCTCATCTCCATCTCTAAGCCAAAGAGCCAGCATTGTCCAAAGACAACTTCAGTGGTCATGTGGCCAGCATGATTGCACCAAATGCTATTACCTTCCCACTGAAGTGGTGTCTATTTATCTACTTGCATTTGCATGCTTTTGAACTCCTAAATTGGCAGAAGCTTTACAGATGAGTAAATCTAGGTAACTGTTCCAAATTCATGATTGCTATTTAGCACTTCACTGTGTAGATCAATGATTCCCATACTTCGGTCCTCCAGGTGTTTTGGACTTCAACTCCCAGAAGCCCAGACAGCTTGGCCAACAGTCAGGAATTTGGAGCTGAAGTCCAAAACATCTGGAGGACCAAGGTTTGGGAGCCACTGATGTAGATTATACAGAATATTGGCCATATTCATAGGTTAAAAGTGCTGAACAATTCAACTACAGTACTGGAGCTACAAGTGACATCCAGCTTCAAAGATCATTCTATTAAATTGGGCAAAGAGATGGGAAGGGGCAGCCTGTAGGTCACATGTGCATTTTTCAAGGGGTGGCCCTCAGATTTCCCCAGAGCCTCTGAAAACTACCCCCTCCAAAAAAAATTGGGCAGTGTTTTTGCTATGAAATGGTAAAAAAAAAATGCTGCCCCTGGGGCACAGTTTGCAAGTTAGTACCATCTCAGCCCCTGAGATTTCAAGGCCAAAACCTGAGATGAAGGGATGTTTTGGTGATTTCACATTCTGGCCACTGCCAGTGTAGCCATAGTGGGAAACTATCTGATGATCTTTGGGGGGAGACAGATAGTCAGAATGAAACAGCTTCTGGCTGCTTTGGAGGCATGGTGTTTAGATCGTGCATGCCTCCAAAACAGCCAGAAGCCACGCCAAAGCCATGCTGCAGTCCTTAAGACAAGAGCAAAAAGAAGCTGGGATAAACTGACTCCTGCCAGTGCCAGTCAGCCCTTGCATGCACAGCCTGCCTTGGGAGCGGGCCACACAGTCAGCAGGTTTCCAACCTACTTCTGGCTGGAGTGGACTCAGGCTACTCTTTCATGCCCATCTGCTCTGGCTCTTCATGACCATTAGCCATGTGGAGTAAGTCTGAGTATGTAGTAAAAAAAAAAGTAATTTTCCCACGCTCTTATTATATTACTGCAATACACTAGATATGGGGCTACCTTTGAAGAATTTGCAGATATTTTAAAGAATACAAATGTCATCTGTATTCAATTATATATTTTTACACTTCCGGATCTTTTCTTGTTCCTTTATAGCTGCCCTCCAAGTCCTTCACATTCTCTCCAGCATTTCACAGCTGAACATGTGAGACCAAGCAACATCAGAGTATGGTCAAGATGGCAACAGTTATTCAAGAAGAAGAATATCCAACTAGGAAAGACTGCAGATATCTGTTTTCACTGAGTTCACTGGGAACAGCAAGATTATTTTTCCTTCTCCTCTCTGCTGAGTTAATTGAGTGCAAACTATTTTTGCACTTTGAACTCAGTTTGCACCAATTGAATTAAGCTGAAGAGAAAGGGAAAATGTGGGAACAGGAGAGATAAGATGGGACAGTAATCAGGACTATCCCTGCCAAATCAGGGGATTAAAGGCTATAGTAGTAGTTCATCCACTCCACTTAGTGTTGCAAGGGCCCAAAACACATGGGGCCAAATAAAGTGCCTTCCAGGCACTTTGGGGTCATGGCGTCCAAAAACGCTTGCCCCCAAACCATCCAAAAGTCACTCGAAAGCCGCCTAAGGCAGCTCAAAGCTGGCCTGGAAAGGAGTGGCAAAAAGTCACTCCTTCTGGCAGCCTGTTCAGGACTATGGCAGTGACCAGCTTCAGGACCGTGGCATCCGGTCACTGCAGTCCTGGAATGATTGGGGCTGGAGCAGCTTCTGGCCACTCTTTTTGCCCCATCTGCTTCACCCCTATGTTAATGTATGTGACTTATTTTATGTTATATCTTGCCTTGCTCCCTGTGCAGGACCTAAGGCAGTTCAGCAAATACAGCTAAAGCATATAAGGTACAAAAATTGTTTAAATAATCCTGTTAAAAACAAAATGTTTATGAATATGATAAACATACTTAAAAGGATAAAAACATAGTGCATTTCATTTTTTAAAAAAACCCTTCTGCCACAGTAAGTTAAGAGCCAAAGTTGTGCCTAAAGAAAATGGCATTTGCTGTCAGTAGGAAAAGGAAAGACAAGGACAGACAAGCCTCCCATGGGAGGGAGTTGCACAGCTTGGGAGCAGCCACTGAGAAGGTTGTCTCCCCTGTCCATACTAATTGTTTCCATGATGAGAACGAAGATAAAATCCAGAGGGCCCTAACTAGATGGCTACAATATCTTATTTTATTTATATATTGTGGTTAACTGTGCCAATTCAGGATTATTCGTGCAAGGAAGACCCATAGTTGACTAGAAAAACTGGATCCTTGTGCAATGTAGTTGTTATGCCAAAAACTGGATCCTTGTGCAATATAGTTGTTATGACAATCCTTCTTTAGCAAAAAACTATTCTGAATGCAGTTCTAGAGAACAAGCATCTATTTAGCTAGCAAAAGTGATACTGATGATCACTATAATTTCTTGTAAATGTTTCTATTTCAATTTGCATTCAAAACACTTTATAATTTTGACATTTGAGACTCCCGATGGAAAGATGTGTACCACTAACTGTTAAGAGACACATTTGTATCTAAACATCCCCATTTGTGATAGTGTAGTTTATATACATAAAACTCTTATTTTGGGTTGGAGAGCATATTTAAGCTTTTAAAAAAGGCTTCACTTTAAACACTGAATATAGTCAAGTGGTGCACTGGTGGCGCAGTGGTTAAATGCCTGTACTGCAGCCACTCACTCAAAACCATAAGGTGGCGAGTTCAAGACCAGCAAAGGGCTGAAGCTCGACTCAGGCTTGCATCCTTCCGAGGTCGCTAAAATGAGTACCCAGTTTGTTGGGGGGCAAATAGCTTACAATTGTAAACCGCTTAGACATTCATTAAGGGTATGAAGCGGTATATAAATGAAGCTGTTTGTTTGTTTTGTTTATTTAATAGAGAAGCATTTTTAGTTTTAAGGAAGGGGTCATGGGACCACATTTTAGCAGTGCATTTGGCTAAAAGAACAGGGTAGAACTAAAACAAAGTAGGTGGGGCCAGATATAATTTTTACCTATTTGGATATTTTAGCACCAAGTGTAGAAAGCACAGCTCAGTGCTATGAGTAGGCACCAGTACAACAGGTTTATTATAGTCCCATCCTTTCAGAGACAGTGCTACTCCATCTAATATAGATGGTTTATCTAAAAGGTAAACAGAAAAAGATTCTTTTTTTGTCAGGATTCATCTTTGGTAACATTTCCATCTACATTCCAAAAACACACAATTTGCAGTGTTGCAAAACTAGGGTTCTTCTACTTCTTTTCCACACTTAATCATCTACAGTTTCTTTTCCCTCCCTTAAAGTAGTGTAGCTGGCTCTTTAAAGATGTTCATCATCCATCTAGGTGAAAGAAGCCTTGGGGCATTTCATGAGTGCCTAGCATCTATATATTCTACAGAGCTATATTTCCCAGGGGTCCTAGCACATGTGATTCTGCTGTTTTGGTGATTAAAACACTAGGGAAGGAAAGAGAAATGGAAGCATGATGTATTGCCACCACTAGGTAACTGGAAAGAGAAACACAGCTGTTGTAGCTGGGATGTGGTGACAACAATTTAATTCATTATGATTGGCACTTAAACCTTATCACAGTTTGGCTTTGTCTCATAATGGAGAAAGGGAGAAGAAATATAATAAATGCCCCTTCTCTTCTAGTCAGGAACAGTGTGTCTTTCTGAAAAGTATCTGATACCCACATATCTGTGATTGACAAGAAAAACTGATATCAAAAATGGGGCTCCATATTGTCAGGCTGAACACAAAGCAAACTACAGTATATATTCTCTAAGGCTGCATCCGCACTATGGAATTAATCCAGTTTGACACCACTTCAACTGTCATGACTCAGTGCTATGGAATCCTGGTATGTGAGGCATCAGCATTTCTTTGGCAAAGAAAGTTTCACAAAACTACCATTCCTAGAATTCCATAGCATTGAGCCATGGCACTTAAAGTGGTGTCAAACTGAATTATTTCTGTAGTGCAGGTGCAGCCTAAGAAGCATACAGATATATGAAACTTTTAAGAAATAAAATCAGATTGGTTTTCCACTAGACTCAGCATAAAACATTTTACAGGTTGGGCATCTATCAATAGTACATCAAAATCTACATAGGGCACATACGTCTACCTCTGATTGCTTAAAAAAAAACAAAACACCTGTTCCCCTCCCCCCAAAAAATATTTGATGTACAATACCCTTTTTCACCAGAGTTATATCTCCTCAATATGACTTCAGAGCATTAAAAGGATGATGAAAACAAATATTGGAGGATCATTCTATACTTAATTACTGCAGCTATATTAACTATATTTAAAAAGTGGGAAGTAGAAGAACCAATTTTATTAGACAAATGGATGTCGAAAGTTAGCGAGATAAGAGATCTTGATAGACTGATTTTTCTAGTAAATAAAAAATTAATGCATAAAGGAGAAAAAGATTAGCTTCCATTTATTAATTATTGGGAGGTAAATTGGGGAATCAAGGTATTTATGTTGAACCACTAGAGGGTCAGTTAGATAACATACCCCACTGCATTACGAGAACATTAAGTAAATAATGCTGTTATACTCAGCTAACAATTTTAATTGAGAAATGAAAGGACTTATTAAAATAGTTATTTAATTACTTTTCATCAATATGAAAAAGGAAGGAAAATTATCTCTCTATATACACAGTTTTGACATAATTTAATTTGTACTATGAATATGATTAAGAGGAATATAACAGAAGTAAAGTCAATAGGGATTATCACTCCATTTAGTGTGATGAACGATATGGAATTTTTTAAATTGTTTGTTTGAACAGAAGATGCACCTGTATTTTGTAGAGAAGATACACCTGTATTTGATTCAAAAAAAGCATCGTATTTAAGATCAAGGGAATCATAACAATAAACATAATATATTTTTTTTAAAAATGTCCCAATACAGAGTCTTGGATGACCCCACTTCTTATTTCCACCCCCCCCCATCCCCCATTGTAGGAACTGTTCATTTATTTCTGCTCTCTGCTTCTTGTTCTTTAATCAGTTCCTGACCCACAAGAGTATCTGTCCTCTTATCATCTCAGGAGAGTTCAGGAAGGCTCCTGCTCAAAAGCTTTTATAAAGCCAAGCTTTTTTATTAGTTATGTTTCTTTCCTGCCTTTCTGCCAGTGACCTCAATATACAGAACTTTGTTCCTCCCCACAATGAACCTGTGAAGAGGTCACATTGACCATAACTGGCTGATGATCACCCAGTGGGTTTCATGGCTTACTGGGGTCAAGAACCTGGTCCAGTACTTTAACTGGTACACCTTACACAATGCCCACCAGCTCATGTCTATCAGCGTTGGCAAAAAAAAAAAAAAAAATGGCCTAGGTGAGGGTTTTAATGGGGAAAGGATGCCTCCCTGGGTACCTGGATGGCATTTAAGGCTGACATTTAATATTTTGAGATACTTATTGTGAGCTCCCCTTCAAAAAAAATTCTGACTGAATCATTTCTTTTCATGGATTCATATCTTACCTTTCACAAGTCAAGCACCATTAGCACTCTGTGGATCATGAGTGGGGCAGCTGAATTCAGATGATTCTACCCCTCCAAAAAATTGCTTTTGAGCTGTCTGAAGCTTCAGACTATCTGTTGAAAATACCAAGAAGGAGCAAGTGGACTACCTGATTGAGTTACTCACATTTCCACTATGCCAAGAGCTTGAAAAAGAATCTCCTCTCTAATTATAAGGACCTTGCTGTCCTTTTCCCCTGGAAAAAAAGAAAATAAAAGAAAGACAATGGGGCTTTCAAGATTGGCAGGAAAGGGTGACATGAAATTGCCTTTTCCTTAATACTTAGCAGCTGCACTGCAAGTCCCAGGTGTGTAATAAAAGGGCATAGGGCAGCTACACTGAGGAGGAGTGGGGACGACTTATCTGAAGTCTTTTTTGTTGCTCAGCAACTACATTGGAAGCTGTCAGGATGCTAGAAACACAGGCAAAGCAGCTGCACGGGTGGCAATGAATGGGGCTTTTGGCTGCACTGAACCTTTAATATTTTTGTTGTTGTTGTTGCTGGCTGTGAACTACACAGTTGCACCGGTACATCATACAGGCAATTGTATTGCCAGCTGCGAACTTCACAGTTGCGCAGGTACATCACACATGAACTGTGCAGTTATGAAGATCTGTCAAATTACCATTGTGATTTCACTTCCCTTTTTAAAGTGCCCAGTTGCATCGGTGCACCATGAATGAACCCCTTTATATTATTATTATTATTATTATTATTACACCACCCCTTTGAGATCAATCGAGGCGGCTTACACATTAAAATACTATTACATCAATAAAACAAACTGCATCCCTCCCCCCTTAAAAAGATATTAAATCCATTACAATTTAAGTTTATGAATAAAAGTCTTTATTTTATGAATGAATTAACATTTTATGAGCAGTTGCATAACAGTTACAGCATCCCAGATTCCCTACTGCGCATGTCTAGGGTTCAGATTAGAGCTGGAGCTAGGGTTTGGGAGCTTTAAAAAACTGCACAGTTGCACTGCAGCATTTAGACACAGCTGCGCAGTTACACCCTTTTTAAAAAGAAGCTGGGAAAGCAGGTCCTTTCAGTGTGGGTCATCTAAAGGCTACACTTTCATGCAGGATTGAACACACCCCTTTTTGCCAGTCTAGATCACCCATTTGTGCCTTTCTGATGATTGACATGGGTGGGTGCTTTAGCATAAAAGGTTCCTGTTAAAAACAGGAGTTGAAAGTTCTCTCTCCAGCAAAGCCACCTCAAAGTTAAGTAAAGAAACATTTGCAAATGTTCTTGTTCTGAGAAAAAGTGATGCATTGAAAATGCACAACCAGCATGAGATTCCCCCCCCCCCACTTTTCTGCAAACAAATTCCTTTGTGCAGAATATTTTTAAAGTGTGTTTGCACAAAAAATGTCATTCTAACAGAGCGCCACTCTCTGGTGCCATTAACACCAGCTCTGAAGCAGGGAAAACTATCACCCTGCAAGGAAAACACCATCATCACCAAGAGCCTGCAGAGAAGAGCGTCTCAGCATCCACTCCTGGCCCTCTTCTACAAGGCTGCTGACTGTTGGCCTGGTTCTTGTGGAGGACATCTACTTACTGGCAGGGGCAGGCTCCAGGTTTTACCCAGGACTATTCAGCAACACCTGCATCTTAGTTGCCTTATTTGCTATAGTTATGGTGTTTTCGGAAAGTCTGGGAGGAGGAGCTGCCAAGGGAGCAGCCACTGGAATTCCAACAGGTATAGGGAGATATAGAATGGGGAGAAAAACACAACACCAGCTAGATGAAGCTGTGGAGGGGGGGGGGGTCTAGTAATCTCTCCCAGTTTTGTCCACCAGGGTTCTCTGTACAGTGGCAGGTGATGAAATACATTGAGTCAGGAGGGGTTACCTATGTATTAAATTGACATTCAACAACTGATTCAGTGGGTCTACTCTGGGATTCAAGATTCAGGATTTGGGCCACTGTAAAGCAGATTTCTATATTTATATATCTATTTCACTATATATGTAGAAATATAACACATGCTACATTAAATTAATGCATTTTTGTTGTTGTGTGCATATAAATAATTAGCATTGCCAGACTGAAAAATGAAGATACCTCCTGTATCTTGCATGACCATCACCACTTGTTGCAATTTCCTCTTCAACACAACCATTAAAAGTACAGGAGCCATCTTTGGTTTTCTCTCTGGCAACCTTATTTAATATAAGGTGTTTAAAGTCATTTAAAAGAACATATAAACAACCATTAAAACATACACACTTCTTATAGAAATCTCAATATCCCACCATCTGCCTTTAGACCTCCATCATGAAAGCAAGACCAGGAAACAGATGAGGGGGAAAAAAGGACCAGCGTTTAGGGCAGATCATGAATAAAAAGAAGAAATCCAGCTTTACTACCTGGAAGTATCTAAACCAGCTTAGGCAAGACTTTTTTAAAATCTCCCTGTCTTTCATTTTGTATGCTCCCCTTGCAGTATACACATGGGCATTATTCAGCCTCAAAGTTGCTGACCAGTAGCTAATTTTAAATAAGCATTTAATTAAATTAATTAGTATCTGCAAATGAACAGTGACATTTGTTCCCTTTTGAGGAAAGTGACAAGCAATTCTGCACATGTGAGGAAGCTACAAAAGAAAGGGGGGCAGAAACAGTAAACAAAACTCACCTTTCCCTCAAGTGCCATGTTGATTAAAATATTTCTCTCTCCCTATCAGTTTGAGATTTCATTTTGTATTATTATATGCAATGCATGGTCTCACTGACAACTTACTCCACAACAGCCAATGGACAGCAGTATTTGAAACAGTAGCAGGGATACATTCTAGCTCAAATCTAAACAACTGCTACCAGAAATTGTTTCAGAGCAGTCCAGATAGGCAGGGCTAGTTGGTGACAGACTGGCGAATCCTCCTGTTTACTTGGTTTCCACAGGGAATCTGGGGCCTCTAACTGTCAAGTCGAAAAGATTTACTCCCACTATCACAAAGAAAGGTTATACTCTGCATTTGGTCATATGAGAAACATTTCAGCAACACAGAGGAGGGAGAAAGATACATACCAAACACTTCCTATAACTTAAAAATAGTAGTGGGAGCAGTGGATTTTCTATAAAGAAGAGGGAGAGAAACTAAACAAGATGAAAACAGTTATTTAGGAAGTGGAAAATAATTCAAGCTTGCATCAGTTTGGACAGCAATGGAATAATCATCTATAGTTTCTTCTGTTCATGTCTCTTTTTTATTTATTGTCATAATTCTTCTTATTACACAACATTTCCAGTTGGTTATAGGATCTCTAATCTCTTCTGACCTCGCACTAGATACGATTTAAGTTGAAAACAAAATGGATCCTTCTTGGGACCAACATACACATTATTACCTGTATAAATAAGATCTCTGAAATCAACCCAGCACAGTTCTGATTGGGGAGAAAAACCTGGCATAAATCTGTTGTCAATAAACTGCATTTGAATAGTGGAATGGCATAACCTGCTAAAGGAAGAGTCTTGAAAGATGTGAGAATCATTTGTGTTTCTTGCAGGATCACTGCCAAGCCTCTCACACTTTTGGGGGAAATAATTAGCAATGTGGGCTTGCCTGTGGCAACTACAGTAACTTGGTGATGGAACTTTAACTCAGTCAGGGGATAGAACTACATGGAAGTGGACTGTGCACAACTACCTAGAGCTAAAAGGGATTATCCTAATAAAATTCCAAATTAAATGAACCTTCTATCCAGTGTTGCATGTACCTTGCATCATTGAAACTGAGCACATTGTTCCAGAGATAAAAAGTGAAATGGCAACTGAACTGAGGACAGAAGTATTTAATTTTTATTTTTCATGGAGAATTATCTCATTTTCTGCATTAAAGAATAGTCAAGGGATAGGAAAGAGATTTTTCTTTCCTGATGAACTGGGCTGAAGTTCTGCAGCCTTCATATAAAAAAGAGATTTGAGATGTTTAAAACTGGTAGGAGCAAGCCAATAAATCTTAAGAAGCTGCCTAGATAGACAAATCTTAAGGCTACCCATTTCTAAGAAAGATCTGTAGAATCTGAACTCATACTTTTGCAACTAAATAACATACTCAATTGGCAAGAGGTATAATCCAGCAAAATCTAAGAACATTTAAGTGCCATTGATAGAAATGTTGGGCTTCTGAGCACATGTTTAGCTCTCCCTTTAAATGCAGTTGGAATTAAAAGGTGCTTAACTTTGGTTGAATCACTTCAGAGTGGAATAAAGCAATTATAGCAGAAACTTGGACTGCCAAGATTACAGTAGTAAACCTCATTAAGCTCAATGGAGTTTATCCCCAGAGAAGTGACATTAGAATGCAGACATGCTGGCCAGTTTATATGGGGGGAGGGGGCTGTCTTCCTATAGTGAGTCTTCAGAAATTTCTCCATAAATACATTTAAATTATGTTTGAGTCCTATCCACTTTGTTGTTGTACCCTGTTTCCCCAAAAATAAGACATCCTCTCAAAATAAGACCTAGTAGAGGTTTTGCTGAATTGCTAAATATAAGGCCTCCCGTGAAAGTAAGACCTAGCAAAGCTTTTGTATATAAATATATATACAGTATATAATGTTCTTTTTTCTTTCTTTCTTTCTTTCTTTTTTTTTTTTTTTTGGAGGGGTTTTTGTTTTGTTCAACAATAAATGTAAATTCTTCTTCATGGAAAAATAAGACATCCCCTGAATATAAGACCTGGCACATCTTTGGGAGCAAAAATTAATATGTCACTGTCTTATTTTCAGGGAAACATGGGTATGCTTTCAATTCATTTCCAATTTATGGCAAACCTATCCACTAGTTCCATCTTAATGCACCCTTATCTACCAGCTCCACATCTTACAATACAGACAGGAGGCTTGCAGCTGCCCCTTTTTGCCCTAGATCGTTGCCACAGCAATCACATGCTGCAGCAGTGAGTGTGCCATGATAGCACTGATTGTATGGACTCTCAGCCCATCTGTACAGCCCCTTACTTTCACATGCTGAGCTTGAGGCCGAAAAGGTCACCTTCACGTGTTTGGTTGCACCTGTTTAGAATCCTCCACACTATTGGGAACTCCAGTTGTATGGGCTTCTGAATCAAAGGGAGAAGCATTTAGCTGAGTTCAAGAACAGGACATCAGGCCTAGGGGGATGTTTGCAGCTCTGCTCTCTTGCTATGTATCCTCTGAATTTACAGGAGAGAGGGTTCTGGAAGACAATAATAGGATAATCCAGGGGAGTTCATGTATGGCCTTGAGTTGTGCTTCTCAATATGTGTGTGTGTGTTTGTGTTTGAATAATCACAATAAATACAGTATTTAAAAATTGGTCCATGTTGCCACTCTGTGAGCCATCAACTGCTAATCCCAAAAATTTATGCCAATGAGAACAAATATGGAACTAGTCCCTGGCATACTAGGGGAAAATGCTGGTCTCCACATGAGATAGTTTGGGAAGGTGGTGCTCTAGGGAAGAAGGAGATGTGTAGTTACTGACTTGAATTAAGCAATAGGCATGTTGAAAATGTGAACTGAACTTTCTAAGTGTTCAAAATTCAGCTGAAGGAGGAAGAAGTGTCCATCTATCACAGGTTCATAAGGGAACCATCTAACATGAGCACTGCTTAACAAATCAGAGCTATGTGAGGCATTCAAGTTATATGGTATACTGATTAAGAATATGCAAAGGGATCTTGTAGCATCTTTGAGAGAAAGAAGCAGTAGCATAAGCTTTCAAGTCTACTTTATCAGATGTATCAGATGATTTTATCTTCTCAGGATTCTGTTTGGGTCTGAACTCACTCAGTTCAACAGTTCTATCTTTCAGCCAAGGAGTATAATGATACTAACTTCACTGTTTTTAACATGATAATTTTACTGAAACGCATAGAGCCATGCCACCTACCCCCTTCATAGCTCAATTGTCAAAAAGATGTTGCTACAGCACCAGAGAAACAGAATATGTCACCAAAGTGACACACAAGAAGGTGTGGGAATACATAGAGAATACAACTAAGATGCTAAATGGATTTCAATTGGTCTATTGCTGGGGTGGAAACTGTGTTTTCTGTGTTTTGCTGCAAATGCTGGGAACTGCAACTTCCATCATTCTTCACCATTAGCTTGCTGGTTAGAGACCCTGGAAGTTGCAGTTCAGCAACATCTGGAGGAACACACAAGTCCCACCCCGGGTCTAGAGTTCTATGTGCCTTCATAGGTAGTTTCACAATCAGGATAGCTTTTTTCAAGAATGCTCTTTGCCAATAGACTTATAACTAAAATCAGAATTCCTTCAATCTCCAGCTAAGTTTGTTGTCCCATTTTTTGCAAAGCGCTGGGGGAGTTCTATTGTCTTTGATAGCAAAGTAGGGGGGACAGTTTTTGAAAAGACTAATCTGCGGAGACTGTCCTCAGCACAACTATCTGGGGATTCAATGTTTTTCAGAACTATCACAGCTGCTGCTGAGAGGGCATATTTGCAAATGAAAGAGAATTCACAGTTCATGCAGATGATTCATTCCAAGTTTACTGGGTGGTTCACACGCCTGCCGGAACAGGAAGGCCCTTATTGTGCTCAACTGTTTTCCTGAATGCCTTTATGAACAACAGCAAAAGGAAATATTACAGTTTGGCAGGAGGCCACCAGCCTGTTTGGTACTGTGGCGCTAAGCACGAGGAGCAGAATGCAGCCAAGGCAAACATATCCTTAGTGCTCCAGTTATTTTTGTCTGCATTTCAAATTAACTGCTGCCTTTCACAGAAAACTCAATAATTCAGCTAGTGGTTTAAGAAAACAGTAACTTGTAAGGGAAGGGTGGGTTAGTCCTTTATTTTTTAAAACCCATCTTTGATAACCACACAGGAGTTTTCCCAGAGACATTCACTGACATAGACGTAGGACACCAAGAAGAGATATTTACAAGTATTTATATTCTCTGGAAACTCCCTGATAACTTAGTGTTGCTGGACTATGGCAGGGGAGACTCAGGTCCAAGGCCCTAATCAGCCGTATACTCCAATTGTCTTAATTAGGCAAACATACTGCCGGAACAGACCAGCAAAAAAAGCCACCTTCCCAGTGGCTTAGGCAGGTGGTGTACATACGATGCATGCCCCCAAGCTGGCAGGAAGCTGCCATGAAGCCACTCACCTGTTTACACAATGGCGGCTTTTTGGCACTCTAGTGGCATGATGTTTAGATGCCGCACGCTGCAGGAGCGCCGAAAAGCTGCAGTGGCAGCAGAAAGAGTGTCCTTTTTCCAGCACAAAAAGGAGCGGTAATTTGCCGTTCCTTATTGGTCAAGAAAAAAAAACAGATCGGGGCCATGGTGTGTGGTTACTGCCCTGATCTAATGCTCAAAGGGGAAGCATCAAGCCACCCTTATACAACCATCTGCTTTGGTCCTTAGTCCTGTTTAATTCTCCATTGTCTCTTTTTCATCTGCTTTTAAAATGTTCCATTTTCTTTCTCTTCCTCCCAATTTGATCCTTGTCTTCAGCTTTGCTCTAAACTAACTGAGCAGCAGGGAAGAGGAGAAGAGAGATGGAATGTTGCCCTTCCCAGTAGATTCAGGCAAAAGAAAACTGCTCCAGTCCATATCCTAGCTTGTTTGTTCTTCCTTATTAATAACTTTTGACATCTTAACCGCACTCTGATATTGCATGAGCATGTGTGTTGCAGTTTTCATCTGTGGAATCTTAAAATAGTATAAGGAACTCACTATTTTACTTTTAGCTAACTGATTCATTTATGCCATACCAAGAATAAAAATGAAAACTCTCTCAGAACTTGGAAATGTTAGGTTTTAGATTATAACTCCCAATTTCCCTCAGATTGTGGGATTCTGTGAACTGCCAGGATTTGAACCCTGCTCCCCAGAGTTGTAGTCCAGCACTCAAACCACTATACCATGCTGGCTCTCAGAGGAGATATTTGAGTACAATTGTGAGAATTAAGGGCAGGCAGTAAAAGGCTTAGGGGATCCTAGGCCCTGAGATTTCTGGGTGAAAAGATAAGAACTTCAGATGGCCTGATAATGTCAGAAGACACATCACTGGTGATGTCAGTTGGTGGCCTTTGATAATGTAATTAAACATGATACATTTAGCATCAACCATAGTTACACAGAGTATGCCTTTGAAACATTTTACAAAACCAGAAATTCTAACAATGAGAAAATATTTCTCTGGCTGGAAATTAAATTTTCCAAGTTCTGCTTTGAGAAGAAAAAAACTCAGGAAGTCTTCTTGGCTTTAATTGTACTGTTTTTATGTGCACTGATTTTAACACATGGGAGTTAAATCAATAACACTTTTCCAATAAAAAAAGAATATTATAGAAATTCTACTTTTAATGGTAGCATCTTCTTTCTTTTCCTTTTAAAACAGAGTTGCAAAATCCACATTCACTAGCAAAATAATAGTAGTCATAATCACAATAATGATACTAATAAGCACCATATATTTGATTCCACCTCAACATTAGGAGGAGATTCCACCTCAACATTAGGAGGAGATTCCACCTCAACATTAGGAGGAACTTCCTGACAGTAAGGGCTATTCGACAGTGGAACACACTCCCTCGGGGTGTGGTGGAGTCTCCTTCCTTAGGAGTCTTTAAGCAGAGGCTGGATGGCCATCTGTCAGGGATGCTTTGATTTGGAGTTCCTGCATGGCAGGGGGTTGGACTGGATGGCCCTTGTGGTCTCTTCCAACTCTATGATTCTATGATTCTATGATTTTTGCTTAGGCAGAAATGATGGTGGTGGTGTCAGACTAACAGGACAATCCTATCAATACATGTCTACTCAGAAGGAAGCCCTATTGAGTTTAATAGAAGTTACAACTTTTAAATGCTGAGGCTCCAACATTTTTCAATATAGGATGCAAGGTTTTCTTGGGGAGGAGAGCAAAGGACAAAAAGCTGGAGAGAGGATGAGAAGGAAGAGGAAGATGATGAGTGTGGCCAGCACTGATTGATCAGCAGTGTGTGAATGGCAAATCGTATAACAGTATGAATCCTGGAAAGGGGGGGATGGGCCCACTAAAGACTATGCTGGCAGAACTGAGCTCCCCCAGATATGATTAAGGCACAGAGAATTATATTGTCTTTGTCAGTGGAAGTAATACAATGCATCCGCGCCACACATGGGCTCACCATATACGACTTTAACGTTATGTTAAAGGGAGATATAATGGTGCACACGCTGCACCACATGCTGGAGTGCTCCCCTATTAAAACAAATGGGTTTTGAGTGTACACGTTTTCCCAATATGCAGGGGGGTCCGGAATGGATCCTGTATGTATGAGGAGGGGCCATTGTATAGTTATTCTGACTGGTAGTTATTGACAGGCCCCTCCTCCATTAATTTATCCAGTCTCCTTTTAAAGTCATCCAAGTTGTACACCACTCTATCTTGTGGCAGTGAATTTTGTACTTTAACTATGCCTTTATGATCTGTGTACTTTATTTTCTCTGCCCAGAATTTTTCACCATTCAATTTCAGCAGATGGCTTTGGGTTCTAGGATTATGGGGGCTGCATAATGTTGTATATCAGTTATAATATCTCCTCTTACTTGCCTTTTTCGTAAGCTGAACAGCCCAAAATGTTGCCATCTGCCCTCATTAAAAAGTTGCTCCACTTTTTTTTTTTAGTCTGGTTGTCTTTTTCTGCACCTTTTCAATCTCTTATAATAACTGTTTTAAGTGCAGAACTACACGCAGTACTCCAGATGTGGCTACACCATGGATTTTATAAGGACAGTTTATTTCAGATTCCTTTTCTAATTATGCTCAACTCAGTAATTTGCTTCTTCCCCCCTCCCCCTCTTTCATAATAGCCACGTACTGTGTTGATATTTTCTTAGCAATGTCATCCATGACCCCACAAATCTCTTAGTCAATTGCTTCCAGATCACATTCCAGTACTGTGTATGTGAAACTGGGTGGTTTTGCCCCAACATCATCACTTTACATATTTGCTAACTGAATCTTCATTTATCATTTTAAAAGGAATTCTCTCACTTTAAAGAGATCCTTTTGGAACTCTTTACAATCTCTTTTTATTCTCACCATCTTAAATAATACTGTCATCACATCAGCAAATGTGGCCACCACAGTCTATACCCTCAATTTCAGGGTTTGCATCACGAGATTGTCTGGCTTGGTCAATATATATGCTTTTTGTCTGAGTATTTTGTCTAAAACCCCAGATTTTCTAACTTTTCTCCAGTGTTTGCTTTTAAAGTAATATAGTGGAAAGGCAGGTATTTGAGGAGACTATATGCATCTTTGCATTTACCACTTTTCCCTTAATTTGATTTGTTAATTGCATTCATATATTTTTATTCATTCAATTTTATAATATTTTATTTATTGTTACATCATTGTTTTCAAGGTTGCCATACTTTTACCTGCTTCAGTTGGTGGTATCATCATCATCATCATCATCATCACCATCATTGTTTTTCTGTGTATTCGGTATTTTCATTATTTACTTTTTAAAGTGGGCAAAATTAATAGCAAGGTAACCTCCATTGTTGAGCCTCTCACACATTAAAAACAGTTTCAGGGCACAGTTTTAAAATGTCATTTATTAGCTTTTCAGTCAGAGGGACAGAAAGTGTGGGGGGGAAGATTTTATTGGAGTAAGCTACTGATTTCTCTCTGGACTTCACTACTCATTAAACCTATGGAGAATGTGGATATAATTTTATGTTTATGCTGCACAATATTTGCATATTCATAATCAGATACACCTGAGTCAGCAAGTGAGCACATAACCTTGCTTTAGAGTTCTTCAGCAGGCTGAGATAGCTGAACAATTTACAAACAATCGAAGTATTGTGCAAGAACCACCCCATCCATAATATTTATATAGCCCAATCTATTTAGTGGTGGTCCATAGGCATAAAGAAGGAGTTGACTTTGCAGGAGCTGGCAGCTGAAATCTTATACTGAGCAGATGGAGTGTAATGCTCTGCCCCCACAATTCCATGTCCTTTTCCAACCAAAGTCCCAGGAGGGGGCCCTGTTACTGTTACCTATCAGTTGAGAGAAAAATGCAGCAATTTAGACAGAAGAGCAGCTGCTTACAACCCAGAGGGGGAAGAAATAAAAGTGCACTCATTGATGGAGTGAATCCTCCTTTTCCTTCCCCTTGGAGTCCTGAGCAACTGCATCTTTGGAGTTTATCACACGAAGGAAATTATCACATGAATTGCTTCTTTCTACTTCCCATCTCCACCAGGAAGTAGCAGTAGCATCCACTCCTGGAACTTAACAGTTTCTGGAGAGACTAGTCGGGGCAAAATGCTAGAGAATAACCCCCTCCACTCTGTCCAAAAGGAAACATACACATCTGTGAGCCATGCTTACATGCACTTATGTGATTAACGGGATGCTGCCTATTATTTGGCAAGCATGTTCTGTCTTATTAAGGAGTCAGTCATTTGACAGGCCTGCTTAGAAATGGTTGTTCAAGTCCATTTTACTCTTGAAGCCACAAGTAGTCTTGGACATGTCTATCCAGAGCTTGGAAAAGTTGTCTCCTGAAACTGTAACTCCCAAAGTCCCAAAAAAGTAACTTTCCCAAGCTCTGGTCATACCTTTTCTAAACTCTGGTTCCACTCAAACAGAAAGGGAATATTCAAATGTTTGCTTCACAGAATAATTGAATGGATACAAAAACTATGGATGCAATAGTTTCCATTTAAGGAGGAGAAAGAAAAGGAGGAGATTCTAGTCCATGTGCTTGGGTGAGATCTAATTTAATTTACACTTGAGCCATTGCATTCTGGGAGCCAGTGCTGGGAGACTACTTAAGGCTACTCAAGGCTAGCAGAAGCTTCATTTCCTTTAAGGAGGAGAAAGAAAAGGAGGAGATTCTAGTCCATGTGCTTGGGTGAGATCTAATTTAATTTACACTTGAGCCATTGCATTCTGGGAGCCAGTGCTGGGAGACTACTTAAGGCTACTCAAGGCTAGCAGAAGCTTCATTTCCTTTAAGGAGGAGAAAGAAAAGGAGGAGATTCTAGTCCATGTGCTTGGGTGAGATCTAATTTAATTTACACTTGAGCCATTGCATTCTGGGAGCCAGTGCTGGGAGACTACTTAAGGCTACTCAAGGCTAGCAGAAGCTTCATTTCCTTTAAGGAGGAGAAAGAAAAGGAGGAGATTCTAGTCCATGTGCTTGGGTGAGATCTAATTTAATTTACACTTGAGCCATTGCATTCTGGGAGCCAGTGCTGGGAGACTACTTAAGGCTACTCAAGGCTAGCAGAAGCTTCATTTCCTTTAAGGAGGAGAAAGAAAAGGAGGAGATTCTAGTCCATGTGCTTGGGTGAGATTTTCATTTTTTTTATCTAGTCAAGGAGGTGTTTAGAGAATAGAAGAGGAGCCGGCCTGAAGCATCAGAGGAAGTGAATCAGAGACTTGCCTTTGGAAGGAGCTTTTAGCCAGGAGCTCTCTACATAACTATAGGCCCCGTGACTTGAACTCAGTGACAGAGCTTGGGAATAAAGGCCAAGTCTAGCAAGGGAAGCCCACAGTCTTGTTTCAGTGCCTCCTTAAGACTTCTCAGTATGGACACTGAAGGCCCTGCTGCAGTCACCTGCAACACTTGTGGGATGTTTGTCTTCTTGCCTACAGAGGTGGCGAACTACACCTGCCACAAGTGCAAGTTGGTAGTTCTCTTGGAAGAGAAAGTACAGCAGCTAGAGGAGCAGATATCTGCACTCCAGCATCATAGAGAGCAGGAGAATCTCCTGAACAGGTCAGACCAGAATGTCTTGGGTGGGAAACAGAGAGAGGAAGTTGTTGGGGTGGAGGAGGTCACTCCACATACAACAGAGGTAGATGCTTGGAGGAAGGTCACACACAGAAGTAAGGAAACCAGGGAACGTTCTGTGAGCGGCTTGCAGCTACAGAATCGCTTTGAATCTCTCTCTGTTGTCAGAGATGATGAGGAAAAGCAGCAGGGACAGACATCAGGGACAGAGCAGGAGAGCCTGAGAGTATCACGAAAAGGAACAGCCACTGCTAAGCCTCGGAGGAGGCGCGTGGTCGTGGTGGGGGACTCCTTGCTGAGGGGTACTGAAGCAGTGGTTTGTGGGCCTGACAAGATGTCTCGGGAGGTGTGTTGTCTCCCTGGGGCAAAGATCCATCATGTGACGGAGAGGCTGACAAGACTTGTCAAGCCTACTGACCGTTATCCCCTTCTTTTGGTTCATGTGGGAACCAATGATACTGCAAGGCACAGCCTTCAGAATATCAAAAGGGATTATGAGGCTCTGGGAAGGAAGCTGAAAGAGATGGATGCACAGGTTGTCATCTCATCTCTACTCCCGGTAGAAGGGCATGGTCCAGGAAGGGAGAGGAAAATAGCAGAGGTGAATAACTGGCTCCGTAGATGGTGCCGCCAAGAACAGTTTGGATTCTTGGATCATGGGCTGCGGTTCCATGAGGAGGGACTTCTGGCAAGGGATGGACTGCATCTCACGCCAGTTGGCAAAAACATTTTTGCCAACAGTCTGAAGAATCTGATCAGGAGGGCTTTAAACTGAGTTATGTGGGGGAGGGAGACATTATACTGGAAGGCAAAAGGGATGGAGAGAATAGTCCAAGTGGCATAGAGGGAACAAGGCAAACAGTGCAAGGACCCAACAGTAGGAGGCAAAAAAATGTGCAAAAGCAGCAAGTAAAGAGGACACATGGTCTTAAATGCCTCTCCACTAATGCACAGAGTATGGGAAATAAGCAGGATGAACTTGAACTCCTAGCACAACAAGGGAAATATGATATAATAGGCATCACTGAAACCTGGTGGGATGAGTCTCATGATTGGAATGTAGAAATAGAGGGGTATAACCTTTTTAAGAGAAACAGGCCAAGCAGGAAAGGAGGAGGAATAGCATTATATGTCAGGGATATTTACACCAGTGAAGAGATGCAGGAAGTCAATACTGGAAGCCAGGTGGAGAGCATCTGGATAAAAATTAAAGGAGAGGGAAATAACAGGGATGTTACTGTGGGAGTCTACTACAGACCCCCGACTCAGGCAGAGGAATTGGATGATGCCTTTCTAGAACAGATAATCACATACTCAGAAAAGAGAGATGTAGTAGTGATGGGTGACTTCAACTATCCTGATATTTGCTGGAAGTCAAACTCAGCCAAATCCTCAAAGTCTAGCAAATTCCTCACTTGCCTGGAAGACAATTTCATTGTCCAAAAGGTGGAAGAGGCAACAAGGGGATCAGCCATTTTAGATCTGATCTTAACCAACAGGGAAGACCTAGTTGATGGGGTGCAAGTGGTTGGATGCTTAGGTGGAAGTGACCATGTTCTCCTGGAGTTTGTAATACAGTGGAAGGGAGAAGCTAGGCATAGTCAGACACGCACTCTAGACTTTAGGAGAGCTAATTTCAATAAACTTAGAGAAATACTGGGAGTGATCCCATGGTCAGGAATACTAAAAGAAAAGGGAGTTCAAGACGGATGGGAGTTTCTCAAAAGGGAGATATTGAAGGCACAATTTCAAACAGTTCCAATGAGGAAGAAAAATGGAAGATGTCTCAAGAAGCCAGGATGGATGACTAAGGAACTTTCAAATGAGCTAAGTTTTAAACGGAACATGTATAAGAAATGGAAAAATGGAGAAATCACGAAAGAGGAATTCAAACAAATAGCCAGCACATGTAGGGGTAAAGTCAGAAAAGCTAAAGCGCAGAATGAACTCAGGCTTGCTAGAGAGGTTAAGAACAATAAAAAGGGCTTTTTTGGATATGTCCGCAGCAAAAGGAAGAAGAAGGAAACAGTGGGGCCACTGCGTGCAGAAGATGGCAAAATGCTAACAGGGGACAGAGAAAAGACAGAATTACTCAACACCTTCTTTGCTTCAGTCTTCTCAGAAAAGGCAAAGGGTGCTCAACCTAAGGATAATGGAGACAGAATAGAGGAAATTCAGCACAGAATAAGTAAAGAGGTAGTACAGGAATACCTGGTTAGCCTAAATGAATATAAATCTCCAGGACCAGATGAACTACATCCTAGAGTATTAAAAGAACTGGCAAATGTAATATCAGAGCCATTGGCAATAATCTTTGAGAACTCCTGGAGAACAGGAGAAGTCCCAGCAGACTGGAGGAGGGCAAACGTTGTCCCCATCTTCAAAAAGGGAAAAAAAGAGGATCCCAACAATTATCGTCCAGTTAGTCTGACATCAATTCCAGGAAAGGTTCTAGAGCAGATCATTAAGCAGAGAGTCTGTGAACACTTAGAGGCCAATGCCATAATCACAAAAAGCCAACATGGGTTTCAGAGAAACAAGTCATGCCAAACGAACCTGATCTCTTTTTTTGATAAAATTACCAGCTTGGTAGATGAAGGGAATGCTGTGGATATAGTATACCTCGATTTCAGTAAGGCCTTTGACAAGGTTCCCCATGACATTCTTGCAAACAAGCTTGCAAAATGTGGGATAGACAAGTTAACTGTTACATGGATTTGTAATTGGTTGACTGGCCGAACTCAAAGGGTGCTCAACAATGGCTCCTTTTCATCCTGGAGAGAAGTGACCAGTGGGGTCCCACAGGGCTCTGTCCTGGGCCCAGTGCTATTCAACATCTTTATTAACGATTTGGATGACAGAATTGGGGGCATACTTATCAAATTTGCAGATGACACTAAACTGGGAGGAGTAGCTAATACCCCAGAGGACAGGATCAAAATTCAAAATTACCTGAATAGACTAGAAAGCTGGGCCAGTGCTAACAAAATGAAATTCAATGCGGAGAAATGTAAGGTTCTGCACTTAGGGCGGAAAAATGAAATGCACAGATATAGGATGGGGGACACCTGGCTGAATGAGACCACATGTGAAAGGGATCTAGGAGTCCAAGTAGACCATAAGCTGAACATGAGTCAACAGTGTGATGCGGCAGCTAAAAAAGCCAATGCAATTTTAGGCTGCATCAATAGAAGTATAGTTTCTAGATCAAGGGAAGTTATAGTGCCACTCTATTCTGCTTTGGTCAGGCCCCACCTGGAATACTGTGTCCAGTTCTGGGCACCACAATTCAAAAAAGATGTGGAGAAACTGGAGCATGTCCAAAGGAGGGCAACTAAGATGGTGAAGGGTCTGGAAACCTTGCCCTATGAAGAACGCCTTAGGGAGCTGGGGATGTTTAGCCTGGAGAAGAGAAGGTTAAGAGGTGATATGATAGCCCTGTTTAAATATTTGAAGGGATGTCATATTGAGGAGGGAGCAAGCTTGTTTTCTGCTGCTGCAGAGACTAGAACGCGAAACAATGGATGCAAACTGCAGGAAAAGAGATTCCACCTCAACATTAGGAGGAACTTCCTGACAGTAAGGGCTGTTCGACAGTGGAACACACTCCCTCGGAGTGTAGTGGAGTCTCCTTCCTTAGGGGTCTTTAAGCAGAGGCTGGATGGCCATCTGTCAGGGATGCTTTGACTTGGAGTTCCTGCATGGCAGGGGGTTGGACTGGATGGCCCTTGTGGTCTCTTCCAACTCTATGATTCTATGATTCTATGATTCTATGAATATTCTTACACTAGAAACATTATGTGGTCTAATGGAGAGGATATGTATAAGTTAATCATCCCTAATACAAAAATCCAAAATTGAAAATTCTAAACTTTTTGAATACTAACATGACACTGTAAGTTCAATGTTTCACAACAAACTTTTGTTTCATGCTCTAAATTATTTAAAATATTGTATAAAATTACCTGTGTAAAAGTGTATATGAAACATAAATTTATTTTTGTGTTTAGATTTGGGTCTCATCTCCAAGATGCCTTATTATGTAATTATTCCAAAATCCAAAAAAATCCAAAATCCAAAATACTTCTGATCCCAAGAATTTCAGATATCTGATACTTGACTTGTATTGGATATTTGGTATAGCAGGGAGTAACACAGTTTTTTGCATCACTATAAAATCCTTCACAATTATTTACCAAGTTTAACATTTCTCATTAGAAACAGAATAAAATAAAACTAAATTGTTGGTTCTATATATGAAGAGGTTAATATTGCTCACACCATGGCAAATAATAGCATCTTTTTTTAAAAAAAAAGTTTAAAATTTGCATACAAAAGTTAAAAAACAATTAAATCATCATAAAATTAAAAACAGTTAAGGCATATTCAAAAACAACAGCAACAAATAAAAGTCCAGCACAATATACAAGGTCTGTTTCCCTTTTAAAAATCAGTTCTCAAAGGCTTGCCTGAATAAAATGGATTTTGCCTCCTTGCAAAAAGCTAGTAAAGAGGTGCCAGTCTAGCCTCTCTTGGAAAGGAGTTCCACAACCTGGGAGCAGACATGGAGAAGGCCTTTCCCCCAAAAAAATATACTTGTGAAGGTGGTGGGACAGAGAGAAGGTCCCCAAACACAGGCAGATTCTCATGGTTCTTCAAATAACCTGCTAGCTTTCTGCTAGCTGAGATGCTCCTCCCTTGACAACATCTGACTTTCTCTTTTCCATATAAGAATGCCTCCACTTGAATATCATCATTTAATAGATATATCAGTTTATTCTTTCTTTTCAAAAATAGGGCAATGGTTTGACAATGGACCAAACATATTTGCTACTTTGTACTGCTGCTTTAATTATGCCAATCTTTTCAGTGAAGTTCCTATATGTTCAATAGCATATTTCATCAGGACGCCCACTGACATAAATGAGAGATGTTTTCAAATCACTAGTCCAGTTTCCGTACCAGTTTCTCAAGCATACAAATTGTGAAAATCCTGTGCTGCTCATTTCCAAAGGGGGCTGCCACTTCAGTTGCAATAGTAAGGACGCAGATGGATATAAATTGGCCAAAACTGAGGCAATAGAGATTGAAGCCAATGGATTTCACAAAGTCCCTGGCTCAACCTGATATAGCAGACCAGTTTGACATAATGGCTATGAGCATGGTGGCTTAGCATGGTGGCTAAGAAAGTAAGGTATGAAACTGGAATTCCACAGTTCAAATCTCATCTCACTCATAATAAACTGACTAGGTGGCTTTAGGCACACACTTTCACCGTGCCTCTATTTGCAATATGAGGTGGAGGCTGAAAAATATTTACTTTACAGGTTTGTTGTGACTTTCAATATTTGAAAGTGTTATACAAATAATCGGAATGGTTATGATCATTATAGTGATGGTGGTAAGAATTATGTCCCCCACCCCTACCCTTCCCCAAAATTGAAGAACTGGAGAGCTCTGCATTTTGAGTTTGCAAAGCCTTTCCAGAATATAATGAGAAACTGTATTTTGTCAACAGCAAAAATACATTACTGGGGTTGGGCAACAGATGAGATGCAGTATTTCCTTTATCAGAAAGGGTGGCTGTTGACAAATCAGCTAGAAATATTATTTTAAAAGATACCTGCTGTCCTTTAGCCGCCTGTGCCTACTTACAGACACAATATATTAAGATGCAGATATTTCTTGTAATGACAAAGATTTTTACAAGCACATGCAGGCCACCAAATGTGGTTTTCTAAAAATGGCAATGAGGAATTGAAGACCAGGAATGAGGATATGACAGGTCTGTTGAACAGTTGTTTCACTTCTGTCATTACAGGAAGAGGAGAGCTGCCAGTCAGGGATATTTTCTGGATTGGAATGAGGAGTGATAATACATTTACCAGCCATCTAATTTTCACAGATGACTCGTCACCTCAGCAGGCACCCATTTAAGATCAGAAAGAGAGATGATGATCATCTTGCTAATCATCTCTGTTTTATTTAGTTGTGCCAGTATGAACATGTATTGTGACACTGTCATGGCATGGAGTTTTAAAGGAGTTCTAATAGGCCAATGGTACTATGCGTGAAACAAAGGATCTGAAAGTTATGTGATATCAAAGAAAATATCGGAGGCTTCAGTGTTCATGAAATGCTTCAAATACCTTCATTAGCCAACACTTTTTTTCCACCTGGGCAGCCAATCCCCTTCCCCTCTGCCACTATCTTCTTTCCTTGTGTATTGTGTCTTTATACTCTAAGCCTGAGGACAGGGAACTGTCTAATTACCAATTTGTAAGCCACTCTGAAAGCATTTCTGGAGAATGGGATATAAATACAATAAATAAATAAATTTGTTTGGACTTCAGTGAGTGGAGCATACCCAGTCTATTCACCACCACCACCACACACACACACACACTTCATTCACTTGCTCACTGGTGCAGAGATCTCACACACTCCCTCTGCTCTCCCATCCTTCCCCATGCATAAATTGCCAATCTCTGTCTGAGGAAGTGAACAAATTATAGGGGGTTGGGGGGGAGAGAGGATTTTCATGAGTGTAGTGAGCAGAAAGGGCTGGACCATTCCCACTAGCACCTTAAAAGGACAGTAGGCATCTTACTGGGATGTTTAGAAGAAAAAGGAGATTGTGGGTAGAATGGGGCCCTTATCACACTGAGGGATTTATATTGCCAAAACGTTGCTGAACTGTTGTAGAAGCACGAAGGTGGGATTTTCCGGTATGCTTCTAAAACCTAATTGAGGCTTCCCGCTTTCCTTCCATTGCCAAAGTATTTGCAGGCAAGCCATTTTTTTTAAATAATGGGATAGCCCGTTATTTAAAAAATGGCTTCTCCTGATTTCCCCATGAATTCTTCAACAACAGAAGGAAAGCAGGAAGCCTCATTTACATTTTAGAAGCACACCAGATAATTCCAGCTTTGCACTTCTGCAACAGTTCGGCAACATTTTGGCAATGTAAGTCTCTCCATGTCATAAGGTCCATAGAGACAGCAGGATCTCTTTCTCTCTCTAGTCGTCGTCATCGTCATCATCATCATCATCATCATCATCTATGAAGGCCACTAAACCACAAAGAACACAAGCCAAAAAAATCAGAGATCCAGGACCGACTACAATATTAGAAAGAAAGAAAAAACAAAGTGGCACCTGGAAGAAATCTTAATGGGGAATTAAAAGGGGTGACTGATTTTTCTGCATATTTCTGAACATGATTACAGATAAATAGCCTGCCTGAATAAATCCATTTTGAATGGTGTTTTGGCCCTAGTACTAAGAACACATGAGAAATAAATGGGAAGGTGTTGTTCTGATCACTTAGGAGACACTGATTTTGGCTTTAGCAATTGAAAGAGTACTATAGTCCAAGGCACAAGAATCAGGATACTCTTTTCCAAAACCATAATTGTTTTAGTGTTTGACTACAACTCTGGACACCAGGGTTCTACCGTAACCACCATTCAGACACAGAAACCCACTGTATGACACTGGGCAAGTCTCACTCAATGTCAAAGACAAGCAAAGGCAAACAAGTATTTCCAAGAAAGCCCTGTGATAGAATTGTCTTAGGGTCACTGTAACTCTGAAACAAGAGGGTGAAAAAAGTTGAAATCGGATTTTACAAGCCTACCTTCTGTTAAACAGACAACCGTGGGCAGCTAGCTATTAGAGAAAACAATGGCAAAATGGGAGTTGTGGGGACAAAATGAAGGTAAATCAATCTCAGTGGTAACACAATTTCACATTAATTCTGCCTAGCAATTATAAAACCGTTTGACATGGGTGAAAAACATTCATCTCCAGGGCATTAGTAACAGCATACAACATGTGCATACCTTATCACACTAGAGGAATTCCTCTAAGAAATGGGATTTAAAGTAGATTTAAAGTAGAAAAACCCACAAATGCAGGAGGTTTATCACATGACGTTTCTGCAAACCTGAAATGTGAAAATAAAGTTAACGTAATGTTAACTTTAGAAAGGGAAGAAATGAAATGAAGTCCAAGTCTAGAGCATTATGCCTCAGACTAATCCCAGAATTACCACAAAGGAAACTACATGCACCAGGCGAAAAACAGAGTGATGCCATGTCATTGTGCACATGAATCAGTTGGGTTGACACTGCCACTGCTACAGCCTCACTGATCCAGCTGCAGTAGCTGCTTCTTCACAGGCAACTGTTCAGAACAGGGCAATTGTGAGAGCCTGCCCAGTGCACCATAACTTCTGCTGGGGGTTGCCCTCCTTGTTTGCACAGTTGCCTAGTTCTGACCTCAGCAGATATGATAGCAAGGCAGACTTTACACAGAGCTTCTGCCCGTAAAGAAGCAGTCATGGCAACTTGAGAAATAATCCATCACCTTTCTTCACACTGCTCAACATAGGGAAAGGAGATGGCGTGGCTCTTGGCATGTGGACAACAGATTAGGCTGAATCAGACCCAATACAGCTGCCCACATGCCAAAAGCACTAAGGTCAGTCCAGGGTTTCTGGGAAACACAGGGCTTTCCACCAACACTGTTTAGTTAGGAACAAACTGAAGTTATGGTTCAAAAGCTACAGTATCACCAAGGAAGTAACCATATCTAGTGAGGACTGCCAGCACTGTCTGCAGGGTGAGTTCATGATTTTTACCTCGTGCAGACAAGTCCTATGACAGGCAAGTCAGGCTATGAGGTGGCCACAGAGACTATGAACATTCAAAGCTCACAGAGGAATTTATGCATACCTTCTAACTACATTGTATGGAAGCTATGCTACTAAATCTCTCTAGCTTGAATCTTAACTACAAGACTTCCCAAGGTCACTTAATGAGATGCCATTGAAGATTAGCATCAAAATTCCCACCTACAAAGGGAATGCAATTTCAGAAGAGCAGAGAAGTGCAATGTAGCCTGATAATCAAAACCATAATTTTTAGGTCAAAATGATACAGAATAGTTAGCATTTTCCCTGTCTTCCACTGCTGTGATACAAAGGTATTTACAAGCATATGCATGACTGGGCTTTCCTGAACTCCCTTAGCTTGCTTGGAATGCTTGTAAATTGTACATCAACTGATAGAGACCAAAAGAGATTTTTTTCAATAATATAAAATAAAATAAAAGTACTGTAAATAGTTCTTCAGTGGTGCAAGTTCCTTACTATGCTTTACTTTGCACTCTGAGTGGCCATTAGGAGATTATCATCAGCTTTTACAAGAATTTCAGAATGGTTCATCTGGGAAATCCAACTGCTGTTCCTATTGCACCCTCAATTAAACCCTCTTACTGTGACTCAGACTTTACCAAAATAGACGTTTACTGATAGGTGAATGTTAGGAGATATTCACTGAGTGGAACTAAGCTGCACTTTTATTTTATAGAACTGCTTGAACACGTCAATCTAGTTTTTAGGGCCTTGTTACCTTTAAAATGGAATGGTTAAAAGACAGTTTACTTTCAATGAGTAAATTATCTGTCAAATATGTAGACAAGGTGGCTGGCCCATGTCTGCTCTGCCTATCCTTTCACTAGACAAGAGCTTTTTGTTAACAATATCATGCCAAGTGAAATGTACTTCAAGATGAGTAAAAGGGAAAACAACATTTGTGTATGCATTACTCTCATCAAGTTTTTAATGGGCATGATACATGGTAATGGGAAAATTTTGACCTTGCTCATCATATTTGACTGCAGCTCTCATGAGGTTAAGCTGGCACAGCCAATGGTGATGATGACAGGAATCAAAGACCAATAACATTTGAAGTCCCAGAGTTGCCCTCTCCTGTCATAAAAGTTCAAAAATAATTGCTTATATGTTCCATGGCAAAAGCAACAAATGTATAAAAGTAACTCAGTTAAAACCTATTATCTGTTGATGAAATGAATCAGAGGGATCTGGTGGATCAATGGAACCAAGAACTCAGTCTGAATAAACTATAAACTGATTGACAATGAATGACAAAATGAACACAGTTTTGGGACGAGATAACCAAGCTGGAGGGGTGAGCAGAGACCTATTATTTCAACGAATCCTTCTTTTCCAAAAGCCCAAGTACATGTTACAATTATGTCTCTACTAGGCCAACAAAAGAGGCACAAAATTCATTGTGCAAACTTTCAAAGCCCACAGGCTTCTTCATCAGACAAAGATTTCTTAGCACACAGGCAGCCCTTCAAGCCATGTATATACATGTATGAACTTTCAAGTTGTTTGTTGACCTACAGCAACTCCATGAATTTTTTAGGGTTTTCATAGGTAAGAAGTGGTTTGTTATTTTACTTTCACTCTAATATAGCCTACAGCATCTAGTATTCCTTGGCAGTCCCTTATCTAAGTACTAACCAGACCTGACACTGCTTAACCTCCAAGATCTAATGGGGTTTACTGCCTTCAAGGTATTTAGACCTTCTTCCCTTGTAGCCACAGTATCCTATTCAATCAGATAATGTAAACATAAAAAAATTGTAATGTTATAAAAGACAATAGTTGGCCTATATGAAGCTTTGCCAGTAGTTCTACAGGAAACAATAATGTTTTATCATGCCACATATTCTGCTTCATGCATAGTTGTTTTATTCCCTAAGTTTATAATTTACTATTCTGCTTTCCTTGGAAGCTCTGCTTTGAAGGCTATATAAATGTGGCATTTATATTTTACATTCTTGTTGGCATTACCCTAACATGTTTTTCTGTTATGTGCTCCTAGAAATGCATGAGACTCATTGAAGCTGGAGCATGAGGAACCTGATGCTAATGCTTGGCTTGTGTCTAATTTATTGTTCATTGCCTTGGGTGTCTTCTAAAATAACTTAATCTCAGGAGTTATCCAGCTGCAGTATGTGGAGCCTGAGGTCTCTGGATAATTGCAAATGCCTTCCTAACTATCAAGTCACCACCACAGACAGCAACCCTTGAAATAGCCAATCCAGAATCTTAGTAGGAAACTGAAGTCTTTCTTCAAAATAGACCAGCAGGTTAAAGCACCACATCATACATATATACACACACCAGGAGTTCCCCTTCTGTATACCTCTATCAATCTCTCATAAACATGGCTTGTATGGTTAGTTGCTTGCTTGCTTGCTTATTTATATATTTATTTATTTATTTATTTATTTATTTGCAGTATTTTTATATAGCTTCATTTCATAAGATCTCTGGGCAGTTTACAATAAAATTAATTGCAATAAGAAGACAACAGAAATTTAAAACAATAATAAGAATAATTTAAACATTCTAAAAACATTAAAGATTACTGTAAAAGAATTTTTTTAAAAGCTGACATTAAAGCAATATAAAGTGATGTACCTGTACACATTGGGCTTATATATATATATATATATATATATTAAAAAAACAGTGCTGAAATGAGCCCAGTGTTGACGCCAGTTGGGCTTTCAAGGAGAGGGTATTCCACAATGAGAGTGACATGGCTGTGAAAGCCTTCTTCCATATCCTAAAACAGTGTATTGCTCCTAATGGTTGGACACAGAGGAGTGTCCTTCTAGCAGATTTCAGTCCCAGGGCAGCTCATTGTAATTCAGTCAAATAGAAAGGGATGTTTCTGCAGTTCCCTTTCCTTTCTTGGAGTCAAGCTATTGATCTCTCTGTTCTACCCAATCCTGCTCCTTTCCTCAATTACTCTTGAGTTTGGTGCAGTCATCTGTCTGTCTTCTACCACAGAAAGTCTCTCTGGGGTTATTCAGACAATGAAAATAATTCAAGTAGAATCAGGGTTGAATCTTTGTTATTCACATGCATTTCAAATGCATCTGATTAAGGAGCTTATTGTTCAGCATTTTAAACTGGCTCCAGCCTCCCAGGCTGGAGCTGGAACACAGGATGGAGGCAGGGATTTTTGCTCACTAAATCGCCACTGAACCGCCGGCTGCCATCTGCCTGGGTCCCAGCCAGGTCCAAGCTTTAGAAGCTTTCAGAATTCTAAAAAGTGCTGTCAGAGTGTGGCTGGGACCTGGGCTGATGGCAGCCGAAGTTCAGCGGCAATTTAGTGAGCAATAATCCTCACCTCCATCCTGCATTCTGGCTCCAGCCCGGGAGGTTGGAGCTGGTTTAAAATGCTGAACAATAAGCTCCTAAATTGGGGGAGGCTGCCCCAAAACCCACTTAACCCAGGATAACCAATGTTGGGGGAAAGGGTCCTAGTTTTTCTAAAAGACTCACATTCTCAGCTGTGTGAATAACTAATGTCAATAAACCCAGATTACACAGAGATAAAACTCTGCATGCCTTGAATGTGTTTCAAAACACTTGCATCACTGACTCTATCTTGGGACTCTTTCAGACGTGGGAAATTGGAAGTATAATCCAAGGGCAATCCAAACGCAATCATGGGGTTTCACGTTATTGCAAATTAGAGCTTCTCACGCAATTTCGGGCAAAAGGGAAGTCACTCCGAATGCAATCATGGGTTTCATGTTATTGCGAATTAAAGCTTCTCACGCGATTTTGGGCAAGGGGGGGGTATTTTCGGGTAATGGGAAGTCATTCCAAACACCTTCCAAACGCAATGGGGATTCACGTGAATTCGCTAAACTAGCGAATTCACTTGAATTCGCATTGGCTCCATTCAAAGTTGAGAGAAATTCCTCCCGTGTGAAAGAGTCCTTTATCCAAGTGCTGACATGTGTGAGCAACCAAACTGGCAGAGATGTGCAAAGATGGGTTTCGATAGTGTGAACAACAACCCTGAAATGTGTGAGATTATTAGCACAGTTGCACTAAAAAAAAAATGTGAATGACCCCTCAGTCACACTGGAATTTCCTGGGGTTTGCTTGGCTCTTAGCTCCTTTTTTTCCATGAGTACTTTCCTTTAGTGCCTAACTCACATTTCCAAGGCCAGAGTTCCTTTGATTTTAATTTTCTTGTTCTTTAATACAGTACTTGTTTTTTTAAAAACCATATGAGTTTTATTGCATTATCTGTCTTTTTGTAAGCTACCATGAGTCCCAGCCTGGGAGAAAGACAAGATACAAGTAGAGGTAGGAATGGATGGATATTCACCAAGCAGGACCACTGCTGCTGTTCCACCTCCACTGCTTATAGTGAGTGAAGATGACCTCCAACCATGAAGACCTTCCCTCTGTTGTTAAGGTGGAAAAATATTACATGACTATGAGACTTTCTGGCGCTCCAGATGATGTAAGACTGCACCTCCCAGTAGTCCTAGTCCTGGAAATTGTAGTCTAACATCTCGAGAGCCACATTCTCTAATTGCTGTCATGACTTTTATGAAGATTCCCTGCTGAATTCCACAAAGAGAGGCTGGCTAAGGAAGAGGCTGACAGCTAATGCTTCCTCCTAAACTAGTTACAATTAAGAGGCAGGAAGGAGGAAGCTGGCAGAGGTGGGAGGTGGTGTTTGCCTTAATGGATTTTGTTACATACCCTTTTGATTGCTGGAAAAAATGTGATAGAGTGATATTTGTCCATTTCTCTCTAAGATCATATTCCAGGGGATATGTATCCACTCATGCAGGCAGGAGAAGCAACCCTACTTCTCTAGTGAATTTTAGCATCTGCTTATTTAATGGGCAAATAATAAAGGTATAAAGTAATAAAGGTATAAAGGATCACATTCAATATTCCTCAGTATGTATGTTCATTGGGATAAACAAGAAGAAAGAAGGAGGCTTTCTGTTTGGATCCAGGTGCGTAGCAAAATCTAATCCAAAATTGTACTGTAAAGAGCTCTGTGACATGGCATCTTAAAAATAAGCAGAACATTGTCAACAAAAGCTGCTCACAAACAAAATGAAGCAAACACAATATAATACTTCAACTCATTGTTTGAATTTTAAAAAGGCCTTATCTATACAAACTGCAAGCCAGGTTTATGTTAATCTCCATGTTGTGCTTCTATGCCATTCCATGTTTTATATTATCTACACAGGAGTCCTACTTATATGTTACGAGCATGTATGTAGGACACTCACATGAAGAAGAGCCACATTGCTGGCCTCACTCCCAACATTATATCTTCAAAGGAACCCTGATGGACACCACTCATATATTGGTGTCCATACTGTCAAAATATCTGGCTTCACAAGCATCCTTGTTACATGGAGTATCTATGCATAAGCATGAGCCCATGCTCTATACAAAGAAGGTGGAGGGTGGCTTGCTTTGGCGCATTTTGTTAAGGGAAGACACTGAAGTATGACCACACTCATAGTTCATCACATGAATACTCTACACATTAGTGAGACCTTGATGGAGCTGTAGTTTCATCTTTTAAAAGAAAAAGCACACGCACTATTTTGAGTGAAGCTCAACACAAGTTGTTCATTTTGTTTTGAGCAGATGCCTTGTTTCTTCTGTGGAAAATGTTTTAATGAATAGTGGAGCTTACAAAAGAAGTTTCCTAGGTGGAGTATCTTGCTAGACAACTGTTCAAACCTTTATCTGCACTGAATCCCAGACTATCGCAATCCTCATGCTGAGTCTTTCACTTAACTAGACATTGCCGAACTCTGCTCAGAGGCCTTCTCTGCCCTTATATGGTCTTACACACATACAAAGAGAAGAGATTATATTTTCTACCCTGTAGGTGGGTTTCTTCATTTGACATTGTATATGGCATTTGAAAGCTTTCTTGCAAACAGTGCACTAGAACCCTTTAATAAACTGCAAACAGAACTTGACAGTTAACAGCTAAGACCATTTGCACTGTTGAAATGGCTCTTCTCTGGATTACAGTTCCTCCCATCAACAACCTGTCATGTGGGCTTTTATGGGCAGGGGGAGTTTACAGTCATTAAAAGTCTAACCTTGCCTCCCTACACCCACCCCTGCTGTTGCACTTCGTTAAATTTCACATATGGTATAAAATGTAGGTTCAGTTCTCCAAAATAACTTTGCATTTTGAAGTTGCTTAAACAGAAAATATTTTGCTTAAGATCAAAGAAGGGGTCAGAGCAGCTATGGAAATATTTCAAAGGGTGAGTCATGTGCTATACTCAGTTGGCTCCTGTTGTACACCCTTACAGGGAATCCTTTCTGAATTATGATGACACTTTGCAGACATCACATTGACCTTCTAGCAAAGCAGAAGTAAATCACTCTGTGATATTCCAGTGATGCCATCCATTCATTTATGATCACCATTCAAATGTCTTTTCAATTTGGAGTATTTTATGGAGGATAAGGCGTCAATGGCTACTAGACATGACATCCGTATATTACTTCCAATATAAGATGTAACAGGCTTGTTAATAGTAGTTGCTAGAGAACTAGTTGTCTGTTATTCAGACAGGCTTTTAAAACAAAGTTTTTAAAGAATGGGCTGGGGTGAAATACCCTAAAGGCACCAGTTCCTGTCTGATCTTGGAAGTAGAAGAGAGTGGGATGGGAGACCGCCAAGGAATACCAGGTGCTGTAGGCTATATCTCAAGGAAGGAACTGGCAAAAACATCACTGACTATTTCTTACCTAAGAAAATGCTATGAAATTCCTGAGGGTTGCTGTACGTTGACAGCCAACTTGATGTATGTATGCACATGTTGTACATACAGACACTGTGTACACATATTATGCTGTATTGCTTAAACTGAAATGTTTGAGACCTTTTTATCTTTTTGATGCATTTGATTCCTTTAATTTGATGTATAAATTGTTTTAATACTCTAAATAATTTTTTTTCATGTTAAATTTTGTATGTTTGTATTTGTATTGTTCTTTTTAAATTGCTAGCTGCTTTTAATCCCAGTTTTGCGGGGGGGGGGGGGGGGGGAAGCAGAATACAAATAATAATAAATGTAGACTATTCCTTCTCCAGAAATTCAAAATACTTCAAAATCCAACATTATCACATGGGTGGCTGAGATAGTAATACTTTTAGCTTCCTAACTGTTCAGTGTACACAAAATTTTGTTTAATGTACAAAATATTAAACATATTGTGTATAAAATTACTTTCTGGCTGTGTGTATAAGGTAAATATGAAACATAAATGAATTTTGTGTTTAGACTTTGGTTCTATCTCCAAGATATCTCACTATGTACAGGCAAGCATTCCAAATTGGGGGGGGGGGGGGGGAGATCCAAGATCCAAAATCCAAAACACTTCTGGTCCCAAGCATTACAAATATGGAATTCTTAGCCTGAAATAAATAAATACACAAATGGGAGGGCACATTCAGTTCAAGACCTGCTTGTAGGCTTCACATAGGTATCTGGTTCACTAATGTTAGGACAAAACAGTCCTTTCTTGATCCAGCACAGTTTTTTATTATCTTCTTATTGGGGATTCTGGACTGTGATTTGGACCTCTATGGCAGATGTGATATAATGCTCTACATTCTCCAATGTGCAAGGAAATACAGCAATGAAATTGTAGATACAAGTCTGTCACTTTTTCTCAATCTCTAAGGCTCTGTCTGTAAGAAATACATAATGATATTGTTTCAGATAAATTGTCATGACTTCCCTCAAGGATATTAGTGATCATACCCGTATATACTCGACTATAAGTCAAACTCATGTATAAGTCGAGGGGAAGTTTTGGGGCCAAATTATGGATTTTGCTATGGCCCGTGGATAGTCGAGGGTAAAATTTATGGGCGTATATGAAAGGATCTAAAGGATGAAGCAAAGCCAAAACAATGTCAAATAACTTCTAAAAGTCCATCAGACATAATTCTTTGTGCTTATTCTTAAAACTGGATGCATGAGAGAATCAAGGGGGTCAGTGCTTCCAGGACAGATTATATTTTTGATTTTCACCAGGGATGGTTCCTTCTTTTATATAAGAGTTAAGATACAGTACTTACATTGACCAGTGGATAAGTTGACCATAACCATAAAGAACTTTAAGCTACTACTAGATTTTTTTTAAAAAGACATGCTATAAATAAAATGAAGTAAAATAAAATAAGTATTAAGGAAAGCCATCATTGTGTAGTGATTTGTACATTGGACTATGAGTCTGGACACCAGGGTTCAAATCCCTACATGGCTATGGAAACCCACTGGGTTGAACGTTAAATGAACATTAGATCAGAAAAAATGAGAAACTAAATAAGACTGAAATTTTCAGATTTATCTGCTCCTGCCTAGAGAGAATTAAAATTAGGGGCCCATTCACATTAGACAATTATAGCACTATTATTCTACTTTAACTGCCATTGCTTCATCCTATGGAATCTGGAGGTTAGGGAGTGGCAATTTGAATTCTCAGCCAGGGGGCTCTAGTGCCTCACCAAACGACAAACCCCAGGATTCCATAGGATGGAAAACCATGGCAGTTAAAGTGGAACAATAGAACTATAATTGCAGAGTGTGAATAACTGCAAAGTGTGAATGCACCCCACAAACTCATACCTTGTAAGACCAACTCTTTAATTTGGGATCAGAATGCTAACATTGACCCAACCCCATGATAAGATTATTCAGGAATTGATGAAAACTCAGAAAAGTGTTCTAAGCTGAGTATGATTTGAATACAGTGCTGGCATTTGAAAAAATGCTTACAGTACTACTAGAATCTTTCATACTGTCTTGGCCAGGTTTAACTGGTGGAGACAGTGTGAGCTTGAGTCCTAAATAAAATCTGTTTCCCAGTTACTTGGGATTCTAGCATGAGGTGCCAATGGGAGATTTCATCTCAATGGAACACTAGTTTCCTAAGAATTATTTCCCTTAAGGCTACAGCATGTGAGAAAAGGATAAAATCCCTGGCCGTCTCTCCTGCCACCTCAGTAATTATAGGCTCCCCTCCTGGCTGGTATTATTTTTTTGTAAAATGCATATTAAATGCAAAGACACATTTAATATCCTATCTAACATCCTCATTATGATTTTTTTTAATCAAGTGAAGACTTTATTCCAGCAGGCCTTTGGGTATTGCTTTTTTAGGGAAAATAGGTCTTGTATAACCTGCTGGATTTTAATTAGATGTTTTGATGGCTTATGTTGTAACTGATTTTTTTTTTAAAAAAATGTATATGTTGTGAATTTTCATTATGCTTGTTTTAACTGTTGGAAGCCACCTTGAATCCCAACTGAGGGAAAGGTTAGAAATATGATTGTCATTGTTATTAATTGCACTTCCATCCCCACAAAATTCAACCAGTGACCAGAAGTGCACCATGGCTCAGTTTGATGGTTTACCGATGTATCCTATGATGATGACACATTTCAGAATCTTTTTTCCAACCAAACAACTGTGACCCTCCAAACACCTACCAGGCACAACGGCCACATCATTAACACTCAATGGAATCAAAAGCCCAAACATTATATAAGAGGATCGATAGGATATAAATAGTTCTTGTCAATGTCTATGTGCAGATCAATGCCTGAGTCACTAATCTGGCATTTTAAACTAAAAAAACAAAACAAAAGATAATGAAGCACCCAAGCTGTATTTTGTGGTCTTAAATATGCTTGAAAGTACAGGGAAAATATGGGTAATTATCATACATGATTAATTTTTAAAAGCAAGTTAAACAATATAAAGGATTTAAGATCATCTTTCCAATGCCATTAAAAGACAAAATGCCTTTCTTTATCAGGATGACATTTAGGAAATGGTCAGCCATGTGTTAAGGACACTGACACTGGGACAGCTTATACTGGTAAAAAGCACCAACCCTCCCATTAATTTGGCCGGAAAGCAGATCTAGCCCATTATTTTCTTTGCTGTGTAATTATGTCATTATGGCTACAATCCTCTACCTCCTTATAAATGAGTATGTCCAATTGAACTCAATGGAGTCAGCTTGTGAATTTATTTTTATACACACACACACACACACACAGGCTTGTGTTTTTAGTCATCAGAACTTTGCTATATAGCTTTGAACTAGGAAAAAAGAAAGTGACCCTAACTAACCAACTGTTTCCTTTAATGAGTCTGTCTCTCCCTCACCCTACAGGAAGCACTGGCCTATATATGTCACTCAGACCGCTATCATCAAAGGCCTTTTTTATCACTTAGTTTAGGATAATAGAGTACACTTGAACTCTGCTCAGTAAAGTGAAACTTCTTACAGTGAGAGCTAAGGTTTGGCTTGTTATTCCTGGCAAATTGCCCCAAAGGAAATGACTTGAGGGCAGACGTTTGTTTGCTAGATAGAAAGGAGATAGGGGCACCTTTTAAAAAATAATAGGGAGGGAGGAGAGGTCAAGTCTCTGAAACATTTATTTGCCCAAAGAGCAGCTTCCTTTTGGTCTAGAACAAGAATGTTTAGTCCTGTCTTTCATAATGTTTACTAATTGACAGATAAATAGTAACAACTTAACAGGCCATATTCGCCATCACTGATATCTTGCAGACACAACCTTGCTTGACAGCCTGGTTTTTACAAAGCAAGGTTGAGCATAACATCTAGACTGCGTCCCGCATGAACAATTGCCACAAGACTTTGTGTGGCCATTTTGTCTCCAGCAAAAGATAGAAAAAAAATAAATAAAATCCCCAAACTTTTTATTCAAAACAAATAAAATGCTTGTGTTAAATGAAACAGCAAATTGCTCTTAGGAATAATTATCCAGGGATAATTTTTTTTCTTTCCCCAGGCTTCACTATTCTTATGAGTTGAGGGGTCAAGTAAAATTAAATATCCTAGAGTTCAAAGGTGCTTGGCAGCTACTCCCTCTGAAATAAAAATGGGCAATGTCTGGGTTTGCTCCACAGTGAAGAAAAGGCGGTTGACACATGATTAGCTCTAGTCTCCTGTCCAGCCAACAAAAATTCTAGTTATTTAGGCAGATTGCAAATGCCTAACCATGGCAGTCACTCTTCTAACATCACTGTATCTGTTACAAGTATGCCTCAGTTAGATCTGTTCCTGGGCATTACTTCTTTAACAGAAAAAAATGGTACCAAAGGCAGAAATATTACGGAAAGAATAAGGATAGGTTCCTAGATCACAAAACAGAAGAGCATTTCAACATGTTTAACCAAAAGTTTTTATTCAAAACTGACAATATGTGTATATAAAATGAAACAATAAGCTGCATCCAGGGATAATTTTCTTTCCCCTCCAGACTCCATATTTGTTATGATTTCCACTTTGGTGGCTAAACATAAAGATCTATGCTTTCTTTCACATGCTGAGGATAGCTGATGAGGCAGAGATATCTGTTCTCCCTTTTTTTCTCTCTGTTTTGCTATTTGTGAATTCTTACTAAGTGATTCTGGCCACAGCTGCTGTTTAGCTTGCCTGCTATGAACAGGTACACACAGATAGTGTAGGATCAGCTAGAGTCAAATCCCAGACAGTAAACACAGAGTTTTTGTTTAGCGTTTGTGTCTATGGGCCTGTACAAACAGGGGGAAAAGGGCACACAGAGGTCTCCCCATTCTCCCTTGGATCATGGCCACACCAACCAAATGGTGCAGCCATGATGCGGCATGAAAAGGAGCTGCTAAATGCTGCTCCTTTCTACACTGCTGCCGAGGCACCATTAGATCCCTGGACCAGCATGATGGCGTCTCTTGTGCACTGTGCCATTTGGACACAGTGCACAAGGCATGTCATCAGTGTGCACACCGTGTGAATGTGTGCACACCAAAAAGGAGCCTAAAAAGAAAATGGTGCTCCACTTTCCCAAGCCCTAATTTTGGCCCCAGACCAGCACTTTGCTCCAGCCTGTACGTGGCCTAAGTTCATACAGTCTTCCATTACCATGTTCCCAATGTTTTGCTGATAAAAAGTTTCAGCTAGAAAGAGGGCAAGGAGGAAAAGCAGGGCTGACCATAAACAGACTTGTTAAAAAGAACTTCTTTGTCAGAGGCTATGAGGTATGACTGTATACATTTTCCGGATGAATTGTAAAATGCCACTCCACCTCGCACCTTATCTCCTTATGAGAGCTTGGAAATTTTATTTTTAAAAGGTCTTTTGTCATGTAACACTTTGCAACCCCTCTAAAAGTAACCTGTTACTGTTCAAAATACATTAGAAGGTTATATTGCTTGTTACATTGCTTCAATTACTTTTTATGCTTTGAGAGGAGGGTGAGATCCATCCAAAAAAGAAAATGGCTTGAAAGTGGTACGAAGAATACCCCAAGAAAGTTATTTATATCTCCCTCAAAGTGATAAGAAAATGTAACAATAAATATTACTCACTGACACAAAACAGTGGTTAAGTTAATATTTGTTATTTTCTTTGCAACAGGAATAACATTACCATGAAACAGATTAACCAACCTATTAGGCAATTTGTATTGAAATCAAGAAATTTGGCACAGAGGAAGCTACTTATACTATTAAAATATCTGGATAATGAGACACAGTTGATTTACCTTCTGAAGGTTCAAGTAGTCATTTTCCAAAATGGCCACCAAATGCAACTTTATTTTTAAAGAATAATATATTTGGTAGCCAGTCCAAGACCACAGAAAGCCCATGCATTTTCCCTTGTCCCATGCTCTGGCAAAATGTGACATTGTGTGAAGCTTTACAAGATGCGATAAGGAAACTGCCTTTTTTATTTGGACGGTGTTCCCAGAATTTTCAGGTGAATTACTGAAAGCAGCCTCATAACCAAACATCACATCTGAACATGTTTTCTCCTTCACTTAAAGAGTTGTGGTCCTTTTGTATGGCTGAACATCATACAAAAGTACTAACACAGATTAAGGAAGAATATGGTAATAAAAAAAGAATAATGTGCAGTTAATTCCACCTACAAGGGAAACTTAGGAAGAATATGGAGGAACAGCCACTGCTAAGCCTCGGAGGAGGCGCATAGTCGTGGTGGGGGACTCCTTGCTGAGGGGTACTGAAGCAGTGGTTTGTGGGCCTGACAAGATGTCTCGGGAGGTGTTTTGTCTCCCTGGGGCAAAGATCCATCATGTGACAGAGAGGCTGACAAGACTTGTCAAGCCTACTGACCATTACCCCCTTCTTTTGGTTCATGTGGGAACCAATGATACTGCAAGGCACAGCCTTCAGAATATCAAAAGGGATTATGAGGCTCTGGGAAGGAAGCTGAAAGAGATGGATACACAGGTTGTCATCTCATCTCTTCTCCCGGTGGAAGGGCATGGTCCAGGAAGGGAGAGGAAAATAGCAGAGGTAAATAACTGGCTCCGTAGATGGTGCCGCCAGGAACAGTTTGGATTCTTGGATCATGGGCTGCGGTTCCATGAGGAGGGACTTCTGGCAAGGGATGGGCTTCATCTCACGCCAGTAGGCAAAAACATTTTTGCCAACAGTCTGAAGAACCTGAGGGCTTTAAACTGGAGGGCTTTAAACTGAGTTATGTGGGGGAGGGAGACAGCATTCTGGAAGGCAAAAGGGATGGAGAGAATAGTCAAAGTGGCATAGAGGGAACAAGGCAAACAGTGAAAGGACCCAAGAGTAGGAGGCAAAAAACCATGCAAAAGCAGCAAGTAAAGAGGACACATGGTCTTAGATGTCTCTACACTAATGCACAAAGTATGGGAAATAAGCAGGATGAACTTGAACTCCTAGCACAACAAGGGAAATATGATATAATAGGCATCACTGAAACCTGGTGGGATGAGTCTCATGATTGGAATGTAGAAATAGAGGGATATAACCTTTTTAAGAGAAACAGGCCAAACAGGAAAGGAGGAGGAATAGCATTATATGTCAGGGATATTTACACCAGTGAAGAGATCGAGGAAGTCAATACTGTAAGTCAGGTGGAGAGCATCTGGATAAAAATTAAAGGAGAGGGAAATAACAGGGATGTTACTGTGGGAGTCTACTACAGACCCCCAACTCAGGCAGAGGAATTGGATGATACCTTTCTAGAACAGATGAGCACACACTCAGAAAGGAGAGATGTAGTAGTGATGGGTGACTTCAACTATCCTGATATTTGCTGGAAGTCAAATTCAGCCAAATCCTCAAGGTCTAGCAAATTCCTCACTTGCCTGGAAGACAATTTCATTGGTGGAAGGTGGAAGAAGCAACAAGGGGATCAGCCATCTTAGATCTTATCTTAACCAACAGGGAAGACCTAGTTGATGGGGTGCAAGTGGTCGGATCCTTAGGTGGAGGTGACCATGTCCTCCTGGAGTTTGCTATACAGTGGAAAGATGAAGCTAGGCATAGTCAGACACGAATTCTAGACTTTAGGAGAGCTGATTTCAATAAACTTAGAGAAATACTGGGGGTGATCCCATGGTCAAGAATACTAAAAGAGAAGGGAGTTCAAGATGGATGGGAGTTCCTCAAAAGGGAGATACTGAAAGCACAATTTCAGACAGTTCCAATGAGGAAGAAAAATGGGAGATGTCTCAAGAAACCGGTATGGATGACTAAGGAACTTACAACTGAGCTAAGTTTTAAACGGAACATGTATAAAAAATGGAAAAATGGGGAAATCACCAAAGAGGAATTCAAACAAATAGCCAGCACATGTAGGGATAAAGTCAGAAAAGCTAAAGCGCAAAATGAACTCAGGCTTGCTAGAGAGGTTAAGAACAATAAAAAGGGCTTTTTTTGGATATGTTCGCAGCAAAAGGAAGAAGAAGGAAATGGTAGGACCACTGCGTGCAGAAGATGGCAAAATACTAACAGGGAACAGAGAAAAGGCAGAATTACTCAACACCTTCTTTGCTTCAGTCTTTTCAGAAAAGGCAAAAGGTGCTCAACCTGAGGACAGTGAAGAAGGGGACAGAGTGGGGAAATTTGAGCACAGAATAAGTAAAGAGACAGTACAGGAATACCTGGTTAATCTAAATGAATACAAATCTCCAGGACCAGATGAACTACATCCAAGGGTATTAAAAGAACTGGCAAAGGTAATATCGGAGCCATTGGCAATAATCTTTGAGAACTCCTGGAGAACAGGAGAAGTCCCAGAAGACTGGAGGAGGGCAAACGTTGTCCCCATCTTCAAAAAGGGAAAAAAAGAGGATCCCAACAATTATCGTCCAATTAGTCTGACATCAATACCAGGAAAGATTCTGGAGCAGATCATTAAGCAGAGAGTCTGTGAACATTTAGAAGCCAATGCCATAATCACAAAAAGCCAACATGGGTTTCAGAAAAAGAAGTCATGCCAAACGAACCTGATCTCTTTTTTTGATAAAATTACCAGCTTGGTAGATGAAGGGAATGCTGTGGATATAGTTTACCTCGATTTCAGTAAGGCCTTTGACAAGGTTCCTCATGACAAGTTAACTGTTACATGGATTTGTAATTGGTTGAGTGGCCGAACTCAAAGGGTGCTCAACAATGGCTCCTTTTCATCCTGGAGAGAAGCGACCAGTGGGGTCCCACAGGGTTCTGTCCTGGGCCCAGTGCTGTTCAACATCTTTATTAATAATTTGGATGACAGAATTGGGGGCATACTTATCAAATTTGCAGATGACACTAAACTAGGAGGAGTAGCTAATACCCCAGAGGACAGAATAAAAATTCAAAATGACCTGAATATACTAGAAAGCTGGGCCAATGCTAACAAGATGAAATTCAACACAGAGAAATGTAAGGTTCTGCACTTAGGGAGGAAAAATGAAATGCACAGATATAAAATGGGGGACACCTGGCTGAATGAGACCACATGTGAGAGGGATCTAGGAGTCCAAGTAGACCATAAGCTGAACATGTCAACAGTGCGATGCAGCAGCTAAAAAGGCCAATGCAATTTTAGGCTGCATCAATAGAAGTATAGTGTCTAGATCAAGGGAAGTAATGGTGCCACTCTATTCTGCTTTGGTCAGGCCCCACCTGGAATACTGTGTCCAGTTCTGGGCACCACAATTCAAAAAGGATGTGGAGAAACTGGAGCGGGTCCAAAGGAGGGCAACTAAGATGGTGAAGGGTCTGGAAACCATGCCCTATGAAGAACACCTTAGGGAACTGGGGTTGTTCAGCCTGGAGAAGAGAAGGTTAAGAGGTGATATGATAGCCCTGTTTAAATATTTGAAGAGATGTCATATTGAGGAGGGAGCAAGCTTGTTTTCTGCTGCTGCAGAGACTAGGACGCAGAACAATGGATATAAATTGCAGGAAAAGAGATTCCACCTCAACATTAGGAGGAACTTCCTGACAGTAAGGGCTGTTCGACAGTGGAACACACTCCCTCGGAGCGTAGTGGAGTCTCCTTCCTTGGAGGTCTTTAAGCAGAGGCTGGATGGCCATCTGTCAGGGATGCTTTGATTTGGAGGTCCTGCATGGCAGGGGGTTGGACTAGATGGCCCTTGTGGTCTCTTCCAATTCAATGATTCTATGATTCTATGAGAACAAAGCCATTTGCCAAAGATCTCACATGTGGGGACAGGTTGTTCTACTGATGCCAGAGGTTCCAGGACTAACTAAGCGGCTGTGTAGACTGGTCGTTAAGACTGACCTGGGTACGGAGTCAGGGCATGGCAAGCATATGAAGTGGAACCATGGCTATTGCAACCTTTCCAGGGCACAAAAAGGAGCTGCTTTTTGCAGTTCCTTTTTGGGACCTGAAAAGGCCTGATCAAGGCTGGACGTAACTGCAGGCCACACCTTAGGGGTGGTCTACACAGCCTCCTTATGATGCTGGGATAAAATTCACAATGCCATTAATGAGCCATTCTGGAAAAGTTTGCCTCCCCAGAGTTGATATCCTGCATTTGCAAAAATGATACCAATTGCTGAAAGGCCATATACTACAGTGTATTTTTCTGAAGGAAAAACACTATTTTTAGCAATGCTTTATTTTATTGTAAAAATAAACTTCCATGTACTACAATGTATATAGTAGATAGACATGTATGTACTACAATTTATTTTTTCGGGGGGGGGGGGACATTGTTTTCAGCAGTGGCATGTACTGTAACAATCAATCCTAACTTGGACAAAGACACAGCTGTTATTTCATTTTAAATTAAAACTTGTTTATCCCACGAACATTTAAAGAAAACAAATTCCAAAGTTAATAAAATTCATCTGTGACAAAGAAGCATCTGTATTGCTTAATTTTAGTTTTATGCGTCAAAGTCTTAATTGATATAAGAATAAATATTTATTTATTTATTTGATGGATGGATGGATATGTCTCCCACTTTTCCCCAAGGACAGGACTCAAAAGTGGTTTACAACAAATTAAAATAAAATACAGCTTTAAAATGCAGTGAAAAAAATGAACATTAGTTTTCCTAAAAAGACAAAGTTAAAACAGTTTGAAACTTATTTAAAAACATAATTATTAAAAAGCTGAAAGCACAGCACATGCCATTAAAATTTCCTTCTATCACAAGAAATTAAGAGCCAAATGGACTGCCAAAATAAAAGGTCTTCGGTTGCTTGCAGAAACAGAGCAGACAGGGAGGTGATGAACATGCTGGGGGATAGAAATACACAACCTGGGAGCAGCCACTGAGAAGGCTGTCTTTCCTGTCCCCACCAAACACATCTGTGAAAAATACAGCATGGAAGGAAAGCCTTCCTCCAAAGATCTTAAAAGTTAAGCAGGCCCATAGTGGAAGACATGGTCTGTTAACCTCTATTCTGCTTTGGTCAGATTTCATTTGGAATATTGTGTTCAGTTCTGGGCACCACAGTTCAAGAAGGATGTGGACAAGCTGGATCTTGTTCAGATAAGAGCAACCAACATGGTGAAAGGCCTGGAAACCATGCCCTAGGAGGAGGAGTTTAGAAAGCTAGGTTTAGCTTGAAGAAGAGACATTTAAGAGGCAACATGATAGCCACGTTTAAATATTTAAAAGAAATGTCATATTGAGGGTGGTGCAAGCTTGTTTTCTGCTGCTACAAAGAATAGGACCCAGCGTAATGAATGCAAAATACAGGAAAAGAGATTCCAGCTCAACATTAGGAAGAACTTCCTGACAGTAAGAGCTGTTTGGCAGTGGAACACACTCCCTCAGAGTGTGCTGGAGTTTCCTTCTTTACAGGTTTATAAACGGAGGCCAGATGGCCATCTGTCAGGAGTGTTTTAACTGTGTATTCCTGAGTGGCAGGGGGTTGGCTGGATTGGATGGCCCTTGTGATCTATTCCAACTCTATGATTCCCTGATTCTCTGATTTTATACATGAATTATCTTTAGACTCTTGAAAAGGTTTCACAATGTGAAACATAAATTTATTAAATTAAACTAATGCAAAACAGTACCAAGATATAGATACTGCTGAATAAAAGTGATCTACATAGAATTGAATCTTCAGTTGTATTAAGGTGCAGTTTTGTTTGTACACTTCCTTGGGTAACATACATTTCAACAAAGTGTTGGTAATATTTAAAACTGCGCAAAATAACACTTAAAAATAACATAATATACAACAAATAGGTTCTGTCTCATTTTCTCTGACAATGCATTTTCCATTAGAAAGCAAGCTTTATACGTAATTTCATACTTTTGTCATGAAATTTGTCTACTGTGATCTCAAAACACACTGCACAAATAATCCAGTTTGAGACTGCTTTATCTGCCTTGGCTCAGTGCTAGGAAATCCTGGGAATGGTAGATTGTTGTGGCATCAGAGCTATCTCTGACAGAGAATTTTATTGTATACATTTTTTTAAAAACGTTCTGGGCACAGTTAGGGGCTGTTCAGGGCCGAGCGCAATTGAGTGAAAATGGATTTTATGGCACACCGAGTGTCCTCAAAATGGCCCCATTCCATTGCCCAGTACCAGGCTGTTCTCATTCAGTGCTGAGATGTGCCATTTTGCTGCGCCGGAACTTTTCTGACAGAGCCAAAGGACAAAACTCAGTGCTGAATAGGAACGGCCCGGTGCCGGGTGATGGAATGGGGCCATTTTGAGGACACTTGGGTGTGCAATAAAATCCATTTTCCCTCGGTCTCACACGGCCCCAAGCATCCCCTACCTGTGCCCATAATGTTTTAAAAAATGTGTGTGATAAAGTTCTGAGAAGGCTAAATGTCTCACAAAAACTACAGTTCCTAGAACTCCCTAGCATTGAGCCAAGGCAGCTGAAGCAGTCTCAAAATGGATTATTTCTGCAGTGTGTTTTGGACCTATCTCTCATTATTTTCCTTTCATTACTTCCTGCAAAAAAAAAAAAAAAAAAAAACAAAAAACCTTGTATATTATACAGGGAACAAAAGCCAGCATGTTATAGTTGCTTGAACATAGGACTACAATTCTGGAGGACAAGGTTTGAACCCCTACTCAGCCATGGAAACTCAAGTTAGCCTTGGGCAAATCATATTCTCTCACTCTCAGAGGAAAGCAAAGGCAAATCTGCTTTCAACATATCTTGCCAAGAAAACCCCATTCACCTTAGGGTCACCATAATTCAGAAATGACTTGAAGGCACACAACAAACACAGGGAACATTATTCCTTGCACATAATTTCCAGTATCGAGAATTCTGATGCAAGTATTATGTTGTCCGGAAGAATGTTAAGATAACAAGTATACCTCCTTACAGAAATCAAGAAACAAACATATTCAATATAGCTAATGGTACTGTATATCAAAGATGAAAATAATATCTTCAAGGCTTCTACTGCTGACAATGGACATAATTCAACTAGAATCTGTTCCTATACTGGCCCACTGAAATGAGCAGGACTACTTTAATGTTTTTACATATTCCCATCCATTTTAATGGGCAAGTACAGTACAGTTAAAGATGGATTGTGTTCATTAATCATTAGCAGACTTTCCTACATACACAAATCTAAATTTTATATATAAGGCCTAAGAGACAGTAATAATCAAGAAATTGTGTGTCTATCAAGTGAAGGAAATTAATAGTTTGTTTTAAATAAAATCTTGAGACCACTAAAATTTGCTCTTCTTCTTGGTATAACATGAAACATTTATTTGGCTCAATGAAATATTGCTTAACTGAATACTGTAACTTTTTAAAAATTGAGACCTCATGCCTAAAATCATTCTATGGATTTTTCTCCAAGGAAAGCATGTGGCACATGAGAAATCATGCACTTCTGATCTCCTTGCCCAGCCAGTTGCAGACATCAGCTGCGGACATCAAGTGGTAAAGGTTGTATAGCTAGAATGAGTAATTCCTTCTGTATAGCACAAGATACAAGGGTAGTGCATGACTACTTGTTGTTGTTTTTTTCTCTCTTTTTGTGCTTAGACAGGTAAAGACTTGTGAAACACCTTCTGAAATCAGACTCAACCCTATCCAATAGCCTGTTTTCCATAATGGCCAAACAGAAGCCAATGGTAAGCCCATAAGCAGGATGTAAGTGCAGCAATACCCTTCCAGACATGCTCCCCAGCAACGAATATTCAGAGGCATATTGAATCTGATACATTGGGCCCTTGGTATCCACTGGGGTTTTGTTCCAGGATCCCACTGGATGCCAAAATCCATGGATGCTCAAGTCCCATAGTCAACAATAGCATAATAAAATCGTATCCCTTATATAAAATGGCAAAATCAAAGTTTGGCACAATCAAGGTACAGAAAGCCAACTATGCCACAAAGCACAGGGACCAAATAAAGCCTGCCATTATTACTGGATTGGGTGAAGCAGAACCCTTGTTGTAAACCCTTTTCACAACCTTCTCTCTGGTGGGAAGGGGTAGTAATGTCCTTCTCCTTATACTATGATCAGAATTGAATGGACTTCCTTGTCTGATCTGGCAGCTAGCTCTTAAAGCAAGCAGGGGAATGTCAGCCAAGGTTGTACAGGTTGTATCCGCACTGCAGAAATAATCCAAGTTGACACCACTTTTCCTGCCATGATCCAATGCTGTCATGTAGTTTGTTGTGGCACCAGAGCTCTCTGACAGAGAAGGCTAAATGTCTCACAAAACTACATACACCAGAATCCCATAACATTGAGCCATGACAGTTAAGGTGGTGTAAACCTGGATTATTTGTGCAGCATAGATGCAGCCTAAGTAGCCAGTCTAGGATTCTGGTGTTTTTAATTAAATCATTAATTTAATAAATCTCTGGGTAAGTCCACCGTGTCACATAGAGGCAGTATATGAATCAAGGTCACAAACCAACTCTGCAGCGAAAAACCTGAAGAGAAAGTGTGTGAGTGTGCATGTGTGTAGCCTTGCATAAACCAAAAGACAAACACTATGGATTGAAAACAGTCTGTCATAGTAAATATTCTCCAACTACCGCTTGGCTTGATCTTGATTGAATTTTCTTCCCCTCAGCAAAGAGGAAGACATTTAATTAGAAAGTGTTGTCAACTGAAAAATAAGGTAAATTGCCAGAAAAATAGATTAAACAAAATTAGACACTGTGTCCCACAGTGAATGTTTTATTAATTAAAAATATATTTAAAACACATCTAAAGAGAAGTCAGAAGAGCTTGCCTTATTCTCTTCTTCTTCATGATCATCTTCTTTTTCTTCTTTTGGCTCAATGCACAGGAAATACAAATCAACCACATGTTGTTAATGCATGCAGTGCCTTGAGAGGCTTGCCCACTTGCTATTATGAACACAGCTACTGCAGATCAATATAAAGATGGAGGAAAGAGCTGTGCAAGAACTGTTTGTTAATCTTTTCCTCTCCAGACAAGGCATGCTAGTAAATAGACAGTGTTAGCTTAGGCCCCAAAGCAAGCTGTTATTTCTGCCTCTGTAAATCACTCTAGCCCTTTCCTTTGAAATCCAGAAGGAAAACCATAGCGTATATGTATGAGTTGTGTGTTATCTGCCATTTCTGGTCAGCTTGTGTGAGCCACCAGCACCTGAGCTGCCATCTTTGCATCTGCGGTTAACTGCACCTGTACTTCCATGGCCTGATTTTTTAGGTGCTGCAGGCTGTCGGCACTATGCTAAGCTAAGAGCAGCTGCTTATGCTTGATTATAAGTATTTGAAAAGCAATGGATACAATTGTGCGCCAAGGATCAGACCAAAAGCAGTCAGCACATGGTGGACAGCAGTCACGTGACTGCCTGAGCCTTTGGCAAGTTAGCACCAGCTGAATTTTAAAAACACAGCTGCTACAAGCACAAAAGGTCATACGGATGAAGCCTCAAGTGAAAGCTGCTTCAGATATCACGCGTGTCCTGCATCAAAAGTGCTTTGTGATGAGTAATACCACAAAACCACAACAACTTTTTTAGAACATCAGTTATGGTACATGTAATTGCTTTGCTGGAGTAAGACAAGGCTCTGTCTACAGAGGTCACTTATGCATCACCAAAAAATGAAGACATTTGCTTTCAGTCCTCATGTGATTGTGTATAGTATAAATGAAAATTTCAATTTAAATAGGAAATGCATGCCATATAGTTCATCCACATTGGGGAAGACATTGACCAGCTGGCTTGGGTGTTTAGTTAGTTTACTGCCTGGGGGCTTACTGTGTGTGAATGACTTCATGGTAAAGGCACCAGACCCTGTCTGATCTTGGAAGATTTATTTATTTATTTATTTATTATCACACTTATATCCTGCCTTTCTCCCAAAATGGGATCCAAGGCAGCTAAGCACCATCAACAATAGCTAGCACTTAAATGGGAGATCACTAAGGAATACCAGGTACTGTAGACTATATTTCAGAAGAAGGAACTGGAAAAACCACTTCTCAGTATTCCTGGTCTAAGAAAACCCTATGAAATTCCTGGGGTCACCATAAATCAACAGGCAACTTGAAAGCATACATACATACACACACACACACACACACCTTTCCCTTCTTTGTTAGTATATGTTAGTGTATGTTACTATACTCAGTAGTTGCTAGTCTGCATCTTTCTCTAAGAGTTTAGACATGTATTCATGTCATTTCTTGTTTGTTGGTCTTAGCCACACCCTTTCTTTTCTTGTATCAATTAATCTGTAGGTGCATCTGCACTGTAGAAATAATCCACTTTGATAACACTTTAGGTACTGTGGCTCCATCCTATGTAACCTCGGGATTTGAAGTTTTAGTGCCAAAGAATGCTGGTGCCTCACAAAACTACAAATCCCAGGATTCTGTAGGATGGAGCCATGACAGTTAAAGTTGTGTTGAACAGTGTAGATACACCCCTAGTCTTGTTCAGCTAAAAGGTTAAAACATTTAGAGATCACAAGTTTCATTGTGGAAACAGAAATTTAGCTGTAAAGATGAAACAAGATGTTATCCTCTAGAATGGCCAGAACTGGGGAGGGGCCAATTTTTTTTAAAATGAATCATAAATTAAGATAATGATTGGGTCAAAAAAAAAAAAGGAGAGAGAAAAATAAGAGTCAGAGTTGTTGGGGTTGTGGGCAGCCCTAGGAATGGACTGAGTCATCTGAGAAGATGAGTCTAAGTATGGGGATCTTCATCCTCAGAAGGATGGTGGCAAATGGGCCATAGCAGTGATTAATAGAATTGGTATCATGGTGGGCAGGGGGAGAGTACTACTTGCATGAATGAAATCACAGATCTCCATGGTAATCATATGGTAATGTGTCTGTGGGAACATGCATGTGAATGTTTATTCAGACTCTATTGGCATTATTTTCTGACTCAAACTGAAGACATTCATAGAATCATAGAGTTGGAAGACACCCAAAGGGCCATCCAAATCCAGCCCCCTGCTGTGCAGGAATGCATAATCAAAACACTCCCAAAAGATGGCCATCCACTCCCTATTTAAAAACCTCCAAAGAAGGACACTCCACTACATTCTGAGGCAGCATATTTTACTGTCAAACAGCTCTTACTGTTCAGAAGTTCTTCCTAATGTTCAGGTGGAATCTCTTTTCCTGGAGCTTGCATCCATTGTTCCGAGTCCTGTTCTCTGGAGCAGCAGAAAACAAGCTTGCTCCATCCTCAATATGGCATCCCTTCAAATATTTAATCAGGGCTATTATATCACCTCTTAACATTCTTTTCTCCAGGCTAAACATACCCAGCTCCCTAAGTCACTCCTCATAGGGCATGATTTCCAAAGCTTTCACCATTTTGATCACCACCCTCCAGACACTCTCTATCTTGTCAATATTCTTCTTGAATTGTGGTGCCCACATTTGTACACAATACTAGATGCACAGATCTAAACACTTCACTCTTATTGATGCAGCCTAAGATCATATTGACTTTTTTAGCTTCTGCATGACACTGTTGACTCATGTTCAGCTTCTAGTCTAATGCCCAAAACAAACAGGCAGACAGGGGTAGCTTCCAGTTGCTCCGGGGCATGTCATTTACATGACGCACACCCAGAAGTCATCCCGGGGCTGTGCCTAAGGAACCCAAAAACAAGTCCCAAAAGGAGCAGGAGGAGGTGCCTTTGGGGCTGCAGCACGTGTTTGCCATGGCCCTGGGGCAATCAGAGTGGCTTCTAGCCGCTCCTTCTTCTCTGTCTGTTTCACTCTTACTAAGACCTCCAGATTCCTTTCATATGTCCTGTTGTCAAACTGGGTATTCCCCAGCCTATATCTGAGCCTTTCATTTTTCTTACCTAAGAGTGCGTTCCCACTATGATTTAAAGTGAATCACTGATCAGTTTATATGACTGTCATTCCCATTTGAAACCAGTTCCAATCCTATTTTGATCAATTTCTGTCATGATAAAGTGAGACAAATGCAAAAAAAAAAAAAAAAAAACACAAAAAACTGGTTTTTCCAGACAGTAGTTTCCTAGTTGTTCTTTTGAAAAGAATCGATTCCAAAATGTGTTCAAAAGTGCGAATGACAGATCTGAATTGCATCATTCTGGAGGGAGGGACTACTGGCAAAGGGGTGTTTATCATCCCTCCTCAGTTTTTTTTAGATCCACCATCCCCCCCCCCCCAAGCTGCCTTCATGCTTGTGGCGTGACCTATGAGAACATGGTTTTTTTAAAAAATAAAATTGATAAAATATTCACTTCATTGATTTTGCAACCATCCAGCAAAGCAAGTAGTTGCAAAACCAATTAATCGAATCTTCTATCAACTTTTTAAAAATAAAATTGATAGAAAATTTGATTCATTGGTTTTGCAACTACTTGCCTCGCTGATTGCAAATAGTTGCAAAACCACTGAATTGCAACTTCTATCAATTTGTTGTTGTTGTTTTTAAAAAAGTTCCCTAGCCAGGTTGTCCAGGCTGTTGCTTACGTCACTGATGACACACAGATGATTGACATGCATTTTGAAGCAGCGCAAACTAGTGGGGAGGACAATCATGGCAAAAAAGAAGTGATTACACAGGGATAATGAAACGATCAGCTTTCATAGTGAGAACGACAGACCTTTTGGAATTGATTACCAACACAGAGCGAAGGCAAATCAAAAATTAAACTGATGTGTAAGTGAGAATGACCCTTAGGTGTAGTACCTTACATTTCTCCCTGTTGAAATTCATTCTTTATTATAATATGAAATGCATTTCGCATTAGCCATGCCCATATTACCTAAAGTAGATTCCCATGACCTTGCAAGTTTGGAGGCTGACATAGGAGAAATAAAGAATTAGAGAGGCCAATGGGGTACAATATTTTAGAGGCCCTCTTTCTGTTTATGAAACAGGGCATTGTTGAAGCTATTGGTCATCACCACCATACCAAAATTGTCCATACGTTGCTTATTCATTGTGTGGATTTTGTTTTGTTGCAAACCAAGTTAATAAAAACTATTGTACAACTACAAGTTTTAATATTTTGGCTATGCATGTGGAACCATTACTTTTCCATGACTGATACAATAATTTACCTATTGGCCACAATACTCATAAGTCTGTCTAACAACAATACTTAGGAAAATCCCAAACACATTTACTTGAAAGCCAGATCCATATAGATCTCCATGTTACCATATATAACAGTGTAGATTTTAACGCACATTTGCACAAGGATAGCCAATGAATTTATTGTTGCAGGAGGCAAATTCTTCCTTGTCAATCCATCTCTGACCTCAAGAAAGCTACCCTTTAATAAAGAAGCTACAAAGGAAGACTGGAAAGAGAAACAGTTGAATTGGAATATATCCACAAATTCCAGTCCATCAAGCATGGGTATTAGAAAAGGAGTGCTAGATTCCCTCCCCCCCCCCCCTCCATTTTAACTTTTGCTGCAATACAGTCTTGAAGACAGCTTACAGTTTATTTCATTTCCAGCCCAATCTCCTCCCTTTTGCCTAATTCAAGGGAAGTCCAAGGAGAAGGGGAGAGAAAGGAGGAGATCAGCTTGTCTTGAGGCAGGTTATGACTGTCTGCTGCTCAATCTGTGTTTCTGGCAGCTGAGCCCTTCTCTTTATTGAAACCTCAGTGAGAGAGAAGGGTATGAGGAACCACCATTGCACTTCCTTTTGTTTTGCACCCCCATTTGGTCTGCCACTGGGACTGCAGCTCCCATCATCCCTAGCCAGTATAACCAATGGAGTCTAATTGTTGAAGTTGCAGATGAGCAACATCTGGAGGGCCCCATGATCCCCCCCCCCTTCCCTGATTTAGGCATAAGTTTTATCTCTTTCAGTGGAACATGCTGTGAAGTAACTGCTAAATATTTGCACCTACAACCAGTGTGAGTTAATGTGACCAGTTCTGAAAGATTTGCAAAACCTGCACCATATTTTTCCCAAGAAGGGTGAGAAGCTGGATTTCTTACAAATCACAGCAATGTTCACCCACTCTCTTGTACAGACATGCAAGTTTACATTTTGCAGGCCTCATCTAAACTTTGCTGGGGATTGGTCATAATATTTACACTTTGAAAGAACAATTATAGAGTTGAGAACAGCTAAATGGAACAAAACAAAAGCAGAATTAGAAGACTTGTGTTATTTCACAGAACATATTTTAAATGACCCATCAGACCACACAAGTTTTAATTTTAGAAATACATGTAGTGACTCCAATATTTCCTTTTCCTTTTCTAATTTTCTGAAATTTAACTATGCCAGCATAGAATTGGGCCATGTGAATTTTTCTAGAATTAAGTATCTAAACTCATACAAAAACTTATTATCTGCACATTTGCTTGCAAAAAGGTCTCACCACCACCACCATGGAAGTTCACAGTATTCATAAATGATTTCCTTAGTTTACCACAGCTTTGTGTTTATTATATCTTTTGTTTTCTGTCTCTTAACTCCATCAATCATTTATGTGTACAGACATTCTTTTCAAACATAGGCTCTTCTTGTACTTTCATAGATGAAGCAAATTAAAAATGGAAAGAGAGAACACTAAAGGTCAATATTCTTCTTGAAAACATTGCCTTTATTTAGCATTAGGAGTAATAAAAGTGGAACTGGATAAAAATAGGTACTAAATATTTAACAAGTTTTGGACTAGCTCATCCTAATGGGCTCTTTCTGTCTTTAGTGGCTATGAAACAATAAAATATTCACAAGCACTGTTTCCTAAAACAATGCTTTAACATTTGAGGATTTTAAGAAGTCTAGCCAAAATCATGGAACTGGAAATTAATATATTGTTACTAATGTAATCCCGTGAGGGCCAGAGTAGAAGTATTTGCATTTAATGTACTAAATAGTATTTAAAATGCAAATAGTAGGGGGGGGGGGCTGGTTAGGATTGGTCAGGATTGCAACACAGGTACATGTGGACTTTATCCTTTCTCTTCCTGCAGCAGACATAAAGAAAAAAGCTAGTATTTGCATTGAGAGGAAAATTCCCATGGTATTCTCTTTGTCTGCTAGAATCCCAAAACTGCCAGTCCTCCAGGAGGTGCTATTTTAATTTTTTTTAAGTGTACTTTAAATGCAAGGGTACATTTAACACCACATCTTGCTGGTCCAGAACATACTTCCAAGATAGCTCCCTGGAGAATTTTTTTAACAAGAAAAACTATCGTAGAATAAACAAAGGGTTTAATGTTATCAGCCTCAACCTACCCTCCAGTACATCAGGTGTCAATCTAAAAGTTATAAGATAAAAATATTATATCTTGATTAGACTAATTATCTCATTAAAATACAATAACCCTGTAAAAACTATAGAACAGATAATACATTAACAATCCAGATTAACAAACAATATCAAATTATAATTTTAAATGCTTCCAAGAATAAGAAATTCTTTAGTTCAGATTTGAAAACTGGCCAAAGAAGAAATTGTCCGTAGATGTTTGGTGGGGACGCAAGTGAGAAAGGACGAATCCAATCGAGAGAAGATGAAACCCTTGGCTGAACAAGGAGCCCCAAGCCCCTGGACCATTCATGTTGAGCTGTATGGTAAAATGAAATAAAAACAGACAGATGGCGGGGAGGGGAGGTTTGAACACTAAAAGAGCCAACATGTATTGCTTTGAACACTAAAAGAGCCAATTTATACCAGATCCTAAAAGGAATGGGCAGCCAGTGGAGAGATACCAGAAGTGGGGTGTCATGATCAAACAGCAAGCCCAAAAGATAATTTTAGCAGCAGAATGTTGAATGGAGATTAAAGGACTAAGGTAGGACAAAGGGAGCCCCATCAGAAGAAGACTGCAATAGTCAAGGCAAGAGATAACCATGGCATGAACTAAACTCTTAGCAGAAGAAACCAATTTTAAAAAGGCTGATTTTAGCAATATTATAAAGGAAGAATTGATCTGACTTAGCTACAGCCTGGATCTGGGGACTGAACAACAATGAAGAACTGAAGACAAAGCCAAGACTACTTGCCTCCTTCACAGGATGGATGGGGACATTATTGACCTTCTTTATTATATATTGTGAAGTAGGTTTTGGTGGGAAAGTGAGTAATTCTGTCTTAGCCATGTTAAGTTTTAAATGCCGATGACACATCCATATTGAGTTGGCTTAAAGACATGATGTAACACATTGTTCAATGTCTGGGGAAAGTTCTGGGTGGAAAAGTATAGCTGGGTATCATTGGCATAAGGGTGATATTGAAAACTATATGAACTGATAGGATTACCTAAAGATAAGGTGTATAAAGAGAATAACAATGAATCCAAAACGGAGCCTTGTGGAACTCCAACTGACAAAGAGAAAGAAAAAGATACCTAACTGTTTCTATTGATACACATGTAACTAAAAGAAAAGGATTCATTTAACATGAAAGAGAAAAGGAACGGCAGAGGAGTTCAGAAGTACAATATACATTCATAATATAAAAAGTATGACTCATGAATGCTAGAATATTGGTTCCATTAGAGATCATAGTCTATAGGAACTTGGAGTAGGCTGGCAAGTAGGTGGCTAAAGTGCAATCTGATATATATTTATTTGGAAGCAGATTTCATTAAGTACAATGAGACCTAATCCCAAATAGATCTGCATAGGAATGCAACTCATGCGTTTTCCACACCTCTGCTGCAAGTTGTTTGGCTGGGTATAGCTATAAAATTTTAGTCTATTAAGCTGAAAAGAGCAGTCAGTATAATCTACTGGAAAAGTTTTGTGTGTGGTAGTTTAAACAATAGGACCAGGGTGTGAATCCCCACATTGCATGAAAACCCACTGATTGGCCTTGGGTTACACTATCTCAATCTCAGAGGAGGACAGTTGTCTTAAGGTCATCTTAAGTCAGAAATTACTTGAAGGTACACTTGAAGCAATGGATGCAAGCTACAGGAAAAAAGTTTCCACCTCAACATTAGGAAGAACCTCCAGACAGTAAAAGCTGTTTGACAGTGGAAGACACTGGAATTTTGTAGGAGCCCTGGTGGCAAAGTGGTTAACTGCTGGTTCTGTAGCCACTCACAGCCACAAGTTTGTTAGTTCAATTCCAGGCAGATCTCCAGGGTCCACCCAAGCTTGCATCCTTCCATAGGTCGCTAAAATGAGTACCCAGCTTGTTGGGGGCAATTAGCTTACACACTGTAAACTACTTAGGGAGTGCTTAAGTGTGCTGATAAGCAGTATAGAAATGAACTTGCTATTACTATTGCTATAAAACCAGAAAATATTTTTAAAAGTTTTTATGGCCCTCTGTTTTGGAAGCTGGTGAATTAATCAATCATACATTATTGTATACACATGACAAATGCAGCAGGTCATAGCTGAAGAATTGTTTCCTCCCATATGAAACTGCCCAGTCTTTGAGATCTTCAGGGAAGATCCTACTCTCACTCCCATCACTGTCAGAGGAATGTTCAGTGGGATGTGGAATTTCAATTCCAGGAAGGCTAGGCTACCCAACCCTCCACTGTACTTCCATCATCAGACAAAGACTACCCTATTCACGTGGGATTTGAGGATAAGGCTTTTAACATGGGATGCATCCAATTTGATTTAATTCACTTCTATTTTAATATTATATTTGTTCAACCATGTTTCAATATTATAACTCATTCCATTTTCATTTCTACCTGTTTGATCTTGTAAGTGTCTTGACTTCCAATTCTAGAAGAAAGGTGGAACAGAAAACAATTCAACTCAGATAAAATGTCTAAATAAATGAAATGGATTTATGCTGTCATGCAGCAGCTGGATCTATGAGTATCATCATTCAGAGTATTGGCAAAAGCATAAATCTTTTCTTTTCTTTTTTTAAGGATAACATATTGGAAAGCAGAATCAATCCCTTTGCTTCCCTCCACCCCACAGACAGATGGCCAGTGATACTGTAGATAATCCTAATGGAGGTGCTGTATGAGAGCCTCATATACTGGATGACCCTTTTAAGCAATGCATGAGGCAGGTTTTTCTTTCATCAAGGCGTATTGGCATTCTAAGTACATACATATGAGTTTGACCACAATGGATGTACACATAAGATCTACCATTTTTATTTGAGCTGGAGATCCATGGTAGAAATATTTCTAACACAATGAGAGATTTCTAAGGATTCTCTATGACTGTTAAAGAGCTGGCCTAAATACCCTGAAGACAGCAGATCCTGTCTGATCTTGGAAACTAAGCAGTCAGACTAGTATAGTACTTGGATAGGAGAATGCTAAGGAATATCAGGTGCTGTAGGCTATTTTTCAGAGGAAAGCAATTACAAACTACCTCTGAGTATTCTGTGCTTTAAAAAAACCCTATGATATTCATGGGGCCAACATAAGTTGACAGGCAACTTAAAGGCACATGTACATCATGTTCTTCAACTATATCAATTTGGCAGAGACAGTCCTAATTAATCCTTTGTTATACTACTTTTTCAACTGCTTTTAAAAGGTCCCACTTTCTCTCTCCTTTCTCGCCTCCCCCCTTTGTCTTCAGTTGCTGCAAACTCAGTTCAAAGTGCAAATGTAGTTTGCATTCAGCTCAGCAGTGGTGAGGGGAGGAGAGGAAGGGGAGGAATCTTCTCAATCAGGTCACATAAACACAAACTGCTGCAAGCTCTCCCAGCTTGTATGTTTTTCCTTATTAATAACTTTTACCATTTTGACCACACTCTGATGTTACTTGGCCACATGTGTTCCAGTTGTCACCTGAGAAATGTTGAAGAGTATGTACACACACGTACATATCTTTTAAAAATAAATAGCGAGGACTTCAGTCAAATAGGACGCAATCTAGAGATGGTCTCATAACTTGCTTGTCTGCCTGTTTATTTCCTTGCCTGATTTGTCCTACTGCAGGATCCAAGGAGGCTTATAACAAGACTTTGGGAAGACCATATACACAATACGAGGAAAATCATTCCCAGAACAAAAAAGTATAACTTTGCTTTCTATTTTGGGGTTTTTATGTGTCTTTTTTATTCACGCACACACACACACACACACACACAGATTTTCACACAACCTCCATATTATATTACATACTAAAGAGGTTCCAAAATAAGCCAAATGTTTATTTGTTTCATTTAAGAAATTTCCCCAATCACATACAGTGGCAATATTGCTTCCATAAATAACTGCAGCTGTCTAGTAAGAAACTTTGTCAAAATATGCAGCCTATTCTGTTTAAAAAGAGGTTAGAAAAGGAGCTACTCATTTGCTTTATTAGCCATTTTTATGAATGTTGCAATAAATATACCAACATTAGCATTAAGACCAAAGGGAAAGAAGAAACCAGTTGTAACATAATGTGCAATTCTTCACTAGAGCACGTGATTACTTGTCAGTTCAGTTCCTGGGATGGGATTAGTTATGTATACACATCCCAAATTCTATTACAGACAGCAAAGCTTACACTGCCATAGCTCCATTGCTAAGGTTAATGCTTACTAGGAAAAATGCACTGTTCACCATTTATAATAATAATAACAATAATAATAATAATAATAATAATAATAATAGTTTATTTATAGCCCGCTCCTCTGTACATACACTCGGAGGGGGGTACAAGTAAAAAAAACATAGATTAAAACAATCCCATGACCCGTTTCCAAACCTCCCACCCCTTAAAAATAGATTAAACCAGCAATGATTAAAACAGTTATTTAAAAACATATAACTACTTCCTAACCCTTCCTTATGTGGCCACGTCATAAGTGGGGATCAGAAACATGGGAGTGGGCAGGAAATCAAAGTCTGGAACCGGAGCCGGGGATAGGGAGTTTCAGGGGAAGGCCTGCCGGAAGAGATGTGTCTTTAGGGCTTTTTTGAAGCAATCTAAAGATGTCATGAGACGCATCTCATCCGGCAGACCATTCCAGAGCTTGGGAGCAGTCGCAGAAAAGGCCCTCTGGGAGGTCTGTGCCAGCCTGGTCTTGATAGACTGTAGTAGGTTCCTCCCAGAGGATCGAAGTGTGCAGGAAGGATCGTACGGGGAGAGGCGGTCCCTGAGATAAGATGGGCCCGAGCCATGTAGGGCTTTAAAGGTTAAAACCAGCACCTTGTACTGTGCCCGGAAACTAATTGGCAGCCAGTGGAGAGATTTAAGCACTGGAGTTATATGTTCTCTCCTAGGTGTCCCAGTAACTAATCTGGCAGCCATGTTTTGAACCAATTGAAGTTTCCGGGTTAGGTACAAGGGCAGCCCCATGTAGAGCACGTTGCAGTAGTCTAGTCGTGAGGTGACCAAAGCGTGTACCACAGTTTCCAAATCCCTCATCTCCAGGAAAGGGCGCAGCTGGCGTATCAGCCGAAGCTGATAACAGGCACTCCTGACCGTCGCATTCACCTGACTAGTCATGTGAAGTGACGAGTCTAGGAGTACCCCCAGACTGCGAACAGGGTCCTTCGAGGATAGTGTGATTCCATCTAGGACCGGGAGTTGTATTCCCAGACCTGGTTTCGGGCCGGTGACTGTCAGTACCTCCGTTTTGTCTGGATTCAGTCTCAATCTGTTTTCCCTCATCCAATCCATTACCGCTGCCAGGCAGTCATTGAGAGAGGAGACGCCATCTGAGGTCTGAGCAGATGATCTGGTCATGGAGAAATATATCTGAGTGTCATCAGCGTACTGATGACACTGAGCTCCATGCCTCCGAATGATCTCACCCAGGGGCTTCATGTAAATATGAAAAAGCATCAGGGACAGAATTTGAGGGCTAAGGACTGGCACATAAGTGATGATGACTACTATTATCTGTCATGTGACCCTAAGATGATCCATGAGACTTTCCACATTGTCTCTGCCACATGGTCTTCCCTTGAGGCCCAGCCAATCAGAGCCTCGGTTGGGTGGTTGTTGAGGATACATCCATGGGGGGAGGGGGGAGGTGAGACTCTTGATGTCTTTAGTTTTATCTGCCTGGGGAACATAAGAACATTCCCTGTTGAGCATCTGGCAGTGTTCACCATTCTCTGCCCTTTGGGAAATGCTGGGTTCCATGTTTTCAGATCATTCTGGCTGACACTTGTTGAATCCATGTACTGGTTTATTCGTGTGTTTTCTTCTTGTCACAACATTGTGAAAGTAGGTTTTCGAAAGGAGTTGGAAAAATGAAGAGAAAGATGGGGTCTGCATGTCAACCTCCCCACTTTGGTTATGCTGACTGTGACAAGTGGGGGTTAGAGTCCATCGGCGTCTGGAGAATCAAAGCATGGTTTCATGGCTTCAAAGCATGGAAAACCATGCACCATTCCATACAGATTGGGAGTAAGTGCCCTCTGTGTACCCACATTGACAAAGAAAGCCTGCAGCAGGAGAAAGTTTGCATACCCTCCCCACCAGCTGCAGAGAGGGATAGAGAGCAGACATGCTCTGAAACCATGTTGCGTGTGCTACGTGACAGTATCAATCTTCAGATAAATGGTATGTATGCAGAAACAGCCCCTAAATAGTTAGTCCTCTGTGTCATTCTGTCGAGAGCCACTAGCAAATGCTATTAAATAGAAGTAGCAGCAGTAGTAAACAACTTCACTCCAGTGCTTATACATTAACAAGCCTGCTTCCCTTTCTGTTGGCCATATTTTAACATTCCAGCAGCCCACAAATGCTCCCAAGCAGCTGCCATTCATTAAATATGAACTGCCAAAGGCCAGGGTCCTCCCAGAGAAGCTCACTGTTGGCTTTGCAAAGAAAATAAATATTCCTCAGGTCTTTCACATTCACCAGCTATGATGCAAAGTGATTCTACCATGCCAGAATACAGTCTGTGTGTCCCCAGTGTGGATCCAAACATTTGTGCTCTAGACCAGTATCTACATATAACACTAAGCTTTCAATTTCCCTAGAAAAGTGTTATATACTTTTTAAGAAAAGCAACATCCTAGAATCAGGAAGAAGACTTTTTCTAAAATACATCACTGGCCTGTACCATTTTAATTTAGTGCTCCCATAAGAACCCAAAGCCTCACATCTGAGGGTCTCTCACAATGTCAAAAACTGTTTTTACCCTAAGGGAATAAAGAAGGGGTAGAGTGTTATTTCAATTATTCAGACAGGATCTCCATAAGTAGGGAATGACTTGAAGGCACAAAACAACAAAGGAAAAAGAAATCATTTTCTTTGTTGTCAACATCTCATGACTGAATCCTATTGCAACTTATAACAAAAATGTTTGATTTTTAAAAATATACATGGCATCCTGTTGGGAATCTAGGACATTGTAGACCAACTTGTGCTTAAACAATTTAAAATTGTGATGCTGTGGAACAGTTGTATTCCTAAGAGGGAAGTATTGTTGTAAGTTGTACTATTGGAGTCATTGCACAAGTGCAGAGAAGAGCATGGTTATTACACAATGGTCATAATGGGCAACAGTATTGCACTTTGCAAGACAGGCTGCCCTTGAGAATGACAGTGTAAAGAGCAGGGCAATGGCCCCCAGCCGAGCCATGAGGCACTGGTAATGCTGAACAATAGAAAGTCCTAAGTGCCCTGTGCTGGGTCAGAAAAATGTTCTCCTCTTTCGCATTGTACTGTGGTGCTGTGGGAGCCCTTATTATGTAGCAAGACTTCTAGAGCAATGCCTTCTTAATTTTTCAGCTAATCTGAGATAAACTGTACCCAAATATGTGGGAGGGGGCATAGCAGAAAGTATCATTCTCTCCCAGCCACACATAAAGAGACATATTTCATATACTGAGTTTCATCCTAGTAATCAGGCTTGAAACAATCTTTCCAACTGAGATGACAGAAGCCTTTTGGAAACTTACTTGCTGCACCAAGAAAGACTCAGGGAGGAAAGAGTGATCTTCATGCTGACTGCAACACAAGGAGCAGGAAGGGTGGGCTTTGTATGAACAACACTTGTTAATTTCTCTGATTCCAGGGAAGAAATCTTCATTTCCACTTATCAAAATCATTGGTGAAATCCGGCTGTTCCTCTAGCTTCTGACCTTCTCCAGAATGGCCATTTATTTATAAATTATCTGGAGAAATTTTAATTGCCCACATGGAAACCAGTTCAATAACATCCCATATCCACAAAACAGTTATACCTTTATTGGATACACCAAGATACACAAAATATTTGTTGCGAGCTTTCAAAAGTCCACTGGCTTCTTCATCAGGCAAAGGTGTTCCTGATGAAGACACCAATGGAGCCTCAAAAGCTTGCAGCATGTAGGCACTTTGTCCCAATAAAGATATCACTATTTGTTGGATGTTACTGTACTTTTCTACATGGCCAACACAGCTACTCCTGGATAGGTTTACAAAGAGAACAAATACAGAGCAGCCCTTCAGGTGACCGCAATAAATATATTACTGAAGACATGAGCAACTATTCCTTCTCCTCAGAAAGAGGATTTCTCATGTAAGCTTCCCCCCAATTTCTCCCCTGTTTCTCCCCTGTTCCCTTGCTCCAATTATCAGTATCACACAATGTATATATTTGTATTCCCATATATTGGCCTCACAGGCAATTTCACGGATTTGTTAATGAACAGTCAAGGTTTTCTAATAGTTTCTTGGGGAATCTTGCAGAGTGATGCAAATGCAACTCTAGAATCTTGGTGAATGATAAGAGGCAGGATTTTCATGACCCTTACTCAATTTCTTTTAGATGTCAAGAGTCACTCTTAGTTCAAGGAAATAGGAAACATCTAAGAAGTTTAGTCTGCCCCCCTGGCTATGCATTTATTTCCCAAGCAATTTACTAGACCAGGGGTTCCCAAACTTTTTCACTTGCAGAACCCTTATTAGGATCACTTTCTATGGTGGAGCCCTTAAGAGATCTACCCTATGTCTTACAAGTTAATATTTAGGAGTATATATAAGAGTATATTCTTATCCTTTAATTTCATTCAATTTTTATTTCTTTTATATTCCTGGAGCAGCTATGGAACACCTGGGAAATGCGCGTGGAGCCTTAAGGGCTTCTTGGATCACAGGTTGGGAACCACTGCACTAGACACATAGTAAAGAAAGAAAGAAAACCAGAAAAATATTCTGCTGTTTGCTCATAGATTTTCTGACACCTTTCTCTGTACAGTAATTACTGTAAATTTACATATGAATGTACACGTTGAATGTCCTTATCTGGAATTCCAAAATTCAAAATATTTCCAAATCCAAAATTGTCCACATGAGTGGCTGAGATAGTAACATCTTTGCTTTCTGGTTGTTCAGTGTACACAAACTTTTGTTAAATGCACAAAATTATTTACAATCTTGTGTATGAAGGCTATGTGTATGAGGTATATATAAAACATATACTGTATCAATTTTGTGTTCAGAGTTGGGTCCCTTCTTAAGATATCTCATTATCTATATGCAAATATTCCAAAATTGGGGGGGGGGGGAGATTCAAAATTCAAAACACTTCTGGTCCCAAGCATTTCAGTTTTCTAATGCAGAATCTTTTTCCCCCCATATATGGCCTCATTCAGGGGTAACTGGATATTTCCAAATTAGTGGTACAGTGAAGCCACTCTAGAATATATTTTACAGAAAAGGAGCTGTCCAAGGTGCTGAAACTATTTAGGGATAGGCTTTAGCACAGTGGATGGCTCCTTTACACTGTGGAATAAAATCCAGAGTGGATTCACCATTCCAGTGGCACAGAACCTGGTCTAATTCTCTCAAGGTTATAATTTGTCACATGCTGGGTGAAGTCAAATATGGCAATAGGCATGGTCAAAAGCAAAAGGTGGATGGACCACTTTCCTCCCTTCCCCCCTCCCTACTACCCATCTCTCTCATTCAGCCCTCTTTCTCTCCTCTTCTTTCTCTTCCTCTAATTCCATTCTCAGAAGGTTATCAAAGGAAGGGAAGGTCTGTTTTATTTATTTCTTTATTTCTTTATTGCCATCAGTGTACATGGCAGTTTACAACAACCCCCGTTCATGTTCTCAGGCTTGCAATCTAAAAACACACGAGGCATAGCAGTGGTGGAGGGGATTAAATCCATCAGATACTGACTCTTCTTCTTCCCCTCTGAAGCCAGAATAGTGGCATTTGGGAAGGTGGAGAGGGCCTTGCATCTGCTGCCAGAACTGAAGCATGATGGAGCAGTGTCTGCCTCTCCTTCTCTCCCTCTGAGACCACCCGCAGATTGTTTTTGATATTCATTCAAGCGCCAGTGGTAATCCAATCCTCTTTTAATATAAGCAAGAAACTGAACCCAGCATATACGTATGCATTGGGGACTAGCTGGTTTTCAACCCTACCAAATGATATGTTGCAAAAATGGGAGCTGTTATGAGGATGCATATTTTAAATTTTTTATTTTATTAGAATATTTATATCCCATCCTATATCTGAAGATCTCAGAGCAGCTTACAATAAAACCAATTTAAAACAATGTAGGATAACACTAATTTTAAAAGAATAAGTTGTCCTTGACCACTGAGCTGTGATACCTTATACGGAACAACTTCCTGGATCTCATATTTTTGGGAGCGATGCATTTTGTAGAGTAATGGTTAACTAACCTTTTCCCTCCTATCCATTCATTAAGCATATGCATGAGCAGCAACTTTTCAGATACCTTAGGGCACAGCTAGATAGACCATGCTATATCCAGGTGGGACCACTAGTATATTCCTATGTCTTACAGATACCTTTCTTGACATGTGACATATGTAGCACATGCATTGGGCTTATCAAAAATAGTTCTCTGCTTGATGACTCCAAGAAACAATCTACTTCTTGCAAACTGGGATGAGCATGTATTAATCAGGCAACAGTGATCTCTTTTAATGGAAATAGCAGCAGTTTTCAACTACTTTTTTAAGATAAGTCAAATCCATTGCAGCTATTAGAAGAGTAAGACTGAAAGAAGACCCTTCTCCCATAAATCTTACATTTGATTTGGCGTCTTCAATATTTTGGCTTAAATATTCTATGTATAAACAGGACATCTGTGATGTTTTCCCTTTCAGCCTCATAACTGTATACTGCTAGGATCCTCTAATATTACCAAGTTATAGAACTCTGATTTCACTTTAGCTGCCATGGGTCTATCCTATAGAATTTTGGGATTTGCAGTTTAGGAGGTGCATTTAGACTTTTCAGCAAGTACCTCTCTAAACTACAAACCAAAAGATTGCATTGGATGTTGTGATGACAGATAAAGTAGAACAAAAGCATTATAATTGTTTAGTGTGAAAGGGCCCTGACTGGCTTTGAAGCCTGGAGAAAATTCTCAAGGGAACCATTATAACCATATTCAATGGAAGCTTGAAAGTGAATTAATTTCAAAAAATCTCAGTATGTGTGTTTTAAGCCCATTTGTAACAGGTTCATCTCCTTGCGCTTTTAGAAATCAGAAGCTTGACTAGCTCCACTTCCACAATTATTTTGGTTACAGTTCGGCTAGCATCTATTTTTAGCAGCAAATTATTTCCCCAAGATGAATTTGTCTGCTCATTAACATTGGAAAGATCCTCTGGCAAAGAGTGTTGCAAAATTCTCTTTTCATTCTTACTCATCAATTAAAACAAAATAAACAAACTTAATCTTCATTGTTGGAAGGTGGAATAGAAGAAATATACTACTAAGTGCTCTTTTATGTTCAAAAAGTATGGATATTCATTAAATCACTGCTCCAAAATACAAACGTGGAAACATTTTCTAGTCTAACTCAAGTGTTAGCAAAAATGGCCAAAGTGTTGAAACATTTTCCACATTCAGAGTGCCATGAAGCACCCTGAATAGAAGTAGCATTAAAGTGTCAGTAGAGAAGGAGGACAATTAGAAGTTCACAGGTAATTAATAAGAGAATCATGTCATTATTCTGTCTTTCTCCTGTTTCTTGACATGGCAGAATGCAACAAGTACAGACAACCTACAAGCCAATGTGGTCTTGTAGTCTGAGTCCTACACTAGGACTCTGGGAGACCAAGGTTCAAATCTCTACTTAGCTATGGAAACCCACTGGATGACCCTGGGCAACTCACACTGCTTCATAGAACCATAGAGTTGGAAGAGACCACAAGGGCCATCTAGTCTAACCCCCTGCCATGCAGGCACTCACAATCAAAGCACCTTCAAGAGATGGCCATCCAGCCTCTGTTTAAAGACCTCCAAATAAGAAGACTCCACCACACTCTGAGGAAGTGTGTTCCACTGTTAAACAGCTCTTACTGTCAGGAAGTTCTTCCTAATGTTGAGGTGGAATCTCTTTTTCTATAGCTTGCATCCATTATTCTGGGTCCTGTTCTCTGTAGCGGCAAATCCTCCTCAATATGACATCCCTTAAAATATTTAAACAGGGCTATCATATTCAAAACACATATAAACACATTGCGAGAGAAAGAAAGGAGTCTCCACTTCACTCTGAGGGAGTGTGTTCCACTGTCGAACAGCCCTTACTGTCAGGAAGTTCCTCCTAATGTTGAGGTGGAATCTCTTTCCCTGGAGCTTGCATCCATTGTTCTGGGTTCTAGTCTCTGGAGCAGCAGAAAACAAGCTTGCTCCCTCCTCAATATGACATCCCTTCAGGTATTTAAACATGGCTATCATATCTCCTCTTAAGCTTCTCTTCTCCAGGCTAAACATCCCCAGCTTCCTAAGCCATTCCTCATAAGGCATGGTTTCCAGACCCTTCACCATTTTAGTCGCCCTCCTTTGAATTGTGGTGCCCAGAAGTGGACACGGTATTCCAGGTGAGGCCTGACCAAAGCAGAATAGAGTGGCACTATTTATTTCCCTTGATCTAAACACTATACTTCTATTGATGCCGCCTAAAATCACATTGGCCTTTTCAGCTGCTGCATCACTCTGTTGACTCATATTCAACTTGAGGTCTACTAGGACTCCTACATTCCTTTCACATGTAATCTCAGTAAACCAGGTGTCCCCCATCCTATATCTATGTTTTTCATATTTCTGCCCTAAGCGCAGTACCTTACATTTCTATGTGTTGAAATTCATTTCTTAGTTTTGGCCAACTTTCTGATCTATTCAGGTCTTTTTGAATTTTGATCCTGCCCCCTGGGGTATTAGTTGCTTCTCCTAATTTGATGTCTTAATCCAGAGGTGGACAATTTTGGTGGCATCAGGGGTCATTTAATGCTCTTGGATAACTTTGGGGCTACATAAGCTGACCAAAATACCCCACTGCTCTCCCCAACCACAAAAGAGTGACTGAAAGTCCAGTCCACTGTTGAAAAATTGATATATTATGATCTTAAGGGGGGAGGGGAGTTTGGGAGGAGGACTACAACTGGTCACTCCTGGATACTTCCAGGACAGGCAATTCTTTGTTTGCCAAAAGAAGGGAATCTTGGTTGAGGAGGTGGATAAGAATAGCCTTGGCAGCTGCAAATCCACTCCTACCTCCCATGCCCTAGTTCAAGCAAATAAGCATGATATCTGGGATTCCAAGCCAGGTGAAAGCAAATGTTTAGGAAGAGGTTAAGCACTCTTCCCTGCCTACTGATCTTCCCCAATAAACTGTTCCCTCCCCAAACCCAAAATACTAGACTTTTGCATTGTTGTTGAACATCTTGTTTGATCACAAATCCAATATTCTGTCCACTATACCACTGCCATTTTCAGAATGCCTCATTGGATACAAAGCAGTGGTTTACTATTTGTGACCTGAACACTCAAAGCAGGACCGTTCGTGCCGCTATCCTTTGATTATGCCTAGATCCTACTTCTGTTAAGCAGAACATGATAGAAACTATGCTGTCTCAGGGAGAAGAAAACATCTTATTATCCTCTAGTTTTTCCTTCCAAAAACAAACCCTTGATTATAGGGCTGAGGGTTTAGGCAAACGCCGCTTGCCAACCTACCCACTGGCATGAATAACTTAAGGGATTTTGTTACATTTCTGGCAGTAAGAAGTTCTTGTGTAACAAGCCATTAACACAGAGAGGCCTAAGTAAAGACAGAATCACAAGGGAGGGGGGAAACCCCAATTTAGAATCCATCAGAAGGTTTAATTCTGGAATGCCTCACAGAGGCACGTCATTCTTTTGTTTCTGTTCTGCTTTCATTTTATAGTGAAAACAGTTTGATGGCTTCAAAGGAAAATCACATATCTGAGCCCTTGGGGAAAAGTTTCAGCTCACCTCAAGATTGCAGGAAGCTGCACATTTGAAAGTGGGCCAAAGTTGACAGTTACGTGCCACATTTTATTCCAGACTCTCCCATTCCCCTTTCTTAGACTTCTTCTTACACAATTTTTCCTCCCAGACTTCTGCTTGGAAGTCAGTGAATGAATTCCACATGTACTACAGTTTGTACTTTCACAGACTGCTTAAAAGCCTAAGTATCAGATTTCACAGTGTTGTGAAGAAGCTGGAAAGACTTCAAAGCACTTTTGAAACATCTATTACTTTATTCGAGAGGTAACAATAGTTCCTCCATAGCAAGTTGAAATGATTCTACTGTTCTCTGCTGGATTTGCATATCCACTAGTATATTCATACACCCTTATTCTCACCACACTAATGCCAACCCATATGACATATCACTGGCAAAAACAATAGTCAAAGCTGTGAATTTAATCTCATTTGCCTCATAACTTCCAAAGTGTTGTAAGGTTTTCATGCCTTCATTCGTTTTATGTATTCCTAGTATTTTACTGTAAGATGCCTTGAATTCCACTTGTGGGGCAAATGAGGGATATGTGAAACAAACAATCAAACAAACAAACATATTGGATTTGTCAATACAGGGAAGAAGAATTAATGGGAGCATGAGATTGTTGTAGTATTGCCAATAATGCCAGTCTAATGATTGTCTAAGATGAAGAATTTCTCATGTAAGGTCAGGATAATGATCCACAAAATAATACAGATAAGAATAATGATCCATAAAGCTATTCCCAGGTTTTCCATCATTTGGGTAGCCTTAGCTATACCAGCCAAACCATCAATCAAGACTGCTGAAATTATTATATTTAAGTGTTTTACTGCCAAAATTATTAGACTCTAGTATTTTTACTGGGCCACTAGGAAAGATTGCTTATTTATTATTATTTCTCATTTAAATAGCACACATTAAATAGCACAGCCATGATCACATTCATAATAGTATGTCATATGTCTTTCTCTGCACTGCCTGAATATAGTAAGAATTCACCTTTATTTTCTTAGTTAACAATTTCTATGTGCTATCACCAAATCATGCAATTAATCAAATTATTTCACAGTTTATAATGTCTCTTTGGTAAATGTATATATATATATATACTCTCCAAATACTTGGAAAAAGCCTTCTGAGACTGGATTAATATCAGACATCAAACATGGATATTTTTGTCCAAAACTTTATCAGGAATCTGCAACCTGAAAAATACATTCCATGTTTTGTTTTGTTTTGTTTTGCTATTGTGTGCCTTCAAGTTGCTTCCAACTTATGGTGACACTAAGACAAACCAATCATGGGGTTTTCTTGGCAAGATTTGTTCAGATGGGATTTGCTATTGCTATCCTCTGAGGCTGAAAGAGGGTGACTTGCCTAAGGTCACCCAGTGAATATACATGCCCAAGCCGAGATTCAAACCCCGGTCACTGAAATTGTAGCCTAACACTCAAACCACTTTAGTATATACCAGTCTGTTTTTACTACAGGCTATAGTTTGTTAACATTTAGAATAAAGCTTCTTATTGAAAATAATTCAATGATAAAATAAAATAGGAACAATTTTAGCCAATGGGCACAAATGGGGTGCTAGCCTGGGCATGTCCGGGGGTAATGCCAAAAACTCCTCCCACACACACATCAGAGACCTTAAGAAGCACTGGTATAGACAACTACGGCATTTTCCTCTCTTTCCAGGAAAACATAACACAAGGCAAGATGGTAGGTGCAAAGAGAGCTTCTCACTCACTGACAATTGCCAAGATTCTGTGTGAAATACATAACTGTAGCCATGATCCGGTTAGCCAACATAGATCCGAACATAAAGGCCAACTTAAGTGGCAGTGGCAAGATGGACGGGAAAACATGACCACAGGTGCTGCAATCATGTAGGCAAGTAGCATAGGAAAGAGCAGAGGTCCATTCACACTACACAGTTATAATGCTATAATCCACTTTAACCAGGGTGATGATATGTCATAACGGCAAAGGAGGACAAGAAACTGCAGAATGTAGGACTTTCTGGGGAGATGTAGGACATTACCAATAAAAGCTAAAAATACTAATATAAATATAAATTGATTTCATATGGAGCCCTGGCGGCACAAGGGAGCCCTGATGGTGCAGTGGTTAAATGCCAGAACTGTAGCCACAATGTTTTGAGTTTGATCCCAGGGCTCCACAAGGTTGACTCAGCCTGCTTTCCTTTCGTAGGTCGGTAAAATGAGTACCCAGCTTGTTGGGGACAATTGGCTTACAGATTGTAAACCGTTTAGAGACTGCTTATTTCAACATGAAGTGGTATAGAAATGTAAATGCTATTGTTCTACGGTTTATTTACAGTAATATTACATATCCAACCATACTTTTCTGATGAACTTCTCTTCATTAAAATGCCTTGTTGGTTTGCAATATAGTTATTGAACTCTGAGCAAAACAAATGCTTAAAATTGTACCTTACTAGCAACAAACCCTTTTGTCTGTAGTTTTCCCATTTGCTCTGTCATCCCTCCTGCTTCTTCCACATCCCAAATTCTGTTTGGTGCTGCTGATCTGCTTCAACAACCCAGATCCTCCTTTCCTTGCCTTGCCTTGCCTTTCCTCACCTCCATCAGAAAAAACAAACAAAACCACCACATGGTCAACAATAGTCTTCTCCACAGCTAGCAATAGCCAGGGCAGTAAAAATATGTTGAGCTACCTCTTGCTTGACTGCTGGGATGTCACAGGGACAGGTTTTGTAGCTAATAACAGAGGACGATATTCAATTCCTCCCAGACCCCTGGACCTCAGCCTAAAATGTAGGACAAGCATGGGAAAAGGAGGACATCCTGTTACCCTGATTATCTTGGCAACGTCCTTGGAATCCCAGGATTGCCAGTTTAGGGCAGGGCATTTAGAATTCTGAGAGCTAGTGCAGGGGAGTGGTTTGACCATTGGACTATAACTCTGGGGACCAGGGTTCAAATCCTGCTCAGCCATGGAAACCTACAGGGTAAGCCTGGGCAAGTCACACTCACTCATCATCAGTGGATGGCAATAGCAAACCTCTGAAGAAACTTGCCAAGGAAACCCTATGATAGAGTCGCTTAGGGTTGCCTAAAGTAAATTATTATTATTATTATTATTATTATTTGTATTTGTATTTGTATTTTTTATTTGTATTTCCCACCTCTCCCTTCGGATCGAGGCGGGATTCCAAAAGTTAAAACAATAAAACAATCAGAATACAATGTGCAATACATCAATATAATGTACTTCAACATTACATCAATACATCAATATAATGTACTACAAATGACTTGCAGACACATTATTATTATTATTATTATTATTATTATTATTATTATTATTATTATTTTTCCTCACTGGGACCCAAAGCAACATACAATCTAAAAAACACAGTACAATTAAAAACTTACAGAATTGACAATTAAATGGTATTAAACTATTATAATATTTAAAAGATCATTTGTTTAAAAATAAAATGTAATTTTTAAAAAGATAAAATCACTTTTAAAAACCATATCCTTTAAAGCAATACACCACTCCCAGGACTTTAAAAATTTTCTGTTTTAAACACCTGTCTAAACAAAAAGGTCTTAGCCTGCCAGCTACAAAAACAACACAATAGAAACAAATTAAGAATTCTCAGCCATAGAACTCTAGCATTTCACTAAACTAAAAGCCTCCGGATTTGTGTCATGTGAATGGGACTTAGAGAGAAAGAGAGTTGCTTCAGAGCTGGCCGGGCAGATTTCTCTGGCCATGGAGAGATTTTATGTACTCCTTGCCACTGCTGTGCCCTGTCCCCAAAAGTGCCTTATGATTACATTAATGGAGCATTATGCCAGCATACAGCATGAAAGGCAATTCCAGGCAGTGAAACTGATATACCTTTGTAATACAGAATAGGCACACAGTATGCTTTATGTGTCTGTTGTTTTTTGAAAGAATAGTCTCTTCATTTTGGGAACATCTGTCTATCCTAGGTCATAAATACCCCACACTGAGAGAGACAGCTAATAAAAGCACCACTAAAACTGACTTGAATCTACTCTTTCAGAAAGACGTTCGTTGCATATGATTCTTTTTCTCCACATATGAACCCATTGTTCTACAAATTTTGTCTTGTTAGACTGTGCTTATGGAGTACAGCTTCCTGTCTAAATGTTTTCTCTGTAATTTAAAAAACTGACAAGTGATCAAAGTTATGTAACAGACCTCTTTTCATTGATACTTCTGTACTTTGGACACAGTCCATCCCTGATTTATTGCTGGTTGGATTAAAACAGTAATGTTATACACCACAAAGCCCCCAAAAGTTATTTGTAAGTTACTGGAGCAATAGAACATCTGTACTATCAAATGTTTACAATGAGTCTTTTTTTTCTCTCCCCAATTCGATATATCCCTTTTGCTGATGACCTCATATAAAACTTTAACAAACAGATGCCACCCACAGGAGTGGCCACTGGGAACATTTCAAAGGCTCCCACCCCCACCCCCAAAAGGTATTATTTTATTATTTTAACATCTGGACCAGCTCTGCTTACTTGGGTAAGAAAAGAGGTGAGCAGTGCAATCCTGTAGATTTCTGCTCAGAAATAGAATCATAGAATCATAGAATCATAGAATAAGGCCAACAGAGTTCAAGGAGACTCACAGCCTGTACAGATTGGTGTTATACACTGGCCCCAGGGCAGAGTGAGGGTGTGGCATCCACATGACACACACCACAACGCTGTCCTGATGCTGCCATCACACTATGCGCCTGAATGCATGGTGGGTAGTGTCACGGAGTTCCTTTGGTGCTGTGTCAAGAAGACAGGTCATCCCTTAGGGGCTTTCCGTTTAGCCCCTCTATACCCAAGAATGTTAGTAGAGAATTGCAGGCACAGTGTGAGGAGGTGTGTGTGGGGGGGGGGGTGATATTTTAAGTTTTCTTTAGCTTTGTAAAACCAATGCTAGTCTTATTGAAAATGAAGACATGTGTAACACTCTACCAGAGGAGTAACTCATGTAGCACTCCAAACGCTCCTGGACTACAGCTTCCAACATGCCCAATCACTGATTATTCTGGGAGTTTCACTTCAAGAACATCTGGGGGCTACATGGTTTGATTCCTAACCTATACCTAGGGCAAAGTAAACACAGCCTTCCCAGATCATAGTCCTTTCCATCTATTAACATTACCATGGTAAAACTTGTAATCATGGGCCTGAATCTACAAGACCTAAGCAAAGCAGTGGAGGATAGGAGGGCTTGAAGATGTCTCATACTCAGGGTTGCAATAGTTTCACTTTAGCTTGGTACTTAAAGGTTGGTAAAACTGCAGCAGAGAGGAACAGACAGGAGTAAACCTTCCTCACTGTGCTATTATCATAGCCATTTTGGATGAGAGATGGGAGGTATATTGGAAATGCATCTTCCAGTGAAACAAGTTGGCCAGCAATTGTGATCTAGAGTGTTGGACCTGAGATAGTCTGGATATAATTAGTTTTTTAGAAGCCTATTTCTACCGTTGCTGAGACCTTTCAGTCAAAGGACTGTGATGCTTCCTTTCCTGTAGACCATCCATTATATCTTTCAAGACCAATAAAGCTTTACTTATAGTAGTGCCGTTTGTTCATTTTCACTATCTTTTGTTCCTATAGCCCACTAAAGTGTACATAGTATATAGATATTTAACTAGCAGGCTATGGGATGGTTCTCTTGTATCCCAACTCTGGGAGAGATTTGAGATATAAACAATAACAACAAATTAGGCAATCATTAAGCATTATCAAATACTAGTACATCCACTGTCCATGCAGCAAGCAACCTGAGTTCTCTTTGCTGAAATAAAGAATTGTTTTTTGCCAGCATCTTGGAGTCAGTTGTGCCAAGTACTGGTAAACAGCAATATATGGACAATAGGAACATTTCCAGGTACGGTATTGTATGGCTGATTTAGTTACAGCTGCTCGGGAAAACCACCACTGTAGAAAGGCCCTCAATCACTTCATCAAAATACATTTTTGTAACACTGAAAAGAACTATACATCTGATTACTAGTGAGCCTTTTATTAGCGGAACCAACAACAAAATGCTGAAGCATGGAGTACTTCTATTCATGATTCTACCCACACAAGTTCATTTTCTTTAACCATCTTTTTCTTTCCTTTTCTTTTGTCCCAAACAGCAGCACTTTGTGCCACTAAGCATGCCCCTCCTCGCTGAGCTGTTGGGAGGAAAGAGCCCTCCTCCCTGGGAGGGTATTCCCCCCTCCATCACTTTTTGCATTTTTTCAACTTCAAGGTTCAATGCTGTGGATGTCTTCCTCAAAACAGCATGGGTGCTGTTTTGACTAAATAAGGACAAGTACTCAGAACTGGGATTGATGTTAGCTTATATGAAAATGGGTCAACTCTGCAATCTTACTCTGAATTACTGTAGCAGGATATAAACCTACAGAAAAATGCAACATAAACCAAAATTCACAATCTTTATTGGCCACCAAAATGCAGGAAACACATCATGCAAGCTTTCCAGCAGAAACAATTGGCTTGAAAGCTTGCTTCTTCACTGGCTTCTTCATCAGGCAAAGAGGTTAAAAATCATACTTACAGAGAGTTATCCATGTTAATTTGTTGAAGCAAAAACTGTGGTCTTTTAACACCTGAAAAACTAAGGCATATATTTAGGTGTTAAACCTGTGACCAGGTTCAGATTCATGTAGTCTTTCAGTTGTTGTTGGACTTGTTAGCACCCCCTGAATAACCCACGCTGAATGTGGGGTGCCCATATTTTCGTATTTCATATCTGGAGTCAGCATGAATTTGGAAGGTCACAATGACCTTTAGGAACACTAGGTCAAGTTCTCAGGGGAAAGCAGCAAAGATCCCAGGCATGTGAACAATCAAATCTAAATGGGTATACTATTAGATCCCTAGGAGAGTCAGCGTGGCATAGTGCTGGACTGCAACTCTGAAAATCAGGATTCAGTTCTTTGCTCTGCCCTGAAACCCAGTGGGTGACCTTGGGCAGATCACATACTCTCCGCCTCAAGACAATGGCAAACCTCCTCTGAACAAATCTTGCCAGCAAAACCCCATGTGTTTTCATTACATTTCCAAGTTATCAAGCAGACATGAGGTTTCAACCAGATTGAAACGCCAGCACAATGAAGATGTGTATTTTGTTGGTGAACTTACTTTATTACTCTGCAAAGATATATTCTCAACTAATCTTGGGGTTTCCTTCCATCCTAATCTAACAGTTGTTAAATCATGAAGTGAGCAATCTCTCTTCTCTGAATGAGTCATGGCTTGACTTCTCCATTTCCCAGCTTTTGGACTAGGTTGGCTGCTAGGAAGAGGAATACATGATGTCGTATATTTTGAATGAGAGTCCTCTCATGGAAGACTGAAAGAAAACTATGAAGAGAGTAAAATCATGCACATATACATACCATACCTGGTATTACATGACATATGTGACATTTTCGAATATGGATGTTCAGTAATGGCCATGGGCTACAAAAAAAAAAAAAACCCAAAACAAACATCTTCTATGAATTTGTTTGCTTCCTTAGTAAGCCTCTCTAAGCTCAACAACTACCAGACCCATGGCACCAAATGCCATATTACTGTGAATGCTATCACAATAACTCTCAATGTGCTGCCAATCAATAGTGCACAACTTTGTGGCTGTAAAAGCCACACATGACATTTGTTGGGGAGTTAGCCCATAGTTTGTGCAATGAGGGGAGAAAGATGAGAGGCTTCTTTGACTGAACTGTGGCTGGCTGATAGTTGTACATATGTGCACATATGCACCTCTGCAACTGACTTTACTTGCTGGGAGGGAATAGAGACTTCTCTCAACTCCTGAACCCCAATGATCTATATGAAATTGGTTTTAAAATGGCAGTAAGGTAGGGGCCAGCAGACAGGCAAAGCATCCATGGGGGAAACACTAAAAGCCTTGGGGGAGCTGTATGCAGCTTTCAAATCCTAGGTAGTGTACCCTGTTGTAAATGAATCATCCTTGTTACAAAACTGCCCTGAATGGACAAGTCTATTTTCTAGTGCCTTTTAGACATTATATTTATTCCATGGGAATGCACTGAAGCTTGTGGCAAAATCCTTCTGGCAGATTTTTATAGATGTCATCATATAATTGATGATCATCTATTTGTGGCAAAGATATGTCTGACAATCAGGAGTTACAATGAAACAGAAATTAATACTTGCCCAAAGTCTACATTTTACAGAACTGGTGGTAAAAGAGTCAGAGTGAGGTTGGATTTGACAGAGTGAATATGACAGCTGAGAAACATGGTTTTGTGCCTCTGATTTTCACTGTACATTTACAGGGGGAATAAGCCACTTTTGTAGTGTTGTACTTCTGATACATTGTAGATTTGACTGTCTCCATCTAAATGAACATCTGGGAGTTGTTTAGACAGAGAGCAGATGAGATCACACTGGACTGATGAATAATACAGGCACTCAGAGCACTGATACACAATCCTAAACACATTTTTTGCATGAAGTAGCAAAAGGAAATGAATTAGAAAATCACTTACGCCAACTTCTGATCATCTAATCAATATTAGCTCTGGCTCAAATTTAAGAACAGGCAGACTACATAATCTGGATGCATTTAAAATTTCTCAAAGATTTTTATGCATTCTTTAAAGCAGATTTATTTATTAGTACATGTGTATTCACTTGGTTTATATTATTCATATTAAACAAGTGTAGTTCCATATATATGCAAAATACATTTCAGAAACAGGAGGCAGGGATACTTCTAGTGCAGTTTGAAGAACCAGCATAGTGTAGTGATTTGAGCATTGGACTATGACTCTGGAGACCAGGATTCAAATCCCAGCTAGGCCATGGAAATCTACTGTGTAACCTTAGGTAAGTCACAATCTCTAGCCTCAGTGGAAGATATGGGCAAAACCTCTCTGAACAAATCTTGCTGTGAAAATCCAGTGATCAGTTTGCCATAGGGTTGCTGTTAGTTGGAAATGACTTGAAGACACATAACAACACCGTACAATGTTTACTTCCCATAAGGAAGCTTCCCATTTTCAGCTGGGCTTACTCCCAGATAAATGCATCTTGGTCGTCTTACATACCATGCCATAACTCTCTGCATTTACATTGGAAGCAACACAATTCTGGAAAGAAATTTTCTCATAGATAATCCTTATGTGCTGGTCAGAACTGAGTTCTCATCCTAGTCTGAACAGTTATGACCCAAAGTGTGTCACAGGGTGGGGTGAAGGACAGTTATAAGGACATAATTATCAAACAATTAGTGTCCTGTATACATACCTACAGTGTGACTTGTCAACATAGACAGCAAAATTGACAGAATCACATAATCATCAGTAGGAGCATATTGTCAAGATCAAGAGGAGTAGTATTCTGCTTTGGTCAGACCTTACCGGGAATGCTCTGTCCAGGTCTGGGCACCACAGCTCAAGAATGATAAGGACAAGCTGGACATGTACAAAGAAGAGACAAGATGATCGAAACTCTGTCAGGCCTCAACTGGGCACCACAATGCAAAAAGGATGTTGACAAACTGGCGCATATCCAGAGGAGGGAGACCAAAATGATGAATGGTCTGGAAACCATGCCTTACGAAGAACATCTTAGGGAGCTGGATATGTTTAGCTTGGAGAAGACTAGGAGGTGACATGACAGCAATTTTTAAATATCTGAAGGGATTTCCTGTAGAAGATGAAGCCAGCTTGTTTTCTGTCGCTACAGAGTCTAGAACATGAACCAATAGATTCAAATTATAAGAGATTCCACCTAAACATTAGGAAAAACTTTTTTAGAGCAAGACCATTTCAACAGTGAAGTAGATTGCCTTATGTATTCTTGCATGACTAGATGGCCCGTGTGGGTCCTTCCATCGATAAGAGCCTATGCATCTATTTTACGTTCCTGTGCAACCAACAGTTTCAAATACTGCATTTGGAGAATCCCTTTTAAAATATTCTCTTATGATTCCATCTCCCCACTTTTTAGAATAAAAAATGCAGTGATTACTGGGGTATTTCCAATCCCACTGAGTTCAGTGATGTTAAGAAGCTTCCTTATTTTGACTTTGGCAGGGTTCATCTTGCTACATGCCCTGAACATACACCAAAGAGTAACCATTTTTTGAATCATGTGGTAAATAATTTGTAGAACAGTTCAAAGGTTATCAAGTACTTTTTGTTTTGTTTTTGGGTTGTTGTTTTCATCTTTCTCTGTCCCTTGGTATTTTTGAAAAGATCTCACAATGAGGATGGAGAATGCTTGTTTTCTGCTGCTCAAGAGAATAGAACCCAGAACAAAGGATGTAAGCTACATGAAAAGAGATTCCACCTAAACATTAGGAGGAACTTCCTGACAGTAAGAGATGTTCAACAGTGGAACACACTCCCTCAGAGAGTGGTGAAATCTCCTTCTTTGGAGCTTTTTAAACAGAGGCTGGATGGTCATCTGTCCGGGGTGCCTTGATTGTGTGTTCCTGCATTGTAAATTTACAGCACTATATAAATAAAGGTTAATAATAATAACAAAAGGGGGTTGGACTGGATGGTCCTTCTGGTTGTGCTTCTTCCAAGACAGAGTCATATGAACAGTGTCCTCCTATGTCCTCCTATGCTCCATGCCACAATCAATCCTGGTCATACCTTGGCATGGAAAACTAGCTGCATAGGAGATGCCTGAAGCATCTCAGTTAAACATGTAGGATATACAAGAGAGTGAGCAACAGCAGAAAAAATCTTTGTCTCACAGAATACATAACCTAGTGTAATTTTGCCTTTTAAAAGTTACAAGAAAGTCCTCCTAATATTGAAGAAACGGTGAAATTTGCAATACAATGGGAAAAATATCTCAATATACAGGTCTCTGAGAAGATAAAAATTAAAGGTTTCAGATCCTACAGGGATCTGTTTTTTCTACTAAATTCTTTTTATTTAATTTATTATATCTTGGTTTTCTGCCAAGATTTGAAATTTTAATTCTAAAGTAACACTTTAGAATTAGTACCCAGCTCCCTAAGAGTGCAAGGATATCTCTAGAAAGAACATGTATGAAGCAACAGGTAAAATAGATGGAACAGTAATTAAAGTAGGAGAAATAAAGATAAAACAGTATCTAGTTTATTAAGTATAGAAAGAGATTTCCAGAATTTACAAACACCGACATATTTCATTCCAGGGATATTTCAATTTGAAGAGTTTGCCTGTGTTTTGTTTTTCTTCTTCAATATATATATATATATATATATACACACATACATATATATATATATATATACACACACACACACACACAATGGAAGACTCAGATTTATTTTTCTGATGTTTTTTACGTTCCTGTGCAACCAACAGTTTCAAATTCACACTTGTATATATACCATGGACAGTTTAGTTTTCTTTTCATTAATACACCTTTATGTTTTACAGGAAGAGTACAAAATATTATTTTCTTTTTGAAAGAACTCAGCTCAATTGTGGGGTTATCATACAAATTATGATACCAGCAAATATGACTGTACAATCCACGGGCCACTGATCCATATTATATTATATTCTGCATTACAATCTTAAAAAAAGAATAGTACCCTACTCTATTCTTAAATCAACTTGTTTTAACCCCACCCTAACCCCACTCTGTTTACAACAGAATATAATATACCTCAGTTCCACATCAAAAAAAGATGTGCTGTAGGAAAAGTTACATTTTAATTAAAAAAAATACATGTATAAATCAAAAAACCTATGTTAAATATTTAATACTCTTCAACCAACATTAACAGTTTGTATGTAATAATTTACACTGATGATTTGTCATACAGGTTTTTCAGCAGCAAATTAAAATCTGTATCTTATGAGCTAGTAGTATACCCATGCTCACCATTATTACAGTGATGGGCATATGAGTTCACTGTAGCCAACCAAGTCTTTAGGTGAAGGAGAAAGTAATTGTAGACTTGTTGTCCAGGATCACAGTGCTTTTGCTTGGCACAAAAAAATTGAAGAAAAAATGTGCAGTTCAGTCAACTAACTCCTGAGGTTTGTGTAAAGTAAACAAATTGAACTGGAGGCATCGTACCCATCTACTGAGAAGATGTGAGGTCCTAGTTGTGATACACAAAACAGAGTCTGGATACCCATGAGTTCAAAGAAGGATTTTTCTGAGGTTGTGTAGGTCATCTTTCTGAGAAAAGAAGAAAAAAATTAAAAAATTAAAGCATGTGGAGATACATATGTTCATAATTCCTGCAAAGATGAAGAAAGAGTAAGGTTTTTTTTAATGGGATGTAGGGTCAGCAACACTTAAACTGGTCTCAGCAGGTAAATTAGGTTGGAGACCTTTAAGCATTATAAGCAAAACTGTCAGTAAATGTTATCACAATATTCACATAATTTCTGCAGCTTTATCTAGCCGGACATCTACAGTAATGAATGTACCGAATACAGGTCAATCTACCTGTTGAGCATCATTCTTTTCATTCATTTCTCTAATGACTGTTTAATGAAGTAAAATCCTGAGAATATCCAGACTAAGTATAAGGTCAGTGGTGGAAAAGGGACTGTTTTGCATCTCTTTTCTCTCATGGTGAGAAAAATAACTTGGGAGAGGCAATTTTGGGCAGGAAATAGCCGGGAAGTTAAGGGTTCAACAGCTCCCTTGTTTTCTCTGTCCACCCTTGCTGATCCTCCACTCTGTCTGAAGCCAGAACTTCACAAAACATGCTTTTGAATTCTTTATGTTATGAATAGCCACTGCAAATACTTTAGATACTAGATCATCTCATTTCTTTTGCTACCTTATTACACTGTACATAAATTCTAACACTGTGAAGATGGAATCAGGAGAAGACACTCTTCGATATGGTTCAAGCCAAGCGTTATGGATGAACACTGCAAAATTCTAACCCCTTAAAAATGCTGCAAAAATTACTATCACTACAACATAAGAACTATAAACACAACAAGTGAAAATAAGGATCACAAATGGGAGTGGCAATAAATGTTTCCAAGTACTCCATTCCATTCCTGTTTCTCCTTGGTCAGTCTCTCCACACTCTTACCATTTATTGGCCATAAAACATGCTCAGTAGTTTTCCTCGCTTATTCCCTCTGTTTCTCTCTTTTTAAAAAATAATCTAAATTTTTACTTCTGCAGATATTTCACTCTTCAGCATGCACAGTGACATTTTGGCAGCATGAGGTTCCACCTTTAGAAAGTGAATCTGCTGTTAGGTTTATACAGGATGCTTTCTGAGGGACTAGGCAGACCTGCAGCTGCCTCCAAGACTAGGGCTGCAGTAACTGCACACTGTGGCCCTGATCTGGCCTTTCCAGGATGCAAAAAGGAGCTGCAAAAAGCAGGTCCTTTTTGCGCTCTGGAAAGGTGCGACAGCTGTGGCTTTAAGACGCTCCTTTGGCACCAAATCATGTGGACACAGCGCCAGAGGAACGCTGTGATCCTGCGCACCATGTGGAATGGCGCATGGCATCACACTGCCCTGGGGAGAGAGTCGGGGCATGTGTTATGTGGATGCCATGCTCCAACTCTGCCCCCAAGCTGGCCTTTATGGCCAGTGTGCACAGCCTGTAAGTTGCAGAAAATTAACTGACTTATTGGCATTCAGGTATTTTTTTCTGCCTTAGGTTAGACTAGCTTGAAAATAGTGTCCTTTTTGGATCCTATAGACATAACCACATACCCAAAACCTATCTGAGGAAAAAACAAAAACATTAACAACCCGGTGCTAAAAACCCTTACAGCTGTGTTACAAGATGTGCTTTTGTGTGTGCTGAGATAGAAGTGCATTTACTGATTTGGTAACTTTCATCTAAATTAAACTACTTTAAGCAAGGGTGCATCTTTAATGCAGAAATTAATAATAATAATAATAATAATAATAATAATAATAAACCTTTATTTATAGAGTGCTGTAAATTTACACAGTGATGTACATATAATCTTATAATTAGATGATTCCCTGCCCTCAAGCTTACAATCTAAAAGACACAACACAAAAAGAGAAGGGAAAGGTGGTGGGAAAAGGGATGAGGTCCAGCGGTTCTTCTTTCCCTCTGGGGCCTGGACCAAGGCAGATGGACTGGAGGGAGGGTGCGGCTTCTTAATACATAATTAAAACGAGGCATCCTGGGGCAGACGGCATAATCCTGGGAACACTTTCATAAACAATATAGTCTTTAACTCAGTTTTGAAACTGGCTAGAGAAGTGATGAGACGCACATGTGGGGGAAGAAGGTTCCAGGAGTGAGGAGCAGCAAGTGAGAAGAAACGAATCTTGGACAGAGAAGTGGCGATCCTAGGCTGGAACAGGAGATCTTGACTTCCAGAATGGAGGGTACAAGAAGGTGTGTGAGGGGAAAGAAGTTCAGACAAGTAAGGAGGGGCCAGTCCATGGAGGGCTTTGAAAGTCAACAGCAAAAGCTTGTACTGGATGCGGAAGGGGACGGGGAGCCAATGAAGGGAAGATAAAAGAGGAGAAACATGGTCAAAGTGTCAAGAGGATGTGATAATACGTGCAGCTGAGTTCTGGACAGAGATTAAAGGATGGAGGTGAGAGAGAGGAAGTCCTGTCAGAAGAAGGTTACAATAATCTAGTCGCGATACCACCAGGGCATGGACCAGAGTCTTGGCAGTGGAGGCTGAGAGGAATGGACGGATATTAGCAATGGTGTAAAGAGAGAATCTGCAGGCCTTGGTGGTGGCCTGAATCTGGGGAATAAAGGACAGAGAAGAATAAAAAATGAAACCAAGATTGCGAGCTTGCCGAACCGGTTGAATAGAAGTGCTGTGAACAGAGAGAGAGTAGTGAAAGGTGGGCTTAGGTGGAAAGACAAGAAGCTCTGTCTTAGGCATGTTGAGCTTCAAGCACAGATGCCACATCCACTGAGAGACAGCGATCAGACAAGATGACACTTGCTGTTCAAGCCCCAGCAAAAGGTCAGGGTTAGAAAGATACAGCTGTCATCAGCATACAGAAGATATGAGAAACCAAAAGAACTGATGAGTTTACCAAGGGACAATGTGTATAGAGAGAACAAATGGAGACCCAGGACAGAGCCCTGAGGGACTCTAACAGATAAGGGAACAGAGGAGGAAGTCTGACCACCCATGACCACTGGAAAAGATCTGTCTGACAAGTAAGATTTAAACCAGTCGAGAACAGAGTCGGAGAACCCGGGGTCAGAAAGTAAATCAACCAGGAGACAGTAGTCCACGGTGTCGAAGGCCACAGACAAATCAAGAAGAATGAGAATAGAGTAGAGGCCATTCGCCTTGGCTTGCAAGAGATCATTTGAGATCTTGGTGAGGGCTGTCTCTGTAGAGTGCCGTGGGCGGAAACCAGACTGAAAAGGGTCCAGGATGGAGTTGGCTTCGAGAAACTCAAGACAGCGAGAATAAACAACCTGTTCCAGAACCTTAGAAAGAAAAGGAAGAAGAGAGATTGGACGACAGCTAGACAAAGAAGAGGGGTCAAGAGATGGCTTCTTCAGAATTGGGGAAACGAGAGCATGCTTGACATCCGAAGGGAATGAGCCCGCCGAGAGAGAGAGATTAAAGCTATAGAGGAGCGAGGGCAGAAAAGAAGAGGCTACAGAAGATGGGAGGGGATAGGATCAAGAGAACAAGTTGTAGGTTTCAAAGAATTTAGCAGCGTGGAGAGTTCATCCAGAGAAACAGGTGGAAACACAGAGAGTTTATTAGTAGAAGGTACCAGGAGATTAGTGGTAGGGGGCAAATCAGGAGGAACAATTTCAGATCGAATAGTTGTGACTTTTGTGAGGAAGTAGTTGGTGAAGTCAGCGGGGGAAAATGATGAGAAGACAGGAGGAGAGGAAGGTTTTAGCAGTGTATTGAAGCAGGAGAACAAACGCTGTGGGTGCCTCTCGTTGACACAGATCAATGATTTATAGTAATTCTGTTTTGCCATAGACATGGTGCGTGAGAAGGATAAAAAAACAAATTTATAATGAATAAAATCAGCCCACTCCCTGGGCTTTTTCCAAAGACATTTGGCTGCTTGAGAGCAGGACTGGAGAAACCTAACTATAGAAGAGAGCCAGGGCTGAGACCTAGACATAGAGGAGGACGTGCATACAGATACAGGGGCAAAGCTGTCAAGGGTTGAAGAAAGAGTGGAGTTGAATGAAGACATTGCTGAGTCAGCAAAGTCCCCAAGATTTAAAGAAGAGAGAGAAGAATTCAAGGTCTGATTGAGATGATCAGTATTAACAGACTGAAGATTACGAAAAGTGTGTTGAATAATATGACGATGAGGTGGGATATAAGTAAAAGAAATTAAATGATTATCTGACAATGGATAGTCAGATGCCAAGTAGTCAGAAATGACACACTTAGCAGAGAGAACTAGTCAAGACAGTGACCAGAAGAATGGGTTGAAGAGTTGGAACGAGGTTGAAGACCGAAAGAAGCTAAGAGGGAGCTAAAGCGAGACGTTGAAGGATCCTTAGGATTATCAAGGTGGATATTAAAGTCACCTAGAATTAGAGAGGGAACTGAGTCTGAAAGAAAAAATGTGAGCCATGACTCAAAGTCTGAAAGGAATTGGTTAGCAGAACCAGGAGGGCAATAAATGACAGCAAACCGAAGCTGCAAAGGAGAAAAGAGTATAATAGAATGAGACTCGAATGAAGAAAAAGAGTAGCTAGGGGGAAGAGAAAGGGGTTGAAACTGGCAAGAGTTAGAAAATAAGATACCAACTCCACCTCCTCGACCCTCAGGGCCGAGGGTCTTTTTGTGTGGGTGAAAGAAAGACCACCAAAAGAGAGGGCAACGGAACCAGCAGTATCATGGGTCGGGTGCCAAGTTTAAGTTAAGGCATTAATTTCAGTTAAGATTAAATGATCTAGAAAGAAAAAGATCATGAATTGCTGTTGCTTTTGGAGCGGCAGAATGACAGTTCCAGAGTGAGCAGAAAAATGAAAGCTGGGAGATAGGGAGAGGTCGAATAGGGATCAGACTGGGAGAGATGCATGGAGCCATGGGAAGGGATGGATGCAGTGCCCAATAAACAACAGGAGAAACAGTGACAATAACAAAAGCAGAAAAATAATATCCAACGGTGCTAGATAATATTTCCCGAATACCACAAATTAATGCAGTTTGACAGCACTTTAACTGCCATGGCTACACCCTACAGAATCCTAGGATTTGTAGTTGTGGCAGCACTCTTTCGCAGAGAAGTCTAAAGACCTTGTAAAATGACAAATCCCAGGACTTGATAGGATGGAGCTACAAAGTGAGGTTGAACTCCATTATTTCTGATGCATCCCAAGACTTAAATTTCTTATCTTGTTTTCACTGATTTTAAATATTTAATAGATTTTCACATTCTATTAAAATATTCTTAAAGTATTTATATTTAAAACAAATGGGTTTTTTACTGATTTGTTCTAATATGTATTTGATATGTTGCCATTTAATAATGTTTTGGCTTTAATAAAGGTTTCAATTTAAAAATAAAATTTAGACTTCTGAGACTTTTTTCAGAGAGATGGAAAGCTGGGAGCAGACTGGCAATGCTGTGTTAATTGCTTAAGTAATCAAATTATTTTGTGTGGTCCTTCATGTGAACAGAAAGCCTGTATTTGTAAATGTGTGGTATACTGTCAAAATTCCCTGTAGTATTTCTGTAGCAGGTTTTTTTAAAAATACTTTCAACTTTTTTCCTAATCTCCCTTCACTAATCTACACAAGCATGCCAATCAGAAGAACTATATGGAATTTAGCATACAGGCACAGTTTTAAAACATGTTATGTCTAAATTCAGTTCTGCCATACTTTATTAAAAAGGTTGGTTAAAAAGAAAGAAATTGTTTCATTTCAACAGTGAAGGGATGATGTATACATGGTTTGCTTTTTGTTTCACATTTGGCTGCCTTCCAGCAGCGCTGAAAAAACAACTTACTGCAGGAACAAACTGTACCCAATAGAATGGTCACATGCTCTATCTAACCTGCAAAAGATATACAATCAAAGAAACTGAGAGGGAAACATACAGTCCTACATATGTCAACGCTTGTTGCTCAGAGATACTTGGAACAGACTAAAGCAATTTTCAACGGCAAACCTGAAACTTCACTGCACAAATAATCCAGGTTGACACCAGTTTTACTGCCATGGCTCAATGCTATGGAATTCTGGGAATTGTATTTTGTTGTGGCACTAGAGTTCTCAGACAGAGAAGGCTAAATAAAAGTACACTTCCCAGAATTCCAAAGCATTGAACAATAGCATTTAAAGCAGTGTCAAATTATTTCTGCAGTGCAGATGCAGCCAAGGAGAAACATTACACACATTTCTTTTACCTTCTTCTACTACCCTAAAATTAAAGGCACCAGATCCTCTCTGATCTTGGAAGCTACGAAGGGTCAATCCTAGTTAGTACTTGGATGGGAGACCACCACGGCCTACAGGTGCTGTAGGCTATATTTCAGAGGAAGGGACTGGTGAAACCACCTCTAAGTATACTTTGTCTAAGAAAACCCTTTGAAATACAAGGGGGTACCACAGGTCACTTGAAGGCACATATATAAACACATACGTAAAAACAATGAAGGAAGAAGCTAGGGCAGGTGAAAGAAGGAAGGAAGGAAGGAAGGAAGGAAAGAAGGAAGGATTTTTTTTCCAAAGGTCCACAGATACTGATGCTTATTCTTACTTAGATTTTAATTTTAATTAAAAAAAATAATTTCAATTAAGCTTCTCATTCAATAATCTAATTTAAGCAGGTATCTGAATGTAATGCCAAAGGGAAAAAAGTCTACACAGATCACTTTTTAAAACAGAATCCCTAGATTCTTACTCTGTTTGAGTTACAAAATCTTTTCTATTCACAGAAGGAGTGGCCAGGTGCAAAGCACATGACTGTTCAGGTTCATTATACTACTTCAGCTCTGTCAATCAGAACACAACTTAGTTTTTTTGTGGGCTTTTCAGGCTATGTGGCCATGTTCTAGAAGAGTTTATTCCTGACGTTTCACTAGCATCTGTGGCTGGAATCTTCATTTCTCTGAAGATGCCAGCTGCAGATGCTGGTGAAACATCAGGAATAAACTCTTCCACAACACAGCCACATAGCCCCCAAAACCCACAAAAAACTATAGATGCCTGCCATGAAAGCCTTCGACTTCACAGAGAACACAATTTAGCACAGTCTTTATTTCTGTATAAGCAGGTATTGGCCAGCTAGTCGAACACTGTGAACTTTCAACAAAAAGAGAAAGTAGCTTACTTTTATTTCCAAATAAACACACAAATAATGGAAAACAAAAGACAATCAACAGTGTAATACTGTGATTCCACAGACAAGACAGGAAACCAGAGATTTCTCATATATCCAAATACAATTTTATCTTGATTGATAAAAATGTATTTCAATTTTTTTTAAAGAATGATTTAAACTGCTTTAGAAGTTCATTTGAGGGCCAAAAATATAGGCCATAAACATTATGTATAGAATTCATTATTTAAATCCTAACTTGTGCTATGAAACTGGATTGCATTATTTCACTATCTAGGCATCATTTAAAAATTATTGGCACTTTCACTGGAGGATTTAGTCGCCAGCTCAACATGGTGTGATCTACTCATGGACATCACCTATGAATAGCAGGATTTTTTCAACTTAAGATATAATCTAGATAAGAAACTAGAATCCATCACTGACAAATCACCAGTAGCAACCATCTCCATTCATCTGATGAATCAAAGAGAAAATAAATCAAGTAAAGGGACTGCTTTTTGTACACAGAGTAAGTTCTGAAAATACAGAAAGTTACAAAAAGCAGTGTGTCCTATCTGCACTGAGCAGCTAACTTTGGGGGCAGCCTGTAGTATCCTGGCCCTGTAGTTACCTTGACCTCCACCCATTGCCTTAGTCCTCTGTTCTGAGGCTGGTTGGCTGTTTGCACAGGCATCTCCCACTGTGTCATCTGGCAAAACCGCTGCCACAAGCCACTCACTTCTGAGGTCAGAATGAGGTGCCCAACCTCAATCATATGGCTAGTCACCTGATCTCAGAGTGAAGTGACCCACATTTTCAACTCTGTATTAATGGTGTTACCCCAGGTCTGGAGATGAATGGCCCGGATGTAATCGAGTCTGTTCATGCCAGACTTCAGAATTGGGCTCTGCATCATCTGGTCTCCTCAATGAGAGGATGAGGGGGCAGTTTATTTGTCCCATGCATACAGAGTCACCATTATATTTTGTTCTGTTCCTTTGAAATTGTTTTTTTTTTCCCAGTAAGAGACGGGGGGGGGGGCTGTAGGGGCCTGACAAATGCAATTATACTCTCAACTGTCTTTTGGGCTGGGGTGAGCCCATGTTAATCTGTTGTAGTAAAAACAACTCCACCCTGGACTGTTGTGCGCAAAAACTTGGGTCCAATTATTGTGGGCCCTTGGTGTTCACTGTGGTTTGGTTCCAGGAGCCCCCATGGATACCAAAATCTGTGAGTGCTCAAGTCCTGTTAAATACAATGGCACAGTATAAGGGTGTCTCATATATAAAATGCCAAAATCAAGGTTTGCTTTTTGGAATTTATATTCTTTTTGAATATCTTCAAACCATCAATAGTTGAATGCTTGAATAAAGAATCAGTGGATATGGAGGGCCAACTGTACTAATCTTTAATGCTCCATATAACTCTTCGATCTCTTAGCTACCTTGATATATGATAGATGCATATACTATTCATAATTTCAACAACATGAGATAGTAGGTATAGAATCTTCCATTAAAATCAGAATTTGTGCAATTAGCCTACAAAATTCATCTACTTTTTTCCCAGAGGAAATATAGGGAGGAAAATTCTTTCAGCAGGATTTTAATTTGAGCTTGTCAAAATCCTAGACAGCAATATACTATAATTTCAGCACAGACCTGATTCATAGTAATAATACCATATCCAAATATCAAAACAACTTTGTCTTATGAACCTCTGATGTGATAAGTAGTTTGTGATAAGAAATTACTTTAAAATGTTGAAATTATTCAAAGTGCTCCACCTTTAAAAAAATTCTTCTTTAATATTAAATGTTACCATAAAATGAACTACATTATAAGATAATAAGTAAGTTTATGGAAGAGTGCTTTTCACAGTTTTTAAGTCAACATTTGGATACCCCTATTGTTTCTTATCAACAAACATCAGTGTCTCCTTAACAACGCTTAAGTTTTAAGAGAAGGTTCTTTAACTTCAGTGCATTGTAGTAAGGGTCGTTAACATTAATGACATCATTTCTGGCAGCCGGGAAACCTGTCTTTAATACATTTCCTACTCACCACAGGCTTCAAGCTGGATTCCCCCATAACAAGCATTTGTGGCTGACTTTATAGAAACCAATAGTAATGCAAGAAAAATGTACTTGCACAAAAAAGGGGGGGGGGGGGACTCAACACTACAAGGTACCTTTGAGAGGTGTTCTTGCTCAACATCTGTTCAAAACACATACAGCCACAACACTGATACATGATCCAGTTGACAATCCATCCCATTTTCAAGGCTGTTCAACAAAAAGATATAAGGCATTTTGCTGAACAGTACTTCATCTTGCTATTGAAGCAAACCTAATATATCAAATAATAATGTGAAAACTGAAAAAGTTTGTATTCATCTATATAGCTAGAAATTAAGAAAGTAAAAATACCTTATTATCTTAAGGTAACAAAAAAGAATTTATCTGAAATCAAGGAAATTCTTTTTTCCATAATGACTGAAAGCATGCTGGAATTTTATGCACTTGTTACTTCTTTCCTATTAATGTGTTCATCAAAGATCATTGAAACCTAACATTATTCAAAACTCTGAAAATATACAACACACCTTTTAAAACATAATATAGCACTAGCTATTTTATTTTCATCCTTCATCTAATCCAATTTATTCCCATGATCAATGCAAGAATCATCCAGGATCAGTCACCAGTGCAAAATTCCAAAATCCGGTTTTTCTGACCTTTCCAATATGTCTTAGAAAAGCAACCTGGACATATTAAATCCAGGGGCTTGTCTAAACGATTAAAATACTCTTCATCGTCAATTAATAGACTGAGATCTGGTCATACATGATTTGGAAGAATTCTGGTTTTTTCTTGAGGGAGGGTGCAAAAAATTCCATAAACTCTGCTGAAAAAAGTTTAATGGTTTTTACCGGAGTATCCACATGTCTCCATGAGTATATGCATTATTGAATCTGAGGCCAATCATCCACCTTGCATGGCTACACATTTTTAGCAGAAGGAGGGTGAACAGATGTAAAGACAATTAAGTGCCAATGGAAATGTACAAAAATCTACAGCAATTTGCATATTACACTTATGTATAGACTAGCCTCAGGACCCCCCCCCCCCCCACACACACACCATGGAATTCTTCTTTCAAATATGATCCTCCCTCAAGCACCATCTTCTACTATGGCTATCCAAGGTAGTAGCCTAGCTCTTAACATATCCTTGTTCTTGCACAGCACCTGTAGCATACAGGGAATGGACTCGGGTGCCAGAAACACAACATATCAAGCCTCCACAGTCATTATGGTATTTGGCATTTGTACAATCTGCTCCTTGTGTTCCCTGGCCAGGAGCCTCAATGAAGTAAATAGATGCCAAAAGAAAATAGCTAAAATAGTCAATGAAAATAGTACTTATTTATAGCAACTACAGAAAGGCACAGTACAGACCTATCTGGCAGATTTCTTCAAACAAAATATATAGACTCTAAAAATCCAATCATTAGTGGTGTACAGTGGTCCCCCGGGTTACGAAGGTAATCCATTCCGGATTACCTTTCGTAACCCGGAAGCTTTCGTTTCCCGGGGGACCGCTATTTTAAACGGACCGCACGGCCATTTAAAGGGGCCGTGCGGCTTTTTTTATTTCGGATCCCGGGGGATCTTTCGGATCCCGGGGGATACAATGCCAGTCCGCCGCCTTTCGGATCCTGGGGTTTTCGTAACCTGGGGGATTCGTAAGGCGGGGGACCACTGTATCTCTAGCCTTTTGGTGAGGGCCCCATCTCCACACATGAAATTCCTTTTCCTCTTACAAGTTGTCCAGTTCTTGGCACCACAATTCAAAAAAGATGTCGACAAGTTGAAACATGTTCAGAGGAGGGTGACCAAAATGGTGAAGGATCTGAAAACCATACATTATGAGGAAAGACTTAGGGAGCTGGGTATGTTTACCCTGGAGGAGAGATGGTTAAGAGGTGATATGATAGCCCTGTTTAAGTATTTGAATGGGTGTCACACTGAGGATGATGCAAGCTTGTGTTCTGCTGCTCCAGAGACTAGAACCCGGAACAATGGATTTTTTGTATTTTTTTTCATTTATATCCCGCCCTTCAGCCCTAAAGGCTCCCTCCTAGGTGACCAGCTGGTGTTGTCATGAAGGGAAGGCTCTTTCACTTGAGGACAGGCCTGATGATGTTGCTAGGCCTCTCCTAGAGTCCTTTCCTTCCCTCCTAGGTGACCAGCTGGTGTTGTCATGAAGGGAGGACTCTACCCTCATGGGATGCCAGCTACAGGAAAAGAGATTCCATCTCAACATTAGGAGGAACCTCTTGACAGTAAGAGCTGTTCAACAATGGAACACACTCCATTGGAGTGTGGTGGAGTCTCCTTTGGAAGTCTTTAAACGGAGGCTGATTCTAAGAAGGGGAATTCAGGTTATGCAGAGCTCTGGAGTAGCAGAAGCTACGACAGAAATTCACATTACTTCTGCTTTCTCTGAAAACAAAGAGACCATGGAACAAAGGGAACAGAGAGACAGACCCCATATTATTTTCTTCCTATCTGCTTTCTACACTTTCCAGCTCTCACGTCAGTACCTGAAGATAGGGAGTACAATAGCTTGGATGATTCTAAATTTAGTGTTCAATTGTATAATTAAGAGATGTCAAAATGCTGAGATTTCCTAATGACCCTACCATGATGTCAGATGAAAAGGAACTGTATCTCAGTAGGAATGCAGGGCTTGTATGTGTACACGTGAAGAGGTAGGATTACCACCAAAATTCAGCTCTAGAAGCTTCTGCAAATCTCCACACAAGTGCAGAATGACCCTTATTGATATGACTCACAGAGACCATGGAGAGCCAAAACATTGTACAGATATACACAGAGAGATATCCATGAAACTACACTTGTACCTCCATATTCGCTAGGGTTAGGGGAACAAGACCCCTGTGAATATGGAAAACCCACAAATAAGAAAAAATCCCTGTTTTTACCTGAGAGAACACCTCTCAAGGAATCTCCAGGTCCTCCAGTGCAACTCTGTGGTCAACGTCTGACAGAAACTGACCAAAGAATTGCACTGGAGGAGCTACAAATGCCTAGTAGAGCATTCTCTCTAGGAATCTCTAGGTCTTTTAGTGCAACTTTTAGTTAAAGTTGATTCTCTGTGTCAACTTTAGAGTTGCACTGAAGGACCTAGATATTCCTCGAGAAAACATATTAATCAAATCCATTAATAATCAAATCCGCAAATATGGAGGGATGAGCGTACTTTCATAACAGAGGACGGAATACATCAGGGCCATATTGGCAACAAAGGCCACAAACTGAAAAAGGAAAGCCTCAGCCATCTAATCTAGTGTAATTAATGGTTCTTCTCTCAGGATATGGCTTCATTTCTTTCAACGGCTTCATGTAGACATTAAATAGCATCAGGGACAGGATGGCGCCCTGAGGGACGCCACAATTAAGCTCAGTCTTGGAGGAGCAACTGTCCCCGAGCCTCACCTTTTGAGATCTCCCAGAGAGATCTGGGTTTAGGAATTCTGGATAAGAAAGACCCATCCTTAAAATTATTCTATATATTAATCTAATTAATCTATAATTAATCTATATATATTTTACTTGCTCCATCCTTAAAACTAATCTATATATATTTTATTCCTATGTAGTCACATGATCAAAAATCTTGTGACCAGAACCTTTCCCCCAGACTCAAGAAATGAAGCCATATCCTGAGAGAAGAACCATTAATTCGGCATATTATCAGTGCTCATGCCACACTAAAGTTGTGAATAATTTATAAATTACAGCTCCAAGATTCCACCAGCCAGCACAGTCACTGGCCTTTTGTAATCCAAACAGGAACCTTCCCAAACTCTAACCTTAGCATATTAAACCTTCTCAGATAGTTTCAAGAAAATATGGGTTATTTTTGTTTATCTTAAAAATTAACATGTAAAATAAGAAAACTGAAAACTAACAGAGAGAAAACTAATTCATTTGAAATGTAGTATTGGAGGAGAATTCTACAGATGGTATAGACTTCCGAAAGGACAAGTAAATGGGTCCAAGAGCAAATCAAACCTGAAGTCTCACTAGAAGTCATAATACTTAGACATATGAGCATTTCACGTCATCACGAAAGAAATTGTTCATACTATTTGTAAACTGTTTTTTCTTTACTTGTTGTTAGTAGCAGTGAGCTATTTAAAGCACAACACAACATGTAACAGAACATGGAATACAACATGGACACAATATGAAACAACATGGCTCATCAGAAAAAATGATAATACTTGGTAAACTGGAAGGCAGTAGGAAAAGAGGAAGACCAAGTTCTAAATGGATTGATTCATTTATAAGATTGTGACATGTCAAACTGATTTGATAACAACAAAAAATAAGAGAGAACAATATAAAACTCTTTAGGTTTTAGCTATGAGAAGTGCTATACTGAGCAGAAGAGAGTACTTAATGGGAGAGAACTGACAACGAAGATGTTTAGATAAATCATCCATCTGCTATAGGAATGGAAAATGGGATGAGGTGTTGGTATATGGTGTTTTAAATAGTTCACTACTATTGACAAGTAGAAGTAAGGAAAACCAGTTTACAAATAGGCTGAGCAATTCCTTTCATGTTCATATAAAATGCTCATATGTACCAGCATACAATCCTCTTGATCTAACTATCAAGATATACTGGACTTCACTGGGATTAATCTCAAAAGCAGCATGGAATTACTTAATCAGCTCACACAGCAAGGAGTAAACTAGCTGCTGCGTGTTTAGCTCTGTAATTGTATACTTTAGTATCTGCCTTTGGATTAGCCTTTTCAAGACCACTAGTGACATCAATTTTCTATTTTGAAGTAAACTTAACAACAAGATGAAAATACTTTAATTAAAGAATTATAGCAAATGAAATGGCATTTTGCAAAAAAGAAAAAAAAAACCTCAAAGGAATTAACAGAATTTAAACCGAGCAGACAAAGAACTATATTGCAAAGTCTGAGGTAACAATTTGGATACATTTATGGATAAAATTAAAACTCATTTAATTCCCTCCCCCCTTTGGTATGTTAAAACTATACACCTGTTGAATCACTTAGAGGTATCACCAGCCTTACACGAAATAGTTTTAACAGGATTCCTCATTTTGGGCAGATAAAAACACTAATGATTTGGAAGGAAAACTAGTGAGGAGAAGAATTAGTGCTGGCCTTGTTTCAAAAACACACATTTAATGTCGTTTCATTTTTGTCTGCCTTGCATTATTTCAGCAGAAACAAATTATCCTGTCAGGGATCCATGCTGGGCTGGGTAGGTATGCATAAGAAATTATTTCAGCGTTTAGAGTATACTGTGACAGAACCCAGTATTGAAAAGAAACATCATTTCAAAGTCATGTCCATAACTGTAAAGCTATTATTATTATTATTATTACCCCACTCTTCAGCCCTAAAGGCTATCAGAGTGGCTTACAATTATTTTTAATTAGATGGTTCTTTGCCCCCAGGCTTACAATCTAAAAAGACACAACACAAAAGGAGAAGGGAATGGTGGTGGGGAAGGGGGTGAGGTCCAGTGGTTCTGCTCTCCCTCTGAGGCCTGGACCAAGGCAGATGGCATGGAGGGAGGACTCTGCTTCTTAATCTAGGACAGGCCCGATGGAGTTTGGCCTGCCCTTTCACTCCCTCTTAGGCCAGATGGTATGGTCATGGAGGGAGGGCTCTTCAATTTGAGGCCAAGCCCGATGGTGTTGCTAGGCCTGTGCTTTCACTCCCTCCTAGTAGTGAAAGTTATACTGCCACACCAAACATATTGCACTTCAAAATGCATCTTATGCACCTTAACATTAAATCCTGTTTTTAAATTTATAAATTAGATAAAATTATGACATTAGTTATCTGAAATCTCAAACAATTATAAATTTGAGGCACACTGAAAATTAATTACAAATCTGTTTCTACTTTCGCCTGTGATTTGAAGTTTTCAGCAGGTATTTGCAGGCATTTCCCCATTGCTTTTCAGTCTTACAGTAAAGAAGAACTGTAGCCCACTGGAAGTTGTCACACTCATAAGCAAATAATGTGTCCCTTCAATACACTTAAAGGTTGAGCATCCCTTATCACTTTGGATGTTTTTCAGATTCTGGAATATTTGCATATAAATGCCTTATCCTGGAGATGATGTATAGCCTGAAGGTAATTTTAAATAGTAATAACTGTGTGCATGAAACAATGTTTGTTTGCATTGAAACATCTGAAAGCAAAGGTTCCACTATCTGAGTCACCCACTAAAAAAGTTTTGGAGTTTGAAGCATTTAGGATTTGGGATTTTTGTATTAGGGATGTTCAATCTGTACTACAATTCCTACATATTCAGTAGGCTGAGCTATCATAAGTCCTAGGTTATGATACAAAGGTAATTAAAACTGTGACATCTAACACTAAGAATTCAGTTTGGTGTGGAGGTTTTAATTTATTATTTTACTCACCACCCATGCAAGACTGATTCCATATGACTGAGAAGCAAAGCAAATAATCACATATGTGCCAAGTATAAACTCACATACATTTATTCATCTAGTTCATTTCTAAAGTGTGCACACCACCAGTCCCACCATACTTCCAAGATTCATTCTTATGTTGATATGATATTCTAACAGTTCTTTTTGATACTGCCCACTAAATAAAGAATGTCATGATCCCTATGAAAGCATGCATCTTGGTTGTTTTCTAGCTGGTTCTTTTACCATGAATCTGAAACTAAATCTAAATCTGAAGCTTCTTCTTCCATAACATCTTCAACACTCAATTCAGAAATACCCATATGTTCAAGCATATATCTAAAGGATCAGAAGAAATCATTCTTACAGTGGAGTACAAGGAAGATTTCTATAAATATCATAGAACTGGAGGGGTCTGTAGGTCATCTAGTACAACCCCTTGCTCAGTGCAAGAAATGCAGAGCTGTGTCTTCACCATCAACCTTCAACTTACATCCTATCCTCAGAGGTCTGAAAAGCCCTAGCAAGTGAAAACTTTCTAGGTGATTGTCTGTAATTATTCCTACATACTCAGCAAGCCCACTTACAGACAGAACATTGCCCCACTTTATTTAACCAAAACCCATTTAAAGAAAAGATTTGTTATAATGAGTGTAAAACAGTATGCATGCCATTAATTTCAGGATAGAAGTATAAAAGGCAGCTTGTATACTGATCTTAAGTATGTTTCCATTAGCTGTTAAAAAGGCAGATTGGACTTTAATGCAAAGATCTCTGACCTTCTATCAGGGTATTTTATTCCAGACTCACTGCTATGGTATCTGACTTTGAGAGGACAATGGATTCCTTTATCCCTATTGTAATTATGCCAGATTTATTCTGTTTGAGTCATTGTCTCTTGAGTCACACACTTTCCATGCCAGTACCCTGACTTATAGACATATTGGGAAACTATATAAGAAATCTTCCACATCTCCTTAAATATCCTCTAATCAATGAACATCAGAATTAGTAATAAACCTCCCTGAAAATTTACAATACAGTTTTGTTCTCAATTTTTCTACCTATGATCAGTGTCCATCCTTTTGTATCCATATAGCATTATTAGTATGTACTGAATATGACTTTTACTCAAGGATTAAGCCACATTTATGGCACATTTTCTTGTACAGTATAAAAATGATGGGTTCTCTTGAGAAACAATCCATTTAATTTGGAACTGATCCAGAGTACACTTGGAAAAATACTTCCATATTTTTCTTTTGTCAACAACAGGAAGGATGGACTAATGACAACGCTACAATGAACCTATCACAGGGCTTCTTGGCAAGATTTGTTCAGCACGGGTTTGCCTTTGTCTTCCTTTAAAACTGAAAAAGTGTGACTTACCCAAGATCACCCAGTAGGTTTCCATGGCCAAGTAGGGATTCAAACCCTGGTTTCCAGAGTCAGAGGCCCAAAACAAACATGCCAAAAGTGCTGGCTTCAGTCTGATCAAGGGCATGGCATACAGAAAATGCACACCCCTGGATCTGGTCGAAGATGCAGCCACTCCAAGCTGATGATCTGCTTAGCGCCGTAGTTCAACGCTCAAACCTCTCAACCATGCTTATTCACAATTTAAAAGATAGCCAATCCTTGACATAGCACTCTAGAAGCAAACTAATACTTTACTCAATGAAACCATTACTTCATTAATTCTACTAGAAATTCCTCACCAATATCCTCTATCACAAACTCCTGTTTATTTACTCTCCACTCCCCCACTATGATCATACCAATTTTAAAGCACTGAGTACATGTACAGTGCTATAGAAATACACTATAATAAAAAATAAACTATAATAATAGTACTGCTTGCTAGAACTTTCAGGTGCTGAAATGTGTCTCTAGAGGCTTTCCATATAAAAGTTGTGCCAGGGATTGCTACATGGCATTGTTTATGTATCTAAACTAGTGGAGGGGGGGTGTCAAGCAGCATGCCATGGTCTATATATTCTACAATTGTATGTGCCATCTTTTTAGCCTATCACATTTGCTTAAGAAGCATGTTATAATTTCAAGACTAACCAAGATTTCAAAATCTTGCATTTTCCTGTTGTGTTTCAAACTGATGACTTCTCAGTCACAGAGCATTCATTATTACTCCCCCAAGATGGCTCATTGCACTTTGTACTAGTAAAAGTTATCTCTTTTTCTATTTCTCTAGCTCACAAACTTGATCATGATGAATATATGTGCCAATATGGAGTTTCTCAGCAGACTTTTATCAAAGTTGAACGTAACGAATTAGTGTATCATTTAGGAATATAATGCATCACTACTTTCCCACCTGGATCTGTGTCCATTATCCCTTTACCATTTTAATGTTAGCATATGTATTTTTCTGATTGTAAAACAGTGGTTATTAGTGCAGAATCTCAGGCAATATAAATACAGTGGTCCCCCGGGTTACGAAGGTAATCCGTTCCGGATTACCTTTCGTAACCCGGAAGCTTTCATTTCCCGGGGGACCGCTTTCACGAACGGACCGCGTGGCCGATTTAAAGGGACCGCGCGGGTTTTTTTATTCGTATCCCGGGGGATCCTTCGGATCCCGGGGGATATGTTAGCGGTCCTGCGGCTTTCGGATCCCGGGGTTTTCGCAACCCGGGGGATTCGTAAGCCGGGGGACCACTGTACAGTGTGACTGTGTCATAGGCGGGCGCACTATACGCAGCTTTCAGCTTATGCTGAAAGCCGCACAATGGAATCAGCAATGGCACATGCACTGCAGCGCATGCACAAGCCCCTCTGTTTTCAACAGGGCACGAGCATACACTGTATTTGCCTTATGTGGGGGGGGGGCTTCCGGAATGGATCCCTATGTAAGGCAAGGGCGCGCTGTATATACCTGCCCTACCTCCTTCCAGACTCCCAACAAGCTCATTAGGTAGACAGACTGAGAGAGTGACTGGTTCAAGGGAATATGATTTTTAAATACAGACAGACAGCAGACAGACACATACACGGAGTGGTCCCTCTACATATGCTAAGGATAGGGGTGAAGGACCAAAGTGAGTGCGGAAAAAAAGCAAGTAACTAGGAATCTCGAGGTCCTCCACAATGCAACTCTATGGTCAACATCTGCAAGAAGTTCATCATAGAATCATGCAGAGGACCTACAGATGCCTAGTGAAGTGTTTTCTCTAGGAACTTCTAGGTTCTCCAGCAAAACTCTATGGTCAACATTTGGCAGAGTTTCACAGGAGGACCTAGGGATTCCTAGAGAGAACATATTAATAAAAATTGCAAATAATCAAATCCACAAAAGTTAAATCCGCCAAAATGGAAGGGCAACTGTATTTTGTTGTTATTGCTATTTGCCAGCCAGTCAACTTTAACGTATGACAACCCTTTGAATGAGAGACCCTCCAAGATCCCCAGTTATCAACTGCTCTCCTCAGGTCTTGCAAACCCAGGGCCATGGCTTTGTTAACGGAACCAATCTACATGCAGTGACGTATGTAGGTGTCATGACTAGTAACCACTGACAATCCCATCTTCCATGAATGTATCCAATTCCCCTTTAAAGCCCTTCAAGTTAATGGCTACCGCTACATCACTAACATACCCTGTTTCCCCAAAAATAAGACATCCCCGGAAAAATAAGATCTAGTAGAGATTTTACTGAATTGCTGAATATAAGGCCTCCCCCGAAAGTAAGACCTAGCAAAGTCTTTGTATACAAATATATATGCAGTATATAATAAATATTCATTTTTTTCCAACAATAAATGTGAATTCTTCTTCATGGAAAAAATAAGACATCCCCTGAAAATAAGACCTAGCACATCTTTGGGAGCAAAAATTAATATAAGACACTGTCTTATTTTTGGGGAAACATGGTATGTATGTCTATGAGATTTTGCCAGCAGCAAGTCTGGGTAGAATCCTAACCTTTCAACCCAGTACAGTATAGGCATAGGCAATGACCAAAATGTGTGAAGGCATCTCCTTTCTCTTTCAACATCCTAAAATTCTATGATTACCAATATTCACAAGAATGTCTTTATTTTCTCATTTGGACACGTGTTTATATCAGCATAATTCTTTGGAAATCCACTTTTAAAAACATTTGCTCTTCTGCCCATTCATATTATAAAAGTCCTTAGTGTAGGCACAGTATCCTTATTTATACCCAGAACAAAGCATACTGCTGGCATCTGAACAAATCGTAAATACTCCTTGGGTCTGTACCAGTTTGAGATGTGCAGATGGAGGGCAGGGCATAATGTGATCATACATCTAACCAGTTATCTACTTCTGCTATCTTGGTAAGCTTTCTTTAGCCAAATCTGCTAAAAGAAAATTGTTATACATGAAGCACAAAATAACAGCCAGTTATACCAGTGGAAGACAGCTACAAACCTAAAACTTAACTTTAGTGCTCACTATAAATTCTTAGTGGCTAATATCCCTTTGGGACAGTAACTTTTATACATATAGCTTTTTAAATATATATTAATTTTGTCCATATTAGCCAAGTGAAAGGAGGAAAAACATTTGCCAGTAAGCAAAAGCTGTTGGCTATAAAATAAACATTTTAAAAATAACAACATTATTAAAATAATTTTTTTTTCTGCAAAAAAATCAAAGAAGTATTAAAAAGAACGGAATAGAAAAAAATATAGTGGAGATTCATTTAAAAAAACACAAAGGAATTTGGTAGTAAAACAAAATCAATAGCAATAGCATTGCATTATAAAGTAGACACTAATCATTTTTTAAAAACCTAAAGGATATATATTTTGGAGATGTTAACAACAAAGATTTGTATCATATAAATGTACAGCTTCATTTATCATTTCAAAAGATAGCAAAGGATCTAAATATTTTAGTATAACAACAGTATAATTTAGTATAATAATAGAAAAACATTTTAGTACATCAAGAGCAAACATTTTACAATATCAACAGTTTTGAGGGTGGTTTTGCTGCAGGAGAAATACCAGTGTATCATTTTTAAGGCTACTGGTGGCAACTATGTTTAATAAAAAGAGGACTTATGAAGCATAAACATGTGCTTTCCCCCAACACATCTTTGCAAGCAGGCATACTTGCAATCTTAATATTAAACTGGTTACAAGGAACAGATTCAGTTTTACAGCAAATGAAATCTTATAGTGATGGACAGAACCTTAATTTAATGTGGGTTTTACAGCACAATATCATCATTCTTCACTTTACCCTGAAAATGTTATTTTACTGTTATTTTATGGCTTATGAGAGAGGAATTATGAGGACAGGCGATATTTCCTCATCAACAGACTGGAAAATCCCAAAGGACCACCAAAGATATAAAAGCACACTGGCCCAGATCCTAAAATAGAACAGCTCATATGTGCAAAAAGAAACTATTGCACTAGCAGAATATTGTCAGCCTTCTAACACCCATTGACAAACATAGGGGACAAATGTTCTTCTTCATATAAGACAGCCCTCTATCTGAAGGACTATTGGAGGGCAGGCCCTCATGTGAAGGGCTATCCAGCCCAAGTCTGATTCCAAGATAAATAACCATGAGAAGGGGCAGCAGCATGGACATTAAGGTTACTCATTCAGAGTCAGCACCCAAACTGCAAACTCAGCAGGCAGACAGGTCATTTACTGAAAGGCTTCCCCACTATCATGAGATATTCTATATTTCCATTTAAATTGTAGTAATTGTTTCTAAGTTTGTCCCTACACATATAAATTAGAATATTAGTAATTTTAGTAAAGGTGAAAAAAATGCATCACCTGAAAATTATTTCTCTAAGTAATGCTTTTCTTCCTTTTTTAAAAAAGAAAAAATCTGCATGACTAGAATCATAGAATCATAGAATCATAGAATCATAGAGTTGGAAGAGACCACAAGGGCCATCCAGTCCAACCCCCTGCCATGCAGGAACTCCAAGTCAAAGCATCCCTGACAGATGGCCATCCAGCCTCTGCTTAAAGACCCCTAAGGAAGGAGACTCCACCACACTCCGAGGGAGTGTGTTCCACTGTCGAACAGCCCTTACTGTCAGGAAGTTCCTCCTAATGTTGAGGTGGAATCTCTTTTCCTGCAGTTTGCATCCATTGTTCCGCGTTCTAGTCTCTGCAGCAGCAGAAAACAAGCTTGCTCCCTCCTCAATATGACATCCCTTCAAATATTTAAACAGGGCTATCATATCACCTCTTAACCTTCTCTTCTCCAGGCTAAACATCCCCAGCTCCCTAAGGCGTTCTTCATAGGGCAAGGTTTCCAGACCCTTCACCATCTTAGTTGCCCTCCTTTGGACATGCTCCAGTTTCTCCACATCCTTTTTGAATTGTGGTGCCCAGAACTGGACACAGTATTCCAGGTGGGGCCTGACCAAAGCAGAATAGAGTGGCACTATAACTTCCCTTGATCTAGAAACTATACTTCTATTGATGCAGCCTAAAATTGCATTGGCTTTTTTAGCTGCCGCATCACACTGTTGACTCATGTTCAGCTTATGGTCTACTTGGACTCCTAGATCCCTTTCACATGTGGTCTCGTTCAGCCAGGTGTCCCCCATCCTATATCTGTGCATTTCATTTTTCCGCCCTAAGTGCAGAACCTTACATTTCTCCGTATTGAATTTCATTTTGTTAGCACTGGCCCAGCTTTCTAGTCTATTCAGGTCATTTTGAATTTTGATCCTATCCTCTGGGGTATTAGCTACTCCTCCCAGTTTAGTGTCATCTGCAAATTTGATAAGTATGCCCCCAATTCTGTCATCCAAATCGTTAATAAAGATGTTGAATAGCACTGGGCCCAGGACAGAACCCTGTGGCACCCCACTGGTCACTTCTCTCCAGGATGAAAAGGAGCCATTGTTGAGCACCCTTTGAGTTCGGCCACTCAACCAATTACAAATCCATGTAACAGTTAACTTGTCTATCCCACATTTTGCAAGCTTGTTTGCAAGAATGTCATGGGGAACCTTGTCAAAGGCCTTACTGAAATCGAGGTATACTATATCCACAGCATTCCCTTCATCTACCAAGCTGGTAATTTTATCAAAAAAAGAGATCAGGTTCGTTTGGCATGACTTCTTTTTCTGAAACCCATGTTGGCTTTTTGTGATTATGGCATTGGCTTCTAAATGTTCGCAGACTCTCTGCTTAATGATCTGCTCTAGCACCTTTCCTGGAATTGATGTCAGACTAACTGGACGATAATTGTTGGGATCCTCTTTTTTTCCCTTTTTGAAGATGGGGACAACGTTTGCCCTCCTCCAGTCTTCTGGGACTTCTCCTGTTCTCCAGGAGTTCTCAAAGATTATTGCCAATGGCTCTGATATTACATTTGCTAGTTCTTTTAATACTCTAGGATGTAGTTCATCTGGTCCTGGAGATTTATATTCATTTAGGTTAACCAAGTATTCCTGTACTATCTCTTTACTTATTCTGTGCTGAAATTCCCCTATTCTGTCTTCTGCTCCATTATCCTTCGGTTGAGCACCTTTTGCCTTTTCTGAGAAGACTGAAGCAAAGAAGGTGTTGAGTAATTCTGCCTTTTCTCTGTCCCCTGTTAGCATTTTGCCATCTTCTGCACGCAGTTTCCTTCTTCTTCCTTTTGCTGCGGACATATCCAAAAAAGCCCTTTTTATTGTTCTTAACCTCTCTAGCAAGCCTGAGTTCATTCTGCGCTTTAGCTTTTCTGACTTTACCCCTACATGTGCTGGCTATTTGTTTAAATTCCTCTTTCGTGATTTCTCCATTTTTCCATTTCTTATACATGTTCCGTTTAAAACTTAGCTCATTTGAAAGTTCCTTAGTCATCCATCCTGGCTTCTTGAGACATCTTCCATTTTTCTTCCTCATTGGAACTGTTTGAAATTGTGCCTTCAATATCTCCCTTTTGAGAAACTCCCATCCGTCTTGAACTCCCTTTTTTTTTAGTATTCCTGACCATGGGATCACTCCCAGTATTTCTCTAAGTTTATTGAAATTAGCTCTCCTAAAGTCTAGAGTGTGTGTCTGACTATGCCTAGCTTCTCCCTTCCACTGCATAACAAACTCCAGGAGAACATGGTCACTTCCACCTAAGGATCCAACCACTTGCACCCCATCAACTAGGTCTTCCCTGTTGGTTAAGATAAGATCTAAAATGGCTGATCCCCTTGTTGCCTCTTCCACCTTTTGGACAATGAAATTGTCTTCCAGGCAAGTGAGGAATTTGCTAGACTTTGAGGATTTGGCTGAGTTTGACTTCCAGCAAATATCCGGATAGTTGAAGTCCCCCATCACTACTACATCTCTCCTTCCTGATTGTGTGGTCATCTGTTCTAGAAAGGCATCATCCAATTCCTCTGCCTGAGTCGGGGGTCTGTAGTAGACTCCCACAGTAACATCCCTGTTATTTCCCTCTCCTTTAATTTTTATCCAGATGCTCTCCACCTGGCTTCCAGTATTGACTTCCTGGATCTCTTCATTGGTGTAAATATCCCTGACATATAATGCTATTCCTCCTCCTTTCCTGCTTGGCCTGTTTCTCTTAAAAAGGTTATATCCCTCTATTTCTACATTCCAATCATGAGACTCATCCCACCAGGTTTCAGTGATGCCTATTATATCATATTTCCCTTGTTGTGCTAGGAGTTCAAGTTTTGTGCTAGGAGTTCAAGACTAACAACATGCTTGTGGAAACCGAGGCAAATAGCATTAGGTAATCCAGCAGGAATTAATCAGGTATAATGGTTTTAATGCACAGAAACACATTACTTTTTCCTTTCAAGAGTTGTCACATTAATAAAAACATGTATGGCCATCTACAGACCTCTTCTTTTAAAAGTATAGAGCCCCCAGATTTACCATATTTATGCAAAAATGAAAGAGAGAGAGCACAAGAAACTGCTATTTTAATTAAAGAAATGAAAAGCTTAAAATAATCAGCTGGATTTCATTAGAAGTAAAGTTAATGTTGTAAGGAAACAATCTGGCTAAGCTGTTGTAAAACAGAGAAAAAGGGCACACAGTAGGCTTTTTAGCTTCCATTAGCTGGATTGCTCTGGCCCTAAAACCTCTTGCTGCCACTAACCAAACTGCTCAGATCATACAGACGTGAGGAAAAAACACCCCAGAGAAGGAACAATGAAACAGAAGACATCTAGAAAAAGAAGGTCTTGAAAAGCATCAGGACAATAGAAACAAGCAGAGATAAGGAAAGAGAAGTGGAACAGGAAAAGGGACAAATGAGATGGGGAACATCAGAAGAAAGTGTTTTGCAGGAAAGGGAAAACCAAGGAGAAATGCTTGCAATCAGAACCAGCAAAGGAGAAATGTTTCCATGTGAATGCTCGTTTTAAAAGAATGATCAACCTCTGGAGGATTGAAATGCATGATATCTACACCCCAAACTCCACCCACTCTGTTAGCCACAGTCTCACTGTGTGGATTTTACCACTGCTATTGAAATTGCACAATAACTACAGTGCCTCTATGCTACAAGAAAGAGCCACAGAGCCCTATCCGTGTAGATGAAAGATGAATGTTTGTTCATTGTCATCAGCAAACTGGGAGAGAGGACAGCACCTACAATAAGTCCCTGGCATGTATCCCATGCCACTCACTTCCTGTTTAAAATATCCAGAAAAATCTTTGGCTATGAGCCACTTGTTTACCTTTCACACATTTCCCCCCAATTTTCTTCCAAATTGCTCAGGGTGGTATAGAATGAACCCCATCCTACCTTATTCTTGCAGTAAGTCTACGTGATGTTTTTAACTCACAGTCACTTATCTACGCCAACAAGTATGGTGCTGAGGGAATGGGAATTTGAATCCAAGTCCTGATCTAACATTTCATCCAACATGCCACATAGACTCTCAAATTAACATTACTGTACATTCAAAACTACCTATGACCGTGTGTTTCAGTCATTGACAATTTAGGAAAGAGGCTTCTCTGTGGGGCTAAACAGACAGGCAAAAAGAGGTGCTTTCAGGCTGGCTTGAAGGTGTGGAGTTTAGATGATACATGCCTTGAAGCCAGCAGAAAAGTATCCTTATGCAGAGAAAAGCCATTTTTAAAAAAGCAGCTTTTTTCCACTTCTTTCTGGCTTGACATGAGCACTCCAGCTGCCTTGGGAGCCAGCGGTAGGGTTGGTGGAGTTTCAATGTGGCTTCAGAAAAGGCAGCTTCAAGCCACTTTTTCCTACCCATCTGTTTTGCCTGTGTTTCTACCTTCCCTGATTTGCACAAAAGCTGATATTCTTTCTTTTTTTTAAAAAAAAAACCTATCCTCTCACTTTTTCCAAAACAATCTTATTTTACAAGACAATGAAGGCTAGACTGTAAAGAGGAATATATCTGTGCTCTTCCCTATATAAATAAGCAAACCAGAAACAGGAAACATCAAGAAGCAATATTTTTTTGGATGGACTTCTATGGTTTTTCTTGACCTCTTCCTCCATCCCTGTTCTATAAGAATAAAATAAAAATAAGCAGGTGCATAGGTCATTTATTAACTGACTCTATTCTGATTATTCTTTTCTAAGACATGATACCTACTCGTGGAAGCTAAGAGAATCAAAATATAAAAATGAAATCCAATAACATCAAATAAAGCAAACAATCATTACATAAATTCTAAAACTAACAAAAAATGTGAATTATCCAAAATGAAAACACAGACGCAACATCAAAACAGCAAATAACAGCAGTAGCCAAATTAAATACGCAGATCAGCCAAATTAAATATTCATTCTGGACCCAAACACAGCAACCCTTAAAAATGCCTACTGAAATAGGAAGGTAAAAATGGAGGAAAACAAGCCACTTTTCAGGGAAGGAGGTCTACAGTCTACAAGTAATCACAGTGAGTGATTTTTCATGCACAGTTACTATCCCCATATGTGAGAGAGGAACTTTTGATGATCCATGTACTAGATGGGCTTGTACCAACTGAGATATTCATCTGAAAGCCTAAACCCATATTGAAAGCTAATAAAAACAATGAAACTTTGCAGTAATGTATGCTATGCAATGTGTACTTCAATAAAGACTTTATTGCAATCTGAAATTAAGACAAATTGGTGGAACTTTGGGAAGGACTATGAAAGAAAAACTACAGAACAGAAGTTCGGCTCTCACCAGAAATGTTCAGTAGTCATGGTGAAATTAAGTGAATTATCTCCAACTTTTTGGGAAAAAAATTAAATAGGAATTTCAGGATTATGACATGGCAGTTTTTGGTACTCCCCATTCCACCCCAATCTTCTCCATTGTCTCCAGATTTGGAGACAAGTGAGACAGCTTTGTGAACCATACCATACCGGTGATATAACACAGTTGGGCTTCTCAACTTTCCCAGAGGACTTATATTCTGCACTGTATTTTGTGTGTCCAGAAAGAAAGAGTTGATATCTCCAGGAAAGTGAACCATTTTGTTTATTCTAATTATTAACAGTATTCCTGGAGAAACAGTTATGATATATAGTATATTTTGTCATATACATGAGAGAAGAGGTATTGTAAATGAATTCATTACAAGCTCTGGGCCATATCAAGTGTCTTGTTTTAAAGATCATATTCTCAGATACTTGATATAAATGATGTCAGAGACTACTTGTGCCATCCCAGTGGAAAAAGAAACTCCTACACCTGCTGTCTGATCATCGCCAAAGATATAGTCAATGAGACACTATTTCACAATGAGATTGTAGTACAATATTGTACACAACTTTCATTCCCTGTTAGCAACTATTTCCAAGCACACTTATGAACCATATTTATGAAGTACATGTAAGATTCTTACACAATTTCATCATTTAAGCTTATAATAGAAAAATAAATAAATAAATAAATGTGCCAAGTGTACTTGGGAGTCACAAAAGTTTAGTGCTTTGAGTAGTTCCAACTACCCCAATCAGCCATGAAATATCCATGAGTGACCTTGGGCAAGTCACATTCTTTCAGCCTTAGAGAAAGGCAAAAGCAAGCTTCCTCTGTCAAGAAAACACTATGATAGAGTTTTCATAACTCAAGAGTCAACTTGAAGGCACGTATGAATATCGACAAGTATAAATGTGTGCATACCTAAATCAGTATTTTGTTCTGTTTACTTTAACTGTCAAAAATGGTAATCAGATCACTCGTGCTCCAAATCAAAATACAAATTCATATCCAAAACTCAGCTGGCCCAATACAGTGAGCCTCGTAGTGGATGTTTTCCTATGCCTTTCTATGATTTAATTTTACCCCAATCACACTATTTAGAATAGTTGTAATGGGATGAGAAAAGAAAGAAATGCACCATCATGTTATTTCCATGGAATGGGAAATCCAAAGCAACTCTTCTGTTAAGAAAGGTTACAGCATATAACCTTTAAAGGTTACAGATTGGGGGGGGGGGGGGAGTCTTAGCTTAGAAAAGGGGGGGGGGAATGGGTGGTCACAGACAGCAGTAAACACATTATGAGCAACACATTATGAGCAAATCAAAAAACAAAGCTCTCTTCATACTCTGTCAAAGCAGTAGTAAAGCCATATCAGTAAATGCTGCAACATTACTGAGATGATGAGCCTTGAATACTAAGTGTTCAATTGATTAATGTATATGTGCAGTGAACCATTCCTATGACCTTCCCCCCTCCTTCAACTGGTTCACACTAGCAGCTCAAAAATAAAACCTGCTATCACATACAGCTAACATGTTATAGAGAACATAAGTCACTTTCTGAGGCTGTCAAGGAGCCAGGCACAAAGAACTTGATGAGGGACAAACTGGGGCCCCTTCAAAGAACAGATAAATTCTTGTTAAAGTAAATGCCAGTAATTAGTTCTTTCTCAATGTATAAATGTTACACCACTTTAAATCGGCAAACTGATTTAAGGATTTTCTCAGGTTATGACCAGATCTGAGTTACCAAGGCTTTAAGGTAAGACACAATGGTACAGTTACTAGTGATAACATGAATTGGACTAAAATTATTCTTGAAAACATCTTATGACCCAAAACTTTTGTTTTCCTGCCTTACCATCAATTAATCCTTCTCACTCCTTGCTTATTATTCTTCTATTAAAGTTTGACCTCTTCTTTGGATGGTAACAAGTGTACAGGTATATAGGTTTAATTTAATGGGATTGGCCAGATTCCACCACTACACTGAATGGCTCGTGGCAGTTGTAAACCTCTGGTTTTTAAAACCAGAATAGACTAAATAAACTAAAACCAAATAGACTAGAAAGCTGGGCAAAAGCTAACAAAATGAATTTCAACACGGAGAAATGTAAGGTACTGCACTTAGGGCGAAAAAATGAAATGCAGATATAGGATGGGCGACACCTGGCTGAATGAGACTACGTGGAAAAGGTATCTGGGAGTTCAAGTAGACTGAAAATTGAACATGAGCCAAAAGTGTGATGAAGCAGATAAAAAGGTCAATGCAATTTTAGGCTGCATCAATAGAAGTATAGTGTCTAGATCAAGGGAAATAATATGAGGGGGTATCCTAAAGTTTTAATTATCATCTTTAAAAAAATAGATAGATTGTTTTGATTTGTAGTTGTTAACCTATTTCTATGTAGTCACCATGCAGATTTGCACATTTTTCCCAGCGTTTCTTGACTCTCCAGATACCTGATATTGTAGAAGTTTGCAGATTGCACCTTAGGAGTGAGTATCATAAAGTAATAGTTATCACCCGGAAGTTATTATGGTATATTGTTCAAATCTAATCTTGTGTTGCTCTTTATGTATTGACCTTTGTAAAACTTGAGCCATCACTTCTTCCATTACACTCCAGATTGTATTTGTGTCTATCCAAACAGGAATATAGTTAGTAAGAGTCTCTGCATGCACACATGTACTTGTACATGCACACATATTCATGACTTGAATATATAATGTACTGCATGCTTTTGTCGCTGGTTTTGTGGTTATATGACATTGCAAAATGTTTTGTGTGATATCATCTGAAAGCTGTTTCCACTGGCTCCGAAATTTGTACCGGACTATTTGTACAAAGTATTATCGTACTTTGGTCACATCATAAGAAGGCATGACTCTTTAGAAAAGGCAATAAGGCTAGAAAAGGTGCAAGGCAACAAAGAGCAGAAGACCACATTCCACATGGTTAGATTCAATCAGGGAGTTCAGAGGCCTGAACCTGCAGGACCTGAGCAGAGTGATTAAGGAGAAGGATATAGATATATCAAATCCACAGGGTCACCATACGTCAAGGTCAACTTGAAGGCAGATAACAACAACAACACTTATAAATGCAAATCACTGCTTGAAAACTCCTGTCATTAAAGTGATGAACTTGTATATTTGAACCAGCCATCACTAATGCTCTATTTTCTCTTCAAGTATCAGGGCTGCATACTGTCCATGCACAGTATTGGTAGTAACAAACAGGATTAGTAGAGGGATGAATGTCAAGCTAGACATTCAACACAGATGTGTACTGTGATTGCAACTGGGAATAGATTATTTTCCAAAGTGCACTCCAAAATGTAGTACTAATTTCCTTGTATTCATTTAAATGCCTTGAATTTTTTAGTGAAATTAGTGTGAGCAAGAGAAGCACGCTATTGTTTAATGCAATGCACCTTGAGCATCCAACCTTAAGTTTCAAAGATATGAAGTCTAAGTCTAGTGCAGGTCTGATGAAATAAAACTATTTATATAGCTACATTTTGTATTTACCAAATAAAAATACTGGAGTGCACCTGTTTTGATTTCTGAGACCACCGAAATAGCAAAATGTGTGAACTGCAGGTTCTGGTTTGTGTATGCTTTCAGAGGTTTCTGCAAGCAGTCATAATTTATTTATCACTAAACTGCACTAATGTCAATTGAGGTCATACTCATAAATGTAGCTTCAGTTGTGTTGCTAAACTGGCAATGCTTTTAAAGCAGAGTCATTGCTTAGCATTTATCCAGGCACAGCGTGTTTTGATCTGTATAGGGAATATTTTACAAAGTGGAGGCCTCAGAAGAAACATAAACAATAGGAAAAGGAAAGGGCAGCTGTTTTCTATTAGTTTTTAATCTTGAGCACTTCTATGTCCTCTAGTGTTATGGGACATTTTAGCTGCATATGAGAAACCATGGTTTGTGTGATACTAACTCTCTGGTAACATTTTTGCCATGTATTTAAAAAATGAAGATAAAATACAATGAGTTGGATCTGAGATTCCTCTTCTATGAAAGACTCTCCAATCACCTCTGCTCAATTCTGGGGAATACTCTTTCCCCCACCAACGAATAGGGCCCCTGACTGGAGGAGCTGCCAGGGAGGAGGAAGTGAGAATGTCTGTTTTTATCAGCCTATTTTGGAACTAAATCTGGATCCATTTATGTATAAATCCTCAGACACAGGGCCAGATGGTTGAGATGGAAAGGCTAGCTATTTTTCACTTATTTTGATCAGTGCCCTTTTGTGTTCAGACACTGGTTTTTCACTTATTTGTTTTAAAGCAGCCCTTGTTCCATAGAGTGTTACTAGACCAGTCTTCTTCTGGTGACTTTCAAGTTCTGATGTTACTCTAATGCTATGGAACAGCACATCTCTGCAACATCTTTCACCCCAACAGTCAAAAGTGGAAGGGAGGGAGGCTCACACGGGAAATACTGTAGCAATATACACATTTCATACTGCACCCTGGAAAAGTTATGAGCAGCAGTCTTATAGTCAACATTTTCAATGGGTTATCTGACAGGCATCTACTGGACAAATTCCATGGCGAATTAAACAAATCCCCCTCTTACCCCATTCTGCTGTGTGAATTGATTTAATTTATTGTTATTGTTTCAAAATGTAGAAACAAAGATGTGTCCATCTGCTTAGCTTGGAAGCACTCATGCAGACTTATTTTTATTTTCAAAGAGGAAAAGCAGTGCTTAAGGCTGCTTTTGCTCTTTCTATGATGGGGGGAATGGTACATGCTCCCCCCAGTACTTCACTATTTTTTTTTTAATTTTAATTTTTAATTTCAGAATTTCTTATCTCCTTCATCACAGTTTCAAGCTATGGAATCAGGATAGGTAATATAGAATTACAGAACTGAAATAAACCTTGGAGGTTATCTAATCCAACTTCTGCCCAATGCAAGATGAAACTATAAACAAACAAAACAAAACAAACAGCTTCATTTATATACCGCTTCATACCCTTAATGAGTGTCTAAGCGGTTTACAATTGTAAGCTATTTGCCCCCCAACAATCTGGGTACTCATTTTAGCGACCTCGGAAGGATGCAAGCCTGAGTCAAGCTTCAGCCCTTTGCTGGTCTTGAACTCGCCACCTTCTGGTTTTGAGTGAGTGGCTGCAGTACAGGCATTTAACCACTGCGCCACCAGGGAAGACTGCTATCTAGTCTCTGCTTAAAAACGTCTAGCAAAGGAGAGGATATCCCTTTTGAGATAATCTGCCTCACTCTATTGAACAGCAATTAGCCAAAAATTGTTTTCTTCTAATTTGAACCCATTGAGTCATGGCCACTAGAGAAGAGAAACTAAGGCCTGGAACAGATGGGCAAAAAGAAGTGGCTTCCATCTGCTTTGGAGGTGTGGCATTCAATCAACGTATGCCTCCAATGCACTCCAAAGCCACACTGACACTGGGCTCTGTTCCTTTGGATAATCCAGCTTCTGGTGCTGTGGCCAGCAGAGGCAGGCTACTTTTGCAGTGGGCTGTGCAGTCACCACAGTCCCAATATGTTTGCGGCTGGAATGGTCTCAGGTCATTCTTTCCTGCCCATCTGTCTCAGGCCATAGTCTGTCCCACCTTCCTTCAATTATTATTATTATTAGTATTAGTATTATATTATTTATATAGCGCTGTAAATTTACACAGTGCTGTATATACAATCTTAAATTAGACGGATCCCTGCCCTGAGGCTTACAGCCTAAAAGAGACAACACAAAAGGAAGAGGGGAAGGTGGTGGGAATACGAAGTATATATATATAGATATCATATCTCCTGATCTTCTTTTCTCCATGATAAGTGAGCTCAACCAATAACTGGTTGAAGATAAACTGAAGCTAACTCTAAACAAGCCAGAGTCCATTCATGTATGTGGGTCTTAAGTCCAGGAACTTGATTTGCAACCTGTTCTAGATAGGATCACATTCCTCATTAAAAGTCAAGTGTGAAGATGGCCTTCAGGGTTTGAAGCACTTTTTGTTAGTTCCAGTTGGTTTGCCAGATACAGCTGCTCCTAAATAAGGATAGTCAATCCACAGTGGTCTGGCAGCCTGCTGACTGAAATATTGTTATGAGTTGTACTTAGGACTGTCTTTGAAAATTACTTTGAAACATCAACAAAAGCAAAATGTGATTGCTAGAATATTAACAGGTGTGGTCAGATGCAATCATATCATGCCACACTGATGCTAAGGAAAGTGCACAGAATGGCCATTTGCTTCAACACTCAGTTCCAAAACCAATGGTATTCAGATATAAAGCCATAAACATTTATAAGCTCTCCTTTAAGTACATGGTGTTAATAGTTCTGATCTTGCAACTGTTTCAGTACAGTGGGCCCACTGGGGTTTGGTTCCAGGACTCCCTGTGGATAACAAAATCCATGGATGCTCAAATCCCACTAAATATAATGGCAGAGCAAAATGGTGTCTCTTATATAAAATGGAAAATCAAGGTATGCTATTTGGAATTTATACTTTTCTTGAATATTTTCAAGCCATGGATGCTTGAATCCGTGGATACAAAATCCATGGATAAGAAGGGCTAGACTGTACAAGGTAAAAATTTCTGACTAGTATTTTAAGCAGTCAGTCTGTTTTATAGTTTTTTTGGTTGTATGGTTGCCTTTTAATTGTTTTTATTATGAACAAATTGTTCACACTGGTATCATTTGGTGAAAATAATTTTTATAAATACTGTAATTAAATAAATATGCCATTCATTTTAGGATTTTGTTTTCAGATCTCTTATCATCTTTTACTGCATTTCTTTTCTTTTTAAAAAATTCATTTTAAATAACATATGGATACTGCATTTTTGAAAACTCTCATATTAAGGTTTTAGAGCCAGAAATGGAAACTACATAGATTATTCCCTGAAAACTAGATATCCTATTGCTATCATCCATGAATATTACTATTATTACACAGATATGGTTTTTATTTGAAATCAGTAATATTTTTCCCTGTTCAGGTCATTTTTATCACTGACAGTTTACTGCTTAGCTAACACTATTGCCAATAGTATAATTGAATTCCAGCAATTTGAACTACACAAAGCAAGAAAACCAGTAGGGTGGTGGAACAGGTAAATTTTTATTCATAACAGTAGCACTTAGCTCATCTCCTGGAGCAGTATTTGCCAAACTTGAATGCCTAGGGAACTGGTGGACAGGGCTAGACTGGCATGTGATCCCTTTGCAAAGGGATCTTGCAGCAGTTTTGAAACTAACTATGTACGATAAGTTGTAGCATAAGCTTTCATAGACCTGGTCTTCTTCATTCCATGCATCTAAGGAAGCAGACAAAGTCTAAGAAAGCTTGTGCTACAACTGCTTTTTCACAGTCTCAAAATGTGCTACAAGATGTCTCTGAATACTCATATTCCAGACTAACACAGCTATGTCTCTGAATTCTACCTGCAATGTGACTGATCTCTTTGTCAGACATGCTAAGTCAATCAGGAGTTGGCAACCTAGTTCCTTCTAGATATTCGGACTGCAAGACCCATCAATCCCTGTCAGAATGACCAATCATAACAGATTCTGGGACCTGTAGCCCACACTGGAGAAAACCCATCCTAAAGGATCCCAGTGGCAACAGAGTTTAGATGCTATCTGGGAGTGCCATACAGAACATGATGACAGAGTTGCTACTTGGAGGACTTAAAATCTATATCAGACTGACAATACCAAAATGAAGGAGATCAAGGAGTAAAGCCCAGGGAATGGCCAAGATGAATGAGGCTAATCTAGGTTCTAAATACTGTATACCCAACAAAATATATGTGGGGATCCCTTCTCAGTGACAGCTGAAGATTAAATTACTCTGCTTCCCAAGAAAAATATAAAACATTGAGAACCTGGTGAAAAATATGCATTGATTGAAAGCTAAATCTATATTATTCACTCAACTACTGTCATTTCCAATAAAATAAAAACAGCTATGAACAAGCAGTGCAGCTGGGATGGCTAAAAGGCAGGATTATTAACTGGTCAAACAATATGATGTAAATAATCAGTTAACTCCTGGAAGGAATTCTGTCTCCAGATGTGCAACAATGTCAGTGTGACAAATGACAATGTTGGGTATTTGCCAGCAAAGAACTATACTGTAAAATATTGTATTACTATACTTATATGGTGCCACTACCCCAAAACTGGGATATAAGGCAACTTAGATGATAAAAAGAAGTAGAAGTAATCAATTTGCATGTACTGTATTCTGTTCACTGAGATCCTTGGACAAAGAGAAGGTTAAAAAAATTAATTTGGTGAATACTAAAAAAGATTGCCTGAGTTTATGAACAGTTTCTAAAGGCCAAAAGCGCTACACTACTATGAAAGTATTGGGGGGGGGATTGAGACCCTTGTACTATGTGATGTATTACCACGTTCAGTATTGGGATAGTGCATTTAGAATGTCGATATAAACACTCACCCTTCATTTGCTCAGGTCTAGAACCACAGTAATACAGTGGAAGATCAATGCAAGCCTCTACACATCCATAACTGCAGATCCTGTGACCACCCAGTCATGTGGCACCCAAAGAAAGATCATATAAACTGGTTCTCTTTGCAATGACTAATAATCACAAAGCCTCCTTCGCAAAATTATTAGATTGTGGAAGTATGGGATCAGTTTCCTATTGTACTGCAATCAAAGTACTCTTGACAGATGGCTATCCAGCCTCTGTTTAAAAACTTCTAAAGGAGACAAAACCACCCTCCATGGCAGCACATTTCACTGCCAGACACCTCTTACAGTAGGGAAATTCTTTCTAATGTTTAGGTGGAATCTCTTTTCCTGTAGTTTGAATCCACTGTCCCAGCCTTTGGTGCAACAGCAAACAAGCTTGCACCTTCTTCCATATGACATCCCTTTCAAATATTTAAACATACCATATATACTCATCTCTAAGTTGAAAAATTTAAGCCCAAAAAAGGGCCCCTAAATCCTAGGTAGACATATATATGGGTCAATACAGTAATACCTCTCCGTGAACCTTGGGAAAGCTGTGGAGAAGGGAGGGAGGAGAGAGAGGAGGGAAAACAGAGGTCTGTGTCCCCCTTTTTGCAAGCCATCAGCCTTGGGGAAAGTTGTGGGGAAGGGAGAAAAATCAGAGGTCTGTGTATCCTTTTCGCAAACCCTCAACCTTGGGGAAAGTTGTGAGGAAGGGAGAGAAATCAGAGGTTTGTGTCCACATTTTGCATGCCTAGACTGTGACCCTTGGGAGAGCTTCAGAGAAGGAGAAGGAGGGAGCAAAGTGGTGTTCCCCCCCCCCTCCATTTAGATCCTTTGTTACATGCCCCTGAGTTTCACCCTTGACTTATCCACGGGTCATATCAAAATCCAAGATTTTGCCCCCCCAAACTGCCCTTGGCTTGTACATGAGGTTGACTTATACATGAGTATATATGATAGATATCATGTCACCTTTTAACCTGTGCCTCCATAGGCTAAACATGCCCAGGTACCTAAGTAGGGCATTGTTTCCAGACCCTTCACCATCTTCTGTACACACTCCAGCTTGTCAACATCCTTCTTGAATTGTGGTGACCAGAACTGGAGAGGACTGACCAAAGCAGAATAAAGTGGCACTATTACAGTACTTCCCTCAATCTAGACCCTATATTCTATGGATGTAGCCTAGGATCGCATTGGGTTTTCTAGTGGCCACATCATAGTGCTGACTCATGTTTACCTAAGACTCCTAGATCCCTTTCCCATCCACTGCTGTCAAGCCAGGTGTCCCCCCATCCTTTATCTGTACATTTCATTTTTACTGCCAACGTGTAGTATGTTATATTTCTCCCTGATGAAATTCATTTTGTCAGTTTTGGCCCAGCTTTCTAATCTGTCATGGTAATTTTGAATTTTGATCCTATCCTCTGGAGTACTGGCTACCCCCTTAATTTGGTGTTATCTGCAAATTTACTAAGCATATCCTCTATTCCACCATCCAAGACACTGGTAAAGGTGTTGAACAGCACTGGGTCCAGGACAGAACCCAATGGCACCATGCTAGTCACTTCTATCCAGGATGAAGAGGTGCCATTGATGAGACCCTTTGAATTCAATCAGTCAGTCACTTACAAATCCACATAACAGTTGCATTGTCTACCCCACATTTTACTACCTATTTTGCAAGAATATCATGGGGGATCTTGTCAAAGGCCTCACTAAAATCAAGATAGGTATATCCCCAGTATTCGCTTCATCTTTCAAGCTTATAACTCTGTTTTTTAAAAATAGAAAAGATTAGTCTGGCATGGTAAATCAGTCTGTTCTGCTGTAATCTCTCTGTTCTCTAGGAACTCTCAAAAGATTATTGCCAGTGGTTCTGAGACTACTTCTGCCAGTTCTTTTAATACTCTTGGATGTTCATCTGGCCCTGGAAACGTGAATTGATATAGAGCAGCCAGGTATTCCTGTACCACCTCTTTATCTATCCTGTGCAGCATTTCCCCTACTGAATCATCTGCTCCTTTTTCCTCAGACTGAGCACTGTTTTTTGGGAGATGACCGAGGCAAAGAAGGTGCTGAGTACTTCTACCCTTTCTCTGTCCACTGTTAGCATTTTACCATCTTGTCCACATGGAGGCCCTACCATTTCCTTGTTCTTCTTTTTGCTATGGATATAACCAAAACAAGCCCTTTTTTGTTTTTGTTTTCAACCACTCTAGCAACTCTGAACTTGTTCTGTACTTTTTCTTTTTTTACTTTTTCCCTATGTATGCTGCTGGCTGTTTGAATTTTTCTCATCCACCCCCACACCCCCGCCCCAATTTCTTGTAGATGTCCATTCTAAATTATAGCTCAGTTGAAAGTTCTCTAGATATCCATCCTGGTTACTTTATGCACCTCCCATTTTCTCTCCCCATTGGTGACGATCCCCCAATCAACCCAAGCCTCTTTCCCACAGGGACTTCTCTCCCTCAAGTCCTTAAAAGTACTGCACAAACATGTGTTACAAGGAATAAGCCATTTTCCCTTTACATGTAAGACATGGGGGGGGGGGGAGACAGAAACAGATATAAATCATTGTGCTATATATTTAGGGCTATCAAGACAATGAGTTGAATAAAGTAGTTTTGCATAGTAATAAAGATTAGCCTTAACATCTGCAGACACAGAAACGTTGGGGGGGGGGGGGGAGAATGAAAAGAATGCTTCCAACACAAATGATACCATTTGATTATTTTTGAGAATCTACACTGTGGGGGCAGCTGGTAAATGTTTTGTAGCACTAACCACAGAATTAACAGCTGTAGCAAATCAAGTTCAGAAAAACTGCTGCATCTCCTACATTACAATATATTATGGTATGTACTCTGCACCAAACACAGATATCAAGCCAGTTACACATTGCAATGAGATTGATTCATGGATAAAACAATATTAAAATTATATAGTATCATACAATTATTTAACTTCACAATAAAACTGCACACCATCCTATCACAATTCATTTGTCATAGTATCAGTACCTGAGGGGGGGGATCAGTTCTTCTCACACTACATTTGTAGTACATGAGCCCTGCTACATGGTTCCTCCTCTCTGCCTTGCTCTAATAACATAAGCAGTCATGGATCATGTGGAAAGAGACATCCACAGAACTCTTAGCAATTTGGCACTGGCAGGATCTGTAAAGCAGGCTCTTCCCATGGGGCTCAAGGCTTCTCACATTACCAGACTTGCATGGGAAGCAACCACATTGCAGTATTTCCCATGCTGCAAATACTGTACAATGCAAGCAGCAGTCTTCTAAAGTGATCTCTGTCCCTCCCAAATAAGAAATATGGAAGAAAGGAAAGAAGGTAAAAGGAAAGAAAAGAAAAGAGCAGGAGGAGGAGATAGAGTTATTAAAATGTAGCCCAATATGTCACCCTTCTTTCAATTGTTGAAAAAATATGACACCATCTGCATCAATTTGCATGGGAGATTTAGCAGTCATGGAAAGAATAAACCACATATGTGACAAAGTAGTAATCCATCAAATTAACACTGCTTAACCCTATGAAAATTTGATATCTTCATCCCATAACATTTCTGATAAATATTTGACAAAAGAAAAGTAAACCCATCTCTTGTCAGCTCTGTACAAAGCATGAGACTATGGAAAAACAGGCAGCAGATCAATTTATGACTGACAGGCTGTACAGACTGGTGTTATACGCTGGCGTCGGGGCAGAGTGGGGCTGTGGTATCTCCCCGCTGGCCGCCCCGACTCCGCCCCCAAACCATCCGCTTGACCAAATGTGCTGCACTAAAGAAGCAACGAAAAGCGCCACCACTGCAGGTAGGCTACCCTTTCCACAGTGCAAAAAGGAGCCAGATTTTTTGCGGCTTTTTGGGGGGGAGGGGGTGACACAGAAAGGCCAGATCAGGGCTGTGTTGTGTAGTTGCCACAGTCCTGATCCGGTGAGGAAAGGGGCAACTCCAGGCTGTTCCAAAGGGGCGGTCTATTGAGCCCCTGAGACTCCTTTCTTAAACATCCTTCAAATATGCCAAGGAAGAGCCTTTTCCATACAGAAGGTTGCAACTTAGGGGTGAAACAGATGGTCAAAATAAGCAGGTTTCTGGCCAGCTTCAAGGCAGAGCATTTAGATGATGCACATCTTGAAGCCAGCTGGAAAACACACCCAAGCCATGTGACAGGGAGAAAAGCTGGACTAAGGAGCTGGATTTTTCTGCTTCTTCTCAGAAAGTACACACCCTCACATGTACATATAAATGCACCAATGGCCCGAAACAGACAGACCAAAATAAGCAACCTCTGAACACTGCAGGGGCATGGTATTCAGATGATGCACACCACCAAAATGGCTGGAAGCTGCTCCGAAGCTGCACTGAGGCAGGAGGAGCCAGACTTTTCTGCTCCTGTTGGTGGCCTGTTCAGGAGCTCTGGCCACTCCTTCCAGGCTGTCTGCTTCAGCCCTATATTTCTTAGCCACCTTTCAAGATCATGGTTTTCTCAAGGAAATTTACCTTTTTCCATTTACTCCTGTTCAGGGATACATTTCAAAACATACCATGGTGGCAGGGAAACCTAGTCTCCAAAAATTACCTTTTTGGACTATAATTCTCAGACCACCACCATCCCTAGCCAGTAAAGGATTCTGACAGTTGCGGTCCAAAAATGTAACTTTTCATAATCATGTAGCATACTTTATAAATGTACTGGAAAGTTTAACCATTAATAATGCTCTTTTTATAAGGTAACTGTTACCCAAGTCATAGGGATAGGGTTTGCTAAACTTTTACTATATTAAATGGATCAAACAGTATATACCATAGTTAGAATGTATTTGTTCAGAATCACAACAGAACAGCATATATAGAATTAATTCTGTTTTCATCACCTCCATTTTATAGCTAGTTTGGTATTACAGTATTCACAAAATCAATGCACACAATAACAGAGAACTGATTATTTCTCCTGTGGATTATCAGAACATATCTGGAAAGAAGACCAGTTCTTGCTGGAAAGAAGGAGAAGGAGAGCAATTCCTGGGTGGCCATTTTTAAGTGGGTGAGAGGCAAATTTTTGAAAACTCTTGGGAGAGTGTGTTGTTGCTGGGGGTGGTGGAGCTTCTGTGGATCACACTTGTGAGTCACTAGGGGGTGGAGCTAGCAGTCTAGCTCTCAGAGCCTTTCTAGAAAGTTCTAGCAGCGGTGGAGCTTCTGTGAGTCACTAGGGGATGCAGCTAGCAGTCTAGCTCTAAATAACCCCTCCCAGAGCCGCGTGCCGAACTTTTATCACTAGCAGTGATTGGGAAAAAGCCCAAGTCACCAGGGGCCTTTAATGCTGGTGTTTACCGGGGGGGGGGTTTTGAGGAGGAAGCCCATAATCCTATTTCAGGGACTAATTAAGACTTCTCAGTATGGACACTGCAACACTTGTGGGATGTTTGTCTTCTTGCCTACTGGTGTGGGGAAATTCACATGCCCCAAATCCAAGTTGGTAGCCCTCTTGGAGGAGAAAGTGCAGCAGCTGCAGGCCCACATAGCTACACTTCAACATATCAGGGAGCAAGAGGTTTTCCTGGACAGGACAGAGGAAGTCGCTAGGGAGGAGAAGGTCACTTCATGTATTCAGGAGGAAGGCAACTGGAGGAATGTCACACACAGATGTAGGGAAACTAGGGAGAGGTCTGGGAGCTTGCAGCTACAGAATCAATTTGAAGCTCTGTCCCTTGTCAAGGAGGACAAGGAAGACCAGCATGGACAGACTTCAGGGACAGAGCAGGGGAGCCTGGGACTTAAGCCTCAGAGGAGGCATGTGGTTGTGGTGGGAGACTCCTTGCTGAGGGGTACTAGATTTTAGGAAAGCTGATTTTAGTAAACTTAGAGAAATACTGGGGTTATCCCATGGTCAGGAACACTAAAAGAGAAGGGAGTTCAAGAAGGATGTGAGTACCTCAAAAGGGAGATACGAAAGGGACAAATTCAAACAGTTCCAATGAGGAAGAAAAATGGGAAATGTCTCAAGAAGCCAGGATGGATTACTAAGGAACTTTCAACTGAGTTAAGTTTTAAACGGAACATGTACAAGAAATGGAAAAATGGGATAATCACCAAAGAGGAACTCAAACAAATAGCCAGAACGTGTAGGGATAAAGTCAGAAAAGCAAAAGCACAGAATGAACTCAGGCTGGCTAGAGAGGTTAAGAACAATAAAAAGGGCTTTGGGGGGTATGTCTGCATCAAAAGGAAGAAGAAGAAAACAGTAGGGCCATTGTGTAGAGAAGATGGCAAAATGCCAACAGGGGACAGAGAAAAGTGATAATTACTCAACACCTTATTTGCTTCAGTCTTTTCAGTAAAGGCAAAGGGTGTTCAACCTGAGGACAGTGAAGCAGGGGACAAAATAGGAGAATTTCAGCACAGAATAAGTAAAGAGATAGTGCAGAGATACCTGATTAATCTAAATGAATATAAGTCTCCAGGACCAATGAACTACATCTAAGGGTACTAAAAGAACTGGCAAATGTAATATTGGAGCCATTGGCAATAATCTTTGAGAAATCCTGGAGAACAGGACAAGTCCCAGCAGACTGGAGGAAGGCAAAGGTTGTCCCCATCTTCAAAAAGGGAAAAAAAGAGGATCCCAACAATTATCATCCAGTTAGTCTGACATCAATACCAGGAAAGGATTCTGGAGTAGATCATTAAACAGAGAGTCTGTGAATATCTGAAATATAATTCCATAATCACAAAAAGCCAGCATGGGTTTCAGAGAAACAAGTCATGCCAGACAAATCTGATCTCTTTTTTTGATAAAATTACCAGTTTGGTAGATGAAGGGAATGCTGTGGATGTAGTATATCTTGATTTCAGTAAGGCCTTGGCTGAACAAGACCACATGTGAAAGGGATCCTGGAGTCCAAGTAGACCACAAGTTGAACATGAGTCAACAGTGTGATGCAGCAGCTAAAAAGGCCAATGCAATTTTAGGCTTCATCAATAGGAGTATAGTGTCTAGATCAAGGGAAGTAATAGTGCCACTCTATACTGCTTTGGTCAGGCCCCACCTGGAATACTGTGTCCAGTTCTGGTCATCACAATTCAAAAAGGATGTGGAGAAACTGGAGCGGGTCCAAAGGAGGGTGACTAAAAAAATAGTGAAGGGTCTGGAAACTATGCCCTATGAGGAATGACTTAGGGAGCTGGGAATGTTTCACCTGGAGGAGAAAAGGTTTAGAGGTGATATGATAGCCCTGTTTGAATATTTGAAGGGATGTCATATTGAGGAGGGAGCAAGCTTGTTTTCTGCTGCTTCAGAGACTAGGACACAGAACAATGGATGCAAGCTCCAGGAAAAGAGATTCCACCTCAACATTAGGAGGAACTTCCTGACAGTAAGGGCTGTTCGACAGTGGAACACACTCCCTCGGAGCGTAGTGGAGTCTTCTTCCTTGGAGATCTTTAAGCAGAGGCTGGATGGCCATCTGTCGGGGATGCTTTGATGGAGAGTTCCAGCATGGCAGGGAGTTGGACTGGATGGCCTTTGTGGTCTCTTCCAACTCTATGATTCTATGATTCTAAGGACAGGAATATTATCTTTGATTCCTGCTTGATAGCATAACTTTTACTGGTTGAAGTATAAAGCTTTTGAAATTGAGATGGAGAAGTGTATTCCTCTTTATGTATCTCATATATTAGGAAATGTGCTTCATTTCAATCAAAGGATTCAAGGCTATAATACCAGAAAGAGTCCCTAAGGCAGGAAAAGTCAATATTCCTCAGTATCAAAAAGAGGTTAGTAAAACCAGATTTCTTGTATCAAAAAGTATATTTAAGTCATAGTTCCTTTGTAACACAGAAAGGTCCATACAGATTAGTAGATAGTAACCATCAGAGTCTGTCTATTCTTACATATTGTATTTAAAGCAATAGTCTCTGACAAGTCACTGTCACATCAGTTGGCCCAGATTCCTGCAAACAGTAGCATTAATGGGACATTTTATTTTCTGACTATCTTTTCATACACGGGACTTTATAATTCCTTCACCAGAGGAAGCAAACAAAAGATTAATTTAGTAAAGGATGATATTTAATTGGTTGAGCTTTTCAAAAATGTTATTTGTCTAATCAAGGACACAACTCTCTGTGCCATCCAAATCCAGATGTCTTGCAAAACTTCAGTCAGAGGAAACAGACATTGCTAAACCACTGAAGAAACTTTAGAATCCCACTGTTGCCTGTTAAACATTATACTTCTACAATTTGCAGACAAAATATAACTTGAAAGAGAAAACAGTTGGCATGTGCTAGCGCTGGGACTATTTAAAGTTCTCATGACTTTGAATTTTTTGATCAATGAATACTTTCTAATTTTTGTTTTAAGTTCCACAACTGTCTTAAGATAATTGGTAGTGAGCCCCATGGAACTCAACAGGACTTACCTGGAAATGATTAGAAGTTAAAATTGTACAAATAATGAATCACTTCCAATAATTCCTTTCTTCGGTAACTAAGGCATATCCAGCAGATAGCATGGTGTAATGGTTTCAATGTTGGACTAAAATCAAATTCACTGAAAATTTAAAAAAAAAAAAAAAACACCACTCAGCCACGGAAACCCACTGGGTGACCTTCAGCACATCACACTCTCTCAGCCTCAGAGGAAGGCAAAAGCATTTAGACCCCTTCTGAACAAATTGTGCCAAGAAAACCCTACGTATGATAAGATCCCCTTAGTCACTGTAAATTGGAAACCACTTGAAGACACATAACAACAACAAAGCACAATTAATACTGTAACCTAACAAGGAGAATAATAATAATAATAATAATAATAATAATTTTATTTATAACCCGCCCGTCTGAATGAGCAATCGATCCTACCAAGGCTATCAACACAATCGCTCCCAAGCATCCTTTCCAGCCTACTCCTAATCATAAGCCCTGGTACACAGAGGAGCTTAGAAGGATGAAGCGAGCTGGACAACGATTAGAGAGCAAATGGCGGAAGACCCGGCTCTTATCCGACAGAACTCGCTATAGGAAGCATCTTGATTCCTATCGGGAGGCTTTACATGCAGCACAGAGAGCCTTCTGTTCTGCATGCATTGCGTCTGCAGAGTCCCGCCCAGCAGAGCTGTTTAGGGTGGTGGGGGAGTTCCTCCTGCGCCAGACCCCCTACTTAACCCAAGAACAGCCTGCTGTGATGTGTTTAACATCCACTTTGCAGATAAAGTCTCTCAAATAAGAGCCGACTTGGATGCCACTGTTCTGCCAGAATCCATGGATGAGGCATCCAGTAACATCGTTGATGATAAATGTGGGATGAATTTTAATCTGTGAGTACCGATAATGTGGACAAGCTCCTTGGGAGAGTCAACATGAGTCAACAGTGCGATGCGGCAGCTAAAAAGGCCAATGCTATTTTAGGCTGCATCAATAGAAGTGTAGCGTCTAGATCAAGGGAAGTAATAGTGCCGCTCTATTCTGCTTTGGTCAGGCCCCACCTGGAATACTGTGTCCAGTTCTGGGCACCACAATTCAAAAAGGATGTGGAGAAACTGGAGTGGGTCCAAAGGAGGGCAACTAAGATGGTGAAGGGTCTGGAAACCATGCCCTATGAGGAATGACTTAGAGAGCTGGGGATGTTTAGCCTGAAGAAGAGAAGGTTAAGAGGTGATATGATAGCCCTGTTCAAATATTTGAAGGGATGTCATATTGAAGAGGGAGCAAGCTTGTTTTCTGCTGCTGCAGAGACTAGAACGCGGAACAATGGATGCAAGCTGCAGGAAAAGAGATTCCACCTCAACATTAGGAGGAACTTCCTGACAGTAAGGGCTGTTCAACGGTGGAACACACACCCTCGAAGTGTAGTGGAGTCTCCATCCTTGGAGATCTTTAAGCAGAGGCTGGATGGCCATCTGTCGGGGAAGCTTTGACTGGGAGTTCCTGCATGGCAGGGGGTTGGACTGGATGGCCCTTGTGGTCTCTTCCAACTCTATGATTCTATGAGAGTGATAAAGATGACTTGCCCTCTTGATCCTCGTCCATCCCGGCTGGTCATCCAGGGGGGACACGCTGAGAGTATTCCTACGGGATACAATCAATGCGTCCTTCAGGAAGGCATTGTTCCATCTTGTTTGAAGGAGGTTAAGCCACTCCTGAAAAAACCTTCCCTGGACCCCGTGGATAGAAACAACTATAGAACAGTCCCCTTGCTTTCTTTTTTAAGCAAAGTGATCGAGAGGGCGGTTGCTTCCCAACTCCAAGCTGTCTTGGATGAAACCGATTATCTCGATCCATTTCAAACCGGCTTCAGGACAGGATATGGAGTTGAGACTGCCATGGTCGCTCTGGCTGACAATCTCCACTTGGACATCGACAAGGGTAGTGTGACCCAGCTGGTTCTCCTGGACCTCTCAGCAGCTTTTGACACAATAGATCACTCTATCTTCTTGGATCGGCTGAGAGTGTTGGGAATTGGAGGCACTGCATTGCTGTGGTTCCGTTCCTTTCTCTCTGGAAGATCCCAGAGGGTGAGGCTCAGACAGTTGCTCCTCCAAAATTGAGTTTAATTGTGGCATCCCTCAACGTGCCATCCTGTCCCTGATGCTATTCAACATTTATATGAAGCCGCTGGGTGAGAGCATCCAGAGGCATGGAGCGCAATGTCATCAGTACAATGATGACATTCAGAACTATTTCTCCATGACCAGATCGTCAGCTCAGACTTCAGATGGCATCTCCCCTTTCAATGACTGTCTCGGAGCAGTAATGGATTGGATGAGGAAAAACAGACTGAGACTAAATGTAAATAAAACGGAGCTACTGACAGTCACAGGCCTGAAACCAGGTCTGGGAATACAGCTTCCAGTTCTGGATGGAGTCACACTCTCCTCTAAGGACTGTGTTCACAGTTTGGGGGTACTCCTAGATTCGTCGCTTAATAGGTGAGTGCACAGTCAGGAGTGCCTGTTATCAGCTTCGGCTGATATGCCAGCTGCGCCCTTTCCTGAATATGAAGGATCTGGAAACTGTACTACACACCTAGTAACCTCATGTCTGGATTACTGCAACACACTCTACATGGGGTTACCCTTGTGCCTAACCTAGAAACTTCAACTAGTAGAAAACATGGCAGTCAAGTTAGTTACGGGAACATCTAGGAGAGAACACATAACACCTGTGCTGAAATCTCTCCACTGGCTGCCAATTAGTTTCCGGGCACAGTAAAAGGTGTTGGTTTTAATCTTTAAAGCCCTACATGGCTTGGGTCCATCTTATCTCAGGGACCGCCTCTTCCTGTATGATCCCCCCCCCCGCACATTCCGGTCCTCTGGGAGGAACTTGCTACAGCCCATGAAAACCAGGCTGTCGCAGACCTCCCAGAGGGCCTTTTCTGCGACCGCTCCCAGACTATGGAATGGCCTGCCGGACAAGATCTGTCTCATCTCCACTCTTGATAGCTTTAAAAAAGCAGTAAAGATGGATCTCTTCAGGCAGGCCTTCCCGGAATAAATTTCCCGGCACAATGGATGTGGTTACCATCCTGCCCCTTTGTTGCCCTTCTTGCCATTATTTGTGTTGCCCTAAAGCTGGCTGTATTGTACTTATGTTGTCTTAATTGTTATTTTAATTCTGCACCAGTTTAATTTAGTTTTAAGGGGTGGGAGGGTTAGGGACTGGGTTGTAAATGTGTTTTGAACTGTTGTTTTAAATCATGTTGTACGCCGCCCCGGTTGCCGAGCAGAGGGGCGGGTTAGAAATAAAATCTATTATTATTATTATTATTATTATTATTATTATTATTATTATAAGAACTGTTGGCTCTCATTATCTATGGATGTTTTGTACTCCAGGCCAACAGCATGCAACACTATGTTTCTTTTTTTAAAAAAAGGTAATAAAATATCTTCAATACACTTCTTCAGATACACTGATAAGAGTGATATTAAAATCACAGCTTTTCAGGCATAATTAATGCATTTAAAGGAGTGGGATAGAATAAAATAGGAAAGATGCAAATTGTAACCCTATCCATAAATCTTCCAAGAGTTGTGTGAGATGACACATGACTTTTACTATGGCATAAGCCAGGCCTGCACAACATATAGCCTGGGGGCCACATGCAGCCTGCCAAGGGATTTTGGGTGGCCTGCAAGGATGTGAAACAGCTTTAAGGCTCTTCCACCACTCAGTCTTCCTCCAAGGCAAGGGCTAGCTGCAGCAGCAGGAGGAGGAGGAGGAGAGGAAGGGTGAACCCTCCCACCTGAAATCTCCTCCACTCCAAAGAGAAGGCCAGGTGATGGAGAGGGATAAATAATCACCCCTGAAGGCTCTGCCACCACTGGGCCTTCCTCCGAAGAGAAGCTTGGGCAGGAGAGGAGGAAAAGGGGCAAACACTCACCCTGCAAGTCTCCTCCACCACTTGGTTTTCTCCCAAGAAAAGGAGGAGGAGAAGAACAGAATTACTATTTATAATATTAATTATTAATTAAATTCTATATGTGGCCTGAAGAAGTTTTGCCTATTTGAATTTTGGCCCCTACCTACTGCCAAGTTTTGCAGGTCTGGCATAAGTGCTCATGAACTAGAGTCCAATTCATCACATACACTTGATAAAGCAGACTGCAGCCCACAAAAAACTTTAATAATTTTGTAAATCTTTAAGATGTTATCCTTCTGAAGTTTGCAAACATTCTAAATCTTGTTTGTCAATGTAAGGCAAAATGTTTGGATGGAAATATTAGAGTCTCCCCCCCCCCCCCCCATCATATGAATCTGCAGTAGCTCAGCATATCACAGTATATTCACTCTGGCTTTTTAAAGAATGGTTATTTGTTGTGATAACCAATGTTTGAGAAACTAGCAAACACAATGCTATGATTTTAAGTATGATTTGGGGCTCAAAAACTCAACAGATTCTTAAGACAAAATAGAGCATAAGATCTTCATACAAAATGCTACTTTGTGGGAACTAAACAAGTATAACTGGCTCATTGTTTACCTTGCTGCCTCCATGTTCAACAAATTGAGAGTAACTGCTGCTTAATCTAACAAAATTCAAAATACACAACAAGTTATACCTTTATCACTGCTTTATCAGAGCTGATTAATCTGCAATTCTGACCGTGTACTCTAGCATACAATCATTGGTAGCACTATGAGAATAACAGGGTAGAAGCCTCTCATAATGTGCTAATGAATTTATGACTGCCATTCTCAAGTGATCATTATCTACATAGCAGAGCTTTACTATTACAGTCCACAGAAAGATAAGCTCTCCCCTAAAGTTATGTGTGTTGAATTCTACTGATTTTAACTGGATGCAAGCAAGACCAACAAACACTAATTGCACCCAAGCATTTTGATTACAGAGTTTGGGTTGGCAATAAAATAAATTGCACAAACCAGTTTCGGTGTTTCTACACTTTCATCCGCATTTGGAATTCAATTGCAAAGAAACTCTACTGTGGCTACAAATCTGCCATTGCACATATATTATTTTTTAAAACCCATGGAAGTTGTTAAAGCAACAAAAAGAACCAGGAGTAAAGATGGGGAGAAGATCCAGGGTCCCTTCCAACTCTATGATTCTAAGACAAAATCAGAATGGTTAGGGTTGGCAGTCAATGAGCTGGATCACTGTATGCTCTTGAGGAAGGCCAGTGTTCAAAACGCATGAGGCACTGAAGTGTTCTTATCCTTTTTAGTCTATGCCAGTTGATATGATCATTGGTTTTCCGCCAAATTCAGAATAGAACTCGTCTCATGCTTTATACTCTCAAAAAAGCACTAGTCTTAGATTTCACCATGACAAGTGAAATCTACCAGTTTATAGTTTAGCATTTATTGTTATGGGCAAGGCAAGCTAAATTCCAAAGAGCTCCAGAAAAATATAACCAAATTTGCACTAAAGAAAACATTCACAGAAGATGCAGTCTGAAAATGCTTGGCTAATATATGCAGCCCAAATCCTGGGGCAAAATCTAGGAACTGAGGTGGGGATGGGCTTACCTTTAAAAACATAGTAGCCTTAAAGAAAAAAAGTTTTCTAAGCACCAGGAAAAAAAAACATTTCCATGGTAATTTCAAACATGCCCGATGGGGCATTTTGTTCCACATTACCAAGGGAATGTTGCTGGGTAAGTACAAGGAGTGACGCTGATACATGAAATAGCAATACTTTTTTTTCTTTATTTAGAAAACCTCGCAAACCATCTTAGCAGTCAGCTGGCCACCTAAAAATATATTCACCTCCACTTTCATGAATGGATCCACAGAGGCAGTTGAAGGGATATCTCACTCAAACTTACCTGAGACCTTATTCATTCAGATCTCACTGACTAGATCTGTGTGTCCAGCAGGTGGTCAGCTTAAGCCTATGAGGCATATATAGAAAGGTATTACTTTATGAGCAGGCATCATGATGCATAGGACACACCCTTCATTGCTATTATTAGCATAATTGTGGCAACTCAAAAAAGCAGAAATTCCTTAAGAGCACGACAGAGCTTATGAACTCAGTAGTAATCATGTATACTCTCAATGTATGGGAGCTTCCTGCCTTTGTAAATGATTATACAGTACTGTTAGTTTTTATGCGATGTACCTCCCCATTCATTTTTCTTAGGATTATAAATCAGTAAAAGTACTCTTGATTTTCTGTTTGCAATAGAATTCACAACCCTGAGGGTTCCTCGGGACTCAGTTTTGTCCCTATTTAATATCTACATAAATCAACGGAAAAGGTTATCCAGAGTTTTGGAATTCAGTGTCACCGGTAGTCTGGCATCAGTTAACTCTATATCTGCTTTCCATCTAACACTAAAGAAGATATTTTGGTGGAAAACCAGCATCTTCTCTCACTAATGAACTTGATGATGGCAAATAAACTGAAGCTTAATCCAGACAAGATGGTGTTCCTGGTCAGTTGAAAGGCAGATCACAAAATGCATCCAGGCTGTGCTCCTGAAATTTCAAATTTGCAGTTTGTGTGTACTCCTGTACTCAGATTTGAGTCTGGATGATCAAGTTATAGCAGTGGTCTGGATGTAGCAGTGGCCAGGAACGCAATTGCAAAGCTAAAACTAGTGCACAAGCTGAACCTGTTCCTTGAGATATTAGATCTGGCTACAGTGACACATGTCTTGATTATATCTTGGCTGATTCACTTTAACACATTGTATGTGGGGCTGCCTTTGGAAACTGTTCCAAGAACTTCAGTGTATTCAAAATGCTGTGGCCAGGATGCTGACTGGGGCTAGTTACTTTGTGCATTTCTATTTTGTAACACAAGTAAGCCTGGCCATCAACTAGTAGAGTGGCTAGAATGCTGTTCTGGAGCAAGGGAAACCCAGGATTCTTTCACACAGGGAAAACTGGAAGGTTATCCCAGGGTCATCCATGGGGTTTCACATTATTTTGAAAGAGAATATCAAACGACGTTGGAGACAATGCAGAGGCGATCCAAATCATCCCAGGAATAGGTAAATTTGGAAAAATATCAAATTTATAAATCCTGTTCCACTCCAAATTCTCAGTCAGTTCACATTTGCCTGTTATGAAATGCATGTCTAGATCAGCCATGTATTTCCTTCATTAGAAACACACTACAATTCCCATGATCCTTTGTTGTGATTTCCCTTTCTTGGCTGCTGCGGGGAAACCAGCTGTTTCGGAGGAAAAACCAAAGGAGGGAAAAGTGAAGGCAATCCCCCTCTGAAGAAATCTTGCCCACAAAAACCCATGATAGGTCTGACATAAGTCTGAAATGACTTGAAGGCACACAGCAACAACATAAAAGCTCAGTTTAATGTTTTGATAGGAAATGTTAGAAACAGACTATAATTCCCATGATCCTTTGCTGCAATTTCTCTCCCTGTATTAGAGAGGGGGAAGAAAGGTAAAGATAAGGAGGCTAAGCATGTCTCCTGCTCTTCCTTATTTCTGGCCACCTCTAACTCTGGGGGGGGGGGGGGGTGTTCCTTGGAACCAGAAATGTAAAATTCTCCAGATGCGATCCTGTCCTCCCTGCACAGGTGCAACGTTAATTCGTAATAGAAAGTTGGTCGGTATGTACTCATGTGATGAATTCATTCGTATTGCTGCAGCTTTCTCTTCTGGATGGATGCTGTTCTCACCTGTGTGTGTAATGAGCTAGTACGTAATTTACTGCATTTTTGAATTGGCCCCAATTTCTTCTTTCGGAATGGTGAGACATTCCTGTGTGAAGAATAAAGATCCTAAGGGGACTGGGCTGTTTCGAATTTAGAGATGGTAAGATGTGGCCAAAGAAAAGGAAAATAAAGCAAAGCCTGGTGGGATTATCAGGAGAGGAAAGGTGAATCAACCATACAACTATTCATTAAGCTACTTTCTCTGTGACCATGTTTCAATGGGAATCTCACTCATATATCATTTAACCACTACAGCTGCAAATACAAGCTTTGTTACCTTCCGGTTCCTCCGTGTGAAAAAGTCCCCAGATTCAAATCCCTCCTCAATCTTAGAGCTCATAATAATAATAATATTTACTCAATCCATACTCTAGCTATCATTACATAATTAATTATAAAAACAATAGCAATAGCAATAATAACAATAAAAACAGTAAATTAAATCCTTCAACATAATTGGTTGGTATCATTTCTTCCACTATTGATCTGGTTCTGAACAGTCATTCAAATGATCTGTTATAAAATGTCGGGTGGGTAGACCCGCCGGAAGAGATCCATCTTAAGTGGATCTAAAGGTGGTAATAATCTAAAGGCATCTAAGGTGGTAATAAGTGGATCTCTTCCAGCAAGTTGTTCTACAATTTCGGGGCCGCAGCTGAGAATGCCCTGTGGGAAGTAGTCATCAATTTAGTATTTCTAAATTCTAACAAATTCTTCCCTGTAGTTCTGAGGGTGCAGGGCAGATTGTGTAGGGAGAGGCGTTCCCTCTAGTAACTCAGCCCCAAGGGCTTTAAAGGTAATAACCAACACTTTGTATTGCGCCCGGAAGCTAATCGGTAGCCAGTGTAATGATTTTAGTACAGGGGTGATGTGATCCGTTCTAGATGCCCCTGTGAGTAACCTGGCTGCCGCATTCTGAATCAATTGAAGCTTCCAGACTTGGTACAAAGGTAGCCCCATGTAGAACGCATTACAGAAATCTAAGCGAGAGATTACCAGTGCATGTATCAATGTTTCAAGGTCCTCTTTGCCCAAGTAGGGACGCAGCTAGCGTATCAACCATAGTTGGTACCACGCGCTCCTGGCTGTCGCCTCCACCTGAGAGGTCAGTTAGAGGGATGAGTCCAGGAGCATGCCCAGACTGCAAACTTTGTCCTTTAGGGGAAGTGTGACCCCATCCAGGACAAGTTGGCAAATCTCCATCCCTGGGCTGGCGGAACCTATCACAAGTACCTCCATTTTTTCTGGATTCAACCTGAGTTTGTTTTCCCTCATCCAGCCCATTACCGACTCCAGGCAGGCATTCAGAGAAGAGATGCCATCCTTGGTCACTGCAGCAGTCAGAGTCATAGAGAAGTAGAGCATAGTAGACATAGAGCAGCTGAGTGAGGTTTCAAATGAAGAATCCAGTTTGTTGGTTCCCTCCTTAAAGGAGATGAGAGCTGAGAGTGCTTGTGTACGTCGGTCCCACAGGCTTGCCGAAAAGCAAGCTAGTAATAAAGCACAGCTGCCAACAGGGAGGGTGTCTTAAGCACCTGTGGGACGCCATCCCTTTGCCAGAACTTATTGAAAGTCTCTTGGTGTGACTGTGTGCTGGCTTCGTGTCTTTGGAACTCTGGTTTGCCTTGACCTTGGAACAATTTGGACTTTTGCTGCTTTCTCCATGCCCTGACCTCGGACCGGACTGACTTCTGTGATTTCCCCAACCCTGACCTTGGCTCTGGCTTTTGGACTATTCTTAGGATCAACGTTTAGGTTTGTGGAACTGCCTTATCAGCTTTTGTTGGTATGTGCTGGCCGTAGTTCGGGACAAGGGGGCACGTTGTCTTCCTAACACTTCCAAGGAGCTTGTCCACTTCCTCAGTACTTACAAACTCAAAGTGATCCAGTCTAATCATATCCACAGAGTCACTGGACACCTCTCTTATAGGCCCTTATCTGAGAGATTTTATCAGCAAAAAAGTCATTACAAGCGTCACAGCAGGCATTTGTTGGTTCTAATAATGGATTCAGGGTGGGAGGGGGCCGAATTAAATCTTTAACCACCCTGAAGAGCCCTGCTGGACGTGACTCTGCCAATGCAATAAGTGCAGCATAGAAAGAGCTCTTTGCTGCATTGATTGCCTCTCCACAGGACCTTAATAGGTTCTCTAGGAGTGCCTTGTCAGAGAAGCGTCGGTGTTCGCGCCAGCAACACTCTAGTCATCTCATCTCTCGCTTCATCCTCCGAAGATCTTGTGTATACCATGGTTTTTTTATTAGAAACAAGTTGGAGAGGACGCTCGGGAGTGATGCTGTTTATAGCCATGGTAAGGTCGGTATTCCAGGTATTAACCAGGGCATCAACAGAATCGCCATCATTCCCAATCATATATCCCTCTAGGGCTTCTTGGAACCTTTTGGGTTCCATCAACCTTCGAGGATGGACTATTTTAATAGGTCCTCCAGCCCTGGGGGGGGGGCGGGGGGATATGGGTAGTGGCCTTTAATCCTAACTTGACCAGGAAGTGGTCCGTCCATGACAGGGCAGTAATGCCAATGACTTCTGCCCACAGATTATCCTGATGTGTGCAAAAGGCCACATTGAGTGTATTACCAGCACAATGTGTCGGCCCTGAGACCAACTGGGACAGGCCCATGGTTGTCATGTAATCATGAACTCCTGAGCTGCTCCTGTCGGATCTGATGAACCGGCCTCAAAGGGGATGTTGAGGTCTCCCAGGACCCACCAGCTCCGAGACTAGTTGTGTCAGCTCGGTTAGGGAGTCTGTTAGGCAATGGGGTGGACGGTAGACTAACAGAATCCCCAAACTGTCCCTGGCCTTCAGGGTCAGGTAAATGCACTCAATGTGGACAGTTTTACAGATAGGTCTCCTGGTCAGATTGATTGTAGTTTTATGGATCAAGGCCACTCCCCCCCACCCACTTTCGCTTATCTGCTCCTGAACGGTATACGTGGCTGGGAGGGCCTTTGCCCATGTCACGTTGCTTTCTTCAAAAGGTAAACAACTGGGCAAACTATAATAATATATAGAAAAAATTATATCCCAAATTGACAAGAAAACCATACAACTATAAGCCAGCAGTAGGTGAATCCAGTTTTTGTAACTTTATATAGTATCAGAGTCATGAAAAGCAATTCTATACAGCAATATGTTCTCTATTTTTTTTTAAACGGTCCACAAAATAATAAGTGACACTTGTGATGTAAAAACGCTTCATATAGATGGCAATATCTTTAGGCCCTGGAGGGCAATGTCCTGACGTCTACCTCTGGAGAATTATGAGGCCGTTTTGATTTCTTATGGTCTTCGTCAGTATCGGCAAGTTATATGAAGCCAGATAGGTAAATCAATAAAGATTTCATGCTGCGCAAACATAAATCATCAGACTTAACAATAGTCCTGTGCATGGTGGGGAATCAGCAGTGATTATTGTACAGGTAGACTCTTGAAGTTGTTAAACCTAGACAACAGCAGCTACTTATAACAAACTTGTTATAAATATATTACTTTGCCCCAGTTGTGGAAGGGTTAGGCTATTTTGCACATTTAACAGATTGATAATCTGAGCAGAAGAACAGTAGGAAAAAGGGATGCTTAACCCTTTTTCCTCTACTGTTCACAGTTTAAAATTATTTTGCTAAGTTGTTTTCCCCCCTCCTATGCATGAATATAAAAAGCAGTGAGGAGTGTAAGCACATACAGCTTAAGCAACAAAGCAATCATCTTTTTAATTCACTTCAGCATAAAAGATTTGGAACTTCTTGTTATGTTTAAATTGCACCCATCTACAGCTTCTAAGGCTGAGGCATACTAAGTTCCAAATGTTTTCACCAAAGAGAAAAATTCTGCACACAGATACAACTGCCCAAAGGTTGCTTAATAATAAACAAGTAATGAAAAGTATACCTGGGGAAACTTCTTGGTACATTCTAAATAGTCTGATTACAAGTAGTTTTCCAGAGTTTACTTTTCACCAATACATTTGTTTTAGAAAGCATATTTTCCCTCCATTATTAGTTTGTTGTATTTTTAAGCAATATGCATATCACTCATTAGTTAATTTTATTAATTTTAAAAATTAATTATCTTTACTTGAATTATCTTTACTTACTTTACAATTACACTGAATTAATAATGAAAACTGTAGAGTTTTGAAATGGGCAGATTACTTGAAGGGAGCAGAGCTTGCAAGTAAAGTATAACAGTAAAGTATACCTTCTTTTTCTGTGTAATGATACTAACACCATCATTATTTTTCAAAAGTAACTTTGAGAACTGGTAATGTAAAATTAGTTTTTGTCTAATGTTTCCTTCCAACTACTTATGGGGTGTCATTTTTGCAGTTTTGGGGATATATCTGTATGTAACTAAAACAGTTTGCTACTCATGGGTACAGTACTGATTTTAATAAGACCTTCTATAAGGTCACCACAATATTCTTACAAACAAGCTATTAAAATATCAGTTAGACAAGGCTATTCTTAGGTGGATTTGTAACTGGTTGGCCAGCCGAACCCAAAAGGTCCTCACAAATGGCTCCTCTTCATCCTGGAGAGAAGTGACCAGTAGGGTGCCACAGGGTTCCATCCTGGGCCCAGTGCTATTTAACATCTTTATCAATGACTTGGATGAAGGAATAGAGGACATGCTTATGAAATTTGCAGAGGACACCAAATTAGGAAGAGTAGCTAATACTCCAGAAGACAGGATCAAAATTCAAAATAACCTTAATAGATTAGAAAGCTGGGTCAAAGCTAACAAAATGAATTTCAAAAGGGAAAAATATAAGGTACTGCCCTCAGGTAGTAAAAACAAAATGCGCAGATATAGGATGGAGGATGCCTGGCTTAACAACAGTACTTGTGAAAAGGATCTAGGAGACCTAGTAGACAACAAGTTGAATGTAAGTCAACAGTGTGATGCGGCCAGTAAAAAGCCAATATGATTATAGGCTGCATCAGTAGAAGTATAGTGTCTAGTTCAAGGGAAGTCACAGTGCCATTCTATTCTTTGGTCAGGACTCACCTGGAATTTCAATGAGATATTGAAAAGCTGGAGCAGTCCAGAGGAGGACAAAGAGTCTGGAAACCATCCCCTATGAGGAGAGACAGGGAACTGCATATTTTTAGAATAAACAAAATTAAAATATTTGAAGGGGTGTCATACTGAGGATGAAGTAAGCTTGTTTATTTTATAGAGTAAAATTTCAAGGTCTGGCAGAAGACATGGCCTGTAATTTTTTTCCTTCCATAACAATCGTGAGGTGACCCAATCTTGTAAAAAAATAATCTGCTCGTATAAACATATCAAAATTTGGGCATTAAATGATTATAACATTTAGTGACATATAATCAAGAACAAAGGAAGAAAACATCTATGTACTATTTTCCTAGTGAAGTGGAAGCGTCTCTATCATATTGCTCACTAAGGGTAGAACCAAAGAGAACTAGAAGCAGGTATTCCATATGATGACAATCAATATTTGTTTTCCTACTTTTCATCTTCTGTGCTTCTAAAAACATTATTTCATGAGTTTCTCAGCCTTCTATAAAATCACATTTTGGTTATTTATTTGCACCTAATAGTATATGTAACAGAAACTAATTCAAAGTATTGTATTTTATAAGTTCAATAGATTCTCTGTGTATCTTCATTTTAAAAATAATGTGCTTATAAGAGTTCCTCTGCTGTATCTTTTCTGTCTCTCGCTTACAGCAAAAGCAACTTCTGACCTATACAAACAGGCTCTAGAAGAGAGAACTGTTATTTCAGCAGAAATTTTCATATGGGATCAACTCTTTGTTAGTTACAAATCTCTCTCATACACACACACACACACACACACACACGGAGCCATATGGTTTAAAACAATGATTGGTCAACAACTTCCTTTCAATCACAAATCAGATTCACAGTAAACAAAAATGAATGCATGGTGCAGAAACTGAGCCTGGGCAGAGTCTCTCACAAATTCTATACAATTATTTTTCATACATCACTTTCTCCTATTAAACTGCTTTACTGGTCAAAGTGGGAGAACACCAAGAATCGAAACGTAAGTGAATATCTAAACCTCCCAAAAGTTCCTTCTCTCTAGAAAACAGATCCTTCACTGCCTTTGTAAAATCACCATCCATTGTCACTCCTCTTCTCAACGGGCTGTGACTGTTTGAGTAAAGGGAAGAATAAATGCAGTTATGGGCCTAATATAAGGCATCGCAAGGGATCACAGGCAGAGATAAGGGACTGGCAGGAAAGGGGGTTTGGGGAAGCAGAAAAACTAGGACTGGGAGCATGGAAGAGCCTAAGGGAACTGGGCTGTTTCAGTTCAGAGATGGTAAGATGTGGCCAAAGAAAAGGAAAATAAGGTAAAGCCTGATGGGATCATCAGGAGAGGAAAGGTGAATCAACCGTACAACTATTCATTAAGCTACTGACTTTCTCTGGGGCCATGTTTTAATATACATTCTCATCTTTTAATGGGAATCTCACTCATATATCATTTAACTGCTAGAGCTGCAAATACAACTTTTGTTACCTTCCTGTTCTCCTCACAAAATCCTATGGTTCTTACTTATTTGCGTGAAAATGCTATAAAAATTTCCCAGTGATTTTATTAGAATCAAAACTATCAGTCAGTTATTCTGTTTACATCAGTACATTTCACAAGTCCTAGGAAGAATAAAGAAAACAAATGAAGACAGAAACTTACATTATAAGTACTGGTATATATCTACTCTTGCATATACCAATAAGGAGATACTGTGAAATCTTAAGAAACATAATTCCTCAGTGGCAAAAGACTATTTTTTTTTACATATTTACTATTTCAGTTCCTGTCTTACTGAGTGTATGTGTGCTGTCTTTTTTACTATTTTAGAAGCCACTGAAGAAGGCCATATAAATATTTTTGGTCAAAATGAGTTGGGCTGATTTCTGGAATAAAATCTTCTTTTCTACATCCTAAGAGTCAGTATCTTTTTATCAAAGAAGAGGTTTTAATGGCTATTTCCAGACCCTTTTAGCTTTCATCAAAATGGCTGAACTTGCAAAGACTGTTTTGGTCTTGGTGTTTCTAATTTCTGTTTTCCACAGTGAACTGCTAATAATAAACTGCCAGATGGCAAATGAAAGGAAGAGTGTGCTATGTGACCTTCACTTGCTAAGGCAGAATGAACTTAGGGGAATCCTGTCATAGAGTGACACATAGAGATTAGAAGGTGCCAAAATAGTTGACACAGCCAGAGTCACATAAGGTAGAGGAAAACTCTCACTATAAATTAATTTTTATCCTATTACATTCAACCTATCAAGAAGTTGAAAATATATATCCTAAATGTATGTACTGTATTAACAAAACCAGTTTTATATGCTCACAACCAAAACAAATTGAACCTATAATCTTTGAGTCTTCTTACCAGAATTCCGTTTCAATATATGCATGGAAGCCATTAAGGATATATAGCTCTGCAATTAAAGATATATACTTTCCTGTGTATAGGTTTTTCTGCACCAGTTAAAAACACAACTCTGATGCCCTTAAAATGAATGATACTAAACTCTGCCAATCCAGTTCAATAATAACCTCTTATACAGCTGTTGCAATTCTCTGACCACTTACACTGCCATAATATTATTCAAGGAATGGCATCAAGTAATTTGAAGCTTACAAGTAATTTGATGACCACAATCCAATTCTCAGGAAATGCCAATCTTCCTGAAGTGACAAACCACAATCCAGTGCCATTCTACTTCTCTTGCAATTCAAACAGGTGCCTTTCCTTGCCATACCCAGAACTGGGAAGAAAAGGGAAGAAAACATTTTTCAAAGTAAGGATACTCAAAGTAAGGGGCTGAACTACTCTGTCCCAAATAATTATTTGCTAGACTGTATATAAAAAGGTTGCTTCCAAGTTTAGCTGGTACTTGTACTGAATTTCATTTTACATCTTACAATATAGTGTTAGGCCCATTTACACAAACAGTTACCCTTGGTTGATAGCTAATTAAATCCATTTTGGATGTGCTTATATGAAATGAAAGAGAGCCAACAAGTCTAGCAAAAGGTTCTTCTTCCTAGGATACGTGGTCCTGAAAACGGCTGCCAGAGTTTGCTTATTTTTAACCTGTAGGCAGTAGACTGTGTTTTCCAGAAAGAAAGAAAGAAAGAAAGAAAGAAAGAAAGAAAGCCAGCCCAGTGACCCATGAACAACCAAAGGAAGTAGTGGACATAGCTGAAAACACCTTGAATGATTTCAAGCTGATGTTTTCAAGAACAGGACCGATAACAAAAACAACAGACATATGAAAACCATAGTGTATCTGTAAATTAATCCACTAGTCTTCTTTAAAAGCACACAAATTACAATCGTGTACACAGCAAATTCTGCTAACTTCACCGCAGGTGAAGTAGACATGCTGTGATGTTGTCAAACCATCATCCACAGACAAGAGACTTAGGGCCAAAACAGATAGCCCTGAAGGTGCAACTTGACACCACCCCTTTGAACGCCGGGTTGGGGAACACAGCAACCACATGCTGCAGCCCCAACCTGGCTTTTTGCCAGCATAAAAAGAAGCTGCAAATTGCCGCTCCTTTTTGAGCCGGCAGAAAGCCAGCTTATCCAATGCCAGCTGGCATTGTGGTGCTCTTGTGGCGTGCGGCATGTAAATGTTGTGCCACCGGAGCACCGCCAAGCCACCCCCCATGAAGTTGGACGTGCAATGTGACACCAGCTTCAGGGTGGTGTCAGAGTGTGCAGAGTCTAAACGCTGCACTTTGACGCTGCCCTCAAGCCTGTGCAAAGGCCTGGTCTCTTTCTTAGGAGACACTCAGATAAGGTGTGCATAAATAAAACGTATACCACTACCACTCACACTTCTACCCTCAAAGTTTGACTGCTATGATATAAATGAGTACGAGATAAGTAGTCACAAGAAAACTTCAGAAGCAGAATAAAACCCAATGAGCTCAGCAAATGAAACAATACAGAATTCACATTTTAAAAAAAAAGAATTTGAGGCCCTGTCCATTTTCAAGAGCATTTTTTGAAAAGACGTGGTACATCTAAGGGTATTAGTATAATTAGACAGTTACAGAACCCTCTTTGGTATTATATTATGGATATGGCCAATTAAAATTTAATCACAGATAGTATTAATATCAACAGTTTAGAGAACAGATGTCAGAAACCATTCCTCCGAGTTGTTATTGTGCACTAAAATAAAGGCAGAGCTTAAACCACATTGATGGGAAGGTTCCAACTCCATCAGCCTTAAACAGCCACACACTTCAAGCAGAAGCAGATGGCATGGGAAGATGCACAGGAAGGCAATCAACAGATGGACTCTCATCCCCCTCTTCCTCTACCATTACAGCTCCATCCACCAGAAGGGTCACATCTTTTTGCTGCATGCATGTTATCAGATTTGAATGACAACATTAATAACAGTTCTCTCATGCTTTAGAGCAGAGGTAGGAATAATATGGTCCTCCATACTAGAGTACAACTTCGAGCAATACCCACCATTGGCTATTCTGGCTAGGGCTGCTGGGCAATCCAACAACACTTGGAGTGCTGCATAATTCCCACACCTGCCTTAGAATCTGTAACTGTTATTTCCATGCCTGAAAAATAGGGAATATCATTCCCCACTTTTTCTCTGCCAATATAGGATGTTACACTAAAGAATAGGATTGCACTTGGCTAAAAGGATAATTCAAACAGGACAGCTGAAAATGGAGTAACTGCCATTACTGATGGCCACTACCAAGTGAAATACCAGAAGCAGAATTATCTAATTATCCAGTTTAACTCTAAATGGCTCTCCTCGTATAAAAAAAATTAAACAACAAATAAACACCAAAATAGATTTAGTGTGATATGATATTGGAAGCTAAGCAGTGTCAGCCCTGGTTAGTACTCGGATGGGAGAAAGCCAACAAATACCAGATATTGTAAATTGCTTCAGAGAAATAAACTGCTAAAAGCACCTCTGAGTATTCCTTGCTTAAGATAACCCTATGAAATTCATAGTGTCACCATATATTGACAGGAGACAAGAAGATAAACACACATATGCAATTTGCACATTGTTCACATTCTTTCCTAAATCACTAGTAAATGACAGCACTTCGGGGAGCTCTTTTTGCTGTTATTGTTGCTGCAAAGTGCTTTTCAATACCAAAGGCTCTATCGAAGACCTTGTCCAACAAAGACTTGTGTGAAACAGGCTTTGAATACATGATAACATTCTTCTTGTGAGTTTCAGGCCCTGAGGCAAAAAGCACCATGCAACCATTCATTCTTCCATCTTGAGAAACATTCTTTACCTAGTTCAAAGGCCTGAGAAACCACATACCCTAGCTACATGCCTGCACACCTTTCCCCCTGTAGAAACTTGCCAGACACAAAGTGTGTTGAAGAAAAATATTAGGATCATTTATAGGTGGTTAATTAGGCAAAATTATCATACAACTTCTGATTTAGTACTTCAAGGACTATTACATCACATAGTTCATCCATTTGGGGGGGGGGGATGCATAAATATAGCATGAGGTGGTTTGAGGCTATTCAATATCTTTATTAATGACTTGGATGACAGAATTGGGGGCATACTTATCAAATTTGCAGATGACACCAAATTAGGAGGAGTAGCCAATACTCCAGAAGACAGGATTGAAATTCAGAATGACCTGAATAGACTAGAAAGCTGGGCCAACGCTAACAAAATGAAATTCAATGCGGAGAAATGTAAGGTTCTGCACTTAGGGCGGAAAAATGAAATGCACAGATATAGGATGGGGGACATCTGGCTGAATGAAACTATGTGTGAAAGGGATCTAGGAGTCCAAGTAGACCATAAGTTGAACATGAGTCAGCAGTGTGATGCAGCAGCTAAAAAGGCAAATGCTATTTTAGGTTGCATCAATAGAAGTATAGTGTCTAGATCAAAGGAAGTAATAGTGCCACTCTATTCTGCTTTGGTGAGGCCCCACCTGGAATACTGTGTCCAGTTCTGGGCACCACAATTCAAAAAGGATGTGGAGAAACTGGAGCGGGTCCAAAGGAGGGCAACTAAGATGGTGAAGGGTCTGGAAACCATGCCCTATGAGGAACGACTTAGAGAGCTGGGGATGTTTAGCCTGGAGAAGAGAAGGTTAAGAGGTGATATGATAGCCCTGTTCAAATATTTGAAGGGATGTCATATTGAGGAGGGAGCAGGCTTGTTTTCTGCTGCTCCAGAGACCAGAACGCGGAGCAATGGATGCAAGCTGCAGGAAAAGAGATTCCACCTCAACATTAGGAGGAACTTCCTGACAGTAAGGGCTGTTCGACGGTGGAACACACTCCCTCGGAGTGTGGTAGAGTCTCCATCCTTGGAGGTCTTTAAGCAGAGGCTGGATAGCCATCTGTCGGGGATGCTTTGACTGGGAGTTCCTGCATGGCAGGGGGTTGGACTGGATGGCCCTTGTGGTCTCTTCCAACTCTATGATTCTATGAGGCTAAAGCTGTACAGGTTCTATAGTGGACACATGGAGCTACTGCGGGGAGAAGGGGAGACAAGCAGAAAATTATTTGGCTAGCCTGCAATTTTTCATACTGGTAGTCATCCAGCAATGCTGCAGGAGGAGAACTCCTACAATGTTTTCATGTCCTTTCTATATTGATCTAATAATATGTGATTAGCCTTATAAGAGCAGCACCCAAAATGCAGTTTACACTCAACTGCTAGAGCAAACATAAACTATGTACCTTTCATTCACCTCAATGTTCATTTTATGTCAAACACATAAGCCCGAAATCACTTAACAATGCACTGGTTGATAAGGATTTATATTTGTAAAGAAGCTGACATTTTTACAAAAATTGAGCTACATAGGAGAAGTATACTTCCACTGCTGCAGGGGATGTTACCATTTTTTGCAGTACTGTACCAGTACTGTATCCCACACTGCAGTGCCAGAATTACACTTCCAACTGCTGTAAACCAGGAGTGCCGAAAAGCAAATAATAACCCATGGACCAAATGAAGTCCCCTAATGCCATTTCTCAGGCTCCCAAGCTTCTCCTCCACCACTACTATTCTGAATATTTTATATTTTATTCAAAATGACCTCCTGCAGCTTCTAAGAGATGAGGAGAAATTTTACTTTGCTTTGGTTGCTCTCAGGCTCTTTTTTGGCCCAGGAGTGGCCTTTTTAAAAAGCCAGGAAACAAAAAAGGATTTGGATTACTTTCTCACTTTAAAAAAATGCCTCTCCTGGATCCACAACAAGATAAGAGAATGGCACAATTCCCACCCCCTTGTGGATGTGGAGACATATTTTTGGTGGGTGGGGGTGGGGGTAAAAGTAAAAATAATAAGTGGTGGATAGGGAGCAAAAGTGACACTATGAGGTCTGGCAAAAAGTGTGTGAGGTCACCATACCTTATGTTGTTGTCCATTCCTGCTGTAGATGGTTGCCTAACTCTCTGGATTTATTTATAAGGAGAACTGCACTATATATTCCAGCTGTGAAGGAAAATCAGCCCATACACATAATGAAAGAAGATATGCCTTTGGTTCAAGCAGCAGGTACCCTGGATTCATGCCTTCTAAAAATTCCTTCCCACTGACAAGAATGTTGTTTGCCAAATATTTCTGATAAGTATTTTTTTTTTCTTTTGCGCCTGCTTCTTCAGTTCACATTGACCTACCTAAACATTATTGAACACATGAGAAGATGTGGTAAATTGCAAACTATCTCAGATAAATGTTTTACTATTTTGGCCTGTGGCAAAGTATGTTTATGAGAATAAAAAATGGGCCCTGCTTGAATTTACAAGAGCTGAATAAATCAATGTGGAATCGAAGGCTTTCATGGCTGGCATCCATAGTTTTTTGTGGGGCTTTTGGGCTATGTGGCCATGTTCTAGAAGGGTTCCTTTCTGAAGCTTCGCCAGCATCTGTGGCTGGCATCTTCTCTGAAGATGCCAGCCACAGACGCTGGTGAAACGTCAGAAAGAAACTCTTCTAGAACATGACCATATAGCCCAAAAGCCCCACAAAAAACTATGAATAAATCAACTTCCCATCCAGAAACCACTCAGAACCAGACATCCTTCACTTGAGGTGCATAATGTACCTTCCTCTCTCTCTCTCTCTCAAAAAAAAAAAAAGGCTCAGGACCCACCAACCCCATCATTACAAAGTAAACCTTTAGGAAGAACATTTTTTAAAAAGTCAAGGAAAGCTTAATAGGAAGGAGGGAAGATTTTGAGTGTATAAAGGCTTGAAGACTTATAAGACCCTCAAAACAAGTTGGACTACAGATCCTATCACCTACAACCAGCACAACAATGTTGTCAGGAGCAATGGAAGGTACCAGGCTGTGAGTTGAAAGGATGAAAGTTGTAACAATTGACTACAGAAAAACCCATTCCTTCAGAACTGAATCAATTTATCTGAATGATTTGGTTGACTGTTAAAATGATCGGAATATGTAAATACCAAGTCATTCTATTTTCCTTTTTTGGAGACTTCAAGCAATAATTAGGGTAAGAATTGTTTAAAAGATACAAGCTTAGACCCTGAGAGTAGCCACTTTTATAATTCATGTGTTAGCCCCCTCCACAGAAAAAGTAGGAAGAGCTGGGTGTTTTTTAAAAAATAGTGAAGGTTAGAAAAGCTGAGTTCTCCCCTCCTTAGCATCCTGTAGTTCCCTGGGTCAGGATTTTTCTTCTATCCTGGGCCTAATCAGATCCTGTCTGGTGTTGAAAGCTAAGCAAGGTCAGATATGGTTAATACTGGGATGGGAGACCACCAATTAATATTAGTTGCAATGGACTACATTTCAGAGGAAGGAACTGGCAAAACCATCTCTGTGTATTCCTTGCCTAGGAAAATCGTATGAAATGCATGGGGTCATCATACATCAACAGGTGACCTGAAGGCACATACACACACACAGACTGACATCAGAAATTAGTTGGAGGGGGGGGTCTAGAAGTAAAAGAACATAGGCAGTGTGGGCAATGACCTTCCCCAGTCTCATGCCTATTAAAATTTAGATTATGGTAAGGTTATTCCTTTGTATTTGCAAGTGAGCATGGTCAAAAAGTTCGCACACATACATGCCTTGGTCCTAAAGGCCATTCCAACCTGGAATGAATAATAAAGGGGGCATTTTTTTTTGTCATTTTTATTTATTGGGTTTATATTCCGCCTTTTCTCCCAAAATGGGATTCAAGGGAGTGGAACAGACGAGCCAAATAAAGCGCTTTGAAGGTGGACATTTAGATAACACGTGCATCCAAAGCCAGCAGAAACCACACCAAAGCTGCTCTCCATGGGTAAAACATCGGGGGAAACAGAACCCAGCTTAGTGTGGAAGATGCAAATCTTTGCAGTTGCATATAAACACCCCAATTCAAGTGCAGGGCTGTGGCAAGGCAAAGCATTGAAAGTGCCAGAACTGCAATGGATGTAATGACAACATATACAAACCAGACACTCCAACAGGGGAGCATGGGGTGAAGCAGGCATGTTGGGGAGGGTGCTATGATTGTGCTTTCACTCTATCAACCGATGCGCTGTAGAGGTGCGGCATTGCAGGTGTGACTGTATGGCTGATCAAAGGGATGGCCATCCAATGGGATGGCATCTGGACAGATATGAGAGGTACTTGAGAGTTGCCGGCGTTGTGTTTGTGCAATGGTGCGCGTGCATGGTGGGAGGAAACCAAAAAATTACCCAATGGCACAGCTTGACACTGCACTGTGCAGTCATACCATGCACCTTGGGCATGGGCTGTGTAGGCAGCAGGGTTTCAACCCACTTTGAGAAAAAGCAAGATCGAGCCGCTTCTTCCTGCCCATCTCCTCTGGCCCAAGGAGGCATATTTTTAGTAGCAACTAACTTTTGTTAAGAAGGGCAAGGTGAGCAATTTTACTTTCCACAATCCAAAAGTAATACTGATTTGCTGAAGAGCAGAATAATTTTATAAATATTTCAGATAATAGGCATCTAATTTTCAACAATTCTAAAACTGCCTCTTTGTAGCACATCACACATGCCTAAATTACCTGGCTCAACTGGAAATAAGGCTGAATGTCTACAGCTAAGCTTTGAACACTTTGACAGTATGTGGCTGATATTTTCTGCCAGTAATTTTGCATAGGAATACAAAAAATACTTTCAACATAAGAGAGAGGCTTTCAGAATTAAACCTACTAGATACTAAAACTGAAGTAGAATCTAATCTGTGATAAAAGTCCACAAACACACAACATATATTTTTCACTACAATCCAATCCCATTGCAAAATTTTATGAAGAAATTAGTAAACCTTTCAATTATGGAAGGTTAAATGTGACCTAGATATGTCAAGTATGATCACAGAGATACACTTCAAGGCAGCTTTTAGTTATTTTTTAAAGTACTAGACTTTTTAAATCCCCCTTAACTACTGACACTCTGTGTTGCTTCAAATTTGTCACACGAATATATGAATAATTAATGTTGTTTACTCAGGTATTGCCAACAGAATTTACACATCATTTTCTTTGCCATTGCAGAATTTCGTATGTGTTTATGATCCATATTGTTTATCTGAAATGACTACAACCACAAGGACAGAAACAATGATACATAATGATATACAGTCAAGAGATCAAGATTCTAATTTCAGCATTCTGATACACTGGTAATAAAGCCCCTTTTGTGGACTACTGTATTTCAACATGTTCTGTAAAATGCCATACAAAAATTATTGAAACTAGCAATTGTTTTATAAGATGCTCTTTATCAAGATTTTCCAACTATTCTGTACTCACCCTAATCCCTACCATAATTCTTTGGTTTACACAGGGCAGTTCATCTTCTCCTCCTCCTTATCTAAAAAGTTATTTCAGAACTTAGGGCCTGTACAGAAGGGGGGAAGGGACAGACAGAGGCCACCCCTTTCTCCCCCAGATGTGCGGCAACGATGCACCATGAAAAAGGAGCCAAGAAACATGGCTCCTTTTTCGGCTGCTGCCAAGGTGCCATGAGTGGCACGGTGACATCCCTTGTGTGCCATGCCATTTGGACATGGTGCATGAGGTATGTCATCAGCATGTGTGCCATTTGAACATGTGCACGCCAAATTGTGCCTGAAAAGAGTGGTGGGGCTTGGGAGCATGCAGATGCTCCACTCTCCTGAGTCCTAAAATCAGCCCGAGGCCAGTGCTTTAGCCAGTCTGTACTGAGCCTTAGTTCTACACAGTAAAATATGCTGTGTAAGGAAGTCCAATAATTCACTATTGGACATTTTAAAAATAAATGACTATTTAATATGAATAAAAGCATGTAGTTGACAGAAGCTAAAGTATCATCCATCCCAGCATTCCTCTCTTGTATTCCGTTGCTCCAACCACTTTCTTCACACCGTGTCTCCAGTACTACATACTCAGACAGACTCAGAGATAAAGTCATAGGAACTATGATGCACAGGAGGGCAAGGGACTGTAATTGAAAATGAAGCCTGGTCTATATTGAATGATCTGATTGAGTGGACTATACTACTTTGGAATGGAGGGAAAAAAGTTATTTTAAAATCTCTCTGCAAACAAAACCTCTGAGAGTACAGATAATAGTTCTAATCTTCTGATTAATTGGGAGTAAGTTAATCTGACTGTGAATCCATTTAACAGGCATAAAACAATAGCACAACTGAAATTTCAGGCTAGATATCCCTTAACTTTGTATACAGACATATATAGAAAACATATATCCTCTTCTTCAAATTAGATATACACGCATAGATATACATACACAGCAAAGGAGATCAGCTAAGAAACCCACACCAATCTGTACTGTAAAATGCATGCATCTTAGCAATATTACTAAATGGCACAGTATGAGCAAAGGTTGCTGTTGGAAGTGGGGAGAGTTACATAAGGCCCAATATAACTATGACAGATTTTAGAAATAAATCCTGACAAACCATATCAAAAACGTAGACTTGCCAGCCAATCCAGCATTTGCTGATGCTAGATAGTCAAGCATTGCTGAATAGTCAAACATTTTCAGCATGATTTACAGTACAGTACAGTACTTTCTTTTTCACTGAGAACAGAGAAAGCAGGTATGTGCTTTGCCTCAAAAAGTGATACATTATTTCAACAGGCACAAAACCTACCTATTGACAAGATAGCACCTCCAAAAAATGGTTCAGAGGCTTGAGGATAAGCCATGTATATGTGACATCTGAAATAATTTGCAATCCTTATTCAGAGGGATTGTTCAGATTTTAAATTATTTATTCATTTTATATCCCATCTTTCTCCTGGGATGGGACTCAAAATTACAATTTGATCATTGGGATGTCATGACAAACTCTGGTATCACAAACAAATAAATGTGCTATTAAACTGAGTTCAAAAGGAAGAAGGAAGAGGAAGGTAGCCACACATGGAAGTGTATGTTTGCCTACAAGTCATCTGTCAGTTTATCCCATGAATTTCATAGGGTTTTAATAGGCTAGGAATCAGGCCATCAGAAAATGTGATGACTCAATGCAGCCAAGAGTTTGGGGGTCGGGGGGAATCAACTAATGCATGCACGCCCTTTCTGGGTTAAGCAGAAAGAGTATTTCATAGGTAAGTACTTTAAAGCGTCACTTAGGCCACATCATAAAAGTATAACAAATTCACTTTAAATCCTTAAAAAGCCTTCATCTTTGATCATTGCACTCTCGTACCAAAGTTAAAGTGGGAGAAGGGCAGGGATACATTTTCCTATCCAAACAGTTGCAATTTTAGCAATTTGCAATATTAACTTTTGAACTATTTGCTTGTAAAAAAAATGACAAACGTTCTTTAGCTTCCTTAAGTGATATCTGTCAACTCCAGTGAATATGACAATTGCTACTGTAAAAAGTAGAACCAAAAATTCTGGAAGAACCAAATATGATTTTCTTGATCAAGATTTTCCTGGAAAAAAACCAGTGGTATGTAGAAGCATGAGAAAAATGCACAAATGAAACTGCCTGAATAACCTCTATATAAGTACCTAATGATGTTTGCATATGCTCTTGTGAACACAGCCTTAAAAACAGACATTTTCCCTGTTTCGCTTAAATAAATTTGCACTGAAGGCCAAAACTTCTGCAGTCAACAATCTAAAATGACCTAGCAACAAATTTTACTGCTTGTGTCAATAAAACTATATTGGTAAGCAAATTCCACTCCTAGTCAAAATAGTACTGCAACTCTGAATGGTGCTTTTTTGTCTATCCCTGAGAACATATGGATGTCCTCAGATACAAACCAAACTAAAAACCATCATATCTAAAAAGTACTAGACAAACAAAACTCTATAATTTAAAAGAATCTGAAAGGGGTTCAAGACCCAGACAAAACACTCATAATCTTCACTGCCAGTATCTAGTAGGTTTCATCAAGCACACAAACAAAATGGCAACAAAATAAGCCTTCTCAGAAACCACCAAAAGAACAACCTAAGAGGATTAGAAAACAAAAATATTCCTGACTTTAGATTTTCTAAGCTATGAAGGCTGAGAATAATTGGAAACCATTAGGCACTTGTGAGCCAGCAGCACTTGTGAGCCAGCGTGATGTTGTGGTTTGAGCGTTGGATTACAGACCAGGGTTCGAATCCCAGTTCAGCCATGAAAACCCACTGGATAACCTTGGGCAACTCACACTCTTTCAGCCTCAAGAGGATGGCAATGGTAAACCTCCTTTAAAGAAACTTGCCAAGAAAACCCCATGACAGGTTCATTTTAGGGTCACCCTAAGTTGAAAATGACTTGAAGGCACAAAGCAACAACAAGCACCACTAAGAGCCACAATTCTTTCCCTGGCAAAAGCAGAGCATGGATATGACCCTTTTTTGAACTACAACTGAACTGGGGGGGGGGGGGTACAGGCACTGTAGTAAAAGTAACTTCTCTGTGTTCCAAGAAGAGTTCATTTAAGCCTCACTCAATTAGTTCCTACCCTATTACTGTACAATACAAAAGACAATACAAATTAATACAATATGACAACGTAAGTGGCACACATACTGTATATGAAAGAGCAAACCTCCACATCATTAACTTTCCTTCTAGTCTGCAAGTCGTTTTCATTCCTTGTGCGACTTTATAGTATGTGCCCCATATAAACATGGTGAAGGCATGTAAATTATCTGTTCCCCTAAATCAAATTATGGAAGTGTAAGGTTTTGCTTGTTTCAGCAGGTACCCTTTTCCACACAGGCTTAGTGATGCTTAGGCTACCTTGTTCCAACACATTAATGAACATGACCTGCTCAACATTACCCTCCTTAGTATAGTTAGTGTTCTGTATACAAGAGTACTGGGCATCAAGATAGAGGACAGGAATGCATTCCTCCTGAGGTATGCAAAATTTTATTTGCTTGTTTAAAAATACCCCCTAGTTTCATTTAAAAACCAATCTCACTGCCCTCCCCTCACAACAGCAAGGGACAAAGTCTGAGCATGCATGCTGCCCATCCTGCATCCACACTGGAGAAATAACCCAGTTTGGCACCGGTTTAATGACCTTGGCTCAAGGCTATGGGATTCTGGGAGTTGGGAGTTTGTTGTGGGGCCCAGAGCGGAGCAAACTCCAACTCCCAGAATCCCATAGCCTTGAGCCAAGGTCATTAAACCGGTGCCAAACTGGGTTATTTCTCCAGTGTGGATGCAGCCTGAGATTGAGAATTAAGCTCAGGGGAAGCTCAGCCTAGGGGGAAAGGGAATGAGAAACTGGAGTCTCCAGGAATTTAAATCCTCTCATTCTCCTCCTTCAAATACAGTGGTCCCCCGGGTTACGAAGGTAATCCATTCCGGATTACCCTTCGTAACCCGGAAGCTTTCGTTTCCCGGGGGACCGCTATTTTCAATGGACCGCGCGGCCATTTAAAGGGGCCGCGCGGCTTTTTTCCTTTCGTATCCCGGGGGATCTTTCGGATCCCAGGGGATACAATCGCGGTCCCGCCGGTTTCGTACCCCGGGGTTTTCGTACCCCGGGGGATTTATAACCCGGGGGACCACTGTAATGTAAAAACACGTCCCCTACAACTGAGGCTATGGCTGGGAAAGGCAGTTTAAGCTGCACAATAGCCTTACGCTATACTTGGGTGGGGGTGTCTTTCACTTAATTGTATAGTGATTCTACAACGAGAGCTACAATCACTGGTTCACTGGACACATCACTTAAAAACATACACACACATACATCTAAAGTAACAACAGTTTTAATGAGACCATCAAGAACCCCATTACCACCCAAGCATCCCTATACATCACCAGATTTGTACAAACAGTTATGTAACTGTCTGTTGTCAACATCTGATGGTAGCAAGAGGAATAATCAATCCAGGAAGCAGGAAAATAACTGTGAAACCATCAAATACTTTGTGTATTCTGCAGTAACAACACTAGTAACTTTTTAGCACTGCAACAACTGGAACAAGGCTCTCTGACTAAGAGCAGAAACAAAATGGGAGAAGCATTTGTCCTCTGAAAATCTAGAGTGTGGTGCTGTGAATGAAGGATATTTAAACAAAGCAGACAGCCAAAGAATGGGATCATCCATAACAATCAAGAGCTGCGCCCTAGACATCGACTGTGCAGCTACAGCCAATGTCAAGATAGGATCCATGAAAAACAGGGCACATAGCTGTCCCTTCTCTATTTGCACTTCTCATGCTACAATGTTATAACAGGGCTGCAACAAATAACTTTTAGATTGCACATAACAATTTGTGATTAGCTACACATTTGAAAGCAGCAATAATCTTTCAAGCAATAATAAATGCTCAATTTGTTTTTAACACTGAACTCTATTTAATCACAGTGACTGATTCAAGGTACTTAAGTTTTCATTCTTACAAGTTCAACTACAGGCAAGCTCTATATGTATGTCTGTGTGAGAGTATGTGCATGCTTTCAGGTCACCTGTTGACTTATGACAACCCCATTGATTTCATAGGGTTTTCTTAGGCAAGCCTAATTTCATACGGTTTTCTCCCTCTGAAATACAACCTACAGCACCTGCTATTTGTTGTTGATCTCCCATCCAAGTACTAACCAGAGCTGACCCAGCTTAGCTTTCAAGATCAGACATAATCTGGTGCTTTTAGCATATTTAGGCAGTTAGCCCCATATAAGGGCTTTTACCACATCCATCTCTCAACACTGTCATTATGTACCCAGCAAATAAGTCATTAAAACACCTCACAAGAGAAGTGTCAGGTATGACATTTCAAAATCAAAATGTGTGCTGTTGAACTTGCTTTCCTCTGTGCCACTGTAAACATTTTTCTCTGCCTTACCAGCGATTACTATAGATGAAAGGTAAGGGAGAGGGAGTGGGAAGAGGTCAGCTCAGAGCATGAGGACTGTGACAATACAAAGCTTGAAGCAGAGACATCACAGTGCCAAACAGCAATGTTTTGACAAGCATAATTAGTGGAAGAAACACTTTGTAAGAGTGGCAGCCATATTCACATCGGCAGTACACATAGTTTGGAAAAGCATCTCGTTAGTGTTTTACACTTCCCTATGCAGACTCAGATCATAAACAAACCTAAAACATTCTCTTTGCTACACCCCTTATCACTCCAACAGAAATGTGACACATTTATGAACATTCCACCTAATTTACAATTGAAGGTGATGCTAATTCATCAACTTTTGCTCAGTGCAACAAAACAAGAAAGTTCCCTAGCAGCATCATGAAAACTCACATATAAACTAAATTAGTATCATGTCACATATTACATGCATAGATTGCTTTGTAAACATTTTCTAATGATTCCTCATATAAACCCTTTGAGGTTTTACTCCGCATGTAGTTTACATATAGGAAAACATCAGGGGGGGCACAGAAATTGATAGCTTATTGAGGATTAGACTGCAGAAGCTTCCAATTCCAGCTCCCATGCCCCAAGTGTAAAGCCACACCTCTTCCTCATATGCAGCATACACCCTTGAACAAGCATGCAAGCAATCACACACAGAGAGATACAGAGGATTTCTTTCTTTTAAACTTCAGTTTTCTGAAGGTTAAAAAGTAGGGCAGTAGAACACTCACACAGCCACTTCTCAAAATTTCTGCCAAAAGCGGATTGGGGGATTTCATAAAGAGAACATCAACACAAAATGATGATGATGATGATGATGATGATGACCATGAAGAAGAAGCAGCAGCCACCGCTTAGCATAGATATGTTTACTTATACATACTTTAGAAGTGACTGTGCTCAAAAAGTCCAGTGCTATATACTGTTTTCAAGGAACCGTTAAATTACAAAACCAAATCAGAAACAAAGAATGCCATTTAATGTCCCATTACCAAGACTCTGAACAGCTGGGCTGTTTTTGCAGTTTTCTTTCTCTGTGCAACTGCCTCCATTTCCAAGATCAAATGCCACTCAAAGGGGCATTACATAGAAAAACATGAAACAAAATACACAGACGTTTTTGGTTAATACATTTTCTCTGAATGTAACAGGTTTCAGCACAGTTAAGAGCCTGAGATTCTGCTTCATATTAATGGGCAGTTTCCCTCCACCACTGGATAAGTAATAGATGTTAGTTTGCTTCAATTATCATTATATTAATAAACAGAATATAGAAACACCACTAATATTAAAACCTGATGAGAATAAGTATGCCAATCACCCCCCAAATGCCAATATAAAAAAGAGGCAGAAGTGACAGTAGAAAATGGTCATAAGTGCATATATCTAAAGGCAATATAAACAAGCCTGTTACATAATCTACAGTGAAATATGATCTAACCATACTCACAGTTTCAGTGTACTGTATTAATACAATGCTTAAAGAGAAATGATTATTGTAATTGTCCAAAACAGCTTCCCCATCACCGCTCCCACCCTTCAACCCAACACTATGAAACAACTGTTAGCTTACAAGACACTTTACCTTGTCTCTGGCTCCTGCCCAGCTACTGGATGTCCTCCCGCTTGTGGAAGCTAATGCTGGCATATGCACTTAATTCATCACTCAAGTGGCTACTCCCACAAGGCTGATTTGGAGATTTAGGTGGCTGATGCTGCTGCGTTGGCTGCTTGACCCCTAGCAGGGAAGTGCTCTCCTGAGGATGAGGGTGGTGATGGTGATGCGGTCGGTGATTAAAATCCTTCACTAAGTCCAAGTCAATATAATTGAGCCCATTCTCAACACCTCTTCCAGTCCCACTAACTGCCTGCTCCTTCCTGGTCGCCATACGGAGGCCAGAAGAAGTTCCCCCCTCCCCAGACAAGGGCTTCAGCCAGACATTTTCAAAAGAGGCAGAGCTGTGGCGCTTCACATCATCAGGCCCCCCTCCTGGTCCATGGGGTATGGCTGGGGCCCCCAGGCCACCACTAGGGGTAGTGGAGGAAACAAAAGTCTCAGAACTATGGCGCCGCCGTCCTCCCTGGGGGTCGGCACGGATCACTTTGGCACTCTGGGTGCTGTGGCCAGGGCTGAGGCTGACATGTGTAAAGGCGCTGGTCATCCCTGGACCCCCAATCATGGATGAAGAAGAAGAGTGGGGCAGTATTGCAGTCAGATCTCCTGCCTGAGCCTGAGGATGTGAGGAAGGCAGTCCCATAGGCGGTGGGCTTTTCTCTGTCCTACCACGACCCATCCTCATATCGGCATAACTGAGCAGGACAGCTGGAGGGGAAGGTGAGGGGTTATGGGCACAGACTACATACTGTCCTCCACTGCCCAGCTGCATGCTCATATAGTCTCGACCACCAGTGGGGCCTGCCCTGCCCCGGCTTGCCTGCACTGTTGCTAAGCTGGCTGGGCAGACAGCCCCCCAGTCCATATTCATATACTCCTCAGAACCGGAGCCAGTATCTCCATGGGGCAAAGGCGATGGGAAGGCTGGTTGCTTGAATTCAATGTTCACATACTCACCAGGGCTTTTGGGCTCCGGGAGCTGTTCTCGAGCACGAGGCAACGTGCTGGCCTTTGAGCCATCCAAAGACAGACGGGTAGGCCTGACCAAGCGGCTCTTGGCCACCACTGTTGTATCCACAGGGCAAGAGGGAGCAGGCTGCTGTGATGGCTGTGTCTGAGTAGGAACAGAATATCCAACACCCTCCTGTGCCCCAGGGCCACCAAGGCTATCACTACTAGTGGAGGAGGAAGAGTCCTCAGCAGCAGCATAAAGCAAGCGGCCAGAACTGAAGGACATGCGCATATGAGCATTTCCTTCTTCACCTGTCCTGCGTTGCATGTGCTTGAAGGACCGTGGTAGGGAGAAGTAGGAATAAATGGGCTTGTGGTGGGACTGGGTGGGACCCTGCACACATGGCTCTTCTGGGCCTGGAGCTCCAGAGCCAGTGAAGTAGCAGTCTGGAGGGGTGCTGGTAGCAGAGCCACTGGCTGGAGACATGTTAATGTAATCACTGCCACCACTTGGCAGCTTCCCCTCATTGCTCTCCACTGAGAGTCTGGGATGATGACTTGCCCCATTCATCCACACCTTGCTGTAGCCAGCGGGGCCACTGTCTGGAGAGCAACTGCCACTTGGAGACATCATCATGTAGCCATTCGAGTCCACCATGGCTTGGACATGGCGACCTCCTCTCCCAGGGTTGATGATCTGCTGTGGGGCCGACACACTTTTGGGGCTCATGGGCATATAATCACCCCCTTTGGAAGTATTGCCACCACTGGGCACAGGAGCAACCCCTGGCAACATTGGCATGTAGCCATCATCAGTGTGTGGGGTTGAGTTGGTCCGGCGGTGGTTGCCCTCCACCTGGTGCATATCTACACACTCTTCAGGGTAAGAATGGGTTGGCACAAAGGCAGAATGTCGAAAAGAAGGGAGCCTGCTACCACTACAGGAATATGAGGGAAGCATCTCAGTATACTCTTCAATGGAAGCTACTGAGGACTGTGAGGGGGTCTTCTGGTGGGAGATAGTAGGGGAGGTGCCAGCTGAATGTGTCCGTTTCCTGAAACCTTTCTCCACATCACCCACATCCTCACTGCCAAGTCGGGGACAGCAAGGGGCACCAGGATAGCGCGTCTGCTGCTGAAGGTGGCAAGAGCGTGGGGCAAACTGGCCATTAGGAGCTGTGATGCTGCAGCAGGAGGAGACAGCCTTCCCTCCCATACATATATAGTTGTTAAGTTCTTCATCTCCCCTTGCAGGTGGTGTGTGTCCCAGAGAATCAGGTGTTACACTGCGGAAAGAGCTGCGGAAGTCACACGGGCTAGATCCATACTCATCAGAGGAGATGAAACCCCCATCACTGGGGGAACCTGAGACTGAAGCACTGGACCGGCGTGGAAATAGGCAGTCTGAGGTGGAGCCATGGCCACTGGTACTGCTAGATGAGAGGCTGACTGGGCTTGTGGCAGAAGGAGAGCAACGAGAAGAAGGCATGGGGATGGAGCGGCTGTGGTTGAGAGGTGGATGGAGCCTAGAGCTGCCACGGTGCCTGTGCGAGTGGGTCCGGTTGGCACTTGGACTCACTGGACTTCCATCTATTGACGCTGGCCTCGACATGGTACCTTCTCCATCACTGGATGCTCTGACGCGGAAAGAATTGGGCTTTCCCCCTGCCCCTCCTCCACCTCCCACTCCACTGCCAGCAGGAGAAGTAGCAGTCACACTTTCTGCCCGAGACCTGCGGCTGAGCCCCACCTGACTGGGTGGTGGGTTGTTGACATGATGCCTACTGCGGAGAGGCACAGAAATGGGATTGGAGCAATTGGAAGAGGACTGGCTTTTGCTACGAGGCCGGAACTCCTCACTCATTGCCCGCATGGCCTCCAAGATGGTCTCGTGCATATTCTGCGCTACTACCGAGTCATCTACCTGCATCCAGAACTCACCCGGTCCAGTGACCGCAGAGCGCCCCACCTCAATGAAGAAAAAGTTCTCTGAGTGGCCACACCGCCGGATGTTGAGCAGCTGCAGCACCACGGCTGCTGCGTCAGAGTTCAGCTTGACAAAACTGATGGTTTTGTTGGTGAGGCACAGGCGGTAGATGCCAATCAGGTTCTTAGTCTGGCCCAGACCCTTGGGTTTCAAGATCACTTGCCAAACCTCTTTGAATGCCGGGCCCGGGGCCACGTCGCCGTAGCTGTCCTCCCCGGCCTCTCCCATCCCAACGTTCCCACCCCCCACCGTAACATCCCCGTGGTGGTAGTGGTGCTGGTGGTGCTGGTGATGGTGGCTCTTGGCCCGGTTGTGCAGCTGCAGCAGCGCCTGGTACCAGCTCTCTTGCTCAGGCTCGCTGTCAGCAGCGATGGCAAAGTGCTCGTCCTTGGTGTAGAGAGCGACCAAGTGCTTGTTTTTGGAGTCTGCCCTCTTGTTGATGTTGAAGCAGCTCTCCAGTGGGATGGAGCGCTTGGGGGCCCCCGACTTGTGCCTCCATTTCTTCTCGTTCTCGTAGTACTCCAGGCGGGCGGGTCCCAACTCGCTGGCCGCCCTCAGCACGAAGAAGCGCTTGTGCATGCTCTTGGGTTTACGCAAGTAACCCACCTTCCTGACATCCGAGAAGAAGCCCTCGTTATTATTATCGGTGGGGCTCGCCATGCTGGGAAGAGGGAGAGGCGGCGGCACTGCAGCTCCTCTGGCCAAGGGGCGGCTGGCTTCCAGATCAGCAGAGCAGGGGAGGTGATGTACAAACAGGAGGGGGGAAATGAACGGATGCAGCAGTCCCAAACACAATTCATGCAGCAGCAACGACAACAATAATAAAAACAAACCAGGAAAAAGCTCCAGGAGAGGGGAAAAGGAGGAGTGGTAAGCAGAGAGAACAGCTGTTCAGAGCCTCCGTCCTCAGTCCGGCTTGGGTCCCTGTTTCCTTACTTCCAAATCCCTTTCCTCGGGAGAAACGTGGCTTTTTTCAAAAGTCCAGCCCGGATGAAGAAGCAGCAGCAGCAGCCCCAGGAAAGCCTGCTGCAAAAAACAGCAGCAGCAGCAGCAGCAGCATGAGCCGCCTCTGAGCCAACGGAGCAGCGCATCCTTTCGTCTGGAAATCCCTCCAGCCCAACGGGGAGCGAGCAGGGGATCCCCCGACGACGACGACGACGACGCCTCTCCCCCAAAACAAACAGCCCCTTTACTCCCCCCCCCAAAAAACCCAAGGAGCCACCAGTTTCAGAGGCCCATTAAAGATCCTCTCCAGAGGGAGGCAGGCAAGGCAGAGAGTTTGTTTTTCCCAAGAAGGAAAAAAAAAGTGAAGCCAGGTACCTCCTTGTCCCCCCCCCCCAAAAAAATTAAAAAATAAAAATAAAATTTCAGCAACAATGCGAGAGAGAAAGGAAATAAAACCAGGACAGCAGCCAGTCCACACACACACCGACCTTACGTTTTGGTTTTTGTTCCCCGCCAAAATCCACCAAAAAAAAAAAAAAAACCAAAAAAAGGTCGGTAAATAAAATAAAGAGGAGGGGAAAGGAAGCCAAAAAGAACACACCAAAAAAAAAAAAGATCCCAAATCCAGGGCTGAGATTGCAGCAGCAGCAGCAGTTGCAGCAGCAATGCTGTTTCTTCTTCTTCTCCTTCAGCTCGTGGTGGAGGCAGAGGCGGGCGACCCCATTCAGTCCCGTCTAGTTAGGGAGAGAAAGTAGTGCTGCTTCTTTTTCCACGCCGAAGGAAGGTGAGGAGGAGGAGGAGGAGGAGGCGGCTGCAGGGGCGAGCGAAAGGGGGGACGGAGCAGCAGGAGGAGGAGGCACATCCTTCCTCGAGGCGTCTGCTGCTGCTCTCTCCTTCTCCCTCGTCTTCTCCCACTTTCTCCTCCTCCTCCTCTTCTTCATTCCAGTCAGGGAAGCCCCAGAGCAGGGGAGCAGAGGGGACGACGAGGAGGGCTGCAGGGCTGCCTCCTCCTCCTCCTCTTCATCCTCCTCATCACAGAACCATAGAGTTAGAGTCCCCCTCCTCGCCTCCTTCTTTCCCTCGCTCCTGCTGCTGCTGCTGCTAATGCTGTGTTGTTGTTGTTGCTGCTGTTGTTGTGGTAGTGGTTGGGGCTCTTTCTTCTGCTGCAGTGGAGCTGCAGCAGCTTGGAGAGGACTTCTTCTTTCCCCCCTCCCCTCTCTCAGGAGGAGGAGGAGGAGGAGAAGACCAAGGCTGTGTTCACACTGGAGAAATAAACCGGTTTAATTGCCATGGCTCAATGCTGTGAAATTCTGGGAATTGTAGTTTGTTGTGGGGTCCAGAGCGGAGCTCCGCTCCGCTCTGGGCCCCACAACAAACTACAATTCCCAGAATTTCACAGCATTGAGCCATGGCAATTAAACCGGTTTATTTCTCCAGTGTGAACACAGCCCCAAACCAAAACAAGCCCCTATCTATGTGTGTGTGTCTTTTTATCCAAAGAAGCCCCAAACCAAAACAAGCCCCTTTCTCTAGCTATACATATGTGTGTGATTGTGATGTGTGTGTATCTCTCTGTTTTTCCCCCTCGAAGAAGCCCCAAACCAAAACAAGCCCCTCACGTGTGTGTGTAATGTGCATGTATCTATGTGTGTGTCTTTTTTTCCCCTGAAGAAGCCCCAAACCAAAATAAGCCCCTCTGTCTGTCTGTCTGTGTGTTTTTCCCCTGAAATCCCAAACCAAAACAAGCCCCTCTCTACTCCATCTCTATAGGTGTGTGTGTGTACGTTGTGTGTGTATATACATATTTGTGTGTGTGCCTTTTCCTCCTAAAGAAGCCCCAAACCAAAACAAGCCCCTCTCTAGACTCTAGTCTCTCTCTCTATAAATATATATGTGTGTATATTTTGTGTGTGTGTGTTTCCCTGAAGAAAACACAAACCAAGCCCGTCTCTAGTCTGTTATCTCTCTCTATATATGTATGTGTACATATATGTCTTTTCCCCCTGAAGCCCCAAACCAAAACAAGCCCCTCTATCTGTGTGTTGTTGTGTGTATGTGTGTGTCTTTTTTCCCAGAAGCCCCAAACCAAAACAAGTCCTTCTCTAGTCTCTAGTAGAGCTGTGTCTTTAGTCTCTATTTCTCTCTGTGTGTGTGTGTGTGTGTGTGTGTGTGTCTTTTTTCCCTGAAGAAGCCCAAAACCAAACCAAGCCCCTCTCTCTCTCTCTCTCTGTGTCGTGTGTAAATATACATATATATATATATATATATATTCCCCTGAAGAAGCCCAACTAAAACAAGCCCCTCTATGTGTATAATATGTGTATGTATGTGTGTATATATATATATATATATATAGTGTGTGTGTGTATATATATATATATGTCTGTATGTGTTTATGTGAGTCCACAGCCGCCTCCTCCTCCTCCTCCTTTCCCTCTCACTCTAAAGGGGGAAACCACGTGACCCATCTTCAGCCTCAGCAGCAGCCGTTGGAAGCCGAGCAACAGCCGCGGCGCGCGCGACTGCGACTGAGGGTTCTATTTGCGCGCGCGCGCGCGCACGCTCGCTCGCTCTCCCTCATCACACTATCCCTCACTCTTTCGGAACAACCTAACATAATAGTGCGGCATTCCAGCCCGCCCCCCTTCCTTTTTTTTTCCTTTTTTTTTCTATACCTTTGAGCGCCGGCGGAGAAGGATTTCCGCTCTCCCTATTGGAGCACCTGCTTGTCCTTCAGAACAGTTGTGCTGTGGTGTTTTTTTTTTACTATCTAAAGCCAGACTGGGAGGCGGCGGCACCCAAGTTTGGTTGAGAGGCCAGGGCGTAGTATTTCTCTCAGAGAGAAAGGGAGGGAAAGAGTACTAGAAGACGCCATTCAGCGGCGTGTTATTATTTATATAAACGAGAAAGAGAGGGCTGCCGTGATGATGATGTGAATCTCTCCTCCTTTTTGCGACATCCCTCCTCTTTCTCGCCCTCTCAGCCCTTTTAATATAGTAGCGTTGTTCATTCAGTTTTATTTCACACAAACTACACATGCGTTCATATATGTGTTTATATAAATAAATATCAATCTAGCCTCGCCTCCTTCTCCACCAGGGCAGCATATAATAAGGCTTATAATTATAAAGCTGCATAAAAAATGATAACAGTCGAAGCAAACACGATACAACACCAGTTAAAAGGACAAAATGCAGCATTTAAAAAGCGAGGATGCATCAACACTGGAGAAGTAACCCGGTTTGGCACCGCTTTAACTCCATCTGGCTCAAGGCTATGGAATTCTGGGAGTTGGAGTTTGTTGTGGCGCCAGCTCTCTGACAGAGAAGGCTACAGAAGTCTGACTAAACTACAGTTCCCAGAATTCCAGAGCTCTCTGACAGAGAAGGCTAAATCTGACAGAAGACTCACTGAACTACAGTTCCCAGAATTCCAGAGCTCTCTGACAAAGAAGGCTAAATCTGACAGAAGTCTCACCAAACTACAGTTCCCAGAATTCCAGAGCTCTCTGACAGAGAAGGCTAAATCTGACAGAAGTCTGAGTAAACTACAGTTCCCAGAATTCCACAGCTCTCCGACAGAGAAGGCTAAATCTGACAGGAGTCTCACTAAACTACAGTTCCCAGAATTCCAGAACTCTGAGCAGTGGCAGTTAAAGTGGTGTCAAACTGAGTTATTTTCTGCAGTGCAGATGCAGCCCCAGTGAATTCAATGAGGCTTACTTAGGACTAGGCTACAAGCAATTCTTCCTGTGGTGGGAGTGGGTGGCCATGGTGTATCTACACTGAAGAATTAAAGCAGTTTGACCCCATTTTAACTGCCATGAGTCCGTCCTACAGGATCCTGGGATTTGTAGTCTGTAGAGCTCTCTGACAGACCAGGCTCACCACACTACATATCCCAGGATACTGTAAGATGGAGTCATGCCAGTTAAGAGGGGTTCAAACTGGTTTAATTCTGCAATGTGGATACAACCAAAGGGGATGAAGACAGGAGACATACAGCCTGGGACAATAATTGTGTTAAAATATCAGTGCCAAACAGAAGAAATGAACATGTTTAAAAAACCTATAGAATCAGAGGGTTGAAAGGGGCCGTGCAGGCATGTCATCAAAATACTCAAGTCCAAAACACACTGAAGAAATAATCCAGTTTGAAACCACTTGAACTGCCCTGCCTCAGTGCTGGGGAATTCTAGGAACTGTAGTTTTGTGAGACATTGAGCTTTCTCTGTACTCTGATGCTACAATAAAGTACAATTCCCAGGATTCCCTAGATTCCACCACTCTCTGAGAAGAGTGACCAGATGTCCTCACTGCAAAGGAGGATAAGGTGCTGCAAAATGTAGGGCATTCAAGAAAAATGGAGGACATGATCAAATAAAGCCTAAAAAACAGCCAGATAGATGAAAAATTCATGTTTCTTAGTCATGCTTAAAATAGAGGACATTTTGACATTCCTCCTGGGCAGAAGGTTGAAATGGAGGGTGTGTCCTGGAAAAGGAGGACGTCTGGTCACCCTGTGCAAATACTGCAGAATGAATTAAAGATAACAATAATATAATAAACCGCCGTGATAATACAAGAAAAGATATGATATAGGTTTGTTGTTAAGCCTATTATCAAAGATCCAGAGGTTCTACAGAAAATACATCATTGTAGTATCAATGCAAAATGAAATGGAGGACACGTCCTGAAAAAGGAGGAAGTGCGGTCATTGTCAGACAGCTCTTACTGTCAGCAAGTTCTTCCTAATGTTTAGGTGGCATCTCTTTTCTTGCAATTTGAACCCATTGGTTTCAATTGTCAAACTGGCTGAAAACATGCTTGCTCCATCATGGCATCACTTCAAATATTTCAAAATGGCTCTCATATCACTCTTCAGTCTTCTCTTCTCCAAGCTAAACATTCCCAGTCCCCTAAGCTATTCCTTATAGGACATGGTTTCCAGACTATCTTGTCACCTTCCTCTGACCATCTTCACCATAATGGTCACTCTCCTTTGAACATATCCCAGCTTGTCAACATCCTTTCTGAACTGTGGTACCCAGAACTGGACACAATACACCAGATGTGGTTTGACCAAGTCTGAATAGACTCCCATCCCAGCATGGGGTAGTGGTTTGTGCATTAGACTACCACTCTGGAGACCAGAGTTTGATTCTCTGCTTGGATATAAAACCCATTGGGTGGCCTTGTGCAAGTCACGCTCTCTCAGCCTCAGATGATGGCAATGGCGAACCTCCTCTGAACAAATCTTGCCAAGTAAACCCCATGGTAAGTTCAGCTTAGGTTCACCATAAGGCAGAAAAGATTTGAAGGCACATAAGAACAACAACAATTACATCCCTTGCTCTCGACATCCCTTGATCTTATTAAAAATCAAACAACCCAGAGGTTAATTTGACTCTCACTGTACAAAACTGACACACTCATTATGAATATTCCAGATGGAGGTACTCTCTCTCCTTTTTTACATCATCCTAACATTCATCTATCTAGTCTTTATCTCCCCTTTCAGTTGCTGTTACTGAGTTCTAAAATATAGGTGTCCTCCTCCTCAAAGTGGCTGGATGTGAGTTAACACTCTGGATAGGCATGCAGCCAAAGACAACATATGTTGGCACCAGAACATGTAGAACATAAAACTATATTGCAAAATAAAACTTTTTAGTCTAAGGTGCTACCCAGAATTGTGGTCCATGGACCAGTGTGAGTCTGTAAGCCATAGGCTAACAGTCCCATGCAAGTTTCCAGGAAAGAAAGAAAAAACCATTGTGGCCAATGGGCACAAGCCTGGTACTGGACTCTTTCAAACGGTGAGGAATTTCTCCCAACTCCGAATGGAGCCAATGCGGATTCATGTAAATTCGCTTGTTTAGCGAATTTACATGAACCCCTGCTCCGTTCGGAATTACTTCCCATTACCCGAAAATAACCCCCTCCTGCCCGAATTTGCATGCGAAGCTTTAATTCGCAATAACGTAAAACCCATGATTGCATTCGAATTGGCTTCCCTCTTGCCCGAATTTGCATGCGAAGAGTTAATTCGCAATAACGTAAAACCCATGATTGCATTCGAATTGACCTTAAATTATACTTCCAATTTAGCCTTGTATGAAAGAGTCCAGAGTCACAGCTCTATTCTACTTCTGCAGTGATTCCAAAACTCTGGTCTTCCAGGTTTTTGGACTTCAGCTCCCAGAATCCTTCATCATTGGCCAAGATGGCTTAGGCATTGGAGATCTGAAGTCCAAAACATCTGGAAAATCAGAATTTGGAAATAATGGTAGACTGGACACATTTTTAAAAGACATTTCAGGTCCAAAACACACTGCAGAAATAATCCAGCTGGAGGTCACTTTAACTGCCCTGGTTCAATGCTAGGGAATCCTGGGAATGCAGTTTGTTGTGGCACCAAAGCTCTCTGGTAGAGAAGGATAAATGTCTCACCAAACTACGGTTCCCAGAATTCCCTAGCATTAACCTAAGGCAATTAAAGCAGTCCCTGACTGGATTATTTCTGCAATGTGTTCTGTGCCACAATTAATATGTATTAATTTTTATGAACAGAAACTGTGCATTCAAAATATGAAAATGACAGCGATTGTGTGGCACTCCTGATATTCTTTGACTGAAACTATCAATCTCCCTAACCAGCATATCCAATAGTAGTGGATGATGGGAATTTCCACCCAGAAACAGCTGGATGACCAACATTGCCTGTCCTTGATGTAACGGAATACCAGGGGTTTTGAGGGGGATCAGATCCTGTCTATGTTGGCAACTAAGCAGGGTCAGTCCTGGTTAATACTTGGATGGGAGATTGCCAACAAACATCAAGTGCTGTTGGCTATATTTCAGAGAAATATCTCACATCTTCTAGCCCCAAAATACATGTTCATTGCTTTCTTTATGGGTGGCTTTTTCTATTGTCCTGCTGGAAAAGAGGTTAGTACCTGTGCTTTCCCTGAGATGGACATATCATTTGGAAAGTTTGATCCTTCATCTTCATCTTAGTTCACTCCATCTATAGTCCAGCCTCTAAGACTACAAAGGATGATTCTTCTGGTATTCTTGAGAGAATGCATTTGTTCAATCACATTTATATCCCACCTTTACACAAATGCGCACACACATACACAAAGTGTCTTGTAAAAAGAACAAAATGAGGCTACCATAAAAATTAAAAACCCACTATATAATTTCTCCTCTCTTATCATATAGAAGTAGCAAAACCAGGGAAAAATTAGCCTCAGACTGACTTGGACCAGAATATCAGGCTTCACAACTATTACCATCTTTGTGCCTGTTTTTTATTTCCTGTGTAACACAGATTGTGTATGGCAAATGTTTCATTGTTGAAAGCTTTCAGACTTTACAGGGTTGTTTACAAAGAGCTGCTGAGAAGTACACAATATTATTAAAAATGAACCAAATATTGTTTACAGTTATATGTATTAGGCTGCTGATCACCACCAGAGATGAGGAGTATCTGATCTTTAGACTGAACCTGACTTGCCTAAATCATGTGTAGATTTATTTGTCTTTCCATCTCCAGTCTTGTAATGTTTAGGGCTGTGATGTCAGAAGAAAGTAACTGACTTACTGGATGTAATTGAAATGGATAAGTTGATGAGATTCCTACAGAACCAGAAAAATGTTAAACTAATAGAGAATTGGGATAAACTATTGAAATTCTTGAGACAGGAGTAGGGGAATGTATTGATGATAGGTTTATGTTACTTAGTAAGAGTAGTGTAAAAGAAACATTGACTATCAGCTTAATAAATATCCCATTTGAAATGAACAATACAAGCAGTAAAATGTTTGGAATAAAAAAAGCTTAAATGTACAAAAGAGATACATGAAGAGATAGAACAAATATACAGAAGGAGCAGAGTTAACACCAAGAAGATTATGGAAGAGGAAGTAGTAAATGTATGTTGGTTATATATGTTAGTAGGTAGTTTTGTAAAGTTGAGTTTGTTTGTCCTAAGACCTAGTGTCAAAAGTGAGGCTTGCGGTATATGGATGACAGTGTTGGGTGAATCTGTATGTCTGTTTTATTTTTGTCAAAAACAGCAATAAAATATATAAGTTAAAAGAAGAAGAAAGTAATTGATTGAGATGTATTTGTCCTCTTTCATTGTCATGCAAAAAACACCATGCAAGAAGAAAGTAATTGACTGAAGTGTATTTCTTCTCTTTCATTGTCATGCAAAAATGCCATGCAAGTACCCTGTAACTTGTAATGTGTGTGTCTTCACCAATGGGTTGTGGTATTTTTTTTCTCACCCCAACATTCATATTTCATGAAGTGGATACTGGAAGGGAGTTCCTCATGATGAAATAAGATGAGGAATACATAACCCTTTCTCACAGAAACTCTATCCACCTTTCCTCACATTAACCTTCAGCCAAGAGCAAAGCTCATATAAAGAACATTTAATAAGGAATGGTTGTCCATTAACACCAACTTACACATTATTTTTCACATGCTGTCAGGATTATTTTAAAAACTGAATTACTTCTGTACTTGCACTGTGTGATGGGATGATTTTCATCAAATTAGTTAATTAGGCTGCTTGGTACTAAAGTAATTAATCCAAAATAAAAGCACATGTTATGCTTTTCTGATACATAGTTATTTATTTACCGTATTTGCAATAAATTTGTACCTGAACATTTCAAAGTGTATATCAATAAAACACAAAATATGATAAATGTACAAAACATAAACTAACATACATTCTTTAAGTGATCCATGAAATATACCTTATGCTGAACTGAACAAAAAAGGATTGCATAAATAAGTAATTTTTTAAAATCTTTCTTCATGCTTTATTGGTTCAGACAATAATAAAATTGATTATTAGATGAACAAACAAGTATTGATCATTAAACAGCAATAAAGAGCAAGGAAATTGCAGTCATATAACAAATATGGAAGGGCTGGAGGATGTTGAATTTCTAGAGGAAGAGTATTTTACATAGTAAGTACCACTACACTAAATGTCCTGCTCTGTAATGAGGAAATAAGGGAATGAGAGTATGCTAAAGCAATACAATTCAAGCTAAGAATTCTCTTCATTGGGGAAATACTGAAGGGAATATGCATTAATATTATTGTGGTTTGAATGTTGAACTAGGACTCTAGAGACCAGGGTTCAATTTCCAGCTCAGCCATGAAACCCAATGGGTGACCTCGAGCAAGAAAACCCTATGGCCCCAGGATTGCCATAAGTCAAAAATGACTTGAAGGCACACACACACACACACATCCAACATAAGCAGTTAGGATGATCATAAAATCATAGTTGGAAGAGTCCTCAAGAGCCATCCAGTCTAACCCCGTTCTGCCATGCAGGAATACACAATCAAAGGATTCAGTGGCCCTCCAGTCTCTGTTCCAAAACACACTGCAGAAAAAATCCAGGCTGAGACCGCTTTAACTGCCTTGGCTCAATGCTAGGGAATTCTGGAAACTAGTTTTGTGAGATATTTAAGCCTTCTCTGCAAGAGAGCCCTGGTGCTACCGTAAACTACAGTTCCCAGGATTCTCTAGCACCGAATCAAGGAAGTTCAAGCAGTCTCAAACTGAATTATTTCTGCAGTGTATTTTACATTGAGATTTTATGAAACTAGTCTCCTGCCAATGACCTTCTCCTTCTCCCCTGCTCAAATCTGCCCCTTCTCCTGTGCTGCTCCTCATGCCTGGAATCTTCTCCACACACAGTTAAGAACTGTTCCTTGGCTAATTTTAAGGCTGAATTGAAGACATCCTTATTTAGAGAGGTATTCTAAATTACTGGTTGTTAATCTGTTGCTTACTTTGTCTTTATTGTATACAAGTTAGTATTATTTTAGAGATATTTTAATCATGCAAGGTTTTTGTTTTAGATTGTATGCCACGTGGCAAGTTTTTATTTCCCCCCCCCCCTATTTTATTTGACCTTTACTATGTAAAGTACTGTGCAAAATTTACAATGCTCTATAAATAAATGTTATTATTATTCATAATAATAATAATAAAGTAATATGCTTATTAAGCTTTATATAATTGAAATCCAATACTTTATCTTCTTGCATTAATACTGAATGAGGGAGTTCCCAAGTAAGAATATCATATCATATGAGAAACCTCTTACATATCTGTATTCAGTAGCAACTTTTGTGGTATTTGGGATCTGACAGGCAGACTATAAACTTAACATATGTAATAAACAATACATATTTCAGACAAGCAAAAACACAGGCTGCATGATCTTAACAAAAAAAGTTTTCTCAGAATTAAAGTTCCAATGAATTCAGTCAGTCCACTTGGATGCTTAACAACTGTAGCTTTCTATTTTATCTTAAACATGTTGCTATTAAATCTAAAGCAGGTGTAGATATGTATTCTGATCCTATGCTGCCTTAATTTAACTAGTTTTATTAATTTCAGTAGAACACAAAGGGGCTGGATTACTTAGGATTTTGCTAAGGAATTTTTTTCTAGGTAAAGGTTCATAATATCTTTGAGATGGCTTAGAAGCCCCTTACTTTTTTTTAGGTTAATTGGGTTCATTAGTCCCAGTCCAAGAAGCTTGGGAACTGTTCTTTCATTATTTCTGTGATCAACACATTTATAGTATAAATTTTAATTCTGATTTTATCTTAGTTTGCGTCAATGGCACAGACTGTTCTGCTGCAGGGGCATTGGTTGTACCAGAGCCAGAGAGCTAGCAAATGAAGGCATATTCCCAAACATCCCAGACAGTTTCCAAGACATCCTGACCACTAGATGAGGCCATGGGCAACAGCAACAGTGATTTAATCCAGAAAGACAGGAGATGGAAAGAAAAAGAAAAAATATATATATAGATAAAGTTGATAGATTTTTTTTAAAAAAATTAAATTTGTCAATGTTTTGAGAAAAATCTTAGAAACAAAGAAAGGGGATGGGAGATTAGCTGTACAGAGCAGGAAAAAAATGAGACTTGTTGGTTCATGGATTGCTCCCCCTGCTTATTGATGCAGCAAACTGTTTTCCTGCTTTTCAGAGGGCATGGGAAGAGCAACTCACTTCAAGATGTTTCCCCTCCACTTCTGGAAAAAAAGAACAACCATTTTCTCTCTTTCTACTCTGTTCTAATGCTTGAATTAGGAGTTTCATTGATGCATGGGGATTATCATAAATTTCATTTCATTTCTTCAGATGTTGAATTTAGCCCTAGAACAGAACAGTGGCTGCCTTTGTTACATCTGGAGGTGTGCCAAATTTTTGTCCATTATCATTTTCAAAATTAATATTTTGTTTTGGAGGAGCACAGCTAAAACTATTTCCCCAAGACAGTTCACAGCCATTGTCTTCCAGTACTTCCACGCACACATTCCTTTTTTTTTCCCCTGATGTGATACCACTCAACAAGGAAGCATGAAAAATGTGATGCCACCATTGAAGGCAAATATAACTTAGTTCACTTGAGCACAATGCCAAGAGAGGGGAAAGTTCACTCTCTGAATCACTTTCTTTGCCAGATTAAAGGAGATGGTGTGCAGTGTGATCTGCAGGTCAGTGCCTTTCCCTGTTGACAGGGTGCTTGCAAAATGCTAAGAGGAGGGATCAAAGTGCATATTGCCTTCTGGAAACAAGCCTGGTTAACTACAAACTGATTTGAGAGGAGAAGGAATTATGCTGCAAATATTGATATTCTCTCTTACTGAAATATCGCTCAAATGGGAGGGGGGTGTTTTCCCTATCTGATTACATTTGTGACCCTCTCCCCTCCCCTCTGGCTTAGAGGTAGTTATTTTGCTAATGCAGTGGGAACTGTACTTTCCAAAACAATAATTACCTAAATTAAACTAAACACGCAACATGATTTGCACTTTATACACCATACCCAAACCAGATTAAATGCTTTTATCTCAGCTTCAGTATTCAAGAAAAGGGAGAAGCATTTAAGCAATAGGATAGGAAATACATTGCTCAATGCTGCCATCTATATGCCAGTCATATCTTTTTAAAGCCTCTCTTGAATGAATTTAGCCCAAAGATGTTTATTCATAATAATGCTCATAATGTAAGTTCTTATTTATAGGCATAGTGTAATACGGATCAATTTACTCTGATCTCTTAGTTACGAATTAGTGGAGTCAAGGAGGATACAGTATTTCTGTCCTAAAATCTGGGTTGCTGCTGCTGAAAAGAATCAAGTACCCAACCTGCAAATTAACCACAAATTTGCCCTGCATTTCTCACAGCATGGGGGCAGATGTCTTGAGTTGCAAGCAGAATTGGATGGAGACCCACCAATTCCTCTTCATCTGGTAGGCATCACTAGGTTTAACATGATACCTGGACACCTGCCATTGTCTGCTTTTTCCATCTCAAGTCTTAGTTTGTCTCTGGGCCTCATGCCTAAAATGTTTAGACAAAAAAAAAATGCACCTCTATGCGTCTACCTCACCACTCACACTTTGTATAAGCTAGTCTTATAAATAGTTCTGGAGAAATGAAAGACTTGTCCACTGTTGTGGAATTATTGTTGCTCAAAATAAAGATATTGCTTGCTTGTGGAATTTGGATTTCACCAAGGTCATCAGTTACTGCAATTTAGCTTAGTTATCCAGGACTGCAAGAAGACAAAAATAAACAGAGGATGGGAAGGATCCAGGATTGTATTCTGTGGATAGAAAGGTTTAACCCCTCAAAAGTGCTCTTGCAAGTTTTTCCGAGTGCCCCCCTCTCCAACATTACTACTCACTTTATCCAGCAAGTCTCCCACCCTCACCCCCCACCCCCTGGCAGCATTTTCAGGGAACTGGAAGGACAGCCATAAGGGGAAACAGGAACAGTGAAGCCCACTTACACCACCCCAGACACATACATCTAAATTTGGATCCAACTCTATGACTTTCTCTAAAAAGGTCTATTGAAAATCATTTAGATCAACTGACACTCCTTCATATGTGTGCTTAATGCTCCTTCATATGTGTGCATGTGTTGTGTGCCTTCAAGTTGTTTCCAACTTACAATAACCCTAAGGTGAACCCTATCATGGAGTTTTCTTGGCAAGATTTGTTCAGAGGAGGTTTGCCATTGCCTTTCCTTGAGGCTGAGAATATATTACTTGCCCAAGGTCACCCAGTGGGTTTCATGGCCGAGCTGGAAATCGAACCCTGGTCTCCAGAGCCATAGTCCAACACTCAAACTACTATGCTATGCTGGGTCATTTCATATGTACTGTATTACTTTTCTCTTTGTACTATTGAGAAACCAGGAATTCATATTGCTGTACTTTTAATCTAACTATGCAATAAAAGTTATTGCTGGATAACAACCAAGTTGGTGACTCCTCTTGAAATCCTGTAGCAATTACCTTTAGCACTTTGTTGCAGAGTTATATAAATATTCTCTCCCATATTATTCTTGGTATTTAATCATCTCTACAGTTAAAATGCCCAGTCATGTGGATTGTCTGGCCAGTGCATTAAATAGCATTAATATGAAGTGGATAAAACAAATTATTAGTAAACCCTGAACAAGGAGAAAGTAAATAGATATCTCTGGCATTTTCCTCATCAAAATGCAGTAGTGCTTAGAAAGTGACAGAGATGAAAGTACCAGAGGAGGTTTTTCTCAAGAGTTGAACCCTGTTGGTGAGATTTTGGCTGGACCCTGTTGAACATGAAACACAATATTTAGTATACTTACCTAAACAAGGCTATTCAGGTGAGGGAGATGTGACATTTCAACAGCAGGTGAATGGGGAAACTCTTGTGTAAGAGGTCATTGGATTCCTCTTTATGTAGGTATCTGATAGTATAAAGGTATAACAAGATACTTCCCAACATGATTCGAACATTTTTATTATCTGAAATATTCTGAAGACATCTTCAATAATCTGAAGGTTTGAAGAAAGAAGTTAGAGAGTCTCTTTAGGACTGTTATAGCTGAACTGAGTTACAGTCCAGAGTTATAGCTGGATTTGATTTATAAAGAAATATCTAAAAATCAAGGTGTAGATGTATAAGTGTGCATGTTGCATGTATTTTTTTAAAAAAGAGTTCAACATGACCAGAAGAGTGATATAAACACTTTGATTTCTGTTGGACAAGTCTCAGGGGCAAAACAGACGGCCAGGAAGTACTGTTGTTAAGCCACGTGTCCCCAATCCTATATCTATGCATTTCAATTTTTCTGCATAAGTGCAGTACCTTACATTTCTCTCTGTTAAAATTTGTTTTGTTAGTTTTGGCCCAGCTTTCTAATCTATTATGGTCATTTTAAATTTTGATCCTCTCCTCTGGAGCATCAGCTATTCCTCCTGATTTGGTATCATCTGCAAATTTCATAAGCATGTCCTCTGTTCTTCCATCCAAGTCATTGATAAAGATGTTAAATAGCATTGGGCCCAGAACAGAACCAGAACAGAACCACTGGTCACTTCTCTTCAGGATGAAGATATATAAAGTAATAAAAATAATTTAAACATCCTAAAATATTAAACAAATAATTTAAAAGATTTAAACAGCTGAAAACAATATATGTGTACAGATTTAGATCCATCCTCATTCTCAGGCAAATTTAAAGTTAGGTGACAAATGGAATTAAATTAACAGCTGGATTGAACCCAAACTGTATATCACTGTGATTACTAATGCTCTCTAGAAGAAAAGAAACAAGAGGAATGGAGTCTGGTGTCTGGCTTTTTCAGGGAAGCAAGACTGAGACATGATTTCTGTGGCAACCATTCTACATTATGAGCCACTCTAAAAGTATTGCTGCTTGTTACCTAAAAAATACTTAACTGAGCCAGTCACTTTTTAAAAAAAATCTCCCAAGAAACTTATTTATCCTAATGATAATAAATGTCTATGGATGTGTTTCTTATCTGAAAAGAGTATTATACCTCTGGCACCTACTTATATATGGACTTTAGATTATATTTTTTCTTTTATTTTGTGATTAACTGATTATTACATTAAGTCTCCATGGGCAGCAGAATCGGAAGATTGGAGTATACATGTGAAAATTAATAGGTGTATAAAGTTTTTAAAGCAGAATTATCACCAATACCAAATTGTCATACATACCCTATAACATCATAAGCTTCAAAATGTAAACCTCCACCAAAATATTTTTTCAACTTCCCTAGAAAAAGGAACAAGTGGGCAATACTCTGCCTGCATATATCTTTGTTAGCATACTATCTCATTAATAATACATGGATTTATGGGAGGCTTTTCTTTACAAAACCACCAAAACCATTCTATAAGAAAATCAGATACAAACAATGCAACCAATTGTAAAAGAACCAAGCCAAGTACAGAAGCAGCAGTAATAAGAAAGCTAAATTACTAGCCCTAGAGAAATTGTTCCAGCAGCCACATTTAATTATTCAATATAGCAATAGCAATAGCAAGTACATTTCTTTACCGCTTATCAGTGAACTAGCACTCCCTGATAGTTTATATGTAAGCAGAAACATGTTGCAAGTAAGGCCTTCTTGGACTAAGAGCTCCAAATTTTTGGTGGAACTCTCAAGAAGACTCTCCACTAATTTGGCTTCTGAAAAGAATGTGATCTGCAGAAAGGCTTCTGCTCTTGACCTCAGAGGATAGGATAGAATATATTAGAGAAAGTTCAGACCCTTTAATATTTTATGCATGTCTACTCAAAAGTAAACTCCTTGCATTTTAATGAAACATAATCCCAAATAAATGTATATAGGATTGCAGAATGAAGATAACATAATCCCAAACAAATGTATATAGGATTGCAGAGTGAACATAGCTAAAGGATCACAGTAACAAACATAGCTAAAGGATCACAGTTTTTAGGCGCTGTAAACTGAGCTCTGAAGTAAGCTGGCAATGACTGCTTTTTTAACAAATTCTTGTTTATAATGTTAGAATGTGCTTCCCATGTTCTGCTAAAGCTAAAAGATGGCAATACAGTTCTGTACCAGTTGCAACTTCTAAAATGTCTTCAAATCCAGCTCAACATAGAACACAACATGAGTTACTGAAGATTGGATCATGGTGGCAAGGTCAAAGTTGAAAAGAAGGACAGTAGAAGAGATTCAAATAGATGGCTGGTAATGTCTGCCACCTATGCACCAATTGGGAACGTCGGGTCCATGACCACCATATCCATATTGAAAGCCACTGTGGAGGGAAAGTCTGACACCATCCGGTACAGGAAACAATAGTGTCCAAGCATTAGGAATTCTTTTTCTTAGATTCAGGGTCCTTTGTTTTCCTCATCCAGTTCCAGACAGCACAGCTGCTGAAGATGGGTCATAAGATGAAGGAAAATAAGTGTTGGATGTCACCAGCATCCTGAAGACACTGCATTCCAAACTGCTAAGTAATATCTTCTTGTAGCTTCATAGGCTATACACATTAGGGGAAACACAATATAAACATACAATTATATTTAAAATAAAGTAGAAATTGAAAACTGCTTCCTCTTACCTCTGTCACTGGCACTTGCATATTATTTGCACTAATAAAAATCAGATTCATACAGCTCAAACATTCTAATTATTTCAAAATATTCCAATAACTAGGTGTTAAGTGGACTTTGCTTTTCTGAGATAGTATTAAATCTCTCTCTACTCTCTCTTTTTACTATATTTTCATCCTGTCTTCTTTCTCACAATCCACACAGTTTTCTAATAGCATGAATCTGCTCAATTTTGACTGCAACACTTTTAGAACAGAGGTGGGCATGATCCAGCAGCTTGGATAGCAATATTGCCTTTTAGGGGCCTGTCACAGTCAACCTCCATTTACAATTGTCTTTTCTCCACATTCCCCCACATACACACATTCTAATTTCTGTGACCACTTCTTTGGTTATTTCAGAGAAAATGAGCTGTAAAGCTTGGTTTCTAGTTTGGTTAGTTTGGTTAATCTTGTGGACCACTTTCTGTTTTTTGTTAAAGGGAGAGGAAACTGTGTCAAAGGAGGAACCAAGGAAGCATTTTTGCAGCAGGAGGTCAGAGAGAGAATCAAGTAATGGTTTTAGTAGCCCTGCAACTAGGAGACTTTCTCTCCATTGTTACAGATTAACCTTGTTTTCCTCACCCACTGACTCTGCCCTCTGATGCATAAGGGCATCAGGTCTCTCAGAGAGTCAAATGCAGGGTGCCAAATATTATTCTAACATGGAGTTTCTTAAAGATGACCAACCACTACAAGTGTGCACTTATGTCCCACTGGGCCCAACCTGTTAACACATATTAGAAGATAATAGAGGGAGTGGGAAGTTAGATCTGATACTCTTTACTGTTAAAGCAACGGGCATACATGTGAACACAATGTGAATAAGTATGAGCTGCAATGTGAATGTCACTTTACATTACTTTTGTGAAAAATTCAAACCGTCAAGAGCTTTACAGATGCTTCTGAATTGCAAATATGCAGGCATTGGTCTACTGTCTAAATGTGCAAAATTAAATGCACACTCCAGACATCACCTTCCACACAGAACAGTATATGTCAATGAGGCCTTTCTTAATCTAAAGGTGGATTCAATAATGTTATGCTGAGTTGCATTTTACAAAACTTATGATTAAAGGTCAGAACCTTTGCATCCTGATGTGATGTCTACAGCTGCCCTTCCACTGACCCACTCCGTTGCAAATTTTCCAACTGAGTACTGCTGTAGGTATTGTACCATAATGCTGACTTTTCTATGTTGTGACAAACTTAATGTAACTTCACCTTTGTAACACAAATCCAATGCCTGTGGCAGTACTCAGAAGACACTTTATCTGATTTGTGCACAAAGCATAGACTTGCTAAGGTTGTATCAAACCTTAATAAAATTAAAATTATTTGTAAAATTGCAATGTATCTTGTCTATTATACATTGTATCAGATTTGTCCATACAACATAGACTTACTGTTGCATTAAACCTTAACAAAATTCATATCTGAAGATTTTTCAATGTATCTAGACCATTATACATTGTATCTGATTTGTGCACAAAATATAGTCTTACTAAGGTTGCATCAAACCTTAACAAAACTAAAATAGTTTACAAATTTCCAGTTTTATCTTGTCCATTATACATTGCATCATCTATCCCTTGCACTACAAATAAAGAGACATCACATATTCCTTTGTGAGTATGGATATGAAGGGTATGGAAAGCCAGTCCCTAGCATAATATCTTTCTTAAGTTACCACATGAATGGAAACTATTAGGATATTGGAAGGAAACTATCAGAAAGAATTGTAATTTTCATTATATAAAGTTACTATATCTCTTTGTTGGAAAACCAGAACGCTAATAGAACAGCTCTGTTTTGACACCTAACCATATACAACTGGATGCACATATTTAGTGCTGGTTGCCTTACAGACCCTTATAAGCTTTATTAACATAAGGTTTTATTCACATTGCTGGAAACACTTCAGAAAGCAGTCATAAATCAAAATGGAGATTATGGTCAAGAAATCAGAATAAGACTAAGAAAGGCAGCCATGAAGAAACTAGATTAAAACCTCCAGTGTAAGGATACATTAAATACCAGAGTCAGAACCATCCAGGCCATGGTATTTCTGATTTCCATGTAAAAGTGTGAAAGCTAGACAACGAAGAAGGCTGTCAAGAAGAAAATCAGCTTATCTAAAATACATTGGAGAAGAGTTCTATGGATAACATGAACTGTTAAAAAGAAAATAAATGGTTCTTAAAACATATCATGCCTGAACTCTCCCTAGAAGCAAAGGTGACTAAACTGAGACTGACGTACTATGCACCGTACAAAGCACAGTTAACAGTAATCCCTCGAGTCCAAGAAAAACTTAGTTCAGCAAATAAAACTGTACCTTCACTGTACATTTGTGATCTTAACTAGAGTTAAGGCAACAGTTACAACTAATATGATTAATATTAAGTGCTAAGAAGTATGGCTGGGATCCTAGGAACACTTGGTATATTCACAGATCACCAGCATTCTTGCAGCTATCTGTGATCCTGGTAAAGACTTTTCAAAAAGTAATGAGATGGGGATTCCAGGCCGATACAGGTTAGAATATGGAAACTATTCATGGGTGACTTTATTATTTTTTTAATGTATGAAGCATAAGCTTTCATGGACTGAGTCTACTTCATCAGCTGCAGCTAACAAAGTAGACTCACAGTCTGCAAAAGCTTACGCTACAAACATCTTTCTTGCAGTTAGTCTCAAAGATACTACAATTGGATAGCGATCCAGGCAAACACAGCTATATCTTTGAATTAATTATTTAATTGTTTTAAATTTTTAAGGTTCTAATCTGATTTTGGACTGACATTTGATAATGGAGCATACAAAATAATTTCAGAAAGAAATCAACTGGTGATTTATAGATTATAGCAAAGCCTTTGATTGTGTAGCTCATAGAAAACTATTGATTGCTCTTCAAAAAAATCACTCTCAATTATCTTAATGCGTAACCTATACTCAGGACAAGAGACCACCAATAGAACACAATGGTTTAAAATTGAAAAAGAGGTCACACATGGCCACATTTTATCACCCTCTTTGATTATCTTGTACACTGAACATATCATGCGTAAAACAGGATTAGACTCTGAATAAGGAGAAGTGAAAACTGCAGGAGTGAACATCAACAACTTAAAATATGCAGATGACACTATACTATTAGCGAAAGTTAGCAAAGACTTGTAATGACTACTTATGAAATTCAGGAAAGAAAGTGCAAAAGAAAGTTTACAGGTAAGCATTAAAACATATCCAAGGGTAGCCATGCTGGCAGTACAGAAAAATACAATAGCATTCAACTCCCCCATCCAATCCCACCCCCAAAAACACCAATGCTTTTATTGGACGAACGAAAAACATTATTGTATTTTAATAGGAAGAGAATCATCTCATTTGAAATGTGGTGCTGGAAGAGAGTTCAGCACATATTATGAACTGTCAAAAAGACAAATAAATGGATTCTAGAACAAATCAAACCTGAACTCTCCCTAGAAGCTAAGGTGACTAAGCTGAGACAATAATACTTTGCACATATCATGAGAATACATGACACACTAGAAAAGACAATGCTTGGCAAGTTAGAATGCAGCAGAAAAGTAGGAAGATTGTATTACATGTGGATAGATTCCATCAAGGAAGGCACAACTCTGAATTTCTAAGACCTAAGCAGGTCTGTTAATAACAGGTAACTTGGAGCTCTCTCATTCATATGGTTTCAATAAGCTGAAGTTGGCTTGACAGCAATTAAGAACAAGAATAATCCTTCTTTGATGCAGTTTGCTAACTGTAAAACTTGGGGATGCCATAAGAGCTCTACAGAGGTGTCCCTATACTGTATTGAGCAGTCATTGTCTGAACAATAGCAACATAAATGGACAAGACTGAATACTCAGCTAAAATGTACATGCTTTTAAAATTATTTTCTTTTCATATTATAAGGATGGAGAGGGGAGGTGGGAAATGGCTCTAAGAAAGATTCCTCCAAGTATGTCACTCATCTGGGATCCCAATTCTATCATTTAACTACGGTATGTTCTGGCTCAAGGATAGGCAACTTGTGGCTCAGAATGCTGTTGAGTCTTAGCCAGCATAGCCAACAGAGCAATAGCAGAAGTTGCAGTCCAATAACACTTGGAGGGCCATGCTGCATACCTCTCTACTATGTGAAGACAACATTTCTTTTTAGTTTTCAGTCTTCCACCATTCAGCTTCATCAGGTAAATTTGTATTTAAATATTATAGGAGAGATAGTGAAGTTTTCCCCATTCATTTTTCCTAATTGTATAACCCTGGCATACCCTTCTTCACCTCTTTTATAAATTAAAAAGTCACAAATGATGTGACCTTTCCTTGTAAGAGAGTTATTGCATCCCCTTGATCATTTTATGTAGCTCTACTCTTGAGACATGACAGTGTGAATTTAAGCAGATTTCCAAATGTAGCTGTATTATAGCTCCATATAAAGGCAGTATGCGATATTGCTATTGGCACTGTTATTTTTAATTCTTTTCTTAATTGTCTCTAATGAGATTTTTTTCCCTTTTATGCACTGTGGAAGGGATCCAATCTAAAAGGGAATATCTTACATAAAATACAATGAGATAATTTCTGTATGATGGAATAACAAACAGATATGTAAAAGCAACCACGGTGAGTCATAATATGTGAAATTGATATAATTTTGATAAGTTGAATATGCCTACTGAAATCAATGAGATTACATTCTGTCATGACTATCTTATGTCTCAGTGAGTCTAATATATGCATGATTAGTTTTGGAAAGGAATAGTTATGAAAGCTAAGTGAGAGAGGGAAGCATACTGCTGTTTTCCAAACATTAACAGTTAGAAATGTTTGAAACAGTATTATTTTTATATACAATAGTGATATGAAACATTATAAAGTACAAAAAACAACAACAAAGTCCTCATTTTAAGTTGGTGCCCAGCTGAAATGTTTATCTTCTTTACCAAGAATAAATATAAATTGGGTCAACTAAAAGAACAAGTAGTAGAGCATAGTTAAAGTATTGTATTTGGCAATCTGAAATTCTAAATTAGATCTGGAAAAGAACAGGAATATACTTATGGAATTGACAATCAACATTTCTTCCTATTCCCAAAAAGACATAGTCAATGGGAGAGAATGTGAAGGATGTTACAAAAATTAAAATCTATGAAGAGAAAAATATAAAGATTTATAAGAGAATAAGACAGCAATACAGAAACATGATTCAGCAAATGGTCATTAATGAGAGAACAAAGATAAGAAGGCATGCAGGGCTTTGAGCATTTTTCAAAGTAATTAATTAGGTTACAGGGTGAAATCTAACAAGAATGTTAGTTTAGTGAAAACCTTAGTAGCCCAGTTGTGTTGGAGTACACAACACTGTGTTACAAACAAATTTATTGAATATACTCTTTGTCTTGATCTAACTTTGAAAATGCTCAGACACTAGTGTCACAGGTGGTTCACTAGTGCAATGACATTATTGTGGATTTTAAATGTGGATTGTTTTAATATGTGTACATCTTGTCCTTTTAAATTGTATGGATGTCCTTTTAAATTGGTGTGTATTTTAATTGCTGTAGTGTGTCTGTTAACTGTTGTTGTTCCCTGGGGAGAGGTGGAAAAGAAAATATTTTAATATATTTATTATATTATTTATATTAATTATTATTTATATTAATCCTTATTTATATTGCTAATATTATTTATTATATTATTAAATATTTATTTTATTATTATCTATAATAATAAATAAATATAAATATAAATATAAATATTATAATAAATAATATAATATTTATTATATTATTAAATATATTATTATTATATTTATAATAATAGTATTATTATTATTAACTGAATACAGGCAATAGTCCCAGAGTCCTTCCCTTCCCAGTAGTTAATTGCTGTTATCATTAGAAAATTTAAAAGTCTTTCCTTTCTTGTTCAACAGTAACAAAATCAATTAATTTTAAAGCTACCCACATGTGAGAAGCCACTAGCTTGTGGTAGAGAATGCACTTTCTTCCCTCCCATCCAAGACCACACATGGGGCAGCATAATGACCGCAGTCTGAGCCCACACTTGTATCATTAATATCCTTTCCTCAACATTAGGTGAAGCCACTTTTGTTTAAATCTCATCTGTGAGGTAGCAACTTACAGAAATATGGACATGCTCACAGACTTCACACTGAAATCCTGATAATTTCTAGTCTATACTCCCTATTTTGCTCCAGGGAGGCAAAAAATCTTGGTGATTTCACTGAGTGATGAGAAAGGACTCCAAAAAGATCTCCGTCCACTGTCCTCTTGCCTCTGGGACACCTTCCTGGCAACAAGTGGGTTGCAAGGTACCTAAATCTAAGCCCAGTTGAAAACAGATTTATGGTATTACATCCTGAGTAAGCTTGAACAATTGTATTGTACAGTTCCATTCCTATACTAGCTTACCAACTTGCCCAACAGTAAGCTGCCTGGAATTTAACAAGACTTGTTTCTAAAGTTATCCATAGGATTGGCTCCTAAGTGGGTCTTTTGTTGGAGCTACAGAACTTTTTTTTTTAATTTAGTATTTTGAAATTTTACAAAAAATAACATAAAAACAAATTATAACATCCTTTCATACCTTTATTATACTTTAACATTTTATTTATTTATTTATTTATTTTACTGAATATCACCTCAGTGCACCACCCCTTCCCTGGAGTCATTTCCATCTTTATGTTCCATCCAAAATTTTAATTCATCCCGTGGAGGGCTACAGAACTTTAAAAGAAATCCTTAACTTCAGATCTGAGTAATAATCATTGGCAAAAAATAAAAATACTGAACTGCAAGGAACCGAGACTGTCTCCTAAACAGCAGCTTTGGTCCAAAGGATAGAAGAGAATGTTTCATCTCTATTGCCAATCTCTTTGAGCCTTCCAAAAGAAGTGAACAATAGATACATAGCTAGTCATTCCTATACAGGTTGGTAATAAAAATAATAATAATATGCAGACATTTATATGAACTGCATACTATATAATTATAGCTGACCCTTCTGCAAACAGAAAAGCTGTTCTAGACTTATGCAACCCAGAGGAATGTGCATAGGTAAAATCTTCCAAGCTAGTGATTGTTTATCCTTAGGGCAAAGGAGACAGGCCACAACATATATCTTTGTGCTCCTTGTGAAGCAAGTACCACACCCCTTCCTTATGTCCTGGTGCTTTCAGACTGTGTGGTTCTTATTTTTCCTTCTTTTCTTTTCTTTTTGAAGAATACAATCATTGGAGCAGATTGCCTAAAGCAGTTGCCCTGATATAGAAGTGTATTTGCTCATTGCTTTTGCAAAGTAACTCTCTCACATCTACTGCCCTCAACAAAGTATACAAAGCACATTCTTAACACAACAAAGGCCAAGCATACAAATGCTGCCCATACCTACTGTTTGGAATTCCTTTCCACTCCCACACAATCTATCTAACTGTTCCTTCCTAACTTTTTTTTTTAGCTTTTCCAAAGTTATAGGACAACCATGATAAAAATATTATGCTCTAAAATGTTGATAGGATATGGGAATTCTGGAAGGATAGTAAGCCAATTTTTAGTTATCACGCATGTAACAGTTAAGTTATATGTAACCTACACTGAGTTCTTAGGCTAAGACTATTAAACAAGGTATATCAAATACGTTCCATATGAAGTGTTATTATTCTTGTCTGCCTTCAAGTTGTTTGACTTATGGCAACTCTAAGATGAACTCATTATGGGGCTTATTTGGCAAGATATTGTTAACTCAACACCAGGCCCCCTGATCACCCCTCAATTTTGATATCAGTTTAATATTAAAATGGATGTTGCATTTGATAACCTGGAAAGGCAACCCCACTGTGGAAACCTAGCCATGCCATATTTGGAAATCTTCTTTGCTCTGCCAAGGGAGGAAGCAAGGGCACCCACTACAATGAGATCACTCAAATATATCAGCATAATCCCGTTTGTCTATGGAGGATGATGATGGGATTCTGACTGAAGAAGTTGGCTGTGAATACACAGACAAAGGATTCTTCTCCAGTAGTAGTAATTTCCCTTTGTCTGAGATATTCACACCAATTGTCCAGACATTTCCTCAGTCTCCCAACCATTCTTCTGTCTTGGAAAACCATTTAGCTGCTGTCAAAGAAAAGAGTCTGCCAAGAGACTCTATTAGTTTTTGTGTCTGTGAATGTGTGTGTGCTTGTGTGTTGTGTTGCTTATTTTCTTAATAAAACTAAAAACCTTATTTGAATTGCTTCTCGATTTTGAACCAGTATAAAAATAGTTAGGATCTCAGGCTGAATGTTGCCCCAGCCAAAGGTATAATTTAACTGAGCTAAATTAATTTCCCTGTTAAATATTATTTGTGGGTGTCTTTTCAGGATCCCAGCTTTTTGGGTAATAATGGGGCTAAACAGACAGGCAAAAAGAGATGCTTTCAGGATGGCTCAAAGGTGTGGCATTTAGATGACACATACCTTGTAGCCAGCAGGAAAGTGCCCTCTAGGCGCTTTATGCAGAGAAAAGCCTTTTCAAAAAGAAGCAGCTTTTTTCCCACCTCTTCCTGGCTTGAAGCCATGTCATGTGGTCATGACATGAGCAATCGAGCTGCCTTGGAAGCTGGCAGTGCGGTTGGTAGGGTTTCAATGTGGATTCAAAAAAGTTAGCTTCAAGCCACTTTTTCCTGTCCATCTGTTTTGCCCCAATATGTCCAGAGGAGATTTGCCACTGCCTTCCTCTGAGGCTGAGAAAGTGTGATTTGCCTAAGGTCACCCAGTGGGTTCTCATGCATGAGTGGGGATTCAAATGCTGGTCTCCTAGAGCCCTAGTTTCACATGCAAACTATACACCATGATAGCTTTATATGAAGTGATGATAGTACAGCAGAAATGAAGACAACCTGCTTCAACTACCTTAATAGGAAACTGATTCATAACACCAGTAGAATAAGCCTAGTACTACAAAATACTGTGGCATTGATTTTGAATGAACTTGCTCTGAAATAACTTCACTGACTATTCTGAAGACTTGTCTACTTTGAAGAGAGGCTGCTTTGAAGCCAGCAGCTCAATGGCTGCATTCCATCTTAACCCATATGACTGGTTCAAAATACTGTGATTGTTCCCTTAAACAGAAAGGGCGTACAATAGCTCTGAAAGGTGCTTGGTCTGGAACTATAGTGTGTCTGGTGGGGCCCTAATTGAGAAGGAGTGGGATGTGTTAGCTCTTTGCCTCCTGGCACAATGAAAAATACACACTGAGAAGGGATAGGAAAGAATGTATGTCTGTCCCTGGCAACTAGTTATGTTTCCCTTAGGGGACCTCACAGTTTGAAAAGCAATGGAACAGCAAGAGAAGAGTTGCTTGTATTCAGTTTTAAAAAGTTCTCTATAATACCACACACACTACTGCCATAGTAGCTGTAGAGAACTTTAATTTATTGTTCTCCCAGCTCCTTTATGCTACAGAAATGTTGCATCTTAAAGTAAACTGAGACAACAAATCATTTGGCCAAAAGCATGCAAAAATGTTTGCAGTTGTGGATCCGAAGAAGAACCCTGATTTCTGAGTCATGCTTTAACCACAAGAGTTTTCACTTCCCCTTGTGTACAATGTAAACATCAAAGACCAATGATACAAAATATGGGCTTGCTGAACTTCAGTTAGAAATGTAAAGTCAGGAACAATTGGATTGTGGTGGAGAAAATTTCCTATTTGTTCCTGAATGGCAAAAGATACATGATGTAATTACACAAAAGAGTTGCTAAACTTATAAATCAGAACAGAAATGCACCGAACCTAGTTTTGTGCACATACATAATCTTTTTTTCATTTTTGGAATTATTATTTCTACTAATGTATACTAGAGATAGAAAAGGTTTAAATGAATTGATCAAACATTTAAATGGCAATGTTTTTACTTTAGAATATACTTTTAAGTAACTGTATTTTCTGGCAAACACTTCTTTTTCAAAAAGAAGAATATGCCAATGCTGCTTGCTTTGGCAAATTCACCTCTGTTCATTTTATCTCCACCCTAGTTCTAGGAATCAGGTCTCTTGTATTCTGATCTGTATGATGTTTCTGGAAAGGCAAAATATTTTTTCATACAATTCCATGAAATTCTTTGGTAAACTGCTAACTTTTTCAACAAAATGTGTTGCACTATACAGATTTCTTTACATAGAATTCTGGCTCTGCACTATGTGGTTTAAATCCAACTGGTAGTCCCAGCTAGAGTAAACATAACAAACCAATTGTTGAGTGGTATATCAACATCTACCGGTATGTAAATTCCACACTGATCCAATATGATTTAATAGACAATACTACAGTGGGTCCCTAGTATCTGCTGGGGTTTGTTCCAGGACCCCTCATGAATATCAAAATCTGTGGGTGCTCAAGTTCCATTAAATACAATGGCATAGAGAAATTAATAATAATAATAATAATAATAATAATATTTATTTCTATTCCGCCCCTCTGAACAAGCAATCGGGGCGGAGTACAGCAGAGGTTAAAACAATATCAAGTTAAAATACCCCTTCCTTACCCTTACCACCCTCCCTTTAAAAAGAATTAAATCGCAATAGAGTTAAAAAACATAATAGATTAAAATAGCAATAGAAATGGTGTCTCTCATATAAAGTGGTAAAATTAAGGGTTTTTTTAAAAAAATTTATATATATATTTAAATGTTTTCAAGCCAGGGATGCTTTAATCCATGAATATAGAGGGCTGACTTTATCTTCAAACGATGGATGGTTGAATGCATGGATGCAGAATCTGTGGATAAGGAGGGCAGATTGTACTATGTATATAACAAATTAAAACAGAACTGCTATTGATATATTATTTGTCATTGTGACAGAAAGCCAAGCAGAAAACAATCACAGCCCTCAGAATATTGAGATAAATGGGCCGAGTGAAAATAAAAAGAAGGGGCTTTGCTCTTTAACTGTCATTTGGGAGCTTGGTTTGATTTGATTTTGTTGGAGGTCATGGAGGGAGCTGGTAGTGGACTCTCTGAGGGAAGTAGGAAAGTAGGAGAGCCTTCAAGAAGGATTTGGCAGTTAATAACACAAAGTTGTCTTCTATCACCTTATTTGTTCAACCGGTATGCTGAAAATATAATAAGCTAAGCAGAAGAAGGAGAAGTGAAGGAGGAAGGAATATTAACAACCTAAGATATGCAGACAACACCATACTACTGGCACAAAATAAAAAAGTCTTGAAATGATTCCTAAAGAAAGTCAAAGAAGAAGGTGCTAAAGTAGGCTTAATGTGGAACATAAGAAAACAGAAATAATGATCACAGAAGAATTACATGAATCCTAGATGATGAGAAACTTGAAATAGGCAAAGAGTACCCAGACCCGTAGAGAAACCAAAACACTAGGATTGGGAAGTGCAGCTATGAAAGAACTAGACAAGATCTTAAAGTGCAAAGATATAAAAAATAAACACTAAAGTGAGGATCATCCAAGCCATTGCATTCCCCATCAGCATGTATGGATGTGAGAGCTGGACAATGATAGGAAGAAAATCAATTTGAAGTTGAAGGCTTTCATGGCCAGCATCCATAGTTTTCTGTGGGTTTTTCGGGCTATGAGGCTGTGTTCTGGAAGAGTATATTCCTGATGTTTTACCAGCAGCTGTAGCTGGCATCTTCAGAGAATGCTGAAATGGAAGAGAATGTTCCTCTTAACCAACACTCTTTTCCATGCCAGCATTCTCTGAAGATGCCAGCCACAGCTGCTGCTGAAATGTCAGGAATAAACTCTTCCAGAACATGGCCTCATAGCCTGAAAACCCCACAAAAAACTACAGAAAATTAAGTCATTTGAGATGTGGTGCTGGAGTGCTGAGGATACCACAGGTGGCCAAAAAGACAAACAAATGAGGCCTAGAACAGATCAAGCCCAGATTTCCCCAGAATCCAGGAAGACTAAATTGAGGTTGTTGTACTATGGCCACATCATGAGAAGGAATCTCATTAGAAAAGGCAATAATGCTAGGAAAGGTGGAAGGTGGTAGAAAGAGAGGCAAACCACATGGCAGGTGGTTAGGCTCAATCAGGGACGCCATTGGCCTGAACCTGCAGGACCTGACCAAAGTGGTTGAAGACGGGGGTCTAGGAGAAGTTTCATTTACAGTGGTCCCCCGGGTTACGAAGGTAATCCGTTCCGGATTACCTTTCGTAACCCGGAAGTATTCGTTTCCCAGGGGACCGCTATTTCAGACGGACCGCGCGGCCATTTAAAGGGGCCACGCGGCTTTTTTTCCTTCGTATCCCAGGGGATATTTTGTATCCCGAGGGATAAGAAGCTGGTCCGCCACCTTTCGGATCCCGGGGTTTTCGCAACCCAGGGGATTCGTAAGGCGGGGGACCACTGTACAGGGTTGTCATACATCAAAGTTGATTTGAAGGCAGTTAACAACAACGACATTAAAGAAGTAGTGCATCAGCATTTATACATGTTGTCATCACAAAACCTAAACAGTTTTGTTTTTATCATTTTATTCTTGTCTTAATTAATTATTTAGGCATATTGTGAGACTATTTCTGTGAGAATATCAGCCACCCATGCATATACAAAAGACCACATATGCTGATCCATAGTACCTAAGTAGTAACCTAAGGTATGATTTTAGATATAGGGCCAAGATGGATGACAGGACCTCAGGTTTAGGTTCTCTGTGACACCTTGTAGGGGACATCATGTACATAATACATTACTGTATATACTCAAATATAAGTCGAGAAATCTATGCCCCAAAATGGACTCCAAAATCATGGGTAGACTTATATACAGGGTAATAAGTTAATACTGCTTATAAAGTTCCTGAAAGAAACTGTAGCCAGGAATCTTTAAATAGCTCCCCGTTTGAGTCCATGCATGCTCTCCTCTCTTTCTTTCTTTCTCTCTCTTTCTCTGTCTCTCTTATATCCCTCAGCCTTCCCTTGCAGCCAGAGCTAACAAACAGCTGCTGAGGCAAGGGACAGAGAGAAAGAGTATGCCCAGGCTGATACCATGAGCCTTTGAAATCCTGGGGTTGAAGAGCAGAGAGAGAGAGAGAGAGAGGGAGGATGTTCTACCTCATTTTGCAAGCCATGAGCCTCAGAGATGCTTTTGGTAAAGGGAAGTGTGTGTGTGTGTGTGTTTGCCAAGGTTTGTTTCCCCATTTTCCATCTCAAGACTATGGCCCTTTGGAGTGGTCCAGAGATGGAGAAGGATGGAGGAAAGTGGCGCTTTGTTTCCCCCCTTAGATATTTTGTAACTTGCCCAGTGTTTGACCCTTGACTTATCCATGGGTCATATCAAAAGCCATGATTTTGGCCCCCAAAACTGCCCCTCGATTTATACATGAGGTCGACTTATACACGAGTATATACGGTTACTACAGTATCTTAGATCAGGTACCGATCTAAGTAGGGCCCACTATAAAATGTTGCCATGTGATATGCTTCCTTTCTGGATTCTACTCAGCAAGTCTCTTCCACTCTGCATTTCATTTTCCTTCTTCACCGATACTCATTTTCCTCAACCAGCACTCAGTATTCCCTATCCATTGAACACGCTCAGTACTTCTTCATTGGGATGGAACATTTTCCCCATTTGAGTTGGGTTCTCGCTTTGGGTTTTTCCCACAAATATTTTTGTATTTATATATAGTTTTTTCTTTTAGAAATGTAACTACAGTATAGGTATCAAAAACCTAGAATATACAGTCTGCCTAAAACCTTGTTTTCTGCATATTGTGCAGAAATTAACTCTTAACAAAATAGGTACCTAATGTACTGTTCTTGTTGCATCAGTTCTTTGAACAAACATATTGCAACTCCTTCCCTCCTCATAATTTCTCTTTCTTCTTTTTCGCAGGACTTTTAATTTTTATCTTTTAAATATCTAATTTGTGTACATATCTATCAATTTACTGCTCTTCACAAAAACAGAACCATTTGAACATTATCTGATTTTAACACACCTACCTCTTTTGCAATTACACACAACTATATTTCCAAGGTTTCCTTGTTCACCCCTTTGAAGGAAGTTTTATGAAGTCAGCAAATATAGCCACGTCTAAGGCGTAGCTATGCAAAAATCTGTCAAGATCAAAAGCAGCCTTAAACCTTCCCCAACAACAGTCCAATAATTATATTTTTAAAAGAGGTGCAATTGTACTGTGAGCAGTATACAATGAGAAGCAGGCTACATGACAATGTTGAGAGAAATGCACTTAGAAAATATTAAAGACTGAAAAAGCACATCCATAGAGTTACCACCTTAAGACGAGTTTTATTGCTTAGTTGCACCTCTGTAAAAGAGGCAAGGAAACATTACAAAACTACCAGCTTCTATTTAGCTACATTTCCTATGAACCACTATAGCCAAGATTTTAATTAAAAACAGGAAGGCAAGAACCATCTCTTGCCAGGTGGTCTGGCTGTACCTTACTAGCTCTTCTTTTAATGGAGAAAGCTGTAAAACGCAATTGCTAGATAAGCTGCACATCACATTTTCATAAAAACAAGATGAAGTTAATTGCTCTTATGAAATGATACTCTCTATATATTATAGCAGAAAAATGCAACCTGACATAGAAATGTAGTTCTGTTTAAAAATAATACCATAAATGAATAGAATTTGCAGTAGCCAATCACTTCTTGTGCAGTTGTCAGTGCAAAGATTTCTGCAAATAGCAATTAAGGTGCCTGGCATGTGGTCCATCACTGATATTAATGTGGTCCTCCAGAATGCAATGATTTCTATCCTGTGCAGAACAAAGCTGCACACAAGGTTGCATACACTCAATACCAGTATTTTTGCCTTTCTTTAGAAGACATTCTTTTTTATTATTATTTTTGCTTCTTTGTTTTTTGGTTACACAACAATCAAGTTGTAAACAGGAACTCCCTTTAACAATCAGAGCTGGATAGGGACACAGTCCCAACTGATGTTATCGAAAGAAACTTAAGTATGCACTGTGTATGTGCATAGATGTTTGCATATGTACAGCTTTTGCTCACCTAGCCCTTCTGTCTAAAAGGTTGTGCATCCCTCACTGAATGCTATGATTTTCACAATCCATAATAAAATTCAAGATTCATTTGAACATCTTTTAAGAAAGTATTTTGGTAACCTCTTTAGGACAGTCATTACACCGGAGTTTATCACATGGGAGGAATTTCTCTCAATTGCGAATGGAGCCAATTCGCAATTACATGAATTCGCTAGTTTAGCGAATTGATGTGAAATCTGATTGCGTTCGAAATGCGTTCAGAATGACTTCCCATTTCCCAAAAATGACCCCCCCCCATTGCCCGAAGTTGTGAGATACTCTAATACACAATTACGTGAAACCCCATGATTGCGTTCGGAATGACTTCCCATTGCCCGAAATTGCATGAGATACACTCATTTGCAATAACGTGAAACCCCATGATTGCGTTCAGATTGCCATTGCATTATGCCCCCAAATTCCGTCTTATAATAAACTCCACCACTGAACTGCTGCTACATTTAGAAAATTAACCTAAAGTCTCATTAGCCTGTTTTCATCTCATTTGACATCTGAAATGATAGTTTTCTTTTCTGGCATATTCAGAAACATTTTTCAAAACTGTCAAGGTACTGTATGTGTTTGGACTGCGTACAATTTTCCCCCCTAAGGCGCTATTTCTACCTGTCCCCCAATCACTGTTTTCCAGTTATAGAGAGGAAATGTTCCAGTTATAAAGAGGAAATTAATGCTCAGTGTAAACTATCTTACCCATTTAAACTTTTTAAATGGCTAAGATCAAAACTGGGAAAATTAGCATAAAGGAGTTAGTGCATTGTTACAAAGTAATCTAATTCAATTACATTTGTGTCAGAAGAAGAACATGAACTATTACATTTGTAAATATCCCTTTCTATGTTGAGTTTAGGAGAGAAGGAAATAACCGAATTAATTCTTGAAAACCATGCATTTCATCCATTTCACCAAACTCCTCTTCTGTTTTTCCTTTCTCCTTCCCTTATAACCTCGTATCCTTAACATCCCTTTTTATTTAGCTTCCTGGTTTCCTTGTGGATCCCAGTGAAAGTACTAGGATTACAAGTGTCAGCTTTCTGTTTCCTGAAACAGATAAGGAGCCTTTATTCATTGTCTGGTGTAGCAAAGTGCTACACATAGCAGTGGTTCCTGGATCGATGCCAGTCTCTGAGCCAGTGGTTGACAGTCGCTGGCATGTTTTCAGGAAAGAAGCAAATAATTGTACCCAATGGGCACAAATTTAGTGCTAGTCTCTGGCACATTGGAAAAAAGTAAAAAAAGTAATTGCTGGTCCCCCATATTAGAAAGCCTGAGTAGCAGTGGTGTAAAATACAGGACCACCTGGATGAAAAGAGCACCAGCCACTTTCCAAGCTGTCTTTACAGCTTGTTGCTTTAAAATCATTTAACCTTGGAATAAACTAATCAGTATTAAAAACAAACAAAAAAGATTCCTATAGCCATTTGCATTTATTAAAGAGCCATCTGGGAAATATAAAAGATTTTGGTCTTTAAATAATTGATAGCTTAATTAATGGCTTCATTTCATGCTGAAAATCCAACTTAAGTTAATCAATTAAGTTAAAAATAAATCGGGAATACAATGGCCTGAATGATTCTGACTTTAGTGCTCAGTTGAATGTCTTTGCTCTTCAGTATCTTTTCCAGTTCTTTCATAGCTGCCCTTCCCATTCCTAATTATCACACTAGGGTCAATTCCAGAACCATTCCACAATTATCCCATTGCAGATCATGGAATATTCATTGTCAATAATGGGATAATTGTGGGATGGTTCTGGGATTGACCCTAGTGTGATAATCTAGTCTTCTTATTCCTTTACTACAGTCTCCATTCTGGTCAATGTTTGATCCTAGATATGGGAACGCTTTCTATTTCCTTGTTGTCTAGATTGGAATTTGTGTATTTCTTCTGTGGTCATTATTTTTGTTATCTTTAGGTCCAGAATCAGACTTGCCTTGGCACTTTCATCTTTGACCTTCTTTATTAACTGTTCTTCCAATTCCTGAATGTTTTCTTCTAATATTATGGAGTCATCTGCTTCCTCATCTCTTCAGTCCTCCTTTTTCATTCTGCTTTTAATTTGCTTTTTCTTATGATGTTTTCAGCATATAAGTTAAACAAGTAAGGTGATAGGATGCAGTCTTGCCTGACCCCTTTTTCCTATTGGGAACCGCTATTTCCTCAAATTCTAACGGTGGCCTCTTGTCCTTGGTACAGATTCTTCATCAGGACTATCATATGTAGTGGCACCCCCATGTCTTTGGCTGCGTTCACACTGGAGAAATAAACCGGTTTAAGTGCCATGGCTCAATGCTGTGAAATTCTGGGAATTGTAGTTTGTTGTGGGCCCAGAGCGGAGCGGAGCTCCGCTCTGGGCCCACAACAAACTACAATTCCCAGAATTTCACAGCATTGAGCCATGGCACTTAAACCGGTTTATTTCTCCAGTGTGAACGCAGCCTTTGAGTGTCTTTGTTCCATAGCTTTTCATGATCTATACAATCATATGCTTTGCTGTAGCCTATGAAACACACGCTGATTCTTTCACAACAAACTACAAATCCCAAAATGTTTTATATAATGTTTATTTTTTTTCCCCTCAGGAGCAAACATTTCCATGAAAATTGATCATGGCGGGATGACAGTTATGACTTCAAAGGCAGCCTGAGTGACCCCCCATTTGTCCTCTAGGTTTCGGGACTTCAACTCCCAGAAGCCCCTAACAGCTTGGCCAGAAGCCGGGAATTCTGGGAGCTGAAGTTCAAAACACCTGGAAGACAACAGTTTGAGGAACCACCAAACGTGTGGTTATTACCGCACTACATTGTTATAGTTATAGCGCTATCATTCCACTTTTATTCCTATGTGGCCATCTTGTGAAGGCCTGAGGAAATATTGGAGGGGGGGGACCCATTTTTGTCCATGTTTTTTCTGAATGATGCTAAACTAAAATATTCCATAACTGATTTCTGTAATTTTTCCAATTTTATACCTTAATTTTAGCTTATACTTTTTAGTCTACATTATAAGTTATTTTATATTGTTTGGTTTTTTTATGGTTGGGATGTGGGTTAGAGTAGGGCTCATTTTTTTTAAATGTATATTTTTAAAATTAATTTTATTAATTTTTAAAAAATAAAATGAATAAAATTCACATAATTAATAAAATTAAATTGAAATCAATTTAAATGTATATTTTATCTTTATTGTATTTTACTGTTTTTTCTCTTAAAGGCGGGCTATAAAAAAAACTATTATTATTATTATTATTATTATTATTGCTTTTTTCCTGAGAAATAAAAAAACAACATTTTTTTTTTAAAAAAAGGAAGAAACCCAGATATGAAATATTTTATTTTAGCACGATTCAAGAAAAAACACAGAAAAAAACTGTGTGGTTGTTTGTTTTGTTCCCCTGGGGCCTTGCTTGCTTTGCTCCCGTGGCACTCTGGGATTTGTAGTCCAGCGAGGCGGCTCTCTGCCTCAGAGAATCCTTTTGAATCCCCCCCGGACTACAAAATCCACAACGCCACAAGAGAGGCGAAAGAGTGTGAAGTCACTTCCGGTCCAACTTCCGCCCTCACACCGACAAAGGCCTTCCCTTGCGCTATGTTTTGCTCTGAGGCGTTGCTAGGACAGTAGCGAGGGCGATTACGTCACAATCCCTCCTATGACCATGATTGGACAGTCAGGGGGGTCACGTGGGGGGCGCATTCTGCTCAAGTTCCGCCGTAAAGGACGCACCGCGACGCAGAACGTAAGTTTAAAGAGGGGAGGGGGAGGAGAGAGAGAGAGAAGAAGGGGGTCTCCATTCCCCTCTTTGAGGCTGAGAGAGTGTGACCTGCCCAAGGTCACCCAGTGATTCCAACCCGGGTCTCCAGAGTCTTAGCTCCAAAGCACACTGCAGGAATATTCTGTACATTGTGCAAATATTAAAGTTATTATTAACTATCATTACTATCATTTTATATCCCTCCTTTCTCCCAGTAATGGGAATCAAGGCGGCTAACAACATTTTAAAACAATACAGATTTTAAAAAAGAAACATTACAAAGGTGAAATGAGAGTATAAAATATACAATTAAGCAATCGTGTATTATTATTATTATTATTATTATTAATATAATAAAATTATATTAATAATAATAATATTATATTATATAATATTAGATATTATAATAATATATTATATATTATAATAATATGTATTATATATTATATTAATATAAAATAATATATTTTAATATAATATATTATAATATAATTTATGTAATATAATATAAAATAATAATTATACAATATATTATAATATAATAATTATAATATATATAATAATAATATATTAAAATAATATATAATACAATAATATATAACAATAAAATTTATTTGTATCCTGCTCCTCTATGAACTGCAATCAGGGCGGATTGCAGCATTAAATATACCTCCCCGAACCATCATTCTCACCCACCCCTCCAGGTGGGGCCTGACCAAAGCAGAGTAGAGTGGCACTATTACTTTCCTGGATCTAGACACTATAATTATTGATGCAACCTAAAATCACATTTGCCTTTTTAGCTGCTGCATCGCACTGTTGACTCATGTTCAATTTATGGTCTACTTGGACTCCTAGATCCCTTTCACATGTTGTCTCATTCAGCCAGGTGTCCCCCATCCTATATCTGTGCATTTCATTTTTCCGCCCTAAGTGCAGTAGCTTACATGTCTTTTCATAGGGTTTTCTTAGGCAATTACTCCCCAGATGTGGTTTTGCAGTTCCTTCCTCTGAAATGTAGCCTACTACAGTACCTGTGATTTGTTTCAAGTCTCCCATCCAAGTCCTAACCTAGCTGACCCTGTTTAGCTTCCAAGATCAGACAAGATCTGGTGCCTTGTGAGTTACAGCAACCCCATGTAGGATTTTGTTAAGAAAGGAATACTTGGCAGTGGTTTTGCCACTTCTGTCCTCTGAAATATATAGCCTATTGCAGTGGTTCCCAAACTTTGGTCCTATAGGTGTTTTGGATTTCAACTCCTAGAAGTCTCAGCCAATTTGGCCAAACATTAGGAATTCTGGGAGCTGAAGTCCAAAACTCCTGAAAGATCAACGCTGGAAAGCGCTGGCCTGCAGCACCTGATATTCGCTGGCAGCTTCCCATCCAAGAACTAACCAAGAGCTGACCCTATTTAGCTTCCAAGATAATAGTAATGTAGCTTGTGGAAGATTTAGCAACTATGTTGCTGACTGGGACATTGTACAGAAATCACATAAAGCTGATTTTTAATGATTTGTACAGATTGCCAATATCTTTTCATTCTTAATGTTGCATGCCTTCAAGTGGTTTCCAATTCAAGGAGAGCCTAATGTGAACCTATCATGTTTTTTGGGGAAGGGGGAAAATTTGTTCAGAGGAGGTTTGCCAGTGCCATCCTCTGAGGCTGAGAGCATGTGACTTGCCCAGGGTCACCCAGTGAGTTTCATGGCTGAGCAGGGAATCGAATCCTGGGCTCCAGAGTCATAGTCCAACACTGAAACCATTATGCCACACGGGTTAGGAATTCAAGGTACTGGTGGTAAAATGTAAAGCCCTAAATGAAACAGCTCAGGACCTGAGTAGCTGATAGAGTGCATCTACCTGTATTCATTCCTATGAAATATTGTCTGCAGCACCTGGCACGGCAATTAATGGTACATTCAGAGACTGTCTACAGTTCAATGGAGGTGAATATAGAGACCCCGTTTCACCACATCCACACCACTGTCCCTAACATGGAGTCCCTGTCTTGCTCAGGGTCAATTACTCAGACCTTTCCTTGCTTTTTTCTAAACACTTTTCAGTGCAGGAAAGGAGGTGAGCAGCTGCTTTATGTTATCCCCTGTGGGTTGATTTTTATATGCCTCACTTTTTGGCCTTTCTGGTGTGTCCTGTTCTTGAAAGCTTATTTTAATTACATTGGCAGTAGTACCACTTGTGGTCTCAAGGACAGAAAAATAATGTGCCTTCACTACCCAAGCCAGCAACTAAAGACATTCATTTTAAAAAATCTTGTTTAGTGCTCTGTACTACTTTCTACACATCTACTACACTTGTCCTCCACATTTGCGGCTTTGACTTTTGCAGATTTGATTGTTCATGGATTTTATTAATATGTTCTCTCCAGGAATATCTAGGTCCTCCAGCGCAACTCTGTGGTCAACTTTAACCCAAAGTGGCAATGAAGGACCTAGAGATTCCTAGAGAGAACACTCCACTAGGCATTTGTGGCTCCTCTAGCGCAATTCTATAACAGATGTTGACCACAGAGTTGCACTAAAGATTCCTAGACAGGTGTTCTCTCAGGTAAAAACATAGTGTTTTTGTTATGTGCAATTTTATGTGCAACTGCTCTGGCTGCCTCCTATTGAATTTGCAGTTTAGGGGGGAGGGCATTTAGAATTTGCAGCCAGATTGCTCTTAGGCCTCACTGAAACGAATACAAGCCTCAGAATGCAACAGGAGGCAGCCAATGTAGTAAAAGTAGAATAGCAGCACTATAAGAGGGCAGTGCAGTAACGTGGTCAGAGGGACTGTGTTCCACTGTCGAACGGCTCTTGCTTTCAGGAAAGAAAACAGACTTGCTCCATCCTGAACATGACACCCCTTTAAATATTTAAATGGGGCTGTCATATCACCTCTCAACCTCTTCGTCAGGCTAAACATACACAGTTCCCTCCTTATAGGGGATGGTTTCCAGACCCTTCACCATTTTGGTTGCCCTCTTCTGGGCACGTTCCAGCTTCTCAACATCCTATTTGAATTGTGCCCAGAACTGGACACAGTATTCCAGGCGAGGTCTGACCAAAGCAGAATAGAGTGACACAACTTGACCTACACTTGACCTAGACACTATACTTCTATTGATGCAGGCTAGAATCACATAATCACCTGATTTGGCTTATTATTGAAAGCAGGATTGAATTGAGTGCTGTCTTGCTTTTCTATGAATCACATCAGTGCTTGGACTTCTTTTAAAATTATGGTTATAATTAAAGTGTAAGCTATTATAGAAGAGCTATCTGTATATTTATTATCTTAGGGCATATGACATGGGCAGGTTAAACTGGGGAAATGGGGGATAGGGAGAGCTAACCACTCCTGACACCAATCTATATTGTTCTCATCTACCATGGCCACTATTTCAATTTTTATTATTTTTTGAAATTTAAAAAAATTAAAAATTCTTTGTCCTCACATCTATCTTGGTTCTTCCCTATATCCTGTTTGTACCATTTGCTAGAAAGGATTCTGTGATCCATGTTCCCCACAAAACCACAGTAGAAGTTATGAATGGGCCCCATTGCAACTTCACAAGCCCATTTATACAAAAACTTGTATTAAAGTTGCTTCCCAAGTTGTTATCAGAGAATGGCATAAGTACTAATGTTCTCTGCTCTTCTATCTAACCTTCACTTTTCCTATTCCCCCTACATCACATTTCAGATTGCTCCTGTCAATTTGAATTTGTTATATCCTGACTCCTGACCAAATTTCTGGCAGAGGTGTGTCTTTATTTCCCTGGAGTACTGGTGGTACGTGGCAATAGTTTTAAATGTCCCTTTGTTGAGTGAGAAAGAATCCTCCCATTTCTAATACAGTATAATAAACTATTCTACTTACATTTTCCCATCTGCTTGGAAATTCCATAATATGCTAAATATAATTTTGAGACTAGTATTAATTTTGCTGTTTGAATTTAGCTGTTTATGTTAGAAGAACATTAGGACTGTTTCACTCATAAATGCCATGTTTTCTACAGTCACTGTTGCAACAGCAATTGTTATGTTGCAGGTGTGCTGAAACTTAATGACTTCAGGTGATTAGGGAGTAGTATGTATGCTGGATTGTGAAGTAATATATTTCAAATCGACTTTGGGGTATTTTTCATATATCATGCTGTTCATAATTTCTGCTTAAATATGTTACGATTATTGCTCTGTAGCAAGTAGCAGGATAACATTATAAAGCGTTTATCAGGACAAGTATCATCAGTGTATGGTCCAGTAAACATTTGATGTTAATAGCCTTAGGCACAGAGATTATTAAGTGAAAACTCTTAATGACTGGGTCCCAGTACAGACGTATTGGCCAGCCAAAAGTGAGCCCTTGAGTGTTGAGTAAATTGCAAGCACTTTCTTTAGAAATTGACCCTTGTTCCATATTTAATATTCAGTATTCTGCTGAAATGAATTTCACCCTATGTCATTCAACTTCTAGAAGGAAAAATATGCTTACAAATTATTTACATAATTTACCTTGGAAGATTTCTTTTGAACTAACTCATTTCTTTTTCACTGCAAGTTATAACATGCAGTTCTGAAAAGCAACTGAGTCTTAACAAGCTATCAAATACTATTATTCAAGAAAAATCCAAGATAAAAGGAAATGGAATTAGAAAAAAATGTGAGACTACAACACAAATCCTAAATGCCTGTGTAATATTCATGGTTCCATTATAACAGCTCCATGTTTTAGGATCAGATGTCCTTCCTCTTTCAAACAACTACTTGGTAGGTAGTACATTATTTCTTTTCCTTACATCTTTCTAGGTTATCTGAAGACAAGTAACTTTATCCACTTGAAACCTATGGCTGTGTGTTTAGATTGGACACTAAGCAATGGTGTATCATAAAAAGAACAAGTAACAGTTAGCCTCAAGACTGTACCAGGTGTGCCCATGAGGAAATTTGAAGCTTTTGTCCATCTTGACATTTCAATCCAAAATGAGACAAACAATGATAACTCTTAACTGTGGTTTGTCTGAAAGAAGCCCACTTCAAACCATAGACTGTGAAGATGGATAGTTGAGAATCATCACAGTTTATGTTTCAAATATATTGCTGACCTGCATCTAATAAAAACAAAAAGATGGAAAAGTTGTTATCTTATGAATATGCCCGAAGAGCAGATGGGAGCAGAGTGTAGGGACACAAGACTATAACAGTGTCCAAATTCAGCCAGTTAACAAGTTTCAGATATACAGTTGGCTGTCTTTTTTTGCGGTGGCTCTGTTCCAGCCCCCCCACGCAAAAACGGAGACTCACCGATATTCAAGCCCCATAGGCTTGAATGGGGTGCATGCCCACGAGACGCAAGGGTGTGCATTGTGGGGGCATACCCCACTGAAATTAATTGAGGTTGCCTCTCCATGAATATTCAGGGTTGCGGATCTCACGTCTGCAAGAATGGAGGGGCAACTGTATTTCCTTTTTTGACTTTTACTCCTATATCCATATATACCCCCATCCCCAGTTTCAGGATTATGTTTAGGATTATGATTTCAGATTTCAGATAGGAAGTCTGTAGTCCAAATGAACTCTTCAGGTACTAGCTGCTTCTAGGAATCCACTGTGGCTATAAATAACACTGTAGGTGAGAATGAAGAATCATGGTGCATTCTGCACTTAGGACGATCTTGCTGCCTATGTATTGGTGTAGGAAGAGAGGAGATCAGTGCTGCATATGAGAAGCATAGAGTAGTGGATGCACCCAACATGATAGCCTATTTGTTCAAGACAGCTCGTTATTGTGCCCCACCAGTCAGTTTGGGTATTACTTGTATTCTTTATTGTTTTTTATCTCGGGTAACTGATAATTGTTGGGAAGAGCCTTTACATAGGTTTCATTGTTTGTGGATGTGTGAACCACAGATCCTTCTGGTTTCAGAATATTAAAGAAGCCATTCTTTTCATGACCAACAACTGTTACAGTCCTCTTTGCAAGGGTTGCATTCCCTTTGAAATGGGTTGCATGGTTGGGGGGGGGAGGCAACATAATAATAGTGTTGCTTTATTTTTGTTTCTAAATGTATTTATTTATATATATATTTGATGTATATATTTGATAATGGAAAGAGCATTATAGATAAACTTTATTATTATTTTATATTAAGTAGCTAAAATGTTTCATATTGCAGATTTAATTCGAAGTGTTGATTTGAAAAGTTCTGAAATTAGTAAAGGGATATGATCCTGAGCACTTTCAATTTAATAAATCCTATTATATCCATATGATTTACAATTTGGTTTTAGAATAGGAATGTACTAACTCACATAATGGCTTAAATCCAATTGATAGCTTCAACTTGATTGTTCCATGGTAAGTCAACACATATTAAATCTCATTGATTCAATAGGTCTACTAGTTGCAGCTAGCAAATAGATTTAGACTAATATATTTTACCATTGGATTCTATGCAGAATTAATCTTGTTTCTGAAGCAGAATCAAGCTGGCTGTAGTTCATCTTTTATAGTTGCTTTCTGCTTTAGTGTTGCTCTGTTCCCCAAGTTCTTCAGACTAGATTCATTTGTTTTAAAAAAAATAGGAAAATTAACATCTTTAAATAATTTTCATTGGTTTATAAAGAACAATAAAATTCCTAGAATATGTTGTTGCAGACATTTACTGTGTCTTGTGTAGGTGACAAAAATGTAGGGGCATGGCAGTCTTAAGTTAAAAACAAACATCCACTTCAGGGTTTTTCTGTATGTACATTTTGAAAGCTGTGGCATGTTTTGGAAACCATTGGAGGATACAGAATAAGTCATGCATTGTCTAAAACTTCATTAGGCTTTTAATAAACACAGCAGAGGTTGAGGGAAGAATGTTTTAAGCAGTCTGTAATGTTTTGTCGACAATAGATTACATTCCAAAATTCCACAGAGGTGTTCCAGAATATGTTCTTTGTTTTCTTTACAAAAACTGAAGGCCAAGTATAGATGTGAAAATGAGTATAAAAGCATATCTGGTACATACTGTATATATTTGACTATAAATCGATCTCATGTATAAATCGAGGGTTGCCCTTGCATTGCAGAAATAATCCAGTTTGACACCACTTTAACTACCATGGCTCAATGCTATGGAATTCTGGGAATTGTAGTTTTATGAGACATTTAGCTTTCTCTGTCAAAGAGCTCTGGTGCCACAACAAACTCCAGTTCCCAGAATTCCACAGCACTGATGCACGGCACTTAAAGTGGTGTCAAAGGGGTCATTCACATTTAAGTTTTGTCCTGTGGAGATTCAGAACTCCACAGTGATGCAATACAGGATGGATGTTCCCACTACATCTCATGCGATCAAATCTCTCCAAGGCAATTAAATTCTGTCCGGCATTCACTCACGCCTCCATGTCCAGGAATGATCCCTGTGATTCAGGTCGGTTTAGTAATGTACTCACACTACTGAAGATCTGGATTGCCCTGGACCTTTAAAAAAGATGCATTTAAGGACCTGGTGTCAAATACTTTGGGTTAAGTGGGTTTTCCCATGTGTCTCCCCCCCCCCCCCCAAAATGGCACCAGGTGCATTTGGGGCCAGTGTGAACAGAAATAACCCAGTTTCACACCAGGTTATTTCTGTAGTGTGAATGGGGCCAAACTGGATATGGAAGGCTGATTGTATTATTCCATGATACTGTCTGCTACCAATCTCCATCCAGCAGCTCCCTTTTAAGCTCACATTTAAGAATCTTGTGTCTCCCAGATGTTGGGCTGAAATTCCTCACTGTTGGTATAGCTGGCTAGGTTTGTGAGGATTTGCAGTCCAGCAACATCTCTATGGCTGTATGATCTTTACTCCTGATGTAGGTAGTGGTTGACAAAATGCTGTTTGTCTTTCTATGAGTTATATAAAAGAAAGCCTGTAAGTAGGGCAGACTACTGTTATGTCTCATTATTGATAAGGTAATTGCAATCCTTATTATTATTATTTTTCAGATTCTACAACTAGATTTTGTCAGTGTTCATGTTCAAGTTTATTTGAATAAAAGAAGCAATTATGCAGCGGAGACACAAAGGACTAAATACTGGACTACTTCTGTTACTTTCTCAGATATATCAAGTTGGGCTTAACAACATTCCACCTGTCACACTTGCAACTTTGGCAGTAAACATTTTTCTCTTTTTACAACCACTGAAACCACTGATGCAAACATGTATCAGTGTCACTGAGTGCTTTTACAGGGGAGACTGGCATCGTTTGTACCTTTCAGCATTTCACCATGCAGATGACTGGCACCTATATTTTAATATGGTCTCCCTGCTTTGGAAGGGAATCAAGTTGGAGAGGAGACTTGGAAGTGTGTGGTTTGGATATATAATCCTATTATTTTCAGTGCTAGTTGGAGCTGTATACATGATTTTGGAATTTACAATTGCAGAAATTCTGAGTGATCCTTCATTCAAACAAAGCTGTGCTGTTGGTTTTTCAGGTAAGATATCCCCAAATTTGTTCTTAGAATATTTATATTTTTTATTAGAAATGCTACTTTTTAGTAAAGAGATGATGCTATACATTTAGAGGAGGGGGAATTAAAATTGTGTTCTTGAAGGTAATGATAAAATAAAGTAATTATGAGCATCTTAACTTCCAATTGCATAAATACTTCTATGAAATCTTGTTAGAAAGCAGAGAATAAAGGTAAAGGTAGTCTCTTGACATGAATGTCTAGTAACCAACTGTAGGGGTCAGTGCTCATCTCCGTTTCTAAGCCAAAGAGCCACCGTTGTCCGATGACTACTCTGGTGGTCATGTGGCCAGCATGACTTAATCCTTTATTTGAGATAGTAATTTGAAGATTGTCTGTCAGTCACTGTTAAGTGTATGCTGATGTATTGTAACTTTCAAAATACACAGAATAAATGATAAAACAGATATTTAGTAGAACATACCTAACTAACAATGCTTTTTCATATAACTATCATTTTTAAGTGGAAAACTGAAAGAAAGTTTACTACATTTGCATAACTGTTATATAGTTATATTCTTGTAAGGCCAATACAATACCATAATTTTGAACAAATGCATTCTGTTTATTCATTTTATTTATATCCCATGTTTCTTTTATATAGGAGTCAAAGTGGTTTATCAGTCAATGACACTGGTAACCACTGATTTTGTTTATGTTATTGAAGTATAGTGGAAACTTATAATATGGTTTCATTCTCTTAAATACGAAATAGGTATGGAATGCATCAGAAATCTTGGATGTGGACACTTCTTTAATGCATCTGAGTTATTGCTAGGCTGTATTGAATAGTGATTCTGAAGTAGCAGAAACTTTATAATACAGCAACAATCCATTCCCACTTCTTTTGGAAGGAGCTGTTTGAAGGGTGTACTGGTGCCTTGTTGTGCATCAGTAGAGATTATTGCACATTTTTTTCACCCAAGCTGGGCATGGGTGTAAACCACTTAAAAATGGATGTTATTGCACACCTCTGTGCCCAGCTCAGAGGCATCACACACCTGATCTGGACTTCGCAAAGAATGCGGCTTTCTGTTCTTTACGAAGTCCGGGAGAAGTCCAGATCAGGTATGCCATGCCTCTGAGCTGGTCATGGAGGTGTACAATAACATCCATTTTTAAGCAGTTTATGCCCATAGCCAGCCCGAGCCCACCTCGGGGGAAAAACATGTGTGATAATCTCTAGTGTTAGTATGTTATACTAGTTTAAAACCACCTTTGCATATTATCTCTTCTTCAAACCCAAGTGAGCAAAATAATCTCTGAAGTCATATAAACACAACAAAAGGGGGTGGGAATCTGAGGGGATATGTTTGCATTTATTAATTTGTGTGTTGTGTGTTGTTTGCCTTCAAGTTATTTCTGACTTATGGCAACCTTATCACAGAGTTTTCTTAGCAAGTTTCTTCAGAGGGGATTTGCCATTGCTTTCCTCTAAGGCTGAGAGAGTGTGACTTACCCAAGGTCACCCAGTGGGTTTTCATGGTCAAATGGGGATTCAAACCCTGATCTCCAGAGTCATAATAGTCCAATACTCGAACCGCTACACCACACTGGCTTTAGCCAGATGTATTTTGAATGCTGGGCTTGTCAGGAAATTTCTATTGCTAATAAAAAATACTACCCTGGTTTATAGCCGTGCAATCCTGTACTTTTCAAAAGCAATCACATTACATCCAGTGAGACTTAGGGGTTCAACAGACCTCCCCTAAAGGGTGGCTCCATGCTACTCCTTTCCTCGCCAGATCGGGGCTGCAGCAACTGCATGCCATGGCCCCGATCTGCCCTTTCTATGGTGCAAAAAGAAGCCGCAAAAAGCAGCTCCTTTTCGCACGGCAGAAAGGGCGCCCTAGTCACTGTGGCAGCGGCTTTTCAGCACTCCTCTGGCACAGTACATTTAAAACAGTGTGCCACCAAAGCAGTTGGGCATGCAGCATGATGCTGATGTGGGGGTGGTTGGCATTCGAACACCATGCCACCACACCAGCATATAATGCCTGACTGTACAGGATCTAAGTTCCATGTGGATATGCATAGAATTGTAGGCTAAACAAGTTCAAAAAAGTGCTCCTTTTCTCAAAACCAATAATAAAATATTGCAGTAGAGATGCTCCAGTATACTTTTAGTGTTGTGGCATGTAAAATCAGGATTAAATTTGTAACATGCAAAAGACATGCACATGGAACAGGAACACCACTGGAAGGTCTCTGCTGTGTAGCTCTGTGCAGGATGCAAAGGAAAAATCCTCCCATGCAGAAGCTGCTGGCAGGAGGATAAATAACTGCTGGACTGCTGAGTACTCACAAGGAGGACTCTAATCTTGGTTCTAATATTTACAATAGACTATCAAAGTGCTTTGCCAGACTCCTATATACAACCATCCCCACACTGAGCATTCAGCTCACACTCTTATACAGTTTCCCCACCTGGGGTTTGAGTCCATCCCACTCCTGGTATGTTACCCAGTTTCCTGTCATCTGACAGCTGTGACTTTGCAGAATTGAAGCCTACTGATTTCAACTCCTGTCCCTCTATCATCAGCTTATGTGAATCAGGACTCTCCAAATGTTGAGTCATCATGTCTTCCATGTGAACTCAGGTTACCTTGTCACCTTTGTCCTGGTTCCAGGCCATAGCCACATCTGTGACATTTTCTGTCTAGGGTGCTCTGTACTCTTACATTTAGTTAGTTTAAATTAGATAGGATGGCCAGATTCTTGTTATATACTTTCTAGCTGTTCCTTTTTTTTCAGTTTGGGGAATTCCAAAAGGTGTTGAAATTCTTTTAAAGCACGGAGATACAGCTGAATTTTCACTTTGAGTTCAACCAGTATCGCAATATAAATAATCTTGCAGAAACCGCAGAAAATTATAAGACTTGTATTTTATTTTTTCTTCTTTGGAGGGTGAACAAAGATGTACGGTAGCACATAGTAGCATACAAGTGCCTATGTTTGGTTTTCATATTGCATGAAAATTTTTCTTTATGTAATTTTTCTGCTTTATTTTGATTTAGGAGTGTTATTTGCTTTGAAAGTTCTTAACAACTACTATCACCCAGGTGGGTCCAGCAATATTATGGGAATGAATGTATCCAACAAATATGCTTGTTGGCTGGAACTTATAGCAATTCATTTACTGAGCCCTGGGTAAGTGTGTAGTGAATCCTATAGAACTTATGTTAAATTATACTGTATTTATGATTCTGTGTGTCATTATTCTATTTAATCAGTTATTGAGGCCTGCATTCTTTCTGGGTTGTACCATTTTTTTTCAACATAAAAAAATGATGGATTAATACATGTTGCAAGGGAAAACATGGAATGCAAGAATAGCAGTGCTGGATCACACAGACACCTGCCTAGTCCAGCTTCTTGTTTCATTGACTATTTTAGTCACTTACTTACTGCTTCATTTGCTGTGTCATGTATTTGAACTACAGCAAACACATAATTTCTTATTGTTAACCAACAAGGTATTTGAAGGGTAAATTAACAATGTACATGTTGGTGTAGATGAATGGATGAATAGAAGAGAGACAGAAATAAGCAAAACTTAACAGATTCTAATGTGAGATCTCATATTTGAAGACAGCCTTTACCAATCTGACAGTTTCCAGATTTAATAGATTTCCATTATCCACAGCTACTGATTGTATGGAATTCGAGGTCCATCTGGATAAAAAATCCAGGTTACAGAAATGGTAACTTTAAAATGACAAAAATAGCTTTTTTGAAGGAGTCAGTACCAAAAGGTGCCCTGGTATCAATGGTGACAACTTAGGAGCCCTGCAGCCACTCACTCACAAACCATAAGGTTGCGAGTTCAATATCAGCAAAAGGGCTCAAGCTCAACTCAGGCTTGCACTCTTCCACAGTCGCTAAAATGAGTACCCAGATTGTTGGGGGCAATTAGCTTACACTTTGTAAACCGCTTAGGGAGTGCTTAAGTGCACTGATAAGCGGTATAGAAATGTACTTGCTATTGCAGATATTGCTATTGCTGATGTAAGTACAGAAAGGAGAGGGCCATTCTGGCCTCCCTGGGAAAGGAGTTCCAGAATCCAGGGGCAGCCACTGAGAAAGCCCTCTCTTGTATCCCCAGCAAATACACTTGCAAAGGTGGTAGGGAGAAGGGTCTCTCCTGATGATCTTAAGTGCCCAGGCCAGCTCATACAGGGAGATACAATCTGCCAGATAGTCTGGACTTGAGCCATATATGGATTTATAGGTCATAACAAGCACTTTGAATTGTGTCCAGAAACAATCTTTGTTTCTTTGGGAACTGCTGTGGCCTATAGCAGAATTGAAATTATTCAAACAACAATACCTGTCATTGGTGGGTGATGACATGATGGGATAAGCTGGAGTAAACTTATGATAGTCAATTCCATGACAACTGCTGTAGTATTCTCACATACTCAGAATATCAAGTGGTAACAGTTATTGCCACTTGATTAAAGTAAATGCAACCTTAATAAGCAGCCCATGACATTTTTCTACATACAGCAATGCATTTTAGTAATAGCTGCAGTTCTAAGAACAATTTCTTTAGCTGCATATTGAAGGGGTGGAATGTTTTAATTAATATTTGGGATATATGGTACTGAGATGGGTATTTTCTGGAAGATGTGTTTGCCATTCCAAGCTCATAGTTTTGAATGAAAGAAAGTTCCTTCGTATCCAGAATAACAGAAAGAGAGACAGTTTCTTAACCTCTATGTTTGTTATTAAACTTGGCTGAAATTTTTATTCAGCACTTCAGATTTATTATAAAACAATGAGAAATGAGAATACTTGTTCTTAAAAAAGCAATGGAGTGTTTTGCCCAATACAGCTTTAATCAACAATTGTTTGTTGTGAGATTAGGTAATTCGGACTCATTTGCTCTGAAATATTATCTCCTCTTATATTTATTGTGCAGTCTACTTACTAATTAGTGATAAAAAACATAAATTGTGCAATTAATTATGTGTACTGTGTTTTTTTCCCAAATAAATCTTAACATGCACTTTGACTTTGTGTGGTCCCAGCTTGAAGATTGGTGGGTTTTCTCTGTATGAATTTTCTGGTTCTCTTCTTTTATTTTCTTTTAAGAACACTTTGCTCAAACTGGCCTTTTGACAGAAATGGAATAAAACAATACCTATGATGTGCCTGTGCTGCAGAAATAATCCAGTTGGATACCACTTTAGCCATTATGGGTCAGTGCTATGGAATTCTGGGAACTGTAGTTTGTGAGACATTTAGTCTTCTCTGTCAGAGAGCTCTGGTGCCACAAGAAATTACAGTGTCCAGAATTCCATAGTATTGAGCCATGGCAGTTAAAGTGGTTTGAAACTGGATTATTTCTGCAGTTCAGTTGCAGCCCTATTCAGTTTTACTAGATGAGAGGCTTTCAGAGAATGTTTACATTTATCTTCTACCTTTTAGCAAGTAGATAAAAGGAAATATGATGAAAGCTGGAGCGGTTTTAGTTGAGCTAAAAAATGTGGTTGCCAGTTTTTAGGAAGGTATTTGTGTTCCACCTGACAGCTATCCCACCTTTACTCAGGTGTATTCATACTTTACGTTCAGAACAGAAATTAGCTGTTTGTGAAGAACAGAAAGTGAGAAGAAGATTTGTTAAAACTGAATGTAACTTCTAGTTCTGTCTGTATTAATCCTAAATACCTAAAGACACCAGATGGGTGAAGCTAAGCAGGATCAGCCCTGGTTAATATTTTGATAGGAAACTACCAATGAATACCAGATGCTGTAGGCTATATTTCAGAGGAAAGAATTGGCAAAACCATCACTGAGTATCCCTTGCCTAAGAAACCCTGTGAAATTTGTGGAATCTCCAGACAGGCGATTTGAAGGCATATACAAACACAAATGTACCTAACTTATGCGGGGAACTCAGGTTATAGCTGGGCACTTAAAGGGAAGAATCTGTCTATTTTAATTTTATCTCTAGTTGCCAGGGGCAGGGAGATTAATAGTGAACTTAAGAAACCTCATCCAGCTTGTTATGAGTTGAGCCAATCTTGCTCTGCTGCCATAATTACTTGCTGCCACTTTCCCTGCCACCTAAATTCACTGTTAGACTTTTTTTTTTTTTTTTTTTGGTGAGCCATTCCTTCCCCTCCAAAAGGTGTGTGGAATGCTGAGATAGCAGCATCACTGGCCCCATAGATTTCCAGTAAGCTGAACACTTAGTTCGAAAGTGAGAAATCCTACATGAGCCTTGCCTCCCGGATGCTGTCAGCAACCTATTGTGTATCTCCTTAGCCTGCTTATTTCACATTTGAAACTCTTATAAAAATGGATAGATAGATTGTCTGTCTGTCTGTCTATCTATGTATCTATCTATCTATCTATCTTTTTTCTTGTTGTTGTTCCACTTAAAGAATGAATACAGTTTGTGAATACAACTGCATAAGCCTGGGGAACCCATTGCAATCATAAATAATCCGAAAGGCTACAGTGTTCCTTTGGATCACAGATTGGACATTAAAATGCATGCTATTGCTTTGATTATATTAAACTCTTTACAATTTAAAATGCATCAAGTGGAAAATCTGCCAAATGGTACAGAATGCGTCTAATTGGGGCAACATGACATCTCATAAACTATTGCTTTCTTTTAGGAGTTCCTTTGCAGGTCATCTGGCAGGTATTCTTGTTGGACTGCTCTACACCATGGGACCTCTGGAGACTATTATGAAAACATTTGCAGGTACAGAATGATGATCTTATTACCTAGGAAGACTTTTCATTTCTGTGTTATTTTGGACAGAATATGGATTATATATCATTGCTTCTACTTGATAACATTCAAGCCATTATATATGGCATGTTTTAAGTGGGGTTTTTTTTGTTTTTCTATTCACCTTCCCCCTTCCCCTTTAGTCTCACTATAGTGTTATTGTTTGTTACTGATGAGTTATATCAGTTTTAAAAATGCTAAATAATAAAAAATAACTTAGAAGTTTCTGTGGTGTTTCCATCCAATAAGCATTTTTTTTTACATTTTCCTGTGGAAGTGATAATACAGTCTCTGGACTGTATGTAGCTCCAAATGCCACTGATAGCTCAAATGCCTTATAACACCCTTTCATTTCTTTTATATTTTAAGCTATTTCTGGCTTTTGATTTGTCATCAAATTCCCTAAATATGTCAAAACCAACTACAGATGCAAAACCAACTACAGATACCTCCTTTTGTAACCCACAACCATACAAAAACTTTGGAAAATGGCCCAAAGCAACTAAAACAGGAACTGCAAGTGACATGATAGCAACCTCCAGTGTGTTACTGCTGCAGCTGACAAGGAAGGTCATAGGAACAAAAATTGATCCCTTTCTTTTGTGCAGATGATAATCTTCATCCTATAGTCATGTTCATACAAAGCATTAACAAGCCTTATAATGTCTCTTCTTTGGAGCTGGAAGAATAGCAACATGATCTTCTTTTTAAAGTGGCTGTCTTGGACCCGAGTGTTGGATTTATAAGGATTTACCATCACAGATTTTCAGGGTGTCTATATCTACAGAAAATATTATGGTGTTCTCTTTAGAAAGCAGATCAGACGCCTTTATGTGATTTACGTTAGATGCCAGCACAGTGATAGTGGTGGTGGGGTGTTTTTACCTGTGTAAACAACACAACAAACCTCATGCATGCATTTCAAACAAACCTGACTTAATGTATTATCACCTCCAGTTTTGAGACATTATTGTGGCAGTTTGGGTATTGTCAGGTGATTTGTTTTCGCCCAACATTTGTGGGGGCAGGGCTTTGAGAGGTCTCTTATGGTCTGAGAGGTTGCTAAAGTGGTGTTAAGGATGTCCTCTTCATCCCTGATTCATGTGGTGCTCTTTTTAGGAAATATATTCATGTATTTATTATGCATCTGTGGGCAGCAGAGAATAATAGATGTCCATGTTTGCAAACAGCAAAGAACCAGCTATGACCCTGTGAAGTAGTTTGCCTTTAGAGATACTCCTTTCTGAACTTCATAGTTTTACATATTTCAGGCCATGTGAATGTACATTTGCAAGACCAGCTTTCCATATATTCTGTTGTTTTATTTTAAAGCTGTTAACTGCCTTGTGAATTAAAAGGCATTTTACACCATTCTTAACTAACTATATATATGCACATCAGCTTTGAAAATAATTATCGAGGAACATTTTTTCCAATCATCTATCTTCCTCTGGGGGTTGTGAAGTCTCTGAGATCATGTGGAATTGTCTTCTCCTCAGCCTTTATTTTGGGCTTCCAAACTCCTTTTTTGTGCCGTAGGAAAAAGGACTTGGAAAAAACTATATGCAAAGGCAATCATGTGATGCTAAGGGAATCAAAAAATAAAAAACAGAATAATACAGTTTGGCTACAGCTGACCTAGACAGATGATGTAAACTCACTTTAAAATAGGCAGTATGATATTGTGAAGATTTGTCAATATTAATTGTTTTACTTTTGCTAGGTGGCCTTACATTTCCAGCTGCCTTTTCGCAACAAAGAAACAGCTATAATCCAGGTAAATATCTTATGTTTCAGAGTATCATATGTTATGTTTGAGTAAGCATGCACAGGATAGTGTTATATATCATCTGTTATAAGGGCTTCTTACATTTATAGCATATGGAGAAAAGAGGTTACTATTCGAGAAATTGCTCTCTACCAGTCCAAGCAATATTTTTGTTATCAGATATTAAGACTTACTAGTATTCTCACAGTGATAAGGAAAATGTACTGAGCATTTTGGAGTGCTTTTTTCCCCTTACTGATACTTATAACTGTTACCTCATTCACCAGAGAAGTTATATTTCTCTAATGAATAGGCAAAGTGTTAGTATACTGATAGAGTTCTTGATCAAAAAGAACATACACAGCAGCCTAATCAAAGAAGCTGGCATGCTGCTGATCAGCTGTTGGTTTAGGGAAAGGAATGGAATAGTTTTGAATCTAGCCCTCTGTGCATCTTTCAAAAAAGCTAATGGGGAAGGTTCTAAGTTTGTTTACTAAATTATATAAGTCTATAGAGTCACTTGCCACATTGGGTTAGGGAATCATGCACCCAAAACCCACTTGTAAATGTGATTCTTAATCCAGAGGGATGTTGTTAGACTGCTTCAGTATGCTTTATGTAGGGCTACTCTTGAAGAACATCCAAACATATCAGATTATGAAAAATGCAGGTGCCAGGTTTCTAACAAGTACGTATTGATGGGATCGTATTATGCTAAGACTGAAAGACTAGCATAGGTTTCTAAATGCTTTTCAGGATCATTTGAGGATCCTGGTCTTAACATTAGAAGTCCTATACAGCTCAAAGTCTGCATATATAAGGAACTCTATATCTCACTATAAATTTTGGTTATTAACAAAAAACTGCTCTGAGAACACCATTGTCATCACTTGAAGGAACATTTAATGAGTGAACATAAGACATTTTTCTCCTCTATTATTACAAAACTGTGGAATGCACTTTTTGATAGTTATAGTTTGACTCTTCCTTATCTGTTTTTTGCTCAGCCTTCTGAATTATTTTAGTTGTTTTTAATGCTGTATAATACACTTGAGTTCATAGTTTTATATTGGGTAGAATTCCCCCAGAAAGGCATTTCAGAAATATTAAAAATAGAATGAAAGAGTGAAATATGATGGAGAGAAATTGTTTTTTTCCCCTTTGCTTACAGGCCCTAGCTGGATCATGGCAATAATCTTTAAACTCTGTATTGCCAACAAGCAGAAACAGAACATTAAGGAGGAGAAGGTGTTTCTGTCCAAAATAATTTGTCTTTGGAGGCAAATCCAAGCATATATAATATGGAAATAACATAAAACCTGTGTTGACCCTGTTGATCCTGTTCCTGTTAGTTATTCTTCATGCCTTTAGTCAAGTGTTTTTGTTTGTTTGTTTGTTTCTAGTGTTATTGTTTTTTTTAGAAAGGTGTGGTAAAAATTAAATACAAATAAAGCACACAGTTGAAGCATTTTATACTTTTATTTCATAACTATAGACACTAATTATATTAATATACAATTATTTGCTTTAAACTATTTTTGTAACATTTATGAAGCAATAGGCACTATAATTGGATATAGTATACACTTCTATTATCATACTTTAATTATAATTCTCTTTTTTTTTTTTTACAGAGGAAAATAGATATTCGGGTTATACATCATATGCACCAAGAGATTATAACATGTATACTGGTGGGCTGAATGAGACAGAACAGTTTGAATGGGCAATAAGAAACAGTCTGAATGACAGAGGTAAGAAGTACATGTTGAGGAGCAATTGTGCATGTTTAATTAAGTATTTTAAAAAACAACAGTGAAACACAGCCTCATGAATGTATATTTTCTTTTACTTCTTTCATTTGCAAAGTTTACATTTCTTCATGTGTTTTGGCCTGGTTTCTATCAGGATTTTACTTTGTATTGTGCTTTCTTTAGAATGAATAGGACCAAAGAAATTGCACCATTATTGAAATCTCTCATAGGGGAAACACAATTGTTCACCCATAGCAGAAAGTTATATGCAGTTTCCCATCAAGGTTACATTACTTGCCACCCAGTGACAGTTGCTATAATCTGTCCAGGCACCAGAAAACATTCTGATGTACACAAAATGGTATTTCAGTCTCTTTCTCTTATCTCAATTCACCCCAGTGTTAGAATTAACATGCATTGGATCCCACATTGTGCCTGGTGTTCCAAGTTTTTGTAGGGGAACAGTTTATACAAACCAATTTTTTTCTTTGCAAAAAGAAAGTAGGTCAGTGAAGCAGTATGTAGGAATCAAATGTTTTCCATATGTCTACAATCCCACTTGAATAAACAAACAGAAGATTAGTATACAGAGCATTTGTTTTTGCAGCCATAAAAAACTTTTTGATCGGTGTCTTTGTCTCTTTATTAATAGATAACTCTACATAAGGGTGTAAAGGTAGCTGTGTTGGCTATAATACTATAATAAATATAATATAATATTATAATATAATTGTAGCACCTTTGTGTGGCCAAACCATTTCAGCTACCAACCCTTTTTCTACAACATCTTTGAGCAGAAATGAAGGTGCTGTGACTCCAATAGCACCATCTCTCTTCCCTTGCATACTTTTTAAAACAATCTTTCACTGATGAAGATATCTGGGAGCTTTGAAAATGATAATGATTTATTTCATACCTTTTAGTTGACCTAAGATTATCACTACAACATAAACTCTGTATTATTTATTTATTTATTTATTTATACACCACCCTTCAGCCCTAAAGGCTATCAGAGCAGCTTACAATTATTATTTTAGTTAGACGGTTCCCTGCCCTCGGGCTTACAATCTGAGAAGACACGACACAAAAGGAGAAGGGAATGGTGGTGGGGAAGGGGATCAGGTCCAAATCCCTCTGAGGCCTGGACCAAGGCAGATGGTCTGGAGGGAGGGCTCATCTTCTTAATCTAGGAAAGGCCCGATGGAATTTGGCCTGTCCTTTCACTCCCTCCTAGGCAACCAGATGGTGTAGTAATGAGGGAGGGCTCTTCTACTTGTGGACAGGCCTGATGGTGTTGCTAGGCCTCCCCTAGAGTCCTTTCCTTCCCTCCTAGGTGACCAGATGCAACCTATCCATCTTAAATTACTAGATTTATCTTTTCAATAGTAGAATTAAGTATTTAAACTAAAACCTCTTGTAGATCCTCCAGCTCTTGGCCATCATGCAGGAAGTACCAAATGCTCCCTCTTACAATGGGCCGATCTAGACGCGCCAAAAGAGGCATGTCTAGGGCTAAAAGCGGCATGAATTAGGGTTCGGGAGGGTGTAGCTTCTACGCCCTCCCAGATCCTAGCGCGTATGGACGCTGCCTTTATTAAATGGCGGCGTCCATATGGATGCACCATGATGGTATCATGGCGTGCACAGCATTTAGAAACGCTGTGCACGCTATGACGCCTTTGTGCCGTGGGAGGGCTCCAAGCGCACCTTTTCTGCAGGCCCAAAAAAGAGGTCCAAACGGAGCTCTTTTTTTGCGGCGGGTCTTTGCCACAGCCTTTAAACGACCTTGGCAAAGACCCAGGGAGAAAGGGGCCGCGGCTGCGGCCCCTTTGTCCCTTCAGCCCCACCGAGGGAAGTGGGGTGCAGCAGGTGCCCAGGGCGCCTGCTGCACCCCGCTTTGAGGCCGTGGGGAAGTGGCAGTTTGCTGCTTCCCTGCAGCCTCTGGAAGCGGTGGGATGGGGCCACGGAGGCTGCCGGGGTGGCAGCCCTGGCCCTGTCCCGCTGCTTTTAAGTACGGACCGCTCCTTTTGGGCGGTCTGGAAAGCCCTAAAGTGTTCAAATAGCTGTAGATGCTTACTAGTTTAGGTTCCCAGGAAATACAGTGTCTTAGGATTGGCTTTTGCTTAAAAAGGCACAGCTGTGTTAGTTTATTTCTCACATGAAAACTGTCACACACAAATAATCAGTATATTGAGTTACAAATAATGAAATCACTAAAGAGAAAAAATAAAGTGACTCTGTCTCTTGTACAATCAGCACAAGAACATAAGTTGAAAATAACAAGAAACATCAGACCATCTCGAAAATAATGGGTACACAAATCTAAGAGGCACTTTAAATTATATGGCTTTCCAGGAATATGTGTGTTCTTATGATTTCTTCTTAACAATTACTGGAATGGATTTTTGTGTAACACAAAATTAGTATCTTTTAAAATAAATATCTTGCAGAATGAATAACACATGTGCAATATAATATGTTAAAGATAATAGAATAGTGATCATATAGTTCTTGATCATGTTTTGGCACTGCTTGATTTTGGTTTGTTAAGATATCTCACTTCAGCCATAATTAGCTGACTGACATACTCTTATGAAGATATGTTTGGAAACTAAAGGTTGTTATGAAAATACGTTTGGAACCCGTTAATTATATCTGTGGCTCATGGCAAAATAATAAAGCATGGCAAAAAATGACTTGTTTTGACTACATAATATAAAATGTCTGTATTGAACCAGGTGTTAATGGGGAGGTGTCTGTTTGAATTGCTGTCCTTTATACAGTAGCAGACTCCTGCCTAGAGACGTTTATTGCAGGCTCTATTGGGTTATTGGGTAGTATAAATGCATGGCTCACCCAACAAGTTGTTCCCTGTTTAGCAGTCTACTTCTTCAGAAAAGGGGAATGGAATTGACAATTACAGTTCTGTCTTTTGAAGTTTGGAGCAGGAAGATCTCTTGTGCCATTAGAATGGAGCTTGTATATAATTCCTAGACCATTCAGCAATTTTTGAGATGTTTTGCTTTTTCTACCTTTGGTGACTCTTTCTTATATTTGCAGTTCTTGAAGAGATCAATTTCAAGACCTTTGTGTAACCACTATTGGAGCAAATGAAATTAATTCTCCTTATGCTGCCTCCTTGTGTTAGATTATACCATTATTAGACAGAATAAGTTGGTGTCCTTAGCAAATGTTGCCACTTCTCTGTTCTCATGCTCTGCTCAGACCTGACTTCTTTGCAGCCTTGAGTCAGTCTGCATTGTATGATTCCAATAGTTTCTATAAAACTGAGAGCCTCTACTTTCAGGGTTTTTTTTTAAACAACAGCCAACCTGGTAATATAGGACTATGGGAACAAAACATTCAGAAAATTAATGGCCGTGATTGAGAAACTCAGCATATATGAAATGACAAAAGGGAAAAAATGGTGGCGCAGTGGTTAAATGACTGGACTGCAACCACTCACTCAAAACCATAACATTGCAAGTTCAAGACCAGCAAAAGGGCTCAAGCTTGACTCAGGCTTGCATCCTTCCGAGGTTGCTAAAATGAGTGCCCAGATTGTTGGGGGCAAGTAGCTTACAGTTGTAAACCGCTTAGACACTCCTTAGGCAGTATGAAGCGGTATATAAATGAAGCTGTTTGTTTATCACTCATAGTAAAGCTAAATGTTGCTGTCAAATTTGGAACATGAGGCATAAAATAGGCATAGTTTATGTATGCAGTCCTTATGTTTCACTTGAGTTTTTCTCGCATACTTGACAGAACAACTTTTATCTTTAAACTGTCAACACTTCCTTTTTTCCTGTGATTGTATAGTTTTTCAAAAACTTGAAGGTAGTAATGTAGAACAGTGGTATGTTCATTTGGCCCATCATAGCCTTAGGTCAAACCATTCTTACAAGTTTTCAATCTGCTTTGTGTTGGAAAATCCAGAATTAGTCTCAAGAAGTGTGATCACAACTGTTGAAATTGCATTGACTATGTTCTGTTATGGCTGTCAAAAGTGCGAATTAGATGATAGCTCTCTAAAGTTTTACTTATGTACAAGTGTCCACCCAATCCATAGAATGATCTAGGGAAGCATTTTTCTTTGAACTGTAACATGTAAAAACATATGCACACTTGTACAGGCCAGTAATTGCTTGTTTTCAGATGTAATCAGTATGAGCATTAAAGTGATTTGTGTCGAATTTTGAGAAGAAGGTATAATTAGAAAAACAAGGTAAATGGTTTTTTCCCTACAGGCTGAATCCCTACTCTCACTCCCAGCCCCATATACAATATATAGCCAGAGTTATTGATGCTATATTAGTAATAATGTCCGAAAAGGAGAACATTTAATTTCCTTTCACAGAAGTAATTTTATATGTCCAGTGACATGAAAAGTTTTACAGTGTGCATTTAAGGAGTACAGCTGTGAATGTCATGCATGAGCATATACGTACACATTCTGCTTTATTTGAGTTCTGATTTGTATCTTCTATTGAACATTATAGTCACTAGCAGGAAAATAGGGGGCCTTCCAAGAGCCAGTGTGGTGTAATGATTTGAATATTGGACTAGGACTCAACATTTAGCCATTGGATGACCTTCGGCAAGTCACACTCTCAGTCTTAGAAGCAAACAATGGCAAATCACTTCTGAATAAATCTTGCCAAGAAAACCTTATGAAAGGGTTAGTATAAGTTTAAATCAATTTGAAGGCACTTAACAACTCACTCAGGAGCTGTACTATTTTCTAAAGACATTGAACACCTTTAGCCATTCTCACTTGGATGCTGATATAAATGGATCCTTATGGCATCTTTTCCTACACAGCAGACTCTTTGCATGTAATGGCTCACCATGCCACTGTAGTTATCATTTCAGGTTTGTGGTACTGTGAAGAAAAACTGCTGTCATGTCCAAGTAGTGCCTGTGATATATATTTTTTTAAAAAAGAAGTAAACAACAGTGATGCAGAAGCCTGTTAGTGAAAAATGGCACGAGAAGCCTATAACCACAGCAAGAACCTTTCCTTGAGTTAGCATACTGTTTTCCTCCTCCTTTCTCTTTGATGTGCTTTATTTATGTGAAAAGGCATGTCTTTTTCTTTTACGCATAATATAAGTTGTTCATGTCTGGGATATTGCACTGCTATTTTATGTTTTGGGAAAACAAAATCATATTACCAATACAAAAACTGCTTAGCAATGGATTATGTAATTTTTATACTGTACTCAAAAGCTCTCTCAGTGATCTTTGGATACACTTGAAATAATGTCCTGGCATTAATGTCTAATTTGCAAGACCAAACAGTGTTGTTGGGGAAGAAACGGTCTGTCATTTGAAATGAATTAAAGCCAAAAATGAGGCTGCTGTTTGGTACCAGTTTTCAGATGTTGCTAACATTGTTTTGGTAGTATACTTGATAAATTAGGAAAGACTCTTTTTGTCTAGCAATAAATTAGGAAATTACATTTATTATTAAATTTTTCATACAGTCAGCATATGTGAGGAGGGGGGTGTCCTAATTCTTCATCCGTTACAGAGAAAAAGTCTGAGTACATCTTAACTTTCTAAGTATTCAAAAAGTAATTTATCATGCTATTTGATAGATGTAGCCATAAGGGATCTTCAAAAGTTACTTTTCCTTGGACTATGAAATATGTTTGGTTTAATATTTCTCTAATAAACATACAAAATCACAACAAACAGTTGGCAAGTAGAAGAAAATATCCTAGACAGAAAGTAGTCTACTTATAGGTCATTGTTTTTTTTAAATTTTTAAACAGTAGAGTTCCGATTATCCGACATTCGGTAATCCAACATTCCGGATTATCTGATATCAGTTGAACTAGGGGGTGTGGCTGTGGGCGCCCCAGACATGCCCCCAAAATGGTGGCTGCGATGGGCAAGAAGCCAGAACAGGCCCCAAAACAGGCCTCAGAACCTGCCCCAGAACAGGCCCCAAGCACCGCAGCAGCGGCACCGGGCCTGAAAGAGGCCCCAGAACAAGCCCAAAGTACAGTGGTGGCAGTGGCGAGCACCACCAGGCCTCAAAACCAGCCCCAAAGCAGGCCCCAAGCAAGGCAGCAGCGGTGAGCACCACTACATTAAGGCTATGTTTCTGCCACCTAATGTCACCGCCATATGCCAACCGATGGATCAGGGCATTTTGGAAATGCTAAAAAGGAACTATCGCAGGAAGCTATGTCAACACTGATAGAAGAAATTGACGAAGATATGATTGAAAGATTGAAACGCATCAACGTAAAGGATGTTGCTTACTGGGTTGCAAGGACTTGGAGTGATGTTAAGGCTCCAACAATTGTCAGATCATGGAATACAGTCAGTTGCTATGCGAAAATGATGAAGATGATGATGATATTATGGAAAGTACAGATGAAGAAAAAGAAAGCATTATACCTTAAGTACACTGTATCGCTGGTTGTGAGGATGTGTCTTCCCACGAGGTTGACAGATGGATGAATGAAGACGATCAATATGAAATTACTGATGAAGAAATTGTTGCTCTTGTAAATAGTGATGGTGATGGTGACGAAACAGAAATCGATGAGCAAGCATCATCTGTTCAACCTCTCACAATCTCACATGGCAATGGGATTAGGGCTCTAGAAATCACAATGAAGTACATTGAGCAACAAGAAGAAGCAACAGGGGTTGATATTATGATGCCGCAAAGATGGTGAGATTTGGCTGCGAAAAAACGGTAATCATCGGGAAAGCAGAAAAAGATCAGTGGTTTTTTAAAGTATCAATGGACTGAACTGTTTATACAGGTACAGTACATCAAAATGTTTATACAGTGCTGTACATCAAAATGTTGATCAGTGATTTTTTTTACATTTTTTATATTTTCATAGTGAGTTCAAGGCTTTTCAAAGTGATTGCAAGGCTTTTCATTGTGAGTTCAAGGCTTTTCATAGTGATTTCAAAGCTTTTCTATGACCCTTCGGATTATCTGACATTTTTGGCTATCCGACTATCAGCCGGTCCAGTTTATGTTGGATAATCGAGACTCTACTGTATATAGTTTTTTGTTACTCCGATGAAACTTTTACTGTATATACTCATGTATAAGTCTAGAAATTTAGGTTAAAAATTTGACCCCCCAAAAAACGGAGTCAGCTTATCCATAGGTCACTGTAACTACTGTACTTGAACTTTGAGTGTGTGTGTGTGTGTGTGTGTCCATGTCCATCCATCCCCTGGTAAAAGGCAAGAGTTTAATCTTTCCTGGAAGCATTGAACCCCATCTAGTCTCTCATCCATCCAGCTTTTAGTATGAGTACAAATAGTTATGCCTGCTGTAATTTTGTAAGTTCTTTGCCATTGTTTTCCTTTGCTTTGACCTTTACATCATTCATAGAATAGTAGAATCATAGAGTTAGAAGAGACCACAAGGGCCATCCAGTCCAACCTCAAAGCATACCTGACAGATGGCCATCCAGCCTCTGTTTAAAAGACCTCTAAGGAAGACCACTCCACCGCTTTCCGAGGGAGTGTGTTCCACTGTCAAACAGCCCTTACTGTCAGAAAGTTCCTCCTAATGTTGAGGTGGAATCTCTTTTCCTGGAGCTTGCATTCATTGTTCCAGGTCCTATTCTCTGGAGCAGCAGAAAACAAGCTTTCTTCCTCCTCAATGTGACATCCCTTCTGATATTTTGACAGGGCTATCATATCACTTCTTAACCTTCTCTTCTCCAGGCTAAACATCCCCAGCTCCCTAAGGTGTTCCTCATAAGACATTTCTAGATCCTTCACCATTTTAGTTGCCCTCCTTTGCACACACTCCAGTTTCTCCACATCTTTTTTGAATTGTGGTGCCCAGAACTGGACACAGTATTCCAGGTGGCACTGTTACTTCCCTGGATCTAGACACTATACTTCTATTGATGCAGCCTAAAATTGCCTTGGTCTTTTTAACTGCTGCATCAGACTGTTGACTCATATTCAACTTGTGGTCTACTTGGACTCCTAGATCCCTTTCACAAGTGGTCTCGTTCATCCAAGTGTCCCCCATCTTATATCTATGCATTTCATTTTTCTGCCCTAAGTGAAGTACCTTACATTTCTCTGTGTTGAATTTCATTTTCATAGCTTTGGCCCAGCTTTCTAGTTTATTCAGGTCATTTTGAATTTTGATCCTGTTTTCTGGGGTATTAGCTACTCCTCCTAATTTGCTGTCAACTGCAAATTTGATAACTATGCCCCCAATACTGTCTTCCAAGTCATTAATAATAATATTGAATAGCACTGGACCCAGGACAGAACTGTGTGGCACCCCACTTGTCACTTCTCTCCAGGATGAAAAGGAAACACTAAGCATGCCACTAAGTTTTACCCTCAACTTATCCACAGGTTATATCAAAATCCATAATTTTGGCCCCAAAACCTGCCCTCAACTTATACATGAGGGCGACACAGTTGACTATATATGGTATTTGCTTCTAGTGCTTTTCCACGACTGAAGTTATAAGCCAGCATTCTTGCTATTATAAACATTCCACTGAAGCTAAATGATATGTCATAATCTTATTTGGGGATTCCATAAACGATACATAAAAATAGTTACTTTGGATTATGTGCTGAAGCAGAGAATTTAACATAAAAATAAAAGCAATAAACCCTTTTATTACTTATCAGGATTTTGTTGGTCTTCTCTTCTAGTCTTGGAGTGACCTTGTGAGATATTTTCTCTCTTTCTCTCCTCTTTCTTTCTTTTGTTCCTACTGTATAGGAGAATACATAATCTCATCTGGACACTAGCAGAAACCCATTGTCAGGGTCAGATCCTAAACTTCTAATGAGCCAAGATAATTTTGCTTCTCTTGACAAGGAAAGGGTCAGTTAAGATGTCTTAGGCCTTGTTGTGAGTTACTTGATTCATCATTTGGCCTGATGAAACTGGATAGGGTTGTAGGAGATGCATGCCAGAAGGTCTGTGTTTCTAACAATCTGGTAGTACTCCCAATGGTTTCAGTTTATAGGACTGAGTTTGGGGATGGGTAGGGATGGGTTTTGTTATATGTAATAAGGATACCTCCGTAGGGCTCATAAAGAAGAGAGTTAAGCCTTTCATTTTTACACAGTGTCTGAGTATGGTTAGGAAGATGAAACTGCATTCACCTAAAACTAAATTAAACTCATTAATAAAAAGCTTGTTTCCTAGTTTTCCTTTTTTTTTACATCCTTTGCATTATATTCCTTTTTTTTCCATCTAGGCCAACCTCCTTGATAGCATGTATACTGACTGACTAAACCAAACTCTCTTTGGTGGCACATTTACTGTCATCAGTGTACCTGCTCCTCTCTTCCGGTACCTTTCTTGAACAGTTACATCTGGATTAGGTGAAATTTGGGTTCCCACCTAACCTGATGAAAAGTGTTCATAATTTCACACCAGTTCAGGGCATTGTTTTTGGCATTTCTCAAGTATTCAAAGAAAGATTTGATGAACATGTATGCATTCCACAGACCCTTATAATGATTATAATAATTTATGCAGTGTTGATGGCTCACATTTTTACTGCTCCCTGGATAGCATTGTATGCCCTGGACCAACAGATTATTGGCTCCTCTGATGCAGAGAAATCTTAATAAATTGTCTTTATACTCTTTGCAAGTCCTCCTCGTAATTGTTCTTTGTATTCCTTAGGAGCATACAGTAATTTGTGCCTTTTAATTTCTGACCCCAAAGGTCTTTTAATAGAGAGGGATCATAATTGCGTTATAGTTTTCATAAACCTTTCTTAAACATGATTATCCCAAAAAGTTCTTCAGAGGGTTTTTTTTCCTTATGGCATTGAGTATATTGGATTCAAACTGAATTTTAAAAACATGTGTCAATAGCTTTAAATACATTTCATTCCAAAGGCAAAAGCAAACAGTAGTTCTGTGTTCCTCCCACCTGACTAAAGTTTTTATGCATCAGGTTTAGGATGTTGGTTATGCTGCTGATCTTTCCAGAGGGAGTAAAAAAAGAACTTCTCTGTTGAACAGGCCACATAATAGCAAGTTTAAGTTCTGAATTCAACAGTGGATTAGAACAAAAATGTGTATCTATATATCCCAGTGGGCTTTCACTTTATTCTGCTTTAGATGAAACCTGATGTGACACAGAAAGTGCTAGATGCTGGCAAATAATCCCTGGGTTTCAGACCAGCCAGACAATAAACAACTCCATAATATTCAGTGCTGCAGCTTCTGTAGAGCCCATCTGTTTCAAAATAACCCTAATTCTGCTTACTATGCAGAATGCTTTGTTGACTAGGGCTTGTCCTACTTTTCTTTAATGTGTTCCCTGTGAGCCTCTGATGCCATCTGCTGGATTACATGAAGTTTTACTGGAGCTAAATTCCCATTGCTCATTTCTGCTTTGACGTCTGGATGCTTGTGTGTATGTGTATGCCTTCAGATCATCTGTTGTCTTACAGTGACCCCTTGAATTTCACGGGGAATACTTAGAAGTGGTTTGCTAGTTCCTTCCACTGAAATATAACCTACAGCAGTGGGGGGGGGGGGGGGGAGGCAGTGAAAACTAGCCTTCCATACAGATAGAAGTACAGTGGACCCTTGATATCCACTGAAGTTTAGTTCCAGAACCCCTGGTGGATACTAAAATCCATGGATGCTCAAGTCCAATTAAATACTATGCCATAGTATAATAGAGTCCCTTTATAAAATGGCAAAATCAAATTTTACTTTTTGGAATTTTCACATTTTAAAAATATTTTCAAACCTTGGATGCTTGAATCCATGGATTTTATATATATGGATAGCATATCCACTATATATGCTAGCTTAGATACCCTGATGATTTGTTTACTCTGGACTGAAATACATTTCACTGTTAAAAAAAAAAAAATCTAACATAGATGTTGTTATCTGTTACAAAAAATTGAGTGCTTGAAGACACTACGTTGGTGCTCCAGAATATGTTTTTTTTATGTTCTTGCTCCTACTTTAGCCAGTGCCACCCAATAGCTTTTCATGTAGAATGTTTTAATAATTTGTCACCAACCCTTTGCACATTAAGGAAAGCATCAGAGAACCTACTGCATGTAACAAACTTTAACAGTTATCAGGTACTATATGACTGTAGAGCAGATTTCATAATTTTATCACATATTAATTTGAGATGAAATAAATAACTGTAAAAGCCCTTTAGCGAACCATTGTGTTGTAGTGGCTTGAGTGTTGGACTAGGACACTGGGAAACCAGGGCTCGAATCCATACTTGACTATGGAAATCCTCTGGCTGATCTTGGGCAAGTCACATTCCCTTAACTTCAGAGGAAGGCAAGGTCGAAACTCCTCTGAACAAATTCTGCCAAGAAAACCCCATGATAAGGTCATATTAGAGTTACAATAAGTCAGAAATGCCTTGAAGGCACAGAAGTACAACAAAAATCCCTTATATGTAATTAGAACAAAGCCAGCAAGGACAGCCTGGCAGAGTTGACTTCTCTTGCTTTTTTGGTATGGTTCCAAAAGAAGAAAAGAGTTCAGTTTGGGCCACTGCATTATCTGAGGCCTTTAATTGGTGAGGTGTAAAAATGTAGAATCAAAAGAGATCTGAGCATACAGTGGCTATTGTTTTTTACTGCTTATCTCTCATATTGCACTTATATGCTACCAGGGTTTACAACTGGAGTTTTCTTCAAAAATTTTGCTACTTCAGTTTTCACAGGCAGTGCTTGTTCCCAGAATCTACTGTTCAGGGAATCTGTGTTCCTGAAGATGGAGGTTTCATTTAGCAAACATGGCTGTTCGGTGCTACTGTTTAGAAATGTACTTTTTATTAAATTTGCCTAAGCAATGTGCCATCAATACATCTTGTAGTAGTGAGATTATTATTATTATTATTATGAACCCTGAATACCCACCTACCACCCTGATTTCTTCCACGTGACAACAGAAAGCTTAACCCTTGGAGTCACACTTTGCTATGAATAGCTTTTATTGATGGCAGTGGAGCTCACACCTCTTTTGCAAACTGATACTGCTTTGCAAAGGGCCATTATTGCATAATACTTCTGGTGCTTCATTGCAGTTTAGCTGGTTTGTAAACTGTCAACAATTGCTGTTTGTTCCTTTTTAAAAAAAAATAATTGAACACAGGCGGTTTTAATATCCAGGCAAGCCCAAATTACCACAAAAGCAGCTACATGTCTTCCAGTGAAAATTTCTTACAACAATAGAAGAAATTACTTCTGAGAGAGGGAGCTTAAGTAGGACATCCTGTCATTTCTCAAAACAGAAGATTTGACAGTTGTCTCTTCCACTGGCAACAACAAAATTTTATTGGCTGAAATTTAAAGTATGTGATATATGTTTGTGCAGTATGTATGAATGTATAGTTGCAGTCAGGGGTTGGAAGCTTAAAGTTGATGCAGACATAGCAACATGAAAAATGAAAGAGAATTGTATTGTTACAGGTGTGCATCCAGTTACAAGTCCCAGTGGGAAGAGATCCACTGAATCAATGGGATTTACATAAATGTCCCCTTACCTATTGAATGAATTGCTGAATGGTATATTGTAGTTGGGCTTAATAATTGTCTGGGCCTGTGACAACATATTTATTTTTTAATTAGGCTGAGTTTTTATAAATGGAAAAAAATGCTTTATAGCAATTATAGTGATTGATGTTTGCTTTAATTGCAGGTAGTGGCACGAGACATTACAATGGTGAGAGGAGACCCTACGGCTTCTGGCTTCCACCTGAACAACCATCCAGTGAAGAACTTAGAAGGCGAAGACTTGATCGATTTGAGAGGTGGTAAAATTTTCATATGTCATCTCAAACATATAAAAGGACCCTTCAAAGCTGCCAAAACACTGGCTTATCTTTTTTCATTTAAGGAGTCTCTTTTCAGAAAGAAAAGATGGACTTTGAAAGTTAAGACTGAAGAAGGTTCCTGCAAACTAGTATTCATTTTAAAGGCTTCATCTACCATGAAAATTTGACATGTTCTTGTACATTTCCTATATATTTCAGTAGGAAAGGTTTCCAAAATTTCAGGTGAATTTGATTATTCAACATTTATACTTTGATAGACCTTAAAATAGATTGGAATTATGCAGATGAAAGATGACATCCATGAATCCTTTCTTCACCTTAGGATCTTAAATATAGATGGAAAATACAGCCATTTGCTACACAGCAACATTCCTCTTCCATACAAATTTAAGACAAAATGATTATAAAAGTTCATCTTGACTCTACAATGCCTGATTTTTTGAACTTGTGTGGACAACAGCAGAAACAAAAAGGAGATGTCTAGGCGCATTATTTGAGGAACATCTGTTCACCTTGTTGACAGAAGTGGTGTCAGGTTCTTCATTGTGGGGAACATAATGTATATATGAAGCTTTCCCTTATATTGTAAAGAAGGTGAAAGTCCCTAGTTATCTGGAACTTCTTCTGTGCACACTTATGCATTTATGTGTTCAAACTGTATAGAAAGAGTACTAGATGTGGTTTAGTGCTTCTAAATAACAACTTTTATTTTACTCATATTTAAATGCCTTCTTTAGAGTTGATGGCTAGGAAAAAGCTACCCACCTTTTGGTTCCAAGATCAGTTTAGATGTTTAGCTGTGGGTTTGTCTTCATTGTCTTTGGACTTAGCCCTATGCTGGTGATGTGCCTCTTTTAGGTAATAAGTGACAGTCATTGTATAAATACGCAAATGTGCTGGCACCAGAACTTTATCCTTTTTATACACATGATGTTTTACAACGTAATATGGCCAGAGTAAAGGAATTTCTATTGCCTTTGATCTTTTCAGTACTATTTGTAGCATATTTATATTGTGTTGGGTGACTGACTACAGGGAATGTTTAACTGTTGATTTGTTTGGTTGTTGGAAACCATGTTTCCTTATTGGAAAGATTCTATATTTTTGAAACTTTAACACATTTACCTCTAGAAGGAATTTTGTCCAGATTCTATACTTTTGAAACTTTAACACATTTACCTCTAGAAGGAATTTTGTCCAGAGCGTATCTTTATTTATATCTCTAGATATGTATTTCATCAAGAAACAGATGGATATTAATGAAATAGAAGCAGAGTTGAAGTAATCTGTTTGACCTCTCTATTTTATCCACAAGTAAAATATAAAGCATTCAACATGCAGAGGGGGGTATTTGGCAAGGCTTCAGTTTTACATTTATAATTTCCTTTCTCAGTTTTATCCCAAGGAGCACAAAATACAAAATGACTTGGGCCTTTTCAAGTGCTGACATCTCTAAATCTTGAGTGTTATTTCAGGTTAATGGCAGTGCCTTCAAGGTTCTTTGGCCTCTGGAAGATTTTTGTAGGCCTCTTTCCTTAGGAAGTATATAATTTTACTCACAGAGCATCACTGGCTTTGGACTATATTCAGTACAGCATATGAACCACTTTTGTACCCAAATTGTTATTGTTGCAAGGAACAGATAATGTTTCATGCTCCCTTAACAAAAACAAACAAACAAAAAAATCACTGTTCTGTTTGTGTTTCTTTGGCTCAGTCTAGATCTGATATCAATTATATCTGTTACTAATGTATACAAGGGGCCCTTGTTATCCACTGGGGTTTGGTTCCAGGATCCCCTGTGGATAACTAAATCTGTGGATGCTCATCCCAATCAGTCCAATGGCATAATGAAATATAAAATGGAAAATCAAGGTTTGCTATTTGGAATTTATGCTTTTTCTGAATATTTTCAAGCCATGAATCAATGGATAAAAAATATCTGTGGATACGGAGAGATGACTGTACTTTAAAAATGCTAATAGCAGGCACAGAGGAACTGAAAAGTACAGCAGGTGGAGAGGGGGAGTTTAGCCCTTTCTTCTTCTACTGTGGTCTTGATTCATATCACTCATCTGAAAGTGCCAATAAGAGCTTTCTTGTGATGCAAATAACAGCTCTGAAGGAATAGTGTTTCAAGACGGCAGCAGGAGAGGAAATCATAGTTAAAATAATTTAAAGATTCATGTAATGGCACAGGATTTCTGTGACTTCATTTTGCCATTATATTAGGCCTTTACTAATTTTCAGCTTTCTGAAAAGAATGCTTAAACAAAATTGATTATCTGGTTCTGTATTATGAAGTATTAATGATAAGTATGTTCTTGTACTTAAAAAATAGCCCTCACTACCTTCCAGATTTTTTTAAATGATATTTTGAGAGGAAGGGAGTTTCCAGTTGTTTGTTCACTGCCCTGAAAAGTACCTTTTTATTTATTTCTTTGTCATTTTGGTTTGTTACAAAAAAAATCTTATAGTAAAAATAACTGAGAGGAAACAAAGCTTTAATAAGAATGTATGTAACAGTTCATATCAGTTTCCAAAAATGAGTGTGTGTTCTCTTAATGTAATAATGTAATAAAATTTATTCGATTTTTGACCAGTATAAAAATCAAACTAGCAATCACATAGTTTAAAATATAAACTGTACATAAACATAGTTTTTTGTGGAGCTTTCGGGCTATGTGGCCATGTTCTAGAAGAGTTCCTTTCTGACGTTTCACCAGCATCTGTGGCTGGCATCTTCAGAGAATGATAGCCTGGAAAAGGATTGGAGATATATATCCTGTGTGACCCTGGGAAGGAAGGAGTAATTTGCAAATGTATTATTATGTTGCTAATGGCAGTCCTCAGGGTGGGAGGATATGCAAACAAGGATTAATGTCTGCTAACTGGTGCTCATCGTCTGCTGGGAATCCCCTGGCCTTAGGCTGTTTCTCATTTGCATAGGTTGAGTTTTGACCTTGCTGTCCCTCAGGACTGGTAGCCAAGCCTTGTTTACTCTCAGGGTTTTCTCTTTCCTGTTGAAATTGTCCAGGTGTTTATAGATTTCAATGGCCTCCCTGTGCATTCTGACATGGTAGTTGTTGGCATGGTCCAGAATTTCAGTGTTTCAAACAGCATTTTATGCCCAGGATGGTTTATATGTTCTGCAACTGCTGATTTTTCCAGTTGACCCAGTCTGCAGTGTCTCTCATGTTCCTTGATTCTTGTCTGCTCACTGCATTTGGTCGTCCCTATGTAGACCTGTCTGCAGCTGCATGGAATGCGATAGACTCCAGCGGCCGTGAGAGGGTCTCTCTTGTCCTTGGCTGAGCAAAGCATTTGCTGGATTTTCTTAGTCGGTTTGTAAACCATTTGAAGGTTGTGTTTCTTCACCATTTTCTCTATTCTATCAGTGACTCCTTTGATGTATGGTAAAAATATTTTCCCTTTGGGTGGTTGCTTGTCTTGAGTCTGGGCCTGGGAGCCCTTCTGATGTCTGCACTGGAGTAACCATTAGCCTGTAGAGCCTGGTCCAGGTGTTTCAGTTCATCTTCCAAGAAGTGGGGTTCACAGATACGTTTTGCCCGGTCTACCAGTGGTGTTATAGTGCTTCTTTTTTGTCCTGGGTGATGGTTGGAGTTCTTGTGCAGGTATCTGTCTGTATGTGTAGTTTTTCTGTATACTATGTGGCCCAAACATTGGTTTGGTTTGCAAATGACTAGGACATCCAAGAATGGTAGTGTTCCATCCTTTTCTTTTTCCATTGTGAATTGGATGTCTAGAGGAGACGTCTAGAGTCTTAGAGGAGTTGATTATTAATTTCTCCTCAGCACAATAGTGGACGAGAGAATTTAAGGCCGATGGGGGTCAAGGAAAGAATAACAGCATCATCGGCGTAAAGTAGTATGTTAATATGCTTGTAGCTAGCTTTGGGGGATGGAAAGAGATGTTATTTAGAGAGGGGATTAAGGAATTGATATAATAATTGAATAGAGAGTGGGCCAGAACACATCCCCGTCTTACGCCCGTCCTTACACGAATTTCCTTGAAGACATGTCCTTGGTAGCTGCATCTAACTTTTAAACTAGAATTTTCATGGATCTTAATAAGAAGCAGAAGGAGGTGTTTATCAATGTTAGTGCACATTAATTTTTCCCACAGTCTGATCTATTTACAGTATCGAATGCGGACTTGAAGTCAATAAATGCCGCATATAGTGGTTGACCAGAATGAGAGTATTTTTCAACAAGATGTTGTAATACCATAGTATGATCGATAGTGGATTGTCCAGGCCTGAAGCCTGCCTGTTCGGCCAACAAAACACCCTAGGATTCTAACCAGTCCAGAAACTTATTTAAAAGATGTTTTGCATAGATTTTTCTAATCAGACTTAACAGACTGATCGGTCAGAAGTTAGTTGGATCGGTTCTGTTACCTTTTTTATATATTGGAATTAAAATGGCCAGGCCCCAGTCTTTTGAGATAATAGTAGATTGATCAATAGTCATGAAAAGATTAGAGAGAACTGGAATTCACCAGTCAAGATTATTTTTTAACATCTCACCAGTCTCTTAATGTTCATTATCAATGACTAATCAATTGCATTGGGAGGGAAGGCTTCATGCACTACTTCAGCCCCGCGCCATTGTTGTTATATGCCATCAAATCACCTTCAATGTAAAAGGGACCTCTATGGCCTGTGGTCATCAACAGCCCTCCTCAGGTCTTGCAAACTCAGGGTCATACTTACTTGATTAAATCAATCCCATTTATAATGCAGTTTTATTCTTTTCTTACTGCCTTTAACTTTATTAATAATTGCCTTCCTTTCCAATAAGTCACATTGTCTCATACGTGGTCCAAAATATATTTGTATTATCTGTATTTTTGGAAGTTTATAGTATCCTTAGAACTCTCCTCCAGCCAACAATTCCAATTGAATTTAAATCCTCCTGCCATGCACATACCATTTTTTTTTGTCTGAATTGGTTTCTTATATACAACTCTTCCTCAAGAGTGTGTCTGCAAGGGTGCAGGTTTGTGGCAGGCACTGCTCTCCAGTTTAAGTGCTCTTGCACTGAAAATGCCTCAAAATGAAGACAGAAGACCAACTAATTGATGGAAGTATGGACCACATCTTACTTGCTTACTTACTTACATGTGGAGAGGATTTCAAACATTATGTCAGTGATAAAACTGGTATTAACCCATCATCATTCACAGACCTGAAAGATGGCGTGCAGCAGGATTTGTTTTAAATGGTTATAAGCTTTCTTGATCCTGAGAAAGGAGAAAGACAGAATAGAAATTATGGCAAATAAACTTACCAATCTATGAGCCCTAGAATCAATGAGATAGTCTATGCATAGGAAAATCAATGCACAGTTAAAAGATATGAGTAATCTTCCATCCACCACTCTGGTACAGCCACCAAGTGGTCACTTTTGAGTGTCCACTATACCTGTTTTCTTTATCCAATACGCAGTGAACCTACCTGGCCTAAAATCTTTGCATGACAGCTAGAGCATGGTACTTGTAGTACAATGGTACAGCATCCAACTGGATATTCTCCCAGTTATTTTCATGAAGACCAAAGAAATTTTGTTATGAAGACCAATTGTCCAATTGCAGTGATGTTCAAAATCTTTTTGAGGAAATAGAAAATGATACTCTACTGAGGTCAACCCATGCATATATTACTATATATATGTAATATATATATATTACTATATATTACTATAAAAGTCTCAGGCAGATTTTTTTTCCTTTTTAAAAGCAATCTTCAGTCTTTTGCTTGAGAATGAACCTGGCAAGCTACTGCTCCCAAGTCGCATTGTTATTTGAATTTCTTAAAAACACAAAAATCACATTTCAGGCATTTCAAGATTTGTTTCTAGAATCTCTGATCTATAAACCCTCTGTAATCACCTTGGATGAGTCATACACTTATCCCCAGGAAAGGTTGTGATATATTATTAACATATTTATACCCCACCCGTCAGCCTTAGAATTAAAAACTGTGTATTTTTAATTAAACAGTTCCCTGCCCTCAGGCTTACAATCTAAAAAGACAAGATCTAAAAGGAGAAGGGAACACTGGTTGGGAAGGGGCATATTGGACTGGAGGGAGGGCTCTTCTTCTTAATTCAGACCAGGCCTGTTGTTGTTTTTAACTGTCTTTGAGTTGACCCTGACCCATGATGACCCCATGGATGAAACATCTCAAAAACCCACTGTCTTCTGCTGCTCTGCTCAGGTCCTGTAGATTCATATTTGTGACCTCCCAGATCTCTGGCATGAGATCTTCCTCTCTTTTTGCTTCCTTCCATCTTTTCTAGCCTTATAAGAATCATAGAATTAGAAGAGACCACAAGGGCCATCTAGTCCAAACCCCTGCCATGCAGGAACTCTCATTCAAAGCATCCCTGACAGATGGCCATCCAACCTCTGTTTAAAGACCTCCAAAGAAGGAGACTCCACTACCTTCCAAGGAGTACATTCCACTATTGAACAACTCTTACTGTCAGGAAGTTCTTCCTAATGTTGAGGTGGAATCTCTTCTTGTACCTTGCATCCATACTCTGAAGCAGTAGAAAACAAGCTTGCTCCATCCTCAGTATGACATCCCTTCAAATATTTAAACAGGGCTATCATATCACCTCTTAACCATCTCTTCTCCAGGCTAACATACGTAGCTCCCTAGGTCTGCCCCCGTAAGGCATGTTTTCCAGACCCTTCACCACTTTGGTTGCCCTCCTCTGGACATGCTCCAACTTGTCAACGTTCTTTTTAAATTGTGATACCCAGAACTGGACACAGTATTCCAGGTGAAGCCTGATGTAAACAGAACAGAGAATTGCAACAGGATTTTTAGCTGCCACATCACACTGTTGATTCATGTTCAACTTGTCATCTACCAGAAATTCTAGATCACTTTCACATGTACTTTATTGTCTTTTTTTCCAAAATATAAATCTTTTCTTTAATATAGTTATATGTACTTATGTACAATTCTACAGAAGCTGAAAGAACACAGAAAAGTATGTTCTCAATGTGCATAGCATGGAGGTTTCTTAGTAAAATTGCTCCACAGTAGCTTGTTTCCTTACCTGCTTCTACACAACATTTCATAAAGTTAAGAAATCTTGCTGAAAATAAAGGCACTACTGATCTACGTAGCACACCAGAGCTCATGTATTTGATCAGGAGAGAACTAAGATGAAAATAATTTTAAAAGAGCTCATTTCTTAACTCATTCCAGGGTCGAAAAGCTTTACAAAATCTAAAAACATACAATTTCAGCTTTAAGAGCTTAGTGCAAATATGAAAATTAACAGTACAATTTTAAAGAAGTTAAAATTTAACTAGTGTTTCCTCACAACATGACATTAAGGGAAGTTTCTCTCAAAATGTGATGAATAAAGAATAAAGTAGTTTGCCAAAACAATGACAGAATTCAAGAAATCAATCATATGCTGGTTTTCTTGAGTGGCTTCATCCTTTGGGGCGTCACCAGCTGTGTCATCTTCTTCCTTCTCTGTAATCAAGGCACTAGTAACACTGATGGATTTCTGTAAGGAAGCTCTCTCTTCATCAATTTCTTTTTTTAAGTCAGATTCTCTTTTTCATCTCTAAGAACTGATTATTTAGGACCGATCTCTCTTCATCAAGCTTCTTGTGACTTGTGACAGCCCCTTTGTCAAGCTTTTCTCACCCATTATTTTGTTTTCAATATTGCTTAGCTCCAAAGATGTGTTAAGATCCTCTTCGTTCTGAAGGGCTTCTTTGTGTTTTGGTCACTTGCTCAACTATTTCCAAAGCATCCTCTGCTGTTTGCTGTTGAAGACTCTCAATTTCTTTCAGTTCTCCTGCATAACAGACACCCTACCTAGTACAGGCTTCTGAAGGGATTTTTAAACTCATTAAAAAACTTTTAGAACAACAGAAAACAACAGAAAAGCAACAACAATCCTCCTTGCTTCTAACTAATATCGAGGTCTCTGTCTTCTACTGAAACTTCCATGCCCTGGATGGCCCCTCCCAACTCCATGCCTTCTGCTTGTGTTAGCGGGCTTATCATCTTCATCTTCATCTTCCCCCTTCTGGCAGGTCTCAAAGTGGAATGATTTTTGGTATTTGAGGTAGTGAGACAGCCTTCTCCTCATTTCCTCCTGGGTCTTTTGCATTGCAGCTGAAGATGATGCAACGGAGGTCGAAGAATGGCTTGCATTCGCCTGCATGGACAGGTTGTCTTGTTTGTCCTGTTCGCCTTCTCTGTATTCGTTGTCCCTGTCCCTGTCCTCCTTATCTTCACTTGGTTGTCCCGGTGGATCCAGTTGTGGTGGGTTAACGAACACTTGCTGGGCCTGAGTTTGTGCTTCCCTCTCAACACAGAGTAATCATAAAATCTCCCACCTTAATATAAAATAAAAAATGAATAGTCCAGCAAAAAAAAAGAAAAAAAAGAAAAGAAAAACCACCCAAGGAATAATAACGGGTTCTTGATGTTAACCATTTTTGTTCTAAGTTTGCCCTTCACCTCAGCCTTGGTCTCTCAGAGAAACAAACAACAGTAAGTAACAGAAATCAAGTTTGGCCAAGTGCCTTTATTGTCATTTCTAATGATTCATGTCTTCTTATGATGTGGCCAAACTATGACAACCTCAATTTGATCATCTTGGCTTCCAGGGAGAGTTCAGGTTTGATCTGTTCAAGAAGCCATTTGTTTGTCTTTTTGGTTGTCTGTGGTATCCTCAGCACTCTTCTCCAACGCCACATCTCAAATGAATTTTCGTCTTAACTGCTTTTTTCACCATTCAGCTCACATCCATACATGGTGATGGGGAATACATTGTCTTGGACTATTCTCACTTTAGTGCTCAGTTGTATATCTTTACATTTTAGGATCTTACCTAGTTCTTTCACCGCTGCCCTTCCCATTCCTAGTCTTCTGATTTCTTGTCCACAGTCTCCCTTTTGGTTAATATTTGATCCAAAGTACAGGAAATCTCTAGCTGTTTCGATTTCCTTGTTATCTAGGTTGAATTTATGTATATCCTCTGTGGTCATTATTTTTGTTTTATTTTCAACAGTAAGCCTGCCTTTGTACTTTTTTTTCTTTAACTTTCCTTAGTACAGTAATTGTTCCAAGTCTATGATGTTTTCCACTAGTAGTATGGTATCATCTGCATGTCTTAAATTTGCCTTAAGGTTTGCCATAGGGTCACCATAAGCTGGAAATCACTTGAAGACATACAACAACAAAACACTGAAGATATGATTACAGTCATCCCTCCTTATCCACGGATTTTTTTTTATCCACGGATTCAAGCATCCACGGCTGGGAAATATTCCAAAAAAAGTATAAATTCCAAATACCAAACCTTGATTTTCCACTTTATGTAAGGGGCACTTATATTTTACTGTGCCATTTACTGAGCATCCACTGATTTTGTTATCCATGGGGGTACCTGGAACCAAACACCAACAGATAACAAGGGCCCACTGTATTTTTAAAAAAATAGTTAAAACTTGTATCCTCAAGGGAGGATGGGATTCCACTTGGAACAGCCATAATGGGAAATGCTTAGGGCAGGATCCAGCGATGGGCCTCTACTGACAAAATTTTAGCTCTGGAAACAGCTGAGCTTCCCTCCCTGTGGCAGCCCTTTTGTGTCCCCCAAAACAGCTCTGGAGCGTTAGAAAAGCCTGGACTAAAGAGGGGTGGGTAGGTGGGATGCAACTGATTAGTGGTTAAGAGAAGAAAATTCCTGATGTTTTATAAGTGGATCGTTTGTTTTAGCCCCTAAGAGAGAATGCTTCCTGTGGATGGCTCCATTTTCTCTGTAAAAAGTATTATAAAAATTTGCCATGAAATATTGTTGTTCATTTAAAGTGGAAGATAGTACAGTATTTCAGTGACAGCCCAAGCACTGACTGTGGAAGTTACCATGGTAACAGCACACTTATCATGACAGCACAGCAAATTGTCAAATAAAGCCAGAATAAATTGTCAAAGCATGAATAGTTAGGAAAGCACAAATACCAATGCTAACTTGATTTCTCATGAAAACAAAGTATCTAATATGTAGTGTTTCTTATGCGACTTTCAGCCTTAGAGATTTTGTGTGTGCTTATTTATCTAATATTTAGGAGGGTTAGATCACAAAGACTTAATTACCCCCTCCCCTTGATAGCTCTTTTAATGATTTTTTCACCAAGACAGTTTTAAGGGATTCTCTGTACAGTTTTGTTCGCATATGAACACATTGTTAACTTAGTTTATGTAGACTGGATAATTTTAAGACAATGCTATGAAATGTTTGCATGCAAGTCTAGTGCTAGAGGTGGAAAAGCTTCCTTAACTGCCAGGTCAGTTAAGTAAACAAATAAAAATGCTGACACTTTCTCAAAAACAGTACTACCAAGTCTATTGCACAGTGTGGATAAAAAGGTAAAAGTAAAGGTTTTCCCTTTGACAAGATTGACCAGTTGTGTACCCATTTCTGTTACTAAGTTGAGGGATCCAGTATTGTCAAAGATGACTCCGTGGACATGTGGACCGCATGGCCTCACGGAACACTGTTACATTCCCACCAAAATTGTACCTATTTATGTACTTGCACTTTTACATATTTTCAAACCAGAAGCTGGGACTAGTGACAGGAGCCCTGGTGGCGCAGTGGTAAATGCCTGTACTGCAGCCACTCACTAAAAACCATAAGGTTGTGAGTTCAAGACCAGCAAAAGGGCTCAAGCTCAACTCAGGCTTGCATCCTTCCAAGGTCGCTAAAATGAGTACCCAGATTGTTGGGGGCAAATAGCTTACAGTTGTAAACAGCTTAGACACTGCTTAGGTGGTATGAAGTGGTATATAAATGAAGCTGTTTGTTTTGTTTGTCTCAAACTGCTGACCTGTCAAACTTGCCATCGTTAGAGTCACCGTTTTAATTGCTGAGCTGCTGCATCACTACAGTGGATACTCACTTCAAAATGTTATCTAATGTCTCCCTTTCAAGAACTAAAGAAAAAAAATATCCCCCCTAAAGCAATTCATACCTAAATGTCTTTTCTACTCCTTGAACAGAAGTTAAGGTACTTTGGCATAATCATTTGATTTAGTCTTGCTTCACTGCTCAATGGAAACTTGTTTAATTTGGATGAAGAACCAATGGCTGCATTCAGTACTCCTGCCACAGTATTCAGTTGCTTCCTTTTCCTGTCAAACTGCAGATCAATGGGATTTGGGCCTTTTTAAAAAGGGTCATATGTATGCATCCCTCGCGTCCTATATCTGATTTCTTCTGAAGGATGGGAGGGATGGACTGTTGACAAATGACTGCAATAGTAGTACAGAAACCAAAAATATAAAATTGATATAAATAAAGAAATAAAATGAAAGCATAAAGATATGTTTTCCTGGTTTTTCTGTGAGCTATGTAATAAGCCCTCTTCAATTAATACCTTTTGTGATCCACGGTTTAGCTGCTGGTTCAGCAGTAGACATGGCAAAGAAGAATTAGAGGGACACATGCAGAGGAGGAAAGGATGGAAAGAAAGAAGAGATTGGGAATAAGAAGAAATAAAAGAAAGGGTGGAAAACCAGAAGAAAACAGCTCATAATTATTACCTTTTCTCAAAAAATTCATTTTTCATCTACCCCACAAAAACAAAACAAAACACTTTTCTAGCTATCTTTTCCCCCCTCCCGTATAATGGTATCTCCTTACCTTCCCCTTTCTTAAATCCAATCTTTCTCAACATTTTTACACTGGAGTTATGCTTGAATAATTTTCAGATTTCAAGGAAAACCTGCACAAAAAATATATCTGCTTACGGCTCTTTTCTTTTCCATTCATGGTCTCTTGTGGAAGCCTAGCAACCTCTCACACAGGCCTTGGGTTCTAGGGAACTCTAGCTGAAGAACACTGCTTTAGCCTATTGATTCTCACTTGGATTGCTTAATACAGTTTATGCCACTAAAACTAATCTAAAGTGGTTTGAATTTTGTAACCCAAACATTGTAATTTCTCAACCTTACAGGACTAACAAAAAAGCAAGTAATCATTTTGTAAAAATCTAAGATAACTCGAGTTTGGGTGCAGAACCAGCTGAAATGATTTTTTAAATTATGGTGGGCTCTTTAGGATGTTCTTTACCTTATTATTTTCTGTAATTAGTAACTGCTAATCTAAATCTGAAATTTCACTTTGAATGAATCACTTTAGTTTAAAAATTCCCCATTTTGTTAGAAAAATTCAACTTTTAATTAGTTCCTGTTACTGGATTGAAATCTCTTATAACAGAATGAAATATGCTCAGACTTCAGCAACTGCATTCAATGCAAAACAGACAGATGATGGTTAATTCCACCAAAACACTTGGATGGATATATAAAAAAACTTCCTACTTTTTAAAAGCAAATGGGATATCATAACTCACAAAAAAGAGCCAGCATGGCATATGACTCTGGAGACCTTGGGCAAGTCACATACTCTGCCTCAGAAAACCCTGTGATATAACAGCAAAAACTTCTCAAGACCACAACCCAGTAAATACCTTGAAACTGAATATGAAGAATAGATTCAAATATTCTTAGATTTCCCTCACCATTCATCTTTGTAAAACTTATATATTTTGCCAAAAGTTAAAATTATGGCTCTGTCCTGTCACTTTTGTGGATCATGTAACCCTTTTAATGGGTTGATGAAGCATTTATTCAAGGTCATCTTTACATACAAAGTTTGGCAAGACCAAGCTAGCATTACCAACACCGAATACATCTGATTATGGATTATTTGGAGAGTGTGTGTGTGGGGGGGGGATATTGAGGATATAGAAAAGCATAACAGAGCATATCCATCTCTTCAGCTCCTAAAAACAGAAACATCTGTGATAGCCCTAACAAAAGCTAGTTTTAACAGGAATGATATCCCAAATCCACCACTCCCTTTATGTGGTACCAGAGGTATTTAATTGTGGGCAAAATATTTCCTAAAATCTGCTAATACAGGTTGTAAGGACCCTGACTGGGTAAACTGAAGGGCGTGGTAATATACTGAGTGGATTGCACAGAACAGAAGGTAAAGAGAATAACTACACAGTGAACTGCAGAAGTATTCATTTTTTTATCTCAAGAAACACTTCTGAAAAGTTATATATTCATATAAAATTTTATTGTTAAGTTTTATTTGTCTTGTCTATCTTAAATCTGTTGCAGAGCAAAAACTCAGGTATTACTTCTTTATTATGAAGTTTGTCTAATTGACTTCTTGTTAAACAGATTCCATGATACCTTTTGTTCAGGGTAGTTCTCCTTAAATCGACATTATCATCCGTGTACTGCAAAAATAGCTCTCTCTTTTGCTCTCCTACCCTCCCTGCCCCAGAAGAAAGAGAGAACAAAGCAGGGCAGCTGCATGATAATGAAAAAGTCCCAAGATGTGAAGAGTCAGTAGCTGTGCTCTCCTTCCAGTTTTAGCAGCAGCAGATTAGGTGATGCTGACAGCTAGGAGAACACCAGGGTTCTGTAGAATGTTGCGTTTCTCAAGGTGGCATAGACAATGCCTGCAACTATGGCTGTACAGAGGATGAGAAAGAATTAGTACCCGTGGCCTACCGGACATAAAGCCATGGACAGTGTTGCACATTTTCCAAATAAAAACCCAAGAAGTAGCACTATTTATAATCATACCACAAGTTAGTGCATCCTCATTTGGTAAATGTTCAGGGTTTCCTTAACTATATTTCATGCAGACCTGACATCTGCCTACATTTTGTCGTTGTTGTTGCTCATCTTTAAGAGTCTCTGAGAGTGGGGATGATGCAAACTGCAGGTCTGGGTTTACTGTAGTTAGCCAAAAGCTGTGTGCAGTGGCAAAAAAGTGACATGTTCCTCGCTGACCCTGGCACTCAATGAAAGGTGCTGATCTAAAGTCTTCAAGGCAGCTTCCGGTTGACATGAGGGACTGTCCACCTCCCTGGTCTCCAGATCCAGTGTGCTGAAAGAAACAGACAAAAGAGTTGTGAAATATCACACATCAACTAGATTTGGGGGGGGGGGGGGATTAGTCAAAGATGTGACAATAAAAATAAATCCTATTATGTAAATTATAAAGAGTATAAAATAAGAGAATTTGTAACAAAACAACCAAAACCAATAAGTATCATCCTTCCACCTTTGTCTGATGAAGAAGTCAGTGGAACTTCAAAAGCTTGAACATGTATTTTGTGCATTTTGGTCAGCCCAATATACTTTTGGGTTTGGTTGGTCAACCAATTACAAATCCACCCAACATTTTACTAGCTTATTTGCAAGAATATCATGTGGGCCCTTGTTGAAGGCCTTACTGAAATTGAGATGCTACATCCACAGTATTCCCTTCATCTGTCAAGTTGGTAATTTTATCAAAAAAGAGAACAACCAGGAAAACCTAGCAGCTATATTGGCAGAAATCTTTCTTTAGACCATTCTAGAGGAGCCCTACTTCTCTGTGAAGATTCAAATTTCCATGATAGTCCTCATTCTTACCATTAAAAATGAGTAGCCTATCCAAAGACTTCTCCAGTTTGATGGACAGGGAGGAATGGATTGGTCTTGACTATGAACAGCAACAGCTTGGGCAGGAGCTTCACATACAGCACATCTGCTAATGTAAGGCTTTATTTCTTCATCAGAGAGGGGCATCATGGGCAAAGGAGCTGCAGTTGATAGCCAATAAGATTTATCATTTCGACTTGCATAGTAGCAGACCTGGTTGATATTGCAGTAGGCAAAAGGCATGGTGCTGAACACAGGGAGACAAGATCCAGCCATACCTAGAAGAAAGGAAAATCCACCAAGGTTTAACCATTACCATTCTATATAACCAAGTACAGTACTCACTTAAGAACAGTGAAAAGCTAGTCTTGAGTCTTCTTGCAAGTTTAAAGAGCCAGGAAAATGACAGAGAACTTTGTTGAGATCAAAGCAAAAGGTTTCTGAACAAATAGCCTCATGTTTCGTTTCATAGTCAAACGTTATTTATTGTACCTTATTTTTCTGGTTATGCAATCCCTTTACCTATGGAAAATTTAGAGGGTAAATTAAAATGTAATTCCCCACTTTTGAAATGAAGACATTATCTGTAGCCAGAAAAAAAGAAAAGAAAAGCCTTATTGGATGTCTGGTGAAACCGTTCAAAACAGTTAGCAACAATAAGCAAAAGTAAAAAGTAAAAGAAATAGGTCACAATTCTGAATGCAACTTGTGTGAGAACAAAGAACAATGATAATAATCAATACAAACAAACAGAAGTAGGTAACATAAAAGCAGAGCAAGAGGCCCCTTCTACAGGATCTGAGAAATCAAAGGGAAATCTAAAGCAAGAGCAGAGATGTTGTATCACAAACAGGAAAACACATTATGTGATCAAGATAAAATAAAAAGATGATAAAAGCAATTCAATGAAGAACTATATAAAGGATTCTTTCAAGGAAATATTTTAGCGACGATGCAACAATTTTAGAAAGTGAAGTGAAAGGGGGGGAAAGATCACCAGGAATGGATGACATACCAAAGGAACTGTTTCTTACTATAGAGACTTCCAAATTCTAACAGTCAGCGAATATGAAAAACAAAACAGTGGCCTACAAACTGGAAACATTCATTATACATTCCTGTCCCTAATAAAGAGGACACTAGGGATTACAGTTACCTTCAGATGACTGCGTCTGAAGCAGATGACTGCATACAAGCAACGTGATATTCAGATTTTTACAACACAGACATTTACCATATTCAGCATGAAAAATGCCAGATATCCAAGGTGAGCTCAGAAAAAGAAGCATTAGAAATCATAGTGCAGACATACATGAGCATAAGGAATTTCAGAAGAATATCAACCTATGCTTAATACATTATAGCAAAGCTTATGACTGTGTAGATCATGTGAAAATATAGATTGCTCTTAAAGAAATGGGTATGTCACAGCATTTGATTGTCTTGATGCACAAGCTATTCTCTGGGCAAGATGCCACTGTCACATTAAGATATGAAGAAACAGAATAGTTTCCTATTGGTAAGGGGGTCAGAAAAGGCTGAATTTGCCACCCTATCAGTTTAATTTATACACAGAACATATATGAAAAGTGAGAATAGACTTTAATGAAGGAGATGTGAAAACTGGGAGAAGTATTATCAACAATGAATGAATATTAAGGAAGAAAGTGTAAAAGCAGGGTTACAGCTGAATATTCAGAAAACAAAAATGCTGTTCCCAGATGATTTACACTACAGTGGGTGATGAAGACATCAAAATTAGCATAGTTATTAATCAAAATGGAGACTGTAGTCAAGAAATCAGAAGGCTAATACTTAGAAGTCACCTATGAAAGAACTAGATAAGGTCCTCAGGTATAAAAAAAGGTATCAGTTAATATCAGAATAATCCAAGTCATAATATCTCTGATTTCTCTTTTTCAGTTACCACTGCCAGTTTCCATGTCTTTGAAAGCAACTCTAACTAGTGGCCTGCTTCGGAAGTATGCTGGTTAAATGACACATGCCTCTTAAAAGGTGAGAAGCTGTGCCAAAGCTACGCTCCAGTCCTTAGGACTGGAGTGTGGCTTTGCCATGGCTTTCGGCCTCTTAGGACGCATGCAGCATTTAAACAGCATAACTCCAAAGTGACTCCAAAGTGACCCGAAGCAGCATAATTTTGTCCTGTCTGTTTGGGCCATAAGTTAGCTTACATTTTAGAGTGAATTGGGGTGCACTTTGCTGCAACTCTGTACAGTAAAAGCACAGAAAACCACAGTATCTGCTTTCTTGATAAAGAGTGAAAGTACAGTACTCACCAAGATCTTGATTATGGGCTTTCTCCTGCCCTTCAATATATAACAGGCTATACCCAGTCCAAAGCCTTGACATTCCCTCTGGGCAAAGTGGTTCTACATCTGACTGACTATGAAGGACAATCAGGAATCCACTAGCAATTCTTGTTTCAGGCCCTGGGGGTCCTGGCATTCCTGTTGGGCCTGGAAGACCTTATAGAATGGAAAAAGAGATCAGTAATATCATCAGTAATATCATTTTTGAAAGTGAGACCTTTTCTGAGTCAAAGGATGGTTTGTTTGGCTTTTTCAAAATAGATTCACTATTGAGCATTTAGCAATAGCATTTACATTTATCTATACCACTTAATAGTGAACTCAGCACTCTAAGTAGTTTACAATCTGTTAGCCAATTGCCCCCATCAAGTTGGGTAATTATTTTACCAACCTATGAAAGGCTGGAAGGCTGAGTCAACCTGGAGCCTTCTGGGATTGAACCCACAATACTGTGGATGCAATACCAGCATTTAACCACTGTGCCACCAGGGCTCCTATTGAGCTCAAGGTTTTAAGTGTCTGAGCTTTAGCTAAGCAGAAAAACTTTTTTGTTTGTTCACAACAGATTGAGATTGCAGGAGAGCCTGGAGATCAGTTGTCTAATGGTGTTAAGTTATTTGACATGATATTCCAGGAACACAAAATAAGTTGCCACAGTGGTACTCAAACATTTTACCCTTAGGACCACCCTTTACATCTACATGCAGACATTGCTCAATGCAGTATGTGAATAAAAATATTTTGTTTATTTAGTATGTGTATTTTCATTTGCACATGCATGTATATTCATATTTTGACATTTTATAAGGAAATAGCATTGTTCACATTAGACCAGTTTTATTTATGTAAATTCAATATCTAATTGAACACATGGTTAAATTTTACACATTTTTTTTTCAAAGAGAAGGAGGAGAGATCAGGGCCACCAAGTCTCACATACCCCATGAGCAACTCTCACGCCCACCCTGGGGTCCTGCCCCACCATTTGAGGACCACTGTTACCAGATGTTCAAGGCCACAACTTTTTTTTAAAGCAGTGTAAAGAATGTATACAATCATGATCAAACTAATTATTTTCCTGGAAGTAAGACAACTTGAACGTGTCAGAATACTTACCTTGCAGCCCTGTGTATCCTTTTTCTCCTATGTCACCTTGATCACCAAAAGGTCCTTGTGGCCCAGGCAGGCCACTCTGACCCAGCTGACCTACAAAGCCTTCTTCTCCTTTCATTCCTGAAAAAACAATACATTTAATTGTAAAAGTAACTATGCTTCAGTACCAGGCATAACTACTTTTATTAATGCAGCACAAATGTAACATTCAACAGGTAACATTTGATTTCCCTTAAGTAATAGCTACATCCATCAAGAGATTATTCAAAACAGTTCTCTCATTTTTTTAAAAAAAAAATAGAATACTGACTTTAAAAATGTTTCATGCTCCATGCTCCAGAATTTTCAGCAATTTAACTTGATAATTAGAATTAATTCAGAAGTGCTGTATCTACTTGTGTGGGGGGGGGGGGGCAGGACTGTAAAATTGGAATTGTCCTATAGTAACAACAGTGCTGAAGAAAACAAGAACCACCATATTTCTTTTCCTTTTCTTGTAAAATTGTGCTGCAATATGATGGCCATGGTAATCTGTAGTGGGGGGAAATCTCAAAAATCAATAAAATGCCATCAAATTAAATTTGTTGGATGTCTAGAATTTCAGAAAAAGGTAACAAGCATTACAAGAAAAATCTAAATATCTACTTGAGCCCTGTAAATCTCTGTATGATTTGGAAGTAACAGAAATAATGGCATCTAACTGAAACTTGTTTTTGCTGTAGTAAGTAATTGTGGTCCCCTACCCAACCTCCAAGTTCATAATGATTTGCTTTGGGGCCCATCCTCTCTCTTTCTTGAACATTTTATATCATCTTTTCTCTTGAACGTTTGTATCATCTTAGGTTCTGGTGCATCCTACTGATTTCTAGTTATTGCGTTATTTCAGTTACAAATTGTTACGCAATCTTTTACACAAGGGCGTTTTTGCTGTTTCTAATGTCAAGGGACTTTAGATATGGAATACTAAAAATCCACAAAGCCTCAATGGAATGGTTCCAGGCTAATAACTATATTGCAATTTGTAGCAACAACCAATGCTTTAATTTCTCATAAAATGGTGCCTTCTTTATGTCGAAGCTGACACCCAATAAAAAACATTTTAATACAGGACATTTTATAATAATAAATAATAAATAAAACTTTTATTTATACACTCTTGCTTTATGTGGAGGATCTGCCCCCATGTACAGCAAATTCTGCACATGCTCAAGCTCCATTTAGATTAATAGGGTGCACTCTTGGGTGTGGTGCGGGACACACGCCATTAATTAAATTGGGCTTCCCATCCACATGACCTCAAGGGAAGCCTGCATATGGGGCAGATCAACTGTTGTACCGTATGGTTTATAATATCTACTCATATGGAAAGAGAGAATTATCTCTGTGTGTGACACAATATGAAATCAATATTGAGTCATGTAGACTTTATAGGAATAGATAGATGAGCTAAAAAGTATTTTAAGCTTTTGGTGACCCTGTGTCTTCCTTATCACACACATTCCAGAATCACAAAATATTTACCTGGGGGGCCAGGGAAGCCTGCTGGCCCTCTTATTCCTATGGGACCTGGTGATCCTCTTGGGCCTAGTACTCCAGGAGGCCCTGGAATCTTGGGACAAGATGAGTAGTCCACTTTCCCTGGTTCACCTGGATCACCTGAAATGTGCAATGGCATTAGAATGGGAATTAACTCCACTTATCAAAGTTAGTAGGCAGAAAATGTATATAAGTTTTCATTGATTTAGAAGTGTGTTCTTCCAACTAATTAACCCTTTATTTTATATATATATATATATACACTGTATGTATGTGTGTGTGTGTGTGTGTGTGTGTGTATGTATGTATATATATATATATATATATATATCAGCATAAAGAGGTATATAAATAATTGCTTGTACTAATAAATAGAACTTTACTTGCTGGTGAGAGCAGGATGGTTAGGTGGACTTTACTTGCTGGAGAGAAGGATGGTTAGGTGAAGAGAACTTTGCTGGAAAGAGAGGGTCATGGTCTGGGGGAAAGACTGTCTATTATTATTATAGAATTGTGCATATCCTTTCTGGAAAATAAAGAATATCCTCTTCCATGTTTACAAAAATTAAAATAAAAGTAAAGTTTCAAATATCAACGGGTAATCACTATAGAGAGTAAATTGTTAAGTCTGCTTATTTGTTTCTGTACAGAACAGAGATCTAGTACTACAGCCTAGGGGTTGAAAAATATCTTCCAGTTCTGCACCATGACACCCACATCATTAGCGTATGGGGCAGTGGAAGTTTCAGGGGAGATATGTCACTACTGTAACTTCTTTGGCATAAAGATACAGCCTCCTAAGGGAAGAAGACAAGCAGTTGGAACGGAAGTTCTCAGCCTTTGATCTTCCAGTTGTTTTGAACTTCAGCACCCAGAAGCCTTTGCCAGCATGACCAATGATGAGGGAATCTTGAAGATGAAGTCAAAACTATCTGGAGGACCAGAGGTTGAGAATCACTGAGTTGGAGGGAAAGCAAAATAAATCAGCACTTAGAGAAAATATTTTCTAAAAGGAACTAATCCTTCGATAGCTTACCTCTGCAACCTGGTGGATTGAATGACGAAAACGAGGTCATGATCACATGCAGGAAGGAAACAATCATCATGCAGACAGTTAGTAGGAAATAACAACAACAACAACCTGAATTGCTTGCAAGGCTGGTGCAATACAGTTTGTATATGGCAGCAAATGGAGTCCATAAATGTCCTGCTGAAAGATTATGCCTGACTTCATACAGACATGGCTGAAACATCAAGCTAGTTCTCCTTTGCCACCCTGGTTCTTGCCTGATGCAAAGACATGGAACCTCACAACATACATTTTTGTGCCTTTGTGGTTAGCTTGATAATGGTACTGAGGGGATTGAGGAAGCGTGGGAAGCAAAAGGGAACATATAACATAGTATATATATATCGCCTGTTGAAGGTGAAATGTCCACAACTTTATTGGTGGAGCATATGGCAATGATTCCAGGCATCAACTGACCAGCCTAACAACCAATGACCCCTTTGCCTCTGTCTGCCCACTGGGGAAATCAACAAAATGGCAGTAAAAGGGGTCCGTATGGACATAGGCCACTACATTTTTCTTGCTGCGCAGGAGTTAGGCAACGAGGATAGTTCATGAACTAGGCATGCTCCTGAATATCTCCATCACCAGAATATATGGAGAGGCTCCCCTAAGTAGAACAGATGAGCAGCACACAGCTGCTGTTTTTCCACCAAACTGATCAATTTTGGCTGGTGCCAAAATCACCAGTCACTGAACCTGTGACAGAGAAATGGAAACAAAGATATTTTTTTTTTAATCCTTCCCAAGTACTGTCCACCACACCCCATCATTTGAATCCTCATGAAGCACCTGGGACCAAAAATAGGGCTCAGGAGAATGGAGCATCTGCACACTCCACACTCTCTGTGTGCCATTTTGGTGCGCACATGTTCACACGCTGATGACGTGCCTTGCACGCCGTGTCCAAATGGCATGGCGCACAAGAGACATCACTGTGGCACCTTGGCAGCAGCGCAGAAAGGAGCTACGTTTCACTGCTCCTTTTTGGAGTGGATCCTTGCCACACCCATGGAAACAATGGATGTAAACTGCAGGAAAAGAGATTCCACCTCAACATTAGGAGGAACTTCCTGACAGTAAGGGCTGTTCGACAGTGGAACACACTCCCTCGGAGTGTAGTGGAGTCTCCTTCCTTAGGGGTCTTTAAGCAGAGGCTGGATGGCCATCTGTCAGGGATGCTTTGACTTGGAGTTCCTGCATGGCAGGGGGTTGGACTGGATGGCCCTTGTGGTCTCTTCCAACTCTATGGTTCTATGATTCTATGATTCTATGTGGTTGCCACAGCAATGATCTGGAGCAGAAAGGGGCGGTGTCTCACCGTCCCTTCCTGGCCGTCTGTACAGGGCCTAAGTGAGGAAGAATGAGGAATGATGAAACTGAAAGATGGGCTAGCAGAGCATTGGGGAGCATTTTGAAGCTTCCCATATGCCCTGGAGAAGAGGCCCTTTTTTCCAGGTTTGCTCAGGGAGTGACATCCTGGCCATCACTAGGCTGATCCAACTGCTGACATGTTCTCAAGAGCATAAATCACACAGGAATCTAACAAAGAGCAAGGAGGTCTCTGAAAAGAAGTCATACCACCATGAAAAGATTGTGATGTATCCCGCGGAACTGGCAGACAGGGCTCCAGGTAAGTTTGGAACTCATGCTTACATTAATATGGAGAATAGAGCTCTGTTAACAATCATTTCCCATTTGCAAGACAGATCTGTTCTTCTCGCATCTTGTCTAGAATGCCTACTTTACTTACCACTTATATCTACTGTATATATTCGTGTAGAGGCATGTTTTAGGGCTGACATTATGGATTTTGATATGACCAGTGGAAAAATCAAGGATAAAACCCAGGGATATGTAGCAAAGGATGTAAAAGATGAAGCCAAATAACTTTTCTAAATCTAGCAGGCATAACTGTCTGTGCTCACTGTAATGGCTGGATGAATGAGGAGGGAACTATGGTAAATGTTGGCTTTGCAATGTGTGAGGGAGGCAGCCAGACATGGTCAGGACTAAGAAAACACACACGTGTCAAGATGGATGTAAAAGCAAAAAATAAAATAAAAAAATGCTGATTATATTAGCAGTGATTAGAGCATTTAACTTTAATGTGGTAACTTTGCCTGATTTTAACCCAGAAAGGTTGGCCAACATACACAAATGTCTTGTTCATATCCTTCAAAGTCCAGTTCCTCTCAGTGCTCCTTTGAGGAGATGCACCAAAGATCTGCCACTGCCACCATTTTCCCACACAAGAATTTAAAAAGGCCAGAAGTGATGCTATGGTGGAGAGGATATGGTGAAGAGAATATGGAGGAGAGAATTAATTTTTTCTTTTGGGTTCTCCCAGGATGGACTAAGCTCTCGCCTTTAACCACTCTACTCAGAGAAGGGGATGGTTCCTTTTTAAAACAAGAGTTAAGGTACAGTACTTACATTGATCCATGAATAAATCAACCCAGATTTTTTGGGCTGATTTTAAATTAAAATTTCTAGACTTATACACGAGTATATGAGGTAAACAAATCTGTAAGTCTGGCATGACATGTCTTGCTAGGCTGGGTATAATTTTAGAAAGCTACTGTAAAGTATTATTATCTATCTTTTGGTAATAGATGGTGGGATGTAAAGTAAATTCATAATGATCAACAAAAACAAGGTATCAAAAATATTACCTTTGGGACCCAAAGGGCCAGGTGAACCTCTAAAACCTTGATCACCAGGCTCACCAGGGGCACCAGGAGGCCCTTGTGGGCCAGGGTTTCCCATTGGACCTTAAGAAAGAAAGAAAGAGTTTGGATTATCACCATTTTCCAGTTTAAAATAAAAACATTGTATTCCTTGACTCTACCACATGCAAAGCAATAATTTCAAAGCATCATACCTTTCACACCTTCTCTTCCTTGATTTTCTGGAATTCCTTTAGTTCCCATTTTCCCAGGTGGGCCAGGAACCCCAGGTGGGCCAAAAGTGCCACAGTCACCTGGATCTCCTTTAACATGAATAGTCGTCCCTGGAGGGCCAGGTTTGCCAGGAAGACCTGGGAACAAATTAAACAGCATTGATAACAAATGTGCCAAAGTGTCTTAATCAGACGTTCCTTAGAGGGGTATAGCCACAGGCCTCTGCTGCCAAAAAATGTGTTAATTTCAGAAGAAGGCTTTTGTGTACATACACCCAAAAGGAATTATGGGAATGAACTGTTAATTCTTCTTTGCTGAGCTGGTAGATAAGAAGCAAAGCATTTGAGTTTATCACAGGAAATAGAAAGTAAACTTATACTCTGTTAGATCATTGTTCCACCTAACTTTGTAATGATTGGCAGCAGCTCTAGAATTTCTGATAATGTTCTTTTCCTAGCCTTAGTAAATGTGCCTGAGATTTTTAAAACATTTTTTACTCCCAAACCATGTTCTTCACCACTAAATTCCTTTTATCTGTCTTAGGAGAAGATGAAGTATAGTATATTGTATTTTGGGCACTTTTCTGTCTTCATCTTACAGAGTAAAACCATAACAAAGGTTATTTGCTTTGAGGCCATGTTACTCTCCTAACTTCCAGGCTAAAATAAAAAGACCACAGCTCCACAAGCGTGTTTCTGGTACAGGACAACCTATTTAAAAATCTTTTAAAATCTTCCCTTTAGATTTGTTAATTATTCAAATCATGTTGTTTTTTAAGTACCTCTAATGCCATCTAACCCAGAAGGTCCTTGGTCCCCTGGAGGTCCAGGAAGTGTGCTTTCAGAGGGTGGGCCCATGGAGCCTGCAGGTCCAGTTGCACCTGGCCTACCTGTAAGTAGAAGACTGAAGATTTAACAGAGCTTAATAATGACCGAGTGAAATACTATTCAATTTAGTCCTCCAACCCAACTTTATGATTCTAGATCTTTCCTTTTCCTTAATGCTATATTTGCCAAAGATAACTTGGTTGTTCCCCATGTAGCACGCCCATTCAGCCATGGGGAATGTGGCTGAATGAGCATCCTAGAATCCAAAAAACTATGGTTTATATAATATCATTACAAAGGGGAAAAAACAAAACTCCTTCCCATTAACTGGACTGCAGAATAATAAAGATTTCCTTACTTTTTTAAATATGGAGAGAAAAGTGTTTCTTACCAGGAGGACCTAAGAAGCCTATGTCTCCAGGAGGACCCAAGCGGGAAATTCCTGGTAGCCCAGGTTCTCCTCTGTTGCCTTTTGGTCCTGGTTCTCCTGTGCGTCCTGGAGGCCCCATTTCATTTAAACCTTTGTAAGGGAATAATTGATCAGCATGAAGCTCTTAACATTAATGGGAAAAAGTGAAATGCAAAACGAAAATTTAAAATGAACAACACAAGCTTTCTTCAAAGTGAGTCTTGCCAAACATTTCCCAAATCTTTCTGGAAATTCTTATGAAGAGTTCATTGTACATGAGTAGCTGTATCAGGTCTGCAATTCTTTTTCAAACCATAAACATTTTAAAAATGTTTTGTTGTTTCAGATGCTTCTCCCAAAAATGATGTAGTACCCAAGTCATCATAAAAGATTTTCTCAGAAATTAATTAGCTCCCCTAAGAAGCCAAAGGATTGTCCACCCAGTCAAGGAGCTCTTCAGGCATCAGTACTCTGTGTTCTGCCAAAAGAGCATGGCAAATCAATAAATCCTTCAAAATAGTCACAAGGGGCATCTGACAAAATGAGGTATTTCAAAAAACAAAACAAAAACTATATATGCTTAGAAGTAATTTATACAATTATATACATATATGCAACATTGCATATCAGAAATTATCTCACTTTGATTGTATCAGGTGTGCCTAAATGAAATAGAGCTTATAGTTTTTATAGTAATTTATAGTTTTAAAGTAATTTTCCTGCTACACGATTAATACACCTTATAGAAAGTCTTTTTAAAAACAACAACCCACTAATTCGAATGGTCTGGGTAGTTTTCAATAAGTTAAAATTAATGATAACCCAAACTTCATGTATGTGTTAAATGTGACATCTATTGTACATTGGCAAAATTAATGCCAGCCAGTTACAATATGATTAAGCTATGGTTTTTAACAAACGTAACTACTAAACCCATCCTTTCATATTTAATTTCAGTTTTATTTTTTATTTTATTTTTTAAAAAAAACCAAAAACCTTGTAATGTGATAATTTTGATATTTTACCTGGTGGGCCTGTAATGCCTTTTTGACCCTGCAGTCCATTGAGACCATTTAATCCAGGCAATCCCGAAAGACCTTAGAAATATTGCAAAGAAGAAAACAATAGGATTATTAAAATAAAAGTGGTTATTTTATGGAAGAAAACCAACTCTCGGCAGTTAAATTAATTTGAGGAATTTGTAAATTTTCCATTAGCATGTTTCACTGAAGAATCTGTATGTCAGAATGTTTATCAGCTATGGGCTATTCTAAAAGTGAGGAATGACAAAGAAAATGAAAGACATGATCAAGCCACATTTCCTCATTTTGTTTTCATTACAACTCCACCCACCATGGACCCATCCATTCTGTGGAATAATCCTAAATCCCACTGAAGGCCAAAGTAGAAATGGCCTTCTATTGGCAAACAGAAGCTTCTTCAATGTTGAAAACTCAGTGACACCGATCTACTGCTTTCAGTGTTCCTACCAATGAAAGGGGCCCAGCAGTTCCACCCAGGAGCTTGTTGAGGATGGCTCAAAGCCTCACAGCAGCCCTGACAGAGCCCAGGAGTTGGCTCCATGGCTAAGCCAGCCTAAAGCTGGCATAGTTAACATTTCCCTTCATTGGTTTCAGTGCCATGATAAATATAAAAAAGCAAGCCCCAAGAAGGAAAACCATGTAAAATACCTACCAGACTTCCCATTCTGACCACAGTAAATTGGAACAGCTGTAGAAGCAACAGACCTTTCAACACCCAATGCCATTCTCACTTCCCTAGTAGCATTGCTTTGCTTGTCGCTTTAATATTGGTTCTTAAAAATATGCTCACATAGCTTCCTATGCTATCTCTTGGTGGAAAAGTGCCTTAGCTCAGCAGAGAATGGCTTTTGGGAAAATGGTTTTTTAAAATCTTTCCTCTTCAAGGTTTTTGAACTCTTAACTTTAGCATCTGAAACTGAGTAACTCAACACAGATTTTCACCTAACCTGTTTGTTGTGCTCCTCCACCCAGTAACAGCCACAGGATTAGAGAGACCACTTTGCTTGACACAATATTCCTGCCATCTGAAGCCTATTGTTTATGCGTTATGACAGTATTCTGGAGGAATGTAAAATAAGAGATATTTCCATGTACAGGGTCTGAGTCCCACATACATAAACATGAATGGTTGTGGTTAATCTTTGGAAACCAATTCGTTGTTTAAGTCTCTTGATCCTTGTTTTATTCCAACCATGATTGATGGTTTTGTTTACTTTGCTTTCTAGACAATTTCTAACACTTTTGCCAACAATCCAAAACAATACCAACAATTCTAAGTATGTATTTGGAGCTGTCACAGTTCTTTAAGATGGAATAGATGAACTGCAAGTGAACTGTTATTGCTACATTTTACAGTATAATTCTTCAGCTTACATTATTTAAATGTAATCAGATTTCAAGGTTTCAAGACTAGGCCATTAATTATAAAAAAGAGGTAGCAATTAAAAACTAGATTAGGTTGTTTGGGTTTGGGCTTTGTTTTGTTTTGGTTTGATTTTTTGGTATGTCCTCTACTACTACTTTCTATGTACATCTGAAATTTGTTTAAACCCTTGTGGGCTTTTTTGTTTTGTTTCTCTTCAGATCATATAAACTTTCACCTTTTACTAAAGATTTCTGTGCCTTGTAATGTTAACCATGAACCTATCTAAAACTGTACCTACTTCAATGCACATATACTAGTTTAGGCATGCTGAATTACATTTGTGAGTAGGTTAATCTTCATCATAGACAAACTGTTACCACCTCACATTTGTGTTGTACAACTTCTCATATTCCCTGCAAAGATTAAGGAGCCACAAAAAATTACAGATCTGAATGAATTCCTAAAATCCCTAGGAACCTTTTCTACTGATAAGTCTGGTAGTTCTGTCATAGACCTGGTTGATATCTGGAATAAGGAAATGACCCAGGCTATTACAGAGCTCAGGCAAGTTACTTTTTTGTACTACAGTTCCCAGAATCCAACACCTATAACCACTGGTGAAGTGTTGGCACAGCCACTCATCAAACGTTTCTCCAATCCGGCAAAGTGAGAGAACTGAACATCAGTGGTCCAGCTTGACTTACTATTTTCATGGCACTTTTCAAGGCAATATATAATATTATTTTAAAATTACATTAATTTATATTCACTGACCATCAAACTAAACTAGAAACATTGCACAGTGGGTAGAATCACAAAACAGAGTAAAGGGCTAGTTTACATCGGAAAAGTTCAGCTGAACAAATATGCTGTTAGTTGTTGCCAAAATTCAACAAGATGGAATCCATCTGCATTTTGCCATAGGGTGTATTCACAGTTTATTCTAATGTGTTTTCTTTGCCTAAGGATTTAATTCACAGAAAGCTGAAAAAACTGTTCCCCCTCACCAAATAAATATACACATACTCCTAGCTTGGTGGGCTGCATTTTCAAAATTCCAGTACATATTTTTTTATTTATATTTACAGTTATATTAACCCCATTTCAGCCCACATAATTTGCTATCACACATCATGAAAGATCAATTTTAAAAAATAATTACCTTTTCTACCTGGACTGCCAGGTATTCCTGGCAAACCACGAAGTCCCAAAAGACCAGGAATACCTTGTTCACCTGGAGTTCCTGGTAAGCCAACAACTCCCTGAGCACCTGTAGTTGGAAGAGATAGAAGAAGGAGAAGGAAGAGGACATTTACTAGTGTCTCTTCTATATTGCATATGACTCTATAATAGTCAAAACACAGTTTATATAGAAATCTGATGAAAAGTGTCTACAAATAAAATAAAGCTTTTTACTAGCTATGGATAACATTTTTCAAGTGCTTGTAATGGCATGTGAAAGGCCAACTCATTCTAGCAATGCCACCATTATTTTATTTTATTTTATTTATTAACTGAATTTATACCTTGCCTTTCTCCCAAAAATGGGATTCAAAGTGGCTTCAAGGTGCCATTATGGAAATGCCTGCCTAGATATAGGCAGATGTAGCAAAAGACAGAAGTTTTTGCTATGGCTGCTACACATTAAGATGGCTATGTTAGAAAGCCCTGCATGAAATTTGTTGTTTTATTATTATTTGGGTGTTCCTGCACCTTTTTTCACTGAGTTGCAAACGCTCATAATATTCAGCTTCCAAAAATAATAATCTAATTTTCTTTTCTTTACTTCCACCTTACCTGGGAAGCCAGGTGTTCCTGGATATCCAGGCAACCCTTTGGACCCTTGTCTTCCTGATTCCCCTTGACCACCTGGTATTCCTTGGTCTCCTGGTAATCCATTAAGTCCTCAAACAAACAAATAAACACATTCAGTTTAAAGGTTTTTAACAGGTTTTTAATACTTCAAAAATATTGAGTGTAATGCACAAAGGCATGTTTCCAAACTGGTTCAAGGCTTTTCTCGGTCTCAAACAGGAGTTAAGATGGTGCCTCCTCTCATTTCATCTAGGAACCAAACCATATTGCCATTCAAATCTGACTTCTGTACTGGTGACAAGGGTTCAGACCTTCTATTTCACTTTAACTTAGAAGATGTAGAGCAAGCTATATGGCCAATATAGCTCTCTCCTCCAAAATGGTGTTGCTGCTGACCACCAGTGCACTCTGTGTTTCTATCTTAGCCATCTGCCTTACCCTACCTAATGTTAAGACTGGCTGTGAATGTTTCTGCAAAGAGTAGTACGTTTTCATAAACATGTCAGAATATTGTTTCATGCATCCTTATCCCATGTGTGGGGTGGAACATTGGGAAGACACATCCTGTCTGTCTTGGATAAGTATATTGAAAACCCACAACATTTTATAATAGCTACTTATTTGCAAAAACACAGGCTGAGCAAATATGATCTACAATATAAATGCAGGTAGGCAAGAATAATCCCCCCAAAAGGACAGTATATCTGAAGATCCTAAACATGGCAACATCTGATTTAAGGGAAGGCTGTCTCACACTTATGGCAACAACAATAGGGGACAAGACTAGCTGAGACAATATTGTTTATGACTTACTATATTTTCAAAGCAATACATGAAACTACAATTACATGAAAAAATCTTGATTTAACTTCTGTGTGTCTGCAGGTATTTCATCCATTTTGTAGAAGCTTGTCATTCTATATACACTCTATGTGTAGGGAGCTGGACTGAATGGCCCTTGGGGTCTCTTCCAACTCTATGATTCTATGATTCTAAACTCACCGGGATGTAGAACACACCATATGATGTGTGTCTGGAAATAAATTTGTAGGTCTGTATGATGCACATTGAGAACCAGTGTGGTATAGTGATTTGAATGCTGGACTACATTCTGAAGACCAGGGTCCAATTCCACATTCAGCCATGCTATGGTAACACACTGGGTGACATTGGGTAGGTCACACATTCTCAGCCCAAAAAAATTCCATGATAAGGTTGCCTTAGGCTTGCCATGAGGTGGAAATGACTTGAAGGCGCACCGTAATGATGCACATGAAAACACTTGAAAAGTAAACCAAAAGTTCAAGATGTGACATAGTCCTGAAGAAGTAGGCAGAAATTGTGCTTTCTGTCCTTTCTTATGGGCAAAGAAGGAGGTCTGTTTAGAACAGTTCGGAATACAGCACAAAGCTTGGACCTTGGGGAAAGAGGGAACAGAACTCCCCAAATGGCCATGCTGGCTAGGGGATTGTTGTATTTGTGATCTAAAAAGTAAATCAAGCTCTACAACACTAAAAACATTTTTGCTCATGCTAGTAGCATAGACCCAATCTACTTTACTAACCAGACATTATTGCCACTTGTTATTTCCTGTGGTAAGTACTAAAGGAACTTTGCTCAGCTTTGGCTGGTACATGACCTGCTCTCCTTCTTAGAGAAGGCAGATTTGGACACAGTGGTTCATGCCTTAATTACCTTCCAATTAGATTACTGTAATGCTAGGGAAGATGGAGGGCAGTAGAAAGATAGGAAAACCACATACCAGGTGTTTGGAGTCAATGAGAGAGCCCATGGGACTCTGCAGGACCTGAACAGAGCAGTGGAGGACAGAGGATCTTGGAGATGTCTCATCCACAGAGTCACCAAGATTCAAGACTGACTCAGGGGCAGTTAACAAAACAAAAAGTGTTCCACATGTGACTGCCCCTGATAAGTAGCAGAACCTTGGCTGTGGAACTCTATCCCAAGGGAGGTCAGTCTGGCATTGTTGTTGTGTGCCTTCAAGCCATTTCTGACTTACAGTGACCCTAAGGCAAACCTATCATGGGATTTTTTTGGCAAGTTTCTTCAGTGTGGGTTTGCCATTGCCATCTTCTGAGGCCGAGAAAGTGTAAATTGCCCAAGATCACCCAGTTGGCTTACATGGCTGAGCCAGGATATAAACTCTGGTCTCCAGAGTCACAGTCCAGTGATCAAACCACTGCACCACACTGGCTCTGCAATAGCTGGCTACATCCCTACTAAACCTCTTACACACATCCAATACTTCATTGCTTTGTATGGCTTTTGGTCCTTAACTGTTTTAGTGTGTGTGTGTTTAAGACTAGTTTTTACAAAGTTCATTTGATCAGTCTTTAAGGAGTATTTTTATCTGCTTTGTATAATAAATTGTATACTGTTATTCAAAACAGATAAAACATTTTGAAGAAACCATGGTGGGCTAAGAGATAATAAATGCTTTTAATACTTAGTAGTAAATTAATAATAAAGTGTGATAGAGGATGTCTGTAAACATGCTATGAGTCTGAGAGTATATAATAGGCAGTTCAGAGCTTTTCCAGATATCCATTTTCTCCTCACATGTTATGATATACATCAGGAGACCTGAATTGCTCATTGGAGCACATGAAATGATCAGGGTATATTAAACTTAAATATCTATATTAAATTAGCAAAATTAGATGGAAATAATGAGTATATAAATAGCATAAAAATGAGCAAGTTATTTAGTTACTTAACTAAAGCATATTTCTTGAAAAAAATATTCAAAAGTTACAACTACCTGGTAATCCTGGATTTCCTATAGGACCCTTCTTACCAGGCTGGCCAATGTTAATGGCTTGGTCACCTCTGGCACCTGCAAAGATCAAGACAGAGTTTGCTTTTGAGATTAATCTTTATCTTTGTCAACATCAAATCCACATTTATTCTGATTTTGCAAACAACATTTTATTCCAGCTGCACAAAGCTGAATAAGTCTATTATAAAATTACTCCCTTGCTACACAGAATGTATGCTATGATATGTTTTAGACTTTACATGTTATGTTTTAAAATCCTAATCCTCAATTATTGTTTTCACTTTTTTCCCAGTTGGAATTTAGAACAATGGTCCCAAAGATTAATTTTTCTCCCTAGAATATTCTTGTATGTGCTGGGATTTTTGTTCAAAGACAGGGAATGATTTAAAACCATAACCTCTCATTTATAGCCCGAATCAGTACATCCAGGAAGGAGCTTATTAGTGATGTGATTTCGTTTTTGCATAAAATAATGAATCATATCAAATGTTCTTCTTCGTGGTCTCTGTGCCTCACACAATAGGGTTTGCGCCTGCGCAGAAGCTCCATTCGGAATGCTGAAAAGCTGAGCAGATCGGTGGAAGCCCCGCCCCTCCCATTCCCTGAGCATGCCCAATCCCACCAATCTAGCTCCTCCTTCAGTTCTCTTTCGTCCGCCGCAGGAGTAACATCTCCTTTGGGCTGCTGAACGTTCCTCCGGAACGGCTGAGTAGATTTCTCCTTTGGAAACTTTATTTTACTTTATTTTACTTCATTTTACTTTTATTCTCTCTTTCTCTTCCTTGAGCTGCCCTTCTTGTTTTTACTTGGGGTCTTAGCTGGTTCCTAGCCACTTTAGGTTTCCTCTCCTCCTTGGGCCTCTCAGGGCCTCCGGAAAAAGAAAAAAAAGAAGAAAGAAAAGAAAAGAAGTAAGAAGAGGAGAAGAGCATGGGCTAGTACAAAGACAGGTATCGCTGACAGACTTACGTTTACAGTACTAAGCCCTTTTGTTGCTATTTACCAGATGTTTTTACCCTAATGGCTCTCGCAGACTTTCCACAGGGAAATCCTTCGAGATCGACATCGACACCGACATCGACGCTTTGAGTCTGTTTTGCTACGCTGGATGGTGTCCCTACCATGGCCCTTCTGATGCATCGGCATCTGGCCTTCTTGCCACGATCCCGGTCACTGTACTAGACTCGGCATCGGAGGCTTTTATTCCAATGAGTCAATGGAGACTCTTGATGCCTTGGCTTCACGAAGCCCCCTCTGATGTCGGCATCTGGCCTTCCTGCCCCGATCCCGGTCACCTTACTAGACTCGGCATCAGAGGCTTTTATCCCGATGAGTCAATGGAGACTCTTGATGCCATGGCTTGCAACCTAGCCTTCTCGGATGTCAGCATCTGGCCTTCCTGCCCCGATCCCAGTCACCTTACTAGACTCGGCATCGGAGGCTTTTATCCCGATGAGTCAATGGAGACTCTTGATGTCATGGCTTTCAACCGAAGCCTCCTCGGATGTCGGCATCTGGCCTTCCTGCCCTGATCCCAGTCACCTTACTAGACTCAGCATTGGAGGCTTTTATCCCGAAGAGTCAATGGAGACTCTTGATGTCATGACTTTCAACCGAAGCCTCCTCGGATGTCGGCATCTGGCCTTCCTGCCCCGATCCCGGTCACCTTACTGGACTCAGCATCGGAGGCTTTTATCCTGATGAGTCAATGGAGACTCTTGATGCCTCGGTTTTCAACAGAAGCCTCCTCGGTCGTCGGCATCTGGCCTTCCTGCCCCGATCCCGGTCTCCTTACTGGACTCGGCATCGGAGGCTTTCGTCGCAGCACGCCAATGGAGCCCGTTTCTGTCAGGGTCTTCCTGATCCTCTAATGCCAGCATTTGGCCCTTCTGCCCCGATCCCGGTCTCTATACTAGGCTCGACATCGGAGGCTTTCATCGCAGCAAATCAATGGAGACAGTTGCTGCCGTGCCCTTCCTGGTACCTCCTCTAATGTCGGCACCAGGCCTTCCGGCCCCGATCCCGATCGATGTATTACACCTGGCATCGGAGGCTTCCATCTCGACAAGTCAATGGAAACTACTGCTGCCAGAGATTCTCTGATGCCTCCTCCCAAGTAGGCATCTGACCTTCCTGTCCCGGTCCCGGTCACTGTTTCAACTCAGCACTGGAGACCTTCAACCAACAAGGCGGAGATGGCTGTTACTGCCACTCGACATCAGAGGCTTTCGTCTCGACATGTCAGTGGAGACTGCTGCTGCCATGGCTTTTCCGATGCCTCCTCTGAAGTTGGCATCTGTCCTTCCTACCCTGATACCAGTCATTGTCTCGACTCGGCACCGGAGACCTTCGACTGACAAGGCGAAAATGGCTGTTCCCATCACCGGAGGCCGTCATGGATTTCCAGATGCCTCCTTCGACGTCATTATCTGACATTCATACCCCGATTCCGGTCACTGCTTGGACTCGGCATCGGAGGCTTTCGATTCAATTTGGTGAAGTTGGCCTTGATACCAACCAAACCGTTCTAGCTGCAGTTCTAACTTTGATGGCAATAACGGCAACCCATAGGGCCCTCCTGACACCTCTGGCGCCAGCATCGGTCCCGGTCATGGCACCGAGGACTTTCGACTTAGGCAGGTGAAGGAGGCCATTGTCACCACATTGTGGCCTCTGTTCTAGCCTCGCTATCGCTGACGGCTACTGCCTCTTCGATGTCAACATCCGGCCCTCCTGCCCCGATCCGGCCATTGTCTTGGACTTGATATCGGAGGGTTTCTACTTGATGAAGCAGTGATCGGTATAACCCTCACTACCAAATTCTAATCGCTGCCCCAGCGGGGTCTATGACGATGACCCGGACGGCCCCGCTATGGTCTTATGATCTCTCTCTCGACGTCGACATCTGGCTTCTTGGTCTATACCAATTACCACTTTGGCCTTCTTGGCCCCACGGACCCTCTGCTAAGACCATGGTGTCTATGACATCATAGTACCGTTTCAGTTGTGTCACTACTGGCACCGACGACCTTACTTAGCCTCAACCTTGGCGATGGTTCCTCAGGGGATTTGGCTGCTCCGGCAGGAACTGGACCCCTGTCTCCCCTTTTGGGGATGCCTCCTTGAGAGTTGCCTGTGCCACCCTAGCAGTACTTCCTCGGATTCGACCTCATATATTGCTTGATGTCAAGCTGAAGATCGCCGGAGAGGAGGACAACCCTTTGATTGCCCTTACTCCCCATGCGGACACAAGCCTCACTTAGGGATCCACATCCTGAATCAATGCCGCTCCATCTCTATCCCTAGTGGGAAACCATTAGGCCACAGAGCCCTTCAATACTACCTCGCCACCGCTACGGGATGATGAGCCAACAAATCCACTACTAATGTGATTGCATTGTCGACGTCGACATGGAAGCTGATGGTCATTCCACTTGCCTCCACGACTTCGATGACCTAGGCTCCTTATAATCTCCTCGCTTGAGGTCAAGGTGGAAGGTTCAGCCTCGCACCCTCTTGCCAAGGAGGTTAATTCTTTCTCAAGTATTGTTGATAGGTTGTCCAATTTGGCAGACCGTTGGACAGATCAGGTCTCTCGCCACTTGGAGGCTTAGAACGACCATATCTGCGAGACCCGCACAGCTTCGGTCTCTGTCCTCATTTCTACAGAAGGACTTAGCCTCCTGCTTTCTCGGTGCCAGAGTTGCTAGCGTGCAGATCAGCATCTCAGCCTGTAGGTCCCTCGGGGACAAGAGGGTGTTGTTCCTTACATTGGTATGAACCTCTTTACCCTCTCTCTCTCTGTTGTTAGAGTTTGTTCAGTCAAGACCATTGCCGTGGCAGTTGTGCATTCTAGATCTACTTGGCTGCGGCCCGCTGGCCTCTTGGAAGAGGCTACCTCGGGTCTCTATAGATGCAATTTATGTATGGGATCTATTGCCTACGGCAGATGACTCCTTGGTCCCTTTGAACTACTGAGAAAAATAGTCTCTTAGACTTAATGTCACAGAAGATCCCTTTCTCCTAAACATGGCGTTTTCTCCTTCTGGCCTAAAATAGGGATACCTACATTGGCAGTCCCTTTCCATTCTGATGGGACTTCAGAGGCAGATCCAATGTCCCACCTGTCATCTCCCATGATGTTAAGAAGATCTCTCCCTTCTCGACCACTTCTGAGACACCCAATCCAAGAAGATCTCTGTCCCCTTACATTGGGATTTCTCGCATGTTGGTTTGCTATTCTATGTCCTAGGGTGCCCTCTCAGGCCCCAGAACCCACTACGGTAATCACCTAGCTTACGTCTTAACAGGGTGGGACGCCATCACAAGGCTTGCATGTGCAGGATTGAGGTCTCTGAGGAGCCAGAGCTACATGCCAACACTCGGGAGCTCTTGGCCACCATAGGTTTCCAAGCTCTCGGATACCACCTCCTTGGCAGGATGGGTCGGATAGTGACGGACCTACTGCCGTTTGATCGTCGTCTAATAGAAGGAGTACGCTCTCCTTCTCCCACACTATGGTAATCTGACGTGGTGCTGATGTCCACCACCTCAGGCGAGGACGATACCTTCGCAGATCCCATCTGCAGGGAGAAGGTACTTCAGTCTGAGGTTTACCTCTCCGAGAGATGCAAGATTAGCGTCTCTACATAAGTGAGTAGAAACGGGATTCATAGAGGATGTCTTCCCTTGCTGCTAAAACCGGGACCTCTTGTATGTTCCACTTCCCTGTCACGATCTCCAAAGCTTGGCTGAGGAAGTTCTAGTCGACTTACTCTCCTCGTCGCAGTATCTAGCCGAGGACTTCCACTCTTTGACGGGCCTTCACACTTGATATGTGGTAGCTTGATAGACCAAGCTTGGCCTATCTGAAGGTGCTTTGTCCTCCAGACAGGATCTGTTTAACATTCTCATGGCCGCGAATGGAGCGCTTCTTTACCTTGCAAGTCTGTATGAAACCGTCATCTCGGTTCCTCTTTATGGTGCTACTACTCTGCTCCACTGTCGGTCTGCAGCCTACCCTTCTTCGCTTGACGGTATACCTTTCTGCTGTTGCTGCTAATTAACCACCTGGCCTGCATCGGCTTACCTCTTCACTCCACTGACTCCTGAAATTCTTCCAGGCCTTGTCATATTACAGTGATGCCCCCTTGGCCCTTGCCTGGTCTTTTTCTTGGTTACACTACCATAGACATTCCATTTGTGCCTTCAGCTTGGCCTTTTTGGATTACTGACACCTATGGTGTCTTTTCTTCGTACAGCCCTACCTCAGCCAGATCTGCTTCTGAGCTGATAGCCCTCCCTTTTGTTCCACAGAGGTAGGATGATCATGTCACAGGACACTTCCTTCCTTTCCGTCCTCCATTCTCGGGACACTGTGTTGTTGTATTTCTCCTAACCGTTGCCTCACCTTGGTTGAGGCTGTGCACACCCGGATGTTCATCATGGTTTCCGTTGTTGTTCATTCTAATGGATCTTGGGAAGGCTAACCTAGTTCCCTCCTGTTTTCCTCTGTGGCTTGCTGAACTATTCTCCAGCCCCGGTTGGCTTCGCCTTTCTCCATGTTGGTATTGTTACCACGATACCAGGACCATTGTTTCACTTGCCACCCCTTTTCTGGGTGTTCCCCTGTTAGGGGTTTTCAGGGTGACTGCGTAGTCGCACCCCTTTACGGCTGCTCACTACTGCAATTGGGACGTTTACCCAGCCATGATGTCAGTTTTCATATGCTCTCTTGTCTTGTTGAGCAGTGACCTTCCCACCTCCTCGGGAAGCTTTTTAGTCACCCTATTGTGTGAGGCACAGAGACCACGAAGAAGAAGTACAGGTTGCTTACCTGTAACTGTGTTTCTTCGAGTGGTCATCTGTGCTCTCACACAAATCCCGCCCTACCTCCCCTCGGTCAGGTCCCTGCTCTTTGCGGCGGACTTGAACTGAAGGAGGAGCTAGATTGGTGGGATTGGGCATGCTCAGGGAATGGGAGGGGCGGGGCTTCCACCAATCTGCTCAGCTTTTCAGCATTCCGAATGGAGCTTCTGCGCAGGCGCAAACCCTATTGTGTGAGGGCACAGATGACCACTCGAAGAAACACAGTTACAGGTAAGCAACCTGTACTTTTCTCTCCATGGTGCAACATAGTGACAGCTTGTGTGTGCGTGTTTTTAATGATTTCTATACTTCAAGGCTTTTTGTGAAAAAATGTTTACAAAAAATGTCTGTGAAAACAAAATTTTCACAGAAAACTGCATTATTCTGTGCCCTAAAATGCTTTGTTTTTGCAAAATGTCTTGATGTGAAAATCAAACTTGTAGCAGTTAGCCATTTTCTTGGTGGCTTAATATGTCAAGATATCCCTTCTTGCCAAGATGAGAAAACTTGTGAGTATTCTTTATATCTCTAGACTGTCATCATTTTTCTGAATGCATAACTCAGCAGTGCCATCATGGCAGGCCCTAGGAAAAACAATTGTCTGGACAAAAAGCACGATCCCTCTCACCTTCTGTGGTCAACTTGCACCTTTTTTTTCTTTTTATTGTTTACTAGTGAACATACACATATGTCCCTATATTAACAATGCATTTGTGCTACCCTTAGTGAATTGCTCTCACTATTTCTATTCTTTCTGCTAATTCTCTCCACTACTCATTCAGTCTAGACCAGCTGGGTTACATCTTATCTCCATCACTCCACTTGTGCTTCTCTGACCTAGCTCTTGTTCTATCGCATAGGTCCCTCCCTCAATCCAGTATTTTTTTTTAACCTTTTCATCACCTAACTCTCTTCCATACCTTTATCATGCACCAGGAGCTTCCCTCTCTTGCAAGGTTGCCAGAGCCTAATTTTCTACATCCAGACAGCCAGATTTGAATATTGTGCAAATTATTTGATCATTATGCAACTCCTGTGGTGCCTCATAAAAGAGCTGAGCAATACACGTACACACACAAAGTGTAATTCATACTGAGAAGCATTCCTTTCAAAATTTTTAGAAATCACATCAATTTATTAAGAGGCTATAATCCTGTATTAATTTTACTGGATGTTAATTCAGTGGACTTACTGCTGAGTAGATGTATACAGGATTCTGCTATTGTCCTAACCACAGGATATTTTAATGCCCCCAAAGTTTTCAATAAATTTTCATAATACTAGTCCCAACATATTCCTCCAAATCTGGGAGGGGAGATTATGTGCCCTCCCTGCAGCCAACCTGAAATCCCCAGCATTCCTCATCATTGACTATACTGGCTAAGGCTGCTGAGACTTGTAATTCAACAAAACCTATAGGGACAAACATTTCCCATCCCACTCCAAATCATGTAACAACATATAAACACAAGATTGCATCCTTTCACTGCCAAAATAACCTGCAAAACTTTCAATAAGATACAGCTAGAAAATAGCTAGCTAACTATAATTGATTCCTTTTTCCAGTGATGAAAGCACAGCTAACTACATTTACAGTTATTAACTTGATTTCTTTTGTGGTACACATTTACCTTTTATTTATTTTATATCTGTGGTTGCAAGAGTGAAGACTTACTAAATGGTGGAAGAAAATATAACATGGCTCAAGCAATGTAGGTATGAAATGTAGGTATGAAATGAGAAGAGTGATAGAATGGTAGCCAACTCTACTGTGTGTGTGGGGGGGGGGGGATTGGGACTAGATCTGGAATTCATTACTTTTTAAACTAACTTCCAAAGCTGGGTACAACCAGTCTGGTGTTCTTTAGCTCACCAGAAATTATTTCATTTGTCTATTCCTTTTTCTGAACGCATACATACAAATCCAAGTAATGGTACTTCTCATGCAAGTATTGAATACATTATCATTATATCATTACCTTTAGATCCTTTTTCACCATTAAGTCCTGGACTTCCTGGAATACCTGGCAATCCCTGTGCTCCCTGATTATATTATTAAAAGAAAACGTGCATCAGTTATTATGCATAAAATCTACAATGCTTGACTTTCAAAACCTATCCAGATGTTAAAACAAAATTAAGTTCATGTTTTATCAAATCTTAATCTTTGACAATACAGAAGACTAATAGACTGAAACAGAAGGATAATATATATACAATGCAAAACTTTTTTTCAATAGTTCCTTGCCCCCACTTCCCTCCAATTTATCCTCTTTCTACAGAAACACTGGTATTGGCATTGTATAAAAAGAGGATCCTGCCCACAATTTGGAAGTGACTTTTGGGAGGGTGTTACATCTCAGAATTTCTCTCTCTCTCTTTTTTTTTTTAATTTAATTTTATTTTTTTGAATTACAACTTCCACCAACCACGTCAGCTAGGGAACTCTGCGAGTTTCATCCAGAACAATAAATTTTCCAATTTTTAACCAAGGGTTGCCAAAGAAAGCCGAAAGAAGTGAAGCTATCCTGATACACTTCTAAACCATTTTTTAAAAGTCTTGAGCAGTACATTAAAGCCTTCAACATATATTAAACCACAGAAATCACCTGAACTTTATAAGCTAAATTGTAATCAAATAATTAGAAGAGAACATCATTAGAATTATAGAATCGTAGAGTTGGAAGAGACCACAAGGGCCATCCAGTCCAACCCCACTGCCATGCAGGAACTCTCCATCAAAACATCCCTGACAGATGGCCATCTGGCCTCTGCTTAAAGACCTCCAAGGAAGAAAACTCCACCACTCTCCAAGGGAGCGTGTTCCACTGTTGAACAGCCCTTACTGCCAGGAAGTTCCTCCTAATGTTGAGGTGGAATCTCTTTTCCTGGAGCTTGCATCCATTGTTCTGCATTCTAGTCTCTGGAGCAGCAGAAAACAAGCTTGCTCCCTCCTCAATATGACACCCCTTTAAATATTTAAACAGGGCGATCATATCACCTCTTAATTTTGTTTCTCCGGGCTAAACATTCCCAGCTCCCTAAGTCTTTCCTCATAAGGCATGGTTTCCAGACCCTTCACCATTTTAGTTGCCCTCCTTTGGACATGCTCAAGTTTCTCCACATCCTTTTTGAACTGTGGTGCCCAGAGCTGGACACAATATTCTAGGTGGGGCCTGACCAAAGCAGTGTAGAGTGGCACTATTACTTCCCTTGATCTAGAAACTATACGTCTATTGATGCAGCCTAAATTTGCATTGGCCTTTTTAGCTACTGCATCGCACTGTTGACTCATGTTCAACTTATGGTCTACTTGGACTCCTAGTTCCCTTTCACACATAGTTTCATTCAGCCAGGTGTCCCCCATCTTATATCTGTGCATTTCATTTTTCCAACCTAAGTGCAGTACCTTACATTTCACCATGTTGAATTTCATTTTGTTAGCTTTGGCCCAGCTTTCTAGTCTATTCAGGCCATTTTAAATTTTGATCCTGTCCTCTGGGGTATTAGCTACTCCTCCTAATTTGGTGTCATCGGCAAATTTGATAACTATGCCCCCAATACTGTCATTAATAAAGATGATGAATAGCACTGGGTCCAGGACAGAACCCTGTGGGACCCCACTTGTCACTTCTCTCCAAGATTAAAAGGAACCATTGTTGAGCACCCTTTGAGTTCGGCTAGTCAACCAATTACAAATCCATGTAATGGTTACCTTGTCAAGCCCACATTTTACTAGCTTGTTTGCAAGAATGTCATGGAGAACCTTGTCAAAGGCCTTACTGAAATCAAGATATACTACATCCACAATATTCCCTTCATCTACCAAGCTGGTAAGAGATCAGATTTATCTGGCATGACTTTTTATCATGCTTATCATGCTTCTCTTGTGATCTAATCTGTCTCCATTCCTGTGGCCTCACAGGACTGGAGACAGATTGAATTACAAGAGAAGAGTCCTGTTCATATTCAAATAGACTTTAAATTTCCTGGATTTTGTTAAACTCCCAATTCCCACATGGCCAGAAGGAGGAGGCGCCAGCTTGCAAAATGTACCCTCCTCTTACCATCTTAACTAGGGACAGAAACAACAAAATGCAGCCATCTTACTAAGATCTCCAATTTTTTTCTCCTGTTTGGTTTATAACATCTTGCCTGATGAAGAAGCCAGTGGAGCTTTGAAAGCTTGCAACAAGTATATTGTGCATTTCAGTTGGCCAATAATGGTATCACTATTTGGTGGATTTTTGTTTGAATTTGCTAAATGGCCAACACAGCTACTCCTGCATATTTTCCACTTTATTCATTGTCATGCTTCCTACAGAAGCTGAATTGTATGTGGATCATTAAATGATGTACTGTGTATGTTTCGGGTTTGCAATAAATTTACTCTGCAACCTATTCAATAGTCACAAAAATTTAAAAGAACCAGTTTGAAAGTCAGTGTGATCTTCACCAACATTTAGAACTGGGCATGTCATATCCTTTAGACAGCTGCTACTTGGTTTAAGGGCTAAGGCAAAGGTGTGCCATGAGCAACTAACAATTTTGTCCCACAAATTACTTGTGTCATTTGGTCTGAGGTCTAAAAGGAAGCACAGAAGTAACTATATAACCACAACATTTCCAAAGGCTATTGTTTTCAACCTACCGGATCACCTTGCTGTCCTTGAAAACCAGTTATTCCTCTCACTCCTGCAGGCCCTGGGAGGCCCGGTAGCCCTAGAAAACCAGTCTCTCCAATATCACCTGGTTCACCTTTTTTGGTTCCTGGACGTCCATCTTGGCCAGGATATCCTGGGGGCCCTTGGAATCCAGGGCTGCCTCTGTCACCTGAAATTATTGTTGCCCATTACTCTGGTTTTGTCGCACATCACAGCATTTTCTAGTCACAGACTAAACGAGGGAGTGCAGCCTCTCCCAATTGTAAAATAACAACATATGGAACTGAAATTAAAGGGAATTTCTAATAACTACACACACACACACACACACACACAGAGTGGGAAGTTACTTTTTTGAAGCATAACTTCCAGAATTTCCTATCTAGCATGGTAGGTGGCTGGAGATTCTGGGATTTGTAGTTAAAATAATTTTTCAAATCTCTATGAAAAATGTACTAATGTCTTCTTCATATGCAATGAAGTTTAGCCATAAATTAAGGGGAGCAAATCTTCATTTGTATGTCTACTAAAAAAAAGGCATACAAAGATTGCTTAGACTTTTATTAAAGTAGTTTTATGACAAGGTCATATGAACGCTTTGAGAAGAATTACTTAATACCAATACCAAATAACTGGTACCCAAAATACCTAATATATATACCTAATATCAAATAGGTACCCAATACTTAATACAAATAAATCATTTTTATACTTATAATGTAAATTTACTTTAATGATTCATTTTATATCAAAGTGACTGAATATAAGTGATAAAGTTTTTATCCAATCTCCTCTAATTTCCATATATAAATATGGTTGAAGTACACTGATTTATTCATTTTTTAAAGAAAGCAATTTCCCAATTTTAGAAGTGTCTAGTTAATAACTGATAAATTAATTGCTAAATAATTAAATGTAAACATTATCTTCCTTTTTAATTTCAATAGTCTTGCAAGACTGGGTTAATACAGCTGAAACATAACTACATAACTTCTTAGTGCTTAGCTCTTAGTGTTTTCCAAAATTAAGTAGTACAGTCTGTGCAAATGTAAATCAATCAGAGTTTCAACTTTACATTATAGTTATTGGCTATTTGTTTACCTTGTGTTCCTGGTAAGCCTTCCTCACCAGGAAGACCTGGTTCCCCTTTTGCTCCTTTTTCTACCAATACAGTAATACAACCATCCTCTCCTTGCTGTCCTCTTTCACCTTAAAAGCACAGTACACATATGAAGAAAAAGATTTGTTAATGACACCACTACTTCAAAGCCACTCATCCTAACTACTAGGATCCAGACTATAGTCTAAACCTTTACTGTTCTTTGAAATGAGTGACACTTATGTTTGGCATTTAGACAATAGCAATAGTTATACTCAGAGGACATCTTCCCTTTTTTGTGCTTGGTAAACAATAAGGATCAAGATGAACATGGCAGGAGAAATATGATCTATGTTCTCTAAAGGGCTCACAAGGACTTATGCAGTTATTCCTTTTAAAATAAATTATCATATGCTGATACATTTGCACACACACACACCCAGTGCTCTGAAGAGAATAACAATCCACCACTATCCTTCTCTGCTCAGAACAAAGGTCACATATGAATGAAATGTAATGTAGTGTATGACTAAGTAACTTTACTGCAGCAACTTTACTCAATGATTCTCTATTAAACACTGAGCTGAGACTACCACATGACTCTGGGATGGGGAAAATTGTAGAAGGTGTGGATGAGCCTGTCATACTCAGCAGAGAAACAGTGAAAAACGTGGTGGGAGTAGCTGCAACTGTGTTCATTAGGGTGTATGATTTAGAAATGTTTAGGTCCTAAGGCTGGCTACATACAGGGCTGCTTCACTGAGCAACAAATCCCATAAATGTAATGGGAATTTATTTCGAGCTATGTTGGATACCTGGCCATGTAGTTATATGGAGAAATTATCATCCATTATTGCAAAATCTGTCTTGTAGCACCAGACTGTGAATATAGTTTTGCCCTTGACTTCAAGTGAATTGAAATGTTACATCCAAAGGGAGGTGTCTACTGAATGACAGAGACAGTGGGGACTGGGGTCAACAGGTTGTAGAGGATTTTTCTTTTGTCCTTCTCTGAGAGACTTTCAGATTTTTTGAACAGGGTCAAATAAAGCAGGTCTGCCTTTTTCAGATGCTCACAGGACACTGTGCAGCACGTAGCAATTTGTTTGTATTTGAACAGACAGATCAGGACCTTTGTGATTTATGTAGGGTTGGGGATACTGTTATCTGGGGCTGCCTTGGTTAGAGAAAAGGGAGAGAGGAATTATTCCATTTCCTGTCTGAGAAAGGAATTCCTGTGGGTGATTGTCTTCATGACCATAATTTGTGGTTTGATGTATTATTTGTTCTTTAGCATCTTTTTCAAATTGGTAATTTACTGAGATTATTGTGATTTTGTTGGAGGGAGGGTTCTTTCTATTTATGCGAGCATTGTCTATAGATGCCAGTAGGTAGCAGTAATATGGTTATGAAGTCCTGATTCCCAATAAAATAAAATTATTTTTGAAAAAAAAAATCCAAAGGAAGAAGCAGCAAGAACAGATGAGATCTCTCTTGTCCCTACAGATGATAAATCATTTTACTTTAATTGAGGCCAATTATCAGGGTAGCTCAATCCACACTCAAAATAACCATATCAGTTTGTGATAACACAAAGGAAATGACCAGACACATCAAAAGGAGCAGCAGACTAGATTTCCTAAAAGCAATTGTAAACTATATGGGAATCCAAACAAACAGTCATGTACATAGAGTCACAGAATTGTAGGCTACATCTGCACTACACAAATAATCCACTTTGACACCACTTTAACTGACGCAGCTCAATGCTATGGAATTCTGGGCATCAAACTGGACTATTTCTACAGTGTGGATGCATCCATAGAGTTAGAAGGGGTTTCATGGGCCATCAATGTACGATCTTCAACTAAGGCATCTTCAACTGTCCAGCCTCTTTTTGAAGATATCCAGAGAAGGAGAAAGAGAAAGAGAAAATGTGGCAAAGCAATTGTTAGATACTGATTTTTTTTAAAATGAAATATCAAATTCTGGATAGGAAGAAAATATAACACTCAATCTCACCTAAATTATTTCAGAAGATAATTACTCATAAATACAGGGTGCTTCTACATACCTTTGGACCCCATAAGCCCATATTCTCCAGGAGGACCACGCTGACCTGTTTGTCCTTCTTCCCCTTTCACACCAGGAGCTCCCATTTGTCCATCAGTTCCTGGGAATCCTGGGAAACCCTGCATGCCTTTGGACCCTTTGCTCCCTTTAAATAAATAGTTACATTACCAATTAGTTATAATCTACTGTTGGATTTATAGGGTCACAAAAGAGGTCCAAAGAAGTGTAACCCAAAATTTAAAATATTGTTTTTAACCAAATGCTCTGGGTTTTTTTATCTGTTGGGAAAGAAAAAAGCTTGAAATCACAGTTACTAAATTAGAAAAAGGCCACTTGCACTTTATGTAAGAAAGACACAGGTCTTGGGGAAGTTACTTTTTGGACTTCAAATCCCAGAATCTCTCACTGACCATTCTGGCTGAGGGATTCTAGGAGTAGCAGCTGAAAAAGCAATATCTCAAAACTCTGCTTCCTATCACCAATTTCTGTCCTTCTCAATGGCAAGTTTGTTTGGAAAAAGCAAGATTGATAAGGACAGCTGGAGGCAAAAATAAGCTTGGAAAAACAAAATAAAAAGATGAGCTAAAAATCTTGATGTATCTCTAGACAGAACTATGAGATGACTAAAAAATTAATTCACATACTAATATCCAATCCAATCAATGTTTATTGTACTAGCCAAAGGCCATGACAAACAGGTTATCCATATAAAAATCAATTAAAAACAAATAACAGAAGATACAAAGAACATAAAACAATTTCGACAATTTAACATACCGTTAAAAGTTATTTCTAATTTCTATTTGTAGAGAATAAACATTGACATCACAAAGAGACTAGTTAATACTTTGAATCTCCATTGCAATATACACTCATCAGAGCTAGAACTTTGAAACTAATACACTGACCAAAATTCAGTTTTCTTACAAAATTTGAATTTCTCCAAAATTCTCCAGTCATGCCTACAAAAATTCATAGGCATATTATGGAATTCATAGGCATACAATGTTTAAAAATGAATTGTAGTATATGAATCTACATCATTTGAAGAAATTAACATAAGAATTGCAAACAATGTTCACATAAACTTTTAAAAAATCTCCAGATTTGGGAAGAACTAAATTTAAGATTAGAAAAATGACAAACTAAGAGAAGCCAAGACTGGCATATTCAGCTATCCTTAGTCAAAACATTCCCAGACCAGTCTTCCATCTACTAAAATTAGTCCAGCAAAATGTATTGCCATTCATCCTGCACATCACTGGAGATATGTAAGTAAACAATCTACATTTTGAACAGCCAAATACTGTATTAGTGTAACGGACACATCATGTACACCTGGTGAAGGATATTCTTGTCTATGAAAGGTCTTGCTATACTTTTGTCATTTTTGCTAACATACAGTAACATAGCTACATTTTGCATGGCCTCCAGCAACCTCATACAGTTTTGCCAATTACTTTCCATCCTCCAACATCATAGTGGGATCATTTTAACTGTGAGATGCCCCTCATGCTTTCAGTTCAGATATAGTATAAATAAAGAGTTTAAATATTAGGTATCTTCTGTCCTTGCAATCTGAGTTAGAAGTGATATATCAAAGGAAGAGAGAGTTTTGGGATAACATTGCTTTTTGCAATTTTAATTACTATGTACCTTTTTGTCCTGGAAGGCCTGGTAATCCATTTTCTCCTGGAAGGCCTGGATTTCCTCTTAAACCTGGAAGGCCTGGTGATCCTTGTGTTCCAGGAACTCCTGGCATACCTTTCATCCCAGCTGGGCCAGGTGCACCCATATCTCCTTGTGGACCTTTGATGCCCTGCAAACCTGAAGGAAACAAGCATCAAGTAGTAGTACTGAAACCTTTCAGAAGCTCATGCCAACTCATTTGTTTGTTTGAAATCCTTCCATTTGTAATCCAGCACTCATAACACCTAGAAGAAGAGACACATCAATAGGACAAAGGGAGGGGACTCAACAATCTGGGTAAAGCCAGGAAGAAAGGAGAGATGTAGAAGAATTTTTTTCAAGAATCTTATCCCAAGAATTTTGTGTATATGTTATGCGGCTCCTGAATATGTACACAAAGAGGTTGCTATCAGACACTACAGTTTTAAGTAACAGTAGGTGCACTCCCTCCTACACAACCTGATTTGGCCAGCAGATTCCAGGTACTGTATTATGACAGGGCGATTAAATTCTAATTTGATTTCTTGTTATTGTAAGAGAGATGTTTGAAGGTTTCACAATATTCTGTGCTCCCCTCATTTGGTTCAGGTAGGGTTGCCAAGTCAGTATCATCTCAAGCTGTGAAGAGAGATGCTAAGAAAGCCTGGTTAAAGCTAGCCAAACACAGCTCAGGGAATGCTGTGAAGGGTGGGGGAGGATACGAATGAGAGGCTTACCAGTAAAAAGACTCACAGAAAAGATGAAATAGAGTTTAGGCAGCCAGAGACAGGGTGAAGATCTGAACAGGGCTTGGGGGACAGAATGAGGAAGGAGTTCATGTTCAACTTGTTGTTAATAAATCTTTGCTTGCTTTATTTTCTATACCTGTCTGAATGTTTTATTTGAGTAACAGATAAGGAGAATTGGACATGTTTACCACACTGAGCCCACTGATCAACACAGCCACTTGCCCATGACAGTGATCACCTTGAGGCCCAAGTACTGTACTACATCCAGGGAGGGATCTTGAGAGTTAAAGGACAAGATGAGTGACATGAGCCTAAAGGCTAGAACTGTAGGGCAAACCTGGAGAGGAGTTCTGTCAGACAGGCCCTAAAATTTCAGGGCCAAAATCCAAGGCCTAAAGACAACTGTGTGGTGTCATGGAGGCGGTCTCTGGTGCTTTATAAACAATAATCCTGTGGATTAAGCACAATAACTTAAAGCATCAGCTACGGTTGCATAGAGTATGCTATTCATAGAATCATAGAATCGGAAGAGACCACAAGGACTATCCAGTCCAACCCCATCCTGCCATGCAGCAACTCTCGATCAAAGCACCCCAACAGATGGCCATCCAGCCTCTGTTTAAAGACCTCCAAGGAAGGAGACTCCACCATACTCTGAGTGAATGTGTTCCACTGTCAAATAGCTCTTACTGTCAGGAAGTTTCTCCTAATGTTGAGGTGGAGTCTCTTTTCCTGTAGCTTGCATCCATTATTTCGGGTCCTGTTCTCTGGAGCAGCAGAAAACAAGCTTGCTCCCTCCTCAATATGACATCCCTTCAAATATTTAAACAGGGCTATCAAATTCAATACACATATACAGAGAAACAAGTCTTGCCAGACAAATCTGATCTCTTTTTTTGATAAAATTACCAGTTTGGTAGATGAAGGGAATGCTGTGGATATAGTATATCTTGATTTCAGTAAGGCCTTTGACAAGGTTCCCTATGACATTCTTGCAAGCAAGCTTGTAAAATGTGGGCTAGACAAGGTAACTGTTACATGGATTTGTAATTGGTTGATTGGCCGAACTCAAAGAGTGCTCAACAATGGCTCCTTTTCAACCTGGAGAGAAGCGACCAGTGGGGTCCCACAGGGTTCTGTACTTGGCCCAGTGCTATTCAATATCTTTATTAATGACTTGGATGACAGAATTGGGGGCATACTTATCAAATTTGCAGATGACACCAAATTAGGAGGAGTAGCCAATACTCCAGAAGATAGGATTGAAATTCAGAATGATCTGAATAGACTAGAAAGCTGGGCGAACTCTAACAAAATGAAATTCAATGCGGAGAAATGTAAAGTACTGCACTTAGGGCGCAAAAATGAAATGCACAGATATAGGATGGGGGACATCTGGCTGAATGAAACTACGTGTGAAAGGGATCTAGGAGTCCAAGTAGACCATAAGTTGAACATGAGTCAACAGTGTGATGCGGCAGCTAAAAAGGCCAATGCTATTTTAGGCTGCATCAATAGAAGTGTAGCGTCTAGATCAAGGGAAGTAATAGTGCCGCTCTATTCTGCTTTGGTCAGGCCCCACCTGGAATACTGTGTCCAGTTCTGGGCACCACAATTCAAAAAGGATGTGGAGAAACTGGAGCGGGTCCAAAGGAGGGCAACTAAGATGGTGAAGGGTCTGGAAACCAGGCCCTATGAGGAACGACTTAAAGAGCTGGGGATGTTTAGCCTGGAGAACAGAAGGTTAAGAGGTGATATGATAGCCCTGTTCAAATATTTGAAGGGATGTCATATTGAAGAGGGAGCAAGCTTGTTTTCTGCTGCTGCAGAGACTAGAACGCGGAACAATGGATGCAAGCTGCAGGAAAAGAGATTCCACCTCAACATTAGGAGGAACTTCCTGACAGTAAGGGCTGTTCGATGGTGGAACACACTCCCTCGAAGTGTAGTGGAGTCTCCATCCTTGGAGGTCTTTAAGCAGAGGCTGGATGGCCATCTGTCAGTGATGCTATGATTGGGAGTTCCTGCATAGCAGGGGGTTGGACTGGATGGCCCTTGTGGTCTCTTCCAACTCTATGATTCTATGATTATACACACATGGAGAGAGAGAGAGTTTTGAAAGCAGTGCTTTCATGCTGAAATTCTTTCTTCTCACCCTGAAGATTCAGGAAGAAGTGATAGCCCTGATATCTGGAAACCCTATCTGACTACTTTTATTACTTCAGTTTTTGTTACTTCCCACCTTAACTTAGGTGGACGGAGGTACCCCTTGTTGCTCTAAACACTACACACTGTACACATTTCAACACTATCTGACCCCTATTCCCATGGGAACACCCTTGATAAGTTGACCACATCTCCTCTATGGTTCTCACACTACATTGCAACACTCATTCATATGATTATCTACTCTCCTTGGCTTTATGCAACAGCCTTCCTCCTGCCTTTGACTTCCAATGACCATCATTAAAACTGAACTTGCCTCCTCATCTCCATACACACAAGGTTTTGAATTTCAACTAACATCCTCACACACAACTGGTTTATATAAGTCTGCCTTTGGACTCTCCACTCCATCCTGTGCATCTGAGGTAATACATTCAATACACTCAATCCTACAAAAGCTCATGCTACCAGGGTCTTTCTTCCAGTAACTGTTTTATCACACTAGGGGGCAAACAGGATTTAAATGAGAGTTAAACAAGAGTTAAACAGGAAATGTTATGTAATAAACATAGGGCATTTCCTGTTTAACTCTCATTTAACAATCATTTAAATCCTGTTTTCCCACTAGTGTGATAAAGCAGCAAGCCTCAAAGGTCCTACCAGATTCCTTTGCATACTGGTTTTCCAGACTAATATGGCTCTCTTCAAATTCTAACCCCTTATTTTATTTACTCTAAAATACCAACTTATGGTGCTATGACTTAGCATATTTGCTTTGAAATGTAAAATATAGCATATTTGCTGTAAATATAAAATAGTCACCCACTGTAAAGAGGAAGTGGGAGGAAGCCCCAAAGCGTACAGTATGTGTACAGTTTTTTCCCCCAGATAGACTAAACTTGTAATTATGATGTGCTCACCTCTAGAACCTGGTGGTCCAAAGGAGCCTGGAGGTCCTGGAGGTCCCTGCAAGCCATTGTCACAAGATGGTCCAGGTGAGCCAGGATATCCTGTGACACCTGTATCACCCTTTCTACCTCTGAGACCTTTTACTCCTGGAAATCCTGGTGTACCAGGTTGTCCTGAGGAAAAAAATACACAAACCTTTGAGCAAGGAAGAAGCCATAGAAAGATGCTATGAAATTTTGTACCTGCAAGACTTTTCAGTAGTTGTCAAATGATGGGGAGGATTGTTGGGGGAAGTATCCTCAGAGAGGAAACATACCCATGCAGATGTAAGAGGCAAGAGAGAACACAGGTATGCCCCAACATTTAGTGAGTGTACACAGCAGCCATTTTGTGGTGGGAGCAAGAATACTTAATAGAACTTCACAGAAGGAAAATCTTACTCCTTGTTTGGCACATAGATTTATATGATGCTTCCTTACCAGTATTTCTCAAGAGAGAGAGAGAGAGACAAGATGGCAATATGTAAAACTCATTGGAACCCTTTAGAAGACTGCTATGCCTCTACGCTTTTCTCTATTTCTTTCCCCTGTTGTCCTTCCTTTTCATTGTTGTTTTCCAAACAAAACCTGACATTGTGTCTTATTAGAATTACATATTTATATTTAATATCTCATTCACCCTAAGTAAGTGGATCAACCAAAAGAACAGCCAGACAAAACATAAGATTGCAAAAATATGTTTCATACCTTGAAGCCCAGCAAGCCCTGGGTCACCTTGTCTTCCTGGTAATCCTGGCAATCCTGGCAGGCCTCTGATGCCTGGGATTCCTGGAGGACCATAATTGGTATCACCTGGAACACCTTTTAGACCATCAATCCCAGGTGGGCCTGGCAATCCAGGAGTACCATCCAGTCTTGAACCACTTTCACCATTCTCACCAGGATCACCAGTTTCACCCCTTAACCCTAAAAATAATAATATTCAGATAATCTGGGATCATTTTCTTAACTACTTTCATTTCAGGTTATAACTGCATAACATGTAAAACAAGAATGCATAAACAGCTCTGCTGGATAAGGTATCCTTTTCTGTAGTGACTAATCAGATATCTATGAGTACCCCATGATAAGGCATGAAGGCGATAGCTCTCCCCCAATCTTTACATGCAAAAACTTGTGTTCAGTAGCACACTGACCTGATCCTGTAGGTTCAAAGTTCCTGACTGATAAAACAATATTCCATAGATTTGTCTACTCCCCATGAATTTAGGCTCATTACTGCAAAAGCTCAAAGTAACTTCAATAGGAGACAATGACTCAGTGAGTGAATGATATTCCTCTCCTTGTTTAAAAAAAAACCCTGAAGAGGTATTATATACAACAGTTCAAGTCTTAACTGGCAAAGCTTCTCCAACTACAGAACCTTCAACGGTGACCTTATTGAGTAAATGAGTAAATGTAGGTTGTTCCATTAAAAAAGTAACCATGCATTATTGTGCAAAAGGAACATCATTATGACTCTGTTAACTCAAACAGTGCCATGTTACAGGTAACATCATTCAAGTGAATGATGCATTACTCTAAAAGTGTGCCTGCTGCTTTCAAAATGGGAGTAGAATTGTTTCTGGAAAAAGCTCTGAATAATCAGGTATTTCTATTCTAGGGACTTTATCACACAAAGGGAATTGGAAGTATAATCCAATGCCAATCTGAATGCAATCATGGAGTTTTGCGTGATTGCGTGAAAGCTGATCACACACATTTTCGGGCAAAGGGAAGTCCTTCCGAATGCAATCATGGGGTTTCACGTGATTGCGTGAGAAACTCTCACATGCAATTTCGGGCATTGGGAGGCAATTCCGGGCAGTTCTGAATGCAATGCAGTGTCAATACGCAATCAAGTAAATTCGCTGAACTAGCGAATTTACTCAATTCCGAACTGGCCTCACTTCAATTTCTTTCGAAATTGAGAGAAATTCCTCCCATGTGATAAACTCCAAGGTTTCAAAAGATGGCAACTGCATTTTCCCCAGGTTTTTTTTTTCTTTTTCTGCACAGTGTGTGTAATCACTGGTATGCATGACCATACACTGCAATTTGCACAAACAATTATGGATCCAGTTGGAAAGTGTCCATAAGACGCTGTTTCCTCAAATTTGTCAGAAAGGTTTATATTGAAAGAAGTTAAAATAAATAAAGAAGAACATGTTTACCAAGTTTGCCTACATGCTGTCTTCACTATCCAGACCATACAGTGCATGTCCAAGAAGGACAGGTTCAGTCTAAATCAGGATGCCTTTGAATATTATAAACATGCTACAAACAGCTTTGTTTGTACTGTTAGAAACAGTAATTTCAAGCTTTGTTGGCATACAAATTTTAACTAGAGCTAGGGCTATTACACAGAAAATGTGTTTTCACTCAGTGAGATTCAGCTCCTCCTAAAAGGTAAATTAACAAAACTAGAACATTCATTAATTTTCTCTACATTGAGGCTGTATTGCTTGTATGCAGTACAAAGGAAAATTTGTAACAGTAGTTGAAGGCAATGTAGGGTAGATCTGTTATTATAGTATTCATCCTGTGCCTTCCCATGTTAACAAATAAAATTACTTTTCCACTTACCTTCTGGGCCAGGAATATTTGATATTCCTGGTCTGCCTTCTCGACCTTTGGGCCCATCAAAACCATAGGGACCAGGCTGGCCAGGTTGCCCCCTCAAACCTTTTGGACCTTAATATAAATAAAGAATGCATATTCTGTACAATTTAATATTAAACATGTTTACACTTACTGTGAAACTAATCAAAATCTGGTCAATTTTGGGGAAAATGCATGGATTACATGCCCCCCCCCAAAAAAAACAATTTGGGCCAATTCAATTCATTTTTGTGACTGATAACTTTCTCTAACAGCTACCACATAATAGTATGCATATAATGACCAAATTTTGTAAGAAATGGAAGCAAGGCTCCACCAGCTTATACATTTCTGCCATTCAACTCTCTACTTTCAAATGGAGACACATCCATTTTGAAATGGAAACTTTGGGGTTGCCTTCACTAGCAAAAAAAAAAAAGCAGCTTCAAGCTGACTTAAAGCCAAGCTGAATGATGTATGATGTGAAAGTGGGTGGAAACCGACACTAAGCCATGCTCTGGGGCTAAAAACAGGAGCAAAAAGAATCTCCGATACTCTGCCTCAGCACAGAAAATGTACAATACATTTGCTTATAAACAGCAAAGCATGAGTGAAGGTATATGGGAAAACAAAAATGAAAAAGTACAACAGGCATGGCAGGTCATCTATAATGCAATGGATCTAATTACAATATATACAAATCAGACAGTTCAACAGGGGGGCATGGGGAGAAGGAGGGAAAGGAGATATGTATGGGGGGCTTCCATGAGTCTGCTTTGCCAATGTGTCACTGGGCACACCAATGCACTGAACAAGCAGTGTATCACATGTGTGGTTGCATAGTCAGTCACACAGAGTGTCCAATGGGATGGCAGCTGGGTGGGAGGTGATGTGTACATGCGATGGTTTGCATGCATGGTGGAGAAGTGAGAAAAAATAACAGAGCGGTGAGGCTTGATACTATATGGTGCAGATAGCCCATGGGTGTTCAAGTCCACCTTTGGAGCTGTCCATGCAGACAGCAGGGCTTCCACCCACTTTTGTAAAAACTTGTATCAGCTTGGTTTTTCCTGCCTATCTGCTCAGCCCCTTGGTCACTGAATGGGCTTGTATAGTAAAAAAGTATAGTCAAGAGAAGTACTAAATCTACTCTGCAGCCAAGTCATATATAGAATTCAAGCAACTTTCATTGTATCATTAAGAGGTTACAAAGATCAAATGGTATGGATAACTAGAAATGTTAGTGTTGACTTACTCTTTTGCTATGAAATCTATAATCTGCAGGTTTCACCAGAAGATCCCTTCTAAGTCCTTAATGCAAGGATAAGAATGATGCAGGCTTCCAAACAGTCTCAACCTTTCATTTTCCAGATGTTTTGGACTACACTCCCAGAATTCCTGACCATTTGCCATACTGGCTGACGCTTCTGGAAGCTGAAGTCCAAAACATCTGGAAAAACAGCTGTAGAGAACAACTCTAGATGTTGGTGACTTGTAACTCCCAGTATCTCTCACCATTGCCTAGGGCTGCTAGAAATTATAGTCTAAAAATATCTGAAGGGTGTTAATTTATCACCTTTGTCCTAATAAAATTAGATTTTTTAAACTTGCATTATTTTCACATAATTCCAGAAATAAGTTTTTAAAACAGGAATTTATTGTTTTAAATCTAATTTGAACAGATCAATTGCTGATAGGTAAGCCAAAACATATGCATCTAAAATGGAAGTTCAGTAAGATTTCTATGTCTTCTTAATATACTGGAGTTATGCTAAAGCAGCAGTAATACTATCACTACTTATTTAAAATTAACCAAATTAAGGATTTTACCACATTAAATAAGGAAACAGATTTGACCACACATCCACACATTTTAGATGTAACTGCCACGTTTGATCAACATTTTGCTCAACTACCAATGAAAATATGCTAAATATGATCCTATTTTCCTGCTAAACAGACACTCAAGGCAAAATACTTCAGCTACATTTAGCCTGGAGAAGAGAAGGTTAAGAGGGGATGTGATAGCCCTGTTTAAATATTTAAAGGGATGTCATATTGAGAAGGGAGCAAGCTTGTTTTCTGCTGCTCCAGAGACTAGAATGCGGAACAATGGATGCAAACTGCCGGAAAGCAGATTCCACCTCAACATTAGGAGGACTGTCCTCCTCAGAGAAGGTTGGTCTCCTTCCTTAGAGGCCTTTAAACAGAGGCTGGATGACCATCTGTCAGGGATGCTTTGATTGGGAGTTCCTGCATGGCAGGGGATTGGACTGGATGGCCCTTGTGGTCTCTTCCAACTCTATGATTCTATGATTCTACTCTAGTCTGTTTATTCTTCCTCCAGAATTATCTCCAGTGAGGTAGCTATATAAGAGGGAAGTGCCAAATCTTAATATTCCAGCATCTTAATTCTCAGAGTACATCAGAGTTTAACATAAAATGTGTTAACATGTGGTTATTATTAACACATATTATTAACATGAGGTCAGGCAGCGCGGAGAGGCGGCGGGGAAGGAGAAAGCAACACCTGGGACTGCCAAGGCCACCCCTCCATTCAGCAAAACAACGCGGCATTGGCCGCAAGAGGAGGAGCTAAGACATTTCCATATATTGCTTTCCCCGTCATCATTGCATGGCTAGGTTAGCCATAAAGGAGAACATTCTACCTCAGGGCCTTTTGTTTTTAGGCATAATACTTATAATGGGAGAGCTGACTAGACAGGAAAATGTTAATATCTGTCCATTGTCTGTTAGACATGGAGCTCCTATTCTGGGTCAGAAACTTCTGACGGATAAATCATTTCCAGCACCAGATGATGGAGCCGGGAATAGCCTGGGAGCAGGAATTGAGGTTGTGTGGGGGCAGGGAAGGTATGGCGGCAACAGAGTGAACAAATGTTACAAAAGAAGAAGGGATCGATGTCTGATATCTATCCCTTCTTCAGTTCACCCTGTTTCCCAAGATAACATGGAGAGCGTACCAACCATTCCACAATCCCTTAATCTGCTCCTTTGCAATGTCAGGTCGGCCAAAGGTAAGACTCATATCATCCACGATCTTCTCGTGGATGAACAGGCCGACCTGGCATGCTTCACCGAGACTTGGCTGGGAGATGCCAGCGCTGCTACCTGGGCACAGGCCCTCCCAGCCGGCTACACGGTTAGTGAGCAGATAAGGGAAAGTGGGCGGGGGGGCGGTGTGGCAATAGTTCACAAAACTAACCTAACTTTGATCAGGAAACCTGTCCAGAAAACGATCCACATCGAGTGTGTGTACCTTGGCCTGAAGACCAGGGATAGTTTGGGGATTCTGTTAGTATACCGGCCACCCCGTTGTCTAACAGATTCCCTGACTGAGCTGACTCAGCTGGTCTCTGAGTTGTTGTTGGAGTCTCCCAGACTTCTTGTATTGGGTGACTTCAACATTCCTCTTGAGACCAGCTCTTCTGATCTATCTGGAGCAGCTCGGGAGTTCATGGAATCCATGACAGGCATGAACCTATCCCAGTTGGTCAATGGGCCTACCCATTGCGCGGGTCACACACTCGATGGAATCTTTAGTACGGAACAGGAATATCCGTGGGCGGAGGTAACCAAAACCTCCGCACTGTCATGGACGGATCATTTCCTGATCAAGTTGGAACTAAAAGCCACTTCTGTCCCCCCCGGGGGTGGTGGACCCATTAGAATGGTCCGCCCTCGAAGACTAATGGAACCAATTGGTTTCCAGAAGGCCTTAGAGGGTTTAATGGTTGGCAACGCCGGTGACTCCGTCGAAGCTTTGGTGAATACCTGGAACACCGATCTTCCCAAGGCTCTCGACGCAATCGCCCCCAAGCGTCCTCTCCAACCCGCTCCAAATCGCAAACCCTGGTTCTCGGAGGAACTCAGGGAGATGAGGCGGGTTGGACGACGACTAGAGCGCAAATGGCGGAAGACTCGACTCTTCTCCGACAGAACTCGCCATAGGCAGCATCTTCGCGCCTATCGGGAGGCTTTGCGTGCAGCGCGGAGATCCTTCTGCTCTGCACGCATCGCGTCTGCAGAGTCCCGCTCAGCAGAGCTGTTTAGGGTTGTGGGGGAGCTGACGCGGGTGCCCCCTGCGCCAAATCCCCTACTGGACCCAACAACAGCCTGCTGTGATGAGTTTAACACCTTCTTTGCAGACAAAATCTCTCGGATAAGGGCCGACTTGAATGTCAATGTTTTGTCAGAGCCCATAGGTGAGGTGTCCGATAACTCCGTTGCTGTTTCTTTACTGGATGAATTTCAACCTGCAAGTACCGAGGACGTGGACAAGCTCCTTGGAAGTTTGAGAAAGACGACTTGCCCTCTCGATCCTTGTCCATCTTGGCTGGTCGCCCAGGGAGGGGACGCAGTGAAAACATTCCTTCGGGATGTGATCAATGCGTCCCTCAGGGAGGGTTCTTTACCATCTTGTCTAAAGGAGGCGGCCGTTAGACCCCTCCTGAAGAAACCCTCCCTTGATCCCTTGGATAAAAACAATTACAGGCCAGTCTCCTTGCTCCCATTTTTGAGCAAGGTCATCGAGAGAGCAGTCGCCTCCCAACTCCAAGCTGTCTTGGATGAAACTGATTATCTGAATCCATTTCAAACGGGCTTCAGGACAGGACATGGAGTTGAGACTGCCATGGTCGCTCTGGCCGACGACCTTCGCTTGAGCATTGACAGGGGTAGTGTGACCCTGCTCGTGCTCTTGGATCTCTCAGCGGCCTTTGACACGGTAGATCATTCCATCCTTTTGGGTCGACTGAGAGAGTTGGGGATCGGAGGCACTGCGCTTCGGTGGTTCCGGTCCTTTCTCTCCGGGAGATCCCAAAGGGTGAGGCTCGGGGACAGTTGCTCTTCTAAGATAGAGCTTAATTGTGGCGTCCCTCAAGGCGCCATCCTGTCCCCGATGCTGTTTAACATCTACATGAAGCCGCTGGGTGAGATCATTCGGAGGCATGGAGCTCAGTGTCTTCAGTACGCTGACGACACTCAGATTTACCTCTCCATGACAAGATCGTCGGCTCAGACTTCAGATGGCGTCTCTCCTCTCAATGACTGTCTTACAGCAGTAATGGATTGGATGAGGGAAAACAGGTTGAAGCTCAATCCGGACAAAACGGAGGTGCTAACTGTCACAGGACCGAAGCCAGGATTGGGAATACACCTCCCGGTCCTAGATGGGGTCACACTCTCCTCGAAGGACCCTGTTCGCAGTCTGGGGGTACTCCTTGATTCGTCGCTTCACATGACTAGTCAGGTGAATGCGGTGGTCAGGAGTGCCTGTTATCAGCTTCGGCTGATCCGCCAGCTGCGCCCTTTCCTGGAGCCAAAGGACCTGGAGTCAGTGGTACATGCTTTGGTAACCTCACGATTGGACTTCTGTAATGCGCTCTACATGGGGCTACCCTTGTGCCTAACTCGGAAACTTCAATTAGTTCAGAATATGGCAGCCAGGCTTGTCACGGGAACATCAAGGAGAGAGCACATAACACCAGTGCTCAAATCTCTCCACTGGCTGCCGATTAGTTTCCGAGCGCAGTACAAGGTGTTGGTTTTAACCTTTAAAGCCCTACATGGCTTGGGTCCATCTTATCTGAGGGACCGCCTCCTCCCATACGAACCCCTCCGCACACTCCGGTCTTCTGGGAGGAACTTATTGCAGCCTATGAAGACTAGACTGACGCAGACCTCCCAGAGGGCCTTCTCGGCTGTCGCTCCCAGGCTATGGAATGGCCTGCCAGACGAGATGCGTCTTATTACATCTTCTGATTGCTTTAAAAAAGCCTTGAAGACGCATCTCTTCCGGCAGGCCTTCCCAGAAAGTTCTTAACCTCCCGGCTCTGTTTGGGTTAAGCTCTCCCATTAGCATTTTAACATCTTGACCCTGATCTCTATGCAATGGGTTGCCGTTTTAAATTGAAATTTTTATTATGTCATTTTAATTGATGTTAGTTTAATTTAATTTTAAGGGGCGGGTGGTTGGGTATGGGTCATGTATATTTTATCTTGCATTTTTTAATTGATGTAACCCGCTCCGATTGGATACAGAGGAGCGGGCTATAAATAAAACATTATTATTATTATTATTATTATTATTATTACTTATGATAGTAATGCTTCTGTCTTTCTATTCTCACACTGTTATCACACCCTTAATTTTTATTTTTAATTTTAGTTATAGACTTCTGTTTATTTTTTTGTAATCTGTCAGAAGACAGATAAGGACTTCTGTGGAAAGAACCCTTTATTTCAGTTTTGTAGCCATACCTGGAATGCCTTTAAAACCAGGTGCACCTGGATCCCCATCATATGCTCTTGTATATGGAGGAGTGGTACCTAAAACCAAAACCAAATAGTTTTCAATAGCAATCAGTACTCAGTACTCAAACAACCACATCATCAGAGGTTTTATTAACTGCATTCAGAGTCCTTTTAAATTTGCAGTGTCATGTAATCATAGCAGCAGAAAATATATCTAAGCTGCAATTCTTCCAAACAACTAAGGTTGACGTTCAGTGTATAGTTTTCTCAGGAGTATGTCCCATGGAACACAGTGACTATTCTGAGTAGACATAAATAGATTTTTTTTTTATCAAAATGTTATTCTCCTTAGACTACTATAATAAATATGTCGGCTATTTGTAAATCTAAAATTTATTTCAGTTTTGTTAACTTTTTATTTCTATCCTTATCTATGTTACCTTTTTGACCCTTAGGACCAGATGATCCTCTTAAACCAGGGTTTCCTGGATCTCCAGGTGGGCCTTGAACACCTTGTGGGCCCTGAATTCCAAAACCTGGTAGTCCAATGGGCCCCATTGAGCCAGGAGGTCCAGAAGCACCAGGATATCCCTTATCACCAGATATAGCTCTTCCATCATTACCCTATCAACAATAAATACAAGTACATAGTAATATACATGAGAACAATAAGTAAACAGTGCTGCATTCAAATATGTTCAAGATTTCATCTATGTCTCATCAGTGCATGTGCACATTACCTTATTAAATCATGAGAAGAATCTGGAAGTATAGTATGACAACATTTAATTTTGACTTATAGTGACCCTATGAATCAGAACTGTCCACAAGCCTAAGCCATCAGCTGCTCTGCTGAAGACTTGAGACTTAAGGCTGTAGCTTCCTTGATTGAGTCAATTTACTTGTAGTATGGTATCCCGCTTTGTCTATTGCCTTCCACTTTACCAAGCATTATTTTCTTTTCCAATAAATCATGTCATCGCTTAATATATATAAAGGATGACAGCCTCAATTTTTGCCATCTTCACTTCTAGTGAGCATTCAGGTTTGATTTAAAACCCATTCATTTGTCTTTTTAGCTGTCCATGGTATCTGTAGAACATTTCTTCAGCACCATATTTCAAATGAGTTTATTTTCTTTCTTTCAACTTTCTTCATTGTCCAACTTTCAGACTCATACATAGAAACTGGAAATATTATGGCCTGAAATCAATCAATCATTTATTTATGGTTATAGACTAAATAGCTATGGCCTGCATGATTCTGACTTTGGTATTTAACAATATATCTACAGTTAAGGATCTTATATAGTTCCTTTAAGGCTGCCTTTCCAAGTCTTAAGCATCTTTTGATTTCTTGACCACAGTCTCCATTTTGATTAATGACTGAGTCAAGGTTAACTATTTTTATGTCTTCATTGCCCACTTTAGAATCATGTAAATAATCTGTGGTCATTTTTTTTGTCTTAATGTTTAACTGTAATCCTGCTTTGCACTTTTTCCCTAAATTTTCATCAATACAGTAGTTCCACATTTTTGCTATTTTTTGCAAGTAATATGTTGTCATCTGCATATCTTAAACTGTTGCTGTTCCTTCCTCCAGTTTTCATGTCTTCTTTCTCTGAGTCTAATTCTGTTAAACAGAAAGTGTGATAAAATGTAGCCTTATTTGACTTTCTTGCCAAGGGTAAGCCTTTTGTTTCTCTATATTGTATCCTGACAGTAGCCTCTAGCTCTGAGAGTCAGATGGTTAGCTCAATCAAATGTAGCACTCTTATTATGGCAATAAACTGAAGCAATTCATAAAAAGTAACATTGGTGCAACAGTTTCATTTTCCATGGGTGAAAAGAAGGCTTTCAAACTAGCAGTTTGCTTCTTCAGTTCTAAAAAGTGAAACTGATTTACAATGAAGAATAAAACCACTGTCAATATTACCTTAAACCCCTTTTCACCAGGTAAACCTGGTTCTCCATTCCTGCCAGCAATGCCATTTTCCCCTGGAAATCCAGGTTCCCCTTGGAGACCTCTTTGTCCTTTTATCCCTATAAAAGATGGAAAGTTGACAATCAGTATCTGAAGGAGACACTTGTCAGTTTCTTGTTCAAGCCTATGATTACTCAAATGTTTAAGGGAATATTCCATTACTGTGTTTCCCTGAAAATAAGACAGTGTCTTATATTAACTTTTCTCCCAAAGTTGCAGTAGGTCTTATTTTCAGGGGTTATCTTATTTTTCCATGAAGAAGAATTCACATTTATTGTTGAACAAAACAAAAACAAAAATGAACATTTATTATATACTGTATATATATTTATATACAAAAACTTTGCTAGGTCTTACTTTCGGGGGAGGCCTTATATGTAGCAATTCAGCAAAATCTCTACTAGGTCTTAATTTCTGAGGATGTCTTATATTCAGGGAAACATTTGGTAGTCATTTGGGCAAACTGATGAGCAAGAACACTAGAATTACAAAAGCGATATTATCTTCCATTTATATACAATAGATGTTTCATACAAAAGAGCTTAGACTGACAAAGCAATAAATGACAAATACCTGTATATCTGTTGGTATGGAGGATATATATTAGAGGAGGATGTATATAAAAAAAGAAACAATAGTGATGCAATGAAGAAAGGGAGGGGTGGAATAGTGCCATGAAATGTAAAGTATAGAAAGAGTTGTGTAATGTTAGAAATCAGCCTCTTTTCTTCCCCAAAGGATATCAGTAAAGGAAAGCCCTGCATTCTTTATGATGATGTCTGAGAATTCTGTTGAATTTTTTAAGGGGGAGGGGATTGAGAACCCTCCACTACTAATAACCCTGTCGGCAGATAAATCAATGAATATATGCTAATATTTCATGCCAATTGTTGTTGGTATGTGCCTTTAAGTTATTTCTGACTTATGGCGGCCCTAAAGTGAAACCTATCATTGGGTTTTCCTGGCAGGTTTTTGTCATCTGAGGCTGTGAGAGAATGACTTGCACAAGTTCACCTAGTGGATTTATATGGCTGAACTGGGTTTCAAAACTTGAACCCCAGAGTCATAGTCCAGCAATCAAGCCATTATACTACACTGGCTCTCCATTTTTAAAGGAAACTATAATAATGAATTAGAATGGCTGGCAGGAGGATGGAGAGATATCAGTCAAAACAAAGTATATTAGCTTAGGTCAGGTGGTAACTATTTTAACTTTGCAATATGTTTTATAGAGGAAGTGCAATTAGTTGCAGATTGCACCAGCTCTTTACATTACTTTCGGTGTGTGTGTGTGTGTGAACTCACTGAGCAAGGGGCGCATTTCCCCTCAGACCATTCTTTGTGTGCACACTCTCCTGGATGTACACATACCTTCATCTTCCTCTGCAGTTTCTCTCAAAATGACAACAATACTCTCTCACACATTTTGAGAGTACAGAGGAAAACAGGTATTTGGAGGTAATACAGGGATCCTGGAGTGTTTGAGATGGTGGTGCAGTGGTTAAATGCCTGTACTGCAGCCACTCACTCAAAAAACCATAAGGTGGCGAGTTCAAGACCAGCAAAAGGGCTCAAGCTCGGCTCAGCCTTGCATCCTTCCGAGGTCGCTAAAATGAGTACCCATATTGTTGGGGCAAGTAGCTTACAGTTGTAAACCACTTAGACACTCCTTAGGTGGTATGAAACAGTATATAAATGAAGCTGTTTGAGATGGTGGTATGGTGAGATTTTCGTGTGATTTCAGTGTATGGGGGCAAGAATTGCAGGGGTGGAAGGCTTTGGGGAACTGGTGAGAGACTTCAAAGGCCAAAAAAGTGGGAGCTTGTTCAGGAGCTACATGCAGTTCTCAGGTTACACTTTGCCCACCCGTAACACAAGGACCATACTTAATCAGTAGTTTCTGGCCATGGAGAGGTAGCTGCCTCTTCATGTGTGAAAAAAAGAGTTTTTCCAGTGGCTGGATCACATTCTGGCAAACAAGTGGAAAAATAATTTGCAGTTAAGGAAAATTCTCCCTTTACCTTCACTTTTGCCCCCCCCCCCCTTACCTCCACACACTTCCAATGTAAAAGCTGCATGGAAGAGCTGGTCACGGAAGTACATGTTACATTTACTAATCTCTTGGTTTCAGATTAATAAATCAAGATAAAACAAATGTCAAAATTCAGATGTACCAGGAATAATACCAGTATGAACTGAAGCACCAAAGTGACTAGCAATCCTAACTTTGTAAAACAATTTCTTGTGTGCACTTATCTCTTGTGTACACTTGGATGCATACTTACCTTTGATTCTTATTCTAGCTGGGTCACCTTTATCTCCTTTTTCACCATTCAGCCCAGGTGAGCCTGGTATTCCCTTACAAATTTAAAAATAAAGACATTGCCTTTAAGTTAAAGGAATTCATTACTTGTCTTAATAGCTTAAATTGAGTAGGTGTGAATATTTATTAGATGAGCATGATGAGAGAGGAATAATTGGAGAATAATCCAAGAATCCCATGGTGGCACAGTATATTAAATCTAGTAAATTCTTCTCAGGACATATTGGTCTATACAGAACATATGCAAATTAATTTTCCCAAACAAAACTGGATGAAGCAGAACTTAAATATTTAGAAGGAAAGATGGTGAGGGGACACTGTAAAGAAGAACATTAATTTTCTTCTTGAATAACAGAACAGGATATATCACCTGTCTTGAAAACAGGTATACTCACGGGTGGGCCTGGTTGTCCTATTGCACCAGGTAAGCCCGGATCACCTTTCCTTCCATATTTTCCAGCAAATCCCACCTCTCCTTTTCTTCCAGGGACACCTGGTGGACCTCGTATTCCTGGTGCACCACAGGGCCCTAAACCACATGAGCAGCTGCCTGGACTACCTGCATAATCCCAAACAAAATATGGCCTTGAAATATGTGAAACAAGTTACCATGCAAAATAATAGTGAAGAACATGCATGGTTAAATTGCATAATATGGGAGAGATACACTATGTACTCAGTTAGGGATGCATATACTTGCCTTTCTCTCCTTTTTCACCTCTTTCTCCAGGTTGCCCCTTCTGGCCTTTAGTCCCTGGCTGTCCAGGGAATCCTCTTTCACTACAAGCCACACCTTAACATTTTACAAAAGACATTTTTATTAATTAAATTCATTAACTTTCTCTCTTTAAAAAAAGGGTTAAAACATCCTAGCCACAAGCTTGGGGGTCAAGTGTTAAGCAATTAGACTAGAGGACTAGGCAATTAGACTAGAGGCAATTAGACTAATAGCTGGAGCTGTTTCATTGAAAGTTCCTGTTTTCCCCTTCAACATAGTAAGTGATTTTGATTCATACAACTGGCATGATCTCCTTTTCTGCTTCAAACTTGAAAGAACTTTACTGTCATCCTTGTACAATTCTCCATTATACTTGCTTCCAAACAACAAGGATTGTTGAAAAGGTAGAACTAAAGTATTATCTTCTATCCTATAATAGAGGTTCAAAACAAACTGCAGAAATAATTCCGTTTGAAACTGCTTTATCTGCCCTGGCTCAGTGCTAGGGACTCCTGGGAATTGTAATTTATTGTGGAACCACAATAAATACCCATAGAAATGTATTGTCTAGGAATCCCTAGGGCCTCCAGTGTGATTCTATGGTCACCTTCCAGCACAATTGCACTGAAAGACCTAGAGATTGCTAGAGAGAATATATGAATCAAATCCACAAATAATCAAGTTGCAAAGGTCAAAGCTGCAAATGTGGAGGCCCGACTGCACTGGGAAAAAGACAAGCCATAAATTAATTAAGAATAACTACAATCACAATAATAACAATATACTGAACTAAAGAAAACAGGATTTAAAGAATTATCCATTTAGATTATTACTCTCTCAATTTCAGTCTGCCCCATTCCAATTATTTCATGACGGGCAGTGGGTTTGAAAAGAAATCTATTTCAAAAATGGGAGGAGAGGGATGAAAAATTCAGATAAATTCTCAAGGTTTGAGGCTTCACTCTTAAATTAAATGCTCTAAATCAAATGTGTGTGCGTGCACGCACATACACACACGTGTGTGTGTAAATAGGTATAGATCTGTGTCCCCCCCCCCTTTTACAATCCATGTGGTCATCCGACCTATACATGCAAAACTTCTTCCTTCTCTGCTTGGTACTGAGAAGGCTGCTGTTACTTCTCTCCTTGGCAGGAAGAGTGTTTTACAAATTCATCCAGTACACCCTGGCTTCGCAAACTTTTTCCCTTGCTTGAAAACATGCATACAAAGTCATTGAAAACTGCACCATTTTCTTTCATTGATATTAAAAGGAAACCCAATTAATTATGGAGAGAGAGAGAAATGCCTGACTTTCAGGTGTTCCAGAGGTTGCCTACCCACCTCTGTGTGGTTCATGATATGAAAAACATAACTCTCTGGGCATATCCAGGAAGGACTATGGAAGGAAGAATTCCTTTAGCTTTAGAGGAAGGACCCAACTGTCCAATGGTCATAACTCTATTAAGAATGGTGACACTTCCATTCAAAATATTTGATGCAGTGGCTGCTGATCTATTCATTTTCAGTGGGATGGTAAATCTGCTCCAGGTTTTATTCTGAAATTTAAAGGAGGCATCCAAAGTGGGATTTCAACATCCTGTTGTTAGTCTTAACTAGAGGAGATGTATTGAATCAGTGGGATTTATGTATGTATTGACTCATCAATTCACGATTGTATGAATCTACTCTAGTTGGGACTAATCAAAAAGACACCAGCCAATATGTGTCATTCAGATCGCTATTAGTAAACAGAAACTATCTGATTAACTAGAATTACCCGTTTGCCACCCTGCCCCATAGGTTAAATGAAAATGAGTTCTTGTTTATATATATTGCATTCAAATGCAGTGCTATAGTGGAAATGATACAAATATTATCTTATTTCTAGTAATCTTCTCACCACTGTCCTGGAAACTGCCCCCTTTTCTTTTCTTTTCTTTTTTTCTCTTTTTCTTTTCTTTTATTTTTTTGCAAAGATGCCATCCACAAATGCTGGCAAAATATCAGAAATACTCTCTTGTGGAACATAGCCACATAGCCCCAAAAACTCAAGTTATTTTGCCTATCTTACCTGGTGGGCCAGGCAAGCCCTGTTTTCCAGGTGCTCCAGGAAAACCTGGTAATCCTAGAGCTCCAGGTCTTCCTGGAGCTGTTTCAGATACACCAGGGAGTCCAGGGTCACCTTGAAATCCTTGTGGACCTTGTATTCCCAATGTGCCTTTGTGACCAGGGAGACCTATGGAGAGAAGGAAAAGGAACAGGTTATGGAACTTAGCAATGGGAACTCAAATGGCCACAAGTGGAAACTGATTTGCTGGTCTTCCTCCCATAAATAATACAAATGAAACCTTTTCTCTTACTGGCTCCATCTTCTCCTTGCTTTCCTTTAACACCAGAAGGGCCTGTCAAGCCATCTGCCCCCACATCTCCAGGAGGTCCAGGATCACCAGGATCTCCTTGAACACCTTCATGAGATTGAAAATGTTGTTGTTGTTTAAAAAATGATTGGATGTACATCATGTTTTTCTTAAATAAACATAAAATAATATAATTGTAATTAAACCTTTTATTCCAGGACGTGGTGTTCCCCGAGGTCCCGGTGGACCTGGTGGTCCACTCTCTCCTGGATCCCCCTGGGAGAATTATCAGGTTTATTGAAATGTAACAGTATGCCAGCATTACATTTACAGTAGACACAGGAGAAGAATAAACTATGACAGTGAAATGCAGTGGGATTAATTGAAATGACCCCTCTATATTTCAGTAGAAAGTTTTCGTGGTGAATAAGGCTAGTGAGATGGAAGGCACAGCCTCTGCAGGCAGAGACTGGAAATTCCTTTGTTTGGTGCATGCCAATTTTAATTTTCTACCCATCCTCCTCTTTTGTAAAGACCCCTGCATAGTAAAACATGAAAACTTTCTTTTTAACACAAGAGTGAAAGGAGGAAATCTGGAAATTAATCACATAATTGTGTCTTCAAAGCCACTGGGAGGATGGGCCATTAATACAGGAAAGCAGTCTTTTGAAATTAAAAACAAAAACATTCCTTGGGGTACCACAATTGGTAGACAAGAGATCTGTCTGTCTGTCTGTCCATCTTTTTTCCTCTCTCTCTCTCTTTTTCTTTTTCTTACACACACAGAAACACTAAAACAGGCATGGTTTCCTCCTCCCCAATCTCCTTGTTCAGGAACTGCAGTTTCTTTGGCTTATGTTTGTTATTCTGTTATCTAGTTGGAATTCCATTTTGGTCACTGGCGCTCCTAAGGTTATAAACAACAGAGTATCATCATTTTCAGTATATTGTACTATATGTAAGGCATCTAGCTTTTTGCACAATCTGCTATCTGATGCAATCTGATTAAGTAGACCAGAATCCATGAAAGGATATGCCGACATGTATATAGTGATCACTCCCCACTGCCCACTTTTACTTTTGTTGTCTATGGGTGCCCTAACAGCTGCCTCAATAGCACATCAAAGTACTGTAAAGGCACAGGAAATCTAAATATCATCAATATTTAGAAAACAGGGAGGGTGATGCCTGCTTTTGCATTTCCCCAGTTGATAATATTATTAACAATACTAATATTAACAAGAAGGTGGACATTCACTGGAGCAGTAAGCAGATGCAATCATTTCCAAAGGAAAAGAACAGAAGATGATCAACCAGAAAACAAACACACCACATTGCATTGGAAATGCATAACTTAATGGAAGCAAGGAGTCTTTTAATAACTACATAAGGTGTGCATGCAGGAGTCTCCCCTCCTGTTCATATTGTGGAGACTCTTTTTGGATTCAGTATAAATTTATACAAACTGAGAAGTTCTTTTATTTGAGAGCTGACCTTAATCCCTGGAAAACCATATGGTCCAGGAAATCCAGGAATTCCAGTTTCACCCTGAAAAAAAATTAACCACTCTTGTTCACTTGTCTTATAAATTCAATTATACAATAACATTTTTGGAGCATGGATTTTTTAAAAAAATGTTACATGTTAGTGTTCTTGTTGCGCACTTTAAAGTCATTATCCAACTTATGGCAATCCTAAGGTGACCTTATCACAGGATTGTCTTGACAAGATTTGTTCAGATGGATGTTGCTTTTGCCTTCCTTTGAGGCTGAGAAAGTACGGCTTCCCCACAATCACTCAGTGGGTTTACATGGCTGAGTAAGGATTCAAGCCCTAATTTTCAGTCATAGTCCAACACTCAAACCACTACACCATGGTGGCTCATGTTAGTGTTACTCCTTAGTTTTGCAAAAAGTAACATGTTAATTGTTACTTTAGAAGTTACTTTAGAAGATACTTTAGAAGAATGCAACATGATGCAGGATCATAACCCATGTCTTTTACAGCTATCCCCTTAAGTACAATACATTTCATTGTAACTTACAGAATCTGGATGTAACATTTTACAATAATGGTGTTGCTTATCTACTTTCTGAGGTAACAGAAGTCTGACCCTGTGTTCTTATGGGAGGCAGGAGAGGCTGCTTCCTTCTCCTTCCCCTGATGAACAGCAACAGCTGTGGGAAAGGAAGAAGGGCTGCCAGCTCAGCTTCATCTCCTTTGGCCTCATTCCAGCTACTCTTGTGCACAGAGACAAGGGAGATTATCATATGGGGTAAAGGACAGAACACTCCTTACCCTATCCTTATGGTGTGATTGCACAAAGATTTTCAGATAATGTCTGTCCTTATCCCATTCTGAAGTCATCCTTATTTGGACGATCATGAAAAAACGTTGAGACATTTTTGTGCTTATCCCGACTTCTCCCATCACTGAAGTGGCATGCCCTGTCACTGTGTATTAATGGAAACTCCAATTAATACAATGATGGGGCCACTGATGGGAGAAGGACAAGATAAGTGCGGACGCAATAAGGACAACTTCATGACAGGGTAAAGATAGGAAGGATCTCTCCCTACCCCATGGAATAACCCCCATAGAGGAGCATCCTCTGCCCCCAGCATAAATCATTTCCTTCCTCCCTCCCACAACAGTTGAATGAGCGTGAGCAGACCCATATACCCAATCTGATGCCAGAGAGATGGAACTGTACCAAGTAGTTCCTTGGCTGTTGTTATATGCTGGATTGGGTACCCTGTAGAAGGAGGTACTGAATATCTCCTTTTGCAATGTCCAAAAAAGTACACGCACAAGCATAAACTAAAGGAATAGGTGGAGTTCAAAGATATAGCTGTTTTAGTCTGTAGAATCAGTATGTAGTGAGATCTTGTAGCAACTTTGAGAGTAACTGAAAGAAAGAAGTTGGCAGCATGAGCTTTCATGGACTTAGGTCTACTTCCTCATATGTATCTGAGTCCAAATTCATCTGAGGAAGTAGACTTAAGTCTACGAAACCTCATGCTACTAATTTCTTTCACTGTAGGAGAAAGAAGGGATATAAATCCTGGAACTAACTAACTAACTAACTAAATTTCAGTTAGTCTCAAGGGTGCTACAAAGGGGTCATGCAGATGGGCAGGAAAAAGTGGCCACTCTGCCCATTATCACCTGGTGATTGCCCAGGGACTGCGGCAACCATGCAGCCCACTCTTAAAGCAAGGAGCAGCTGGGTTTGGGCCACCTTAGACAGCCTCAGCACAGCTTCCATATGCTTTGGGGGCATGCATAGTTTGAACTCCATGCCCCCAAAGCACACAAAAGGCGCTTTATTTTGCCCATCTGTTTCAGGCCAAGATCTCTCTTCATACAGGAATAAGTGTATGCGACAAGCAAGATGCTGGTCATTATACAATAGAAAAAAAGAAAAACTTTGATTAATCTGGATCTTTCCACATGTTTAAATTTATTCATGAGCTGAGAACGTTTGTTATTTTAGATACAGACTACAGCCATTAGGAAAGTTTCAACAGAATACTATATTTTACTGAACAGGAATGGGAAAAGTTTCAGCAAAACCTTTTGTTGATTTAGGCCCAATACATATGGGCTAAAAGCACCATCCTGGGGCCAAAATTAGGGCTGGGGGTGTGTGGAGCATCCTCACGCTCCACGCCTTGCTGGTGCCATTTTGGGGCATGTGAGTCCAAACGGCATGTGCACCGATGACATGTCTTGTGTGCCACGTCCAAATGACACGGCACAAAAGAAACATCACCATGGCACTCCAGGGCGCTAACGGCGCCTTGGCAGCAGTGAGGAAAGGCTCCTTTTTGGATTGCGTCATTGTCGGCACCTTGAGGTCACTGCAGCAATGATGCGGGGCAGTGTCTCACCACCCCTTCCTGCCCATCTGTACAGAGCCATAGTCTACATAACATTTATTATAATATTATAATATTTTCCCACAGAGTGATTGCTACAGCCTCTTGATCATTTTGGTTGTCCTTTTCTGTAACTTTTCCAACTCTATAATATCCTTCCTGAGCTGCAGCAGCCAGAGCTGAACACAACATCTGAAATTTGGTTTCATCTCAGATCAGAGGTGATCCTCTCAACCTTTGATCCTTTAGCTGTTTTGGCCTTCAGCACCCAGAAGTCTTTGCCAGCATGGCCAATGATGAGGGCATCTGGGAGATGAAGTCAAAAACATCTGGAGGACCAGAGGCTGAGAACCACTGCCTCAGATTGATATAAAATGGGCCCTTCTCATCCATGAGAGATGGTCCTGGTGGCCCCCATTGATGGGAAAAAGCATGGACTGTAGCACTCTGTATTATTCAATGGACAATAATATGCGCACATCTGTGTCAGTGCATCCACATGAATGCTCTTCCATTAAATAATATGGGTCATGGCAATCCACATGCAGTTGAATCTGCAGATCACTAACCCACCAATAACTGTACAGTAAAAGTATTAAAATATTTTCATTTTCTGCCCTAATGATCCCTATTGGGGAGATTGCCTTTTAAAAAAAACCTCACTGGGTCCACTTTCATCATTATATCCATCACCGTTCCAGTCATCACATCTTCATACTATATGTTCAAAGTTAGACTTTTTGTTCCAAAATGCATCACTTAAATTAAACTGAATTCTATTTGCCATTTTAGAGAGTCAATCCATCTAGTTGGGGGTGGGTGAGTCTCATTTTGGAACTCTGTGCAATCTCTTTGTTTTTGGCATGCTACTAACAGGCCATGGATCCCTGAGGTTGGTACATTCCTCTCTTGTGAAAATCGTCCACTGATCCCTACTGTTTTTTGTTTTCTTATCTCTTGACTGTTGAGTTCGCTCAAGAATCTGAGTCATTAGCTGTGTAATTTTTATATATACTACCTTGTTTCCTCGAAAACCTGGAGATCCATAAGCACCAGGACTCCCCTGCAGTCAAGAAAAGAAAAATAAAGTTACAGTACTTACTATTAGAATGCATGGTTTAAGACCACACTGATCCTTGCTTTGCTTGTACCCAATTCTGCCTAAGTTCATTATCCCATATCTAGTGGCCCTCTGCCTTTATGCCATACCATTGGGAAGATCTCCTGATCCCCAGTAGTAGCTTTCCAGAAGATACAGGGGATAGGAGATAATGAGAGAAAAGGAGATGATTACACTTTTCAAGACCTAACCAAGTGAATGTGAATTCTACTAAAATTGATCAAATGTACCTCTGTATTATGCCCCCACTTCAGCTACAGTTTATGTAAATTCCTTTAAAGAAATGGTATTTAATATCAGAGCTAAGTTCTTTCATAGAATTCAACTACATTCATCATGAAGAAGGTTGGTTTGTATCAGCCCTTTCAATCTGAGGTGAACTGAAATGTTTTTAATTAAATTAACTTCAACAGTTAACAGTCCAACAGTTTCAGTTCCAAAACCTTCGAGTTCATGTGAGGTCTTCAAGCTGGGCATATAGCTCACACTGAGAAAGGGCTGCTATATTTTCGTCAGTGTCAAAGAGAGCTCCACATGCATAAAGCAAGCAAGCATGTATTATTATTATTATTATTATTATTATTATTATTATTATGTTTATTTATAAAGCACCGTAAGTGTACACAGCACTGTACAAAAATTAAATAAAATCAAGAATATGTAAAAAGCCTGCCTATGGCATACAATCTAGAGATTAAAATAATTTAAAAACATCATAAGAAACAAGTTAAAACAGCAGATATCAAGTATTAATCAGGCTTAATTTAATTTAAGTGTAGTTTCTTCCACTCCAATGTATTAAAACTCAATATTTGGGGTAGTATTCATTCATTATCTATGTCTATGACAGTGAAAAACAAAGAAGAAATTAAAATAACTCAGTTAACAAGCAAATTATTTACAAGATGTCTGATGACAGAAAAAAGATACTAATGACAAATGAAGCAATCAGCACCCAGTGGCTGATTTTATTTGAGAGTTTTTCCAGTTAATTACAACTAAAATTAAATATCCACATTCAGTTATACAAAACCATAAAACAGCACTCTAAAACTTCCTGGGATATATGGTGGTATATTATATACCAGCCAACCCCAACCTACACCCTCCTAAAGTGTGGATTGCAGTTCTTATCATCCTTAACCAACAAGGTGCTTTTATTGATCTGCAAAAATGGAGGGGGCAACTGAACAAACAAAAATGAACGTAGTGATACATTGAAAAAGATTAAAAACAAATAAATAAAAATAAAGAAGCACAACTACAATTATAGCCCAGTCTGCATGTCAAAAGATCTGTCTTGAATTTTTTATTTTATTTTTATTTTTAAAAATATATTTGCCTGTTGGAAGGTCAACAGCAGAGAGAGAGAGATAATCTACCTTAAAGTTTGGAAAAATATATATTTTTGTAGTAAAACTACAAGTATCTTCTGACCTAGCTTCCTTTGTCAGCGAGTTCCAAAGTTCAGCAGCAGTCACTGAGAAAACCCTCTCCACATCTCTACTAAATGTGCTTCTCAGGAGTTTATCACACTGGAGGAATTTCTCCCAATTTCGAATTGAGCCAATTTGAATTCACATAAATTAACTAGTTTAGCGAATTCACGTAAAATCTAATTGCGTTCGGAATGCGTTCAGAATGACTTCCCATTTCCCGAAAATGACCCCCCCCATTGCCCGAAATTGCGTGAGATACTCTTATACACATTAACGTAAAACCTATGATTACGTTCAGAATGACTTCCCTTTTGCCCAAAATTGCATGAAATACACTCATACGCAATAACATGAAACCCTATGATTGTGTTCGAATTGCCATTGGATTATACCCCCAAATTCCGTCGTATGATAAACTCCTCAGAGTGGCAGTACCCAAAACAAGCCTAATCTAATGATCTTAAAACCCAGCAGATCTCTAAGGGAGAAAAGCATCTTTCAAAAAACTTGTTCTCAAGTTTTTATAGGTCATAATCGGCCATTTTCCTGGTAAATAATAAGTAGCTAGGAAGCTATTGTAAGAAGGGAGTCACATACTCCCTCTCTACTTTGACACTGGTCAATGCTCATCTACAGTATTCCAGACTTGCTTCTCAACACTTTTCAAACACATCTCCACATAGATCATGTTAAAGTATTTCAAATGGTATGCAGCTAATTCATGGGAAAGAGTCAACTGTTCCACCAGTAATGCATAGATCACTAGGCATTCCTTAGGCAGCTTTGTAAGAACAGTTCTTAAAATTATAGCAAAGCACTTTCAACAGATGTTTATAGGAAATGAAACAATACAGGAAGCATGCTAGAATATTTCATCGATAAGGGAAACTGGCCTAATGCAGTTAAATTGCTTTTCTAATATTCTGTAAACAATATACAGCTGAAAAACGTGGTCTGACATTTCCTTACCCGCATTCCAGGAAAACCAGGAATCCCCTTTTCGCCCTTCTGTCCATTTCCAAGCGAGCCCTATTTTTTGTGGAAAATGCATCAGTTAAAATACTATGAAAGGACTCAAATCACAGCTCTGCTATGGAAACTCACTGTGGGACCCTGAGCCAGTCAGCCCTCATAGGAAGACAATGGTAAAACTCTGCAAAAATCTTGCCAAGAAAACCCTGTGAGAGGGTTGTCATAAAACAGAACCCACTTAAAGGTACATCACACACTTAACTACAGTTTACTTTAAATAAAGAATTACTCTTTGTATTAACAAGGAAAAACTGCTTCTCAGTGTGTTTAGAGAGACATGAGAGGAAAAGTGCTAAGACTAGCATTGGGAAATCTATTTACAAAGAAAAGCATGTCACTTACTTTGCGGCCAGGCAATCCTCTCAAGCCCATAGATCCTGGCATTCCTTTTACACCCTAAAGTTTAAAACAATTTATTTTAAAACAATTTACTTATTAGAACTGAAACATTGCTTCTTTCAGTATCTTAATGTAATAATGCAATTAAAGGATCAAAAGGAGGCCCTGTCATTCATAATACCTTTTCCTTGCAAATCTGCACTATGCTAGCAGTTGCCTTAGGATATATCCTGGGATTTGTAGTTTAGTGAGGCACCAGAGCTCTCTGACAGTGTGGGTGAATAACTCATCACAATACAAATCCCAGGACTTTGTAGGATACAATTATGGCAATTAATGTGGTGTCAAACTGCTTTAATTCTGCATTGTGGATATATCCTAAGTCAACTAGCATAGTGCAGATTTCTGAATTCTGAAGGGGATAATGTTGTTGCTAAATGGATGTTGTGTATGTTACCCAAAACATAACAGGAAGAATTTGTTTTTCTTTCTTTTCCAAGGATGCTGCTATGGTACTTATCAAGTGCTTGTTTTCCTGTATTCTAATTAGAGATTTGTAGGATCACTGAAGTGTGCTGGGACATACAATGACACACTGCCATGAAATATATGCCAAAATTATAAAGGCATTTTAGAATTAACATACCTTTTCTCCCTTTAACAATTCCAAACTAGGAGGTCCAACCAATAACGGCTGCCCAGGAGATCCAGGAGGTCCAACATCACCCTAAAAAGCCATGAAAAGAGTAAACTGGGTGAATGACATAATTAAGTTAGTTGCAGATTAAGGAACACTAATTTTGTTTTGATTGTTGTTTGTTGGTATCAAGCTACCAGTCCCAGATGCAGCTTATTTCCTTACCGGTTCCCCTTTTTGTCCTTCCACTCCAGTACCAGGATTTCCCTAAGGAAATAATATTAAAGAAAGGAGGAGAAGGGGGAGGAGGAGGAGGAGACTTTTTAAAAAGACATTGGAATTGATTTGTTAATTAATTATTAAAATATGTAAATATTATTCAAACTTTGAGAGAAGAATCCAGCACAAAAGAGTATTTTAAAGGAGATACAGTGGGCCCTTCCCTTATCTGGGGGATGTGTTCTGGACCCCTTCGCATAAGGCAAAAACCACATATGCTTGAGCCCCACTGAAAACAATGGAGCTCGTGCACAGCATGCACGACACGGTGCAGCACAGTATGCACGACACGGGTGCGTGCACCACTCTTTTTATTACAGTGCAGCTTCAGTGTAAGCTGAAAGCCACGTAATGTGCGCCCGCATATAACGCGGGCATACTGTATTAGTTTTATAAATACTGTAATCTTTCAGTAAAAACAGTAATTCACCTGTTCACCAGGCAAACCAGGTTGACCTTGACCACCCTTTGAGAAAGAGAAGGAAAGACAAGTCAGATATAGTAAAGTACAATAATTCAGAATCTGGAACACAGAGTTGAAATGGTATCTCTGTATTCATACCCCTCTTAACAATGCTTTTTTAATGCAAATATACTATACAATTGTTACATGTAGAGCTATGATTCACTTGTGATGAGAGGAGTATGTGGGAATGGGGGTTGGTGAAATTAGTTATATTTCTCTGAGAGTGCTGGAATTTCACCAAACTGAGGTCAAAGAATGAAATCCCAAAAGGAAAAGAAGGACCATCCCACTCCCACAACTGTGTAATTATTCTGAAAAACTTGTGGCTTTAACAGAAGTCTATTGGAGCATCTGCGTAACTTGATTCCCCCATTCAGTTTTTCCTTTTTATACCAGGAATAGAAGAATTTGATAAAATTGTTAGTATTATACCTGTACGCCAGGTTGACCTGGGAAACCAGGTGGACCTCTTGGTCCTCTCTCTCCTCTACGACCCTAAGAAAAAAAAATGACACAAAAATAATGATAATTATATTTTTAATTCTGTTTCCCATTAAGAAGAAATTCTGCTTGATATTTTATATAGAAACTTAAATATCTCATCCAGGTAATACAGGGATACCTCAGTTACCATACGCTCTGACAAAGGATCTTTTTTTTTACAATGCCTTTTTACACCCCCATCTCCCCCTGTTCCTCCTTGTACTCTGTTCATCTGGAAGTTTGTTTTAGCAGCATCAAACCTAGAATAATAATGGTGGCTGGAGAAACACAATAAATGAAATAAGGCTTGAGCTGGGAAAGAGGGGTTCTCCTTCAGCCAATCCTACTGTAAATGTGCCTGCCTGCCCTGCAATAGTTAAAGAAAATTTCCAAATCCTTTCTGGGCATGTGTGAATAGTAAAAGAGACCTGCCTAATCAGTTACCTGCAGCATGTTTGAAGTTTGGCCACCAAAATGAAAATCATAAAAAAGTGGAAGCTAGTGAAAGAAAAAGTCATACCTGGCAGCATTTTGGAAGAAGCCTTCAAGTGGTCTTCAGATGGTTTAAAGTAGTCTCCAGGTGGTGTTTTTGTTTACTTATTGTTGGCAATCTATAATGATGCCATTGCATCAGTGGCAGCTGGTGGCTTCCATGTCAGGCAGGTGGTAAATTCAGTCTGAATTTATGTTTAGACTTCAAGGATACTATCCAGGGTGTTGAAGACTATATTTGGGTTCAGCACCATGGATAGCTTCATTAACAGTTATCGCTAAACCCAGAAGGAATTTAGCTGTCCCTGGACATGGAAATTATCAAACAACTGCTGCTGTCTTCAAACTATGTAGAAGGAAATGATTGTCATGTAACCACAATATGCAATACCATGACACAGTGAACACATTGCACAAAACCAAACAAAATCAAGTAGATAGAAGGGCTTACAGGCATGCCACGGGGTCCAGGATCTCCTCGTTCTCCCTGTAATCATAACCATGTTGTCAGATGAAAGATGAAATACTTCTTCATAACTGATCAAGTTATCACAGTGTTATGAGTTGAGATGAAAGGTTTCTAAAATATATCAGGATACAGATGTGAAATACAGATGTATTCAAGAAAAAAATCATAATTTACACAATTCAAATGAAATAACAAAGTGATCAGTTATATCAACATACTAGTTTATTAATCTGTGTATCTTTAGCTAGCAGTAAGGCTACTGAAACACCAGAGCTAAATTCTGAGTAAATACACGTAAGACTGCTCTGATTAAAATTTATAATTCCACAAGGGATCCAGTTAACAACTTTTATAAACTGTAGTTACAAATTATAGTGAGAGATGTTTGAACAGCTAATATGCCCCACTGGATTCCTTGGCTCTTCCATCCAAATGTGTGTTGATTTAGAACATGAAAGGACAACTGAGGAGGGGGAAAGGAGCATTTTTCACACATACACCCACTCTACAGACCCCAGATGGAAATCATGCCATATCACATCTAATTTCTTTTCTTTCTTAGTTTGCTATTTTTCCTGGACATTTTCTAGCAAGGTGGCATGTTTTGTGACATTTTTGGTTGTGTGTGGTGGGGGGTGGGTGCCCAGATTTCTTATTGAAATGTGTGTGTGGGGGGGTGAGGGCCGTCAGGCAGTGAAAAATCCCCTTGGCTACCCTTTCCCTCCCTGATTGAGAATTTCATCCTAAAAGAAAATCTACATCAGTAAAAATATACTTTAAAAAGAATGTTCAAACAGAGTTTTCCTTATGAAAAATTCTCAAGGAAAACTTCTGAAAAGCCATTCACCATTTTTTTGCAACATGATAAATCTTAAGCTATGTAAATTGTGGCTACAACAAAAGGTTGGAAAATTAACTCATGGTATCCAAAGCAATCTGGATACCATTCTCGTTATAGCATTTGCTTATATTACAAGAGATGTCCACATTTTAAAATTTTGGTGGTATTAATAACATAGATTTTATATTTAAGCCAATTAATATCTTAACTGCATGCCATCTGACTTTTTATTACTTTTATAAGATTATTACACTTTCTGTTTTTGACAATAAAAATCATATGAATAAAGATATGTCATTGCACTTACAGGAGGCCCTCTAATGAACTCAGAAATGTAGACAGAATTTCCTTTTTCTCCCTTTTGCCCAGGAAAACCCTACAAAAACATTTTAAAAAATCAGAGAATCATGTCATGATTTTGGTTATGAAGACTGAAGTAATGATTCTATAATAACAGGGTTCTATTTCTGACAATCGCAATGTACTTTCACTTGCAGTTGTTGTTGTGTGCCTTCTTCTTGGCAAGATTTGTTCAGGGGAAACTTGCCCTTGCTTTTCTTTGAAGCTGAAAGAATGATTTGCCCAAGGTCACCCAGTGGGTTTCCATGGCTGAGGAGGGATTTGCACCCTGGTCTGCAGAGTCATAGTCCAATGCTCAAACTACTACACCACGCTGGCTCCTTTACTTACAGACTGAATTTTACTTAAGGCACCTTTTAAGTCTAGATTAAAGCCCAATACAAACTGGTACAAAGTGCCGTCCTCGAGCCAAAACTAGGGCTTGCTAGTGTGTGGCAAACGGACACTAGCGAACCCTAGTTTGTATGGACGGCACCATTTTGAAAGTGCACCGTGCATACCTGCTGGGAGGGCGCTTTCTCCTCCTGGCTGTGGCTGTCGGGGTGTCTGGGGGTATGAAGCCCCAAGGACACCCCTTTCCAGGCCATGGTGCCAGATTGGGGCCTGTGGGCTGCTGCTGAGGTTGCCCTGGCCCCAATCCAGCGTGAAAAGGGGTGGCAGAGGCCCGCCTTTTTGGAGCCGTCTGTATCAGCCTATATGTTCAATCAGAAAATAAGATTAAAGGGGGGGGGGCAATCTATATATGTTTAGGGTTGCATCCAGATAAAGTTGTTTCCCATGCACAAAGAGAACCAGGATCTAATAAACACTTTGCATTGAGGGAAAAGAGTGGGGCAAAAATTTGTAGCAGTAACACATTACAAGCAATAACACTGCCTGTAATACGTTACTTTCTGAGATAAAGTGGGTGCAATGACATTATTTTCCAAAGTAACAGAATGTACAGAGTCCTGCTGATGTGTTACACTTGTATAACTATGCTCCTGTAGGCAGTGTTGGCAAGAGGTAAAAGGTTACAGGCTTTACAACCATGAAGGACACAAAGCACTGGAAAAATAGACTGCTCATAGCTGATATGCTGTTAGCATTCCCTCACTACTACTGCATGACCCTGGGAAAAGTCCAATCAACACTACTGTGCACCAACAGGATTTCATCCAATGATTGATGATTTTATGTAACAGTGGCCAAGATCCTGCCACTGTCTGCTGATGTTATGCCCCAAAAACATTTAAGCCGCACAGCACCTGCCCCACACAGCCATGTTTTGATGAGCAGGGGGTTCAGTAAGGATGCATCCAGATATTTTCTTCTGCCTGGATACATATCTGCAGAGATCTCTGGGGATCTTTGGGGATTTCTACAAATGACATCCTTGCAGTGTGTCCAGCTACAAGAAAATATCTGGAAATGTCCCTTCCCATCACCTTGTTCTCCAGCAAGATGGAAATGGCCAACCTACACAATGACCACAAGAATGAATTGTAGTGCCCTATGGTTGACATATGCCTTTATTATTCACTAACAAGATGCCAGCAAGTATTTACTTGTTACTTCCAAAACATTTCTTTGGGAGGAGGATTCTGAATCACTGTCTAGAATATCTTTCTATACAATAAAATTCCAGATCTGTCCTGTAGCAATACCTTTATTGGGCCAATAAAAAAGTGCAACATATTGTTCTATACAATGCATTGTATCTAGCCTTAATCATTCTTAGAGGAGACATAATTCTGTTCTATATATCAGTAAGTCTGAACATGTGAAAAGTTCATAATAAAGATATACTGTACTCACAAATGAGCCTCTTGGTCCAATTCGTCCAACTTCCCCAGGAAATCCTGGATCTCCCCTTGAGCCATTGCACCCATCCAAGCCAGGCTGGCCTCTAGGTCCTTCTGGTCCTGGTAACCCCTAGGAAGTATCCAGTTCAGATACAAACCCATGTAAAAATGAGAAATCTACTTTTTTTTTACCAAACATAGGACAGCATCCTGCTATAGATATGTGTGTGTGTAAGTTTATCACATGCGCACAAGCTATACATGCACACATGGATGTGCTAATAGGGGCTATTCTCTAGCCCTTCACAACCTACCTAAAGCATCCCCCCAGCAGCTGTCAGACCCCTTCTGCTGATTACCAGCAGGGAAGGGAGGAAGGGAAGAGGCAATTCAGATAATGAAGATGCTGCTGCTCAGGGCTCCTAGGGGAAGCAAAAGGAGGATACATTACATCTGTGAGTGCACCTCATTTCTTTTCACCTCCCAGGCAAGCCTGGGTCATTCTTGTGTCCTTCTTTCCTCTCCCTGACAGTAAGCAGCAACAGAGACCTCTTGTGAGGTTTGACAGCCACCAGGAAGTGGGTATGTTCAATGTAGGATCTCAGCTACAAACACCTCAGCTTGAGGATCTCAGCATTTGGATCTAAGGAAAAAATGACTGCAGGTATAAACTTCTCCTATGTGTGCACGGTGACTCCATTCTAGAACAGATGTCCTATATTTTAATAAAGAAAGTGAAGTGAAGCTCCATGTTATGTATGTAATATAACATCATTGATTCTTGTGAGGCTTAATTTCATGGTTTTGAGTTGTCAAGTGTATCCCAATGGGGAAATTTACAAAATTCATTACAGTACTTTAAATCATATTTTATGGTATAAATATGTCATAGTTTATATGTGGCCTATAATTTCCAAAAATCCCAGAATTATCAGTGCCAGGCTGGTATACCAGCCAGCCTTATGCGAAGTACATAAAAATGGAAGTATATAAAATACTAAAGGGTAAAGGTAAAGGTAAAAATAAAGGTATTCCCCAGTATCAAGTTGTGTTTGACCATAGGAGCCGGTGCTCATCTCCGTTACTAAGCCAAAGAATCAGTTTTCTCAGAGACTACTCTGTGATCATGTGGCCAGCATGATTGCACAGAACACTTTTTACCTTCCCACCTGAGTTGTACTTATTTATCTACTTGCATTTGCATAGTTTCAAACTGCTAGGTTGGCACAGGCCAGGACTAGTGATGGCAGCTTACCCCATCATGCCACACCTGGGCCTCGAACTGCCAACCTGCCAATCTTGCAATCAACAGAATCAGTGTCTTAACCACTTGAGCCACCACTTCATATATTAGGGATGTAAAATACTAGGGATGCAAAAATATTTGCAATTTTTTTCATCCTCAGCAAGGAAGAATTTCGTACTACAGTACAAGATTTTTGCACATTTTCATGTGTGTGTGTTTGGGGACTAAGATCTTGCAGCAGCAGCATAATCACAACTACAGTGATGGATTTCTATCGTTGTAGTTATTTCTGATGATGCCCTCCCAAACCTACCTTTTGACCCTGGCAGTAAAGCAACCAAAGCATTTCTAAAGTGCTGGAGATGAAGCTACTGAGGAATGATGTCTGCAGTGTCTGAAGAACAGGCAGATGAAGAGACTCCTTGGGTTACAGCCAAAAATGCTTTTCTCAAGGCACTCCACACCCAGGAGTGCATTGCAGACATCATTTTCTAGTCTCCAAAATCTCTGAAACACTTTGTTTAGCGCACTGCCAGGTTGCAAAGGTAGGTTTTTGAGGTTATGTTTGCTCATTCATGGCTTTAATTGTGAATCCTCAACAGTTATGATATCAATTAAGTCTTGCTCACACTATTTCATCTGCTGAACAGGATGGCAACCAGGGGTTTGGGCTGTTTGTTTTTCATAAAAAGTTTGTTTGCATAAAATATGTATTTTGCACAAGATGTAATTTTTTTGTGCAAATACAACTTTAGCCAAAAATACTATACAAAAATGTAAAAATTCTTATAATCTCACTCTGTGAGGAGAACAATTTAAAGATGTTTCATTCTTCCATGCAGGAACAAAATACATGAATTGCTTTAAAATTCATGAATGTGTCAAATACACTAACATTTTCCGTATATAAAATACATGAATATTGGTACTATACTTACAGGCACACCATCTAAACCTGAAAATCCTGGAACTCCAGTAGGACCCTGGGGGGGGGGGGGGGGGAAAGGAAAATTAGAATATGCATTCATTTTCAAAGCAACTGAATGTGACAAGATTTTTTCATACATAATGCTTTTTCTTATACCAACACATTTGTAAAATATGTTATCTTCCTACTATTTTCTAGAACTCTTAGAGTTCATAGTGCTGTAAAAGAGAACATATATTACATCACAAACATTCCTGGTTCAACCTCCAGAGTACTAAGTTAAAAGTAAGTGTGATAATAGGAGCAGAAAGACCTTTGGCTGAGTCTCTAGAAAGTTGTTGCCAGTACACATAGGCATTACTAGGCTAGAAAGACAAATTCAGTATTAGACAGCTTATATCAATACAGCCCAGGCTGTCTAGACCAGCTGACAGCAATATCATTGACAAAAGTTGGAAAAGTTATTTTTGGACCAGGACTCCCAGATTATCCAGTACGGCTACTGGCTATAGGGGTTGGGACTGTAGTCTAAAAAAGTTCCAGCCAAAGAAATATTATTCCTGCTGTACTCCCCTGTATTTTTGACAAACTGGAAAATCAAATGTGTGTGCTTTTAATTTTTTCATATTTCATCTTGCTGATGTCATACCATCCATCTATCTCAATATGGCAAGGACAGTCCTGATTAATCCTTTGTTGTCCCACTTTTTCAGTTGCTTTTAAAAACTGGCCACATTCTCTCTCCTCTTTCTCACTCTCCCTTGTTTTCAGCTTACTATAATTGCTGCAAACTAAAATCAATGTGATGAAAGAGTCTGTATTTAATTAATTAAACAGAGAGGCATGGAGGAGGTGCAGTCTTGCCCTTCCCAGTAGGACGAGGCAATAGCAGACTGCTGCAGCTTAATTTAACTTGTGTGTTCTTTCTCATTAATACTGTTTATCATATTGACCACCCTATGATACTGATTGGCCACGTGTATCCTAGTTTTCATAGATGAAATGTTGGCGCATATGTGATGTGTTCTAAAGCAGCGCTGCAAAAATTGTTTGCAACATATTTCTACACATAGTGGGATAATAACAAAAGGCAATTACTTCAGGTTCTCTCTGTGCTAGTCTTTTGTTCTCTTTCAGCATTGCTACCGGTACTACTCACCATGTTGCCTCTTTCACCAGCAGGCCCAGGCCGACCAGCATCACCTGTCAGGCCTTTTTGTCCTGGTAAACCAATTGGACCTACAGGACCCAAGGCACCAATTGGACCTTGGGGTCCTGATTGACCAGGTTGGCCCTGAAAAGAATAAAGAATTCAGATTTAGGGCTGTGGTAAAAAGAAAAAAAGAAAGAAAGAAAATTAGTAGTGTAAGTGCTCTCAAGAAAGGCTATAGAAGAAAATTCATGATCCAGATCTTAACATTGACATACAGTTCCAGTTTGTACTTCTAAAATACCTTATAACATTTAATATAGTAGCCGGGAGCACCAAGTCATGCATAAAGCCATATTTTGACATGGCAAACATATATCTGAAGACTAACCACTTGAGGGCAGCAAAGAATTTCACATGGCACGGAATATTCACAGAAAACATATTTACATAAATGGATTACACTTAAAGCACAGAAAACAAATGTCAGTGTAACCAGGCATGTCTTGCAGGAGTTTCTTGATCATATTAATTCTGCTTGGAACTTTCAAATAAAGTCAGTTTTTTTCCTGGAAAATTTACGGCATTCACATAGATATTTCAATGGGGTATTTTAATGAAAGCTTTCCCTCCTTTGTTGCCCTACTGATTGAAAATTATTTGTTTGTTCATGAATGATGATGACAGCCCATAAACCCACTATGCTCCACAAAACAAACAAGTAACATGCCCATGTTCTGGTGGTAAATCTTGGGCAAGTTACTTGGGTCTAATTGCACACAGAATTATGAATCTGATGTTCACATCTCTTCTTAGCTGTTAAGTTATCTATATGACCATGGGCCAATCTCAACTCAGCTCATAGAAGAAAGGACTGATATAAATAAATTAAGGCTGTGCAACATTTTCAACTATTTATTTAAAAAAAAAAAACCACAAGAATGTCCTTGTTTGGCTCCCTACAGCATACCTGCAGTTCTGGTGATGGCAATCATATTAGTCATTCAGCTAAATGCTGAGACAAATGGATCAGTTTTATAATTTTGCTGCACAACACACACACACACAAAACAAGCAAAAAAAAAAATTGCACCAAGGATCAGACAGCTGTTCCAAATATTTAATCAAGTGGAGCATCACCTGAAAATTCCTTGTTCCAATTAAATGAACAAAAATTCTTTCTAAGAGGCTCTGTCTTGGACTGCAAACTCAAGCACATTTATTAGAGAACAACATTGTTATAAAATTTGGCTTCCACAGGGCTTACTCGTTTGGTAAGAAGTATGTAGAGGGATCTTTTTACTGATTTTCCAGACTAAGAGGCTGTACATACTGGTGTTATACACCAGCCTGGAGGCAGAGCAGGGGCATGGCATCCACATAATGCATGCCCCAACACTGACCTGATGCCACCGTCATGCTGTGCACCCAATCATATGGTGGGTGGTGTCACAGCCCTCCTCTGGCACTGTGTCCAGATGAGACAGCATCAAAGGAGCACCTAAAAGCTGCAGCACTGATGGCTATGGCACCCTTTCCGTGCCACAAAAAGGAGCCACTTTTTGTGGTTCCTTTTTGCGCAGTGGTTAAGACCAAATCAGGGCTGCAGTGTCACACTGCCCACTCGACCAAATGGCAGGCAGCATCACACTGTGTCAAAGAAATGCAGATGAGTCACCACAGTGGCGGCAAGGGCGGCTTTTTTATGCCCCCAAATGGAGCTGCGTTTTGAAGCTTCTTTTGGGGCTGGAAAAATGCAGGATTGGGGTTGTAGTGTGTGGTTGCCATGGCCTCAATCCAGCAAGCAAAGGGGCAATGCAGAGCTGCTCCTTTAAGAACATTTGTTTTTTGGTATTTACTCATTAGGTAAGAATAAGATAGCTGTCTCGGGTGGTTTATTTTGGAATATCATGAAAGAACTACAGTTAACTAGTTTGTAGTCATTGCTGTTTTTATAACGCAAGGGAATAGGATATATGTCTGAGGGTTTTTTTGTTTGTTTGACTTCAGGTACCAAAGTAACTTTACTATGCACCTTGAGTTGGGAAGGGCACCATTTGCTATTCTGCTTTTGGAAGTGAAATGGTTTGATCCAGCTCCAAGAGGAAATGTAAGTTTAATGTACACATTCTACAGAGAGCTGTTTAGGGTCAAGCTGTACACAGAGGACTCTTTCAAACGGGAGGAATTTCTCCCAAATCCGAATGGAGCCCATTCGGATTCATGTAAATTCGCTAGTTTAGCGAATTTACATGAATCCCCATTGCATTCGGAAGGTGTTCGGAATGTCTTCCTAGTACCCGAAAATAACCCCCCCCCTTGCCCGAAATTGCGTGAGAACCTTTAATGCGCAATAACGTTAAACCCATGATTGCATTCGGAGTGACTTCCCTTTTGGCCGAATTTGCGTGAGAAGAATTAATTCGCAATAACGTGAAACCCCAGGATTGCCTTTGGATTGCCCTTGCATTATACTTCCAATTTCCCACATCTGAAAGAGTCCAGAGTTAACCTGTATTTTGAACATTACTTATGAGTTACATATGAATGGAATGGTATGGAAAGTCTTGATTAACCATACTGACATTTGTTAATTTTTTATTAGCGCTGCTAGGCACTCAATGTAATAGCTTTTCACAGCTTTAATAGTGTTTAGTATGGCTTGAACAGCTCTCCAGGCTATAATAGGGCTTAGAAAAGTGTCAAAAGCCAGGTACAGGCCATAAATTGCCAGTTGCCCATTCCTAATTTAGATTGTCACCAGAAAAGGGAGAAGTAACAGAACACATTAACTAAATCCAGAATTCACAATGAATTTGACAGTTGACTGATTGAACTTAGGTGCATCATGCAAAGCCAGAGCACTGCTGGTCTTTCTTTCAGCTCAAAGACCAATTATGAGTGGAAGCTTTGTTAAGACCACGTTGATACCATTCATAATATCCATTATTTGTGCCCATCTAATGTGACTGCTGCAGTGTTCCAGTCTCAGGACAGCTGTCAAAATAAAGAGGATGAAGGAAGCCATGCTTAATGTGGAAATGACAAATTAGTTCAGTTAAAACAGACAGAATGTTATGCTTGGCATCTGCTAGTTGATGCTAATAAATTCCACTAGCCTGCTAATTGTCTAGGTCAGGAACTCTCCAATCCCAAGACTAGCCAGTGTTATTTTAGCACATCCTGGACTTAACCGATAGTAGGAGGTTGAGTCTCAACCAAACAAAACAGATTGATTTGAAAATGAGCAGTGCTTCTTATTAAAGAAAATATGATTCCTTCAAAAGAAATTAAAACTCAATGTTGTGTACCAAATAAATGTGTATTGGTGATTTTCTACTACTGCTATCATGATAAATTAGTGATTTTCTACTACTGCTATCCATCTAACTATAAGATTGTATGTACAGCACTGTGTAAACTTACAGCGCTATATTAATAATAATAATAATAATAATAATAACAACAATAACAACAACGACTCTGTGATTTGGCTCTCCTCTGCAGAAATTGATGTTAACTCATTTTAGCCAGAGAAGACTTACAATGCAACTATATTTGGGGTACTTTTTGTGATGCAATTTTTCTTTCTTGGAATACCAGTTACTCAAATTTCAGTACAAGACATGATGTATATATAGTCTCTTTTTTCCCCCAGGACTTCCAGTACTATATGTAAATTATGGTAGATGCTGCCTTTCTCCCAGCAAAAGTGACTCCTCTTTCATCAGTTTTGGAGTGCTTAATACATCTTTGATACCTGAAGTGGGAAGAAAGAATTAGGCATAAGATTGCTCTAGGAATCAACATAGTGGGCCTGGCTAGTTACCACTCTAGCAGGTGCTGAATATGTCTCCTTGCTGCCACAAGTGTTGGGAAAAAATGCACTTGCTTAAAAGAGTTATTTAAAGCCAGAAAGATGCCAGGGATCATTTTTGACCTTCTTACTGTGCATCCATGGATTTTAATATCCATGGGCGGTCCTGGAACCTAGTGGATATCGAGGACCACTGTATTTTTAAAATGTGAGCACAGCTAAAGGCACAAAAATAGGAGATGCTTTTGGCCAGGTCTGAATGTGGCTTTTGTTGTATACTGCTGTCAATTTGACTTCATTTTATGTGAATGTGAACCTGGGAATGAGAGAGCCCCAAGTCTCCCTATCATCAACTGCCCCTCTCAGGTCCTGCAGACTCAGGGATGTGGCTTCCTTGATTGAGTCTATACATCTGGAATGTGAGTTCACTCTTTTCCTGCCTTTGTTTAGCAAAGCATTACTGTCTTTCATGAATTCTCATGATACATGTTGTACCAAGGTACAACAGCCTCTGTGTAGTCATCTTAGCTTCCAGGAAGAGTTCAGGCTTGATTTGCTTTAACATACATTTATTTGTCTTTTTATCAATCCACAGAAATATTTTCCAGCATCAAACTTCAAATGAGTTGATTTTCTTCCTATCACTTTTCTTCACAGTACAGCCTTCACAACCATACATAGAAAGGTGGCTTAATAATGAACAATATTTTACTTTGTTTTGTTTTACTTTTCTGTGGCTTATAAAATTATAGTGACCTGTGGCTAATTCATTCAGCAATGTAAATTCATTCAGTAATGAAAAGAAAACAAATCAAACCCTAAACTAAAAATACAGTTTCATTTGGGGTATATTAAAAAAAGAAATATTATACATTTTTAAATATATAGCAAGTTTGCTTACATTTGAGAATATAATTTTTCATTTCTTCCATCCACATATATCCAGAGGTTAATGTGCATGAAAAGCATGGAAAAGTAGAAACATCAGTATGGCTAAAATAATATTTTATTTCTCCCTTTTGTCCACATGTAAAAGAATATTTTATTTTTCAAATTATTTTAGGTGTGAAATAATATTTTATTTCTCAAATTAGCCCAAGATCAGAAAGAGAGAGAGAGAGATTTCTCAAATAAGCCCTGTATAAAAATTAGCCCATATTGTGTGTACTCAGTCTTCCTAACATCCATTTCAGGACAGATGCAATCACAAGATTTAGTTCAACAATCTAACAGTGCTCGCATAAGAAAAGAACTGAGTATTGTGTGTTATACTATTGTGTTTCCTAATTTATTTACCACTGTGATTTTCTTAAAATGAAAAATTAACCAGTCAGTAAAATAAACCAGTGACCAGTTGGTGTCAGTATCACCCTATGCTTTGCATCAAAAGGAGAAGAGATAAAAGAATGAAACTTAACTTAGTAAATCCAATTCAATTAAGAAACAGCCTTTCTTGTATATCAATTAGCTTGCATCCAGTCCAGGGGGAACAGAATCTAAAGCAAACTAGGAAAATGTAAGACAGTGGTGGAGACAAAGCACAGGGAACAGAGAAAGAATTATTAGCTAGGATCAGGATTCCAGAAAAAAATGTGGGTTCAGTACCCCGGACAGAGCTTAAGGAACTAGAGAACTCATCTGGAGCCCCGCCATACATGAGAGGATGCCTCACAGGCTTCAACTTCTATCAGAGAAATACAGAATCTTAGGTTCAAAGCACACTGCAGAAATAATCCAGTTTGAAATCCCTTTAACTGCCCTGGCTCACAGCTAGGGAATCCTGGGATTTGTAGTTTGTTGTGGCACCAGAGTTCTCTCACAGAGAAGGCTCATATCTCACAAAAACTACAGCTCCCAGAATTCCCTAGCATTGAGCCAGGACAATTAAAGCAGTGTCAAACTGGATTATTTCTGTTGTGTGTTTTGGCGCTTAAAGAACCACCTCTACTTTAATTTTGTCATAAATGCATCTGAATTTTTGTTCATCTACATCTCCTCCTTTCCTCAGTTTGTGATTTCTAAATTACCTGCAATTGTGTCTGAAGTGGAATTTTATGTATTAAAAATTATCTAAGGTCATAAATGGTATTTCACATTCAGAAAATGCTGTAGCTGAGGACTTACTTTGAATGAAATTTACACTATTTGTGCAGAAAACACCATCTTCTGCACAGGAAACATTACTTTCTCTACAGAAAATAATATTTCTAGACAAAATGCTATTTTCTGCATAGAAACTGTTGTCTTCTGTGCACAAGTGTACACACACATGTATATTTTGCACAGAATAAGCCCCAAGCTGCAAAGATTCTCATTTTTTCAGTTTTCTCTTCATCAGGGTTTCTCAAGACTAAAACCAAAAAACCAAAAAACCATGTTTTTCAACCATTTCTGAGATATTTTCAAATATTCATTCCATCTCTTTTCCAATACAGTAGTTAGTTAACTAATGGAGATCTGTATGAATCTTTTAAGCGTTGTAAGAACAAAATGGGGACATGATTTGCACAAAAACAATCATAAGCTCAGCTTCCTCTCCTCGTGGGTGAAGAAACAGAAGGAGGCAATTTCTAAGCTAAGATACAACCATTTTTTTACCTGTCAACTAGGCCACAATGCCCAACAATATCTGAAGGAAGTGGACTGTAATTTCAGTTCAGTTGGAGTCTCACAACTTACTTTTAAACATCAGAAACAAATGACCATATTATGAGAATAAAAGGTTAATTGCCCCTTTTGGATGCTGAAGAAACCACAGATCAACTTTACTTACAAAAAGCCTTTGCTTTTTTTAAGAGGCTAAATTAGGTCATGTCATGAAAGCAACCTTGTTTCTATGATCTACTTAACTCTATCAACAAAGCTTAAAGTAGTGAATGGAATCAAACTTCACAGGTCAGAGCAGGACACATGCTGTGAGATGCTGGGGGTGTGTGTGTTAAAGGAAACAAATTTTGACCAGTTACATCTTCCTAAAATCTGTAGGTTTTCACACCTCTCGGAACAAAGAGCAATGCAATTACATGCCTGAAGAATAAGTAAAGAGGTAGCTTTAGATAGAAGTTTGCTGGAGAATGGTGATAATTTTTTAAAGAGAAATGAAGGTTGGAAGCATACACACACACAAAATCTGAAGCTGGCTTCTTTGTCACAGGTCTAAAATACTGCAGAAATAATCCAGTTTGAGACCGCTTTAACTGCTTTGGCTCAACGCTAGGGAATTGTAGGAAATGTAGTTTTGTGAGACATTTAGCCTTCTCTGTCAGAGAGCTCTGATGCCACAATAAACTAAAATTGCCAAGATTCCGTAGCATTGAGCCAGGGCAATTAAATTGGTCTCAAACTGGATTATTGCTGCAGTGTGTTTATGAGCACAGATGCCCAGTCCAGATATAATAGTTCTCAAATTTAAAATGAAAGTTTCACCATTGGAGTACCCCACAAGCTGATGCTTTCTGTCTTCTTCTTTCTCCCTAGGGTTCACATGCTTCTTTCCTGAGTCAGGATTAATTTATTTTGATTGGATCAACATAACTATGATGACTGTTAAACTGTATTCTGAAACCAGGAAGTTGCATTATAAAACAACAACGACAACAAAACTAATTGGAAGAGGAAGGAAAATTCATGTGAATAGACATTGTTCTGTATGTGTTAGTAACTGGATCCAATCAAGGATAAGTTGCCATTTTAAAAAAATGATATTTAGAATTTAATAAGTATTAAGGGTTCAAAACTAGTGTGCAAAGATTGTTACTAAGAATTTCTATCATTCCTACCAAACAAACAACAACTACCAAAAAACAAAACCAAAAAACAGCTTGGATTTCTTCATGAAGGGAGAACAGGCAATCCCAACTGGCTTTTGTTCAAAGACACAGCAGTTATGCATATTATTGATTTTATGCATTCTGTTGAGAGCAGGAGGAAACCAGGCTTCAAAGTACTTTTTATTTGTGTGATTCCATTTTATTTGATCATGGTTTAACATTTTAATGGCTGCATTGTTCAGCAATTAAAATTCCAACTCCAAGAGGCATGTGATATTCCCCGCCCCACTGCCTTTATCACACTAGGGGGCAAACAGGATTTAAACAAGAGTTTAAACAAGAGTTAAACAGGAAATGTCCTGTGATAAACATAGGGCATTTCCTGTTTGACTCTTGTTTAACTCTCGTTTAAATCCTGTTTTTCCCCTAGTGTGATAAAGCAGTCCCCAAGTGCTGTAGTGTACTAAGTGTAAGACTTGGACTTTGACATTCAGGGTTTGATTGCTTGCTTGACCATGGAAATCTGTTGGGTGGCTGTGGGCTAGTCACACACCCTCAGCCCCAGAAAATCAAATGATCCCACATACATGATGACACCCCTTGAATATGGGGCTTGACTGTCTGCATTTCCTTCCATCTGGGAGGAGGAGGCTCAAAAAGACATACCCACACCCCAGAAATGATCCTACAACAGATCACGCCTGAATGACGATGAAACTGAGATAATGAAACTGAGGCTGTCATATTTTGGCCACATCCTGAAAAGGAATGACTCTTTAGAAAAAACAATAAAGCTAGCAAAGGTAGAGGATAGTAGAAAAGGAGGAAGAACCCACATCTGATGACTAGATTCAATCGAAGAGGTTAAATGCCTGGATCTGCAGGACCTGAGCAGAGCATCAGGGCATAGGAGGGACTGGAGATGTCTCACCCACAGGGTTACCAGGAGTCAGGGTCAGTTCGAGGGCAGTTAACAACAACACAGCTCTTTTACTACCACTTTAAAACTTTATTTTATGGAATTTCATTTTCTTCTTTTAATATGTTGTAAGTTCCTTGTGTTAGAGAGTTTTAAACAATATGAAAAACTATATGCATTCACAAATTGATATATGCATATGTTTTAATGTTCATGTATGTATCTCTTTGTATAAAAATATATTGATAAATAAAGTTCTATAAATTAAAAAAATAGAAGCAAATGCTTACCCTTGAGCCTTTTTCAAGAAAGCATTGACAAACTGAGCAATCTTGTCCACCGCAGCGGCCAATATAGGAATATTCACCCTAAGAAGAAACAGAATTTAAACTTATTGGTTTTAATTATTCCTTCTTTTCAACATTGTTGGCAGTGCCAATCCTAGAATTTGGGGGCCCTAGTCAAAATAATCAATTGAAGATCCTGAGAACAGGTCAGGCATGCAATTTTACTGAGCACAATAAATGAAAATGCAATGGTCTATATCCAATAATGCATCTTCCTTTCTTGATACAGCTCTTGCATCCTCTTACAATGAAAACTCCCTCTCGATAGTTCCTAGCGCTCCAAAGCAAACCTCTGGGATGCATAAAGTGTTGGGACATAAAGGAGAGATTATTCTCCTGGCCACTGCAAGGTTTTCTGCTGTTTTACCACCAGAAGTACAATGCTAGATGGTTTCCAATGAAAGGATGGACAAATATATCATAATATGTATGTCATGATAATTTTTCATTAAAAGTGGATTGGAGCATATTAAATACATTATAGCAATAGTACATAATAAATACATTGATGAATGTCATAAACAAAAAGGAAATACAGTGGGGCCTTGCTATCCATGGGCTTGCCATCTTGGGATTTAAGCAGCCATGGATGGCAAGCCCTGGTGTCCCCAATGGAAACACATGCACCATCACTAGAAACAATGGGATTTGAGGCCCCCCCCCTTTTTTTTTTTTTTTTTTTTTGCATCCAGGGTGTGTGTGTGTATGTGTGTGTGTGTAACATATTCCCTTGGAAATGAAGGTCTGACTGTATGTCATTACCCCCAAAATTAGTTTATCGTCTTACATACACCAAAGCAGTTGCCCCATAAAATCTTCAAAAAGCACAGTATTTTAAAAATCATCTTGGTCTGAAGGGCACATTAGTGGTGACCACTAATAAATAAGTGTATAGTGATTAATTATTTAACAGTCAAATCTAAGAAAATAGCTTTTTTTAACCTGTTTGGATGCAAATGCCTAAATTAAATTGCTACTCCTAAACAGAGTAGATCTACTGAATCAAAAAGATTTAAATTAATTTTGATGCTAACTTAATATTCAATGATTGATTCAATGGGTCTCCTCTAGCTGGGACTAGCAACTAGATTTAGGCTAATGTCCTCTCTCGAATCAACCAGTTTTCTATTGTTCTGACATCACCGCTAATACTGTTAAGTCATAAAATATCACCTTTTTAGGAGCATGCTTAATGTAGATTTGTGAGACCTTTATCCTTCTCTGTCAGAGAGCTCTGGTGCCACAACAAACTACAATTCCCAGAATTCCATAGCATCGAGCCATAGCAGATAAAGTGGTTTCAAACTGGATTATTTCTGCAATGCAGATGCAGGCTCAGACTATTATAGTAGAACACCTTCTTTTGTTCAGATCTCTTCATTCAAACAAAAGTTCATATTTCAGTTTTTGTTCAGAACCTACCCACTTTTTCCTTATCTAAAGTATTTGCAAAACATTTTGAATTCTTGACCTTCAGTGTACATGCACATACAAGCACAAGTATATAAGCAATTGTCTTCTATCTTGAGACAGGGTTCCCGTGGGAATTTGAATGTGTACTTCATTAGCTGCTCCTGTTTGTTACAGGCATGCTTTTAGGGCAATTTCAAAATAAGGCATGTTTTTTTCCCTAACAAAACTCTGTTTCTTTATCATTCTAGGGAATATTTATTTATTTATTTTCAGAGGAATACCTTTGCACTAAAGATTAAAATGCTAGAATAGACAAAACACAGACAGAATTCATGACCATTTCTTATAAAATAACTTCCACTTTGATAGAAAATTGCCACTCTTTACTTAAAGCACTACTGAGGAATTTCAGGACCACAGTGTTTATAATCCTTACATGAGCCATGCTGGCCAGATATTCTGGAAGTTACAGTCTTGAACATCTGTGGCTCAAAGGGTCCCCAACTGTAGCCTAAATCAGCCATTTTTAAATTTAATTCTAGGGAAGCCTGGAGAAGAGGAGGTTATGAGGTGATATGATAGCCCTGTTTAAATATTTGAAGGGGTGTTATATTGAGAATGGAGCAATCTTGTTTTCTGCTGCTCCAGAGAATAGGACCCAGAACAATGAATTCAAACTACAGAAAAAGAGATTCACTGCAGATTAGGAGGGACTTCCTGACAGTAAGAGCTGTTCAACAGTGGAACACATTGTCTCTTTGGGGTTTTATAAACAGAGGCTGGATGGGCATCTGTCAGGAGTGCTTTGAGACTGTGTTTGATGCATGACAGGAGGTTGAACTGGATGGCCCTTGTGGTGTCTTCCAACTCTATGATTCTACGAAGCACCAGGTTCCTTGTAAACTCATCAACTGTTAGGCTCAAGTAGAATAGAACCACTGAACCAATGAACATTACATAAATGTTGACATAACAATGTTTGACTTAACCTTGAATCACCTTGAATTACAATCTAGAATTGTTGACTTAACCAGTTCCCATTTATTCAGTCAGTTTACTCTAGCTGAGCTTAACAATTTGATTTAGGTCAATGAATATTCATTCATACTTATGGGGCCCTTTCACACTGTCCAGCTATAGCACTATGATTCCAATTTAACTGCCACAGCAACAACCTAAAGAAACTTAGGGTTTGTAGTTTGGTGAGGAACTAGAGCTCTTGAATTGGGGGTCCTAAATACCCCTCCCTAAAGCACAAATCCCAGGATTCCATAAAACAGAACCAGACAGTTAAAGACTAATCATACTACTATAATTGGCTAACAGTTCCCATAGGACTGTAGTGAGGACTGCTCAACTATGTATTCCAGAAATATGTGCCATATGCACATATTTACAAAAATATATGACCCATATTTCCATATGCAAGTGACATGCATTGCCATGGCAGATCTGCAAGCATCATCAGAGTCTGGAAAATGTCCTTTTTGGACTACAGATCCCAGAATCCCTAAGACCTAGGAATTCTAGACTAGAGGAATCTGGGAACTTTAATCCCCAAAAGTAATTTTTCACAAGTTCTAAGCATACATCATCACATGTATCAATGAGAATACTCTTCCTGAATACAGAAACCTTGAAAGCTACTGCTTAATAACTCTAAGAATTTCCTTTTTCAAACAACGTAGAGATGAGAAAAATTATTTTTAAACTATGAGAACACCTCAGTAAACCCTGACCAAGTTTAAAAAAAAAAAACAACTTTAAAAGAGCTTAAGCACAGATCATAGAAATCACTACAAAGAGCCCCCCTGGAAAGACTGGAATGTAAATACGGAGCCAAGAATGACCAGCAAAATAGAAGAAGCTACAATATGAGAACTCACAATTTTTAGACCATTCTGGAGGACCTTTAACTAAAAAAAAATTCAGATATCTAAAACTTTAAATGTTACATTGCCTGAAATGGGTGGAAAAGACATTTTCTAAAACAAAAAAAAAAACAAAACAAAAAAAAAGAATATCTTATTTTAAACAATACCACAAGGAGCAGAATTTAAACCAGGTCTTAGTCTGCTCCACTACATTAGTGTCTTAAGGTCGAGCCAGATGTTATACTAATGGGAGCTTTGAGTAAATGAGAACTTTTTTCACAGTTACATAAGAAACAATGATTTTTAATGGGACAGCAGATGAGGATGCATTCAACATTACTGCGATTTAATTTTTATTTGTTTATTTTTTTGCTAAACAAACTACTTAAGTGATGTCTAGTTTGCCCATAATGCAGTGGTTCTCAAACTTTTTCTCTTTGTGACCCTCTTTATATCCCCATGCAGATATCATACCCCCTGCTCAGTGAACTATATGGATAAAAATATTTTGTTTGTTTAACAGGCATATTTTCATTCATACATTCATGTATATTCATATCTTAACATTTTATTAGGAAGTAGCTCTGCTTCTCCTCCTACTTCAAAATGACCTGAATAGACTAGAAAGCTGGGCCAAACCTAACAAAATGAAATTCAACATGGAGAAATGTAAAGTACTTCACTTAGGGTGGAAAAATGAAAAGCACAGATATAGGATGGGGGACACTTGGTTGAATGAAACTATGTGTGAAAGGGATCTAGGAGTTCAAGTAGACCACAAATTGAACATAAGCCAACAGTGCGATGCGGCAGCTAAAAAGGCCAATGCGATTTTAGGTTGCATCAATAGAGGTATAGTGGCTAGATCAAGGGAAGTAATAGTGCTGCTCTATTCTGCTTTGGTCAGGCCCCACCTGGAATACTGTGTCCAGTTCTGGGCACCACAATTCAAAAAGGATGTAGAGAAACTGGAGCGTGTCCAAAGGAGGGCAACTAAGTTGGTGAAGGGCCTGGAAGCCATGCCCTATGAGGAATGCCTTAGGGAGCTGGGGATGTTTAGCCTGGAGAAGAGAAGGTTAAGAGGTGATATGATAGCCCTGTTTAAATATCTGAAGGGATGTCATACTGAGGACGGAGCAAGCTTGTTTTCTGCTGTTCCAGAGACTAGAACGCAGAACAATGGACGCAAGCTCCAGGAAAAGAGATTCCACCTCAACATTAGGAGGAACTTTCTGACAGTAAGAGCTGTTCAACAGTGGAACACACTCCCTCAGAGGGTGGTGGAGTCTCCTTCCTTAGGTGACTTTAAGCAGAGGCTGGATGGCCATCTGTCGGGGATGCTTTGATTGGGAGTTCCTGCATGGCAGAGGGTTGGACTGGATGGCTCTTGTGGTCTCTTCCAACTCTATGATTCTATGATTCTAGTACCTATGTAGTAGATAAGAAAATAGCAAGGGAACCTTTGCATTCATTAACATACCCCATGAATTGGTTGTAGTGAAGAAACAATTATCACCAGCCACCTGGAATAGAGGAAAATAAGTGTTAATTTGTTATATTCAGCTTTAAATTGATTAGCAAACCAAGAAATCTAAAAAGCAGAGATAACCTGACCACTTTTCAAACATATTAGCCCTCCCAGGGAAAAAGAAACAATCAAGAAAAGGGTTTGTATATCATGAAACATCCTCCACATTATTATTTTCCAAAAAATCCTACAGTTTGATTGTAACTCCAGTCACTTCCATGCACAATGAGTATTTGTCCCCTCAGCTTTTATCCTCCTCCCCTTAGCAGTGTGGAGACAGAATACCTCTGCAGCTTAAAAACATGAGTTCTGGGAGTTAAGGCAAAAAGAAATAAGATAGTACAGTACAATTCACCTTTGCTTACCATTTTCCCCCACCTCTCATCACCACTGGTAAATGGGCAGTAAAGTAGAAGGTGTTTTTGTCACACATTCACCCTGGGCTTCCATGTCAGTGGAGCAGTGAATCTGCTCTGAATTTTCACCTGTTTGTTAAAAGGCACCTTCCAGACTATTGATGCCTACTTTCCCCCCAAAGAAGTCCAGCACTTTGGTTGCTATATTTGGTTGCTATATTTCACACTAAAAGCAAGGAAGGCTGGCAGTTTAATAATAAGCACTTAGGCTGCACCCACACTGTAAAAATAATGCAGTTTGACACCACTTTAATTGTCATGGTTTGATGCTATGGAATTCTGGGAACCCTAGTTTGCCATGGCAGTTAAAGTGGTATCAAACAGGATTATTTCTGCTGTGCAGCCATAACTGCAAGCAGAAAATCCCAGGTTCAATTGTTGGAATCTCCGTTCAGCTAGAAGCAACCACCCATCATAGTTTTCCATCTTTGTAAAGCCACCAATTGCTATCACCGTTTGCATCTATTCTCCAAGGAGGTGATCCCCAAATGTTTGGGCACAGTGAATACATTTGGAAATATGAAGGAGGGACAGGGGTGCTTTCACAGAATAGTTAGCTGGGGGAAGTGCCATTCACAAAGCACTATTATGGCGAAGGGTGGCCAGTCACCTTATTTCAACAGGGGGAAATGGTTAAAAGAAAGGATAAAGGAAATATAACCTATCCAACAACATAAATACAAGACAAAATTGGGTTCTGCATTCATAAAACACAAAGCCACTCTTTTGAAGCCATGGTTTTCTGTTTCAACACCCATTTTACAGACAGATGGGGCTTTGGGTCAAATTAAACATCAGGACTCGGGAGGAATGTGGCGATTAACATGATTTCCCTCTCACAACAGGCTTTCTTCAGAGACATGTGCTTCAGAAATCAGACTTGCAAAATAAATCAGTGTTTATTATGACCAATGATCTTTCAATGACCAATCACAAACAAACTGTAAATGAAAGCTGTATAGCTGAAAACACATGCTTTGTCAAATAGAAGCCTTTCACCACTTGAAAGAATACTTCACCTAAATATGTGTTTCATCTAATTTAACCATCAGAGACAAGTAACTTCCAACAAGTAAATTGCTAGCCCAAATACCAATCAATGTATTTGTCCCCACAAAGTAGACCAAAAAAATCAATTTCTGTTTCACAAAAGGCAAATTAGTAATGCTCAGAGAAATGTCATACAAAGGCAAGCAACCACCCACATCTTACAGTCTACATTCCTCAATACATCAAACAAAACAAATACATATCCCATGTGCAAGCACATCCCAGAGAAAACGCACCACAAAAAAATCCACAGCAAAACAAATGCCACACCAAAAAAAGCAAAAAAGACAACTAATGCACAGAACAAAAGCCAAAACATGCATACACGTAGCCCAGGCAAGACATGTTCCTCTGCTCTGACACCTCTGTAGCCCCACAAAACACTCCATACCACTATGACCATTACCACTGAATTTTTTGCTTTCCTTTCCTTGAACAGCTGGACATACTTCAAAACATTTTCCTTTTTCTGAGAATATTTCTTCATTCTTTGAGGCCCCAGAGACGTTCTTGTAAATCAAGATAGTACTGTAAGCTTCACCTTGTAGCATATAACACCCTCCAATTTTTTAAAAAAAATTAAAAATTAGGAAGGGCAGGAAGCCTGGCGCTGGCAGTGTTTTGAGGTACCACTTTGGAGACAAGAGCTTTAAAAAACACATAGGTGGTAGAAATGCAAAAGACAATCCAAGGGAGGTATGTCAAAGAAGGAAACCATTTGGTCATTCTGTAGCTTAGTGAAACACACACAGAAACACACAAACTGACACCTAAGTGCATCTGTTGCATCTGGATGAAAAGGTAAGCATATGAAAAGGACTAGAAATACTGAGGAGCTAAATAATACAAGGCCTCTTGGGGAAAGAGAGGGAGAACACTAGAGGGAAGAACATTATTCCTTGCCCTATCAAATTTGGATTGCATATTTATGTGCAAACATTTGCAGTTACACTACACATGCCAGCAAGAATCATCAAGCAAATGAAACATGGAAACCTTTTTGAGCAACATCCTTTGTCATCAAAATAATACACAGCCTGCTCTTGCCTAATAGAGATATAATGCAAAACTTACCATATACTTTTGATAATATGGTCGATCCATTTTAAAGAATGCATGGTAGATGTGGTTCATATAAATACATTTGAATTCAAGTCTTCACTGCTTAATTTTTAATCAGCAAGATTTGGCTGCAATACATGTCCAGCTCTGAAAATCATGATACTTCTACCACTTTTGTGATCTGCAGATGAAGAAAGTAGACAAACAGCTGAACTTTACTTGTGTGCTTTGAAATTTACATCGAAGGTGAGTTATGTTAGAAGCTCACTAATATCATGCCTAAAATACTTATTTCCTCCATAAGAAGCCCAAAATTTCTAGAGAGATTGATTTCACTATCTTGCCCAACCCATGTTTATTTTCTAGAGACCCAATTCACCAGCAACAGAATTTGACATGTAAGAATTCTTTCATTGTACAAAACATCCTGAGAATGGCTCACAAGATGGGGGAAAAACTGTATTAAGCAATTAATATTGGTTCACTGCAAGAATCTATGGGAAAGGCTTACAGTTTAGTATGAAAATATATAATGTGCAACCAGAAATTCCCAAATTCAATTGCTAGAATCTCCAATTGGTGATAAGATGGGTGATAAGAAAGACCCCATACTGCTTGGTACCCCAAAAGGCCACTATCTGTCTGCACAGGAAAACCCAGGCAAGATGGAAAAATGATCTGATCTGGTATAAGGCAAGAAGCTTCCTATAATGATACAGTATACACAACCTTTTTAAAAGAGAGAGAGAGAGAGGGGGGGGGCGGAATTTAAAAGATTCCTTAATTAGAGTTTAGGCATGCCCAAAATGTTTTCATTAAAAAAACAAGCAAACTTTATTTTGCTTTGGTCAGCAAACCTACACATCAGGCCATACCACATTTTTCTTTTGAGATGATTCTTGTTCCAAAAGATATTTAATAATTAGCACAAGTTCAAAATATCTTTGGGCCCACATAACTCATTGCACAGTTATTTATTTATTGACATTTATAAACTCCCCTATATCATGGGATCCCAATGCAACATACAAGTAAGTCACTGTAAATAATTTAACACAATTTACAATTTTAAACAGACTACAAAATATAGCAACCAAATTAACCAGTTAAAACATTTTAAAAGGTTTAACAGTTATCATTATTCTAAAGGAATATCCAACCAGCTTCCTTTAACTGATGGAAGAGTAAGCTACCATAAGTTATGGACCAGGGATAGAGCTTGGAAATACTATTATTTAAATTTTAACTATCACTATACCCCAACCGAGCCAACAGGGCCCACAAATTCATAAAATAACTCTTTTCCAAATCCTAAACAGAGAACAAGGCTCTTCCCAATATCTCCCTAGTTACCACCAGAAACAGTGCAGCCAAGGTACAGGAAGCCTTTAAAGAGATTAACAGTTTCTTTGGAAACCCTTCCAGTGTAAAATGCAAACTGTGCCTGCTGTTCCCAGGACATAGCAGTATAGATGCACTTCACCTATCAATAATTCATTTATTGCGATTGAAGTCATGTTATGTTACCCATAGCTATTGATACTACCACCTATTTTAAACATCTGGATTTCAGCAAAGTGCTACATACAAAAGATTTCATACTGTCAAAATATGTAATGAAAGTACATTTTCAACCAAGATTTATTTTTTTACAGACTTGCTAAGAAATAGATATGTCTGAGGGGATTGGTAGGAATCGGTGGAAGCCTTAATCACAGCATTCCTAAATGGAGACATAATTCCAGATTTGTTTTCAAGGCTGGCATTCAGGAAATATCACCCTCTTTTCCTGGATCAGTTAATGCAAAAAGGTTTATGGACAAGATAGCAGGATCAGCTTACTGCACCTGCTGCCATTGCTCATTCTACTTGTGAGGAAGGAAATGGCAGGGTGACTCAAGGCCAAACTCTTGCTTTATTGTAGCCAATACCAATAATCTACTTACAAGAGAATGCATAGCATCAACAAACAGCTCTTGCTGTGCTATCTGCTACAAATTTCATCATTGTGGTACAATCAAAATTGAGGCCAACTGAAGTTTTAAAACACAGATTTCCCCCAACTGCAACCTGAGTTTGTTTTTTCAAGTCTTCCCTGCTTCCAATGGAGGCTTTTTAAACCCAAATTTCAGGATGGAATGGGACATTTCAAAATGGATCACTGCTGGCAAGGAAAAGGTTAGTCCCTCTGCAATGATGACCACCTCCCTCCCACATGCTCATCATGCTGACAAGCAACCCTTTAAAAATCACATGGCAACTAGACACGTGGGGGAGATTTTTGGGAGGGACTAGTAGTGTATGTGCATTTGTTCGCTTGTGTGGGAATGGTTCTAGGTACTCAAACCAGAGTTGCATGCCAGCATGTCACAGGTCAATCCTGTTAGGATTTAGATGTAATACTGTCTGTTATATATGGCCTCTCAAACTGCTCTTTCTGACCCATTTGTGCCTTCAACCTTGACTGCTGTATTGTGTGTATGTGCCTTCAAGTTGCCTGCCAACTTATGACAACCCCATCAGTTTCATAGGGTTTTCTTAGACAAAGAATACTCAGAGGTGATTTTGCCAGTTCTTTCCTCCAAAATATAGCCTACAGCACTGGTATTCCTTGGCAGCCTCCTATGCAACGACTTACCAGGTCTGACTCTACTTAGCTTCCAAGACTGCATCCACACTGCAGAAATAATCTGATTTGACACCACGTTATCTGCCATGGCTCTGCAAACTATAGTTCTGGGAATTGTAGCCATGAAATTCTGGGAATTCTAGGAATTGTAGTTTGTTGTTGCACCAGAATTCCATAGCAATGAGCTATGGCAGTTAAAGTGGTGTCAACTCAGATTGCTGCAGTATGGATGCACTGAAGATCAGACAGGATCTTATGCCATCAGGCTATTTAGACTCTGGATACTGTATTAGTGGGTGACAGACTGAATATCAGCTAGTAGTGTGATGCAGCTGCTTATAAAGTTAATGCAATCCTGGGCTGCTTTATACAAGCATACTGCCCAGTTCATAGGAAGCTCTGCACAGTCCTGCACAGGCCAGGCTGCATTTGTTCTGGGTGTCACTTAAAAAAATAGTCTTTCAGAAACGAGAATACATACAGAGCAGAGCGATCAGGATGCTGAAGGATCTAGAAACAGATTTCTATGAAGAACAGTTGAAAGAGCAGAGTATGTTTAGCCTGCAGAAATTAAAGGGCGATGCAAGAGCACTCTTCAAATATCTGAAACACTGTCATGCAGAACATGAAGCAAACTTGTTCTGTTGTTCCAGGCAGCAGGACTAGAACCAAGAGGGTGGAAATTGCCAGGAAGTTAAAATTTAGCAAATCCTCCTCCTAACAGTGAGGGTTGTTCAGGAGTAAGGCAGACTGCATCAAAATCTGTCTTCTTTTTCAATGAAGGTATTTGAACATTGACAAGACAACCATCTAGGAATGTTGTATGTCTTGCAATGGTTTGACTAGATGGCCTTCAGTGTCCCTTCCAATTCTGCTACCACAGCAAACAGAAGCTTTTGAGGGGGGCTATAATAATCAAAAGTGCACTACGGAAAATTAAGATTCCACCTTCAAAACCCCTTGCGTGCCATGGTCCCAATGGTGGCTATTTAAAAACAACAGAAACATTAAATGTGACATAATGTGTGTCTCCCCTCCAATTAACCATTTCAGCTGCCCATTGGTGACCAAAACAAATTTTAAAAACATCCACATGCCAAAATATCAGCTTCAAAGCTTACAATACATATAGAAAGCAGTATGGAATAATAGTCAAAGTGATGGACTGGAGCTTGGGAAATGCTATAGTTGCCATTGGATCATGAGATTCACTGGGTGACCTAGAAACAGTCAGAGGCTGGTAACCTGTTGGTTAGTCCCAACTACAGTAAACCTACATATCATGAGAAGAGATGACTTACTAGAAAAGACAATAATGCTTTGTAAGGCAGAAGGCAGTAGGAAGCTAGGATGACCACATTTCAGATGCATAGACTAAATCAAGGTAACCCTGGCCCAGTCTGCAAGACTTGACACAGAGCTGCTGAAGATAGGGAGACTTCGAGATCTCTCATTCATAGAGTCACCATGGATCAAAGTTGACTTGATGGCAGTTAACAATAACAAAAGCTAAATTGTTGAATGGTGAGTCAATATGTATGTAAATATCACTGATTGAATAGGTCTAGACTAGTCAGGACTAACAACAGGATTTAAGCCAAAGTCTCTCAGCCCGCTCTACCTCACAGGATTGTTGTGAGGATAAATTTGCAAGAAGGGCCATTGACTGATTTCATGTCACTAAAGGAAAAGCTCACAAAGGCTGCAAAGCTCACAAATAAATGCACATATAAATAAGCATCTACTTATTCATACTTGTTCTCAGAATAAAGCCTTTTATTTAGCTAGTCAGTTCAGCACACATTTTTGTCCATTTGCTTGTAGCATGATCTCTCTCTTGAAAGATAAAAAGCATTCTGCACTTCTCAGCCAAATACCACTTACACCCATTTTAAGAGTACCAAAAAGGATTCAAAAAGTGTGCTGTTGTGTAGTCTGCACACTGAGGCAGTACAAGGAAACTTTAACTGAGGAGTGCAGGGTGGGGGAAATATCCATTTGCAATCTGCTTCAAACAGCAAAATGCCTTTGGTAGGTCACATTAGGAAAGCTTGGCTCTCCCTAGCCTCTCCCCAGCCCTGGGAAAATCGGAAGGAGTGGTCTGTTTCAATATCAAGGGGAAGCTGGCTAAGACAGTCCATATTATATCACCAAGAACTTGAAAAGGTTATTGTTTGGGCCACAATTCCCAGAATCCTAGCTGGAAAAGTTATAGTTCCCAAAAGTAATTTTCCAATGGCCTTGTTATTGCCCTTTCAATATTAATCAGGTTATTTCATATTTCCAAAGGAGGGTGACCAAAATAATGAAGGGTCTAGAAACCATGCCCTACAAGGAGAGACTTGAGGAGATGGGCTTATTTAGCCTGAAGAAGAGAAGGTTAAGAGGTAATATGACAGCCCTGTTTAAGTATTTGAAGAGGTGTCATATTGAGGATAGAGAAAGCTTGTTTTCTGCTTTCTGCTTGGTTCTATTTCCAGAGAATAGAACCCTGAGAAAAGGATTCAAACTAGAGGAAAAGAGCTTCCATCTAAACATTAGGAAGAACATCCTGGAAGTAATTGCTGTTCAACCATGGGACACACTCCCTCAGAGTGTGATGGACTCTCCTTGCTTGGAGGTCTTTAAACAGAGGCTGGATGGCCAATTGTTGGGGGTGCTTTGATTGTGAGTTCCCTCATGGGAGGAGGTTGGACTGGGTGGCCCTTGGGGTCTCTTTCAACCCTATGGAGCTTATCAGATGGGAGGAATTTCTCTTTATTGCGAATGGAGCCAATTGGAGCCAATTCAAATTCACATGAATTCGCTAGTTTAGAGAATTTACGTGAATTCCAACTGCATTTGGAATTCATTCAGAATGATTTCGCATTACCTGAAAATGACCCCCCCATTGCCTGAAATTGCATGAGATGCTTTAATACGCAATAATGTAAAACCCATGATTGCATTTGGAAGGACTTCCCTTTTGCCCGAAATTGCATGAAATGCTTTAATTCGCAATAACGTGAAACCCCATGATTGCATTCAGATTGCCATTGGATTATACTTCCAATTTCCAATGTCTGATAAGGTCCTATGATTCTATGGACTTTATCACAAGGAGGCATGTATGCCATCAGAAGAATTCAATGGCTGTAAAAATATGGTCAAAGTGAATGTATTGATATTGTTCAGACAACTTCAGAATGAAGCCGTGTGATTCAAATGCCATAGATGTGCAGGAGAATCATCAGTAGACAGTCGATAACTTTTTCTTCTAAAAGGCAGTAACAGTACGATAGAAGTTACTGTTTTGGATTACAACTATCGGAAGCACATCACCTATGGTGAACAGCCATCCTGGATGGGAAACCCCGAGAGTTGTCCCAAAAGCTAACTTGTCCATGTTTTCATCCCATGAACCATGTGGAGTATGGAGACCGCCATAACAGAATGAATCCCCGAAAATCTAAATGTCAACAGTAAACTGCCCTGTGAACACACCCTGGCTAGTTATTGTGCCACAAGATGAAGACCCCGGTGATACATGACCATACAAAATGGCTTTGGTCAGGAGTGGCAAAGTCCAGCCAATGAGCCACGCAGCCTGCCCCACCAGCTTGCCATCTATGAAGCTCAGGCAAGCGGAGGGCAGAAGACAGGTCAGGTCCAGGGTGACCAGATGTCCTAACCACAAAGGAAGACAAGGCACCAAGTCCTGCTCCAAATGGAGGAGATATGTCTGGGGAAAATGAGGATGTCTGTTCACTCTGCCCTGGAAAAGGAGGACATCTGGTGGCCCTGGCTTACACTGTGATGAGCCCAGTTTAAGAGGCAATGTGGCCTGAATGCTGGACTATTGGTTCTGGAGACCAGGGTGACCAGAGATCCTAAACACAAAGGAGGGCAAGGCACATGTACAATGTAGGACAATCAAGAAAAAAGGGAGGACATTCCAAAATAAAAGCTAAAAACACTACTGTGAATATATAATAGTGCTTCTAGGTCCTGTTGAAAATGGAGAACAGAAGGCTGAAATGTAGGACATGTCCTGGAGAAAGGAGGACCTCCAGTCACCCTGAGCTAAAAACATTCATATAGAAATAGAAATGGATACTTCTTAGCCCTGTTCCAAACGGAGGACCTTTGGGAATACCTCCTGGAAAGCGAGAGAGAAGGCTGAAATGGAGGACACGTCCGGGAAAAGGAGGACTCCTGGTCACCCTGAGCTAAAACCACACAGAAATATAAATCCATGCTTCTAAGCCCTGTTCCAAATGGAGGACCTTTGGGAATTCCTCCTGGAAAGCGATGGAGGACGCGTCCGGGAAAAGGAGGACCTCTGGTCATCCTGAGCTAAAAACACTTATAGAAATGTAAATACATGCTTCTTTGCCCTGTTCCAAATGGAGGACCTTTGGGAATTCTTCCTGGAGAGAGAAGGGGGGGGGGCTGAAATGGAGGATACGCCCGGGAAAAGGAGGACCCCTGTCACTCTGAGCTAAGAACACTCATAGAAATAGAATACAGAAATATAATATAATATAACATGGAAATATAAAACTCGTACTTCTTAGCCCTGCTCCAAAAAGGGGGACCTTTTGGAATTCCTCCTGGAGAGAGAGAGAGAGAGAGAGAGAGAGGGAAGGCTGAAATGGAGGACACACGTCCGGCAAAAAAAGGAGGAGGTGGTGGCAGGGTGCCCTCCCTTTCTTTGCCCTCCACCTTCCCCCTGAGAGCCTCTTCTTCTTCTTCTTACCTGAAGCCACTCACCTGAGGCACTGAGGCAGGGCTGCTGCTGCTGCTGCTGGACCTCTCCCTCAGCTTAGCTTCTCCCTTCTTCTTCTCCTCTCTCTGTGGGGGCAGGTCCTTTCCCCACTCAGCCTCTTCTTCTTCTTCTTCTTCTTCTTCTTCTTCTTCTTCTTCTTCTTCTTCTTCTTCTTCTTCTTCTTCTTCTGCCAGCCCCACCCCTGGACTGTAGCCCTCTGTCTGTGGGGCTTCCCTTCCACAGCCAGACTGCAGCCCCACAGTCCTCCAGAGGCTGAGCAAGGGCCAGGGAGGAAGGAGAGAGAGGAGCCCCCTCTTGCTGACCCCCAGCCAGGCCAGGCATGATGAGGAAGGCCCCTGCTGCTCCTGCTGCTGCTGCTGGGCCCCTGCTGCTGCTGCTCCTTCTTCTGCTTCTGGGCCCTTCCCTTCTGCTGGCTCTGCAAGGGCAGGAGCTGCTGGACCCTTTCCCTGTCGCCATCGCAGCCAAGGTGAGTCCTCCACACACCCTCCCCAGGGCCAGGGGTCTTCTTGGGGCATGAAGTGCCTTGGGCTCCAGGCTATGGAATTCTGGGAGTGGGAGTATGATTGTGGGGCCAAAGGACTGAAATAAAGGAGGACTTTTCTGGTCACCCTGAGCAAAACACATTCACATTAGTGTGAGAGCATATTTCTTAGCCCTGCTCCAAATGGAGGACATTTTGGAATTCCTCCTGGACAGAAGGTTGAAATGGAGGGCATGTCCTGGAAAAGGAGGGCAATCTGGCTTAGGGCTTCCCTTCCTTGTTGTGGCTTTCCTTGGCCACTCTCTAGTGTCTTTTGACAAGCAGTGGGGGGGGACGACTTATTTGTGGCAGCTCTTGCCCACTTTAGGAATGGCCTTGTTGTTGTTGTTGCTGTTGTTGCTGTTGTGTGCCTTTTTGACATTTCATGGGGATTCTCTCAGCCTCAGGGGGTGGCCATGGCAAACCCCCTTTGAAGAAACTTGCCCAGAAGGTTTGTCATGGGATTTTGTCACGATTTTTTTTGGAGGGGGGGAGGGGAGTTTCTTCAGAGGGGGTTTGCCATGCTGAGGCTGAGAGAGTGTGACTTGCCCAAGCTCACCCACTTGATTTAATGCAGGAAATCGAACCCTGGTCTCAATAATAGTCCAATACTCAAAGCACTACGCCATACTGGTGCTCAGGTATGGCTTTACTTCTTGCCATTGCATCCCATCCTGGAGCTCAAAAGCAGAGGAAGGCTGCCAGCGAAGCAGGAGGAGGGGAGAAGGAGCAACTCATACAGAATCATAAAGTGGAAAGGAAAGATGACAATGTTACAATGTTAGTCACAGCCCTGCATTTGGTCAAGATGTTGTGGTTGTTGTCCTCAGTTCAAATAGTATGGAAGGGCCCACCTGAAGAAGCCAATGGAGCAGGTGTCACTGCTTTGTGGGTTTTGGATGGTGTTGTACGGCCAACATGGCTACCCTTGGATAAGAATTAAAAGAGACTACAAGGAAACTCAGATGGATGTTCTACCTTGCTATCCGCACAGTCAGTCCAGTCCAACTCTCTCACAGATGGAAAGCTGGTTACTGTGAAGTAAGCACACTCTGTGTGTGCTCAAAGGCACCCTTGTCTGTATTAATTATTTGCTGAAGTTCTCATGGTCCATTCTCTGAACCTTAGTTATTATATTTTTGGCACAGGGAAAGAATCATCTTCTTCTTGGGTGACTAACTTTGCTGTTTTGTTTGTTGTTTTGTTTTACGTTACTCTTCCTTTCAAATACTTGCTCCATTCATCACTAACACCTTCCCCTGGAAAGATCTGTCTGCAGGACAGCTGCCTTTTGCTTGTCAGCTGGATAGCACTATGCAGATACTGGGAAGGAATGGTGGTGGACAGCATGTCCTATCCTCGTGTGTGTGTGTGTGTGTGTGTGTATTCAAATAGATGGCCTTTTGGTCCCTTCTATCTGTATTGGCATGCCTTGCACAGTTGTCAGGCAAAGTTTAAATGTGGGAACTGGCTTCTGGTGGTAGTGGGGGAGGAGGCATATTAATGCTGGTATTTGCAAACCCTGTTCTCCTACGTTTTAGTGAGTGCCAGCACAGTTGTCATATGATTAGTACATCCAAGTTGCAGCCAAAGTCCGTTTGTAGGCATGTCTGTTGATTGTTCAGGATTACTGTATCAGTGACTATTACAGGAGTTACTACATCATGCAGTGGCAGCTTTCACAAATAATGCGCATAAGCCAGTATTCTCAATGGGAATGATGTAAATAATGTAATTTGAGCAAACAGTACTTTAGGGAATGAATAACAGCACCCAGAGTGATACTCAAGAGAAAAAAAAAAGGAGTGGTAAAATGCTGCTCCTTTTGCTGACCCGGTTCAAAACCATGGTGGTGGCCCAGGCATGTGTTGTTGTCATGGTCTCAGCACAAATTGTGCCAGCACAGCTGCGGACCACATTTTTTGGCCCGTCTGTTTCAGACCAGATCTATAAAGCATTTATTGAATGTAAAATGCTATAGAACCCGGAGAAATTGCTAGTATCACATCTTATATATAAATACATATATTTTCTACTTTTTGTTACCTGCCATCCTGAATAATCTGGTATCATCAGAAAACTGGTATCTTCATCTCCCCATCTATTCCTAACTGAAAATAGTTTATAAATCAGTAAAGTTGCAATTTGCCCAAAACAGTTCTTCTACCTTTGCCCCTCTAGAGCAGAAAAAACTCCATCCTCCTACCATTTCCTGTTCTTTAACCATGGGCAGCTCACATATTGATGGGGAGAGGTGTCTTTACTCACATTTTGAACTGAACCTTCCCTTTAGTCCCGCAACCAACCACTTGATTACCAGTTATCTTGACCTCTAAATGGGCTCTGTTATCCATTCATAGTTTACTTGGGGACTGAGTGAAAGATTTGTTTTTTGTTTTTTAATCCAGGCTTAAAATGACAATGGATTATCTCTTTGGTATGTACATCTCAGGAATTCCAAAAGGAGCATATATATTCAGAATATATCAGTCAGACAGTTCACAGAAGTCTTATAGTCTGTGTCCGCATTCTTGAGAGAGAAACAACCCTAATTATTATAGTATAAAACATTACTGTTTATCATTTTGTTATTTGCAATCAAGTCAATTTTGAATTGTTTCGACCCTATTCATGAGAGACTTCCAAGTCTCCCTGTCATCAACAGCCTCGGTCAGGTTCTCCAGACTCAGGGCCATGGCTTCCTTGATTGAGTCTATCCATTTGGAATGAAGCCTTCCACTTTTCCTCCTGCCTTTTACCTTACCAAAGAATCATAGAGTCATAGAGCTGGAAGAGACATCAGGGGCCATCCAGTCGAGTCCCCTTCCATGCAGGAATACACAACCAAAGCAACCTCTGACAGGTTGCTTAAATGGGCTTTTGGAGGTTTCTCATTCATACAGCTGTTATTAAGTCAAAGCTGATTTGATGGTAACTTACCATTATTGTCCATTCTAGTGAGTCATGGCTTCTCATGACATGGCCAAAGTATGACAGTCTCAGTTTAATCATCTTAGCTTCTAGGGCAAGTTCAGGCTTGATTTGCTCTAAAACCCATTTACTTGTTTACCAGTTGTTTATGTAATTATTTAATGGGGGAGACCTTCAGAACAGATTCCCTCCCTGATGGATGTCCATCCCAGGAAGTTTTGAATGTTATAAATTTTATTTGCATTCTTTACCCATTTTATAATAACATCCTCTCTAATCTAAACAGAAAGAATATCCTCCCATCTTCCCTCCCAAGCTAAGGTTGGCAGGGCCTTTTGTCCAACACTAATAGTTTAATTCTTTGGAATATTTTGCTGCCACTTCAAGCATTTTAGCCCTAATGTGTTTATTTTTTTTGAACCACATACTGTACTATCAATTAACTGTTGATAAGAAAACTATATTGTAATAAAAAGATTAAACAGTTTTGGAGCCTCAAATTACTGAAACCAATAGGTAATTTGGGGGGCAATAAAAACTGCATATGTGGAACTCCAGTCTGGATCAGGACCACTCTTCTATAGCCATTGCTAGCTTCTAATCTGGTTTTTTCTCTCCAGTGCTTATTCTAGAGTAAAGAAGAAAGGGAAAATAGCTTCTGTCTGTGTTTTTAAAGTATCATGTAATCTGACCCTGAGCAGGCAAACAGATCTTCTGGTCACCGCGCCACACTTTATGTCAGATAATTTCATAAATTAATTAAGAATTGTGGGGTAGCAGAGCTTGAAACATAGCTGGGTCAGTATAGTAAACCTATAAGGCCTGGAAATGAAGTCAGTGAGATTGTAGGCAAGTTGTAGATCAGGAGTAGGTATGCTCTGGAGCCCAGGGGGATGTACCATGGCATTTCAGGTTGCCTTGGAGAACTGGCAGCCTGTAATGCCTACTTGTATCTACCATTGTTGTGGTGGCTGAAAATGATACTGTACACTTGTACCTTTGAGGGATGACCATCTGTTTTGGGGGAGGGCAACCTTTAAAAGCCAAAATGCATGAATCCATGTTTTTCTTCTAGCAAAAGAAAATAAATAATGTTTCTTTTACCTGGAAAAAATTGGGGGGGGGGATCCTGGTGGGTTGAAGGGTTAGTAGTCCCACACACACACCATGGGCTACATTATAATGTTATAGCTCTAGCATCTTTGGGAAGGCGAGGTCCTTGAGTGAATGGATTACCATTAGTGAATTGTAGGACCCAGCCAATTGAAGCAACCACCTCAAAAAACAGACTTTTATTATCATGACAGGGCAGCAGAAATTTGTTACTGTTGCATTTTTATTGCCAGGTTATACAGTGGGCCCTTGTTATCCGCTGGGGTTTGGTTCTAGGAACCCCTGTGAATAACAAAATCCATGGATGCTCGAGTCCCATTAAATACAATGGCATAGCAAAATGGTGCCTCTTATATAAAATGGGAAAATCAAGGTTTGACAGTTGGAATCTATCCTTTTAAAAAATATTTTCAAGCCATGGATGCTTGAATCTGTGTATAAAAAATCCATGTAAAAGGAGGGCCAATTGTGTTCTTATTGCCTTTGGAGAGAGACATTTGAAGGAATTTCTTCAGGGGCCAATATAGTTCAAATGGCTTTGGATGTTATGCACTTTGACTTGAATAATTACAAAGTTATCTATTACCTCATGCAGAAAAATATCTCAATCTACCCCGACAGTAGTTAAGAAGAAGCTAACAAGTCTAAACAGCAAAATATTTGCTGTGTGATGCTACAAGACTTGAGAAAAAAGGATCCTGGTTCCAACACAAGAGAGATTCCAGTGGGGTAGAAAGAATTCTTAGGTCTGAATCTGATTGCTTATATCAACTAGAGAAAATGCACTGAATGAATAGAATCTATCTAAGTGTTAAGAATTGGTTAAATTGCCTTTTGTCATTTATTTAATTGGTCTACTTTAATTGGATTTATGCCAGAAGCAAGAATGCAAGGAGTGAGGCAGCTAGGCTTTAGGAGAAGGGCTTTACTATGATTATTGGAACTCGTGAAATCTTTTGATAAATAGAACTTGGTGAGAGCACTATTGGAAGAAAAGGACTATATATTATTATTATTATTATTATTATTATTATTATTATTGAAATATGTGTACAAGAGGAAAGAAAGGTAATTGAAATCTATGAGCAAAAAGCTGCTTCAGGTCACTTTAGAGGTATGCTATTTAAATGATGTATGCATACTAAGAGGCCGGAAGCCACACTCCAGTCGTAAGGACTGGAACACAGCTTTGGCACAGTTTCTGGACTCTTAAGATGTGTGTATCATTTAAACAGCATACCTCCAAAGTGACATGAAGCAGCTTTATTTTGGCCTGTCTGTTCAGGCCCAGAGTCAATAGGAAGCAAGATTATATGTATTGTGGTCTTTTTCTCTGTCTGTGTTTCCGGTATTTAAACTCCCTAATGAACAAACTGGACTTATTTACTGTTTACACTTAAGAGAATAGCCCACAGTTTTTATAGTGATCTCTCTGGAAGTGAAAAATGAAGCGTTTGCTCAAGATTAAGCTCACTTGGCATGGAAAGCTGGAAAAAAGTTTCCTATTCATTCTTTTGCGAAGAATGTTAGAAGCACTGCAAATGATGCTTCTTTATCTGTCAAGATAATAGTTGAAAGTTAGAAGCCTAGTTTTAAGAACATTTGAGGTAATCCACTTTCCAAAATCATTGTTACTCAGTTAATATGTACTATTAGGTGAATACAAGATACTATGTGAAATAAGCATCTAAAATATTTGAAAGCTACTTAATACAACCCTCTCACACAAGTTATTTTCTAAAACACTTCCCCATAGTACCTTCAAAGTTCTGCAAAAGACTGCTTGTACTCATTTCTCTACAGATCAAGCATGCTGTAGTGATTTGAGGATTGGAGTATGATTCTGGAGATCAGGATTCAAATCTTTGCTCAGCCATGAAAACTCACTGGGTGACTTTGGGGAAGTAACACTCCCTCAGCCTCAGAGGGAGGCAAAGGGAAAAAAACCCCTCTCTGAACATATCTTTCGAAGAAAACCCTGTGATAGGCTTTCCTTAAGGGTTGCCATAAGTCAGAAGCAACTTGGAAGGCACACAACAAAAACAACAAACTCACATACCTACTTAAGCATCCTCTTGCCTTTTCTCTCTGTCACATCTCCAATTTAAATAGCATGGTAACTTTTAATCTTGCAGTATTTCTAGCTGTTGTAAATCAAACCATTTGTCCACCACTGTATTGTCGCCACTGACAGCAGAGCTCTCCAGGTTTCAGACAAGAGTCTTTCCATCCCTAATTGGAGATGCTAGAGCAGACCTGCACAACTTGGCAGTTGGTAGGGGCCAAAGTAATGTCTTCAGTCTGCAGAAGGTTTTAATTGAGTATTAATTAATTAATTCCATCCTCATCCTCCTTTGCCCAGAGCAGCAGAGGAGACTTGCCTGTCCTTCTCCTTCTCCATCCAGATTTCTCCTCGGGAGAGGGCTGAGTGACGGAGGAGCCTGGAAGGGCGAGTGTTTGCCCCTCTTTCTCCTCTGCTGCCTGGCCTTCTCAGGAGAAAGCTGGGCAAAGGAGGAACCTTGCAAGGTGAGCGTTTGCCCATCTACCTCTACCTGCTCCACCACCCATCCTTCTCCTCTGGAGCAAGCCGAGTAACAGAGGAGCCTTGCAGGGCGAGTGTCCTCCTCCTTCAGCCATCTCCTTACGAGAAAGCCAGATGGTGCAGGAACCTTGCAGGATGAGCATTTGTCCTTTGTCCTTCTCCTCTGCATGGCACTCTCCTCAGGAGAAGGCAGAGTGATAGAGGAGCCTTGGAATCATTCCACCCCAAATCCTTTGAGGGGCTGCAAGCAGCCCCTGTGCCATACGTTGTGCAGGCCTGTACTAGAGTTTGGAACTGGAACCTTCTGCATACAAGGCATATACTCCATCACTGAGCTGTGGCTACCAAGATGTTTTGTTAACATGATTGTTGTGTAACACAGACATTGCTCAGCACATGCCTCATTCTTTCCTGCTACTCAGTTTTTAACCATCTGACCAACTCCTACAAGCAAATTAGTAATCCTTTTAATTACATTCTGACCTCTTTATAGCACCAAGCTGGCACAAATTTGTTTGTAAAACAAAGGTTGAGAAGTGATGAAGGTTGTGCCAGGGTCAGGGGTGTGTGTGTGTGTGTGTGTGTGTGTGAGTGTTTCTGGATGTAATCAGGCAAGTGCAACTCCTGAAAAGATTGCATTGGTTTCAGCTGGGTTAGTAAGGCATTAGTATTGAATGGACTCTGACAGTCTCATAGTCCAGACAAAATTTAATTTCAGCAAAGGAACAAAAAGATGCTGGCTGAACTTCACAGTCCCATTACTGGACTGCAGCCAGTCTTTTCACAGTATCATATTACTGTCCTATTCTGTGCCCTCTGCTATGCTAATTTTATCCAATTTAGTGTTTCCTATTTCAGTTTATTTTTAATTGTAGTGCCATCATCAAGAAGCAAGCTCTGTGAGCCTTTGCCCTTCTTGATGACAAACTGTTTTTTTTAAAAAAATAACCTAACAAATAAATTGCATTGCAATTAGTGTAATCATAATCACTCCTGTAGCTTCTGAATGAGACAAATGCTATTTGTATCTGATAACCAGATTATACAGACATCAACTGTTGTCAAACAATAACTGTTCTTGAGTTTGCAGAGCTGCTTTTATTTGAAAAGTTGGCTTCATATCTTATTTAGAAATTTAAAGCTATCAAATACAATGAATGTATGGATAACATCACTATCCTGTAGATTTTTACTCAGGAGAAAATCTCAATGTATTCAGTGGTACTTATCCCTGGGCAAAGCTATCCTTGCCAATATTTATATAGTCCAGAGCACACCATTTATCCATTTCCCAGACTCGAGAACCACTAAATCATAAATCATCTGTTTTGCCAAGACTGATGGTATTAAAAGTCATTGAGTTCCAGTATAATCAACAGGCTAGCCCTCCCTCTGTCTTTCTTTCAAAGAAACTAATCTGTTCATGTGACCAAGACAGTTTCAGTTCTGAACCTCAGCCTGAAACTAGAATGAAAGAGGTCCAGTTAATCTATCTGTCATAGGCTCAAACATCTTGCTCCTCCCTGCCACAGGTATGTTCAGTAAGGTAGTATTTCTTCATGTATCTTGGAACTCCAGGATGTCCTCTTCAGGAGAGGGAATACCATTGCTTCTTTCAAATTGACAGGCAGCACCCTCAGATGAGACACTAATCATCCTCTGGACCCCACAAGTTAGCCCATCTTTGCTAGCTGTTACCATCCAAAATGGACACAGGTCATGCTTATATGTAGGTTGACAAACAAATTAAGACATTTTTAAAAATTCCCTCACCACCACTGTGAAATGTTCTCATTTGTCTTTGTCCATACTCAATTTCTGACCTAACCCAACTGTATGTAGCTAACATTTGGCCAGTTTCATCACTCACAGGACTTCTGTATGTCAAGGGGCATAATGGGCTTCAGTTGGGGACAATTGTTTCAATAACCATTTCTCTTTCATCATTCCATTGTGAGACTAAGGCCTTGACAGAATCAGCAGACTTGTAAGCTGGGGAGTCCATCAATGATTGGAAAATGAATAAATAAATTGGATTCTGTAAATTTCCGGGGACAGCAGACCATCTTAATACCCCCATCCCACCCACCCCCCGAAAAAACTACATGGAGGTTCTGCTTTTTCCTATTCAAATGTGACATGGAAATTGCCTGCTTAAAAGAACAGGTCTTTTTTAAACAAACAGACAAACAAACAACTCTCCACACAATACATAGCAAAATCCAGATCCAGAATACAACCAGCCACATATGTTAAGTCAACAACATACTGAGACACTCTCATAGCTGTCATAGAAGCCATGAAGTCCTCAGCAAACCCTGTTGAGATACTCTGGCATAAATGTTGGTATCACTCAAGAACACAGTCCTGGGGTATCCTGACCGTGGAGACTACCTTGGACAGCTCAAGCAGGGAGACTGCTGAATAGCAAGCCTACCTGTAGCATACCTGTTCAGTCTCTTTGTCCCAGGATAAAGATATTAGTTGCTCCAAATCAAAACTGTTGTCAGGATGGATAGATGAGTCTCCCTCTGAGGCAATGGAATTCTTAGGGATGAAGACACCACCTGTACATCACTCCACAACCCTTCATGTCAACTTGGTGTTGCACCAAATATTGAGGTGGAAAAAACCCAACTAATCCTCATCTCAGCAATACACAGTAGCCCCTTCTTCCGTAGCAAAATAATGGATGGTAGTTGTTTTATGCATCAACCTGACATTTAGCCATATCACCAGTAAACCAGAGTAGGGGCTGGCAGGGCAACCTAGCTCAAGTGATGCAAGAAGAATATATTTCACATATTTATCCTATCTTATTGATGTAACCTCACTTGGCAAATCCAGTGTCCATTGCAATATATTCCTCTGCCCTAAATCATATAAGCCATCTATCATGAAGCATTAGGAAGTCTACCATTAGGAAGACTATTGTGTCTCCTTCTCATAGCAGAAGCTGAGGGTTGTGGAAGGCAGCATGTGGAAGATGCTATCCCATCACTTGTGATGAAGTGAGTTTCAGCCACCAGTCTGGTCATCTTCTGTATATGAAATGGGAAGGGAGCATCATCTTACCAAGATGAGAGTGTTGAACATTGAAAAGAACATATGATTACTAGGAGAACAAACAGTGTACAGTATATATAACATTGTTGATGTTATTGTTTGCTGTGATTATATGTTCTAGTGATATGTAAACATCTCTTTAATTTACAATGTGCATTCTATTATGAATAAAATGTAACTATGAAGAATGTTAAAATTAATGTATATATTAATAGATAAACTAGTTAATGAATTACATATATACACTAAGGACACACTTTATGCTAAACATGCTTTGCTTGTGGAATCCCCTAGGCAAAGATTAAGATATTTCCACCACTTTTTTCCACGTGGTTAGTTAATGATTATTCAGAAATGCACAACCTAGCTGCGTTGGCTATATTATCCTATTTATGCTGATAAACTAAGGTCTTAACATTATATCTATTGCAGAAGAATTTTATCTTTGTTTTATTTGGTAACTCTGGCTTTTATTTTAAATGCAGTGTAAAATGCAGTCCAAGTATTAAAGAAAAAACTAACATGCAGAGCAATCTTGTACACATCTGCATGAAAGAAATTTCTAATTGTAAACTTTCTCCCCAGCGAATGTGTCCACCATTCCATTGTAGGAGCTGGCTCACCTCATTTTTGTACAACAAATAGTGCCCATTCCCAACCAACTTTGGCACATGAGACAGAAAATACCATTAGTATATCTCTCTCCCCATCTCTGGCAGTAAAAAATACAATTTGCTGCCTTTTCATGAAATCTCAAACTGCGACAGTTGCCTCCTTCCTTGGCTGTAGAGTCATTCTTGTTTACTTGTAAGTCCCATTACTTTCTGAGTAGAATATGTAGTATTGCAGTGTAAAGCTGCACTTGTATGCACATTTACTAGAAAATAAGTCTTTGAATTCACAGAGTTAAGTTCTGTTCCTACACTTACAGTCCTGTAGTCATTTACACAGAAGGAAGTGCCATTTTACACAGTGGTACCTACATCTGGGTAGACATATATAGGTTTGCACTAACTGAATGGCATCTGCAGAAAGAAATCAATGTGCAAATAGCGCTACAGAGGGATTAAGGCTGAAAAATGTTCCAGCCCATTATTTACAGTGCAAATGCTTTTTGATATTTATGTATGGATATTTTAGACTCCTTAAACATGGAGATTTCAAAGTAATGTACAATAATTAAACCAGAAAACAGGGAAAAAATCAATGAAAAATAAGTTGAATTACCATACACAGAGAAGGCTTGGGGGAGGGGGAGATAAATATGCTAAATACCTTGATCTGACCAACTATTTGCTGGTAGGGTTGCCAGGGGTCCTTTATTCTAAGGTATGTCCCTTATTTGAGGTCTGAAAAGTTTGTCCTTTACATAGACTGAATGAGACACCCAAAATCCCATATTTGGGACTGTGGGAATGATAAGAGAAATATATGTTCTTTAAATCTAACCAAAATTGAAAACCAGGTTCCTCTGAATTTTAATCATAGCTGTCAAGCATTTGCTGTTATGGTTAAAATGGATTTGTGATTGTTGATGTGTGCTAAGAAAGAAACTACAGGTAAATGGGGATTTTTATAAAGCATGTCATATAGAAAATTATGGTTTGGAGAATGTGAACAGTATGTTAATTTTACCAATAAATGCATGGGTAATGGTATTATTATTATTAATATGTTTATGTATTTGTTTATTTATATCCTGCCTTTCTCCCAATACGGGGACTCAAGTACATCTACAGCATAGAAATAATGCAATTTGAGACTACTTTAAGTGCTGTAGCTCCATCCTATGGAATCCTGGGTTTTTTACAAGGTCCTTAGCATTCTCTGCCAAAGAGTGCTGGTGCCTCATGAAACTACAAATCCTAGGGTTCTGTAGGATGGAAGCCATGGCAGTTAAAGTGGTGCCAAAGTACATTATTCCTACAGTGTAGATGCACCCTGAGTTACCTGAAACAAATACATTTATTTAGTATTTAGGTAATACACATTGTTGTTAATGAACTCATCATGAATTTTGACTGTTCCTTACTACCGTTTTGAAAACCTGGCAACCTTAATTGCTAGTGTCAAGTTATGGCTGGGTGAATATTAAAATATGGCTGCAGAATATTAAAATAAACACTCTTCACCTCCCCCAATAACTTGAATATTTTGTACATGCTTGATGCAGTGTTTGTTGTTATTGTTTACTGCCCTAAAGTCTACCTCAACTCATGGCAACCCTGAGGGTGAGATATCTCCAAGACCCCCTATCCTCTACCATTCTGCTCAGGTCCTGCAGGCTCAGGCCTGTAGCCTTTGTTGAGTCTAACATTCTGGCATGTGGTCTTCCTCTCTTTCTACTGCCTTCCACCTTTCCTAGCCTGTTGCCTTTGTTGTTGTTGTTGTTGTTAAAATACATACAATATCTTATTACAAAAAATTACAAAAAGACAATTGGTGGAGTTATTTTCTGCCCATACACAATAACAGTGTGGCAGGAGTATTAAAGCTTATGTCATGAAAGAAAACCAAAAACATTTTCTAATACAGAAACCAGTTATAAACAGTACCTAAATATATAAATGTTAATAACATAATTTAGTAATTTTTCCCATTTCATAAGAAATTGTTGTTCAGTTTTACCATTTACCATCATTGTTAGTTTGTCCATTATCATTAAGTCATATACTTTTACTGTCCATTTTTAAAGTATGTGCTCATTTTTTCTTTTCTTGCATAAGTTAGGCAGGCTGCTGTGATCATATATAGAGTAACCCCTATCTCTTTTTTTCTCAGTTTCCCTTTCAACTCATCTGTTATGTTTAGTAAAAATAGTTTGGGATTCATCTCGAAACAGATTTGGAAAATCTCTTGAATTTTTGTATGTATCGCCTTCCAGAATGCTGCTGCATCCTTGCACTCCCACCACATAATGGAAAAAGCTGGCATTGTTTTGCCCACATTTCCAACAGCTATTTTTATTAATTTTTTTAATCGTAGCCAATTTTTGCAGGGGATAAATTCCACCTGTGGAGCAGTTTATAATAGTTTTCTATTAAATATGCACTTTTAGTAAATCTTAGAATTTTTTCGTCCATACTTTTCCCCAGATATTAAGTGGTATTTGTTTTCCAATGTCCTGCATCCATTCTATCATACATTGTTTGATTGACTCTTCTTTTAGCTCAATATCTAATAGTATTTTATATACTCTCAATATCATGTGCTTTTCACCCCTATCCAAAAAATTTTCTAAATCCTTTTTTTTTTTTTTTTTTGGTTTCTATTAAAGTAAGGTTATTGTCTCCTTTAGACTTTTCTTTTAATTGAAGATACAACAGCCATTGTATTTCTGCTCCTCCTTTAGAGTTTCACTGTAGGTGAACCATTTTTCTTTATGAGTTTTTTTCTGATTTATGGAAAGCTTCTTGCATCAAGACCCATCTTGGAATTTTAGTATTAAAAAATCTCCTATACTTGTTCCAAATTTTGAGTAATGCTTTTCTTATCATGTGATTGTTAAAATTTTTATATGTTGTCTCGTTCCCATAGCATAAGTACATATGCCATCCTTTATCCAAATCGGTGCCTTCCAGTGTCAACAGTCTTTCATTCTTTAGACCAATCCAGTCCTTTAACCACAATATTATTGTCGCTGTGCACCAAGTTTGAGGAAATAGGCCCATTTCAATCTCATTTATAGTATTGTGTAATGGATGTGCCCATTTTTCTGCAAATGTCTTGTAATATTTGGCAGTTAAGCCATTCAGCCCCTGAGCCTTATTATCTTTTAATTTATTTATTGACATATATATTTCTTCGCTTGTTATTGGCATATTTAAATCTTTTATTCTGTTTTGCTGTAAATTGAGGGATTTGTTCTTTCTTATTGAATTCTTGAATCCTTATTTTCCTGCTTTCTGTTAGATTATCTTCTGTGAATAAATTCTTGAAGTATTCTGTTGCTATTTGTTTGACTTTATTCTGACAGGTGTATTCTTTCTCTTTCTCTCTTAATTTTACTATAATTTCCCTTTCATTTTTTTATTTTATATGCTAATAATTTATCAGTTTTATTGACGTGTTTGAAATATTGTCGTTTTGCGTATTTTATTTTATTTGCTATTTGTTGTGTGGTTTTTTTTTAATATGTAGAGTTGAAGGCTTTCATGGCCGGCATCCAGTTTTTTGTGGGGCTTTCGGGCTATGTGGCCATGTTCTAGAAGAGTTCTTTTCTGACATGATGCCAGCCACAGATGCTGGCGAAACTTCAAAAAGGAACTCCTCTAGAACATGGCCACATAGGCCGAAAGCCCCACAAAATACTATAAATACAAATGTACTTTTGTGATGTGTCAAACTGCATTACTTCTGCCATGCAGATTAGACCATAGATGGAGGTGTACTCTGTGTCTTTCAGGATCCATATTGTTAATGAATCTTCAAGGGCTTTCACATTTTACTGACTTTGTAGAAGTCCTGCTTTGTTTTGGACGTTTGTTAAATCTGTCCAAATCAGCCTGATCCAAATTCTAGATTTAGAGGGCAGTTGGGTGGCAAAGGGTATAGAGACACTGAAAGTTTAAACACTCCTGAGTGGTGGGAGAAGAACTGAGGAATGCACCCTATGAGATACACATTTCATGCTTTCCTGTTCTGTACTCTCCCATGCAACTTAGAGAGGGACTCTGGTTCAGGGAGAGAAGAGCAGCTTTCTGCTCTGCTAGCCTCAAACTCCAGCATTGGCAACAGTATCACCCAATTGTGCTACAATGCTAAATTGTTGACATTCAGGGGAAAGTGAGCAGACAGATACTCATCTAGTCACAGAGCTCAGCAGGCTCATGTTTGCACAGGAAGAAGCATTTGGCCATTATTTAACCCCTCCCCAATTTTTTTTCATAGGATCCCAATAGCATTCCCTTCCAAGGGACAGTAATAGATCCTTATGTACCATCTGGCAACAAGGGAATTTAATTGTTTCATAAATGAAAGTAACATTTCTTAAATACATTTGGGGGGGGGGGGGAGAGAACACACTTAGGAAAAATAAAGCCAGAATGTTGACAACTGATGTTCCTTTTTCAGAGGAAGTTATGATTTTGGTCCTAATGATACAAGCTTTCAATCATCAGGCAATATGGCTACACATTAAGAATCCATAGTTATGCATTCATTGCTAAGAGGCATTGAAGGTATGTCAGAATGTTTTTCTTCTACTGTCAGTCTGGTTTTCTTCCAGAAGAAAATCCAGTTCACAAATGGTTGCACAGTGTGTTTGGAGGAACTGACATATTTTTACTGCATCTCAGCATCTCTTAATTTTTCTTTATGTTGTCTATACTTATTGAAGGTTTAATAATTGGATTTTGTTATACTGGTTCCAGCAATCACCAAAAAAACACATAAAGCTCTTAACAGTCTTTGATAACTCTAGTGAATTCATGTTGGATGCTCACAATGCATGAAACAATTCTAGTATATTGGCATTTTGCTTTGCTAGCAGTATTCTAGAATTACTGGACCTGACTCACCCAGTCCTTGCATTTATAGTCAGGTCCCTCCTTCTAAAAACTGCTGTTTAAGCAAAATTCTCCACTTACTTAAGCTTGTTCTTAAAATTTGAATGCTCTTTTGTCTCTTACACTTGGATAAATTACAATCTACAATGCAAGACAGAAACATAAATACTTTAAAGGAATACAAGCAGGTGAAGTCTGTTAGTTGGAGAACACAACACTGGGATACGCTTTATGATCTTCCACAAATTAGTTTTTTAACCTCTGTGAAAATCTGAAATGAGATTCACATTACTATTATAATGGTTCTGATCTTGAATGGTATCAGTAGGCACACTGCTGTTGAATTGACATTTAGTTAAACGGACATTCTGTGCCAGGGTACCTCTAAACCAGGAGCAGATGTGTCGTAGGCCATCATCTGTTGGTAGCTCTCAGGGTGATTTGCAAGTAGTAGTTTGGCATGATTTTCTGATGCCAAGTGACAAATGGAGAAAGACTTCTCCCCAAATAATTCTCTGCCCTCCCACCTTTCTGTTGCTTTTTAAATGTCCCAGTTTCTTTCTTTCTTTCTTTCTTTCTTTCTTTCTTTCTTTCTTTCTCCTCCTCCCACCCATCCCCATACTTGCTTGCTTCAGTTGCTTCAAATTGAGTTCAAAGTGGAGAAGTAGTTTACATTCAATTAATTCAGTAGGGTAGAGAGGAAAGGAGGGTGTTGAATGCTGACCTTACCAGTAGGATCAAGTAAAAGTAAACTGCTATACCCTCTCTCAGCTAGTATGCTCTTCCTGATTCATAACTTGTTGCTTGATCACAGATTTCCTGGTTTTCATCCATGTAATGTTGTAGGATAAGAATTAGGCCATTAACATGAAACATGTTTGGAAAGAAAACCAAGAATATGTTAATGGGTGGAAGAAGTATGAGTAGTTGGGAAAGCCAAAAGACATTTTCCTTTAAAGCAATAGTTCACTGTGATGTCCTCATTTCTTTCTTACTTAAAAGTAAACACATTGGAAAATGGAGGATAGCTCAGCTATAAATCTTTCTCCTGTTGTGATTTCAATTGATATCAAGGATGCAAAAAAAAAAAAAAAAAAAAAAAGAAAGAAAGAAAGAAAAAGAAAGAAAGAAAGAAAGAAAGAGGAAAAGGAAAAGGAAAAAAAAGAAGTTGATATCAAGGATGCACTTGAAAATTATATTGGCAAATAGGATTGACTAAAACAAATGGAGGCATTGAAAAGGATCCCTTGAAGCTCTTTCTGATCTACTACAAACCCCTTTTTACCAAATGGTTTTAAACTATTCTCACACTAAATAAATGTGCATTCATATCACAGTTAAAATGATATTTACAGATCATTCTCAGATTTGAGAATCCATGGATGGCAAACCCCATTGGCCCTAATGGCAGTGTGTGCACGCAGCTGCAGCAGCATGGACACATGGACTGCCATTAAAACCATGGGACTTGAGGTCCTATGGTTTTTGGCATCCACAGGGGTGTGTGTGTCTAGAACAGAACCCCCGCAGATTCTAAGGGCCGATTGTACAATTAGAGGTTAGGCACCCCTGCACATAATCTTGATTTTATTTATTTGTTTATTTGTTTATTTATTTATGGTATCTATACCCTGCTTTTCAGCCTTAATGGTTATCAGAGTGGCTTACAATTATTAATTTTCATTAGACGTTTCCCTGTCCTCAGTCTTACATTCTAAAAATACACGACGCAAAAGGAGAAGGGGATGGTGGTGGGGAAGGGGACGAGTTCCAGTGATTCTTCTCTCCCTCTGAGGCCTGGACCAGGGCAGATGGCATGGAGGGAGGGCTGTGTTTCTTCAGGCAAGCCCTGATGGAGCTGGACCTGCCTCTTCACTCCCTCCCAAGCTGGAGGATGGCAGTTGAATAGTTGAATAGTATTCAAGATCTGGTCTATCACATACCATGACTGTTGTCAACCTCCTAGCAACACCATCGGGCCTGGCCTCAAGTTGAAGAGCTCTCTCTCCATGACGGCACCATCTGGCCTAGGAGGGAGTGAAAGGAGAGGCCTAGCAACACCATCGGGTTTGACCTCAAGTTGAAGAGCTCTCTCTTCCTGAAAACACCATCTGGCCCAAGAGGGAGTGAAAGGGCAGGCCAAACTCCATCGGGCCTGTCCTAGATTAAGAAGCAGAGCCCTCCCTCCATGTCATCTGCCATGGTCCAGGCCTCAGAGGAAGAGAAGAACTTTTGGACCTGATCTCCTTCTCCCTCACGATTCCCTTCTCCTTTTCTGTCGTATCTTTTTAGATTGTAAGCCTGAGGGCAGGGAACCGTCTAATTAAAAATAATAATTGTAAGCCGCTCTGATAGCCTTTAGGGCTGAAGAGCGGGGTATCAATAAATAAATATTATTATATTATTATATTTTAAAGAGAAGAAATTATGAGCACTTTTTGATCAATGAGTAAGAATTTTGGTTATCAGGTTGGGGTTTCCATGTCCTGCTGTGTTTCCCCCTCCTACAGGGTATGAAAAGATTAATAATTTAGGCAGAATATGAAGATACATCTATATCTCTGTGTTTCATAAAACAGAAACCAAATCACTTTGGTACAGAGTTTGTACAGTGTGTGTGAGGAAGGTAAGGAAATTTTTACTTCAGATAACAAGCATTGCGTCCTATTGTTACATAATCGATGTTTCATGATGGAATGTCATATCAGATAACAGGTTTGATCCTGTGGAATATGAGCATTCCACATGCTATCCTTTTCTGCATAACAAAGTAGTAAATTTCACCTTTCTTTTGTTCCAAAATAGTGGGTGGGTGGTATACATGAGAATTCCCAGATATCTTTCTATACAGGTACTGGCTGACCCACCTCACTTAGAATGAGCACAGAAAAACATTACATGCTCTGGCACATTAACTTGAAAAAAAATCTGTCAAAATGTCTGGTCATTTATCCTAAGCTTGGAATACCCTAGTAGTTGTTCTTTTTCTAAGGGGGGATACAGACCAGCACTTTGTGCCAGCCTGTGGGTGGAGCCACAGTGAAGCATCCGCCCACTGGATGCCGTGACTCTGCCTCATCACACCATGATACTACACACCCTTCTAGACGGCACGCAGCATCATGGCACAACTCCAGCGCAGCGCCCAAATGGCGCAGCGAGGAAGAGGAATCATCATGGCACTCTCGCACACTCTGCCTTTTGCAGCTTCTTTTTGCTTCCTGCAGAGGCCACGGCCCCAATCCAAGGCGAAAAGGGGCAGCGTCCCGCCACCTGCCTGGACTCTGTACAGCCCCTACATCTTCATTTCAAATTTGTATAAGCATCTTTCTTTTTAAGAAAAAGACTTACTTTTGAAAACATCTGATAAGAAATTATATCTGTCTCTACATCAAAATAAGTTTTCTAGTATAAGATACATTTATTTGCTCCTCACATTAAATTAACATAAAAGTCTCTCAGGTTTTTTTCTTCAGCCTTGAACACATCATTGAAGTTTCTACCAAACTCAGACATGGTGCCTTGACATCTCATAGCTGTTGTTCTGCAACCATACCCTCCAACTGTCCTAATTTATTAGGGACAATCTTGATTGATCCTGTTGTTCCACTTTTTCACCTGCTTTTAAAATGTCAGTTTCTTTCTCTTTCTCCTACTTTCCTCTTTGTCCTCAGATTACTTCAGTTGCTGTCAAAGTGCAAAGGTAGTTTGCTTTCTGTTAACTCAGCAGTGGAAAGAGGAGAGGGTCCTTCCCAGGAGGCTTAGAAAAAAGCAAAATGTGTCTGCTTCTCCCGGCTTGTCTGTTCTTCCAAATGAATGACCTCTGCCATCTTGACCAGATTTTTATGTTTCTTGATGACACTTGTCCCAGTTTTCATCTGTGAAATGTTGGAAGATATGCCTGCAGCTATAGGAAAATAACCATTCCCCTGTTTCCTCTGCTTTGGATCCATACATTTCAACTGTAGATGACATGAAGATGACATGAAGATATTTGAATCTTGCTGATTTACTTGTCTCTCACCAAGATATTGAAACTGAAATCTGGTGCACAGGTGCTGCAAAACATGAAAGTTTAGAAATGTTTCTTTCCCCAAAGCATGGGATTTGGAGTATATCACTAAACAATTGTATTATATCCAGACCACACAGAAAAGTAATATTTGGCATGCACATGATCCAAATTTTATTCTTCAGTGTAATCGGGATGTAATATAGTTGTTTAGTGATATACTAAACCATTGATTGTGAAAGATTTTTTACACTTAGCAGTCAAAACTTGGATCAGGGTGTCTACCTCAAAACAAAAGGGTGTTTACCTCAAAACAAAAGGCCTGCAGCATTCCAGGACTCAACAAGCCGAGCCACAGAAAGGTTGGAATGTTGGATTGTGTGACCTTAGTTGCTTTTTCACTACAGTACTTCTTCAGACTCTAATTTGTTGGGTCTACAAAACAGACACTCCTTGGCTTGCTAGAGAGCAGGCATCATTTACCAATTCAAAGTAATTTTAATTATTTACAGTCAGCCCTTCATATCTATGGATTTTATCCACAGATTCCAAAATGCAAACCTTGATTTTGCAATTTTATGTGACACCATCTTACTATGTCATTGTATTTAAAAGGACTTGAGCATCCACTGATTTTGGTATCCATGGAACACGGGATCCTGAAACCAAATTCAGTATCCAAGGGACCATTGTATTATATTTTTGTTTTTCAGTTTATTCAAGAAGCTGAGGGCAACATACATAGTTATAGTCACACCCATATGGCAAAAGGTTAATCAGAGACTATGCAGCTTTACAGTCCGCCCAAAAGGACCAGTCTGTAGGCTCCCAGAGAAACGTTGGACTGGAGCCAGGAGTGCGTTACCGGCAGCCCTTGCAGCCCCAATCTGCTGCTTCACCCTGCCATCCATGGCGCTCCTGAGGGGGAGAACTCCTTGGCACGGCCATGTGAAGGCAGCGGCAAGGATAAGTGCCAAAAAGGAGGTCTGTTTTGGAGCTCCTTTTACTGCCGCAGAAAGGGCACCCTAGTCATCTTCCTGCAGCACCATGACATCAGGCGTGCACCATGCCATCTAAACGCAGCGCACACCATGACATCATGGCAGTGTGCCATCCATACATGTTAGGGCTGGGGAGTGTGCGGTTTCTGCACACTCCCCAGCCCTAATTACTGCACAGGGATAGCTCTTTTGGGCCGTCTGTACCACGCCTATTATTTTCAAAATAAAGGGATAAAAAAATTGGGTGCTAAGAAAGATTAGTAATATAGAAGTTGTGGGCTGTTTATGTCCCATTTTATTGTCAGCACAAACCACTGAGATAGGGTGAAAGAAGTGATTTGCCCAAGGACATTCAACGAGAATCATAGTTGTTGAATAGAACTTTTCAACCAAGTCTCTGGTGGGTCAAGCTGCCTATTCTGTACTCTGTCTATTTCACCCCAAGAGAATTGGTTCCAGTTATTCATTTGCCATTTCACTCTTTTAAACTAGTAGCACAAATCTCTTCAAAAATGCAGTCAGCTTTATACTTTAATCTTTATTGTGAAAATAACAGTTTGATTACTGGCCTGCATACCAGTCATTTATGTAGACATAAATAACTGAGCCAGATTGCTTTGTCTGCCTGCCTGGCTCAAGTACCGTCTTATCCTAAGTGGTTATGAAGTTGAGGTTTATCACTTAGAAGAAGTATGAAAAGTGTTTCAGAAAATATTTATTTCTTACACAGAAACATTCTTCAGCAGAACACTGTCAATTTTCAATAGTCTGTTCAAAAAGTTTCATTCTCTACATGTAAAATATACTATATAGCCTCATATCATTTTATTTATTATTACATATTCTCTGCCACTTTTCCTCCAGAGACCACATAATGCCATCCATGATTGCCTCCCCCTTTTCCCCCTCATAACCCAAATGAGATAAATTATACTAAGAACAAATCTGTCCCGCCAAAAGAAGCCAATCTCATCCCTCCTGCAATAACCTTCCAGTATCAGTGAAGAACATTTTAATCATACATTTCTTGGCCACAACTAAATTATTATAACCTCTGGATATTATGTACGTTGTTCAGTTAGCTGTATTTTCTTAATGTTAATATTCTTCTTTTTCACTGACTTTTTTATTTCACATTTTACTTTTTATTTTTTTTCTAAGTACCTTGAGTACCATTTGATAGAAAGTTAGGCTACAAAATTAACAGAAATAAAATTAATAAGAAGAATTGGCTCTAGATCTCCAAGGTAATGTATCTCCTAGTCCTGGTTCTTAGTCTTGACATGTTTGCTATCATTTTGTGTATGCATGGAAGGAGGACAGTGTTATCATGGTGGTAAACTCTGATCTTTTTCTCCTTTTTTCTTTTTTGTCCACTTGGCTAGAAGAATGTTGCACAAGAGTCTACATGCCTTCACATGAAAGCATTCTGCTGTACAAGCGTTCCAACACAAATGGGGCAAAACAAGAGGTTGTTTCAGTCATATTTCCTCCATCAACACCTCCATGCACAAAAATAATCCATCTTCACAAGAGTTACACTATGGACTGGAAGAACATTGTTTTTGTTTTTATCAATTATTCTCAAACTTGTATCAGTCAAAATAATACATTGAAAATATTTGTGTGCTGAAAAATACTGGTGTGGGTAAAATATACAGATCTGGAAATTTGGCAGGGGTAGGGGGAGAGTTTTATTGGAGAATAGCCAATACACTTGTTGTTTTTGTTATTTAACTGTATTGTTATTTAACTGGATTTCTTCAGTGCATGGCTGTGAAGAATACAACCCCCATGTGTCTCCCCCCCTCCCTTACATTTCCGCAAATATAAGGGCTGAACATTCAGGCAGAGGTATGGAAAATACTGAGCTTTAGGGCCTGAGATGACCTTGATTCCTGTGGATCTGATAATGCAGCCATTTTGTTTATACAAGTTGTTCTTACTTTAAGAATGCTGTATATAATTCGTATAACATACCATCTCACCAACGTTTATTCATCAAGGGGGCTTCCATATGAAATGTGTATTATGAAACAATGCTGTCACGTTCATGGATTTTTACAGAAGGTCTGAATGATGATGTCTTCTATTGGCGTTCATCCCATGTTCTCCCACTGACTCCTTTTGGCTTTTTTTCTTGCCATATGCTCTTACACACACACAAAATCATTAGAGATGGGGAAGATGGATGAACAAGGAATAAAATCATAGAGGGATTTTTCTACTTCATTTTGGCAAGTTTTTTCATGTAGTAATGCAACACAAATTTGAACACGAGTTAGAATTAACACAAATGTACTAAATGTTTCCTTTCAAAATCTCCCTTTTTAGAGATGCCAGGGAGTGAAATTAGCTTGTGCTATATCATTGCTCCTCGGAGTACAAACTAGAAAGCAGAAAGTGAAGGCTTCATAGTTCATGGCCATTGGACTCCATCAGCTGCACCTTTATTTACTAATGAGAAAAATGTAAAACAGAATTCTTAGACTAAACGTAGGAGGTTTTTGTATAAACTCTTGATAGTGCTGTTGGCAGGATGGTGTAGTCCTTGAGACGATATTTACTGTAGTTGTTGCTTTTGCTGGATTTTGTCAAGACCCACAAATTATCCATAGTTATTGAGGAATATTCTATCATATTTAATCTCCTTCCTCTTTGTATTTAAGGGGTTGTCCTCCAAGAGAAATACCTTGTGACTTTTGACAGAGCTCAAGGAATGGCAAGGAAACCTCTTCAGGATTTTCAGGCAGTACATTATATTTATTTGTCCCTACATTCCTAAACCTTTTGAGAGTTTCACCCTAAAAACTATTTCCCTTCCTTTCAAAGTTTTTTTAAATGTTACTCTATAAAAATTATAAAAGCAGGGAAACAGAAAAGAGTCTTCTTTCAAGTTGTATTTCCATTATAACAGTAATTACTTGATTCTTATTTAACTTTCCCATCTCATCATTCTAAGGCTTTCGAATTTTAATTTAAAATAAATTAAATGTCCTATTACACTGACATGGCTCTGCTTTTTGCCTCTCCTTCCAGCTCAGTGCTGTGTCAGCTGGCTTTGCCCTTTCACTGACAGTTCTAATTCAGCACAGGCAGAGTAGCCTGGACAGCAATAACTGGACTTTATAAAGTAAACAAAATCATTCAATGGAGCTTTGATTTTCTGTTGAAAAAAGGAAGCCACCTCTATGTTGGAAAGGGGTTTGTGAGAGCTATCAAGTGCTCTGACACCCACTTTTTATTCTTAACATGCCACTGTATAATCCTGAATTGTCCTTGGACTGTTGTCAGATTTATACTGTAATGTAGGAAATTGTAAAAGAAAAATACCTTGGTTTGGATCCTAATTTTTCTTCCATAAGTGGAATAGAGTTCACGAACTAGGACGCTCGCTCTCTCCCCCTTCCCAACAAAATCAGTTCTTAGCTGTTGAGGGGCCCTTTGTTTGGTCTTTGTTGGGTACTTTGCAGACAAAAGAGTTGATGGAAACTGTTCCTCTGCTTTACACAAATATATAAGCAGTGTTTGTAAAAATTATCTTTTTGTGCATGGCTCCTAGAATAGCCTGGCAAAGCAGACAAGGGGATTCTGGGTATTGTGGTCCCAAAGAGCAATTTTTACCCTGAGGCAAAACTATCATGGGATTTTATTGACAAAATTTATTCAGAGACTGAGAGATTGTGACTTGACTAGGATCACCCAGTGGGTCTCCATGGCTCAGCAAGGACTCAGACTCTGGTCTCCAAAGTTATAGCTGAAATGGTTAACACACTATACCATGCTAACTCTATTTATACCTAATGCAGACATTTTTATTGTTATTCTGCATACACACAAAATTTAAAGAAACAAGAAATATCTGCATTGCCAACCCCACCCCATAATACTTTAAATAACAAGTTCCACAGTTCTGGGAATTTTCTGATGTCAAAATGATCACCTGAAGCAATCAAGTTTAAAGAAGTATGTCTATGTGCCCTGCCCACACACACACTCATAATTCTACTTTTAGACATTGATGTTTGAAATTTGTTAAGAATGGTTATGAACTGTTCTGACATATGTGTGAACTGATTTCTCATACAAGAGTTCACTAACTGGTTCATTTAGCCAGACATAAGTCACCAGGAAAAGCCTATTTGAAATTCCTTAGTTTTGTTTAGAAACAACTAATTTCGTATTGGCATCCTAGAAGGCACAGCACATTTTTCGTGGGAAGGATGGTTAGATTAAAGGAAGATGGTTTGAAAGCCACCCAAAGTGTATCCAATTAAAATGCCAAGCAATGTTCTAAAAATTCTGTACAGTACATAAACTAGAAGCTTGAAGTCAATGCTTTGGCTCCTAAATTCCAACACAACAATTCTAAGAAAAAGAATTTCTTTCTCCTTTCTTGGGTCTCTTCCCTTCTCACTTGGGATATTTTTGATATTGCCCATCTGTTTCTTTCACTCTATCTTCTTTTCCAACTGTCTCAGTCTTGTGTGTGTACTTACCAATTGTCTCTCTTCTCCATATATAGGATTTTATCACACCAGTTTGCGGTTTCACCACAATTGCATTTGTTTAAGAAATGGAAACATACAAGTTTGGGAACATTCATTATCACACTTCTTTATAATTGTTCCTTTCTGCCCTATGCCCTATTCAGTATGCCTTTTGATTTTATACTTCTAATTTTTAGCACAATTTCACAATTATGCAATATGATGGGATGTTTAAAAAGAAACTAGAAAAGAAATAGGAAAGGAAAGGAAAATAGCTTGCTTTGGAATAGCAAGGGGGTGGAGTAGGGGGAGAGGAGCAGAATCATGGCCACTCACAACACATGTATGTCTGAGAAGGGAAGCTGCAGTGGGAGGCACTAATCACATTGTAATCCATAATAGAAATTGGGGGACATTGATGGGTTTTACCTGTCAGTGAAAAGGATCACTCCAGGAATCGATGGAACATAAAACTGTGGTAGAATGGACATGACATTATCTGATAGGTATCTGCCAATGACACATTTATCCAATTGAAATTCCACTTTGCAAGAGCCAGCATGGTGTGGTGGTTTGAGTGTTGGACTATGTCCCTCGAAATCAGGATTTAATGCTATGGAAACCCACTGGGTGACCTTAGATGAGTCACACACTCCCAAGGAAATCCTGTGAAAGGTTAATCGAGGGTGTCTATAAATCAGAAAGGACTTGAAGGCACACCACAACAACAACAACAACAACAACAACAAAGACTCATATAATTAAATCCCCACACTTCACTTTCTTTCTCTTTCCTCATGTCTACACAGACACACACAATGTTTCTCTGTCTTTGTTGCAAGCTGCTGCTTCTCTCCCCTTTCTCATATCTTTGCATTCTCTCTCTTGCTATTTCTTCCCATCCACCAAATTTTTCCCCCTCTTGCAGTGGCTTCATAAGCACAAATGCCAGACTTTGTACTTTTTGTGATTTATAGTTTTTTTTTTGTCCATATATCACTGTTCAGTATCCCCCTCTGAATTTTGTTTACCACACAGTATAATAAAATTATGATGAAAACTTAGTAGTCTTGCACATTGCAATGACTTTTTCTGTACAGGAAGCAAGTAATTTTGAACTATTAACATATCTTCTAACATGTCACAGATGAAAATTAGGACACATGTGGCAAAACATCATCAGAGATTGGTCAAGATGGAAAAAGTTAGGACACATGTGGCAAAACATCATCAGAGATTGGTCAAGATGGAAAAAGTTATTAATCAAGAACTAAACTAGGGGAGTCTACAGGTGCTCGCTTTGACCTGAACCTGCTGGGAAGGGCAAAAATTCAGAATAATACAATAATACAATAAAAATCTATGATGTGACCAATGGAGAGGGGGGAAATCTTGCAGCAAATTCAGAGAGGAGCCAAAATTATAGATCATACAATTTGTTATAAGGAAAACCATTTCTTATCTCTGAGCAAGAAAGTTCTAATTTGGGAAGAAAAGAATCAGTTGATGAAATGTACTGATAAGTACTAATGGACAATACTTACACGTTTCTCATGAGAATATAACAAAAGGTGCTAGGATCTGAATATATTTAAAAGTCTAAAGGTTTAACTTTTTACACAGAAGTGTGAGGAAAAAATAAAAGGTAAAGATTAGATTTTTAATGAAAGAATTTGAATTTTAAACAAAGAAAGCATAAAATATGGCTATTGTAAAAACAAAGTCTTTTTCTTTTTAGAACTGTGTCTGCAAGGGAGAAACCCGCTGCTATTGTGATGGAACAAAAGGCAATAAGGTAAGGGGATTATGTATTTTCCCTGTTGTTCATCCCAAAAATCAATTTAGATTATCATATCTATTTGTAGTTCTATGGGGAAAGAACTTTCACATTTTTTATTTATTTATACAAGACAGTTGCTGTGCTCCCTCCAGTGGCAGATGTTGGAATAGCATAATATCTTTTTTTAAAAAAAACATTGACTGGGAATGCTAATTTTATTAGATACAGTATGCCACACCTACATTATGCTAGGTGATGGGATACATCACCGCTACCCACAGCCTGTGGATATTCAGCTCATGGGAGATAGTACAAAAAAGAAGAAAATTACTCAAATGATGGGCAGGAGGGATGAGAAACACAGAATCATAGGAAACACTGCTCTAGCCAAAAAATCAAGGACATTACTGGCTATGATGCTCAAATGCCATGGTTCAGACAGAGAGGCCATCAGTGGACTCACAAGGATGTGTAGCACATAGCCCTGCATCACAACACAGACAATGATGCCAGAGCACTCCGAGACTATTGCTTCTCAGTGGCTCACTTCATAGGGAACAGGTTTTGGAAATCAGAGATGGGGTCACTTTCTCTGCAATTTAGAAGGAAGGGGATTCGCCTACTCGCCTTTTGGATTCCTAGAGGGAGTGGGATGAGGGAAAAAACAAGCTGGGACAAATACATGCATAATATTTCTGGAAATTTTGAAATGGGGGGATTTTTTTTCTTGGATTTTTGGTGAAGAAATTGAAATTTTGAGAATAAATTGAAAGTAGAATCATAGAATCATAGAGTTGGAAGAGACCACAAGGGCCATCCAGTCCAACCCACTGCCATGCAGGAACTCCAAGTCAAAGCATCCCTGACAGATGGCCATCCAGCCTCTGCTTAAAGACCCCTAAGGAAGGAGACTCCACTACACTCCGAGGGAGTGTGTTCCACTGTCGAACAGCCCTTACTGTCAGGAAGTTCCTCCTAATGTTGAGGTGGAATCTCTTTTCCTGCAGTTTACATCCATTGTTTCCATGGGTGTGGCAAGGATCCACTCCAAAAAGGAGCAGTGAAACGTAGCTCCTTTCTGCGCTGCTGCCAAGGTGCCACAGTGATGTCTCTTGTGCGCCATGCCATTTGGACACGGCGTGCAAGGCACGTCATCAGCGTGTGAACATGTGCGCACCAAAATGGCACACAGAGAGTGTGGAGTGTGCAGATGCTCCATTCTCCTGAGCCCTATTTTTGGTCCCAGGTGCTTCATGAGGATTCAAATGATGGGGTGTGGTGGACAGTACTTGGGAAGGATTAAAAAAAAAATATCTTTGTTTCCATTTCTCTGTCACAGGTTCAGTGACTGGTGATTTTGGCACCAGCCAAAATTGATCAGTTTGGTGGAAAAACAGCAGCTGTGTGCTGCTCATCTGTTCTACTTAGGGGAGCCTCTCCATATATTCTGGTGATGGAGATATTCAGGAGCATGCCTAGTTCATGAACTATCCTCGTTGCCTAACTCCTGCGCAGCAAGAAAAATGTAGTGGCCTATGTCCATACGGACCCCTTTTACTGCCATTTTGTTGATTTCCCCAGTGGGCAGACAGAGGCAAAGGGGTCATTGGTTGTTACAATAATACTTTACAATTTGATAATCGCTTTGGTACTTCTACTATAAATGCATGATGCATAACCTGGACTGGCATCCTCTCTGTTACTCCCAACTAGAGTAGAGCCACTCCTTGGTTCCTTGGTTACATGGATCTTGGTTTTTATCTGTGAATGTTGGATAATGTGGGGTTGTGGGCAGTGAAAATGGCCATGGGAGCTGCTTGTTTCCCAGACCTGAGCAACACTAAAACATCTACAACTCCAGTATTTGAGAACCTCTGCACTAGAACTCTCTAGCACAGAATTATAAGGAGCTCACTAGACTACACATCCAAGGATTTATTTTAATGGTCCCATGGTAGTTAAAGTAGTATCAAACCGCTTTTAATGGTCCCATGGTAGTTAAAGTAGTATCAAACCATGTAGTGTAGATTTAGGAATGACAATAAAATATGGCTTCTTGTTTTGTGAATGAGTCTGTTTTGTCTAAGGTCCACAAGGTCCACCCAACTATGACAAGATATTCAAAGGGCCAGAACAGACCAGCTCTAAAAGCTGGCTTCCAGATGGTTTGGGGGCACGGCATTTTGATGCCTCAAGCCCCCAAGATGCCCAGAAGCAGCTCGGCAGTGGGGTGGCCCCAATCCACCCTTTCGGATTGCAGCTCGCCACTTTCATTTTCTGTTGTAGCTCACCAGTTTCATTTTCAATCAATCACAGCTTAGTGCTTGAACCCTAAATTATAATTACTCATAACTTTACTCTTAATTTCATAAACCATAACCAGAGATTGCAATTTCATTAAATATCTGTTTTTAAATAATTGCGGTTTGCATAGCTGAGGCATAACAGTTTTTCTGGGCCAGACAAAAACAGATAAACTGCAATTATTTAAAAACAGAAGTGACATTTTCTTATCTCCTCACAACCACACTAGAGGAGAGGTGAAAGGAAGTCTTGCAAGATCATCATGAGAATAAATGTCCTATGTAAGTGTGTTGAATCAGCATGCAAAGAGAGTGCACTCTTGCCTCATTCCCTTTCTCCCCAATTCTATAATTTTCTTCAAGTGGAAGGTGGTGAGCCTGAATAGCAGACCTTCTGTATGAGAATGATCTCCATGCTATTTGGAAACTTTCTCTCTCCGTGCCTATTTTTTTTCTTTCTTTCTTATTCCCATTACATGGAGAGTATCCATACATGGGGGAGACTCTCATATTTGGATTCATTGCTCTCCATGCAAAGAGTGACAGGACTGTAAATGCAGAAGGTTGGAGGAGCTCATGTGTTATTCTCTCTTCATATTCCTTCAACAAATACTAAATAATTAATGAATAGGGATATATAGTAATCTGTTGTTCTCAAATGAAACCATTGGGGCTTTCCAGACTGCCAGGAGAGGGCAACGTGAAGTCGCCTTTTCCCAAATGTTTAGCAGCTACACTGCAGATCCCAGGGGTGTATTTAAAAGATATAGAGCAGCTACACTGAGGGGGTGTGGGGACAACTTATCTGAAGTCTTGTCCCTTGCTCAGCAACTACATTGGAAGCTGTCAGGACACTAGAAACACAGGTGGAACAGCTGCATGGACGGCAATGAATGGGGCTTTTGTCCGTTTAATTTTTTTTGTTGCCGGCTGCGAACTATGCAGTTGCACCGGTACATCACACATGAACTGTGCAGTTATGAAGATCTGTCAAATTACCATTGCTGTTTCGCTTCCCTTTTTTAACTGCGCAGTTGCACCGGTGCACCATGAATGAACCCCTTTATTTTATGAATAAACTTCTTTATTTTATGAATGAATTGACATTTTATGCACAGTTGCATAACAGTTACAGCATCCCAGAGTCCCTACTGCGCATGTCTAGGGTTCAGATTAGGGCTGGAGCTAGGGTTTGGGAGCTTTAAAAAACTGTGCAGTTGCACCGCAGCATTTAGACACAGCTGCGCAGTTACACCCTTTTTAAAAAGAAGTGGGGAAAAGCAGCTCCTTTTTAAAGCTGCTTTTCCCCCACTAAAACACAAAAGAAGCGAGTTCATGCCAAACTGTCAGTGTGGGTCACCTAAAGGCCACACTTTCATGCAGGCATGAACACACCCCTTTTTGCCTGTCTGTATCAGGCCATTGGCCAGATCTAGATGCACCTAAAGAGGCACGTTTAGGGCTAAATAAAGTGCCTTTAGGGTTCGGGAGGGTGCAGCGTTTACACCCTCCCAAGCCCTAAAGCGTATGGGCGCCACCATTAAAAAATGGCGGCATCCATATGGACGCACAATGATGGCATCATGACATGTGCGGTGCTTAGAAACGCTGCACGTGTTATTATGCCATTGCGCAGCGGGAGGGTGCCAAGCACACGCTTTCTGCAGCATAAAAAGGAGCTCCAAAACAGAGCTCCTTTTTTGTGGCGGGTCTTTGCCGCGGCCTTTAAACGGCCACAGCAAAGACCCAGGGAGAAAGGGGTCGTGGCAGCGGCGGCCCCTTTCTCCCCTCAGTCGCGCTGAGGAAAGTGGGGTGCAGTGGGCGCCCAGGGCACCCGCTGCACCCCACTTTGAGGCCATGGGGAAGTGGCAGTTTTCCACTTCCCCACGGCCTCCAGAAGCAGCGGGATGGAGCCACGGAGGATGCTGGTGCAGTAGCCTTGGCCCCATCGCCGCTTCCTGGGGCAAATACCGACCACCCCTTTTGGGCGGTCTGGAAAGCTCCATTGTGTCTCAGTCTACCCTATCTTGTTGGGATTGTCATAAGGGGAACCGTACCTGTTCTTCTTGCTTATTCCTTCTCTCCTATTCTGCAAGTGACACTAGGCATTATGCCAACAGTAACTGACAAGATGGTTAAGACAAAGGGATGGTCTTACATTTTAAGGTATCAATAATAACCAACATCTTGCTCTTCCAGCTTAGCGTTTGAGTGGAGTGTGGTTTTTAAAATCATTAAACACTGGTTAATATGGCTTAATTTACAGTGAAAGCATGTCCAGTAGCAATTTCCCACAGTTTGATGTGGTTCTCAAATGACACAGAATTTGGAAAAGTTCCTTTTTAGCAGAACATGAAAAAATGTTTTTGGAGCTACTTCTTTCTAAGACTACTTCTTTGGCCTGTAACATTTAATTTTTAGACTGCATCTCCCTGGCTATGACTGCAGCTGCACTGGCTATAGTGGCTGAGGATTCTGAGACCTTTAGTCCAAAAAAGTAAATCATGCAAACTCTGCAAATCTGTGAAACTATAGGAACTGTGTGCTTAGCATTAAATACTTCTAGAAATGTGCAGCGAATTTTCAGATGAAACATCAAGAACACTTATAAAAGCTTATTCTTTCTACAGGGTGAAAAGGGCTTTCCTGGTTACCCTGGCCCACCTGGTCATGTGGGCTTCCCCGGTCCAGAAGGTCCTCCTGGACTGCAAGGACCCAAGGTATGTTGCAATCTGATGAGAATGAGCTAATGAATTCCAATTAAGAGAGAGATTATTATGAATAACACTAGAAAAGTGACTATTCTGAGCAAGAAGCTTGCAGTACTATCTTTCAACCACTGCCCTGCCACTCACTCAGTTTGATGCCTCAAGGAAATTAGGGTATAAAATTGGCCCTTCACTAACCTCTGCTTCTTTCTACTGATAGTGAACTCCACTGATAGTGGTGGTTGTTGTGGTTCTGCCATGGCCGAGGTTTCTGCTGCACCTAGTCATGTGGAAAGCCATTGCTAATGCTAAATTGGAAAAACTTGAAAATGAGTGCTTCAGAGGCAGTTCAGATGTGTGTGGAATACTGATTGCTTTGGTATCTCTTTGAGTTGCCTGAACCATGGGCTTGACAGCCATGTAGGTCTTAAACTGTAGCAAAATAGGAGGGTGGAACACTCTATTCTACACTGTCTACCATTCACACAAATGAATACGTTTTGGGATGCAGTGATGTTTCTACCCCTCCTCTCCAACTCCACTTTGGATTGCCGTGCCCTTCCTGTGAAGTGTGCATTTTTAGAATTTGGAATAGATTGAGCTTATTGACAGTACTGTATGCTTTCATTGAACTAGATTTAAATTTCAATCAAATTTGGCATGAACTCCAAAATAAATAAGTCAGTTAAGTAATATATTTTCACTGTGTCATTTGATCCATTGTGCAGTTTTATCAATTGTATTGGTTATTATACAAACATAAAGATGTTCCTTATTTGTGACCTATAAATTGATTAAGATGGCAAATCTGAGTATAATCTCATGAGATCAAAGTCTCATTGATTTTCACATGAAGAGAGACTTTGAGACTTAAGCATGCTTAACTTTAGCCAGCCTGTGTTCTGAATAGTTCTCCTGTTCTGTTCAGTTCAGACAAGTAAACATGTAAATGGTAAGCATGTGGTGGATGGAGCTACATCATACCAACAAACCTGACTCAGAAAACCGAGGTTTTACTAAATTGAACAGTGATTATGTCATTTCATCCAACTCTATGATTCTGTGTACCATTTTCATGCATGTAGGCTGTATGCATAATACATAAACCATTTTTACATGAATATTTGTGTTCATCTTGTATTTGTGAATGGCTCAACTTGAGTTAAATGAACCCTGATAAAAGCCTCAAGTTTAAAAGCTGACCTTATGAACTGTTTGCAGTCAAGATGCTAACTGGAAGAAAACAGGAACTACTGTATTGATTGGGGGGCATGATCATGACTACCACATCAAGGATGATTGGAATGAGACAAAGGAGATTATCACACGGGGGAAAGGATGGGAGCAAAGTGGATTGCTCTTGTCCTTAGCACACAGTCTCCTGAAGATTATCACATCATACCACGCTTATCCTGTCATTATCCTGTCAATGAAATGGACCTACTGTGCAATCGCCCAAACATTATGGTAGGATGTTGAGCTTATCCCATCATTGTCCTGTCAATGAAATGGAATTATCCTGTCATTTTTCATTAATGGAAGTTTCTGTTAATGAAAACTGATGGGACAATTCCATTTCATTGACGGCGTAATGAAGGGATGTGTGATAACCTTTCAGGCGACCTAGCAATAAGGACATGATAAGGATGGAAGTGATCTGCTTCACTTTCATCCTTATCCTTCATGTGATAACCTCCAAAACCACTGATGTTAAAGAAAGAATCAGTGAGTGCATCAGAGGTTTCATAGCAAAGCACAATAATTTTTGGTGGAAAGAACTAATTTTTTGCTTGATGTTTTAATTCTTTTAATGACTAGAAGACAAAAGAAATGGCACACAAGGAGAACAAATGAATTACTTCTTTGAATCTTCTATAGAAAGTTTGAATGTTAATGTATTTAATTTTATTTTTCTTTTGTTTCCTAGGGATTTCCAGGGCCAGTAGGCTTTCCTGGACCTAAAGGTTCAAGGGTTGGTATTTTGCTCACTATTACACTCTTTTTTATATTAAAAACAATACTTTTGTTATTGTTAACTGCCCTCAAGTAAATCTCGACCCACAGCAACCCTGTGAATGAGACATCTCCAAGACTCTCTTGGAGAGTCCCGCAACTCCCAGCTTTATCGAGGGGAGAAAGGGGCCACCACTGCGGCCTCTTTCCCATTGGGGTCCTTGGCGCGGCCATCTAAAGGCCGCTCCAAGGACCAGGCGCCAAAAAGGAGCTCGATTTCCGAGCTTTTGGCACTACGGAAAGGGCACCCTTGACACCCTCCCACGGCACCACTATGTCAGGCGTGCAGCGTTGTTCAAACGGTGCTCGTGCCATGACAACATCCATATGGACGCCGCCATTTCAAAACGCTTTAGTGTTAGGGAGGGTGCAAACGCTCAGGCGCCCTTTAGTGTTCATATGTATCGGGCCTATGATTCTAACTTTTGTGCTGAGATGTATAGCTTTGCATTTTAGAATCTTTTCTAGTTCTTAAGTTTGAATAAAAACTATACAATTTATCTTAAAAGTGTGATTGTACCTCTTTCTGGAGCCAACTGTGGTTAAATGTAGGATGTAGGAACCATTAGTCTCAAAATTCCCTAAAAGTGCAATCTATTAAGCCTGTTTTTGGTACTGAATCATAACATATTTATTCATATTTCCTTGTCTATCTAAAATTGTTCTATTCCATCAGATTAAATAATATCTGCTTGTATAAGGGGCCTTGTACTAGCCTTAGCAAAATACAATGTCCATTTCTGTTGAAGATTCTTGTTGTGCTTCATCAAAAATCATCTGCTAATGTTTTCTTTTGTTCTTTAATATAATTAGGGTATGCCAGGAATCCCAGGTTATTCAGGTCCCCCAGGCCTACCAGTAAGTGTAATGAATTCCGGTATGATTTTTATATGCATATTATTATTATTATTATTATTATTATTATTATTATTATTTCTATAAATCTTAAAGATGTTAACTTCTGAGATGCAATAGCTAAAATTTCAGTAATAGTGACCTTGACAATCTTATAACTTCTTCTAGGGTGATCCAGGAAATGCTGGTCCTCCAGGACGTTTAGGTATACCAGGGTGCAATGGGACAAAGGTAAGAATAAAACAGAACCAATTTCAGTCTGTCCACCAGATGCAGAGTTGGTAATGTATCATCCTGTGACATTATCTAGAATATGTAAGACTTCTGGGGAAAGTGTGTGAGAGTAGGACAACTGGGAGTGTAATTTCTAAGCCTCACAACTCTTACCTCCCTCTGTATCAGCTTTTCTTTCACTGTCTCTTTGTTTTCTAGGGTGAGCAGGGATTTCCAGGCCTCCCGGGACAAGTCGGCTTTCCAGGATTACCAGTAAGTTTTTGTTTATGATAGTCAAATGTGTAGAGCTTCTCATTTCACAGCATGTTATTAGGATTAATCAAGGGCAACTATATTGACTAGAAAGAAATGAGAAACAGCAATGAACTATTGTCAGCTGATCAAACAGTATGAGGAATTATGCATTAACAGACAAGCAGAGCAGGTACATATCCTACGATAGTGCAAGATTAGACCATTCCTTCTGACCTTTTATAATCTGGATTACTAAAAACACCTCATCTGGAACCAGAACACAGAACACAGAATATTTGATTGACAGCTATGCATATCTGTGATCTGCCTGGGGTTAGACTATATTGTATCACTGGATCATGTTCTTACTGCTTTTATGATGACTTTAGGATTCTTTCTGGTCGATTGTTTTAATTGTGTATACTGTTTTTAAACTATGCTGGAATCCCGCCTCGATCCGTGGGGAGAGGCGAGAAATAGAAATAAAAATTATTATTATTATTATTATTATTATTATTCCATAGTGATGTGGTTCCAACACATATCCTGTTACACTTTGATAATGATAAGGTAGTAAGGTGGTAACTTTGGTGCAAAACAGATGGGCAAGAAAAAGTAGCTTGAAGCTGCCTTTTTCTAAAGCCACATTGAAACCCTACCAACCGCACCACCAGCTCCCAAGGCAGCTGGAGTGTTCGTGTCATGACCACAAGGAAGAGGTGGGAAAAAAGCTGCTTCTTTTTGAAATGGTTTTTCTCTGCATAAGGCGCCTAGAGGGCACTTTCCTGCTGGCTTCAAGGCATGTGCCATCTAAATGCCAGCCTGAAAGCACCTCTTTTTGCCTGTCTGTTTAGCCCCTTTGAAATATATGTAACATGCTAATCAAACACTTCCAAATGCCTTCTTTTGTCTCTGTCAACTTTGTATGTCCACCAGTTTCTTAACTGTCAACAGACCTGTTCCTTTTGATATTTTCACTGTAGTTTTATTCTGTATTACCTGAAATGTAGATGATGCAACTAAAGTGTGTTGCTAATCCTCCAAAAGTAGTCCACACACACACGTGTGTGTGTGTGTGTGTGTGTGTGTAGGAGTAACACAAGCAGCACAGTCACCCCTCCAGATTCACTGACTTCCCATTTGCAGTTTTGAATTTCCATGGATGGAAGTATTTGCGATTTTTCTGATTCTTGGGGGGGGGGGGGGGGTCAGAACTGATCCCCTGCAAATCAGAAGGGACCACTGTATATTAAAGAGCTCTTTCCTACTTTATTGCCTTTTAAAAAATCTCAATAATCTTAGCAGGAATGCCTTAGCCCTCTGTTGTTATTTTTTTTTTTCCCTGTCATTTTCTCCTTCCTCAGGAATCTGAGTAGCAGTGCCTCATCCTGTTTTCTGGCTTTTAAAAATGTTCTTAAGTTATAGCACAACCTCCCACTTGCTTCTGTAAAATCTCCCATTTAAACTGTCCACTGCAATCCAGGCCAAAACACTCTGTCAGCTTTAGAAGTGTCTACTCACTCTTTTTGGCTTCTAGAAAGCCTTCAGTTGAATTTTTAACTCTTTGACAATTTTTGAGGCATCTGCCATGATTTTCTAATGACCTGCGAATGGAACCACTTCTTTTGATTCTAGCAACTCCCCGTTTAGAATTTTGACTTGAAACTCTGGATTGCAAATTGGATGACAACCAAAAACAATTACTTCATCACTATGGATTCAAACAACAGCAATAAATATAAATTTTCAAAAGATTATTATTTTGAATTTCTGGGACTGAACATTTCCCCACTAACCTAAGATTAAGTCCTGTTAAACTCAGTGGCACTTACTGTATATACTCATGTATTTTAATTAAAAAATTGAACCCCAAAAACCTAGATCGACTTATCCATGGGTTACTGTTAGTCCTGTACTTTAACTAGTATGAAAAAGGAAACAATCCCTTGGTGAAAGACAAGAGCATAATCTGTCTTGGAAGTGCTGATTCCCTTCTGTTCTCTCATCCATCCAGCCTTAGTATGAGCACAAGCAGTTATGTCTGCTGGAATTGCTTTCCTTTGCTTCATCTTTAGATCTTTTGTTACATGACCCCAGGTTTTATGCTCAACTTATCAATGAGTCATATCAAAATCCATCAATTTGGCTCCAAAACCTGTCCTTGATTTATACATGAGGTTGATTTATAGGAGATTATTGCATGAAGAAAAAGACGTGAAATAGATTTGGGATTGAAAACTCAAAAGTGGGGATTATTGCACATAAAATTGCCACCGCTGCCTCTGGGTGACTACAACCCAGGTCCCAGCCGCGTGTAGCTGGCTACTTTGCAAAAACAGGAGCTTTCCATTTTTGCAAAGCAGCTTGCTGCATGTGGCTGGGACCCAGGTTGTAGTTGCCCAGTGGCAGGGGTGGCAATTTTATGTGTAATAATACCTGCTTTTCAGATTGCAATCCCAAACCTATTTCAGGTCTTTTTCTCCATGCGATAATCTCCACAGTTAAGTATATATGATACTTCTTCGTGGGCATATATACAATTGCATTACATATTCACAAGATAATTCTGCCATAATGGCAAGCTGTCTTAGCACTTGCAGAGCCTCAATAATTTTGAATACTTTATGGGGCACATAGGCCCTATTTTGTTAATTTACTTAACTTCTGATAGCATATTTTATACATTTTAATTTTTTTTCTTCCTAGGGACCTGAAGGCACCAAAGGAGAAAAAGTAAGTCATCTTTCCTGTAAACCAGTAAAATAGTGGTAAGGCAGTGGTTCTCAGACTTTTTACCCTTGTGACCCCTTTCACATCTACATGCATATGATACATTTCCTCCCCCCCCCCCTCAACATAGTATATGAATAAAAAAATATTTGTTGTTTAGTGTGCATATTTTCATTTATACATTCATGTGTTTTCACATTTTAACTTTTTATAAGGAAATAGGATGAGTGGAGTCAGCTTTGCTTCCCCTTTTTCCACCTCCTCCCTCAGTCAGAAATGGCTGCTCCAAACATCTTCCTTCCTTTTCTCTTTCCCTCCTCAACAGAAAAAAGTTTGGAAAGAGGAGGAGAGGATAGAATCAGGGCCTCCAAGTCTTGTGTCTCCTCCAAGCAACTCTCATGCCCCCCAGGAGGTTTTGCCCCATTGTTTGAGAACCACTGGTTTAAAAAGCTGTCTTGCCCATTTCTGAATTTTTGTTATACAAATACCTCAGCATTTTCTTTCTGAAGTACTAGTCTTGTTTCTCTGTGAAACTGAAGCATTTAGAATCCTTCATTTTTGCGGCTGTTTAAATACAGGTATACCTCAGTTAGCAAAGCAGATGCATGCCTGGGAACTACTTCTATAACAGAAAGTTTGTTACAGCAAACTTTTTTTATTAACAACTACCAATATGCACATCTGAAACAATACAGCAAGGTCAGGTAAGCCTCACATAAGTAAACAAAACATTTTGAACTTCTAGAGGCCGCTTGAAGTTGTTGTTTGCCTTCAAGTCATTTCTTATGTATGGAGAGCCTAAGCTGAATCTATCATGCAGTTTTATTGACAAGATTTATTCAAAGAGGATTTACTGTTGCCTTCATTTAATGGTCACAGAGCATGAATTGCACAAGGCCACCCAGTAAGTTTCCATGTCTGATTCAGACCATCATTTCTCAAAATCCAACACTCAAACCATGCTGGTTCTCTTAACGGCTTCTTCCAAATTGCACCCAACCTCTACTTTTATTAGGATTTTCATTTTGGTGCCAGATTTATAGTTTGTTTGTTTTTTAGAATGTTGGGGGTAGCAGCTGAAGTAGTCTTACCTGTTCTTCCTTATTTTGCTGTTGATGTATGCTTAGTAAAACATTCTGGAGGCAGCTGCTGTTTAGCTCTACATTTGTAGTCAGGCACACGTGCCTACAGTAAGAATAGTTAGAGTAGAATCCCATGGGCCCGATCTAGACGGGCATTTTAAGGCATGAATAGGGTTTTAAAAAGTGCCTTTAGTGTTCGGGACGGTGTAGCATCTACACCCTCCCGAGCCCTAAAGCGTATGGGCACCACCATTTTTAAATGGCAGCGTCCATGCAGATGCGCCATGATGGCATCATGATGCACACAGCATTTAGACACGCTGCATGTGTCATTACTCCATTGTGTCACAGGAGGGCACCAAGCACGCCCTTTCCTCAGTGCAAAAAGGAGCTCCAAAATGGAGCTCTTTTTTGGTGTGGGTCTTTGCCGCGGCCTTTAAACGGACACGGCAAAGACCTGGGGAGAAAGGGGCCACAGCGGTGGCCCCTTTCTCCCCTCAGCCCCGCCGAGGGAAGCAGGGTGTAGTGGGTGCACAGAGCGCCTGCTGCACCCTGCTTTGAGGCTGTGGGGAAGCGGCAGTTTGTCGCTTCCCCACGGCTTCCGGAAGCAGCGGGATGGGGCCATGGAGGATGCCGGTGCAGCAGCCTTGGCCCCATCTCGCCACTAAAAGGGGCGAGTACAGACCGCCCCTTTTGGGTGGTCTGGAAAGGCCCATGGTTTCCCAGCTCAAACTTTGTTTATTGCATTGTTTACTGTGGACAATCTTCTGTAACTAAGACCAAATGTCGGTGTTTCTCCAGCCCTTCATCACCATCTTTCAAATGCCAGTGCTGTAAAAAAAAAAAAACCTCCAGCTAGGCTGAGGATGTGGAGACAGATTGAGGAATAAAAAGAGTTTGTATAAAGAAACTTCTTCATTAGAGGCTTTGTTAACTGAGGTATGCTTGAATATTCAGATTTTATATAGAGTTATGTGCGCACATGCACAAGTTCCTGTAATTTTCATTTTGTTTCAATCATTCATGTCTCTCTCTCACTACTTTACCAAAGCACATGTGGGTGAAATCCCCCCCCCCCCCATCACTACATTTGTAGTTCTTACTGTCCCATGTTCTGTTGATGGACACATGCAGGTATTTCCATTGCTAAAACTCTTGGAGGAGAAAAATGTGTATGATTGTATATATCATGGGTGGGAATCATGTGACCTACTCCCAACAGTTCTAGTAAACACAGCAAATGATGGATGCTGGGAGTTGCAATCCAGCATCCATAGTGCTACATGATTCCCACCCTCAATATATATGGCTGTATTAAAAATCTTCATGTGTGATAATTTATCAATGTGTAGGAGCACATGTGCTCATCAGTAGGGTTCTCCTCCAAGTGTTTTATCAATTAATATCCATTTGTGTCAGATTAGAGGTTGCAAACTGAAGGAAATGCAGGAATTTGCTTGTTCCAGGTTTAGACTGAATTGCAAGGAATGAAAAAGTAAAAAATATTAAATCTCCTGACCACCATTGAAACATCATATTAGCTGATTTATCTGGGGCCTTTTAGATCTAACATATAGGTCCAATTATCCATCTCTTGAAAACTGAACACAATGAACAAATTAATCTTTTACTTTTCTCTGTCTGTTTCTCTTTTAATCCCTAAGGGATTTTCTGCAAATGCATATGACCGGGGCTATAGTTCCCAAGGTGACCCTGGACTGCCAGGAATACCTGGATCTCAGGTAAGTTTGACATCATTTCAGTTAGGATAATAATTCCATTATATATGAATAAGCATTTTAAATGTAGTAAGATTACAAACATTTTGCAAAACAAGGCATTTTGAGGCCTGACATAGAACAGCAAACATCTGAAGAGCCCCATCTATGCAATTTAGGAACTGGTGCCTGCCCTCTCCGAGTACGGCATCAATGTCAAGAAGCCCCACTATTTCACCTAGCGTTCCTATCTTTATAAGCCACTTTGATTGTTCCCACAAAAAGCAGGGTATAAATTAAAGTTTTATTATTTATTATTTATTTACTTTATTGTGTTTATATAAATAAACTGCCACTGCTGGTTTTTTTTTTATTTTGATTGTGATTTCAGTATTTGTTCACCAACAAAAATATGGTGAAAGTGAACAAAATAGTCAAATAAGAGTAAACTGTAAGAATTATCTGTATTTCCTTTTTGTTAAGGGTGAACCTGGACCTCGAGGGTTACCAGGGCTGCTTGGTCCAGAAGGCCCACTAGGGTTTCCGGTAAGTATAAAGGCTAAATTGTTTTGTTGTTTAAAGAATAGCATTATTCAGAGAACATCTTTGACCTTACATGACTTTTCATAGAAGAAGAATCTGAGAAGGTGGACCCATGCTGTAATAAATCTTTCCATCTTAAACTTGCTAAAATGTTAGCTGCAGCAAACTAATACAGTCATCCTTTTTGAAACTGCTTGAGAAAATATGCTACAGGTTGAGATCCCCTTATTAGAATTGTTTGGGATCAGAGGTGTTTTGCATTACGGATTGTTTCAGATTTTAGAATATTTGCATATACATAATGAGATATCTTGGAGATTGGATCCAAGTTTAAACATGAAATTCATTTGTTTTTCTTAAACACCTTATACATATAGCATGGAAGTAATTTTATACACAATATTTAATAATTGCACACTTGAAACAAAATTTGTGTACCATCAGAAAACAAAATTCTCATTATTTCAGTCTCCCATGTAGACAATTTTTGATTTTTGAGTATTTTGGATTTCAGAATTCTGAATCAGGGAGACTCAACCTATAGTAGATAGTAGATAGATAAACAGAATCATTGTATCTTAGAGTATCATAGAGTTTCATTGTTATCATAGAAGGGACAGGAAGAGCCATTTAATCCAGTCCTCTGCCATGTAAGAATACACAGCTAAAGGAGATTATCGCACAGGAAAGCCGCACCAGGATAGGTGTGGGTTGTAACCATCTAGAATGGATGTTATTGCATTGCCAGGAGCCCAGGCAATAAGCAGCCCATATCCAGCCCCTTATCCATATACATCGTGTATGAAAAATCCCATACATGAAAAGGTACCAGAGAAGCCTGGGTTGGATATGGGTTGCCTACTGCCCGGGTTCCTGGCCGTGTGATAAGATCCATTCCAGATGGTTACAGCCTGCATCTATCCCAGTGCGGATTTCTTGTGTGATAATCTCCCAAAATTCTCCCAAGCCTTCGCTTAAAAACCTGCAAAGAAGGAGAATCCACCACCCATGGAGACAGTCTATTCCACTGTCATAACAGCTGTTAAGATCATGAAGGTCATTCAAATTTATGTGTGAAATCTCCTTCCTGCAGTTTGAATCCATTAGCTCATGTTCTAATCTCTGGATCAGTAGAAAACAAGCTTGCCCCATTTTTAGCATAACATCTTTACAATTTTTAAAAGTAAAAAATGGTTTATACTGTACTGGAAAAGCTGGTGTGTGTTGTGGTTTTTACTACTGATTTCTCAGATAGCTGTCCCCCACCCAAAATTTTCTTCTATTAGACCAATTGTTCCTCTTTAAGAACAGTCTGTTTGGGAGTCTACTGCCTGGAAACAAATAAGTGTCATGCTATATTGGCATGACACTTGCGACTGCCATGGCTGGCATGCCCTGTTTCAGCATGATCCTTTCCAGCCAGAGGATCTGAGAGACAGGATTGTTCTGTTTTTCTAACAAGCCACATCACATGCCTTTCAATAACAATGAGCCTTGGGATAGGATAACAACAAGAAAAAAAAAGCCCTCACCCTCACTGCTCAACTGTCAGGCATGTAGTTGTAGTAGATACCAGTACACATGTACTACAATTCTGTTGAATCAAAATGCTGATATTTTTTTTAAATCACAGAATGCATATGCATGATGACTGTATGCATATGCACAACTGCTTTTTTAACAAAATGTATTTTATTATCAGTAACTATTTTTTTTAGAAACTCATTTTTGTGCAAACTGAAAATATAATGGATCCTTCTTCTATTTTTATATTTCTAATAGATTACATGTTAATTATGATCATTAAGGTACATCGCTCCCTATTTATTCAAATACAGTAGCTGGTGTTTCGTGTATGGTACATTTCAAGAAGAAGATGTTATTTTTTAAAAAAAACAAAACAAAACTGTATTCTTGCCTTTTAGGGAGCACCAGGAAGACCAGGAGTCCCAGGGCCTAAGGTATTTTCAGAGTTGTGGTATAAACAATAATGTTCATACATCTTTCACATGCACATGTGTGCGTGTGCACACACACACTGTATCAGTCCCACCACTGATTTATTCTGTAAATGTTTACAGAAATTTTTTTTAAAAAATTGCTTTGATTTATAGGGTCTCATGGGTGCTAAAGTAATTGGAGCGAAAGGAATAAAGGTAATAACATATAGTTCTCTCTCTCTCTCTCTCTCTCTATATATATATATATTAAAATTACACTTTGGGGGTTGTTTTTGTTTTTAAGTTTTTTTGTGTTTATTTGTAAAATAGTTTTAAAAAAGTATTTTGCATGCAACTCTGCAGGAGAGGGGGAAAGAAGGCTGTGAGGTTTAGTAGGCTGAGGCTTTCCTGCACAAATTCCAGAGTTTCTCTGCTTAAGATAATAGTTGTGTTTCTTATTCCCCATTAATAACTTTTGCCTTCTTGTTGCCTGGCCACACCCTTTTGACCATAGTCTGATGTTGCTTGGCCACGCATGTCCTGGTTTTCATCTATGAAATGTTGGAGTGTATGTGCCTCCAGCATTACTGATGCTTCTTATGGGATCATGTTAAGTGTGGAACATATTTAGAGAGCATGATACTTTTTAAGGCTATATTTCTCTACTGGCTTGGCTGCTTTCTTGTGCTTTTGCAATGGGATTAGCAATGGAAATTAATCTTTTACTCCCTGATTAGCTATTTTAGTTCACTTTCATTTCAGTTCACTTGAAGTCACTGCAACAGTTTCCCTGCCAGGTTTCAAAATGTCCCCATTTTTCCCTTCCTCTCACTACTTTTATAAGTGAATCAGCTGCTCAAGAACTGCAATTTACAGTTTGTGCCATTAGTTCCTTTGATGTAAAGCAGAGGTCTATATGATGGCTTTGTAAAGGTTGCATCTGGTTGCTACTGAGTAACAGATGAAGCTCCATTCCAAAGACCAGAATTGAATGGGACAATTCTACTTTTATAACCACTTTCAGCAGTATAATGGGAGGAGAACTGTTCCCTACCCACTTCCCATTTGCACCCCAAAAACTAGTGGGTAGGGTTGGGAAATCCTCTGGAATCTTGATTTGGGGCAGCACTGAGGATTGTAGAAGGCAGTAGAGAAGAAGAATGTTTAATTATGTTGGCACTGCATTATCTGTAGAACACTGCATTGTTCATTTTAGCAAAGTTAGCAATCTGGAAAGATCTCTAGTTTATGTCATTCTGCTAATGGAAGGTGTCATTTCATCAGTAGAATGGGAAGGGGGAAGTGATGGTTCTAATTTTTTAGGAGAATGAGAAATCAAAGGATTTCATTTCTAATATAATGCTGGACAAGCCACTCATGAAGATTTCCTGGTTTGTTTATTCATTCATATTAGCAGTGGGATCCAAGCAAGAACAATTGGGCAGGCTGCATTGGCAGCACACTTCCCTCCTTGTTTGATCTCACAGTGCCAGGACACTGGATTATCATTATGTGCTAGTTTGGTCATACGCAACTAATTTTCTCACTGTACCACTGTGCATGCATTTCTTAATCTTTCCTATTTGATATATATATATATATATATATATATATATATATATATCAAATCCTAGCTTTTGTAGTTATATATGACAATAATTCTCAATAATTGGTATGTTATTTCTTTTTAATTACAGGGTGACAGTGGGCTAATGGGCCCTCCTGGACCAACAGGAACAGTCATTGTAACACTAACTGGAGCAGATAATGCAACGGTAGCAGTATAAGAACAAATATAAGTCTTACGGATATAGCTGATGTGAATAATTTAGATATCAAAGAGAATTTTCTAATTTGCAAAGACATAATTAATCAAGCATTCCAGATTATCAGGCCAGAAATACAATAGCAAGGAAGGAGCCAGAAGTAAGGATTGTAAAGCAGTGTAATCCATGAAAATCAGTGCTCAGCATTCACATTGCTCCTCCACATGAAGCAAGCTCTGTGATAAGGAGCAACAAGTGGGACCTGCAGCAAAATGTTACAGTTTGGGCTGTTTCTGTTTAATGTTGCAATTAATAAGGCATGCTGTTATCAACAGTACTCCATTACATCTCTCATTCCAGTTTTCCATTTCTCGGATAGTGTCTTCCAAGACATAGGCACAGAGCACACACAGCAATTATGTGGTCTCCCCACCCACCCCAACTGGGAGTTTTTCTTACATATTTTTGTAGTTTTTTTAATCTTGGGCTTTTCTTGAGCCTACTGACACTTTTTTCTTGTTAGTATATACAAACTGAGTCTCTCTTATCCAGAATTGCAAAATCCAAAATATTCCAAAAACCAAAACATTTTTCATGGGTGGCTGGTTAGTAACACCTTTGCTTTCTGATGTTTCAGTGTACCCAAACTGTTTCGTGCAAAAAAAAAAAAAATATTTAAAATACTGTACAAAATTAACTTCAGACTATGTGTGAAAGGTATATAAGAAACATAAATGTATTTTGTGTTTAGACAAGATGCCTCATTATATGTATATGAAAATACAGGTATTCCAAAAAAATTTTAAAAATCCAGAATCCAAAAAACTTCTGGTCCAAGCATTTTGGATAAGGGAGACACAACCTGTACTTTGAAATAATGCTTTGTACATCATTAATTTTGCCAATGATTGCCCCTAGGAACTACCACTGTTCCCCTCTATTTTGAATTCCTTTCACATTTAACTACCATTTGATAGGATTGTTGCTTGTTGAAAAGCCTTTTTTGTCACATACTCTGTTTTTTCCTTCTATGACACTTCTTCACTTGTTTCTTATGCCGAATTTTAGTTAAGAATACAGTACTATATAGCAACTGGTAAGAAATGGGCAGTTAAACAAATAGTGCAGGAGTTCAGTGGGACTTAAATCCTCAATAAATAGGTATGAAAAGCAGTTTATGTGCCTAGGAGTTCTTTCATAGTACTGTGTAGTTACAGCACTGTTATTCCACTTTAACTGCAGTGGCAATATCGTATAAAATTCCAGAGTTTGTACTTTGGTGAGGCACTAGAAGCCTTTGACTGAGTACAGTAATCTAAATGCCTCTCTCTAAACTGCAGATCGCAGGATTCCACAGGAATCAGCACTGTAATTCAGCAGTGTGAAAGGACCCATGCTCTTCTGCTTCTTTATCACACACACGTGGACTATTTTGCCAAATGTGCAGGGTTTTGTGTTGTGTTGTTTTATTTGGTACTTGGTCATGCATTCTTTGATGGGGGCATGATTTTAAAATTTATTGAAAAATACAGACTTCCTTTTTGCATTTATTCAATTAAGAGATATTGATTTTACATTTTGATATTTCTGTGACAGGAATTAAAAGGTGATAAAGGGGACATGGGTTCTCCAGGACCCCCTGGACCACCAGGAGCATCAGTAAGTGGCACTGAAATCAATCTTTCATATGCCAGCTATGAGCTACATATTGAAATATTCTTCAAGCTTATCACTTCCTTCCACTGGCCAAATATATACCTTGTCTATGTCTCTAATCAATACATACATATTTTTTGCTTAAATAACCCTAACCTGAAGTATCCCTTATCTGTTGATGAATATTTTAAGGAACTAATAGGAATGTTAATTTAGTATTAGTATTTTATAGTTTGTATTTTTGTATTAGTATTGTATTTCTAATGATGTATTCCCGCTTCGATCCTTGGGAGAAGCAGGAAATATAAATAAAAATTATTATTATTATTATTATTCCCTTGCAAGTTGAAAAGCAGATGGGTGAGTGGGGTTGTCATATGTATCCCCCATTACCCAGACACCACCCAAATTCTTTAAGCAGTTGACAATGCCCCACTCTCAGGTAAGGCCCACAGGCAATGAATGGTGTCTGGGTCTGCAAACCACAATTTTAATCTCCCATGATACACGGAACTTATGTTTGCTCAATGGGATTCTGAGAAACTTGAAGAGCACCCCCATGCCGTCACATAAACCCACTGATGTAAGATGGGGTTCACTAGAAGATGCCTTACTGAGAGACTCCCTTAAACTTGGTTTATAGCAGGGCAGGAGAAGGGATGGTGGTGATTTGTTGTTGTTGTTGTTGTTGTCGTCGTCCTACCCTTCTCCCAAGGTGGGGACTCAGAGTAGCTTACAACATTAAAAAACACCATACAGTTAAATTAATATACTATTAATACAGTTAAATTAATATACTAAGGGAAGTTATAGTGCCATACAGTTAAATTAATATACTAAGGGAAGTTATAGTGCCACTCTATTCTGCTTTGGTCAGGCCCCACCTGGAATACTGTGTCCAGTTCTGGGCACCACAATTCAAAAAGGATGTGGAGAAACTGGAGCATGTCCAAAGGAGGGCAACTAAGATGGTGAAGGGTCTGGAAACCATGCCCTATGAGGAACGCCTTAGGGAACTGGGAATGTTTAGCCTGGAGAAGAGAAGGTTAAGAGGTGATATGATAGCCCTTTTTAAATATTTGAAGGGATGTCATATTGAGGAGGGAGCAAGCTTGTTTTCTGCTGCTGCAGAGACTAGAACGCGGAACAATGGATGCAAGCTGCAGGAAAAGAGATTCCACCTCAACATTAGGAGGAACTTCCTGACAGTAAGGGCTGTTCGACAGTGGAACACACTCCCTCGGAGTGTAGTGGAGTCTCCTTCCTTAGGGGTCTTTAAGCAGAGGCTGGATGGCCATCTGTCAGGGATGCTTTGATTTGGAGTTCCTGCATGGCAGGGGGTTGGACTGGATGGCCCTTGTGGTCTCTTCCAACTCTATGATTCTATGATTCTATGATTCTATTTTTGTATGTTTTTAACTGTATGGTGTTTTTTAATGTTGTAAGCTACTCTGAGTCCCCACCTTGGGAGAAGGGTAGGACGACGAATAGAATAGAATTAAATTACTACACTAGAAGATGTCTTACTGAGAGAATCCCTCAAACCTGGCTTACAGCACTCAGGGCAGGAGAGGAGATGGTGGTGGTGATTTATATATATATATATATATATACACACACACACACACACACACATACACATACATACATACATACATACATATATATATCACTACTATCAGAATGGAAAGGGCAATATATATATATTGCCCTTCCTGTCCTGAAAGTTTCCTTCCTTCCTTCAATCAATAAACCCATTAATAGCAGGTTTACTCTGATATTGTATGTTAAAATATTTTAACAAGATCTTTATTGCATGTTCAGTATAGCAACCTGAATGTTGTTGTTTTTTAAAAAAATGTAAAGAAAATTTGTGTTTCAGGGTTTGCCTGGTGGTTTTCGAAGTGTAAAAGGAGACCCAGGAGACCCAGGACCTCAGGTGTGTAACCATTTTTGTTTGATTGAACAGGTTTTCCCCTGGAAACTATCTAGTGTTTCATATCCTCCAACTGTCCCAGGTTGGCAGGGACAATCCTGATTAATCTTTTGCTGTCTCGCTTTTTCCAGCTCCTTTTAAAATGTCATGGGTTTTTTTTTTCATCCCACTTTTCCCGTTTGTCCTTGGCTTACTTCCATTGCTGCAAAATGAGTTCAGGGTGCAAAGGTAGTTTGTACTCCATTAACTCAGCAGGTGCAAAAGAAGAGGAGGGTGGAATCTTAGTGTTCCCAGTAAGGTTAGTCAAAAGCAAACTGTTCGAGCCTCTTCTAAATTATCTGTTATTTCTAATTAATAACATTTGCAATCTTGAGCACACTCTGATGTTGCTTGTCCACATGGTTTCCCAGTTTTCATCTGTGAAAAAGTTTGAGAGTATGGTGTTGTAGAAACCTTTCTAAGTCCCAGAAAATTCAATTTAAGTTGCATAATTTGAAAATGTATTTTATGATTATCAAATGCAAATGGCAGTTGATTAGATTTGCTTATATGAATGCAGCCCAAGAACATTGTATTGTAACTTCCACATATTAACCTTTATTAAATATGCTTTTTCTGAATCAATATGTTATATAATTGAAGAAATATATAAAGATTAGAGCCAATGTGGTGAGGTGGTTATAATGTTGGACTGCGACTCAGGGAGACCAGAGTTTGAGTATGCTTTCGGCCATGGAAACCCACTGAGTGAATCAGACACTCTCAGCCCCAGAAAACACTGTGATAGGTTCACTTTAGGGTCATTATAAGTTAGAAATGACTAGAAGGCACACAACAACAAATATAAAGATTGTTACTTGGTTGTGTTCAATGACAATATTCTAATAAATTTAATATGAAGTTATTGCTTTCTCTTTTAATTTCTTGTTTTGTGTATCAGGGTAGGCCTGGAAAAGATGGCCCTCCTGGTCCCTCTGGCTTACAGGTAGTATGGAAATCTTTAAACTGGTTTATATTGTGCATAGTAGGGGCTCTACAGACTGCCCCTAAGGGGCAGCGGGAGGGCACCCCTTTCCTGGCCAGATCAGGGCCCTAGCAACCTCACATAGCAGCCCTGATCTGGCCTTTGGAGAACACTATAGCTCCAGCGGCATGGCTGTATGGCTCCCCTTCGGCGCTACATCATCTGGATACAGCGACAGAGGTGTGCCATGATGCTGTGTGCTGTTTGGATGTTTATCATGTTTGTTTGTTTATCATGGCGCCTTGGGGGCAGGAGCAGAGCATGTGCCATCAGGATGCTGCACCCTAACTCCACCCACAGGCTGGCCTTTTGGGCTGGTCTTTATAGAGCCAATAAGTAGTATAAATGCATAGTGTTGGTTAGAGCAGTTCAGACTTGAAAAGATTGTGGCCTTTTGGAAGAATGGAATGGTAGTGTGCTTCTTACCCTAACTAAATATTTAGAGGAGGAGTACATGCTGAGGCAAAAGCAGAGCTCAGATTCCGATCCCTCCAAGAAACTTTTGGCATGGAGGTTGTTCCCAAAGAAAAAAATGGTGCTGGTGTTCAGTATCCCATAGTTCAGAACAAAACTAGAAAGTCAGGACTGTTGAATGACACAAAGCGAATCCAATTTTTGTGCCTTTAAATATTTTATATTGAATTATAAATCCCTTTCACCACCACTGGGGACAACGGGAGCTGTCCCTAATGGCAGTATGGCTACGTGTATGTGCCGCCATTGGAGACAATGCAGGCTTGCTGTTTGCAGATGCTCAAATCTGGGGATGGCAAGTCTGTGGATACTGAGGTCCCATTGTATTTTAACAGTCTCAGTCTTCTACTGTAGGTCCAATGGATCACTTTGAAGCTGTAGGTAGAAATAGAGAGGTGACTGGTTTAATAATGATTCCAATTTAACATCAAAATAGTTTGTATTTGGTTTTGCAATCCCAAAAAAGTAGGCTAAGGTCTCGTCCGGAATGGGAAAAAGTCTCTGGAAGTATTGAGAGTTTCCAGTTCATTTTTGTTTTGGTTTAACCTGCAAATTCCCAGGTTTGCATTCAAACTCTTTCTTGAAATATCTCAGGTATCCCTCATTTCCTTTCGCTTGTGTTCTTCCTCCTACCCTTCCACAGATCATTTGCCACTTTAGATTCATGCAATAATGCAGGAACTGATTTTCACCAATTTCCAGCTAGTGTGAATAATAATAAAGAAATATACCAAGCAAAAAGCAATAATGTTCTGGCAATATTATTCTGGCAACTAGTTAAACATTAGGATAATTTTGGTTTGGTGCCAACATTCATCTTTCCCTCACTTGATTTCTGTTGAATCTGTTGAAAAATGTTACTGGCATTTATTTGTTCTCGACTGGTTTAAATCTTACTTGTCAGATAGATCTTTTGCAGTGGTCACGGGCAGTCAGACTTCCCTCTCTGTTCCCTTATCTGCTGGAGTTCCCTAGGGCTCTGTCCTGGGTCCCCTTTTAATTTCTCTATAAACATTGTCCCTAGGTAAACTCAACAGTTCTTTTGGTTTCTTCTATCATCTGTACACCGATGACACTCAGTGGTATCTTTCCACCCCTGACCTTTTGCCGGGGCTTGAACAGCAAGTCTCCTCTTGTCTGATCTCTTGGTGGATGCAGCATTGGCACTTGAAGCTCAACATGTCTAAGCCAGAGCTTCTTGTCTTCCCACGTAAGCCCACCCTTCAATACTCCTTTTCTGTTTCTGTTGATGACACTTCTATTCAACCAGTCCTCAAAGCCCACAGTCTTGGTTTCATTTTTTATTCTTCTCTGTTGTTTATCCCCCCAGATCCAGGCCACAGCCAAGGCCTGTCGATTTCATCTTTACAACATTGCCAAAATCCACCCATTTCTCTTGTCCTCTACTGCCCAGACTCTGATCCACGCCCTAGTGGTCTTGCGACTAGATTATTGTAACCTTCTTCAAGCAGGGCTTCCTCTCTCTCACCTCCGTCCTTTAATCTCTCTCCAGCATTAAGCTGTATGTATTATTATACTCGCTCACCGCTTTGACCATGTTTCTCCTCTTTTCCACTCCCTTCATTGGCTCCCCATCCCCTTCCGCATCCAGTACAAGCTTTTGTTGTTGACTTTCAAAGCCCTGCATGGCTTGATCCCTCTTTACTTATCTGAACTTCTTTCTACTCACACTCGTTCTCATTTCCTCCACTCTGGTAGTCAAGGTCTCCTGTCCCAGCCTAGGATCTCCACTGCTCCATCCTGGATTCGTCCCTTCTCACTTGCTGCCCCTCACTCCTGGAACCGTCTTCCTCTACAAGCACAGCTCATTACTCTCTATCCAGTTTTAAAACTGAGTTAAAGACCACTTTGTTCAGGGAAGCATTCCCAGAACTGGGACTCAGAGGGGTTTCACAACATTAAAATACCTAGCCTAAAGAAGAAGACCCTCCCTCCATGCCATCTGCCATGGTCCAGCCTCGGAGGGACTGTAAAGGCAGGCCCAACGCCATCAGGTCTAGCCAGTGTAAGCAGCAGGGCCCTCCCTCTAGTCCATCTGCCATGGTCCAGGCCCCAGAGGGAGAGAAGATCCACTGGATTTGGTCCCTTTCCCCACCACCTTTCCCTTCTTCTGTCTCTTGTCTTTTTAGATTGTAAGCCTGAAGGCAGGGAATCGTCTGTTTCAATTGACTGTATGTACAGTGCTGTGTAAATTTACAGCACTAAATAAATACAATAATAATAATAATAATAATGCATAGGTGGAATCTTTTTGGCCTCATTTGCCTCACTCCAACTGGTAGTCACAACTATAGTAAACCTTCAAGTGGAATCGTAACAATTGTATAAATTGAACTCCATAAATTGAAGTTGTCTACTCTGGTTTGGAATAGCTAGTGGATTTAAGGAAACATAAATGGAAGAAAAAGTTCAGTTTACCTCAATTCTTAGCAGGATTGCTGATTTTTGAGAAAAACATTGCAAATAAATAACCAGTGTTGCACTCTTGCCTTATGAGAGTGTTAATCACATTATAATATATGTTGTGTCAATGCAGGGAGAAAAAGGACAACAGGGTTTCCCAGGATTGCCTGGACAAGATGGCCCAAAGGTAAATAAATAAATAAATTCTGTTTCAGTTTTTATATACTGTGTTTTCTTTTTTCTTTTTTCTTCTTGCCAACCAGTTTTGAAAACCACATTGTCATGCACTCAGTCAGACGTCCATTACCAATGTAGGAACAAAGAAAAACAAATTTTAACACTAAGTTGATTTCTACAAAAAAGGAAATATTTTTATTTAACAATTTTAACAGTTTTATTGCAACTTTCCAAAGCTTAGGTGGCTTACAACAAGAATGTAAAATCACACCAAAATATAAAAGAACCTCTTGACTCTGGTAATCTATTCTGTACTTGGCTTAGAAAGGTATTCTTCATTCTATGCTTTATAAAGCTGATAACCATCAAGATGGTAGGGGAAAGGATCGCAAGAATGTCCTTACAAGTTTGATTAATACAGTGGATAGTAGTAAATCATTGCGAAGTTTAGTCCCTGAGAGGGAGATAGGAAACCAAAGAGGTAGAAGAAACTGTGGAAAATATCGGCAGTGCCTGAGACAAAACAATGATCAAGGCATAAGTGTGCAGATATTATTTAAATTTAGATTTGTTGTTAATTAAAATTGTAAGTACTTATCAAATTATTTTAAGGATAGTCTAAGCAGTCCCTGATTTTACATCTATCAGTGGCTTTCATCTTCTTGTTAAATTTGGAAAGTTACCACATTTGTCATATTTATTTCAAGAAGACCATTTCCATTATTAATACAGGGGAGAAAAGGTGAAGCTGGCCGTCAAGGAATTCGGGGTCCAGTAAGTGTGCCTCAATATTTAATTTTAAACATCTAAAAATTAATAGAATGTACACAGTAACAAAGTGCTATTTGATGTGAAAGGGCTGCTTCTAGACATGTAGCTAAAATACATTTAAAGATCAATTATTGTTTGCTTGCTTTCTTTATCTGGGAAGCAATTCACATAAGGAAAACCAATGTAAGAATGAGTAGACATTCATTTTAGAATATTAATAAGTGAAAAGTGAGTCATTGTACCATTATAATTTGCATGTTCTGTGCTTTTGCTAACTGGCTGCGGTGCCCTTCTCTTCAATGTTGTTCTTTTCCTCACCCTTTTTTCCCTTTCTCTTGCTCTTTTATTTAAGACAGAGTATTATGATGAAATGCCTGGTGAAAAAGGAAATAAGGGCTACTTAGGACTGCCAGGACTTAAAGGCCAGCCTGGAGCACCTGGTGAGCAACCATCGCCAAATTAAAATAAAATGGCAGGGATCCACTGTACTTCCAACATTTGGAAGAATCTTCTGGGGAAAATGGTGTAATTTGAGGAAGAAGGCAGGGATGGAAATTATGGGAAACATCACATACAGGTCAGTGCATTTGGCCATAACTGTACTTCATGTTCCAGAGCAGGTAACCTGATAGTAGCTTGAAGTATACATTACACAGCAGCAATTTATCAGATGTAAATTATTTATCAAGCTGCTTCCTTGTTGAATAGTAATAGGGAGTGAATTGTTTGCATTCAGTTTGGTGGTTAACTAATGGTTCCCCAGAGCCTTGGAAACACATTTCTTGTAGGTTGATATGTACATGTGGGAGAGCTTTCTTTGTAGCAGCATCTTGACTGTGGAATTCCCTCTCAAGGGAAATCAGACCGACTTTATCCCTTCTGAGTTTCTGAAGAGCAGCTAAGACTAGAATATGACCCCCCCCCCCCCAAATATTCTTGAGGGATATGTTTCAGTACTTTGCACGGTTACCTGAAACTGTGAGTGATATTACTGGCTTTCCTGGCCTGCCCCACTTCTCTCAACTGATGAAGTGGGTTTTTCTTTCCTTCAGCTGAGAGAAGGGAAAGTAGCTTCCCTCCCTTCACTCAGCCAAAGAAATAATTTGTCCACTTCTTCAGCTGAAGAGGGGCATCTTTTGAGATCTCAGTGCGAGCAGTCTAGTCCCTCATTGCCCTCTCCTTCATCTGTGGAGGCTCCATCACTTAGGCTCTGTGGAGCCAGCAGCCTGTTGCAAAGAAGAAGATGAGCAAAAGGGGAGGAAGGACCCCCATCACCATGATCATGGGTAATGAAATCACGGATACTGGTCCTGTGGATACGGAGGTCATACTGTATACTATTTCACTTGACCTTTGGTTCTTAAAGTTAGAGGTAACAGCTTTGGCTTTTTTCAGTTGGCTGTTATTTTAAAACTATTTATAAAGAGGAGTTTTAGACTGCTTTCAAATGTTTTTATTTATGTATTTAAAGTATTAAATGTTTTTATCTGTTCTACATTGTCTTGTGGACCCTGGTAGGCTGAGAGGAGATAAATGAGCACCTTACATAATAATACACTTCAGGCAGTTGCAGACAAACAAACAAACAGCTTCATTTATATACCGCTTCATACCCTTAAGGAGTGTCTAAGCGGTTTACAATTGTAAGCTATTTGCCCCCCCAACAATCTGGGTACTCATTTTAGCGACTTCGGAAGGATGCAAGCCTGAGTCGAGCTTCAGCCCTTTGCTGGTCTTGAACTCGCCACCTCATGGTTTTGAGTGAGTGGCTGCAGTACAGGCATTTAACCACTGCGCCACCAGGGCAGACCTACCTGGAAAAGCCAGGGATTACACCATTGGACTTTCTTCATATAAGATATACATTCTACCACTGACTTATGGCTTGTTACCATCTTAGAAGATGAACGTGAGTGATGATGATGGTGTTGGTGATGATGATAATGATAATGATAAAAAAAATCCCACATTTTCCTTGGTCTGGTACTCAAAGTGGTTTACAAACGTTAAAACAGATACAGCTTAAATGTACATTATACAAAAGTTAAAAATATAACTAAACGATCAGTGAAATTAGAAACAGTTAAAAACAAACCATTAAAAAGAACAACAAATATAAACAGCATAGTACATGAAAGTACATAGTACATGAAACAATATATTTTATACAAACCTGCCAAGCTTTTGAGTTCGTCAAGGTCGAACCTCCTTTCTGTCCCACCAGATCTGGTGGGAATGTAGGATAGGGATATCTCAAATAGCTGCTCCTAGGCTCTGGAACACTCTCTCTGGAAAGCCCTGTGTAGATTTCTCTGTAATATCCTTCCAACAGCAGATAAAGAGTATATTCAAAGAGAAACAATAAAACTGTTTAAGAGCAGACCTTTAATAATTGTGCAGTACTTCTCTTATTTATTGCTTTTTAGTTGGTGTGTTTTTAAATTGATTTTAATTCTATCTACTGTTTAATTATATTATTAATTTTTATACATTTTTATTGATCCCAGCTTTTAATTGTATCAGTTTTTAAGGTTTGCAAGCCACCTTGACTCCCAAGGCTAGGGGAAAGGCAATAAATAAAAAGATAATAGATTTAACTTCTGCTCTGGCACTGGATTTGCTGTGTTTAATTTTTACTGTTTTCAAGTACATAGGATTTTTCCTTCCCCCCCCCCCCCCTTCAAACTGAAATTAGACATCCTTATGAGCAGGGTATAATTACCTTAATAAATAAAATAATAAAATATTAATGGAATTGCTTAGAAATTAAAAGGCTTGGGACAACTCAAGGAAAAGGTGGTTTGAGGTCATAACATTATTTTGATGACAGGAAACATTCTTAGGATGTTATCAGATGGGAGGAATTTCTCTCAATTGCAAACGGAGCCAGTTCGCAATTATGTGAATTTGCTAGTTTAGCGAATTTACGTGAATTCTAAATGTGTTCACAATGCATTCAGAATGACTTCCCATTGCCCGAAATTGCGTGAAATACTCTAATACGAAATAACGTGAAACCCCATGATTGTGTTCAGATTTTCATTGGATTATACTTCCAATTTCCATTGTTTGATAATGTCCTTAGTAATTTAGTGTGATTTACTTTTGAATAGCTATAACTGCAGTGAATTGTTGTTTTGGCCCTGTAGTGTGGAAACCCTTAGGAAGAGGCTGTATTTACCAGTTCAGTTTGGAGTTCCCTGCAGAAAAGTTCAGTGCTGGTGTTTTATGGGGTGTGTGGAATTTTGGAAGATGGTACACCTGTTCATTTCAGAACATGTTGCATTATTGCAGCTAAATTTAAAATGTGTTTAAAATTTATAAACTTGCCCCATAGAATTGGCACCTACTTCCTTCTTTTCTTTTCTTTTATTTATATCCCACCTTGCTCACAATGTGGGAACCAAATTGACTTACTATACATCTTCAACAAAGATAGCCACTATAGTATCTAACACAAGTGTTCAAAAAGCATTAAACAACCATTCCAATTAAAAATATTAATTTGAAACAATCAAAATTGGAAGTCCCTGCATGGCAGGGGGTTGGACTGGATGGCCCTTGTGGTCTCTTCCAACTCTATGATTCTATGAAAAACATATTCAAGTTATATTATATATAAAAACATACAGCATACCCGTTATCAGCCCTTTGCCCCCACCAACTGAATGCTGAAGGCTTTTTTTTTAGACTGTCACCTCTCAGCCTGCCAGAGCTCCCAAGGCACTGTACAGTGTAAATAAAATAAAACAAGTAAAAACATTATTTAGGAACAGACTAAAATAACTTTTTAAAATAGGTTTTAAAAATTGTTAGTCTGAGATAGTTAAAGAGCAGATGAATATTGTTAGGAAAAGAGAATAAAGAGAATAAAAACTGAAAACTTAAAATGATGTGAACATAAGGTAGATGTGTAATTAATATGTTGTTTTTGCAGGGCCACAGGGTCCTATCGGTTCCACTGGTAGGCCAGGTATGTATTGTACTGGAATGGAAAAAATATTCAAATGAGACAACTATTAATAACACCACACCACCACTACGTACTAGAAGACATTCATGTAGAATTATAGAATCTCAGATTTGGAAGGGCCAGCAAGTGTCTTGAATGGCTCTAACAGTAAAGAAATGCTTTCTAACT